>JARDYH010000003.1:146106381-156106381 GCA_029215795.1 Anniella stebbinsi
GCTCATAAGTTACAAATGGGCTGAGAGGAAGTCAGATGGTCTTGTTAACTCAAAGATTAAGGGACATTTTTTAACACATGGAGGCCACATGAAACTGCCTCCATGTGCTGTACATGGCAAGCCATTCACGTTAATCCAGTCTTGAGATTATTAGCACCTGTACCACTGTGGCCAATCTATCCCTGTCCAGGAGAGGCCATAGCTGGTGATCCAGCTGAAGCTGGTACTAAGCACTTTGATCTGCATGGTCAATTGGGATGTCCTTCTGATTCAACCTGCATAGATTGCACTGTTGGAAACCTAAAATGTGTGTTGTTTGGATTAAATCTGAAAGAAGCAAAGAGGCCCAAAGCATGCCTAATGCCAAATAAAGATTTAAATATTTATTGTAACATATTCATAGAGTGGAAGCATCTTACTGCCACAGTAGCCTAATCAAGCCTCTTGTTCATTGCTCCAACTTAATCGCCATGAACCTCTGTAGAGATGAACTGGTTATTTGCTGAAGGTCGCTCGTAAGTGTGGTTATAAGCTCTCAGTTGTCATTTGGTAGAAATTTGAACAGCCCTGGAGAACTGCAGCAGCAGAACAGCTTGTCAAAGTAAAACCTTAAGCATATGGCTCTAAATCACTGGGACTCCACTTTGTATGCTGAATGCTTGAGCAGGTCCATGAATAACAGAAAGCTGTCCTCAAAAGTGTGAGGGTGGAAAAAACAGATGCAGAAGGCGGATGCAGCCTGATCATCACTACCCGGAATCTTACTGCTGTCAAAAGTACTGTCTTGTCGGTTTGAGGAAAAGCTTTGTGGGGAGGGCTATGCCAGCCCTTCATTAAAGCATCATCGGATGTCTGTACTTTGTTCAGTAAACTGGGAAGCAGCAAGGAATGTTATGTATCAATCCAAATTCCAGGAGCACTTTTTAAAACTCTTTTAATTATTCACAAAATAAAGCCAAGCAAAGTTTAGTCATGGAGTGCCTACCTACATTTTATATTGTGTTCCCAAAGAAGAAAAGTCTGATTTGAGCTCCTTATTTTCACATTTGGGTTTCACAATGTAATGATTCTAAAATAACTGGGATTAAGCTGATTAACTGTAAATTCACATAACCCAATTGGTATGTCAAGAATATAGATTGTAACCCTATAGAAAGTGGTGCATAATCAAGCAGCTGTATATGGGCATTGTCAGATGAGCATTTTATTGCATGCTCGTTACTGGGAACTCACAGATTTTCATGGGTCCCTCTCAAAATGTCATCTGTCTACTGCCCCTTCTAGCCTTCTTCGTGCAACAAAAAAAGTCCCTGATAAGTCTGTATTATTTTGAAAGATGGAAGTTGTCACTAGTGGCGGAGAAACAATGGTAGGCAAGTGTGATTCTCCCCCCCCCCCCATCTGATGGAGCTCTACTTTCTCTGCCTAGCTCAGAACCAAACCTATAATCACTGGGCAGACAGTGCAAAAACTGAGAGTTCTGAGATATGGGTATGTTGAGGTCCTCACATGGCCACTTCACTTCATGCAGAACTCTGCAAGGATTTCCTCAATTCCAAACATCAGTTCACCCATTTGTTCATGCAAGTCTTAAACGGCATCAAACTAGCTTGTACCAAAACACTTATACTGGGATTAATTATGATTCACGCTGCAGGCTACCTAAGATTATCATTCTTATTACTCCAAATCATATGGTTTTATAGGGGAAAAATACACAAATTGACAAAGATCTGAGAACAAAATAAAAGCTTATCACATTGAATATGAAGGGCAGATGTGTCTAAATCTCGGCTTGTCTCATTAGCTGGCATGGAAGCAATGATGTGGCAAAGTCTCTCTCTCTTTCACACACATACACTCTCTCTCTCTCTTTCTCTCTCACACACAGCTGCTCATCTGCATTTCAAAGGAGAAAACTCGATTTATACCTACCTGCTCCCTTCCCATATGGCACAATGCAAATGGCATTCATTGTCAGCTATTGGATTCCAAGTACAAAGTGTCATGGAAGAATTAATTTTTAGTGCTAGACTACAACTCTCCCCATAAAGGACATCCATTGAATAAGTGTGTGGTCAGCCAAGGACCCAAACAATGCTTGTTGTTGTTGGTCTTGGTGTTTGTTTTTTTTAAAAAGGAGTGATTTATTTTCTGTGGTAGACAGTCTCCTTCTGAGACAGAGAAAGGATTTCCCTGACACACAAGGATGTATCTTTATGGATGTATTCCTTCTGCTCACAAATGGATGGAGCATAATAATTGCCAAAGTGTTTGCTACTATCTGTGACTGACAGAAGGCCTTGGGATGCCCTACTGTATATGATATCATTGGCATAAACATATTGCTGATAGCAGGGCTGTTCCAGAAAATGGTGTGGCTTTGAATTACACACTCCAGGTGGCCTGTAGCCAGCCTCATTTTAACCATGAAAATATCTGAAGGGATGGGGGAGATAATGAAACACATTCTGCATTATCTTTAGAAGATGGGAAAGCTATGTTCAGAATGCATACCATTGATACGCACGTGCCTGCTTTGTAATATTAAAATTAGTTCCAAACCTTAGCCTCCTGTTCAGCATGGGCTCAGGGAAAATAAAATACTTTTGATAGGACCTGGATCGAAATTCTGTTTTACTGAGTCTAGTTTGTTTACATCTTTCATTTAACCTTAATGTGCTGGCACTGACTCGATCCTCTTTGAAGTGATACGCTCTGACTGGCAAGACTGCCATCTACTCAAACATGTCGGTGAGCTGGTTGCAAACTGTATATGCTGACCAGCTTTCTCTTTATTCTGGCATCATGTACATTCAGTTGAGCCCTGGCATTCAAAACAGGTTCTAGTGCTAAGCCTGGGCTCATATTAAGCCAAGAGTCTTCTTGGAGGCATAGGTTTGGATCCAACGAACCATGAGCAGATGGGTAATGGCCCCTAGTGGTATTCCACAACTGTTAGCAGAATAGCTTCCACCAAAGTTACGGTAATGGTAAATTCTACAGCCATTCTCATGCTTCCACTTGGGCAAGAAGAACAATCATTGGATTTAGTTTCACTTTTTTCGTGCAATCCTCCAGCATGAAAGAGTGAAAAATACCTTTTTCTTGTAGAAGGGAACTCTTTTTTCTTGGGGCTGCAGCAAGGCAGGGCAGGGAGGGCACTCACACATTTACAGAATGATATCTTGCACTTTAAAACAAAAGTATTAGGATTTAGAACCACAAATGTCATTGATTCCTCATTCCAATAAAACTAAATTGGTTCAACTCTCCAAAGACAGTGCAGTCCCATACACACTGAGTCAAGAGTAAGACCCATTGAGTTCAATGGGCCTTGCTCCCAGGTAGGTAGCATCGGAAGTAGCGAAAAGACAGAAGTAATGCAAGATCACATGAGTGCCAGTTTCTTTTGTGCCACTTGACGAACATCGTGGACATGGCCTCCATCCTCAATGGCTCCCTGCAATGAATAAAAACTCCTTGGCCAGATCTACATCAAGCAGGATATAGCAGTATGAAATGGTATGAAAGTGGTATATAAAATGTAGGAGCCAAACTACTGCTTTATAGTGGTATTGAAGTGCACTGACAACTATTGGGGGCCATTGACACATACCATATACAACTATATCTTGGTGTGGCTCCTGCCTTTTATATACCACTTTCATGCCACTTTCATACCACTATATCTGCTTGGTGTAGATCTGGCCGTTGTCACTGCATTTATTCCTTGTCACTTCAGTGACAGCGATTGAGCCATGCAAGCCCCACTGAACTCAAGAAAAGTTACTATATTCTGAGTGGACGAGATTGTTCTCTAAGCTGACTGTATGTTAAGTGGTTTGTTAACACCAATTGCGGTGGTAGTGAATGTTACCATCTTTTCATCCCCACCCTATGGCAGACATATTGGGACAGCACTGAATATGTGGAAAGAACCTCATTGCTGTTTACTAGGTTCCTGGTTTTGTTCATTTCTTTTCCTTTCCACTGATATGCCCAAGTGAATGCTAAAATTTTGTAAACAACTGGAGATATTCATTCCTCAATCCTCCTTTAGAAAGTCTTTAATTTCTCTGGCATGACTAGGTAAAAACTAAAATAATTCCTTCTTCCTCTCCAGGTCCAGTGACTGCTTATCACTCCCCACAGTGTTACTGTTTGTGACTGTATCAATATATAAAGACTATTTCATACCACAAAGGAATGAATCTGTGTGTGCTGGCATTTGGGAATTTGGATGAATGTTCTGAGCACGACTGAAATGTTATATTATAATTATATTTGGAGTATGACAGCTTAAAGAGAACCAGAACCACTACAGTGTAATCTGGTAAATGAAAGGTAAAAGTCTCATACAGTGTCTCAGTGGGTATCTGAAAGCTTTATTCTATGATTTACATAATTTTATGGTGCTGAGAAGGAGCATGGAAAGTTGCCAGTTAGATTGTAAGAAAGAGGGTTGTGGCTTAGTCCATTCCTTATTCCTCTTTCTGTCTTGAAAAGAAAAATGAAGAGGTATATTTTAATAAAAAAAATGGGAGGTAAAAGGATCACTGGGAATATCTACATGACCTTGACTCCCATCTCTGCTCCTTTAATGCACAGTAAGGACTATTACAATTCTATTCACATAAACACATCAGACATTGTCGATCAGGTAGATCAAGAGGCAAACGTAGATTGCCATTTACTGATTTCTTTCAGCTTTACTTTCATGGCTTCTCCAAAAGCATTGTAGTTAACTGACTGAGTTCTAGGAGGGGTAGCATAACATCGTTCCTTTTTGCCCTGAAAATGAAGTTGATAAATTAAAAATATAAGCCACCTACCCATAACAATGAATGTCCCTACCTTAAGGGAAATCACATTGTTTACGCAGGGATTTTGTGCTTCCTGGTTCTTTGGCATGATTGTTATGGGCTGCATTACACAGAAGGTGACCACATGCTTTTTAAAAAGCCCCATAAGAACTGTTGCCCATCAACAGTTAGCGCCTGGAACAGGAGCCACAGAGATCACCTGGTCACAGCCCTCCACACTACAGTGAGGTGCACTGAATTTCTATTTAAATGATCATATTTGTTTCTAAATTGGCATATATACATATAAATCAGCACAGGGCAGTTTTATGCAACTCAGCATCCTTTTTGCTGATGCATTTCCTCTTTTTTTTGGCAATTCATAAGTGGCCACTCTGCCTTGAAAGGACACTGCTCAGCATGCTTGGAAGAGTTGTTTCCTTGCCTAGAAAAGGAGTGACAAATCCCATCATCTCAGCAGGAAAAGCATTTTAAACTAAGGGATTGAGAGGGCAGGCAACTCTGCCTGCTGCAAGTTACCCCCTTCACTGTCAAAAAGTGAAATTAAGCTCTCTATTTTCTTTCTTTCTTTTTACTTCTGGGGGTTGGAGGAACTGACAGGAATGGAAGCAACCCCATTTTGAGCTGTATCCAGACTTGATTCCTCAGGACTCAACCTGAAATTGTGAGCAGCCTGTGAGTGAGCATCCTGCAGTTCTAGAACCACTGACAGTGCTCAGTACAATGTCATGTAGTCTGCAATCTAATTTCAAAAGCCCTCTGCCCATGATCCATTCAGAGCTCTGGCAAGAGCAATCTGCCCCTTCCCTATCAGCCCACCAGGGAGGAAGGAAGCGGGAGAGAGAGAAAAGTGGGTGGCAAAAAGAGAAAAAGGAAGAACCACTCATTTTTATTTTTATTTTTTAGTATAATTTTTATTCATTTTTCAACAAAACAAACAAACATACACATGATGATATATAAACAAACTAACTCCCTCGACTACCCCTGTGCACCCCCCCCGAGACCTACTCCCATTCATTCATCTTCCTTCCAGAATTTTAATGATTCTTTTGAAGGCGAATGTCCCTTTCCCGATCTTAAAACATATTCCAAAAAGGGATTCCATATATCTCCAAAATCACTCTTACTGGACATTCCCCTCATTATTTTCATTTTACATGTCAACATATCATTCAATGCTATATCCCAAATTTCTTTATACCAATCTTCTATTTTATAACTTCGTTGCCCTTTCCAATTTTTAGCAATCATTATTCTGACGGGCGCCAGGAGGTTGTTTACCAATTCTCTATTAATTATATGCTTATTACTGCTATCCCATATTGCTAGTAGAGCTAGCTTCGGGTTTAATTCCAATTTACTTCCAATTATATCACTTATTTCTTTAAAAACCTTTTCCCAGAATTTTTGTATTTGTTCACAGCTCCACCACATATGAAAATAGGTCCCAACCTCCTGACATCCCCTCCAACAATTCTTAGACACTTTTTTATCAATCTGATGAAATCTTACAGGTGTTAGATACCATCTCCAAACTGTCTTATAATAATTCTCCTTAATTCTAATCGACAATAATTTCAACATTCTTACATTCCACATCCTCCCCCAATTATCTTCATTAATTTTTTCCCTAATATCTACTTCCCATACCTCTTTTATAACGTTAAGTGAGTCCTGAAATTCCCCCTCTATTAAAATTTTATATATCTCGCTAGTGAGTCCTTTTTTAGCTCTGGCTTCATCTTTTTTTTCTATTTGTTCAATTAAATCTTCAAATCTGGTATTATTTCTACATTTCTTATTTTTTTTCCTCCATTCCTCTGTCCATTTTACCAGTTGCAGTGACTTAAACCACGCTATCTTCTGTCCTTTAAACAACTCTTTAATGTGCTCACTATCTTTCATCTTTCCCATCCAATTCCTTAGCTTAAGAATATCTTGTTCTTTCAGTCTCACTTCCATCTCTGATTTTAATGCTCTTGGGAAGTTTCCCACTACCACAACTGGGGCTAGCGGAGAATCTTCTGGTATCAACTTCCCCCTATACTTCTTCCATATCGATATTATATTTTCCAATAATGGGTTGTCCAGTACCTTCCATTCTTTCTTCTGCATTTTGGTAAAAAATATATTTCGCAATTTACATTCTATCTCTACTGTTTGCGATTCCAGCCAATCCATATCTTGCTCCCCTAAAATAGCATGAATAACATATCTTAACTGATTAGCAATATAATAATTCTTAATATTAGGAAGTCCTAAACCTCCTTTCTTTTGAGTCTTATACCATAACCCCTTATTTATCCTAGCTCTTTTATCCCCATTACAATATGCATTAATCATATTTTGCCAATTTTTAAGCTCAGCTGCTGAAATTCTAATAGGTAGCATTCTAAACAAAAAATTAACCTTAGGTAATATCTTCATTTTAATAACCGCTATTCTACCAAACCAAGAATGTTTTAATTTTCTATAAATCTGTAATTTCTCCCCTACCTCTTTTCTTAAGCTTACAAAATTAAGTTCCTCTATTCTTTCTAATTCTTTATCTATATTAACTCCTAAATATCGTATTATATTTTTATATCTTAATCCTAACTTAGCTTTACATTTCTCCATCTCTTCCTTGTTATAATTATACAACATCATTTCAGACTTCCCCCAGTTAACTTGTAATCCTGTAATTTCCCCAAATTCCCTCACATGTTTCTGAATCATCTCCCCACTTTCTAGGGGATCTTCTATTGTCAATAACGTATCATCCGCAAACATATTTACTTTAATCTTATTTTTTCCCCCTATCCCCTTTAATATTTCATCTTCCCTAATTACATTTGCTAAAATTTCTATAACTATTGCAAATAAAATCGGTGAAAGTGGACATCCTTGCCTAGTTCCTCGGGCTAGTATTATTTGTTGCGTTAACCCATCATTAACCATTATTTCCGCTTTATTATTTTTATACATCTGATTTATCACTCCCATAAATTTATGTCCAAACCCAAATGTTTTTAATATTATTTTTAACGCTGGCCATTCCACGCAATCAAAGGCTTTGAAAATATCTAAAGCTAATAATCCTGCTTTTAAGTTTCTTTTTTTTTATAATATTTATTATATTTATAACTCTCCCAATTAAATTCGGCATTTTCCTACCTAAAATAAATCCGCATTGATCATTTTTAATATATTTAAATATAAATGTACCCATTCTTTTAGCCATAATTGCTGAAAATATTTTTGCATCCTGATTTATTAAAGATATTGGTCTATATGACGCTGGATCTGTCAAGTCCTTACCTGGCTTCTGTATTAATACTACCAGGGACTGGTCCCACGATGGCGGGGTCATTCCTCCTTCTATTATATTATTGAATAATTTTTTTAATCTTGGTATTAAAATATCTTTAAATATTTTATAAAATTCCGGCCCCAGACCATCAATCCCCGGAGACTTACCTCCTTTTAGTTTTCCAATAATTCCCTCAATTTCTTTGTCAGTAACCAAGGCTTCCATACACTCCCTATCTTGATCATCCAGTCTTATTTTCCAATTCCTTTCTACATATTCCCGAATCTTCTCTTGTGAAAGCGCCTCTGAAGTATATAAATCTTTATAAAATTCCTGAAAAATCCTTAATTTATCTTTCATTACATTACATCTATTCCCTAACTTATCTCTTATTGTCCCTATCATATTCTTAGCCTTCTCTGACTGCGTGGATCTAGCCAGCAATCTGGAATTTCTATTACTAAATTCAAAAAAATCTCTCTTTAAATATAATAAATTCTTTTGGACCTGTTCTATTTCTTCTTTCTCCAATTCCTTTTTTTTAGCCTGAATTAGGGCATATAATCGCTTATCTTTTGACTGTCTCAGTCTCTCCTCTAGACTCCTTATCTCTTCTTCAACCTTTTTATTAAGTACTTCCTGTTGCTTTTTAAGTGTGGACATTTCCCTAATACAGATCCCTCTTATTACTGCTTTCATCGTATCCCATAATAATCCTTGCGAATTAACTCCTTTTTCATTTATCTGCCATATTTCCTGCAATTCCTTTTTTAATTTATCAACTATGTTTTTATTTTTAAAAATTCTTCCGTCCATTCTCCATCTCTTTGCTTGTTTATAATCCTTCTTTAACTTAATATCCATCATCATTAAAGCATGGTCTGTGATCTTTATTACTCCAATATCACAATCTATTACTTTAGGTACCATATTCTTTGATATAAAAATATAATCAATCCTTGAATAGCTCTTAAATCTAGGTGAGTAAAATGTATATTTTCTTTCTTGCCCTTTTACAACTCTCCATACATCCATTAATTCTTTCCTCTCCATTAATTTAGCTAATTCTGTCTTACCCTCTCCTCTACTATCTCTTATTATATTATCTCTATCTTTCCCTTTATCTAGTACCATATTAAAATCTCCAGCCATCACAATATTCTTTTTCCCTAAATCTCCCACCATATTAAATACTTCTTTAATAAAATCAATTTGTTTCCCATTTGGAGCATAGACATTTATCAGCACAAATTCTTCCTCTTCCAACGTACAGTGAATTATAAGGATCCTTCCATTCTTATCTTTCTTTATATTTTGAATATTAACACCACATTTCTTCGATATTATTATTGCCACACCTCTTGCTTTAGAAGTACCAAATGACTTTTCATAAACTCCAACTTCCCTCATTCTTAACTCATTAGCCCCCTCCTTTATCTGATGGGTTTCCTGTAAAAAGATTATATCTATTTTTTTCCTTTTCAACAATGTTTCAATTCGTCGTCTTTTAACCACCGTTCCTAGCCCCTTAACATTTAGAGTTGCACATCTCAATCTATTCTCCATTTCTTACTTCCAGCCACATCATTAAATTGGTCTCGGTCAGTGATACACATACCCCCCCTTCCCCCCCCCCCACACACCCATTTTTACCCCCCTCCTCACCAGTCATCTGGGCTCTGGTCCCAATTATTTTAGAACTCTTCAGGGGGGGGGAACACGGCCCAACCCACAGAGCAAAGTCCGATCCTCCCCTCCTTTTTTTTTTTTTTTTTTCCTTTCCCCTCTAATCCCTTTCATTGACTGGAACCTCCAACCGCTCCTTCTAGTTGATCTCTGGAACCTCCAACTGCTCCTTCCACTTGGACTATTTCTCCCAGATCCTTGGCATCAATTATGCCCAGCTTCTCCAACAACTCGATTCCCTGCTCGCACGATGTTATTCTTTCTTGCTTCCCTTGCCAGAAGAATCTCAAAAATACTGGGTATCCCCAGTTGTAGGTTATCGATTTCTTCCTCAATGCTGCTGTACAAATTTTGACACTCTTCCTCCACTGGACAGTGTGCGCCGATAAATCCTGATAAATTTCTATTGCTGTTGCTTGAATCTTTGGTTGAGCTTGTCGTCTGATTGCCTGCATAAATTTTTCTTTTTTATAATAATTTGCAAATTTAACAATTATGTCCCTTGGAAGCACTCCTTTACGCTTAGAACCAACTCTATGCGCCCGTTCAAGATCAGCTTCCTCCCAGGCCTCATCTGGAAGTTGTTCTCTTATCCATGTCAAAATAGTATCTCTTAAATCTTTTAAAGTCTCTCCTTCTTGTTCTGGGTATTTTCTAATGCGATTATTAGCCCGTTTGTCTCGATCCTCCATAGCGATAAGGCGTAGTTCATGTTGAGAGAGCTGGACTTCCTGTTTCTTACAAACTCCCGCCAGAGCTTTAGTATCTGCCTGGAGCACTCCAACATCCATCACCACTTGCTTTAAACCCTCCATGAGTTCGGTCTGCGTATCTGAAATGCGCTTCGCCAAACGTTGTTCCAATCCAATAAGCATGTTTTTTATGTCATCCTTTAATTCATCCATTGGGTCTGGCTGCCCTCCTCTGGGTATCTTCGGAATTGCAGCTGGCTCTGAAGAAACAGAGCCCTTAACGGGAGATTTTTTCCCAGTCTGCTTGTCCGGCATTTCCACTCGGGTCAGCCTATGCCACAATCGATCTGATCCTCTCTCTCTTACAGGTCTTACCCAGGCGGGGGTGGGAATAGAGGGCTTCTGCCGTCTCTGCTTCTTCATAAAATTCCCTCCTCCCTCTTCTGCCTGGAGGCCTCTCACTTATGTCTCTACGTTGCAGCCAATACTTCAGTTCACTGGGAGTTAACTTAACTTCTTCTCAAACTCCCTCCAAGTGTGCCATAAACAGGCTATCTGCCGATTATAGTCCATAAATCAATCCACTAATGGCGTCTCGCTCCTTAGACCCCTTTTGCATCCAGCCGGAACAAAGGGAACAGCCGGAACAGCCAACAATCAGCAATTTCTTGCTACTCTCAAATCCCCCTTCAAAGATTGTTCACTTCCAGTCTATATATAATGCCTGTTAATCCTTTAAGTCAAGCAAGCTGTGTTATTATAAGTCCATAAATTACCTCATTAATGGCGACTCTCCTTCTCCGTAATCACGTAGTCACTTTCACTTTTACTGCAGCAATCAGTAAACAACCTCCGGCCAGCTCTCGCTCGTTTCCAGATCGCCTTCAGCAATTATTCAGTTCCAGACAATATTTCATGCCTTTTATTAGTCTTTACGATAAGGAATTAGTGCTTAATTCATAGCTTTTTTAAGGAGGACAGAAGATCTGCGACTTTACCCTGACTCGATCATAGCCACGCCCCAGAACCACTCATTTTTGTCTCTGGGCCTGTCCACCAGTGGCTTTGGCCCTGCCCATGGCTGACACGCGGTCCCTGGCAGATTACCCATAAGGGAATGCAGCTTTCAACAGAAAAAGATTGTCTACCCCTGATTTATAAACAGAATGGCATACAGAGAATAATAATGAATAGATAGTGGTCATTTCAGAAATAATGAGATGGTATTAGGTATTAGAATATTCAAATGAAGTATTGATTTGATATACCTTCAGAAGTTTGATGGGTTGTTTTGCATATTCTGGTTCCCCAACACACACACACCAGACACCTCCCCTCACACCCGCTCAGAAGATCCAGGGACATTCTTAGGACCTTTCTTAGGTCAGTGCTTTGCTTTCCAGTATACCCAGCAGTCAGCAGGAAAGCGGAGAAACCACCAAAGAACAGTTGTTCAGAGAAAAGGATGGGGCCAGGGAAGGGGGAATGGCCTTCTGGGAAACCTTGGAGGACCAAATTGGGAACCAGGAGGGCCAAATTTGGTTCCTAGGCTTCCACACCCCTGTTCTACTGGCTTCCCTGTAACTGCATCAAGTGAAGGAATCACATAGTTGGCCTCACTGATTTAATGCTTTCATGTACATATCCATACCTGCATGGACACTACCCATGGAGAAGTAATTCCTACATCATTGCTGGTAACGATAAGGTGACCATCCTCATGGCAGCCTACTGACCTATCCACAAGCAGCCTGTAACCCACCATGAACCACTTGGGAGGAATCATGGGTTCAAATATATATTATGAATATGCGTCTTTATTCACAGGGATATTCATAATTGGAATAGCTTAAATCTATACATGACATCATCACTTGTTCAGCTGACAGTTTCACAAGAAGAATCCTCATCGGTACTTATCAAGCACATCTGCTGAACATCCCTTGTGAGATAAATAAATAAGTGACCCATATGAAATAAACAATCAAAATAAAACAGGATGAAACATTTTTATGCTGTCAAGTAGATGGTGGAGTGTCATGTTTTAATGCATTTAAGGTCAATCAAAACAAATTGTGGAGATTGCTTTATGATATTTTCCAAAGTGACTGATGATAAACCTGAAAGTTTGAAAATGTGATTAATATTTTAAAAGTCAAGAGATCACTTCATGGATCTCCTGTGCCGTGCCTGTTTGGACCCTTACCACCAATGAATTCAAGTGTAAAAATTTCACTTAACTTCACTTAGGCCTCTTATATGTATTCGGGGAATATTGCCAAGCAGACAACAGCACAAAATCTCTAGCAATATTCTCCAGGAGGATTATACTTATTTAAGTAATGAACCAGCGGCCGTATGCAAAATTTGGGCTGAATCCATTTAATAAACAATAAATTAATATGTATGCACCTCTGCTTCCAAGGAATGGAAAATGCAACAGGCAAGCTCTTAAACAAGCACATTAATAAATATTCAGGGCTGCGAGTAAATGTGTTTTCTAATATTCAAGTAAAGCAAAGAGGTTTGGGATGAATTATAGGCCACTATCCATAGTTATTTCACTTCTTAACCTCGCTTTTGAAATGTCAAGCAGGCTTATGTAATGTTGCGGCTGCTTTTTTTAATAATGTGAATAACAGATTAAGACCAATTAACTATTTAATAGAAGCCTTCAGACAGTGGTAATGTGTTGTTGCTGCTGTCATCAACAACATGTGGGAACCGCTGATGAACAGTATGATCACCATTGTGTGTCTCTTCTTGCTTATTGGGGCCAAAACCCCAATTTGCATCACGATGGAATTAGAGGAGGGATCTTGCAAAGATGGAGTTCAGGTGTTTGCGTGATTTCTGCAATATGCAATGGACTGGGCCCTCTTTCTGCAAGACTTTATGTAGGATGTTTTCATTTCCAGGAGCTACTCTTTATTTCTGGCCAGATCGACAATACATTGTAGCATTCTGTAGTGTGGTGTTTTTAAAAAAAATGGTACTCAGGGCTGAGCTGAGTTTATTTATTAATTAATTTATTGAAACATTTGTATCCTGCTCGATATCACTAGGATCTCAGGGCAGTGTACAGATAATGTTCTAGTTTAGCCTTCCACAATCTGGTTCCCTCCACCTGTTTTGGACTTCAACTCCCATTGGCCCCAGCCAGCATGAGTAGTGCTCAGGAAATATCTGGAAGGCTCCAAGTTGGGGAAGGCTATTCCAGTCCCTTAGGCAAGATACCTTAAGTGGGCTTTTCTCATTTTTCAAGAAAAGCAATCCTCCCTTCTCCTAACAAGTGTTCATTGCTCATTCACCTCCAAAATCCTTACTCCACCTTTCCTGTTGGTCACCCAAGTGACAGACAGAGAGCTCAGTAACATTCAAGTATTTCTGGGAGCCACTAAGAGATACACCATTAGCGTGTATTTAAGTAGAAATATATATATATTCTTTTGCAAGTCGAGCCAAAAGAAGGAGTAATATTAGATGATAAGAGGTAATTTAGATTTTAAAGAACAGTTATTTTATGTATTGCCTAAAACAGGGATGGGCGACTTGTGGTCCTCCAACTCCCATGAACTCTCACCATTGACTGTCAGTGAAGACTGATGGGAGTTAACATCCAACACCATGCAGAGGGTCAAACCTTGCTGTTGTCAGGACAGAGCAGATAGTGAAGGAGATTCTTCTTCCCTTCCCTTCCTTCTCTTTCCTTTTGAGTTAAGGGCCACCATTTCTGTGACAGAGCAGCAGGGAGTTACAGGTAATCTCTGTGATCCAATCTAAGACATACACTTTTTTCTTTAACCTATAAGAAACAATAAAAACACTCAAAACTTGGAATTCTGAAAGACAGTTTAACTTTCCTTGAATCTTGAGAAATATCACAGCATGCCTAATGAAAGGAAGGGAACAGCCAAAGCTCCAGAGAAGAGTTAATGCAGTGTTTAGCCTGGACATTACCAGCACCTCAGAGATGTTCCTTATACTGAATGTTCCCAGAATCAGGGAGTGGAATGCCGGCTCAAGGTTTTGAGGGCCCTTTGGCAAGACATCCTCAATGGTGGGGCCCCTTCCTCATTGCAACTCCCTTCCAAACACAATTGTCCCTGACTGTAATTGCTCCTCCTCCTCCTCTTCCCCATCATTGCTACTACTTGCCTGCTTGATAGGCGGAGAGCCACTGAGCAAATAAGTAGTGGAATCTCTTGCTCCTCCTTCTCATCACCACTGTTGTCTGGGCCAGAGAAAGAGGCAGGTGAATAAGCAGTTACAATGGTCAGGAGGAGGAGCAATTTCAGGGGTCTCTTGTCAGTGAGCCCCTACTGGGCTATGGGCCCTCAGCAGGTCCCCAATCATGCCTACCCTTGACGCTGGCCCTGAGGGAATGGTACCTGGTTCAGATGCAGATACCTGGTTCGTAAGGTTGCGGAGTTCTTCACAGGACTGGATTAAGTTGAAAGCGTATTTCATGTTGGATAGCTTCAGCTAATTAATCAGCATCCAGGGATATACAATGGCCCTGGACTTCTTTAGACTTCTGTTAGCATCCCAATCCTCAAGTGAACTGGATTTATACTTCATAAAGGTGAATGACCACTCATAGCATATGTAGGCTTAGCATTTTGTATTTTAATATTAGTAAGTAGCCATCTAATGTGAGCACTTATGGCACAGGCAATGTGCACTTAACAAAACAAATGTGAAGTTGTCTGAAATATAAATCGCTGAAATTATTCTGAATGAGTTATAAGAGATGGCAAAGTCACTTGAATAGGGGTGGGGGTATGAAAATCAGGTCCTCAGAGCTCCTTATTTATAGGTCAGTGTTTGTTCCCAGATCTATCTCATCAATCATACCTCATTTGAAGTGGGAATGGAACTTTCCACAGGCTAAGCAGCTCTGCACATATATAATGTGATCCTTTTCCTATCCCTCCTAAAAAAAGATTTAGAAAAAAAAATGCTGTGTAATAATGAAGACCTCGGAATTCTATCAAATACTTCTCCAGGCTAGAATATGGCTCTATATATCCTCCCACATCTTTTAAATCTAACATGGAAAATATCCCTTGGTGTAATGGGGAGTTTAGGGAGACCCCAAAGTATAAAGAATCCTATTCACCTGAGTTGTCAAATGATCAGCCTTCCCTGTTTTAAATTGGTTCCTAAAAGCCAGTCTCTAAATTAGCCACTGTTTCATCCATACCTCTACGTACTTTATTCCCTTGAGATTGCAGTACCACGTGATCTTTCAATTGTTCTCCATACGATTCTCCACAGCTTTGGGAGGGAAGCACATTGACCTCCCCTAGGATGAAGCATGAATGCTCCAGATGATGCCCAGCAGAGATCCTGGGATGAAAGGATGCAGCATGGAGGCTTCTCCTGCTCTTTGTCCTGCTGTGCTGAGAGACACGTGTACATCACAATAGCAGCACATCATTCCATACAAGGCAATTGTACAGTAGCACTATAAACATTTACTTCCACTCAAGAGCTGTTATTAAGTGAATTGTGACGATCTGGATTCTGAGCACAAGATGTTTTCGGGCGCCTCGAATTGTACCAGGGAAGCATCCCCTTTCACTCTTTGCAGTGATACTTAAAAGCACGCTTTGCTTGCATTTTCAATTTATGTTTGTAATGGTGTCACTCACCTTTGCCATTGTAGAACAGATTTATAAATAATAGCTTATTTCACAGTTATCCACACAACACTAACACTGACAGTAGAAAACGCCAGCAAGGCTCCGTGGGGCCTTATAAGGCCAGTCAGGCTAACACGGCTGAACAACATTTTTTGCCATGCAGATATTAATCTCCCTTATGGACCTTACCATGCTGCTTTCCCCCACCCCCTTGCATATCAGACTAGTGTTTTGATTTCCTTCTAACAAAAGGGCCATTGGATTTTTCATGTTGTTATATACAATGCAACACTGAATTCTCATCCAAACAGTTGAAATCCATATTTTTTCCAAACTCACTTTGCAGCTGATAAATCGAAATAAATGACATTTGCTGTGTTAATAACATTAGTGCTGTGCGGAAAATGTCTTCTGCCTATTTTCCCTATCGGTTTCATTTCATGAAAAGAAATTGCTTTGGTAGGGAATTAAAATGGCAAACCATTTTCATGAATTTGTTGTGGGTGAGATACAAAATTATTGGACTTACCCTGGTTACAAGGTGGCCAGGAGGTGTACATGATCATCCCATCTTTCATTGTACAATCACCTCTCCAGTGTTCTGCAGACTCTCCGGCTTCCCATGCTTCATAAAGCGCAGGGGGAGATGTCACGGGTAGATGAGGTGTCATGGACAACTGGAAAGGTTGCAGAGCAATGGAAATACGAGTAATAGAAAGAAGAAAAACAGCACCTTTGGATGCCTCGCAATGAGAACATCAGCTCACAACCACCCCAAACGTTAATCCAAAATAAATTCTAAACCACTCTAAGCATGATGTAGAAAAATGGAAGCCTCTTTTGCATGGAAGAAAACTTTCAGGAAGTTTCAGGAAATTTTGTCACAGCACTAATTAATATTGATGATGAACTAGGTTACATGACCACATGGAAGAATTTAGTGTGAGCCATCTGGTTATTGGGGGGGGGGGGAACATGCAGTTCATTTTCCCCCCAAACTGCTGCAGTGACAGAAATGACTGGTTGTCATTGCATATCTACCTGATTCACACTAAATTTCTCTACCCAGTTGCATTCCTGAACACATGTCAGTGTGGAGTAAATGCTGTGTGTGTGTGTGTGTGTGTGTGTGTGTGAGAGAGAGAGAGAGAGAGAGAGAGAGAGAGAACCGGCCCATTGTCCCTGTGGAAATATATAGAAATGGCAATCCAATTTAGCCACATTTCTTCTTCTCTGAACATTTTAGCTCAATTAATTTGGTTTAGTGAAGCTGAAGAAACATAAAGCAAGTGAGATAATCACCTTTATTGGAACAAATTGCTAGGCCTCCAAATTGTAAACCAAACTTTCAAAATGCATGAGCACTTCAGAGACAAAGCAGGGAATAGGAGATATATTGCATGGGGGAAATGAATGCCCCAAATAATTCAGCAAGGTTAGATCCACCAAGTCGAATAGTTATATCTCTAGTGATATCTTGTGGGGTGGCACCAGCCTTTTTTAATTAATTAATTAATTTCTCATATTTGTATGCTGGTTCTTTGCCAAAGCTCAATGTGGTTTAATGAGCCTCATATGGGCCACCATGAATCTATCATAACAATGTGTCTTTCCTCAAAACTTCTCCAAAAAAACCTTTATTTGTAGCCTTTACCCCATTTCATTCTGAAGTGTTTTTGTCACGTTGGGCAAATAACCTTACATGTTGTCCAGTAGCTAAGATTTATTCTATATATCTTTAGCAATAAGAAAGCCATCTCAACACTCTTACATTCATCTTGAAATGGAAATGCTATGGGCATAGTACTTGAGCTTTGATGCTCTTGGGATACATGGTAGTGTTTGTGACATTTCCTCTATTATTTGCCATCCATTCCTAATTCTTCCTACCACTATCTGAAAATCATTCTGCCCATTATAGTTCATTACTATTATTTTTTCTTTCATCAACACAATGCATTGGCATTTTTTCAGAGATCTATCTAACAATGATTCAAAACTTTTAGTTTTCAGTAAGGTGGAGGCTGGTCTGTGAAGGTGGGATTGGGAAGCAACAAATATTTCCTCCTAGTGCTCCAAATATTTATTTTGGGAACTGCCTATGCCTGGTGACCTGAACTGGTTTTCAGCAGTGCTTTGTTTGAATGGTTCCTTGGATCAATATAAAGTCTGTGCAGATTTCACTAAATGCTCGATCTCTTTGAGATTAATAGCAAGGGTTGCTTTGTATTCACAGAGCTGATTGATAAATTTAGAACATCTGCTGTGTTGTGTTTCCAAACTCAAGAGTTTGGTCCCAATGGCCAGTGAGCTTCAGGAGAAGTTTTCTTTTTCAAAAGAGAAGAGTTTTGTTCTTGCTGTGACTTCTCCAGTCAAAAACAGACTCTCCTTGAGCAGCTGCTGTTGTTTCAATCTACCTATAACATTGATATTATGTGAAAAAAAAGAAATATTAAGAGCCAAGCAATTCAGAAACAAGGCAGTAGCCAGACATTACAGATATTCTGAGTTGCAATATTTATTACACTTGTGGATATAACATGGAGAATGAAAAAGCTTCCTGATGGGAAGAGTCCATGGAACTTTTCAATTATTTAAATTCTTTTTAATTAACTTTTATTAATACATAAAACATTATCCAGCACATCATTATACAACCCAGCCAATATACAGATTCAATTATATTAGTTACTCAGCAAAAACACCCAGCATAATGCCACATATAAATATCTAGGAGTGAGTTTAGTACCAAATAGATTAAATATCTCATAACTCCACATATAATCATAGAAGAATGAGTTAAATATCGAATAGACTAAATAGATTAAATAGTATGTAAGATCAAGTTTTACATATCTTCCAATGGTAATGATTTTAAAAGTAACAAAACAAGAATATATATTAATTTCTATACCATTATTATTTTTCCCATATTCAATAAAAGGCTTCCATTCCTCCATAAATTTGGGGGCCTGTCATCTGCCATCTCTCAATCTGACTACTTTACTGATTTTCAATAATTGTGCAATTTGCCAAACTTTAATAAACCATTCTTTATATATAATTGGTTTTCTATTATTCCAGTTCTTGGCAATAATCAGTTTTGCTGCTGTTAACAGAATAAATATCATTGGCTGATGAATTTTTGGGACCTCGGACTGAAAGAGTGCGAATTACGTTGTTTCAGGTTGTATCCTGTTATCCTAAAGGGAATTTTAGCAGGTGTAGCTTGTCATGAAATGTCCAGTGTTATTATAACGCTTAACTCAAGAAGTGCATTCTCTAATGGCTCTTACTCCTGTGTTCTGTTAATTCTTAATAGTGTGGGCAGTTTGAAAGAGAGATCATTGCTTGTGGTGTGAATACACACCCACAGTTGGCTCTGGTTGTCTTGTATGCCCTTGTTCCAAGTTTTTGCATTGCCCCCCACCCCCGTTTCTAGATAGTATTTACAGTAAGGGGAGGTGTCTGTGCCAAACTCCAGGTAATAAAAACTTCATTTTGTTTATTGTAATACTGACAATTTATATTTCCAACTCTTATTCCCACCCCCCTCTATTTTCTCAATTCACAAAAAACAAGATATGCCTATATACCTGTAGGCACTTTCTTCTGATACTGGGTATGTTTGTAATTATTGTTTGAATAAAACTAAGGCAATTATACTTTTAAATTTCTTAAATATACAAAACAGTGCAATTATGTACTAAGTTATACATAATGCAGTTTGTGTTCTTCAGGTAGCAAAGATCTGAAAAGAATACAAATATTGCATATATTTCCATTATTTACACATATCAAAGGCACAAAGGAAACAGCCTTTTCCCCAAGATTTCAAATACATCCAGCAATTTTGCATCTCTGTTCAGGCCACACCTTCCTGTCAAAGAACAATTATAGTCTACTTAGAGCTGCTACTGGGGGCTCAGGATTCAGGGACATGTCAAAGAGCTGGATTGGGCTTCAGAGCAAGGAACACAGCTTCGTTTAAAAATCTCAAACAACATGTCTGGTTTGCAATTAGCATGAAACTCCACATGACTTGTTTTTCTCTACATTAGAGATTTATAGCGTGCTAGTGACTGGTGGCCACTCACAGGTCGATTACATGACACTGTAAACCTCCAGTGCCTCTCTCATACTTTGGAATAATTTCCACGACTTAATTTGAAATACAGAAAAACTAGCAACAGAAAGTCCCTCTATCCCTTTCAGCATTAAAAAAAGGGAATCACGCTATAAGAAAAGGAATACTACAGTGCCACCTTGTGGATGTATAAACGAAATATATAGGAGTCCTGGTTAATGGGGTCAAAAGGAGGGGAAAGGGGAGTGTATGTAAAGAGAGCATGTTGTGATCATGGGACAAAAATAAAAACTGCAGTAAAGTTGTGGGATTTTCCTTGGTATAGAAATGCTTTGAGAGCCTATCTACACTACTGCTTTTAAATGGTTTATAACAGTTTTAAACCAGTTAACCATTATTAACCGGTTTAAAACTGTTATAAACCGTTTTAAAGCAGTAGTGTAGATAGGCTCTTAGTCTCAAGTAGATGTGCATGGGATGACAGCATAGACATGGTTTCCTAACATTTCCTTCTAGTCTTCTCAAGCAGAGGGGAAGGGAGTGAAGGTGCTTTGCTTTTAGTACACAACTGCCAGGGATTTGAGAAAAAACAAGGAACTCTTCTTGGTCAGGTCAAGTATCTTTCCTCAGTGCAATTTTTGTGGTATGAATCTGGAGCAAACACAAAGCAATGGCTGGCAAAATGGCCAAAGTATTGTGCCTGCAATCCGTTTGCATAATATGCAGTATAGACTACTTAGATTTGGAGGACCTGGATATGGCAACCGTAGGTACACTGCATCTGTAAATCATAGCTATAGCTGTGATACAGTGCCAGTCCCTGTGGCACTGGCTGGGTAACTTTTATGCTCTGTCTTAAGCAACCCATCTAAGCAGTGCAGCATGGGCTGGAAGTGGCATGCCAGCAGCTGCTCCCATTGCCAGAGGTGATGTATTAGGCTTGTTCACATATGTGCCCAGTTTCAAACCTAGATAAAGAAACATTAGGTTTTCCTTGTCCTCACTACGTCACAGAATCATGCCCCCCCCAAATTTAGCAAGGAGTGGGAAAAGCTTTTTACCCCTACAGTCTCTCTTCCCATCAGAGAGAGAGAGAGAGAGAGAGAGAGAGCTGTAAAACAAGAAGTTTCCTCATACACATAAATGGCTTGGCCATAGCAGTTCCATTTATAGATTAACTGTGTTTTTAGTGGGTGATGGTTATTCTTTCTTTCTAAAACTAGACGTAGAGGAAGCTTTAAGCAACTCTGCCTCTAAGGAAGCAAGGGCTCCTTGAAGTATCCAATTACACATGACAAGGTCATTCAGACATCAGGTCAGGCTTAAAATGTTTTTAATAAAGCAAGTTGGTGGAAGAAGAAACCATTCTGGGAAATCAGAAACAAAAGCAGAAGTGAAAAGCAAAGGAAGGAAGGAAGGAAGGAAGGAAGGAAGGAAGGAAGGAAGGAAGCTATATGTCTCAAAATGAAAATGGAATATTGCTGTAGTCAGAGGAACATGATATAAGCAACTGGATAGCCTGGAAGCATTCTGCAATGTACTGTGAAGTATGTGTGATTTGGTCTTTGTACTCTATACATTGGGCCTGTTCACATGATCAAGCAGCCCATGTAGTGTTCAAGCCATAGTGGGCTGCAATGCATGTGGAGAGCCATTTTGAATGTTGAGGCATGTCATGTCTGAATTCACTGAGAGTTGGTGGCATGGTTAACAAACCACCCACAACCCTAAAACAGCTCATTGGTTCTAGGTGGCTTATTAACCATGGCAACAACCCATCTTCACTGGGTTTGGACAAGAAGACAAGCCATGGTTGTGGTTTGAAAATTCAAAATTTGTTCAGCATGCACTGGCATGCACTGCAATCCACCATCACTTAAATAAGCCATGGAGTGATGCAGTGATCATTCAAACCTGGTGATTCTGTGCTTGCAGCCAATGAGCTCAGAGTTTGGTTGGGTACCTGGCAAAGAACATAGCATGCAGCATCCATTCTAATCTTCATTTCAATGTGTCAGATCCTAAAGTACTGCATTCCAGATCAATTCCAACATCTGATCCTGTAGTATCCAGAATGAGTTCCACAACTGGCCTCTTTCCCAACATATTTGGCTGTGCTCTCAGTGATGGAGGTTGGAAGCAAAACAGATGTGAAAGATCACTCCTTACTGGCATGTGCAAATACTGTAGAGAATATTTTTTTTTCTTCCTCAGCACTGGCTGCCTTTGAAAACTGCCCTTATCTGGACAGAGATAGCCTAGCTACAGTTATCCATGCTCTGATAACCTCTTGTCTGGATTACTGCAATGCATTATACGTGGGGCTGCCTTTGAAAACAGTCCAGAAACTTTAACTTGTACAAAACAAGGCAGCCAGTCTGTTAATGAGGACTGGCCAATGAGACCACGTTACACCAGTCCTTTTCCAGCTTCACTGGCTGCCGGTCCAGATCCAGTCCCAATTTAAAGTGCTGGTATTAACATTCAAGGCCCTAAACGGCTTGGGGCCAGGTTATCTGAAGGAACGCCTCCTCCCATATGTGTCTGCCTGGATCCAAAGACCATCCTCAGGGGTCCTTCTCTGTGAGCCCCTGCCAAAGGAAGTGAGACAGGTGGCTACTAGGAGGAGGGCCTTCTCTGCTATGACACCCCAGCTATGGAATGAGCTCCCCAGAGAGGTTCGCCTGGCATCTACATTATACTCCTTTAGAAGCCAAGTGAAGACCTTTTTATTTGCACAGTGTTTTAACAGTTCTTCAGTTTGATTTTTAACCTTGTTGTTTAAATTTGTATTTTAAATCCATATTAATTTCTGCATGGCTGCTCGGTTTTTTATCCTGGTTGTGCTTTTATACTATATTTTAAATTATGTTTTTATACTGTTGTTGTTTTATATCTTGAATGGTTGTTATGGTTTTAATTTCTATAAACTGCCCAGAGAGCTCCGGCTATTGGGTGGCATAGAAATGCAGTAAATGAATGAATAAATAAATAAATAAATAAATCTAATAGTCAAAGGGTGATTCCAGGTGAGGCTTTAATCATGCAATCACCCACCCTCATTCATAAAATTTTACAGGGGGTCCAGATAACATAACTATCCCATGCGCTTCCATGGCTTCTTCCATCTCTTTTCTTCCCACCAAAAAATCTGTAATACATGGGGGGGGGGGGGGAGAGAGAGAGAGAGAGAAATGGAATATTGGCGCCATGTCTTTTGATTGGTAGTCCTAGGAGCTGTCCATCTGGAAGCAGGCAAAATTGTGGCTGCTGTACCCTGTGAAACTTGTGAGAATAGGTGACCGGTTTCATGAAACATTAAAAGCAATAGAGCATATTTGCAGCACCTTAAGACTAATACATTTATTATGGCATAGGCTTTCTTGGGTTAGAATCTACTATATCCGCCTCTCTGGAAGTTCTTACTGTGAAAAATTGAAGCCATGATCTCCCCAAAGGGAAGCATTTTTAAGTATTTATTTCAGGTGCTTAAGTTGACTGTTTTAAATCAATATGACTAAAATGTGCCTACGCTTCGTTCACCTGTAGCTCTAAAGCTGCCTTCTCCAACCTGGTGCCCTCCAGATATTTTGAACTTCAACTGCTCTAGGGATACATTGGTGAGAAAACGTTTGTGAACCCCTTAGGATTGTCACATACTTCCAAATTAAAATGTTATTAGATCTTAATCTAACCCATAATCCTTGATAAAAACAACAAATAACCTAATTAAACAAATGACACATAAACATGATGCTTTTTCAACATTTATTTATCCACAACTGATTCAACATTCAATATCCATCTGTGAAAAAGTATGTGAACCTTTAGATTCAGTACCTGGTGCCTCCCCCCCCCCACACACACACACACACATCTTGAGCCACTATGACTTCAAGTAAGCATTTACTGTAACTGTTTGTCAGTCTCTCATATCGGTTTTGAGGAATTTTGGCCCATTCCTCCTTACAGAACTGCTTTAACTCAGTGGCATGAACAGTTTGCTTCAGGTCCTGCCACAACATTTCAGTCTGGTTTAAGTCCAGACTTTGACTAGGCCATTCTAAAATATGGAATTTCTTCTTCCACAGCCATTCTTTTGTAGATCTGCTTGTGTGTTTACGATCTTTGTCTCGTTGCATGACCCACTTTCAGTTCAGCTTCAGTTCAGTTCAGACATTCTCCTCTAGAATCTTCTGATACACTGCAGAATTCACAGTTATGTCAATGATGGCAAGCCACCCAGGCCCTTAGGCAGCAAAGCAGGCCCAAACCATTACATTCTCACCACCATTCTTGACAATTGGGATAAGATTCTTCTGTTCAAACTCAGTGTTTGTTTTCACCAAACATAATATGTCTCATTGAGGCCAACATGCCTCATTGACTCATCTGTCCAGAGGACATTGTTCCAGAAGTCTTGGGAATTGTCTATGGGATCTTTAGTGAACTTCAGATGGGCAGAAATGTTCTTTTATGAGAGCAGTGGTTTCCTCCTGGCTATCCCCATGAACACCATTTTTGTTCAGCCTTTTTCAGATCATTGAGTCATGAAGTCTCACATTAACTAAGGTCAGAGTGGCGTACAAATCCTTGGATATTACTCTGGGGTTCTTTTTGACTTCCTCATTGATGCAGCAGTTTGTTCTTGAAGAGATTTTGGTAGGACCACTGCTCCTAGGTAGAGTGACTTCTCCATTTGAATATTCTCCATTTGTCTACAGTCTATCTGACAGTGGACTGGTGGAGTCCCAAATCCTTAGAAATTGTTTTGTAACCATTTCTAGACAGGTGAGCAACAAAACAACTGTTTTTCTGAGGTCCTCAGAGATGTCTTTTGTTTTTCTTTTGTTTGTTTATGTTTAAATATTAAGAAAACAAAACATAAATAGATTAGAAAAAGTGATAAAGATGGATAATTTAAATCAAATAAAAGAAACATTAAGGGAAGAGAAAGAATAATGGATTAATTGTATGCAGTTGGAACAGTGGATAAAGAAGTGGGTAAAAGAAAATAAAAAATGTAGAGAATATACGATATTTGAAAAAATGATAACACAAAGATGAGAGAAGGAACAAAATATGGTATTAAAAAGTATAACAAGTGAAATTTATAAAATATTGATGGTAAAAGAAGAACAAGGGGATGGTTGCAAACTGGTGTGGGTAAATGATATGAAAATTTTAATAAGTAATCAGAATTGGGCGAAGTTATGGGGAGCAAGGAATTTGAAAACTTTATCAGTAAGGATAAAAGAAAATTATTATAAATTAATATGGCGATGGTATTTAACACCAGTTAGATTGAATCAAATAGATAAAAATATTCGGAATTATGTTGGAGAGGATGTCAACAAACTGGCAAATATGTTCATATGTGGTGGTCATGTAAATATGTACAAAAGTTTTGGCAAATGGTATATAAGAAATAAAAGAGATAACAGGAATTGATTTGGAGTCATCCCCAAAGACTGCGTTATTATCAATATATGAGGGGATGAAATGTAATCAGAATATTAAGGATTTAATTACTATGTTACTAACTGCAGCAAGATTAATAATAGCAAGGAAATGGAAGATGCAGGATAATTATCAAATGGATGAGTGGTATAAAGAGGTGTGGGATATTGCTATTAATGATAAACTAACATGTAATATTAAAGTAGAAAAGGGAATATGTAATAGAAATGAATTTGAAAATATATGGAAATTATTTTTAGAGCATGTATTGTTGAGGGGGAAAGGACACAAACCTATGCAAGAAGTATCACAATTTTGGAAAATGTAGCGAAGAAGAATTGGTCCTGGTGAGGGGTGCACTTGGTGTATAAAGAATGGAAAAGAATGGCATAATTGTAGTTAAGAGTTGAAATAAAAAAAAAATTAAAAAAAGAGATGTCTTTTGAACATGGCATGATGTGTTTCCACACAACTGTTTGGTGAAGACCAAACTCACAAAGTTTGATCCTTTTATAAGGTGGGGCCTCCCAAACGCACCCCTGAAGATCTACCTAATTACTTGAACATCTGATTCTAAATGTTCCCAGTAATTGGGCTGATGCAACAATACTTTTGCACATGCCCTGTCTCTTAATACTCATTGTTTGCCCAACTCATACATCATTTTAATTAACAAGACATGGATTTGGTTAATATAAACCCTATTGTATATTTGGGGGAAAAAACTGGTTTTGATTTCACAAATGCGATCATAGTAATTATGGAATTTCACAAACTTTTTCCTCACCACTGTATAGTTGAAATGGTGGGACCTTTATTTTCATATATTCTAGGTGATTCTAAGATGGAAGATTCCTAGTTGGTACCAATCAAAAGAACTTTTCTTCCTTAATTTTTTTTCCTAGTAAGAAAAAAGATGGAAGTGGTGGGAAAACATGGAAGGTTTACAAATGAAAGACAATTATGTCTGACCCCTATAAAATGCTGTGAATGGGGCAGGACAATTGCAGGCTAAAAGTCTTGTCTGGAAGCACCCTTGGTGTGGAACTGGCATTCTCTGAGATTGCTATTACTCTTCAGAGATGGTCGTCCTTTTTTCTAAATAGCAAAGGGGGGCATTTTAGGCAAGTGTTTCTTTTTTAGGACACAAAAGGTATAGAACATTTTGCAGAAGTTGTTGAACCACTACTTTCTATAAATCAATGGAATATAATACATCTACAGTGGCACTGTCAAAATAATTTTAAGTAAGACTGCACAGTGACAGGGAAGCAAAAACATTCTATCAACCAGCCATTCCCTTTGACAGTTTTTATATTTCAACCCTTTCCATAGGTCCTCAGAGTCACACAGTTACTCCTGGATTTAAATGAGATGCTGCCTCAAGCTTGTATATATAGCTACTCACCTAGTCGCCTGTGGCAAATAAACAAAAATCACTTCCAGGTGACCAGGCACTTTTGCAAAATCAAAGCAAGCTGTATTCCCCCCCCCCCTTACCTTCGGACCATTGGTGTGTCATGAAATTGTTGTGAAGTAGTAACATTTAGGATTTCTTTGCAAGGCTGCGTTATCCCTTCCTCCTCGCTAATCTTCTCCCTGGGATGAGCTCTGTTTAGACAGAGTTACCATAATCCAATGTAACAAAGAGCATCCAAGACTGTGGGAGAAGTTGTGCTGGCCAGAAAAATCTCTCCTGGGCTGCAGACCTATCCATGGATGGACTTCTTTATGCAGGCTTTTAATGTCTAGTTCTGCAGTGGTTTTGGATTATTTCAACTGCTGCTTTCATTGTAGTTTGTTTTTAATTCTGTGGTTTTAATATGCTCTGTTTATTTATTCTTTAATATATTATTAGTTCCCACCCCTAGCCCCTCTTTTTATAAACTGCTCTGGGTGCACAGTGGTAGATGACTGGGATATAATAGTTACTGTTCTTGAAGGAGGAGAAGGGGAAGGACAAGCTTTAATTAATTTGTTTCCAAGATTTGTTCCTGGCATTACTAGCCCATGGGGTATTTAAAGTTCCTTACAGAAAACTTAATATACTAAAAAATCACAATAGAAGTTCTAGTATCAAATTAAAACAGCAGAAAGAACCACACAATTATTTAAAATACAGCAGCCAAACTAGCCTCAATCGACCTATGTTAAAAGAACTTGCACTGGCTGCCAATTAGCTACTGAGCCACGTACAAGGTTATGTTATTATCATATAAAGCTCTAAACAACTTGGGACCAGGATACCTAGAAGACTGCCTTTCCTTATACAAACCCAGGCAACCTTTAAGATCATCAGAGGAGGCCTTGCTTGTCATTTCAAAATTTATTTATTGCATTTATATCCCACCTTTTTTCTTCCAAGGAACCCAAGGCAGCGTACATAATCCTCCTCCTCACCATTTTATCTTCACAACAACAACCATTTGAGGGAGGTTGGGCTGAGAGTCTGTGATTGGCCCAAAGTCACCCAGTGGGTTTCTGTGGCGAAGTAAGGACTTGAACCAGGATCTCCCGACTTCCAGTCCAACACTTTAGCCACTACACCACACAGTTGGTCACCCAACATATGGCGGCAACAAGGGTATCTTAAGCCCTATTTGTACACTCTGCTTTAGGGAATAAGGAACATGTGAAGCAGGGAAAGTGTGGACAAGCACACTCTAATTCTGTCCCCCAACACCCGCTGGTACCATCCTAAAAGCTGCACATAGTTTTAATTATTTTATTGCTTTTGGTTTTAACTTGTTAATAGTTTAATACGTTTTTAGCTGTGTATATTATTTATTGTTTTATACTGTTAGAGTTAATTTTATCTGCACGCCGCCCTGAGATCCCAATGATATAGGGCAGGATACAAATGTTTGAATAAATAAAATAAACAAATCCTCATGGCACTCACGTGTGCACCCTGCCACATTGAAGTTCTGTGTCGAGGTGCCTTTTGTATTCATGCAGGCTGAGTTCTAAATGGTGCAGGGATCCTACACAGATTCAAAAGGCTTCTTGCTGCAGAGGTTCCCCACACACACACACACACACATAATACAAGGGCTAATGAACTGAAACTCAATCCAGACAAGACTGAGACGCTGTTAGTGGGTGGTTCCGCTGACCGGATGGAGGGTGTTCAACCTGTTCTGGATGGGGTTGCACTCCCCTTGAAGGAGCGGGTTCATAGCTTGGGGGTTCTCCTAGAACCATCTCTGTCACTTGAGGCGCAGGTGGCCTCAGTGGCACGGAATGCCTTCTACCAACTTCGGTTGGTGGCCCAGCTACATCCCTATCTGGACAGGGATAACCTGGCTTCAGTTGTCCATGCTCTGGTAACCTCCAAGTTAGATTACTGCAATGCACTCTATGTGGGGCTGCCTTTGAAGGTGGTTCGGAAGCTGCAGCTTGTGCAAAATGCAGCAGCCAGATTGATAACCTGAACCAGTAGGTTCGAGCATATAAGACCTACTCTGGGCCGCTTGAATTGGCTGCCTGTATGTTTCCGAGCCCGATTCAAGGTGCTGGTTTTAACCTATAAAGCCTTACACGGCTTGGGACCACAATACCTGATGGAACGCCTTTCCCGACATGAACCTACCCGAACACTACGTTCAACATCTAAGGCCCTCCTCCGAGTGCCTACTCCGAGGGAAGCTCTATGGTGGCCCCCAATTGTGGAACGATCTCTCTGATGAGGCCCGCCTGGCGCCAACATTGTTATCTTTTCGGCACCAGGTCAAGACTTTCCTCTTCTCTCAGGCATTTGGCAATATCTGAGGAACCTGGGTTTGTTTGTTTGTTTGTTTGAAGCTTTTTGGAGTGTTGTAGTGGTTTTCAATGTACAGATTGTGTGTATGTTGTATGTTTTTGCTGTTTTAATTTTTGTATATTGTTTTTAATTGTTTTTAATCCTATGTAAACCGCCCAGAGAGCTTTGGCTATGGGGCGGTATACAAATGTAATAAATACATAAATAAATAAATAATGCACTGATAATTGTGTGTCAAGGCATCACCTGTATTATTATTGTTCCAATCAAGTTTACTTATGATTATAAACTACCTTGAATGCCATTTTTCCTTGTAGAAAGGTGGGGTACAAATCAAATACATAAAAAAAAAGGGGTTGGTGAAAAAGCTGCACAAAAGCCAGGAAACTACCAAACAAATGGTGATTGGGGGGAAGGGGCGGGCCTAGGGAAAGGGCGGGACCTTCTTGGGAACCCCAGAGGCCACCTAGGAGAGCCAGATTTGGCTCCTGGGTCTGAAGTTCCCCACCTCTTATTTGTATCTGGAAAACTGGGGAGAAAGGGGCTAACAGTGTGCAGCTGTTGTAAAGAAGGCAAACTCCATGTTAGGCATTATAAGAAAAGGAATTGAGAATGAAACTGCCAATATCATATTGCCTTTATACAAATCTATGGTGCGACCACACTTAGAATACTGTGTACAGTTCTGATCACCACACCTAAAAAAAGATATAGAGCTGGAAAACGCGCAGAAAAGGGCAACTGGGCTGGAGCGTCTCCTCTATGAGGGAAGGTTACAACAACTGAGATTGTTTAGCTTGGAAAACAGGAGGCTAAGGGGAGACATGACAGAGGTGTACAAAATTATGCATGGTGTGGAGAATGTGGATCTCCCTCTCTCAAAATCCTAGAGCCCGGGGTTATCCTATGAAGCTGATTCATGGGAGTTTCAGGACAAATAAAAGGAAGTACTTCTTCACACAGTACATAGTTAAATTATAGAATTCACTACCACGAGATGTAGTGTTGTCCACCAATCTAGATGGCTTTAAAGGCTGGATAAATTCCTGGAGGAGAAGGCTATCAATGGCTACTAGCCCTGATGGTTATGTGCTGCCTCAAGTATCTGAGACAGTATGGGGAACATGGTTTGGAGGGTGCTGTTGTACCATGTACTGCTTTGTTGGTCCCTGTTTGACAGCTAGTTAGCCACTGTGTGAACAGAGTGCTGGACTAGATGGAACCTCGGTCTGATCCAGCATGGCACTTCTTATGTTCTTATCCAATACCACAGTTCCCACCCAATTTGTGAGGCCCCTGTAGCTGCTTTGGCGGGTGGGGAGAAATGTCAGGAGATCCAGTCATAAATCTCCCATGCTTCATCTTGTTTGGCACTTAAGCTCTTATCTCTATTGTTCTATCTTCTAGTTTTTCTCTTCATTAATCAGTGTTCCTTGTTCTCCAGGAACCTTGGAACGCATTATGTCAAATGTATTTGCTCAGGGTAAATGTAATATTTGACACTACCAGTCATATCAGTACATTCCAATTTGCAAAGTTTAGTGCTAGATCTTTGTTATGCTTTGGTAGTAAGTTTAAATACTTACTGGCATTAGTGGTGAATTGGGGGGGGGGGAAGTAAACTGAGAAAAAGCAATAATATACCAATAGGTTCTAAATAATGATGAAATACCAAAATAAGAAAATAAAGCGTGTGTATTCCTATTATAACTGTAAATGAAGGAAAAATTGGGACAACTAAGTGTATGTATATTGGATGTGTTACCAAATGTACTTTATTAATTAAGATAATTATCATTTTGGATGTGGGATGGAACAGCATGTAATTCACAATTTTTCCCCCTTCTCCATAATTATTATTTGTCCTGTGTGAATGTTTGAAAGCCCTAATCAGAATTTAAGATACACTTGAGCTGGGCACTGGGAGGAGAAGGAGGGAACAACAATATAAGAATATATGATCTCTGCTGTAAAGATTTTGCAGTCTAATTTGATAGAATGCAATGTGGGGGGAATGGGGAAGAAATAAAGAAAAAGGTAGAAGCACACAGAAAAAGAAACACTTTACTAAAATAATAATGGAATTTTGCCCTGGCACATTGTAGGAAAGCTATAAAATGTGTGTGATCATGTGTCCTCTTTTGCAGAGCACAATCTTCTGTTTGAAAGGCTGCCAGAGAGATCTGTTTTGAAGCCATCCTCTATTTGAAGGCCTGTCCAGCTTAAAGATAAAGAATCATCAGAAGAAAGAGTCGGGCCTTGAAGTTGCCCATCAGCAGCACCTGGACAGCAAACTGAGCAAGGCATTCAGGTCATAGTCTTCCACACTATGGCGAGATATATTTTATTTCTATGTTAATTATAATAATTATTTCTAAATATACATCTATCTATACATGCAAATTTGATGCGAATAGCTATTCTCTTTTGTCCACTTTGTTTGGCAGTTCACAAGTGGCCACCCTAATGTGTATGTATATAGGCATGCATGTAGAAATGCAGTCAACTCGTGATGCACAGTGGCCTAGTATATGCCTGATAATCTTCCTTTTTTTTTCTTTTTTTTTTGCTGCCTGCATAAGACTAAACTACTGCTGAGCTGAATAAGATTCCTGGAATTGTTGGGGGGGGGGGTAGAGCTTGGTGACCAGCCCCCGCCCCAAACCTGCTGTTTTAGTCAAGGCCAATTATAAAGAAGAAAGGTGCAGCTCTAGAACTTGGCAACTAACTGCAGCATCCTGCTTGCTCTGCCTTAGAAGCAGAGATTAGCTGTGGAGGGAGGAGCCATTTTGAGCTGAGATGAGAGTTAATATGTGGGGGAGAGATCGGGAGAGTTCAGCTTGAGAGTGAAAAGCTGGACCAGCATCAAGGGTAGGCATTGTCAGGAAGCTGCTGAGGGTTTACACAGACAATGGTGAAGGCAATAGAGTTGCTCCCTTTCTTCACCATTGCAACCTGCTTGTTTATCTGCCTCTCGCTATGGCCCAGACAAAGGTGTTGGTGAGAAGTAAAAGCAGGAGCATACTCACTGGCTGTCTCCCTGGCAGGACCTACTACACTGCTGCTTTATAACGGGTTATAACGGTATTGACAACTGTTGGGGCCCAGGACACATCCCATATAACATTTTCAAACCACTTTCATAGTGTTATATCCTGCTTGATGTAGGCCTGGCCATTGGCAAGCAAGCAAGTGGTAGCAATGATGAGGAAGAGGAGGAAGACACACTCACTGAGGGAGGGAGACCCATTGAAAGTGTCTTGCTCAACAACCCTCAGAAACTTGGACCCAACACTAAATAGTTAGCTTCTAGTTCTTCTGCTATCCTATAATATTCATGACCTATGCCTTTTCAGTGCAGAGTTGGAAATTCCTTCAATTTAATTTTTAATTTAATATTTAACTGCCTTGAGCCCCCCGCCCCAGCCCCTGCCGCCAAAACACACACAGCTTAAAAAACACTTCTCGCATCCCTGGAGCAGAATGTTGTCTGATACACTTTTCCACCTCAAAATTGGGGAGGGTTGAAATGTTTCACACAATGAAGGTGCTCATAATTTCCTTACTGCCATTGTTGATTCAATCATATATATATCCTCATCCTTAAAGATAGGAAACTGCTAATTCTGATAGTGTCAACCTTGAAGCCAGATGTTGAAGCGAGAGGCAGATGTACAAGAGGTCGCAGAGCAAGTCCAGGGGGCTTGTTAGGGAGGCCCTGCTAGAGAATGAGCCCTTAGCAGGTGTCCAACCATGCTTGCCCTTGATGTCAGCCCTGCACAGAATGCTTACTTGTTTCTGAGGAAAACAGAAAAATGGGTAAGAAGGGGGGTGGATATGAGCATGGCTGGCTGGCTGGAACCCTGAGTGGGAGAAATCCACACTGCAACATTTTGTTGCAGGCCCCTCTTGTATGTTCCATCAGTCTTGGGCAACCTGTGTGTTTTGGGTGACTTGTGTGCCACTTGTGTTCAGCCTTGGGCTACTTGTGTGTGCACCACATTTTTGTTTTTGGCTAGTGTGGGATGCACTTTGACGCACACACACACACACACACACTTTTTTAGGATCATATATAAAATGACCTGTTTTCAGATTTTTCTAATAAGCACAATGGGGGAAATTGCTGGTGTGGAAAGGGCCATAGAAGAGCTATGTGTGCTATTTTTATTTATTCAGCTGCAAGGGCACACAGTCCCAGTTCAGATTGGCACTTCAGGAGAGGAGATTTTAAGCTCTCCCGCCCTTTTTCGACCCAAAATTCTACACACACACCACTGGATGGTGGTAAAAAAAGAATAAAAATGGTTCCATTGAGCATGCGTTCTACCATTCAGCTTCAGGGCGGATCTACACACGAGTTTTTTGACGTTTTATAAGGGTTATGAAAACTCTTTGGGCCACATGACGCACTCCCTATAACGTTGCATATCTGAGGTTTTTTAAAACTCGCTTCAGTTATATACAACGGTTTCATTTTTAATACATTATTTTAAGTAAAAGAATGTGTCCTACCTTACCGTTTGTGATTCATGGGGGCAGTGCTTCCTTTACTGGTGCCCAAATGCTGAGCAGTTGATTGGTGGGGAAGAAACAGGAAGTGGACCAGTGAACTACAACAACCACAATTCTTAGCCCTATACTCGCTAGGGAATGACAGAGGAACTAAGAAGGAAGTGTGTAACTGAACTACAACCCCCACAATGCCTTGCCCTAAATTCACTGAAAAACGAAAGAAGAAAAGACAGGGCAGAACAGTGTGTGACCGCACACACCGCTTTAAAGACAGAAGACTGTTTCTCCTGTAACGTGAGTACTCAGTAATGTGGCCTAAGACGTTTTAGAACGCACCTATTTGGAACGTTTTAAAATACAATTTAAAACGTTCCAAAGGACTGTGTGGATTTCCCCTGTCAGTCCTTCCTTAAACACAGGAAGCTGCTTATGTCAGGTCAAAAGATTATAAAAGGCTTCGATGCTTGTCTGTGTGTAATTAATAAAATATTGTGTTTCTCTCTGAGGCCTTTAATATTGAGTGGTTCATATGACTGTTCTAACTGAATGAACTTAACTACATTGATGAGACCTGACTGAAGGAATTTTTGAAAACTGACAACAATGCGCACCATATAAAAGTGAGACAAATACAGCACGTACCGGAGGGACTAGCCCCCTACTTAGACTTATTTAATAATAAAATATATTTCTTTTTTGGCGTTGGCATTTTTCAAGCAAATGAATGAGAAGCACAATGGGCGAGGTAAGTGAATACACTTTTTGAGAATAATGAGACTTGACTAAAAGCCACTGTAGCAGATCGGAAGCTACATAACAAGAAGACAAGGCTTTTGTGAGCACAACTGACAAAGATGCCATGAATCGTAAATCTTCACCAACTAATAACAGAACAACCTTCATTTTTGAAAGGACTGGGGAGTGAGGAGAGGATTAGCTGCTCAGAACCTGTTTCAGCTTTAATGTGGAGATTATATGCAACACCTGTTCTTATCCTGATGCAAAGCACACATCCACCTTTTCAAAAATAGAATTTGGTTATTAAGGTGTTAACCATGTGCTGTGACTGAAAATTAAAGGCTGAGACCAGAGCAAAAGTGTCTGGAAGACTGTCTGGAAAATGCAGTATTATCCACTCTGTACTTGATCTTATCTTTGCAGCAGGAGGGTTCCATCTTGTGATGCTCTGCAACATGGCCCCAATCTAAATATTTGAGTACTTTCTCAGCAGCCAGAACTGTGAATATCTCCCCTATCAACACATATGCAATTACAACAATTAGTTGTTGAGGGGAAGGTGCGGTAGTGGTGGTGGGCTAAATTCAGCCTCCTGCTACAACTGCAGAACAGCTGATTGATGACCATTCCTGATAACGGAACTGAACAGCACAAGGCTCTTCAACTAGCTAGGGGGCACATAAAGTGGGATAAGAGCCTATGGTCTAAAACAACTTGACAAACCAATGCTAAGGATGGTGTGGAAAGTTTCATGTCAGTAAAAGTCACCTCCTGGAACATCTGGCACTAATATGGAATCTCTTCATACAATTAGAAGGATATGGCAGGTGGCCATGGTAGTTTCAGCCATAACAACATGGGCTACCATGAGGAAGCAGGGATATGATAATATATAGATTGCCCAATCTTTAAAAAAAGGGGAAAATGCAAAGAGCAAGGGCAGCAATGTACATATTGTTCTTCACTTTTCATGGATCTGAGTGTTTCAATCTATATAAAATATATAAAATATTCCTCTTGGTTTATTTGCAGTAAATTATGGATACCCAGTAATGGAGCAGCATTTTTGAGTTTGATCTAATGGCAACCATTGAAATGGTCTAGTGATACATTAAATAACTTATTTTTAGTTCTCCCATAATTTAATAAGCCAAAACATGTTCAAAAGTTGTAGGCTGGGAAAGGTAATTTCTGTTTTTGCAGAAATGTTTGCAAGAAGAAATGCAGGACATGGGTGAGCCTTCCTGACTGGTTAAAAGTTACAAGAGCACCAGCCAGCTTTAACTTATAAAATGTTGAGACTAAAAAAGAGGCTTTTTTATAATGTAGAGAAAGGATGAAACAGAGAGGAAGATGATGATGATGATGATGATGATGATGATGATGATTTGTATCCCACTTTTTTTCCTAATACTGGGACTCAAGGCGGCTGGAAGGAAAGAAGAACGAGAAGAAAAAGAAAATCAGAGAGCTGTTTTGGGGAGATGCAAAATGCTTCTAAAACCTGAGAACTCCAGCAAGTCGGGGGAAGAACTTAGAGAAAAGAGGGACACAGTCTAGTTAGAAAGTAGCTTCTACTCACAGCCAGGGCATATCTGAATGAATAGAAAGCAATTAGAGACAAAGGACATATTCCTTCCAGAGGTGGAACCTTCAAATTGAAGGCACAGTAGCAGTAAAGCCTCAATAACACTTTGCCAGTCCATAGTGGATAAGCTGGGGCTTTAACTGCATTTTAAGTGAATGAGAGCTTTGACTATGTGGTAGTCTAGAAATATAAATAAATAAATAGGGGGAAATTGTCACAAAACAGGTTTGAAGAAGAGTGAGAAACACTGGCACTCAACAATTTAGCAACAATATCCATAACAAAACGTTCAGAAAATAAAAACCATAATCAAATAAAAACATAGGAAAACATTAAAAACATAAAAGCCAAGTTCAAAGGGTGTGTCTTAACCCCTTTTCAGATAAAGGAATCCCTTTACAAGGGAATGACAGAAAAGCATAGCATTCTTAGGTAATGCAAGACAAGCAAACCTCTTTGGAAATGACTTCATGTTTGTCGAGTTATTTATTTATTTATTTATTTATTACATTTCTATACCACCCAGTAACTCTCTGGGTGGTTCGCAACTCTGTCTGACTAAATCGAGCTGATCTAATACATAGCAAGCAGACTCTAATACTCATGTCCATCCATTCCAGTGACAGCACTTGATAGCTCACAACTGAGCATGTGAGAATGGTCAGAGATAATGGCTGGTGATATAGAATCTATTTATTATTGATTGATTTATTATTGATTTAACTTGATTTGTACCTCACTTTTCTACCAAGAAAGATGGCACTCATTTACAATCATAAATAAAATTATTTAACAATAATAAAACAAATTCCCCAAGCCTCAACAATACCAGAATAAAAAGAACATTCAACCCAACAGATCCGCTTACATGCTAAGAGCCTGCTAGAATAAAAAGGTCACTGCCTGCTGACAGATGGTCAGCAGAGAGGGAACAAACCTAGCTTCCCTCAGCAGGAAGTTCCACAGCCTGGGAGCCCTCACTCAGAAGACCCTCTAAAGAGTGTGGTCTTTAAAAAGGGGAGACTCTCCTAAAGATCTTAAGACCCAGGCAGGCTCCTATGGGAGAAGTTTCATATATGTTTCATACATGCAAGTCATCACTCATTATTGCAGTCACCAATTCCATTGTGAGTCCCCTTGTACACTGGCCGGTTTCTCCTCTTTAAAAAGTAGAAATAAGGTCCAGGTAATGTCCAGATAAAAAGTAGAACAGAAAACTGAAGTATATTACTTCGCTCCTTCTAGATAAACAAAAGCTTTAGCCATCCCCAATTGTTTCATAATCGGCCTGGATAACAACAAAATAGCATGAATTTATCACATACAAAATGGTGCTGATATGAATAATGGACATTCATGGAATATGCAAAGTGCTGACTCCGGAAGTAGCAATTATTGCTAAATTATAGCTGTTGCCTTGCATTTTTGGGCCATTTAGATGCACTTTTGAGCACCCGCCTAATAGGAAAATTAGACTATTTCTTTAATGTAATGTCTAGCCAACAATTATAGAAGGAGAATCAGCAAGAAGCAATCATGATAATTTCTTAATGTACCCGTTGAGAAAGCATTTGACTCTGGCTTTATAAATGGAGACAGATAATAGTTTTAAGCTTGCTGAAAGTGGTTTGAGAGGGGCACAGCTTGGTGTGTATGCAAAAAAAATCTTCTATTATGAAGCTCAGTGGATGATTTTGGGCACATCACTATATCACAGCCTAATATCCCTCATAGAGTTTTGGGAGGGTAAACAGGACAGGGGGAGAACCATGCACTGAACAGAACTCCTTGGAAGAAAAGTCGGGATATAAAATATTGCAGATAGGCAACTGAGGGACCAGATCTACACCAAGCAGGATATGACACTTTGAAAACGGTTTGAATACTGTACATGGAGTGTGTCCTGGGCCTCAACAGTTGTCACTACTGTTATAAACCATTTTAAAGCCATAGTGTAGATCCTGCCAGAGATAGCATGCGGCTGAGATGGGATTTGAGCCAGCAATAACTTGGATCATATTACATTATTCCAGGCATAGGCAACCTGGTGACCCCCAGATATTTTGGACTACAGTTCCCAAAAATCCCAGTCAGTATGGTTAATGGTCAGGGATTATGGGATTTCTAGTCCAAAACATCTGGAGTGCTCATTCCTGTACTATTCCATTTAGCCACTATTCTGTATTATTTAAAGGCATTGTTGACTGGCAATAGAATTGTTGAAAAGTTTCTTTTAGTTTCTACTTCTACAACTATTATTTCCTGGCAAAAATCATACTAGGTATGCACAGCCCCTCTTCAGCTAACAAGCTCTTCTAGGTAGGCAGGATCAATGTAGAGACTGAGAGGGAGAAAATAATTATTAAAAAAGTCAAGAGAAAGTTAGTAAAGGAAATGAAAGAAATCTCTGGTCTTGTTAGTCTGAATCATGACCTAGTACCAATTATCCTGTCCTCTCCATTTCCTTTCTGTATATAAGACAAAGAGAGATGCTATGAAGCAACATTGTCATCTGTTCAATGACAGTTTCAGACCTTCTACTTTCAGGTATTTGGCAGCACAAATTGAGCACTGTGGTTTCTTATTGTTGTTTGTTAAAATTGTGTGTGTGTATGTTGTCTGTTTGTATGAAAATGTTTTTTATATTATGAACAATATTATATTTTTAAGGTTATTAATCTTTGTAAACCACCCAGAGAGCTTTCACTATTGGGCGGTATTAAAAATGTAAGAAATGAAATGAACTACTCAACAATGACTTACAAAACCATTAATCTAGATGCTGCTTTTTGTGCCATAGTTTAAGAAGGTTTTTCTGTGATTACAATGCTGAAATGTTGAAATAATAAAATACTGCTTTACTAGTATACCTATTACTGCTAGAAAGTTAGAAGAATGCACGGATATCCATAAACAATTCAGATTTCTTTTTTCCCTATCAACTCTTTATTGTACATTTTCTGACTAAGAAAGCCAATTCTTTCATGAGAGTCAACAGAGAATTAGCATTCAACTTGTAGCATATCAGTTGCAATGAAGCAAACATAAATAACAATTCAGAAAGTTTCAGAGGCTTTATATTAAGAATGACAAGGGAGTAGAAATAAGAGAACCTGTGCTGTGCTGAAAATTCTGATTCTTCAATTTTCAGCATTTTGAGGGGAGGGGATGAAAACTAGCAAAAAAAAAAGGTGGAAGATGTGAGAATTTCGAATAACTTTCTCTTTGGGGAGGAGGTCAGGATTTGGGCTTACCTTTTTAAATGTAGGCAGTGTCTGAGGGGGTCTCCTTTCTTTTCTTTTCTTCTTATTATGTAATGATGATGTAGTAAAAGCAGTTAATACTTTTAGCAGAGCCAAAACAATAAATCATTAACAACCATATCAGAAAGGAGTCAGCCGGACAGCCCCTTTGCAATATATTTTGTGCTCTTCTATGTACCACATAAACCTATTGTGAGGCAATGGGAGATGAAATGGGCAAATGGGCGGGTTAAAAAAAGGAAGGATATACGCTGATGGTGCAGGGAGGATAGACAAGTTTATGGGGAGAAAGGAGGAAGATACATAAAATAGTTCAAAACCCATTCGTCTTGAAACAAAAACCTTCTGTATTAAGAAAAACAAACATTCCCCCCTCTCTCTCTCCTTTCCCTTTTCTACTTCCGTCACCAGTTCAGGTTAATATTGTCAGCAAGACACTAATTTCAAACTTGATGCTCTTACAGTCAGAAATGATGGAAATGAAATTGTCATTAATGAAAAAGACAGTTGCCACCTATGCATTATAGTACATGCTAAAATGGACTGTATCCTGCTATTAAGCTACTTTATAACCTTAGATACATACCTATTGTTTCACTCAGATTTCCGACGCACATGGAGTTTCATTGTTGTTTGTATTTCACCATTTAGTAAATCTGATAAGCAATGACAGGAATCACCGGGGTCAATTATTTTTAAAGAGCCCTTTGTGGGATGACATGCATATATATTTTCTCCAGTTCCATAACTCCCATTCATTTTTGTTTCCCAGTGATTTCACGGAAAGACCGAGCTATGCTTCTGCTGTGTGTAACTTCAGTGTTTTCCATCCAATTGGCGTGGCATTTCTAGGAAGTGAACTGTTCCTCCCTCCAAGGAACCAGGCCAACTTGTATCAGAAAGATAGGAAAACAGCCCCTGTTTTATAAGCAATTTAAAAAGTCAGACCCACAGATATCAGACTATTAACTAAATCATCTCTCAAAATGCCAAAGTATAAATATCTCAGCACAAGGAAATGGGTCAGCAAGGGGAAAACATAGCAGAATTGACCTTAAATGCTGAAGGGAACTATAAAGTGATTGGAACATTGGAAGGAACTGTTTGTGCAAAAACAAAGGGAAAGCAAAGCACAGAGAAGCGTACAGACGTTCTGTCTCAAAAGAATAAATAACTAGCACAAGATAAGAGCAAACCTCTGTGATCCTCTGCCTTTTCTACTTCCACAACTTCCTCCCCTTGCCACTGCAATTGGGGTGGGGGGTGAGGTGTACTGTCTGGAAAGATAGCCTATCACACTGTTGAATTAGGGTGACCAGATAAAATCCAGGTCAGGGTTCATGTAACTTTAACAGTTGTATAGAAAAGGGAATTTCAGCCAGGGTCATTTGTATTCAATTAGTTCCTGGGGAAATTCCCTCTTCATCACAACAGTTAAAGGTGCAGGCACTATACTAGAGTGATCATATACAAAAGAAGGCAGGGCCCTTGCAACTTTAACAGTTGTGATGAAGAGGGAATTTCACCAGGAACTAATTGCATACAAATGACACTGGCTGAAATTCCCTTTTCTCTACAACTGTTAAAGTTACATGAGCCCTGACCTGGATTTTATCTGGTCATCCTAGTTGAATACAGTTGCTAGAATCTCTTTCAGTTGGAGATTGGAGAGTTTACAACGTCAATCTCAACTCTCCATCCTGCTGGCCCATCCCTGCAACCTCCATCTGATCTGGCTGTTGCTGCTGGGAGAAATGAAGACAAACAAAAAGACTGGGAACTCATTTATAGTTGTCCATTCTCAACCCATTCATTTCTATTTCCTTTTTTTCATTCATTATGAAACAAATGCCTCTCCCAGTTTATTCTAGAAACTCCTTGTACATGACAACTGCAATGGAGCTGGTAAAAAGAAACTGGTTTGCAGTGTAAATCAGCCTCAATGTATGAGTTTTCCTTATTTTTATTCATTTTTTAAAAAAATATTTAGAAATATATATCCTGCTGGTTTTTTAAAAAAATATATTAAAAATTTAAACCATCTTACAAGATTTTATTTTTTTAAAAAAAATCCAATAAATACACATCAAATGTATTAATAAATCCAAACTGATTTATTAATTAAATCTAAGAACAGAATAAAACAATTCAAGCATAAAGGTAGGGGAGACCCACTTCAGTCCAAACTAAAAGCCAGGTGAAATTTTAAGAAGCCTTAACAGCTCACCTGAAGCTTAAAATATAGGGAGAAAACTCAACCTCTCTAGGGACAGAGTTCTGTAACCTGGGTACCACAATAGAACAGATCCTTAAGCCTCTGCCACCACTAGTAATGTTTAATGACAATGTGGAGACAAATGTACATCATGAGTGCCAATCCACATTGATTTCCAGTATGCAGCAACTCCTCTCTGGCCTGGTTTGCACATTATGCTAGCCCATGATTTATTTAGCCCAGGGTTTATTGTCTTACCCAGGGTTTGTCTGGCAAATGATTGAACAAACTATTTTCCCCTCCTCCTTTGTCTGCTCTCTGTCTGTATCCCAAATGCTTTAGGGGGTGCTCTATTACTGGCATGTACAGCACTGGGGGGTGTTATTACTCTTGCCCATTGCATCTGTAACCTAGCAAAACAACGCATTAACAACCCATAGTTCTGGGTTCATATGTAATGACAAGCCAGAATTTAAACAACTCAGAGTTTAAAATACTCAGAGTTCACAACCCAAGAACAAACCATGGATTCTCTTCTGGGTTGTTCATGTTTAATAAACCATGGTTTGTTAGCAGCCATGTTCACATATCATTCAACAACCTATCCTATGGTTTAGTATTATGTGCGAACATAATACTAAACCATGGAATAGGTGCCACTCAGAGACAATTTCAAGCAGCATCCAAAGTTGCATCTGAACTACAAAAATATTTCAGTTTTGTACTAGTTTAACTATCATGGTTAGGAACATAGGAAGCTGGCTATCTAGCCCAGTATTGTCGACACTGACTAGCAGCGGCTCTTCAAGGTTTTTCCTGCCCTACTTGGAGATGGCAGGGATCAAACCTGGGACCTTCTGCATATTTTCTCTGCCACTCAGATGCAGCCCCTCCCTTCCCCAAAGAATCCTCAGCAAGGGTGCTGAGACAACTCTGTGAAGATCCCGCGTACCCACTCCCAGTCACAGAATGGCAGCTGGGGAGTGGAACTGATTATCAAATGAGTTTACATCTGTGATGTAGACTTGCTGTAAGTGTCAGCTGTATAATGAGATGGGAACTCTGACATGGTTACATGCTTTTTGATGTCTCATTATTGCATTGCACTGTTCTGCTGTCCAGTTTAGATCAGCTCTCATGATCTGCGTGTTGGAAGACAACAGATGGCTTGCCCAGGGTTTCACAGCTGTGTTCACTTGTATTACTCTCCCCATAGTGTGGCAATTCTTGCACGCAGTTTAGTGCAGTGTAACCTCTGCGAGTTTCCAACTGTGTTTAACCAGCAATGAGTGAATGAAATAAAGTGCCATTTATTGAGTAATGCTTCCATCCTCATTCGTGCCCATATGGGGTAAGTTGCTGGAAATCCAAAGAAAGTTCTGCTGAATAAAGGACAAATGAGCAGCACTGCAGCACTGGGATGTTTGTTAGCTACATTATAAATGAACCGTGATGACCTTTGCACTTATTCTGCTATTGATCACATATATCAATTGAGATCTAGTTTCACATTCTCTCTCCAATGAATAGATAGAAATTCAGGACAGATAAAAGGGTGTACTTCTTCACACAGCGGATAGTTAAACTATGGAATTCGATACCGCAAAATGTAATGATGGCCACCAATTTGGATGGCTTAAAAAAAGATTGAACAAATTCATGGTGGAGAAGGCTATCAATGGCTACTAGTACTGATTGCTATACTACCATCAGCATCAGAGGCAATATGCCTACATACACCAGTTGCTGGGGAACATGGGCAGGAGGGTGCTATTGTACTCATGTCCTGCTTGTGGGTTTCCCATGGGCAGCTATGTGAACAGAGTGCTGGACTGGATGGACCCTTAGTCTGATCCATCTTGGCTCTTATGTTCTTATGCTGGGGTTCAAGACCTTAGCGCAAGTAAACCAAGGATCTCTGTCAGGTGCACAAATACCTTCAAGGCTTGTTTGAAAAACAAGAGAAAGCTGGAAACCAGCTTAAGCCCCTTCAACCACTCCCCCCAACCTGTAGCTTAAGATGGGCCACTTAGGGCCTTCTTCTCCAATTTAATCTGGCAGAGCCATGCTAAGATGTCAACAAGATAGGGACATTAAACCTCCTTTGGAGGGAGAAAGGCTGATATAAATGTGCAAGATCAAGATCAAAAAAATGCTATGTGAAATATTTTTAAAATGTTCATTCTTTTGAGAAACGGCATTGGCAGCTCACAAGCATATCAAAGTCATCATTTGAAGCCTAATCATCAACATGCTCTAAACGTATGCAGGGAACTGACTCCCATTATTGTTCTTGCTGTTTTAAATTTTTCTTTCTGGACATGTCTCTTATTCCATTGGCTACAGGCAAGTTGGCTTATGCTGCATGAATCACTGTTCTGGTAATACAATACCTGAAAATCCCGAAGCGATAAATTCACCTGCTTTACAACTGCTTTCCCTTAGTGTGAGGTTGAGAGTTTGACCTGTAGCTTTCAGTGAAAAGCAACTTTAATAAAAGTATATCGTACATTCTATGAAAACATCTACCATCACAGATTGTAAAGCCATTATCTGCTCCACAATTCAAATGGCAATTTATCCACAGGGACTGTGCTCCTTTGTGAAGCATTGCATAGGTGTCATAGTCTTATACACCCATTCTTCAAGAGACAGTGGCCTGCAGGGCTGTAACAAGGTCCTTTTAAGAATAAATAATCAATAGAGAGTTACCCTACTGAGTGAGAACATTGCGCAGGAGCAGCACGTTACTGAAAGTGCATCACTATTTCATGCCGAAGCGACAAAAGATTGTGTCTGAAAGAGAGAAGAATTGGTAAGTGGAAAATATTACTCTGCTTTCCCACAAGTATAACGTTCGGGCTAAGCATTCCTTGTGCAAACAGCAGTACAGCAAAATGTTGGATATGAAGCACCCCTAACTGTGTGATGTGTGCCCACCTAACTCCCTGCTTATTGAGACAGCAGATACAGAGAACTGTGGGTTGTATAAAGGGTTCATAATCCACATGGTGCAGAGATTCTACTTCCCATACTTCCTGTTGTACGTGAAAATAAAACCAGCACTTTTAGAATTGTAGAATAGTAGAGTTGGAAGGGGCCTATAAGACCATCAAGTCCAACCCTCTGCTCAGTGCAGGAATCCCCATTAAAGCATACCTGATAGATGGCTGTTCAGCTACAACTTGAATGCCTCTAGTGTGGGAGAGCCCACAACCTCCCTATGTAATTGGTTCCTGTCACTTGAGCCCCTAATTCTGTGTCCTGCACTCTGGGATGATCAAGAAGAGATCCTGGCCTTCCTCTGTGTGACAATCTTTCAAGTACTTGAAGAGTGCTGTCGTGTCTCCCCTCAGTCTTCTCTTCTCAAGGCTAAACAGTCCCAGTTCTTTCAGTCTCTCACAGGGTTTTGTTTCCAGGCTTCCTGGCAACTATGCCCTCCCTGCCTGTTCAGTGGTTTTCAGGCTTTTCCTCACATGGAGAACCCTTTCCACAAAGATTCATCTTTCAAGGAATCTATGTGCTTCTTCCATGGAACTTTTGCATGCGGCACAGGATTCTGGGAGGACACATACTCTGTTCATGCAGGATTCTGGACAGACCTATTGACCCTCTCCGTTGGTCCATCAGAATTATGGGCCAAACTACATATAACCACAGCCGTGGAAACCCCTAATTTCGATCAAGGGCTGCAGCACTGAGGAAGGGGTTAATCCCTTCCCTTCTGCACACCATCTCCCTGACATAAATCTAGTCTCATTTTTATTTGCCAAGGAGGAAAATGTATTTTTTCTTCTTCTGTGTCGAATACCCCAGGGAACAATATCAGTCAGATCAATGGCATGGGAATACAGTGTTAACCACCCCACCACCCCTAGTACTACAGCTCCAATTTGGATCCACCCCCAATTTCTTTTAGTGAAAGTAAAAGATGTTAAGAAGATTCACTCATGTATCTTCCAGGTCATATGTAGTTTTTCCCTCAGAGATAACTCTAGAATAGGGTGACCAGATAAAATCCAGGTCAGGGCTCATGTAACTTTAACAGTTGTAGTGAAAAGGGAATTTCAGCCAGTGTCATTTATATGCAATTAGTTCCTGGTGAAATTCCCTCTTCATCACACCAGTTAAAGGTGCAGGGGCCCTGCCTTCTTTTGTATATGGTCACTCTGGTATAGTATCTGCAACTTTAACTGTTGTGATGAAGAGGGAATTTCACCAGGAAATAATTGCATACAAATGACACTGGCTGAAATTCCCTTTTCTCTACAACTGTTAAAGTTACATGAGCCCTGACCTGGATTTTATCTGGTCACCCTACTCTAGAACACCCCCAACACCCCCTCATGATTGTGCATTACAGAGGGAAGTCAGCAGTGTTGTGGAAACTATCTTTCAAGGAAGCTTCTCCACCACTGAGGAAGCTTCTAAATGACCCCAAGGTTCTGCAGAACAAGATTGAAACCCACTGACTTGGATGAATAACACACATTATGAACAGATTTATTGCATTCCTTTTCCAGCAACACTGAGAATTTCTAAATAAGGTTTTACTTCTTTTTAACCCTCCTAGTTGATATTATATTTCCCTTAGAATGAACACTGCAGTGACTTGTAAAGTCCATGCTGCAAAGTAAAGCAAAGCTGGAGACTGCTTTGTCTCTAGAGCCAAATCTACACCAAGCAGGAAATGACACTTTGAAAGCGGTTTGGAAACTATATATGGAGTGTGCTCTGGGCCCCAACAGTTGTCACTACTGTTATAAACTGTTTTAAAGCAGTAGTGTAGATCCTGCCTAGGTTTTATCTTTATAAAAGATGTCAGCATGTTTGGCATCCCTTTATGTATAAAGCTGTATTCATCACTCTCCTAAAATAATTCTGATGGAAACGTCTTCTTTAAAAAAAAACCTGTAATGGTTTCCTTTTATACTTGATTGTATTCAAACTACAGCATCTGAAATCATCAACCTAGGTGATATTTTGGGTTTTTGAAGAACTTTTGTTTGTTTGTTTCCTTACATTAAACTATTCAGTGAGAAAAACCTGATGCCATGAAGGTCACTATTCTTCAATGAAGGGTTCAAAGTTGTGAATTTTGAGTTTTGGGTTTGATTCTGAGGATTTCTTCATACAATCTTTAGAACTCAGGTATAGCTAACAGAGTCTAGAGTACACCTGTATCACATCAATTGTGAATGGAGCATTAAAATCAATTTTTTTTCTAGGCAAACTACATGGTCCAGTCTCTTCCACATTACCCTTTCCCTGTACTTTGTTGAGAAAGGCAAAAATACAAGCACACACATGCTTAAATTTAGCACTGAGTGAAGTTCATGAGTTTTGTCTGCAGCCATTGCACCTGAATAAACAAAGGATTATAAGAAGGGACCATAGCACCTGGTACAACACATTCTTGCTGTGCAGAAGGTCCTAGGTTCAGTGCTCAGCATCTCCAGGGCTGGAAAATTTCCTGTCTGGTATTTTGGAGAGGGACTGCTATTCAACGTAGACAGTATTGAGCAGGATGAACCAAAAGTCTGACTTGGTATAAGGCAGCTTCCTAAGGGCCAAAGCACCCATCACCGTAAAGAGTCTTGTTTTTCTATAGAGTAATGTGCAGGGGTCCCAATCTGGATCGCCCAACCCCCACCCCATCCCCACAACTATATTACCCAATAGTGATACATTTGTTGTGGCAGGGGTCATGTTGCCTAGCAGCCAGGAGGAGCCAAATACATTTCTTTATCCCTGAATGGTTTTGTATATAAAAAGACAAGCATGTTCTATAGTGGTAGTGGTTTCATTCTCTTAGAGGGGAACTACACTTTAGTTATGCTACATTAAGAAAGGGTAATGACCACTCATTGGGCCACATGACGCACTTACTATGACGTTTTTTCTTCGTGATATTTTACCCCCTTCTTCTGCGATATATGCCGTGGTATTTTCATAAGAAGCGTTGCAAGAAGGAGCATGTGTCCTTCCTGATCGTCATCACATCGCTAAGTTCATATCTATGTAATCCAATCAAAGAATGGTGGGCGTGTTTCGGCTCCAAAATTGTTAGTATTGCCATTGGCTAAAATTCTGCGCTTCCCCTTTAAGACTTAATGCTCTCTTGGAAGCAAAGGAAAGAAAGAAGGGTTTATGGGGAAGTGGGCGTGGAAACTAGGTAATGAGGAAGTCCCGGCAGAAGAAACGACGCTGAAAAGAAATAGTGAGACCTGCCTTAACGCTGTAACGACGGGAGAAATTTACTGAGGTAACGTAACATCCATGTGACCCAGGATGTTTTAAAACACAGTAATACCTGACGTTATGATGACCACTTTAAAACGTAACAACCTTATGTGTGGATTCCCCCTTAAAAGCCTGGACCAGATTTACACCAAGCAAGATATAACACTTTGAAAGTGGTTTGAAAATGGTATATGGAATGTGTCCTGGGCCCCAACAGTTGTCCATACCATTATAAACTGTTATAAAGCAGTAGTGTAGATCCTGCCCTGGCCTAATTTGCTCTCTTGTTTTATACTTCTGACAGCTTAGCCAGGGGACTGTTTATGACTCAGTAAAGCTTGCCAAACCCTTCATTTTTTGGGTTCAATCTGCTGTCATTGGCTACATCTGCGAACAACTTTAACATCATCTGGCATCTCTATTGCCAAAGAGCAGAAGAAAGGTATGGATGAGCAGCTATTGTGGTCATCATTTTGGATGGGGAGGACTGGTGATTTGCCTCTTTTATGGCAACTCTTTTATGACGAGTCCTGCACCTAGTTGCTCACGAGGTATGTAAGGCATATAAGCATTATCATCTTCATATTGTACAGGAACAGGGAGGATGAGTGAGCAATAGTGGACTGATGCAACCTAGTGAGTCCATGACTATCATGAGATTTGAGCTGGGAACTTTTCAACTTACACTTTTTTCACTATACCATATCATCTCTCAGTAGATAGGGCAGAATCTGTGTCAACAATGTGTACTTTAAAGGGAAACATGCCAATTCCTCATTGAGTGAGTTATCCTTAATATCTAACATGCTATGCATATATTCTGTACTCAGGTACAAAAAAGATTGTAGGATTGTTCCCTGGTGTCACAGTAGTAGGAAAGCAGCCTCGAAACAGAAAGTACCTCATTAAGGAGGCATCATTTTCATATGCTTATCTTATCTCTTTGGGCAAAAAGATATTACCCCAAGGTCTGTTCAACTCATCAAACCCCACAAGGATAAAGAAATAAAAATTCTCATTAAAGGTAAGGAAAGTCATTGCAAACTGCAGCTACATGAAGCAATAAAACCATGGATGCTGTTAAAAGCAAAGGAATACATTATCGTTTCATCCACCCAGTTATTTACAATAAGTAACTGGTAAATGTGATTTCTTGTAGCAGCAAGAGTTTATCCTTAAACTTTTATTACTATGATTTATCACATTTTGAAATGCATAGCTGTCATCACAGAGACATAACTAAGCAGGCAATCAACCAGCAAATTCAGATAGAACCTGCTAGCTGATCAGTTGGTGTCCGCCTGCCAATCTCTGATATCATTTTCCCTACAAAGTGGCAATTTGAAAATAATTCAATCAAGTATTCATATAAGAAATTATCCCATATTTTACAAACAACCCAAGCTAGAGCCAGAGTCTATTTTACAAATCTGGACTACAAACGGAGCTACACAATTTCACCCATGTTAATGGTTTAGGAACAGATTACTTTCTGCAAGTGGTGATTGAGGCTTGTAGGTGCTAATGACTTCTTCAAATGTCATATTCACAGCAGTTCCATAATCGTTAGTGAGTCATTCTTTCACTCATTCTAGAGAATTATTACACAGATTGTTAATAATAACCATATGATTAGTCTAACATAATACATTGTTTACAGCCTTGTTCAATTCAGTTTAATGGAGAAGTTAAGCCAGATACCCTCACGACTGGCCCATTTAGGAGAGCCATAAAAATTGTTTGGTTTTCTTTTTCTCCAGATCTTCCAGCCTTAGAATGTTGAGACTTTAAAATGCTTGTAAATACTTATTTATTTATTTTGTGTCCTGCCTTTCTTCCAAAGAATAGCACTTATTTTGTAATTATTGTGTTTTATTTCTTTTAATGCTGTTGTTTATTAATTGCCATATTTTATTCTCTTTGCTCTAAACCACCTTGTGGATGTTTTGTCAAAAATGTAAAAATAAATTGCTAAAAAACTAAACATAAATGTGATTTAACTTATGCACTGTTTACAATGAGGACATAGTCATATCTTGCTGGATCTCGTTCACATCCATGAACTCACATGTATAGACACAAACTCATTTGAACCTGGAAATTTTAGATCTTTTGCAGAGGCATGAAGTGCACATAGTAGGGTGTACACTTTATCACAACAAAAGTGAGAAAATTAACTCAAGAATATTGGCAATTGAAGTATAGAAGTAAAAATGCTTAAGAGGATGAGCTGTTATGGTTATGGATTTAAATTAACTGTCTGGAAACAGGTTGGGTGGATCTAGAGCATGCATCAGGTAAAACTGCAGAAGTTGGTCCCTAATACAAGAGGGATGAGTCAGTCCAGTTTTAGGTGCCTGGGACTGAACTAGGAGAAGTGGACTTCCCTGTCTCTTCCTCCCCACTATAGCCCCTCCAGCTCCCTAAAAATGCTATACATTTTCCAAGTTTGCATGTGTAAAGGTGGTTCATAAGCCATAGTGGCTTATGAACCACCCAGGTGCAGCTTGTCATTATGTGTGAACCCTACAATAGGCACTAAGGCCCTTTCTACACCATAGGGGTATAGAGGGAGGGAGGGAGGGTGATCCCGGAAGTACCTAACACACACCATCAGTACACAGGGACCAGCTGGGGGCCATCCCAGGCAAAAAGCCTAGTATGGAAAGGGCCTAAGATTAATCTGCTTTTCCTCCATGGAGTTTCATGGTTTTACCTCCCATTTTATTGTCCAAACCCTGTGAGGTAGGTTAGGCCTAAAGTTAGAAAGATCCAAGCGATTTGAACCCAGATCTTCTCAGTCCTAGTCTGTTACATGAACTTGTACCCTCATTGCTGGCTGCCATACTACACCAGCTTTCAGCTCATGAATTAGTTCTTCAATGGCTTGAGGAAGCTAGGAAAATCTTAGGTGCATTTCATTTCTATTCTGTTTATATTTTGGAGTGTCAGTACACCATTGCAGCTGTTTTATGTGAAATGTGCATTGTTTGAGACTCATTATTCAGATTTGTTCATTCACTTTCAATGCTTCATGGGGAAGGTGTGCTTAAATGCAAAGTACTATTATCTGCCCATCATTCTACATCCCAAGTAGGCCATTGGCTCCCACTTGGTGCAATTTAAAAACGAGTATATCGCTCCGTTAAAGCACCATTGTCATGTTTTTGCAGCACATTATTAAAATAAACTAACTACTGCTCATTTGATTCAGCTAAAAGTGTGGCGTACATTGTTCAAAGCTATTCATACTCTACTAAAGATAATAATTGGTATTATTATTGGGCAGAAAATTGCAACGATGAAGAATTTGCTCATCTCATATGATGAACTCCTCAGAGAGTTACTGTACTTTTCCAGAATCACAATTGCTGCGTTATGAGCTGCCAAAGTGTGGTTTTGGCAGTGTACTCTCAGTGAATATTCTCCGAAGTGCCCTTTGGTGGACAGTAAAAAATGGAAATAGCAATTCACTCATTGAGTAATGATTGCTCTGGAAAAACCTTCTAGCATAGAGTATTGTAAACAGGAGCCTATTCATTTTATTTATAGACCCCTGTTCACCCCAGCTCATCAGCTATTCAAATGGATTATGGGATGTTTGACATTTCTGCTTTTTTAAGTGAATGCTACCACTTGGAAAGGTTTTTTTAATCTGAGATCTGAAATTTTGAAGCCCCACGGAAAAATGTGCCTTTCCCCTCAGAAGTCTGTTCTGTCCAAAAGGATGCTGAAATTTTGCAGCAGCCTACCCATTTCAGCATTACTTTGTACAAGAATTTACAATGTTTTCAAATGCATTGTCATATAAATTCATCCTCCAAATTGTTGCTGAAAAATTATCAGTTTTTCAGGCAGTTCAACCAAACCATTACAAACATCAGATGATGAGTGCTTATGAAGCCTTCTCAGTGCAATTTTTTTGCAGAGTAGCCAGCTGTCATTTAGTCTACCAGCTGGTTTATCTTGCAAGCTCCATTTCAAGCAAGAACAACTTTAATTTTATATATATTTAAAGGTGAATAAGCTACTTACGAGGGTCCCTTCCCCTACCCATCTCAGCAACTGATATTGCTATTTGGTGACAACTTCTAAAGCAGAAGCGTACAATATCTTTCAGCCTGTGGAGAAACTGGGTCTTCAGGTGAGGGTCTATACACAAGAGCAAACCAGCCCTCATCCCCAAATGTGGAAAATCACCCCTCATCACTGGGTAATCCCTCTCTTCACTTCAGCTGCCACCATTAAAGCACACCCTTTTTATTTAACAAATGTCTTTTCCCCTAAAGTAGCTGGTTATTAAGTGTGAGAGAAAACAGGGCTCTGGGACCTATCAGTCAACAATCTGTGTGCTCAGACCTATGAGATACTATACATGCCAAATCAGAGTTACCCCCTCATGCGTGAGCGAAAATAGCTGAGGGAAAGCCAGCAGTACAGGGATCAACAGTTTGGCACCCATAGCCTCCACCCCATATCCCACTTCCGAATTGTTCCACCCCCCCCCCCATCCTGTGCCACTGTCAGCTGTGAGGGGGGTAACAGCTGGAGTTCTGGTTGGCAGAGAGGAAGTCAGGATGTCATACTGGATAGAGGCAGGAAACCAACGCACAGCACAACACAGTCACAATAGCCTCCAACCCGTTTCTACCTGCCTATATGAGTGCAGGAGTTCATATGCTGCTAGCAGCTTCTAATGAAGGCACAAGATTGGGAGAGTTGGGAAAATCAGAGAGAGGGACATGAGGTGTAGGATAAGGGCTGTTAACCCCAGCAATGGGGGCCAAACTTAACCTTTGTGCTGCTTCTCACTAGCTTTCTCTCTATATCCCAACTTCCTCTCTGCTACCAAGCACTCAGACTGATAAGCCATTCGTTGCTACAAGACTATGGGCAGTTTGATCTTCCAGTACTGAGAAGGCTACAGCAGCAAACACCCAGAGGTGCTTAATCAACATGAAATGAGGAGGCAACTGACTTGGCATGCATAATATCTCACAGGTTCGAGCACTCAGGCTGTTGACGGATGGGTCCCAGAGCCCTGTGCTTCAACAGTCATGTATGCATCCCAAAGGGCTCCTGCCCTTCATCACTTGCCACACATCTGTTGGCCCCTGTGCCCAAGGTGTGTTGTGGTTTGAAAGGGAGCTGGCATTATGCATGAATAAATGATTTTCTAGCTTTTGTGTGTTTAGTTCAACCATAACTCACAAAACACTATAGGTTTTGCCACTGATATACAACTGCAGTGTCCTGATCTACAAATATAGAATTTTAGAGGACAAATTGGAATACTGAGGGGAAAAAACTGGACAGGACTAAAAATAGAGGAAAGTCTGGAACAAAAACGGGTGTATCATTATCCTACAATTCTGACATCACATTTCTGGTCCAACGAACTATGGCCTTTTGGATTGGGAATGAGTATGACCTTGAATATTCCTTCCTTCTCTTGCCCTCAACTCTTTTGGCATCCCCCCTTAATATAAAACTTCCTCGTTTGCTGAATAAACGACAGTTAGCCAGGACACTGTGGTTTAAGCCCTCAATACAAACCAGAAACAAAAACTGTGAATTGAACATCATGACAAACTGGTTTAACAAACCAAGAAGTCTTTTATCAAGTGGGGCCATGAGGGGGGTGAGAGGCTAAATGAAAGGGTGCTTGGGTTTGTTCCTCATTCCTGACTCCCAAAAATCTTGGTTTGATGGACTGAGAATATGATATCTGAACTAGGCTCAAACTGAGCAAAGCAAATTAGTTGCTTTTTAAAATTTCTTCTGTAACAAAGTTTCCTTCACAGCTTAAATTGATTACTGCTCTGAGAAGAAAATGTGTAAAAGCTTTCCCTTTCACCTTGTAAAATCTTCTCTGGAATTCATTTCACATTCAATGTCCTTTTCAAAGCACTAAGGGCTGAAAAATATGTCACCGTCACTATGGAGGGACTGTTAAAGATGGCCTCTGTGCTGGTCACTGGTGATTCCTGTTCTGACAGTCATGTACAGAACCAGTTAATGCATTGCTTCTTCTTTCTTGCAGCCTGTGGTGGTTGTGAGAGACTAACAATATTGTGATGAGAGACCCACACCGTGAATAGTTTTATATGTTCCAACCAAAGCAAGGATCAGTCAAGCATAGGGAGGCTGTGTATGCAGGTATCCTCATGGTAGGGTGACCAGATAAAATCCAGGTCAGGGCTCATGTAACTTTAACAGTTGTAGAAAAAAAGGAATTTCAGCAGGTCATTTGTATGCAATTAGTTCCTGGTGATATTCCCTCTTCATCACAACAGTTAAAGTTGCAGGGGCCCTGCCTTCTTTTGTATATGGTCACTCTAGTATGGTGCCTGCACCTTTAACTGTTGTGATGAAGAGGGAATTTCACCAGGAACTAATTGTATACAAATGACACTGGCTGAAATTCCCTTTTCTCTACAACTGTTAAAGTTACAGGAGCCCTGACCTGGATTTTATCTGGTCAGCCTACCTCATGGAAACTACTAATGTAATGTGTGCTTTGGCCCTAATACTAACAAGATTTCCTGCTTAAAGGTGGGGCATTTTGCTATACGTATGTGCATTTACAATGCCACCAATGATACTCCCTTTCTGTGGCCCATTAAAATAAAAGCAGGACTCTCCTAATTTACTACATAATGCAGGTGCCAGGGAGGGCAGGATGTAGTACAGAGGCTAGAACACAGTATTGTAATTGTGGTAGTTTTGGTGTGTGGAGAAATGTCCCATCTAAGTTGTACATTTTTGTGAGCGTTTCTTATGGAAGCTGCATATAGCCTTTAAGGACATTGCTCTGCATTCTAGAAACAGGATCTTTTTCTGAAATGAGGAGGAACAAATCCAACCTCTTCTAAGAAGCCCTTTTCGTATAGAATTTGATGATGGAAAAATCTAAACAAGGCTGCTCTTTTCCTGGAGCGGTTGGAATTGAAATCTCTCCTCACAATTACTTGATGGTGGGTCAAGTCTTCATCAGTCTTCCACTCCGTAAGCCTGGAAGATCAGCATGGAACTGGCTCAAGGTAACTAAGTATAGATTTTCTTTCGGCAAATTAAAATCCAGATCTTTTAAGGAAAATAAAAAGTATATCTTTAAATATAAAAAAAGAAAAAGAAAGAGGAAGCACCGTACACTTATAAGAATCCAATTTTATCTACTCTTAAAAACTAAAAATCGTTCCACAGACTCTATTTTCCACCAGAGAGAGCCAGATAAAATATTTTTAAGGGGCCATAAATATTTACATTGCTATTTATTGAATTTTGATTAAGTACCTGGTCCTTTAGCTGGTAGGTTTCAGGGTCCATACGTTGGTTGCCCTTAATTTAAGGTCGGCCTTACCAGAAACACTGCCTTTTCATTTTTCTTTTTTAAGGAGAAAGACAAGAGGCAAGGAGGCAAAACAATACAAAACCATAGAAGGGGGGGAAGAGGAGGAGGAGGCAGGCAGGCAGGCAGGCAGGCAGGCAGGCAGACATGGTGGAAATTGAAAAACATTAAACATGAATGCCATGTTGTAGGTTGAGGTTAAGGTACTCCCCACACACAATGTGGCTGGTATGAGCTGGTAGGGATTTGAATGAGGCAGTTGACCCACCATTCATTCTTCCACACGCACCCAGATATAGATCCAAAAGGGTAAACCACCAAGATCCACAAACCCATGAATGCAGGCACACACATTAAGTGAAAGTTCCCTCCCACCCCACTTTATGACAAGCAACTGAGCTCCCAGCTCAGTAGGTGACTCCAGTAGGCAACCCCACTGAAATAGATGCAGCCAGATTGCAGTAATGGGTGCTTCACAGGGTTTGAATATCTATCAGGGGGTCAAGGCCATGAATCTATCTGGACAAACAAGGCAGCAAGGTGATATAAGCAAGAGGAAAAATTCTGAACCTGAAAATATGGGTTTGGCCTCAGTAGGAAGTGGAGTGTTGTGAGGGAGGAGCACAGGTAATGGGGAGCAAGGGTGGAGTTTGAAGCAAAATTTGAAATTGAGCAAAAATGAGGTCCAAATCCTAACCCTAATGGCTCTGTATGACATCTTGCATAACACATTTTTGGTTCGATCCTGAGGGCTCCACTTATGGAAGATGTCTCTGCCCAACTTCCCCCTTTCGCCTGACCACAAGTCACCACATTCAGCAGAATTCCATGACCCTACAACAGAGCAGCCCAGTTTGCATAACACAAGGGTGGCTAATCAGCCAAAGTGGATTATTAACCAGCCTTGCCCATTTCCCCTACTTACTAGGGATGTGCACAGTCCAAAAAATCAGATTGGAATTGGAATTGTTGTTGCGGATCAGATCGGATCGGATCGGAGGTATTTCGGATCAGATGCCTTTTAGTCCCTTTAGACTTGATTCTGGAGGGGAAAACGCCTGTATCTTTGGTATTTTTTAAGACAGAATCATGAAACTTTGTACAAATGCAGATGGGATGTTGCCAGTCATGTGCCCAGAATTGTAGACACAGGTGCAGGTGTTACTTGTAAGTAAGCCTTCAAAAGTCACTTTTTCACCAGTCATCTGTTCCTTTTTCAATTTACTCCTGTGTCTCAGGGGCACGTTTAAAATGAGTTTTTGGTAGGTAAGAACAAAGACCATGTCCCCAGTTGGGGAGCGCACTGAAGGGCTGTACGTACGTAGCTCTACCCCCTTTTGCAGACACAGGGGCACGGTTTAACTGAAATGGAATTGTGAAAAATGGGCTTGCCCATTGCATGCAAACTGCAAAGTGCTTTCATTAGATCCCGTCCCCAGAAACTGAACTCAAACTTGGGGAGCATACAGAAGGGCTGAACATTGCTCTGCCCCCTTTTCACAGACACAGGGACATGTCACTTACTGAAATGGAACTGTTAAAAATGGCTTGTGCTGGTAAGTAAGACCATTGCAAAGTGCTCTCTCATTAGATCCTATCCCCACAAACACCACACTAATGTGAGGAGTGCACAGAAAGGGTGTACATTTGCCCCCATTTCATAGACACAGGGGCACGTTTTAACTTGAATGGCAGGCATTTTATTGAACTTTGGGGACTCTGTGGACTTCTCCTTGAGGGAGAAACCTAAGTCCCTTAGCTTAAGCAAGTGGAGCGGCATGCTCCAAACGCCACCAAAATCCAATATCAATTCCAGCTCCAAACCACACTCCTTCCAGTCCAATTAATTAAACCCCACAGAGAGCCAAAAGGGAAAAAAATGAGAATATATACTGGGTTTCTACTAAGCCCTCCTCCAGCATTGCGATTGAAGGCTGCAGGAAGTCTTTAACAGGATTGAATGATGCATTGATGTAGTGTAAAGCACAATTGGTGGAACAAGCTGTCAAACACACACACACACAGCCTCCCCCCCTTTTATGGAAGTTTAAAATAATAAACCACTCATTGCCGCTAAAGTCTTGTACCAATTTCTCTGGAATTTTTCACACATGAGTAGACACAAACAATCTCCCATGTCAGGGAGTTTCAACTTTCCACCTTTTAAAATAAAAGAGTTACACAGCACATTCTTTGCTGTAAATCCAATGTAAGTTTAAAATGCCATAATAAACCACTCATTGCCACTAAAGTCTTGGACCAATTTCTCTGGAATTTTTCACACATGAGTAGCCACATCCAATCTCCTATGTCAGGGAGTTTCAACTTTATACCTCTTAAAATAAAAAAGTTACACAGCACTTTATTTTTCTAAGTCCACTGTCAGTTTAAAATGCCATAAAATGGAGGTCCTATCCTCCGATTTTTCCGATCCAGATCGGATCCCTTCGGATTGGATCGGATGGTTTATAGGATCGGAATCAGAATTGTGTCATTTTATCCGATTTTGGCCGGATTGGATCTGGATTGTGGATTGGATCCGATCCACTGCACATCCCTACTAATTACCTCCACCAGGCACAGCTTGTTCTCCCTCTCCAGCAAATCACCCTCCCTAGGTTCATACAAACATAAGCCACACCCAGTGAGGGTAATTAAGGAAATCGGGCAGTACGTACCTGGCATGCATGAGGTGGTTAATAAGCTACCTGACAGGCCGTTCCAGTGGCCCTGTTCAGAAGACACCTTAAACCACGGCTTTAACCATGGTGAAAAAGGCAAAAATTCTTATTCACCATGGTTAAAGACATGGTTTAAGGTGTCTTCTGAACAGGGCCAGTATCTCCTAAACCTGAAACCTCCCTAACATACAATGTGGGACCAATCAGAAGTTGCTTCTTTAAACACTTTTTCCCCCTCCCTCCTGCCCCCCAAGAAGCTGTCATTAGAGACCTCCTCTGTTAAAATATAGTGCTTTGACATTGGAGTCTTGGGCATTTTTCTGATATTTGAACTTTGCTAACCACACACTGAAACAGTTTCAAACATTACTTTACTTTAAGAGAGCATTTTAAAATTTCTACTGTACTCAAGACAGACCCTAAAAAGAAATGTCAAAGCCATAAGTGCCATTGTGGAGGACCCTGATGAGATGTTCTCAGCAGGTATTGTTCTGAATCTCCACTTGAAAATGTCATTGCAGCAAAAAAATGCTTCCTACATTACTGCAAAAGCAACACAAAATCAGTCTCTCTCCGTCATCAATGCACTGCATTATAAATATTTGGTTTACTTTACTGTTTGCTACATATTACTTTTTAACAGTTCTTGGTATGGTAGTGCTTCATTTTGAAGTAAGAAAGCAACCATGTAGATCTAGAACATATTTTTCTCTCAAAACAGAAAAAGTAGAAACCACAACGCTGAAATGTTTTGACAGAAACCCAAGACAGTAAAATTGTTCAAATCGCTATCAGTGTTGTTCAGACTCATCTACTTTAAAATTCAACACGTAAGGCTGAACACTGAAACATTGGATATATTTTGCATCATAAGATATATACCGCATCCAGTGGACCTGAACTGGCAGGGTTGGGCGCATGCATGCCCCACATGCATGGCCCCTATTGGATACTTCCTTAGCATCTTCTATTGCAATGCAGGGGATATCAGTAGAGATAATCTTTCACATCATCCATTCTTTTCTAGTTTTCATGAGGTTCAATTTTCATAATAAATTTGGTCATTTTTCCATGCCTGTTTGCAGCCACTGTTGATTCTTGGTAGGAGGAAAAGAGAACATGCCCCATTGCCAAGACTGCTTCCCATGTCCGAAATGCATATCTCTTTGAAAGAAATGCAGTGCCAGAAAGAAAGAAAGAAAGAAAGAAAGAAAGAAAGAAAGAAGACATCTGCATTCAAGACGCACAGTTGAATGCATATAGCATTGACTCGATATGGAAGCAGGTGTTTGCATGCAGAGAATGCCAGGTTCAATCCCTGTCATCTCCACTGAGGATTGGGAAAGCCATTGAGAACCTTGGAGAGCCACCACCAGTCAGTGCAGACAATACTAAGATAGATGTACCAACAGTCTGACTCAGTATAAGGCAGCTTTCTCTGCCTCTCTGCATAGTAATGGAATTAGTGCCTGGGCACGGTAATGGACTGGATGAAGGCCAATAAACTGAGACTCAATCCAGACAATACAGAGGTACTGTTTGTGGGTGGTTCATCTGTTTGGCTAGGTGATGTTCACTCTGTTCTGGAGGGGGTTGCACTCCCCCTAAACGATTGGATCCGTAGTTTTGGGGTGCTCCTGGATCCAGAACTGTCACTTGAGGCACAAGTGGACTCAGTGGCAAGGAGCACCTTTTATCAGCTTAGGCTGATATACCAACTGCACCCTTATCTGGACAGAGATAGCCTAGCTACAGTTATCCACACTCTCGTCTGGATTACTGCAATGCGTTATACATGGGGCTGCCTTTGAAAACAGTCCAGAAACTTTAACTGGTACAAAACAAGGCAGCCAGACTGTTAACGAGGACTGGCCAATGAGACCACATTACACCAGTCCTTTTCCAGCTTCACTGGCTGCCGGTCCAGATCCAGTCCCAATTCAAAGTGCTGGTATTAATATTCAAAGTTCTAAACAGCTTGGGGCCAGGTTACCTGAAGGAACGCCTCCTCCCATATGAATCTGTCTGGACCCAAAGACCATTCTCGGGGGTCCTTCTCTGTGAGCCCCTGCCAAAGGAAGTGAGACAGGTGGCTACTAGGAGGAGGGCCTTCTCTGCTATGACACCCCAGCTATGGAATGAGCTCCCCAGAGAGGTTCGCCTGGCATCTACATTATACTCCTTTAGAAGCCAGGTGAAGACCTTTTTATTTTCACAGTGTTTTCACAGTTCGTCAGTTTGATTTTTAACCTTGCTGTTTAAATTTGTATTTTAAATCCATATTAATTTCTGCATGGCTGCTCGATTTTTTATCCTGGTTGTGTTTTTATACTATATTTTAAATTATGTTTTTATACTGTTGTTGTTTTATATTTTGAATGGTTGTTATGGTTTTAATTTCTGTAAACCGCCCAGAGAGCTTCGGCTATTGGGTGGCATAGAAATGCAGTAAATAAATAAATAAACTACTGCCCTCCCCCACTGCTCCAATCGGGGCCCTTTCTATAATATCTGAGAAAGAAATGCTTTCCCCTTTAAAGTCTCGATTGGAGCAGTGGGGGAGGGGATGATGCACCTCCGGGAAGTACGGCATCCCCCCCCACCACTATTGGTGACCTTAAAGGTCATTCCTAGACATTATAGAAAATTACAGAAAATCCCCCAACACCCTACTTGGGGGGGGGGGATCCTGGCAGTTGGTCACCCTATGTCTACTGCCTCCCCCCAAATAGCTTCACACCCTTTCACAAGCTCATTTTGCATGGATGAAACTGCTTGACGACACACTCATGTTATCCAAGGCCCCCTCCACAAGGATGCGCTTTTGCGCCCGGTTCGGGGATTATGCGCATTTTCGCGGAGGCGCATTTACGCCTAATCCCTCTGCACGGGAGGCGGCGAGAAGCGGCGAAGCGCATTAAAAGATGCCCAAAAAGCACTTTACAGGTAGTTAATGCGCATAATCGCTTGTTCACACAGCGAAAATGCGCTTTAACGGCCGGAGCAAAATAAAAGTCGCTATTTAACGCGTGTTCGAAAATGCGCATTATCGGGGAGATAACGCGCCTGTACGCCCGTTTTGCGCTCCGCTCGTGTGTAGGTAAAATTTATAATGAGCCTTCAAGGCTCATTAAACGTCTCGTGTGGAGGAGGCCCAATGCTACTTCTTGCACTCTCCTGCTTCTGCAAGCAGAACCAGACTTAGGGAAGCTCAGGCTGCAATCCTAGGCACATTGACCTGGGAGTAAGTCTCCTTGAGTACAGAGGAGCGTATGTCTGAGTAAACATCGATAGGATTGCACTGTCTATCTTTTAGTTACTGAAGGAGAAACCCGAACCATTTGATAGCAGCTCCTTATGGGCTGATGGGAAACAACCCTCCCAGTCCCTCCCCCCAACCATCCTCCGTTACACCTGTTTGATGACAAAACACATTTGCACACACGATATAGTCAGCCAATCCCAAGGTCAATACAATCCTTAATTAACTACACAACTTAATTACTTAAGCAACTCCAGCAAAGCTTAATTACCCTAGTTTCTTAATTATACGATGTGAGCTCGGTTGCAGTTTGACTGTTCAGACCCTGCAGAATGTTTTCTAGTTCTGTACCTGCCTAATCATAGCTAATTCAGCTTATGCTGTGAAAAGTGTTCTGAATGCTTGTCTCTCAGCTTTGGAGGTAACATTTCAAGCATGATTTCTAAAGTCTAGATGCTTAAGAACGTATAAAGAGCTCTGCTAGTTTAAACCAAAAGGCCAGCATTCTGTTTCCAAGGGTAGCCAGTCAGATATTTCTGGGAGGCAGAAAAGCAGAGTATTAAAGCAAGGGCCCTCTCCCATTGTTTTTCTCACAGTTTATCCTAAAACCTTTTCATATGCACAACACATCTTCCTTACCTGACTCCAGCATATTGCATGGGTTAAAGAACTAGAACTTTCTTCTGAATATGGTGCATGATGCAGAAGACTACAAGGACATGATGTTTCCAGTGCCAGCTATGGGATGATAAATATCCATATCTCTTTTCCATTCTGCACCCAAAAATGTAAAGAAAATCTCACTTGCACATCAGATCCTATTTCTAGAACTTTACCAATGCATTTAGGATCACAATCATAAATACCTGGAGGTAGGATGGTCACTAGTGAATCACCAAAATGGACATCAATTTTAATAACATTTGCACATTTAGAAAGAATTATTATATTTTAAATAGCAATACAGTACATCCCACCATCGTGTGGCTGATTGTGGCCAGGTGATCTGTGTGCTTCGCTCAGTCTGTTGTTCAGATGTTGTTGTTGTTTACATTTTTATACCGCCCATATCTGAAGCTTTCTCTGGGCAGTTTACAAAGATTAAAACATTAAAAATGATATACAAAATTTAAGAGCATAAAAACACACAATAGACAGTATACACAAAGACAACATACATCTAAAAACAACTTTGAGCAATCAGCCAAACATAAAAAACATTTGGGAAAACTCATTGTATGCTGTCAAATGCCTGAGAAAGAGAAAAGCCTTGATGTGGCACTGAAAAGGAAGCAATGTTTATGTCAGGCAGGCCTCATCAGGGATATCATTCTACAATCGGGAGGCCAACACCAAGAAGGCCCTCTCCCTTGTTGCAAACAACTTCAATGAGTCCAGTTCTTCCTTCTTGGACTGGACAGCCCTTCAAATAGAGGACTGTCCTCTAAATGAGCACTACATGGAGCTGTACTGGGGCCGGCATGTGCCATGGGTGTCACATCCTATCATGTGCCCTGTGCTGCACTAAAAAGCTGATAATAAAAGGAAAGCCTCTCATAATACCTGTGTGTGATTTGTGGTCCTGTCTCATGGAGAGGGGACACAGTGCAATGGTTGCTTTGCATGCAGATGATCCCACTTCCATTTCCTGGCATCTCCAGTTAAAAGGATCCAGTCAACAAAACTGGATAGATGCCATAATGGTCCAATTCAGTTCAATGCACTTTAATATGATATCTATACCTCAAGGAGGCGATTGGCTACCATAACTTCTTAACCACACAAAGGCCACTCACCAAACAAATGATGGCAACAGATCACCAACATTCCCACACACCTAATTCCACAATTTCAGCTTCTGTTTCCAACTCCACCCCAAGTTGATGTGAGATCAAGGCAGTGGTACATGCAGTATGACTTAGAGGCAGCCGGGTATTCTCCAGATGTTTTGGGCTTCAACTCTCTTCAGCTCCAGGCAGCATGGCCAATGGTCAGGAATGTTGGAAGTTGTAGTTCAAAACACTTGAAGGGCACCAGGTTGGAAAAGCCTGATTTAGAGGGCATGAGAGGAGGACAGATAATCATGTGGGGATCAAAAGTTCACCCTCTTCACACAACCTGAATATTTTCAGCTTGGTTTTCTACATAAAAGTAGAGATTGTTAGAAATCTTTATGAGAACCCTTGTATTTCAGCCACCAGAGTGATGTGTTAGTTGATACTACAACATCCAGTACTGACAATTTTTTTTTTACCTACTTCTAGTAGGATTGCCAACTTTAGACTTCAAAAACTTTGTCCACCCCACACCCACCCTGAGCCAGGGTTTCAAGCCATGGCAGCACAGGGGCAGATCTAGGATCCAGTCTGGAGTTCAGGAGAGGAATATAGAAGAACCAGACAGGCTATGGATGGATACAGGGTAGAGTAATTAGCCAGACAGGGACCCTTGACAGATCTGGGTATGATATTAATAGCAAAAAGTCATTGTGCAGTTTGATATTTACTGATTTTAAAGAACTATGTTAACTATCTGCAATGATGCAGTCTGGGAGGGTCATTTGTAAAGGGATTGGGGACTCAGGTCCTATCAGACTTACCTTGTGATAAACTCAGGCAAAGCAACTCTGCAGGTTATCTGCATCAAAAAGTCAGGGAACACAGGTCCTTAGGCAGGAAGAGTACCTCAAGGAACTGAAGGTGCCTGCTGGACTCTCACCCTGCTGGACTTGGCCCTTGCTAGAATTTCTCATAAGCGGGATTTATGCTGAGATTCATCACTGCAGGGCATGGGGTTCAAACAGCTGGTTCCAAGCCACCAGGGCCACCAAGGAAACTGTGATGGGACCCACTGTGATAAGCTCTGAAACATCTCATTCTGCATTATATCCCAGACTTTGCACAATATTCTGCTTAATGAGCAAGAATTGCAGAAGACAAAAAGCTCCGATCATAATACATTCTTGCATTTTCACATAGGGCAACTGCATAACAAAACAGCGATTTGCTCCTAAAAATATAAAGCAAATTTATAATTCAGAATCTGCAGCTGTAGAGCAAGCTGGTACAATCACACAAGGGATGTATGCCCATTTAGTTTTGCGATGATATGAACTAATATTTAAGCTTCAGGCAGGATGTCTGGTGTAGTTACAAAACAAGCAGATTCCCTAAAGTTCTACAAACAACTTGCAGATCTCATAGACTGTTGTCTCTTTTAGCCCCTGGCACCATAACCTTTTAGGTGCTGCAGAAAGCAAAGAGAAGTGTGTTGGAGTAGAAAGTTCTAAAAGGATGTGATTGTTTTGTTTTGTTTTATTTTATTTTTATATAACATAAAACTGTATTCTGAGCAGCTTGGGGTTTTCATGGGAGATGATCACAGGTTCCTCAGTGAGAAAACAACAGACAAGCTTCTCTGAAAGGCAGTTTGTCCACAATTACTGCTCTTCCCCTGTGTGTGAAGCTACAGGAAGAGTGGGAGTTAAATATCTTCTAAGTATGAATCCTTTGGAATCTATTCTTATCCAAATTTTGCACAAGATTTTGGAGCCTCAAATTACTCGCATAAGCAATTTTCAATTCTTCCATGTTTTATTTCTGGATTTGTACAGGGAACAGTATGGATTGATTGATTGAAAACATTTCTTAGCCACCTTTCAGGGCAAGCCTTCCCAAGGCGGCTTACAGCCATACATAAAACAGTATAAACATTAAAAGCAATAAAAGCATAGACAGTAAAATATCAGTTAAAAACAATGAAAGCTAACAGTAAAAACTAAAAAATAAAAACAAGGGCAGTAGCAGCAAAACAGTATTCATGTATGAGAAGGCCATAGTAAAACAAAACGTTTTTAAGGCCTTCTTAAAAGCCTGTAAGGCTAGGGTGACCATATTTTGGAAACCAAAAAGGAAGACAACATGGCCACCCCCCAAGGGGGCGTGCTCCCCAACATGTCCGGCACTGAAGGGGGCATGCCCACCCAAACATGGCGTTGATCACATGTCTGATTTCACAGCACGTAATTAAGACAAACCTATTTTACATAACATCTTAATGTTAAAATCACTGAAATAAAGAACACTCACTCACTCACTCCTACTTTTGTAGCTTTTGCTGGACTTTAAAGCTTTTGCTATGCTCTGTGTGATACAGTCTCCCTTTCCCTCAAATATCTTTTCTGACTGCAATTCCTTCACTGGATGACCATAGTCTCACCTTTCCTAACATTTAACATTCTTTCCCCATCACCTTTCTCATATCCATACTCACAGATTCAGCACTGAACAAATGAAGCAGTTGACAAGTTCAGAAAAATCTAGTACAACAAAAGAGCAATCTAGCATTCAGAAAGAGTATAAAATACTATTACCCTGCAAACATTAGCCATGGAACAAAATGGACTAAAGGCTTGTTCCGGTTATTTCTCACTAGCACATCTTAGCTTGTTTCAACATCTGGTTTATCAGTGAGAAACTAATCTAAAAATGTGTCATTCTACATCTGGTTCATTAGCCATGTAAACAAGACCATGGTCAGCAGCAATACAAAGAAAGGCCAGAATGGATGCCCATTATCTCAGTACAAGACAAGGATCTTTTCCTCCTTTTACCCAAATATCTCCTGAATTTACGCTGCCTCAATGTGCAGAGAACAGAAATCCCAATCAGGGACCCTAACAAAACTGCCCAAAGAAACCTCAGAAACAAGTCCCATTGATTTCAATAAAGCTTACTCACAGATAAATGAATATAGGATCACAGCCACATCTGTTCACCTTTCTCTAGCAAGTGCAAGCCCCTCCTGTCAAGGAGAACTATGCCATAACCAGAGCCTGGCCTCATGGATCATGCAACCAGCAGGTGCTCTCCAGAAAGATGCTTTCAGAGCCTAGCAGATCCAGACACTCAGAAAAGACAATCCACACTATGCACTCACATATTATCTTGCTGGGACAGGACAATTCCCAGCATGACAAGATACAAAAGAGGGCAGGGCTCCTGCAACTTTAACTGCTAACCTTTCACCAGGTGGGGGGATGGTAAATACACAAAGCCACACTGTAAAATAATCAGAATCTCAAAGCCATACAGAAAAGCAATGTTTGGAACGGAGCTGACAGTTGTAAGAGTGTGTACCCCTTTGCATGTAGTATAAAAATAATCAACAACATTTGCATCAGCATCAACACAAAAGCAGTTCTGGAGCCACATTTCTTTTTGTTACAGGAACAAACCAATGGTGGTGTTAATGATGGGGAATCCACTTATTTAAGGCAAAAATAAAAAATCATTCACACACACACACTCACCCAAGGTAAAATAATAATAATAATACACACACACCTCATACATGCTTACCAAAGGCAATAAAAATTTAAATCCACACACCACTGCACACTCACCCAAAGTGGAAAAAATCCACACCTTCTCCAAGACAATAAAAAACCTCCCCACAAACACTTAAGGGGGGGGGATAAAAATCCACCCCACCCCCCCACCCCACACCAAAGCCAAAATAATAATCCACAGCTACCCACACAAGGCCTTCCACCATGTACCTTCTTTGCCCTGATGCTGGCCCACGCTGCCACTCCGCTGCTGGTGGTGGGTGCTGCTTCTGTTTCTCTTCTGTCCTGTCGCTCTTCTGCTCTTCTTTTTTCTACCTCTCCTCTCCTCTCCTCCCTGCCACCGTCTTTCTTGTCTTTCTTCTTTGCTGCTGTGACGAGGCCGGAGGCGGCACGGAAGAGGGCCGCTCTCTCCCGCGCTGCCTCCGGCCTCCTCGAAGATCATCTCCCTGGTGACAAGCATCGAGGAGGCCGGAGGCGGCGCGCAAGAGGGCCGCTCTCTCCTGTGCTGCCTCCGGCCTCCTCAAAGCGCATCGCCCTGGTGACAAGCGTCGAGGAGGCGGGAGGCGGCGCGGAAGAGGGCCGCTCTCTCCCACGCTGCCTCCGGCCTCCTCGAAGATCATCTCCCTGGTGACAAGCGTCGAGGAGGCCGGAGGCGGCGCGCAAGAGGGCCGCTCTCTCCTGCGCTGCCTCCGGCCTCCTCGAAGCGCATCGCCCTGGTGACAAGCGTCGAGGAGGCGGGAGGCGGCGCGGAAGAGGGCCGCTCTCTCCCGCGCTGCCTCCGGCCTCCTCGAAGCGCATCGCCCTGGTGACAAGCGTCGAGGAGGCGGGAGGCGGCGCGCAAGAGGCGGGAGAGATTGGCCCTCTTCCGCTCGGCCTCTGGCTTCCGCGCAAGCCAAGAACAAGGCCCGGATGGCAGAGGGGAGGAGGCCGGAACGACGCGCACCCAGAAGTGCGGGCGCGCGTCGTTCCGGCCTCTTCCCTCGCCGATCTGGGCCTTGTTCTTGGCCAGCGCAACCGCGCTAGCCAAGAACAAGGCCCAGATGGCACTGGAGAGGCCCAATTTTTCCGGACTTTGGGGGATATTTTAAAATTTCCCCCCCGGACTCAAATTTGGCCCCTTTTCCCTGACATGTCCGGGGGGATCCGGACGTCTGGTCACCCTATGTAAGGCTGGTGCATGGCAGACTGCTGGTGGCAGTTTGTTCCACAGGTGTTGGGCCACTGCTGTAGATCGAGAGTTTGCTGTGGTTTTGAGTTCCATCAGTTTTTTATTCTCTTTTTCTCCCTCTGCTAGGCTGACCATATGAAAAGGAGGACAGGGCTCATGTAACTTTAACAGTTGTAGAGAAAAGGGAATTTCAGCCAATGTCATTTGTATGCAATTAGTTCCTGGTGAAATTCCCTCTTCATCACAACAGTTAAAGTTGCAGGGGCCCTGCCTTCTTTTGTATATGGTCACTCTAGTATAGTGCCTGCAACTTTAACTGTTGTGATGAAGAGGGAATTTCACCAGGGACTAATTGCATACAAATGACACTGGCTGAAATTCCCTTTTCTCTACAACTGTTAAAGTTACATGGTCCCTGTCCTCCTTTTCATATGGTCAGCCTACCCTCTGCATTACCAGTGCACATCTGTGCATTGATAAAATTCTGCAAAACAGCAGGCTTAATGCAATGTTATGTATGACTGTATCAGGATTTTATCTGTATGGCATTTTACCAATGTGCAGGAGTACATATCTGTGTTGATTACTACACAAAAAGAATCTTAATGCACTCATCCATAGGATTACATCAACATCACTTTGGTTTTAGCACAGTTTTTTGCACAGTTTTCCCCTCATATAGAATGATAAGTATGTATATTAGTCTATATGAAGGCAAGATGCAAAGTGAAGGAACTGAAACCTATAGCAAAGATGCAAAGTGAAGGAACTGAAACCTATAGCAAACTGTGTTCCAGAATTAATATAGATAATCCTAGATAAACTAGAATTCAACAGTAGCGAATCACAGAGAAGTGTGAACCAGAGGTTTAATAAAGGGATGGGTCATAGGGATGTGGGAGAAGTTTGTTCAGTTCACATTTTAATGCAAAGTTTCCTAATTTTGCAATTTCAAATCAATTTGCAAATCAAAGCTCGGTTACCCTTTGAAATTCATACTTCTCCAAATTTTTTAATCAAGTTCTCCAATTAAAAACTTTATATGAAAATTAGTACATTAGGGAGAAATTCATGTGTATCTAGGTTAAAATAATGTTCACTAATGCATTATGTTCGGAAAAGTTCTGGCAAAAATGTATATATTAGGCCAAGAAAATCCATACAATAATTTGTGCACTAGGATAAATGCATACAAAAATGAATATGAATGTTCATGCAAACTTTAACCAAAAAAACCTCAAAGTTCGGGACAAACCAAATTTAAGACTAGAAGAACGCGAGAAACCAACATGTACAGTTCTGTCCATTCTTAGGGTCACACTCTCAGTATACAGGATGACAGGACTGGATCAGGTATGAGGGAGCTTTGGAGGCCACAGCTTCTCTTGCAGGGACTCCTCCTTTCCTGGCAGTGGCAGGCAGCACTCTGAGCAATGCTATTAGCGGCATTGGATGGCTGAAGTAAGCCACATTTTAATTTCCCACTGTGTCCTAGACTGATGCTGTATCAAGGGCACTGTAGGAATGAATATGGCAGTTAGAGCCAGCTGCCCATCTCTGCTCAGAGTTCCGGGCCAGAGGGAAGGAAGACTAGGGTGCCAGAGACAGGGGTACTGGAGCACCAGAAGTTGCCCAACGATGGCAGGTGTTGATCCAGCCTTGCAGAGTGATAGTGAGGCCTAACATGGGGATAATAAGCCTCTCTTTCTGTAGCACAAAGGATTTGTTTGAAGGCCGCGATGGAATTTGTTACTTTATTTCACAGCACATAAGGTACGGCAGATGCTTTGTGTAGGGTGACCATATGAAAAGGAGGACAGGGCTCCTGTATCTTTAACAGTTGCATAAAAAAGGGACATTTATCAGGTATTGTTTGTATGCATGCAGCACCTGGTGAAATTCCCTCTTCATCACAACAGTTAAAGCTACAGGAGCCCTGTGCTCTTTTGCATCTGGTCATGCTAGGCAGGGCTCCTGCAGGTTTTACTATTGTGATGAAGAGTGAATTTCACCAAGTGCTGCATGCATACAAAATGACACCTGCTGAACTTCCCTTTTCTATGCAGCTGTTAAAGATACAGGAGCCCTGTCCTCCTTTTCATATGGTCACCCTAGCTATGTGCATAATGGAATGGTCTAAATTAGGGGTGTGCACGGACCCCCCGGATCGGATCGGGACCCGGATCGGGACCTCCAATTTTGTCCCGGACCGGTTCGGACAAAATCGGAGGCCCCCCGGACCGGATCGAGTCCGATCCCGATCCAAAAATCGGAAATTTTTGGATCGGCCGCCATTTTTTTCCCCATAGACTTGCATTGCAATGCAAGTCTATGAGGAAAAAATGGCGGCGGGTGGGTAAGGGGGGGCCTAACTCCCTCCCCCCCCCCGGGGCCGTCCGCTGTGGACGGCCCCGGCAGGTAAACCCCCTCCCCCGCGCTCCCTACCCCCCCTGGGGCCGCCTGCTTCCATCCGCTGGCGCCCGCGGGCGCCAGCGGATAGAAGCGGACGGCTCCGGGGGGGGGTAAGCCCCCTTCCCCGCCACTTACCTTCTCGGCACGTCCGGCGCCGGCGGCTACTACCAGCGGGCTCCGCGGCCTACTCTCGAGTAGCGCGCCGGGTGATGACATCACCCGGCGCGCCACCCTGGAGCAGGCCGCGGAGCCTGCTGGTAGTAGTAGGCGCCGGCGCCGGACGGGAGCCGCCGGGCCGGGCAGGTAAGGGCCCCCCTCCCCCCTCCCCCCTCCGCGCGCCCCCTCCTCCCCTCCACGCACCCCCTCCTTACCTTTCCGGCCCGGCGGCTCCCGTCCGGCGCCGGCGCCTACTACTTCCAGCAGGCTCCGCGGCCTGCTCTAGAGTAGTGCGCCGGGTGATGACATCACCCGGCGCGCCATCCTAGAGCAGGCCGCGGAGCCTGCTGGGAATAGTAGGCGCCGGCGCCGGACGGGAGCCGCCGGGCCGGAAAGGTAAGGGCCCCCCTCCCCCCTCCGCGCGCCCCCTCCTCCCCTCCACGCACCCCCTCCTTACCTTTCCGGCCCGGCGGCTCCCGTCCGGCGCCGGCGCCTACTACTTCCAGCAGGCTCCGCGGCCTGCTCTAGAGTAGCGCGCCGGGTGATGACATCACCCGGCGCGCCATCCTAGAGCAGGCCGCGGAGCCTGCTGGGAATAGTAGGCGCCGGCGCCGGACGGGAGCCGCCGGGCCGGAAAGGTAAGGGCCCCCCTCCCCCCTCCGCGCGCCCCCTCCTCCCCTCCACGCACCCCCTCCTTACCTTTCCGGCCCGGCGGCTCCCGTCTGGCGCCGGCGCCTACTACTACCAGCAGGCTCCGCGGCCTGCTCTAGAGTAGCGCGCCGGGTGATGACATCACCCGGCGCGCCACCCTAGAGCAGGCCGCGGAGCCTGCTGGGAATAGTAGGCGCCGGCGCCGGACGGGAGCCGCCGGGCCGGAAAGGTAAGGGCCCCCCTCCCCCCTCCGCGCGCCCCCTCCTCCCCTCCACGCACCCCCTCCTTACCTTCCCGGCCCGGCGGCTCCCGTCTGGCGCCGGCGCCTACTACTACCAGCAGGCTCCGCGGCCTGCTCTAGAGTAGCGCGCCGGGTGATGACATCACCCGGCGCGCCACCCTAGAGCAGGCCGCGGAGCCTGCTGGGAATAGTAGGCGCCGGCGCCGGACGGGAGCCGCCGGGCCGGAAAGGTAAGGGCCCCCCTCCCCCCTCCGCGCGCCCCCTCCTCCCCTCCACGCACCCCCTCCTTACCTTTCCGGCCCGGCGGCTCCCGTCTGGCGCCGGCGCCTACTACTACCAGCAGGCTCCGCGGCCTGCTCTAGAGTAGCGCGCCGGGTGATGACATCACCCGGCGCGCCACCCTAGAGCAGGCCGCGGAGCCTGCTGGGAATAGTAGGCGCCGGCGCCGGACGGGAGCCGCCGGGCCGGAAAGGTAAGGGCCCCCCTCCCCCCTCCGCGCGCCCCCTCCTCCCCTCCACGCACCCCCTCCTTACCTTCCCGGCCCGGTGGCTCCCGTCCGGCGCCGGCGCCTACTACTACCAGCAGGCTCCGCGGCCTGCTCTAGAGTAGCGCGCCGGGTGATGACATCACCCGGCGCGCCACCCTAGAGCAGGCCGCGGAGCCTGCTAGTAGTAGTAGGCGCCGGCGCCGGACGGGAGCCACCGGGCCGAGAAGGTAAGTGCCCCCCTCCTCCCCCCCCCCCCGCTGTCCACTTTCATCGGCGGGCGCCCGCTGGCGTCCGCCAATGGAAGCGGCGGTGGGCGCCAGTGGGCGCCCGCCGATCCGCCGATCCGCCGAACCGGTTCGGAGCTTTTTCGGACCGGTTCGGATTGGATCGGCCGATCCAGCTGCGGGATCGGAAATCGGATAATTTATCCGATTTCCCACTGGACCGGACTCGGATCGTGGATCGGGTCCGATCCAGTGCACATCCCTAGTCTAAATTTAAAGGCCCTTGTAAAGGTAGAAAGTGGACTCCTGCTTTGTTTAAACATTATGCAGGGTATGCTTAGATGTTAACAAAGCTACGTTACTTGATTTAAAAGGGCCAGTGGCCTTGCTTGTTAATGCAAGGCTTTGGACTGAAGCTCCCCTGTCTGAAGCTTTACAAATCTTTTTTTCCTAGAAAGCAGGAGGAACATTTTCCGAAGAAGGTTCTGTTTTAAAGTAATAGTAAGACCCAGTCATTCTTGATATAAAAATGAAGTTAGGGCCCCTTTCAAGTTCTCAATGTGGTGCATCCACTGTGTCTCTCAAGAAGATCCAACCTGTGATCAAAATTTGATGATGAGAGAACTAAAATGGGATTGATCCCGAGTAGGAAATGTTAATTCGTATGCTGGCTGAAATCATTTGGCTGTTGATGCTTTTTTCTGAATTTTCTCCAGGGCTTAGTAACATCTGCCCATCAGTTTCCTGTGCATTTAAGTTTCCTCTTCCAAGCACAACCTAGCATACATGGGAATTCATTAGGAAGAGAGCTATGCCAAATAGTCTATAATTTCAATATTCATCTCATAATTGGCACAATGTTACTGAACAAATTACTGAAAAATGCTCATCTCCCCAAACATATGCATTGTTTCAATGCTATTAGGCACCCTTTCATTCTCATATTTTCTTCCTCCTCCTCCTCCTCCTCTTCCTCCTTTTTCCTCACTGTCATTGCTCTTATTTGTTCATAGGGCCTTTTAATCTGATTGGCTATGGTGACCCATATGATTTTGTTTAAGGGCTTCCATGAACTTATCATATCAGTCATAGCATTGTGACATCATCAACAAATTCAACAGTCAATCAGATTATTAAAAATGATGAGGGCAAAGCCAAGGGCAGTAACAACAAAAGATGAATGATAATGGTGAGCATGGAAACAACATCAAAAAGTATCTTATGGAGGAATATTGTTTTTACCTGCATAATGTGATATAGACAGCAAAATGCACATATTCAGTAAATCTTGGGGAAATAATGTGGAGCAAACCTATATGTAACTGACTTCCATTTAAAGACCTTTGAGATATATAGATAGATATAGATATATATACATACATGTATATGTGTGTGTGTGTGTGTGTGTGTGTGTGTATATAATTACTGTCAGGCACAATCTACCACACAGTCAACTGTGCTTAGAACTGCATACTTTGGCATGATCCAGCAAAACCTAAACACATTTAATTTCAGTGATAGTGTGAAATTTATTAAAATCAATGGGCCTTCACAGAGCGCATGCCCTGTGCTTGTTTTACACATTCCTCCACCATGTAATAGTTCACAGTTCTTTGTATATAGGTGTGCAGCCACCACCTGTCCTCCAGGCATACCGATGCACATCTGAAGAAGCCATTTTCAGGAGCATACTTACAGCGATGCTACATCACTCGGGAAGGGGAGGGGGAAGGGCAGCCCGATGGTGCTTTTCACTAGTGCAATACTACCAGTGTACAATATCTAGCAAAATGGTGTTTTGCTAGAAATGAAAGGATCTCTTAGGATTGTAGTTCCAGAGCTGTCAACTCAACAAGAAAGCCCCTACTTAATGGCAGTACATACACCCAGACCATAGTTCACAGAAATACCTGAGATGTTAAAAATAAAGCTTTGTCAAGGGATTGCGTTGCAGAGGAGCAATGTGCACTTTTCCATGTTTCTGGCATAAGCCTATATCTTAGTTTGAGCCACATGAGTCATATATTCATGTGAACTTTCAGTAAACTCAAAGAACAAAAGACTAGCATTTAGTTTTCATTGATTAGCACACTCTTAGAGGACTTTCAGACGGGGGCAGGATCATGTTTCCTTACCATTGCTCTCTTCGTGGTTGTCTTCTGCATTTGAAATGAACACAATTACATGGATAAGAGTGCAGTGACCCCATGGCCTGTACATTTCAGTGGGATAGCACCCTCTAGTGGGCATTTTATAGCACAACTTCAGAAGAGTCGGGTTTTCTGAGGTTTATTTTGTGACGCTAAAACTGAGAAAAGGAGTAGGAGATGCGCATGAGGCTGACTTCATCATCATCAAAAGGACCTGCAAACATCCATGAGTGGCCAGTAATGAGTGTGCTATAAATCAACTGTTTAAAGAAGCTTTTAAGCAAGAGATGCACACCTCCCACACCCAGAAAACCATTTTGAAGTTAAATCGCAGTTCAAAAGTTGAAAAAGTTCTTGACTGTTTTTCTGAGAGATATGCCCTCTAAACCGTCAATGACACATAGTAAACATACAATTAAATATAAACATAAGATTAAGAAAAAAAGAAACGGCCACATAGAAGGGGAATATGTAGCCTTTTAGCACCTTCAGGGGCAAGTTTAGCACTTTTCAGTAGGCAAGTGGTCTGGGGGAGGGGAGGATTAATACCAATCCAAATCCCCCACACCCACCTACCCTGCACAACTCATTTTTGGCAAGTCTTTTTAAAGTACTTAAAGGCAAGTAATCAGTAAAGCATATTGATAATCACCTTTCTATGTAATTGAACATCCTAATATGTAAATAAGTTTTAAATAAACAATAACATAATTGTTTTAATTTTGACATAGATCTCCCTCTCTGTTTATCCCATGTCTACTCTGTGTGTGCTGTGAGGATAAGGTTTCATTAAGTACTGAATTTGGTAGTAGAAAATTAAGGTGTAAGAAACCAAAACACTTTTTAAAACAAAGTGATATTTGAGTTTCGTAAAAGTGGGAAAGAGACCCCTACGCCCCCATATATGGTGAGCACTGCATTGGAGTTATAAAGTGAATTCTTCCACAAATTGATATGCAGTGTCCAACTTTACTAAACCTTGACTATAACAGACAAAAATCCTTGGGTGTTTGACAGAAGCCTCCAGCAAACCTGTAAGTCTTTCAAGGCTAGATGCATCTAGCTTTAAGTCAGATTGAAGAAAAAGTTCGCTCTTTAATATCAAATATAATATGGGTATGTATCAAAGGGATCTAAATCCATACCCCTACAAAGAAGGGTCACATATGTGCCTGCATGCATCATGGGAACACCACACACACTATTTATTTATGACATTTTTGAGTACCTTCGATATACATATGAGAAACTGTCCATATTTTGTGTGATGGAAGGCCCAGCTCTGAGGCCCAAAGCAGACATTACTTCAAATATGTAGCTAACAGCTATGTCCTTTTCCCATTTTTACCCTAGAGTAGGCTCAAGGGAACAGGTCTTAATTGTAGCCCACTCCCATGCCCACAATTTCTATTGCAAAATAGTGATGTATTTGTTTTAATGGATCACTATTTTGCAATAGAAATCACAAGCCCAGGGACCCAATCCAGACTGGGGCAATAGAGGGGAGTGAGACTTAAAGCTCTAATCCCTATGCTAGCATCCTGATCCAGATCAGGCCGGTTGCATTTACACTAGAGTAATGTGTGCTTTCACCCTGACTTACATGAGTTCAACACAGTTTATAAGGGAAGTCCAATTCTTCTAGTGAAAACCATTTTTGTTGTTTTGTTTATTCCTATGGTAGAAATTGAAGAAATAATAATGAACAAGCTAGAAAGAGCACATTGTTTTGAAGAATCCACAAAAATAGCTTCCTTTTAACAGGAATGGTACAATTAATCTCTTCTTTGCTCTATTTATACAAACCATTTCAGAATGGAGCCAGAACTCTATGTAAGGAAAATAATGAAGTGATCAGTTTATTACATTTTAAAAGTGTCTGTAGCATCTGTAGTGACTTACAGCCTGCTTCACAATCCATTTAATTAAACTACTTTGAATTAGATTGCAACATAGCCGTATTAGAAAAGTACATGTAAATTTAAGGAAACCTTTGAATTCCAATTACTTTTATCAAAGAGACTGCAGTGGACAAGCCCTAGTCCTTCATGCAGCTGAATCAGGAGGACCCCAAAAGACCCCCCCTTTTGTCCCTCTTTTTCCATGCTAGACCACCCACTTAGCAGAACATGAACATCACCACTATCCACACATCAGATTTTGAAATGCCACAGGTACACTGACTTCGTCACAGGTTAAATCCTCTAGAGAGGAAATTTCAGCAGATGCTTCTTGGCATATGTTAGTGCTACAGGGGTGACGCATTTGCCAAAATTCTCTCTTCTAAATAACTATTAAATGTACTAGAGCCCTGTCCGCTTGCTTATCTTTGCCCTACATTGATTCTATAGTCATCCCTTTGAGAAGCAAATTGCCAGAGACGAACAGGATTTAGACTGTAGATCTGTCTGGATGCAAAATATAAGCAAGAAGCACCCTGAAAATACTGAGACAGCATAGCTCCCCTCAGTGAAAATGACACTGAACACTGAAGTGGCTATCTGAAGCATAATAATCTTCTTTCTGCAGCTTCTCCTGGAGCGATGCAGCTGGGCCTAAAGGATCTTGTCAGCTGTGAGGTAAATTAGGAACTCAAAAGAGATTTCCATGTTTTATGAAGAATAACAACACAGCCCACATTTTCAGTTTACTCTTCCAGATTCACTCAAACATCATCAAGTTATTACTGTTTTGGGGGCAGTATGATATATATATATATATATATATATATATAGTGATTTGCTTTTTTAAAAAATTAAAATGTTTTTAATATTGCAGGAGGTTAATTCTGTTTTAACTTTTGTAAATTTATATTTCTATGTTTTAATTGCATATTTTTTAATCTTGTAAACCATCTTGAGTCCCAGTATTGGAAAATAATAATAAATAATAATAAATTTTAACAATTTCTGAGAAACTCACTAAGAGCATAATGTGTGGATGCTGAGAATAGTTCACTATTTGTAGTGTCCCCATTGTTCAATATTACTATGAGCCTATCTACACTTCTGCTTTAAAACGGTTTATTACCATTTTAAACCAGTTAATAACTGTTATAAAACGTTTTAAAGCAGTAGTGTAGATAGGCTCTATATTTTCTTTAAAGATTTAGGGAGCTACATCTTGGCTTTCTAACAGTGTAATTTTATACTTGTCTACTCAGAAGTAAGCCCCATTGAGTTCAATGGGGCTTGCTTCCAGGTATGTGGGTGTAGGATTACAGCCATTTGTCTAAGGTTATGTTGGATGTCCATGAAGCATCTGGGAAATAATGCTATGGCTAACAAATAAAAATATTAATATCCTACATGCTGAACCAGCCTTTTTTTTAAGATGCTGCAGAATTTTTAATGATTAGGTCTTCATTTTTATGCTTCACTTGAAAGACCATCTTTCAAGTGAAGTGGATTAACATGTGGAGAGTGCCACAATGACAGAATATAATGTGTGGCTTTATTCTTACCTCGGCTTCTACTTATTCCCACTTCCACTCATCAGACATAAAACTACAAAGCCATATCCGTGCTGGTTTATCATGCTTGTGACAATTTTTAACCCACGACCATCTATTCCTGGTAGTATTCGGTATGGCGCTATGTCATCACATTCAGTTCAGGTAGGGTGGGGGGAAATATGAGTAGCTGTTCATACTTGTCATTTGTAGAAAGAAAGACTAAGCTGACAGCTGATACAATGGCTCATGCTAATTTGACAATGTTCACTGGAGGCTGAGGGCCAGAATATTTCTCTGTTATCTAAACCAAATTTCTGTCATGCAGAAGTACAGGTAGTGTAACAGATACCAAGGACAAAAAGAACAGGGATTGTTTTATATCCACTGTTGGCCTCAAACTATGCCCCGAGTAGAGCGTCCAATTGTTTGGAAAACAATTGTCCATAAAGTAAGAAGAATTTTGGTAAAGTTGCACAAAAAGTGCTGAGAGATGTAATGGCGATTCCAAATGAGTACTGCCTCACTTTAATTTTGAAATGCCACCGCACAGTATGGAAACAGGTGCACAGCAAATATTTTTGTAGAAAGCGGTAAATGGAGGAAGGATATGAAGAGCAGAAGATTCCAAATACAGGCAGAGGGTAAGTCCTCTGAACAGACACTAACAGTGCAATCCTATACATGTGAACGATTTCTGAGATACAGATTAAAAGCGTAATGTGTGGGTGTTTAGAACAGTCAAAGTATGCCACATTGACTTCACTATTACTTTTCGTTACTTTACCAAGCAAGGGAGCAATCGTCTCCTTTTCTGACACTCAACAGAAGTCTACAGATTTCAAGAATTTTAGTCTAAAAATTTCAAGCTCTTCCTCTTCCCCACCACCAGAAGGTAAATAAGAATTCTTGTGTGTATATAACTAAACTATGAAATGTTTTAACCAGCCAGGATGCATATGGTATTGCCTATAGCTACTGCAAACCAATTAACTCTGTCATTGTTCTTCTAATTAAGAAGAATGATATGGACAATGAAACTCCATAGATGTCTGATGTTAATTATAATCTTTTCCAGCTGAAACCTCTAGATGGCTTGTGTGTGTCAGTCTCTGCCTTTCACGTGCACTCTCTCTCTCTCTCTCTCTCTCACACACACACACACACACAGAGAGAGAAAACTAGATAGGTAAGTATTTCAATCTGTCATGTCATTTAGTTCAGTGTACACTGCATTCATTCATGCTGAAGAAACAAAATCACAAATATTGTAGCTACGTTTGCTTTTGCACGCCGGGTGATGACGTCATCACCTGGCGCGATACTGAGAGACAGGCCGCGAAGCCTGTTTCTCAGCAGATTCGAGCACCGGAGGGAAGCGGACGCCCCTGCGGGTAAGGAGCGCGAGGCGCGGGGCGCGGGGCGCAGGGCACTTACCTGCTGGGGCGGCTGGGTCCGCCGCTGCCGGGTCCTCCACCGCGGAAGGGACGTGAGAGGGCCGGATCCGGAAATGATGTAATCGTCCCTCCCCCGCCTCTTCCGCGCGGCCTCTGTTAAAGTTACATGAGCCCTGTCCTCCTTTTCAGATGGTCAGCCTAACTTCATTCCTAATACTCGTCATGATAGGCCTTTTCTCACCACAACTTTGCCACACAATCATACCTCCCAGAATGAACTTGCAAAAACCCTGCGATTTACTGTGGGCCAAGAGCACATCAGGGTCATTCGTGACATATGATGTTGTTGTCACTCTGCAGCAAATGTACAGCTTCCCTTAAAAAAAGGTGCATCTTTGCAAAGTCCTTTTAATGCATCTTTTTTTCTTAAAGGCAACTCCCGCTCAATTCTGCTGCAGTGTGCCCCATTTCTCTGAATTAAATCCTACATACTGGGCATGCCTAGGGGTGTGTCTATGACCAGGTCAAAGGAAAGGACCATCCATTCCGCCCATTCCTCCCCCCTATTGACAGTAGCTGCTTTGGACACAGACTTCTTTTCCCACTTAGCACTATTAGGCAGTAATGCTATTTTACCGCTTGCCTTTCCTGTTTATTTTTACTTTGCACTATTTGTCAGTTGCGTGGTTTCATTTCTGTGTAGAAAGGAGGATTCAACATTGCTGCTTCACAATCCTGTAATTTAGGCTGACCAGATAAAATCCAGGTCAGGGCTCATGTAACTTTAACAGTTGTAGAGAAAAGGGAATTTCAGCCAGTGTCATTTGTATGCAATTAGTTCCTGGTGAAATTCCCTCTTCATCGCAACAGTTAAAAGTGCATGCACTATACTAGAGTGACCAGATACAAAAGAAGGCAGGGCCCTTGCAACTTTAACTGTTGTGATGAAGAGGGAATTGCACCAGGAACTAATTGCATACAAATGACACTGGCTGAAATTCCCTTTTCTCTACAACTGTTAAAGTTACATGAGCCCTGACCTGGATTTTATCTGGTCACCCTACTGTAATTGCACAATCGTGCAATATTGTATTAGTGCGATAGTCACAATTGAGTTGTACTGGAGAAATAACTTATTCTTCACCATTACAATGACTATGAGTGCAGGGAGCAGGGCTTCAATATTGCTAACTCACAGTCCTGGGGGATGCAAAGGGAGAGGTGTGGAGTAAACTATGGGAAGTAATGTATCTCTTCCATTAAACTTCCCTGAGCAGGGAAGCCTTGAAAGGGATGGGCAGCAAGCCACTCTCAGTTGCTGAGCAGCACCTACCCAGCTGATGACTTCCGGTTCTACTCACTGGATTCTCCCCACTCAACCCTAAAGTATGCCAGTTTCAAGTGCTGCTTGACTTGTGAAAGTGGGTTTTTAGGTAGTGTATACTCCGCTTTTCTTACTTCATGTGCTGCTGACAGACCAAAGCGATTTCATGAAAATCTGGATATAACCAGAAAACATATCTGAAACCCTTTCCATGTAGATTAGGCCCTAGACTTTATCTTTGACTCCTCTTGTCCCTTAGTTCCCCATATTGAGTGTATAGCAAAGTCACATCACTTCTCCCTTTACAAGATTGCACAAATCTGACCCTTCATCTCTGTTACCTCTGCCCTGGCCATCTCTCACCTTCACTACTGCAATTGTCTTCTCTCTGGTCTTCCATGACTTCCTTTGGTCTCATATCACATCTATCTAGCACTCTGCTTCCAAAAACCATTCAACTCTCTCATTGCTCTGTTCATGTGACATTCTTAGATCCCTACACTGGTCTCCTGTCCACTTCCAGATCCAGCACAAGCTCCTTGCTCCTTCAAAACTCTCCATGGTGTCCCCCTTTTATCCCTCCACTCTTATATCCTGATACGTCACTATTCATGAACGTCACTCCTGCAGCTGCAGCTCTCCCAACACCACCAGCTTCGTCAAAAGACTCACCATTTCCCCACTTGCTGCCATATACGCTTGGAACTGACTCACAGAACTCCAGTGTGATGCTGTCTCTCTTACTTCCTTCAAATTCCTCCTCAAAACCCACCTTCTCTGGGAAGCCTTTGGCACAACTCCCTAGTTCTCATGCATTTGTGTAACTTAGCCAGTAACTAAGCCTAAGCATGTGCAACTGAATCAATAACATATGATCTCCTATTTGCTCCCACCTGTTTCCTACCCCTTCCTCCGTTGTTTCCCCTGTGTTGAATTTTAGACCGTAAACTCCTTGGGACAGGGTCCTCTTGTACTCCGTAAAACACTGATGGATCTATATAAATAAATACATAAATAAATGGTTATGCTGCGCCTGGAAGAACATTGTCCACTGGTGTTTTAAAGAGCCAAAATTATTTTAAAAATTGCTGTCTAAAATGGATACTTGACACCACAGGATTTTACATCATAGATGATGGACAGTTATGTCATTTATCTTCTCGGAAATGCAAAAAGCAGAACTCCCATTGCATGTTGACTGTCTCAGCATCAGGACAGTGCACATATTTCTGTTTGTAGTTGAACTAATATTGTAGCTACACTTCAGTTCCCTTCATGTTGCCTTCGTTATCCATTTAAAATTTGGCAAGATTACTTTTAATTAACTGTGTCCCTTTCTTTAATGAATAGGATTGGGTTGCTTCCAAGGCCATTGCTAATCTTTCACTGCCGTGCCTGCCATGGCTTTGTTGTGCTGTCAGAGAATCATTTCACATTTATTCCAGGCAAGTGTAAAGATTTGATTAAGAGCAAACCTTTTCAGGAACACAACTAAAAAGGTGCCTTGTTCTTTTGCTGAGTGTGGCTGCTTTGCAGAATTGGGGAGTTCAGCAGCGGGACTTCACATTTCATTTAGTTTTCAGGCTGGGAATTCCAGACTTAGAATTTTGTCAGGTTTGGCTGCTTCACGTGGTGGTTTGCTTCCTTAAATATAACACCATGGGTAAACTTAATTGCAAGAGGAAAATACAGTTGAACATTACAGGAAATATAAGAGGGGCTTTAAAAATATTTATTATAAATATTTATTATATCCTTTTAGTGTGGAACTCGCATATCATGTCTATATTTTTTCTCCTCAAGGTCTCTCTGTTATCAGTTAAAGCAGCTGCATATGGTGTTAGAGATTGAAAGGACTGGGGTGTGGTGTGTGTGTGTGGGAAGGGCAGAGGAGATGAGGGGAGGGAATGGGTTGTATAACTCTTTCTTTCCCAGCTTTTTGTCTGCTTAAAATCCGCCCCCATGCTTTATCTCCATGGGTTGGATCCAGACTTAGTCATACTTACAGTAGGCCTATTGAAATAAATGGGGCTTATTTTACTCAAGGTTAATTTAGGCCTCATTGATTTCAATTATTTTAAGCCCCATTGCAAGGGGAAGAGCCATAGTTCAGTGGTAAAACTCATGCTTCAATCCCCAGCATCTCCTGCTAGGGCTAGGAAGGAATCCTGCCTGAAACCCTGGAGAGCCATTTCTGCTAGTCAGTGTTGACAATACTGGGCTAGATGGACCAATGGTCTGACTCAATGTAAGACTGCTTCCTATGGTCCTACACATGACTATGTTTGGGTCCAAGCCAATGAGTTGGATCCAGATACTGTCCTGTGAGAGAAAATGGCATGGTTTATCAATGCAACAACCTTTTTTCTTGTTGTGTATTGTTGTTCTGTAATTGATAAGAATTTGATCCAACACACTTGTGCAATGTTATGCAACGCATTATACACTCTTACTTTAAGGCCAAATCTCAGTCTTTTCATGTTGCACTACTGCATGTGCAGTGTTTTTATGATGTTTTAATGCAGTATTAATAATGTGTGCCATGTTTTAATCAGTTTTATGTATTTTATGATATTGTTGTTCCCCGCCTCGATCCAAATGGAGAAGCGCGTAAGGAATAATTTATTATTATTATTATAACCCTTCTGCAAGTGCATATCTGGATCCAAGCCCATAATTTTTATCTATTGAAAAAGGAAAACTGCTTATGATGGCCAATTTTAATCAGGCAAACTATTGTGAAGGAAAGGATGAAATAGCCACCTTAATCCTACCAGTCCTCAGGTCATTCTGGAGCAACACTTTACCTAATAAAAGAGATCTCTCAGGCAGAGAAGAACCAAAAAATACATGTAACATAGGGTGAATGTATGGAAAGGAGTGTTGGGCTCCTGCGTCTTTAACAATTGCATAGAAAGGGGAATTTCAGCAGGTGTCATTTGTATGCATGCAGCACCTAGTGAAATTCCCTCTTTCCATATAGTCACCCTATATAAGATGTAGTTCCCAGTTGTCTCCAATCCAGTTACTGATTAGAAACTTTTCGACATGAAACTTGTGTTGTGCGCTCATGATTGCTCACTCATGGTAGTTTGAGGGTCCTTTTAAGATCCCTTTCAAGGAAATATAGAATTTTAAAAATATTAATTTGTTAATATTAATGTCCAACTACAGAATCCATCTTGGTTTGTGTTTCTATAATTGAGAACTTGCACAGATAAATTAAGAAGCCAAAATTTTAATTACATGAATGGACACCTTTTGAGACCTTAATTGCTATTGGGAAAACCCCTCCCCTCCCAAACCTGGTATATAACATAACATCTAATTAAATGAATACAGAATAGAATAAGTTAAATGTTATACATGAGAGGGCACAAGGTGGGAGAGGCATGGTGGATGTACTTGATGCAGCATTTGATTTCAGTTGTTAGGGCAGGCTCACTGTACTGGGGAAACACCATGAGTCCTCTTTATATATTGCTTCCATTATATTGCCTGTATTACTAGACAGCAGGCTTAGATACCAACACCAAAGGCTGAAACTAGATGTGATGCTAAATGCAAAATTAGAACCCATGTCAGGGTATTTTTTTTAAAAAATTAATAAAGTGCTGGGGTAGGTTCGAACATATAAGACCTACTCTGGCCCGCTTGCATTGGCTGCCTGTATGTTTCCGAGCCCAGTTCAAGGTGCTGGTTTTAACCTATAAAGCCTTACACGGCTTGGGACCACAATACCTGATGGAACGCCTTTCCCGACATGAACCTACCCGAACACTACGTTCAACATCTAAGGCCCTCCTCCGAGTGCCTCTTCCGAGGGAAGCTCGGAGGTCAGCAACAAGAGAGAGGGCCTTCTCTGTGGTGGCTCCCCAATTGTGGAACGATCTCCCCGACGAGGCCCGCCTGGCGCCAACATTGTTATCTTTTCAGCGCCAGGTCAAGACTTTCCTCTTCTCTCAGGCATTTGGCAATATCTGAGGAGCCTGGGTTTGTTTTGTTTTGTTTTTGTAACTTTTTTGAAGTGTTGTAGTGGTTTTTAAATGTACAAATTGTGTGTATGTTGTATGTTTTTGCTGTTTTAATTGTTGTATATTGTTTTTTATTGTTTTTAATCCTATGTAAACTGCCCAGAGAGCTTCGGCTATGGGGCGGTATACAAATGTAATAAATAAATAAATAAATAAATTTTCATTGGTTTCACTGGGACCGCAGCTAGGAAGGGTTCCCAATGAAAATGAGGGGACAGTTAAAATAGGCTGACCATCTGAAAAGGAGGACAGGGCTCATATAACTTTAACAGTTGTAGAGAAAATGGAATTTCAACCAGTGTCATTTGTATGCAATTAGTTCCTGGTGATACAAAAGAAGGCAGGGCCCCTGCAACAGTTAAAGTTGCAGGCACTATACTAGAGTGACCATATACAAAAGAAGGCAGGGCCCCTGCAACTTTAACTGTTGTGATGAAGAGGGAATTTCACCAGGAACTAATTGCATACAAATGACCCTGGCTGAAATTCCCTTTGCTCTACAACTGTTAAAGTTACATGAGCCCTGTCCTCCTTTTCATATGGTCAGCCTAATGAAGTCTACTGACTCAAACCAGCATGAAGCCCAACTCTACAGGGGATATGGTGCATCAGAGCGCAGTGAGTTAGCTGGACATTATAGTCAAGAAGAGAACTGGCCCTAAGGTGCATTCTCTATATCTGTCACACAGAATCAAAGACAAAGTAGGTCGCATTTTCTTGACAGAAGAGAGTTTACATATGAAAATGTTTCAGCCAGCAAAATGAAAAATTTAAATGAGAAATTGCCACCTTATGCTCCACTGGTATGTCTCAACATTCTTAAATGTCATTTATGTTTAAAGTATCTTGGTATGGAATGGAAAACAGTGCCAGACCAAATGGATTTTCAGCATTTCTTTCCATTTGCCAAATACGACAGAGAAGGGAGACATGGAAACTATATTGACACAAACAATTGAATACCTTCTGTGCAGAGTATATACAAAATGACATCTGAGAAGGATGAAATATTATCACTACAAGTATGAGAATCATATCTCCTTTTCCCTACAGCAAGGTAACTCACTAACTATAAAGACCCGGCTGCATTACGGTTGAGATGCTGAAATAAACGCCTTCTATATGTGTTTTTATGTTCAGCGTGGGTTGCATGTTGAACAGGCCAAATGTAGATCTCAGTGGGTGAAATGTTGACTCCATCGACTTCAATTTCTGTCCTGTGAACAGAAATCTACAGGAAAACAAAATGGGATCATAACGGGAAAGTGATTCAGTGTATAAATTCCATAAGGTACAAAGAATGAGTAGCTGTGGAGTTGACATTTAGGAATTTGTTTGAGAAATAGGAAACAATGCAAACTCTGTAGTGCTAGCAAGCCAGAAGAAGGCATGCTGTTTCTTGTTGTTGATCCCCTCCATCTCCAATCGAAACCAATTGCATTGCACAGAACTAAAAGAGGCATCTGACAAGTGTCAAGGCTGCTTTTCAATTATGTGTTACTCTAAGGCTGGAACTACATGTCGGGTAACAAACAAGGGATTACCAATCCTGTGTTTGCTGCTGTTGTGCCAGTTGGCCAGGACATTTGATGAGGAAGTGTGGTGGGTAAGGAAGGGCTGCTTAATCTTTTCTCCTTCCTGTCAATTTTCCTCTGCAGCACTTCCTTTGGCTGTTTTTCCTCCAGCCAGGGCTGTAAGATGGTACAGTTCTGCCAGTTGTGGTGACAAGCCCCCAAAAGGAGTGGTTGCAGAGTGAAGTGGGGAATGATTAAATGTCCCCTCTGCTTGCTGTTTCCTCTCTACCAATGGTCCCTCACCACTGATTCAGCAGAAAACCCAGGATTGGGGGTTGCATTTGCCACTGACTGTGTAGTCCTACATTAAGTTTTACTGGAAATGAAATCTATGAACAACCAGTTGTATATATAGTGAGAAGCATCATGAACCTTTTTGGAATGTTGAGAGTGTCATGGCCACTCTCACAAAATGGCTGCCTGGATGGAGGCTTGTCCATTCATAAAATGGCTGCCCTGATGCACATGACTGGTCATAAAACACTCATTTCCCAAAAGACTATCTGGTGAGGCTAAAAGAAATGTATCTTACCCAAGAACTTAAATACAAGGCACAGGTGGGGTGCGAGCTCCAAAATACAAAGGCACTCTTTTGAACTACAGAAAAGATGGCAGCTTCCCAAGGGTTTTTTTTAATGTAAATGTAAAAAATATAAAGACCAGGAGAGCCAGCGAGCCTGGTGGGCACTAATAGAGGTCACCACCATTGGTGTCCAAGGACACCACATTGGAGATCCCAAGTGTAAATCATAAACCAATGAGCCAAGGCTGTTCTGTCACAACCACCGAGAAACAATATTAAGTTCAACAGGAATAAGATTCGAATGTTAAACTCCTCCAGTACCATGACTGGGGATCTATAATGTCCTTACCACAAAATTGGTTTCTTTGGGTAAGGACATATCTGCTGTTTCACCCTGTGTCACATCCTCTCCATAAGCAATAGCCTTTTGGAGCCAGGGTTCAGTACTCCAACTTGCTAAAGGAAATATGGTGAGGGAATTAAACAATCTAATCAATGCTAAATGGAAAACCTTGTAGGCATTTAGATTGGAAGGGTCAAGGACTATGGAAGGGGGGCAGTATAGTGTAGTAATGAGTACACTTCTATGTGCTCGAAAGATAGCTCCCTTCCTTAAGCTTTAAGAAATCAATCCGGCAGCTTTTGCAAGCACTAAATCCCCTTTAAAGTGTTATAAAGAAAGAGAGCTACATTCCTAAACTGCTGCATGGGACCTTGTACACAAACATTCACTCTCTTTCATTACTCACAATAATTTGATTTCCTCTCCTTGCTAGGAGTCAGGCTGTGACATATGATTTTGAGCCATCAGCTCTACCCTGAGATGCAGAAAGCACATTAGTTGCAGTACTTGGGAAAGGGGAAAACAGATAATGAATTTTGCCATGACCTTGACTATTTAACAGAGTGTGTCTGTGTTTTTCTACCACTGTACACATGTTGCCTCATATGAAACAAATGAAAATATTCAATTTGATAAATGTATGTGAATATTCCAAGGTGTTATTATCTCAATGCATTGGAAAATAGGCTTGCCTTTTCTGTTAACTACAGTGGAACTTTCTTTATCTCATGAGCTATTAAGAAAATTGGTCAAGGGATAGTGTTCAGTGAGGTTTTTTCACATTATGTTGTTTATCCTTTTCTCAAAGCTTCTGTGCAAGATTATTTCCTTCCTTTCATAGCCCTTTTGGCCAAGAAAGGCAATTTTTATTTTCAGTTAGACCAACAGCTAAACTGAGCATGTTGGGAAACTAAAAACCAGCTGCTGCTTTCCCTTGTATTTATACCCACATAAATGCTTTCCCCAACTTGCTTCAGTCCTCACATCTGTCTCTGGTACCCAGCTGGTTATTCTTTGTGGGGTCTAAGATGCTGGCATATATGGAGACATTTTAAAGTCTGCAGTTAATAAGGACCCCCTACTTGTGCTATTGTACAGTACTGATCGTCTGCTATACTCGCCTAGAAATTTCCTGTTTTGCTTGTTCACTGTGTCTCTAATAAAGTGACTTTGCAAAGGAGGCTTCAATCTTCTTCTAGTTGTAAGGACTGGATGAGTGGGAGGTAATGGCTTGTCATAAACTTTTGTGTCAGGCAAGTCAGGGAGGCCAGGACTCAGAACAGCCAAGAGTTATGTCCAACCCCCACCCCCCCATGAATCTCCTTAAGAAAAATAAAACAATATACCAAGGCTATAAATGTATATAAGTCTTTATTTTTCAAGTTTGTGTAAGTAGGTTCATAGAGTTGAGGAGGCAATGGGTGTTGATTGAGAGAAGGCAATGCTTAATTTATCCATTTGTTTCACATTGTATCTTAGTAATTATTTACAGAGATTCCTCCACTGACGTTCTACCTTCCATTTCTTGCAACTTCGTACTTTTACACTGGGTTATCCACTTGAGGATTGTTCAGGTTTTGGAAGGAATGGGATGGTTCAAATGTTTATTTTGTTCATTTTTGTTCTTAATTTACCTATACTTATTGCCATGTATCTTTAACAAACTCAATACATATAATTGGTTGGATCATAAGTTACTCTTCTGCTCATGAAAGGGGAAAGATTTCTGAACCTCTCCTCTCCAGCTGCAGTCTCCCCGGCACCATATTCCACACATTCCCCAGGGTTGCTCAGGCCCCCAAGAACAGGTTTTCAGGGGAAGCAGAGGGAAAGGGGAGACAGGACAGTCCTATTTCATGAACACAAACTCTGTTTCATTCACAGAATTAAAGTTAGCATCCAAGCCAACGTTTTAAAGAAATTAAGATTAACATTAAAAACCTCAATATTTAGAGCAGAGGTGGGCAACCTGTGGTGTTGAGCCACAATTCCCGTCACCCCTAAACAGCATAACCAAGAGTGATGGATGATGGGAGTTGCAGTAGGGATGGGCAAATGAATGATGTTTGAGATTGCTAGGATTCGCTGAACATCTTTTCGCCGTTCGTCTCATGCCCGATTCCCATTCCCATTTGCAATCACTGTTGATTTTGCACAAACTGATTTGCGCAAATCAAGCAGCAATTGAATGGGAGATATGTGGAAATCTCTCCAAATTTGCACGAATCTCCCCAAATTTGTGCACATTTTCTAATTTGCTCAAATTTTCTCCGTTGACTAAAATGGGGATGATTCAGCCTACTGAGGAAATTTGTGCAAATCAAACTTGCAGCTGGGGATGAGGTGAACATGAGCACATGTTCGATAATTTGTAAATATCTTCAGCAGACACATGCTCGCACTCATGCTCGGGGCTTCGAATAAGACATGCTCGTATGTTTTGCAAGCAAAACCAAAATTCTCATACATTCCTATGTTGCACTCCAACAATATCTGGAATGCCACTAGTTGCCCTCCCCTGACTTAGAGAGCCAACAGAACCTAGGCAGATGTTTAAATTCAGTTTCTAAAAATATAGGTTATTCACCATGCTTTCCCCCATCTGTCTTTAAGCCTGGCCCTCAGAACCACAAGACTTGTTGACTAAATAGATAATAATGAAAAAGAGAAAGTGAGATATCCAGTGTCCTCTGGACATGCATATCTTGATTCTTCCTCAAGACTGAATACATAAAATAAAGTGGGACTGCAGAAATCAGGACATGTTTTACATGATGCATTTTTGAAACAAGAATAGAAGGGTTGAAAGGGCTCTTTCATGTAACAGAAAATAAAGAATCTAATCATGTGATTTATGGTGATTCATTGTGTACACCTTAAGTAGTATATGGATCCTCAGGCATGTGATTGCTTGGTCTGTGGAGTGCTAGAACCAAAGGACAAATTTCTGCAATTACAAAAATTTGATCAAAATGATAGCAAAAAGATTCCTCGTCCTCCTCCTATAACAACTTTTCTTTGGAAAATGGATTGAGAATTGGACTGAGTTCGTAGAAATGCAAAGCAGTGGTTTTTAAAAGAAAGTGCTAATCACTGTATTCTTGCAAATGATTTGAACTGAAATCAGAAGAAATTATAAAACTGGTATGTGGCCTATAGAGTGTAAATAGGATATTGTTCGTACATGATATAAGTATATGGACCAACACTAGGCTTGCATGTGGGATAATAAAACCAGATGACCTTTGTATATCGAGGAACATGAGTTGGTATACAGCCATTACCCTTCTATGTATGAATTCTCATTTGAGAACCTTGTTCCTTTAAAGGTGCTTCATATTATTTTCTCTGTATTTTCTATCAGTTATCTGCACCAGTTATCTGTGTTGGCTGATGGCCATCAGCTCAGGCTTGTCTTATGCCCTTGAAGGAATAAGTAAGAGCATGGGAGTTGACCAGGTGTGTTGAAGGTCGTTGGCGTGGCCAGCCAGCATGTAGTCCATGTAGCCCTCAGAAACCTGATCACAGTGAGCTTTGACACAGACCTGGACCACAGAAGTGCTGCGTGCTGGCCATCAACTGGGGCATCTCCATTGTTTATTCACCTGGAGCTCCCAGGGGAAGAAGCTATATTGCTCAGTATTATTTGTTTCCTTTTATCTTTTTGCCTACTATGGAATACAATCTTAGATGTCTATCCACTTGTGTGCTTATTGCTTCCATATCCTAAAAGAACCTCTTGGCAAAATAGCTTGCTTTCATCAGTACTTTGTAATCCAGTTCTGCACAACCTGTAGCCCACCATGGACTTAAAATCTTCCTGGTTTTTCTGCTTTCCTAAAACTACAAAAGAAGGGGGTAATGATTTTCAAGCTCCTGTCATGCCACAATACATGAATGACACTCAGCTTCCTGGGTCACAAATTGTTAGGACTTGACACAGCTGTTCATCAGAACCTAGAAGATAACAACTGGGAGACTAGACAACCCAATGACCAGGTGGGTTTATCCTTTCTTTCCAAACATACCTGTTACAAAATGTGTCCTATACAATGGGACCACCTAGAAAATATTTAAAAAATGGAAATCTATTAAATCAAATCTTTTGTGAAGCTGAAAGAAAAATGAATGAGAAGATTTGTAACAGCAACCAAATCCACCTACTAAATGGTCATTCATCCTCAGGAAACATTTAGATTTTCTGCAGGAGGAAGAACCTCTTCTAGATAAGGACTGGTTGACATCTTGAATGCCTTTAACAAAACAAAACAAAAAGCAAATTGATCTTCGAAGTGTCTACTTCCTGCAGTTCAAAATGCAAGAGCTCTTCTGTGGAATGGCTTGTGTAAAATAAAAATGTATTTAAAAAATTGTGTCTCACATCAGGAAAGTAGAGGTTTCTAAAGATATCATATATATGCAGTATAGTAACTGCCAGGAATAAAAGATGGGAGACCCTTAAAAAGGCTTCAGAAAACATCTAACAAAAAACACTATATTTCTCCCCTGTTGTGAACTACTCGATATTTTTGAGTAGTTGGAAATTCAATAGTTTGCATGGTTTCACTGTATAGTTAGTGTCAGTTGCTCTATAGGATTTTTTTTTTCCTCCTAAAGTTTTAGCATACTATCGCTAAATAATGCTTAATTCTTAGTGTGTGTTAAAATCATGCTAGAAAAGGTCTGAATTTTAAACTCATCTATAAGGAACACTAGTGGAATAGCATGCATAGCTGTAAATATGGCTGATGATATAGGGCAAGCAGAGAGAAGCTCCAGCCCACTGCTCAGATACGGCCCATGGAGTTCTTCATTCAGCCCACCAGCTTCTTCCCCAGACCTCTCCCCTCTCAAGCACTGAAATTGCGTGAGTGTAGGGTGAAAGAAAGAGACGAGACAACATATCTGGATTTAAATATGGGCCACATTTATTAACTCAGATCTGCAATAGGGGGTAACCTAAGCGGGCATCTACGTAATGGCTTCATACAGAGCCATCCTAGGAAAGGGCAAGCCATTCTTGCCCCGTGGGGTGGCACCTGTCATCTCGCCACTCCAGGGGCTTCCATTTGGGTAGGGAGACCTTCCTGCGTCGCTACCCTCGTGCCACACGGCTCCGAGGATGTAAGTAAGGTTAGCCTCAAAGGTAAGCCTTAACCTTTCAGGTGTTGCCGCACGGCTCCCAGCCTTGGGCTTCAGGCTCTACCCTTCACCACAATGGTGCCTCAGAATGCTTACCAGCCTCCACCCACTCTAGATGCCCGCGCCTAACCGCCAGTAAATGTGACCAATTGAACAAATTAACCTATTTATTACACCCATCTTGTCTTACAGTATGGAGTAGGCAAAAAAACACACAACCAATTTAGATTGTGTGCAAAAAAATCCTACTCGGTCTCCAAAAGGGACAACCAGCGAAGCCCATACTGCCTACAAGGGAGGGCGGGAGGGAGCAGCCGATCGAAAGAGGTGGAGGGAGGCCTGCAGCTTACTTAAATAGCTGCAGCCCCCTCCTTCGCGTGGCGCCATACCAGGCAGCCAATTAGCTGCCTCCACGCCTCGTCCCTTCACCCACACCGCAACTGGCCCCCACCGCGCCCAGGCTTGGCCGGGCGCGGGTCTGAGGGCACAAGTCTGCCTTTCTCAAGGCTCAACAGAAAAAAACTCTTATTTCAAATCAGCTTGTGATTGGAGAAAAGAGTTTTTCCTTGCTGGGTGAGAGGGTAGGATCTGGGGAGGAATCTGCTGAGTGATTCAGTCCTGCAGGCTTATTGTGCTTACTGGTGAGTAGGGCTGTGCACCGTTTGGGCCCAAACCCCAAATTCAGACCAGATCAGGCCGAGGTGGTCCACAGTGGATTGGATTGCGTCCAAAGTGCTTCAGGCCACCTCAGGCTGATCTGAGGTAATGGTGACTCCCTTGAAGAGGCCCAGATGGCTGGGGGTGCTCACGGCAGGTCTAGGTACTGAGAAAGGGGGAAGGTCTCATGCAGTGGGGGGTTGGCAGGGGAGGCTCGTGGCAGGGCAGCAGTTAGGCTGTTGTCTTGGGCAGCCAGGCACCGGGCAACCCATCAGATGTCCAAATAATCCGGACATCTGAATCTTGCTCTGGGTCGGGGTAGGTTGGATCCAGACCAAGGCAGGCTGAAGAGGATCAGCACCAACTTGGAAGCTCCAAATTGGCCTCCTAAGTGGGAGGGGGGGTATGTCTGCGCAGAGGCCTATTTACAACCTAGATGTTATACTTCCAGTAGTGCATAAATTATCAGATTTATAGTCCAATGGGAGGACCTGATTAGTATCTGGATGCACATAGTTTTGCACATGCTAGACAGACGGGGATATGTGTAGTCTCTAAACCCGCTCCCCTTGGGCAGGGTGAAGGACTGTCAGACAATAATTCAGAGTCAGTTTCTACTGGTCAAGAGACGTCCCAGCCTGAACCAGGAGTGCGGGAGTTGCTTTCCATGGCCTCTTCCCCAGCTGCGAATGAGCCTTCGCCAGCTCTTATCTCTGATGGTGTAAATTACCCCCAAGCTAAGAATCAGGCATCTTCCGAGGAGGAGGGCGTGGAAAGCCTGGTAGATGTGAAATTCCGTAGGAGAGAAAGGCAGGCTGAGTCAAGGGAAGGGAGAAGGAGGTCGGCCAGGGTAATTGCTCGGAAACGGCTTGGTCAGAACCAGTCTCCCTGAAAGCGTACTGAAAGAAATGGGCTTTCCTTGAAAGAACAACTGGTTTGCTTACTTTGCATAATCTTGCCTAGAGGACAAGCCTCATAGAACTTTTAGATTCCCTTCAGCTGGGAGAAGTTGTTCATTGCCTGAATAAAGCTTTGTGGATTTCATGGCAGACCTCTTTATTGGCTTCAAATAAAGGAAGGGGCGAGAGGGACACGACAATATGGTACCTATATTCAGAAACTCTTCAAGGTTTAAGAAACTTTATGAGATGTGAGACCATAGAATCATAGTATCAAAGAGTAAGCGTGGCTGCCCCCGGGGTAGACGGTCACATTCTTCAGTGGTCCAGGGAACTTCCCAGGACTGCGGAGGAATTGGGATTTTTCTGGGTCCGGGGAACCAGGAAAAATCCCATGCCCACCCCCGCACCCCCAGTACTTCCTGTGCGTCATGCGGCCACACAGGGAGCAGCCAGGGTCCATCCCAGGCAAACTGCCTGGTGTGGAAAGGGCTTTAGTTAATGGCAGTAAGAGCTTTAAGCTACAATGTGCAGGTATGTTTGGTATTTTGGCCCCACCCCTTTTGCATACAGTCCTGCCCACCACCCTTGAGAGCTTCTTCAAAATGTGTTTTAGCCCTTGAGCTTAAAGTGATTCAATAGCGCTGCTCTACCCTGATCATAGTTACTGGATTGAGAGGCGGTAACGGATACCTTATGGTGGCTTTTTTTGAACCACCTAGAGTGTTTCAGTTTTGGGGAAGTATAGAAATGTAATGAATAAATAAATAAGATGTGGAGAGAATGTTAGGTTTAAGAAGAAGTGATATGGCCAGCCTTCGACAAGCATACCTGGCCCCAGCCCTTTCCCTGCCTGTGGCAATGGTCCCAATAATAAATGACAAGGTAGAGATGAATGATGCAAATGATGCAAAGCACAAGAACAATCCATAACAGGCATTTAACTATTATTATTATTATTATTATTTAATAATTTATTATTAATAATAATTTAACTAGTAGACAGATAAAAATGATGACAATAGGAATGTTTACTGAATGACCTTATTATTATTACATTTATTTCCCACCTTTTCCCCACCTTTTTCAAGGATCCAAGATGGCTTACATAATCTTTGTCCTCTCCATTTTATCCCCACAACAACTCTGTGAGGTAGGTTAGGCTGAGAGTCAGTGACTGGCCCAAAGTCACCCATTGAGATTCATGGCCAAGTTGGAGCAAGAACCCCGATCTCCTGAGTTGAAACCCAACACAGTCCATAAATTTAATAAATAAATAAGTATTGCCACAAAAGGACCAATGTTGGCCCCATGAAGACATATACACTAATGGTAAGTCTCCACAATATTATCACCTCACCTGGTGCTCCTGAGGAAACGGAGGTGCCAAAGCCAGCCTTCCTGTTTGTTGTCTCTGCTGCCACTGCACGGACATCGGCTTCCTGCAACTGACAGAGACAACAAAATCATCTTCCTGTTATTCCTTTGGGCTACTTTGACCATTGCTATCGTACGATTTTTATGCTGTATTGCATACAGTTTATTGAAGGCATTTCTTTTTTAAATGGTGTTGACTTTTCCAGTGCTTTTGTTCGCTGAATGCCTGACTACTGCCTCCGAAATTATAGGTAAGAGAAGGCAGAAACCAGTCTTAAAAGTTTGTGGAGGCAAGCACATTATTTAGCTGTCTGTCTGTGCCAACACAAGTATTTGTCATACTTCTTGCTTATTATTGAAGTAAAGTGCCACCAATGAGGAAAGCGCCAGAGATATTTAGAAACTGGCAATGTGATCCAACTAGAATACCTCTGGGCTGTCTGCAGTGATACTTTGAAACTTCCAGCAAATGATCAAAGGGACAGCCTATTGGCTTAGAGTGAGTGCTGCAACTGATAAACACCTAAAACTGTAGACTCTGCAAGCTGCACAAATCAGGAAGGGACTTGCATCACAGCAGATGCAGTGGAAAAGTACCTCACTCAATGTGCTTATCCTGGATAATTAATGAAGGCACAGCCGTGCCTCCATTATTAAGGGCCGTCAGTAAAAAACACAAAGTGATAATGGGGGGGTCATTCTAACAGCCATAAAATCGAAAATGTTTCATCAACCTTTCTGAAATTTACAGGTGCCAGAAAGAAATGTTTGTTTTACATTACCTGAAAATTTCAAGAAGATTGGTGAAAGATTGAGGGAAGGAGAGCAGTTTAAGTTAGAAAAGGAATACAAACCTGTCTCCCTGCTTTTGTAAAATTTACTTCCGGGTTGCTACTTTGTGTGCTCACAATTTGCATAATTTCTAGAGCCTTATTAAGTAATCCAGTGGTGGGGTCTTCTTCCTCCTTGACTGTAGTTGATGGAAAGCTTTTCATTTTTTTTTAATTCCCTTCGGTTGACTTTTAAGGACTATTTTAACCTCTCATTCAAATCAATGAGTCGGCCATTCCCTCATAACGCGACACTGACACACGCTCAGTAGCGTCGCTCTCCCCCCTCCCTCCTGCCTTAGAATGTGGGGTGGGTGAGTGAAATGGCCTCTGCCTCTATAGCACAGACCTTTTGAGTGAAGAAGAAGAGTTTCTCTTTTCTCTTCTGGAACATGCATTCCTTTGGCTCTGAGAGTATTTGGGGCTATCTTCATAAGGCCAGTTTGCTCTTTTGCTCCCTGGTGAAGCAGGGTGTGGTTCCTCTGGATCCATGATAACCTGATCTTCAGGTCTCTCCTGGGAATAGGTGGCTATACCTTTCTTTCTATCCCCCCCACCCCATACACACACAGTGCTCCTTCCCTCTTTTCTAAGAGTTTGGTCCATACTGCTATAAGTTGAAAGCTTCAAACACTTCATTTAATTAGTTTGGGCTGGTGTTAAGTTTTAAGTACAACGCTGAAACCTTTCAAAGTGCTCCTGGGCCTACAATGCTGGTTTCGGCCTAGTCACCCTGTTTTTCTAATAAGGTTTAGAAACAGTTGAGCTGTCATTTATTTTGCATAGTGTACACACATGGATTTTCTTTCTAATCCTTGCAGTCTACACTGGCTCCCTCCTTGATCTGTTTTTAGATGCAGACAAACCCTTTTTTGTTCCAGCAGGCCTTTGGCAAATAATCTGGACCTCTGTCTATAACTTTGACTTTTAAATTGTTATGTATTTAAAATGTTTAAAATGCTTTAATATTGAAAAGTATTTAATTATATTTTTAACTTTTGTATATTTAGGCTGACCATATGAAAAGGAGGACAGGGCACATGTAACTTTAACAGTTGTAGAGAAAAGGGAATTTCAGCCAGTGTCATTTGTATGCAATTAGTCCCTGGTGAAATTCCCTCTTCATCACAACAGTTAAAGTTGCAGGCACTATACTAGAGCGACCATATATAAAAGAAGGCAGGGCCCCTGCAACTTTAACTGTTGTGATGAAGAGGGAATTTCACCAGGAACTAATTGCATACAAATAACACAGGCTGAAATCCCCTTTTCTCTACAACTGTTAAAGTTACATGAGCCCTGTCCTCCTTTTCATATGGTATATAGTATATTCCTATTTATAGGTTTTAGCTGTATATGATTTAGTTTTGTAAGGATGCCCTGAGGCCCAGCATTGGGCAAAAGGCAGGATACTACTAGTAGTAGTAATGTTTCAGATTTCACTTCTGCATCTGATGTTCTTTTGCATTTACTTTTCTTTATAAACCATTCATATCTTAAGACTTCTTGTGTGGCATGTTTTCATTGGTTTAACAAGTTAAAAGGGGTATTCAGTGTTTTCATGCTTATGTTATAAAATCTATTTTCAACAGGCCTAGTAACTTCAAGAGTAACAGAGTTGGGGAAAATCCTCAATCTCTTTGCTATCAGAGGCACTGAGTAAGGGACCCCTAGAGATAATTTAGACTGACGCCAACCACAAAACACTATTCCCCCTTCTGAAGAGATCTGGACCACAGACTACTAAAGACAAACAAAGTAGCAGGCCATAATAACAGTGCTCATGTGGCCATTTGCCTTATGAGGCAGGTGCTCTGCGGGCTACCAAATGGAGGGACTAACAAGCCAAAAGTTGCCTGGCTGGGTCTGCCAGAAATCCAGCCTCAACACTCCTGGAAGGTCCATGTTCTATAGCACCTGCTGTCAGATGAACTTGAGGGAATCCCTCCCTCCACCCCTGGGTTTAATTTACTGGCTTCCCCTGGATGGACCTTGCAGGAAACTATAGGGACAGACAGAGCAGGCATTCATAGCACACATAGAATTCTAAGACTGGCAAATCTAAAAGCAAGTGCGTTGCTTTTCAAGAACCAAGGAAATTCAATAGGTCTTACTTTTGAGTAAATATCTAGGGATGGAAATGCAGCCTGTGTAAGAACTGAGTAGGGTGACCATATTTGGGAAACCAAACAAGAGGACACCTAGTGGATGGCAGGAAAATGGCTTTCTGGGGCCACCTTCAAGTCCCCAATTGGAGCAGAGGAGGGGAAAGCATGTCAATCTCACCCCCACCCCACTGCTCCAATCAGGCCTTTTTCTATAATGTCTGGGAATGACACTTTTTCCCTTTTAAGACCTTGATTGGAGCAGTGGGAGAGAATGACACACCTCCAGAAAGCATGTCATTCCCACTGCCACGCTAGTGGTGGCCTTAAAAGGGAAAGTGTGTAATTCCAGTTCATTATAGACTATTGCATAAAATCCCCCCTGACACCGAGGATAGAACAAAAACCAGGAGAAATCTGGGGAAATCATGACAGTTTTTTAAAAAAATTATTATTGCATTTATATCACACCTTTTTTTCTGCCAAGAAACCCAAGGTGGCATACATAATCCTCCTCCTCTCCATTTTATCCTCACAACAGCAACCCTGTGAGGTGGGTTGGGCTGAGAGTCTGCAACTGGCCCAAAGTCACCCAATGGGTTTCCATGGCTAAGTGGGGAGTAGAACCCAGATCTCCCAGCTCCCAGTCCAACACTTTAGCCACTACACCACACCCTAATGGTCACCCTAGAATTGAGCCATGCCAAGTTGGAAGCAGATCAGTTTGTGCCTTAATTTTTAGGATAATTTTTTTTAAAGTTTGACTTCAATTTTTTTTTCTAAAATTCAAGGCATGAACCAATCTGCTTTCAACTTGGCATGGCTAAAGCCTTACTTAAGAGGTACCATGGTGCCAAGTTTCATCTCTTCATCTTTACTTTCTTTTTTTTAATGTACTGCTCAAGGCCGTAGACCCCAAAGAGGAGTATTGGGTTTGAAGTTTAAAAAAAAAATCCTAAAACTCAAGGCATAAACAGATCCGCTTCCAACTTGGCATGGCTCAATCCCTACTTAAGAGCTACCATGCTGTCAAGTTTCATCCCGTTACCTTTAAAAATGATGGAATTGTAAGCATTTTAGTTAATTTAAAAAAATTAATTGAAGTTTTAAACATTTCTAAAAATCAAGGCATAAACGGATCTGCTTCCAACTTGGCATGGCTAAATCCCTACTTCAGAGCTACCATGGTGCCAAGTTTCATCTCTTTATATTTAATTCCTTTTTTTAAAACTTGTACTGCTCAAGGTCCTGGACCCCAAAGAGATTTCTGTTTGAACTTTAAAACATTCCTAAAAATCAAGGCATGAACGGATCTGCATCATACTTGGCATAGCTATATCCCTACTTAAGAACTACCATGATGCCAGGTTTCATCTGTTTATCTTTAAAAATGAGGGAGATGCAAGCATTTTGGTTGATTTATTAATGTTAAAAGTGAGTTCAACACATAACACTAGCTTTGATTTTATATTGGATGTCAAGATGGTGTAACATCCTGGCTGACGCTGGCTTGGTTGTCAACTGTATAATATCCAGTAATCCATTACACAAAGCCATGAAATTCATTAAACAAAAAACCTACGGTTTACAAAAACAATGTTAAGGCTCTACAGTTTCCAACCAAGCACCAAAAAGCAGGGAAATTGGGAGTTAAGGCTCACAAGCCTTAACGCCACATCCTCCCTAAGGAGGCAGAAAGTGCAAGTGAAATTCTCATTCTCCCAAAGCAGATAAACCATGAGGACAGGGTGGAGAATATGATATGCAGAGGTGACTGTGGGGTTGTGGAAAACTGATGTATTGTGCAGGGATTGTGGGGAGTGAACAGTAGATTTTTTATAAATACATTTTAAGAAAAAAAAACATTGGTTCTTTGAAAGGCAGGATATTGACCAAAAGTTGGAAGTGCCTGGCACATGCTCTGGTTCTAGATCCGTAATGAATAGTGCCCTTTTTGTTATCAAGAGTGCTGCTATATGCGAGATGTGTGCGAGAGAAAAGAATTGGGCAGACCCTGTATTTGGTAAGGGTATGGAACAGCATTCCCCATCCTGCTGCCCTCTAGGTGTTTGAGATGACAAGTCCCAGCATTCCTGACCATGGGACATACTGATTTGCAATGATGGAGTTGTAGTCCAACATCTTTGGAGGGCACCAGGTTGGGGAAGGGCTGCTCTAAACAAAAAAAGAGAAGTAGGTGGCCCTAAGTTGTTCGTGATCAGTTTTCCACAACCCCACAGTCACCTCTGCATATCATATTCTCCACCCTGTCCTCATGGTTTATCTGCTTTGGGAGAATGAGAATTTCACTTGCACTTTCTTCCTCCTTAGGGAGGATGTGGTGTTAAGGCTTGTGAGCCTTAACTCCCAATTTCCCTGCTTTTTGGTGCTTGGTTGGAAACTGTAGAGCCTTAACATTGTTTTTGTAAACCGTAGGTTTTTTGTTTAATGAATATATTTTAACGCTTGTTTTCTCTTGCTTAGTTCTTTCTGGGACATGGCTTGTTATCAGCTTGATGAGTGACACTTCAAAAACAAAATTGGATGGGACAAGCAGAACATATTGCATGGAAAGGAAAGGAAGATGGCGAGATTTTTTTTAAAAAAGATCTTAAATAAATAATGGTATCATGACCAGGTGAAGTAGGAAAGCATGAAATATCCACATCCATTCTTTAATGATCTTAAAAGTTACTATTATATTACCATTTATTATTTGCATGAAATAGCGCTGTGTCTGAAGAAAGGGGATCTGACAACAAAGGGGAACTTGTTCAACATGATCCTGCTTGCTCATCTAGAGATATTCCCTGATGGAGCAAGGGTCATATGAAAAGGAGGCATCTATGACCATATCCTCAGCTGGATAAGGGGAAATCACACACACACATGGCTGCTTTCTATGTAGTTTCTAGCCAATGACCAGGGCTATGTGCACTGCAGATAAACATTTGCAGGGTGAGGTAGTATTGAAGGAACCATGAAGCCAGATCCACCTAGCCAAGAAGATTTTAAATATGGGTGCAGAATATGTAACAGTATGCAAAGTTTTCAAAGTTATGGATAAGCTATTCTCTCCCTCCACAAAGAAGTGCATTGTATGCTGGGGGAGAGAATAGCACCACTGGGGATCAAGGCACTGTCAAGCCAAATTGGATGTATGAGGAGAGGCTGTCCTCTATTAGGACTTCTGGGGAAGGAGGGAGAACACAGGACAGCGGTATTGTAGGGTCAGACTACACACTGGCCCTGTTCAGAAGACATCTTAAACCATGGTGGTTAAGGCTTTTTAGCCTTAACCACCATGGTTAAAACCTTAAGCACCGCGGTTTAAGGCGTCTTCTGAACAGGGCCAATACCCTAAATACATCATTTGCAGCTGCCCCTGTCTTTGTTTTACACACTTAAGTGTGCAGGGTGCATGAGTTGGGGAGATTTTAAACTTTCTTCTCCCAGCTACTTGTGTTCCACAACCCTCCTCTTGCCATGTACATCCAAACAAAAAGACAGAAAAATCTTTTTTTTTTCTTTTCGTTCCCTGCACGTTTGGAAAATAAGCAGCTGGTGAGAATGTTTGAACCTCCTCTGCTCACACCCAATGGTCCCAATCTGGATTGGGGCTCTGCCTGTTTATTTGTGAGGAAAATAAAGAAAGGAGCAGCACCTCACTACATATTTAATGCATAGAACGTCACCAGACGAGTGTTTGATCACATGCTCGCTACTGCCCAGTTATGGATACGCGCATGTCCTTTAGATGATGGCTGCCTCTCACACACCACCCTCTCCTTCTGCTCATTTCTCCATCGCAAATTAGACCCCCCCCAAAAAACTCAACTTTTTTTAAAAAACGGAATGTGCCGCAATCTCCTGCTGTAAGCAAAAAAAGCAGCATGATAAAAATGCACCCTGAATGGGCCATGTAGTTTTTGTTTACTTCCTCTTACCCAGCTGGGAAGAATGAGGAAGTAATGAGGGACAGAAGTGGGGGCGGAGAAGCGACGGTAAGGAAATGTGATTTCCCCCCATTTGATGATGCTCATAGTGTAGTCTGATCCTTAGCATTACATCAAGAGTACACCTATGTACCTAATACTAAAGACTTCACCACCACTACATAGCAGCTTAAAGGGGAAAATACATTATGATTTGGAAATGGGAAATTCTCCGTAATAGGAATATTGAAATCCAAAATTGCTCAAGCGGACTTCCTTCTCTTTTCCCCCTGGCTACAGCTCTCTGCACCTCACCTCACTTCAAATTGTTCTGGAACAGCTTTTTTTCCCCTAGCACCTTATGAGTTCAGAAAATCCACAGGGAACAGATTTTAAGGGCCCTCAGGGACTTGCAAGGGGGGAGGGAGAAGGAAACCCCCTCCACATTCCACTGACAGAAGCTGTTATATCAATGGAGGAGCTAAGTAGATATAAGTTTTGAAATAGACTGTTACCGGCTCTAGTATTTGGTCGCATTAGGAAAAGTGTCATATTTTTAAGCTAAGGTCATTATTGGTTTCAGGAGTAACAGGAGAGCCTAGAAGGTAATGCTACATAACCGCCTTCCCCAATGCACACCCAGCCCTGACACATACACTAATATGTTAGTGCCAAAATACACTCCATTTGCTTTTTCTGAAAAAGACATTTTGGTCTGAAGTGTCGCACTGCTGCTTTTTATCTGGTGACAGAGTGGTGCATTTCCTGCATGAGTCCAGGCTTTAGGGATCTATATTTGGACTGGCTGTTCTGCTTCAGACAATGGATCATTCCATTATCAGCTTCATTAGTATAAATTACAGGACCATCTCACTTGTCCCCCGAGTCTCACTAAAGGTATCTGTGCAAAGAAATTACATCAAAGTTAGTGCTTAAGTACAATAAAAGACTAATAACCTCCTTGAGAAGCATGAAGAGAAATATACAGGCATTGCATGTGAAATATAATTTTTAATGAATCTCATAAATAATAAGCTAACTTCATTTTCTTTGTACTAAGCCTTCTCGCTTTCACTGGGAGCAGATTCACAGGATGTGAGTTCTGTAATTAAGGCAAATATGTGTTTCAGGTTAGGTTAAATCCCTGTTGTTTATGCCCACTAGCTACATATTGACTATCTTCATTTGTATTAGCACAAAGATGCTTTATTTTAATTAAGTAAATAGAGTTTCTCATTAGGTTAACACTTTGCAAATTTAGCCTTGGTATATTATGTCCCAGAATGTTCTTTATCTTTCAGTTCTGATGTCATGTGTAATTGCTTAACTCCACTAACAACTTCAAAGTCCATCAGAACATCTTTGCTGGTCAACATTGCTACAAACGGGATACGTTGTCATTCCCGTTACATCATTTGAAATATATTTCAGAGATCTCGCAAACTTGAAAGGTAATTTACATCCTAAGCATATTAATCACTGGATATTTGGGGTGGAAATGAGTACTTATTTGAGTACTATCACAGTTCTTGGGAATGTTCAGCTTGAAGTCCATCATACTCATCTACCTAAACAATCTACACTTTCTGCATGTGCATGGTGTATTACTTTAAGAATATAAGAAAAGCTATGGTCCGTTCACACAGTGGCCAACCAGCTGTCAAACAGGGAACCCACAAGCAGGACATGGTGCAACAGCACCTTCCCACCCATGTACCCCAACAACTAGTATATACAGGCTTACTGCCTCTGATACTGGAGGTTGCACTTAGCCAACAGGACTAGTAGCCATTGATAGCCTTCTCCTCCAAGAATTTATCCAACCCCCTTTTAAAGCCATCCAAATTGGTGGTCATCACCACATTTTGTGTTACTGAATTCCAGAGTTTAACTATGTGCTGGGTGAAGAAGTACTTCTTTTTATCTTTCCTGAATCTCCCAACAATCAGCTTCCTGGGATGACCACAGGTTCTAGCCTTATGAGAGAGGTAAAATGTCTCCCTATCCACATTCTCCATACCATGCATGATTTTCTACACCTCTATTGTGTCTCCCCTTAGCCTTTTTTTTCCAAGCAGAACAATCCCAGCTGTTCCATAGGAGAGATGCTCCAATCCTCTGAACATGTTGGTTGCCCTTTACTACACTTTTTCCAGCTCTACAATATCCACTGGACCTGACTTTAAAAAATCAAACAGATCCTTACATACTTGTGCTACAGTATGAGGTTAATTAGCTTCATCCAACTAGGCATTTTTCTACCTGTACACCATAGCTCCAATCCAGCAGAGTAGGTGTGGATGACTTGGGCCTCTGTGCTTATATAACTTTTTCTTTAAAAAAAAACAAAAAAAGCTGGAATTTGTGGATCAACTAGAACCACTGTCTATTATCTTTACAAAATCATGGAAGATGGGTGAAGTGCCAGACAACTGGAGGAGGGCTAATGTTGTCCCTGACTTCACAAAGGGCAAAAAGGAGGAACATGGGAACTACAGACCAGTCAGCCTGACATCTATCCCTGGGAAAATTTTGGAGCAGATTATAAAGAAGTCAATCTGTAAGCACCTTGAAAACAATGCAGTGATTACTAGAAGCCAGCATGGATTTGTCAAGAACAAATCCTGACAGACTAATGTGATCTCATTTTTTGATCGGGTAACCTCCCTTGTGGATTGCGGGAATGCTGTGGACATAGTATATCTTGACTTCAGCACAGCTTTTGACAAAGTGCCCCATGACATTCTGATTAACAAACTAATGAAAAGTGACCTAGATGGAACAACTATTAGGTGGATCCACAGTTGGCTACAGAATCAGACTCAAAGAGTGCTTATCAAAGGTACCTTCTTCAACTGGAGGAAGGTAACGAGTGGGGTACTGCAGGGCTCCGTCCTGGGCCAGTGCTCTTCAACACTTTTATTAATGACTTGTGTGAGGAGGTGCAGGAAATGCTCATCAAATTTGCAGATAACACAAAATTGGGTGGGATCTCTAATACCCTGGAAGACAGAAACAAACTTCAAAGTAATCTTGATAGACTGGAATGCTGGGCTGAAAACAACAGAATGAAATTTAATAGGGATAAATTCTAAATTCTACACCTAGGAAAAAGAAACCAAATGCACAGTTACAAGATGTGGGATACTTGGCTCAGCAATACTACAAGCGAGAAGGATCTTGGAATTGTTGTAGATCACAAGCTGAATATGAGCCAACAGTGTGTGCAAAAAAAAACAAATGCTATTATGGGCTGCATTAATAGAGGTACAGCTTCCAAATAGAGTGAGGTACTGGTTCCCCTCTATTCGGCACTGGTTAGGCCTCAGCTTGAGTATTGCATCCAGTTCTGGGCGGGCACCACACTTCAAGAAGGATGCAGAAAAGCTGGAGCGTATTCAGAGGAGGGCAACTACGATGATCAGAGGTCTGGAAACAAAACCCTATGAAGAGGGACTGAAAGAACTGGGCATGCTTAGCCTTGAGAAGAGAGGACTGAGGGGAGACATGATAGCACTCTTCAAATACTTGATAGGTTGTCGCACAGAAGAGGGCCAGGATCTCTTCTCGATCAACCCAGAATTCAGGACATGGAATAATGGGCTCAAGTTACAGGAAGCCGGATTCCAGCTGGACATCAGGAAAAACTTCCTGACTGTTAGGGCAGTAGGACAATGGAACCAATTACCTAGGGAGGTTGTAGGCTCTCCCACACTAGAGGCATTCAAGAGGCAGCTCGACTGCCATCTTTCAGGTATGCTGCTTTAAGGTGGATTCCTGCGTTGAGCAGGGGGTTGGACTCTATGGCCTTATAGGCCCCTTCCAACTCTACTATTCTATGATTCTATAAGAGTAGGAGGGAGTGAATCAAGCCATCTCCTTACCATCCTCAGTTAATGTGATTTCAGGTTCCTTTAGGGCATGGGGCAGGGAATCTCTTCCAACCTGTGGGCCAAATTTCAATGTCAGAGAAGCTATTGGGGAGTGCTTTACAGTGGTGGGTGGAGGTAAAGGCAAAAGGGGGTGAAGCCTTTACACCAGTACATTGTAGCTTTAAACTCCTATTGTGAGTCTTAGGAGAGGCATTTAGCGTACCTGCTGCAGCTGTAGTATGGCACATATAAGGGAGCAAGAATTTCCACAGCTAAAAGCCTTTGCAATGTGAGATGTTTGTCATTATTTCAGCTGCAGTATTTCTACCTGCCTTTATTAGGAAAAGGAGCTATGAACTGTCTCAGATATTCACAACATGCTTTGTTCTACAGAGTGGTATAAAAATAGTTCAGGACAATAGTTGCTGATCATGTCTCTCGATATACTAGGCACTAAATGAAAGAACGGGTAAAATATCCACTGTTTGCATGTAAAACAGAAAGCACAGATATGATGAATAAGAGCTTATGGTTTTATGTTTTTCCTTTTTAAAATGTTGAAAGACCAGAGAAGAATATAAAATATGTAGTTAGAACATTTCCAATGAACCTGTTTTGTTTTGTTTTGTTTTAAATTATGTCTATCTAAGTCAGATCAAGGTTAGTTGATGTGCGATACAAATACCATGGTACATCTGCCAACCCAGAACTGATACAGATTGGCAAAATTAATTGACAATAGCAAGATGGAATGCTTCCAATACTCCATATAAACAGCTCATGGGATTTTATTTGACTTGGGCCACATCTGGCCAGCCACATCCCACGTGTATCTCATTGTATTAGTGCACATTAAATTTTGAAGGAGAATGGTTGAGGTGGTGGCTATGGTGGTTGCTATGGCGAGCTTGGTCGAGATATGAAAAGGGCAGAGTGCTATTTCTTTTGACCCTGCTAGTAACTATGGTTGTTGTTTTCTTTGCAGCCTTAACTGACTTCTATGGATGCTTCTCCATCAGAGGCATATCAGGAAGGGAAGGAGGACATATCTAGAAAGGGAAGTAAGAAAGGCAGAGAGATTTTTTTAAAAACAAAAACAAAAACAAGGACAACAATTTAAAAAGCAGGTAAAGAGAGGAATGATTAGCTCAGATTAACTAAACAGGAAGCAATGGATTTTGACGGAGTAAAGGATCAGCTCTGCCCTGGGTGAAAGAACTGGGAATGGAGCCAGAACATACCAAACTAGTGCAAAGATCTGAGCCAGGTGATCCCTGCCTTTCCTAGGTGGTGGAAGGGATTAACCCATTACTGGATGCCTCCTCTCACCAAACTGAGAAATTCAGTTGAGACTCAAAGGACCACAGACTTACTAAGAACATAGGTTGCTGCCTTACACTGTGTCAGGCAATTGGCTCATTTAGCCTGACTGACAGGAGCCTTTCCCAGGCTTTCCTGGAGATGACTGGGACTGAACCTGGGACCTTGTGCATGCAAAGCAGGTGCTCTACCACTGAGCTACAGCCCAGTGCTGTTATATTCTGCGTGCCCAAGGAGGCTATGACTGAAAAAGCCTTCTGTGTGTATGCACATAAAATGCAAAATGGCACACTATTTTGGTGTGATTTGTGTGACACAAAACTAATTTGTGACATAGCATGAAGATCTGCTGTTCAAAAGGAAACAGCCCAAAATCCCATTGGGTGCATCCATCTCTTTTGTCCTGCTGAAAGTAGCTCTTGGAATCTTGGCCCTTGGTGATTCTTTTTATTCTAAATGATGTTTTTATTCTAATTGATATTTTAAAACTAGAATTAAATGAATTGAGATTAGACTTCTTGGGCTTTCTTTATGGCTATTGTTTGTATCAGTTGCCTGATACAAACAATCTATCAGAATTAATCCCCTATTATCACAGAACAAATGTCCTTGAATAGGCTTGTAGTAGACGGGCATCCTCAACTACAATGCTTCTCTTATTCTGGACACTTTTCAATTTTGAAAACATTTGCTCATATGTAAAACATACAGTGATTGGACCAATCTGTGATGTATATTTTATTTTGTTGCTAAAGATTCACCATCAATTATTAAGCGCCTCTCACAAATATTCATGAGAAACATATTACAAATTCAATAACACCTGCAATAATTTTAGATATGATTTAGTACGACTTTTACATTGACAAAGTGGCTGTCTTTTTTCTTTAGGCTGTTTTTCCCCCCATCGTAAGCAGCTACATTGACAACATGTTTAATCTTTCTTACTATCTCTTTTGACTGTAGCTAAAGCATATGGATAGTATTTTTAATGAAACCCTACAGTTCTATAGAGAGAATTTATAGCTGCCTCATACGCGACGTAGCCTCTTATAAATTGGACAATTCATTTCAAAAGATACTCTTTTTATAATAACAGTCTCAAGTAAATTAATGTTTAATCTCCCTGGATATTTTAATTTCTAAAATAAATCTCTTGTGGACAATCAAATAACCATTCTTTTTCTCCCCCCATTCTCTTTTGCTTTTCTTTTTTGCAGCTCTCTGTTGAAATGAATTCATTCTAGTCCTTCACTTTTGCTTCCATACAGTGAAAACATAGAAGAGGATTTGAATAAAATTACAGAAATGAAATGTTTATTTTTGAGATCCAATGTAAAATATTGCCCCAAAGAATGTTTTTATAGCCAGTGAAGTAAGTAGATTTCCTAGTTGGCCTAAAAAGACAACTTGCAGTCCAATCCTATGCATCTTTATTTCCTCAAGATTTCAATGTGGGATTATTCTCAACGAAGTACCGCTCATAGGATAGCATCCTCTGATATAACCAGCTGCTCTGTCTAGATTACATATTATGAAGTTGTAATAGGCAATAACAGAAGAACCCTGTGTCCATGCCACAACAGAGAAGCATATCTATTGTTCAGTATTATTATTATTATTATCATTATTATTATTATTATTATTATTATTATTATTATTTATTACATTTATATACCGCCCCATAGCCGAAGCTCTCTGGGCAGTTTATCATTTCTTTATTCATTTATTCATTTATTTGTTTAATATGGGTTGGATCAGGCTTGGATCAGAAGGTCTCCTTCTATTCATGGAAGGGACAAAGATACAGCAGAGGCTCCACACTGGAGGAAGCGGAGGAGGAGGTTTGTTCCCCATTCAGCCCACAATGCCACCTCCAATGTGGTCATGAAGGGGGCCCAACTCTCCGGAGCAGTTTTTCAGGGGGCACAGGGGGGTGCATGGGAAAAGGGGAGTTGGTGAAAAATAGTGATGTGCCAAAAATTTCGACCATTCCATTTTTGGCATTTCGTGGGAGGAGGGGGAACAAAAACTCAGGCGAGAGAGGCTGGGAGAGAATTTCAGATAATTTTCTCCTTGGGGAGTGGAACAGGATTTCCACATACCTTTTAAAATCTAGACAGTTGTTGAGTGGTCTTCTTTCTTTCCTTTTTGTTTTTTTTAAAACACCTCTGCATTTTCAGGAGCCCAGGAGTGCTTATTGGATGTCTATTGGAGAGGGTGAAGTCACATGGTCTCCAATAGGCATTCACTTCAAACTGCTGGGCTCATTCAAATGCTGGATGAAGAAGGTGTTTTTGTTTTTTGAAACACTAAAAAATAAGAAGCCCTCTCAGCAACCGCCTGCACTTTTAAAAGGTATGGGAAAACCCTGTCCCCCTCCCCAAGGAGAAAATTCTCCGAATTTCCCTCCCTCCTATGAAAGAGGCAGAAAAAATAATGCCTCTTTCATAGGGAGAAAGTTCCCAAAAATAAGGGGCAGGTTTCTGCCCAGCACTAGTAAAAATCACTTTCCTGTAGCACAAGTGAAACTTCACTCTGGCTCCAATCCTATGCATTTTACTAGTTGTGTGTTGAAAAGGAAGGCCAATTTTTGAGAACTTTTTCACGCACCCCCAAACATGCAATTGGGAACAGGGTTGAAAGGACATTAAAATGTTGATGGCATGCACCCGCATTGCCAAGGTAACTGAGGCTCATATTTTTTCTATGCCACATTGCACTTGTTACAATGAGGTTTCTCCACATTGCCAAGGCAACCAGGTTAATGTATCCTTTTTTGGTATGCTGTGCCACAAAAGCGGACAATGAAGCAACTGTAGTGTAGCATACTAGAGATGTAAAATTTCCAGTAATTTTAAAGCCGAGAAAAAGAAACCAGGTTTTTTTTCCATGTTTTTTCCCCCCAGGGAAAAAAATGGAATTTTTTGGAAAAAGTGGATTTTTTTTTGAGAAATTGAAAAAATGCAATATTAGCACTTTTTACAGATTGAAAGTCACTTTGTTACTTTAGGAACATAAAATGTAGTTACATACAAGTTGGTTTGGCATAAAATTATCACATTTGGTATATTAAAAGTATAGTGCATTCCAGCAATTATTACGAATAGAATTTACTTTTTTAGATTTTTACCTTTTTTTTTTTTAACAAATGGAGCTACAAGTTCCTGAACTGTAAGGAACACCTGAACTGTAAGGAACACCTGAACTGTAAAGAACCTCTTTGGTTTTGCCAGTTTATGAGGAGCAGGCAAAAAGCAATTTAAAAAAACAAACAGAAGAAACCATTAACGTTAGTAACAAGGAAAATTCTTTATGTCTCTGCTAGTCATCCACAGTGTCAAGCAGACATAAAGCACCCATTCCCATAAAAAGAACTGTGAAAAAAGGGGGACCAAGATTCAATGAATATGCATGAAATTTAATCAGACTCATTTTCTGAGCTATAGCTACCACTATTAGTTTGTCTCTGCTTCAATGGCAGTGCCCCCTAGAGGCAGAAATGCATCTTGCTCTTGTATTTGAGAGCTGTAGTCTCAGTTTGCAACCTAGGAGTTGCTTGTCCAGGGTGCACAGAAATTGTAATAATCTGATACTGTACATAGTTTTTAGAAATCTTTTGGAGAAGTAAATATATAAACACCTTGTCTTAAACATTTTATGCATCATGCTAAAATAAAACATTCCATAATCTGTTTTTTCTTCATTTTTTTTCAATTTTTTCCAATTTTTTGGGGAAAAAAACAAAAAAGGCTTTGGGAAAAAAGCGGGGGGACATCATTTTTATTCTGAATTTTTCCAGTTTTTTTCCAGACCTTCACATCTCTAAGCATACCATGCCAAAATGTTGAGTTTTGACCCAGCCTCAGTAGTGCAGGGACTCCTCTCCATCCCACCCTCACTTCATGCCAGTATTACTGACGACAGTGTGAGGGCTTTGTCTGATGGCATCACTTTCAGTATGTGATCCCTACTTAGCTGGGATCACACAGTGATTAAGGAGCTCTAAAATGGAGGAAAAAATCAGGTAAGGATGATAAAATAATCACAATTACACAATGTAATATTAGTTTAAAAAACAAACTAACTAACCTATATAAAGTGAACTCTTTGGGGACTCTTAGGCTCTTGGTGATAGGTGGGCCTTACGAATATAGAGAGATAGGTTTGTGGTGAGTATATTATTATTAATTATTCTTTTATTGTGGTTTTAACAAAATTAATTGTGTAGAAAAAAGAATAAAAGGAAAACAAAAACATGAGTGTGTTGATTCATGGTGACAAGGTTGCAGACATCACCATTTAGAGATTTTATTATATTAAATGTTATATACAGTATTACTAATTAAATAATAAATAAATGTGTCATGTAAATAGGCTATACGAGAGGAGGCAGTGTCCTTGGTGCAGACTGTCAGCAATGACATGAGGAAATGTAGTTGTTTAATCGTGGGGGGATGCATGTTGTTGGGTAAGATTATAAAACCCAGGACCATCAAGGCAGCAATTTCAGAAATGTGACTTGTTCCATGGGCAGGGGCAGGTAGACAAGCAGAGCAAGATGAAATGCTGACATCAGGAAGAAGCACTGGGGGATATTCGGGTACAAGCTGTACAAAAGGAACAGCCTCTCCTCAAACAATTGAACCAGAAAGACCACAAAGCAGCTTCCTCACTGACCTCTGGGACAAAGCCAACAGAAGCATCCAGTTCAGGCCAACTCATCCTTAGCCGATAAGGTTATATTGTTCCAGGTTATCCATATGGTGGAATTTGGCAATGAGCATACACAGTAATTTTATTGCTGCTTTAATCTTTTGATTTGTGAGCTACTCTGGGAAGCCTTCAGGATGGAAGTGTGGGATAAATGTTTATGAGATGCATCCATACATGCATAAGATGGTCAAGGTATACAGAGGCCAACAGTTCATAGGGGGAAACATGCATGCAAAAGATGATTGGAGGGGAATACGTTATATGCTATTAGGTGTTCATATGATCATGCTGAAAGCTCTAAGCCAAGATGGAGAACCTGGAACACTTGTTTGAAACAAAAATTCAGAGAACCTGTTGAGATGGACACAACCATTATCATGTGGTTATCCCTTGATGCAAATAATAGAAAGGACTGGGAAGGGCACCTTGGGAGTATCATGGCCCAAGGTCTAAAGGCTTGGCATCACCTCAAAGAAGACACAAAGCCTAATGAAACACTGGTCACCTCACTCCAGGGAGGACCTTCAACAACTTACTCTGCATGCCCCAGACTCAACAACATGGCCCTCCAAGAATGGCTCTCCCAAAGCCTCACATGTCCCTCAGCCACATAGGAGCTTAAGGCTGCAAAACGAGCATGGGTTCTATAAAGCTGCAATCAGTAACCTGTGGGAGGTGGCGCCTGAAAGACCTGAGTTGACCAGCATACTTAAAGCCTCAGCTGCTATTAGTCCCTTGCTGGAACAACAGCTCATTTTCATGAGGAACTATCCCAGCCTGGCAGTGCCTGCAGAACACTGCCCAAGGTGCTAGAAATCGTTGCCTTGCTGCGTTCTTCTTTGCTCCACGTAATCCACCAGCTATGACTCTTGCCTTGACATCATGGCTTCTTTCTTCCTGAGCCTCTTCAAGTGCCCAATTGTGTGTCTGCTTCCCTCTGGGGCCCGACCCTAGCCAGGACCAGGGGTGGTGTTCCTCTGCATGTCAAGGAGTGCAAGCAGTCCAGTCAGCTAAAGAACTTAAGGACAGGAGCACACTCCTCCAAGAATGAGTGTGGGTGGAAATACCAACTTTAAAAAAATGTAAGTCTCCTTGAGCAGAGCAATCTTTCATCAAGACCATTATCCAGTGTATTCAATTGCCTTATGCCTTATAAAACAGTAAGAGGAAATATTCAACATATGGCTCCTAGCTAACCTGATCTATTATTATTATTATTATTATTATTATTATTATTATTGTAATAGTCACACAGATGCCATTTTGCAGTATGTGATTATCTCATTGCAGCAAATATAAATTTCAAGCATTAATCCAAAATGTTTTAATATCCAACTGTGTCATTTTATTCTAGAGCTTCCTGCGGCTGCAGATTCCACATGAAGAGAGTAACTACTTATATAAAACATTGTAACAGTTTCTATCAAATATTTATTTGGGCGCTTTTCAAAGTGTCCTGGCACTCCGTGATGCCTAGTTCCCATAGTCAGTCATCACAATCGAATGGGAATGATACAGGTATGGAAACAGCTCCCAGATATGTATGGATGCCATTGCAATTGATTTTTCTCCCTCTCCCATAATACTAGAACCTGGGGTCATCCCATGAAGCTGATTGGTGGGAGATTCAGGACAGATAAAAGGAAGCACTTCTTTACTCAGCACATAGTTAAACTACGGAATTCACTACCACACGATGTGGTGATGACCACCAATTTGATGGCTTTAAAAGAGGTTTGGATAAATTCCTGGAGGAGAAGGCTATCAATGGCTACTAGTCCTGTTGGCTAAGTACAACCTCCAGTATCAGAGGCAATAAGCCTGTATACACTAGTTGCTGGGGAACATGGGTGGGAGGGTGCTATTGCACCATGTCCTCCTTGTGGGACCCTGGTCAACACCTGGTTAGCCACTGTGTGATGGATCCTTGGTCTGATCCAGCCTGGCTCTTCTTACATTCTTATCCCTTTCTACCATCACTAGCATCAGAGCTCTATTATACCCATTTGTGCATGGCATGTAGTTAGCCTATAACGGTGCTGGCCCATGGTGCCCTGGAGGGGATATTTCTTATATAAATAGCCTGCTGTGGCATGCAAGTCACTCAGCATTGAGGTCTAAGTTTATAGATCTTAAGTAAGCAAGCTAAGGGCTTTTTTTATTCTGTCAGGCATTTGGAGGAGTGCGGGAATCTGGAGTGATTTGTCTCAGTTCTGTTTTGTTTTTAGGATTTTGTGGGGATATTAAAGTATTTTATTGTTTTGATGCATTTTGTTTATTAAAAATGTTTTTGTAGTGTTATCCATCTTGAGCGCTCCCGGGCTAAAGGGCTATAAATGAAGTAAATAAATAAACCACTAAAAAAAAGCTACAATAACCAAAATAGATGCACTCAGATTTTTCTGGATCTGTTAGGATCTCAACTGTACAAGGCTATTAAATGGATTTTACACAAGATGTCGTAGTGGTAGCGCATTGTATCAATTTGTTATATAGGGGGTTACATTGTTAATATGGCTATTTGCACACTGTTAAATAATTCCTTTAAAAGGAAATTAGTAAAACCATGGAATGAGTCAGCTTTCAAATACATACAGAATGGCCATAATAAAACATGCATAAAATGCTGATAAAAGCAACATGGAGTAAACAGAAATTTTATAAGGAAGTATGAAAGCCGGTGCTGCCTACATTTAAAGAGAGAGAGAGAGAGAGAGAGAGAGAGAGAGAGAGAGAGAGACTGTTATAATAAAGAATCCTAAAGGAACAAATTCCACACAGGAAGAAAAGCCCATCATTTAGCTTTGAGAAACATACATGGAAAAACTGAGCAAGTCAAGAAATTATGGTTTATCTTGTCATTCAATATTTTTTTAAGTGTGTTTGGATGCAAGTGCAATAACCAAACTGGTCAAATACATCCCAGATCCTTAATGAAAAGGCAAAACTCTACAATAGGGTAATGCTTTGATAAGATAAGATGCACTCATACATATATCATTTTTAAATATATATATATATATATATATATATATATATATAAATTCTGCTATTTTAGATAATAAAGATAGTGAAATGAGGCTATGCCTTATTCGAGATGATGTCTATGTAGGAATTTGGCCTTCACAGGAGAAAGGCATTTTTTATTAAGCATGAAGAATGGACATAAGTTTGAACATAAGGTCCACAAGGCCTGTCATCACAGATGGGAAGACAAGTCTTGAATTTAAACAGCAGTTCATGTAAGGACACTGTCATCTAAATGCATAGTAACTACATTGTATTGCAGTGCTTTGTCACTTGCTCAAACTGCCCCAGCACTAGTCCCCATAGCTGTGTTTGATATTTTCATAATTTAAATATGCAACACTGTGGTTTCAATTCATGAGTTGTCCAACAGCTGAAGTTGTCAGGGCAACATATATGATAAAACAAATACAATAAAATCAATGACATTAAAAGAATTTAAAAGGACTAACAATAATTAAAATGGGGAAGGGTTGTTTAAAAACACAGCTTTAAAATATTATGAACGCTAAAAGAAGCAGCAGTTAAACATCTTTTTTAAGGCCTGGGAGAATGAAAGGGCCTTTGCCTGGTGCAAAAAAAGTCAACGAAATAAGCACTAGATGACTTCCTGGAGAGGGCATGCCATGATTTGGGGGCCACTATGGAAAAAATGCCTACTCACAAGTAGCTTTCCACCAGACTGCAGTATGTAGGTGCACTTGGAACAAGGTCTCAGTAATTTCAGGGCAGGGACAGGAACATAGGGGAATAGGTGATTCTTCAGATACTTGTCAGGATCAGGCCCATTCTCCCTAATGTGGGGGACTGGGTTTTGGCTGAAGAAAAGAAATACATCAGCCAAGACAGAAAGTGGGGGAAGAAAGTCTCCAAGACTTTCCAGGAGTTGAGGAGGAATCTTCCCAGGAGCTTATTGGACAGCATAGGCTCAGAAACCATCCTCCCCGCCCCTGGCAACTCTGTTGGAGGGGGAGGGAACATTGGAGTTCACAGATCCCATAGTCCACCACAGGGTCAAGCAGGTAGAGAAGAGGAGGTGCGAGGCAGTTCACTAGTTAGCCACTCACCAGAAGTTTCAACTTGAGGACCATCCCTGAAGCTGGGATTCAGTAAAAGCCTTTTGGATACTGTGGGAAACTGTCCATTTTGTTGATAGACAAATGCTTTGTCAGGCTAATTAAGATCATAAGATACCTCCTAGCATTCACATTCCCTTAAGGTGTGAAGAGACATCAGTTTACTGAATAAAGCTTTGTGGATTGCATTATTATTATTATTATTATTATTATTATTATTATTATTCGAGGCGGGGAACACAATACACATACAAGCATTACAAAGTTTAAAAAAAAATTAAAACAAGAGAAACACATCATTAAAACATTTAAAATTCATCCGGATAGGCCTGCCGGAAAAGAACAGTCTTCACGACTCTCTTGAATTCGTAGCAGTCGTCTTTATTGTCTCACATCTCAGACGGGGAGCTTGTGATCATGACAACACTGTGGCCCCAAGCCATGAAGGATTTTGTAGGTTTGACACCAACACCTTGAATTGGGGCCAGAAAATACCTGGGTGCCAGTGAAGTTGATACAATACTGGAATAAGATTATCAGTCTCAGTTGGTATCCTGGCAGCCATATTTTGTACTAAATGTAGTTTACAACTAAATCTAATATAGGGTTGCTCAATTTCTAGAGAATCGAGCAGGAGACATTTTAAAAATCTTCAACTCAATAGGTTGCAGAAAACCTAACATTTCCAAGGTTTCAGTGGCAGTTCCAGACCTAGAAGTGATTCAAATGATTCAATGTGCAGTTTATTCACAAATGCAGGTATCAGGGGGTGTATGGAATCTAATATTCTGTAATAAACTTTTAATTAGAAGTTATGTTCCCCTGCCCCACAAAAAAAAACACAACAGCAACAAACTCAAAAAGCAGACGATGCCGAAACTATATTTATAAAAGGACAGTCTTCTAGTTATACGTGGAGCATACATCCCTGTAATACTACAAAATGAAAAACCAGTTACAATTATTTCAGTTGGACTTGTTCCCAGGTATGTGTGAATTAGGATCATAACCTAAAATCCAGAAACATGAATCAAATGAGCCAAATATATTTGGCAGCACAATCTTGTCACATTTGCTAACTATCCATTGGAGGGGTTGCTGTGTCCCTGAAGAGCATTTACCCCCATAGATGGCATAACTCACATTATTCAAATTGTTTTAGGCTTCATTATTGTTATAGTATAGCATTAAACTTTAAAAGGGCTGTTGCATGTGAAAATGTATACACTACCTCAGAATGATGCTTTGAATCAATAAATACATGGATGCTTCTACTGTCAATGTCTTTTTTACTCATTGGCAATGAGCTTACTTGTCAGCTCAGGAGCAGAACTTAGACGTAAGACTTCACTAGAAATACTATGTGGTCTTTATAACAAAAACTGGGTGATGTAGCATTATTGTAACCATTCCAGGGAATTGCCTATGGACAAAAGATAATAAGGCCTCAATTTGTTCAATCCCTAGACAGAAGGAATACTGAGGAATCTTACTTTAAGCAGAAAATGAGTGTGGGAGGTTATGGGAGAATAAATTGTGCACATATGTGATCATCTGAAGTTTCAAAGACAGTTGCTTAGCTACATCTTTGAAGACTACATCTGCTCATGTTAAACAAATAAAAAAAACCATGCCAAATGCTCTATGGTGAAGAGCTATATAATATTATTACTGTAGTTCTCCCACACTTTCCACTTGAGCTGCTAAAGCCGAAAATGCAAGGCCCTAAAGCTAAAGTAGTAGCACAGGACTGATCTGCCCATCCAGACTCTTACAATGGGAACGGAATGTGCTTTTTATGGATTGCATATGTTGCATACAGGATTTCATGTGTGCCTCAAGCTTCTGGAATTTGAACCTCTTTCCTCTGTGTAGAATGCTAAGAAGTTACCTTGGGTTACCACCACTAGGAGCAGAAGAGAACCAATGCTAGTATGAGAAGTTTTATGTAATCAAACATCTTGACGGGTGACCATATGTCAGGAAAAACCAGGACATGTCAGCATTTTTGGTAAAAAAAAAAAAAAAACCAGGAAGGGGGAAATTTGAAGAAAAATCCAGATTTCTCCCATCTTCCCCCCATCCAAAGGGCAGCTTTACTTTATAGTCAATGGGAATTAACGAAAATGCTTACAGCTCTGTCATTTTTAAAGATAAAGAGATGAAACTTGGTGCCATGATAGCTCTTAGATAGGGCTTTAGCCATGCCACATTTGCAAAAGATCCGTTCATCCATTGATTTTTAGGAAGTTTTTAAAATTTGAGGTTTTAAAATTGTTATTTTTTTAAAAAAAAACATCATTTTTAAGGATAAAGAGATGAAACTTGGCCCCATGACAGATCTTAAGTAGGGCTTTAGCCATGCCAGGTTTGAAGCATTCATTCATCCATTGATTTTTAGGATTTTTTTAAAAAATGAGGTTTTACAATTATTATTTTTTTTAAAAAAAACCCATCATTTTTAAAGATAAGGAGATGAAACTTGGCACCATGATAGCTCTTAAGTAGGTCTTTCACCATGCATCTCAGAGTCTAGTGTGTTGGTGCAGGCAGAGGCGGCTGGTGGCTTGTGGCAGCGGTGTTTTTTAAAGTAAGAATCATCAGACATGACCAAGCAATAAGCTGGCACCCTTCCCCAGCCAAAAAAGTGTGCAGCCCAACTGGACTGTTGGGAAACTTTGGAAGAGGGAGGGAGATTGATTGTTTGAAGCTGGAGGCTTTGGTTTGGCTGCAATGACTTAGAGAGAGAGACAACAGAGGCTGCACAGACAACGCAGTGACACTTATTGTAACTTAGCCCCACAGTGCTGGCATGCAACACAGGGAATTAGAAAGAGGGTCTCAGAGTCACATGTTTGTGCAGGAAGTAGACAGGAGTTCAAAGTCTGGATGTGAAAAGTGGTGCCAATGCACAAGCCTTGAGAAGCTAACGTATATAAATGAGACGTGTGAATGGGCGAAGTAGTGTCCGCCACCCACAATACCCACCCTAATGTTAGAGTAGAGAAACTTGTGACAATCATACACAATTTTTTTAAAAAATGAACTTTAAAAATAAAAAAAGCCAGCCAGCTGGCAGCAAGCCCTGTTAACAGCAGCTATCAGCGGAGTGAGGATACACTCAGAAAAGATATTTGAGGGAAGGGGAGAATGTATCACACAGAGTATAGAACAAAGTACAGCAAAAGCTACAAAAGTAGGAGTGAGTGAAGTTAATTTCAGATACATTGGATGTCTCACTTGTTATTTCAGTGATTTTAACATTAAGATGTTGTGTAGAACAGGTTTGTCTAAATTGTGTGCTGTAAAATCAGACATGTGACCAAGGCTATGTTCAGGTGGGCACCCCCCCTCCTTGGTACTGGACATGCCCCCTTGGGGACTGACCATGTTGTCCTCCTTTTTGGTTTCTAAAATATGGTCACCCTAGGGCTGCGGCCAAATTATATTCTATCTGAGTTGTAATCAATGTATCAATTCATCAATTGATTAAATTAGCATATGGGTAAAAATAATATTTCCAAAGCAAAAAGTACACAGAGGTTTATCTGGCATCTACATTGTACTCCTTTCAGTGCCAAGTGAAGATTTTTATATTTTCCAAGCATTTCAGCAGTCTAATATTTTAGCTCTGCTGTTTTAAATCTGTATTTTAAATCTCTGTATTGCTCCTAGGTTTTATTCTGGTCATACTTTTACATTGGAATTTTTTAGCTTTTATATTTTACATATTTTTACACTGTACCTTGAGGTTTTCCTTATTTTGAACCACCCAGAGAGCTTTGGGAATGGGTGGTATAGAAATGTAATAAATAAATAAATAAATAAATAAATAAATAAATAAATAGTCGCTTTGAGATAATGCATGCATGTGTCATAGCAAGGTTCATCTCAGAAGTGGCATTCCTCGTGTGAGAGAATTGGGAAAGACTCTTTTAAGATGGTGTTTGTTATCCACAGTTTTTATAAGTATTTGTACTAAAAAGTAATATCTGAACACTCCATGGCATTTTAAGCCTATAAACCCTCTGGGAACAAAATATGTTGTGGAAAAACAGTTATTGCCATGTCGCTAGGAATTCTGTCACTAACACCGAGAGAACTAGAGATAGCCCCAAACAACATTATATATATATATATATATATATATATATATATACATACACACACACACACACACACACACACATACATACATATATATTCACGATGTGTAATTTTGTAAATATTCAGTTACGGAAAGAAAGAGATAATACTCTTGGCATAAAGTTTCCAAACATTTGATCATCCTTAATTTGGTTGCCATTTTCCTTGCTCCATTTCCACTAAGTTAATGCACACTACAAGAAAGTCAACTAAGAGCAACATTAATGTATAATTTATAATTTCGTTTGTGCTACCCTGAGGTTGCTATGTCTCCCAGTTATAGATAAACAATCGTGCTTCATTTGGCTACCTTAATTCATTTGTATTTATGAAAATTTAAATTGCTCTCTGTTTAGCATTAATGCTGAGTTAACATAAAACATCTGGAAGGCAGTAAATAAATAACAATAACAATTGGGCACTTTGAAATCAAATATTTGACTTTCATGACTATCCATTCAATTAAAATTCATGACTGCACTTCTGCACTCAGTTATGCCTGTTTATCCAGTTGTAGCACAGCCTGGACCATGTGCCGGATCGAGCATTTTAAAAATAATGCATATACTAACTTTTGAGATTTGCACCTCGAGCTATTCAATTTACGCAATTGTATTTGCACAATCTTAGCATTTGAGTTTGATCTTAAAACCATTAAGTGGACATAACCTGTAAATGGGATCTTGTTGCGGAGTACAAAAGGCAAGTGTCCAGAAATGAATTCTGTACCATAGCTGACAATGGGAAATCCAAGGTATTACTGTATCCACCTGCTGGATTGTAGCCAAACATCCTGATCATGTATGTTTTAGAAGGATGGGATTGATTATAAATTCCCTGCTAGATTGAAAAGTGCTGATTTTTGAAAGAAATATATGATGTGCCATGTAGCACATTGGTGTAAAAAAGGGAAATGTGTTGATTTTAAGCACTTTTTAACTTGTGTATCTGTGGGAATTTTTATCAGATTGATCTGAAATATTGCCTCATTTGGTAGATCACATATGTCAGGTTTCAAGTTGTTAGCTCAACAGGTGTCTTTTTTTTCTTTTTTTGCAACATGTCTTAATATCAGTGTGTGTGTGTGTGTGTGTGTGTGTGTGTGTGTGTGTGTGTGTGTGTGTGTGTTGCAAGCCTATAACCACTTTCCTGGGAATAAATACCATTGAATTCAATGGGATGTACTTCTGAGTAGTCATGTACGGGACTGCAATGTTAGTCTTTCTAAATTTACAAGATTTACACACACACACACACACAGAATCCTAAATGAACTTATTCCAACATATATTCTGATTAATAAATGGGAGTCCATTTTCCCACCAATAAACTATTCTTCTTATAGCCAATATCTGTCCATTTGTTCAAATCTGTAATGTCCAGGCCCACCTTTAAACAAGATAACAAAGGCAGCTAAGGGGAGACATGATAGAAGTGTACGAAATTACGCATGGTATGGGGAATGTGGATAGGGGGACATTTTTCTCCCTCTCCCATAATACTAAAACTTGAGGTCATCCCATGAAGCTGATTGGTGGAAGATTCAGGACAGATAAAAGGAAGTACTTCTTTACACAGCATATAGTTAAACTATGAATTCATTATCACAAGATGTTGTGATGGCAACCAATTTGGATGGCTTTACAGGGGAGTTAGACAAATTCATGAAGGATAACTTTGTCAGTGGTTACTAGTCCTGACAGCCAAATGCAACCTCCAGTATCAGAGGCAGTAAGCCTACATACACTAGTTGTTGGGGAATATGCGTGGGAAGGTGCTGTTGCTCTCATGTCCTGCTTGTGGGTTTCCTGTCAACAGCTGGTTGGCCACCGTGTGAACAGAGTGCTGGACTAGATGGTCTGATCCAGCATGGCTCTTCTTATGTTATTAACAGTTTTGACAGCACCACTCCCCTGCTAGAAGTCTATTTTAGGGGAAGTGGTGAAGGGGGCCATGGTTAGTTCAGCTACCGCCACATCCCAGTCAGTTACACCCACCCCACCCCAATCAGGTCATCACTTGCATGCATCACTGGCTATACATGCTTATCTAGGGTGACCAGATAAAATCCAGGTCAGGGCTCATGTAACTTCAACAGTTATTATTATTATTATTATTATTATTATTATTATTATTATTTATTACACTTATATACCGCCCTATAGCCGAAGCTCTCTGGGTGGTTTACAAAAATTAAAAAGCTTGAGCATTAAAAAGACAATATACAAAATTTAAAACCATAAAACAGCTGTCATTAAAACACTTTAAAACATTTTAACTGTTAAGCCTGGCCACAATGTCAATCAAAACCTCAACTTGAGCTATTAAAATGCCTGGGAGAAAAGAAAAGTTTTGACCTGGCACCGAAAAGATAACAGTGTTGGCGCCAGGCGGGCCTCATCGGGGAGATCATTCCATAATTGAGGGGCCACCACAGAGAAGGCCCTCTCCCTTGTTGCCGTCCTCCAAGCTTCCCTCAGAGTAGGCACCCAGAGGAGGGCCTTTGATGTTGAGTGTAGTGTACGGGTAGGTTCATGTCGGGAAAGACATTCCATCAGGTATTGTGGCCCAAACCGTGTAAGGCTTTATAAGTTAAAACCAGCACCTTGAATCGGGCTCAGAAACATACAGGCAGCCAATGCAAGCGGGCCAGAATCGGTCTTATATGTTCAAACCTTCTGGTCCTTGTTACCAATCTGGCCGCTGCATTCTGCACAAGCTGCAGTTTCCGAACCATCTTCAAAGGCAGCCCCATGTAGAGTACATTGCAGTAATCTAACTTGGAGGTTACCAGAGCATAGACAACTGAAGCCAGGTTATCCCTGTCCAGATAGGGACGTAGCTGGGCCACCAGCCGAAGTTGGTAGAAGGCACTCCTTGCCACTGAGCTACCTGAGCCTCAAGGTGCAGGCACTATATTAGAGTGACCATATACAAAAGAAGGCAGGGCCCCTGCAACATTAACTGTTGTGATGAAGAGGGAATATCACCAGGAACTAACTGCATACAAATGACTCTGGCTGAAATTCCCTTTTCTCTACAACTGTTAAAGTTACATGAGCCCTGACCTGGATTTTATCTGGTCAGCCTATGCTTATCTCTGGATTGGGGCCCTAAAATAAAGGTGAAAACAGCCTAAAAGTTTCAGGATAAATTAAATAAAGGGGAATGTTTATATCTATTGGCAGTAGTGGAAAAAATGGTCATTTAGAGAAATTCACACTGGAAACCCAGCTTTGTAAACTACAATAAATAAATAAAAAATGTAAATGTTAAAATAAGAGAGTGCTTCTGAATCCCTCATAAGATTTATGAACTTCCCCCAATACCCCCAGATGAAAATGCAAACTGGAATACACTGCAGAGAAATGAGGCTTGCAAATAAATAAATATTACATCAAATAGACTTTAAGCTTCTTGCTTAGAATCCTGATAAAAGGAACTACTGGATGAAATGTGAAATATATCTGGGTGAAAATTGTTACTTGCTTTTGTCAGAATTCTACCAGCATGTTACAGTGATAACAAAAGATTCAAAATAGCCTTTTTATTAGAATGAAGGATTACATTACGACAGTGATTTTGCTGATTTTACATGAAGCAGCTTGGAACGTACTTTGATGTTTTATAAATTACTCGTGTGTTTTCTTCCAGATTTATCTGGGTATTTTTTGAGCCATATTAAAGGTACCTTGAAATGAAAACAGCTGCATCGAAACTCAAAATGCCAGTACATATTGACAATGAAAAAATGCAGAAGAAAGTGTATATGAAAGGAGTATATGGTTTAGAAGGGTTATATTACATTATATGTCACACTAAAAGATCTAGTGATTAATCATCAGAAATGTGAAGCTTCTGATCAGTGGTTCAGGCTGCTGTGCTGGAGATTATAAGGAGTAACTCCCCGCCCAGTAAAGTCTTTCTATTTTGCTGTTTAATTAAGGGATGTCTTAGAATCTAGGAATAGTGTTACATACCAATCAGCCCAATCCTATGGGTTTTCACTTGGAAGTAAGTCCCTCTGTGTCCAATGGGGCTTGCTCCCCCATAACGTTGGATAGGACTGTAGCAATTATATACTCATGATTGTATACACTAGTGTTAAGCTATCCCAAGGGCATCTCTACATGAGTGATTTATTGTATGCTCATGACTGGCCACTCATGGAAGTTTGCAGGTCCTTTACACAATGTCGCCAACATCCAGGAAGTCCCCCATGCTTTTCCCCCTTTATTTCACTTTCAATAAGATCAGAGTTAAGCTGATTTTTTTAAAAAAAGTGGGATGTCTTCAGTTTGTAAAAATTGAATAGTGTTATAATTTGGCTACTAGGTGGCACTGTTTCATTTAAAATGTAGAAAACCCCAGTAAGACTGCTAAGACAGGGCATTTCAATTCCATGTGACGTGTTCATTATCTAAATGAGCCCATCCTAATTGTGCAATGGAAATGGAAGCAGCAAGCTCCAAGATAAGAATTTCATGATGGGATAGAAATAACTTGCAGGCAGTGACAGCTAGTTTTCAATGGGGCTGGTGGGTCAGAGGGCAGAGCAGGTGCTCAACATTCTACTGAAATCATCACGGGGGGGGGGCAGAAGAAGGTCATGCATGCAATTGCATTGGAGAAAATGTATCTGGTCATGGGGGGACTTCTTCGCCACAAGTGGGGGGAGGAGAAGGAGGTCACCCCCCATTCACCCCAAATATAGAGCTGCCTCTGTTTACATTGGTATTTCCCATGGCTGAAGTACTTTGGAAAAGTACTTTCATATCCTGTGCCATCTTGAATCTCAGTGATATTAGTCAAAGAAGCTCATTGATGGTTTCTTATAAAATGTGAGACACATACGTCTATTTCTTCCTCTGATAATTCAGAACAAAAAACCTTCATTTTCTTCACTGGAGGAAAAAATAAGCACGGAAAATAGAACATGGTGTTTTCTTATTAAAATACAACATCATCTGATCCAATAACCAATGAGGACAACATAAAATATTCAATGGCATTTGATGACAAAAAGAGGAAGTTTACAATGCAACCTATTGGGAGAGTTATATGATTGTTGATTCCCCACTATGGCACAGTATTTCTATTTAAATATTATTTCTAAATTTACATCTATACATATTAATTGGTATATGCAAAGATTATGCAAATAGGTGTCCTTTCCTTCCCCACCCAAAATGCCCAACTCCATTCCATGGCTCCATACTTTTTTTTGAACAACGGTGGGAAATCCACTCACAGATCTAGTACGATCATTTTTAGTTTGGTTCTGAGACTCAGGACTGATTGAATTGAACACCACATCTTCTTTCATATGAACAACTACACCCCACCCCACCCCCGCTCATTTCTACACAGTATTTTTGTAAGCGCATCACATAAGGCATCTAGAGAATACCCAAACTACCACAAAAACTGCCATGCAAGATAAGAGCAACCGTCCATCTGCCACCATGCTGCTTTGTAAGCTGTGCACATTATGTGTTTCAGCACAGCCAGATACAGTCATGTACGACAAAAAAAAATAAAAAGTAGGCCAACAACTACATAATGTAGGGCAGTATCTCGGAGGATGGACTCTGCATAGGAAACTAGGTTGCCTATATTCGATAAGAAACAGAATATGCGTGTTAATCCTTACACATGATGCTCTTTTTGGGCGGGGGAATATATCAAGTCCTGCAAATTTAAAATATTTTTTATATCTCAGCCAGAGTGTTAAAATGAATTCCAGAAGGGATTTCTTGGTAAATCCATTCTCATGCACAACTTCCATTTAGCAGAGTTTCTTTGGTAGACTTCTCAGTGGGTGCACCCGCATAGATATTTTTGAAATTTATATTCACGAGGGAACCTCTTTATCCTTTGACCTGTATATATATGCCTTACACCTTATTTATTTATTTATTTATTACATTTCTATACCAACCAATAGCCAAAACTAAACTCTAAAAACAATAGGAGTATTTTAAGAGTGTCCTTAGACTTCCTTTAATACAGGAATGGGAAGTGCATCTTAATAATAATAATAATAATAATAATAATAATATTTATTTATAACCCGCCTCTCCTTACGGATCGAGGCGGGGAACACAATGCAAATACAAGCATGACAAAAATTAAAATTTTAAAATCAAGAGAAACACATCATTAAAACGTTTAAAATTCATCCGGATAGGCCTGTCGGAAGAGAACAGTCTTCATGACTCTCTTGAATTCATGAAGAGTGCCAATTTGTCTAACCTCCTCCGGCAGACCATTCCATAGTCTGGGAGCCATAGAAGAGAAGGTCCTCTGGGTAACACTCGCCAGCCTAGTTCTGGCTGGCTTGAGTACGTTCTTCCCAGAGGACCTAAGAGTGCGGGGCAGATTGTATGGGAGAAGGCGATCCCGTAGGTAGCCTGGGCCCAAACCATGTAGGGCTTTAAAGGTAATAACCAACACTTTATACTTTGCCTGGAAACTGACCGGCAGCCAGTGAAGTGATTTTAAAACTGGTGTAATGTGGTCACCCCTAGGTGTACCGGTGACCAACCTGGCTGCCATATTTTGAACAAGTTGAAGTTTCCGGACTAGGCACAAAGGTAGCCCTATGTACAGCGCATTGCAGAAGTCGAGCCTCGAAGTTACCAGCGCGTGCTCTACCATCTTTAGGTCTTCCAACTCTAGGAAGGGGCGCAGCTGGCGTATCAGCCGAAGCTGATAGTAGGCACTCCTGGCCGTCGCATCAATCTGAGCTGTCATCTGGAGCGACGGATCCAGGAGTACCCCCAAACTGTGAACATAGTCTTTCAGGGGGGGTGTAACCCCATCCAGAACTGGTTGACACACCTCCAAACCCAGGTTGAGGCCTTTGACAGCAAGCACTTCCGTCTTGTCTGGATTCAGCTTCAGTTTGTTTTTCCTCATCCAGCCCATTACCGCCTCCAAGCATTCGTTCAGAGGAGACACACTATCCTTAGCTGACGATGTTGTTGAAGGCATAGAGAAATATATTTGAGTGTCATCAGCATATTGATAGCACCCCGCCCCATGCCTCTGGATGATCTCTCCCAGCGGTTTCATGTAAATGTTAAACAGCATTGGGGAAAGGATGGCACCTTGTGGTACACCACATAGCAACTCCTTTTTTGAAGAGCAGCTATCCCCAAGCATCACCATCTGGAACCTGCCCGAGAGATAGGATCGGAACCACTGAAGCAGAGTGCCCCCAATTCCCCCAGGCGCTCCAGAAGGATACCATGGTCGATGGTATCGAAAGCCGCTGAGAGGTCCAGGAGTACCAGCAGGGACACACTCCCCCTGTCGATACTAAGGCGTAGATCATCTACTAAGGCGACCAAACGGGCTCAACTCTGTATCCTGCTCTGAAGCCGGTTTGAAATGGGTCTAGAAAATCAGTGTCATCCAAGACTGCCTGGAGTTGAAAGGCAACCGCTCTCTCGATCACCTTGCCCAAAAATGGAAGATTTGATACTGGCCTGTAGTTATTAAGGTCCAGGGGATCCAGGGAGGGCTTTTTTAGAAGCGGCCTTACCACCGCCTCTTTTAAACATGATGGAAAGCTGCCCTCCCTGAGAGATGCATTAATAATATGTTGTAGATGTGATCTAACTGCATCTCCTCCCTGGACAACCAGCCAGGAAGGACAGGGATCGAAAGGGCAAGTCGTCTTCCTCACACATCCAAGTACCTTGTCCACATCCTCGGTACTCACCAACTGAAACTGATCAAGTGTAATCCTTCTCGCGGAGTCACTGGACACTCCACTGTCAGCCTCTGCTATAACAATGGCATCTAAATCGGCTCTTATCCGAGAGATTTTATCTGAGAAATGATCGTTAAAAGCATCACAGCGAACTACCGAAGGCTCTAAAATCGGATTCAGGGGAGAAGGAGCCTGAGTTAGACCCCCTCACCACCCTGAACAGTTCTGCTGGACGTGAATTTGCAGACGCAATGCGTGCAGAGAAGAAAGCTTTCTTCGCTGCACGTATTGCCACCCCATAGGAACGAAGATGTTCTCTATGTCGTGTCTTGTCGGATATAAGTCGAGTTTTCCACCATCGGCGCTCCAGTCGTTGTCCTTTCTGCTTCAACTCCCTGAGGTCTTCTGTATACCAGGGCACCCTATTAGAAGCAGGCCGGAGAGGACGTTTGGGGGTGATCGTGTCGATAGCCCTAGTTAGGTCTTGATTCCATTTATTGACCAGGGCTTCTACAGGATCGTCGACGATACCAGCCATGGAACCCTCCAAGGCTTTCTAGCAACTGGAAGATGCAAAAGTTCCACTTCACAGTTTACAAAGAAGGACCAAGTCACTTGAACTTCCTGTGTTTTCCATATTATATAGCAGCCAGATCCACTTGATGCCATAACACTCATTTGCATGCAAACCCGATACCCGCCCAGCCGGAACAGCTTGAGCAAAAAGCAGCCATTGCAAGTGGGGAGGAGGAGAATGAAAGCACCTCAGGTGCATAGCCAGCCAGCCCAAACCCATGGTCTCTTTCATCTCAGCTCCGATAGCAGAATAGGGACGGTGAACTCCCTGGCACCTTTTGGTGATTGGCATATCCCAAGGACCTGCTCCTAGGGAACTATGAGGATCCCGTGTCAGGATATGGTTTGCATTTGGAAACCCTCCTGCCTCACCTACCCTGAGCTGTGAGGCACAGGGAGAGGGTGATTGAGGTGGTCTCCCCACACTTGCAGAATGTCATATAAAAAGGAGCTGGGTTTTACCTGACTCCTGGCTTTGAAGAGTGCTCGCCTATAAAGCCAGGCAAGTGGCCTGAGAACGGACCCATCAATTCCCACACTTTCACATGTGGATCCAGGGAGGGGTGAACTACCCATATTATTCAAATTAAGAGGCCCTAGTTTAACCCAGGTTCTGGTGTCTGTGTCTTTATTCTATGCTTCCTTCTCCACTCGCAAACACTACATACAGATTGGACTACTGTAATGGACTCTACGCTGTGCTGCCTAATGTCTTTGGAGACAACTTACAAACTTGAGCTGGTACCAAAATGTGGCTGCTAGAGTTCTCCTTGGGGCTAGATGGTCAGATCATATTGCAGTAATCCTGTACTAGCTATATTGGTTGTTAGTGCATTTCTGGGACCAATTCAAAGTATTGGTTTTGACCTTTAAGGATCTAAATGGTTCAGCTTTGGCATCCAGGTTTTTGAAAGACCACCTACACCCTATATAGTTGTCCATGCTTCAGAGACCCTAATCATTGGCCTACCACCAGAATGAGTAAGGTTGGCAGACACTAGACATAGGGCCTTTTAAGTGGTGTCTCCTACCTTAAGGAATTCCCTCCTGAGAGACAGACAGATGTATAGTTGCCCCTATATTTTAAGAAGGTTTTAAAAACTCATCTGTTCTCCCTGGCCTTGCCAAAACTGGTGATGGTATTTGCTATTGATGGATATTTTGAAATTGGAACTGGCTTTATTTAATATTGCTCATTCTATTGTAGTTTGTTTTATTTAAAATTGCTTATATTTAATATGGTTTTATTAATATTGTTTATCATTTTTAATGCTTTAAGCCACCTTCAGAAGGCCATAGTGTTAAAATGTAGCTTAGAAATGGATTAAATAAATAAATGATAAAAATTAACACATATATGTATATATGCGTATGTGTGTGTGTGTGTGTGTGTGTGAGTATATATATATATATATATATATGATAGCAAGAACAGAAAAAAGCTATTCTGGTTGTGTTTTTAGATTGTATGTTATTTGTTGTTTTTGGATTGTGGCTTGTTTTATATTTTTAAAATGATTTTATGGTTTTAATTTTTGTGAACCGCCCAGAGAGCTTCGGCTATAGGGCGGTATAAAAATGCAATAAATAAATAAATAAATATAATATATATTTTCCAGCTTTTATTTAAAGTATCTAATTTGTGGATAAAAATACCTGAATTGCAAATGCAAACTGGTTTTATACTTTGCTTTAGACTGGTTTCAGAGTGACCTCCATCCAGTCATTATGCTTCATTTCAATATCTGAAATGGGCGCTGTATGGAACCTCTATGTTTTCAACATCAGTTCTAGATTATATAATTGTGCCTTCAAACATGCCATTCAGTAGTTATGCTTCTTTTCAACATCTGAAATGGACACTGTCTGGAAACTCTATGTTTTTTCAAGATCAGGTCTGGATTATACAATTGTACGTTCAAATGCTCTGAGGTTTACCAATCCAGTCTAAATTCCCATGTAAGCTACAATGCACATCAGAGGTTCTGCACATTGACTTAAATGCAAACAAATGTGTGCAGATGCTCCATCCATTGAAGTGAACAGAGTAGGCTTTGTGGGCAAGAAAACTTAACAGATACACTAGGGCTCCTGGGGCTGCAGATAATCATTGAACTGGAATGTAGGTTTAATTTCACCCAAAATACATTAGAAGCAAGAAAATAAATTCATAATTAGGCTTCAATGAAAATTAATTGCTTATAAATTATGGATAATGATGACTACAGATAGTGGATAATGAAGTACAGAGCAACAACAACAACTGGAATAGATGGGGATTTTAATTATGACAAATCTTTTAGCCCATCACCACTAGCTATTTCACAAACACATTTGCAGCATTTTACTTTACCAGGGAAACATTTTAGAGTAAAACAATGCCTAGAAGTGTTGCACATAATTAAATAACAACTTCTACGCTCATGAGACAAAGGCAGAAATGCTACGAAGGTATGACATAACATGCAGTGAGGAGCTCCATTCTGGAAAATGAACCAAATATTGCATTATAACAAAGAAATTATTAAAGTAGAATTTGGTAGCACAAGTCAAATATGATCAAGAACCAATTTTAAGCATTGACTATATAGATATGTTATCTTAAGATGACTGGAAGAAGAGTTTCCATTGTTTTTTGGCTGATACTACAGACCTTATGTGAATATCCCATGAGATTTGGGAGATTAAGACCATCACCCACAATTCTTCAGTTTCAACCAGGGTTTAATTATATCCCTTTGCATTACATCAATCCATCACCACTCGGACAGCCATCTAGTCCACCAGAAGAAAGCTGCAAGATAGAAAATGTGAGAACAGTGACACACAAGAACTTCTAATAATATTTATTTCTTAAAATGCATTGGAAAGCTATAAATAAGAGATATACAAAAGTTAAAAATAAATAAAATAGGTTCCAATATTAAAACATTTCAACATTTAAAATACATATTAAAATTTAAAATTAAAAGACTTAAAACATAACTTGGGTCCACGTTATTCCCCAAAGGCCTGCCGGAATAAGAAAGTTTTTGTATGCCTCCGGAAACACATCAAGAAGGGAGCCAGTCTAGCTTCCCTGGGAAGGGAGTTCCAGAGCACTGGAGCAGGGGGTGGAAGAGGGTTCCCACCAGGCATGTCTGTGATGGTGGTGGGACTTCCCCTGAAGATCTCAAAACACGGGCAAGCTCATAAGGGAGAATACGGTCTTTCAGATAACCTGGACCCGAGCCATATAGGGCTTTATAGGTCATAACCAGCACTTTGAATTGTGCCCAGAAACAGACTGGAAGCCAGTGGAGCTGTTTTAACAGAGGAGTTGTATGCTCCCTGTAGCCAGCCCCGGTCAACAATCTGGCTGCAGCTCTTTGAACCTGCTGAAGTTTCCGATCACTTTTTAAAGGCAGCTCCACGTAAAGCACCTTACAGTAATCCAATTGGGATGTAACTAAGGCATGTGTCACCGTGACCAGGTGTCATGGCTCCATCTGAAGAATCTTCCTCTGAGGAGGAAGAAGTTTCAGAGACTGCAGCTTCACCCATTCCCCAGGACTTACCAGAGGAGGAGGAAGGGCAGGGAGGGTCCTCAGAAAAGCCCCAGGAAAGCCACCCTCTTCCACCCCCTGTCTCCAACGAGGAAGATTCTGGTCCTGAAGAGGTTTGTCCTTTAACTCACCAGCAGAGGCGGCGTCTGAAGCGTGCGGAGCAAATTCGTCCAATAAGACGTAGTATGAGATTGCAGAAACACAGCACAGCAGACGCAAGCCTTAAATGAGATTGCTTAAGGAATATGGAACAGCTGGGGAAGGGGCGAGGACAAGGTCAGGCAAGACATAAAAGGCTCAAAGGGGGAAGCAGTGGTTTCGTTGGGAACAACCGACGTAATCGGCTCCTAGCATTCCTGCCTGCTTCCGGCTCATAGACTGTGGATTGAATACCCAGCTTGACTTTGGATTGTGGACCCTGGACTTCCTGAATATCTGGCTTGACCCTTGGCTTTGGCAATTGGACTTTGTGGACTTTCTGGCTTGACCCTGGACTCTGGACTCTGGACCCTGGACTTGTGATATATCTGCCTAGCCCCTGACTACCTTGGACCCTGAACTGGGAATCTTGGACATTACTGTCTTACTCCATAAGTTTGGCACTCCATGCAGGCTTGGGGTTAATCTCTTGGAAATAAATAAAACACAAAACAGTCAAGTTTGCTGCCGTTCTTCCTGGACATTCCGTAGATAAGGGGTTTGATTGGCTGGTTTCCCAGACAGAAATCTGGTGAAATACGAAACCAGGTCAGACATCTCCAGGAACAGGAATACAAGAATAATAATAAGAATGCAAGTGGTAGTGGTAGTAGAATACAAGTGGTGGTAGTAGCTTGGATCCTAACTTGCCCCTCTGTTTACATAATTGGGGGGGGGGGGATTTCCACCAATTCTCCCTTCATTTGTAGCCCTCTGCACTATATCCCACACCATTCCCAGGGGTTGTCCTGCCCCCAGAACAGATTGTCAGAGGGTACAGGGAGCTGCAAAGGGAAGAGAGAGGTGGGAAAGAGTGCTCCGATCATGAACTCTGTTAGGATCCACGTATGCTTTGTATAGCGGACTTCAGGGACTAAGGGGTTATGCCTAAGGCTTCAAAGAAATATGTATTCAATCGCTTAATTGAAAATATTCTGACGTTACAATCTATCAAATTGAAAGTTACATATCTAGGTTAAAAACATATTTGAACAAGTAATCTACCATGTACAGCTATGAAGCTGCTATCATTCCTCTCTAGTACTGTTACACCTAATACTAAGCGACACATCCCATTGAAATCAACGAGGGAGACTTCCAAGTAAGTAATTTAGGATTAAGATGTAGATTAGCAAGAGCTAGATTTAACCGCCTGCCTAATATTAAGTCTAAAAGTAGTTTCACTAATTAGGTCATTCTATCACAGAATTTTGGCTTTTATCCAATGGCACTCTTTCATCATACTAACATTTCATTCTCTCTTCTTTCTTTCTTTTTTTTTAAAGAAATGCTATGGCCCACTGTACAGAGATTTTCATTCATTTTTGACAGGGTTGTGCCCTTTCCATACCTGCTACAATTGTGCTATTGGTAGCTGAAATTGCTTTTTAACTGGTTGTTTGTATAGTGTAGGTGGCGTGTCCTGTATTCTTTATTTTGAACTTGCCTGAGCCAAGTTTCCCTATGAAGGGAGAGAACCATCAAGGCCTACCAATCTTCTCTCTCAGCCTGAAAGATTCACAGTTTCTAGCACTGGTTTCCCCTCAAAATAGCAGTCAATTATGTTATTAACCTCCAAGTGCTTGTTGACAGCTGAATCATGGGATACAGCGGCATTCATCTTTGAATACTCCTATGTCTGCAGTTTATATGGGGCACAGCAGTGTTCATCTTTCTATACTCCTATAACCGATAGGATAATATCGATTTAGCTGATATTCACCTCTCCTTCACATTAGAATTATGTGAAGGGTATTCAGAACCGATTCAGAATGTTAATTCACTAGGCCTACAATGGGTCTATGCCAATGGAGCTGTCAGAAGCAGCTCCTCCAAATGTGTATGTTGCCAATGTTTCCTCCCCTCATTTTAAATCCTTGCCAAGCTTCTCATAATGAGGAAATGGCAGGAGTATAGAAAAGCTATTCTGCCAACACTCTACTACAATATGCCATTCACACATTGTCTAGTTTCTTATTGCCAATTTGGAAGAGGCCAACAGGTTTTGTTAGGGTACTATCTAATGCATGTTGTGGTTGCTTTCATTTCTATATAAATAATAAAAATAATAATGCAAATAATAAATATAGTCTAAAAAAAATAGAAAGATTTAAACAATGGAAATCACTGAAAAAACAACTTAAATAAACACTGTTTTTCTTAACAGACCTGTTGTAAAACAGCACATACAGATCCCTCATTATATACCATTAAATGTCTGGAAGTAGAGGTGGTCTTAACTAGGTGTGTGCACGCCAAAAAATATCGTCATTTAGCATTATCATCATTTTGGACCAAAAAAAATATCGTCTTCATTCATATCGTAGGTGAACCGTATCGTCTTCACGATAATTATCGTGAAAAAACAATATTTTTGTAGCCCTATTTTTAAAGGAAAAATGCCTATAACTTCTGTATTTTAAAAGTTAGAGGCTTGAAACTTGGTCACAGTGCTTATGGGGTATGCCTAAGTATGTGTATGAAATTTGAGATCGATCCCTCTAACCCTTGATTTTATATGAATTTGTTAAAGATTGTTTCCGTTCTGACAGGTCTGAATGAAATCGAGGGTTGGAGGGATCGATCTCAAATTTCATACACATACTTAGGCATACCCCATAAGCACTGTGACCAAGTTTCAAGCCTCTAACTTTTAAAATACAGAAGTTATAGGTATATTTATATGGCAGTCCGATAAAATGATAAAATCGCCCAAATATTATAGTCTCCAATGATTATTGAAGTTTTTTGTATTATATCTTTATCGTTAAACACATGTCTGATAATGACCTTATCGTATCATTTTCATAAATTTTAACGATACGATACACATCCCTAGTCTTAACCTAGCACTGAAAAAATGACAGTGTTGGCACCAGGCAGGCCTCAGTGATAAGCTACTAGTCTGGGGCCACCACTGAGAAGGCCCTGTCCCTTGTTGCCACCTTCTGAGCCTTTCTTGGAGGAGGAACTGGGGGGGAGGGGGAGATGTTGATTGTAGTGCCCAGGTATGTACAGGTTGGGAGATGGGTTCTGTCAAGTACTGCAGTCCCGAGCCATGTAAGGTTTTATAGGTTAAAAACCAGCACCTTGAATCTAGCTCGGAAACATACAAGCAGCCAATGCAAGCAGGCCAGAATGTCCGGACCATACAGACTAGTATTCACATTACCTTGGACTCATTGGTGATTCCACAGAGCTGCTCCTTCTCTTGCTGCCAGGTGAATGTGAGAAGACCAGGACCACGTGGGTAGTACAACTTACTTGTGTCTTCATGTCATTGTGTATCACTGTAGTACAGGAATGGGGAACATGTGGCTCTCCAGATGTTGTTGGATTGCAACTCCCATCATCTCTCACAACTGGCTGAACTGGCTAGGGCTGATGGGAGTTGCATTCCAACATCTGAAAAGCCACACATTCCTCATCCCTGCTGTACTGCATCCTGCCTCCACCCATAGCAGCAATGACTGCGGAGTAGGGGTGAAGAATCACAGTGCCATGACATCAGGACAGAGAGTAAGTTATCATCTGGAGGGAATGGGGAGGAACCTGACACACAGCTGCCATTTTCACAGCTAACCTCCTGTTTCTTGTAACATGTAGCTTTGACCTAAGGCTACCCACTGAGTTCATAGTAGGGGTGAGTTTTGTACTGGAGAAGAGAAGACCCAGTTCTCAACTCCAGCTCTAAAGTAACCTTCCCCAACCTGCTGACCTCCAGATATTTTGAACTACAACTCCCAGCATTCCTAATGATTGGCCATACTGGCTGGGGCTGATGGGAGCTGAAGTCCAAAACATGTGAAGGTTGAGCTACACAAACTGGCAGAGACTCTCCAGGGTTTCAAATAGTTTTTTTCCCCAGCGCTAACGGAAGATGCCTAAAACTGGAACTCGGACCTTTTTCATGTAAAGGATGTGCTCTACCCATAAGCAACACGTCTTCCCCAATTTTGACTTGGGGAAATGGTGACAGGGGGTAATGACTAAACATGCACACAATGCTCTGAAGAAATTGGCAGCTCCCTGAGGCTGCATTTCAGCTTGAAAAAGAAAGAAAAGTGAGGAGTCTAATCACAGATTTCCCACATAACGCGTAGTTGACCCTGACAAGAGTTTAAAGAAGACTGCAGATGGTATGATCAATACAGCCATCTTTTCCCATAATGTATACTGACTGGGTTCAGACGACATGATAGCCAACAGTGGTTAAAATAATCAACGGTGGGTTAAATAGTCAATAGTCGGTTATTGTAAATAGCCAATGCTGTGCAGAGTTCATTATTTGAACAACAGTTGGTTATCATGCCATTTGTCATGCACTGTTGACTATTTCATGACACACCTGGTTATTTTTGGCAACTACCGAGTCCCCTGGCAAGAGTGATCGAAGTGGCAGCAGCTGCCCTAATCCACCTGGCAGAACTCACAATGGCTGATGGGATACCAGCGGGAGGATTGAGGGGAGAGAGAGGGCAGTGGATTTGTCAATCAAACACACCATTTGCTAATAGTCAGCTCAATACTGGCCTTAATCCACACCATGGTTGATCATAATCATGTTGTGTGGGGAGTACCCCCTCAATAATCAACCATGGAGTCGACTGTTAACCCCCCACTTACTATTGTGTTGTCTGAATGCAGCCGCTGGCCCTTTCCACACCAGGCGTTTTGCCTAGGATTGCCACTGGGTGCTCCCTGTGAGTCCAAATGACATACAGGGAGTCCCAGGGGAGAGGGGTTTGGCCATGGGATTTTCCAGGTTTAAGGGAAACCTGGAAAATCCTGATTCTTCCGCAGTCCCGGGAACTTTCTGGGACTGCAAAAGATGTGCCCACCCCTCCCAGGTGCAGCTGCGCTTACTCGTGAGTAAGCACAGCTGCAAAATGGGCACAGAGCATAGCTCTGTGCTGATCAGGAGAGAGGAGGTACCAGTTTTGCCACCCCTAGGAGGGCAGGGAGGGAGGTTTGGGGCCCACACGCGCACAAGTTTTTTTAAAAAAAGACTAAGGTCCCCTCTACAAGGATTCGCTTTTGCGCCTGGTTAGGCGATTATGCGCATAATCGCTGAAGCGCATTTACGCCTAATACCTCTGCATGAGAGGCGGCGAAGCGCATTAACGGGTGACCAAAATGTGCTTTACAAGTAGTTAATGCGGAGAATCGCTTGTTCACATAGTCAAAATGCGCTTTAACGGCCGGAGCAAAATAAAACTCGCTGTTTAACGCGCATTCGATAATGCGCATAATCGGAGAGATAACACGCCTCTATGCCCGATTTGCGCTCCGTTCTTGTAGAGGTAATTTTTTTAAGCACCTTGAAAGAGCTTTAAACCTCTCTTGTAGAGACAGCCTTATTTTTTTGGAGGAATGCTCATGCACTCTCCGTGGATCACACAAAATAAATGGTGGTCGTGACTTGCGATGGCCCAGGAGCAGCCTGGGCTGTCGTGCCTGCTGATGTATATTGAGAGCGCCGATCCTGGAAGCGGCTACTTCCGGGATGACCCGCACTGCGCCCGCTACACCCCTCTGGTGTAGAAAGGGCCACTGTGTGCTTTCACTCAAGAGCATCTCTGGTCAAACAGATTTTGAATTGCTACCAAAAAATTATGCACAAAGAGTCCAGTGGGATGAATGTGCTCACTACCTTTATCACTGTGAACGGACTGTCATCTCTCTCCAGACTGATTTCCTGTAGCTGAGGAACAGCTGTCTATAGTGTTTACTTCTCTAATTGGTGTGTGTTTGTATGTGTGTGTGTGCGCACGCGTGTGTGAAATATCTTGTATTATTTGTGTAACATTTTAATGGAGAGAATGAAACTTCATCTTGAAAGTATTCAAAGGACAAAACAGTGTCTCCTCATACATTATTTGCTCTGGAAAAATATGTATTTGCATTCAAATATGGTTTTTATTTTTGCCCAGAATATTATAAGGCTTTAATTCCATTTGCCTAATTAATTCCTAGCACACAAAATTACCCTTTTGGTACTTCAGTATCCAAATAAATAATCCCCTTTAAGGTGTTAGAAGTATTCCCTAAGGGGGGGAAATCATTTTTTTTCCTCTTAGAAATTAATTTCATCATTTTAAGATTACCTAATCCTCCAATAGCACAATATCTGGCAAACCCCAAATGTGAGGGATATAAATCCCTTTGATATTACTTTTTTAAAATGTTAATTCAAAATCATGCACATTCAAAATCAAATGCATTGTTGAGCAAGTGTATCACGGCCAGACTCCAGGGTTGAAGGGAGCCCACCTACCGCGATGCCTGCCCTGCCCCCTCTTTAAAAAGCCTCTTTTTTTTCCTCCTGACACTCTGGCAGCAAGCAGCTTCTTTTTTCTAACTTGAATCCTGATCACCACCATTTCCCAATGCCTTTTGTCACTCCAGAACATTGTTCTCAATATTCTGAAATGACAACTTCTCAGGCAAATTAAAGATGGTGGCCCAAAACCACCCAGCACCAAAACAATGGGGGAAAGTGTGTTTTCAATTTTAAAAATGGGCCTAGTGCTTGCTTTACGGTTGGCTACACCCAGGGTGCTTCAGTCCAAGCAGCTGCCCAAGTATTTTATGAACCATGAAGAGATCTTAGGATATTAAGTAGTATAAAAGTAGTATAAAATTTATAAAATTAATAAATATGCCTTGTGTTGGCATCAGGCCTGAATGGTACTATGTATTATTGGGGGGGGGGGGTCTAAATCCTTATGCTGTTATGATTTTTCACACAGATAAGAGTGACCCATTTTTCACTTCACATATTTTCTAATATGATGCTGTAGGGATGATGGGATGCCTTTGTGACAGAAGTTTATAAAATTGTAAGTGGTGAAAAAACAAATAAAGAAAAGTTATTCAATGGAATCAAAAGCACATAAGAATAACTGGATCAAAATAAATGTCCATCTAGTCTAACATTCCATATCCAATAATGGACAACCAAATGCTGTAGGGTAACTCAAAATCAGGTTCTTCTTCTTTTCCTTCTTCTTTAGCATTCAAAGGCTAAGAGGACTTTCAGACGAGGGAAATCATGTTTCCCTTACCATCGCTCTGCTTCCTGGTTCTCTTCTGCCTTTAAAAGGAGCAGAATTACAAGGAGAAGAGAGCATCAACCATGTGGCCTGTACATTTCAATGGGATAGCACCCTCTAGTGGGCATTCTATAGCACAACCTCCCCTGCACATGGCAGGAAATCCTGATAAACCCATCCTATTTTAGAGGAGTTGGGTTTTCTGAGGTCTATTTTGTAACTCTAAAACTGGGGAAAGGAGCAGGAGATGCGCAGGAGGCTCACGGCATTGTCAAAATGACCCACGAACATCCATGAGTGGCCAGTCACAAGCCTGCTAAAAATTGCTCGTTTAAAGAAGCCCTAGATCTGCACTTGTGTATTATTGTTGTTGTTGTTGTTGTTGGTATTGAAGTACACTGAACTGTTAGGGCATATTATGTATTCCATATACTACTTTTCTAGCATTATTTCTTGCTTTTTTCCATATTATCCAAAATGTCAAAACATATCTCATTGTGTGTGCTATGAGGTTTAAATGCACAAGATGGCTATAGCATCACCATGATATGACACGAGGTGTAGATCTGGCCCTGGTTAATAAGCACTGGTAAACCTAATTTCACCTTGTATTTGAGTTGTGGGATCAGTTCCCCCCCCCCTCTATTTGATATCCTATTTCTTGTCTGAATGTCCACAAGTGTCTTAAGGTGGCTATCAAGATTACGTTGCTCCCACTGACGTATTAAACATTCCCTGTTTTGTGTCATCCATACATTTCGCTGATATTTAAAAAGGCAAAAATGTGTTGATGCTATTAGGCTTACAACATCCTGTAGCAACGACTGAAATGGTTCATGTGGTGCTGCGCAAAGAAATGACTTTTGGTTTATCCTGAACATGCTGCCAAGCAAGTATCACATTAAATTGTCTAGCAGGAGGCTGAAGGCTCCCACTTTAATGGATAAGCAGTGCTAAGTATATAATTGATCTTAATAATAAAAACAAATCTCTCCGATTTTTAAAAAAATCTGTTCAAGTAACTACAACCTTCCCCCCTACCCACCCTACTGCTGTTGACGGAACATAATCAGACTCTCACACAGAAACAGCGCAATACCACAATGGTGTGAAAGGTCCTTTGCAATTCCTCTTGTACCTCAGTGGTTGAGCAATTATTAGTAGCCCTGGGAGCCACCCACCATGAAGCAGCCCAGTTCTAGTGATCTAGCAGCCATTGTCCTGCAAGAGCACAAATTTATGTTTTGAAACTTTGACCTCTCCCAGCCTGATGCACAAATGCTCTAGCTAGACCACTAGCAGATTGGAACAGTCACTATCTAGCTTGGAACAGTCCAGGCACACAGACATATATCCTGATTTGTAAAGCTGCTACCATATCATTGTTATGTTCTATTCTAATGTCTCTGTTGACCGGCTAAATCGTTGGAATAGCAGTGGCTCACTCAATCCTGTGATAACAAATGAAATATGAGAAACCAGATAACTAAAGAAGAAATGGAGTGCAAACAGTTGAGAGAGATACGGGGAAAGTTTTTGAAGCAGAGGGTGCATTTAAGCATATGACTTTACATGTGTAAAGCCATGGGCGATAACAATCATGCTCCTTTCCCACTTTTTTGCCCCTCAATCCCCTCACCACAGAGGGGCTCATGAATAGTGAATTCTGTAGTGTTTGTGATAGGCTCATTCCTTGAGCCAGGCCAGGATTTCTGAATGACCTGCATTAAGTATAGATAATCCATCCCAGGTTTTGTACCAGACTGGCAAGACCTGATCCTGAGCCAGAGCAGTACCACTCAAAGTGGGGGACATGATGCTTGTTAAGAATCTCCAGCCTTGAAACAAACTTTCAATGCCTTTCTGCCCTGCCCTGTACCGGATCACATCACAATGATAAATGGCACAATGGTTAGTGCACAAATCACAAGGAATGTTTCATACATCAAACCACTTAACAACACCCTCAGGCTCAAAGACATGATGATGATGATGATGATGATGATGATGATGATGATGATTTCAGACAGAGTGATAATCCCATCCCATCCCCCACTCCTGCTGCACCAGACCCAGCAACTCTTGGTGTTTCAGAGATGAGTTTGCAACATTACCCAACAACAATCAACAGCCATACTCCAAGCTATTTGCATGACTAAATTGCATAAAAGAAACTGTTCTTGTGAACTATGAGCTAATTATCTTGTTTGCCTAATTGAGTTGCATGTGTATTTTTAATATGTGTATTAGTTGTAGATTTCCTTATACAGCTGCAGTTTCTGTTGTTGTTCAAATGCTCCCACTTTATAGTTATGTTGCTGGGTTTTGGTTTTTTTTCATATTTGAGGGGAAAGGAGGGATGTGGTATTTGTGATACTTAGTCAGGCCAGGATTTCTGAATGACCGTAATAAAGTACAGATAATCCATCCCAGGTTTTGTACCAGACTGGCGAGGCAAAGGCCAGTCTGCCTGTGGCTGCCAGCAAAGAAGGAACACTAAAATAAATGACTGCCACCTAAGTCTTGTGTGGAACCAGATTCCTAATTCTAAGGGTCCCAGGTCTGTGGACACAGTAAATCCCTCCTCTGAAATTTGCATGGATAGTAGCCCTGCCCCCTCCCACACATGCCTCGATTGGCTTCCTCCATCCCCTTCCTCCTCCCCACTTGCAAGGACAACCTAACCATATCCCACTTTCGTGCCACACTGATTGGCTGAGCAGGGCTGTCCATCATCTCAGGTAATAAGATCTCAGGTAATAAGCTTTACACTGCCATATTCTTATATAAGATTCCCCATTTTAGAGAAGGAGTAATACATTGCATGTACACATATATCCACTGCAATCTCATACACCATTAGGTGGGAGTAAGCCCTAATGGGCTTCTGAATAGATGCACATAGGATTGCAGTGTTAATGTTTAACAGTTCTCCATCTTGGAAAGCTGAGCAAGGCAGAGAGAAAAATAAAGACAGGCAAAGTTTTTTTTAACAAAACTGGAGCAGAAAGTAAAGGGTAAAGAAAAGAGCAAGAAAACAATGTGCTATAGTTTTCCCATTTTCTTACCTTCTAATTAACATTTTAAAGCATTTTTATAATCAAATTGTCTTTATGTTTGATTCTGTGTATGTGTGTGCATGTTTAAGATTTGGGATGATAGCTGCTTTCCTCAAGCATCGTAACACATAAGGGCAACCCAGATGCACAAACCCAGTGAAGCAGATTGTCCACGCTAGCAAGTGAGCTAAGCCAGACCATTGACAGCCAATAAGAATGCTTCGCCATCACTAAATAAAAGTGAAACCAGAGTCAACAATGAGGACACAGAACATAGAATGCCGGTTGGTTAGCACATGCCAAGCTTCTGCTCAGCTTTTCAGAATCAGGGTTTTCTGTTTCCTGACCACTTGGAGGCATGGAGAGGGAGACGTCTCAAGCAGAGAAGAAAACGTTGTGGTTCAGCATTTGCTTGCTGCCTCCTCCGATAAGGAAATGAACAGCACAACATGTCTGCTGGCCAGTGTCCAGACCACACTGGCAAGTTTTGGAATACATCCCAGATTTCAAAACTCAGAAAGAGATGACTGGAAAAGTTGTGTTACTGGCCTTCTAAGAAGGAAAACTAAAGGAGAGGGGGGAAAGCTATTCTAACAAGAAGAAATGTGTGTATATGGTGTATAAAAACATCTGTTTCATCAACTTGTGGTAATAAAATAGCATTTGGACAAAAAAAAGTGTGTTTTGGTAATTTGGAAGTTATTCTCGCATAATGAATGTGTATGTCCAATGTAGTTAACAGGCTTTACACAAATCTAGCTCTGGCATGGCCTCATAGGAATAAATGGCTCATCTATGCTGCATTTGGGCATAATCGTCAAACAAAGATCTTTATGCCAATATGCTAGTAGTAAAGATTTCAAAAAAAATGCTACTGATAGTTTCCAACCACCTGGGGAGAATTCAAATGGAGTGAATACAAATCTGGGGGCAAATCGTTATGCTTTCCAAACATTGGTGAAATTCCACCTATTCATCTCCTCTCCAAAATTTGGCAGCACTTTTTGATAGGTACAAAGATTCAATGCACCTGAATGCAACCTACAAAAAGGTTTTTGATTTATTATTATTATTATTAATAATAATAATAATAATAATAATAATAATGGGAGCATTTCCTCTTCAAATAACCCACATATTACAAATTAAAATATGGCTAAAGGAGGGAAGGAAGATTCCTAGTATAAAATTTAGCTGCAAATTGAGAGCCCAAGCAGTCCCAGGGTGGGGGGCAGGGGGATGCTGAAGCCTAGATTCGGAAGATCTCAGTTCAAAGCTTACCTCTGCCATGGACTTGAAAGCTAGCCTTGGGAAGTCATTTTGCTTCAGTTTCTCAGGCTATATAATTTGGGTAACATTAGCACAGAATTGTTATGAGGCAACACAAGCCAAGTCATAAAACGGCATGTGGGATAAAATGGAGCCCTGTAGCACGCCAGCGCAATCATCTCTTAGCACCACTTTCTGGGTATGGCTATCCAGATGAGAGTGGAACTATTGAAACAGTGCCCCAATTCAATACCAGAAAGATACCTTGACCAATGGTACCAAAAGCCAGGGCTGGCCTTACCGTTAGGCAGAGTGGGGCAGTCGCTTCAGGCAGCAGATGCTGGGAGGTGGCAGCAAAGTGTTGGAGAATAGAGCTGTGGGCAACACAGTCTGCCTTGTGTGGCGTAAGCTAGCCTGCTGTCTTCATGTTTGGTGAAGAAATTGTTGAAAGAAAATTCAGCAGTCCAATCAATTTTTGTGCATGGAAGAGGAGGGAGGGCATTTTGCCCTTTGTTTCAGGCAGCAAAGTGCATTGGGCCGGACCTGCCAAAACCTGCCAGCAGGAAAATGTATTTATGATGCTAAAGACTAAATAATATTTAATGGAGATTATGGTCAGGGGCAACACTTTTATGCTGCCTGGGACTGTATCATTAAAACCCACATTGTAATGTTCGCATCTTTACATCAAATCCATGTGCGGTCCTTGGAGATGTTATTTGTTATTTGTCTAATCAAAGGCCCTTCTGCTCCTGTAGCAGTTTAGTTGGTTCCAAACAGTACTGGTTTTAGAAAACAGAGGGGAACTGCTTAAAAATAGATGATGCAGCATTGCCCATAGTTATTGAGTTGGCCATGTTGTTGATTCATCCACAAAAGCTACCAGAAATAAAAGGAAAGGGATGAAATTAATTAAGTGAACCAGAGGAATACTTTGGTCTCTGCATTAACACACAAGGCTCTAGAGACGAAGGATTGTATGCTTGCCCTTGAACTTCCAGCCCCAATGAAATTTTAGGGGAGTATAACAGAACATGTACAGCACATTTGCCAACAAAAGGAATGGGAACTGAGAACAGGATAATGAGACTGTATTAACCTATTAAAACCATTGTGTTTGCACTGCTTTTACAATTACAGCAAAGTTAATTGATTTCAAACACAAATCATTTTTTGGCATTTGTTTATTTTTGTATAAATGGTTATTGCGTGGTGGCCTGAGATTTGCAGTGTTAACAGCATTCAAATAATGAACACTGGCATAATAATTAATTGGGCTTAGAATGAAAACTAAGCTTGCGGGTTTATATTGAAAAATTGGTAAGTTCTATTCGCCTGAATAGAATATTCTTCATGCCTGTCTCAATGTTTTCTCCTCCTGCAAGGTCAGATAACTTGTGGGCACCATAGCACAATTAAAACCATAAAATACAACAGATCAAAACATATAAATCTTAAAAAATGTAAAAATACCATGTAAAACTAAAATAAATACAGCAGCACATACAGCCCAGGCAAAGCCTGGGTGAAAATATGTGTTTTCAGGAGGCATGTGCACTCACAACGTGACTGGCCAGTACAGTCGCGTGAGGCTGTTGTGGGTGGGGGCCGGGGAGAAGAGACATCGTGGAAGCCACCCATTGGTGGCTTCAAACTGGAGCCAGAATGACAAGGAGGGGTGGAAAGAGTATAAATGGTACTCACCCCTCCCGTCTTCATCTCCTGTTTCGCGGCTCCCTCCCTCCCTCCCTGTAGGCAGTGTGGGTTCGCTGGTTGCCTTCATGGGACCAAGTAGGAATTTTTTGCTCATAAAACACATTTATGGCTATGGGTTTTTTCGCCTACTTCACACTGCAAGACAGTAGTGGGAGTAATAAATAGGTTATTATATTGGTCACTTCTTGAATTTGGCAGGTAGGTGCAGACATCTGGTGGGACAGGGCTGGTGAGCATTCACAGGCACTATTCTGGTGACTAGTAATTCCTGAGGGCTCCCAGCTGTGAGTTTTATGGCCTCAGCTGGTGGGATAAGGATTACTTGTGAGGCCAACCTTTCTCACCCACCCGGATCCATACGGAGCGGGGAGGGGCCGACACCGGAAGGTCTCCCTACCCCGAAAGGGAAAACCTGTGGAGTGGCGAGGATCAGCGCCACTTAACAGGTAGTGAATGGCTTGCCCTATAAAGATAGATGTCCGCTTAGGTTTACCCAATCTGCAGATCTTTAAATAAAGTGGCCCTATTTAAATCCACATATTGTGTCTGTCTCTTCTTGTCTCCGGTCTCCATTTCTCGCAATTAAGTAGGCTGACCATCTGAAAAGGAGGACAGGCTCCTGTAACTTTAACAGTTGTAGAGCAAAGGGAATTTCAGCCAGTGTCATTTCTATGCAATTAGTCCCTGGTGAAATTCCCTCTTCATCACAACAGTTAAAGTTGCAGGAGCTATACTAGAGTGACCATATACAAAAGAAGGCAGGGCCCTGCAACTTTAACAGTTGTGATGAAGAGGGAATTTCACCAGGAACTAATTGCATACAAATGACACTGGCTGAAATTCCCTTTTGTCTACAACTGTTAAAGTTACATGAACTCTGTCCTCCTTTTCAGATGGTCAGCCTAATTTAAGCATATTACATTTTCCGCTTCCCAAACTCCAAATGGTGGGTGCCACTACAGAGAAGGCCCACTAAAGAAAATCCAATTACAGATGTATGCCTAATTTATTGCTTTACTCATACATTTCAGTGCATTTTGAGGTGATGCCTTCTCAATCAACAGAAACTACAGAGCAATGTGTGTGTGTGTGAAAAATGCATATAGTTAAAGACAATTAATACTAATCTTACAATTTCATGGTACATGCTCTAGCTACCTGGCTAATCACTGGCTACACATGAGTAGAACATGGCTAATCGTAAACAGGGTTTTGCAATCCTTCCCTACTTTTGGAGATTGAAGTTCCAACAACCAACAGTGGCACAGTTATTATTTAAACATGGGAGTTGCTTAACTTTCCTACCAATTCTATATAGCTTAGGCTAAAGGTACTACAGCAAGCTTAGGGAGAGACAGTATTTCGAGATGGATGCCTCCTGGTGCTAACAATCAAAAGACATCATGCGGCTGCTCCATCTTTCGCTCCTTTACACATTTCCTGTGGTAAGAAAAAAGATGGAAGAAGCAATAGAAAAACACGGGAGGATTACAAATGGAAGGCAACAACCTGAACTCTCTGACTGCATGTAAGAAAAAAATGTCTGGAAGCATCCCTAGAGTCTCTCTAAACAGCAGTAGCAGTTTTTCCCAGGATATGTAAGAAAGCGCTGGTAACAGGTTCAATGTCTGCTTTTGTTGTGGAAAAGTCAATAATATTTTTAAATGTACAAACATACCTGTAAAGTTTGTTTGTTATATTTATAAGTCACTTTATAACGATAATGTTCTTGGTGCAATAAACAATAAGTAAAACGAATTAAAACAAAAACTGTGTGTGTGTGTGTGTGTGTGTGTGTGAGAGAGAGAGAGAGAGAGAGAGAGTGGAAACACTGTTCTTAACAACCTTACTTAGATATTATCCATTTATCCATTTATGATGAGCACCCTAGCCTGCTCTGTCATTTGGCAGCCCAGATATCTCCTTGCCAGCATGCAGTCATGAGTAAACAACCCAGCCTGACCCGCCTACCAATGAACATGAATAAGGGCCCCAGGGTGCTCTTAATAAGGGCCCCTAGAGGATGTACTAATAAGTTAACTATACACCTGAACTCATAGGCCAGAGATTTATTCACAAATCACTCTTAATGCAGTTCTTTACACATGAGGGCAACAAACATAGAGCAGCATAGGCATATACCAAGGCAGGAGGGATAAATGTGAAATGAAGCACTAGCATGGATATAGCATTAGCAGCTGTCTCATGTGAAATTAACATTGTGGTTGTTCTTTTTCACAGAATCAGGGCTGTTGAGGCATAGACTATAATCTCAGCAGCATACTTGGGTTTCCCAGGCAGGCTGCCATCCAGACAACAATCAGACCTAGATCTTGGGATGGGTGAGAAATTTGTTCCATCAAGATTTTTTTGTGGATTTACACTCTGTATACAGTTTTCAAACCAAAGTGTCATATCCGGCTTGGTGTAGATCTGGCCCAAGACAATGTTATGTTCCAAAATCTGCATTTTTGCAAGCTTTCCAATACTATTCAACTCAAGCAAAATGCACACTAATGGCAGTATCCTACAGTGTCATACCATTAACACAGATTACATTGTACTAGCCTAAGGATCCTCTAGCACAACACCAATAGCATTAACTTTTGTGATAAGATTCCCTGGAAAACCTATTGCACAGATATAAGCATTGTGCTAGAGGAGCTTTACACTAGTGCAATGTAATTTTGCTTTAGTTGCATGAGACTGTAGGATACTGCCCCAAATGTGAGAAAAGACTGCACAAAACAGCATTTTAGCAACGTAACGTACTGGGGGGGGGGGGGATGAATACATATAAAATTGTGTAAATTAGGAAAAATATGCTCCCAAAAAAATGTTTTTTAAAGATTTTGTTTTAATTGCAAGCTCATGTGGAAACAGGGAAGAAACAAGACTGAAAGTGACAGATCCATCTATCCAGTTCTGCCTAGCTTCAACAATGTACTTGCATCGTGTGCCCTAAGACCATGCCCTGGGACCAATATTAATAAAAGGGTTTGGGAGTGACCAGCAAGGCATGCTGAAGAAACATAAGGAAACACCCATGAAATTCCACACAGTTGCTCTGTGCCTGTCTGGACAAGCAGATGGAATTGGTGCCGGTGGTAATGCCAAACTTCTTCATTTAGTTAGTCCTTCCTTCCTGGAGGTACTTTCCCTCCTAACTTCTGAAGTGGCATTGCTATCACTGGTGGAAATGTAAGGTGAAATCTACTGCATGCACAAAAGAGGTCTCAACGGACTAAATACACCAGAAAGCTTGAACAAATATCACATTGATTTTTAATCTGTGCACCTCTTTGATACTTGTAATCTGTGCACCTCTTTGTGATGATGAAACAAACAAAATCAGCTGGTCTGTGATGGATTTTGGGGTCAGTACAACAACAATTATTAAAAGCTCGGCCAGCATCTAATATCTGTATTAAATCAAATAAAAGGCGATGCTGTGTTCGATTAGCTGATTAGCAACCACACACAATAACCAAAAAATTACAGACAGCATGAATGCTGTGGAATTTGTTTAAAAGATTTTCCAATGAATAATTTTAAGGCAACAGAAATAGTCACACAGAAAGCAAATTAGTAAGGGAAGGTAATGTGCTTCCCTTGATCTTTGTCTTGATCTTGAATTGTCATTGCAAAGAGTGCCGCTTAAGGAATATAAATGGAAATGACCTGAGTGTCACAAAGGTAAATATTAGAGATTCAAATTAGCAAAAAGAAATTCATCTTCTCACAGGGGGTGAAAGATATGCAAGAGAAATAGTAATACTTTCCATTAAAAGCATGATTTGGAGATAACTTGGTAAAGATTACATAATGTTAATTGCAACTATTATTATAATAATTTTGGTAATTGTTTTGCTGAAAATCAAGTGTACTTTAGAACTGTTGGACACAAGGATCCCCCTGATATATTCTTTATATCTTCTTCTCAGATAGATATTAGTATCTCAATTCAAGATACTTACTTGGAAACAAGAGAGGTTTCAGATGCAGGCAGGGACAAAGGAAGCAGACATGAATAGAGGAGCCATATCTCAGTGGTAGATCCCTGCTTTGCATGCAGAAGGTCCCAGGTTCAATCCCCGGCATCTCCAGGTAGGCCTGGGAAAGAATCCTGCCTGAAACCCTGGAGGGTTGCTACCAGTAAGTGCCAACAATGTTGTGCTAGGTGGACCAATGGTCTGACTCAGTATATAGGGTGACCAGATAAAATCCAGGTCAGGGCTCATGTAACTTTAACAGTTGTAGAGCAAAGGGAATTTCAGCCAGTGTCATTTGTATGCAATTAGTTCCTGGTGATATTCCCTCTTCATCACAACTGTTAAAGTTGCAAGGGCCTGCCTTGTATATGGTCACTCTAGTATAGTGCCTGCACCTTTAACTGTTGTGATGAAGAGTGATTTTCACCAGGAACTAATTGCATACAAATGACACTGGCTGAAATTCCCTTTTCTCTACAACTGTTAAAGTTACATGAACTCTGACCTGGATTTTATCTGGTCAGCCTATCAGTATAAGGCTTCCTAATAGAATGTCTGTAGTAAATCTTCATATATTCCCCCCATGTGTTGTTTTTAATCCGAAGCACATATCCACCCTGTTTGTGGGCAGAGAAACTGGAGGGACCAGTTCACCAAATTTCTCCAGTGGGAGGATAAATTCTCCAACTCCCCCCCTACTTTTGTTGTTGTTGCTGCTGCTGCTGCTATTACCACTGCAAATGGCGGCAGCAGCAATTGCTGGCAATTTGACTACCATTTTTAATCTTTCACAATGCCCTGGACCTAGTATGGGGAGAAAATGGCCTTCTTTTATTAGAGTGTTGAGAAAAAGAAAGACCTCAGAAATTTTCTCAGAAAAATGTTTTCACCATTTGGTGGGCAAATGCATCACCAATAAAGAAGGCAAAAGAGTGCATGAATTTGCATAATATTTGCATATGCTAATTTATATGTATAGATACAAATCTAGAAATAATTACTATAAATTAATGGGGAAGGCTATCACTAGGTGCCAGTGTGTCTGCTTAGTCTGCTATCCAGATGCTTACTGTTGATGGCAACTTCAAGGTCCTTGTGTTTCCTGCTTCTGGTTCTTTGTCTTCAAAACAGGCTCGGACTAAGTAGCCCTTCAAAAGAGGACACCTTCAAATACGACATCTCATCACCCTATCTGTGAAGGAGCAGGAAATGACTTACATGCACACCAAATTCAAGATTAGTCAAGTTATTTTAGCAATTGAGGCAGAAAACCCTACAAGCCCTGTTGTCTTTGACAATCAAAATACAAGGATAATTAATTAAAGAGCTAATAATTTGCTGCCCCTTCATGACTCTCAAAAGCAGCTGCCTTAGATGACCATCACACTCTGCCTAATGGCAGGGCAGGCCCTGAGATGCTGTGAGTGGGTTTTCATATTACATAGACTACACATTAGATGTAGCTTTTCAGAGAAAGAAAAGTTTCAAAAGGTATTAGGGGTGTGCTTCACCACGGTCCTGAACCACAAATACAAGTTGAAGTGGGCCGATGTGGCCCATCTCAACCAGAAGCCAGTTCGGGAGCAGATTGGGTTGCTTTGGTCCGAAGCAGCCAAAGTACTTTGGGCAGATTTGGCCTGATGGCCAGCCACTTCACCATGCACACATGCTCACGAGACTTACCTGAAGCACTTTGCTTGCGGTGGCGAACCACATATCCTCCAGAAGAGCCGCTGTAGCCTGCAGTAGTGTTGTAAACTACAGCTGCCAGAAAAACCACAACAGCTGACCTACTTCAGATTCAGAACTGAATCCAAAGTGGGCTGGGCAGTTCTGAGGTGCGCCGGGGTTGATTTGGAAGCTTCAAATCGGCCTCTGAGGTGAATTGGAAGAGCTGTGCACAGTCCAAAAGAGTATGTTATATTCATAAAATGTGTTATAATACACTGTCTGATTAATGCACATGCTGCCCAGTTGGATAATGTTTACATCTGCTAAATAAAGTAGAAAGCTATTGTTTTACTATATTGATGGACATTTCCCAAGAATTCAAGCTGATGTGTAGAGTCACTAGTGATATCCTTTCCCCCATCCCCAATTCAAACCATACTGTTTTGTGATCGCTCCTGTCTAATAAACTGCAAATCCCATGATCCAGGCAAGAAATTATGTTCCCATGCACATTCAACTGTAGTTCGGATGGGTTTTGAAGATAATAGTACTTACTATGTTGAAGCTGAAAGTAGGTTCATACCTTATTTCTTTTACTTATTATTATTTTATTATATATAAACATTACTTTTTAAAAAAAATCAAAGTGGCTTACAAGAAAATAATCACAGTATAATAACAACAAAAAGCTGCTGAAAAATAAAATGAATAACTCAAATACAAAACACAGCACTATTATAACCAAAGGAGATTTCATTAAATAATTAAAAAAAGACAGTAGATATCATCAATCATAAAAGGCTTGATGGAATGAGTTTTTCAGCATGCACCGAAAACCAGTAAGAAAGGGAACGTGATGTACCACACGTTCTGTGGCTCTCTTGCACATTGGGTTATTCACATGAGCAGTATCAAGTCAAAGTAGAGAACTCATGAAAGATGGTTGTTCAGTGTCCTTGATCAAGAAGTTCCAAGTCTTAAGTTACTCATGAAAACTGGCAGGAGATCACACCCCAAAAAGGTGCAAGCTAAGGTTTAATTTGTTCTTACAGGGGGGTTTTTGACAGCTATTATGTGCAATAGCAAAGAGTTACTTAGGGTGCAGAGCTAACTAAGAGATATGGATGCATAGAGGGCCTTGGATACAAATAGGGGTCACAAGGTGGGGGCAGGTTGCCTAGCAGCCAGGTGCAGCCAAATAAGTTTCCTCTTTAGCCTGGATTTTTGTGTGTGTATATAAACACTAACAAGTTCTGTATCTTCGCTAGTGTAGTTTTTCATCCTGTTAAAAGCTTAGCATGGTTTGCGCTGCTGTTTTATACTTCTGGCTACTTAGCCAGGGGTCTATACGGGTAGACTATTACTGTATTTACTGTTATTATTTAGAGTGTGTTTGACTCAGTAAAGTTTGCCAAAACCCTTTGCTTTCTGGATTCAGTCTGCTTTATCCAGACCCTTATGCTCATGCCAACTTGATGGGTTCCCTTATCCAACCACAGCAATTTGTTCATCTGTCATAAGCGCTATGACCAAATCTTGGAAAGAGATGCAGATGCCACCACACCGGAAGTATTGAAGAAAAGGCCTGTGAGAGATGTGCTTAACACAAAGGGATCTGTTTTAGGGCAAGGGGTTAAAGGAGATGAGCCACTTATCACAGGGCTAAGCCAAGGCCAGGGTAGACATGCTTGGGCACTGGCCAAGGCCCAAACCCCAGTAGGGGCCCATTGGCAAGTGCCCCTGGAGTTGTTCCTCCTCTTCACCATTGCAACCTGCTTGTTCATCTGCCCCTCACTCTGACCCACACAATGAGGAGGAGGAGGAGGATCAGTAGATGCTACTGCCTATTTGCTCACTGACTCTCTGCCTTCCAAATAAACAAGTGGAAGCAATGATGAGAAAGAGGATGGTGAGCAATAGCAGCTGGTGGCCACAGTGGTGAGAAAGTAGACTCACTGAGGGAGGGGGCTGTGATGTTTCACTGTTTTATGCTATTCATCTGTGATGCAAATACGGTTTGGACTTCGTATGGTAAGACTGGTAAGTGGTTAATTCTGTTGGAAGGGGGAGGGAGTGAAAGGACTGTTGGAGTGAATGCTGATTGGCTATTGGATTCAAGTGTGTGAAGGGGAATGACATTTAAAATCAGTTGATAGTTAGCAGTCAGTGATTAGGAATTGGGATTAGTCTGCTGAAGGAGTTAAATCAGTGTAGGGTCTGCGTTTTATTACTTTGGGAACGAGAGGTAGCAGGAGGAGTTAGATTTGACTAGAGGGTAGAGTAGGCAAGGATACATGATATACTGTATTGTAACAACCAAGTATTGAAACAAATGAAACCACAAGAGTGATAAACTGTGGCTGCCTCTACAAGAGAGGTTTAAAGCTCTTTCAAGGCGCTTAAAATTTTTTACCTCTACAAGAACGGAGCGCAAATCGGGCGTAGAGGCGCATTATCTCTCCGATTATGCGCATTATCGAATGCGCGTTAAATCGCGTGTTTTATTTTGCTCCGGCCGTTAAAGCGCATTTTTGACTATGTGAACAAGCGCTTATGCGCATTAACTACTTGTAAAGCGCATTTTGGTCATCCGTTAATGCGCTTTGCTGCCTCTCGTGCAGAGGTATTAGGTGTAAGTGCGCTTCAGCGATTATGCGCATAATTGCCTAACCGGGCGCAAAAGCGAATCCTTGTAGAGGGGACCTGTATGAACTTACTTCTTGTTAAATAAGAGTTATTTTGTTTCACTCTGGATTGGATTCTTTAAGTACCTGAGGTAAAAGGTACTGAGTTAAATGGTGGCAGCAGTAAAGTAAAGAGGTGAATGAAAAGGAGCACAGAGTGCCAAGCTGGTGGGTGTGGGACCAAGAAGGGTCATTGAATCACAGAACCAGTGGGAGAATTAAACGGTGGTGCCCAGAAGTGGGAACTGAAGGGGAAAATAATCCACAGAGTGGGCAGCAGTATACCGACTGTGTTCATGGTTGGGATCCTTCATTGAGAAAGGGAAAAAGGAGACCCAAAGGAAGTGGTTGTTACAGGGGCCCATTGAGGGTGTCTTGCCCAAAGGCCCTCAAGAAATTGGAGCCACCCCTACCCAAGGCATTTTGCTTCCTGGGAGAAAAAACAATATGGTACCTTCCCCATTCTATATACAGTAGCCAACTAGATAAGATCCTCTACAACACCTGAGGGCAGCAGTCTAGATTATGGGTGCAGGTCAGGCCACGCCACAGACACAGTTCTATTTTCCAATATCTCATTGCCTCTGCTTATCCCCCATCATTTTCTGCTTCAGATGGCCTCTTCACTCTGACTAATGGTAGGACCAGCCCTTAGCAATTCCACTAAATTATTCTGGTCATTTGTAGACATCACCAGGACAGTCAAGGTTGCATAAGATATAAAGCCTGATGATGCGGACAGGGTACTTGCAGCAATGAGACCGATCACATGCCCTTTTGATCCTTGCCCTTCCTGGCTAATAAAAGCTGGCCAAGGGGCGTTGACTGGATAGGTCCAGGGTGTGGTGAATGCTTCTCTATGGGAATAGGTGGTCCCTGCCATCCTTAAAGAGGTGGTAGTGCGACCACTCAAAGCCCACCCGGGACCCAATGGTATTAGACAACTATTGCCCGGTTGAAAATACCCCTTTCTTAGGGAAGCTATTGGAGAGTGGCATGGCGGAACAACTGCAGGCACTCTTGGAGGACATTGATTATCTAAAGACATTTCAATCTGGGTTTTGACCTGGTTACGGGACTGAATCAGCCTTGGTCACCCTGATGGATGACCTTTATTGAGAGAGAGAGACAGGGGGAGTGAAACCCTGGTAATTCTGCTTGATCTCTCATTGGCTTTTGATACCATCGACCATGGTATCCTCCTCGATCGACTTCGTGGGATGGGAATTGGAGACACTATGTTACAGTGGCTCCAGTCGTATCTGCAAGGTCGATTTCAGAGAGTAACATTACATGACCATTCCTCGGCCCTTGGCAATTAAGCTATGGAGTACCGCAGGGCACCATCTTATTCCCAATGTTGTTTAACATCTATTTGAAGCCACCGAGAGCGGTCATTAGGGGATTTGGAGCAAAATGCCATCAGTACACTGATGACACACAGCTCTATCTCCATATCTGAATCAGGAGCGGCTGTGCAAGTGCTAGATTAATGCCTAAACTTAGTAATGGGCTGGATGAGGACTAATAAATTGAAACTGAATCCTGGCAAGATGGAAACCCTGTGGGTGAGAGGTACCTGAGTCTGGGAGATGGGCTCATTGCCTGTTCTGGATGTTCTGGATGGGGACACACTCCCTTTGAAAGATCAGGTTTATAGTTTGGGGGATCCATCATTGTTGATGGAGACCTGAGTGGCTATGGCAACTTGGAGTGCCTTTTGCCAGCTTTGGCTCGCTCACCAGCTATGGCCTCTTCTGGACAGGGATAGCTTGGCCACAGTGGTGCAGGCATTAGTAACCTCAAGACTGGATTATTGCAATGTACTGTATATGGGGCTGCTGTTAAGGATGCTCCAGAAATTGGAGCTAGTGCAGAACACAGCAGCTCTTCTGCTGTCAGGAGCTGCCTCTTTTCAGCATATAACTCCTTTGCTGGGGGAATTGCACTGGCTGCCTATTGGCTAGTGTACTAGTGTACAAAGCCCTAAACAACTTGGGACCAGGATATATGAGAGAGGGCTTCTCCCTTACCAACCTGCCCGGTCACTGAGGTCATTGGAGGGCATGCTCCTGGTGGTTCCACATAGACCTTTGGCCTGATTGGAGACCACCAGGAGAAGAAACTTTAGTGTGGTGGTCCCTTCTCTTTGGAACTCCCTGCTCCTGGAGGTCAGGTAGGTGCCAACACTAGGCTGCTTCCAGCACCTCTTGAAAAAAACTGTATTCCAGGAAGCCTTCCTCAGTGATGTGCCACTGCTTTTATTGGTTCTTTGTTCTAAATTTAACAATTTTAGTTTGCTGTTTTTAATCTTCTTTCTTTTTACTGTTTTATTCCTATGTGCACCACTCTGGAACCCATTTTAGATATAGAGCAGTATAGAAATATTGTAAATAAATAAATAAATAATAAAACACAGACATTTAGTTACAGGTGTCCATTTCAGGAGAAATGCATGCAGGGACTTCATTCAACATGAGAAGAAGATCACAATCCTTTGGCAATTAAAAAAAGGTAATCCAATCCATCAAATATGTATTGATGGATTGTCAAATGAATTAGTAATTTCTGCAATAAAAAGACTGACACCTTCCTCCCAATGCATGTCTGCTTTGGGCGTCTGAGTATTACAACAACTTTGCAAAACCATGCATTCTTCTGAAACATTATCACAGAGCTTCTTGCTACAAATGGCCTAAAACTGAATTGTTTAATATTTTGCTAGATATGACATTAGCATTTGTATTACAGCATAGTTTGAAGAAGGAAATGTGAAATGTTTTCAACCAGAAAATGGGGAATTGAGAAACTTAGCCAAAGGATATATGAGAAACAACCTGAGTTAGTAAGATTGTTACATATTCTACACTTCCCCCAGGTGCATCAGGGGAAGTTTCTCATGCACAATCTTTCATCTGCCCCTCCTCTTAGCCAGACAGGTGTCACTTTCTACAAACTCTGATGGGTATCTTATTCCAACACACAGAGAGATTCACCTCCTATCAAGGAACTCATCTCCTATCCATTAGCTCCCATTGATGAAACATCAACCATTCATTCTAGGCTATTAACCAGCAACCTACCTAACAAAAGAATGCTCAGATAGTAGACAATAACAGTATTTTGTTCCCAAACCATTTTGTGAGTTATATCACAAGACACTTCCTAATGAAAGACTGGTGATACCTATACATTTCAGTTCTCTAGACAAGTGTACCTGCTTTGCTTCAAAATTGCCATGTGTGTAGACAGCACTGTGTTGTTGTAAGTTTAGATGTCTGATTACTATGGTTTTGTCTAAAAGTGCTATTTGATTAGAGTCAGTGAGTTGACAAAATAACTTCAATAGCCTAAATGGCTTGGAGCCACGATATCTAACGGACCTCCTTCAGCAGTATGGTCCTGCATGTATGTTAAGATCCAGCTTTGAAGGTCCGACTCCTATATCCTCACCTCACCCCAGTAAGGTCAATTATGTTGGCAGGCTCAAGCGATAGGGCCTTCTTGGTGGTGGCCACAAGTTTGTGGAACTCCCTTCCAACTGACGTAAGCAAGACCCCTACAGTACAGGCTTTCAAACAGACCTTTTAAAATGTTTCCCCAACAGTGTTTTTGTGCTGCTAGTTTTTGCATTGCTAAACTGTGTTATGATTTAATATAACTTGATGTGTCTTGTTGTGAGAAAGGAGGGGGCAATATTGTAGATGGGATATAGGAAGAGAAATAGAATAACTGTGCAGTCATTCTGAGAGTGGTTACTGAACACAACTAAAATAGGGAGCAGGGGTCACACCTGTTAGCATCACCTCCCCCCTCCCATGCATGTTCAGCAGAAGATTCTAAGATAATCTTCACATGTACAAACTCCATCCATAGGCTCTGCACAATCTGGAATCCTGTGAAAGCTATACAGTTTGTGTATGCACAACCTCTTTCAGAAATTATGCTCCATAGGGAGGATGGGACCAATAGGTGGGATCTTACTCCCTGCTTCTTCTGTGTGTATTTAGTCACCATTCTCATAAGTCATCACAGTCCTAGAGTTGAGAGAAGTTAGCTGGAACCGGATGTGAAGCATTAGGAGAGCTACTCAAGTTACTCTCTTGAAGTGATGGCCGACAACTTGGATGGCTTTCGAAAGGGACAAGATAAATTCATGGAGAATAGGTTTATCAATGGCTACTAGTCATGACTGCTTTGTAACATCTCCAGTATCAGAGACAGTATGATTTGCAACACAAGCTGCCAGATAACATGACCGGGAGGGTAGAATTGCACTCATGACTACTTGTGGTCCACTGTTTGACTACTGTAGGAACAGAATGCTGAACTGGATAGACTTTTGTTCTGATCCAGCAGGGTCTTCTTATGTTCTCTGGGGCTCTATTGCTTATTTTTATGAGTCTACTTTCTTGCAATAGGCTCTGTTTTACTTTGTAAGTAAAGCTAATATCACGAAGACCCTTTAATTAGAACGTACTCTCTCATCCAAGAGAAATTAAATTCCTTAGTGCTGCCCATGGAACATCTCCCACCTTTCAGAGAGATGCATTACAATCTATGGCCCATTTCTCATGATCACCAGAGCTTCAACAAGCCATGGTGGCTTATTTAAGCTCGGCTTGTGCCAGCATCTTCTGGACACCATTTGCCTAATTACCTGCCCAGACATGATTTGTCATCATCTGAACCCAAGTGGCATGTCTTGTTTGAGAAAGAAAGAACCCTCAAATAACCTATGCCATATTGTTGGGTTATTTGAAGGTTCTTCCCCCCTCAAACAAGCCATGCTGCCCAGGTTTGAATGATATGACAAGCTACACACCAGGCAAATGGTGCCTGGTTTGCACCACAGCTTAAATAAGCCACTCTGGCTTGTTTAAACTGTGGTGATCGTGCAAACTCAGTCTATAAATACAAACATTATATCAATGAAATGGTTTAAATATAGTCCAACCCCATGTATATGTATTTGAAAGCAAGCACCTCTTAGTTTATTGGGACTTACTCCCAAATAAGGGAATAAGATTGGCATGTAAGGCATAGGAAACTAGTAATAAAAGACAAGGTAAAATAAAGTTTGAAATGATTGGACATGTGTAACTGCAGCACTTAATATTGCAGGGGGCTGGGGAAAGAATTCCTTTATTTCATCTTTTATCAGGCTGTGAGATTTCGCAGGGCATTTTGTTGCCCCATTCCAAAATGTGCTACACCGAAGACGTTTTTCATCTTTGCAAGGGTGCTGTAAAAGGAAACAGGTTTTCAGCAGGAGTACATTATTATCCAGACCTGTTCTGCTTGCACTGAAGCAGTGACAGGTAAAAGGAATATCCTCACAGCTAAGTTTAATGTTCTATGTAAGAATTATTGCATTTAGCCAGCTCAATGTAAAGTGGACATATTGCATTATTCAAAGAGACAGCACTAGCTGTGAAGAAATTGCTCCTTCTCAGTTGTTGGAAACAGGCAAATTTTATCAAGTCAAGGGCACGCAGTTCAACAATTTGTGAGGCCATTTGTTCTCACACCAGCAGTTCCTCTCTGTACCCCGGCAAGATGGCTGTCAAAAAAAAAAAGAGAACGTTTATGATTTTGTGCTCAGCACTCTGAGCTCCGAAATGAGGTCTTTACAATTGTGGAAAGCAGCTCAATGCCTGCTCTTTTTTTCCAGCCAATGAGAAGCGTCTGGGTGGCCTTGCAAAAGGAGATGCGATCTAAGGCAGGAACGCATCCTCCAGTTGTTGGGGCTTGGTACACATTCTCGTTCTCTGAAAAATAACACCCAAAAGACCTGTTTTTGGGAAAACTAAGGAAATGAACAAGGAGAAAAGTTGTGTGTTTTTGCCTCGCTAAAAAAGAAGAGCCCCCATCTTTGTTTAAATAAAATATATATATTGTGGATGCTCTAAAAGAAATAGCTGTTAATGCATGAACAGCCTGCATGCTTCTTTATACGAAAAGCATATGGATGAATAAACATTGGAAGCTGTCTTATGTACCAAGGCAGGCCACGAGATCAGTCTTGTGTACACTCACTGGCCGAGACTCACCAGGGTTTCAGACAGGAGCACTTCCCAGCCCTCCCTGAATATGCCAGTGATTGAAGCTGATACCTTATGCATGCAAAATCTGTGCTCTACCACTGAGCTATGATCCTTCTTTTCATATGGGAGGTGTTCCTCCCATGGGCCTTTAACCCATGATCTCGGGGTGAAAAGGAAGGCACCCACTGAGCCATCCTGTATTTAATAATACAGGAAATATATGCACTACAACTCAGCAAGGGAAATCTGTACATTTAGCTGACGATACAGACACATAACTGCATTGCAAAGCTCATCCAGTAACCACTAAGCTCCGTGGGCAGGGCACAGCTCTTGATGATGATGGGGTGTACATCCCCATATCAAACTACGAGTTATGTTCAAGGTATGGCTCCAACCGGATAAGGACCTTTGCGCTGCTGATGATTTTGTTGTTTGACCAGTACTGAAACACTTTGGAAGCCTACTGGCCAGCATTTTTATGCGATCTACTGATTTCTGAGGTATGTGGAGGGATTTGTGTGTGAGAGAGGATAAGTTTCACAATTGCTCCAAAACTCCTGGGCCATTTATAGTGATATATTTATCGGCACTCCCAATTCCATGCTGTTTTCCTGAATTAATGGGGTCAGAAGCTGCAAGGATCACAACAACAATAATACGTACTGATTTCTCATATATTTCAAGAAAACCGAACGCGACTGAATTTCAGCCCATGGAAAGAGCCGCCCTATTTGCAGTGTGCTCCAGATTTTGGCAGTGATAATACAAAATTGAATTCCATAAGCTGTCAGAGACTTCCGTGAAAGGTTTGGCAGCTTATTATTACAGGACATTCACAGCCTTACTCACTTGCAAAAGGCAGTGTGGCTACTTGTGATAAACACATCAGCCGGCCATTTCTGTGGAAGTTTTCAGTCACAAAGTATGCACATTTCAGGGGAGGGGCACTTATTTGGTTTTCTATGCAAAAGTACATTTACATTTGATGAATATTTTGTGTTTTCAAGAAGAAATAAAGGATCATTGAAAACCAAGAGCCTATTCCCATGTAAAAACCCTTTCTTTTGGCTTCATCCCATTTGTCTTCACCATTGCCATGGAGGCAATGTCCATTGTCATGGAGGCTTCAGGTAGATGATACTAGAAGTGAGGGAGACAGGGGGAATGTAACCCTGTTGGCTCTTCTTGAACTCTCGGCAGCTTTCATTACCATCAACCATGGTGTCCTTCTCAAGTGTCTGTCAGAGTTAGGTGTCAGCGAGTGTTTCCACACTTACTTGGATGGATGTTTTCAGAAGGTGATGCTGGGGGATTTCTGCTCAACTCCTTGGCATCCTTGCTTTGAGGCCCCACAAGGTTCCATCATGTCCTCCATGCTGTTTAACATAGCTCTGAAAGCACTGAGTGAGGTCATTTAGGGGGTTGGAGTGCATTGTCATAAGTATACAGATGACACACAGCTTTATTTCTCCTTCTCTTCAGAGCCAGGTGAGGCAGTGGGGGTAATGGGCCAGAGCTTGGCCACAGTAATGAACTGGATAATGGCTAACAAACTGAAGCTCAGTTCAGATAAGACAGAGGCACTGCTAATGGGTGGCTCCCCAGACTGGATGAGTGGGATTCAACCTGTTGTAGTGGAGGTTGCACTCACTATCATTGGAAGCTCATGTGGCCTCTGTAGCTTCAGCTAGTGCAAAATGTGGATGCAGGAAGTCTAGTTGGGACCAGGTGCTATGATTATATTACACTAGTCCTCTCTTGCCTGTACTGGCTCCCAATTTGTTTCCAGCCCCAATTCAAAGTGCTGGTTTTGACTTATAAAGCTCTACGTGGCTTGGGACATCGATACCTGATGTAACACCTACTCCCATATGTACTTGCTTAGGGTGACCAGATAAAATCCAGGTCAGGGCTCATGTAACTTTAACAGTTGTAGAGAAAAGGGAATTTCAGCCAGAGTCATTTGTATGCAATTAGTTCCTGGTGAAATTCCCTCTTCATCACTACAGTTAAAGTTGCAGGGGCCCTCCCTTCTTTTGTATCTGGTCACTCTAGTATAGTGCCTGCAACTTTAACTGTTGTGATGAAGAGGGAATTTCACCAGGAACTAATTGCATACAAATGACACTGGCTGAAATCCCCTTTTCTCTACAACTGTTAAAGTTACATGAGCCCTGACCTGGATTTTATCTGGTCAGCCTATACTTGCTCATACTTTAAGGTCATTCACAGAAGCCCTCCTTCAATTATCCCCTCTTTCCAAGGCTCAAAGCGTAGCAACAAGAGAGAGGGCGTTTTCAGTGGTGACCCCTCCCCCCGTCCGCCAGCTCTGGTATGCTCTCCCAATGGAAGCATGCCTGGCACCCCACATGGCTATCTTTTCAGCACCAAGCTAAGACTTTTCTGTTCTCCCAGGCCTTTTAAGACTTTTATACTATTTTGAAAGTTTTTACTTTATTTCTGTTTCATTATCCTAGTCCGTGCAATGTGGTTTCACCTCCTTTACCTGATATTGTGTTTTATGCTATGTTGGTATGTTTATTAGTTTTATACTCATGAGTTTGTTGTGATTTTATTTGTATCATTATCATTGCTGTTGTTGTTGTAAAATGCCTAGAGGAATTTATTTATGAAGCATTTAATTAATTCTAAATAAATAAATTGAGCTGGATGGGGGGGGGAACCTCTTAAAGCAACAGAATGCAGTGAGGTAAGATCAGGAATGGGCAGGTTTCAGTTTGCTCCCCTGCATTGCCCCTGTTCCTGGGAAGAATAGAATCCACACCCTTTCTTTATATGGGGTAATGGCATATGGATAAAACACATGAGACTAACCCATCACTTCCAGTTTGATCCTCAGACTATCCTATTTCCCTGACCTTTTTATTTAATTAAATAATGGCTTTGGTGCCTCTTTGTGATCCTGCAGTTTGTGTGTGTGTGTGTGTGTGTGTGTGTGTGTGCGTTTGTGTATGCCTGTGCCGTCTGCAGCTTAATTTTTGTTCTATTGTAGCATTGTTTGTTCTAGGAATGTTTAGAATGTGTTATTCTTTAATTTTTTTAATGTCTTGTAAGCCTTGAGGATTTCTTTCTTTCTTTTTAATAAAAGTGGGAGATGTGTTATTAAAATAAAAAATAGATGTATACATGTATCACATGTACCATATATATATATATATATATATATATATATATATATATATATGAAAGAATTCCTGTGCTTGGGTAATCATGAGTATATTTTGCTGAAGGCACAGGGATCTACCCATGCATAACTGGCAGGATCGTTAGGAGCCTGCGACATTTCTCATCAGGACGTTTCCACTAAAAGAAAGGTTGTAATCAAATGTCATCCAATCCTCATATTAGGTATATAAAAATCAGCTACTCTTCTTTAAATTGTGGGTCCCAATCTGGCCCTCTGGGATTCCCCATAAGGCCATGCCCCCTTCCCCAACTCCAACCATGATGGTTTGGTGCTATCATGGCTTGTGTGCACCTTCCCCCCACCCTTCTAAGAGGTTGGAATGCCTCTCCTAAGGCTGAGTTACTGGCAGTAATAACTTTAAGCTACAATAGGCTGGGGCACTTTTAGTATTTTGGATCCCCACCCACCATTGGAGTGTGGCACCTGAAAGCTTCTCCAAAGTAGAATTTGACCTTCAGGCTGCAAAAATTTCTGCAGCCCTGCCTTAATGGATGGTGAACCTTTCAATGTGCAGGGTGAAACATGCATGGAAATCTAGATTGAGGCAAGCAGGTTTTTAGGAAGGATACATTAGCCCCTTTCACATCTTAATCACCCAAAGGGGTCTCCATTCAATCAAGGGGCAGTGGGGCCACATCACTATTCTTGCCCTAAGGTTGCAGAGCTTCTTCATCCCATCCCTGACAATCAGACTTGTGACCAGTTCGCATGATCACAGTGACAGAAATAAGACATGGGGGCTTATATTTCCCCTGCTATGCATGCAGGTAACATACCAGCCAGATTTCCATAATTACCCTTGCTGATGCAGCTTGTTGTGCCATCCAAACCTGGGTGGCATGGCTTGTGGGGGTGGGGGGGCAAGCAACCCTCCAATAACCCAACAACAGCCCATGGATTATTTGAGGGTTGCTGCCTTCTCAAATAAGCCATTTTACCCTGGTTTGGATGGCATGCCATGTAGTGCTAGCAAGGGTAATTAGGGAAATCCGACTGGTATGCAACTGGTACGCAAGTCAGCTTTAACGAGCAATCGTGCAAACCAGGTCATTTGGCCTTGATGTTTGCAGTCCGTGAGTCAGCACACATAGATTCTATGAAGATAGATTTCCTTGTGTTCTAGAACCACGATCTTGCAGGATTCCAGAACATGTGGAATCCTGCGGGCACAGAGAATCTATGCCTAATGTCTGAATGTTGGGCTGGGACAATGAAGTCACATGATGTTGGGATGTGGCCAACAGTGCAGCCCTGATCTCTCTTGATTGCATGGAGCCCCTTCATGCAATTAAAATATGTATTAGGCCATTGTCTGTAGCCAAGGAATAGTGCCTGCATTCAAATCCCAATCAGTGCAGGCATAGAATAGACTGCAATACCATGTAATAACCACTATCCCACTTCCATTTCTTCTATTGATCCCCATTTCTGATGGTCAGTCACAGAGCCTGTATGAAGAAGACATACAGAACTCTAATGGAGCTATAGTTTTGCTATCCCTACTATAGATGACCAATATTCTCTACACATTCACACTCGGTCACTTATTTTATTTATTCTTCCCGTGTCTAATGCTGCATTCCCTACCCCACTGAGGCTCATCAGAGCTGAATTTTTAAAAATGCAACAACAGCTTCTATGCTTCACAGGAGCTTAACATTCTGAACCTGTGTTTAGTGAGAATTGCGGTTTTATCAAGTTGTGCACACTGCCAAAGCATTTGAGGCAAGAAAATGACCCTTTAAGGAGAAAGTAATCTGTACTCTTTGGCACTTTCAACCCTTGAACATTTCTCAAGATTTTTGTTATAAACTAGAAAGCAACTGGTAAGAGTGATAACTACCCCATTTATAATCAAACATACTCTGCACTTATTAAGAAAGATGTATTTTATTTAAATAGTCAGGGAAATTTCCCAAGTTTGAGGCTTTGGGCAGGGGGGATTTGTTTGCTTGTCTATTATGAGATTTGTTTGCATGCTGAATCCCAATCTGTCTGTATATAAGTGATACACTTTAGTGTTGACCATAAAACCAAGGGTGGCAGACAAGATGGCTGACACCAAGTGCTTAGCAGCATATATTTGCCCTTAGAGTCACACTGTTTAACCAATTTTGATGAGATATTAAGGATAAGCAAATAGTAGGCCTAGCACTTTTTTTTAGCAGCCTAAGTTGAAAAATTACAAAAAGACAGCAAATTGAAATGTATTGGGGAAACAATCAAAATCTGTTCCAAATATATAAAAGAACTTAGTCATAGACCATTAAATGACACATAGTTTCATATATAAACCAGTCATCTGTGATACTGTGATGCTGAGAAAATAGAAATAAAAACCAAATGGCTACTAAAATTTACTTTATCTCAATTAAAACTGAAATACATGCATTACTTTGTACTCAGAATAACAACGAAAGGTTTACAACTACAGAAACAACCGCATTTTCTGTCTGCTTTTATGTTAGCATGTTAAAATAGCCATAGAGGCAAAATAATCGGATTCCATGATCATTTTACAGAAGTCAAACAGCTGTTCATTTCCCTGAAGAATCTAAACTGGCAAAAGGAAAAAACTGGAAGTAAATAAACATTATGAGTGTGCAAAAATGGATGTAAACAAGTGAAAACAATAATTTAAAGGAAAATCTTTACAGTGCTGTGTCTTAGCCAGTTCTTAGCCATCTTTTAAAAATGTGGCCATCTCATTGCTCCCATTATGGAGGCTGTCCAAGAGTTCAGAACGTAGTCTTTGAGCCTATCCACATTGCCCTTAAAACGACTTATATTCTGTTTAAAAACGTGTTTTTAAAGTCGTTTCATTATATGGTAGGACACACTGAGTAGTACTTATAAGTGACTGCTTCCTCCGTCCTCAAAGTGTTCACTGGTGTATTACAGGGTTAATTCCTTGACTCTTCTTCTTTAGTTTTTGTTTTGCAGGCTGCTTGAGTTATGGAGACAGAAGTGGGCAGGTCAAGCAGCCTGCAAAACGAAACCGAAAGAAGATGAGTCGAGGAATTAACCCTGTAATACACTAGTGAACACTTTGAGAATGGAGGAAGCAGTCACTATGAAACGTAAGTACTGCTCAGTGTGTCCTATCACGTAATGAAACGACTTAAAAAGCCATGTTTTTAAACAGAATATAAGTCGTGTTAAAGGCAGTGTGGATAGGCTATCTATTACATTGTGGTTGGATTCTTTAGATTCAGGCATTATCATCTGCTTAAACAATGTCACAGAGAATTCAAATTTCCACAAACTATGAGTTCATAAGAGAGTTCATATAGTGACTGTTCCACAACAATTACTTACATACAAACTATGTGCCTATGTACTTAGGAAATCCATGTAGATGTCCAGGAATACTGGAATCTCTTTGTGACCATATTTAGGGATGCTGCTGCTTCACTGGACTGGGGTCAATGAACAATTGAGGCTCAATAATGCTCACTTCAAAGGGTAGGCAAGGATTAGAAGCCCCTGAATTCATAGCTGATTCAGATTAAAACTTGAACAGGAGAGGTTTTCTGCCTTATACCATGTATTGAAGACCTGCTCCCAGAAGAAATTACTGCTGAAAGCAGAAATCCCAATTTAGAGTGAAATAGCTCTTCCCATTTCTGAACTAAAATGGCATGAACCAGAAGGAGTTCACCCACTTGTAAATGTGTTCAAATTATTTGCTGAAAAAATATCTTACTTGCCAAAAAATATGAAGTATCATGACTAAACATCTATTCTTTTAAAAGCAGTGGTTCTTGAATATATTTAAAATAACTGAATACACTATCTTGTCCACTTATGTAGCTAAGGGCAGTGGCAGGATGGGAGCAGGGAGATCAATAACATTTGTATAAAACTTCAAAAAAAATTGTAAAGCCCCATTACCTCAATATTGGCCTTCATCTAATGACCACAACTAGATTGCAATGAAACCAAATGTGGGTTGCACCACTTGGAGAGGAAGATGGTGTCATGTTTGCGGGATGATATAGACTCTGATGATGTAGAAGAAAGAATTTCCCTCAGTGCCAATCCAAGGTGACTCCACTTCCTCCTCAGAAGTCCCATAAAGGTTGAAATATTTATTCTTAACAGTTGTTTCTGAGCTAATTTCTCCCATTTTGAAGATGCTTCCCACACACACACTTTATTGAAACATAGTGTATGAACTGCTCTTTTTACACCTCTGTAAAAAGATCTCTTCATTCTGTGTTCATCATGATATGTGTATACATACACGATTACATATACGAGTGAGGACTTGTGGTAACAAGGAGGACCAGTAATCGTCCTGGTATGCATTTCGAAGGGTGAATTTGCATTGTCAGGTTTTCCTCTATTTATATTATCCAATAGATTGATAAATTTGCACTGAATAATCTGAAGTCCTCTACACAAAATAATGGGTTGTATCCAACCTTGACCATGTTCCAGTGGAACAGAAATCACTGATGGAATGGTTTCCCCTTTCCTGAGCTTCCCCCAACCTGCTCAGGATGGATGGGGAGCAAATTTGGGTGGTGCACTTGGGGCTGCATCAGGGAAGAGAGGAAGGGGGAAGTCTGATCACATGTGACATTGGATTTAAGTCAATAATTTGGATAGAGTAATTTTATAAAATATTAGATAGATGACAAGATAGATATAGATAGATAGATGATAGATAGATAGATAGATAGATAGATAGATAGATAGATATGAACATACTGTATCAGATCATCTAGTCCAGCACACTGTTTCCCACACTGGTCAACCTGATACCTCTGGGAAGCCCACAGAAAGACCATAACATTCTCAATAGAATATTGCCACTGAATTTTGAAGGTAGGATTGTGACCACCTTCAACATGACTACCCTCATCACTGATTGCTGTCTCTTCCATGAATCTGCCCAATCACCTTTTAAATCTATCTAACCTAGTGCTGCTAACCACATCCTGTGGCAGCAAATTCCATGAATTACTTGTGCATTGTGTGAAGTTCTTTCATCCATCTTGAATTTCCAGCCAACAAACCTCTCTGTCCATTTTCTCCGTGCCATGCATAATTTTTCAAATCTCTCCATGTCTACCCCTTAGTCACTAAAAAGCCTGGGATGTTGTGGCCTTTCCTCACAGGAATTATTCACCAAGTGCTGAATGTCTAAACAATTCCCTGATCTATAGTGGTGGAATTTCTTCATTAGCAGAATAGCAAGGCAGGGCTTAATATTTCCACTCACCATATATGGGACTGGCCCTTGAATGAGGGCAGAGTCAGTAGGCACTGTACCAATCCAAACGTACAAAGTGTAACTAAGGTTTAGTTGAACCTTTATATGAGTGGGAACGGAGTGGGGAGTCCAGTGTTCTTGTGGAACAAATTGGTTAGTGAAGCTTAATCTGATTAATGTGGTTTATCTTATTCCATGCCACAGAGTTATGGTCCCATTAAACCCAACATATCTTTCCGGTGTCATCTTTCTGCAAAAAGAAATTGCTTCTTGTGGTGCTTGACTCCAGTGGGATGAATGATGTAAATACTTTATTCTAGAAGCATACATTAGGAAAATATCTGTCTTTGGAGTCAGATAGGTAAGCAGAGCACTTACCCTCCTGTGCAGTGTTTTCACAAATTATTTATGACAGAACATTAAGTCATACTGAAAGGATCACAAGAAGCGTAATAGAAACCTTGTCCAGATTTACATTCAGTATTATCTGAACAGTTTGCTGGAGCCTACAATGGCTAAAGCCAACCCATAAATACTAGAAGAAAAAGAAACCATTTATATCAAAGCAGGATTCTCAAAAAGCCAACAAACTATTCAAGCTGTGATTATGACAATATTTGAAATCAGGATCAGAGAGGACCTATTATACATGTAAATTATGCAAGGAGAACTAGCGTTGCTTCTCTAAAGTCATAGAAAATATTATTTTAATGGAGTAGCAGAGAATAAAATGGCTGTTATGTAAGTATCAGAAATGGAAAACAAATGAAAATCTTTCTTGGATCTAGTTGTTCCAAAGATCTTGCTCTCTACCATTCCTATCTGTTCATATCTAATCTCCCACTCAGTATTGCATCCTTTATAGATAAGGAGTAGACTGAAGGTAGAAAATATTATTTACACCTTTCTTGCATTATTAAACCCAGGGACCATGGGATTTTTCAGATTCCCTCTCCAGAAAGAGAGCTCTAATCGTGTTCACTTGAACAGGAATAGAACTCTTGGTGCAATCAAAGCCTGTCTGCGATCAGGCAGAAACTTGTATTCAGGTGAATGCAATGGGAAATTCCTTTCAGACTTTGCTTTGACCCAGAAGGATATTGTAATTTTAACTTGTTTTTATGCTTTATGCTTTATGCTTTTAAATTTTGTATATCGGTGTTTTAATTGTTCAATGTTTTTAATTGTTGTAAACTGCCCAGAGAGCTTCGGTTATGGGGCAGTATATAAATGGAATTAAATAAATAAATAAATAAATAAATAACATGGCATGGCATGATCTAAACTGAGGGGGATGGGACCAGCCCACCCAGAGATGTAGGGGTTGGGGTCAGTGTGCACAACCTCATCCCTCTACCCACTTTAGGCTTTGTGCATTCAAACAAATGTCTGAACAGGACTACACACACACATCCAGCCTTTCCACCTCAAATGGCACTCAAGGCAGCTAACAACAGAGATTAAAATGAAAACTTAATTAAAACATAAAAACAAATAACTGAAAAACACAATCAAAACTACAAAAGGGGGGAGGGGGAGCAGCGATTGAAAGCCATGGCAGTGACTCTTTCCCTGTGCTCTATAGCTTCTTCATTGGTTTCTGATGCAAGACAGGCTCCTCCGTTAATCTAGCCATCTGGATCTCTTCCTCAATTTCAAGCTTACTGACAAGAAAATAACAAATGATACATTTCAGAACATGAGGCAATCAGCTAGAGAACAAACCGTGGACAGGTTATTAACAGCATAGACAAGCAACCTCTGAAGAAGAATCGGGAATCTAATCCTAACTCATGCGAGCAGAAGCCTGGTAAACCTGCTGATTAGGTTTGTCATAATTTCTGTACGTGATATTGGCTATGACAGTATCAAGTGAGTATTTCTGTCCAGTGATGTCTGTTGGGAGGGGATGCCGCTGCCTGAACCCCCAAAATGGCTAGCACTTAAACCTATCATTTAAGCCTATCATTTAAGCAATTTAAACTGGTTCCTATGAGAATTAAGCATGATTATTTACATTACACCATTATCTGTAAATGTAAAGCGCACCTGGAGAAATTATGATTGCTTGCCATTCAACTCACACACAGGAAAATTAGCCAAAGCTAACTCCATAACTATCCAGTTAGTACTTGTGTATGTTTATCATTTTAAAAAAGATATTTCTAAAAAATTATACTTTGCATTTGTATATAAATATAGCAAAAGAGCTGTAAAAACAACATACATAAAAACAGATTAAAAGATGGCGGCAGCAGACAGTCCCATACTAAGAAAACCCACTAAAATAAAATCAATGAGGTTGAATCCAATTTTAGTTCTACTTAGGGATGGGAGGTGGAAGAGCCAGGGGTGTTTGAACTTGCCAAAATTCTCCAAACTTCACTCCAAAATTCAGTTCAGCTCTTCCCCTTTTCATCTGCATCTGTTTTTCGGTTCATTCAAATGGGGGGAAAGTACTAGGGATGTGCACTGACCCCCCGGATCGGATCGGATAGCGGATCGGAATCGGACCTGGGGGGTCGGATCGGATCGGATCGGATCGGAGGATGGTCGGATCGGATCAGACCGGATGTCCGATCCGGATCGGACGCCATTTTGAATGCTTTTTCCCATAGCCAAGTATTGTTTTACAAAAACGCCTATAACTTTTTCATTTTTAAAGATAGAAGGATGAAACTTGGGCACATTATACACTGGTTAGGGATAGTTATCTGTGAGAAATTTCAGAAAGATTGGTGCATGCGTTTTGTGGCAATTAATTGTTTAATAAATACCCAGAAATGCCTATAACTTTGTCATTTTTAAAGTTACAAACATGAAACTTTGCCACATTGTAGGTGGTACCTTGGGACCTATCTGTGAGAAATTTCAGAAACTTAGGTGCTTGCCTTGTGTGGCAATTAATTTTAGAAAAATGGGTAGTAGTGGGGTAAATACATTTACGCCTCCCATTTTTTTATTTTTGAAGATACAAACAGGAAACTTGGGCACATTACAGGTACCACTTGCCTTGATATGTGTGTGAAATTTCAGAAACATTGGAGCTTGCCTTGTGTGGCAATTAATTTTTGAAACAATGAGGAAAGAAACACCTATAACTTTGTCATTTTTAAAGTTACACACATGAAACTTTGCCACATTGTAGGTGGTACCTTGGGACCTATGTGTGTGAAATTTCAGAAACATAGGTGCTTGCCTTGTGTGGCAATTAATTTTTTAATAAATACCCAGGAATGCCTATAACTTTGTCATTTGTAAAGTTACACACATGAAACTTTGCCACATTGTAGGCGGTACCTTGGGACCCATGTGTGTAAAATTTCAGAAACGTAGGTGCTTGTATTGTGTGGCAATTAATTTTTGAAACAATGAGGGATTCATTGGACAGCACTTGCCCATAGGGATTCATTGGACAGTACTTGCCCATAGGGATTCATTGGACAGTACTTTCCTATAGGAAATCATTGGAAAGCACTTGCCCATAGAAAATCATTGGAAAGCACTTGCCCATTGAGAAATACAGTTATGCCTCCCACTTTTTTATTTTTGAAGATACAAACAGGAAACTTGGGCACATTGTAGACTGGTTAGGGATAGTTATCTGTGAGAAATTTCAGAAAGATTGGTGCATGCGTTTTGTGGCAATTAATTTTTTAATAAATACCCAGGAATGCCTATAACTTTGTCATTTTTAAAGTTACATACATGAAACTTTGCCACATTGTAGGTGGTACCTTGGGATCTATGTGTGTAAAATTTCAAAAACGTAGGTGCTTGCCTTGTATGGCAATTAATTTTAGAAAAATGGGTAGTAGTGGGGTAAATACATTTACGCCTCCCATTTTTTTATTTTTAAAGATACAAACAGGAAACATGGGCACATTACAGGGAACACTTCACTTGATATGTGTGTAAAATTTCAGAATGATAGGTCCAGGCATGTGGTGGCAAGGTGTCTGCACACACCACTTTGAAGACTGTAGAAAATTTCTCCTGTAACGATCCCAGCGAGAGAGAGTGATCCTAGGCTCAGCCGTTCTGCTTGAGTGAAAGTATCAAAGCAGACACGAGCCAAGTGCTACTTTGTTTCTCCTTTTGTAATGGATACTAGCTCAGTTGCAGCCAAGCGTGCAAGGATCAAAGAGATGAGAGAAAGTGTTTCCTTCTTCTTCCCGGGAGGCGGGAGGGTGCAATTGACAGCCCCAGCCTCTGTGTAAAAAAGGTTAATAACTTTTAATCTAAAAAATTCGTAGCCACCAAATGCCTGGACCTATCATTCTGAAATTTTACACACATATCAAGTGAAGTGTTCCCTGTAATGTGCCCATGTTTCCTGTTTGTATCTTTAAAAATAAAAAAATGGGAGGCATAAATGTATTTACCCCACTACTACCCATTTTTCTAAAATTAATTGCCATACAAGGCAAGCACCTACGTTTTTGAAATTTCACACACATAGGTCCCAAGGTACCACCTACAATGTGGCAAAGTTTCATGTATGTAACTTTAAAAATGACAAAGTTATAGGCATTCCTGGGTATTTATTAAAAAATTAATTGCCACAAAACGCATGCACCAATCTTTCTGAAATTTCTCACAGATAACTATCCCTAACCAGTCTACAATGTGCCCAATTTTCCTGTTTGTATCTTCAAAAATAAAAAAGTGGGAGGCATAACTGTATTTCTCAATGGGCAAGTGCTTTCCAATGATTTTCTATGGGCAAGTGCTTTCCAATGATTTCCTATAGGAAAGTACTGTCCAATGAATCCCTATGGGCAAGTACTGTCCAATGAATCCCTATGGGCAAGTGCTGTCCAATGAATCCCTCATTGTTTCAAAAATTAATTGCCACACAATACAAGCACCTACGTTTCTGAAATTTTACACACATGGGTCCCAAGGTACCGCCTACAATGTGGCAAAGTTTCATGTGTGTAACTTTACAAATGACAAAGTTATAGGCATTCCTGGGTATTTATTAAAAAATTAATTGCCACACAAGGCAAGCACCTATGTTTCTGAAATTTCACACACATAGGTCCCAAGGTACCACCTACAATGTGGCAAAGTTTCATGTGTGTAACTTTAAAAATGACAAAGTTATAGGTGTTTCTTTCCTCATTGTTTCAAAAATTAATTGCCACACAAGGCAAGCTCCAATGTTTCTGAAATTTCACACACATATCAAGGCAAGTGGTACCTGTAATGTGCCCAAGTTTCCTGTTTGTATCTTCAAAAATAAAAAAATGGGAGGCGTAAATGTATTTACCCCACTACTACCCATTTTTCTAAAATTAATTGCCACACAAGGCAAGCACCTAAGTTTCTGAAATTTCTCACAGATAGGTCCCAAGGTACCACCTACAATGTGGCAAAGTTTCATGTTTGTAACTTTAAAAATGACAAAGTTATAGGCATTTCTGGGTATTTATTAAACAATTAATTGCCACAAAACGCATGCACCAATCTTTCTGAAATTTCTCACAGATAACTATCCCTAACCAGTGTATAATGTGCCCAAGTTTCATCCTTCTATCTTTAAAAATGAAAAAGTTATAGGCGTTTTTGTAAAACAATACTTGGCTATGGGAAAAAGCATTCAAAATGGCGTCCGATCCGGATCGGACCTCGTCGGATCGGATCGGATCGGATCGGAGGTTGATCGGATCGGATCGGATCGGATTTTCCCGATTTTGGGGCGGATCGGATTCGGATCGTGGATCGGATCCGATCCGATGCACACCCCTAGAAAGTACATTTTAAAAAGCAAAAGTATGCATCTCAGTGTGCATTTTCAAAAGTGCACAATTTCTCCCCATTGTCTAAAGTTTGTAGGTTTATTTTATTTATTTTTGAAAAATGAGTATTTCATATGCATTTTTCAAGCACTGCTGCAAATTTGGGAAAGGGGAAACATTTTTTGAGTTAAGGGAGTTCTAAGGGAGGACAGGGAGATTACAGAGAAGCTGAATGAATTCTTTGCATCAGTGTTCACTGCAGAAGATACAGGACATATGCCTGTACCTGAACTGATGTTTTCAGGAAGGGATTCTGAGGAACTGAGGCAAATAGTGATGACAAAAGATGAAGCTCTCAACCTTATCAACAAATTGAAAGCAAATAAGTTACCAGGCCCATATGGTATCCATCCTAGAGTTCTCAAAGAATTCAAATATGAAATTGCGGACCTTCTAACAAAAATATGCAACATGTCACTAAGCTCAGCCTCTGTACCAGTGGACTGGAAAATGACCAATGTAACACCAATTTTTAAAAAGGTATCCGGAGGGGGGGGGATCCAGGAAATTACAGGCCAGTTAGCATGACATCATTTCCAGTTAAATTGGTTGAAAGCATTATTAAATAGGGTGACCAGATGGCACGGGGTTTCCCGGTCCTAACCGGGAAACCTGGGGCGATCCGGGCCAACCGGGGGGCGGCGGGGGCAAACCGGGGCAGCGGGGGGGTCACACGGCGGTGCTGGGAGGCGGGCGGGTGGTGCGAGGCAGGCGGCGCGAGGCACTTACCTGCTGGGGCGTCAGCTTCCCTCCGGTGCTCTGAATCTACTGAGAAACAGGCTTCGCGGCCTGTTCCTCAGTAGCGCGCCGGCGGGGGGGCGTGCATGCGGGGTGGAGCGGCGCGGGGTGGCGCGGGCAGGCGGCACGGCGTGGGGCGGGCGGGGGCGGCATGGGCGGGCGGCGGGGCGCGGGGTGTGCGGGCGGCGCGGGCAGGCGGGGTGAGGCGGGCTGGCGGCACGGCGCGGGGCGGGCGGGGGGGCGGGCGGGCAGCGCAGGCGGGCGGGCAGGGCGAGGCGGGCTGGCGGCACGGGGCGCGCGCACGCGTGGTGGGGGGGTTATTTTGGGTGGGGGGGTGGCGGGGGGGACCGGGATTTTGGTTCTCAAAATCTGGTCACCCTATTTTTAAAGACAAAATTAGTAAGCATATAGAAGGGCACATCCTACTGAAGAAGAATTAACATGGCTTCCAGAAAGGCAAGTCCTGTCTCACTAATCTTCCAGAATTCTTTGAGAGTGTCAACAAACATGTAGACAGGGGAGATCCAGTGAACCATCCAAATGGTAGATGCAGTTCAATGTAAGCAAGTGTAAGGTGATGCACATTGAGGCAAAAAATAATAACCCCAACTTCAAGTATAACCTGATGGAATCCACCTGGACAAAAGTCTTCAGTGTGGTGGCTTCCTTCATATGGAACTTGTGGCCTCTGGAGGTCAAGTAAGCACCAACAGTGCACTGTTTTTGGTGCCTCCTGAAAACAGCTCCTTTCCAGGAAGCCTTGCTTCATTGATCAGCCTCGGTTTTATTGGCACTTTGTTTTTTAAAGAGTCATTTTATAAATTGTTTCTTCTTTTTATCTTTTGTTCATTTTATATCTTGTTGTTCATTGCTCCGGAATCTGTCTAGATGTGGAGCAGTATGCAAATGTTGTAAATAAATAAATAAATAAATAAATGGATGTGGATCCCCACTACAGAGCAGGTGGTTGCAATAAGCTTCAACAGTACTGATCACCATTCTGAGGAAGGAAAAGGAAAGAGGACTCTGGAAATTACTTCCCCTTTCTCTGAACAGCTTGTCAGCTTTGTCAGAGCTGATAGTATCTGACCCACAATGAAAGATTTGAAGGGATTTCTTAGTGACGGGCAGATCTGTCAAGTTATTTTTTGTGACTTCCTACATTTCCTCTGTTCCCTGCCAGTTCCATTTATGTGTATTTACAGAAACGAATCCATATATAAGTTTTGGGCATTTTTAATACATATGTTTCAAATTGTATGTACTTGATGTACCTATCCACCCATTAACTATAGTGTGTTCACCTTATTGAATAATAATAATGCCTAACATGGAGTTTGCCTTCTCTACAGCTGCCACACAATGGGTTAATATTTTCATTGAGCTGTCCACCACAACCCCAAGATCTCTTTCTTGTTTGGTCACCGCCAGCTCAGCCAGTGCAGTTCCCCCAGCAAAGGAACTGCATGCTAAAAAGGGGCAACTCACAATAACAGCCAAACCTGATCTTTCAGAGGGAGTGAAGACCCCATCCAGAACAAGCAATGAGCCTATCTCCCAGACCCAGGAACCATTCAGACACAAGGCTTCTGTCTTGCTAGGATTCAGTTTCAGTTTATTGGCCCTCATCCAGTTGGAATGGGCCTAGAGTATCCTCTAAGAGTCCCTGCAATTGTTCTGTCACAACCCTCTTCAGTACCTTCCCTAAGAAAGGGGAATTTGCAACTGGGTGGTAAGTTGTCTAAAACCATTGGGTCAGGGGTGGGCTTCTTCAGGAGTAGTCACACTACTGCCTCCTTAAGGACAGCAGGAACCACTCCTTCACCTAGAGAAGTATTCACAACTTGGACCTACCCAGCCATACCCCCCTCAGCTAGTTTTTATTAGCCAAGAGGGGCAAGGATCAAGAAGGGAAGCAGCTTGTGCACATCATTAGGTCGCAGCAACTGAAACTGAGCCCACAAAATTGGGCAGATGGCACTATCAGAGACCTCAACTGGAACTGCACTAATAAGTGTTGAGTCCACTGTGGAGATGAGCAATTTTGTCCTCAAAGTGTGATGCAAAAAGGTCACAGTGGGTCCTTGATGGGACCAGGGTACCATTTGTTGGGGAGAGTATTAATAGCCCCTGGATCACCTGAATGAGTTCTGCTGGACTGCTACTTGAGGATACAATGGAGGAAGCAAAGTAAGCCTTCTTTGCTGCCCTCGTCACCATGAATAGGCATAATTATGTGCTCTAGAGTGTGCTTGGTCACCTTCACTTTGAGTCTTGCGCCATTTGCATTCTAGCTGACTTCCAACCTGTTTCATGTATTGTAGCTTCCGAGTACACCAGGGAGCAGAGCGGGTTCCAGAGCACTGGAGAGGGCACTCAGATGCAATCAAGGTCCACAGTGAGACCTGCTTTATCCAGCTTTCAGAAATCATTGGATTTCATCAATCTCCTGGGGCAGAACATCTGAATGGGTCCTCCACCCACACAAGAAGGAAGTAATGTGTAAGTTCAAATCTCACCAAGAAATGGTCTGACTATGACAGTAGGGTTATTTGGATCACACATATACCCAATCTTCAGATTACTCATCTCACAGCTTGGAGCAATAACCAAATCAAGGGTACACCTTGCTTCATGTGTTGGGATGATGACAGAGACAGCCCTATAGTTGTATTGGAAGCCAAGAAGTTCCAAGCCAAAGCTCCAGAGACAGCCTCAGCATGGAAGTTAAAGTCACCCAGAATCACCGTCCTGGGTTCCTCCGATACCACACTTGAGACCACTCTGCCAGCTCAGTCAAGGAGGATGCTGGGAAGCAGGGTGGACAGCACACCAGTGGTATCCCTGATCTGTCTCTATGGGCCAACATCGTATGATCCTTCAAGGCCTGCTCCAAGATGAAGTGGTTTGCCAGCCCTCCAGCCTATGTTGGTGCTGCACTGAGTACCCAGGTGGGCAGAGCTGGATGAGTCAGCCCCACTCAGCTCGCCTGCTGAAGTCTCAGTAATACATGCCAGATCAGCCTTCTCATCCATGATAGTAGGTCGTAGATGAGTGCAGTCTGAGACCCTATCTACACTGTACCTTGGAACGTTTTAAATAGTATTTTAAAATGTTCCAAATAGGTGCATTCTAAAACGTCCTAGGCCACATTAAGGAGTACTCACATTACAGGAGAAAAAATATTCAGTCTTCAAAGCAGTGTGTGTGGTCTTACACACTCTTCTGTCTGTCTCTTTCTGTTTCATTTTTACAATGAATCTAGGGCAAAGCATTGTGGGCACTGTAGTTCAGTTGCCCACTTTCTCCTTAGTTCCCCTTTTATTTTCTAGCTTTCAGTGAGTATAGGGCTAAGCATTGTGGGTGCTGTAGTTCACTCACCCACTTCCTCCTTAGCCCCTCTCTCTTCCCCACCCATCAACAGCTAAGTATTTGGGCGCCAGTAAACGAAGCACTGTCCCCACAAATCACAAATGGTAAGGAAGGACACGTTATTTTACTTAAAATAATTTATTAAAAGTAAAAACCATTGTATATAGCTGAAGTGAGTTTTAAAAAACCTCGGGTATACATTGTTCAAGGGAGTGCGTCATGTGGCCCAAAGAGTTTTTGTAACCCTTATGAAATATTACAAAGCTAGAGTGTAGATCTGCTCTTATTGCAGACTGAACAGGCATTAAGTAGTAGCAACACAAAATGGGAGGGCTCAGTGGATTGCTACTAAGGACACGAGAGCCAGAGGAGAGGGTTAGAAGAGGAACAGTATATAAACATCTGTGACCCATCCTACTCTGATGCCCCAACCCCCTCCTCCTGCCACATCTCCTACATACATCCATAGCAGCACATTGACACACTGCTTATGCATGGATCTCTGATCAGACATCAGCCAAGAGACTGGCTTTCATTTCAGTTTATGCATATCTTAGCTGATGCAATTCATGATGAGCATTTCTTGTTATTCTGATTACTTAGCAGTTTCTTAAATGCAATTACCTGAAAAGAAATTCAAACTGAAGGCTGTATTTGTAGGTCTTCTTTGCGATGTCAGATGTGTGCAAAGGTAAGTGTAGCATCAAAGCATCAGCAAATAATAAGAGTAGACTCTAGATGTGAGACTTGTTAATGTGCTCCATGTTGAATGTCTCTGCGGTTGCCCTCAACAGGCCCTCTTTAACATACGCCAAGAAGCACTTAGACAGAAAGTCAATAAAGCCACTTCCAGTGGTGAAGGCATTCATGTTATTTACCAACCCTTGGAAAACTAATCTAGGGTGCATTTTGCATGGATGAAGAGACAAATAAGGATTAGTATAAATATTAGTAAATGTTGTATGACAAGATTAAGGCAAAAGGAGTTCAGAATTCTTTTGGCACATATGCCAAGATAATGCAGTCAAATAGTCATTTCCAGTGGAGACAGAAGACCGATGGTTTAAACGTGCAGACTTATTTATGGATTTCAGTTTCCAACAAGTTATATGTATTGCAGTTTACAACAAATTATAAAACAATACATCATTATAATGGCACAACAACATTTAGACAAGTTAATGGTTGGGGAAAGCCAGGGTAAACAAGTACATTTTCAATAATCGTCAGAACATCATATGTAACATCAGAGGAGGACCAGCAGCATAGCCCCACTTCCCCTTATCCACACATAACTTCAATGTGGTTAACTTGTAAAGAGTCTAGTATTATGAGAGAGGGAGGAAAATGTCTCCCTATCCACATTCTTCAGTCAATGCATAATTTTGTACACCTCTATCATGTCTCCCCTTACTCACCATTTTCCTAAGCTAAACAATCCAGCTGTAACCTTCCCTGTTAGGGAAGTTGCTCCAACCCCTTGATCATTTCCGTTGCCTTTTCCTGCACTTTTTTCCATCTTTACAATATATTTTTTGGTGCAGTGACCAAAACTGTACACAATAGTCTAAGTGTGATTGCACCGAAAATGGCTCATGTGGCCTTAGGCAAACCATCGTGTCTCAGCTCTATATCTAGTACAATAACTTGCTACCTTGTAGGGCTATTGTGAGGATTACTAAAGCCCCCTGAACAACACAGTATGGCTGGTTTCGCACAACACATTAGGCAACGGGGGGGGGGGGGGAGAGCAACCATCAGTTGTGTTGCTTATCGTGTTGTGTGGAGGGCTACACACCACGCACACACAACTGATGGTACGCTATTCCACCCAATTAAGCAATGGAGAGAAACAACGGGCTTGCAAGTTGTTTAGCCCAAAGCCCGTTGTTTAAAGTGTCGTCCGAAACCAACCCCCCTCTCTCCGTGCACTATTCCATTTGGGCATAGAGTTCTGCGGGCTGGAGCAGCCAACAAACCCTTGGCAGCTCTGACACAGACGGCAAATTTTTAGGTGCATGCTGGGATACGGCTGGAGGGCTGAGGGAGGTGGGAGGTGGGAGGGAGGAGATGCTGCAACCAAGATGGACGCCGGAACTTTCAGCTGCTCAACAGACAGAGTAGCAACGTGTTGTGTGGGGAGCACCGCCTACCTAACGCAAGGTCAATGCGCTATCTCCCCCTCCATTGCCTAATGTGTCATGCGAAACCAGCCACTAAATGTTAAATATTATCAGTACAAACCTATAGCTAGTTCAAATTAGTGCTATGACAAAAAGAAAAGATTATTCTATTTTTGGCATTTCATTGGGGGGAAATGAAAACTCTGGCCAAAGAGGCTGGGGAAAGTGAGAATTTTGGATAGTTTTCTCCTTGGGGGAGGGGACAGGATTTCAAAATACCTTTTTAATCGCAGGCAGTTTTGAGGGATCTTCTTTCTATCTCCGGCACTAGAAGGAGCCCAGGAGTTCTTCCTGAATGCCTATTGGAGGGGCCATATGGCCAGATTTACACCTTGTGTCAAATCATTACAAATGTGGAATAATAAGCAGGAAATAACACTATGAAAATGGTATATGGAATGTGGATTGTGCCACAACAGTTATCAATGCACTTCAATACCGCTATAAAGCAGTAGAGTAGAACTGGCCATGGTCTCCAATAGGCATTTACTATGAACTGCCAGGCTCCTCCAAGTGCTGGGGGTGTTTTGTTTGAAAGAAAATAGAAAAAAGGCCCCTCGGCAACCAGCTACACTTTGAAAAGTTATGTGGATATGCTGTCCCCCTCCCTAAGGAGAAAATCCCCAAAATTCTCCCCCTCCCTGCAAAGAAGCAGAAAAAAATAATGCCTCTTTCACAAGGAGAGAAAAGGTTCCCGAAAAAGAGGCCAGGATTCAGCACAACACTAGTTCAATTGTTCTGACAAGCTGTTTGTAGTGGGGTGAAAATTTCACTCACAGGTATCATTGAACTGTATGAGCAATATAATGTATGTGCCAGTAATTCATGGATCACTCGTACCACAACATCTGTGATTGCTACTGCTCCAAATTGTGCCTTTTAGGTTATAAAAGATTCTTCCATGTTACATTCCAACCTCAGACAACAGGAGAGCTCCCATGGGTGACAAAAGCAACAACAGGTACTAAACAAATGGCTTTTTAAAAAAATCTGTAAATAGTCAATAATATTGCCACATTCTTTTAACAAGGATGACTGGTAATGGGACTTCCCTATTTTAAGAATATGTCACCTATTCTCCCTGGTAGCAATCCTGCAACAGTAGCAAATGTGAATAATGAGAAGGAATTAACTGCAAGTTTGACATTTGGGTGTCCTGTTTCTCAGCATTAAAAGTGCTCCATAAAATGGCATCTAGCATAATACAAATTTCTCCTCATACTATCTCTGACATGATGTGGCATTTCAAAGAGTTTAGGTGAGCCAAGCAGAAGACTAAGATGTCCATCACATAGGTTCTCTTTCAAATACTGGTCTTTCGAATTGCCCTGCTCACTCAACGTTTCAATGTTTAGCTAGTTCTTTTTCTCAACTTTTTAGTTCACATCTTCCCCTGATTGCCCCACCCCCAAAAGGTATTAATTTTAGGAAACCTCAATGTCCTATTTTGGTGATTTTGAAATATGATAAAAAAGAGTAGGTTGAATGTCCTAGTGTTTCATAGCATGGATGTTGGACCTCTTTCAGTTGAGTGCCAATTTCAGAGAAGACTTTGGGAGCTGCATTGCAGTGGTGGGCAGAGCCGTAGGCGAAAGAGGCATAGTAGAAATACCAAAAAGGCCAGCAATTTTTAGTTTAAAGCTATTATTGCCAGTAACTAAGGCTGCCTCTACAAGAGAGGTTTAAAGCTCTTTCAAGGCGCTTTAAAAAAATTTACCTCTACAAGAACGGAGCACAAATCGGGCGTAGAGGCGCGTTATCTCTCCGATTATGCGCATTATCGAATGCGCGTTAAACAGCAAGTTTTATTTTGCTCCGGCCGTTAAAGCGCATTTTGACTATGTGAACAAGCGCTTATGCGCATTAACTACTTGTAAAGTGCATTTTGGTCATCCGTTAATGCGCTTCTCCGCCTCTCGCCGCCTCTCGTGCTGAGGTATTAGGAGTAAATGCGTTTCAGCGATTATGCGCATAATCGCCTAACCGGGCGCAAAAGCGAATCCTTGTAGAGGGGACCTATGCCTTAGGAGGCCTTTCAACCTTTTACAAAGGAGAAAAACTGTACAAAATCTGAGAAATGACCAAACAATCAGGGGTCAAAGAAAGGTGGGGGCGGGACCCCAAAAGGAGCTTGGTTTAGCCCCCGGGCCTGAGGTTCTACACCCTGATTTTATTCCATTAACACTTTTTCATAGGCAGATTCATACTTAAAAGAGATGAGAGAGAAGAAAAGCATTACCGTGTGCCTCAAAAATAAATCATCCCCACCTCCACCTTGCAATCACTATGCCCACAAAGTGAGGACTCATCATCGGAAAAGCCAGCACTATATTTACAACACCAGCTTTCTTCCCGTTTATCAAGATGGCAATTGCTGGACGGCATTATTTTCTTTAAGGTGGAAGTACAGCCTAGGATGGAAGCCCCCGCGTGTCAGCATTTGACTGCTCTGATTATAATAGGCCACTGAGGGACAAGGGCCTTTTGTTGCCAAAAATTACCCCTTCAAAAAGGCACCAAAATCTGTTGTACATTATCTCAATCTACCAGATGAAAATAGGGCCTACGCTACCAGACAGAACATCCCCAATGAAGTTGCTGGATTCACTGAAATAATATACTGAGGATGCTTCCCCATGGAATTGAATCAGATCATGGGGCTGTCTATATTACTTGTTTGCCTAGCAATGGCTGCACAGTCTGCGTCAGTTATACGATGCAGCCACCAACTCACAGCCACTGTGGGGCTTTTCCCCGAAGCTGCGATTTTAAAAAATTGGAGACTTACCACCACTTTTTCCCCCTGAAGCAAAGCCACCACGGTCCTTCCACCATGTGACCTCAGTTTGACGTCAACCTGGGACCATTCAAGTGTGGATGGCGACCACTGATAGGTCACCAGAAGCCAGGCACAGGGGAAGGGGTGTGCCTGATTAGCTAAATGGCTGCCGGAAAGCCTGTGCTCCCTCCTGCATTGGAATTTCCTTCCCCCACCCCGCAGCAGCAAAACTATGGGATTTTACTGGGAAGAAGCGGCAAAGCAGCACCATGAAGACACCCCCCATGTGTCTACAACATCACAGCCCCAGTGCCTGCTATTATAGGGATGAAGTGACCACCAATCTCATGACTTCTTAACACCCAATTCAGAGGTGCCTGATTGTGTACAGATCATCATTAAGGGGATCTAAAATACAGGTTCAGAAAAAAAGAATGTGGAGGGACCATTTTTCAGTGGTAGAGCACATGCTTTACATGCAAACAGTCAATCCATGGCATCTCCATTGAAGATCAGGTAGCAGATGTTGGGAAAGACTGAGGCTCTGGTATAAAGCAACTTCCTATGTTCAATGTGCACATTTATCACTTAATCATTGCTGCATAAAGTCATGTAGGTGTTTCTATTGGGTTGGGTGCTATTTATTTCTTGCATTATTCTTTTTTAATTGTGCTTTTAATTCATTAGTTTTATGCTAATTTTAATTAGGTATTTGTTTTAATTCTTGGGTTAGTATTGTTAGCTTATTGTGCTGCACACATGGAATATCTAAAATTACTTTATCCCTTTGAAAGTTCAAACATTGGAAGAGGTGATATCTGAAGTATATGCATAATCAGAAATTCAGATCAACAGGACTGCTAATTACAAACGATTACATTGAAATGCGGCTGCACAGGGGAGAGATGAGCATTCTTGAATGTGGATAATTAAGAATGAATCCATACAACTTATTGACATCCCATTTACATGGTAATTGGTTCAATAATGAGGTGTTTTCCTGCAATCAACAGTTAATACTTCCATATGTGGTAATAGAGTCAACATATGATAGAATATTTCAAACCATCAGGCTATGGCATGGTGTTTTAAATCACTATGACCCTGTTCAGACGACATACTAAGTAACCATGCAGAGGCTGCACCAGAATGCGACGGCCCGGGAACAATGCAGGATAATAGCATTCCCTGAACTCCCGGGAAAATGGAGGACTGGCCCCTGCCTGCTTGCGGGATGCTCTGTGTGTCATGCAGACTCTGCGCGAGCAGGCAGGGGCAGCCCCGGGAAAAATGGCTGGTGCGGAAAGGGCCATAAGACTCTCTCTCTGTCTCTCTCTCTCTCTCTCTCTCTCTCTCTCTCTCAGTGAGAGTCTGCCTACACTGTGCATATTTTATCATTCTTACCCAGCTAACAAAAGCATTGTTGCCTGAAATCAGAAGCATATTCCAAACAGTTTAGGGTGACCAGATAAAATCCAGGTCAGGGCTCCTGTAACTTTAACAGTTGTAGAGAAAAGGGAATTTCAGCCAGAGTCATTTGTATGCAATTAGTTCCTGGTGAAATTCTCTCTTCATCACAACAGTTAAAGGTGCATGCACTATACTAGAGTGACCATATACAAAAGAAGGCAGGGCCCCTGCAACTTTAACTGTTGTGATGAAGAGGGAATTTCACCAGGAACTAATTGCATACAAATGACACTGACTGAAATTCCCTTTTCTCTTCAACTGTTAAAGTTACAGGAGCCCTGACCTGGATTTTATCTGGTCACCCTAAAACAGTTGCTCTTCATCTTGCTGTTTTCTACAATTAACTTTGTATTTGCAGAAATTTCTTTTGTACAAATGTTTCAGTAGCAGGGTTGTTGTTGTTGTTTAAAGAGGGATTAGAATAGCAGAGAATAGGAATTAAACGTATTGGCTGTATTGGAAATTTTCTGACTATATATAGGGTTAGCAAAGTAAATAAGCAAAATGTGGCATAAACAACAGGAATTGACAGCTGAGCTGAGTAATTTCTTTTTTCTAGCTAGGAAACTGTTAATCTTGTAATTAAAGGCCTGAGACTTTGAAAATTCCATTATCCTTTGCTTACAATATAATATTTCCACAATAGCTCTGGGACTAGAAGAAAGCAGAAAGGTAAGAAGCATCTTGATATTTTTTTCTCTAGCCAGAGAAATTCAGCTTGGGAATACTCTACCCTCTAGCACTCATCACAAGTAATTACCCTGCAGAAGGAACACAGCCTGAGAAAAGTTAGAACATTACTATTATTACTTTTTGGGATTAAGTAATAAATATTTAAGGCAGTAAAGTTACACTGCATGAAATGATGAATGAGCACACATAAAAAATCACCTGCCGTGGTCTACAGCAATAGCCTTCTTTAACTAAAGTGGATAGCAAGAAATATGTGTATTTTTATCCCATTATGGCCTTTTATTTTTGTGTGTGACAGATTCAACCCTCTGACAAATTCAAACCCTGTTGAGTGACATTACTTAGTTCTATAAATGTTTAGTGTCTTTAGGGACAATAGATTACCACCAAACGTACAGTTCTATATATGTTTACTCAGAAGTTGTACTGAATTCAGTGGGGCTTGCTCCCAGGTAAGTGTGTATGGTTGCGCTGAGTTCCATTTTGGAAAAGCTTTTAGAGGCCACATTCTAGTGATGGGTAGGGCCAAGGGCATAAAGGGAGGTACCAGAATGTCACAAATACAGGCATATTTTAGCTTATAGCTATTACTACCAGTATCCAAGCCTCAGAAACCAGGAGGGCAAAATTGGGACTCCAGGAGGGCTGGGTTTGGCCCCCAGGCCTGAGGTTCTGCACCTTTCAGGTCTGTGGCCCAAAGAATGTGATATGTATAACTTGGGGGCTGCCTTTATGGTGCCAGGTTGCAGCCTTCTTAAGCAAAACCCCGCACTTTCTCTGCAGTGGGATTTTGGCAGCTAATCCCAACAAAAACAGAAGGTGCTGGGTTTCCAGCAGCCATTGGCAAGCCCCGTGCCCTCTGCTCAAGCAGACTATGACCAGTCAAGGGGTCACCATCCACCCAGGAATGCCTCCACCACAACTCCAAAGCGAGGATAGACAGCGGATGTGCCGTACTCACCTCACTCCTGGGGGAAAAGTCGGGTTAAGTCCCCGACTTTTTCAAGTCACAACTTTGCATGAAAGCCCTGCAATGGCTGCAAAGTGACTGCTGCATCATATAACCAATGCAGTGCCACCACTCACCCACCACAGGGCTTTCAGGCCATCTAGGCAGCCCCCTGTAATATTTGTCACCACCCAGTGGCTGCCAACATAGAATCACTCCTTTGCATATTCTCTCTTCAAATATCTACCTTCATCTACCTGCCAGTCCTAAACACATAGGCCAGAATCCAAATAGCCTCTTGGGCATTTGCGCAAACACGTCTTGCGCTGTGTGCACTGTGACTTTCTGGTTTGTATTTATTACCCTTCCCTGAAAAAAACACCTCTGGCTCATAAAAGTTCCTTTGGGTGTCAGGAGCAACCTATTAGCAATGAAGGGGGCCTGGCCCCAGAAGGAGACATATTGGAAACTCCTCCAACTCCAGCGTTCATCATGGAATGTTGGGATCCAGGTCAAATGAGGAGGTCTCTGTTTATTTATGATGTCAGCAGCTTTTCGATGCAATCATTTCTCTTTGTCACGTTTTGTTTGAAGTGCAACACAATGGCATAACCCAGCCTTCCCCAGCCTGGTGCCCTCCAGAAGTTTTGGACAGCAGCTCCCATCAGCCCCAGCCTGCATGGCCAATATTCCAGGATGATAGGAGTTCTAGTCTAACAAATGTGGAGGGCACCAGGCTGGGGAAGGCAGGCATGGCCCCTTGATGACTTGCAGCAGCTTGCGTACTGACCCCACTGAAAACTGTTGTGTATGAGGTGATGTTGCATGATAGGGAAGTCCTCTTTGTGGTGTCAAATGTTTAATGCCTCATTTACAAGGAAGTAAATTTCTTGATGTTGCTCTTGTCAAGCAACGAACATGCCTGTTTGAACCAGATCTTAGATCGAGAGGCAAGAGTGATGTCTTACATCATGTCTGAAAATGATGCTAAATGTAAAATCGTTAACATCTTCTCTGCATAATGAACTATTCCTTTTATATGCAGCCATGTCAATTTTTATTTTTGAAGATTGACCAAAAAAGATCTTGGGGTTGTGGTGGACAGCTTGATGAAAATGTCAAGCCAGTGTGCTTGCGAAAAAGGCAAATGTCATGTTAGATAGGCTGACCATCTGAAAAGGAGGACAGGGCTCATGTAACTTTAACAGTTGTAGAGAAAAGGGAATTTCAGCCAGTGTCATTTGTATGCAATTAGTTCCTGGTGAAATTCCCTCTTGATCACAACAGTTAAAGTTGCAGGGACTATACTAGAGTGACCATATACAAAAGAAGGCAGGGCCCCTGCAACTTTAACAGTTGTGATAAGAGGGAATTTCACCAGGAACTAATTGCATAAAAATGGCACCGGCTGAGATTCCCTTTTCTCTACAACTGTTAAAGTTACATGAGCCCTGTCCTCCTTTTCAGATGGTCAGCCTATGTTAGACGTAATTAGCAAAGGAACTGAAAATAAAACTACCAAGAACATACTGTCCTTATACAAATCTATGGTGCGACCACACTTAGAATACTGTTTACAGTTATGGTTACCACATCTGAAAAAGGATATTCTAGAGTTGGAAAAAATGCAGAAAGGGTCAACTAAAATGATCAAGGGGCTGGAGCAACACCCCTATGAGGGATGGTTACAAGAGTTGGGATTGTTAGCTTAGAAAAAGGGGGAGAGATGATAGAGGTGTACAAAATTATGCATGGTGTGGAGAATGTGGATAGGGAGACATTTTTCTACCACTCTAGTAATACTAAAATTTGAGGTCATCCCACGAAACTGATTAATGGGAGATTCAGGACATATAAAAGGAAGTACTTCTTCACACAGTGTATAGTTAAACCGTTGGATTTACTTCCACAAGATGTAGTGATAGCCACCAATTTGGATGGATTTAAAAGGAGATTGGACAAATTCCTGGAGGAGAAGACTATCAATGGCTATACGTTCTGATGGCTTTATGCTACCTCCAGTATCAGAGGCAGTAAGCCTACGTACACCAGTTACTGGGGAACATGGGGGTGCTGTTGCAGTCATGTCCTGCTTGTGGAATTCCTTTGAGCCTTCATCACCCCCTGCCAGCATGGTTTACAGATTCCATCACCCCCAGCCAGCATGCCTGCCACTGGCAGGGGATGATAGGAGCTATAGTCTAGCACATCTGGAGGCACCAAGTTGGGGGAGGCAGATCTATCTTTCCTATCAAAAAGATATTCACAACTGCTGTTCTTAAAATATATTCACAGCTGTTGTTCTTTAAAAAACACCATCTATCCTCTGCAAGAAATAGCCACTTATCTGCATGGAATGGTGTGCAGGGCTGCAACTTATATCTTCCTTCTCATTTATTACTACTGCTGCTGTATTGTTTCAGATAGTGGGGAGACGCATCCGAAAGGTTCTTTTTGTTAATGACAAGCCAGGATGTTGCCTTAAATACTGAAGTCTCTTCGTAGGATGTTACAAAGAAAAAAGAGGCAATCAAAAGTTGTAAATCACCCATGCAGGACCATTCCACGAAAACCTCTATGAAGAATAAATGAGATTACCAACATATTGATAACAAAATGTATTATAGCTTCAGAGGTAGCGGCATCTGAAGGCTTGGAGCTGATATGCACTCACCCAGCCTGCAAACTCTCCAGCAACCAAGTAGCATCGTTCACTGTTGCAACTAATGGATTGCTTCTATTAAAATTGCTGCTACTATTTCGATTGCAGCTTTCTCATCTTTATACTGGTCATCCTCACAACACCCCTGACAGGTAGGGAAATATTATTCCCATTGTACAGATCATAAACAGTAACTTGCCTAAGGCTGCACAATGATAGGACTTGCTCAATGCATTTTACCATTCATTTTCTGTCCTATAATAACTAAAACAAAATTAAAACGACATCTGTTTAGGAGAAGAATAAGCAAACGAGCAGGCTCCCATGTCACCTGGTCATAGTCTTCCACACTATAGTGAGATATACCGTATTTCTATTTAAATTATAATAATTATCTCTAAATTGTTTTTAGGATTATTAGAAACAGTTATTTCTAAATTATTTCTAAATTATTATTTTTAAATTATTTCTAAATTATTATTTTTAAATTATTTCTAAATTATTGTACTTAATTTTCCCCCCTACATTTTATACAAACCTGTGTCCTCTTTTGTGGTGATGCATTTTCTCTTCTTCCTCTTTTTGACAGTTTGCAGGTGGCCACCTTACCTACATGTACAAGTGTCAGATCCAGGCCTAGTTGGCATGTGCTACATGGAGAGCAAGGCTAGTAGTCACCATGGCACTATTCCCAGCCCTCATGCATTGTTTCAATGCATGAAAAAAAAAATCTGAATGGGGTACTTGGTGCAAAAAGCAAACACTCAGAGCAAGCCAAGGCCAAATTTGTTTGGCCTGGCCATTCTTTGGCTCCTTACTTTGAGATTTGGCTCCTTCTCCTCCACATACCTTTTCACACTCATTGTTCCCACAATCTGCTGGGGACCCAACCCTGCTGCCAAAGCAACCAAGCATATATATATATATATATATATATATATATATATATTTGTTCTTGCCATGCTCTGCTGCCTGTTTCATTGCCTGCTAGCACTATGTAGGAAGCTCTCCCCCATCCAGCTCTAGTTGCACACAGTTATGCATGACTAGTTGGTTCAGAATGCAAACTGGAAGCACAGTCTGATGGGTATCCAAATTCTCCACCCATTCACAATCAGCTATGTTAGGGTGACCATGTGAAAATGAGGACAGGGCTCCTGTATCTGTAACAGTTGTATAGAAATGGGAATTTCAGCTGGTGCTATTTGTATGCATGCAGCACCTGGTGAAATTCCCTCTTCATTACAACAGTTAAAGCTGCAGGAGCCCCGTCCTCTTTTGTATCTGGTCAAGAGGGCAGGGCTCCTGCAGCTTTAACTGTTGTAATGAAGAGGGAATTTCACCAGGTGCTACATGCACACAAATGATACCTGCTGAAACTCCCTTTTTTATGCAACTGTTCAAGATACAGCAGCCCTGTCCTCCTTTTCATATGGTCATCCTAAGCTATGTATGATTATAACTGGGTTGAGAAAGGAAGCATTGACCCAGTTGCCTCAGCAAGGAGGATATATCTTCCCTCTTTCAACCAACAGCTGCCCCCTTGAGAACAATTTTGCAAAGTTCTGCAAAGGAAAAAAAAATGGCTGAAAAGCAGGCGTGCATTTCATGGCCTGTATCAGGACCTGCCCTCCATTGATAGTAAGGCTCTGCTCATGAAAGCATGGCTGACGCCAAGGGTAGGCATGGTTGAGCACTTGCTTCTCTCTTCACCATTGCAGCCTGCATGTTCACCTGCCTCTCACTCTGCCCAGACAGCAATAGTTGTGAGAAGTAAGAGCAGCAGATGCCACTGCCTACTTGCTCGCTGGCTCTCTGCCTGTCAAGGAAGCAAGTGACAAAAGAGGAAGGCAGGGTGATTCTCCACTCAACTGCTCAACCATGAAGGGGGGGGGAGGGAGAGAGGGCGCCCGAACACCCCCGCAGAGAAGGTGAGCGAAGCTGCTGCCGCCTGTGCAAGGAATCGGGCCCATTCAACTCTATGGTTCTTACTCCTGAGTAGGCATGTCTAAGTTTCCTGACCAGAACAATGTCAGCTTCCCCTTGCCATACCAACATTGACCTCAAACTTCTCCAAAAACTAAGTGTAAGATTTTCTCTTCATTTATCCTGTTTAATATGATCTTAAGGGAAAGCATAGAGCCTATCTACACACGCAGGATAAAACACTTTGAAAACGTTTTGAAAACTGTATCTGGAGTGTGTCCTGGGCCACAACAGTTCTCAAAACTGTTATAACCCGTTTAAAACCGTTTTAAACCATTTTAAAGCAGTAGTGTAGATAGGCTCATAGTGAGTTGTTTTACACTATAATTGGGCAGCTTCAGGCTGCTGTACTATTGTATTTGTGCAGAAATAATTTTTAAAAATTAACTGCACAGGGAAGGAGAACCTAGGGGACGGAAGAGGAGATTTCACCAGCATAGTTGTGGTACAGGTGGAAAGATGCATGAGCTGAATAGCGCAACAACGCACAGATGTGAAAGTGCCCAGCGCTCGACGCACTAAGGAAATGGAGTGGGAAACTGTGGACACAAACCGGGGGGAAATGTAGGTATGATGGAGCTCTAATTGTTATATATTAAACTTTTTCATCTTAAAGTGATCATTTCAGCTATACAGGGTCCTTTTATTTCTATTTTGTTCCCAGACAAGCAGCATAACAGGCTTGGGAAGGAGAGGAAACCCCACACACAATGTAGCTGTCTGTTTGATAAAAGATTGCAAAGGTTGCATTGCAGTGACATATTTTCTAGGCTTTGTGCCAGATGAATGGGACATACATCGAAGAAGAAGAAGAAGAAGAAGAAGAAGAAGAAGAAGAAGAAGAAGAAGAAGAAGAAGAAGAGCTCATCTCAAAAGCAGGGTGGCCACACTATGTTTCGATTGTGCAAAGTTTTTCTTTCCGTACAAAAGGGCTTCACACTAGCCACAAAGCAGTCTGAAGGAGTTGATTGCCAAGATAAAGAAATGATACATGGCTCACCCGTTCTATACTCAGGGCAAAAATAAAAGTGCATCAACCTAATTCATATCTTTCATGATATACGAGGAGCATGTCTCATGCAATCTCATTGAAATTAATGATGCTTTCATAAATGCATCATAGTCTTCTTGAACAACTCTTATTCATTCAATGGGGCTTCTGTAGGAAACTGATTGTGCTTTATTATTATTATCTCTTTTTATAGCACTTCCTCAAGTGAAAAGCACTTGACCATCCTTCATCTCTACACCGAATATTCTAGCCACTGTGCCACACTGGCTGGGCTTGACTTCAATTCAGAGAGAAAGAAGTTCATCTGATCCAGTGACTCTTGAACAGACCTCTGTGCATACATTGAAGTAGGGTGACTTTATGGAAAAGATGGCAGGGCTCATGCAGTTTTAACTGTTGTGAATCAAGAGGGAATTTCACCAGGTGCTGCATGCATACAAATGGCTCCTGCTGAAAATCCCTTTTCTATGCAACTGTTCAAGATACAGGAGCTCTGTCCTCCTTTCCATTTGGTCTCCCTACATTGGAGCCATACAGAGAGGTAGATCTCAGCTGGCCAGCTAGTTTTATGGGGTGTGGATGGTCCAAATCTATTCTGGTTCTGTCCATTGCAATTCAGGTAGAATCATGTTACTATTTGGCTGTCTATCTGTACCATTGGGTTCAGTATGAGTTGTTTCAATTCAGGCTTTCGTCAATGATGTGGGGGGGGGGGCTATCAGTAAATGAATTGAATCAGCCAATTTCAAATGATCAGACTAGCAAGTCCCTACTCAACACAAATTTAACAGGCACAGAGAAGGGAAACAGTGCATGATGTTAATACTCCTCCATCGGGCAGTGAACAGAAATCATACGCCAGTTAAAATGCCCCAATGTGGTCATTTCACAACAAAATAATATGGCCAGCCTATGATGCTCAGAAGCATCCCAAGTGGCAAAACTAAAACCAAACTAAACAAAAAAGGCTCACTTGAAATAACTGTTATCTTTTTATTGGACTCCTGAATTTCCCAGTGGGCTGATTATTGTTCTTTTATATATTAACACGCTTACTACAGAGTGAGAGTATTGAACTTGAATGCATTACCCCTTGGGCTGCTTGCTGGCTTGCTCACTTTACAAATGGCATTTCGACAGTAACAATGCAAAAAGCATTTGGTTTTAGTGTTTCGGTCAAGCTCATGCTTCATTCCCTCTGTGTAAAAACAGATATCACCAGGGATGCATTATCTGCCAAATTAAAGGAAAGTGTGTTTGTCTTCCAGTAGGTTCACGTGGTCTATTTTGTCTCCATGTGCTACTCCTCATCTGCCCCCTCCCCAGGAATGGGTAGTGGTGTATGAAAGTAGTGAATTTGGAAACGCTCTTCCCTTTACACTTACGGTATTTATTTATTTATTTTACAGCTCAGCAAGAACTAGAAATCAGAACAAAAGAGTGATTCCAGAATGTAAATTGGATTCACTTAGACTGCACCAGGAGCATGAATGACCAGGGTTTGGACACCACTGTCCCTTCCACACCACCAAGGATCTGCTGCCCAAGACAATGGCCTCACTTTGTCTAGGGCCAGTCCTCGATTGCAGCTCCCATTGGCTGGGAACAATGCAGTCTAATACATCTGGAGGGCACCCAAGTTGAGGAAGGCTGCTTTACCTTTAAATAAGTTCTGTTGTACATAAAATAGCTCTGCGAGTTCAGACTGAAGGCCAAGCATGCGACTTCCCACAGTGGCCAGCCAGATGCTCCTGGGAAGCACACTGACAGGACTCAAAAGCCAGAGCCTCTCCTGCTATTGCCCCTGCAGCAACTGGCAAGTAAGCGCGGCTGCACTGGGGCGGGCGGCCACATTCTTCCGCGATCCTGGGAAGTTCCCAAAACTGCAGAAGAATCAGAACTTTTCTGGTTCTGGAGAACTGGGAAAAATCCTGTGCCCACCCCCCACCCCCACTATTCCCTGTGCGTCATGTGGACTCACAGGGAGCAGCCAGGGTCTATCCCAGGCGAAAAGCCTGGTGTGGAAAGGCCCTAGGGCTTCTGTCTGTTCAGATCCACCCATGTTCAGTACTTGAATTACAGGGGGAGTGGGGCCAGTTCTACACCAAGCAGGATATGACTCTTTGAAAATGGTTTGAAAACTGTATATGGAGTGTGTCCTGGGCCCCAACAGTCATCATTACTGTTATAAACCATTTTAAAGCAGTAGTGTAGATCCTGCCCAGGTTGCAAAGGCAGGCTGGCCCTGTCTTTTTTATGACAATCCCATAGATGCTGTTTTTAGAAGGCTAGACAGGCCATAATTTGTTTAAAACTGGGATAAGTCAGGGGTGGGGCAGCCTTTCCCCCTCCCCAATAATTTGAGCACTGACTGACAGGTTTTGCTGACAAGTGTACAGCATCACCCCAGAGTGGCTCTAGCTATGACAAGTATATGAGACCATAGTTTGTCCTTTGGTTAGTTGCTTTTTATTGGTTGCTACTTCGATTTTTATGCATTAAATGCAGCCCTCCAAGTTAGTGAGGCTTGATAGACTGCAGTCTCTTGTAGCAAGCTGATGGTCCATTGCTGGAGAGATGGAATGGAGCAGCCCCCTTTATTAGGAGGGATGATTTGCCACATAGAGATCTTTATTATCATTAGATGCAAGGTGATCATATTTTTGCCATCATGCAGCTATGCTAAGCCGCTAGTTGGAAATGATTAGGTGGAAATTTATTAATGGGTTTTCTGTGAAAAGGCACCTAACACATTGTTTTGTGGTGCTTAATTTTAAAGTAACACTGAACAAAAAGCCACTTAACCTTGAGCTATAAATGCTTCTAGGAAGCTCTGATCATTATGCCATTCACCAAAGTATTAAATGTTAAGGCGTTTGCCTTGAATGCACAATGAAAATATGAAGGGAGGCTTTAAGCAGAAACAACAGTGCCTCTCTAAAAATAACTAGAAGCAGTAACAACATGGCATGACTAAGGGCTTGTTCATATGTGGGTAACCAGTGGTATAATCTTCCTTAATTACCAGTCAGAGTCGTTTCTGCACATACAGTATATATACTATCTTCGTCAGTATACGGGCATCGTATGGGCAACTGGAAGGGGTGAGGATAATAAGATATAAAACAGACATCGCACTGAATGATTTGTAAGCACAAATGAGGTGAATTCTTAGCAAGATATGTGGAGATGCAATGCTGTTTGTTCAGTAATACTCAAATAAAGTACTATCCGAAGGTACTGCCATGTTAGCACTTCCAGTACCCCCAGTGGAAGCCCTTCCTTAGTGAGTCTACATTCTCTCAGCTCCATTGTCACCACATTCTATTTGTTTGTTTATTTATTTATTACATTTTTTATACTGCCCAACAGCTGAAGCTCTCTGGGCAGTGCACAATTAAAAAATAAATAAAACAGGTATAGATAAATTTAAAACATTAAAAGTTTAAAAAATCAATATAAAACCCAGCTAAGTTAAAAACCAGGGAAATACTGTGTAAAAAGTTATGTTTTCGGGAGGCGTTTCAAAGATGTTAGGTTTTCCTCCTCCTGAACTGCACAAGGGAGGGTTTTCCAGCGGGTGGGGGCCGCTACAGAGAGCTTTATCGCACCTACTATTTTTCCCCTGGGTTGCTTCTGCAGGTTCCCCCTCCGTTTCCTATGCGAGTTTAGTGTTTTGAATCATACGTGGTTGGTATTGCTGCAATACCTCAGCTTGGCCTGTTAAACTTTGCCTGTTTCGGACTTTGCCCATTGAGGAATAAATCAAGAGAGAAACTAAAACCTGCGACCTCAGGGTGGGAGAGCAGCACAATGGGGACAACGTCATGCGATTCCAGCGCTGATAAGTGGAGCAAAGTCGCAGCGGGTGTGCTTAACGACCAGCGAAGGTGCCTCTACAGTTCTTTTCTGAATGGCCGGTAGGACCTCCTCTGAGGATCGTAGTTGTTGTCCGGAAGTATATAAGGGAAGGCGGTCTGCTAGGTATGCTGTTCCCAAGTTCTTTATCATCACTGCTGCCACTTGCTTGCTTAACCAGCAGAGAGCCAGTGAGCAAGCAGGCAGTGTCATCTGCTGCTCCTTATTCTCACCAACAATGATGTCTGGGTGAAAGAAAGAAGTGTATGAACAAGCAGGTTGCAATGGTAAGGTCGAGGAGCAAGTCTAGGGGTTCTTGTCAATAGTTCCTTACTGGAGTGTGAGCCCTCAGCAGGTGCCCAACCATGCCTATCCTTAGCACTGGCTCTGCATGTTAATCTATTGCAGCTCTATTGCAGCAAAAACAACCAAGGGTCTTGTAGAACCATAAAGACTAACAAATTAATTATGGCATAAGCTTTTGTGGTATGCATCATCAGATACAATAGGCTGACCATATGAAAAGGAGGACAGGGCTCATGCAACTTTAACAGTTGTAGAGCAAAGGGGATTTCAGCCAGTGTCATTTATATGCAATTAGTTCCTGGTGAAATTCCCTCTTCATCACAACAGTTAAAGTTGCAGGGGCCCTGTCTCTTGACCATGTACAAAAGAAGGCAGGGCTTCTGCAGCTTTAACTTTGTGATGAAGAGGGAATTTCACCAGGTTCTGCATATATACCAATGACACCTGCTGAAATTCCCTTTTCTATGAAACTGTTAAAGATACAGGAGCCCTGTCCTCCTTTTCATATGGTCAGCCTAGATACAATGAAGCATTGTCCAAATGAAGTAGTTCAAACATCATAGGCATATGTGGTAATATGGAGAACCACTGCCTCTATTTTTCAGCAAAATGTATGCTGATAGTATGGTGGGTTATGTAAAGTCCCCATATCCCAACACAAAATGGAGTCCGTTTTGATTACATAAGTGAACAATAAAAACCAGGCTCTTTCCACAAACCACTGCTGAGGCAGAATGTAATGTATCACCCATAGAAAGTTATCATAGGTATTATTGTTAAAAAGAGATGATGTAATATGTTTGTGAAAGGCCAGGCATCAAGATTTAGGGCTCTATCTTACAGGCAAAGAGAATGTTAGCTGTCTCATTGCAAGGTTTCATTTCTGTAACATTCTCTTGTGGCCTTGGGTGAGATGAGTCATGTGCTGAGTGAGCCTGGACCCCATGAGATCAAGCACTGCAGTATTTTATTTTACTTTTTAAAAACACCAATTACGAAGTGTGAACAGCATCCATAGTGCCTACCTGAAGCTTAATAAAACATCATTTTACAACTCCATGGTTACAATGCTCGGCAATCATGGAAGAAAAGAGAAAGCCGCTGGTATCCTGAAAGCGCACTTCTGTAAAAGGATCATAGGGACATAAATGGATGCATCAAATAATGCAGAATATTGCTGCCTCTAATAGAGAACTCAAGTGAGGAGTGCCAGTGGACAAACTGGGGCTGCTGAGAAACATGCTTGGGAGAATGTTTGGGGATCAGTTGGGTGATGTGCTGTTTTATTTTGTTATTGTTGTGCTTTAAATTGTGTATTAATCTGTTTATGATTTTATTGTTTTATTATTATTTTAGTAAAGTTTTATTTGTCTTTGTAAGTTGCATTAAGTGCCATTTTCTTGATAGAAAGGCAGGGTACAAAACAAATGAGTCAAATAAATAAATCCAAAGATGTGCAGAAGTACAATAAAGCTCCCACCCCCACAAAACCAAAGGATCAACACACACACTTGTTCAAATACAGCACAACGAGGACTGAGCATGCTTGGTAGCCACAGAATATTGACTGTTGGTTGAAAAACAAAAATGGATGGAATGTCCTACTGCAGAGGAGCATGGCTGACTGGCTGGCACCCTCCTGTTGCGATGTGAGGATACATTGCAACATTTTGTTGTGGGTCACTTTGCAGATTATTTTGCATTTTACATGCATATCTGTAATCCAACTATCCGTTTGGAATATTTGCATTCTCAGCTGTTGAGTGTGCTAGAAGTAGATAATGTTTGGTAAGTAAAAAATAAGAATGTGGGCTCAATGGAAATAATGGATAGCTTGATCCACAAACATGTTAAATCAGAGTACTTTGACATCAGCCAATCTATACCCTTATTCCAAGTACATTTACATGGAAGTAAATCACACTGAAACCAACACTATATTTTACACTTTAGAACAGAGCATTATCTCATAGAACTTTTCACCACACAGTAAATTCAGACCATCAGCACATGCAGGGAATCACATGCCAGGTGAAATAGTAGGTTCCACCCCTTCTGAATATTCTAACAGTGATACCAAAATGGGGAGCATTAGCTTTGATGCAAAAGATCCCAGATTCCATTCAAAAGCACTTTAAATAGGACTGGGCAGGTAGTGACCATGGAGAGCCACGTCCTGTCCGAGTAGACAGTACTGGGCTAGGTAGATGTGGTGCCTTCATCAATGATTTCATCACCTGGTAGTAAATTGGGGTTGCAGCACTGACTTTGATGCCTTTAGTAGCTGCTGTTGTTAGGCCCATGAGTGTTTTCTTTTCTTCTTTTTAAAATTATTTTTATTTGAAAATATAAAAACTTAAATATTAACATAATACAGAAACCATGCATACAAGGAATAATAGATTACTTATGCTTTTTTTTTTTAGGGAAAAAATACTACACATTCCAACACTATGAACACAGTACAGATTATGTAACACTGGTTATTAGGCAGTTTTAAAGGATAATTAATTAATTAATGGGAGGGTAGACCCCCCCCCAATCATGGCTATTCATTTTAATTATTGTTATTTATTTATTTATTTTTCCTCCAGAGAAACTATTGTAACCATAAGGTGTTAAAAATAGTTGGAACCTGTGCTGGCGCAGTTGTTTTGTTTGTGTGTGTAATAAAACACGACCATTCAGTAGCAAAACTGTCTTTTTTCTTTTGTCCTCTTAGTACATTCAAATGTTGAGTGAGTTTCTCGGGGAGCACTATTTCCCATACTATACCGTACCACTTCCTTATATTTAATCCTTTTACCTCCTTCTAGCATTTAGTTATCAGCATACATGCTGAGATATTCAACTTGCTTTGTGTGTAATATAGTTTGGTTTTGGCGATCAAATGTATTAAGTAATGCCAATTCTGGTGTTTTTATTACCATTGATTTCATTATGATGGAAATTTCTTTAAAAATCTCTGTCCAAAATCTTTGAATATGTTCACAGTCTTACTACATGTGAACATAGGATCCCCAGACCCCACATCCTCTCCAACACACAATGGTGAGTAAGACTTGTTTATCTTTGCTATTCTGGATGGTGTTAAGCACCATTTTTGTAATATTTTAAGCGATATTTCTGTACATTTAGCTGATGTAGCTTCGAAAGGAAATTTTCCCCACATTGGTGTCCAGTATTCTTAATCTATTTTAATAGCCCAGTCAGATTCCCAGCAAGTTCGTAGCCCTTGTTGTGGTCCTAAATCCAGTTTAAGAAGTAAAAAAAGACAATTTTGTATATTGTCTTTTTAATGCTCAATCTTTTTAATTTTTGTAAACTGCCCAGAGAGCTTCGGCTATGGGGCGGTATATAAGTGTAAATAATAATAATAATAATAATAATAATAATAATGAGTAGTTATTTGCCATTTATATTTTTCTGCTGTGTTAACTACCATTCTTTCAAAATCTGTCAGGTTTCTGGTGCCTTGCTGTATGATGTACTGCTTTCTAATAAATATGGATAGTTGATACCACGCTAACCATGTAACATTTGTATTCCTCAATGATGTCCTCCATACAGTCCTAGATATGGGTGATGAGTCTGTATAATAATGCATTAATCTATCCAGTTGGTTGTCTTTTAAAGTCTTTTTATTTATCATTCTCTCTTTTAGGTGAAAATCCGGATGTCCACAAATTGGTATCGATGGAGATATTCCAAGCATCAGTGATTCCTTTCTGTATTTCCAGACCCATGAGTGTTTTCTAATAGCTACAGATGTTGATAGCAAACCACTCCAGTTTTTATTCACTTGGTATTTAGTTTCATGCAGTAAAAAAGAAAAGGCAGCATTAGGAAAACAGGTGTGCAAATAAATTTCTCATTATGTGCAGGACTTTATTTGACTGCACAGATTAATAAGAATTCTCGATCATGAATGATCCTAGGAAGGTGCGTAACAAACATTCTCTGATGAATATGAAAAATGTTTAATGATAATCCTGAATGCAACAAGAAAGCGATTCTGATAAATGAACGAAACAACTACATACAGCATAGAAATCTAATTTCTTATCAGTTACAAAAGAGGTAATATTTATTAAGCATTAATCATGCACGGTGTGACACACAAGGTAGGGAACAAGGTCCATTGAGCTCACATGCTCTAACTAGTAAACACTGAAAATAAAAGCATAGTTTTGGAATATTGGGATGTATCATGGGAAATTAAGAAGAAGCAGATAGACTGTAGTATTTGGTATTATTTATTATACATTATGCATCTTAAGGAAGGAATTAAAAAGAGAAATAATCCATTTCAAACAATAATCACATTTGTAAAAAGAAAGAAATCCAAGGGTATTTTATTTGTTCACTTGCTTTTTGCATGCTGAAAAAGAGGCTCAACTTTCAAATAAGTTCTTTGGATTTCTTATCAAATGTTTGCAGTTGCTGTTGCTTTGACTAAAGCATTCCATTTTCAGTGCACTTCAGAAAAGGATGCTTAGGCCCCATAGGGCTCAACAATGACTTAGGGATTGTCATACCCTCAGGGTCTGACATGACGTCTCAGGATTTCAACCTCTTTTTCGGTCTCTAGAAAGAAGAGCAAAATCTCAGCGTGAGGGGACAGAGAAGGCCAGGCCAGACTCATTTTGTCCTTAGCTTGCTCTGAGTATTTGCTATTTGCTCCAAGCCTCATTCAGAATTTTTGTTCATGCACTGAAACAACGCATGAGAGGGGAGTGGTGCCATGGTGTCTAGACCTGCTGTTGATTTACCATGCGCCAACTAGGCCTGGCCCTAGTCAGTGCATGGTACATCACAGCAGGGCTAGTCACCATGCTGACTGCTGAGAAGTATCCAATGCTCTCTGGGGCACAGCACTGCTTCTGTTCTGCAAGCGGCCAGCCTCACCAATTCCCTTCTTCAAGTGGTGCCCTTCCACCAGCGGAGATTTAGTGCTTCCAGGGGCAAGCCCTGAAACATGCAGAAATGCTCATCTCTGGAACAGGGCGCGTAGATGGTGCTCCTTTATGCGAGCTCCACAAGCCTGCCTTGTTCCATGAACTAGCATTTCTGCTCATTTTGCCTTGCTTCAGGAAGCACTAAGGGCTTCTCTAATCCAGGCTTTTATTTCGCACTGTTACCAGGGCTTCTGCTTCTGGATTCTTTGCAGGATTAAGATTGGTTCCTTTACAAATGTTGTTTTACGGGGGAGTTCCATTCTCTGTCATTCTATATATTTCATTATACAAGTAGATGGTGCTGTGGTATAGCGGGATTGCGAAAATACACTAGACCTCTGTCACGATATAAAAGAAAATGCCAAACTTTCCCCATTAAGAAAAAAACTGTGATATTGATCACAAAGCACAGAAGAGGCCCTGAAAGTTGACGATGTCGTGTAAAGCACTTGCAAATGTCTGTGAGTCACCACTCATGAATGCACGATAAAAGCCTTGTGTAGAGATGCCCTAAATCTCCATTTTCAAGCAGTGGGCAATGCTCATAAAAGGGAATTTATGGGGCTGGACACTCACAGGCAGTCTTCATTGGATATTGCCCTCTGTTAGAGTAGCCGCTCGTGGATTGTCAAAAAAAAAAAAAGTGGAAATGAATCACCAAAACAAGACAAAGGCAGACACCAACTTGCATAGAATTTAGAAACAATTTAGAAAGATTTTTTTCTAATGATTTAGAAATTTAGAAATATGTATTATAATTTAAGTAGAAATACAGTATTTCTTACCATAGTGCCACCAGGTGACATGTGTGCCTTGCTCATTCTGCTGTCCATCTGCTATTGATGGGCAGCCTCAAGGCCAAGCTCTTCCTTCCGATGGTTCTTTAGCTTTAAACTGGACTTCGACTAGATAACCTTTCAAACAGAGGATGCTGTGTGGCTGTCCTTCAAATAGAGGACTGCCTCAGCAAAGAGGACACATGACCATGAGTGCAAATGTCTGTAGGGAGGGAGCTTCACAAGTACAGCTGGATGTGCAAAGGATTCTATGCAATCTGGAACCTTACATGCCCAATCGTGATTAGTTGGCCCATGCTCCAACACAGGCTGGGCTAGTCGGTGTGAGCAACACCTCTGAAGGGGGCTCCCCTCCCATGTCCATTGGGCCCTACCCCTCAGTCATCAGTCATAGCCATGCTCTCCCCCCTCATCTGCCACATCCCACCCCCCTAAATCCTAGTTCTCACACCCAATGGAGGAGATGGTAAACACATGTCTGAACTGTGGTGATTCAGATTTAAGGTAGTTCTTTCAAGATATATAATATTTTTTAAAAAGAAAATCTTATGACTTCTTACTATGTAGTTATTACAATTTTAACCCTAGGTTTCCTCCAAGAACCTCAGGGGAGCATGCATGGTTCTTCCTTCCTTCATTTGATCATCACAACAGCCCTGTGAGGTAGTTTAGGGTGACAGATAGTAATTGGTCTAAGGCAACCTTCCCCAACTTGGTGTCCTCCAGAAGTTCTAGACTGCAGCACCCATCATCCCCAAACATTGGGCATGCTGGCTGAGGCAGATAGGAGCTGCAATCCAAAACATCAGGAGAGCATCACTGTGGGGAAGGCAGGTCTAAAGTAACCCAGTGAGCTTCATGGGGATTTGAACCAGGGTCTCCTCCAAGTTTCCTGGTCTGATACTCTAACCACTACACCACACTAGCTGTCATATATAATTATATGTTTCATAATAGAAAATACTATAAATTCTAGAATTATTATATTTAACGTCTGTGGCTAGAGCTTGTTGTACATTATTTTTTCTTTATTCTTCAATAAATAAATACAAATTCATAAAACGGATTACAACTTAATTAAAAAATATAAAATACATATTTTTATCTTCCTCCAAGTTGTGTTTCTGAAATCTTAATAGTTCCAGACAAGTTAATTGAAGGGTTTTTCCTCCCTTTCTTGCTACTTTTGGTAATTATTTTTAGCCATTTTCATATATGAAAAAGAGAACTTCAACAATAGCTTTTCCTTCCAGAAGAAAAAAAAATGTAATAAATTAATACCGATTAAAGTTCTTACTCAGCAACCATCTGGCCTAAAAAATTATTGCAATGCTGCTCTATTAATGCTAAACTAACAAATCATGTATAGCAGTTGGCACATGATTATTTTTTAAAAAGAATTATCCAATAAACACATCAGTGGAACTATCCATTTCAGAAAATATACTGGTTTTTTATTTATTTTTTTGGAGGAAAAACATCTCCCTAATAGGAAAAGTAAGATGCTAATGATAAAGAAGAGATGAGCCAGATGATCACACAAAATCCACAATACTTCTCTAAGCCTCTTATGCTGGTCTTCCCTCCCAATTTTACAATGGAACCACCATCATTATAGCATTGTCTGTATTCACATGTCATATAAACTTACTGCCTTTCCAGTCCTGACACAAAGGTGCTGCTTTCTGTACATCAATGCAATCGGAGGCTTCAGTTAAATTAACATCTCACATTAGACAACTTTATTTACCTTCAATAAACCTCTTACTGCATCTAGATTGCAGGAACATTGCTCAGTTCCGTTATCGGGAAGGTATGGAGATCAGACAAACTTTGAGGATCCTTTTTCAGGGCTACTGTCCCTGTCCCTGAAAGAAGCACTTGAGATGGCTGCACAGTTGCGCTCTGTTGTTTATATAATGAAGTCGCAAATTCACAGCCACATCATGTTGTGCATTTTTGATGTGTCATTTTACTGGGAGTTTTTCAGTTTGCTCCGATGTCACCATGGTTGTTTATGCACATGTCAGTGGAGGCTTCAGATCAGATTAAGAGAGTGGGTGTAGTTAGGGGGCGGATCCCAGTGCAGGGTAAGCATGAGAATACAGGGCAGTGGGTGGGCTCAGTTCAGTGTTCAGTAATGGCCACCATGATGACATTAAAGTCTCATTCTGGAACAAAAGTAAGAACAGTTATTACATATAATGCATAAATTCAATGAACTGTAGCAGCACAGATGTACAACTGCAGGCTTTCAAAGCTTCAATGTTGTGCAGAGTTGCCAGAAAACAACAAAAATGTGTTTGGAGGTTTTCAGTTACTCAATAGTTGCTGGGCATTACTGCTGTGTGATAGTGATAGGGAATGTTGCCTCAACCTAACTGACTCCATCTTATATTTTCTCAAACCCAGTATTCATATTTCATGCCCCCCCCTTTTTCCTCTGTCTCTTCTGGTAAGTCACAGACAGCTTCTGCAGCTTCGGAGCAAAAGGCTGACCGCAGACCACAACCTGACCTAGTTGAACAGCTACACTGACATTTAAGAGCGCACCTGCATGCCAGACCATTGGGTTGCGCGCGCATCATCCTGTTATGTGACGTGACATGCATGTTTCCTGCTTGTTTGAACTGTATAACTAGTTGCTTCACCCATTAGGGGGGGCCAGTCTGTGGAGCTATCCCAGGCTGTCATTGCTAGCAATAAAGGCTATCTGTAGAACCTGTAACTTTGGATTGGACTCCGATTATTTACTGTAACATTTTGGTGCGTTGGCCGGGAATCATCCCTCACTGGGAGACCCGCCCGATAATCGGAGAAGCCTACCAGGGAGATTTCCCCCGCTTCTGCTTGGTTCCCCGCGGCCCCCGGCCGGCCGTGGCCCTCCTTGGGAGCGCGCCTCCAGCCTTTAGCTGGTGCCCATTCAGGTTCTGTGGCAGGTCCGGGGACAGTGCGGAACAAAACCGGACCGAGCGGAAGTTCAGTGCAGATACCCTTCTGCCCAGCGCTGGGACATCTGGATCAGGCAAGTATCAGGGGAATTGCCTATCTTGTTTTGTATTGGCCGACTCAGTAGAGTCGAAGGAGGGCCTGATCAACCCTCGGAATTGTAGACGCGCGTATTGTTTGGTATTGCCCGACTCAGTAGAGTCGAAGGGGGAGCCTGATCATCTCCCCGTAACGGTAAACTGTTTCTGTTTCTCTGAACTGGGAGGTCTGGGAGGACGGGTGTCGTCCTGGATGTTTGATGTGTGAATGACTGTCTGATTTCTATTGCTGACCGTTGGAACTTCCGGCAGCGTAGGCTGACAGCGAAGAGACTGTGTTCCTCTGTGTCAGCCGTCTGGCTCCCCCACTTCCTATAGCCAGACGGTTCCCTGTCAATCTGATTGCCCTTCTGTGTACTGTCTGTCTGGTGAATTATATTGTGATTTAGACAGGAAAGGATGGGGGGAGGTTTTTCAACCCCACTGAATCTTATGATTAAACATTTTAGTGAAGTCTTTGACTTGACCAAGTGTAATGTAAATGATATAGAAGCTAAATGTTATTGAGACTGGCCAGCCCTAGGCCCCCTAGTAGACTGCCCCCCCCAAGGTATTTTACAACCTGGCCATAATAGAGGGGGGGGGGCTCAGCCCAGAAGACATCCCATATACAGAGGGATGGCTAAGAGTAGCTAAACATCCCCCTCCGTGAACTGAAGAAAGTTGGCAGAAAATGCAGCCCTCATCCTGATGAATCAAGCCAAGAAAGAGAGAAAGACTAAACCCAAGACAAGCTGCCAGGAGCCCACAGCCCCAGGAAAAATTGCTGACATGATTGAAGGCGTTGTACCCACTGACAACTGAACAGATGACCTACCTCCACCCTACGTGTCCCAGACTGCGCCCCACCGCCACCTCCTGATGTCCCAGACGTCCCTAGGTCCGGACCAGACACCCTGGCTCCCTCTCCAATGTCCCAAGACTCCACTGCCCAGCTGTCAACCGCCACCTCTGCACCTGAATACCCCACTTTTGCCTGATGTGAGAGTTAAGAAACTGACCCGCCTACTAGAACCAACCAATCCCGAAAATTCCTGACCCCGCCACTCCAGCCGCCTCCACCTCGGAAATTTAGCCGCTAACACAGCTGAAACGAAATTTCTCCCTGTCCGTGAGAGTCCCGCCATCGTTCCTGCCGTCACCGACCCTGCCACGAATGCGTCCATGTACCAGACCTACGTCCCCTCTCCTACTGAATTCCCGAACTGAACTGCCTGAATTGAACTGAGCTCTTGAACTCCTGAACTGGAAGAACCACGGACCCTCCTAAGAAGAAGAACCCGAGAAGTTTGTAGACATAATTGAGGATGTAATAACTGCCCATAATCCAACCTGGACTGATATCCAACAACTAATGGGATATCTCCTGACAACTGAACAGAGACTAGAGACCCAGGCTAATCTCGAAAATGCAACCACAGAACGGGGCCAGAGAGAAAGCATCCCCAACCCCAACCAGAGCAACACCGCCTATGCCCCAAGATTAGACACAGAAGGACGCAGACATCAGCGTGATTACCAGCAAGCATTTATTAATGCCATCAAGAAAGGCAGGCGTACAATGATGAACATGCAGAAAATCCATGAGGTTCCAGCCGAACCCAAGCCATCAACTGCGTACCACAGCCCAACAGCAAAAAAAGAACTCAGAGTTTCCTCGGCATGGCCGGCTATTGTCGCATCTGAATCCTGAATTATGCAGCCTTAACACAGCCCCTCTATGAACTCCTGAAAAGTAATCAGTCGGAGTCTTGTCCCCGAATGTGAACTGAAGAAGCCCTCTCAAGCCTCTGAGGTTTGAAGACTGCCCTGACTAGCCCTGGCCCTACCAGACATTTCCAAGCCTTTCCACTTGTATGTATGTGAACAAGAAAAAACTGCCGTTGGAATCCTAACTCAGCACACAAGCTCCTGGAACCGCCCTGTTGCTTACCTAAGTAAGAACACCGATCCTGTTAGTCGTGGATAGCCCGGCTGTCTCCGCTGCATCGCCGCTACATGCCTACTCTTGACTGAAGCCATAAAGCTCATATATGGCCAAACCATTGAAGTCACTGCCTCCTACTTAATGAAAGTCCTGCTTGAAATTCATGCTGCTCTGCTGTGTGAAAACCCAAACGTGCATGTGAAGGACTGTGCCACTCTGAACCCTGCCACCTTAATGCCTCTGCCTGAAGCTCCTGTCCACGATTGCCAGGAAATTATAAAAACCGTGTATTCCAGCCGACCTGATCTTAAAGACACTCCAGTTTCTGAGAGCATCGTCCTGTTTACAGATAGAAGCAGTTTTGTCCGAAAATGAAACCACATACTCTGGCTACGCAGTAGTCACTGAAAACGAAATCCTACTAGCACAGACCCTGCCGTCTGGCACGTTCGCCCAGAAAGCAGAAGAAGCAGAACCTTACAGCCACCCTAGAATTGGCAAAAGAGAAAGAAGCCACCATCTATACTGAATCTAAATATGCATACCTGACTCTCCAAGTACCGAGACCGAGGATTCTTGACTGCAGAGAGAAAAAACAGAAATTCAGAAGTTCCTCCAAGCTGTTTGGAAACCAGGAAAAGTAGCTGTTATTCACTGCAGAGTACACACAAGCAAGCCGTCAAAGAAGCTGCAACGAAGAGTTTCCTGTCAGCGTTGGTTACCACCACTTCCTCCCACCAGAGATGTGTTCCTTCTCTCCGCCACGTCATCGAGAAAACCATGTACATTGATGACCTGGCCAGCCTCTGCACAGACGTTTCCAGCTGCAGAAGCTCTGTGCAGAAACCAAGTTGAAGTGGATGCCCATGCTGCCTGTTGCCTTGCTCCATATGCGCTGTACACCAAGAGCCAATAGACTGACCCCTTATGAACTAGTCTACGGAAGACCCCCGCCACTACCCAGTACAGTTGAAACTCTACCACTGCGAGAAGAAATTGGGCTGAACAGAGTCCTCAAAGAACTGAATCAGACAGTGTTAGAATTGGAACAGTACACTGAGCAAGGTCCAGTTGGCTTAACAACTCCAGTCCATGGGTTCAAGCCCGGGGACCAAGTGTATGTCAAAAGTTATAAAGAAGATCTTTTAGAAAAAACTTGGGAAGGGCCCTCTACAGTCTTACTGACTACTCCTACTGCCTTAAAGGTTGAAGGAAACCCCGTCTCGATCCACTGGAGCCGTGTGAAAGCAGCCGCCAGTGCAGATCAATGGACCAAGCAACACCAACTGAAATTGACGCTGAAAAAAACTGCCTACGTCACTGGAAGCCTCCCTAGGGTGGGAGCGAAGTGACTGGGGGTGCTGCATCCCTTCCCATCCTGGATAGAGGAAGTAGACACCGCCCGAAGACTCCTGAAAGACTCTTAGTATTAACACTCCTATTAATCCTTGTCCCTGCCTCAAGTGATGTCACTCCCTGTCAGTCATGTATTAAAACTGTTAAATTCAGAATAGGCTCCAGTGTAAGGGTAAGGTGCAACCATGCACTTTCCAGAACATCACATACTCCGCTTGCATACAAGACAGTGCCATTACCTGTTTCAACCCGAAAGAAGCCCCTGCCCAGTGGAGTCTCGAGGTCAGAGACTCTAATGGACAGAGGACAGTACTACAATGAGTGTCCCTATTAAAATTGTGTATGGTAGGCCACGTGAGAAAAAAAGAACACAAGGGATTGTATTAGATCTGCAGGCAGTATGCTTATTCTGAACTCCCTGAGCCCTGGGCAGGCACTTGCACCCTAGGAGAGATTCGCCCCTCCTTCTTTCTGGTTTCCCTATCAGAAGGTGTGCGTCTGGGCCACCCAGCGTACAACAAACGCAGTATATCCCCAAATGTCAAAATTGGGGACTGGAAAGATGATAAGTGGCCCCCTGAGAGGATTGTTCAGTGTTATGGCCCAGCCACCTGGGCACAAGATAGAATGTCGGGGTACAGAACCCCCATTTATATGCTTAACAGAATCATACAGTTGCAAGCAGTTCTAGAACTAATAACCAATGAAATTGCAAGAGTACTGAATGTCCTATCCAAAACCCAGACCCAACTGCGAAATGCTGTGTATCAGAACCGCTTGGCTCTTAACTACTTGCTTGCTACTGAAGGCGGTATGTGTGAAAAATTTAATCTCACTAATTGTTGTCTGCATATTGATGATAATAGAAAAGTTATTGAAGATCACCAGTAAAATGACTAAGCTTGTTCATGTTCCCATGCAAACCTAGAAAAGATTTGAATAGGCAGAAAGACTGAGATCCTGGTTCACATAGATGAGAAGATTAAAAGGGATAATAGCGATGGTTATTGTAGAACTCTTGGTTTGTATTCTCCTGCCTTGTTTAATGCCTCTGTTGTTGCAGAGTTTCCGTGGAATGGTGGAGCAGATAGCAGACCGGCGCACGGCTGTCCACTTAATGGCTTTACGTGATTACCACCCTGTACCAATGGCAGACGAAGATAGTGAAACTCCTTAGTAATTGAACATAGGAGTTTCAAAGGGGGGAATGATAGGGAATGTTGCCTCAACCTAACTGACTCCATCTTATATTTTCTCAAACCCAGTATTCATATTTCATGCCCCCCCCTTTTTCCTCTGTCTCTTCTGGTAAGTCACAGACAGCTTCTGCAGCTTCGGAGCAAAAGGCTGACCGCAGACCACAACCTGACCTAGTTGAACAGCTACACTGACATTTAAGAGCGCACCTGCATGCCAGACCATTGGGTTGCGCGCGCATCATCCTGTTATGTGACGTGACATGCATGTTTCCTGCTTGTTTGAACTGTATAACTAGTTGCTTCACCCATTAGGGGGGGCCAGTCTGTGGAGCTATCCCAGGCTGTCATTGCTAGCAATAAAGGCTATCTGTAGAACCTGTAACTTTGGATTGGACTCCGATTATTTACTGTAACAATAGTGGCACTGCAAATTTTCCTGGCTGGATAGCCCACACTCACTTCTGCCATGTAACTGCTGCTGTGGGTTTTGGAGGATCGGTAGCTAAAGCAGTGCCATATAGATATCCCCATGGATACACCTATCCCCAGCTCTAAGATGCAGGATGTTTTGACAACTTGTAGCTGGAATACTTGGGCTGGGGTGAGAGGACCAATGCCATCTCATTCCCCACCCCCACCCCGACTCCACAGGTTCGGGGGGGGGGGGGATTCAAGAAGCAAATGGTGTAGGGGAAGGTTTAATCCTTCCCTCCTGATGCACAGTGGTCCTGATCCAAATCAAAGCTATGCACAGTAACAGTTACACTAGAGTAAAGAAAAAGTTAACCATCATCTATGCACTATGCAATTAGCATAACATGTAGGCCCTTTCTACACCTAAGGATGTAGAGGGAGGGAGGGAGGGAGGGAGGGGGGCAATCCCAGACTTATCTGCTTCTGGGATCATCCCCCAGGATACAAACAGGAAGTGCAATATCCTGGCAGGAATGGGACGTTGCGCCCGCCACTTTTTTTTAAAGAGACAGAAGGAGCTGGGAGCACAGCAGAGAAGGTAAGAACCCCCCGTGCCCCCCACCCACCCCGGGATGGTGAAATTGCTTTCCCCCCACCCCAATGGGCATGGAGCAACCCAGCATGGCTCCATGCCCATTTTAGGACCCAGGATGGTGGAAACATCAGGATATCCCCGGTTTCCTCTATCCCGGGGTTTTCCCAGGGTCGTCCCTAGGTCATCACTGGTTGCCCCCAGGATCCCCTGTGTGCCATTTAGACGCACAGGGACGATCCAGCGATGACCCCGGGGAAAAAAATATGGTGTGTAAAGGGGCATAGCTTTTAGAGGTGATACATAGAAGAACAGACAACATCTAGTGGCCATCCTTGAACTCAGTGGGACATACATCACAGTAGACATGCATAGGATTGCATTGCAAAAGTATTTGCTAAACGTTTTTTGAAAGGTCGCTTCGATAGGATTTTCTAATCTATCAAGCAATGTTATTTAAAACAGACCTGCACACACAGAGAAAACACACACACAAACTCCCTCTCTCTTCAACTGGACACATATGTTATTTAGCCTCAAGAACCTTAAGTGTCGAGGAGAAGCAAAAATAAAAATCTATTAAATTATAAGGTAGCAGAAGGAGACTTGCAAAATGTGTCTCAGGATCATCAGCTGGACTTCAATCTTGTTCAGATTCACTTTAAAATTGAGGTGTTCAGACCTGAATCTCTGCCAGACACTGCGACAAAACATAGGCTGCAGCTGAAGCATTGGGGAAGTGGGAGGGAGGTGAATGCCATCAGTGTAGCAGTGGAATATTATCCTGTAAGTAGTAGTGGAGGGGATGGAAATTGAAACAAGAAGAAGCATATAGAATGAGGGATGCAAATCTACAGAACGGCAGGCAGAGGGGATATTATGGAGAACTCTGGCATGCTCATACCCCCACATTAGCCATAAGAAATGCAATGGAAAGGGGATGATTTTTTGGCTCAGATGACTAGTGCAGCTACAAAGACATTACTGGAATCTTATTATGAAGTTATAAAGGGATTTTCCAATAGCATCAAGAAACTGCCTCAGCAAGAGATGGTAACTGATTCAACAGTATGGCCTGGAGCATAACACTCTAAGCAGCCGCACATATTCAGAATTACATGTATTTTATGTATTTTCAAGAAGCCAAAGACAACAAATTTAAGCTCTCAGAAGAGAACACACTTTCTGCGTTTCATCTGGAGCAATCTTCTGCCACTTACAAACGAGTGCTTCACACTTATAGCTGAGCTCCAGTGGAATTCATTACTTTATGAGCCATAATTTTTCATTTCAGATGTGGTGAAAAGCTGATCCTAGCATTATTTTTCTGTATGTAACGGTGTATAACTCAGTACGCCAATGGTGAAAGCAGTTCCATTGAAATCAGCGGGGTTAACTTATTTATTACATTTATATCCCATCTTTTTTCCTCTTAAAGAACCCAAGGCGGCATACACAATCCTCCTCTCCATTTTATCCTCACAACAACAACCCTGGCAGGATCTACACATCGTCCTCGATGCGCCCTCCCTGCGCCACAAGCCGCTTTGGAGTGCTGCACTTCGTCTAGTGTGGCTCAAGGCTTGGAGGCTCTGCCCATGCCTCGCGCCGCTGCGGCCGCCACCTTTTCATCCAGGCCGGTCCCAGGGAGGGTTGTAAACAAAAGCCAGCGATTGGGAGAGGGATTTCCAATTGCTAGCTTTTGTTTACAACCCTCCCTCCTCCCTCCCTGGGACCTGCCGGGATGAAAGGGCGGTGGCAGTGGCGAGAGCGCGAGCAGAGCCTCCGAGGCTTGAGCCACACTAGATGAAGTGCAGCGCTCCAAAGCGGCTTGTGGCGCAGGGAGGGCGCATCGAGGACGACGTGTAGATCCGGCCCCTGTGAGGGAGGTTGGGCTGAGAGTCTGTAACTGGCCCAAAGTCGCCCAGTGGGTTTCCATGGCCGAGTGGGGACTAGAACCCAGATCTCCCGATTCCCAGACCAATACTCTAGCCACTACACCACAGTGGCTTTGTCAACAGCAGGTAGATTGACTTTTGGTAAGAAATATTCCCATTTTATCTGAGAAAGGTAAAATTCTACACTGCACCCCCAGCCCTATCAACACATTTTAAGATAATAATAATTAAAAAAAACATGGTAATGCTTCTAGGTACATGCATGTGATCCTCTTATAAATATTCCAGATATCTGAACCCCTTTTGGATGTGTGGTTCTTACCATATGTAAAATTCTACAGGAACCCAGATGAAATCCATTGTCGCATGAGCAGAGTTCTGCTCCCACAACAAGAATTCATTTTGCTCTCCTGCCCCTACCCCAACAGCCTCCCACCCCCACAAATCTGCTTTGGAAAGTCCCCTAACCCTTAATTTGGCAGCATGTGGGGGCTACAGGGGGGATGGAACATCTTTTCCTCTAGTAGTTTCCATTCCACCAGTGGATGGGCAGCTTTGAATACAACCCATGGTCTCCAGCAGAGTATGGCTTTTTTAAGGCAACTTTAGTATCAGCAAGTATATAGAGTTAGGCCTGCCAAAATCTTTCATTTCTGCCTGAGTAAACTACAACTGGTAGGCTAGTAAACATAGTATAGACTACTAAATAAAGTGCCTATCCAAACAACATGCTAAGCCATGGTTAGGTCACTAACCCTTTTGCAGCAAATGGTTTGTGAGCATTTAAACAATAGTTATGTAGCGACCATGGTTAGGAATGGTTTGCAAGACACGCGGAGTCATGTTTCACATGACACGCTAAGCCATAACGTTTAGCTCAAATTTTTAACCACCGTGGCTTAGCATATTGTCTGAACAGGGTCATTATATCACGTTATCAGCAAATGAATGTGGTTAACCAGAACCAAGAGTTAAGGATTTGAGCTCCTAAGCCCTATTCACAAATCCCAACTATGAGCTGGAGATGCTGGTGTGCTCAAGGGGTCTCACAGAACAGGCTGAAATTGCCACTTGCCATGTTATTGTTCAGTCAACTTTTCAACATTTTCAGTTATACCTTCAGTGCATGTTAGTGATTTGCAAGATTGGTCACCACCATTATCTGCATTAGCATGTCAATAACAATGCAGGGGCCTTATTTCAATACTAATGCAATACTAAACTTCTGGCCCACCAGATGTTTTGTCCTATATCTCCCATTGTCTCTAAGCAATGTCTAGGCTGAGGCCCTTTCCTCACCAGCCATTTTTCCGGGGGCTGCCCCTGCCTGCTCGCGGAGAGTCTGAAGGGTCCCCTCTACAAGGATTCGCTTTTGCGCCTGGTTAGGCGATTATGCGCATAATCGCTGAAGCGCATTTACTCCTAATACCTCTGCACGAGAGGCAGCGAGAGGCGGCGAAGCGCATTAACGGATGACCAAAATGCGCTTTACAAGTAGTTAATGCACATAAGCACTTGTTCACATACCAAAATGCGCTTTAACGGCCGGAGCAAAATAAAACTCGCTGTTTAATGCGCATTCGATAATGCGCATAATCGGAGGGATAGCGCGCCTCTACGCCCGATTTGCGCTCCATTCTTGTAGAGGTAAATTTTTTAATGCGCCTTGAAAGAGCTTTAAATGCCTCTTGTAGAGGCAGCCAAGGATGCACAGAGCATCCCGCAAGCAGACAGGGGCCAGCCCTCCTTTTTCCTGGAAGTTCAGGGAACGCTATTATCTCACTTTGTTCCCTGCTCCCGGGAGGGCAGTGAGATGGGCGGCTGGTGTGGCCGTCCATCCCGGGTGCAGCCGCACTCACCTGCAAATAAGCGCAGCTGCACCGATGCCCACGGAGCCGCACCGTGCGGCTCCAAGGCCATCAGGGGTGTGGACAGCGAAATCGCCTTCCCCAGGATGGAAGGGGAGAGGGGGCACAATCATGCAGTGATTTTTTTAAAAAAATATACATACATTTGCGTACGAGCTCTGCATGCCGGACCCAGAAGTGGTTACTTCTGGGTTTCCCCGCTTCCTGCCCTCTCCGCCCCTATGGTGCGGAAAGGGCCTCCTGCTGATACACTCTATGTGGGGCTAGCGTTGCACCTAGCTCAGAAACAGCTTCAATTGGCTGAAAGGGGCAATGCTTAAAAATGCTTTTCCTCGGCAGGGGGTTGGAGTAGATGACCTTCAGGGTTGCCTCCAACTCTATCATTCTATGTGGATGGTTATTTGTAGCATGGAAGTGTCAGGTATAAGTCTCAGCAAGGCTGGGAGGCCTTGCAGGTTGTAGTTAGATTTAATTAGAACTAGTTTGGAATGTCAGAATCTGTGCAAACATATCTCTGTGAGAGCTCTCAGGGAAAGAGGGAAAAAAGGAGTAGATTCACACACCCTTCCTCGGCCTTGAGACTGTAAGGTTTCCCTGGGAACTTGAGAATGTTAGAAAGTTCTCCTTGTTGTTGGAGTCACTCTGATCGTAGCGTCACCTTGGTGGGCTGAGCAGCGCCGCCCTGTTTGGACATGGGCATGATTTATGGGCTGAACTCCTGGCTGTCAAGTGGTTTTGAACAGGCCTATGCCTCCCTTTATAAGCTGGAGCAAAGGCAAGGAGCATTTGCTATGATCATCTTTCAACTCATGGCCTGAAATCCCTGTTTGGATCCATCATCGTTTGGGATTTTGAAAGCACCCTGGATATGGACTCTTTTCTATTTGGACTTTGGATTTCTAAGGACTGTGCCAAAAAAAGTACTGTGAGGCTTGAACTTGCATTCACTGTGGATTGTGTGTTTGTAGCTAGCTCAGCATAGTGGCCAGCTGGGAGTGACCGTTGGACTTTTCCTCTGCCGACTCAGGTGGCCGGGAGTTCCCTGAGCTGAAGTAGAAGCACAGGACTCCTTGTGCCTTGGGGTTTTACCTTCCCTGGATTGTGTGTGTTATCAACTGCTCAGTGTAAGGGTAGACAGGGGTTGATTTTTATTGTTAGACTTTTTCTCTGCAGACTCAGGTAGCTGGGAGTTCCCAGGGCTAAAGTATATGCACAGGAGTTCTTGTGCCTGAGATTTTTACCTTCCTGTGATCTTGTTTAGGCCATGTTCCCTGAGTTACCAACGTGTGGCTGCATTTGGACTAGCTCCCTTGCGGCAGTTTGTTAAGCCTTTCAAGAATTCCCCATTGTGATTGCCTGAAGGATCAGATCAGGAATCTTTCTTCTCCCTTGGTCAGGTTTGAAAACCATTTTTGGAACCATCGAGATGGCAACTGGGAAACCAGGTTGTTGTTGTTGTAAGTAGCTTTTTGACTGTACATTATTTTGGAGCCTAAAGATTTCTGACCATCAATCAGCTTTAAATATTTCTGAAGTGTATAACCATTAAGCTTTTTACTGTGGGGTTTCCTCAAATAAAAGAAGTCTCACTGATGTGGGTGTCCCGTGTCATTTTGCCAGCATGTGTGAAGGCCACAAGGAATGGGAAACACAACAGGAAGCTTCAGTTGCATAATACATTCAGTTGCACAGGACTCCTCTAAATGAGGAATTTATTGCATGCCATGATTGGCCACTCACAGAAGTTTTCAGGCCCATTACATGACATTATAAATTACCAGGACGTCTCCCGCAGTATCCCCTGGAAAACTTGCTATGAAAAGAACCACTTTAAATGTGGTAATACCTGGGAAAATATCCACCACTAGATGGCGCTGCTTAATCAGAGTGAAGGAGGGTAAGTGTTCAATTCAAAGCATGTGGTCACCCCTCTCCACTGGTATAATGCAACCCATAACAATCTCACAAAAGAATCAGGAAGCACAAAGCCCCAGGTAAGCAATGCAACTTTCCCTTGATGTAGAGACACTCATAGACTCCATGTGTCTATTGCAGTGAACAGACGGATCTGGGACTTAGGTCCACCACTCTGCCACTGACAGCCATCCAACTTCAAGGAAGTGGTGAAGCTGGAACTAGCCACAGCATAGGATACCATAGCATATCACCTAAATAATGCATCAGTTAAGGACATGGCCTTTAACAGCTGTAATTTTCCAATATTTTGGAGCTTTAACACATGTTAAACTGAATTAGACAGCCAGTGTGTGTAGTGGTTAGAGTTTTGGACTGGGACCCGTGTGATCCAGGTTCTAGTCCCTGCTCGTCCATGAAGCTCACTGGGTTTGACTTTGGGCCAATCACTGACTCTCAGTGTAACTTACCTCACAGGGTTGTTGTGAGGATACAATTGAGAGGACAAGGATAATGTAAGCTGCCTTGGGTTCCTTGCAAGAGGGGAAAAGGCAGGATATAAATGTAAAAATAAATGTGTTTTTGTTAATTGAATATATAACTGGAATATCTGGAACTGGGAAACATTTGTGACCATTTAGCGCAGCCTTCCCCAACCTGGTGCCCCGTAAGTGCGTTGGACTACAATTCTCATCAAGCATAACCAGTAGCAGTGTTGCCTGATAGAGGTTGTAGCACAAAACATCTGGAGAGCACCAGATTGGAGAAGGCTACACTACATGGTCACAAGCCTTTCAAAAGAACATCTGAGTCCCTCTGTAGCCTCTGACCAAGGGGCTGCTTATACGGCAGTGGGTTGCCACTGCAATAAGCAACCCCCCATGCTTTTGCTGCTTCAGGTGGTGGTGGCCAATCCCGACGCAGCAATGGAAGTGCAAGGTTTACAGTGGCCAGGCCTGCCCCTGCCCTCTGCCCAGGTGGATGGCAATCAATCAGAGGCTTCCATTCGCTGGCCCTGCCTCCGCCACGACTCTGGAGTGAGGATAGATGGTGGATGTGCCATAGTTGCCTCACTCTGGAGAAAAAAGTTGGGGTAAATCCTTGACTTTTTTTCTTCGCAGCTTCGTGAGAAAGCCCTACGATGGCTGCGAGGTTGATGCTGCATTGTATAATCGGTGCAATGCCACTGCACACTCACCCTGGGGCTTTCTTTGCATATGGACCATCCCAAGTTACTAAAGGTGAGGTCTTGGCTAGGATTGGCCAGGGGCAAAATTGTTCCCATATTATCATTATTCTCTCCTTGAGGGAGAGACCCTAATATTTTTGGTTGGATCAAGCCTACATTATGTTTTTTAAATCAATGAGATAGCTCAGTCATGGCTTAACTTGTCCTATTGATTTCAATGAGAACTAAGTGCAACTAACTTAGTCTGAATCCAACCCTTCGAGAGAGCAAACACTGAATGCAAAAATTGTTGCCATATGACAGAACCATAAATAGTGCCTGACCTGACTGTTTGCATTTCTAAGCAACTTCACTATGTGATTAACCAAGTTTCTGATCTGCCTGGTGAAGTATTCTGTAAAGATGTGACTTCACTTATTTTTACATCAACAGGATTTGATTTAGTGAAAAGAGGGGGTAATCTTCTTTGTTATGTGTCTTCTTATTTTCCTATTCTCTGTTATAACTGAAAATAAAATACTCTAAGGACTTCACTTTTCAGAAAGAACCAAACCGAATAATAAAGCATGTGATGCGAGTAAGTCAAATAATTTTTCTTGAGGTAAAATTGTGGGTGTCTTTGTGAGGTACAATTGTGGGGAAAGAGAAAGGCTCACAGAGGGAAACTGGAAGGGGGGGGGAATAGTTCAAACACAATTTTGATGATTGCATGAACGGTCCTTCCAAATCAGTTTGTAGTTTTATAAGTCAAATAATATAGGGCAAATGTACAAGAAGTGACTTGTTTTTTAAAAAAATGCTACTGGAATGCTTTCGTCAGCTCAGGTGAAGAAACATAATGGAAACTATAAAAACTATTTATACATGGGTCAGGCAGTCCTTGCACTTCAACATCTGGAGGAACATGCATCAGAACTTCTAATGGAGTCTGTTGACTCCTGCAATAAATTACTTGCATGTAGCTAGGGATGCAACTCTTGCTAACAAATGGAAGCGAAGGATTTTCTGAACTGTTATTAATGGGAAAAGAATAATGGATTTTTCTTTCTTGTTGGAAAACAAAACAAGATGCCCCGGCACATCCATCTGTGTCACATTTTGATCTTGTTTACAACAAGCACAAATGACAACATAGTTTAGATTTTTGCCAACTAGACACACGATTTCTACAAATTAAATATAGTGAAGTCCAAAGTCTAGCATGCCAGTTGTTCCATCTTTCCTTAGCATGTCAGTGGCATAGGTTTTGAAAACAACAACAGAAAAAATGCTTTCTGTTTTCTTTATTGTTTGCATAATATGGTGGCATGGGCTGCCATTACTCCCTTTTATAGACTAGGGGACTAAGGATGAGAAAGAATGCACTCCCAGTGGATGAGGGAAGATACCCAGTGACACTGTGACTGAAAAGAGATTTAAACCAAGCCCTTCTGGAACAAAGGCCACGACACTATCCAGTGGACCATAATTAGATAAGTTTCAATCAACATTTAACACTGAGGCTGCCTCTACACGAGACGTTTAAAGCTCTTTGAAGTCTCATTAAATTTTTTACCTCTACAAGAGCGGAGCGTAAATTGGGAGTTGAGGCGCTTTATCTCTCCGATTATGCGCATTATCAAATGTGCGTTAAATAGCGAGTTTTATTTTCCTCCTCCCGTTAAAGCGCATTTTGCCTATGTGAACAAGAGATTCTCCGCATTAACTATTTGTAAAGCGCATTTCAAACAACTGGTAAGTCCACCAGTTGTGCGCTCAATTACCTCTTGCGTACAAGAATTTACGATAAAGCGCTTCCGCAATTATGCGCATAATCGGCTAACCAGGCGTCAAACAGAATCCATCTAGAGGGGGTCTGAGATAGACAAAAGAGGAAGAGCAATGGCTGAGAGAGGAACTAAAATTCACAAAGCATCTCTACAATGCCACACACCTTTTATCTAGTTCTGCTTTCCTTCGCCTGGATTACAATCTGCTTAGGGGTGTCAGGCCACCAGGGTCCAAAAAAACCCTCTTTGGGGGATGAGGCTATGAATTCCGAGGAAGTATCGGAGTGGGACAGGGCCTTTCCCTCAGTACCATACCCAGTCATCTCCACTTCCCCAAAGGCTCCAGCACAAGAGGAGCCCCTTTGGCCAGAACCTCTTTGATTTAAGGATGTCACATTACCATCCTCAGACCAGAAACCCCAACAGAACCACTGTCTCCCCTGTGCCAAAGTCAATGACTACTGAAGCAGGCTACAGTCCTTTATCTGGAAAGCTTCACTCAACAATGGTAGAGCTAGCCACTCAGAGGGAACTGCAGACTTGGTTTAAGGCTCAAATGTTGCTTGCTGGAGCAATATTTGAGCTTGCTTGAATGGCTCTCCAGCCTAAGCTTCATACAGAATTATCCAGGTTTGCTTGGATTTTGCCTTATCAGAACTTGGCTTCTGCTTTGTCTGACCTTGCCTTATTGTATGGTGGGCAAAGTCTGGGGATTGGGAGATGCGCGTTGCCCCCGGCTGCCACTGCAACTGGTGCCCCTGCTTCAATGACTGCTGGGTAGGTAAAGAAAGCAGAATTTTTACAAGGAATCAAGGATGCAGGGAGCTCATCCCTGGCTTGGAAGCAGAATCACAGTCCCCTGAGGCCTATAGGAGCACACTTTTGCTTGTGAACAAGGTGCGTGCTCCCCATGCACCTTGTTCCCTTGCAAAATCACTGCTTTCTTTTGCCACCGCTACCAACAGCACCACAGCAGCAAATTCAGCAGCGGGGCCACACACAAAAAAAGCCAAAGGAGCCTTCATTCCCTTGTTGTAACTGGAACTCATACTTTAGATACACACACACACACATACACACACACCTAGAACGAAGACCACTGCCAGGGACAGAACATTAGGTTCAACCAAAGAGACTAACCCATTTAATAGTCTACTTGTTCTTTCTGCTAACACTAACCCCACATCTTCTGCTACCTCTACACTCTGGTTGCTACACTGGTGGTCTGAACGAGCTGGCCGAAAAGAAGATGGTGGGCAGCCTCAAGTTAGCCCTACCACTGCCTGTCACTGTTGTGCAGCTGGCCTAAGATTGCAGCCAGGTTGAGAAAGCATATGGGCATTCCCTTCAGGCAAACAGCTTTCTACACCATTCAGGCAATCTTAATTATGCCAGCAAAATCACCCAAAAATGAAAGGTTGATGCATCTTGTTTTGTTTATTTATTTATTTGTTTATTTATTTGTTTATTTATTTGTTTATTTATTTATTTGTTTGTTTATTGCATTTCTATACCACCCAATAGCCAAAGCTCTCTGGGCGGTTTCCAAAAATTAAAACCATAAAACCATTCAAAATATAAAACAACAACAACAACAGTATAAAAATACAATATAAGAACACAAGCAGGATAAAACCAAGCAGCAATGCAAAATTAATACCAATTTAAAATACAGGTTTAAAACAGAAAAGTTAAAAATTAAACTGATAAACTGTTAAAATACTAAGATAAAAAGGTCTTCACCTGGCATCTAAAAGAGCATAATGTAGGTGCCAGGCAAAACTCTCTAAGGAGCTCATTCCACAGCCGGGGTGCCACAGCAGAGAAGGCCCTCCTCCTGGTAGCCACGTGCCTCACTTCCTTTGATCCCAGACTTTTTTATTTTATTTATTATTACGTTTCTATCCCACCTTTCTTTCCCCTCTTTTAAGGAACCCAAGGCAGCTTACATAGCCCTCTTCACAACAACTCTATCAGGTAGGTTAGGCTGGGAGTCAGTGATTTCTCAAAGTTATCTAGTGCATTTCATGGCCTCAGTGAGGACTAGAACCAAGATCTCCTGAGTCCCAGTCCAATACTCTGACCATCACACCATACTGGTGTCCTCTTGTTTCGTTCTTTTTCTTCTTTGAGAAATCTTACCATGTACCTCCCCAGCTCTCCTATCTGTTGTTGCCTACCTTGCAAGAAAAACAAACAAACAACGTATTAGAAAATATTACACCAAGAAGAATATTCCATTTACTCCAAATATAAATTGCACCATTTAGGCACAACAGCCATAACCTTGCCTCTCCAAAAATCCAGCTACTAAGTGGGGATAAACTTTCAGCGCAAAATCAGATGAAGCATCAGCCGCAGCTTTCCCAATGAAATTCAGTGCAGCCTGAAATTGCCACATGCTTTTTTAAAAGAAAAGGTACAAGTTAAATTCATGAACATACTTGTATGCATTTAATTTTGGGATCCAGAACCGGTGAAACATATAATGACTTTCTCATTCTTTAAAGCATAGATTTACAATGTCAGAAACAATACTGGCAATGGAGAAGTGAAATCTCCACACAATTGGGCTAATTTAAAAGAACAAACAGAAGTAACAGTGTCTTGTTTTACTTTCTATAACTTCACAGAACATGAATTAATAACAAGAACAGGCAGTAGCTTTTAAAATCATGTTCACCCACAAGCTTCAGAAGAACGTATTTTATAGAGGGATGGCCACATTTGTAGCATTGGATCCAGACTTTGAGCCTATCTACACACGCAGGATGAAACACTTTGAAAACGTTTTGAAAACTGTATATGGAGTGTGTCCTGGGCCCCAACAGTTCTCAAAGCTGTTATAAACCGTTTTAAACCATTTTAAAGCAGTAGTGTAGATAGGCTCTTTGTTTCCACCAGTGGGAGAACTTGGAAAGCCAAAGGGGACAACTTGTGGTCCTTTAGATGTGGCTGGATTGTAACTCCCATCATCCATCATCATTTGCAATGCTGGCTAGGAGTTGTAGTCCAACAACATCTGAGTTGCTCACACTTGCTTTAACTTCACCACCCAACATGAAAATGGGGCATGACACAGAAACAAAGACAGTAAAGAAGAGCTCTTTTGTACAGGGTTAGCACTTTTTAAATTGACAGAAAGACAGTTCATAACCACGTCTGAGGGATATATTTATTCTGCTCCACCATGTGTTACATGCCTTGAAAATTACCCCAATAATACAAATGTGCAGTTACTCACTAGATGATGAGTAAATGTGGTTCGGTGATGTTTATAAGAAAATCGATGGTCTTGAGACTATGTTTCAAAGGGCGTTATTTTAGAGGCTATGCCGATAGAAGAATGAATGGTTTAACTGGGTTGTCTGCAAACATTTCATATTGGCAGGTGCCTTGATATGATATTTAATGCAAAAGCCCTCCTGACTTCAGTTGCATACTGGATTGAAGGAATGATCCTGTTGCTGGTGGAATCTAGACCACATATCAAAACTACTGAAGACTTGGCAGAGTTGATCAAATCAAAGTTGATCTTTGGAATTACTACTAATTGGGATATAGCAATATGACTGACGATAAAAAAAAATAGGTAATGTTCCTGGCAAACAATACAAATATTTTCAAAGACAGGAATCAGTTAACCGGCCACAATTAGAGTTACAGTATTATAGTTAGATACAGTACATAGTCAAGGCACAAAGAAGAAAACTATCTAAAGCCAGATCTACACCAAGCAGGATGGTTTAGGGTGACCATATGTCAGGAGAAACCAGGACATGTCAGGATTTTTGGTAACAAATCTGGGAAGGGGGGAAATTATGAAATTTGAAGAAAATTTTGGATTTTTCCCATCCTCCCCACACCCAAAGGGCAGCTCGACTTTATAGTCAATGGGAATTAACAAAAATGCTTACAGTGCCATCATTCTTAAAGATAAAGAGTTGAAACTTGGCACCATGATAGCCCTTAGGTAGGGCTTTAGCAATGCCAACTTTGAAGCAGATCCGCTCATCTGTTGATTTTTATTATTTTTCTTAATTTTGAGGTTTTTTAAAAAATAAATTAAAAAAACCATCAATTTTAATAATAAGGAGAAGAAACTTGGCATCATGATGGCGCTTAAGTAGGGCTTTAGCCATGCCATGTCTCGAGAAGATCTGATCATCCATTAATTTTTTTGAATTTTTTTTAAAAAAATGAGGTTTTAAAATTAATATTTTTAAAATAAAAACATAATTTTTAAATATAAGGAGATGAAACTTGGCATCATGATAGCTTTTAAGTAGGGCTTTAGCCATGCCAAGTTTCAAGCAGATCTGTTTATCTGTTTTTAGCAAGTTTCAAAACACAACAAAGTACAGCAAAAGCTACAAAAGTAGGAGTGAGTGAAGTTAATTTCAAATACATTGGATGACTCACTTGTTATTTCAGTGATTTTAACATTAAGGTGATATGTAGAACAGATCTGTCTTAATTGTGTGCTGTAAAATCAGACATGAGACCAAGGCTATGTTCAGGTGGACCCTCCCCCTTGGTGCTGGACACGCCCCCTTGGGGGCTGACCACGTTGTCTTCCTTTTTGGTTTCCAAAATATGGTCACCCTAGGTGGTATGAAAGCGGTATATGGAGGCAGGATCTACACTTCTGCTTTATAGTGGTATTGAAGTGCACTGAAGTGCAATATAGTGGTATTGGAGTGTTATATCCTGCCTGATGTAGATGTGTCATGGGCCCAAACAGTTGTCAATGCACTTCAATACCACTATAAAGCAGTAGTGTAGATCCTGCCTAAGCCTGCCCTAATAATAATAATAATAATAATAATAATAATAATTTATTTATTTATTTCTTACCCGCCTCTCCCTTCGGATCGAGGCGGGGAACATCATACAGACAATATAAAATACATAAAACTGATTAAAAGCATATAAAAATTAATACATCATTAAAATCAACCAAGTCTTAAAATTCGGCTGGATAGGCCTGCCGGAAGAGATCAGTCTTTATAGCTCTCTTAACTTCTAGAACACTGGTAAGTTGGCAGATCTCTCCCGGCAGGTCTTTCCACAGTCTGGGAGCAGCCGAAGAGAAGGTCCTAAGCCCAGGTCTTCCGATAGGACAAGGCCCAGCAGAGATACTTGGGAGTCAAAAGCAAAGGCAAGACAATGGCTCAATTCGGACAAGACGCTAAGCAATGGTTGTTTAATTACCTACTGACGGTGTGTGAAAAAGGTGGTGATCCACAGACAACACGCTGCAGCAGGTGCTGCAAGGAATCGGCAACCACCCAGGTTGTTAATAGCATACTCGGCTCTGAATGACAGCTCAGCCGCCATTTTCCCCACTTACCGAACTCCGTTAGTCCTCCAGCAGGTATCCCAGAACACATTGCGGCCGAAAACCATGGGTGCTGCCATTGAAGCCAATGCAGGACACGCCTCCCAAACCCCATTGGCTGTTACAGTCAGTGGGCGGAACTCAGCAGCCTCGGGCAAAGAGGCAGCCAGGAGGAATGGCAGCACCAATACAACATTCGCACCCCACGCCCAGCACTGCAATTCCAACATTGGCACCCACGCCCCAGCTCCCCCTCCCTCCTAGCGCATCTTCCACACACACAGGAAAGAAGGCAAGAGTGGGGTGGTGTAGAAAACTTTATTCAGCAGGGAGACCAGACATGGGCAATAAGGCACATGGGCACCACTAAGCCAGAGCAGAACCTACGGAGAGGACAGTTGCCCCTGGGAAGTGAGGAGGCGGCTGGAAGGCACAGTGGTTAAGAGGGGATGGCCAAGGCCACACTCCCAGGGAACCAAGCATGGAACGTGCCAAGGGGATGAGGTGGAGAGGGGCGACATGCCAGGGAAAGATGCCAGTCCACAGATGAAACTCCACAGCCGACGTTCACAGGGGGTGGGGGTAGTGCAGTCAGATCCAGGCACTGATGCTTTCACACACCGCGACGCTCCCCAACAGAATTCTCGGGGCCCGGCAAAGGCTCGCTGTCCAGCCATGTTGGGCAGATGAGGGGGGGCTCTCTGGTCACCACTTCCCCTGCCCTCGTCCTTCTGGGTGATGCGAGGGTGGAGGTGGCGGTGCAGTGGGGGTCTACTTTGGATGGGTTGTTGTTCTCCCTCTTGGTGTGTGTGGGGGGCTGCCTCTTGCTCCAGGGCGCCTGGGGGGTTGGGTTATTCCGTCTCCCCCTCCCCCCCTTTGCCGTAGTGCCCTTCTGGTGTGCTTCCCTTTCCGTTTGGGTAGCTGACTGGGCACCCTGCGTGAGTGCTTGCAGGAGCTGGCCCCTTGTTGAGCTCCGTGCCAGCTGCCTGGCGGGGGAGGCGGGCATCCTGGTTGCTATGGCTGCGATGCCGGGGCTCTGTTGCGAGCGTGCCTGAGTGGCCGCCCGCTTTCTGCCGCTCTTGCCGCTCCACTCTCTGATCTTCCATGCTCAACAACTCACCATTGTTGTTTCACCCACACACCGCTCCAGACGACATATTTGTCAATTGACAATTCTCTTAACAACTCGCAAGTGAGTTGTTTCTCTCAGTTGTTGAATTTTGCTACTTTGCCTACTGTGGGTTGTTACTGCGTTGTGGGGCTACCTCCAGACGACACGTTCAACAACTCAGCGGGTTGTTGCTTCATCAACCCACAGTTGCTTAGTGTGTTGTCCGAATTGAGCCAATGACAAAGACAATGGGCAGCTGTTACACACAATGGCTCAATTCGGATGACACAATAAACAACTGGTGTGGGGGAAACAATCGTCAGTTGTTTTGACTATTGTGTCATCCGAATGCTGCCATAGTCAACTCAGCACTGATCCTCATCCACACCACAGTTGATTATTTATTACCATGTTGTGTGGGGAGTGCCCCCTAGGGTTAGCATGAGGGTTAGGGTTAGTCAACCCACCACTGACTATCGTGTCGTCCAAATTGAGCCACACACTGGTTATATGCTCAAGCCCCTGGCAACTCAAAGGTGATCCCTGTTAGCAAATCACAGGCTGGCTAGAATAGTTTTTTCACAACCTATAAGGGAGATTAGGGTTCCCACAGGAATACAGCAGAGATCACTCAGTCCAATTAATTGGGCCTTGTGCTAATATGGGGCTACAGACCTCGTGGGATAACACACACATGGGTGGTTTATCACTACATGCAGCCCCAGGCATTGCAAACTGGAAGCTTACAGACTGCTAGAACACAAAAAGAAAATTTAGTTCTTGACAAATCATATACATACTTAACTGGGAGTATATCCCATTGAATTCAGTGCGGCTTACATCTGAGTAGACATGTACAGGATTACACTATTCCAAATTAAAATTAGTGTCTTAAAATTATGCCCAGAAACTAACTAGAAGGCAGTATAGCTCTTTCAGTAATGGCTTGATATTCTTCCTGTGGCCAATACTGGCCAAAGAAAGAAAAATGCATTTCTGACCAGCTGAAGTTTCTAATCATCTTAAAAGAAATTTCTGATCATGTTTAACATTGTTTAATTTTGAAAGGGTGATCTATGACAGTAGAAGACAAGACGGCGCTCCTGGTCTTTCCTTCCACTATTCTGTCACTCCTTTTTGGCTTGATATAGTCCAGTGTTATAGCGATGGTTGGAACCTACTGTTTCTGCTAAGAAATTAAGGCTGCAATCCTTTACACACTTATCTGGGAGTAAGCCCATTGAACTCAATGTGGTAGTCAGTAGCCATGTACATGATTGCACTGTAATTTGCTGGGGGAAAGTGCAGAAAAGGGCAACTAAAATGATCAAGGGGCTGGAGCATCTCCCCTATGAGGAAAGGTTACAACGGCCAGAATTGTTTAGCTGGCAAAAAGGAGGGTAAGGGGGGACTTGGGTCAGATCTACACCAAGCAGGATATAGCAGTATGAAAGTGGTATGAAAGCAGTATATAAAAGGCAAGAGCCACACTACTGCTTTATAGCGGTATTGAAGTGCACTGACAACTGTTGGGGCCTATTGACACATACCATATACTGCTATATCCTGCTTGGTGTGGCTCCTGCCTTTTATATACCACTTTCATGTTGTTTTCATACCGCTATATCTTGCTTGGTTGTGCCAGCCATGTGTAGGTGGCCAGTGGGACCAAGTAGCAGACTCTCCTGCATGCCTCCCTGCTTGACAGGCAGTTGGCTGCACTGGCTGGCCACACTCACTGCTTCTGGGTCCCACCGGCACATGCACATGGCCAGCAGGACCAAGAAGTGGTGAGCGCAGCCGGCGGGCACAGCCAGCTGCCTCCCAAGCAGTCTGGGTGGGAGGCATGCAAGCACTGGCCATGCAGATCACCCGTGGGACCAAGAAGCAGCTGGCTGCTTGCTTGCTTCTCCAACTCTCTCAGAGTGCTCAAGTCTCGTGAGACTTCTGCAATGAAGACAGCTGAAGTCCCACAAGACTCTTGTGCCTTGTCCCAGAAGTCTTATGCTACTTGAGAGTTCTGGGAGAGGCAGGCACTCATTTGCTTGCCAAATAAACACAAACAGTCCGGTGGTAGTGTAGACAGCAACGAGTGGGCAGGTGGGCACTTCAGGCAGTAACCTGCCTTCAGCTGGGCCTGGTTTTGGTTGTTCAGTTTAAGAACAGAGCCAGGGCTGATGGAGCCCTTGACAATGTGCCATCCAATGATGGGACTTCTGAAGGTTCATGGGAAGGCAAGCAGGCTTACATTGGTGGTGCTGGTAGCTCCAGGTGGTAGCCAGGTTTCCTCCAGCAATGTCACAGAAGTTGTGCCAACTTCAATGAGGTGGAATTCTGAGTAGCCATGTTTAGGATTGCACTACAAAAAGAAATTATGAGTTAATTATAATTTTGATTTGCACTTAGTTTTGACACAAATCTGAATCCCAAATTAATTAGAAATGGGATCCACTGCATGATGTCCCCAGGGGCTAATTTCCTCTGAGCATGGCTGAGCCATCTTGGAATGGGCAAGGTTAGCTTAGTATTCAGTTTCAATTTTCTGGCTAGAAGGGCAGGTACAAGCACCGGGCATGTTCTGAGCTGAAGTGAGCTTCACTGCAGAAAATCTCTTGGAATGATAATACACATTTCACATGACTGACAGCAGCTCCCCTTAGCATTATATTTTTTGACCCTTGCTACTGCAGAGATCATCAGATTTACATATCCTGTATTTGTAAGAACAGATCACTAAAGGTGCATGGACTAAAATAAATTTAGCAATGCATATTGGTAGCTTGGGTTATTGCCATGGGGAACCAACATTACCATGAAATAGTAGTCTCTATGTACTCCATAAATTGTCTAAATCCTTGCCATTGGAGTCTGTCTAATTTAGATGTGTTTGATGGCATGTAGGTTATGGATCTTTCAGCTCTATCCAAGTGCCTCTGTGCTAAACTAAAAAAATTATAAAATATAAGCCTTATCTTGCAGGCCTTATTTAACCAAAAAATCCCTTTGAAGTCAAGCGTACATCAAGTCACAAGAAAAGTTTATTGGAAGAAAATGCAAAGAGAGACTATATATAATTAAGTATACACTGAATGCCTAGTACAATGGGTATCATCTTTGACTGGTTCTTCTGACTATGGCTAGATCTACACTACTGATTTATAGCAGTATTGAAGTGCACTGATAACTGTTGGGGCGGAATTCACATTCCATATAGTTTCATAGTGTTTTATTCCACATTCATAATGATTTGACACAAGACATAGACCTCCATCAAATGTAATCCCCCCCCCCCCGTTTGCCTCCACGGTTTTTTTTACCTCTGAGGTAGAAGCCCTTCAAGCTTATGATCCCTTTCACCTGAATAGCTGCTCTTTGGCTCCTTCGCTCCTTCGCTCTTCTGCTCCACTCCACTCCGCCCCTCCCCTTCTCTTTCTTCCTCCAGTCAGGTCCTGACAGATGAGTACTTCAACCAGACCACCTTTCTGCTGGGCAAAAATGGAGCAACCCTTTAGTCTGGCTCTTTGGGGGCATTGAGGGAGTACAATCCTGTCTCTGCAGAGGTTCAGGGGTTGTATGATTTTTTTAAAAAGGCTTTTGAGCCTGGGATGCAAGGTTTGGGTTTTATATTGAGGCTTGGAGTCGGCTGCTGGGAGAGATCGCTTTTCCCTGCCAGGACCTGATGCAATGCATTCAAGCCCCCAGTTCCTTTAAAACTACACGGAGACTCAGGGCACATTAAATGTGCTTAGGGAAAGCAATCCAGATTTTTAGCATTCTAGGAAAGGCTGGGGAAAAGGCAGAGTGTCCGCAGGACAGGCACTGCGTCATGTGAGTACCGTGCTGCAAATCCGCACACCAGGCATGGCGAGAGTGCACTAAATTGCTGGTGTGATGGAGCTTATAGAGACTAGAAAGTGACAAATAATGAATTGTCCAAGCAATAAAATATGGATAGGTACAGGAATGGACTGGGATCATCATATCCTGGCACATTACTGAAGCTAGGCAGGTGTAGACCTGATCAGGACTCTGGGACTATTGGGCTCCCTCCGCACACATGTAAAAGCAGGATGTATATAATAAATAAATACTCCATAACTAATGAAATATGGAGACAATTATGAAGTAGATGGATTACTTTGAATTTAGATATAGCTGCACCTCTCCTGCAGTGGAGGTATTCAAATACTAGAGGGACAGAAAGTCTTCCCTTCTTTCTGAAAATAATTTCAACGTTATTGCATTAAGTTTTGGATTGTTTCTATTCATTCCCACCTAGAACACTTTTTCAGAGTTTGCCAGGTGTTCGTGACATTGCTTATACTGATACAGCTGAACCCATGATGCTTTATATTTTTAAGGAAAAGCAAAGCAGAGGTAATCTATCTCATGCAAATGTTTATTTAATGCCAGGATTCTAAGTTACAAATATCACTGTTATTGAGTGGTCTAGAAGGGAAAAGGGCTCACTCCTCCTGCCCTGCTTTCTTAGGGACCATGATGACACTTCTGAAAGATCTCTAGAGGAAAGGAGGAGAGAGACTGACAGAAATCTAATAGCTTTTACGGCCTCAGATAACAAATTTGAGAGTGCAGGTTCTTGCACAAGCATTGTATGTTATAAAACAGAATGGACAGCCTTAATCAGTCTGGTACATCTTTAGGAGAAGTGGAACGAGGATAGAGAATAGAAATGTATGTAGAAAAATGAGGATTTCAGAATCCTGAGGTTCAAGTGCTTAGACCCAACCATAATTGTTTTATAGGTTAGATATAGAAAACTGTGTATGCTTAAACTGAAATGAAAAGGCCTTGTACACTGAAAACTTCTGCAGCTAACCTCTCAGAAGCAACAACAAAAAATGCACAGCATTAGATATGAAAACATGTATTTTTGTAATTGGTGGCAGATGAGTCATGCGTTAGACTGAATCGACAATTTCTATCTATAAGCAAACTGCAGGCTGTGTTTGTTCTGCTCTTGAGATATTTCAGCAAGTAATTCTGCAAGGAAGTAAAAAGTGGGATGGTTATAGGTGACCGAAATGAATTTTCGCTATGATTTCCTTTTAAAGACATTTTATATACAAACCTCTCAGACATCAAAAAATCAATCCTAAGGATGTTATCCTTATAAAAATGGCCCTGCTCATGTCTTCAAACCAGAATTAACTTTAAGCAGCAGTGTTGCCAAAGTTGCCCCTGTTGCTAATGGGTGAAATCCAGCACTGTTTATTCACCAGTAGAATAGACACTCTTGGTGGAATGGATTCCCTCTCTCTGCACCCCCATGTCCCTCCCGAAATCCCTCCAGCACAGATATGGGGGGGGGGGGGTGTCAGGGCGCGGGAGAATGGAGAAGGAAGGAAAGACCCATTGCACAGGTGGGAGTCTGCTCAGGTGCTGTTGGATGTCGCCCAATAAATATTATTATCTAAAAGTAGTGATACGCCTGCGTCCAAAATATTCCTTTGCGATGCAATCCTATACATGTCTGCTCAAAAGTAAATCCCATTAATTTCACTTGGATGTGTGCCCAGGCAAACGTATATAGAATTTCAGCCTAACCTGTTGATAGGTTCTCTGAAAGATCTCCAGTACATCCAAGGATAATGCTGTGCATGAATGAAGGAATAAATCTTCAAAGAAAACATGTACCAGCAATGGCTTCATAAATATGTATAATAATAATAAAAAAAACCCTCACAACCTGTTCTCAATTTATCCAGTCACCTTCTTAATTCATCAACAGATTTTTAATGAATTAGTCTAACTGCTTAAACCAACTCCATGCTGCAGCCCTGATCATTCCTTTTACATTTATTTTTGTTTTTATCTTTCACGTATGAAACAATAATAAAATGTAATAAAATGTAGTGGGAGAACATAATGTTAGCGCGTATAATAAGCAAAATTTAAAAAATAAAGGAATGGGGAGCTTTTCTGGAAAATACAAATGAAGTAATAAAATAACTGATACAGCAGAACTGATAACAACAAAACTGATACAGCCCCTCATACTCTCCAGGCATCCTGCTTGAGATCAACTCATGAAGTTATTCTTAAACAACAGAAAGGGGAAAAATACAGAACAGAGGTATGCCAGAGGGATCATAAATTCTGTTGCATTATTATTAAACCATCCTCATCTCTGCAGGTTTTGATGGTGTCCGAGCATTGTGTAAATGGGCTTCCTATACTCTTATATTAGAAGATAACATCTGTGCACACTGCACACACAGGAATTTCCCTGTCCCACACATTCCTTCTTATGGAATTAGAATAGAAGAGCAAGCCAGACCCATTGGGCTGGACCCAGAGGTGGCTTTCTGCCAGCAGAAGACCTCTTCCATAAGCAAGAGATCCTTGCACCAAAAAAGGGAATTGAAATCCAGCAGTGTACTTCCATTAGTGCAAGTCATGTCAAGCTCTTGCACAAGATCTTATACAATGCTTCAACATAGGTATTTGGCCAAAGATCGTATTGCAAAAAAGTCTGCTGTTAGTTATTGCACAACAGCTTGAGGAACAGCACCACAGCCAGAATTAGGGGTTGCATCTTTGGATCAAACCCACAGCCCGAGTTTTCATGCTCAGTTCCCTCTCTAAAAAGTGAAATACCCTCCTAAGATTTTATATCCCACAGTTTTTATAGTTTTTTAGTTCCTTGAATGCCCTTCATATCTATTTTAGGAGATATTTAGACTACAATCTTGTACCCATTTACTTGGAAGTAAACCCCATTGAATTCCGTGGAACTCACTTTCAAGTAGACACGTATAGGATGGCACTGATAGTCTATTAAATAAAATTTTGCATATATATTTTATTACATTTAGTTATTACTTTTATATCCCACCTTTTTTCCTCTTGCAAGGAACCCAAGGGGGCTTACATGATCCTCCTCTCCATTTTTAACCTCGCAACAACACTCTGAGGTAGATTAGATTGAGAGTCAGTGACTGTCCCAAAGTCACCCAGGGAACTTCATGGCTGGAACTCCAAACTCTTGAATCCTAGTCCAACACTCTAACCTCTATATCACACTGGCTCTCAATAATAAGGTTTTACACAATAAGGGCCACAACCATTAAAAAAAGCACTTGTATAGTATTGTTGATGTGATTTCATTCTTTAAACCTTTTTCCAAAATAAGACACCATTGTAAAAACAGTGGAAGTGCGAACTTCTGTAAATATTATTTAACCCAAGAAACATGGTTTCTCACTTTATTAAAAAGTTTCTGAAATGTTGAACTCCCAAGTCCTGACCTATGAAGCATTGATATGAGTCAAGGTAGCAGATGAAGTCAACCTGGCTAATGGAAGAGAAGGTAATGAATGTCTGGATCTGAAAGCAGGAGATGATGGGTTCTATTGATATATTGAACGACATTTTTAGATGGCAGAAAAATCAAAACATTGCTACACCAGAAATGCGAATTCAGAATCAGATGGAAAATGAATCCTAAACATATTTGCTTGGAATTAAATACTATAGAAATTAATGGTATGGACCTCTGAGCAAACAGTGGTGAGGATCATCCTATTTATCAAGGCTTGTTTCCAATTATCACATTCAAAATCCTACTAAAAAGAACTATTATATTATCTTTTCATGTAATTTGGGAAAAGGTTTTCTGGGTATATTACAAACCTAGTTGGATAAAATCTAATTCTGGGCCACAAGATACCTTTGGCTGCACTTTTTCATGCCCGTAAACACGTTTTAGTCAAGTAAGTGAGATGTCCGGGGATTTAAAAGCTATTTAGAACCTCTTGATACAGTAAAAATGTCTGTGTTTGTGGCCACACATGGTAATATCAATATCATTTTGTCTTCACTCTCAGCACCTGTGATCACAGCATGTTCAGTTACTGACAAAATGGCAAGCAACAGAAAAATATAACACCCTGTAAGATTGGCATCCATCAACGTGTCAACTTTTGCTTTCACTTCTTATTAAAAATGAAGCTAGTGCCATTGACCTTATTAAAAGCTATAAAAGTCAACTGGGGGACCATTCCTCCGGTCATATATTAAACATGCAAAAGATATTGAGAGCTCTAGGTCTAGAGAGCTGCTCTGGAAACTGCCTTAGTTGAAGGCTGATATAGAAATTAATTCAGGAGTCCCAATCTTTTTGGGTCAGTGGGCACATTTGGAATTTTGAGAGTGTTGTGAACACTCTTACAAAATGGCTGCCATGTGGATGCTTGTGCATTCACAAAATGGCTACCACAGTGAGCATGGCTTGTCACAAAATACTCACTCTCCAGAAAGCAAACTGGTGAGACTAAAAGAACAATAACTTGCCCAAGAACCTAAGTACAAGGCTACACAGAGTTCATAGTTTGTGTGCCCTTTGCAGCTTGTTTCCCCCCTCCTTCCATCTTGGACTTCCACTCAGTATCCCAGGGTCCTGTGCAGTAGAATCCATCTTGTCTACCCATTCCAAACCCTATCCACTCCAATCTCTACCCCTTTTCTGTCAGTGGCTTTTTTCTTTCTTTAACCAATTGGTTCCCTGCAAACAGAGTTTGTGGAGAAAAATCAACTCTAACTAAAGGTTGAACTTAACTAATGGTGTGCAGAGACTTTTAAATGTTATTTTGTTAAATTTAACAGCTGGAGACTTCCTTGCTGAGCAATCATGACTGAGTTACTATTAACTGTAGGTTCTCTTAATCCCTTCATGATTTGTTTACAGGCTGCATGTTACTGGCATATCATTGTACTTTGGCTTGCACCTGTGTATATAAAGGTGTACAGAGACATTTTGTGTGTTCATATTATATTTTGTTCTAATTTACATTTAATTATGTTTCTTTAATTATACTTTGCTTTTTCATATTAAAAAATAAAATGGATTATTATGAAAAATGTTTTTATTTGTGGAATCCGTGTAGCAAGAGCTTTCCAATGAAGTATGTTTCATGGGAAGGCAGTCAAAATAGGACGACCAACTAACTCCCAACTTTGAATTATAAATTTAAGACAAGTTTTTTATGGTCTTTCGCAATAGCAGTATAGTTGTTGTGGTTCTAAGCCCTCCTGCTTAGAACCTTAGTAATCTTCAAAGCTTTATTCAGTAAATAAACATCGCTTTGCACCTCATGAGAGTTTAAATATAGGAACTTTACTCCAGGCTAACACTTGGCTAAACTAAACGAGACAATTGTTCTTTCAACAAAGGCAGTGGTCTTTCCCTAAGACCCTTTCACTTCAAGGAGGATTTCTTTGAAGAAGCTTTTGGCGAGAGGCTAGCCGAGCTGACCATCTGTCGCCTACTTTTAGCTCTGCCCATTTGAACCTATGGCGTACTCTGGGATTGGTTAGCCCTGAAGTCCCCTCCCCCTCAGAGGATTCTTGAGTTCCCACAGACAGTGTGTTGTTCATGTTCTCACTGATAAGGTCTTGTGAAGATTCATCCCTGGTGGGTAAAGAGCCTGGGAGCCTCCTCCACTTCCTGTGTAATGTGGGACATTTCTACTCCTGTTTCTTCAGCTTCAGAATCTGATCCTGATTCTGATTGATAGCCTGAAACTTCTTCCCCCACACCAAGAGGAACAGGCCTGGTCATGACAATAGTGGACTAGTGGACGAGCACTATGAATAATATTTTTAAAAGGAGGAAGGAAGCAGCTGAAGAGAGGGGGGAACCAGACCAAGATATTGACAGAATGGGGAAAGCAGTGAAAATATCATATAGGAGCAGTACAGTGGGGGAGAGGATCAAACAGGAACATAGTGTACCTGGCAGCTGTCATCAGAATAGTGCTCCATCAGAATAGTGCTATAGCGCCATGAATACTTTTTTTAAGGGAAAACTGCTTCACATTACAGAATTCAGAAGGGGATGCCCAGGACTTAAGTGTCAACCCAATCCCAGGTGTGTGTTCTCCTTGTAGTCCACACCTCCCCGTGTTGGCACTGGAGTGAAAAGGGGAGTGCACTTTTCTATGAAAAATAGGGTGCCAACTCGGTGTGGATGGGTTAGCACAAGGACACCCTTAAAATTCAGGTCCACCCTTTATTTCCTGGGGACCCCCTTGCAAAGTTATTAATGTGAAGCACTTTTCCCTTTAAAAAAATCTTCATGGTGCTACAGCGCTATTCTGAAAGACCGACAAAATAACAAAAGACCGACAAAATAAAAAAGAAAAGTCCATTTGTGCAAATGGATGGAACATGGGTTTTTTTTTTAAAAAAAAAAGTGGGGAACCACTGACAGAGCCTCCAAAGTGCTGTTTGGGCACTGTTAGAGGGGCTACCACTGGTGAAGGAAACTGCAATTGTGAAGAGCAGCAGAGATTTTTGTTCCTCTTGCTGAATGACCCGCTCACTGCTTCCCTCAACTCATGATGGGTTGGGTATCCTGGGTTCAGACAATGTGCCAATGCATTGTGGGTAAAACAAACCCAAGAACAAGCCATTGGTTATTACCATGGCTTGTTTCAAAAAATTAACCCACCCTGTGGGAAGCTATCCAGGTGGTCACCCACGATGGGCTGGCATGATGGGCAAACTCAGTCTTTTTTTTCTCAATATATGTGAGGAAAAAGTAGAAGCAGGAAAAAATAGTCATCATAATAGTAATAAATTCATCTTTTCGATGAATACAATTCAAACCAAAATCTACAAGGATGAAGCTAATATCTGCTGACCCACATTAGTTTTCCTTGGTCACCTGAAGTATAACAAAGTTTAATGGCCCTTGAAACATTATCGGGGTAGGGAACATTAAAAGGAGAAATCCACATGACTCCCCCAATCTCCCCACCCCACCAGCCACGATTTCCTTCAAGACAACGGATACATTCCAGAAGATATCACAGAGAGTGACTGCTTCCTCTAAGGGCTCAAATGACAGGAAGACAAAAGGGTTGCCATTCTCAGGTTTAATATGGCTATAAGAAACTATTCAATCAATAAGCAACTTCAGAAGCGGCCTGTTTAAAGAAACTGCTCCTAGCTGTTAGGGTGTACATATTATGCATAACTTCTTCCTGAGCCAGGAATTCTATGAATCAGATATGAGACTAAGGGATGCATTTTCTAAACTGAAAGCATGCAACTGCCAATGTCACTGGAGGCAATCTATAATGTCTTTGCCCTATCATAGAGAGTACTTTCAAAACGACTCGTTCAGAAAACTAATGTTCCCTATAGTACAGGGAACTGCAAAAATAATGAACCGCTACCCCCATAAAGCATTTTGACAAATACCTGGTTTAATTGTCGGCTTTGCTAGAATTAATCTTATCAGAAACAGGTTGGTTTTTAAGTGTACCGGCACCAAGTGGCCAGCAAACGGCAAGTAGATGTTCCGTTAAGCATGAAAAATGTCTATTAGCATCGCCCTGTTTTCTATAAATAGGAGTCCAGTTCTCCACAGATGGAAGGGCTCGAACCATTGTTTCACTAAAGGAATGACAGGTGGAAGATAACTTCACGTATGATTGATGATGCTAGTGAAGTGCCTATTATCTGGCTCTTGGCGTGGCCTGTCATATGTGACAAGCAGCTCCTTTATTAAGGTAGCAATACCTCCAGCCTATTCTTGAGGACTGTCCTTCTCAGTGAGGAAATGAGGGAAGCAAGCAATTCTGTGCAATTATTAAGCACTGTCCAAAATTGAGCTGCATTCCCTTCTCCCACTGAGACACTCACACATACATAGATCCATATATACACTCCACGCAACTGAATCACCTGGTGCCTTTTTGGTAGTTATGGCATCTTTATTTAGGTCTGTCCTGAATAAGCCATGCGGGACAAATGTAAATCCTTAACCCTAGCTTCCTCATTTTCTGTTTTTAATTAAATCAGCAGCACAATCCAGCTCCCAATTTCTTAAGACCGTGTGTGTGTGTGTGTGTGTGTGTATGTGTGTGTCACACACACACACCCCACTAGAACACAGTCTCAGAGGTTTGCATTGATGTATTTTCTTTCAAAGCCGTAATAACACTTATAACGTTGGAAAGGCACACGGTTAGTGAGCATTTATTTATTGGAACAAAAAGTTTTTTCAGATTGCACTATTGAGCTGCGAAGGATTCTTTACAACCGGTTAAATGTGCAAGCCAAGAAGAAACTGCTTATTCATTGGCAATCATACAGCATCGTGAGTGAGTATGTATGCCTTCCTCTCCAATGTCATGGGGTGGACCATTCCTGTTTTCATTCTATATTCCACACACCACACCCCATTTTAAACATGATATCTTTTCATTTACTTCTATGGCATTTAGCCCTTAAAATATTAGCCATGCTGAACCAACAAGCTGAGCATAAAAATGTTAATAAAAAGTACATATAAAAAGTGTTTATTGTTGACCAGTGATTATTTTGTTGTTACATTTTAGTGTTGATGTTGTCATTATTCTCACAGTTCAGAACATTTTGTTGGGAAGTGGTATATAGATTTGTGAAAGAAATAATAATAATAATAATAATAATGATGATGATGATGATGATAATAATAATAATAGACAGAGAAGAGTGAATTGAGAGAAGGTCCCTTAACATATCTCATTCTGCAGAGTGACCGTGACTGGCACATTTAGGGTGAAATCCTATGCATGTTTAGACAGAAAGAAGTCCTACAACTCCCAGCATTCCCCAGCCAGTTTTCTGTCTAAACATGCATAGGATTGTCCCCTTAGAATGGCTTCAGATGTTACATAGAAATGGGGCAAGACAAAGAATGCAAGTGATTTGTTTTATCTTTGTGTCACACAAAAAGCAAACATAAGTATACTGGCTGTTAGACGGAAAAATCAAAATGCATGTTAGGGTAATATCTTTATGAAGCCAACTCAAAGGTCTCCAAAGCATGTGCAAGCTTCCAAGATCTCAAGATCTCTTCACTAGACAAGATATTACAAAAAGCAGATGGGGCAGGGTGTGGGGGTGGAGGGAGAGAAAAGGGCTGATTTGATGTTAGGTCACCTCTAGAAGAGGTCAGATTTACACCTGATTCTCCGAATATGCGCATTAGCCTACATTTGAGTTTATGCCTAATACCTATAGACGAGAGATGTGGAAGCAAATGACGGGCTCTCTGCAAGGTGCTTTAAAGTTGTTTATATGCAGAAAATTACATTATAAATGAAGCATAGACCGAGGCTCTTATGAGGAAATGTTGACGAAAACACCGCCTTGTTTCCTGGTGGAACTGCCCCCTCAGTTTCCTGCCGTTTGTTAACCCTGCCCACCTGAATCTCCCACATTTGGTTATCTGGGTTACCTGCTGGTCACCTGGTTTACCTCTTCCTTTGTGCCCGATCGCCATTTGTAGTAGTCCCTCCCCCCCCCAACTGCTCAGGAGTAAATTGAAATGCAAGCCTATGGCTTCGGACAGGCTCTTATGGGATGTCTTGCCCACCCCTTTCTGATTCCTCCGGCCACGCTTTCCTTTGCAATCGGCTTCTGCCCTCCTTTAAACAGCATTTGTAGAATAAAGATATTCCAGTCGTATCTCAGTAATAACTTGTCTTTTTGGTGATCTACAACATACACACACACACACACATGCAGCTCAATGTCAGGAACCCTGCAAGGGAGGGGACGATTTGTCTTAGCAGATCGCTAATCATCTGCACATCCTTACTCCAACCCCCTTGCTTCCTGTGAAACCACTTCCATCTGGCCCCACGTCTCGATGAAATAAATATTCTGGTAGGGGACTTAAAAGAAACGTTATTTTCAGTACAGGTTAGGTCAGCCATTCCTGGAGATTCCATCCTGAGGGACAAAAAAGAAGAAGGAAGTGGGAGGGAGGAGACAGGAAATGAAAAAGAACAACTGGGAGGTGTTCCCGGCGAAGGGCAGTTATTCATGCATGACATCACCACCAAAGTACTCCCACTATCACCATTGATGTGAATGCTCAGAAGTTGTTTACACTAAGATAAGGCGCTGTAACTTCAGAGGAAATTAAAAATTGCTCTTAAATAGGCTGACCATCTGAAAAGGAGGACAGGGCTCATATAACTTTAACAGTTGTAGAGAAAAGGGAATTTCAGCCAGGGTCATTTGTATGCAATTAGTTCCTGGTGATATTCCCTCTTCATCACAACAGTTAAAGTTGCAGAGCCCTGCCTTCTTTTGTATATGGTCACTCTAGTATAGTGCCTGCACCTTTAACAGTTGTGATGAAGAGGGAATTTCACCAGGAACTAATTGCATACAAACGACACCGGCTGAAATTCCCTTTTCTCTACAACTGTTAAAGTTATATGAGCCCTGTCCTCCTTTTCAGATGGTCAGCCTACTCTTAAATGCAAATTCGAAAATGCGCATTAACGAGGATAAAAATCACCTGCATGCCTGATTTGAGCTTCGTTTGTAAAGAGGTAAAACCGTTAATGCGCTGTAAAGGAGGCGGAAATCGATCTTCTAGAGGAAGCCTTAGTTATGAAGAGCTTCTCTACATTAAGGGAAATCCTCTTCTTTACCCACAGCTATTATGCTTCCTCCTTCTTTGGCGCAATTGATATGAATTGAATTGCACAGGAGGAGAGGGGTGACAAGGCGGAAGGTCCTGCTGCTGTTTCTCAGGGCTCCTTTAAACGGCAGAGGGATCACCTCCCTCCCTCCCTCCCTCCGTCCCATGTGTGCGTGCAAAGGAGGGGGGTCTTGTTGTCTGTTTCCTCAAAGCTCCAGGAAAGCCAGGACTTACTTCTGAGTAGAAGTAAGATTTTGCTGTAAGTTTACACCCCTCGTCACACTTAGGCTTCATCTTGACAATCATGGGAGCAAAGCACATTGCTCCTATTCTCAGCAGTATGGTGAAATTGGCTATGCTCCATCAGTGCTATATGGGACACAATGGGACTTACTTCTGAGTAGATCTGCCTGCCTTTGTTGCAAGGGGGCCTTTTACCCTCTTTGTTTAAAGTCCTTCCTCAGCAGGTTGATGGAGCAATGTCAGCTTTACATGCTGCCATTTTCGTGCCGTTTGGGGTTTATTCCAGCTTATCTGTGATGTATTTTAAAATGGGATAAGGGGGAGGGGAACTACAGGAGACCTCCTGTTTGTCTACTGCATCATTAAATTGACCCGAAAACTTCCATGAGTGGCCAGAAATGAACATGCTATAAATAGCTGGTTTCGGCCTTTATCACACCTACCTGGTTTGCTTCTGTGGTTTCCCCCTCCGTTTCTTATGCGAATATAGCCTTTTGATCACACGTGGTCGCTTTTGCTCTGATACCTCAGCCAACTTGCCTGAACTTGCCTGCAAACAGACAATCCCCATTCAGGGATATTTCGAAAGAGGAACTAAAAAAGGAGCACTCAGGGCGCGAGAACAGCGAGAGGGGGATGATGTTGTGTGAAAGAATTGGATCAAATTCGCTGTGAGTGTGCTTTAAACCGCCCATGTGATAAAGACCTTAGAGAAGCTCAAAGTCTGCCTAGTCAGAGTTTTAAGATGAAATGGGGAATGAGGTTGCAGACCTTCCAGTTAGGCTGTACTAGGTGATGTGATGGATTCAGTTTGCACCTGGAGCTGCCCCTAGGACTGCAACTCCAAGAGGGTGGTGGTAAGATCTCTTGATGGGATTCTCGTGGCATTTATTTGTAGGGAAATTTATATCCTACTTTTCCATTTATAAAACAGCCCAAGACAGCTCACAACAGGCTAAACCAAATTAAAACAATCAAAGCAAGTTATACAGACATAATTAAAACAAAGAGTTAAGAATAGATACAGATGGCAGATAAAAATCATCCAAAAATAATATCATGATTTTTTTTTAAAAGTTGGAATTAGTGTAATATGTTTTCATGTGCCTGCCCTTGAAAATAATCCAGAAATTACAACTGGCGCCAAATGTGGCTGCTAGAACACTGACAGGGACAACTGGTAGGGAACATATAACACTAATTCTGAAAGAGCTGTATTGGGCAGGATCTACACTACTGCTTTATAATGGTATTAAAGTGCAATGACAACTGTTGGTGCCCATCACACATTCATATACCAATTTCAAACATAATTCATAGTGTTATATCCTGCTTGGTGTAGACCTGACTTTAGTTGGCCATCTGTTTCTGGGCCAAATTCAAGGTGCGAGTGTTGACCTAAAATCCCCAAGTGACTTGGGTCCCAAGTGTCTGAAGGAACACCTCTGCCTGTACCAGTCTGCCTGTCCTCTTAGATCTGGGAGGGAGAGTCATCTTGTTTTCCCATGCTGGGGCAAGCACATGAGATAGGTCTTTCTCTGTGGTGGCATCCGAACTTTGGATTGCTTTCCATTAAGAGATACACTTGGCATCAACATTAATTACTGACATCTTGGTGCTAGGCTAAGTCCCATCTCTTTAACTGAACATTTATCAGTAGTTAGCTGCCGCTGCAATCAATCTCACAGCTGACAGTTTTATCAAAAGTTATTTATTGTGCTTTTATTGCTGTTTATTGCTGTTCTTTTAATATTGTCATTATCTGCCCTGGGATTTTTATGCGGGATGGGATATAAATAGAATGAATGAAATAGATAGAGAGATAAATAGAATGAATGAGATAGATAGATAGATAGATAGATAGATAGATAGATTAGATAGATAGATCACAGGAGCTACTTGCCAACCTTTCTGGCAAGGAAGATCTGCTGCTCCTGAACTAGTAGCACAGCACATTTTCCTAGGAATAATCATGCCAACAAACCCTTGATGGCATATATGTCTTGTATGAGCAGGCCTTTGGTTAAATCCTCACATTATGATGATTTCACAAGGCATCAGGGCAGCATGACACCTTATGCTTGCTGCAGGAAATAATGTGTTATATACTGGTATTACCCACAGCAGATCAATCCACCCGGGAGTAATATATGCATACACATGCATCCTTAAACACCTGTGTATACACATGAGGGAAATCTGATTGGCTCAGGCTTTTAAGTGTTTTAAGGATGCATGTGTACACATACTTCACTATCTCACTTTAAACATTTGCTGTGGGAAAACATTTGGTGTTTTATGTACTACCCTTGATTTGAAAAAGAGCTGGGCACTTATTTGAAATTTAGGAAGAGATATTTAATGGAAAAGCCCCAAACTAAGGGGAAAGATGTTGTTCAGTATAATTGATCCATTATTCAGCATTCTTGCAGTCGATTCATTGGAATTTCTTCAGTTGACTATTTAGCATTGCATTCCTAATGCTATTTTAATCAATGCAATTAGTATGTTTCCTCTTGCACTCTGGTGAGATGTCGCATTGCCAGCATTGCTGTGACAGCCCATAGGGTTGCCAAATAATAACCGGGATAACTCTCTTGTCTCTTTAAGGACCCTATAGGTTTATATCCATAAAAGAGGATACAACCTCACCTTCTCCCCAGGCTGCCATTCCAGTTTCGAAGCAGGAGTAATTCAGCCAGCTCCAAAGGCTTGATCTTGGATATATCCAAGGTTAACATTGTAAAAAAGCAGTGAACTGTACTGTGATTACTTTCAAAGTTTTTGATGGTTATTGCTAGCATAGGATATGCCATCACTTTTTTATTTATGTGTTTGTGTTTAGAATGTGCGTTTCAATATATAGGCCCATTAATTGTGTATGAAAACAGTCAGAGCCTAGACCCAGCAGACATATGTAGTCTTGAAGAATAAATCACACACTATCTGAGATGGGAAAAGGTTCAATGAGTGACTGCTCCCATCCATGCCCTCCTATAAAAGCATGCTTTGCTATTCCCACCTCATTTCCTTGCCCTCCAGAAGCTGGTCAGTGTTCCTTAGCTGTAAAATGGCAACCATGTCCTCTAAAGTATATACATACGTTACGTTACTTTTATTTGACTTGCCTTTAGTCTGTATATATTTGGCTTGCCTCACTGCTTCCACCTCACTGCTTTTGCATGTCTTTTTGTTCCTGCTTGTGGCACATTTGATTCCAGACTGTGTTGGTTATGCCACTGCTCTGTCAGACTCAGCCCTTAGCCCCATGAAAGCACTGGAGTGTTGCTATTTTCATCTGTGAAGTGCTGCAGGGTATGCATCCCTCTACCAGATCTATTGCCCACCTTTCCTTCCCAACGTCTGAAGCAAGTTTGCCCTCCAGCAGATGGAAGAAGAAGATGGGGAATGACAGGACAAGAGACAACCAGCAAGAGAAAAATCCTGCACCCTTACTGGGGCTTTCATCCGCTGCGATCTTCCCACCATGACAACACAGTCCTTTACGTGGGACTATGTGATTATTTAATTGAAAACCTCCCTGCTCAGAAAGGCTGCATTGAGTAATAAAACAGCGCCATCTAGTGGTGGAATAATAGCACAATACCGAGTTTACACATGGGGAGATCCTGCGATTTCTCAGCTAATACCACAGTATGGCCCTTTCTACACCATAGGGTTGTAGAGGGAGGGAGGGAGGGAGGGAGGGAGGGAGGGAGGGCGATCCTGGAAGTACCAATACACATCATTGGCGTATAGGGACCAGCCAGGGGCCATCCCAGGCAAAATGCCTGGTGTGGAAAGGGACTGTTTCTGTTTATTTAAAGAACCGTGATTTCCAGGGATAGTGTAATGGATGTTGACAATGTCGTGTAAAGGACTGCAAACTTCCATGAGTGGCCAATCATGAGCATGCAAAAAAAAATTGCTTGTTTAGAGAAGCTCTATGACTATATACCCATTCATGGTTATGGGATGGTTAAAGGGACAATATTAGCAGCCAGATATGCAAAAATATATTCTTTCCAAATGAGAATAATATATGGTTTCCAAATAAATGTGAAAACAAACAACAGGTGAAGGTAACAGTATGTTTTTTCAATGCACAACTAAGCAAAAAATAACTGCATGAGGATTGAATGGAATGGCTGTGTACAATTAGAATTCCACACTTTAGGCAGCAATCCTATTCACACTTGCCTGGGAGTAAACCCCATTAAACACAGAGGGAGTTACTTCTCAGTAGACATGCATATCATTGTGCTGTTAGTGCACTGAGGCAAGACATGGAAAAATAGTCATCCCCGGTTGAAATTATAGGTAGGATTTACAGTAAGTGGATAGATAATAATTAAGTGCAAGTAGGCATTTGGCCAGGCCTCCTGCATACTGCCACGGCAAAATATGCACTGCAATCCATATTTAATATAAACAAGTCTGGAATTCTTTGCTTTTATAGGTTAAAAAACCCTGCCTGCTAAGTTATGGAGAAGCGTTAGTTGCACGTAAGCCATGATCGTGTAAAGATGTGGAAGTTATTCCAATGTGTACCATGAATCAACCTGCTGCATGCTCACAGTGCATAAAGCTACGACAGTATAAATCTTTGCAAGATTAGCCTCTCCCAAAGACAAATATTGCCTACAACAGTTGCTTGATCCGAACCTGATTAACAGACACACAGAAAAACTAGCAGACAATGCCATATTGTGCCATGTGAACCCAATCCTGTCTTCTACGTTAGAACACAGGATCAGGATTCTTGGGGGCATTACACAGTAATCCCTTGAGCCAGGCCTGACTGCTAGCCAAGATGGCTGCAGCAAATCAGCAACCAAGAGAGTGGCCATGTGTGCTGTTTTACAGAGGACTGTCCTCCGTTTTGAAGGCATCCTCTGTTTGAAGGGCTTCCAGTCCAAGTCCAGCTTAACGATAAAGAAGCACCAGAAGGAAGAGCTGGGCCTTGAAGTAGGGTGACCAGATAAAATCCAGGTCAGGGCTCATGTAACTTTAACAGTTGTAGAGAAAAGGGAATTTCAGCCAGTGTCATTTGTATGCAATTAGTTCCTGGTGAAATTCCCTCTTCATCACAACAGTTAAAGTTGCACAGGCCCTGCCTTCTTTTGTATATGGTCATTCTAGTATAGTGCCTGCAACTTTAACTGTTGTGATGAAAAGGGAATTTCACCAGGAACTAATTGCATACAAATGACACCGGCTGAAATTCCCTTTGCTCTACAACTGTTAAAGTTACATGAGCCCTGACCTGGATTTTATCTGGTCACCCTACCTTGAAGTTGTCCATTAAGAGCATCTGGCCAGCAGACTGAGCAAGGCACACAGGTCCCCTGATCACAGTCTTCCACAGTACATAGTGAAATGTACTGTATTTCCATTTTAAAGAGCAATCCTATGTTTCCTGGGAGAGCATCCCAAGGGCCATGGGATATGGTGAATTCTCATTCCCAAGGCCATGCACAACCTCAGCCCTGGGGGACAATTCTGGCCTTCCTGGGGACCAAATCCATCCCTCTGGAGTTTCCCAGAGGGCCATGCCCCTTGCCCTTGGCCCCACCATCTTTCTCCTAACCACTGGTTATCTAGTGGTTACCTGGCTTTTGTACAGTTTCCCCCCACTCTAAAAGGATGGAATGCCTCCCCTAAGGTTTAGTAATTGGCAGTAAGAGCTTTAAGCCCTTCCACCTTTGGCATTACCACCACTGGAATGCAACCCCTGCAGGTTTCTCCGACTTGGAATTTGGTCCTTGGGCTGAAATCTCTTCCACTCCCCAGCTGCCACCACACCCCCTCGAGCTGCTGCGGAAAACACCACAGTGGTTGTTCTTCTGTGGGTCACATCAGCAAATTCAGAAGGGGGACGGGGCCCTGGGTATCTGCAGTATCCTACAGCCTCTCCAGTGCCGTCCCCCATCCACTGAAGGGAAATCAGCTAGATTGGCACATTGGCTGATTTTATTTCTTTTTACAGAAGAATGGGAATTGAAATCGCCTCCATCCATCTTTCCTCCCGCTCTGCTTGGCTCTTGGTGGCAGGGCCTTGGGTAGACAGAGGGCTCCAATCTCGGAACCCTCCACCTATCAGGAGAACAATCCATAGGATTCACTCTACTTTTATAATAATGATTTCTAAATGTGCATTTATACATATATATTAGCATATGCTAATGTTATGCAAATTGGGGTCCTCTTTTGTTTTCTTTTTGGCAGTTCATAAGTGGCCTTTCTATTTGATGCAGATGGATAGATGGCACCCTCCAGATATTTTGGTTGACAATTTCCATCATTCTCAGCCAGCATGGCCTTCTGGGTGGGGATGATGGTATCTGTAGTTCAACATATCTGGAGGGTGCAGAGTTGTTTTTGCTTGTTTTTTGGGGGGGGAGGGTAATTTGCAAACAAAGTAAAGGCCAAAACTGTGGAGAGGACTCCTGAAGCTTTTTCCTTTGCTTTTAAGCTGCACATCTTAGGGAAATACACAGTTTTGTACTGGCTGCCTTCCTGGACATAGTTAAAAGATCTGCAAAACAAAAATGCTGAACTACAACAGTCATTCCAAGCTCCATCACCAGACTTGCCACCTATGCAACACCCATAGATCAAAGTATTCAAGCTGAGAGTCCCATTCCCAGGATGAGACTGCAGGAACAGGACCATTGTTGGCTATTTGTCCTATGGCAACCTTTCCCAACCTTGTGCCCTCCAGATGTTTTGGACTATAATTCCTATCAGCCTGAGGCAGCATGGCCAATGGTCAGGGATTATAAGAGATGTAGTCCAAAACATCTGGAGGGGGCACCATGTTGATGAAGCGTACACTATATTTCATAACATTGATTTGCCCTTGAGCCAGGGCGAGGAGATTTAGCCTTGGTAATTATTAACCCTCTCCTTGTGTCAGAATACCTACAACAGGGTAGAGGATACCTGGCAATTTAGAATGGGGACTGTAGTTTGGTGCTGGGGCACCTGCTTTGTATGCACAAGGCCCCAGGTTCAATGCTCAGCCTCTCCAATTAGAATGGGTCAGGTAGCAGCTGATGGAAAAGACCAGGAGAGCTGCTTCCAATCACAGTAAAAAGTGGTGGGCTAAATGGCCAAGGAGTCTGTATCAGGGAGCTTTCGATGGTCCTAGAATAAATCTGCTCATTTTAAATACAGGAAAAGGAAATAGTCTGTATTGATTAGGCTGACCATATGAAAAGGAGGACAGGGCTCATATAACTTTAACAGTTGTAGAGAAAAGGGGATTTCAGCCAGTGTCGTTTGTATGCAATTAGTTCCTGGTGAAATTCCCTCTTTATCACAACAGTTAAAATTGCAGGCACTGTACTAGAGTGAATTTATACAAAAGAAGGCAGTGCCCTTGCAACTTTAACTCTTGTGATGAAGAGGGAATTTCACCAGGAACTAATTGCATACAAATGACACTGGCTGAAATTCCCTTTTCTCTACAACTGTTAAAGTTATATGAGCCCTGTCCTCCTTTTCATATGGTCAGCCTAGTATTGATCCGGAATATGAGCCAGTGTAGCAAGAAGTCCTGTTATACTACAGCTCTTTGTTGCTCATATAGAACATTTCCCAGAGAGGGTGGCCTGCTTGCTGTTCCTTTATATTTAGCTATGGAGGTCTTTGATTAATATTCTGCACAAAAGTCTAACCTACAACAGCAAGAATAATGAATAATCTGACAACAACAATAATAATAATAATAATAATAATAATAATGCAGAATTTACATTGCTGTGATAGATTGAACCATGTCCTAGCATTAATTACATGCCTAAATCTGGATACAAGTTCATTATACAATTAGATAGCAGTAAAGATATTGCTATCTCCCAGTTAATTAATAGCTTAATTAATTAAGCTCAAAAACATGGCAGTTTGCAACCTTTGAGGCTAAATAAGCCACTGCTTTTTTAGCCTGAAGAACAGACCCTATTGGGAGAGCAGAGATTCTGCTGAAATAGTCAGAGCTTTTATGACACTGTTGTGGGGTGAGTTGTGAGAGCATCGCATGGAAAAGGGCTGCTTACCTTCCTGTTCTCATGAAGCAGCACCCTGCAATTTTGAAAGCTGAGTGACAATCAGAAGAGGCACAGCTGCTGCTTTCTCTGCCATTGCCTCACTTCATTCCTCCCCATTGCAAAATGCCTCCTCCCATCAGACAGTCATTTAATAAGGGGGGTGGGGGGCTATGTCACTTACAGTGTGTTTTCAAAGAAACATTTCTAGCAAATGATTACTAATAACAACCACTAGCACTAAACAAGTTAATGAAGCCAGACCAGAGGGGAGATCTTTTCTATTGATGCACTTCTGTCTGTATTGCCAGAATTGCATCCTCCAAGACTGGGCAACTTGTGGCCTACCATTCCCATGATCCCTCACCATTGGCTATGCTGGCTAGGTCTGATGGAAGTTGTAAGCCAAAACATGTAGAGGGCACAAGTAGCCCACACCTGCTCTACACTGTGTGCGTGTGTCCATGTCCTGGCTCCACCCTGCCCACTGACTGTCACCCATGTGACCCTGAAGGATTCTGCAGCCACCAATATGGCTCTCCACACACACACAAATCCCTGCTGTATAGCCTGCTTCTGTGGTTAAGAGGAGTCAGAGAGAACAGCCCACTGAGGACATAGGCCCTTGTCCTGTGAAGCACGAGAAAGTGGGAAAATTCTACCCTGGAAGTTTAGGGTAACTATTTTTTAGAAGTACTGACAGACTTTTAAACTTCTCTCTTGGTGTTTAATGGCTGGGAGTTTTTATTTATACCGCTTAAGACAGAATAATGAAAGTAAGAATGTTAAAGTTGCTGTCGATTAGAATTAAGGAGAATTACTATAAGACAGTTTGGAGATGGTATCTAACACCTGTAAGATTTTACCAGATTGATAAAAAAGTGTCTAAGAATTGTTGGAGGGGATGTCAGGAGGTTGGGACCTATTTTCATATGTGGTGGAGCTGTGAACATGTACAAAAATTTTGGGAAAGGGTTTTTAAAGAAATAAGTGATATAATTGGAAGTAAATTGGAATTAAACCCAAAGTTAGCTCTACTAGCAATATGGGATAGTGAGAATGAGCATATAACTAACAGAGAATTGGTAAACAACCTCCTGGCACCGGTTAGAATAATCATTGCTAAAAATTGGAAAGGGCAAGAAAGCTACACAATAGAAGTTTGGTATAAAGAAATTTGGGATATGGCCTTGAATAATATGTTGACATGTAAAATGAAAATAAAGAGGGGAATGTCCAGTAAGAGTGATTTTGGAGAAATATGGAGTCCCTTTTTGGAATATGTTTTAAGATCGGGAAAGGGACAAACACCTTCAAAAGAATCGTTAAAATTTTGGAAGGAGGAAGAATGATCATGAGAAGGTCTCGGGGGGGGGGTACACGGGGGGATTGTTGAGGGTTGTAGTTTGTTTTATATTGTGTATGTTTTATATTGTGTATGTTTACTGTGTTGAAATTAATAAAAATTATTTTAAAAAAAAGACAGAATAATGGTTTATAGCGATTATTACAGAACATTTTATTGAAGCTTAGTTATCCCATTCTTATCATCCCCAATATCGTCCCAATATGCAACTGTTTTTATACCAGAGGATGGAGAGCTTAGACAAATACCCGGTCCCTAGCCTTTTAGTGTGCCTATTAACAAACTATTGTCCTACCTATGTCAGGTAGAAATCAGAGCAAGCCCAGCTTGACTCCCTTCATTCCTCCACTAGTCCAGTTATGTGAGCTGGAATGCCATTAGCTAGGTTCATCAGGTAGAGGCTGCATCCCTTAACAGAGAAATGTATGCCATCCGCTTAAAAGAGATGAACCCCATCCTGTGATATCGCAGGTGGTCTCAATGTTCTATTACACCACCATTCCACAATCCTGGTAATGTCTCAGCCTTTCATCAAGTCCCTCTTTATTAAAATTACTTTAAATTCACCTTTCAGGGTGTGTTGCCCTCACAAGACATCTTGCAATGTTTTAAAACACTAGCTGGTATACCCAGCATTGCCCAGATCCCTGAATAATGTGTATTTGATAAATAACAAATATCTCTATGACTTATTCATCTTTAAGTTGGTAGAATTTTATTTCGGCAAGGAGCGTAGAGAAGCAGCTCTGTGTAGCTTCAAAGATTGAACACTCAGTCCTTGAGAAATACATTCTTATATTACTGTACAAAGTGTTTTCTCACAATAGACACCAAAAGCCAGTAAGTCTGGCCTCCCGGCCAAGTTGGAAATTGTAGGTGTAAGCCTAATTTTTTAAAATTAAATTCTTTTAAAAAGTCTTAAAACTGAAAATAAAATCTTGTTGTTACATTTCTCTGGTACATTGTACAGCCAGACCTATCAGCATGCCAAATTTCTAATTTCTAATTTATCTGGAAGTGGGTAAACCCACATACATACTTTCAGCTTTATAGGTAGAGATAAACATTCAATTACAATTAAACACACACAATACTTACTGCAGCAAATGGTTTTTAAGCACCAAATGCAGACTGGAATACATGTGTCTTCAGAGTGGTTTAAAAAGCCAGCAATGATGAGGTCATGCATATCTCCCTGGGGAAGGAATGTCAAAGTTGCAAGGCTATCACTGAGGCCCCCTCCACAAGGATGCGCTTTTGCGCCCGGTTCGGGGATTATGCGCATTTTCGCGGAGGCGCATTTACGCCTAATCCCTCTGCACGGGAGGCGGCGAGAAGCGGCGAAGCGCATTAAAAGATGCCCAAAAAGCACTTTACAGGTAGTTAATGCGCATAATCGCTTGTTCACACAGCGAAAATGCGCTTTAACGGCCGGAGCAAAATAAAAGTCGCTATTTAACGCGCGTTCGAAAATGCGCATTATCGGGGAGATAACGCGCCTGTACGCCCGTTTTGCGCTCCGCTCGTGTGTAGGTAAAATTTATAATGAGCCTTCAAGGCTCATTAAACGCCCCGTGTGGAGGAGGCCTGAGAAAACTCTGCCAGTACTTGCCAGCCTAATGGCTCTTTCTGGTGGGCCAGAGAGTATGGGGTTATGGCTGTGGGGTTCCTTGCTCTTCCCAGGCTATCTTGAACCCTGTAATTAGCTCTGAAATAGCTCTGACATGCTATCCATATTGCTCTGAACTTTTGCTACTAGTACCAGCCAGGTCTTTTAACAAGTTCATTTCAGAACCAGGACGGTGTGTGTGTGTGTGTGTGTGTGTGTGTAGGAGGTTGTGTATGAAGTATGAGAAGTTGTGCACACTTGTTTCCAAATATATGAGAATTCAAGATTGGTTTAATTGCAGCACTACCATCAGAAGCAGAGGCAGATGCCAAGTAAAAGAGGAAGGGTTCCTTGAATTGCTCCAGAAACTATAGTTTCTGCATTGTTGTGATTGCCCCAATCTGTGCAAATGAGATTTCCAGCTAAAGGTTTTTTTCTACCAATTAATTTCCGGGCGAAGTATAAAGTGTTGGTTATTACCTTTAAAGCCCTACATGGTTTGGGTCCAGGTTACCTGCGGGATCGCCTTCTCCCATACAATCCGCCCCGCATGCTCAGGTCCTCTGGGAAGAAGTTACTGCAGTCGGCCAAGACTAGGCTGACAACCGTTACCCAGAGGACCTTCTCTTCTGCCGCTCCCAGACTGTGGAATGACCTGCCGGAGGAGACTCGTCAACTTAACAGTCTTTTAGAATTTAAGAAGGCTATAAAGACTGTTCTCTTCCGGCAGGCATATCCAATGGAATTTTAGAATGTTTTAAGGATGTTTTTAGGATGTTTTAGGATTTTTTAATGCAGTTTTAATAATATGCGTCATGTTTTAATCAGTTTTATGTATTTTATCATGTTGTTGTTCCCCGCCTCAATCCAGACGGAGAGGCTGGTAAGAAATAAATTGTTGTTATTATTATTATTATTATTATTATTATTACCTGCAGTAGGACTTATCTCTCTCTTTTTTCCTTCCTTCCTTCCTTCCTTCCTTTTCAGTTTGTCTTCACACATTTTGGACATTTCTGTCTTCTTGCACTACTCCTGAGGATGTCTAGTGGAAAAGGCTAAGAGTCTCTTCCTTCCCACCCTCCTTTTCTTTTTGCCAAAGAGCAGGCAGAAGTGAGTACCAGAGGGCAGAGAAGGGGGAAACCTGGACCTTTTTAAATTAGGTGTAATATGTCTGGAGTCACTGCTGCCTGACTTGAGAATGGATAATCACAGAGGAGGACTCTGGAAGCCATACCATTCTCATGAGTGTTCCTGTGGTGAAGTGGGTTATGAAGTTGCAGTGAGGAAATGAGGAGAAAGTGCAGACAATGGTTGTGGTTGTGAATCCCATTCCCACACCTACCACCACCACAACAGCCCACCCACACTTATGCTATGTCACATACAAGAGTTCCTTGCAAAAACAAGTAGATTTTGAGGCCCTGGAGTGCAATTTCAAACTGAAAACTGGGCAACACTAATGCTAAACACACTTACTAGTGAGAAAACCCCATTGAACACAATGGAACTTATGGCTGAGTAAACACATGTTGAATAGTAATGTAAATCCCATAGCCTATGTCTTTTTCATTGTTATCTGATAAACCTTAATCAAAGTTTAATCAAAGTTTCATTGTACCTTTGGATACCTCTTACCTTATAAAATCTAATACTTCTTGTAACTACAGATCTATTCAGTTCTTAGCCTTGTGCCAAAGGGACATTAGTACAGAAATGATAGCAAATGACTTCCGAGCATAGTCTGGCTCTTAAGATTTTAGGAGGATTAAATATTGAAAGCACACAGACACCTGCTTCCATAAACCTGACCTAAAATGAATTAATCAGATGAAATACAGTGCAAAATTGGGCTTATACTATCACAACGAATAAAAGAAATACTGTGATGGGTCCCTCCCACATAGGACTACCAACTTTTATACCTCACATCTGTCAGCTGCAAACATTTCTTAAAAGATGACAAAGCTATTGGTCTGAAAAATGACTGCATTTAATCGAGAAATATGGTACGACGGACGCTCTTCCAAAATGATCTCACCGGATTTTCAGACAATGTAGCTCAGATGTTAATGAGGTACAGGAAATGCAGTACAGACGACAGAGGAAGCGGGGAAAATGTTTACAAATCAAGTGAAAGACTACAGAGGGATGGAAAAGTTGCAAGGCGGAAGCTTCTGGGGCACTGTGTTTTGTAAATCACATTTTTATGCATGATACTGCAGCAACGAGTCCTTCAGGGTTACAAGATCTGTAGTTATTTTCTAGACAAGTCAACCAGTCAAGTATGCAAGCAGAAACTCCCCCCCCCACACACACACACACATCCTTGCTGCTGGTCTCCCCTGCAACAAGCTCTTGGCAGAGTTCCTCTTTCCCCATTGAGCTGAAGTTTGTGTAGTCTACAGTGTCAACTGCCTACAACTGCTGCCTTGAACTTTTGTTTAGTTTTTTTCCCCCCTATTAGCATTTAGGTAAGAAATTGGTTTGCGTATGAAATGTGTCAACTCCCTGGGATGTTCAGCTTAGATGGCAATAAAATGAGGGTATGGCCAGTTCATTTCTAGAAAGAACCTCATCCTTTAGATTATGATTCTCCCAGGGCCTGTCTTCACGGCACCAGGTTGGCGCTGCCTCCCTCCTCAACTCCGCGCTTTCCATCTCCTAGGGCGGTGTCAGGTAATCCTGATGCTGACGAGGGGGCACGGGGTTCTGGGAGGCTATCTGGGTCCCAGAGCTGCCCCCATCCTCTTCCTGGTGGAAGGCAAACAAACACTGGTCACCTTCTACCAGGCTCCATCCCCGGGTTGGCCCTGGATTGGCTGCGGAGCAACATTACATGGTGAAAGCGCCATGCTGACATTGCTGCCTTTGAACAAGTCGGAGTAAATCCCCAACTTTTTCAAATCAGTTCATTGCGGGGAAGCCCCACCATGGCTGTGAAGCTGCGCCTGCATCATCTAACTGACAGCACACAGATCCACACCCACTGTGGGGCTTTCCCCATGTGTAGACATCCCCCCAGACTTTATCATCCACCATTGCCCTATGGCCTGACTGCACATGTTGCATTCTACACCAGGTAAAGTCCTGTTGTCCAAGTATTTGTTCTAACATTGCATTCTTCTGTTCATACCTTTAACAGGCAAGTGAATAAATGGGTAGAGATGGAAGGAATCCACAAGATATTGCTTGTCAGACTTATATATGGCCTTTCAAATATTATGAAGACTTGAGCATGAGGAATTGGAATTCCCGATCACCCCACCCCCTGCCAATTCTGTATGACCCAAGAATATTAATATTGGAATGGGCCATGAATAGAAGTTAAATAGAGGATTCAGAACATAGTGGCAAGAGGGAAGGGTGAAAAGTCTTAAGAAAACCAATCCATTTCATATGGAGCAGTACTTGTCCAGCAGGAGTGTGGCAAAAGACAAGAGCTGGAAGGATATTTATTTATTTTATATTCATTTATTACATTTGTATACCACCTCATAGCTGAAGCTCTCTGGGCGGTTTACAAAAGTTTAAAACAATTAAAAACAATATACAAAAATTAAAACAGCAAAAACATATAATATACACATAATATACACATACATTTAAACCCACTACAATAACTTTAAAAAGCTATATGCTTAAAAAACAAAACAAACCCAGGCTCATCAGATATTGCTAAACGCCTGAGAGATGAGGAAAGACTTGACCTGGCACCGAAAAGATAACAATGTTGGCACCAGGCGGGCCTCGTCAGGGAGATTGTTCCACAATTGGGGGACCACCACAGAGAAGACCCTTTCCTTTGTTGCTGACCTCTGAGCTTCCCTCGGAGTAGGCACTCGGAGGAGGACCTTAGATGTTGAAAGTAGGTTCATGTCGGGAAAGGCGTTCCATCAGGTATTGTGGTCCCAAGCCGTGTAAGGCTTTATAGGTTAAAACCAGCACCTTGAATTGGGCTTGGAAACATACAGGCAGCCAATGCAAGCGCGCCAGAGTAGGTCCCAGTTATCAATCTGGCCACTGCATTTTGCACAAGCTGCAGCTTCCGAATCGTCTTCAAAGGCAGCCCCACGTAGAGTGCATTGCAGTAATCTAACTTGGAGGTTCCCAGAGCATGGACAACTGAAGCTAGGTTATCCCTGTCCAGATAGGGGCATAGCTGGGCCACCAACCAAAGTTGGTAGAAGGCACACCGTGCTACCGAGGCCACCTGAGCCTCAAGTGACAGAGATGGTTCTAGGAGAACCCCCAAGCTACGAACCTGCTCCTACAAGGGGAGTGCAACCCCATCCAGAACAGGTTAACTGAACCACCCACTAACAGCGTCTCAGTCTTGTCTGGATTGTGTTTCAGTTTATTAGCCCTCATCCAGTCCATTGTCGCAGCCAGGCACTGGTTCAGTACATCTACAGCCTCACCTGATGAAGATGAAAAGGAGAAATAGAGCTGTGTGTCATCAGCGTACTGATGACAACGCACTTCAAAACTCCAGATGACCACACTCAACGGTTTCATGTAGATGTTGAACAGCATGAGGGGCAAGACTGACCCCCGCGGGACCCCATACTAGAGAATCCACGGAGCCGAGCAATGTTCCCCAAGCACCACCTTCTGGAGCTGACCCGCCAAGTAGGAGCGGAACCATTGCAATGCAGTGCCTCCCACTTCCAACTCAGCCAGTCGTACCAGAAGGATACCATGGTCGATGGTATCAAAAGCCACTAAAAGATCAAGGAGAATCAACAGAGGCCTCCTCCACACGGGGCGTTTAATGAGCCTTGAAGGCTCATTATAAATTTTACCTACACACGAGCGGAGCGCAAAACGGGCGTAGAGGCGCGTTATCTCCCGGATTATGCGCATTATCGAATGCGCGTTAAATAGCGAGTTTTATTTTGCGGCGGGATGTAAAGCGCGTTATGACCATGTGTACAGTTTTTCAGTGAAGCGCATTTTCGGAGAGGTGTGAGCAGGTAGAGGGCGGGTTTTGCCGAGATGGGCGGGGAGAGGGAAGGTATTTCCGGCGGGAGATTTGAAAAAAAGCCCTCAGGTTATGCGCAGCCGCGCGGGTGTGCTCACCCAACGGTTTGGCTGGAGGCGCAGGTGTGGTCGCGCGCCTATGCATATAAGCGCGTGCGCGCGATCCGACCGTTGACCTCATTTAACTTCGCGACGCCAGAGAGACTGCATCCTGATTTATTTCCTCTACACCTTTTCCACCTACCGAAATGGCTGCTCCAGGAAGGGGAGTTTCTTGGAAAAAGGCAGAGATTCTCGACCTTCTGGACATTTTTGGGGAGCAGAAAGTTCAAGCTCAACTGAATGCCAGCCATAGGAACCTCGATGCCTATGAATCCATTGCTCAGGAAATGCAAAGAAGGGGCCATATCCGTACAGCGAAGGAGTGCAGGACGAAGGCAAAGGCAATGAGGCAGGAATATCGCAGGGTCGTGAATCATAATTCACGATCAGGAAATGATGCTGCCACCTGCCCCTTTTTTGAGGAGCTTCATAGCATTTTTCGGGGGGATGCTACTATTCAACCAAATCGCGTGGGCAGGAGTCTGAACATCCATCGTGTCCAAGCACCTGCTGCTGCTCCCCCAGTAAGTTCCCCCCTGGCTTTCCCGCTCTCAGAAGGCTCAGAAGAACTGTTCAGCAGTGAACTTCAAACAATAGATGTGGAGGACTACCTTGGAACGCCCTACTCTCCCGGAGGTACATTGATTGTAATTGCCATTTTTTAAAAAATCTCGTTCTTCCTTCTATTTCATGCCTATAGCTCACATCTGATGTTTTCCCCTTTTAGAATTGGAGACACCAGAAGATATTGGAAACGAAGAACCTGAAGGTATAGACTGTTTCTTTTGTTGGGTTGGGAAGACTCTTAACTTTACAACTTAATATTGTGTTCCATGGAATAAAAAATTGTATTCTAAAATGGGGCAGGCAGATGCGGGTGAGCGGGTGGGGCAGGAGAGGGCAGGAGAGATCTCCTCTAGCTACCCAGCGTTTCTCTGGTCTCTCCAGGGCGGGGGGGAAAAAGGATAAGGGGCAGGCAGCCATTTTGAACAACCACCCCCATTTCAAAAGGAGGGAGGTTTGTGATTGTGCCTATTGATGAAACCTCCTAAAAGCTCTTCTTTTTCTGCCACGGCAGGAGCCTACAGAAGCAGCAGTACCACCAGTGCATCGGAATCCATTGAGCAAGCAGATTTGAGGGCCAGAAATCTCCAGCAGCATCCTGCAGCAGCAGCACCGAGTAAGTACAGGCCTAGCTAATTTCTGAGGTCAGACATCATGGAAGGAAGGGAGTTCCCAATGATCTAGGCTGGGTTTATGGGGGGGGGAGGGGGAAAGGGGGGCATTGGACACAACATTGTGGTGCATGGGACCAGAAATTGTGGTCTATGGGAGGGATTCCCGCCTTTTTCTCTACAGCAGTTAAAGTTACATGAGCCCTGACCTCCTTTTCATGTGGTCAGCCTAGGCAGGCAGCCATTTTGAACACACAAACAACCCCCCCCTATTTAAAATGGAGGTTTGTGATTGTGCCTATTGGAAGACTCTTAACTTTACAACTTAATATTGTGTTCCATGGAATAAAAAATTGTATTCTAAAATGGGGCAGGCAGATGCGGGTGAGCGGGTGGGGCAGGAGAGGGCAGGAGAGATCTCCTCTAGCTACCCAGCGTTTCTCTGGTCTCTCCAGGGCGGGGGGGAAAAAGGATAAGGGGCAGGCAGCCTCCTAATAGCTCTTCTTTTTCTTCCACGGCAGCCTACAGAAGCAGCAGTACCACCAGTGTGTCAGAAACCAGTGAGCACGCAGATTTGAGGGCCAGAAATCTCCAGCAGCATCCTGCAGCAGCACCGAGTAAGTATAGGGCTATGTCAATGAAACCTCCTAAAAGCTCATCTTTTTCTGCCATGGCAGGAGCCTCCAGAAGCAGCGGTACCACCAGTGCGTCAGAAACCAGTGAGCATGCAGATTTGAGGGCCAGAAATCTCCAGCAGCATCCTGCACCAGCACCACCGAGTAAGTATAGGGCTAATTTCTGGGGTGCATGGGACCAGAAATTGTGGTCTATGGGAGGGATTTCAGCCTTTTTCTCTACAGCACTTAAAGTTACATGAGCCCTGACCTCCTTTTCATGTGGTCACTGTAGTATACTGCCTGCAACTTTAACTGTGGTGATGAAGAGGGAATTTCACCAGGTGCTGCATGCATACAAACGGCACCGGCTGAAATTCCTTTTTCTCTACAGCACTTAAAGTTACATGAGCCCTGACCTCCTTTTCATGTGGTCAGCCCTGACCTCCTTTTCATGTGGTCACTGTAGTATACTGCCTGCAACTTTAACTGTGGTGATGAAGAGGGAATTTCACCAGGAACTAATTCCATACAAATGACACTGGCTGAAATTCCCTTTTCTCTACAACTGTTAAAGTTACATGAGCCCTGACCTCCTTTTCATGTGGTCACTGTAGTATACTGCCTGCAACTTTAACTGTGGTGATGAAGAGGGAATTTCACCAGGTGCTGCATGCATACAAACGGCACCGGCTGAAATTCCTTTTTCTCTACAGCACTTAAAGTTACATGAGCCCTGACCTCCTTTTCATGTGGTCACTGTAGTATACTGCCTGCAACTTTAACTGTGGTGATGAAGAGGGAATTTCACCAGGTGCTGCATGCATACAAACGGCACCGGCTGAAATTCCTTTTTCTCTACAGCACTTAAAGTTACATGAGCCCTGCCCTCCTTTTCATGTGATCAGCCTAGGCAGGCAGCCATTTTGAACACACAAACAACCCCCCCCCTATTTAAAATGGAGGTTTGTGATTGTGCCTATTGGAATGAAACCTCCTAATAGCTCTTCTTTTTCTTCCACGGCAGCCTACAGAAGCAGCGGTTCCACCAGTGCGTCGGAAACCAGTGAGCACACAGATTTGAGGGCCAGAAATCTCCAGCAGCATCCTGCACCAGCACCACCGTGTAAGTACTGGGCTAATTTCTGGGGTGCATGGGACCAGAAATTGTGGTCTATGGGAGGGATTTCAGCCTTTTTCTCTACAGCACTTAAAGTTACATGAGCCCTGACCTCCTTTTCATGTGGTCACTGTAGTATACTGCCTGCAACTTTAACTGTGGTGATGAAGAGGGAATTTCACCAGGTGCTGCATGCATACAAACGGCACCGGCTGAAATTCCTTTTTCTCTACAGCACTTAAAGTTACATGAGCCCTGCCCTCCTTTTCATGTGATCAGCCTAGGCAGGCAGCCATTTTGAACACACAAACAACCCCCCCCCCATTTAAAATGGAGGTTTGTGATTGTGCCTATTGGAATGAAACCTCCTAATAGCTCTTCTTTTTCTTCCACGGCAGCCTACAGAAGCAGCGGTTCCACCAGTGCGTCGGAAACCAGTGAGCACACAGATTTGAGGGCCAGAAATCTCCAGCAGCATCCTGCACCAGCACCACCGTGTAAGTACTGGGCTAATTTCTGGGGTGCATGGGACCAGAAATTGTGGTCTATGGGAGGGATTTCAGCCTTTTTCTCTACAGCACTTAAAGTTACATGAGCCCTGACCTCCTTTTCATGTGGTCACTGTAGTATACTGCCTGCAACTTTAACTGTGGTGATGAAGAGGGAATTTCACCAGGTGCTGCATGCATACAAACGGCACCGGCTGAAATTCCTTTTTCTCTACAGCACTTAAAGTTACATGAGCCCTGACCTCCTTTTCATGTGGTCAGCCCTGACCTCCTTTTCATGTGGTCACTGTAGTATACTGCCTGCAACTTTAACTGTGGTGATGAAGAGGGAATTTCACCAGGAACTAATTCCATACAAATGACACTGGCTGAAATTCCCTTTTCTGTACAACTGTTAAAGTTACATGAGCCCTGACCTCCTTTTCATGTGGTCAGCCCTGACCTCCTTTTCATGTGATCAGCCTAGGCAGGCAGCCATTTTGAACACACAAACAACCCCCCCCCCTATTTAAAATGGAGGTTTGTGATTGTGCCTATTGGAAGACTCTTAACTTTACAACTTAATATTGTGTTCCATGGAATAAAAAATTGTATTCTAAAATGGGGCAGGCAGATGCGGGTGAGCGGGTGGGGCAGGAGAGGGCAGGAGAGATCTCCTCTAGCTACCCAGCGTTTCTCTGGTCTCTCCAGGGCGGGGGGGAAAAAGGATAAGGGGCAGGCAGCCATTTTGAACAACCACCCCCATTTCAAAAGGAGGGAGGTTTGTGATTGTGCCTATTGATGAAACCTCCTAATAGCTCTTCTTTTTCTTCCACGGCAGCCTACAGAAGCAGCGGTTACACCAGTGCGTCGGAAACCAGTGACCACGCAGATTTGAGGGCCAGAAATCTCCACCATCCTGCAGCAGGAGCGAGTAAGTACAGCCGATGTTATTTGCTTGATAAAGTTTCAGTCCTGCAATTCTTATAAATGTGTGAAAGGACATTCTCATCTTCAGGATGAGGGTGCGAGAGAACCCATGGTACAGGCTGGACATGTAATAAATGATTTTTAAACACACTAAACTTTGCCCTTTCCCTTCAGGTACAGATGAAGGAAGGAGACATCCCATCCAAAAGTCAGCACTCTCGCCTGCAACGCGCCTGGAAATGGCCAGAAACAGAAGACCCCCACGCAGCAGGGACACAGACCGCATTCTGGAGCATGCCTCTGCACACAACGCAAACCTCTTGCAGATGCATGAGCAGATGTTGCAGAAAAATGACCAGATGTTGGACTATTTGAAAACAGAAGATGCAAGGGACCAAAGAAATCAAGATGCCCTTCTCAGAATTCTAGAAAGACAATGTGTCACGATGGAGAAGCTGGTGACGGTGGTGCAACAGGAAGAACCGGGAAGATCAACCCATACAGCCAACCCATCATCTACTACTAGCCATGGAAAACGCCAGCCAATAAAAAGACGGTTGGCTATTGACAGTATGGAGGGGACCAGCTCTAAGCCAAATGACTTAGGTGGGAACTCAGGAGAGGGTGAGGGGAGAAAATGCCTGGCTAAGAAGAAACGTAAAGTCAGGGTGCAACACCCCCAGTCTGCCCAGTTGCAAAATCCCCAGAATGACATTTTAACCAAAGACTTGGACGAATCACTGCTCCCGTGCTCCCATACAGTACCCCCACAGCGCTCATCATCACCACTTCAAGGTGAGCCAAGCATAAAGCGCACGGCACGGGAGGTAAAAAAACCCTTAAAGTTCTCCCCTTAGAATACATGATTTATGTTATTGTTAATAATTTGCTGTTAATTATGGTTTTTTTTGCTGTTATTTATGTAATTGTTATGTTATTTGCTGTTAATTATGGTATTTTTTGCTGTTATTTATGTAATTGTTATGTTATTTGCTGTTAATTATGGTATTTTTTGCTGTTATTTATGTAATTGTTATGTTATTTGCTGTTAATTATGGTATTTTTTGCTGTTATTTATGTTGTATTTAACCATTACAATATAGTTTTCATATCTCACTGTGTGGTTGGGACTGTGCTTCCTATCTATTATTAAAACAGTTAGGCATCCCTCCTTAATACTGCACCAACCTGAAAATGCTAAGGAAAACCAAAACAATGTTTTAGTAACAAAAATAAAGATTTAGTTTTTTAAACAAATATTATTTTCAACTATTTACAATATTTTTTTCAACTATTTACAATTTACTGAGGATCTTGTCCAACTTTTCCTCCATTGAGGACATGCGATTCTGCATGCCTCCAACGGCTGCCTCAAGCCTCTCCAGCCGCTCCTGAGTGGGAACTGCATGGGATGGTAAGAAAAAAAAAATGTTTAAAATCATATAATATAACCAACAGAAAAACAGTTCAAGATGTACCACTCAATGACATTGGCTATTCAATGCGATTCAATTTACAGGAATGTAAATATAGTTTTTCATTTTTTAATTAAAAATTTAAACCATTAGTCCTGTACTGTACAATAGGGTGACCACATAAAATCCAGGTCGGTTAAACTGTTGTGATGAAGAGGGGATTTCACCAGGAACTAATTGCATACAAATGACACTGGCTGAAATTCCCTTTTCTCTACAACTGTTACAGATACAGGAGCCCTGACCTGGATTTTATATGCTCAATGTACTCTACATTATACAAAGCAATGGAACTTCTATTACCTGCTGGAGACACAGCAGCAGGTGAGACAGGTGGGGGTGCATCCTCCTCTTCCTCCTCTTCCTGCACCTCCTCCTCCACCTCCTCCGCAGACGGCGACGGCGATGGACTGAGTATCCCTTCAAAATTGGAAAAAAAATGTTATTTTAAGTTTCTATCATGGTGTTCCCCGCCTCGATCCGTTGGGAGAGTCTGTTAATTAATAAATAAATAAATACATATATCATTACAATTATTAATATTAATAATATTATTAAAGTACGCTGGGCAAAAATAGTATTCCTAATTAATCTGGCTTGCATTTAACTTACGTGCCCTTCTGCGGAGGGTCATCCGAGGAGGAGAAGGAGGAGAAGGAGGAGGAGGAGGAGAAGTCCCCCCAACCTCCTCCACTTCGGGAGACGGAGCCGCCTCTTCCGCCCTCCTGTTTTGGGCTAAGAAAAAGAGGGAAGGGAAAAAGGGAAATAACATTAAAATGTGGAAGGGTCCCTGAAGGGCATCTAGTCCCACCCCAAGATGAATGCTGGAATCCACCTTAAAGCCTCATTGTGTCAGGGGTCATTGTTTTTGGGGCATTCCCCCCCCCCAACCTGCACATCCACCAGAGAATACACAATGAGCAGTGGGCAGAATCACCAGCACACAGGGCTCCTGAAGGGCATCTAGTCCCACCCCACCCAAGATGTATGCTGGAATCCACCTTAAAGCCTCATTGTATCAGGGGTCATTGTTTTTGGGGCATTCCCCCCCCCCAACCTGCACATCCACCAGAGAATATACAATGAGCAGTGGGCAGAATGCTAATGCACTCACTCACCTGCGGTCAGCCTCTCCTCAGGGCTTGGTCTCCCCGCCTTCCGCCACAGCTCCCGGAATTGACCGAAATAGGGTGGACGCTGACGGAAGGGGGGATGCTCGCCATGGCCAGTAATGGCCCTATAAAAGCTGGCCTTCACATATTTAAATTTAGTCCGACACTGCAGGGCAGTGCGGACAAAGCCGTTTCTCTGGAGAGCAGCAGCCGCCCTCCTAAACAGCCTCATAGTCGGGAGGCTGCTGCTCCTGACAATCCTTCCAACGAGGGAGGATTGGAGGAGGAAGGCCAATAATATGCGGACCTCCGCATCCCCCCAATACCTCCCTCTAGGCATCTTGAAGGATTGTGAGGAAGTCTAGGCCTCACTTCCGGTTTGCGATGTTTCCGCGGACCGGTTTAGCGGTTGCGCGCATGCGCGCGGAACCGTCAAACCACCATTCCCGAACCGCGCGTAAGTGATTAAACACTGTCGCGTTTGTTCGGAGCAGTGGGAAAGTTACCAGATGTGTTTTGGGTGTCCTGAATGTACCTTTGGGTGTCCTGAACTGAAAACCTGAGAATGTTATTGACTAGATGGTACTATGTTATTCTCAAAAAAACAACCCTGTGAGGTAGGCATGGGTTGTGGTCCTGTTACTTGCCCTTCTGCAATGTTCACTGTACTGCATATGTGTGTTGGGTTACCTGAAGTCTTATTGTCTAGGAATACTACTATCAACATTGTCAAGTTGTAGGAACATATTTTATTTAGGATAAGCATTTTTAAAATAAGCACTTTTTAATATGGCAACAACAATTTTGGGTGTCCTGAATGTACCTTTGGGTGTCCTGAACTGAAAACCTGAGAATGTTATTGACTAGATGGTACTATGTTATTCTCAAAAAAACAACCCTGTGAGGTAGACATGGATGGGCTGTGGTCCTGTTACTTGCCCTTCTGCAATGTTCACTGTACTGCATATGTGTGTTGGGTTACCTGAAGTCTTATTGTCTAGGAATTGTAGGAACATATTTTATTTAGGATAAGCATTTTTAAAATAAGCACTTTTTAATATGGCAACAACAATATGGCAATATGGCAACAACAATTTCAGCATAGAAAATAAAATTAACAGCATTTACAACAGCATTTAATTTGACATTGAAAGAAACATAGTTGAAAGTCACATTATTATGAACATACATCTCATAACAATATCTAATTACTAACAGCAATGTAAAAGAAAAATCAGCAAAGAAAATAAAATTAACAGCATTTGCAACAGCATTGCATTACACATTGAAAGAAACATACGTTACTTTGAAGTCACTGAACATCTCAAAACAGCAATGTAAAAGCGAAATCAACATAGAAAATAAAATTCACATATTCTAAAGGGATTGTCTATAAGTAGTCTCATTTCCTAATGCAGCTTCTTCTTGATGAAAAAAGAATAAACACAGTCAGTGCTGCCTGGAGCGGGACTTGGCTTTTGCTTGAAGAATGGAATGAATGATCCAGAAAAAGGAAGCGGTTGCCTTCTGGTCTGGTCACATCACAGAGGTTCCACACGACACCGTCTTTGATCCCCTGCAGTTCTCTCTATGCTATGTTCTAAGGGAAATTTAGAGATGGATTGTTTTAGCATAGGATGTAATAACAATATCCCACCCTCTACACATTCATTCATTCATTCATTCATTCTCAGGCCATGAAGCCTTTATGCGGATACTTTCCTGATTTGTTTATGCACTTTCCTTATTGGTTTATGCTTCGAGCAGGTCTTGACACATGATTCCTTCCTGTGACTTGCTGAAATAGAGTAAATAGAGTAAAGTTAGGGAAAACATGGCTTACACAAGTTTGGCACAGGGGTTTGGCACTGAACACTCACCTCCCTAGGGGTTCTGCCCACGCAGAGACCAAAGCATGCCTCTTAAGGCATCTCTGACCTTTTCCCCAGCAGCCTTTTCTTGAATTTCCTCATGCCCCGTTGGCAGCGGGGCACCCAGGGTTGCCAGTTCAATTTGCCTTGCTTCGTGGAGATCCAATGCAACATCATGTCCTTGACTTTCACAAATGTTGTGTAGAATGACACAGGCAGATATCACAGAAATGACGTTTTCTTCAGCGAGTTCTATCCTGGACGACAGGCATCTCCACCGTGCTTTTAACCTTCCAAAGGCACATTCAACAACATTCCTCGCCCGTGACAGACAGTGGTTGAAATGTTGCTTTTGCTGGTCCAGGGCTCCGCCGTAAGGTTTCATCAGCCACTTCCGAATGGGGTAAGCGGAATCAGCCACCACCAGTGGAGGAATCTGCACGTCATTAACAGTAATGGTAGGGTTCCCTGGGATGAAGACACCAGCTTCCATGGCCTCAAAGAACGCAGAGTTCCTGAAGACATGGGCATCGTGATTTCTCCCACTCCAACCTATTTCCACATCCATGAATCGCCCACGGTGGTCCACTGTGCCTTGAAGGAGCATGGAAAAAAAGCGTTTCCGGTTTATGTAGTCAGGGCCTTGCCTAGGAGGACAGGCAATTTCAATGTGACATCCATCTGTGGCTGCAACACAATGAAAGAAGCCCAGTTTGGAAAATCCACTCATGATCTGAGAGAGAAAACATAAATAATGGAAAATAAATCATTACTGCTTCATCGGCTGGCATGCTTGAGATACAATGATCAAGTTCCATTTGGCCACCTATATAACAGCCTAGCCCATCTTTTCCTATCCCAAATAATAAAAAACAAGACTCACCTCTGGAACATTGCCAAGGCAAACTGTTTTTCTCAGAAGCGCATGCTCCATGGCTAGGCAGACCTCCACAACGATCATGGCTGCCGTTGTTCTACCGATCCCAAATTGCTGAGCCACCACCCGGTAACCACCAGGATTTGCTAGCCTCCATATACAGATGGCCACGCGCTTCACCATTGGAATGGCTTCCCTCATGTTCGTATTGCGACGTTCTAGAAATGGCCGAAGATGGTCTGCAATCTGGAAAAGGGTTGCTCTGGTCATCCTAAAGTTCTCTAGCCACTGCTCATCACCCCAGAGGGCTAGAACATCGTTTTCCCACCAGTCACGACTCCTGGGGAAGCACCACCATCTTCTTGGTCTCTGTTTTTTCATCAAAGGAACATATAATAAATTCTCTTGGAGTCTATCTTGTTGGAGTCTTAAAAGATAAGAGTTGTTCTCTTGGAGCCTTCTCATGATGATTCGTCTTCTTCTTCTTCTCCGTTGAATCGTTCTCCTTAGGCAAGTCAATGTAACGTGCATATTTGCGATCAGAAGTTGAATCGCATAAATGAGGGAACGAGAAATCGAGGTAGGAGCCATCTCGCCTTCTCTTCCCGTCCAGCTCAAAATGGCGTTTCAGAAAGAGAAAAGGGGAACCAAACTTGCTTCTCTGGTGTCGCCTAGGTAAATGAACTCAAGGGTCGACGAAACTCAGATCACGTGCTTGTATGCATATGCGCGCGCGCGAAGGTGCGCGTAACCTGAAGGCATTTTTTCCCCCCGCTCAGCTCTGCCCTCTCCCCCCCTCCCATCTCGTTGCCAGGTAACCCGAAATTACGTAGGCAGGCAGGTACATTCCTGTGGGTGGAGTACAGGAAGGGAGGGCTGGGAAAGGGGTTGGCTCTGATCACGTGCTTGTATGCATATGCACGCGCGCGAAGGTGCGCGTAACCTGAAGGCATTTTTTTCCCCCCGCTCAGCTCTGCCCTCTCCCCCCCTCCCATCTCGTTGCCAGGCAACCCGAAATTACGTAGGCAGGCAGGTACATTCCTGTGGGTGGAGTACAGGAAGGGAGGGCTGGGAAAGGGGTTGGCTTTAGGCAAAAAGCGAATTAAAATGTCTGTTTCCTCCTCCCGAAGCCCCGCATGTGAACAATTAAAACGCGCGTCGGAGAAAAGCGATAATGCGCTTCAACGCCTCTCGCTGCCTCCCGTGCAGAGGGATGAGGCGTAAATGCGCCTCCGCGATAGTGCGCATAATACCACAAACGGGCGCAAAAGCGCATCCTTGTGGAGGGGGCCAGAGTCACACTACCCCTGTCTTTCTCTCGACATAGGTCATCATACAGGGCAACCAAGGCTGTTTCTGTACCAAAGCCAGGCCTGAAACCCGACTGAAATGGATCCTGATAATCGGTCTCATCCAAGAGTGCCTGGAGCTGGCTTGCAACCACCTGCTCCAGGACCTTGCCCAGGAATGGAACATTTGCTACTGGCCTGTAGTTATTAAGATTTTCACGGTCCAAGGAAGATTTCTTCAGGAGTGGTCTCACTGCCGCCTCTTTCAGGAGGCCTGTGACCACTCCCTCTTGCAAAGAGGCATTAATCACTTCCCTGGCCCAGCCAGTTGTTCCATCCCTGCTAACTTTTATTAGCCTGTCTCTAGCAGTCACACAGGACTGTAGTAGCTATCATAATCTGAGGCCACTACAAGTGCAGGCGAGGCTTTAGTAAGAAAGGGATTACATGAAGCAGTGGGAAGAACTTACTACAGTCGGCCAAGACTAGGCTGACAACCATTACCCAGAGGACCTTTTCTTCTGCTGCGCCCAGACTGTGGAATGACCTGCTGAAGGAGACTCGTCAACAGTCTTTTAGAATTTAAGAAAGCTATAAAGACTGTTCTCTTCCGGCAGGCATATAAAGTGGAATTTTAGAATGTTTTTAGGATTTTTTAAATGATGTTTTAATGCAGTTTTAATAATGTGTGCCATGTTTTAGTCAGTTTCATGTATTTTATCATATTTTATATTTACTGTTGTTCCCCGCCTCGATCCAAACGGAGAGGCAGGTAAGAAATTTATTATTATTATTATTATTATTATTATTATTATTATTACCACTGGGGAGTTTTGTCCAACACATCTGGAGAGCTCCAGGACAGGGGAGGCTGACTTATATGATGCTGCTTAACCAAAAGCAAGAGGTATATTATACCTATCAAGGTTGCACAAACCCATGGCCCGCACCTGCTCTCTGTGCAGCCCAGGGGAGCCCCACCCACTTTTCTCCTTAGCCCAGCTGATCAGCATAGCTATGGGGAAAGATCGCTGTTCTGGCACTACTAATAGCGGCCCCAGGACAATGATCCAAGTTGGGGTTACTGCTGGCCAACGATCCCAAAGCAGACTGGATCACTCCTCCCATGCCGCTACTAGGGTGAACATATGAAAAGGAGGATAGGGCTCCTGTATCTTTAACAGCTGTGTAGAAGTTTCAGCAGGTATAATTTGTATGCAACAACAACAACATACTTTATTGTAGTCTATAGACCATAAAAGAAATAATTTGTATGCATGCAGCACCTGGTGAAATCCCCCCTTCATCACAACATTTAAACCTGCAGGAGCCCTGCCCACTTGACCAGATACAAAAAAGGCAGGGCTCCTGCAGATTTAGCTCTTGTGATGGAGAGGGGATTTCACCAGGTGCTGCATGCATACATATGACACCTACTGAAATTCCCTTTTCTATACAACTGTTAAAGATACAGGAGTCCTGTCTTCCTTTTCATATGGTCACTCTATGCTATATAGCATATAGTAAAGATTTGATGATACACTGTATGGTTTACAGAAAGAAAGAAAACAGATACAAGGAATCAGAGGGGCTTTTGCTAAATTTAGATTTGGAAATTGACAGGAAAAAATAAATTTATCAATGGTGAAAATGAAGCCTTAGAAATGAATTGGACACTGACCCTGTTCATGCATTACTCATGGGTAGGGTACTCATGTTGTGAAGCAGGATCAGGGCCACACTGCTGGACCTAGCTCTGATATTGTGTCCATAGGCCAGCTGCACCCACCAACATTCATGCAGGTATTTATAAAGAAAATCATAAGGCAGGGCTCGTCTGGAATGTAATGTGAAGGGTGGGGCCAGAGTTGCAGCTCCCCACCTCCTGCTTCACCACCTGAATGCCCTACATGTGAGTAATATATGGATAAGGCTACTCTGGCCACACAATCCTGAGTGGTAATTAATTTTATCTATTTTGTTTGAACCATCACTGTGCTTTCTTTCATAGGTGGGTATGGAGCAAATATTCTGAGTCTATGATTAAGGCTGATATTGTATGCACACTGATCCTGGGGGGGGGGGGGAACCCATGAAGACTTACTTCTGAGTAACCACATATGCTAGGATTGAGTTATAGTTCAGAGGCCAGATTGAGTAACCACATATAAGATTGAGTTATAGTTCAGAGGCCAGATTGGGACCCAGTAAGGCTGGATTTCACTTCAGGGCTTGACATAAGGAGTATCTTAAAAACAGTGCAATCCTGCATGTGGGAAAGGTTTTAATGAAGAAATCCATTTTTAAAACAATGCCATGAAACGCTTGAATATTTAGCAAAGGATTTTGTTTTTTTGTTTTTTGTGGGAAGGCAAAAAGGAGATAACAAAGGCAACAATCACACACAGAGAGAATTCCAAATTAAAATCAATAAAGTCTATTTATTTAAAATAGTTATGTGTGACCTAGGGTGCCTCTACAAGAGCAATTTAAAGTTCTTTCGAGGCGCATTAAAATTTTTACCTCCACATGAACAGAGTGCAAATCGGGGGCTGAGGTGCGTTTTCTCTCTGATTATGCACATCTTTGCTTTCGCATTAAATAGCGAGTTTTAATTTGCCGCAGCCGTTAAAGCGCATTATGACCATGTAAACAAGCGATTCTCCGCATCTCAACAATTTTAAAGCGCGTTTCACACAGCCGGTAATGCGCTTCACCGCGTGTCGTTTATCGGAATTAGGTGTAAAAGTGATCGTGAGAATCGCAACTGGGTGTCAAGCTGAATTCTTGTAGAGGGGGCCCTACTTGAACAGACTCTTGGGTTTCAGAGCATCTGCAAAGTTCCTTGCAGAGAGGTTGACCTCAGAGAGAGCATCTTTGGCCTCCTGAACAGATGTTGCTAGGAAGACCCAGACTGAGAGCAAAGTCCCATTTGTGGGAATCTGAGATCAGTAAAAAGCAATCCCTTAGTGGAGGAGGCCAAAGATACTTTCATTGGGGTGATAAACTCCATTTCTGGTGTCAGTGGTCTAGCCAGCCAATCAGAAAATTATGTAGAGGTTAGGTCTGCCTGCTTGATGACTCTGCACTTACATGACAAAACAGCTGCTCAGTTCCAAGTAGATACAGCATTGTGAAAAAGAGATTAACTTTTGGATGCCTGTTCAGTGTGTTAAGTGCCTTTAGAAAGGTGCACTGAGCATCAGCCCCATTGGCGTTCTAATAATATAACTGAGTGAAATGGTATTTTACTTCTTCCAATACGAATCAAAGTTTCAGTCCTCCAAGAGGCCTTTGTGGAAAAACAACCATCGATTTCATTGGCTGCCTAAAGCTAAAACATTTGAAGTGTCAAAAAGTAAATTTGGAAATGTGTGCATCTGGCAGGTTAATCCTGCAGGTACTGGCCTGTCCCTCAAGGTTTATGAACTATTACAGAATCCACATTTGGATCAGAGCCAAATTGGCTTCTTCTTGCTGGAAGTTATCTTCATTGAATACATCATACTAATGCAGAGCCATTATTCATGATCCTCTGAGACTTTTCAGCCTTGTACTGCCTTAAAGGCCATCAGTAATTGCTAAATATTGTAAATGATAGTAAGATTTATGGAATACATCCTGACAACAGCTATTCATGTGCATATGATTACCTGGTGATTTGAAAGGGGCTTCATGCAAGAGAAAGTGGAGCGGGTGTTCAAAAGTGATGATTTAACTCGTTAAACAACATCCAAAGACTTCCACAAAAAGCTGAATCAGTTCAGCACTGGATGTCAATGGAAGCCAAGCTAGATCAGTTCTTAAGACTTTAGAAAATCTGAGCTTATGAGGACTTTCAGACAGGGGAAAATCATGTTTCCTTACTGTCGCTCTGCTTCCTGCTTCTCTTCTGCATTTGAAATTAGCTGAAAATGACATGGGGAAGAGAGCAGCAATCACATGGCCCATACAGTTCAATGGGACAACACCCTCTAGTAGGTGTTTTATAGTGCAACTTTGCCTGCACACAGCAGGAAATCTCATCAAATCCCAACATATTTCAGAAGAGTCGGGTTTTCTGAGGCTTATTTTTAATGCTAAAACCAGGAAATAGAGCGGGAGACGTGCAGGAGGTTCACAGCGTCGTCAAAATGACCCGCAAACATCCATGAGTGCCAGTCACAAGCACACTATAAATCACTCGTGTAAAGAAGCCCAAAGGAACATGATGATAGGATAATATAATGAAATAACATGTTGAATTTAGTACCTGGCTTCAATTCCTGGGTAAAAAGAAAAGCTCCTGTTGGTTCTAATGACACTGAAAACAGAGTCTATGAGGATAAAAGATGTTCCTCCTTGGGAGCCAAGCAAAAGAAGAAGAATTTATAGAAGGTATAGAGTACAATAACAGACAAATGCATAAATATCCTGGAAAGGTATTTTGGGCCAGATCTACACCAAGCAGGATATGACACTTTGAAAACGGTTTGAAAACTGTATATGGAGTGCGTCCTGGGCCCCAACAGTTGTCACTACTGTTATAAACCATTTTAAAGCAGTAGTGTAGACCCTGCCTCAGTCTTGCATAGAAACATTTTGTTGCACTGTTTGATGAATGGCAAAACCAAAACAAAATTAAAAAGATGATTTGAAACTAAAAAAAAGTATATTACATGGTTAGGGACTGCAATACTTGATGGAATGCCTCTCCTGACACGAACCTCGGAAGCTCGGAAGATGGCAGCAAGGGAGAGGGCTTTTTCGATGGTGGCCCCCAATTATGGAATGATCTCCCCAGCAAGGCCCGCCTGGCACCAACATTGCTATCTTTTCAGCACCAGGTCAAGACATTTCTCTTTTCCCAGGCATTTAGCATCAAGTGATGAGATTTTAATCGATCCCGGATCTGTTTGTTAGGATTGGCTGATTGCTCAAAGTTGTTTTTAGATGCATGTTGTGTTTGTGTATATAGTCTGTTGAATGTTTTTATGTTTTTTAAATGTTGTATATCATTTTTACTGTTTTACTCTTTTATAAACTGTCCAGAAAGCTACAGCTATTGGGCAGTATAGAAATATAAAATAATAATAATTAATAATAATAATAGATTTTGCATGTGCAATTGTTGGATGAAGACATATATTCTGAGGAGCTACATAGAGCTGGAATGTGTTTTCAGTACCAGAAATGGACTGAACAAAACAGAGTTTACAGTCCTTCCACACAAAAATCTATTCCTGAGTACTATCCCCCAATCTTCCTTCATTTCAGTAGTACGACCTTCTGCCAACCCTGATTGTACCTGAGCTTGTACTATAAATGCATTTTTAATCTGATTTTTCCTATGTCCCCCTTCTTTCTCTTTCTCTTTCTCTTTCCCTTGCTTGCCTTGAGGCTTCATCAAATGGGGGAATCATGGTTCCCTATCATCGCTTCCCCCTCCCTGCTTCTGTCTCACAATACTTCCTCTTTCTCATGGAGAAGAAAGAGGAAGTAAACAAAGATCACGTTGCCCATTCAGTGGATGTTTGTATCGCACCACTTTTCCTGCACACAGCAGGAGATTGCAGCAAGTTTTGCTTCTAAAAATAAGTCAGACTTACCGGGGTCTTATTTTTTGAAGGGAAGAAGGCCAGAAAGAATGGGAGATGCATGGGTAAGCAAAATCAGCTATCGCCCAACATATTTATGATGTGGATCTACAAACCCACTTAAGCCAAGCAAGCCTATATCATGGGTGTAGGGACTATAGATCTCCACTGGGACTTGCGAAACATCTAATAAATTTGACTGTGCCTGGACTTAGAAGAGCTTTTACACTGGCAAAGTTCAATGTTTTGTCATCGGCGTTGCTGGAGGGTAGATATAAAAAAATTCCTCACACGGAGCGGACCTGCCCTTGTGGGACAGGGGACATTGAGACAGCTGATCATGTTCTTTTACATTGTTGTTTCTATAAGGAACTCAGAACTATATGGATTGCCCCACTCATTAATAAAGTCCCAGGCAGACCGGACAAATTTTACCCAGACTATCTTCTGGCTGATCTGGACGACCAAGTAACATCTAAAGTTGCCAGATTCTGTGCAGCAGCCATTTGTCGGCGTAGGGAAATATTAACACTATTGAACCCTATCTGATTGCCTTAAATGGAAGCCTGTATATTTTTACATGAATGACTTGTTCTCTTTGCTATGCTGGTTTTTCAACCGTAATAAAGTATTGTTATTGAGATGCATGGGAGGTAGACAATGTCATCAAAAGGACCTGCAAAAAACCGTGAATGGGCAGTAATGAGTGTGCGATAAAACACTCATCTGACGATGCTCTATGAAAGGGAAAGAGACCACAATGACCATTTTCCGCCAGGTAAACATAGCAGCATCAACTGGTTTTCAAATCTATGTATCAAGTAGATGTAAAGAGAATTATAAAATGCTCGGCAGGGCTGATTTTCTGTGTGTGTAAAATTCCTCTATGGTGCCCAAAGGCCTATCCCTCTGGCTGATTTGTACACAGCACAATCCCTATCCTCTCGCAGACCTGTGCTGTTTGTTGGGAGCCTTCACGGCCATCCAATAGAAGATCACAATATGTGCTGAATGAAAAATGGTCTCTTTTTCCATATTAATGCTTTGGCCAACTCATGTAGCGAACTTAATAGAGAACATAGCTCAATAATATCAGGGGCTATTTTGATCTTCAAAGAAGACCCTTGCTTTCATCTATTAATTCACCACCTCAGGTCATGGGAGCGGGGGGATGCACCTATCCGTTTGGTTCCCAGGTGCTAATCAATTGTTCATTATCTTTAACCATATCGACCTGCTCCCACTGCTTGTGCTATATAGATTAATGAATGACATTATACGCAAGACAATATCACACTCAGAAAGGAATGGATTCATGTATTATTCAACCCACATAAATATATAAGTTTTTTGAGAACTCTGAAAGCTCTCCAGAAAAAAGCACTTAAGAGTGGGTTATATAGGTCAGGAAAAGAAACTGTATCTAAAAACAGGCCAAGGAAGAAGAAGAAGAAGAAGAAGAAGAAGAAGAAGAAGAAGAAAGCCGAAGCAAGCAGACAACGTAAGTCAACATCTCTGTTTTTAAAAAATGACCATAATTAGTAAACTGAGAAATATCTTTGGTATGGTTCATTTATTTTGTCCTGTAGCAATGACTTTTTTGAATGACAGGTGCCAAGCTTTGTCATTGGAAACATGTACAGCCTACACACTGTGTGACTAATGTATGTGATTCATCCAATCCAGGGTCATCCATAAAATATGTCACACTTTTCAAGGCCTTCAGCCTCATTTGACACACTTTGCATCATTTAAACTTGCATCGCTGTGATAATCCAGGCTTCTATTGGCCAACTTGCCATGATTACTAGCTTTCATTTCTAAAAAGACAAAGTTCCATTTTTGGGAGTCAGCAGTGCTACACTTCTGTTTCTTTTGTAGATGTCTTTGCCATTTATACACCCAAAGCCAATCTCTTCCCTCCCTCTTGCTCCACCTTTCCACCCATTCCCTAATCCAAGGATGGGGAACTTTAGCCCATGGGCTAGATCCGGCCCATAGTACTTCCCCATCTGGCCCATGAGCTACTTCGGCAGGCCCTGTGCCTTCTCTGTCCAATCACTGATTTAAAGAACAGGGCATTTAAAGTTTAAATGTCTGTAAACACCCTCTGATTGTCAAGCACTGATTGGAGATTAGACCAGGAATATCCTTGCTCAGGGCTGAAGAAAAACAGCCTTTTTCAGTATTGTGCAGGAAACACCCCTGTTATTTCTGATCAGTGTCTACACTGACTGGCAGCAACTCTCTGGGCTTTCAGGCAGAGGCCTTTCATAGCCGTACCTGGATATGTCAGGGATTAAACTGGGATATTCCGCGTGCCAGTCATGTGCTCTACTATTGAGATATGGCCATCCAATCCCATTCTTCAGAATCCAGCAGGGATTTATTTTGTTTTAAAATATGGAATTCTATTAATTAACAGAGCAGGCAGACTGGCCCTGTGGCTCCTCTTCCTCCCTGTAGCTACCCATTTGCTCACCGGCTCCTGTATTCTGGGTCTGAGTGGGTGAAACAGTAAGTGATGGTGGTGAGCAGGAAAAGGAGTGGTTGCTATCACCTGCTTGCTCACCATCTCTCTCCTTGGCAAGTGAGTAGATGGCAGCAATGGGGGGGGGGAGGAGGAGGAGGAGGAGGAGGAGGAGGTGCTGGGATCTTTTTGCATTCAAAATGGGCTCCTCCAGACAGTGACCAATAGCGTGGTTTTGAACTGAAACGGGAATGCCATTGAAAAGAATAGGCTGCAATGAAGCAGCACCATCTATTGGTGCAAAATTGAATCATAAATAGATACTGGATTATCTCTGTGTTACAAAAACACAGGATTACTGGGTGGGAGACATCCTGGCTGTTGACAACATCATGAAATCAACCAACAAACTTCTGAGAGTGGCCCGTCACAACTATGCTATAAATCATTCATTTAGATCAGCCTTGAGAAATGAGACTCACATTGAGAGAAGGGAGTTATAAGGGTGTTTTCCCTGAGAGCCCCCAAAAGTTAGGAATATAGGAAGCTGCCTTATATTAAGTCAGACCATTGGTCCATCTAGTTCAGTATTGCCTGCACTGACTGGCAGCAACTCTCCAAGGTTTCAGGCAGGGAGATGCCAAGAATTAAACCTACGACATATTGCATGCAAAGTATGTGCTTTACCCCTGAGCTACGTCCCTTTTGGTGCTGGCATTGTTGAGGAATCCATGCAGAGGGCCATTTAGGAAAAGGTAACTTCCCATGCTGTGCATATAATCAATTGGTAAGTCATTCAATCATATCTGACTAGAAGAGTAGTGTGGAAAATCTTATCACATTTCTGTACCTGATCAAAAAATTGAAGGAAGGCAACTTCTATTACATTTTGTTTTGTAATTTCAGATATGGCTGCATGCTTATACAAAGGAATGCAAAGAGTTACAGGATACATATCTAATAACACAATGGCCCATAGCTGTAAGAATTGTGATAACAAATTAGAAAGGGAGGTGAAACTATCAAGCATTGCTTGGTACAATAACATTTGGAACTAATCTATAATAGATAAATTAACTAATCAGATCAGATGTGCTTGAGGACAAGGAATGTCTGATGAGTTTAAAATGGGCTGAGAATTGTTCTTGAGATACACCAAGAAGAAAAAAAACAAGGCATTTTCAGCATCATTGGGGATATCTATAGATGGTATTCCCCCCTTCTCTTTTCTTTAAGCTAAATTTGTTTACATATGGTATTGTTTTGTTAAATGCCTTGCTCTGCTTAAAACCCTGCTGAAAATCTTCCCCGATTTGTGCTGGTCCATTAAGCCCCCAAGAAAGAGAACTTTCATTGATCTTCAGAAGGCATGACATTCTAAAGACCTTTGATGATGAGGGGAGTCTTATCTTAATTTCAGATAAAATATGAGGTACCAGGGACACTTTTTCTTCATGTCTTTTTTATGTCACGTAAAAAACTGAGCTGCATGCAGCAGCCTCAGCAGCAATCACTTCTTCAATTATATGCCCCGTGGGAATGATGTCACATTGCCTTCCTTTGGGAGGAAGTGATCACTTATGGGCTGCCAGGTGATGATGGCTCAGCTTTTTTATTTTTTTTACATGTGATAAAAGAACATTTTAAAAAATACAAATAAAGAAAAAAGCCTTTAGTAGCTCATAATTCATTTGAAATGTAGGTAATGCACACACCACAAAACGGCCTTTGGAATTCCATCTGCCACAGATCAAGACAAACCAAATTTCAAGGAGCATTTTTGCTGTACCAATTGTTAAAAAAAAAGCTGGCTCAAAGGTTCAGCCCAGCTCTAGTTTGTCAGAGATTGTGATGCACTGTGCTCTCTGAGCATGTACAGAGTGCAAGCACACAGCAGCGGAATAACAGCAGAGCTCACTGGTAGCAGACAGATGTCCTGGTAGTCAGAAAACACTCAGACACAGCAGTGTTTTAAACTACTATACTAAGTTTTACTTTACAAGTATTTACAGAAAAGAAAAAACATTCAACTAATATCTTCAGCCTTCTTAGCCAACAACATAACCAACCATAAAGTATCATCCACCATCCACCACAACGTCCCACACTGTTTTCACCACATGCTGTCCCTTTATAGCACTGTGGGCCTATCACAGCGTCGGCTGCACATCTCCCCATATGTTGCTATGCTTTCCAGCACACAGGGAAGAATACCAAATGACCTTGGTCTTCAGTGCTTACCAGCTGCCCTTGATTTGGCAACTGTACAGAGTACTTGAGATATCAAGTCATTTCATGACTCTTACTTTTTTGCTTAGTAACAGAAAAAAACAATTTGCTTTACATTTAAACCAAATAAAATCTTAACATAGTTATGCTAAGAATATTTGCTTTAAAAATAATAATGATTAAAAAGACAGGAGAGTGGCCCTTTAATGGAGGTGAGTTGCAAAGAGAGAGAGAATGGCTGAATTCGGATGACACGATAATCAATGGTGGGCTAATAATCAACTTTACAGTTGTTCATCTAGGGGGTACTCCCCACACAACATGGTAATAATCAACTGTGGTGTGGATTAGGATCAGCGCTGAGTTGACTATGGCAGCATTCGGACGTCATGATAGTCAATACAACTGACGATTATTGTTCCCCCTCCCAGTTGCTTATTGTGTCGTCCGAATTCAACCAATATGTTTCCACCATTATAAGCCTCAAACATCTATTCCTTATAAAAATGACACCTGTAGAGCTAATGACTTTAAACTTAGCATCCATAATCTACCTAATGACATCTGTAGTTATTCAAAATTTCAGACTAATCCAGTACAAATTGCTACAAATACAGCTACAGTTAAAAAGTGCTGAAAATGAGCACCTATACTTTTTACTCAAGCTGCCGCTCAGCATATTATATTGATGTACGTTATTCTGGGGGAACCTATTGATGTGCATTATTCTGGCTTGTTGAAGAAGTGTGCTTTTCATTGGTTTGGAGAAATCCTGAGCAGTACTTTAAAATTATCAAGGTTATTCTGCCCCAAGAAAGCCTATTGCAACAACTGCTGGCAAAGTTATGTTGGTCATGCTCAGTTTCACTCTGAAGCTACAATGCTGCCATTATTTCAGTGTTTTGAATTCCACTGTTCTTGTCAGCATTTTGACAGTGTGGGAAAGTGTAGCAGGGAACTATCAGCTGAGGTAAGAGTGAGGTAATTTTGAAGGCTGAGGGACTCACCCTCACTGAAGAAGAGCGGAAGGAAAAAGCTTGGCTGGAATCTGAACAAGGTATTCTGAATATGCAGGTACACATCTATTCATTTATGCACATCTACCCACTTAGTCACTTGTTTGTGTTTTATTTTTAAGTTTTTTTGTTGTTGCTTTTTTTTCCAGAACACTGGTCACTCTACAAAAGAGGACAGGGCTCCTGCCACTTTAACTGTTGTGATGAAGAGGGAATTTCACCAGGTGCTGCACGTATACAAATGACACCTATTGAAATTCCCTTTTCTATACAGCTGTTAAAGATACAGTAGCCCTGTCCTCCTTTCCATATGGTCACTCTAGGTTCAGACGTTTCATAAAGTAATACAACAGCAGGGCAATGTGGGGCATCTTTGCTGGTCCGAAGCACTTCCTCCTACATATATGGATTTGGACCTGAAAGACCAAGGAAAAGCAGGTGGATAAGTTGTAAGCAAGCACGATTCATGACAGAAGAAGAAGAGGATGGGGGGTGGGGGCTGCCTTCACACGACTTCATCCTCTTACTGGTGAAGAACGCCCATTCTCCCCCAATGCCTTCTTCTTTTCTCATTTGCTTTTGTACAGCAATGCTTTAAAGCCACCACCTATCAGAGCTATAATACCGCTTGTTTGGAACACACATGTCTTTATAGTGCATGGAAATCACAAGCACCAGAAAAAAACATAGTAAAGGTCATCAGGAAAACAAGGGAATATTGAGGGAGAAAAAGTGTAAGAAGGATGGATTGGGTTGTGCATTGTGCAATGTGCCAGTTAGTTAGGCATTACAATGTTGGTAAAAACTCTTCATGTAGGTCAGCCCCACATTGGGGATTAGGAAACATGTTTCCAGTTGTTTCAAAACCAAACAAACTGATCTTGGCAACTCTTTTCTAGAATTTAAGTGCTGATGTAAACTCTTCTCACAGTAGAATCGCCTAACTATAGCATGCTAAGCCGTCCTAGGATATCACCACTGTAGATAAACCTGATTATTCAAAGCATGCTATGTGCCTCCAAAAGAAAGATGCAGCTACAAAAGTCAGAGATAAATCAGATATTATCCACAGTTCAACAGCTTGAAATTTGTATCAGTTCTCATAGTTTATTGTTGTGAATCAGTAAATATTTGTAATTACTGTACCTTCTGACCTTGCTCAACATCTTGTCTTCTTAACAGGCTAATACATCTATCTCAAGGAGTGGCCCTGTGCTGGGTGGCAGGACAATACTCTTTAGCATATTTTCTAGTGCTTAATCCACAATGATTTAAATTGTTCCGATTAATGGAGCTTCCACATTTTCCCATGAGGTTACTGAACAATCCAAAAGGTTTCTTTATTAGGGAACTTTTCAGATCTCACTCCTACATTTTCCATTTCCTATAATTGCTCATTATGCTCCATTGGATTTACCCTAACCTCTTGGTCTCTCTTCCTGGTATTATTGACATGCTTCAGTGGCTGATATAGATAGTTTCCATAGCCCCCTTAGTTGCTATTTAACTATGGATGTCTAATTCCTAATCTTTCCCTCCAGTCCTTAATCACTTTCAGTGCAGTCCTCTAAATGCCATTCATTTGATCAACATGAAAACACCCAGAGCTTCAGTCAAGCCTGGTTTTGTTGAAATCATAAACTAAGTTGACTAAAACAGTAAAGCTATGGGCTTGTTTTTTATTTTTATTCCAGAATACGCTCCTAGTTTATATCTTCAAGGGGAATCTTCCCATTCTTGTTATGTTTTAATCAGTTTTATGTATTTTATCATGTTGTTGTTCCCCGCCTCGATTCAGACGGAGAGGCGGGTAAGAAATAATTTGTTATTATTATTATTATTATTATTATTATTATTCTTAGTCTGTACAACACTATTAACATGTATACTTGCACATTAATGGTAGCAGGTGGCAGCATTAGTAGCTGGTGGCAGAGTTATCAACCAGTTACTTTAAGCAAAGGAATTTGTCTCCCATTTAGCTGTGCATTGACTTTTATTTCATTTATAACCCACTTTTATTCCAAGGAGCTCAAGACAGTATTAATGGTTCACCCCCTTCCCATTTTATCTTTACAACAATCCTGTGAGGTAAGTTATGCTGAGAGATAATGGTTGACCCCAAGTCCCCAAGTGAGCTCCATGACTGAGTGGGATTTGAATGTGGGTTTTCCATAGTCTAGGGAGTCCAGATCGCCCGGGGTTTCCCGGTCCTAACCGGGAAACCTAGGCTGATCCGGGCCAACCGGGGGGTGGCGGGGGAAAACTGGGGTGGCAAGGGGTCACGCGGCGGTGGCAGCGAGCGGTGACGAGCGTCGGTAGACCCGGCAGCGGTGGCGGCGGAGGAGCCCGGGAAGCGGCCGCCCCAGCAGGTAAGTGCCCCCCCTCGCGCCTCGTGCTCCTTACCTGCAGGGGCGTCTGCTTCCCTCCGGAGCGCGAGGCACGAGGGGGGGCACTTACCTGCTGGGGCGGCCGCTTCCCGGGCTCCTCCGCTGCCACCGCCGCCGGGTCCGCCACCGCTGGGTCCTCCACCATCGCCAGGTTCTTCACCGCCGCTGCTGGGCTCGTGAGGCCAGAGGCCGCGTGGAAAAGGCGGGAGAGGGCCGATTACATCACTTCCAGATCCGGCCCTCTCCCGTCGCTTCCGCGTGGCCTCTGGCCTCCTTGGGGCTCATCGCGAGCCTGGCAGCGGCGGCGAAGGACCTGGCGGTGGTGGTGGAGGCAGACCCGGCGGCGGCGGGGGACCTGGGGGCGGTGGCTGACCCGGCGGGGGCGGTAGCGGAGGACCTGTCATGAGTCCGTCTGAAGAATCTTCCTCTGAGGAGGAAGAAGTTGCAGAGACTGCAGCTTCACCCATTCCCCAGGACTTACCAGAGGAGGAGGAACGACAGGGAGGTTCCTCAGAAGAGCCCCAGGGAAGCCACCTTCTTCCACCCCCTGTCTCCAACGAGAAAGATTCTGGGCCTGAAGAGGTTTGTCCTTTAACTCCCCAGCAGAGGCGGCGGCTGAAGCATGCAGAGCAAGCTCGCCCCACAAGACGCAGCATGAGATTGAAAAAACAGAGCATAGCTGAGGCAAGCCTTAAATAAGATTGTGAAGGAATAGGAAACAGCTGGGGAAGGGGCGAGGACAAGCTCAGGCAAGAATAAAAGGCTTGAATGAGAAAGCAAGGATTCGTTGGGAACAATTGACGTAATCAGCTCCTGACACCCCTGCGTACTTCTGGCTCGTAACCTGAGGACTGAACACCCGGCTTGACCGTTGACTCTGGACCCTGGACTTCTCTGATACCTGGTTTGACCTTCAGCTTCGACAATTGGACTAACTGAATCTCTGGCAAGACCCCTGGCTTTGGTAACTGGACTTTATGGACTTTCTAGTGTGATTTTGAATTCGGTAACGGAACTGAGGATTTATCTGCCTTGCATTGTAAGTTTGGCACTCTATGCAGACTGGGGGGTTAATCTCTGGAATATAAATAAAAACCTTCAGACAATTAAGTGCTGCCGTCCTTCCCGGACATTCTTTGATAAGGGGGTTGGCTGGATTCCCAGACAGTAGACTGGTGAATTACGACAGGACCCAGCGTGGGCAGCGGAGGAAGAGAACCTGGTAGGTCCAGGCTGGTGTTTTTTGGGGGGGAGTGGCTTGGGGGGGGGTTGTTTTGGGTGGGGGGTGGCGGGGGGGGACCGGGATTTTGGTTTCCAAAATCTGGTCACCCTACGCATAGTCCCAGTCCCGGCCCAACTTATCTTGCTACCTGAATCAAGAACACATGCTGACTCACGCCCCTTTCCACTGCTGCCTTGTACCCCTTCAAGGCTGCAGGGCTCTTGTGAGAGTTCAGCTGCATCTCAAGAGATCTTGCTCAAACTCTCGAGAGATCATGCTCTTGCAAAACTTTGGGAGCACTCGTATGGGAGTTTGACCAATCTTTCTCAGGGCCCAGTAGCGGCTGCAGAAAAGGGAAGTTGGGGGCATGCAGGAGACATTCAATGTGTGGTTGCTCCAGAAAGCCTCACCACCCATACTCTTGCTGAGACAAATGCCACAGTAGGAGAGCAGCTGGCAGGGCCAGCTGGAGGAGGTGGGGTGGTGGGCCCCCTGATGGAGGTGGAGGAGTGGTACAATTCACTGCTCCTCATACTCCACCACTACCTGATGTGGGCTCAGGTGTGAGCAAGCTGTGGCTCTTAGCTTAATTTCAAAAGCTCTCTGTATATGATCAGTTCAAACCTCCATCAGTTCAGACCTCCGTCTGTAGAGTTTTCTTTGGTGTCTCTTTTTTTGATAAATGAAGCATCCTTATGCATCTGAACTTAGCCTCTTAATGACATGAGATCAGAGGAGCAGCCCTGCTAAGTCAGACCAAAGGCCTATCAAGTCCTGCATCTTGTTTCTCAAAGTGCCCAAGCAGATACGCTGGGAAGCCCACAAGCAGGACATGAAGACATTAAGCCCTCTCCTGTGGCTGTTCCCTAGCAAAACCCACAAATGCATAATGTCAGTTTTTATCTTAGTTGGGGCCCAGAACACACTCCATGTACAGTTTTCAAAACGTTTTCAAAGTGTCATATCCTGCTTAGGTCTGGCTTAGGTGCCACAGCAGCAGGGCTTATCTGAGAAGAACACTGATGGGATTTGCCTGTCCCCTGTTCCATTTAGGAAGCAGAGGAAACTACAGTTCTCATGCTCCCTGGCAGGAAAGTATATCCCTGAGCATGTTTAGGAGGCATATCATCTCCAGGGATGGGGAAAAAACAGCATAACTTCTATCTCTCATAAGCCTTTCTTGCCCCTAAGCTACCCCCTCACTATTTTCAGAGTCAATTTTGGTTTTGCTGGGGAAATGGGAGAGGGGGTCAGACTTAGGGGCAGACCAAAGAGGAGAGTTCTTGACTGGGAGAGTGCATCATTCCAACTCTCCCCAGTTCCAAACATGGCCTCATCACAATGGAAAACCATCTTTATTCTGTTGCTTAACAGTATCCTAGTGCTTAATGCATGTGTTATGTACCTGTATTTTAATAGGAATATAGGAATTTGTCTCATACCAGGTCAGACTATTTGTCTGTCTAGCCCAGTATTGTAGGCTGACCAGATAAAATCCAGGTCAGGGCTCATGTAACTTTAACAGTTGTAGAGAAAAGGGAATTTCAGCCAGTGTCATTTGTATGCAATTAGTTCCTGGTGAAATTCCCTCTTCATCACAACAGTTAAAGGTGCAGGCACTATACTAGAGTGACCATATACAAAAAAGGCAGGGCCCCTGCAACTTTAACAGTTGTGATGAAGAGGGAATTTCACCAGGAACTAACTGCATACAAATGACACTGGCTGAAATTCCCTTTTCTCTACAACTGTTAAAGTTACATGAGTCCTGACCTAGATTTTATCTGGTCACCCTACAGTATTGTCTATTCTTACTGGGAGTGGTTCTTTGGGGTCTCAAGCAGAAGTCTTGCATGTCCTTTTTCCCTGTCAGAGATGGCAGGATTGACTCTGGAATCTTTTCTATGCCCAGCATGTACTCTACAACTAAACTATGACCCCTATATAATATGATATAGCATGATATTCATAGACTGGTGTGGTGGGTACTTTATTACACTACTGAGTCGCCACAAGTAGGAAAAAGGCTTCTAGGCCAGATGATGTGGCTTTTAGACAGATCTGAGTAGCACCGCATCTCATTTTAGGAATCAGGTAATATATACCACCCTTTGTCATTTTGCTTGTTTAGACAAGCATGCCTACTTTTCTAGAATCTTTATTCTAGTTACCTGTATGCTTTAAATTTGCCAGGAACTGGATCTTTTTCTTGAAATTAGAGGTGCTAAATGAAACAAGCTTCCAAATTCCACTTGAAGCTGAATTGCAATCTCATGATATCCAAGAACTATACAAGGTTTTCTACCTAGGCGCTGAGGTGTTCGGCAGGCTTTGTTGTGAGCCAGTGACAATGACTGGAAATAAGTGCTTCCAATTGCTAGTGCATTCTTCCAGATTTCAGTGTGCTCTTTTGAATCTGGGCAATTCTTCAAACTAATTTGATCAATGGGGATAGCTTTGTTGGTATGTTTGACAGAATGGAAAATACAAAGCAGGGCTCAAGAATTCATAAGGGAGGTTTATTCTAGTTGGAATTATCCAAACTCTGTCTTTTCATTTTGTCAACAAAATAAGTAAAAAAAAGAAAAGGGAGTCTGCCATTGTCCGACAATTACCATTTGATATTTATATAGCACTAGCTGTATGGTAGGAGCTGACTTTTATAATAGAGCTATAATGTGTTCAGAGTAGAATGAAACTCTGTAAGGGGTCTATTACTAGACAATATCAAGTCAGCCTTAAGTGTACTGATAGCTCTTTTAGTGCCAGCCAAAATCTTTCTTTTCATTTCACTTGAAGCCTCTGATTATGCTATTTAAAAGCAGCAATGACTTTGCTGCTATCCAACTGCACTGCAGAGATAACTAAAGCTTGCTGGCTGTGTTATCATTGCCGTTAGGTCTTTATGATTGTCTTGGCCTCATTCACACATGCGTGTACATCACTTGATTTCTCTACACTTCATTATAGTACGTTTGGCGCTAATTCACATGGGCATATGCATCACTTAATGACTACAAATTGAAGTACTGACTTGCATCTAACCCACAGAGAGAACGTAGGAAACATAGGAAACTGCCTTATACTGAGTCAGACAGTGGGTCCATCTAGCCTAGTATTGTTGATACTGACTGGCAGCAAATCTCCAGGGTTTCAGGCAGGAGGTTTTTTTTCTTGCCCTACTTGGAGATGTCACGGATCAAACCTAGGACCTTCTGCATGCAGAGCAGGTGCTCTACCACTGAGTTACAGTCCCAGGGACAAAACATCCCATTTGACTCCCATCACGTCAGGCACAATGCTTTCCACAATGCTTTCACACATTTAGCTGCTCATTGTTAAGGCTCAACTCATACACTGTTGGCCACCGTGTGATCACTTGTGGGAATACTTGGGGCCTCCAGAGAGCTTACATCCTGATGGAAATTGATGCCCTCCAAACATGTTGGACTACAATTCCCATCAGCTGTAGTTGGGGAAGGCTAGTGTACAGGCCCACAGTTGAATGAAACAGCACCCCTATATGGATGTTGTATCTGCAGCTCCCACTGTTCATATGTTTGCCATTGCCTGGGAAAGGGTAGCTACAACTGTGCGGATGATGGGATGATGGACGAAGGTTTCACAACCGAAACGCGTCGAGCATACAGAAGATAAGATATAAGAAATAAAGAAAAATCTATTTTTACATAGCACCAGAGCTTTGCTCTCCTTTTGTCTCCGGATGATGGGAGCCACCTTGAAAGCTCCACAGCAGCTGTAGTTCATGCAGCTGACAGCACCTCCTAATGATGGTTGTTGGGCTATGAATACACTGGTGGTCATGCATGCTCCTACAAGTGATCATGTCGAAACTGGCAAAGTGATTAGCTTGGCCCAAATGTAGTGAGATCAAGTCCACAGCCAGGATAACTGGCAGCTAAATGTGAGAACTGATTCCAAAGAGTCTATCTATCTATCTATCTATCTATCTATCTATCTATCTATCGCTATTGTATTTAGGAGTTGCACTTTCTGCCCAAAAGCACCCTAGGCAATGTACAATATGAAAACAACAACCATAAAGACAATAAAATCTAACAAAAATATCCACAGCATAAACCACACAATAACAAACAAAACTGACAATTGTCTTGAAAAGTCTATCTGCAATATGATATTTGCGTGTCTGGTTCCCGTCTGGCATTTGACACTTGATATCGGGGTCACTGGTGAGAACCATCCATGTATGAACCACCCTTAAGTTTTAATGGGTTTCTACTTCATAGCTAGCCCATGAGAGATTATTTCAGTCCCTCTGGTGGAAAAATCCTGCCTTCGTGTGCCAAGAACTGAACCTGTCATCTTTGATTCATTTGTCAATTCTTGCAGCCCATATGTATTCTTTTATTTTATGTTATAGCAGATGATTGAAACGGTCACCTAGGAATTAATTCATGCAATGCATCAAGGTTGTGGGTTTTTTTTGTTTGTTTTTTACAGTGCGTTTTAGAAAAGGCTAAATAAGATAAGCATAAAAAGCAAGCCAAGAGCTCCCCTGCTGGGCCCAGCCAACAACTTGGTTCATTGCCACGCTCAATTACCCACTCAAGTGCTTATTCCTTTTAGGCTGTCGCTGCCGTAGCATTGCTCATAACCAACTGGATTACCACCATCCTTCTAATAGAGCAGGAAAGTGGGTTGACCTGTTCCAGTCACCTCCCACGGAAACCTGTACTAACAGGCTCCTTGTATGGCAGTTTAGAAATGCAAGTGCTGAAAAACTTGGAAAAAGACAGAACGGGAAGCAATATATAACACCGGGGGCTCTGAGTGAGTTGCATTATGAGCAGGCTTTGATTAGTGCAAATAACGACAGATGGGTGATTGGTCTCCTATTTGCTCCAAAAGGGGTCAAAGCTGTTCTACCGGAACAATTGAAAAGCCTTGAAGGGATTTTCAAGTCATTGGATGCTGAAAAAAGCCCCTACCTTACACTTCTTTACACACATCTGGGTTCAAAAACATGGGATATGCAGCGTGGCAGGAAATGTTCCCAGTCCCCGGTGGAATGGTTTCACCCCACCCACCCACTGAGGACAGGGATTAGGATTATAACCCAGAATCCCTGCCAATGGTAATGTATAGAGCATTTCCATTGTGGAGTCTGTGAGTTGTAGTCAGTCTCCAGTGGGAAAAGACATTCTGCTCGAGGATGGGGACCACCCACGTCCATTGTCTCCCGGGGACCACCCACGTCCATTGTCTCCCCCGTCCCAATTTTGTGGAGTAGGGGATTGACCAGAACTGAAGCAGTCACTGCCTGCTCAGAGCCCCAATTCTGTTGGTAAGGGTTCAAGCAAGTGCACTCGCCTATCAGCAGCCTTGCAGGAATTCTTGCAAGTCCTCTACAAATAACAGGCTGTGTTAATTCTCCTCTCACACGAGTGAATGTAAGATGCGAGAAGAGTATATCTATAGGGAAAGTTTCCCTGGGTAGAGATTTCCACATCCCATATGAGGCTGTTATATACTGATAGACAGTAGTAGTACTAGAGGTATGCTCCAACCTCAAGGTTTGACTTGGACCCCAGTTCAGCACTTTAGAAAATGGCCCAGTTCTGCTCGGACCAATTTGGAGGCTTTGCCTATCTACACTACTGCTTTAAAATGGTTTATAACAGTTTTAAACCATTTAATAACCATTATTAACCAGTTTAAAACTGTTATAAACCATTTTAAAGCAGTAGTGTAGAGTGAAACCTGGTGGTGTTCGAAGAACGGCCATCTCACAGTTCCATCCTTGCCCTCTCCCAACACACAGTGATTGGACAGCAACTGGTAAAATGTGACCTATGATTAGAAGGCAAGCTTGTCAGACACTCAACCCCACTCTCTTCCCCGCCCCCCACCCATCATCAGCATTTAGAGAAAGAAATTTTAAAAAAGTTATTCTGGGTGATACACTGTCTGGCTTTGTGAAGCTGAATTTTGAACAAAACCTTATGCAGAGCCCAACTTTGGTTCTGGGATTCAGTTTGGGCTTAGCCAGATCCAATGCACATTCATAATTGGACCATGTACTGTCTACTCTGACTAACTGTCATTTTCAAAGGACTATGGATCAAACTAAGGGTAATATCTTTGAATCCCATGTTTGGGATTCTCTTGTTCATGGTTGTGGTTGCTTTTAAAATATTGTTAGGTCTCTGCACCCTATTCCTGAGGGAGAACTTGCAGGGGCTTCCAGACCCACTCAGACTTCAGTTTCCTAGAAAGAGGGCACCAGAGACATGTGGCATTTCTTTTATAAAAGATCTATTTACACTGTACTCTGGATGATGACCTAAAACATAAGTAATCCCTGCTTCCTCTCAGCTGCCCATCGATCTTCTTCTGTGAGACAAAAGCCAATCTCTCCTTTTGTCTTCGATTCACCTTTCCCCCAGGTTCATTTCTTCTTACCCCCTCAGGCCCTTGTAGAACAAAGGTTACCAGTTCAAGATTCAGAACTGTTTGAGGAAATCCTCAGTCTCTATGTATTCAGATAAACTGAATTGTAAGGTATGCCTGGAAGTAATTTAGACTGCCCCAAACACATACCAATACTAAGAGCAGCTGTGGGAGGTTCCTTATCCAAACTGGGGGAGAGGTGTTAATTAAAGAATGTCAAAGATGCTATTTGTCCCCAAAGCCACTCTTTGTAAACCACCCAGAGAGCTTCGGCTATGGGGCAGTATATCAATGTAATAAATAATAATAATTTATAGCAAACAGAAGCTGCGGAGGCAAATACTAACTTCAGGGAGCCATTTTTAGTGGGAAAATGGTATGGGAAAATGTGTTAAAAATCCATATCCCCCTCCCCCAACACACACAGATACACACACACACACACACACACACACACACACACGTGCTTCAAAGCATGGTTGACATCATTTAATTTGACCCAAAGGCAGAGGTACTTCTCAGCCCTTGGTACCTGAAACCCTTTAACAAGAGAGAACAGGAGATTGAATCTGGGGCCTTTTATATGGAAAGCAGGTGCTTTGCCACTCACCCCTCTGCAGTGACCCTGCTCACAAAAGACGTTTCCATATATTCCTTGGGGAAACCTCTCTCACAACAACACCATTTGTACAAGCCGATCAGTCAAGTGAGCTGTTATGTGTACAAAACAGAAATGACTCATTACATATGAAGGAGTTCTGTGTCATTTAGGTCAAGAAGAACATTTCTTCCAGGTCAAACTGGCTGGGTATTCTATGACTTCCCCCCTCCCCACCTGCTGCGTTGCAAAATATAGTACACAAGCTTGAGTAATCTGACAAGATGATGATATACCTATTTCTTAACACCTTGTATTCGTTTCGGTGCAATTGGATTACCAAACCCTATATTACTCCATTATATGAAACAATCTCTTGTAAATTAAAATGTGGATTAATTGGTTACATATGAATTGACTGTATGCGGGTATGTGGATTTTAATATTATACTTGTAAATACAACTAGCGTTCTCCATGCATCCATCTTAACTGACAGGTGCCCTGTGGTTAGCTGCCAACAGGAGTCTCTCTGGGGGAACTCAAATGGCAACAAATGAAAGAGGCAGAAGTTTCATTGAAAGAAGAAACATTTAAGGAAAACCCAATGCAGCATCAACAGAAGGCTGTGAAAGAGTTTGAATAGTAATCATTCACAGCATAAATATTTTTACTTTCATTCTGATGAATGATTTATTTTGAGGCTCTTAGTGAGAAAAGTAGGGTTAAACAGTCCTCAATCAATCAATCCAATAGATTAGACAGATCAATTAATTTACTGGTTAAAATAGCTTGCATTCCAGGAGCACAAAAACTAGGTATTGTGAATGTTTTTTTCTCCTTCTTGGGGCCAAATTCTAATTTGGGAAGGATCTTTGGGGCTGCATTCCAGCAGTGGGTGGGACTATGGACACAGAGAGTGGAGCCAAACCAAAGTGCATGGGGGCAGATGTAATCCTAACCAATTTTGACATTTCTGCACCAAGCATACAGGCCACAGCTCAGCTCTATGCAAGGCTTCCAGGGCTGGCCTTCCCATGAGGTGGGGTGCAGCCCCTGGCTCAGGTGGAGGAATGGAAGAAGCGGTGAATCGCACACACACCTTCCCGATTCAGAGGGCTCACCATCTCGCTTCAGCGGGTGCTCCAAAGAGCCCTGCCAGCCTCTCTCCCACTATGGCATTTGCTGCAGCAGGAAAATGGGTCCGGCAAAGTTCTCCAAAACAGTCTCCCGCTTGACGACACTAGTGCCTGCTCTAGAGAATCCCATCAGTCCCACTCCCCCAGTGTGGCAAATGCTACAGCACGAGAGCATCCAGTGTCTCGTCTAGTTTGGCCCAAAGTGTTTTACTTAGGAGTATTCTATCCAAATGGCATCAGGATCCTATGCAGACAATGCAGTAGCCCAGCAGGGCATAGGAATCTCGGAAGCATCCAAGATCAGAGGGTTTTGTCTAGCGGGCAACAACCCAATAAGGTTGCGCCCTAAGAAAATTAGGCAAAGACATTTGAACAAGGTGCCTGAACAATACATGCACGGATACAATGGCACAAATTCACCATTAAAGCATCAAGTTCTGCTAATGAAGGAAGAAGGATGGGATAATGAATTGAATGAGGGAGAGCACAAGATCGCTGTCCAGACTAATTGAATTGCAGGGAGGTTGTAATGCTTTAATGAAGTCAAAACATTAACATGAGAAAAGGTGAGAGTGGAATCATGGGTGACTGGAGGTACATATCATGCATTCGTGTCCTGTCCTTCTTGTAAGAGGGAAGACATACATTAGGTTACTTCATTTTACCTTTACAACAACCCTGTGGAGTAGTTTAAGCTGGGTAAACTCAACGCTAACCAATGAGATCTATGGTTATGTATGAATTTGAATCCAGCTCCCTCTGGTCTAAATCCAACATTCTAACCACTACATAGCACTAGTTTGTGGGAGTTATCATTATCATTAACAGAGTGTGCCCACACACACAAAACTCCTAGCCTAGATATTTTCTATTATTATACAACAGCTCAGAGTTAAATTTGCTTTGTTTACAAAAACATGTTTTTCTGTATTTAAATGTCTTCAATATAAAACCATCTATATTCAGGAAAGATTAGACTTTTTCTGTATGCTTTCTCTCAGTTCAGAAAGATATTTTGTGCATGTGTTTATTTTATCTTTGTGTAAAAAGGATTCCGTTTGTAAGTGTTGGAGGGCGGCATTTTTCTGATCTGTAGAAGAAATGCCTCGGCAAGCTGTGATCAAAAGAAGGAAAACCTCTGCAAGCATTCATTGTAGCAAAAATTAATAAAAGTTGTAAGTCAAAGAAGACAGACAAGGCAGATGGCAAATAAAAAATGTACATGTATTAAATAAATTAAATAATAATAAACCCAACTCTGCATAAGACCTTTCATTCTGTTCAGGGGCTCTACAAAGTCAAAATTGGAAGCAAAACGCTCTTTACATCTCACAGTATTACATAAATCATATGTTCTTGTACGAATTTAAATAATACGTTTTTCAAAGGAGTGCTCCTCCCAGTATCTCATGTGGACTATTAAGTCAGGTTGCTCCTTGTTAGGCTGAGATGCAGAATGGGATTCATCCTTAGAATGGTCTTACATCTGGAAGCCCTTGGCCTGATGGGGCAAAATGTATCACTCACTACTGTGTGCCCAAGTGGATAAAGTCCAAGGGTCATTTCCTAGCACCTCCTATTAAACAGGGTCTCAGCTAGAGCAGCTACTAAAAATCTCTTCCTGGGGCCTGCCTAGATGCTCTGAAAGCCCCATGGTGGGTGTGCAGTGGTGCTGCATCGGTTATACAACGCAGCAGCCACCTTGCAGCCATCACGGGGCTTTCCCGTGAAGCTGCGAGTTAAAAAAGTCGGGGACTCACTCCGACCTTTTCGCTGGAGCGAGGTGAGTATGGCACATCTGTCATCTATCCTTGCTCAGGAGTCATGATGGAGCCATTCCCAGGTGGATGCCGACCCCTGATGTTGTGTCTATGTCCAACTCCCTGCTTCAAGGGGATGAAATCTTAGACAGCGATTCTGATCCTGGAGAAGAAATGCAACAGGTGGGGGAGTTGGTGCCAGAAGGAGAACTCTTTCCCACGGCGGACACGGGAGATAATTCCCAAGGAGACGTTCCTAACCGGGCAGAGAATACTTTCTCTTCTGAGACAAAGGGTCTCAAAGATGCTGTGGCTCAGAGAAAGGTAAAGAGAAAGGATTTCAAACTTAAAACCGCCCGCCGCTCAGAGAGACTAGCGAACAAAGCCCTACAGGCTAATTCGTCTTAATTATGTGACTCTGCTCTCTTTTTCTCTCTCAGATAACTCAACTGAATCGCTTGCTTATCTAACAAGCCTCTGGGCAAAAGGACCTTTTGCTAACCTTGTTTCCTCTTACTTGCTGGAGGAGAGAGAAGGATCATCTTTTGTATAATAAAGGATTGTATTTTCCCTCCAAGGGGTCTCTTTATTGTCCTCACCATTCGTTAGAACTTACAGAGTCACGACACCTGATTAGTCGCCATCTACCTGGACGGAGGGCAGGGGGAGGGCCTGGTGGGCCAAATGGCTGCCAGAAACCCTGCACTTTCTGTGCATTAAGATTAGCCGCCACCACTCCGCAGCAGAGAAAGTGTGGGGTTTCTTTAAAAGTGGCGGCAACCTAGCACCATCTAGGCAGCCCCTAGATATCTCTAAGGTAGAGAGCTGCTGTCACTTTCTTCACACACCGGCACCTAAACACACACAGACACAGACACAAACACACACACATGTCACCAGCCTTCAGGCATGCCCCCTTCTCCAAAATGGCTCTTCCCTTCCAGAACGGTCTCCGACCATTTCCTCAGCCATTGTCGGGGTCAGCTATTGAAATCCATTGGCTAATCTCCATAACAATAGTGGTGTAGTGGAGCCAGGGCACACAGGGATGGGCCTTCTGCCACTCCTCCCCCCTCAGATTTCCCAGTCCTGAACTTAGCTACACTCTTCATGGTGGGTGGGTGGGAATGATTTTCTCAACAACGATATAGTGTACCTGGTATAAATGCAAAGTATTTTGGAGTGGCTTTATCTTGAATGGGCAATTAAGAACCATTAGCTTTACAAAAGACCTGCTCCTGATGGAGATGAAAACTGTACAGCTGTTTTGTTGATATGGATCAAAACAGCTGCTTGCTTTTTTGGACTGTCCTTGGGGGTATGACAATGGGGACTCTTCTGATGAGCACCTGTACCACTATACCACTGCATAATAGAGGAAGTCAGCTAGGTTAAGCCTGGCCTTTTCATGTAATCTCCTGCCCAACTTGTTTGACTAGTCTCTTTTTACAATCACAGAAACACGGGGTTGGAAGGGATCCCGAGAGATCATCCAGTTCAAACCCCAAATCTTATAACACTATAAACATAAAAACATAAAACTATATATGTGCAGAGATCAGAATTTGAAAAATATGACACTAAAGTAATAATGACCCCTGTTGCGCAACATCACTTGTGCTAGCATTTAAATTAGATACTTAGGCTTAGGCAGCTAACTAATTAGGGCAATCCTAGACAAATTATTGTTCAGTTGTAACACTGAACAGCATGGAAGCAGAAATTCACCTTCTTTCTTTTTAAAGGATATTTGACTAACCTACCAGTCAGAATGAACATAAATCAGCCGACATTGAACATTCTGCCACTTATATCAAGGTTTATGTTGGCAAAGGCCCTCACCCCACATTTAACCATTACTTCTGCTGAGCAAACAGCGATGAGCACTTTTGCCTAGCAAGATCACAAGCCGGAAGCATACAGCAGAACAAACAGCCACTGCACACAGTGACATGTTAAACGGTTTTTAACAATTTTAAAGCGGTTAATAACAGTTATTAACCGGTTTAAAACTGCTATAAACTTTTTTAAAGCAGTAGTGTAGATAGCCTCATAATTTGCAGGACCACAGGCACCCATGCCATAAACCAACCCTCTCCCCCCATAGTTTGCTGTGTCATGCAAACCCAGCGAGGGTAGGCTGTTGCTGTGGTTAACAAACCACCCACACCCCTAAAAATAGTCCATGGGTTCTGAGTGGTTTGGGAACCATGCCATCAACCCATCCTTGCTGGGTTTGCGTGACATGGCAAGCTGCGAGGGCAGGTGTTGGTTTACGGAATGAGTGCTTGCAGGTGCCCACTGTTCACAGTGTTTTTTTTAAGCTACCATGGGTTGATCAGATCATGCAAACCAGGCCAGAATTTCATTGCCAACTGGAAGGGGGAAGTAGACTCACACTGCAGTCTCCTATGCTGATGGATGAGCTCTGGCTGAACACCACTCCCTCTTTTTCCTCACTTGCTCACAATACCTAATGTACATTCAAGTACAGTGGCTTTATGTTCCAGCTGCTGACTATTGTTCATTATTCTTTTTCTAAGGGAGGGAGGTTACATGGCCCCCTCCATGCACAGAGACAATGTAGGAGGGGGGCAAGGGGCTGCACATCATTTTCAGGGGGGCCTCCCCCTCCACACAATCAGAACATGTCAGTGCGGTCTCTGCATGTGCAGTAATAAAGTGTGGTGGAACGTCTCCATGCAAGGAGTGTGGATATATTAGTATGCCTGTATCTTATTGGGTGTCTGTGGCAACTGGTTACATTGGCAGTAGGAAATGTGGCTGCCAGGCATGTCAGGGGCAGGGCTAGGCCATGTAGCCCCCCTCTAGCATTCTTTCATTGAGTGGGGAGTTGATGGAGCCTTCTTCTATGTTTACCTCTGCTCTCCACAAGCTGTTCTCAGGATCTATCCCACACCCTCATTCCATGCTGACCACAAGAGAGGCCCTTCTCATGACCACCAGCAGTGACCAGGATGCTCCTGGATGTTTACCAACCTCCTCCAAGTATGCTCCTGTTCCCTTGCACAGTTATGCAACAGGTGAGGGAATTCCTAACAGTGCCAATGAGGGATTTTCTCCCAATATAAATAGCAGCTTCAGAGAAGGGATCTCTCCCTCAGGGCCACAGCAGGAGAGGAAAAGGGTTAAACTGGCAACATAGGAAGCTGCCTTACACTGAGTCAGACCATTTGTCCATCTAGCCCAGTACTGTCTGCCCTGACTGGCAGCAGCTCTCCAGGGTTTCAGGCAGGGGTTTTCCCAGTCCTACCTGGAGATGCCAGGATCAAACCTGGGATCTTCTGCAGGTAAAGTATATGCAAAGGCCAAATTCTCCCTTCTTGATTCAATGCGTCTTTGTATTCACAATAATTATCAGCATCCCAGTGGATTCTATTTGCACGTTTATACGTGCTTATATTAAGTGCAAAGACACATTTAATGTCACGCCTAGTTTGGTCCACAGATGCCCTTACATCAATCCAGCAGGAATGACCCACTCTTGGAAACAAGCTTCTGCCTCTCACCCTTGTGAATCTGACACTGTGCGCACTAAGGAAAAGCCTGCATCCAGCATTGCTTGCATGCTACCAGAGTTGATCAGCACTGTCAGGTCTGACAGCACTAATCGTCTGTTTGGGGAGGAGGCTGTATCCACCTTTCCCCCTTCTTTCAAACAGCTGATTATCACTGTAAGAGCTGACAGCACTGATTGCCTGTTCATGAGGGGAGATCCTTGCATAGAGGAGAGAGCAACAGGCTAGGGTTGTGTACAAGGATTTCAAGACCGGCGTCCGAATATTTAGGGTTCCAGCCAGCATTATTCTTTTTAGAAAGGCACTTCCTTATGGCTGATTCTTCTGTTTTGTAAGAGAAAAGTCATCACTGGTTCATTCTTTCAAAAGAGTTGGGCTTGGTAACAAAATGTTTAAAATTTAACCTCTGCAAATATGCTTAATTTTTTCCCAAAGTGGGTGGAAAGGGTGGACTGAAGTGATACAGGATCACCATTAGCCATGCTTTACCTCTGTGTAGGTTGTTTCTGTGGCAAAAATGAAGCTTGCTGGGTTTTTATCAAAGTTTGGGTTTAATAAAGTTTGTGATTAACACACACACACACGACTGACATCACAGCTACTGATGAGGATGAAAGCGTAAACATTTAGCTCTAAATATATTTTGAAATTACTCTTTTATTAGTCTATCTATCTTTAATACACACATACACACACTTCTTATATATAGAAATTATTATTGTTGTTATTATTCATTCAATTTATATCTTACCTTTATATGAAATACCCTAAACGGCCCACACAGACATATACTTGGGGCAACATGAAAATAATGTTAAGAGATTATGCTTTACGTCTTATGAGAAAAGATGGGTTGTGGTGATGATAGAATGGCAATGTGATTGGGCTTCTTTCCTCAGAGTGAATTGGACAGTGGCGTCCCATAGGCAATTGACAGGTGAAAGGCATGAGCAGTTAGGACAATTGGAAACTGTCCTGTGAGGGAACAAGGAAGGAGGTCTTGGCCTATCCTGGTCTGGTTATTTACTTGACATTGTGAGAATAATAACATCATCATCATCATCATCATCATCACAACAACAACAAAATTAAACAAACAAAACTAATCCCTGTGTTCCCTGGGAGGATGTCCCAGAGGTCATAGATCAGATCTCCGCCTCTGAGGGAGGAGAGAGAGAGGTCTAACCTCAAAGGGGAAGATCTGACCCCAGAACCCACCTGCCAGACCCTGCAGAAACTTCTGCAGCCCCTTTCCAACATCGGTGCCAACATCAGACAAGAGGAAAGGGAGCGGATTGATGAGCATCCTCTGTGCATGCTGGGAAAGGTTTTGGATCTGCATGATCCAAAGCCCTCTCAGTCCACAAATATGTCTCCAATGGGGTGTTGATTTACATCAGTTCTGGAGTTGTAGTAAATAGTTTCTCTCCCATTGTGGAAGGGAAATACTGTTGTTTTTAAAGGGAAGAGTTAAAAAAACACACACATCCTCCTTCATCTTTTCCTATTGGGCTTGTGCTGGAGGGCTTAGGATATGTCAGAGGCTTCAAATTTGGAGTGCTCTAAATCAGGAGGTAAGATTGCCCTGACTGATATGTGCTAAAATGTTGAACTCCGGGAGCTTTTCTACATGAGGCTGTTAATCCACTGTATCTACTTTTGGTTTCATCATAGAACTGAGATTGGAGAACTACATAAGGAACATTTCCTTTCCTGTTTTTCCACTACATAACCTCTAGGGCCGGATCTACACGTTATCCCTAATGTGCCCTCCCTGCGCCACAAGCCGCTTTGGAGCGCTGCACTTTGTCTAGTGTGGCTCAAGCCTCGGAGGCTCTGCTCATGCTCTCGCCGCCGCCACCACCCTTTCATCCCGGCCAGTCCCAGGGAGGGAGGAGGGACGGTTGTAAACAAAAGCTAGCAATTGGAAATCCCTCTCCCAATCGCTGGCTTTTGTTTACAGCCCTCCCCCCTCCCTCCCCGGGACCGGCCTGGATGAAGGGGCGGCGGCCGCGGGTAGAGCCTCCGAGACTTGAGCCACACTAGGCGGGGTGAAGCGCTCCGAAGCGGCTTGTGGCGCAGGGAGGGCGCATCAAGGACGACATGTAGCTCCTGCCTAGGTGGAACTGTGGTATAGTAAAATAGCACAAATACACAAGTGGGATCTTTCACTTTCACAATTAAATGCTTCATCTTCCATGCTCTAAAAAAACTCACTGAACCTGCCTATTAGACATGGAAGTGAAACTGGAGTGTTACAACATTGTCTAAATAACCCATAAACAACCATAACTAGAGAATGATGACCACATGATAAATGCCTTGTGTAGAAAAACCTTCATTCATATAAGAGAAAACTGTGAAATTGTGTCATTATTGTTAATTATGCTAAGATTTCTCAGAATGAATTGGAAAATTATTTGTATCACTCTGAGTGGGTCTTGTTTTCAAATTAATTCTCTCCCTTTAAAAATATGGATATAATGGGAGCAGTTATTCTCCAAATATTCATTCTAAAATATAAATGCCTGTAATGTATTTTATAAAGCAATATATCTTTTCTTTCAAGATTGCAACTTTAGCTGCAGTTCAGCAAAAGAAAACTGGGCAACTGTGGTAGACATTCTGAACTTGATGATGCTGATCATACATTTCTTTCAAGCGAATATGCTTTATTTCTTCACTTTATCTTGCAGTCATTACAATTTGAGCAGGAACACCTAGGCTTACACACACGTCAACATTAAAAAATAATAAGTATCACTTTTCGTAACATCCTTATTTTATATATAGGCCAACAACTGAGTGACTAATTTTGAGAGGACTGAAGATATTGTAAGAGATCTCTTGATGGTAACTGATCAGTATATAATTAGCAGGTTTTAATCTGTTTCTTTTATTGCAGCGGAGTGAAACGTTAGGGCTGTCATCTTATGCACACTTAAAAACCAAATTCCTGTGAACACAGGACTTACATGCTATGTAAAACATGTAGTGTGCAGGTGATTCTCACTTTCTTTTTTATCTCCAAGTAAGCACACACCAAATACCAGATGGGGAGCTTTAAACCTTTCCACCCAGTCCACCTTTCCCTTTTAAATGTGGAAGACTGGTTACAAAGTACGGCCACCAAACTCAGCTGGTTTTACTTTTGAGTAAATATACTTAGGACTTGGCTTCAAGTCTAATTTGTAAACATACATTTATTTTGCATTATTTATTCTGCCCACACAAGTCCCTTGAATATTTTGAACAAGAAAGAGATTAAACCCTACCCACAAGCCAGGTTAGACTAGAGCACCATTTAGAGAAGGCTGCAAAAAGGGGGTTCCACAAGAATTGATTCCTTAGCAACGCCTACATCTCTGGCAAACTCATGTTCAATCACACAAAGTGATTTTCATAATCAGCTAAATGGTGCTATGCACTATCCATGCATGAATCTCTTTGCGTCATTTAGCAGCAGCAGCAGCAACATCTTTTGACCTGTGTTGGTAATATTAGGGTGACCAGAGTTTGAGGATCAAAATCCCGGACCCCCCCGCCCCCCCACCCACCCAAAACAACCCCCCCACCGCGCCGCCCCCCCACCCGTGCCGCGCCTGTCTCTCAGTAGCGCACCGAGTGATGACGTCATCACCCGGTGCGCTACTGAGGGACAGGCCGCGAAGCCTGTTTCTCAGTAGATTCCGAGCACCGGAGGGAAGCGGACGCCCCAGCAGGTAAGTGCTTCGCGCCGCCAGCCTCCCGCCACCACCGCGTGACCCCCCGCTGCCCCGGTTTGCCCCTGCCACCCCACGGTTGGCCCGGATCACCCCAGGGCCATCTGGTCACCCTTTTGGGGGGCTAAATTTCCGGATTTGGCCCCCCAAAACAGTTTTTCTGCCCGGATGCGGATTTGCTCCCCATTTCCCGGGCATGTCCGGACAAATCTGGGCGGATGGTCACCCTAGGTAATATTGATGTAAGAACATAAAAAAGCATAAGAAAAACTCATCTGGATCAGACCAAAGGCCTATTTAGTCCAGTATTCTGTTCCCACATGGGCCAACCAGATGCCCATGGGTAGGCTGACCAGATAAAATCCAGGTCAGGGGTCATGTAACTTTAACAGTTGTAGAGAAAAGGGAATTTCAGCCAGTGTCATTTGTATGCAATTAGTTCCTGGTGAAATTCCCTCTTCATCACAACAGTTAAAGGTGCATGCGCTATACTAGAGTGACCATATACAAAAGAAGGCAGGGCCCCTGCAACTTTAACTGGTGTGATGAAGAGGGAATTTCACCAGGAACTAATTGCATACAAATGACATTGGCTGAAATTCCCCTTTCTCTACAACTGTTAAAGTTACATGAGCCCTGACCTGGATTTTATCTGGTCACCCTACCCATGGGAAGCCCACAAACAGGACATAAATTCAATAGCACCCTTCCAGTCATTTATTGCTGCAATTGGTATTCAGAAGGAGGTAATATATAGCTAACATTACTAGTGACCATCCTCCATTAATTTGATTAATTACCTTTTAAAGCTGTTGACAGCCATCACTACATTTTGTGGTATCAAATTCCGTAGTCTGACTGTGTACTGTGTGAAGAAGTACTTTTTGTCTGACCTGAATCTGCCACCATTTTGCTTCATTGGATGACCCTGCGTTCTAGTATTATGGGAGAGAAAAGCATTTCTCCAACCATTTTCTCCACACCATGCATGTTACTCTAGTTATTATGAGGTATAAAATTATTTTTATTTATTTATTACATTTCTGTACTGCCCAATAGCCAAAGCTTTCTACTGTAAAAAAAGCACACTAAAATACAATATAACAAGTTTTAAAGTTTAACACCACAGTATAAAATAAAAAACAAAAACAACTAGAACCTAGCAGCAGTGCAGAGATTTAAAATACAGAAGCAGATTTAAAAGAGAAACTGCAAAATTAAACCACCTGGGAAAAGAAGGTCACCTTGTGCTGAAAAGAGTGCAATGTAGGCCCCAGGAAAGCCTCTCTGGGAAGCTCGTTCCACAACCAGAATGCCACAACAGAAAAGACTCTCTTCTTAGTAGCCACCCACCTCACTTCCTTTGGTGGGAGCTCCCAGACAAGAACTGCTAAAGACGATCTTAGGCTCTCACAAGTGTATATGGGAGAACACAATTTTTCAGGTAACATAGCCCTAAGCTAATTAGGGCTTTGAGTAGGCTGACCATATGAAAAGGAGGACAGGGTTCCTGTACCTTTAACAGTTGCAGAGAAAAGGGAATTTCAGCAGGCGTCATTTGTATGCAATTAGTACCTGGTGAAATCCTCTCTTCATCACAACAATTAAAGTTGCAGGCACTATACTAGAGTGACCAGATACACAAGAGGGCAGGGCCCCTGCAGCTTTAACTGCTGTAATGAAGAGGGAATTTCACCAGGGACAAACTGCATACAAATGATGCCGGCTGAAATTGCCTTTTCTCTACAACTGTTAAAGTTACATGAGCCCTGTCCTCCTTTTCATCTGGTCAGCCTATTCAATTTGAATGTTAATGTCAGCACTTTGAATTGGGCCTGGAAATAGACTGGCAGCCAGTGCAGTTGGAGAAATACTGGCATAGTATAATCACATTGGCCAGTCTCCATTAACAATCTCGCTACCTTATTTTGGACCAACTGAACTTCCTAGACCATTTTCAAAGGCAGCCCCATGTATAATGCATCACAGTAATCTAGATGACTGGTAATCAGAGTGTGGATAACTGTAGCTAAGGCCCCCTCTACAAGATTTCAATTTGATGCCCATTTGCCCGATTATGCGCATATACGGAGAAGCGCATTTACTCCTAATACCTATTCATGAGAGGCGGTGAAGCACATTACGGGCTATATGAAATGCACTTTAAAGTTATTTACATGCGGAGAATCGCATATTTACATGGCCATAAGGCGCTTTAACTCCCACGGCAAATTAAAACTTGCTATTTAACACGCATTCGAAAATGCAAATAATCGGAGATAAAAAGTGCCTCAACCCAGATTTGAGCCCCACTCTTGTAGAGGTAAAATTTGTAATGTGCCTTGAAAGAGCTTTAAATCGCTCTTGTAGAGGCACCCTAAGCTATCTCTCTCCAGATAAGGATGTAGTTGGTGTATCAGCATAAGGTGATAAAAGGTGCTTCATGCCACTGAATCCACCTGTGCCTCTAGTAACAATGCTGTATCCAAATGCACCCCAAAACTACAATCCTGATCCTTTAGGGGGAATGGAACTCTCACTTAGCTGGGCATTCGAACCATCCACTAACAGTACCTCTGTCTTGTCTGATTTGAGTCTCAGTTTATTGGCCCTCTTCCAGTCCATTACTGTATCCAGGCACTAGCTTAAAATGCCCACTGCCTCACCTATATTTAATTATACGGAGAGATAGTGTTGGACAGATGTGTTGGACAGCAACTCCCATAATTCCCAGCCATCATGGGACTCAGGTTGGGGAAGGCTGGTCTAGCGGGAGATGTATAGCAACCTTCTCATGAATGGTAGATTCCTTCTGTAAGCAGAAGGGCACCTTTGGATCCAACCAAAATAATTCTTTGAGTAGGACCGAAAAGTTAATGCAAAATCCATAGATACATTCTTTGTGAATTTAAGCACGATACATTTCAAAGTTACATCTGCAGTTGCCTCTGTTGCTTCTGGAGACTTTTCCGCCTGTACAGCTTGATTAGTCACAAAGAATCCGGCCTCTCAGACTTCATGCTTAAAACTATCTGCATGCATTTGAGACAATGACTTTTTACTAGTTTTGCAATGTTTTCTGCCCCAATGCCATCGACTGCAGATCATTTATTAGTTGGATTCACAAGTTCAACTACATAAAAAACAAAAAAACTTCCAGAAATAAGAGGGAATTATAAATGAATAATTACAGACATATGCCATCATATAACATCACTTCATTGAATACTCTAAGAATGAGATGGCTTAAACTGCTCCCCAAATATAAAAAATATAAAGGCCTTTATGAACTTCTGAAGAAATAAATCTGAGATCATACAATACAACCAAAGTGAAATACTTTTTAAAATTCAGATTTATCATACATGTTGTGAACTTAAAATATATTCTTTGGGGTGGTGGGGAGGAAGTTATATCAACTTTAGCAAACAAAAGTCTAAAATAAAACAGAGCTCACAAAATACTAAAAGATGAACAAAGTTAACATCTGAGAAAACATACTTAAAATATTCCAATTTAAAAACTAAGTAAAACTCTGTTTACATGAAGATGATAGGAAAAGAAATAACATCACCAAAGTTTATATCTTCACCCATTTTTGTTTTGCCTCTTTATATTCAGAAATGAAAACCTTCAATTTTGGTTACCCCTACTTTTACTAAACAAGATCTTTATCTCTGTTGGCCAGATAACCTACTTTTTTGGGGGAGAGAGGCAAAAGCAATATGCCTATAACGTAAAAGAAAACAATTGAAAAATTGCTAGCTGTGTTTCCTTTTAAGTTTCTAGGTGACTTTCCAACTCAGTCTAGATCAGAAAGTTATGTAAGGCCCCCTCTAGATGGATTCCGTTTGACGCCTGGTTAGCCGATTATGTGCATAATCGCTGAAGCTCTTTATCGTAAATGCTTGTATGCAGGAGGTAATTGAGCACTCAACTGGTGACCTACCAGTTGTTTCAAATGCGCTTTACAAGTAGTTAATGCGGAGAATCGCTTGTTCACATAGTCAAAATGCGCTTTAACGGCCGGAGCAAAATAAAACTCGCTATTTAACGCGCATTCAATAATGCGCATAATCAGAGAGAAAACACGCCTCTACGCCCAATTTGCGCTCCGTTCTTGTAGAGGTAAAAATTTTAATGCGCCTTGAAAGAGCTTTAAATGCCTCTTGTAGAGGCAGCCTATGACGGGCTTGGGGGTGGGGGAGGTGAATTGCTTTCCCAGCAACATTATCTAGTGAATTTGTCTCTGCAATGAATGACATTCTTTCCTCTCTTTGATCAAAGTTTCATGCATATATTGTTCTGATTTTTTGAAATTGTTGAAAGGAATCTTTTTGTTTTTTAATCAAATCTGCTCATAAGCTGTGCTCAATGACTTAAAACCCCTTTCCCCTAAACCCAGATGTTTAGGTGTTGGTGTGATTAAACTAGTTGAACTATGGAATTCACTACCACAAGGTGTAGTGATCACTATCAATTTGGATGGCTTTAAAAGGGGGGTTGGATAAATTCTTGAAGGAGGAGGCTATCAATGGCTACAAGTCCAGATGGCTAAGTGTAACCTCCAGTAAGAGGCAGTAAGCCTATCTACACTAGTTGCTGGGGAATATGGGTGAGAGGGTGCTGTTGCACCATGTCCTGCTTGTGGTTCCCTGGTCGACAGCTCATTGGCCACTGTGTGAACAGAATGCTGGACTAGATGGATCCTTGGTCTGATCCAGCATGGCTCTTCTTATGTTATGATTACAGAAAAAAATCCATCAAATATATTTCCTGAACTCTAGGTTGTAATGAAACATCATTTTGATGGGATCCAGGCAACACCATGCACAAAGAGAAGGGACTTCTGCTCATGCAAGGGAAACTCCTAGTTCCTGCCATATTGCCTACCGCCCCCGCACTGCATCCCACTTCAGAAGGCCTCCCTACCCTCAGGAGCAGCTTTTGGACAGGGTGCAAGAGGCTGCACTGAGAACCAGGAGATTGGAAAGCTCTGTTGCACAAGTGGAACTCTATTCAAACATCTTTGGAGCCAAGCCTTTGAATTTGGGCTCAAATTAAGACCTGGAGACAGGAAACTGTTTTAAATGTTAACATTATGGCCATAACTGGATAGATCCTAATTGCATTTTAATGGTTCTTCAAAGAGATTCCGATTCAGTGGTACTACAGCTAAGCATGGACCTTGGGGCTGAAGTCCGGGTCCAAGCCCCTGCACCCCAAATAACTACTCAGAGCCCGGCAGGTGCGGAAGCAAACTCCCTTTATTCCTGTAGCCATGATGATGTAGGTGAGTTTAAAATGAAAAAAAAAACTGCAGTCTCAGAGCATTTCCTTTTTTAAGAAAAATAAATCAGGTTTGACAAATGCTTTTGTTGTTGTTCTAACATATCAAGAATGTAGAAGCAGTTTTAAAGCATGGAAAGGCTGTTGGTGGATGTGGGGAGAGAAATGGTACTTGTGTGGGCTTCACAACTGAAGGAATACAGATAGCCACTTAAAGGGGGGCATCATAAATCCAGGGTCTAAAATTACATAGCTGAGCCATTGCCCTTAAGATTTGTAATGGTCTCTCTGGAGCCATAGGTTCTTCTGCAGAGAGGCAAAAATGAGCAAGCGTCCCTCTCTGAAAAATCACAAAGTGACCAAAAGACAGGCCAATGTTTTCTATTTTGAGAAAAGATATAAGCAAATAGGGGTGAAGTCCAATGCATGTTTAGACAACATGCCCTAGAAAAAAAAAGTCCTACAACTCCAGTCATGCCCCAGCTACCATGACTGGCTGGGGAATGCTGGGAGTTGTAAGACTTTTTCTGGCTAACAGGCATAGGATTGTGCCTCAGGAGACTTAAAAGAATTATGAAAACATTTTCAGTCATTAATTCCCTTGGGATGGGGGGGATCTTAAAATGAACAAGAATGATGAAAGAAAGAACAGTCATGCTTATTCATGCCATGTGGCGCACATCCCATTTAACAAAGTATATACCTGAATGGCATTCCCTGGAGTGTTAATATTGCCTGTGTCATTTTAATGCCATAGTAACTAACTTACTGCACAACACTTCATGACAGGAGCAACATTAAAATTCTAGCATTTTCTCTATGATACACACAATCTAATAGACCATACATCATAGTTATGACCACAACCTTGTATACATTGGCTTAGAAGTACCTCTACTGAATTCAATGAGACTTACTTTAGATTAACCCAGTATTGGATTGGACTGTGAGTTGTTTATTTTTTTAAAATATTCTGTTTAAGAAAGGAACACATAAGTGCAGTCAAACATTTATGAAACACACACAAATTATTGTAGCTCTTTAGTTATTTTGTTTGTTTTTAATCTGCATATTTCAGTAATCAGTTTTCACTATGACCAGTTTTTTTAATGTGTATATTTTTAATGATTTTGATAACAATACCACTCTTATGGTTAACTTGGAAAAGCGTGGGCTTCTGTTCTAACACATCAAATCACATTAAGGTGCAATCCTATACATATTTAGACAGAAAAAAGACCTACAACTCCCAGCATATCCCCAGGCAGTATGGCTAGCTGGGAACTTTATTTATTTATTTAATACATTTATATCCCATCTTTTTTCCTCCAAGGAACCCAAGATGACATACATAGTCCTCCTCCTCTCCATTTTATCCACACAACAACAACCCTGTGAGGTAGGTTGGGTTGAGAGTCTGTGACTGGCACAAAGTCACCCAGTGAACTTCCATGGCTGAGTGGGGACTAGAACCTGGAACTCCTGACTCCCAGTACAACACTTTAGCCACTACTACACACTAGCTTGGAGTTGTAAGGCTTTTTTCTGTCTAAACATGCATAGGATGCACCCATAGTTTTTTATTGTATGAATGAGGTCAGCCTGCTATCTCCTCCACCAACCTGTTCTTGGAGGATAATCTAGAACAAGAGCAGGAAAAACTTTTGGGGTGGGAGGACTGAGGACCCCCACTACCTGGCCCTTTGAGAGTCAGATAACATCAGCTAGAGGAGTGCCTGCCTGTCATTGCTGTCATGGCTGCTTTTCCTCCCAAATGAGAGAAGTTGCAGTGTGAGTGAAGCTGCAGTTACCCAGACAGTTACTGAAGTGCTCAGATCAGAGACTACTGCAGGGATTCTCCAGGAGACAGGGCCTGAAAAATCCAAGGTCAAATGAGGAACCCCCACCCCCTCCAGGCTGGATAGGCCCCACAGGCTGGAAGTTCCCCATCCTTTGTCTGGAATGATGCTGATTCTCTCTAGGAAAGACGACGATCAGTAATAATGTGCACCTTCAAGACAGTATCTGATCACAGATATAAGATAATGCATAGCTACCAGTATATTTAAATTAAAAATATTTCTACAGCCTCTTATTGAACAAAAGATGGGATCTAACTGCAATGTTAATTCATAAAGCAGAGTCTATATGGGTGTATCCAAAGTTAAGCATATAGCCCTAATTACTTATTTACCTACATTTAAGAAAGCAACTTAACACTTGGCTGTCATGTGACCAAGCTTCTGTTGCACTAAGAGTATTGCAAAATGCCAGTTGCAGGAACACAGGCTATCAATATCAGTATAGAAAATTTGGATAAATCTGCAGTTCAAGTGCAAATAAAGTTGACTCATATCTTAGCCTGGAATTTAGTCAGCTCTGACTCTTATTATCATGGGATTCATTTCTGGGAGCTTAGCATTAGATCTCTCTCTCTCTCTCTCTCTCTCTCTCTCTCCAAATGGTGTTCTCTCCTCCCCATGCCCCTCCCCCAGTCATTTGGACTCTTAGGGGAATGCTAAGAGGTATATTTTTACAGTGTGACCTAATGATGGTGAGGCTATGACACTGTCCTATTATCAGTGTTCCAAGTGTTCAAAAATAAACCCGCTGCTGAGTCAAATCCAGAAGGGGTGATTTGTTAAAATTATAGGACAGCAAGAGAGAATAAAATTGGAGGCATTGAATCAGGAGAAGTATAAATACCATGTGTCCTGCTTTTTTCTGCAGCCATTGCCATATAAAAAAACCCTCTCATAGCATTAAATATCGCTCAGCTGCATTTTGAAAAGTTAGCAATGCCCTCATTTAAACTATTGATGATACTTTTCAATTTAACCTTTATTCTTCACCATTTTAATTGCATATCATTATTTAAGACATTAGAATGATCTGAAGGCAAATGATGCAACAGATACAGCTCAAGCAAGAGTGCCAGACCCTGGAAACTGCCTAGGAACTAAACTATTCTTTGCTATTTAGGATGAGCCATACAATAAGTTGTGCTGTGAATAAACATTTGAGATTGTTACAGGTATGAATCCACTGGACACATTTATGTAACGTCTTTCTGACCAGTCACTAAAATGCTGAAATTATATATATATATATTTTAAAAAACACCAATAATATCAAAGAGGAAAGTGCCCCGTTCCCATTTGAATGTGTTACTTTGTAACTTAGAATCTAAAGAGCAAGGAATATCTTATTTATACATAATGTTCACAAGAAGTAATATAAGGCATGGGGTGGAATACTAATCGACTAGCAGTCCCATATATATACACATTACATTGTTGGGTCAAAATTAGACAGATAAAATACCTCCATCCTAGATCTAGATCTTTTTGAAGCACACCAGAGTAAAAGGCTTGCAATTCTTGCATCACAGTGCCATCTACTGTGTAAAGACACGTTTTAGAGTGGCCAGAAATGACCCATGCAGCAACTGGAAGGGTTCAGTTTGTACGGATTTGCTCTGCCACTTCTTTCACATTGCATAAGCCAAATATGGGTGCATTGGGTTGTGCAGTCTCATTGTTTCTGACCTTGTTTTGATATCTTCGATTAGGAGAAACTTAGGAAAGCAGAACAGTGGGAAAAGACTCTTCAGACAGCCGGGAGAACCACACAACTGCCAGTTAATTATGAACTACACTACAATGCACTGTGCCAGATGGGGCCAGCAGTCTGACTCAGAATGCCACCTTCATATGTTAAGCTTCATCAAATAAAAAGTAAAAATCATGCTTAGAATGCCATCCTAGGTGTAGGAACATAGGAAGCTGCTTTATACCGAGTCAGACCATTGGTCCATCTAGCTCAGTTTATGTCTATGCTGAGACACTGCCTGGCAGTGGCTTTCCAGGGTTTCAGGCAGGAGCTTTTCCCAGCCCTACCTGGAGATGTCAAGGATTAGCAGTGCAATTCTATACATGTCTATTTGAGAAATATCCCCAAATGAGTTCAATGGGGCATACCCCCATGTAAGCATGTATACAATTTCAGGTCATACCTGGGACATTCTGCAGGTAAACCATGAGCTCTTACCACTGAGCTACAGCCCTTCTCCAATGTGTGTTTACTCAGAAGCAAGCCTGCGTTCATTTGGGCTTGCTCCCTAGTAAGCACGTATAGGATTGCAGCCTTGCATGTTTACACAGAAACAAGCTCCATCCACTGTGTTCAGTGGATCTTACTCTCAAGCAAGTCTACAGAGAAAGGATTGCAACCTGAAACATGCTCATGCAATCTACATGTAACAACTGAAAAACAAGTAACAAAGAAACGCAACTCTAAAGGGAAAGAGTGCAACACCAATAGTCAATCAGGGATCAAGACATCTAAGAAGCACCACTGAATAGTTTTTACAGTGCAATCCTATACAGGTGTATTCCGAAGTTAGTCCAATTGATTTCAATGGGAATTACTCCCAAGTAAATTGGTATAAGATTGCAGCCTTATGCGCCTTGGTTTTCTTCAAGTCTGATCCAGGCTTATTCGCAGTCATAAGAAAATAAGAAGCGCCATGGTGGATCAGGCCGGGGGTCCATCTAGTCCCGCATTCTGTTCACACAGTGGCCAACCAGCTGCTCACGGAAAACCCCCAAACCGGACACGAGTGCAACAGCACTGAAATCTAGGGGTCTTAAATTAGTCATGACTAAATTAAGTCCCATTGATTTCAGAGGATCTACTCTACTTGGATGCAACCCGTTGTCTTTAAACTCTTAAGAGCGCTTTTCAGGTCCGCTAGCAAAAAAAAAAAAAAAAAGGTGGGGGGAGTGGAAAAGCCAGTAACTGCCCACCCATTCCCAGGTATGAAGGTATGAATCCGTTTGGTTCGGCAAAACCCGCCCGAATCTCTGCGGGGAAATCCTTCATCGCGAACCATCGCGCGGCGCTTCACATCACGCAGGCACAACTATCACCATAGAGATTTGTAAGCTCTATGGTTCTCATGAGGCGAGAGCGGAGCCGGAAGACGGAGAGGGGAGGAAGAAGACGGCTCTGTGTGCAAGACGCATGCGTCCGACGTAGCGGTTTAAACGGTGGCGCGAGGCTCGTAAATGTCGTTTGGTGACCATGGAGCTTGCTAACGGCCGGTTTGTCTTAACAGGTACTGTTCCGTTTCAAGGGCGGCCTCTGGCAGGCTTCCGTTCGTGGAACAGGGTGGGCGGGGGGAGTATGTAACTCCCATGACCTATTTCTGTCTCCTTCTGAACACGGGTGTGAATATGGGGAGCTGGTTTTTGAGTCGGGTTACTGCTCCATCTAGCCCAGGACTGTCTTCTCCGGCTGTGAGAGCGTCCCAGGTCCTTTGGCTTTAGGTCCTTCAGTTTGGGACATCAGGGATTGTACGGGGGAGCCTAGTGCGTGGAAGACTTGTGCTCCAGCGAGGCTTACCTGCAAGCAACTGGTACCCAGGATTGAAGCCTCCCCACGCACAGCTCTGGTGTTGTGGTGTGGAGATGGTAGTACTGTCTCTTTAAGAGACTAAAGATTAGACTCAGCTGAAGGCTGAGGTAATCTATAAGAGGAGTTGTGGATAGTAACGCAGAGAGGCTTAGTCAGGTATATGCCTGTGTTGTTAGCCTTGCAAGGCATGTTTTAAATAAAGGATTTGTATTTATACTTTTACTCTGCCTCTTCTTGGATACAACACGTGGCAAGCTATTCTCTTCCTTACCAACCAGACACATACTTTTTCAACTATCTTGGATATGTGCATAATTGAACCCTGGGCTTACCAGAAATGTGAGAAATGCTTGAAAAGTACCAAATAAATTTGAGCTTCTAATTATTTATTATTATTTATTACATTTGTATACCGCCCCATAGCCGAAGCTCTCTGGGCGGTGTACATAGGATTACAAACAATTTAAAACAATATACAAAAATTAAAACAGCAAAAACATACAACATACACACAATCTGTACATTTAAAAACCACTACAACACTACAAAAAGCTACAAAAACAAAACAAACCCAGGCTCCTCAGTATTTATTATTTATTTCAGTATTTATTATGTGTACAGTGTGTACACATAAGTGTGTACAGAGATGGCATGTCCCTCCCCAGTGCATCACCACCACCAAGTCCTGCATATTTCCATTTCAGAAGATGAACACTCCCCCCTCCAAACTCCACTCGTTTAAGAAACTAAGTGATGACTGCACATGTCCATGCAGTATGCCAACTTTCCTAAGGCTTTTTTATCCTGCTTTTTAAACAATACTTTGCTCCATTTTAAACATGACTAAATACCATTGCTATCTGCAATTCTCCTTTCACTCTTTATGTGCCTCCTCTTCCCTACCTATATGTTAGTTTAACTACATCCATCTCTGTCAGATTTTAAGGACTCTTTGTAGAGATAAAAATAAAAGGGAATGGAGTGCTCAGTTGTGTGGGTTTTTAGTGTGTATTTAAAGATTTTAGAAGACTTTTCAGTAATATAACATGTACAGTTGATCAGAACATATTGTAAAAAACACTAATGTCAAGGTAGGTAGGTGATCTGAATCCCCCCCCCCCCAATGAATTTACTAGAATAGGTAACAGTTGTAAATGGTAACATGTTTTGTGTTTCTATACCCTCAACTCTGCCACACTATGGGGGAATTTGTTTGACACAACAACCCACCCTGCAAATAAGTTCTGCAATGTGGGTTGTTCTATGCTTCTCCCTTCCCCTTTTCACAATTCCCATTTGCTGTAACCACAGCAGAGAAGGGACCCTATATACAGTCACATCCCTGCATATCAGCTTTACTAAAAATATAAGGCATTTGTAGGGTTGGTACTAAAAGTTGTCAAAAGAAAAAGGAAAGAAAACAAAGGTCACTATCTAAGCATTTTTCCTTAGTATGACTAGGGCAGGAGTGGCTATATAATACCAAGTAAGCCCCACTGACAACCAGTCAATTTAAAATCCAAGTACAAGGAACACTTCACTTGCTGGCTGTCATGATGGAGGTACAGGTAGGTTCTTAAAAAGTGGTAGCAGCACTTCAGGTATGATTCGTTGTAGATCTGATAACAACAACTCTACTATGCTATATTTAGCAGTCTGTTTATTGTCTTTCTGGCACTGATTTGGAAGAACTGTATAAATACGATATATAGAAGTAGTTAATAGACATCAGCAAGCCATACTATGGAAATAGTTGAGATTTGCATGCAAAAAGTTGCAGTCCAAGGTTGATATTGAACTCACCCACCCACCCACCCATTAACTTTCACCTTGCTGGCAGCCATTCCATCAGGATGCAAAGCAGAGGAAGAGAAGAGAAGCAAAGCAATTCCATCTGCTGAGAGACCATCTGCCTTTGGCTTCTCCCAATTATCACCTAGCTGGCAACCATTCCATCAAGCTCCCTTAACTGTTTTCATCCCAGTTGGTCATGATAAGAATTCTAACTAAGAAATTATGTTTGTGATTGCTTTTTCTCCTCTTTCCTCCCCATCCCTTTCCCTTGGGTGTCATGTGTTTTACACTGACTGTAAGCCTGTGGTAAGGAACTGTCTTATTCCTAATATTTATAAGCTGATCTGGTAGCTGTTTTGGCTCTTCTTTATTGCTTCATAGGTGTTATAGCATATGTTGAAGTATGGTCATCCAGCAGAACAGAAAATTATTCCAAAGCCTTCGCCCAACAACTACTTGATATGGGAGCCACAGTAAGTAATACTTTCTGAATGCTTGTTATAGATAAAGCTGCCATTACGTGTAATTTTCTTTTCAGTTCATAAGTTTTTTAAATGAATATTGTAATATCAATATATATACATATTTACCAACATGTCTAGTACTAAAATGATGCAATAGAAAATGTTTTTAATGAATCTTATGCATTTCAATGTTCTGATTTTCCCTCTGTTTCTACAAACCCTTTCTATTACAATTATAAGGGGCTTCTTGGGGTGGGGTAGAAGTATGATTAACCTTTTGTTTTGGGTCAACTTGCTAGGATGAAATAATATCTAATGTATCCCAGGTTTGTCTTCTGTAAATCATTATGCTGTCCAGTTTAGAAGGTACAGTAGTTGAATTTTGGTTTATCCATGAGTAGTGCATTTGTCCATGCTGCCTAATCACCCCACTTGGCTCCTACTAGTGTAAGGGGCTAAAATAATCAGAAATGTAACAAGAAAGCAAACATTTCCCATTATGGCCAAAGCAGGGGTCCTGGTTGGTCACTCTCTTAACAACTCAGAGTCGAAAGCCTGGTGCAGCAGGTGAGCTTCTGAGTGATAGCAGTGGGATGTTGCAATACCTGGTTGCATGCTTCTTCTTTTACTGAAGGTTGCAAGTCTTAATTTAAACATTACTGTAAATTTATGTCTAGCAATCTCCAAAATACTGAAGAAGTTGGATGTGAAAACTACATGTGGGACTTCAGCATCCAGAAGCCCTAGAGGTTTAAGACCGTTTTTTAAATGATTGACAAACTTAAGTCAATAATCTAAATAGAGGACTAAGAAATAACAGGGATTACAATTTTTGAGGAAAAACAAGTGTCTAGTTGCACCTTTTAAAAGTAACAAATTTATTGTGGAATAAGCTTTCATGAACACTGAGGGTATCAATGAATTTAAGCACATGCATCTGTTTGTTGGCCAAGGTGTATAGCGTACTGTACTCCTTGTTTCAGATTAACTAATGAAAGGCCCTAATTATCCGTTTTAAAAGCTTCAAATTTCCTGCTTAGCTGGTAAAGCAATGTGTAAGAATTTAAAGTGCAGTCCTATTGTAAGACTTTTTTCTGCCTAAATATGCATAGGATTGTGCCCTAAATCACTTTTTCTTTCAATTGAAGAGTATGTAGTTTCAAAAAGAGTTTCTAGCTAAGGTTCTAAAAATGTTTGTTCCCTTATGTTCTGTAGGTTTCCAAGACTTTCAACAAACAAGTGACTCATGTGGTCTTTAAAGACGGACTTTCATCTACATGGAATAAAGCTCAGAAGCTTGGGGTTAAACTAGTGTCAGTACTTTGGGTAGAAAAGTGAGTATTGCTATGTGGTACAAAGTGCCAGAGGAGAAAATATTCAAAAAGGAATGTTAATGGCTTCAAAAATTCCTAGTGTGTGATTGTCTTTTTTGAATAAAATAATTATAAGTTAGAACTGCTGGCCATAATTGTGCAGGAGTCCAGACTGAGACTCCCAAAGAAGCATGTATCATAGAGAGCATATAGCTTAGTGGTCATGCACACGCTTAGCACATTGTAGGTCCCAAGTTTTATCTTTGAAATCTTGGGAAAAACAATAGCTTAAAGCTTTGGGGAGTTGCTGGCAGTCAGTACAATACTAGGCAGTACTGACAATACTGGGCTAGATGGAACAATGGTCTGACTCAGTAAAAGGCACCTTTACATATTTATATATAGTTTACAAGTTCTTTCTCCCCCAAAAAACCTTTTGTCTTAGAAATATAAGTGATGTGGTAGACTTCAGTATTGCATAAACTACAAGACTGACTTTAACCCCCCCAAAAAAAAATTCTAAGTGTTTTGATGAGATATGTTTTCATCTTCATTAATAAAATATGCCAGATGTCTTGAGGTATAATGTAAGATCACTAGGTGTCACTAGAATCACATTGTTGAACTATTTTAATTTCATGCTGCAATCTCATGGTTTTGTAGACTTAATTGCATATCAAGAGATTGCAAAGCAGTGATTTTCAAACTTTCTACCTAAAGGGAACACTTAACCTGTATTAAAGTCTTCCTTGTGGAATCTTTTGCTTGGAAATAGCATTTTGCAGTGTGGGGTGTTCTGGTTCAGTGTTTACGCTTTCTTTCAATATACTCACTTCCGTTCCCCCTTTTTCTTATTTTTCTGTTACCACCCTCACTCCAAACAGCCTGTCAGAACTCAGTGGCCATTGACCATGCTTAGTCCCTCATTGGATTCCCTTTCCCATGGGATTTTATTTTTCATACTTCCTTGGGGTGTCCCCATGTGTGTTGATAATTTGTTCTTGTTTGTGGGTTGTGCCATTTTGGTTACATACGGATAGCACTCAGAAAATGAATTTGCTGTTAGTATGTATAACGATGAGTATGCTGTCCTTCAGGAAAGTTTGTCACCCATTGCCAGTTTTCTCATTAACAGGCTTCTGAAGAACCCTAGAGTTTCCTGGAATTCGGATTAGAAACCACTGTTGTAGTGTAACAGAAACAGTCTAAGCCCAATATTAGATAACTATCAGCTCAGATTCTTTGTGAGATGTTCATATGTTCTTACAAAACCCTTATCATAAAATTTATTACTATTTCATAGACATAAAAAGTATACAGAGGCCTACCTGGGTGTGTTCTTAAAATATACTTGTGAAGTCCACTTAATGCTTTATGAAATGCCTACATTGAAAGCTTTTTTAGACTTGCATAGATCACTGTTTGTGAGTTATGTATAAGAACTACATAACCTATGAAGAGAACTGCTGTAAAAGAACTATGTCATTTCTGTTTTACAGACATACTCACAATTTTGTTTTATTTTTTGCTATCTGTCACTGCTTATCACATGTTTTTCAAATTTGTCCTAATTGATTTGACTAAAGCATGCATAACATACAGGATTGGAACTTCTTGGCATACGTAGAGACAGGAAAGCTGCAGCCATGCATGTAAGCAAGAGGTTGCTATAGGCAACTGGATGATTCTATGTTCTTGAGTTTTCAGGATTGAAGAAATGAGCTAGAAAAAGTCAGATTTAGGAATCGTTTGATATATGTGCTGTCATACTGAAATTCTAGTACTTACATTTTTTTTTAAAAAAAGGTTTTTTTTTGGGGGGGGGGTGAAGGCCTTCACTTAAAACAGAGTGACAGACCTGACTGACATTTAAGTCATGCAAGAAGGGCTTTGTCTTAGACTCTGGCTACTAGCAAAACTAAGGAATGTGACCCTTGTCCTTAAAGATTCTGTTCCCTTCCTATCTGTATCTAATTACTAGCTCTTTTACAGTTTTGTGCTCTATCTCTACTCAAGTGAATATAAATAGAAACTGTAGCATTTCAAATGTGACTTTTACAAGCAAGCAAGTGGTCCATTTGATGACCTGCATTTCTGGACAAGATACGCCTTTTAGGAATTTTGGATATGTCAGAAAGAACAGATGAGAACTGACCTAGAAATATGCTGCTAGACTATCAGGATAAGTTCAAATGCTGTGCAATGCTAAGGTTCTCAAGTATCTAACACCATTGTTACCAGTAGTAAATATGTCTAATCCTACACCCCAAAAATGCATAAATTAATTAAATGTGTTCTGCTCAGATGCCGAGAAGTTGGAGCACATGTTGATGAATCGTTATATCCTGCAATAAATACTAATGAAGGGTTACCTCAGCTTAATAAAAAGGTATGTATTTAACTTGAAATCCGTCACCTAGCACCCAAATAGGCATTGCTTATGACCCTATAGGCATTTGGTGGGACCTTCAATTTCTCAGTGCCAGATAATTTAGAAGCATTTAAGCACAGGTAAATATGATGATTTGTGAAATCTATTTATTTCTGTGGGGATTTCCAGTTTGTTTCTTTACTTTCTCAGATATCTATGGAAAGTCTCCCAAGTTTCTCTGCTTTTCCAAACAATTTCTGCTTATGCAACATTCTTGCAGTTTTTACCCCTGAAAAAGCAATTGTGCAAACTGATGTGTATTTATGGTAGGAGTGGGTCAAAAATCCGCCTGGGCCTGTGAGCTAACCAGATGCCCTGCGCTCGGCCCTTTCAGGCTCTGGTGAACGTGCCTGGTGTATTTTCGCCCCATGGTGAAGAATGAGGGTGCTGGTCCCATCAGGTGTGTGGGGGGGAATGCACGGGGGGAATGCACAATTTCCCCAGCCTTGGTGAAATTGCGGTAGTCCTCCCTGCCCCGTCGATAGCCTCCTCGCCCCTCTGATTGGGGGGGGGGGGTCTTAAAGGCCCTAAGGCTTTCCTGACCCCCCCACCCCTATCGGGGCCTGAAAGGTCCTCTTAACACAAGCATTGTTTAACAGGAAAGCATGTTTTTCTGGGCATCCGGAAAGTGCGCAGATTCCCCCAGCCATGCTATTACAATGGCTGGGGGAATCTACACACTTTCCCCAGACCGGGAAAGTATGATTTCCCTCGCCTCTCCCCCCTCCCTCGCCCATTGGGGCCAAAAGGGCCTCTTAACACAATTGTTGAGGACCTTTCAGGCCCCAATGCGTGTGGGAGAGAGGGAAAGCACATATCTGTGGCAGCCAGAAAATGCATGCTAATGGCATGCTGTGGGAATTATGCACTTTCCGGAGGCATCAGATGTGCGCATTGCTGAGCGCTCGTTGGCTGGAAGAGGGAACTTTATTAAAAACCCTTGACAGTGGATTCCATAGACCCAGGTCTCAAAGGTGTCTTTTTTAAGAAAAGAAAAGAAACATAGGTGGGATGATTCACATGTTCTATCACATGTGGCAGCAGTGACAGGATTATATACTGTGTTTCTCTCACATGTTGGTTTTAGAACCGCATTCATTGACTTGCTACACTATCTAATCAGAACATATGCAGAAAAAAAGGACTCTGAACATAACCAGATCTCAAGAATGCATATTTCTTCACATACTATGATATAGTGAGTCTAGTCACATGTTGGGAAACTGAGGATGATTGAAGAATCCCTAAATGTCTATCGGTAAAACATAAATTAGTTCCATTTTAATAAGGATTGAAAGAAATAACTATGCTGGGAATTTTACAGAGAGGATTTTTAAAAAGCTTTTCTTCCATGGCTTCAAAATTTCCTGGAATTTTGCATGTCTAGTCTTGCTTACATATCATTTTTAGAAATTATTTTGGAGAAATAAAGGATGGGTAGCAATGTATGAGCGCTTTGTCTTAAACATTTTGTTCATCATTCTAAAAGATAATATTTCATAATCCAAAATATTTCTGCTTTTTCATATTTTCAAATAAGATAAATTGCTGGATTTACCACTTTCCTTCTATGTTTTCTCTGATCAAACTTTATTTTAGAATATGTTCCAAGTTCTGACTTTGGCATTAATGGAAATGCATATTATGTTTTAAAGAATGTGTTTAATTTGTACACCTAATTTATAACAAGTGTTATTACAAGCCTTATCAATCAATGCTATGGTTTTCTTTTCTTTTATAGCACAAATGCATGCAGCCGAAAAACTACATTGAAAAACCTCCAGAAAATGATAGGAGACTACAAAAAAGGTTGGAAATTATGACTAAAGAGTTAGCAGTGCAAAAAGCAGCAGTAGGTAAGTTTATGAACTGTTCATGTTATTAATGCTTTTTAACCATGTGCTGGTATATTGTGAAACTTGAGCATAATCTTAAGGTACTGCTCCAGAGTTGTAATTCCAAACTAATATCTACAAATGGGAACGTCTGTTAAATTTGTAGAACAAGGTGAACTGCAGACAGAGAGAGAGTGAAGAGGGCAAAGCCAAAGGAATTCCTTTAGTCCCCCTAAATGGGAGTCCAACAGTAGCGACTCTCCTTTCCTGCCCTCTCCACCACTACCTATAATTTAGGTTCCCATTGGATCACCATAAGATATTGTAAATCACATAACATCGGTTTGAAATTATCTTTTCTATTGTTTCTTAAAATGTGTTGTCTTTATACTGGTGTAGTGGTAGCAGCCTGTCTGTAGAAAGTATGGGGTAGCTGGAATGAGAATGCAAAAATTAGTTTGCTTTCATGTGGATTTTCTTTCCAAGCAGAAAGGTGACAAAGCTATCCTACTAAGTTTATAAGTGGGATATAAGTTAGGGCTGAGCAGTATCCACCACTTTCCTAAGTGAAGGTGTCAGGCGGGGGAGAAATCTACCACAATTTTCGATGTGAGGTGTTGCATTTATTTTTTGTTCTACAAAGTGGTCCCAATGCCCCTCACTTTAAAAATAGCTAAAACTACCTTTCCAAGTAGCATCTTTGCCGCACATAGTAATGTTGCTGTCTAGCACTTTCAAAATGTAGCTGCTAATGCCCCTGGGAACGATGTTATATCATCACATACTGTTGTTCCTCCGAGGGACAGAAAGCAAGTATCACCTCCACCTGAACATTCACATGTGTGTTCTCCCCAAAATTTGGGAAGGTTTCCACCCTGCAACCTCCCACAATATAAGGAAAGAAGCTAAAATAAATTAAAAAGGTCCAATATAGATAAATATATCTGTTTAGACTAAACCTGGGTACTCCCTTTCTTGTCTTGGTCTGTTCTTGGCTACCAAACTTCACCATTTCTGCCTGTCTTAATAGTTTCAAGCATTCTTGGGTAGGGTAAAAGTAGAGGATCAAGGTGGTTATAGTCATTTTATTATCACTCCCTCTAATAGCAAACCTAGACAGTGACCATCAACAGTTACTTAGCAAAGCAGGCCTGCTAAGAAAAAGTAGGGACATATCAGCATGCTGGGCAGAACACTTGAAATCTGCAGAGGTATAAAACATGTTAAAAACAAACACCCTAAAGCAGCAACTCTACACAACCAAAACACAGCCCAGTGAGTACTGCGCATTCTCTGGCCAGATCTACACCAAGCAGGATATGACACTTTGAAAGTGGTTTGAAAACGGTATATGGAATGTGACATGGGCCCCCCCACTTGTCAATACTGTTATAAACTTATAAAGCAGTAGTGTAGATCCTCTGTAACCCTGGAATGTTGAATATCAAAGGAGTGAATGAAATGGAATATCCTGGAGGAGGATGTGGTTGGATGGTTGAAACTATGAGCAGAGGTAAGGTTAAAAACTGTTTTGAAAACTTTGTTCAAAACCTTGACCTATAGTAAAGATGCTTTGATATAAATTTAGCTTTTCAAAATGTTACTTCTACTCTGATATTTGTCTGCTATTGAAATATAGAATTTCTCTAATCATTTTTCAATTATAACTTTTTAGAAACAGACATTCCAGTTTTATTATTTGAAGATGATGGTTCACTATTGTACAGCCCAGCAAGTAAAATAAAGTATCAGTGCAGTGCAATGGAGAGAAGAATAAAGGACATGAAGGAAAAAAGGGAAAATCTTTCACCCACTGGTATGATAAACATTCTTGTGACTCGTGAAAGGATAGAAAGATTTCTTTTTATTGGAGAATTTTCCTAGGGTGTTGCCACCATTTTGCCAATATGTCAGGATAAGTATTCATTGGGGTATGCTTGTTTCCCCTTAGATACAGGTATAGGGTTATTGTTATTTTTAAATAATGTATTGTTTTTAGAGTGCAAGTTAATCTTCTCCTTATAACTGCTGCTGCCATAGCAGTGTAAAAAGACAGAAGTTCATCATAAATGTGGGGAATGGGGGCTTGTTGGCAATGTAATCCTCTCCGTCCCCCAATCTGCGAGAACATCTTCAGTGGCAGTACAAGACATTAATTTCTTTGTAGGCACCTTCTGACTTTTATTGTATAAAGCAGCTGTGTTCAACCTGATGCACTTCAGATATGTTGGTCTACAACTCCCCTCACCAGCATACCCATTAGCTGGGGATGATGGGAGTTGCAGTCCAGCACATCTGGAAAGCGCCAGGTTGGGCAGGGCTGCTTTATACAAGAAAATACAGAAGATGTCTAACAAGAAATTAATGTCTTGTTCTGCCACTGAAGATGTTCTGGCAGATCTGTTAACAGATCTACCAAAACTTTTAAGAATAGGGTTGGGAATAAAGCTGAAACCAAACATGGTTCATCAGCCATTCTTTGGGGCTGTTATACTGCTCTGGAAATGCAATTCCACTTATTTCCATGACATTATGTTCTCAGTATTAGCAAAATTTCTCAGGGCATTGGCCTAAATCAATTTAATTTGTCTGAAATGAGACTTCTCAAGCAAACATTCTGGCCTAGTTCAGATGTAATGATAAGAATCATTGTGCTTGTACAAGTGGGAGTGACTATACAAGCCGCAAATCTTCCATCTGTGTTTTATTTACTTTTTCGTGCAAACCAGGAAATCTGGGTTGTCTCTCCCCCAACAAGCCAGAATCATAAGCCGTGGTTTGTTTTTGGCTTATGACTCTGGCTTGGGAAAAAGGCAAGCCACAGTTCTTGAGCCACAGGTAACACTTCCAGTAGGAGCGATCGGGCAGCATTTGTAAGCATGCTGCTTGTAAATGCTCAGACATTGGTATGTGTGAACCAGGCCTATGTGAATACATTAGGTATGAAATTTCTTTCAGTATATGTGGAAATGCTTTGTCTGTCAGTTTCAGATTTAAGAACTCCTTTAAGCTGTTCCTGTTGGTTCACTGAGAACAACTGAGGTTTTCACTACCCTCATGATCTTTTAAAATTGAGTGCTAATCACATCTTAAACCAAATTGTAATGTGATTAGCACTACATAGGGAGTTCTATGTATCAATTGTGTATATATATTCATATTGAATATATTCAGAATTAGACTAAGCCTAATAGTGTATTTAAAATAAATGTTAAAATTGAATTTGTCTTTGAGTTACTTAGCCAATAGAAATCTAATAACTTGCATTTTTAGCTTCACAGATGTCTCAGGTGTCTGATTCCAGTTCTGTTCCAGCAGTGCATGAACAAATTCTTGTTTCTACCAGTTCAACTTGTACATTGCAATCAGGTAAAAAAAAAGAAAGGAGTGGGGGAAGGAAATATATAGTATTGAACTTTATATCTAAGTTTTTTATTTAAAAAGAAGTATGTAAAATAGATGTGTATATGTAGTAGTTAAACTTTCACATGTAAGCGTTCCTATAATACGTTATAAAGAAGTATTTGAAGTGAAATTACATAAATTGTAAAGTGATTATTTCAGTGATCATATTTTGTATGATTGTATATTGGCATACAAGGGGCAAATTCACACATTACTCTAAGCCACCCTGAGAATAAATAATCATGGGTTGGTTATTTGCTCGCTAACTTGACAGACAATTGGGAGCTCTGAGGTTTACTGTGGCTTCTCCCTGCCCCCCCCCCCCCCCCCCCCAGTCCTCCTGCCGGCTCCCAGCATGTATCCCAGACACCTTTGCAGCAGAACTCATTTCCTCAGTCCCTGTGTCAGCGCCATTTCTGCAACTGGAGTTGCCAGCTACTGAGGGAAACTCCCCCATACCCAAATCAGATCATCAAATGGAATTTTCTGAACAGTTATGAACACAGTAACACATTCGCAACTTTAAAAGAAATTATTTTCAGGGTCTTGCACAAGAGTGCTCGTTTGCTATTTAACCCAGCATGCTGATATTCTCCCTCTCTCAATGTCCATTTCACTCTCCACTACCCTTCTTCCCATGCTAGCGATCACCTTTTTTTTAAAGGCTGCTTCATGTACTCCCAAAGTAATTATATGCAACCCAAAAGTTCCTTCTCTTTCAGCAGCTGGCTGTTTTTTTGTCTCCCCACCCCCACTTTTGCCTGATCACCTTTAAGATTTTTATTGCATATTTTAATTACGTTTTGCAGTTTCAATTGTTTAGTGCTGGGGAGAGAAACTTGTTGCCCTCCAGATGTTTTGGTCTACAACTCCCCAAATCCCTCACCTTTGGCTTTGCTGGCTAGGGCTGATGGGAGTTCTAGGCCAAAACATCTGGAGGGCCATAAGTTGCCCTAGTTTAGTACTATGTGCATGAACCTTGTGCTTGTGCACTTCCCTTCCCTTCTCTTTCAAATTGGCTGTGAGATCAGAAGTATTGCAGTTTGTCGTGGGGTCTGTTCAGACAACCCACTAAGCCATGGTTAGAGCTCTAACCGTTTTGCAGCAAATGGTTAGTAAGTAAACTGTGATTATTTAGCCCCCATGGTTAGGGATGGTTCACACGACAAGCTAAGTCACGGTTCGCACGACACGCTAAGCCATAATGTTAAGTCAAAATACTTAACCACTGTGGCTTAGTGTGTTGTCTGAACAGGGTCATTATGTCAAACCTGAACAAACTGATTTGTGTTAACTTATTGTTTATTGAAACAAGTCAATTTCAAATAATCCTCAATGTTCCTGGTTGTTGTTTTAAAAAAACATAGGTAACACCAACCTGCAGTTTCCAATTCGGATATAACAAACTATGGTGCATGGTTAGTTGAAAACTGAAGTAGATGCTTCAGATCTCTTCACTCCTGAGCCAGATTGGGAGGGAAAGTGCACTAGCACTAATGCTGGACTATGGTTTAGCATTATATGCAAACCAGGCCAATAGGTGTAATCCAGAGAACATTAGCCTATCAAAGTTCTGTTAAAATAAGTGATACTTATGTTCTTAAATCGTGTCAAATTCAATGGAACTTAGAGGTGGTTACATTTTCCTAGACTTCATCTTCTGTCTTCAGTTGCATAAAGTCGCATACATGTAGTACACACATCAAAATTAGTGGGGCCATTACAAAGCTCTATTCCTGCACATACATTACTTTGTTGAAAAGTCACATGTTATTCTGTAATGTTTGACAGCTATACATACTCTGTTTCATCCTGGTGCATGTAGTGGGATGCTCTCTGTTTGATATGCTGTATGACTTGTGTGCATTTTTTTTTCTTATGCAGAAGTGTGATCTAAGTAGTAAAATCATGTTGTGTGAACTGATGTACCCCCTTGAACAAGTAATATAGGATTCAATAGTGTTTCTAAATTCATGTTAATTTCTTTGAATGGTTAAGATTTTGCTTGTTACAGGCTTTTAATAGAATTTTAATTGTTTTGTGTTTTATAGAAAGGAAGAGCAGTGATCTTGTAAACTCAAATTTTGTTAACATGTTGGGAAATTCTGAAACCAAGAATCTTGGAAAGGAATCCACCAAATACATGCTTGAAGTTGAAAGTGCTGCAGATGTTTCCTTATTTGCACTATGGAGCTCTCCAGTTTCCACAGATGACTCCAAACTTACAAGTCCAAAACAACCTAGTGGCAAATGTTTAAGAAAAAAACTAATTCTGTCCAACAGCTTGGAAGGTGACTTCCTTGCCACAAAGGCAAAATCAGAAATGTCTACACAAAAACATGATAACAGGAATTACTGTCCTACAACTGTAACTGGAAATCACTTCTCTGAGACAAGCAAGTTGGAATACAAAGTTTCTTCAGAAAAAATGGTCCATTTGGAAGTTGCTGAAGATACCAGCAACAATCACTTAAATTTCGAAACTAATCTACCTTCAATAAATCTTACTCTTTCTCCAGTAACAACTGATCATTATTCCATTTGGAAGCAACAGAAGAAACCCAGAAGGAGATCAAGTTTTGGACTGAGCACCTCAGCATTATGTGAGAGAGATTCTCAAAATGACTTTTTGCAGGCAATGCTCACTCCTGTTGAGTCTACCAAAGACCAAGATTCTTCTTTTGAAGATTATTTTTCACCTTCTAACTTGAATAAAAATAAAATAAGAGTTAGTCTTCCTTTTCCATGCCTGCAGAAATTGCAGAATCCTAATGAAATGGTTTTCAAATATAGCTCTTTAAGAAGCAAGCCAGAGGCAATGTTGCAAGGGTCTAAGAAAATCAGTGCAATTTATAGCCAAAAGAGGAAAAGAGAAACTGAGATCAATGAGAATGCTGTAAGTAGTGACTGCATGCAGTGTATACCTCCTCAAAGTGAAGACAGTGCAGTTTTAAATTATATGTCAAAGACAGAAAAGCAAGACACAGTGGAAACCCCATGCTGCCTTCTGAATCTTAACATTCAGGAAAAGATCTGCACAACCAGAGTAAATAGCCTTTCTCCCAAAACTGGTAAGTTGCTGCTGAAATGTGGACATTCAGAGAGATAGCACCGTGAATTATTTAAAACCTCAATTCTAAAGTGTAGATTGAGAGACATTTTCTAGGAAACAAACTCCAGGAAGAAAAATATTCTATGTATTCTATCAGAATTTTTAAGTACTAGGATATACTTTCAGTAGCCCAGATATGAAAAACAAATGGAGTGAATAATCTGTTGCACATAGCTGAAAATGGAAGGCATTTTAATACTCAGTACCTCATAAGATGTCTTGTAACCTAGTTGTGTACCTAACTAAGTACCAACAGCTTTTCAGATTCTTAGTACAGAATTCAAAATACCTCTTAAAAACCAAAGTAAGAAAATATTTTCAAAGCAATTAGCAGTCACCAAGGATGGGAACTCACGAGAACTATACAACTTGAACGTTCACAGCCCTGTCATACATTTTTGAGAAATGAGTGAAGGAAGTTCACATAGAGGACTGTATTTGCATAAGAATTCAGGTAAATCTATTCCTGTCTTAAGCAACAGAAAACCCCATTTAAATCTGTTCATTTTAAAAATGATTATTTCTGTTGAAAATTTGTGATAATTTATATTCTAAATCCACTGAAGCAAATATAATATATACTTATTAGCTAAGACAAATATAATATATACTTATTAGCTAAGGTTGACATGATTGAAAATCCATGCATATTGGGAAGGATCCAGTTTAAAGATGTGTTTCATTGGGCTGGTGAAAATGGACTTCTCTGCCTGTTCTTGATATGGCAAGTCCCAGAAAAAGCTACACACAGGGTTGGCGAACCCTGCTGAATGAGGTGAGTTGTAATGCAGGAGGAGGGGGATCCCCAAAACTCAGGAGAAGACACATTCTGTAAGTGAAGTCTTTCCCTCCCTGGAAGGCACAGTCTGGATTCAACTTAACATGACACTTTAGTAATAGGGCAGCAACTCCTAGATTTTAAAAGTCCTATGTTTATCAATTCTAGTTACACAAAAAGTTCTAGAATAGTATAAATTGGAATGTTTGTACAAAAACTAAATGCTTAATTTCAGCATGTATCTCTTTCAAAACTGACAAGTGAATCATGGGAGAAATGTGATTTCAGAGTTCCTAAATATAATTGAATGTGTTTCTTACAATGCATGTTGAATTACTCATCTGAATTATTGAGATGCTAAGGCCTACACAGCTGAGTAGCTGGAAATAATTTTTAGGCATTTTTTAATGGGTTATGTGGTTTTTATGTTGACTAGAGTTTATTTCTTAGGTTTTGTGCAACTCTAACTCTAAGGAAAATACATTGTGTTGCATAGGAAGTTTTGTTCAGTCATTTGAAAAGGGAACAGACTATAGTGAAAATACATTATTTGCATTTAAATATGTTTTTCAAGTGGATGATTTTATAAATGTTAAATTATGGCCACTGAAGAGAATTATTACTTTGTCTCAGCATGACCATTAAAATATAGTTTAAATAATCTTGAATGTAATTCTAGAATGTTAGCATGAATTATTTGATTCATAAAGCAGGGCTTCTGTTATGAAAGAACTTTTTTCTTTTAGTTTCTAAATCGTAGATGTTTGAGAATTGATTATGTGTACAATATTCATTGGTTCTATTAAACGTTAAGCTTTTTTTTAAAAAAAACCAGTGTCTTCTCTACATTACAGCAGACCTCTGTAACATTTAGTCTGTGGGTATATTCAGCCACTAGGAAATATTAAGTTGGTATTTTTGCTATCTGTTTATTTGGTCTGATGGTTTTTTTTTTAAAAAAAAAACTGGAAGCTGTTCATTGTGCTTGTACAAATCACAAGTTTTTGCCCAGCATTTTACAGGCAGTTAAACTTAGTATAACATATTTCCAACAGAACATGCACAGGATCATGCTACAGGCCTGCATTCTAAACACATGTATGGCCCAGTTTTATGCATATTTACTCAATGTCTTGCTGAATTCAATGGGGCTTATTTTAATATAAATGTACATTTGTTTGCAGCATTAAGAAATAAGCTCCATTGCAATTTAGTGAAACTCAATGAAATTTTAAGTCTGAGAAAACTTGAGTAGGATTAGGTTCAAAAAGGGCTTGGATTACATGTAATCTGATTAACATGTTTCTGTTAACTCTAAAGTCGAAGATCAGCCAAAATGAAGAACTGGGTAATTGCATGTACTAAACAACAATCCTGATGTAACATCTTCTAAATGGAATATTAACTTTTAAGTGATGAAAATGATGGCATCTATTCTGGTCAATGCAGTCAAGAAAAGAGTGTTTTATTTCAGAATACATGAGTGGCTAAAATGTAGCATGCGTAATTAACATAGAGTTGGATGCAGAGTTAAGTTCATATAAGAGGCTGCAAGAAGGTGACTCTTATATTCCTACTCCTACAGCAGTCCCCTAGTCCAAAATGCTCCTGCGACTATTAGGAGATCTTGCTGAATGTGGTTGGCTGTGGCTTAGAAGGCATATTCCCCAGTTATGTGCACTTAACTCTGGATCCAGCCCATAGGCTCATGTAAGCTGACTGCATTGAACCTATTATTTCATATGTAGCTTAGATGTATGTTTTTATGTGTGGGACAGGAAATTGATGCAATTTCCTCTACCTCAGGGTGAATTTTTTTTTACTTGCTTACAAATCTTGTTAAATAATTGCTGAACATGTTTATTTAGTTTAGAACATTTTTAGATTGCCCTTCTGCTCAATGAATGATTGAGGTGATGTACAAATAAAAAAAATTATATAAACTACAGAAGTTTAACGTTTTGTACAATAAAACCAGGGCTTAATAAGAAAATTGGAAACAGCATTAACTATTAAAAGCTTGGTAGAACAGTGTTGTCTTCATCAGCCATCTAAAGACAATAATGCACCTGGGTTTAAAATGTGTCTTGCTTTTTTCCATGTACTGCCCTCTTTGATTAATAAAAGGGTAGAATAGGCCTTCAGAGTTATTTGGATTATCCATTATTCTACTACAGTGCACACGTGCATACACACACTACTTTCTATCTGGAAATCATGGCCACAATGGGAAGAACATAACCTATGAAGCAAAACCATGAATTCCTGTTATTTTCCATGCACATTTATCTTTAATAAGTGAGCTCAGCCTTCTTTGTAAAATAGCTTTGCACATATAAAGCAGTAACCTGGCTGCAACTCATTTGAAGAGAGATCCTGTAACTTCTATGGTAAACTATTGTAGCTCTCTTACATTATTTTGCTTGCAGCAATAGGTTGCTGGAGATGTTGCCTTGAAGAGGTTTCTCTCTTTTAAAGCCACTGTTCATTAGCTGTATTAGTAAATGAGCATCCCAAAGATTATAAACCAGGGCTTAATAATATCATACTGAAGGACTAATCTCCTATGATTTGGAATACAGAATGGTAATATACAGCTCCAAGTTATTCAGTATGAATTATTTGCCTATTATGGTTACACTGGTGTCAATTATTTCAATTATTTTATATAACATGGAAGCAAATATGCTCATTAGCTGCAACTAATGTTGACAACACTGACATCGTGGAACATTATGGTATTTCTTAAGGCTGGTTCACACACGTATGTACTTCATTTGAGGCCATTTTCAGTGTTACTTTCAGCATTACAATCACTGGTGCGTTTTCGTCCTATGCCTCTTCAGTAATGTTGCTTTTGGCCAGAAGGAAGCTCAAACATTCATCTCTCTGCTCAAGGTCACTGTTTGGGTCTCTGCCAAGCTATTTCTAATGCCCCACTTCAAAAATTAATCCATATTTGCTGATTGCCATACCACTGATAAGTGCTCCTGTTTCCACTAGTCAGTGATCCCTACCCTTTTGTTACACATCATCCCAGTTCTAGTACCTCATTAGTTGGTCTTAAGTCCTCTTTTCTCTCCCCTCCACACCATCTGCTCTTCCTTATAAACTTAAAGGTAAGTGTGTATAGAACTCTTCATGATGAATTGCATGTGGAAACGAAATGCATAGGGATCGACACATGTTGACAGGTTTTAGTAGCCACTGGGGCTTGGCTTTCTCACTTTGTGGGATTTTATAGGGGGTGAGCAGCAGGGAATTAATTGGATGTTTGTAGCAGCCCTCCCCAGCCAACCCAGGACATGGCTATGTACTGCAGAAGTCTCGGCCAGGAATCATTGTGAAAGGGATAGTCTATGCCTCTCTACTGCAAGTGGCTTTTTAAAAAACCTCTTACAGTTGAGTATAGTAGAGGCTTTTCCTGTAGGTTGCCAGAATTAAGTTTATGATCACTCTCTGTAGACTTTTGAATTACAATTATGTATATTTGGAGTTTCTGCAACCACTGGTTATAGAAGCATAAACATTTTAGCTAGCATTTTAGTGCCTGAAGATAGTGGGCAACCGTGTCTGTTTGTATTAACAAAGCTGAAAATGAAACTAGATAGCTAGGTTTTAATATACTTATGCCACTTAATATATTAAAATCCGCAAATGATTGACATTACAATACAATATAACAATACAAAAACAATTATTAAAATTGTTGCAACACCATAGCAAAATAAGATAGTAACAGATTCCCTCACATGTCAGGGAAAGCCTGTGTGAATAGATGTGTTTTCAAGGGGCATTTTAAACTTGCTACCATTTCTAGAAAAATAATAATAGTACTATGGCCACAATCCAAAGAGTACATGAGTAAAAAGTATAGTCACTGTAAACTGCCCAAAGAGCTTTAGCTATCGGCCAGTATAGAAATGATGATGATTTCTGAAGAAGCTAAAGCTTTATTTAAATTTAAAAAGTGCTTCCCTCTTTGACAGCATGAGCTTGTATGATGTACATGTCCCCTTCTGCGTGGACCTGTCCTTTCTTTGTAGTCTAGCCCTTAACAAGTCACAATCTTTAAATTGGAATAGAGGCTACCACTTCTTGAAGGAGTTTTCAATGGCATCAGTCTGTTTTTCTGCTTGCAAAAATAGATTGAATAGCAACAGCACTGAAACATTTTTTGTTAAGAAAAAAAAATCCCGTGGAAGCATATATTCATTTTTTATCTGTTATCATAGCACTAAAAGATGTCAGCCCTCTTGGTAGATGGCTTCAATATCAGGTACTCTCAAATACACCAGATTTTTCAATTGAGAAATATTAAAATGTATAGAAAAACTAAACATGGGGTGATCTTAACTGCTTTATGCAGGGTTTTTAAAATTATATTGTAAATAATGGAAGGATACAAAAGTAAAAGTAAACATTAAGGTTGTAATCTTGTACAACCTTACTTAGAGTAAGTCCCAATGGACTGAATAGGATTACTTCTGAGTAGACATGTATAGGACATGTACAAATATATTTAAATGACCATAACTACCATTATTTACATTTGCCATTCTTTAACCTACAATAATGAACCAATTAACATTTTTTTCAAAATATTCTCTAAATTTAATATATCCTTTAATCCATAGAAAATAATTTTTAGCATATTTTTTCAGGGACGAGAACTATTTTCTATAAAATGGACAGCCCCAAATACTGTTTTTCAGAGATCCAATGCATAAAGCAGATTACAAACAGATCTCTCTGCATAAGTTGAAGCAGTTTATCAATCATACTTTGAAAATGTGTGCTACAAAAATTCTGAACTGCTGATAAATGTTCAAATACTCTCATGGAGACATTACACACAGTACTGCATCTAGCTTAACTCCTGTTTCAGATTAACTCTGAATGGATTTGTTTTCTAGGTGCTGATAAATTTTCTTTGGGGGATGCCAAAGGCGGTTCTTGTAAACCTTTGTGTGACCAAATGGATGAGCCTGGTGGAAAATTAAAGAGTACTGGAAGTATCAAAAAGGTGAGTCCAGCTAGTCAAACTATCAAGACGGTTGCCCTGATCCATGAAGAACTTGACAGGTAAAAAATGCAAACCGCCCAGAGGGTGGTATAGAAATGTGGTATGGGGTGGTATAGAAATGTAGTTGATAATCTTCCCTCCTCCTCTTCATAATCCCTCTTTTCCCAAGTTCAATAATAAATTATGTTGCTTACGTAACCAAAACGGCCGTGTTTCTCCCAAAGATAGAGGCCTGTGTGAATGGAAAACAAAGTAAAATCCAGTTATTATTTGATGCTGCAGCCATGGACTTCATATGTCATACTATGTAAACTGCTTGTGAAAGCTTTAATCTTAATATGGCTTAGCTCTTCTGTGGAACTGTTTTCATGCTTGTTGATTTGCTGTTTTTTTGTTCCTTTCTTAAATCTTTAGCCATTGAGAACATTAGTCATGACAAGCATGACCCCTGAGTAAGTATGAGATATTTTGATGTGCTTCCTGTCTATATAAATCTTGGAGCTGAACATGTGTAATCTGCACCATCACATAATATACTGAATAATGCTTGTTTGTAGGCATAGACCAAATAGATTGTTATGCAAGCGTATGTAACCTAAATCCCTATGAAATTAGATTCGGAATGACAGTTGAATTCATGAATCTATAGATAATAAAATACAGTTAAAATCTGATATTTGTAGAATGCTATGATCAGAAAGATGACATTATATAGACATGGAGCATGAACTTCCTAGTTTTAAAACACACACCTATGATCATTTCAATTTTAAAAAAACGATTTCAATTATTTTTGTGTAAGAAGAATTACTAAAATCAATGAATTATTTTCTTATGGATGTCGCAAAACATTGGAGGCAGCTACTTGTTAGATATTTATGAATTATGATGGTGTGCAGCTGGACTTTTGCAAGACAAAGAGCATCTGACAAACTTACACTTTCTATTATACTTTGTAACAGTGCCTTGAATCTCAGTTATCACCTTCATGACATTTAGATGCGCATGTGTGTTTTGGGTTTGTAAACACTAAAAATCTTTGGATTGTATTGCTATTACTCGGCAGACAGAAGGGTCTTCGATCCAATAGAGGCTTTTGTCTACAAAATGAAGAGGAAGATGAATTATGGCAATTTCCCCTACTTCCAGCAGCCCCCAAAATCAACTCCAGAGGGGATTGTAGTGGGGGAGACAGAAATTGTCAAAAATGTTGTCCCTCCTTTTACCCCTGACAGAGGCCTCTACTTGATCAAGGAGTATTAGTTGCATGTAGGAAAATGTACTAGTTAAGAAACAAAACTGACTGTGCAAGCCTAAGTATATTCATTCAGAAGTTAGTCCCATTGAGTTCAGTGGGACTTACTCCCTATAAATAGGATTGCAGCCTGAAACAAGACCAGCTTACTTCGATTGATCTAGTTCAGATAAATTTGTTTTTTCGGTGTTTATAGCTCCATGCAATTAATCATGCCCCTTTATTTTACTATGAAACTCTATGTATTTTGTAATTAAAAATCCATCATTTCATGAAGATTTTATAGAGTTATATTGAACTAATATGGTCTTCTCTCTGTTTCTCCTTAAAGGAAGCAGAATGCAGTTGTTCAGGTGGTGAGGAAGTTGGGAGGCTTTCTATTTTCAGATGAAGTATGCAAAACCACGAGCCATGTGGTTGCAGGCACCCCCCGACGTACATTAAATGTATTGATGGGAATTGCTCGAGGCTGCTGGATTGTCTGTTATGAATGGGTAAGTAATACAGATGACCATACAGTTTTTTTTCTTTCATTAAAAATATGATCACTCATCTGATACCTTCTAATTAGTTAGAAATGAACAAATGATCCACCCTGTGTAAAGTGTTTAAGGGTTGTTTATGATCAGGATAGCTCGAGTCTGTTCAGTACTGATTAACATGCAAAGCGAAATGAATGTCTGAATTTAAATAGCATTATTGCCACATATCTCTTCGTACTTGAACAGAATGTACATTTACAGAATATATATTCATCATCATCAGGTTCATCAGTATCCCACTTTTACTTTAAATCAAACTTAAAGCAGCTTACAGTATTACAAAGTTTACACTATACAATATGTTTGTAAATAATTAAGTTACAAATTATAACAAGATTTAGATAATCATACACATAAAAATATCTCAATAAAATAAATATAAATAAAATAAAATAAATATACACTAGGATTAAGCAATCCAAAAATTATACAAGGATCAGCAAAATTAACCACAAGAGCAGCAATCTTTGAAGTTATTTCCAAGCCTGGGAGTGCCCCGCCTTCCCAGACTTGGTGTAATGAGGCACAGAAGCATGGACCAGGCCTTGCAAAACTCACAGTTAGAGGTGGGCCACCTGCCCCACCACTGCCACCACCATTCGCCCCTGATCGTGGCACTGCGTGAGCTTTTATTCCATCTCGGCGAATATCTGCCACCGCCGTGAGCCCTTCCACCCACCGTTTGCGCCTTTACTCTTGCGTAAATGTTGCTTTTACCTTCACCATTTATGCAATGGGAGAAGTGCACTATTTCCAGAGCCTCTGTTGTCGTGCACAATGGAGGTTCTGGACGAAGGTTGATGGTTGCCAGACGCTCATTGGGCCATGTGAGTACTCAACCCACATTCCCGTGAATGTGCTGCGGGCAGCCAATTGGATGCGGGGGATGGATGTGGGGGACTCCGTTGGATTCCTGGACCCAGTTGGGCACCCACAACATCCCTACTCACAGTTAGGTGGTCCTGTGGCACCTTCAGCAGCAGCTTTTGTAGCTGAAGTGAGTCGGGCCCCACTGTCCCAGATCAGGTGGAATGCGGCAGAGAAGAAGAGACTCACAACTAGATGGTTTCTAGGCACTTCATCTAAGCAGATGAATGGATTACATTTTTTTTTAAATTTATAGAATGGTTAGAGAACTACATAGAAAAAGGTCAAGTTCAAGTGAGAAAAACTAGATATTTTTAAACAGAACATATATGTGTAGGAAAACCTTGATTATGCTGTTCTTCTTCGTGGTCTCTGTGCATCACACACTATGGGCTCGCGCCGGCGCCGAGCCTTGTTCCGGAAACTTTTAAAGCCTAGACTCTTGGCGGGAACCCCTCCCCCCACCGTCCTATCGCGCATGCTCGGGTTCCCGCCTACCTCAGTTCTTTTTCGACCGCCGTGCTGCTTGCCTCGCGGGAGACTTCTCATCGTGTTTTTTCTCGTTCGTATACTGTTTGATAGATCGCTTAGACTCTTCTTTCTTCTATATCTTTCTCCATTCTTTCTCACTAAAAAAAAAAAAAGTTTTATATTCTTTTATATCTATATCTATATATTTCTACTTCTATAGATAGGGCCTTTATATTTCTTGTTCATCTGCCCTTGCCCCCCCCTTCGTGTGGGCCCATTTTTCCCCTGATTCCGGGGCCTGCCGCACCATGGCGAACACCGCTCTTTTTAAGACTTGTACGTCGTGCAGTGCTAACCTCACGCTCTCCGACGGGCACTCGAGGTGCCTCCTGTGTTTGGGCAAAACCCACGTGGTGGATGCTTGTGCCCACTGTTTAAATTTTTCAAGACAAACCCGAAAGAATCGAGCAAATAAGCTGCGGGCCCTCCTGTGGAGGAAAGCTTTGGAGGCAGTAGACATCCCGGCTCGCTCTTGGCCATAGCCGCAGACATGGTGCATTCTCCAGTGGAGAAACATAAGGATCGCCCCCGTAAGCCGCTGCCCCCCCCTCGGGTGAGGGGATGAAGGCACAAAAACACAAAATGGCCGCAACGCCCCTAGAAGAGAGCTCCCGAAGGAAAAGGAGCAAGGACTCCAAAAAGTCCTCAAAACCCGAGAAGAAGCAATTGACAACGGCCAAATCAGCCGTGGTACTGCCCCGCCAGGTTTTGTCTGCCTCGGTACCGCCCCATCCGGGCTCTTCCTCGGTACCGACGAGGTCGCCGGTACCGATGGCTCGACCGGTACCGTCGCCACCGTCATCGGTTTCGATCCCCCTCTCGCACAAAATAGGTTCCGCGGCCCCGTCTACCCACAGTAAACCTATGGTACCGAAGCCCGCCTCAACATCGAGCAAAACGCGACCAGGTCTACCGCCAGTTCGGGTGAAGGACATAGCAAATCCGTCCCTTCGATCTCCATCGGTGTCGATGATGCATTTGTCGCTATCGCCGCCAGACCCAACACCGGATGAGCGCCTCTTCGATCCGCTCTCCCCACAGGCATCGCTGGCTCCGTCACTGGCATCGAGAAGCTCCAGGAGGGACCACCCTTACCGATCCCGGTTGCCGACACCATCACGGGACTGGGACCGCTTTTCAGACCACTCTGTGAGGTCCTGGACACCACGGTGGGGCTCAACGGCACAGTCCACCCAGGGTCAGCGTTTCATATTCGACCCCTTCACCGGGAAAAGGCTTCAAGGAGGGGATACCTTCGTACCGCCGCGGCCACCAAAACTTCCCCCATCTGCCACGGTCTCGGCGCCTCCACTGAAGACGTCGGTACCGGTGGCACCTCTGAAACCGGCATTGCCTCTCGATACCGAGGCCCCATCTTCCCCCCAATCGGTGGAAGACTATGCCTCCGACTCCTCGTCATCAGCTGAGGCACCCCCCTCTATACCATCCCCGGGGGACGACGTCAGCACGGATAAGAGAGCATCACCATCAGTAGAGGTCGCCTCGTTTACTGAACTGATGACACGCATGGCTCAATCACTGGACGTTGAGACAGCGCAACCCGTGGAACAGTGTGTAGACAACATTTATGATGTGATGTACAGAGACTCCTCCTCCGCACTGGCCATGCCTCTAATAACGACACTGCTACACACCACGCAGGAATCTTGGAAGAACCCAGCCACGATGGGCCCAGTCTCCAAACGACTGGACTCATTATACAAAATACAGGAGAAGGACGCTGGTTTTTTACTAACTCACCCCAAACCCAACTCAGCTATAGTTGAGTCTCCCCAGGGAAGCTCCTCAAAGTCCCACTCTGCACCAGTCGAAAGGGAGGGAAGAAAATTAGACACCTTTGGACGCCGGATCTACTCATCTGCTGCTCTGGCCCTGAAGGTCACAAACTACCAGGCAATGATGGCCCGGTATCACCTCTTCATCTGGGACAAGGTTCCTCTTTACATGCCCATCTTCCAGATGACATCCGTGCGGCGGCGCAGATCTTCCAACAGGAGGTGACAGCCCTGGCGAAGCAGGAGCTCACCACTGCAAGGCATCAAACAGACTGCATTTCAAAAGCCATGGTCGCAGCTATCGCCTTGAGACGCCATGCCTGGCTAAGATCCTCCAACCTACCACAGGAATCCAAGGCCAGGATTGAGGACCTCCCATTCGATGGGGAAGGCCTTTTTAATACGTCCATGGACTCAACCATGGACACTATTCAAAAGGCAAAGACCACGGCCAAGAAAATGGGATTCTACCCGCCTTCAGCCCCACAACAGTACCAGCCACGCAGATGGGGCCGCCAACAGCAATACCAGCAAAGGCACTTCCAATACCGCCAGCAACATCAACAACGTTTCCAGTCTGCCCCCCCACAAACGACCCTACCGCAGAGGAGAAACTACTCACAGGGCCGATTTAGACAGCAGCGTGGTTGCCCTGACCTGCCAACGAAACAGCGGGTTTGACTCTCTCCAGGTCACTCCCCTTCCGCACACGACTTTGGGCCACAGACTCCAACCATTCTTTCGGGAATGGACCCAAATAACATCAGACAAGTGGGTTCTACAGATAATTCAAAACGGATACTTCATAGAATTCACTGCACCACCCACCTCGAACAGCATAAAGCACACGACTCTGTCGGAGGCACTCCACCTTGAAGTGGCCACCCTACTACAGAAGGGAGCCATCACACCCGTGGATCACCTCACCGCACCACCCGGATTCTACTCCCGATATTTCAGCGTACCGAAGCGGGATGGCGGCCTCCGCCCTATGTTGGACCTGAGGGACCTCAACGATTTCATCATCATCAAAAAATTCCACATGACCATTCTAGCCGTAGTCCTGCCGCTGCTCAAGCGCAACAGGTGGTTCACCCTCATAGACCTCAAGGATGCATACTTCCACATCCCCATCCACAGGACTCACCACCGCTTCCTCAGGTTCTCGATAGGGGGAAGGCCTTCCAGTTCACCGTCCTCCCCTTTGGGTTGAAGACAGCCCCAAGGGTGTTCACGAAGTGCATGGCGGTGGTTTGTGCTTTTCTCCGCTCATTAGGAGTAGAATTGTATCCCTATCTCGACGACTGGCTGATCGTCTCCCCCTCTCAGGTCCAGGCGGAAAGGGATGTGACCACAACTACAGACCTTCTACAGAGGCTAGGTCTCATTATCAATCACGAGAAATCAGTTTTTCAACCGAAACAATCAATACAATTTATTGGGGTACAGTTGGAGTCCACAATAGGGAGGGCATTCCTCCCGAGGGACAGGATGCTCAGGATCCAGCAGCTTGCTCGTCATGTTTTGGACTCCCCACGAGCCAGAGCTCTAACCCTACAGAGACTTCTGGGTCTGATGGCCTCTTCTGTCCATACAGTCAGATGGGCAAGGCTCTGAATGAGACCCCTCCAACAGCATCTTCTGCATTCTTACGACCCCTCCAGGTCACCAAACTGGGTCAAGATCCACACCCCGCAGTCCCTGCGACCCTCACTCTGCTGGTGGACCATCTTGCACAATCTGGAGAACGGTCTACCGTTTGTAGACCGTGGACCAACACGCACACTCACCTCAGACGCATCCCTGTTCGGATGGGGTGCACACTGCGGCCAATTGACGGCACAAGGACAATGGTCGCACCGGGAGCAGTCGCTACACATTAACAAGCTGGAACTCATAGCAGTCCAGAAGGCCCTAAAAACCTTCAAACGTTACATCAAGGGACACCATGTCAGAGTTGTTTCAGACAATACATCTGTAGTATGGTACATCAACAAGGAAGGGGGCACCAGGTCTCCGACACTCCTACAGCTGACTCTCAAAATCTTCTATTGGACAATCCTACACGGGATAAGCCTCTCCGCTGTTCATATAGCGGGAACAGACAACACTCAGGTGGACACACTCAGCCGCCACTTTCAGAACAACCACGAATGGGCACTGTGCCCCATGACTCTCTCTCACCTTTTCGAAAGATGGGGAACACCTCACATCGACCTCTTCGCGTCACTGACCAACGCGGTATGCAAAAACTTCTGCACAAGGGCAGGAATAGGAAACCGATCCATGGGGGACGCATTCAACACACGGTGGGGCCCGGGATTGGTGTACGCCTTCCCCCCTTTCCCGTTGATGGCCAGGGTGGTCGCGTCTATCCAACGCCAAGGGATAGATGCGATGCTCATCGCCCCGTGGTTGCCACGTCAGGCGTGGTTCACACCACTTCTCAGGCTCTCAAGGGGCATGTACTACCATCTACCATTATTTCCACACCTGATTTCTATGAATCGCGGCCTGATACTTCATCCAGACCTACGCAAACTGAAGCTCACGGCCTGGCAGATCGAGCGAACTGGAGAGAGCTAAACCTTTCACCAGCCATTCGATCAATTTTGAAGGAGGCAAGGAAACCTTCCACACGCTCATCGTACCACAGTAAATGGAAACGGTTCTTTAGCTTCATCTTGGGGAAAAGTAAGGACCCTAAGTCATGCGGGATTTCGGACGCCCTTACCTTCCTCCACTCCCTTTACGAATTGGGGCTAAAAACCTCATCCATCAAAGTATACATGGCAGCCATCTCGGCTAGACATGACCCTATCCAGCAATTCACAATCTTCTCACACCCGCTGTCAAAGTGTTTTCTCAAGGGACTAAGTAACCTACGCCCTCCCACGCGCAGTATAGTCCCACAGTGGAGCCTATCAGTGGTTTTGACGGCTTTGACAAACAAACCCTTTGAACAGCTTGCTACTATTGATTTGAGGCTGCTGACTTTCAAGGTGGCTTTCTTCTTAGCCATCACCTCAGCTAGACGCAGCTCCGAGCTTTGTGCACTTATGGCAGATCCCCCCTATACACAGTTTTTCCGCGATAAGGTGGTACTGCGACCGGGACCGTCTTTTCGCCCTAAGGTCATAACCAGTTTTCACCTCAACCAGAATATTGTGCTACCGACCTTTTTTCAAAATCCAACGGATTCTGTGAGCACCAGGCTACACTCTCTTGATGTTAGAAGGGCGCTAGCTTTCTATAAGACTAGGACGGCGTCATTCCGTAAGTCAGACAGACTCTTCATATGTTACGGGGGCAAATCTAAGGGCCACCCAGTGTCTGCCCAGAGGTTTGCGAAGTGGATAGTGAACACCATCACCCTGGCATATCAACTGATTCAAAGAGACCCTCCGGATGCCCTTAAGGCACACTCTACACGAGCGCTATCGACCTCTACGGCCCTGGACCGGGGAATTTCCATCCCTGAACTCTGCAGGGCAGCTACATGGTCGAACCCATCTACGTTTATCTCACACTACAGGCTGGATGTCAGGGCCAGGGACGACGCCTCCTTTGGTTGGGCTGTCTTATCCTCGGTACTCCAGTGACTTTTCCGCGAGCTCAACCCTCCTCCGGTAAGTGCTTGCTTGTTATTCGCCCATAGTGTGTGATGCACAGAGACCACGAAGAAGAAATGCAGGTTGCTTACCTGTAACCTTAGTTCTTCGAGTGGTCATCTGTGCAGTCACACAACCCACCCACCATCCCCTCTGGACCTCACTAAGTCAAGGTTTCTGGAGGCAATTTACTACGTGCAATGCTCAGTATTTCGGTACACAGGTACATATTTCATATATCAATAGATTATATCTCTCCTTATCTCGTTCGCGAGGCAAATACGGTCTCATTGAACTGAGGTAGGCGGGAACCCGAGCATGCGCGATAGGATGGTGGGGGCAGGGGTTCCTGCCAAGAGTCTAGGCTTTAGAAGTTTCCGGAACGAGGCTCGGCGCCGGCGCGAGCCCATAGTGTGTGACTGCACAGATGACCACTCAAAGAACTACGGTTACAGGTAAGCAACCTGCATTTACTTGGAACGTATGTATATTTCAGCATTCCCCAATCTGGTGACCTCCAGATGTGTTGCACTATAATTCCCAGCACCCCACAGCCAGTGCTGGCTGAGAATGCTGGGAGTTGTAGTCCAACACATCTAGAGGGCGCTAGGTTGGGAAAGGTTGGCATACTTCACAGTGTACATCCAGCTTACACATAGTTTTCTTAGATGGCAGTAATATCCTTGTAAGAAATCTACGCAGCTCAAGTGCTGCTAGGTTTGAAATGAGTTAACGTGATGGGAATGAAAGATAAGACTGCACAGCAACTGCAAACCATGCAAAGAAAATGGACATAATAAGGAGAGAATAAGAAATAAACTAAAATGAACTAAATGTGACAGTGGGTAAACAGAGCTTTTCTACATGAGGCATGTATTGTGCACTCTTGATTGCTCACAATTGTTTTCAGGTTCATTAGATGATGTCATGATCCTCCAGTTTAGCTTCTGTTTTTTTCAGAGCACTTCCCCCCCTTTTTTTTTAGAACGGGGAAAATGGGGTATAATTTCTGAAAGCGCTGTTTGTACTTGTGTATTTTCATTGCTCTGCTATAGCATAGCTCCACTCCGATTACTAGAAGTAATGGAGTGGAAAAGCTCTTTCTATAGACCTCTTATTTCAATGCTGTAACGAAACTGAAAATAGATCCAGCAAAAAACAGCCTTCTACAGAAAAGCAAGTCACTTAGAATAAATAACAATAAGAAAGCACATTCCTGCCATGTTTGTTTCACAGCAATTTAAAATAAATCTACAGTTATATTTGCACAGAACAGTCAGCAGTTGGGTGATTGATTTTTTTAAAGGATTTGCTTGTGCATGAGCAAAGCTAATTTTAAGATATGGGCCTACTAAAAGGATTTTGGAGTTCAAAGGGAAACAAAATTAAGGTATGGATATTTTATTGTTTTCTGTTATTAGTAAACATCCAGAAAACAGAACTAAAGTGATAACTGAGTTCACACATAGGTTGCTGCTAGATAATTACTTTGAGCAGTATCCAAAGAGCCTCTAGTGTGAGCAGGAGATACTTGTACTTGTGTAAGGGGGTGGGTCTTCAGTTTCTGATGTTCTTCTCTCACTGCAGCTGCATCCCACTGCCCTATGTCAGAATGACCCCAAACCTATGCCAGAATAACCCCAACCCTATGCCAGAATGTCTCCCAATCCTCAGGAGTGGCCTTACCGGAGGCACAAGGCAAAGTGGGAAAGCCCCACTGCACAAAATGGAACTCTGTATGCTGCTCTCTGGATCCCAGCCACTGCTAATATGTATTCATTTGGTTTTTCAACTCACTGTATAGGAGTTGGGTACAAAATAAAATGACCCCATTCTAAGTAGTGCTAGAGTATTCCAGGTTTTGGGGTGCCTCGGGCAAGGCCCCCTCCCTCAGCAAGCTTACTTTCTCACTGCCATTGTCACCAGCTGTGATTGCTCCACATCCTCTTTCTCATCATTGGCACCACTTGGTTGGCATAGAGGCAGTGGCTGGATTCGGACAACACATTAAGCAACTGGGGTGGGGGGAAACAATCGTCAGTTTTGTTGCTTATTGTGTTGTGTGGAGGGTAAGACGCCGCTCACAAACTACTGACGGTATGCTATTCCGCCCAAATAAGCAACTGAGAGAAACAACTGGCTTGCAAGTTGTTTAGCTCGAAGCCAGTTGTTTAAAGTGTTGTGTGGAGGGGTGAGTGGGTTAATGGCGTATGGTGAGTGGGTTAAAACACAAGCCCATAGAGGCAGGCAGCAAGAGCGACCAAAGCGGCAGCTGCCCCTCTGCTACAACTGGTGCAACTTGCAGAGGCTGCTGGGATAGAACTGGGAGGACTGAGGGAGAAGGGAGGGTGGGGAGAGGGGCGGGGGCTGTGTCAGTCAAATGCTGGGTTGACTATTAGTCCACTCAACGCCAGCCCCAACCACCCACAGTTGTGTAGGAATATGTTGTGTGGGGAGTACCCACAAAATAACCAGCTGTGAGTTGGCTACTCAACCCACCATTGACTAATGTGTTGTCCGAATGCAGCAAGTGAGTAAGTAGGCAGTAGCATCTATTGCTGTTCCTTCTTCATGGTCTCTGTTCTTCACACAAATGGGCTCTGCGCCTGCATGGAGCAATCTCGGGAAAATTTCTATAGCTAGAGGCGTTTTAGGTGGGACCCCTCCCCCACCGTCAACTGTAATATTTTCCAACGGTTCCCGCCTCCCTCAGTCTCTCTTCGACCGCCAATCTGGTAGCATCGTGAGGGAAGCTTTATGATAACTTTGGAGCTTTATTCGCTCCTGAGGCGTTTCTCTTTTATTTCTATTCTTTCTTTTCTGTTTATTTGTTATTCTTCTGCTTTTCTTGTTTGTGTTTTATGTATTAGCGATCTTTGGATCGCCGTTCGGGTGTATGGCCCTCCAGGCACCGTTTAGGAAATGTACAAAATGTGGAAGTAAATTGCCTCCCTCTGACGGGCATAGTTTTTGCTTATTGTGCTTGGGGGAAGGTCACCTCAGTTGTTTGGGCCAGAGTGAACAAATAGGTTGCAGTAGTGAAGAGGAAGAGTAACTTCAGTCAGTAGTTCCCCGCTGGGCTGTGAGAATGACCATGCCTACTCTTGACACTGGCCCTGACTCCCAGCATAAAAATAAACTCCAGAAATAATATGTAAGCCCGTCTGTATTATTACTGCAGGCATTCAATTGAATGCTAAATTAGTATTCAAACTGTACATGTTGAGTTTTAAGATAAATAAAAGCAGAAGATCCTGGAATCATACTATCCCAAGATTGGGAAGGAATCAAATACAGCTGTAGAAACAGGAAAGCCTTTAATGCCAGAGGATTTGTGCAACTGATGTCATTTTCTGTACCCATATTCAAAGAAATGAACTCTAGTCAGATGCTCTTGATTCAGGACATCTGATGCAACTGATATGGGTATTCCATTGCCTATAATTGTATATTACCTAAGTTGTACTTGAAACTACAGCTTTTCTGCAACTTTTTCGGAGGTGGATTTTAACTTATTGTTGTTTCACGTTGTTTAAACTTCTTCAATGCTGCATTAGTGATTTGATTAAATAGGTTGATAACTGATCTCTTGTAAATCGAATATTTTTCTCCTCTATCAGCCTTCCGTTAGCACTATTGAGATTGACCAGAATGCCATGTACCATGTGTTTGGTGATCAAGATGTAAGGCGGCTGACTATTGAGATTTCAAAAATCTGTTATCTCGGGCTGAATGGGGTGGAAGGCCCCTCAAGGTCCAAGGGTGGAATACAGAGTGTGCGGGGGAATGGTGGTGGCCATGGGGAGTACAGGTAGAACCCAAAGATTAGGAGCTGGAGCCCAGCACAAAAAACAGGCTCCACCTGCAATAGTCACATAAAATGTAAAAAAACATGCAACTGTGAAAAGTGGGGGGTAGCATTACTTCTTTCTTTTATAGCAACAGACTAGAAGGGGCAGGGGAGAGGGGGGATGCCCAGGTAGGGTGGGGAGTTTTTATGGTCTGTTTTCAGCCTTGTTAAGGTTCCTTGAAATACCATTTTTCTTATATATTAGAGTTAAGGAATATTTGTGCCTACATTACCATAGCATTCCATGTCAAGATTTTATACAGACCATGTGAGTCCCTTTTCTAACAATGCTTCTGGGAGAAAGGATTATTATGAATCTAATCATTTAGCTAGCTGCTTGATACTGTTAATGATGTATTTGCCAGAAAGAATGCTGCTAATGATCTTATTGGGGGAAACTTTGAAAGAGCACACACAGACTTTTTTATTTTAAATAGGGACTAGTAGAGGAAATGACACATTTAAGCAGGTTACTGTAGAGGATGTCATATTGTTCCTGTGGAAAAAGTCATTGAACAGTTTTAAACTGCACTTGTTTTGATCTTTTGTTAAAAACCCTTTGTAATAGTCCTTCCGGGAACGGGCATGTTAAATCATTGTTAAGAACATCCCAGCTGCTGACCACTGATCTAACGATGAATGGCTTTGATTTTTGCTTCTTCTCTTTGTTTCACGCAAATCTAATTTTGCATAGCTCTGAGAAATCAGAATATTACAGTTGCAGCTTGCTGCTGTAATTACAGGCAAGTTACAACTGAGATAGGAGAACCAACCCTAACCTAGTTGTGCACATCCTTACGTGTATAGTATGCATAGAAGACCACTATGCTAGTTAAGAGGAAAGCTCTGAATGATAGATACTGCTAAAATAAATAGAAGTGAAAAATGTTGACCATGAGACACACATTGTGATAATTATGCTTTGCATTAAAAATATTTTTCTGGTGGGATTGGCAAATTCCTGACATTATCCAAGCCTGCTAGCTCAAAGGGGAGCTAGAGGTTCTAAAAATCAACCCTAGAAACTAGTGGAAGCATTTCTTTCCAGATCAGGATAGGTCAGCCGAGCTTCCTTCGGCAAGCTCTGGTGACCTGCCCAATTCAGGAAACAAGCATTTCTGTTCATTTTAGGTTGATTTTATATTCTCTAGCTATTGGTTTGTCCTGCTTGCACAACAGATTGAGTGGCAGTATTAGATACTGTCCCTTGGGACTAATGAAATACTGGGCTGTATCCAAAAAGCCCCTAGCTCAAGAGAATTGCACTTCAGCTCAGAAAGAAGGAAATTTTCTGATTTTCTGCTATAGCTTATCGTGTCAAAAGGATAGGTTTTTGACATATTCACAGGGGGGTTCATTGGGAAAACAGAATTTCACTCATTTTGCTTGGATACAAGCTATTTTTTTACAGTCATCACTCTATCTCATAGGACTAGTGAAGCAGTTGCAGTGTATCAGAGCCCACCTACTCCAGCATGTTTGAGACCAAAAAAGTTCCCGTTTTTAGTGCCATCTAATCAAAGCTTCCAAATAATCTTGGTCTCTGTACTCAACCTTTTGGACTTCGAATGAATAGCCTGGATCCAAAGAAATAGGCAACTACTTCTCATTCTAAAAATGCTACTGGGACTGTTTCTTGAACAGCCGTCTCCCTTGCAGTGCAGCAAACTTGCTTCTGCAACTGAAGATACCTTGTGGGGAGCAGAAAGAGTGTCGTGATACAGCATTGGTGACTGCTGTTTGAAATGAAAAAAGCCCCAAATCTCACATGCCATTTGTCATGTCTGAAATAGCACTTTGCATCCCAACCAACCTGAATGGGCAGAAAGTAAATCTCCAGACATTCTGGACTCCCAGTATTTCTGACCCATTGGCCATGGTGCTAGGGGCTTGTGGGAGCTGAAGTCAAAAACATCTGGAGATCTACCTTATGCCTACTCCCGATCTACAAACTTGGAAAGCCTTGTTTAGCCTTTCATTAGACTCCAGTTTTCAACTTCGCAGGTCGTATTGTTGTACACTAATATTTCACTTCTCAAAAATGTTTTATGCAGACTAAAATATACTGTGTGTGATGTTTTCTTTGCAGTGGAATGTCTAAATCATAGCATTCTGGAAAGTAGATCCCAAATATGGAGCCGCCTGCTCAACTTCTAATTTATTTTAGTGATGTATTTGAATAGACTGCTCTACTGCTATTGAATACAGCTATTAATTATCATTTGATCTCCTTCAATCTGTAGGTGTTGTGGTCTCTAGAATATGGCCACTGGATTTCTGAAGAACCATATGAACTCTCAGTGGATTTCCCTGCAGCGCCTGTAAGTAAAATGAGCTTTGTTTTTTAACTTAATCAGAAAGAAGTCACATTTATCTTGGAGTATGGAGTGATGATGCTGATTTGTTTGCAGTATATCAGATCAGATGCTAATTGGTAATTATTTTCTTCTTTTTTGTCCTGGTTGAGTGCCTATTGGTAAAGGATAATACAAACTTCTACTCAATCTCTAAATTTCAGCTAAAGAAACAGAAGCAGTTTGTTTTCCAAATCCATCCAAAATACAGAGAATTTTTAATTGCCAGGTATTATTTTAACATAAAGAAATTAGGGAAGAAAAATAGTGCAATTTTCTTACAAATGTTATTGAGTCACATAATAAAACTCTATAAGCGGCAGGGAATATTTTGTGTTTTAAAATACTGATACAAATATCTGATATTTTAAGAACTAGAAATAGTAGTTACTATTATACACTCTGTACTGGATTTTTTAAAGAAGGTGTGTGAAGCACAAAACTATTTTCACAAAACCTTATTAAATATACTAGCATGTGCTACCAAGCATCCCTGAACGTGTGATTACTAATGTTAAGAACCCAAATACAGGAGTTAATTACAAAGAACATATTATGTACATAATTACAATCATGGCATGAGACAGAAATAGGATATAGTTTACAAAAGAGTGTCCTTGTTTGAAGGTAGCCATTAGAGTTCAGTGATAAGGCATAAAGAAGTGTTTCTGAAGCTTTAGTAACTCTAGACGGATCTTGATGTCCTTCACAGTTCCAGTTATGTGCTCACATCATAAATGTTCATGGTAACAGCCCTTAAAGTCCTTCTGACTTTTTCTTTTGCCTAATCATTACTGCATCCAATATCAATTCTTCCTTGATATATAAGCTGCGATGAAGTTCGGTGGCTGTTGAAATCGTGACTTGAAACCAGCTGATTCCTGCCTTTGCTCCAACAAAGGTGCACAATCCAGGCAGGAAAATCAGTCCAGTTGTATCTGTGGTTTTAAATGTCAAATGAAATATTTTCAAAGTTGTTTCAATATGCCTTTCATACAAAGTGTGAAAGTTTTTAGAAATCTGCTGGTCTGATCATCATAGCTGTTGCCTTGAGAGAATAACCTGATCCTTTCCAATAGTACCACTTAATCCCTTTAAATTTATTTGTGTTCTGTCGCAGTGGATAATAGAGACCATTCAGATTGGAAGGGCCGCATGCATCAAACCACCAGCCTGTTTAAAAAAAGAGAGTGAGAAAGAGAAAGAATGTCTGAAAAAAGAATTGATACATTTTGTTTGTTTTTTTCAAGTTGCAAATTCTCAACCTCTAATATTTTAATCTTAAAAGATTCACATGTACACAACATATTCTGTACGTATTAAAATTACCTCCTAACATCAGTTCTCAAACTAAGGTGCTATTTCGGATGTTAGTTCACATAAGCTTCCGGAAAGCAGCTGTTCATAGAAGACGAATCTCTTAGTGCAGGAGTTTAGCATTATAGTAGCCATCTTGGTGCTCCCATCACTTTGCCGCTTGTGCTGCACAAATCCATGGAGATTAGCACAAATCCATGGGGAGTAGCATGGTTTGCGGGCATTTGACAGATGAATTTAACACTTTGGACATTTGTAAATACCCCCCTTCCCCCATCCGGAAAGTCCCTAAAACATACTATGCTTGTAGTTATTCTGCATCCGGGGTAAGGCTGTGGTGATGTATAGCCCAAATCCAGGGTAAATCCCATTGAAATCATTGGGGCAAGTTAGCTGTGGCTATTTTATTAATTGTATTAAGTATAGTGTACAAGGCAAAAAAAATTAAATAGTTCATCCAAAGTTGAAAAGCCTGGGGAAATAAAAAGGAATTGACTTGGTAGTGCTCAAAGCAGGCACCAGGTGAACCTCTCTGGGGAAATATTTCAAACCTGGGACAACCTCACTAAAAAGGTCCCTACTTTGGAAGCCACCGACTGTACTTCAGTCAATGGGGGTACGTGAAGAAGGTACTCTGGTGATGAACTTGGAGTATGGGCTGGCACATGTGGAAGCAGGTGGCCCTAAACCATGAATGACTTTTAAGTCTCATTCAATTTGACTTACATACTGCTAACTTTCACTAGATTGCAACTTATGGCTTCTTCTTACTTACCTGAGAACATCTGGCAGTTTTTCAGATTAGTTTTTTTATAAAATGATGCATTTAGACAACTATTTTTTCCACTTTAAACAGTATTGACACAATCATACTGCAGTGTTCAAATAGGATTATAACAGTGGTAGTAATATAAAACTTAGTGGGCATGGCCGCTTAACGAGGGAGTGGGTGATTGTATGCAGTGTATCCCACAAAGTAGTCTGGAATCCCTTCAAGTTAGACACATAGAATGGTGTTTTGTCTGGCCAAGGCCACTGAAGTTTCCAGTATCGTGGGTGGAGTGATGCTGTGTCCTTCTAGGCTGTTGTGTGAGTGGGTATCTGCAGAACTTTGGCCAAGATGTTGGAAGCCTCCTCACTGTCTTCTACAGTTCTATTGGCTCATCCCCACCACAAATGATACAGAAAGTATTGGCTCTCTTCTCCTTTTTTCTAGGACGGTATGTACCCAGGGAACCATAGGGAATGTAAATGCATGAATCCACTCCCTTTTATTTACTTCATTGGGCAACCTGGACTTGTACAAGCAAGAGCGAGAAAGCTGTTAAGGCTGTACACAGCCCACAGTAATAGGGAGTGACAGTAATTCAGTGGATTAAAAATCAGCTGCTTCCATTGTGTCAGCATAGTTCTTTCCAATTGTTATTACTATCCATGATAGCACTTACTGTAGTGTTTACAAAGATAAGTTCCTGTGGTAAGAACATAAGAAGAGCTGTGCTGGATTGGACCAAACACCTATCTAGTCCAACATCCTGTTTCCCACAGTGGCCAACAAGATGTCTACAAAAGGCCCACAAGCAGGAGTACCCAGCAACTGGTATTCGAAGGCAAGCTGTCTCTGATCCTGGAGGTAGCATATAGCCATCATGACTAGTATCCATAGTATTTGATTGTATATGTGTACCTTCTTTACTTGAAATTCTGAAGTGTAGATGTGGGCAGAATGCAACCTACAATTTCCTTAGTTTTGCAGGGTACATGATCAATTTCTAGATTGATATCAGTTTAATTTTTCTCTCGAGGTTCATTTAGTTCGGAGCTGTGAAACGTGTAGCCCTCCAAATGTTCTTGGACTGCAACTCCTATTATCTCTTACCATTGGCTATTCTGGCTAGGGCTAATGGGTGTTGTAGTCCACCAACTTCTGGAGGACCAACAACACGTTCCCCATCCCTGATCTGGTTTTTGGTGTTGATGATGCTGAAATCCTGCAATACTGTGTGTAATTTTTAAACTGTTACCTTAAAATTTAATGACTGGATTCTGTATGAAGCAAAGGATAAAAGAAGTAGAGTTGAAGTGGTAAATTTAATGGATTGGATCCCACTGGGAGAGAGTGACTTTTGTCAGATTCCATATTAACTGCAGTCACTTTCGCCTCTAAAAACCTGCCCTGGAAGTTAGGGTGACCTCCAGGCAGACTTTTACAAGGCTTACGTGGATATTGGGGTAGGAGGGCATTGACAAAAGATGTCAACACCTTTTGGCCAGTGGATTCCCTTTGCTGGATCAAATGCTTTCCATGGGCAAAGAAGCCCTTCCATATTTGGGACATGAACTGCAGAACCAACCCATAATGCTGCAATTTTTCCAGTAGCCATGAACAGTTAGGAATTTTCAAAAACAAAATAAAAGAATATATTTACAGTTTTATTATAATGATGGCAATGATATGGGGGCTGTAGTTTATGAAGTAGGCATTAAGTTCTTTAATCTTTCATTCTACTGTTATAAATCAGTTCTACACTTCAGGCTTTGTTGTTAAAAGTCAATACTATTCAGGTCGGACTGTCAAATTGTTTTGTATAAATGAACAACAGGTAGGATTTAGAAACTTTTACATACAGTAAGGTGACTTGGATCATGTATATATCTTATTTCCTTACTTTTGGGTTCTATTTAACTCTTACAGGCCAGTCATATAAATACCTGCATAGGATTGCTACAGCTGCACCAGTATAAGCTACTCGGAGGGCTGGTTTAGACAAAACGAGAACAGGCCCAGCTTCCCCCTGAGCTTGCACACTCCCGGTGTGGCCATGAGGAGCATTTGGGAGGTTTTGTTGTCAATTTTGATTGAGCTCAACTTGCCCTATTGTCTGCACTTGGAAAACTGGTTAATGTTAGCTGTGGTTAGTGAAATGCATCAACTTTTAAGTGGACTAATGCAAGGTATTGGAGGGTCCACTCTTGCATTCTTGAGTAGTTGTATCAGTGAACCCTCATAACTGATTATTGTTCTATTAGGTCACAACCCTGGCACTTGATTCTTTCTGTATTTTGTCTTATCAGTCACTTCATATTCAAAAGTGAGGAGCAAAATCTGAAAAGTGGAAATAACTGGCATGTGCTTTTGTGAACTTCAAGCTCTCATGATTTCAGCTAGCATTGCAATATGTAACTGCTGTTTATTTTATGGATTAATGAGTGCCAATAGAAATAGTAAGAGTGTGAAAATAGGAAGAGAGTCGAAACTGCAACACCTACCTCCTGTTAGCATTTGTGAGCATTTGCAGATGCATTTGTCATTGTCTGCATCCTTTGTGCTAAAACCATTTCCTGGTTGGCTTATGCTGCTTATTTTGCCGGCTGTACCCGTAAGTCCTTTAAGGTAGATCCTGTAGAAAAACAAAATGGAAAACAAATTAATACATGCTGATGCTGTTGTTGTGGTTCTGCAGTAAAGAGGAAGTGTTTTCCAAGAAGTATCCTGTTCAGTTCCCTGGTTAATGATCTACTATGTTTTTCTTGCACAGAGTATGCCAGGGACTTGTCAACAGAATATGTTGTTCTGGAAGAGGAATAGCTTATTTACTCCTGAATTATAATAGATGTTTCTTTAAAAAGTGATTGTTAAGTGATTGCCCATGTCAGCCTTCTGTAACCTGGTGCCCTCCAGATGGATTGGACCACAATTCCCATCATTCCCAGCTAGCATAACCATTGGTTGTGCTGCTTGGGGATGGCGGGAGTTGTAGTTCAACCCATATGGATGGCACCAGATTAAAAGAGGCTGCCCTATGTCATGGCATCATAATCAGGGTGCTGGCTTTAACCTATAAAGCCATACACAGCTTGGGACCACAATACCTGACGGAACGCCTCTCCTGACATGAACTTACCCGTACGCTACACTCAACATCTAAGGTCTTCCTCCGAGTGCCTACTCTAAGGGAAGCTCAGAGGATGGCAACAAGGGAGAGGGCCTTTTCAGTGGTGCCCCCCCCATTTTGTCTCTTCCAGGCATTTGACAGCATATGTTGAGCTTTCTAACTGACCCCAGATCAATATCCGTTTAAACAGATATTTTCTTTGTATCTTATCTGTTTTATGTTTTTATGGTTTTTAAATTTTGTATATTATCTGTTTATGTTTTTACAGGTTTTAAATTTTGTATATCTATTTTCTGAAATGTTCAATGTTTTAATCTTTGTAAACCGCCCAGAGAGCTTTAGCTGTGGGGCGGTATATAAATGTAATAAATAATAATAATAATAATAATAACTGAAAATCTGTTTGTCAGATAGTACTGATGAGGTCTTGTATGCCTCCTTCCTTTCCCCACGTCAGAGAATAGTTTTGGCACTGCAGTAGGGCCTAAGATTTAATTAGAAGTAGTCTGGAAGGTTTTGGGCCTATTCAGCCTGTGGAATGTCAGAATCCGTGTGAGCTTATCTCTGTCGGTGTTCTCAGAGCACGGTCAGTGGGAGTAGGGTTAACTCCCCCTGGTTCTGCTCTGAGAACACTGACAGAGATAAGCTCACACGGATTCTGATATTCCACAGGCAGAATAGCCAAACCCTTCCAGACTACGTCTAATTAAATATTAGCTAAAAATTATAAGGCCCCACTGTAGTGCCGAAACTACTCCCTGACATCCCACCCCGTTTCCCCCCTGTTCCTACACAGATACCTATGCACTGTAAGTTTGGAATCCATGTTGAGCTGATAGTTTTGCTAACTGTCTGCCTAAAATTTGCCCTTTCCAGTTAAGTACATTGGGATAGACTATCTTAGGTCCAAGATATGGGTTCACACAATATGCTAACGCACCATTGGTTATCATCTTGTATGAACGCAGTTCATTTTCCACAGGATGGATTACTGTGTTTTCTGAACGCAGCATGTTTTCCGCAGGAAGGGTTAGCTTGTTGTCTGAACAAAGTGAGTTTTCCGCAGGGTGGCTTGTTAACCATGCTGTGTAGTTTATTTTTCTTGAACAAGCTACCTTGAGAATCCATGGCTGGTTGTTGGATTGTTCAGTGTGGTTAATAAGCCACACTGCATGGTTAACAAGCAACGCAGCGGAAAACACTGTGCTTAGACAATATAATAATCCACCCTGCAGAAAACACGCTGCATTCAGACAACACAATAACCTACGTTCATCAACCCACAATGGTGGGTTAGCGTGTTGTATGAACCCAGAAAGAATAGGGAAACAGGAAATGTAAATCATAGTTAATATTTTCCAATTTTAATTTGGATGCTTCAGCATTCATTATTACTTATCCATTTACATCACATTTGGGTTACCCAAAGGCCACATGCATCCCCCAGCAAGTACCCAAAGCCTGCCAGTTCCCCCCACATTGCTGAATGTTGCTACCTCCCTACTGCTTTTCTGTCCCTGTCAGACTGAGAGAAAGACCCAGCATGGAAGGAAAATGAACTCCTAGTGGATCACTTGGTTTTTTCACTTTCCTTCCCTACCTGCAAGACATAGGTTGGAAGACCACCATTGGCTTTGGGCTCCCTCGTTATTTTGCCCAGTCTGAGAGAGGTCACACAGTACATGCTTTATATGTCTTAAGATCTCAGATTCAAACAAACTGCTAGTTTTTGGTTAAAGTGTCACAGGTGGCAGGAGAAGATTATGCATGAGTTACTGGAAAACTGATGTTGGACAGGGTGCATGTGTGTATGAATGTGTGAGAATATAGATAGATGAGTGTACATGTGTTTTTCACCTGTATGTATGTGTACACATGTGCAGCCCCTGGCCCACTGCTCATTGCCATGGGCAAAAATACTGCCTGATGCTGATTCACATGTTCTATAAGACTCCAGTGTTTTGTAGATTAATGGCTAGATTACTTAACAAACCAGAGAAAATGAACTGGTTTCCCCCCTTCAAAGTAATAATTTATTCTTAGACCAATTTTCATAGATGTAAACACTTAATTGATCAACCTATTAAAACTCATACAATTTTCTTTCATTGGGTGCTAGTGCTCTAGTGCTCTGGCACAGAAAGTAGGCTTCCTTGCAAATCCAAAAGTTGGAATTAAAAGGCTATAATTTATATTCTTGGAAAAAAGTGGTCTGTCCCCCCCCCCACACTCCACCCTGCTGTTTCTCTTAAGATGCAAATAGAAAGCGACTCTTCCAGCCAGTTACTATACTGCAATGTTGAAAGCTGTCCATTTTTGTGTCACATTCATAAACATTTAAGGCATTATTCAGAAAGGAGCTTAATCTCTCTCAGGGACATTAGAGAGAAACTGAAGGGAACATATCCAAAGCTTGGTATTCAATCTTGTTGTCCGGATGAAAGGAGGGAAACTTCTACATTTTCCTACTTGTGATCTAAAAAGGTCTGTGAGGATCAGCCAGAAAATAGCTATAGACATAAGTCTTTAGTGTGGGAACATTATCTCAGATTCAGCGTTGCCATGAATGTCTTTTACTAGACATAAGAATATAAGAAGAGCCATGCTGGATCAGATCAATGACTTATCTAAACCAGCCTCCTGTTTTCACAGTGGCCAATGAGATGCCTCAGTGGGAAGCCCACAAGAGAGCTTGAATGCAGTAGCACTGTCCTGGTTGTGTTCCCCAGCTGATAGTACACAAAGGCATACTGCCTCTAATACTAGAGGTACTATATAGCCATCATGACTAGTGGCCATTGATGTAGGCTTACCCCTAAAGGGCATTTTCTGGCAACTCCTCCATATGTATTTTGAAAACATGTAATGTCAGACCTGCCCTGATCTAGCAAACACTTTCCATGTCAACAGGGATTGCATGAACATACACTACTTTGCTTTAGGATCTCTGCATTCATGGAAAGATTGATGCTTGGGCAGCAGGAGTCAGTGGGGGCCCACATTAAATCTCTTCACAAACAAGTGGTTGATGCCATCAAGGTTATCAGCACCAACCATCTTGGGGGGATCACTGTGTGTATAACTCCAAGATCAACCGAGCTCACTGTGTGTTTTCCTCTGTTTTCCTCTGTTCTCACATCCTTTTTGTATATGCAGGCCCTATCTGCATATGGACCATATCCACTGTACCCTGCTCTTTGGGTAGGGGAGATTCTCATGACTAGGTTATGTAGGATTTCTTCATCAGTTGCCATCTGAGTTCATCTGGATCAAAGTTTATTTTGGCTGTTCCTCCACTGCTTTGCATTTCAATGTTTTTGAAATGATAAACAGAAATAGTTTTCAAGTAATGTTGCAATATAACTGAATAATCAGGTTGACTATAAAATATATCTGTATATCTGGCAAACATGTTTTTAAACTACATTTTATGGCTCAATAACATGGTTACATTTCAAAAAGAGCTATGTTTGCAGACAGCCTTCTTAATCTGTAGAAATTATTTTGAATAACGTAAATGGACAAGGGCAATGACCCATTTTCCAAAAGTTACCTTTATAAACATTATATTGCCTTAATTTTAAAAATAAAAACCCTTGCTGTAGAGCCTAACTATTTCCAGATGAGGAAATATTTGGGTTGGAGTCAGAATAATTTTTTGCTTCCTAGTCATGAAGGATCTACAGCTTTCTGTAGAATATTTCTGTGATCCACAAAATGCTTAACAGAGCTATTCTAAGTGGGTTTAACAGAGCAATTATCAGTTGAGGGAAGAGTAAAGTGGTGGATCCTCCAGCAATTCCAAAGATCTGCCAGCTCGCACCATCCAAAGAAGGAGTTGTAGGGGTGTGGGTGTGGGGGGTGGGGTGGTTTTCTTTAACTTTCTCTGGTGATTTCCTGTATTATTTTTGTTCCTTCCCCATAGGTTCCAACAGGAGTCAAGGAGTTTAGATGCGTTAGCCTCAGGCTGGCATAGAGTCCTCTCTAGAGAGCAAAAGTGCTTTGGATGTAGCAGATGCAAAGCCATCTCCATCCAATCCCTGCTCCTCTGTGGATCTCCCAGTTAGGGCTTAACAGCTGTTACTGCTGGCAGTAATGCTACCACCACTGGTGATAGATGTATTCTTGTGGAGCTATCTACTGGGGTTCTGTGGTAGATGGGTCCTGTGGGTGTCGGGTACCCCAACTCATCCTCTATTTAACCCCCTTCAGACAGCCCTCTGTTAGTTGGCCACTCTGTAGCTAGATCAACTTATGGCCTTGCTAGTAAATCTTTCTTTTATTTCATATTTTAAAATTATGCAAATATAATTTTATTTTTTTAAGAATGGGAGATTACCTATTAAAATATCTGTTTAAGTGGCTTCCAGCAATGGGTGCATGGGCTGACTCTGCATGTATAGGATTGTGCTGCATATTTAACATACTGTACTATGGTATTTTGCAGTTCTACAGTAGAGTAGCTTCCTCTTACATCAGTATAATTCTTCTTATGCCAATAGTATAGTAATTAGACTCATTGCTGAGCACAACCTTTTCAGTTTTAACTTACCTGTATTTTAATTCTTCATTTGCTAGATAGAAATGTTCATATACAGAATATGCCTCATTTCCTTCCCAGTCTTTCAAATGTATTTTGAGAACATACTGCTTCTGGTTGGTTAGTTGGGAAACCAACTCATTTCCCAGCCAGTACTCCCCAGAAGGATTCCCAAATCCCTGTAATACAAATTCGATATTAAATATAGTAGTCTTGTTTTTCTTGGACTTTGAAATTCATAGTTTGTGCTTTTTTCTTTTTACATGATGATGATGATGAAGATGATATGCTGTCAGCCTGTCATCTCATCAAAGTATTGCATTGCCAAAGTTTCTGGATCTGTCCATTTTTTAAAAAAATGAATTTCAACATGTACAAACTTAGACGTTGGGAGATGGGGGAACTGGAACTGTGTACTTGTTAGTTCCAGGGGAAATTGCCAGGAGAATTGTTCATGTTGTAAAAAGCACTCTGAATTAAACATCTATGTGTTACTAACCAACATATGGAAAATGTATAAATTTCCATTTAAAAATAAAAAACATATCTCACACAAGTTTCTCTTTAAACAGGTAGGATTACTTGGTTTTTACCCAAAGAAAGCAGCGTATTTTCATAAGTTCGGTAGTGGTGGCCCCTCAGGATCCTTTTCAGTTCTGGGTTTCCTGACTATAAGGTTTTTCTGAGTAGAGCTATCAGTATGGTTTACACTGAGGCAATGTCTTTAAAGACCTGATCAAAGTCTGCTGATACTCCTAATAGTCAGGTGTTATGTCTCAGTGGGAGCTAAGATGACTGAAGGAGGTAGGTGATCAGGACAGATGACTCATCCTTATTCCCCCCTCCCCTAGCCAGGGGGGCAGGGGCAAGTCACCTCAGTGGGTAAGCAGGAAACAAAAGGACTAGCAGGCAGGTTTTTGGGGATAGAACTGGAAGAGAATCACTGAGAGCTTTCTGCAAGAATCCTGTGGCATTAGCAGTTCTCCCAGAAATCTGAGGGGGGAGCACTATCTGTTCAGATATTTATGCTGTGAACCTCCTTCGGTATTCAACCTGTATATTTGTAACTAGATGCAAATACTGCAAGCTGATGGTAAGTCTCTGACTTCATTCCAAGGAAACCAACCCCAAGTGAGTACTGGAACCCCTGAAACCTCACCACTCAGAGAATTTAGGTACACATAACAATATTATATAGCTCCAAGAACTATAGTTCAACTTAAGCATCCAGAGTTCAGCAGTAGAGCCCTTGGCTTACATACAAAAGGCCCCAGGTTTAATCCCCTTGCTTCTCTGGTGAAAAGGATCTTGGGTACCAGGGCTGGGAAAGACTTTAAAACCATAAATTAAATATGGTGTTGACATAATTTGGAGTAGCGTCCCCCAACAAGGTGCGCTCCAGATCTTTTGGATTTCAACTCCCATCAGCCCCAGCTGGCATTGCCAATGGCTAATTTAGCTGGGGAAGGCTAACCTAGAATGTTGAGAGAAAACTACTCCTTGTGTAATCAAGACTGTTTGGAAGTGTATCAAAAGTTAAATTCACCAAGATTATGGTATCAAGTCATTCTGCCTTACCTCTTTGTACTCGATCCATGTTCGGTCAAAGTCTACTGTGCCATCTGAGCGCTGTTGAATAATTGTCCAACCTCCTCCACTGGTTTCCATGTCACAATATGTCTATCGGTACATAACAAGCATAGAAATACTCACATTTAATTTGATCGTTTGTATCTTACTTAAGGAGAAAGATCTAAAAATACATGTCTGTGAATGGGGGTGGGGGTGGAAGGGAGAAACGTACTTGCTCGCTCCAGGACTGTAAGATATCATAAGAACATAAGAAGAGCCAATGCTGGATCTGACCAAGGATTCATCTAGTCCAGCACTCTGTTCACACAGTGGCCAACCAGCTGTTGACTAGGGACCCCCAATCAGGACACCATGAAATAGCACCCTCCCACCCATGTTCCCCAGCAACTGGTGCATATAGGCTTACTGCTTCTGATACTGGAGGTAGCTAATAGCCATCAGGACTACTAGCCTGCTTTGTATGAAAATGCTGTTGTCATAATCCAGCAAGAATAATAATAAGCATGTACTAAAGATGAATACTAAAGAATACTTCAGAAACACAAAAAATACACTGAGCATGTAGGACTATGGTCATAGTGCCCCAGTACTACTTGCACAGATTTATGTATTTGTTTTGTTCTCACCTTTCTACCAAAGAAATGGCATTCAAGGTGGCTTATATGTGCAATCAAAATTGATTAAAACAATACATTAAAATACAATAAAACATAACAATTAGATAATAATAATAATAAAAAAAAATAACTGCACCCAGCCCAATGGACCCATTTACAGGCCAAAGACCTTCTTGAATAAAGCAGTCTTTGCCTGCAGAGGGACAGCAGAGAGGGAGCAAACCTAGCCTCCATTGGTAGGGAGTCCCACAGCCTGGGGGCAGCCACTGAAAAGGTCCTTTCTTGGGTCACCACCAAACATGCCTCTGAAGGCAGCAGTCTTGAAAGAAAGGCCTCTCCAGAAGATCTTAAGATCGGGTTTAATGGCTGGCATGTATGGGAGAAGGCAGTCATATAGGTAGCCATATAGGACTTTACAGGTCATAACCAGCACTTAAAGAATCAGTGTTATACCCATCATCACTTTGGAAAGAGGACCAATTCTAGGGATCCCTTTCCTCTTGCCCAATCAGGTGACCAGTGTCCTTAAATCTAACACTACTAGCAAAAAATCTGTTTGGTTGGGAAAGTCCTTCTGCACAACCTCCAGAAGTACATTGGGCTCTATAGAACGGGGTCTATTTAAGTACCCTGTGTTACAATGAAAGCATATTCCTGACGTGGTTACAAAAGTTGTCTAAAATCTCTTTCCAGCAGATCCTGTATCTTGTTGCCAATTTTGGTTTCCAAAAAACTTCTGTTTTTGTTTTTAAAGCCCTTTCTCTGTTGCTCTGGGGGAGACTGATATAAAGCTGAGAACTAAGAAGCATCGTTCATGGACAGAAGCCTGTATAATCAACGGTTGGATTAGAAATATAATGGAAGATAAAGCATATTATTTGAAAAAATGCATGACTAATTCTAATGAACCATTCAAGAGGATATTTACTATGGCACTTCACTTTTCTAAAGAGGACTGATTTGAACATTTTGACTATTAGAGGGCAAATTTTAGGATTCAAAAGGACAAGAGTGTTTCCTGAGTTTTTTCAAATGAATGCTGCCCTAAATTGTTTTTTTTTTTAAACGTATAATTTTTAGAGTTATTGAACTGCACAGAGTAGCATTTTAGCAATATGCTACTCTGTGCAGTTCAGTAACTCTACAAATTATATGGTTGTTTTTTCCACAAACATCGCACAGATGCATTATGTGAAACATGTGACAGAAGTCATAATCTACAGAACAACATGCCTAGTGAGATCTTGGTCTTGTGTTTTACAGAGAGAAAACAGCTTTTGAAACTTGTGGTGTTTGTTATGTGGCATGGGGGTCTTCTATTTCAAGAAAGAAAGAAAAAGTCATGTCCTACTGGCCTGCCTAAAGCTCATAACTTCCATGCAAACCCCAAATATACTATGGCTCTATTTAACTGTTTTTTTTATTATTTACGAAAAGGAGGAAACACCATGGTATATCTTGGACAAGAAAGTAAGCATGTCAATTTTACATTGTGCTTTCTAATGAAAGCTTGTGGGGGAAAAACAAGATCAGTAATGTACATTGTGCAGCAGTGTTTATAAGTCTCTTGAGAGGCCAGAGTGAGCATTGACAGGAAAAGATCAAAACATAAACAGCCACAGTCTGGCAAATAAAAGACCATTCTGTTTCACTGCATGAAAAATAATGTAAAATAGCATGAATAACACTTGAAACATCTAGCAATTTGTTATAATAATGTGGAAGTCTATCCCTGTCCTGCAAAACTGCCATCAATATTTCCTCTATAAAGGTAATGGTAGTAATTTTGTAGCTTCCACATGCAGAGTGAAATCCACCAGGAGTGCTTCTGCAAAACTTCAGTTTTTCAGGCGTGTTATATGGGACTCCATGCAAGCTGTATTGAAATGAAATGAAGGCTATGCTATAATAGAGCTTGATGGATTGGACTCCTAAGGCTGCAATAATCCATGAAACTTCTCCTTCTGCAAATAACAGGCAGTGTGATGAAGTCCAAACACTATAATCATTGTACTCAATGTAGTAGGTCTGGGAATAAAAATAGTATCATCAATCATACGGTCTAATTGCTGGCCTAACAATGACCCTGTTTTTTGGTAGGTTTAAAAATAATAATAGAGGGACATAGTAAAATAGTGCTATGTAGAAATCTGATGACAACTGGAAATATATATAGCTGACAAGTTCTACTTAAAACCCATTGGGTAGCTTGTCAAATGCTGAAGAGAATATTGAACTTGTTTGTGAAATCGGGCCAGGTTGTCAAGAGGAAAAACGTTAAAGCTACAAACTTGACAGTCACTTCTATTTAGTGGTATGAATATTGTGATGATTTACAGTGCAAATAAACTAAAGGGATATTTGCACTAGCACACCTTGCCAGATTTCTTTTCATTGGCTTCTTTCTCAATGTCCTGCAAGGGTTGGGGCAGTCTGAAGGGCCCAGTCAGTGTCCCTAAATAATGGCCCAAATGTAGATCAAAGGTACCATCACTGGTGTAGATCAAAGGTACCATCATGTTTATGATGCTTTCCTTGAATCAGAGGATAAGGCTTTGCATAGCTCTACCATTAGTAGTTCCTTGCCATTCAACTCATAACACAATCTCTCTATTAGCAAAAACATTTCCAGAAAAGCTCACATGAAAATGAGTAAATTAGCTAATTAGTAAAAGAGTTTCAATTATTGAAATTAACACACAGTTTTGTCTGCTGAATTTCCTTTCTTATTGCAGCATGGATAGGTTACTTGTAGAACTCTCCTGCTTTTCCAGTAATACGTGGAAAGTTAAAAAATAGTTATCGACAAGCTTTCTGCTGTTTCACCTTTTGTAGGTGGTCTGAATAATGTAGCAGGAAATGGTTTCAGGAAAAAACATTATTAATCTTAGTGTTGAAAGGAATAGACAACAACCTCCTAAGATACACAGGGCTCAATGGTATGATCTGTGAAGATGATGAGTGATAACTTTATCAGATATTCTCAAAGATCCTGAGTGATCAGAAAGAATGTAAAGAAATTGACTCACATGTGGTGTATTTGGATTTGTTACTGTTCCTTGTTACTTGGAAAATTATTATTATTATTATTAATAATAATAATAATAATAATAATAATAATAATATAATCCCCTTGTAGTGCCACAGCGGGAGGTCAGATACAACCCCCCCCCCCACACACAATTAGATGAGAGCAAAACTGCATCATGGCTATACCCTCATTTGGCTGTGGCCTACCCAGCACTCTCTTTGGTCCTGCCCACTGCCGATATGTGGCACTTGACAGAAAAAGTTTAAAATATGGCATTTTTTATCTTGGCTAAATTTAGTCGAGATAATACTATACCTTTTTCTCCTCTCCTGTATTAGGCGCTGTTAATGTGTAGATTCCACTAGTTGTAAGTCCTGATTTGAATGCTTCGGCACAGTCCTTGAAACTGATCTGTTCTTCTCCAGCCACTAAAGCGTTCTTGGATGCTAAAAAGGGTAAACATGAAATCATGTTAAGAGTGGCTATTGCAGCTGAAAAATCTCGAAGACTTGCCATGAGGCTGACTTATTTCATATACATTTTCCACCTCCACCACACCATTTATTCCAGGCTTTTCAAATTGCTTACTGTTTAGGTAGGGATCATAAATTTAATTTGCTTAAAACAGAATGTTGCTTCCAGCCTTTTAATTGTTTTTCCACACTTCTGAGAGTTGACACTTTTAGAAGCGTCCCCCTTGACTTTGGCAAATGTTCAGGATTTCCACACACACACACCCTCACATTGGTGCTGAAGCCAACACGGTTTGTTTACTTCTTGGTGCTCTACTTAAAAGATAAAATCAGTCAAAACATGGACAGTTTTGGAAATGTTTTTAAGAGACTATTTTAGGCCTTCCAGGACTACATTGCGCCGTATAGGACACAATGGTTTTTCTGAAAGAAAAAAAAACTGAATTGGTTATTAAATATTTGTAAATATTTAACGGAACCTGCAACAAGATGTTGCAGTGCAGAGTGCTCTTATTTAGGGTGCCAGCCAGCCCCCTCCCCCAGGATATTCCATTCTATCCCTCCATTTTCCTGTCACCCCTGCCCCGCCCTCCAAAACAACAACAACATTCAGTCAGCATTCCATAACCAGTGAGCATGCTCAGTTCTCTAGTCTTAGGGTTGTTTTGTACTTCTCCAAACTTTGGGGTCCCCAAGCTTGCTGATACCTCTCTCTTGTACAGAATTGGTGCCATTTTGGCTACATAAGGATCCATACTTGGAGCATTAGTTCACTATTATTAGTATATAGGTTTATTGTAATTGATCAATTATGGAATAATTTTTATTGATAAACACCTTCTGAAGTTCTGAGACAGTTAATTTTTAAATAACAACATGGCTTTCATGCCAGGTTTTAAGGATACTGTATTTAATTCTGTGCATTCTGTTGGGGAGAAACTCCTCAGAAGTCTTAAGATCAGAGGTGCTTCCAAACTGAGGGCTCCTAGGACTACCGATTGTACAACTATTCCATTTTTTCCTCCTTTATCGATTTGGGGGGGGTATGAAAAAAGACAGTGGTGGGAAAATATGGGAGGGTTACAAGTGGAAGATGATGTCTGGACTCTGACTCCTCGAAGGGTTAATTTAATTCTGATTCTAGAGAACAACCGGAATTATATTTGGCAGAACTTAGTCGTCTGTGGTTACATTGTCACTTTGCCAGACATTGCTCCGGCCCTCTGGGTGACCCATCGGGTTGTCATTCTCAGAATTACTATGGTATGAGGTTTAACACCCACACATGGAAGTAGACTCACCAGATTTCACACTGGTGCCAAACTCAGGATAGCTTTGGCACTCTTACAGAGCCCTTGGTCTAAAAAGCAGCAATCCTTTAGGATTGCACTCTTAATTGCTTTCTTTATGCCCACATGAATGGGGAATAAAACTGACCTAAGCCTATAAAAACGTCTTATAATTATACTTTATGTTAAGAAAGAAGCTGAGGGTAAGTGCAAGGGGATGGAGAATGTTGACCAAAAGGACATTGTTTCTCACTGTAGCAATTACTGTGTGTTCTTCTTCATCGCTATAACAAGTACTGTGTGTTCTACTTCACTTACGATTTGGTGTAGCGATCATAGAAAAAAGGTTCTGCACAGTCTCCCTCAGATCATGTTGCTGTTTTTGCAGGAATGAGTTATTAGCTGTGGCAGTGACCAGCTGTTTCTCTAATTCTTCTATTATGGTGTTCTGTCTGGAAACTAGTGACTGAAGCGTTTCTTTTTCGTCTTTTATTGACTGTAGCTGGAGTGTATGCTTGTCTTCCATTTCGAGGACTTTTTTTTCTAAAAAGCTAGCAAAGAGCAAAAAAGAAAAGAAAATCATTTGTGGCTGGTGCAACATTTCTGTGTGGCTAAATAAATCATAGAATAGTAGAGTTGGAAGGGGCCTATAAAGCCATCGAGTCCAAATATTATAAATAAATAAATAAAACTGAAAGAGTTAAAGAACCATGATTGCCCAATGTAGGGCTTAACTAGATGTCATTTGCCATGCAAAAAACTCAGCATAGTGTGACTGAAATACACCTCCTCTCTTCCCTAACAGGAAGCGGGAAAGTAATGTCTGATCCAAGCTATACCATCTCTAATTTCCTCATCTGTTCTCCACATCACCACCACCCAAGGAATTGTAGTTTTCCATTACATCAGCAGAGAATTGCCAGGACGGTGTGTATTCTGTGCTCAAGCAATCCAAATTCTGCACCCTCTATAAATGATGATGATCATCATCTCTATACCACCCCATAGCCAAAGCTCTCTGGGCGGTTTACAAAATTAAGCCAAGCTACATAATTTTCCTTTTCATTTGCATAATTCTGCACCATTTACTGTTTTTCATAATCTCTTTTCAGTTTGATAGCTACAGGGAGGAGCCAGGATCTATGCAGGGCACTAAATCCCTGTCCCCAAGGCCTAGAAATCTTATTGAACTTCTCTTCTGACTTCTGAGTTTTCAGAAGGCATTGCGTACAATGAGTGCAAATGCATCTTCACAGCGTAAGAACTGTAAATGTGCTTCTTGGGCACTGAATTCTGCATTCTGTACTGTATTCTGTGCTTCTGCTTGAATTGCTGTATATACATGCCCCTGGAAGTTCTGCAGAAGAACCTGGATTTACACATATGAGGAAAGTTTTTAGTGAGATTGCTCCTGCTTTAGAGTAAGGCAGGGCTAGGGAACCTCAAGTCCTCAGGGTTTCCCCAAACGGCCACACCTCCTTTCCCTTTTCCTCAGCCACTGATAGTTTAGTGGCTCCCTGGCTTTTATGCTGTTCCCCCTGCCCTGCCCTGCCTCTCCCTAACCCTAACCCTATACTATACTGGCATTTTTGGTATTTTAGCCCTGGCCCTTTTGCCCTGTCCCATTTTCCTTTTGCCTCACCCACTACTGGCAGGTCCCCCACCCAAGAGCTTCTCTTAAATTGAATTTAGACCTTGGGCTGAAAGAGGTTCCCCACTCCTGGTGTACGGGGGACCTCTAGAACGATCTTCAGGTCCTAGAGTTCCAACGAAGGATAAATGTACAACACTCCTGATCTTCTTCTTCGTATGCCCAAGGAACTGTTGGGTCAGCAGACTTGACATCGTTTTACTCTTCTTCCACTAACACCGAAAGCGTCTTTTAACAGTGTATGTAGTGTACTTGTTCTACAAATATTTGTTACTTTTCCAGTAAGTAGCAAATGGCATGTGGCATATTCCAGGGCCCTTCCTGTGCTTACTACAATAAATGACATTGTAATATTGAACCCTTGTTTACTTTGCTCCTCCTGGGTAAAGTATCTTGTTTGCATAAAACAAACCTGGCAGGAGCATACACAAATATAGCAGGGGAGTGAAAGATAAATGTGAAAACATGCCCTTTCCCCTCCATGTTAATATTTACTAGAACTGTGTTTCTTTCATCGGAGGGTTCCTACTGAATAATACAGTTTGGTCGATCAGCCCTGCATTGTCCTGTTGTAAGTATAAAGCAGCAGCCCTTATGATTTGACAGTTGTTTGGTCTTTATCTTAGAAAACAGCTTGCTTTTCTCTATAATATAGCCATTGACATATCAACTTCTCCCTGTGAAGACCAAGAACTGTTAAGCAGAACAGATGGTCTAATTATGCATTCACTACCGATAACTTGCATCAGTAGCAAATTACAGTCAGCGTTAGAGAACGTTGATTTCTCTTACATGTGGAACTAGCCAACTGCAGGTCATGCAAAAGGCTCATGGAGTAAACGAAGGTCACAGTTCCCCTCTCTTGTCCAGCTGGCCTAAAGTGATTCCAACTCAGCAAGAAATGTTAACAGTTCTGTTGGCCAGCTGTCATTCAAATATTCCAAGTAAACGAAAAGAGTCTCAGGTTCCTTTGATGTTGTACACTGAGTATGTTGCAGGCAGGGATCATGCCTGTCTTTCAACAGATACCAAAGGAAACATTCGCCAAGACTGGAGGCAAATGTTTATCTCTTTGGTGGTTTACAAATGACAGTGAATTTAGTTGTGACATGCAGTGCAGCTGGATGGCTAGGTTTTGTCTGGCAATCAATGATGGTTGCTCTGTTAGGAACATCATTGCAATTGGAAGGTTGGTAAATAAATGGGTTTCAAAGCCACCATCTTGTTGAACCAGGTGGGGTTGATTCCCAACCTTGGGTTTCCAGATTTTGTCTGACATGTCTGACCATTGGCCATGCTGAGTGGGGATCATAGGAATTATAGTCCAATAACACCTTGGGACCCAAAGTTGGAGAAGGATGATAAAGACAAAAGCCACACAAACAAGAGACTGGGCCATTTGCAATCTGAAAGAAAGAAAGAAAGAAACTCCTTCCCACTATAGAACTTAGAGTATAAACCAGATCTTGCTATGTCTAACAGATTTTTTTTCTCAGTCTTCTGAGAGGACAGGCAATTAAATTCCTATCCTAAAGCTTTTACTGGGCTCAGAGTTGATTGATCATCTCCCAAGTTCACAGAAATTTTAGTTACAAACTAGGTTGGCATTCCTTGTCCCTTGCATTGACTAAACTATAGAACCATTCACCTTTTCCAAGTGTTATTAGTTGTAGCCTTGGCTCCTCAGTGGGTAGGAGGAAAAGTGGGAGTTCAAGGGAGGATTTTTGGGAGGGTTAAGACTATGAATTTAGTTGAAGCAAGTAGGAGAAACTCAGGTCTCAGTGCAGCACATGGTTATTTTCATTTCTTTAGTGGGACCTTGTGCCTGAAGATTGTATACCACGTTGTACATACATGTGAAGAACTGCCCCCTCAATGTTGGGCACATTTTACAAATTCCATGCATACAAGCAACATTTCCTGGTATTAACCAGCCATTTCAGTTTTTATCCATCTCTGTTCACTGAATTAAAGGCTTGAAGTATGTTTGTTTGAAAGCATTCCTGAGGGTTAATCAAATTAGTTATGTGTCTACATGCTTTGCTGCTACAAAAAAGAACAATTGATATCAGTAATACATTACTGAATAGGAAGAGTTATTACCTGTTTTTTTCCTGTAGTTTACCTATCTCACTGGTCTGGTCCGAAATCTGCCTTTCTAGTTTGTTTGTTGAAAGGGAGTGCGCCAGAAGCTGAAGCTCAAGTCTTGTTGTCTGATTTAATACCTACATTTTGAGAAATGAAATTTTGAATCACATTTTGAAAGATCAGAATATTTTCCCAGTTAATCACACTCCAAAGGTGTGTGACTTACCTGAATTAGAGGAAAACAAAAGCTTTCTAAAGTTTGAGAAGATATACGGTCAGTGGTATTTCCTTATGGCTACAATTTATGGGGTCAATTTCTGTTACATGTGTTGTGACTTGAGCTGTCCTCAATATGTGAAAGACATCATATGTCAGGAGTTCCTAACCTTTTTGAACCTGGGGGCACATTTGAGAAACTGCTGCAGGAACCACAAAATGCCTAATCTGTGGGTTGCCGCTTTGGTGCCTACCTGTTGCTTCTGCGGATCTTATGCTGCATCTTGTTCAGCAAAAGCCTTTGTTTACTATCTACTGCACACTGCAACATCTTTTTATTAAGGGATTGACTAATTCAACTAATTGCTGGCTGGGCAATTCAGTGAATGCTTCTTTTAAACATAACTTATAACAGCGTACAGCAGTTGCTTCTTTTTAAGGAGAGGTTAACACAGAGATAATTTTTGTACTGGAACAGTCTTTAATATTCACTGTTGTACTCACTTTTTAAAATTATTTGCCTGTGTCAGGGAACTTAACAAATGTTTGGCATAAATGGATTCTCTGCACCCTTTTGATTGCTAAAGATCTGAGTAAAATATTCTATCAACAAGAGAATAATTCTATCCTCTACAGAATAATTCCAACAGGGTCTAAGTCTCTAAATACTTTTTTTTTAAAAGGAAAAGTTCTGTGGCAGTTTAGGAGGGTCTAACTGGTTTATCAGCAGATGCTTTGCCATATAAATAGCTGTGCTTATTCTTTAGAAAATTACTTCATGTTTTGTACAGAATGTTTTTCCCTGTGCGGTCACAGTTTATTTTTTCTCTTTTGATCAATCATTCCGTGGTTTCAGTTTTAATATGATTCTGCTTTTTATCCGCTTCTTAATGTACACTCCTTTTAAGTCTTAAGAATGACATCTGTTTTTAAGAATGAGGAAACAGCACTGTCATGCGGAGTGTTGCTTTCCGTTCATTCTGCTACACACTCTTTAGTCCATATCATTTCCCTCATTGTGTTTTAAATCAACGGTTTTAATTCATCAAAATTTGGCTAGAGTTGGTAGCAGGAATTTATTACTCACATCCTTTGTGTTGAACAGTCATTCAGGACATGATTTCACGCTTCAGTGTATTTCCAAATTGTTGCTGAAGATTTTATTTATTAATTTATTTATTTAAAAGATTTTTATACCATCCTTCATCATATCGAATTTCAGGTACAGCATAAAATAAATATAATCCAACCACTCCCAAAGTAACAGCAGATAAAATATTAAAACAGTCTGAAACTTGCATAATGGAATTAATAAAATCTATTAAAATGCCTAGATAAATGATAGCAGTTGTTGGTGCTAGCTGAAACTCTCTGTGGAGGAGATTTTGAAAGAGGGCTACAACTGCCAAGAAAGCCTTCTGCCTTGAGATAATCTTCATACCTTCCCTTCAATGGAAGAGGTAGATGGAGAAAGGCCTCTGCAGAAGATCCTAAAGAACAGCCAGGTTGCATTGGGAGTAGATGCTCCTTTTGTCCCAAGGTTTTTAGGGCTTTAAAAGTAAGAACCAGCATGTTGGATTGACCCCAGAAACAAATAGGCACCCAAGGAAGCTCTTCTAAAACTGGCATGATATGGGTTAACCTGGCACACCAGTCAAAATTCTGGCAACCACTTTCCATATCAATTGAAACTTCTAAGCTGTCTTCAAGGACCACACCACCTATAACTTTGCAGCAATCCAATCAGGAGGATGCCAGATCTTTGAGAGAGCAATTGTTTCGTTAATCCCCAGACATTGTTAATTAAACCCAATTCAGACACAGTCATCAGTACAGATCTTCAGCTTCCAAGCACAATTATTTATTGTGTTGTTTATTCGTTTATTTATTTAAGATGGCCATAAAGCATCTTTCAGACCTAAAAACTTGTAGTAGTAAGAATCTACATATATACTGAAAGAAACTGATTCACACGTATTTCAGGAAAAGGTGGTCAAACTAACATTCTGTTTACTCTGCTATTTTCTGTAAATGCACACTTTTGTCCTTGGAGTATATTGAACTTAAAACGTTATAAAATGTGGCTCATGTAGTACTGTTCTGAAAAAAGAGATCTTCGTAATATAAATACAGAAACTCTGAGCATTATTATCTCTGTGGTGTATTAGTTTACTACATATAGGACATTTCTGTATTGGGAGAGCATTCAAAAATGTAACCCCACACCTTCAGACCAAAGTGGTACGTTTCAAAACTCTGTCATCTTATTTTGGGCCATATATAGAATGGTTTAAGTTTAATGCTAATAAAAAATGCAGAACTGTCTTCCCTAACCTAGTATCCTCCAGATGTTTTGTATGCCATCTCCCAGTATTCCTTATCATTGACCATTCTGGCTGGAGCTGATGGGAGTTGGTGTGCAAAACATCTGGAGGGTAATAGGTTGGTGATGGCTGATGTACAAAAATCCTCCAAAGCATTTAAAGACAGTTTTGTCGATTTAGATACAGGTTAACAAAAGAGTTTCCCTACCTCCCACCAATATAAAAATCTGGAAAATAATCATAACTTTATACAAATTCTTCATACAAATTCCACACATTGTTAGAAATGTATGGAGATTTGAAATAAATTTATTATTTTTGGATATCTATGTTGTTTGTTCTGTAAATGTAATCATTTGTGGTTACTCCATAATAACCACACTTTTGGATGGAAGTTGACTTAGGATCCATTACAAGGTCCGTTCCCCCCCTCTCCTACTTTGAGTATGGGAACCTATCTGTTTCTTATGAGGAACCACAATTGATTTGGGACTTGGAAATCAACTTGAAAAAATGTGGCAATTTATTTTTCTTTGTAGCTTCCTGTTACTTCATAACCTTTCTCCCACTCAGTTCAATCCTTTCATTTATCCTGCAGTTAAATTATAACTATTGAAATGCTAATGCTTGTCCAAGTTTCTTCACAGACTGTGCTTTCCATAAGGGTGCATAACTTTGGCTTCTGTAAGAGTCGCCTGAGTGCTGCGTGAAAGACCACTACATATGTGTGTTCAGGATTTTGATCCAGGGTTAGATCAGAATCTCCGCTCTGTTTTAGTCCTCCTTTGTTATGGGGAGAAAACTGGAAATAATAGAAACCTAGTTGGAGCATGTTGCAAATTAATGTGCAAAGCAGTAAGATGTATCTCCTAGGGCAAAAACGTAAAAGTGTTGTTCTGGAGTAAGAATGGAGTATCATCATCTTTGCCCAAATGAGTGCTGCCTTATACAGACCATTGGTCTATCTAGCCCAGTACTGTCAACACTGACTGGCAGCAGCTCTCTGGAGTTTCAGGCAGAAGTCTTTTCTAGTTCTATCTGGAGATGCTGGGAATCGAACTTGGGATCTTCTGCATACAAAGCACGTGCTGTACCACTGAGCTACAGCCCCTCCCCATAGTGATGGAGAACCTTTATTAGATAGTCTGGCCCTTCCTGCTTGTCCTCCAGTTGTTTCCCCTTACTCACAATCCTGTGGCCATCAAGGTTAAATCCCTGCTTTTCCAGTGCCAGCACTCCTAGTCTGAGCCACCCTTCTCACATAATTCTCCTCTACCTATTTCAGTTGCAACCTACCCAAGGAAAGTGGCTGAACTCTATGGGCTTTGAGGATTGAGACAAGTCACCTCCACTTTGGGCTTCTTCCTCTTCTTGGCTAATAAAATCTGCCAGGGCTTGGACTATATCTTTGTATTTCAGAAGTGATGAATACTTTGTTGAGATGCTGTGTAATTCCCGCTGCCCTGAAGGAAGCAGTAGGAAAGCTGCTATTAAAGAACCCAAATTTAGACCCCTTGGCTCTAGAGTGAGTGGTAGATTGCCAGTTCCACACAGTTTTTGAGGGCACTGTTTATTTAGATCTTTTCCAGTCTGGTCTTTGGCCTGAGTTTGAGACTGAAACAGCTTTGGTCACCCTTGTTCATTCTTACTCTGGAGAATGGATGGGAAAGTACAACTCTATTAGTTCTCCTGGACCTCTCAGCAGATTTTGATACCACTAACCATGGTATCTTTCCTGATCAGATCTCTGAGGTGGGGCTCAGAGGCATGGTGTTATGGTGGCTTTGATTCTTCCTGTAGGCCAGATCCAGAAGGTGCTGAGGGAGGATTTCTGTTCCACTCAGTGGCCATTGGCATTTATTACGCCTCAAGGTTCGGTCTCATCCCAATGCCTTTTAACATCTACATGAAATCGCTGGGAGATGTCATCCAGAGGTTTAGGCAGTGGTGTCATCATTATGAAGATGACATGCAGCTCTAACTCCATCATCCAATTCCAGGGATGCATTGAACAGGTGTCTGGAGGCAGTTGTGAGATGGATGACAGCAGACAAGCTGAAGCTAATTTCTGACAGGTTGGAGGTTCTGTTGGTTGGGAAACCTCCTGGTTTGAATGGAAGTGTGCAGGCTGTCTTGCCAACTGTAAGCTAGTTAACTGTCTTCTTTACTGATTGATTGTAAGCTGCTCCGAGAGCCTCTTTTGGCTGAGGAGTGGGGTAAAATAAATAAATAAATAAATAATTGTATTCACCATGTATAAAGAGTTGTCTACCTCATGGACCTTTCAAATTGTGCAGAAAATTTTGTTGGAGTTGAAGCTCTCTGGACTTCAACTTCAATAAAAGTCTTCCACATGATTCACAGAACTTATTACACCGTTCTCTTCTGATGTAACTGTATGAATATGCTTTTTCAGTGCAAAAATATAACTCTAACATACAACATATTGCACATTGCTCTTTTGGATGCAGAATTATTGCAAGTTGTACCATTGGTACTTACGTGTGCTTCAACATCTGTTAATTTGCGGGTCTGTTCAGCTGTTTGATTTAATAGGTTTGTGCCTATTTCGAGCATTACTGCTGTCTGGTTCTGTACAGCATTCTGTTGGATCTCTACCATTTCTTTTTTCATGTTATCCTGGATATAATTTTCAAGCTGCATGACAGAAAAAAGAAAGCATTGATGTACTTTCATTATTTTGTCTGTTTATAAGCATGTTCATTGTTCTGTATTTTTTAAACTTCATAAGCTTTCCCTATCATTTTGGGATGTTTAATAGGTAAGGTAAAATAGGGAAGTCATAGATCAGCAACTAGTGACCCCTGAGCCAAATGTTAGCCATCTGGTCTCCCAGTAGCCAGTACAGAAACAGGTGGGAGTGTGAAGGAAAGGAAGCAGTTGTTCTGGCCATGGGACCTGCAAGCAGTGAATTATTGTGCTATTATGCTCCGGTATCTCTTCATAGTGGCCATCCAGTGAAATAAAACTAGTCACTAATCAGGGCTGTAAGAAAATAACTGGTACCCAGTCAGAGAGACAGAGGTGTGTTCTCCATATATTGCAATTTACCTTGAACACTTCCTATTTTCCAGTACATGTCTGTGGTAGAAGACTGGGCTGCATCTAATGTAACATTCGCAGAAAAAGTACAAGGTAGCATTGTTTCGTTAGTAATTGCAGGGGTGCTAGCATAACAACTAGTGTAATAAGGATAAAATAAATCGTGAAAGTGTTTGTGCAACTAGAATCAAAGTATTGGATTTGACACTTGGGAAAGGATAAAAATGGAATTTCTGTGAGTTGTAGAAATGTAGTGCTAGCAGAATGACACCACTGGATTCCAAGCCACTGCCCCAGTTTTTTCACCTTTTGGGGAAATGTTGGGGTGACTTTTTTAATGCTTATATGTATACACCTGGACTAGAGCTTTTCATTTTTCTTTGGTCTCCAGATATTAAATATCTGGGTGAAAGGGAAGGCATCCTGAGTGCAGCACACATGCATGTAAATGCACAGACCCTTGCAAAGCCAGTGTACTGCTTCCCTTCCATCCCTACCTCATGACTATAATCACCTATGCAGGTAATGTTGCTGAAGGTGTATCACATGGCAGCTATTAAAAATACAGCCAGATCCTTTGTAAGACTAAATGTTCTATTGAACCATCCTTTGAATTTTTTATTGTATTTTGAAAATTGAACAACTTTGATTGTTTAGAGCCATAGGCCACCACAATATATATTTTATTTTAATGAAACCATTTATAGTCACTCGAATAACGCAGCAACCATTTCCTCGAAAGCTTGTCCAGGACAGGCTATCCAAAGTCAATACAATGTGCAGCAGGTGATAAAGAAGGAGTTCAGGTAGTGGTGCTTGTACGAATAAATGTTACAGATATCTACCAGTGTATGCATTCTCTGGCACTGCTCTGGGCAGGCTATTAAATGTAACAGCCATGAAACGTTGAGTGGCTATCTCAAGACTTGGCTACATGGCTGCTTCCCGCCATTGTCACCTCCGGTGGCAGTGTGCCGGTGTTAGCAGCAGTGGAAATTTTATTTAGAGATGAGAGTAGCTTAGACAAAGGCTCAAGAGTTTAATCACCTTCCTGAACCCAGAGTTCAAATATATGAGTATCTCATACCTACGTTGTTGGGGATTATACAAGAAGTCTGGTATGCTATAACAATGTTGTTTGTGCATTGTTAGCTGACTTTCGGACAAACAAAACATAAAAAGCTGGGGTGAGAAACAAAGTCTTCCTTCGAAGAATGCCAAAATAACAACTGTTTCGAAATGATCTCGGGGCACATTCTCATAACTGTTTCAGCATGTGTAGCCAACAACATATTCCAAGGCTTTAATAAATCATTTTTCGTTTTAATTTTAGCTGCTGTTTATATACTAATAATTGGCAAATATGGTACCTTTCTTTAGATCCTGGATTCTCAAGAAACCGTTTTTTTTTCTTTCTCAATCCAGTTTCTGTGATATCAGCTAAGGCCACTTAGGAGAGGGGCTGTGACTCCGTAGTGGAGCACTTGCTTTGCATATAGGAGATCCCAGATTCAATCCCTGGCTTCTCTAGAAAAAAACAAGAAAATAATCCTGCCTGAAACCCTGGAGAGCCACTGTGAGTCAGTGCCGATAGTACTGGGCTAAATGGAACTATGGTCTGACTCACTATATGGCAAATCCCTATATTCCTCTTCTGCCCTAAGTCACCTTCCCTGCAGCTGGATGCATTCCCATCTCTCATCATTAAATTCCCTACTCACAAATCCAGTTATTCGACCAAGCCTCATTCCAAATATGTAATAATTGTGGTTAATTCTGTCTTCTGATAATATTCAATGCCATGTCTCTTTCTTTCCATGTGACTTTTATTGCTTACTGATCTGGCCCAAGTGGGCATTATGTTACTTGTTATATCACCCCCTAGTCACTGTATTTAGAACTGCTTTAATTTTCGTTCTATAGATCTGTCAGCAATTGATCAGGCCTAATTGTCTGTCATCATATATTGATTGGTTGTTCCTAGGAAGAATGCCTAGATCCATTATAATTTCTTATGGCCTTCTTCTCTGCCATCCTGAGTTGCAGCCCGAAAAACCTGGCCCTTGCATTGTCTTTTCACTTCATCCATACCGTTTTGTTTATCTCAATCTGCTTCAGCCATACACTAATCCTTCTTCTACAGCAAAGTATTTGATCTCCTAAGTTTATTAGATTTCTGTAAAAATTGAATTTTCAATAAAGTTGAAGATAGATTTACATGAGTGTTTACATCAGAGCTAAATTTAGTTACCTGGATAGACACACAACCCAATGTGGGTTGAGGGCAAAAAAATTAAAATGTATTCTTGGGAATTGTCTCTTAAAATGCATCCCATCATAATAAGTTCTTTTTAATGCTAAATTTCTTTCTCTGGGTGCTGGAAGGTAGTTGTTTCACTTCTCTCTGCCTCCTCACCCTCCAGTACTCCTAAACCCAGCTGTCTAGTAGATATCTTGGGTTAATTGCTGATAAATTTAGACTTCTAGTTGCAAGTTTCTGTCAGAAACTCTTGTACTTTATAATTTGCCATTTGTGCAAATGTTTCCAATGCTTAATTTTCTCAAGTTTGCTTAACTAGGTTTGCCTGTGAAGTTGTCTTGTAGGCTCAAGAAAGATGGGTCTATTGTGCTTTCCTTCCAGATAAAACTGAAAGCGGTGACAGTGGCCACAGACAGTGGCTCCATGTCTCACTAAAGCTGGGTTGTAGTATGCCCGGCTTGCAAGGCACTCCAATGTGGCCTGTGTTACCGCTTGGAGTTCCACTAGGGGGTGGGGCTTAGGCTCTAATTGCCACTCTCTGGAGGAATCTCTTCAAAGGGCAACCCCACTACCTCCAATTTGAGATTGGAAGTAGCAGCAAGGATGTGGGGCTGCTTGAGGTTTTTCCATGCCTCCTTCCAACATGAAGAAAAAGAAAAAAGGGGGTGACATCAGGGGGCAGACCTACACACCTGATGTGATGTTAGGGGTGGCAGGCCTTCTGAAGTCATCTGACCTTTTTTGCACTAAAGCATAGTTTGGTGTCATGTGAATGAGCCGGAACAAGCTGCAGCGATCCTTTCCTCCCTTTTCCTCTTGTGCAGTTGTGAGGAGTTTGGAAGCTTTCAAGCAAACTGAAACCATCACACTAAACTATGTCTAGTGTGCCATCCAAATATGGCTAGTGAATGAGGTAGTTCATCACCATTTCAAAAGATCCCTCAGCTGTTTCTGTGGGCATTGCCTGACTTGAGGTAAACCAATGAAATAGACTTAAACTGCCTTATACCCGATTGATTTTCTTTGAGAGTTGGTGAGTGGCTTGACTTTTCTCTATCCACCTTGTAATGTTGCTGCTTTAAGTATGTGACCTGGTTCACACAATCGCCAATGCCCACCATGGCTTATATAAGCCATGGTGGGTTGTGACACATGCCAGCTGCCACAGCTTATTGTGATGTGCAAACTAGGGCCACTTCACACGATCACTGCAGTAGAACCTTTGGGGTGCAGTAAGGTTCTACTGCAGTGATCGTGTGAACTGGCCCTGTGTGTGAGTGTGTGCGTGTGTGCGCACACGCACATGCACATTGGTGGTGGTGGAATATAGATTGCTTATAGTTTGTAAGAAAATAAAAGAAAACTTTAGAATTTAGCACATACCATTCCTTGAACACTAGTTTGAACTACGTTATTAATCATTTTAAAAGTAAGAATGGATTTGCCAATTCCTGTTTGAAATGAAGACTCTCACTGATCCTTGTTTACGTCTGTTTTATAGGACGTCAAACACCAGACTAACAAATTGGTTGTGCTTTTCTAGAGATGTTTTAGTTATGCTTTATCTATGTGATTTATAATCTTACATTGATGAATAACTAAAACCTCTCCTAGTTTCATTTTCTTGAATATAAGTAGGCATTTGTGTTCTTGGCAGCAACAGTTGTATACAGAACTCTTCATTTTTGCCAACTAAGTGCCACCCTTTCTGAATGGCAAAAGTAAATATTGTAATACATGATGCAGATTACTATATGAAAAAAAAATCTGGCTGGAACAATAATAAAAACTTAGCCTTGAAAACATTTTGTTGCCTGGACACAACAAGGTCGGAATGCAAATGGTTTGGCATGCCCACTGGAATTCTTGACTTTCTTTTTTGAACAGCAGATCTCCTGCTGCCATATCACACATTTCTTTTCAAACTCCGATCAGATTGCCCTGTGGCATGGGAGAAGAGCTCTTGTTTGAAAGCCCACTTCCTCACATGAAGTTAGTTGCACAGTTCTTCAGATCCCATCCCAAGACCAAGAGCGAAAGAGCTACTTTAGGATGTGCCTGAAGGGTTTGGATTCTAGGTTGTCCTTAAAAAGTATGGGCATGATTCAGATTACATGTATGTGCATGTACACACCAATACCACATAGAGGGAGAGAATATGAAGAACAAGAAGCTAAGCACCAGGGTGGGGCTGGAGATGGAAGGAGAATACTGAGAAGGAAAATGATTGGTTGATTTCCTACACCTCTGTGATGTGCTTACACAGGTTCCTTCTGTGGATTAGTAGAAGGGAGTCATGTCGATGTAAGCCAGGTTTCCCCAGCCTGGTGCCCTCCAGATGTTTTGGATTACACCTACCAGCATTGACCATTGATCATACTGGCTGGGGCTGATGGGAATTAGTTCAAAACATCTGGAGGAGGCAGCAAGTTGAAGAAGGCTGATGTAAACTGATTCTGCATGCGGAATAATAATGGGGCGGATAATAATGGGATGGAGCACGGAAAGCCTTTTTTCCTCCATTCTACAGCTTTTCCCCTCCACTTCCAGCCACTGCTTTACTCCTAGCTTTCTGACTTTTGCAGTGAATGGCCCAAAGTAACCCAGTAAGCTTTGTGACTGAACAGATCGTGGCACCATATAGATGGGAAGTGCAAGCATGAGCCCTGCTAGAAGTGAGACCTAGCACTGGAGAGGACAAAACACTGCCGTAGCATGTTTGTTTGCTCCCTTCCTTTGCTTTCCTGGATTTTGAACATCGGAGTCCAGACAGTGGACATAGATCTTCAGTTTCCTCATCACTCAGCTGAAAAATAGATATATGGAAACCCTATTGCTCAATGGGATTGTTGATTTTGAATAACAAATGCTGGCAGCCACACCATCAGCTGCTTTTGAAAGACTTGAGTTTTAAAAGTGTTGCTATGTGCTGCAGTAATATGTGGTTTGACAAACACAAACCCAGTGTTCCCTTGAGTGTGCAGAATTAGTGCAGCAGCTCTTTGGTTTCTAGCATTATAGATGCTTTCATGGAATCAGCTCTGGACTGATCTAACACGTGAAATTAGATCAGGGAATGTCCTGTCCTGGAAATACCACATGAGACGGTCTGAGGAGCTAAGTTAAAAAAAAAAAAAAAAAAAAAAGGATAAAAAGATGGAACAAATGGTGACTGAGGGTGCCTCTTCACGAGAGGTTTAATGCTCTTTGAAGTCTCATTAAAAAATTTACCTCCACACCAGCGGAGCGCAAATGGGGCGTAGAGGTGCGTTATCTCTCCGATTATGCGCATTATCGAATGCACGTTAAATCGCGAGTTTTATTTTGCTCCGTCCGTTAAAGCGCATTTTGATTGTGTGAATATGCGCTTATGCGCATTAACTACTTGTAAACCGCATTTTGGATATCCGTTAATGCGCTTCGCCGCCTCTTGCCGCCTCTCGTGCAGAGGGATTAGGTGTAAATGCGCTTCTGCGATTATGCGCATAATCGGCTAACCAGGCGCAAAAGCGAATCCTTGTAGAGGGAACCTGAGAAAGCTGGGATCACCTTGTACTCCAGTCCTTAGACTAGGACTACCGTCTATCCAATAACCATTTTGTCCTGTGTAATTTCAGTGTGTGTGTGTCAAATTCAGTTCTGAGAAACCAATAGGTCAATTTTGTATAGGATGGAAGGACATATGGACTTAGAAAACATATGAAATCACTATGGCTGCTATGATGGGTTATGCAGTGAGTGCATGTCACAATAATACACTGCTTGGTGGGAAGCTTTATTCTCGTGTACAAGATATATGTAAATAGACTGCCTGCCTTATTCAGTATATGAGACTTTGATTTAAAATAATGGAAAACAGCATTGTATAGGTGACTTGAGGTCACTTGAGGTTTTGTTTTTACTTCTGTAAAGTAAGCACATTATTGGAGTGCTCATAGCATTTCCTGTTGGCTTCTTTTTCCTCATGCAAGCCAGACCATCAAAGGTGCACAGCCCTACAGGGGGATACCTAAACAGAATCAAATCCCTATTAAGATCACTAACATATACATTTCCAAAAAACTAAAAACAATGATGACACTATATGATATTGTGTTCACAATGAGGAAAAGCCTTCTTTATTTTTAATACAAGGTGATGGTGATCTTATTAACATTTTATTGGGGGGGGGGGGGTTATACAGCTTCCTGATAGTATACTGTTCTGTAATTAGGCTGCAATCCTATGCATACATACCTGGGAGTATGCCGCACCGAACTCAATAAAGCTTACTTCTGAGTAGACATGCATAGGACGGCACTGTGAGTTCATCTACTAGAATAGCCTAATATTCTAGTCTGTTCTAATTTTAGTAAGGATTTTATCATTTTCCAAATTATTCTCCTGAAGAAATGCTGTGTAGCCTGAAGCTTGTTGTATTTTTGAATTTTTATGTGGTTTAGGGCACAATCCTGTACATGTTTGGACAGGAAAAAAGTCCTACACTCCCAGCATTCACCAGCCATCCATGCTAATTGGGGAACGCCAGGAGTTGGAGGACTTACTTCTGTCTAAACATGTATAGGATTGTGCCTTCAATAAATCTTCTGTGAACCTTTCATAGTTTGCCATGCATCCGTGTTTGGTACCATCATCCTCGTTCTTGGCTTACATTTTTCTAATAATATTTTGTTCATGGTGTACCAATGAAAAACAAATTAACTGATGTGGAGTTTTTTCTTAGGGAACAATTAGATATTTGGCCACTTCAACTGGCATTCTAAAATTTCTTATAATGTGCACTAAACAAGGACAAGTGTATTAATTAATTAATTAATTCATTCATTCATTATATCTTTAATCTGCTTAGGTACATGGTCCTGTCCTTTAGGTACAGCTGAGTAAAATATGTTACCCTTGAATAGCAGGTAACAAATGTAAACTTGCTTAGCTTCCCCCTCCCCCCCCCCCCCACGAAGAAACTCAACTGGACTCAACTGACCCTGCAAATCTGAAGCTTTGAGAGTTTTCCTAACATCTCGAGGCTGTTTTAGTCAAATCTTCAGTCAGAACATAAGAACAATGAGGCCAGTATCCAACGGTGTCATTCTGCACAACCAATTGCGAAACCATTCTTGTGCAACGTCATTTGCGCTAACAGAATGACACAGTAGGATACTGCCCCGAAAGAATGATATTCCAAAGGGAGAGGTGGGTAATAAATAAATTATTATTATTATTATTATTATTATTTTCCTGGTAAAGGATAAAGGACTTTCACTAATATTTGTAATACATCCTTGCTAGAATTTGAACATTGTTAGTCTTGATTTAATGCTTGTTTAATTTGGTGGGGGGTTGTTTTTTAATCCCAAAGACTGATGCGGTAAATGTAAACATATGCAATGGAATCAGAAGTTTAAAACTAGATAAATTTAGAGAGTTGGAACACCTTCTCCCATTCCATTTACCATTCTATTGATGTGTTCCTACCCATACTCACTCCTATACCTTTTAGCTTGACAGCCCACTTATTGGTCTCCCTCCACATGCAGTAGGACTGTTTCCCAAACACTTCCTTGTCGAGTCAAGAACTGGATCTGTTTACCTATGATTGACCAGATTTGCTGTGGTGTTGCTTGAGTACCAATGTGTATAGCGGTTAGCATTGCCAGCTCCAGGTTTTTGAGGGCCCTTGGTCTAGACACCGTCAATGGTCCCCCTTGTTCATTGAATCTACATTCTCACTGCTGTTTATTGCTCCTCTTCCTCTTTCTCACAGTTGCTGCCACTTGCTTGCTTGACAGTCAGCCAGTGAGCAAGTAGGCAATGGCATCTACTGCTCCTCCTTCTCACTGCTACTGTTGTCTGAGCCAGAATGAGAGGAGAGTGAACAAGCAACTTGCAATGGTGAGGAGGAGAAGCAAGTTCAGGGGGTCTTGTCAGTGGGGTGGAGGTGGGGTATGAGCCCTCATAAAAACATAAGTGCCATGCTGGATCAGACCGAGGGTCCATCTAGTCCAGCACTCTCTTCACACAGTGGCCAGTCAGCTGTCGACCAGGGACCAACAAAGCAGGATGTGGTGTAACAGCACCCTCCCACTCATGTCCCCAGCAACTGGTGCATACAGGCTTACTGCCTCGGATACTGGAGGTAGCTCATAACCATCAGGGCTAGGAGCCTTTTCCTTGACACGTGCCCAACCATACTTACCTTTGACATTGGGGCTGGTGGTTAGTGGGCTGAAAACAGACTGGGGAGTTTAGAGTCATGTCCCCACTTAGAGATGAGGTTTTTCTGTTGTCTTGAGCTAGTCTCTCAGCCTAACTTACCTCAGAAAATAATGGAACAGATAACATAATTTTGGAGAGGGACCACAGCTTGGAGGCAGAATAAATTCTTTGCCTGCTGACAGTGGCTTACCCTCACGCCAACATCACCCTTTCTGGAAGCTGGATAGTGCTGGCATGGGAAGGGCTATGGTTTGTGTTCTCCTTCAAGGACTTCTGATCCTGAAGATAGAGTGGGAAGCAACAGCAGTGCTGTGGTCTTGTGGAAAGGGGAGGTAAGATGAATTAAAATTTGGGATTAAGTCTCATTGAAAATCAAAGGGATTTACTATCTATAGAAACCCAGCCTGCCATGGGTATATTTATTGGCTAGAGAAATTTCAAAATACGATGTAGTGTTTAATTTCAAAATAAACATTGTCTTTATGATGGAAGTGTAGTTCCCAACAGAGAAACACCCTAATAATTTTTAATACTTCTATGATAACCTGCGCAAGAGCATTTTTTAATTTAAGTGCTTCCATGTGATTTTGCTGCTGCAGAACAATGGAGAGCCAGTTAGTGTTGGACTAGGATTTGGGAGATCTGGGTTTTGGTCCCCACTCAACCATGAAGCTCACTGGGTGACTTTGGGACAGTCACTGGCTGGTTTCGGACAACATTTTTGTCAATGGTGGGTTGAGTAGCCAACTCACAGTTGGTTATTTTGTGGGTACTCCCCACACAACATATTCCTACACAACTGTGGGTGGTTGGGGCTGGCGTTGAGTGGACTAATAGTCAACCCAGCATTTGGCTGACACAGCCCCCACCCCTCTCCCCTCCCTCCCTCGGTCCTCCCGGTGCTATCCCAGCAGCCTCTGCAAGTTGCACCAGTTGTAGCAGAGTGGCAGCCGTCGCTCTTGCCGCCTGCCTCTATGGGCTTGTGTTTTAACCCACTCACCGCACGCTGTTAACACACTCACCCCTCCACACAACAATTGAAACAACTGGCTTCGAGCTAAACAACTTGCAAGCCAGTTGTTTCTCTCAGTTGCTTATTTGGGCAGAATAGCATACCGTCAGTAGTTTGTGAGCGGCGTGTTACCCTCCACACAATACAATGGCTGAATTCGGACAACATGATAGTCAATGATGGGGTAATAATCAACTTTACAGTTGTTCATCTAGGGGGTACTCCCCCACAACATGGTAATAAATAATCAACTGTGGTGTGGATTAGGATCAACGCTGAGTTGACTATGGCAGCATTTGGATGACACAATAGTCAATACAACTGACGATTGTTCCCCCCCCCCGCTTAACGTGTTATCTGAAACCAGCCACTGACTCTCAGCCTAGCCTACCTCACATGTGTTGTTGTGAGGATGAAATGGAGAGGAGGAGGAAGAGGAGGAGGACTATATAAGACATCTTGGGTTCTTTGCAAGAGGAAAAAAGTTGGGATACAAATGTAATAATTAATTAATATGGAAGACCGAGAGAATTGTGTCAGATGGCCTTTGCTATGGAGAGGAACTATCACTGCTAATATATTTTCCATGTCCCTGTCTTACACAATGTTGTATTCTAGCATGCAGGTACTGTTCTGGCAAATCACACATATCCAGTGTAGTCTAACAATGACTTCAACTGCCATATTCTTAAGTCTATCTAATTATGTTTAAAGTTTATGGGAGTAATTTATCTTAAATGCGAGTGTTCTTGCTTCACTGGCTTGTAGCATGTCTACTTCGATGGGGAAGCCCACATTTTATTAACTATCTTTCAGAACTTTTGTAATTGCAGTCACAAAGAACTCCATTTGTGATGTGGAAAAAAGTTTCAGCTGCCACATATTATTTTACATAAACAGAACAAAATATAGTCCTTAATGTCCTCCTTAACCATGGTCTCAAATTAATAATTTAACATAACAATAACATTTTAAGTCATCAGATGCAAGTGCTCAAATTTCAGGAAGCTCCGGCCTCCCAGCTTCTGTTTTTAGAAGGCTATATGGATCATAATTTGGCTAAAGTTGGTAGAAGTCAGGCAGTGGGGGTTGTGAATTTCATTAAAAACGCTCCGAGTTTTGTAATAATTCCAATTTTGTTCTATATATTCTAAAATTAAGAAAACTGTATATGCATCCAGCATTCAATTTTTACTATGAGAGACTGTTAATTAACAATCTTTTGATGTCTCTGGTTTGTAAGAGATGTTTGTCCTTTAAATTTGCAAGAAAATTAAAATGCAGCGTAGCAAGTATATAACTCCAGGCTGGAAGAGAGTTGATTTTAAAACTGGTTTGCTGTAGAGTTCGGGCAGGAAGTCCCTGTAGACTTCTGTTGTTTGTCAAGAAAAAAACAATCCTCTTGAGAATGCAGATGGGAATGCTTGAGAAGCCTACAGTATTAGTTTTATACACAGCCTGCTGAGAGTGACTCTGTCAGTCCAGACCTCCAGCTAAGCTTTCCTCTCTTATCTGCTTTTCCTGTCAACAAACAAAAAAGGTGAAAGTAACTAACTGAAGACTAGCTAGGCATAAATTGAGAGAGGGAGAAATGCTCAAGGCTATATATATTATATATATATAGTGTGTGTGTGTACACACACACACCCTCCTGAAAATGTAAGTGATAATTCTTAGAACAGTAAACAAAGATGGGAACCGAAATGGCTAGACAAGAGATCATCTTAATGAAAACCATTTGTGTGCAAAATTAAAAGGAAAGGTGCTGACTTGGAAGTCAAATGTAACAACTGATTTTTACTAGTAAATTTAAAAATGTTTTATTGCTATGGCATTCAATATTTCAGGAGCCTGAAACGGCATAACTCAGTCTTGCAGTTTATGGATAAGAAGTAGAACTCTCTTGCAAGCACTGTAGACTTTATCATCTCTTACTTTAGTGGTACGTATTTGCATCACAAAAGGATAGATCTACCCAGAACTGTAGATCTACCAGGTGCATAAAGTATAAGCGCCACTGCATCAAGCAAGCATGTCTAGATAGAGATTTCCACAGTTTGGGCCCTTTTATAGAAAAGACCCTGGGTGCTTGCAGAAAAGGCTTTAAATTTACAATTGCCCTGCTTCATTCATAGAACTTTGGGTGGGGGAGTGTGTGTGTGTGTGTGGGGGGGGGGGGGGTTCCAGGCAGTTGTAATCTTCCTATGTTTCCCCATTGCTTCTTTCACCTTTTTTTCTTACAGTGGAAAATCTGTTAAGGAAGAAAATATTGAATACATGCACATTGCCTTCTGATTGTTAGCACTAGGACCTCTTCGCCTGGAGGTGTCCCCTCTCTCTGGGGGGTCCTCTCTTCTGCTTGACCTCTGAAGTTGAGGGTACATGGAGAGTCTCTAACAAAGATTATGTATAAAACAATCCTAATCATATTTGTTCAGAAGTAAATCTCTTTCAGTTCAGTGGGGCTTATTCCCTAATAAATGTGCTTAGGAATTGACTTAAATCAAAGTATTACAGGGTAAGTGATACAATTGGCTAAACACAATCTGGCAACTTTTACTTTTATCAGACACCCGGCCCCTGGCTTTCTTCGCAGTTAAACTGTCAGGCTCTATTTCCGGTTAATTACTTTTATTATGCAAACCACAAGCAGTCGTTGCCTCAGGCTACAGACAGTATCCTCATGCATCCATTAGAGACGGGCTTTTCTCAGAGACTTTGCATGATTCAGGATTGTAGACTTTAGGTAGTCACCTGGATTAGGAGAGTTGCTAAAAAGTTGATACTGCCTACTACAGGCTTCCCTTCTCAACCCAAGTGGGCTACTAAGTCCCACCCTCAAGGTGGGTCTTTCCAGGGGTTTGCCTCCCTGGCTGCTAGTCTCTTGGAGATATCTGACCCTTTGCTCTGTTATTCCTACCCCCTCCTCATGTTTAGGAGCTGGCATTCCCATGGATTCAGAGGCTCCAGCCTGGCTGTAATCCAAATGATTAAGCTGCAGCTGGGCTTCAACCTCTCTGGCACTATTATTCTCACCAGCCTCTTGCAACCTTGGTGGCTCGAGAACACCTTCCACCACCACTTCCCTGTCTGACTCAGAGGCTGAATTTGGACAACACAATAAGCAACTGGTGGGGGGAAACAATAATCAGTTGTATTGACTATCGTGTCATCCGAATGCTGCCATAGTCAACTCAGCGCTGATCCTAATCCACACCACAGTTGATTATTTATTACCATGTTGTGTGCAGAATACCCCCTAGATGAACAACTGTAAAGTTGATTATTACCCCACCATTGACTATCGTGTTGTCCGAATTCAGCCAATGTCTGTTCCCGTGTCTTCTTGGGGCGTGTCTGCAGAGGTGCTGGGCTCGATCCCTACAACTTTTCATACTGCGTGGTGATGCCCACTATGCAGGGAGCGATGTTACACTTTCCCATACCATCACTGAAACAAAGAGAAGTCACGGTTTGCTTTCAGTTACAGTGTTTGGAAGCATGTTCACTCTTCTTCACATGTGTTACCCTGTCAGCATGGTTAGGACCACCACCCACACTAAAAAAAGGTGGCTGCCATATATTCAGCACAAGCACAAAACTGCCCAAGTTTATAAAGCCAAGGCTAGTAGGCACCAAATTTATCATCTAGCCCTATTTTACTGGATCCAAACCTCTGAGAAACTTGTTCTTAATGTTCTTTGTTAATATGAAGTCACCATAAGGTGACTTTTATATCTGCCAATTTCACATACTGTGAATTCCTCCTAAATAAATACCACATAGTATACCCAGGCATGTAGGGTCATATATGTTAGGTGAACATTGAAAGTAAAAGAGATGCTCGGTAAATAGATGGGTAAAAACTGCATGGTGGCTTCGCCACATGAAAAGTAATCTGGAGAGCTGAGTTGAAGGTATCTTCAGTAACCACCATGAGAAGTGGTTTAATCATGTAAAATGTACCCTTCTTTTGAGTTATAAACCACGCCCAGGATCTCCTATGCACATACTCGGCCACTTTTACTCGCACGCTGGGCTCTGCAGATTGTATTCAGAATGGTAAAGTATTATAAAATATGAGACGGGCGGACACAACAGAGAGTGAAGAGAGTGTCTCCAATACAAAAATGTCTTTCTAGTCCACCCCTATGTGAAAAAATATGACCTTGTAGTAGTTTCACAGCATTCCAAACATTTAGAATATTCCTTTTAAATTCTGCCTTCGAACAAAATATGTGTGAGAATCAGGCCATTCTTAACTGGCAATATGCCAGCTTCAAAGTATAGCATTTTTCTGCATTCCATATATTGAAAGCTTGATGACCTTCCCTTAAAAGTAACTTGGGTTTCATTATGAGCAATTGTGTACAGTTAAGTTCTCTCCAATATTACAAGTTGGTCAGTGGAGGCTGGTGGCTCCGATTCAGTGAGGCTGTGATTCCATTTTGCATTTTAGACAGAACTAGCCAGAACTTTAAAGGAGCTATCCAAGGTGCTTTATACTATCCCTGAAACTGGGTTCAGCACCTTGGATAGCTCCTTTAGAGTTCTGACTGGTTCTGACCAAAACCCAAAATGGAATCACAACCCCACTGAAATTGGAGCCACCAGCCTCCACTGAAGTTGATTGCTGTAGAAATTCTTCATTAGGCTATGAAACAACCCCATGCTTTTTCTGGATGTTGTATTAGGCTTGGGCTATAAATACCACCCCCACCCTGCCCTGCTCCCTGCAAGTAAAAAGCTTACAGGTAAGGAGTAGGCTGGTCTAAAACCTTTCTTTCTTCATCGTGGTCTCTCTGCATCACACATATGGGCTCTGCGCCTGTGTTGTTGTTGTTTTTTATCTGGTCTGGAATTTTTTAAAAGGGGGACCATTCAAAATGGCATCAACACATGCAATCTGTACAGCCCGCTCTGTACCGCAGGATTCCACTACCACTACCTCTTAGTTAATCAACCACGGAGTTGACTGTTAACCCACTATTGACTATTGTGTTGTCCGAACGCAGCCAGTGTGTTATGTTAAATTTTTGAATTGGTCGTCTATTTGATTTGATGAAAAGATGGCAAGCAAGTTGTTTAATGATGAGGAAAGAACTTTTAACATATCTTTGGGGCTTGCCTTCTTTTACAGCATCTCCCAATGCTCTAGATTGACTTGTGTGAACATGAGGGGCTGAAGCTGGGAAAAAATTGACAACAAAACAAATAAAAAAACCAAACCCATGGGTGCATATTAGTGCTTTCTGCTTATGGATGGGGATCTTTCTATCCAAGCTACCATGCCTAATTGGTGATGCAAGTCTCCATCTATTTACATATCACAGGGTTTAAATTGCCTTCAGAGATAATTTTATATAACTCCAGACCCCAACTGTGAAATGCCGCATATTCTACTGCTGACTGTTTTTTGTGGAAAGCAACTGGCATTGGCTTGGCTTTTCTGCTAGTTTTTACACAGTAATAAAGGGACTACTGTGATTTCTCAAGCATGCTGCTTGTGTTTTAGCTTCCAGAGAGTACCTATTTGCTGTTTGCTAAGCATTAGACCCAATGAAAATAAGATTTCACTTGAAGGTAATTGCTCGGAAAATGATATAAATATCTCTCTGCCTGTAGCCTATGAGCACTGTATTTCAGAAGCTTTTAAACTACTCTTCCAGAAGTTCGTATTTATCTTAGGAAATAGTTCACAAAGGCATGAGATGGTTCCCTAAACTGAGTGTTGCCCAGGAAGTGAGCAAATATCTACAATATTGTCTATTATCTGCTCTCAAATAACTCTCCTATGCTAAGGATGGTTCTGGAAAGTTGAATGTAGGGAGGTAGTACTGAGTGAACCAGCCCTTTGTAAGTCTCTTGAATGTATCCCATCAAACAATCAGATGTACAAATTAAGAATGGACTTGATACAGATTACTTTAGAATTAATACTATATTAACATTTTTTCCTCTTTGGTAAGGATTTTTTAATACATAAGAAAGGTTGATATTGCACTCCACGAAAGAGTAAGCTCCACTGAACACAATTGGACGTACTTCTGGGCATAGTTAGCATCCTTTAATAAAAAATATACATGAATGCGATTTTGTGATCAAATTAAAACCTAATGATTAACAAACCTGTTTTTAAAATATGCATGTCAGTTTTCTAATATCCAAGCAGGTTGGATAAGAGTTGATTTTAGTAGACAAGACAAATGGATGGTACTTCATGAAAACCTGCTTGTGGCATTCAACTTCTGCTGAAAGTTTATCTTGCTAGATAGGACACTGGAGGGATGAATGGCACAAGGCAGATGCTGATGCAGGTAGGTTCTGCGCTGCTGGTCTGGGGTGAGTGCTCAAAAGCAGATTTCTCTACCCAAGTTCCCTCCATATATTCTGTTTGTCTAGTTTCATGTCCTTTCCATGTATCTTTTCAATACAATTCTGTGTAACAGCTTTGTGTCTGAGAGTGATGGTTGCTGCTGCGCTAGCACTAGTTTTTGCAACTGTCACTGCTGTGCCACTCTTGAATTTATCCCATCAAACATCCTTTGCAACATGAGCACAATAGCACAGGTCATGCAATGGCACAATCTTTGTGCCTCCTCCTAAACTCTTCTCTGTTGATGTAGCAGCTTTGTAGATGCGCGTTATATCAGTCTGTTTGCTTCTCCAAAATCACAGTTGTATTACCAATTCAGCAGGAATTAGGTAATGTCAAGAAACTCTCAAAACAAGTGGTGTATGCTTAGATTCTGAAGTATAAACAATGTACTGACTATTTTCTGTATTGTTGTTCAGAGGTTCCTCTTTGCATTATGTATCTGCCTTGGGAATGGTTAAATCTTCTCTTGGTCATCTTCCAAATTCTCAACAAATATTATTCTCAACAAATATTGTTTTACAATAGGATACCCAGGAAAAAGTAATACCTCTGTATCTGAAGAATTTATCTCTTGCCTTACAGCAAAGTGGCTCAATTATTGTATAGTATATGAAATCACGTGGATGTCCTCTTTATATAGAACAATTCAGAGAACAAAATCCCTACCCCAAAACACTTGACTATGAATCAGAGTTTAACCTTTTCTTGTTAGTGGAATATTATATGTGGTGGCATTCAACAACATCCTCAACCAGGGACATCAGTGACGTACACTAAAGATAATAACAGATGGCTTGATGACACTTACCACAGAGGATCACTTATGGATATGAAAAGACAACAGTGCTGGCATTTTGCTGCCAGAAGAGGTGGCTAAATGCTGTTGCCACCTACCCCACTGCTATGAGTAAAGCCATCCTTGCACCATTCATATGCAAGAATTGCTATACCAGAGTTCAAGACACACCAGTCAGACACCCAATACTTGTCTTCATCTATTCTCTGCTATCCTATCCCAAAGCCTCTGACTGAAGCAGGTCCCTTCACCCTGTTGCCTTGTTGAATAATTAGACTGCTCCGGAAGACTGTTAGCATCTCTCCCTCTCCTCTTGGTTCATCAAACAACTGCAAATTTAAAATGAAATCATTGGAACTAACTTGCTTCTAGACTAAGACATTTTTTGTTAGTGTTGAGGTCTATGCAAAACAGATTAGCTAGTCGGATCCCTTCACATCTCAAAGAACTAAACTTCCTGTTAACAGCTGAACAGTAACAGCTGTAACTGCTATATGGAATGTTATGCATGATCTCCGTTACAATATTAAGGGATTTGAAAAGGTCAGTGCGTTTTTCCTTTGCTGATTTACATCAATTTTCCAAAGCAAATGACGTTTACCCAGTGAAGCAAGCATATTCAGCAAGCATATTCTAAAACCACTTTTGATAATGAGCAGCATATAAATGTTTTAAATAAAAATGAATAAATATTCTGTCTGAAATACTTTTATAGAAGGATTTTATATTTTACACATGAGTTATTTGGAATTTCAGTATTTGCTACTATATAGATTGCTACTATATAGATTAACTAAAAGTCATTGCATGACATAACTATAAAATGCTTATTTCTGAAGTATAAACAATGTACTGGCTATTTTCTGTATTGGGGGCGGAGCATCGGACATGGAATAGACGATGGGGATTGTCTCTCTCCCTTGGGAGTTATATGAAAGAGAGAAATCCCAATTAAGAAAGCTTCAAACTGTAAGTTGAGATAAGAGTTGACTACGGGAATTAATAAAGAAAAAAAATAAGACAATTGGGAGGCGGTAGATAAATCAACTGCCTGGCATTTTAACGATTTGGGAGAGCAGCCAAGCTGGGACGGGAATAACAAACGGCAGATATCTCTGTTACGATAATAATTTCAAAAAAATGTGCAATCAATGTTGTCAAAGTGGTAAAGGATGTGGGGGGAAGATATATCATAATGCATTGTTTCCTGGGGTAAGAAAAATATATTTTGGTTAATGTATATGCGCCAAATGCAAAGCAAACGGAATTTTATGATAAAGTGTTTAGCAATATGGGGAATGTAAAGAATGCAAATATTGTAATGGCAGGAGATTTTAATATGGTGATGGACAAAATGAAAGATAAAGATAACATAAAAGGTATAGGGAAAACGGGATTAGCAAAAGTAATGGAGCAAAAAGAATTAAAGGATATTTGGAGATTAATAAAAGGGGAAGAAAGAAAATATACCTTTAATTCACCAAAATATAAGAGTTTTTCCAGGATTGACTATATATTTGTTTCAAAGAACTTGCTTTCTAAGATTATGGACTGTGAAATAGATGTAATTAAGGTTTCAGACCATGCATCAATGGGTATGGATATTAAAATAAAGAAGGATTATAGAGAAGCAAAAAGATGGAGATTAGATACAAAAAATTTAAGTTATAAAAATATTGTGGAAAAAATGAAAAAGGAAATTAAGAATATATGGGAAATAAATGAAACAGGGATAAATTCGCAGGGGATAGTCTGGGATACTATGAAAGCAGTAGTAAGAGGAATATGTATTAGAGAATCGTGCAAATTAAAAAGACAACAAGAAGCACATAGTAAAAAGATCGAAGAAGAGATTAAGGAATTAGAGGACCAATTTAGAACTGATAAGGATAAGCATATATATGCCCAACTCCAAGCAAAAAAAAAAAAAAAGAACTTGAGGGTAAGGATATAGAAAGAGTTCAAAAATAATTAATATATTTGAAAAGGAATTTTGTTTTAGTACAGTAATAGGAATTCTAAAATGCTGGCAAGGTCAACGCAATCAAAGAAGGAAAAAAATATAGTAGGGATAATTAAAGATAAAATGGGGGAAAAGTGTAATTTAATGAAGGATAAATTTAAAAATTTTGAGGAATTTTACCAGGAATTGTATACCTCAGAAGCGAGTCCACAAATAAGAATACAGGAATATGTAGAGAAAAATTGGAAGATAAAATTAAAAGATAAGGATAGGGATTATATGGAAGCATTAGTGATGGAAAAAGAAATAGAGGCGATTATAGATAAATTGAAAGGAGGGAAATCTCCAGGAGTGGATGGATTGGGGCCAGAATATTATAAGATATTTAAAGAAATTTTATTATAAAACAAGGAGAAATTATATAATAATATAATAAAGGGAGAGAAGACCCCGCCATCGTGGGAACATTCGTTAATAATATTAATCCCGAAAGCAGATAACGATTTGATGGATCCAGCTTCATATAGACCCATTTCTTTAATTAATCAAGATGCTAAGATATTTACTGCAATTATGGCAACAAGATTAAATACTTTTATAAATGAGTTTATAAAAAAGGATCAATGTGAATTTATTCCAGGAAGGCAAATGCCAAATTTAATAGGGAGGGTATTAAATATAATAAACATTATTAAAAGAGGGAATCTAAAAGCAGGATTGATAGCATCGGATATTTTTAAAGCCTTTGATTGCGTTGAATGGCCGGCGTTAAAAATTATTATAAAAATATTTGGTTTTGGAGAAAGGTTTATGGGAGTGATTAATCAGATATATGTAAATAACAAGGCCGAGGTAATGGTAAATGATGGTTTAACACAACAAATTACCTTAGCCCGAGGTACTAGACAAGGGTGTCCTCTCTCCCCAATATTATTTGCAATTGTGATTGAAATGTTGGCAAATGTTATTAGGGAGGACGAGAGGTTGAGAGGGATAGGAGGGGAGGAAAAGATAAAAATTAATATGTTTGCGGATGATACTTTATTGACATTAGAAAATCCGGGGGGAAGCATAGAAGAAATAAAACAATATTTGAGAGAATTTGGAGAGGTTACAGGGTTACAGGTAAATTGGGGGGAATCAAATATTATGCTTTTTAATTATGATAAAGTAGAAAGGGAAGAGTGTAGTTTAAAATTAGATTTGAAGGTTAAAAATATAACATATTATTTAGGAGTTTATATCACGAAAGAGTTAGAAAGCTTAGAGAAAATAAATTTTAGTAGGTTAAAAAAACAAATAATGGAAAAGTTAGAGGCTTATAGGAAATTAAAGCATTCATGGTTTGGTAGGATAGCAGTAATTAGAATGAAGATATTACCAAAGATTATTTTTTTGTTTAGAATGTTACCAGTTAAAATAACAGAAGTAGAAATAAAAAGTTGGCAAAGTATGATAAATAATTATTGTAATGGGGATAAGAAATCAAGAATTAATAAAACAAAATGGTATAAGATTCAAAGGGAAGGAGGCTTAGGACTTCCGAATATAAAGATGTATTATATAGCTAATCAACTAAGATATGTTATAAATAGTATAGTAGGGGAAGAGGATTTAGAATGGTTAAAGTCACAGACAAGAGAAATAGAGTTAAAGCTTCAAAATGTTTTTTTTAGTAATATACAAAGGAGTCAATTGAAAGATATAGAAAATCCCATTTTAAGGAATATTAGAGAAATTTGGGAAAGCTACAAGAAGAAATTAATGCCAGGAATTTCCCCTCTGGCCCCAGTTGTTTTGATGGAAAACTTCCCAGGTAATCTGAGAGGAGAATTGGAAGGGTTATTGAGGGGAAAAAAATAATTAAAGTGAAAGATTGGGTAAGGAGATTGAGTAATAAAAAGCAAATAGAAGAGGTTCTAATAGGGCAAAAAAAATTATGGTTTAAGAGTTTGCAATTGGAACAGTGGACACTAAAATGGAAAAAGGAAAATAAGGAGTGTAGAAAGGAAACAAGATTTGAAAAGCTAATTGAGGCTAGAGAAAAGGAGGGAGGAAATAAAAGTAAAAGTAAAAAAGGTTTAACGAGTGATATATACAGGATATTACTAGAGGAGGATGAGTCTCAAGAAATTCTGAAAACAATCTGGGAAGAGGATTTAAAAACTCAAATCGACGGGGGCAGTTGGGGAAAGATATGGAAATCAAGAACTTTAACGTTCCTTTCAATAAGGATAAAAGAAAATCAGTATAAAATAATTTGGAGATGGTATCTCACCCCTGTAAGATTACATCAGATAGATAAGAAAATATCAAAGTCTTGTTGGAGGGGATGTCAGGATGTGGGGACATATTACCATATGTGGTGGACATGTGAATATGTTAAAAAAAATTGGGATAGAGTTTTTAAGGAGATAAGTGAGATATTAGGTAAGGACGTGGAAGCAAGTCCAAATATGGCTTTATTGGGGTTATTTGATAAAGAATATGGTAATAAACAATCTCCTGACACCGGCGAGATTAATGATAGCTAAAAGCTGGAAAATACAAGGGAATTATAGTATAGAAGAATGGTATAAAGGAGTGTGGGATATTGCAATTAATGATAGATTAACATGTATAATGAAAGTTAAGATGAGATTAACTAAAAAGAATGATTTTGGAAGTATTTGGGGAGTATTTCTAGAATATGTTTTAGAAAAGGGGAGGGGTCGTACACCTTCAAAAGAATCAATGCAATTTTGGAAAAATGTATAAAATACTAGAATAAGAAGGTCTCAAGGGAAGGGGAGCACGGCGGGGTTGTTGAGGGTTATATATGTGTTGTGTTTATTTTATGTGATATATATTGAAAATTAATAAAATTATTATAAAAAAAATAGTTTGGTAGATTTTTTTTCCATTTTACAATACAATAAAAGACAATAAACCCTTCCTCCGCTTTAGGTTTCTCCAATTTTCATACTGTCTCGTATTTAAACACTAAAGGTTTCATACAAAATCATTAAGCAAAAATTAGATAGTTACATAGTAAAACATAAATAAAAATAAAATAGAAGTGTTGTTTTCTTAATGGTACTTTCCCCCAAACCTGGGCAAACACAGTGGGCTATTTTGTGACTTAAAAGAATGTGTCTTGAACTCTGATATAGTAAATTGAGGATCTATCAGAGGAGTTCCCCATTCCGGTCAACATAGTGCCTTCCCCTTGGTTTCATCTACCTGAAAAGAATAAGCCACTTAGCAATCCATGTGAAATGTTACAGTGGAATGAAAAGTCTGCTTTTAAATGGGCGGCAGGGGGGATACTCTAATTCTCTTGCCTACGCTGGTCAGGCAAGCTGTTCAAAGTAGGGTTTGGATACCAGTCAGCCTACTGATCAAATATTGAACATATATGAACATGGCTGATACTGAGTGAAGCTAATGGTCCATCAAGCTCAGCACTGAGAAGCAGTGGGGCTCCAGAGTCTTTCCCAGCTCTATTAATATAGCTACTTTGATGGGAGATCCCAGGGGTTTACATAGGATTATGTGTGCATGTAGCATGTACTCTACCACTGAGCTATGATTCCTCCCCAACTGACCACCTAATACTTGATTATGGTAAAATATTTTCAGATATTCCATATAGCCAAGAATGGTAAGTATAAGTGGCAGCCTTTCCCTTTCCCTGCATTTTGATGTCATCTGATAGCAATGATAATGAAGAGTCTTCTACACTTCAGCCTGATAGGAGTGAAAGTCACCCCTGATTTAACAGTGGGCATTCCCAGCTCTCCAGTTTTCTCCAGATAGTTTTTTTCTACTCCTCCTCAAACCATGTGATATATCTTCCTGCTAGCCATTTGCTCAACTGTGCAAGTATTGCTAAACAGGAACAAGGACTTTAGGATTCCTGAGCATCTAGGAATCACAGGGCTCTATTCTATCCCCCATGCTGTTCAACATCTATACGAAGCCTCTGGGTGAGGTCATTAGGGGTTTGAGGTTTGGGTGTCTTCAGTATGCTGATGATACTCAGCTCTACTTCTTGTCGTCAGAGTCAGTTGGGGTGGCAAAGGTGCTAGACCAGTGCGTGGAGGCTGTAATTGCCTGGATCAGGGCTAATAAACTGAAGCTGAAGATGGAAGCTCTGTGGAATGGTGGTTGCTGAGTCCAGGAATTGGGTAAGCAACCTGTTCTGGATGGGATTGCACTCCCTCTGAAGGAGCAGGTGCATAGTTTGGGAGTACTCCTAGGTCTATCCTTGTTACTGGAAGCCCAAGTGGACTCCGTCACCCAGAGTACTTGGGGCCAGCTTTAGCTGATCCTCCAGCTACGGCCTTTCTTGGACAGGGATAACTGAGCCATAGTAGTGCATGCACTGGTAACTTTCCGATTAGACTACTACAATGCACTCTACTTAGGGCTGCCCTTGAAGATGACTCTGAAGTTGCAGCTAGTGCAAAATGTAGCAGCTAGACTGCTGACCGGTACATCCCACAAAGACCATATAACACCAGTCTTAAAGGAATTGCACTGGCTGCCTATACGCTTCCAGTCAGAATTCAAGGTGTTGGTAATGACATTTAAAACCCTAAACAGCTTGGGACCTTGATACTTGAGGGAGCACCTCTCCCTATATATGCCTGCCCGAGACTTGAGTTCTGTTGGAGGAGCCCTCCTTCTCGTCCCACCAACGTGAGACGTATGCTATGGTGGGACACGGGAGAGGGCTTTCTCTGTTGGAATGCCTTCCCCTTGGATGCCCGACTAGCACCAGCACTGACTTCATTCCAGTGCCAAGTAAAGACATAGGTTTTTAACAAAGCTCTGATAGCTAAATTCACCAAGCTTGACCATTGTTTTAACTGTGTTAATTGGTTTTACTGCTTTTAAATTCTATACTGGTTTTAGCTTGATTAATGGTTTAATTTGTTTTATCTGTGTATATTTATTGTTTTATATTGTTTGTATAATTTTATCTGTACACCACCCTGAGATCCTAGAGATATACAAATGTTTTAATAAACTAAAATAGTAAAATAGGAAGAAAATACATATTGGCTGTGTTCGCACAATCGAGGGAGCGAAAGAACCCATCGTTGGTTCTTTCCCTGTCCCTGCACGTGCCGATCATGCAGCCATGTTTTGCATAACTACTTGCAATGCAGTGCAGGTTTCTGTGGGATATAAATGAAATAAATAAATCCAGCATACAGGGCAGCGAGGGTTGCTTCGTACCCATCCCATAACCCCTACTGCAGGTTGCGAGTTGTAGGGTGGGTACGAAGCCACCCATGCTGTGCACCAGGTTCGGACGACAGAGCAACTCGTATTACATCATAGCTAATTATGTAAAACGTGGTCGTTTTGCCAGCACGTTCAGGTGTGGGGAAAGAGCCAAAGATAGGTTTTTTTGCCCCTGTGATCCTGCGAACCCAGACATAAGGTCACCACAGTGGCACATGTCTGGGATTGGCAGCTGGCCATGCAATAATTGCTACACATGTAGTGTACACATGTAGTGTACACATGTAGTGTGGTGCACACAGGTGCTATGGATGCTGGAAATTCTTGCATGTTGTGCTGCTCTACCCATAAGAGTATTATGGAGATGGCTAATGCAATGTTGTGGTATGCATTTGGTGTCATTGTGTTGATCTCCCATAAATCATGTAGATGCGGCAGTCATCCCAGTGTAGAGGTGGAGCTTTAATCCCATTAGTCAAATAACTGCCTGCCATCTCAACCCAAGCTGCTTTTCAGACAGCACCATGTTATTCTTCGTAGACAGACTTGAGAATAAGAGGTAAAGGACAGCAGATCCCAAAGTCTGAAGAAGTATTTTCTTAACTATAAAATTACACTTTGCTTATCTTTAGTAGCACGTTGTTGTTAGATGCTTTTAAAAAGACTTCATTCCTGTTACATGGAAGGAATTCTGCATGTGCTTAGGGGTACTCTTGTCCTAGCTGCTAGAATGATTATACATAAAAGTTGGCATTGTTTACAAGTACCCAGAAGTCAGCAATATCACTGAAGCAATTGTGTTTGTTATGAGGAGGGGGTACACTTTAAAGCTTCTGGGGGAGACTGAAGTCTGGAATTTTCCAGAAGGCAGCAGTTTCTACAGAATTTTCTGGGCCCCGCTGACAAACCCCTATATTCAGATGTAGCTTCCCCTAGAGTGTCTGGTAAATTGGAACCATGCCAGGAAACCTGAAGAGCCAATTCTCAGCTTTTGATCTCCAGTTAACATCTGCATGCTAAGCACTTTTTTTTCTAATACACCACCTGGTTTAAACCACTTGGCCTTTGGAGATGTAAGTTTAGGATCGCTGAGAATATGTTCCAACAGTATAGTAATTTTCTGTTTAGCTGGCTAGACCAATGACCACACTACTAGACAAAACAAGAATCAACCTCTGCTAAGGGGCCAGTTTTACTGAACTCAGATTCTCATAAAAGTTTGCTCTCACCCCTTGCCTTCCTAACAACTTCTAATCAGGAGGCCAAAATAATCTCTCTCAGACCAGCCCCTCTGTAAGGAACTCTGTATATGTTCTGAACCCCAACTGTTTACTCTAGGTAATATGTATCTAGCTAAGTTAGATTGCCTTCATTGATTTTATTTGGAATTCTGTGTGTGTGATTATTGCTTTCACTTGTTCTTTCTTCTCCCCACTCCAACCCTTTCCCCCCTCAAACTCCTTTTTATATCTGGATATTTTATTGTATTTCTAAAAGCGTTTTCTCAGCAAAACAGTCCTCACAGGCAAGTCTTCACGGCTACAAAACTACCTCTTGTGTTCTTAGGATTTTCACAAAGGTTTTGGTAAGTTTTGTGTTCTTCAGTTTTGAGCAAAACTAAAAATCCAAAGGACCTTTATTTTGATTTTTCCTAGACCTGGACTGAAGGAAGGGGTCCTTTGCAGGAGGGCTCATAAACTCTCCAAACAGCTGGACAGACTAGGGTGTGCCTGGAGGTTCAACCTGAGATGTGGCAGCCTATCATAATTCTTTTTTGAAGAACCCTTGTAAAGAAGGGGTGCACCAGTAGAGAAAGTAATTTCCCTCTTCCAAATCCATAACCTGCTCATATGGATCTGGGAGGGGGAAATAACTTAACACGTTAGATTTCGTCTACCTGTGAGTTATTTCTAAATATTTCTAGCGCATTGAAACTGTAGTGGAGACATTTATATCAAGGCTGCTTCTATACAGGCCTCAATGCTTTTGTGTCGTTAGCAACCACGGCACCAATCTCCTTTTTCTTGCATTTGTGATTGCAGTCCTCATCACTAACTGACAAGCAGCTACTGTACGTTCCATGCTGCTAAATCAACAGGTTACCTAGCAACTCCTTCATCATACTTGAAATGACACATACTTGAAATGACACATACCTTTGGCCAGTTTTGCAGCACTCAAGGAATGACCTATATGACTGGTGTTCAGAAGAGCGATATAACAAGAACGTAAAACATTAATTGTAATCACCATGGTTTTGTTAATTATGCAGTGACATTGAGGAGAAGGAAATGGGAAAACAAACATCTACACTTAGCAAGATATGATTATTCCATGTAACATGGGAAAGAAAATCAGGAATAAATTGGGCAGTCAGAATTGAACAAGAATCAGTTCAGTTCCTGCTTGGACACTCAGCTAAGGGTCAGTGCTTAATTTGAGGAAAGAGGAATGTATACTCCAGTGTTTGGCCAATTAGCTTGTGTGTGTTTGTGTACATGATGCAAAGTTCATGTGACAGTGTATGCAAAGATTTACGCATTCCTAAGTCCTGTTTTCATACACTTTCCCAGTATTTACTGGGCATCTCCCCAGTTGATGTATAATGTCCCATTACAACACATAGCTCATAGAAAGTGAATGAATACATTGTAATTCACTGATTCCCACACATGATCTTTGGCTGTTTCATGACCCTCTAGAGAGGATTGCAAACCTCGTTTATTGCAGTACCTAGCTATAAGAGTGTAGCAAAGTCGCTACACAATCTTCAGAGCTTTCTGCCCTTTATCTGATATGTCAAGCTCTTTCTATGGAGCAGTTGTGAATCAAATAAATACAACAGCTGTGCGCTTAAAGGAATTACAGTAGCTTCTGATCTCACATGGAAACATAATCATATTATCTGTCAACTATTTTATAAGTTTATTAAATCTGCATGTTGTTTATTATTTAGCCTATAGTATTTAGTCTACTCCTTTTTCTTTTACACAATTGGGGGAATATGAAAATAGAAAATTCCAGGATTGGTGCAGATGATTGGATACATTATAAGTTTTATCTTTCTCTTGAAGTGTGATCTGTTGGAATACGTTGCATTGAATTGATGTTATGGTTATGGTTATGGTTGAATTGATGTTATGGTATTTTATGATGTTATGGTATTTTTAGGGAAAGTTTTTTAAGATATTAGAAAATTAGTGCTAATAATAGTAATGTCACTGTAAGGGCATCAGTCCTGACTGTGGTTGTCTAGGAACTTCTGCAAGCATGGCCTTGATTTTCTGTTAGTTTCCGGAATGCTGAGCAACTTTGACACCTTCTAACTTCCTATTGTGATGGCAAGCAAGCACAATGGTTTTGACACTCTTCCATTCAGACCGTTTGGTATCCATTCAGAAACATAACATTTCCTTTTGATGAGTGATTGAAGGTGGGAAATGTAATACTCTTTGAGGCTGTAGAAATATACTATAAACAAAGCTTTTATAGATAACTGGTTCTAGAAAGAATTTGATGTTGACAGTACTATTTCAGTCACACTTCAAAAATAAGTGTTTTCTAGCATGCAGTTGATATCCACTAAAAAAGGGGGGGATGTAAAATTTGTCAGATTTTCCAAAAGTTTTCTTTGAGGTTTTAATTTTAATGTGTTTTCTAATTGAAGTATTCAACTACACAGTGGTGTTTGGGGGCATATAAATGCTATCTATGTTAATTTGCCATAGTTAACAAATAAATATTTTATATAGAACTGAGCTAATCTTGAGAGATTATTTCCTCATGCTGCTTTCATTGGCCAGGTATCATTAGAAAATATAGAAGTTGACTGAGGATAAAATAGCATAGCTGCCAGATGTTAAAGAAATGGCAACCTAAAGATGAAACCATGTCTTCTGATAAAAAGTTTCATTGATAAAATGTAGAAAGAGAGTGGTAAAATTGGGAAGACAGCGCTCCAGAAACATGAGTCTGATTCTAATGACTTTGCTTAACTTGCTGATCATACATCATTTAACAGTTCTATAGGCAAAAAAGGAAGGATAATAGAATTTAGTTACAAGTAGTTTTAATCTGATTATCACTGAATTGAGAAATGCATTGTAGCAATCTTGCAATTAATCCAGAATTCCCTAGTTATTTTATGCTTGCCTAATTACTTAAGGAAATAATTGAACAACTGCGGAGAGAAAATTATCTTGTTAGGACATTGTTTTTTCTTTTGCAAGTCAGCACTAGCATTTTACAATTAAACATAAAAACAGTGTAAACAAACCTGGCTTCTAAACCCCTTTTTCTTAATATACGAAAACAGTTATACTTGGCATTTACACAAAACAATTGCAACTTAAGCTGCAGTCATATACACACTTAACTAGGAGTATGTCTCATTCAACTCAATGGGACTTACTTCTGAGATGTAAAGGTTTGTTCGTTAGAAACAGTTATTTAAATCCTCCACCCCAAATGTTAGTATTTAATAACTTTAGGTTATTAAATGCAGTTTTAAATACTCATAGTACTATTCAAACATATTTAAGCACCTCATCTGAACATTTTACATGTGCAAATGGTCAGGTGGTTTAACAGGATATGGAGAAATGTGTTTTTGTATACATCCTGAGAAAAGCAGATCCAAATGGGGGTGGTGGGGAAAGAAAACATTAGTCTACAATCTCGGTGAATAATAAAGATTTGATTGGAAAGTTCAAACAGGCATTCATTTTAAATTTTAGATTAAGTTTCACAATTTTTGTGATTCTCTGATAGTGATGTGTACTGTAAATATTTGCAGTCTTCATTATAATGAATATTAAATTAAGAAACTTTTAGAGCTGCAGCCCTTAGTAAACTGACTAGGAAATTAGCCCCACTGAATGGGACAAACTCCCTGAATGGGACCTACTTCTCAATAAATCTGCTTCGGTTCTCAGTCACATGTTTCTTTCTTCCTCAGAACAGAGATGGCACCTCATGTGCCATTGCAAGGGAACCAGGCAATTAAATTGCTCTTAATGTTCGGTTTTTCCCGGTGGTTTATTTAGGATGACACTTACCTGAAAGTAAAGCCTATTGAACTTGCTGGTACTCAGAATAAGCATGTATAGGACTAACCTGTCAGTATAAATAAACTGTTCAGTACTACAGAACTTAGTCTTGTTTGTGTTCGTTTTTTTCTGTTGGAAACATGCTCATTATGAGAAAACGTTAATTTCCCCACCCTACCATGTGATATTATTTCACCAAAAAAAGAATATAACATTAATATTTGTCAAGTATTGTCCCTTGAAATCCTACTGTCATAAAGAAAAAAATTACTGTCATTCACAAAGGTATTCTGCAGCAGATGTGCAACTAGGGTGGGACCTCAAACATCTACCCAGGTAGCTGCAGGTGAAGGGGGCAGTGGACAGGCTCAGCCTCCTTTCTTATTTCCAAAAACATTTTATACTTAGGGGAGATCAGCTTGGCATGTACATGGATACAGATGCTCATTCTATTATTTTTACTTTTAAAATCGATTCTCCTTTTTTACAACAGAATAGTACTTATTCCCAAGTAAATGTGTTCAGCAGCAGAGGAAAACTCCATGTTATCCCTGTGTACGTTACTTAAGTGAGTTTAAATTGAAAAACTGCACATGCTCAAAGTATTTCTTTCCTTATCAGGGTTAGCACAGAGTTGTTCGTTTTCGCTAATATATCATAGCACAAAGAAGCAGTGGTAAAGCATGGAAAGGTGGTGGAGAGGAGATTGAAGAGAAATGCTAACTGAAGTCATCTAAAGAGGGGCCCCAATAAGACCATTAAGTCCAGGTCTAAAATTATCTAGCTATACCACTGTTCTGTAGTACACAAACCTGTTATTCCTGAATACTGTCACTGAAATCCCATTCAAAACATTGGGTATATAACAAGAGTACTTAGAATTTTTCACACATGTATTTATAAAGTGACCTGTAATTTGTGAGCGGGGTACATGTATCCCTTTTCAACCATATGTACACACTGTGGGAAACCACAGTTGCCTTTGATTCCTCGCAGCCTGTACACAAGAATAGGCTTTTCTCTTGCATATTACATGGTATGGCAGTGCATATTTGGGCTTCCTGGTTATTTTTAAATGCATGAAGCTACCCTTAATAGATTTAAGACTAATGCCTGCAATCCAAACTACATTTAACAGGAAGTAAATTCTTTTGGATTTGATGTGTCCGCGAACGTGATGCCAGGTATGAAACACTGTATAATTCACAGATGCATGCCAGTGTGTGCGTACACACACACACACACACACGCAGCATAGCATTCTGAAAATCTAACATGGGTAGATATGAAGTAGCTACTGTTCACAAAAGCTACTTTGAGAGCTGTCTCTGAAAACCAAGAGTATAACCTATTTACATAAATCATCAATCAATCAATTCTCTAGTTCAGGAAACAAACTTTCTTGTGCTAGATTTTTGACATGGCTGCAAACCGCATGCATTTCTATTCACTTGTCAACAAAGTTGTTTGCAAAAAGTAGCCAACTAAATTGGCCAGTAATCTACACAATCTACCCAACTGCAAAAAGAATACCACCAAACCGGCATATTGTGTTATATAACGTGAACATACATGTGGGAGAGTTGTGGTTTTTTTTTACCTTCATTAGCCACTGAGTGTTGTTTTCCAGGATGTTTTCGAGCAGCTGAAGCCTTTGTACAGAATCATCATAATCTAAAGGTGCATCCCTCTGCACTGCATTGGAAACATAGGAGGTAGAAGAAGATCGGCAGTTGTCCATCTCAGGCAAAAGAAAAGTATAGCTGCACAATCCATGCTGGACTTGGTACTGCTTCTTGCCTAGAGTCTCTATGCTTTTCCGAAAGGAGTTGTATCCTGAAACGAGGACAAGATTGCAGCTCAAAATAAAATAAACAGGCAGCCACATTTTTTCTTTCCTATATCAGCAGACAGAATGTGGTTAAAAGAGCTCAGTTTAGCTAGATAGCCACTTCCAACAGTCAGTGCCCCATCGGCATGTGTAAATCTGGGGAATGAATCGCAATTCCTTGTGTCCCCAAGTGTGGTTAAAAAGTTCCAAACTGTCACATGCAGGTCTCTCTCAGCTGCTGCTAAATCTGTCTTCCATTTTCAGATGTCATGTTTTTCTTTTTTTTAAAAGCACATGTAATATACTCTGTTATCCAAATGATCACTGCATTTTCTTCGGATATCTTGATAAGAGGACTCAAACATGTGCTGCTAAAGTCACTTCTGCCTCCTCATATATCTGTTATCTTCCTGGCGAGGGTCTTGTTGTGTGAGACAGCGTGACTGTTCAGATCATGCTGTTTTATTCATTTAGTGTGCTGCAGGAAACCCCTCTGGGAGGAAAACTGGATCAGCTACAGGAGCACTGTGAATTTCCTCAGCACCTCCTCAGTTAAGGGTCTCTGAAAATCTTCTATGATGTGGGCATAGTTTTTATTTAAAATGAGAATATAACATTTATTTTTAATACTTTAAAAGTACAGTGACACACATTCCTTTGCTTCCTGTTGGAGAGATGGGAAAAGTCCCTTTGAGTTCACTCATCCATCAACTTAGCATTTGTGTTTATTTATTTGCTTAGCATTTTTTACATTTATTTATTTATTTTTATATATAAACAGTTTTATCTGGCCTTTCTGGTGCTTCTACACCACTCAGGGCAGCTAACAACAATTATAACCAATAGTAAAAGGCAGTAAGATTCCAAAAAAGAAAACTTGCCCATCCAATAGAACAAATGCTGGATTGAACAAAGTAGTTTTTGCTACACGGCGAACTGCAGATAAAGTGAGTGTCAATTTGGAGGCTTTCTACATGAGGCTTTTATTGTGTGCTCGTGATTCCTCACTCATGGTAGTTTGTGGGTCCTGTACCGATGTCATCCTCCAGAGCCTCTCCCGTGCTTTGCAACCATTACTGTGGCATTTTCCTAAGGAAGAAAGTGTGATATTTTTCTCAATGGTGTTATAGAAGCCTCGTGCATTTCCACAATTCTGCTATACCACAGCGCCATGTAGTGATTGTGTAATGGAGCATATAGAAAGGGAGAGAGAGAAAAAACTTGGGGAGAACCCTGTAAAGGAGATTATCTTAATCCCGCAACGAATCCAGAAGCAGAAGTCTCAATAAAGGTGTGGGTTAAGAGCCTCATGTAGAAAAACCCATCGTCTCAGAAGCAATAGCTTTGGTGCGGCTACAGAGAAGGCCTTTTCTCTGATCCCCATTAACTTCAGCCTGTTTGGGACATAAAGAAGGGCGTATCCATCAGGTGCGGGCAGGTTAGTATGGGAGGAAGTGGCCCCTAAGGTATCCTGGATCAAAGAAATATTGGACTTTAAAGGTCATACCAGTGCTTTGAAACAAATTAGTGGTAACCCATGTAAGACAGGACAGGAGTGACATGATCCTGTAAGGGAGCACCAACCAGCATTTTTGTTGCTACATTCTGGACCAATTGCAGTTTCTAAAGACACTTTAAATTTAGCCCCATGTAAAGCACATTGCAATAACTCAGTCTAAATGTAACTAAGGCATGCATCACCATGGACAGGTCTGACCTTGTCAGGAATGGATATGTTGGTGCCTAAGCTGGTCAAAGACACTCCTCAGATGTTGCCAAATGCCTGAGAGAAGAGGAAAGTCTTGACCTGGCGCCGAAAAGATAACAATGTTGGCACCAGGCGGGCCTCATCAGGGAGATCATTCCACAATTGGGGGGCCACCACAGAGAAGGCCCTCTCCCTTGTTGCCGACCTCCGAGCTTCCCTTGGAGTAGGCACTCGGAGGAGAGCCTTACATGTTGAACGTAGTGTTCGGGTAGGTTCATGTTGGGAAAGGCGTTCCATCAGATATTGTGGTCCCAAGCCGTGTAAGGCTTTATAGGTTAAAACCAGCACCTTGAATCAGGCTCGGAAACATAGGCTGTATCCTTAGGCTGTATAAATTGAAATGTATCCATTACAACAGGACAAGCAAATACCAAAGATACCTCATCAACAGGACAAGCAAGTATCATTAGAACATAGGAACCTATGAAGAGCCATGCTGGATCAAACCAAGGCTCTATCTAGTCCAGCACTCTATTCACACAATGGCCAACCAGGTGTCGACCAGGGACCAACAAGCAGGACAGGGTGCAACAGCACCCTCCCACCCATGTTCCCCAGCAACCAAAGGCACATTGTCTACTATAATCATGGCAAGTATTACAGAGACATGGGGCTTTTCAGCATGAGGCTTTTAACCTGCACCTTTTATTGAGGTTTCTGCTTCCAGATTCTTTGCGGGATTAACACTTTTTTTACATGTTTTTCCCCGCCAGAGGTTTTCCTTTCATAGCCTTTCTATGTTCCATTACACAGCCACGAGGTGGTCTTTTACATGCTTTTTTCTGGGGGGTTTCTTTCTTAGCCTTTCTCTATGTTCCATTACACAACCACTAGGTGGCGATGTGGTATAGTGGAATTGCATGAATAGACGAAGCTTCTCAAATGCCATTGAGAAAAATACCAGACTTTCCTCATTAGGCAAAACAAAAATAAATAAATAAAACCCCATGATAATGGTTGCAAAGTATTGGGGAAGATCTGGAAGTTTACAATGTCATGTAAAGAACCTGTGAACTACTGTGACTGATGAATCATGAGCGCATAATAAAAGACTCATGTAGAAAAGCTACTGGATGGACAAAAGGTTTGTGTGGGAATTTGTCCCAGCTCTGTCCACCAGACTTCTCTGTATAGCACCAAGCAAGACTTGGAGACGGGAAACAGAGAGATGGAGTTGCTGTAGTCTATCATAGTTGCATCAGCCTCACAAGAATAGTGATCATCAAGTTTTAAGTGGAAGTGGAAGCAATCTTCCAGTTTTTAGTGTTTGGTCTTGAGGAGAAGTGCTGAGACAGAATAAGGATTTTGTTGGTGTCCCATCCACCCTGCTGTCCAACAATCTCCCTACCTGAGCTAGCCAGGGTTATCTTGACCATGATGCTGGTGGTGGGATGACTTCAATATACATTGCAAAGGCTTCCATTGCAACTATGGAACTGATCCAGATAATCAGGCTCCATTCATAAAGTAAAATATATTCTTGACTTCACGTTTTTGTTCTGAACAGGATGATGATGATGATGATGATGATGATGATGATGATGATATGGAGGAGACAGTATGTGGTCCATTTGTCATGGACAGATCATTATCTGGTGGGGTTTAGGCCTATAAGGAACTCCTAACTTCTGCAGAGCTATTAGAAAGGTTCATCCACAGAACAAGATGGATCCAAATGGTATTCTGACTGCTTCCTGTATCAACCAGTGATTCTGCCAAAGCCCTGGTCAATCTCTGGGATATGACAATGATCCAGGCAGTTGACACAACTGTTCCTGAGTGTTCTCTCCCTGCTGATGGAGCCAGGCTTGCCGGTTTTCCAAGGAGCTCAGGGCAATGAAGCACCAGGGAGTGATGGTGAAGGAAAGCCTAGGACAAATCCAATCAGACACAGGCTAGAGAGCCTTATGCTGTGTCAATGATGGCAGCAAAGAAATTATATTTTTCTGCCACCTTTACACCTGCACAGTCCTCCAGTGTGGCTATCCCGAATTGTGAAAAGGTTTGTTTCATCAAGGACTGGTGAAAGTTGAAAGCAACTTGACTGTCTGCTGTGACATTTGTGCTAGACACTTTATGGATAAAATTCCTCCTGTCAGTTCTAACTTGAATTCTAAGTCATATGCAGGATCCAATGCTCTCTTTATTTACTGACCTGCATACCAGACTACTCCTCTTAAACAACCTCCGGAGGGTTGCCACTAAAACCTCCAGGGCCTCGGTAGACTGGAAAGTAGGGAGAGTAGCCAATCTGCCTGCCTTCTTTGTGTCTCCCTCTGTCCACTACCCTTCTGGTCATCCTCTGCCCGGCAACAATCTCTCCCTAATGCATATTCCTTACCAGGGCCCCAATAACAAAATGGAGTACAAGAAAAAGCAAAAGTGACACCAGCCCCCCCCCCCCCAAATCCAGCCACAGATCAAACCCCAGTCTAACCTTAACAATTCCTTAAGAAATTACTTAGCATTCTCTTATCCCATTTCCCCCTCTTCCTGAAGCCTCAGCAGTTAAACGAAAAACACCACCCAGCATTCAGTCTCACTCTATGGGCTCTATCACACTAGCGTTTTATCGCACTCTCATCATGTCTGGTTTGCTGTTTGCAGAGCAGTACTCACATGACATTGTGCCTGTCCTGCAGTCACCTCGCCTCTTCCCCTCCATTTTCCATGTTTTTGTAGAGAGGGGAAAGTCTATTTTATTTCCTCCATGCGGGATTAAAGTGTCCTTCTGCCCCCGTGTATTGCCATCCTCGTGCTATGTCCTTTGTTGAGGCCGTGTGCTTTGAAGGGCGGTCTTGCTGACGAAAGAGGAGGGTGGAGTATTCTCCAGCATGATGTGTCGAACAAACGGGCTTGTGCAGACTAAGTTGAACTGACTTTTGATGCTCCAACCCCATTCTCATTACCCATAGAAACAGCACCCAGCCGATGAGACATAAAATTGGTAAAACGCTAGACAACAAAGCCAGAGCGAGGGAGAAAGACGCCCACATCCATCACAATGTCCATCAGTGACTAGAACTAGTGAACTGGAGGGGGAAGGAGAAGGGGCGGGGTGGAGGGGGAGAGCAAACAAGTGAAAGGAGATTTCACCGGTACAGTGACGATACCACAAACCCACGTCAAAGGAACCATTAGCGCTAATGAAATAGAGGTGGAAATCGCGGAGACAAACCAAGGAGGAAAATAGGTGTGATGGAGCCCTATATCTCCAGTCCCTCCTGCCCCTGCGCTCTCACAGGAGCCTACAGAAGTGTGTTATCTCTGAACTGGCCATTGGCCCTTCCCTTGTTCTTCACCTAAATGGGAAATGGGGTGGGAAAGGAAGGGAACCCATGTGTTTCCCACACTTCCAATTACAACCCAGATGTCTGCAAAGTCCTGTCCATGTTGAAATTGAAACCACATTTTCCCTTTTGCGCTAAACGTTAAAATCTAGTCTATAGGCATCAAAATTCACAACCTACCTGGTGTTATGTATAGTTTTCTTTCTCTCTCTCTCTCTCTCTCTCTCTCTCTCTCTAATACTCAAAAAGTTATGCTGATGCCAAAAACTATAATTTTCCAATAATGTAGTTATTTGATCTGAGGTCAATGAACTGCCAAAAAATATTATTTTAATAATAATAAATGCATTTGCTGAGTTTCACCCTCTGAACCTTCCCCCTGTAAAAGTGTTAATGCTACATGCTGATTAGAAGTTCTTACTGTTAGATGACTTTCTCTGCTTCTCCGAGCCTATTACTAGGAGTTGCAATAAAAGTTTTAAAGGTGATGCAGATGATAGGCAGGATTAACTTTTTCTTTTTCTTAAAGTCTTTTCTATCACTGTGCAAGTTGTCTTTTTCCCCCCAGGGACTTTTTTAGCTGCTGCAATAAGGGAAGTGGGGAGAAGAGAGGAAATTAGGAGTGTAATGGTTTTTTTGTGCATGGATCTGAGTGTGGGCACAGTCCTTATTTATACGAAGCACACTCTGCTAAGCATGTGATTTGAGGAGTCCTACTCTTGAATTCTATATACCGTATTTCCTCGATTCTAAGACGCACTTTTTTCCCCATTTTTACCTCTGTAAAAATGGAGTGCGTCTTAGAATCAATGGCATCTTAGATTCGCCGGATTTCTCCCGCACTGGCATGGGTTTGAAGATACACCCAACACCCCCCCACACACACACACACAGAGCCCTGCACAAAGGGGCTCTGCAAGCCCCCCCAAGCAACTCACCCTTGCGTGTCCATTCTTGGCCTCGCGCAGAGCCGCCGCCACGAGGACCGGCATACACCCCAAACAAACTCAGCAACTCACCCTTGAGTCCTTCGTGGAGCCGCCACCGCGAGGACCAGCATACACCCCAAACAAACTCAGCAACTCACCCTTGAGTTCCTGGCCTCGCGCGGAGCCCCCTCCTCCCCCCTCCCCCCGCCGCCTCCACGAGGACCAGCACACACCCCAAACAAACAACTCACCAACTCACCCTTGAGTTCCTGGCCTCGCACAGAGCCCCCTCCTCCCCCTCCCCCCTCCGCTGCCACGAGGACCAGCACACGACCCAAACAAACAACTCAGCAACTCACCCTTGAGTTCTTGGCCTCGCGCGGAGCCCCCTCCTCCCCCCCCCGCCACCGCTGCGAGGACCAGCACATGCCCCAAACAACTCACCCTTGCAGGACCCTGGGTGCCGGCAAGGAACTGCTATGGAGGTGAGTAGGGAGGGGGGACGGAGGGAAGGAGGAGGGGAGGGGGAAGTGAAGGGCCCCTAGAAGGCAGCAAGAAGGAACCAAGAAGGCACCACAAGTGTTGCAATCTCCAATTCCATTGGAGAATAAAGTGGCATGTGTGTTTTCCCGCTCTTTCCAAATGTGAAGCCTTCCTCTGTTATTTTAGTATAGTGGAGCTCACTAATTTGGAAACATCAAAATGTTGTCAAGAAGATTGCACTACGATGCTGCATTTAAACGAAAAGTAATTTTGTATGCAGAACAGCATGGAAATAGAGCTGCAGGTCGACAATTTGACATTAGCGAAGGAAATGTTCGTTGTTGGAGAAATAATCGCAAATCTATATTTTTGTGCAAAGCAACAACCAAGTGCTTAACAGGGCCTAAGAAAGGAAGATTTCCACAAGTCGATGAAGCTGTGATACATTTTGTAATGGACACACGCGCAAAAGGATTACCCATTACTCGACAAGCCATGCACTTGAAAGCCATAGAAATTGCCAAGTCCCTCGGAATAGAGGGAGAAAAAATTTAAGGCAGTCACGGCTGGTGCAACAGACTCATGCGTCGTAGCGGGTTATCATTAAGGCGCAGAACATCTATCTGTCAAAAAATTCCTGCAGACTTTCAACAGAAGTTGATTAACTTTCAGCAATATGTGATCAACTTAAGGAAAACAAGAAAGTATGACTTTAGTCAAATTGGAAATGTTGATGAAACCCCGGTCTACTTCGATATGCCTCGAAATTACACAGTCAACGCTAAAGGTGCTAAAGATATCAAGATTATAAGCACAGACTACGAAAAGCAGCATATCACTGTGATGCTATGCATCACCGCAGATGGTCGGAAGTTGCCACCATAATTAATTTTACATCGAAAAACCATACCGAAGAATGAAATTTTCCCCAAAGAAAATTTGTTGCATGCACAAAAAAATGGGTGGATGACGGCAGAGCTAATGGAAGACTGGCTAGATGTTGTGTGGAATAGACATCCAGGAAGTCTTCAAAACCCACCTAACATGCTAGGACTTGATGCATTTCGTGGACATTTGTCTGAACAGGTCAAAAGAAAAATAGTGCAAAAACGTGGTGACTTGGTTGTGATTCCTGGTAGCATGACTAGCCAACTGCAGCCACTCGACGTTTCAGTCAACAAACCATTTAAGGATTGCTTGAGAAAGTAATATGAATCCTGGCTGTTGACTGACAACCTTCCACTGACACCTTCCGGAAAAATAAAGAAAGCGCCTGCATCAAAATTGGCAGAATGGGTATCAACAGCTTGGAAGCTAATCAAAGAAACAATAGTGCAGGACTCATTTAAAAATGTTGCATCACCAACGCTCTCGATGGATCAGGATACGGGATAATGAAAATATTGATGGCTCAGAAGAATCAGACTCTGATATTGATTCAGAAGGAAGTGATGAATAACATACCTACTGATAAATAAGTACTATTGTTGTTAGTAAATTGAATTCTGTTATAATAAAAAAAATTGCTAGATATATTTTAGGTTTTTTTCTCCTTCTTATAATCAATTTTTTTTCCTGTGGTTGGTACAGAAACTAAGGTGCATCTTAGAATTTGTTTTGTTTTTGTAGTTTTTTTGAAGTGTTGAAGTGGTTTTTAAATGTACAGATTGTGTGTATGTTGTATGTTTTTGCTGTTTTAATTTTTGTATATTGTTTTTAATTGTTTTTAATCCTATGTAAACCGCCCAGAGAGCTTCGGCTATGGGGCGGTATACAAATGTAATAAATAAATAAATAAATAAATAAATTAGAATTGAAGCAAAGCTTTTTCCTTGTTGGTGGCCCTGAAATTAAGGTATGTCTTAGAATCGATGGCGTCTTAGATTTGAGGAAATACGGTATTTAGAAGGGTTGGAGTTTGCATTTTAAGGGTGGGGGAAATGCACTGTTTATACACATTATCAGAGGTGCTTTAGAACCCTTATTCCATGACTCCCCCATGGTATTAAAATAGGCTCCTGGGAATCTTTAAGGGTGTAGCAGGGGAAGAATAAGCAAATATAGCTTGCTAAAACAAGAAGGGAAAAGGGGAGAACTGATTTTTGTGAAGAGTTTCTAGAGGGGGGATGGCTGGATTTTTGGGTGAAATATCTGTGTTTTCTGCTTATAGTTTGCTAACAGTGGAATTCAAGAGAGAGGTTCTGGACATATGCCAGCAATCCATGGGCATTGTTAAAGAAATGCACAGCAGGGCACATGCCCCCAGTATTCTGAGCTGTGCCCCAGATCTTTTGAGTTGTCCCAATGATATCTCCCTTAACACCAGCCTGCTTTTCCCCTTTGAACTAGGAAACCTTAGGACTCATCGCTTTAGCAAACCAGTAAGGGGTGTATCATGAAGACAGCAGCCTTTAAAATTAGGGGAGACACTGTTACCTTTCCTCCCACTCATTGTCCCCTACCCCACATGTACCATTCTACTCTTCCTCTCTTATACGCCCGTAGCATCTAAAGTGAAACCTCAATATAGAAGTACGACAAGCAGAATTGCCTAGCAAGGAGGTATATATGGGCTGTAGATTACAGACCATCAGATTATGGTGACATAATCCCATCATTATAATTTTCATATATCTCGTATAGTTCTCATTGGGCAAACAATGAAACTGGCAAAAAGTATTGTTCTAATGTATTTTCTGTTTTTTCCTCCCTCTTAATGTTCCATGTAAGAGCTTTACTGTTACATGTAAATTAGACCTATTATTGTTGTTGTTGTTGTTGTTGTTGTTGTTGTTGGCTGCTATTTGCTCCTTGCATGCCCACTGCCGGGAATTTGTTTGCAATGAAAGTTGGAAAGGGGGAAAGGGCAGGAAAAGCTCCCTGTGAAATCCTGGTAGTTCACATAACACCTTATTTTACTGCCCCAAACTGGAACTTTTGGCTCCTGTAGAAGCTTACTGGATTCAGCACAGCAAAGGCTTTAATTAGCCCCTCCACCTTTAACTTCTTCTATATAGCTTCAGGCAGCAGATTATACTAAAAGGAAGTGCTGGGGAGGCTGCATGCGGAGTGCCTCATGGTGCTGCCAGCAGAAATGGGGCTTTTAAATAAGTTTTACATTGGGGGGGGGGGGAGGCAAGGAAAGCCCTTAGCCTCCTCACCTCATTAAGTTAAGTACAACCTTCCCACATGCATTCTTCTTTTCTCTTCTTCCCTTCTGGTCTTTCTCTTCTTTATACCATCCAGAGCAAGTTTCTCAACAGCGGAGAGTGCTGGGCAAGAGAGGTCCTAAACTGTATTTGACTTTATACAAATCATCACGATGATTTGTCTTTCTCCTTTTCCTCCTCACCAAGCTCTTCAAGAAAAGTGGATTCACACAGTTGAAGAGGAAGGAATCTGGAGCTATTTTGTTTGTCAGCTGCCGTTCTTCAGCAGTGGAGTGACAAGCTGTAATAAAAGCAGGAGTTAATCTATGAAATGTGGGGGAGATACTGTTCACTTATACAATCTCACATATGTCCACTCAGAAGTAAGTCTCATTGTGTCCAATGGAATTTAATTCCAGGAAAGTGTCCATAGGATTGCAGCACAAATGCGCTGCTGCTGCATTACACACACTCATTGTCACTGCCACTGCCGCATCATGTTAGGATCAGGCACATCACCTGTCGCCCGCACCCCTGTACTGAGGGTGTGACAACCCCCTACTTCTGCTATAGATCTACAGTGCTCCCTTGAGCATCTGGTCAGCTGGCATCCTGCCAGGCAACCGGGATAGTTTTATCTAGCCTTATCTTGCTTCTTTGTCCTCCAAAATGAGAACAAAAACTTCATCCCCTTTCTTGAATAGCCTAACTAGCTTCAACCAGCTTGGGCCTTTGAGAGATAAGTCACCATAAACATGGGTCCAGCCACTACGTAATTTTCTGCTTTGCTGGCTAGACCACTGACATCAGAAATGGAGGTGGTCATGTTATTGGCCAGATCAACTGTCAGTCTCTGCAAAGGGCCTGGCTTTTACTGAGTGGAAATCCTCATAAAAATCCCCCCGCCGCCCTTTTAGTGTTTTCCTATATACCTTTGAACAGGAAGCCAGATGCTCTCTTTCTCTCAGACAACCCCTCTGCAATAAAATCGGCATATGCTCTAGGACCGAAGACTGTACTCAAGTAGGTAATGTGGCTAGCTAAGTTAGATGGACTTTTTGATATATATTTGTATTCAGAATTCTGTGTATGTGAGTGATTGTGGCCTTCCCTGGTTTCTTTCGTCTTGAATCGCTCTCTTGGTCACTGTCTTACTGTGGTATTTGCTAGAGCAGAGAGCAGGGCTCTCCAAAGTACCCACTATGTGCCGGCCATTGGGCAGGCAACAGCTCCAGAGAGCTCCTCCAGCCCAGCTTTCCTGCTGCAGCAAATGCCACAGTGGGAGAGTGGCCACTGGGCACTCTGGAGCATCCAGTGCAATGCTGCCTGACTGGAGTGAGGCAGCGGCAGGGCCCCCTCTCGGTTGGGAGAGGGCAGCATGCAATTTGCCTCTCCTCCTACTCCCCCAACTGGGCCAGCCCTGAGTTGCAGCTTAAGTTACTATTGTAAGGAGGTGCGGCCCGATCCTCTGCATGTTTCCTCAGATATACGTCCTGAGTTGGTATTGCAGGCGTAAATAAACTGCCACCCTATTCCACTCCACTGACGTGGCCACCCTTTCAGCCCACTTTACCAGGACTCAGAAAGCTGAGAACAGGGCAGCAAAGGCTGCAGCCCTATTACCAGAAGGAAAAACGTTGAGGCTAAATAAACTTGATCATGTTTAATGAAGTTAATGGAAACACTGACATACATTTCTCTATCTATGCACCTACTGTCCATATCTTGTAAAATTTCCTGGAGTCAATCAGAAGCAGTGTTAGAGCAGACAAACAACATTTATTTTGGGCAGAAAAGGAACCATAAGTAATTTTATAAATAGACATAAATAAATAAATATTTTAATTAGTGAGTTGCAGGCCCAGGCTCATATCTAGAACTGAAAGTGTTCACTTGTTCAGTTAAACTATGCAGGGCCAATTCTATCATGAAGCAGAGCATTGCTCTGCCACAGGAAGCTAATTTTCAGTATCTTGAAAGGGTAGCATATTGTTAGTTATTTAATTTATTATTGTATTTTTACTGTCAGGGAGGAGGAGGAACACTTGAGGGATTTCCTTCCTTACGGGCCAAAATAACTCAACCAACCTTAGATACTATAAACCTTAAATAGGGATTTCACTCTAGAGAATGTGTATGTGGGAACTGATGAAGAAAAGCTGCCAGGTGCATAATGCAATTCCAATCTCTTGCTTTCAAAAGAGAGTCAGTTAACATTACATCAGTACCACCACATTCAGAAGCAGGTTTCCTATACTGTCTGATTAATGTTTTTCCATTACAGATAATTCATAATTTTGCAATGAAAAAGGCCATAAAATAAGGCTTTAAAGTGAATAAATATATTTATAAAATGTTTGCTGCTATGTTTGTCCATTAGAACAAAATAAATAAACAAAACCAACTGACAGAATAACACCTTTAGTAGGACAAACCGAAACATTACAGAATAGTCAGCAAGCTTTGTTAGAGTGTTCTCCAGGCTTTAAATGATGTTAAACAAAAATAGCAAAAAACGGGGAGTGGAGTTATTTTGTAGTATGGCAGGGAAGCCCCAGCATGGTCCATCGCATAATTTCAGAATAAAACCGAAGTGTTTCTTTCATAACTAATGATATAATAGGTATAGGGTGGGATTGTGGTGTATGTATGGGAGGAGCCCTGCATTAAAGGTGGTGCTGTGTGGATCCATCTGCTTGCATGAACTTTGGGTTCTTGATTTCTGCTTGTAGCATACGTGGATGTGGGGGTTGTTGACTCATCTTTCTCCTTCACTCTAAAATGATACTGCTTTAACAAGGCAGGGGTTTGAACCTGGAAAAGCACATTGCTTTGTTTGTAGAAGGTCCCAGGTTCAAACCCCAGACTGGGTTTAGACAACACATTTAACCCCACAATGGCTTAAATAAACCACGATTATTTATTTAACCCATGGCAGCTTACTGTGCCTATGTATTCCGTATTGGAGGCATAGTTGTTTGACCACATTGCAGCGAAATAATCCTAGCCTCTTCAGGAATCCTAAGAATTCTTCTCACAAAAAGAAGCATAGAGGACTACTAGGCTAGGCTAGGCTAGGCTAGCATAGTCTGTCTTGTTTTGCTTGGTCAAATATGTTTACTTTTGTGGTGAAGGTTACGGTTTGTGGATGTGTCAGGACAATCACAAATTAGCTTTCTGCTCTTGATGTCCTTTCTCATTGATGTAATTGTTAAATGCCTGAGGGAGGGGAAATGGTTGGAGTCTCCCATACTATCCTGCTAGTTCTACCACAGGATGCTGATGTGAGGCCAAAAAAGAGATTCTTCGCTACAGTCTCCATGTTCTAGAATGGCCTCCTTCCCTCACCTTACTATTTGAGATCTTTCTGAGGTCTCATATGAGTCAAGCCCTCAAACTATTGATAAACCCACATAGTCATCCTAGTATTGCATGGGCATAATTCTGGTTCCTGTACATGCCAGAACAATTACACAAGCTTTAACCCTTACCCAAGTTACTCTGCTTAACATTCAACCTAAAGAAAAATGCTGGAGAATTTGAAAGCTTGCTTACTATTTTGTGACAGTATAGAGACATTGGTCCTAATAAAGGTATACCCTTTTGCGACTTTTGGATATATTTGTTCTAAGAGATCGAATTAGGACATGGCTACCTACATCTTTGGTGGATGCTTCCCACATACGGAAATTATTATATTAATTCACTACATTTTATTTTTTTATATTAGCTATAGTCTTCTTATTTGATGTGGTCTCTGGGATAATGATGCCCAATTATTTGCAGTAATTGACATTTATATAGCTCTTCTAAAGTGAAAAACTATGAAGTGCATAAATGTCTAACACTTTATTGTTCTATTTCAGGCATATTTTGTCTAGGAATGCTCACAGAATAAATTAGTATTATTCAACCAGGAATGCAGGGGTCTCTTGACATGCAATACAGTGATTTTACATCTTTGTGAAACAAACTAACATGGGTACTCTTCTGCAGTACATGGGATAGTTGTCACTACATGGGAGGTATTTTCCCGTGGGGTCTGCAAAACCTTTAAATAGCAGCAGTTAGAGCACAGCACTTCTTTCAGTCACTAATGTCATTTTAAAAGTGTTTTCTCTTACCGTAAATGACTTGGAGGACTATTGTCAGACAGAAAGGCGGAATCTAAATATTTTAACTATTAATTTCCTTAAACTGTTTGCCCCTTGGGTGGCCATTTGTGAAACACCAAAAAGGACACACATCATCAAAAAAGAGGACAAAAGGCCAATTTGCATACATTTTACGTATAATAATTTTTGTGTATAGATGCAACTTTAAAAATTATTAAAATTTAAATAGAAATACAGTATATCCCACCATAGTTGGAAGACTGTGAATAGGTGATCTGTGTGCCTTGCTCAATCTGCTCTTGATGGGCAACTTCAAGGCCCAGCTCTTCTGATGATTTGTCTTTAAACTGGACTTGGACAGCCCTTCAAATAGAGGACTGTCCTCTTTAAAAGAGCACCGATGACCACCCTACGTGTTGTAAGTTTACTCTGAGTCCATGAGAGAGAGAGTGGTATATAAATCAAAAGAAATAAATCAGTTTTGCACATTTTTGTATCTTGGGCCTTCCCAGCTCTGCAGCTGTCTCTCCTCCTGCCTCATAGCCTCTCACAGGCAGCAAAACAAAGTCCAAGGCAGGAGTTGGGTACTTTGCTTCGTATTAATCCCATCTTATTTTTTAGTTTTTCATCTTATCCGTCTTGTTATCTTCATGTTCAGCATATTCTTCAAACGGAACAGTTGTTTTTGTACTATGATTTCCTGCTTGTTTTTGATTGGTTATACAGTTTTAGACATAAAACAGCAAATACTCACACCGTATATTTAAAGTACAAATTAGAGCTTCCCCTTTAAATAATAAAAAAGCATTCACTCAACGTAACTCACCTTATAAAGGGAGTAAAAGATACAGTTTGCCAGATGTGCTTCAGGAAATTTTCTTTCCTGGGAAAATAATGATTTCCCTTCCTCAGGCAGTTCTTTTTTATAAATAAATAAATAAATCCACACAGTATATTTCTTCTCTCCTTTAAAAGAGATGCCTGTATCCCACTGGCATTATCTTTTTACTTCCAGCTGCATAGCCTCTGTTTGACGGGCAGATAGAGAGGCACTTTTGTGAGATCTTTGGCTCCAAGGGCTGGGGGGAGGTGGGAAGAGAGACACTGGAAGCACAGTATTGGAAGTATTATAAAACTTTGTAGACTGACTTACATGCAGATTCTCAACATACTTCCTTGCAAGTTATTTCTATTGATTTCAGCTGAACTTTTAATTCCAGTAGAATGTAGGTTGCAGAACTGCTCCCACTTAAATCCAGTGTAAAGAATTATAAAAAGTAAAGAATTGTGCTGTATTGTCGCCATAAAACCAAACCATCTTAAAAAAGAAAAGAATGGATTCCTTTCCCGTTTTCCCTTGCACCAAGAGACACTTTAATTGGGCTCCTGGAAAGAAATGTGCAAAGATGCACAAGGGAATGCACATGTCCCCACTGCTCTGGTACTGCTCTTTCCAGAGCACATGCAGAGTTCATTCCAGAGAGGATGGTCTGAGAGCTTAGCTGATTTGAGCCAGAGCTTCATTGTTTGGATAGGTATTAGAGGACAAAAAAGTGAGATAAGCCTATTCAGGAATCCCAGCATGGGGCTAGCTTACTAGATGCTCTAGGGGGCACTGTTGAGCTACACCACTATATAGGGATTTGTAACACCATGCCCTCCCCAACTCCCTGTGGCCTTTTCCAAACCCTGGCACCCCCAACTTCCCCTGCTTGCCTCCCCACCTTTCCTCCTTGCTTCCCCAGCTTACCAGGTGACAGGGGACTATTTTTCTTTCTTTTCCCTTCCTTTATTGGGTGGTTGAGCATGCTGCACAGCAAAGCCCAGACTTACAGCCACCCACCATATTTTTTTCCATGCAATGCCTCTGAGTTCATTGGGGGAACACAAGAATTAGAAGGGAAGGCAAAATCACAATACAGCTAATAAATTTAACTTAGCCAGTTACATATTACCTATAGTTACATGTAACCTATATTAGAATCTGGGACTTCAGAGCATATGCAGAGTTCTTTGCAGAGAGAAAGATCTGAGAGATTGCATCTTGGCCTTCTCTTTAGATGATGTTAGGGTGGCAGGAAATAAGAACAAGCTCTCATTTTTATGGGAATCTGAGTTCAGTAAAAGTTGGTCCTTTAGCAGAGACTGAATATTAGTTTATCCAGTAATATGATACTGTCCATTTCTGATGTCATTGATGTAATCAGCAAATCAGAAAATTGCTTAGCAGCTAGACCCAGCTTCTTAACAACTCTACACTTGAATTGTACAAGAACTGGTCAGTTCTAACTGGACAAACCACTGTGCAAAAGAGCTTAGGTTTTGCATGTATACTGAGGGACAAAAATGTGAGATTTGATCTATTAGCAGTGTGCTAATTTGCCACACTGGGGGGAATTTTGTCTATATACAGCAAAATGTAGAGGTTTGTCAAAAGGCCGCCTGAACATGGTAGCGCTTACGTCTAAGTAAATATTCAGAAGATTTCACTGTTAGTATTCTTGCCCTATAGTCTTTATTGGATTCCACTTCTTTCTCATTGCACTGTGTATAAATTCCTTTTCATCTCATTTTCCTAAGAGTGTGGCAAGACTGAAACAGTTACTTGTTTCCCTTTCACATGCCTTTATTTGTGGTCTCCAAACTTACTATTCCCATTTGCTGATACTTAAAATGTAATCTTGAGGTTTACCAGGCCATGTTCCTTAGCTACACCACCACCTAATTTAGTTTGGGCTAAATTAGGTCTTTCTTTTCCCTGATCGTCTTGCAATCCATCTCCAAGATTATCTTGCTAAATGGGGCCCATGGGCCTATCAAAAAACCTTTCTCCTCTTATTAGGATAGGATTCACTGATCTGGGGGTATTTCTAGGCTTTATTACTGACCTTTACTCCAGTTAGTTCCAGTCCCTTTACCTCATAAAGAAAACTCAGGATATTTGGCTGACTGTTAGAGAAACCTTCTTCCTGCTTGTGTGTGTGTGTGTGGTGCATGTGTGTTTCCCTGCTCTTTTTATTCTCTTGCCCACCTCTAAGTCATTCAGATTAAGGGGGTTTAATTACTTTGTTATTAATAACATACTCATATTTTAGCTCTTTCCATTTTAAAGGCTAGCAATGCAAATCAATGTGCAGCTACTCAGAAGCAAGCCCCCACTGTTTTAAGTCGGGCTTACTCCTAGGTAAGTGTTGTCACAGACACATCTTGACATAAGGGAAACCATGTTTTGACCAACCTGAGGAAGGTCAGACAGTGGGCATTCTAAAATGTCAGAAAAGCAATTTTTAAAAGCTGTCTGTATGTCGCACAAGACACCCCACACCCCCACACACCGTGGAAATGAAAGGTTTGTGGTCGGGATCAGACATCATCTTTCATCTGTTGTCTCCAGCAACCAATTGTGGTCAGCTAGAATTTCCTGTTGAATACTTTGCACATGCTCAGTTGTTTCCTGTCTATGTGACAGAACTCACTAATAAAACAGGTAGCACGCCCAAGCAGGGTCAGAGTTGCACCTTGGCTAGGGTGGGGCTCTCCACTGCAATGTAACGTATCCTTTCTGCCAAAATAAAGGTGTCTTTGAAACCTGGAAAGTGTCTCCGTTGCGATTGGGCCACGACAGTGTGCATAGGATTGCAGTCTAAGCTGCTTAGGAAAAATTGTTTTACACTATTAACAAATACACAAATAACTCAAAATCTCTGTTACACTATCTAAAACAGATCAAAACAAGTCTAAAAATTCTAAGCGCCATTTTTTATCCTCCCCTGAATCACTCCCATCTCTGCATTTTTTTCTAAATTAAAGCAAATTTAATTCATTGCAAACACTTAGTCCTTAGATTTAGAACCAACTTTCAGAATGAACTTGTACAGGAAAACAAAATATTTTATATTCAGATGTTAATTCTGAAACTGATTCATCCAAGATTTAAAAGTCCCATCTATTTCAGTGTAGGATTGAGCCATGTGCTTAGTTCTGCTACTGAAATCTATGGGGCTTTAAAACGTTTAACTTTGGCTCGCTTGTGCCATGCTTCCAGGGTGGTGGGGGGTAAGGAGCTACAACATAGTTGCCCATTCTTTTCCCCAACAAAGATCATGCAAATATTTCCTTTTTCCATATGTTTTCCTATCCTTTAACTGATGTTTTGTTCTTGATAGCAGAAGATGCTTATGGCTATAGAACTATTAGAGAGTTTATTTTACTTTTTGAAGTTAGATACTTTCAGTTCCTATCAAAGTCGAGGAAATACATTTTTGCGTGCACATGCGCACACCCCATAAAGTTTGAGATTAGATGTGATACAAGATTGCATATAAGGGCTCCTATACGTGAAAACTTTGCATATGCACAGGGTTTTGCCATTGCACGTAGAACACATCCCACATCTCTTATACTAGAGAATGTTACTTTTAAATTGTTGCGTCATGTATAAATTACCTGATATGTATCTGCATTTAGTTCATTTATGCAATCCTGTACATGCATACCAGATAGTAAGTCCCACTGAACTCAATGGGGCTTAGTCCTGAGTAAACATGCATAGAGATTGTACTGTTATTATGTTGATATGGCCAAAGTACAAAGATTCTAAAGAATTTTGTGTTTGAGTTATAAATGTTTCAGAGGAATATATACACAGGCATGTTTAATAATTGATTTTTAAAACATATTAAGTGTTTACCACTAATTTGGTCTTCCAAATACCCTTGTTCTTTCTACTTAAGACCTTGGTTCAAGCTAGTATTCATGAATCAATAGGTATTAATACATGTTACCTCAACTTTGGAGTCACACGACCCATTAAAAACTGATGTCAGACAGAATGAAAAGGAAGTGAGAAATTGTGTAAAAGGAATAAACAACAGTTCTAGAGCAAAAGGATGCTTAGGGCAACATTAAAGCAATTAGTTCCTGACATCTGTTTCCCTCACAAAAGAAGGGCAGTCATATGTTAACCCCTTTATAAATGCAAGCAAAATGCAGATAATTTGGATGTGGATGTTGATATACATCAGTGAACTGCACATTCACAGTGAACAGAGCATGAACCTGCTTTTTGTGTGCTTTGCTGTTACTCCATTAATAATATTTAATGATTTTCTGCTTGATTGTCGCTTGCACCCCATATGCATAGACATCTCACTTCACAGTGGCTGGAATCAGAATGTTCATGTGTCCTTGTCCTGTAGATAACGATTGTTATGTGATATTTACTTTGTGTGGCCTGTGTCTCTACAGTGTATCTGAGTAGACCTGAGGCCTTGTTTTGTTACTGTCAAAGGCCTGTTTGGTAGTTATTTAGTGACATTCTGAAGGGGAAGAGAGCGACACTCACTTTGAATATTGTTAGATGAAGCCTGGATCAATTGAATATGATTCTGATTGGTTGGGGAATCTAGCTAGGTGGAAAAATGTGGTTCGGGATGGACAGTTAAAGAAATGTCAGTTTGACACTTAGGAGGCAGAGAGTTTGTGATGGTCAGGGAGGGAGAAGGTCTGCCGGTTGGTGGGTAATGTTTTAGAAGAAATACAAGGAAGCTGAGGAGAAAGCGAATAGCTAAATCCTGGGTGTTAAGCTATTATTTTTCTGTGGGATAACCTTACATGGCTGGTAAAAATCAGGAATAGAGAGCAGGTAGCTGTGTAATGCCAGGAAGCTGCCCTAAGATATTGCCAGAAGAAGATTACACAAGCAGGCAATAAACACCCAGATGAACTGTCCAAGCAGTCAGTAGCACAACAGGAGTAGCTTTGGTTTCAGAGGAAGACTGTGCCCAGAAGCTGGACCTGGTTGTGAGTGGGATGGAGGATTAGGGGATTTGGCTGGGATAAAAGAAATAATTAAGAGATTTGTAATAGCAAAAGTGTCTCTGGAGTCCCTTTAAAATGGTCGCTAAGCAGTCTTTTGAAAACCCCGAAGTAAATCGTAGTAATCCCTTATGTACAAAATATCCCTTTAAGAAATTACTTGTTTAATAGTTCACCTTGTCTCTATTGTTGGTGCCCATCTCACGCTTGAACCTCTCATACCAATTACTAGGAGGTTTTAAAGTATTCTAAATTGTTGGCAGCTGAAAAGGGTCAGTTTGTGGAACTCCGAGTTACAGTGGCAGAGTTCCTTAGACCCTGAAATATAAGCATTTGCTATAAATAAGAAGCTCCATTTATGGAATTGCCCAGTGAAGATGCAGTTCCCCTATAAGTGATGGCAGTACTGGGGAGAGGAAATCCCCCACAGTCCTACTGCACATAGGACAGTACTCTGAAGGGATTTTCTATTTGAAGGGCTATGCAGTCCATGGCCAGATCTACGCCTTGTGTCAAATCATTACAAATGTAGAATAAAAAGTAGGTAATAACACTGTGAAAGCGGTATAAGGAATGTGTCCTGACCTGTGCCCCAACAGTTATCAGTGCACTTCAATACCACTATAAAGCAGTAGTGTAGATCTAGCCATGTCTGGTTTAAAGATCAAGAACCATAAGAAGGGAGTGCAGGAAAAGGGCCTTGAAGTTGCCAATCAGCAATGAGCACCTGGACAGTCGACTGAGCAGGCACACAGGTCACCTGATCACAGTCTTCCCCGTTACAGTGAGAAGTATGATATTTCTGTTTAAATTATAGTAATTATTTCTAATTTCATATATATCAAGTAGCCCTTGCAAATTTGTTGCAGATCTTTATCCTCTTTATTTTGGATTATGTATTTCCTCTTTCTGGGGTGATGGCCACCCTGGCTGAGATCCAAAAGGCCTGCTATAGTGTTCATATATTCACTGGAACTTTGCAGGCCCCCTTGCCCACCGTAGCACTTCGCATTCTGTAAGAAGGTTATCTTGAAGGTTGCAAGATTTTCTGGGAAGCATTTAATGAAGTCCAGAGGTCCATAGTCAGAAGGTGAAACAGGAAGCAACTCAAGCGCATTAAAGTGGCTTTTAGGATCCTGCTTGATATGCGTAAGGATAACACATGTCATATTTCTGTAAGTGCCTTCTGACTGCAGTATATGTCTTGTATTAAAATTCTTCTGCTACCAAGACAGAACTGTTGAATTTCTACCAACCCCTTGCAGTTTCAGTTTTTCACCAGACCAGGTCTCTTGTTTTGAGACATCCTGTACTGTAATACTATACTCATTCTGTGGCTATCTCAGAAATTGTACACCTACACAGTGGTATACCTTGCTTTGAATTATAGGAATTAAACCCTACCTCAAGGCCAGACCTTCAGGTGTTCTTCCCAGAACTGTAGTTCCCTGAGGTGTACAGGTGTGAGAATGCTCCTACTTTCCCACCCTGGATCTTAGAAGTATGCATATGAGGAAATATTTAAGATATATGTGGAGCATCCCTGACATAACACGATTTTCTAAATTAGCTTATTTGTATAGAATATGGTTAAGGCTGAAAGGAGGAAAATAGGAACAGGTTTCCTCAAAACAAAATACAATTAGCTCATTTTTGATTTGTTTGTAAAATACTTTGGTCTTCTGCTTGTGCTGTTGTGTTAAGTTTCCACATTTTAGCCTAAGTCACAACAGCATTGGCTGCCAGGAGAGGCGTAGACTTCTCAATGGGGGGGGGGGGGGGGCATGGGGCTGAACTTGGAAAAGTGGGGCTAGGCTTCTTTGTTTAATAGAGATAGATAGATAGATAGATTAGATAGATAGATAGATAGATAGATAGATAGATAGATAGATAGATAGATAGATAGATTTCTGGAAACTATCCTTCATCAACAATGGATCCCAGAGTGTTTCAAGCCACATATTAAAATAACAAGTACTCAACAGAAATATTTCATTTTAATTATAATATTATGATAGTTTACACAATACCCCACAATCCACAGTCCTATGCAATATACCAGTGTTCTTCAAACTTTCCCCCATGACCCGTTGCAATAATATCACATATATACCCTCAAGACCCTCTTCCTGTGCTTAGTCTGAAAATGTCTGACATGTAATATGCTTTTGACTCATTAGTCAAGACATACTATGTTAATTTAAGGAGATTTTTTATAATTAAGTCCCAATGAGCTCTCTGGAAATTACTTCTAAGTAAACATGCATAAGTTTAGATAGCTAAAAGTGTTTAATATACACAATAATGGATTGTGCCATTATGTGTATATTATTGTTTGTATTTATATAACACCATCAAAGCATATGGTGCCATACATAGCAAAACCATAAATTATATATTGTTCAGACATATTTAAAAGGCAACCCCCCCCCCCCACACACACACTGTAATTCCTAAATGGGCAACCTTTTGTACTACAAATCCTGAGGGGTAGGAGGAAATGAATCTGGGGAAGGCTGAACCTGGCACAAAAGGAAAGTGGTTATTATTATTATTATTATTATTAATATTAAATTATTAAAACATTTGTATCCCACCCTATATCACTAGGATCTTAGGGCAGCGTCTTGCAAAGAGATCTGCTGGCCAGCTGAACAGGAAGTAGGGTTTGCGTGGAAGTAATTTAGACTGACCCCCAAACACCTAACAATACAGACACCTGGAGACTGACTGAGGAATCTGCCAGCCAGGTTGTGAGCTTACTGATGTTACCCGGTTGGGCATTGCCCTCTCTGGGAAATCCTGGGCATTGCCCCCCCCCCCCCGGGAAATCCTGGTGGGGTCTTGAGGCCCTCTGCCCCCCCCCCCCGGTAGTTTACGCACCTGGCTGCCAGCCCGTTTAGTCTTGTCTTTGTGGAAGTCCATCCCTGCAAAGACTTTCAGGTATGCATCATTTTTTCACTTGAAGGTGCGGAGGGTCTTCAGGGGTGGAAATCATCTCTCCTCATGAAGAAGCAATGGGAGCAACAGGAGAAGGAAGGCCTATATTGATGGGCAAGGTCAACGGAATCTTATAGAATCCATTGACCGATAAGAAACCCAGGGCAGCAGGGGCTTCACCTTCCATTCGATGAGCTAGCGTGCTGATGCCTGGGATGGGGCGATAGGTGTGGTTTGGCTTAGGCTGCCTCTACACCAAAGGTTTAAAGCTCTTTCAAGTCTCATTAAAAATTTTACCTCTACATGAGCGGAGTGCAAATCGGGAGTTGAGGCGCATTATCTATCCGATTATGCGCATTATCAAATGCACGTTAAATAGTGAGTTTCATTTTGCTGTGGGCCGTTAAAACGCATTTTGACTATGTGAACAAGCGATTCTCTGCATTAACTACTTCTAAAGCGCATTTCAAACAACCGGTAAGGCCACCAGTTGTGTGCTCAATTACCTTCTGCGTACAGTAGTTTAACCATAAAGAGCTTCCGAGAAGATGCGCATAATCGGAGAACCAGGCGTCAAACCGAATTCTTGTAGAGGGGGTCAAAGGCTAACTACTGGGCTGATGCTATACTTTTGTTTTTTATTCTTGCTTTGGAAAAGTCCTCCTGTTGCTATAGCTACACTCTGGTGAGGAGGGTAGAAGAAACATGAGCGTTTACGTTTTATTTTATCTTACTGTGGAGTTACTGTAGAAGGAACGTTACCGTGAGGAGCAACCTCTCATTTAATATTTTTATGTGGAGAGGAAAAAGACATGGAGGTTTCAGGGAGGCAGGTTGGGTAGTGGTGAGAGAGACTATTAATGTGTACAGCTAACTTTAATTTCTAAAAAAAAAAGAGGCATTTAATTTCTAAAAGCAGAAGTGCCAGGAATGGGAGAGGAAGCCTTATCATCTGCCCTGTAAGCCCTTGTCTTCCATGCTGCACACTCTCTGTGTGCGTGCGTGCACACTCACATGCTGGAGATGCTCCTCTTCAGACCATCACCCATAATGTGTACAAGGTGGCAGATGCAATAACGGATGGGGGAAGGGCTGGACTGTTCCTCGCTTCTTACCCTATTTCAACACGATAAGTAGAACACCTGAAAAGGGGTAGCATGCGTAAGGATAAAGCTGCACTTGCTCAGAGGAAAGCATCCTTGTGTGGAGAGGGACTTTTTGTTTACTCATGCTGGCCAATAGTGGAAATTACAGAGTTTCAGCATCCACACTGGTCAGCAAGAAACATAGAAAAAGATCTCTGAGATCTTTCCTAGCAAGACAAAAGAAACACACTTCCAGGTGAAAAATCCAGACCCTGACCTAGAATCGCTATTCTGGGGAAGGGATTGGCCCAGGAACATTTGTGTTAGAATGCTGCCTCTTCAATGCTCTCTAATGCCGCGTCTTTTTTACTCCAGCAAATCTTACCAGATCTATACACTCCCATACTGTAGATGTTTTGCAGAAATATTGTTATGTGTGATCTTCTAAGATCTAGTTTCAATTTTCCCCTTAGGGCAATAGGCTTACAGCAGCCCAGTTCCTGGGTCCTGGCCCTATACCTATTCTTCCCCTGCTTGCTTGGATCCTGGAAAAGGCTCTCCCCCAGAGGCAGCTCTGGCTTTGGGCCTTCCTCCTTTGCTCTCCAAGCAGATCTGAAAGGAAAATCAGCACATCAGTCTGCCAGCCATTGTTTATTTTCAATTAAGGACCCAGTACAGTGTAAGCCATCAGGTCACATCCTTGGAGACTAGGACGAGAGCAGGCTATCAACATATCCAGTTATAGAAAATGACTAGAGGCATCTCTGTCTGTAGACATGTATAGGATGTTTATGGGACATACAGCTCTGTTTGAACACATGCTCCTGGCACCTCTCTACCTCTAAGCCTTCCCTCTCTCACCCTGGAATGGTGGCCTAACTGGAGGATAGGGTTGGTGGAGACCACAGCTTTCCCTGCAGCAGAGAATGAAGTATAATAGCATAGAAGTCTACTGAACCAAGGCCATGTCTACACCATGCATATATCCCAGGGTCGTCTCTCGGTCATCCCTGTGTGTCATTTGGACATTCCTAAGGTCAATGGGGGATGACCACTCACTTTCCCCGGGATAACTGCAACCATGTTTTTTCCCGCAGTCTCGGGATAACCCCGAGGACCGCGAGCAGTGTGGTGCGGGCTCCCATGTCCTCAAGCGGGCATGGAGCTGCACGAAGTAGCTCCATGCCCATCAGGGGTGGTGTGGGGGCAGCATTTTTGGCATCCTTTGGATGGCGCCGCTGAGTTCCCAGTTCCCCCCCCCCTTTTTTTTTACTTATCGTTGCGCAGGATTGCAACGGCTTTTCTTTTTTTAAAAAAAAAAGTCAAGCTGTGCTGGAACGTCCCTGCTGGTTTTCAGGACAACACGCTGGTGTATGGACCCAGGGGGAGGATCCAGGAAGCAGTAAAGCTCAAGATCCTCCCACCGCTGAGTCCCGGAAGGCTCATAGGTGTACTGCAATGTTTAAGTGTTCTTAGCATCATTGGAAGGGATGGGGACAAAATCAGAATTAATTGAATCTCTCTGCCATTGACTCTGGCACTGCTTACCATTGGCTGACCTGCCCTCCACTCCAACCTCCAAATGGGTAGCAGCTGCCACTGGATATCAAGTAATATTAAAGGTTTGTTTGCAAAGTTTAATCTTCAATAACTGTTTTAGACATTCCAAATCGTCACCTGGTTGCAGACATGGGGCTTCCCTAAACGAGCAATTTATAGCACGCTCATGACTGGCTACTCATGGAGGTTTGTAGGTCAATTACAAGATGCCATCAACAACTAGGACATCTCCCTCCTTTATTCCACTGTCAGAAAATGCAGAAATAATCAGCTTTTTTTAAAAAAAAATCAGCCCCATGTAAAGATGGTGTTACACTATAGTTCCATCAATAGATGGTGGTTGATTAGACTGAGTTGAATGGAGGCCACCACTGTAATTGAGCCAATTGCAATCCCAGAATGAAAATGGAAGCAGAAACCCCTGGTTAAGGTAGCAGGTGCTTTTTTTAAAATGTAGAGAAGATCTTGGTGAACAGACATAATTGAGCTTAGTCCCAACTGAGCCATGATGGCCACAAATATTGGTGAATAGCAGTAAGAATTATGATAAGTACGTAATGTACTGCATTAAAATATTCTATGCTTCGATTTTTGCAAGGACTGAATTATTGGCCCTCTAACGTGCTTTCATGTTTGTGTAGTATTTTGTGTAATATTTTGAACCACTACAAGTTAAGGCATACTCCATTGCAGACACTCAGCTATGAATCCTATTGTCTGTGCACAATTATTAGAATAACAATATGGTAACAATAAACAATATATTTTGCAGGGACAGTTTGGGTGATCACCACAGGGTAGCTGGAATGTACCAAAGAGGCCACAGCAGGAAATGTTCTGGTATTTGACCCAGTACAATTGCAGCTGTTTCTGTGATGGGTGTATGACTCCTGGAAAAGTTTTCTTTTCTTTCTTGGTTTCTTTTTGGTTGGGGGGGGGCATGTCTGTTTCAAATTATTTTAATATTGAAAGCCTGAAAGAATGATAGAAAGGACAATGGATATTGGCATGAGTTCTCTTTGTGTACTGAAATGGAAAATTACAGAAAAGCTTCCCAAACAGTTCTGACATGTTGGATTTCTCAACCTCCTATTCCATTTTTTGTGTGTATCGGAAAGATCATGAGGAATGGCAATATTATATAGCATTAATTCTTTTGAATGCAGTGAAATTGTATCCCTTATGGCTAATTAATATATGAAAAGATAAGGCCAGTTTATTGAAGTGGTTGGCTTATAGACGCAAGTTAACACCAGGTGTTGCAGTTGCTGAATGGTGAATGGGCATGCTTGAGTTCGCTTCCATTGAACCAAGGGGTATAATTTGAAGCTTAAGACATTGACTCAATATAATACAGACTCATTTATTAATCCTATTGTCTGTGCACAAAGCTCTTAAAAATCACAGTACGGGAACAACATACAAAATATTTAGCAGGGACAGTTTGGGTGACCACCGCAGGATAGCTGGAAAGCACCAAAGACTCCACAGCAGGAAATTTTGTGTTTTCTGACCCAGTGCAAATGCAGCTGCAGCTGTTTCTGAGATGCATCTTTGTTGACAAAGTCATTACTCTTTTTTCATCTGTTTGATTTTTTAAAAAATTCTAGAAGTCTGAAAGAGTTAATGAAAAGGTAATTGGCACGAGCTCTTTGTGTATATTGGAGTAGAAAGGTGAAAAAAATAAATCCCAACCGGACCAAATGTATGCTGTCTATCTCATTTCAGTTCTCTTGTGTGTATTCAGAAAATCAGCTATGTTTTAATTTAGCTTAGATTCTGTTTTTATCTATTGTTAGCTTCCTTGACGAAATGGTAGGTATTAAATAAATAAATGTTAGTATAATCTATATAGTGAATATAAAGATTAATTACTGATGTTTGTATTGAATTCAGAGGAGTGATACCCTTTATGGCCAAAGAATATGAGAATATGAAATCGACTCATTAAAATGGGACAGCTAGATTGTATACCGGGATGTTGATCTGTTGAGGGAACAAAATGCAGTATTACAAACTGGATTTTTATGTAGATCTTCAAAATATACATTCTAAAGATGTTCTTTTTTATCATAACATACTTGTTAGTTTATAGGAACATACGTCTGTTTAGACTACTGTGATGTGTTGCATATGGGGTTGCTCTTGAAGGCAATTCAGAAACTGCAGCTGATTCAAAATGCATCTGCTAGCATTCTAACTAGGATGGCCCATTGGGAATATATTTTGCCAATTTTGAAAGAGCTTCACTTTCAGCCTGTTCATTTCCAAGACCAACTCAAGATGCTAGTTATTAGGTGTGTGCATGGACCCAAAAAATTGGATTGGGATCAGAACCGGATCTGACGTCCAATTTTTGGATCGGACACCATTTTAGGTGTTTTCGCCATAGGCTTACATTGGGGGAAAGAAAGCTTTCCCCCAATGCAAGCCTATGGCGAAAACATGGAGGCAGGTGAGTGGGGACCTAACTCCCCCTCCCTCCGTGTCCCTCCCCACCACTCGCGTTCCTTACCTGCTGGGATGCCCGCTGCCGTGGCCCTGGCAAGTAAATGGGGCCCTGTCCCTCCCCCCACTTGTGCTCCTTACCTGCCGGGGCCGCCCGCTACCGCCCGCTGCCGCCCACTGTTCCCTTCTACTGAGAAACAGGCTTCGTGGCCTGCCTATCAGTAGTGTGCCAGGTGATGACGTCACCCAGCGCACTACTGAGAGGCAGGCCACAAAGCCTGTTTCTCAGTAGAAGGGACTAGCAGATGGCAGCTTCCGTACTACTGATAAGCAGGCCTTGCGGCCTGTTATCAGTAGTACAGAAGCAGCAGATGACAGCATGGGACACTGGCAGGTAATGGGGGACCTCCCCCTCCCTCCCCCCGCTCACGCTCCTTACCTGCTGCCTCCTCGCTGCTGTCCACTGCTGCCCACTGCTTCAGTACTACTGAGAAACAGGCCTTGAGGCCTGTTCCACAGTAGAGAGAGGGCACGCCGAGTGATGACATCACCCGGGGCTTGGGCGCTCTATTGTGGAACAGGCCGCAAGACCTGTTTCTCAGTAGTACGGAAGCAGCGGGTGGCAGTGGACAGCAGCGAGGAGGCAGCAGGTAAGGAGTGTGAGTGGGGGGAGAAGGTCCGAGATCCGATCTTTTCCGAACCGGATCGGTTCCTTTTGGATCGGATCAGAAGAGGTCGGACGATCCAGTTGTGGCGGATCGTAATTGGATAATTGTATCCGATTTCGCCTGGATCGGGTCCAGATCGTGGATCGGACCCGATCCACTGCACACTCTTACTAGTTATGACTTTTGAAAGCTCTACATGGCTTGGGAAATGTCTACTTCCATTCAACCTACCTGGTTGTTACAGTGTCCTTGCCATCAAGACACTTTGGTAATTGAACTCCATCCCCAAAGAAGCATGCCTGACACCTACTCTGTTATTTTTTATGTACTCCCTAAAAACTTTCTCCATTCACCCAAGGCCTTTTAACTACTTGTTATATACTTAAAGCAAATATAGCTGTGTTGGCCAAAAGAAACATTCTTAAAGAAAATGTCCAAATCCATATCATTGTAATACCTTTATACCTCTTGCCAGGATCTGCTCCTTTCCAGCATGTAATATCTTTACTGAGGGAACAGCACAATCTATTTCCTACTGACCCAGGTTTAAGGTTTTGTTATTGGTGTATGAAGCCCAAACAACCTGGGACCAGGACATGTGAGACAGTGCCTTCTCCCTTACCAGCCTGCCCAATCACAGAGGTCCTCAGTGAGGAACTCCTGGTGGTTATGCATGTATCTGTGGGCCACTCAGAGTAATGACTTCAGTGTGTTGACTCCTTTTCTATGGAACTCCCTGTCTGTTGATGTCAGACTGGCACTGCCATTGTTTCATTTTTGGCACCTGCTGAAGACATTTTAATTTGAACAAACCTTCCCTGATTAACACCCACAGTTTTATTTTAAAGATTTTAACTCTATACTTTTATCAGTTTTTCTTCCTTATTTTTTGTTGTTGCTGTTGTTCGCTGCTCAGGAATTTTATCGGATGTAGAGCGGTATATAAATCTTGTAAATAAATTAGGCCAGGCCAAAGCTTACTAAATAGTGTGCAAGCTTTTGAGTTCTCATCAGGGAAGATGGTAAACAAAGCAAAGGGGGACAAGGGGAGAGGAGAAAAGGTGGCTTATGTTCCACTTTCCATCTTTAAACTCTATGGCTTGAGCAGCAGCCACTTTTGTCCCTCTCCCCCACTCCCCTTTTCACTTTGTTTACCATCTTGCCTGATGAAGATTTCTCTAGAACTCAAAAGCTTGCACAGTATTTTGTGGCCTTTGAGTTGGCCGAATAAAGGTATTATGATGATAATGAATTTTGGAAAAAATATTTTGGCGTTATATACTTACTACAAACTGGTAGCTTTATTGTGGAGTTCCTTTTATCTCTTTAATGGTTTTTAGTGCTTTTGTATTTGCATGTTGTTTTGTCGTAATTGATAGTTTGTAAACTCCCCTGGGATATATATTATGAAGGAAGATACATACATGTTCTAAATAAAAACCTAATGCAACATAGATTCATAAAACCTAATAAATATACTGCTACAACTGCCCAGTCACCTGAAAAACTAGAGTGGTAGCCAGCCATAGTAGTGACTCATTCAAGTCATCTTTAGACTTTGATCAATTAAATCTCATCAAGAGCATTTTCCCCATTTTTATTTAGGTTTTGACACTCATTAGACCATGAAATTTCATAAGCCTTTCTCTTAAGTGTTTCATAGTTGTAATACCTGCCTAAGAATTACAAGTTTTATTTATTTATTGCATTTTTATACCGCCCAATAGCCGAAGCCCTCTGGACGGTTTACAAAAATTAAAACCATAAAAACCATTCAAAATGTGAAACAACAATAGTATAAAAAATACAATATAAGAACACAAGCAGGATAAAACCAAGCGGCAATGCTAAAATTAATACCGATTCAAAATACAGATTTAAAACAGCAAAGATAAAAGTTAAATTGATAAACTGTTAAAATACTGAGTAAATAAAAAGGTCTTCACCTAGCATCTAAAAGAGTATAATGTAGTTGCCAGGCAATGATGATGATTAAAATATTTATAAGCCACCTTTTAGGGAAAATTCTCCCAAGGTGGATTATGAATTTTAAACCACAAAACACAATAAAAGAATCGTAAAGCTCATTAACAATTTAAACCAGATAATACTATATGCACAACGGCACTTAATAAATTCCTGACTCAATTATATAGGTCAAGGTAAACACATAAGGCTTCAGGTCTCACTTGAAAGTAATGAATGGGGCTTGATGGATATCAATTGGAACAGAGTTCAAAAAATGGGGAACATCTACCACTGTCCGTTGTGCTGCTAGTCTAATTGCTTTGACAGGTGGGCACACAAGCAGAGCCTCTGATATTGATCTCAGAGTTCAGGTATGGGTGAAGGTAGTCCTTCAAGTAACCTGAACCCAAATCATTTATAGAACAGTACCAGCACTTTAAATTGGACCCAGAAACCCATTGACAGCCACTGCAGCTGGTACAATATAGGTGTCACATAATCCAAATGCCTAGCACCTGCCAAGTACTTGAGTAGCCACATTTTTATACCAGTTGAAGTTTCTGCACCATCTTTCAAGGTAGCTCCACGTAATCCAGCCTGCAATTTATTAATAGAATAGCCTGAGTTTTAAATATCAAAATAATCTTCACAATCAAATGCCAGTGTTGGTATATCTAAATTTTACTGACAAAATCATAATCTCTACCTATAAAGCGGAAAGTATGTGTGCGTCACATATGTCCGGAAATGTTTACCCACTTTAAGATGAGTTAGGCATGCTGGGAGGTGTAGTACTGGCATGTAGAGTGGCTGATTTTAAATAAAGCATGAGTGAGCAAACCCTGACCTCTCACTAACTGTCTTTGTTCTCCTACCTGACTTTCTCTAACTGCCACTAACCCTGCCCACCATTCCATTCTAGCCTCAGCTATATCAGTCAATCCTCCATTCATGTTTTTGTCTCAATGGTATAGTCAGACACATAAAAATCATAAACTTTATTCAGAAAGGCCCGCTCTCCCACCACATCTAAGAAGGCCCGCTCTCCCATCACATCTCAGACGGTGTTCAAAGATTAACACATTATTCAGGGACCTAGGCTTATGCCTACAACTCCCAGCACGCCTTGGGCAGGAGGGAAGACTTATCAGGCTTTGGCAGCCATTATCTGGTAGTGGCTTGCCCTCCTGGGTCTGCAGGGAGAGCGCCTGGGGCCAGCTGCCTCAGTTGCTAGGCCCCATTGGGAGAAGGAGGCTGCAGCACTGGGCCCGTTGCCAACAGCAACCAAGCAAACCATCAGTCAGCATGCCAGCTCCCTCACGGCCTACCTATGGGCACTGATTGCACAGTGTAGTGTGGACTGTCTCAGCCAGACTTCACTTCCCATAAGCTTCAGCAGCAGGGCTCCCTTTGGGCAAGTCAGGCACCACAACAAAAGACATGCTGGGAGTTGTAGTTTTTGTTTTCTGTGGGGTCAAGGAAAATTATGGCGACAGCTTCAAGGCAGCCCTGGACATGCATTGAAGGTGAGAGGGGTGGGGTGGTGGAAAGAAACTAATTTAATTTGTTTTAAAGTTACCTCACAGGCCTAGGAGTGGCCTACCTTGAAGGGTTGTCATGAGGGTGAGAGAGGGAAAAAAGAAATGAATTTAATTTGTTTAAAGGTTAATTCACAGGCCTAGCACTGGCCTGCTACTTTAAGATGATTGCCTCACAGACATATATTTTAGGGGCCCCGAGTAACACCGGGTAGAAACTTGAAATGTGGCACGCTGATAAGTCTGGCTGTACAATGTACCAGAAAAATCTAAAAACATGAAATTTTGGATTTTAAGTATTTTTATGTCACATAAAAGGTCCAACTCACCAGTGGCATTGACCATCCTGGCTCTTTACCAAAACCTGTTAAATGTAGATATTATACTGTAAATTATGCCAGTAAAGTATACTGTGTTCTGGCTGCTTTCCTTTTTTTCATAATAATAATTTCAGAGCACATGCATACAACATTTCCTCCCATCCACTGCGATTGGCTTGCCTACTATATGTTATTCAGATATCTGGGCAATACCAGGTATATTTTGAAAACGTATTTTTAGGTTTGCATCTTTTTTAGCTGGTAGAAAAGGTATTGTGTGTCCTGATTGTTTTTGAAGTTTAGACGGCTGCTCCGGCCAAGGCATGATGGGAGGTGTAGGCATTTGAGGTAAAACAAAAAATGTGGTTCATTACAAAGCTCTAATTTAAAATACAGTTCTTATTAACACAGTTTTCCATTTATTCTAACAAAACAATTTATGAACTCAACCAAACTAAAAAAAAAAACAACCTAAAGATGAATAAATTGCAGAGAAATTTGTTATTTATCAAATAAATGTGATAAACATTATTTACGAACCCATGCAATGCCGGGCATATCAGCTAGTATTGTGAAAAAAATTATATTATAATGAAATAAAAATGAAAATTAATAGACTAAAACCAAAAACAAATTATTTATTTATTAAAAACATTTTTATCCCCCCCCCCCCCATATCACTAGGATCTCAGGGTGGCATACAGATAAAATTATACAAACAATATAAAACAATAAATATGCACAGCTTAAAAACAAATTAAACCATTAATCAAGCTAAAACCAGTATAGAATTTAAAAACAGTAAAAACCAATTAAAACAGTTCAAACAATGTGCAAGCTTTGATCATAAAAATAATTGACATTACTAACGTGGTCTTTCTGTAGAAGCCATAGCAACCTGGCTTAAATACGGTCCTGAGAGGATGAGGAATTCTCAACAGAATAGTTATTTCACAGTTGGCCTTTTCATCTCTCCTCCAGAGGAGGTTGGCAATGGTGAAAGGGAAGTGCTGGGTTGTAGCCATGATAGGAAGCCCTCTTCCCAGTCTCCCAGGTGTTCTGACTGCTGCTGTTGGTCTTGCTGCACTTTTCATATTGGGGATGAAAGCTCTGTTTGCAATTTTTGGTCTGTAATGGTTGTTTTACACATGCAAGTGTTGCAATCATTGATTAATGAACTAGCATGTTTGAGTTCTCCCATAGTCTAGCTGTGATAAGCACAAACAACAGATAATGTTACTCCACTGGTTAGTAGCAGTAAAAGTCAGTTGGTCCATAAAATTACTACTTTGGAATGTGTATGCATGAGTTTTACTTTAATAAAGCTTATTCACCTTAGTGTGGATCATGTTCCATGGTTTCATTTTTATGAGGTCTGAATTTTTGCCCATCTCTGATGAAAGTGTAGTACTTTGAACCAATGAGCGCTACGTTTTTTATTATATCAGATCAACATAATAGGAAACATCTCAGCTCATTGTGGTGACATTTAAATTTCAGTTATAAATGTAAATACATTCACTTGGAAACAAGACACTTGATCCCAAAATCCCTGTGGCACTGGTGAAATAGGTTTTTTTTCTGACTTTCCTAAACCAATAAGCCACTCACAACACATCGCAAGAGGAGTTTTTAAAAATTGACATGTTATATAAAGAATGTGGATCTTTGGAATAAAAAAAAGGAAGAACCACAAATACATATATGCATGAAAACAAACCCATGCACACATGTAAACTGGTTTCTTGGACTGGACTCATGGGTTAGAAAAGAGAATTCACCTGAAAGTGATCACAACCTCAGTTTATGTAGGGTATATAACAGACCTGCAACAATTCCACATTTGTCTAGTTTTATGCACATATTATTTTAGCAGGCAAGTCATTGTTCACTTTTATTCTTGTTCAAAAAAACTGATTTTGTTGAGGGAATTACGCTTCTCTAACTTTATTTTAAAATGTTAACATAAATGAAGGGAACTGAAGTTCCCTACAAATGTCAGATCGGTATATCTTAAAGCTTTTGATACAAATTTGTGTGTTGATGAGGGCTTATCTAAAGTATCATGTCAAATGCTGACTTTTTGGTTCTTTTTATAGCATATGTTCCACAATTTACTGCAGCTTTAGATGGAACAGCTGGAGAAACAGATCTTCAGAGCTTACTATTTATAGTTGTCTTAAAACTTAGAAGAGAAAAATCATAGTTCGTCTATGCTAGGCAATTGTTTAGGACTCTTTATTGGCTCTTGCTTATCATTCATTTAGTACACTATATCCAGCAATAAAAATGATCATAAATCTGCTTTGCATATTATGTGGACAAAATTGATTTTTTAAAGAAGTGATCTTGTCTTATATGGAAGGGAGGATTGTTGAATATTTAGACTAAAATCTTAGCTCCCAGCGTGTGTTTGCAGATCCATTGACTGTGGACATTCAGAATATGGATTGTGCAGCGTGAGAACTTTATATTAAAGCTTGAGAACTCTATTGAATTGTTTATTTTATTATTTTATTTACAACATTTATATACCGTTCCACATCTAAACAGATTCTGTAGTGGTGAACTATAAAAGATTAAAAAAATAAAAATAAAAACAGGAATTCTGTGCACAGTTACTTGAAATACAGTGGGACTTGCTTCCAAATAAATATAAAAATTATAAATAAATACATGTAGGATTGCACGGTGATGGTTTTTATAGCCAATTATCATTGGCTATTATTATTATTTCTTTCAGTGTTATCATTTGAACCAGAAAAATATCCTATTTAAACTAACAGAGTTGGTTCCTGAATATGATAGATTGTAACACCCATGCAAAATTCAAAACAAAGATATTTGCACATGCTTCCTTGCTTTTATGTTTTCAGGTGCATCTGTTCAAAAAGTTAGATTGCAGGGTTTGATATCTACGTCTGTCATCTATTGATTGATGGAAAGAATATGGGAACACTGTTACTGAGACAAGTGATTGAATGATCCCTGAAAACATCCAACTTGCTAACCCTTAAAGAATGCTAAAGAAATCAAGTAAAGGATGCAGAGGCCTAGCATTGTACTCCACCAGACCACAAACTGTAGGAATTATGGTTATAGTTTCTTTATTTATTACATTTGTTTATTTATTACATTTGTATACCGCCCCATAGCCGAAGCTCTCTGGGCGGTTTACATAGGATTAAAAACAATCAAAAACAATATACAAAAATTAAAACAGCAAAAACATACAACATACACACAATCTGTACATTTAAAAACCACTTCAACACTTCAAAAAGCTACCAAAACAAAACAAAACAAGCCTAGGCTCCTCAGATATTGCCAAATGCCTGAGAGAAGAGGAAAGTCTTGACCTGGCGCCGAAAAGATAACAATGTTGGCACCAGGCGGGCCTCGTCGGGGAGATCGTTCCACAATTGGGGAGCCACCATAGAGAAGGCCCTCTCTCTTGTTGCCGACCTCCGAGCTTCCCTCGGAGGAGGCTCTCGGAGGAGGGCCTTAGATGTTGAACGTAGTGTTCGGGTAGGTTCATGTCGGGAAAGGCGTTCCATCAGGTATTGTGGTCCCAAGCCGTGTAAGGCTTTATAGGTTAAAACCAGCACCTTGAACCGGGCTCGGAAACATACAGGCAGCCAATGCAAGCAGGCCAGAGTAGGTCTTATATGTTCGAACCTACTGGTTCCAGTTATCAATCTGGCCGCTGCATTTTGCACAAGCTGCAGCTTCCAAACCACCTTCAAAGGCAGCCCCACGTAGAGTGCATTGCAGTAATCTAACTTGGAGGTTACCAGAGCATGGACAACTGAAGCCAGGTTATCCCTGTCCAGATAGGGATGTAGCTGGGCCACCAACCGAAGTTGGTAGAAGGCACTCCGTGCCACTGAGGCCACCTGCGCCTCAAGTGACAAAGATGGTTCTAGGAGAACCCTCAAGCTATGAACCCGTTCCTTCCAGGGGAGTGCAACCCCATCCAGAACAGGTTGAACACCCTCCATCCGGTCAGCGGAACCACCCACTAACAGCGTCTCAGTCTTGTCTGGATTGAGTTTCAGTTTATTAGCCCTCATCCAGTCCATTGTCACAGCCAGACACTGGTTCAGCACATCCACAGCCTCACCTGATGAAGATGAAAAGGAGAAATAGAGCTGCGTGTCATCAGCGTACTGATGACAACGCACTCCAAAACTCCGGATGACGGCACTCCACGGTTTCATGTAGATGTTGAACAGCATGGGGGACAAAACTTGACTTTGTTTAATGGATTTTTTCCCTGCTACTTAAAAAAAACAAGTGCATGGGGGACAGCTACTTAACTTTGTTTAATGGATTTTTTCCCTGCCACTTAAAATAAACAAGTGCAGATTTGGAAGAACATTTCAGCAAAATTATTCCTGGCATTTTACTTCATGCAGTGTGATTGTTTTCTCTTAGTTAATCAATAGTGGTGATGGTGCTCCTGAAGTATGGCTAAATAGACTTAATATGGATTGCTCACTTTCATGCTGCCTAACCGTTGCATCTCCCCTTCATCCTCTCTCTGTTGCTCATTACCTTTTTGTGCTTTTAGGCCAGCCTTCCCCAAGCTGATGCCCTCTAGCTCCCTAACATTCAATTGAGAGAGATTGAAGAACTATCTGATGAAAATGACTTTGAATAATATGTTGTGATTTTCAAATGCAAAAAATGAAAACATTTTCTTTTAGAAAATACTTACTAAAAAATTTAGCTAAAATATAAAATGTAAACAGATATATACATCCTAACGTAGGCTGACCAGGTGGCTCGGGATTTCCCGGTCCTAACCGGGAATCCAGGGGCAAACCGGCCCAACCGGGGGGCGGGGGGGCAAACCGGGGTGGCGGGGGGTCACGTGGCGGTGGCAGCAAGCAAGGAGCGGCGGTAGACCCGGCGGCGGAGGAGCCTGGGAAGCGGCCGCCCCAGCAGGTAAGCACGAAGGGGGGAACTTACCTGCTGGGGCGGCCGCTTCCCGGGCTCCTCCGCCGCCTTCGCCGCCGCTGCCGGGCTCGTAAGGCCAGAGGCCGCGCGGAAGAGGCAGGAGAGGGCCAGATCCGGAAGTGACGTAACCGGCCCTCTCCTGCCTCTTCCGCGCGGCCTCTGGCCTCCTTGGGGCTCATCGCAATGGCGATGAGCCCTGAGGAGCCTGGACGCCCGCGCCCGCCTCTTCCGCGCGGGCGTCCGGGCTCCTCGGGGCTCGTTGTCATCGCGATGAGCCCCAGAAAGGCCAGAGGCCGCGCGGAAGAGACGGGAGAGGGCCGGGTTTTTTTGGGGGGGTGGCTTGGTGGGGGGGTTGTTTTGGGTGGGGGGGCGGGGGGGACCGGGATTTTGATTTTTAAAATCTGGTCACCCTATCCTAACGATAGTATTTCCCTGGACACTTTATCCTCAGTGAAAAAGCTTTGAAATCTGTTTTGTAAAACAGTTGGACATGTTAATTTTGTTTTCATAACTTTGTATATAACATTTTCTTTAATGCTGCCAAATAAGGAAATATTATTCCATGAAAAAAACATGTCATTGTTCTTACATTACTCTGAAATGTCCATGGATTGACTCTCGAATTACTTTTACATGACTGAAATGGAATACACATAACCACAGAAATGTACGGTGAATCTTGCTGCTGGTGGACAAAGAAGAGCAGAGTTGTGTTTTGCCATAGCAATTATACCCCAATAGTGCATTTTATGCTTGTCGAAGTTTCTTATAGCAGGCTAAATGGAGGAACATTTGATTGGGCTCTAGGTGTTGTTTTATCGATTCTCCCACCAATTATTTCAGTACATTGTGGCTCAATTCCAGTCATTTTGGACCCTCTGGGACCCAGGTTGGGCAGAAAATGTGAATGTGTAACCCAAACTCTTCCACAGACCAGGTACAAAATACAATTTTAGAGTTGTTCCTTTAAAGGAGTCCTCCCCAAAACATTGCAGGAAATTTTGTGGCAAATATTTATTTCAAGGTCAGGGTAGGGGTTGTGGGGAGAGTTATTGCCTACAAAAAACCGCAGAGATTATATAGTCCCCAGAGGGTTCCCATGAAGTGAAACAATAATGACCTTTGTTTCATAGCCTCTTTGGCTCTGTCTTCCTTCTCCTCTATCCTTCCCCAGCAGCACACACACACACACACACACACACCTGTTGAAATTCAGATATAAGGCTCTTCTAGCAGAGTCCTCTAAGTTAGTATATGGCATTTTATAAGTAATAACAAATGAATGGTTGCACTAATAAAGTGTTCTTGGAGCATCTCTGCCCATGTAGAGTGTATACATGGCAAAAATCATATTCTCTTCAAAGCCAATGAAAGAATTACCTAGCACAATGTTCTTTCAAATGTTTGCTGTGTCTGTGATGAATGATGCTTGTTTTTCTGCACTCTTTAATTAGAGTGTTTCTACATTTGCCAAAGAAAATGTTGGAATGTAGACAAAAACTGAAATTATAGGAACAAGCCTTGATGTAATAGCTTATTTGTAAAGGAAACACAACTTGTTTGGTATTTTATTGAAACAGGAAGTTCAGCAATCCGTTCGCAGCAGTAACAAAAAATTCTCAGGTGCTCGTTGAGTCATATGTTGTTGAACGTAATCACATTCTCCCTGATTTGCTATTAAAGTTTAGTTTAGCGTCTTTTCTTTTTTTAGAAAGGAAATTATGCACCGTTTTAGTTTTAAACCATGGATTTATAAATCTGTCTTCTAAGAGTAGCCAGTTGATATAATTCAGCACTGTAAGGATTTCTGGTGGACCTTTGGAATTGAAGTTATGTCTGGATTCTATAGATTCTAGAGGTTTCTGAAAATTTGCAGAGGGTGCAGCGATGGCTTTAAACCAAAGCTCAAAGCTAGCATTTGAAACTGGTTCTCAAATGCTTGTCAAAATGAATAATGGTTAGCATTAGCTTTGGTGCCTTTGCATCCAGACAACCTCTGAAACATAGTCTTTTCTTGCCAGGACTTTAGATATTGAAGGACCTGTTCTCATCAGTACATGCCACTTCATGTGCATTTAAAAAGACCATCTTTATGCAGAGAAGTATCTGAACAGCTTCAGCCTTAAGCCTTAAATCTGAAACCTGAAGGAAGATGAGCTTACCATGTTCAGCCTGAAATTTATTGGACAACGCTGCTAAATAAAACCTAACACATGAAAATGGGATACAATCTTTTAAAAGAAGTTATTTGTAGATTCCCAAGAGGATTGTGTTCCCTTCCCATCACTTACTCTATCAGTTGAAGCAGAAATGAGGCTTGAAAAAAGAAATTGTTTGGCACACTTTGAAGTACTGTCGGGCGTCTTAATGGCATCTCAGCTAAAATTAAAGAATAAAGAATGTACTCCGCCTGGGCTTTTAATAATTGTAGTTTGTTTTAGATAGAACAGAAGGTCTAGCATAATGCATATTTTTGGTTAATAAAACAAAGAGTGACTCTTAATGTAGTATTCCGTTTATGATGAACTAACAACATTGTTTGGGAAAGAAATCTTTAGGGACCATGTTTGCCGGGCTTTTGCTTTCAACAATCTCCCTGATAACTGTTATTACTGGAATAAAAGCTCTTTCAGTGCATCCAAGTAATAAACATACAAATGTTGCCTGGTATAGCAAAGGCGAAGACAGCACTAGACCCGAACCCAGAATAAAGGTTACTCTCAGAAATGAATGCAAAGTCCAAGGTCCAAAGAACTGTGAAACTAGTTCTATAAACCCAAGGGGATTTTAGACTCCCCACCCCTCCTCAAACAGGAGCAATAGACTACTTATGAAACCAAAGAGAGGGACCATAGTTGAATGATAGAGCACAGACCTTGCATGCAGAAGGTCCAGGGTTCAATTTATGACATCTTCTAGTGCAGGGGTGTGATATTTGTGGCCCTCTAGATATTTTTTGCTTACAACCCCCATGTTCCCTTACTATTGGCTATGCTGGCTAGGGTTGATGGGAGGTGTAGGCCAAAATATCTGGGGGTCACAAGCTGCCCACTCTTGTGCTAGTGACATGAAAGGCCAGAAAGAATAGAAACACATTCTCAGGATGCAAAATGTTTATTTTTAGGAAGCTCAATGCATTTCAGCCTGTTGTTTATTCTAAGGCCTTCCTCAGGGGGTTGTTATAAGGAAATGTCTGCAGAATTTCTTCTAGCAAAAAGATTGTCTCCTGTGGTAATCCATGGCAACTACGATGGTGGCTCCTGTGGTAATCTATGGAACGTGTTTCTCTTCTTTCTGATCTGCTTTGGATGCTTACCTCCTTCTGTTTTTTCTAGTGACATGAAAGGCCTGAGACCTCAGAGAGCTGTTGGCAGTTGCAGTAGATAATACTGGCCTAGATGAGCAAGTAGTCTGACCCAGTCAAAGACAGATTTCTATGTTCCAATTCACAGACATTGAACCTCTTTGAGCTCAATATGCTCAAGGGCCAAATTCAGTTTTGGGGGACGCTTTCCAGTGGTGGGCAGGGCTGAAGGCAAAGGGGTGGGATCAAAATCCCAGCATATTTTAGTGTAAAGCTCTTACTACCAGTAAGTAAGCCTTAGGAGAGGCATTTCAACCATTTAGAATAGGGGGAAATTGTGCTAAAGCTGGGAAACCACCAAACACCTGCAGTCAGGGAAAAGGGTGTGGAGCCATCTGTGGTTTGGGATCTTTGTAATTGCAAGGGGAAGTGCCTTGGACTCGACTTGGCTCATGGGAAATCTGCCACAACCCCTCCCTTTATTCAAGGCAGCACTTCCAAGCTCAGGCAAGTGGGTGGGTGTAGCTGTTCTCAGAGCTGGCTTGGCAGATCCAAGTCTGGTGAGACTCACCACAGCTCTCTGCTTGATCGGGTGCTTCTGCTTCCTGACCTGAGGCAAGGAACTTCAATGGCTGTTCACAGAGCCACCTCCATGGATCCAGGAAACATGGGTAGAAAGTGAAGAGGAAGGATGAAAAGATGGAACAAATTTTCTTGCCCTTACTCACCCTTCTTCTCAGCCTCTACATTTCCCCTCATATGCTCCTACCTATTTGGAATATAATACATGAACACTAGTCCCAGAATCAGTCATCATTGATCATAATCATTTAGTGGTTCTGAATAGTATATTCTAGTCAGTTGACTATGCCATTTCATTGTCCTGTGCCATTATTTTATATGCCTATTCTTTCACTAATGAATATTATATTTATGTTATTGTCCCTGTGCCATAACTAATGCTGTAGATTATAGTTTTTTATGTCATTAGGCCCAACCTTGAACATATCTTAGCCAGGGTAGTAACTCAATTCATTTTCCATGCAGTATCTAAGTGAGGAATACTTAGAATGTGGAATGAGAGCCATAACCATTTTTAAAGGCGTCAGGCGAGCGCTTTATTGCATGCTCATTACTGGGCACTCATGGATTTTCATGGGTCCTATTCATGACGTCATCCGCATCCCACCTCTTCTAGCCTTCTTCACACAGCAAAAAAAGACCCTGGTAAAGCCAAATTATTTTTGAGACGGAACTTGCCGCTAACTCCTGCTGTGTGCAGGAGAAGCAGCATGATCAAAAGAGCCCACTGAATGGGCCACATCCACATTGTTTACTTCGTCTTTCCTCTCCCTGAGAAAGAGGAAGTAATGAGGGACAAAAGAGTGGGTGGAGAAGCAACGGTAAGGAAACATGATTTTCTCCCATGTGATGATGCTCTAAGTCACTAGATATGTGACCATCAGTTGGGTATTGAATTTGAATGATTAGGAGTTTGAATTTATCAATTTACTCTTTTAAAAAAATCACTTCTTGAGGGGAAAAGGTGTTAAGAACAGGATTTGAATTTTTAATGTGATGTACATGGTTGGGGTGTTGTTGCTTTAACCTTCAAACTCTTTTATTAATGGAGGCACAGTCGTGCCTCCATTGTTAAGGGCCGTCAGTAAAAAACACATTCCGCCATGTTAAAGTGATAATTGGGGGGGTCATTCTAACAGCCATAAAATCGAAAATGTTTCATCAACCTTTCTGAAATTTACAAGTGCCAGAAAGAAATGTTTGTTTTACATTACCTGAAAATTTCAAGAAGATTGGTGAAAGATTGAGGGAAGGAGAGCAGTTTAAGGTAGAAAAGGAATACAAACCTGTCTCCCTGCTTTTGTAAAATTTACTTCCGGGTTGCTACTTTTGTGCTCTCAATTTGCATAATTTCTAGAGCCTTATTAATTAATCCAGTGGTGGGGTCTTCTTCCTCCTCGACTGTAGTTGATGGAAAGCTTTTCGTTTTTTTAAAATTCCCTTCGGTTGACTTTTAAGGACTATTTTAACCTCTCATTCAAGTCAATGAGGCGGCCATCTTCCCTCATAACGCGACACTGACACACGCTCAGTAGCGTCGCTCTCCCCCCTCCCTCCTGCCTTAGAATGTGGAGTGGGTGAGTGAAATGGCCGCTGCCTCTAGCACAGACCTTTTGAGTGAAGAAGAAGGGTTTCTCTTTTCTCTTCTGGAACATGCATTCCTTTGGCTCTGAGAGTATTTTGGGCTATCTTCATGAGGCCAGTTTGCTCTTTTGCTCCCTGGTGAAGCAGGGTGTGGTTCCTCTGGATCCATGATAACCTGATCTTCAGATCTCTCCTGGGAATAGGTGGCTAAACCTTTCTTTCTATCCCCCACCCCCACCCCATACACACACAGTGCTCCTTCCCTCTTTTCTAAGAGTTTGGTCCATACTGCTATAAGTTGAAAGCTTCAAACACTTCATTTAATTAGTTTGGGCCGGTGTTAAGTTTTAAGTACAATGTTGAAACCTTTCAAAGTGCTTCTGGGCCTACAACATTGGTTTCGGCCTAGTCACCCTGTTTTTCTAATAAGGTTTAGAAACAGTTGAGCTGTCTTTTATTTTGCATAGTGTACACACATGGATTTTCTTTCTAATCCTAGCAGTCTACACTGGCTCCCTTCTGGATGTGTTTTCGGATGCAGACAACCCCTTTTTTGTTCCAGCAGGCCTTGGCAAATAATCTGGACCTCTGTCTATACCTTTGACTTTTAAATTGTTATGTATTTAAAATGTTTTAAATGCTTTAATATTGAAAAGTATTTAATTATATTTTTAACTTTTGTATATTTAGGCTGACCATATGAAAAGGAGGACAGGGCACATGTAACTTTAACAGTTGTAGAGAAAAGGGAATTTCAGCCAGTGTCATTTGTATGCAATTAGTCCCTGGTGAAATTCCCTCTTCATCACAACACTTAAAGTTGCAGGCACTATACTAGAGTGACCTTATACAAAAGAAGGCAGGGCCCCTGCAACTTTAACTGTTGTGATGAAGAGGGAATTTCACCAGGAACTAATTGCATACAAATAACACTGGCTGAAATCCCCTTTTCTCTACAACTGTTAAAGTTACATGAGCCCTGTTCTCCTTTTCATATGGTATATAGTATATTCCTCTGTATAGGTTTTAGCTGTATATGGTTTAGTTTTGTAAGGCTGCCCTGAGGCCCAGCATTGGGCAAAAGGCAGGATACTACTACTACTATTACTAGTAGTAGTAATGTTTCAGATTTCACTTCTGCATCTGATGTTCTTTTGCATTTACTTTTCTTCATAAACCATTCATATCTTAAGACTTCTTGTGTGGCATGTTTTCATTGGTTTAACAAGTTAAAAGGGGTATTCACTGTTTTCATGCTTATGTTATAAAATCTATTTTCAACAGGCCTAGTAACTTCAAGAGTAACAGAGTTGGGGAAAACCCTCAATCTCTTTGCTATCAGAGGCACTGAGTAAGGGACCCCTAGAGATAATTTAGACTGACCCCAACCACAAAACACTATTCCCCCTTCTGAAGAGATCTGGACCACAGACTACTAAAGACAGACAAAGTAGCAGGCCATAATAACAGTTTTCATGTGGCCATTTGCCTTATGAGGCAGGTGCTCTGCGGGCTACCCAATGGAGGGACTAACAGGCCATAAAGTTGCCTGGCTGGGTCTGCCAGAAATCCAGCCTCAACACTCCTGGAAGGTCCATGTTCTATAGCACCTGCTGTCAGATGAACTTGAGGGAATCCCACCCTCCACCATTGGGTTTAATTTACTGGCTTCCCCTGGCTGGACCTTGCAGGAAACTATAGGGACAGACAGAGCAGGCATTCATAGCACACATAGAATTCTAAGACTGGCAAATCTAAAAGCAAGTGTGTTGCTTTTCAAGAACCAAGGAAATTCAATGGGTCTTACTTTTGAGTAAATATCTAGGGATGGAAATGCAGCCTGTGCAAGAACTGAGTAGGGTGACCATATTTAGGAAACCAAACAAGAGGACACTTGTGGGTGGCAGGAAAATGGCTTTCTGGGGCCACCTTCAAGTCCCCAATTGGAACGGAGGAGGGGAAAGCATGTCATTCTCACCCCCACCCCACTGCTCCAATCAGGCCTTTTTCTATAATGTGGGAGAGAATGACACACCTCCAGAAAGCATGTCATTCCCCCCTGCCACACTAATGGTGGCCTTAAAAGGGAAAGTGTGTAATTCCAGGTCATTATAGACTATTGCATAAAATCCCCCGACACTGAGGATAGAACAAAAACCAGGAGAAATCTGGGGAAATCATGACAGTTTTTTAAAAAAATTATTATTGCATTTATATCACACCTTTTTTTCTGCCAAGAAACCCAAGGTGGCATACATAATCCTCCTCTCCATTTCATCCTCACAACAGCAACCCTGTGAGGTGGGTTGGGCTGAGAGTCTGCAACTGGCCCAAAGTCACCCAATGGGTTTCCATGGCTAAGTGGGGAGTAGAACCCAGATCTCCCAGCTCCCAGTCCAACACTTTAGCCACTACGCCACACCCTAATGGTCACCCTAGAATTGAGCCATCCCAAGTTGGAAGCAGATCGGTTTGTGCCTTAATTTTTAGGATAGTTTTTTAAAAAGTTTGACTTCAATTTTTTTTTCTAAAATTCAAGGCATGAACCAATCTGCTTTCAACTTGGCATGGCTAAAGCCTTACTTAAGAGGTACCATGGTGCCAAGTTTCATCTCTTCATCTTTACTTTCTTTTTTTTTAATGTACTGCTCAAGGCCCTAGACCCCAAAGAGGAGTATTGGGTTTGAAGTTTAAAAAAAATCCTAAAACTCAAGGCATAAACAGATCTGCTTCCAACTTGGCATGGCTAAATCCCTACTTCAGAGCTACCATGGTGCCAAGTTTCATCTCTTTATCTTTAATTTCATTTTTAAAACTTGTACTGCTCAAGGTCCTGGACCCCAAAGAGATTTCTGTTTGAACTTTAAAACATTCCTAAAAATCAAGGCATGAACGGATCTGCTTCATACTTGGCATAGCTATATCCCTACTTAAGAACTACCATGATGCCACGTTTCATCTCTTTATCTTTAAAAATGAGGGAGATGCAAGCATTTTGGTTGATTTATTAATGTTAAAAGTGAGTTCAACACATAACACTAGCTTTGATTTTATATTGGATGTCAAGATGGTATAACATCCTGGCTGACGCTGGCTTGGTTGTCAACTGTATAATATCCAGTCATCCGTTACACAAAGCCATGAAATTCATTAAACAAAAAACCTACGGTTTACAAAAACAATGTTAAGGCTCTACAGATTCCAACCAAGCACCAAAAAGCAGGGAAATTGGGAGAAGGCTCACAAGCCTTAACGCCACATCCTTCCTAAGGAGGCAAAAAGTGCAAGTGAAATTCTCATTCTCTCAAAGCAGATAAACCATGAGGACAGGGTGGAGAATATGATATGCAGAGGTGACTGTGGGGTTGTGGAAAACTGATCACGAACAACTTAGGGCCACCTACTTCTCTTTTTTTGTTTAGAGCAGCCCTTCCCCAACCTGGTGCCCTCCAAAGGTGTTGGACTACAACTCCCATCATTGCAAGTCAGTATGTCTCATGGTCAGGAATGCTGGGACTTGTCATCTCAAACACCTGGAGGGCAGCAGGATGGGGAATGCTGTTCCATACCCTTACCAAATACAGGGTCTACCCAATACTTTTCTCTCACACACATCTCGCATATAGCAGCATGTGCCAGCATATTCATTACAGATCTAGAACCAGAGCATGTGCCAGGCACTTCCAACTTTTGGTCAATATCCTGCCTTTCAAAGAACCAATGTTTTTTTTTCTTTAAATGTATTTATAAAAAATATACTGTTCACTCCCCACAATCCCTGCACAATATATTATCTCATGAAAGCAACAGCGGAGCAGAAGAGGTTTAGTTTGGCTGTCTTGAACACCTTTCAGATGAGATTAGTTTGCAATCCTATACCTCTTGGGAGAAAGCCCTAGTGAATTCAGTGGCACTGGCTTCTGAGAAGACATGTATAGGAGTCAACCTTCTCCAGCCTGGTGCTCCCCAGATGTGTTGCACTGTAACTCCCATGTTATGTGTTATGGGGAAGACAAAAATCAATTCATACTTAATTTTAAAATAATACGCATGAAAGTATTAGGTATTAGCTCTGCCTTTGATCTCACACTGCTGAACAAGTAAGAGAAATCCTTTATCTGATATTCCAGAAACAGACATCCTATGCCATGTGTTGAAAACTAATGTTGATGTCTGAAGGGCTATCTGGATTAGGTATTCAAGATTCATTCATTGTTGTTTCATTTGATTTTGACAGTTTATTTAAAGTGATGCAGCTCTTTTGTAGTTCCTTGATTGATCACATATCTTAATGCTGGAAAACGTCATACTTTAGTACAGATGTGGGCAGAAAATAGATCTATCCTGATGATTTGGATATCAACTCGCGGCATTCCTGATAACTGCCCATGCTGATAGGGGCTTTTACAAGTTGAATTCTAAAACATCTGGAGATCTACATTCTGCCTTCCCTTGTTCTTGAACAACATTCCCCAACCTGGTGCCTGTCAGATGTGTTGGGTTGCAACTCTCAACATAAGGAGATGCTCTAAGAAATGAGAAGTAGCTGGTCCTAAGTTGTTCATCATTTCCCACAACCCCACAGTCACCTCTGCAGATCAAATTGCATATCTAGATTTTTGAGATGACAAGTCCCAGCATTCCTGACCATGGGACATACTGACTTGCAATGATGGGAGTTGTAGTCCAACACCTTTGGAGGGCACCAGGTTGGGGAAGGGCTGCTCTAAACAAAAAAAGAGAAGTAGGTGGCCCTAAGTTGTTCGTGATCAGTTTTCCACAACCCCACAGTCACCTCTGCATATCATATTCTCCACCCTGTCCTCATGGTTTATCTGCTTTGGGAGAATGAGAATTTCACTTGCACTTTCTGCCTCCTTAGGGAGGATGTGGCGTTAAGGCTTGTGAGCCTTAACTCCCAATTTCCCTGCTTTTTGGTGCTTGGTTGGAAACTGTAGAGCCTTAACATTGTTTTTGTAAACCGTAGGTTTTTTGTTTAATGAATATATTATATATGTTTAGAATGTGGATACAAGTAATTCTTTCCGGTAGAAATTTTGTTTGCTGTTTGGGGAAAAGTGATTTCAAACATCTTCAAGTTTGCATTTGAATATCTGCCAGACAGTAGATTCATCTGCCAAGCATTTTCACAGGGCATTCCCACTGGAACATTGTCTTTCGGACAATTATTGAAATTAACTTTTCTTATCAGTGTGTGAGAGAGAAAGGCTTATCTGCCAGCGCACAGTGTAAAATCATATTTCAGTTGCTTCGTCTGTATTCTAGTTTCTTCCTCCTCACCCTTCTTCTTGGACATGGAACATTCTTGATTAGTTAAAAAGAGAGAGAGAGAGAGAGAGAGAGAGAGAGGCAAGATAGCTAAAGGGGGAATATACTTACAGCATAATTCTATACATGCCAGAAGCAAGTCTGCTTGAGTTCAGACAAGTGTTTATAGGATTACAACCCCAGTGTAGCCCATCAATCAATCTTCAACTGAGAATGAACAAATAGTAGAAATACAATAGCACTCTTTTTCTTCCTTAATCTCTTATTTGTGAAAACAGCCTATAAAGCAGGTATGGGGAATCTTTTTTGGATCAAGTCCAGAATTGGCTCCAGGCAAGCACTTTTGGGGCCCATATGCCAGCAGTGAGCATGGCCATATTGCAAAGTGGTTGGCCCTGGGCACAGCTGCTGGCATGTGGCTCCTGACGTGACTGTCCAGACTGCACTCACACACTCATACACACATAGGCACACCTACGCACCCACAAGCACCAACCCATACACTCAACTCTCCTGGAACCACCACCCCCATTGCAATTAAGTTCTTTAAAAGTCTCTAGTGGCACCAACGGAGGCTTTTTGAAAGCCTAATTCTGGCAGAGGAGAGATTAGTTTTGAGATGGGGGGGTCACAACATTTGCCCTCCCCTGCAGCAACTTACCCCAAAAATGCCCCCCACTGCAGTCATGCTTTAAAATAGCCTGCCTTCACACCATATATTTTGTATATACTTGCATTTGAATAATTTCTATACAAAGAAATATCTGAAGAAATATTCTCTTTCAGAAGATCTGATTGTATTTTGGAGCCCATTCCAATTTCAAAGGGGTATGGGTAACTAACTCCTTAGGCTCTCTCCATAGTAATTCTAACAGTGTAACATATAAATATTTGAATGTATTGCACAGCTTGACAGCATGGTTTTGAACCTTTTAATTTTAGCATTTCCTGATTTTAGGTTTTTATTGTGAAACGTATAAAATAGAAACCATTTTTCTCATTTAATTTTCTTGTCAACTCAAGCACATTTCTAGTATAATAGGAGCCACTGTGAAAATAGAATGGCTTTCTGTTACGACTACAACAAATTAAGGCTTTTAGGAACAATGTTCAACATGCAGGAATGCAACTGATCCTTTAAATCATGTCTTCCAAAACGTGTAAAACAGCAGGATTACAATCAAGTTGAATTGTAGATACGTTCCTTCTAACAAACTCAGGCTCTTGCTGGGTTTTAATATAAACAGAGTTTGTCAGTTCTAATCAGCTTCAGATTGGAAACTTTGGAGCTCCAGGCTAGCAAAAGCGACAGGACAATTTTAGCACAAGTCTCTTGAAATCTGGTTTGATTATTAAGTTTAGATAAAGTAACGCTAGATTAATGTCTCTTGCAGATTGTTTTTCTTCTTTTGGATTTGCTGATTAGCCTAAATAGGCAGCACGGGAGATTAGCAGACATCTCTGATGGAAGAGAAATGCTATTTTGAGCGATCCAAAAGTTTATATCATATTTATCATGAGGAGGTTCTTACATTTGAAAAAACAAGCAAAATATCCACATTAACTTGAACATTTAACTATTTAACTGAGTCACTTTGTATTTTCATGATGAATAAGCATTTTGACATTCATTAAAAGTACTGTACCAAGTGCATACATCACTCTACCGATTTCTTAACCACACCTGGGAATCAGGCTCACCTGCTTTCTCTGTCGTCCTTTCTTTGGCATGAATTCCCAATCCCTTCGTGGTCTTAAACCACAGTTTACTGTTATGTATGCACTGGCACTAGCCCTGGTTAATACTACTGAGTACTCCCATTTTAATTTTATTGATTTATTTATATCTCGCCCTTCCTCCAAGTTGCTCAGGCCGACTTATATAGTCCTCTCCCTCTTTCTTTATTCTCACAGCCCTATGGGGTTGTTTAGGTCAGTAAACAGTTATTAGACACCATTTCAGTGGCTTCGAATGTGATGTCAACTGGCTTATAATGTAAATATGAAAAATGAACTGCTGGAGATGCACCTATGTGGTTGTTGGAAATTTTGCCCCCTTTTTCTATAGTGCATTTCTTTAGAGGTTGTAGTAGTTTAGCCTACATAGAAGTCATTGAGTGGACATTGAATAATTTAAACCACATTACTGCTTTACATGTGGGAAAAAGAAGTTTAAATATATACTGGCTTCAATCAATTGGATGTGTAAAATGCAGGCTCGTTGTGGTTCTTTGCAGTACACACAATTGCTGTGTGGAAAGTAGCCTGATGAAAATAAGCCTGTTAATGATCAATCAATGAGGTGCCTCTAGGGACTTGTGTCACTCCAGATTAGCCAACCTTTGATATTCTTCGCTCTTTCATATGCAACACCATCTTATCGGTTGCCAGATGCCAGTGTTGATGAATGATCTTTTTTAAGGCTTTGGCGATATCATCAAAAGTGAGGCTAGAAATATCTGTGTCTTTGGGTGCTTTCATTTTGGTTTTTAACAAATTGCTCCTGTCTTGAGCCAGAACTTTATACTTCACTGATACAATTATGTCCTCTGGATAACCTCTGACTCCGAAAGCTGTTGTGATCACTATAGATCGGGACTGGGGTTCTTTTTCCTTTGGAGGTCATCTATCAAGGGCCACATGCTAACAGTGGCTGGGGCCATAGCTATCCCACACTCTCCATCTCTTTCTCAAGGGCATCACCCCCACTACACACACACCAATTCTCTTAAGAGAGAGAGAAATAAGGTTGGGATAGTGATGGTCTTAAGTTAAGAATATCATCGCCCCACCACACATGCATATCCATCCACACACACCACCAAAGGGACGTCTTTTGAAAGTGTGGATCCAGCTGGATCCCATACTTTCATCTTGCTCTGATGTTCCTGCCTGGGCTGGTAAGGGGCTGTCAAAGCCAGATCCATGCTTTCAAAACTTTCTTCTCTGAGAACATCCTTTGGAAACTCTGCAGCTTCTGCCTCTTGTTAGAAATGGATTGAAGCAGTGGAGCTGCTAGAGATGCTGGAGACCTCAGAAAATGCAACTATGGGCCATGGGTTTCCCATCTTAGTTACACAACAAGAGAAAGACCTTTGCAACACACCTTTACATGGAGGCATACTACTTGCTTTTCCATATCTTGTTAATTTTAACTAAATTATTGTTTGAAAAAATAATGTTTAGAATCATTTTTGGCTATACCAGCCTCATCTTCACATGTTCAAATAAACTATTTTCTGTGATTGTCAATACTACACTGTTGGCCAGACTTCTCTCCCTGTTTTTCTTTCTCTTTAGAGATTAAATGCACCTGACAGTTGGTATCTTGGCACTGTTCTGACATTTCTTTTGGTATTTTCCAACAATTTAGTGTTAGCTCTGAAAGAAAATTCAAGCAATGGAAGTCAAATGTGTCCTAATTACAGATGTCTGTATTAGCAGGCCAAAAAAAGAGGAGGGGGGGAGACTTCTTCCATACTAAATCATATGCTAAGGACATATATTATGTCAGCATTTGTACATATTTTATTCTTCATATATCGAATGGCATGATGAAGTTATAAAGATCTGTAATTCACTGAGTGGTACAGATTTTCCTGCACTAGAAATATAATATGTTATTTAAGTCCCAGTTTGTGCCATATTTATAGCCCTTATATTTCCTGAGCAGAAACTGAATGTGAATATGCCTTCAAGACTGTAGAATTAAAACAAAAGCTGCATTACCCTTGAGGAACTTTGACTCATTCTCTGCCTATTTCAGGTTGGAAGCTGTGGTAATGAAATGTTTTACAACCGAATTTATATTCTGGTTATTTATCACTATGACAATAAATGGATAATACAGTGAATATTACACTACCAAATTGCAACATCCATGTTTTTAATATTTTCTTTTCTATAGTATTTGTAGAATTTGCAGAGATGGAATTGAGGCATTATAATAATGTAAAATTAATGTAGTAATATCAGTTTAACAATTCAGAAAAAGAAGGCAATTGTCTTCAATTAAATATCTAAGTGTATAAATGATAGAAATACAATTTTCTGAATATCAGGGTTCTCTGAAAATGATAAAGCATAAATTAATGCCATATAGTTTTGTTTTGCTTTTATGTCAGGGACTTTGCAATAGTTAGACCTTTGTTAATTTTAAACTGGAGAGTTTCCATACATATATGAACCTTTCATCTGCAGCAATATATTTCATAAAGGTAAAGAATACATATTGGTGTGGACATCAAAACATGTAATGTCTTTTTTGTCTTAAAAACAGATCTGCCGACTTCAACACTACCTTCCAAATAGAAAAGATCATTTGAAGCTCTTTTCAGATCAGCCTGTTATGTTCATATCGTGTTCTAGTCAACCACCCTGCAAGAAACTGTGTGAGTTGGTGCAGCTTTGTGGAGGGAAGGTGTGTAAAACACTCCGTCAAGCTGAAATATGTATTGGTGCATGCAGGGTTGGAAAATCTGCGGACATAAAATGTTTATCAGAAAAATGGATTCTAGGTAAGAGATCATTTTCACTTCTTAATATAAAGCTAGAGTTGTTTTTACACCAACACTTTAAATAAACATATCTATACTTGGTCCGTTCCAATGTTAATTGAATCTTTTATTTACAAATTGTACTTTTTTCAGTTTCTTTTATTGTGAATTTGTGAACAAAACAAAAAGCCATAAATAAATAATAATAATAATAATAATAATAAAAACATATACAGCCACATACTTCAAAAGCCTAAGTTTCAAATATTACAATTTCTAGGTAAATAAAAAAGAGAAGTGAAAAAGGTAGCATAAATTACACATAAACGTCCATAAAAGCAGACCAAATGTCTGAGTAAATGTCCATTCGTAAATGAGGCCTTTATGCCAGTCTTTCAAATGTTGCTAAGTCTTCAATCCATTGCATTATAGAGAGTATGGTTTTATCTTTCCAATGTTGTAAAATAATCCTTTTGGCAGTCAAAAGGGCACGAAAAATCAATTTCCGTTGACCGTGTGTTAGTTTCCAAACAGCCAGTATGTAATTTAAAATGACATATACATCTGAAAATATTAAAGAGCTTTCTAATACAAAATTTATGCGACTGATAATTTCCTCCCAAAAGGCGGCAACTATTGGACATTTCCAGAACATATGAACAATAGAAGCATTAGGTATGTAACACTTCCAACAATTAGTTGATTTAGACAAACCTTTATTAAACAGACGCTGTGGTGTCCAGTATACCCGAAACAGTATTTTTTGCTGGATAAGACGTAACCGGAGATCCATTGACATATCTGATATGGATGCCAAAACAATGGTCCATTGTTTCGATAAAATAGGACACTCCAATTCCCTATTCCATTCCTGCTGAAGCACCATTGTATCGTATTTATTCACTAATAATAAGAATTTATAAACATGAATTGTGGACCGATTTACTCAGTCAGCCTCAATCAATGCTTCCAATAGCAAAGGAGATTCTGAAGCAGTGAACGCTGCTGGGCCAAATATAGATTCTAACAAACGCTGCAGTTGCAAATACTGCCATTCGGCTGTGGCAGGTAATTTAAATTTATCACGCAGAGCTGAGAATGACAGGAACTCATCATCTGCACCCGCCAATTGGTCCAGGATAAAAACCATTCTATCTGTCCAAGTCCCCCATGAAAACATTTTCTTTCTGGATTTCCCCATATGGTCAGTTTGGCATGAGAAAATGGATCAAACTGTAATTGGCATGACATTATATGCCACACATCTCTAACTGCTAGGATTGTGGGTGGGGCTCTTTCCACTTTAATATGTCGAGAACCTAATGCAATCCATTTGGAAAGAGGCTCCAAACAGGATGATTCCAAAATTGACCAAGGTGGAAAATTAAATCTAAGTGGAAAGGACCAAAATTTAGTACGGGTGAGCGAGTAAACCCGATGGTATATAGCAAGGTCTGGAAAGCCATACCCACCCTCTTTAATTGAAAATAGCATCCTTTTGGGGGATATTCTTGGTGGAGAGGAACCCCAGAAGAATTTCCAGAACAAAGTATTAAATTTTTGAAAATACTTGCTGGGTATAAGAAAGGGGATTCCACATATAATGTAAACAATTCGAGGTATAGTATTCATCTTAAGCATATTAACCTTGCCCCATAAACTTAACTTTAAAGATGCCCATCTATCAATATCTTGTGAAATATCATTAATCAACTTATTTAAATTTAACTTTATCATTTGACATATGTCTCTGGGAATTATTATGTTGAGGAGGGGAAGCAAGAGAGGGCAAACGCTGCGAGCGTTTGTATTAGTAATCAGTCCAGTAGCAATTCCAGGAGCTGAAGAAATACTCACACACCAAATCTTGTGTATAATACAGATTGTTTACTTGTGGTCCAATATATACAGCAGCACAACAGTTTCCATCAAGATATGTACAGTCCTTCCACAATTCTCTTCACGTCCAAATACATCACGCCTGACACCCACAGTAGCCTTTAAACTAAGGCTCACTTTTATACATTCTAGACATCAGCCCATCCCAGATTAATCAGCTTATCATATCTGGCACTTAGTAATAATCAGGTTGACCTTTCCAGTTCTATACAGAAAAAACTCTCTCTCAACCTTATTGCCTGCAGCTGGCTGATATGTCCTTCAGAACTCTAAAACTTTCAACCAATCCACTTAGATATGGAATTTTCCTCAACACCCCTTCAAAATTTGAAGATCTAAGTGGTCTAAAGTTTTTCCTCCTCACTCAGCATTGCAAACCCTAACATTTTAGTTATCTTGGCATGCTGAAATCCCATTAATGGTTTTGTAAATATATCTGCTACATTCTCGCTAGACTCACAATATATTAATTTAATCCATCTTCCACATATTGTTTAACATTTAGATACTTGATTGCCACATGCTTGGTCCTAGCACTAAACATTTGAGCATTTGCAAGGCAATGCAATACTGTGAGTCATCATAAACACTCACTGGCAACGTACAAACAATATTTACATTTTTAACAATTGTATAAAAAATTGTATTCTCCGCTGGCACTGGATAAGGATTCATTCCACTTGTGGACTTCCGGTCTGTGTGGTTTCCTGTCCAACCACTGTCAACATAGCTTTCTATTTGGTTTTAAGACATGACAGTGTTAGACACAGATTTTAAACTTTCTTTTAAACATCTTAAACACACGTCTAATACCAAACCATGTAGCCACAGTAGGCTTTGCAACTTGTTGACTCAAAATGTTCACGCTGCATGCAATTGTCAGCGTGCGTCCACTGGCTTTAAGCAGATTCACAATTTTTCTGCTTCCGACCCAAGAAATCCTTTTCCATTTCTCCTTGTGATTTTCCTTTACTCTCAGGTAAATGCTCACTTCTCCAAGTGACTTTCCAGTTCAGCACCTTTTGCTGACTGCTGTTTGCAATTAACAACACTTTGTTAGTTACACCTTACACTCAGTAAGCTTGCTTTTGTTTACCTGATCCCAACAATTTTTTCCTGCTCACAGGAAACTCTTGTTTTTAGCAACCAACTTTGTTATGAGTTACAGGAACCTCCTCAAAGCATTCCTTTTCATAAATGAACACACACACTGTTTCCCCTTCAAACCCAAACCTCTCCAGCCTTTGTTCACTCTTTCAGATCGCCTTAACTCACAGGGACTTTCCTGCTGGCGCTGTTTCTTTCCATTGCTCTCCTTGGGAGGCGGAGTTGCGCTCCCCTCTTTTGGAGACTCGGCTTCAGCAGGCTCTGACTTCACCTGTTTAACCCTTTCCGACTGTTTAACCACTTCATTCCTCTCATCCGTTGAGTAATGCAATAATACTTCTGGATTAGAACGAACTCATTCCCAATTTTGCTCCTCAAAGGTAGCCACTCTCGATATAATAATCTTCCCATTAACATAAAAGCGCCATGACTTGTCACTATAACCAACAAAACGCGCTCTTATAGCCTTTTGATCTCCTTTTAGCCTTTGGCTTTTAGGAACGTGAACATAAGCAAATGAGCTCCACACTCTTAAATGGGCAAGGTTTGGTTTCTTCCCATGCAACATACAGAAAGGCACGCTCCTGCTTGCTTCTGACCATGTCCTGTTTAAGAGGTAGTTTGCTGTACAGAACGCTTCTGCCCATAGATTTGATTCTGCTCCCGAATCAATAAGAAAAGAATCTTTAATCGTTTGTAAAAGCCCATTTCTGCATTCGATTGCACCATTCTGCCACGGTGCATGTGGATCAGTAAATCTACACCTTGGCGTAGATTTACTAGCCCACGTTTTAAACACATTACTGGTAAACTCACCACCTCGATCCGTCTGGATTTGCACAACCTGCTTCTTAAAGCATTTCTCAGCCCAAGTCACCCAATTTGTGACTGTTTGAAAAACCTCGGACTTTCTCTTAATCATGTATACCCAGCTAAATCGTGACTTGTCATCCAATATCACTAGAACGAATCTAGTGCCCCCTACACTGGGTTTAAATGGACCTACTACATCCAGATGCACTAATTCAAACACCTCATGAGTAGACCTATTGCTTTTGCGATTAATAAGCAAAACCTGGGACTTGGATTGCTTACACACTCGACAGTCGAGAAATCTGTCACACTTAGCAAGTTCAATGCCTTTGCAATTCTCAGGCATTCTCTTAAGTACCTTGAAACTACTATGTCCCATTCTGCGGTGCAGCAGACGGAGACAATCTTTGTGGCTCCGAACATTTGCAATTTGATTTACACATTCCTGAGATTCCATCTCATACAACCCATTTCTGAGCACAGCTCGAGCACAAACTGTTTCATTCATTTCAACCTGACACAAGGACTCTTTGAATGTAACCACGTATCCCAGCTTTGTCAGGCTTGCTACTGAAAGCAAATTATATTCTAGGCTTTCCACACACAAAACCTCTGGTAAAGACTTATTAAGACATGGAATATAACATTTGCCTTTCCCACAAACCAAAACCTGTTTTCCGTCTGTTAAAGACACAGATTCCTGTGATCCACTCTGGATCTTATCGAAAGCTTTACGATTCCTACATATGGTTACACTGGATGCCGAATCCAGGAGCCATATATTCCTCCACTCCTCGGATCTCATCTCCCTTGCCACCAAAACGAGCTGAGCACTGCGTTGCTCATTTCTCTTATTTTCCCGGTCTCCTTTGGAGTAACGATCCTGTTACCCCTTTGAGGCTCCTTTCGATTGGGTTTTAGCCTTGCAGTTCCTCTGAATATGGCCTTTCCTCCCACATCGAAAACACTTTCTCCTTTCTACAGCCATGGAACTCTCTCCTCCATCAAACAGTAGGCACTTGGTCTCCATCTTAATTTGCCGTCTCTCCTCCCCATGCGATTCATGGGCGACACATCGCTCCCCTCTCTCCTCCGTCCTCTCAATCCGCTTTTTCTCCTCTTGCAACAATCTGCCGGTTACATGCTCCAGAGTGCGGCATTGATTCAAGGCTCATCGCGAGAATATCCCAACTGGGTGGGAGTGAGTTTAGGATTATATAAATTTTATTCTCCTCATTGAAGGGTAAATTTACCTCTTGCAGTTTTGAGAACAACAATCCCAGACTTTGGAGGTATTGTGAAATCGAACCTCCTTCCTTCAGATGGGTACGGTAAAGTTGTCTTGTCAGGCTAATTTTGGAACTGGCGGTCTGCCTTACATAAACACGCCTCAATTTCTCCCAGCATTGTTTGGCGTTTTCATTGCAAGAAATGTGCATTAATTGGCTGTCTTCTAAGCTCAGGACAATGTTTGCTTTTGCTCTTGTAGCCAAAGCCTCCCATGTCGCTTCCTCGTCTGCGCTTAGACCCATTGGCATGTCTTCTGCAATAACTTGCCAACATCCGTCGCGCCTCAGGAACATTTCTTGTTGGAATGACCAGGTTTGATCATTCTTTTCGTTCAGTCTTTCCATGGGAATCCCACTGATCAAGCTAGTCTGCGCCATGTTTTCCAGCTGTCTTACACACTCAGCTCCACTCTAGCCAGACACACTGCTTGTCTCCAATTCCTCTCCGGAACTCTCTGAGCTTTCCTCTCGTTTAATCATCCGATTTGGAAACCATAAATCGTTGGCTCATCAATAGCCTCCTGGATTCTATTGCCCCACGGCTGTGCTCCAATGCCCCCGGTCTGGGCCCATAACCCTGTTGAGGAGGGGAAGCAAGAGAGGGAAAACGCTGCGAGCGTTTGTATTAGCAATCAGTCCAGTAGCAATTCCAGGAGCTGAAGAAATACTCACACACCAATCTCGTGTATAATACACGTGGTCCAATATATACAGCAGCACAACAGTTTCCATCAAGATATGTACAGTCCTTCCACAATTCTCTTCACGTCCAAATACATCATGCCTGACACTCACAGTAGCCATTAAACTAAGGCTCACTTTTATACATTCTAGACATCAGCCCATCCCAGATTAATCATCTTATCATATCTGGCACTTAGTAATAATCAGGTTGACCTTTCCAGTTCTATACAGAAAAAAACTCTCTCTCAACCTTATTGCCTGCAGCTGGCTGATATGTCCTTCAGGACTCTAAAACTTTCAACCAATCCACTTAGATATGGAATTTTCCTCAACAGATTATTCCCAACTAAGTGATAGAATCAGCACCAGCGAAATTGCCAGTTGGCTAATACACTGGAATGTATATTATCTCCAATTGGCATTATTTCCAACTTTGACCAATTAATTGAATAGCCAGACAAATCACCAAAAATATTAATCAATTTCATAAAAGCTGGAACCGACGACTGGAGTTTTGAAATAAATAGTAAAAGATCATCTGCATATAGAATAATTTTAAATTCTAAGTCAGCATGTACAAAACCGTGAATACTGCTGCTTTGCCTAATGGCACATGCCAGCGGTTCCAAACATAAATCAAATATCAATGGGGAAAGTGGACATCCCTGTCTAGTACCCAGACCAAGTAAAAACAAAAAGGCAAAGAATAATCCATTAGTCTTTATTCTAGCTCTCGGGGTCGAGTACAAAATTCTTACCCATTTCAAAAATTAAGTTGGGAAGCCAAAATTAATCAAAGTATTAAAAATAAATTTCCAGTGAATTTTGTCAAAGGCCTTTTCTGCATCTAAAGAAATAATGGCTGACTGATCAGTTCTTTCAGAATTTAAAGTGACCAGATCGACAACTACCCTAAGATTATCTGCTCCCTGTCTATTTTTTATAAATCCCAGCTGGTCTGGTTGAACCAATGCTGTAATAACTTGTTGCACTCTATCAGCCAATATTGCAGTCAAAATTTTGATATCCACATTAATTAATGACATATGTCGATAGTTAGCACAATTGGTATGGTCCATGCCAGGCTTAGGAATCACAGTAATATAAGCATCATTTGATGGAGAAAGAAAGTCTGATTCGAAAATGTGATTATAAAGACTATAGAGTTTTGGAGCTAGAAAACTAGAAAAAGTTTTATACCACTCAGTTGGAAACCCATCTGGTCCAGGTGATTTCCCAGTGTTCATATTCATTATTGCATTCATAATTTCCTCCAAGTGTAAAGGGGCTAGAAGAAGCTGCCGTTGTAGTGAATCCAAGCATGGAAGATTAATATTAGAAAAAAAACCTCTGAGTCTTGCTATAATATCTCTCTACTTTTACTGTAAAGATCAGTATAGAATTTTAAAAACTGTGAGTTTATATCTATAGGAGAAGTATATACTTTATCTTTCTCATCCTTGATAGCTGAGATAACATTTAGATGTTTTTGCTGCTTAAGACGATGCGCAAAGACCTTACTAGGACGTTCGCCATTTGCCCAGTATACCTGTCTTAGGCAAGTCAAAGCAAATTCCGCCTGCTGTGAAAGAATAATACTCAATTAATGCGTAGCATTCTGCAATTCTTAGTAAAGTTGTGCAGTAGGAGAGATGGCAAACTGGGTTATGAGGGATTTCAGCTTCTTACCTAGATATGTCTGTTGAGTTCTTTTGATTTTTTTTATATATAAGCAGCATAGGCAGTGATTCAACCCTGGATAAAAGCTTTGCAAGCCTCCCACTCAATAGTGCATGAACTAGCTGTACCCTCATTAGTTTTAAAGTACTCTGTCAATTCAGCTAGCATATGAGTTTTAAATTTCTCATCATTAAGAAGCGAAACATTAAGGTGCCACTGGCCAGAGCCCTAGGAGTATCAGATAATTGCAGTTCCAAGCATACTGGAGCATGGTCTGACGCTGCTAATATGTCAATTTTACAATCTTTTATTTGATCAATCAGGGATGTTGAAACCAAAACATAATCTAATCTAAAGCTATTATGATGATCTGATGAAATAAAAGTATACTCTCTATCAACAGGATGTAATATTCTCCAGGCATCAATTAAACCATGTTCCATCATGTAGGCCTGAAGTGCCAGTCTCATAGCTGTTTGAGTCTTAGGAGGAGGTGTACTTCTATCCAGCAAAGGATCTAAAACCTCATTGAAGTCCCCACCCACAATCAAATAATCGTAAGCAATATTGACCAGACTGCTAAAACAATCATGAAACATATCCGGGGAATCGATATTAGGTCCATATATATTAATCATAGCAATTAGTTTGTCCATATACTTCCCAACCAAAACCAAAAAGAGCCCCTCTGTATCAAGAATCATATGTTGAATTACAATAGAAAGTCGTTAATGGATCAAGATCGCCACCCCTTTACACCTTGTTGAAGTATCTGACACATAAACCTCACCAACCCAGTCCTTTCTCAATATATGTTCATCAACAGCCATCAAATGAGTTTCTTGCAGAAATGCAACATCAGCATTAAGCTCTTTTAACGTAGAAAGTACTCTTTTCTGCTTATTTACATTTTGCAGTCCTTTGACGTTCCATGAGATCACATTAACCATTGAAAAACACAATCAAATTGTTTACCCCACCACACAGACAGCTCCTTCCCGATTTATAAGCAATAACTAATATTACATAGTATGGATTGTAAAGCAAATGAATCCAACGTTTCTGTTTAAAATGAACCATTTCTTACAACCTTAGAGTAATATTTGTAATATTAGAACTGAGAAAACTCTTAAAATTACCCAGAAATCAACATAATAACAGGGGGGAATCCCCCCAAACTAAGAATAAAATAACCCAATTTGTGATAAAAAGTGCCCCCAAACCCCCAACAAAACCACAGCAACAAAGAAAAACTTGACCAAAACAAAACGAAACTCAATATAGGAAAAAACTTTTTGCCTTCCTTTTGGACCAACGTGCAGCCATAGTCCTCCACCAGGCCCTCCCATATGCAAGATATGGATACAAAACGAGTACAAACAGACTTTACAAGCAAGAAAGAAGGGGGGCGAAACCCACACATTTTTTAAAAAGAAAAATAAGAATCAATGGGTATTTATAGTATCCATTTAAAATATGAGCTACTAGAAAGAACTATTGCTATGGTACATATAGCCAGTGTTTAATAACAAAAGTATATAAATATAATATGAAAATTATATATAGTTATTGTACAAGTTGGTACACTGAAGGAGAGAAAGAAGGAAATTATAAGGGAAGAAAAAAGAGAGAGAGAAATTGGGCAAAGAGAAAGAGAGAAAGAAAAAAGAAAAGAAAAGAGAATAGAATAGAATAGAATAGAATAGAAGCAGAAATGCAAAACAAAGAGGTCTGGCATGACGCCCAGACTTCCTATCAAAAATGGCTGAGAATAAATGAAAACAAGCTTGAAGACTCTGGCTAGCAACCAAGTAAATGAAAACAAACTGGAAAACACTGGCTAGCAATTTCAGGTTGAAGATTGTTCATTGGTTTTAATTTTAATGCCAGTGAGAAATGACTCTGCTGCGTCAGGACTCTGAAACCTCTTCATCTGGCCTTTGAAGGAAATACAAAAATGGCAGGATATCTTATATAATATTGAATTCCGGGAATCTGCTTTGCTAGGATTCTCGCCTTGGTAAACTGTCTTCTTCTGTTACTGACTTCCTCGGTGTAATCAGAGAATATCAATATCTTCTCATTGGTGGGACCCCACCGCAAGTCTCCTCTTTGTCCAGCTGTGCAAAGCAGATAATCTTTGGTAGAAGCCCGTAGAAACTGAACTATGACTGGTCCTGCTCTAGGACCCCGCATAGAGCCAGGAACGCGATATGCATGCTTGATATCGAGTGGGAAATCAGGAGGCAATGGCAGTAACTCACACAATTTTTTTCCCATAAACTCAGCCAGGCGGAGATCTGTCAGGAGATCTTTAAGACCCAGAATATGCAGATTAGCCCTTCGATTGAAAGCTTCTAGCTGTGCAATCCATGTTGATAGTATACTTTGTGAGGCATTCAAAGCAGTTTCATGGGCAGAGACCCGATCTTCAAGTGCATCCACTTTAGACTCCATCTTTTGAAGACGAACATGAATCAAGTCTACAGACTCCTGGAGACTATTTATAGAATCCTGTAACAGTTTCAGCTGTTCTAGCAGTTTTGATTGAGCAGATAGCTGTAAATTAATGTTTTTTATCAAAGTAAGTAGCTTCTCTCCCTTCGCAACTTCAGAAACCTTTGAGGGAGGGGGGTTTGGTGGTGTAGTGGCATCCCGGTGCTTTTCTTCCCCTTCCTTGTTGGCATGGCCAAAACCCTCCTCCAACACACAAGTAGATAAAATATAGAAAAGCGAAAATAGAAGCTCAGACAAAGTTAATAGTAAATACCCTGATAACAAGACTGTCTCCTGGAAGTTTTCTTAAAGCTGAAACTCGGGAGAGATGCAATGGAGATCCAATCACACCGCCATCTCCAACCAGAAGCCACAAATTGTACTTAGAACTGATTCACAAAGTGTAGGAGAAACTAGCTTTGTGAATCAGTTCTAAATTGTACTTAGAACTGATTCACAAATCTAGTTTCTCCTACACCAGGGCTGGGCAACCTTTTGGTCCCTGAGGGTCACATGGGTCAATTGGATGGTAGATCCAGGGGCTCACACACCGGCTCATGTGCACACACATCTACCATACACACACATCCTTCTCCACACGCATGCACACTCCATGTGCAGGGATGGGGATACCTCCTCCCCCACACACCCTGTTTCCCAGGAGAAACAGGCTTCAACTCCATACTACGCTCATCTCAATAGGGCAAGTTAAGCATGCTGATGACTAAACTGTGTACTGTTGCTTGAGCACACTTCACTTTGTCTGGATTGAACAATGCACAGGACTTGATAGTGGGATTGGTTGTAACATATTAAATGTTAAGGCAAATAACATAGTTGTAAATTTACCATTCTGTTGATTCTGTGTTCATCCTAAATAACATTCTTCATTTTCTCCCCCAGATTCAGTCACCCATCACAAGATCTATCCTCTTGAAAGCTATATATTTCAGAATAAGGTGTAACATACATAGAATTATTCATTAATGACACGGTATTTGGACCATCTAGCATATTGAACAATGAATACTTTCAGGCTTCACTTTGTCAATGAAATGGCATGAAACAAGTTGAAAAAATCTCATTGGGAAAGAAACCTTAATGACTCCAAAAACCTGCAACACTGAGGTGGGGAAGGAAGTGAGCAAGTCTTGACCAGGGTACAATCCAGGACAAAAGTACTATCTGAACAGGCTTTGAGCATCACATAGGAATTACATCGCGTTTGGCCTTACATTGTAATTTCAACTCAGTGGATGTCCATCTGATGTTCGTGAAGTCAAGACCTATTAAGTATGAAGACGAGATGGACGAATTTTCAACAACATATATTTTTGTTCTTTATAAATAGAAAAACTCATACCCTGCCTTCATATGAACTTTTCACAGAAATGCCAATAGAAGGCTATCTACAAAGGAGACACCACCCTTCCTAGACAACCATATGTAGCCCTTTATTAGGGAACTTGCTGCCAAGACAGCAATATATCCTGGACTGAAATAGAAATATTTTAACAAAAAGTGACATGTGAACACATGGTTCCCAGTAAACAGTAGAATATGATTTTTAAATTATACTTAAAAGTCTTTATATCATGGTCTCCTAGCCCGCTCATAAATGTTTTACACAGAAAAAAACTGCCATCACTAATTTATGTAACTGAACATTCCAAATTGATTTGCTCATAAATTCTCTTGAAATGAATTTAAGTTGTGTACAGGGCAACCTCTTGGGACAGCTGCTCATTTTTATTACACACATATGTAACAGATTTTACAGTGAGAGACTAATAAAGATATTTACAACAAACGTATTTAAATAAGGAGAGTCTGGGTCATCCTTACTTTCAAGAGAAAAATGCAGGTTGCTTACCTGTAACTGTAGTTCTTCGAGTGGTCATCTGTGCAGTCACACACTATGGGCTCGCGCCGGCGCCGAGCCTCACTCGGAAACTTCTAGAGCTTAGAAACTATTGGCGGGAACCCCTCCCCCCACCATCCTATTGCGCATGCCTGGGTTCCCGCCTACCTCAGTTCTATGAGACCGCCTGATGCGACCCACAACGAGGTAGTGAAGAAGAGAAAGAAAAATATGCAGAATGGCATGGCAAACACTCATAGGCCCTCAAGCGAGGTCTAGAGGGGACGGTGGGAGGGTTGTGTGACTGCACAGATGACCACTCGAAGAACTACAGTTACAGGTAAGCAACCTGCATTTCTTCTTCGTGGTCTCTGTGCATCACACACTATGGGCGAGTAACCAGCAAACACTTACCGGAGGAGGGTAGACTCGCTGAAAAGGATGTTATTGGAGAAGCGAAGACAGCACTGCTCGTCCGAAGCTCGCGTCGCTTCTGGCTCTGGTGTCCAATTTGTAGTGAGAGACAAACGTGGAGGCCGAGGACCAAGTAGCTGCCCTACAAAGGTCCGGGAGCGGGATCCCCCTTGTCAGCGCTGTCGAGGTGGCAAGGGCTCTTGTAGAGTGTGATCGCAAGGCAGTTGGGGCTTCTTTCTTTGCAAGTGCATAACTAAGAGTGATAGTACTGACGACCCACTTAGCAAAACGTTGGGCCGATAGTGCTTGGCCCTTTGTCTTGCCACCGTAGCAGATGAAAAGACGTTGAGACTTGCGGAAAGTGGAGGTCCTATCCTTGTAGAATGCTAAAGCGCGTCTAACATCTAGTGAATGAAGTCTTGTACTCAGAGGGTCGGTGGCGTCCTGAAAAAAGGTGGGCAGGACGATGCTTTGATTGATATGGAAGTCCGAGATGACTTTTGGGTTGAAATCCGGGCCTGGGCGCAGAACCACCTTATCCTTATGAAATTGGGTATAGGGGGGGTCAATCATAAGTGCGCATAGCTCAGAGGCTCTTCTGGCAGATGTGATCGCGACCAGGAAGGCTACTTTAAGGGATAGTAACCTTAAGTTTGTTGTTGCCAGAGGTTCAAACGGTTTATCAGACAAGGCTGACAGGACCACCGACAGGCTCCATTGCGGAACTATGGGCCGCACAGGGGGGTGAATGTTCTGCAGACCTTTCATGAAGCGTTTTGATAACGGATGGGAGAAAGCCGAATAGTGTTGAATTAGGTCGTGGTTCGCTGATATGGCTGCCAAGTAGACCCTTATAGAAGCTGCACGGAGGCCCGTCTCATGTAAGGAGTTGAGGAAGGTCAAGATGGTTATGATTCCGCAGGAGTGAGGTGACTCACCCTGGTGATGGACGAAAGCGGTGAACTTTTTCCATTTTCTTTCGTAAGAAAGTCTAGTGGAGGGGCGAGTGGCTTCGATCAACACAGCCCGCACCGGGGATGGGATATGGAGGTGTTGCCACCGCGCCGGATTCTCCATGCGGTGAGTTTCAGCTTCTGCAGGTCTGGGTGGCGTACTAGTCCGTCTCTCATGGTGATCAGGTCCGCTGTCATTGGTAGATGGAGGTATTCCCCTCTTGACAAACGGAGAAGGGGGGTGAACCAAAATTGGCGTGGCCACCAAGGGGCCACTAATATGGCTTCTGTCTGTCCCAATTGCAGGAGCGAGATGACCTTGGGGATGAGTGGAAATGGAGGGAAGGCATAAACAAGGTCTGGGCCCCATGGGGTACTGAGAGCGTCTCCGAGAGAGCCCTTTCCTGTTCCTGCCCTTGAGCAAAATTGATCGCAAACTGCATTCTCCGCAGACGCGAAAAGGTCCAGGTACGGGTGCCCCCACCTGTTGAAGAGAAGCGAGAGTGCTGTGCTGCAAAGGGACCATTCGTGTGAATCCGAGAAGTTCCTGCTGAGTCCATCTGCCCGAACGTTGTCTGCTCCAGCTATGTGAATAGCTGACAAACGTATTCCGTAGGGAATTGTCCCCTCGAAGACGTCCAGGGTAAGGTTGAGTAGGGCCTTGGACCGAGTCCCTCCTTCTTTGTTGATGTACCAGACCACCGACATGTTGTCGGATATAATTTGGACGTGGTGGCCTGATACATAGTCTCTGAACGCTGAGAGAGCTTTTTGTACTGCAAGCAACTCCAGGAAATTGATGTGATGACTTTGTTCCCTCGGGGTCCACTCGCTCTGCACCGTTAGGTGGTCGCAGTGAGCTCCCCATCCCCGCAGGGATGCGTCCGACGTTATTGAACGCGTGGGAGCTGCAGGTAGAAACGGTAGGCCCAACTGAAGGTTTTCTGGTCTTGTCCACCAGTGAAGAGAGCGGCGTATTGTAAGGGGAACGGTGACCCTGACCGAGTTGGGGTGGCGAAGTGGATCGTAGACATCTAGGAGGAATCGCTGCAGAGGGCGCATTCGTAGACGCGCCCACCTGACCACGAAAACAGCCGAGGCCATAAATCCCAGTAGCTTTTGTAGAGTAATTACTGCTTGGTTTGCGGCGGATGAGACCCGAAGCGCTAACCTTTGAAGACGGGTGCGTCTCGGCGAGGGAAGGTACGCTCTCCCTACCGTCGAGTCGAGGAGAGCGCCAATGAACTGTATTCTTTGTGTTGGAGACAGGATCGATTTCTCCATATTCACCACCAGTCCCAACTCTTGTAACAAGGACGTCGTGAGGTGGACGTCTTTCGTCGCTTGGCGTTCGGATGGGGAGACGACCAGCCAGTCGTCGAGATAAGGATAGAGTTCCACTCCCAACGATCGAAGGTACGCGCAGACGGCGGCCATACATTTTGTGAAGACCCTCGGCGCGGTCTTTAAACCGAATGGGAGGACCGTGAACTGGAACTCTTCCTCCCCGATCACAAACCGGAGGAACTTCTGATGCGTGTGATGGATTGGAATATGGAAGTATGCATCTTTTAAGTCCACGAGGGTGAACCATAGGTTGCGACGAAGAAGGGGTAGGACGGAGCCCAGAGTAATCATTCTGAACTTTTTGGTTAGGAGGAATTCGTTGAGACGCCTCAAGTCCAAGATCGGACGAAGGCCGCCATCTTTTTTCTGAACAGTGAAATACCGGGAGTAGAACCCATTGCCCGTGTCTGCGATGCTCACCGGAATGATGGCCCCTTTTTTTAGTAGTGTGGCGACTTCTTGCCGCAGAACGACAGAAGTTGGTGTACATTTCATATGTCCCAGTTTTGGCGGATATGCAAATTCCATTTTGTATCCCTGGCTGATGATGTCCAGGACCCACTTGTCCGTCGAAATTTCTGTCCAAGTGCTGTAGAAATGCCGGAGTCTTTGGTCGAAAAACGGTGAGTGCTGAAAAGGGGATGCAATCTTGGTCGAGTCAAAGACGTTGTTTTGGTCCTTGGTCGGTTCGAGTGCGCTGGGGGCGTGCCTTAGACTGAGAGAAGGGTCTGTGCTGGCGAAAGGAGGACTGCGCAGAGTGGAACCTTGGCTGCTGCTGTTGTGATCTGAACTGCTGCTGTCGGCCCTGATAGGGGTGCTGCCTGTACCACTTTCTCGGCCTGTATGACTGTACGGCTTGGGGCGGATAGAATCCCATCTTCCTTGCTGTCATTTTCGCCTTCTGGATGGTATCCATCTGCGAGTCGGTAGAGGTGTTGAAAAGACCCTCCCCGTCGAAGGGAAGATCCTCTATTCTGGCCTTAGTCTCCTGAGATAGATTCGAGGAGCGAAGCCAGGCGTGTCTTCTTAGTGCCACCGAGGCGACCATGGACTTGGACAGACAATCTGTTAAGTGGCGTGCGGTCGAAAGCTCTTGCTTTGCCAGCGCTGTCGCTTCCTGCTGGAAGATCTGCGCAGCAGCTCTGATCTCGTCAGGGAGATGCGCATGTAACGCTGCTACTTTTTCCCAAATGAAAAGGTGGTACCGGGCCATGAGGGCCTGGTAATTCGCTATTTTGACGGAGAGGGCGGTAGATGCGTAGACCCGCCTACCAAACGCGTCGAGTTTGCGGCCCTCTTTGTCTATTGGAGTCGAGTGAGACCTGGCTGAACGGCCCTGTGCTGATTCGACGATGACCGAGTTTGGTTTCGGATGTTGAAACAAAAATTCCACGCCTTTCTCCTGAATTTTATACTGTGCGTCGACCCTCTTTGGGACTGGACCTGTGGTCGCCGGAGTTTTCCAGGACTCTTTTAGGGTTCGCAGAATGGTTGGGAGAACGGGCATGGCCAGGGGGGTAGACGTGTCGCCATACATCACGTCGTAGGCTACGTCTTCCACTGACTCCTCCGATTCCGGAACCTCGATGCCCAATGACTGAGCAAGGCGTTGCATCTGGTCAAGGAACGACACAACTTCTAATGACGGGGAAGCGCGCTTTCCCGTTCCTAATTCCTGGTCCGGAGAGGGCATAGACGGTTGGATCTGCGCCGAGGTCTCAGACGTATCCGAAGGGTAGTCGTCATCTGACTGGGAACTAGGTGCTCTTATGCTCATCGCCCCGAGTGGTGGAGGGGAGTCCGGCTGGTCTGCGATGTAATCTGGGACCGATATGGTGGCTGAGGGCACTTGCCTGGGTGGAAGGGGGGGGCGAAATGGTCCTCCGCCTCTCGGAGTCTTTCCCCCGTGAATTGGTCGAAGAGAGGTCTCCTGTAAGTAGCCTCATGCTGAGACTTCGACGAAGCGACTGAGCGGACGGAGAGGCGGTCCCAGTTGTCCGGCTGCAGTGCCGGTTGCTGTGGGGAGGTGTGTCTGGGTGAGGGAACCCATGAAGAAAGAGAGTCAATCCCCCGGTGCCCCGGCTCCAATGTCGGTGGTGATAGTGATGGAGCTGGGCCGGACCAGGCTGCAGAGCGACGGGAAGTTGTACGCTCTGGGGCGGTCGGTATCGAGAAACTGTGGCCTCGATGCGTCGGTGTCGGAGGGGTCGGTACCGAGGGCCACGAGATCGGGAGAGAAATAGAGGCCGCCGGTGATGACGATGGCTTGCTGGCCATCGGTACCGGGGAGCTAGCCGGTACCGAGGCAGGCTTGGTCCCCGAAAGCGTCTTCGGCGTCGGTGCCGACTTATGTTTCGGCGTCGGCGCTGACTTATGCTTCGGCGTCGGTTGTGGCTTCGGTGCCGAAGTCGATTCCATCGATGTCGATTTTTTCTTCTGCGCCACAGACTCCTTCGGTACCGACGCTTGTCTCGGTGTCGAGCCCGATGACGATTTGCGGGAGTCCCCAGATCGATGTGGCGCCGATTTCTTGTGCCTCTTTCCCGAGGGCTGAGCTTCCTCTTCAGGTGCTGCGCCGTGGCCCCTCTTATGCCGCTTCACCTTGCCCGAATCATCGGGAAGGGAGGGCTTCGACTTAGCAGGCTGAGTAGCTTGCAACTCCGTCGACGTCGACGTCGAAGGGCGGCTCGGTACCGACACCGGCACGTCTACGGCCCCTAGAGCGGATTTCCACAGGAGCGCCCTCAGTTTGTTCGCTCTGTTTTTACGCGTTTGTCTGGAAAAGTTCAGACAATGGGCACAAGTATCGACAACATGCGCTTCACCTAAACAGAGGAGGCACTTGGAGTGTCCATCCGAGAGGGTTAATTTAGCCCTGCAGCCCGTACAATTCTTGAATAGAGACGCCATTTTGAAAGCCAGTAAAAAGGGCGGGATAGGGGGGGGTTGAAACCCGTTCCTGTTTTCCCCCGTAGATCGGTAGCAGGAGTTCCGCTATCGATGAACTATCTATTCCTATACGTATATATATATCTATATCTATATTAAGTAAAACTATCTATAATAAAAAATTTTTTTTTTTTTTTTTTTTTTAGAAGAAGAGGAAGAAGAATAGAAGAGGAAGAAGAATAGGGGAAGAGAGAGGCTGAGAAAAGCGAAGAAAAATAAGGAGAATCTAAGCACAAACTGTTAAGAGAAGTTCTCTGTGAGGCAACCAGCAAGGCGGTCGAAAAAGAACTGAGGTAGGCGGGAACCCAGGCATGCGCAATAGGATGGTGGGGGGAGGGGTTCCCGCCAATAGTTTCTAAGCTCTAGAAGTTTCCGAGTGAGGCTCGGCGCCGGCGCGAGCCCATAGTGTGTGATGCACAGAGACCACGAAGAAGAACTTCTACTCACTTGATAGGTGTATATTGAATATAGGTTTTTATGCAGAATGCTCCCACTTACCAAGCTCTGAGTTTAGCTACTAATAAGAACATTTGTCCCAGCTATAATTGAGAAATCAGTAGTCATCAGAGTGTATGCAATTGGTACAGAGGCAAAAGATTTTTCCAATATATATTTGTAAACATCCTCAAAATAATCCTTCACAAGTAGAAGTCTACTCCTGCATATAATAGTAGGGGCCATTTCACACATCACACAGCAATCAGGCTTGTCACCATGTGTGCACTCAACATAATTGTAGTGGTATAAAACATATATTTTTTGAAACGTCTATCTATGGTATTCACACTTCACAGTTTTAAGTATACACCTTTAAAATGTAATGTATGAAAAGGGCATTCTGGAGGTGGTGTCGCTCTGTAAATCAAAGGGGGTAGCATCAAGCAAACTAGAAACCTTAAAAGGGGAAGAATCCTCCACAGAATCACTGTGGATGACAATACCTGGTTTGAAAACTAATTTAGTACTGGGGTCATTCTATTGTACCCTGAACCAGAAAGCTCAGGGTGAACCTGAGATGGAAAATGAAATCAGGGGCCATGTCAACACCAGCCTTTTATCCCAGGGTAATCTCTAGGTCATCCCTGTGCATCCATATGACACACAGGGGATCCCAGGGATGACCTAGGGATGGCCCTAGGATAACGGAAACAGGGGCTATCCCAGTTTTTACACAGTCCCAGGACCATCCCAAGGGCCATGCCTGGTGTGGTGTGTGCTCCCAGGTCCTGAAACAGGCACGGAGCTGCGTGAGGTGGCTCTGTGCCCATGGGGGTGGGGGGACAGTAATTTTGCCATCCCCAGGATGGCTGGGGGCACAGGGTTTGGTGGGGGGGTTCTTACCTTTTTCATCAGATTGGGGCTGCAGCTCCTCTTTAAAAAAATGGTGCATGCAACATCCCGGAAGGGAAGAGGGACACCGCACAGCCTTCTAGATGCTGCGGGAGGATCGCAGAATCAGGTAAGTCCGCGATCCTCCCCTCTCCCTCCCTCTACACCCTTAGGTATAGATGAGCCCAGGGAGGCATCCAAAAGAGGAATTCTTATAATAATGGATGCCTTCAATTTTCCTCACATTGACTGGATAAATGTATGTTCCAGTCACAGCAAAGCAGTTAAATTTCTCAAAACCCTTAATCTGCCCTAGAACAGTTGTTCATGGAACTGACCAGAGGGGAGGTGACTCTGGACTTAATCCTGAATGGTGCTACCCAGGACCTAGTGTGAGATGTGAGTGTTGTTGAACCAACTGGAAACAGTGAGCATAGTGCTATAAATTTAATTTATATTTAAGTGGAATATTGCCAAGGAAGTCCAACTCAGTCACATTTGACTTCAAGAGAGGAGCTTCTCCAAACTGAGGAAACTAGTAAAAAGGAAATTGAAAGGGGAGGTTCAAGAAGGTTAAAGCTTCAAAAATGCTTGAAGGGTACTCAAAATCATGACAATAGAAGCTCAGCTAAGATGTATATCACAGGTCAGGAAAGACAGCATCAAGTCCAAGAGGTCACCAACATGGGTAACAAGCAGTGTCAAGGAAACTGTTAGAGAAAAGAAGTCTCCAGAAAATGGAAGTCTTGCCCAAGTAAGAACAGAAAGGAACATAAACTTGCATAAAGGAAATGCATACAGACAATCAGATGCAAAAAAAAAAGTATTATGAAGAGCATATAATTAATAACATCAATAATAATAACCTTTCAGCAATAAAGAAAACTTCGAATATATCAGAAGATGGAAAGCAGTTTAGGAGGCTGGATGATAACAGAATTAGGGGGGTATTAAAGGAATTTTTGAGAGTATCAAACATGTAGACGGGGGTAATCCAGCATATGCATACCCACCCTGTGTCTGCATGCTGGCTGGATTTACATCATCCTCACAGGCATGGCTTCTGGCAACATCTCAACCAAGTGGGGTTGGGTGATTAACAAACCACCCCAAAGTCATGGCCTGTTTTAGGATTGCTGGGTGGTTTATTAAGTACCCCCAATCAGCTACCCTTATCGGGTTTGGATGTCACAACAAGCCATGCTGCAAGGGTAATTATGCAAATTTGGTTGGCACCCATAGGGTGGTTAATACGCTACTGTGGCTTATTAACCACCCTGTGATCGTTCAAATCAAGTCAGTGTTTACACGGACTTCCAAAAGGCTTTTGACAAAGTATCTCATCAAAGACTCCAGACTAAACATAACAGTCATGAAATTTTGTAAGAGGAGAGGTTTTCGTATGGGTTGGTAACTGGTTAAAGAACAGAAAGCAGAGAACAGAGCTAAATGGTCAATTCCCCCAGTGGATGAATATGAACAGCAAGGACCTGTGCTTTTTAATTTGTTCATAAATGATCTGGAATTAGGAGTGAAGTGGAAATATTTGCTGATGGCACCAAATTATCTAGGGTTGTTGAAACAAACAGGGATTGCGAAGAGCTCCGAAAGGATCTCTCCAAAGTGGGAGAATGGATGTTAAAATGGCAAATGTGGTTCAATGTAAGCAAGTGGAAAGTGATACATGGAGCAAAAAACTGACCAAGAAAGATGCATAATAGCATCTAAAGCTTTCAGTGTCTACTCAGCTGTCAACTAGAGGAGGAAGAGAAACTTCCTGTTTTCCTTGTAGCAGGAAGCTTCACTTCCTCCACTTCAACGCTGGAGTCTGCTTACATAGCTTTTCTGGCCCACCTTCCCTTAAGAAGAGCAGATATTTGCAAGTAACTATTTCCATTTTCCAGCAATTAAGAGATCATAGGATATGGTCCAGTGACTACATCCAGTTGCAGAGGTAGGTAGTAAGTCTATGTACACCAGTTCCTGGGGATCATGGGTGGGAGGGTGCTGTTTCCTTTGCATCCTGCTTTTGGGTTCCTGGGCAACAGCTGTTTGGCCACTGTGTGAACAGAATGCTGGACTAGATGGATCCTTGGTCTGATCCAGCATGGCTTCTCTTGTGTTCTTATGGTGGATTCCACCACCACCCCAGCGCCAGTCTGTCAACACAGCTATGACCTCAGCAGCAGAGGAAGGGGGGAATCCACCCCCCCTTGCCACTATGGAATGCTCCACAGCAGCTCCTCCTCTGAGATTGCTGTTGCAACCTAGGAAGGACATGCAGGGAGGAAAGGCGTGATAGGAGGGAGAGACATGGATCTAGATCCACACGCCTCTTTATGGAAGCTCAGTGGGCTGAGAGGCCTGGCTCTTGCTGGCAGAGAGCATAAGATCACGATCTAAACCCACCACTGGGGTTCATGAAGCCCAATTGGAGGTATAGGAAGTGCACTAACATTGGATTTCTAATCCAACCTCAATACCAACCAATAAAAGTTACATAATTTTTCCCCCTGTTGAAAATAATTAGGATGCTTCTACAAGAAATTTCTATAGAGGCATCCCATAAGCTGTAACGTAACATGACTAACTAGCCTACAGGTAATACCAGAAGTAAAAGGGAGTTCTGCTTCCAAGTAGAAAGTTCCATAGAAGGGCCCTTGTTGTTCTTTCTTAAATAAATGAAGCCGCTCCATGACCTGTTGATAATATACAGAATTGGATAACTTAACTGCAGGGTATACTTTGCTGCTTCCCCACGACTGTCTTCCATAAAGTTTCACAAAAACTGAAGGCATTAGTACTTAACCTTCCACCTAAATGTGCTTTCTGAATTGAAATGACTGTTATTAGAAGACAGTATTCTTAATACCGCAAGGCATATATTGCGCCAAGGTCCTTTCCATCACAAAACACGGCCTTAAAACAACTTCCATCTACAGCAGCTAGTAATAGTAATAATGAGATTGCCTGGGGGTGTTTGATGGCATGGCTGAAAACTAATGATAAGTGGGTGGAGTTGACATCTCATTTGTTGCACACAGTTCTCCATTATGGAAGCCTGCAGGCAGCATGTATTGTGGACAACAAGCTAGTAAATGACTGCGCTGGTGCTCATGTAGGAGGCATCTGCAGCAGCTTTCCTGGGGCTGTGGAAGCTTTCGTTTTCTGGTTTTGTTCTAAGCAAAACCTTTGAAGTCTTTGTTTCTTCAATATGAAGGCTTGTTAAAACTTTTAAGACTTTTGCATTATGCAGCATGTTTGGATACTTAAATCATATATATGATCAGATGTTGCTATTAGATATTTGAGGACAGGAAGCTGTAAAAATGAATACTGGTGGGTTCCTAATTGAATATATGAGCATTTTGTAGACACAGACATTTTCATATCTTAACTGGTGATGAGCTTTTGGGGAAGTCTCACCTTGACCCCCTCTACAAGAATTCGGTTTAACGCCTGGTTCTCCGATTATGCGCATCTTCTCGGAAGTGCTTTATGGTAAATGACTGTACGCGGGAAGTAATTGAGCGCACAATTGGTGACCTTACCAGTTGTTTGAAATGTGCTTTAGAAGTAGTTAATGCGGAGAATCGCTTGTTTACATAGTCAAAATGCGCTTTAACGGGCCAGAGCAAAATAAAACTCGCTATTTAACGCGCATTTGATAATGCGCATAATCAAATAGATAACGCTCCTCAACTCTCGATTTGCGCTCCGCTCATGTAGAGGTAAACATTTTAATGAGACTTGAAAGAGCTTTAAACCTCTCGTGTAGAGGCAGCCCTTGTCACAGTGGGTATCATTTTGTAGCATGAGGTGCTTGTTTGAACATCTCCATCACTTTGCATAGCTGTGTACCTGTCTGCATATGTCTTGAGACATGGTATTGAAAGGAATGTGATGTTTTGACCCCAATAGTATATAAGGTGTATACAGAAGCTTCCCCTGATGGAAGTCATTTGCTTTTATAGTGGTTTCAAGTTCCAATTTAGCTTACATTTACAAAGAATCAGGAAGTGCTTATCAGGATAAAGCCTGGAAAATTTGAACAGATGTGCCATCTGACCTCTCTTTGCTTTCCTAAACCTAGATGAAACAAGACAGTTAGTGCCTGAGATGTGCAATTAACGCTGAGACACATTCACGAGTCGTTTCTGAAATTATTATGATGGAAACGTTTTCTGTACAAACCTCCACGCACCATCCCAAATGATTAGGGAATAATATGGAAAGGTTGAGACAATGGGAAAAAGCAGTGGTCCAGATATTTTACGGCAGCCTTCTCCAACCTGATGCCCACCAAATGTTTTCAACTTCTATCAGGCCCAGCCAGCATGAGCAATTGTCAGGAATGCTAAGAGTTCTGGACCCAAACATCTGGAGCGCACCAGGTTTTCATTCATTAAAGAAAACCTGAGTGTGTGTGCATCCCTCACTTTCTGTCCTGTCAAGCAGTCACTCCTGCACTAGTATGATCTTTGACATATTTATGTCAAGGAAGTTCTCCCACCTTTGTCCAGGCCATTTCCTCCCTGTTTATACTGCATTTTAGCCGGTGTTCGTTTGATATTTAGATGTAAATATCCTGCGTCCTGTATTACACCATAGACATGATACCATATGTTGAAAGTCTGTAAACACCGATATTTCTAAAATTATCTCATAATTGTCTCATAACAATTGTCTCATAGCAATGAGCTCATTACTTTCTATTTTCTACATAATTTGTTACTGCATGTCATACTGAATGGCATTCCACATTTTTGTTTGACTATTCTGTACTCCCCACCATTTGCTACAAGAAGCTGTAATATTTTACAGGATAGCTGCTGTGATACAAACCTAAATCCTTTCCAGATACAGGTTTGAAAAGTGAAAGTTCCACATGCACCATGAAGTATTTACATTCATTTATTTTATTTATTTATAAATAAATGCTGTTTTTTTTATTTACAGCATTTATACCCTGCCCTTTAGCTAAAAAAGCTCCCAGAGCAGCTTGCAAAGATAAGTAAGAACATCAGAAGAGCCCTGCTAGATCAGACCAAGGGTCCATCTCGTCCAGCACTCTGTTCACACAGTGGCTGACCAGCAGTCGACCTGGGACCCACAAGCAGGACATGAGTACAGCAGCACCTCCCACCCATGTTCCCCAGCAACTGGTGTATATAGGCTTACTGCCTCTGATACTGGATGTAGCACGTAGCCATCAGGACTTCTCCTCCAGGAATTTATCTATCCCCCATTTAAAGTCATCCAAATTGGTGTCCATAACTATATCTTGTGGTAGCAAATTCCATAGTTTAACTATGCACTGTGTGAAGAAGTATTTCCTTTTCTCTGTCCTGAATCTCCCACCAATCAGCTTCATGGTATGACCCCATTATGAGAGAGGGAGAAAAATGTCTTCCTATCTACGTTCTCCACACCATGCATAATTTTGGACACCTCTATCAGGTCTCCCCTTAGTCTCCTTTTTTCCAAGCTAAATAATCTCAGCATGACAAGCCTTTCTCTCAGGCTTTTAATCAAAGACATGACACACACAAAGCATAAGGAATATGGAGGGAGAGAATATGTATATTCTTCTTCGTGGTCTCTGTACATCACACACTATGGGCTCGCGCCGGCGCCGAGCCTCATTCCGGAAACTTCTAAAGCCTAGACTCTTGGCGGGAACCCCTCCCCCCACCGTCCTATCGCGCATGCTCGGGTTCCCGCCTACCTCAGTTCTTTTTCGACCGCCGTGCTGCTTGCCTCGCGGGAGACTTCTCATAGTGTTTTTCTCATTCGTATACTTTGATAGATAGCTTAGACTCTTCTCCTTCTTTCTTCTCTATCTTTCTCCACTCTCTCTCTTTTTCAAACAAATAATAATAATAATAATAATAATAATAATAATAATATATTCTTGTTATATCTATATCTATATCTAATTCTATTTCTGTAGATAGCATCTTCTATTTCCCGCTCATCTGCCCTTGCCTCCCCCCCCACTCCTCGTGTGGGCCGATTTTCCCCCCGATTCCGGGGCCTGCTGCACCATGGCGAACACCGCTCTTTTTAAGACTTGTATGTCGTGCAGTGCTAAGCTCACACTCTCCGACGGGCACTCGAGGTGCCTTCTGTGTTTGGGTGAAACCCATGTGGTGGATGCTTGCACCCACTGTTTAAATTTTTCAATGCAAACCCGAAAGAATCGGGCAAATAAGCTGCGGGCGCTTCTGTGGAGGAAGGCTTTGGAGGCAGTAGACACCCCGGCTCGCCCTTTGGCCATAGCCGTAGACGCAGGGCATGCTCCAGGGGAGAAACATAAGGATCATCCCCATAAGCCGCTGCCCCCCCTCGGACGAGGGGGTGAAGGCACAAAAACACAAGATGGCCGCAACGCCCCTTGAAGAGAGCTCCCGACGGAAAAGGAGTAAGGACTCCAAAAAGTCCTCAAAAACCGAGAGGAAGCAATTGACAACGGCCAAATCAGCCGCGGTACCGCTCCGCTGGGCTTTGTCAGCATCGGTACCGCCCCGTCCGGGCTCATCTTTGGTACCGACGAGGTCGCCGGTACCGATGGCTCGATCGGTACCGTCCCCACCGGCGTTGGTTTCGATTCCACTCTCGCGCAAAATAGGTTCTGCGACCCCGTCTCCAAGGGCGGCCCCGCCTACCCAAAGTAAACCTACGGTACCGAAGCCCGCCTCGACATCGAGCACACCGCGGCCAGGTCTACCGCCAGTCCAGGTGCAGGACATCATGAATCCGTCCCTTCGATCTCCATCGGTGTCGATGATGCACTTCTCGCTATCGCCAACAGACCCGACACCAGATGAGCGCCTCTTCGATCCGCTCTCCCCACAGACATCGCTGGCTCCATCACAGGCATCAAGAAGCCCCAGGAGGGATCGTCCTTACCGATCTCGGTCACCGACACTATCACGGGACTGGGACCGTTCTCAGACCACTCTGTGAGGTCCTGGACATCACGGTGCGGCTCGACGGCACGGTCTACCCAAGGGCAGAGTTTCATATTCGACCCCTTCACGGGGAAACGGCTCCAAGGAGGGGATACATTCATACCGCCGCGGCCACCAAAACTTCCCCCGTCCGCCACGGTCTTGGCGCCTCCACGGGAGACGTCGGTACCAGTGACACCTCTGACACTGGCATTGCCTCTCGATACCGAGGCCCCACCTTCCCCCCAATCGATGGAAGATTATGCCTCCGACTCCTCGTCGTCAGCTGAGCCCCCCCCCCCTCTATACCATCCCCAGGGGACGACGTGGGCACGGATAAGAGAGCATCACCATCAGTAGAGATCGCCTCTTTTACTGAACTGATGACACGAATGGCTCAATCACTGGACGTTGAGACAGCGCAACCCGTGGAACAGTGTGTAGATAACATCTATGATGTGATGTACGGAGCCCCCTCCTCCACACTGGCCATGCCTCTAATTCTGACACTGCTACACACCACGCAGGAGCCTTGGAAGAACCCGGCCATGATGGGCCCGGTCTCCAAACGGCTGGACTCATTGTACAAAATACATGAGAAGGACGCTGGGTTTTTACTAACCCATCCCAAACCCAACTCAGTTATAGTTGAGTCTGCCCAGGGAAGCTCCTCAAAGTCCCACTCTGCACCAGTCGACAGGGAGGGAAGAAAATTAGACACCTTTGGACGCCGGATCTACTCATCTGCTGCGCCGGCCATGAAGGTCGCAAACTACCAGGCAATGATGGCCCGGTATCACCTCTTCATCTGGGACAAGGTTCCTCTTTACATGCCCATCTTCCAGATGACATCCGTGCGGCGGCGCAGATCTTCCAACAGGAGGTGACAGCCCTGGCGAAGCAGGAGCTCACCACTGCAAGACATCAAACAGACTGCATCTCAAAAGCCATGGTCGCAGCTATCGCCTTGAGACGCCATGCATGGCTAAGATCCTCCAGCCTACCACAGGAATCCAAGACCAGGATTGAGGACCTCCCATTCAATGGGGAAGGCCTTTTTAATACGTCCACGGACTCAACCATGGACACTATTCATAAGGCAAAGACCACGGCCAAGAAGATGGGATTCTACCCGTCTTCAGCCCCACAACAGTACCGGCCACGCAGATGGGTCCGTCAACAGCCATACCAGCAAAGGCACTTCCAATATCGCCAGCAACATCAACAACGTTTCCAGTCTGCTCCCCCACAAACGACCCTACCGCAGAGGAGAAACTACTCCCAGGGCCGATTTAGACAGCAGTGTGGTCGCCCTGACCTGCCAATGAAACAACGAGTTTGACTCTCTCCGGGTCACTCCCCTTCCGCACACGACTTTCGGCCACAGACTCCAACCATTCTTTCGGGAATGGACCCAAATAACATCGGACAAGTGGGTTCTACAGATAATTCAAAACGGATACCTCATAGAATTCACCGCACCACCCACCTCGAACAGCATAAAGCACACGACTCCGTCGAAGGCACTCCACCTCGAAGTGGCCACCCTACTACAGAAGGGAGCCATCGCACCCGTGAATCATCTCACCGCGCCACCCAGATTCTACTCCCGATATTTCACCGTGCTGAAGCGGGATGGCGGCCTCCGCCCTATCTTGGACCTGAGGGACCTCAACAATTTCATCATCATCAAAAAATTCCGCATGACCACTCTAGCCATAGTCCTGCCGCTGCTCAAGCGCAACAGGTGGTTCACCCTCATAGACCTCAAGGATGCATACTTCCACATCCCCATCCACAGGACTCACCACCGCTTCCTCAGGTTTGCGATAGGGGGGAAGGCCTTCCAGTTCACCGTTCTCCCCTTTGGGTTGAAGACAGCCCCAAGGGTGTTCACGAAGTGCATGGCGGTGGTTTGTGCTTTTCTCCGCTCATTAGGAGTAGAATAGTATCCCTATCTCGACGACTGGCTGATCATCTCCCCATCTCAGGTCCAGGTGGAAAGGGATGTGACCACAACTACAGACCTTCTACAGAGGCTAGGTCTCATTATCAATCACGAGAAATCAGTTTTTTAACCGACACAATCAATACAATTCATAGGGGTACAGTTAGAGTCCACGATTAGGAAGGCATTCCTCCCGAGGGACAGGATGCTCAGGATCCAGCAACTTGTGCGTCATGTTCTGGATTCCCCACGAGCCAGAGCTCTAACCCTACAGAGACTTCTGGGTCTGATGGCCTCTTCCGTCCATACAGTCAGGTGGGCAAGGCTCTGAATGCGACCCCTACAACAGCATCTTCTACATACTTACGACCCTTCCAGATCACCAAACTGGGTCAAGATCCACACCCCGCAGTCCCTGCGACCCTCACTCCACTGGTGGACCATCTTGCACAATCTGGAGAACGGCCTAACATTCGTGCCCCATAGACCAACCCGCACACTCACCTCAGACACATACCTCTTAGGATGGGGTGCACACTGCGGCCAACTGACAGCGCAAGGACAATGGTCATACCAGGAGCAGGCGCTACACATCAACAAGCTGGAGCTCATAGCAGTCCAGAAGGCCCTAAAAACCTTCAAACGTTACATCAAGGGACACCACGTCAGAGTTATTTCGGACAATACATTAGTAGTATGGTACATCAACAAGGAAGGGGGCACCAGGTCTCTTACACTCCTACAGCTGACTCTCCAAATCTCCTATTGGACAATCCTACACGGGATACGCCTATAGCGGGAATAGACAATACTCAGGCGGACACACTCAGCCACCACTTTCAGAACAACCATGAATGGACACTGTGCCCCATGACTCTCTCTCGTCTTTTCGAAAGATGGGGAACACCTCACATTGACCTCTTCGCGTCACCGACCAACGCGGTATGCAAAAACTTCTGCACAAGGGCAGGAATAGGAAACCGTTCCATGGGGGACGCATTCAACACACGGTGGGGCCCGGGACTTGTGTACGCCTTCCCCCCTTTCCTGTTGGTGGCCAGAGTGGTCGCGTCTCTCCAACGCCAAGGGATAGATGCGATCCTCATCGCCCCATGGTGGCCACATCAGGCGTGGTTCACACCACTTCTCAGACTATCAAGGGGCGTGTACTACCATCTACCATTATTCCCACACCTGATCTCTATGAATCGTGGCCTGATACTTCATCCAGACCTACGCAAACTGAAGCTCACGGCCTGGCGGATCCAGCGAACTGGAGAGAGCTAAACCTTTCACCAGCCATACAATCAATTTTGAAGGAGGCAAGGAAACCGTCCACACGCTCATCGTACCACAGTAAATGGAAGCGTTTTTCTAGCTTCATCTTGGGGAAAAGTAGGGACCCTAAGTCGTGCGGCATTTCGGACGTCCTTGCCTTCCTCCACTCCCTTTACGAATTGGGACTAAAAACCTCATCCATCAAAGTGTACATGGCAGCCATCTCAGCTAGACATGACCCTGTCCAGCAATTCACAATCTTCTCACACCCGCTGTCAAAGTGTTTTCTCAAAGGACTAAGTAACTTACGCCCACCCATTCGCAATTTAGTTCCGCACTGGAGCCTGTCGGTGGTTTTAGCGGCTTTGACAAACAAACCCTTTGAACCACTTGCTACTATTGATTTGAGGCTGCTGACTTTCAAGGTGGCTTTCCTCTTAGCCATCACCTCAGCTAGACACAGCTCTGAGCTTTGTGCACTTATGGCAGACCCCCCCCCCCCTATACACAGTTTTTCCGCGATAAGGTGGTACTGCGACCGGGACCGTCTTTTCGCCCTAAGGTCATAACCAGTTTTCACCTCAACCAGAATATTGTGCTACCGACCTTTTTTCAAAATCCTACGGATTCTGTGAGCACCAGGCTACACTCTCTTGATGTTAGGAGAGCGCTAGCTTTCTATAAGACTAGGACGGCATCATTCCGTAAGTCAGACAGACTCTTCATATGCTACGGGGGCAAAACTAAGGGCCACCCAGTATCTGCCCAGAGGTTTGCGAAGTGGATAGTGAGCACCATCACCCTGGCGTACCAACTGATTCAAAGAGACCCTCCGGATGCCCTTAAGGCACACTCTACACGAGCTCTATCGACCTCTACGGCCCTGGACCGGGGAATTTCCATCCCTGAACTCTGCAGGGCAGCTACATGGTCGAACCCATCTACGTTTATATCACACTACAGGCTGGATGTCAGGGCCAGGGAAGTCGCCTCCTTTGGTTGAGCTGTCTTATCCTCGGTACGTTAGTGACTTTTCCGCGAGCTCAACCCTCCTCCGGTAAGTGCTTGCTTGTTATTCACCCATAGTGTGTGATGCACAGAGACCACGAAGAAGAAATGCAGGTTGCTTACCTGTAACCGTAGTTCTTCGAGTGGTCATCTGTGCAGTCACACAACCCACCCACTGTCCCCTCTGGACCTCACTAAGTCAAGGTTTCTGGAGGCAAATCACTACGTGCAATGCTCAGTATTTCGGTACTCAGGTACATATTTCCATATATTCATAGATTATATTTTTCCTTTATCTCGTTCGCGAGGCAAATATGGTCTCATTGAACTGAGGTAGGTGGGAACCCGAGCATGCGCGATAGGACAGTGGGGGGAGGGGTTCCCGCCAAGAGTCTAGGCTTTAGAAGTTTCCGGAACGAGGCTTGGCGCCGGCGCGAGCCCATAGTGTGTGACTGCACAGATGACCACTCGAAGAACTACGGTTACAGATAAGCAACCTACATTAATTAAAATAGCTTTAAAAGCCTATTTGAAGAAATGGTGATGGTGCCGGTTTGCTTCTACTTCCTCTCCTGCTCATGAGGCAGTTGGCTCTAATGGTCTCTGTAAGGGAATAGGGACTAGAACTCCCTATTACGATAGTTTAAATGTTCATTGCAGTTTAGACTGTAACACTATGTAGCACTCATACAGCACATTTCAAGCATTTAAAGAGTGTTGAACTGGGAGTTGGGAGATCTGGGTTCTAGTCCCCACTCGGCCTTGGAAGCTTACTGCGTGACTTTGGGCCAGTCACAGACTCTCAGCCCAACCCACCTCACAAGGTGGAATGGAGTGGAGGAGGTTTATGTATGCCGCCTTGGGTTCCTTAAGGAGGAAAAAAGGCGGGATATAAATGTAATAAATAAAATTAATAAATATTCTCTTGCGATGCCACTTTGTACATTGCTGTGAGATAGAATTAGAAAGCTAGGTGGCAGGAGGAAGCACAGGCTATCCAGCCAGGAAAAACGTCATTTGGCTTGCAAACCTTCCCCCTGCCCTGTGTCCCTGGGCTTACCCTGCATGGAATCTGCCCCTTGGAACATCCCCAAACCAAAGCCACCAGAGACAGATGAAAGAAACAATGTGGTGGCATTGGAGCAATTGGAAAATTCACGGTAAAACGCTGTGAAAAAGTGCAGTTGGGGGGGGGGGGGGTAAAAAGCCCAATGTGGCTGCAAATTGGCTGTATCGTATAACCAACAGAGCACCACTGCATAGCCACCACAGGGTTAATAGAGTGTATTGACACTCCCTTGGTAATCCTTACAGAATGCTTGTGAATTAAATCAGTATCTCCCTTTTGCAGATGGGGTGGGGCTGAACCTGAGAGGGTTTATTTGTTTGCTTGTTTGTTTATTTGAAATATTTGTACCCCACCTTTCCTTGGAGAGCTTCAGGCAGCAAACCACAAGAATAAAATCTTGAGTTCAAAACAATCCTTACAATATAATAGTAAAACATTAGAGCAGCAGCAGAAAACAACAGAATGTAGCAGTAAAATTATTCGAAATCCAGAGGAAGTTTTTTTAAAAAACCACCAATTTTCAATATTATTATTATGGTTTTTTATTGGTATTTTTAATGATATACTGGTTTTATGTATTTTTAATCAGTTTTGTGTGTTTTATGATGATGTTGTTCCCCGCCTCGATCCAGAGGGAGAGGCGGGTAATAAATAAATATATTATTATTATTATTATCATTATTATTATTGATTACATTTATTTCATTGATTACATACCACCCAATAGCCAAAGCTCTCTGGGAGATTTACAAAGATTAAAGCCTCAAAAATACAATGTAATCACATCATTTAGTTAAGATAGCAGTTGAGAGCCTAAATGTCTTCCTAAAAAGGAGAGTGCCATAAACATAGAGAACAAGATATATTCGTGCCAAAGATTAGCAGAGCTTGGAATATCTTCACTGATCAGTTCACACAGCTCATGCACAGCGACAGAAAACAGCATTGCATCAGCAATGGCTGTGTGAATGTACTCTTGCATACCGGCTTCAACCCTCTTCCAATTGCAACATCTCAATTGAACTGTACACAAAAATCGTCAATTGCAAAGCTGGAGGGCAGAATACTGCCACTTTATGACAGAGGATTTATATTTTCTCTGACATTGCCCAGGCAACACACATCCAATCACAAGAAAAATGTCACTGAAAACAGAGTCTGGGAAGCAATGATGTTGTTTTGTTCCCAGTAAATTCCATATCTTATTCAAAGTCTTTTTATAAATGCAATGGTGTTTTATATCTTTTAATATTCCATAGAAAACCTATCAGAACGCTGAATGGCAAAAAAGGAAATTAGTCAGACTTGCTAGAAGGAAATACTTGTTAGAATTAGCTTTCATCTAATGTTCTACGGTCCCTTATATACAAAGAAATGCCACCAAGAGTAAGGAAAATAGCACTACTAGTATCTTTCTATGTTGGTCATAAGTTCACTCCAGAAACACTACATTACGCACAGGGCTGATTCACACGTAAAGGCACTTGATTACTCGATACTTCACTAATGCCAATTGAATGCATGAACTACTCTACCAAAACATTTAGGGTGTTACGAAAATGTTAGTGAAGTTTGATCTGTGATGGCTTATTCACGCATAAAAGCCATCAAGTGATGAAGATGAATTTGTGAACTAGTACACAACGGTAAGTTTACTACCAGTGGTACCTCATCAACTGATCAGCAGCATTGGCTGTGGATGTAGTTCTTTACAAAACTCAGTGCCAAGAGAAATATGACACCAGTGAAAAATGGATGCATAGATGCTGTTTTCCATTCCATGGCTGGTATGGAAGCATTTGGGGGATGTGCAAATCTCTCTCTCTCTCTCTCTCTCTCTCTCTCTCTCTCTTTAATTGATATCAAGCCCACTTTGAGGGATAACACCCCCTCATAATGCAGACTACAACATACTTTAAAATACAAAGTAAATAATCTAACCATAAAAACAAATGATATTCAGTACATAAACAATTAAAATAACAAGTAAGGTAGCAGATGGTATAATAAGATAAGCCATTTTATTATGATTATTCCTTGTAAGTTCACTGTTCCTGCACACCTCTATGTAGTTACAGTTCAGGGAGAGATAATAACTATGGGCCAGTTTTGATGCTTCAATTTTGCCAGTCACATATGCATGGAAGGGCAGCACAGCATTCCATATACTACCCGTGACATCATGCATATGAGGTGCCATTTATTATTTATTTCATTCATATCCTGCCTTTCCTCCAAGGAGCTCCAAGCGGTGTTCCCTACCTCCTATCTTATTCTCATGACTACCTTGTGAGATAGGTCAGGCTGAGAGGCAGTGACAGAGTCAAGGTCACCCTTAGGTGGGCATCATAGCTGTGTGGGAATTTGAACTTGGGTCTCTTACAGTGCTCCTGTACTGTTTAAAGTCTGACACCACATGGGCAAGGCTAAATGGTGCCTGTCCTTCCTTCTTGGTCACTGCCCTGGATCTTGAAATGGTGAAGATGGGATCTATGCATTTGGCCCAACCCATGAGGTACTGAGCGGTTAGAGATTACAGCAGCGGGGGGAGGATGAAACATCTTATACAAGTGCATCCATTTCCTATGATGCCTCCACCCTCTTTTTCAGGAGGTGGGATCACAGGAACTAAGTGTATATACATATATTCCAAATCACATATTGCACACAGCTGGAATGTGTAGCATGCATGCCTCTTCCTGTCCCATCACATGTACAGAATGACCAGACTTCAAGAATCTGGCTCTGATTCTCTGTGTGTGTACTGTATTGCAAACTATTAGGGTCAAACACTATCTCAATATTTTATAAGTTATTATTCTTTGTTTCTGCATGGCTATCTTAATATCATCCAAAATTAAGGTTATCAGTTGTATGTGACTCTAAAAGAACGCAAATGATTATGGCTACATCTTTTTTTCACCAAAAGCATAGCTATAAATAGACAGATAATGTCTGGGATCTCCACAGCCTAAGTGCTACTATAAATAGTCCATAACATTTTCCCACTTCATGCTTTCGAAAAGAACATTCTCCATTTCCTTTCTCGGAGAACCCTTGGGAATTATGCTAGAGGACTACCACTCCAAAAAAAAAAAGGTATATTAGGAGAGTTACAAAAACATGGTTAACAAACTTGATAACAGCCACTACAGAATCAATTGAGAGAGGTCAAGTGGACCAAGTTCCAAGTCATCATTCACACCAAAATGTCTAACCCAATCACTTTTCTTCACCTTGGTTCAATAATAATTTCACTCCCTAACATTTTATTTTTAAAAAAACGGATGGTCATAGAAGAATATGGAATCCTGTTGAAAGAGAACAAATAAAATAGGCCACTAGAAATATTATGTTCATAACCTCCCTGGGGTGTTGGGCTGATTTCAGCAGTAAGCAACATTTTAGTTGTTTGCTGCCCATCTTATTTACTTGAACAAGAGGGGCATTTTATGCACATGGGTGATGTTTGCTAGAGTTTTCCTTGAGAGCAGACTCCTTGGGTGAAGATAAACTCAAAATGCATTCTCATTGATTTTCAAGGAGAGACATATCAATTGACTAACTTCTAGCACACCCTGCTGGCTGAGACAGTAAGAGGGGGGGAAAGCAAGAAGAGGTGTCAACTGGATTAAAGGAATTTGGACATTTAAAAAAAAAACCTTCAAAAGATACATGCCAAGCCACTATTGAAAGAATCTCTTAGCGATGAAGAAATACCCTTTTTAAGTCTTAATGTTAAAGGTCTTACCAGCAATGTTAAAAGGATGGAAATAGCCATTTTTTTAAGACAGGAGAAGAGAGAAGTGGTTTTCCTTCAAGAAACCCATATGAAGGCACAGCATGAAAAATATCTGGGTCAATTAGGTGTTGGGAACATTTATGCTGCCTATGCCTCCACTAACACTAAAGGAGTGCCAATTTGTATCAAATCTAACATTCTTTTCAAAGTAACCAAAATAAATGTAGAGGGGAGATAAGATGAAAGGGAATCTGATGAATAAGAAGATAACATTGATTAACTTATATGCACCTAATCAGAAGGAAGGTTTATTCTATCATGAGCTTTTTGAAGTAATCTTAGAGTTTGTTGAGGGTGAAGTGATTTTCAGAGATTTCAATGGAATAGTAAATGCTGCTCAAAACAGAAAACGTAAGTCAAAAGAATCTACCAATACCCTTCCATCTAGCTTTTTAAAAGGAATACACTCCTTACATTTGATAGAAATATGGCGTCTTAAACCCCCCACTATTTTAATTTTTTCTTTCTATTCAATTCCAAATCGAAGTTATTCTAGAATCAATATGTTTTTTGTTTCTCTAACTCTTGGTGATTATGAATCTAGATATAAATCAAAGAATTGGAGACTCAATAATTTTTTACTAAAGGATAATTCTGTTGTCAGTAGTGTTAGGTCAAAGAGACAAGAATATTTTGCAGTTAACTGCACTGAAGGGATGGCATGGAGAACAATATGGGATGCTGCTAAAGCTTATATAAGAGGTAACTTTATCTCTGCCTCTAATTATATTAACAAACAGAGATCAAAGTATAACAAAGCTCTAATTACCAAGATTAAAGAGCTTGATTTGGTACATAAAAACACCCAGAACCCTGATATTCTTGAGGAATTAAATTAGTATAGAAATATGCTAGACATGCAAAATGTGTATTTAGCTGAAAGGTCACTTGCCTTCACACATCAGAAATATTTGAGAAAAGTAACAAAGCAGACAAGTTACTGGCTCGTAAACTGGCAGGAAAACAGGAACAAATGTTAATTCCTCCAGTGTTGCTGGAACAACAACATAGATTTGCACAAGACAGTAAAGAAACAATATCTGAATTTGTAAACCATTTCACAAACTTATATAAATCTGAGAACCCTTCATCAGATACAGATTCCATCATTTACTGAAGTGGACAGAAAGCAGCTGAATGCTCCAATTGCTACACAGGAGATACACCAAATGATTAATGCCTTGAAACCAAACAAATCACCAGGAATAAATGGGCTACCTGCTGAATTTTACAAGATGTTTGCTGATATGTTACTAGTCCCACTAAAGAAGTTGTTTGATGAGTCTATCAATATGTTAAAGATTCCTGACTCAGACCCCCTCTAGATGGATTCCGTTTGACGCCTGGTTAGCCAATTATGTGCATAATCGCTGAAGCGCTTTATCGTAAATGCTTGTATGCAGGAGGTAATTGAGCACTCAACAGGTGACCTTACCGGTTGTTTCAAATGCGCTTTACAAGTAGTTAATGCGGAGAATCGCTTGTTCACATAGTCAAAATGCGCTTTAACGGCCGGAGCAAAATAAAACTCGCTATTTAACGTGCATTTGATAATGCACATCATCGGAGAGAAAACGCGCCTCTACGCCCGATTTGCGCTCCGTTCTTGTAGAGGTAAATTTTTAATGCGCCTTGAAAGAGCTTTAAATGCCTCTTGTAGAGGCAACCTCATAAAAGAAGCAAGGATCATATTAATACTTAAGATTTAAAAATCCATCATTGACCTCATCTTATCCAATATCACTCTTAAATCAAGATTATAAAATCCTATCATCTATTTATGCCAAAAGGATAAAAAAAATTTCAAAATATATTCATCCTGACCAAATGGGTTTCTTAGTGGGGAGATTGTTATCAGACAGCACAAGGAGGGCAGTGAACCTTTTGAATGAATCCTGTGTTAGTAACAATCAAACTGTTTTTGCTTTCTTAGATGCTGAAAAAGCTTTTGATCGGGTACAGTGTAAATTTCTCTATAAGGTGTTAGAGAGATTTAATGTCGGAATACCGTTCTTAACTTATATCAAAGCCCTTTATGAAAAACCAAGTGCCTCACTTTTTATTAATAATTGTAATTCTGAATTTTTCCAAATAAGTAGGGGAACCAGACAGGGCTGTCCCTTATCTGCTTTACTTTTTGTCTGCTGCATTGAACCTTTAACAATTAAGATTCGTTCATCAAATGAAATATCAGGTATAGAAACAATGGGGTGCAATGGAGGGTGTGTGGCACTATCAGGGTTCCTGATCATTGGGAGGACTCTGTGTTCAGCTGACTGTGCTTAGATTTTCCCTTCAGACCTTCCCATAGTAGAGCCAGCTCACCCATGGATTTTGGGTGTGGGGCTAGTTGTGGTGACTAGGCTTGTTCTCTTTAGGCTAGGGGAAGGAGTTTTTAGCGATCCGAATCAGATTCTGAAGCAAAAGAGACAGCACTAAAAATGTACTAACTTACAAGCGAAGTGGGGGAGGTGATTCTCACATGCTCATCCCCAGCTAGTGAAGAGCTTGTGAAAATCACCTCTCCCACTTCACTTGTAAGCTAGTAGGTTTTTAGTGCTGTCTCTTTTGCTTCAGAATATGATTCTGATTGATCGTTAAAAACTCCTTCCTCCAGTCTAAAGAAAACAAGCCTAGTCTCTTCCACAGGTTCAGGTTCAGGCAATGTTGCCTGAGTACAGCTAAAATGTTCAAGATTGTTATCTCCATCTTGAGGGACAACTGCTTTACTTCCAAATTTCTCTCACAGCTAGATCTACACTACTGCTTTATTAGGGTGACCATACGGAAAGGAGGAAAGGGCTCCTGTATCTTTAACAGTTGTATAGACAAGGGAATTTCAGCAAGTGTTATTTGTATGCATGCAGCACCTGGTGAAATTCCCTCTTCATCATAACATTTAAAGCTGCAGGAGCCCTGCCCTCTGGACCACATACAAAAGTTAAGAGAAAAAAGAACCTCCTAAAACATTTTAGTCTAAGGGCTCCGGCCACAGTTATCCCTTTTACATCATCAAAGCAAAGAGAGGTTACAAACACACCCAAAGAAGATTAAACTGTGTGGGTGTTTACTGTTTTATGGTTGTTCTATGATATACATTGTTGTTGTTGTTTTATGAGGCAAGATACAAACACATTAGACAAACAAGCAAAGCTTTTCTGGATGCATAGAGATCCTTTCTGTGTAAGCTTGTATGGATTTATTTAGAAGTAGATATGTCACACCCATATTGCACTCACAGTAGAGAGCTTGTGCCAGACATACAGAATTTATGTTATTTTGTCCTCCTGAAGCCATATATTGGATCCACCCTGAACTAGATGCCTGTTATCCTCGTCTTTCAACAAAAAGAGCCTGCTCACAGTAGTATGGTGCATGGGACAGAGCCACTTGGGGACCAACCTAGTTACTTTTAACATGAGAAACAGCTGCTTTAGATACCCATAGCTATTAGGTATGGCATCCTGCTCAGTCAATCTTAGTCCTTGGAGTAGGGGGAATAGGAAGCCCTGCTCTTTTCAGTTTGCCACAGGTTAAATACAGCTTGAGTCAGGGATGCCTTCAGCTCAAAATGATAAACCTGCTAACTCATCCAATACTAACTAAACTGGATTCCTGTTAAGTTTTGAGATTTTATCCGACGTTATCTGTGATAGCCCCGCTCTTCAATAAAAATACTTCATTTGATTTTATTGTCATATGACCTAAGACAACTCACAAGATAGAATAAAATGCAACAGCAAGAGCATGCTCCAAACAGTTCAGCTGTTATTTAAAAGACCTGGGCCTTCTGACACTGAAAGGACATTACCAGGCCTGGCCCAAGGTGGGTTGCTGGCTGCCACCACCCCTCCCCACCCCGTGCACCAACTCTGTGTGCTGGCAGCAGTGCTTGCCTGGACGGTAACCCAGCCAGTGTCCCTGCTTCTTCCGAAAATCTCATGTGACTTCCAGGATGAGGTATCTGACACATTGCGAGATATAGGACACCTCATCCCGGAAGTCTCGTGAGACATTAGACTTCTGGGAGAGGCAGGGGAGCCAGCGAGTGGCAACTGCCTACTGTTCCATCCCACTGCCTCCTGAGCCAGAACAGGAGGCAGCGGGATGGAGGTGTGCGCCGCCTGCCCAGGCGAGCAGTCCAGGCATGCAGGAGGTGTGTGCTCACTTGGGCAGATCCCACCCACCTTGACTACTCATTTGGGCAGCTGGCAGGCTGTGCCCATCACCCCTTGGTCTCGCTGGTCTCGTGCCCTTGGTTAGCAGGACCAAGGGGCGGTGGGTGCGGCCTGCCAGCTGCCCAAACAAGCAGTCCAGCTGGGTAGGAGCCGCCCACTGTTTCGTCCTGCTGGCTCGGTCCCAGTGACTAGTGGGACCAAGAAGCACCGGTGAGTATGCCCGCAAGTGCCACTCCCGCCACTCTTACGAAATTTTGCCACCGGATGCACCTGCATCAGGCAGCTTCAAGGAAAGCCAGCCCTGGACATTACGAACATAGGAAGCTGCTATATACTGAGTCAGACTATTGGTCCATCAGGCCCAGTATTATCGACACTAACTGGCACTGCCTCTCCAGGGCTTCAGAAAAGAGATGACAGGTATTGAACCAGGGACCTTCTGTATGCAAAGCATGTGTTCTACTACTGAGCTATGGCCCCTCCCCATGGGAGCCAGAGAAACATCCCTGGAGAGAACATTCCACAGAGATAGATCCATAGCCAAAAGGGTTGGGAAAAGATGGTTCTTTAGGTATCCATATTAAACACATGCACAAATGTTTCCCATCTTTCCCTTATCTACCTAATTGCCCATCTGAAACCTTCCATGACGTGAGGGCGATGGTAACGTTCTGGTGTTCAGGGCAGTCTGATATATTAAATTTCCCCACAACTGGGAACACTATCCTCTGGTGTCTCTGGGTCAATTTTACAGGAATGTAGCATTTTGAATATGGGCACCCTCTTGATAATAGGACAAAAAGTGCTGTGACATTTTAGAAATACTGTTTTGTTACCTTCTGTAGACAACAGCCTGAAGTACATCTTGTGCTTCTGAAGAAGACAAGAACTTATGCCATAATAAACAGACTGCTTCCCCAAAATAGTTTCCCATGTCCTTGGTTCAATGACTGAATAATAATTTAATAATTATGCCAGAATTCTGCTTTTCCGGAATGCAAAGTTAGTGGAAAGCTTTATCTGTTGAATTTCTGCCTATCATTCAGCTGTTGAAGGCACAGGAGCTCTGCCAGAAAAGAAAAAGTAGGAGGCCCAAGTCTGAAACCTGCTTAGTTATGAATCTCTGTTGAACCTTGTAGTGCTGTGTGCAAACTTTCTTTGTCTGTCTGTCTGTCTGTCTGTCTCTCTCTCTCTCTCTCTCTCTCTCACACACACACACACACACACCTCACATGACTTTTCCAAGATTAAAAAAAATTGTAATCCATCTTCAGTTCTCAGTTATGGGAGGAAAAAACCCTAAGAAAAATAGGTGACAGCAATGCTGTACTAAGATCTGAAGAGCGTTGTTGTACTAGTCTGTAGCAGTAAGGTAATAAGTACCATTGTAGAATTAAGGGTGCATCCACATTACAGCTTAAAAGGGGGTTTAATATACTTCCGATGCACATATGGTATCCCAGCCATGATATATTTACTTCAAGATGCCTCAATCTACATAGATACCCCACCCATCCTTATGATGGATGGGGTCAATGTGAGACTGTCACAATTTGTACAATCTAAAACAACTGATTTTCAGCACTGTCAACGTTAAAAGAAAAATGCTCATGAAAAATGTCACTAGCATACCCTGAGCGTTTTTTCTTGCATGCGTGGTTCATTATTCATCACATTTGTATCCTGTCCTGCCCTTCCATGGAGAACTATGGGGTCATGTGCGTGGGATTTCCTCCTATTTGTCTCTCAACCTTGTGACATAGATTAGATTGAAGGACAGTGATTGGGCCAAGGAACATAGGAAGCCGCCTTACAACAGGCCAAACTGTTTGTCCGTCTAGCCATGTAGCAACTCGCCAGAATCTCATAGCGGCCTTTCCTATCACCAGCCACACAAAGCCTTTAAACTGCCAGGGAGATCTGCATGCAAAGCAGTGTTCTACCACTAAACTACGGTCCTTCCCCAAGTTATTCAGCGGACCAGTTCACATGATTGCCAAGTGGTTAACAAACCACAGTGGCTTGTTAACCACACTGCACATGCCGGTCATATGCCATCCTGATTTGCTGAATTACCAGCGTGGCTTACTATGTCATCTGAACCCGGTGAGGATGGGTTGCTGTTGTGGTTAACAAACACCTCAGAATCCTAAAACAGGCCATGGGTTCTGGTTAGTTTGTTAACTACCCAACCAACCACCTTTGCCAGGTTCAGACAACGTGGTTAGCCATGCCGGTGAAGGGTAATTAAGCAAATTGAGCTGGTATGAGACCAGGAGCTCCAAAAGGATCTCTCCAAGTTGGGAGAATGGGCATCTAAATGGCAAATGTGGTTCAATGTAAGCAAGTATAAAGTGATGCACATTGGGGCAAAAGATCTCAACTTCAAGTATAACCTGATAGAATCTGAGCTAGTGGTGACTGACCAAGAAAGAGATCTTGGGGTTGTTATAGACAGCTCAATGAAAATGTCAATCCAATGTACTGCTAATGTAAAAAAAAAAGAAAAAAAGAAAGAAGAAGAAAGGCAAACTCCATATTATGCATAATTAGGAAAGGAATTGAGAGTAAAATTGCCAATATCATACTGCCCTTATGCGAAACTATGGTGTGATCACACTTAGAATACTGTGTACAGTTCTGGTCACCACACCTAAAAAAAGATACTGTGGAGTTGGAAAAAGTGCAGAAAATGGCAATTGAAATGATCAAAGGGCTGAAGCATCTATCCTGTGAGGGAACAGCTGGGATTGTTTACCTTCAGTAAAAGGCAAGTAAGGGACCTGATAGAGATGTGCAAAATTCTGCATGGTGTGGAGAATGTGGATAGGGAGATTTTTTTCCCTCTCACATAATACCAGAACCCATGAAGCTGATTGGTGGGAGATTCAGGACAGATAAATTTTATTTATTATTATTATAATTATTATATTTTTTCATTCAGCACAGTTACTATGGAATTTGTTACAACAAGACATAGTGATGACCACCAACTTGGATGGCTTTAAAAGGAGATTAGACAAATTCCTGGAGTAGTCTATCAATGGCTACGAGTCCTGATGCTATATGCTACCTCCAGTATCAGAGGCAGTAAACCTATGTACACCAGAGTGCTGTTGTACACAGGTACTGCTTGTGGAATTCCGCGGGCAGTTCATTGGCCACTGTGTGAAGAGAATGGTGGACTAAATTGATCCTTAGTGATCCAGCGTGGCTCTTCTTATGTTCTTATCTAAGAATTTAAAAAGAATGCCACTTTATCCCCCAGCAAGAACCCAACCAGAGGGCTGTGTGAGCCACATGACACCATACATGAATAATTATGATTTGTTTTGAAGATGTATATCCCCACTTTAGATAAAATTATTCTCAATGCATATTACATCACAATTAGTATTATTTTTAAAAACCCTGCACAACCCAGCAGCCCTTCGTTCTATGGCAAATGGAAAATTATGTAGTTTTAAAACAACTGGCAGTTGGACCTGAGTGCTCTTTCTGGCACTGAGAGGTATGGAAGTTCTCTGCAGCTGCTCCTTCTCTGGCTGTTGCTTGGGGCCAGGCCGCTCTTCCCTTTGCTGTAATATTCTTCCTGAGGGCAGGGTGCAACTTCACAGTGGCTCTTGGTCCTCTGGATGGGGCTTGAGGTTGCTTTCCTTCCATTCAGCAATCACAGGGGTTTAAGAAGGGGCAAAGTAACGCATTTAAAAGGGGAAAAGGTTATTTTTGTGATGGTGGGAATCAGTGGGAACAACTTTGTCACATTTGTGCCAAGGAGAAGCCAAATCTGAAGGGTTTCTGTCATGTCACTGAAGGTGTCTACATGGCCTATTAACCGCGTCATGGCTGCGCAGTAGCACTGTGTTGTTTATATGATGAAACTACCAACTCGCAGCCACATTGGCTCTTCCCCCTGAAATTGCACATTTTCAAAGTGTTGATTTACCACAACTTTTCAATTTGCTGTGAGGTCACCACATTGTTTCTTGTGCCTGGTGGCTCCTGTATCCACAAGTGGGCGTAGCTCTGGGCAGATCAGGTAGCCGCAGCAATACCAGCTCATGTCCATGGTGAACATATAAGGAAAAGAGTAGGTTGAAGAGATCGTCCATGAGGTCTGTTGTCCCTTTTGATTTCTTGGATTTATAACCTGTTCTATCCTATGGGCTCAGAGCAGTTTCATTTTCCCAAAGTTCTAACACCACAGTCCCCAAGGGGCTCACAGTCTAAGTAATTAAATTATTTGGAACACAAAAGAGGTCAAATAGATTGAAAAGGAATGCTGCAGACATAAGAACAAAAGCCATGCTGGATCAGACCAGAGGCCCATCTAGTTCAGCATTCTGTTTACACAGTGGCCGGACCACTGTCGATGGAAAACCCAAAAGCAGGACATAAGTGCAAGAGCATCCTCCTGCCCATATTCCCCAGCAACTGGTGCACTGAGGCTGCCTCTGATACTGAAGGTAACATAGGTGTGACACACACACAGAGACACCACCCCTATCACACCATCCATAACCAATCCCAACTTCCATTAAACAGGAAGTACTTTCTACAAGTAGCTATTTGCTCAATGGCTATTTATTTATCGAAGAGGGTGGGATGGTCCAGGTGGGAGCCAGAGCTCAGTCCTAGCTCTGCCCAGTAGATCTGCACTCCCAGCCCAGAGAATATTCCTCAGCAGCAAGAGGTGCTGCTAATGGCAACTGCAGGGTAGGGTTGGATACAGAACCCTGGAGGCCAGAGTTATCCCTGGTGTGGTATCTCTTGTGCACTTTTAACTCCAATCTTGTCATACATTGGCCCATTTTAACCAAGACACATTTCCCCCTCACTAGGCACAACTTTTTTACCGGACCCCAATACGTAGGCTAACCATATGAAAAGGGAGACAGGGCTCATGTGACTTTAACAGTTTTAGAGAAAAGGGAATTTCAGCCAGAGTCATTTGTATGCAATTAGTTCCTGGTGAAATTCCCTCTTCATCGCAACAGTTAAAGGTGCAGGGGGCCTACCTTCTTTTGTATATGGTCACTCTAGTATAGTGCTTGCAACTTTAACTGTTCTGATGAAGAGGGAATTTCACCAGGAACTAATTGCATACAAATGGCACTGGCTGAAATTCCCTTTTCTCTACAACCGTTAAAGTTACATGAGCCCTGTCCTCCTTTTCATATGGTCAGCCTACCAATACGTGAGACAACCGGATGAATAGCTTTCGAGCGTGTGCAGAGAGTCTCCGTCTATGTATGTCTGGAATGGAGCGCTACTCCACCACCTCCCGGCCAGACACCTTCGCTGAGGCAAGAGGAAGGCTGCCAGACGGGCGGCAGCGGCTTTCCTTTAAGGAACAAAACCCGTGTCAGCTTTTCGTGCCTTTCCAGAGAAAACTTCCCAGCAGGCGGGGAAAAAGAGAGGCGGAGAAACCGTGCTTCTGAGGCGGGCTGAACGCTGGGCCGGGCGGAGGCTGGAAGCGGCCTTGCCCAGCCCCCGGAAGTCTCCCCGGTGGCCACCAGCGAGCGAGGCGGAGGTGCATTGTCGCAGGCGCCGTTTTCTTCTTACCCGAGCAATATGTGAGGGCGGCGGCGCTTTATGAGGCGAAGCTGTGAGGGAGTGAATGAGCGTGTCGGGAACTCTCTCCGCCTGGCTGCCGGTCTCCGCTTCCTTCTCCTCGCCGCACCCGCCCATGCTGCTTCCTGCCTCGACTACCCGCGGGCCATGCGGCTGAGCGCCGAAGCCATCCTCTTCCTCCTCGGCTGGAGCCTGAGGGGCATGAGAAGAGGCGCCTCCTCCTCCTCCTCCAGGTGGCAGTGGCGTTGCTGGTGAGGCGAGCAGGCGGCGGGAACCCAACACATAAAACAAAACACATTCGGCCAGGAAGATGTTGCTGTCACTGGTGTTCCACACCTACTCCATGCGCTACTTGCTGCCCGCCGCTGTGATGATGGGCACAGCCCCCACCTACATGCTGGCCTGGGGAGCCTGGCGCCTGCTTTCGACGGTGCTGCCCGCCCGCTTCTACCACGAGGTGGATGACCGGCTGTACACCATCTACCAGAGCATGGTGCTCTTCTTCTTCGAGAACTACACCGGCGTACAGGTCAGGGCGGGTTCCAGATTTTGTGGGGCTGATGGCAACATTCCCTCGGTGGGACACTATCCTCTTCCTTGCCCCACCTCTCGCCCCACAGCAGGTCTTTGTCCCTATTGCCTGGTTTCCCGGTGTGAGAGAGAGGGTGCGTGTGTGTGTGCGTACAGGTGAGCCGGAGGAGGCAGCAGCACCTGCTCCTTGCAATACTGTCGCTGCTTGCACACCTGAGCAAGGGAGCGAGTAGTGATGCCGCTTCTGCTTCCATTTGCGCACCCACACGCGCTTTCGGTGGACGGTGCTGCAGTTGGGAGGGCTTTTCTGGGCGGTGCTGTGGCTTCCTGCTGCACCATCCAGAAGGCGGAGCAGAGGCAGCTCTGGGCAGCCCCTCGACCTCTTACCTCTTTCAGCGGTGCAGGATTTAAGATTGGGTGCTGCCCAGAGAGAGAGAGAGAGAGAACAGGCAAGTGAGTAGAGGTGGCTTTAGCTGCAAGGAGCTGCTGTCTCACCTTACTCACCTGCCTGTGCATACTCTCATTCTCTGGACAGTGTGTTGGCTTCTGGGGCAGCCCAGTGGGCCCAGTTTTAACCACTGTGTCTCCTCACATTGAGAGAGGGAGAATGATCTAGTAAACTAGTAGAGGCAGTGACTGCTTTTTGCCACAGCTCCCTTCTTACATTGCTCACCTGCCCTACCCATCTGGGCAGCACGGTGGTTAAAATTCAGTTTGAGAGGCCCTTGTCCTCACTGCTTCATCATGAGGAGAGTGCTTACTTCCCCCTCTCTCTGAATGGTGTAGCAGACAACCTCATCACCCAGAAGGAGAGGGCAGGTGAGAGATCCAAGGAAGGGAACAACCCTGCCTTGGTTTGCTTGCTTCTACACCCTCTAGATGGCACAGCACAAAAGACTGGGCCTGTTGAGGCAGAGGTGACAAGAAGCTACTTCTCTTTCTAGCTTAGGAGTGGCAACCTTTTTTCAGTTGAGGTACGCATCCCTGTAGCCCGGTAGGTGTGGTCAGAGCCATCCTACACTCTTTCTCTCAGGATAATCCACAAATGAGATCTCAAATGAGACAGTAAGTGAGTGGCTGGGGTAGTGATGTATCTTAACTTTAGATCTCTTGAGAGAAGAGTGTGGGGTGCTGATGATCTTAAGTGAAGATCATCACCACCCCATATTCTTTTTCTGACACACCATTGATTCACACAGACACCTATCCTAAATTCCACTCTCCCTTAGTTCCCCCTTTCTCTGTCTCTGACACACCACTTTTGCACACAGACACCGCAGTCCCATTGGGCACCTCTGGCCTGCAGAGGTCCATCCACGGTCTCACAAGAACAAGAGAGAGATTGACAGGCAGTCATGAGGTCAGAGGCCCAACCACAGACCACAACAGCTGGAGTGTTTTTGTGAGTGTTATGTAGCTCTAGCCTCCACTCTCTGTGGTTGGGCCTTTAAACTCATGTGTGCTGGCCTGTTTATAGTCCACATGAAGTTTAGTTACACAAAGTTTGTAAAGAATGATATCCCCCACTTTTCCAGTACATGCATATGTGTTGAATCCAGCAGTGTCTGTGGAGTGAATATAGAACTAAAAAACAGTAGCTTTCTGGTTGATGGAAGTGTAGCCTTATGAATAGCTTGGTGATGAATAATTAAAATATTTGCACAAGTTATGCTAGTGTTCCTGTTAGTGAAAAGAAAGTCATGCATATTAGCTCTCTGCGAACAGTGAAGCTGTGAATGGCGCTTCTCTCAGACATTGCAGTTTGACTTGTATTTTCTTGGCTGCTGCTTTCTGATTCAAAGCAAGGTATAGATTCAGTGACAATCAAATTTAAATGTCTACAGACATCTAACAGCTCAATCCTATGCATGTTTACTCAAAAGTATGTATCTCTGGGTTCACACAGTAGGACTTACTCCAAAGCAAGTGTGCACAAGTTTGCAGCCTGTGAGATATTTAAAGACTTGCCCAAGGATAAATGAAGGAAATTTCCAAAGATGCTAAAACACAACACACACACAGTTGTTCTCAGCTTTATGCTATAGGCAAGGCCATCATTCCTCCCAATTTCTGTTTAACTATTCACAGAAGGCCTGTTCCATGAGTTCCTCAAGATGGATAATAGACAAATCAATAAATAAAACGGGAATCAAAATAGTTCCATACACATGGTAAACCACCTCCATAACTCTGAAACATCAATGAAATTCCGAAACATTCATGAAATCTTTTTAGTAACCTTATGGCAGTTCTGCAAGCAAAGCGGGTTAGTTACTAGCTATCCAACAAAATTACACTAACTTGTCTAGATAAAGCTGATTAAATCTCACATTGGTACCTAGGAAGCTGCCTTATGCAGAGTTAGATCATTGCTCCATCAAGCCCAGTATTGTTGACACTGACTGGCAGTGGCTCTCCAGGGTTTTGGGCAGGATTCTTTTCTTGCCCTACCTGGAGAAGCTGGAGATCAAACCTGGGACATTCCGCATGCAAAGCATGTGCTCTGTCACACTGAGCTATGACCCCTCCATGTTAAAAGCTTTCATTAGTTTGGGAGCCATTTTGATACAACTTTAGCTTGTAATCACCAGAATATCTCAGTCTTCAAGTCAAATATTATTTTGTTGTCTTCTTGAAAACAGAGGAGATACTGAAGAAAGTTGTCCTGAACAAGCACCCCAGCTTTCATTCTTACATCTCAATATTCAAAAAAGTGATCACATATGTTATATCTTATATATTCTCCCCCTGCTACTTCGAAAATGTATGTGGGAATTGAACTGTTTTTCAAACAAAATTATATCTTAAATGTGAATACCAAATTTTATTTTGATGTCTCAATACTGAACAAAGTTACCATGTGACAAACAAAATAACGAATGGCCAGTAATTAAACCAAAGTGTTTGCTTTGTTCTGCCACTTATTAAAGTAATATGAAGTATTTAGCTTCAGGAGTGGGGCACTTTTGCCAGCATGAACTATGGCTTTAATTTGCATTGTTCAAGCATAGAAGATCATCACTGTCTGCTTATGCTATCTGTAGACTTTACCCTGATCTCTCAAATTTTTAACTTTTTAGCATGGTTCTTTGTGCTATTTGCTTGCATGTCTGGAATTTTACTGATCACAGATCGTTTTATAAAGTCACATCAGATGCTCCATATATATAGGGAGTCATGGCCTGGTTCACACATAATGCTACCCCATGGTACAGGCTGTTTAATTCTGAGTTGTTACGATATGGGCATGCTGCAGCGCTAACAAACCATGGTTTGTTAACTACAAACAACCCTGAAAGAAAACTCATGGTTAGTTGTTGGGTTATGAACTTCTGGTTGTTTAAACCATGGGTTGTCATTAGACTTGTTTTGCTAGGCTACCATGGCGGCAAGCAAGAATGGTTAAAAAAAAGAAAGAAGAAGAATTAGACGCTCTACATGCCAGTAGTACAGTGCCCCAAAAGCACTTGGGATACAGAAAGAGAGCTGGTGAAGGACAAGGGAAATAAACAACCCAGGGAATGAGAAAACAAACAATGGTTTGTTTGATCATTTGCCAGACAAGCCCTGGGTAGGGTGATAAACCATGCATTAAAGTTATGTGCAAATTAGGCCAATAAATCTGTTCACAAGCAAAGGTTGAAATAAGAATTCTGCAAGTAAGTGTGACTTTGATTGGGGTACGTGAAATCCATAAATTAGGGGTAGGCAACTGATACCCTCCTGATGTTTTGAACTACAATTCTCACAAGTCTCAGTCAGTATGACCAATGGTCAAGGATTATGCAAATTGTAGTCTAAAACACCTAAGGGCCACTACATTGCTAATTGTCTGATTATTGTAAATTACAAAGCTTTTTGCCTCAAGGCCACCATAGAATATCCTGACCCATTACTGTCTTGGTTAGAGTCTCTCCCCCATCCCCCTGCTGAATATAATATATTGCGGTATCATGATATTTAGACATGCCAATTTGGAATGAGTTCTATTAAAATCACTGAGACTAGTAGCTAAGCAAATTTATTCAGGCAAATGTGTTTAGGATTAGCTGTTCATATCAGTACTGTTGCTAACATACAAATGTTTCGAACTCTGTTCAATAAGGCCACCGAACAGATGTTAGACTGTCCCTTTATTGAACAGGCCTGAATGAAATTAGTGATCTAGAGGTCAAAGGCTTCTGCATCCTGTTATCCTGTGATTTTGTCCTGAAAGCACTTCCATCCCTTTCCCTTCATTCATGAGTAAAGCCTAATGTTTTCCAGCCCACCCCGTTTGTATTCAAAATTGTGTCTTCCACTGATAATAAAAATAAATAAAAAGCAAAACACCTCTAACCATAACATAAACCATATGCACACCTTTTTAAAACCAGGTTGTATTAGGGGGGAAACCCTCTTTTGCATATTTGGATAACATTGTTTTCTTCATATATGTGAAAAATATATTCTGTATGGGCTAGTTCCATAGGATGATCAAAGAAGAATGTTGGAAGAGCTTTTCACTTGCAGAAAGGGCATTCAAGGTTGGAAGTGAGTTCCTAGTTTAAGACAAGTTACAGGCACCCAAATTTGTCAGTGTAACTCAGTGACTATGTTAGCACAAAACGCTATGCCAGAATTGTTTGTAAACTCTTTTCCTCTTTCCTAGATAATTCTCTATGGTGATTTGCCAAAGACTAAAGAGAATGTGATATGTATCTCAAATCATCAGTGTACAGGTTTGTAAACAGTTTTCTTACCTATAAGGGCTTTTTTTAAGTGTGTGTGTGTGGGGGGTGTAAAAACATAATGTGTTATTGCAGCTATTCAGACTGAACTACTTAGATTTAAATATTGTTTCATATTAAGATATTGAATATGTAAAATATGCATTATGATCCTGATAAAGAGGAGCAAATTCTATACACGCAGTTCTACCTTAATGTTTCTCCTTTGCAAAAGCCACCCCATGTGCTTCTTGTCAACTGCCTCAAAATTTGTACTAGCTCTTGGAAGCAGCCGTTGAAACTCTCTCTGCCGCAGTATGGAATATGGCTCGGAGAGCTGCAAAAGTTGGGCCCACCAACTTGCACAAACAGAAGTGCAAAGCCACTGCTGGATACAATCCAAAGATTTCCTGTATGAAGCAGGCAGCGTTGAGAAACCACACTGTATTCATAATAAGCCCTTGCCTGAACTAAAGGGATCTTTCTAGATCAGGACCTAAGTTCTATATTTAAGGATGTCCTTTCTTAGGCGTGACTCCATTACTCACTGTGGACCAACAGCAAACACCCATTTTGAACTTTATTCAAACTGGCTCAGTGATTTGAATTAATCGCTGAAACCCTGGATGGACTTTTTTTAAAAAAACAAACAAACATGTTCTTCAATTCACCTATTAAGAGCACATTCCTTAACATGAAGATGTGTTTCTGGATCTATTCCAAAAGTGGTTCTCTTCAGATGTTTTGGACTTGTGTCCATCAATCCCAGTCAGCATGGGTATTGATTAGGAATGCAGGGAATTGTAGTTCAGACATCTGTTGAGCACCAGATTGGGGAAGGCCTATTCTATACTGGCAGTAGATTGGAACATTATTTAGTAGTGTTATGAAACATGTCTTGTAACATTCGAAAACGAAGAAATAAATGGGAAATGGAATGTTAAAATATTGGAAAAGGAAGTGAGGAATGATTGTAGAAAGAGCTTCTCTTGCTCATTGAAAGAAAGAAATATGTGATGTCCCATGAGAGAAAATGGGTATTAAATATGCTAAGAATGGTTTTGGGAAGTATTTTAATGTTTGCTTAGGAATATAAATGTTTGTGTTTTGGCTTTGCAGTTGACTGGATTATAGCAGACATGTTGGCCATCAGGCAAAATGCTCTTGGACATGTTCGATATGTTTTGAAAGACGGATTAAAATGGCTTCCTATGTACGGGTGGTATTTTTCTCAGGTAAATCTTAAATCTATTCCCATGTAACATTAAATAACTATCACTTACTACTTATTTTTGACACAACTCAGTCATAGACATGTTTACTTAGGAGTAAATCTCATTGGGTTCAATAAAATTTAGTGCCAAGTAAAGCATGCTTAGAATTGTGGCAATGCAGTAATTCTGTCTTGGTAATGAATGTGTGTGTTGCATACTTAAAATAGAATGGATAGTGACACATAATTGTCTTTCAAGTAAACTGGTTTAATCTGCATACTGTGGTGTAAGAACATATCTCTGGCTCTCAATCTAGTTTAACTCTCTTACCAATTGAAAATTAACTCACTGAACTTGGGACAAGGCATATAAGATAGAATAATATGTGCCTGTGTCCTATGCACCCAACAGTGCAATTATAATTATGTTTACTCAAAAGTAAGTCGCATTAAGTTCAATGGGAGTAAGGAGCCTAAGGAGTGAGTCGCGTTGAACTCAGTGGGACTTACTGCTGAGTAAACATAATTAGGATTGCATTGTAAGTTAACATCTGGTTAATTAAAACATATAACTAGTGTGGCTTTTATCACATTTAGTTCTGGGCTTGTGCCAATGCAAGTAAAATGGTCTATATTCATGGGCTAATCTGCTATAGCATGGGTGCGTAATGTATTAGCAAAATTTGTTTGTTTCTCAGAAAAACAACAAACAAAAACAATTCAACACATGCCCATATATACTAAAAGTGAAGGGATTGTGATTCCTGTGTCTTTGTCACAGTGAAAATTTGGATAAAAAACAACTCCTCTTCATATATGAATGATTGCTTAGATATATTCTTATATTCTCTTATTCTCTTTCCCTTTTTGCTTTTTTGCTCCTCTAGTTGAGCTTCATGTGGATTTCATCCTAGTAGGTTATCAGGATGATCTAGTAAGCTGTGCTCCATTAGACACACTAGTTGAAATTTAGAAGATCTTTGGGAGACAAGGGGTAGTGTTTCTCATTAGGTGTGTGTGGTTCCATGTCTAAAGTGGTGCCATATATTCTAAGCAGAGAGAGGAGGAAAAGCTACATTGAAAAGTTTTCATTTCCGTGTACATGCCTTGTGGCCTGTATGTCACAAAATGTTGGTTCACAGGCAGCAAAAACAAGGCGCCATAGTGTATGGCACTAATTTATGAACACCATCTATGAAATCATTTAAATAGATGAATCTCTTTTTTATTTGGAGTGATCCTGGAGATGTTTTGTGCTGCCAGTCAGGAAGAAAAAATAGATGCACATATAAAATGGATCAGTATATAATGGCTGAATTTGCATCCATTAGTTATAAAATGGCTGAAATTGTATCCATTAGTTGCATGCAGGTTTCCTCTTGCAGTTGTTAAACAAGCGACAGCTGATCTGTCATGAGTTCAACATAATGTATAAAACCACTATTCTGAGGATGAATTCAAAAGTTACAACCTCCATGTGGAGGTCACTCAAAAATGTTTTATGTGGCTGTATTCCATTTGTAGCCATGTCTAATCCTTTTGTAAGCAACTTACATTACAGTTCCCACATGGCAGCATATTTTTTTTGCCTCCACTTGAGGACCATAATATTTGAATCAGACCTCAGGGCTAGTGCATACAAAATAGTAGCCACATGGAGGCTGTGTTGTCGTGGCTGCTCTCTCTACACTGGAAGCTGTTCTTATGGAGTGTGTTGTTGTGTTGATTGTTGATAGACTCCACATGATCGCAAACCTAAAAAATAGGGGTGGCTGTTTTTCTCCATGGCATTGTGAAGAAAGTTAGCCAGTCTATATGACAAACCATTCACTTGCAGTAACATGCCAAATGTTGGTAACTATCATATTGTTGCTGTTGGGTATGCATCAGCCACCAATCATAATGATATTTTACTTATTTATTTATTTATTTTATTTATTTATTTATTTATTGCATTTTTAGACCGCCCCATAGCCGAAGCTCTCTGGGCGGTTCACAAAAATTAAAACCATGAAATCATTTTAAAATATATAAAACAAGGCACAATCTAAAAACACAGAATAACATACAATATAAAAACACAACCAGAATAAAACCAAGCAGCAGGAGTGAGAATTGTGAATGTACCTGAAGTTTATTCTATGAGTAGGGAAGCAATATGATATGAATTACAGTGATTTCCTTGCTTAATATACGAACCAGACATTGTGGTGAGCCAGTGAAATTATTTTCCCTGGACGGAGGGTCAGAGAGGAGAGCATTGTTTATATTTTCCCACTTCTCAAAAAAGGTGTTGCAATTCTTTTTTTATCCTATTCCATCCCAAAGACTTACACAAAAATTAAAATGGAATACAGTAAGACAAAATGATTTTTTTTAAAAAAAACTATGATCACATCAAATCAGCTATGGCTCTCTGGCAGTCTAAGAACAGCTTGTGGTTATGCATGTTTTATGCTTGGATGTGTCTGGCCAATGACTGGGCCAACACTTTACTCCTCACCTGTGCCGTCAACTGACTCTTGCATGAGAGTTTGTTCTGGAAGGGACAGAAACAAATTAAGAATGTAAGAACGGCTCAGCTGGATCAGACCAAAAACATTATCTAGTCTAGCATCCTGTTTCCCCACATTGGCCAGCAGCTGTTGGTCTGGAGGAAGAGGCACAGACTCCCAGCGGCCCTCTATCTGATGGGTGACTTGTGGTTGGGCTTTGGCTGGCAGAGGCAAGGGGGCAGATTCAACTCTGCAACCACTGTAAGCAATTCTATTTATTCTCATTTTTGGGGTATTTTGTTTGGTCCTCTTATGTGTTTAAGGTCATTTGTCTGGGTTTTTTCTGGAGTTGGCTTCCTGAATATTAGTCTGTTGAATAATCACATCATCATTCCCATGGGGATGATGGTGTGATCCAAAGCTGGTTTTCCTTTAGAACATGGTGTCCGAGCATGAAAAACAGTTGGATGTTTTCATGCTGTTTGAAGAGCAACAAATAGGAGAATGCAGTGGCTGCATTAATAATTCAGTGCTGCAAATAGTAATCTGTGATACTTCTGAGTTTTTAAGAAAAACTATTACATTATTGAGAAGGATATATAGAGTCTATGGTGCCAGTTGACAGGTATACATTTTTTTCTTCTCCCGGTCACGCCAAATCCTGTAAAAACATAAAACACTTACTTCCTCCTCTTCCTGTTGATGCTGTGTCAGTGATGTCACTCACACTCTGCTAAACTTTCCAGTGACAATTAATTACAGAATTGTGATGGAATGCATATTTCCTACCTCAGATAAACATCCTGTTGTGGTATATATATGTTTTGAATATGTAGAAAACAGAACACAGATTTAAGGAAAACATGCTGTGGGGTGGGCGGGTGTTGGTCTACAAAACAGATCCTTAAATCATTGGAGAAGGAACATGAAAGAGCTGAAAAAAGATGATTAACAGACTCCTGGAAATGCATTCTGACAAACAATTTAATGTTGCTTCTTAAGGCACAATGGATGAAGTGACAATGTGCATGTATGAAAAAGAAGTAACAGCTTAAAATGTGTCAAAATATAGCATTCTACCCACCTGATTGTTTAGAAAACTGATATCTCCATTGTAAACATTTTATTTGGAAAGTAGTCGTGTTGATTTCACTGGAATTTACTTGTAAACAATTGCATGTAGGATTGCAATAAAGTATATAGTAACTTTGTCGGGAAATGGCCCTAACGCAAGCAGGAAGACTCGAAAAAGTTTTCAACCAGTATCTTTGTCCCCACTGAAACCCATTTACTGCTCCTCTTTATTTTTCCATTTTGGATTTCTGCCTCTTATTACTATTTGGATTAATTTGTAGTTTCTCAGACTCATTATAATGAGCTTCTTATATTAAAAGTATAATATTGTATGGATGTCCCAAGTGTGTCAATTGCAAAACAAAGACAGATGTTCCGCATGCAGTGCTAGTTCAAAAAAAGAAACAATCAAGAGCTGCTTGGTAGATTACATTATCCAAGGCAGATATTAGGAGGAAATCCAAGGCAGGTATTGGAGGTGGGGTGGGTGGGAACCTAGGCTTGTCATAAATTCATTAAAAGTTATTTATTTATTGCATTTCTACACTGCCCAATAGCCGAAGCTCTCTGGGCGGTCCACAAAAATTAAAACCATCAAATACAAATCAAAGTATAAAACATACAACAGTATGAAAATGCAATATAAAAATATAATATAAAAGCACAACCAGGATAAAACTGAGCAGCAATGCAGAGATTTATACAGATTTAAAAACAGCAAAGTTAAAAGACTAGGATGATAAAATACTGGGAAAATAAAAAGGTCTTCATCTGGCGTCGAAAGGAGTATAATGTAGGCGCCAGGCGAACCTCTCTAGGGATATCATTCCACAGCCTTGGTGCCACAGCAGAGAAAGCCCTACTGGTAGCTACCTGCCTCATTTCCTTTGGCAGGGGCTCACAGAGAAGGACCCCTGAAGATAATCTTAGAATCCGGGCAAGTACATATAGGAGGAGGTATTCCTTCAGATAACCTGGCCCCAAGGTTAGCAGCCTGTTTAAATTAATATATTGTGGAACTAGAGTGAAGATGAGATTATCGCTAAATTTTGTATCCAATTTTGGAATATAGAATACAAATGGGACCCTGCAACAAAATGGTTGTAGTGTAGAGGTGAGATTTCAGCCTCTCGGGGGAGGAGCCTCATAAGAATGGAGTGAGGCTGGGAATCTTCTCTCTCTTAAGCGATTGAACAAACAACAAAATCCCTATCTCTGAGATGACGGAATGTGAGTTTTAAACTTGATTTATGAATTTTAAGTGTAGCTGCATCGGCTGAGTGAAAGCGAAAGTGGATAGCTGCCGGAACTTTTTGGCAGCCAGCCAGAATCTGGTAATTGAGACTTTTAATACTCCTTGGATAAGGAGTTAAGTGTTGGCTGTTAAAGCTTATACGGGGGGGCTGTGGAAGCAATTAGAAGCTGAAAACACACCCGTGTGATAAGAACTTGGAATGATTTATGTGTGTGGCTACTAAAGTTCATGCGAGGGGCTGCGGATTTATGAAATAACAGACTGTAGCCTGATGAAAAAAAGGTTATTAGGAGATAAATCAAGCGGCCCCAGCTGGACCAGAAAGCCAAAATTGCACCCATCTGATAAGAATTTGGAACAACTCACGAGAATAATGGCCGACAAAGCACAGGATAGACTAGCTCCTTCCGGAAGTGGGAATCATAAAGGTGGAAGAGGAGCAGTTCCTAAAACAACTAAAGAAACTCAAGATTTGTCATCAGGAGAGTTACTGGCTAATTTTAAGTCTATGCTAGATGAAGCTATGATAAAGCAGGATGAAAAAACGAAGGGCAACATTTTAAAGTCGCAGGAGGAGATTTTAACGGGCTTCCAAGCTGTTGTTGAGAGATTGTTAGAGGTGGAAAAGAAAACAGACCACATCAGTGCTGTTAGCAACCAGCAGGGAGCACAGTTGCAAGAGATGGATTTGCGTTTAATTGCCCTGGAGGACAGAGACAGAAGGGTTAATATTCAAATTAGAGCATTACAGGAGCAACAGGGGGAGGACTCAAAGTCTTTGAGAGACTTAATATTGGCATGGATCAGGGAAGTGGACCCCCAGGAAAAGTGGCAGATGGAAGATATTGAAAGGATCCACAGGGTGGGCTATAAAAGGAAGGGAACGCTCCCAAGAGATATAATTGTCAAATTTGCGAATTATTACAAGAAAGAAAAGTTAATGCAAGCAATTAGACGTTTGGGCCAACCGAAGCTACAAGCAACACCAATTGAAGTTTATAATGATTTATGCTCCCAAACCATTCAGTGGTGGAAAAGCGTGAAGCTGTGTGCAGTTACCCTGCGGAAGAAATTGGTTGCATATAGCTGGGGATATCCAGTTTTTTTGAGATTCATGTTGCAGGGGAAACAATACAGAATAACATCACGTGAGCAAGGGATGAAGCTTTTGGAGAAGTTGGGCCTGGTCGACGACTGGATGGAGGAGCGAAGGCGGACGAAGGAGCAGCAGGAGGAAGCAGTCAATGAAGGAACTATGTTTGAACAGGGATGAAGAAGAGAATATAAGGGAGCAGAGAGTCAGCTGATGCTCCGGGATTATGGGGTTGCTTCCCTCCCCCGAAGAGTTCTAAAATTATTGGGGCCATTGCCCAGGAGGGTCTGGTGAGGAGGGGGGAGAAGTTTGGGGTAAGTGTGGGGGGGAGGGTAAGGGAGGGGGGGTATGTGTAACACTGGGGGAGACCAATACAGAGTTATTTGTGTGGGTAGATGGTAAATAAATTAAGGGTTGCAACTTTAAATGTTAAAAGGCTGGGAACTGTAATAAAAAGGAAGAGGATAGAAGCTTTATTAAAAAAAGAAAAGGCAGATGTTATATTTCTGCAGGAAACTCATTAATCAAAGGAGGGTGTAAACGAGTTTAGGATGAGGGATGTGGGCGTTGATGAAAAGGCATTTGGTACTACTAAAGCGAGAGGAGTAGCGATAATATCAAAAAAATGTGATGTCAATATACAAAGAGTGAAGAAGGATGAACTGGGTAGATTTTTGATAATTTTTTGTAAGGTGGGGGAGGAGGAATATATATTGATTAATGTATATGCTCCAAATGGGAAACAAATGGAATTCTTCAGTGAAGTTTTTAATGCTGTGGGAGAAATGGGGAAAATGAACATTGTGATGGCAGGTGATTTTAATATGGTAATAGATAAAGGAAAGGATAAAGATAATATATTAAGAGATTTTAAGAGTGGTGGTAAGACGGGATTAAGCAAATTAATGGTTGAAAAAGAACTATGGGATGTTTGGAGGGTATTAAAAGGTGAAGAAAGGAAATATACCTTTTACTCACCGAGGTTTAAGAGTTACTCTAGGATAGATTTTATTTTTGTGTCAAAGAATATGATATCTAAAATTATAGAATGTGATATAGGGGTTATTAAAGTCACCGACCATGCATTAATGACAATGGATATTAAAATGAAGAAGGATTATAGAGAAGCAAAAAGATGGAGAATGGATACAAGGATTTTAAAATACAAAACTATAGTTGAAAAAATGAAAAAAGAAATTCTGACTATATGGGATATCAATGAAATAGCGCAAAACTCTCAAGGGATAGTATGGGACACAGTGAAAGCAGTAGTAAGGGGGATTTGTATTAGGGAATTGTGTACCCTAAGAAAACAACAGGAAGCACAGAATAAAAAGATAGAAAAGGAGGTAAGGTATTTAGAGGAAAAAATAAGAGAGACAAAAGATGGACGCCTAAATGCTCAACTTCAAGCTAAAAAGAAGGAATTGGAGAAAGAGGATCTAGAACGGGTACGAAGAGAATTGCTATATTTGAAGAGGGATTTTTTTGAATATAGTAATAAAAACTCTAGAATGCTGGCCAGGTCCACTCAATCAAAAAAGGCAAAGAATATGATAGGGACAATTAAAGACAAGACAGGGAAAAGTTGTAATTTTCAGGAATTTTATAAAGAATTATATGCATCAGATATGGGTCCACAGGTAAAAGTAGTGGAATATGTAGAGAGAAATTGGAAAATAAGATTACAGGGAGAAGATAGGGATTATATGGAAGGTTTGGTTACAGAAAAAGAAATAGAAGAAATTATTGATAAATTAAAAGGAGGGAAATCTCCGGGGTTAGATGGATTGGGGCCGGAGTATTATAAGACTTTTAGTGGAATATTAATACCAAAATTGAAAAAAATATTTAATAGTATAATAGAAGGAGGAAAGACCCCACCATCGTGGGATCATTCCTTGATCATATTAATCCCAAAACCAGACAAGGATTTGACGGATCCAGCTTCTTATAGACCAATATCATTAATAAATCAGGACTCAAAATTTTTTACAGCAATAATGGCAAAAAGAATGAGCACATTTATAAATAAGTATATTAGAAAAGATCAATGTGGATTTATTTCAGGAAGGCAAATGCCTAATTTAATTGGGAGAGTGTTAAATATAATTAATGTTATTAAAAAAAGAAATATAAAAGCAGGGTTGTTAGCACTGGATATATTCAAAGCCTTTGATTGTGTGGAATGGCCAGCACTCAAAACAATTATAAAAATATTTGGGTTTGGAGATAAATTTATAGGAGTGATTGATCAGTTGTATGCAAATAATAAAGCAGAAATAATTGTTAATGATGGGTTAACGCAACAGATTTTCTTAGCCCGGGGGACTAGGCAAGGATGCCCACTTTCCCCGATCTTATTCGCAATAGTTATAGAAATTTTGGCGAATGTTATAAGGGGAGATGCAAGCTTAAAAGGGATAGGAGGGAAAGAAAAGGTTAAGATGAACGTGTTTGCGGATGATACGTTATTGACTTTAGAAGATCCTCTGGAAAGTGGGGAGGTGATTAAGAAGCATTTGAGAGAATTTGGGGAAATTACTGGCTTACAAGTTAATTGGGGGAAGTCAGAAATGATGCTATTTAATTATAACAAGAAGGAAATCGAAGAGTGTAATATAAAACTAGGTCTTAGGCTTAAAAATATAGTGCGGTATTTAGGAGTTAATATTACAAAAGATTTAGATAGGTTAGAAGAAATTAACTTTAATAGCTTGAAAAAACAGATAGGGAAAAAATTAGAGGCTTATAGGAAATTAAAGCATTCTTGGTTTGGTAGAATAGCGGTTATTAAAATGAAGATATTACCTAAGATTAATTTTTTGTTTAGAATGTTACCAATTAAACTAACGGAAGTAGAGTTAAAGAGCTGGCAAAATATGATTAATGCTTACTGTAATGGAGATAAAAAAAGCAAGGGTTAATAAAGGGCTATGGTATAAAACGCAAAAGAAAGGAGGGTTGGGACTTCCAAATATAAAGAAGTATTATATTGCTAACCAATTAAGACATGTAATAAATAGTATAACAGGGGAGGATGATCTAGACTGGCTGGAGATGCAAACAGGAGAACAAGACTTTAAACTGTAAAATATTTTTTTTACTAAACTACAAAAGAAAGATTTGAGGGGACTGGACAAGCCGTTGTTGAAAAACATTGTGGAGATCTGGGAGAAAGTTAAAGAGAAGTTAATACCAGGAAATTCTCCTCTTACCCCAGTGGTAGTAATGGAAAACTTCCCAAGGAATTTAAAAAGTGAGTTGGAAGGGGGTCTGAGGGTTCAGAAAATTATTAAGTTAAGAGATTGGTTGAAAAGAATGACAAATAAGGAGCAAATTGGAGAGATGTTAAGAGGACAAAAGATAGCTTGGTTCAAATGTATACAATTGGAACAATGGACACAGGATTGGAAAAAGAAGAATAAGTATTGTAGAGATAATACAAGATTTGAAGTTCTAATTGAATCAAGAGAAAAGAAAGGGGAAATTAAAACTAGGAGAGGTGTGACTAGTGAGATATATAAAATTTTGATAGAGGATGGTGAATATCAAGACTCTCTTAAAGTGATCTGAGAAGATGATTTAAAGGAACAAATTAATGAATATAACTGGGGGAGGATATGGGATACAAGAATGTTAAAGCTATTGTCGATTAGAATTAAGGAGAATTATTATAAAATTGTTTGGAGATGGTATTTAACGCCGGTAAGATCTCACCAGATAGATAAAAAAAATTCTAATTGTTGGAGGGGATGTCAGGAGGTTGGAACATATTTTCATATGTGGTGGAGCTGTGATTATGTACAAAAATTTTGGGAAAGGGTGTTTAAAGAAATAAGTGAAATAACGGGAAGCAAATTGGAAGTAAGCCCAAAGCTGGCTCTACTAGCAATATGGGATAAAGGAAATGAGAATATAAGTCAGAGGGAATTGATAAACAACCTCCTGACACCCGCTAGATTAATGATAGCTAAGAATTGGAAAGTGCAAGGGAATTATATAATAGAAGAATGGTATAAAGAAATATGGGATATGGCACTTAATGATAAGCTAACATGTAATTTGAAAGTAAAAAAGGGGAATGTCCAGGAAGAACAATTTTGACATTATATGGAGCCCATTATTGGAGTATGTTTTAAGAACGGGGAAGGGGCATACACCTTCAAAAGAGTCTTTACAATTTTGGAGAGATGTATAATTGAATAGATGTAGGTCTCCTAGGGGGAGGGGAGCATGGGGGGGTATGAAGGGTTGTAAGTTTTGTATTGTATTTTATGTTGTGTTATGTAGTTTTAAGTTGAAAATAAAATATTTTTTTAAAAAAAGATTTCAGCCTCTCCATTGTTGTGAGGGAGGGTACCCAATCTCAGCTGATTTCTCCACTGATTTGTGTGGGTTGCTCTCAGTTCAGTTACATAACTGAGGACGTTTACAAATAGCTTCTCAGTGTGAACTATGAAGAGAATTTCCATGGCTTTAAAAGAGGATTAAACAAGTTAATGGAGGATCAGGCTATCAACGGATACTAGTTGTGATGCCTCTATATTACCTCCAGTGTCAGAGGCAACATGTCTCTGTATACCAGTTGATGGGGAACATGAGTGGAAAGGCTCATGTCTTACTTGTGAGCTTCCTACAGACACCAAATCAGTGGAAATAGAATGCTGGACTAGGTAGGCAGTTTGTCTGATCCAGAAGAGCTCTACCTATATTCTTAATACTTTTTCCTATCTATGTGTATCTACACCACTGTGTTAGATAATTGAGCTATTTTGGGGAGGGGGTCCCCATTAGAGTTTTATCAGTTTAACTCCTGCAAATCTCGAGGGTTGCCCTGAATCTGCTCTCTCTCTCTCTCTCTCTCTCTCTCTCTCTCTCTCTCTCTCTCTCTTGTACTGGTGCTGTGATTTTGGGAGCAGAAAGACTTGTATGAGAAATGGAAGGATGATTCCCAGTTGCAGTAACACAATAGAAACAAAACTCCTTCAAAAATAACCAGTCAAATTATATCAGAATAGAAGGTCCAGCATATAGACTAAAACTAAGCATTTTTACATCTGAGTATACTGGAACTAAGAAGTAGGTATCCCTTAACCATGACTTCAGATCAAACAACTCTGGATAGCATTGTTCATGGAGAAGAACTGGACTGATACAACTCTCAACCATAGAAAAGACAAAAGAAATTTGTACATGAGAGGGGAAGAGTTGTGGAAGAGAGAATACAATACCATGTGTTCTCTTAGCCATGATTTAAACTTTAAGGGGTTGGGAGTATTATGTGTTCATGGAGCTAGGAAGTCTGCAGTTCAAATTTCACCTGACTAATGAAGTCATTCAATGACCTTAGGTAGCTATTTTCTCTTAGTTTCAGCATCCAGACTGAAATGTGGGGCACTTTGAACACAGTGTCTCTGTAAATTATCGGTATTAAAATAACTATTCAGATATGGTAGGTAGGCCCAGGTTCCACCGTAGGTTGAAGCATACCATGTTTTGTGCATTGACTTGGATCTGTCATTTCTGGATTCTACTTCCTGGTCTCATTGCTCCACTTGCACTCTCTGAATACCTACAGAGCACTCCCCCTGCCCTTAATACAACATTCACTGTTGTTTGTTTTGACGTTGCCAATCATCGCTTTCATGTCTGACTTTCTTTGGGTGAAATTTTAAAAAGATATTACTATTCGAAAAATATATTACTATTTCAGTCTTCTAGGCTTGCCAAATAAAGTAAAGGTCACAAGACTTTAAACTGGAATAAAATCCACTATAATAAAAACAGCCTTGTTTTTAAGTTTTGTCATATTGATAACTGAAATGGTCTACGTTTTCAGCAGGTAGGGATTACAGAAGCCAGCTGAAATAGCAATAGTTGACAGCCTTTGTTTTGGGGGATGTTTAAAATGCTTGGTTTTCCATTAATTGTAGGGTTCTGTGGGATCCACAGGAGCAGACTTTGATTATGTTTGAAGTTATATTGGAACAAGATTGCTAGTAGAAAGCTTCTTGATGTATGAATTGTAGTGATATATGTGGCCCTTTAGCAATAAAATGAGAGAGGATGACAGATGGCTGTGTATTTTTATTTTTATTTTTATAAAGCAGGGGAATAAGAAGCCAAGCCTTTTCATGCCATACTCCATTTGACAAAAACATTTTTTCTTAACCTGGTACAATAGAGCAATCTTTGTATTAGCTGTTATGCATGAGTGTTCATAAGTTCGTTAGAACTGCAATTTTTTAATGAAAGTATATGGTATTAATGTAAATTATTTCAATGTAAAATCACTGGCTTTCTTTTTCTCTTTATTGGCCCTGTTCAGAAGACACCTTAAACCATGGTGATTAAGGTGTCTGCTTTTGTTAACAAAAAACCCTTAACCACTGTCATTTAAGATGGCTTCTGAACAGGGTGATTGTTTTGTTTTGTTCCTGGGGAAGCCATTCAAGAGTTAGCTAATGAAGCTGCAGTTGTTATAGCTTCATGATTTTTAAAATCTTTCTATCTATATCCTCTTCAATCTTGTTTTATCTTGTTATACTTACAAGTCTATAAATGTAGTGTGCTCAGAGGTAGTTAGTTCAATTTTAACATCCTTTTGAAATATACTGTTCTTAAGTGACTTCATTATTTGCTTTGTATTACAAAGAGAATTCCTATATTTAGAAAGTTTTTCCTTGAAGAAGCAACTAGTCTGCAGCTGCCTTTTAATTAAATAACATCTAAACTTTAGGTTAAACTTTTGCGACATAGCTGTAGCTTTGTAAATAGAAAAAGCAATGCAAAATTAATCTTAAAAAAAACCAACAATGCAAAATTGTGTGGTAATATTTAGACAAAGCCCTGCTTAGGAACACATGGACCCTATTCAGACGTGTGAACCATGACTTAGCATGTCTACATGCTATGGTGACTACATAACCATGGTTTAAACACACTCACTAACCATTTGGTGCAAAGGGTGAATGGCCTAACCATGGCTTAGCATGTTGTCTGAAAAGGCCCATTAAGTGCATTATACAAGGTCAGGTTATTTGGTCCATCTAGTCCAATATTGTCTACTTTGATAAGTCTGTCTCCATGGACTTAGACAGAGGCCTTTCCTGTACCCTGCTACCTGATCTTTTAACTGGAGTTTCCAGGAATTGAACCTGGGATTTCTGTTGTAAAACACATGTTCTGCTACTGAGCTGTCTTCCCTCCCCTATAACCAGTGCAAACATTTTTTCTTACCCTTCCAAAAACTGAACACAGCTGCCCTGTGTTCTCCATCTATGTTAGATTCCTCTTTGTCTGGTTGCTTTACTTTCTCTCTCTCTCTGGCACTTTCTCTGCACTTCAAATGAGACTGGATATCAGCAAGTAGTTTTCACTCTTTAACACTGCAGCTTCACCTAACAATGTCAGTTTAAGTTTTAATAGAGCTCTGGTTCATACTGAAGCAAGTGTGAAAGAGTTATACATTGTAAGAATTACTTACTAGGTTGGAGGGTGTTTTTTTTTTTTTTTTGCAGTATATCTTATTTTTTGTTTTAAAGCTCTTGGGTATTTCTAATACCTTGGTTCTAGAATATTGAAGTTCAGTATAAAATGAATCACTAAGTGTCATAAATTATTTCTTTTTGTTATGCTTTAGCATGGAGGAGTCTATGTGAAACGAAGTGCCATATTTAATGAAAAGAAAATGAGGAACAAGTTACAAGCCCATATTAAAGCTGAAACTCCAGTAAGGTTATATATTTCCTTTATATGTGTGTGTATGTGCATGTTAGCTACCCCCCAAATGAGAGAAACTATTATGAAGATGACAAAGACGTTGGAACCAGTGTGATTGCCCACATGATTCACCTTCCCACATCCTTTATGCTAAACAGATGAGTGACTGAAATGGGGTGCTTGGCTTCCTTCCCCAGCCGTCAGGGTAGTAAACATTGTACTCTTGCAGAAAAGTCCTATTAACAAAAACCCTGTTTCTACATGCAAATGCACTCTAGCTTATTGAAAAGTAAATGTTTATATTGCCTACCCTGACATAGACCAGTTGCTTGGGACTACAACTCCCATTAGCTTCATCACACAACAACTATGTGTATTGTTTCCATTATATCGAAATAGCATTCTTTTTATTGTAATAATTCCATATAAAATTCAGATCTTTTTAAAGTATTTTTAATATATTAATAGATCTCTTGAACAAGTGATAATCAATGAAATATCTGAATTGTAAGAATCACAATCAACCATCCCTTTGATCTGGGCAAGATTCAGATTCCGCTTACTTGCAGTCCTACAGTTTTCCATAATTTACCAACCATACAGTTTGGTTGTGGTTTGTAGGTTAAGCTTAAACCATCATCTGCCAGTTTAGCTATAACAGCAAGCTACGGTTTGATGCAGATTCACAGATCGTTTGAGGTCAGTAAATGAAGGGTAAATTTGCAGATCTGCAGTAACTGCTCCCATTTACTTTGCAGCCCTTCAATTTATTCAAACTTTGCTCCCATTTACTTCCCAGCCATTAAATTTGCATATACTTCTTTTGCATCCTGACCTTTAAAATAAAATAAAAAGACCCCTAGAGGGTAGCAGAACAAGATGGAGCAAATGAGAAGGCAGCACAAGCAGTACTTACACACACACACCCCAATGGGGCCCCACTCACTCCGTCCCATGCAGCCACCTTCTTGGGAGTTGTGCTACTGGACCCCTCCTTTCCCTTATTATTTCTATCCTTGGTCCTTCACATCTGTACACAAATTAGCTGATATGCAGCCTTGCCTTGTCAGTTTCCTTGTATGTTACTTACTCCCCTTTGCACTCTTTTGGACAGCTGAAACAGACAAGGAAATTGCCCAGTTACTACACATATCAGGTAGCCTTAAGTGCACATTTACACACTTGCCAAAGACTGATCAAACTTTTTTTAAAAAAAGATGACCCTAGTTGCTCATTTTTGAGGCACCAGGGGCAGGGGGAATTTAAAAGCCAGGGAATGAAAAGGGATACTGATCAGACCGACCCCAATTGCATATTTTCGAGTCACCAAATTTTTTTTAAAAAGTGAACAAAAAGGGGTAGCAATCGGAGCAGGGAGGGGGGGAGACAAGATGGCTTTTGCCAGAAAGTTCCCTGGAATATGTGCCAGAGCCAGCTGAAGGACTGAGGCAGAAGGAGGGGAAGAACAAGCCAGGGCAAGCCCGACCATCTGTCAGGCATACCGTGGGTTATTCCGCAAGCAGCCAGCCCACTGTTGCTTAACAGCAGGGTCGTTTAGCATGACATGTGAACCTGCCCAATGTCATGAACTTTTTTCATCTTTCAGGCGCACAGTCTCTCAGGTTCGCAAATAGCTGTGAGGTGGTTCCGTTTCTCCAAACAACCTTAGTGGCATTCTGTGTAATGCAAGGTTACACTGGTGTTTCATTAAGATAATTATTGAAGTGCCCATTGTGCTTTTTACTAGCAAGAACAATAGTGAAGAAATGTTAAAATAAAACCTCATTTTTGTGTATGTTGCTTTTGTTTCTAGTTTTAAGCTACACTTATTGTCCAAATAATCCACCTCTTATGAGACGGTGGAGGTAAATGAGCTGAATATTACCTTATTGCAGCGACTGCCACTGAGCTCTGTACTCTTTCACAAATTACCTTTGTGAGATAACTGATACAGACAGAAAGTAATATCATGTGTTACTCAGGCTGGGCTGGGAGAAAAATGAGGCTATTGATTGCAGTAATTTCATACATGTACTGTGGAGACTCAATCTTACACTGTATTATTTGGAGCATTGTCACTCAGTGCTCACCCACCAATGCTAAATTGCATCACTCTTTTGCACCTCAGCATCAGGAAGTATTCAACTCCATGGCCTGATTTTTACTCTTCCATCCGTTTCATCTGAGGCACATGCATGCAATAGCACATTCCTTTTCCTTGCAAATATCTACGCCTGCTTTAGACCAAACACACAGCATTGCACTGTTTGTTAGGTTAATGTGTTCCATTTGAGAAGGCAACTTATATTTCCTAGCCTTTTCTGATTTACCTTTTTGAAGCTACAATCTTGTGCACGTCTACCTGGGAGAAAGTTCCACTGAACTCAATGGGATTTCTAAGTTTATATTACACTATAAGTTGCAATACATCTACGTGAAATTTGCTAGGAATCTGGATGTAAAAAGAAGATATTTATTCACTAAACTGTATTGGCTCTTCATTCTCCCACCTTAATTGTTCAATTTGTTCTTAAACTAAAGTTTTGTTACTAGTTTAACTTCTTCTTCTGCCTTCTTTCTTCAGTGACTTTTTGTTGAGAGGCAGGAAGACTTCAGATTCCCTGAATATCAACATTGCTTATCTTGAATGAAGAGTATAGTAACTGAATATCTTTATAAACATCTTACTTTGTGACATTCTCTCCCTCAGCACACACATAAAATAATGTTTTGTTTGTAGTTGATAGTTAGTCATGCTTTATGTGAGAGCATGTTGCAATGCTTAATATTTTAAAAATGCTGTACACATTTTTTTTTAAATCCTGCAGATGTTTCTTGTGATTTTTCCAGAGGGAACACGTTACAATCCAGAACTAAGAAAAGTCATTGCAGATAGTCAGTCATATGCTGATAAGGAAGGTAAAGTGAATTTCAAAGAATTTTGGGAAGGGACGGAAAGTAAGATGAAAGGACATATAAGGGCAAGTGAGATAGAATTAATTTATTGCTGTAGACTGCTTTAAAAGAGAGGTCATCTACCCTGGACAAACCCACCATGAAGTTGAAAGGGGACAAAGTGTCATTATCTAGAAGAGAGTGGGGTTTGGCCAGGAACAGGTCCTAAAGCTACAGAATATTAGTTCCATTTCATTGTTACTGCAAATGTTTTAGCAAATACCAGGAAATTTTCCCTAAATCATCAACAGCTATAAAAGTCAAAGTGAAAAAACCCTATTAAAAATATACAGTGGCAATTGATTCTTATAATAATTACAAAGACTTTAGAATACATCAGTGAGCAGATTGTTTAAAAGCACACAGGCCATGTTCTGACTATGGCAAAGTTTAGGGAGATGTGTGCCTGAGTAGGAAAGAGCCACAATGAATCATGGGGTTGCATGCTCCCCATTCCCTCTTTTCCTCAAGGGTAGCTGGGAAGAGGGCTTCAGCAGTGTTTACTTTCCATTTTCCTGAGACTCGGGTGTAAAATGTGCAGGCTGCATGTGGCCCTCCAAGGTCTGAAGTGTGCCCACATATGCACATGTCCTGTTCCCTCTGCTTCTTCTGCATTCCCACCACCACCATCCTGCCACTCACTTTCCACAAAACTAGACAATCCGAGTGCAGTTTTGCCAGGTCAGCTAATAGCCAGAGCACAGCCACAAGCTTGCGGTTGTAGTGGCAACATTGCCAGGAGAAATGGGCATGGCTGACTCTGTGCTTGCTGCTGTGAGAGGAGGAAAGATGATGGATGAGGAGAACATCCCCATGGACTAGGAGAAGCACATGAACCGCAGCTCTGGTATCACTGTAGGAGGAAAGGGGTGGCCAGCTGTGTGGGCGTCCTAGGCAATGGGTAATGGTGGTGGGTTGTATGTGTGGATCTGGTGTTGAGAGGGGAGAGAGAGACTTATACATGGTTTAGGGGTCTGGAAGACCCTCGCCTGAGAGAGTGGAAATCCTTTTGGAAATGAAGAATTCCTGAGCAAAGGAATTTGTGGACAGAGGCAAGTCTCTGGTCTTGAATAGGGGAATTAAAGCATTGTGGTTCTGGAGGATTATGGAATAAAGTGGTAGTGGTGAAGGTTGTTAGATGCTCTGATGCAGCTGCTCTACCTAAAAAAGATTACAGTTCCATGTAGAACAATTGATGTTTCTTATTGCTCTTCCCACTTCGTCCTGTTCAGCTTGTTCCATCCCTTCCCATGTATGTCTGTGCATGTGTGTGTGTGTTCACATATAGGCCCCTGAACCAGCATCACATGCAGCTCTCAAGACTGAAAGGTTGTGCACTCTGTTCTAGAGTATCCATTTAATCTTAGCTGACTATAGATCTCTTGTCTCATAGTTTTTCACAGAAGTAATGTAGAAGGTTACGAGACTAGACATTTAAATTCTACATGCATTCTTTTCCGAAGTTTACTTTATGATGTCCTTGCTGGAATTCCAGTCTTAAACATTAGAACTAGCATATCTATCTGCATGCTCTACTGGGATAACATTTTGAGGCATGTCTGTACATACGACCCATCATAAGTGTTTAAGTAGTGACACTGTGAGACAGAATTTAGACTAAAAGACAAAGTGCACATCGCACATCATTCACAGTGAGCAGCTACAGTTTTTTCTTAATTACAGTTGTGGTGGGGGATTGTTACTGGGACCATACTGTGTGGGAAGGTGAGGTTTATTCCTTCTATTGCTAGCCGCAGTCTGCACAAAAATCACTCCTGGTCACATATTGGGGGAAATAGTTCCTATTGGCACTAATGGGAACATTTTTCTAATGCTTGTAGACACACCAGGGGAGGGGTGATTTTTTGTCTGGATCATGGCTGAGGAGGAAGGGATGAACCTCCCCTTCCTGTATGCTCTGATTCCAATAACAATCACACATACCACACATGCCTGTAATTAAGGAAAAAACAGACATAGTTGCACACTGTGCCTTAAGCATAACATATAGTTGATCCCTTAGTCTCTAAAACAGCCTTCCACAATATGCTTACATTCAGATGTTTAGTAGTACAACTCCCATCAGTGTAACCAGCTTTGCCAGTGGCTGGGGACAATGGGAGTTATAGTCCAAAACATCTGGAGAGCACCAGGTTGGGAAGACTGCTCTAAAACCATGAGAATGAGATAGTGCTAGAAAGTACTTGTTGACAGCCAAATTAAAGTGTACTTTGAATAGTCTACTGCCCAGAACAGGTCTCTCATTCTTCATTATACATCTTAAAGAGCACAAGGGATTCAAATATGTGCAGAGTTGCAAACCTGATCCTTTTTTTTAAGAGAGCTATATGTTTTTCTTGGCTGATTTAATCATTTATCTTCCTAGCAACTTTATGTGTTTGGGTTATTTATGTGATATTTTGTAGAAAGCTGGAGCACTATTAGGTGTGTTGAACTGAATGCTTAGTAATAAAAACAATTGCTGTCATAACAGTGTATTCAGTACCCATGGACTGGAATAACATCTTGAAAACACAACACAGTGGCACTTTGATGCAAAATTCACATGCTAAATGCAGTGTTATGCTTCAAAATATTTGCATAGTTTTGTGCTGAACAAATAAATGTTGCTGCAATGGACAGGATTGACCTAATACCAGTGTTTCCCTTGGTTATAAAAAGTGATGAAGGAACACTTTTGCAGTAGCAGTAAAAAGAAAAGTAGCTCCTAGGAAACGTGTTCAGTGGGAGCAGCTAATTCCATTTTGTGCAGAAAATGGAACATCTACTCTGAAAATGGAGGACTTGATCCACCTTTATTCCTACTGAAGCAAGCCTCTTTTACTCCAGTGGCACTTAAATTAAACAGAATAGTTTGACCATTGAGCTCTACATTTCTAAAGGAGCATAGTAAAACTCCTGTTGTCAGATTTTTTTCTTACACAAAATAAGAACAAGACTAAGTAATCTTCTGGTTTTTTAAATATTGTTCTTGGAAGACAGAATTCTGTCAACAACAGGCTATCTTGTTGTTTAGAGTGATTATTTCCAAAAATAAAGGGAAGCCTTTCTCATTTTTACTTCTTTCACTAAAGAACTTTGTTATCCCATAATGCAGTTGTGAGATTCGTTTTAAGATCCTTTGCATAAGGACTTCCAATACGGACTTATCAGAAGTAAATTTCTCATACATACTGTGAATTTAGAGATGTTCATATTTTCTGCGTGTTAATATGGCTTAAATAACCTGAGAGAGAACAACAGAGGGACCATAGTTGTGCTTGGAAGCCAAAATGTAACCAAGTATGGTAAAGAAATCATGAAGGTATGCAGCTTCCTTTAGAGTATAGGGTGTAGTTGAAGGGGGAACCATAGGACCATCATAAGCCCATCCAATAAGCAGGACCATCTGGATTTGTGACTGAGATAGACGAATCGGCCGGGAAGGTCAATCGAAGCAGCTGCTGTCACGGCAGAGTAGGTAATGCAACAGTTAGTGTCCAAAATACACTAACAATGTAAACCTGAGGTCTCCAACATGGTGTCGATAGTATAGCTCTTTTGGCGCCTACCAGAATCCCTGCCCTTTCTGATTTTTATTTTATGGGTGTAAGATTTTTTTATTGAATTGTTTCTTTAAAAAAAAATTAGGTTGTTTTCATGCTGCAAAATGAAGTGCTGCCCTCTAGCACTATATTTGGGTTCATAAGAGTAGTTTTATACTTTGGAACTCAGGCCCCACCTCTGCCTTGTACTTAGGCTCTTGAGTACACTTTTTTGTTAGTCCCGCCATTTGTCTTCTGATAGTTGGGTGTTTTGTGACCGGCCCTACTCAACGTGGCAGCCATTTTATGAATAGGTAAGGCTCCCCATGAGAGTCATTTTGTGAAAGTGCTCATGGTACTCTTTCAAATTCCAAGTGTACCACAAAGTCGGGGAGCTGTGTAAACCAAATATGCAAGAAAGTAGTTCAAGACAGCGAGTTTTGAGATGAGGAAGTCTTGAGCTGTGGACTTCAGTTTACTGTGTTCCCCATAGGCTGAAAATTTATACAAGACAGGTCAGAGTAGAAGCCTTTTGGGACTAGAGGGATACATACATTAAGGTATTATGAAAGCTGGGAAGATTCTGTTATTTCATCCTCTTAGAAAGGATGAATAGTAAATGCTAAATTTGTAAGAATGCACTTTCATATGCCATGGCTGAGTGTGTCTCACTGCTAAAGAATTGCAACTAAATTTCCTTCACATTTCATACTTGAAATAAGATCTAATGCAGTGATTTTCATAGTTGGGTTCTTTGGAAACTTCTCAGCTCGATAAGAAGATGAGAAGCTTGATGAGAAGTCCAGTAATGGCAGGCAAGATTCCATAAAAGATGACTCACTTGCCACAACCGATTGTCCCCTTCAGTGCACAGAGAAGTCTTGGGTGTATTCTGTATGAAATAAGTGGGTGTCCTGGGGTAACACTGAGGTCCAGCAGGGTCTCATTGCTCAGGGCTTCTGTGGCAGACATATGGAAACTGTCTCTCAAGGTAGAGGCTTTTCAAAAAATGAATGTGATCTTCAGATTACAGAAAAGCAGAAATTGATACATAAGTTGAAAACTATAGTCTGGTGACTTCTGTGATAGTGACTTTCTCCTTCTCCTGGGCAGCTTTTAATATCTTGTCACTATAACCTTTCCTCTTGCTTAGGGCTTGCAGTGTTAAAGCATGTTCTTACACCACGGGTGAAGGCTGCACATGTTGCTGTTGACGCAATGAAGAACTACTTAGATGCAGTTTATGATGTCACAGTAGCATATGAAGGTACTTTGGACCACAAAGGACAAAGGAAAGTGGCACCATCCATGACAGGTGAGTAGGTACTATATAACGAAATCCTGTTCCAACCAGCTTGCAAATATCAGTACACAAGGTGGAACTTTTAATAATTGCATTGCTGTTAGAACTGCAGAACTTGTCACCTACCAAGCCAAAGTCAGACCAGCAGCCATGAATGCTGACCTGCCAGGTGCATGAGAATGCCTCTGTGTCTTTGTTGTTCCAGGTAGATGAGAAAACAGGAAGCTTTTGGCACAGTTCAAAACAAAGCCCTGGGCAGCAGCCACCTGTCATTTTTATTTTCTAAAATTGCCTCCAGGGGGCATAATTCTAGGAAATAAAGATGGAGCAGCTCTGGAGGCTGGCACTTTGCTTTGTTACATGCTGACCTCCCAGTTATGTTGTTTTAATTATTTTAAAAATCTTCAAAAGTTTTTTTTTTAAGGAGGGCATGGAGTCTGGCAGGCACCAAGGGAGGTGTCCACAGGCACCCCATCGGTGATCCCAAATCAGTTTCTAATGACCAATGCCTGAAGGCATTCTACTAAACACACTGGAGCTCAGTGGCTGATTTGCATAACTTGTCTGAGCTGATGTTGCTATGTGATGAATCAACTGTGTGGTTATCTCTAGATAGCTTCTCATCATGTTATTGTTCAAGGTTAGTGATGTCGCACTCAGTTGTGATCTAGAAACAAATTGAAACAATCACATGACTAGTTTTCATAGTGAAGTTAATGTGATTTGGTTTGTTATATTAAAAGTGGTAAATTACTATAAAACCAATCAAATATATTACTTTTTTCCTTTAATTTGTTGGAAATGCTGATATTTTAACAGCCTGTGTCGATTGCCACGTATTCCTGTTTGATGGTGCTTAGACAATGTAATACATTTTGGGGGGGCAGGGGCCCTTCACCATGAAATTAGAAATAGAGTTATGTCGTTTCCTAAGGCTATTGGTTTTTGTTTTTAAAATGGCACCAAAGCAGCTGCTAAGAGAAAAAAAACTAGTAAGGTAAGGCTTTGGAAGTCTTATCTGCCCAAACCTCTTTGTAATGGTAAAAAGTTTACCCATGAAAATTAGCCACAATTCCATTTTCCACTTTTACAAAAAAAAGAAATGAGTACACTAACCTAAATCTCATTGTAGAAAGGCAGCTTATATTGCATATTTGGAGTGTCTTTTTTTTCCTTTCCTTTTCCTGCATTGGGCATGTTCAGACTACATGCTAAGCCATGGTTAGGCTGCTCACCCTTTTTGCAGTAAATGGTTAGTGAGCATGTTTAAACCATGGTTATGTAGCCACCATGGTTAGGAATGTTTCACTCGACACGCTAAGCTATAATGTTTAGCTCAAAATGCTTAACCACTGTGGCTTAGCATGTAGTCTGAACAGGGTCATATTCAGACTATAACAAGCTGTCACATTTATTGCAACAAGTTGATAGTTTTCTTCTGTACAAATTTTGTCCATACTTTTGAAATAAACATTCTTTGTCATCTACCCGGAAATGGCACTTTGCCTTCAGCATAATTTACATACTTCCTTATAATTGGAACTTCTTCATCTTTCCCACGTCTAAGAATAAACTCCTTTTTATCAAGTGTAAAGATTTAATTCAGCTGTTCCTGTGATGCTCTTGTACGTCTGTTAAGCTCAGGAATCCACAACCACTCCTACCCCCATAGGCAATCATAAGTAGCCCCTGCGTTTCTCCTGTGCTTGGAGGTGGGGAACAGAACAAGAGTGTTCAGCTTTTCACGGGTAGAGTTCATTATCCAGCCTACTCTGGGGCAGTGAGGGTGGCGAAGGACTTCTTTTCCTCCTCCATTTTGTTACCACGCAGAGCAGATGCAAGCTGTTCCAGGTGGTGAAGAGATTATTGCAGTTTGACCCTGAGACGGAATTGATCACACCCTCAGTTGGTTGCTGTGATCAATTTATATGACATTCAAAGATGAAATCGTTCATATCCAGCATGACTTGGACTCCATTGTTATGCAGTTCCATTAGCGGAAGTATCCAGAGCCCTGTCTGGTCCAGCTATTTTTGATGAGTTTCAGTGTTTGGTGCACAAGGATATAGATAAGGTGCTTGGACAAGTTCGATCAACCATTTGTATGCTCGACTCTTGCCTGTCTCAGCTTGTTACATCTAATGAGGAGGTAGCTGGTTGGGTTCAGGAGGTTGTACATTCCTCCTTGAGAGACAGAGTGGTACCAGCCTCTTTGACAGAGACAGTAATCAGGCTTCTCCATAAGAAAGCTAACTTGGGCCCAGAAGTGGGAGATGTTTGTTGGACAGTTGCTGACATCCTCTTCTTGGGCAAGGTGTTTGAATGCATGGTTGCTGATCAATTCCAGGCATTCTTGAATGAAACTGATTTTCTAGATCCATTTTAATCTAGCATTAGGCCCAGTTTTGAGACAGAAACTTTCTTGGTCACCATGTGGGATGACCTGTTCCAAAAGAGAGACAGGAGTGTGACCCTGTAGGTTCTCATGGACGACTCAGTGGCTTACGATACCATCAACTGCAGTATCCTTCTGGATCGTCTGGCTCAGCTGGGAGCACTGTTTTACATTGGCTCTGTTCCTACTTGGATGGCTGTTTCCAAAAGGTGGTGCTGGGAGATTATTGCTTTACTCTGTGGCAATTGTATCACAGGGTTCTCCAGAACTCTGTTTTATTCCCCATGCTCTTCAATATCTACATGAAACTGCGGGGGAAGTTATGCGGCAATGTGAATTGAGTTGACATTGATATGTAGGTGACACCTAGCTTTACATCTCCTTTTCCTTTAACCTAAGTGAGGCAGTGGATGCCCTGAATTGGTGCCTGAGCAGGGTAAAGGACTGGATAAGGGCCAATAAACTGGAACTCAGTCCAGACAAAACAGAGCTTGAGCATCACTGTCCAGTGATGTTCAACCTGTTGTGGAGGGGATTGCATTCCCCATAAAAGATCAGGTGCAGAGCTCCTGATTAATCATTGTCATTTGAAGCACAGGTGACCTCGGTGGCTAGGAGTGCCTTTTATCAGTTTAGATTGAGATACCAGCTGTGACCCTATCTACAAAGATAGCCTGGTGACCGTAATTTATGCTCTGGTAATCCCTCAATTGGATTATTCAATGCGTTCTACTTGGGGCTATCTTTGAAGATGACTTGGAAATTTCTGTGACTTTGAAGTAGAGCTGCTAGGCTACTAACTGGGGCTGGTTGATATGATCATTTGATGCCAGCGCTTTGTCAGCTGCGCTGGCTTCCAGTCCATTTCTGAGCCCAGTTCAAAGGTTTTGACCTTTAAAGCCCTAATTTGGGACCAGAGTATCTAAAGCAGGGGTGCAGAACCTTTTAAAGGTGAGGGGGTAAATTCCCCTCCAACCAGGCCCACAGCAGGCCAGATGACATCAGTGAGCATGGCCCCACCACTGGTATTCCATCCCTGAATGTCATTGCCGTGCCACCTGCTCTTTAACCTGCTGTCCGTGCGCTGGCTGAGTTCCTGGTTTTGTAGAATGTCTGGCACCTCTTGGCCGCTGTATGAGGTGACTCTGCCCATGCTGGGAAGCTCTTCCTGGTGCAGGCCAAGTCCTTAGTGCCCCTGTGGATGCTATGCAAAGAAACTCAGGCCACACTAGGAATAGTGACCACTCTTCCAGGCATGGGACAAATTCCCCCATGGATGCCACACACTATGCAAAGCCACTCTGCTGCTGCCCAGAAGAGCGTCTGTTCTTCCAGCCACCAGGAACGTTCCCAGTGCCTGTGCCCTTGCAGTTGTCTTTTAGTCTCAGATCAGAAGTGAAAGCGGGGGTGTCCTGCAAGGATCGTATTGAGATACTCGGCAGCTAGATTTGGTTTGTCGGCTGGAGGTTCTGCACCCCTGATCTAAAGAAACATCTTCTGTATGTACCGATTCATAACCTTAGGTCATCTTTGGAGGCCCTATTCCAAGTGCCCCCATTGAAGGAAAGTGGCTGCAAGAGAGAACGCTCTGTTGTCGTACCCCACTAGTGGAATGCCCTTCTCAAGGAAGCTCGCTGGTGCCTACATTGTTATCTTTTCTTTGATAAGCAAAAACGTTTCCCAGGCATTTTAGAGACTTATTGTTTAGATTGTACAGCTGTTTGAATATACCTTTATTGATCTATTCCTGTTCTGTTTGTTCTTTGTATGGTACTTTTTCTTTTAACTGTTTGTAAACTGCCCAGATAATATTTGTTGTTGGGCAGATTAAAAACCAAATAAATAAATAGTTTTGCTAGTTCAGTAGTTAACATTGTCTTTAGAATTAAATTTTAGTTTGATCATCCTTGGAGATAATGGGTGATTTCTCCCCCCCCCCCCCAAATGATCTTTGTAAGCCGTTATGATTCATTTCTATCCCTAGTACTACTAGTTGAAATATTGGTGTGCTAATGGTTTCAATGTCCTTGCAATTTAATCTATTTTAAATAGTCTTAATCCTTCTTCGTGGTCTCTGTGCATCACACATATGGGCTCTGCGCCTGCGTGGAGCCTGTCTCGGAAACTTCCTATAGCTAAGGCAAACGTTTTTGGCGGGAACCCCTCCCCCACTGTCTACTGACTCCATGTTCCCGCCTTTCTCCTCAGTTCTTTTTCGACCGCCTTGCTGAAAGGATGTCTTGTTGGGAACTTCTGTCTTTCTCCTGAGGAGAAAGCTTTAGAGTGCTAAGGTTTTTAGTTATTTTACTTTGTTTTTAGTTCATTTTTAGTCTTTATTTATTTATTTATTACATTAGTATACCGCCCCATAGCCGAAGCTCTCTGGGCGGTTTACATGCGATTAAAAAATTAAAAACCTACAACGTACACATGTACATTTAAATCAATATAATTTATTGTTATCATATTCTTAGATATTTTATTCTCCAGCGATCTTGGATCACGTTGAGGGGGATCGCACAGCCATTAAGGCCCCTTTTCAAAATGTGTTAAGTGTGTCAGCAAGCTTCCCCAGCAGACAGACTTTTCTCTGTTTAATTTGTTTTGGGAGAGGCTCAGGTCATCGAAACCTGTCACTACATTATTATTATTATTATTATTAATAATAATAATAATAATAATTACATTTATATACCACCCCATAGCTGAAGCTCTCTGGATGGTTTACAAAATTTAGAACCATAAACATAAGACAGCTGACATTTAAAACATTTTAAACTGTTAAGCCTGGCTAAGCTTAAGCTGTTGAAATGCCTGGGAGAAAAGTTTTGACCTGGCTCTGAAAAGATAACCGTGTTGGCGCCAGGTCTGTGGATAAAAACTCTAGAAGCCATGATTTCTTCCAGATAATCGTTACACTTATGGCACAGGCTCCTCGATCTACTGAAGACATGGCTGCTTCATGCCTCATTCGATCTTCCAACATTTGAACGCTCCCTAGCTGTATCTACAGCAAGAGGGATATCTAAGAAGGCTGGAGCCTTCTGGGGCTGATCGCATGGAGCGATTCTACGGAGGAGAGCCCCTCTGCGTCCTCGGACCCTGACTCTGACCAAGGGTTATTCCGATCTTCCAACATTTGGACGCTCCCCAGGCTGTATCTACAGCAAGAGGGATATCTAAGAAGGCAGGAGCCTTCTGGGGCTGATCGCATGGAGCGATTCTACAGAGGAGAGCCCCTCTGCGTCCTTGGACCCTGTCTCTGACCAAGGGTCATTCTGATATTCCAACATTTGGACGCTCCCCAGGCTGTATTTACAGCAAGAGGGATATCTAAGAAGGCAGGAGCTTTCTGGGGCTGATCGCATGGAGCGATTCTACAGAGGAGAGCCCCTCTGCGTCCTCAGACCCTGACTCTGGTGAAGGGTCATTCCAATCTTCCAACATTTGGACGCTCCCCAGGCTGTATCTACAGTAAGAGGGATAGCTAAGAAGGCAGGAGCCTTCTGGGGCTGATCGCATGGAGCGATTCTATGGAGGAGAGCCCCTCTGCCTCCTCAGACCCTGACTCTGACCATGGGTCATTCCGATTGTCCAATGTTTGGACGCTCCCTAGCTGTCTTTACAATGAAAGGGATATCTAAGAAGGCCAGGTTACATAGGACTTCTGGGGACTGATCGCTTGGAGCGATTCTATGGATGAGAGCCCCTCAGTGTCTTCGGACCCCCACCCTAACCATAGGTCATTCCGATCCTCCAACATCTGGATACTCTCTACCTGTGTTTTTACAGCTAGAGAGAGACCAGGTTCCGACTCCTCTGCAGCTGTTAGGGCCCCCCCCAATACCGAGGGTGGCCCCTTTGGCGGCGATGACTTAACTGGCTCCTTCGGTACCGAGGTCTCAGCTCTTGATACTGGAGCTTCTAACATGCAACTTTGACGTCAAGATGAGACGTCTAGCAGGCAGAATCGACATCACAGGGTGAGACTCAACTGCCTCCTTCGGTACCGAGCGCCTTGGTGCCGAGCGCCTTGGTGCCGAGCGCCGTGGTGCCGAGCGCCGTGGTGCCGAGCGCCATGGTACCAAGCTCCTCGGTGCAGAGCGCTTGGTACCAAAATGAGATGTCTAACATGCAGGTTTGACATCAAGATGAGATGTCTAGCAGGCAGAATCGACATCAAAGGGTGAGACTCAACTGCCTCTTTTGGTACCAATCTCTTGGTACCAAGAAGAGACGTCTAACATGCAGCTTGAAGTAGACATCTCTCCACCAAGTTAATTAGCACAGCCATTACAGGCTAGCTGCCAATTACAGGGCTGCTCCCTAGAGCTGCTACAATTGGAGTGCTATGATTTCAACAGAGAGTTTTTTATGCCTGTGATGTCTAGGGGCATCATTCTCGGGTCCCTGTAAAAATAATAATAATAATAATAATAATAATAATAATAATAATAATAGAGGGACAGAACTTCAACTGGGTTGCCCCCCCCCCCGAGAATGCCATACCAGTACAGAGATTGGCATCAATTATGAGAGGGACACCTCTTGCAGTGGGCCTGTAACTCCCTACCAGGCATCGATACCAACCCCTATACTGGTACATATGCCTTTCTCGATACTGAGCAGGTCCATCGGTATCGCAGTTGCCACTGGAGGAAGTTTTCTCGCAACTCCCTCTAGCTCTACCAAGATCACTGTCATTGTGACCTGTCCACAGGGCTCAACCATGTGGACTTTCAGTCGGGTTTCAGGCCTGGTTTTGGTACGGAAACAGCCTTGGTCGCCCTGTATGATGACCTATGTCAGGAGAAAGACAGGGGGAATGTGACTCTGTTGATTCTCCTTGATCTCTCAGCGGCTTTCGATACCATCGACCATGGTATCCTTCTGGGACGACTGGCTGAGTTGGGAGTGGGAGGCACTGCATTGCAGTGGTTCCGCTCCTACTTGGGGGGTCGGCTCCAGAAGGTGGTGCTTGGGGAACATTGCTCGGCCCCGTGGATTCTCCAGTATGGGGTTCCGCAGGGGTCAGTTTTGTCCCCCATGCTGTTCAACATCTACATGAAACCGTGGAGTGCAGTCATCCGGAGTTTTGGAGTGCGTTGTCATCAGTACGCTGATGATACGCAGCTCTATTTCTCCTTTTCATCTTCATCAGGTGAGGCTGTGGATGTGCTGAACCAGTGCCTGGCTGCGACAATGGACTGGATGAGGGCTAATAAACTGAAACTCAATCCAGACAAGACTGAGACGCTGTTAGTGGGTGGTTCCGCTGACCGGATGGAGGGTGTTCAACCTGTTCTGGATGGGGTTGCACTCCCCTTGAAGGAGCGGGTTCGTAGCTTGGGGGTTCTCCTAGAACCATCTCTGTCACTTGAGGCGCAGGTGGCCTCAGTGGCACAGAGTGCCTTCTACCAACTTCGGTTGGTGGCCCAGCTACGTCCCTATCTGGACAGGGATAACCTGGCTTCAGTTGTCCATGCTCTGGTAACCTCCAAGTTAGATTACTGCAATGCACTCTACGTGGGGCTGCCTTTGAAGGTGGTTCGGAAGCTGCAGCTTGTGCAGAATGCAGCGGCCAGATTGATAACTGGAACCAGTAGGTTCGAACATATAAGACCTACTCTGGCCCGTTTGCATTGGCTGCCTGTATGTTTCCGAGCCCGGTTCAAGGTGCTGGTTTTAACCTATAAAGCCTTACACGGCTTGGGACCACAATACCTGATGGAACGCCTTTCCCGACATGAACCTACCCGAACACTATGTTCAACATCTAAGGCCCTCCTCCGAGTGCCTCCTCCGAGGGAAGTTCGGAGGTCAGCAACAAGAGAGAGGGCCTTCTCTGTGGTGGCTCCCCAATTGTGGAACGATCTCCCCGACGAGGCCCGCCTGGCGCCAACATTATTATCTTTTCGGCGCCAGGTCAAGACTTTCTTCTTCTCTCAGGCATTTGGCAATATCTGAGGAGCCTGGGTTTGTTTTGTTTTGTTTTGTTTTTGTAGCTTTTTGAAGTGTTGAAGTGGTTTTTAAATGTACAGATTGTGTGTATGTTGTATGTTTTTGCTGTTTTAATTTTTGTATATTGTTTTTAATTGTTTTTAATCCTATGTAAACCGCCCAGAGAGCTTCGGCTATGGGGCGGTATACAAATGTAATAAATAAATAAATAATAAACCATTGCCTCATGATGCCGTCATGAATGCGTCAGTACGTCCACCTAGCTCTTCTCCTTTCCAGCCCCACTCTGTGGGGTGTCAAAAAGTTCAGCTTAGAGAAGATGGGTTTAATCATAGAACTAAACCTGATTCCCCTCAATCCTTAGAGAGCTCTCAGTCGGACTCAACATTGCTGTCTTCTGCATCGCCTGTTGATGGGGTAGCTGTACAGAGTGGAGCCTCCTGTGGAAGACCTATATCACTCTCTGATTTCTCTCTCTGAATCTCTCTGAATCCTCTACACTCTCTGAATCCTCTACAGATCTCTTTAACCTGTTCTGGATTTGAGACAGCTCCATGTGTACATCAGAACCACAAATTTCTGATGACACATAAAGCCCTGCCCCAGAATATTTACAAAATGTATGGCACTGGTCCTTCCGTTCATTTGCCTTCAAGGGGTAGAAATCTACCCATATTTAGCCAACTGGCTTCTGGTGGCATCCTCGAAGGAAATGCTATCGAAGGCAAGGTGACTACTCAATTTATTGAGCTCTTTGGGCCTCATAGTGAACACAGAATCCTGACTCCCCTGGATCTAACAACCCTACATCAGTGTATTTGCACAGACTATTTGCTACGGGGCATGCGCTTTCCCACTTCCTCCCCCATCTCAAGTCCTCATACAAACACTTTCCTGTTCAACTGGGAATGTCTTTGCAGCCCTCATTTTTCCTCTCATTCCATGAGTACTGTGGTATAATAATATTAATATTGTGTAGTCCACACAGTCTCCATCATAGTCACCCCTTGGTGGCCAAGACAGGTGTGGCTCACTCTACTTCTGAAGATATCAGCCAATGGCGACCAATCGGGTTACCATCAGTTCTGCTGCAGCTCCGAAGATAAAAAAGTCGTGTTAAGTACCCGACTTTTTAAAACCGGAGTTTCAGGGATTTGCTCCTGGATGGCTTCGGGATGCCAGCTGCATCATATAGATGACCTGCTGCCACTCTGGATGCCCCCCGGCCTGGGGCAAAACCCTCCTCAAGATGTACCCAGACTGTAATTCCTAAATGGGCAATCTTTTGTCTTACAACGCCTGAGTGGGTAGAAGAAAATGAATCTGGGAAGCCTGACCCTGACACAACATGAGATTGGCTTTTGTCTTGCAAGGAGATCTGCTGGGCAGCTGATGAGGAAGCAGGATGTGCTTGGATGTAATTTAGACTGCCTCCAAACACATAAGAATACAGACAACTGGAGACTGACTGAGGAATCTGCCAGTCAGGCTGTGAGCTTACTGATGTTACTTGGTTGGGCATTGCCCCCTTTGGGAAATCCCGGTGGGGGCATTGCCTACCCCCACCCCCATAGTTTATGCCCCTGCATATGCTCAGACCCATGGCCTGGGGTATCGCAATACTGTAACTACTTTCGACATGAGGTCTATTCAATTTTTTCATCCAGCCTGTAGCCTGGCAACGAAGAAGTCATATACTGCACAATGGGATTCTTTTCTAAATACATGGATCTTCAGGGCCTCAAGCCCCATTCAGCTCCTTAACGATGTCCTTACACTTTACACCCCCTATACACTATAGGGCTAAAATAGTTGTCGATATGTGGGTATTTGACTGCTTTACCTGTTTTTGCACCAACCCCGTTGTTAGGGGGTTCCTCTGGGCATTACGAATCTGGCTCCTCTAATTAGGAGTTTCATTCTGGCATGGAGTTTCTCTGTCATGCCACAATCTCTGACATTGAAACCAGTTAAACCAATGGCACCTTCAGATATCACATTAATTTTCTTAGAAAGTTGTTTTCTGATGGCTATATCAACACTACGCAGATCGAATGAATTAGCTGCCTCAGTATTGATGCACCCTACCTGGGCTTCCACACAGGGCCTGACAATCAGTTTCCGGGCGAAGTACAAAGTGTTGGTTATTACCTTTAAAGCCCTACATGGTTTGGGTCCAGGTTACCTACGGGATCGCCTTCTCCCATACAATCCGCCCCGCACGCTCAGGTCCTTTGGGAAGAATTTATTACAGTCAACAAGAACTAGACTGACAACCGTTACCCAGAGGACCTTCTCTTCTGCCGCTCCCAGATTATGGAATGACCTGCCGGGAGAGATTCGCCAACTCACTAGTCTTCCGGAATTTAAAAGATCTATAAAGACTTATCTCTTCCGGCAGGCCTACCCAGATGAATTTTAAAGTGTTTTATTGGTGTTTTATTGGTGTTTTAATGATGTACTGGTTTTATCTGCTTTTAATCAGTTTTTGTATTTTGAGTTTGGTGTTGTTCCCCGCCTCGATCCGTTGGGAGAGGCGGGTGATAAATAAATATATTATTATTATTATTATTATTATTATTATAAGTGTTTTATTGGTGTTTTATTGGTATTTTAATGATATATTGGTTTTATGTATTCTTAATCAGTTTTGTGTGTTTTATGATGATGATGTTCCCCGCCTCGATCCGGAGGGAGAGGCGGGTGATAAATAAATATATTATTATTATTATTATTATTATTATTATTATTATTATAAGACGCAAGAGTTGCAATGACTCGCGGAGTGGATTGTACATGCTATTAAACTGCCCTACGAGTTGAAAGGCTTGCAACTCGTTGGTTCAGTAACAGCTAAGTCGATGCGCAGTGCATCGAAGTCCGTATCTTTAGCAGGGGATTGTCGATCCTGGACTTATGTAAGGCAGCTATTTGGTATTAGTCCTTTAATTTCATTACATGCTGCCACTTGATTGTTTGTACCAGGACAAACTGCAATTTGGGGCAAGCAATTTCTTTGTCTTGTGAGGGAACGTTGATCTACACCTACCCTCCACCAGGAATTTAGCTTGTTAATCGCCCATATGTGTGATGCACAGAGACCACGAAGAAGAAATGCAGGTTGCTTACCTGTAACCGTAGTTCTTCGAGTGGTCATCTGTGCATTCACACAACCCACCCACTGTCCCCGCTTTGGTGTCGATGTAAATGTACTGTCGATACCGAGTGGTTTCTCTCCTAGTTAGGGGGCCAGCAAGTCGGTCTCTTGGAACTGAGGAGAATGGCGGGAACATGGAGTCAGTACACAGTGGGGGAGGGGTTCCCGCCAAAAACGTTTGGCTTAGCTATAGGAAGTTTCCGAGACAGGCTCCACGCAGGCGCAGAGCCCATATGTGTGAATGCACAGATGACCACTCGAAGAACTATGGTTAGAGGTAAGCAACCTGCATTTCTTCCTTCCGTTTCTCATGATTATAGTGCTTCTGCAAGCAAACACAAATGCTTGCTGATGTTTAGTTTCTGTTCCTTTATTTCATATGACTGAAAGCTGTACTAGAAATAGTTTCTTTCAAGTCAGTCCCTTTTTTGTTCCCATGAGGGTTCCCTTAACACATTCTAAATGGTTTCTGATTCACAGTAAGAAAGTTGTCCCTAATCAAAAGCTTGAGGTACGGTTCATAATTATGTTGATTCATGTGGAGGAGAATTTGTTTTATTCCTGGTTCCAAGAATAGCCTTCTGGCAAGTTTGGGAGAATTAAGCAGCCCATCAAATTCTGCCATTTCAAGACAATATTCCTAGAGTTGGATGTAATTTGTACTTAATGAATTGCTGCAATGAGGTTTAGTTTTTTTAGCTTAATTACATAAGCCTTTGGGGAGTTGAGTCGATGTGAAATTAAAGGTCATGGGACTGCACAACCTTTAGTGGCTCTTATGATAGAATCCAGCTGTTCTTTCACAAAAACAGGAATGCTATAAATTGTTCTTATCCACTGGTAAACTAAAGTAGTTACAGTGACATTGTATCTTTAAAAAAAGAAGAAGAATCGGTCTCTCTACGATGAACTGCATAATTAAAATAGTTCATTGAAACTCTTGATTATATCCAGTTGGCTATTCTTGTAACAACACTGAAAAATGGAGTTATTATTATTTGAAGTGGTATTAAGACTAAGAACAACATAGTATGGGGAAGAGACTGGTGGTTTCTCCCACAGTGGCTTTCACACGTGTCTGTGTGTGTGTGTGTGTGTGATAGAGTTACTACTTTAGAATAATATTGTGCCCTCCTTTTTGCTTCATGTTATTACTACAACACTGACATAGTTGAAATTGCAACCCAAGTTAATGCTTTTCTGGGATTCACAGGCCAGAAAAGGTACTGGACAATAGATTACTGTGCGTGACTACTCTGTATTGCTTGTACCTCGCTGGGAACCTAAAATAACATTAACCATTTGGGGAGATTGGAAGAGCAGCAGCCGTGTTCATTTTTCTGGTAATATATATTTCTCACCCACTTGCGTATTGTAGGAGTACAGCCAGGTACTTTTACTTCTTGTATTCACAAATGCCAGAGTAGTACTGCAATTTCGCATGAAAGCCATGTTGCTCAATAGGCGAATTTAACCACAGATAAATAAGTAAGGATTTTACCTTGATGGCAAACTAAAGTGATTTGTGGGTGGATCAGCAATGTAAGTGACTTAAATATGAATTGTTTATAACTTTTGAGAGGGGAAAACAATATTAGTTTACCAAATTGTCCAATGTTTGTATCTGTTCTTACGTTTAAAACTGCCCTGGAAAAAACTCTTTTTAAATGAGAAAAATTTACTCCTTTCCCACCAATCACACTTCTTTTACTTGTGAACTTTTATATATACTTCATTATTATAACTCTTCAATATATACTTTCTAATTGTAATATTAGCTGATTTCTTTGAAGTTGGATGGGGAAAGTCACATAATTGTGAATGTTGTTACTCAAGGTTCAAATCCTGGATTAATTTTCAAAGGCTGTTTCCTTTTAAAGATTGCTTAATTGATGTGTGATCCCTGAATTTGGTCTCTTAGCTTTACTGCATAGTAGTGGAATTATTCATGATGGGATATGGATGTTCATTATGCTCTTTTGGGTTTTAGACTTTCTTTGTAAGGAGTGCCCAAGAATCCATATTTACGTTGATCGGATTGCACTAAAGGATATTCCAGAAGAACAGATATTTATGAGAAGATGGCTTCATGAACGTTTTGAAATCAAGGATAAGTAAGTAATGAAGTGACATAGCTTTGCATCTGGAATGTTATTAGCCCAGCACTAGATTTTTCTATAAAACTAAACAAAACTTTACAACAATTAGTTACCTTAACTAATTGCTGTAAAGCACTGATGAAATGTTTTTTGCAGACCTTCTGTTTATATTTGAAATAATTGCTGATGCTATGAGAGGTATAGACAATGTTGTAGGGGCCAGAGAACTGGGTTTGAATGTGAGAAGCAGAGGTTCAAATCTCCAACTAATAAGCTTATTAGTGGTTATGAGACAGATCACCATTTCTCCACCTTGTTTTACTATAGTGAAGGGGCCTCCAGTGTGGCACCCAAGGCCAACAGAGTGCTTGCAAAGCCAAGCTGAGGTGCTGCCAAGCTGTGTTCCACTTCTACAAGTGAATGGAGCGATTCCTCCATTCACATGCACCGGGGGAGGGGGAGGGCTGAGTCCAACTTCCCAAAAACAGTGGGGGAAGCAAAGTCCACCAACTCCCACCGTTCCTCCTTCGGGCAACAGGGTCTTTAATGGGGGTGACCTCCTGCCTCCCCCCCCCCAGTCAATTTTTTGGCAGGCAGACTTTTTCTCACCCCATATAAATGATTGGAAAATTGGTCCATTCACTTGCATGGGGATGGGGAGGGAGAGAAAAGGAAGAAGCCAGAAAGAGAGGGAGGGAGGAGGAGGGGAGGGGAGGAAGGGTCGAAAGAAAGAAAAAAAGAAAGAAAGAAAATAGTTAGTGCAGGGTTAGGGACCTTTTTTTTCCTTTTTTTTTTTTTTAGGCCCACGGGCCAGATTCCATTTTGGAGAAACTTTTCATGGGCCACATTTCAATGATGAGCAGGGCTGAAAAAATCACACAATGCTCCAAATTCTATTTTTACCAATTTATAGTAGGAAACAGTTTACCCAGAAGTAAGCATAAGCATCATGTTTACTCACAAGTAAGGAGGGCAAGCATCTGCAGGACATGGTTCAGAAGGGAGCAGGCCTAAATTACTCATCAGCTTCCCTCCCTGAGCCTGCCCTGCCTCTGCCCCATAGGGAAAAGCTCTTATCTCTGATCAGCTGCTGATAAGAGCTTTTTCCTCTTTGGCAGAGGTGCCAGGGCCAAGGGAAGACGCTGTTGGGCTGGGTGGGGGACCCCCATGGACCTCATGAGATGCATAGGTCAGAGGTTTCCCATCCCTGTTTTAGTGGATAAAGACCAAGATAAAATGATGAATAGTGAAGTTGACTTGTTTAGTATGTTTTCTTGGGAATGACAGAATAAATTCCCATGACCATCTTATTCAATATATAGCCTATGTGAACAAAGCCAAACTGTTGTCTTTTTCACTTGAGTTATTTTTCACTTTTAATAGTTTTGTTTTGCCCACTTAAGAAGAATGAGCTTGACTGATTCATATAGGGAATTTTGTCAATATGTGAGCTATCCCTTGCCATTTATACATGTTTTTGTAGGTGATTACAAAGATCTGGCCAAAATATGTGATGGAAGTTTTCAGGTTAGTATGCTGTACATTACGAATTTGAGGTCAAAGGCATGGTACTGAACCATTCTCAGACAATAGCATTCATGATAAATCATTATAGATAAAATTTGTTTAATGAAAGCTGCCAACCAAATAAATGTGTGTGTCTCTCTCCCTCCCCTACCCTTTTTATTTTACTCTTCCTTTGTTCCTAGGTTACTAATAGAATTCTATGATGCAAAAGATTCTAAAAGAAGAAACAAGTTCCCTGGGAAATGTGTTCATTCCAAACTATATCTCAAGAAAACTTTGCCATCCTTACTGTTTTTAAGTGGCCTGACTGTTAGTATGCTTCTGACAGAATCTGGAAGGAAACTTTACATGAAAACATGGATATATGGGACTTTATTAGGCTGGCTGTGGGTCAATGTTAAAGTGTAAGGAGATTTTGAGCTTACAGTCAGCGACATTATTGTCCTGTTTTGCACATCACAGCAAACTCTTTCCTGAATTTATAAAAACAAATGTAAATAAAGCCTTATTAATGGAACATTGGATGAATTGAGACTTGTGATTGAAATCTGCTGTGGTTGGTGGGAGAATATGTATATGTAATTATGCTCCTGATGTTTGAGACAAAGCAGCAGATAACCAGAACTTTTTGTTTAGCACATTTTTCCCTCCACAAACGGATATCTATTGGCACATGATTTAACAGAATGTGTTCATAGATAAATAACTTAAGTGGACAAGTGAATGTATTTACTGATATTACTTTAGGCTTGTGTATTTATTCCTGACCAGGTTTTGTTGTTCTCTTGTTCATTGCAGCAACTATATTATAGCTGCATCACGAACTAAAAACCAAAGCTAATATCTACCAACACCCTGTTTTCCTATTTTAATCCACACATGTTTGTCATATTTGCAAAACAAACAAAAAATGGTAAAACATGGAATGCTATTTAAAGTGGAGGGCAAAAGCTGTTCATGGGGAAATGGGTTTAACAAATGCATGGAATTTTGATTGCATTATATTCTCAGCTGACTTTAATTTTGTTTGCGAAATGTTTAATTTTATCCACAAACTGCTTGGTGTTTTTTTTTAATTAAACACCCTGTGTTGGTGCATAAATGATATACAATATATTCAGATTGAGTTTCTCAGTTGTAATCTACCTATACGAGATTCCCAGGGGCTTGTTGGAACATTTCCGCTAGGCTATTAGTTCACTTGTAATATGTGTGCCATAAACAGCGGTGAACGTTCCAAAGTTTCCTCTTACCTCAGGATTGCTTCACACAGGATGTTTTGCCTACATTGAGATAATCATTGGGTAAGCGGAAAACCATATACAGCATCGCTTGTGAACACCAGATGGATATTTTTCTGTGAATACACCAGTTGGGAAGTGAGTGTTGGAGGGGAAAACGTCATTTGTGAAATGGTCCTGAGTCACATGGAATCAAATGGGTTCAAAGTGCAGTGAGCAATGCTGCTATGCAGCTGAGAGTATATTTATGTAATAAGGAACATCCATGTATTCTTGCCAAAATGTAAAGTATGTGCCTTTGTCTACTGATTTTGAATTTCACCTGATCTTTCGCAGTCTAATCATTAAGTAACTAAATGATTAGTCTACTTTTGGGGTACTTCCAAAGCTTTCACAGTTAGTGTTCTCTTCTGAACTGAAAAACCATGAACTTGAAATATGCAGTTTGCACTGTAGAATAATAATAAGAGATGCATCTATTCTATTAGTATTTCACCTGCTCACAAATTATTCTTGTCACTATTTGGTGATATATTAGGAAACTGTTTCCTGATTTTTAGGGGCTAATAATGTACCAAGTAGGTGAAGAAATTCTTATTTCATATTTGTTACTTTATTTTTAAAAAATCAAGATTCCACTATCAAAATTAAAAAGATTACATGCTTTTAAAAATATGTTTGAATTTTTCATATCCAGTTTCTGTTGGCTTTAATGGGGCTTGAATTGTTTAAGACCCAACATGAACTAAAATGGTTGTTTAAAATTTTTAAATTATTAAATGTGTTTGCCTCTAAATATAATGAGTAAGCAAGACCTTGTTCTTGTGTATTTCTCCTAAAATGATATAGTATACTTACCAAACTTCATTTCAAATATTCATCCACTTCATCATTTGACTTTCAGTTCTGCATCCTGGTTACTAAACCTGACTCTCTGGTTAATTGAAGAATCTATTGAACTCTCCAAAAGCAAAGTTTAGAACAACATTGTGTGTATTAAGACTGTGCAATGCCAAAAAAGCCCTTTTTAACGGCTAAGGATATGCTGTCATTCACTGTGCTCTAGACCTGCAGAATTGCCTTTCAACTTTAATACCAAGATTTGTGGGGAGGGGTTGCTTTGCCTGTCTTGCAGTCCAGAAACTACAAATAACTTTCATCGTTAGAACAAAAACAAACTGCTTATGTTTAATGAGGCAGAACATGTTTTTTAAAGTTTAATAATAAAAATGTTTGACTGTTCCTAATTCCAGATTATCTGGAACACAAATCATCCCCATCGTGAAGCTTATTTTAAACTTAATATTTTTTGGCTGCTGATGTACATAACTTCCCCACAATTCATTTATTTTAGAACTGCTATTAATTTGAGGCTGCTTTTTCAGAACATGCAAATACTAATTTATAATTTTAAAAAGCAACATGGCCACTCAACATTCTGGGTTGTCCTACTTTTGCTTCCAAACTCTTCAATGACAGTTAGTTTGCATGACATGGTTGGCTATTTAATCCATTATTAACCCACAATAACTTGCATTGTCAGGCAAACCAGGTCAGTGTGTTATATTTAACACTGTATATGGGCATGCCAATGCTACCTTTAGTATATAAATAGTTTAAGTCAATAAAAGAAATAGAACACCTGAGATAAAGCTTTCATAGACTTGTTTTGCAATTCTCAGGAACAGAATATGGCCCAGAATTCAGTTTTCCGTAGCTGAAGGAAGACCTTCGCTATCCTGCAGACTTCTTTTGCCCCTCCCCATAATGAGCAAAATTGGAATTAATTGAATAAAATGAGAACTGAAAATATGTTAAATATGAATAATTTATATATTTATTTCCCTTGCTGTGATATGCTGTATACAAGATTTTTCATCAGCATGCATATGGTTTTTGTATATCAACAAACCACTGGTCTCTTCTAAACATGATGACTGATTTATAGGGAAACATGTGGTGATATGTTTCCCATTAACTATGTTATACTGTTGTTTATCCCTATAAATGAGTCCTCGCATGGTGAAACGGAAATAAAACTTTGGATTGCATCCTACGATGATCAAGGGCTACTTCAAATGTAACTTCCTTGAACTGAGAGGATCTCTGTTTAGATCAAGACTGCACAAAGTATATGTTGGGTATTCCATTGCAAGTATATTAATCAAGTTACATCTTAATATAATTCTAATCCTGGCCTAGGAAGATGTTCGTTCACCAATATGAGTAGAGAGGCATCACAGGATGGGGCAGGAAGTTAGAATATGTTGAGTTGAATGCCCTAGCCTGAATATGAGATGTCACTTTGTAGGATGGCAAATGAGGATGGTAGGATAAACATATTTTTGCCTAGGAGAAATACTAGAACTAAGAAACCTAATTCTAGTGTGTGTGTTTATGGCAGGGGGTGGCCCAGGTAACATTCACATACAATCACAGATGCATTGGAATCACTTCTTCATTTCATGACCCTATGTTGCTGAGAAGTATATGCAAATCAAGTTACCCTGTGGGATCTATGTGGGACTCTTCCATCCAACTGACACCTTCTAGGTAGGAAAATGGGGAAAATCCACACAATTCTCTCCATCCATACGGTTGCTGTACTCATAGGCTGCCTCTACAAGAGGCATTTAAAGCTCTTTCATGGAGCATTAAAAAATTTACCTCTACAAGACCGGAGCGCAAATCGGGCGTAGAGGTGCATTTTCTCTCCGATTATGCGCATTATCGAATGCATGTTAAATAGCGAGTTTTATTTTGCTCCGGCCATTAAAGCGCATTTTGACTATGTGAACAAGCGATTCTCCACATTAACTACTTGTAAAGCGCATTTGAAACAACCGATAAGGCCACCTGTTGAGTGCTCAATTACCTCCTGCATACAAGCATTTACGATAAAGCGCTTCTGGGAAGATGCGCATAATCGGAGGAACAGGCGTCAAACGGAATCCATCTAGAGGGGTTCTACACACTTTTAAGCAGCATGGAATTGCACCGTGAGAAAGCAACCATTCTTTTGCAATTCTGTGTGAAAGGGCTTTTAATGACGCGGATGCTAGATCGTAGTTTGCGGTACAATAGGCTTAGGTTTCTGCTCCATTGTGCTGTCCAATGGGATTTAGGATTTCACAAGTATAACAAATGGTTGTGAAACTTTTAAGAGTCAGTTCATCCAAGCTGCCTGCCTGTGATCCACAGTGAACTTGCATAGGGTGCAATCCTGTGCATGTTTGACAGGAAAAAGTCTTACCATTTCAGCATGGCTGGCTGGGGAATGCTGGGAGTTGCAGGACTACTTTCTGCATGGGATTGCGCCCTTAAATCCCTTTGAATAGAATAAAGGCATACTTAGAAGGTGAATTGTAACTGTGTAATTGAAGCAGCCTAGTGATTTTTGTCTGCCCATTTCACTTTGGTTATTGTGTTCATTATATCCATCTTCCCAATTGGCATGTCTGGTTTTAGTTTCACTTGGGTAAAGTTGATGCACTGTGTCAACGCCATTTAAAGAGTGTGAAACCAATGTGGTGGTCAGTAATACAATTAAAATTGCAAAATGTGTCACAAATGCAATGAGGGGAGAGCCAGTACCGAAGAGCAGTTGGTGCTTTTGCATTAATAGAAAATAATCTACTTCAAATTGGGGTAGTTTATGTCCCATGTCTTATAGTTCACATAAATATTTCTTTGGCAAATGATCTGGCAGCTTCTCTTGTCAGTTTAAATGTGAAATCTTATGAAAGGGTCACGGTCTGTACTTATGGAATAGATTCTGTTGCTCACATTCTGGAAAATAAGAATTGATGCCAGGATTAAATTAAACATACATTCCAGTAGAAACTTCTTTCAAAGTATTATTTTATTGATTTTGAATGTGTATAATCACAAGTAAATATTGAAACTGGAACAAACCTTCACAAATGATCCTTGAGTCTGGCCCTTGTGATGTGAAAAGTTAGCCTCATTACTTATATTTTTTGAAAAAAGAAAAGCCTGCATTTTTTGTCAAATTAAGTATTGAACAAACATGTCTACTGTGCGTTCAGAGTGGTGATACTTCAAGGTGAACAGAATTTCTTCATAACTGCTCAACATTCAGTCCACTGAACCTTTGATGCCTTACTGTTGTGTCACTCTTCAACAACTGCCTTCCCATATCTGGACACTACTTTTTTTAAGCTATGTTGGCAAAAGAGCAATACAGCATCCATCATCACCACAATCGCAATCTAAAAATAAAATAAGTTGCAAAAACAGGTTAATTATGCTTTGTTTTAGTTCAGAAAATGGGGTTTCAAAATAATTCTGATGGTTTGAAGTCAGGAATTAACTTGTTAAGGAAAAGGAGGAATTGAATGTTGGTGGCTAGAGCAGCAGCAAAGGAAACCAGGCTGAATTTCTTGGAAAGATACTATGATCAGAGAGCAAAGCTCTCTGAATACAACATGTAATGTGTGGATGCTGCTCCATTAGGGCAAATGTTCTCCTGCTAGCCCGCATCTGCCTGTCTCACTTCCAATCAGTTCAGGTGGTTGGCTACCAGCCTCCTCAGTCTTGTCTTTGTTGAAGCAGGCAAATCCCTCCCTGCAAAGACTTTTAGGTATACAGCATTGGGTATTCATGGGCAGAGGCCATCTCTGCACATGAAGTAATGGGAGGAGGAGAAATTGCGAGGGAGGGAGGGATATACTGAAAGTTCTGGTCAATGGAATTTTACAGAATTTGTTGATTAATCAGGGACTCAGAAAAACAGGGATCTTCCTCAATGTGAGGAAGAAAAAAAGAAAGAGAATCTGTCCCAGCCCTACGCCTAAGGGTAAGACTGCGCTTAATGGAAAGAAAGGCCAAAGTGAATCTAGTTTGAATTTCCCCCTCATAACAATGGGCTTACAGCAGCCCAGTTCCTGGCTCCCTGGACCCTCCACTGGATTAAACCCTGAGAGTAAAATCAGCCTATGAGCCACACTGTTTTATTTTCAAGTCAGACCCCAAACTGAAAGCCATGAGCCAACATTCGAGGAGATTGGGACGAGAGCAGGCTATCAACATATCCATTATAGTAAGTAAACTGTTCTAGAGGCATTTCTTGTCTATAGTCATATATAAGATGGTTATGGGGCATATAGCTCTGATTTTCCCCTGCCACTCTAACCTGAGCCTGCCCTTTCTCACTCTGGAATGGTGGCCTAACTAGAGGATAAGGGTGGTAGAGGACAGTTTATTTATTTACTGCATTTCTATGCCGCTCAATAGCTGAAGCTCTCTGGGTGTTTTACAAAAATTAAAACCATAAAAACCATTCAAATATAAAACAATACAAGTATAAAAACATAATATAAAATACAGTATAAAAGCACAACTAGGATAAAACCAAGCAGCCGTGCAGAAATTAATACGGATTTAAAATACAAATTTAAACGAGGTTAAAAATCAAACTGAAGAATTCTTAAACTACTGAGGAAAATAAAAGGGTCTTAACCTGGCGTCTAAAGGAGTATAATGTAGGTGCCAGGAGAACCTCTATAGGTTCCAGGGTGCCACAGCAGAGAAGGCCCTTCTCCTGGTAGCCACCAGCCTCACTTACTTTGGCAGGGACTCACGGAGAAGGACCCCTGAGGATGATCTTAGGGTCCAGGCAGGTACATATGGGAGGAGGTGTTCTTTCCGACATCCTGGTTCCAAGCTGTTTAGGGCTTTGGACGTTAATACCAGCATTTTGAATCAGGCCCAGACCTGGACCGGCAACCAGTGAAGCTGGAAAACTACTGGCGTAATGTGTTCTTGTTGTCCAGTCCCCATTAACAGTCTGGCTACCCTGTTTTGTACCAGTTGAAGTTTCCGGGCCATTTTCAAAGGCAGCACCACGTATAATGCATTGCAGTAATCCAGACAAGAGGTTATCAGAGCGTGGATAACTGTAGCTAGGCTATCTCTGTCCAGATAAGGGCGCAGTTGGTATATCAAGGTGATAAAAGATGCTCCTTTCCTCTGAGTTCACCTGTGCCTCAAGTGACAGTTCTGGATCCAGGAGCAACCCCAAACTACGGACTCGATCCTTTAGGGGGAGTGCAACCCCATCCAAAACAGGGTGAACATCACCTAGCCAGACAGATGAACCACCCACAAACAGTACCTCTGTCTTGTCTGGATTGAGTCTCAGTTTATTGGCCCTCCTCCAGTCCATTACCGTGCCCAGGCACTGATTCAGAACAACCACTGCCTCGCCTGAGTTTGATGAAAAGGAGAGGTAGAGCTGGGTGTCATCTGCATATTGATGACACCTCAGCCAACATCTCCAGATAACCTCTCCCAGCGGTTTCATGTAAATGTTGAACAACATAGGGGATAAAATAGATCCCTGTGGAACCCCATGGCCAAGGTGCCATGGCACAGAGCAATAATCCCCCAGCACCACCTTCTGGAATCAGCCATCCAAGTAGGAGCGGAACCACTGCAAAACAGTGCCTCCAACTCCCAGCTCAGACAACCTATCCAGAAGGATACCATAGTCAATGGTATTGAAAGCCACTGAGAGGTTGAACAGAATGAACAGGGTCGCACTCCCCCTGTCCCTCTCCCAGCAAGGTCATCCCACAGGGTGACCAAGGCAGTTTCCCCAACCCCTGCCCCCAGCAGAGAATAAAATATGATCGAAACATACTGAACTAAGAGAAGAAGCTATCCTTGAATTAGTTCAGGTGTGGTCAACTTGTGATCCACCAGATGCTGGACTATAAATTCCATCATCCTTGACCACTGGCTATGCCAGATAGGGCTGATGGGGGCTGCAGCCCAACAACAACTGGAGGTCACAAGTTGACCACCCCTTAGTTAGATCGTAAATGTTAAGGAACTGTACTATAGTGTTTTAAGTGTTGTTAGCATTGTTTAAAGAGAGGAGAACTGGGACAAAACCAGAATTAGTTGGCTAAAAGTGCAATCCTGTGTATGTTTGACGGGACAAAATCTATGCTGGCTGGGGAATGCTGGGGGTTGTAGGATTTTGTATGAGAGAGAGTATCCTAAATCTACTGTTGGCTCTGGCTTGCCCTACTGTTGGTCATCCTGCCTACCACCCTGCCAGTCCCATTGAGCACTAGCCACCACAGAAAAAGAGATGATACTGTGCTACCGTCTTAAGTCTCTGCTTAACGTTTTGCATAAGGTCCTGCGCTCCTACAACAACGTTGCACTTCAAGCAGTTCTAATCAGAAAGGGTTACAGCTTTCTTTTCTCCTCAGCTCCCCCAAACAACTCATGACACATTCTACAGAAAACCCCTAAGTAGGTTTAAAGATATTTGCACAGAAAGTCAGCCACACACAGTGATCTCTTCCAACAACAGCCAAGTGAAACTGCAGGGGAAATTAAGCAGGACAGGATTACATTTCTAGTAGAGTACTTGGCCAAGACCCTGGTTTGAATTGTTAGCTCTTACCCATAAAAAAAAGATGTGCAGCAGTTTGAAGCACTGTTCAGCTTAGAAGAGTTTCTAAGCTCTCCAAGGCAGCATTATGACTTTGACACTTGGCTTTAAAGCACCTCGAATAATAGACACTTTAATTTTGGGAGGATTTAAGAACTCTTAATTTTTTTCTCCGCTGGAGCACTACTATTTGCATTGTGGCAGCACCTGCAAAAATCATGTGGTTGTTATGTCAGGGTTCTGAACCGAAGCGCTTTAAATTCCAAAAGTGTAAATATGTTATTAGCAAAGCTAGGCAAACCTTGTCTTCCAACATTAAGACCCAATTTAACACTGGACTGCAATATAACTACTTGAACATAATAAAGAATATGTGATTGCTAATAGAAAGTATTTATATATAAGTAACAGGCAACTTGGATAAATGGTGCATGCAAAAAATATTTCACAACCTGGAAATGGTTCACTTGAACATAAGGGAATGTTTAGGCCCCTTATCATGCTAGCTGTCATAGCTTAGATTCAGTTGCCTATCAGAAGTGCAAATTACTTTGGTAAATGGAGGCTGCTTTTAATCCTCAAATCCTGGAGCCCTGAAAGTTCTTTGGGTCCCTTCCTCTTCCAAAAGACCCATATGTCTTTTGTCAGCCCTAGACATTCTCCTCCTGTACTCCCTCAACATAGCCTTTCATTATTAGCATATTGCTGAGGTTCTTGTTCACGCACATAGGGTCACATCTTCATGACAATGAATATCTTGCTATGTTTCATCAACTCTTCTATTTTTGTCCAGTATGGCAGAAGCACCTTGTGTCAATGTCCTAGATTATAGTGGAAGAGTTGGCTGTCTCAGTATTTCACAATTCAGGTTTGTCCTACATGAAAAGATTAAAACTAAAGGATTAAAATGGTAATTTTCTAACATACTGGATACACACCAAAAGGGAGAAAAGTCTCAAGATGCTATAGAAAGGTTTATTATACAAAAGCCCTGGGGTTTTGTATAATAATAATAATAATAATAATAATAATAATAATAATAATAATTTATAACCCGCCTCTCCCTCCGGATCGAGGCGGGGAACAACAACAATATAAAACCCAAGAATCACAAAACAGTTAAAAAATTTTAAAAAAAGAAAAAATAAACAATTTTATTTTAAAAAATAATAAAAAACACCTTTCTATAGCATTCTGAGACTTCTCTCTCCATTTTTGTATACATCTTGGATGCTCACCAACCTTGCACCCTAACATACTTGATACACATCTCTAATTTGGTACAATTGTTTTGGTTGTTTGATTGCAGGGCACAAGTCTTCCCACACTGCCCTTTCTCTCTACTGCCCCATAGACTGTCCTAGTCCTCTATATACTCTCCTAGTGTTGCCAGAGATGCCAGGTATACAAAAATCTGGAAGACTCTGTATGTGTACGAGATCTTCTGCTTGTTCCCTCGAAACCCGCGGCATCGTAGCTCTAGGGTGGGAATGTTAAATCTTGATTGCAGGAGGGAGCACAGGCTTCTTGGCCAAAAAAGCACAGTGCCATTCAGCTCATTAGGCCTGCCCTCTGCCCTCCGTTCCCGGCTTACTGCAACCTAGCCTGGTCTGCAATCCGCCTCTGGGAATGCCCCCAGCTTGAACCCAAAGTGAGGTCACCACCAACAGATGGCAAAAAGAAGGTGGTGACTTTGCAGCAAAGAAAAAAGCCACAGTCAGTTGGGAACTTTTAAAGCATGCAGTTTCAGGGGAAAGCCTGTGGTGGCTGCGAGTTGGCATCTGAGTTGTATAAAGAACACAGCACCACTGTGCAGCCACCACAGGGGAGACAGGGCTTATAGACAGCCCTCTTTTGTACTGTTGTACACAAATGCATGATAATTCAGACTTGTTCAGTGCAGGATGAACTTTGATGCCAACTTTTTGGTAGAGGGGAAGGATAGCACAGTAGCAGTTCCAAGCAAGGCTGGTGAGACTCCAGCAAAACATTAGCAGGTGAATGTATATTTAACATTCACACCTTCCTCCTTTGAGGGAGAATAGGCTGGGAAGGACCTGACTTTGAGACTCCAGAACAACAGAACTATACTGTGAGAGAAAGTCACTTCCAGCAAACCTCTCAATCTGCACCAGGAAAAGGTTTGTCTCCCTAACCCTAGGAGCGTAAACTGAAGATTAGGCACATGAACAAAGCAGATTCTGAGTCCATAAAGCCACTCTCAAGTTACCATTTTTTAATTAAAAAAAATAAAAATTCAAATCAAACAGAATAGAGATGTTGTTGTTGTCGTCGTTTCTTTTCTCACTCATGGTTTTCCTAGACGGACATGACCCACTTTGCCAGGTCATGCTGTCTTTTACCGATTCAAGAATTTCTTAACAATTGAGCATGTTTTAAGTATGACTGCTTTCTGGATGTTGGTATGGATGTAACTGTTATGTCTGGTCAGTTGCAAGATAGTGGCTCAATTCAGACAATACAATAAACAACTGGTGTGGGAGAAACAATCGTCAGTTGTTTTTACTATCGTGTCATCCGAATGCTGCCATAGTCAACTCAGCTCTGATCCTAATCCACACCACAGTTGATTATTTATTACCATGTTGTGTTGGGAGTACCCCCTAGATGAACAACTGTAAAGATGATTATTACCCCACCATTGACTATTGTGTTGTCCGAATTGAGCCATTGTTTCGTCCGTATAAATTGTTCTGTCCCGGTATATTTTATGATCTCCATTTTCCAAGATTGTTTTGGATGAATATTTATGGAATAGGTTGTTTGATGAGATTGAATTTGATGGCCAGTTGTTGGTGAAGTTTTTTTGCAGCTATATTGTGTCTTTCCATATAGTCCATTCCTGCCAGAATTTTATATCCTCCTGTTATATGGTCTATTGTTTCTTGGAATTGATGACATTTCCTACATAAATCTGTTGTTACACTGTTATATTTTATGATGTATTTTTGGTAGTTCTTGGTTGCAATAACTTGATCCTGTATTATTATTATTATTATTATTATTATTATTATTATTATTTGGCTGCCTTTCAGAAGCCCGCCCAAGGTGTCTTACAACAATAATATGCCTAAAACAGTTAAACTTTTAAAAGCAATAAAAACATAAAATCCAATAAAATCCAATAATAAAACTAGGGTGACCAGATTTTGAGAACCAAAATCCCAGTCCCCCCCCGCCACCCCACCCACCCAAAACAACCCGCCGCCCCATGCCACCCGCATGCCTCGTGCCACCTGCATGCCTCGTGCCGCCCACCCGCGCCGCGCCCCCGCCCGCATGCCTCGCGCCGCCCGCCCCGCCCGCCTCACGCTCCTTACCTGCTGGGGCGTCCACTTCCCTCCGGTGCTCGGAATCTACTGAGAAACAGGCTTCCTGGCCTGTCTCTCAGTAGTGCGCTGGGTGATGACGTCATCACCTGGTACGCTACTGAGGGACAGGCCGCGAAGCCTGTTTCTCAGAAGATTCCAAGCACCAGAAGGAAGCGGACACCCCAGCAGGTAAGTGCCTCGAGCCGCCCGACTCGCGCCGCCCGCCCGCCCCACGCCGTGCCGCCCGCCCCCCCGCATGCCTCGCACCGGCCGCCTGTCCCGTGCTGCCCGCCCGCCCCGCGCTGCCCGCCCCACGCTGCCCGCCCGACCCCGCGCTGCGCTGCGCCGTGCCGCCCGCCCTGCGCTGCCCGCCTCGCCCCCCGCCCGCCTCGCCCCCCACTCGCACGCACGCCTCACGCCGCCCGCCTGCCCCGCTCGCCCCGCGCCGCCCGCCTGCCTCGCGCCGCTCACCTCGCCCGCCCGCCTCAGCTCAGTTAAAAGATATATTGACTGCTGAAAGGATCATTTTCTTTTATCAGTACTAAAAAAAGTGTGTTGCTCAAGTTTTACTAATTAATTACAGTTGTTCCTAAAAGTTAGTATGGAATTCTCTCTGGAATCAGATCTACTTACAATGCTGAGAACATGCATATTCTCCAATTTTGTCCTACCTAAATAATTCTGCACACAGTTATACACTGTGAAGTTCTATTCAGTTAAATTGGCTTAAGTAACAACTCTGTTAAAAACTGCAGCCTTGAAATGCTTCCACTGAGACATTTGTCCAAGTCTGCAGTAGCCAAGAAAACCTGACTATTCTGATATGTTATAGTTTAATACAGATACACATACATAGATGCAACAAATACTGAATATATGAAACGGTTTAAGCAAAAAAAGTGTCTGAGCAAGTAAAACAGGGGTTGCTTCTACACCGTCTGATACCCCTTGTAAAACACCACCTATTGGCCAGTGGAGCGAAGGGGTGGAGTTACAGGACCACGTGGGGCCTGCAGGGCCAATCCACAGAGTGGACATTACCATTACTGCACATGTCAGGGGCTAAAACCATAACCCAGGGTTCTTCCACATGGGGGGCAAGTTCTTAGGGGGGCACATGACCCCGCTGGGCCAATCCGGGGTACGGTTGAAAATACCACCCAAGGGTGGCATTTTCTGCCCCCAACCAGTTACAGCTCTAAAACCCTTTCCTATTGGTCCAGGGTAGCCTGGGGAGTTGTTAGAGGGGTCACATGTTTCTGCTGGGCCAACCCGGGCCAGTCTTGGAAATATCCCCACGTTGGGGTATTTCTGCCCCCAACCAGTTACAGCTCTAAAACCCTTTCCTATTGGTTACTAGTTTGATGGATGGTAGTCTCCCCCCTACTGCCAACCAAAGAAGTAATCAAACAACCCAAGAATTGAACAAATAACCTGCATTTCGCGCCATCATCTGGTAAACAAAACATGGGTAAACTCTGGCTAAGGTAACAACCCATACTCTGGGTTGTCATTACATGCAAACCAGGTCTTTGGGTGGCCTTAGCAACTTACCATTGCTCAGCCTTAATTCCCTGTTTGCTAAAACTGTTTGCTAATTCCCTGTTTGCTAAAACTGGGGCAAACTGGGAATTTTGTAACATCCCAGACCTTACATTTTTGGGATATAAGTGAGTTTTTTCCGAACCTAAAATGCTCTAAATGATCCAGGTCCAACTTACCTCCCTGCTCCTACCTTCCGTCATCAACATATATAATAATAGCAAACTTATTCCCTGAGTGTGGAACCTTATATAGTGAAAATGGCATCATCCACACAGCAGACATAGGGGAACCGAAAGATTTGCAAATGAAAAATACAAAATAAAAATTCTGGAAAAAATACTAAGAAGGGGGGGGGGACTAAAACATCACAATGAGGTCTGAGTCTGCTCAATGGACAAAGAATGCTGATTGACTTTTGAGAGGGAACCAAAAAACAGAGGCAGGGATAAAACAGAATATCCTGCAATTGGTCAGGGCTGACTGGGTGGCACTCCATACTGAAACATTTTGTTGCAGGTGCCATTTTTTTTATCACACAGACATAATGCCTTTAAGGCTACAAACCTCAATATTATGGACATATTCTTGAGCACTACACTATAGTTATGGAAATCCCTTCCTCTTGGAAACTGAACAAAGTCCAACTCTGAACACTTTGAAGGATTAAACATAAGACCTCTCTTTGGAGATGGGAGCAGCCTCAAGCCTAAGCCAGCTCATCTTGGGGAAGGCATTAGTTGTATTTTTGTCTGATGGTGTTTTTTTCTGTTTTAGTCTGTTTCAATGGGTTGTTTTACTTAGGATGCTAAATCATAGGGTGCATGGGCGGACTTTCCAAAAAGCCATGGGCCTCCAGTAGAGTGTGATCATTAATTTGAGAAAATATGAACACCCATGTTAATATGTGTTATGTAATAAATGGTAATTATCAACTTATATCTATACAGCGAATAATTTAATGGTGAATTTATTTTAGAGATAGGCAGCAGAGTCAGCTTGTGTGGCAAAATGCACTTCTGTGTTCTGGGTCCTATATTCCTGGACCATACCAAACATATATGGTGAACGTAAATATCCAATTTAAGTAAAAGTCAGGGTCTGTGCTTCTAGTTTTAGTATTCTATACCTTTTAGTTGCTTTTGCTACTGACGATCCCAGCATCTTAATTCTCGTTCTGTTTTTTTGACCTGCAGGTTTCTGTTATGTCTTGGGGGTGGGGGGTGGGGAATGGATTATTTATTCATTTTCTTTCTTCATTTTGTAGTTATCCCGAGAATTCTTTTCTGGGTTTTCTTCCTTTCTGTTGTTTATACTTCTGGCGTCAGCAGATGAGTGTTTTATGGCATTTTCACGACTGGCCACTCACGGATATTTGCGGTACATTTTAACAATGCTGCAATCCTCCAGCAGCTCCTTCTGTTGTTTTCTCCATTTCAAATTACCACCCAGAAAATCTGATTGTTCTAACTGTAACATTAATTGGTGCTATTTCCTGCACATAAAAACACCCACTGAATGGGCTACATGGTCATTGCTTGCTTCTTCTTTCTCTGAAGAAAGAGGAAGCTGCTTGTACTTATTGTGGGACAGAAGCAGGATGCAAAGCGATGGTAGGGAAATGCAACACCTCCCCCCCCCCCCCATCTGATGGTAAACTCATTTGTTCTCTATTATCCTCTCTCTGGTACTTGTGTTTCTTCTGTAGCTTTGTCTGTTGGTTTCAGTTTTATAGTCTGGCAACTTCTCCCTGAATGCATCATTAACAGTTTCAACTGCAGGATGAGTTATTATTTTGGATATTTTGGAATACACACACACATTTCCCAACTACTGCATGTTGAAGGGCACCATACCTTGCAATGAGCAAATAAGCTGAAGATAGTTTGCCCTAGGGAAGTGATACTGTATACTTAAAATGCTCCCTTCTGAGAGAATCTGGCAAACCTCAGCAGTCTTACAGTTGCTAATGTGGGAAAGGATTTTTAAAAATTCTCTGTGGGAACAGAATTCCAGTGCACCCAATAAATAGCCACATAAAAACAAGCATTTTAGCAGGTGCAGCATTTTTATTAGTGTTGAAGCACTGTGAGAAACATCTGCAAAGATCTCCCTGTATGAGATTATTAAAGACTCTGAGGAGAATGCCCTTTGAAGAGTGAATGGGATATGATGTAGCAGGGTGGGGGAGAAGCACTGTTGTTTAAGATAGAATGAGGAAACATGATAAGGTTTGGGATTTTCAGGAAGTATATGTTTGTCTGTGTGAGGTTTTTTTTTTCCCCTCCAATCAATGCAGTTTAGCATGCTTTTCCTGGAAGAGTGGGTGCGGAAGAGACCTTCTTGTGACCAGGTGAAGAAACTATAGAACTCTTTTATTGAGCACCATCTGGTGGTGAGCTGAGGAAAAATCCATTTCTATGAAATCTCTTCTTAACCCCACATTTAAATAAAATAGAGAAGAAATATAACAATAGACTCTAGGCATTTTCTAAAGCCTACCACCACCTGGCAGAATAGCTGCCAGAAAAGCCAGAAGGAAAACAATGGCTGCATTCAGCATTCAGACAACACAATAACCAACTGGGGCAGTGGTGGGGGGGGAACAATCGTCAGTTGCATTGACTATCATGTCGTTCGAACGCTGCCATAGTTAGGCTGACCATATGAAAAGGAGGACAGGGCTCATGTAACTTTAACAGTTGTAGAGAAAAGGGAATTTCAGCCAGCATCATTTGTATGCAATTAGTTCTTGGTGAAATTCCCTCGTCATCACAACAGTTAAAGTTTCAGGGGCCATATATCTTTTGTATATGGTCACTCTAGTATAGTGCCTGCAACTTTAACTGTTGTGATGAAGAGGGAATTTCACCAGGAACTAATTGCATACAAATGACACTGGCTGAAATTCCCTTTTCTCTACAACCATTAAAGTTACATGAGCCCTGTCCTCCTTTTCATATGGTCAGCCTAAGTTGTCTTATGTCCAAGAGTGGCTTCCTGCCCCCTTATATGTGGTGTTCTTCCCCCTATTTTTTTTAGGTGAGTTTTTCTCTAATTATTTTCATGACAAGTAGCTTGCTTTCACAAAGTTATTAATGGGATATTTGACAATGGGCAACCAACTCCTTCTTTTCTAAAGGCAAGCTCTGTATTACTATTTTCTAAATTTTTTACACAATAAGATCTCGTCCATTTTAATAATGAAACTTGCTTTATATTTGTAAGAAAGGAGAAGAGATTGAATTGAAATCAACTTAACAGGGCTGGAGTGCACTGTTTTGTTTAAAGTGCTTAAGCAATGCATTTGCTGTTTTTGCACAAACTTTGTTCCGCATGACTTTGTTGACTCTGTTTGGTGGCAATAGCTGAAGCTCGTTTCACTCTCTCTGCAGTGCAATGTGTGATGGAAGTTAGATTGTACTCTGTTGCTTTAAGGCAGTGGTTCACAAACTGATATATTGACGTATCGCCAGTGGAGCCACATTGTCAAGTCATCCTAGTGTGTGCTCAGCAGTATACTGTCTTCTGCAGCTGTGTCTGCTTGGAATGAAGCAATCAGTGGATCCAAAGGGTGTGAAACTGAGGAGCCATTCCTGTCTCAGAGCCTGCTTCTGGGTGCGAAATCTGGTATGGTTTGTTTATAGAAAGACTTGCAGCCTGCATTAGGTTAACCGTCAAACTATGTCAGAAAGAAGAGCCCAAGTAAGATGATCTCTCTAAAAATAGATTACTTGCATAAGAATAAGTGCACTTACTAAGCTCTCTAATATACACACAAACACTGCTTATCTTTATTTCCTTATCTTGTCCCTTTGACTCTTCATTTTATTTCATATTTATCGATTTGGCTCCACAACCCACCTTCTCCTTAACGGTTCAGCCCGAGCAATATCCATAGCTTAAGGAAAAGTTCCTTCAGAGAAATGTTTGGTGATTATATATATATATATATATATATGAAGGAGATTTGTCAGTAAACAACAAGCCCAGAAATAATTTTGGACAGGTATCAGACTAATTTTTCTCATTTCAAGGCAGCACCTTTTCCTCCTCCTGTATGTATGTATTCAGGAACTCCAAAATGTATTCTTCTGAGGGGAGACTGAGGGCAAACATACATGTGATGGTGGCAAGAGCTCAAATGGGTTGTGCCTGATCCACAAAAGGAACTTTGGCCCCCTCCACAAGAATGCGCCTTTGCGCCTGGTTCCGCGATTATGCGCATTATCGCGGAGGCGCATTTACTCACAATCCCTCTGCACGGGAGGCGGCGGGAAGCGGCGAAGCGCATTAAAAGATGCCCAAAAAGCGCTTTCCAGGTAGTTAATGCGCATAATCGCTTGTTCACACAGCGAAAATGCGCTTTAACTGCCGGAGCAAAATAAAAGTCGCTATTTAACGCGCGTTCGAAAATGCGCATTATCGGGGAGATAACGCGCCTGTACGCCCGTTTTGCGCTCCGCTCGTGTGTAGGTAAAATTTATAATGAGCCTTCAAGGCTCATTAAACGCCCCGTGTGGAGGAGGCCTTTTAGGTGCAGCTTTGGTTGCAAGGGCAGCCCAGCCATTCCCCTCAGCCTGCCACCTTGTGTGCCTTTCCTCCCAACTATTTTTCTATTGGTGAGGGTTACTTTCAGTCACAGAACACAATCAGGAAAGGAGAAAACAGACCCCAAAGAAAACATCAAAAAGTACAAGCAGAGAAAAGGCCTACCCATCCTTCCCTAACCTGGGTATGCTGCACCTTAAAGCTTCCCATTAACTGTAATTCATAGACAAGCAACAGCACCATAGATTTGTATGTACATGTACTGCCTCTGTGTGTGCCAGAAAAGGAACCTATTTTCCCTTGAACTAGAATGTCCAAGGAGATTATGGTCTCCTCCTTCGTCTGGACCATGAGCCTGGAGCCATTTTTGTTAAGATGGATTGAGCCTTGAACAACTTCCCCTCAACAAAGAAATAAAGACTACTTGGCTAGACCAACATCATGAAGCCAAGTAGAAAGAAGACTGCAGTGTCATTTTTAATCTTTTTAATTATCTTTTAATAACAAATATCTGTAAACTCTGATTTTGTTAAATACTTACTAAAGCTTATTAAAGATCTGTGTGCCCAAAGGATGGTTAGGGTCTTTTGCTTATGATTCCCTGGCATAGCAAGCGTGCCTAGGATTGCAGTCTTGGAGCCTATCTACACTCTGTGGCTGAATTCGGACAACACAATAAGCAACTGGGGGTGGGGAAACAATCGTCAGTTGTATTGACTATCATGTCATCTGAATGCTGCCATAGTCAACTCAGTGCTGATCCTAATCCACACCACGGTTGATTATTTATTACCATGTTGTGTGGGGAGTACCCCCTAGATGAACAACTGTAAAGTTGATTATTACCCCATCATTGACTATCATGTTGTCTGAATTCAGCCTGTGTTAAGACGTTTTTAATGGGTTCCAAAGCCTCGTGTGCCACATGACACATGTAAATTTGTGGTTTATATTGGTGGTATATTTAGTCGCTTTTCCTTCATGTGAAATGGTTTTTAAGTTGATATAAATCGTTTTTGTTGAAGTAATGTGTCCTACCTTACCGCAGTGTAGTCGTTGTTGTGCGTAACGTTAACGTGTAAGCTTGTGGGAGGTGCTTCCTGTCATGGCGCCGAAAAGCAGATTAGAGCCATTGAGGTTAGTGGCCTTACTTTCGGTTTTGAGGTTAGTGGGTGGGTCAAGCAGCCTGCAAAACAAAAACGAAAGAAGAAGAGACAAAGAAATAACCCAGTGAGACCCCAGTGAACACTTTGAGGATGGAGGAAGCAGTCTCTATGAAACATAAGTACTGCTCAGTGTGTCCTACAATGTAAAGAAACGACTTTAAAAACCACATTTTTAAACAGAATATAAGTCGTTTTAAGGACAATGTAGATAGGCTCTTGATCTAATTGGCTGCCTAACTTTGCAACTGTTAATGTGAACATATTTAGGAGCATCAGAAATCAGGTTAGAGTTGCCAGTCTTTTGGGGCTTGAGAAAGACTCTACGCTATGAAAGCTGTACCTGCTAAATTGTGCTTAACTGTTGGGACACAATCCACATTCCATATACTGCTTTTATAGCCTGCTTTTTAAACTCACATTTGTAATGATTTGACATAAGGTGTAGAGCTGACCTTGGTCAAGGGGAAGGGGAGAGAAAGATCCAGTAAACACACCCTGCTCTTGTTCATCCAAAACCTTGAGATTAGACTATTTGTGGCATAAGCATTCTACTTTAAGAATAAGTTTTCATCTTTCCACATCTTCTCTCACTTGTATATAAACCATGAAAGAAAGTAAGCATATATACACCAGTTGCTGGGGAACACGGGTAGGAGGGTGCTGTCGTCTTTGTGTCCTGGGTTCCTGGCCAACAGCTGGTTGGCCACTATGGGAACAGAGTGCTGGACTAATATCCTTTCTACACTTCTGGGTGTGGAGGGAGGGAGGGAGGGAGGGAGGGAGGGGGGACAATCCCAGATGTACCTGCTTCCGGGATTGTCCCTGGGCATCCAAACTGGAAGTGCAATGTCCCAGGACATCGTGCTTGTCGCGAGCACCACTCTTTTTTTTAAAGGAGCAGAAGAAGCCAGGAGTGCAGCGGGGTAGGTAAGACCCCCCCGCACCCCCCCCACCCTCCCCACCCCCCTGGGGATGGTGGACTTGCTTGCCCCCCATGGGCACGGAGCCACACGGTGCAGCTCCATGCCTGTTTCTGGTGCTGCGTTTACTCGTGAGTACGTGGGCACCAGGCGGGACAGGTGCTCACAGCTCCTGCAGTCTTGGGACGGTCCTGGGACCGCTGAAAGATTTGGGTTTTCCCAGGGTACCCATCCCCATCCCCCCGTGAGTCTCTGTGCGTTATTTGGACACACAGGGAGCATCCAGGGACAACCCCGAGACAAAAGGCCGGTGTAGAAATGGCCTAGATGGACCCTTGGTCTGATCCAGCATGGCTCTTATGTTCTTAAGGAAAAGAGTTGTTGAAATGTCATATATACGTACTTGGTGGAACAAACTCTAAAATCTGCATCAGTTCTCCATCTGCAATATATACAGAAAGTAACAGCACCTGAACAAACAATTTGGTGTAGCTTCTGTATCTTTTCCCCCAAGCCAGTAGCAGAACTTTGTTGATGTTTTTTGGGTTGGCTTTTCCGGTTTTCCTGCAAGGCACATCTTTTATAGTTTCTGGTGCTTTGAATTCACAGGTGTGAAATTCTTCGTCATTGTTTGGCGTGCCATACCAGGGTCAAGGAAGGTTATTGTATCAGCACATCATCAACACACTGTTTGATCAGCTGTCTGGGCTGGAGGAGGGGTTGTACAGAAAGGTAAAATGAGGAAAGCTCTCCCTGCTCACATTTTCTTTCTTGAATAGAACTAATGTTTCACATGTTCAACAGGATTTGTATATCTTGCAGCTGGGTTCACATGTCACGCTAACCCATGGTGGGTGGCAAGCTAAGCTGAGGAGGTGATGCAAACTGTGCTCCTGTGAGATGATCAGGCAAACAAGCTACACAGAGTAATTTATTTCAACTCCTCGCCACTCCTTTTCCGGTAGTCCTCTTGCCCAGCCAGGGAGGTATCCCAACTTCCTTTGCAGCGGGAATGGAGATTGCTTGAAAGGAGCAGAGTAGCGGCAGACTTTTTGGCTGCTCTTGCTGAGCAGCTCTGTAGGCGATCTCTGTAACGCATGCTGGCATGACAGACAACACGCTAACCCTCCATAGGTAGCACTAGGAACCCCCTGTCTGGAAGCATCCAAAGTTTTCTAAGAGCCTTCTAGAGCCTGCCAAGAGCTGCTGCCATTGTACCAGCACCTGCACTGGTGAACAATGACTGGCATCCTTGTCCTGGTTCAGGGGTGGGCAACTTGTGGTCCTCCAGATGTTTTCAACTACAACTTCCATTAGCCCTCGTCTCTGGGTATTCTAGATAGGGCTGGTGTGACTTGTGAGCCAAAACATCTGGAGAGGGAACATGTTGCTTATCCTTGTCCTAGCTGATGGCTTGTTTTGAGAAATTCACTCTTGATATGTCTGCCTTTGAGTTAGTCCTTTAGGGAAGAGAGGGATCCTTCGGATGTAACTAGGGGGCTGTCTTGACGAGAGAACATTGGTGCCTCGAGCCCCCAAACCCCACGCTTACACTCCTGTGGGTTGTCCCCATGCTAAGGATTGAGTGCAGGGTTTGGCTGGGAGGAGGAGCAGCCATCCGATGAACCAGCGCACCTGCATACACTTCACTGGTACACCTGCGCCTCTGTGCATCCCTCCAGGTTTTTTTCCTCTTTCCCCGCCAAGCTCTGCTGGCCCTGTTTGTCCATTGTTGGGGCTGCGGAGGCTCGAAGGCATTCCAGCAGCCTTTTGGCCCGCTGGCCCTCCCTTCCTCCCTGTCCCAGCCAATGGTGACCAATCAGGGATCGCCATTGGCTGGGACATGCATACGCAGTAATACTGTAGGAAGGTGACAGACGGCAAATGCACGTTGGCACCTTGTTCACAGAAAAAAGTCAGGGTAAGCCACCGAATTTTTTAAACCAGAGTTTTGGGGGAATGCCCTGGGACAGCTCCGCAATGACTGCTGCATCATATTAATGACCTATCACCACTGAGGAGCCACCCCAGGGCTTTCCACTCATCAAGACAAGCCTTAGGATGCTTAATCCTAGCATGCACACAGTTCTGTTCCTGTAATGCCCCCTCTGCTCGTAGACTCATAAAAAAACCTTTTATGGTGAAGCTGCACCACTGCCATAAAAAACCACTGCCTTTAAATTATTTGAAGTTTGTATTGGTCTACCGTCCTGGGTATCTGATTGTACAGATGTAATACCATAAGAGCCTCATGATACTCCATTGCTGCAAGAGATCTGTTCCTACTGTACCTCATCATACGGACTTTTTTTACTTCCATAACAGAACATACCACTGAACTGTGAATGTACACGATATGCTAAGGTTGTCAGAGCTATGCAGTGTTGAGATTTCATTTTAAAGTAGATGTATTTAATTAGTAAAATGCTTGAGAATAGAAAGGAACTTGCAAAGGTACTCTTCTCTATCCGTCTTTCCATCCTAGATCAGCAAGATTAGTGCTGTGGCAGCATGATACTTAGTAAAGTTGAACAGGTCAGTAATAGTAGATAGGAAAATGATGCCAGGGACACCAAATCTGACCTCTGCATAGTCGTTAGCACCAGTGGAACTGTTCTCTCTCACATTCTCCTACCCTAAGTACAATTTACTGATGAGAGCTTCAAATCCAAATGTGAGTCACACAGCAAATACAGACACAACTCCTAGAATGTAGATAACAGTTCCCAGCCCAGCCTGTTGTACAAGATATCTCTATGTAAATAAAACACATTGGGGGGGGGTGTGTTTTTTATCATCAAACCGTCAGCACGAGCTAGTTATTTATTTTAAAATGTGTTTTACAGATAGCCTGCCCTACCAAGATAGAGATCTTGTTTTATGAGAGTCTCTGGGGGTGGGGATGTGTATTGAAATTTTGCATTATAACCTCATCTTGTAGAGGCCTGCTTCAGTCTGTCTGTGCTAAGACAATTATTAGGCAAATCAGTCAACAAAATCCTCACAATGCTGAGCAATTTCTCTGGCAACTCTTCTCCCATAAGGGGTTATTTAAACTAGACAATGCAGAGATTATCTAGGAACTTAGGAAGTTGCCTCATACTGAGTCAGGCTATTGATCCATCTAATCCCAGTATAGTTGACACTGACCGGCAGCAATGGTTCTTCAGGTTTTCAAGCAGGAGTTTTTCCTGCCCTATCTGGAGAAGACAGGGATTGAAACTGGGATGTTCTGCATACAAAGCGGGCGCTATACCACAGAGCTACAGCTCATCCCCCCCTCCAAAAAAAAAGAAAAGAGAGAAAAAGAAAAGAAAAACAGATTTCTCTTTTTTGCCTAAGCCATAAACCGAAATGGCTCACAAAATTCACTCTAAATCAGTGATCGTGATCCAGATCAGTCCAGATGCGTCACGGTAAAAGCTGTTGTCACCATGTTAGGCAATTGTGAAAGTGAGTCCCATGTTGCAGATTGGGAGTTTGAGGTCCCCTCTACAAGATTTCGCTTTGACGCCCGGTTGCCCGATTATGCGCATTCACGGATAAGCGCATTTACTCCTAATACCTATTCACAAGAGGCAGTGAAGCACATTACGGGCTGTATGAAACGTGCTTTAAAGTTGTTTACATGCAGAGAATCACATGTTTACATGGCCATAAGGCACTTTAACTCCCGCGGTAAATTTTAAGTCGCTATTTAACATGCATTCAATAATGCGCATAAGCGGAGATAAAAAGCGCCTCAACCCCCGATTTGTGCTCCACTCTTGTAGAGGTAAAATCTGTAATGCGCCTTGAAAGAGCTTTAAATCGCACTTGTAGAGGCACCCTGAGATGGGTCTGGACAAGTTGAAGACCACTGATCTAAATGATACATTACATCTCTACAGCCTGTCCCCCTGCACAATGTGTTTTAAGGCTCATTCACACACACACATCTGTGCCACTCTGTGTCTCATGCAGTGATTGCCAACTAATGTATGAACTGCCTCCGCTGAAAGATAAATGATTTCAGATGGCAGTTGAACGATGATGACAAAAGGTAGAGTGTTGCACTTGAATTACCAAAACCTAGACTCAAACCCCTGTTTGATTATGACAATAATATGACTGTGTGTGAACCCAAGCTTAGTGCTGGGCACTTAATATCTAGGTCCTTATCGTGCATTTTGATAGATCTAATTATTTTGAGGACGCAGGATCATGTGCATGGGAGATCAAGGGCACAGAAATGAAAGAGATTTCTTAGTCTCACCAACTCAAGGAGAACTTTATAGCACAGAGAGAGCCTTTACAATCAATCTCTCTGTTGTCTCCCTTTTCTTTGGAGCACTAGAGTTGGCTACAAATAGAGACAACTTTTTTGTTGTTTGTGAATTGGGAGAAGCAGAGAGGAAAAGTCAAAAGATTACTACATGGGGCTTTACTTGGAATGCAGCCTCTCACCGAGGCAGAAACTGTTCTTTGTTACACGCCACAAAACCTAAGCCAAACTGTTTTTTGCTGCTGTCCAAGTGGAAATATAACACTGTGTGGATACAGGTGCTTAGATTCAAAGCTGTGTATGTTCTTCTTCAGAGGTGGGCACTGCATAGAACGCTTGGCAGCCAGAGGATATAAACTTTCTTCTTGTCATTGTTATTACAACACACACACACACATGCCTGGGTCCTAAGATAAATCAACTTAAGGACATTCATGGAATGAAAGTTTCCTGTCCTCTCCTATAGCCACCTGCAATCCCTGAATTATAGTCCTGAAAAGTTTGTGGACACCAGACAATACCTGGTGGATATTCACAGGAAGGGGAGAAAGACAAGGTTATGTACAGTGGCCATATAAAACTATCTTACATTTACATACAGAAGTTTCAGCCTACAATCCCATCAGCCCCAGCCAGCATAGCCAATGGTGAGGGATGATGGGAGTTGTAGGCCAAAATATCTGGAGGGCCATAAGTTGCCCTCCCCTGATGTAAACCCAATCTAGTATTGCTAGTTGTGGCAACGACTCTCCAGGGCCCTAAGCAGAGCTTTTTTGTTGCAGCCTTGGCCAAGGCCAGCTGCAAGTGGGAGTCCCCCGTCCCTGGCAAAGGGTCATCCAGTAGACCCTCCCCACTCAGTAGCTTACCAGCAGGGAGCAACATCAGCAGTGCCATGTCCAGCAGTAACAAAGCCACAATCTGTGGCAAGCACCTGCAACCCAGTTGTTGTTTTGATGCTCCCACAATGCTCCATTGTGGTGTCGCTCTAGGGTATTGTGGGAACATCAAAATGGTTTCTTCTTAGGCATCTACTGCTAGTGTAGGGTGACCAGATAAAATCCAGGTCAGGGCTCCTGTAACTTTAACAGTTGTAGAGAAAAGGGAATTTCAGCCGGTGTCATTTGTATGCAATTAGTTCCTGGTGAAATTCCCTCTTCATCACAACAGTTAAAGTTGCAGGGGCCCTGCCTTCTTTTGTATATGGTCACTCTAGTATAGTGCCTGCACCTTTAACTGTTGTGATGAAGAGGGAATTTCACCAGGAACTAATTGCATACAAATGACACTGGCTGAAATTCCCTTTTCTCTACAACTGTTAAAGTTACATGAGCCCTGACCTGGATTTTATCTGGTCACCCTATGCTAGTGCCAATGGAAGCTTCTGTCCTGGGGCTAATAGCAACATCAGGGAGTATTTTAATCAAAACTGCAGCAGGGCAGTTCCTAGTCCTGCTTCCCACCTCCCCAGCACCTGCCATTTTGAAAGATTGTTCCCATGGTACAGGTAGGATACAAGTAATTTGTCCTCCTCATACTCATCAAGGGGGGGGGGGTTTGTTCTAGGAGGATGGGATATTTTCCCTTCGCTATTTTACAAGTACCCCTGTGATGCCATTTCCATGCAGATGGTTCGAACAAGCTAGTAGCTGGATGCAGAGTTTTGGTGAGAAATATTTGATTGATATGATTCATTTATTTATTTATTTATTTATTTAAAATATATATTTTTAATGAGCCATCCATTTTAGGGCAGATAAAAGTTTTAGGATATTAGGAAGGATGAGTTTGCGAGTTCAGATTGCATGCCAAGGGTTATATTAATACATTAGTGGATGAGAACCCTTTTTCTTGCTTTGTTTAGACCATTGCTATAATCTTAAGTATATAATTGTATTGGAAAGCTGGACCATCTCCAGGGAGCCTTTCTCCTTAGACCGCTTCCGTTGTAGTTCACTAGCTCGGACCACGATATTTGGCTTAGGCAAAATTCCAGCCAAATTACATGACATGAAAAACACCAACTGTCTCTCAAAACTCAAACACTGTTCCAAATTTAAACTGAACTGCAAAATGGGAATGTCAGAGAAATATCCAAGGGAATTTACAGTATTGGGGTAGGAGAAGTATGTTATTATTATATATATATATATATATATATATATATATATATATTCTGCTGCTGGAAACAAAGGAGCATTTGATGCACTAAGCAACTTTTACCCTCTACTTAACATTTAGTATTCTTTTCCAATCTTCCCCACATACCAATGTGAAAAAGTATCAGTTTACACAAAAATCTTGGCCATTGAGTTCAACGGAATTCACTTCCTAGAAATTTTAACTTCCAACTTGCTTGGGACTGCAGTCTTTGTGAATCGAGTGTTATCTTCTATCTTGATTCCATAATACATGCTACATTCTATAAATTCTTAAAGTATTGGAAAGAAAGGCATGATAGTTCCAGTGCAACCACATAAATCTCTTCTGATTTCAATTCTGAGTCTATGAACTCCAGCAAAATTCTCATGAGAAAACAGTATCTATCTATAAAAACTCCTGAACTCCCCATGGGAATTGGCTGGTTTAGAAGGGTTCAGGGGTGGAAGGCTAAGGCTTATTTGTTAAGATTTTCTCAGTAAATACATCACCATAACACAGGATAAGAACCACTGCACTCAGGAATGTCCATCCATCCTTATACAATGCATGAACCTTTGAGCCTTCAGACTTAACAAGGAATTAGGAAAATCTCAAACTACTGAATTTAAACACAAATGCATTGCTCTTCTTCCTCCTTTTGGTCAGAGACACTCAGGTTATCATTAGCACTTTGTTTCCTGTTACAAGAGAGCCTTATTTTGAAATAAACTAGATGATGAGCACAGGGATCATCCAAATTTGTTGACTGAGATATGATTTAAAGCAATTCTGCTGGCAGCAGTAAGTTCTGTTGGAACGATGCTTCTGTTGGCCAACATAAAGTTTCTTCTTTTCTGCCACAATGTGTGCAACCAATCTTAACGCAGAACTGAACAAGTCAGCTAGGGATTCTGTAAAATGTTCAAAGGAGTCTCTGTTTGATCATTTATATCCATTACATGCCAGGTCCCACTGTGGCAAGCAGGATAGTTACAACAGAGATGGGGAGACTTCGGGCTTGCAAGTTCTTCATTGTTATTTCCTGAGATCCACCTTCTGGAGCCCGGTGTAAAAAACGTACACCAAGAATTAATGAACACTGAGCCTTAGTACCAGAGCTGAATGGAGTTCACAGTCCTTCCACACAACAATCCACTTTTGGTTACCCTAAGATTTCTTCATTTCACATTGCAAAGGATTATGGGAAGCTTCCTTATTCTCAGTCAGACCATTAGTCCACCCAGCCCAGTATTATCGTTAGTGATTGGCAACAGCTTTCCAGGGTGTCAGGCAGTTTTCCCAGCACTACTTGGAGTTGCCTGGGAGTTGCATGAGCTCTACCACTGAGCTACATCCCTTCCCACTCCAAGTACACTTGAAACTCCTTGTTGATATACTGCAGATCACTCAGAGATCTTCCAGTAGATTCAGATCTACCCCACCCTGAGCTTGCAACAACCAATCAGCTAGGGAAAACAGCAACTGTTTCCAGGAAACAACTCTGCAGCAAACTGCACCTGTGCACAGTTACTTTTAATTGTGGTAATTAAGACTAAATTTATCAAGCCACGATGACATAGACTGGAACTTTCTATAAGATCCCTGGGGATTCTCCTTAGTTTTGAGTTGAAAATGTATGTTTTGTTAGTTTCATTCAATTCAATACGTCTTGCACAGGAGGTATTCTTGGTGATGGGCCTGCCCTTTATTTACTTTTGCTATTTTAAGCCCTTTTGATACATTTTGGTCCTAATCCAGTTATGCATATATGAAGCAGCCAGAAACTAAATCCATTTTCTTCTTCCAAACACCTGATGAGTGTGAATTGCAGCTTATTTGACAGTTCTATGAACACGCAGCTCAGACTGCTCAGTCAGACTGAGCAAATTGTATGCAGCACCCATCTGAGGTGTGATTCTACATCTAACAAGGGATATTGCTCATATGTGTACATAGCCTGTTTAGGTCAGATTGCACATCTTTGTTCTAAAATTATCTTTGCAAACTGAGCTTATGGAGCCCTAAAACAGCAATGACACTGGAATTTCAGATTAATTTTTTTGTTAAAAGCACAGTCTATTTAATCCAAGGAATAACAGCGCCTCCATCCTTTGATCAAAATAACACCTTAATTTCTTCATGTCCATGTTAATAAGGTGTGTTTAGTCTTGTGGATAAAAGGCTGGCATCTTATTTCAAAAAACATTCAAAATATAAATCCCATTGTGGTTAGATTTTCATTAAAAATTCTTGGTCTCTTTCCTTTCTCTCAGTCTGAGTTCAGGATAATTAGAAAATATTCAAGCAATTTTTCCTTTTAAAAATAGGGTGGAAGCACAACCTATTTGATATATATGCCCATACATTTGTGGACTGTTTTTTTAAGAAATGACTAAGAGCATCATCTGATGGGGAGGGGGATTATGTTTCCTTACCATCGTATCCCCCCTGCTTCTGTCCCACAATACTTTCTTTTTCTTCACACGGGAAAAGAAAAGTAAACAATGAGCACATGGCCCATTCAGTGGCAGTTTTTATCGTGCCACTTTTCCTGCACACAGAAGGAAATAGAAGCACATTCTGTTTTTTTAAAAAAAAGGATTTAAAGGGGTCTATTTTGTGATGAAACGAAGGCAAGAAGGAGCAGGAGACGCATGGGAGGTGGACAACGACGTCAAAAGGACCTCCGGACATCCATAAGTGGGGAGTAAAGAGCATGCAATAAAACACTCGTCTGATGACACTCTAAAATCTCAAACCCACCATGGTGTAGGAACAATGTAGTTTCTAATTGTTTGTGTGAACATATAAATAATACTCCAAGGACCCTATTTTTAAAAAAACAGTCTTACTCAATTGGATACAATTTCACGTTTTAGTAAAATGGGGGTGGAATTGTAGAATTGCTTTACTTAGACCCATTCTGTGGTTATTCCTGTCAAGAATAACTGAGCTTCACAAAACTAGAACCTCAAATTTGGGTTTATAATGAAAAAACACTGACCGGGTATTAACTTTGGCATTGCAAAAGTTAATATACTAATGATATCTCTGTTCTTAAAAACGATAACTTTTGTGGCTGAAATTATGGCTAGAACATAATCAATTCCATGGGAAAGTTCTGTCCTGAGCATCCACTTGCACCTCGAAGATAATGATTACAGTTTTTTTCAGGAATGTTTCTTTTCCCACAGTACTTTCGTACACAGCATTTGATTTCATAGGTGCCTTAGTAGGGTTTCTAGTTAATTGTGGACTTTATTGAAGGCATCTACACACTCATGCTGTTGTACCTAGAATTAAGGGATCTGAATTTGTTCACAATCAGCTCTGCTTATATCAGACATGATGGCTTCGATCTGAAGAATTTTTTTTTACATAGGCTGCAACCTGGAAGTAAGTGCTATTGAACACAATGGGACTTATTTCTGAGTAGACATTGCACATACATAGGGTATGCACACTTTCCTGGGAGTAAGCCCCAATGAACAGAGTGGGACTTACTGTTTTTTTTTTGCTGTTTATTTTTTATTGTGAATTTAACAATACAACTGAAAACAAATTGGGGGTGGGGATGAGAACAAACATTACATGCATAGGATACACCATTCATTTTAAAAAAGGTGAGAGTGGGACTTACTTTTTAGTAGACGTAGGTCCTCTCTACAAGACGCCTGGTTGTCCGATTATGCGCATCTTCTATACGCGAGAGGCGGTTAAGCGCACAACTGGTTGCCTTACTGGTTGTATGAAACACGCTTTAGAGGTGTTTAATGCGGAGAATCGCTTGTTTACATGGTCATAAGGTGCTTTAACTGCCTCGGTAAATTAGAACTCGCTATTTAACATGCATTCAATAATGCGCATAATCGGACAGAAAAAGCGCCTCAACCCCTGATTTGCACTCTGCTCTTGTAGAGGTCAAATTTTTCACGCGTCTTGAAAGAGCTTTAAATCGCTCTTGTAGAGGCACCCATACATAGGAGTATACTATTAGACCACAATCCTATGTAGTTATCTAGGAGAAAGCACTATTGAAAACAATGACATTTACTTCTGAGTAGAAATGTATAGGATTGCACTATTAAGGAAATTCATGGAAAGAAAGTTTCCCATCTCCTTTTCTATATGGCCCATGGGGCCCCCATGAGATGAGACATGGGGAGCTGCAGGGGGAGGGGGAAATCACTCAAAATTGGGCTTGGATCCTAGAGTAAGTTTAACTTAAAGCCTCTAGCAGATCCCTGCACCCCATCCCATATTGTTCAAGAGGACCCCCAGGAAACTTTCCTTCCATGAACTTCCTTAAGTTAACTTACATTAGAACCTAACTATATATTAAGTTAATTGCATGGCTTGAAGTGGGGAATTGGAAAAAAACACAATCCTTTAATGAGATTTACTACCTCTGTGTGACCTAGGCCTATTTCCAGGTTAGCACCCTTTAAGAGCCCCATTTTGCACTTCTATGAACATTTCCATCTGTGAACAGTGCACAGAGGCTTGGCAGAAGTAGCTTTCCAGGCCTGTCCTCTGTCTCCTTTCACACCTGCCTTGGTTCTCCTGATAGAAGCCAGCCACAAAAAGGTAGGCAAACCATATCAGGAGAAGGAAATTAAGTGGACTGTGTCACTGTATATCTAGGACGAGGGTGCGGACTCAAGTGTGTCCAGGTTTGTGGAGCAAAGAAGCTCAGCACAGCAAAAGGTAGATAGGCACAACCACTTAATAGATAGGAACCAAATGTATTTTATCAGGTAGATCCATTATTGGCAAGAAGTCAGCCATATAAATGGAACTGCCAGTATTCATGCAGAACCACATTATTTTAAACAATCTGGACCGTGCCAGTTATAAATATACAAGCATATTTTAGGATTGTGGGCAATAGGAAACATGTTATAAATTGCTGTTATAGCTATATATTGAGAGAGAGAGAGAGAGAGAGAGAGAGAGAGAGAGAGAGAACACTTAACAATACAAAGTAATTTCAGGCAAAGAGAAATAAAAATACCAAGTAGAATTTAAATAACATATAAAATCCTCTGCTTCCTGTGAAGCATACAAAACAAAGGAATTGTCACACACATGAAAACAAATGTAGTGGACAATCTCAACAAATATTTACTCAGCTGAATAATAATGGCTTCAGCTGGGTTGTTAAAAAGTAGAACAGCTTTTAAGGCTGGTTCTACTCTTTGTACGTTTGCTCATGTCAGACTTATTGACTTGGTTTACAGTATGCAGGAATTTCCCTGCGGAGCTTATTGCTCCAGTAGCGGCAACCATTTTTAATATTCAGGCTGTAGCTTGGCATTATATGCAAATCTGGCAAGGGTGGGTTGTTCGGGTGTTTGACAAGCCTCCCAGAACCCATGGGCTGTTTAAGAGTTCTGGGTGGCTTGTCAAGTACCCCAACAAGCCACCCTCACCGGTTTCACATATAACAAGCTAAACCCCCACCATGGCTTAAATATCCAGAGTGGCGGTGCCTGCCACTGTGACAATAAACACCATAGGGAAAGTCCCCCATGGTGGCTTCTCTATATGTGCAAGCCAGGCCAATGTCTGCTTCTGGTCTCCAAATTATAGGAGGTCCACAAGATGGAACACCATAGGTGTGCGCACTAAAACATTTACCCTTGAAACTGACACAAAAATGTAATGTTGGTGTTAGTACAAATCTCTCAATCAACACATCATTGGATTCAGGAGGCAGAACAGAATAGAATATGGAGGGGGGAATGTTATGGTCCAAATTTTCCCTCCCCCTTTCAAATAATGAAATTTATCTGCAAAGACTTCCATCATCCCTTATCCTTGTTAGAATAGAATCATAGAATCTTAGAATAGTAGAGTTGGAAGGGGCCTATAAAGCCATCGAGTCCAACCCCCTGCTCAATGCAGGAATCCACCTTAAAGCATACGTGACAGATGGTTGTCTGGCTGCCTCTTGAATGCCTCTAGTGTGGGAGAGCCCATGAACTCCCTAGGTAATTGGTTCCATTGTCCTACTTCTCTAAAAGTCAGGAATTTTTTCCTGATGTCCATCCGGAATCTGGCTTCCTGTAACTTGTGCCCATTATTCCGTGTCCTGCACTCTGGGATGATCGAGAAGAGATCCTGGCCCGCCTCTGTGTGACAACCTTTCAAGTACTTAAAGAGTGCTAGCATGGCTTCCCTCAGTCTTCTCTTCTTAAGGCTAAACATGCCCAGTTCTTTCTGTCTTCCCTCATAGGGCTTTGTTTCCAGACTCCTGATCATCCTCGTTGCCCTCCTCTGAGCCCCCTCCAGCTTGCCTGCATCCTTCTTGAAGTGTGGTGCCCAGAACTGGACAGAATACTCAAGATGAGGCCTAACCAGTGCCGAATAGAGGGGAACCAGTACTTCGCGCGATTTAGAAGCCATACTTCTATTAATGCAGCCCAAAATAGCATTTGCTTTTTTTGCAGCCACATCACACTGTTGGCTCATATTCAGCTTGTGATCTACAACAATTACAAGATCCTTCTCATTTGTAGTATTGCTGAGCCAAGTATCCCCCATCTTGTAACTGTGCATTTGGTTTCTTTTTCCTAGGTGTAGAACTTGGCATTTATCTCTATTAAATTTCATTCTGTTGTTTTCAGCCCAGTGCTCCAGCCTATCAAGATCACTTTGAAGTTTGTTTGTCTTCCAGGGTATTAGCTATCCCACCCAATTTTGTGTCATCTGGAAATTTGATAAGCATTCCCTGTACCTCCTCATCCAAGTCATTAATAAAAATGTTGAAGAGTACTGGCCCAGGACTGAGCCCTGCGGTACCCTGCCTGTTACCTTCCCCCAGTTTGAGAAGGTACCACTGATAAGCACTCTTTGAGTCCGATTCTGTAGCCAACTATGGATCCACCTAACAGTTGTTCTATCTAGCCCACTTTTAGCTAGTTTGCTGATCAGACTGTCATGTGGTACTTTGTAAAAAGCTTTGCTAAAATCAAGATATATTATGTCCACAGCATTCCCACAGTCCACAAGGAAGGAAATCAGATTAGTCTCGCAGGATTTGTTCTTGACAATTCCATGCTGGCTTCTAGTAATCACTGCATTGTTTTCAAGGTGCTTACAGATTGACTTCTTTATAATCTGCCCCAAAATTTCCCAGGGATTGATGTCAGACTAACTGGTCTATAGTTTCCAGATTCCTCTTTTTTTTGCCCTTTTTGAAGATAGGGACAACATTAGCCCTCCTCCAGTAGTCTGGGACTTTACCTGTCTTCCATGCTTTTGCAAAGATAATGGACAGTGGTTCTGAGACTTCTTTTGCCAGCTCCTTTATTACTCTAGGATGCAGTTCATCAGGCCCTAGAGAGTTGAACTCGTTCAAAGAAATTAGGTGTTCCTTAACCATTCATTTATCAATCTCAAACTGCAATCCTTCCTCTTCAGCTTGTACTTCACTTTTGCCGGGAAGGGGGGGGGGGGTCTTAGACCTGTTTTTGGGAGAAGACTGAGCCAAAGTAGGAATTGAGCACTTCGGTCTTTTCTTTGTCATCTGTTATCAATTTGCCATCCTCATTAAGCAGTTGAACCACCATTCCTTACCTCTGTCTTTTACTACACGCATACCTGAAGCTTTTTTTGTTGCTTTTAAAATTCCTCAGCTCGTTCTCACCTTTAGCCTTCCTGATGCCATTCCTGCACATCTGTGCTACCTGTCTGTACTCTTCTTTTGTTCAATTACTTTGGCACCTGCCAGGCCTGGCTCTCGGTTTTGGAGGACACTAGGCAAGCTGCTCTTCATGCCTCCCTAGCAGTCTCTGGCCTCATCTACAAGAATTCGCCTTTACGCCTGGTTAGGCGATTATGCGCATATTCGGCGAAGCGCATTACTGGACGACCGAAACGCGCTTAAAACTGTTGACATGCAGAGAATCACATGTTTACACGGCGGTAAGGTGCTTTAACTCCCGCCGCAAATTAAAACTCGCTATTTAACACGCATTCGATAATGCGCATAATCGGATGTTTAAAGCACCTCTACGCCCGATTTGCGCTCCGTGCTTGTAGAGGTAAATTTTTTAATGCGCCTTGAAGGAGCTTTAAATGCCTCTTGTAGAGGCAGTGTCTGTCTCCCATCCCCTGCTACTTCGTAGTTGGCACTTGTGATGGTGATGTGTGCTGAGTGGAGCTGCCTGTCTCACACCTGCCCTGTACTTGGTGAAATCATAATCTAATCACGCTATTCCTGCCCCCATGTGTGGGTGGTGGGGCCTGCCCTGGGGGCTGTCAATACTCAGGGAAAGCACCGTGGTGGCTGTGGATCTGTGCTGTGTGAGTTAGACAATGCAGGCACAGCTTCGCAGCCACCGTGGGGTTTCCCTGCAATGCTGCAGTTTGAAAAAGTCTGGGATTTACCCCAAACGGAACAACCTCAATACAGTACTTCCACCGTCTGACATCATTCCAGGGCCAATCCAGGGTCAACCAGGGGTCAGTGCCTCATGGAAGGTGACTGGCAATTGGTTGCCTTACACCAGGAAGAGGGGGGCAGTTCCTGTACCTGGATGGCTGCCCAGAAACCTTGCACTCCCTTCTCAGAGAGGGAAAGCATGGGGTTGGAGAGAGAGGTGGCATCAACCCGGCACCGTGAAGACAGGCCCCTGGACTGGCTGGAATGTCAGATGCACTGAGCAGACTTTCTAGCCTGCAGGTCTGTGCTTGCCAATGCCGCTATCTGAATTACATAAGCCCTGACATATGCACATTGCAAGTGGGGCTGTGTACTTCTGATAGTGGTGCTGGCACGTTTAAACAAGGTGCATGGGCCAGGTAAAGTAGCCAATTGTCCTACTTCACAGAGAACAGTCTTCTATTTGAAGGGCTGTCCATTCTAGTCCAATTCCTGTTGTCAAGCTTCTTCAGCCGGGTGGGGGGAAGCAAACGCATTCCCTCCCGTCACTTTGCCTCGTGCTATTGTCCCACAATAGGGACCAGCAGCTTCCTCTTCCTTCACATGCTGAAGAAAGAGGAAGTAAACAAAGACCACGTGGCATTTTGAAGTGGGCATTTTTATGGCGCTGCTCTCCCTGCACACAGCAGGAAATGCCAGCACATGTTGCTGTAGGAGGAAAAATTGGGTTTTCTGGGGTCTTTTTTTTTTTTTAAACGGGAAAATGACCAGAAGGATTGGGAGGCGTCCTGAAAAGGACCCGTGAAAATCCGTGATTGCACAGTACACCAGTGAGTGACTGATGATCCTCCAAAGATCAAGAACCATAAGAAGGGAGAGCAGAAACAGGTCCTTGACGTTGCCCATCCCCAGTGACCATCTGGACAGCAGACTGAGCAAGCACACAGGAGGAAATCAAGGGACAGTCCTCTATTTTAAGAGGTGTTCAGTCTACCTCTGGTTTAAACTCAAAGAATCATAAGGATGGAAAGCAGGAACAGGGGGGGGGGGCTTGAAGCTATCCATCCACAGTGAGCATCTGGACAGCAGGCTGAGCAGATACAGGAGGTCTCCTACTCAGTCTTCTCCACTCTGGAGAGATATTATACTTCTATTTAAATTATAGCCATTACTAAATCTGCGTATATGTGCAGATTTTATGTAAATCTGTGGTGCATCTCCTCTGGTTTGTCCGATGGTAGGGCCAGGGCATGCCCTCACCTACTCCCCACCCCCGCCATCAAGCTAAGCGTTATTATTTGTGGTGACGGTAGCAGCAGCCCCTGCTGAGGCCCTGGCATTTGCTCATGATGCTGCACTCTAGTACCAGATATGGGCTAGGCTGACCATCTGAAAAGGAGGACAGGGCTCCTGTAACTTTAACAGTTGTAGAGAAAAGGGAATTTCAGCCAGTGTCATTTGTATGCAATTAGTTCCTGATGAAATTCCCTCTTCATCACAACTGTTAAAGTTGCAGGGGCCCTGCCTTCTTTTGTATATGGTCACTCTAGTATAGTGCCTGCAACTTTAACTGTTGTGATGAAGAGGGAATTTCACCAGGGACTAATTGCATACAAATGACACTGGCTGAAATTCCCTTTTCTCTACAACTGTTAAAGTTACAGGAGCCCTGTCCTCCTTTTCAGATGGTCAGCCTAGATATGGCAAAACAAGCAGGTGGCGGGCATGGTGAGGAGCAGGCAGGCAGCCCCTCTGTAGCAAGTTCTAGCACCTATATAAGTGTCTCCCGCTCTCGGGGGGGGGGGATTTTCCAATGACGTAGAGCAGCAAAAATCATTCTTACATACATATACTTGTTAAAGTAGCATTATCTTCCTTTATCCAGGAGGTGGTAGTGTTGCCCTGTCTGGTATTGCTCTGGTCATAGCCCAGGAGGCCAGAAAATGAGCAGTGCTGGATTGCGCCCCCTCCCACTCCGCCCCCTCAAAGCGAACATCCGACTGAAACGGCGGTGCCGAAGCGAAATGAAAAGCCGCACACTTTCTCTCGTGAAATGGAAAGCCGCGCGATTCTCCCTACAGGGAAGACTACAGTCCGCGCGTGTGGGCAGCAGGAGGCGCGCGCGAGTGCGGACAGGAGAGAGAGAGAGGGAGGGACTGGGGCGTTGAAGGAGGAATCGGAAACGCGTTGGAAAACAAGGTACGTGGGGACTGGGAAAGGGAGAAAGGAGGCGGGGGGGGGGGGAAGTTCCCCCACCGGAGCAGCGCAGACATTGCTAGAGGGAAGATAAGAGCACCCCGATGCTCAGGTGGAAGCTGGACTGGCAGGGTCTCCTTCCTCCCGTGCGTCTTAGCGCCTGGCCTATGGCAGCCCGCCGTGCTGAGTGCCTGGGGCTGATTGACCTGTCGGGGCGAAGGCCGTCACTGCCGTCCTTAGAGTGCTGAGTTCTGCTCCTTGCTGCGCAGGCGGGCTACATGAGCTCTAGCAGGTTCAGTTGCTGCCTTCCCCTTGCCTGGTGAATTTCATATAATTTTGGACCACAACGCCCAGCATTCTTGACCATTGGTCATGCTGGCTGGGGCTGACGGGAGCTGAAGTCTAAAACATTTGGAAGACTGTTCTGTTTTTAGGAGTAATGAGACAAGTTCATTTGGTGGGTGCTGGAAGTTGCTGAACAAGGAGGATGCTGTTGCCCCCATGTCCTGCTTGTGGGTTTCCTGTGGGTAGCTAGTTGGCCACTGTGTGAGCAGAATGCTGGACTAGATGAACTTTGGTCTGATCCAACATGGTAGCATTCGTTCTTTGGACTCTCTCTGCTACCAGAAATCTAGCTTTCTGGCTAGCTATGTGCCTTACACAGAAGGACTTTTTTCTTCTTTTTGCCTGCTAAAGAATAGGATTACTCTTTTGGTGATATACTACAAGTATAACTGGCAGGACTGTTGATTAGAAGGAGGCTTTAAAAACCACAGCGAGATGGGGCTCACAAGCATGGGAGAAGTGATTTGTATGTCACCTCTGTTGCTGCTTCCTACTAAGCAAAACTTTTAATACACAAAAGATATGCAGAGGGTTTGCACCACGTGTCTGCTACATAAATTATGTCCCTGCTTCTGTGCAGAGTGATACTGATTCTTGGGAAAACAAGTGTGTCTGCTGAAGGAGCTGAAAGGGATGAATAAGAGAGTTAACTAAGCCAAATTGTCAGGGATGTTGTCTGCAAGTCCCTCTTGTGATACCATGGTCCCCTCTACAAGGATTTGCTTTTGTGCCTGGTTAGGCGATTATGCGCATAATCACTGAAGTGCATTTACACCTAATACCTCTGCACGAGAGGCGGCGAAGCCCATTAACGGATGACCAAAATGCACTTTACAAGTAGTTAATGCGCATAAGCGCTTGTTCACACATTCAAAATGCGCTTTAACGGCCGGAGCAAAATAAAACTCGCAATTTAACGCGCATTCGATAATGCGCATAATCGGAGCGATAACACGCCTCTACGCCCAATTTGCACTCCGTTCTTGTAGAGGTAAATTTTTTAAAGCGCCTTGAAAGAGCTTTAAACCTCTCTTGTAGAGGCAGCCCATATGAAGGAAGTGAGAATGAGTAGCTTAACATTCAGTCCTGAGGTAATAAACTACTTTCTCTCCAGCCAAGAATAGTCTCCTGCGGGTGGGACTGGTAGACAGTATTCTCCCCCTCCCCCATCACAAGCCAGGCCATGCTTATAACAATTGTAGTGTGGGAAAATTGATAGTTAAAAGCATGGTTGGGGTTGTGATGGTTGTGTTGATGGTGTGGTATCAACCAGATGCAAAAGTTGCAGATAGCTTGAGACACACTGGCAGATAGTCTGTAGCCACTCTTAAGGCATGCCTGGGCCTCAACCACTGGCTTATTTGTTCCCCTCCCCCAACAGTGTGGGTGTTACTGGTCTTGGTAGTGCTGCAGCCAGGCCCTGGATGTGCTAACCTGGTGGTTTGGCCCTGGTGCTATAATGAGCAACCACCATATTTTACCTCCCACAGTGCTGTGGGAAATAAAATATGGCGGACGTCAGTCAGATTACATGGTCCTCCTCCTCTCCCATCTTGTCCTCACAACTGCCCTGTGAGATAGGCTAGACTGAGTGTCAGTGACTGCCCCAGAGTTACCCAGTAAGCTTAATGGCTGAGTGGGGACTAGAACCCGGATTTCCCAGGTCCCAAGCCAGATCTACACCAAGCAGGAGAAAACAGTTTGAAAACAGTTTGAAAACTGTATATGGAGTGTGTCATGGGCCCCAACAGTTCTCAAAACTGTTATAAAGCGTTTTAAAGCAGTCGTGTAGATCCTGCCCCAGTCTAACACTCTTAATATGGGGAATATGGGAGATCGGTGTCTCTGGAGAATGGAATTAGGTATGCCATATCAAGAGTGTAAGGGGGAGTCAGGGGGTGCCATGGAACAGGCACAAAAGGGAAATGGGGATCTCTTGACTGGTGAGAGCTAAGTGTTGGATTGTCCCTAATGGCTGCTGGAGGCCACTGTCATGTGAGTTGTTTTGAGTGGGCATGTAGATTGAATGTGTTTAGCTATGCTGCAAAGTGCAAAAAGCTCATGCATTCTCAGTGGAGTTGCCATAACATGGAAACTGGTCTTAAGCCTGTGTGGATGAGATACACAGAAAAGATTGTGCTGATCCTTAAGTTACATAAAGAGTGCATTTGGGTGGCTATGATATTAATATAAGGCACAGAACTGGATACCGTTTCCAGCTACCGTGGCCTGTTTTTCAGAGGAATCAGTTTCACTTTCAGTTCAGTGGGTTTGCTTACCCTTGCGTTTGTCCTTCATTACTTCCTCTTTTTGAAAGAGGAAGTAAACAACTTGCAGGAGGCCCATTCACTGCACACAGCAGGAGATAGCGGCAACTCCTGTCTTTAAAAATAAGCCTGACTTACTGGGGGGGGGGGGGGTTGTCGTGCAAAGAAGGCTAGAAGGAGAGGAGGCGCGTGGAAGGCAGAAGATGTCGTGAGAGGGACCCGCGAAAATCCATGAATGCCCAGTAACAAACGTGCAATAAAACGCTTTCTCATGGCGCTCAATGTTATTGTTTATAACCCTAGATCATCACAATACAACAGAGATAAAATATCCAATACCAAACTTAACCTAAAGATAACATTTGATAAAAATGATTTCCAGTGTTTATAAAGTGTCTGTTAACCATACCAAAGAGACTAAAATGTGAGACTACAACATACACACACACACACACACACACACACAAAGCAATCAAATTAAGCTATGGTGCAACATTTTACAAGTTTTATAAAGTATGTCGTGAACCTTAGCTAATGCCATTATGAAAGAAGAATTTCAGTTTTAATACTGGGCACTCACAAGCACATTTTCTAATCTTTTTTCTCCCCACATTTGCTGTGTTCACATTAGTTCTATGTTTTTTCCTCTAGGCATTTCATCATGTTTGTAGACTGGATTGGTTTTGGTTATGCTGTGATTGTGGCTCTTGGAGGTGCCATAGGATATATTCGCAAAGGTAAATTGGAATTGTAAGATGCACAAAAATGGGATAATTATTTTTCACTGCTTCTTGGGTCATGACCCAGTAAGCCAGTTCGCACAATACAACAGCCCATGGTGGCTTAATTTATCATGATAAGCTGCAGTGCGTGCCGACCACCACCTTTATCAGTATGCCAGCCCCTACATAGCACTACAACAGACCATGGGTTATGTGATGGTTTTTTAACCCTCAGATAACCCCTCCCTCCCCAGTTTGTACAACACGAGAAGCCCTTATAACCCCCAGCTGGGGCTTGCATATTCATAAAGGCAGGCAGCACATACTGTCATGTTGTCCAAACCAGGGAAGCGGGTTACGTCCCTCGCTGCCATCGTGATACAAAGTTCATCTTCAATTCATATTTCAAAAGAGTAATTGTGAGATCAAAAAGCTAGATTTACTCATGTAAATTCAAAGATCTAATTAGTTGGGTTACTTATGGAATCCCCCACTGCCATATTCTGACCCAGATTTTGAAGCTTGCTATACCAGGTATGTTTACTGGTCAGGAACTCAAAATGGTGGGATCTGTTATTGTTTCAGAGGTACTTTTCTAAAATTTTGCAACCCAATTTCCAATCCCTTTTCTTTCTTTTCGCAGTAGACACACAGACATTAAAATAATGAATTAAAAAAATTAAAATAAAATTTTAAAAATGAACTGAAATTTTAAAAAATGAATTTGTACTCCTCCCAAAAAAGACACCCAACCTTTTTTTTGTCATCTTATTTGTTCTTTGTGCAAATCCATGATATTTTTTAACAATTACGAAGTATTGGGTGGGATCAAATTAACCTGCTGACAAAACAGCATTAATCGTTGGAACAGGGAGGGTGATTCCACACACACACACCAGCTTCTGCATACCTTCAAAATCTGCTGTGCTGGGTTGGGAGACCCCCTGAAGTAGATTGGGGAAGAACAGGCATTGGAGGGGGGAGGAGAAGAGGGGAAATCCCAACCCTTGTGATATTGGATTTTACCTGTTACTGTTACATATTTTAAAAATGAGAGTGTTGTGTATTTGAATTTATTTTGTTTGTTTCTTTAACACACACACACACACACACACACACACACACACACAGAGTTTGGGTTGCATGCACAAAATCTATTTCATCATTCTGAAATCTGGAGGCCCTGGCAGAATTCAAGCGTAGAGACAGTGGTTGGGATCCAAAGCACTCAGGAGCATCTGCCCAGTCCAGAGCTGCTTCTCCCACCTAGCTTCATACTGCAGCCCCTTCTGTCCCACCCCTCAAAAAGCGGTTTCAGAATGCTGGAGGATCCTCCAGACAAGTAGCTAATGCGGTACCAGTGGATGAGTGAAGAGCTGCAGACATGACAGGAAATCTCAGGAGCCTTTACAGGTGTGCAGTGGGACTCTTTGGATCCAGGCCAATGTCAGGAGATGTGTATCCCTCAGCATCAATTGATATAAAAGAGAAGACCCATTTGCTTCTGGGAACTCCTTCATAGGTGTAGAACAGGGCAAAGAAAACTGAGGTATCTGCGTGTTTACATTATTATTGTCCTTCTGTTTTTAAAAAATTTTTTGGGAACTAATAGATAACGAAGGATAAACAAACATTTTCAGATTCCAACCTATTTTAAAAAGACAGTGCAAAACTATATTCATTTATTTCAATTTTGTTACATATTTTCTTTCTTTTTCCTGAGTTTGTTTATGTGTGATGCATTACAGGCAGTAAAATCTCTTTGATTGCTGGCCTCTTCTTCGGCTTGTTGGCTGGTTATGGAGCATACTGGGTAACACATGATCCCAGGGATGTAAAGATATCACTATGTAAGTACCCGGTTTTACGGAAAGAAAGTGTGCTACAAGTTAAAACAAAACAGAGATTGAAATGTATGGCGTTAATTCTAACCTGGTTGTCATCCCTTAATTTTATGCATATCTCACTTGACTGTGGTGCAGATGTGCAGCAAAAGCAGCAGGACAGATTGCCCTGTTCTCTTTAATGTTAAGATTCATCCTTTGCAAGAGTGGAGAATAGCATTAGGGTGCAATCCTGTGGTTTGTGCCCTTGATGCTCATAAGCTCCTCCCCTCAAACTCAGAGGCTTATAAGCATCCTACACAGGGCAGGAGGAGTGGCAGAGAGGATCTGTGCCTCCCTCTTCTCCCCCCCTGCAGTTTCACTAGATGAGCTTTTTTATCCATCTAGTGAAGGCATTTTGGAGAGGGAGGGAAGGAGGCAGGAGAGGCCACAGGATAGCTCATATCCTAGCCTTTCCAGACTCCTCCCTCCCCACCCACCAAAATGCCCCTTTCTCCCCCTCTCTGAGGTTGCATTCCTGACCTTGGAGAAGCAGCCAGCACAGTTTTTTCCCCTGCCAGATGTGATGTGGGGAGGGTGCTCAGAGTGCCAATTACCAGCTCCAAGGTTGGAGCGCTGTCTCCAGTACCGGATCTGGGAATCCGAAATATCCTATCGCCTCTCAGATGCTCTTTAGGGACCATAGAATTGCTCCCTTAAAGATAAAATGTATGACTTGGTAGAGATGTGAAGGCCCGGAAAAAAACCAGAAAAAATTGGGAAAAAAACATTTTTTTCCCTTTTTCCCCATTTTTTTTTGTTTTTTTCCTGTTTTTTATTTTGGAAAAAAATGGAAATTTTTGGGGAAAAAAACTTTTTTTCCTGAATTTTCCGGTTTTTTTCCAGGCCTTCACATCTCTGGAGACCTGGGTACCTAAAGAAATTCCTGTCCCCACATCAACCTGCCTGCACATCGAGGTCAAGTTGGTTGCTTTTCTCCATGTATCCTAGCTATCTGAGATGAGATGAGTGGCGACTGGAGAGGGCCTTCTCACTTATGGAATTCCCTCCCCAGGGACACTTACCTAGCAACTACACTATTATTTATTTATTTATTTATTACATTTGTATACCGCCCCATAGCCGAAGCTCTCTGGGCGGTTTACATAGGATTAAAAACAATTTAAAACAATATACAAAAATTAAAACAGCAAAAACATACAACATACACACAATCTGTACATTTAAAAACCACTTCAACACTTCAAAAAACTACAAAAACAAAACAAACCCAGGCTCCTCCTATTATCTTTTCAGCATCATTCAAAGACATTCTTTTTGTTGCAAACTTTTAACATTTGAAGTTTTAAACTGTTTTAATAGTTGCTTTGAACTCCTGGTTTTTAATATTATGATTATGTTATTTAAATTCTGTTTTGTCATTGAAAACCACACTGGAACAATAAATAAACATCTTAATGTTTGTTTGCAGTTACAGCTTTTCTTCTGACCATTATAATGGGAGTGAGGTTTAAGAGGACGAAGAAACTAATGCCAGCTGGAATCGTAGCTGGTCTAAGGTAAAAATGTCTCCTCTTTTAGATGCAATCCTGTGTACTCTTACTTGGGAGAAGCCCTATTGAACACAATGGAACTCAAAGAGCTGCTGATTATGAATCACACTCACAATCATAGAACCAGTTTTTAGATTCATTTTGTTTTTGCCCAGCTGTAGAGCATCATTATACAGAGGGAAATCGCATTTGCTTACCGTTGCTTCTCTGCCTTTATGTTTGTCCGTCATTACTTCCTCTTTTGAAAGAGGAAGTAAACAACGTGCACGTGGCCCATTCACTGGGCCATATTGATCCCGCTGCTTCTCCTGCACACAGCAGAAGATTGCCGCAACTTCCATCTTTAAAAATAAGTTGAACTTACTGGGGTGTTTATTTGTCACGTGAAGAAGGCTAGAAGGGGCGGGAGATACGTGAGAGGCAGATGACGTCGTGAGAGGACCTGCTAAAATCTGTGAGTGCCCAGTAACGAGCGTGCAATAAAAATGTTCATCTGATGGAGCTCGTAGTCATGATATTTTAGAATTTCTGAAAACATCGTGATTCTGAACTCACACTGGAAGTCTACTTTAAAAAAAAAATCAGCAAATTTCTTGTCTTTAAGATTATGAAGATAGACTTGAGTGTGCGTCTGTCTGCATTGCCTGGTGAAATCTGGGAAGTCAGTAGGTGGTTTTGATCAGGCTTTCCAATGGAGAATGGGTTAACAGCGCGTATCTTGGCTGATCCCTATAACTTGAAGAAACAAATCATGCAAAATAGTTTCATAATTTAAGCAGGCCACAGAATTTAGCTTTCCTTGAATGGGACTTTTCAGAGACCACAAAGCCCTGCATAATGGAATGTAGCATGTTTTCTGTCTTAACTGGCAGAATATTTGTTAATTTTAGTCTTTCTCTTTCTCTCCATCCTCTCTTTTTCTTTGAACACAGCCTTCTGATGGTTTTGAGACTTGTCCTTCTGCTGGTTTGAGAGGCACAAGCAGCAAGAAACAGCGTTTGTATCATTCCACATAAACAAGCAAAATGTATTTGTACTTGGAATGTGTTTAAAGGAAGATCAAGCATTTTTGTGATTGTTAATGACCACATCAAGGCAGTGTTACTTCTTGTGGATTTGGGGGATGCGTGCTGCAAGTTATATTGTGTTTTCTTTAATGTTTTCCTAGCGATTTTTGGTTGTCAGCTATGACTAGCCTGTGCTCTTAATAATAATGATATTTATTATCTGCGAGGTAAGGCAGAAATGATGCCTTACTCCCACGTAAATAAATCAGAGTTGGAGGACCATTGAAACTCAGGTTAGTTGTATATAGTGCAACACATTTAAATTGAGCAACAGTCCTGAATAATAATTTTGCAGATCATGACATGGAGTGCTACAAATTTATTTGTATGGATCATGCAACATTACACTGCAGTTCATTTATTAATGGGTTAGCAAGGGATGTATTAGTTCCATACAGCACTAAAGACATATTTCTGAAACATAATAAAGCTTTGCTTCTCTCCTGAAATCCAGAAGTTAAGAACTGCCAAAACAAAAATAAAAACTAATTTAATATTTCAGAGGCGCACTCTGTGGTGCAGTTGTTGATGTGTGAACATTTCTGGAAATACTTTGGATGTGATATGTGTGACTGGAATTGCTGCTGTAGTGTTAATAGCTAGGTTACATGTCATTATGTCCCTGTTGCCTTTCTATCTGTATATTGTCACCACCAGCCATAGCCAGACATTTCTATGATGCTGTGGAAAAATCAAGTTGCTGTAGGCAGACCTTTTGGTGCTAGGGTAGAAACAGGTTCCAAAGAAGCAACATCTGCCAGAGCTTTTTTATTCTTTGCCTCAAAGAAGTTCCAAAAGGCTGAGCTGTTTTGGTGCCAATGTCGAAATTACTTCCTTAGAGTTCCTTCAAATCAGTGCCCATCATCCAGCACAAATTTCAGTCTAGTGTAACTAGTTTGTGGATCAAGGTGATGAAGAGCTTCATCACACCTACTTTTCCCCCCAGTTTGCATCCGTGGTTTCCCCCTCCGTTTCCTTAGTGAGTTGAGCACTGGGCACTTTCACATCTGTGCGTTGTTGCGCTCATGTATCTTTTCACCTGTATCACTACTATGCTGGTGAAATCTCCCGTCCCGCTCCCTATGTTCTCCTTCCCCTTGCAATATATATATATTTCTGTGCAAATACAATAGTACAGCCACCTGAAACTATGCAATTACGGTAAACAACACACTATGCTTTCCCCTAGGGGTGTGCATCGGATCGGATCCGATCCACGATCCGAATCCGATCCGACCCAAAATCGGGAAAATCCGATCCGATCCGATCCGACCAACCTCCGATCCGATCCGATCCGATCCGACGAGGTCCGATCCGGATCGGACGCCATTTTGAATGCTTTTTCCCATAGCCAAGTATTGTTTTACAAAAACGCCTATAACTTTTTCATTTTTAAAGATAAAAGGATGAAACTTGGGCACATTGTAGACTGGTTAGGGATAGTTATCTGTGAGAAATTTCAGAAAGATTGGTGCATGCGTTTTGTGGCAATTAATTTTTTAATAAATACCCAGGAATGCTTATAACTTTGTCATTTTTAAAGTTACAAACATGAAACTTTGCCACATTGTAGGAGGTACCTTGGGACCTATGTGTGTGAAATTTCAGAAACATAGGTGCTTGCCTTGTGTGGCAATTAATTTTAGAAAAATGGGTAGTAGTGGGGTAAATACAGTTACGCCTCCCATTTTTTTATTTTTAAAGATACAAACAGGAAACCTGGGCACATTACAGGTACCACTTGCCTTGATATGTGAGTGAAATTTCAGAAACGTTGGAGCTTGCCTTGTGTGGCAATTAAGTTTTGAAACAATGAGGAAAGAAACACCTATAACTTTGTCATTTTTAAAGTTACACACATGACACTTTGCCACATTGTAGGTGGTACCTTGGGACCTATGTGTGTGAAATTTCAGAAACATAGGTGCTTGCCTTGTGTGGCAATTAATTTTAGAAAAATGGGTAGTAGTGGGGTAAATACAGTTATGCCTCCCATTTTTTTAGTTTTGAAGATACAAACAGGAAACTTGGGCACATTACAGGGAACACTTCACTTGATATGTGTGTAAAATTTCAGAAACATTGGTGCTTGCCTGGTGTGGCAATTAATTTTTGAAACAATGAGGGATTCATTGGACAGCACTTGCCCATAGGGATTCATTGGAGAGTACTTGTCCATAGGGAATCATTGGAAAGCACTTTCCCATAGGGAATCATTGCATTGCACTTTCCCACTGAGAAATGCAGTTATGCCTCCCACATTTTTATTTTTGAAGATACAAACAGGAAACTTGGGCACATTGTAGACTGGTTAGGGATAGTTATCTGTGAGAAATTTCAGAACGATTGGTGCATGCATTTTGTGGCAATTAATTTTTTAATAAATACGCAGGAATGCCTATAACTTTGTCATTTTTAAAGTTACACACATGAAACTTTGCCACATTGTAGGTGGTACCTTGGGACCTATGTGTGTGAAATTTCAAAAACGTAGGTGCTTGCCTTGTATGGCAATTAATTTTAGAAAAATGGGTAGTAGTGGGGTAAATACAGTTACGCCTCCCATTTTTTATTTTTTAAGATACAAACAGGAAACATGGGCACATTACAGGGAACACTTCACTTGATATGTGTGTAAAATTTCAGAAACATTGGAGCTTGCCTTGTGTGGCAATTAATTTTTGAAACAATGAGGAAAGAAACGCCTATAACCTTTTTATTTTAAAAGTTAGAAGTCTGAACATTGCTCACTTTGTAGATGGGTTAGGGGTAGATATGTGTCAGAAATTTCAGAATGATAGGTCCAGGCATTTGATGGCTATGGAATTTTTAGATAAAATGTTTCAAAAAATTTTCCACAGAGGCCCGGTCTTCCCCTCTTCCCCCTCCCGCTTCCCGCGAAGAAAAGGAAACACTCTCTCGTCTCGATCCCTTTGATCCTGTTGCTAGTATCCATTACAGGGCTCGTGTCTGCTTTCACTTTTTACTCAAGCAGAACGGCTGAGCCTAGCTGAGTTTTGCAGCCATGCGTGCAAGGAAGGATCTCTCTCATCTCAATCCCTTTGATCCTGTTGCTAGTATCCATTACAGGGCTCGTGTCTGCTTTCACTTTTTACTCAAGCAGAACGGCTGAACCTAGCTCAGTTTTGCAGCCATGCGTGCAAGGAAGGATCACTCTCTCTCGATCTCTTTGATCCTTTGTTCCTCCCCTTCTCCTCCCCCTCGCCGGCGTTGTGTGTGCGCCCCGCCGGTGCCCTCGCGTGCGGGCCGGTTCCTGGGCAGCAGAGGCTCTGCCTGGCTGCTGTGAGGCTCCTGAAGGGCTTGCCTAATGCGGGCTGTTGTGCTCCGCTGGGCCGCCGGAGTAGGTTGATGATGAAGAGGATGATGGGGAGGGCGTTCAATGGCCCCTCCGCTCACCAACTGACAGCGCGTGCTCCGCTCCAGACACCCGGCCTCGGCAGCCAGGAGGATACGCTGCCAAGCCCGCCGCCGCCGCCGCCGCCCGCGCGCGCACACACACCACCCGTCCATTATCATTTGGGCAGCCCTAATTAAGGAGCGCTCAAAAAATGGCAAAACCCCCTCTCCTTTTTTCTTAATTCCTTGCAGCTCCCACGATTTAACCCTTTCCTATCAGCTACAATTAATTAATAGTAGGATGAGCAGTACCAGGAGACTGGTGTGTACAAATGTTTTTTTTTTTTTAGGCTTGAGATCATAAAGAGGCAAATATTCTACCTACCGTATTGGAAGCAGTATGTTGGGAAACAAGGGTGACCATATGACAGTTAAAGCTGCAGGAGCTATACTAGAGTGACCAGATACAAAAGAGAGCAGAGCTCCTGCAATTTTAACTTTTGTGATGAAGAGGGAATTTCACCAGGTGCCGCATAGATACAAATGACACCTGCTGAAATTCCCTTTTCTATTCCACTGTTAAAGCCCTGTATTCCTTTTCATATGGTCATCCTACTAATTACATTTTTAAAAAAAGTAATAATACATACTGCTTCCAATACGGTAGGTAGAATATTTGCCTCTTTATGATCTCAAGTTAAAATTGCAGGAGCTCTGCTCTCTTTTGTATCTGGTCACTCTAGTATAGCTCCTGCAGCTTTAACTGTCATATGGTCACCCTTGTTTCCCAACATACTGCTTCCAATACGGTAGGTAGAATATTTGCCTCTTTATGATCTCAAGCCTAAAAAAAAAAAAACATTTGTACACACCAGTCTCCTGGTACTGCTCATCCTACTATTAATTAATTGTAGCTGATAGGAAAGGGTTAAATCGTGGGAGCTGCAAGGAATTAAGAAAAAAGGAGAGGGGGTTTTGCCATTTTTTGAGCGCTCCTTAATTAGGGCTGCCCAAATGATAATGGACGGGTGGTGTGTGTGCGCGCGCGGGCGGCGGCGGCGGCGGCGGGCTTGGCAGCGTATCCTCCTGGCTGCCGAGGCCGGGTGTCTGGAGCGGAGCACGCGCTGTCAGTTGGTGAGCGGAGGGGCCATTGAACGCCCTCCCCATCATCCTCTTCATCATCAACCTACTCCGGCGGCCCAGCGGAGCACAACAGCCCGCATTAGGCAAGCCCTTCAGGAGCCTCACAGCAGCCAGGCAGAGCCTCTGCTGCCCAGGAACCGGCCCGCACGCGAGGGCACCGGCGGGGCGCACACACAACGCCGGCGAGGGGGAGGAGAAGGGGAGGAACAAAGGATCAAAGAGATCGAGAGAGAGTGATCCTTCCTTGCACGCATGGCTGCAAAACTGAGCTAGGTTCAGCCGTTCTGCTTGAGTAAAAAGTGAAAGCAGACACGAGCCCTGTAATGGATACTAGCAACAGGATCAAAGGGATTGAGATGAGAGAGATCCTTCCTTGCACGCATGGCTGCAAAACTCAGCTAGGCTCAGCCGTTCTGCTTGAGTAAAAAGTGAAAGCAGACACGAGCCCTGTAATGGATACTAGCAACAGGATCAAAGGGATCGAGACGAGAGAGTGTTTCCTTTTCTTCGCGGGAAGCGGGAGGGGGAAGAGGGGAAGACCGGGCCTCTGTGGAAAATTTTTTGAAACATTTTATCTAAAAATTCCATAGCCATCAAATGCCTGGACCTATCATTCTGAAATTTCTGACACATATCTACCCCTAACCCATCTACAAAGTGAGCAATGTTCAGACTTCTAACTTTTAAAATAAAAAGGTTATAGGCGTTTCTTTCCTCATTGTTTCAAAAATTAATTGCCACACAAGGCAAGCTCCAATGTTTCTGAAATTTTACACACATATCAAGTGAAGTGTTCCCTGTAATGTGCCCATGTTTCCTGTTTGTATCTTCAAAAATAAAAATGTGGGAGGCATAACTGCATTTCTCAGTGGGAAAGTGCAATGCAATGATTCCCTATGGGAAAGTGCTTTCCAATGATTCCCTATGGACAAGTACTCTCCAATGAATCCCTATGGGCAAGTGCTGTCCAATGAATCCCTCATTGTTTCAAAAATTAATTGCCACACCAGGCAAGCACCAATGTTTCTGAAATTTTACACACATATCAAGTGAAGTGTTCCCTGTAATGTGCCCAAGTTTCCTGTTTGTATCTTCAAAACTAAAAAAATGGGAGGCATAACTGTATTTACCCCACTACTACCCATTTTTCTAAAATTAATTGCCACACAAGGCAAGCACCTATGTTTCTGAAATTTCACACACATAGGTCCCAAGGTACCACCTACAATGTGGCAAAGTTTCATGTGTGTAACTTTAAAAATGACAAAGTTATAGGTGTTTCTTTCCTCATTGTTTCAAAACTTAATTGCCACACAAGGCAAGCTCCAATGTTTCTGAAATTTCACTCACATATCAAGGCAAGTGGTACCTGTAATGTGCCCAGGTTTCCTGTTTGTATCTTTAAAAATAAAAAAATGGGAGGCGTAACTGTATTTACCCCACTACTACCCATTTTTCTAAAATTAATTGCCACACAAGGCAAGCACCTATGTTTCTGAAATTTCACACACATAGGTCCCAAGGTACCTCCTACAATGTGGCAAAGTTTCATGTTTGTAACTTTAAAAATGACAAAGTTATAAGCATTCCTGGGTATTTATTAAAAAATTAATTGCCACAAAACGCATGTACCAATCTTTCTGAAATTTCTCACAGATAACTATCCCTAACCAGTCTACAATGTGCCCATGTTTCATCCTTCTATCATTAAAAATGAAAAAGTTATAGGCGTTTTTGTAAAACAATACTTGGCTATGAGAAAAAGCATTCAAAATGGCGTCCGATCCGGATCGGACATCTGGTCCGATCCGATCCGACCAGCCTCCGATCCGATCCGATCCGATCCGACCCCCCAGGTCCGATTCCGATCCGCTATCCGATCCGATCCGGGGGGTCAGTGCACATCCCTACTTTCCCCTAAGATCATATTGAACAAGATAAGTGAAGAGAAAATATTACAATTAGTTTTTGAAGAAGTTTGTGGTCAATGTTGGCATGGTAAGGGGAAGCCAACATTGTTCTTGCCAGGAAACCTAGACATGCCTACTCAGGAGTAAGAACCATAGAGTTGAATGGAACTGAGTCCCGGGCACAACAGCAGCCTCGATCACCTTCTCGGCAGGGTGTACGGGCACTCTCCCTCCCCCTTCATGGTTGAGCAGTTGAGTGGAGAACTGCCTCGACCTCTTTTGTCAGCGAGACTGCCCTTCAATACACATGCCCCCAACAAAAAAAAATGGAATGGTCCGATATAGCACAAGGGCAGCAATACACGGGAGGGAGGAGCGGCTCTATTGTGCATGGGGGTGCAGAAACCAAACTTTCCCTGCTCAAAAATAAGATGGAAAACGGAGGCGAAGAGGCGAGATGAGCACAGGACAGGGACGACATCATGTGAGTACCGCACTGCAAAAACACATACCAGGCATGGCGAGAGTACGATAAATCGCTGGTGTGATGGAGCTCAAAGTTTTGCAGAGTAGTGATAGCTCTTAAGTTGGTTCTAGCAGACTTCAAAAACTATGGGGGGGAAGCAGTTTGGCTGCAAACTACGCACGGTTATGTGAAATCCTTGAGACGTGCTTCTAAAATCCTAGTTTCATGCAGGGGTTCAAATTGCCAAAGGGTACAAATGAATACAGTTAAACAGTAAAGAAAGAAAGACATTTATTGAATTGTTCAGATGATTATCCTTGGTAAAGATTAAGTTACTACATCGTAACAAATACAATGACTGGAGCGAATGATGCCCCAAGGCAGGGAGAGTCTACGCTTTTTTTTTTTTTTAATAAAATAGTTTCACCCCTATTAACATAACATGTCAGTGAGGCTGATATCAGTCCTACCTTACACTTGAGGCTGCTCATGTGAAGAGGTAGTGAGTGGTGTAATATCTGTTGTTCATTGACTGTAGACATTGTACCCTTCAGGGCAGAATAAGGCCTTAGTACAGCCTTCCCCAATGTGATGCCCTTCATATGAATTGACAGCTAAGAATGATGGGAGTTGTAGTCCAACACATCTGGAGGGCACTAGGTTGGAAGAGGTAGCCTTGTGCTTTCAGAAATGACTTTTCATAGACATTATGTCAATTATTAATATGTTCAAAAGAGTTTGAGACTTTAAATCGGGGGTGTTGAATTTCTTTCAGCCTGAAGGCTGAATTTGGTTTTGAAGAACCGCAGCATGTGGGGTGGGGGGGACGCATTGCAGTAGTAGGTGGGGTGAAAAATAATAGCATACTCTTAATGTAAGTAACTACGCCTTAGGAGAAGCATTTCAACCTTTTAGAATAGGAAAAAAATGTGCAAAACCCAGGATACCAAATTTGGAAAGCACCAAATGACCAGCAGTCAGGAGAAAAGGGTGAGGCCAGGGGAAGGGTTGCCTAGGAAGCCATATTGGGACCCAAGGTGACCCAAATTTGGACCATTGGTCTAAGGTTCAACACCCCTACCATAAAACCAAGAATAACTACTTTATATATTTAAGCTGCAATCCTATACATGCTTTCTTGGGAATAAGTCCCATTGAACTCAATAGGACACATACAAGACTGCGCTGTTAATCTTTCAGATAGTATGCACCTAATAGTTAGAAGTGTATGTGGAGGAGCAGGGTAGATCATGAAAAATGATGTTGGTATTTGCAGCAGTCTTCACAACTGGTGTTCTCAGAAGTTGAAAATTTTCTTGACCTGTACACAAAACTCTTCATCCATTGGAGGTTTCCGCTGGCTGCCAGGCTGCAAAAAAGTCTTAATGGTGGGAATGTTGCTTATTCTTGTTTTGAAAGCCTGCAATAAAGAAAACAAGAAACTTTCCTAAGAACAAAGAAAAATATACCGACATAGATGCGCTGACATGAAAACACAGTTTAAGTATTTCTAGATATACACAAAAAATCTCATGCCCAGCAATTCCTTCATCAATGGATTCTCAGGAATTTAAAATCAAAGTTTTAAATGCTAATTGGACAGAGTTTTGAAAAGGAATCCATTTGGTTATCAAAAGGTGGGGGTCAAAATGAAAAGAAACCCCAGGTAGGCAGTCAAAAAAAGGCAAAGGAGTGGAACCAGGGAAAGGTTTAATAAAAAGTTATTGTAAAAATGAAGGTACCAATGCATTTCGGACACAGTGTTGTCCTTCAGGATAATTTTGGAGTCACAACAATTTCATAAGATCCGCCTATGTTCTATCCAGTCACAACAATTTCATAAGATCCTCCTATGTTCTAGGAGTTATAACTTTAATAACTTTTTATTAAACCTTTCCCTAGTTCCACCCCTTTGCCTTTGGCTTTTTTTGACTATCAAAAGGTGGGGCCAGGGAGCCTCATTTCATAAGCAATCTTCCAAAGGTAAACAGGAAAAATTAAATGAATGAGAAATGGAATAGAAATTCAGTCTAAAGTCATGGAACAATGCAATATGTGTCAATATCTACTACTGAAAGAACACATTGACCCAGTTTATCCATAACACTGGATTTAACCTAGGAATTGCAAGAGAAGCAAAATACATGAATGGCATTTCTGTTTTCATTGAACAACCTGAAATTATCCCATTCCTGTGTGGTTTTGTGATGTCTGAATTCAGATACTCTGGGTTGTTTGGGAGTTAAACAACCCAGAGTTAACCCAACAACAAACCATGGATAATTGTTAGGTTAAAACTGTGCAATTCTATGCACACCTACCTGGCAGTAAGTCCATCTGGAGCTTAGTTCTGAGCAGATGTTTGTTTTTGAAGGAAACCTTTTCTTTTCTCTCTCTCTCTCTCTCTCTCTCTCTCTCTCTCTCTCTCTCTCTCTCTCTCTCCCCCCCCCCCATCTGCTTACAGCTTCAGACAAATATACAGTGTTTCCCCAAGTATGCAGGCTTCATGAAAAGACGAGTCAGCATCCAGTGCGATTTCGACTGCAAAGCATTAATTTGAGTCTGTGCTTATAATCTCAGAGTGGGAAAGCTGGGTTAACAAAATAATGAATCATACATCTTTTCATATTAGAAAAACTGCAAATGTCTGATATCTTCTTAGTTGCACTTCTGTCTTTAGCAATCAGTATTCTCAGCTGAAGTACATTTAGAATATGGGATCTAAAGCCTTTTTCTACAAGGCCTTTTTATTGAGTGCTTCTGATTTCTCACTCACAGTAGCTTGCTGCTGCTATGAACAACATTGTCATCCACCAGAGACTCCCATGTGCTTTGCTACCATTATTGTGTGTGTGCTTTTTTTTTTAACAAGAGAGCCTTGTATTTCTGTGAATGGCAGCATGAAACCCTGGTGTATTCAGGCAATTCCGCTATACCACAGCACTATTTAGTGGTCGTGTAGTGGAACATATAGAAATGCAGAGGGAAAAAAAACCTGGAGGGGAAACATGTATAAAAGAGCCAATCTTAATCCCACAAAGAATCTGGAAGAAGTCTCAATAAAGTGGCAGGCTAAAATCATAATGTAGAAAAGCCCCTAGTGTGACCATAAGAAGCTCACTTAGATAGGCTGACCATCTGTAAAGGAGGACAGGGCTCATATAACTTTAACAGTTGTAGAGAAAAGGGAATTTCAATCAGTATCATTTGTATGCAATTAGTTCCTGGTGAAATTCCCTCTTCATCACAGCAGTTAAAGGTGCAGGCACTATACTAGAGTTACCATAACAAAAGAAGGCAGGGCTCTGCAACTTTAACTGTTGTGATGAAGAGGGAATATCACCAGGAACTAATTGCATACAAATGACACTGATTGAAATTCCCTTTTCTCTACAACTGTTAAAGTTATATGAGCCCTGTCCTCCTTTTCAGATGGTCAGCCTAACTTAGACTAGATCAACTATTTGTCAATCCAGCTCAATGCTGCATACTTTGACCACAGTGGGTCTCCAGAGGGGCTTCCAGATGGGTTGTTCCTTGTGCTACCAATCAAAAGGTAATTTTGCAGCAACTATTGCCTCCTTAATGGATTTTTTGTGGTAAGACAAAAGACTGAACAAGTGACGAGAAAACATGGCAGGGTTACAAAAGGAAGATAGCAGGACAAACTTCCCAAAATAAATAATAATATTGTGTATTCTAAAGTGTATAATGGCATATTAGGCGGAGTACACTTTTCTTTAAATAATCCCCACAAGCTATCCAATTGCTGCATTTGCACTCTGTCGACACACAAACCCATTTTATAATAATGTGGCTTGTCATTTCTTAGAGTTTTGCATGTCATCGTCCACTCACCTGCAGCAGAGGGAATTTAGAGAGAATATCAGGCATCATCTCTTCTGTCATTAGCATGGCTTCAAGCAGATGAATGTCTGCCAAACTAAACTGGTTGCCAACGAGGAAGTCTTGTCCATGGTCTTTTAAAACCTATGGTGGGTAAAGAAACCAGTGTTGAGGGTATGTACGAAGAAAACAGAGGCTTGGTGAGGACAGATGATTTTTGTTTCTTTGAGTAAAATGGAGAGACAGGTTTTAGCATACTATTAGATGTTTAACTTTTTCATTCAAATACAGTTGTCCACAGCTGCAGGTTATCCAATGTATTTCACTGAGAAGCCCCCTAATATATTTCTTTTTTTTTTTTGACATTTAATTTTTTATTTTTCCAAACATAAAAAACATTTAACACATACACCTTACCTACACCCACAAACAACAAAAATTACATACAACAAACAACATTAAAATGGACTTCCGAATTTCCTCTTTTCTTAATAATTTGTCACAGTAAGCCAAAATAAGCCAAAATAGTGAGTGAAATTTCCCCTCCTGTATTTCTTTAACAGATGTTTTTCTTCCAATTTAGTCGCTGAATCCACTTGCAAAAATGTCCTTCCCTTCCCTCTCTTTCAGAAAATCCACCAGAGGTTTCCATTCCTCAATGAACCCGGTTGTTGTTTTGTCTTTTATTATTGCAGTAAATTTTGCCATCTCCGCCAGTTCTGTAATTTTCAACAACCAATCCTTCTCTGTTGGTATTTTCTCAGTCTTCCAATTCTGTGCATAAAATAATCTTGCTGCCGTTATCATATATAAAAATAAAGTTCCATAACCTTGTAATAATGGTTCATCTATAATCCCCAACAGAAAATATTCTGGACACATTTGTATTTTTATCTTCAATACATCTTGTATCACTCTATGCATTTGTGTCCAAAAAGATCTTGCTTTTTTACATGTCCACCATACATGATAAAATGTGCCTTCCAGCTCTTTACATTTCCAACACTTTCCCAATGTCCCCTTATACATTTTTGCCAATTTTGATGGAGATATATACCATCTATACATCATTTTATAAAAAAAATCTTTCAATCTGACACATAGTGTAAACTTCAAACCTCTCAACCACATATTCTCCCACTGATCCATAGTAATATTATGCCCAATATTCTGGGCCCACTTTATCATACATTCTTTTACTTGTTCATCTTCAGTCTCATATTGTAACAAAAGTTTATATATCTTTGAAATAACATGATTATCATTTATACACAAAGCTTTCTCAAATTCAGATTTTGTACATTCAAAACCCCAGTTTTTTTATCTATCTTAAATTTTTCCATCATTTGTGCATATGCGAACCACTGAATTACAATTCCTTCATTCCATAGCTCCTCTCTTGATTTCATTTTAACCTCTCCATCTTTCATTTCTAACATCTCACCGTACGTCAACCATTTTTTCGTAGTTGCCAATTCTCTCTTATAAAAAGCCTCCTGTGAGGAAACCCAAAGAAGCGTCCTCTGACACAATCTTGGCTTATATTTAATCCATGTTCTCAAAATTGCTCGTCTCACATAATGATCATTAAATTCTGCATTCACTTTAGCTTTATCATACCCAGATACCCATGCCAACCAAATCTTAAATCATGTCCCTCTAATTCCAATAGTCTGTTATTCTTCATCAAAATCCACTCCTTCATCCACATCAAGCAGCAAGCAGAGAAATAAATCCTCAAATCTGGCAATCCTAAACCTCCTCTCTCTTTAGAATCTTGTAATATTTTAAATTTCACCCTTGGTTTTTTGGATTGCCACATAAACTTAGAAATCTCTCTCTGCCACTGCTTGAATGGTAACTCTGATGTTACAATAGGGATTGTCTGAAATAAATACAACATTCTTGGTAAAACATTCATCTTGATTATTGCAATCCTCCCCATCAATGACATTTGAAGTTTATCCCACCTTATCAAATCCTGTTTAATTTCATTCCAAACCTTAATATAATTATTATGAAACAACATACAATTCATATTTGTCAAATTTATACCCAAATATTTCACCTTCTTTTCCACTTTGAAACCAGTTTTTTCTTCCATCTTTATTTGACCTTGTTTATTCATATTTTTTGTAAGTTTCTTAGTCTTTTGTTTATTTATCTTAAAACCTGCTAATGTGCCAAATTCATTCAACTTATTCATTAAAATTTCAATTCCATTCAATGGATCCTCTAATATAAACACCAAGTCATCTGCAAAGGCTCTCAATTTATAAGATTCTTTTCTAATTTTTATTCCTCCAATTTTTCCCTCTTGTCTTACTACTCTATTCAATACTTCCAACACCAAGATGAATAACAAAGGCGACATTGGACAACACTGCCTAGTCCCTCTTGCAATCTTACATGGTTTCATCAAATCTCCATTAATGATGATCTGTGCATTCTGTTCAGTATAAATTGACTTCACCCAAGTTGTGAAATTAGTCCCAAAATCCATTACTTCCAGTATTTTAAACAATAAATCCCAATTAAGGTTGTCAAAGACCTTCTCCGCATCTAAAAAAATCAAGGCCGCTTGTTTTTCCGGATGTTTGTCCAAATATTCTACAATGTTCAGTACTACTCTCATGTTGTCCTTTATCTGTCTTTTCGGCAAAAATCCACATTGATCTTCATGAATAAATTCCCTCAACACAAACTTCAACCTTTCCGCCATTATCGATGTGAACAGCTTATAATCATTGTTCAACAATGAGATTGGCCTATAATTTTTAGTCAGTGTTAGATCATTGGGAGCATACACTCCCAAAACCATAATTTCTGCTCCATCCAAAATAATTTTTGCTCCCACAAAACGTCCTTGTTCATCAGATATCACTAATTCTGGTTTTAGATGTGATTTAATATACCACCCCTGATTTTTTCTTTATGCTTGCAGATATAAATTCTTCTCCCAAGCCTTTGTTTTGTAAATGTTTTGTATCTTTTTTTCTAACATGAGTTTCTTGCAAACAGACAATATCCAATTTTAATTTTCTTAAATGGTAAAATATTTTTTTCCTCTTTTGTGGAGAATTTAAACCATTTATATTCCATGATAAATATTTGTAATCCATTTTTTAGATTCTTGTTATATATCCAAATCAGTCTTTAATTCCACCAATCTTACTTATCTAAGATTTATTCCTTCTCATTTGAGTCCCTCTCATCAACTTGGGTGTCCTCCATTTCTTTTTTATATTGTCCCAAAAAATATTTCATTTTTTCCATTAATTTCTTGCCAAAACACATCTCCATGGATCCCCCTCCAGCAGCAATCCCCCTTTCATCAGCAGATGGCGCCATGTCTCAAGTGAACTCTTCTTTATTTTGTTTCAGTTTGCTTACATTCTTACAGCCCCGACCAAGGTCACGGCGTGGTAACTTTCCATTCCTTAGATTCAGCTTAAAAACAGCTTAACGGCTTCAATAACTTTTCTTTTCCATATAAAAACTTCAATCCCAATTCCTCTTTGTTTAGTCTCTTTGAAATTCCCCCTTAACTTCCGTTAATTTTTGTTGTTAAATAACCCAATCAATTTCAGGGGATGGATAGTGAAAGCTCTTTGTTACAGTGTGGTCCTGAACGATGAAGGTCTGATCTCTTCCTCCCCCCGCCTCTTTGTCCGTCAAAGTCTCCTTTGACGACTTTTGAAGCTCTGGAGATTAATGAGATTACTTACGACCTGCTCCCGACATCACCCCTTTCATCTGGGGTCGTAAATTCCGTCCAGCATATCGCCCGGACGGCAAAAGACCACCCTGTTCTCCCCAGCCGAGCAGCTGAGCAGCGTCAAACTTTCATGTCTCCACCGGAAGTCCCCCCCCTCCCTAATATATTTCTAATAGATATGTGATAACCTGCACAGTAGCATTTGAACATTGAAGTGCTTCCATATGATTTTGCTGCTTCAGAACAATGGAGAGTTGGTGTGATGCAGTGGCTAGAGTGAGATCAGGGTTCTAGTCCCCACATGGCCATGAAGTTCACTGGGTGACTTTGGGCCAGTCACTGACTCTCAGCCTAACCTACCTCACAGGGTTATTGTAAGTATAAAATAGAGACGAAGATGACCATGTATGCCACCTTGGGTTCCTTGCAAAAGAAAAGCAAAATGGGATATAAATGTTTAATAACAATTTTTAAAATGGAGAATTCCAGATTTCGCAAAACTTGCCAAATCCCTATGACATCTACCCTGATTTGGGATGTCACGAAAGAGCAGCAAATTGTCAGTTATTTAATTGATTATTGTTATATTTCTACTGCCACAAAAGGAGAGAGGCACTTGTGGGACATTCTGCCTCAGATTCCAAAATAACAAAGATTCCTTCTCGCCCAGTATTGTCAACACTGACAGGCGGGATTCATTCCTTACCCTTGCTGGAGATGGCGGGGATTGAACCGGGGACCTTCTGCATGCAAAGTGCTCTCCCACTGGTTACTGCCCCACTCCAAGGTCTCCCATCTTTATATGTTTTTAATCCATACAGTAGCAGTCTCGATGCTTTCTAAGCCATTGCCTCTGCCACTTACCTTTTCATAAACTGGGAAGTATCTCGTTATGGCTCTCTCCACAGTTAGGGCTGTTTCCTTTGCTCTTTCTTCAGGGGGACGGAACAGGAGGGGCATTATCATTCCCATCAGATCAGTTGTTCCTTCCACATACATGTCAATTCTGAAAGAAGCCATTATCACCGTTACTTTTCATTTTCGTTGCTGGTCTTCCATTCATTTTTCTCGTTACCTTAAACTGTTTTGTTATAGTTAAGTATAAGGAAAGCAAATTAATTAACCTATTTTATTTTTAAAAGTGATTGAATAGGCAATAAGTAAGAAATCTTGACAAAGACTCTGCAAGCGCTTCTCATTTATGTTTAGCTTAGAGACGCATTGCTTGCAAATGTGTGTAATCACTCCCAATATTTAATATATTGTAATGGAAAACAGCCTTGAGATGGGATGCACTTTTAAGGTCTACTCTGTTGCTTCTCTACTCAACTCACCTCCTCAAGCCACCATCCTCCTCTCCTGCTCAGACTCCCACTCTTCCAAGGTTGCTTTACATTGTTTAAAGAAGTTTGGGTTTTGTTACATGCATTTGTGGTTTGACCCTTAAATCATTGTTTTTCTACTAGGCTTCATTGTAACTTTACTAAATAGGAAATGAAGATATGGTTTGCATAACCACGGCTTGGGAAATAAGCCACAGTAGCTTATTTCCCTTGCTGCACCTGCTGGTCACATGCCAGAGGAATCATGATAATTATCCTCAGCTGCACTGCTTGTTGTGTCATGCAAACTTGGACAGTGTGGCATGTTGCCATGGTTAACAAACCATCCTAGAACCCTGGGTGGTTAACAGAGAAACAAACCACCCTGGTCAGGTTTACATGACAGAACAAGCTGTGCTGCCACAGGTGATTATGCTAATCCTCCTGACACACGACCAGCATGCATTGCAGGAGAAATAACCCAAGGTGTCTTTTTTCCTAGATGCGATCATGTGAACCAGGCCAAGTCTGTGGTGACGAATTTCATTAGGCATGTAATATAATTTTTCCACAGCTGACTCTTGCCACTCTGAACAGTTTAAGCAACCTGGTGCCCTCCAGATATTTTGAACTACAATTCACAGAAGCCCCTACCAGCATACACAATGGTGAGGAATGATGGGAGTTGTAGAACAAAACATCTGTAGGGCCACACATTATCCACCCTTGTCCTAAATAGTTGCCCTTTATTTTTGTGCAATCATTTCTTTTAAAAAGAGGGTACTGTTGCACATTCTAGGCAGAAACTCATCACACATTTAATGTATTCCAATGGCTGTTCTCTGTTACTCATTCTAGTACTTCCCAAAACAGGTATGTTCATTTTCCTATCATGCTCTTATGGGACGGCTTCTATCCCCATGTAGCAATAGCCTGGATTTCCTTGTGAGTCAGCTCTGGGAAGACGGAGATGCAGACATAAGCTTTTTGACTTGTACCACGTATTTCTAACTTCAATTAAAGGCAGTGTTTCTACTCAGATAATAACCCTAAAGCAAATGTTAAAATGTTAATAAGCATGGCCATGACACAGTACAGGGCTCTCTCCTTCAGGTCCTTCCCATAGAGGTCGTGTTTTGCTGCTATGTAGCTGAGAATGGCCCGTGTCTGCACCATCTTCATCCCATCCATTTCTACCATGGGCACTTGCTGGAAGAGCAGCCATCCATCTTTTAAAAGGAAAGAAAAAAGTGGGGGAATTTACAAATTTATTTTTAAAGAAGATTAACAAGTTTCAATTGGATATTTCAGATTGATACAGTCTGCCTAATTTGAAAATAAGTAATGCAAGCATTCAGATCTTCAATACAGATCGTATTTTAACAGAGCAGTTTCTTAAGGAAAATCTGTCTCAACATCGTTTTTTGCTATTGAATTTTTTTATTTATTGCACATATTTTTATCCTGTCTTTCAATCATATTCCCAAGTCAGTTTACAAAAACAGTAAAATAATTTAATGTAAATACGTTATCATGATAATGATGCTGTAAAAACCACAGCAGTAAAAAGAAAAAAGAAAAAAGCAGCATAAAACAGTCAGCAAAAATAATATTGCACCTAAAAAGCCAAGAAAATAAAACGGTCTTTGGCGAAAGGAAAACAACATCGGTGCCAGGCACACATTCCACCACTGGATTGTCCCCACCAAGGGGATCCTCATTCCTCACTTCAGATTGAGGAACTTAACATACATCTTGGTCTTCAGCTTTAAAAAGTGCTTAAAAAGTCAAAGTCATAGTTACTAATTAAAAGTCAAAAACAGCCCTTTGAACTGGGCCCAGAAACACTGAAGTTACCAACTGTACTGGCTCCTAGTCTATTACTGCTTCCAGCTTAAATGAAATTGAGCCAATTCTTTACCTGTGAATAAGATTGTCTCTATATTCTGGCACTAAACTCAACATACAGTTGATGAATAGGGTTTTTTTATTTAGAGCATCAATGGTTTAAAATGTTTACGTGCAGATCAGGCTTTCTCCTACAGACTTACCAGTGCGTAATTTCTCCAGGTCTTCCTTTGTTTCTATAAATTGTTCTTCAAACTGAAACAGAGCAATGGAACAAAATGATTTCCCCACACACATATTGTACAACTCATGGGTGATTTTAAAGAGAATGATTAATGGATACACACCCTTTTATTTCAGTTTAAAAGCAGTTGTCGCTTTTTGGAAATTTTTTGAAAAACTAAGATACAATACATCCTTTCATTTTTTGCATTTTGTGCTCTCATTTATTTATATATTTCTTTAATGAATATTTGTTGGGTTGAAAGTGGGCTTTGTTTCTGTAGAAATCAAGTGCTTGTACAATACTGAGTTTTTTTAGGGTTTTCATTTTCAGTGGTAATTAACTCCATAGGCAAACAGTCCAACCTACTGAACTGAGACCAAACACACTGATAGCCTCTAAGCATTCCCAGGCACCTATTTATTTTTGTCCTTCCTTCTGTGAGTGTGGAGAATTATTGATCTCCCTTAGTTATGGCATTTAAAAAACGATGTTGAAAATGACTTTGGGTTGCATCCTCAAGCAACGTTCCTCTCAGAACACCCCCACTGGCCTTTGGTGGGTGGAGAGGCAATCTTCACTAACTGCCCCTCCCTGTGCAGCCCCCAGCGCCAGCTGCCTTGCTGTTGCAGAGGGTCCCCCAGTGTTCCAGGGCAGACTTTCAGGGGACATGGGGGGTTGCAGGGAGAATTGGCGAAGGTAGCCTGCCATTCAAGCCAGTAGAAAAGCTTCATTGGATCAAAAACCTCTAACTGGTGGTCTATATCTGTCGGTTGTCCGTTATATAAACACTTCCCTGAATTACAGGATTAAAATTTTAAATGTACAATTGTCCTTTTAACTGGCAGTCAAATCCAGTCACAGAGTTGTTGTGAAAAAATGGGGTGTGTAGAGCCAAATATGAAGGTCAGAGCTCCTTTCAGCAAGGGAAACATATACATCTAATGTATGATATTCTGGCATGAAAAAGGACGCAATTATATGCTGAACCTAGGGCATAATGTGGCAGCCAGATTGCTTTTAAGACCATATAACACCAGCTTTACACCAACTACACTAACTCCCAGCGTGTTTCTGGGCCTGAATCAAGGTGCTGTATCTTACATATAAAGGGGTGCCTCTACAAGAGAGGTTTAATGCGCTTTGAAGGTTCATTAAAAATTTTACCTCTACAAGAACGGAGCGCAAATCGGGCGTAGAGGCGCGTTATCTCTCCGATTATGCGCATTATCGAATGTGCGTTAAATCACGAGTTTTATTTTGCTCCGGCCGTTAAAGCGCATTTTCCCCGTGTGAACAAGCGATTATGCGCATTAACTTCTTGTAAAGCGCTTTTTGGACATCTATTAATGCGCTTCGCCGCCTCTCGCCGCCTCCCGTGCAGAGGGATTAGGAGTAAATGCGCGTCTGCAATAATGCGCATAATCGCCGAACCGGGCGCAAAAGCGAATCCTTGTAGAGGGAGCCAAAGACCCAAACCGTTTGATGCCAGGGGGCTGCCTATATGGTAGCGGGTTGCCGCCACAATAAACTAAACCCTGCACTTTTGCTGCTTCCAGGTGGCAGCAGCTAATCCCGATGCTGCAGCAATAGTACAGGTTTTCCAGTGGCCGGGCCATCCCCTGCCCTCTGCCCAGGCAGATGGCGACCAATCAGGGGTTGCCATTAGGCTGACCAGATAAAATCCAGGTCAGCGCTCCTGTAACTTTAACAGTTGTAGAGAAAAGGGAATTTCAGCCAGAGTCATTTGTATGCAATTAGTTCCTGGTGAAATTCCCTCTTCATCACAACAGTTAAAGGTGCAGGCACTATACTAGAGTGACCAGATACAAAAGAAGGCAGGGCCCCTGCAACTTTAACTGTTGTGATGAAGAGGGAATTTCACCAGGAACTAACTGCATACAAATGACACTGGCTGAAATTCCCTTTTCTCTACAACTGTTAAAGTTACAGGAGCCCTGACCTGGATTTTATCTGGTCAGCCTAGTTGCCATCCACCCGGCCATGCCTATGCATTGACAATGGAATGAGGTCAGATGGCCGAAGGGCTGTGTTCACCTCCTTCCATCCTGAAAAGTCATGGCAAGCCCTCAAATTTTAAAAAGTGGGGCTTCTTTGGAAAGCCTCGTGATGGCTTTGAGGTGGCTGCTGCATCGTATAATCAATGAAGCGCCACTGCGGAGCCCCCTCGGGGCTTCCAGAACATTTAGACAGCCTGGATATCTGAAAGACTTCAGTTGCCATCAGAACTGGCCAATACTTTATCATCTTCTTCAGAGGCCCTGTTATAAGAGAGGCAAAGTTGGTGGGGATAGAGCCATTTCTGTGGAAGAGCCCCAATTTTGGAAACCCCTCCCTTAGGAGGTCAGCTTGGTCCCAGCTTTGCCTAGCTTTAAGCATGCTATAAGGACTCTTCTGCTTTTTGATGGGTTTAAAAGGTTTTAGTCCACTCTGGATATTCTAAACGTGGCTTTCTGTGTTCTTAATTTGATAGTTTTGTTTTTTAAAAGTTGACTATCACTTTGCTGGTCTTTTGGCACAGAAAGGTGATTTATAAATATTTTCATAAAGAAAGAAATAAAAAACATTTTTAAGAGCACTTCCACATGGCAATTTGCATACCATCCAGTCTGCTCTTCAACAAGAAAGTTTAGGGAGATGCTAAAGGCAGAAGAAGGCAACTTTCCCCCCCCCCCCCCAACGTTTCAGCCTATAAGTCCCACGATCTAGGCCTGTTGCCCACCCACCCCGGCTTAAGGAATATACTTATTGGGACATGGAGCCAATTCTGACTAAACAGCTGTATGTGCAGAAGAGGCCACTGGCTTTGACCCTTAGTCCTTTCCCCCAGCATGGCCTCCCTTTCTCTTTATGGACACACAAACCTCCACTCCAGCAGCTGCAAGAAGCCAGCGGATGGATTCCATTTTCCCCCTCCCTTGAGTGTAGTGTAGTTTGGGTTTCCCAGCCATCTTTAGGTAGCCTTTTATTCAGTCAAGCACAACACAATGAGAAAAATGGCTTCACAGTAGAATGATATTCTGGAATCTCCTAATATAGAGGTGAGAGAAGAAAATGGGGTGGGGTAGGGAGAGACAATCATGAATCAAACAGTGTCTAAGTGGAACGTACAAGCTCTCACACAACACTTCATCCCATGGCTTTGATGGGAATATGAACATGAACATTGAACTTGTTTACATTAGCAGTTTCTAGTCTTGTTTACATTAGCAGTTTCTAGTCCACTGACCACAAATTAAGGAGCCTGTGGATTAGGCTGACCATATGAAAAGGAGGATGAGGCTCATGTAACTTTAACAGTTGTAGAGAAAAGGGAATTTCAGCTAGTGTCATTTGTATGCAATTAGTTCCTGGTGAAATTCCCTCTTCATCACAACAGTTAAAGTTGCAGGGGCCCTGCCATCTTTTGTATATGGTCACTCTAGTATAGTGCCTGCAACTTTAACTGTTGTGATGAAGAGGGAATTTCACCAGGTACTAATTGCATACCGGCTGAAATTCCCTTTTCTCTACATGAGCCCTGTCCTCCTTTTCATATGGTCACCCTACTGTGGATGTAACCCTATACTCACCTGAGAATAAGTCAATGACTGTTCAGATGACATGCAAAAGCACGGTGGTTAAGCATTTTGAGTTAAACATTACGTTGTTTGAACCATTCCTAACCTAAACACTCTCAGTAACCATTTGCTGCAAAAGGGTTAGTGGCCTAATCATGGCTTAGCGTGTTGTCTGAACAGGCCCAGTGGGTTTTAGTTCTGAAAGATATGTATGGGTGTACACTGTGTGGGTGCAAGAAACTGTCATTAAGGCTACAATCCAGTACACACTTACCTGGAAGTCCCATTGAACTCAATAAGACTTCCTTCTGAGTCAGTTCTGACATGCATTAGATTGCACAGTAAAGCCCACGGTCAAAACAGTTACACAGCGTGGACAAGGATGATCCAGTAGAATGGTCAAGAAAAAGAACTTGGGATCTTGGTGGAGTGCTAGATGAAAATATTGACCCAGTATGCAGTTGCTGTGGGGGGAGGCAAATTTCACGTTGGACATAGAAAAGGAATTGAAAATAAAACTTCTAATATCACATTCTTTTATACATATTTATTGTGAAATCACATTTGGAATACTGACTAGTTCTGTTAAGCACACTTAAAAATTGTACAGCTGGAAAGGGCGCAGAGAAGGGCAACCAAAATAATCAGGGGCTATGGAGCCACTCTCCAGTGAGGAAAGGTTTGGGGCTGTTAGTTTAGAAAACGATGCATGGTAGAAAATGATGCATGGTAGGGAAAAAGTGGATAGAAAGAAGATTTTAGCGATAAAAAATAAACCTCAGAAAACCTGACTCTTCCGAGATATATATTTGACGGGATTTTCTGCCGTGTGCAGGTGACATTGTGCTATAAAACACCCACTAGAGGGCGACGTCCCATTAAATTGCATTGAACTGTACAAGCCACATGGTCGCTGCTCTTTTCCTCATGTAATTTCAGCTTGAAGCAAATGTAGAAGAGAAGCAGGAAGCCACGGTAAGGAAACACAATTTTCCTTAGAATCATCCTCTAAGGCCTCTCCCGTGTTTTGTAACCTTTATCTCATTTTTTAAAAACGATCTCATCTTAAGAGAAGCGGTTTCCTATCCCCTTCTGTTCGCTACATCCCACTAGGAGACCCTCTGAAGGGTGGGGGCTCCTGAACAATGCTGGATGGAGCACAGGGGGGCTGCTGGGTGGGAGGAGGAAGAGGAAGTGGGACTTCCCTTCCATGAATGGCCTCCCTTCCTGGGCTGGAAGCCTCTTTGAACGCAATAGGAGTTACTTCTGAGTAGGCACTGAGTACTTCTGAGCTGTAAGTTAACTTATCTTTGGGCAAAATCCTCTCCATATTTAGATGGAAAAAAGTGCTACACTTCCTGGCATTCCCCAGCCAGCCACATTTCCTGGAGCAGGCTGGGAGTTGTAGGACTTTTTTGTGTGTCTACACATGCATAGCATGGCGCCCTTAAGATTCAACTCTGATTTGGGACAATTCTTCCCTGCCCCAGCAGCCTCTCGCCCCGGCCTACCCCACATGGTTCAGGAGGGTCCTCCCACCCTCCAGAGAGGCTTTTGGGGGTGGGGTGGGGGCACACGTTGGACACTTTCCTTCCTTGAACTTCCTTAAGCTGACTTCCAAACCAGTATTAGTTTCAAAGCTCCTCTCATTTCTCAGCAGTGCAAATGGACTGAGCATGGAGAGCTCCATCACACCAGCGATGTATGGCACTCTTGCTATGCCTGGCATGTTTTTTTGCAGTGCGATACTCACATGAAGTTGTCCCTGTCCTGTGCTCATCTCGCCTCTTTCCTCCATTTTCCATCTTATTTTGGCGTGGGGAAAGTTTGTTTTTTTCTCCTCCATGCGCAATAGAGCTGCTCCTCCCATGTTTTGCAGTCCTTGTGCTATATTGGACCATCCCATTTTTTGTTGGGGACGTGTGTGTTGAAGGGCAGTCTCACTGACAAAAGAGGAGGGCAGGACGGTTCTCCACTCAACTGCTCAACAGTGAAGGGGGGGGAGAGGGTGCCCAAACACCCCACCGAGACGGTGAGCAAGGCCACTGCCGCCCGTGTCCTGGTCCCATTCACCTCTGTGGTTCTTACTCCTGAGTAGGCATGTCTAGGTTTGCTGACCAGAACAATGTCAGCTTCCCCTTGCCATGCCAACAGTGACCACAAACCTCTCCAAAACTAATTGTAATATTTTCTCTTCGCTTATTTTGTTTAATATGATCTTAGGGGAAAGCATAGTGGGGGGAGGGGGGTTAACCATAACTGCGCAGTTTCAGGCTGCTGTACTTTTGTATTTGCACAGATATAGATTAGATAGATAGATAGATAGATAGATAGATAGATAGATAGATATAAAATCTGCAGGGGGAAGGAGAATGTAGGGGGCAGGGCAGAAGATTTTGCCAGCATAGTAGCGATGCAGGTGAAAAGATACATGAGCTGAAATAGCGCAACAACGCACAGACGTGAAAGTGCCCAGCACTCGTCTAGCTAAGGAAACGGAGGGGGAAACCACAGACGCAAACTGGGGGGTGAGGGAAGTAGGTGTGATGGAGCTCATAGTCTGACTAAGTAAGATGGGACAGAAGAAGCCTCACTGCCCAGGCATATGCATACTTACTCAAAAGTAAGCCCATGCCCTTGTGGTCAACGGGACTATTTCCTCTCAAATAGCTGTACACATCAAATCATATTATTTCTCCTTGAAACCTTTCCAGCCGCAGGAGTTATTGCCATCTAGGATCAACAACAAAACCTGTCCTCTGGCATTAACAGTAGTGATGGGGAAAACATCACCTGTTGAATTTCTGGGTGCTATGCAGCTATAGTACAGGTGCCCTTCCAGAAAAAATGTGCCCCTAAAACTTCAACTTCTTTGTCTTGAGTAAATGTAAGCTTGTGTTGCATTGAAGCAACAACTGGCTTTTTGTTGCAGTACTAAGCTAATAATGGTTCAAATCCATTCTAGATGTAGCTTGCCTACTTTTTTGACTACGGCAGGATCTATACTGCTGCTTTAAAATGGTTTAGAACGGTATTGACAACTGTCGGGACCCATGATTCACTCCATATACAGTTTTCAAAGAGTTTTATCCTGCTTGGTGTAGATCTGGCTTAATTTAAAGTAGAACAAATCCCTGAAGGATGGGCATTGTTTATTTCATCCAGCCATTGCTCTGCTCCCCTTTTTTCCAGCCGTTTTTCACATATCTGAAAAAAAGCCATTCCGATTATTTAACTTCCACTTTTGCAGGAATGTGACAGGCGCTCAATTCCCTTGTCTGCTTGCTTTCTGTTCCAGAAATTCCTCCCCCTGCTTGCTTTTTCAATGAGTTTCATCCTTCGTATATTCATTTTGGTCTTTTCAGATTCTACTTTTCTGTTCTCCAAAACCCTTCTTTCCCTCTGTCTCTGCTGCAAGTGAGTAAAATGCAAAGAATAGCAGACTGCCAAGTTATACAGCCACTTGGTTCCTCACTCTCTTGCTTTTTTCAGATGCACTTATACATCAGAAAAATAACCTCAGCAGTCAGTCTTTTTCCAAGCTTCCCACTCACTGGATTGTTGCTTCGGTTTCCTTAAATTTCTCGTGTGTTCGTTCCCTTCGATATCCTGCCATTCTATTTTCAAAACTCCCCCATTGTCTCCTTTCTCCCAACTCCACTCCGTGTAAGGAGAGAAATTTTGTCCGATGTGTATTCAACTGCATTAAAAAAAAATGCAAATGGGTGTGTTTGCTCCACTCTCTCCATTTTAAACTACTTCCAGATAAACTCACCACTGATTTTTCTACTTACCTCTAAATTTGAGTCCTGTTCAAGACTTGTGCTGAAGAACATTAACCGGGGACAGTCCTATTAGAAATTCAAGTCCTGTGGCTGAGCAAACCAGTTTTGTCTGGCTGGCCAACAAATAACTGAACCCCCTCTCCCCCTTCCCCCCCAGCCTAGCTTCAGGGGGAGGAGGAAATCTCTTCAGTGTCAGTGGGCAGGATACTGTTCTCAGATTTCAGGGGTCCGGCCAGATTATTCAGTTCCAGAGCCAAAGTAGAGAGAGTCTTCTGGCAACTAGTACTACTACCTGATTTATTGCGGCATAATCTTTTTTGGGCTAGTACCCACTTCTTCTTCCTTAGTTGTCAGAGAGAGACAGAGAGGGAGAGAGACAGAGGCAGGTAGACAGATAGGATCACACACACACACACACACACACACACACTTTGTAGGGTGGCCAGGTGTCCTACTTGTCAGAGGACAGTCCTTGTGTTTAAATTCCTCTATTTGAACAGTGAAGCTTATTTCGATGAACAAAATAGAGCTGACAAGAAAGGAACTGTATTCGTCAGCTCAGAGAAGCCTGATGATGGACACAAGGCCCTCACTGGAGTACAGAAATGGGACAACAGAGCCCTCACTAAGTCTGGGGTAAAGAACCCCAGGCTCAGTACCATTCTGAATCATTGTGGGAAATGAAAAGACTGGTGAGACTGACTTCCCAGCACTGCCACTGATGCCAGTTAAGTCCAATAAGTGGCGAGGGAGAGTGTGGATGGGTAGAGATGTGAAGGCCCAGAAAAAACCCAGAAAAAATTGGGAAAAAACAATTTTTACAAAACCGTTTCTGGTTTGTTTGTTTGTTGGAAACATTTTGGAAACAAATGAACAAAAATGGATTATGACATGTTTTATTTTAGCATGATGCATAAAATGTTTAAGACAAGGTAGTTATATATTTACTTCTCCAAAAGATTTCTAAAAACTGTGTACAGTATCAGATTATTACAATTCCTGTGCACCGAGGACAAGCAAGTCCTAGGTTGCAAACTGAGACTACATCTCTCAAATACAAGAGCAAGATGCATTTCTGCCTCTAGGGGGCACTGCCACTGAAGCAGAGACTGAAACTGATAGTGATAGCAATAGCTCAGAAAATGAGTCTGATTAAATTTCATGCATACTCATTGAATTATGGTCCCCCTTTTTTCTCAGTTCTTTTGATGGGAATGGGTGCTTTATGTCTGCTTGACACTGTGGAGGACTAGCAGAGACATAAATAATTTTCCTTGTTACTAATGTTGATGGTTTCTTCTGTTTTTCTCATAAACTGGCAAAACCAAAGAGGTTCCTTACAGTTCAGGGGTTCCTTATAGTTCAGGAGCTTGTAGCTCCATTCGTTTGTTTGTTTTTTAAAAAAAAGGTAAAAAATTTAAAAAGTAAATTTAAATTGTAATAATTGATTGAATACACTATACTTTTAATATACCAAATGTGATAATTTTATGCCAAACCAACTTGTACATAACTACATTCTATGTTCCTAAAGTAACAAAGTGACTTTCAATTTTTTCATTTTTTCTGAAAATTTCCAGTTTTTTCTGGAAAAAAAACTGGGTTTTTCCCATGGCTTCAAAATTTCTGTGTGTCTTACCTCCATCCTCCTCTCCATCTCTGTCCTCGTCATTCCCCAATGAGTTAGAGCAGGGGGCAGAATTTCAGGCCTGGCACCGATCCAGGTCTTTGCGGTTCTCCAGATGGCCATGCCCACTTCCGCCTGACCTGCCTCCTTCCACCAAAACGACATTTATTTAGTAGTTTCCAGGCTTTTGTACAGCTCCCCCCTCCAGTCTAAAAGGTGGAAATGCCTCTCCTAAGTTTTATTTATTTATTTATTTTATTTAAAACATTTCTTGGCTGCCTTTCAGGGCAGAGGCCCTCACAAGGCGGTTTACAACAATAAAATACATAAAATATTAAAAGCAAGAAAACATGTTCACAATAAAATAGCAATTGAAACAATAAAACCATCAGGAACAGCAATATCAGCAATAACAGTGTACATCGTGGGAAGGCCATGGTAAAATAAAATGTTTTTAAGGCCTTCTTGAAAGCCTGCCAAGGATGGTGCATGGCAGACCTCTGATGGAAGTTTGTTTTGGGCAGGGCTGCCCAGAGCAAGTTTGGGCCCCGGTGAAAAAAAAATTTGGGGCCTCCCCAGCAAGGATGATCCCTGTAATTAATAAGATCAAGAAACAATCAACGCAAGTAGGAAGCATCTCAGAGGCGCGTTTTCTCTTGGAGAGGTCCTAAGGAACACATTGTGGGCAGATGGGAAGGATGCGCATGGGGTCTGTTAGACTGAAAAGAAATTGCGCCTTCCCACTCAGTTGTCCCCCTGGCAGTTTCTACAGCCTTCCATGTTGATCTTTGCAATGACAAGCAACCCCACACGTGCCCACTGCAAAAGAGCCTTTTGTTTTGCTACAAAAAAGCATGTAGGCTATTTAACCTTTTATAATTAAAGAAGAACTAAAAAATTTTAAATATATACTTTTATCACAATAAAATAAAATTGTACCCAAAACTCCCAAACTGCAACTTTATTCATAAAAAGCTACATGTTAAAAACAATCAATTCAGGAAAGTTGCATTTTTTAAAATTTACTGTATCATATTTATATCAGTGGAGCTTTACAACCTTTGTGATTTGCAAATAAATCAATAACTTCAGAAAAATCGCATTTTCTTGCTAATTCAGCCTCAACTGACAGTAAACTTAAATCTGCCTATTGGTTCTGGGCCATTGTCGACCTTAACACATCTTTTATTCTAGAAAGACAACTGAAAGAGCGTTCTGCTTGAGCCACTGTTACTTGTATGTGCAGAACAACCTTAAAGCAATGACTATGTTTGGAAAAAGAAGTTCAATTTTTAATTGTCTTAGTTTATTCAGAAGGTTTATTGGCGAAAGAAAGTTTTCTTGCAAATTTGATTTATATATACTCGGAAATGCTCAGTTCATGGCACAAGTTCCTAAGCCATTATTCAGAATTGTGCATGCGTTGAACATTAAATATATATTTTGTTAAGAATTACATTAAAATATAATTATATTATGTTCTTAATATGTAATTAGTAGTTCTTCAGTTGATTAAGAGTCTATATTGACCGATAACTGACAGAATTTTGTATATCATTATTTTCTTTGAAATTCATCGATTTTTCAATGGATTTCAAAAACAATCGACAAATAATGATACTACCGAGAAAGACAAAAACATATGCAACATAGTTGGGCCTTGGGCCCCCTTCTGGATCACCGGGTCCTCTCCCATGTGGACACCCACCTAATTGCTCTCACAGGTGACCAAATGAGAAGGGCCTCTCTTTTTGATCTTAAAGTGCAGGCAGGCTGATATGGGTGAAGGCGGTCCTTCAAATAACTTGGTCCCAAACTGTTTAGGGCTTTAAAGGGCAAAACCAGCACTTTGAATTGGGTTCGGAAACACATAGGTAGCCAGGGCAGCTGGTAATGGTTACCACTGTGGGAAGTGAAAGCTAAAATATGCTAGTGTTTGTGGTATTTTGGGTCTGCCCCATTTTATCTTCAGCCCTGCTCATCACTGGAATGTGGCCCCTGAGGGCTTCTCCAAACTTCATTTTGGCTTTTGGGATGCATGAGGTTTCCCGCCCCTGAGTTAGAGGGTGCCCCTCTGCAGTGGGGAAGCCCTTTCTGCTCATGCAGGGACCCCAGATGATTGGGAATGCTGTAAAACCAGGGCTGCAGATTACATGTGGCACTGAACAAGTGGAAGAAGCTCCCCACTGCAGAAGGGCATCCCTCCAAAGGGCAGAACTAGTGCTCTCATCGCCACCTTTCCTGCCATGTGTGTTAAGTTAACACGACCTCAGATGCTAAACAGAGCTATGCAAACACATGTGCGCTCACACAAAGGGGCATAGAGGAAGAAAATACCTGTAAACTAACACGAGAAGTACAGTCTGTGACAAATGCAAAGGGCATTTCAAAGCCTTCTGGCCGCACAGTTTACCGTTTTTCCTCTCTGTACAAATATATTTAGGCTGGCCAGTTACTCATCACCCAAAAAAGAGGACAAAAGAGGATGCTGGTTTGCATAAATCTGGCATATTCAAACATATATGTATATATGCAAATTTAGGCATGATGACTGCAATTTAAATACATCCTGTGTGCCTGCTCAGTCTGTGGTCCAGATACTGTTGGTGGGTAACTTCGAGGTCCCTGTTTTCCTGTCCTATGGTTTTTATCCTTCATTCAGACTTAGACCAGCAGCCTTTCAAATGGAGGACACCATTCAAATTTAAATCTGTTCAATAGAAGACACAGTTCTCTGTCAGTCTTTTAAGTAAAGGACTGCCCCTTCTAAAATAGGATAACTACAATGTGTGTGTGTGTGTGTGTGTGTGTGCGTGCGTGCACATTTCTATCTGTCTAACACTATCTACCTGTCTATGTATTTGTCAACCTAGGATACCATGAAACGCTTCTGATGAAGTGGGCACTAGCCTACAAAAGATTGTGCCATAATAAATCAGGCAGTAATTTCAGGTGCCACAAGACTCTCTAGGCTTTTGAACTGTAACTGAATAACCTGGCCAGACCACTGGAATCTGAGAAGGTTGTCCTGTCCACTGACACTGCAGAGCCTCCTCCTCCCCACATCCCCGTTCCAGGCTGGGGGCGGGGGAAGAGGCGGGTTCAGATATTTGCGGACTGGGCAGACAAAACTGGTTGGTTTGCTCAGCCGCAGGACTTTACGTGACAGATTGGTACACACTGACTTGGATAAACCAACCCGATCTTCCATTGCCACTAGAGGGCACTATATTATTATTATTATTAACACTTATATACCGCCCCATAGCCAAAGCTCTCTGGGCGGTTTACAAAAATTAAAAAGATTGAGCATTAAAAAGACAATATACAAAATTTAAAACCATAAATATAAAGCAGCTATCATTAAAACACGTTAAAACATTTTAACTGTTAAGCCTGGCCATAATGTCAATCAAACCTCAACTTGAGCTGTTAAAATGCCTGGGAGAAAAGAAAAGTTTTGACCTGGCGCTGAAAAGATAACAGTGTTGCCGCCAGGCGGGCCTCATCGGGGATATAATTCCATAATTGAGGGGCCACCACAGAGAAGGCCCTCTCCCTTGTTGCCATCCTCCGAGCTTCCCTCGGAGTAGGCACCCGGAGGAGGACCTTTGATGTTGAGCGTAGTGAATGGGTAGGTTCATGTCGGGAAAGACGTTCCGTCAGGTATTGTGGTCCCAAACCGTGTAAGGCTTTATAGGTCAAAACCAACACCTTGAATCGGGCTCGGAAACCTACAGGCAGCCAATGCAAGTGGGCCAGAATCGGTCTTATATGTTTGAACCTTCTGGTCCCTGTTACCAATCTGGCCGCTGCATTTTGCACAAGCTGCAGCTTCCAAACCATCTTCAAAGGCAGCCCCACGTAGAGCGCATTGCAGTAATCTAACTTGGAGGTCACCAGAGCATAGACAACTGAAGCCAGGTTATCCCTGTCCAGATAGGGATGTAGCTGGGCCACCAGCCAAAGTTGGTAGAAGGCACTACCTGAGCCTCAAGTGACAGAGATGGTTCTAGGAGAACCCCCAAGCTACGAACCCCCAAGCTATAGGTGTCATGGTTGTACCATTGTAACTAAGGAATTTGAAGATCCTGTTACTCACCAGATATATCAACTTAGACACTTTTCAAATTGTGCTACTAAACTGGCCATATATGTCATTATGCAGCACATATACTAAATGTGGTCTATTATATATAGGAAAAACCAACTGTAGGATTCGCACCAGGATTGAAGAGCATCAATCCAAATTAAAGTATCGAATTCAGGAAGCACCGTTAGTTGAACATTTTGTGGCCAAACAGCACAGGTTTGATGATTTCAGGTTTTTTGTAATTGACGTCGTACAGCCACACAAGTTAATAGGCTGACCATATGAAAAGGAGGACAGGGCTCCTGTATCTTTAACAGTTTCATAGAAAAGAGAATTTCAGCAGATGTCATTTGTATATAAGCAGAACCTGGTGAAATTCTCTCTTCATCACAAAGTTAAAGCTGCAGAAGCCCTGCCCTCTTTTGTACATGGTCAAGAGACAGGGCTCCTGCAGCTTTAACTGTTGTGATGAAGAGGGAATTTCACCAGGTTATATATGCATACAAACAACACCTGCTGAAATTCCCTGTCCTTTGCAACTGTTGAAGATACAGAAGCCCTGTCTTCCTTTTCATATGGTCACCCTACACAAGTACAGTTGGATTGATCATGATAAGCTACTGTTACAACTTGAAGCTAGATGGATTTATAAACTCAACACTGTGGCACCTCTAGGGTTAAATCAGAACCTTGACTTCGCTCCCTTCCTTTAATCTTTCCACCACATGGAATGACTACAAGGTAGATAACATAGCAATTAAGTTAAGGAGGCCTGGCAATCAGTATATAATGAGTGCAGCCTGCCTCAGGCAATAGCCAACACCCTGGAGCAGTTCCAAGGGTTTTTCAATGGCAGTCAGGTCTGTAGGGTTCATATGAACTAACATCAGTGATAATGTTTGGGGTCAATGTGTAAAAGTCTGAATGTTCCCTTTTTTAAAATCAGGAATCTGGAAAATAAATACAAACAATGTATGATGATCCTAGAATTTAACGTTTACCCGTGAAATCCTTTTGCCTAGATGGGGGTGACTTACTAAACTATGATTTATGATTGGGGAGGATACTTGGTTTGGTGTAGTGTGATGGATTGGACTTGAGTATGTCCATTGTGTTTACAGAATGTGCAACACAAGTAGAAATTTCTGAAGATCACAAAACGAGAAAAATAAATACCAGATACTCATTGAATATCTATTATATAAATAAGATTATGAGCAAGATATATACAGTAAAATCAACTGGTGTTTAAGTAAGGGTGCCTCTACAAGAGCGATTTAAAGCTCTTTCAAGGTGCATTAAGAAATTTACCTCTACAAGAGCAGAGCGTAAATCAGGGGCCCAGGCGTGTTTTCTCTCTGATTATTTGCATTTTCGAATGTGTGTTAATTAGCGAGTTTTAATTTACGGCAGGAGTAAGAGCGCCTTATGTCTGTGTAAACAACTTTCTGAGGAGGTGCATTAACGATCAGGGGGTTGGACTGTGGTCGTGATTTCATGCATAGAACTGCCCCTTTGCTGGGAAAACCTCCCACTTTTTGGTTTAGATTCATTTCCTCTCTCCTCCTGGCAACTTCCTCCTTGTACTCCGTCTCTCTGGATGGAAGCTCCAAGAAGAGGTGACCCAACGTGAACCAAAAATAAAGTTTCTTTGAAGTACCTTGATGAAATATTTTCAACATGAAGACACTGGACCAGATGGAGATGGTTTTATGAGAAGGAAAGGGGGTAGGAAGGATGTGCGCATAATTAGCCATCAGCAGACATATCTTCCCCTCGCTTTTTGCTGGGTTCCTGAGCTGAGGTGTGTGTGTATGTTTTACAATTGTTGAGCTCGCTGGGAAGTGGAGGGGGAAGGAACGAAGCAGCATTCCCCTGTCTGTTTTGGGGTGTGTGTGTGCGTGTGCGCGTGAGGCACATTCCCATTTACTCTTGAGGAGGTCATGGCAATCGGGCGAAGGAGGGGGGAAGACAGGTAGCAGAACATGTGAATCAGCTCATTCCTTTCAGGTAACCTAGGAAACCAAAGGCGGGAGATTCTGGTGGGCGGGGCGAATAAAGGGAGGGAACCGGTTTGGGGAGTTTCCCTGGGACAAAGCACATTACTTTCAGTAACATTTGCATGCGATTCTCAGCATGTCAAAAACTTTAAAATGCCTTTCATACAGCCCGTAATGCGCTTCAACGCCTCCCATGTATAGGGATTAGGCGTAAAAGCGATTGAGAGAAGATGCGCATAATCAGGGAACCGGGCGTCAAACCGAAATCTTGTAGAGGGGAGGCCAAGACTAATTGCTGTCTAATTTGTTTGTTTATGCAGTGAAATCAACTGTTATTAAAAACTTATGGTATTGTTTAGGAAACACCAACTAATGTGAAATCAACTGTTGTTGAGAACTTAAGGTACTGTTTTGTAAATACCAACTTATGAAAAATATAAAGTGAAAGTAACTATTGACTATTGACTGTACATTTTCAAATCATTTATAAAAAGCGATATGATTTGTATCTGGACTGTGTTACCGTGAATATGCTGGATTTACTATAGGTTCAGGATACTGAATATTACTTAGCTGTATATAAACAGTGGAGATAGTCTATGATATTGAGTACAGAAGTTTGTTTATTTATTTCCATAATTAGTTGTGTGCATTAGCATTAGTACAATATATTTATACACTCTGCCATTTGGGAGTAGTTTGAAATGGGGATAGTTGAGCAAACACACCCGTTTGCATTTTTATGCAGTTGGATACACATTGAACGTCATTCAAACGTCCCTTACTTCCAGTGGAGGTGGGAGAAAGGAGACCATGGGGGATTTCAGAAATTAAAGCAAGCTGAAATAACATTCCAGTGGGTAGGAAGTTCGGAGGGAAGTTACTGCAGAGGGCATGTTTATGTGGCTGGGGGAAAAGAAAGAGTGAGGATTGAAGTGGTTGTATAACTTGGCATTCCACCATTCTCTGCATTTTGCTTACTTGCAGTATAGACACAGGAAAAGCGGGATTTTGATGAGTAGAATCTGAAAAGACCAAAATGAATGTAAGAAGGATGAAACTGAGAAAGCAAACAGAAAGAGGAATTTCTGAAGCTGAAAGCAAGCAGACAGGGGCATTGAGTGGCTGGCAAGTAAATGCAAATGTGGAGTGACACTTTGCCAGCCATGGCTAGAAAAAAAGGAGCAGAGAAATAGCTGGATGAAATAAACAAGGTCCACCATTCCTGGATGTGTTATACATCAGAGGAGTCAAATAAGTAAGACAAGCCACAGGGAGGGTTGATTTGTACCAATTAATTATTAGCCCCTGCTTCAGTGCACCACAAGCTTCCATTAAGTAAAAAGAACCTGAGGGTTAGGAAAGATTCCTATACTATAGCTTCATAGCAGCCAGAAATTCAACAGGTGACATTTTTCTCCATCGTTGCTCTGGCCCCCTCTAGATGGATTCCGTTTGACGCCTGGTTAGCCGATTATGTGCATAATCACTGAAGTGCTTTATCGTTAATACTTGTATGCAGGAGGTAATTGAGCACTCAACGGGTGACCTTACAAGTAGTTAATGCGGAGAATTGCTTGTTCACATAGGCAAAATGCGCTTTAACGGCCGGAGCAAAATAAAACTCGCTATTTAACACACATTCGATAATGCGCATAATCGGATGTTTAAAGCGTTTCTACGCCCAATTTGCGCTCCGTTCTTGTAGAGGTAAATTTTTTAATGCGCCTTGAAAGAGCTTTAAATGCCTCTTGTAGAGGCAGCCTCTGTCAGTTCCAGAAGACAGCTTTTGCTACTGGTTTTCTGCCAGACTTAAAGGTGATGATCTTCATGGGCAATAACCCTTGTGGCTGGGGAGCTTTCAATGAGAAATAATGAGACTTGATGCCACCAACCTGTGAACACATGCTTGGAAGAAACTAGTCTCGCTGAACTCAGGGAGGGGGGAACAGGGGTAGGCTGACCATATGAAAAGGAGGACAGGGCTCCTGTAACTTTAACAGTTGTAGAGAAAAGGGAATTTCAGCCAGTGTCGTTTGTATGCAATTAGTTCCTGGTGAAATTCCCTCTTCATCGCAACAGTTAAAGGTGCAGGCACTATACTAGAATGACCATATACAAAAGAAGGCAGGGCCCCTGCAACTTTAACTGTTGTGATGAAGAGGGAATTTCACCAGGAACTAACTGCATACAAATGACACTGGCTGAAATTCCCTTTTCTCTACAACTGTTAAAGTTACATGAGCCCTGTCCTCCTTTTCATATGGTCAGCCTAAACAGGGGGCATTCACATGCCAGGGCAGTGAGGTTCCTTCTTTTCCATCTTATCAGGTCAGACTATCCATTTGCAGACTCTGTCCATTTGCAGTGCTGGGAAAAAAAGAGGAGCTTTGAAACTAGTTAACCGCCATGAGCCCAAGTTCTTTTTCTTGGTCAGTCACTGCCAGCTGAGATCCCATCAGCATATAGATAACGCTGGGATTTTTTGCCTAATGTTCATCACTACTCTTGTTTACATTGAACCACATTTGCCATTTTGATGCTGATTCCTGTAGTTTTGAGAGATCCTTCCGGAGCATTCTGAACAATTCCTTTGGGTTTTAACCACTCTACATTTTTTGGTGCCAGCAGCAAACCTAGCCACCTCACTGTTCATCCTTAACTGCTCATCTCTGGATACCTCTAGGCGGATTAGTTGCACCTCATTGAATGCGCCCTGGTGGCATTTGCAACAGACGAACGGGGCACAAATCAGACGTACAGCCGATTTAAAGGCTCCAATTATGCACATTTTCAAGTGTCGATTTACTGCAACTTTAATTTCTTCTCCGCAGTTCCAGTGCATCATCTTAATGTAACCAATCCATTGGGATTAATGCTAATAGTGGGCATAGTTTGGAGGGCAGGGCTGGTGTTGATGTCATGAGTGAATGACTGCCTCTTTGTTGCTAGAGGAAGGGGGTTGGAAAAAGGATGGGCGTAGTTCATTTTGAGTATTTGAGGTCCGCTAAGGCTTCGTATCTACTCCAGTTCCCTCTACCCTCTCCCTTATCTCTCTGTCTTGCTGGGATCCTGGCTGGAAAAAGGTAGGGAAACTTCTCTCCATGCGAGAGAGTTCCTGGCATTGAGTGGCTGTCTTGCGCGCTGTTACTCAGGAGTAAGGCCCATTGAGCAGGTGGGGGGGACTTGCTCCCCGGGAAGTGTGGTGCAGACCGTGCTCTCATTTTGTCTCTAATTCAAGCCTCATTGAACTCTGTGGTTCACATTTCCTGGTGCTAGTGAATTTTGTGTTCTAGTTCCTTTTACTGCCTGAAACCTTCTTCGGCAAAGCAGTTTAATACAAAATCAAGCACGCAGGATGTTTCCAAGGAGACCCGATTTGCAACAGATTAACGTTTGAAAGACAAGCAATCTTTTTATCTGACAGGAAGAGACTGCAATGTAACTTGCTTTACCGGTTTTATCAGGTGGGCAGGGGTAACGAACGGTGGGAAATGCAGGTGGGTGGTACCAAAAGCCACTAGTGCGGTACTTTCCTCATCTTTTCCTCATTCAAGGCTCGATCTATGCTCTAAGGCGCAGTATATGGAGCCTGTAATGCGCCTTCACAGCTCTCGTCTATTGCTATTAGACATAAATTCGAACATAGGAAAATGCGCATATTCTGAGAAACAGGCGCCAAAGCGACGTCATATAGAGGGACCCTCTAACAAGTTATGAACACATTAAAAAGTAACAGTTCTGATACAGATCCTTGGGGGACACCCCTGTTTCTGCAAGAACTATTCATTCTACTCTTTGCTTTCTGTTTAACCAGTTTCTGATCCATAAGAGGAGCTCTGCTCTTATCCCATTGCTGCTAAGTTTGCAAAGGCTTGACTTTGTCAAAGGCCTATTGGAAGTCCAAGTAAACAATGTCTACTAGATCATCCCTGTCCACACTTTGTAACTGTTTTGATCATGGGCTTTACTGTGCAATTCAATGGATGTTGGAACTGACTCTGAAGGAAATCTTATTGAGTTCAATAGGACTTCCTTCCAGGTAAGTATGTATGGACTGTAGCCTTAATGCTGTTTATTGCACCCACACAATGCATTCCCATACACATCTCTCAGAACTAAACCCCAGTCGGCCTGTTCAGACAACACGCTAAGCCATCGTTAGGCCGCTAACTCTTTTGCACCAAATGGTTAGTGAGCATGTTTAAACTGTGGTTATGTAGCCACCATGGTTAAGAATGGTTCACATGACACGCTAAGCCATAATGTTTAGCTCAAACTGCTTAACCACCATGGCTTAGTGTGTCATCTGAACAGGATCACTGACTTAGGCTGCCTCTACAAGAGAGGTTTAATGCTCTTTGAAGTCTCATTAAAAAATTTACCTCTACACCAGCGGAGCGCAAATGGGGCGTAGAGGCGCGTTATCTCCCCGATTGTGCGCATTATCGAATGCGCGTTAAATAGCGAGTTTTACTTTGCTCCGTCCATTAAAGCGCATTTTGACGGGAAGCTGCTGCCGCCGCCGCCGCTCCTCGCGAAAAAGTCGCGGCGGGCTCGAGCTGCCGAACTGAAGCAGAGACATGTGGGGAAGGCGGGCGACTACCCTCCGCCCGCCGGCTGTCCCTTCCGCTTGCCGGAGCAGCATGAGGAGGGGGCTGCCTGGCTGCTGCTAGCGTCGGCGAAGGAGGGAAGGGGGACGCCGCAGCTGAAGGAGACGCGGAGAAGGAGGAGGCAGTTCGCGCGTCCTGCCGCTGCGCTCTGAGAGGACGCCGCTGCCAGCGCCGCCGCCGCCTTTTCCTCTCCCCGTTGCTGCCGCGGCTGCTTCGTTTCTGGGCGCCCGCCCGCCCGCCTGCCTGCGACTCCTTCCCCGCAAGAGGGGCACCTCCTGCTCTTGCCGCCACGCACATTGCATGGGCCGCGAGCACTCGGCGCTTCCCAGATATGGTCAAGGTGGCGTCAGGGGTGGAGGTGGCGGTGGAGGTGGCGGTGCCGGCGGCGGCGGGCTCTCTGTGATCCCCGGCACCCGTGGCGGGGGGCCCGGCGGGAGGAGGAGGAGGAAGAAGAGGGGGTAAAGGAAGGCGAGGAGGAGGAGGAGGAGCGCTCGCCTGCTGCCCACAGCCTACCAGCCAGCCAGCTGGGGAGCGGTGGGCGAGTCTAGTGGGAGGGAAGGGGAGGGGAGGGAAGCGCCTTTTGTCGCCGCCTCTCGTGCAGAGGTATTAGGCGTAAATGCGCTTCAGCGATTATGCGCATAATCACCTAACCGGGCGCAAAAGCGAATCCTTGTAGAGGGGACCTTATTCTCAGGTGAGTGAGTATTGGATTATATTCACAGGTTCCTTAATCTGTGGTCAATGGACTAGAAACTGCTAATGTAAATAAGTTCAATGTTCATGCCCATATTCCCATTTATGTTCATATTCCCATCAAATCCATGGGATTCAGTTTTGTATGAGAGCTTGGACACTCTACTTAGGAACTTATTTAACTTCCTCATAAAATGACTGTTCTCAGGTTTAGTTGCAACCTGGAGTCCTACAACTTTAACAGTTGCATGGCAAATGGGCATTAAACAGAGAAAGCTTTTCCAGGCAGAGATTTAACAGTCTTGGGGAAAGTTGCATCTGTTGAATTCTGCCTGTGATGGAGCTGTTTAAAACACAGGAGCCATGCTGTAAAGTGACAGCCCATTATTTCCAGGAGGTTACTTTAAGGAGACCAATTCAAGGACCTGCTAAGTTTTGTAAAGCAGGGGTTCTTCTGTTTCTCTAGTGAGAAAGACAGCCTGTTTGATTCATGATTGTCTCTTGCCTACCCACCCCCCATTTTCTTCTCCCATCTCCATTTTAGGAATCCCACAATATTATACTACTGCAAAGCCATTTTTCCCATTGTGCTTGACTGAGTAAAAGGCTACCCAAAGATGGCTGGGAAGCCCAAACTACACTACATTCTAGGGACAGGGAAAATGGAATCCATCCGCTGGCTTCTTGCAGCTGCTGGAGTGGAGGTTTGTGTGTCCATAAAGAGAAAGGGAGGCCATGCTGGGAGAAAGGATAGGCTGACCATATGAAAAGGAGGACAGGGCTCATGTAACTTTAACAGTTGTAGAGAAATTCCCTCTTCGTCACAACAGCTGGCACAGAATAGGTGTTATGTGGTCAGATTGCTTTGCCCCCACCAATGTTCAGCTGGCCGCATTCTGCACCAGCTGAAGTTTCCGAACCATCTTCAAAGGCAGCCCCACGTACAGCGCATTACAGTAGTCCAGCCTGGACATGACCAGTGTGTGAATAACTGAGGCAAGGTCCATCCTCTCCAGATAGGGGTGCAGCTGGCATACTAGCCTAGAATGCACTCCTGGACACCTCAGCCACCTGGGCTTCCCCAGTTAGCTCAGAGTCCAGGAGAACTCCCAAACTGTGTACTTGATCTTTTAGGGGTTGGGCAACCCCATCTAAGTCCAGTTCTAAACCTCCATCCAAAGTAATTGATTTCCCCACCCACAGTACCTCCATCTTGTCTGGATTAAGTTTCAGTTTATTCACCCTCATCCATGGTCCCCTCTACAAGGATTCGCTTTTGCGTCTGGTTAGGCGATTATGAGCATAATCGCAGAAGCGCATTTACGCCTAATCCCTCTGCACGAGAGGCGGCGAAGCGCATTAACAGATGTCCAAAATACGCTTTACAAGTAGTTAATGCGCATAAGCGCTTATTCACACAGTCAAAATGCGCTTTAACGGACGGAGCAAAATAAAACTCGTGATTTAACGCGCATTCGGTAATGCGCATAATCGGGGCGATAACGCGCCTCTACGCCCAATTTGCGCTCCGTTCTTGTAGAGGTAATTTTTTTAATGCGCCTTGAAAGAGCTTTAAACGCCTCTTGTAGAGGCACCCCATCCCAAAACAGCCTCCAGACACTGATTCAAGAGTTCCACAGCCTCCCTGGGATGTGCCATTGGAAACAAGAGGTAGAGCTGAGTATCATCCATATACTGATGACACTTCAGCCCAAACCTCCTGATGACTTCCCCCAGCGGTTTCATGTAGATGTTAAAAAGCATGGGGGACAAGATAGAACCTTGTGGCACCCCACAGGCTAACGGCCATGGGGTGGAATAGAAGTCCCCCAGCACCACCTTCTGAAACCGCTCCTCCAGAAAGGACTGGAACAATTTTAAAGCCATGCCTCCCAAGCCCACACACATGCTTATTACAGAAGCAAAGTCCACTTTCACCCCAACATTCTTTCTGAAATGAACAAGCAAATAAGCAAACGAACAAGGGCACAGAGTGCAAAAAGTGAAAGTCCAAATAGTTTATTGCAGTTTTTATAAGTATTCCAAGAGGTGTCAGCTGCTTTTAAACTGAAATAAAAGGGTGTGTATCCATTAATCATGCCCTTTGAAATCATCCATGAGTTGTTCAACATGTGTGTGGGGAAATCATTTTGTTCCATTGCTCTGTTTCAGTTTGAAGAACAAGTTATAGAAACAAAGGAAGACTTGGAGAAATTACGCACTGGTAAGTCTGTAGGAGAAAGCCTGATCTGCACGTAAACATTTTAAACCATTGATGCTCTAAATAAAAAAACCCTATTCATCAACTGTATGTTGGGTTTAGTGCCAGAATATAGAGACAGTCTTATTCATAGGTAAAGAACTGGCTCAATTCCAGTTGAGCTGTAGAAGCAATAGACTAGGAGCCAGTACAGTTGGTAACTTTGCTGTTTCTGGGCCCAGCTCAAAGGGCTGGTTTTCAGTTTTTAAGCACTTCACAGCTTAGGTCCAAGGTATACATGAAGATCCTCAATGGAAGGCCTCCTGTGGGTACTCCCACAATCTCAAGTGAGGCAAGTAGCTAAAGGAAAGAGGGCCTTCTAGGTGGTGGCACCCCAGTGGTAGGCTGTTTAGGTGCAATGTTAATCCTGCTGACTGTTTTACGCTGCTTTTTTACTGTTCTGGCTTGTACATCATCATTATCATTATTTTGATTTTAAATGTTTTACTGTTTTTGTAAAGTGATCTGGGAATATGTTAAAAGACAGTATAGAAAATATGTGCAATAAATGAAATTAAGATACGATCTATTAAGTTACGATCTGTATTGAAGACCTGAATGCTTGCATTTATAATTTTATAGAAAGCAGACTGTATCAATCTGAAGTATCTAATTGAAACTTGATAATCTTTTTAAAATTAGATTTGTAAATTAATTCCCCCACTTTTTTCTTTCCTTTTAAAAGATGGATGGCTGCTCTTCCAGCAAGTGCCCATGGTAGAAATGGATGGGATGAAGATGGTGCAGATATGGGCCATTCTCAGCTACATCGCAGCAAAACACAACCTCTATGGCAAGGACCTGAAGGAGAGAGCCTTGTAGTGTGTCATGGCCATACTTATTAACATTTTAACATTTGCTTTAGGGTTATTATCTGAGTAGAAACACAGCCTTTAACTGAAGTTAGAAATAAGTGGTACAAGTCAAAAAGCTTATGTCTGCATCTCCGTCTTCCCAGAGCTGACTCACAAGGAAATCCAGGCTATTGCTACATGGGGGGAAAAGCGTGATAGGAAAATGAACAAACCAGTTATGGGAGGTACTAAATGGCCGTTGGAATACATTAAATGGCCGTTGGAATACATTAAATGTGTGATGAGTTTCTGCCTAGAATGTTCAACAGTACCCTCCTTTTAAAAGAAATGATTGCACAAAAATAAAGGGCAACTATTTAGGACAATGTGTGGCCCTACAGATGTTTTGTTCTACAACCCCCATGTTCAATAGCCATGCTGGCAGGGGTGTATCAGAGTTGTATTCTAAACCACCTGGAGGGCACCACATTACCTACCTCTGGCTTAAACAGTTCAGAGTGACAAAAGTCAGCTGTGAAAAGATTATCTTCTGTGCCTAATGAAAGTCTTCACTGTAGAATTGGACCAGGTTCACACAAATATGCCTCAGGAAATAAGACACAGTGGCTTATTTCCTCTGCATGGCTTGTTGTGTCGTACAATCCCTGCCATGGTGGCTTGGTCCCATGGCTAATGAGCCACCCCAGAACCCTACAAGAGCCCATGGGTCCTGAGTGGCTTGTTAACCATGGCAACAAGCCACCTTGGCTGGGTTTGCATGACACCATGCTGCCAAAAGTAATAACACTCCTGGCGCGTGAGCAGCATGCGCACGGTATTTAACACGTCACTGTGGCTTACTAATCTCTCTGCGATTAGGTGAACCAGGTCTTCAACTGCTATTTAGTAAAGTTACCATGAAACCTAATGGAAAAACAATGATTTCAGTGTCAGAGTACGAATGCATGTAAGATGTGAATGTAAATCCAAATGTAAAGCAACCTTGGGAGAGTAGGATTTTGAGCAGGAGAGGAGGGCAGCTTGAGGATGTGATTTAAACTCTTCTCTGCTACTCCTCTGCTCAGATGAAGCTCTCATTGCAATAAATTAAATATCAGGATTAATTATATACATTTGCATGCAATGTGCACTCAAGTTGAATGTAAATGAGAAGGGTGTGCTTTCCCAAGTTTTTAGGTGTATTGCTTATTAATTCACTTTTTAAATAAAATATGTTAACTGTTTTTCCCTTTTTATAATTAACTATAACAGAACAATTTTAAAGTAATAAGAAAAATGAATGGAAGATCAGTAACAAAAATTAAAAGTAACTGTGATAATGGCTTCTTTCAGGATTGACATGTATGTGGAAGGAACAACTGTTCTGATGGGATTGATTATATCCCTCCTTTTCCAAACCCTCTGAGGAAAAAGCAAAGACAACAGCCCTAATTATTGAGAGAGCCACAACCAGATACTTCCCAGTTTATGGCTGCCTCTACAAGAGGCATTTAAAGCTCTTTCAAGGCACATTAAAAAAATTATCTCTACAAGAATGGAGCACAAATCGGGCGTAGAGACACTTTAAACATCCGATTATGCGCATTATCGAATGCGCATTAAATAGCGAGTTTTATTTTGCTCCTGCCGTTAAAACGCATTTTGACTATGCGAACAAGCGATTCTCCGCATTAACTACTTGTAAAGCGCATTTGAAACAACCGATAAGGCCACCTGCTGAGTGCTCAATTACCTCCTGCATACAAACATTTACGATAAAGCGCTTCCGAGAAGATGCGCATAATCGGCTAACCAGGCGTCAAACGGAACCCATCTAGAGGGGGCGCTAGAAAAGGTAAGTGGTGGAGAGGCAGCAGCTGAGAAAGTGTAGAGAGAAGAGGCCACCACTGTGTGGATTAGAACAGGTAAACGTGAACACCTTGGGATGGGGCTGAAGTCCCCCAGTCCAATCCCCAGCATCTCCAGGAAGGGCAAAGAAAGAACCCTTCCTGAAACACTGAAGAGCCATTGGTGTTCTCTAAACGAGCTCCTTTCTGGCCACTCATGGAAGTTTCCGGGTCAATTTAATGATGGTGTGCTCAAACAGGAGGTCTCCGGTAGTTTCTCTCTCTTATTCCATTTTAAAATACACCACAAATAAAAAAGAATAAACCCTAATGGCATGAAATTTGCAGCATGTAAAGCTGGCATTGTGTTATGAACCTGCTGAGGAAGGACTTTGAACGGAGGGAGAAGAGGGTAAAATGCCTCCCTGCAATAAAGAGAGGCAGATCCTATCCCTACATGTCTGCTCAGAAGTAAGTCCCATGAGGCTTTACTCCAAAGTAAGTGAGACGAGGGTTGTGAGCTTACAGCAAAATCTTACTTCTACTCAGAACAGAAGTAAGTCCTGGCTTTCCTGTGGACTGTGAGGAAACAGACCCCCCTCTCCTCCTTTGCATACATGCCAGGGAGGGAGGGAGGGAAGGAGGCACTTCCTCAATTCAACTGTGCTGTTTAAAGGAGCCCTGGGAAACAGCAGCAGGACCTTCCTTCAACCCTCTCCTCCCGTGTAATCTAATTCATATAAATTTGTTTCAATCCCGCCAAAGAAACAGGAAGCACAACAGCGCTGGATAAACAATGGGATTTCCCTTCATGTAGAGAAGCTCATTGTTGCCAGTCAGTGTTGACAATACTGAGCTTGAGGGAATAATGCTTTGACTCAGTGGCTGCGTTTGGATGACACTTTAGTCAATGGAGAGGAAATAGTTCACTCGACGCACGGTAAATTCATGGCCGCCTTTGGGCGACATGGAAGAGCCGCTCCATGGAGAGGACTGCCTCCTCTCCATCAAGTTGTCATCTCCCCCCACCAGTAGTCCCTCCCCACCGAACAGCGGTGCTGGTTAGTGCTTACTAGTGGTGCCATTATGGGGGAGGAGCCAAGAGTGGAGGAGAGACAAGGCTCATGGTGGTGGAGTAATTCCATCTCCTGTCAACAGGAAACAGGGCTGCCGGAAGAAGTTCCAACAGAGCCCTGTTGCCTGTTGACAGGAGATGGAATTACTCTGCCGGCATTGCCAAGCAGCTGGGATGCTGCGTCTCCCCTGTCAGGGGAGGGGAGGTGCCCGGGGTTGCCTGGCAGCGGAGCCTTCACAGAGCTGGGATCACAGCCCATGACACACGAGGAGCCTGGTCCCAACGCACCACTGCAGAAACAGGCTTAGAAGAGGGGTCGTGATCCTCCCTCTGCCGAAGGACGCCTCAGCGCCAAGCCACATCATCCGAGGGATGACATGGCTCGGCGCTGACACATTCTTCTCAGTCAAGTTCCTGGCAACAGGGCAAGGTAGCGGTGCTCTTGCACTTGCCCCCTGCCCTGTTCCTATGGAGATCATGATGGAGGTGGCATCTCCAGTGTGTGTGGGGGAATCTCCTCCGTAGCGACAAGATCCTTCTTCCCAATGTTGCCTCGTCTATGCCCATTCTTGTACCCACCCCCTGCCCTGTTCCTATGGAGATCACTGTGGGAGAAGGCGTCGCTGGTGGGGGATCTCCTCCATTGTGAAGAGATCCTTCTTCCCGGTGTTGCCTCTTCTATGCCCATTGGCTGACAACATCTCCCTCAAGCCTGAGCACAGGCTGCCCCTCCCTTCCGCGAGGAGACGTGGAAGGATCCGAGCAGCTGGTAACACCAGCAGTTCCAATCCCTGTGCTGTCCTCTGACATACCAATCTGGACAGATGGCTGCCTCCCATGGTTGGACAGCTCATGTTGAGCTGCGGGAGGTGTCCTCCACCCCCACCCCCGATCCATTTTGGGATTGTCTGGAGGGGATGGAAGGGGCTCTTTCTATCCTCGAGGTGATCTCAAGATGGATGGGGGGCAGGGGGGACTCAAGACATGCACATCCCTGGCAGCACGTGGGGTGTCATGATTGGCAATGCGCCACCCAGGGACAGCATGTTCCCGTGCCAGCAAGCACTTCAGGAGCCCTGATCGCACCCCCCCAAGGGACGGGATGATTGGGTTGCTTGAAGCGCTTGTCGGCACAGGATTATTTCCCCTTGCTCATAGAGCCCTGCGGCGCTAGAGCAGCCAGGTTTCTGCCGCTCTTGCCTCGCGACTCTGTGGACAGGGCAAAATAATCAATGTAGGCCACCAGATGATACACGAAGCAACGGTTGTTGGGATAGTCAACGGAGCAGCCCATTGTGTTACACAATAAGCAACTCAACTGATGGTTGACTCTTTACCCCCTCCCGGTTGTTTATTATGTCATCCAAACCCAGCTAGTATAAGGCAATTTCCTATCTTCCTATCAGTTGCAAGGCCAGCTAAAGACCTTTTGTTGTGGAGGAGCAGGAATACCCCAACCTCCATGTGCAAGGCTAGTTTTGTTATTTTGGAACCTGAGGCAGAACATCTCACAAGTGTCTCTCTCCTTCTTTGGCAGTAAAAATATAACATTAAATGAAATTAATAACAATTTGCTGCCCTTTCATGACATCCTAAATCCTAGGTAGCCGATTCACTATCTAATTGTAAGAAAGACCTTGGAGAGAAGACAGGATCTCTTTTGGGATCACTTGTCATTGGGCTTTGGCATCAAAATTGCAAAATCTGGAACTGTGTTAAATTTCTTATTATTACATTTGTATCTTGCTTTTTGTCTACTTACAAGGAACCTGACATTGCATACATGGTCCTCCGCCTCTCCATTTTATTCTCACAAAAACTCTGTGAGGTAGGTTAGGCTGAGAGTCAGTAACAGGCCCAAAGTCGCTCAGTGAGCTTCATGTCTGAGTGGAAACTTGAACCTAGATCCCCTGAGTTCCAACCCAACACTCTAACCACTGCACCACACTGCACCCGCTTACCGAATGCCGTTAGTCCTCCAGTAGGTATCCCAGAACACACTGTGGCCGAAAACCATGGGCGGCGCCATTAGAGCTAATGCAGGACACGCCTCCCAAACCCCATTGGCTGTTGTAGGCAATGGGCGGAACTCAGCAGCCTCGGGCAAAGAGGCTGCTATGAGAAATGGCAGCACCAATACAACATTCACACCCCATGCCCAGCACTGCAATTGTGTTGCTAGTGCGCCTGAGCGGCCGCTCTTGCCACTCTCCTTTGTCGTCTTTTGAGTTAACGTACTCACCTCAGTTGTTTAACCCACGCACCTCTAGAGGCTCAATTCAGACAACACATTAGTCAATTGACTAACTTTTAAACAACTCGCAAGTGAGTTGTTTAACTCGGTTGTTTAAATCTCCCGCTTAACCAACTGTGGGTTGTCTATGCATTGTGTGGCTGAATTCGGATGACACGTTAAACTAACCAACTGACGGTTGTTTAATTAAACAACCGTTGTTTAACGTGTTGTCCGAATTGAGCCTCTCTCTCCATTTTACACAAAGAAACAACAATCATCCATCCACACCAAGAATCTGTTGTCTTACATACTCTCAGTATTGGTTTCCCTACCCATCATAAGTTTTAAAAGACCATGGACTTCCTTGTTGGCAACCAGCTTAGTTTGGCAGACGTTCATCTGCTTGAAGCTATGCTAATGGTGGAAGAGGTGAAGCCTGATAGTCTCTCTAAATTCCCTCTGCTGTAGGTGAGTGGACGATGACATGCAAATGACAAGCTCTATTATTATAAGGTGGCCTTGTGTGTTCACAGAGTGCAAATGCAGCAATTGGATAGCTTGTGGGGACTATTTAAAGAAAAGTGTGTATCGCCTAGGGATGTGCACGGTCGAAATTATTGTATCATATCGTTATCGGAAATTCCGATATAAAGGAATTATGGATCCAATCATATCAGGAGGTGATATCGGAAGTTCCTATATGATTATGGTGTTTTCCCAATAGGTTTGCATTGGGGGAAAGAAAGCTTTCCCCCAATGCAAGTCTATGGGGAAAAACACTGGGCCAGCACTCCCTCCCCCCTCTCGTGCTCCCTAACCCCACTCACGCTCGTTACCCACTGCCACCGCCACCTCCATCGCCACCACCCTATAGTACTGCTAAGCAGGCTTTGTGGCCTGTTCCTCTGTACAGAGCCGTACCGAGTGATGACGACATCACTCAGGGCTTCTCTGTACTGACGAACAGGCCGGAAAGCCTGTTTAGCAGTAGTCTGGGGCGGCAGCGGCGGGGAAGGCCACAGGTAAGGAGCGTGAGTGGGGGAGGGGAGGGAGGGAGGGGTCCCCAGGGGTCCCTACTTACCTGCGGCCTTCCCTGCTGCTGTCCACTGCCCTCTGCTGCTTCTGGACTATTGAGAACTAGGCTTTGCAGCCTAGTTCTCAGTAAAGCGATGACACTCCGGGTGACGTCATCACCTGGTGCGTCATCACTGTACTGTGAACTAGGCTGCAAAGCCTAGTTCTCAGTAGTCCGGAAGCAGCGGATGGCAGCGGGGAAGGCTGCAGGTAAGGAGCGTGAGTGGGGGGGAAGGGAGGGCCGGCCCTAAACTGGCAGTCTGATAATCCGATATGTCTGATACGTATTAGACATATGGATTTCAGATCCGATCAGATAGGGCCTCCTTAGTAAAGTATCATTATCATTAATCGGATGTCCGATAACAACCTTATTGGATCGTTATCAGACATCGGAACAATATGATACACATCCCTAGTATCGCCTAGTATGACATTAAGCACTTTAGAATGAATAATAACATTATTATAATTATTATTTTGGAGAAGTATGTCCTGCCATATTCCATTTGTAAGCCTCCCATGTTATCTCATCACTTCTGTCTTTTTCTTATCACAAAATATTAATTAAGGAAGCAATAGCTGCTGCAAAATGCCTTTCGAGTGGTAGCACTAGGAGTGAACCATCTGGAAGCAGCTCTAGAGACCCACTGCAGTCAAAGTGGACAATACTGGGTTGGACTGACAAATAGTTGATCTAGTCTAAGGGAACTTCCTATGTTCACAGTAGATCCCATAATACTGATTGCTAAAGGCAGATGTGCAACTAAGGAGATATCAAACATTTGCAGTTTTTCCAAAATAAAAAGCTGTATGATTCATTATTTTGTTAATCGAGCCTTCCCACTCTGGGATTATGAGCACAGACTCAAATTACTGCTTTGCAGTTGAAGTTGCCCTGGATACTGACTCTTCCTTTCATGAAGACTGCATACTTGGGGAGACACTGGATGGAGACCTCTCGATTCTAGATGCAGACGATTCATTAGTGACAAGACCCATTAACACTACTTCTGGTCTATGTATATTTGTATAAAGCTGTAAGCAGATGGGATTTATATATAAATATATAGAGAGAGAAACAAGAAAAGGTTTCCTTCAAAAACAAGCATCTGCTCAGAACTAAGCTCCAGTTGGACTTACTGCCAGGAAAGTGTGCGTAGAATTGCACAGACTTAACCCAACAATTATCCATGATTTGTTGTTGGGTTAACTCTGGGTTGTTTAACTCCCAAACAACCCAGAGTTTCTGGATTCAGACATCACGAAACAACCCAGGAATGGGATGTTCCAGGCTGTTCAGTGAAAACAGAAAATGCCATTCGTGCATTTCCCTCCTCCTGCAATTCCTAGGTTAATCAACGCAGAAATTATCCAGCATTACAGATAAACTGGGTCAATGTATTCTTTCTGTACAAGATATTGACATTTATTACATTACTCCATGAATTTAGACAGAATTTCCATTCCATTTCTTATCACTTAATTTTTTCTGTTTACCTTTGGAAGATTGCTTATAAAATGAGTCTCCCTGGCCCCGCCTGTTGATAATCTAATGGATTCCTTTTCAAAACTGTTCGGTTAGCATTTAAAACTTCAATTTTTAATTCCTGCGAATCCAATGATGAGGGAGTTGCTGGGCATTAAATTTTCAATGCCTATCTAGAAATACTTTAACTGCTTTTTCATGTAAGCCCATCTGTACTGGTATATATTTTTTGTTCTTAGAGGAGTTTTTTTGCTGTTTAATCTAGGCCTTCAAAACAAGAGTAAGCAACATCCCCACCATTAAGAAGTTTTTGCAACCTGGCAGCCAGAGGAAACCTCCAATGGATGACGAGTTTCGTGTACAGGTCAAGAAAATTTTCAACTTCTGAGAACACCAGCTGTGAAGACTGCTACAAATACCAACATGATTTTTCCTGATCTATGCTGCTTCTCCACATACACTTCTAACTATAAGTCCCATACTATCTGAAAGATTTAACAGTATAATCTTATATATGTCTATGCAGAAGTAAGTCATATTGAGTTCAAGTAGACTTATTCCCAATTAGGCGTATATAGGATTGCAGCCTAAATATATAAAATAGTTATTCCTCTTGATATTAGAGTAGGGGGTTGAACCTCTCGCCAATAGGCCAAATTTGGCACATCTGGGGTCCCAATATGGCCTTCTAGCATTCCCCAGGTGATGCTGCCCTTTCCTCTGGCCCCACCCCTTTCTCTTGACCACTGATCATTTGGTGCTTTCCAAATTGGGTGTGTTGGGGTTTGCATGGCTTTTCCATTCTGAAAGGTTGAAATACCTCTCCTAAGGCCTAGTTTCTGGCAGTAAGAGCTTTAAGCTAAAATATTCTGATATTTTTAACAATACAGTCTCTCCCATGTTGATGCCCTCCAGATGCCCAAGCTGATGCCCTCCTAGAACCATCTCTGTCACTTGAGGCTCAGGTGGCCTCGGTGGCACGGAGTGCCTTCTACCAACTTCGGCTGGTGGCCCAGCTACACCCCTATCTGGAAAGGTATAACCTGGCTTCAGTTGTCTATGCTCTGGTAACCTCCAAGTTAGATTACTGCAATGCGCTGTACGTGGGGCTGCCTTTGAAGACGGTTCGGAAGCTGCAGCTTATGCAAAATGCAGCAGCCAGATTGGTAACAGGGACCAGAAGGTTCGAACATATAAGACTGATTCTGGCCCACTTGCATTGGCTGCCTGCATGTTTCTGAGCCCGATTCAAGGTGCTGGTTTTAACCTATAAAGCCTTACACGGTTTGGGACCACAATACCTGATGGAACGCTTTTCCCGACATGAACTTACCTGTACACTACGCTCAACATCCAAGGTTCTCCTCCGGGTGCCTACTCCGAGGGAAGCTCAGAGGGCGGCAACAAGGGAGAGGGCCCCCCAATTAGGGAATGATCTCCCCAACGAGGCCCGCCTGGTGCCAACACAGTTATCTTTTCGGCGCCAGGTCAAAACTTTTCTTTTCTCCCAGGCATTTAAACAGCTTAAGTTGAGGTTTTAACTGACTTTGTGACCAGGCTTAACAGTTTAAAATGTTTAAAATGTCAGCTGTTTTATGTTTATGGTTTTAAATTTTGTATATTGTCTTTTTTGTGTTCAATCTTTTAATTTTTGTAAACCGCCCAGAGAGCTTCGGCTATGGGGCGGTATATAAATGTAATAAATAATAATAATAATAATAATATGTTGGACTACAATTCCCATCATTCCCAGTTAACACTGCACTCCAATGCATCTGGGCCTTATCTACGTTGGGAATTTACTGCAGTGCACTTCACCTCCCACGCAGGCATGACACATGACGTTACCCCCAATCTGTATCGAGCATGAGTTTTCTTGTCATACAAACCACATTTTTATAAAGTCCTTTTGTGAGGAGTTCATCCATTGAGGAGAGGTGTTAACCCATTCCTGTTGGCCACACCCTCCACTGACCAAGTTCAGGGTTTTTTGTTTTGTTTTGTTTTAAAATAGTTTGCTAATGCCTGAGATGAACAGTGAATGCAATGTTGCTTTCCTTCCCCTCTTCCCTTGTCTTTGGAAAAAATAAGTTTGGAATGTATTTTCAAGTCTTCCCAATTCTCTCATTTGGCTTTTTTTATTACTTTGCCTCAAGAAATAACTAGCTGAAAACGTATATATATATATATATATATATATATAATTTTCTTCAAAGAGTTTTACTCTTCAGAAAGTCAGTACTTGCTTTTGGGATGACTTTTTAAAAAACAAAAACAAAATTCCACTCTTTCACACCATTGCAGTTCCGCAAATGCTTCATGGATGTAAAAACAAAAAAAAAGGAAGGAAGGAAGGAAGGAAGGAAAGAAGGAAAGAAGGAAAGAAGGAAAGAAGGAAAGAAGGAAGGGAGTTTATTGATATCCTGAGACTCCACCTACATAGCCAAATTAATGCAGCTTAAGTTTACCTTTGCCTCACAAAGGCAAGATTTATATCAAATCTACACTGTATTAACTGGCTATGTGTGCCACGGGATGAGGAGAAGTGAATTTAAGAAATGTGTTTTTAACTTGCATCATTAAGGCCCCGATTGTGGAAGGCTGTGCTAAGGCTTATTGAAACATTACCCTGGAGGGTAGAATGGCCACCGTCAATAAACGACAGGTATTATACCACTCACTATCTCTTCATGAAAGCAGGACCTATCAAGTGCACTGAAATGTCATATTAATGGGGTGAAATTATTTCTTTTTTTTAAAAAAAAATCATCACTATGGTCTCCTTTGCCTGTAGCATCATTAGGCTCAATCAATGTATTTGTTGCCATGTAGTAACTTAACCAGTAAAAGCTTAATAGCCTAAACAATTCAATAAATGTTTTTCTTTCTTTAACTTTATTCATTTGTACTCTTTGACAATTTGAACCTCTGTGCGAAACAAGGGTCTTAGAAGCACGTCCCACTGATTCCATGTGCTTAGATCACAACTAAAGTGCTTTTCCTCCACGGTTTCTGAAATATGCTAGAACCAACTTAAGATCTATCACTACTCTGCAAAATCTCATCACCTGGATCCACAATCTAGGTTTGCTAGACTGAAATCTGTGCTGTATGGTAGACACCGATTTTAAGGAATTCTGAAGATGTTTATATGGAAGCAATTCCTACATTGGCACCTATTCATCTATCCAAAACAGCTTGGCTCTTTGGACTTTCTTTGAGGAAAGAATGAAAAAAGCTCTGGTTACTTACCATGTTCAAAGCATGGTTTCTGTGTCCAGAGCACCACAGAAACTGCTGGCTGGGGCAGGTGCTAACAATTAGGGCTGTGCACCGTTCCCCACCTTCAGCTATTCAATTGGGTCACCTTAGAACCTCCCTGGCCCACTTCGGGCAGGTAGCTGTTGTAGTTTTCTGAATGCTTGTCTAAAGAAGAACATAGATGTCAACAAAATATTGCTAATCATGCAATTGCACAAATAACAAATGAGATTACAATTAAATGGTGGAGTGTTTTTTTTTGGGAGGGGGTAAAATTCATTTTTATAAATTTAAATTCATTTTCAAATTTTAAATTCTTAACTTTGTTGTTTTAATTTATGTGTTTTTACTGCAAAGAGAAAGGAAAGAAAACAGGCTTGCAAAATTCTAGAAATGCACCCCTGAAACAATAACAGTTCCCAACATTTTGAGTTCTGCTCTAGTAAACATAACTGTATAGCGGAACTTCAAAATCTGGGTCAGAATCTGGCAGTGGTGGATTCCATAAGCAACACAACTGATCAGATCTTTGGATTTACATGGTAAGTAAATCTAGTTGTTTGATCTGACAATCACTCTCTGAAACATGAACTGAAGGTTGAGCTGTTTCAATAAAATTGTCCTGCTAATTATACAAATGTAATTGGAAATAATGTTAACAGAGACATCTGATGAGGGGTAGGGGTTATTTTCTTGCTCTATGAACATGAACAAGTGCCATGGACATCACATAGAACTAAATAATCATGCATTGTTAATGTTACTTTGATTACTATTTTATCGGTGTATTAAATGCCTTATCTGCCTATGCCATATTATTATGAAATAGAGGTGTGTGGGTTTTTAAACAAACAAATAAATAAATCTTAATAGCAAATAATTTCCTGCTAAAAGCAATACCAAAGGAGCATTTTGCCTTCTCTTTCAAATCATACAGAATAGACAAATGTCATTAATTCACACCTATCCCTGCCTAAAACCATGCACTCATAACTGAAACTATATTAATGTTTTGCAGGACCTTTTCGGTAGGATGTTGTTTTTTATTTTATTTTATTCTGTAATGGTTGATGTTATTGTATTTTAACATATTGTTTTAATCAATTTGTACTATGCCAGTAAGCTGCCTTGAGCGCCATTTTTTAATAGAAAGGTAGGGTGCAAATCAAATCAACGAAGAAATTCATACTTCTGCTTGCTTTGCGTGACAGGAGATCTCCGGTTTATGCCATGATCTGCTGAAAAATTATGATTCAGCATATTTCAGCTCACTACCAGCTAGGACAAAGAAGTGCAGAGTGGAGCAATATTTACGCAATCAGGACAGAGTTCGTGTAAATTGGTTTATGGTTTCGCCATTCATTTAATCCCAATAAACTGGATCACTGGGGGGAGGGGGGGAAGCCTTTCTACAAGGTTCTCCTTTAGCCTCACATATTATATGAATAAACTTGCTTTTTTAAAATATAGGTTCCTCTTCATTGCAAAGAAAGCATAGTGAATGGAAGTGCACTCTTATACACACTTACCTGGGAGTAAGCCCCACTGAACTCAATCTGGCTCATATATAAGATTTTTGTTGTCTATATATCCATGAAAATGAAGGCCTTTCCTGCCAATGTGTTACTTCTGGGAATTTGTCATGGAATCATAGAATAGAGTTGGAAGGGGCCTATAAGGCCATCGAGTCCAACTCTCTGCTCAGTGCAGGAATCCACATCAAAGCATACCTGACAGATGGCTGTCCAGCTGCCTCTTGAATGCTTCTAATGTGGGAGAGCCCACGACCTCCCTAGGTAATTGGTTCCATTGTCATACTGCTCTAACAGTCAGGAAGTCAAATGATGCTGGCCCAGAAATTTCACACAGCTTTGTCATGTGATGCCTATGACACCACAGTACAAATACCCCTTCCCAATTGTTTATTTTTTCTTGATCTTAATTTTTTCTTTTAAAAATGTATACGTGTGTGTGTGTGTGTGTGTGTGAGTGAGAGAGAGAGAGAGAGCGCTTCTCCACTTTCCATTATTTTGAGAACTGCTGCTGTTTGTTTGCTTCATTTGCTGCTGAACTAGCAAGGGTAAAGCACCAGCAAAGACTAGCAAAATCTTCCAGGAAAGGAGCGTTCAACTGGAATTCCCCCATAGAAATAGAGGCTACTTGCAACTAAAGATTATGGCCCACTCTAGGTATAGATGGCTAATTTTCATGATCCAGCTCTGCCTGATCTTTAACAGAGAAACAACAGCCATCATTAGCCATGTGCCAGCAGCACAGAAACCACTGGCAAACCAGATTTCTCCCACTCTGCATGCCCCAAACTTGCACCACAACTCCAAATCCGGAGGGTTGGGGGATCTTCCAGAGCAGATTTGTGGGCACATGAGAGGCTGCAAGAGGGAAGAGGGCAGGGGGAATTCTTTCTCCACCAGTTAAAGTCCACTTGCACAACTTTGGATTTATTCCATAGTGATGTACCTTACAGGGTTGTTGTAATGGTTGTACATGTGATACATGTATGTGAACATTTCTTTCTTACTCCATAGTCTGTGCATTTGCTAATTTACCAGAGCAAGCTACATGCTAACCGACTCTCCAGAGTCATGAGACTATCCTCTTCTTTTCAGCATTGATACATATTGTGAAGGTCCACTAATCTGAATGAACTGATCATGATGCTGCCCTTCAAGCCAGCTGACACAACTGAGAAGGAGTTGAAATGATCCTTGAAAACGCCACTAGCAGATATTTTCCAGTCTTTGAAAAGATATAAGAAGGAACTACATGTACAGATTAGAGAAGGGAATTCCTATGCTCAACTACTGTTGGCAATTTGTAACTCTCAGTAAGACTCTTTGAGCCATCAGAAGTCATTTATAATAATAATAATAACAATTTATTTCTTACCCGCCTCTCCATCTGGATCGAGGCGGGTGCTTTCCTAAGATCTGATAGCTAGAGGACACCTTTTTCTGAAAGAAAATTGAAGTGGCAGTCTTATGCTCTTAAATTAAAAACTTTTCAGCTGTGTTTAGGAGCAAGAATGACACCCATCAGGTTTCCTCAAGAGCCCCTGATCTCAGCATCCCTCCTGACTGAAAGAAGATGAGCAAGTGAAGCATGCAAAGAAGCAATGGGAACCCTTCACAGAGGAAGAGTAATTCTGTTGTCTTTCTCCATTTGGTGTGTTTAAACTCTTGTAACACAGAGACACCACAAGAGGAAGCTGATTTGCTACTGTATTTTTGCTGCCAGAGTGGGGGAGAGACCTTTCTAGGATTTTCTGTCCAAAATGCCAAAATAACTTGACCAGCCTTGGGTACTATGCATTTTGTTCTAGTGGGTTTCTTTCTTATCGGGAAGGGCTGCAATATCAGAGAGAGCAGTTGTTACAAAATGCTGTCAACAAGGAAAACATTGACCTCCTTACTCACTGTTGCAATATTTAATGAACTTTAAACCTTTTCATAGCAGTGCATATGATTTGTGGTAAACCCTGTAGATCCTCAACGATTTCAGACAAGATTTTCTTGGTGGAAACAAGCTCAGTAGAAGCTCAATTACTTCAAACCATTTTAATGACAGAAGAAATTAAAGCAGATATTAAGGGTGCATTCCTATGAGTGTTTAGACAGAAAAACGGCCTACAACTTCCTAGACCTCTGAACAGTGACCGGAAGGTATATTGCACAAGAGCTGAAGTGTGTATGAGCCCAAATTCATGCATAAAACATTAGTGAATTAACTGCATGCTACCTAGTTATGATTACAAGCTAGCAACGGAGTTCAAAAGGTGATCTCCATTTTCAAAGGAACATCCTTTAAAAGAGGCTTTAGGTAGATGTATTTTTTCCCTCACAAAAACTATGTTCTGCACTGTAGGTCCTCAAAGATCATGGAGAAGACTTTCTGGTTGGAAATAAGCTCAGCAGAGCACATCTTCAGTTGCTTGAAACCATTTTAATGACAGGAGAACTGAAGGCAGATATATTTTCTAAATTCCCTCTTAAGCAACTGTTCTTGGCATGCATGATATCTCACAGGTCCGAGCACTCAGGCTGTTGACGGATGGGTCCCAGAGCCTTGTGCTTCAACAGTCATGTATACATCCCAATGGGCTCCTGCCCTTCGTCACTTGCCACACATGTGTAGGTTAGGGTGTCCAGATGGCCCGGGGTTTCCCAGTCCTAACCGGGAAACCTAGGCCGATCCAGGCCAACCGGGGGGGCGGCAGGGGGAAACCGGGGGGCGGGGGGTCACGCGGTGGTGGCAGCGAGCGGTAACAAGCGGCGGTAGACCAGGCGGCTGTGGCGGCGGCGGAGCCTGGGAAGCGGCCGCCCCAGCAGGTAAGTGCCCCCCCTCGCGCCTCGCGCTCCTTACCTGCAGGGTCATCCGCTTCCCTCCGGAGCGTGAAGCGCGAGGGGGGGTACTTACCTGCTGGGGCGGCCGCTTCCCGGGCTCTGCCGCCGCCGCCGCCACCGCCGCCGGGTCCGCTGCCGCCGGGTCCTCCACCACCGCCAGGTCCTTCGCCACAGCTGCCGGGCTCATGAGGCCAGAGGCTGCGCGGAAGAGGCGGGAGAGGGCCGATTACATCACTTCCAGATCCAGCCGTCTCCCGTCTCTTCCTTGATGCCTGTTACAAGGTTTCTGTTCTGTAGTTCCAGGATTGCCTGTATCACGGTGTCCAAGTCTTCAGAGCTAGAAGTAGGGATGGACTCACCTCTGTCCAATCCCCACAAGCGCTCAGTAAGCTTTCACTGCTGCTCACCCCCCTGACCCGCTCACCAAGTGGTCGCACGTCCAACAAACACGTCTGACAGCTGCCTGTCCCCATAGCAAGCTGCTATTTGCATAGAAATGGTGTCTCAGGGACTTCCGTAAAAATAATGTTGCACAAATTGCAGAAATATTACAAGTGTAAATGGCTGTGTTTGATCCAGATGCCTGGGGATTAACATGGAGCTTCTGTTCTTTCACGCATTCCTCCTTCACAGAGGAAATGCCATCTTTAAAAGTTAGTCCAGTTCTCCCACCTAGGACAGAGGCAAAACATACAAAACTCTCTCCTAGAGAGCCAATCAAAAACCCCAGTTTTTATTCATCAGTAAATGCTAAATCCATTAGTTTTAGTTTATAAAAAAAATGGCGATGAAATCTCTTATATGTCATTCACTGTTTCTTATGGATTCAAGCCTCAGCTTATACATTTCTCTGAGCCAGATGGACTGAACCTTAGAACTTCTAAATCCAAATGTACCTGGAGACAGTCTAACATCGCTTTGCATGTTTAGAGCATTATCAGACAAGCATTTTATCGTACGTTCGTTACTGGCCATTCATGGATTTTTGTGGGTCCTTTTCATGACGCCGTCCACCTCCCGCGCACCTTGCGCTCCTTCTGCTCATTTTTCCATCACAAAAAAAGACCTGGAAAATCCAATTCTTTTGGCTGTGACAAAACTTGCTGCCATTTCCTGCTGTGTGCAGGAGAAGCAGCGCAATAAAAACGCCCACTGAATGGGTCAAGTGGTCATTGCTTCCTTCCTCTTTCTTACCCTTATGAAGAAAGAGGAAGGTGCTTGTCCCTATTGTGGGACAGAAGCAGGAGGTAAAGCAACGGTAGGGAAATGTGATTCCCCCCCCCATCTCATGATGCTCTTAGAGTCTTTTACATGAATTAGCTGAAACATCATAAATAAAAGCCTTCCTTATTATTTAATGCATCATAAATAAAAGCGTTTGTTATTGCATCTTTCTTCAGCCATGTCTAAGCTTCATCTGCAGCTCCTGGTTTATCTTTTGTAATGCTCTCTAAGGCCTTATTTGCTTCTAATACAACAATTAAACTAGTTTTCCATTGTTCAAAATTGGGGCTATTCACTTTTGGTAATCTTCCAAAGAAATCTCCATTAGTGGTTGGGATCCAGGAGCTCAGGAGCTTCTGCCCAGTCCAAAGCTGCTCTGTCCACCCAGCTTCGCACTGCAGCCCCTTCTGTCCCACCCCTCAAAAAGTGGTTTCAGAATGCTGGAGGATCCTCCAGACAAGTGGCTAATGTGGTACCAGTGGATGAGTGAAGAGCTGCAGACATGACAGGAAATCTCAGGAGCCTTTACGGGTGTGCAGTGGGACTCTTTGGATCCAGGCCAATGTCAGGAGATGTGTATCCCTCAGCATCAATTGATGTAAAAGAGAATATCCATTTGCTTCTGGGAAAGTCCTTCATAAGTGTAGGACAGGGCAAAGAACATGCAGGTGTCTGAGTGTCAAATTACATTATTTGCATTATTCTCCCATTTTTTTAAAAAAAAACTGTTTGGAATTAATAGATAAAGGAGTACATTTAAGCCTTACATGAAATCAGTGGGACGTGCTTCTAAAATCCAAAATCCTTGTTTCACAAAGGGGTTCAAATTGCCAAAGAGTACATAGGGATCTGGGGTTCCAGTGAATAGCTTGACAAAAAGCTCAATCCAGTGTGCATGTTCTGTGAAAAAGGCAAATTCTATGTGGACACAATTAAAGCTTACATGAAGTATTTGTTGTGTGTTTGTCATTCCCTACTCATAGTTGCTTACAGGTCCTTTATGATGTTGTGAACCTCCAATTTTGCTTCTGTTTCTGAGGTTTTTTAGAGCAGGGGGAATGGATGAAAGAAAGCCTGATTTCCTCTTGTATATTTGCCCTATTTCTCAATACCACAGTGCTACCTAGAGGTTATGTAGCAGAAAAACAGAAAAGGAAATGCTACTTGTATAGTGTTCAGATCTCCGTTCTGTGACAATACCAAAAGTAGATATAGCGGATTCACAGCCTCGTGTAGAAAAGCCCTTTGTATGTTCTTGTATGGCTCTTCTTATGTTCTTCTATGCAATAAGCAAAGTCTCTAACAGTGCAATTGAATACTTGTCTACTCCAAAATAAGGCCAACTGAGTTTAATGGCACTTATTCCCAATGTGTGATTAGAACTGCTGCCAAGGGGGTGTACCATACAACATAGCATTTTTCCTGCTGATGTCACAATAAACCCACATTTTGGTAGGTTTACATTGGCATGATGACAAAAGGTTTATCTGGTATGTTACATTCCTGCAGATAAATGGCTTTTCACATCAAAGGAACTGTCACAATTTAAAACGGTCACCAGATAAAATTCTCCTCCCCTCCCTCCCCTTCTCTTTCCAAAACCAATAGCAGAGTCTGCATTTGTTCAACAGTTAAATTTTAACCCAGCTGTTAAAAGCTGCTTAGTCATACTCATTGTCTTCAAGGCCAGAGAAATTGCATCTTCAGCCTCTCTGAACTAGTGTACCTATATGATACAAGCATTCCAAGTATCTGTTTGTTGCATCCATGCATTATGTTTTTAGGTGTACATTTTTTAAAAAAATTAATATATGAAAGGGTCATTTTTAAGTGTATACTTAAAAACACCAAGTGCTCCAAAGGATGACCAGCAAGTGCATGGAAGAATAAAGCAGTGTGAGATCCAACAGTAACTGTATTTCACTAGTGTGCAGCAGTGAATTAATGCGATTAACACAACAATGGAGGAAAAATATAAGTTTGTGGCACCAGAGTTAGGGCAATCCAAATCAAGCATGAGGGCAATTTACCTTGCAATGACTAGAAGGGATGGAGGTACAGCAGAAATATCCCTAAAACACATGCAGACTACATGTACATGCTCCTAAGGGAAAAGAGGAGAAGGAGTGCTCTAGCTTATCATCTTCTAGTTATTTTCTCAGATTCTTGAGAGAGAAAGCACAGAGTACTTTTTTTTTGTTGCCATTCTAGCCCACTGTACTCTATGGTTTCGCTCTTAAGAAGATGCATATGCATCCATTCATAGACAAACAGCCATGCAGGCCATTCACCCATCACATCAATACACTCACATGCTGGCCACACACACACAAAACTCTCAGGATCGCCCATCCCAACACAGGTCCCCTCCACAAGAATTCGGTTTGACGCCTGGTTGTCTGATTATGCGCAACTTCTCACAATCACTTTTATGGCAAATCATGATAAGCGGGACGCGGTTAAGCGCATAACTGGTTGCCTTACTGGTTGTATGAAACGCGCTTTAGAGGTGTTTAATGCGGAGAATTGCTTGTTTACATGGTCATAAGGCTCCTTAACTGCCACTGTAAATTAAAACTCACTAATTAATGTGCATTCAATAATGCGCATAATCGGACAGAAAAAGCGCCTCAACCCCCGATTTGTGCTCCGCTCTTGTAAAGGTCAAATTTTTCATGCGTCTTGAAAGAGCTTTAAATCGCTCTTGTAGAGGCACCCCACATACGCACACACATCCATTCAACCATGCACCCCATTCACATGCACACATACCTCCTACCCCATGCTGCTGCTGCTGCTCCTGCTGCTTGCACGTGCTTCCAGCCCCTCTCCCCAGGCCAATCTGGGGCTTCTCCTTGGCCAGCGCTATCCCAGGGCTATCTGGGGCTTGTACTTGCCCTGCACAGTCACGCTGGCCAAGAAGAAGCCCCAGATCAGCCGGGGGAGGAGCTGGAAGTTGTGTTTTGGACATGCCAAAACACGACTTCCAGCCCTTCCTCCAGGCCAATCCAGGCAGTTTCTAGGCCTGCATGGTTGTGCTGGTCAAGGAGAAGCCTGAGATGGGCCCTGGGAGGGCGGCAATCCCTGGACTTTGGCCGAAATACACCAATTTCCCCCCACGGATGCCATTTTGGTGCCCCGTTTCCAGACTTGTCTGGGGGAAGCTGGTCAGCCTAAGCAATGGCCCTCCAGGGTTTCAGATAGGAGATTTTCCTAGCCCTACCTGCAGATGGTGGGGATTGAACCAGAGACCTTGGCCTGGTTCGGATGATGCAGCAATCAATGGGGGGGGGGGAGGGAATCAACCATCCGTTGTGTTGATCAATGTGTCATGTAGGAGGAGACACTCAACTCACAGTATGTTATTTTGCCGATTTAAACAAGGGAAAACAACGGGCTGCTCTGTTGCTTATCCGGAGGCCCGTTGATTAAGATGTCGTGTGATGGGCTCCATTGTGTAATCTCCCCCATCGAGTGCACTATTCCTGCAGGTCATACAGTTCTCCATCCGGAGCAGCCAAAAGCACCCCGGCCGCTCCTATACAGCCGGCAGAACTTTAAATGCATGATGGGATAGGACTTGGAGTACTGAGGAAGGGAGGAGGGAGGAACACCAGCAGCTCAGAAGGAGTTTCAGTCACACGACAGGGGGAGAGGCAACATGTCGTGTGGAGAGCACCAGAAAAATAACAAATGTTCAGTTGCCTCTTCCCCCCTCCGAACAAGGCCCTTCTCTATGCAAACCAGGAGCTCTACCACTGAACTACAGCCTTTTCTAGGGTGACCATAGTTTGGAAACCAAAAAGGAGGACAACATGGTTGGCCCCAAGGGGGCATCCCCACCAACATATGCATCCCCAGGGGGCGTGGCCAGCACCACCGGAACATAGCCTTGGTCACATGTCTGATTTTACAGCACACAATTAAAACAGATGTGTTCTACATAACACCTTAATGCTAAAATCACTGAAATAACATGTGAGACATCCAATGTATCTGAACTTGACTTCACTCACTCCTACTTTTGTAGCTTTTGCTGTACTTTGTTGCTATACTCTGTGTGATACATTCTCCCCTTCCCTCAAATATCTTTTCTGATTGTATCCTCACGGCTGCAAGTTGCTGCTTAACAGTGCTTGCTGCCGGCCGACCAGTTGGCTGGCTTTTTTTTTTTTTAGTTTTAAAGTTCAATTTTGTTTAGAAACTTGCTAAAAATCAACCGATGAACAGACTTGCTTGAAACTTGGCATGGCTGAAGCCCTACTTAAGATCTATCATGATGCCAAGTTTCATCTCCTTATCTTTAAAAATGATGTGTGTGTGTGTGTTTTTTACAAAAAAATAATTTAAAAACATCACTTAAAAAAAACAAAACCCTAAAAATCAATGGCTAAATGGATCTACTTCAACTTGGAATGACTAAATACCTACATAGGAGCTATCAAAGTGCCAGGTTTCATCTCCTTATCTTTAAAAATGTCATTTTTCTAAAAAGAAAATTTTAATTTTAAAGCCTCAAACTTCAAAAAAATCCTAAAACTCAATGGATGAACAGATCTGTTTCAAATCTGGCATGGCTAAAGCCTTACCTAAGGGTTATCATGGTGCCAAGTTTCATCTCTTTTTTGTGAAAAATGACAGAGCTGTGAGCATATTTGTTAATTCTCATTGACTATAAAGTAGAGCTGCCCTTTGGGTGGGGGGAGGATGGGAAAAATCCAGATTTTTCTTCAAATTTCATAATTCCCCCCCTTCCCAGATTTGTTACCAAAAATCCTGACATGTCCTGGTTTTTCCTAACATATGGTCACCCTTTTCCCTAGTTTAGCATATCAGCTATTTACTTGAAAATGGCTGAGACAAACGAACTTAAGGAGTGGCTTAGTGACTAGTTACAGTACACTGATATGATCCTGTTGACTTTAACAGATTAGATTGTGTAGAAGTGCCCATAGCTACTTCTGAGAGCATGCATACGTGGGACAAACAAAACTGTATCCAAGGACTTTTATCTTTTTTGTAAAAATATATATTCCACGGTAGATCTCCTATGGATTAAATCTTTTAAACTGTGAGGTTTAAAGCTGCTTTAAATTGCTAACAGCAGGTGCTTTTTGGAATTGGGGGGAGTTACAGGGGAATAGCCCCTGGACCACACACATGGATTTGCGCATCATGTTTGCCTATCAACATGAGCAAACAGGACATTCCAACTGAGGGGGGAAATGGCATTGGCATGGAGTGCAGGGAGAGGGAAGAGGGAACTCAAGCTTCTCAGTCAGGAGGTTTAAAAAAGGCCTGTTGGTTAGTAGAGTGTTAGGGAGTGGGTGTAAGAATGAAATGGGGCAGGCCAAGACCTTCACTTTTATTTTATGTTTTGTAGCCTGGCAAGTCGAATTCAACAGAGGCTACTCCCTGCCTGATCCTTGTTAATGTTCTAGAGTTGAAACACCCTGTTTGCCAATGCTGGCTGCAGAAGGGGCAGACCTGAGGCCAAGTTTATCCCAGAGGCTTGCCATTGCTGTCCCCTTACGTGCATTTTGGTATATTTCAGCATGGCTTTTGCAATACATTAATAATTGAACCATTTGATCATTGGACCTTGAATAGGCTGACCATATGAAAAGGAGGACAGGGCTCCTGTAATTTTAACAGTTGTAGAGAAAAGGGAATTTCAGCCAGTGTCATTTGTATGCAATTAGTTCCTGGTGAAATTCCCTCTTCATCACAACTGTTAAAGTTGCAGGCACTCTACTAGAGTGACCATATACAAAAGAAGGCAGGGCCCCTGCAACTTTAACGGTTGTGATGAAGAGGGAATTTCACCAGGAACTAATTGCATACAAATGACACTGGCTGAAATTCCCTTTTCTCTACATCAGTTAAAGTTACAGGAGCCCTGTCCTCCTTTTCATATGGTCAGCCTATCTTGAACCACTTGTTCGTTGACTGCTAGGGTTGCCAACTTTGGAACCTGCCCTTATATCTGAGCCTTTAACAGCAATCTGATGTGCAGCCATTAGCCAATAATAATGAAAAGCGTCACCAGCTGAGTTCTGCAAACCAAGCTGCTGCTTTTGGATGGTGCGTGCTATGCAGAGCCAGAGACTCAACCCGTGCTGGGAGAAATAGGCACTCCTCCCAGCGCTGGAGTACTTTCACATAGCACCTCATGGGGACAGCGTGCATTGCATGAAGCCAGGAATATGGTCAATGCTGGGAGGTGGCCACTCTTCTCAGCACCAGCTAAATCCTTTTGCAAGGTGCACACCACCTCCATGGAGATGCCAAGCAATGCACAAAGCCAAGGAACCCCTGGGCCAGTTAAGCCCCTTTCTCCATGCAGAGAGACACAGAGCCTACCTCAGCATGGAGAAAAGCAAAATGGAGGAGGGAATGTGATGACATCAGTGGGCATGTCCAATGACCTCACCCAGCCTATGAAGGGCCTGGTGGGTGGAAATTTGTCCCCCGCTGTAAAATAGTTCTTTACTGCTAAAATCCAAGGCTTGTTTTAGGGATGATGATGGGAAAGAAGAAACCTCATTGCCCAGGTGTATGCATGTTTACTCATAAGTAAGCCCATGCCCTTGTGGTCAAGAGGACTAGTTTATCTCAAATATGTGTACACATGCTGGCAGCATCAAGGCATACCAATTTCCTTGAAATTTCTCTAGCTGCAGAGGTTATTGCCAGCTAGGATTATTCTGCCAGATAATCAGCAATGAAAGCTGTCCTCCGGCATTGACAAAGCAATGATGGGGAAAACATCACCTGTTAAATTACTGGCTGCTATGCAGCTATAGTAGGGTGACAAGATAAAATCCAGGTCAGGGTTCATGTAACTTTAACAGTTGTAGAGCAAAGGGAATTTCAGCCAGTGTCATTTGTATGCAATTAGTTCCTGGTGAAATTCCCTCTTCATCACAACAGTTAAAGTTGCAGGGGCCCTGCCTTCTTTTGTATATGATCACTCTAGTATAGTGCATGCACCTTTAACAGTTGTGATGAAGAGGGAATTTCACCAGGAACTAATTGCATACAAATGACACTGGCTGAAATTCCCTTTTCTCTACAACTGTTAAAGTTACATGAGCCCTGACCTGGATTTTATCTGGTCAGCCTAAGCTATAGTAAGCCTAAATCAGCCTAAGCTAAGACTCCAGGGCTGGCTTTGCCAGGCCTCAGAAGGCCCGTTTCAGGCACTTCCGGGTTCAGCCTTCTGAGGCCTGGCAAAGCCAGCCCTGGGGTCCTAGAGTGTAGTCGCCATGGCGACAGCCCTCTAAGACTCCAGGGCTGGCTTTGCCAGGCCTCAGAAGGCCCGTTTCGGGCACTTCCGGGTTCGGCCTTCTGAGGCCTGGCAAAGCCAGCCCTGGGGGTTCTAGAGGGACGTCGCCATGGCGACGGCCCTCTAGCACAACTGATCTGGCTTTGCTAGGCCTCAGAAGGCCAAACCGGAAGTGTACAAAACAGACCTTTCCCGGGGGCTAATTTTCCGGATTTGGGGCCCAATTAAAGGGTTTCCCCCCGGACCCAGATTTGCCCCCCTTTTCCCTGACATGTCCGGACAAAACCGGACAGATGGTCACCCTAACGCTAAGTCATGGTTCACGTGACACACCAAGCCATAATGTTGAGCTCAAAATGCTTAAGCACCGTGGCTTAGCGTGTCATTTGAATATAATCTATTTGTTCCATTATACAAGCACTAGGTGGTGATGTGATATAGCAGAACTGCACAATTACATGGGATTTCTATGGCATTATACAGGCCATTCCAAAAAAATTCACATTTTTCTCTTCATAACAAAATTGTGATAATGTTTGCAAAGCATGGGAGTGGCCCTGGAGGATGATGATGTTGTGTAAAGGACCTGCTAACTACCATGAGTGAGCAAACATGAGCGCATAATTAGGGTGACCATATGAAAAGGAGGACAGGGTTCCTGTATCTTTAACAGTTGTATAGAAAAGGGAATTTCAGCAGGTGTCATTTGTATGCATGCAGCACCTGGTGAAATTCCCTCTTCATCACAACAGTTAGAGCTGTAAGAGCTGTGCCGTCTTGACCAGATACAAAAGAGAGCAGGGCTTCTGCAATTTTAACTGTTGTGATGAAGAGGGAATTTCACCAGGTGCTGCGTGCATACAAATGACACCTGCTGAAATTCCCTTTTCTATACAACTGTTAAAGATACAGGAGCCCTGTCCTCCTTTCCATATGGTCACCCTACGCATAATAAAAGTCTCACTTTGAAAGGCTCTCTGTTCCAGTAATTCCTCTTTCTGCTTCCTATCTTAATTAGCTTTCATCCTTCTTATATTAACTTTGATCTTCTCATATTCTACTTTTCTGCTCTCTAAAATCTTTCTTCATTTGTGTCCATACTGCAAGTGAGCAAAATGCAAATAACTTTGTATGTGCCAAGTTATACAAAGTTCTTCACTCTCTTTTCCCAGCCAGCATTTATACAGCAGTAAATCATGCTCTGCAGTCAGTTGTTTCCAAACCACTTTGTGTTACTTCCAAACCACTGGATTCTTGTTTCAGCTGTCATTTCTCATCTGTTCACTTTGTTCCTTTCAATATCCTACTGGGATAGATATAAGAGACAGTATGCCTATGTACATTGGTTGTTGGGAAACATGGGCTGGGTGTGTGTGCGCTATTACACTCATGTCCTACCTGTGTATTTCCCCAGGGCTGCTGATTGTCATTATGTGAACAGAATGCTGAACTAGATTGATCTTGAATTACATTCAGCACATATTCAACTGTATAAAAATGCAAATGGGCGTTTGCTGAACTCTCCCTGTTTTAAATTACGCCCAAGTTGCAGAGTGTCTAAGTAAACTCCCCATATATTGTATTACCTCTAGATCTGACTCCAGTTCAAGAGTCTAAGTAAAGAACACACCCTGGGGACCCACCTTTCAGAAGGTTCAACTCCTGTGGTCGAGCAAGTTAGACCAGTTTTGTCTGGCTGGTTAACAAATAAATGAATCCCCTCTCTTCTCCCACTCCCCTGTCCTAGTTCAGGGAGAGGAGGAAGGCGCTTCAGTGCCAGTGGGCAGGACAACCTTCTCAGGTTATTCAGTGACAGAGCAAAAGCAGAGAGAGTCTTGTGGCACCTGGAATTACTGCCTGATTTATTATGGCACGATCTTTTATGGGCTAGTGTCCCCTTCATCAGAAGCGTTTCATGGTATCCTCAGTTGACAAGTAGATTACATGCACACACATACACATGCACACTTATATTGTAAGGGTTGCCAGGTACCTACCTTACAGAGGACAGTCCCTTGTTTAAAGGACTGTCAGAGAAGAGTCCTCTATTTGAAAGGCTGTGCAGTCCAAGTTGGGGTGAAAGACAAAGAACCGTAGGACAGGAGAACAGGGACCTTGATGTGACGCATCAACAGTTTCTGCACAGCAGACTGGGCAGGCACACAGGATCTATTTAAAATGCAGTCATTATGTCTACATTTGCATATATTCATATAAGTTTGCATATGCAACTTTTCTGTGAAGCAGCATCCTCTTTTGTCCTCTTTTTGGGGTGATGTGCAACTGACCCACCTATATACATTGGTACAGAGAGAAAAAATGTAAACAATGTGGTCAGAAGGCCATGAAGTCCCATTCATGTTTGGCACAGACTGTACCTCTTGTATTTTTGTTGTTGTTGTTATTATTATTATTATTATTATTATTATTATTATTATTTTCTCTATCCCCATCTCTCTCTGTGTCTGTGTCTGTGTCGGAATGTGAACGTGGGTGTAGCTCTATTCAGGTGTTTATGGCACGGGCAATGCAGGAACAGCAGTAGCTCCACCCCCCTCCACTACCAGCATCATAGCCCTACACAGGTTGATGGCTGCCTGTCTACCACGGAGCCTCTTCTAATTGTTAGGCTTCCTGGGTGATTTGGAGCCTTTGTTTTCCAGCACTCCATTTCATGTGGGGCCTCTACATGAGTGTAGAAGGTTCCCCACTGCAGACAGGGCCACATTCCAGTGGAGGATGGGGGCAAAGCTAAAAGGAGTGGGACCAAAATACCAGCATATTTTAGCTTAAACCTCTTACTGCCACTAATTAAGTTTTAGGTTTAGGGATTTGGCCTCTGGGCTTGAGATCCTACAAGCCTGCTCTAACATGTGGAGGGTGATGAAGATGGAGGGTAGGCTGACCAGATAAAATCCAGGTCAGGGCTTATGTAACTTTAACAGTTGTAGAGAAAAGGGAAGTTCAGCCAGTGTCATTTGTATGCAATTAGTTCCTGGTGAAATTCTCTCTTCATCACAACAGTTAAAGGTGCATGCACTATACTAGAGTGTCCATATACAAAAGAAGGCAGCCCCCTGCAACTTTAACTGTTGTGATGAAGAGGGAATTTCACCAGGAACTAACTGCATACAAATGACACTGGATGAAATTCACTTTTCTCTACAACTGTTAAAGTTAAATGAGCCCTGACCTGGATTTTATCTCGTCACCCTAAAGGGGTTGGTGGAGGTAATATGCTGTTCCTTCCCACATATTAGGTAAATAACTGTATGCTGTCCTGAGAACCTAGTGATATAGGGCAGGATATAAATGTTTTAATAAATAATAAATAAATACATAAACAAACACTGCCTCAGCTACTTGAATAGAGCTTATATATAACTGTCAACTGTGTTTGAAACTTTAAGTATCAGATGAAATTGGATTGATGAGTCCATGCAAACATATCCCACAATGCATCTGTTAGCCTTTAGGCAGGGCTGGCTGCAGGTTTTTGTGAGCCCTTGGGCAAGACACCCTCAATGGGCCTCTTCCCTCAATGAGTCTACCTTCTCACCATCATTTTCACCAGCTGCTATTGCTCCTCATCCTTTTTCTTATCATGGCTACCGCTTATCTGATAGGCAGAATCTCAGGGTGCAAATAGGCAGTGATATCTACTGCTCCTCCTTCTCAGTGCTACCATTGTCTGGGCCAGAGCACAGGCCAGGTAAACAAACAGGTGGCAAGTGGGAGGAGAAAATCCAGGGATCTCTTGTCAGTAGTCCCTTGCTGGGGTGTGGTCCCTTGACAGGTGCCCAACAATGCCTACCTGTGATGCTGACCCTTTCTTTAAGGTGCCACAAAACACTTATGCAGACTGATCTTTTGTTTGTGTAATTCATAAATGGCCGCTCTATCCTCATCTAGAGACTCTCTGCCCCACTTAGAGGACAGAGTGTCCATTTCATAAGAAAGATCTGAGTAGCTGCACCCAAATGGTAAGATCACTTTTTGTGCACAGGATAATGTTTTTTGTGTCCCACTTACCCATTTGCCATATACTCATATTATATTTGACATTCTCCTGACTTGGATGTAAGTAAGCACAAGCCTTTCAGAAAAAGCTTTGCCACATACTGACGTTCTTATTGTCTGTATAATCTATGTTTACTTGAGCTGAGAATTCTGTTTGCTCGTCAACTTTCTGTGAATGGGTTTTCTGTCAGCGTGACAAGTCTGAGCAGAACCTTGGACCTGTTAAGTTTACCCAGAATCCTTCCTCTTCTGTTAAGATTAGCTTTAGCAAAGGTTAAAGAAAGGTCCAGAGACTCCTTCTAGAAGGAGTCATCTTACCTCTTTCAACTTCTCCCATTTCCCATCTCTGGGGATGAGGATTGTTAAGGTGTGTATTTGAAAAGAAGCTGGCCATTTGGGGAAAGGCTCACTTAGGGGGCTGAATTTGAGCTCTAACAGCATTTTTTTTTTTTTTGCAAGGGGGAACTTTCTCCTTAGTGATCTGATGTGAGAATCAGTGACTCTTAAGGTATCAATGCTGTAAAGCTCATCTTATGCTCAACCTATACATTTGTAAATACATGCAAATATTATGAAATGCCAGTAACCTCATTCCAAGAAAACCAAACTCCAAGTGAGTGCTGGAACCCTTGGCGTTTTACCATTCGGAGAACTGGGGTTCACATGAAATTATACAAATTATTCTTGCAAATGCTCTTGTAACAGAAACCAAAAAGCTTTCCATAGGTTGTGCTCCAACCAAAGGAAGTGTTTTAGAAGAGCAACATTAAGGCCTCCATCACACCAGCGATTTACTGCACTCTCCCCATGCCTGATGTGTGGATTTGCAGCATAGTACTCACACAACGCCGTGCTTGTCCTGCTGATACCCTGCCTCTTCCCCAGCCTTTTCTGGAACACTAAAAGTCTGGATTATTTTCCCTAAATGCATTAAATACGCGGTAAACCTCCGTGTAGTTTTAAAGGGATTGGGGTCTTGAATGGATTGCATCAGATCCTGGCAGGGAAAAGCAATCTCTCCCAGAAGCCGGCTCCAAGCCTCAATATAAAACCCAAACCTTGCATCCCAGGCTCGAAAGCATTTTTTAAAAAATCATACAATGCCTGAATCCCTGCAGAGACATGATTGTACTCCCTCGATGCCCCCAAACAGCCAGAGTAAAGGGTCATTCCATTTTTGCCCCAGGAGAAAAGCGGTCTGGTTGAAGTACTCATCTGCCAGGACCTGACTGGAGGGAGAAAGAGAAGGGGAGGGGAGGGGTGGAGTGGAAGAGCTAACAAGCGAAGGAGTGAAAGAGCACTTTTTCAGGTGAAAGGGATCATAAACTTGATGCACTTTTGCCTCAGAGTAAAAAAAAAACACAGAGGCAAACCAGGAGTGGGGGATTAGGTATGATGGAGGTTTAAATGGGAGTTACCATAAAACCATTCTGTCTCTTGCATGAAGAACTGAGAACTCTTCTATTATATATTGAAGTTGTATGGGTAGAGTCTGAGGGCACATGAGGTAGGTACTTCGCTGATGCTAGCTAGGTCCGGTCAGTGCTTGTATAGGAGACTTCCTGCAATCCTCATTTATGCCACCTTAAATCCCTTCACGGAAGGCAGCCAGGAAATAAATGCAGTGAAGGGATAAAATATGTATAGATATTTGCAGTCTCCCAACTTCCTGACAGGGGAGCTAAGATGGCTCCCTCTTTGTTGTTCTTCCAGTGATGGGCCAAGACAGTTTTATCCAGCCAGGCCTTTGGCATGTAAGCTGCTTTAGTAATGAAGGTTTCTTTTAACTTGTTGGGTAATACGTGTTCCTTTGTATTGCAATAGTTTTTAATTGAATTGTTTCTCATTAACTTGTATTAATGCATACAGTATATGAACTTTAATATGTAACCTGAAAACAGATGTCAGGATTCAAACTACTGAAATGAGGAATTTTGCACATCTGCAATGAGTTTTAACTAAGCCTGACTGAGCTTTATTTGAAACATCACAAGGTTATGTCCATATGGATGTCTGCATATGTCATATGTGTCTTTTTTGTGGGTTTGGGTACTGATGTAGTCATACTTAAATTAGACCCATTGAAATCAGTAGAATTTAAGTTTGGCATTACTAACTTGGGTCCACTGATTTTAATGGGTCTGCTCTAGATATAACTAAACCTAGAGTGACCAGACGTCCGGATCCCCCCGGACATGCCCAGAAAAGGGGGCCAAATTTGAGTCCGGGGGGAAATTTCAAAATATCCCCCAAAGTCCGGAAAATTGGGCCTCTCCCGTGCCATCCGGGCCTTGATCTTGGCTAGCGCGATTGCGCTGGCCAAGAACAAGGCCCAGATCGGCCGGGGAAGAGGCTGGAACGACGCACACCCACACTTCCGGGTGCGCGTCGTTCCAGCCTCCTCCCCTCCGCCATCCGGGCCTTGTTCTTGGCTAGCGCGATTGCGCTGGCCAAGAACAAGGCCCAGATTGGCCGGGGAAGAGGCTGTAACGACGCATACCCACACTTCCGGGTGCGCGTCGTTCCAGCCTCCCCCCCCCCCCCCGCCATCCGGGCCTTGTTCTTGGCTAGCGCGATTGTGCTGGCCAAGAACAAGGCCCAGATCGGCTGGGGAAGACGCTGGAACGACGCACACCCACACTTCCGGGTGCGCGTCGTTCTAGCCCCTTCCCCGGGCCGATCAGGGGCTTTTTACAGCAGAAGCAGCAGCAGGGCCCAGGCTGCTGCGATGAGAGCGGCAACGGCAGAGGAGGAGGAGAAGAAGAAGAAGACAGACGGAGGAAAAGAAGAAGACAGACAGAGGAGGAGAAGAAGAAGACAGATGGAGGAGGAGGAGGAGGAGGAGGAGGAGGAGGAGGAGACCTGAGGAGGAGAACCGGTGGTGGTGGCAGCAGCAGCGGAGAATTGGTGGTGGAGAAGTAGCAGAGGAGGACGCTGAAGCAGTGGGGCATGAAGAGAGAAGCGGCAGCGGAGGAGGTAAAGCAGCGGCGGTGCTCGTGGCTCACCTTGCACCTGCCCGGGCCAGTTAGGGTGCCTCCTCCCCGTTTTTATGAGCACATGGCGATTTGGTTGCTCTTTGTTCAGCTCCCCTCCGTTTTCAGCCTCCGCGTGCACTGCATGCGGCTCGCCCAAACTTGCTCCCGCCGGCGCCTGGGCCTCCAGCCAGCGCCGCCTGCCCCGTCCTCCTCCTCGTCTTCCACAGCCGCGCCTTGATTCAGCCGCTGCTCGGGCTTCTTCCCGGCGCTCGGGCCTCTGGCCAGCATGTGAGTTATTACGGCTGCAGCCGCTGCCTGGGTTCGCTTCCACCTGGGCCGACGTGGTCCCTCCCTGTTTGCTTAGCCAGGGCCTGGCCAGTGGGGCTGCTGGGGCGGCTGATGGTATTTTATTTTCCTGCTCCCTAGACCTAGAGAGAGGGGGGCTTTACACTGAGGGTGCCTCATCCCCTCCAACCACCAGGTAATACGGTTTGGCTTCAACTGACTTTTTTAACCTAGTGCGCTACCTCAACTTAATCTCCCCCCTTTTTAAAATAGAAGGACTGGCACGTTCCTCCGCTCTGCGCCCACCTGGGAATTGCTGCTCCTGTGTGCGCCTGTGTGTGTGGTGTGTGTGTGTTAAAGTAATACAGGCCAAATGAACTGTCTCTAGCTGCAATCTAAGTCTAGTGGGGTGTTGGGGGGTAGATTGGATTTTATCTCTGGCTGCAATGATGAAATATGTTGTTACTGATTTTCTATCCATTCTTTGGGTACTGATTTTGATGAGTTAGAGCCTATCTACACACGCAGGATAAAACACTTTGGAAACGTTTTGAAAACTATCTGTGGATCGTGTCCTGGGCCCCAACAGTTCTCAAAACTGTTATAAACCGTTTTAAACCATTTAAAACTGTTTTATAGCAGTAGTGTAGATAGACTCTTAATTGGGTGAATGTGTGTAGCGAGTGGGTTGCCTTGGGTGAGTTTAAAAACTATTATCAGTTTTGCCATGGGTGAGTATGTTGGTGTGTGGTGGATTTGTACTCTATTTTTAGCCATTATGATTATGATTATTTTGCCTTGGATGCGTGTGGGGTGGATTTTTATTCTCCCCCCCCCCCCCGGTTAAGTGTGTGTGGGGAGTTTTTTTAAAAATTGTCTTGGGGAAGGGTGGGGTTTCCCCCCACTTTGGGTGGGTATGCAGGGGTATGTAGATTTTATTTTTTATTGCCTTTGGTGACCGTGTGTGAGGTGTGTGTGGATGATGATGATTTTTTTAAAAAAAATGTGGCTCCAAAACTGCTTTTGTGCTGATGCAGGTGATGATGATTATTATACTACATGCGAAGGGATATATGTACTCACAACTTTCAGCTCGGTTCCAGACATTTCTTTTCTGTATGGCTTTGAGATTGTGATTATGATTATTTTACAGTGTGGCTTTGTGGATTCCTCCCGCCCCCCAACCTGGTGTAATTCCCTCTTCATCACAACAATTAAAGTTGCAGGAGCCCTGTCCTCTTTTGTATCTGGTCATTTTGGGAATTGTTCTGTCCCAGCAAGATAATATGTGAGTGCATAGTGTGTCTTGTCTGAATGTGTCTGGATCTCCTAGGCTCTGAAAGCATCTTTCTGGAGAGCACCTGCTGGTTGCATGATCCATGAGGCCAGGTTCTGTGAGTGCACAGTTGTCCTTGACAGAAGGGGCTTGCACTTGCTAGAGAAACATGCACAGATGTTAAGTGGCTGCAATCCTATATTCATTTATCTGGGAGTAAGCTTCATTGAAATCAATGGGACCTGTTTCTGAGGTTTTTTTGGCCAGTTTTCTTTGGGTCCCTGATTGGAATCTCTGTTCTCTGCACACTGAGGCAGTGTAAATTCAGGAGCTATTTGGATAAAAGGAGGGAAGCCGTTAGTCCATTTTGTTCCATGGCTTTTGTTTGCAGGGGGATAGTATTTTATATTCTTTCTGAATGCTAGTTTGTTGTACTCGGTTTTTCTGCACTTATTCAGTGGTAGCAGTATGCTGAATCTGTAAGTATGGATTTGAGAAAGGTGATGGGGAAAGAGTGTTAAATGTTAGGGAAGTTGAGACTATGGTCATCCAGTGAAGGATTTGCAGTCAAAAAAGATACCTGAGGGAAGGGGAGACTGTATCACACAGAGTATGGCAAAAGCTTCAAAGTACAGCAAAAGCTACAAATGTCTTTGAATGTCTCACTTGTTCTTTATTTCAGTGATTTTAACATTAAGATGTTATGTAGTAGAAGTTTGTTTAATTATGTGCTGTGAAATCAGACGTATGACCAAGGCCATGTTTGGGTGGGCACGCCCCTTGGAGGGGCAGCCATGTTGTCCTCCTTTTTGGTTTCCAAAATATGGTCACCCTAACTAAACCTGGATCCAACCGATGAGGGCAGACTCATAAATGGCTGCAAGTTGAACAATGTGAGGATCTTAGACTGTGAGAATGTGCCATTTCATTGCAAAAAGTATGTTAATAGGCTTGATTATGCTTGCCTCTAGATGAGTGGGACCATCACCTTCATGCAAGTCACCATCAGGAAGTAGTGTATCTCAACATGGTCATGGAAGGTCAGACGTTATAGACAAGCCAAATAAATATTGAACAAAAATACAAATACTGTAGAATATTTTATTTCATTTTAGTCTAGTGGCACACAATATTGTCACAATTTTCTTGTCAGAAACCTTGTCATTTGGTTTCCCATTGAGGTTATGTGAATTTACTTTGGAATGTGTGCCTTTATGGTTATTGTAGCCCCTTACACAAATTTAAAATAAATGCCCCAACTTTGCCTGTAGCTACAATAATGCATCAGCCATGATCCTCAGCCACAATTCAATGGAAAATCTTCATTGCTTCTGCTGCAGTTTTCTCATCAGTTGGTAGTTTTCTCTGACTACCAGGCTGCAGAAATTTCTTAATTGTAGGGATGTTGCTTATTCTGGCTTTAAATGCCTAAAAAGAGAGATGGAAAAACATTTTAACAGGAACAGAGTACTTTTAGAGCGAGGAAAGATGGCAGCCCTGAATACTAGTTTGTCATCTGAACAATGCAAGGATATTACAACAACACTCAATAATGAAACTGCTTGTGAAGAAAAAAGCCTGCCTAAAATCCATCTAAAGTATGCCTCCATGAAAATGGAGGTCACCATTTGAACTCCATTGAAAGCTTGTAATCATAAGTAGGTAATATGCAGTAATCTGGGCATAGATAATGGTGTGATATCCAGACTCAGGGCAGTATCCAACAGTGTCATTCCTCAAACTCAAATAGCAGTAGCAGAGCTCTGCTGAACCTTTCCATTGCACAAGTGGTTGTTCAATATGCTTGCACAATCTGTTGTGTGAATGGTTGCACAACTGCTTGCACAATGGATTGCACAACCATGATGTGCAACCTGTTGCACAACGGGTTGCAGAAGCATAATGCACAACCAGTTGTGGAACCACCTGTGCAAATATAACTTTAGTTGGACTCTCCTCTTATGCATAGTTTCCGCTTGCAGAATGTCATTTGCACTAGCTAACACAGTTGGATACTGCCTGCAAGTGTGAAAGCTGGAACATAGATAATGGATTTAGAAGATGGTGTACAATCTCTTGAACAATGTCACATAACGTCTCCTACTGAATTTCGGTGGCAAACCGCCAATTCCTTTGCCTCTGCCATGCCATCAAATTCAATAGTGCATTGGGGGAGGTCGCACAGGAGGACAGGGGGCACATGCAGCCCCTGTGTCACCCACCCCTGATCTAGCAGCTAACAAGAACATGATGTATCCAGTGAGATTTACCATCACTGTGGCATATTTTCACATTGAAGTACTTGCCAAAAGCAGTTGCTTACCTTTAAAAGAGGAAATTTAGAGAGAACATCATCCTTCAGCTCTTCTGTCATTAGAATGGTTTCAAGCAATTGGACGTCTGCTCTGCTGAATTGGTTTCCAACCAAAAAGTTTTGTCCATGATCTTTGAGGACCTAGAGAACAGAACAGACAGAACTGAGGAGATGCGTTTAGAGCACTTCCAGAAATCAACACTTGAAGAATAGTGCACCCTCACAGGGAGAGGATTTGTCTCAGAGCTGACGTAACATGAGTTTGAAAAGCTATTTCTCAATTTTGGACACCATGAAAATGCAACACTATGCCAAAGGACTGGTCCAGAAGAGTGGGCCAGAACTGGAAAGAGCAGAGATCGAAATTGTGCAGGGAGCTTCCATAAGTAGAGCAGACTCCCTGGTGCAGATGTTCACCAGCTGATGAGAGTCTGCACACCAGCAGGGATCACTGGCAAGAGCCCCCTGGAGTTGCTCCTCCTCTTCACCATGGCAACATGCTTGTTCCTCTGCCTCTCACTCTTGCCCAAGCAACGGTGTTGGTAAGGAGGAGGAGGAACAGATGCCACCACCTAATTGCAAGTGGGAGCAATGATGAGAAAGAGGATGAGGAACAATAGCAGCTGTTGATAATGGCAGGGAGAAAGTGGACTCACTGAGGGAGGGGCCTCACTGATGGTGTCTTGCCCAAGGGCCCTCAAAACTCCAGAACCAGTACTGGGAGTAGTGGCAGAACGGAGGGGCTGGCAAAAAGGCTCATCCTCGCTCTCCTCTTCGTGTGATGGTAATCTCAAAGGGGGCGGGTTGTATAGCACAATTGTGCCTTTCAAAGGTTAGACTTGGATCAAACAGATACTAGAATGGGATTACTGCAAATCATATGTGGAAAAGATTTAAATATTAATTCATTAACTATTGCAACAGTCAGCAAGGAGGTCAACGATTTCCTTGTTCACAGCATTTTGTAGCGACTGCTCTCGCGGATATTGTTGCCTTTCCCTATAAGAAAGAAACTTCCTAGAACAAAATGCATAGTACCCAAGGCTGGTCAGGGTTTTTTTTGGGGGGGGGATTTGGGGGGGGGGTTTGGCATCTTGGCTAGTAAATCCCACCAGCACTTCTCCCCACACCCGAGGCAAAGCTACAATAGTAAAATCAGCTCCCTTTTGCGGTGGGTATTTCTGCTGCTTTCGCATTGTGAAAGTTTAAACACGCCAACGGAGAAAAACAGCAGAATTACTTTCCATCTGAGGAGGTTTCCCACTGCTTCTCTGCATGCTTCACTTGCTCATCTTCTTTCAGTCAGGAAGGGATACTAAGATCAGGGGCTCTTGAGGAAACCTGACGGGTGTCATTCGTATTCCTAGACACATTTGAGTCTACCACTTCGGTATTCTCTAGCTATCAGACCTTAAGAAAGCACAGGAATAAAATAAATGATTTCTGATAGATCAAAGAGTCTTGATCACAGCTACAAATTGCCAACAGTAGTTGAGCATAGGGACCCCTTCTCTAATCATGGCTGTATGTGTAGCTCCCTGTTCGCCTCATACCTTTTCAAAGACTGGGAAATATCTGGTTGTGGCTCTTTCAAGGGCCGTTGCCAACTCCTTCTCCTTTGTGTCAGCTGGCTTGAAGGGCAGCATCATGATCAGTTCATTCAAATCCATTGCACCTTCGCAATACATATCAATGCTGAAAAGAAGAGGATGGTCTCATGACTCTGGAGAGCCAGTAAACATGTAGCATGCTCTGTTAAATTAGCAAATGCACAGACTTTGGAATAATAAAGCTCATGCATTCTTCCATTATGGAAATGCTCCTTCCACTCGATTATCGTGATCTGACTACATTGATCTAACCAAACAAAAATAATTATAATCTGAGCATTTATATAGCCATTTCAAGCTATTCTACATGAGGCTGTTAAAAGGCTGTATCTACTTGTTATTATGAATATTATTTATTTATTTTGCACCTTCAATGCATACGGCACATTGCAAAATAAAACAATAAAACAACAAATCTCTGCCGCAAAGCCTTACATTCTAATAAAATCACAGAATAATACCAAAAGGAGGGAAGGTTTTGGTTTTGTTGCAAAATTGAGACCAGAGCACTACACAGGAATGTTTCCTTTCCTGCTTTTCTGCTATATAAGTTCGAAGTGTCACTATGGTAGAGCAGAATAGTGCAAATACAAATTGAAAAAGTGGTTTCTTTCACTTTCACAATTAAATGCAACATTTTTCTTGTTCTTAAAAAAAAACAACCACCAGAGGTGCTTGTTAGACACAGAAGCGAAACTGGAGGGTCAGGACTTTGTTTAAAACACCCATAAACAACCGTAAATATGGAATGATGGGTACACAATAAATGTCTTGTGTAGAAAAGCCCCCAAAATGTTGGAAGCACTTCAGGTACATGTATGACATACAGAATCATTACAGCAACCCTATAGATTAGATCACCAGGGGATAAAGAAAAATAAAACAATTGGGAAGGGGGAATTGTATTGTGGTGTCACAGGCATCATATGATAAATATGCTAAAATATGTGACACCCCTGCATAACAACAGGTACAATAATCCTATCACTGGAAAAAGACCATTTTTCTTGGAAAGCGCCACTTCTTCCACAAGAGAGGTGCTTCCTTGGGGAACATCATTTGACCGATTCTTAGAAATAACACACTGGCAGGAAAGGTCCTTATGTCCATGAATAGACATGCAATAAAAATGAGCCACATTGAGGTCAGTGGGGCTTACTCCCAGGTAAATGTGTATAAGAGTGCAGCCTTATTTGCTATGGTTCCTTTTCTATGAAGAGTAACCTCCAAAGTGGGAAAAACTATATTAAATAAGCAAGTGTATTCATGTAATATGAGAGGCAAAATAAAACCTTGGGCAAGGGACATTAAACTTCAGGGATCCAGGCGGGTGCCTTCACGGCACCAGGTTGGCGCTGCATTCCCCCCAAACCTCGTGCTTTTGCTCCTGAGGGGTTGCGTCTGATAATCCCCAGGCCACGGAGCAAGCATGGGGTTTATGGCTGTCATCCCCCTCCCTCCTAGGCTGCCTCTACAAGAGGCATTTAAAGCTCTTTCAAGGCGCATTACAAAAATTACCTCTACAAGAACGGAGCGCAAATTCGGCGTAGAGGCACGTTTTCTCTCCGATTATGTGCATTATCGAATGCGCGTTAAATAGCGAGTTTTATTTTGCTCCGGCCGTTAAAGCGCATTTTGACTATGTGAACAAGCGATTCTCCGCATGTCAACAGTTTAAAATGCATTTCGGTCGTCCAGTAATGCGCTTCGCCGGCTCTCGTATAGAGGTATTAGGCGTAAATGCGCTTCTGCGAATATGCGCATAATCGCCTAACCAGGTGTAAAGGCAAATTCTTGTAGATGAGGCCCTAAAGACAGGGCAAGGAGGGGGCAGCCAGAGCAGCAGCTGAGGGAGGGGGAAGACAATATTGTAGGAGGAGGAGGCAGTTGTAAGAGGCAGCTGGCAAGGGAAAGTCGGAGAAAGTCCCTGACTTGTTAGCCACACATGTTTTGGCTCTTTGCCTCGGGGCAGCTTCAAATCTGCAGCTGCGTTATCTAACCAATGCTGCACTGATCTGGTGCCACCCTGGGACAAAGAAGATGTCAAGACAGCACCCAGGCCATGAACTATAGATAAACCTAATAACCTAATAACCAGTCTTCATGAAGTCCACTGTTATTGAGTAAATAATGCTCCGCCCTATACCCTTTTGTCCTAGCTAGCAGTGAGCTGAAATATGCTGACTAACAGCAGATCATACGTTAAACTACAGATTTCCTCTCCTATCATGTATAGCAAATAGAAGTACGCATTTAGTCACTAGAATGTTATAAACGTTACAGTACAATGCTCTCTGCTTGGAGTCCTTCCCATTGAGATTATATTTTGCTGCGATGTAGTTGAGAATAGCTCGGCTCTGCACCATCTTCATCCCATCAATCTCCACCATGGGCACTTGCTGAAAGAGCAGCCATCCATCTTGTGAAAGGAAAATGACAAATGAATTTTATTTATTTTCCCGAATTCCAGGACAGGGAACTTGCACAAGTCATGCTTCAAATTTGAATCATTTCTTGAACGCTGTGGTTTTGAGTTTTTCCCCCAAATCAAAAGACAAGAGGCATTATTGCAGGAAAGTAATAAATGTGCATAGTGGATACACGGGGGGGTGGGGAGATAAATTTTCTATATTATTTAAAGTTTACATTTTAAACTATGTCTGCTCCACAGCAAAAAAAAAACCTTGCCCTAGGAAATACAGAGATGAGTGTAACGTATATAAGGATTCTGTGTACATCTGGGAATTTGTATCCTCTTTCAAAGCCTACATAATAACCAAATGACAACTGTGCTTTCACATAAAAGAATAAATAAATGAATAAAATTCTGAATCCTATACACATATACTCAGACCTCCATCACACCTAATTTTCCCCCTGGTTTGTGTCCACATTTTTTTTACCTCTGATGCAGAAGTGCTTCAAGCTATGATCCCTTTCCCCTGAATAGCTGCTCTTTAACTCCTTCACTCGTTTGCTCTTCCACTGCACTGCACTGCACTCCATTCCATTCCATTCCACTCCACCCCTCCCCTCCTCTTTCTCCCTCCAGTCAGGTCCTAGCAGATGAGTACTTCAACCAGACCGCCTTTCTGCCAGGCAAAAATGGAACGAACTAGTCTGGCTCTTTGGGGGCATCGAGGGAGTACAATCCTGTCTCTGCAGAGATTCAGGCATTGTATGATTTTAAAAAATGCTTTCAAGCCTGGGATGCAAGGTTTGGGTTTTATATTGAGACTTGGAGCCGGCTGCTGGGAGAAATCGCTTTTCCCTGCCAGGACCTGATGCAATCCATTCAAGCCCCCAGTTCCTTTAAAACTACACGGAGGCTTAGGGTGCATTAAATGCACTTAGGGAAAATAATCCAGACTTTTAGCATTCTAGGAAAGGCTGGGGAAGAGACAGGGTGTCAGCAGGACAGGCACGGCGTCATGCGAGTACCATGCTGCAAATCCGCACACCAGGCATGGCAAGAATGCACTAAATCGCGGGTGTGATGAAGCTCTCACAATCCCCCAAACAGACATCTAAAACATTCAAGTGTCATACTCACCCTTCTTTAACTTTTCTAGGTCTTCCTTTGATTTAATGAGTTGTTCTTCAAACTAGCAAACAAAAGAGACAACATAGTTCAAGGATCTCCCAAGGAAACATGATGAAAAGCTGCTAATTAATCTTTACATGATCAGTTTTTGGGATTCTTGAGGAAGGGAGACCACAGGGTGTAGGATACAATGTGCTACAAAGAGCAAGAGGTGGTGTATGTGTTGGTAATGTGTCGCCCAAACTGAATATAAAATTCCACTGCACATTCCCCATAATCAAATATTTAGGGGAAAGGTGATATAGAAATACAGGTTTGTGTCTCAAAAAACAAGTTATAAAGCAGTACATGTCCCGATTAAGTATATTCCCCTGCTCTCAAGGGCAAGGCTTGTCAGCTTATTTTGGCACCCAAGGTAAAAAAAAACCAACCACTATTTCTTCCTGTGAGTAAAAATACAAATTTACCACCACCACATTTTTATCCCTCCTTTCCTCCAAGGAGCTCAAGGCAATGTACATAGCTCTCCCTCCTCCATTTTATCCTCACAACAGCCCTGTGAGATAGTTTAGGCTGAGAGATGGTGATTGGCCCGAGGTCACCCAATGCAACGAACTTCATGGCTGAGTGGGGATTTGAATCTGGGTCTCCCTGGTACTAGTCCAACACTCTCAACAATGCACCACACTGTCTCTCATTAAATAATTAACAATTTGCTACACTTTCATAACAGCCAAAATTAGCTGCCTGAGGCAGCCCCTTCCTCTTACTCAACCCTCTTACCCAGCCCCTGAAGCAGGGGTGTAACAAAAACTGGACAAACTGGTATGAAATTATAACCTTCCTCTCCAAATGTGAGATATAGGAATTATCTATACAGCAAAATAACACACTGTCCTAAAAGGATTCTCAGGTAAATATGGCTACCTCCACAAGAGAGGTTTAATGCTCTTTGAAGGCTCATTATAAATTTTACCTCCACACCAGCAGAGCGCAAAACGGGCGTAGAGGCGCGTTATCTCCCGGATTATGCGCATTATCGAATGCGTGTTAAATAGCGAGTTTTATTTTGCTCCGGCCGTTAAAGCGCATTTTCCCTGTGTGAACAAGCGATTATGCGCATTAACTTCTTGTAAAGCGCTTTTTGGACATCAATTAATGCGCTTCGCCACCTCTCGCCGCCTCCCGTGCAGAGGGATTAGGAGTAAATGCGCCTCTGCGATAATGCGCATAATCGCCGAACCGGGCGCAAAAGCGCATCCTTGTGGAGGGGGCCTATGATTGATTAGAAAATTTTTGAAGACAAACCTCAACGCCAGCTGCAGCTAAAAGCCACCTTGTGGTTTCCATTCGGCCTCTTCCATTGAAGTAGTGAAGCTTTGGTTTCCCAGCCATGTTTCCAAATGCTTAAATTCCTGTTATAATAAAAAGAGGTCATTTTTCAGAGAGACAAGGTGTGGAAAAGCCACGACACGCAGAGCAGAACTCTCTTTCAAACTGCTCCATTGTTATTCGATATCAAGGGCTGCTTGTTTAAAAACAAAACCTAAAAAACCCCACCCATACACCTCCATAATCATGAGGCATAAACAGATATGGCATTTAGTACACATATAAAGTAGTAATCAAAGTATGAGTAAAAATGTATGAATATTTAGTCCCATGGCTTTTGTTGTTGGCAGAGCAACAAAACAGTGTTTCTTCCCGAGCCCTTCATCTAATGCTTCCTCTCTCTTCACATTATTTCCAATTACCTCACAAAGATGCTCTCTTCTCTCAACCAATTTGCCTAAATCTCTATCATCTGCTAAGTTCTGGTTTAATAATAATTTAAAAAATGACATGCCTGCTCCATGAAACCAAAACTTTCAGATGTTTTCCTGGCCAATCTTTTTAAAATTGGAATACACTTTTGCCCTTTATTTAATCTCTGCTTCACATTGCCAAAACAAAGAATATTTTAAATGTGTGTCTAGCAGCTATGTCTTTTTTCCATTTTTACTCAAGCCCAGGTGCAGGGTTCCCAATCCATATCAGGAACCTAATGGGATGGTGTGCTTTAAAGTTTTTATGCTAGAGTAAAAAGGAAAAGGAAAAAAAACTGCTAGATGCACATTTACAGTAATGTCTGGTTTAGCCCACAGGGAACCGATGGTTATCACTTATGTACTTATTTGTTATGTTCCTATCCTGCCTTTTCCTCCAAGGAATCCAAGGCAGCAAACATAACCCTCCTTCTCCTCTCCATTTTATCCTCACCACAACAACCCTGTGAGGTAGGCTAGGCTGAAAGCCACTGACTGGCCCAAAGTCACCCACGGAGCTTCATGGATGATTGGGGATTTAAACCCTGGTATCTCTGGACCTTGCATACTAACCTGCTGGAGCTCCTGAACAAGGGCAAGTTCTTCTGAAGCATGAGACTGAACTTGCATGGCCTCAAGTTATATAACTATGAGGCTCCGCCTTCAGAGAGGAAAGAACAGCCCATCTGGAGTAGAAACTCTCTATAGCAAGCAGTGGGCGAATTTATCATACTCTAATCTACTTTTCTGCAAGTGCCTTTTCACCTACAGCACTGCTAATTTGCAAATTAATCCAGCGTGAGAAAGGCTCTCTCCTATACATGTCATGATGCAACTCAAGGTAGCAGAAGCCTGAGCAGCTGTATTTAGGACAAAAGTCCACATTCATTTTTTTTTTTTTTTAGTGTAATCAACCCATAAATCCCCTTGTATCAGCGGGCAGCTGCAGTCTCTGGCTGCAGCAGCTAGAACAGACGGGCAAAGGCCTAATGTACACAGAATTGCCCTGCTGGTAGCAGCCACATTTGAGTTGAGGGGTTCCGGTGAATAGATCGCTTGGATGGATGATTTATTTTTAGTCTGCTCAAGGCGGCTAAGGCCCCCTCCACAAGGATGCGCTTTTGCGCCCGGTTCGGGGATTATGCGCATTTTCGCGGAGGCGCATTTACGCCTAATCCCTCTGCACGGGAGGCGGCGAGAAGCGGCGAAGCGCATTAAAAGATGCCCAAAAAGCACTTTACAGGTAGTTAATGCGCATAATCGCTTGTTCACACAGCGAAAATGCGCTTTAACGGCCGGAGCAAAATAAAAGTCGCTATTTAACGCGCGTTCGAAAATGCGCATTATCGGGGAGATAACGCGCCTGTACGCCCGTTTTGCGCTCCGCTCGTGTGTAGGTAAAATTTATAATGAGCCTTCAAGGCTCATTAAACGTCTCGTGTGGAGGAGGCCTAACACTGAAATCTGGATTAAAAACAGAATCTTAACTGAAGCACTACATCAAAACAAACAGATTGAAGAACGACACAGTAAAAGACATAAACAGCCCCAGCCAGTTAAAAAAAAACTCAGCATCAGAGCAGCTTGAATAAAAGACCTGTCTGAATAAAAACGGCTTTGTCTGTCGGCGAGAGGGGGACGACCTCGCGTCCCTCGGCAGTGCAAAACCTAATTTAAGTAGCGTGCAAAACTGCAGGTTCTGGTTTCGATCCCGGACGACTAAACTAGACTTACCTTTCGTGTGAAGATGCTAAGGTGCACCCCGAGAATCTGCTTCTTCTAGCCCGTGATTGTCCTCTTGCTAGCTCGGCAGACGGTTCGTCGCTTTGATTCAGCTGTTTGGTCGGGCTATTCCCTGCTGCGACTCTGTAGTTGCCATGGGGAGTAAACACTATTTTCCGTTTCAATCACGGGAGGCTGGTGGCTTAGATTTTGGTGGGGCTGTGAATCCATTTCAGCCAGAACCGTAAAGGAGTTAACATTAAAAAAAAGAAGGGGGGAAAAAAGAGAGAAAGATAGAACCAGTACTTCATGGAGCCAGAATGGTACAAAAACAGGCATCTGGAACATGGATCCTCATGGATCTTCTGGATTTTTACAGATGATATCTCCCAAACTATGATCAAATCACATAACACATCCATGTCTAGGGAATGAGCCATAGATTTTGAGTTTCATGGCACCGTTATGGTATAAAAACATGGATATGAAGCACAACTCAATATGGATCCTCTGTATGCTCACTAAGAATCCCAAATGAGCTGCTTCACAACTATGCGAGGCACCTGTCCCGATGGATCATCTGGATTTTACAGGTAGTGCATCCCAAATCACAACTAAACGACAGAGCACATTCACGTCAGTGGCATTGACCCTATACCTCTCAGAGCTAGGATGGCTAAAAGAAAGATCCTCTAGATTTTGGCCCCCTCTACAAGGATGCGCTTTTGCGCCCGGTTCGGCGATTATGCGCATTATCGCAGAGGCGCATTTACTCCTAATCCCTCTGCACGGGAGGTGGCGAGAGGCGGCGAAGCACATTAATTGATGTCCAAAAAGCGCTTTACAAGAAGTTAATGCGCATAATCGCTTGTTCACACGGGGAAAATGCGCTTTAACGGCCGGAGCAAAATAAAACTCGCTATTTAACGCACATTCAATAATGCGCATAATCCGGGAGATAACGCGCCTCTACGCCCGTTTTGCGCTCCGCTGGTGTGGAGGTAAAATTTATAATGAGCCTTCAAAGAGCATTAAACCTCTCTTTGAGTCTCCCCACAAATGCACCATTAAATCACAGTTCATGTCCATGGCCACAGAGCAAATTATTAAAATTATGGATCTTATACTTCACAGAGCAAGCATGATGCAAAAACATGAATCCATAGTAATCATGTTCCCATGTTTCATGGAACTACCATGGCATAAAGACATTTTATATTGTATCTTATGATGCATTCTGTGGTTTTAATTGTTGTGAACCGCTCAGAGAGCTTCAGCTCTTGGACAGCATAGAAACGTAATAAATAAATAAAATGAAAACAAAACAAAAAATTCCGCTGAATTTTTATGGGGATGCCTCCAAAATCACCATCAAATCAAAGATCATGTCTGTGTCTGGGAACTGAACCATAACAATGACTAATTCAGAACTTCATGGTGTAACTATGGTTAAAAAATTGAGTCTGAGTTATAGAGCTCCATCATACCAAAAATTTAGTGCACTCTCGCCATGCGTCATGTGCGGATTTGCAGCACAGTACTCACATGATGCCGTGCCTGTCCTCCTGACGCCCCGCCTCTTCCCCAGCCTTTCCTGGAATGCTAAAAGTCTGGATTATTTTCCCTAAGGCCTCCTCCACACGAGACGTTTAATAAGCCTTGAAGGCTTATTAAAAAATTTACCTCCACAAGCACGGAGCGCAAAACGGGCGTACAGGCGCGTTATCTCCCCGATAATGCGCATTTTCGAATGCGCGTTAAATAGCGACTTTTATTTTGCTCCGGCCGTTAAAGCGCATTTTCGCCATGTGAACAAGCGATTATGCGCATTAACGTCTTCTAAAGCGCTTTTCGGACATGAATTAATGCGCTTCGCCGCCTCTCGCGGCCTCCCGTGCAGAGGGATTAGGAGTAAAAGCGCGTCCGCGATAATGCGCATAATCGCGGAACCGGGCGCAAAAGCGCATCCTTGTGGAGGGGGCCTAAGTGTATTTAATGCACCCCCAAGTCTCTGTGTAGTTTTTAAGGAACTGGGGGCTTAAATGGATTGCATCAGGTCCTGGCAGGGAAAAGCGATCTCTCCCAGCAGCCAGCTCCAAGCCTCAATATAAAACCCAAACCTTGCATCCCAGGCTCCAAAGCATTTTTTAAAAATCATACAACACCTGAATCTCTGCAGAGACAGGATTGATCTCCCTTGATGCCCTCAAAGAGCCAGACTAAAGGGTCGTTCCATTTTTGCCCTGCAGAAAGGCAGTCTGGTTGAAGTGCTCAACTACCAGGACCTGATTGGAGGGAGAAAGAGAAGGGAAGGGGTGCAGTGGAAAAGCAAACAAGCGAAGGAGCGAAAAAGCAGCTATTCAGGTGAAAGGGATCATAAGCCTGACAAGCTTTTGCTTCAGAGGCAAACAAAAAACAAACAAAAAAACCACGGAGGCAAACCGGGGGGGGGGGGGGAATTAGGTGTGATGGAGCTCATAGGTACTCATGGATGTTCCGTATTTTTACATGGGATCCCCACTAAACCACCATCAAATCAAAGATCATAGCTCTGTCTGTGAACCTCTCCATAAAAATCTTCGATCTTTTGTTTCATGGCTCCTCCACAGAACAAAACTATGGACACATGCAAACCAGGAACTTTAGTTTGTCTCTTCCCCAACAAGCCAGAGAAATAAGCCATAGTTTGGTTTGGGGTTATTTCTCTGACTTCACCCCCTCTAGATGGACTCTGTTTGACGCCTGGCTAGCCGATTATGCGCATAATCGCTGAAGCGCTTTATCATAAATGCTTGTAGCAAGAGGTAATTGAGCGCACAACTGCTGGCTTTACCGGTTGTTTGAAATGCACTTTACAAGTAGTTAATGCGGAGAATCGCTTGTTCACATAGGCAAAATGCACTTTAACGGCCGGAGGAAAATAAAACTTGCTATTTAACGCGCATTCGAAATGCGCATAATCGGAGAGATAAAGCGCCTCAACTCCCGATTTACCCTCCACTCTGTGGTAAAAATTTTAATGAGACTTCAAAGAGCTTTAAACATCTCGTATAGAGGCAGCCAGGAAGAGACAAGCCACAAGCCAGAGTTCCTTGTTTGCACATCCTGACAAACAACCCAAGGACAAAAACACTCTTGGATTGTTTAGCTGTTCTCACACATAGCAGGAGAAATCAGGTAGTATACACTAGCATGTTTACCCACCCAGGGTTTTGAAATAAAAATGATTACAGTAGCCATGGTATTTAAGGTTCAGGTCTGAGGATACATACCTCGAATCTACGCTTTTGTACTGTGATGGAACAGTGAAGTACAGGGTCTGTAATTTGCTCAATACATGGACATGATTTTATGTGGATTGCAGCTAAAATTCATGAGGATCCATGGTATGGATCCATATTTTTGTGCCATGTGTGAAATAGCACAGGATCTGTGGTTTTTGTGGTTAGTCCATGGAGACAGATGTACGGTGTGGTGTGAGTGTGGTTTAGGGGATTTTTCCTGCAAAAATGATGAGTATAATGAGGATCCATCCATCTGATCCATATTTGCCCCATGTTAGTGTGATGTTTTACTGTTTATTGCTGTAAGTACTTGTGATGTTTACTGCTTATTGCTATTTATCTATGATGTAAGTGCTGTTTGGACTTTGAATGGTAAGACTGGTAAGTGGTTAATGCTGTTGGGAGGGGGAATGAGTGAATAGAATGTTGGAGTGAATGCTGATTGGCTGGTGGATTCAAGTGTTTGAAGAGTAGTTAGCAGTGCAAAGCAGTTGAGAGTGTGTGTGGAGAGTTGACAGAGTGCGCGGAGAGTCTGGCTTTGTCTGCTGAGGGGTTTAGATCAGAGTAGGATCAACCTGTTTAATTTATTTTGTGAAAAGAGGGCATAGTAGGAGATAGGTTAGACTAGTGGGTACAAGGAAACATAGGATACTGTATTGTAACAAAACAAGTATTGCACCAAATGAAACCATAAGATTGATAAACTGCATGAACTTACTGATTGTTAAATAAAAGTTATTTTGTTTCATGAACTGAATTGGATTCTTAAAGTACCAGAGGTAAGGTACAATGTTATATGGTGGCAGCAGTGATGTAAAAGGGTGAATAGAGTGGAGCTGTGCTGGTTGCTGTGAGGCCAAAAAGGGTCAGTGAATCACAGAATCACTTGTTGCATGGTTGGGATCCTTTTATAGAAAGATAAAAAGGAGACCCAAAGGGAGGTCATGACAGTCAGCACCAAAAGCACCACATCCGCCCTTTTCCTAGTTGCATCTGTGGAATCAAATGTGCTCTGTGATTGGATGGTGGTTTGGGGGATTTTCATTTGCAAAATGCACAGGATCCATGAAGATCTGTACCTCAGAGCCGTCTTTTTATGCCAGCTGGCGCCAATGAGTGCTAGACCTGTGATTTTTATGATTCAGTCAGTGAAGGTTGTTAGGGAAGCAAAAGTAGACAAACGCTGCCAGCGCTTGGGTAAGCAATAAGTCCAGTAGAAATCCAGGAGTTGAATAAATACTCACACACAGTATCTTGTGTATAATACAAGTCGTTTACTTGTGGTCCAATGTATACAGAAGCACAACAGGTTCCATCAGATATATACAGTCCTCCGTCAAAACTCTCATACACAATTCTCTCCGTCCAAAATACACCATGCCTGACTCTCCAACAATAGCCATTAAATTAAGGCTCTCTTTTATACTTTTTAGACACCAGCCCAGCCCAGATCAATTACCTTATCCTGATAAAAAAAATTCCTGTTATCAGTTGAACTTTACAATTTCAGACATAGAAAAAACCCTTTTCCTTGCTTATTGCATTCAGCTGGCTGTTCTGTCCTTCTGGTCACTAAAACTTTTGACCAATCCACTTAGGCTTGGAATTTTCCCCAACAAAGGTATATGTACTCTGAGATTGAATGGAGGATACGAAGATTTACCCTGTAAAAATGATGAAGATCCGTGCCAGAAATCCATGTTTTTGCACCATGGCAGCTCCCACAAGTGCCAGCTCCGTTATTTTCATGGTTCAGTCCATGGAGGCAGATGTATCCTGTGATTTGATTGTGGTTTGGGGGATTTTCCATGTAAAATCCTGAGGATCTATGTGGATCTGTGCCTCAGATCCACATTTTTAAGCTGAAGAGGCACCCACAAGTGGCAGATCCATGATTTTCCTGGTTCAGTCCATGGAGGCAAATGTGATCTGTGATATGACTGTAGGGGGATCCATTTTTTATTTCATGTATCCAACTTTTACTTTTTATGTACACAACCCATGATACCGAGGGTTGTGGTCCAATACACCCAGAGGGGACCAGGTTGCAAAAGGCTGGTGGATAGGATTGCAGCCTAAAACCAGTAGGCTTCTATACACCAGTTGCTGGGGAACATGGGTGGGAGAGTGCTGTTGCACCATATCCTGCTTGTGGGTCCCTGGTCGACAGCTGGTTGGCCACTGTGTGAACAGAGTGCTGGACTCAATGGACTCTTGGTCTGATCCAGCATGGCAATTCTTATGTTCTTAACACATGAAATATGTTGCAGCCACCCCCCACCCCCCGAGTACTATCCTACTGCTTATCTTGCTCCTTTAAATCATTCCTTGCATACGCATTAGGGAGGAAGATCAGAAATGAGCATTGCCTTCCAAAAAACTATTTGAAAAGTTTGCAAGACACAAGTCCTTATGCATCTGAGCTTGAAAAACATAGTGGATGGGATAGAGATGCTAAGCACCAACCCTCAAAACACACCCTGGCTTTATAGTCCAGCCTTATAGGTAAGCCCTCACTTGCTGCTCGCCATAGGCGACAAGGAATTCTGTGCAGGCAAGTGTATGGGCTGGCAGGGGCGGGGCTACCATAATTCATGATTTTTTGTTCCCCAGCCTACTGAACTACTCAGTTGTTGCCTCCTCCTTGCTTCCCCCCCCTCTTTCTTTCTCTTAATCCCTGGTTCACGCATACATATACTTCACGATTACTCTACACTTCACACGCTTTGAAAAACATTGCATTTGAGGTGGTGATAGATTTATTATTTATTTATCTGAAGAATTTTTATCCCACTCCTCAGCCAAAAAGGTTCCAATAGTGGCTTACATATACGCAGTAAACAAGACAGTCCCTGCCTATAGGCGTACAATCTAAAAAGACACGACACACAAGGAAAAAAGATGGGGAGGGAAGAGGGGAAAAATGAAGCAGTGCTTTAGCACTGCTGGTGGAATGGTCCTGTTTCCCCTACTCATCTCCCTCTGTACAACCTGCTGGAATGGCGGGTGGAGATGACAGTTGAGGCAGGAGGAGATGTAGAACTTCTGTTTCTGTTCTGGCGGCTTATTTACAGATGCAAGCTACCATGGGATACAGCAATGACTAGGCTGACCATCTGAAAAGGAGGACAGGGTTCATATAACTTTAACAGTTGTAGAGAAAAGGGAATTTCAGCAGGTGTCATTTGTATGCAATTAGTTCCTGGTGAAATTCCCTCTTCATCACAACTGTTAAAGGTGCAGGCACTATACTAGAGTGACCAAATACAAAAGAAGGCAGGGCTCTGCAACTTTAACTGTTGTGATGAAGAGGGAATATCACCAGGAACTAATTGCATACAAATGACACTGATTGAAATTCCCTTTTCTCTACAACTGTTAAAGTTATATGAGCCCTGTCCTCCTTTTCAGATGGTCAGCCTAGCAATGACCTGGTCCTAAAACATTTATTTGTGAAGCTTTGAAACAAACACATTGATGTGAAGCAAGTAACTGGCTGGGGCATGCTGGGAGTTGTAGGATGTTTTTCTGTCTAAACATGCATAGCATTACACCCTAATTTGCTATTGTAAAGTGTTACTGGCCTGGGTCATACATAACGCTAACCCATTGTTTATTTAACCCATGGTTTGTTGCCCTATCTACCCAGGGTTTGTCTGGCAGACTATTGAACAAACTGTGGTTTGTTTTCTCATTCCCTGGGTTGTTTGTTTCCCTCCTCCTTCATCCACTTCTTCCCTGTATCCTAAATGCCTTTGCAAGCTTTGTTAGAGAAGGTGCATAAACAAATCATGATAACCCAGAATTCAACAACAGGAGTTAGCGTTATATGTAAATCAGGCTATTGTGAAACTTTAATATATCTCTTAATGAATGAGTATTGAAATATTTCTATCAATGTTTTGTAATTTCACACACAATTATTGATAAAAAATCTCCTCAGGCTTCACTCTGGAGCCTGATTTTCCTTTTGAAATCTTCTCTGACTTTCCTCTTCATTTTTGTTTCATGAATTACACTGACAGCTGAAGACTCCTGGAAATTATTGTCATTAAAAATAAGTTTCAAAACCTGTACAGATATCATTGGCATTTTGTTTTTAGCTTTTTAATAACAGAAAATTATTTGAAGTCTCCTCAGAGTTGTCCCAAGGAAAGGTGGCAACTATAGGTCAGGGTTGACCTATTCTGCCCTTTTCCTAGTTGCACAATATCTTTCTTTCTTTCTTTCTTTCTTTCTTTCTTTCTTTCTTTCTTTCTTTCTTTTAAATGTGGCTACCTAAACTCTACACAGTATTTCCAAATGTGTTTGTACTATGGAGATGAATACTAAGTGAATAGTACTGGAATTTTGGCGTGAAGATCTTCATGGGAACAACCAATCAGATTGCACCTTTTGAATCAGTTCTTGTTGTCCTGCTGTTGCCATAGCAACCTTCATCAGTTCTATGGGCTTTGGGCTTTGGGCTTTGGGCTTTGGGCTTTGGGCTTTGGGCTTTGTCAGTTAAGGCAGTAGCCAAGAATGTCTGCACCATCTAAGCTCAACTCCCCATCCAGCAGTTGCTCAAGGAGCCCACCATTTCTTGACTGACCAAATTTTTTTCCACATGTTTACAGGCAGGAAGGGAGAGACGTGACCCATGGATGCTATTTTTTGGCAGTAGCCCTGGGTCGTTCCATCCAAAGGAAATCAAGCACTTTCTCCAAGCCAAGAGCTAGGATTGTGCAATTTTGCTCCTTAAGTTTTTTAAAAAATTATCATGCTGTACCAGTGTAGTCGCCCCCATCCAATGGAATTCCCTGCCTTTGGAGGACAGGAAGGCACCAACTTGGTATTCCTTCCAGCGCCTCCTGAAAGCATTGTTCTTCCAAGAAGCCTTCTTTTAATGACCAGCCACAGTTTTATTTGCACTTTGTTTCTTTTAAAATATTAACTTTTAATGTGTTTTTATTCCGTTTTTATTCCGTTTTTATTCTATATGTCCAACGCTCTGAAATTCTTGAATGGGGAGCATATATAAATATTGTAAATAAATAAATAAAAATATCTTAAGGCCGAACAAGGATGGTGAAGCCCCTGACTTCGAGGCTCGAGCAACATCACTGCACCTGATCTAGTGACTGAGACGGGCTTGCTTTAGTGAACATGGAGGCATATTCCAGGGGTGGGGAAAGGCAAAAAGGGTGAGGCCAAAGACAAAAATATAAAATAATACCAGCATGTTTTAGCTTAGGGCTCTTTCTGCCAGTAACTAAGCCTTAGGAGAAGAGGTACAACCTTTTAGAATGGTGGGGAAACCGCACAAAATCACAACCCCCAACAATTGGTGGTCGGGGAGAAATGGGGTGGGGCCAGAAGAAGGCGGCAGGGCCACATGGTGAACCCCAGAGGGTCAGATTGACACACCCATTAGGCTGGATTTGGCCCACTGGGCCTGGAATTCCACAACCCTATATTTGTGGGCCCTTTCCTATTTTGATCGCATTTCCCACAAAATGCCTGACATAGAGCTCCATCATACCAGTAATTTAGTGCACTCTAGCCATGCCTGTTGTGCGGATTGGCAGCATGGTACTCACACAGCGCCGTGCCTGTCCTGCTGACACCCCACCTCTTCCCCAGCCTAAAATGCTAAAAGTCAGGATTATTTTCCCTAAGCACATTTAATGCACCCTAAGCCTCCATGTAGTTTTAAAGAAACTGGGGGCTTGAATGGATTGCATCAGGTCCTGGCAGGGAAAAGCAATCTCTCCCAGAAGCCGGCTCCAAGCCTCAATATAAAACCCAAACCTTCCATCCCAGGCTCGAAAGCATTTTTTTGAAATCATACAATGCCTGAATCTCTGCAGAAAGGATTGTGCTACCTCGATGACCCCAAAGAGCCAGCCTAAAGGGTCATTCCATTTTTGCCCAGCAGAAAGGCAGTCTGGTTGAAGTACTCATTTGACAGGACCTGACAGGAGGGAGAAAGAGAAGGGGAGGGGTGGAGTGGAGTGGAATGGAAGAGCTACTGACCGAAGGAGTGAAAGAACAGCTATTCAGGTGAAAGGGATCATAAGCTTGATGGGCTTCTGCCTCAGAGGTAAAAAAAAATGTGGAGGTGTGAGGTTATCTTTGACCACTTGCTGCTGCTGCCCCTGTCTCGCCTTTACTATTTAGGCCCCACAGCACCACAGCCCAGCAACCTGGCCTCCAGATAACTTTTTTGTTCCGCTGCCACCAGTACCTTCTCAGGTATACCCATGGACCACACCAGAAGATGGAATTAACAATAATTTATTAATAAGAAATTGAGTATCAACTAGCTTAATGGTTACTTCAGTATAATTGTGTATCGGTTACAAAGTTTCAGTGCTCATTGGTTTCAGTCAGAACACTTATACTTTAACAAACTGTTCCTTATTTAATCTATGCTCTAAAATGTTATCTCATTCTCTCAATTCTCTCAAATCTCTTTCAACATCTCTCTCAAAACTCCCTCTCAAACCTCACCCCAATCAACCCATCAGCTCTCTCTGTCAGACACATATATACACTCCTCTCGCTCTCTAGCTCTTCCCACTCTTACACAACCAATCTAGGCACTCTAAACAACTAGCCAATCAGCATTCACTTTCCATTCGGGCACACAGCTAGCCAATCCAGGCACTCCATACTTACTTAGACCTTTAACTACAAACAGAAAATACATTTCGGCCTAGTTATTTACTTTACCTGTTATTATTCTTACTTCTTTTTAAAGATATAAACAAATGCATATCACAAACAATAAACTTTGCAATATATTTACAACTACAAACAGTAGGACATCACAGCCACCACATTGATGCTACAGGATGAGAAGGTGTTGTGGATGATGAATGGGAGGACCAGCCATGCAGGAGCATGTATCTTAACCTATTTCCTGGACAAAGAATGGAAATGTTTTTCAGAGAGCAAGGTCTGTGTGGTGCTATTTTTTTCTCTGTGTATTGGAAATAGGGGTAGGAAAATGAATGACACACGCAGAGTCCAATCCCTCCTCTTCACGGCACCTCTTCTGCTGCACAGCGGCGGCGGCAGGCGGTGCCCCCCGCATTGATGTGCCTTCTGCCCATCCACAACAGTAGGAGTGCCACAGCGTGTTTTCCTGCCACTGCCGCACCCACCCAGCAGCAGCTGTAGGGGCAGCTGGGAACATCGGCCCCCCTACTCCAAGTGGTTTTTTTAAAAAAAATTAAATATAGGGAAGGACTGCAGAGGCGATACAGCGAGATTATGGCTCGCTGGTCCATCCCCTTCCCTGCCCAGCCCGCTCAAAGCTAAAAAAGTTGGGGTAAATGCCAGACTTTTTTAGAGCGGAGCTTTGGGGCTTTTTCGCGCAGTAGTTTCGGAGTGGCGGCAGCATAATGTAATCCACCTGCCGCCACTCTGAAGCTACTGCGGGGAAAAGCAACTGTCTAGAGGTACCCCAAATGGGAGTTGAAACAAGCTCACACTTTCTCCTTGTCCCTTTTACCAATTATCTCCATAATGCAAGACATTTTGCATTATTGTCTGTCTTCAATAAATAATTATTTCACAGCTGAATGGGAAAACGTTTACCTTCCAGGAAACAAAAAGCGAAACAAAAACAAACAAAGATCAAAACATACACAAATGAGGAAGATAGTGTAACAGACCTCAGGTTCCTAGATATGTAATTAGATCCGACAACAGGGTGAGATTAACACAAATTTATAAAATAAAAGAAAGGCAAGTACAGAATTCAAATAATAAAGAAAGGGGAGTCAAAAACCTGTAACACTGATGCGAGAATAAAGAAAGGCTTCCAGCATTTAAACAAATACAGTTTCAAGAAATGGTAACACATTACGTCTGTGGCAGTCCTGGCCCTCCTTTCCCCCAACCTCCAGAGGTCTGTTCAGAAAACACAAATCCCAAAGTCCTGTTTTTTTCTTCAGTCAGGCCTGACAGCACAGATCCTTCATTGCCTCAGGAACAGATGCTTCTTTTATTCACAGTAAGTGCTCTCTTTCTCTTGCTAGAGATCTGCTACTCGGCCTTCTGCTGCTTCCTGCGCTTATTCTCTATTCATCTCTCAGGAAGACTTTCTTTAAGGTCCCTCTCAGTCAGCCATGACTCCTTGACCTCCTTGCTCCTCCCCCTCCCATCAAATCAACTGTCAACATTCGTTTTCCGTTACCTGGCAACTTGCTCCCTTCCCCTATCTGTATCTATCTGATATTTTCAGCTCCTTCCACAATAACATGCCTTCAAATAATGAGATAGATTACACTCCTGAAGAAGGAAGTGAACATCAAGTGAGGAGCCGTGGTTCTAACACCACAGCTTAGGTAATGTATCTCCACACTGAGGCCTTTATCACACCTACTATTTTCCCCCCAGTTTGCGTCTGCGGGTTCCCCCTCCGTTTCCTATGCGAGTATAGTGTTTTGAATCACACGTGGTCGGTATTGCTGCAATACCTCAGCTTGGCCTGTTGAACTTTGCCTGTTTTGGATTTTGCCCGTTCAGGGATAAATCGAAACAGAAATTAAAAACTGAGACCTCAGGGCAGGAGAGCAGCACGAGGGGGACAACGTCATGCAAGTCCAGCGCTGAAGAAGTGGATCAAAGTCGAGGTGGGTGTGGTTAAAACCGCCCATGTGATAAATTCCTGAGTGGCGTTTATCAGGAAAAACATCTACCTTTGCCTTTTGTGAGAGTGACTTTTCACCTACAGCACAGCTGTATTTCAAGTTAATCCACAGTGGGAAATGTGCTGTCACGCACATGATATGATGCAACTCAATTTAGCAGAAGTCTGTGCTGCTGAATTTCGCACAAATGTTTTTAGTATAATCAATCCATAAATCTTGGTGCAACCCCAATTGGTGAAGGCCAGCTGTTTTTCATAGCCAGTGATTATCCTCACTTCTTGTGACTGAAGCACATGTCTTTCAAAGAATCATGCAGTGTAAGATACATGTGGCTCTGGGAAAATACATTTTATGTAGTGGGCCCCAGTGGACTTAACTGGCTGTGGTAGCAGGCACCAGTGGCAGGAGCATCGTAATGAGCAGTGGTGGCTATCTGCAAGCCATTTTTCATTTCCCATGGAGCAATGCTACATTGGGATAACTGCAGGAAATTAAAATTGCAGCTAGACAATGCTGCTAAGCACAGCTCAGAATACAAAGTTGGGGTGGGAAGGGTTCCCAGGACAGGCATCGGCAGTGGGCTCTGCTGGGGTCCCAGCACTTACCCAAGAATGCCAGATGCTGGCGCCGTTCTACCCCTGTCACTTGTGTGCAACAGCTTTAGCTGCTACAAAAGCAATGTGTCGCAGCACACACTGAGCAGCTCAAATTAATATACTGAGAATTTTGGAGGATAGTAGTAGTTAAAAACAGAAAGAAAAAGAAACGGGCAAGGTTTGTAGGATGACATTGACCTCCATCACACCAGTGATTAAACTCACCCTCACCATGCCTGGTATCTGGTTTTGCAGTGAAACTCACATAACGTCATCCCTGTCCTGCACACATTTCACCACTTTTCATCCGTTTTGCATACTCTTTTGGTGTGGGGAAAGCTTGGATTATTTTCCCCAAGTGACTTTAATGTGCTGTTAAGCCTCCATGTAGTGCTGTCCCCTTGTTTTTTCCTTTGTTGGGTGTGTGTGCTTTGAATGGAGTCTTGCTGATGAAAAGGGAGGGTGGGGCGGTTCTCCAGCACTCTGTGTTGAATGTTCAAATGAATGGACTTTTTACTGCTCTAACTAACCCCAACCTCCTTGCCCGCAGCTCCCTCATTTTTAAAGATAAAGAGGTGAAACTTGTGACCTTGAGATCTCTTAAGTAGAGATTTCAGAATGCCAAGTTTGAAACAGTTCAGTTCATCCCTTGATTTTTTAGGAATTTTTAAAATCCCCCCCCCAAACCCTTTGCCAGATATTCCACCAATGCGATAGTCCACCAGTTTGCATTTGTGAAGGATCTATTTTTCTTTACTTTGATAATGAGAAGCTGTGCATCTTCAGTTCATAAAATAGAGATCTGCTGGTTCCCTTACTCAAGACTACATCCCACGGATTTCACCTGCATTTACATCACACTAAAATCCAATGCATGCTTACCTTTGAGTAAAACTCATTGAACAGAGAGATACTTACTTCTGAGTAAAAACCAGAACTGACTTTTAAAAGTGTGGTCACTCAGAAGCTTTTTTTAAGAGTCTAAAACAGCTAACTGGAAAGAAGTGCTTTGCAACCCTATGCTTACTTCTGGGGTCTGTTTCACGCATTGGTTAAATCCAACACTGCCCATCTGCCAGTGGAACAGACTTTCCTTTCCCTCCCACAGCCCCTCCTAGACACCTCTAATTTGCTCCAGATTTGGGGCAGCATGCAGGGGACTTCAGAGAGCAAGAGGAAGTCTGCACAACATTGGATTCCACCCCATGATATCCCCAGTGAAGTGTATCACAGCATAACTGGAAAGACCTTGGTCCGAGTCCTTGAAGGGCTGCTGCCAATCCGAGTCAATAGCAAGGTGAAAAGACAACTCAGATTCCCTAGCCCTGTTCTAAAGTAAAAACTTGCCATTTTCCAAAACGAGAGATGACACACTAAAAAAAAAAACTTCATATGAAATACTTTAATGTAAGAACTTAATGCACTTTAAAATAATGTAATGCCCCTCCCTGCAAAAAAGCAATGTTTGCTCAACATTCTGCATTGTCATTGATTATAATGCTGAGAGGGAATCTTTTCATTTCATTGCCCAGTGATTTGCAACATTTGCATTCTTTCTTTTTCCTGGCAAGTAGCATCGATACTATTCTGAATCAGCCTTGAAAACCTTCAGCACAGTTGCTACATATGCATCATCAGGAGGTGGTTTCCTTTGGCTTCCGGGCTGCAGGAACTTCTTAATGGTGGGAAGGTTGCTTGTTTTTGCTTTGAAAGCCTACAGAATAATAATAATAATAATAATAATAATAATAATACTTATCCACCACAAGCATGAAAAGAGATATAATAATATAATTGCTTCATGAGTCTAAACTAAAATCCTTTAAAATAACCTTTTAAAATACAATTTTAAAAAGTGCTTAGAAAGGAACTGTTCCAAAATAAACCAGCCATCAAAAGAGAATCTTTTGATCATGCAAAAAATGAGCTGTCTTATTTTATCTGCATGGTGTGGTTGCTGATTCCCCACTGCTGGATCCCGCACTGTAGTGCTAACATTTAAACTTGGTAATCAGGTGAGATAAACAAATCATGTGAGATCTTCCCGCATCAGCAAACTGTCAGAGTTTAATCTACTTTAATGTAAGAAGGCACAATCCGTCAGAACCTCACCATGAGTAAGGCTGCTCTGCCGATGTCCATTGCCAGGAAATCTAGTCCTTTTTGGGCGTGCCAGGTTTCTGCAGCTCCCCTAATTCAGCTTGCACTTGCGAGCCAAGCCACAATTCCCCCCCAAAATCTGGAAACTTTTTCCATTTTTTTAAAAAGGTACGTAAATAGAAATTTGCACAAATTACAACTGCAATTTGCACAAATTATGTTTACAATGTGTGCAAATTATTCAAATTGGAGGTGCGATTTGCAAAAATTTCTATTAACGCATTCCTCCCCCCCAACAAAAAAAGGAAAATTGGCGAACTGCCCCGACACAATGCAGACTGAATCGGGCCAGCTCTTGGGAAACAAGCCGAAGTCTGGGTTATTGAGTGATGAAAGCTCAGTGAGCTCCACTCTCTGGACAGATTCTGCCAACGTCCCTATTCCCTTTACATATATACTTTCACTGGCATAGCTGTCATTTCCTTCACAATCCAGGAATATGTATAGGGTTTCCCCATGTGGTAGCTCCCAACATCCTGTAAGCAGCATGCCTCATCATGGTCACAGCACCCTGCCTAACATGTGAGAAAGCAGGATGTGTAGGAAGGACCAAAAACAAAAAAGAAAAGAGATCCCTGCGTCCTGTCCCTCTACTCTGTGGTAGTCTTACAGCATGTTGCTACAGTAGCATCATCATAGATGACAGAAAGCAGTGGAAGGGAAACATATTGCTATGTCTAGTAGAGGTTAATATTAGTTGAACTCTATGGACCCGAGATTCTCATATATAATGGGAGTGGGAGTCTTCATGATTCAGCCCACTAACAGATTACCTGTAGTTGAGGGAATTGTGCAAGAACATCAGTTTTTTTCTCCTGTACCATTAAAATGGCTTCAAGCAGCTGTACATCTGCCCAGCTGAAGCGATTACCAACAAGAAACTCTTGCCCATGCTGTTTCAGAGCCTAAAACGTTAAGAAGAATGCTATTGATTTGAGTAAAAATGTACAATGAGTAAATTCTTGGAAAGCGGACCTACTTCTCTTCTAACCTGCAAGATGCATTTCTCTTATACAATCCTATGCATGTTTAAAAAGAAGAAAGTCCTACAATACCCAGCTACTTTTTTCTATCTAAACATGCATAGGATCACACTCTTAAAGGCTGATATTGGCCAGGTAGAGTACACCCTATTAAAATGAATACATGTATACGCATCAAATGTTGAAAATTGGAGTACAGAAATCAGCAAGGGAAGAAGTCAGTCTCATTGGACATCCTGTCTTTGGAAAGATAATCATGTTACTCTTACTTATGCAGAAGAAATGTAAAGATCAGTTTGACAAGTGACTTAATAAACTGGATTTGATTACAAATGTTGAAAGGCAGAGCACCCAATGCCTGACCCAATGAGCTACTGCCAATAGGTGGTAGGACTAGTCAGCATGGCACCTATGGGCAGCAATTGGTGCCCACTAAAAATCTTCCCAATTTTTATTTAATTTTTGTTTAGATTTTCATACTGTATTTTCATATTTTCATACTACCCCTGTTGGATACTGCCCATAGTCACAACTATAGAGAAAATTATCACATGAGAGCTTTAGGGTAGGGGTGAAGGTATGGTGGCTGCTAGGTGGAATGCTTTGCCCAGGTAGAGCCATGACAAGATAGTATCCTGTTTCACTCAATACTTCAAAAGAGTTTCAGGACATGGTAAAACCCATCTGGTGTTTTTAGGGCACAATCCCATGCATAGTTGACAGAAAAAAAGTCCTACAACTCCTGCCATGCTCAAGCCAGCCATGTGGGACTTTTTTCTGTCTAAACAGACACCCTTAAGGAGCTAATAAAACATTCCTCCTATTTATGTATCTGTTCTAAGGTCTGTGCCATTTGTCCAAAGAAATGTGTAATTGCTAATAGAAGAAATAATTGGCAAATTACCTTTTCATAGACTGGAAAGTATCTGGTTGTGGCCTTCTCAATGATTGAAGCAAGCTGCTTTTCCTTTTGTTCAGGGCGAGAGAACGGATACATCAGAAGCATTGCCATCAGGTCCATTGTCCCTTCCACATACATGTCAATTCTGTGTGAATGAGGAGTGGAAATGTCACTTTGTAAATGGAAACTTATCAAGAATTCATGTGCTTAATGGGAAAAGATAAAATTGAACATGTATTAAATTCAGCTTAGCTGAAAATAGCCCTTAAACAAAAAGAGGAATGCCTACAGCTCTTAACAGACAGAGATAATGTGTAGGGTCTTTCCAATTCCTTTTCCAATGTCTTGAAGGATTCTTATACTTCCCTGCTAAAGCACAAGCTTTTATCATTCACCTGATTCACCATTGAGCTTTCACTATTTGGTGCAAATGACAGTCTCTTACATCTCTTCAAATGACATAAATGTCACTGCTTCCCTGGGGGCTGTCTATACGGTCTGGAAGCCTCACAGTGGCGCTGAATCAATTATAGGATGCAGCAGCCACCTCAAAGTCATCATGGAGTTTTCCAGAGATGCTCCACATTTTAAAAGTTGGGGACTGTGCCACTGTATAGTTTGGCCAAGAGGCAGAACTGAAATTGTCTAGATGGAATTAGCTGATCCAGGGAGCACACTTTTTGGGGTGAGGGGAACTACACAAATTGCTTGCAATGTGCCTGCCCTACTTACATTTACTACAAATTTACCACAGGTGTCCAGCCTGTCTCAACCAAAGGAAGGCAAACCTGTTAATGCTACCCCCACTAAAATGGATAATGCTGCCCACCTAAATGTCATGTGCACATAACAGTAGGTTGCTAATGTGTGACATAGGATGAGCAGTAACAATCACATGCATATATTAGGGATTATAAGACTAATTTTTGACATCAAACTAGAAGCCAGAATGTTCCAGGATCTCCACAACAGCTGTTTTCTGTTTCAAAATCAAGGCATATTTATATGCATGTGTGAATGCTGAGTCCTCTAGTACAGATCACAAGTATAGTAAAACGAATCATGATACAGTACTGTGCTCTTTCTTTCAGGTCCTTCCCATAGAGGTTACATTTCCCTGCTATGTAGTTGAGAATGGCCTTGGTCTGGACCAACTTCAGTCCATCCATCTCCACTAATGGGACTTGATCAAACAGCAAGTATCCATCTTTAGAAAAGAAATGCAAAATATAAAGTTATTGATCACTCATATACCATGATATGTTTGTGAGATGAAAGAAATGTGGCAAGATTCAGCCATAGTCATGCACTTCTAAGTTAGCAACTGGCCTTACCTTCTGCAAGAAGGCAAGCAGCCAGTCTAAATTTCACCAAGTATCAAATCTACTATCATAACATTCAAAATGGATTTTAAGCTGTGCACACCTATTTGTTTTCCCCTGGATTGCCTCCACATTTTCCCCTCCATTTCAGAAGTGCTACAAGTGCTCCTCCCTTTCACAATCATAGCTATACTGGTGAACTCTCTTTTTGCTCTCCCGCTGCTATTGCACCTGCCCCACCCTGCCCCTTCTCCTTCCCCCTCCTGTTCATTGGTTCTTGTCACTGATGGACATTGTGATGGATGTGGCAGCCTTCCCCCTTGCTCATAGAGCTCCTATTAGAATTTACAAAAATGCTCACATCTGCGTAATTTTTAAAGCTAAAGACATGAAACTTGGGACCTTGAGAGCTCTTAAGTAGAGCTTTAGGCATGCCAAGTTTGAACCAGATAGGTCCATGCCTTGATTTTTAGGAATTTTTAAATGCAAATTAACCAAAATGCTTACATCTGCATAATTTTTATAGTCAAAGAGATGAAACTTGGCATGGTGATAAGGCTTCAGGAAAGCTTTCGGCATGCCAAGTTTGAATCAGGTCAAACTTGATTTTTAAAGGAATTTTTAAATTTCTCCTCCTTAAAACCTTTTTCGTGATAGTTCACCAGTGCAGTCTTCCACCTGTTTGCATTTGTGAAAGATCAATTTTCCTTTACTTTGATCATGCAAAGCTATGCATCTCCAGTTCATAAAATAGAGATCTGCTGGTTCCCTTGCTCCAGAGTAAATCCCACTGATTTACATCCAAGTCATACTAAAATCCGATGCAAGCTTACCTTTGAGTAAACCCCATTGAACAGAGAGAGACACTTACTTCTGAGTAAACATGTATAGAACTGACTTTTAATAGTGTGGTCACTCAGAAGTTTTTTTTTAAAAAAGTCTAAAACAACAAACTGGAAAGAAGTGCTCTGCAATCCTATGCTTACTTCTGAGGTTTTACTCAGAGTAAGTCTCTCTCTGTTCAATGGGGTTTACTCAAAGGTAAGCATGCATCAGATTTTTAAAAATCAAGGGATGAACCGAACTGATTCAAACTTGGCATGCCAAAATCTCTCCTGAAGTACTATCTATAAAAATTACGCAGATGTAAGCATTTCAGTTAATTTGCATTTTAAAAAATCCTAAAAATCAAGGCATGGACCTTGATTCAAACTTGGCATGTCTAAAGCTCAGGGCTCTCAAGATCCCAATTTTCATCTCTTTATCTATAAAAATGAGGGAGCTGCAGGCAAGGAGAGTGGGGTTGGAGTAGTAAAAGGTCCATTCATTTGAACATTCAACACAGAGTGCTGGAGAACCACCCCACCCTCCCCTTTCATCAGTAAGACTCCATTCAAAGCACACACACCCAACAAAGGAAAAAACGGGGGACAGCACTATACAGAGGCTTAAGGGCACATTAAAGTCGCTTGGGGAAAATTATCCAAACTTTCCCCACACCAAAAGAATATGCAAAACAGAGGAAAAAAGGTGAAATGGATGCAGGACAGGGATGATGTCGTGATGTGAGTCCCATGCTGCAAAACCAGATACCAGGCGTGGTGAGAGGTGAGTTAAACCGCTGGTGTGATGAAGCTCCTTTTGTCTTATAAATGGACTGGATTTTTTTCAAGTGTCATTGTTATAGTCTTTTTATTTCAGTTAAGGTCTTTTATTAGAATTATTGTATTTTTGTACACTCCTGATTTTATCTCATGTATAGTGCTTCATTAGAAAGCGTTAAATTATTATTTTTATGGTGGGTTGAGATGCCTTTTTTATTAAGAATAATTATGGTAGTGCTTTCCATGTCCACACTGTTTTACAGTGCTTACGTTATTATTGTTTCTTCCCCTCAAACAAATAAGGAACTATTTGGTGATATAGCCAATAATTTGCTTATTTGCTCCTGCACTGCTCCACCCTGCACACAAATTGGTGAAATGTGGGTTTGTTGTTGGCTTATTGTATTGAAAATGCAGAAGATTGTTGTATTTCAAGGAGATAGTGACATGATATAACTGTTTCTTTTATGCCTCTGTTGCCCCTTTGCTGCTTGGACCTCTAAAACAGGACTCACACGGGTTAAAAGCCTTCAAAACTGCTTGCCTTGCCTCAAGGTCAGAAATGGTGTGATCAATCAAGACAATATGTCAAGGTGGATGCTGGGGAGGTGACCATCACGAGATTGAGAGCCCAGGTGTTGTCAGTTAAGGTGCTGTTCAAGGCTGCACATAGTCCAGGGGAAGATATGTATTCATTAAACAAAAAACCTACGGTTTACAAAAACAATGTTAAGGCTCTACAGATTCCAACCAAGCACCAAAAAGCAGGGAAATTGGGAGTTAAGGCTCACAAGCCTTAATGCCACATCCTCCCTAAGGAGGCAGAAAGTGCAAGTGAAATTCTCATTCTCCCAAAGCAGATAAACCATGAGGACAGGGTGGAGAATATGATATGCAGAAGTGACTGTGAGGTTGTGGAAAACTGATCACGAACAACTTAGGGCCACCTACTTCTCTATTTTTGTTTAGAGCAGCCCTTCCCCAACCTGGTGCCCTCCAAAGGTGTTCGACTACAACTCCCATCATTGCAAGTCAGTATGTCCCATGGTCAGGAATGCTGGGACTTGTCATCTCAAAAATCTAGATATGCAATTTGATCTGCAGAAGTGACTGTGGGTTTGTGGGAAATGATGATGAACAACTTAGAATCAGCTACTTCTCATTTCTTAGAGCATCTCCTTATGTTGAGAGTTGCAACCCAACACATCTGACAGGCACCAGGTTGGGGAATGTTGTTCAAGAACAAGGGAAGGCAGAATGTAGATCTCCAGATGTTTTGGAATTCAACTTGTAAAAGCCCCTATCAGCATGGGCAGTTATCCGGAATGCTGCGAGTTGATGTCCAAATCATCAGGATAGATCTATTTTCTGCCCACATCTGTACTAAAGTTTTCCAGCATTAAGATATGTGATCGATCAAGGAACTACAAAAGAGCTGCATCACTTTAAATAAACTGTCTAAACCAAATGAAACAACAATGAATGAATCTTGAATACCTAATCCAGATAGCCCTTCAGACATCAACATTAGTTTTCAACACATGGCATAGGATGTCTGTTTCTTGAATATCAGATAAAGGATTTTTCTTACTTGTTCAGCAGTGTGAGATCAAAGACAGAGCTACCACATAATACTTTCATGCGTAAGTATTATTTTAAAATTAAGTATGAATTGATTTTTGTCTTCCCCATAACACATAACATGGGAGTTACAGTGCAACACATCTGGAGAGCACCAGGCTGGAGAAGGTTGACTCCTATACATGTCTTCTCAGAAGCCAGTGCCACTGAATTCACTAGGGCTTTCTCCCAAGAGGTATAGGATTGCAAACTAATCTCATCTGAAAGGTGTTCAAGACAGCCAAACTAAACCTCTTCTGCTCCACTGTTGCTTTGGTGAGATGATGTATTGTGCAGAGATTGAGGGAGTGAACAGTATATTTTTTATAAATACATTTAAAGAAAAAAAACGTTGGTTCTTTGAAAGGTAGAATATTGACCAAAAGTTGGAAGTGCCTGGCACATGCTCTGGTTCTAGATCTGTAATGAATAGTGCCCCTTTTGTTATCAAGAGTGCTGCTATATGCGAGATGTGTATAAGAGAAAAGTATTGGGCAGACCCTGTATTTGATAAGGGTATGGAACAGCATTCCCCATCCTGCTGCCCTCCAGGTGTTTGAGATGACAAGTGCCAGCATTCCTGACCATGGGACATACTGACTTGCAATGATGGGAGTTGTAGTCGAACACCTTTGGAGGGCACCAGGTTGGGGAAGGGCTGCTCTAAACAAAAAAAGAGAAGTAGGTGACCCTAAGTTGTTCATGATCAGTTTTCCACAACCCCACAGTCACCTCTACATACCATATTCCCCACCCTGTCCTCATGGTTTATCTGCTTTGGGAGAATGAGAATTTCACTTGCACTTTCTGCCTCCTTAGGGAGGATGTGGTGTTAAGGCTTGTGAGCCTTAACTCCCAATTTCCCTGCTTTTTGGTGCTTGGTTGGAATCTGTAGAGCCTTAACATTGTTTTTGTAAACCGTAGGTTTTTTGTTTAATGAATTTCATGGCTTTGTGTAACGGATGACTGGATATTATACAGTTGACAACCAAGCCAGCGTTAGCCAAAATGTTATACCATCTTGACATCCAATATAAAATCAAAGCTAGTGTTATGTGTTGAACTCACTTTTAACATTAATAAATCAACCAAAATGACTGCATCTCCCTCATTTTTAAAGATAAAAAGATTAAACCTGGCACCATGGTATCTCTTAAGTAGGGATATAGCTATGCCAAGTATGACGCAGATCCGTTCATGCCTTGATTTTTAGGAATTTTTTAAAGTTCAAACAGAAATCTCTTTGGGGTCCAGGACCTTGAGCAGTACAAGTTTAAAAAATGAAATTAAAGATAAAGAGATGAAACTTGGCACCCTGGTAGCTCTGAAGTATGGATTTAGCCATGCCAAATTGGAAGCAGATCGGTTCATCCCTTGATTTTTAGAAATGTTTAAAACTTCAATTAATTTTTTTAAATTAACTAAAATGCTTACAATTCCATCATTTTTAAAGATAAAGGGATGAAACTTGACAGCATGGTAGCTCTTAAGTAGGGATTGAGCCATGCCAAGTTGGAAGCAGATCTGTTTATGCCTTGAGTTTTAGGAATTTTTTAAACTTCAAACCCAATACTCCTCTTTGGGGTCTAGGGCCTTGAGCAGTACATTTTTTAAAAAAGAAAGAAAGTAAAGATGAAGAGATGAAACTTGGCACTATGGTACCTCTTAAGTAAGGCTTTAGCCATGCCAAGTTGAAAGCAGATTGGTTCATGCCTTGAATTTTAGAAAAAAATTGAAGTCAAACTTTTTAAAAAAAATATCCTAAAAATCAAGGCATGAACCGATCTGCTTCCAACTTGGCATGGCTCAATTCAAGGGTGACCACTAGGGTGTGGCCTAGTGGCTAAAGTGTTGGACTGGGAGCTGGGAGATCTGGGTTCTACTCCCCACTTAGCCATGGAAACCCATTGGGTGACTTTGGGCCAGTTGCAGACTCTCAGCCCAACCCATCTCACAGGGTTGCTGTTGTGAGGATAAAATGGAGAGGAGGAGGATTATGTATGCCGCCTTGGGTTTCTTGGCGGAAAAAATGTGGGATATAAATGCAATAATAAATAATAATAAAAAACTGTCAGGATTTCCTCAGATCTCTCCTGGTTTTTGTTCTATCCTCGGTGTCAGAGGGGATTTTATGCAATAGTCTATAATGACCTGGAATTACACACTTTCCCTTTTAAGGCCACCATTAGCGTGGCAGGGGGGAATGACATGCTTTCTGGAGGTGTGTCATTCTCTCCCACTGCTCCAATCAAGGCCTTAAAAGGGAAAAATGTGTAATTCCCAGGCATTATAGAAAAGGGCCTGATTGGAGCAGTGGGGTGGGGTGAGAATGACATGCTTTCACCTCCTCCGCTCCAATTGGGGACTTTAAGGTGACCCCAGAAAGCCATTTTCCTGCCCCCCCCCCCACTAGGTGTCCTCTTTTTTGGTTTCCCAAATATGGTCACCCTACCAGTTCTTGCACAGGCTGCATTTCCATCCCTAGATATTTACTCAAAAGTAAGACCCATTGAATTTCCTTGGTTCTTGAAGAGCAACACACTTGCTTTTAGATTTGCCAGTCTCAGCATTCTATGTGTGCTATGAATGCCTGCTCTTTCTGTCCCTATAGTTTCCTGCAAGGTCCAGCCAGGGGAAGCCAGTAAATTAAACCCAGGGGTGGAGGGAGGGATTCCCTCATCTGACAGCAGGTGCTATAGAACATGGACCTTCCAGGAGTGTTGAGGCTGGATTTCTGGCAGACCCAGCCAGGCAACTTTATGGCCTGTTAGTCCCTCCATTAAGGAAGGAGAGAGGCTGCTGGAGAGGCTGGAAATGTGCTGATCAACTTGGGTGTGAGATATATCGTACAGCATTGCTTAGTCATAATCGTTGACCTGCTAGACAATAAATCTGTAAACTGTCACCACTTGTGTTGCGATTTGCTTCTGATGAGTATAAAGAACTTGTTTTGCATTTGGCAAAACACTTATGAGTCTTGGCTTGTTAGGGACCAACAAACCAGAATTTCATGTTTGAAATGATAACTATCCCTTCCTGGCTAGTTTAACTTGCTCATGCAAGGGGAGAAGCAAAGCAGGAGTGAACAGCCTGGATGCTTGTGCACTGTGAGCCAGGATAAGCCAGGAATTGTGGCTTCTCATTATGTAGGGTGACCATATGAAAAGGAGGACAGGGCTCATGTAACTTTAACAGTTGTAGAGAAAAGGGAATTTCAGCCAGCGTCATTTGTATGCAATTCGTACCTAGTGAAATTCCCTCTTCATTACAACAGTTAAAGCTGCAGGGGCCCTGCCCTCTTTTGTATCTGGTCACTCTAGTATAGTGCATGCAACTTTAATTGTTGTGATGAAGAGGGGAGTTCACCAGGTACTAATTGCATACAAATGACACCTGCTGAAATTCCTTTTTCTCTGCAACTGTTAAAGTTACATGAGCCCTGTCCTCCTTTTCATATGGTCAGCCTATCGTTATGTGCGAGTGCATCCATTGAATTGGTAGGATCTGAGCCAAACATATAACTCATGGAATGAGCCCTAATACCTTTCCTATCTCTCCCAGATGGCTTTTATTTAAGATTATAAAACAATGATTTTCCTGAAGCAATCTATGAAGTTGAAGTCAGCAGAAATAGGAGCCTTCCCTCCCACTGCTGCTTAGAATTCCATTCTTTGTTTCTCTCACTTATAGCAGCAACATCTTGTGGTCCCAAGCACAAAGGGGCAGTAAGGATTGCCCAGAAGAATCAGAAAATGTGGCAGAGCAAAATGTCAGGCACTATTTTAAATATGATTCATAACCACAGCTTCCCATCAGGTTTGCCGCAGCATTCTAAGAATCAACCACACCTTTTAATGTAGACAAATCTGTACAAGCCCAGGCCATTTGAGTAATACAGAGCCTGGAGCCATCCTATAATCCGATACCCAAAAATTATAACACGCCTTACTACTTGAATAATTTTACTTCGGTATAATGAAGTAAAATTGTTCAAGGAAGCTGTGTTGTAATGGTGAGATCCATTTACTCAATTAAAGCAGCTTTACAGTAACAGCTTGTGGATTTTGGCCTTGGTCTAGAGCAGGGGAAGGCAACATAGTGCGCATGGATGCAGTGTACCCCAGGCACCATTCTTGCTGCCCGCGGAAGCACCTACTCCTCCCAATTTTGTTTTTTTTAAATATATATTTTCTTACTGGTAGATTGGATTCCTTCAAATTGAAGTGAGAGCACCTAGCAGCTGCAATCTTAATTACTCATGAATGCCTCTGGGAAGGTTACTTGTCCTTTGTGACTAGCCATGCTCACCCAAGGCAGCCATTTTATGGTTGTGCCCAGTACAATTTCTCAAATTTCCAACTGTGCCCCTGGGTGCACAAAACTGCCTACCCCCTGGTCTAGAGCAAGGGCGCACAACCTTTTTGGCCCTGAGGGCCACATGAGATGTCCTCTAGGGTGCTGGGGGCTGCACATGTGCACACTCGTACATACATGCACACATACACACATTCATTCACTCAGTCATACTCGTTCACACACATATTTAAAGGCCTCACCCTGCCTTGGCCACCCAGGCCTGATCACTCTTTCCCCACCTTTGTCAGTGGGCAATAAAGCATTGATCTAGGGCAGTGTTGGGGTTTTGACGTGAAATGGGAGGCTGCAGCTCCTCCTCGACCCCAGCCACCCAACATGATTGCTGCTTTACTGCCATTATTAGCATCATTAGCAAGAGATGTACGTTGTTGAGCAGTTCTTGCTCTATTACATGCACAAATATTTTTAGTGTGGGGCAGAAAGAAGGCTGATGCGCCCTCCTTTTTACATTCACATTTTAGAAGTGCTTTTTTAAAGTGGCTTTTGTGACATATGTGAGTACACCTTTGGCTGGTAATACATGGTCCTTTTTGCACAGAAAGTTGGTTTGAAGGAGGTTTTGTTGCTCTTTGTATTCAGAGTCATCCCACTTGCTTGGCAGGTTTTCATAATTTCAAAATAAAAATGACCAGAGGCAGCAGTGAGACCAAAGAAATGAGCATATACTCCCTTGTACCACTTTCAGCTGTCTTAAAAAACTCTCTAACTCCAGCCTAAAAGTTCAGTTGTGTGCCTACTTCTAGCTAAAGTATAAATAGTGACTGCGGGGAGGGCAGGCAATAATTTCTATGCATCCCTCTCTATGCAATTTCTATTGAAAAAGCTCTTGTGTTTTCTATTCCTGAATAAGGAAAATAAGCCATGTCAGATGCAAGGGAGCAATGTACAGCAATAGTTTCTCAGAAATTTGAACTCAGCATTTTAAATATATTTTAAAAACTGACTCAGGGGCTGTCTATACCTGGGGAAAGCCCCGTGTTGGCTGTGGATCTGTGCCACATCAGTTAGACGATGCAAGCGCAGGTTTGCAGTCACCACAGGGCTTCCCCACAATGCTGTGTTTTGAAAAAGTCAGGGATTTACCCCAACTTTTTGAAACGGAGGAACATCAACACAATGATTCTGCTGTGTAACGTCGCTCCGCAGTCAACTCAGGGGTGGAGTCTGTTGGAAGTGATTGGTCACCTTCCACCAGGAAGAAGGCAGAGGTGGCTTTGGAACCTGGATAGCCACCCAGAAACTCCGCACTCCCTCCTCGGCATCGGGATTACCCGATGTTGCCCTGGGAGAGGAAAAGCGTGGGATTGAAGAGGGAAGTGGTGTTCAAGAATAACCTTGTAGATAATTTTACTAAATCTAAGCAAACAACAACACTTAGAAAAGTTATATATAAGCTGGATTTATCCCCTTTTTCACAGGGGTTTAACTACACTGATGTAAAAACTGATCTTAGCTGTACAATACAGTGCTGATAAAGACTAGGTTACCTTTGATTAATTTCAAATACTGTTCTCTGGTTTCCAAAAATGCTTCTTCAAACTGTGAAAAAAACAATGGACGATAAGTTATTTTTATTCCTATATTTTATGCATGCTCTTTTTATTGCCTAGGTTTATTGCATGGATCTAGTGTAGATGCATGGTTAAGAATGTAAGCTGTGAGTTAAGCAATCTCCAGTTCAAAGCTCAGAGCAATCAAGAGCACTTATTTCATAATCAATCTGGTGCAATTCTGTTTCTTAAAATAAAATGAAAAAGAAAAAGCAGCAAACCTCAACTCCAGCTGCTGCTAACAACCACCGTATGGATTCCATTCGTCCTCTGCCATTAAAGTAAGTAAGTTTGGGTTTCCCAGACATGCTTCCAAGTTGATGGATTCCTGATAATGGAAGAAAGAAAGAAAAGTAATATAAACCACCATTTAAAAAAATTAATTGGTTTTTCTAAACAGTTTGATGTAATGAAGAAAAACTCCAGTAAATAAAAATGCAGAATATAACAAGAGAGCTAGCAGGTTGCACGTTTGTCTTGTTGCAATATTGTGCAGGGATGGGCAATTAGTGGTGCGGCAGATAGTTTGGCCTACAACTCCCATGATCCCCCACCATTGGATTTGCTGGCTAGGGCTGTTGGGAGTTGTTGGCTAAAATAGCTGGAGGGCCACAAGTTGCTCATCCCTGAGTAGGATTGTCAGATTTATTTATTTATTTTATTTTAATTTATTTACAATGTTTATATACCGCTCCCAATTTGAGAATTTCGGAGAGGTGGACAAATCGAATAAAAGAATAAAACATGTTAAAAATACATTTTTAAAAGAAACAAAGGGCAATAAAACCGTGGCTGGTCATTAAAGAAAGGCTTCCTGGAACAATGACATTTTCAGGAGGCGCCAGAAGAAATACAAAGTTAGCACCTGACTGATCTCCAGAGGCAGGGAATTCCATAGCAAGGGGGCCACCACACTGAAGGCTCTTCTCCTGGTGAACTTCAAACAGACCATAGGTCCATGTGGGACCATGCCCTCCTATGACTTCAGTGACCAGGCAGGTTGCTTCCATCTGACTGATTAATGACCATTTGCTGCATTTTCTAGATCTGTTGAACTATGGTTAAACGTAACCATGGTTTGTTTGAAAGAAGCCATTATAACTGATTTAAAATCCACAGTATGCCAGCAAATATATAGAATCTGTTGGAATTCTATGGATTAGGCCTTAGCAGCTATCTCATAATGTGTTGGGCCACCATAAACGTAGGCCAAGTTCAGACATAATGATCTGAGGCTGATAAACTCGGTATATTTGGTAACATTCCCCAATCTGATGCCCTCCAGACATTTTGGATGACTACTCCCAGCATTCTTGACCATTGACCATGCTGGCTGGGGCTGATGGGAATTGAAATCCAGAACATCTGGAGGGCACCAAATTGGAGAAGCCTTGAGAATAAGTTTGCATACCTCCTCATCCCTCTTCCTCTCCTCCTCACACACCCAGTTTTGCCACTTGTATTCTGCCTTGTTACAATAGTTTCCTGTTGTGTCTGAATTGAGAAACTGTGGCTTAAGGACTGCTTAAAAGCATGAACTGAAACTGGGACGATTGATTGCCTGAGACTGTTATGTTTGAGCCAGGCCATCATGCTCTTCTTAATGGCAATACCTACCACAAAGTGAGATCCTGGCATGGAGAGCAAAAAGAACAGCAGCATGGGAAATATAGAGAAATAAGCAGGCAGACCCTGATTCACTCACAGGTATTATTAGTCAAAGGCTGGATGAAACATGATCTAAACCCGATGCCAAGTTTTTAATTGTCTTCACCATCAAAGGGATTAGCTGCTGCTATGAGTTCATCATTCTGTAAACATATCACAGCTCAAAAATTCTGGGCAGTGCTTATTGAAGGTAGTTGTATGAAACAAACAAAAAAAAGAGATCTCCTGCAGCTTAGGGCTGCTTACAATCCATATTCAAAATGGTGTCTTTGAATTCACAGCACACAGTATAAAACTATATACTGGAATTCATGTCTTGAAGTTCTGTGAAATATCAGAGAGAGAGAGAGAGAGAGAGAGAGAGAGAGATGGCTTTCGTTGTATTTTAACTAGCAAGATAGATCAGTTTTTCTAGAGGAAGAACAGGTTTGGGAACAGGTGATTGTAGGCTCTCATATCATACGTTCAATGTGAACATTTTAAAAGGGTTACAATATATGGTTAATGGTGCTCTGCAATGTATCAAAGCAACATGAAAGCAGGTATTTTGCTAGGCATCCAGGCACAGTTTGGATGTTGTATTAGACATAAATTCAGTATACACTTCTAACTCTTACACAGAAATGAGAAGATGAGCAGCATAGCTCTAGGAGTACAGCTTTGCTTTTGGAGTCCGTTTTGTGTGGTTAAACTGTGGAAGCCTCTCAATATTGAAACAGGAAACTGAAGCCATCTGGGCTTCATTTCTGTGTCCCAGACCACATAGATTTTGTGCAATTTACATGTGCATTGAATCACATGGGAAACGCCCATTGACTGAACTGTAGAATCAGCTTGTGACTGCAGAATATTTGGAAGAGCTACTTTGTGAATGTAAGAACATAAGAAGAGCCATACTGGGTCAGACCAAGGCTCCACCTAGTCCAGCAGTCTGTTCACACAGTGGCCAAACAGATGCTGACCAGGAACCCACAAGCAGGACACAGGTGCAACAGCACCCTCCCACCCATGTTCCCCAGCAACTGTTGTCTGTAGGCTTATTGCCTCTGATACTGGAGATAGCACATAGCATCACGTCTACTAGCCATTAATAGCCTTCTCCTCCAGGAATTTATCTAACCTCCTCTTAAAGCCACCAAAATCAGTGCCAATCACTACAACTTGTGGTAGCGAATTCCATAGTTTAACTATGTGTTGTATGAAGAAGTACATCCTTTTATCTGTCCTGAATCACCCCCCCCCAAGTTGTATTATTTTGAGAGGGGGGGGAAATGTTTCCTTATCCACATTCTCCACACCATGCATAATTTTGTACACCTCTAGCATGTCTCTCCTTACCCTCCTTTTTTAAACAATTCCAGCTATTGCATACAACCAAGAAGAAAAAACTTGCCATAAACTAACATTTAGACAAGATCCTAAAAAGTAAAATTCATTGTGACATACAGTGTTTACATGAAAGTTGCATCTATACCTTATATTTTAAATGCCTTGAATTTGAATTATTTTAGCTAGAATGCACAAGTAATTTGGGATTGGCCATTGAAGGGTAGCGGAGTACTGTAGGAGGTCTTGTTTTGCATTTTATCAGGCAAATAAAAATCAGGATGAGATCCTCAGCATGGGTTCAGACCTGCTCTTGGATCTAGCCATGATTAAATTGCAAAGTAGCAGCACCTATAAAGAGCAGTTGTAGCTATTTCTTAATATTTCATAACGGGTTTAATCCAGTCATACAGAGCGGCCCTACTGGAATCAGTGGGAATCATGTTACTCATTACTAGCTTAAGCTCTAATGATTTTCAGTGCTAATGACAATATTAGCATAGATCAAGCAGTTAACTATTTTTTTAATCAAGAGGATTTTACTTATTGTTTTAATTTATAGCCTGCCTTTCCATCACAAAAGGTGCTCAATGCAGATTTGTGCTTTTGACATGTATACCTAATGTATAACCCATTTCAATGTTTATATGAATAGTCACTCAAACTGCAATCCTATACAGATCAATCTGGGAGTAAATCCTGTTGAACTCTGTAGGGCTCACTTATGAGTAAACATGTATAGGATTGAACTGTCACTGTACAGAACCAGCAAGCTGACCAGGTACAGGAGGCTGCCTTATGCCAAATAAGACTGTTTGTCTATCTTATCATAGGGATGGGGAAAACATGCGATTTTTAAGCTTGACTAAATTATCAGAAAATCACTTAAAAGCTTATTTCAGTTCACTTTTGGGTTTGTTTTCAACCTGTTTATTGGCATGTTTGAATGGGGAAAGTGCTCATTTCTGGGCATCTTTTTCAAAAGTGTGCACTTTCCCCTCATTGACTAATGCCTGAAGATGCATAATTTTTGGGGAAAAAGTGCATTTCAAAGTGCAAATTTTTCAAAAAGATATGCATTTTTCAAACACAGTCGCAACTTCGGGAATTTGCAAACATTTTGGGAGAACATGTTCTTCTGTTTGCATTGAAGGTTGGGAAAGGAGTATTTTTGAGTGATTTGCAAATGGAAACAAAATTATTGTACACCCCTAATCCGGTATTGTCTATCTGGACTCGCAGTAGCACTCCAGGGGGTTCTTAAGAATATATATATATATATATATATATATCCCTTCACTTATATAGGCACTCCTGAGGAATAATGACATAGGGTCTGAAATATGGGTGCAATCCCACCTGCTCTCCCTAAATGGTGCTCCTAGCCTCTTCTTTGTTATTTGGTATGCGCACTAAAGGCAGAGATGTCACTTGCAAATGTTCATATTCTCATTCAAAATGTTGCTCCTCAGGAGGCACCGTTCAGGGTATGCTGTCTCTGATGAAGCACTTGTACTGTCTGATACACTATCACTTCAAATGCACATGTTCCACTTTTGTATCATCTGAACGTACACTATGGTGGTTAGAACATGCAGAAAAGTATGTGTTTCTTCCTTTACAGTGCAAGGCATTTTATTTTAAAGTGTTTTTAAACCACAATACTGGGAGAAAGTCCAAACATACACACACCTCTCAATTTATTATTATTTCATCTCTTTCTCACGCGTGGCGGTTTTTCTAGATGGACATGATGGGCTTTGCCAAGTCATGCTGTCTTTTTCAGATTCAGGAATTTCCTGACAATTGAGCATGTTTTAAGTATGACTGCTTTCTGGATGTTGGTGTGGATGATATAGACCACGTTTCTGGAGGATTATTATTATTATTATTATTATTGATGAGGTGCAAGAGCATCCAATCAACAGATGGCACTGCATGCATAAACAGACCCAAAACATTAGGAAGATTTTGTAGCAAAGAAAAACCTGGCAGGTGCAGATTAGTATTGAAACTGTGAGCAAAAAGGGAAACTAGGGTTTTTTTTTTAACCTTTAAAGTTTTAGAACACAATCCTATGCAACTTTACTTGGACATCAATTCCATTATGCTCAGTTGTGCTTACCTCCAAGAAAGTATGCTTCAGGGTTTCAGTCTTAGGTAGGCTGACCATTTGAAAAGGAGGACAGGGCTCATGTAACTTTAACAGTTGTAGAGAAAAGGGAATTTCAGCCAGTGTCATTTGTATGCAATTAGTTCCTGGTGAAATTCCCTCTTCATCACAACAGTTAAAGTTGCAGGGGCCCTGCCTTCTTCTGTATATGGTCACTCTAGTATAGTGCCTGCAACTTTAACTGTTGTGATGAAGAGGGAATTTCACCAAGAACTAACTGCATACAAATGACACTGGCTGAAATTCCCTTTTCTTTACAACTGTTAAAGTTATATGAACCCTGTCCTCCTTTTCATATGGTCAGCCTATCTTAGGGTTGTAGCCAATGTTAGTCCTCCTTAGAGTAGACCCATTGAAATGAATGGGACTTAAATTAGACTAACATACAGTGCAATCCTATACATGCCTACTCAAAAGTAAGTCCCATTGAATTCAATGGTGCGTAAAGGCTGGTGCTTAAGGACTGCAGTCTTAGGTTGCCCTCATATACCCACTTGCCTGGGTTTGTGCCCTGTTGAACTCAGTGAGACTTACTCCTGCCTAGACATGCATAGGACTATATTGTCGGTCTTTGTTTTCTACCCTTCTAAAAGGATTGTAATTCATTCCTCACTGCCTTTTTCCCCCAAGCAACCATTACATTCTTTTATTACATTGCCCCAACAGAATTCCTTCTTCCTAAAGCAAGATTGTGTGCAATACAGAAAACCAGACTAAATTCCACCCCCTTTCTCACAGGACAAGAGAAAGTTCAAAGCAAAGAACGCCAGTCTAAACCCACTTCATACCTGAACGCTAACAATCCTCCCCCCCCCCCACTCTCTCTCCCCGCATTTCCTTTCCCCCTCTTTTGGTGCTTTCACTCTTTGCCCTGACTTATCTACCGCATGCCTTATTCCCACTCACCCTGCTTTAATAGATTAAAATGTAAGTATTTCTCTCCCTTCTCCTATCAAAGGTCTGCAAGCAAACTACAAGGAGTGTAAACCTGGACACAAAATAAAATATGTCTCTATTGCTGCCAACAGTTTTGTTAATACTTAACTCCCCAGCAGCTAATTTAAAACAGCTTAAGGTTGGAAGTGTCACTTAGCTTCATACTTACTAACCTTCTGCAAAGCTGGGCTGATTTCTTTTCTTTTGACACTGGCAACATCTGCCTTCAAAGTTTTGTGAAGCGGGAAACTCCACCTACTCTGGGAAAGTCTCCTCCTACTGTCTCACCCTTCAAGAAAAAAAAATCTGCTTACTTCAGTTAACATCACAAAAAGGTTTTTTTAATGTTTTATTTTCAACTGAAACTATGGCATTTATTATTGTTTAAACAGAGATTTCCCATAAAATTCAAAGGTTTTAAAAATCAGGTTAAGCTGATATACAAACTACTAACCTGGGCCCAGTACTCTTCAACATTTTTATTAATGATTGGGACGAGGAGATACAGGGAATGCTTATCAAATTTGCAGACAACACAAAATTGGGTGGGATCGCAAATAACCTGAAAGACAGAAACAAACTCCAAAGTGATCTTGAGAGACTGGAGCACTGGGCTGAAAACAACAGAATGCAATTTAATAGGGATAAATGCCAAGTTCTACACCTAGGGAAAAGAAACCAAATGCACAGTTACAAGATGGGGGATACTTGGCTCAGCAGTACTACAAGCGAGAAGGATCTTGGAATTGTTGTAGATCACAAGCTGAATATGAACCAACAGTGTGATGTGGCTGCAAAAAAAGCAAGTGCTATTTTGAGCTGCGTTAACAGAAGTATAGCTTCCAAATCGCACAACGTACTGGTTCCCCTCTATTTGGCACTGATTAGGCCCTATCGTGAGTATTGCGTCCAATTCTGGGAACCACACTTCAAGAAGGATGCAGACAAGCTGAAGCTTGTTCAGAGGATGGCAACAAGGATGATCAGGGGTCTAGAAACAAAGCCCTATGAGGAGAGATTGAAAGAACTGGGCATATTTAGCCTGGAGAAGAGAAGATTGAGAGGAGACATGATAACACTCTTCAAATATTTGAACGGTTGTCACACAGAGCCGATCTACATACGAGGTTTTTGACGTTTTATAAGGGTTATGAAAACTCTTTGGGCCACATGACACACTCCCTATAACGTTGTATATCTGAAGTTTTTTAAAACTCACTTCAGTTATATACAACAGTTTCACTTTTAATAAATCGTTTTAAGTAAAATAATGTGTCCTTCCTTACCATTGTGATTCATGGGGGCAGTGCTTCGTTTACTGGTGCCCAAATGCTTAGCAGTTGATTGGTGGGGAAGAAAGAGGAAGTGGGCAAGTGAACTACAACACCCACAATTCTCAGCCCTATACTCGCTAGGGAATGACAGAGGAACTAAGGAGGAAGTGGGTGACTGAACTACAACCCCCACAATGCTTTGCCCTAAACTCATTGTAAAAACGAAAGAGAAAGAGACAGGGCAGAACAGTGTGTGACCACACACACCGCTTTAAAGACTGAAGACTGTTCTGTAACGTGAGTTCTCAGTAATGTGGCCTAAGACGTTTTAGAACGCACCTATTTGGAACGTTTTAAAATATTTTTTAAAACGTTCCAAAGGACTGTGTAGATCGGTTCACAGAGGAAGGCCAGGATCTCTTCTCGATCAACCCAGAATACACGACACAGAATAATGGGCTCAAGTTACAGGAAGCCAATTACCTAGGGAGGTGGTGGGCTCTCCCACATTAGAAGCATTCAAGAGGCAGCTGGACAACATCTGTCAGGTATGCTTTAAAGTAGATTCCTGCATTGAGCAAGGGGTTGGACTCGATGGCCTTATAGGCCCCTTCCAACTCTACTATTCTATGGTTCGATGATTCTATCTGGATCGATACAGCTTGGTTATAGTTATCGATGCCCTGGTGACCTCGTTTGGATTACTGCAATGCATTATACGTGGGGCTGCCTCTGAAAATGACCTGGAAACTTCAGCTGGGCTAGATCTTCACCAATGCTTTTTATTAGTATTGAAATGCACTGATCATTGTTGGGGAATATTACATGTTATCCAAAATACCGCAACAGGTGTATGCTACAAGGTATAAATATGCAAGAGAGATATAGCGTCACTATGATGGAATCATATCAATATGAAATGATGAAGTGTAGATCTGGACCTGGTGTAAAATAGGGCAGCAAGATTGTTAATGGAGACTGGCCCATATGAGCATATTATACCAGTGTTTTACAATCTGTGCTGGTTGCCAGTCCATTTCTGGACCAAATCCAAAGTTCTGGTGTTAACAAAGTCCTAAATGGCTTGGTGCCAAGTTACCTGAAGGATCATCTCCATCCACATAAACCTGCATATTTTTCATGGGCTTATATTATAATTGCAGTCATTCCTTGTTGATCATATGAAGCTACAATCCTATGCACACTTCCAGGGCCCTTGGACAAGAAACACTCAATGAGCCCCCTCCCTCAGTGAGTCTACTTTCTCACCGCCATGGTCACCAGCCGCTATTCTTTCACATCATTACTGCCACTTCCATGCTTGACAGGCAGAGGGCTAGAGCAAGTAGACCGTGGCATCTACTGCTCCTCCTCCTCACCATTGCCGTTGTCTAGGCCAGAGCACGAGGCAAGTGAACGAACAGGTTGCAATGGTGAAGAGGAGGAGCTACTCCAGGAGACTATTTTCAGTGGGTCCCTGCTGAGGTCCGGGTCTTTGACAGGTGCCTAACTATGCCCACCTTGGTGCCAGCCCTACACACTTCCATGAATATGCCTCATTGAGCTCAATGGAGCTTACTTCTATGTAGACAAGTATAGGATTGCACTGTTGCATCAGCTTCATGGAATCCCAGTTTGTTTCAGAGTCCAATTCTAAATGATGCTTTCCACTTTTTAAAAGCCGTAAATGTCTTGAGACTAGATGAGTCATCACACAGGGGAAAACCATGTTTGCTTACCGTTGCTTTTCCACCTGCGCGTTTGTCCCTCGTTACTTCCTCTTTTGAAAGAAGAAGTAAACAATGTGCACATGGCCTGTTCAGTGGGCCATTCTGATCGCACTGCTTCTCCTGCACACAGCAGGAGATAGTGGCAACTTCCATCTTTAAAAATAAGTTGGACTTACTGGGGTGTTTTTTTGTCACGGGAAGAAGGCTAGAAGGGGCGGGAAGCAGATGACGTCGTGAGAGGGACCTGCGAAAATCTGTGAATGCCCAGTAACGAGTGTGCAATAAAACGCTTGTCTGATGGAGCTCAAAGTTAATGGAAAAGGGCTGCTCCTTCCCAGGGCCTTTATCACATGGGCGGTTTGAAGCACACTCACCGTGAATTTGATCCAATTCTTTCACATGACGTTGTCCCCCTCTCACTGTTATCACGCCCTGAGTGCTCCTTTTTTAGTTCCTCTTTCGAAATATCCCTGAACGGGGATTGTCCTGCCATCATCCTCTCTCCTTGCTGTATGCCGCCGCATTTCCCGCTCGCAGTGGGTGATGTCATCACCTGACACAAGCAGGAAATGCGGCGGCACACAGCGAGGAGACAGGACGACGGGGGTCGATGCAGAGGAGGCAGCAGTAAGCAGGGAGAGGGGGGAGGGAGGGGGAGAGCGGGAGTGCTGTGCACAGATCCAATTCGGGATCCGGATCCGGATCTATGCATAGCCCTAGTAGCCAGTTTATATGTAGTGCACAATAAAGAATACACAGAGCAGGAGAAAGGGCAGCCAGTAACATTTATATCTCCCCTTCAGAATAATCCCGTGTGTATGAATTTCCTGGTTGTTTATTCTACAGCACTAGCAGAGGGGGGCAACTCCAGCCTTTTCCCTCCATGCAGAACCTAGGTGCCTCCTGTCTGTCCACCTGTCTGTCTCCCTGGGCTTCAATATTGCTGGTTCACAGTACGTGGATGTGAGGGGGAGAGGTGTAGGGTAAACCATCCAACATTATTCATCTCTTCCATTAAACTTTCTTGACCAGTGGAGCATGGAGAGAAGCAGGGAGCAAGCCTCTCTCATTGGCTGAGCATCATCTATGGGGTGGATGACATTCACTTCAACTAGCGTAACTCCACTCATCCAACTGCAAAGTAAGGCGGATTAAAGTGCAGTTTGACCTGTGAAAAGCAGGTTTTATGTTAGTGGTTACTCCACATTTTTTGATTTATTGCTGTTAATGGACCAAAACTGATTTCATGAAAATCTGGATAATACCTGGTAGTGTTTTTCCTTCCATTTTCATATAGATGACCCCAGCAGTCTGAGCACCTGGTAACAATATTCTACACTAGGGTGAGATGTATTTAAATACTAGTAATTACTTCTCAATTTGCAACTATAGATATATTTGAATATATGTACATTTTAACCAAATCTGTTTCTTTTTAAGGACACTTCTTTGGTGGTGTGTTTCTTCTTTTTCTGACAATGTGTAAGCGGCCATTCTAGTTATGCAGCCAGTATGCCAGATAAGAGTTCTTTGCTGTGGCAGCTGGGCTCTGGTAACCCTTGCCTCAAACAGTCCCCTAAAAACAGTACTGTTTCATTGGACTCTGATTCGGATAAGTAGATGTTTCTCTTCCCTGTTGTGCTCATGTTTATGTTTCCCTCAGCTGCATGATTTTATAATTTTGTTGTGTTTTGAAAAATAAAAATGGAATTGAATGTGTTATCATATTGTCACCAGCTGCCTTGAAATTTCTTTGGAATAGAAAGCAAGGGAGGAGATAAGTTTTTAAAACAAAGTAAGTATTTATTATTAATTGTGGAATGTGATATTCTTTCAATGCTACAGGGCATTTTTGTGGACACAGATAAGGACAACCCCTTTGCAGACCAGATTTTAACACTGAACAGCATGCTGCAGGTTATTATTTCCTGTTGAAAACACGATTTGCTGTTGCTACAAATTTTTCATCAGGTGGAGGCTTCCTTTGGCTGCCGGGCTGCAGAAACTTCTTAATCGTGGGAACTTCACACATTCTTGTTTTAAAGGCCTAAAATGGGAAATGTTACAAAGTGTCCACAGCAAGAAAGGTAAGTCTACAACCAAAAAACAAATCTTAAAAATTACAAAGTTGAATGGATTTTAACCTAGGGTAGGTGTCATGGCTGAATCCTTAGAAAAGTAGGATGAAATCCAATCTCTCTCTCTCTCTCTCTCTCCCTCTCTCTCTTCTGTTCACTTGCAGCCTGCAAAAGAAAATCTGTTCGGAAGGGTCTCCTGACTATCTGGAGAAAATTTTGAGATGCATAGAGGGCTTGTAGAATGGTGGCAGACTTGCCCCATTCCCAGTTCTGATGACAAAACAGTTGTGTCAGAAGAACTACATCACTGGATTTCATAGGTGTGTGTGTATGAGAGAGAGGGGGGGAGGAGTTTTTTTAAAATTGCACTCCCAGCCACCATTTGTCAATTTCAAAATTTTCTGTAGGAAAACCATCATGGTAAAACCAATGTAGACTTGACCTAAATTATTCACATCCCCAAGATTACCCTGAGCAAGCTCATGCCTAGGGATTCCAGAATTAGAAATGTGGGTCCTCTTCCCAGTTGATTTTTCTTCTTTTTCTATAGGTTTTAAAAAGTGTTTTATAGATATTTTGAGGCACAAGGAAAACATCCCAGGAAATTATTCCCCTAGGAATACAGGAGCTTTGCTCCCCCTGGTGGTTTCAAGGTATGACCAAATGGATTCTGGGGGCCAAACTAGATGTCACAAAGCAGATGTGTGTAAAATCAGACTATGATTTGGAGTGGAAAAATGGCGAGAAGAAGGGCTGTTTAGACCATTCACCTCTGGGTATTTTTCTGCACAAAATGGCTCCATGGGGATCATGAAATGGGCAATTCTGAACAGAACATCAACCAGAGGCAAAGGTATCTAAGCAACCCCTTCCACCCTCCGCTATTCTTCTGTTTCCAATCACAGCTTCCCCTGGGTGATTTTCATTTAAAAACAACAACAACATCAAGATACTTTAACACCTGTCAGCAATCTTAAAAGACAGAGCAACGGGTTTAGAAAAGTTTGCCGCAGACATTGTGGCTCTCAATGCAACCTAAGCTGGAAACTCTAGCTTTTAGTAAAGAGCTTTCAGGCTTCCAAAATATACTTCCTTGTTCCCAAAGGTGTCACCTTCTAACTGGCAATACCTGTATTTGGGAAGTTTTGATGACAAAACTTCTATTTACCTCGCCTGAAGGTTTATTGTTCAGTCCAAGGACCAAACTGCAATCTAGTCCATTTATGGGGTGGGGTGCAAAGCAGAGTTAAAGGAATCCTTACTGATGTTAAGCATACTCACAAGTAAGCAGTACAAGCTTCTGCATGTCTGTTCAGAAGTAAGCAGGGTAAGCATCTGAATGTTTACTCAGAAATAAGCAGGACTGAATCACTCAACAACTTTCTCCCTAGGCTTGGCCCCCTGTCTCTGGCAGGGAAAAGCTGTTATCTCCAATTGGCAGCTGAGGATTGTTAAGAGCTTTCCCTCTGCTGAGCCCTGAGAAAGGGAGTCTTTTTTTGTGCTCAGCAAGGAAAAGTGCTAATATCCTATCAGCTGCTGATTGGAGATAAGTGCATTTCCCTGCTGGAAGACAAGGCAGGGTCTGAGGAAGAAGGTGGCAGGCCAGATGGGGTTCTTGTGCCTGCTTTGTATTATTGACTATGTCACATGCATTGTTATTCAGCTAACTCTTTTACCTGCAGTGAAGGAAACTGGGAAAGAATAGTGGGCTCCTTCTCTTCTGCCATTAATATGGTCTCAGTCAGTTGGACATCAGCCCAGGTCAGCTGGCTGCCCAGAAGAAAATGTTGCCCATTGTCTTTTAAAACCTATGGAATAAACATTTATCACTTGCAAATCAATCCAGTTATTTATTCATTCATTCATTCATTCACTTACTACATCTATGGGCTTCTTTTCTGCCACAGCCCTCAAAGAAGTTTACAATTTAAAAGAATGGCTTATCGTTAAAGACACATAATACAAAAGAAAAACGAAAGGGGAAGGAAAAATAAAATCACCAAATGAAGATACAAAAATATATTAGGTAACTGTGAAAAATAATGTGTAACAACCACATGGAATAGTTATTACAGAGATCAATTCTGGGAGGGGAAAAGGTCAAGCGGCAGCTTGTTCAACCAAGTCGATAAAGAGAGAAGAAGTATATCTTGAAAACATTGTCATGGATCTAACAACTTTAGCCTAAGCTGAACTCTACATGCATTCACTCAAAACAAGCTTTCAATCCTCCCTGAAGCAAAGCCATTCATTCATTTTAAAAAATGCATATGCTGCCTTTCAGGGCACAACCCTCCAAATCTTGGCTTACATCAGAACCCTAATACATACTATATCAATAAAACCACAATATAACTAGCAGCAGTTAAAGCCATGCAGAGCACCACATACTAAAAAGTAGCTTAAAATAGGAAAAAGTTTCAGGATGCTCAAAACCCGGTAGAGGCAACATGTACCTCCCTGAGAAAGGGAATTCTACAGACATGGAGCCATTACCACAAAGGCCCTATCTCTTCTATCTGCTGATCTAATAGATCTCAACAGCGGATCCATGTACAGGGCCGCTGGGGCTGGTCTCAAGGCCTGGGCAGATTCATATTGATGCAGGTATTACTGCAAATAACCTTTAAAGGTCATTGCCAACACATTAAATTTGGCCCAGAAACAAACAGGCAGCCGATGCAAGTAGTAAAGTTTAGGTGATCAATGTTCCCCCCACTTGCCCCCACCAGCATCTCAACAGCTGTCTTCTGTGCCAGGCAAAGATTCCAAGCCATCCATCCTTTTTCCCTACAAGAGAAACTGTTTTGCCTCTAATCCATTATCTGCTTGCCTACCTTCTCATAAACCGGGAAATATCTCTTCATGGTTCGTTCAATAATTAAGCTAAGATTCTTTTCCTTTTGTTCTGGAGGTGATTTGTGGTGAACCCTGATCATTCCCATCAGGTCTGTTGTTCCTTCCACATACATATCCAACCTGAAGAGAGAGGAAAGAGAGAGTCAGCTCAATAAATAGTTAATTGATCACACATTATTGAATACCTTAGTAACATAGACAGCACTAGCTGTTTCTATTCACTGTAGAATGCAGGCCCCACTGTCCCCCCTTGCTGAGGTCCCTGCCACCCCCTACTGACATCCAAATACAGTAAAGTATTAAAAATAGCTTTCAAACCACGTATTTTGAACCTTTTGATGTTAGTTTGTGGTTCACAATAGAAATAATGTTCCTGGCCAGTTAAAGGGGGCTCCGCATCTGGCCATTACGTCCAGTTTCTAAACTTCTTAGCTACACCATTATCTTTGCAATGTAGAAAGGCATTTATTGCAGTATCCTGCTCAGTCCTAATTAACTAGTATATAGATGGAGCACCCTGACTACTTGATTAGATGTATTTGGACTGAAATGTTCTGCGTTTGCATGTAAAATGGATATGAATACAATTACAGTGCTCTCTCCTTCAAGTTCTTCCCACAGAGGTTGTATTTTGCAGCCACATAGTTGAGAATGGCTCGGGTTTGCACTAGCCGCATCCCATCAATTTCAACCATAGGCACTTGTTGAAAGAGCAGGGATCCATCTGTGGAAAAAGAAATGGCAGGTCAAGCCTCTCAGGTGACTGCACCACATGCCCTACACTGGAAAAAGAGAACATTCTTTAACATAAGCTGACCAGATAAAATCCAGGTCAGGGCTCATGTAACTTTAACAGTTGTAGAGAAAAGGGAATTTCAGCCAGTGTCATTTGTATGCAATTAGTTCCTGGTGAAATTCCCTTTTCATCACAACAGTTAAAGTTGCAGGCACTATACTAGAGTGACCATATACAAAAGAAGGCAGGGCCCCTGCAACTTTAACTGTTGTGATGAAGAGGGAATTTCACCAGGAACTAATTGCATAAAAATGACACTGGCTGAAATTCCCTTTTCTCTACAACTGTTAAAGTTACAGGAGCCCTGTCCTCCTTTTCATATGGTCAGCCTATGTATTGCATTGCTCTTTCTGTTTTTAATGTGATTTTAGACAGTTTTCCGTGGCTGCATGTTTTCTAACTGTTTTATCCCATGTTTATTGTTGTTTTACATTGGATTCTGTCCACATTCCTACTTATATGGGGTAAACTAAAGCAAGGAAGCACCAGCGGTATTTATAATCAAGTTATATTGTCATCTGGCGGCATCCTCCATCTAACAATGATAAAAATGGGATATTTTTGGCCTATGGTATACTAGCACTACTCTTATTCAGGTAGGGTGACCATATAGAAAGGAGGACAGGGCTCCTGTGTCTTTAACAGCTGTATTGAAAGGGGAATTTCAGCAGGTGTCATTTGTATGCATGCAGCACCTGGTGAAATTCCTTCTTCATCACAACAGTTAAAGCTGCAAGAGCCCTGCCCTCTTTTGTAGCGTGACCAGATACAAAAGAGAGCAGGGCCCCTGCAGCTTTAACTCTTATGACGAAGGGGGAATTTCACCAGGTGCTGCATGCATACAAAGGACACCTGTCCTTCTTTTCATATGGTCATCCTAGTTCAGTGATAATTGTGCATTATCTGGTTTGTTGCATGTTTAGTCCCTGTGCAAACAGGAAAGCATTTCTCTGAAGTCTCCGTGGTATCTGCCCAATCTCCTGCCACCACTGTTACTTCTGGTATTCTTACTCGGAGGATTTTCCTCCTTCAAAATGGACATGTGTAAGTATTGGTATGGAAGAAGCAGCAATATATATTTTAAAAGACGTGTCAGTGAAATTGGAATGTGTCCACCCTCCCTCAGGTATTGGGGGAAATGGTGAAACGTACAAACATTGTCAGTTTGACTGGGTTTCTCTAGCTTTGCTGCTGAGAAGGGGAGAAATCTTGTATCAGTCCTGCTGCTGATTTTAAAACCATAATAATGGGAGTGGCTGGAGATGCACAGGTGCCCCTGAGGCTGGTGCACAGTCACCAACGTGACTGACCACCCCTCTGCCTCTGATGACACGATAATGCTTCTGTCAGTTCATGCCCCAAAGGGCTGTGTTGCAGCTGAAGTTTTAAAAGGTGTGATAGATCAGTGCTTGAAAAAATGGGACGACAGAGAAACCACGACAGTTCAGAATGAATGTCGCCTGGATTCTCAGCAATGTATAAGTGAGCAAATGGTATCAGTAGCAGAGAAAATGGCTTGATTACTAGTAGCCTCAGTCAGATCAGTATTGCTCCAAGTAACAAACCGAGTGCCCTCTTGTGGTTGAAGAGGGAAACTTTACCGGGAACTCAAAACTCTGTTGGTGAGCTTGCAAGGGTTTGTTCGGCCATTTCAATCGAGGAGCCATTTCAATTGAGGAGAAAGTTGTTCACATCGGAAAAAGAATCTCCCCTGCTCTGCTGAAATGAATCAAATGGGAGAAACACACTTGCAAGAAAAGACTGTATGCTTAGTGGAACACCTGCAGGGCCCTGCATCTGGACGAAGCTCATAATCTGTTGCTTTACCTTTGATTAAGTTTTCATATTGCTCTCTTGTTTCCAAAAATTCTTCTTCAAACTGAAAAGGGAGAGGAATAATATGAGCTGTTATTTTTTTTATCCCAAAAATCAAAGAGTACTGTGGCATCTAAAAGACTAACAAAAAATATGATGGCATTAGCTTTTATGTGTCACAGCCTATATCCTCATTGATCACCTAAGTGGGTAGATTTATATATCCTGAGAACAGAGAAAAGAAAACCTTTTTAAAAAGATCTTAAAAAACTGGAGACCAAAGTTCCAGCAATGTAAGGACTAGCAGTACTATACAACACACAGATCAGTGGAGGCTAGTGGTTTTGAATACTGTGGGATTGTGATTTCACTCAGAACCAGTCAGAAGGCTAAAGGAGCTCTCCAAGGTGCTGAACCCAGTAGGGTTTGGCATGTTGAATAGCTCCCTCAGAGTTCCTACTTGTTTTGACTGAAACCAGGAATGGATTCAGAGTAGGGCTGTGCACCAGTTTGGTTCTGGAGTCGAATCCCAAACCGAAGCAGACCAGACCCGGCTGCATCAGGTCCGAAGCGCTTCAGCCCAATCTGGGACAATGGCAAGCCACTGCATCGTCCACTGAGCCATCAGGATTTATCTGACCCATCCTCTCACACCCAGCAGCCGCCTCTCTTGCACAAGAGTCCCTGTTTTTAAGGAAGATGGGGGCTCTCTATGTAGTAGATCTACTGTTGCAAACAACGGCTGCCATAAAGGCCGATTTCCAGAAGTGGGCCTTTATGGCCGCCAATGTTTGCAACAGTAGATCTATGATAGTGACTAGAGGAGTCACCAGCCTCTACTGGCATAGATTAATTATTATGTCTCAGGAATGTTGAACATGGATACCATATTCTAGAAATCCAGCTGATTAGGGCGGGGATAATGAAGGAGGGCCCCCAAAGTACATTCTCTTAGTTGTTGTTGTTGTTTTAATCTCAGGCAGTGAAAGGCTAGAGCTGGTCCAGCAGGACTACAAAGTGGTTTCCCCCTCGGAATCAGGTGCAATACATCTGGGATCAGGAAGAGGGGCTTCCAGTTGAGCCACTGCAATTTCCAGGTGGGCCTAAGGCCAGCACTTCTCTTCAGAAGTTAAATACTTGAATGTGAGTTGCGGGATGTGACATTCAGCTGAAGTCTGGGAACTCTGTTGCTGCCTTGGTTATGTTTTCCTTGGTTTTAAAATAGAACAATAGCATCACCAAAAAGGAATGTGCATATGGTCTTGAGTGAGAATTCAGGATCCCACTTGTACTGTTGACAGATTGAGAGCATTTCTAGATGAGGCTTTTATCCCACACCTTTACCAGGGTTTGCACTTCTGGATTCGATTACGATTTATTTGAATGGCCATTTGGAGACTTCTTAATACGCCTTTTTTCCCCTCAGGTTTGTGCAGGACCTCAATCCAACCCAATGTATTTCAATGGCCATTTTGAGGCAGATCTGTTAATGGGCTTTTCTACATGCATGAGGCTTTTAAGCCACACCTTTACTGAAGTTTCTGCTTCCAGATTCTTGGCAGGATTAAGATTGGCTCCTTTACACATGCTTTTTTTCTGGGGGGGGGGGTCTCTTTCTGCCTTTCTATGGTGTTCTTTAAATGAGCTATTTATAGCATGCTCATTTCTGGACACACATGGAAGTTTCCAGGTCAATTTAACTTAGGGTGACCAGATAAAATCCAGGTCAGGGCTCATGTAACTTTAACAGTTGTAGAGAAAAGGGAATTTCAGCCAGTGTCATTTGTATGCAATTAGTTCCTGGTGAAATGCCCTCTTCAACACAAATGTTAAAGTTGCAGGGGCCCTGCCTTCTTTTGTATATGGTCACTCTAGTATAGTGCATGCACCTTTAACTGTTGTGATGAAGAGGGAATTTCACCAGGAACTAATTGCATACAAATGACACTGACTGAAATTCCCTTTTCTTTACAACTGTTAAAGTTACATGAGCCCTGACCTGGATTTTATCTGGTCAGCCTAATTTAACTATGCTGTAATCAAACATGAGGTCTTCTGTAATTCCTCCCTTCCTTATTCCATTTTAAAATACATCACAGATAAGCTGGAATAAACCCCTAATGGCATGACACTGGCAGCCTGTAAAGCTGGCATTGCACTATGAACCTGCCGAGAAATGGAGGAAGGACTTTGAACGGAGGGAGAAGAGGGTAAAATGCCTTCCTCCAACAAAGGAACGCTGATCCTATCCTCATGTGTCTACTTAGAAGTAAGTACCATTGTGTTCAGTGGGGCTTACTCCCAAGTAAGTGTGATGAGCATTGTAAATGTACAGCAAAATGTTACTTCTACTCAGAAGTAAGTCCTGGCTTTCCTTGGGGCTGTGAGGAAACATAACAAGAACACCCCTCCTTTGCACACATGCCAGGGAAGGAGGGGCTTCATCAATTCAACTGTGTCTGCCATTTAAAGGAGCCCTGGGAAACAGAACAGGACCTTCCCTTACCCCTCTCCTCCTGTGTCATCCAATTCATAGCAATTCGGATTAACACCATTAAAGAAAGAGGAAGCACTACAGAACCGAATAAACACCGGAATTTCCCTTAAAGTAGAGAAGCGCTAAGTTTCATTATACAGCTGCTAGATGGCGTGTGTTATAGCAGAATTGAACAATACACACTATAAATATAACGCCATTCAGGAAAATACTGCACTTTCCTTAATCTAAAAAAAAACTATAATGGTCACAAAACATGGGAGACGCCTTGGAGGAGGGGTATGTCATATAAAGGACTCACAAACTACTATGAGTGAGCAAATATGAGAACATAATGAGAGTCCCAAGTAGAAAGACTATGAGACTGAGCTTTCCCCTTCCCTGTCTGAAATGCACAGTCTCCTGCCTGTTGATATGGATGTAACTATGTTGCGGTTGTGAAAATGGCACGTATCCAGTGATAATCCCAGCATAACTTCAAGTAAGCAAGCAAAATGAAGAATTCCGTGTGGGACAACAAGCGCACGAACCTCAACACCAGCGGCTGCTAACAGCCAGCGAATAGATTCCATTCTCCCTCTTCCATTGAAGTAATACAGCTTTGGTTTCCCAGCCATGGAGGTTCAAGCGCTGTGGGTATTCTGAAATATAAGCTAAAGATATTAAGTTGTTTAGGGGAAGGCTGAAAGTCACGTCAATACTATATTCTGCACATGTACCTTTTCCAACATGCATTTCCATTCTGGGAACTAAATGTGCTGTATATAGATATTTATTTAAAAGCATTTACATCTGGTCTCTTCATAAGCTAGTTAAAATGGCCTGTGATCAATATGAAGTCAGAGAACGAACAATAAAACCTTAAAACCATAGCATAGAAAAAATTAACAGCTGAAATAAAACCTTTTCAGCAGCCAGCCAGTTGCTAAGCCTCCAATAATTCTCCATGCCCTTTTGATAACTAAAACACTGATATTGCAGCATTTTAAGTACGAATGCTCATCTCCTATAATACAACGGATTAAGGACCCAACAGGGCTATCAATATTTGAATGGGTGGTATATAGACCCCACTTGCGAACGAATACTTATATGGATATTTGGGGAAGGATCCAGTGGTGCCCTACTGCTGATGGTGAGCACCGCTGGTTACTGGTCCGCATGTGGCCAGCCCCAATGCTGGAACATGCATGGTACCTACTGCTGATGGGGGCAATGTAGCGATTTTGGGGCAAGCTCCCAAACGACTGGAAATGCAAGTTTCTGAAAGAGGCAGGTTGCACTTTCCAAAAACATGTATTTCTGGTTTTTGGGGGGTGGGGGCTCATCACCAGTGGTAGGACATCTTTGGATCCTATCCATTGTCTGCTTTTCTTGAAGTTTGACCCTGTTCAGACAACACGCTAAGCCACGGTAGTTAAGCATTTTGAGCTAGCATGTCATGTGAACCATTCCTAACCATGGTGGCTACACAACAACGGTTTAAACATGCTCACTAACCATTTACTGCAAAAGGGTTAGCATTCTAACCATGGCTTAGTGTGTTGTCTAAATAGGACATTCATGTAGAATTCTTAGAAAGCCATATTTTCATACATACATGCGCACACTTCATATGCATGCATTGAAATTCAAATCTTCACATTTATGTACCCATTTTTTTATTTTCCTCTTTTTTGTTTTGTTGAAATTTCACAATAAAAACCAATTTAAAATAGAAAGCCCCCAATAAGAAAGAACTGTACAGCAGTAAAGCTACAAATCCTACATTGGCAAATATTCCTAGCCAAATACAGTGCTAAACAATGTGGTTATTCATTGCCTTGTAAAGATAAGGAGAATCACATCTACATCTAATTTGAACCTTCCATAGAAGCTTGTTCTACCTGCTCAGCCAGTTGTGCCCTTTCATATGTACCTAAAGGAAAGTTAATATATTACTTCAGGTGCTAAATTATTATGTGCTAAAACTAATAATAGTTAAGCTACAAAGGCACTTAAAATCCACTTAAATCAAAGGGACTTGCGGCCTTCCAAATCTTCTTGGACTGCAATTCCCATCAGCTCCAGTCAGCAAGGTCATTCCTCAAGCATGATGGGAGCTGGGCCACAGTTTTGCCACCTCTGACTTGAATGTCGCAATAATATTACAAGTGTACATTGGAGTATTTGATACAGGTTAACCCTTTACAAAAAGGGGATTAGCCAGTAAGACAAGGGTGGGAAGCCTGTGGGGCTCCAGACATTGTTGAACTGCAATTCCCATCATCCCTGACCATTGGTCATCCTGGCTAAGGCTGAAGTCCAACAATATTTGGAGGGCTGCAGGTTCTCCAGCCCTGCAGTAAGCAAACAACATAATCCTTCAGATTGCATCTCCTTTTTTCCCTATCAGAGCTCATGTGCTGGATAAAGAAAAATTCAGAAGGAAGAGCTTTCCCAAGCGTGGTGGAGAGGATGCTGATGGCGAAAGCCCCATTTAGCTGAATTTCTTTGGACAAGGCCCACCCTAGAACACGTGGCGAGTCAACCCTCTGTTTCTCTCTTCCCCTCGCATGCAAAGACATACACAGGCATTTACTTTTACAAGGGAACTGCACTAACACCAACATTGTTTCTTATTTCTCTCTCCCCCCACTCCTGCATTGTACCCTTCAAGAAGTGAAGAAGCCGTTTGAACAGACATAAACGTCTGTAACTAACCTTCTCTGAGCCTTTGGTCTGGCCTCCAGGCCCTTCTTTCTTTCTTCCTGTTCCTGTTCAAGATACTTTGCCTGAAATGACTAATTCCTGGAACTCCTCCCACAGAAGTTGCTTCCCATTCAAGGGGCAGATCTACACCTAGCAGTCTACAACACTTTGAAAACAGTTTGAAAACTGTATATGGAGTGGGTCATGGGCCTCAACGGTTGTCAATACTGTTATAAACTATTTTCAAGCAGTAGTGTAGATCCTGCCAGGCACTTGTAAAGCCTACACTGCAAGACTGCACTCCATTTTATACAATGGCTATTTTCCGCTTTTGCCCTGGATTGATAGAATCCCCACATGTGCACAAAGACTGAAAAAGGAGGCCAAAAATGACTTGTAGACAGAGCTGGCCCTCCCAAGAGGCAGAGTGAATCCCCCACCTCAGGCAGCAGAGTGGAAGGAGTGGCCAATTGTTCACTCTCCAGCCCACCGGCCATTTTCTCACTGTGGCATTTGCTGCGGCAGGAAAGAGGGGTCAGCAGGGCTCTCCAGAGTTGTTACTTGCCAAGCCTACAGTAGGTGCTCTGGAGAGCTCCACCAGTCCCACTCTCCTGCTGCAGCAAATGTTGCAGTGAGAGGGTGGCCAGCCTGGCTCTCCAGAGCACCCACCTACCCTCTGCTTTGCTCTGAGGAGATTGGCTGGAAAAAGTGGCCAGCATGGCTCTTCAGAGAGCCGCTTGGGCCCAAGTGCCTATACAGTTGATTTCCTGGGACACCCCTCACAGGCAAACTTCTAGGACACCCCTCCCACAATGCCTAGCTCTGAGGAAGGACCTTCTATGATCCAGGCATTTGGGTTGACACACCTCTCCAGAGAGCTCACCTGCCCTTTGAATCGTAGTGAGGGGATACTGAGCATGAGCCAGGAGCAGGTTGTGGCAATGGGTGGGGGTGACTTAGTGGCTGTAACAGTGTCAATGGGGGGACACCATGGCAGCAGCAGCACATGTGCTCTCCCACCCCCAGGCAGTATAAAAACTCATTTTTATTTATTTATTTATTTATTACATTTGTATACCGCCCCATAGCCGAAGTTCTCTGGGTGGTTTACATAGGATTAAAACAATTAAAAACAATATACAAAAATTAAAACAGCAAAAACACGCAATACACACATACATTTAAAACCGCCACAACAGCCCCAAAAAGCTACAAAAACAAACCCAGGCTCCTCAGATATTGCCAAATGCCTGAGAGAAGAGGAAAGTCTTGACCTGGCACCAAAAAGATTACAATGTTGGCGCCAGGCGGGCCTCGTCAGGGAGATGGTTCCCCAATTGGGGGGCCACCACAGAGAAGGCCCTTGTTGCCGACCTCCGAGCTTCCCTTGGAGTAGGCACTCGGAGGGCCTTAGATGTTGAACATAGTGTTTGGGTAGGTTCATGTCGTGAAAGGTGTTCTGTCAGATATTGTGGTCCCAAGCCTTGTAAGACTTTATAGGTTAAAACCAGCACCTTGAATCGGGCTTGGAAACTTACAGGCAGCCAATGCAAGTGGGCCAGAGTAGGTCTTATTTGCTCAAACCTTCTGGTTCCAGTTATCAATCTGGCCGCTGAATTTTGCACAAGCTGCACCCTCTGAACCACCTTCAAAGGCAGCCCCACGTAGAGTGCATTGAAGGTTACTAGAGCATGGACAACTGAAGCCAGGTTATCCCTGTCCAGATAGGGACGTAGCTGGGCCATCAACTGAAGTTAGTAGAAGGCACTCCGTGCCACTGAGGCCACCTGAGCCTCAAGTGACAGAGATGGTTCTAGGAGAACCCCCAAGCTACAAACCTGGTCCTTCAAGGGGAGTGCAACCCCATCCAGAACAGGTTGAAGACCCTCCATCCGGTCAGCAGAACCACCCACTAACAGTGTCTCAGTCTTGTCTGGATTGAGCTTCAGTTTATTAGCCCTCATCCAGTCCATTGTCGCAGCCAGGCACTGGTTCAGCACATCCACAGCCTCACCTGATGAAGATGAAAAGGAAAAATAGAGCTGCGTGTCATCAGCGTACTGATGACAACACACTCCAAAACTCCGGATGACTGCACTCAGTGGTTTCATATAGATGTTGAACAGCATGGGGGAGAAGACTGACCCCTGCAGAATCCCATACTGGAGAATCCAAGGGGCCAAACAATGTTCCCCAAGCACCACCTTCTGGAGCCGACCTGCCAAGTAGGAGCGGAACCACTGCAATGCAGTGCCTCCCACTCCCAACTCAGCCAGTTGTCCCAGAAGGATACCATGGTCGATGGTATCGAAAGCCGCAGAGAGATCAAGGAGAATCACACTCCCCTTGTCTTTCTCCCAACATAGGTAATCATGCAGGGCGACCAAGGCTGTTTCCATATCAAAACCAGGCCTGATATCCGACTGAAATGGATCCAGATAATCGGTCTCCTCCAAGAGTGCCTGGAGCTGGCTTGCAACCACCCGTTCCAGGACCTTGCCCAGGAATGGAACATTTGCTACTGGCCTGTAGTTATTAAGATTTTCAGGGTCCAAGGAAGATTTCTTTAGGAGTGGTCTCACTGCTGCCTCTTTCAGGAGGCCTGGGACCACTCCCCCTTGCAAAGAGGCATTAATCACTTCCCTGGCCCAGCCAGTTGTTCCATCCCTGCTAGCTTTTATTAGCCAAGAGGGGCAAGGATCCAATATGGAAGTGGTTCCACAAGCACCTTGTCCACGTCCTCGAGCTGCACCAACTGAAACTCATCCAAGAAAACAGGACAAACCTGTGCTCTGGATACGTCAATTGATTCACCTGCTATAACACTGGAGTCTAAGACCTGACGGATGCCAAAGATTTTATTTTGGGAGTGCCCAGTAAATGTATTACAGCGGGACTCAGATGGTTCTACCATGTCCTTGGGGCCAGCATGTAAAAGCCCCCGGACAACTCTGAAAAGCTCTGTTGGGTGGCATGTTGATGATTGAATAGTGGCAGGAAAGTATTGTTTTTTTGCTGCCCTCACTGCCCCTGAATACAGCTTAAAATAGGCACTTAGCAGTGTTTGATTGCATCCATCCAGAGTTCGTCTCCATCTGCCCTCAAGCCGTCTCCTGTTTTGTTTCATCACTCTCAGCTCCGGGGTATACCACGGAGCCGCACGAGCTCTACACAGGAGAGAGCGCTCAGGATCAATTGTGTCAACTTCCCAGGTCATTTCTGCATTCCACAGATCAACCAAGGTTTCGACAGGAGAGCCAGCCCAATCAGCCAGAAAACTCCCCAGAGCCCTCTGGAAACCATCTGGATCCATTGGCCTCCGGGGCGGACCATCTTAATGGGTCCCCCACCCTTGCAGAGGGGAAAAACTGCTGTAAGTCTAAACCTCAGCAGGTGATGATCTGACCATGACACAGGGGTTGATGTAAAATCCCCCACTTTCAGATTACCATCTCCATGTCCAGATGAAAAAAAACCCAGGTCTAGAGTATGCCCTGCTATGTGCATTGGGTCGATGGCATGTTGGGACAGTCCCATGGTTGTCATGGAGACCATGAAATCCTGAGCTGCCCCAGATAAAGTGCCTTCGGCGTGAATGTTGACATCCCCCAGAACCAGGAGTCTGGGGGACCTCAACAGTACACCCGAGACCACCTCTGTCAGCTCAGCTAGGGAGTCCGTTGAGCAGCGGGGTGGGAGGTACACCAACAGAATTCCTGATCTGTCCTGTTGGCCCAACACATTGTGCAGACACTTTAGACCAGTAGTCATATGGACAGGGAGCCTGCAGAGGGGGATGGAGTTCCTATTAGGGGTGTGCACGGACCCCCCGGATCGGATCGGGACCCGGATCAGGACCTCCAATTTTGTCCCGGATCGGATCGGACAAAATCAAAGGCCCCCCGGACCAGATCGGGTCCGATCCCGATCCAAAAATCGAACATCCGATTTTTGGATCGGCCACCATTTTTCCCCCCCATAGACTTGCATTGGGGGAAAGAAAGCTTTCCCCCAATGCAAGTCTATGAGGAAAAAATGGCAGTGGGTGGGTGAGGGGGGGCCTAACTCCCTCCTCCCCCCCGGGCCGTCCGCTGTGGACGGCCCCAGCAGGTAAGCCCCCTCCCCCACGCTCCTTACCACCCCGGGGCCGTCCGCTTCCATCCGCTGGTGCCCACGGGCGCCAGCAGATGGAAGCGGACGGCCCCGGGGGGGGTAAACCCCCTCCCCCTCCCCCCTCCCCCTTCTGAGTGTTGTCCACATTTTTATTTACCATTGTATATATTTTATTCATTGTTTATAGCTCCTGAAGAAGGATCATATCCAAAATGTCGGGCTTTTAATACAATATATTAAAGAACACACGTACTAGCACCAGACTTTGTCTTCTTTCTTCCCTCTAGACCAGTGGGACCATCACCTTCATGCAAGTCACCATCAGGAAGTAGTGTATCTCAACATGGTCATGGAAGGCCAGGCATGTTATAGACAAGCCAAATAAATATTCAACAAAAATACAAATACTGTAGAATGTTTTATTTCATTTTAGTCTAGTGGCCCACAATATTGTCACAATTTTCTTGTCAGAAACCTTGTCATTTGGTTTTCCATAGTGGTTATGTGAATTTACTTTGGAACTTGTGCCTTTATGGTTATTGTAGCCCCTTACACGAATTTAAAATAAATGCCCAAAATTTGCCTGTAGCTACAATAATGCATCCGCCATGATCCTCAGCCACAATTCAATAGAAAATCTTAATTGCTTCTGCTATAGTTTCCTCATCAGGTAGTTTTCTCTGGCTACCAGGCTGCAGAAATTTCTTAATTGTAGGGATGTTGCTTATTCTAGCTTTAAATGCCTAAAAAGAGAGATGGAAAAACATTTTAACAGGAACAGAGTACTTTTAGAGCGAGGAAAGATGGCAGCCCTGAATACTAGCTTGTCATCTGAACAATGCAAGGATATTACAACAACAATCAATAATGAAACTGCTTGTGAAGAAAAAAGCCTGCCTAAAATCCATCTAAAGTATGCCTCCATGAAAATGGAGGTCACCATTTGAACTCCATTGAAAGCTTGTAATCATAAATAAGTAATATGCAGTAATCTGGGCATAGACAATGGTGCAACATCCAGACTCAGGGCAGTATCCAACAGTGTCATTCCTAAAACTCAAATAGCAGTAGCAGAGCTCTGCTGAACCTTTCCATTGCACAAGTGGTTGTTCAGTATGCTTGCACAATCCATTGTGCGAATGGTTGCACAACTGCTTGCACAATGGATTGCACAACCATAATGTGCACCTGTTGCACAACAGGTTGCAGAAACATAATGCACAACCAGTTGTGGAACCACCTGTGCAAATATAACTTTAGTTGGACTCTCCCCTTGTGCATAGTTTCCGCTTGCAGAATGTCATTTGCACTAGCTAACACAGTTGGATACTGCCTGCAAGTGTGAAAGCCGGAACATAGATAATGGATTTAGAAGATGGTGCACAATCTCTTGAACAATGTCACATAACGTCTCCTACTGAATTTCGGTGGCAAACCGCCAATTCCTTTGCCTCTGCCATACCATCAAATTCAATAGTGCATTGGGGGAGGTCGCACAGGAGGACAGGGGGCACATGCAGCCCCTGTGTCACCCACCCCTGATCTAGCAGCTAACAAGAACTTGATGTATCCAGTGAGATTTACCATCACTGTGGCATATTTTCACATTGAAGTACTTGCCAAAAGCAGTTGCTTACCTTTAAAAGAGGAAATTTAGAGAGAACATCATCCTTCAGCTCTTCTGTCATTAGAATGGTTTCAAGCAATTGGACGTCTGCTCTGCTGAATTGGTTTCCAACCAAAAAGTTTTGTCCATGATCTTTGAGGACCTAGAGAACAGAACAGACAGAACTGAGGAGATGCGTTTAGAGCACTTCCAGAAATCAACACTTGAAGAATAGTGCACCCTCACAGGGAGAGGATTTGTCTTAGAGCTGATGTAACATGAGTTTGAAAAGCTATTTCTCAATTTTGGACACCATGAAAATGCAACACTATGCCAAAGGACTGGTCCAGAAGAGTGGGCCAGAACTGGAAAGAGCAGAGATCGAAATTGTGCAGGGAGCTTCCATAAGTAGAGCAGACTCCCTGGTGCAGATGTTCACCAGCTGATGAGAGTCCACACACCAGCAGGGATCACTGCCAAGAGCCCCCTGAAGTTGCTCCTCCTCTTCACCATGGCAACATGCTTGTTCCTCTGCCTCTCACTCTTGCCCAAGCAACGGTGTTGGTAAGGAGGAGGAGGAACAGATGCCACCACCTAATTGCAAGTGGGAGCAATGATGAGAAAGAGGATGAGGAACAATAGCAGCTGTTGATAATGGCAGGGAGAAAGTGGACTCACTGAGGGAGGGGCCTCACTGATGGTGTCTTGCCCAAGGGCCCTCAAAACTCCAGAACCGGTACTGGGAATAGTGGCAGAACGGAGGGGCTGGCAAAAGGGCTCATCCTCGCTCTCCTCTTCGTGTGATGGTAATCTCAAAGGGGGCGGGTTGTATAGCACAATTGTGCCTTTCAAAGGTTAGACTTGGATCAAACAGATAGTAGAATGGGATTACAGCAAATCATATGTGAAAAAGATTTAAATATTAATTCATTAAATATTGCAACAGTCAGCAAGGAGGTCAACGATTTCCTTGTTCACAGCATTTTGTAGCGACTGCTCTCGCGGATATTGTTGCCTTTCCCTATAAGAAAGAAACCTCCTAGAACAAAACACATAGTACCCAAGGCTGGTCAGGGTTTTTTTTTTTGGCATCTTGGCTAGTAAATCCCACAAGCACTTCTCCCCACACCCGAGGCAAAGCTACAATAGCAAAACCAGCTCCCTCTTGTGGTGGGTATTTCTGCTATGTCTCTGCATTACGAAAGTTTAAACACGCCAACGGAGAAAAACAGCAGAATTACTTTCCATCTGAGGAGGGTTCCCACTGCTTCTCTGCATGCTTCACTTGCTCATCTTCTTTCAATCTGGAAGGGATACTAAGATCAGGGGTGACGGGTGTCTCTGATGCCTTATCCTAGCCCCTTGCTGCTGCTGCCGCCCCTGTCCCGCCTTTACTATTAGGCCCCACAGCTCTACAGCCCAGCAACCTGACCTCAGACAAGCATCTGGGTTCCCGCTGCCACCAGTACCTTCTTTAGATACACTTTCAATGACTACACCAGTTTGTTCAAATTAACAAGATTTATTAACATTAAGTATATTGCGTGCACAGTAAGCTTATTGGTTTCAAGTATAATGCTTCTTTAAAATGTTTCTTAAGCTAAACTTTTCTCTCAGTATATTGATCAATCAAAACACCTCACTGGATTGTCTCTCTCTCTCCTCAACTCGTAATCAACTCCCCTCGTCAATTCAACTCAAAACAACCCCTTTGTCTCAATTCATCCCAAAACATCCCCTCTTCTCAATTCAACCCAAAACATCCCGTCAGCTCTCTCTCTGTCTGACATATATATATTCCATTCGCTCCCCAGCTCCTCCCACTCTCACACACTCCACCAATCCAGGCACTCCAAACAACTAACCAATCAGCTTTCACTTACCACTCATTCCATACTCACCCAGACCTGCAACTCTAAACAATCACTTTCACAACACACTCACATTTCTAAACAGAACATCACAGTGTCATTCATATTCCTAGACACATTTGAGTCTATCACTTTGGTTTTAGTTCAGAAAAAGGTATCCTCTAGCTATCAGACCTTAAGAAAGCACAGGAATAAAATAAATGATTTCTGATAGATCAAAGAGTCTTGCTCACAGCTACAAATTGCCAACAGTAGTTGAGCATAGGGACCCCTTCTCTAATCATGGCTGTATGTGTAGCTCCCTGTTCGCCTCATACCTTTTCAAAGACTGGGAAATATCTGGTTGTGGCTTTTTCAAGGACCGTTGCCAACTCCTTCTCCTTTGTGTCAGCTGGCTTGAAGGGCAGCATCATGATCAGTTCATTCAAATCCATTGCACCTTCGCAATACATATCAATGCTGAAAAGAAGAGGATGGTCTCATGACTCTGGAGAGCCAGTAAGCATGTAGCATGCTCTGTTAAATTAGCAAATGCACAGACTTTGGAATAATAAAGCTCATGCATTCTTCCATTATGGAAATGCTCCTTCCACTCGATTATCGTGATCTGACTACGTTGATCTAACCAAACAAAAATAATTATAATCTGAGCATTTATATAGCCATTTCAAGCTATTCTACACGAGGCTGTTAATCGGCTGTATCTACTTGTTATTATGAATATTAGTTATTGATATCGCACCATCAAAGCACATGACACCGTGCAGAATAAAACAATAAAACAACGAATCTCTGCCGCAAAGCCTTACATTCTAATAAAATCACAGAATAATACCAAAAGTAGGGAAGGTTTTGGTTTTGACGCAAAATTGAGACCAGAGCACTACACAGGAATGTTTCCTTTCCTGCTTTTCTGCTATATAAGTTTGAAGTGGCACTATGGTATAGCAGAATAGTGCAAATACAAAATGAAAAAGTAGTTTCTTTCACTTTCACAACTAAATGCAACATTTTTCTTGTTCTTAAAAAAAAATGCCAGAGGTGCTCGTTAGACACAGAAGCGAAACTGGAGGGTCAGGACTTTGTTTAAAACACCCATAAACAACCGTAAATATGGAATGATGGGTGCACAATAAATGTCTTGTGTAGAAAAGCCCCCAAAATGTTGGAAGCACTTCAGGTACATGTATGACATACAGAATCATTATAGCAACCCTATAGATTAGATTACCAGGGGATAAAGAAAAATAAAACAATTGGGAAGGGGGAATTGTATTGTGGTGTCACAGGCATCATATGATAAATATGCTAAAATGTGTAACACCCCTGCAGAACAACAGGTACAATAATCCTATCACTGGGAAAAGACAATTTTTCTTGGAAAGCGCCACTTCTTCCACAAGAGAGGTGCTTCCTTGGGGAACATCATTTGATCGATTCTCCCAAGGGAGATACAGTGTTGTGAGGAGGACCTGCCAGGTTAGGAGAACACGGCCCAGACAGTTAATGCCTGTGCCTTGTTCCGGTCCCCCTCACATCCACAGGTTTGTTGGTTGCCCTATCAGTCAGCCCTCAGGTCTCCGGATGCTGCTTTTAAATGCCAGATTGGTGCAAAATAAGACCTCCCTCACCCATGATCTAATAGCGGATGAGGCGGCCGAACTGGCTTGCATTACCAAGACTTGGGTGGGAGAGCAGGGAGGAGTTAGTCTCTCCCAGTTATGCCCACCGGGGTACTTGGTTCAGCATCAGGGTAGACTTGAGGGCTGGGGAGGGGGGGTTGCTGTGGTCTATAGGAATTCCATCACCCTCTGCAGGCTCCCTGTCCATGTGACTACTGGTCTGGACTGTTTGCACAATGTGTTGGGACAACAGGACAGATTAGGGATTTTGTTGGTGTACCGCCCACTCCGCTGCTCAACAGACTCCCTAGGTGAGCTGACAGAGGTGGTCTCGGGTGCACTGTTGAAGTCCCCCAGACTGTTGGTTCTGGGGGATGTCAACATTCATGCCGAGGGCATTTTATCTGCGTCGGCTCAGGATTTCATGGTTTCCATGACAACCATGGGACTGTCCCAACATGCCACTGGCCCAACGCATGTAGCGGGGCACACTCTAGATCTGATTTTTTCCACTGGACATGGAGATGGGGATCTGAAAGTGGGGGACTTTACATCAACCCCTCTGTCATGGTCAGATCACCACCTGCTGAGGTTTAGACTTACAGCAGTTTTTCCCCTCTGCAAGGGTGGGAGACCGATTAAGATGGTCCGCCCCAGAGGCTAATGGATCCAGATGGTTTCCAGAGGGCTCTGGGGAGTTTTCCGGCTGATAGGGCTGGCTCTCCTGTTGAAACCCTGGTTGATCTGTGGAATGCAGAAATGACCCGGGCAGTTGACATGATTGCTCCTGAGCATCCTCTCCTGGGTAGAGCTCGAACGGCTCCGTGGTATACCCCGGAGCTGAGAGTGATGAAACAAAATAGGAGATGGCTTGAGGGCAGATGGAGATGAACTCCTAGTGGATGCAATGAAACACTGTAAGTGCCTATGGTAAGCTGTATTCAGGGGCAGTGAGGGCAGCAAAAAAACAATACTTTGCTGCCACTATTAATTCATCAATCTGCCGCCCAGTGGAGCTTTTCAGAGTTGTCCAGGGGCTTCTACATGCTGGCCCCAAGGACATGGTAGAACCATCTGAGGCCTGCTGTAATATATTTACTAGGCACTTCCAGGATAAAATCTTTGGCATCCGCCAGGTCTTAGACTCCAGTGTTATAGCAGGTGAATCTAGTGAGGTATCCAGAGCACAGGTTTGTCCTGTTTTCTTGGATGAGTTTCAGTTGGTACAGCTCGATGACGTGGACAAGGTGCTTGGACAGGTTCATGCAGCCACCTCTGTATTGGATCCTTGCCCCTCTTGGCTTATAAAAACTAGCAGGGATGAAACAGCCGGCTGGGTCAGGGAAGTGATTAATGCCTCCCTACAAGAGGGAGTGGTCCCAGACCATCTGAAAAAGGCAGTAGTGAGACCACTCCTGAAGAAAGCTTCCCTGGACCCAGAAAATCTTAATAACTTTAGGCCAGTGGCAAACGTTCCATTCCTGGGCAAGATCCTTGAGCGGGTGGTTGCTGGCCAGCTCCAGACACTCTTGGATGAGACTGATTATCTGGATCCATTTCAGTCAGGTTTCAGGCCTGGTTTTGGCACGGAAACAGCCTTGGTCCCCTTGTATGATTACCTATGTCTGGAGAGGGACAGGGGGAGTGTGACTCTGTTGATTCCCCTTGATCTCTGAGCAGCTTTCGATACCATCAACCATGGTATCCTTGTGGCACGGCTGGCTGAGTTGGAAGTGGGAGGCACTGCATTGCAGTGGTTCGCTCCTACTTGACAGCTCAGCTCCAGAAGGTGGTGCTCGGGGGACATTGCTCGGCCCCGTGGATTCTCCAGTATGGGGTTCCGCAGGGGTCAGTCTTGTCCCCCATGCTGTTCAACATCTACATGAAACCACTGGGTGCGGTCATCCGGAGTTTTGGAGTGCGTTGTCATCAGTACTTCTCCTTTTCATCTTCATCAGGTGAGGCTGTTAATGTGTTGAACCGGTGCTTGGCTGGGACGTGGACTGGATGAGAGCTAACAAACTGAAACTAAATCCAGACAAGACTGAGATGCTGTTAGTGGGTGGTTCCTCTGACCGGATGGAGGGTGTTCAACCTGTTCTGGATGGGGTTGCACTCCCCTTGAAGGAGCGGTTCATAGCTTGGGGGTTCTCCTAGAACCATCTCAGTCACTTGAGGCTCAGGTGGCCTCGGTGGCACGGAGTGCCTCTACCAACTTCGGCTGGTGGCCCAGCTACGCCCCTATCTGGACAGGGATAACTTGGCTTCAGTTGTCTATGCTCTGGTAACCTCCAGGTTAGATTACTGCAATGCGCTCTATGTGGGGCTGCCTTTGAAGATGGTTCGGAAGCTGCAGCTTGTGCAGAATGCAGTGGCAGGATTGGTAACAGGGACCAGAAGGTTCTGGCCCGCTTGCATTGGCTGCCTGTATGTTTCCAAGCCCGATTCAAGGTGCTGGTTTTAACCTATAAAGCCTAACACGGTTTGGGACCACAATACCTGATGGAACGCCTTTCCTGACATGAACCTACCCGTACACTATGCTCAACATCAAAGGTCCTCCTCCGGGTGCCTACTCCGAGGGAAGCTCAGAGGACGGCTACAAGGGAGAGGACCTTCTCTGTGGTGGCCCCCCAATTATGGAATGATCTCCCCGATGAGGCCCACCTGGCACCAACACTGTTATCTTTTCGGCGCCAGGTCAAAACTTTTCTTTTCTTCCAGGCATTTTAACAGCTCAAGTTGAGGTTTTGATTGACAGTGTGGCCAGGCATAACAGTTTAAAATGTTAAAAATGTCAGTTGTTTTATGTTTATGGTTTTAAATTTTGTATATTGTCTTTTTAGTGTTCAATCTTTTAATTTTTGTAAACCGCCCAGAGAGCTTCGGCTATGGGGCGGTATATAAATGTAATAAATAAATAAATAATAATAATAATGAGCCACATTGAGGTCAGTGGGGATTTCTCCCAGGTAAATGTGTATAAGAGTGCAGCCTTATTTGCTATGGTTTCTTTTCAATTAAGAGTAACCTCCAAAGGGGGAAAAACGATATTAAATAAGCAAGTGTATTCATGTAATATGAGAGGCAAAATAAAATCTTGGGCAAGGGACATTAAACTTCAGGGATCCGGGTGGGTGCCTTCACTGCGCCAAGCTGACGCTGCACTCCCCCAAACTACATGCTTTTGCTCAAGGGGTTGCGTCTGATAATCCCCAGGCCATGGAGCAAGCATGGGGTTTATGGCTGTCATCCCCCTCCCTCCTAGAGTCAGGGCAAGGAGGGGGCAGCCAGAGCAGCAGCTGAGGCAGGGGAAAGACAATATTGTAGGAGGAGGAGGCAGTTGTAAGAGGCAGCTGTAAGAGGCAGCTGGCAGAGGAAAGTCAAGGAAAGTCCCTGACTTGTTAGCCACACATGTTTTGGCTCTTTGCTTCGGGGCAGCTTCAAATCTGCAGCTGCGTTATCTAACCAATGCTGCACTGATCTGGTGCCACCCTGGGACAAAGAAGATGTCAAGACAGCACCCAGGCCATGAACTATAGATAAACCACATTCATATCTAAAGAACCAGTCTTCATGAAGTCCACTGTGATTGAGTAAATAATGCTCCGCCCTATACCCTTTTGTCCTAGCTAGCAGTGAGCTGAAATATGCTGACTAACAGCAGATCATATGTTAAACTACAGATTTCCTCTCCTATCATGTATAGCAAATAGAAGTACGCATTTAGTCACTAGAATGTTATAAATGTTATAGTACAATGCTCTCTGCTTGGAGTCCTTCCCATTGAGATTATATTTTGCTGCGATGTAGTTGAGAATAGCTCGGCTCTGCACCATCTTCATCCCATCAATCTCCACCATGGGCACTTGCTGAAAGAGCAGCCATCCATCTTGTGAAAGGAAAATGACAAATGAATTTTATTTATTTTCCCGAATTCCAGACGGAGAGGCGGGTAAGAAATAAATTATTATTATTATTATTATTATTATTATTATTATCATGCTTCGAATTTGAATCATTTCTTGAACGCTGTGGTTTTGAGTTTTTCCCCCAAATCAAAAGACAAGAAGCATTATTGCAGGAAGTAATAAATGTGCATAGTGGATACACGGGGGGTGGGGAGATACATTTTCTATATTATTTAAAGTTTACATTTTAAACTATGTGTGCCCCACAGCGAAAAAAACCCCTTGCCCTAGGAAATACAGAGATGAGTGTAACGTATATAAGGATTCTGTGTACATCTGGGAATTTGTCTCCTCTTTCAAAGCCTACAAAATAACCAAATGACGACTGTGCTTTCACATAAAAGAATAAATAAATGAATAAAATTCTGAATCCTATACACATATATTCAGACCTCCATCACACCTAATTTTCCCCCTGGTTTGTCTCCGAGTTTTTTTTTACCTCTGATGCAGAAGTGCTTCAAGCTATTATCCCTTTCACCTGAATGGATGCTCTTTCGCTCCTTTGCTTGTTTGCTCCACCCCCTCCCCTTCTCTTTGTCCCTCCAGTCAGGTCCTAGCAGATGAGTACTTCAACCAGACACCGCCTTTCTGCCAGGCAAAAATGGAACGAACATTTAGTCTGGCTCTTTGGGGGCATCGAGGGAGTACAATCCTGTCTCTGCAGAGATTCAGGTGTTGTATGATTTTAAAAAATGCATTCAAGCCCCCAGTTCCTTTAAAACTACACGGAGGCTTAGGGCACATTAAATGCACTTAGGGAAAATAATCCAGACTTTTAGCATTCTAGGAAAGGCTGGGGAAGACGTGGGGTGTCAGCAGGACAGGCACGGTGTCATGTGAGTACCGTGCTGCAAATCCGCACACCAGGCATGGCAAGAATGCACTAAATCGCGGGTGTGATGAAGCTCTCATAATCCCCAAAACAGACATCTAAAACATTCAAGTGTCATACTCACCCTTCTTTAACTTTTCTAGGTCTTCCTTTGATTGAATGAGTTGTTCTTCAAACTAGCAAACAAAAAAGACAAAATAGTTCAAGAATCTCCCAAGGAAACATGATGAAAAGCTGCTAATTAATCTTTACATGATCAGTTTTGGGGATTCTTGAGGAAGGGAGACCACCAGGTAGGGTGTGGGATACAATGTGCTACAAAGAGCAGGAGGTGGTGTATGTGTTGGTAACGTGTCACCCAAACTGAATATAAAATTCCACTGCACATTCCTCATAATCAAATATTTAGGGAAAAGGTGATATAGAAATACAGGTTTGTGTCTCAAAAAAACAAGTTACAAAGCAGTTCATGCCCCGATTAAGTTAGGGTGACCAGATTTTGGACACCAAAATCCCAGTCCCCCCCCCTTCCCCCCCACCCAAAACAACCCCCCCCAACAAGCCTCTCGCCCCCCAAAAAACCCAGCCCGGACCTACCGGGCCCTCTGCCGCCGCCGGGCTCGCGCCGCCACCGCCGCTGCCGGGCTCGTGCCGCCGCCACCACTGCCGGGCTCGTGCTGCCGGGCTCGCGCTGCCAGCGCCGCCGGGCTCGCGCTGCTGCCGCCGCCGCCACTGCAGGGCTCATGCCAGAGGCTGCGAGGAAGAGGGCCAATTCTGGAAGTGATGTATTCGGCCTCTCCCGCCTCTTCCGCGTGGGCATCCGGGCTCCTCGCCATCGCGACAAACCATGAGCAGGCCAGAGGCCACACAGAAGAGGCGGGAGAGAGCCGATTTCATCATTTCCGGAATCAGCCCTCTTCCTCGCAGCCTCTGGTATGAGCCCTGCAGCACCGGCACCGGCGGCGCGAGCCCGGCTGCAGTGGCGGCGGCCCGAGCCCAGCGGCGGTGGCGTGAGCCCGGCAGAGGTGGCGGCGGCACGAGCCCGGTGGTGGCAGAGGGCCCGGCGGCGGCAGAGGGCCCGGTAGGTTCACCCGAAACCCCACGACCAAGCCACCCATCCCCCCCAAAACCCAGCCCGGACCTACCGGGTCTACCGCCGCTCGCCGCTGCCGCGTGACCCCCCGCAGCCCCGGTTTGCCCCCGCTGCTCCCCGGTTGGCCCGGATCGCCCCTGGTTTCCCGGTTAGGACCGGGAAACTCCAAGCGATCTGGTCACCCTAGATTAAGTATATTCCCCTGCTCTCAAGAGCAAGGCTTGTTAGGTTATTTTGGCACCCAAGGTAAAAAACAACAACAACTACTTCTTCCTGTGAGTAAAAATACAAATTCACCACCACTACATTTATATCCCTCCTTTCCTCCAAGGAGCTCAAGGCAATGTACATAGCTCTCCCTCCTCCATTTTATCCTCACAACAGCCCTGTGAGATAGTTTAGGCTGAGAGATGGTGATTGGCCCGAGGTCACCCAATGCAACGAACGTCATGGCTGAGTGGGGATTTGAATCTGGGGTCCCCTCTACAAGGATTCACTTTTGCGCCTGGTTAGGCGATTATGCACATAATCGCAGAAGCGCATTTACGCCTAATCCCTCTGCACGAGAGGCGGCGAGAGGCGACGAAGCGCATTAACAGATGTCCAAAATGCACTTTACAAGTAGTTAATGCGCATAAGCGCTTATTCACACAGTCAAAATGCGCTTTAACGGACGGAGCGAAATAAAACTCGCGATTTAACGCGCATTCGATAATGTGCATAATCGGGGAGATAACGCGCCTCTACGCCCGATTTGCGCTCCGTTCTCGTAGAGGTAATTTTTTTAATGCGCCTTGAAAGAGCTTTAAATGCCTCTTGTAGAGGCACCCTGGGTCTCCCTGGTACTAGTCCAACACTCTCACCAATGCACCACACTGTCTCTGATTAAATAATTAACAATTTGCTACCCTTTCATAACAGCCAAAATTAGCTGCCTGAGGCAGCCCCCTTCCTCTTACTCAACCCTCTTACCCAGCCCCTGAAGCAGGGGTGTAACAAAAACTGGACAAACTGGTATGAAATTATAACCTTCCTCTCCAAATGTGAGATATAGGAATTATCTATATAGCAAAATAAGCCACTGTCCTAAAAGGATTCTCAGGTAAATATGATTGATTAGAAAATTTTTGAAGACAAACCTCAACGCCAGCTGCAGCTAAAAGCCACCTTGTGGTTTCCATTCGGCCTCTTCCATTGTAGTAGTGAAGCTTTGGTTTCCCAGCCATGTTTCCAAATGCTTAAATTCCTGTTATAATGAAAAGAGGTCAGTTTTCAGAGAGACAAGGTGTGAAAAAGCCATGCCAGGCAGAGCAGAACTCTCTTTCAAACTGCTCCGTTGTTATTTGATATTAAGGGCTGCTTGTTTAAAAACAAAACCTAAAAAAACCCACCCATACACCTCCATTTCATAATCATGAGGCATAAACAGATATGGCATTTAGTACACATATAAAACAGTAAACAAAGTATAAGTAAAAATTTATGAAAATTTAGTCCCATGGCTTTTGTTGTTCATAAAGCAACAAAACAGTGTTTCTTCCCCAGCCCTTCATCTAATGCCTCCTCTCTCTTAACATTATTTCCAATTACCTCACAAAGATGCTCTCTTCTCTCAACCAATTTGCCTAAGGTCTCCTCTACAAGCAGTCGCTTTGACACCCGATTCCCCGATTATGCGAATTACGTTGCATGCGAGTTTACGCCTAATACCCACATACACCTCTGCGTGGGGGCGGGGGCGGCTGCTGCAGTGTGCGAAGCGAGCGAGCGCCCCAGCGGCGGCGGCTGAGCGGCGCCTTCCTTCCTCCCCTCCTCCCCTCCTCCTCGGGCTCTGCTTGCCCATGTGGGGCCGCGGAGCTGAAGTTATCGCTTCGTCTGCCTAAAGCACGCCAGATCCGAACTCCCACGTGCTTCGAAGCAAAGGCTCGGTTAAACACACACACACACACCGAGCTAAAGAGTCTCTCTCTACCCACCTTCCTTCCCTCCCTTGCCGTCCTCTCTCCCTTGATTTGTATCTATGTGGCATAGGGTTGTTGCTGCTGCTTTTTGTTTGTTCAACTCGGGGATTAGCCGGTCCTGTTTCCCTGCCAAGAGGGAGCAAGGGAGTTCGGATCTGGTGTGCCTTAGGCAGCCGAAGCGATGACATCAGTTCCACGGCCCTACATGGGCAAGGAGAGGCAGAGCCCGAGATGGGGAAGGAGGAGGGGGAGGAGGAGGAGGAGAGGGAGGGGGAGGGAAGAGGGAAGGAAGGCCACGCTCAGCCTCCGCCGCCGGGGCGCGCGCTCGCTTCGCACACTGCAGCAGCTGCCCCCGCCCCCACGCAGAGGTGTGTGTAGGTATTAGGCGTAAACTCGGGTGCAAGGTAATTCGCATAATCGGGGAATCATGCGTCAAAGCGACTGCTTGTAGAGGGAACTAAAGAATATTTTAAATGTGTGTCTAGCAGCTATGTCATTTTTCCATTTTTACTCAAGCCCAGGTGCAGGGTTCCCAATCCATATCAGGAACCTAATGGGATGGTGTGCTTTAAAGTTTTTACGCTAGAGTAAAAAGGAAAAGGAAAAAAAACTGCTAGATGCACATTTACAGTAATGTCTGGTTTAGCCCACAGGGAACCGATGGTTATCACTTATGTACTTATTTGTTATGTTCCTATCCTGCCTTTTCCTCCAAGGAGTCCAAGGCAGCAAACATAACCCTCCTTCTCCTCTCCATTTTATCCTCACCACAACAACCCTGTGAGGTAGGCTAGGCTGAAAGCCACTGACTGGCCCAAAGTCACCCACGGAGCTTCATGGATGATTGGGGATTTAAACCCTGGTATCTCTGGTCCTTACATACTAACCTGCTGGAGCTCCTGAACAAGGGCAAGTTCTTCTGAAGCATAAGACCGAACTTGCATGGCCTCAAGTTATAAAACCATGAGGCTCCGCCTTCAGAGAGGAAAGAACAGCCCATCTGGAGTAGAAAAACTCTATAGCAGCCAGAGACTGCAGCTGCCCGCTGATACAAGGGGATTTATTGGTTGATTACACTAAAAAAAGAATATGAATGTGGACTTTTGTCCTAAATACAGTAGTTGCTCAGGCTCTCTCCTGTACATGCCATGATGCAACTCAAGATAGCAGAAGCCTGAGCAACTACTGTATTTAGGACAAAAGTCCACAGTCATTTTTTTTTTTTAGTGTAATCAACCCATAAATCCCCTTGTATCAGCGGGCAGCTGCAGTCTTTGGCGGAAGCAGCTAGAATAGATGGGCCAAGGCCTAATGCACACAGTATTCCTTCTTCCAAAAGCAAGATTGTGTGCAACACAGAAAACCAGACTAAATTCCACCCCCTTTCTCACAGGACAAGAGAAAGTCCTTCGATCTGGGACTGCGGTTCAAAACAAAGAACGCCAGTCTAAACCCACTTCATACTCGAATGCTAACAAGCCACTTCTTGCTTACAAATCAACTGTACTTCCGCCTCCCCCCCTCCCTCTCTCTCTCTCTCTCTCTCTCTCTCTCCCATTTCCTTTAACCCTCTTTTGGTGCTTTCACTCTTTGCCCTGACTTATCTACCGCACGCCTTATTCCCACTCACCCTGCTTTAATAGATTAAAATGTAAGTATTTCTCTCCCTTCTCCTATCAAAGGTCTGCAAGCAAAGTACAAGGAGTGTAAACCTGGACTCAAAATAAAATATGTCTCTATTGCTGCCAACAGTTTTGTTAATACTTAACTCCCCAGCAGCTAATTTAAAACAGCTTAAGGTTGGAAGTGTCACTTAGCTTCATACTTACTAACCTTCTGCAAAGCTGGGCTGATTTCTTTTGACACTGACAACATCTGCCTTCAAAGTTTTGTGAAGGGGGAAACTCCACCTACTCTGGGAAAGTCTCCTTCTACTGTCTCACCCTTCAAGAAAAAAAAATCTGCTTACTTCAGTTAACATCACAAAAAGGTTTTTTTAATGTTTTGTTTTGAACTGAAACTATGGCATTTATTATTGTTTAAACAGAGATTTCCCATAAAATTCACTCAAAGGTTTAAAAATCAGGTTAAGCTGATATAGAAGTAGACCGTGGCATCTACTGCTCCTCCTCCTCACCATCACCGTTGTCTAGGCCAGAGCATGAGGCAAGTGAATGAACAGGTTGCAATGGTGAAGAGGAGGAGCTACTCCGGGAGACTTGGTGCCAGCCCTACACACTTCCATGAGAGTATGCCTCATTGAGCCCAATGGAGCTTACTTCTGTGTAGACAAGTATAGGATTGCACTGTTGCATCAGCTTCATGGAATCCCAGTTTGTTTCAGAGTCCAATTCTAAATGATGCTTTCCACTTTTTAAAAGCCATAAATATCTTGAGACTAGATGAGTCATCACACAGGGGAAAACCATGTTTGCTTACCGTTGCTTCTCCACCTGCGCGTTTGTCCCTCGTTACTTCCTCTTTTGAAAGAGGAAGTAAACAACTTGCACGTGGCCCGTTCAGTGGGCCATTCTGATCGTACTGCTTCTCTTGCACACAGCAGGAGATAGTGGCAACTTCCATCTTTAAAAATAAGTTGGACTTACTGGGGTGTTTTTTTGTCACGGGAAGAAGGCTAGAAGGGGCGGGAAGCAGATGACGTCGTGAGAGGCTGTCTGGGTGGTTTACAAAAATTAAAAACACTGAACAATTAAAACACCAATATACAAAATTTAAAAGCATAAAGCATAAAAACAAGTTAAAATTACAATATCCTTCTGGGTCAAAGCACAACAACAACACAAAAACACAAAACCCCTCATCATATGCTGTTAAATGCCTGGGAGAAGAGCAAAGTCTTGACCTGGCGCCGAAAAGATAATAATGTTGGCGCCAGGCGAGCCTCGTCAGGGAGATCATTCCATAATTGGGGGGCCACCACTGAAAAGGCCCTTTCCCTTGTTGCCACCCTCTGTGCCTCTCTTGGAGTAGGCAATCGGAGGAGGACCTTCGATGTGGATTGTAGTGTACGGTTAGGTTCATGTTAGGAGAGGCGTTCCATCAGGTATTGTGGTCCCAAGCCGTGTAAGGCTTTATAGGTTAAAACAAGCACCTTGAATTGAGCTCGGAAATGTATAGACAGCCAGTGCAAGCGGGCCAGAGTAGGTCTTATATGCTCGAACCTTCTGGTTCCTGTTATCACTCTGGCTGCTGCATTTTGCACAAGCTGCAGCACCTGAACCATCTTCAAAGGCAGTCCCACGTAGAGTCTTACTCCCAAGTAAGTGTGGTGAGCATTGTAAATGTACAGCAAAATGTTACTTCTACTCAGAAGTAAGTCCTGGCTTTCCTTGGGGCTGTGAGGAAACAGATAACAAGAACACCCCTCCTTTGCACACATGCCAGGGAAGGAGGGGCTTCCTCAATTCAACTGTGTCTGCCATTTAAAGGAGCCCTGGGAAACAGAACAGGACCTTCCCTTACCCCTCTCCTCCTGTGTCATCCAATTCATAGCAATTCGGATTAATACTATTGAAGAAAGAGGAAGCACTACAGCAACAGATAAACACTGGAATTTCCTTTAAAGTAGAGAAGCGTTAAGTTTCATTATACAGCTACTAGATGGCGTGTTGTATAGCAGAATTGAACAATTATACACCATAAATATAACACCATTCAGGAAAATTCTGCACTTTCCTTAATCTAAAAAAAAAAATGCTATAATGGTCACAAAACATGGGAGAGGCCCTGGAGGAGGAGGATGTCATGTAAAGGTCTCACAAACTACTATGAGTGAGCAAATATGAGAACATAATGAGAGTCTCATGTAGAAAGACTTTGAGACTGAGCTATCCCCTTCCTGTCTGAAATGCACAGTCTCCTGCCTGTTGATATGGATGTAACTATGTTGCGGTTGTGAAAATGACACATATCCAGTGATAATCCCAGCATAACTTCAAGTAAGCAAGCAAAATGAAGAATTCCGTGTGGGACAACAAGCGCACGAACCTCAACACCAGCGGCTGCTAACAGCCAGCAAATAGATTCCATTCTCCCTCTTCCATTGAAGTAATACAGCTTTGGTTTCCCAGCCATGGTGGTTCATGCACTGTGGGTATTCGGAAAAATAAGCTAAAGATATTAAGTTGTTTAGGGGAAGACTGAAAGTCACGTCAATATTATATTCTGCACATGTACCTTTTTCAATATGCATTTCCATTCTGGGAACTAAATGTGCTGTATTTAGATATTTATTTAAAAGCATTTACACCTGACCTCTTTATGAGCTAGTTAAAATGGCCTGTGATCAATATGAGGTCAGAGAACAAACAATGAAACCTTAAAACCATAGCACAGAAAAAATTAATGGCTGAAATAAAACCTTTTCAGCAGCCAGCCAGTTGCTAAGCCTGCAATAATTAGGCTCACCAGATAAAATCCAGGTCAGGGCTCATGTAACTTTAACAGTTGTAGAGAAAAGGGAAGTTCAGCCAGTGTCATTTGTATGCAATTAGTTCCTGGTGATATTCCCTCTTCATCACAACAGTTAAAGGTGCAGGCACTATACTAGAGTGACCATATACAAAAGAAGGCAGCCCCCCTGCAACTTTAACAGTGGTGATGAAGAGGGAATTTCACCAGGAACTAATTGCATACAAATGACACTGGCTGAAATTCCCTTTGCTCTACAACTGTTAAAGTTACATGAGCCCTGACCTGGATTTTATCTGGTCACCCTAGCAATAATTCTCCATGCCCTTTTGATAACTAAAACACTGATATTGCAGCGTTTTAAGAACAAATACTCATCTCCTACAATGCAACGGATTGAGGACCCAACAAAGTTATCAATGTTTGAATGGGTGGTATATAGACCCCACTTGCGAACGAATACTTATATGGATATTTGGGGAAGGATCCAGTGGTGCCCTACTGCTGATGGTGAGCACCGATGGTTACTGGTCTGCATGTGGCCAGCCCCAATGCTGGCACATGCATGGTACCTACTGCTGATGGGGGCAATGTAGCGATTTTGGGGCAAGCTCCCAAACAACTGGAAATGCAAGTTTCTGAAAGAGGCAGGTTGCACTTTCCAAAAACATGTATTTCTGGGTTTTTTGGGGTGGGGGCTCATCACCAGTGGTAGGACATCTTTGGATCCTATCCATTGTCTGCTTTTCTTGAAGTTTGACCCTGTTCAGACAACACGCTAAGCCACGGTAGTTAAGCATTTTGAGCTAGCATGTCATGTGAACCATTCCTAACCATGGTGGCTACACAACGACGGTTTAAACATGCTCACTAACCATTTACTGCAAAAGGGTTAGCATTCTAACCATGGCTTATTGTGTTGTCTAAATAGGACATTCATGTAGAATTCTTAGAAAGCCATATTTTCATACATACATGCGTGCACTTCATATGCATGCATTGAAATTCAAATCTTCACATTTATGTACCCATTTTTTATTTTCCTCTTTTTTGTTTTGTTGAAATTTCACAATAAAAACCAATTTAAAATAGAAAGTCCCCAATAAGAAAGAACAGTACAGCAGTAAAGCTACAAATCCTACATTGGCAAATATTCCTAGCCAAATACAGTGCTAAACAATGTGGTTATTCATTGCCTTGTAAAGATAAGGAGAATCACATCTACATCTAATTTGAACCTTCCATAGAAGCTTGTTCTACCTGCTCAGCCAGTTGTGCCCTTTCATATGTACCTAAAGGAAAGTTAATATATTACTTCAGGTGCTAAATTATTATGTGCTAAAACTAATAATAGTTAAGCTACAAAGGCACTTAAAATCCACTTAAATCAAAGGGACTTGCGGCCTTCCAAATCTTCTTGGACTGCAATTCCCATCAGCTCCAGTCAGCAAGGTCATTCCTCAAGCATGATGGGAGCTGGGCCACAGGTTTGCCACCTCTGACTTGAATGTCGCAATAATATTACAAGTGTACATTGGAGTATTTGATACAGGTTAACCCTTTACAAAAAGGGGATTAGCCAGTAAGACAAGGGTGGGAAGCCTGTGGGGCTCCAGACATTGTTGAACTGCAATTCCCATCATCCCTGACCATTGGTCATCCTGGCTAAGGCTGAAGTCCAACAATATTTGGAGGGCTGCAGGTTCTCCAGCCCTGCAGTAAGGAAACAACATAATCCTTCAGATTGCATCTCCTTTTTTCCCTATCAGAGCTCATGTGCTGGACAAGGAAAAATTCAGAAGGAAGAGCTTTCCCAAGCGTGGTGGAGAGGATACTGATGGCGAAAGCCCCATTTAGCTGAATTTCTTTGGACAAGGCCCACCCTAGAACAAGTGGCGAGTCAACCCTCTGTTTCTCTCTTCCCCTCGCATGCAAAGACATACACAGGCATTTACTTTTACAAGGGAACTGCACTAACACCAACATTGTTTCTTATTTCTCTCTCCCCCCACTCCTGCATTGTACCCTTCAAGCAGTGAAGAAGCCGTTTGAACAGACATAAACGTCTGTAACTAACCTTCTCTGAGCCTTTGGTCTGGCCTCCAGGCCCTTTTTTCTTTCTTCCTGTTCAAGATACTTTGCCTGAAATGACTAACTCCTGGAACTCCTCCCACAGAAGTTGCTTCCCATTCAAGGGGTAGATCTACACCTAGCAGTCTACAACACTTTGAAAACAGTTTGAAAACTGTATATGGAGTGGGTCATGGGCCCCAACGGTTGTCAATACTGTTATAAACTATTTTCAAGCAGTAGTGTAGATCCTGCCAGGCACTTGTAAAGCCTACACTGCAAGACTGCACTCCATTTTATACAATGGCTATTTTCCGCTTTTGCCCTGGATTGATAGAATCCCCACATGTGCACAAAGACTGAAAAAGGAGGCCAAAAATGACTTGTAGACAGAGCTGGCCCTCCCAAGAGGCAGAGTGAATCCCCCACCTCAGGCAGCAGAGTGGAAGGAGTGGCCAATTATTCACTCTCCAGCCCACCGGCCATTTTCTCACTGTGGCATTTGCTGCGGCAGGAAAGAGGGGTCGGCAGGGCTCTCCAGAGTTGTTACTTGCCAAGCCTACAGTAGGTGCTCTGGAGAGCTCCATCAGTCCCACTCTCCTGCTCCAGCAAATGTTGCAGTGAGAGGGTGGCCAGCCTGGCTCTCCAGAGCACCCACCTGCCCTCTGCTTTGCTCTGAGGAGATTGGCTGGAAAAAGTGGCCAGCATGGCTCTTCAGAGAGCCGCCTGGGCCCAAGTGCCTGTACAGTTGATCTCCTGGGACACCCCTCACAGGCAAACTTCTAGGACACCCCTCCCACAATGCCTAACTCTGAGGAAGGACCTTCTATGATCCAGGCATTTGGGCTGACACACCTCTCCAGAGAGCTCACCTGCCCTTTGAATCGTACTGAGGGGATACTGAGCACGAGCCAGGAGCAGGTTGTGGCAATGGGTGGGGGTGACTTAGTGGCTGTAACAGTGTCAATGGGGGGACACCATGGCAGCAGCAGCACATGTGCTCTCCCACCCCCAGGCAGTACAAAAGCTCAAATTTCAGCCTGATAGTCAGATCTGTTGGTTAATTTGAGGAGTTAGTATGTGGTAAATTCCAGAGAGGTATCCATGTTAATGTGTTCTAGGAAACACATTACAACTCTTTAAAAGATTAACCACCATGTTAAAATTGTGTTGTAAGCTGTTATAGGCCAGCTTGTCTACCAGACTGACTCTGAACCATGACAGCTTATGCCACAATAGGTTTGTTGATTCAGTTGCAAGCCTATTTTAATAGTTATCAAGCATGTAAGGGAGAAAAAAACCCTTAAAAATACGATAAAATAGTGTTGTAGGGTACAGGTCAGCGCATGGGCATTGGGAGGGAGATCCCCAGACAAAGAAGGTGCCATTCACACCTGTGTTTTCAGAAGAGGCCTTGTTGGCCATTCCACAACCAACAGAATTAAGTTGAGGTTTTAACTGACTTTGTGGCCAGACGTAAAAGTTTAAAGTGTTTGAAATATCTGCTGTTTTATGTTTTTAATTATTGTAAACCATCCAGAGAGCATTGGCTATGGGGCGCTATATAAATGCAAATAATAATAATAATAATAATAACCAACAGAATGATGCCATAACATCACAGAAGCAGGCCTGGAATATCCTTTCCCATGCAGCTTGGGAGCTAGGAAATGTAGTGGGTTTTAAAGGTCTTACTTGATTACACAAGCTTTTTCTGACTTGCAACTGATCATAACTCTGCCCCGTTTTATTGCTTTGTTGTTTTTCTTTTCTTTTGTATCATGTATATATCTATACACACAAACACACACACACACACACAGTGGGTTTTTTGTACTTTTGTATGTGAACTGCTTAGAGGTTTTATTATATTAGGTGAACATAAATATTTTAAATACATTAATTAATTAAATGCATAAATGCAGATCATATGGTAATTGCACACCACATATTTTGTTGCATGCACACCTACTTGGAAGCTGCAGTTGGCCAGTTTTGATGCACGTATATCAGGTAGTATCCAACAGGCACACACACACACACCTGAATCCATTCTAGAAGTGAGACCCACTGCTTGCGCAAGAGATTTAACGCAACTGGAAACAAGTGGAAACGCTACTTTCCAGAACAGGTCAGGTCAGCGGAACTTGCATAAGCGAGCTCCGCCAACCTGTCCCGATACAGAACCGAGCATTCCACTCATTTCAAGGCTTCCTCAGTTGTGCAAGCGGTGAGTTACGCTTGGCAACAGAATCAGCAGAAGAGGCCACTTGCACAATGTCCCCACTGGATACTGCCCATCAAGTGTGAATGTGACAAATTTTACACGTAGGTATGCTGATCACTGCACATGACAAATTACATACATATTTCATGCCTTTTCCTACACATAATCAATTTGTTTGTAGGAAACTGCAATGTGTGAGTCACCCCCCCCCAAAAAAAAGAAAGACACCCCAGGCTCCACTCACTGACATGGGACAAAACTCTTCAGGCTCCACCCAGATGAATTAAAATATTGTGCTGGGTCTGTCCACGGTCTCACTCTAAAATCCATCAACCAACCAGCTATTTTTTTCTTTTAAAAATGACATGTTGACGACAACCAATAGCCATTGACTTCAGTGAGATTAACCCTTTTCTCTGGTTTCATCTATTAACTCTACATTGTCATGCATCTCCTCTGTACAGCATTGTGCTCATAAATGGCAATGTATAAACACTACATTTCTACCGCACTTGCATTTATGCCGTGCATTCCCAACTAGGTGCTGAAATTAATGGAAAATAAGCATTAGAAAAATCAAGCTGTGAAAATAGCTTGTAAGTTACAAAACCACCATTCTTCTTGGCTACAGTTCAACAAACCTCTTGAGAAGCTTCTTCCCAAAACGTTTGCAATTAATGTTTTTAATCAGACATTTTAATCAGCCAATAACCAGCAGAGGGCAGCAAACAACTGTACTTGAAATGTCTAAACTAGCTGGCAGATGGCCTCAATCTATTAAACTCAGTAACCATGATTATTTTTCTCTAGTTGTGAGACCTTCTGAAATTTCACATAAACTAGGAAAATGAACTTGGTTGATCTAGCTCACTATTATCGATATTGACTGGTAACAGATCTCCATGGTTTCAGGGATGATTCTTTAGCCCTGTCTGATCAGAAATCTAGCTTTAGAAAAATTGGTAATCACATATACTCCTATAAGATCATAGTGTTGAAATTAAAATCCCCATTCAGTTCAATGGGTCTGCTCTAAGCATGACTAAGTCTGGTTCCAGCACATAAACCTAATTTTAGTCACTCAACTGAGAACTGATCCAGTCCAAAAATAGATGCTGATGCATGGCTTGGAAGAAATAAGATTCTGAGAAAGTTATTCTGGACTGCCTCTATGGTTAGGGGTTTCCCACAGCTAGACCATGCTTGGGCACCATATATAAACTAAGACATTATTAGTGTTTCAGAAACTCATAAAGCAGTAATGGCATCTACAGTTGCAACAGATATACTGTGGGTATGCAAATATGGCATTTTCCCCAACAAAATATTGACAAGTGAAGGAGAAATGCAACATCCGTGCAAGAAAGTACTACCTGGTTCCCCTGCAACAAGTGGAGCAACACCTGTGCTTTTATTGGGCAGAAAAGTGATCATTTGGCAAGGCCCTCATTCCTTGGCAAGGCCCTCATTCCTTGGCAAAGTAACAGGTTGTCATATTAATAGAAATTCAATCTTCCTACAGGTTTGCTTACATTGGATTTGCACTTGAACCCCTGCCTCCCACTGTTCAATGCTGGATCCATCAAGAGCAAGCTCATGCACGCTTACCTATTATTCTTGCAGAACAGCAGCATTCTTCTGCCTAAAAGAAGTCTGCCTGCTTAGGTCAGTAGCACTGTGCTTCTTCCATTTGTATAGGAAAGGGTATCTTCCTCTACATCCAGGAGTTATTCTATCTCCACCTCCATGGGAGCAGCAGGGATGGACATATCTATCAGTTTTGGTCTCTTACAGTTTTTCATTTTCATTTTTTTATTTTGTTACATTTCTATACCATCCAATAGCCAAAGCTTTCTGGGCATGCTGTCGTTCCCCAAATGACACCCTCCAGATGTGTTGGATTGAACTCCCATAATTCCTAGCCAGCATGCACATCTGGAGGACATCAGATTGGGAAAAGCTTCCTCTAACTTGTAAACAGTTATACTCCTGCCAAATGATGTGCATTTGTTGTCTTCACTGTTTGCAAGGCAAATATTCAATTGTACAGTTGGCTAGATCAGTAGGGATCCTTGAATTATAAAGCCTTGAGTGCCATTTGTTTTGGTAGAATGGCGGGGTACAAATCAAATAAATATAGCTGCCTATGAATTGCATTGAAAGATTCTGAAAAACAATGCAAGCAGCATTTTTTTAAACCTGCATGTACATTAGCTGTGGAAGCTTGCTTAAAATTAAGGACCCTACTTAAATCAAGAATGAAATTCCACTATAGACAAGAAGGTAAACAAATGTTTCTTTGTGCAAGAATAGGAGGAGTTTATTATTAACATGATAGCCAGGTTGCAGAAGCAACAGGACAGACAGTACATGAACAGTAATACTATGTAACTGAACATCACCAACCAAATTTAAGTTTATTGCCAAACAGAACATAAAAAGAACATTAAATCCACAAGAGAGTTAAAATATAAAGCCTCACAACCTACTCCTAAGCATATTTTGATTTCCTAAGAATTTGCAAACAAGTGTTGCTTCCTACATTTTTTTGGGTAACCTTTACCATATAACTTTACAAATACCTGCAAGGCAGGGTCTGAAACAGAACCTTTCACAATCACATTTTCTGCCAGTTCTACAGCAAACCCCTTCTGTTGGCAGAACATACTGCTGGGTAGAAAAGAGTTATCCAAGCTTCTCCCCTAATACAGATTATTTTATCTGACCAGCTGAAGCAAGATATTGCTTCACCCAATGCAACAGGATACAAAAGCACTCTTTAAAAACAACAACTCTGTTGTTAAGTGTAGGAAGATCCATCAACACTTCTGATTAGAATCAAGTCCTTGTATATGGCGCTCCCCACTTTGCTACAAACTACCATTAGCATCTGCATGAGAAGCTTACTTCAGCAGCCTATTCAGCTATCACCTATCACCTCTTGCCTCTAACATAACAGCATAGGTTTCATGAGAAATGCTTTTCGTAGCCATCGTCATTAGAGACAAGGACTTGTAATTCTGAAGAGGCCAACAGAACTACTTATCGCTGGCCGCTCTAACTTGCTTTCACGTCATGATACATCTGGAGAACTCTTCGCACAGTCTCCACGTATTTGTCACCAGGCACGGGTTTCCTCTGGCTTCCTGGTTCCAGAAATTTCTTAATTGTGGGAATGTTACTGGTCCTTGCTTTAAAAGCCTAAAAGGGGTGGGGAGGATGAAGCACACAGACATCGTTGCTCGGAAATAGGAAACTGGAACCACAACCAAAGTAGCATCCACCACCTTTGATGCCTCTGCTAGAGTCAGCTCTTGCTTCTAAATGTTTATGGCACAACGAACCAGCCAAATTCTCTGCTACAGCTGGATTAGTCATTCAAGAGACAACAAGTTTCTAACACGCACATACTTCAGATTTACTCTGGTGTGAATAAAGAAAGTGGACTTCGGCAGCATGGGTATCAAGGCATCTTTTGCCAATACAACTGCTGTGAATGGGCCTCTTACTTAGTTTGTATCCCAAGAGTGCATAAGTACTCGACAACCCTGGTCAGATGACATGTTAAGTCATGGTGGCTAAGCATTTTGAGCTAAATATTATGGCTTAGGGTGTCATGTGAACCATTCCTACATAAGCATAGTTTAAACATGCTCACTAAGCATTTGTTGCAAAAGAGTTAGTGGCCTAACCATGGTTTAGCATGTCATCTGAGCAGGCCCAAAGAGTGGTGGGATGAAAAAGGTCCCATTCTGCCTATCTATAAGCTAGTCTTGCTTCGACCTTCAAAGCAGATCAACAGAGGCCAAATACAGGCAACCCCTCACCAAGTGGTACAATTTTCCGGCCCATCATGAATTTGCTTGGTCAACTGTACCAAGAAAAAGCAAGGCAAGTTTTAAAAACAAACAAACAAACACAGATACAATGTGTGCTGAAGGCCGAACGTCTTTTCAAGTGATAAGGCATTCCCACATTAACCACTTGGAAAATTGGTCATATGCATTAGCAATCTGTACCAAGAGACAGAGTGGAGAAGGTATTCCCAAGCTATAGTCTCTTGGTCAGAATTGCCTATTGCAGATCTTAAATTCAAGAATTTAAATTTCTATTCCAAGTACTGATATATTATGGAAGTTTTAAATATGTATAATTCTGAAGTAAGTACACTATTGCCTTAGTTTGTTTTAGACAGATTTTCTTAGTGAGACACCCATAATCTCTCTGAATGGGTGTATGTGCCTGTGTAACACTCTGTGGTGAGGGACTGGGCATGAGTGTGGGTTCGTGATTTTTTCAAGGTTGAAAACTAAACGTAGGGTTTTTTCACCTTAGTTTTTTGTTACAAATGCAGTGTGTGGACATGCACCTCACCAGTATTTTTCAGTGACTGGTCATAAAGAATGGGTTTTTGTTTTGTTAGGGATGGAGCAACAGCAACAAACACAGAATACAAAACCCAGCCATGGATTGTCTGTATTACCACCCATGTAAGAAGTGGGCAAAATTCCACACATTAACCATGTGGTGAGTTGGTCATCTGTGTTCGTACAGAATATTGGGCGGTGCCCATTAAGAGCACTATAGTGATGACGTTGTCTTTATTTCGATTGCAGTTATCCTGTTTTGCTTTCCTTAGAACCTCACTTTGAAACTCTTATTTTATTGGCATTTGAATCAAGAATATAGAAATCTTCACTAGTGGATAAGCACCCAGTGCTGGAGTGTACATTTTTGTTAGCTAGGATGTAAATAGCAGAGCAAGTTTGTGAGCCATACCTGAAATTTGTCTGCCATACCTTAAAACACATTTATCACCTTACTTCAATCATAGCAATTCAGAATTGCTCCAATACAAATTAGCTCCTTGATCAAGCTGTACCTGATTAGCTACATCCCAGAGAAGGGAAGCCTTCAAGAACAAATCACCAATTCAATTTTTAAGAGGAAAGGTCTACAGGCACAATTCTGGCTGTGATCCTACACACAAATAGCTAAGAGAATGTCCCATTGTATTACATGTGGCTTACGTCCAAGTAAACACATATAGTATGGCACTGTTCATGTTATTAAATTGGAAATTTAGTGAGCACTAGACTTATCTATAATAAACAATTTTCTAGAATACATTTCTAAAGAAACCTATTTGTTTTCCTCTCTGGAACAGATGGGGAAAAGCCTTTAAAAAGGAAAGAACATCATTACTAGTATTGGATTTATTTATTTTTCCACACCTGCAGTTGAGGGAACTCAGTCAGAACAGTGGAGGACTTTTCTTCCACCATTAAAATAGTTTCAAGCAAGTGTATGTCTGCCCTGCTGATCTGGTTGCCAACAAGGAAATCTTGTCCATGATCCTTCAGCACCTGTAACATACTAGTGTTAATCCAACCGAAAGAAAAGCTGTTGTAGTTTTTGAGGTTTCAGTACTGAGATACCCTAGTATAAAATTGCTTTGGGGTCATGTCACCCAACAGCAAAACCCAATATAGTGTCCTACTGAAGAAAAGGATGAGGTCACTTCCTTAGCATATGAAGTAGTAAGTGTTGACATAGTCGTTTCATTACCAACTATTATTATAAGAGAGCACTATGCCTGTTATCTCTGAACACAAGACAAGAAAACAGTGATGCAAGAAAAAGCGAAAATCTTTTCCTTTTATGTTATATCTTGTCTGTGCATCTAGCTGAGAGAGGTCACAATGAGATGGCAGACTTCTTAAGTGGTAGAATGGAGTGTCATACTTCAAATTGAAAGTGTTGGCGAATATTCCCAAATTTGATCCCTGTAACATGCTCCCTGAGCATACTGAGGTAATGACTGAATAAAGCAGACTGAATCCAGAAAGTGAAGAGCTTGACCAACTTTAATCAATCATAAACAGATAGTCCCCTGGCTAAGCAGTCAGAAGTTTAGAACAGCAGAGCAAACTATGCCAAACTTTTAAAGAGATTGAACCTACTACTAGAGAACATAGTGAACATGCCGGTCTTTTTATACACACATTAAATAAAGGCTAAAAGAAAACTTAGTTGGCTCTGCCTGTCTGCTAGACAACATCCCTTGACCCCTTGTGACCCCTGTTTCCCCCCCCCCCAAGGCTCTCTGATGCCCCCAGAACAGTTAATTAGTTCTGCACCCTAAATTACCCTTGTTATTTTGCTTACTAACCGCTTTGAAATTTTAAGGACAAATTAACCTTTAGCTTACACCATCTTTTTTGATATGTTAACCTGCTGTTGTTGCCCCAACAAAAGATTCCATCCCAGCCTCTGTTGTGCTTGTTTCTTCCTTTCAGGGAGTTTTCCACATATGGGAGCATTCAAAATATGATCTCTCACCTGCAATCTGAAGTGTCCATTTCATTCTCCTGACCATGTTGGTCAGGTCTTAAGTTTTATCAGAAACAAGGAGATTGTGCAACACAAACCCAACTCATACGAATGCCCTTCATGACAGTTATGCCATATCAGACAACATGGATTGTTATGGGTGAGAAAGAGGCCAACAGGATACATTAAGCATGCTGAAAACACCTTAGAAGGTGGGTAGAGTTCCTTAGGTCATTGCACAATATATTCAAAGATTTGGGGGGCCCATCTTAGCAGAAAGAGCTGCAGGGCATGCAAGAGACTTATGGCATGGGAGTGAACACACGCAAAGCACACATCCCTCTCTTACAGGACTAGTACATGGAACTCGCATGACTCAATGAGCAGGACTTTGTTGAAACATGGCTGCTAAGTAATGGAGAATAGAGGGCAAGAAGCTTCAAGTAGAACACGTTGGCTCAATTCGGACGACACAATAAACAACTGGCATGGGGGAAACAATCGTCAGTTGTTTTGACTATTGTGTCATCCGAATCCTGCCATAGTCAACTCAGTGCTGATCCTAATCCACACCACAGTTGATTATTTATTACCATGTTGTGTGGGGAGTACACCCTAGTTGAACAACTGTAAAGTTGATTATTACCCCACCATTGACTATCGTGTCGTCCGAATTGAGCCACTGAATGCTAATTCCAATGTAACAGAGGAATCTTGCCACCTATCACTCTCAAGGCCTTCTACCTGCTGCAAGTTCTCTGGTCCTGAAGCTCAGTCCTTTCTCAAAGACCTTACAGGATCCCTTCATGAGCATTTGAGATGTGTTACACACAGCAGGGGGCGGTGGACAGACACACATACAAACCTCTGAAAACACGTATTTGTCTTCCACACGGTAGATTTTAAACATAAACATACTTTAAAAACTTAGTCTGTGAAGCAGTCCATCTCATGAGTCCTCTTCACTATCTAAAAGAATACATTACAGACACATACCTTTTCATAGACCGGGAAGTATCTTTGTGTTGCTTTCTCAATGATTACAGCAAGTTGTTTCTCCTTATCCTCAGGTGATAGGAAAGGGAACATCAAAATGAATCCATATAGGTCCATTGTTCCCTCCACGTACATGTCAATTCTAAGGAAACATAGGTATAAATATACACGTTAGGTCTTATTCATGACATTATTAATCTGTATATACATCATACAATAATGGAAACTCCTCATTTTTCTGCTATGGGCTGCTACACATAAGGAGATCACCAAGTGCTCTGTCTGGGGACACCCTATGCTGCCGACTGTTCACTGTTGGGCAATTTTCCCTGTTGGTGCAAATGGTCAGAAAAAGGACAAGAAGGTCTTCAGAAGCTGGGGTTGAGAACCTTGGCTGTGATAGCACTGGGCAAACTGGGGATTGCCCAGTGCTCACACACAGGGGAATTCCTCCATTATCTCCAACCACAAAATCCAGGAAGGCTCAGGCTGGATGGACAACCTCCGCGGGCTGGATGGGCAACCTCCGCAGGCTGGGTGAGACCTGTGAACCGGAGGTTGTCCTCCCCTGCTCTGCAATCTCCTTTCATGCTTCTATGAGAAACACACGCACACAATATTTTGAACAGTCGGACCTATTTTATTTTGGTCAAAGGGATGCTCCTAACTCCATATACCTACAGAACAGATTGTGGTAGACAAAAGAAGATCTAGTTCTACTAGCAGATCTCTGGATGACCTGCAGTAGATTGCCAAGGATTTCTGACTCTCAATTGTACTGCTGAAATGAAGTTCAGGGTAACTAGGAGGGTATTGTTGTGTGGATGAACTGTCAGCTCCATTCAGTTCTTGTATTCAATCAAATTCCTGGTCTCAGAAGTCTTTGCTTCTATGTCTTTTGCACCAGGTCCGAGATAGTGGATCTCAAGGTTCTAGAGAAAAAACCCTTAAGGTTCCCACATGTCTGAAGCCTTCCCACTCCTGGAGTAGATGATTTCCTAAGCCACAAGAGTCAAAGGCAGGCCTGACAGGCAGGGCCCTAACTTTAAGCTAGTTAAATGTATCTGTTACAGTACAGGGCTCTCTCCTTCAGGTCCTTCCCATAGAGGTTGTGTTTTGCTGCGATGTACTGGAGAATGGCTCGTGTCTGCACCAGCTTCATCCCATCCATTTCTACCAAGGGTAGTTGCTGAAACAGGAGGAATCCATCTTTTGAGAAAATAAAAATGAGGGGGGGAGTTAATTTTGTTTTTTGTGTAGAAATGAATTGCTACCCTGCAACTGTAAGCCAATATAATTCTATATTATCTTATAAGTGCTCAAGAGAGCTGCTGGAACACAGCTGTGAGGAAATGGTTCACTACAACAACGAGGAGCCTATAAGTATCTGCACAAAGCAAACACAAAATACACTTCTAGCTTAGACAAACAAGAAAGGGTTTTTGTAAGCTTACTGCCTGCCACCTAACAATACTGTTTTCAGGTGAACTAAACAATGGCATCCAGCCAACTACAGTGGTTTCGAGAAATTTTTCAAGAAAACTAGTTTTCCTCCTTGCTAATATATTCAATCAGTGCATTTTCACAGGTTACAGAAATGGTGTGTCCCTGGGTTTCTGCAGTATTAACAACTGTGGATCAGTTGAGGTGCAGGGATCCCAATCGTCTAAATCACAGAACAAATGTGCAAGGGTACTGCACACTGTCCCAAACTCACAGGATCTCTAAACAAGCTATTTATAGCACGTTGTGACTGGCCACTCCCAGAAGTCTGTGGGTCAAGTTCATAATGTCGTAGGCAAACAGAACGCCTCCTGCCCTTTCCCCCAGCAATCCTGTTTTATTTTAATACAGATTAAATCCAGTATTTATTTATGATGGGTTTTTATTCTGCCACTAGATGGTGCTGTTTTACTGCACCCTATTATTTTCAATCACATTCCCTTTTCAATTAAAAATGATGTGATCGCTGTTCCTCACTGTCTGAAGGAACCATTTTAATGTGAACAGATCCGAGATGGGCTTGTGGGTTTTTTTTCTTATGTGGAGAACACCTCGGACTCAATTAATCGCTTCCTATGCAGCGTAAATCATAGTTTCTTGTGAAATCAAATTGGCAAGCTCTGTTTTGTGCTTGCCACCCAAATGCAAGCTATGGTTGGATCCTGGTTCGAAGGATGAACAGTTAGTGCCATTCAGTGGACATAATCTAGTACTCAGTGTGGAATCCAAACCTGTCAAGTGTGGCCTAAACAAAACACATGTCCCTACCAGTGTAGCTGCATTACTCCCCTATGCTACAGTGCCAGCTACATGTTATGTAGCCCTCAGTACAGAAAGGCAGAAAACTTCATGTAAAGCTCCAATCTTAATTCTGCAACAAAATCGGAAATAGTAGCACCACACTCTCCTCCCCCACTCCCCCCATTTCCCTTGTGCATCTTATCTCCTTAGTTAGTAAGCCTGAGGGGCTGGGCCTATGTCTTATTTTTTATTTTTTGTACCTTGCCTACCACCAGCACTACTATGTATGTATGTATGTATGTATGCATTTATTTATTTATTATTGCATTTCTATACCGCCCAATAGCCAAAGCTCTCTGGGTGGTTTACAAAAATTAAAACGTGACAACCATTTAAAATATAAAACAAACAACAGTGTAAATACATAATATAAAATACAATATAAAAGCACAACCAGGGTAAAACCGAGCAGCAATGCAGCGATCACTATATGGGTGATAGATATCAAATGGCACAATGAATTTCTCAGATGGGCAAGACCAATTCATCCCAACAAACCTAGAACTTTCGAATGTAGCTCTGAGGCAATTTGGGCTTAAACCAGAGTTCCCTTTTAGGATGACTTCAGGCAAACTTCTAAACAAGAGTGGCTGTTTATTTTGTCAGCCTTTGTTTTTCATTTCAAGAGCTATTCAACAGAAAATAACAAAGTTGCAGCCTTTCCATCAATATTTGTGCATGTGGGAAACAGTAGAGAATGAAGATGGCCAAAAAGAATGTCAATTAGAAAGTCATACATGGCTTGAAGTTACTGTGCGAATCATTACCCCACTCTGCAGCCAGCTAGTTATCTGTAGAATTAAGCTTTGTGTACAACAATTCACATGACCCAAGATGTGGCATTTAGACAGATAAAAGCTTAACCCTGGGTAGCACATGAGGATAGCAACGATTGGCTGGCCACACGAGCAGACACACAGAACAATTTAATCCACAAACACAAACCAGATGGTGATGTGAATCGGACCCAACTCAAAAACTGGGAGGGATAATGGGTCAATTCAGCCACCTGACAAATGTACTGCAAGGCTGAGCACGTGTAGGAAAACAGTTCTACAACAGAATCAGCACGGGCCCAGCTCAGAACCCAACCAACAATTACCGTACCCTTGATTAACCCCTTTTCAGCAACTCTGTGGGGGAGTTGTAAACAAAGGCCAGTCTGCAAACCAAATGGGCAGTGAAGCACAGTGATACCACCATCAGTGCCCACGGATACACAGATAGTCTGTTCAATAGTCCTGGCTCCCTGCTTTGTTGCTGCAGTGGTGGATTGCCATCATTGGCTTAGATCCTAAGATTTCATTAGTGGAATTCCACCGATGGGATACTCCCACTGGCGGAAGGGTAGAGGGAGGCCATTGTCAAACATTCCCTCTTCCCTTGACATCCCCTGCATCCTACAGAAAAGTTGGGGGCCCCTCTGGAACAGCATGGGAGGTGGAGCTGTGGATTGCCAGCAAGAGCCTCCTCTGGATCAGAGTCCCTTTCCGTTCATGGATGGGTAACTCAGGATCCAAGGCATTCACTTTTCTACTATTTCATGGTGCTTGTGGGGAGGTGCTATATCAACCTTCCCCAACTTTGTGGCCTCCAGGTATTTTACCTCAGAACTGCCAGCATTCCTGACCAGCGGCCATGTTGGCTGGGGATGATGGGAGTTGAAATCCAAAACATCTGGAGGGCACCAAGTTGGTGAAGGCTATGCTAGGTACAAGTACAAATAATCAGCTGTTTGAAATAATCTCTACTTGAAATACAAGTCTGCAATTCTTCCCCACTGTTCAAGGGTCCTGCCTTCACTTTGCTCCTGCCAAAGACACAATCCCATTCACTTTGTCTGGCCAAATATTTGCCGTTTAATCACAGCCTTACCTTGAAGCAGCTTCTCATATTGCTCTCTTGTTTCCAAAATTTCCTCTTCAAACTACAAGATACAAACGTGTACAAGGAATTGTTCCAGAATTTTAAAACCCAAATCATTATTGAATGTGATCCAAGGATAGGCACCCTTGAGGTTATTGCTTTAAAAAGTCACATCTGAGCAACACATACTTCAAAATGCAACTGAACCATTTCTTGTCAAGGTTTGTATGTATCCAATAGCGGATCAAATTTCCACAGGTAGTGAGATGCAAGTAAAGGCTGGCCACCGCTCTTCACTTCTGATGGGCTTTTCCTTTCCTCCTATACCACACTTTTGATACTGAATGAATTTTTTAACTGAATCATACAAAACAAAGATAGAAAAGAAATCCAAAGAAACAAAATAAATCCAATCACTCTGGTGCCTAGAAATCTATGGAGTTTCTTCCTGCTCAGCAACTAAGAATTTGTGATATACAGGTTTTAGATTAGCCAAATTAATACACGGGGTAAGAGTTGATAGCAAAACATGCATGCTTTAAAGAAAAAAGAAGTGAATCTTTGTATTAACTTAGTACACATCTAACATGGTGCCATTCATTATTATTATTATTATTATTATTATTATTATTATATTATAAAATTATATCCTGCCATTCTGGTCCAATAGGATTATTCAAAGCAGCTTGCAACAGGAACATTAAATTAAAGCACAATTAAACTCACACACGGCATCTCTCAGCTCTTCCCCAGCTCTTCTGTGTAGTTCACAAGCTTTTGGTAGAATTCCGAGAAATCAAGTTGTCTTTTAAAATAATGTTTCTAGTTCTTATGGGTTTAAGCATGAGTTCAGAAGTACAGTTGCAAAACATTTCCAGTTGGGGGATCAGTACCAAACTACTAGCCTACAGCTGAGGCAGCATAGCTACTGTAATAATGGATCCAAATGCCTCTACAGCATCAGAATAAGCAGTGTGGTGAAAAATAAAAATAATTTAAACATAGCATGTCGCATAGGCCTGGTACCGCCTTAGCCCACTCTCCTCAACAACAATCCTGTACAGTGGTTGGATAAAGGCAGGGAAATAAAACATTCCCAATATACTAAGGGGGCAGAGAGAGGGGCAACTGGTGGTCTACAGGCTGCATCCTGACCCAGGGCAAATTTATCTGCTCCCTCACCACTACCCTGTGCTCTGCCATATTTTCCATCATGTTACAGGAAAGAGTTGACCAACAGCTTAACTCATACAGAAACATGTTTTCAAGTTGTAAGAAATCTAGATACTCCTGTCCACTCACTACTATTTACTCTTTCGACTTAGGTATTTATTTATTTAACTTCATTTATCCTGCCTTTCTTCTAATGATTTCCCCCCAACCCATTTTATCTTTACAACAACCCTGTGAGGTAGGTTAGGCTGAGAGATAGTGACTGGCCCATGATCACCCAATGAGGTTCATGACTGAATGGGTATTTGAACCTGGGTCTCTCTGGCCCTAATCCAATGCTCTCACTACTATATGTAATAGCAGTGTAATATGCATATGTGGATGCAATGTTAAAGCTGAGTGCATGTGCTCTATAAATGCAACCCTTACTACCAGATGGGCACCACCTAGAAGGAACCACTCATGTAAGGTGAAGTTTGTGCAGCAAAACACATGTGACCCTCACATCACCACGTTGAGAATGCAGAAACTGGCCATCTCAATTGAGAAAGGACACAACAGCGCTGGGATGCTGGGATTTTAGGCTAGAACACCCCCACCTCCACCACCCATGTTTAGTAGGTCAGTTCATCTAGATTCTTTCATATGGAGGAAGAACAAATAGAGTCCATGTCTGCAATGCTATGAAAATAGCAGAGTCTCAGACATGGTTCTAGATGCGTATCTAGGTTCAGGAACAGTTTGCGTAGGGGTGAGAACAGGAGGTGTTAGAAGCTGCCAAGAATGTGGGTAAGTAAAAGTGCAACTTTACTCAAGACAACTGCCTATCAACATTTGATTTGATAAACAAGACCAGACTATGAAATAAATTGCAGGGCATAAATATTGAGAGGAGACTTCTTATTCTAATACAAGAGGTTTAAGGTAAGGACAGACTCTCTGAGGACTTTGACAGAAAAGATCAGAACTCTCAGAAGGGTAAGACAACGGTGTTTGCTTACCCTTTTTATTCCGTTTCTATATTAACAATATAATGGATGTACTATCTTCTCTCTCCTTCCATGCGCCCCATGTACATAAGTTCTCTATCCTCTTGTACGTGGACAATACAGCCCTGTTATCCCTTACACAGAAAGGGATGTGTAGATCACTGAAAAACCTGGAAACTCATTGTAAAACTGAATTTCTCAAAATTACCAAAAAATAAAGTTGTAATGTTTGCAAAAAAAACCAAAGACATATATAGTTCCTGGATATCATTGCATTGCACAATGCTCATCATACAAGTATCTGGGTATGCATTTTTCAGAGGATCTTTACTGGAAGGCACAGAAAAAGACTATTATATTGGCTGCTTCTAGACTGGCAAAAGCTTGTGCTATCTTCTTTAAAAGTCAGGGGAGACAGTTGGTATACCCATCACTGAAAATATTTGAGCAGAATATCTTAACACAAAATCTGTATAGTGCAGAAATTTGGGGGAAGGGTAAAACAGACTATCTGAAGGTTCTTCTGAATAAATTCCTAAAAGGCATTCTAGCTCTTCATCCTAGCACTCCAACTGCTGTTCTTCATGCTGAATTGCAGCTATCATAAATGTCGATCAGAGTGAACAAGGCCATTTTCTTTTATCTGAAAAGATTGATCAACATGCCTGCCCACCAGTTGGCTTAACTTAGCTATTTAGAACAGAAGAAGGGTGGCTGTATTTCTTCCTGCTTTGAAAAACTGGCCTTTGTTTTCTCTCATTCACTTCCTTTCATCTAAGTGAATTTAAGGTTAAAACTGGAGACAGGTTATATTCTAATAAAGATGTGGAAACCAATGAATAATCAGGATTTAGCAAGTGGTACCATCTTTACAATGGTGAGTAGTCTTTCCCTAATTATCTTAATTCCTTGACTCACTTGGATCTAAGGAATAGGCATTTATGGAATTACTCTTCCAGACTATGCCTTCTGCACATATGGATAGGAGGTATATAAAAGTTTCCATATTTCAATGTCTTTGTATATGTGGGGCCCCACAAACAGAAGACATTATTCATTATATGTTTTTCTATGAACTGTATGCCAATCCCAGGAAAAGGTTTCTTGCACCTTTGTTGGGAGGAATGCTTAACAGAATTTTGATGAGCAGATGTGTAAATTTGTAGATATGGATCCTTATGTAACTAATCAAATAGCCTTATTTTCGGTGGCTGTTAAAAATATTAGAGCAAAGGTCCTAAAAACTGTTGCTGTAGATTGTGCACATGATGAACTGAATTGTGTGGCTTGATCAAAATTGTAAGAACCACTACAGTGTAGTGTAGTGGCTAGAGTGTTGGACTGGGAGTGGGGTGACCTGAGTTCTAGTCCCCAATCGACCATGGAAACCCACTGGGTGACTTTGGGCCAGTCACAGACTCTCAGCCCAGCCTACCTCACAGAAAAAATAAGCACACAACACAATTTTCTGTTTTAGCTGGGGGGGAAATACAGACCTCCACACCAGCTGCTGCTAACAGCCATCTTATTGACTCCATCTTGCCTCTTCCATCAAAGTAATACAGTTTGGGCTTTTCAGCCATGATTTCACAGTTTCTTGATCTCCTAAATGAAAAAAAGAAAGAAAAAACACAACAACACAACCCACAGAAGTGCTTAGTTTTGCTGCAAAAGTGATGTACAATGCAGAAGTTAATTGATCTGAGCAAAATATTTCACCAAATACAGATCTGAAATTCAGCTTTGTTAATTAAGACACATAGGGGCATATACCTAGGATTGGATTCTGAATATTCTATTGATTTTGTTCCTCCAGAAAAAGTAGACCACCACTTTCCAAGCTGGAAACGTATCAATATCTGACACAATGGAAGAACAAGAACCAGTTTTAAACATATTCTTACTGTTTACAACATACTGCTAGCATGCAGAGTATTTTACACCTTATTATATTCAGGAAAATTATGAAGACAATATTAATTCCCTTGTATAATAAATAGGAGAACGGACACAGGCTGCTGGCAGGACAACAGAGGGGGGCAACCTTTTCTAGAGGCAGAGAATTCCAGAGCTTGGGAACAACCATCGAAAAGGCTCCGTCTTGCATCCCCATCAAACTTGCTTCTGAGGAGAAAAGGGGCTCCCCTGAAGATCTTAAAATCCAGGCTTATGGGAGGAAAACAGTCCTCTAAACAGTGCTTCTAAGAGTATCATCAGACGGGCCTTTTATCACACGCTCGCTACTACCCAGTTACGGATGTTCACGCGCCCTTTAGACGACGATGTCTGCCTCCTGCGTGTGTCCCACTCCTTCTAGCCTGTTTTCCGTCACAAAACGGACCCCTTTTAATCTGACTTTAAAAAAAAAAAAAAGAGGAATGTGCTGCCATTTCTTGCTGTGTGCAGGAAAAGCTGTGTGATTACAAAAGGCCCCTGAATGGGCCAAGTGATCTTTGTTTACTTCCTCTTTCTTCTCCCAGTAGGAAGGGAAGTATCATGGGACAGGAACGGGGGTGGAGAAGTGATGATGCTCTAACACGCATCCCCCGTCTGATGATGCTCTAACACGCATCCAAAACAGTACAAAAGAGAAAAGAAAATTAAAATATAGTTGTGTCTCTGGGATAGGAGACACAACTTCTTAGCTGAGTGGGCGATACTTTCAGGGTAGATAGTTCTGTTCAGTCAAGAAGAATGCTGGGAAGCATCCACCTCTTAGCTTAAAAAAACCTATCTGGAGTTTGTCATTATCTCTAAATTAGGAAGTGAGGTTGATTTAAATGACCATTTTTTGGAACAAATGTTGATCAGGAACCATAGCTAGATCTGTGCTTGTTTCAATAAACCATAGTTTAAACTAACCACCATTTGCCCCAATTTGGACAGAATGATGAACTGGTTGATTTAAAAGAGGAAGTGAATGCTTCCAATCTCCTCTTAGATGGCTACACCAGAGGAAGAGAGGGCAGTGAGAAGTGCTCACACCCGAGGCTTGTTCCCATTACTGGACCACTGACGGTGCTCCCAGACAAGGAGGGTCTATCATGCCATGGATCTGCTTAATTCATAGAATTTTATAGGGGGGTCTAGTCATAATCATCTTTCAGTTATAACTCTCCCATGATTTTCTTCCATTTCTTCTGTCTTCTTTCTTACCAAGGAGTCTATTACGGAAGAAAAACTGAATGGCTGCACTTTGCCATCCCAATTGGTAGCACTAGGGCTCCTCCATCTGGAAGCACTTCAAGTCAGATTGTTGTTTTATCTTCGTTTATCTATCTCTGTATTGACTACAATGAAAGGCAGTGACTCTCTAGAGACTGAAGGCAAAGATCTTTCACAGTCCTGTTTTTAACTAAGGAGCACAGGGATTGAACCTCTAACCTAGGCTGACCATATGAAAAGGAGGACAGGGCTCATGTAACTTTAACAGTTGTAGAGAAAAGGGAATTTCAGCCAGTGTCATTTGTATGCAATTAGTTCCTGGTGAAATTCCCTCTTCATCACAACTGTTAAAGTTGCAGGGGCCCTGCCTTCTTTTGTATATGGTCACTCTAGTATTGCCTGCACCTTTAACTGTTGTGATGAAGAGGGAATTTCACCAGGAACTAATTATATACAAATGACACTGGCTGAAATTCCGTTTTCTCTACAACTGTTAAATTTACATGAGCCCTGTCCTCCTTTTCATATGGTCAGCCTATCTAACATTTTGCATGCAAAACATATGCTCTGCAACGGCACCATGGCATCATTATTTAAAGATACAGGATGCTTCTTCACCCCAACACAAGGGTACAATTTGAACCTAAGGCTTCATAGGCAGAGTCGCTGCCATTAAACTGGAATCACCAGCTACAGCGACAAGATCTGAACCTTTTAGATCTTAAAACCTGAACACTAAACTGCGTTGCCATTGCAAATAAAGCATCAATCTTCTCTTTCCTATGTGGTAAGATCTCAAAAAGAAAGCAATTTCTTTCCAGTACTACAAGACAAATGACTTGTAGAATTTGGGCATGATTAACAATTCATTCAAGTTGCCCTAGTTACATTCTTGGAAGCAGAAAAAGCATCCGATCTGTTCGTTTTTCTAGTCTTCTGCTGAAGAAATCCTGGGAGATATTATGGGTTGGCATGTAAACAATGGTCCACAGTTTTCTGTGTTGCTGTGCCCCTTGATAAGCAGAGGGAAGCAACTTCAGAAAAACAGAAACCATTGGAGAGGAAAACCATTGGAGAGAACAAATACACGTGAAAGAGAGGAAAAACACGACAAACCAGACATCAGATTTAAACTTTTCATTGAAAACCCAGGAATCCGGACAAAGGCTAACCAAGCACACATTACATAGAGAAAACAACTAATTATTTTAAAGTTCCATGCTTGGGAGGGATGGGGAAGAATAGAAGGGGAAAAGATGTAAGACTCTACTCCCAATAGGACGATTGTTAGACAGAGAAAAAATTATTGTAATGGGAAGGAAGAAACAATGAATATTTAGTGTCAGGCAGGGTGGATCAAGCATTCTTTCCTAATGTTATTGACCTTTATAGCATTGAAATGGAAGACAAGAATAATTCAACACATTACAAATTTGTTTCAAGGAAAGCAATCTGATTATTTATTTGCCCCCCCCCTCACTCCAATAATTCAGAAAGCAGACTGGGGGGGGACTTTTAGCAGCAAAGAGCAGAGGAAAAGGGTTAGGCAGATCTGTTCCACATTATAGTTTTCCAAGGCTGCTTTTCCGTTTAAAAATATTGGGGAAAGAGACAAAACTGGCATGTGTAGTTGGCTCTAAAACAAGGGTGCCAACTTTAGGAGGTCTGGGGGGGTATTTTTAGCCTCCAGACCCTTCAACAGGGTGCAACCCACCCACCCCACACACAGAGGTAGCAATAGGTCACTGAATATCAGTTGCCAAGGGCAAACAGCAAGGAATAGGCTTTTTGCCTTCATGCTTTGCTTGTGGGCTTCCCAGAGGATGCCTCTACAGAGTGATTTAAAGGTCTTTCAGGTCGCATTAAAAAAATTACCTCTACAACAGCAGAGCGCAAATCGGGGGTTGAGGCACTTTATCTGTCCGATTATGCACATTATCGGATGCGCGTTAAATAGCGAGTTTTAATTCTCCGCGGCAGTTAAAGCGCATTATGACCATGTAAACGAGCGATTCTCTGCACTTTAAAGCGCGTTTCATACTGCCGATTACATGCTTTACCGCATGTCGTTTATAGGATTTAGGCGTAAAAGCGCTTGTGAGAAGATGCGCATAATCAGACAACCAGGCGCCAAACCGAATTCTTGTAGAGGGGGCCAGAGGCATTTGGCTGTCCACTGTCAGAAACAAGATGCAGAATTAGGTGGACATTTAGAATGATCCAGCAGGGCTCTCCTTACATAAGTCCAAATCACAACTTTTGCACTGCTGGCTGAGACTTAGGAACACATTTTTAGTGACACAGCTTGACTGGGAAAAGAGAGTGTATGAAAGACATGTTCCGAGGAGGGAGGAAAGTAGAATGGAACAGGGAAGCACTGAAATGAGAGGAATTTCTAACAAGACAGCCAGGTTGATTTTTTTAATCCATTATTAATTCTACCAGTTTTGGAAAAAGTGTCTGTGCCAAAAAAAATAATAATGAAAAATTATCTTTACCTTTGACTTCATGCTTTTCAAAGGCAACAGATAAGGCAAATAAATTAATGCTACTCATCATTATACTCTTATCTCAGTCCAAATATGTGCCAGTTTTTGCTTTTTGAAAAAAAAAAGTCGAAGGATAGTACAGAACAAACTGAACTCAGCCAACCGCAACAGAGCTAGCTGAATTGTAACCAAAAAAAGGGAGAGAGGAGGAGTAAAGGCCCTGGAGCAGATTGCTCTTCAAAGATCCAGATCTCAAGTGCTGACCTTGTGGGATTTTAAAAATCAAATACACAGATCAGCAGCATGGTTTCAGAAATCTCACTATATAGATATATGGATGAGTTTGAAGGTCAACCAAGACACAAGAGTTGCCAATATTTGCTTTTGTCTGAATATTGCTAGTTATCTTTTTGGAGAAGCATGACAGATAAGAGAAACAAAGTGATAAGGTAGTATCTTTTAATGGACCACGTTCTTTTCAGTGTTGGAGCCTACAAACTTGTTGAGTAATACTGAACACTTTCTATAAAGGAGAACAGAGAGAGAAATTATTCTCAGGTCTAATACAATTTCTACTCCTGGCATTTGAAGTACTTCAAGATTAGGCAGCTATTTTGGGGCGTGGGTGGCCAAATTTGTTCTCTATAGCCAAGAATCACTTTTTTTTTTTTTTGCTACAGTTAATTATTTTGTGTTCTGCATAATTCAAGAGTTTGACTGCTCTTACAGAAACACTGCACTGGTCAAGTAACATTTTACATAATGTAAGGGAAAGGCTCCTATTTTTTCACTCCTATTTTTCAAAAGTCAAGTTTAATGGTATTGCATTGTCCTAAAGGTTAAGAAAAGCTTGATTGGGGGGGGGGGGTCGGAGAAAGAGTTGGGCAAAAGATCACACCAAGAAAACCGTATTTTGAAGTACTGCCCATAAGACAGCATCCTACGCCACCTCGATGCTCTCCCCTTGCACCTAGTACAGGTTAGATACCCACCTCTTCCAAGAGCCACATACGAGTTACAAGCACACGCACACACACACGCGAGATCCTATGGGCCCGGCCATCTACAGGTTAAGAAACTCTCTCCCACACGATCGTTTCTGTGACACCCAAATCAGAATCTCCCATTCATAGGCAGAAAGCACGCACTAAAAGAAAGCAGGAGGAAATCCACTACACCGATGTTCCCGTCCCCGATTGGAACAGCAGGAGCAACCTGCTTAAATGGGGAGCGATGTCCAGTTCAGGTACCACTTGGATCGCGTGCATCCATATTTCCATCGCGATCAGCGATGACCTGCCTGAAAAGCTCAAAGGGACAGCTGGCTTTTTGTATTTAAAAACTCCATCCCGCACAGAAGGATCTCCAATGGAAACGTGCAGCTCAACAAGCAACCCGAGCTAATAAAGCAAAGCAATCGCCGGGAAACTCTAGCATAGCTTTACTGCCTTAGTCAAGGTAGAGGCTATAAAGCAAAGAAACCCGATTGAATGAGTTACCCCTACGAGGGGAGCAGGCGCTATACACCGCTGCGCCCCCTTCCCAACCCTGCTACCCCTGGGAGGTGGCGAAGCAGCAAAAGGCACATGCTCTCGCGGGCTCGCTCTCGCGGGCTCGTTCTGCACAGCGCCCCCTGCCGCGCCCCGCGCGCCTCACATCCCACTCTACGCAGAACCCACCTTCGCCGCCGTCTCCAACTCAACCCTGAACACACCGCCTCGCTGCGAACAAGCAACGCCTCCTCCCCGGTTTTGTGCACTGAGGAAGAGGGCGTGAACAAGGCGACAGGCAGACCAGCCAGTAATAAAACGTTTAATTTGCATCTCTCCCAAAGCCTTTTGGGAGTCGATTCAGGATCGCCAAATTTCGGATTTTACCTCCCACAATTCTCTGTTCCGCTCCTTTTTTCTACTTCGGCATGATTTTAGCATTCGTATGACAAGACACACTGATTAACGTCACCATAACCTGCCCACGGTAAGCTGCCGAAGGGGTTATATAGTTATTTGGGAAGTGTAGTTAGTGGATGTGAGGGCGATCTGGCTGCGACATCTGTCACCCCATTGATCGCCAGGGTTGATTCGGCTGATCTGGCTGGCTAGGCGGGTGTCCCCTTCCTCCCTCACCGCTCCATGTGCGTCCCTCCCGAAGCTGCGCGCTCGGTGGAAGAGGACGACCATCCCAGATAGAAGGAGTGTACCGTTCTTCGGTCAAGGGTATACGATAGCTGCGCTCCCCTGCTAGAACCTCCAAACAAGCTCTCAAGGTCCATTTGTAGGAGAACGTAGGGTAGTCAAGCTTCCAAGACTCCAGACACATCCAAGTGAGGCGCTGCATGTGGCAGTTTGCCATTCTTTTCGCTTCCTTTAAAAGTGTAATAAAGAGTATTCAAGAAGAACCGTACCTTGTTTTCCGAATGCCATTGTTCAAAGAAACCACACTATATTGGAGGGGGAGGGGGAGGGGGGGGGAGAAGGGATACATATATATTTATTTTCTGTTTAGGTTTTTAAGTTTTATTTATTTTTAAAAGAGCCCCCCCAAAAGGCAGCTGGGCAGGAGAGTAAGTTTAGGACAGAATGCAATATACATCCCAACTAGAGCAGAGGGCAAGTGTACATTTTACCAAAAAGCGCTGGGGGAAGAATAATAAGCATTCTATTAAAAAATAATCTTGCTAGAATGTCAATATGCATCGGAAGTAGTTTCTCCGGGAATTCGAGGGATTTGGTTTTTTGCACTCTAGGGGTGTAATCTTATGCATGGTTAGACAGGAAAAAAAACGTTTGCTGGGGCAAGCTGGGAGTTATAGGACTTTCCCCCCTTCTAAACATGCATAGGATTGCACCCTAGGAACGTTTTCTTCTTTCCTGCTTTAAGATGGGTTGCTAGACAGCGAATTGCACAGACAGTAGATAGTGTGTGTGTGTGTGTGTGTGTGTATGTGTGCTAGCGTGTCTGAGCCATAAACAAAGGCAAACCAGGCAAACCAAGCAAAACATAGCAAGAAGCAAGCAACATGAGCACACACCCCTGCCATAATAGGGGTTGCTTACACCCCATTAAGCGAACAGCCTAGCTGTGCACTCTTACAGCTTCACTGTTCATGTACTCATGTTGGATCTTTTAACTTCTATTATTCAGCCTGAAAGCACATTTCATATTTTGAAAAATGAATTATATTTGCATTAACATCTTTTGCCTTTGCAAACACTAAGCAAATTATTCTAATGTGAATGCAATCCATCTTCAAATCTGGAAAAAAATGGCAATTTATTAAAAGGGGCACAGTAGAGCTGTACAGATAGAAGAAAATATATCGAATGGGGTTTGCTGCAAAAGGCCTGTGTTTGTAGTCATAACCATGCAGATTTTGAAACCCTATACTCAATTTCAATTTCTGGTACTCTGCCTTGAACACATCTTTGAAAAAATGTGCAAAAGAATACCTATAGGCCTTCCAGCAAATGAATTGTTTGAACTGTGTATCTACACTAAATGGGGGTGAGGAATATTTATTTTCATTCCATCAGTTAATGCTACCATTATTTTTTTGGAAGAGTGACCAGAATGTAAAGAGGTAACACCTACATTCATGGAATTTTAAACACCTCCTCCTAATTTTTTGTATTCCTTTCTCTTCCCATAACCTATTCTTTTTGTATCTTGTTTATTAACTGTTGGAACTTCCTGCACCTGCTGCAATTGTACCAGATTTAGTTCATTAGGTGTAAGGAAAAGGAGCAAAGCTGCAGGATTCAGGTACGGAGCTTGGAATCCTATGCACGTTTACCTGTCAGAGTCAGAATTATGCTCTGTACTGATGCAAAAACAGTCAACAACACTAACAGCCCAGTCCTATGCTTGTTTAGTTGAAAGTAAGTCCCTAGCATTGCATTTCTCTGTACTAGTGTAAAAAGGACGTGGAGAATTAAACACATTCCTATTAGGGGGCTTCAAGACAGAGGGGCCCTAGGGTTACTAATCAAAGCACATTGTGCAGCTATTCTGTCTTTTTCTCCAGTAATGGATTTGGAAAAAAAGATGAAAGAAGTGATGGGAAAACACAGAAGGGTGGTGGAAGCTATTGACGTCTGAATCCCCCCCCCCCCCATGAATCAGGTAGGGTGATGGTGTTGTAAAAGCTTAATCTGGAAGCACCTTCAGACCAACCTCATCAAACCTTCACATAACAGATTTCATCGGTTAACACCATTTTGTTCCTAACCCTATTGGTCTTCCCAAACTATCCTATTATTTACACCATATATTCAAAATACTGCTCAGCCAATCTGTACCCCCACCCTATTGAACCCCACATTTTCTACACTCCCAACCTGCTCAGGCTGGTCCCATCCTTCCACATCCCACAGACTTCTTGGGCAGAGAGCTCAGCAGTGGCATTGCTCTTAGATTCTTGCCATTTCAAAATTTTGCCCATAGATCAGAGAGAGGGAGACAAGGAACAACAGCTTTAAAAAACACACAAATTATTTTTATGATGGGCGACAGGGTTTAGATATGTCTTTCAAGTATAATTTGATCACATAACATACATGATTTGATCATGTGTTAACTAATAACATATAGGCAAGAGGGACCTGCAACAAAATGTTGCAGTGTGGAGTACTCCTGTTCAGGTTTCCAGCCAACGATGCTCTCTTCCTGTTTTCCCATTCCCCACCTTAGCAATCCATCAGAATTTTGTGCCCTCATCGAGCTGTTTTTGTTCTCCTCCTCAAAGGTAAGTGTTTTTTTAAAAAGATGTTTTGGACTTCTACATCACCCACTCAAAACCTCTCTCAGGTTTGATGAGGAACCATTGATGAACGCTCTATGAGTACAATTTCCCAACCAGCTTTGAACCCACCTGATAATATTATTATCTAGTCCATATTGGAAAAATATCATGACAAACATTGCCAAATATTTTGCAGAAATCAAGATAAATTATATCCACTGCATTCCCACAACCCACTAAATCCTATTCTGACACTGTTTATAATTGGCTCCAGACCCAACACTCATCCTCCATTTCAGCCATGATCACCATGAGGCATTTTCAGGGTTCCTGGGCAGAAAAATCAACCCAGCAAATACAACAACAACTCCAATCGTGTAGTTAGTCCTTTATGTAACAACCAGTTAAAATGTTTTCTATTGATTAATCAACAGGAAGGAAAATCTAAAAGTTAGGAACAAGACTAGAAGGAGGGACGTCAAGGAGGAGTTAACAAACACACCCATCAGAACAGTCTTTACCTTCATTCCCCAGTTGTCACGGCGGCCATTACTAGGTTTGTTGAGCCTGCTCCCTGCCCTGTGTTCCCACACCTACCCTGGGATCCCACTCTCTTAATGTGAACTGAAGCCACCACTGACAGACAACAAACAACTGTGGTGACATCGGAGCAATGTAAAAAATCGCGGTAAAACAACACATTGAAAAAGAGCAGTTTCATGGGGAAAAGCACGATGTGGCTGTGAGTTGGTGGCTGCGTCATATAAACAGCGCGCAACTGCACAGACATGACGTATATGGTGTATAGACAAGCCCCTACTCATTGCCTGGGTTGAGAGGTGTGAGGAGAGAAAACATCTAAATAGTGGATTTCTCAAGCGTGTTGAGTTCTATTATATTTCCTCTTTGCCTGTGGGTCCCAGGGCTGGAGTACTTTTTCAGGCTTCCATGCCCCAATACACTCTGCTCTTAGGTTAGAACTCAGCAGAAACAGGTACCTTTATAAATAGCTTCTTTTTTATTACAAACAACTTTCTTGTAGTTAAGCCTGGCAACTCATGCAGCCTTCCACTTACTCCAACATACATGCTGAAAGATGGGACAAAATCAGAGCTGGTGACTGAACCACACCAGACAAGTGTCAGAGGAGAAACCATTCTGTTCCATTATAGCCCACAAGGATATATTTAATATATCACAGGTTTAGCCCTTCAACTGCCTGATGCGTGTGCTCAGAGGCAACCTATTCCTGAGTGCTAACTGTATGGGGAGGCAGGAGACTGCTGTTGTTCATTAGTGAAGGAAAAGTCACTCTGCATAGGCTCTGAAGTACTTTTTTCCCCGTATTGCATGACTTGACACTGGAACTCAAAACAAAACTCCTGAACTGATCCCTGATGAGATCTTGGCACAAATTAAGTCAGTGGGAGGAGGGAAAATAGGCAAGTTTATAACAAGACAGTGATGGGAAGAGTTGTGGGTGGGCAGAAGACCTGGTGTTGAAAGGCAGTGCTGGATAGAGGAGGAAAAATGAGTAATGGACTGTTGGGTGAGGGAAACAGAATGGTATGTTCTCTGGATGTAATTTGCAGGCAATGGAGGGACAGCCAGCACTTAGTTATTAGAGGCACAGAGGGTTTAATCTGTGTGGGTTATATGCCACCACTTCATAAACCCACAAAATTAGAATTACGAAACAGGGGAGGTGGAGGCTGCAGTTGCTCATTGGTGAAGGGGAAGCGCATATGCTCAAGAGACACCATTGTTATTTAACTGCTTAAGAATTCTGGCTGTTAATTCACAGGTTAATCTTGAGCTAGTCACTTATTGCTGTGCCTCAGCTGTAAAATGGGAATATAATAAACGGCTTTTGTTTTTATGCATTTTTGCTCTTACATGTTAAATTGTTTATGACTAACATTGGTTTTATTCTCGTTGGTTTGGGTTTTTAGTGTTGATTGTATTGTTTTTAATTGTGTTTTAAATTAAGCTATTTTACACCATCTAGAGAATTTGTATTAGTTGGCTAAGAAATATAAATAAAGAAATGAAATATAGGGCATGAAAATGTATTGTGTGTATTTGACTTGCCACAGAGTGACCTTAGGCCAAGTCTCAATTATATTGGCCCACCGTTATTCAACAGGTCATGATGTCGGGCAGCAGCATTCTGCTGTTAGCCCTACCTACCCATGTACAGGAGTGTTCCTATTTTCACCTGCAAGATGTTGGAAGGTATGGGTGCATAGATAGAGGGAAATACATTTGCATACACATCCCCAAGAATGATACCATCTAGTTTCAATTTCCTCCCTTTTGACAATAAGCTTATTGCCTAGTTCAGGATACCTGGAGCTATGTAAAGTCTTCCCTTTCCCTACTCTGGTTGTACATGTTCAACCAAGGGGATGAACTGGTCCTTAGTATGAATTTTGAGTGCTATCCAGATTAGAAGTCCTATTTGTTACAATGCTATAATTAAAGGTGTCTAACTTTGAACAGATATTCATATTCTTTGTTAGCTAAGAGCAAACAGATCCATTTCAAAATGTTAATGGTTATACAGCATGAAGACTTTGAATATTACAGAGCATAATCATATTCAAGTGAATGCAGGAATGATTAAACAGTGCTTGAACAGCAGTTTTAAAATAACTTTATTTTGGGAAGGAGTCTCTTACAATGGAAAAGGAAACAAGCATTTGTGGAAAAACTTACAAATGACCCAAACATAGAAAACATGCTGGGCTTTCATTTCCCCAATTATACCCATTGACTCACATTTAACTTTGCAGTTACTTTTCATACATATACATTCATACTTTCTCAGCTACAGGAGACTATGTTTTTTCTGTTTTTACTAAACATTCCTTGGCTGCAATAATCCACAAACTGTTAGATTTGTAGTGTAGAATAGTGGAGATATTCAACATGGATAAAAGAAGTGACACTTGTTATAGCAGTAGTGAAAAAATCAATAACAGATTTTTTTAATAAATTTCAGCAACTGTGTAAGCCAGTGAAGTTCAATGGAACAAAGGAAAGCATCCTGGAGTAATTGTGTGATCCTATGACTCCTTTGTGTGTTTAGGATTGCCACTTCGGTTTCAATCCTATGCATATTTAAACAGAAAAAAGTCCTGTGAGATGTAGACTTTTTTTATTTAAATATGCATAGTATTGCACCCATAAGTGATTTGAAAATTTCAGAAAACCAAAAGTACAGTGGGGTGAATGTCCATTTCAATGCAGATGATCTGAAAAAAACAGAGGTGAGTACACCTCGCCTTAAAACAGAGGTAAATATCTTTCATACTCTAAGCTGCTAGCTACCCTTCAGCATGCAAAATAAATGGTATGATTGCAAAACACATTAACAGATGCCACAAAAAATTGCACAAGGAAATATTTAGCTCATGACAAGTTTTGCAGAGATGTTACTTGCGGTCAGATTTCAGTGTAAGATGAGGGATACTGTGGTTTTTATCACTTTTGTGGCACAATCCAAGGAAAACTACCTTCAAAGTTAAGCAGCAGTTTTGTTGGGTTTTGTAGGAGCTAGCCAGGGGAAGTAAAACCATTTTCATGGGTGCATGTCCTTCATGGAATTCAAAATATTTTGTCTGCTCAAATTGTAAGCATTTATTAAGATGGAGGGCATTAGGACATTCAATCAGAGGTGCCCTGTGTGAATGAACATTCAGCGACATTTGTGTACTGTAAACTAATCTAGGCAATCTCCTAAATGTAAGCAATCAACGATATCAGTTTTCCTAACAAGAGTCAATATGTCCGCACTATATCAGTTACGGTTCTTAGCATATTTACTCAAAGTAAAATGGGACTTGTTCCATCCTAACTGTGCTTAGGATTGCAGCCTTGATAAAAAAAAAAAGCTATTACCAGAATTAAAGATCAATTAAATTATTTAACAATTGGTGAGACTATTGTCATTTTTTTAAAAAAATTACTAAATAAATAATCTTCCATGAGTTACTGGCAATTTTCATTTTCTTTGGAAAGAAAACCATTCTTATTTCTGTAAACCAGGGATGAGAAATCTGCAGCCCTCCAGATGCTCCAGGCCAATGATCAGGGATTGTGGGAGATGGAGTCCAACAGCATATGGAGGGCATAGGTGCCTCACTCTGCTCGAAACAGTAGAAAAGCTACTTTTCATTGCTATTATTTAGCCTGGTTTCTGAACATAAATGAAAGGATACAAAAAACAAGAGTAAAAAAAATACCAAGTCAGCCAAGACTATATATGCAATTTGAATTACAACACTGATGAATGCTATTTGAGAATTTATGAAAACGTCGCCCTTACAGTATTCAAAATAGATCATCTTACTAATTAATCACTCTCATAGGGAAAAGACAGCCACTGAGGACTGCAATGGAGCAGACAGCGCTTTGCATAAACTCCACTGCAGCTCATCATCACTGCATAGTCCATTTCGTTGTGCATATAGGAAATATTGGACAAATACAGCTAATACACAGGGGAGGAAGGAAATAGTTGCTGTTGAGCATGTTTCCACAGGTACAAAAACTGAGAAATGTTTAGACCATGTACTTTTCCTCAATAACCAATGAACTTGGTAGAATCAAACATCATGGGTAGCGACAGCCAGAATTGTGTTATTTCATGTGTGTGTGTGTGTGTGTGTGTGTGCGTGTGGAGATGGTTAGGAGCTGTTCAGTTCCTAACAGCTCATCAAATTCTGAGAGAAAAAATGTTCCTTTGTTTCGGAGAATATAGGGAGTTATAATCTTGCATTGTTAGAGCTTTCGAACAAAGCACAGTTGACATTCTTTTTTTAAAAAAAATGTGCTGACTACCTTTGTTGTGATCTCAACTGTTGTGAGGACCCTGGAGGACGTTGCCTTTTACATTTCCAGTCAAAGTGTGAGAGAATCAGCCACTGTTGCACCTTCCCATTCCTTCTGCAGTTCTGTTGTGCATCCGCTCTCATTGACCATGTTCGCCACAGCCATTGAGGGAAGGGGCCTTGCAACAGGATGTCAGAAGAGCAGGCCTTTTCTCTGGCTTCAGCTGAAGATCTGAAGTCCAGTGTGAAAGGTGGAAACTTCTGTTCAGCTGAATCTACCCTAATGGTCAAAAGTTAGCTCACCATTTTAACGCAAGGCAGCACATGGCACAAGGTGTAGTATTTTTCCTAGTATGGACTGAAATGGCTAGGAAACATAGACCTGCCTGTGGAGCTTTCTGGACTGAAAAGCTGGTTTGGGCTCATTTTGCCCTGAGAAAAGGCAATCTTGAGCCTCCTCTGTAAACTAAAATACAGAGATTAATTCCCCCAATATTTCCACCCACCTCCAGAAACAAATTTTAGCAAAATCCTAATCAGACAGTGCAGTCTTCGTATAGCTCCACAACTGAAACCACTAGTTGTTTTCGTTTAAAGAAAAACAATGCATAGGTTTGAATCTGCTAGTTTTTATTCTTTTTTCTATTGCTTAGCTCCAATGTTTAAATATATGTCTTATTGACATCTACTAACATTTGGCCTTGAGTTTTAGAAGGGCTGTGACATAGTCCTGAAATTATACTATAAAAATATGCCATGTCAACTCATTCCTGAATGTAAACCTCTAAATTATGTGAAGGATACATTTTGTGTCAACCTTATATAGAAGCCACAGCATTGCATTTGGGGAGGGAAAAACCAAGCCATATAGAGGACATGTAGACAGTGGAATGTATAATTTTTTTAAACCTTGCTGCTGGTGTTTCTCTTAATACTTCATTTATATTACTCTATGAACCAGCTTTGTCATACTTAATATTGCTTTAAATATTCTCCAGGGGCCCTGCTACTGTATAGAATGTATTGCTCACAACTGAAGCAGGATGCTTCCCATTTATGGTTAGTTTCATTTTCACTATGGATAGAGGCTAGTGTTAAATATAAAGTGGCACCTGGTCGTTCCCTTTACCAGTTTATGCAATCAACAGAATGAAGTAGTCAGGCCAACTTGGGTTGGAGGCAGTTGTACCTGAATGTTTCTCCATGTTAAGGGGGGGGGAACCCTGCCAGAATACAGAAAAAAAGCTATGCTGAATCCTTTCTTCTTTGACAAACTAATTGTCTACATACGAGGAGTGTGTTTCTAGTATTGCTAAACATGCAATCTCTAAACTATAGCTTGAAGTGACACAATCCAGGAAAAGCTTTACCATTCTATCCTGTTGATTGTATATACTGGCCCTTATAATGTTCAGTCATATGAAGGGCAAGATGCCCAACTCATTTTTAAGTTTTGCTGCAGCAGAGACCAGTAACATTGCTGTGGCTATTCAATTACAGAGCTGAAAGAAGGTCCTAGATGCAAAACGTAATTGGTCGTTTGCCCAACATACCATGTTCAGAACTTAACATGATAAAGTATTTGGTAAGTGCCCTTCTTTCTAACTGCACCTTAATTATATTAAATACCGCCCCAATCTGCTACATATATTCACTTGTATAAAAAGTGACCCCAAAAAAGGAAAAATAGTTTTCTTTTTAAAAAGTCAGTTTCAAAGTTCATCATATAAAAATGCCAACAAAAAAACAAACCCACAATTCTAAGCCTGATATACAAATGTGTATTGATCCTATGAAAAATAATTGCCCCAGTCATATAATAAAAACAATACAAAAAAGGTACAAGGTTGCATTCAAATACATACAACTAAGAATAAAGTCTCAAAATGCCTTGGTCCTATAAAATAGGGACTGGTAGACTTGCCAGCTCATAAAAAGTTGCTAGGGACTGCCTTATCACTGTTCATAAAATGCATGATCCAACTCAAGGATTCAACGGTGAGCACCGTATTTTGAAGACCAGTCAATTCGTCCATGGACTGGTTCAACTGGAGGTGGACACGGCAGTAGTCCTGATGCGCTTTTTATAGGTATATTAAATGATGGCATCCCGATATGAGGTCTGACAGACTTCAGAGAAGTGTATTCTAGAAATGATTAAGAGAAAGGTGTAAAAGGAGAAAATGGGGTTAAATTTGGATACGGAACTGGTGACTTTGAGGTTGGTATCATCTTTGCCCTTCTTAGTCATATGAACAGGAGGGCAGGATGTTTAGGACTGCAGGGTTCTCAAAACGAAATGCTGTTACAGCATTTGGCCTTGAGGGCCACATCTAGATTATGCTGGGGGGGGGGGGTGGAGACAGGAGCTGCACCCATAAAAACAAATGTAATTCTTACCAACTAAATAATTTACCCAGCTAAGCATACGAAGCGCAGCACAGCTCCATGCATGTCTAATCAAAGTAAGCCCCAGCACAGCAGCTTTCCTGGCATGCAAAGCACAGGTCAATTCCATGCCCTTCTACTCAGAGGTAAGCAATACCCCTCACAAATGGAAGCCAGTGGCTACTTGCAACCCACAGTTTGTGCACGCCTGCCTTAGAATCAAGTACAGTGGCCTTATTACTGTGCCCCACGACATCATTTCCAGAAACAAACACAACTTACGAGAAGATGGATCTGTGGTTGATGGATCAATAATCGGCGCTAACTGAACTCTCTGGCCTGCAGAGCCAACTTCCTTTTTCAGAAATGAAGGGATATAAGCCCCTGCTAGCCCATTTGATCCTGTATGGCCTAAAAGAAATTGCAAAAAAGGGGGGGAAATTAAGGTCAATGCAGTGGGTCAATACAGACCTTTACAAGGCACCACATACTTTTTGCAGTTGTCTCTTTCAAAGGAACATCAGTTAACCCGTAATCTAGTGATTGTGCTATAGAATCTGACATTCTAAGTTAGCATAGTTTCAAAGTCAACATTTATTCCCAACAACCTTACAGATCCTACTGTTTTGACACATACACCAAGCATGTATTCCTATTATGTTGACTATGAAAGAGAAAAAGAGCCAGCTTCTGATGTCCTTGCCAACTCAAATGTCATAAAAAGGCTTGCTCGTTGGGAAGTACTCCCCATGTCAAAATCCCATCCCACGGGAAAGGCTTATAGATTGTTCCCTTCTTTCTGATGTGTAAGCTTTTCACATAAGGCAACCTCCAATACGAAAGACAAGATTGTGTGGTCATGTGCAAGGACAGTACCATGTCAGCAACTGAGCATTTCAATCGACCCTTAAAAAATTTCTGGTTTTGAAAAATCTTGTCTTTTACGTATGTGACTTGGCACAATCAACAGAACTTACTTCTATCTAAGGCTGCAATCCTATGCAGAATTATTAGGAAGCAAGTGCCATTCAACTCAGGCACTTGCTTCCAAACTTAAGTATGCATGGTTAAGCTGTGAACATATTTAGGATCACGGCCACAAGGCTCTTTCATAAGTACTTCGTTCAGGAGAGTTGTGGGAAGAGAAAGCCATCAAGGGCAGAACAATAAACAAACAGTGGATCACTTTTGTTTGCTTGCTTGTTTGAATGGGTGTGGGCTCATAACTCTACCCATTTTGCCAGCCTTATGCAATCTCTTTCCAATGATATCAATTTGTCACACAAAACATAGTGAATATATGCTGCTGAAAGTATGTAGAACTAAGGTATCAAATGTATTATGAACTTTTACTCAATTTTATAGCTCTTTGCAACTGACAAGGTGCTTTGCAAGTCTCATTAATACACATCCTGGACCATTAGGCCCAGTCATATCAGTGGTACCAGAGATGTAGACCAATAGGGCTGAAGCATCTCTCCATCCCCATTCTACACCATTATTTGTTTAAGAAAACCCAACCAAGGACCTGACTGGCACATCAGCATATTTATTAAGCATATAGATCAATCAAATTTGGGGATGTCCGATTGTACTCAAGTGTACCAGCATAACTGATGGTCTGTACAAAGATTTTTCTCACCACCCCATTTGCTTGAGCAGTCGTACAGAACATTTCAATAGCACTTCTTACTGGAGTTTAGCCTGGGGATCCCTCCTGCCACTGCTGATGTCTTTCCAGGCAAATTAGAACTGGGCCACAGATGAGATGGAATGGAATCTTTGCTTGAACTGGAGACTAAATTATTTCTTGTGCTTATTCCTAGGGTAAGAAATAAGGTGCTGTCAAAATAAGGTGCTGCAGGATAACAATTATTTAGATATCTTGCTCTGCTCCTCAATTTCTGGGCTGAGGTAGTTCTTACATACTAACATAATTACTTGCAAACATAGGTGCCTGATTGGGCAAGATGGGGGGGGGCAGAGGAGTGCTTTCCCTAGGAGGTGGGAGGATGTTTAGGACAGTTAATCTAGGTGGGCCTGTTCAGACAATACGCTAAGCCATGGTCAGGCCGCTAACCCTTTTGCAGCGAATGGTTAGTGAACGTGTTTGAACTATGGTTATGTAGCCACTGTGGTTAGGAAAGGTTCACATGACACACTAAACCATAATGTTTAGCTCAAAATGCTTAACCGCTTTGGCTTAGCGTGTCATCCGAATAGGTTTGGTTAGTCTCTAAATGTAAAGGAAGGGGAAAAAACAGGTGTACCGGAACCCTGATGGAAGGGTGAGGTGAAATGCTCAAAGACTCACCTGTAGCATCATTGCCCCATCACTTTAGGCAGCTGGATGCCACAAGCATCCAGCTGAGTTAGAACATAAGAAGAGCCCTGCTGGATCAGACCAAGGGTCCATCTAGTCCAGCATTCTGTTCAGACAGTGGCCAATCTGCTGCTCATGGGGAACTGACAAACAGGAAATGAGTATCACAGCACTCTCCCGCCCATATACGAGGTGGACTGTGCAAACTGACCCCCTTATCCTCTGCAGCCTCTGGGAAGTGGAAAATGACTTTTTATTCCCTCCATCAGTTGTCCACAGGATGATAAGGACCTGGCAGTGCCCCTCCCCCTTGGCAAGAACATGCTTTGCTGCAAGTCCATAGGGTTGCCATGCCCAGTTCTTGTATTTAAAATTTGTAGGTATTACTCATGACGAGGATAAAAATACAGAAATGTGAAGGACATGAAACCATGTCTGCTGTCCTTGTAGAATGTAATTTGGACAATTTCTAGTGAGAGATTAGAAAGAGAAAAGAGCCAATTGTAATACATGATGGGTTTGGATATGCGAAAATTGAGGTCAAATCCATGCCAGGCTACGAAACTCAGTGTAGAGCCTTGAGCAATTTGCTTCCTTGCAGTCCGGCCTACCTTACCAGATCGTTGTGAAGCTAATAAAATAAAATGTACTCTGCATTCCTTGCAGAAAGCATGGTATACAAATGTAACAACAACAACAGTGTTCAGTTGTTGTTTTTTATAGAAACAATCATAACTGAGGACACTGTGATCAAATACCCAACCAAGAGACAGTAATACAAAAAATTGCACCAAACGTTGTATTTTGCTAAAGTGCATTTTATAGCAAGCTTATATTCTGAAGCAGCTCTGCTGGCAATAGGACAGATGTCTTAAAGAAAAGTGCCTTAATACAAGAAGCATCCTGAGGCCTTAGACTATAGATTACCCACCCCTTATTAAAATCTAATTGCCATATTCTATGAAATGTCATAGTAAAGATTTTGGGGTTTTTTACTAACCAGGTAAATACCTAGAATGTTTCAAGTAATGTTGCTTGGCTGCAGAAACTTGTAATGTTGGGGTGTCCTGCCGAAGATAGGAAGGTGCGCTATTTCCAGCCCCTATGGAGGCTGAAGGCTTCAGATCCAAAATACTCTCAAATCTGTAACCAAAACCAAACAGCCATGTTTATATATAATAATAATAATAATAATAATAATAATAACAACAATTTATTTCTTACCCGCCTCTCCGTCTGGATCAAGGCGGGGAACAACAACATGATAAAATACATAAAACTGATTAAAACATGACACATATTATTAAAACTGCATAAAAAATCCTAAAACATCCTAAAAACATTCTAAAATTCCACTGGATATGCCTGCCAGAAGAGAACAGTCTTTATAGCTTTCTTAAATTCTAAAAGACTGTTAAGTTGACGAGTCTCCTCCGGCAGGTCATTCCACAGTCTGGGAGCGGCAGAAGAAAAGGTCCTAGTCTTGGCCGACTGCAGTAAGTTCTTCCCAGAGGACCTGAGCGTGCAGGGTGAATTGTATGGGAGAAGGCAATCCCGCAGGTAACCTGGACCCAAACCATGTAGGGCTTTAAAGGTAATAACCAACACTTTATACTTCACCCGGAAACTAATTGGCAGCCAGTGGAGCGATTTTAAAGCTGGCGTAATATGGTCACCCCTAGATGTACCGGTGACCAACCTGGCTGCCATATTTTGAACTAGTTGAAGTTTCCGGACTAGGCATAGAGGTAGCCCTATGTACAGCGCATTGCAGAAGTCGAGCTTCGAAGTTACCAGCGTGTGCACTACCATCTTTAGGTCTTCCAACTCTAGGAAGGGGCGCAGCTGGCGTATCAGCCGAAGCTGATAGTAGGCACTCCTGGCCGTCGCATCTATCTGGGCTGTCATTTGGAGCGACGGATCCAGGAGCACCCCCAAGCTGCGAACACAGTCTTTCAGGGGGAGTGTAACCCCATCCAGAACTGGTTGACACACCTCCAAACCCAGGTTGCGGCCTTTGACAGCAAGCACCTCCGTCTTGTCTGGATTCAGCTTCAGTTTGTTTTTCCTCATCCAGCCCATTACCGCCTCCAAGCATTCGTTCAGAGGAGACATGCTATCCTTAGCTGACGATGTTATCGAAGGCATAGAGAAATATATTTGGGTGTCATCAGCATACTGATAGCACCCCGCCCCATGCCTCCGGATGATCTCTCCCAACGGTTTCATATAAATGTTAAACAGCATTGGGGAAAGGATGGCACCTTGCGGTACGCAGTTTATACACTGCATAAGACACACCGGCCCTTCCTCTCGATTGCCATGAACACGGGCATACTGGCTTCCAAGCAAATAAACAAAATGTGCCCCATGTCTTCCCAAGGAAGCTGCAGTCAAATTCAGACAGGTCCCATGCAAATTGAGAAAAGCCTCATCTGCTCCAATGCTGAATGACAAAAAGCCGTTACGCCTCAACTTGTCAACTGAAATCAGATGGAAGAAGACACACAATGCATAGAGGGTGTCTGCCATGCCATGGGAGTAGCACCAAGCCAAGAAGAGGGAAGACGAAAAGCCTCCATGTGGGGATTATTGATTAAGGCTGCAATCCAATGCCCACTTACTTAAAAATGGGTCCCAGTGAAAGAAGTGAGATGTAGTTCTGAATAATCATGCAGAGGATTTGGGCTGCAGTTATCTGGGAGTAATTCACTCCCAAATAAGCACACACCTCTATATATTATTTATTATTACATTTCTATGCCACCAATAGAGCCAGTGTGGTGTGGTGGTTAGAGTGTTGGACTGGGAGTCGGGAGACCTGAGTTCTAGTCCCCCATATGGCCTTGGAAGCTCACTGGATGGCATTGGGCCAGCTACAGTCTCTCAGCCCAACCTACCTCACAGGGGTGTTGTGTGATGGTAAAAATGGAGAGATGGAGGATTATGTATGCAGCCTTGGGTTCCTTGGAGGAAAAAAGGCGGGATATAAATGCAATAAAGAAATAATAGCCAAAGCTCTCTGGGCGGTCTCCAATTAAAACCATAAAATACAACATGATAAAATACAATACCAAAGCTTAAAAAGTACAGTATAAAATAAAAATAAAAACCAAACTAAAACCTAAATGCAAAGATTTAAAATACTGTAACACATTTTAAACAACAGAAAATGAAAGACTAAACTGCTTAGGAAAATAAGGTCTTCACCTGGTGCAAAAACAGCACAAGGTAGGCTCTAGGTGAGCAGAGATCAGACTGCATGACTGCAATTTTTCACACAGGTTGCTTTAAACCCATTGGATTTATGAGGGGTCAATGCAGCCGAACTGTGCAGGAACACTTCCCAAGTCATGAGGAACATATTTACACAGGATATTAAAGAGGTGCTTTTGAGGGTCTCTTGTGCCATTCATGCCATGAAAAATGAAGGAGATGGTTTTAAATTGCAAATTGCAGCCAATGGATATTATACATTCATAGGTTGGTTTAAGTAAAAAATGATGTGAGCCTCATGTGTGAAATCACCAAGACTCAAAATCCTATCCATCCCTATTTGAAAGTAAGTTAGTATCAGTGAGAAATGCAGTGTGATCCCAGGTATGTTTACTCAGAAAAACAGCCTCACTGAGTTCAGTAGTTACTCTCTAGTAGGTGTGCATAAAATGGCAACCTTTTTAAGTAAATGTGATTAGCAGTATAAACGTACAAACTAAAGAGCTGGTAAGGACAGGACAATTAAATGCACACATGCAGCGGACACACACATGAGAGGGAGGGAGAATAATAACTTGCCTACAAAGAGCTTCATCATTCTGTCCTTTGCTTTTAAAATCAGTTCTGGTAAGGGTAGAGTTAACCTCACAGCTGTCCAAGTCCTCCCAGTCCTCAGAACCTTTTAGTGTTCCAGTAATGTGTCCCCATCGACGCCGGTTCTTTGGTTTGAATTCACCATTTGTTTTCTCTGTTCCAGTGGCTGCTTTCTGTCATTGCAGGAGGAGAAAATAGGAAACAGAACAAGAGGACTTTCAGATGTGGGGGGAAATCACATTTCTTTACTCTCTTCCTGCTTCTCTTCTGCATTTGAAGAGAGCTGTAATAATTACAGGAGAAGACAGCAGTGACCATGTGGCCTGTACATTTCAATGGGACAGCACCCCCTAGTGGGCATCTTATAGCACAACCTCACCTGCACACGGCAGGAAATCCTGACAAACATGACATATCTCAGAAGAGTCGGGTTTTCTGTGGTTTAATTTATGATGCTAAAACTGGGAAATGGAGCGGGAGACGCGCAGGAGTCTGTGGTATCATCAAAATGACCCACGGACATCCGTGAGTGGCCAGTCACAAGCGTGCAATAAAATGCTCGCTTAAAGATGCTTGAAGTTCAGAATTGCTCTATGAACACGAGAAAAGTTTAGAAGAGCTTCTAATGGGCATGGAATGGGCCTTTAGTAGTAGGTGTATCACTTCTATTGCTGCTATAATCTAGTCCCAATGGCCATGTCTTATGTCAGGGTGAGAAACAGGTTTTAGGGGTCCATCTCTCTCTTTTGTTCTGCTCTTCAACCCCAGTTCCTATCCAAAACAAAAGTCCAGTATGATAACTTATGTAGAGAATTGTTTCTGCAGCAAAAATGTTTAATTTCTTCTTTGTATAGGATGAAAGATCCAGGCAACCAGGACTCCACCTGAAATTAAAGGTATTATTAATAGTTTATTCAACAATATGAATATTGTTGGAAATGAGTAGAAAAGGGAGATCAAGATAGCTGTAAAACAATGCTGGGCATAAAAACCAACAATAATGAAAACTAACTCAAAGTATATTAAACCTAATTATAAATATGTATTTAATCCAAGACATGGTCATGTACAATCCATAGTTATGGCTTTTGGTTTAAGCTTTGTAAATCACACACATACACACAATAGCCAAGCAACTTGAATCACGAACAAACATTGCTAGTAATAAAAAGGGGATATTCAGAGGAAAAATGAGGACAAGGTTTTTGAAGTAGAAGATGACAGAGGAGTGAAAAGGAAGGATGCGGTGTGAGCCAGGAAAGCTCACATTGGATTTGAGGAGGCAAAGCATAGTCTTAGCAAAGTTTCTATGATATTAATGATGCTTTGCCCCATTTGTGGTGAGGAAATGATATTGTGCCATCTTTCCCTGCCTACCTGACATTAGCTGGACATCCACATGTAGTAATGTTTCTATAAGGCATGTGAACATAACATCTAATATGCATTGGTCTGAACAGTGTGATCTATATGCCAGAACAAAATCCGGGAATTGACTACGCAGTCTGGGCCAACCAACGCTGCATTTTATGCAGGGATGCCCTTTCCAAGTGTTACACCCACACACGGACACCCAGGAGCCTTGGAGGCAGGATGGGTGCAGCATGTGAACAGAGAGGGAAGGCATGCTCTTGCTTCCCCACCATAGGTAGGAGAGAAAATGGTCTGACCAGGGGAATTTCAACTGCAGGACACAGCCAGGAACCTCAAAAAGCTGGTTCCCAGATTTCTTCATCCAAATTCTGACTCCATTCATTGGTTAAATGTCACCTTTTTGCTGAGTACTAGGACAGATATTTCCTTTACCCAGCAATCGAACTGAGGAGCAGTTTTCACTTTTTCCCCAGTAGGTTTAATCCCAGTAATCATCAACATACATCAATATAGCAAAGCTCCACCCCCTTCTGCCTGCTCTACACTGATAAAATTCCAATTTATAATGCTCTGTAGACAAAGTCAAAGTTCCCAAGATCGTCACAGAATAGTATTCTGTGCAACATCATGCTTCTTCTGGAGACAGAAGCAACAACAGAAGCAAACTCTTTGAATGCAGAGGGAATCCAGGAACAAGAACAAAAAAGCTATTCTTCTATCTACATTCAGTATGAACTGCCAATATAGGATGCTATTCCTATTGAAAACAGTAGAGCGAGAGAACAACAGACATCCACGTTTTTAAAAGGCACAGCTCTCAAAGACTCTGTCTTACCTGTTGAGGGATCTTACTGTGGATGTCTGGCAAAGCCACATGGCTACGCTTGTCTTCCCTTAAATGGTCACTCACGGAAGAATCTGTTTTGGATGGGTATATCGGAGCATGGGAGGGCTGGTTCTGCTGGCATGGTCTGAATGAAAGGCGAACTTGTGTTTTAGCTGGAGGCTGTGCAGGCGGAATGGGTTTGATGTGGACTTGTGCTTTATCGGGAAGGTCTCTCTGTTGTTTTCCCACCTCCTGAATACAGCGAGTGACGCCCAGTGCTTGGCCAACCTTGAAGTAAGTATATCGAAGTGCCTAAAATCCAACAGAGACCAATTAATTCAATTAGAAAAAGCAAGCAAGCAAAACCAGCAATGTTTCTGGGCTCAATACTCAGAGCTCTGTGCGTGCAACAATTCTGCAGGTCAGGAAAAGCTCAGAATATGGCAGCACCTGCAAAATTCTTCCTGCGAGTCTCCAATTTCATTTCAACAAACACATACGTTTCTTGAGGCTGCAAAAATCTGCTTGAAAAAGTGTAGGCAGCAAGGCCAAGAACAGTTAGGCAAATGAGTTCAATTGGCATAAATTATGCAGCGTGCAAAATTTGGGTTGGCAGGGTACACAATTCTAATTGTTTTTGCTTCACAACCTCTCTCTGTACAACTCATCCGTGGCCTGGTCTTATAAGAGACCTTTATCTTAACACAGCTGCTTCTCTCGTTTTAATTAGGGCAAGTTTCACTTCAAAAGGTGGGTTCACTTTACATTTTCACTGACATTTAATACAGGATCCGATAGAGCTGACAAAAGTGACCTTCCCCCAACACTGTTCTGGCATAAACACAAAGCCCAACTTTATGTGTCCATCTGATAATAAGCAGGGATGGGGGGTGCAGGGAAAAGCAACAGGGCGTCTCTGTTGTTGGGGAACATGCGGAAGAGGGTTCTATTGCCTTTATGTCCTGCTTGTGGACTTCCCAGAGACATCTGGTGAGCCACTGAGGGAACAGAATGCTGGACTTTTGGGAAACACGGTGGTATATATAGAAATTGCAAGGAAAACAATGACAGCGGTAGTGGGCAAAGAGGTTTGTGGCCCCACCAAATTAGACGTGTGTTCGCCTAAATTGAGACTGGAAGCAAAAGGAATGCAGAGAGTGGTCGGAGCATGCAAAAATGTTGTGCACCTTTGCCTCCTGTACCGCTCGGAAGGACTCTTCAGTCCTGTGTAAGACGCAAGGAGTGGCTTGTAAAGGCAGGCCTATGAATGGTCAGCAAACCTGGCTCGCTGTGGGACGTTTCTTGGGGTCCCACTGCAGCATGTCTCTCATGAGCTGAATTGCCTCACTGCTTGCATTGGGGATGAGGGTCTTCAGGTTATTTGGGACGCACTGCGGCCAGCGGAAATTCATGGCGCCTGCGAGCTGGTAGCCTTCGGGCCAGTCATTCTGAAAAGGATTGAAGTAGGCCCGTCATGAAAAGGATGCCTGTGTAGCTACTGCAGCCCTGGACAAGATGTCATTCCCCCTTGCCTTAACAGGCAACGTTTCCAAAAAGGCACAAAGGCCTGGCTATATAATCAGCTTACAAACAGATCATATCAAGGAACAAACCAGATGCTGAACTGATCTAAGAAAGGCAACAACACCTAGCAATACCAAGGGCTCCTAATTTAGTTCTTTTTAATCCCAAGGTAAGTGACATAAGAACAGCAGCAGGTACCGGCAGGCAGAGCCCAATTCCACAGAGAAACAGACAATATTGATGCAGAATTTAATTGGAGCCGTTTTTACCATCTTGGGAAAAATTACGTAGCTCTAAGCCTATTTCTCCCAAGGTGGTATAGCTGGGTCTGGGCTGTACCACTTTACACTGCAGGCAAAGGGCTCACAAGGCAAGTGAATTAATGCCAAATAACTCCTAGCCATTGTGCTACATTAGTAAAAATAGATCAAACCAAAGTGTTGTAAATTATTACCGGTGATTTGTGGGTGGGGGGAGAATTCTAGTGTTTGTTTGTTTTTTGTAGAAAATTTTCTGTTTCATAATTTCATTAGTAACAATGAAAGGATGCCAATTGCAAATAAAATACTAGGCAAGCCTGGCAGGTTCAAAGTTGTAATTAATGTTTTTCAGGTGAATATCCCTAGCAAGTCTGTGAGAGAACACATATATTTGTCCTTGAAATATATTTATGTTTTCGCATTACATAGGACTAATAAATAGTAACAGCAAAACTGAAGGTGCCCCAACAACCTTGGTGGAAGAAAGTTGAATTCGGATAAAATAGATGAGTGGTTGTCAGCAGATCATGCACAGTTGCTCAAATTAACACATGTGTCAACCGTTTTCAGGTCCATTGTTTTCCCCCCTTAAATTTAAACAATGCAAGAGGAGTCCACGGTATTGTCTTTAATTTTTACAAGTATTCTAATAAAAGCATTCTACACAAGCTAATATTTAAATCACACTAAATTTGCTTTAATTTTTTCTCAAATATTTCATGTCAAAAACTTGTGATGTGCTTTTTTAAAAAAGCTTTGTTTATTAAATACAAGTAAAAGAAACGTGCTAAATTAGATCTCTCTAGGGAAGGAGTGGGCAACTTGTGACCCACCAGAAGTTTTGACCTATGGCTTCCATCAGCCCTAGCCAGCTTGGCCAGTGGTAAAGGATGATGGGAATTTGGGCCGAAACATCTGGAGGGCCACAAGTTGCCCACCCTTGCTGGAGGGCATCAGAACAGTGCACAACACAAATTAAAAAATTTCTTACGCAAACGACCATATGCGAAGGAACCAATTGGCGTTGGAAATACTTCTGATACAAACTGAAAATGCCCCCTATGTAAATGACTCTATGCAAATTAATCCAATCTGCGTTGGAACATTTTCCAAGAAATTTTTCTGGAACATTTTCCAATTCAATATTTTCTGGAAAATCCACACCGCCGATTCCATCATGGGATGCCGTGCCATGCAAAGTAGTACGCCTTGGTGCTTTACCAGCTCAATAAGAACTAGGACTCAGTTTAAAGTTTTAATATGCTCTTCTATTACGCACGCTGTTCCATCATTAAGTAGAACAGGGTAGGCAGCCTTTTTCTCAGCTGTGGGCAAATTTGGCCATTTGAGAACCTGTCTTGGGCACCATGACAAAATGGCAGAGGCGGGGTCTGAGACCCAACACACGAAAGAACTTCTTTGAACCCACAGTATTCAGTACCAACAGAATCCTATTCTACAGCAATTCCAGCTGCCGGTAAAAAAATGTGTTTTGTTTTTAAGTGGGATGTGTAGGGCACCTTGGTGGGTGCCAAGAAAGGTGTCTGGGATACACTGGTGCCACGGGCATGTTGTCTACCCGACACAGAAGACAACAGAGGATTACAGTCTGGACTAGTGCATACAATCAACATGTCACAGATGAAAATAGGGACGCTTCTGTTCTTGAGTAATGAGGCTAGGGTTGGTATCTGGCAACCCCATGGCATGATCCAATGGACAATGGTGGCCCATGCCCAATGATATACATGCAATATAATGCCTATGGGTCAACTCCAAGGTGACTGGACTTCCTCCTCTTTTCCTTCCTGCTTCAGCGCCTCCTGTAAGCTCAAAATCTGCTTCATAAACTACTCCCAACCTCCAGAACAGATTTTGAGGGCATGCAAGGGGACTGCAGGGGGAATAGCCAACAGCAATTCCATCAGCAGGAGAAATTAATTGTATATTAGCCTATATGTGCATTATATGTATCTGACATTGCCATGTAATGTGTGGCGTGCCTCATGTTTTTGTCATTGGGGCGATATGTTTTAGTTCCCGCTTTCTACTTTTGGCATCTTCCTGTCAGGAAGGTGGGAACTAAAACAGATGGGAAAAAAAGCATGAGGAAAGCCGCACACTACATGGCAAGTCAAATACATATAACACACATATAGGCACTATATTGCATGTACACCAGTTAGGTGACATTCGTCCTATTTTGTCAGGGGATTGATGGTACAGAATTCTTAAGGTCAAAACAAGAGTTATGTAATTCTAAAGAATGCCTCTGAGCATATGCAGAGTAATTTGCTAAACATGGAGCCATCTAAGCATCCTCTCTCCCCACACACTGAGCCCTATTGGACTAAGTAAGACTTAAGTTCCAATTAAATAGACATAGGATCAAGCACAGTATCCTCCTCTTTGCTTTTTCTTGCAGTTGCCTTTCTAACACAGGTTGCTATTCTCTCTGTCATGACAGTATAAAAGCGGAGAGGTTATTAACAACCAGCTCTCCGATATCAATCGGAGAAAAGGACTAAGGTAAGATATGGGGGGAGGACTCACAGAACATCCTAATGGTTGTACTCCTGCAAGCACATCAAAGATCTGGTTCTCATTTGGGTACCTTTTTTGGCGTTCCCAGTATTTGGCAAATCTTGAAAATAGTATCAATTTCGCTGGCCCCTGGGAAAAGCGGCCTGAGCGTGTAAACCTCTGCCATGATGCAACCAACAGCCCAGGTATCAATGGGAGAACTATAGCTAGTGGATTTCAAGAGCACTTCAGGAGCTCTGTACCTGAAAGACAAGACACAAGCAAGCAGTGGTATCCATGAATAAACTCTACCAATCAAAGCAGTACACTGGATTAATACATTGGCACCGGACAGTGACTGCAAGAGGTCCCCTTCTTCCTTTCTACACACGTTGGCCATGCTGGCTGAGAATGACAGAAGTTGCAGTCCAACAGATCTGGAGGGCCCAATTTGGGGAAGGCTGTTCTGAGAGGACTGAGAAAACACCTCGGGAGCTCTGGCAAAACAAGCAATCCCTATGTTCAATTGGATAGAGGAGCTTCATCCATCATATTTGTTAGGGCTTTTTGCCTGCTGTACATAGATTTGATGTTATGGAACACTGCCATGTTCTGCTGTAAATAGCCCTTCCATTCATTGAATGAAAATAATGCAGATTCTATCCCAAAGAGTTTTCTCAAAACATAAAGGGCCTACCTATGGCTGTACCTATGGCTTTAACTGTGTGAGCATGTGCATAATTAAGTATATCTTGCATGCAGCAGTGACAAGACCTTCTCTTATACAGGAATTGCCGAACTGACCAGTTAAACCCATTGGGTTGGATCCAGATTTAGGTGCATGCAACAGGGCTGGTGGAAGCAAACTTTTCCACCCCTCCTTGTTATGGCAAGTGTGTATGTGTATGTGTGGGGGTGGGGTTCCTGTGGTGTGGGAGGCTGAGGGGGAAGCGGAGGGATCCCTGAAAACCATGCAGAGGCACTTTCTACCTGATTTGTGGAAATTCCCCCCTTCCCCCGACCACAACTCGCCCAATTTAACAGGGTCTCCCAATCCACTGTGTAGTGTGTGTGTGTTGTAGGTGCTGCCATGGGGCAGATGAGAGCAGGGAGTCTGTTTCTGCTGCACCTGTCTCACAAACCTAAATCTTGTTCCAGCCCCATTATAAACATGTGCATCTTAGTCAGACTGATCAAGGAAGAACATTCAACAGAAAGGTATCGAGGTTTCTATTTAGTCCCGGACTTCAAAGTTACAAGCATGATGAGGATTGAAGTAGTCTTCAACTCCACATACAGCACAACCTGACTCAAGTATTTACCATCTTGTGGATACATAGTCGGTGTAGGGAGGCCTGGACCTAATTTCCCGTGCAAGGCCAAAGTCCGCTATTTTCACAAGTTCCGGTCCCATGCAAAGGAGGTTTTCGGGTTTTAAATCTCTATGAAAAAAACCTGCAATTCAAACAAAAGCACTGGTCAGTCTTTCCTCCCACCCTTATTTTCCTTATTCCAGTGTGTGGTTTACGGCTAGTTCTCAGCAGGCTTGCCAATAGACTGGAAGAAAAACAGCCTGTCCCACTCCTGTGCAAACAAATTGGTTTGCAGAAATCAGTAGATGGGAACTTTTTATAGGAGGAAAATTATAACCTGCTAATGACTGCCAATCAAGCTGTTAAAGGCAAAGAAGTTGAGGCCACTAAAAAAGAAAAAAGTCAGGAACCCCTAATAATTTGTTAATTTGAGAGAGTGATATTTCAAGTTCTGGCATGCCTGGAAGCCACAGACTGTGTTCAGACAACACAATAACCAATGATGGTTTAAATAGTCGATGGTTGGTTATTTAACCCACTATGGGTTATCGTGTAGTGTGGAGAGTTTTTTAACTAACGGTTGGTTATTTGGCCGAAACAACCAATGCTGTGCAGAGTTGGCTACTTGAACCACCATTGGTTATTGTGTTGTGTGGAGGGCACCATTGGTTATTTCATCAACCACAGAGTCACAAGACAAGTGTTCAAAGAGATGGCTGCTACTGTAATCCAGCTTGCTGGATAGAGTTTCATCAGCAATGGCTGATGGGATATCAGTGGGAGGATTGAGGGGGGAGAGACAGCAGAGGATGAATGAGTCAACTCAGCATGGACTAATATTCAACTCAGTGCTGATCCTAATCCACACCATGGTTGATTATTATCATGTTGCATGGGGAGTGCTCCCTAGATTTGTTGATTTTAATAATATATTAATTTTATATGCTTTTAATCAGTTTATGTATTTTATATTGTTGGTATTGACATTGTTCCACCTTGATCTGGAGGGAGAGGCGGGTAAGAAATATTATTATTATTATTAGATAAACAACTGTTGAATTGATTATTACCCCACCATTAACTATTATGTTGACTGAACACAGCCACTCTCTGACTTGGAAGATCTGTTTGCTAACCCAGAGTATTGAAGCTGGAGGTGATGACTCCATGAAAAGCACTCCGCATATGGTAAGAGGTTCTGTCCCGATTTCTTTGTATGTTCCATGGCTGACTCCCAGCATAACAAACAGATCTTGGGGCTGAATCCCTGCTCAATAAAATCCCACTAGGTATTTATTATTGAAGCATCAAAAACTCTTCTATGCTTACTAACCACTGTATTTAACAATGGAAAGAGCCACACCAGAACAGGATGATTGAAATACAGGGCAAATGAAATAGCACATTTTGCAGTCTGTCCTAGATTGGATTAGCAGTTTGGGACTCTCATGTTTGAACAGAGCTCTCTCTACATAGAAATCCAGCATGCAGAGACAATATCCTTCTCCTGGATATTCCAACTTTTTAAATACCTCAAGCTATATACATAGGGAACCACGTCACTATGTACCTGCCGTTTAAAGTGGCACAGTCCAAGGAGTGCTGTACTGTGTGCTATTTGGAAATATTTGAATTGTGTCACTATCTGCTAGCAAATCATCCACTTTGTTTTCACTTTATGAAACTGTTTTGAGTTTCAGAAACTGCAGTCCTTTGTATGTTACAATGAATGAGCTGTTCAGAAAACAATAGGCCCCAACTCCAAATATATAATTGCTTGGCCCCTGTCTTCTTTCATTACTGCCCTAATTATACCCCACCACACTTTATTAAGAGAAGATGTTGAGAGGACAGGTTGAGATATTTTGTTACTTGCAAAACGTTCTGTCCTAATTGTGCTTTACATTTTGGGTTGAAGATTTGAACAGATAATTAATCTTTTTCTCTCTTAAAAAGTATGTATGTGTGAATATTTCTTTCCTTTTTCCACATGAAGAAACTTAGCATCTAAGTGCTAATGGGGGGGAGGGGTAATGTTCAAGGTGCTTCACATCTAATATTTTGTGGGGAGACATTACAGAGGTATACAAAATGATGCAGGGTGTGGAATCTCTCCCTCTCGCTTCCTCTCATAATACTAGAACTGGAGTCATCCTAAGAAGCTGATTCTGGAAAGATAAAAGGAGGTATTTGTTTACACAGTGCACAGTTAAACTATGGAATTCGCTACCAAAAGATGAGGTGATGGCCATCAATTTGGATAGCTTTAAGGGGGGAGGGTTGGATAAATTCCTGGAGGAGAAGGCTATTAATACTAACTAGTTCTGATGGCTACATGCTACCTCCAGTACACAAATTTCTGGGGAACTTGGGCGGGAGGGTGCTGTTGCACTGATGTACTACTTGTGGGGTTCCCATGGGCATCTGGTTGGCCACTGCATGAACAGAATGCTGGACTAAATGGACCTGTGGTCTGACCCAGAATGGCTCTTCTTATATTCTTATTTCAGTCAATATTACAATGGTGCTGCATAACAGGTCACTATAATTATCCCTAGTACTGCACAGAACTACTATGGGTCTACATTTGCTTCAAAGATGCTGACAGGCCTCTGACCACACAATTTGCTAAATTTTCTTTTAGCAAGGTAATCCTGGCAGCTTTACTTGAACCCTACAGCTCCCGCTGGGGATGGCAATGCATAATCCTCAAGAGTAGGAGTTTAACAATAGAACTGTTTATTCAAAGAATCTTGCTGGACAAATACATTTTGTGCTGCACAATCCTATGCATGTTTACCCAGAAGGGAGTCCTGTTGAGTTCAGTGGGGCTTACTTTCAAGTAAGAGACTGTAGCTTTTATTAGGAACTCTATCTAAGTACTATTTTAATACACGTTTTGGAACACACTGAAGAGTCCTTCCAGCCTCAATCACACTACTTCTGACAAGTCATTTTTACCTTCCTGAACCCAAACAAGAAAGCTTTATGACTGCCCAAATATTTCTAAAGTATTTATCAACATTTCTTCCTACCATGCCATTGAAATAATAACAGATACTCATTGACTTTGGCATTTAGGCCTTACCGTGCTTATGTATGAATGCAAGCCCTTGAAGAATCTGATACATAATATTCCTGACGGTGGATTCCGGAAACAATTTGTTCCTGTATGGTAGAAGAGGAGGAAGGAAGTTTATGTTCATATGTAGGGTTTCATCTTACCTATGTTCATTTATTTACTGCACATACATCTGAAAGCTAAAATGGATAAGAGCAGCCCCACACGTCACAATAAGCATGGTATATACATCTCTACTCAATAAAATTAGCCTGTACAAGATATGGGATTTTCTAGAAAAAAATATCCCATTCTATTATTTATTTATTAAGAATATTTATATCCTGCTTTATAGTTCCAAGAGGCTCTTAAATGCAATATGAAACAAACTCACTTAAGTCTAAGACAGGGAGAGAAATTACATGGAGCTGATATAGTGCCAGGATTATTCAAGCAGCATTTCCTGCCTTGATTCTTTTGCATCCCAGGAGTTGCCCTATAATTATGGCCAGCAACTCCAGGGATGCCACCAACACTTGGCATCCTTGGGCAACTGCTGGTGCTACAGCAGGGCCTACTGCTGATGCATGCCCCATTTTTAAAAAAATCCAACTTGGTACTCTAAAGCATTATGGGAAATTTACCTGGCAGCTAGACTCAGGTCACTCAGTGCTGCTTATAGCATTGCTCAGGGATCTACTACTACTAGGTAAGCCCCAGAAAGTTGGGGATATTGACTGAAGTCAGTTTTCCCTCAAACCTGGAGCTGGCCCTCAACTGCTCCCACCAAGGTCCTCTGAGGCACAGGAGCGGGGTTGAGTATTCTACAATTAGTGTTTATGCAGCTATTGCAATTTGGTCGAAATGAATTAAGACTGCACAGAAGCAGTACTTGGGAGACTGAATTCCAAAGTATTGATTAGTTATAAATTTAGTTTAAGACATCCAAATTGGAATGTGTTCGTGAGAAAACCGGCATACCTTTCTTTCATTAACTGATAAAGGTTCTCCTTCATGTATTCGAATACGAAGTACAGATGATCATTTTCTCTGATAACTTCTTTCAGTTTCACCACGTTGGCATGGTTGAGTTTCTTCAAGGACTGAAAACACGAGATAAGACTATTAAAGACCCTGTTGCAATGTGGGCTTCAAGGTGAGCGACAATGAATCCTTGTCCCAGAAATGTAACTTGAGATAGTACTAAATTTAAGTAGCTGGCTGTTAGAAAAGGTCCCATCTCCTCGAGTTAGACAGGCACAATGTTCTCCTAGCTTTGTAAGATGCATACTGATAAAGAGCAAGTTGGCGCAAACTGTTCTTCAGCGGCGAAACAACTCAAAGCCCTGAAAGAATGAGAATGTGCGGCAGAGTCCAAGGCAGCATCCAACCACTGACTTTAAACCAAAGCTCTGCCCTATGTTGAAGGGATCCAGTATGAACATTGGGTTGGGAGCTCACCTTCACGTTCTCCTCTTTGCATCGTACCATTACACCCATGACAGATTCACTAATTACTACCTGTGAATCTCTTTTCTTTAATAAACAATGATAGAGGCACTAAAGTTGCTCTGTTATAGCAGTGCTGCTGCTAATACTCATCTCATTCATCTTCAGAACAGTCCTGGAACTGCAGGCCAGTCATACTCTTATTTTACAATCAGAAGAGAGACAGGCATCTCGCCCCAAACCACGCCCATAAATTCATGAATCATTTGAGATGTGAAGCCTAGTAATGATTCCAAAATAGTTTTTTACATTGATGTGATGATTAATGCAAATGCAAGTTTGAAAGTTCGCAAAAGTCACATCAGATTTGGAGATCACATAGCCTTTCCAGAAAGATCACATGATCTGGATCCCAGACATTTGGTGCAGCCTATTCATGGGAGCATGATGGGAGAAGTTATGTGGCTAACCCACAGCACAGGTGCATATATTTTCCCTACCTTCCTCAGCATTTACTTCCACTTGCCTTTCCCATCTACTCTTTGAGTGCTCAGGTCAGTTGCCTGGTTAAAAGTGCTACCATCAACTGAGAGCCAACTGAGCCCTTAGCTCATTGACCAAACAGTTCAAAAGATTATATATTTCAAGCACTTCAAAGTAACGCTGTACAATTTTCAGGCATCTCTTGCAAGTACATGTAGCATAGGTCTCATTATATGGAAAGGTAGTTAAATGCATTTTAGATAAAAGATAGAACAGGTCTGAACGCTGCATAGTCAGTTTAATAAAAAGGAAAGGAAACGTCATCATTTAAAATGAAAGTTCTCTGTACTGAATTGTAAACAGATGGAAATGGCAAGTACCTTAACCTCTCGAAGATTCATGCATTCCTCCCAGGAATAAAATTTCCTCTTCATCCTGTGAAGCATAGAACAAGTCAGTATCACCTATCATTTGACACCACTGGTGTTCTAGTTCCATCATGATGTAAAATTGGAGAAGTAAAGGAAGCCCACAATCAAGGCCGTGCTTATTTTACGCCTGGGATCCAACAAACCATACAACTCCCGCAGCTAGAAATGTAGAGGGAGCAGGTCTCTCTCTCTCTCTCTCTCTCATTGTCTTTCTCTCTGTTTATCAGAGAAAAAAAATCAAGAACATTCTCTTTCTTTCACTCAAGAAAACCTTCCAGAAATTATTTCTTGCTTTCTAGGTGAAAGCAAAAAAAACCCTTAGAGATGATGACGAATAGGATTTGCAAGTTTTGAACTGAAACATGAGAAACTTTTGCAGCCACTCAAAAACAATCTTAATACTGAGCACCTTCGAACTACACGGTGCCTTCCACTGACACGTGAAGTTGTTGACATCTTTTACCAGAGGTTGTTCCACAAAAAAAACGTTGCTACATTGTGTCTAACATTATATTAGGAACGTGCATGCCATCCTAGTCATTGGTGCCCATCAAAACATGCAGAAAGTCAGGTCATTAAAAATGTAACTGTGAACAAGGAAATAAGATCAGGAAATAAAATATCTGGGCAAAAAGCACATGACAAACAATGTAGCTTGCCAAATGTGACAATAAAAGGTTGCTACTTTTGCAGTGTAGATTAATTTGATGTCCTCCCTTCTGACACAAATGCACTGCTGTCCCCCCACACCCCAGCTTATTGGCCATGACTGTGTCTCTGAAGTACACTGTGAAACATCACCCACTGTACACAAAGAACACGTCCATGTCAATATTAGTCAAAATCCTGTTACAAGCCATCTGTTCAATTGGGGAGATGGGATTACAATATACCAGCTGGCGATGGCCCAGGCTTCATGTATTCTGTGCTATATATATATATATATATATATATATATACACACACACACACATACACACACACACATATATTCTGTGCTATATATATATATATATATACACACACACACACACACACACTATATTCTGCAACAAGTAAATCTGGATTATGCAACTTGTATAAAATATATAAACTGGACATGATTTCTCATATTTTGCATAATTTGTTCTGATTTTGCTCACTATTGGCAAGAATAAGTTATTAAGGGCAATGCTGCCCTACCCCCCAAATCCCACTGATGCTCTGAAACATCAAGAGATGTGGCCCACTTATTTTGAAGCACATCTTCCAAACCATAAAGGAAAGATCCTTTAAAACAAAGTGGAGGTGGAAGCAGAGATTCTCAGGAAACAGAATTCTTCCCTCAATACTTTGCTCTACAGAATTAGAACTAACACTCAGCTTTGGCTGCGGCCTATCAAACAGGATTATGTTTGTATGACATCAAGCTGCTTTTGATTTCTCCAACCAATGCATCAGATTCCCTTTGACAGCTGGGTGGCTGGAAGCAACTGCCCAGAGTCAGAGCAAGCAAAGTTCGAACCCACAAGCTGTTGTAAATATGTGCAGCATCTAGGGTAGTATCCAATGTTAGTCCTAAGAAGGGTAGATCTATTTCGATGGCTCCACTCTATGTAGGTCTAGCACTGGATTCGATCCCAATGCTTAAATTGCAGTTAAAAAGGCCAACAACACAAGCGTCCCTTACCTCTTAATGGCAATCAGCTCCCCTGATTCAATACTTCTCCCCAGGAGGACAGAACCGTACGTCCCATCTCCCAGCTGTTTGATAGTCGTATACCTATTCATGATGGGGGTTCTCCAGAATGCAAACTCATTTCAGGCCGTAGGATGCAGTTGGCTGCTGCTGAAGCATTTCCCCTGGGAGTGAAGCCAGTTCTTTCGGTGGCAGCACAAACACAAAGTATCCAGGACTGGGTGAGTGTTATCAGGGCTCATATTTTCAAGGATTGGCTTTTCGTCTGTAAAAAAAATACAGAGCAGTGGTAACCATTTCCCAAGCCCAACTGCCTGAAGACTTACTTCCCTGCTCATGATCATTATCTGTGTCCTTCTTGGTCTGCCTGAAGACAGAGCTATCAAATTATAGCTGACCCTAGTACAAGGGTGTGCGTGTGCTACTGATAAATCGCCTGCGTGAATTACTTCCTGCAGTAAGTGATAGCATAAAGTTAATATAAACTGGAAGGAAGGTTTCAGGAAAAAGTGGATTAATGACAAGACCTTAGTACGGTCAGTTCAGAACCCCGACAGAAGCGTGTGTAGTAATTGAAACAGTATCTAAAGCAGTCAAATGCTTCTTTTTTTTCCACAAAAGGGCAGACCATATGTAAAGGCGCAAAATTATCCTAGGGTAACGTATGATTAATCTGATTTTAGCAGACTTAATTTACTAGGATTATTAACAAGACCAGCTGCCCCGTCTCAGTTACGGAACAGAGATGAAAAAGAGACTTGTTACTCCCTCTCACCTACCAAGGGTCAATCATATTCTTTATGATTAAAGCAGCTCACTTCCAGGAACCTTGAATATGACCTTATTGTATTAAAATGACACTGCACCCCTCAGTATTAAAAAAAAAAAGACTGTGGGCAAAACAAAGCACTTGGAAAAGCCACAAACCACTGTGTTTCTTTTCCTATAGCTACAAGGAACACCATGTCATCCTCCATTATTAAGAGATTAGCAATAGGTCCCTGACCCAGAACACAGTGGATTTGCTGTGTAAGCTTTTTACAAGTTTTCAATATATTTATTCAGTTGTTACAATGAATTCCATTTATTGAAGACATGTCTTCTTATGGGGGGGAAGTAGTAAGATAGCAAGCAAATAAACTTTTTAGATACTTTTAAAAAACACCAGCATTTTTGTGCACCACTTCTCATCTTTAAGGGGAAAGCTGTTTTAAAAAAACTTTCGAAGGATGCTTATGTCATGAAAATGCACATGCAAAATGTTTGGAATAGAGGTTGCACACACCACTGTTTAATTCTGATTTTGTTGATGAAATTGTGGAGTGAGGCCATTTGTTAAGCGCTTCTTCTCCTGTAAGATTTGTGTATAATGGTCTGTGTGCATGCGTGCATAGAGACTGGCTCTCCACCCAGCTACAGCCATCACAGGGATTGACTCCACCCCCAGAAATTCAGAGGAGCCAGTGTGGTGTAGTGGCTAGAGTGTTGGGACTGGGAGTCAGAGAGCTGGGTTCTAATCCCCATTCGGCCATGGAAGCTCACTGGGTGACTTTGGGCCAGTCACAGACTCTCAGCCCAACCTACCTCACAGGGTTGTTGTTGTGAGGATAAAAAGGAGAAGATGAGGGTTATGTATGCCGCCTTGGGTTCCTTGGAGGAAAGAAGGTGGGATATAAATGTAATAAAAAATAAAAAATGTCTTTCCCATGTTACTCAAGGTGGAGAATCCTTGCATAATGAATTGTCTTGATCTAGCAATTTGCTGGGTCCAGCAACACACACCTAGGGTTGTGTAGCTCACAAGGCCTGCCCAGTCACTTTAATGGAGCATCAGCTTCACAGAATATCCCTTTGGGCACACATGGGATTCTACATAAAAGTTAAAAGAAAACAGTTAAAAGAAAACAGTTGGGCTACAATCCTTAAAATCTTGCAAGAAAGTCCTTTGAATGCCTTAGGATGCATGGGATGGCGTTGACGGGTTTCTTATTCATCCAAGAAATGGCTCAAAAACCAGGCAGACAAAAGCGTTCTGGGTTACCACGAAGCAGAACACAGTAATCATAATTACATTTTTTTTAAAAAAAACTAGATGAAGGAATATTCCAGTTTTTTTTTTTTTTTTTAAGAATGTTTTTTGAGGTTACTGATATTAGGTTTTACATAATGAGAACAATGGGGCTTTTATAAGGGAGACTGAAAGGCTGGCACAGCTACATTCTGAATATTCACGTTATGATAATAGACGGGCTCCAGTATGCAACAGCATTTAAGTCTTCTACCAGTGAGATGTTTTAACGATAAAGGGGAGAATGGAGATAGGTGGATTTCATGACATAATTGCAAGGTATACAGTGAGCTGGATTTTTGCACACATTACTCTGGTTTTACTTGACTAAAAAAAAAATGAGTTATTCAGAATTCATCCCAAGTACACTAGAGAAAGTTGCGACTACATGTAGCCCACCATCTCATGTGTGCAGCCCCCCTTTCCTGCCACTGCTGCCAAATTCCCAGCAGAACTGGGTTCCTGACAGCCCACCAAACAGCTGTTTGGCAAGATGACGGGAGTCCAATTCTGCTTGGAAACAGAGCATGTGCTCCTTGCATGCTTTGTTTCCAAGTATTGGGCTCCTCTAAAAGAGTGATTTATTACATGCTCGTGATTAGCCACTCACAGAAGTTTGCAGGTTCATTACATGATATTGTCAATGGCCAGGATGTCTCCTGCACTATCCCCTGGAAATCCTGATATGAAAAGAACCACTTTTAATGTGGTAATATCTGGAAAAACTGGCATCTTCCAACCACTACATGGTACTGTCTCAATGGAACTGAATGGAGGGGAAGTATTAAATTCAAACTATGTGGTCGCCCCTCTCCGCCTGTGTAATGCAGCCCATAATAATCATGCAAAAGAAGCAAGAAACACAAAGCCCCAGGTAAGCAACGTGATTTCCCCTTAATTTCCCCCACGGACTCTCAGAATAGCTGGGATTTGGGCAGATGCAGCCACTTCTGCTGGCACCATCCCAACCCTCAGAAGTTGCCCATCTCTGGGCCACAGAGACAATCTTCCAATTTTATTTTTTAATTCTAGGCACGCAGAGAGAAAAGGAAAACATTTGGTTGCTGCTGTGTCTCTTTAAAGCAGACCTGCACAAGTTAGGCCTATCAAACTGAAAAGCAGACCACAAAGCATGTATTAGGCCGGCTAAGCGTTTGGCATACTCGTTTGTGCAGTTCCAAGAAGGCAGTAAAAGCAGAACGTATATTGAGACTTTGGGCCCTCAGTCCCATACATGGCTTTGTGAGGCACAAGTTGCACAGGTCTTAAAACATCCTCCAGTCATGTATGGAGCAAAGCTGGTGAAGAGCTAAGATGAAAAACCTGTAACTAAGGTTCTTACTTCCAGCTATATTGTTTATGAGGCAACCTAAAGAATGCTTACTTTTGAGGAATCCAGGTTGGCATAAGAGGGTCAGTCAGAAGCGTGCTGCTCTAGAAAAAGAAGAGTTTGACTCAGTTATCAGATCTGTGATAGCATTACCTCAAATGAACAACTCATTGACCTATTTCTGCAACAAATCTTCAGAATTAACATTTCCAACCTAGTCATACCATAGATCCCAGATGCTAGACACATGGACAGCACCTGTCATTATAAAATTATTGCACATTGGATTTAAATCAGCAAGAAAAAAAGGGTGATAGGCATGTTTTCCATCAATAGTTGCAAATATTTTCTAAAACAGAGGTGCATGTCTGACCATTAGACCATGTACATTTAGAAATAAATAAAGTATTAGATGTATTATTTACATCACAATACACAAATACACATACACATACACACACACACACACACACATAACTATATATGTTTTTAGATAACTTTATTGTTACTAATTTTAGAACATGTTAACAAAATACACTGCTTAGCAGATCTTTACTAGTTACCTGCATTATTCAGATTATTTAATATTCATCAAGCCATTTTGTAAGAGAAACTTAGTATTTACAATTTAAAAAAAATCTAATTAAAAAAACCAATACATTTAATAGGCATTCTAATTACAGCTCCATTATATTTTTGGGGGACTTACAATCCCCATCATCCCCAGTCACTTGCCCATGCTGGCTGGGACTGATGGGAATTGGAATTCATTAACATCTGGAGGGCAACAGACTCCCCACCCGATTTAATCTTTTCCACAGCAGATTTAGGCCTAATCAGAATGCTCTCACATGCAGTGAAGTTTTAGGCCTCTCATCGCATTTTAACATTTAGAAGTGAGAACTGTTTTAATGATTCAAGATGTAAACAAAGTTCCACCCTCCTTCACTCCTTAGTCAGGCTCAGAGACATGACTCAAATCCTGAGGATTTTTAACAATAAACAAAACCCCAAGGATTAACCTGCTTTTCTGAAGCCCCCCTCCCAAATCTGCTATGTCTAGAGGATAACATACACAGCATACACTCCCAAGAAAGTCTGTTAGTTTCACATGCAGCTTTTCAGGAGGTTGCAAGTCCTGCAATTCTAAAATGAAGAGCTCCTGTAAGAGGGGGAGGCATGGGGGAAATGCTCCAGAAACTACTTTCGTAGCCAGTACAAACCGTGCCAGTGGTAGCCGTAGATTCTTCCATCAAAAGGAAGTCAGAACTAAAGCGGACACATCGGATTCAGATGGGCAAGGAGGAGCTTTACGCCCACTGAGAGAAAAACACATACACACAAAAGGAAAATGCAGGCACAACGCAGGGACAACCGGGAGCTTTCCCTGATGAAAACAACTCAGCAGCTCCCCCCTATGGTCTTCCAGTAGGGAGGCCTAGAAGATGTACAAATTTCATCCTCTTTTCTGGAGAAGCAAGCTTAATTCGAGGCAAGGCTTACTAGGGTCCCTGAGCGTTTAACGTAAAACATGCAACACCAGGGAGAGGACCTCTGAACATGTACCAAGTGCCTTTTTCTTCCCCCTGAGTAATTGCAGCCAACACAGTGGGGATTTCAGGGAACACCTGCCAGATCAGTTATTGTTTAGGCAGGCTGGAGCCTCCATACCACACACTGTAGAAATTAAGCACTGCAGTGTTTATTTTCATAGCACTAGCATGTTGCTGGAGCCACTAATGCATAGGATGCTTTTATAGATTAACAAAAGATCTCTGCTCCTAATAATTTACAAACTAACACTCAATACAGGGAAAGCAACTGGGGGAGAAGATGAAAGGAAAGTAAACACAAGACAAATATTATTTATTTACAGTATTTTTTATCTCACTCCTCAGACAATAAGGCTCCAGAACACCTTAGGTATTTAGTTCAGCTCCATGTACGTAAGCATAGCTTTGGTAAAGAATTAGGAACGACAATGCAATTCTATGCATGCTTACTTATATTAGTACTAAGTCCCACAGTATCCTACTAAATGTGTTTAGGGTTGCACTCAGAGACTGTGTGTTTTAAACTATCCTCTCCTTTTCTAATCTACAGGTATTGTGACAAAACACCATACACTTGGGGAGAGATAAAATTGACTCATTGGACTTTACCAATGTAGCCTAGTAGCTAGACTGATATTTAGTTGGTTCTAGGAGAGGGATGGTGAAACTCCAGCCCTGCATGCAGATCCTCGAGCCCCCACCCCAGCCCGTAAGCTACTTCTGCTGTTATTTCTGATTGGAAATAAGAGGGTATTTGAAGGCATTTAAACTTTAAATATCTTTCTTTTAAATACAATGCATAGAACTGAGCAGTACATTGCTGGCATGAAAGCTGTAGCACAAAGCTGGAAGCTGTTGCCCTGGGTATTACTCCCGAGTAGAAATGCATAGAATTGACCTGTGGTTTGTATGCTTGGTGCAAAACTCTCCACATTGGTATGAACTATATCTGATGTGAGCCACTGTAGGAACATAGGAAGCTGCTTTAAACTGACTTAGACCACTGATCATTCTAGCCCAGTATTGTCAACACTAACTGGCAGCAATAGCTCTCTAAGGTTTTAGGCACCAGTCTTTTCCAGCTCTACCTGGAGATGTCAGAGAGCAAACCTGGGGCCTTCTGCATGCAAAGCATGTGCTCTGCCTACTCAGCCAAAAATCCACCTTGATTTGGCCCCACCCTCTGTACCCTTACCCCTGCAGTGTCCACTGCTGGACAGAGACCCTTTCCAAATTGGAAATCAGCCCCTGGAACTAACAAGATTTGCCACCTCTTCTAGGAGATAAAGATAGTGTTCATCTTGCAGCAAGTCTATTTTCCCCCCTTAGCTTCCCTTCTGTAAAATGGGAATAGCGCCGCTGATGTGAGGCTAAACAATTAAGATTGCCAGGCATATGTAACTAAGGCTGCCTTCCTTTCTCCACTTACAAGGTAGAAGACGCTATAGAACTTGTGGGATTTACTTCTGAGGAAAAATGCTTAGGATCGCGCAGCATACGACACCCTTTAAGTTTAAGGAAGCCATAAACAAGTGCTCGAAATAACACGCAGCTCCCTTGTCTACAAAGCCAGCACAAACATCAACGCCCATCATGCACCGCTAAACGATATTTCTGCAGCCTCCGAAGTTTTAATCCAGCCAATCACCATGCGGGTGGCCCTTAAGAGCGCCCAGCGTTCATTGCGCCGCCTACATTTCCCAGCAAGTACTGTCACCCACGTGCGCATTCCCTTCCGGGAGCAGTTGCAAGGTTCCTTCCCCATCCTCCGAGTCTATGGTTCTTCATCCTCTTAGGTCAGAGTCGGAAGGAGCACTTCCTTCCGGTTTGTTTCTACGCGCGTGCGCGGTGTCCTCTCTGGCACCGCACCTCATCTGCTCCTTCTGGCTGTTCAGTTAGTGACGCTCGCTGGCTCGCGCGCTCGCAATCTTATGTCGCCTCGTTTTTTGGAGGAAATGGCTGCCGTACGCCGTGCTCGCAGTGACTCCCGCTGCGTGGTTCGCTTCTCTGACCGAGAACTCTGCTAAATTCTCTTCCCTGCTTGTTGCCGCTCGAGAGGGAGGGGAATAGGAAAACAAAAAGAGAGCCCGCGGCCGTCAGTCGCTAGCAAGGGAGCGGTGGGGGTGGGCGTGTGCCCGCCGAAGAGGCCGCCCTCGTCCGAAACAGAAAGGGCGCCCCAGACTGACGAGAGCGACCGTTGGACGGACGGCCTGGCTGCCACAGCCGCGGCCTCAGCATGGTGAGGGGAGGGGGGAGGAGCGGCGGCGCGTGACGGGGGCGAGGGGAGGAGGGAGGATTTAGAGCGCAAGCGCTAAAGGCCAAACGGCTTCGGCTAAAGGCTGCTTGGAAACTCCTCCCACCAACAGGGGGCGGGGCGGCCGATATAATGGGAGGGAGGCGGGCGGTGGAATGTTTTATTTGTAGTTAACGTGTTTCTTTAGCATTTATCCGTCTTCCATCAGTTCGAAGTTCCAGGCCGTTTACGTCCGTCCCCCCAATCCAGAATTGCAAATACAGTCTTAATTTAAAAAGCAGTCCATCTACAAGTCATTATTTTTAAAAATAATAATAATTACGTGGATAAGTAAACAGTTGTCCACGGTTGAAAGCTGTCAAAATCTTTAGGACAGCCTTCCCCGAACTGGTCTCTGCGAGATGTGTTAGATTACAACTCCCACACTTCTGGAGGTTGGGGAAGACTGCTTTAGTAAATGAAACGTTTTCATCTGATGTCTGAAAGAAGGTGAAAAAGGTGTGGGTGAATCAGTTTGGGGAGGGGGATTCTTATGTTTAAGGTGTAACAACAGAAATATACGCACTCACCATTATAACAAAGCACAGGGAAGACGTTAATAGCAGGAGACTTGGGTAATGGACTTTTGCTTTCTTTTTTTAACCTTCTACTTTCCAAGGGAAAATAAAATAGAACATCATGACAGCATATGTACCTATTATTAAACTCTCCTAAATCATAAAGGAGAAAATACAGTTTTACTAAAGAAATCAAATAACAAAAGAAAAATCTCCTCTCTATCAGTTCTGTTTCCTAATAGTTGGGTGCTGATGGTTGTATATGAATAGTTGACTGTCCCATTTTCTTAGGCGTCTGTAGACAGCAGCACATCCTTGCAAATTAAGTCTCTGGAGCTTAACTAGTCCACAAAAAAGATTGCCTCACTATCCTGAACATAGCTATGAGAGCAATCCTAAGTGGAGTGAGGGGAGAATGAAGTTGCAAATCCTCTAATATTTCCAAAGCCCTGCCAAGCTTTTTAGTTTGGTGGATCTTTCTAAGCTGCTTCTTTTTTCTTTTTTTTAACAAAAAACCCTGTTGCATGAGCAGGCGCTATTAGCATTGTGCTTGAGGTTGTTTATACACAGTTGCATCATAATTTATGTTAGTGGTAGCATTGGATTGATACTGTCCAAAATTGCTCACACCCATGACAACCTAGATTCCACAGTTAGTGCAATCCCAGTAGTGGAGGTACCCAGAATTCCATCTAGTCCAGTTATGTTGGATGAATGTCAGTTGTTGAGGCCTGAGGATGTGGACATGGTGCCTGGTCATGTTCAGCAATCCGCTTGTATGCTTGATCTTTCCCCCTCTTGGTTTATTGCATCCAATAGGGAGGGGATGTCTGACTGAGTCTAGAAGGTCATAAATTCCTCTTTGAGAGGCAGCGGTGATATCAGCCTCTTTAAAAGAGGCAGTGATCAGGTGCTCCTGAAGAAACCCAACCTGGACCAAGAAGGTAAAAACAACTATAGTTGGTTGTTGACGTATACTTCCTGGGCAAGGTGCTTGAGAGAGTGGTTGCTGATCAACTCCAGGCTCTCTTGGATGAAACTGAATTCTAGATCCATTTCAGTCTGGTGTCAAACTGTCTTCATTGCCCTGTAGATGACCTGTGCTGGGTGAGGGAGGGATGGGAGTGTGACCCTATTAGTTTGATTGGAACTCCCAGAGGCTTTTGATGCCATTCACCATGGTATCGTTCCGGCCAGGCTGGGATATGGGGGCACTGTATTACAGTGTTTCCGCTCTTGCTTGTATGGCTGATTCCAGATGGTAAATATAAATAAATGTTTACAAACAACAACTGCACACCTAATTTTTTAAAAAATCAAGTTTTTTTATTGTTACAAAAATTAGAAATAATAAATATTTCAAATAGCATAGTTACAATTAAATCTAATCATTAAAATGCTAAACCTACACATAAGAGTCACAGCAATGAAGTAACATATCAATTAAACGTGGGAATTCATTTCAGTTTTTCATCTCATGAAATGGTGCTATTAAGTGCAGTTAACAGGTCTTGCTTCTTGAAAGTTTTTGGCTTTCAGTTTCTGACTACAATCGCATTTTCAAAAACACAGGCTGAATAGGATTGTTCTGTGCTTATGTAGTGGTGGAGTTATTTCAAGCAGGCAAGGCAGAGCCGTTAACATAGAAAAACATAGAGTGGATAAAAACCCGATTTTTAAAAATGTGCATTTGATTAATTAATTTTTTAAAAGTAGATACTGAGTGTCTTCTAAATAATAACCAGGCTAACATTAAATCCATGGATAAGCATGTTAGCTGTACAATTAATCAGTGTCTCTGCTTGATGCATTGGCTTAAAGTAGGCTTTTCTATGGAAATGAAGAAATGAACTGATCACTTTTCAAATATGAATGTTTACATTCTATACCAAACATAGGGATGCCATCTTCATAAACTGTAATAGTTTGCCCAGTAAGTATCAAACCTTGCTTTGGCATATCAGTCATGGGCATTTCATTTGGGTTTGCTACTTGATTTTTATGAGGCTGAGGTAGAGTGAAACAGAAAGGACCATCACTGGAAAGAAAAAGTAGACAAAAGAAGGATTGCACTGTTAAACTCAAAATATTGTGGGTGCTACAGGCAATGGTCATAAGAAAGCCCCTATATGGGAATATTTTGAAGATATTCCCTCTATAGCAGTTATCTTCACTATTTTTCAAGCTGCAGCCACTTTGGCTCCTAGAATAAGCCCCAAGGCCACTGGGGTCTTTTCTGGATCATGGGTGGCCTCTCCCGCCACCCTGGATCAAATGGTGATGCCCTGAAATGGACCCAGCTGGAAGCATTTCCCATCCTCCACTGTGTCTGAGCAAGGCCTCATCAGTCAGTCACCAAGTCATCAGGCAGGCTCTGACAGGCCCAATTGGTCTTTGGATTGGGATGGATATTTTTCTCATCCTTGAGAGAGTGCTCTGCTCTACCAAGAACTGAAAAATGTCCCGTTGAGGTCCGTGTTGCTCTCTCACCTGCATGCTCAATTTCCCTCTACCTTTAGCAACTGTGCAGTGCAGTGCAGCACTACAGGTAGCCTGTCACATTGATTTTTGCCTCTTGAGCTGCTCCCCACCTCAGCTAATTGACTAGTTGCCCTGTGTTCACCTCTCCCCTCCAGCCTTACAGCTGACAAATGGCAAGTCCCCTGACTCCTCACTCCCCGAAGCCTTATTGGGTAGCCCAGATCACAGCAGCCAGACCACCACTAAAGCAAACAACAAGTGAGCAGCTACTGCAAAAAGAGAGTAGTGAAGGAATGAGAGTGAGAGAGGTAGAGAGAGTTGCACATGAGGTGATCGGGAACTGCCAGTGACCCTTGGGCCTTGCTGTGAAGAAACCCGCTCTATAGGTAAAAAAAGAAAAATATTCAAATATATACAGTTAGGAAAAAATGCAAAGCCTGCTTATAAGAATTAAAGTGTAAATAATCCATTGAGTTGTAAATTAACATGGCTTAGTGGTTATATATGCACCATTCAGGAAATATATTAAACTTTTCAATGAGAAATTTGATTTAAAGCAGTGATTGTAATCAACATTTTTGCTTATTAAATAACTGATTTAAAATCACCTTGATTTAATTTGACCCTTGGGAATTGTTCTGTTGGGTTCCTCTGGGGAAAGGTTATTTGTGGATGTGAGCTGAGATGTCACCAATATGTTGGGACATCCAGCTCTATCTCTCCTATTCATCTAATTCAGATGAGGCAATTGATGTTCTAAACCCATGTAAACAAGGTAAACAGAATCCAGACAGATGGAGATATTTATTTGTTTGTTATTATATTTCTATACTGCCCATTTGGCCAGTGGGTTATTCATCTGTCTGGTTAAGTGGCATTCAACCTGTAATGGAGGGAGTTGGACTCCCCCAAAGGAACACGTTCATAGTTTGGGAGTATCATTGTCACTAGAGGCAGAGGTGGCCTTGGCTGATATGCCAACTATGACCTTACCTGGACAGAAATAGCATTGTGAGAGCTATTCATGCTCTGGTAACCTCCAAATTGGATTATTGCAATGTGTATATGTAGGGCTGCCTTTGAAAACAGTCCAGTAACTTCAGTTAGTCCCAAATAGGGTTGCTAGAATAATAACTGACTAGTTGAGGTGCTCATATGCCAGTAGTTTGCCATCTGCACTGACTTCTAGTAAGATTCCAGGCCCAATTCAAAGTGCTGGTTTTAACTTTTAAAGCCCTAAATTGCTTGGGACCAGATTACCTGAAGGAGCGTCTACTCCCATATTTACCTACCAGGACCCTAAGGTCATCATCTAAGGCCCTTCAGGTGCCCCATCAAATGAGGCGAGCAAGGTGGGTGGCTACAAGAGAGAGGGTATTTTCAGTTATAGTACCCCATCTGTGAAATTCCCTCCACAGAGAAGATTACCTGATGCCTATGCTACAGCCTTCTTAGTGAAGACTTTTTAAAATTCTTTCAGGCACTTTTTAAGAACTGTTCTTGGTGCTTTTAGATCATTGCATTTTTATTCTGTTATTGGTTTTATTTTGGTTTTATGTGCTGTAGGTTTTTTTATTGCTGGCTTTACCTTGGTTTTTATAAACTGATTTTATTCATTGTTTTATTCATATTTTCTGTTTTTAATGTATTGCACAGAGAAATTGGGTTATTATACAGCTTAAAATTGCAATTTTAAAAAATAACATATGTGCTATATTTGCATATGGTTTCATACCATATGTTTGAATTTGAATTTAAATCAACCTGGTAAATCAAGGGTTTTTTTGGCTTATATTACATTTACATCCTGTTTCTCCTCCAAGAAGCTCAGGGCAGTATAATGGTTCTCCTTTTTTTTAATCACAACAATCCTGTGAGGTAGGCAATGCTGAAAGAGTGAGCCATAGATTACCATCTGAAAATGGTGGAGCAGGATTTGAACTTGAGTCTCCCAGACATTGTGTCAACACCAAGAGCTTTTCAGATTCCTATTAACGACTCTTAACAGTGTTTCATAAAACTCTTATGATAATATTTACATCTGTGGGATATTTGCATGCATTTGTGATCTGGTGTTGTATTGGTCCCAAAATAAACAGTACATTACTTAGACATACATAGAAACTAAAAACTGTGACATAACTCAATTCAATGGAATAATGTATTTAAAAGCTATAAAAGTCTTGTATGCAACACAAGAATTATCATCCAGTTTTGAATCTACAATTTCTGAGCAAGTTCTTGGAGCAGATGATGTCATGTCAGCTCCAGTCAGATTTGGACGACACTAGTTATTTAGTACCATTCCATTCGGACCTCCACCTAGGTTTGGGGCAGAAGCTACCATGGTGGATGACGTACACTGGGGAATGGATGGGTAGTGGTGACCCTGTTGGTTCTCTTAGACCTCTCAACTGCTTTCAGTATCATTTCTCTGGGATGGACTTGGGGGCACAGTGTTGCAGTGGCTACAGTCCTTCCTGAGGGGACAGATTGAGAAGCTGGTGCTGGGGGACTTTTGTTCCACCCCTTAGCCATTGGCCATTGACATCTGGGGGGCTGCAAGGTTCTGTGATCTCCATGCTTTTCAGCATCAACGTGAAACTGCTGGGAGAAGTCATCTGGAGGTTTAGGCTGAGATGTCATCAATATGCGGATGACACACAGCTCTACCTCTCTTTCCCATCATTTAATACCAATCGGGCAGTTGAAACCCTGGACAGGGATCTGGGGACAGTATTGGAATAGATGAGGGTTAACTGAAACTTAATCCAGATAAAACAGAAGTACTGTGGGTTGGAAACTCTGCTAATCTGGATGGAGGTTTAGATCGGACTCTGGATGGGATCACACTCCATCTGAAGGGCTGGGGAAATAGGAGTCCTCCTTGTCTCTGTGTTATCTATGAAGGTGCAGGTAGCACCAGCACCCATAAGTGCTTTTTACCAGTTGGCCCTATCTAGAGAAAGCTGATCTAGCCACATTGTCAAGGACCATCTATACCCGTATGAGCCTGCCCAAGCATTAAGATCAGCATTAGGGGCCCTACTTTATGGCCCACTAGCAAGATCCATTAGGTTGGTGGCTATAAAGGCCATGCTTTTCTCATCAGTGGTGTCCCGCCTTTAAATCTCCTCCCTTGGGAGATATATATGGCCTCATCATTACTGGCTTCAAAACAAAACACCTGACTATGCACTTATTCCAGTCTGCATCTTGTGCTTAAAAATAATTGGGTAGTATCCAATCAGACAGTGGTGCTAATTTAAAGTACATTGCATTAGCATAAGGGGGAGCCTAGCACAGTGCCAATTGCATTGACTGGCAAGACAGGATCCCCCAGAAAATCCATTCCTCCAACTAATACAATTGGGAGGGCAAGGGGCATGGAGGGCAATTGAAGATAACAGTGGGGATAACAGACTGGAGATAACAGTGGGGATTCGTCTCTCTTAGTGCACCACTAGTCCTCCCAACTGGGTGGTCAAGCGGCATGCTAAGCGCTTCCCTGGCTGAAGGTGGCAGGTGGAAGAGCAATCCTTCTCTTGGAACCTCAAACAAGAAGGCTTAAGAATGCATATGTTTTCCCTGGCCACTAAGGCACACATCAAAGCTGGGTGCAAATTTTACAAAGCCAAGCTGGCTCAGTCCGCTCTGAAAAGTGATGGGAACTGAGATGTCTCGGCTTTGCCTGCCCCATTCTTTAACAAATTGCTGGCTAGATTTTCTGTATGCTTTTAGGATACTAAAAATGTATAATACTAATATATATGATGTATTTTTTATCAGGCAGAAGGTGAAGAAGATTGTCACTCTGATATGGTAAGAGCAGATGACAATGAAAGATCTGGTGAAGCAAATCTTCAGGTATGTCTGCTATTCTATTTTGCAGTGTGGAGTCACGTGCACCATTTTTCTATTTAGTCCATTTTTTTTCTAGTGTTGGTAAACTTCTGCCAATTAACATGCTAGAGCCAACTTTGAGCAGTTAAACTCTTTATGATAATACATTTTATTTATTTCTTGGGATTTAAGTTTTAAAGATTTCTTGAACACAAATAAGAATAGAATAGTTGCATACAGAGAGTTGTACAAATCACCTGAGGCAGTAGAGAAAGTACTTCTCTCCATAGGAAGAAAACCTTTCAGAGTTTGAAGGAGCACATTCATTCTTACAGAATGCTGTCTTGTTTCTTTCTCAGTAACTTTAAATATTGCCATTTATAGAATATTTTGGTCATTCTTTAAAGAATGAGCTATAGTATGTTCTTTCTGCAAGTAGATCATTAATCTTTCTTCAGAGGGCATTACTTTTTTATATGGGGTGAGGCATCGTAGCATCTTAATGTGATACCTGACATGTTATAGCTGCATGATTTGGAGTCTATTCCAATAACTTGTTTTCTTTCAGTAAGTATGAAATGGACAGCTTGCAGTTTTTGAAAGACACTGATTACTTGAGAAATTCTGTGTTTTTCAGCAAGTTTAGTGTTCTAACTGAACTACTTTCACTAGATGAAAGTACTACTTGTGGAGTGCCTACTAGCCCCCCAAATAGTTCTTCAACAGGGCTTAAAAATAATTGAAATTCCTCAGTGCCTGGGATTTTACAATCCTGCCCAGAAAGCACTTGTCAGCACTGTAGGATTTTTGCTATATTGAATATTTTATACAGAAGATACTGCATTGTTGAAGCCAACTTTCTGACATATCAAATTAATTTTTGTGATGAACTGGTTGCACTGGGATTGCAAAGAAGTACCAATATTTTGTTAGTTTCCAAATTTGTCCTAGGAAGGTCCCTGATATTGCTAGTTTCTCAAGTGCTGGGCCTAGAATCATAGATACCAGTGCAATAAAACTCAGCAGTGAAATGTCAATTACTGGCTTGGATAAAAATATTGAAGTAAAATATCAAGAATCATTTGCTGCATGTAAGAAGAAAAACTAAGTTATCCAAGAAGAGATTATCTAAATACCTCTCACTTGTGACGTGCACATCACTTAATCTCTTGTATGTAGACACGTCTACTCAAATATTGGACTTAGTTTCTGGATTTTTAGGCAGAGCTCCAGATGTTCAGAGCACAGTGGATGTTTGAACTTACCCCAGGGGTGAGCTCTACGGGTTTGGAAGCTCGATCCTGCAGAACGTCGGCAAGAGGGCCTTCAGTAAAGGCTGTAGATACCAAAGGAAAGCTGGAACTAGCTAAAGAGGAAAAGGTAAAGAACTTGATCTTCTTAAACTATAACATTAATCTTCAGTGAGCTAATCGAATGCTGTCTCTATGGGCAAAGCATGGGCTAACTTTTCTACTTCTGTTCGTTGTGCCATCCACTGTATCCTCTCACTCCGTTTTGTCTTCAGAATTAATAAAATATGGAACCAGTGCTCTCAAAGTTAGGATATATGGAAAGAGATGGTAAAATAAATATTTAGAGGATGTTGCCTGAATTCCTAGAATGCTTAGTTGCTTCTAAACTCACTGAAGTAGAAGGGAACAAGTGTGTTAAGAATAGAAGTATTAGTTTAAAAAGAATGTCAGCTACTAAAAGTAAAAATGACAAAAATCCTAGTCATTTAACTTGCATGTGCAGATAGCATGTTCAACATTGAAAATATGGAAGAACTTGATTTACTTCAAGCACTTTTCAAGTACGGTAGAGAATCTCGCATCTGAGGGAAAGGAGAATGGCAACAATGATACGTGCCTCTTCTATTGTTTTCATCCTTACCATGGTTTTTCATTCAGTGCTGTAGGAACTGTTGCAGAGTTGAAGTTTCATCTATCAAAAATACACAAGAAATTGGGAAAACTTTACACTATTTCACTGGCCTGTGTATCCTAGTCTTAATTGCAAACCTTGCCCGCTGTAATGTTCTCTTTCTTTGGCAGCTGCCCTAGACCATTTTTGAAGATCTCCTGGCAGCTTGTTTTCTCACTTAATCTGTTGCAGATTTTTTTGCACTAAATGGACAATAATAATCTACAAGGAATTGCTACTACTTTTCCGCAAATACTAGTTACAATAATAGTGACAAATCATAATTTGTCTTAATCTTGGAAAACCTGCTGTAACAATCCACTTTGGCTTAAGATTTTGAGATGCTTCATTTTCACACAAGATCTTCAGATGAGTGAAACCCACATTGGTTTAAAAATTGGATGGACAGTTTAGTTGTACGCTCAGAAAACAATTTAGGAGTAGAAATGCTATTAAGATAAGAAAAAACCCATAAGATATCAATTTCCAAATAGGCAAGAGCCTAGAGTCACAAACAAAATCCATTTATTTAAAATGAGTTAGGCATGGAAAACTGATTTAATTTTTGTTTGCCTGAATTTTATTTTAATGCCAATAAAATTTAAGATTCTATATTTCATCACTGAGTAGTATTTTTATTTTGCTTACTTGTAAGGAACTCTTAAACAGTTGACTAATTTTTGTGCAGGCAAGAGAACTTTTCCTGAAGGCGGTGGAACAAGAACAAAATGGGGCTCTTTATGAAGGTAATCTAACATTTGTATTTAATTTTATATTGTAAGTTCCTGGACCATAGCTGCTGCTTAAGAGCTTAAAGTCATTGGCTACTATGGTGAAAATTACAATTTAAATGGTCTCTCGGGTGCTGATTAAGTAATCCTCTTGTAGAAGTGAAGACCATTAACTGCAATTTAGAGGACCAGGAGACTGTGGTGCCTTGGGTAGAATATTGCTTTTGACATGGGTGATCCATGTTCAAAGTCCTGCTCAGCTCAACCATGAATTTAATTAGTAGCCTTGGGAAAATAAAAACTAACCTACCTCACAGGGTTGTTGTGAGGATTAATAAATGTTTTGCAAAGTGCTTTGCATTCTGAAAAGTACTGTAGGAAGGAATGATAACTTACTAGTACCCTCACTTAGAAGTAAGCATTGGAATATATGGAACTTGTGGTGACATGTTGCTACCTTTTATACTGGGCTACCCAAGTGTGAATTGATGAGTAGTTCATGCCAATGAATAACTTTTTGTAAGAAGGATCTCCTGTCAGTGAATCACTTATATCAAGGAGTTCTTTATTTACTTGGAAAGGATTCGAAAACCAAGAACTTTTCAACTATGAAGGGCTAACAAGCACCATGCTATGATGTAAAGAACTGAATTAGTTGTATTTTGACACCTAGCGTCTGTTGGTGCCAGATAAGTGTTGTTGACAGTGATGAAGTTACTTGGTTTCATAGCTAAGCAAGTTCTTCTCCAAGCAAACACACTCTTGAGAGTCTTATCCAGCTGACATAACTTAATACATTTTTTTGGGGAGAAGGCTACTTCGTATGCGGAAAGAAGTTTGGGCTGAAAATTCTCATAACTCCTTTTAACATTTTCCAGCAACATGGCCTGTCCCGAAATCAGGGGCGGGGAACCTCCCCACCTGATAGCTGCATTAGCGCCCCAGTAGCATGGGGATGGGGGGTATGTCAGCAGTGGACAGGAGCACAATCCGAAGTAGGCACGGCCACTCACACTCTCTTTTATATGCACTCCATTCTTGCACACACAGCATTCAAACACATGTCTCTGTGCCTGGACAAAGAGACTGCCCTTTTCTCTGGCCATGGAGAAGGAGGAGACCATGTCTCTTCCTCCACAGCTAGATTGCTCTCCCCTCTATGCGCACAGAGAAAGGGGTAGCCTGGTCTCTTTCTCCATTGTCAGATCAGAGTTCTCTTCTGAGGGGTTTTGTCCTCTTCACTTCTGAATGCTCCTAGGAAGGCTTTCTGATAAAGCCACATCAAGATATACTCACTAAGAAAATCCTGCCATTTCATAAAGGAAATTGCCATACTTTATATTGTTCAAGTTATTTTTATTTGTTAAAATTATGTCCAGCCTTTTTCTCCAAGAAGCCCAAGCTGGCATCCTGCTCCTCCTCTTCCTCCTATCCTCACAACAACCCTGTGAGCTAGACTGGGCTAAGAGTCAGTGACTGGCCCAAATTCTCTCAATGACCAAATGGTGATTAAACCCAGATCTCCCGAGTCCCAGTGCAACACTATGACCGCTCTAATACACTGGCTCTCTTAGTTGGGCCTCTTTTTGAGGCTGCAATTTGGCAAAACAACACATAGCTAGTGCCTTGCCCACTTTCAATACTAATCAAATGTATTCCATATTTTTAAAGAAATTATTGAAATAGCTTTGTTTTAACATGCTGTTCAAGTGAATTGCTGCAGCTTTAATTTTGTTAAAACACAAGACTGAAAATGAGTTGAAATGCTGTTAATGTTTACTAAATATTCCTCTATGATAGGAATATTTAGAATGCAAACCTGTGCACACTTATTTGGGAGTAAGGCCCATAGAAGAAAGCCCTAGTGCGTTCAATGTAAATGTGCATAGCATTTCACCATTAGTATGCTCTGTGATGTTATTCTTGCACAGTTAGGCTGACATTAGGGTTCTGATTTGAAATATTGCTAGCCAAGTCGAACTTTAGACCTATTCAATGTTTTAAAAAGAGAATATAGCACCTTGATCCTATGTGCTAAAAGTATCTAGTTTTGATAATGTGCTAAATCTAGATTAGGAAGGCTATGCTTCGACATAAGACCTTGGAACTTCACCTATCCTTGCTTTTTGTCTCCTGGTTTAGACCACTGAAGGCTTGTTGATTCTGTAATGGTAACACTGCTTATCTAGAAATAAAGAAACTTTCCAAAATCCTTGTGTGTGAATAATGTGGTTTCGCTGTAAAATGTGACAGTGGGGATTAAGACTAGACGATTCTCTGGAATAAGAGTGTGTCTTCCATGGAACCTAGATTAACAAGATGCACCAATAAACAGAATAGTGTACATATTGTAGAGTGCTAATTTTCACAATATGTCCTCCATGTGGAAGGTCTGCGGAGATGCTTGTGTTGTGGTGGCTCCAAAGGGGAACCATAACTTCTAAGAGTTCTAAATAGCATGACTTGCCAGTTGCTGCAGTTGAGGCGCTCTCCACAGTAGTGCCACACTATACTTCTGGAAGACTCTCTATGCAGTTGCACAATATATCTTCTTTTGGAGTGTTACCATGTTAAGATTTCAACATTTTCTATGCAGCGGTGAAAGTACAGTTGGACTTCGATATTGATGGGCAAGCCAACAGTCTGACTTGATTCAGAATGGGCCCACCTCAAATGAATTGAGTGTAAAGGGGCTACGTTTAAAACAAGCCACATTATATGGCTGACGATGCTTGTGGGTTTATGATGGGAAGCTGGGAAGCCTTCTGAGCCCCCCCATCCTCTTCTGTGGGCTGAACCTATCAAAGGGGGCAGTGGAAGGACATTCCTTGGTTGTCATCAGAGAGCATAGAAAATTTAGTTCTCATGGCTGGTAACTGGGAAGCATTATGAACTACATTTCTCATTAGTTCCAGTAGCAATGGAGGAATGTTCAGCTTTTAAGCCTACCATCCCCACCTCACCAGATGAATTTTAGAAAGTGCGAGAAGGAAGGAGACCATTGAGCTGTTTCTAAATTGTGTCTGAACTTTGGGGATCAGATTTGGGCCAGAAGCAGAAGAGGCTTGGGTTTGTCCAAACTGAGTAAGTTCATTTCTGAACTGCCAGATTCTAAAAGGCAGTGCTAACAGTAGCAGTGAATGAAAGAGTAAATAAGTGCAGTACTGCTTACTGCATTTGCTAAATAAGACTAAAAACACGTTCTATAAAAACTGCTTATAATAATTGGAGCTATATCTTAAGACCTTTCATTACTCGGTGAGACTAACATGGGAAAGAAGCCAATGGAGCCACTATTCTAAACGTACGCTCGTAATCATTGACCAAAAATATATATATCTCATTGAAACGACTTGATTTAATAAAGTATGGTAAGGATCTGGCTGTATTTGGTCCCTTCTTTCCTTGCCTTTCTGCTTTTTAGAAACCTTACCACTTAAGCATAAGAGCCTAATATGTGAGAAAAAGAGTACATGTGCTAGGATTCTCTGAATTTTCCATAGATGTCTTTGACCAAGTGAAACATCTACTTTACCTTCCTATTAATGTCTCGTGGAGAGAATGGGATTCTCCATGTAGGTGAAACTAACAGGTGGATTCTAAGTGGCACTTTCAGAATAATAACGAACACAATTGCCAACATGTATTCATGGGTGGGAGGATTCCCACATTTTAAAGAAACAGTGCAACCTTTGATAAGGTGAAAAGATAGACCTCATACATAGAAAGGGGCAGTCAAATCATGCTGCTCAGACTGCTCCTGATATGCGATGCCTTTGATGTCCATATATTAAGCATAAACATCTGAGCCAGAGAAACCTACGTGTGCATAGAAGTCTATGCATGTAGGCTTCCCCAGCTTTGACATCAGTGCATAACGTGCACATCAAGAGCCAGGAAGTATGTACAAAATCAGTTGCAAGGCCTGTAATATGGCACCATTGCCCCCTTATGTTTATGTAGGCCCTTCACACAAGTAGCTTGTAAAGAGGACTGATATTATTAATGCCTTAATTGGAGTTTTTATTTATGCCCCACTTGCTTAATCAGGTACATATAAATAATCTAAGGAAGAAAGGGTGAAGGGACATAGTGGTGGTTATTTTGTGTTTGTTTTTTAAATGCTTCAGAAGACCACCAATTCATATAATTATATTAAATGCAATATGTATGTTGATATAATTTAAACATACTGCATTGAGCACGTTCTTCATCTTATCTTCACTAAGAACTGTGCTGTCTCTGAGCTTTGCTATGGAATTCCCTGTCTGACCGTCACATTTCTCTTTTGATGTTGCTCACAATTTGCCCCCTCAACTTTCTGCTGCTTCCTTTTGTGACCTCCTGTCCGTTGATCCGTTGACTATTTCCAAAGTGCTGTCCCCTCCCCTCCTGTCACTTCTACTTGATACGTAAATTCTGTAATTTTCACCTTCAGCTCATCTTTGTCTTTACTCCTGACATATTTGTCCCACTCTTTCAATGAATGGTTCATCCATCTAATCCCCAGTTCTGGTTAACTCAGTCCATTTGATATCTCAATTGATATTGTGCAGTTGATTATTTCTGCAGAAGAATGAAAGGTTGATTTTGACCATTTCACCTCCTTGTCTGCCATGCCGCTAATGCACTCCAACTCTAAGAATCCTTGGTGCCTCTTCTCTATTTTTGATGACTTGGACCTTTTCTCTGTGTGCTCTGGTAATTCTTCACTGCTAAAATAACCATCTTTTCTGATCTGTGCCTCTCAATACTTGTTCTCCTTGACCCTTCTGCCACTTTTAATACAGTTGATCACTCTTTCCTGATTGACTCCCTTTTTAACTTGGGGTTTCATGTTTCTCTCCTTAGATCATTCTTTACCTACTTGTCTAATTGCTTTGTAGAAACACTGAAAGTGGATAATCTATTCCTCTGGTAGGATGTCTCAGCACTCCATTCTTGGCCCTTTGCCATTCTCCTATACACTGTCCCTGGGTGACCTACTCTGATACCATATGTATAATAATAATAATAATATATTTATTTATTACCCGCCTCTCCCGCCTCTGTATGCTGATGACACCCAGTTCCTACCTCTACTCTGGAACTTTCACCACCCAGTCCCACATTTCCACATCTTTTATATTTCTGCATTGATGTTACATTTTACCTATGGAGATATTACATACCAGCAACTTACAAAAGGGGAAGATGATCCTATCTGCCCATGTTGCAAATTTTTCCTCCATTAAGTACATTTTATTTATTTGCCCATTTTCCCCAAAGACTGCTGTTTTTGCAAAGCCAATACTGTATCTCCTATGCCACATCACAAACTGCTTTTGAACTCCTGAATTTGAAAATGGTTTGCCATGCAGCATTGGGGCTGCTGTTTTAGACATTCAAGTCCAAATCCCTACTGGGCCTGAAGGACAAGTTGCATGGTACTTGGGTCCTTTCTATTGATTGCAGTTGATAGCTCATTACACACAGGTGCACTAATGCAATATGAAATGGGCCTCCCTGGAAAGATACAGTTACTAGGAGACCTGTGAACTCCTCCTTGGTGTCCCATCTCTGCTTACTTCTAGAATGTTGTCTGGACCAGAAAAGAAAAGACCAAACCACTTATTCCTTGCAGGGCAGCAGACTGTTGTCCCTTATTTTGTTATTACTAAAGAGATCTTTTCTTGCCCTCAAATTTATCCCATGATGTCATCGTGTGATGTGAAGTACATAGCTTGTCCCAATTCCCAGCTATAAGAATGAGTACCATGAGTAAGTTATTGTAACTGTAGCTCCTTAGGCAGTTTAGAGAGCAATCCTATACATGTTTAGACAGAGAAAAGTCCTACAACTCCCAGCATTCCCCAGCTGGTGTGATTGGTTAGGGAATGCTGGGTGTTGTAGGACTTTTTTCTGTGTAAACCACCACAGGATTGCACCTTTTATGACTTAGAGGAATCGCTGTCACTGTTTAACATCTTTGCCTTGGTGTAAGAAGTTTAAACGGCTTAATTTTGCCCATTCAAGTGAATGGACTGTCCCAAGATGTTTTCAAACACACACATATACACACATGCACACCACTCAACTTCTTATTCTAGGGCAGGAAAGGGGAATGTATGGCCCTTCAAATACTGCGCTACAACTCTCATTAGTCATCATAGATTATGCCGACTAGGACTGATGGGAGTTGTAGTTCAGCAACATCTAGAGGACTACACATCTCCCATCCCTACTTTAGGGTAACATTTGTGATTATTAACATGAACTGGTGCATTTGCTTTACAGAAGTGAACAATGCTCTAATCAGCCACCCACTCATATTTTATGAATGCCAGTAAAAAATGTGGAAATAGTTAAAGCTTTGTTATTATTAAAACTGTCCTTTCAATTTAGTAAAGGTGATGTACATGCTCCCATCATTCTTTTGAAGTACATGTTTTGAATGAATTGCTTTTTGGTATAGTGAAACAACAGCATAAGAAAATCAGAGATGCATAAGAACTCTGAAAATGTGCTAATTTAAGAAGCACAGTTTAATAGTTATTCAGTAATGCAAATACAATCCATTTAAGTAGAAATTACCTTTGTTTTTAGCTATTAAGTTCTACCGTCTGGCTATGCAACTGGTCCCAGATATTGAGTTTAAAATCACCTACACCCGATCTCCAGATGGTGACAATATTGGGAAAAGCTAGTAAGTATAGTATATTTATTTATTATTTTGAGGACTAAGATGCTGAAGTGGTAGTAGGCTGCACAGTTTCATTCCTAAACACAATTAAACCCAGTTCTATGCAGTTAGGCATATAAAGTCTACAAAAGTCAATAGTGTGAAACTTAACTCTGCAGGGTCAGGCTGTTATTACTGACTGAGTCTCAAACTCAGTAGGATATACTTCTGAATAAACATGCTTAAATCACTGCACAGCTGCAAGCCTATGCACATATCTTGCCATTGAAATCAGTGATACTATCTTCATAATCTCTATGTTTTGGACAAAGCTGTGTGTCACTTTAATGCTTCATCTTAAGTATCTTGTGTATGTGTTAGTTTTCAATATGAATCAGTAACACTCTGTAGTAACATGAAAGTTCTTGAGTTGTAGATTCTGTCAGATTTTAGTTTTGCGTCTGTGACTTTATGAAAAGGAACTAGTGAAAGTAGCATAGAGGCTATTCCTAAACAGGGCAGAAAGTAACATGATATACAGCTTCAGCATATTCCAATAAGCGAGTTGCATAAGGCAATGCTGAATAACAAAGTAGAAGATTGAGCACTAGTGTATACATTCTTATACCAGATTTAAGAGCAAAGTTACAGTAACTTATTAACAGTATTTCTGTTTTATGATGTGGTGCGCACACCAAAGGTATGAGTAGATCATAGCCATGGGTAGTTTCAGTACCTTAGACACATTTTGTAACCAGGAAGCATAACTGCTTATATGGTTTCTGTTGAAGGTTTTCCTACTTGAGTAGGTAAGATTCTCGGGTAGTATTCTTCCTAATATTTCTATTGCAATAGAAGAGTTATGAAACAAGAAGATAAAATTGACAATTTTTCACAATTCTGACAAAATTTGCTCTATTGGGTGGTTTTTGGGGTGTGTGAATTGTGAGATGTTAATTCAGTCATTCGGTCAAAATTTGTGGCTTGGCTATGAATTTATTACACTTGAAAAGTTAAATAGTGGAATAAATAATACACTACAAAAGGATTTAACAGTTATAGTATAAATCACAATTAGATCTTTAACTAAGAACTACATATCAAAGCCTAAACAAGAATAAGCTTGTTACACTTATAAAATCAGTTGATTTTCATAATGTGCATTTATAGTGCAATCCTATACTTGCTTATTTAGAAGTAAGCCACACTGGGCAATGGGAGTGTGTATAGGATTACAGTCTGACAGATCAGTCCTACATAGAGTGTGGGGATGTTGAGCAGCAGACAACCCACTTCCAAAGCCCTGCTGGCTCATTCCAGATGGGAGGCAGAACGGTTTCTGCCACTGACAGAATAGCATGGGGCTTTTCATGGATGTACTGGGGGCCTCCAAGGTGGACATGCATCTGCACTGGCACTTCTCTCTGCCAGCAGTTGGACACTCCTATCCTAAATGACCCTTCTTGGACAGCCGTATGAGAAGGGATATGATTGTTTTGCTTCTTGCTTAAAATATAGCAACTTTAAATGCAATCCTATGTATGCTTTCTTGGCAGTAAGCTTTGGGATTTACTTTGAGTAACTTTATATCGGATTGCACTGGCTATGATTTTATAAAGTAGCTATGGCATTATCAAACATAAAATATTTCTTGTCAGAAAAGGAAATGTTAACAGATTATTTATTAGTATAAAGTATATCTTAATATTAACACTACAATGAACAGAACTATATACACAGTTTCTAAAATAATTGTGCAGAGCCTTTCTCAGTTCAGTGTAATAGAAAGGGTGGAGACCATCTTATCTTGAAGCCACTTCATTTTTAAAAAGTATTTTAAGGAGGGAATCTGCATTTACAGAAGAATTCAGTATTAGTATTTCTGTTGTCTAAACAGTTAAAAGATGAGCCATTGTATAGTTTGAGAAATCTGTGAACAGTTTTAAGTCTTTTGTGCTGGCTTTCTTTCGAACAACAAAAAGTAAATCATTTAGACTTCACCTGTTATTCTTCTACTTACCTGGAATTAAGCCCCATTGAAGACAATGGGAGTTATTTTCAGTTATTATTTATTATGGTCACAGACCAGTAAACAATGGGAGTTACTTCTGAGTAAAAATTTGTAGGAACTGCATGTTAGGCTAGTAGTCTAAATTCAGCTGGGTCTTATATTTTACCATTCTTTCTGCTTTCTGGACCCACCAGCTATAGTTAAAGCTTTGCTTTCCCAATTTCTCCTTCACTAAATGAAAGTTAATTTTAGCAGCAAAATAATAAGTTGAGAATCCAAGGGGGAATAGAAGTCACAAACAACTTGTGTTTATCATTCTAGCATGCTTATATGTTCTACCTGGGGCCCAAACTAGACATGACACACAGATGTGTGTAATATCTCCCTAAGGGCGTTTTAAAAATAATAAAACCAGAAAACCCACTTCAGGAGGGACAGTTGCATTAGAGAAACCAGTGAGGGTGAGTGTTTAACCCTTTCTCCACTGCCTGCTTGAAAGTGGGAGAAGTGTAAATTAGAATGTGTTATTTGCAGCAGGGAGTGGAGAAAGGGTTAAACACTCAAGGAGGGAAAAACTGATTATAATTTGGAATAAGGAATTGCAGACACTGAAAGGGTTCTGCATCCTCTCTTTTGTTGGGTTTTTGGTGTTCGTTGCCCTTCTGGAAGATTTTTTTTCTAGTTTACAAAGAGCTGTTGTGGTAATATTACATACATCTACATATATGTTAATTGTACATTCAAGAATATTTCATTAGTAAAGTTCTCTTTAAGCATTTTGACTGGGTTCACACAACATGCTGAGGCTTGTTGTAGCTTATATAAGCTATGACAAGATGCAGCAACTGCAGGCACCATCCTGAATATACAGCCCCCAACTGTGGCTGTTGTGTGAACCTGGCCCAGGGGAGGGGGTTATGCAGGGGTTATGGAAGGGTTAAATAATCCTCACATACCCCTAGAACAGGCCATGGGGCTGTTTAATCTTCACATAATACTTGTCGGCTGATTCATATGATATGACAATCCACAGGAGTCGAATATTCAGGATGGTGCCCATGGGCACAGCAGCTCATGGCAAGGTGGGATGTATCATTTAGACAGCCATATTGTGTACAAGAAATGCAGATTTTGATCTTGATTTAGTAGTCTCTAGGTTAGTAATCCTAACAGGTTTTGTGCAGTCTAAACCAATGCTTGCTTACTTAAATGTAAGTTTCACTGAGTTTTATGGGACCTATTCCCAGATAAGTGGGCATATGATTGCAGCCTTAGGCATTACCTTCTAGGAAATAAGTTCCTTTGAGCCCAGTGGCACTTACATCTGGGTGAACATGATTAGGGCTGCATCATAGTTCTAAAAATCAAGTACTTGGATAGAGATTTGTTGTTTTTCAGTAGGGCTGCCATTTTTTTTATTGCCCTGCTTCTGTGCCTTTAACAGCAACCTGACATGCCAAAATTAAACAGGAGAGAAAAGTAATGGAAAAAGCACAACCTGTTTATTTTCTGCTGCTACTAAAGCAATAGGGGCAAAGCTATTTTTTTAAAAAAGTAGGTAACGTGTGTGCATTTTTGGTAGATTAGACAGTTTCAATATTTAGGTTGCAAAAGTATTCATCTTGCTCTTCAGTGATTTTAAGCCATAGAATATATTAAATCTTGTTGGCTTTGGAAAATAAAATTCACAATTATAAGCACATTTTTTAAAATTACTTTGTACTGAGAAGTAACAAGATTTATCTAAATAGTGCTAGTAGATCTGAACTTCGTTTCCCTTTTTCCAGTTTACCTATGAAAATATAGAATTTAAATCCATGCAGAGTATACACTATAAAATTCCTTTTTAAAGTGACAGATAGCTTAAGTGTGAAAGTAGTTGGCATGAAATCAGTAACACTTCATTAGTTCCAAGGAATTTCTTGTGAAATTTGTTGTTAACATTAAAGAAGAATTTTACTTTCAGAACTAAGGCTGCAATTCTGAACATACATAATTGGAAGTAAATTTCATGGCAAATAAATCTCATTTAAATTAATGAGCTTCAGCATAGGCTTGATTAAAATTAGCCTGTAAGTTGCTCATCTGTTGTTTTGATATTCCTGTCTCAAGTTATACTTTCTTTCTCTAGCATTGACGATAATGAGGAAGATAGCAAGATGGCTGACCTTCTGTCCTACTTTCAGCAACAATTCACTCTTCAGGAATCATCCATCAAACTGTGTCAGCCTGAGCTTGAGGTGAATCAGACTCATATCTCAGGTAATGGAATTTTCATAGAAAATAGTATGTATGGCATGGAGGGGTTATGTTAAATTAAAACATAATTTAATTCGTGGTCATGTGTAAATCCTTGGGCAGGCTTAAAAGAAACTTTATAGATCATGGCTATAAAGATTACAATTCTTTCCTCACTATTACAGTTATTATATGCTACATGGTTAACATAATTTTCATGGGCTATGTCAATGGACCTCTCTTTTCCTCCCTCCCCCCCCCTCCCCGGCAGTCATTCACAGGCTTCCAAAATTTGTTCCACAGGTTCCCGCATCAGTTTATGGGGCTAGGGGCTGCAGGGATAAGGGAATCTGCTCTGCTGGTGTATGCCATTCTATCAGCCAATGAACACAATTGGATTTCACCCCATATAATAAATATATTTAGCAGAAGAAAAGTATATAAATATAGGAATGTGCAGGGAACTTGTTGTTTAAAGTTATTTTTTATTCTGTCTTATGTTTATGCATTAAATTTCATAGACTTCCTGATCCAAATGAATGCAGTTCTTATTTGTTAAGGTCATGATCTGATGATTGTAGTTGCTGTCAAAACGTACACTGCCATCTTCCTGCTGCTGATAGAAAAATAATAAACATCTTTTCATAATCTCTTTATTTTAAGAATTTTTCATTTATATAACAGTCTAGAGCAGGCATGGAGGTCCTCTGACCTGCCAGTCTTTGGCTTCCCCACTGTCTCTCACAGTGCTGGGCAGAGAATTCCTTGTCCTCTCTTTTAGCTATTTTGTATGGATCAGTTGAGGAGGTTGGGCTGTGAAGATTGTGTATCAATTGAGCTATGGGCAGTAACCAATGCTATTTGTCTGCAGGCAGGGCCCCCAGTGCTTCTTTCTTCCCACGTGCATCCAGCCTCACCAGTTCCATTGTTCAAGTGCCACCCACTACTTGCACAACAGAGATTTATCGCTTCCCAGGGCAAGTTCTGCAACTAGTGGAAATGCTTGTTTCTGGAACGCGGCCAGTCAACAGAGCTCCCTTATGGGGTCTCTGTCGCTTGCCCGAAGTTTCCGCTCATTTTGCGTTGCTCCTGGAAGCACTAAATAATGGGTGTGGCTTGTGGAACAGAATCCGTGCGGCTGGTGGTCACTGTTGGATTCTCCCCAAAGTTTGTGGGCTGGTTTGCACATAATAAGAAGCCGCTGTAGGTTAATTTCCATAGGGGGCTTCTTATTGAGTCACTGGCCACCATTTTGAAAATTCAAGTCATGATGGGGGTGCATTGCAGCTTGTTATATGCAAACCCACTGAGGGTGGGTTGTTGGGGTGGTTAACAAGCCACCTTCAACCCTAAAACAGGCTCTTTCAACCCTAAAACAGGCTTTGTTGGGATTGTTCACCACTCTTACAACCCAGCCTCTCCAGGTTTGGATGTAACAACAAGCTGTGGCACCTCTTCTGAAGCTTGATTTTTAAAATAATAATAATTATTAATAATAATAATATCATCATTATCATCAAATTTATTAAAGTAAATAGACCATAAACCAAAAGATATACATATACAATAATATCAATTCACAAACAATACAGATCATACACATCAAATACCCACCAATTGAACTCTGTAACAAATGGTAAGATGTAAAAACTTTGCAGCTTGAGTTGTAACTATTTCACCTTTGGCCTGTAAAAGTATGATTGTCAAAAGCTCTTTAGAACGACCAGGGAAACCCTGGAGAATTGGTCTCAGCAAATCATCTCTAATACCTTTGTAGAAATCACAAGCACGTGTGTAACTGTCTCTTTCTCGGAATTGTTGCAAGGGCAGCATCTATTCCGCACTGGTACTTTTTTATATCTCCCTTCCAGCAATTTGGAAGGGAGGGCATTAAATCTACCCAAAGTAAAGGCCTTCCTATATTTTGGAATAGCCATTCTAGGTACGCAGTTTCCCCTTTTCCAGCATGATCTGTCAAGCCCAGTGCAGCAGGGGAACAAGAGCCCACTGCTGCACCCCGCATCTCCTGGAGATCGATATCCACTAGTCTCCGTTTGATGGTTAATTTTGCTTTACCTGGTTCAGACAGAAACAAAAGTGGGAGATTTAGCCCTAGAGTGGTGACCCTCCTTAAATAATAATAATAAAAAAATTTCTTACCCGCCTCTCCGCTTGGATCGAGGCAGGGAACAGCAATGAATATAAAATATGATAAAATACATAAAACTGATTAAAAACATGGTACACATTATTAAAATAGCAGTAAAACATCCTAAAACATCCTAAATTCCACTGGATATGCCTGCTGGAAGAGATTAGTCTTTATAGCTTTCTTAAATTCTACAAGACTGTTAAGTTGACGAGTCTCCTCCGGCAGGCCATTCCACAGTCTGGGAGCGGCAGAAGAGAAGGTCCTCTGGGTAATACCTGTCAACCTAGTTTTCGCTGACTGAAGTAGGTTCTTCCAAGAGGACCTGTGGGGCAGATTGTATGGGAGAAGGCGATCCCGCAGGTAACCTGGACCCAAACCATGTAGGGCTTTAAAGGTAATAACCAACACTTTGTACTTCGCCCGGAAAGTAATTGGGAGCCAGTGAAGAGATTTTAAAATTGGTGTAATATGGTCACCCCTAGGTGTACCGGTGACCAACCTGGCTGCCATATTTTGAACTAGTTGAAGTTTCTGGACTAGGGACAAAGGTAGCCCTATGTACAGCGCATTGCAGAAGTCGAGCCTCGAAGTTACCAGCAAGTGCACTACTGTCTTTAGGTCTTCCAACTCTAGGAAGGGGCACAGCTGGCGTATCAGCTGAAGCTGATAGTAGGCACTCCTGGCTGTCGCATCTATCTGGGCTGTCACTCGGGCAATGGATCCAGGAGCACCCCCAAGCCGCAAACACAGGCTTTCAGGGGGAGTGTAACCCCCTCCAGAACTGGTTGACACACCTCCAAACTGAGGTTGTGGCCTTTGACAGCAAGCACCTCCATCTTGTCTGGATTCAGCTTCAGTTTGTTTTTCCTCATCCAGCCTGTTACCGCCTCCAAGCATTCATTCAGAGGAGACATGCAAATTGGCAAGCCCCATGGGGAAATTCACCCACAGTGGCTTACCATTCCATGCAAACTAGGTCCACATGTATGCAAATTGTGCAGGGACTTTTGGCAGTGGCTCCATCCACATTGGAGGTGGTGGTCCCACTCACTACTGGCATGTAGACCCTGATGTTCCAGCCTGCGCCAGTTCAGCCCTCAGGTAAAAGGTGGATCCCTATTCATAGTTTAAAGACTAATTGTATTCTTGATGGCTACTTACTTTTTTTGTTGTACAGTGGTGATAACATGTCATGTATATGTCATTTCAAGAAAAGAGCTCAATTTTTGGATTCTGACATCCATTGTTACAGGAGGTAGATCAGTAAACATGTAAACATTTTATGAGCATGTAAAGCAGTTACTTTAACTTCCTTTCTGGTGTGCAAAAGATGGAACAGTCTATGGAGAAATAGGATTTGGAACAAACTCACTGCACTTAATCTGACTAAAAAATAACAGCATTTAAAATGGCTTAAAGATGTCTTTATTAAAATATAGTACAAAACTATAACAACATGTTTAGACAACTCCCAAAGAACCACTTTCGGCAACAACTACTCAAAATAGGAATGAAAAAATAATATATAATTATAGTTTACTAATTTATCTTTTTCCATAGTGTTGCCTATGGAGCTGTTGATGTACATTTTTCGATGGGTGGTTTCCAGTGATCTGGACCTTCGGTCTTTAGAACAGTTATCGTTGGTCTGCAGAGGTTTTTACATTTGCGCCAGGTACAGATGAAACTCTCATGCAAGGAACTTTGACATGTATATCAGTCTGAATTAAATTGGGCATTTGACTGGTCCAAAAAGACTTGGTCAATTTAATAGTTTTAAAGCTTTAACTTTATTAGAGCAACAAAAAAGATACTTTAATCATCAACATATATGATATTTATGCTAATTACCAAAAGCAAACTAATGAACTGTTGTAAAACAATGTCTTTAAAAATGTTTTAAATATAACATTGTTAGGTAAGATTTCTATAAATGTGAAGAATTCACTGAACAGTTCTTCTCTTCAGCTTTTATCCTGGAACATTTGGGTCAGCATATAGTTACAGAAATTTTAAAGTATTTTTCGATGGATGGTTTCCAGTGATCTTTAATGTTTTAATTTCCATTAAAATGTTTTAGTAAAGCAAAGTAGCATCAACTATGAAAAACAAAAACAACAAGGAGTCTTGTGACACCTTTGAGAACAACACATTTATTGTGGCATAAGCTTTTGTGGACTAGAATCCACTTCATAAGATTCAGGCAGTGTTCCATTGAGATGGCAGATCTTGCGGATTTGGAATTGTAAACAGTGAGATTGCAGGTGTGCTAAGTAGGTAGTAGGCTAACTCTTCAAGCATAATCAGATTCAACTTCCTGGTTCCTGAAGCAAACAAGATGAAGTCATGGGCAGTTTGCCACTGTGTTTGGCACTAAGTATTGCAGGACTAGAAGACAAGAAAGTCTCATGCCTGCCCTTGCTAACAAATGATATCATAATGAAATAAAAAAGATAAGTTGCCACCTATACAGCATTCTTGGCTTCATGGAGTAATATTTAACCACAGTCAGGTAATAATCATTCAGTTGACTATTGTGTCAACTCTAGATTAAGTATGCTGATAAGAATGACCTGTGGATATGTAGTCTTTCCGTGCATACATACATGATCAACTTGCAAACTGGACAGTCTTAAAGTCCCTTCAAACATTGATTGTGAATTAGATTCTGAGGCTGAATCTAAACATGTAGAACATGAGGTGAGAATGGGGAGTTCCAGTTCAGACTGCAGCTATAGACCATATATTTTAATACACCATTAGGTTGAAAATATATCCAACACAAAGTAGAAATCTAGTACAGAAGAGAGTGGACTGGGCTAGAACTCCCCCCCCCCCCGATGTGCTAGTTGTTTGTTTTACCTGCATGGAGCTTTTACATGGGGGGGTATTCAAAATGGCATCCCACATCCACCTACTTTTGTTGCATGTATAAATCATGGGTAGTAATCAGTGCTAGTCCTAAGTAATGTAACCCCATTGAAATGAATGAGACTTAACTAACTTACATCCCATTCATTTCAATGGGTCTACTTTATGTAGGACTAACTTTGGATACTATACCAAGCTTGAATCCCAAGGAGTAAATGGAAAAAGTATTCTCTGCTACATGCCATTTCCCCAAACTTTACTCTAACTGATATGAGTAATAAGAGTTGCTAAGTTCTGTTTTAAAGGCACGGGTGACTTCAGCACTATGCACAAATGTAATTTTCAACAACTGGTTGGATAGCCTAACAAGCAAAATGTATGCCCATAGTATGTCTAGTGAAGGTATTGGGTTGATAAAGACTTTGGGAAGCACTGACGTTGAGTATAGCGGTTTTGTTACTGTGGGGAAAATATAGGTCTTACCATGACTTCAAAGTGCAGCATAAATTCACCTCTTTTTTCCCCAGTTCTTCTTCGTGGTCTCTGTGCATCACACATATGGGCTCTGCGCCGGCGCCGAGCCCCAATCGGGAAACTTCACTAGCTAGCTTAGTGCTTTTTGGCGGGAACCCCTCCCCCACCATCCATTGCGCATGCTCCGGGTCCCGCCTTACCTCAGTTCTTCTTCGACCGCGTAGCTGATCGCCTCGCGGGAGACTTCTCCGGACGTTTTCGTCGTAGCAGTCTGAGGAAAGATAAGACATTTACTCAGAATTAGCTTAGTGTTAGTTTATAGTTAGTTTATTGTTAGATATATATATATAAAAAAATTTTTTTAATTAGTAATAAATTATAGATAGTAGTTGCTTAAGACGCCCTGTCCGTGGGAGCTATGGCGCAATCGGCGCTCTTCAAACATTGCTCCCGTTGCAGGGCAAAATTGACTTTAACCGATGGACACTCCTTGTGCCTCGTGTGTTTGGGGGAAGGGCATGTTGTGGACTCCTGCCCCCATTGCATGACCTTTTCCCGCCAAACTAGGCGGAATCGGGCCGACAGGCTACGTAGCCTGCTATGGAGCAAGGCCTTGTCCGCGGTGGACCGGCCACGTCAACTCTCACGGTCTCCACAACCGCTGGACTCAGAGGAGGGCCGGTCGCCATCCGGTGAGCGTAGGCAGACGCCTGTAAATCGCTCGCAACCGGCATCACCCTGTTCTCCCCCGCGTGGGGACGCGACAGAGGCACCCTTGCCACGACTCCTGACTGACCCGTCCAAAAAGACTACTCTGGCAGGAAAAAAGTCTGGCAAGGCGAAGAAATCATCGAAGTCGAAGCCTTCGTCGTCGGTTCCGAAACCCTCTTCGACGTCGAAGCACCCTAAAAAGCGGCCATCGACATCGGCGTTAGAACCTGCGTCGGCACCGAAGCGCTCTTCGACATCGGCAGCACCTTCTTCGGCACCGAAACGATCGACATCGGGGTTAGAACACTCTTCGGCACCGAAACGCTCTTCGGTATCGGCAGCATCTTCTTCGGCACCGTAACGATCTTCGCCACTGCTTCCGAAGTCGGGACACTCGTCGGCATCGAAGGATCAACTACGGAAGCCTGCTTCGGTATCGAGCCGAAAATCGACATCGTCGACACCACGTCGCTCTGATCCTGTGATACCGGCACGTCAGCCTTCGGCGTCGTTCAGAAAACACTTGACTCCGACGCCTGCCCGCCCAGCGTCTTCGCCGATCCTTTCTCAGAGGTCAGCGTCAATAGCACAACGAGCTTCATCGTTGCCGCCACGACCAGTTCTCCAAACCTTGGATATTGACGTGGGATCCTCGGATGTGGAGCTTGTCGATGTTATTCCATCTGACATCTCTGTACAGCTCGACGTCGATACCGGGCTACATGAGGGGTATCTACAACAGCCCTCACCGCTCGGTGCCGTTGCATCCCCGATGTCGAGGGCCTCTAGAGCAACATATCGGTCCCGATCTCGCACGAGGTCCCACTCTCACTCTCGGTCCCGACAGTGGGAATCAGCTTCGGACAGATCCAGAAGTAGATCCCGCCACCGCAGAGCTCCACGCTACCTTTTCGATCCCTATACGGGGAAAAGAATCGGCCGATCCTCCTCGCAGCGCAGACAGCAACAAAGTACCACAGCACGGCAGCAGCCGTCTTCGGCACCGGCACACACATCGCCGGCGCTGGTACCAAGACCACTTTCTCCTACCTCGGGGGATGACTATCCTTCCGACACATCGTCGATACGGTCTCAAGCTCCGTCAGTTCCATCTCCTCCTGAGGGGGTTGGGTCTAGTGACAGACCATCGCCATCGTTAGAGTTAGGTTCTTTTTCTGACCAAATGCAAAGGATGGCACAATCTCTTGGTCTAGATATCAACCAGCCACAGGAGGACCTGAATGATAAAATTTATGATGTGATGTATACTGAGCCAGCACCTCAACTCACTCTCCCATTGGTACCAACACTTCTAAAAACTTTTAAGAGTGCATGGGAAAATCCGGCTACAGTGAGTGCTACATCAAAACGTTTAGAAACATTGTACAAGGTCAAGGACGTCGAGGCTCCTTTCTTGTGTAGTCACCCTAGGCCGAACTCCATTGTAGTGGAGTCATCGCAGGGACGTTCTACAAGAAGCCATTCTACTCCTGTGGATAAAGAGGGTAGGAAGTTGGATACGTTTGGTCGCCGTGTCTATTCTTCAGCGACGTTAGGTTTTAAGGTAGCTAATTACCAAGCTACTATGGAGAGGTACCAGCTCTTTCTCTGGGAGAAGATTTCCACCTTAACAGACTATCTCCCAGACGACCAACGTGAGCTGGCCAGAGTCTTCCAGGCTGAAGCAACCAGACTGTCTAGACAACAACTGACCACGGCGAACCACCAAACCGATTGCGCGGCAAAGGCCCTTGCAGGGGCAGTTGCGCTGCGTCGACATGCATGGTTGCGCTCGTCGACACTACCAGCCGAAACAAAAGCTTGGATAGAAGATCTCCCGTTCGATGGGGAGGGTCTTTTCCATTCATCAACCGATAATACTGTGGATGTCATCCATAAGTCTAAGGTGACGGCTCATAAGATGAGCGCACCTGCGCAACAACAGATGCAGCAACAGCCTCGTTCCCGCCGTTGGTACCGGTCTTTCCAGTACCAACCTCGTCGACAACAGGAACGCACCCAGCGTTTCCAGTCGCAACAGCCGCAATCTACCTTCCAAGCCAGAAAACCGGGCAACAGATATCCCAAAGCTTGCCGTCAGGACCAGTCGTCAAAGCGGCGTCTTTGACTCCATTCCGATAACCCTACCACAGCATCAGACAACCAGGCTACAACCCTTTCTGCACCGCTGGCAATCCGTTACAACCGACAAGTGGGTGCTTTCAACAATTTCAGATGGCTACCTCATAGAGTTCCAAGCATATCCATCTCTAGGCACTCTGAGGACCACTCCACCATCTCCCACACTGTTACAGGAAACAACAACCCTGTTACAGAAAAAGGCAATCGTCCGCGTTCCCACGCGATTTTTAAAAGCGGGTTTTTACTCGCGCTACTTCACGGTTCCAAAGAAGGACGGTGGCCTTCGCCCTATAATGGACCTCAGACACTTAAACAAGTTTATAAAGCCAAAGAAATTTCGCATGATTACGTTAGCCCAGGTCCTGCCATTGCTCAAGCGAAACCGATGGTTCACTTTGGTGGATCTCAAAGACGCTTATTTTCACGTTCCAATACACCCAACTCATCGCAAATATCTAAGATTCATTATAGGGAACAAGGTGTATCAGTTTTCAGTCCTTCCCTTTGGCCTCCGGACTGCACCAAGGGTTTTCACCAAGTGTATGGCGGTGGTGTGCGCCCATCTCAGATCCCAGAATGTCGAGCTCTATCCTTACCTCGACGACTGGTTGATCGTTTCTCCATCCCGGTCGCAAGCACTCTCCGACGTCAGCCTAGTCACTTCTTGTCTCGCCAGCCTGGGCCTGCAAATAAACAAAGAAAAGTCCATTTTTCAACCCACACAGACGATTCCGTTTATAGGGGTGGTTTTGGACTCAACGGTGGGACGGGCATATCTGCCGACCGAGCGCGTTCGAACCGTGGTGTCTCTCGCCTCGCGCCTTCAACAGTGCTCACGTACGACGGCGTTCACAGTTCTTCGCATGCTAGGCTTTATGGCCTCTGCGGTGTTCGTTGTCCGCTGGGCACGCCTCCACATGCGGCCGCTACAGCAGGTGCTTCTCCAACGCTACCGTCCCTATCTAAATCCGAGAAAGATAATACTTACCATCCCGTCGGTGGTCCTCCCCTCTCTCCGTTGGTGGTCGTCCGCAGCAAATCTGGCTCACGGCATGCCTTTTCACCACAAGGACCCCACTCGAATAGTCACTACAGATGCTTCTCTGGAGGGGTGGGGAGCACACTACAACGACCTACAGATTCAAGGAAAATGGTCGCAGTCAGAGTCCCGGCTCCATATCAATCTCCTGGAATTTCTAGCGGTAAAGCGAGCATTACACGCCTTCTTGCCACATCTTCAGGGGCACCGTGTCCGCATCCTGTCGGACAACACCACTGTGGTGTGGTACATCAACAAAGAAGGCGGGACAAGATCTCTTCGCCTTCTGCGGTTGGCACTAGACATTCTACATTGGGCCATTCACAGGGACATCTGTCTGTCCGCGCTTCACATTGCTGGAACGGACAATGCAAAAGCAGACGCGCTCAGTCGGGAATTCACCGACACCCACGAGTGGGAATTGTCTCACGAAGTACTGCAGCGACTGTTTACAAGGTGGGGCACCCCGTCGATAGACCTGTTTGCGACTTCTGCAAATGCCGCTTGCCAGGACTATTGTTCTCGGGCGGGGATTGGACCTGCATCGCTCGGAGATGCATTCCAGTGGGATTGGTCCAGCGGCTTCCTATACATGTTCCCACCATTCCCACTAATTGCAAAAACGGTGGTCAGGGCCAGCAGATCCTCTGTAAACGCGATACTGGTGACCCCTTGGTGGCCGAGACAACACTGGTTCACCACCCTATATCGTCTCTCTCAACAGACATGGTGGCATCTGCCCAGGATACCGCACCTGCTATCCAAGAACGCAGGAGCTATCCTGCACCCGGACTTGCAGTCGCTGCACCTCACAGCGTGGCGGATCCAACCAGTTGGCAGTCCCTAGATATGCCTCCAGCTTTACGTTCCATATTCGAAGCCTCCATTAAATCGTCTACGCGGGCTTCTTACACTAGAAAATGGAACCGTTTTCAGAAGTTTGCTAACGACAAAGGCTTTCCTGCACATAATGGCCCCGTATCGGGGATCATAGATTTTTTATACTCCCTTCATGCAGGAGGCTTGAAGCCTTCCTCTATCAAAGTCTACTTAGCAGCCATTTCAGGACAACACGCTAAGATGGATGGCTATATGGCTTTTACGCACCCAGTGGCAAAAACTTTTATGAAAGGATTACGCCACATGTTCCCGCCAGTGCGACAGATGGTTCCTCAATGGCGCTTATCGGTGGTTTTAACTGTGCTGACGACAAAGCCCTTTGAACCGTTAGCTACAATTGATCTCCGGTTGTTAACGTTTAAGGCCATATTCTTGGTGGCTATAACATCCGCTAGGCGCGCCTCAGAACTGGCGGCGCTGATGGTGGGGCCCCCTTATACTCAGTTTTTCCGGGACAAGGTTGTGTTACGTCCTGGTCCCTCGTTTGTCCCTAAAGTTTCTTCCATGTTCCACGTTAACCAAGATATAGTTCTTCCAACTTTTTTTAAGGCGTCTACCGACCCCCTTTCTACAGCTTTGCACACCCTGGATGTTCGCCGTGCGTTGGCTTTCTATAAAAAGAGAACAGAACCTATCCGTAAATCGGATAAGCTGTTTGTTTGTTATGGTGGGAAGACGAAGGGGTTGGCGGTTTCTTCCCAACGTCTGGCCCATTGGATTGTGGACACGATTGTCCTGGCCTATCAAGTTCTTGGCAAACAGCCCCCAACTTCGTTCACAGCTCATTCGATGAGGGGGCAAGCGACATCGTCGGCCCTGATCCATGGATCATCAGTTCCGGATATTTGCCGGGCAGCGACGTGGTCGAGTGCCTCAACCTTTGTGAAGTACTACAGGCTGGACGTTAGAGCAGCAAAGGACGCTTCGTTTGGCCGTGCGGTCCTGTCTTCCATCTGTCAGTGACCCACCAGCGTGCATCCCCTCCTCCGGTAAGTTTGGCTAGTTACTCGCCCATATGTGTGATGCACAGAGACCACGAAGAAGAAATGCAGGTTGCTTACCTGTAACTGTAGTTCTTCGAGTGGTCATCTGTGCATTCACACAACCCGCCCACCATCCCCTCGTTGCAACGCTATGGTGTATGCAGGAGGATTAAAGCGCATATGCCTCCTATTTATTTACCTGGTGCGAGGCCATAACGCGGTCTCAGGGAACTGAGGTAAGGCGGGACCCGGAGCATGCGCAATGGATGGTGGGGGAGGGGTTCCCGCCAAAAAGCACTAAGCTAGCTAGTGAAGTTTCCTGATTGGGGCTCGGCGCCGGCGCAGAGCCCATATGTGTGAATGCACAGATGACCACTCGAAGAACTACAGTTACAGGTAAGCAACCTGCATTTTTCTTCCCTATTTCCAGTATTCTTGTATGCTATTCTTGATATTTGAGTAGAGGTCTGTGCGTTCATATTATACTGTCCTTTTACCAGGGACCCTGAAATCTGGCGCCAGGCCTGTTTGAAGGTTTGGGGCAGGACCTGTAACAAAGTGGTTCCTTACACCTCATGGAGAGAAATGTTTTTGAAAAGGCCCAGAGTTCGATTTGATGGTAAGTCAAGAATATATTGAAATAATAGCCAAGAAAAACAGTCCCTTTATAATTGGAACCACACTTCCTGTCTAATTTCAAATATTTGTTAGTGTAATATGATAACTGATCAGTTACTGATGTTTTGATTATTAGTATGCCCAGGGGGCTAAATTTATTATTATATTAAATGACTGGCAAAACTCAAAAATTGAAATGGATGGATTGGTGAAACTATGCCCCATGTCTGACATTTATTCTCATACCCACTAGATTAATGCTCTGTTGATAGAAAATTTAGCTGTAGCAATTTGGTATTGAAGTGAAATGTACCCTAATAGAGCCATGCAGAAAAATACTTGATGGAAGTTCTTAAGTCTGACACAATTTGCAAGTAAAAAAAAGTCATGCTGTTATTGAGATCTACTTTTTTCCAGTAAAAGAATATAATTGTACATAATAAATTGAGATCAATAATATACCATAACATAAAGTACAAAAACTGACATGAACAGTATGTGAGGTTTAACTAACCCCACAGGTTTTTTAAACATAAAAATATTGTGCCATTAACATACATGTAACATAACAATAACAGTAAAATAGTAATAATAATCATGAGTTGTGAACAAATCTCACAACCTTGCAGCCATAGCACACATTACCTGAGCAGCACCCTATGTGCAATTGCAACATTTCACAACTCGATGAGTAGGACAAATTAAACAGTTACATGAAGCACATTATTGCTGTGCTTTTCTGTCATTGTGTTGAGGGATGAAATGACCCCTGCCCCTTTTCTTGGTGTTAACAGTGGCAGGCCCTAGCAGTTTTGAGGTTGTCTCTTTTGACATCCTAGGCAACTGGTTATGTCTCTAGACTCAGCCCAAAGTCTGATCAACTCTAGATCCAGATCAACTAGGAAGACATTTTGAGATGTTCATACCCATGCTCAGCTTCCAAACAAGATAGCCATTTAAACCAGCAATGTCAGTTACTTTGGTGTGGAGGACACCATTGGTCACCATTTGTTTTAATATTTATGTTAAGTGACTCAGAGAACTTCCTGTTAAGGGGTGGTATACAAATGCTGTTAATAAATAAATAATAAAGTGTTTGGAAGTGTATGTGGAGACCACCTGGTCACAGTTGTATAAACCACCTTTTGCCTTAGGTATACTAATGAAGTATCTCAGGCTTGAATTTTTTGTCTGAGGTTGCATTGCAATATTTATGCATCTTTATGCATTGCAAAAAAGAGAATAGCTATCATTTATTTGGTAAATAAGTAACGTGTCAATTTTTTTGGAAAACCATAAGTGCTGCTTGTCTGTATTTGTGGGTAAGAATACTAGGGGACTTTCTAGTTTGCTTGGTTTTTTTTCAACGTAAACACCTAGAGCCAGGTTTTTCTTAGCTAATTCCCTGGCTAGTGGCAAACTGGTGAAAACATTATCAGTTGTCATACTTTATCTGGAAACACGCTGTTTATTTATGAACTACTTTCTGGCCTAGCTTTTGTGCTTCCATGTCACCCTATCAGTACCATAAAAATACGATGTTTTGGAAGAGCAACACAACTATCATTTTATACTATACTTCACAGGTTTGCGTGGCATATACTTCATTAATGGGCACCTTCCATTTAATGGCACTAATTGTTCACCAGGTGTAACATTCAGATATAGTACTCATTCTTATATGGGATGAAGCACTGCAGGCCCAAAATGATCCTAAAAGCCAAATTAGTATATTTTATGCAAAATGATAGCTGTGAAGGGAGAAAATGATTTGCTGGATCACAACAAAAGTTCTACTGAAATAAAATGTTTTAAAGATTCATGTTTGAAAAGGAGTTCTGTAAGCCTATCAGGTATTATTGAATCCTGATAATGTTTGTGCTGATATTAAGGGAAGTGAGTAATTTCTCTCTTATGAAAATATACCAAAATACTGTTTGTTTCACCCTCTATACTCCTTTCTCACATGAAATGGACAGAATAGGTTTTGGACTAAGCATCTGTAGACATGGGGTAAAATCCAATGTCTGTTCTACTTCAAGTAGACCAGTTGGAATGAATGGGACACATTAATCATGGCTAACTGAAGTCTCATTCATTTCAGTGGGTCTACTCTAAGTAGGACTTACATTGGATTTTGCCCATGACAAGTAACTAATAACTTCAAATATGAGTTGTTGGGGTCATTTTAACCCCCAGCACTTTACATGCATGTTTTTCAGTTGTCTCAGTTATCCCAAAAAGGAGTAGAATTGACTCCAAAGCTGTAAGAATAAAAATAATAGATTTTTCACTAAATTAAGGAGTGAAGCACCACATGGCAGTTCACACATCATGGTTAAGGACTACATGGAATTGTGGGAGATTGACACAAATATTTTCTTAACTTTTTTCAGCGTTTTCAGGGTACAGCTTAATTACAGCGTGATTAGAATTGTAGCAAGTAAATTAATAGTATAGGAAAGACTGAAGTTAATTGTGTGACTTCTATATTAGAAAACCTGTGGTTGTAAGTTTTTTAGATGAATGTATAGAATTGAACATTTAAAACATCTTCACTTGATAAACATTAATTAAAAACTCAAAGGGCCATCATTCATAAGTTTACAGATGATTATATATGCTTTCTGCTCCATAATTTATAGGTGTGTATATCAGCAAGACAACATACATACGTCAAGGAGAACAGTCTCTTGATGGCTTCTATAGGGCATGGCACCAAGTGGACTATTACAGGTACAACCATTGTAAAATGACTGAGTTAATGATTTCTCCCTCTGTTTTCTTCCTTCGAGTGCAGTTCTCATATAATCACAATGCTGCAAAGACAGTCATGCTCAAATATTCTGGAATTCAACAGGATTACTTGTGTGCAAAAAGTTAATCATGGTTGTTCACAAGACCTGGGGTGTAATACTTTTGGATTGTAGTCTTTGTTTCTAAATCATAGTTCTATGTTTAGATGTGCTCTCCAGGTATTAAGAAATCATTGGAAGGAAATGATTTGAACTTTATGTTCCACACTGAATGTGTCCATGATTCGCAAGCTACAAGCATACAGAACTGGTCTAGAGTATGCAATTGAAGTTTAAAATGAGCTGCCTTTGGATCAGAATCTGACACCTCAGTAATTGTCATGATGATCTATGTGGTTGCACTAATGGCATAGTTCCCACAGTATCAGTGAATCATCATGGTTTATGAAGTTCTGCTGAACTATGCTGTTTTGCTACATTCTTTGGTGACCTTGTTTATGATCAGTGAGGCTTAAGGAGCCTCTTTCTGATGTCATACGCTCAGTACCCCCCACATGCTACCCACAAGCTTTTTCTAAAACTTGGGCCCTTTGGGAGCCGCCCCAGGGCTGCATGAGAAACTGAATGAAATATGATATCAGGCTAGCTCTGGTATCATGCAGGAACATTTGGGTTCAAGTACAGGGCTGCTTGGATCCCTGCCCTTGTAACCTGTACATTAATAACTGTTTTTAAATGGGAAAAATGTCAACAATATATCCAGGAAAGTTTGTTTGGGATTTGTTTTGTTTGGGGTTTTGTGGGGTGGGAATTGGTTTGTTTGGGTTTTTGAGGGGTGGGAATTGGTTGGTTTTTTTGTGGGGGTTCATAGTCTTGTGAACAGTCCCATTAAAAACAGGAGGACTGCTCTTTCCTGGTTAATGTTGCTTAATTTTGTAGGTACCTGAGATTCTTCCCTGATGGCCAAGTAATGATGCTAACAACTCCAGAAGAACCTCAGTCTATTGTTCCTCGTTTACGAACTAAAAACACAAGGTGCGTATAATTAAGGATTCATATAATTTTATTTTTCATGTATTAAAAGGATTTGTACATACCACTTTTAATTAAGTTCAAGTTTTAAAATTAGTTTAAATTATTGAGCCATTGGTATTTAAAGTTCTTCTTCGTGGTCTCTGTGCATCACACATATGGGCTCGCGCCGACGCCGAGCCTCTTCCGGGAAACTTAATTAGCTAGCTTAGGTTTTTGGCGGGAACCCCTCCCCCCACCATCCGACCGCGCATGCTCGAGGTTCCCGCTCCTTTCTTACCTCAGTTCTTCTTCGACCGCTTCGCTGTTCGCCTCGCGGGAGACTTGCTCAGCATACCTCAGTATCTGAAAGAAGAATTATAGGTTAGTTAGTGGTTAGTTTAGGTTTTTTCTACTACGATCTTTTGTTTGTACTTTCGTTTTTCGTTTAAAAATAAATAAATATATATATATATATATATATATATATATATTATAGTTAGTTAGTTAGCGAGAGTATTCTCTCATTCTATGGCGCAGACTGCGCTATTTAAATTGTGTTCGCAGTGTAGGGCAAAGTTAGCCCTCACCGACGGCCACTCGCTGTGTTTAGTTTGCCTGGGCGAGGCCCACGTAGTAGAGTCCTGCGCGCATTGTATGCGTTTTTCCAGGCAAACAAGAAATCGTGCAGATTGCCTCCGAAGTTTGCTGTGGAGCAAGGCCCTATCAGCTGTAGATAGACCCAGTCTCCCAGCCATGCAAAGAGCACCGTCCAGGTCTGGGGAGCGTGGGCCTTCGCCCTCTGACCGCTCTAACCCAGCATCTCCTGGCTCGCCCTTGTCGAGGGTTACAGCACAGGCATCGCACTCGGGGGCATCCCCCCCTTCCTCTCCACCGACGGCGAAACGGGCCAAGAAAAAGCCCCGTGACAAGGCGGCAAAAGCCAAAAAAGCCATGCCTCCAGCGGCATCGGTATCGACTAAAAAACTGGCTTCGAAATCGAAAAAGTCTGCGTCGTTGCCGCCGTCGATGCCATCTTCGACGTCGAGGAAGGTGGTCGCAATAGTTCATAAAGCTTCTTCGTTACCGACATCGACATCGATACCGGCCCGCAGTTCGACGCCGACGCGGTCGTTGTCGCCAGTTTCGCAAGTAGCTCCATCGATACCGAGGGCTTCGCCCACGGCCTCGTTACCGAGATCGCCCACAATGTCGCCCGCACGCTCGATGCTGTCGTCGGTGCCGATCGAGATCCTTTCAGATGAGGAAGATACCGTACCTCTTCAGCCTCCACTGCCAATTCAGCGGCCAGTAGACCTCGAGCGTCGGTCAGGATCCCGTCGGTACCGATCGTCGACACGGTCACGCTCTCGCTCCCGGTCTCGATCCCGGGACTGGGATGCATATTCTGAGCGCTCTCGTCAGTCTTCCAAGGCACGCTACCGGTTTGACCCATATACTGGTAAGCGTATTCGACAGCCGCTGGCGCCGCCAGTCCCACCTCGCCGTACGACATCTCTTTCCCAGTCTTCGCGGCAACTTGAGGTTCGCCCGCTGCCGGCACCATCACATATGCGACAGGACTCACAGTCAGTTGAGGACTACGCTTCAGATACCTCTTCGATGCCGTCGCCACGTCCATCTGAACCTTCGCCATCGAACGAGGTCGGTACCGAAGACAGGGCTTCTCCGACTATGGAGATGGGCAGCTTCTCTGACCAAATGCTAAGGTTAGCCCAATCCCTCGGAATCGAGTGCCATCAACCAGCGGAGGAGATGGAAGACCACATTTACGATGTAATGTACACAGAACCATCTCCACAACTAACCATGCCATTGGTTCCCACTTTGCTTAAAACAGTCAAGCAGTCGTGGGCTAACCCAGCAACTATTGGACCGACCTCAAAGCGCCTTGATGCAATTTACAAGGTGAAGGAAGAGGAAGCCCCCTTCCTGTTCCAACATCCTAAACCCAACTCCATTGTAGTTGAAGCCGCACAAGGAAAGTCAGGTAGAACACATTCTGCACCGACTGACAAGGAGGGTCGTAAACTGGACTCATATGGTCGTCGGATCTACTCATCAGCGTCGTTAGGCATTAAAGTCACCAACTATATGGCCATGATGGCGAGATACCAGCTTTTCCTTTGGGAGAAAATCGCTAAGCTTACAGATTACTTACCAGAGGATCAGCGTGAGTTAGCTCGAGTGTTTCAGGCAGAAGCAGTTAGGTTATCTAAACAGGAACTCACGACTGCTCGCCATCTGACGGACTGCGTCGCAAAAGCAATGGTGGGCGCAGTGGCGTTACGCCGCCATGCGTGGCTGCGATCAGCATGCTTGCCACAAGAAACCAAAAACAGAATTGAGGACCTTCCCTTTGACGGGGAGGGTCTCTTCAATGGGTCCACAGACGCAACAATGGACACCATTCACAAGGCCAAAATGACGGCTAGGAAAATGGGATTTACCCAGCCACAGCAGGCCTATCATCCAAGGAAGTGTCCCGTACCAGCCAAGACAGCAGCAGGATCGTAGTCAACGATACCAACCGATCGCCAACCAACCAGCCTACCAGCAGCGGAAGTCGTCCACGCGTTACACCCCGCGATCTAAGCAGTCCCAGGCTCAAAAGCGGCGGCTTTGACTTGCCTCTACCCCAGACCGGCTGGTCAGGAAACAGGCTCAAGCCGTATCTACACGCATGGACTTCCATAACGTCGGACACCTGGGTCCTACGCATCATCAAAGAGGGCTACAAAATAGAATTCGAAGTCCCACCTCCTGTCGGCACCGTAAAAGTGACGCCACCGTCTGCTTCCTTGATGCAGGAAACCACTGCCCTTCTTCAGAAAGGGGCTATTCAAAGGGTCCGCCAATACCAGCTAGGCGCGGGCTTCTACTCCCGTTATTTTATGGTTCCGAAACGGGACGGAGGACTTCGTCCTATTATGGATCTCCGGGCCTTAAACAAATACGTCAAGCCAAAGAAGTTTCGAATGATTACCCTGGCAGCAATCCTACCTATGCTAAAGAGGAACAGCTGGTTTACACTAATCGACTTGAAGGACGCGTACTTTCACATTGCCATTCATCCTTCTCACCAGCGTTACCTGCGCTTTGTCATCGGTCGCAACGCTTACCAATTCTTAGTCCTTCCCTTTGGCTTGAAATCTGCGCCAAGGGTGTTCACCAAGTGCATGTCGGTGGTATGCGCGCACCTCCGATCAAACGACATCGATCTTTATCCTTACCTGGACGATTGGCTGATCGTCTCCCCGTCCAGAAGCCAAGCGCTTGCCGACGTCCACGAGGTCATCACCCTTCTCTCATCGCTTGGGCTGCAAGTAAATTACGAAAAGTCCATTACTCGTCCGTCACAGACCATACAGTTTATATGTATGGTCTGTGACGGACCATACATATAACTCAAGACATACACGTAACTCAAGACATTGTTTTACCCACGTTCTTCAATCCATCGTCAGATCCCTTGTCTTCAAAATTACATGCATTGGATGTTAGAAGAGCATTGGTTTTCTATAAGTCAAGAACTGAGTCATTTAGAAAATCTCGTAAGTTGTTCATCTGTTATGGAGGCGTGACAAAGGGGTTGGCAGTATCCCCACAGCGCATCTCCAAGTGGGTAGTGGAGACCATTGTCCTGGCTTACAGGATTGTCAATAAAGATCCTCCCTTTCATCTGACGGCGCATTCTACCAGAGCACAGGCAACCTCTTCGGCCTTGCTCCATGGCGCTACGCTCACTGACCTCTGCAAAGCAGCCACTTGGTCTAATGCTTCTACTTTTGTAAAGCATTATCGCCTGGATGTCAGGGCCAGACAGGACTCCTCGTTTGGTAGAGCGGTCCTCTCCTCGATTTGCCAGTGACTAACCAGCATGCCTACCCACCTCCGGTAAGTCTTTGCTTGTTATTCGCCCATATGTGTGATGCACAGAGACCACGAAGAAGAAATGCAGGTTGCTTACCTGTAACTGTAGTTCTTCGAGTGGTCATCTGTGCAGTCACACAACCCTCCCACCATCCCCTCTTGGCATCGCTGTAGTGATTGTCAAGTTGTTCGAGCATGCTCATTTTTTCTGGTATATCGAAGGAATCTTAGTCGCGAGGCCAAGCGGTCTCAGTGAACTGAGGTAAGAAAGGAGCGGGAACCTCGAGCATGCGCGGTCAGATGGTGGGGGGAGGGGTTCCCGCCAAAAACCTAAGCTAGCTAATTAAGTTTCCCGGAAGAGGCTCGGCGTCGGTGCGAGCCCATATGTGTGACTGCACAGATGACCACTCGAAGAACTACAGTTACAGGTAAGCAACCTGCGTTTTCCAGGCATAAACTAAAATACAAATTAATCAAGTGGCTTAAAGGTTGCAAAGGCAAGTTATCGTTAATTAAAGTGAAACAATGTGTTGGATCCAGACTAATATTTGTATTTAGAGTAGACCAGTTGACGCCAATGTTAGTCATGATGAACTTGCCTTATTGATTTCAATAAGTTTATAAGTATGACTCAGTCTGGATCCAACTCAAAGAGTTTAAAGTACTTTCAGCTCTTGGTGGAGTACATTTTAATGGAGTCTTTTCCTTCTAAACCTTAGAACTGATGCAATCCTGCTTGGCCATTATCGCCTTTCCCAGGATACAGACAATCAAACCAAAGTATTTGCTGTAATGACAAAGAAGAAGGAAGAGGTAAATATGAAAGAAAATGCTAGAGAACTAAGACATTGGTTAATACAGCAAGGAAGTAGTATGTGCTTTGTATGGCTCTCTCTTGAGCAAAATATCTTGATAAAATTTTTGAAGCAGTTCCTCCTACATAAGCCCTCCAATTGCTTTTTCAAAACACCCTGAAATTTTAAAAGTTTTGATTCCTTCTTAAAAGTCAACTGCCTTCTGGTATAATTCCATTTTTTAATTGGAGGGGGATAAAAAGCATTCTGAAGTCTCTTTTGAGGGGAGATAGATGAAGAAAAGTCCACTATACATCTAGGGAATGGTCAGATACATCATTTCTGTAGGTATCTTTGGATCATGCCTCATAACTTTTACTTCTCTTATTTCTTGCTTCTCTGGTGTGTGTGGGATATTTATTTATTTATTTATTTATGGGTGTTCTTCTTTTGTTATCCCAGCCTTATAGGCCAAGGAAGGGAGGAAGACTGGGATTGAGGGGGAGAAGAAGAAGGCAGGGGCTGTAAGGAAGGGTAGAAGTGGGGGAGTCAAGAATGAGGATTAGGAGGTAAGATGGAGGTGGTTGTTACTTTTGTTACTCTGTTTTTCCCCCTCCACCTTTCCATTGGTTTGTTTTTAATACCAATTTTTATTGGAAGTCTGGTTTTTAGATGTGGCATGTTTATACTCTCAACATATGTTACAAATTTGTCACATCCACTTTTCTATAAAATGAGGGCTTTACTCAATTTGATTAGGTGCTAATTTTTCACCCAGAAAGTCCTTGTTGTTTATAATTTCTCACAATATGGTTGTCATATTTTGATTGGCTCATTATTTTTTATTATATTGTGATTGATCTAGAACCTATGTTTTGCACAAATTAAAATATATAAGCAATGTAATTTATTTTGTGTTCTAATACTGATTTAAAGTTTTGGTAATAATCTCTACTACTGCATATTCTTGATAGCCCTATCCTGTTTCTGTTTATTGTTTAGAAACCAATTGATTACCACAAGTACAGATATTTCTGTCGTGTCCCTGTGCAAGAAACTGAACACAGCTTTCACGTGGGGCTACAACTGTGTTCAGGTGGCCGGCAGAGATTCAGCAAACTTGTTTGGATTCATCACTCTTGTCATATTACTTACAAGTACGTTTTAAAAAATAACAAACAGAAAAAATAAGAATAGCATTTGGTTGAGATAAATGGATCCTTAGCCCTGCTTTGAAAGAAAGTTTATTGGCCTTAGTGATACTTTCTGTCACCGCCCGTAGCCTGTCTGGGTGACCCCACATGCTTGTTACTTGGAGATCCTAGCTGAACCATATTCGAGAAAAGGCTGGCTTGAGCGGTTGAAGCTTTTACAGTTCTGTGATATTTTTGAGATGGTCTGTATTCAAAAAATAAAGCACCTACTTCCTCTCCACTAATTCTTATAGTTCTTCTTCGTGGTCTCTGTGCATCACACATATGGGCTCGCGCTGACACTGAGCCTGCTTCCGGGAAACTTAGCTAGCTTAGACTTTTGGCGGGAACCCCTCCCCCCCACCATCCTACCGCGCATGCTCAGGGCTCCCGCCTCTCCTTTACCTCAGTTCTTCTTCGACCGCTTCGCAGTAGCCTCGCGGGAGACTTCTCCGGTACGTTGTACCTGTTTTGAGAGAGAAGAAGATAGGTATAGTTAGCTTAGGCTGTTTTTTCGTGAGATTAATAGTTAGTATAGTTCTAGTTTTAAAAAAAAAAAATTATATTAGTTTTTTCATAGTTATAGAATTTGTTAAGGCGGCTAACCATCTTATGGCACAGACCGCATTATTTCGCCGTTGCTCGCGGTGCAGGGCCAAAATAGCCCTCACCGACGGACACTCGCTCTGCCTAATTTGCCTAGGAGAGGCACACGTCGTTGATTCGTGCAGCCATTGTATGCGGTTCTCTAGGCAGACCAGAAGAAATCGGGCTGATCGCCTCCGTAGTCTTCTGTGGACAAAGGCATTATCCGCAGTCGATCAACCACGTCCATCCATGATGAAAAGTGTGGTTTCTGGGGAGAGTCGAAATCTCTCGAGCCCAGCGTCTCCGGGTTCCCCCCGCTTAGGGGCGGCAGCACCGGCATCGTTACAGGGGATTTCACCGGGCTCTTCCCCTCCCCCGTTGAAGAAGCCCAAGAAATCTAAGCCAAAGAAAACCTCAAAAATTGTCGGTGGGGCTGCGACATCGATATCGGCTACGGCGCCGAAAAAATCACGACCATCTTCCATGCCTTCTTCGGCATCGATTAAAGTCGTCGCCATGGTCCACAAGTCGTCGTCGGTACCGACCCGACCATCGGCACCGACGCAACGCTCGACGTTGATTGCTTCAACATCATCCCAGCGGACCGAAGTTTCTCCAGCCCCTTCGGCATCGAAGCAGCGTACACCGTCCGTGTCTTCGCTGCTGCGTACGCCGTCGACGCCGAGGGTACAGCCGCAGACGGCTACTCTGTCGCCCTCCCGATCATTGCCGTCTCCTGGGCCGATGCCCATTCTCCAGCCATCGGATACGGAGCGCACGGTGCCGACACAACGTTCGTCGCCGGCGCAGCCGCGAGAACATCGGCGTCGAACGCATCGCTCTCGAGGCCGTTTATCACACTCGAGGTCGCGTTCTTGCTCGCAGTCGCGGGACTGGGATATCTCTTCGGGGCATTCGCACCAGTCGGAGCGCGGTCGCTACCGCTTCGATCCATACACCGGACATCGAATCCGTGAGGTGCAGTCGCCGCCACCTGTCCCGCCGCGAAGGACCACGTCGCTGGGCCAGCCTTCGACTCGACATCGAGGGCGATCGACATCGACGGCTACACGTCCTCGTAACCGAACTCCACCAGCGTCGCCACGACGTCGACAGCCTTCTCAGTCCTTTGAGGACTATGAGTCGGACACATCGTCAGCTCCATCTTCACGCCCCTCTGAGCCCTCTCCCTTGGACACGGTGGGTACCGAGGATCGCGCCTCGCCCACGATGGAGATGGGCAGTTTCACAGACCAAATGCTGAGACTGGCTCAATCCCTAAATATCGAATGCCAGCAACCAACTGACGAGTCTGACGATGGCATCTATGACGTTATGTATGCGGAGCCATCGCCACAATTAACTCTACCTATGGTTAAGGCATTGCTGAAAACCATTAAGCAGTCTTGGGAACATCCAGCCACTGTTGGTCCGACTTCAAAACGCCTTGATGCCATCTATAAGGTGAAAGAGGCACAGGCACCTTTTCTTTTCCAGCACCTGAAGCCTAATTCGGTTGTTGTAGAGGTGGCGCAGGGCAAGTCGGGTAAAGTGCATTCTGCCCCAACTGATAAAGAGGGACGAAAGCTCGACTCCTACGGGCGTCGTATTTATGCCTCTACGTCGCTGGGCATAAAAGTGACTAACTATATGGCGCTCATGGCGCGCTATCAATTATTTTTATGGGAGAAGATATCGTCTTTGACAGATTACCTTCCGGACGACCAGCGCGAGCTAGCTCAGGTCTTCCAGTCAGAGGCAGTAAGGTTGTCAAAACAGGAATTGACAACAGCGCGACATCTGACGGACTGTGTATCGAAGGCCATGGTTGGTGCGGTCGCCCTACGTCGACATGCCTGGTTGCGCTCAGCATCTCTACCACAGGAGACCAAGAACCGAATTGAGGACCTTCCCTTTGACGGGGAGGGCCTTTTCCATACGGAAACTGACGCCACTATGGATACGCTGCATAAGGCCAGAATGACAGCTAGAAAGATGGGTTTTCAGCAACCACAGCAGTCTTACCGACCGCGGAAATGGTATAGGCCAGTACCGTACCAGCCCCGGCAGCAACAGGATAGGACGCAGCGCTATCAACCTGCCCCGACTCAGGCTTATCAACAGCGAAAGTCGGCACCGCGCTTCCAGCAACGCAAACAACCGCAGCATACCAAGCGTCGGCTTTGACTTGGCGCCACCCCTGATCTGCTGCAACGCCAACAGACTACAGCCCTTTCTGCAAACCTGGGCGTCAATAACGTCAGACGCTTGGGTGCTAAACATCATAGCAGAAGGTTACAAAATAGAATTCGAAGTCCCTCCTCCACTTGGCATCATAAGAACTACACCGCCCTCGGTGACCCTAGCGCAAGAGACTACCACACTTCTGCACAAGGGGGCTATCACGAGGGTGCAACGATGTCAGCTACGGACAGGTTTTTACTCCCGTTATTTTACGGTGCCAAAAAGGGACGGGGGACTTCGTCCTATTATGGATCTCAGAAAACTGAACAAGTTCATACTTCCCAAGAAATTTCGCATGGTTACAGTGGCATCTGTCCTGCCGATGCTGAAGAAGGGCGACTGGTTCACACTAATAGACCTGAAGGACGCCTATTTTCACATCGCTATTCATCCTGCCCATCGACGCTATCTACGATTTGTCATTGGGCACCAGGCGTACCAGTTCTCCGTCCTTCCCTTCGGCCTAAAATCTGCACCAAGAGTATTCACCAAGTGCATGTCGGTAGTATGCGCGCACCTACGGTCACACAACATCGACTTATATCCTTACCTGGACGATTGGCTGATTGTCTCAAGGTCCAGAAGCCAGGCGCTTGCCGACGTCCACGAGGTCATCTCTCTTCTGTCGTCGCTTGGGCTGCAGATAAATTACAAAAAATCCATCACCCAGCCATCGCAGAGACTACAATTTATAGGAGTCACCCTCGACTCTACCAGGGGAAGGGCTTTCCTCCCTACAGACAGGATAACCGCCCTGCAGCAGCGGGCATTAAATTTGCAAGGCCACCCTCGAGCCTCAGCGTTTGCGATCCTCAGGTTGCTAGGATTAATGGCGGCAGCCGTGTTCGTCGTCCGTTGGGCGCGACTTCGGATGCGCCACCTCCAGCAGTTCCTGCTCCAATGTTACTCAACTCTACAAAACCCACACCAACTAATACTTACCATTCCGCGGCTGGTCAGAGAGTCCCTCGGGTGGTGGTCGGTCTTAAACAACCTTTCCCAGGGCATGCCATTTGTACCGCGGGGGCCGTCTCGTATAGTGACAACGGACGCATCTCTACAGGGATGGGGCGCTCACCACGACGACCTGCTGACGCAAGGAAGATGGTCGCCTTCAGAGACTCGCCTCCACATCAATATGTTGGAGCTTCTGGCAGTCAAGAAAGCCTTACGCGCATTCTTACCTCGCCTACAGGGACATCATGTCCGCGTTCTAAGTGGTGTGGTATCTGAACAAGGAGGGAGGCACCAGGTCGCGCCGCCTACTGCGGCTTGTGATGGACATTCTAGAGTGGGCCATTTCCCACAAAATACTTCTGTCAGCATTACACATTGCCGGGAAGGAGAATACCAAGGCAGATGTTCTCAGCCGATCTTTCACGGACACGCACGAGTGGGAACTCGCCAGTCCTGTACTGGATCGTCTCTTTGCTCGTTGGGGCACGCCCGACATCGATCTCTTTGCGACAGCTGCCAATGCAGTGTGCCCGGCGTATTGCTCCAGAGCAGGCATAGGAGACGCATCGCTGGGGGATGCGTTTCAATGGGACTGGTCGAGAGGCCTTCTCTACCTCTTCCCGCCGTTTCCACTAGTGGCCAGAGCGGTGACCGCGGTCAGGCGCAACAAATCGGACGCTATAATGATAGCCCCGTGGTGGCCAAGGCAACCTTGGTTCACGTCGCTACTCAGACTGGCGAAAGCGGAGATTTGGAACCTACCTTGCCTCCCCGACCTTCTGTCTCGACGGAAGGGCACGATTCTTCATCCCGATGTCCACTCCCTACACCTGACGGCCTGGAGAATCCGTCGTCTTGGAGAGTCCTTGACCTCCCAGAACGATTAAAATCTATTTTAGAGGCCTCGCGTAAGCCCTCAACTAGGCTGTCTTATAATAGAAAATGGACACGTTTTCAGGAGTATGCGACTCTTAATGGCTTTGATTCTTACGCATCGGACATGCCTAAAATTATCTCATTCCTTTATTCTTTACATACCCAAGGCCTGAAACCAGCTTCCATTAGGGTCTATCTGTCCGCAATTACAGCCAACCACGGTTTGGTGAATGGTTTTTTCTGTTTTTACCCACCCGATGGCAAGAGCCTTCTTAAAGGGTTTACAAAACTTGTTTCCTTCTATTCGGCCGGTGGTTCCACAATGGAGTCTTTCTGTCGTTCTCACAGCCCTCACCTCCAAGCCCTTTGAACCGTTGGCGACAATTGATATTCGCTTGTTGACTCTTAAGACTATATTCCTAGTTGCCATCACATCTGCAAGACGTGTTTCGGAATTAGCAGCATTGCTGATAGATCCTCCCTATTTACAGTTTTTTAGGGAGAAAGTTGTATTACGTATGGACCCTAAGTTCATTCCTAAAGTTTCCTCCTCGTTCCACGTAACTCAAGACATTGTTTTACCCACGTTCTTCAATCCATCGTCAGATCCCTTGTCTTCAAAATTACATGCATTGGATGTTAGAAGAGCATTGGTTTTCTATAAGTCAAGAACTGAGTCATTTAGAAAATCTCGTAAGTTGTTCATCTGTTATGGAGGCGTGACAAAGGGGTTGGCAGTATCCCCACAGCGCATCTCCAAGTGGGTAGTGGAGACCATTGTCCTGGCTTACAGGATTGTCAATAAAGATCCTCCCTTTCATCTGACGGCGCATTCTACCAGAGCACAGGCAACCTCTTCGGCCTTGCTCCATGGCGCTACGCTCACTGACCTCTGCAAAGCAGCCACTTGGTCTAATGCTTCTACTTTTGTAAAGCATTATCGCCTGGATGTCAGGGCCAGACAGGACTCCTCGTTTGGTAGAGCGGTCCTCTCCTCGATTTGCCAGTGACTAACCAGCATGCCTACCCACCTCCGGTAAGTCTTTGCTTGTTATTCGCCCATATGTGTGATGCACAGAGACCACGAAGAAGAAATGCAGGTTGCTTACCTGTAACTGTAGTTCTTCGAGTGGTCATCTGTGCATTCACACAACCCACCCACCGTCCCCTCTTGGCATCGCTGTTTGTGATTGTCAATTGGTTCGCCATGCTCATTGTCTAATAACATAATTGTGCCTTAGTTAGGGGGCCAAGCGGTCTCAGAGAATTGAGGTAAAGGAGAGGCGGGAGCCCTGAGCATGCGCGGTAGGATGGTGGGGGGGAGGGGTTCCCGCCAAAAGTCTAAGCTAGCTAAGTTTCCCGGAAGCAGGCTCGGCGTCGGCGCGAGCCCATATGTGTGAATGCACAGATGACCACTCGAAGAACTACAGTTACAGGTAAGCAACCTGCATTTCCTGTACCTACATCTTAAATGTCTTACAGCCACCACAAATTGATTGTTTTAATTTGGAGTATGAACTCCAAGTCCTTTGAAGCAGATGGGGGCTGTAGTGGGGGTGGAGGAGAGGAGGAAGTCCTATCATGCAAGCAGAAGTCTGCTCATGTGATACTGAATGGATCTACATAATGTACTAGAGTTTGAGCTGAGAGTCCCAGTTCAAATCTTGTGCTTGCCAGACAGCTTTGCTTCTTCATAGATAAACACAGCTGAGCATTGATTGTGTTTCCTGAAGTCCAGTAGTAGTCTGTATTTAAAAAAATGAAAAGGAAATGAAATTCTATGTTACAGGAAGCCAAAATTCTTTGACAATAAAAACCGAATTCTGCAAAGTAAGCAAATTTGCATGATTTCTGTTGTACATAATTCAGAAATATTTTACTATTTTACACGATGTATTCTGCTTCTAATTGTGGAGAGGGGAAGATGCTATGCAGGACAGAGAAACCCAGCCACCTGAGTACTAAAATTCTTACTCAGCAATTTCTCTGGCTTTTGAGATTTCAGCAGGCATTGGCCCACATTCTTTCAAACATACCTTTGCAAAAGAAGAAATACTAAGATTTATGGGATTTTTGTGTTCAGTACTATGTTCTCTGCTTTTTTCCTATAGAATTGTAGCATATGCAAAGCCCCTGACCTTAGATCGTTGTTATTCTGAGTCCATAAGTCCATATGATAAGAGACTACCAGAGATCATTTAATCAAACCCTCTCCATCTAGGTAAGATATTGGGCAGGTCTAATTAATTTCCTTAATGTCTTTTGTAGGTCTACTGGTGAGACAGCAGTCTCTTCTTTTGACATTGACAAGATGTACACCCCTTTGTTCTTTGCACGAGTGAAGAGCTTTACTGCATTTTCAGAAAGGCCTCTCTAAGAAGGTCACATGTCTTGCATGAAAAAATTACAGCAAACAACACTTAAGTTATAAATGTGTATATATATATTTGAATGTTATTTTAAAATTGGGGGATCTTTTTGGAAGAATATATACTGGAAATACATTTGATTTAGGGTAGCTGGGTTATTTTATCGGTTTTGAAGACCAAGTTTACACATTATTTTAAACTTGTTTATGTTGTGAAAAGACTTTGATAACATAAAAAGGCGTTTTTGCCATGTCATTTTATGAGCAAATTTATAAGCTGTTCTCTTTCCAGCGTAAGGCTTCATCTGCCTATGCACCTTAAGTTCAGGAATCATTATAAACCTACTGCTGTACATAAGTCATGGCGTGCGTGCTTTAGGGGAAAGCTCAAAATGTGAAGAATTTGTCCTACATCTGTGCGTGGCCTAAATAAACGTAAAATAAATGTTTACTTTGAGATACATGTATTTGGGTTGCCTTTCAAGAAGAGGTGTTGACTTCAGTGTAAACTGCAGCCTTATGAAAACATTAAGCAAGGTCATGCAAAGTTGGAAGTTCTGCTCCAATGTTTTTGGAATTACATTGTTTCATTCAATCACAATAGTTAAACCAGTGAATTTTATATTGTAAGGGATGGAAGTTGAGAGGGATGTCAGATTGGGGAACTGGCTGTCTTTCTCTTCTCGATCCAGGGAAGGAGTTCTGGAGTGATAGTAATTCTTAAGAGTGCTGAACTTCAGTGTGTACTGTTTGAATTCTGTTATGCAAATGAGAATAGGGCTGTACTCAAGTATGTTTGTCTTTCCTTAACTTCACCTAACTGCTAAAAATACTGCACATCCCTTGGGTATTTTGTCACACTAATTTTTGCTTTTTGGGGCTCATACAGATGTTCAGGTACTGTGTGCTGCTTCTCCTGTGTATGTATTTGGGAGTTGGATGCAACTGCTGTATGATGCTTATCATAAATATGTACTTTCAAACGTAAAACTAAAATTCTAAAAAAAAAATTGCCAAGTTGTATAACGTTTTGTTCTGTCTTTACAATTGAGCACAACCCTTTAAAATTCTGAATTAAATTAATAAATAATATATCACATGGCTCTTCCAAGATATTCAGAATGGAATACATATTGTTACTTTTATATTATTCACACAACTCTGTGTAGTAGTTTAGACCAAGAGAGTGTCTTGATGAAGGCCACCCAGTGATGTTCATTGTCAAGTGGTGATTTGAACCAGATCTCTCTAGGGATAGGCAAACTACTGACCACAAACACCTTTTTGGTGTTCACCAAGATACCACCCCCCTTCCACTTAAACAAAACTTAAAACAAAACTTACAAGCAGCTGGGATTGCTATAAGATATGTTTTTCTTGGTGCTGAGAACTGTGGATTCAAAGAAGCTGTTTAGTGTGTACTGTACCTTGTACTCAGTCTTTTTGGCAGTTTATTTGTCCTTTATCATGCCTCCTATGCCAGCCATTTTGTGGTGGTGCCCATGGCAGTTTCTTGAATTGCCAAATGTGCCCACAGCTGCAAAGGTTGCTTACCTCTGCTCTAGTCAATGTCCAGTGTTCATATCAACTACACCAGACTGCCTCTTTAAAATCAAACTGATCACTACCTTACATGACAAACCACATGGTTAATATCCACTGGATGGAATCCTACAAGATTTAGTGAAGTCATTGTTACAAGTGTCTACAAAATAACATATTTGAATTATATCTGGTACTTTTATAATATCAATCCTAAATGTATATAAGGTGATCCATTTGGGGAATCACAGTGTACAATTGGAGACAGTGGCTGAGAACTAAAGAACTACCTTAACTACCTCCTCCTCCTTCAGCAGCAGACTGCTACTCCATATCATAAACAGCTTTTGAAAGTGATTTGCCATGCTGTGAGAGGCTGTTATTTAAGAAACACTAGTCCAAAGTCCTCATGGGCTAATTTAAATTCATAATTCTTTGTAGCCAGTGGGCCTGTTCAGACAGCACACTGAGCCATGGTAAGGCTCTGACCTTTTTGCAGCAAATGGTTAATGAGCGTGTTTAAACTTCTTCGTGATCTCTGTGCATCACACATATGGGCTCTGCGCCGGCGCCGAGCCTCATTCGGGAAACTTCCATAGCTTAGATTTTAGGCGGGAACCCCTCCCCCACCGTCCTACTGCGCATGCTCGAGTTCCTGCTTACCTCAGTTCTTTTTCGACCGCTGTGCTGTTTGCCTCGCGGGAGACTTCGTCCAAACTGCGTTCGTATTCTTTCTGAAAATCAAATAATAGTTCGTTAGTTAGCTTAGATAGTTAGTTGTTAGTATTTTTTCTACTGATATATATAGTTTTATTCAAAAAAATATTTTTTTTATTTGTAAGTTGTTTCTCTTTGCTACCGGCGGCTTATGGTGCAGACTGCACTTTGTAAGACTTGCACTAAATGTAGGGCAAAGCTCGCCCTCACGGACGGCCATTCTTTATGCCTACTGTGTCTTGGTGAGGCACACATTGTTGAGGCCTGCTCTCACTGTATGAGCTTCTCACAACAAGCTTGACGAAACCGAGCTGACAGACTAATAAGGGGTCTCCTTTGGAAGAAAGCTTTGGAGGCAGTGGATACGCCCCATAAGCAGCTCCCTATGTCTCAGCCGGCCTCCGACTCTGGTGACCACGGGGTCCAAACCACCAGTCGGCCAACATCAGCACCGATTGGGCAGGCTTCCGGCTCAAGAAGTCTAAGAAGCACCCCAAAAAGTCATCGGTTAACCCTCCTGAGGGTATTCAGCATAAGAAGAAGGCGAAGACAAAGCATGTCGATAAGGCTGATAAGTCTTCATCTACCACCATTTTTCCGTCTTCGGTACCGTCTCCACCGATGTCGATATCATCGGTACCGATGAGACCGGTACCGTCAACAGTGGAGGCTCCTGTCGCTGTACCTCCCTCCTCGGTACCAGCTAGCCAGCCTATTGAGCAGCCCCCACGGGGACCGTCTCCTGCATCAGTATCGGAGGGCAAAATCCCCGATTCACCTCCTCCATCCACCGTACCGGCTCACCAGCCTCCGGCTCGTTCAATTGACATCTCCCCTAGGAGTCGACGATGCGACTCAAGGTGTCTCTATTATCGGTCCCGGTCTAGGTCTCGATCCCGAAATTGGAATAGATACTCCTCCCGCTATAGCGATTGGCCTCGGGATAGAGCCTTCGAGACCGACTATCGTCAGTACCATTACGAGCGCGAGCACCATCCTGCAGTGCAATGCCAGTCGGTATCGTCTTCACAGCCAGCAGAAATCGCCCATACTATGGTCCACCAGCCGGACTTCATGGTCTCGGTACCGGCACCTCCACCTTCGCTACCGACGGGGCCTGACGGTTTACAACAACCTTCCTCACTGCAGTCTGTAGAAGACTATGCCTCGGATTCCTCTTCGATATCGACAGCCCCTCCTTCGGTACCATCGCCGGATGATGTCGTCGGTACCGCCGAGCGTGCTTCCCCTTCTGTGGAACTCTGAAATTTCACAGAACAGATGCTCCGCATGGCCCAGTCCCTGGGTATTGAACATCAACAACCTGAAGAAAAATTTGTTGATCTGATTTTTGATGTCATGTACACAGAATCTTCTACACCGCTGGCTATTCCATGTTCCAACTCTTCTTCACACTGCCAAACAATTGTGGAATAACCTTTCCACTATGGGTCCAATATTTAAACGTTTGGACACTTTGTACAAAGTTCAAGAAAAAGATGCTTCCTTTCGGTTTGTGCACCCAAAACCGAACTCTGTGATTGTTGAGGCAGCTCAGGTCAAGTCCACTAAGACTCATGCTGCCCCTACAGATAAAGAAGGTAGAAAGTTGGACATGTTTGGACGTCGAATTTACTCCTCCGCCGCCTTAGGCATGAAAGTGGCTAACTATCAAGCCATGATGGCTCGCTACCAACTTTTTCTTTGGGACAAGTTGTCATCTTTTATGACATACTTTCCAGACAAACAACGAGAACTGGCTCATGTTTGTCATATAGAAGCTGTGTGCTTGTCTAAACAAGAACTCACAACCTCAAGACATACAACCGATTGTGCTTCCAAGGCCATGGTTGGAGCAGTGGCGTTATGTCGACATGCTTGGCTATGCTCATCTAACCTTCCTCAGGAAACGAGATCTAGAATAGAGGATCTACCATTTGATGGAGAAGGTTTATTTAATGCGACCACAGATTCGGCTATGGATACCATCCAGAAGGCAAAGGTCACTGCACGTAAGATGGGGTTTACTCCCCCCCAGCAGCAACAATATCGTCCGCGCAAATGGTTTAGACAACACCCTTATCTGCAGAGGCAATTTCAGGATCGCCAGCAACACTACCAGGCTCCTCCACCTCAACTGCCTTACCAGCAGAGGAAGCAATTTCAGCCCAACCGCTTCCGCCAATCCCGTGGCAGGCAGGACAACTCTCAAAAGCAGCGTCTTTGACTCCAGCATCCTTTGCACCTCTCCACCTCTCAGATTTGGCAACCTTCTGACGTCTTTTTACCCAGCTTGGACAATGATTACATCGGACAAGTGGGTTTTGAGCATTGTAAAAAATGGATACATGATAGAGTTCGGGGCCCTCCCTCTTACCGGTACCGTGAAAGTAACACCGCCATCAGAGGCCTTACTTCAAGAGGCTGCCACCCTCCTTCAAAAGGGTGCCATAACAGCCGTTCCCCTTTCAGACAGGCAGGGTTTTATTCCCATTATTTCACGGTACCGAAAAGAGACGGAAGTCTTTGAGCTATTATGGATCTCAGGGATCTCAACAAATTCATTCTAACAAAAAAATGTTGTATGATAACATTGGCTTTGATCCTTCCTCTTTTGCGAAGAAATCGCTGGTTTATCCTAATAGACCTGAAGGATGCTTACTTTCACATCGCAATCCACCCATCTCATCAAAAATTTCTCAGGTTCATCATAAGTGTGAACATTTTATCAATTTTCAGTTCTTCCTTTCGGCCTCAAGACAGCTCCCAGAGTGTTCACAAAATGCATGAGAGCTATCTGTGCTCATCTAAGAGCGAAGGGAATCGAACTCTATCCCTATTTGGACGACTGGTTGATAGTGTCCCCATCTCAGCAGCAGGCGTTCAAGGATGTAGACACTGTAAAGACTCTTCTGCTGACCCTAGGTCTGCAGATCAACATGGACAAATAAGTGTTTCAGCCTACCCAGACAATACAGTTTATTGGGGTCCTTCTAAATTCTCCAATAGGAAGAGCATTCCTGCCGAAAGACTGGGCAATAAATGTACGAAACTTGTCACTGCAGATTCTGGAAACGCGTTCCTTATACAAAGACTATTAAGCCTTATGGCAGCATCTGTGTATGTGGTCAGATGGGCCCAGTTGCGCATGAGGCCATTACAACAGTTTCTCCTGAACAATTTCGACCTTTCCATGAACCCAAGGAAGGTCAGGTTTGTCATACCTGCAACCTTACGTCATACAGTCAGATGGTGGACAGACCTTCAAAACCTATTACAAGGCATGCCCTTTGTAAGTCCAGGCCCGACGCTGTCCCTAACGACGGACGCATCTTTGTTGGGCTGGGGAGCCCATTGCGACGATCTCGTAATCCAGGAGAGATGGTCACCTCGTGACAAAACCCTGCATATCAACATGTTGGAACTATTGGCAGTAAAGAAAGCTCTGTATGCTTTTGAGACACATCTCAGAGGGCATCATGTTCTAATCTCATCAGACAATACCACAGTAGTTTGGTATCTAAACAAAGAGGGAGGCACACGTTCTCCTCTCCTGCTACAACTTACCTTGGACATCCTTTATTGGTCAATTCCAAAGGATATACACCTTCCTTCTATTCCCTCTGATTGCCAGGGTGGTGACAAAGTTGTCCAAAACCCAGATGGATGCCATCCTGATGGCCCCGTGGTGGCCACAACAAGCGTGGTTTGCTCCGCTCCTCAACCTAGTCAACAGATTGACATGACGTTTCCCACTCCTACCGGACCTAATTTCCAAGAACCACGGCATGGTTTGCCATCCAGATCTAAAACAATTACAGCTAACAGCATGGAGAATATGGCCAGATGGCAGCATCTAGATAGTCCTCAGACAGTCAAGGCTATTCTACAGGTGGCTAGAAAGCCTTCAACTAGGGCCTCTTATGAGAGAAAATGGAAAAAAATTGTTCAGTTTGCTGATGACAAAGGATTTAATCCCACGTCGTGCCCTATTCAGGATATTCTAGTTTTCCTTTATTCCCTTTACGATGCTGGGTTGAAGGCAGCATCAATTAAAGTTTATTTAGCAGCTATCGCTGTTCACCATGACCTGGTTTGTAATTTTTCTGTTTTTACTCACCCATTGTCAAAAAGTTTTCTGAAAGGTCTCCACAACATTCTTCCCCCACATCGCTCAGTTGTGCCCCAATGGAGTCTCTGGCTCAATTCAGACTACACGATAGTTAATGGTGGGGTAATAATCAACTTTACAGTTGTTCAACTAGGGGGTGCTCCCCACACAACATGGTAATAAATAATCAACTGTGGTGTGGATTAGGATCAGCGCTGAGTTGACTATGGCAGCATTCAGATGACACAATAGTCAAAACAACTGACGATTGTTTCCCCCACACCAGTTGTTTATTGTGTCGTCCGAATTGAGCCAACCTGTTGTTTTAGCTGCATTGACTGCAAAACCATTTGAACCGTTGGCAACTATTGATATGAGACTTTAAACTTTTAAAGCGGTGTTTTTAGTGGCTATTACTTCTGCAAGTAGAGCTTCAGAACTCAGTGCCCTTCTAGTTGACCCACCTTACACTCAGTTTTTTAGAGATAAGGTAGTGTTAAGACCTGGTCTGTCTTTTGTCCCAAAAGTTGTCTCCGATTTTCATGTTAATCAAGATATTGTTTTACCTACCTTTTTTCAAGCATCTTCAGATCCGTTGAGTTCCAGGCTCCATTCCTTAGATGTAAGAAGAGCGCTGGCTTTCTACAAATCCAGATCAAAATTCTTCCATAAATCCAAACAGTTGTTTGTCTGTTATGGGGGGAAGAATAAAGGACAAGCAGTCTCCTCTCAAAGACTTTCTCGTTGGATTGTGCAAACAATCTCATTAGCCTACCAGCTAGTAGGGAAAGAACCACCAGAATCTCTGAAGGCACATTCCACTCGGGAACTATCCACATCCACTGCTTTAAATCGTGGAGTCGCTATTCCAGACCTGTGTAGAGCAGCTACTTGGTCCAAGGCTTCCACCTTTATCACTCATTATAAGCTGGATGTTAGAGCCAGGAAAGACTGTACTTTTGGTCGAGCTGTGCTCTTGGCGATTCTTCAGTTATGTTCCAGCGAGCCTACCCTCCTCCGGTAAGTTTTTTGCTGGTTAATCGCCCATATGTGTGATGCACAGAGACCACGAAGAAGAAATGCAGGTTGCTTACCTGTAACTAGTTCTTCGAGTGGTCATCTGTGCAGTCACATAACCCACCCACCATCCCCTCTTGGCATCGCTGTAGCCTGTTGGTCAAGAGAGTGTAATTTCTCTGTGCATGCAAACTACCTTTAAATCTCCTTTATCATATATCTTGTTCGCGAGGCAAAATCGGTCTTGTAGAACTGAGGTAAGCGGGAACCCGAGCATGCGCAGTAGGACGGTGGGGGAAGAGTTCCCGTCTAAAATCTAAGCTATGGAAGTTTCTCGAATGAGGCTCAGCGCCGGCACAGAGCACATATGTGTGACTGCACAGATGACCACTCGAACTACAGTTACAGGTAAGCAACCTGCATTTATGTAGCCACCATGGTTAGGAATGTTTCACATGGCTCGTTAAATCATAATGTTTAGCTCAGAATGCTTAACCATCATGGTTTAGCATGTCATCTGAATAGGGTCAATAACTTGTACCTGGGGTCTAACTCTATTCTGAATTCAGTTTCTACTGTTGCGAGGACCAAACCCACTGAGCACACACTGGCACAACAGTCTGTTCAAAGAAGGTTCTAGGCCAATTTTCATAACCCATTTACCATACATTCATTCAATCCAAGCAAACAGAAGACTGCTCAGATTGAAAAAGCTGGCATTGTGTGATTTGGCTATTTTCTGAAGATGTGTTTGATAAGTGCCTTGTGTGAGTGGATTTTTTATCATGTTTTGCTCTTGTTCATTAAGGCTCACTTCCTGTATCATCTTTACTGGGATTAAACACTGAATTGAATGGATCTTATTTCTGTGTGGACACGTATAGCCTCAGCAATGGTGCAAGCTCTCCTGCTGCTGCATCTGAGTCCCACCCACCCACCTGCCATACTTTCTCAGTTGCTCCTACCACATCTGTCTCCCTCCTGGAGATTGCTTGTACCATGGGCAATCTTCAGGGACATCCCTCTGAAAATGACTGGTTCGGATGAAAGACCCCTTAGAGCCAGGCACTTGGGCCTGGCAGGCTATCTGAAGTGCCTTGCTGGCTACTATTCCAGGCTCTTCAATGAGGTCACCCACCTGCCACTTGCTCTGAGATGATCCACAAAGTGCGCGGCAACACCAATAAGAGTAAGGAGGGGGGGAGGAAGGGAAACACCGAGATGGCATGCGGTGGCAGCAGGCCTTCCTGACAGTGAGAGGCAGGGACCATGCAATCCACCACTACTACCGCTCCATCACCTGAGTGCAAGATTCACCCCAGCTCACAAGAGGGATGGCCCTGTACATAGGCTGACCAGATAAAATCCAGGTCAGGGCTGATGTAACTTTAACAGTTTCAGCCAGTGTCATTTGTATGCAATTAGTTCCTGGTGAAATTCCCTCTTCATCACAACAGTTAAAGTTGCAGGGGCCCTACCTTCTTTTGTATATGGTCACTCTAGTATAGTGCCTGCAACTTTAACTGTTGTGATGAAGAGGGAATATCACCAGGAACTAATTGCATACAAATGACACTGGCTGAAATTCCCTTTTCTCTGCAACTGTTAAAAGTTACATCAGCCTTGACCTAGATTTTATCTGGTTATCCAACCTGTATAGAATTGTGCTTTAAGGACTGGATCCAAACTTAGTCATGCTTAAAGTAGATGCAATGTAATCAGTGGGATTTATATTAAACATGACTAAGTTAAGTCTCATTTCTGTGGGTCTGCTCTTAAGTATGGCTATCTCTGGATCTAACCCTAAGTAAGCAAACACTTTTCATGGCAAAAAAGGAAGTGAAGTGGAAGGTTTTCTTTCCACTGTTCATCACAACAGTTAAAGTTGCAGGCACTATACTAGAGTGACCAGATACAAAAGAAGGCAGGGCCCCTGCAACTTTAACTGTTGTGATGAAGAGGGAATTTCACCAGGAACTAATTGCATACAAATGACACGGGCTGAAATTCCCTTTTCTCTACAACTCTTAAAGTTACATGAGCCCTGTCCTCCTTTTCATATGGTCAGCCTAAGTATTGCTAGCACAGGAGAATATATTTGAAACTGGATATAACCTATGTAACCATGGCAACTGACTGGTCAAATATTGTTATATAGTACTGAAGTATTTAAAGCTTCCCAGGGGCTGCCTATATAGCGGCAGGTTGTTGCCGCGATAAGTAGGGGTGTGCATCGGATCGGATCCGATCCACGATCCGAATCCGATCCGCCCCAAAATCGGGAAAAATCCGATCCGATCCAATCAACCTCCGATCTGATCCGATCCGATCCGACGAGGTCCGATCCGGATCGGACGCCATTTTGAATGCTTTTTCCCATAGCCAAGTATTGTTTTACAAAAACGCCTATAACTTTTTCATTTTTAAAGATAGAAGGATGAAACTTGGGCACATTATACATTCGTTAGGGACAGTTATCTGTGAGAAATTTCAGAAAGATTGGTGCATGCGTTTTGTGGCAATTAATTTTTTAATAAATACCCAGGAATGCCTATAACTTTGTCATTTTTAAAGTTACACACATGAAACTTTGCCACATTGTAGGTGGTACCTTGGGACCTATGTGTGTGAAAGTTCAGAAACGTAGGTGCTTGTCTTGTGTGGCAATTAATTTTTAGAAAAATGGGTAGTAGTGGGGTAAATACATTTACGCCTCCCATTTTTTATTTTTGAAGATACAAACAGGAAACTTGGGCACATTACAGGTACCACTTGCCTTGATATGTGTGTGAAATTTCAGAAACATTGGAGCTTGCCTTGTGTGGCAATTAATTTTTGAAACAATGAGGAAAGAAACACCTATAACTTTGTCATTTTTAAAGTTACACACATGAAACTTTGCCACATTGTAGGTGGTACCTTGGGATCTATGTGTGTGAAATTTCAGAAACATAGGTGCTTGCCTTGTGTGGCAATTAATTTTTTAATAAATACCCAGGAATGCCTATAACTTTGTCATTTGTAAAGTTACACACATGAAACTTTGCCACATTGTAGGCGGTACCTTGGGACCTATGTGTGTGAAATTTCAGAAACGTAGGTGCTTGTATTGTGTGGCAATTAATTTTTGAAACAATGAGGGATTCATTGGACAGCACTTGCCCATAGGGATTCATTGGACAGTACTTGCCCATAGGGAATCATTGGACAGTACTTGCCCATAGGAAATCATTGGAAAGCACTTGCCCATAGGAAATCATTGGAAAGCACTTTCCCATTGAGAAATACAGTTATGCCTCCCACTTTTTTATTTTTGAAGCTACAAACAGGAAACTTGGGCACATTGTAGACTGGTTAGGGATAGTTATCTGTGAGAAATTTCAGAAAGATTGGTGCATGCGTTTTGTGGCAATTAATTTTTTAATAAATACCCAGGAATGCCTATAACTTTGTCATTTTTAAAGTTGCGTACATGAAACTTTGCCACATTGTAGGTGGTACCTTGGGACCTATGTGTGTAAAATTTCAAAAACGTAGGTGCTTGCCTTGTATGGCAATTAATTTTAGAAAAATGGGTAGTAGTGGGGTAAATACATTTACGCCTCCCATTTTTTTATTTTTAAAGATACAAACAGGAAACATGGGCACATTACAGGGAACACTTCATTTGATATGTGTGTAAAATTTCAGAAAGCTGGGTCCAGGCATTTGGTGGCTATGAATTTTTTAGATTAAAAGTTATAAACGTTTTTCCACAGAGGCTGGGGCTGTCAATTGCACCCTCCCGCCTCCCGGGAAGAAGAAGGAAACACTTGCTCTCATCTCTTTGATCCTTGCATGCTTGGCTGCGACTGAGCTAGTATCCATTACAAAAGGAGAAACAAAGTAGCACTTGGCTCCTGTCTGCTTTGATACTTTCACTTTTTACTCAAGCAGAACAGCTGAGCCTAGGATCACTCTCTCTCGCTAGGATCGTTACAGGAGAAATTTTCTACAGTCTTCAAAGTGGTGTGTGCAGACACCTTGCCACCACATGCCTGGACCTATCATTCTGAAATTTTACACACATATCAAGTGAAGTGTTCCCTGTAATGTGCCCTTGTTTCCTGTTTGTATCTTTAAAAATAAAAAAATGGGAGGCGTAAATGTATTTACCCCACTACTACCCATTTTTCTTTGTCATTTTTAAAGTTACATACATGAAACTTTGCCACATTGTAGGTGGTACCTTGGGACCTATGTGTGTAAAATTTCAAAAACGTAGGTGCTTGCCTTGTATGGCAATTAATTTTAGAAAAATGGGTAGTAGTGGGGTAAATACATTTACGCCTCCCATTTTTTTATTTTTAAAGATACAAACAGGAAACATGGGCACATTACAGGGAACACTTCATTTGATATGTGTGTAAAATTTCAGAAAGCTGGGTCCAGGCATTTGGTGGCTATGAATTTTTTAGATTAAAAGTTATAAACGTTTTTCCACAGAGGCTGGGGCTGTCAATTGCACCCTCCCGCCTCCCGGGAAGAAGAAGGAAACACTTGCTCTCATCTCTTTGATCCTTGCATGCTTGGCTGCGACTGAGCTAGTATCCATTACAAAAGGAGAAACAAAGTAGCACTTGGCTCCTGTCTGCTTTGATACTTTCACTTTTTACTCAAGCAGAACAGCTGAGCCTAGGATCACTCTCTCTCGCTAGGATCGTTACAGGAGAAATTTTCTACAGTCTTCAAAGTGGTGTGTGCAGACACCTTGCCACCACATGCCTGGACCTATCATTCTGAAATTTTACACACATATCAAGTGAAGTGTTCCCTGTAATGTGCCCTTGTTTCCTGTTTGTATCTTTAAAAATAAAAAAATGGGAGGCGTAAATGTATTTACCCCACTACTACCCATTTTTCTTTGTCATTTTTAAAGTTACATACATGAAACTTTGCCACATTGTAGGTGGTACCTTGGGACCTATGTGTGTAAAATTTCAAAAACGTAGGTGCTTGCCTTGTATGGCAATTAATTTTAGAAAAATGGGTAGTAGTGGGGTAAATACATTTACGCCTCCCATTTTTTTTATTTTTAAAGATACAAACAGGAAACAAGGGCACATTACAGGGAACACTTCACTTGATATGTGTGTAAAATTTCAGAATGATAGGTCCAGGCATGTGGTGGCAAGGTGTCTGCACACACCACTTTGAAGACTGTAGAAAATTTCTCCTGTAACGATCCTAGCGAGAGAGAGTGATCCTAGGCTCAGCTGTTCTGCTTGAGTAAAAAGTGAAAGTATCAAAGCAGACAGGAGCCAAGTGCTACTTTGTTTCTCCTTTTGTAATGGATACTAGCTCAGTCGCAGCCAAGCATGCAAGGATCAAAGAGATGAGAGCAAGTGTTTCCTTCTTCTTCCCGGGAGGCGGGAGGGTGCAATTGACAGCCCCAGCCTCTGTGGAAAAACGTTTATAACTTTTAATCTAAAAAATTCATAGCCACCAAATGCCTGGACCCAGCTTTCTGAAATTTTACACACATATCAAATGAAGTGTTCCCTGTAATGTGCCCATGTTTCCTGTTTGTATCTTTAAAAATAAAAAAATGGGAGGCGTAAATGTATTTACCCCACTACTACCCATTTTTCTAAAATTAATTGCCATACAAGGCAAGCACCTACGTTTTTGAAATTTTACACACATAGGTCCCAAGGTACCACCTACAATGTGGCAAAGTTTCATGTACGCAACTTTAAAAATGACAAAGTTATAGGCATTCCTGGGTATTTATTAAAAAATTAATTGCCACAAAACGCATGCACCAATCTTTCTGAAATTTCTCACAGATAACTATCCCTAACCAGTCTACAATGTGCCCAAGTTTCCTGTTTGTAGCTTCAAAAATAAAAAAGTGGGAGGCATAACTGTATTTCTCAATGGGAAAGTGCTTTCCAATGATTTCCTATGGGCAAGTGCTTTCCAATGATTTCCTATGGGCAAGTACTGTCCAATGATTCCCTATGGGCAAGTACTGTCCAATGAATCCCTATGGGCAAGTGCTGTCCAATGAATCCCTCATTGTTTCAAAAATTAATTGCCACACAATACAAGCACCTACGTTTCTGAAATTTCACACACATAGGTCCCAAGGTACCGCCTACAATGTGGCAAAGTTTCATGTGTGTAACTTTACAAATGACAAAGTTATAGGCATTCCTGGGTATTTATTAAAAAATTAATTGCCACACAAGGCAAGCACCTATGTTTCTGAAATTTCACACACATAGATCCCAAGGTACCACCTACAATGTGGCAAAGTTTCATGTGTGTAACTTTAAAAATGACAAAGTTATAGGTGTTTCTTTCCTCATTGTTTCAAAAATTAATTGCCACACAAGGCAAGCTCCAATGTTTCTGAAATTTCACACACATATCAAGGCAAGTGGTACCTGTAATGTGCCCAAGTTTCCTGTTTGTATCTTCAAAAATAAAAAATGGGAGGCGTAAATGTATTTACCCCACTACTACCCATTTTTCTAAAAATTAATTGCCACACAAGACAAGCACCTACGTTTCTGAACTTTCACACACATAGGTCCCAAGGTACCACCTACAATGTGGCAAAGTTTCATGTGTGTAACTTTAAAAATGACAAAGTTATAGGCATTCCTGGGTATTTATTAAAAAATTAATTGCCACAAAACGCATGCACCAATCTTTCTGAAATTTCTCACAGATAACTGTCCCTAACGAATGTATAATGTGCCCAAGTTTCATCCTTCTATCTTTAAAAATGAAAAAGTTATAGGCGTTTTTGTAAAACAATACTTGGCTATGGGAAAAAGCATTCAAAATGGCGTCCGATCCGGATCGGACCTCGTCGGATCGGATCGGATCAGATCGGAGGTTGATTGGATCGGATCGGATTTTTCCCGATTTTGGGGCGGATCGGATTCGGATCGTGGATCGGATCCGATCCGATGCACACCCCTACTTATCGCGGCAACAACCTGCCGCTATATAGGCAGCCCCTGGGAAGCTTTAAATACTTCAGTACTATATAACAATATTTGACCAGTCAGTTGCCATGGTTACATAGGTTATATCCAGTTTCAAATATATTCTCCTGTGCTAGCAATACTTAGGCTGACCATATGAAAAGGAGGACAGGGCTCATGTAACTTTAAGAGTTGTAGAGAAAAGGGAATTTCAGCCCGTGTCATTTGTATGCAATTAGTTCCTGGTGAAATTCCCTCTTCATCACAACAGTTAAAGTTGCAGGGGCCCTGCCTTCTTTTGTATCTGGTCACTCTAGTATAGTGCCTGCAACTTTAACTGTTGTGATGAACAGTGGAAAGAAAACCTTCCACTTCACTTCCTTTTTTGCCATGAAAAGTGTTTGCTTACTTAGGGTTAGATCCAGAGATAGCCATACTTAAGAGCAGACCCACAGAAATGAGACTTAACTTAGTCATGTTTAATATAAATCCCACTGATTACATTGCATCTACTTTAAGCATGACTAAGTTTGGATCCAGTCCTTAAAGCACAATTCTATACAGGTTGGATAACCAGATAAAATCTAGGTCAAGGCTGATGTAACTTTTAACAGTTGTAGAGAAAAGGGAATTTCAGCCAGTGTCATTTGTATGCAATTAGTTCCTGGTGATATTCCCTCTTCATCACAACAGTTAAAGTTGCAGGCACTATACTAGAGTGACCATATACAAAAGAAGGTAGGGCCCCTGCAACTTTAACTGTTGTGATGAAGAGGGAATTTCACCAGGAACTAATTGCATACAAATGACACTGGCTGAAACTGTTAAAGTTACATCAGCCCTGACCTGGATTTTATCTGGTCAGCCTATGTACAGGGCCATCCCTCTTGTGAGCTGGGGTGAATCTTGCACTCAGGTGATGGAGCGGTAGTAGTGGTGGATTGCATGGTCCCTGCCTCTCACTGTCAGGAAGGCCTGCTGCCACCGCATGCCATCTCGGTGTTTCCCTTCCTCCCCCCCTCCTTACTCTTATTGGTGTTGCCGCGCACTTTGTGGATCATCTCAGAGCAAGTGGCAGGTGGGTGACCTCATTGAAGAGCCTGGAATAGTAGCCAGCAAGGCACTTCAGATAGCCTGCCAGGCCCAAGTGCCTGGCTCTAAGGGGTCTTTCATCCGAACCAGTCATTTTCAGAGGGATGTCCCTGGAGATTGCCCATGGTACAAGCAATCTCCAGGAGGGAGACAGATGTGGTAGGAGCAACTGAGAAAGTATGGCAGGTGGGTGGGTGGGACTCAGATGCAGCAGCAGGAGAGCTTGCACCATTGCTGAGGCTATACGTGTCCACACAGAAATAAGATCCATTCAATTCAGTGTTTAATCCCAGTAAAGATGATACAGGAAGTGAGCCTTAATGAACAAGAGCAAAACATGATAAAAAATCCACTCACACAAGGCACTTATCAAACACATCTTCAGAAAATAGCCAAATCACACAATGCCAGCTTTTTCAATCTGAGCAGTCTTCTGTTTGCTTGGATTGAATGAATGTATGGTAAATGGGTTATGAAAATTGGCCTAGAACCTTCTTTGAACAGACTGTTGTGCCAGTGTGTGCTCAGTGGGTTTGGTCCTCGCAACAGTAGAAACTGAATTCAGAATAGAGTTAGACCCCAGGTACAAGTTATTGACCCTATTCAGATGACATGCTAAACCATGATGGTTAAGCATTCTGAGCTAAACATTATGATTTAACGAGCCATGTGAAACATTCCTAACCATGGTGGCTACATAAATGCAGGTTGCTTACCTGTAACTGTAGTTCGAGTGGTCATCTGTGCAGTCACACATATGTGCTCTCACAGATAACTGTCCCTAACCAGTGTATAATGTGCCCAAGTTTCATCCTTCTATCTTTAAAAATGAAAAAGTTATAGGCGTTTTTGTAAAACAATACTTGGCTATGGGAAAAAGCATTCAAAATGGCGTCCGATCCGGATCGGACATCCGGTCCAATCCGATCCGACCATCCTCTGATCCGATCGGATCCGACCCCCCAGGTCCGATTCCGATCCGCTATCCGATCCGATCCGGGGGGTCAGTGCACATCCCTAGCGATAAGCTAAACCCTGCACTTTTGCTGCATTGAGGTGGTGGCGGCTATTCCCCAATTAAGCTTTTTATCACATCAAATTGCCTGAAAAATTGCAATTCTATTCATGTACCTTCTGCTAGGTAAAAAAAAAGAGACTTCAAGCTATATAATTAAAACAATGTCTTGTTAGCAGCGCATGCTATGGTGGAACGTATTATTTGGCTTGTTAGAAAATCCAAGGCTACTGGTTGGCAAGTAGTTTTAATAGAGGGCCAAGCTGATAAGTGAGTAGGAATGGAAGGCCAATGCTCTGTGCCTCCATCCTCCAAACAGGCCTACTGCAAAGTCCCATTGCTACAGATTCTTCTCATCCACACCCTTGGTTTGCTTCTCTGACAACAGGGCCAGCTGAAATCATTTAGGGTCTTGGCCCAGGGGTTGCCAGTTGGCACAGAGGAAATGAATTGCTATTAAAACTCAAGCTTTGAACTCAAGCTTCAGGAGAGGTCTCACTACTGCCTCTTTCAGGCGGCCTGGGACCCTCTTGCAAAGAGGCATTAATCACTTCCCTGGCCCAGCCAGTTGTTCCATCCCTGCTAGCTTTTATTAGCCAAGGGGGGCAAGTATTCAATACGGAGGTGGTTGTACGAACCTGTCCAAGCACCTTGTCAACATCCTCGAGCTGCACCAACTGAAACTCATCCAAGAAAACTGGACAAGACTGGGCTCTAGATACCTCACCTGATTCACCAGCTATAACTTTGGAGTCCAAGTCCTGGCGGATGCAGGAGATTTTATTCTGAAAGTGCCTAGCAAATAGATTACAGCGGGCCTCAGAAGGTTCTACAGTGTCCTTGGGGCCAGCATGCAATAGCCCCCGGACAGCTCTGAAGAGCTCTGCTGGGTGGCAGATTGATGATTCAGTAGTGGCAGCCAAATATTGTTTTTTTGCCACCCTCACTGCCCCTGAATGTGCTTTACTGTAGGCACTCACCAGAGCTTGACTGCATCCACCAGGAGTTCTTCTCCATTTGCATTCAATCTGTCTCCTATTTTGTTTCATCACTCTCAGCGTTAGGGTATACCATGGAGCTGTACAAGCTCTACTAAGGAGAGGGTGCTCAGGAGCAATTGTGTCAACTGCCTGGGTCATTTCTGCATTCCACAGATCAACCAGGGTTTCTACAGGAGAGCCAGCCCTATCAGCCAGAAAACTCCCCAGAGCCCTCTGGAAACCATCCGGATCCATTCGCTTCTGGGGACGGACCATCTTAATGGGTCCCCCACCCTTACAGAAGGGAAAAGCTGCTGTAAGTCTAAACCTCAGCAGATGGTGATCTGACCATGACAAAGGGGTTGATGTAAAGGCCCTTTTATTGCTGGTAATGCCTATTTGCAAGTTGCAAATCAAAATTAAAATATTGCTTTATTGCCACTAGATGGCACTCTATGATTTTGATACTTCTGCCTCTCACATAGACAGTGGAAGAGTTTTTTGTCGACAACAAAGATGGGAAACTTGTGACCTTCCAGGTGTTTTGACCTACATCTCCCCACACCATTGGCTATGCTAGGTAGGGGCTAATGGGAGATGTTGCCCAAAACATCTGGTCTACAACCTTGCATGTTTCCCAAGGTGGCTCAAAGCACTACCAATTGAAGGACATTGTGCAACTATTCCATCTTTTCCTTCTTAATGGATTTATTTGTGGATGTGTGGGTGTGGTAAGAGTAAAGATGGAGGAAGCAATGGGAAAACACAGGGTTATGAATGGAATATGATTACGTCTTAGCCCCCCCATAAAATTCTGCGAATGAGGTAGGGTGATTGCATGATAAAACAGCAGCAACAACTCATCTAGAAGCACCCTTTAATTAAAATGATTTGAGATAACTCCAGTCCTTCAACAGATGCTGCTTCTAGACAGGCGATGGCTGTTAGTGCTGTCATTCAGAAGGCCTTTTGTAGCTGGACTTTTCTTTTCTTCAGCCATTCTTTGACCTTTGGTGAATGAACCCGCGAAGAGAGGAGCTCTCCAGCCCTGCCTGAGTCACATGTAAAACTTCCATGGATGAAGGAGCCTCTCCTCTTCAGACTGTCACTTTGCATGCATACAGGGCTGGAGGGGGGCAGGTTTGGAACACACCTCCCCTCACGTATAAATTCAACACAGGACAAAAAAAGCCTGAAAAGGGCTTTCTGTGGTAAAATGGAAGAAGTGATGAGAAAACAAAGGAGGGTTATGAGTGAAGATGTCACCTAGACTGCCTCCCCCCTGTAAAATTCCACGAATGAGGCAGGATGATGGTGCAATAAAAGCCTCATCTGGAAGCACCCAGAGATAACAACACGATAAAATCATTTCAGCTTTCACTTCTGCTGCTAGGTGTCAGGGGCGCAATGGAATACTCAGATGCCCTTCAAATGATTCTGTACATCCTTCAGGTGGTTGTTGTTATTATTTTGGTCACATTAGTAGAAAATTAAGAGTGTCATCACAAGGGGGGAAATTGTATTTCCCATTGCTTCTCCACACTTCCTCATTCTTCCCTCATTCTTTTGCTAGCTAATCGCCCATATGTGTGATGCACAGAGACCACGAAGAAGGTCTGTAGTTCTTTGAGTGGTTATCTGTGCAGTCACAATACCCTCCCACCGTGTCAAGGTTAATTTTTTCTTCGATACCGACGAGTGGTTTTTTCTTGTTGGTCTTGGGACTTCAATGGCGGTCTCAAGGAACTGAGGGGAAAGGCGGGAACACGCAGGAGCGTGCACACTAGACCATGGGGGAGGGGTTCCCGCCTAAATCGTTTTTCTCAGCTAAAGAATATTCCCGAAATGAGGCTCAGAGCAGGCACAGAGCCCATATGTGTGATTTGCCAGATGACCACTCGAAGAACTACTGTTACAGGTAAGCAACCTGTTCATCCTAAAATTCTTAAAGAACTCAAATTAGAAATTGATCTTCCAGCAGAAATATGTAATATGTTAATAAGATCAGCCTCTGTGCCAGAAGACTGGAGAATGGTCAATGTAATGCCATAGAATTGGAATTCAAACACTACACGAAGAGTGCTTCTTTTTCTGCTTTTCTGCTACATAACTCTAGGTGGTACTGCAGTATAGCAGAATAGTGCAACTGCACAAATGGAAAAGCATTTTCTGTCACTCAGTAGACTTAGATCCTGCCAAGTAGAGGGTGGACGGGATGGGAGGGGCTGTTTAATCATTTTGCTTCCAGCCGTTTCAAAATCATCAACTCAGGCTACATTTTCCCCCTCAAGGAAAAGAAACGGGCTTTAAACTTTGCCCTTATGGTGGGTGAGAAAGCAATGGGGAGAAAGAGTTTAAGCAGAAAAGCAGTTAGCAAAGAAAGCATTAAGCAGTCTGCCTCTCCCACCCGATTATTCCTTCACTTCTGATTACAGTTTTAGAGTTGTTTGCAGGTGATAGTTCATGCAACCCATGAAATGTCTACTTTGATTCTAAGCAGGCAAACGGTTGAAGAAGAGAAGGACAATATAAAAAATCACCATTAACAATGACAGACAGCAGAAATGACAATAGAGTGGTTATTGTTATACTAAATGATATATTTTAAGTCTGAGTGGAAGCCTACTCAAAGGATTCCCCTCTTAACTACCTTCCTTTTCTGCATTAGATTGCCTTCTAAATACAAATTTTGGAAAAAAAATCTAGTTGAACCTGAAAACCTAAAAAAATATGAAGACAAGAGACAAATGTTTGTCTGGATATGTGAAAAAACAGAGATGATCTATATCTGGTTTTTCCTCTTTGTTTTGAAGGAGTTCTCTAATTAAAAGGCCTTTTATGAGAGAAAGATCATATATGGGATAGTAAATGTAAATGTATATGATTACCATGCTTCTGAAATGTAAAATTTCTTCCTAAGGGCAGGTTTTTTTTAACTGCTAATCAGATTAAGATCTCCAAGTTGTGAAAAACTGCCATTTTAACTTTTTCCATGTTAAGAATTGATATCCAACAAAGTTATGCACTTGTAGGTCCCACTGATTCCAATGGGAGAAAGTTAAGTATCTACTTAACTTTCCCAATAACATCAGAAGGAGTTAGAAATTCTTACCTTTGGCAAAAACATGCCTAGTCACGAAGACCTCGAACTTCCCAAAGGTCTTTAATATTTATACACTAGTGTGGTGTAATGGTTAGAATATTGGACTAGAACAGGGGAGACCTAAGTTCAAATCCCCATTCCGACATGAAGCTCTTTGGGTGACCCTCGACCAGTCACTGTTCAGATGACACTCTAAGCCATTGTGGTTAAGCATTTTGAGCTAAACATCATGGCTTAGAGTGTCATGTGAACCATGACTTAGTGTGTCGCATGAACCATTCCTAACCATGGTGGCTACATAACCCCAATTTAAACATGCACACTAATAATTTGCTGCAAAAGGGCTGGTGGCCTAATCATAGAATCATAGAATAGCCCATTTCTGAACAGGCCCTCACCCTCTCTCGTTCTCAACCTACTGGGGGACAGGACTATGCACTGCAGCTCTGAGATCCGTAGTGGAATATATATATATATATATATATATATATATATATATATGTATGTGTGTGTGTGTGTGTGTGTATATATATATATATATATATATATGTGTGTATATATATATATATATATATATATACTTTGACAAATATAAAATAATTTTGTTCTCCAGAACCAGTGAGTAGCAAGTAGCCCTGCATGGCACTAAATACACACAAGCTTCCAAGTTGAGAACCACTGCCTCCACTAGACCAAACGAAGGCTCATTTAGGCCAGTACTCCAACAGTGGCCAATAGGATGTCCAGTTGGTAATTTCACAAGGAAAGTAAGATGGAGCATTATCCCCAACCCAGCATTTGATATCTTACATACCTTACAAGCAGGTGTTCTACAGGAAAGCTCAAGGATGAATGCTCTAATGGCTACTAGTTCTGATGCCTCTATATACTACCTCCAATATCAGATGCAGTAAGCCTATGTACACCAGTTGCTGAGGAACATGGGCAGGAAGGTGCTGTTGCACTCATGTCCTGCTTGTGGGTTTCCCATTGACAGCTGGTCAGCCAGTGTGTGAACAGAATGCTGGACTAGATGGACCCTTGATCTGATCCAGCATGGCTCTTCTGATGTTCTCTTCTTTTGTTCAGTATTATGTCTTATAAAAGCCATGAAAGCTTGGTCTATAAATTCTGGAAAGAACAGAAACAGTTATCTCCATCATGCCCTACTGATAACCTAACCAGAGGAATGTAGCTGGTTAATATTGGGGACAAAATTCTGGGCAAGACAAATCTTGGTCTAAACAAGGAAGGGATTCTTATGTTCTTATAGATAACCTCTTAGTCCTTTTGAGGAACCACTGCCCTTTAAAGGTTCCTCTCACTACAGAACAATCAAGTGATAGCCCATGACTACCTTTCCAACATTTCTCACTAGTTCTTGTGGCTGAGAAAGGACAGCTTCATACATAACAATAAACTCAACGTAACTTCATGATGAGCCATTGTGTACAAACAGCTTACATTTGATAAAAGAGCCACCATGGCTGTTGCATATAGAATGGCCCTATGTTGTGGTATTGCTCTAGCATTGGGAACCTAATGACTTATAGCCATGAACTGCTGTGTAGAGGCAGTGGCTTATAGGCAGTCCTTTGGCAACATTGAATGGCCATTGCTACAAGGGAAGCATTATTTAAAATCCTAGTCATTAATAAACACAGTTAATTGGTTGATCTTTAAATCAGAGATAAAAAATGATTTAAGCACAGCTGTCAACTGAGAAAGGATATTCAGTAATTCTGACATGAGTCTTAAGCAATATGTACAATCCAAGTTTATTAACATCTATGGGAATTTTCCTGTTGATTTCAGTGGACACTGGCAGTATTTACAGATCCTGGCAGTAATTTACAGATCTTAGCAGCTGTGCACAAATGGCCTCTTAAAATTCTCCACCTTATTTGTGGGCAGAGAAATTTGGGAGACAATTTCACTGAATTTCTCCAGAAGAAGGAAAAATTCTCAACTGTTTCTCACAGACAGGGCTCCGCATTGACAGGGCTTGTAACACAGCTTCTTTTTTTGGTAAGGCTTTTTGGGTTTTTCATGTTGCAACAGCATCAACTGTGTTGACAGGCTGGTCCCCATTTTGCATCCCCCACAATCCAGGTGCGAGGCAGGAGGTGGGGAGGCAATGTTATGTCTAGCTCTAGGGATAAGTAGAGTTAGAGCTCTGCCAAATTGTTCCTCTAATTTCCTGAAAGTGTTCTTCCCCCATGAAAGGGGCTTCTATTGTTCTGCCTCATTCTCAGGGTGTTTTATACTTTATGTGTTTTTGAGTGTGCCTAATCACAGCTAGCCTCCCAGGCTGCTTGCACTTCTGGATCTGAAAAAAACCTATGGGAGGAATTATCTCATGTCGCCTTCCACTGGGCTTTAATTGAGGTGTAGGAAACTGAGGAGGCTACAGGCTGCCAGAGAGATGATTGAACAATGAAAAACAAGACACTTGCACTCACTCCTCAACTACATCCTAAGTAAGGTAAGCAAAAGAAACCCAAGCCCAGCCCTTGAGAATTTCTTCAAAATGTCTTCACCATTGAATTTATTTTCGAAAAGAATTTCTATTCTGTCAAACTGAATACTAATTATTAATTTTAATAATTATTATTTTTAATAATAATTATTAAAAATAATAATTCCTTACATTTGCCAGAAAATTATTTAGCTGGATAACCTCAAGCAAGAGAAGCCTATATATCCACACCCACACACCCTTTAACCAAAAGAGGCTCTCAAGGTGGTTTACAAAAATATTTCTTAAGATAATCCCTGCCCACAGGCTTGCAATCTAAAAAACATGACACAGAAGGAAAACAAATTGGGAGGGAGCAGAGGAAAAAGAAAGAAAGAAGCATATTCAGGCACCATCTTTAAGAGTAAAACCCCCTCTAAATGCAGCTTTCACTAATCAGTAGAAAGACCAACCATTTCTTTCTTCTGTTTTTAATAAAATTTTATTCATTTTCCAAATACAAAGGCAGACAAAAAACAAAAATGCAGTAAAGTTAAGTCTCGTTATTGTCAACAGGGTAATACATTTTACGCTTTTAAACATCAACAATTTCAAAGCGGAATTAATAATAAGATCCAGCAGATTAAAACTAAACTAAAATCAAATAAATAAAAACCTCAAACGTCTTTAGGAGCAGGAGGATCTCTTTTCTATTGGAAGGAGTAATAGGATGGTGGAAAGCTGGTGAGTCTGAATTGGGAAGAAGGGCTTGATTTTCAAATCAAGATTGCAGTGATGTAGGGTAGGCAGAATCATAATAAAAATTACTGAAGCTGAACTCTCAACATCTAAATGCTAGAACCTATGAGCTGCTGGACTGATACAAATCCATCAGGGTTTCCTGGCAACATTATAAGAGATCAATACGCCCAGAGCTGACCCCAAACATTTTGCTACTTGAGGCAAAGGATAAGATGGCGGCTCTGCCATTCCATGTACAGGAGCCAGCCAAACTGGCAGTTGAATCTTACTTCAACATTGGTGATAGGACAAACACATCTGGGGGTAACAGACAGGTTTAGGAGGCGCAAGGTAGGCCTCATAGCATACACTGCTCTGTCCTCCAATACTTCACAGCTCGTCAGCATCTGTTGCCTGAAGTGACTGTCTCACTCTGCCTAGGGCCAGCCCTGATCATGCTGGTTTAGGAACCCAGTTCAAATGTTGGTAAAACAATGGTGATTGATTCAATTCTTTTTCCATTGTGAACCCCAAAGACAGGATAATTATGCAAGGAATTTTGCGATGGAGAGAAAACAACCAGCTATAGCCAGCCCCCTTTGCTCCACTCTGTCAGCTACTGCTTCTTAGGATGTAAGGAAAACATGTCTACCCCTGGCCAAAAATATGGAATGTGGAAGCTAAAGGAGATCCATAGGCTTGGGTCTGTGGTAGGCCACTAGAGAACAAAAAAGTTACATGCTGTAAATACAAAAGATTTTATGTCCTCACTAATTTTCTGTTTATGACTTGTTGTCCTGAGGCAAAAGGCACATTGTGTAAGGGCGCATTACACAATGAAGACTGTTTTCCTTATAACTTGCAACAAATACAAGTAACATGCTGGCTTTGCTAGCTGGTTATTTAAAAAAAAAGTTAAATGAAGTTTTTGGTTTTACACAAAGCGCTTTTTGAGCTCTTTATGAAAAGGAGGTATGTACAAGTCATAAATGGATTCTGCAGAGATGTAGCCTAAATTAGAAACCTTTCCTTTGGGTTGAGGAAAATAATGCTGGGGCATGTATTGAATTCAGACGATAAGCAGTGGAACCCTCTTATGCCCTAACGACAAGAAAGAACATCTTTCCCCTTAAAAGGATTCTCCAGGGGCTACCAGCTGCGATCTGCATGTACAGTTAACCTTAAGAATAATAATTAACGACTATGTATTAGAAAAAGGGAAGGGGTGCAGACCATCAAGGGAATCTATGCAATTTTGGGAAAAAGAGTAAAAGAATATAAAAAATAATAAGTCTTGTAGCTGATCCCGGTGTGGGGGTGCACTGTATGGGGATATATGATTTGTAAGTGATGTGGGTTTTTTATGTGTATGTATAGTATATAAAATCAGTAAAACCTTTTTTAAAAAAAGAATAATAATTAACATCTCTACAGGCCTTTTTTTAAAGTGGTCCAAGTGCTTCACGTATATTTTATCAGTAAACTTGCAACAAGCCTATAAATTAGGCCAATATTGTTGTCTCCATACTACAAAAGAAAGCTTGAGATATAGTTGCTTGCCTAAGGCCACTCAGTAAGGTCAGGCCAGTGGTGACATTTGAACTATGGATGTCTCAGTCCTCAAATCATATTTTTAGCTTCTACAGCACACCTGTGTAAGAAGCAGAGAGAAAACTTGTGCTAAAAACCTGAACTATTTTCCCCATCACCCTGACCAGCCATCTGAGATACCACACAAATTAAAGTTTCTAGTCTAGCACAGTTGTTCTGTCGACATGAAAAGACAGTCATCTTTAGCCTCTGGCCTTGTATTACCTCAGTATTACCTCATGCTCCAATCTCACAGGTTCTGGTGGTTATGAGAATGTGATACCATTTGGCCACAGGCCATTATGACTGCCTGACAGGAAATTTAAGCAGCAGCATGTGGAAAATGGTTGATTGAATCCCATTTCTTGAGCTAAGAAACTTACCAACCATTGCCTTTGATGTCACGAGACTTCTGAATTAGATTACTATTGTGTTCTCTTTGTGGGGCTAAACTTGAAAAAGCACAGAAACTTCAACTAATTCAGAATTTGGCCACTCAGCTATTGACAGGTGTAAGCAGCGTTTTATCACAACTTTAAAGCAACTTATTTGGCTACCAATTTGTTTCAAGGCCCAATTCAAAGTGCTAGTTTAGACCTTTTAAGCCCTAAATGGTCTTGGTCCTGAATATCTCAGGAAGCTTTTATATTATTTCTCCTTGCTCCACCCAAGATTGAAGATGAGCAAGTGAAATCCTGCTCCTAATACTAGTTGTCATCAATCAGGAGCAAGACTTTCTCTGTGCTAGCCTCAGAACTGTAGAATTCCATCCCCTGGGAGATTCGATTACCTCAGGGACGGGCAAAATCTGTTTTATTTTACTGGCTGTGGTTGCTGCTGCTGTAAGTTGAATCAACCACCACACACCAAATTTCACCTCCTTTTGCAGGCTGCAAAGTACGGGTTATTTTCATGATTTTGTGGGAAAGGGAGGGTGTCATCACTGCTGTAATCAAAACTTCAAAACAGGCGGCAGCAGTGAAAAAGGTATGCGTGGGGGCAGTTTTGAGAAACCTTCCCCCCTCCTCAAGATTTTGAGTTCAGCCTTACTTTTTAGCTTTTACGTTCTCATGAAGTTTTGATGAACTTAACATTTTTTGCCACCCATTTTGACAATATTTATGCAGTAAAGATACACACACACACACACACACACACACACACAGAGGGGTTGGATCAAACCCTCACATGATGGGAATTCCCCTCATGCAGTGGGAATGCCACATCCTCACCTCCCCCCTGGGCCCCTGTACATGCCCCAAATCTGCTGCAGGAGGTCTCACTCTCTGGAGCAGACTGGGGTGGGGTGGGGGCCATAAGGAGGGATGCACTGGCAGATTCCTCCCGCAGGTGGAATGACACAGTTGGATACCACCCATAATGTGTCTGCAAGAAAATAATGCTTCCAAGAGAGGTAATTCACAATGCCTGTTAGGCTTGCTAGGGGGAAGGTGAAAACTGTCACATAGCATGAGGCCAGCAGCGCACCAGGAAAATTCCTGCTCAGTTACATCGAGCAGTAGACCTCTTGTCAGAAGGCCACATTGAGAAGGGAATAATGGGTGGCTGTTCAGGGTCCCAACACACTCCAAAAGGGAACTGCTGACTGGTGCCATGGCCACAGCTGCGATGCTCCATCCTCTCACATTTGGGTTGGGGCCCAGATTTGGCCCCAGGGCTGCTAGTCATCAATGGTACATAAACAATGTTTACATCAAAGTATTAGTTCCCCTTTAGTGAGCAGCTACTGACGTGCTTTGTTTCTAACCAATATTAATGGAAACCATCTTTACAGTTTCCATGATCCCTCAATCAACTGTGTTGCACCATCATTACTATTTCATTGCTCTATGGGAAATGGGTGTCTCTTCTTGGACCCTTCCTGACTAGAGGATGGGTTAAGACAGGATGGGCAGAAGATAGATTGGGATGTACTGTTAGATCTCTGGGTGATTTGTAGTAGATCTGCAAGCGGTTCTGCCTTCCAGTGGTCTAACAACAGCAACAACTGAAAAGCTCCCCCTGCCCCAAAGTAGGTTGCTGAAAAAGCATGGTTGCAGGGAAATCTGGGACTGTCTTCATGGCGCCGGGTTGGCACAACCTCCCTCTGAACCCCCGTGGTTTCCCTCTCCCAAGAGGGTGTGAGGTAATCCCGATGCTGAGGAGGGAGTGTGGGGTTTCTGGGCGGCCATCCGGGTACCAGAGCCTCCCCACCCTTTTCCTGGTGGAAGGCAACCAATTGCCAGTCATCTTCCATCAGGCACTGCCCCCAGCTTGGCCCTAGGTTGGCTCCGGAGCAATATCAGACAGTGGAAGAACTGTACTGACGTCACTGCGATTGAAAAAGTTGGGGTAAATCCTCGACTTTTTAAATCCACAGCTTCGCAGGAAAGCCCTGTGGTGGCTGCGAAGCTGCCCCTGTATTGTCTAACTGATGCAGTACAGATCCACAGCCATCCATTTTCCCCACATATAGACAGCCTCCAAGAATGAGTTTTAGTGTGGAAGGACTTATGAGTTAGGTTTTCTTTATGTATCATAAATTCCTGGGCTGAGCATAAGCTCAGAAGCACCCTATTTCTTATTTCTTAGCTGATGCCTGCTCATATGTCTGCTTGGCATATTCTGCACCTGGCTCCAGTTGCTGGATCTCAAAATTCTAGTTAAAAAAAGAAGAAGTAGATCCTCCAAGGCTGAAGTCTGCCCATCCCTGGATTAAGACACAACTGATAGTGGAGACTGGAAGCTGCTTTTTGTGGCTCAGTTTGTCCACTCAAAGGGTTATATTCAAAAATTATATTCAGAAGAAATCAGCGCCACCACCCTGGGCGGAACCTTACAATCACCCTACGTTACTTTTATGTGATTCCACTATTCCACATCTTGTTCTTTAACTCATGAACATCTACACTGATTTCCATAGGCTTGGACTTTTCATATCAGTGAATGTCTTCAAGCGGACTAGCGTGGTTCATTTAAGTGGAACTACTCTTGGCTATTAATGCCTACCAATCATGGATCTACGGTCCCATCGTGGTAACACTATATCCTTGTAGGACACACAATGACATTTGTTGCAGTGTTTTGGATAATGTGGAATAAAAAGCAGGAAATCACACTATGAAAGCAGTATATGGAATGTGCAATGTGGCCCAACATTTTTCAGTGCACTTCAGTACCGCTATAAAGCAGTACTGCAGATCTAACTCCAGTATCAAAAGCAGTATGTCTATGTATACCAGTTGTTGGGGTACACAAGCAGGAGGAGGCTATCACACTCATTTCCAGTTTGTGGGCTTCCCACAGACAGCTGGTTGGCCATTGTGTGCACAGATTGCTGGATTATATAGGCCTTTGGTCTGATCCAGTGTGGTTGCCACAATAACTTAGGCCAAGGGTTGGCAATGCAGCACCTGCAGGCACACTGTCACATGCCAAGCACATCGAATGTGCTCCTTAACTTTAATTGCTCCATTGACTTTAATGGGAGTGGGGCCAAACTCCTCTGCCAAAGAAAGGCTTGAAAGGAAATCTCACCCCACCAAGGACTCTCGGGGTAACAGGGTCCTTAGTGGTGAATGGGCTTCATCCCCTCCAGCTGTTTATTGGCACGGCACCCTTTTCCTCCAACTTCTGTTAAAGTTAATGGAGTGATCTTCTTCCATTGACTTTAATAGAGGTGAGGAGGACTAAGTCCTTTTCCAAAAAATCGTCAAGAAAGGTGAGAATTCAGAAAAGGGGAACCAAGGAAAGTGAGAACCCAGAGGCTAGGTGGGTAGGGGCTAGACATGTTTGCCAAATGTCAGATCAGTCCCTCCAACCCTGTATTTTATATGAATTTTGTAACAATCGTGGTACTCTGAAAGCAATTGGGAGGCCTGGTCAACCAGCTGTCAAGTAGCACGATCTTTCAAAAATTCATATAAAATCGAGGGTTTGAGCAATTGCTCTGAATTTTTTCACAAATGACTAACAATAGACAAGCTGAACTGGGGAAAATGTTCACGTACAGACGTTTTAAAATAATGAAGTTACAAGGGGGGGCTTTTGGGGGACCTTGCATAACTTTTTAATTTTTAAAGATAGAGACATGCAACTTGGGGAGCCAGGACTAGCAACATCCCATCTGCAAAGTCCAACAAGTTTCATGTCTCTATCTTTTAAAACAAAAAAGTTACACCCATTGAAGTTCTTTAAGGAAAGCGTATGTGTCTATTGTCTAATACTTTTTTATATAACTTCTGTATTTTCAAAGTTAGAGGCTTGAAATTGGGTCACAGTGCTTATGTGATATGCCTAACTATGTGTATGAAATTTCAGAGCAATCCCTCCAAACATGTATTTTATATGAATTTTTGAAAGATCATGCACCTTTTTTGACAGAACTCTGAATGCATATGACAAGCTATCATTCTGAGCTGTCAGAAATTAAACGATGTTTCAAAAATTCATATAATTTGGAGGGATTGTTCTGAAATGTCATACACATACTTAGGTGTACCCCATAAGCACTGTGACCAAGTTTCAAGTCTCTAACTTTGAAAATACAGAAGTTATAGGTTTATTTATATGGCGGTCCAGTAATCTGAAAAAAATCCGATATAATTGGGTTGAAAATTTTCGGATCAGATATTTATTGGAGGTTTTTCTATCGTATCGTTATCGTTAATCAGATGTCCGATAATGCCATTATTGGATCGTTATCGGACATCTGAATGATACGATACACATCCCTACTCTCTTCCCTCTGGGTTAACTTGTATCATGGGCTTTAAGAATGGGGCCATTCAGACAACACACTAACCCAGTCAGTGGCTGAGTGTGGGTTGTTGTTGTTGAACCACTGAGTGTGGAGTGTTGTTGAACCGTAGGTTTTTTTGTTGAACCATGGGTTACTGTGTTGTCTGAATATCTACAGGGTAGCTTGTTAACCATGCAGTGTATCTTGTTAACCACCCTGTGCAACCCAGCAACAAACCATGGGCTCTCAAGGTGGCTTGTTCAGGAAAATAAGCCACATTGCATGGGTAACAAGCTACCCTCTGGACATTCAGACAGTACACTAACCCTCGATTCAATGAACAACCCATTGTTCAACAACAACCCACATTCAGTGGTTGAGTGTGAGTTAGCATGTTGCCTGAATAGCCCCACTAAGCTTGACCTATTACATTTTTCTTGTGCATTTGTTTTTGCAAAGTTTCTTTTTCTCCAAGGTTCTTATCAGTCTTTTCCAACTTTCAGAATAGCAAATTGTCCATGATGCCATGATTATTATGAATGGCTGAAAAGTCAAGATGTGTGTGTATGCCCATTGAGAGGTGAGGACACCAAATGGTTATGGTAGTCTACAAACATGATAACTCTGAAATTTGATATATATATAGTCCAAGAAAATAATTACAAAGTCTAAAAGCAGATCATTTATAGGCTTATGGTGAAATATGGGCATGATGTCTACCATAAAGAAAAGAGGCCATCCCTGTGACACAAAGCAAAGCAAACCTTCCATGGTATCAAAAGTTGAGTGGTAGGAGTACCATTTCCCTTCCACATACTTGAGTCATATTGGATGGGGAAGAGGTAATTTGCAGCGGCAGCCTGGAATGTAAGCCTGAAAACTGATCAAGTCATATGCAGTGGAATAGGAAGTGGAGTTTCTTCTTCACAGTTTAACAGTCCTGGGCTTGGGGAAGCAGTGATTTTTTTCACTGGCAGTCAGTAACAAATTACGCTACCACAAAAGATGAGACTGGTGCTCCTTGGAGCTCAGTATTCCATCTCTAGCAGTGGCTTGTTCTCAAAGCCTGAAAGGTCAATTTAAAGAATGCAAAATGGACAGAAATATCTGTGAAAAGCCCCATGTTATGGAGTCTGTTTATGTCTGAGAGCAGAGGACTTTCTTGCCCTTTTCTTGCAGTTTTAAACATTTCGGTTTTAAACAGTTGCAGATATTTTCACTGGTGGCGGTGGGATGGACCCTGGCTGCTCCCTGTGCTCCGATGGTGTGTATTAGGTACTTCTGGGATCTCCCTCCCTCCCTTCCTTTTCGCCCAGGGGCTATCTCAGGCAAAACGCCTGGTGTGGAAAGGGCTAAAGTTATAGGTTAGCCTGCAGCTAGAAAGGCAAGCGCTCACACACTGAACTAGCTGTTGTGGTGATGAAAATTATTATAGGCTCAGACATTTCACAAATTGGAATATAAATTTGGAAACATCCCATAAATCCAACTTATCCGGCTCCTGTCAGTGTCACTAAATGCCACCTTTACCACTGACAACATTGTTCCCATAGTAACAAGATACTTTTAAAAAGAGGCCAAGCCAGAGGCGAAGACAAGCAAACAAAAGACAAATTATATTTGACTGAGCCCAACTGACAGAAGCCAAATAATGGCACACTGTGAGGTGCTATAAAGTAGTTTATTGCTCTCATCCCAAACTTGTAACAATAAACTTTTTACAGCAGTCACACACCTCGGTTTAATTGGAGATGGGTCTGGTTTGGAAAATTTGGCATTGCTTTAGTTTCCATGTACACACTTTGCTAGAAACACCAGAAATTCTCAGAAGTTATCTGATTTTATTCATTTTCAGAAGTTGGAACATTTAAACACACACACACACACACACACACACACACACACACACACGTAGATTAAGACCAAAAAGGACAGTGGTGGCTATTGGTTCTGATTTCGGTGGGGCTGTGAGTCCATTCTGGATTTCCATCAGAACCAGCTAATACTCTAAACGAGCTATCACATGTGCTGAACCCTATCTCCAAAGTAGGTTCAGTGCCTTGGATAGCTCTTTTAGAGTTCTGGCTGGTTCTGACTGGAAAAACCAGAATGGATTCACAACCCCACCAAAATCAGAACCACCAGCCTCCACTGAGGAAGAGCATTGCTGTAGCAATGTAGCAACTTGAAAAGATTCTCCCACCATAGCGCTGCTATAACCAGCCTTGGACAATGCGGTATTATCTCCATACATCCACTCAAAAATAGAGGGAAAGTGGAGAGAACTGTACAGTGACAGACTACAGATGACCACCTCCACCTGTAACTACCTTCATTGTAGTCTGTCAGCCTATGAAATTACTCCGACGTAAAACATCTGTGGTTACCAGTATCATTGCCAGCTGTGCAGATGCCAGCCAAAGTACGAATAAGGCAGTTTAAGTGGTATGTGGATTGCTCTCATTGAAGCCTCTTCCTAATATAAAGCAACTTATAAAGGAGAGGGTAAAATCGGGAATGTAAGGGAAGTTCAGCTTGGAAAGGCAACTTCTGATGATATGTGGGAAAAATACTGGTGACAAAAAGAAAAACAGATTTCTGCTACAGCAGGATCCATGGCTTCTTAAAAGTCAGTATACTTAAACTGGTTTAAATATATGTTGACATATGTTAACACTGTCATTTCTAAGCACCTTCCTTCCCCAACCTGGTGTTCTCCGGATGTCTTGGATCACAACCCCCCCCCCCCCAACATCTCTGACCATTAGCCACGCTACCTGGGAAGACACCAGGTTGGGAAAGGCTAGAAACAAGACCATTATTTTTGTAAAATGAGTTCCGACGGAAGCATTGTTAGGATCACTACCCAAATCAAGAAAGGATGACTATACTGATTTACAAAGTTTTGGGTGCTTACAGGTGAGGTCTTTATTGTGCCTTACTCATGGAATTCTAGGGGGGCATGGAGTTCAGATATTGCCATCTTCCACCCGTAAGCCTCCCATGTTTTCCGAACAGTTCTGTCTTTTTTCTTACCATGGAAAACCCATTAAGGAAGGAAATATAGAATAACTGCACAGTGCTTTCTGATTAGTAGTAAGACCACTCTGTCTGGAAGAACCCTTTGTTTATGACTTGCAGCCTATATTTTCAGTAGCTTGCTCCATATATTTTTTTAAAAAAATTCAAATCATTATATCCAAGAGAAAAATGTGTGAATTAGGAATTCACTGGTCCCACCCAACCCCAGTACCCAAAACAATGGAAAGAAGGCCTGGGCCAGATCTACACCATGCAGGATATAACACTTCGGAAATGGTTTGAAAATGGTATATGGAATGTGTCCTGGGCCCAAACAGTTGTCAATACTATTATAAACCATAATAAAGTAGTAGTGTAGATCATGCCCTGCTGAGACATCCTCCTGTCAACATATACAGATGGGTACATCTAGACGGGCTTTTTTCCCCACAGTAGCTTCAGAGTGGGGGCAGGTGGATTACATGATGCTGCCGCCACTCCGAAGCTACTGTGGGGAAAAAAAGACCCAAAGCTCCGCTCTAAAAAAGTTGGGCATTGACCCTGACTTTTTTAGAGCGGAGTGGGCTGGGCAGGGAAGGGGGTGGACCAGTGAGCCATAAACTCACTGCACCGCTTCCTCAGTCCTTCCCCCATTTAAAAAAATAATTTTAAAAAAACTTACCCTAGAAGAGGGGAGCCAATGCTCCCAGCTACCCCTCCAACTGTCACTGGGGAGGTGCAGGTGTGGCAGCAGCAGCGGTGGCAGGAAAAGCTGCCTTGACGCTCCTTCTGGTGTAGATGGCCGGAAAGAGCGTCAATGTGGGCTGCGCCGCCTGCCGCCACCGCTGCTGCGCCACGATGGCGGTGCCGTCAAGATGAGGGCTTAAAGAGTTGAGTGTTCCCAGCTGTCTGTCATGCATCTTATGGAGTTAAAAATGAGTGCAAAAGGAGAAAATAGTACTACAATATAAGCAACGTAATTTTTTACCCACCAAATAAACATACAAGATTTAAGATAGCAGCCCCCAAATAAACATAAAACGTTCAAGAGGGCAGAAAATCTGTGTCATTGCTGGGAGATACAGAAGAGGGAAATAATAAAACAGTGTCATCGTAAAGGGAAGAAATTTAAAAACTTCTCATTGTTGCAGTTATCAAGGTTTGTGTATTTCCTTTCATCTTCCATGTGCCATTCATTTCCTTTTATGGACAATGGGTTCTGGTAATAGTGATGAGCAGCATCTGCAATGAGGTAGGGATCTTCTGGACAGAGATGACAAAAGGAGGAAGGGACGTTGCTGCTGCTATAATTCAGGTGTGGTTTTCCTTCATGCATATCTTCTCCAAACGAACCTACGTTAGATCTGAATGAGTGGCAACCGACCTTTACCATTGGTTCCCACCTATTAGGAGCATGCTGGATGCTCAAATCAACCGTATTTATGGAGGCTAGTGTTTCACAGGGCAGCCCTGCAAGAAATGTAGAAGAGCCACCGTAATATTTCTCTGTCAGTGGATTTCTTCCTAGGTCCATGCTCTTATTCCAGGTTTGTTGCCCTCCGTATTCAGAATACGTGGAGGCTGCATTGGGGTCTCTGCAGTTATAGTAACTGTTTCCAGTCTGTTTGCACTTGTCCAAGTATTTGTTGTAGCCCATGTCCTGAGTGTACTCTGTTAGATGAGATGATTTTCCAGAACTGGAACCTTTGGCAAGAGAGAAACTTATCACCTGCTCTTGCGAGGTTTTGTCTCTGAAAAGTCCACTGAAGACTTTGTGTGACACAAAGTCTTCCTGTTTGGAAACGATTGATGGTAAAGTATCCTGGCTTCGCATCTTACCTGTCAGGGACTGAAGAAAGAAAAATGCATCATAATAGCATACAACCTATTAACTAAAGGCTGATTAGTTCTTAGATCAGTACTATTGAACTACAAGAAGTTCATCAGACAAGCATTTTATCGCACACTCACTACTGCCAATTACAGATGTGCACACGTCCTTTAGACAATGACATCTGCCTCCCGCTCATTTTTCCATTGCAAAATAGGCCCCTTTTAATCAGACTTTAAAAAAACCAGAATGTGCTGCAATCTCCTGCTGTGTGCAGGAAAAGCGGTGTGATACAAACAGCCCCTGAATGGGCCACGTGGTCTTTGTTTACTTTCTCTTTCCCCTCTGAGCAGAAAGAGGAAGTAATGAGGGATCAAAGCGAGGGGGAGAAGCGACCGTAAGGAAATGTGATTTTCCCTGTGTAATGACTCTCCAAGACTGCTGCCCCAAAGTGGACTGGTATGTTGAAATCAGTGTGTGAAATCCACCCTCTTCCACACCTCTGCTCCTTGGCCCCTTTTGCCCCCTTAGAATTACCAGGTCACAATACTGCACTGACACAATGACAAGATTTTCTTGTTAGGCTGTAGACCTGAGAATTCTATGCTCCTGTGTCTCTCTTTCTTGCCTGCACAATTTATTTCTGCAAATAGCGTATAGTTCCTCCTGACTTTTCCCTCAGGCCTACTTTCTCCTTAATTCTTCCTTTCAGTTGCATGTCTCTGCCATTCATTGTTCCCTCAGGTTCCTGCTTTTCAGTAGGGGTGTGCACGGATGCCCTAATCCGGATCCGGATGATCCAGACCCAGTCCGCTTCGAACTGGATCTGGCCCTTCCGGATCAAGATCTGGAAATCCTCCTTTTCCCCATAGACTCACCGCCCTCTCCCCACTCTCTCTGCTTACCTGCTGCCATCCACTGCCATCCGCTGCCATCCGCTGTACTGAGAAGCAGGCCTTGGCCTGATTCTCAGTAGAACGACATTGTGCTGGGTAATGATGTCACCTGGAGCGACGTCATTCTACAGAGAATCAGGCTGAGGCCTGCTTCTCAGTACAGCAGATGGCAGCAGATGGCAGTGTGGATCTCAACGGGGGAGTAAGGAGAGGGGGTAGAGGGAGGGGGTCCCCACTCACCTGTCATGGTCCGCATTGCCATCTGCCACCGTCCGCCACCATCTGCCACCGTCTGCCACCGTCCGCCACCGTCCGCCACCGTCCGCCACCGTCCGCCACCGTCCGCCACCGTCCGCCACTGTCCGCTGTACTGAGAAGCAGTCCTGAGAAGCAGGATGGTGCAATGTCATTCTACTGAGAATCAGGCCAAGGCATGCTTCTCAGTACAGCGAACGGCAGCAGTGGGTGGCGATGGCAATGAGGAGGCAGCAGTAAGCAAGGAGAGTGGGGGGAGGGTGTTGAGTCCAATACACTCACCTCCGGCCTGGTGTCCCTGGGCGCTGGCTGCACAGCCAGCACCCAGGGACCTGGCAGGGCAATGTGCCCCAGATCTCCAGATCAGTCCGATTCTATCTGGATCCGGGATCTGGGTTTGGATATGTGCACAGCCCTACTTTTCAGGCAACTGCCTGCATTCTTCAGCTTCCCATAGCTTCTCTAGTGTTCTTCTTTCCTCCCCATTGCAGCATATAGTTCCTTTTCATCTCAAGACAGCAAAGTTTCCCCAGAACTCCTCTCTGATTTATCAGCTCCTCCTTGTTTAATTTTCTGTTTTCTCTACTCCTTTCCTCAAGCCTCATTCTCCAGCTGTCCTTCAAGTTCTTTTTTTCCCTTAGTCCCTTGCCTACTCTGTCTGCACCCTTCCTTCAGCCTCCTTTCCTCTGTGCTCCTTGTTGTTAGCTTCTCTGCAACTCATCTTCCTGGTCCTTGGCCACGCTGTGTTAAATTTTAGTCAAAGACCAACTGTCGACTTTCTCTTTCCTCACAGAAAGAAGTCTGCAAACCATCACACCATTTTAGTGAACCAGTGCCACAATCGTCACTGCCATAAACACAACATAACATAGATGAATGGGGCCTACACCACAATGAGCTCCATCACATCTACTTTTTTTTCCTGGTATGCACCCGCAATTTTAACTTCCATTTCATTAGCGCAGCAAGCGCTGGTCCCTTTCACGATCGTTGCTATACCAGTGAACTCTCTTTTCACTTGTTTGCTCTCCCACTATTGCACCCACCCCACCCCACGCCTTCTCCCTCCTTCTTCTCCCTCCTTCAGTTCATTGGTTCTTGTCAGGTGATGGATGTGGGCGCCTCCACTCGGGACCTGATTTATTTATTTATACAGAGAGTTCCCAACATCGGAGTGATCACAATGGTTAAAGTTTGGGGAGTCACAGGAAGAACTTCCTTATGTCACAGAAGTCCCCAAAGTGTTTGGGAAGCATGTGGTGGGGGGAGCGAGGAGGATTTTAAGCCATGCGTGGAGTTCCCCTGACAGCACACGGGTGACTTTCTTCACCACCTCTTTGCTTAACATCAAGCCAGCTTCCCAACTTTCACACACTCTTTTCCCCATGCCTTGTTGGAAAAGCATTGCCAAGGCTGCCCCCCTGGCCCCTTCTTCAGTGTTTAAAGATCTCAGAGTGTCCCCCGTTTTCATGCTCCACACCCCAGTCATTTTATCCCCCATCTCCCAATCCGAATTAATAACACTTAACAACATAAGATCACTGTACCAGTGCTTCCCAGCCAAAGTCACAAGGAAACAATCATCAACTTTGAAGGTAACCATAGAAAATCCCAGACCCATCAGCCAATGCAATGGACGTGGATAACCACTTCATTATAGCCTATGGGAATTAACCTAAATGCTTACAGCTCCTTCGTTTTTAAAGATGAAGAGATGAAACTTGGCACCATGATAGCTTTTAAGTAGGGCTTTAGGCATGCCAAGTTTGAACTAGATCCCTTCATCTGTAGATTTTTAATGACTTTTTAAATTCCCCCCTCAAACAATTCACCCACATAAACACCCCCACTTCTGAATCTGCATTAATCCACCCCTGTGCATTTGTGGAGGATAAAAGCTCCCTCCTGTCCTGTGTTTTCTGTTCTACCTTCTGAACAGACATTCCTCATTCTGTGGACATTGAGGATCTTAAGTCCTTCTTGAGCTGTTTTGGGGGTTGAGGGTTTTGTTTGTTTTTTACCTCTTAGATTTTTTTCCCTAAAGATTTTTTAAAACCTTCTGCAAAATTTGTGTCTGCACTGAGCCTGCTGAGCCCTCTCCTCTTGTGTGAGTAGTACTATTTTTGGTACATAAGGATCAACACTCACCCTCAAACATCAGTAATAGAGGGAATGAATCAATGGCTCTATTTGCACAAGCAGAGTAACATCAGACCTATCAAATCATATGAGAGTGTAGCTCCTCTTCCATGAAGTGGAAAACTGCAAGTTGTGGTTTTTTTTCCAGTTCACAGAAGAGAAACTTTGATCTTTTGTGAATTAGTCACTCCAATGTTACGCTGCTCATTTGAATAAGCCAACATGAGCAGATCTTTTTGCAAAGTCTGTCTACCCATGTATGTCACACTTCAGAAATTCCTGGTCTGTTCCTTCTATTCCAGCAGCTATGGAACCCAGAGAGAGACACAGGGATTTTTCCCCTGATCGTAAAATGGGGGGGGGGGGACTTCAACCCCATACCAGCACTGGAGAAATCTGGCGATTCTTAGACGCCATTGATTCTAAGACACATTCCATTTTTTACAGACGTAAATATGGGGGGGGGGAGTGCATCTTAGAATCGAGAAAATACGGTAAGACCCCCTCTACAAGAATTTGGTTTGATGCCTGGTTCTCCGATTATGCACATCTTCTCGGAAGCGGTTTATGGTAAATGACTGTACGCGGGAGGTAATTGATCGCACAACTGGTGGCCTTACCGGTTGTTTGAAATGCGCTTTACAAGTAGTTAATGTGGAGAATCGCTTGTTTACATAGTCAAAATGCGCTTTAACGGGACGTAGCATAATAAAATTCGCTATTTAACGTGCATTTGATAATGCGCATAATCGAATAGATAACACTCCCCAACTCCCGATTTGCGCTCCGCTCATGTAGAGGTAAAATTTTTAATGAGACTTGAAAGAGTTTTAAACCTCTCTTGTAGAGGCAGCCTAAGTCAGATCTCTGACAGGCATATATAAATTATCCTATTTTATACTCGGAATAATCCTATGGGTTAGTTAGGGTGAGAAAAATTATGACTTATCCATGATTATTCAAAGAGCTTCATAGAATCTTAACCCACGATACCCTGGTCAAAATTCAAGACTGTATCACAACACATTTCTTCTACCATGGAATAAAGAAACAAACCACCAATTCCATACTGAACATATTTTTGGGGCACAGAGCAATGCATTTGCTTTAAATACTTCCATTATTGGTTTGCATTTGTAAAAAGGTTAATCCCCACAATACACCTCATTATGTCAGTGCTAAGAGACTTCTATGTATTCCTAATTATCTTTCCCCCATTTTGTGTGTGTATTTTTATGATTAGTGATAAATCATTGTCTGTAGAAATAAGGCACAGCAAAACATTGTTAATGTATATGGAGACTTTCCTTGTGAAGGCATTCAGCCAGTGGCACATTCTTTAGAGCCCATCCCTTCTGAAGTTAAAAAGCAATGAGACACTTCAAGGAAAATGTTGAAAAAACATCTAATTATAGCCAGTTCTATTTTTAGGTTATAACATATGTTAAGAACATAAGAGCAGCTATCCTGGATCAGACCAAGGGTCCATCTAGTCCAGCACTCTGTTCACACAGTGGCCAATCAGCTGTTGACCAGGAACCCACAAGCAGGACATGGTGCAACAGCACCCTCCCACCCATGTTCCCCAGCAACTAGTGTTTTAATAGTTCCCCCCCGATGCCTAATATTGGAATGTTATCACTTTCTTCCCTTTCTGAAGTTGCTCCTCATCTGAGTCAGTATACACACCTTGAAACTGACAGCATAATTTCTACTGAAATTAGCAGGACCTAAGAGTAAATAAGCTTGAGCAGAGGAAGACCATGTAAAAGTTGTAGGCATACATACATGCGTGCATGTCCCCCCCCCCCCCCGCCAGCCTGCTAGAGAATCTGGCTCAGTATGGTAGCAACATGGGACATTGACACCATCAGCCCTCAAACCCCAACATTTGCACTCCTTTGTGCTGTCCCCACGTGAAGGAGCTAGCGCAGGGTTTACACGGGAGGAGGAGCGACCATGCAGTGAACCTCAGCTCAGGAATGGCCACTCCTCTCTTCAAGATTTTTTAAAACCTGTTTTTATCTTTTCTTGAGCAGTTTCGCAGATCCAGCACAGTGGAGGTTGGCTGGTTCACCCTCTTCTGACACCACTCTCTCCAGGTTTTTTTTTAAAAAAACATTTGTTTTTCTTGTGCAGTTTTGCAGATCAAGCGAGGCAGAGGGTTGCTGGATTGCCCCCTCCCCTCTCCCCGTGCCTCACTTTAGGGTTTTTTGTTTTGTTTTTTATAACCCCTTTTTAACTTTAGCAAGAGCATGCCCTTGGCAAAGCCAGGGGGAAATCTTTCTACAGAGAGGGATGAAGAGATGGCAGGGCACTTGTAAGGCTGGCGGTGTCCTAGGGAAACCTCCAGCAGGCAAGAAGAATGAGTGGAAGAGGTGGGGGGGGCGGCAATAGGGAGGGGGCTACAAAAGAGTGAAAGCAGGAATGGGAGGCGAAACATCTCTTAATATGGAAGCAGAAAGACCCCTTAGAGAAAGAGCAGCAGCAGCTCTCTTAAGTCTAGGGCCATTCAGCTCACTGGGCGCCTCACTACAGTTCATTCATTTTAAAAAAAACATTTTTCTTTTAATGCCCGCCCCCTCTCCCTTTCCAACCGATGCAACCAATCAGGGGTCGGCATCAGCTGGGGCACGCCCCCCGATGCAACTCCGGATCAAGGCGACAGATGGCAGATGCTGTTGTCACCTCGCAGCAAGCAAAGAAAAGTCAGGTTAAGAAGCCAACTTTTTAAAATCAGACCTTCAGGGGGAAAGCCCTGGGATGGCTCCACAATGGCTGCTGCATTATATAAATGAGCTGCTGCCACTGCGGATCCACCCCGGGGCTTTCCCCTCGTCAAGATGTGCCTCAGAATCCAGCAAACCCACAATGCAACATCTTTCCCTTTCTTCAATAACACTCCAGTCAGTGTGACTAACAGAAGTCAGGCAGGGGCAGATTTGGTTTGCAGTGCCTGGGCCACCAGGGGCAGGGAGCTGCTTTAACTACCATGCCACCCTATAATATCCTTGTTACTGACTGGGTTTGGATGTCAAGATATCCCATGATGTGTTAATTAAGCCACAACGGCTCAATTAACCCATCATAGGTTATCATGTCATCTGCTGGGAGGATTTTTTTAACCCATGATGGCTTATTTGGCCAAAATAACCCACTCTGATAACCCACAGTCTGCAGAGTGGGTTATTTAGACCATTGTGGGTTATCGTGTCAACTGGCAGTCACCATGGCTTATTTTGGCTGGCTAGTGAGCTGTGGGGCAAGAGCAGTCAAAACTGCCACCATTCTGCTCTTTGCCAGGTGTCAGTGTCAGGATGCTTCCTTAGTAGAAGTTTTGCCCTGATCCTGCAAACCCCAAGGTTTTTTAGCCACTTTCCCCTTTTTGATACAGTTGGGATTTTCCCTCCTTGGTGAGTGATCCCACAGGGGGTTGATGGTGGATTGGGTGCCTACAGTCTGGGGAAGGCTGTATATGAAATTTTGTCCTGCTCCTGAAAACTTCCAGTTCTTCTGAGGTGAAACAGTGCCATTGCTTGGGAGGGAGGACTGCAGCAGGGCAGGAGGGGCGATCCACATTACACACAGAAGCTTAATAAGCTACTCACAGCAGCTTATTTGCACACTCGAGTACTGGAGGATCATGGTCTCTTTAAAAATAAGCTACAGTGGCCTTGTTCAGATAACACGCTAAACCATGATGGTCAAGCATTTTGAGCTAAACATTATGGCTTAGCGTGTCATTTGAAGAATGACTTAGCATGTCTTGTAAACCATTACTAACCAGGCTGGCTACATAACCACGGTTTAAACATGCTCATTAACCATTTGCTCCTAACCATGACTTAGTGTGTCATCTGAACAGTGAGTAGCTTATTAACCCATTGTGGGCCATCGTGATGTCTGAACGTAGCCACTTTCTCTCACACAAGGGAATGGTTGCCATTCCCTCTGGTCAGGAACAATAAATCATTGCAGTTGAGGGACACTGTGACAATGGAGGTGCAACTCCTCTAGCTATCAGCTGATGCATGGCATCATGCAGGGGTCCTTGCACTTTGATGTATCCTCCTCCTTCCACACATGCTTCTCCTGTCCTAATGGTGGCCATTTTGCTAGTTAATAAAATGAGTGCTTACCTCAGTATCTCTGCTCCGTTTCAGTCTTGGAGAAGCTGGTGCATGAGTTTTTTGTATTGATCTTCTTGCTTCTGCTTCTGCTTTTGTTTCTGGTCTTGGATGATCATGAGCCCCCTTTGACTTTAAAGACAAATGAACAAAGCATAGAAATATAAAACCACCAGGCAGCTTTCAGTAATGCTCACCAGACAAAAGTATTAAAATCTCAAATGGCCTGGGTGTCTCCCTGGACTTCGCATGTCTCTCTTCCAAGAGTGTATTCCATTTTAGATTAAGTTACTTAAGTTACTTAAGTCTTCTGGCCAATGTTGCTGGTTCATACTTGCCTAAAAGCAAAGCGATTCAAAATATCTGCACTTTGAATAGGCTATACTGCAGAGAAAGTCAGCATTGATAGACTCACTGCAAATCAAAATGAAGAGCGTAGTAAAGGGTGCAAGAATGCTAAGTGCAATTTATGTGGTCAAGTTTCTGATGTGGTCAAGTTCCAGGCACTGTTGAATGGAACAGATTATCTAGATCCACTTGTTTTTGGAATAGAAACTGCCTCGGTCACTCTGTGGGATGGGGACAGGGGGATTGTAACCCTGTTGATTTTCTGGGACCTCTTAGTGGCTTTTAATACTATCGACCCTGGTATCCTTCTGGAAAGGTTGTCTGGGCTGGAAATTCAAGGCCCTGTGCTGCAGTGCTTCTGCTCCTACTTGGATTCCAGAAGGTGGTGATGAGGGACTTTTGCTCTGTGCCTTAGCAACTATGCTATGGGGTTCCACAGGGCTCTATTCTATCCCTCATGCTGTTCATGCTGAAGGTGTGGGCTGAGGTGTCATCAATATGCAGGTGACACCCAGCTTTACCTCTCTTATTCATCAAATCCAGGTGAGGCAGTGGCTGTTCTGAATCAGTGCCTGGGCACAGAAATGGACTAGATGAGGTCCAATTCACTGAGACCAAAACCAGAAAAGATGGAGGTACTGTTAGTGGGTGGTTCATCTGCCCAGCTAGGTGATGTTCATCCTGTTCTGGAGAGGGTTGCACTCCCCCTAAAGGATTGTGTTAATAATTTGGGGTACACCTGGACCCAGAACTGTCACCTGAGGCACAGGTGGACTCAGTGGCAAGGAGCACGTTTTAGCAGCTTAGGCTGATATATCAACTATGCCTTTATTTAGGCAGATATAGCCTAGCTCAGTTACCCATGTTCTGATAACATCTCATTTGGATTACTGAAATGCACTAAATATGGGGCTGCCTTTGAAAATGGTCCAGAAACTTCAGCTGGTCCAAAAAAGGGCAATGAGATTGTTAATGGGGGCCATATCATGTTGGCCAGCTGGACTGGCTGCTTGTGCATGTCCGGGCTTGATTCAAAGTGCTGGTATTAATATTCAAAGCCCTAATCAGCTTGGGACCAGGTTATCTGAAGGATCACCTCCTCTGATATGTACCTGCCCAGACCCTAAGACCATCATCTGGGGTCCCTCTCCGTGAGCCCCTGTCAAAAGAAGTAAGGTGAATTTTTTTTTCTGTTGTGGCACCCCGTCTGTGGAATGAGCTCCCTAGAGAGATTCACCTGGTGTTTACGTTGTACTCTTTCAGGTGACAGGTGAAGGTATTTTTGTTTTCCCAGCATTTTAGCATTATAATCTTTTAAGTTTGCTGTTTTAAATCTGTTACTATATTTTAAATTTCTGCATTTCTGCTAGGTTTTATTCTGGTTCTATTTTTATACTGCAGTTTTAAGCTTTTATATTTGATACTGTTTTTATGATGTACTTTGTGGTTTTAATTTTTGTGATCTGCCCAGAGAGCTTCAGCTATTAGACAATATAGAAATGTAATAAATAAATAAATATGATTTATTTATTTATTTATTTATTGCATTTCTATACTGCCCAATAGCCAAAAATCTCTTCCTCCTCTCTTCCTACCCTTTCTTCAGGTTCTTCTTTCATAGTCCATTGGCAGTAGTTAAGGCCCTACTTGTCTATATGTCTGGCCAACTCGACGAGTTTCTTAACTTGTCTATCCACTTTCTTAACTTAAATAACTCTTCTTAAAGCAGGGTGAAAACACCCACTGCGTTGTTCATCATCAAAAACATAGCTCATCTATGACAACTGACTTTTCTTGAATAAATCAGATATATATTTTCACCAACCTGGAAAAATATGAACGGTCCTTCGTGTCTCCAGAAGTTGGTAACAGGGTACCCACCATGGCCTCGACAGGGAATAAGCTTCAAAGGCCCGTTACAGTTAGGGCACGATTTCCCTGTAATTAGTGCACCATTAAATATTGGCTTTCAAATGAACTTAATATATTAAGATTAATCCTTACATTCATATCATGCTAGCTGAAATTGTGTGGGAGTATTTTGTTATTTTTTTCTGCAGAGTATAAGAGGAAGACTGTGCATAAGCAGAAGCTGGCCCTGTCCATGGCAGATGGTTGTCCTTTTAACATCTGGTTGTCATTTTAACATTTATTTGGAAGCCCCATTGATTTCAATGAAATTTACTTCCATATCAGTGTGGCTTGAGCCATTATGATGCCAAATGAATTGGGTGGGACCAAAGAAATCCATGTGTGCCTGGAGAATATTATTTGGGATGACTTCCAGACTGTCTCCTGACCTTCAGAGGTAGCTGTTCAGGAATGCAAGTGGTTATTATGCAAGAGGGTCCTGAAAGGGCACATGTGGTTTTTGGGTACTACCCAATGCCATACCCATTGAAATATCTGGGACTTCCTTCTATTAATAGGATTAGGACCCTGCATGTACCCCTGTAGACAATTTTTAGGTCAGAACAGCACCAGAGAGTTGGCTTAACGTAGGAATAAGGATCAAACTGAAACTGGTGATTAATACATGCCATGCATCTCTGGTTGCAAAGATAGTGGGTGGAATTACGGCTGGCCTTAGGCTAAATAGCGCCTCAGGTGAGGAGTGCCTTTGGTGCACCCTCTGTGCTCACCTTTGCAGGGCCACCCAGAGGGTTTATGGGGCCTAGTGCAGGTGTGCTGTTGATGCTCCCCTCAACTCTGCCTAGCACCCCCTTCAGCTCTGTTGGACACCCCCCTCGGCTCAGCTTGGCACCCCCCTTCAGTTCAGTTTGATGCTATCCTTCAGCTCAGCGCCCCAGGTAATCACCCAGCTCGCCCACCCCTAAGGCTGGCCCTGGATGGAATTGTTCCCTCTATCCAGCTACTGAGGGGTGCCAAAGTTCCAAGTTAGCTCACAAGAAAGCCTTGAGGAACAGTAAGGTCTGCCCCCCACTGTGGACACAGGAAAGAAAGGAGGCCTTTTGATATCAGCTAAGGTCTGGAAAATTACTTTCCCCACTTCTTAATGGACAATTGCATTTATTCAGAGAGAGAGAATCTAGGAGGAAGAAAAGCATCTCAAATAAATTTACAGAAAATTTATTAGACTAAACTCTGTCCAAATAGATTACAATTTCACTTTGATAGTCTTCACTATATTTCTAGGACTTTGTATTGACAGATAAGGTATGACTTTGGGATGCAAAGAAGCTGATAGTTAGTAAAACTGTTTGGCAGAGTGTTGACTCCTATGGGCATTACCTCCAACTAAGTCCAGTGAATGGTATAGCCATAGAGCAGGAGTGGGCAACTTCAAAAGTTCTGAAGGACAATTGCTGACCCATTCAATCCAACGTCTCCCGCTGCTGTAATTGTTGCCGCCACTGCATTGCTGCTACATTTTAGTGGTGTTTGGCAATGGCAAAAAGACTTTAAAGGAAGGTGCATGAGGAGCCTTGTTTTGCTGCAAAGTTGCTTCTTGCTTTAAAGTAAAAATGTGGTTTTTATTGTCGCCATCACCACTGGTTTGGGGGATAATAGCAACATATGCATCATGTGGAAAGACAGGTAGTCTATCAAGCTCCAGACATTTTGATAGAGGGAAAACCTTTGGGAGTCTAAAATCTAGCTGGTCCAGGGGTTTTACATTCTTAGTGGTTTTAATGACCTCTTTGATATCTTCCTCCTACAGGGGTGCTGCATGGAACTCACTTTGCTGAAAATCTGACCAAGGGTGCCTCTACAAGAACAATTTAAAGCTCTTTCAAGGCACATTACAAATTTTACCTCTACAAGAGTGGAGCGCAAATCGGGGTTGAGGCGCTTTTTATCTCCGCTTATGCGCATTATCGAATGCATGTTAAATAGCGCGTTTTAATTTACTGCAGGAGTTAAAGCGCCTTATGGCATGTAAAAATGCGATTCTCCGCATGTAAACAACTTGAAAGCGTTTCATATAGCCCGTAATGCGCTTCACCGCCTCTCGTGAATAGGTATTAGGAGTAAATGCACTTCTCTGTATATGCGCTTAAGCGGGCAATCGGGTGTCAAACTGAAATCTTGTAGAGGGGACCCAAGGGAGATCCTTAGAATTAGAGAATTGACCATCTCTAACCATGCTCCTGTTACATTAATCCTTCTAGCCTGCCAGAACACATTTTCAAGCGTTCAAGGGCTTGGCATTTAAAAGTTTCCTTGATGAATGATAAGGATTCTAATACCATCTAAAATGACAACAATCACTAAACTTCATCCTGTTAATTAAAGACGAGCATGACAGCAGTCAAAGACATTAATGCACTTTACAATGACAATTACTAATTCTGTAATCCGTAAAGAATTAGATTAGCATGGAAGATAGTAAAGAAAAGAAATCGAAATGAAAACAATTTTGATGGACAGAGGACAAGAACATATAATCTAAATTTACAGAGTGGAGAAGTCATTCAACATCCAACATCCCCTGCTGTGCCCCATGTTTTTAGCATTGATCTCACTGTTGATTAAAGTTTGTGAGGAGAAGGTTTTTTTTTAATCCAATATTGGATCAACAATATCATTAAAGCCTCCACCCCAAATTAAGTGGTCATGCATCCCTCTTGACTATGAGAAATAGCTAGGGAGTCTATTAACCAAACCTGACCAATGTTGTACTTGGAATGTTTGGGTAATATGCTAGTCCTATGTAGAGTAGACCCACTGAAATGAATGGGACAAGTCTAATTTATTTCAATGGGTCTACTCTATGTAGGATTAATAATGGACATTACCCTTTGCCACCAAAACAAAGAAATGCCCTTCTGAGAGCGTTGTCAGACAGGGGGGAAATCATGTTTCCCTACCATCACTCCCCCCCCCCCACACACACACACACTTCTGTCCCACAATACTTCCTCTTTCCTCACACGGGGAAGAAAGAGGAAATAAACAATGACCACATGGCCCATTCAGTGGTCATTTTCATCGCACTGCTTTTCCTGTACACAGCAGGAAATGGAGGCACATTTTGCTTCAACCCCAAAAAGTCAGATTTTCTAGGTCTTTTTTTTTTGGCAGAAAAAAGACCAGAAGGAGCGGGAGACACATGGCAGGCAGATGTCGTCATCAAAAGGACTCACGAACATCCATAAGTGGCCAGTAACGAGAGTGTTGGTACTACATCCTGAACTGTAAGTTCACCCTTTTTAGGAATAAGTACAGCTATACTTCTTGGCTCTTATTTGAGGACTCACTGACATATTTGTATCTTTACTTAGGTCTTGGAGTGGGTGGAGAGTACATCAAAGCACAACCGTAGGTACTGGCTTATGTTATTGTCTGGATCAGCACATGCAATGGGTCCCACCCTGTTATCTTGAAATGTAGTTCTAATATAAGGCACTTCTTTGGCTGAGGCCATAACAAGTCCAATTTCCCAGGTGTACAGTAACAAACTGTTCTTTGTAAAAGAATGTCAGGACACTTAGCCAAATAACATGCCAGGTTCTATGAGCTGTTTATAGTAAGTAACAACTGGGGGTTAGAGCTAAAGGGGTAAGAAGAGGATGGAATAAGAGAGTTAACAAATAGGCCACACAGGAGAGAACAGAACAAGAGAACCAACACAGTGCAAAAGGTAAGCAAACCTTGTACAAGACCTATTAAACTGCTTCCAGACTTGTAGTTTCCCCAGCCTGTCATGCAGAATCACAAACTAAATCTTCAGAATACCCATCATGGTGCCACTATATCCCTCTTGCGCATTTATACCTCGTAGCACACACAATGACATCTCTTGCAGTATTTTGGATTATACGGAATAAAAAGTGGGAAATAACACTAGTAAAGCAGGATACGGAATGTGTAATTTGGCCCAACAGTTATCAGTACACTTCAATACTGATAAAAAGCACTAGTGTAGATCTCGCTCTGCTGCTGCTCAGAGGGTCCATCTTGACCAGAAATCCCTATGCTCACTTACTTCAAAGTACGCTCCATTGAACTCAGTGGGGCTTACTTCTGCATAAGCATGCATAGGATCAGGCTGCATCTACTTGAACATGTGTTTTATGGATTGGCTCTGCTCTAAAGCTAGTCAAGTTTCAAAGTAGAAGGAACCCGATTACCCAGTAGATGGTTTCTGAATCTAATTTCTATGAAAGCTCAATTCCAAACTGTAAGAAGTCCAAAAACTAAGCAATCTCACCCTTTTCACAGAGTCATACTTACTTTGCTGTTTTTGCCGGGCCTTATCGCATATGGCCGGTCTCAGATACATCTTTCCCCCATCAGGGGCTGAGCAATCATTGCTGCAGAGCACGACTCCAAGGCAGGACTTTTTTAAGATGCGTGAGTTGTGATTGTTGGTGTTCCTCATTGCCCAGCTACTCAGGTGCAGCTGAGCATTTTTATCATTCGAGCTATAGATGTATTTTACATAGGAATCTGGCCATTCTTGAAACCAATCTGTTTGTTTCACATCCTGTTAGGAACCCAAAGAATGTTATGAAACCAAAAAACCCAAGGAAACAGAAGACAGGTGCTTCTCTCACCTTGCAGATTTTAAAGATAGTAGATCAAGTCTGCAATACAGACATTGACAACTTATTACTGAGTTCTATATTTATTGCATAAACTATTACCTGCTTCCCTCAGGCCTAGCAGCAAATATTAAGCTGGCTGATTTCTTGTACATTTCGTGGTAGATTCAGGGCTGGTGAGCCAGGTAGAAGCAAAGATTGAGGTATATAACCCTTTCATCAAAGATACCAAGATAGCAACAATGCTCATTGTTTGTAGCATATGATCCACTATTTGTGTTACTAGAGAAAAACTCTAGTTCTGTATCATCAAAGATGTCTCCCAGGGGCGCACTGATAGTTTTGCTCCAATAAGTATGTGTTCCATATTATAAACCATCTATCAGAGGGGTGCAATCACACACCATCTTCAAGAGCCATCACATGTATCGTGAGGTTAGTTTTTTGTTCCTTTCAGATTTTATTAAAATGTTTTTTAAAAAGCCAGTAGGAAACAGCATGCAAGCTCTGGTAGCAATATTCCTTTTCAAATCTTGCACAAAAATTCTGAACTGCTTTTTGAATTTAAGGGAGATTACCAAGCACTTTTGCTATTCTGTGTGGAACAGCTTTTGACAGGGAAACTCTGATTTATATCAAAGAGTGTGTATATCCATTGGATTGTTAGATTCTGGATGCTATGAAATATTATTTAACTACAAGCTTACATTGTGAAAACTTGTGGTTTCTGTGTGCTCTTTGTAAAAATCATCAAAACACTCTGGCCAACAAGTGATTTTTACAAAATGCTATAGTTACTATGAGCCGATCTACACGCTAGGTTTTTAACGTTTTATAAGGGTTATGAAAACTCTTTGGGCACATGACGCACTCCCTATAACACTGTATATCTGAGGTTTTTTAAAACTCACTTCAGTTATATACAACGGTTTCACTTTTAATAAATTGTTTTAAGTAAAATAATGTGTCCTTCCTTACCGTTTGTGATTCATGGGGGCAGTGCTTCGTTTACCGGTGCCCAAATGCTTAGCAGTTGATTGGTGGGGAAGAAAGCGAGGCTAAAGAGGAAGTGGGCGAGTGAACTACAATACCCACAATTCTTAGCCCTATACTCGCTAGGGAATGATAGAGGAACAAAGGAGGAAGTGGGTGACTGAACTACAATGCCCACAATGCCTTGCCCTAAACTCATTGTAAAAACAAAACAGAAAGAGACAGGGCAGAAGAGTGTGTGATTGCACACACTGCTTTAAAGACTGAAGAACTTTTCTCCTGTAACGTGAGTACTCAGTAATGTGGCCTAAGACGTTTTAGAATGCACCTATTTGGAACGTTTTAAAATACTATTTAAAACGTTCCAAGGGACTGTGTAGATAGGCTCTAGGACTACCACAAATAGGGGAAATATTCATAGAACCACAAAAGATTATTAGAGACTACCATAATTACTCCCACACCAAAGATATCATATGAAAAAAGCCTAGTTACAGACCTAGGATCCGCACAGCAGGTAGAGAAGGCATGTTCCAGCCAAAGCCAAACACTCTTAAGACCAATTGCTTTCAATGGTAGATATTTAAACATGTCCTTAACTTTTTTCAATTGAAAGCAATGAGATTTAAAAGCTTTTAACTTTGCCTAGGTTATACCCAGGGTTCTGCAAAGTGTGCTGGCCCATGGAAATGAAGCCCTCATTGCATGTTTATACAAGAATATCTTCTACCAAATTCTTGTTCAAACCTTGTCTTAAATTATCCTTTTAACATTTAGTTATAGTGTACAACCTAACAATGGCTAAAATCCAATAGAACAGTTATTAACATTTTTTTAAAAAAATATCAGTTGTGAGCAAATGTGGGTATAATTGTGCATTTCAGTGCAACTTCCACAATACACAGAAGTTCCTGATTAAAGAAGGTAAGATGATACCTTCTTTAATCAAAAGAACTCAACAGACGTATCTAGGTAAGAAGCTGAAATCCCTCATAACCCAGTTTGCCATCTCCCCTACTGCAACTTTACCAAGAATTGCAGAATGCTAAGCATGAATTGAATATTATTATTTCACAGCAGACGGAATTCGCTTTGAACATCCCAGTAAGGTCTTTGCACATCGTCTTAAGCAGCATAAACATTGAAATGTTATCTCAGCTATCAAGGTTGAGAATGATAAAGTATATACTTCTCCTATAGATATAAACTCACAGTTTTTAAAATTCTACACTGATCTTTACAGTAAAGGCAGAGAGATATCAGAGCAAGACATAGAGGCTTTCCCCCCTAATATTAACCTTCCATGCTTGGATTCACTACAACGGCAGCTTCTTCTAGCCCCTTTACGCTTGGAGGAAATTATGAATGCAATAATGAATATGAACACTGGGAAATAGTTTTCTAGCTCAAAAGCTCTATAGTCTTTATAATCACATTTTTGAATCAGGCTTTCTTTCCCCATCGTTAAATGATGCTTATATTACTGTGATGCTTAAGCCTGGCAAGGACCATACCAACTGTGCTATCGACCTATTTTATTAATTAATGTTGATATCAAAATATTGACTGCAATATTGGCCAATAGACTGCAACAAGTTATTGCAGCATTGGTTCAACCAGACCAGGTGGGATTTATTAAAAATAGACAGGGAGCAGATAATCTTAGGTTAGTTTTCGATCTGGTTGCTTTAAATTCTGAAATAACTGATCAGTCAGCCATTATTTCTTTAGACGCAGAAAAGGCATTCAACAAAATTCACTAGAAATTTATTTTTATTACTTTGATTAATTTTGGCTTCCCAACTGAATTTTTGAAACGGGTAAAATTTTTGTACTCAACCCTGAGAGATAGGGTAAGGTCTAATGGATTATTCTCTGCAGGTTTTTTTTACTTGGTTGAGGTAATAGATAGGGATGTCCACTTTCCCCATTTATATTTGATTTATGTTTGGAACCCCTGGTATGTGCCATTAGGCAAAGCAGCAGTGTTCACGGTTTTGTACATGCTCACTTAGAATTTAAAGTTATTGTATATGCAGCTGATCTTTTACTATTTATTTCAAAACTCCAGTCGTCGGTTCTGGCTTTGCTGAAATTGATTAATATTTTTTGGTGATTTGTCTGGCTATTCAATTAATTGTTCAAAGTTGGAAATAATGCCGATTGGACATAATATACATTCCAGTGTATTAGCCAACTGGTAATTTCGCTGGTGCCCTGATTCTATCACTTATTTGGGAATAATCATTCCCAGAGACATATGTCAAATGATTAAGTTAGATTTAAATAAGTTGATTAATGATATTTCATGAGACATTGATAGATGGGCATCTTTAAAGTTAAGTTTTTGGGGCAAGGTTAATACACATAAGATGAATACTATACCTCGAATTGTTTACATTATATGTGGAATCCCCTCACTTATACCCAGCAAGTATTTTCAGAAATTGAATGCTTTGTTCCGTAAATTCTTCTGGGGTTCCTCTACACCAAGAATATCCCTGAAAAGGATGCAACTTTCAATTAAAGAGGGTGGGTTTGGCTTTCCAGACCTTGTTATATACTATCGGGCTTACTTGCTCACCTGCACTAAAATTTTGGTCCTTTCCACTTAGATTTGATTTCCCACCTTGGTCAGTTTTGGAATCATCCTGTTTGGAGCCTCTTTCCAAATGGATTGCATTAGGTTCTTGGCATATTAAAGTGGAAAGCGCCCCACCCACAATCCTAGCAGTTAGAGATATGTGGCATATAATGTCACGCCAATTACAGTTTGATCCATTTTCTCATGCCAAACTGACCATACGGGGAAATCTAGATTTAAAAATAGGAAAGAAAATGTTTTTATGGCGGACTTGGACAGATAGAATGGTTTTTATCCTGGACCAATTGGTGGGTACAGATGATGAGTTCCTGTCATTCTCAGCTCTGCATGATAAATTTAAATTTCCTGCCACAGCAGAATGGCAGTATTTGCAACTGCAACATTTGTTAGAATCTATATTTGGCCCAGCAGCTTTCACTGCTTCAGAATCTCCTTTGCTATTGGAAGCATTGATTGAGGTTGACCGAGTAAATTGGCCCACAATTCATGTTTATAAATTCTTATTATTAGTGAATAAATACGATACAATGGTGCTTCAGCAGGAATGGAATAGGGAATTGGAGTGTCCTATTTTATCGAAACAATGGACCATTGTTTTGACATCCATATCAGATATGTCAATGGATCTCCGGTTACATCTTATCCAGCAAAAATTACTGTTTCGGGTATACTGGACACCACAGCGTCTCTTTAATAAAGCTTTGTCTAAATCAACTAATTGTTGGACGTGTTACATACCTAATGCTTCTTTTGTTCATATGTTCTGGAAATGTCCAATAGTTGCCGCCTTTTGGGAGGAAATTATCAGTCGCATAAATTTTGTATTAGAAAGCTCTTTAATATTTTCAGATGTACATGTCATTTAAAATTAGATACCAGCTGCTTGGAAACTAACACAAGGTCAATGGAAATGGATTTTTTGTGCCCTTTTTACTGCTAAAAGAATTATTTTACAACATTGGAAAGATAAAACCACTCTCTATAATGCAATGGATTGAAGACTTAACAACATTAGCAACATTTGAACGAGAGGCATACAGGTGTCATTTACGAATGGACATTTACTCAGACATTTGGTCTGCCTTTATGGACGTTTATGAGTAATTTATGCTACCTTTTCCCCTCCTCTTTTTTACTTACCTAGAAATTGTGATATTTGAAACTGAGGCTTTTGGAGTATGTGGCTGTATATGTTTATATATATATATATATATATATATATAATGGTTTTTTGTTTTGTTCTCAAATTCACAATTTAAAAAAACTAGGGGAAAAAGATGATACCGATAGTAGCACCGATAGACCAACCTTTCATGGGATACATGTTACTAAACCCATTTTGACCAACTCAATCCAACTCATTTTATGACTTCCAACATGGTACTACCAACACTGTGAATACACTTCACATCCTCAGTGAAATGGATGGTGAAATTCCAAATGAATTTCAAGAGCTTTGAGTTGCAAACTTGAATAAAAGTTTCAATATGCTGTTCTAAGTCATGATGTTGATCATGTGAGAAATGAGCAATGGTGCTTGTTGTTTGGCTGGAAAGGGTTAACCCGATTAACCTTCCTTTATTTGTCTTTATTGACTTAATTGGTTTTGCCTTTCTTCTGCTCCTATATCTTGACCACTCCCCTTCTAATCTGCTCTGCTTTGCTCCTCCATTTTCATATTTCTCCTCTTCACTTTGTAATGGGTACTTTGAAATACGTATCTAAGACAACATATGATTTTTTTTTACTTAGAATAAAGCTACTATTGTTTTCTTTTTTACCTTTACCATAAGTCTTAACAGACCGTTTATTGCAATCCCCAACCAAGCACTCACTAAGCTGTCTGCATATATCCTACAAACTATGGGGATCCTGACTTAGTCGTGCCATTAAAATCAATGGGTCCACACTAATAGTGCAGTCCTATACACGTCTACTCAGAAGTAAATCCCATTAAGTCCAGTAAGCCTTACTCCCAGCATGGGGGAAGACAAGATAGTAGCATAAGTATGATGAAGTTGGATTTACCCATTGTGATAGTTCCTTGGGGCAGAAATCTATCTTCTCTGGCTTACATAACTCTGTAATGTGCCACATGTTATATGAAACAAACAAATAGACATAATAGTGGTATATTCTAAAGATAAACTAAAGTTATTTTAGAATAGTTGCAATTTCTAAAATAAATTTGAAACATGCATACCTTGGGGAGCTTGATGTCATTGATGTCCCAACTGATCAATTCCCCATGTTGTGAAGTCGGGTCTTCTTGTTCTACACTAACATCCTCTGCGGCTCTCAGCATTTTAGAATCCGTCCCCTGGACTTTGCAAGAGCAGTCTCTACCGTCAGCGTTTCAAGTTGTCTGGCAGCCACTGCTTCCAAGGAGTTTAGAACCAGGAAGCCGTTTTCTGAAGCAAAATGATAGGCTGTTCATTAAAGATAAAAATCAGTATTCTTTTGCTAGAAAAACCCGTTCCATTAAACGTTTTGCAAGGGGCAAAGTTAATGGAAAGTATAGCTTCAAGACAAGTGTGGTTCTTATGACATTAACAGAAAGCAAGCAAAAGCCCCAAATACAAATTGGTTGCCTCATTTTCAAATCTAAGGAGCAAGAAAGCTCACCTGCTTTAGACTCACTAAAAACCCACACATAGTAGTAAGGACCATGCACATGAGTGTGTTGTTGCTCTGCTCAGTTAGAAACATGCCAAAAGAGTTCAGACAGAATGCTATTATTTGCATATTCTGTCCCCTGCATGTTTATGCATGGAATGTTTTACATTCTGGCCCCAATGCAGCATTTATAGGGTGGTCATGCGGCTATTTTACAGGGGACAGGCCTATGTTTGAAGGTGTTCCCTTTTAAAAGAGGTGTCCAGTCCAAGTCCGGTTTAAAGATCAAGAACCATAAGAAGGGAGTGCAGGAAAAGGGTCTTGAAGTTGCCCATCAGCAATGAGCACCTGGACAGCAGATTGAACAAGTACACCCGAGGTCACCTGGTCACCATCTTCCCCACTATTGTGAGATGTCCTGTATTTCTATTTAAATTCTAGGTCCCCCCCTAAATTTGTACCTATACACAAAAAATTGTATATGCCAATGTTATGCAAACTGATGTCAGTTTTTGCTTGTTTTTTGTTTGTTTGTTGGCAATGCATTTTCTCTTTGTGTGTGTGCATGGGATGCATAACTGGTCATCCTGTCAGTGGATTTTAATTGTGACTAAGTCCCACTAACCCCAATGGAGCAAATTAGCCCATCATGTTAGCTCAGGGCCAGTAAACAGACAAGATGAAGGAGACCTGTGATCAGGTCTCCTGACATTTCTAGTTTTTACTTAGAAACAACCATGGAAACTCCCAAATTGGATGGGGAGGGTGGCAATGGGGGAAGAAGTGGCTTCTCCCATGTTGTTCCCTAATCTAAATTCTCCCCCAGCTGCTTTGGCCAAAATCGTCATCATCACAAATAAATGTCTGCTTCTATAATAAAATCAATTCTTTTTAAAGTGAATTTGAAGACCATTACGAGTGAGAAGATAAAACATTTCCATCAGAGCACTAGTTGGAAGACACCAAAGGTCCTTAAGCCTGCTTGCAATGGCAAAATCCCAGAACTGCATGTTAGGTCCCCTCTACAAGGATTCGCTTTTGCGCCCGGTTAGGCAATTATGCGCATAATTGCTGAAGCGCATTTACACCTAATACCGCTGCACGAGAGGCGGCAAGAGGTGGCGAAGCGAATTAACGGATGACCAAATGCGCTTTACAAGTAGTTAATGCGCATAAGCGCTTGTTCACATAGTCAAAATGCGCTTTAATGGCCGGAGCAAAATAAAACTTGCGATTTAACTCGCATTCGATAATGCGCATAATCGGAGAGATAACGTGCCTCTACACCTGATTTGCGCTCCGTTCTTGTAGAAGTAAATTTTTGAAGCACCTTGAAAGAGCTTTAAACCTCTCTTGTAGAGGCAGCCTTATACAGACTAGTCATGGGCTGCAAGAACAGATCTTTGATTGATTGCTTTTCATTGTGCTCTGTACCAAATACATTTATAGCAAAACAGGTGGCAGCAAAGACATTCTTTTCTTTTACAGTTCTGCAAAGCACTTTGTCATCACTAGGTGGCACAGAAGAACCTTCTGAAGAAAAGGGTGTTTGGGGGGGAAATACATATTTTATTTTAACAGCAAATCACATTTTGTGTGGTGGGGTGTGTGTGTGCTTTCAAATCGAATGATACTTAAGTGTATGCTGATGCTCCTCCTCGGTATTCAAGCAATTCGTTTCTCCATGCATGTTGTTGCACATTCAAGTCAAATGGTAGTTTTAAGTTTCAGACTTTTAGTCACTGTCTGATGGGGAATGTAGTGTGACTAAGATCATAACTAACTTCATCAGCATACACAGCAATCATATTGCCTATTACAAGTGTTCAGTGCATTCACAGAATATAAACAGCCTATCTACACTACTGCTTTAAAACGGTTTATAACAGCTTTGAGAACTGTTGGGGCCCAGGACACACTCCATATACAGTTTTCAAAATGTTTTCAAAGTGTTTTATCCTGCTTGTGTAGATAGGCTCAAAGAGTCTTGATGGATCAGACCAAAGGCCTGCCTAGTTCAGAATTGTTCCCACAATGGCTATCACAATGGCATGTAGGACAAATAGCACCTTCCCACTTGGATTCTCCAACAACTGCTGTTGAAAGGCATCCTGGAGGTAATATATAGACATTATGGTCAGTAGCCATTGATAGCCTTATCCTATATGAATTTGTACAATCCCCCTCTAAAGTCACTCTTCTTTTGCTGATGCTTTATAAATAAAATCTGTTGTGGTTACTGATGCTGTTGCAAGGTTCCTGAATAGTAGACAGATGGATGCTAAAACATTTTATCCAGCAACTACCAATTCTCAAATAGTTGGTATTATCCTGTGCTGTTAATAAAACAGGTACACTAAATGGCTTGGAATCCAAATGTTAATCGATTATTCATTTTGAGAAGCCTTCCGCTAATGCCATCCCTGGCTGCTATTCAAAGTGTTTTTGGGAGAAAGCATTAAAAATCAGCTTATAGAAAATGATGCTTGTATCAAGCAAGATGCAGTAGCAATAGACAGCAATAAACACAACAGGGCTGGACTTTCTCAGGTGGCAGAAGACCAGAGTAATGGCATGAGCAGCAGTTCCCCTGTTGCCATAAACCACTTAAAGCAGTGTGCTTGTCAACTTACACCAAATTACTGACAATTTAGGTCAGTTTTGAAGACGCAGAAGCCTATTTGGAAGCTCGGCCAGGAAACCTACAGGACTGGTGATGCTGAGTAATGTGCAACTATGGACAACCCTCAGGAACTTCAAAGAGGCTTAAGCAATCCATTGGAGCCCCAGCCTTGGGCACTATCAACCCTTAAGCAAGTCCCCTTATGCACTCCTGCTCACAGCTATTATGGCAATGTTGAGGACACTTCACACACGTGCAGCTATTCTGGACTGTTTCCACATCAGCCATTTACTCTGGGGTTGGGCATTCTTAGCTCGCTCACTTTTTACAGGACATCTACATGATTTCATCATCAAGTCATCATTCTCGCTGATTCTGTCTCTTTTGGGAGCTCACAAAATCCCATGGAATAGCAGTTGTAGATGTAGACCAGTCTTTCCCAACCTGGTGCCCCCTAGATGTGTTGGACTACAACTGTCATTATCCCCATCCACCTTTTTGAAGAGGTGTGCTTGATGATTTGGGGCAGTTGTGCCCTACCATTGCATATCAGCACACCTTCATCAATACCCTTCTGATCAGCATATCTGTGTATTAATTTATTTGTAATCATTTTTTAAAAAGTGCTAAAATGCTTTTTCATTACATGAAAAAAGAAATTCACTTGAGTGCTTCATTGTAATGAATCATTGATTTATTCCATTTCTTTATAAACAGCTGGAAATAAAAGCAGACTCTCTGTTGGGCAATGTGAATTTCTCATGCAACGATTTTGTTCCCACCTTTTCCACAAAATTTAAACAAGCCTGCAATCAATTACAGTTAAGCACTATTGTGTGAATCTTTTAAGTACTCTAAAACATAAGCCCAAAAGGTCTGTTAGCACAAATGGTGAGGTCAGGTGCAACGCCCCTCTCCTGCCTGCATGGCTATGTTTCCAAATCTGTCAATTGGTAAAATTAAGTTGTCAATTTTGAGTTTTCAAAACATATACTTATCAAAGGTCTTTGCTGCATTTTTAGACACATCTCCTGAAGAAGGCCCTGGTGGACTGAAACATGTTGGGCTTAAAATTATATCTATCTATCTATCTATCTATCTATCTATCTATCTATCTATCTCTGTCATCTGAGCATCTTAAGACCTGGGCCACCTCTTCACAGTGCCGGGAGCGCACCACAAATTGATGCTCCTTCCGGCGATCTACACCGGCAGCTGGAGGGGCGGTAGGGAGCATCGGTTCCCCTACTCTAAGGTAAGTTTTTTTGTTTTTGTTTTTTAATGGGGGGGGGGAAGACTGCGGAGGTGGGGCAGCGAGCTTATGGCTCGCTGCTCCACTCCCTTCCCTGCCCTGCCCGCTCTGATCTAAAAAAAAGTCAGGGTAAATGGCTGACTTTTTCCGAGCAGAGCAAAGGGCCTTTGCCCCAAGATGGCTTTGCACTGGTGTTAGCGTCATGTAACACAACTGCCACCAGTTCGAAGCCATATCGACGGAAAGTGTCCATCTAGAGGTACCCCTGGTCTCTCCTTTTGGGGGTGGGGGTAGTTTTCCAATGGGTGCTTTCTAGGTTTTTTTGTCTTGTTTTTGTTTTTTTGGCATGGGTAGTGCTAAAAGCCTAGAAGCTCCCTAGCTTTTATTTATTTGTGCATTTATTGGCCGTGAGCATTCTGGTAGAGTCAGAGAAAGATTGTCATCATGGGACAAACCCTGCAAAGTCCTGTTAAGAGCTGAAGGAATATGCTGGTCACTGCAGCAGCCAAATTCCTTTGATTGCATCATATCACTGCTAAGGGCAAAGGTAATAGCTATGTCACAGCCACAGGGTAGAGCTCTTGGGAAATGTACAAACTTTTCAGATAGAACAAGGAGAGGTTATTCTACTAGACTGAGCAAAAAAGAAATGCTACACAAGTAATGTGTAACTGTTTGTTGCTTTTGTAGGGATAAATCATAGGAAAAGTTCCACAACCCACCCTAATAGTATCCCTAAATCCCATGTTAAGGAGGCACAGACTTTCTTTTCATTTTTTCCCCTCATGGAGTGCATCTGCACAAGATGCGTCATGTGGAATTGCCACCCTTGGGTCACTCACTTTTTATGGGGCATCACCATGATGCAATCATCCAGTCAGTGTGATGCTGTATTTTCCCTGTGGCTCTTTTCTTTGGCCACAGAAGGCGTGATTTTCTTCAGAAGGATGGAAGAGCAGCATGCTCCCCAGAAGTGTAGATGCCCTCAGCATCAGCCTTCCAACTTTTTTAAAGGGTTTTGATGTAGGCCATGCCCTACAGGGGAGATGACCCTGTTCTTGATAACGGTTTTATGCATTGAGATCATCTGCCCAGTGACGGGTCCAGGCGTTTTGCAGGCCCTTGGACAAGACACCCTGAATGGGCCCCCTTCCTCAGGGAGCTTTACCTCCTCACCACCATTGTCAACAGCTTTTTGCTCCTCATCCTCTTTCTCATCATTGCTGCCACTTGCTTGCCCGACAGGCAGAGAGACAGTGAGCAAGGAAGTAGAGTCGTATCTGCTGTTGCTTCTTCTCAGCACCACCATTACCTGGGCCAGTGTGAGAGGCAGGTGAACAAGCAGGTTGCAATGATGAAGGGGAGGAACAAATCCAGTGACTCTAATCTGTGAGCCTCTGCTTGGGTGTGAGGCCTCAGCAGGTGCCCAACCATACCTACCCTTGACATCAGCTGTGCATCTGACAGGGCTTTCTTCCTTCTGCCCCCATCCCCCAGTCTGATGTGAGGTGGGTTCCAACTAAGGAAGAAGACTTTTCAGAAGTCTTTGGAATTCTCTCCCCAAAGAGAGTTGCTTAGTGTTCACACTGTTACCTTTTTGGCACCTGTCAAAGACCTTTTTATCCTCTCAAGCTGTTTAAAGGGTTTGAGCTGTTTTTTATGCTATTGCTCTATGATTATGTTTCTTATTTGTAATTTCATAAACTGTCCTAACAGCTGACATTGAAGGATGGTTATAGAATGCTGTTAAATAAATAAAAATGAAATCAAACTTTCCAAGGAAACCTGAGCACAGTAACCTGTATGAACCATGCACATTGAGCAAATTTTCATGGCCAGCTCCCAAAGAACAACCTGAGTAATTCCATGTGTCCAAGAGGACACTGACTTGCATTTATCAAATGACAGGCATCTGTGCCAAATGACGAAGTACTTTTGAAATTAAGTGGTCTTTCAAAGCAAATTTGTGATATGGCATTGTGGCTTTCTGTTCAAAGCAAAAGGAGAGAGAGAGAGAGAGAGAGAGAGAGAGAGGGAGTTTTTAAAAAAATATTCCACTAGTCACATGGTACCCCAAAAATTCTGAAGGGCACCAAAGCACCCCCCCCATCTTGCTCAGCTGAGTCAGCTCCCACACTGGCCTCAGATTTAATCAGGTGATGCACATGCATTTTGAAGATATATCTGCAGTCTTGAGGGCTAGAAACATGTTTCTTTTTAAAATTAAAGCTATTTATAATGCTGAGTTCAACACTCAGTGCCAATTTTTGCACCTCCAGAATGCAATAGTGGATGCACAAAGTCCACATGCCTTCTTTTAGAAACACCAACTCAGTGTAAATGTCTTGGAGGTCAAATAAATTCCTCTCACTTGGTGGGTTTGCATGACACACTAAGCCACCCTGCAAAAAAGCTATACAGTGTGGGTTGTTCATGGAACAATCCATGGTGCACCTGACAGATGATCAGGCTCACTGTGGGTTATTTTTCCCCTCCTTCTCCCTCAGTCCTCCAGACAGTTTCTTCAGGGGACAAAACAGAAAGGAATACTCTCATTTTCCTGTCTTCCTTTCCCCTCTTTCTGTGTGTAACCCTGGTCCATAATCCTATGCAGACATTCTGTTATTTCTTTTAGCATGTGACAGGCACTGTCTAGAGATGGTAATGTGATAATATTGTGATACTTTTTCCGCCAGTCCGGAGTGCAGCCATATCCCTGGAAAATTCATGCATCAATCTCAATGTACTATACGTTTCACAAATATGTTCACATTAATAAACTGGAGTCTTGTCCCTTCTTTATTTACACAACCCTCCATTTGGGCTGTAAGGTTTAGATTCAAAGGACAACAGAGTCAATGCAGAGCCCTCTCATTTCATATTGTGCAGAACTCTTCATTTTCCTAGAGGATTATTGCATTATTTTTAGAAATGTGCTCAGTCCTTCTCTCACAGTTAACCTCCATTACCACAGCACATGACCTTACCACACTCCCAGACAGTTCTCAAGTACATTGCGACAGGCCATCGGCACGCTAAAATATTATATTTGGTTAATGTTCACAACAAAGCCTCACTGCTAAGGTCTCTGCCATGATGCGACAAGAACCACATTTTCTCAGACACGAATAAACACCATTTCCAAAGTTCGATGCACCTGGAATTATTACCAGATTATTATTATTGTTGATATTATTATTGTTATTATTATTATTTGCATTTATATACCGCCCCATAGCTGAAGCTCTCTGGGCAGTTTACAAAAATTAAAAACATTGAACATTAAAAAACCGATATACAAAATTTTAATCCATAAAAAACGGAATATGTTCTTTTAAAACCTGCATTTGGAAGAAAGCATCCAAATGCAAGTTCCAAAGATAATATTTCACACTTATTTTCTAAAGTGTATTGCTTCCAGAGACAAAGTTTTGTCAACTTATTCCTGTAAAAACAGAAAAATGTAACCTTCAAAACTGAATGAAATATCTGAGTTTCATCAAAGTTTGAGTGCATAAGAAATAAATTTTATTTTAGATGCTGGTACTAATACGACCAATTATGCAAAGTTTCTCTACTGGCACCGGGACTTCCCCGTTGTCAAGCCTCTTACAGAGTATAGACAAATATGTAACTCTGCAAGTTTCTAAGTTACTCTGTATAGCAATATGTTGCAGACTTACGTTATGCAAATGAAAATCCTTCTGTTTACTAATTGTACTAAGCTATGTAGCATTGCAAATTGTTTCTTGTGCTAATATGAAGTTTAATCCCCCCTTAGATGTCTAATTAAACTTCAATATATTACGTTTTTATGTTTAGTTAAATTTTATAAATTGTGCCTTATGCTGTTCTAATGGTCTGTTGACTGCACATAAAGATTTGATTTGATACTTTAAAAATGTTTTTTTTTTAAAAAAAATCCTGCTACACATCTACAAATGAATTTGCTTAGAAATCTTGAGGTGCAACTTCCTTTTTCTCCACTTTTTCCCACCATGAGCGTCATCAGACGAGCATTTTATAGTACTCTCGTTACTGCCCACTCATAGATTTTCACGGGTCCTTTTCAAAACCCCATCTGCCTCCTGTGTGTCTCCTGCTCCTTCTGCTCATTTTTCCGTCACAAAAAAGACCTGGAAAAATCCAAGTTTTTTGGTTGTGATGAAACTTGACGCCATTTCCTGCTGTGTGCAGGAGAAGCAGCGCGATAAAAGCACCTACTGAATGGGCCATGTGGTCGTCGCTTGCTTCCTCTTTCTTCCTTGTGTGAAGAAAGGGGAAGCTGTTTGTCCCTATTGTGGAACAGCAGCAGGCAGCAAAGCGGTGGTATTCACACGTGATTTCCCCTCGGTTTAATGATGCTCCATATCACATCTCCCATTCTTGAGCCAGCTGTATGCTATGAACAAAAGGGTTATTAAATCTTTAAAAAATATATACCTACTCTATGTAGTGTCATAGCCCAATATGAGAGATTAATGTCACTGTGCCATAGCAAGGGGCTTGCAATTTTGCCATCTCATGTCCCTACCCTACCACAGTGTGGATGGCATGTGTGGGCAATCCTCTATTTAAATGTATCCTCTATTTGAAGGGCTGTCCAGTCCAATCTAGCTTAAAGATGACGTTCACCTGACTGAATGCTCTTCCATAAACAAAAACTCCACCCACATAGAAAATAAATTGTCTAGAGAAGTCTAGGTCAAATCTATACCAAGCAGGATATAACACTTTGTAAATGGTTTGAAAATGGTATATGGACTGTGTCATGGGCCCCAACAGTTGTCAGTGCCCTTCAATACTATTATAAAGCTGTAGTGTAGATCTTACCCTAGTTTCCCTTGACACCGCAGTTTTGTATGGACAGGGAACTTGGAGCATGAAGCCATTTGCACCTTTTCTGGCAGTCTGAAGTGGTATAGACCAGACACCATTAAAAAACTGTGTATGTCAGAAGAAATTAGGTTTCTCTGGACAATTAGTTGTCTATGTGGGTGCAGTTTTTGTGCATGAATTCCATGTGAACCCTCACCTGGAGTCTGAAATGGTACACACCCCACCGCAGGAAGAACTTGGCCTGAGAGACCACCTCCACCCTTATGCTTAATCATTACCATTTAAAGTTTAACATCTATGCACCAAATCAGAATTGTAAAAGACACATGGTTATTGAAAGCAACTGTCTGGAATTTCTCAAAAATGTATGAGCCGAAGGACTAGACCAGCCTCTCTGCATTTTGAATATCTGGTGTCTGTAAGGTTGAGAAGAGGACAAAAGAATATCAAACTTTCTGAACACCATGGAAGACCAAAGTGCAAAATTATTAACCTCTAACATACAACTATTACAAGCCAGATCAAACAATGGCACAAGTAAACCACAGGCCAAAGCCAAGTCAATCCTAACTCATCTGCTTGTGAAATAAATGTCATTTACTCATGAGGGGGTGACATTCAACAGAGCTGACAAGCTATGGCATACATGAGGCAAAGCAGACTGGTGTTTATGTTCAACAGAGACATTTGGGAGAAATCAGGAGAAAGGAACTGAAGGTCAAAACTTGCTTCTATGTTCAAGGTATAACCAGTATTGTATAGAACTTCTGGAAGTATTTTCTCCAGTTAAGTCAGAGCAGGGATCCCCCACCCCCTTACCTTCTTCCATAGCACAAAATGACTCATTCATTCTATCTGAAGTAATTAACTTCTGCCTTTCTGCCAAAAAGGGTGCTCAAGGCAGCTAACAACCATAAAATGCATGTTAGAAACAAAATCTTAAGTCGAACATAACATAAAAACAGATCCATAAAAACACATTTAAAAATATAACAGTAAAAGAAATAGTACCCAACCAATTAAAAACAAAAACCCTTCAGCAACAGACCAGCTTACATGCCAAAGAGCTGCCTGAATAAAAACATATTTGCCTACTGGCAAAAGGACAACAGAGAGGGGGCCAACCTAGGCTAGGGAGATCCACAGCCTGGGAGCAACCCCCAAAAAGGCTCTCTTTCATGTCTTCACCAAACATGTTTCTGCTGGTGGCAGGACCAAAAGAAGGTCTTGAATATCTTAAAACCCAGGCAGGCTCTTATGGGAGAACAGAGTCTTTCACGCAGCGTGGTCCCAGGCTGTATAGGGCTTTATAGGTCACAACCAGCACTTTGAATTGTGCCCAGAAACAGACCAATAGCCAGTGAAGCTGTTGTAACAGAGGAGTCATGTGCCACAGCATTTGGGATCAGCTGAAGTTACAGTAGAGTGAATTGCACTGATAGAACCAGAATTGTGTAACAAATTGTTCAGTATCTCTAGTCGGTATCTCTCTAGAGAGTGGCTTAGTTCAGATGACACGATAATCAACGGAGGGGGGGGAAACAATTGTCAGTTGTGTTGCTTATTGTGTTGTGTGGAGGGCAACACACAACGCACACACAACTGACAGTACATTTTTTGGGGCACTTAAACAACGGAGCAAAACAACGGGCTGCTCAGTTGTTTATCCTGAACTCCGTTGTTTAAGTGTCGTGTGGCGGGAACCCACCTCTCTCCGTATACTGTTCCATTTGGTCATAGAGTTCAACGGCCGGAGTAGCTGAAAACCCCCCGGCTGCTCCAATACTGCCAGCAGAACTTGCGGTGCATGCTGGGATATGGCCGGAGGACTGAAGGAGGTGGGAGGGAGGAGATGCAGCAGCCCAGAAGGATGCCTGGACTTTCAGCCGTGCGATGGGAGGGAGGGGTAACATGTAGTGTGGTGGGTGCTGCCGAGCTGCTGCCAAAATAACGCACGGTCAGTACGCTATTTCCTCCTCCGTTGCCTAACCTGTCGTCCAAACTAAGCCAGTATCTTGCTCCATGCTTGCTGTAGCTAAGTAGGTAGCACACAAAAGACCAGCCCACTCTTTATACAAGTGTGTTCCAGGTGGTGGTGGGTGCTTGCTACTGATGCAAACTAGTGCTTCTGTCTGGAAGATATTGAATAAGACAGAGGCAACTGAAAGATAGAGAGTACCAAGTGAGGACTATAGGAGGGTACACCGAACAGATCGTGAACATTGTCTTTAGAGTACAGAGTATAATATTAACTATAGAAACAAATATTGTTATAAGGGTTATACTAATCAAGGCTGTGCACTTTAACGAGTGCAAACTTGGGTACAGAATTCAGCAATGTAAAAACCTCAGCTGCCTTGAGAATGTAGCAGAGATTGAGCTATGAGTCAGGAGGTCCTCAGTTCTTGCATTCAACATGAACTCAACAGGTGAACTAGGTAACCACTGCCTTGCAGATTCAGCTCCCTACCTGCAAAATGGGGATAATGGTGGCCTGCCTTGCAGAGTTACTTCAAATGTGTTTGAAGTACTTTGAACATTCAAAAGGTGCTATGTAAAGTATGATTTAACACATGATGATGAGGATGATTACTACTCCTAGTAGTAGTAATAGTTCAAAGCTCCTAGTCTTTATGATTAGGAATTAGGAGGAGTTTCCGTGTCCTGTTCCTTCGCATGTATATCAGGAAACAAATTGTACAAAATAAATGTATGTATGCTTGCTTAATGTATACAGGTTATAAAATCCAGTTTTTCCTGGTGCAAAACTTTTAGATACCTTTGAAGAGTAGGCAGGGATCTTGTTATATTCTCAGGGAATAAATGAAACCACGCTGAAGAGTCAGAATAAATATTTGAAGAACGTACCTGCAAGAGCAAACCCAACTTCGGTAGCTTGTTAAAGATAACAGGAAGAAGAAATAGAGAATAGACAGTTTTTTGCAAGGGGGTGGGGGGTTGGACCCCTAATGGCTATTTTGTCAATGTTTCTGTTACTGTTAATCCTTTTGGAAGAATGTTGGCATTTAGATGCTCTGCGGGATGCATCAGGTTTCTTACCATGAGAGGGAGGGAACATGCCCTTTCACTGCTGAGATGAATACTCAATTAGTTTTAGAACTCAGTCAGCTGTGAAGAAAAATCACATTGGGAAATATGACAGTTTGAAATAAAACACATTAACATTGCCATAGGTCTGAAGGACACAGAAGACTGTTTCCTGTTCACATTATCCAAGTATCTGTACTAATGAAGAGATAAAGCAAGAGACAGCAAGCATCAGTCACTACCTCAAGCAGCCATTTTGGAAATGGGGGCTGATTTAGCTGGCATTTTCTCTCAGGTTATAATCCAAGAGGTATATCTTTGCTTGATTTTGCTGGGGACGTCAAATAAACAGAGTTCTAACTAGGGATGTGCACTGACCCCTCGGATCGGATCGGATAGCGGATCGGAATCGGACCTGGGGGGTCGTATCGGATCGGATCGGATCGGAGGATGGTCGGATCGGATCGGACCGGATGTCCGATCCGGATCGGACGCCATTTTGAATGCTTTTTCCCATAGCCAAGTATTGTTTTACAAAAACGCCTATAACTTTTTCATTTTTAAAGATAGAAGGATGAAACTTGGGCACATTATACACTGGTTAGGGATAGTTATCTGTGAGAAATTTCAGAAAGATTGGTGCATGCGTTTTGTGGCAATTAATTGTTTAATAAATACCCAGAAATGCCTATAACTTTGTCATTTTTAAAGTTACAAACATGAAACTTTGCCACATTGTAGGTGGTACCTTGGGACCTATCTGTGAGAAATTTCAGAAACTTAGGTGCTTGCCTTGTGTGGCAATTAATTTTAGAAAAATGGGTAGTAGTGGGGTAAATACATTTATGCCTCCCATTTTTTTATTTTTGAAGATACAAACAGGAAACTTGGGCACATTACAGGTACCACTTGCCTTGATATGTGTGTGAAATTTCAGAAACATTGGAGCTTGCCTTGTGTGGCAATTAATTTTTGAAACAATGAGGAAAGAAACACCTATAACTTTGTCATTTTTAAAGTTACACACATGAAACTTTGCCACATTGTAGGTGGTATCTTGGGACCTATGTGTGTGAAATTTCAGAAACATAGGTGCTTGCCTTGTGTGGCAATTAATTTTTTAATAAATACCCAGGAATGCCTATAACTTTGTCATTTGTAAAGTTACACACATGAAACTTTGCCACATTGTAGGCGGTACCTTGGGACCTATGTGTGTAAAATTTCAGAAACATAGGTGCTTGTATTGTGTGGCAATTAATTTTTGAAACAATGAGGGATTCATTGGACAGCACTTGCCCATAGGGATTCATTGGACAGTACTTGCCCATAGGGATTCATTGGACAGTACTTTCCTATAGGAAATCATTGGAAAGCACTTGCCCATAGAAAATCATTGGAAAGCACTTGCCCATTGAGAAATACAGTTATGCCTCCCACTTTTTTATTTTTGAAGATACAAACAGGAAACTTGGGCACATTGTAGACTGGTTAGGGATAGTTATCTGTGAGAAATTTCAGAAAGATTGGTGCATGCGTTTTGTGGCAATTAATTTTTTAATAAATACCCAGGAATGCCTATAACTTTGTCATTTTTAAAGTTACATACATGAAACCTTGCCACATTGTAGGTGGTACCTTGGGACCTATGTGTGTAAAATTTCAAAAACGTAGGTGCTTGCCTTGTATGGCAATTAATTTTAGAAAAATGGGTAGTAGTGGGGTAAATACATTTACGCCTCCCATTTTTTTATTTTTAAAGATACAAACAGGAAACATGGGCACATTACAGGGAACACTTCACTTGATATGTGTGTAAAATTTCAGAATGATAGGTCCAGGCATTTGGTGGCTACGAATTTTTTAGATTAAAAGTTATTAACCTTTTTTACACAGAGGCTGGGGCTGTCAATTGCACCCTCCCGCCTCCCGGGAAGAAGAAGGAAACACTTTCTCTCATCTCTTTGATCCTTGCACGCTTGGCTGCAACTGAGGTAGTATCCATTACAAAAGGCGAAACAAAGTAGCACTTGGCTCGTGTCTGCTTTGATTGATACTTTCCCTTTTTACTTAAGCAGAACGGCTGAGCCTAGGATCACTCTCTCTCGCTAGGATCGTTACGGGAGAAATTTTCTACAGTCTTCAAAGTGGTGTGTGCAGACACCTTGCCACCAAATGCCTGGACCTATCATTCTGAAATTTTGTAATGGATACTATCCCTAACCAGTCTACAATGTGCCCAAGTTTCCTGTTTGTATCTTCAAAAATAAAAAAGTGGGAGGCATAACTGTATTTCTCAATGGGCAAGTGCTTTCCAATGATTTTCTATGGGCAAGTGCTTTCCAATGATTTCCTATAGGAAAGTACTGTCCAATGAATCCCTATGGGCAAGTACTGTCCAATGAATCCCTATGGGCAAGTGCTGTCCAATGAATCCCTCATTGTTTCAAAAATTAATTGCCACACAATACAAGCACCTACGTTTCTGAAATTTTACACACATAGGTCCCAAGGTACCGCCTACAATGTGGCAAAGTTTCATGTGTGTAACTTTACAAATGACAAAGTTATAGGCATTCCTGGGTATTTATTAAAAAATTAATTGCCACACAAGGCAAGCACCTATGTTTCTGAAATTTCACACACATAGGTCCCAAGGTACCACCTACAATGTGGCAAAGTTTCATGTGTGTAACTTTAAAAATGACAAAGTTATAGGTGTTTCTTTCCTCATTGTTTCAAAAATTAATTGCCACACAAGGCAAGCTCCAATGTTTCTGAAATTTCACACACATATCAAGGCAAGTGGTACCTGTAATGTGCCCAAGTTTCCTGTTTGTATCTTCAAAAATAAAAAAATGGGAGGCGTAAATGTATTTACCCCACTACTACCCATTTTTCTAAAATTAATTGCCACACAAGTCAAGCACCTAAGTTTCTGAAATTTCTCACAGATAGGTCCCAAGGTACCACCTACAATGTGGCAAAGTTTCATGTTTGTAACTTTAAAAATGACAAAGTTATAGGCATTTCTGGGTATTTATTAAACAATTAATTGCCACAAAACGCATGCACCAATCTTTCTGAAATTTCTCACAGATAACTATCCCTAACCAGTGTATAATGTGCCCAAGTTTCATCCTTCTATCTTTAAAAATGAAAAAGTTATAGGCGTTTTTGTAAAACAATACTTGGCTATGGGAAAAAGCATTCAAAATGGCGTCCGATCCGGATCGGACCTCGTCGGATCGGATCGGATCGGAGGTTGATCGGATCGGATCGGATCGGATTTTCCCGATTTTGGGGCGGATCGGATTCGGATCGTGGATCGGATCCGATCCGATGCACACCCCTAGTTTTAACTACACTTTCTCCTCTCTTCTCTCCAAATGCACTGTAAATGTGTTTTTTTTTCTTTTTTACCAATAAGGCCACTTGTTCATGAATTAATCACACTGATGAAATACCATAGTTACAATGAACTCTGCTTGCCCCACTGAAGCTATTCTTACTGGTATACTGATAGTAATATTATCTAGATGTCTATTATAACAATAACAGTTGACCATATGGAAAGGAGGACAGGGCTCCTATATCTTTAACAGTTGTACTGAAAAGGGAATTTCAGCGGTGTCATTTGTATGCATGAAGCACCTGGTGAAATTCCCTCTTCATCACAACAGTTAAAGTTGCAGGGGCCCTGCCTTCTTTTGTATATGGTCACCCTAGTATAGCGCATGCACCTTTAACTGTTGTGATGAAGAGGGAATTTCACCAGGAACTAATTGCATACAAATAACGCTGGCTGAAATTCCCCTTTCTCTACAACTGTTAAAGTTACATGAGCCCTGACCTGGATTTTATCTGGTCACCCTAGCACTGTCCTCCTTTTCATATGGCCACCCTAAATAATCAACAGCAATGGAGTATTTGGGCTATGATATCCACAGCAGGTTTAAAGGCCCACTCAGATTCTGCGCTATGCATTACTTCCTCCCACTCAAGGATCCTCCATCTTGAACAGTCCTGCTCTCAAGTATCACCCCAACTATTTTCCCCCCTTAAGTTCATCACTTTTCTAGGTGTCGAGATTGACCTAGGCCAGATCTACACCAAGCAGGATAAAACACTTTGAAAATGTGGAGTAGCTGTGGTCTACAAAAGCAATCTTAACCTGACCAGACATCCTGTCCGGGAACTGAATCACATCGAGTGTGTGTACCTGAGTCTGAAGGCCAGGGATAGACTAGGGATTCTGTTAGTGTACTGGCCACCCCACTGCCTATCAGACTCCCTGGCCGAGCTCACGGAACTGGTCTCGGAGCTGGTGTTGGATTCGCCCAGGCTCTTGGTCCTGGGCGATTTCAACATCCCATTCGAGGCCGGTTTGTCAGGAGTTCATGGCATCCATGACAAACATGGGCCTATCCCAATTGGTCTCTGGACCCACACATTCAGCAGGTCACACCCTCGATGCTGTTTTCAGTTCCGAACAGACGGATCTGTGGGCGGAGGTATTGAATACCTCCGAATTGTCATGGACAGATCATTTTCTGGTCAGGGTTAGTATCACGGCTACCACCCGTCTCTGCAGGGGTGGCGGACCTATTAAGATGGTCCGCCCTCGAAGGCTGATGGATCCTTCTGGATTCCAGAAAGCCTTGGAGGGTTCCATGGCTGGTATCGTCGACGATCCTGTAGAAGCCCTGGTCAATAGATGGAATCAAGACCTAACTAGGGCTATCGACACGATCGCCCCCAAACGTCCTCTCCGGCCTGCTTCTAATAGAGCGCCCTGGTATACAGAAGACCTCAGGGAGTTGAAGTGGAAAGGACGACGACTGGAGCGCTGATGGCGGAAAACTCGACTTATATCCGACAAGACACGACATAGAGAACATCTTCGTTTCTATGGAGTGGCAATACGTGCAGCGAAGAAAGCTTTCTTCTCTGCACGCATTGCATCAGCGAATTCACGTCCAGCAGAACTGTTCAGGGTGGTGAGGGGTCTAATTCAGGCTCCTTCTCCCCTGAATCCGATTTTAGAGCCTTCGGTAATTCGCTGTGATGCTTTTAACGATAATTTCTCAGATAAAAACTCTCAGGTAAGAGCCAACTTAGATGCCATTGTTATAGCAGAGGCTGACAGTGGAGTGTCCAGTGACTCCGCGAGTAGGATTACACTTGATCAGTTTCAGTTGGTGAGTACCGAGGATGTGGACAAGGTACTTGGATGTGTGAGGAAGACGACTTGCCCTCTCGATCCCTGTCCTTCCTGGCTGGTCGTCCAGGGAGGAGATGCAGTTAGATCACATTTACAACATATTACTAATGCATCTCTCAGGGAGGGCAGCTTTCCATCATGTTTAAAAGAGGCGGTGGTAAGGCCGCTTCTAAAAAAGCCCTCCCTGGATCCCCTGGACCTTAATAGCTACAGGCCAGTATCAAATCTTCCATTTTTGGGCAAGGTGATCGAGAGAGCGGTTGCCTTTCAACTCCAGGCAGTCTTGGATGACACTGATTTTCTAGACCCATTTCAAACCGGCTTCAGAGCAGGATACGGAGTTGAGACCGCTTTGGTCGCCTTAGTAGATGATCTACGCCTTAGTATCGACAGGGGGAGTGTGTCCCTGCTGGTACTCCTGGACCTCTCAGCAGCTTTCGATACCGTCGACCATGGTATCCTTCTGGAGCGCCTGGGGGAATTGGGAATCGGGGGCACTGTGCTTCAGTGGTTCCGATCCTATCTCTCAGGCAGGTTCCAGATGGTGATGCTTGGGGATAGCTGCTCTTCAAAAAAGGAGTTGCTATGTGGTGTACCGCAAGGTGCCATCCTTTCCCCAATGCTGTTTAACATTTACATGAAACCGCTGGGAGAGATCATCCGGAGGCATGGGGCGGGGTGCTATCAATATGCTGATGACACCCAAATATATTTCTCTATGCCTTCAACAACATCGTCAGCTAAGGATAGTGTGTCTCCTCTGAACGAATGCTTGGAGGCGGTAATGGGCTGGATGAGGAAAAACAAACTGAAGCTGAATCCAGACAAGACGGAGGTGCTTGCTGTCAAAGGCCCCAACCTGGGTTTGGAGGTGTGTCGACCAGTTCTGGATGGGGTTACACCCCCCCTGAAAGACTGTGTTCGCAGCTTGGGGGTACTCCTGGATCCGTCGCTCCAGATGACAGCTCAGATTGATGCGATGGCCAGGAGTGCCTACTATCAGCTTCGGCTGATACGCCAGCTGCGCCCCTTCCTAGAGTTGGAAGACCTAAAGACGGTAGTGCACGCGCTGGTAACTTCGAGGCTCGACTTCTGCAATGCGCTGTACATAGGGCTACCTTTGTGCCTCGTCCGGAAACTTCAACTTGTTCAAAATATGGCAGCCAGGTTGGTCACCGGTACACCTAGGGGTGACCACATTACACCAGTTTTAAAATCACTTCACTGGCTGCCGGTCAGTTTCCGGGCAAAGTATAAAGTGTTGGTTATTACCTTTAAAGCCCTACATGGTTTGGGCCCAGGCTACCTACGGGATCGCCTTCTCCCGTACAATCCGCCCCGCACTCTTAGGTCCTCTGGGAAGAACGTACTCAAGCCAGCCAGAACTAGGCTGGCGAGTGTTACCCAGAGGACCTTCTCTTCTATGACTCCCAGACTATGGAATGGTCTGCCGGAGGAGGTTAGACAAATTGACAGTCTTCATGAATTCAAGAGAGTCAGGAAGACTGTTCTCTTCTGGCAGGCCTATCCGGATGAATTTTAAAATGTTTTAATGATGTGTTTCTCTTGTTTTAAATTTTTTAACTTTGTCATGTTTGTATATGCATTGTGTTCCCCGCCTCGATCCGTAGGGAGAGGCGGGTTATTAATAATAATAATAATTATTATTATTATTATTATTATTATATGGAGTGTGTCTTGGGCCCCAACAGTTAGGGTGACCAGATAAAATCCAGGTCAGGGCTCATGTAACTTTAACAGTTGTAGAGAAAAGGGAATTTCAGCCAGTGTCATTTGTATGCAATTAGTTCCTGGTGAAATTCCCTCTTCATCACAACTGTTAAAGTTGCAGGGGCCCTGCCTTCTTTTGTATATGGTCACTCTAGTATAATGCCTGCACCTTTAACTGTTGTGATGAAGAGGGAATATCACCAGGAACTAGTTGCATACAAATGACACTGGCTGAAATTCCCTTTTCTCTACAACTGTTAAAGTTACATGAGCCCTGACCTGGATTTTAACTGGTCAGCCTACCAACAGTTGTCAAAACTGTTATAAACTGTTTTAAAGCAGTACTGTAGATCCTGCCCTAATCAGCACCTAATCAGTGACCTAATTACTATTGCAGTAACATCATTCATCCAGAGAAGCTCTACTTATTTCTAGAAACATTTTTCACCTATGCCTACTTGTCTGGTTTTGCAACAGAAGAAAACAAGCCAGGTTTTGCAACAGGAGTGGCAAACTTAGCTTTCCTATAAAGGAAATTACTTATTTGCACCACACCCTTTCTCAAAAGACCTCAAGAGAGTAATATTCAAGTACCAACCAGACACAGACCTGCTTATCTTTAGAAATTGTCTGGCACTTTCAGATGAGTCATTGGAACAGGATATAAGATGTGGCATGGGACCCAACAGTTGTCCACTTTAATCTCTACCTATAAAGCAGAAAGTATGTGTGCATCACGTATGTCCGGAAATGTTTACCCAGTTCCACATATGGTAATGCCTTAATACAGACAAACAGATCTTCATGTACATGGATCAGAAAAAATCTAAAAACATGTTTTCTGGGGGATTTAAAGTATTTTTAAAGTATTTAATAAAAACCTAGGTTTATGCCTACAACTCCCAGCATGCCTTGGGCAGAACTCCCAGCATACCTTGGGTGGGAGCCCAGACTTACTGGTCTTTGGTGGCCATTGTGATTCTTAAGGCCAGTCTCGAGCGGTCAACCCAGTTCCACATAAAAGGCAACAACCCACATAAATGGGTTGCATCCATTTGCGGTGCCTCCTCCCACCTGCCATGTGTGGCTTAAAATCATAACTAGATACAACAAGTGTGTCTTTGAGTGGCCAAACTCTGGACGTGCTCAAAGCCACCCTGTCCTGTTATGGCTGTTTTCTCAGAAACTGCAAGAAACGCACATACAGCTTTTGCCCTTAAAAGGAAGGAAGGGAGGGAAGGAGGAAAGGGAAGCACTCTGCTAATGCCCAGAAATCAGCTCAATGAAGGGGGGGAGTGCCAGGCCCAGCCCCAGCCCTTCAGTACAGGCTCCTGATGTAGCACTTGGTGGGTGAGAAACACAGGCCAAGGCAGTCCCATGAGGATTGGCCAGAGCTGGGTGCATCCACTGACAGCCGCTTACCTCCCCTCCTTGGCGATGCTGTTCCTCAACGCTCTATTAAGGAGCAGCATTGGCAATAAGAGGATGTCTCAGAGGATGCAGGCACCTATGGGCTGCCAAAGGCATGCTGGGAGGTATAGTACTGGCATGTAGAGTGGCTGATTTAAAATAAAGTATAGTTGAGCAAACCTGACCTCTCACTAACTGTCTTTATTCTCCTACCTGACTTTCTCCAACTGCCACTAACCCTACCCACCATTCCATTCTAGCCTCAGCTATATCAGTCAATCCTCCATTCACTCCTCTGTCTCAATGGTATAGTCAGGCTTTTACATAAAAATCATAAACTTTATTCAGTAATTCTTGCATCTGTCTCGGAATGTTGTGGACAGGAAAAAAATGACAGGAAAAAAATGCAGCATAAAAAAATCTCATCAAGTTAAAAGGCTGTGGAAAAAATAATGTAAAAAAACCTCACTTGGCACTTAAAAGCCATTAATGCAGTCACTAGGCCAGCCTGCCTGAGAAAAAGAAATCCACAAGCAGGGTGCCACAGCTAAGAAGGCCCACTCTTAGGGTGACCAGATAAAATGTGTCATTTGTATGTGATTAGTTCCTGGTGAAATTCCCTCTTCATCACAACAGTTAAAGTTGCAGGGGCCCTGCCTTCTTTTGTATATGGTCACTCTAGTATAGTGCCTGCACCTTTAACTGTTGTGATGAAGAGAGAATATCACCAGGAACTAATTGCATACAAATGACCCTGGCTGAAATTCCCTTTTCTCTACAACTGTTAAAGTTACATGAGCCCTGACCTGGATTTTATCTGGTCAGCCTACCCACTCTCCCACCACATCTCAGATGGTGTTCAAAGATTAACATGTTATTCAGGTTCCTAGACTTATGCCTACAACTCTCAGCATGCCTTGGGCAGGACGGAAGACTCATCAGGCTTTGGCAGCCATTATCTGGTAGTGGCTTGCCCTCCTGGGCCTGAAGGGAGAGTACCTGGGGCCAGCTGCCTCAGTTGCTAGGCCCCATCGGGAGCAGGAGAAAAGGAGGCTGCAGGTCTGGGCCTGTTGCCAATGGCAACCAAGCTAACCGTCAGCCAGCCAGCTCCCTCAAGGCCTACCTATGGGCATGTATTACACAGTGTAGTGTGGACTGGCTCAGCCAGACTTTACTTCCCATGAGCTTCAGCAGCAGAACTCCCATTGGGCAAGTCAGGCACTGCAGCAAAAGGCATGCTGGAAGTTTTTGTTTTCTGTGGGGACAAGGAAAATTATGGCGACAGCTTCTGCAGCCTTGGTCATGCGTTGAAGGTGACAGAGGAGGGGAAGAAACTAATTTAATTTGTCTTAAAGTTACCTCACAGGCCTAGGACTGGCCTACCTTGAAGAGTTGTCATGAGGGAGAGAGAGGAAAAAAAGAAATTAATTTAATTTGTTTAAAGGCAAACTCACAGGCCTAGCACCGGCCTGCTACTTTAAGATGATTACTTCGCAGACATCTTTTAGGGGGCCCGTAAATTATGCCAATGAAGTATTCTGTGTCCTGGATGCTTTTCCTTTTCCATAATAACTTTAGACCACATGCATACAACAGTTCCCCCTGTCCACTGAGATCCGCTTCCCTACTATATGTTATTCAGATATCTCAGCAATGCTAGGTATATTTTGAAAACATATTTTTAGGTTTGCATCTTTTTTAGCTGTTAGCCAAAGCATGATGGGAGGTGTAGGCATTTCAGGCTGCGGAGGGCTGTTGCGGGTGGTGTGGGGAAAGAGGCGGCATGAAAGGCAGCCATTGGCTGCTCCATGTGGCATCACAGTGGCAGGGAGGGGGTGAATGAGCATAAATTGAGGCTCACCCCTTCCTGCCGCCTCTTCGTTCAAGTGGCTGCATGAGGATGAAGAGGGTGCGGTGGTGTGATTGCATATCCCAGAGGCCTCGGCAGTGGTAGCAGTGAACGGATTTCGTGAGGCAGTGGGCGATACCGAAGAAAGAAGGATCCTTCCTCCACCAGTGTTCTCCTTTGCCCATGACCAGGCGGGCCATGGTGGCACGTGGTGGCACGTGGTGGCACGGCGCATCTGCACTGAGCGCACCAGCGGCTGTGGCATCCTACTTGCTGTGAGTACACACCATTTCCCTTATTGGGGCCGGGATGGCTACAGCGGCAGCGGTGCAGCTCTGAGCGGCACACCTGCGCAGGGCAGGAATAATAGCTGGGGCTTCTCCTTCTTCACCCACCTATGGCTGGAGCGGTCGGGGCAGGCGCTGCAGCCTCGGGAGGCACAGCGAAACAGCAGAGCTTGCAGCCCATGAGGAGTGGGCAGCGGCTGGGCTCTGGGCACGTGGAGCCCTTTCGGCAGCTGGGAAGCAGCTGAGGGAAAACAAAATACAGGTTCCAGTGCAAAGGGGGTTGAGTGGCATTTGGGATTGCCTGCCTTTCCTCCAAGCCAGGCACCAAAACAGCCTTTCCTCCTTTTTGGGCGGCTAGTGGCACGGGTGTTAGTGGGGCTGAGTGCCCAGTTTAAATTTAACTGTAGAATTGAACTCTCCCAATCTCTAGGGCAAGAGTTGGCACTGGCTGAGAACCCATAGGTTGCCATATAGTGCCACCCCCCGGGACTCGGAGGATTCAGAGGAAATAATAGGAATTGATTAACATTTATATTAATAGTCGTAATTTAACAACAACAACAACAGCAACAAGGAAAAGAATAATCAAACTTGAATTGATAAAATTCTAGTTAATAATAATGCCACCAAAGAAGGGAGTAGGGGGAAAGAAAGGTAAGGGGAAGGCCCCTCCCCCACCTCCTACCAAAAGTGCCAGGCTAAGGCAGGAATCTTCATCAGAAGATGAAGCTAACCTTCAAATAGCAGCTATTCTTGCACGATTGCAAGCGGTAGAGCGAGATAAAGGGATACCACCCTTTGCTCCACTTCCTGAGCAACGGAAGGCCGGAAGGGTTCCGCAGCAAACTCACACACAGGCACAGGATAAACTATTGTTGTCTGTTTCTGCCAGGTTGGATGCCATTGAGGCAACATCCAGGACAATACCAGCTCAGGTCATTCAGGAGGCAAACACAGGGAACCCACCAGTCAGCACTGTGGTACCTTCCACAACAGAAAGCCAATGCGAGTCAGCAATGGAACAAGTGAGGACAACGGCAATTACAACTATGGTTCAAATGCAACCTACAGCCGGGGCGAGTCTAACAGGACAACACAGCTGACACAGTCACTTACAATGGGAGCTATTCCCCCATGAGAATGGTACCCCTGGTTAGCGGGATTCACCTGGCCTCAGGCAGCCCCATCAGGAGGAACTATGCTGGGTAACCCTCAGGTGGTCCCCAATTTGAGTATGGCAACCTCCCAGGCCCCGGCTCAACTAAATACTGTTGAAACAACAGCAGCTGGGCTGGCTCCATAACATAAAACACATTTACCTGACGTGCAGCAGCAGCCAGGCAGCCCATCTGTAAGTGGTAGCATGATCCTAGCAGCCAATACAGCCGATGAATCCTTACAACGCCAGCAAAATATCTCTGCAGCCCAGTTGTCCCCCCTAGCAGCGGCATGTGCATCGGTTTGGCAGGACCCAGCATAGGTATTCCTATGCTGGGGCAGAGAGGGAGGCCAAACTGACCAGAAGTACTTCCGCTCCACTAGGGTACCATCTTTTACCTGCAACTAGAGAGAGGATATTAAAGGGAGAATATATTGATGTATTTTCCTTGCTCTTCTGTGAACCGGAGGACAAGGAAAAGGAAAAATCTAGTGGCAAGGAATTTGAAAAGTTATGCAGAAAGAAGGTAGCCAGGACATGGGCCAATTGGCTGCCTGGTTTCCTTATATACATGGGCATAGTACAACAACAATTCCCAGAGAGGGGTTGTATTTTGACTAAATACCTCGATATGATTTATTGAGCGTATACAGAGTACGAGGGCGGAGCTTGGCTTGCTTACGACAAGTCATTTTGCCGAAGAGCTTCCTTTGAGCATTCCATTAGATGGGATACCAAGGACCATGACCTCTGGCTTCAGTGTATGACACCAGCTAGATCAAGTTTTGGGGAAAGAGCAGACAGTGGCCATGTTTTGGCCAAGTATCAACCCGCTCCCTCTTCTTGAGGGAATGCGGGGCAGGGGGTTCAACACTGCCAGCCTTGCTGGGAGTACAGTACATGGGGAAATTGCACCCGTACAATGTGCCGATACCGGCATGAGTGCCCTATATGTGGTAACCAGCACCTAGCTTCCACTTGCCCAAGAACCAGAGGGGGAAGAGAAACAGGACGCGATGGCCAGGGAAACAAGAAACCCGGCAGTCAACAGCCTCCTCCAAAAGAGCCCTAGCCCAATTAAGTTAGAGCCTTTACGGCACCTTCTGCTACTTTACCCAAAGCGTGCAGATGCACATACCTGGAACTAGGTTTTTCCGAAGGTTTCTGCATCCCATTCGTAGGCCCCCTTCAAGCTTCATTTGCTAAGAATCAAAAATCAGTTATTGTCATGGAACAGCTGGTCCGTGAGAAGATTGACAAGGAAGTCATGGTCGGACAGGTGATAGGCCCATTCGATATGCCACCCATAGCCAATCTCAGGGTGTCTCCTTTGGGAATCGTCCCCAAGAAAATACCAGGGGAATATAGGAGTATACATAACCTATCCTTCCCAAAAGGGGGATTGGTTAATGACTCCATTCCAGACCACCTTTGTTCTGTCCGATATGCTTCCTTCAATGCAGCAGTGTCCATGGTGCGCAGAAACAGTAGGGGGGCATTGATGGGCAAATGTGATATTAAATCCGCCTTCCTCATACTGCCTATCAACCCCGCGGATTTTGATTTGTTAGGTTTCTCTTCCATGGAAAAATTCTACATAGATAAAGCACTTTCGATGGGATGTGCCATTTCCTGTGCCATGTTCGAGTGGTCTAGTTCATTCCTTGAACGGGCATTGCAGTCACGTATGCCACCGAGGGAGTCTGTTCACTATTTGGATGACTTCCTGTTTTCTGGGCCTGTTGAGACCATGCAGTATGTGTATCTGATGAGTGAGTTTCAGGCTTTAGCTGAGGAGCTGGGCGACCCGCTGGCACAGGAAAAAACAGATGGTCCTGCACACATTATTACATTCTTGGGCATTGAGCTGGACTCCCAGCAGCAGTGCTCGATACTCCCCTTGGATTAGCCTCCCCTTGAGGCATTAAAGGGAAAATTTGTGGCAATTTTTCAAGCCAAGAAGGTCACTCTGCTACAGCTACAATCTATAGTAGGACATCTCAACTTCACCTGTAGAGTTGTTGCCCCGGGTAGAGCATTTTTCCGACATTTATGCAGCGCTTTATCACATCATCAGGTCCAAAGGTTTTGAGAACTGACGCCTTGGGCAAGGCAGATGTGGCAAACTGGGAAGCGCTGCATCATGATTCGCCCAAATAAGATGGATGCCCGAAAAAAGGAGAAAGGTAATATGAGGGGTTGCCATTCCAAAAACACTGGGATACGTGCAGGGAGTGGGCTGGAGGACTGAGGAGGAGGAAGCCATACCAAGCTGCCGCATGGCCAATCATCTGTCAAGGAGCAACTTGAGTTAGTGAGCAAACAACCAACCCACTCTGACTTGTTCTTAGGGTGGTTTAGCATTACATGCGAACTCATCCAGTGACCAGTATAGAGATGGCACACATAATAGCCATTGGGTTTTACTATTTTCTGAGTCTTAGAATAGCATTTCCCCCCATGTAGTTGTGTTTATTTTACACCGTACAGTACCAGTTACCTGACATGGAATTTAGCGTCCACAGTTTCTAGTATTCATGCATGTAGATAAACAATTGTACATGTACAAACAAAGGAAAAAACTAATGCAAAACTCAGTCTGGGCCTTGGGTGATAATAAAAGGAAGGGCAACAATTCCAATCTGCTTCATTCCAGTCCTCCCCAGGGATCCTAGCTTTTATCTCTGTGCTGCTATATCTTCCTTGTTCTTTACCATTCTAGTAGTTGTATTCCAACTCTTCTAAAGATCTACAAATCAAAACATTTCAACTGAAACATCTTTTGACACATACTCTTTTTTTTTAATTAGCTTGTAAAACTCAACTAGTGAAATATATTTATCATTTAATTCCCTTTGCAACAGTCATAAATATTTGTTCCAGTGTCACTGCCTTTATATGGCAATGTGTGGGCCCAGCAGTTGGTACACACCTTACCCTTGGGCATGATTGATGACACGGCAAGATTTAGGAAAGGGCTGTTAGATGATACAAATGCTGCTTCCTTTTGCAGATCCTGTTACTGTATAGAAAAAGATACAGGAAAGTGATGAATCTGACATTGAAGCTAACAGAAACATTGAAATTGTACCTCATCGACCATTCTGCTCATGCTTTTCTAACTGTGTGTCAGGTGGAACACCTGAGATGGGAGAGCAAAGCTCCAGGGAGGGATAGGAGGTAAGTGGAATCCATATCCCCTTCACTAGCCAAAACATAGGTAGTATTCCCAGTAGCAAAAGATCTTTGATTATGTGCGGGGTGACTGATTCTCCCAGTTAGAAAGGGCTCCTGCTTTGTTCTGATGCATACCCCCTAAGTTTTGTTTTATTTGTTTATTTAATTATTTGTTACATTTCTATACCGCCCAATAGCCGAAATTTTTAAAAAAGGCTTAAAACCACAGTGGAAAAGTACAACGAGAATAAAACCTAGCAGCAATGCAAGATTTATACTAGAATAGCAAATTTTAGATAGGCTAGATATGTCTTCTTCTATTCCTCTTACTAGCAGTGTTGATTAATGCCCCAGTCCACAGCAGGAGTTCGATGCGCAGAACTGCATGCAAGAATCTTTCCGTGTTCTGCAATGGAGCTGAGGCTTGGTGTCAGATTTGGCAGATGTTTAGAAGTGGGCCAAACTCAGAAAATATGAGAAATCCTGCCATAAGTTCATAAAAATGGATGTCTCTAATGGGCAAGGCCATTGCATGCCTAATGATGCAAACCTGTGCACGTCTTCTCAGGCATAAACCCCAGTGAATTCAGTGGGGCTTGCTCCCAGGTAAAGTGGATATAGGACTGCAGCCATAGAGGCTTACAATATACAATTAATAACAATATTGCATTTGTTCTCTTAAAAAAAAAGTTGACTGGCAGAGACTTTAGGAAAAGATGGGCTAAGCACCAATTAGAACAATGTTGTCTTATTGCACTGATGTGTTGGGAATTGTTCTGTAAGCTTCCAAATCTTTTAAGGTTCCTTGTCAGAAATATTAATCTAGAGCAGGGAGAGAAAAAATGCATTTGGACAAGCAATGAGGGGTCCTTTCAGACAGAGCAGTCCTAGCACTAACAATCAATCGGCTTTTTGCAGTTATTCCATCTTTTCTTCGTTAACAGATTTTGAGCTCCATCACACCAGCAATTTATCGAACTCTCGCCATGTCTTGGATGTGTTTTTGCAGCATGGTTCTCACATGATGTCATCCCTGTCCTGCACTCACCTTGCCTCTTCCCCTCTGTTTTACATCTTATTTTGGAGTGGGGAAAGTCCGGTTTCCCTGTGCACAGTAAAGCCGCTCCTCCCTCTCATGTATTGTTGTCCTTGAGCTATATCGGACACTCCCATTTTTTTGTTGGGGCATTTGTGTTGAAAGGCGGTCTTTCTGACAAAGGAGGAGGGGCAGTTCTCTGCTCAACTGTAAAGGGGGATAGAGAGAGGGTGCCTGAACATCCCGCAGAGAAGGTGAGCAAGGCTGCTGCCGCCTGTGCTGGGAATCAAGCCCATTCAACTCTATGGTTCTTACTCCTGAGTAAGCATGTCTAGGTTTCCTGACCAAAACAATGTCGGCTTCCCCTTGCCATGCCAACATTGACCATAAACTTCTCCAAAAACTAATTGTAATACTTTCTCTTCACTTATCTTGTTTAATATGATCTTAGGGGAAAGCATAGTGTGTTGTTTTACTGTAATTGTGCAGTTTCAGGCAAATTGTGTGTGCTACAAATTGAAGACAATGATATCTGGACCCCCTGCAAAATTCTTTGAATGAGGCAGGCTGATGGTGTAATAAAATCCACGGCTGGAAGTACCCTAAATCCTCACTCTTGCTGTCAGTGCTGAGAGAGACCCTGAAAAAGAACTTCTTTAAGGCATTGGACCTTACCCAGCAAGATATATAATCTCTATCAATACTCAACAGCCTGTCCCCTCCCCAGCAGTAAGAAACACCACTAACATTTTGGATATTTTGGTGTTAGAGGAGACCTTGCTAACTATCTTAAGAGCTCAAACTCGAGTAAGTTCAAAATGGAATTAAATCCATAAAATGAAAGCTAACTCTCATGTCGCAGCAGTTTAATAAAGTTTTTCAGTAGCCGAGGGCCAAATTAGATGTTAAACAATTTACACAATTGTTAATTGCTAATTGTGTGAATGGTGTAAATGTATGTTGCAGGTCTGCAGTCCCCAGTCCATTCTGAATCCTGCCCAGAGAGATGAGGGCGAGCTTTCTCTTTGCCTCTTGCTATGGTCACAATCTGGATTGGGTGCCCCAAACTTGCTATTTGCATCAACAAGAAAATTCCCATTGGTGGCAATAGGAGCTTTTCCCTCCACACCAATAGCAGATGAGAAGGGGGGCAGTCTGGTTCAGAACCAAGAGTTAAAGCCCCTCCCCATCCCCCCAGCAGGGTAACAATCTTGATCAGCATTCACATATTTACAATTTATACTTAAAAAACATCCATGCAATTGCTGATTGCACAAACATCATAGTGTCTAGCTTGACCCTTACCAATCTAGGGGGTGCTGCTGGTAGTTTAGGACTGGCATAGTATACGAACCAGCAATGTGATTTATTTCTAATAATAATTAGGTCCCATATTTTGGCAGGTAAAAACTTCGGAATTAAATGATCTAGTGGTATTACACAGTTCTCCAAACACCAAGTGCACACTTCTGCCTGCTTATCTGAGCTTTGTAAACTGTGACATGTGCCACTTCCCTATGTGCCAATGCTCCCCGTTTACCATATTCCCCTGGCAGGGCTAGGAACACCCTTGATCTTTTTAATCCAGACACAGTAGGCAAGGTTATGGGTAAAGCATCATGGGGGAAGTCTGCAAGAAAGGAATGTCTAAAGCCATGCTACAGGATCCACTAAATATTCACAATGGGGCTTATTGATTCATAGGCACAGATGGAAAACAAAGATCAACATACAGAACATATACTCAAGAGGAAAAGCAAGTCAGGTGGTCTTGCTATAACCCCTAGCTTAGAGGGGAGCAACTTGTGGACGTCCAAATGTTTTGTCCTACATCTTCCATCATCCCTCACCATTGGCTATGCCTGATGGGCATTGCAATTCAACATCATCAGGAGGGCCAAAAGGTGCCCACTCCTGCTAGCTACACTAACTTTGACCCTGGGATCATTTAGTCGTAGAGTGACCATATGGAAAGGAGGACATGACTCCTGTATCTTTAACAGTTGTATTGAAAAGGGAATTTCAGCAGGTGTCATTTGTATACATGCAGCACCAAGTGAAATTCCCTCTTCATCACAACAGTTAAAGTTGCAGGGGCCCTGCCTTCTTTTGTATCTGGTCATTCTAGTATAGCTCCTGCAGCTTTAACTGTTGTGATGAAGAGGGAATAGAAAAGGTGAGAGACAATGTGTTAGTACTCAGCAAAAGAGAGATCTTTTGGATTCTCAGTCTAAGATCTCGAGCCCCCAAAGGCTAAATGACTCTTTGGAGTTCAGTACTTACAACCAATATAAATAAAATAGTGGTCACAGCTGAAATCTACCAGAGCTGCCCTCTTTTGTATCTAGTCACCCTAGTATAGCTCCTGCAGCATTAACTGTTGTGATGAAGAGGGAATTTCACTAGGTGCTGCATGTATACAAATGACACCTGCTGAAATTCCCTTTTCTATACAAATGTTAAAGATACAGGAGACCTGTCCTCCTTTCCATAAGGTCACCCTAAAAATTTAGATGAGAACAGCGCAATGATATCTATGTGGGACAAGGGCAGGTATACATCAAATTCACCACCTTCTCTGTCTCAGGCTAAAGGCAACTACCAACTGATAAGTCCCAGCCGTCAACAAGGCTGTGCTCTCTTCCCCTCCCTGGCCTAATTCTGTTTCCCATCTTGACTACTCAGGCCCAACAGCCAAATCTGGCAGACACACTTTGTTACAGATACCCCATCTACTACCAAAAGCATCCCAAAAATGTTTTTAAAAGATAGGGTTTTCAGTTCCCCCACCTTCCAAAGAATTGCAAAAGTTGTTTGCAATAGATTTTTGGAGGAGAGGGGAGGGGAGGGGGGGGCGAGAGAAATGTTGTTCAGAGAACAAGAAGCACAGAAGTTCCATTGAGTGCATGCAATCCTTGGCCAAGCCTCAAGTAGTTATCTGGATTGTGGCCTAGGACTCCTACGTTAAACCTCCTATGAAGAATAGCCCACAATTCTTTAACAAGAATAGAAAGAGGCCAATTGAGACTCCTTCTTTGATTATTTTAAAGCCCCGGGGGAAATTCTAAATACCAATTGTTTGCAGCCTTAACCACTTAGTTGAGAAAAGATTTAAGTATTCCCCAAACTCCTCAGTAGTGGGAGGTGGGAATAGCAGGGTGCCTACATCTCTTTTATTCCCTGAACAGTTTGGGACCAGGTTACTTGGCAGACTGCCTTCCCCAATACAGACCTATGGGATTAAGAGCCTATCTACACAGTCCTTTGGAACGTTTTAAATAGTATTTTAAGAGGTTCCAAATAGATGCGTTCTAAAACGTCTTAGGCCACATTAAGGAGTACTCACAGGAGAAAACTTCTTCAGTCTTCAAAGCGGTGTGTGCAGTCACACACTCTTCTGCCCTGTCTCTTTCTGTTTCGTTTTTACAATGAGTTTAGGGCAAAGCATTGTGGGCATTGTAGTTCACTCGCCCACTTCCTCCTTAGCCCCTCTTTCTTCCCCACCAATCAACTGCTAAGCATTTGGGCACCGGTAAACGAAGCACTGCCCCCATGAATCACAAACAGTAAGGAAGGACACATTATTTTACTTAAAACGATTTATTAAAAGTGAAACCGTTGTATATAGCTGAAGTGAGTTTTAAAAAACCTTGGGTATACATCATTCAAGGGAGTGCATCAAGTGGCCCAAAGTGTTTTTGCAGCCTTTATAAAATGTTAAAAACCTAGCATGTAGATTGGCTCTAAGGTAACTGGAGGAGGTTGTACTGTGACCTTCAGATTGCCATCTTGCAGCAACCCAGAAACAAGGCCTTCTCCATGGTGGCACCCACCAATTGGCAAGCCCTCCCTCCTGGTATTCCAGGAGCACCAGCTATGGCCCGTTTTAGGTGCTAATTAAAGACCCATCTCTTTACCCAGGTCTTTCTTTAGTGGGTGTGCTGCTCAGTTTGTTTGTTAATTCTGGTGCTGTATTGGTTTTCATGTTTTTACAAACTTTTTAGCCATTCTTGTGTATTTTTAATATATATCATGATGTATTTAAATGTATTTAAATATCCCTGCAAATAGTTGAGAGATTATTGAAAATATGGTAAGCGGTATATAAATCTATGAAATAATAATACATCAGGGTAGGAAAATTATTATTATTATTATTGTTGTTGTTATTGTTGTTATTATTATTATTATTATTAATTGCATTTATATACCACCCCATAGCCGAAGCTCTCTGGGCGGTTTACAAAAATTAAAAACATTGAACATTAAAAAACCGATATACAAAATTTTAAACCATAAAAAGCATAAAAGCAGGTTATAAATACAATATCCATTTAAAAACAACCATTCTGGGTCAAACAACAACAACAACAAAACCCTCAACATATGCTGTTAAATGCCTGGAACAGGAAAGTATTTCATCAGAGAGATCATACCATAATTGGGGGGACCACCACTGAAAAGGCCCTGTCCATTGTTGCCACCCTCCGTGCTTCCCTCGGAGTAGGCAACCAGAGGAGGACCTTAGCTGTTGAGCGCAGTGTATGGGTAGGTTCATGTCGGGAGAGGCGTTCTGTCAGGTATTGTGGTCCCAAGCCGTGTAAAGTTTTTATAGGTTAAAATAAATTATGGCCCTCCTGATGTCATCAATTTATAACTTCACCATAGTTTGTAAGCTGCAGGTTTGATTGATGTTACCTGTTTTTATAGAATTTTTATTGAATATCCATTGAATGTCTATGGCATTTGTTCTGTGTTGTTTTGCACTGTTCTACCCTTAAAAAGTGGCCTAAACATCACTATAAATACATACCTACTATAATTCACTGCTGACCATCAGCCATGTTGGCTGACTCCAATGGGTGTTAATTGGAGAGCCACATCTGGTCATCTGCATTGGTCCTCCTATTCCTTGGATTTGGATACATGTGGTAAATTTGGCACTCATTTCTCCAGGCTGCCACAACTGGCTCCACCACACATAGAGACAGGTTGCTCACCTGTAACTGTAGTTCTTTGAGTGGTTATCAGTGCATTCACACATGAATGAGCTCTGCGCGTGCGCAGGGCCTCGGCGTCGGGAAACTTCTAGAGCTGTGAGACACTTTAGGCAGGAACCCCTCCCCCACCATCTAGTGTGCATGTCCACTGGGTTCCCGCTCAGCTCCTCAGTTCTCTTGAGACTGATATGATGATCTCAGGACCGAGAGCCAAAGGTACACCTCTGTATGGAAAAAATTGTCGACACCGAAGTGGGGATGGTGGGAGGGTTTGTGTGAATGCACAGATGACCACTCAAAGAACTACAGTTACAGGTAAGCAACCTGTCTTTCTTCTTCATGGTCTCTGTGCATCACACATGAATGGGTGAATAGAAAGCTGACTTACTGGAGGTGGGAAGGTGGAGACAGCATCATTGGAGGACCGACGAGAGTACTGCTCTGCCAAAAGCGCAATCCGCTTGGGAGCGAAGGTCAAGGTGCTAGTGTGAGGTGAATGTAGATGGTGTTGCCCAGGTAGTGGCTTGACAGAGTTCCTGGAGTGGAATTCCATGTCCGAAAGCCGCTGACGTGGAGACAGCTCTGGTAAAGTGTGCTTGAATAGAGTGTGGTAAGTCCAAATGCGCTAGACTGTAGGCAAATTTGATAGTGTCTACAATCTATTTGGATAGGCACTGAGAAGAGATAGGCTGGCGTTTCGTAGGGCCCATATAGGATAGGAAAAGTCGAGGCGACTGTCGGAAAGTCTGTGTCCTTGCTCTGCAGAAGAGAAGGGCCCGTCTGACGTCCACCGTGTGTAACGAGGATTCTAGTGGCAATGAAGGGTTTTGAAAGAAAGCCGGTAGGATGAGATCCTGGTTAAGATGGAAAGTGGAGAGGACTTTTGGGAGGAACTAAGGGTGGGTACAGAGGATAGCCTTATCCGCATGGAAGACGAGGTAAGGGGGGTCAACATGGAGTGCACAAAGTTCAGATGCGCGTCTTGCCATGGTGATAGCTATAAGGAAAGCTACCTTAAATGAGAGTAGGCGAATGTCTGTAGTGGCCATAGGTTCAAAGGGCTTGGCCATCAGGGCAGCCAAGAGTACTGAGAGGCTCCATTGTGGAGTAAAATCATGGATGGGCGGTAGCAGATTTTTGAGACCTCTCATATATTGCCATACAGTTGGATGTGTGAACACCGTGAAGCCTTGTATGGCAGGGTGTGACGCCGATATGGCCGCCAGGTAAACTCTTATAGAGGAGAATTTCAATCCATCTTGATAGAAGGAATGAAGGAACTGAAGAATGGTCGAGATGGAGACTTCACAAGCTTGGAATCCAAGTTGGAAGGTGAACTTCGTGAAGCACTGCCACTTTCTTTCGTAAGACTTTCTAGTCGATGGTCGACGGGCAGCTGTAATGACCAAGCGTATAACCTCCGGAAGCATAGTCATGTCATTAGAGTGGAGATTCTCCACACGGTTAGGCGGAGAGTGGCGATGTCCGGGTGAAGTGTGCGACCTCTGTCCTTGGAGAGCAGGTTTGGGCAATGTGGGAGGCGCAGGAAAGTTCCCTGGGCTAACCTGAGTAGTGGCGCAAACCATGGTTGGCGGGGCCACCAAGGAGTGACAAGGATGGCGTTCATGCTGTTGGTGCGGAGTTTCGCAACAACCCGTGGTATTACTGGGAATGGAGGAAAGAGGTAGGAGAACTTGTCTGTCCAGGATCTCAGGAAGGTATCGCCTAATGAGCGTGTGCCTCGGCTGGTTCGGGAGCAGAAGCGTTGGAAGACTGCAGTCCCTTTGAGGCAAAAAGGTCTATGGATGGTGTGCCCCATCGATTGAAGATCAGACAGAGGGCGTCATGGCTGAGTTGCCATTCATGAATGTCCGAGAAAGTCCTGCTGAGAGTGTCGGCTAGGAGATTGTCTTTTCCTGTGATATGAGTCGCAGAGAGAATGATGTGCTGTCCTATCGCCCACTCGAAAATCTGGAATGTGAGATTTATCAGGTCCAGGGAGTGTGTGCCACCTTGCTTGTTGATGTGCCAGAGGGCTGATGTGTTGTCTGTTAGAATAAGAACATGATGTCCGTGAAATGTATTCTGGAAGGAGCGAAGGGCTTTCTGGACAGCTAGAACCTCTAGTACATCGATGTGGTAAGTGGATTCCTTGGTCGACCACATGCCCTGGGTTGTAAGGGTGCCTGAGTGAGCTCCCCATCCCGTGAGAGAGGCATTGGATGTTAGAGTGGCTTATGGTTCTGGGTTCCCAAAGGGGAGACCTTGAACAAGATTGCTGCGGTGAGCCCACCCTCGGAGTGACTGAGCGACAAAGGGTGGAATAGTTAGGACAGTCTTGTGTGCATTTTCGTTTGTGGTGAAGGTCCTGATGAACCAATTTTGGAGGATGCGCATCTTGAGGTGGGCCCATTGAATGACATGGACCGTCACTGCCATGAGGCTGAGAAGATGTTGAATGGAAAACGCTGAGATTCGGGTGGTAGTGGAGAGGTGTCTGGCCATATTGGAGAGCGTGGAGGCTTGATGGCATGGAAGGTAGGCTCTTCCATGTACGGCATCTAGTTCGATGCCAATGAAGGGAATTATTTGAGAGGGAGTAAGGTGGGACTTGTCGAAGTTGACAATAAGTCCAAGGTCCTGGAGGAGTGTGCAGACTTTCGAGGTGGCCGTTGCTGCAGCCAACTGTGATGGTGCCTTGATTAGCCAGTTGTCGAGGTATGGGTAGACCTCGATGCCGAGGGTGCAAAGGTGAGCACAGACTGCCACCATGCACTTTGTGAATACCCTTGGGGCTGTAGCGAGGCTGAAAGGAGGACTTTGAATTCGAAATGGTCAGGGCCTATAGTGAATTGAAGGTACTTGTAATGGGATGGGTGTATGGAAATGTGGAAGTATGTGTCCTTGAGGTCTACTGTGGTGAACCAGGCTCCCTTCTGTAGTAACGGGATGAGGTTGGATAGTGTGACCATCCGAAACATTTGTGGTTTGATGAATTGGTTGAGGTTTCTGGGGTCCAAAATACGGTGGAGGCCCCCTCCCCTCTTCGGTACCGTAAAGTAATGGGAGTAGAAGCCGTCGTAAGTGTGAGGGTGCGTGACCCTTTGGATAGCTCCCTTGTCCAGGAGAGAAGAGGTTTCGTTGTGTAGAACATTGGACGGAGGGGTGATGTTCAAGGTACCGAGGGGGGGGGGGGGAAGCAGTCAAACTCGATGTAGTAGCCGTGAGCTATGATACGGAGAATCTATGAATCTGATGTGATGAGTGCCCAGTTGGCATGGTGTGGCACCAGAATGTTTCTGAAGACTGGCCGGAGGTTGGGCGAGTCATAACCTATGTTTTGTTTGAGGTCCTGAAGTGGGTTGGTGAGTGGAGCGAAATTGGGAGGTGTTGTCCATCTTCCTATGGTATGGCTGTTGTTGGTAGCGAAAAGTTCAGTCCTGTCGTTGACGGGCCTGGAATGGAAATGATTGGCAGTAGAATTTTCGCTGTTTGTAAGCATGGTGAGGTGGCTGTTGCCCTTGACCGATGCCCATCTTCTTGGCCGTTGTCCTGGCTTTTTGGATGTTGTCCATGCCCTCGTCAGTTTTCACATCAAAGAGACCTTCACCATCAAATGGCAGGTCTTCGATGCGGGACCGGGCGTCCGGTGTCAACCCGGCTGATTGGAGCCAAGTGTGTCTATGTAGGGCTACTGCTGCTGTCAGGGAGTGTGCTGTGCAGTCAATTTGGTGACGTGCTGTATTGATTTGCTGTCGTGAAAGCACCCACCATCTGGATTTGCTTCCATTTCATTTCCATGCGCTATCGTGAGCTCTTTCTGTGCCCTGCACACTTCCTGCTCATGCTTGCTTCAACTGGTATGTTACCATAGGTTCTTCAAGTGCCCCTCCTTTTTCACATCTCTCAACAGCTGTCTTTAACCCACCCCACAAGCTCTGAAGGGGGGAAGTGTGTGAACCATCTTCCCGCCTCCTCTTTCTCTTCCCCTGCCCCAAACATTCCTTCTTTCTGAGTTTTGTGCAAGACCTCCACTCTCTCAGTAACTCAGGTAATGAGCTTTGGATGCTGCAGGTTCTTCGTGGTCTCTGTGCATCACACATGAATGGGCTCTGCGCGTGCGCAGGGCCTTGGCGTCGGGAAACTTCTAGAGCTGCAAAACAGTTTAGGCGGAAACCCCTCCCCCACCATCTACTGCGCATGTCCACTGGGTTCCCGCTCGGCTCCTCAGTTCTCTTTTGACTGTGCTACCAGTAGCCTCGGGGGAACTTCTTGCTCTTCAGCGAATCCTATTTTTTCCTTCAAAGCTGTGAGACTTTTCAATTCCTTTTTTCTTTGTCCCCTTTGTCGATCTCTCTCTCTCTCTCTCTCTCTCCATTTTAATTTTAACTTACTGCTCTTACCTTCACTTTTGTTTTCTTATTCCGCCTCTTATGACATCAAAAGCACCCTTCCATAAGTGTTAAGTGCGGGAACAAACTACCGCCCACTGATAGACACTCTTTGTGCCTCTTCTGCCTTGGTGAAACCCACGTTGTGGAGACCTGCGCCCATTGCCAGAACTTCTCCAAGCAAACACGGCACCACACATCTGATCGTTTAAAGGCGGTACTGTGGAAAAAAGCTTTGCAGGCTGTACCTTCATTGCTGCCGGGGGAAAGCGTTCAGGCGAATAGACCACGTTCTACGCCGATGCACCCTCCGCCTCAAGCCTCACCAGGCCCATCTAACCATGGACCCACCGACATTGGGTCACTCTTCGCTCCCGGGAGTGGAGCGACGACCCCCCATATGGTTTCTCGATGCCTCCTCCGATAAGCACAAAAAACAGAGAAAGAAATACTCCTCAAAGTCTAAGCGGGTGCCTAGGACCTCAGTCCAAGAGCCACCTCCGCTGACACCAACGAGGCCGATGCCACCGGTGCCACAACCGCCTGAGCGTTCTCCCTCGGTACCGAGATCAACACCGAGGTGCACTACCTCGCTGTCGGAAGGGGTGATATGGGACTCTTCTCCTGCCCCTTACTCTCGACCATTGTCACCAGTTCAGTGTTGCAGGTCGCCATGGCGTCCAACCTCTCCTGCCTCAATACACTCTCATGCTTCAGCTGCAGCCAGATTTAAGGTTTGGTGAGAGGGTGCAGAATTGTGTTAAGGATTTTATGATGTGCGTTCTTCTCATGTTGATATATATTTTGAGAGTGGATTTAAAGTGGAAATGTCATAGGGGGAGGGATGGGGTGCTGAACTCTTCACTTATCCATTTCTCCATTTAATATCCACTCATAAGCAGCTCCCCTCTACAGGTTTCAAATGCATGTTTGCCCTTTGTATTAAAAAGTAGCAGGTAAGAATTGCTGTTTGCATTTAAATATGTCGTTAGGCAAATCATCTCCTGAAGGTACCATCAATGCTTGAAATACCTGCTGGGGCAGCCTTTCTCCACCATCCTTGGGGCTACAGGGACCTCTATACCCTGAGGGAAGGCAGAAGAGAAAAAAAAATCATATCATCAGCTCCTGAAAGACTTTCAATCAGTCTTTGGAAACTATATTCTGGTGCTTGTTTTTGGAGTGGGGGTGGGATGGGGTAACATTAGTTTCAGTATTTAAAAATTGTAAATTGCATTGGGAGAAAAGCTTATAGAAATGTATTAAATAAATACACTTTAGGCTTAAACTGGCCTAGATATGCCCCAACTACAATAAGAATGCTCAAGTTCTAAAGAGGAGCCATGCTGATCTTGTTCAGTTTTGCCTATCAAATGTTGACAAATGGGTGCAATTGAAAAATAAGCCTGGTTTTCAATTATTCCTGGTATTATAGCTACAGTGACAGGTACTGTATAAGGGGAAATATGCTATGTTGTATGTTTCAAGCAAAAATGTAGGAATTGGACTAACAATAAAGCTGTTAACTTTGAAAAATTAGCATCAGTTGAAAAGTTGGATCTATTAAAATGTCACTGTACTGAAACGCAGCCAGAGGTAATCCAGAATGATTTAATGATTAAAACACAAAACATTAACAAAGCAGATATTTCAGACAGGCTAGTTTTTTTTTATTTTTAGCACACATATTTAGACAGCATATTTTGAATGGTGAAGCTGCTGTATGAAATATGTAAAGACTTTGCAAATCAGTACCTAGAAACCAAGACACATACATACAAGCTTTGAGCGCATTAACAAAAAATACACACACACACACACACACAGTAAACTGGTGCTGCCTCTCATTTCAAAAACAAGCAAAAAAAATTACAAGGGTAACAGGGAGAATTCCCCAACATCAGCTGTGCAAAAACATGGTAAAACTGATATTTATATCAATATCAAATCATAATTCATAAACAAACATGGGGGATATGAACAATAGGATGGCTTGACACAAATAAAGTACAATAAACAACATGTTAATAGGCTAAAACTCCACCATATTACATAGCATATCTGTTACAGATGCCGGCTTTACAACTGACACCGCATGTGCAGGTGGGTGGGTGTGTAGATTTTACAGTAAATAGTAATTTCAACTAGCGTTTCTAAATAAACCTTGAACAAGACAAGAAAACACAGGTGAGATAAACAGACACTAAGGAAACAGAAACTCATCACCAACATATTTCCAAGGGTTTTCGCATAACATTGAAAATCTGGCATGGTCTGATTTGCACACTATGCAAAAAAAAACCCTTGCTTTAGGCACGTTTTATAGTCAATAGGCTGAATCCAAGGGCTGCTTGTGTGAGTGGAAGGAATTTCTGTTTGCATTTGGGCAGATCCTCAATTTCTCAGTTTTCTTTAACAGTTGTAAGAGCTACATCCCACATTGTTCATTTTCAAGGCTCCTGTATCCTCATGACCAGTTTTTCCAGGGATTCAATGATCTGGAGCGGGAAGGGGAAACCCTGTTCTGCCAGTAGAATTCCACTTGTGATTCTTAGGATCCAACTCAATGTTTGTTATACAAATAGCAACAACAACAAAATTGCTATACTTAATACTTAAGTACAAAAAGTAAAATACTACAATTACCCTGAAATCCATTTTTTAAAGTTTGGTCAAACAATTTGGTCAGTTTTGAGAATGTAGATGCATCACAACTTCTGCAATTTCCAGAAAACTGCTTTGAAGTTAAGTCACAGATACGTTTAAACTTGGCTTGCCTGGTTTCAACCTGGAGATTTGGCTCTGTGACTTTAAAGCTACCAATGAAGTGGGAGGAGGAACCAGAGGTGGCTTCCACCCAGTTCCTTCCTCTGGAGGAGGGCAGCCAAAAAGAACAAGCAAGAGAAGCCCCAGCTGGTTCATCTCACACTTCATGGCAGTTTTACAAAGGGCAACCTGGGAATGCCAATTTAAAAGGGTGTCGGATGTCCGGCCACCCTATACATTCTCTAAAGCTTAGAGAGTCAAGCACCCATTTCTACATACTGCTTAAGCGCCAATTATCTTTCCATTACGTATGCAAATTAAACCTTAGTCAAAAGGGGGAAAAAGCTGCTGCAGACTTATAAAAATGAAGATACCAAGCATGATCCAACCGACATCTTCTTCTCCATAAGTGCCATCAAGAAATAAACAGGTCACATGTAGAATTGTGTCTGGTGTGCCTGCCATTTCTAATTTCACCATTTGGCACACAACAGACATGAGTCATACACATCGTGTCTGACTAACTCATGAAAGGAACCAAACAACTATGAGTGGTTTCTCAACAGTCCATTTTTGTACTTGTGACCCCCAAATTTACACACACACACACACACACACACACACACACACACACTGCTTCTGTGATAAATGGGGGACATGAAGCAATTGTGAATGCCCTGTTTTTTTCAGGATGGCCACTCAACAAGCATTTTGAAAGGTAAATCCACAATTTATATGCATGTGTTTTTTCCATAAATTTGCAAACCAGTATTAAGTTTTGGGCCCTGCTTTTATTTTAATTTAAGGCATGTGTGTTTTAAATGACAGAAAAATAAAATAATAATAAAAAAAAACAACTCCATTGTACAAGTTACAATCACATGCATTTATCTACAGTTAAAAAATATGAGTTTGGATTACAGTTTTGAACTTGTGAATCATAAATCAGCACCTATCATATTGACTAGTAAGGCAACAGCAGTGTCATTCATATACTATATATATATATATATATATATATATATATATATATATTCTACAATAATACTCCCTTCCACAGTTTACACTTGGGTCTGTGACCACCCAGTATTATCAACATCATAAACTTTAGCCTATGGATAGTTTCTAGGATGTTTTGCACTGGTTAAGTCCTACATAAATCAACACTATTCTAGGCAGGAATAGTTACAGTAGCTGTCAGGAGTTATCAGTGCACAACACATATTGTGCTTACAATCAGATGGATTTTTTTTTTCATTGCCCGGAATATCAAAATGGTTTCTCAGTTTGGTCTTCAATCCTTCCATTGTTTTCTTTGCTTCACATTGTTCTCGAGAGAAGAAAAGCTATTTGTATACCCATTCACAGCCGCCGTGGAGCCATTCTGATAGTCTTTCCTTCTGCAGGCTGCCTTTTTGTTGTAAGTCTAAAAAACACACATAGGTCAGTAGTGAACATTTGCCATGGCAACAAAAGGAAAGGCCAAATTAGTTGGTTTAGGACACAATCCTATGCATGTTTATACAGAAATAATTTCTACGACTCAGCATATCTCGCTGAGGGATGCTGGGAGTTGTAACACTTATTTCTTTCTAAAAATGCATAGGATTGTGCTCTTACTGTTATTTAACAAACACCCATCCCTTCATATGTTGGCTTATGGTTAGGAGACATAGGCTCAATTCAGATTGTAATGGCAAACCATCCCATTCCGCTTTGATATCTTTGTACGTGAACTATGGTTTACACAAACCACAGCGTCCTAAATTCAAATTAAATAGGAAACTAGCTTGTTGCAAACTGTGATCAGAATCTTCTCTCTCTTTATGTCATGTCTGGCAAAAGGGGGAATTCTCAATCCTCCAAACCATGGTTTGGTAAATTGTCTGAATGTGGCACAACAGTTTTTAAGAGAGTTGTACATGGTAAGAGAGACTCGTGAATCCTTACCCAAAATAGGTTTAGCACCCTGGATAGATCGTTTAGAGTTCTGCCTGGTTTTCATTGAAACACAGAATGGATGCACAGCTCCACCGAAATCAGAGCCACTAGCCTCCACTAATGGAAATAGTATTGTATTGCTGTCATTGCCTGCAGCACATACGTTCATTTTCTCCATCCTGTCATGGGCTTTGGACTAAATGGTTCTAGAGGTCTCTGTAGCACTTCCAGCATTACTTGAGACAAGCTGAAACTTAACTCCTGGCAGCAAGACAAGCTCTGCATTTGCTGCATAGGCATATAACCAAACACACACCTATTAGACAGCATACATAGCCAAAAACAATATCACCACCTCTCCTAAAATGCCAGAAAGTCTTGGAATTGTTTTGACTATTATTAAAGTTTTTTTAAAATGCAAGTACGTATAAGCAGAAGATTTCCAGCCTAATCCTATACATATTTACTCATAAGTAACACACCCTGGGCCTAACAGGCCTTGCTCACAAGTAAATGTGCACAGGGTTGCAGCCTCCGCAGAGTTCCACCATTCAACAGAACAGCATTTTTAAATTAACAAATAAATTGCAGTTTATTGTTCAACATTTCACTGATGTGTAGGAAGATAAAGTGACTGCAATTAGGAATTTGAAAAATATCTTTTCGCCATCTTCCCTTGCATTCGTTAGTTTTACACCACTGTCAAGTTTGGGGATAGCGCCACATAAACATCTAGTGTGGAGGATGCTGCTGTTTCCGTTTGCTCTTAGAAATGTTTGTTTTATATACAGAAATAAATGAACCATGGAAGGAAACCGCACCTAATTTGTGAAACCAGCAGCTGGCCCACTCCTAAAGTGTTCTCTGTTGCTGACGCATACATACATCCTCCCCATCACTGGAAATATTGCCACTGGCAACTCTGCCTGGGATTGATGGGAGTTGTAGTCCAATACATCTAGAGGGCACCAGATTAGGCAAGGCTGCTTTAAGGCAACTCTAGACACTAGGTATAGCTACTCTTCTCCAGTAATTGGGGGGGGGATATTCTGGTGCATGAATACAAGCTGTTCCATGCAGGATGCAACAGGTCTAAAATATCCAGTCCCTTAATAATTACATAAACTGCATCACAGCAACCAGCCCCGATCCTCATACAGTCAATTGTACTTATGCACCACTGAAACCAACAAGCAAGTTCTTTGGTACTGGCATAAGCCAATGGGAATTAAGGGCAATTAGCATTCTCTGGACTTGGGCCGTTGTGTTGTGACTACTAGGCAGAGTGTATTTTCTTGTCAGAAAGTCCCATTTCATTTGTTCAATGGCCAGATCCACACCAAGCAGGATATTGCACTATGAATGTGGTATATGGAATGTGTCAATGGGCCCCAACAGTTGTCAGTGCACTTCAATACTGCTATAAAGCAGTAGTGTGGCATCTGCCTCTTCTATACCACTTTTATAGTGCTATATCCTGCTTGGTGTGGATTAGGCTAAATCCCCTCCATTTTTAAAATTTAACTTTTTTTTTTTAAAGCAATGGAATTAGTAGAAGGCAGCTGACCCTTGGCTTGTAAACATAAGATTCCACTGGTGGGAGGGAGGGCCCAATCCTCTCAGAGAGCATATGTTCCTTAAGAGAGACTGCAAGTTCCCTTCACAATTTGCCACCCTTAATTTGCCCTGTTCTGTGAAGCCCAAGCTTTCATTTTACTTGCTGAAAGGTACTTCAGCAGCTTCACTTGTACATCCTCCTTGATCCACTTCTGTTGCAATTTACTGTATTAAAGCACACTTTGTGAAATTCCAATACACTTGTTATAGAGCTCCCTGAATTGCACAATATAGTGAAAAATAAGAAAAATAAGTGTAAAATTGATGTGGAGGTGGTGGTGGGAAGCAAAAGCAAGGAAGCGAGCCCTGTGATAGGATCAATTATCCACACTTTTTAGAAGTGCAGTCCGATGTATGAACTTCCCTGTAGTATTTTTAAAGACCAGTGCTTACAAACAAAAAATGAACGGATAACTCGATTTACCTGAATATAGAAATTTGTGAAAAGGATAATTAAGGAGATCATGTAGCCTATCTGGAAGTATATCCACCCCATGGGAAATCGACAAGGCCAAACAGCCCCGCAGCTTGTCTGGAAGATTGTAAGGACGAATTGAATCTGTAAGGTAAAGGGAAAAATAGGTTAAGTGGGAAAACAGACCAACAACAAGGGAGCACATTCAAGCCATTTCCTACAGCAGGGTTGAGCAATTTGTGCCCTTCCAGATGTTTTAGCCTACAACTTTCATCATCCCTAGCCAGGATACCCAATGGTGAGGGATCATGGGAATTGTATGCCAAAACACCTGGAAGGCCACAAGTTGCCCACTCCTGTCTTATGTAGTAGTATAGCTGGACATAAAGGCAAATACTGTTAACTGCCTTTTCTACATGCTGTAACAGGGATAGGTGGCTGTGCCCATTTTAAGATGCGCATCAGGGCTGCCCTGTCACTCTCAAAATGGGAGACGGGGTGATACTGCTTGCTCTGGACAAGTCCAGCCCATTAGAAGATGGACATTCATTCCATTGAAGTAATCCATTCACAACTAACACAGAAAAAGTATGAGAGATTATGAAAAAAAGAAAAATGAGCAGAGACAACCATTAATCATACAACTGCTGCTTTAAAACATCCCACGTGGCAGCTCTAACTACATAAGGAGACATTTCCTATTGGATTGGAACAGTGAGCAGAGTTGACACCTTCCCCATAGCTAGGGAAGCATGGCAATGCTTGACCACAGGTGACGAGTTGTCCACACGAGAGGTCTGAAGGCAGTGATTGTGCAAGTAATGTGGTCCTCCATTTCCATCATATGTATCTCCCCATTTTACAGAGATTCTGAGCTTCAGATTGAAGTAGTCCTTAGAGAAATTAGTGTCCCCTTTAGATCTAGCAAGACTGCTTTAGCCTTGCAGAAGTTACTTACTCCCACTTCAGACCCCTTACAATTCCCATGGACCACCAGTATCTTTTTTAACACAAGTGTGCATATGCAGGATCTCTAGAGAGTTGGGTGAAACTAATCTGTGTCCAGATTTAGGAGTCTCATTTGGATCAGACCAAGGTCTAACACTCTTTGCAAGAGAGCAAGCAATCAGCAGGCACTACACATCCAGCACACAATCATAATCTATCTTCTGGCCACGCTTGTTAGTGAGCCAATGTCTCACTAATAGATCTATCCAGTAGGGTCATATTAGGCATCAAGATGAAAATAGTGAGCATAAGTATCCCCGTCACTACAACTCTGTTGGGAAAAGCTATGACTATGGAACTTCTGTCTCTTCTAACCATCCTCAAAAGACAGAGCTCCCATCCCTTTTGAGTTTGGTCCACTTCTCTAAAAAGTTCAGAAACTGTTTAAAGAGCTTTGAAGCCTTTATTCCCTTTTGGAATACAGTCCCCCTATATTATAAAAGGCTGACCAAACGCTGCTCTCATTTACATTAGGGATGTGTATCGTATAGTTCCAATGTCCGATAACGATCCAATAATGCCGTTATTGGACATCTGATTGACGATAATGATATGATAGAAATACCTCCGATAATTTTTAGATTTTATCGAAAATATTGGACCGCCATTTTTTTGAAAGTGTGTTCCCATACTGATTATCTATTGCTAGTTATGTGTATTAAATTTCAGAGCAATTGTGCAAACCCTCGATTTTATATGATTTTTTTTAAAGATCGTGCAACATTTTGACAGCTGGTTGACCGGGCCACCCTGTTTCAATTGCTTTCAAAGTACCACGATTTTTAAAAAAATCATATGAAATCTAGGGTTTGAGCAATCGCTCTGAATTTTTTTCACACATGACTAGCCAGATCCCATCTTCAATGTCCCACAAGTTTCAAGTTTTTATCTTTAAAAATGAAGTAGTTACGGAGGGCGGTGGCTTTTGGGGGACCCCCTATAACTTTTTAATTTGAAAAGATAGAGACTTGAAACTTTTTGGACATTGCAGATTGGATCTTGCTAGTCCTGGCTCCCCAAGTTTCATGTCATTATCATTTCAAATAAAAATGTTATGCATGTGTTTCCCCCAATGTAAGCCTATGGGGAAAAAAACAGACAAGTGTTCTTTTGACACCAGGGTGGCCCGGTCAACAAGCTGTCAAACGTAGAACACTCTTTTAAAAAATCATATAAAATACAGGGTTGGAGGGATTGATCTGAAATTTGGCACATATGTGTAGCAACATGTGCTAGACATGTGTGCCAAATTTCAGATTGGAAGAAAAACAATTGATAAAGATAGGGAAGTCGGGAAATTCACTCACTATTTTGCTTCGTCTTTCATTAGTCTTATTTTGATAAAGCATTAAGAAAATGTAGATATTTTTGTTTGTTGGAGAAATTCGGCAGTCCATTTTAATGTTGTATGTTGTATTGTTGTACTGTTTGTGTTTTATCTTTGTTAGAAAAATAAAAAGTTTTAAATCGGGGGGGGGGGGGGAAGCTACCATGAGTACATGACCACTTACCAGCTGTCCCTGAGTGATATACTTCTTCCACCAGAGGTAAGGACGCATGGATGGAACAGCGGATAATCCATAGTAGGAATACATGAGGACATGAATAAAGCTGTTAAAGGTGGCACCAAAATAGGCTACAAGCGGTAAGAGGAGAGACTGTTTTAATATCCTTCATAACAACATGCATTACAGAAAAAAAAGTTTCTTAAAGTTGCTTTAAATACATTGTAAAACTGATCCCCAGAACTTTTAAAACTCAACATACTGGCATAAAAACAAATGTAAAAAAACAGGAAACATCACAGAATGTTTGCTAAAGGTCACATCTGCCATGCAAATTGGGTTTAACTGCTTTAATTGTCATGTGTTTTTCCCCAAGGCTATCTTGGATTATGTTTTTCAGAGGGTGCTACAATTTGTAATAGCTCCCAAGCTCCCTCACAGGTCCTGATCCAGCTGCATGCAACCACATGCATTCTGCCTTAGGGCATGGTTAGGGATGTTCATTCCCATCCACATAGCAATGAAGAGGGAAATGTGCTTTCTTATTCAAATGCATAGTATAAACAGAGGACACATCTAGTGCTTTGCATCTGAGTGCATATTGCAAGGCAAGTTCCCATCCAGATGTGTGTCTGCATGGACCCTGTGCATGCAGTTCCTGATTCAGCAGCATCTTATCTCCCTTCTGCTGGATTGGTGCAAACAGTTACTGTTGCTTCATACCAGTTCTGATATTTCTGATACTGGGCCAAATTGCATTTATATAACAAGCAGTTTGCAAGTGTGGTGTTACGCACATGTGAAGCCACTGACACATGGAAGAGCTTTTTGGCAGCCTCCATCTGGTGTTTTTTAGGGAATCACTCTGATGCCTATTTCCAGTTGTAGTTAACAACAGCAGAAAGGTTGCAGGGGACAAATATTTGACACGATTAAAGCAACATCAGTAATGTCCCATTGGGCAGAAATGTTTAACTAAGCCATTGGGTATCTGCCACCTGCATAATGAACAAGTTCAGGGGCCTCCTCCGGACCAGAGGCTTGATGGACACGAGGACAATGTTTGGACCTCAAGATACTAGAAATGCTGCACACAAAGTTGGGGGATTATTAAGAAAATCCCAACAGTTGGATAAGAGCTGAAGGAGCTTCCAAGAACAAAATCAAAGCAGATATGCAGAACTGACAACAGATTTAATAATATTGCCATTATAAACCTCTGCAAAATCAGTGCAAAATACCTTCCAACAACAGTTAATGCTTTCATGAGCAGTTAATTTATGTGTGTACATGTATAAATCCCTCTTAAAAAGAAACAAGCCCTTCAGGAAATACACACAACAGTTTCCCATCAAGAATACTTACAATGTCCACAAGGCACCCAGTTCATAACAAACCACCAGATGTTCAACATAGTTGCATGGTGGTAGACATGAAGAACAGTGATCTGGTGGTTATTTTTTCGTAATATAAAGAAGAAAGTATCCATGAATTCGATGAGCTTTGAGAAGTAATACCACCAGAGGACATGTATGATCTAAGAAGGGAAAAAACTAGTTCAGAAGTTTGCTCCACAAAGACATATTAACTAAGAGTTCCAAGGCAAAATTTACTGACTCCAAAGGCCAACGTCACCCTTACAAGATCCTAGTCTGGCAGACGCTAGTGCTTCCATGTATTTGTTTATTTTTTTAAAATTAGTTTTAGACCACCTCTAAGGGTAAAACCTTCTCAATAACAGAACTGTCAGACAGAAGCAATGAACCCTGCAAATGTGTTGAGAGATCATCACGCTGAGCAAAAGAGCGCCAGAGACTTGCTCAAGATAATGGCCTGTAGCTGAGATAGGAATTCACAGTGCTGCCTGATGTCACCCTAACGGTATTCCTCCCACCCCACCCACCTAGGCACATAGCTAAGACCAACACCTGAAATGTCTTGCTGCAATATTCAGACACAGTTCCCTGCCTTTATTTATCACCCTTCTTCCATGTTGCCAACTAAGAGGTCGCTTCATCCTGCTGCATGGCAGGGCCAGCCTTCTAATCCCAGACCCAACATCCACTGGACCAGATTGGCTCTCCCAGTAAAGCATCGGCTGTGTTGGGCCACAAAACAGACAACTGTGTAACTAGCTCCACGTTCCCTCATGGACCTAGGCCTTGAGTTTTTCCAACTCGGAACAGTTGTTATTTTTGCAGGGAATGGCTGTATTTCAGTGGCAAGAGCTCATGCTCTACCTGTAGAAGGTCCCAAGGCCAATCCCTTGCACCTCCAGGTGGGGCTCAGGAAAAGACTCCTGCCTGAAACCCTGGAGAGCTGCTGCCAGTCAATCGAAACAATACTGAGCAAGATGGACAAAGTCAGTATAAGACAGCTTCTTACGTTCCCTGACTCAGGGGAGTTTCAAAACCAGTTTGCAATGAGTGATAGAAAGTTGTTTGAAGTAACATCAGATGCCCCACTGGGTGGACACAAGGCATTGGGCATTCCTGGAGTAGCTATCTGGATTGCAGCCATAAATTTTAAGCTTTGACTAAAAAGCAAAAGACGCAATAATTTATACGCCTATTAAAGCGTACCTCAGGTGCAGCGACACCCACAAGGGAGGTAGTTTAATCTCCATACTGCTGCTATGATCTCTAAAGAACAATCTGAGCAAACAGAAGATAGTCCTACTGTAATCCCTAAAAGGAAATTGCTTTCTCCAGGCTAGAGAGAATGAGGATCAGAGGATTGTTGATGTGAAAGGAGAGAAACATTTCTGCAACGAGCTATAGGCAACCATAATGTGAAACTACCAACTATTCTGATTCCACAAACATGCCAAAATTGCATTAAGGTTATGTGTTGCAGTTCATGGAACAGTTAACCTCATGTTTGAGAATTTGGAAACAAATTTGGAATTTAGGGAGGTGAGTAGATAGAACACCTACATACAATATGATGGATATTGGATTTAAAAAACAGGAATGAGAAAGAAGGCCTTTCTCACAGTGGCCCCATGTCTCTGGAATGCACTACTAACTGAAGTCCATCAAGCCTCATCACTACAGGCCTTTAGGAAAGCCCTCAAGACGAATTTCTTTTCCTCAGTCTTATCTTGAGTTGATTTTTTTACAGGATTGCTGATGGTTGTAACTGCATTTTTTGGAGGGGGGGGAATACTGGTTTTATTATCGTCGCTAGCTTTTTATCAATATTGTTGTTTACTATTGTACTGTTGTAAGCTTATGAGCTGCCTTGAGAGGGGTTTGTGCCTCAAAAGACAGTCTAAAAATATTTCAAATAAAAAAATACTTCTGTTTGTCATTAAATCCCCTCAAAATTCCCTAAGAAGCAACTTGTATATCCTACTTGGGCCTAACAAACTATTTAAAGTATCCAGCTTAAAAAATCTTAAATATAGCCCCCTGCCCCATTGCACCTGTTTAGACAACACACTAAGCCATGGTTAGGCTGCTAACCCATTTGCAGCAAGTGGTTAGTGAGTGGGTTTAAACCATGGTTATGTAGCCACCATGGTTAGGAATGGTTCACACAACACACTACGTCATGATTCACATGACATACTAAGCCATAATGTTTAGCTCAAAGTGCTAAACCATTGTGGTTTAGCATGTTGTCTGAACAGGGCAAGAATGTAGAATCCCACCTAATCCATACGTTCTTCCCTTCCCAATGATATGAGAGAGAGAATAATGAATACTTATTCATTAGTACATTAAAGAAAGAGAAAACAAGTGTTGCTTCCATCAAGTTTGGAAGATTTAAGATGGAAGAAGCGGCAAGCAGCTATGTCTGCCTTTAATACAAGAATGCTATTGCCCATTTTAGTCCCTTACACCATTGAAAAGAATCACTTTTTGGTTGTTTAATCCTTTGCTCCTACAGTGGTCAGGCAGGCTATTTTCCAAGAGCCACTATGGTGCAGAGCTTGAGCATTTCTGCGTTCTGGATTAGTCACAAAGCTCCCGTTGGGACCAGTAACATTCTTCATCCTAACTTCACTAATGAATTATGATCATAAAAATGGGATAGCCCCCTTGTATGATGCTCTGAGCACCTTGAAAAAAGGGCAGGATGCAAAGGCCCAGGTTATATGTCACGATCTCAGTCTGATTATCCAATTTGATATTCTAGTTTGGCAATAGCGTTTTAACCACAGTTTCCCAGTTTTGACGAAACAGGACAGTGTGGTTTAAGAAATTACACATTGTCGCTGAAGCCAGGAATGCAAGAGGAAGGGTGAAAGAGCAGGCAAACAACTTTGACCCAGACTATCATAACGGAATCAGGCCAAAGTTTCACAACAGCGAGATTTTGCAAACTAGATAAGAAACGTAATGAACAGGTTCAAATGACCCACTGTGTCTGCCACAATGACACACTGCGCTCATGGGCACCAGGTTGCACATCTATCTCCCACTTGGGGGTTGTTGTGTTGTACAAACCTGGCAAGGGTGGGCTATGAAAGGGTTAACTAAAACCTTAAAGAGACCATGGGTTATGTGGTGGTTGTTTAACCCTCTTTTATTCTCACTCGCTGGGTTTGCCCAACGTAACCCCTCAGTGGGGGTTGCATATTCAAAATGGCGGCCATACACACCCCAAAGCCCCAGTGTGTGTTAAATATCCTATGGTGGGGTGTTATGTCGTGCAAACACTCCCAATGGCATAGTTACATTTTATGAAATTAAAGATGGAGTTCTTACTGCTATTTCAAAAGGACAGGCCTTATGTTCCTAGGGGAGACAGATTAAAAATCGTTCCATACTTTAAAGTTTTCTCCAACTACAGGTAGACTTCAGAATTGTTTTATTAGAGGATTTTGGTCGTTGGACACTTGACATCATTCTAGGATATTTGGGCACACTATTGTCACATTTGATCACTGCCCACACAAGGCTTTCCGCACCCACTGGGAAAGAAGAAACAAAAGTCTTTCCCATTTTCCCTTTCTTGTTCTGGCAAGTGCAGATCAGTTCGTGCTGGACTAGAATCAGGGAGCCCTGGGTTCAAATCCCCACTCAGTCATGAAGATCTCTGGGTGATCATGGGCCAGTCACTATCTCTCAACCTAACCCATCTCACAGGGTTGTTGTGATGATAAAATGGGGAGGGGGGGTAGAACCATGTGTAGCACCCTGTGATTCTTGGAGGAAGGCTTCATAAAAGTGAAACAGGTAAGAGATCCTGGACAGAATTACGTTCTTAACAACAGTTCAAACATGCAAAGCACACTCCTAAATAGATGCATAGGTTGGTAGATTGCATTAGAGGTTTCCCTGTACACAAAGTTGTGTTTCAAGCAACCGTCTCCCAGGTGTCTGTTCAGTTCATGAATGAAAGCAAACCAAGTCCAAATAGTTCCCATGGTCTGTTGGAGAGCAACTGCTCTGTTCCAACATGCCATTTGGCAATGCTACAAGTAGGAGTGTCTCCAACCTCCCTGCTGCTGGAAACACCAGTTACAGGGATTGGATCTACTGGAGTGGCAACTATAATGTTAAGACAGGAGAGTGGGAGAGGTTGGACGTAAAGAATTTCTACTTGCATGCCCAATCGCGCAACAAAACCCAGCTTGTGTTGGGTGTGGCTGCCTGGTTGGACCCTTTATCAATGCTACCTAATACAAAGCGATTTGATAGATCTCGCTATGGGGAGAGGTGGGGAAAGGTCTTAACACAGATAGTTGTGTTGTCTCATAAGGAGAAAAATCCCTAACCTACAGTAGGGAAACATCTTTATTAGAATCAACTAAAGTGTCAAGGCATAGTGAGCAACTGTACTGACCTTCACTCTCAATGCAAGAGGCAAAGCAAAGTGGCAGAGTCAGCTTATAACGTTACCTTCAGATCAGCGTCACCTCCACTGTGCGTATCCTGACAGAAGAAATTGTATCCTCCTTCCCATACTCCCGTCACCAGCTAAGGAAAAAAGAATAGTCATTGATGTCAACAACACAATGATACATTTTTACGCTACATCTTAAAACTCAAAACACTCTACGATTACAAGAAATGAAAGAACCAAGGTCAAACCCATGAGATCATAGGGCAGGGGTGAGGATCCTTTTGTCTATTAAGGACTTCATTCTAGTAGGACAATCTCTTGGGGCTGAAGCCAGCAGTGGGTGGGTTCACTCCCTTCTCTATCCACCCCCCAGAAGTGCTCACAGGGATGGGGAGTGACAGGTTGCTTGCAGAGGGCTTTCACAATTAGCCCGGGAGCCACAAATTCCCCTCCCCTGTCTTAGGGTAAAGCACCCAAAAACAATTTCATAAGGGGCTGGAGACAAACAAAAACCAAGGGCAGCTGCATGCTGGCCATAAGAAAAATACCAAAATCCATATAGTGCAATACCTTTACTTGGCTAGCTGAAAGAATACAAAAGATGGGCAAGCTTTTGAGATTGCCAGATCTCTTTACCAGGTAAATGTTACAAGAAGCATGTTGCGAGGAGAGGTGATGATGCAGTAGCTTTCAAGAGAGGTAAACTGAGAGAGGGATATCTTCCCATGGTGTGTACACATTCCCCTCCCCCCGATCAACAAATGTCTGTGATCAGGCAGGTTTTGGAGAATTCCAAACTACAAAAGCCTACAAAACCTGCTTTACCAGAGGCAAACGTGGGATAGGCATATACCACAATTTGTTAAAAATTGGAATTATACAATCTTTCCCTAACTACTTTAGTAGCAGCTTCAGGGGGAGAATGGAGTCTATATTTTGAAACACTTCTTGTTTTATACTTTCCATTAATCTTTTAATCCATTAATCCACAAGGAACTTTCTTACATAAAAATATAATTTTTAGACTTGACTATCTGTATGCAGTCCCAACCAAGTGGATAATCACAACAACAAAATTCAATTCTAGGCAAGAGTCCACCCTTCAGAATTTAGATATGGTGGGTGTGTTTGGACAATCTCAGTGGGGGAAGAAGCCAGTTGCATTATGGTCTGTGCTGCAGCTTGGGTTGGTGTGTCATCCAAACATGGTGTGTGTGTGCGGGGGCTCATACCCACCCTACAACTTCTACCCTCCCCCTCACACTCCAGGTTCGGACGACAAGCCAACCCAACCCATGCTGCAGCATGCGGAGGGGCAAAAGGAGCAGCGATGAGGGCTTCTTCCCCCACTGTGATCATCTGAACCCAGTTGGTGGCTTATTTTTCTTCCCTGATTGTCAGTAGCTTAATTTAATACAGCTTCCATGGTGCAAGAAAATAGTTAAAAAAAAAAAAAGAATCAAAAGGACTAGCCACAGTATTTGCAGTGCATCTGTTATGTAGTTCACTGGCTTCCATTGGCTGGCCTACATGTGCGACACTCATTTTTCGTTGTCTTGCTTCACCTGCATGAAGTCAGAAACAACCCTCTGAAATCTATAATGGGCCTGTTCAGATGACACTTCAGGCTCTGTGGTTAGCGAAACTGTGGTTCTCTGGGGTTAGCACTAACCACAAGCCGTGCTGTCACACACAACACTTTAAGCCACAGTTAGAGCCGCTAACCCTGCTTCAGACGGTCTGACCGTGGTTAGTGAGCAGGGTTTTAGCAAAATGCATCGCACAAGCCACCTTAAACCCTGCTGCTTAACCAACGGGGTTTAAGGTGTCTTCTGAACAGGCCCAATATGAGGTATAAGGGTCAGACTGCTTGACTAGGGAAGCCTGCATTCATATCCCAGCTCAGCCATGAAGCTCACTGGTGGACCTGGGACCAGTCAGTCAGGCTAGCCCCACAGCACAGCACCAAGTTGTTGTGTCACCTATCATTTTATTGTCACATGTATGCTTTCCTAATCTCTTTGGAGGAAGAGTAAAATTGCAGTGCAGTCTGGCTGGAGGATGCTGGGATTTGCAGTCCAACACATTTGTAGGGCACTAGGTTGGGGAAGGCTGGTATAGTGTAATAAGCAGCTGTCTTTTGGCATGAGTCTTTGTTCCCGATCAGTGCAGTAGTATTATTACTTTCTTGCTTCCAGTAACAAATAAGAACATGCATTTTGCAGGAAAGCGGAGACAAAACACCAATCCCCCCACTCAATGCTACCAAAGTAGAGCACATCCTCAAACTGCAGAACTTCTGCTAGCAAACCTTCCTTGGGAAATCCTTTCCGTATAGGGATACAACTAGCATTATATACTTTGTTTATGTTTTGCAAGCTCTTCTTAGCAACATTCACTGTAACACTGCTCTCTGCTCCAAACTTCCAACTGTGCAACTCCTCTCAGGTTTGACATGACAAAGAGAGACCCAGGCACACATAGAAACGAAGGCTTAGCCATTAATTGTTCCCCACAGTATTAGTCACAAGCTCTGTGGCAACAGCTTGGCCTTTTGTTTTCAAACTTTCTACAGGTAATGGAGAATTGTGCATGCCATTTAGACAGAAGCCAGATTTTCGCCACCTTTTTCAGAAGGTGGAGAATCACATATCACTGGGATTATTAAGCACTCTACTACGTTGTCTGTTGAACCTTGACTATTGAATCAAATTACCAACACCAGTATGGAACTCCAAACTGATTCACTTGGGAGTAGGTGAGCTTTAACTTTTTGCTCCCCTGCACACACACACACGCCTGCAATTTACAGAAGGGAAAAAAAAGCCTCCATTCACTTCAATGGAGGCTTCCCCCACATGTAAACTGCAGGCACGGGGCCCTGACCTGCATGGGACCACAGCAGGGAACAAGAGGTTAAAGCTTCCTACACGGCTCACTAGGATCCTGACCCAGATTAGATCCTCCATGATTTCTTTAGAGTAAAAGAAAGAAAGAAAAGAAAACCCCAAACAGACATAGCTGCATACTAAATATTTATTTATTCATTTACATTTATATCCCACCTTTCTTCTATCATGGACTCAAGGTAGTTTTACATATGGTTCCCAGGTGGACTCCCCTCTAAGCACTGACCAAACCCAGGCTTGCTTAGCTTCAGCAAGATGGCTTCCTCATGTGTTTTGAGATCATGTCCTGGGTGGCCTTACAACCCTTAGTGGTTGTGGGCAGATCCACCACCTTTCTCCTCAGCTGGGGTGAAGTCGCCTTGTATGTGGTGGGTAAGTCTTGGAGGCTATGAGAATAGGATTTGTGCTCAGACCACTTCAGAATTCAAGAATGGGGCTTGGCCCCTATCCTACTCCAACATAACACTTTAGTAACCAACGTTACACTGACACATCACTACAAACCTATAACGTGCTCCTGAAAACCAGAGATCGAGTGCTATAAAAAGGCAGACAAAGGGAAATGAGAGGTTGGAGAGAGGCTGTACCATACTAGGCCCAAAATGAGATTGTACCATGCTAGGCCCAGCAACAACCTCTCTGGTGTGCTAAAATGTCACAAGCAGAAATTGAGGAAGGAGAAGCAGATACCAAATTTATTATTATTATTATTGTTATTGTTATTATTATTATTATTATTATTTATTATTATTATTATTATTAGCATCAATTATCATTTAAGGGTTAGGGTCCATTTTAAAATATGGACTTTGAATTTTATTATGGTTAGCAAAATACAGTACTGGATTGAGTTATTTATTCATCCAGACTTATTCAAGGCTGTTAAGAGAAAACTTTAAAAAACGAGGCAAAAATCATTCTTCAAAGCACCTAGGGAGAAATTATCAGTTACAATAAACACATCTATTCTGTAAGTATTGATGCCAAACTATTTGACCTGAAATACATACCACAGATGCCATTATCTCACTTGAACACCTACTTTGACACAGCAAATATGTCCAAGTGGGAAAGTAAACACAGGCTAATCATCTCTGAACAAATAAACTGCTCCTATCATATCTGTATATGTATTAGACAATGGCCCAAGCAATATGAAGTTTTAACTATGTTATACTTCTGAGAGAAGTCCTAATTTGTTGTGGATTTTGCAGGGTGGGCTTGCTCTTTAGAACGTAATGTCGAAATCCAACTAGGGGTGTGGGAAAAATGAGAATTGCTGAAAATCATGCTTCCATACAAGTGCCAACACTTTCTTACCTCATAAAACATATAGAGGGACAGCAATGTAAGTCCAAGGTTATAGAACACTAGAATACCCCTGCATGAGAATGGTGGTCTGTTCTGCATATACTTTGGTCCTAACCATACAATTAATAAGTATAAGACAGAGAAGAGGAAGGTAGGTGTGTAGTTGGTCAGGAGAAGCCATCCTTTTACTCTGGGATCTGAAAAAGAATACAAATTTTATTTAATATAATGCAATGCAACAGCAACTTTACAGTCTGTATGTACACTGCCCTTCTAGCCTTCTAATGAAGGCTAGAACGGCAGTGTGTGGAAGCACTTATTCCCAAGTATCTGGCCACCCTCAGTGCCAATATCCCAGAATAAAGGGTCCCCCCCCCACTCTTGTGCTGGGTCCCCCTCTCTTTAGCAAGGCTTTAATAACAGACTCTGAAGGAAGAATAGGTGGCAAATGCACTCAGAAAGGCCAATTGTTTTGAATTACGTAATAACCCCACACAAGAAGTGAGATTTTAGTTAATTGTACTGTTGCTAAGGGAAGTACAAGTAATTATGTTCCTTTTACAAAATGTGATTCCCCAAAGGAGCATTTGATATACTAGTCCTCATATTTATCTCTCAAATCTTGATTCCTGGTGCTTTTATTCCATGTTACTTTTCAGACATGCATAATGTTTTTAAATATGAGGGATTTTATGAGGGGTGGAGTGCCCAAACACACCAATTAATTGCCACCCTCAAAGTTAAATTAGTTTTCTACAGTCTAAAACTGCCAGGCTTGTGGCAAAATAATGACAGTTTAAGTCCCCCCCCCAATGGCTTTGAACTCTCTTGCATGCAGAACTGTTTGTGCTCTTTCATTTTACAGCTTTGTGAAGGAAAAATGTCATGTTCCAAGGAGTTGCACTTCAAAACTTTTGGGCATTCACATTTTAGAAAACTGGGGCTTGATCCAACCAGAAGCTGAGCAATTTAATTTGCATTGATTCAAAGGCAGAGTCAAGCACACAAATATATGAAGCTGGCTTGTACCGTCAAAACCTTGGTCCAACAAGCATAATGCTATATCTACTCTGATTTTTTAAATTTCATTTTTATTATTAAAAAATAAACTATACAAATATATATAGTCCATAGTCAAGTACAAAAGGAACCAGAGGTAACACGATCTAATTATAATCACGATCATAAAAAAAGATTACTTTTCCATTTATATTCACTCTCATTACAAAAGTTTCAGCGATAAAGAGTGGATCAAGAACACCAACCATCATTATCCCAACTCGAATACTCTGCTTTCCAACAATCAAATTGCCTCCAGAACTTCCTCAATTAAACCATCATGTTTATTTCTTCCTTTCCAATAAATAATAAATTTACTCCACTGTCTCACTGGTTTTTCCTTTGTTGCTCTACCTTCCCATTAATATATATATTTATATAATATATATACATATAGACTTATTTTATACATTAATATTCTTTTCCATATACTGTTTTCCCATAACCTAAGGGGTGGTATTTTATTCAATCAATTCCTTTATTGCGGCCGAGTGGCCAGAAAGATATAGAATGCATCAGTACAAACAACATTATATAACGAATATACAATATTTGGGGGAAAAGGTGCATTAGATCTAGAATCAGCCAATGCAAGTAAGTGAGCTCTGCTGGTTAGTATGTTATAAATGAATTTAGCTACCTGAGTTGTGATGTATTTGTCCTTGCCCTGTAGTAAAAAGGTTACTATTTCATGAGGCTTTTTCCCTGCTATATCTTTGATTATTGGGCCAATTATTGAGATCCTGTCATCTCTATAGAAGATACACTCCAACATCATATGTTCGACAGACTCAACCTCTACATTGTTACAAGGGCATAGTCTCTCTTTGATTGGAATTTTCTTAAAACCTTCCTAACATTAAGTTCGAGGGGAGGGCATTGAATCTTGCTAGAGAGAAGGCTCTCCTATATTTGGGCACTACTAGCCACTTCAGGTAGTCCATTCCCTCTCTGCCGTCCAGACTTGGTAGCTCTAAAGAGCGTGGGGAGCATGGGTATTTTAATCTTTTTCCAAAATTTTGCAATAAAAATCCGGGCTGCAGCTAGCATATTAGCAATTGGTCAATCCTCCTCTTTCTTTACAAGCCCTTTAATATTGCCTGCTAATAAAACCACAAAGGGGTCATAGGTCAACTACAACCCATTACCTTTTTGTTAATATAAAATCCACAACTTGTGTCCAAATTCTATCAATTTCCTTACAGTTCCACCAAATGTGATCAAAATCAACACCATCTACTCTGACTGACAGTATCTTTGCCAGCTCAGAGGCAGAAGTGACTTACAGCTTTTATTGCCAGTAATTAAGCCTTAGGAGAGGCATTTCAATGTTTTAGGATGGAAAACCACCAAAAGAACGGCGGTCAGGAGAAAGAGAACTTGGCTGTCTTGGGAATCCTAGAGGACCAGATTGGAACCTGAGTAGAGCCCGATGTGGCCCACAGGCCTGAGGTCCCCACCCCTCTGCCCCAGTTTCAAGTGGATAGATCAAGAATGAACCCTGGGACATCCTATCTGTATGGCATGTGATCCATATTTTAGCAATGGCACCTACATACAATATGTGCGTAAATCTCTTCCACTCAACTTAAGTAAGTGGAACTAAGTGCTTTAAAATGTGGCTAGATTGTGTCCACAATTATTTAACACCTGCTAATCATAGAACAATTTTAGTACTTAGCATTTCCACTGTAATTGTGAAGCTTGACATGTTATTTACGAGATTACTAATTGATCGTATTTTGGAATATACCAATAATATGAGCTCCCCATATAAATATTTCATATAACGATGTCAGCAGTGAATGGCACTATAAATCTCAGCCCTGTACAGTGGTCAGGACACATGGACTCAAGTTCTGCACCAACTCTGCTAAGTTGGTTGTGAGCACAGGATTAGATTGATGGAAGTGCCTGAGGAGTTCCAATGAAGTATGTCTAAATGGACACACACACACACACTGTAATTATTCCACTCTGTTCATGTCTCTACTACCTATGGGGATAAAATCACAAATTTAGGGCAATAATAGTTCTAAGAGCAGCTCTTTTGTGTACAGTGGGTTTTAGTGCAGAAGTGAGCTGTTATTCACTCACTATTCTACTATTTTGGTCCCAGGAAGTTTTATCGCCATTTTATTTAGCTTTGGGGAGGGGAGAGTTTTTGTTTATATATACATATACATACAAATAATATCACCTCTCCAAATAATAAAATCCACTAAGTCTAGAATGAAATACAATCAGAACATCTATTTTACTGAATTCCAGTAACACACACACACACACGACATCATATGTACCCCTTTATAGACCAGATAAACATGCTGTGAGGTTCAGACCTCATTCAAGTGAGCACTGTGCGATATTTTAGTTGCAAGTTAGAGAACTAATCAGGAGCTAGGTAGCACAATCTCTTACAAATAAACTACATACCTCTTGGTCCGAGCCAAACATCCAGATAACTATTGATTGTTTCATCCAGGGATCCCATTGTATAACCTAAAGAGAGAAAAATTGTGATTTTTATCCTTTTTATAGAAGCATAAAATTTTAAGTAACACCTTTGCTCTTCCCAAAATACTTGAGGGGTCTGTGTGTGTGTGTCATATGCCACATAGATAACACCAGGAAGTGTGTGTGTGTGTGGGAGTCCTTGCATGACATGAAGGCTGCCATCCTAAACTCACTTACCTGGAAGTAAATCCCATTGAATCCAGTGGGTATTATATCTGAGTAGACCTTTACAGGAATGCTCTGAAACTGTGCTTCCTGCATGTCTCAAGACTGTAATAACATCTCATGAGAGCCTTAAAGAAGATTTTGTGAAAATTGCATTAGACACATTTTCTTATCAACTGTGATCTTCTAAGAGAGTTTTAAATACATGTAGTGTGTCGAGTTAAGAATACTCTTGTGTTCAGTAGTTAGGCTAACTATATGGAAAGGAGGACAGGGCTCATGTATCTTTAACAGTTGTGTTGAAAAGGGAATGTCAGCAGGTGTCATTTGTATGCATGCAGAACTTGGTGAAATTCCCTCTCCATCACAACAGTTAAAGCTGCAGAAACCCTGCCCTCTTTTGTATCTCGTCACTCTAGTATAGCTCCTGCAGCTTTAACTGTTGTGATGAAGAGGGAATTTCACCAGGTGCTGCATGCATACAAATGACACCTGCTGAAATTCCCTTTTCAATACAACTGTTAAAGATACAGAAGCCCTGTTCTCCTTTTCATATGATCATCCTATCAGTAGTTGAGGACTGTGGGAAGAGTACAAACAATGGGAGAAAGACACCAACACTGAACAGAACATATCAAGAAGTTCACATCTATCAAGTGAATCTTCTAAAATGACTTTCACTGTCTTGAAGGCACCATACAAAGTAAGGGCAGAATGGAAGCAGCCTCCACCCTATCTGAACAATATCTACAAGTCAAATCCTGACCCTGATACAATAGTAACTTGTTGTATGACTAGCTCTACCTGCCTAGGAATAATAAGTATTTCAAGAGATCATTTTTCCAACTGCCTGTCCTCTCCCAGTACAGAAGTAATTTCGAGTCACCTTTTTGCCTGTTTTTCTTTTAATGACAACAAGCAGCAAAACTTTAAAATGTTGAAACCGTTCATTTAATGGAGGGTTGAGGCTTGCCAAATAAAACTCATGGAAAGTAGACCAGGAGTAACTGCAGTAGAACAAACGAAGGTTTATAACAGTATGACGCCACCTCCCAGATTAGAATGACTGAGACAAGCTGTCAAGCAAACTCCTCCCAGGGCTGCACCTCTTGCTTGTATGAACCCAGAAGAGGCACTGTCAATCATGCCACTTTGTAGAGCTTGAGGGTGGAAGACACTTTACTGCTTGTCTCTCCATCATCACTGAGAGGTGTAAGGGGAGGGGAAGATTTGGTCCAGCTACCAGCACAGCACTAACATTTGTGGCCTTGCTTTGCATAGTATCATATACTTCATATCATTCAGTCCTTGGCCTCTCCAATTAAAAAGATCCCATGAACATAAGAAGAGCCCTATTGGATCAGACCAAGGGTCTATCTAGTCCAGCACTCTGTTCACAAGTGGCCAACCAGCTGTTGGCCTGGAACCCACAAGCAGGACATGAGTGCAGTAGCACCCTCCCACCCATGTTCCCCAGCAACTGGTCTATATAGGCTTTCAGCCTCTGAAGTAGCACATGGCCATCAAGACTAGTAGCCATTGATAGCCTTCTCCTCCAGAAATTTATCCAACCTCCCTTTTAAAGCCATCCAAATTGGTGGCCATCACATCTTGTGGTGCCAAATTCCAAAGTTTAACTATGTGCTAAGTGAAATAATGCTTCATCTTAAACAGGCATTGCCAGGCAGAGTAGATACTACTGGCTGGCTAGATGGACCACTAGTTTCCATCAGTACAAGACAGCTTTATATATCCACATCAGGCTATCACTAAACAAGAGTACAGGCACAGAATACAGTACAAATCAGCACAGAGATAAAATGGGCAAATGCTCCTCTCTGCACATCTTCCAAAGATACATTCTTTCCCTAAAGTTGTTACACACTTTATCGTAGATGTACATCCCATGGATTGTACTAGCCTTGAACTGTTCACACTGCCACTAGCTCCAGCTAGTGAGAGATGCTAGAACAAGCGCAGAATGTTGTCACCCGAAAATAAAATAAAAATGATGGAGAACAGTCACTGGAAGTATCTGTACCCTACCATGGTTGGGGAACATCGTATAGTCATTCAGTGGTAAAGCAATCATTCAAATATACCTCAAGGTCCTTAGCGGAGAGTATGCAGGAATTTCTCACTCACTATCCTACCCAGGAGAGAGGCAAGCAACTTTTCCTGAGGCCAAAGAAAGGAAAGCCCAGGAAGGTGGAAGTGGTTGGAGAGACAGATTTGCTCCCTTCACCTGCACCCTTCTTGGAGCAAGGAATGGGCCTAGTGTGGGAAAGGGATGGTACAACTGTTGGTCCTTTTCCCTAGGCCAAACACCCTTTAAATGTCCTTGACTACGAGTCTGGGAAGTATATTAAGGTTAACTAACAAATCCTCATTAAGCACAACTCCCTGGATTTGTACTGCTTCTCTAAATACATCATTAATATTTTCTTTTACTAATTTAGGTGATTTATGTTTCACCTTTCTTCCATCATGGAACCAAGGTGGTGTTCATGAGGTTACCAAGTGGTTGCCCATCCAGGCACTGACCAGACCTAGACATGTGTAGCTTTAGTAAGGTGGCTGCATCGTGTGCCTGTAAGGATACGTCCCAGGACATATTGAATACAGCTTGCCTAAGATAGATATGGTCCTGGCAGCTACTACCAGATCTCCCTGTGGTTGAACTCTCAACATCTGCCAATATCTGTTCAATTTTGGAATGTTAGCCACTAACATGAGGTAGATACTAGATTAAGTCCAATTCTCAAATTTTTAATACTCATTATGTGTTACTGAAAATTGGACTTTTAATGCCTCGCCCTCAAAACATAGTATTTGAAGTAAACTCCAAAGTAGCTAAAAAGCTGAAACCCAATACACAGAAGACATCCCAGTTGATGAAGAAAATGGGAAAATAAGACAATTGCACATCTCTCTGCGGGTGTATCCCGCAAAATGGATAACAGCCACAAAAGTAAAAAAAAACCTGATACTCAGAAGGGAATATGTTTGTGTTTATGTGTCTGTGAGAAACACACAGAAATACAAGACACAGCACACCAAGGTCTGGGTGAGGGGTTGGGCATTTTTACATCTATCTGTCAATACACAAGACATGGGATTTGCTTTGTAGTAGAGGTCAGCACAAGCCAAGTCATGCCATATGTAGGATAGAACATCAAGCTGTGGAACATCCACCGTCGCTGAGGTAGTGGGAAGAGGTTTTCCAACAGCAGCCAGAAGTATATGTCCACATTTGTATAATATAAATGAAAAGTACTAGTATAAACTAACATAGTCTGACACAGTAAAGCTTGCATAGAAATATATATATATATATATATATATATATAATCAGCTGAGGTAAAAAGTCTTCTGTCTCCCCTTGAAATCAGATTCCTAGGGAAGAAGCTCATTTACTTGCCTACTGGATCTCCATGTGGTCATCCTGTTGGCCTATACTGAGTAGGAGTAACAACTGATTGCGCTATGCAACACTAGCATTAACAAAGTCACAATATTCTTTGCCCCCCCACACACACATTGCAATATTTGTCTAATCTCCAGGTAGCACTCAAACCTTGTTTGCTGTACTACTTTTCAGCAACTAGTCTCTTTTAAAAAAGAAAAACCAAGGCAAAGTTACTACTCTTGCTCTTTCATAAGGCAGATGAAAAATGCATCCCACAAGCTTCCTGTTTCAGTCTCCCTGACAAGGGTAGGTGTTCATGTAATATAATCTTTCTTGCAATGATATCATTCCAGCATGACTGGAAAATAAAGCTACAAAAGAACTAGTCCCATTGTCAATATGAAGAATCTACAGACACAAGAAAACAGTCATTGCAGTGAGCTTTTGTTTGCCTGGGGGGGAAAAATGTCAGTTTCGTCCCTATCATAAAATTAAATGAAAGTTATGTTTCCAAAACAGCTGCAGTTACTCCAAAATATCTTGTAAAAATGAAGACTGGGCCGGAGGGGAGAGCAAGTAGGAGAAAGGGAAGGAGAATTCACAACCAGAATAATTAAAAAAAATGGTTTACAAATCACAAAAGGTTCTGTCTACTTATTTGGGTGTGTAGGTTGTAGAACACACACTTTCTATTCACAACATTGCACCAAGTAATAGTCAAGTTATTAACTCAGGAGTTGTCACACAGTCACAATAGGAGAAAAACAAACATGAAACACTTCTGTAACAGTTTATATAAGGCCTAAAAGCCACACCTCATGGTGGCAGGCCCACATCTTTAAACACAGGCCTGGGAGCTGGAAGCAATGTGGAGGACTGGTGGGCAGGCATGCCAAACCCTCCCCTACAGTCTGTGGCCTCATCTACACCAAGCAGGATATTGCACTACCAAAGTGGTATATAAAAGGCAGGAGCCACACCAAGCAAGATATAGCGGTATGAAAGCAGTATATGGTATGTGTCAATGGCCCCCAACAGTTGTCAGTGCACTTCAATACCACTATAAAGCAGTAACGTGGCTCCTGCTTTTTATATACCACTTTCACAGTTCAATATCCTGCTTGGTGTAGATGAGGCCTTAGTCTCCAGTTTCTAACACTTCACCCTGGCTCTGGAAAGAAACCCAACCATGGAGTGGGCTCAGTACCTCCTGTCTGCATACGCCTAGGCTGACCATATGAAAAGGAGGACAGGGTTCATGTAACTTTAACAGTTATAGAAAAGAAGGAATTTCAGTCGGCGTCATTTGTATGCAATTCGTGAAATTCCCTCTTCATTACAACAGTTAAAGCTGCAGGGGCCCTGCCCTCTTTTGTATCTGGTCACTCTAGTATAGTGTATGCAACTTTAATTGCTTTGTTGAGGAGGTGATTTTACCACGTACTAATTGCATACAAATGACACCAGCTGAAATTCCTTTTTCTCTGCAACTGTTAAAGTTACTTGAGTCCTGTCCTCCTTTTCATATGGTCAGCCTACATACACCTTAAGCTCTTTTTTTTGCATTCCCTACGTCTTCCCAATCCAGTGCCCTGCAGTGTTGGACTACAACCCCATCATTCAAGATTCACTGACTTCAGCTCCCATCATGCTAGCTAGGGACAATGGGAATTGTAGTCCAACACACTTGGAAGGCACCAAGTTGGAGAAGGATGCCATATGCAAAGGATAGACCCATGTTTAAAAACGTAGGTCTGCCATACTCCTGTGTGCATTGGACCCAAGACAATAGAAAAATAGCAGTAAGAACTGCCACAGGAATGATCTGCTTTGAGCATTGGTGCTAAAATGTGAGAAGGAAGAGGAGGAAGCTTTTTGCATATAAGGCTACCTTAATTATAGACAATGAGCAAGAAAAGGTGTGTTGTGCGACCTCTTCCTTTCTTCTGTTTGAAAAGAGTTATAAAGGAGCTGGTATTCCCCTAAAAACCATCTGTGCCTCCATAGGATGACTGCCTCAGATGGAGAAAGATTGTTATCAACTATGGTGGCATAGTTAGTGCACCCTCTAGCAAAAGCACTTCCTTGAGAGTTAGAGGCAAACAGTAGAATGCAGTCCAGAAACCAGATGAACCCAAGCAAAAAACAACAAAACCTACACACGTCTTTGGTTAAGACAACTGCTTTCACAATTCTCCTAGCCAAGGAACACCTCATGTCGATGTTAAAAAGTACAACTATTATATTGGGAAATGAAGCATTCAGAAATTAGTCTCAGTAAAGAAAAGGTAGACTTGAATGTTCTGAAACTATGTAAAAAAAACAACCCACATAATTACACAAGTTCAAACTTTGGTTTGAGGATAAGAAACCAATCCAGACCCACAGCAAGGCAAAAATGGCATTAAGTGGGCGCTAGCTGCCTTATTATGATATCTTCCTTCTTACTCAAGGAAGTATGCTTTGATACAACTCTCTCTCTCCCCCTGAACAGTCTCCCTCTAATCCTGCATCTCTCACTGCCTCTCCAATATCTCTGCTTGGATGCTTCTTCATCATCTCAAATTCCCATGTTTGGAACACGACCCCGGAACTGCATAGAGAATTCTGGATCCTCTTGCAAGCAGAGCAGTTAAATTAACCAGAAACTACCAAGGAAGCAAACACTTCCCATTACATCTGAAGCCAGGCTTGTCGCTCCTGCAAACCAGTAACTGGAAACTGACTTCAAACCCTGGATTTTGGCCATTTCTACACCGGCCCTTTTTTGTGGGATTGCCCCTGGGTGGTCCCTGTGCATCCAAATGACACACAGGGACTCCTGGGGGCAGGGGGGAGGATGGGCATGGGTTTTTCCAGGGATACAAAATCCCTGGGAAAACCTATTTTCCAGAGGTCCAAGAAATGTCCCGAGACTGCGGGAGGTGTGGGCACCCATCCCAGCTGGTGCCCACTTACTTGCAAGTGGGCACCAGAAATGGGCATGGGGCTGCCATCCCCAGGATGGCGGGTGTGTGTGTGTGTGTGTAAGGGCCCAATTTCAGACGGTATTTCCCCCCCACTTACCTTTTGCGTTGGTGCGCAAGAGTTCTCTTCGGATTTTCTTTTTTAAAAAATGGCGGGCGCAATGGTACGACATCCCAGGAGGAAGCCGGGATGTTGCACTTCCTGGTTTGGAAAGAGGAGGACGATTCCGGAAGCAGGTACGGGATTGTCCCCCCTTCCTCCCGCTACACTCGTAGGTGTAGAAAAGCCTTAGCCGGAGCAAAATAAAACTCGCGATTTAACGCGCATTCAAAAATGCGCATTATCGGGGAGATAACGCGCCTCTACGCCCGATTTGCGCTCCGTTCTTGTAGAGGTAAATTTTTTAATGAACCTTCAAAGCGCATTAAACCTCTCTTGTAGAGGCACCCTATGTTCTATATTAGGCTGACCAGATAAAATCTAGGTCAGGGCTCATGTAACTTTATCAGTTGTAGAGAAAAGGGAATTTCAGCCAGGGTCATTTGTATGCAATTAGTTCCTGGTGAAATCCCCTCTTCATCACAACAGTTAAAGGTGCAGGCACTATACTAGAGTGACCATATACAAAAGAAGGCAGGGCCCCTACAACTTTAACAGTTGTGATGAAGAGGGAATTTCATCAGGAACTAATTGCATACAAATGACATGGGCTGAAATTCCCTTTTCTCTACAACTGTTAAAGTTACATGAGCCCTGACCTGGATTTTATCTGGTCACCCTTTTCTATATCTATATCTCCTATACCTGTATATCTTCTATATCTCAAAGCTGCTGAGGAAGGGGTTCTGATTTCATTTGGAGCAGTGTTGCTAGCGGAGATGTTCAGCCTTCCCCTACACTCGTTGATATTTTTTTGAGCTAAATCACCTGCCCAAAGCTGATATCTGCTCTTCAGGAAGCAATATTTATTATGCTGGGGGAAGTATACCTGTTTAACAAATACGATAATAATAATGATGAAGATGATGATGGAAGAGCTAGATGAGAAAAAAAGAAAGGAGAAAGGGGTTAAACATCCCTTTCTGATAGGGCTTAAGCATCCCTATCAAAATGGTTGTTCCTGAAGTTGCTTGAAGGGGGGAAAATATCAAGACACCCTCCATCTCATCTGTTTTGGCTTAGTGCCCCCTTGCCCAAAAGAAAACTTTTTAGAAGTTTAAGCTTTACAGGGTTGGTAGTAGTGAAAACGGTACTGAATTATTTGGCTTAGAACCCTTGGTGTTTATCACATGCGTGGTTTGATGCATATCTGCCACGGCTTTGATCCACTTTTTTACCACTGGACTTGCATGACGTCGTCCCCGTCATGCTGTTCTCTCACCATGAGTCCGCAGTTGCTGGTTTCTCTTTCGATTTATCCCTGAACGGGCAAAGTCCAAAACGCAAATTTGGAATAGGCCAAGCTGAGGTATTGCAGCAATACTGACCACATGTGATTCAAAATGCTAGACTTGCATAGGAAACGGAGGGGAAACCAGCAAAAGCAAACTGGGGGGGGAGTAGGTGTGATGAAGCTCTGTGTCTTCCCTGCACTCAACACGCACAAGACTTAAAAATCTGGAAATGCTGCTTTCTAAATTAAATAATAATAGTAAAAATGCCTGAAAACAATACCTTACTGCTTGCCTGCAGAAAGTTCCTTTCAAGTCCTGCCCAAAGAAAGATTCACAGGCTAAGCAAAACCTCAGCAAAACCTCAGCTTGTCAGGCAAGACGTGGCCCACCCCACTTCGGCTGCATAGACTGTCTTTGCTGAAACTTTCGCTACTATCCACAGCTTGTCAATCATGGGGCATGCAATGCATCCTTCCTCCCTCCTTGACTGAGCATCAAGACTATTTATGTGGGCATTCCTGGGCATTCCCTAGCACGCCATGCTAGCTGAAGAACATTGGGAGTTGTAGGACTTTTTCTGACTGAACATGCATAGTATTGCACGTGAGAATCTTTAAATTTAAAGAAAACAGACAGACACACAAACATGGCCAGGTATAGGTGGCTGCATTACAATGGATCATTAAAATTCCCAAAGGGCTGCAGATATACCAGGAAGGCACTGCAATTGCCCAGGAGCAGAACATTGTACCATGCTGGCATCTGGGGGGACCCCCCCCCCCCGAATTTTCAAAAGCAGTTTATAAGTATGAGCAATAAATAAATAACAAAATCCTTAATAACTGTATTAGCTGTTTGTGCAAGACCTACTCCTATTTAAAAAAGGGAAAAGTGCAGCCAATATTGCCTGCACAATCAGATGCAGAGTTTTGCTCTCCTCGGTTTCTTTTTTCAGCCCATCCACAGGAATGCACCAGAGTTCCCCACCCCTCTCTCTATATGTATGCATATTTTAAAAATGATTATATTCTCCATTCAATTATAAGCAGAAGGGCATTATTGGAGGCAATGGACCTCTACACACAATGGAGTAGTGTGAGTTGGCTACATTCCAACAATTGAGCTCATTACTTGCACTTAATCACTACCTAAAGGTTAGGGAGGTTATAACTAGATGGCTCCACTAAGGTTCAGCTTATAGCAGTCGAATTGGAATGGAGTCCAATGTTATCTATCCTAATGCTCCAATGGTCTTGCTATAAGACGAGCTACCAGCTGCTAGATATCAACCTTCACAGTCCAAAACACAGCAACCTCTCCACCTCCTCTCTCTCTCTCTCTCTCACACACACTCTCTCTCACACACACACACAGTCAATGCACTGTGGAAAGAGGATTACAGGGAAAATAGGTTCTCTTTACATATTAAAACAACAGCCTATAGAAAGCCTATAGAAAGCATTGGCTTTCTCCTCCTCAGCTGCTTTTAACAGGCTTGGATGAGGTGTGGACAAGAAGGAGGTTGCAAGTAGGAAACCAACATAACCCCCAGCAAGGAGTAACCTTTCCCCTTCCCATTGCATGTCTGCTACAAATCACCCCCCAGCTGCTTTTCTCTATGAATGTTTATTCACACGTGCCTGGTCTACTGCTCTAATAAATAATTTAATTCTACTAAATGGATAATCTACCAACTATCACAGGTTTTCCCAGCCTGGTGCCCTCCAGATGTTTTGGGACTATAGCTCCCATCATCCCTGACCATTGGCCATGCTGGCTGGGGCTAATAGAAGCTGTAGTGCAAACCATCTGGATGGCACCGGGTCGGGGAAGGCTGATTTACTATGCTTTAAGAAATCCGTTCTTCCCTTGATCCTTCCCCCGCAATCGACAACAAATAAAAATTATCAAGTATATCACAGAATCATAGATTAGTAAAGTTGGAAGGGATCTAGAAGGCCAATCGAGTCCAACCCCCTGCTCAATGCAGGACTCCACCTTAAAGCATCCCTGACAGATGGCTGTCCAGTTGCCTCATGAATGCCTCCAATGTGGGAGAGCCCACGACCTCCCTAAGTAATTGGTTCCATTGTCGTATTGCTCTAACAATCAGGAAGTTTTTCTGATGTCCAGCCGGAATCTGGCTCCCTGTAACTTGAGCCCATTATTCAGCTCCAGTCATTATTTTACATTTCAGCCTCTTGGTTGGACAATGCTGTCTATGTGATAGATATCTACGGCCTGAAGGAAAGAGTAAGGGTATTTCCCAAGTACAAAGAATGCTTAGTACCAACGATAATAGAAATGCATCAACCAGACAAGTGAAACAAGGCGGCAAGTGGGACAACATAGTCGCCCTTTTAAGAGACAGATATCAAAGTCTAGTTTCAAGAACATTGTTCCCAAATGAGAACAAAGTAAAGGTCATTTCATACCAGTATTTGTATTGTGTGATTTTTTTTTTTTTAAAGGAGAGAAGGCTGGGTCAGCAATTAATTTTTTGGCCTTTCACACCACGTCTACCATGAGAATCCTACAATACATAATGATCCAGGCAACACATTTTAATATCAAGTTGTTTACTCAGGGCATCTCCTTTAGATTCTCCCTGAGGATACGTTATAATGAATGGATGGGGGATGAAACAGAAGCAAATCATGGGACTTTTTGATACGGAAAGGAGGCAGCTCAGGAGATCCCCCATGGTTACCATTTTCACATGGTAAAATGGTCTTCCAGGGAATAGGCTGACCATATGGAAAGGAGGACAGTATAGCTCCTGTATTTTTAATAGTTGTATAGAAAACGGAATTTCAGCAGGTGTCATTTGTATGCATGCAGCACCTGGTGAAATTCCCTCTTCATCACAATGGGTAAAGCTGCAGGAGCCCTGCCCTCTTCTGTATCTGGTCACTCTAGTATAGCAAAAAATGGGTAGGGAAAAAAGCACCACTGGAGAGCTGGAAAAAAGAGACGATCTCTGGTTCTACTGGAAACAGTTAAAATCTTTCATGATTCTCTATCTAAAATGGCCAGATTTTAACTGTTTCCAGTAGCACCAGAGCTCATCTCTTTTTTTCCAGCACTCTAGTATAGCTCCTGCAGCTTTAACTGCATGGCCCTATGGAAGGAATAGGTGAGCTTTTTGGGGCCGTGGGCAAATGTGGCAATTTGAAAAACTGTGCTAGGCAGCACCATGAAACGGCTGTCACAGGAAGCAAAGGACAAGCAACCTGCCCAAATGTCTGAACAGAAGCCAGAGGCAGCTCAGCCTCAACATACTAAACAATTCCTTTGAACACACAGTTTTCAGCACAGATACCTATTTCCCAGGAATCCCAGCTGCAAATAAGAAAATGTGTCAATAAAAAAGTTGGAGAGGGAAGGGCACCTTGGCGGGCAGAAAGAGAGTTGTCTGGAGACAAATTGGTCTATGGTGAGGCCCTTTGGAAAGGCCCAGCATCAACACTTTAAAAGGAGCTGCCAGCCACTGCCATTTTGCAAATGTACTTTTTAAAAATTGGCCTTGGATAGGCTGACCATCTGAAAAGGAGGACAGGGCTCATGTAACCTTAACAGTTGTAGAGAAAAGGGAATTTCAGCCAGGGTCATTTGTATGCAATTAGTACCTGGTGAAATTCCCTCTTCGTCACAACAGTTAAAGTTGCAGGCACTACACTAGAGTGACCATGTACAAAAGAAGGCAGGGTCCCTTCAACTTTAACTGTTGTGATGAAGAGGGAATTTCACCAGGAACTAATTGCATATAAATGACCCTGGCTGAAATTCCCTTTTCTCTACAACTGTTAAAGTTACATGAGCCCTGTCCTCCTTTTCAGATGGTCAGCCTAGCCTTGGAACACTTCTATTTGGTGGCATCATTAATGTGCAACACATTTATAAAAGGATGTGAAGTTACAACAACGAAGCTCTCTGGACGAAGGCTTTAAAAAACAGGTTTGCTTAGATGTATACAACTTATCCAAGAGTAATTAAGCCAAGTTAAAAGAGATATATTGATATAGCTGTCTCAAATGTCTTCCTTATGTTTTTTTTTTACTGAAGTCCCAGGAGCAAATGTATAAAATCATACAAGATTTTTATTTGTGATTTGCTGCTATCGCAAGGTTATTAGTGGTTACCTAATGCAAGATTAGCAAAACTGAATGGGCTTGTACAGTTTATGTGAAGAATTTGTTCAAGCTGAAAGACACCAAGGATATATGCAGTCTATGTAAAACCTTAGGGAAAACGTAAACTAGCTGCAATCCATTCCAAGAGCTTTGTATTCTGCATCAGCTGTAAGTTCAGGGTCATATGCAATGCGTTGCAATCCCAGGTGTACATCAATTTCTCAAATTATTCCTTTCTAGATTAGTTGCAATCTGAGAGATATGTACCATGTAGCTCCACTCTTAAAAGTACAACACATAGGATTGCCTCTGAAGACAGTATTCCCATATCCAACTGTCTGTTTCTATAATGCCACAGTATCTTATGATGTGGAGATGGGGAAGGAAAAACACACAAACTGATGATGTAAAACTTTTGGAAAAGTATTTTTTTAAAAAAATGGGGGGGGGGGGAGATTGAAATATATGCAATACTATCGAGGCCCAATTATCGCCATACTTTAGTGGCGTGGCAACTGGCTCCCCATGGCTCACTCCACTGTTACTTCAGCAATGCATGTGTCAGAATAACCCGGGTGATCCAATTCTAGGATGCCTTTTCAAGCAGGCCTCATCATCTCACTTGAAAAGGAATTTTGTCATTGGCTCTACTGTCTATGAAGATGACATGCAACAACACACTGCCAGAGCTGCAAGTGAAGTGGGTCCCTAACTGATGTGGTAAAAAATGTGAACTTGGCCTCCTTCCAGCCACATGGCCACGCTTCACCTCAAGTCTTGGAAGATGCTGCCGAAACATGATTAACTGCCCAGCCATTGTTCAGCCAACAGATGGCCTGGAAGAAGGCAGATAACAAGTGGGAACTGAATTCAGAAAGGTAGTTGTGCACAGGCAGAGCAAAAACTTTCCAACTCCTGAAATTAATAATCTTACTACCATTTGACTTTGGTTGTTAGCCGAAGTGTTGCATCAAGTAGGTTGAAGTCAGAGATACTATTTGCCTATGGCAGATCAAATATTCTAAGGTTACCACTTTGTCTCTGAAAGAAAAGCAGGACAAATGCTGTCCCTTCAAGTCCACGCGAGAGAACTGAAACCATGGGAAATGGAGGCTGCTAGCCCAAGGGCACCACTTTTCAACATGTCTAGACTGCGTTTCAAGAGAAGGAGAGTTCATTTGGGTAGAACCTGTCACAAGAAATGAGCATTTGATAATGCCAACAAAATGAAGTCTAGCTGGGAGCCACAGCAGGGAAACCGCTCTGATGGGCTTGGTCAAATGAGGCCACCATTCCAGAGCAACAGCAACACATCATCTTCTAGTACAACTTACACAGAAATGTGCCATTCAACTCAGCCTGTCTTACGTATCAAGGCCAAATAAGTTAATTTAATTTAGTCTCATTTGTTTACTATTTTAATGCCTATTTTTTTGGTTTCCTTTGTTTTTAAAAAAATGGCTCCAGAAACTGGAAGATTACAAAGACAAGTCTCTTTCTCAAGGTAAGCCAGTTCAGGCTAGTCCCTGGCTAGAAAATCCATGCTAAACATTTTGAACTCTTTGGAGGAGGCATAGGGTATAATACCATCACCATTTGTTTCCATTAAGAGAGCCTGGGAAGTTAAAGAAATAAAAATCCGTAATAACTGAAAAAAAAGCATCGGGCAAAGCTGTTTAAAAGCCTTAATCAAGAGGGCAGGCACATGAAGGTTTTAATGAAGTGCCCGTAACATATTCACAGCCAAGTAATTAATAGTAACGGGCACAGGGCTAGTACATTAGGCTAAATAATCAACAATATGCCATTATCTCAAGGGACAGAGAATGTGTGTTTCTCCCAAGCGCATAGCAAAGTAGGCATTCCGATTGGCCCATTATGTGTCACAATAACCCTACGATGCTCTGCAGTGCACAGAACACACAAATAATTACTTCTTACATGATCAGCATTTGCTGTTCCTTGAGAATCACATCTAATCATGTGAATCAGCCATAACTACTCAAGTGAGTAGAACATACAAGTGCTGGTGTACATGCACATACAAAATATTTTTCTTGGTAATGGCCTAGACTTAATCGTGTAAATCGTGTAGACTTAATCGTGTTCAGAAGACACCTTAAACCATGGCTTTAACCACAGTGAATAAGACTTTTTGCTTTAGCCACTGTGGTTAAAGCCGTAGTTTAAGGTGTCTTCTGAATGGGGCCATTAAGTACCAGACATTTAATATAAATACAGCTATTCAAACATCAGTAACATATATCCAAGTCTGACTGAACAGAGCACTTAAGAGGCCAGCAAGTACAAATGTGGATCAGAACAATCTACCTTATAGTTCAGCGTTTTCCTTGCATTTTGCTTACTTCAATGTGGGGCTCACTCTGTGGTTTTTGTTTTTAGTTATGGTTTTCTTTTAGCTGTATTCATGTTTTTTTCCCTTTGTAAACCAGCGAGATTTTATCAGAAGGAGGTACATAAATAGCAGAATAAACAAAATACTGGGTATAAGAATGAGGTAATAAATAATTTTATCATTATTATTATTATTATTATTATTATTATTAAATAGACAGGTTATCTGCTCTGCTATCCTTCTTAATAAATTCAGTGCAAGGGTCAAGAAATATGGATCTAGTAAACAGGGTCAGACATAAATAAATCATCTAAAATTAACCATGTGATTAGTTACTGTAATCCAATTAAAAGAAGACAAAAGGAGGGGGCAAGGAAAACAACTTCAAAACCTCTGGCTAAAGCTCTTTCACAATAAGAATCCTCATTACACAGCTGGCTAATAAGGCAAATCTACTATAGAGGAAGAAAGCAAGGGAAACATTGGCCGATGCTAACAGAGGGCCGCTTCGCCCAGGCCCGAATCCCTCTGCAGCATATAAAAGACTAGCATGATGGGCAGCAGCACTCCATCAATGGGGTTGTCTTTACACAGCCAAAGACCCATGGTGGCTGTGAATCTGCGCTGTGTCAGTTATATGATGCAGCTGTAGATTTGCAGCCACTGTGGGGCTTTCCTACGAAGCTGTGCTTTGAAAAAGTCAGGTACTTACCCCGACTTTTTCGGTTGGAGCAAGGTTAGTACGTCTCTTCCGCTGTCTGACCTTACTCTGGGGCTGATCTGGAGGGCCATCCTGGTGGAAGGCGACCAGCAATTGGTCGCCAGAAACCAGGAAGGGGGGGAGCTCTGGTACCTGGATGACGACTGGAAACCCCATACTCCCTCCTTGGCCTTGAGATCACTCAATGCCACCTGGGTAAGGGAAACTGTGGGGTTTGGGGGGAAGGCAGTCGCAACTTGGCACTGTGAAGACAGCCCCTTTGGCAACAGATGTACCCTCTAGGGATGCTGGAGAAATCTGCAATGTATTCAAATGAGTTTGGATTTTTATGAATAGGAGCTGCAGATTTCGCAGCAGACCCACTTTTCCTGAGTCATGGGGACTTGCAGACCCTTTTAGTTACTTTCGGGAATTGTGCACAAAATTAGTACAAAAATACAAAATAAAAACTACCATCCCAAAATGCACACTTCCCCATAGGTTAAAGCATGAAAATGTGGATGGGGTGGGGGGTATTTGCACATTTTCAGAAGTGAACATTTGTGCAAGTGTGCTTTTTCCAGTGCGAATGCAAGTTCATGACATTGAGAAAAATTCAATTTCGTCAATAAGTGGACGACGGAACGAAGGACATCTGACAATCCACAAAACAGATAAAACAGATTTAACCAAATCCGTATGTCTCTAGTACCCTCCAAGAGCCAATTTGACATTATCCTTGACTAGTTGGCTCCCTGTGACCATGTATTTGTATCACTAATTCAGTCATTGTTTCTTTGATAAACAGCTGCAAGGGGCTTAATCTAGATAAGGAATATAGGGTGGGGAAGGGGTGGCTTTAATTGTCTGCATTCTTGTCCCGATCCAGAGATGGCTTTACAATCTGCTCTTTATTTATTAAATCCATATCCAGCCTTTCCACTACAAATAGCGCTCAAGGTAGCCAATATTGAAATATAAGATAAAATACAAAATTATAATTAAAGCATATAAGTGAATCAGTTAAAAACATACCAATAATAAACAAATAAACAAATAAACAAACAACACCCACAAGTAAAACTCCCTTGAGCAGACAACTTAAAAGCCAACCACCTATCTGAATAGAAATGTTTTTGCCAGCTGGGCGAAGAACAATGAAGATGGAGCTAGGGTGGTTTTCTTGACATGGGGTTTGAGAACCTGCGAGCAGCCACCAAGAAGGCCCTCTTTCACATTCCTACCAAATGTGCCTCCAAATAGTGATGGGACAGAAAGAAGAGTCTCTCTCTCTTTCTCTCTGGGATCTTAAAACCTGGGCTGGCTCATATGGAAGAATATGGTCTTTCTTTATAAAAAGCCATTCATACAATTCCTAATTGCACAAATGATGGAACACCTAGTTTGGCCAAGAGATAATGTGGAATGGGGCTGGACCAATTACAGGGAACAAATGGTTGACAACCTGCTGGAAAGACAACTTTGTCCATCATCATAATCATCCATTGCAATGTACAGACACAGAAGAGAACATTGAATGTATTCTTGTGACAGCTCCAGCCAACCAGGACCAGTCACTGTTCCAGAACTGTGATTTCCAGAGTGCATTCAGGGGAAATCTGAAGTTCTTTGGAAACTCCTTGATCAGAAGATCAGCAATAACAGGCAAACCTTCGGAGAAGCTTGTCAACTGTTACGGGTTTCCCACTGCAATTTGCAGGCATAGAAAACTGTGGGTTGCATCCATAGCTTGGTACCTGCCAGCAGAACGGAAACCGCTTGTGGAACTGCAGATTGAGGGGTGGTGGTGCAGTGGGGTGGTGGGAGGAGAGTAAGGGGATGTCTGCTCACAGGATGTTGGATTTAACCCCCATGTGGTAAGTTCTCAAATGCTGTGGTCAAGTTCATATGACACAGTAGCAAGGGCCAACGTAGCTGGCCAATGCATCACCGTGCTGAGTTTAATTTATACAGCCACATCAATGTGCATTCTATACAAGGAATTCTGGCATTCATTGGCAGATGTGTCCACGTAGAAGGGGCTCAAGAAGGTAGAAAGTTTGAATACTGCTACGCTAAATCACCATGAACCTTTCACATCCATATTCACCCTTAAGGCAAAAGTACTTAGCAATAAGGGAAAAATGGAGGACAATGTTTGTAATATTAATTCAGGCCCAGTATCCTATCACACAGAGCGGCAGTTGGTATTTTTATCTGAGAAATGGTTGGAATTTGGTGATGATTCCACAAAAATTAGTATTTGCCAACTATTCCAAACCTAATGGTTTTCTTGCACAACCAGAGCGTATATCACACCTCTTGCATATTTTAAATGATTTTTTTGCCAGGAGCAATGAGGTTTGATGATATTGTTCTCATAGAATATTTGATTTTTGATGGAATTAGTGCTCGAGCTGTGGTTACATTTAAGGATTGGGACATAGCTAGTTTTATTTACAGAGCCAGGGGGATATTTTTAGAAGATAGGTTAATAATTATAAGATTTTTTGAAAATCAAGCCCCACCGGTCTCTTTATTTGGTGCTACAGCTGTTGGTCATAAGGACAATGATCTTGTGATAGTGAACAGTATTGAAAATCTTATTGTTTTAAATTGGACTCAAAACTCTGCCCCCTCCCACTCTCAGTCAGAGACCTTGGGGTCAAATCTAACAGAATCAGTCTTTACTTATGACCCACAACAATCCATCACTGAAAGTGATGGAACTTTTATGCCAAAGGAGAAAGCTCTACTGAGTTCATTTTGGACATTGCCAAATATTGCTCAGGCAGAGATCTTGGGAAGATTAGATCTACTGAGAAACTGTTTAATGGAAAAAACAGCCATATGTAATGGAAGAAGCAGTGGATCCAAATGTAAGAATGAAGGAATGTAATCCACTGATGATAGATGAATTAGGAGCTGGGAAACAAGAAAAATTCCCACTGGGAGAGGAATCTATGGATGGGGCTTTTATTGACAAAGTGAAAGGAGGGAGAGTAGAGGATGTAATAGTAGAAATAAACCCTCTGGCAAAGAACATGGGTCTGATCCAAATTAGGAGCGAACAAATAACATCAACCAAGCACACAAAATGAGGCCTTTTTAGTGGCACAAACTGGCTTGCAATGAGATACTTGGAAGAAGAAGAGATAGGATGTAACATGGTATCAGATGATCTAGAGCAACCCAGAACAGACATAATTCAGCCAAGGAGATCCAATGTTAGCAAATTGAGCCCCCTTAAAAATGAACTGGTATGCCTTGAGTCAGGAGGGGAACAAGCACCTGTTCAGCTAAAAAGGCCAGTTAAAATTGAATGACATAACTTGTCACATAGTGTAAGGTTGGGGGGACTCACTATCAGTCTCCTCCCCTCCAGAGTACAGTGAGAAATCACAACTGCCAACTGATAGTGACAAAGAGCATCCCATAATTCTACCAGTTAAAATACTTACGTGGAACATAGCCAGCTGGCAGATCTGTTATCATAGTAATGATTAAAATGAATTTCTATCCAACTTTGACCTGATTGCCCTTCAAGAAATATGGCTTCAAACTAAGGAGGATAATTTATTGCCAGGGTATAAAATTTGGTTTGACCCAGCCTGGAAAGTTAAAAATAGCCATAGGTGGTCTTGCAATTTTCATCAAAGAAGACTTAGGATGGGAAGGAGAACTGGTGACAAATGCTGATGTCCCCCCCTTCCCCAAATTGTATAGTAGTCAAGCTGAATACCCCATGTTTAACTTTAATCTTGGTAAGTATTTATATTCCACCAGTAAATTCCCAATATTATCCCCCTGGTGTGGTTCCTTTTGGAGCATATGATGGAAGAATTAAATATAAGATTCCCAAATGCCCTAATTATTATGATGGGTGATCTTAATGCCAGAATTGGAGAAACAGCTGCGAAATCTGATGAGTGGTTGGGACTCAAGGATGAATTTCAAGAGACGCATTGCTGGCTTTCTAGTGATAAGAAAATAAACAAAGCTGGTCGAAGTTTGTTGGGTTTAATGTATACATTTGGGCTACAAGTTTTAGGTCCTAGTAACACTAAGGCTGAATTCGGACAACACGATAGTCAATGGTGGGGTAATAATCAACTTTACAGTTGTTCATCTAGGGGGTACTCCCCACGCAACATGGTAATAAATAATCAACTGTGGTGTGGATTAGGATCAGCGCTGAGTTGGCTATGGCAGCATTCGGACGACACGATAGTCAATACAACTGACAATTGTCCCCCCCCCCCCCCGTTGCTTATTGTGTCATCCGAATTCAGCCTATCTTTCCATATCCCTACACATATTTGACTAACAATACAGGCAGTGTTATTGATTATTACTGTGTGTCTAGCCAAAATGCCCATCTTTTCTCCGGCATTACTGTAAACATAAGAGAAGATAGCGATCACCAACCTATATCAACCCAGTTAATTCTTGAATCTGATCTAAGACCATTGACTCAGGCAAATAAACAGGCAGCACAGAGTTTGGATATAGTGCACAAGAAAAGTACAATGGCAGCAAGTGGATACAACAAATGTTAATTCCTTCCTGAATTCAAATGTGGGAAAAGATTTGGGGAGAACGGTTTGCTTTTCTGAGTCAAACATAAATTCTGTCTTGTATGCATATCAGGCTATTTGTTCCCAAATTAAACCGTTGTTATTAACCAGGGTCAGATCGTGGTTCAAGGAACATAAGATCTCAATGGTTTGATGAAGAGTGTGAAGTGTCAAGGAAGTGTCTGAGAAAACAAATGAGAAAAGCACGCGACCCTTCAGATTGTGGAGTTTATACACTTATGCTCAAACTTAGGCAAGAATAAAAAAAAATAATTACAGCCAAGAAAGTTAGTTTTGTATCCAGAAGCTGGGCAGATTTGGAACTAGAGGCCAGGAACAAAAATCAAGCAAGTCGTTGGTAGACTAAGAGAATCAAGTCATACCTTTCAAACACCTATGTCTGCCTCGCTTGGGAGGATTTTTATTTTTATTTATTTAAGGAAGAGACAAAAGATGGTAGAACATCTCACATGGAAAATATCTTTGGAAATATCAATGATTTCCCTAAATGGCCTCCTGTCACCATGCAGGAAATGAAGTCTCTTATACAGCCATTAAGGAACAATAAAGCTCCAGGAGAGGACTTCATGCCACCTGAGCTCTTCAAGGATAACACAGATTGGTGGGCTACTTTACTAGCTGGTTTATTTACTCATATAAATAATACAGGATGTGTTCCTAATGGCTAGAAACTTAGTGTAGTAGTCCCACTATTTAAAAAAGGAGATCGAAGGGATCCTAGAAATTATAGGCCGATCAGTTTAATTGATATCCCTGCAAAAATCTATGCCAAGTTTCTTTTCCAGAAACTAGAGGACTGGGCTGAACAAAACTCAATCTTATCAGAACAGGCAGGCTTCAGACAAGGAAAGTCTGTTATTGATAATTGTTTTATTTTGTCTCACTTAATATCAAAATATACTGGAAAAGGTGGACAGCTCTACACTGCATTTATTGATCTAAGTGCCGCTTTTGACTCAATAAACAGAAACCTTCTATGGGAAAACTGCTGAAAACAAGCATAGACCGGAGACTCCTTTTTCTCATAAAGGCTCTTTATACAGACACAAATTTAAAAGTTAGAACTGGTGTAAACCACGCCTTAACAAATAAGATTCCTACAGACAAAGGGGTTCGACAGGGCTGTATTCTTGCTGCACTCCTTTTTAACTTTTATATTAATGACGTGGTTTCATATGTTCATAACCAAGATTTCCACATGCCAAAGGTCATGGATAGATCGGTCAATATCCTTCTATATGCGGACGATATAGTTTTGTTATCTATTACACAGGTAGGCCTGCACAGACATCTGAGAAAGTTCAGTGCCTACTGTCAGGAGAACGATCTAGAAATTAACAGCATGAAATCATAAGTGGTGGTCTTTGGCAAGAAAAAGAAACAATATAAGTGGTTTTTAGACTCCAATGAAATAGAGCAGGTGGTGTCTTTTACTTATTTGGGCATACTCTTTTCAGTTTGTGCTCAATCTTTGAATAGGCTTATAAATTATAGTTACCCAGGCTCACTCCAACCAGTTGTGAGTGTGTATAAGGCAAAGGTGCTGCCAGTGCAGAGATTTGGGGCTTTCCCAATAATAATGGAATTGAAAGGGTCCAGAACCGTTTTTTACGTTTGATTCTAGGTGTATCAAGAGTCTCTCCGGCTCACACAATTAGAACTGAACTTGGGATAGCGGCAGTTTCAGACCTGATTCACCTTAGGCTATTTAATTATTGGTTCAAGCTAGTTCAAATGAGTGAAGCCAGGCTCCCTAAGAAATACCTAAACAAACAGACAGTTAAAATCTGAGGTCCCCTCTACAAGGATTCGCTTTTGCGCCCGGTTAGGCGATTATGCGCATAATCGCTGAAGCGCATTTACACCTAATACCTCTTTTTTTTTTTAATATATTTTTTTTATTGATTTCAACATACACATACACATAATATAAACAATAATATAAAATAAAACAAACTTCCCCCCTCGACTACCCCCTGTGCACCCCCCCCATCCGAGACCATCTCATAATCCTTCATCCTCTTTCCAAAATTTTAATGATTCTTTTGAAGGCAATTGTCCCTTTCCCGATCTTAAAACATAATTCAAAAAGGGAGTCCATATTTCCCCAAAATCACTCTTCCTGGACATTCCCCTCTTTATTTTCATTTTACAAGTCAACATATCATTCAAAGCTAAATCCACCTAATACCTCTGCATGAGAGGCAGCGAGAGGCAGCGAAGTGCATCAACGGATGACCAAAATGCGCTTTACAAGTAGTTAATGCACATAAGCGCTTGTTCACATAGTCAAAATGTGCTTTAATGGCCGGAGCAAAATAAAACTCGCGATTTAACGCGCATTCGATAATGCGCATAATTGGAGAGATAACACGCCTCTACGCCCGATTTGCGCTCTGTTCTTGTAGAGGTAAATGTTTTAAAGCGCCTTGAAAGAGCTTTAAACCTCTCTTGTAGAGGCAGCCTCAGAAAAATCTTGATTTTACAGTTTCTCAAAATTGTTATTGAACTATGGTCTTAGCGTGGAGGTTCTATGTGCTCTCAGTTCCGATATAAGAAATGTTTTTAAACAAAGAGTACTGGATACTAGAGCACAGATGGACATAGCTGTCCTGTCAAACACAAGGTCTATGAAATGGTTAGCGAGGGCTAAAACCCAATTTCAGGAAGAAAAATATCTCTTCTTCCCAATGAAAAAGGGTCAACATATGGCCTTTAACCATCCTTGATTCAAGCAAATGGACACAATGATGTAACAAGAAAGATTCTGGGGCATTCCAGTAGAAGACAGACTTTGTATATGTGGTGCATCTGAAGTGGAAGATCTGGCCCACTATATACTGGAATGCCGATTATATTCCAGTTGTAGGGAACTGGAATATATGAGGATCTAACCAGTTGGTGTCTCAGAGGGTTGCCCTTTTCGCGGTAAGGTGACCAGTTTAAGGAAAATAGAAAAGGAAAAACGTGTTTTAAATGAGCCATGAAACAGTTTTTAAATCTTGTGGGGCCTCAATAGGAGCATGTACTCTTATCTCTTTAAATATTGTATTACCTCAATTTTAGACTTTTTAAAAGTAATGTTTTAAGATTCATGTATTTATTGTTTGTTGTGAAACGTGCTTATTGTGTGTGAAATGGTCTGAAGGCTTATTCAATAAACTTTTTGATTTGATTTTGATTTGATATTCACCCTTAAGTAGAAACCGGGGGGAAAACACCTTATGCTCTTAAACCTTTGTCGTATTGTATTTCTGATCTATTACTGTAAGATGCCCTAGGAATTTATCTGAAGGGCAGAGTAAAAATACCTCAAAATTAATTGATTAAAATATGCTTCATGATCAACACCCGCTTCTAATGAGAAATAATTGTACATGTACTCTGATGTCTATATTTATAATGGCAGCAAGAAAGATCATTAGAAGGATTAAGAGATCAAAAGTACATTCCAACATGGAATTTTCCATGCTGAATCAATAGCAAGTGGACTCTTGGCAGAGTGACATTCGCTCATGGTTCAATTTATAGAGAAGACTCTTCCAGCAGGCTTTTAAACAGAGATTGGCACTGATTTATACTGACATATTCAAGATGTACTTTGGTCGCAGACCTAGCTGCTTATGCAACACAATGGCTCAATTCGGACCACACGATAGTCAGTGGTGGGTTGACTAACCCTAACCCTCACGCTAACCCTAGGGGGCACTCCCCACACCACATGGTAATAAATAATCAACTGTGGTATGGATGAGGATCAGCGCTGAGTTGACTATGGCAGCATTCGGATGACACAATAGTCAAAACAACTGACGATTGTTTTCCCCACACCAGTTGTTTATTGTGTTGTCCGAATTGAGCCAATGTGTGTATGCCACCTTTCTCCAACCTGGTGTCTTCCAAATATTTTGGACTAAAACTCCTGATGGGAGTTGGAATCGAAAGCACAGGTTGGGGGAAAATAGTGTATTTCAAGTTCATGTTCCAGCGAGGTTAAGTTTGGAAAGTTAGGGTTCACCCTTTGGGGCAAGGGACAAGTGGAACAAAAAGGGAACTAATATTACAAAGTTGCTCACCAGCCATTAAGGAACCAACGAGCCACAGTCATAGCAGGCCACACGCGTTAAATACAGAATGCAGGCAAAAGTTGGTTTCTGGACAGGATCATCATAAACGTATGCTAACTGAGCAATACATAAGTATATATTTAACATATCCAGGAAAGAATGATGGTTGTGACGATGATGTCAGTGGGGAAGATTCCTCCTCCCAGTACAGAAAGATGATACTCCCCCCCCCCACACACATATCCATCTACAGCAAGGGTGGGCAACCAGTGATCCCCCAGATGTTTTGGCCTACAGCTCCCATCATCCCTCACTATTGGCTAATTTGGCTAGGGTTGACAGGAGTTGTAGGCCAAAACATCTGGAGGGCCACAGGTTGCCCACCCCACCCCTGATCAACAATATAGGTTAAGTCTACCTATGGTAAATTTAATGCACTGAGCAGGGTTGCTACCAGTGCAGTGTGAGCAGAGCTATTAGCATAATGCCAATGAGTAGACTGAGGCAGATTTCCCTGAGTATTTTGCTAAAAGGAAGGGAAGAGACCATTCTTAAGAAAGTATGGAGACATCTGAGGAAACAGAGTTTGACAGTTTTAAGAGCTATACTTCATTGTTCGTAACTGGATGCAGAATGCATTCAGTGGGCAACAGTATTCAATATGACATTATGGCTAACATAAATTACGTTGTATTAACACAATGGCAACAGCATTTGTGGGCATGACAGGTTTTCCTGGAGCACTATTGGCACTGCGCCACAGGTCATTTATGCCAGCGCAATGTAATTTACATTAGGGGTAGTGTCACACTGGATACCGCCCAGTCAGTCTGTTCTGATGAGAGGGTAGGGCACGCTTGAAGTAATAAAACTGCTTTTATGCGTGAGCAGCCTTCTACGGCTGTAGTTTTTCCTTTTCATGAAAAAGGGGGGCTGACCTCACAGGAGTTTGCAGCTCCCACATGACACTGTTCACACAAGTAGACCACTCACACAAGCAGTTTCTTTTCCTCAGCTTGATCCATGGCATACCAGCTCACAATGCATTATGCCTCCTTTTCTTCTCTTCTACAGATGCCCATGAACACACCAGACACACACAGTGGGCTGCTCTCACCTCAAACTAAAGAAACTTTTATTAGAAGTGGAGAATATAGGTATTGATCTGTGACGGAGTGCTGCACTTTCTCCTATCAGTCCTGACAGATAAAATTTAACCTCTGTGCTCAGAACACCAAGTGCTGCAGATAAGGGAAGGACACTGTTGCCCTCTTGTCAACTTTGTACATTTCTGATTGGCCTGGCTAGATTTGGTCAATAACAGAATGACCCTGTTCAGATGACATGCTAAGTCATGGTGGTTAAGCATATTGAGCTAAACATTATGGCTTTGCATGTCATGTGGGTCATTCCTAAGCATGGTGGCTACAAAACCACTGTTTAAACATGCTCACTAACCATTTGCTGCAAAAGGATTAGCAGCCTAACCATGGTTTAGCATGTTGTCTGAAAAGGCCCAATGTTGGACTAGATGGATAGAAGCAACTTCCTCAGGATATCAAACTGATGGAAGCAGGAACCTAGTACAAAACACCAAATAATATTTTCTTCTCCTCCTCCTCAAATCACCACTCCTTCAAGCCAGTGTTTCCTGTAATGCCATGGTTTGAACTGGTTCTTTTCCCCCAGACTACCCCATTTTTGCTGAGAAAGATGGAAGGAAAGCTCAGACAATCCTAACCATGACTTTATGCAATGTGGGATTTACCATTTGGAAACAGAATCCAAGATCAGATTGACCCTGTTCTGTCTCCAGCAGAGCTTTATAGATGAGGTGGGACTTAGGCTGACCATATGAAAAGGAGGACAGGGCTCATGTAACTTTAACAGTTGTAGAGAAAAGGGAATTTCAGGCAGTGTCATTTGTATGCAATTAGTTCCTGGTGAATTTCCCTCTTCATCACAACAGTTAAAGGTGCAGGCACTATACTAGAGTGACCATATACAAAAGAAGGCAGGGCCCCTGCAACTTTAACTGTAGTGATGAAGAGGGAATTTCACCAGGAACTAATTGCATACAAATGACACTGGCTGAAATTCCCTTTTCTCTACAACTGTTAAAGTTACATGAGCCCTGTCCTCCTTTTCAGATGGTCAGCCTAGTGGGACTACAACCCCCAACATCCCCAAACAGCATGGTCAATGCATTCCCAGCCACCACCGGGTTGCAAAAGCCTCCTCTAACGCAACGTCCAAACCCTCAATTACCACTCCTGGGTTCCACATGGCCAGAACGTAATTTTCTCTTTACTGATTCCCACAGATACCCCCAAATAATTTCCCTTACCCCTCAAGAGCCACTGTCAGTTACAATTGACACTGCTGGCCTAGATGGACACACACACACACACACACACACACACACACCCTGGTACCACCCATGTATTATGATTTTACAGCTCCTTTATACCTAGTCAGCTCAGTGCTTCAAAGAGTAATTCTCTGACTGAAGTATAGAATTTGAAGATAATTATAGTGGAGCTCATTAAAAATTATGTCAGTAGCACAACCCCACCCCCCACTTCACTTTCCGCAACATGCCTGTAATGGGAAACTTATAAATCAATACCAACGAGAGTAAAAGGCAACATTTTATTCCTGTTATTAACATTGCCCTGCTAGGACGTTATATTAGCTCTATCCATTAGATGGGGTTTCAAAACACTTTTTGTTGTTGTTCGTACAAAGGTGATGAAGGACAAATGAGATGCAGGGTTTTAAGGAAATACCATCAAGTAAAATCACAGGAGAGAATCCCAAGCAAGGTCCATTGGTATGAACACACAGGGCACCAGCAGTGCACAGTACATTGTGTTTAACATGGCTATGAGCCACAGAAGGAATTAACACGTATGGGGAAGGTTTGCTTTCTTTGGCACAAGCTGTAAATTTAGCTTACAAGGCAGGCGGAGAGGTGCAGGGTTGAGTCACCTAGTCGGGCTCACTTGCACTATCAGGGTGGATAAAAATCAATGTTTTTTTAATGGATTTTAAAATTTAAATCAGATTATTTTGATTTAAATCATTTTTTTTTAATAAAATGCTTTTTGAGGAAAAATCTATCTCAAAATAGTTTTCTATTTAAGATACGTTATAGTCCAAAGGTTATTCATCATGAAATAAGGATAAGTTTTTAATTATGTAGTATGAGGCTGTATATTCATGCAATGTTTAAATTTTTTAGTAAATGAATTCCATTAATCCATTCACAATGTCATGCTCTTCCAGAGGTTTCTGTAAGTTTATTGGGCAATTTTTTCTATCTAGAAGATATTATCACAGATGCTTGGTTTTACAGTTCTCAAAACTGTGAATTTGTGTCTGCAGAGATCACAATCCCATTGTTCCTTTGCAAAACTATGTACACCGAATCAACCCCTTACCTCTTAAGTGCTAAGTTTCAAAAAAATCAATGAATAGCATGTTGAGAGTGAAATAGATCTGCACAAGAAGCTAAAAATGAAACCTGCATCTGCTTGTAAATATTAAAATTATAATTATAATTATAATTATTATTTGTAACCCGCCTCTCCCTCCGGATCGAGGCGGGGAACAACAACAATATAAACATAAAAATAACAACAGTTAAAAATTTTAAAAAGCAAGAGAACAATACAACAATACCAGCAAGAATGAGTCTTTGGTAACTCTGAGTTGTGTAAAATATGTATTAAGCTTATAGCGAGGAAGAGTGCACTGGGGGGGGGGGGGGGAGTCACATGATTAAATAGAGTCTTTCTGAGTAGTGATTAAAATCATGATTTAAAACATGATTTAAATCATATTGATTTAAATCAAATCCATCCTGGATGTGATTTAAATGGTTTGTATTTATCTTTAACACACAAAGCATTTTACAGCCTCATGAGAGTGAGAGAGATCAAGACTGCTGTTATTTATAGAAGGGGAAACAAAAAACGTAATTTTTTAAAAAATGAACAAGGGGGAAAACAGAGAGCTTCTCCACACAAGTGATTTATTGTGGGTCCTTTTTCATATCGTCAACCTCCAATGCCTTTCCCGCTGTTTTCAAGCAGGAATCTGTCATTTTATAAAACCCCGAAAATGTGGTATTAAATGGAAATCATGCTATAAAGCAGCACCATCTGCTGGTGGTAAAATTGAAACACATCAGAAGGAACTGGCAAAAAAAAGGGTGTGTGTGTGTGTGGGGACAGCGAGTGCATTGTGCCACTCGTTAAACCTATGAAGACTCCAGAAGTCAAATCCCTGGTAAGGCTGCAGGATTTTTGCTAACGTGGAGAAGCCCAGAGCCTGAAATATAGTCATTTGTTCAAGTGGGAAGCCTATGGTGGAGTGAACCAGAAACATAGATTAGATCTCTCAGGCCAAAGTTCACCTCTCCACTGGATGATACAACTCACAGTGGATAGGTCCATAGGCAGTGGAGAAACTTGAACATTGCAATGCTCTGCCATATTAGAACATGCACACCGAAAGCACTACTTCTGAATTCCAAATCACCATGTCAAAGGCTAGAACTTCCTTTCCCCTTGTTAACTTTGTATAATAACAACATTGTTTTTGCGTTATAATATTCAAGTCCCCCACCTGCTGTCTCAAGTGGTGAAGCAGAGCAACGGAACCAGAGGCAAGGCTTTCAATTGTGTAGCAGAGCTCAAACAAAACGATATCAAAGTTCCTGGAAAGGCACTAGGAGGATATGTAAAATATAACTCCAGCTATAACAACTTACACATTGCAAACACAGAGAAGGGATTGCAATAAAGAGGATTTCATGCAAGAATAGGGCTTCTCTTTCACTCCTACTCAATGAAAGGCAAATGGAAGTTTTTTTGTTTTTTAAAATCATCTAGTGATCATTCTGGTTTAGATGAGGTATGCAAATTCCCAAGCCCACAACACTGTGAAAAGATTGTGGTGTGTGTGTGTGTGTGTTGTACATGCGTGGATGGCTTTTTTAAAAAGCAAAATATGAAAATCAAATACAAGGCTTATATTACAGAGGCACAATTAAGGAGTGAAAAACGCCAAATTATTTTTCAAACCGATGAAAGAGAAAATGGGTAGGAAGGCAAAAAGATCATGCGAGTCGGCTTTGCGGGGAAATGGTGGTTTCCTGTGTAGAAGAACCAACAACTTTTGCATGATGTCATCATCACCTACCCCTGATGAGGCTTCACCTATTGTTTTCTGTAATCATAGCTTCAAAACTTACCAGAAACTGGAATTCGTTGGACATGATTATTTCAAAGGTGACAGCTAACTCCCACTAGTAGCACAGACTGACACTGAGAGATAAATGCTAGCTGAAATGACTGCAGTAAAAGAAAAGTATGCAATTTGCATACTTAGCTGTAAGACGGTGCAAAGAAACAGATCTTTCTTTAAAGCTGGAACTAAAAACTTAGCAATGCTGGCGGTGTAGCATCGGAGTAAGTTCTCTCAAACTTTGACAGGAACTACCTCTCAGGAAAGAGAGTGGCATCTCTCCCTAGCTGAGATAATAAAAGGCACGGAATAATAATCTTCTACAGCTAACAACACTGTCATAGTTCATAATTACCTGGTTCAGAATAGGAGTTTGTCTAGCATGCAATGTTTGGATGTCTTACAAATGGAATCTCACTTCCCTCAAATCCTCTCTGACTCAGAATTTTAGAGACTTCACACATGCATTGTTCAGGCTGCCTTGCAAGGGTTCTTTAATATTAACCCTTTACCCTTGCCTCAAATGCTGCTTTAGACTATGAGATCAGGATACTGGACCAAGTATCCTTTCTATTTTAGTCCAATTCTTTTTTGCTGTCCCCCATCCGGACCCAACAAGTGTATCTTGTTCTCAGATGTATGCATTGCGCAATGGTGTGTTGAGTGTTTGAATAAAATTCTGAGGGGGGAAGATGACAACAAGCCAGTGTGGTGTAGCGGTTAGAGTAGGACATGGGAGACCAGGGTTCAAGTTGCCATTCAGCCATGAAGCTCACTGGGTGACTTTGGGCCAGCCATTGACTCTCAGCCTAACCTACCTCACAGGGATGTTGTGCAGATAAAACGGAAAGGAGACTCATGGCTGCCACATTGGACTCCTTGGAGGAAAGGTGGAATACAAATCTAATAAAATAAATAAATAAAATGTGCGTGTGGCACCATTAGCCCATATACACAGACATTATGGGCTGAGAGGGAAGTCCACCACCACCACCACCAAAAGAGCTGCCTGTCTGTGAAATTTCATAAGTAATGACACAGTTCCAAGTCGAGCAAAGGGCAGCTCAGCCATCATTACTTTCAAGGAAGAAAAGTACCTTCACTTTAAACAAAAGCCCAGAGCCCAACCTAACAATTGGAAAGGTAAGGCACCCTGCCTTAAACGGTTAATATGAAGCTCCACTAAAAGGGTAGCAAATTGTCAATTTACCTTTAAGCAGAGAGAACCATTTGGATTTTCTGCTTCAAGGCACCAAATTGTCTGAGGAGTCCCTACATGAAAAGGTAGCGAACATAAGCCAGCTCTTTAAAAATGGCTTCATGTGAGGTTTTATGGCACTCAGAGTTCTTAATACCAATTAAGTCTTCCCCTTCTTTCTCCCCTTCTCATTTCCTGCCTTTATTCCTAACCTCTGTTTTGTGCTTCCCACAGTATCTCTCTCAGAACGATGAAAAACAGCTCTACTAATGTGGATACAAAAATGTATTTTACATCTTCCTCTTGAAACTTGTTGATTTATTTATTTATTTACTAAAAGCAGTAAGAAGCACTATAGGAAATCTGGAACATTTCCACTGTCAGCTTTGTGTAATCTTAAGGGCCAGAAAGGATCAAGTCAACTCTACACACACTATTCTCATTATTCTTTTGCAGCAAGATGGTACTGTTTTAATACATGAGGCGAGGCTTAAAATGGTTTAGTTTTGTAGCACAAACATGGAATCCATATAGTCTAAAATGATCATTTGTACTACAAATGCCTCTACATTAGTCTTCATGCAGTAGGAAAGGGAATTTTCACATGCAAGGTTTAAAATGGCTTCTTTTAAAAAGCCCTATGGCTGTTCATGCAGACGAGATTGCAGAGGACACACATTTGTCATGCGAACGATTATTTTGACTATATTACGTTATACATTCATGGTAAAAACAAACCACTGAGGCACTTTAAGCCTCATGCGTGAAAATGCACTAAGAAATTGAGAACAATTATACAAGAGTTGTCTCATTTGTGCAAATGCTCCCAGTTCAAGGTTTGCTCCTGCCTAATATGTAAAAGCCAACAAGAAACATGTGTCTACTGTTGAGAAAGATACAGGCATATTTGAAATCCTCCTTGAGTGTTGTCATATATCACTAGCAAAATTGATTCACGCTTAATACCGTCCTACATTTTGCTTTCAGACACAGAAGTGACTTGTAAGAAACAGACAATTAAAATAGCCTGGCAGTCTCTACATTCATATCCCACTGTTTCCTCCAAGGAGCCCAAAGTTACATAAACAACCCTCCTCATCTCCATTTTATCCTCTCAATAATCCTATGAAGTAGGTTAGGCTGTCAGTGGCTGGCCCAAAATCACCCAGAGAATTGAATCTGGGTTTCCTCAGTCCCTACACTACACTGGCTCTCAATTGCATGTTATGTGTAAAGTCATGTAACTGAGTCCCCTGACATTTTTCTTTTTAAAGACACTGGTTGAGGGCGTGAGTGCAGAAGCAGTGGGGGTCCTCATCCCACACATGGGGTTCAGAACATGGGTAAACCTATGAACCCCAATAGGAGTCAAGCTATGTGAGAGGGCCAAATGGAGAAGAGAAATAGTGGATAGCATTAAACACCTCCTTCATCCCAGTTTCTTTGTTTAAAGCCCACAGTCTCAAAGCTGCCTATCTGCATAAAACAACAACAACAGTACATATAGTTAGCCCCACACATGAATAAAAAATGCAACATGGGAAAGAACCATGCATATTTACTCAGAAGCAGCCCCAATTTCAACAGTGCTGGCTGTTAAGCACACCTAGGACATGAGTCATTTTTCATTGACTAAGGCCTGAGAAACTTCTGAAGAACCCCTAACAAGACAGAGGAAGCAGAACTTGACACAGGGCATAACCTTACAAAGCTAGACCCCAAGGACCCCAGGGTGAAGGATCAGGGAGATCAAGTTGCTGAAGCAAAAGGAAATGCAAAATCCTTCATCCAGACCAATGGCTCTCAGATTTCCTGCCATCAAGAAATTGTCCATACTTCTCTGTCATGGAACCACTACACACTGGTCTACGGAAGACTCTGCATTCTCCATCCACAAAGGCTGCTTGCTGGCCATGCCTATGTGGCTTAGCTGTGGTCCCACATGAGCACAGAGTGTGCCCTAGAACACAACCACACACGTTCCCCAGCAGCTGCATGGAAATAAAAGGTCAGTCCTGGTGCAGGAGCAGCCTTTCAGGAAGATGCCAGGTCTAAATCAACTCATCAACCTTTTGATCTACTGGGCAAAGAAAGCAGATAAGATCAGGAGCAAAAAGGATCTAGTACAGTATCAAAAGCACGGTCAAGTCAGCAAGTGACACTGTCTGTTTACAAACTGCTTGCCTGAATCAGGTGAAGCCAGACAGCAAATTTGGGAAGGTGAGATATGGGAACGATAAGAGACAATTCAACCTCCTACATGCAAGTGAGCAATGGGCACAGGGCCATGTATGGTATAATGTGAGAGACAGGAGCCTTTGATTGCCCAGTAATCCACTACAGCAGATAATGACAGTCCTAAACGAAGTGTGCACCTAGGATTATTTGGTGGGTTTAAGCCAGGTGTCCTATTAACTGTAATTATAGTAGCGGATTCCTTTAATTAATTTATTTCATTACTTGATACAAACCTAAAATTTCCAAACAACAAGTATTTAAAAGCAACTAAAATAATATTTCTTAAGCACTTCTTGCGATCACAAAAGAGAGCATTTGGACAATGACAGAATACAAATAATTAATCTAAATATGTGATTTGTACTGGTCATGAACATGGGCTGTTCTGAAGACAAGAGGATGGAAAACTTTGTAGCAAAAACAAAACAGATCACTTAGTTTGGTTGGACATAGTTGCCAAATGTTCATCCTCAAAAAGGGTCACCCCTCATTCCAAAGCATCACAGTGTTATAAGAAGTATTTCATTTCCATAATCATTCTGTCAGTCTAAAATAATCCATGTAATTCTAACCCGGCAACCTTTTCCATCAGCTTTCTCTCAGTAGTATCCTCCAGATGTTTTGGACTACAACTCCCATTGTTCCTGACCACTGGTCATGCTAACTGGAGCTGATGGGAGAAGAGGTCCAAAACAACTGGAGGGCAACAGGTTGGGGGAGGCTGCTGAATGTGATGAACTTAAACGAGAAAGCAGACTACAGGATCCCTTCAACACAAAAGTGGAGAACGAAACATGTGTGAGAGATACAGAGAACAGTAACGTTGCATCGATATACACAGTTATCATGCAGGCAGATAGCTGCCTTCCTTTTTATCCAAACAAGTCAAGACGCCCATTCAGAGCAGAAGTATTCTTAAAGTGGAGGGGAAATCAGACAGTGTGTTTAACCCTCATTCATTTTTAATTGGGGTTTCCCCACCCCTACCCCCCACCCAGTTTTTGAGCACAGCTAGAGAAAAATGGCACCAGGAAGGCATTTGTAAGAGATAATCCAGAAGCTCACTGAGTGGATCCTGAGGTAGTAATCTCTTGACCTTACAAAGTTACTGCTGCGAAGTCCTTCATAATTTGTGATAACATGAATTAGTCCAATCTTCAACAATTTATCATCTCCAGAGGTGCTGGGACTGGGAATGATGGGTGATGCAGTTCAACACATCTGGTTGGGGAAGGCTGGAATAGCTTCAAGAATAGTGCAAGACTGGGCTGTTTCACACTCAGTAAGTATTAACACACCTCAAGAAAGTACAGTAGTGGCTACACCCAAGATTTCTTAGACTGAAAAAGTCCCTACAACTCCCGGCGTTCCCCAGCCAGACCTAACCCACCTTTCATACTAAAACAAAACAAAACACAATTGCTCAAAGAGGATTTCCACATTACTAACCATTCCCTTGTAAGAATAATATCCATTTGTTCAAAGCACTGGTACTGGGTTAGAGAATGTGAAAAGTTAAAACGAATCCTCTTAATTAGCAAACTTCTCCTTACTTCAAAAGGTCCAGAGATTTGCAATGTAACAAAAAACATTTTAGTGTCATGATTAAAGGTACTGTATACCAGGGGCGGGCAGAACGTAGATCTCCAGATGAAGCTCCCGGCATTCCTGAATTGGGCATGATGGCAGGGGCTTTGGTGAGTTGAAATCCAAACCATCTGGGGATTTACCTTTTGTCCACTCCTGCCATTTGCCCATACTTACTTGGCCTCCAACACCTGAATGAAAACCTCTTTTGAATGCTGGCCCAGCCCTAGACATTTTCACACCAGAGTTAAAAATCCGAATCCATCACTTACAAACATACACACAGCTGGAAAATAAATATAACACCTGCTGTCCTTCATAGAGCTCCAGAACTATAATAATAATAATAATAATAATAATAATTTATAACCCACCTCTCCCTACGGAAGTAGCCACTACACTTTGCACAGTGATAGAGCTGGGGCCTAATTAGATGAATCAGTATTCCCCAACCTTGCGCCCTCCAGTTCTTTGACTACAACACTATTATCCAAGCGAGCATGGCCACTAGGAATGATTGGAGCAGTACTCAAACACATCTGGAAGGCACCAGTTTGGGAAAGGCTGGACTAAGCATAGACATTCCTTTCAGTAGAATCACATCTTCCAATCAAGCACTTCATACAATTAATCCTTTTCTTAGCAATGTTTTTGTTTTGCACTTTCCCCACTATTGGCTTAAACAACCCTCTCAGGCCAGATCTACATCTTGTGTCAAATTATTACAAATGTGGAATACAAAGCAGGAAATAATACTATGAAAGTGGTATATTTAAAGTGTTTTATTGGTGTTTTATTGGTATTTTAATGATGTACTAGTTTTATCTGCTTTTAATCAGTTTTTGTATCTTGTGTTTGGTGTTGTTCGCCGCCTCGATCCGTTGGGAGAGGCGGGTGATAAATAAATAAATATATTATTATTATTATTATTATATAGAATGTGGATTGTGCCCCAACAGTTATCAGTGCACTTCAATACCACTGTAAATCAGTAGTGTAGATCTAGCCTCAATTTTAACTCAGTATGCAAAGCACAGACACCTTTGTTGGTGAGTATCCAACTATTCACTCATGAATATTTAGCCAGAAGTACCAGACATTCTTTCTCGCAGAAATCAGAACCAGAGCACAGGGAACTGAACAAACAGTACTGGGAGACAAAGTTCCAATGGCATTCCCTAGTTTAAACTAATGTTGCAGCCGTGACATTGGCTGAATTCAGACAACACATTAGTCAATGGTGGGTTGAATAGCCAACCCACAGTTGGTTATTTTGTGGGTACTCCCCACACAACATGTTCCTACACAACTGTGGGTGGTTGGGGCTGGCGTTGAGTGGACTAATAGTCAACCCAGGATTTGACTGACACAGCCCCCGCCCCTCTCCCCACCCTCCCTCCTCCCTCAGTCCTCCCAGTTCTATCCCAGCAGCTTCTGCAAGCTGCGCCAGTTGTAGCAGAGTGGCAGCCGCCAATTTGGTCGCTCTTGCCACCTCCCTCTATGGGCTTGTGTTTTTACCCACTTACCACACGCCATTAACACACTCACCCCTCCACACAACACTTTAAACAACTGGCTTCGAGCTAAACAACTTGCAAGCCAGTTGTTTATTTCAGTTGCTTATTTGGGAAGAATAGCATACTGTCAGTAGTTTGTGAGCGGCGTGTTACCCTCCACACAACACAATAAGCAACACAACTGACGATTGTTTCCCTCCCCCTCAGTTGCTTAATGTGTTGTCCGAATTCAGCCAATGTCTTATTATCAACAGATAAAATCTCCAAACACTTGACTGCAGGAAGACTACCAATGGGCAAATGGGGCAGGGATATGAAATAGGAGGGCCCATAGGATGGCAGCCACCTATCACATAGGGCCACCTACCATAGATAACATCAATCACTGGTACTCATCCTATCTCCACATGTCTCTCCACAGGCAACTAGGCAGCCATTCTTCCACGATGGAAAACGTATCTCTCCCCATGATTCCATGCCAAGCTCAAGCTAAGTTTGCTAGCAATAGCTGCCAGTAAGAAACTTACTGTTCCTAGGTATAGTTGCACTATTATTCTCTTTGAGCTGCTGTGCATTCCCAAAATCAGTAACAGGCGGGAACCAAAATGAGTAACATGCTCTTCCATACAGTGTGATTGAGTACTGTATGTAGAAAGGGGCATGGACTGGGTAAGGTGACTTCATCATGGTGCTCATACAGTCAGAATGTGCTGATTGGTGCTTTCCTTGCATGTGGAAGAGTCATCCTTGTGCAATGTCATGTTTGGTGGGTGGCTTCGGAGTTGCCAGTGAGAATGTCTGTGGCTACTGCCTTCTTGTCTCATTGCTACGACTATTCTTGTGCTTTCTGTTTAGTTGCCATTGTACCCACTACCAGCATTACACCAATGTTAGTCCAGGACCACAGGGTCAGCCTGCCATATCTGTGATATAAGACCTTCTTGGTCTCTCTCCTTCTGGGTGCTGTGCAATCAGCATATTTCATTTTGTGAAGGAAGGATCTTGTGTCTTGAGAGCAAATCTCCTTGCTGACTAAGCAATGGTGTTGCCTTTCCACATAAACAAAAAGGTGATCCTTGAAATACAGAATCTTTTGTATTCCAGAGCCTTCATGCAACTAAGCTCCTACAGTAGAGGTTATTTCACTTTTTCATCTAAAGAAAGCTGGTTAATGTATTTTAATAACCTAATAACCTAATAGCCAATCATGAAGCCCATTTTAATAAAACATTATCCAATCATTTTGCTTTAAAAAGCAAAAACACAACTCCCCCCCCCAGTCATTACTTTGGTGATGCCCATGCACCAACATATTTTACCAATCAAAGATTTCAGATTGTTTTGGATAATTCCCGAGTGGAAAACCAACTCCAATGTTACAGTTACTTTAGGGTTTTCCCCTGCCTCTTCCGAGGCACATCAGTACATTACTACAATCAAGTGAGACTGAGCAGTTCTATAGATTACACAAATTCACTCTTGTGAGGACAGACAAAATCCATTTCCATTCTGCCAATGTCTAAGCAAAGTGTCCTCTTTGAAATAAGAAGGAATTCTCTTTTGTTGAAAGTAGCTGGCCTGCTTCTGAAAAATACAGCATACCTTGCCTGACCCTTCAAGGTTCCTTGTTTGTATTTTTCCCCTCCCAGGCACACCTAGATCCTTCCTGTTCTTTTTTTGGCGGGGGCAGCGAGGCTACAATCTGGGACAGAAACAAATTAATAATTCGTAGTAGTCTGGTGCTTCCCAGATACCTTGACGAAAACTAAACTTGAAAGTTTCCCAGTAGATGTAGAATTAAGGCACGGGGATACACTTCCTACAGTTCAACATAACAGACCTAAGCATGTTTACTTGGAAGTACATCCCACAATGGGACTTACACCCAGGAAAACATGCATGGGATTTCAGCCTAAGTCTCTGGCGCAAACAAAGTTGTGTGCATGTGTGCGCGCGCACCCGCTTTGACACTGGAAGGAACTTGTATAAGGTTGCATAAGGAAAGGAAGCATGCTCTCCTCCTAAAGTTCCAGTGCTGGACTATCCTTCCTGTGGATATGACACACCATTTTCCGAAGGAGGCAGACTCTGGAGTGTGCAGATGGCTGGAATACTGCTAGCACACTGTAGTCTGGATAGCTGTAGGCTATATTTTTATTCCTATAGAAAATCCTGAGCAGAAAGCCAAACTAGATCACTTTTTAATTGTGTCCTTCAATTCTAAATTCTAGGTAACGGAAGATTGCTTAATCACAGAAAGTCTTCATCACCAACAGAGTCCTGGGCACTCCCCACCTAACTACTGAATACCCTTCAAAACCAGCAACACCCTACAATAGGGGTGGCAAAAGGTAGATTTCCAGACGTTTTAGACTCCAACTCCCACAAGCCACTGCCAGCATGGGCAATGCTCAGGAATTTTATATAAGTAATTTTAAAATTAATTTTAATACATACAACGATAAAATATGACTTACAATAACTAATACGTGCTCCCCAACACCAATGGGTCCATCTATTTCTTAATTATACATCTTTCCAAAACTGTAATGCGTCCTGCATAGGTGTACATCCTTTCCCTTTTTTAAAAACAAAATCTACAAATATTCCCCAAACATCTTCAAACTCATTTCTCTTCATTAAACCCTTTTTAACCTTAATACTACTAGTTAACTTATCATTAATTGCGATATCCCATACTTCTTTATACCATTCTGTCATTTGGTAATTACCTTGTACTTTCCATTTCCTAGCTATCAGTAATCTTGCTGCTGTCATTAAGTTTGTAATTAAATCTCTTACATTTTGAGTCCCCTGACCTTTTTTAAAAATTGATAATAAAGCTACCTTGGGACATACCTCTAAATTTAAACCAGTTATTTCATTTATCTCTTGAAATATATTTTGCCAAAATTTTTGCACATCTTCACAAGTCCACCACATATGAATATAGGTGCCTGTTTCCTGGCATCCTCTCTAGCATAACTTCGAATATTTCTTATTGATCTGGTTTAATCTTACTGGAGTTAAATACCACCTCCAAACTAACTTGTAATAATTCCCTTTTATCCTTACCGACATGGTTTTTAAAATATGCAGATCCCATATCTTCTCCCAGCTTTGATTACTTATTTGTTTAGTTATATCATAATTCCATATTGATTTAAGATAGTCTTGTTTTTCTTCAGCTTCTATTAACATTTTATAAATTTCACTTGTCATACTTTTTATTATTTTATTTCCCCCCTCGTCTGTTCTCTTTATAATTATCTTTTCAAATCTTGTAAGATCTCTACATTCTTTATTTTTCTTTAACCAGTTTCACATCCATTGGTCAAATTGTATACATCTAAACCAAGATATCTTTTCCCCCTTCAACACGTCTTCTATTTTTTTCTTTACTCGTCATCCTTTCCACCCATTTTTTTATTTTTATAACATTCTGATTTCTCAATACCATTTCTATTTCTTTTTTCAAGTTTATTGGAAAAATTTCCATCAACACCACTGGGGTCAAAGGGGAGAGATCTGGTGATAATTTTTTATATTTTACCCAAATCTCTAAAATATTCTTTAAAAGTGGATTTTCAATTCTTTCTAAGTTGGTTTAATAATTTTTTTTCCTAATCTCAAATCTATCTCTAATGTAACTAGCTCTAACCAAGTTAGTTCACTCACTCTTGCCATACTGTCTATTATATATCTTAATTGGTGGCTATATAATATAATTTTAAATTAGGGAGACCCAAACCTCTTTGTTTTTGAGACTTATACCATTTCTCCTTATTTATTCTTGCTTCTTATCCCCATTACAGAAATTATTTATCATAACTTGCCAACTCTTCAGTTCTATTTCCTACACTTTAATTGGTAGCATTCTAAATAGGAATGTTGACAGCTGAAGTCCAAAATATCTGGAAATCTACCTTCTGCACACCCCTGCCCTACAATGCAGAGCAGAGATCATTGTGGTTGGAAGCCAACTGGCCTTTTCCTACAAAGAGTCCCCCATGGCTTTCAGAGGGACTTGCGTCCGAGTAGCAGATTTGAGCCAGAGGCTGTATCTACACTGCTTGCTTTATAGTGGCACTGAAGTGAACTGACAACCTTTGGGGCCCATGATACATCTACACCAAACAGGATAATACTACGAAAGCGGTATGAATGTGGTATATGGCCTGTGTCATGGGCCCCAACAGCTGTCAGTGAACTTCAATACCACTATAAAGCAGTAGTGTAAATCCTGCTTTTATATACTACTTTCATAGTGCTATATCCTGCTTGGTGTAGATCTGGCCCGAGAGGGACTGATATAATGCTCTCATGCTGTCTGTCAGTCATTCTCTATTACAGCACGCTTGGGTGCAAAGTGCCATCCGCTTCCCACCTCCTTCGCCAGCAGCAGCAACGTTGGAGGAGGCGGCGGTTGGTTGGTTGCTGGAAGACGGAGCTGCAGCACTTGTTGCAATTCTCTGGGCCCCTGCCGGGGAGAAACAAGCAGCGCTTGGTTTGCAGCGTTAATTTTAAAAACTCGCGATAGGCCGCCTCACCAACTCTTCTCGGTTTCCGTGCATCGCCCAGAGCAATAACCGGGAAGCGAAAGAGAGGCGGATGCACGTGGACCTCGCGGTCGGATCGCCCGCCCTGAGCGGGTTTTTTTGGGGGTGGCGGGGTGGGCAAAGGAGAAAAGCACCTTACCCCGCGCTCCTATTCTCACGACGACTGCCTGGAAGCAACAGCCCCCTCTCTCCACCCTCCCCGGCCGGCCCCGCTTGCCAGGAGCCCCCTCGGCAACCCGCGGTGCCTGTCAGCGCATGCCAGCCAACCACCGGCCGGGCAAGCAGGGACTGATGCGAGGGTGTGGGCGATCCGGCCGCTTCGGAGTCTCCCCGCGCTCCTCCCTTCTCGTGCTCGGCAAGAGCAGAGGCTCCGCTTGGGCTGCGCGCCCGTCGCCCTAAACAGCGGCCTGACGCGCCGGGCGGGAAGAGAAGTGCGCGCCTTCGAGCTCGCCTTCTCTTTCCCCTACAAGGACAATCCGAGCCGAGGGTGCGTCCGCCCTGGAAAGCCACAGCTGTGCGTTTTCTCCCCCCCCCCCCACCTCCGCCCCACTTTGGAGGTGCGAGTTGCAACCGAGGCCTCGACCCGAGCGCGAAACCCTTAGCCAAGCCGATGCCTCCTTACCTTCGACGCGGACTCAGCAGCGGCAAATTTAAGGTGGCGATGGATCCCGGCAGAAAAAGAAGGCGGAGAGATAGCGGGAGCAGCAGCCAGCCGGCTCAGTCAAGCTGCAGAGGCGGGGAAGGGACGAAGGGGCGGGTCCGAGCCTCGGCCTCGGGCACCGGTAGGGAGAGGAGGGAGGAGGAGGAGAAAGGGAAGGAAGGAAGGAGAGCGCGGTCTCCGGCTAAATTATGGGCTGATTGTGACGTAACCATGGTGGCTGGAGACAAATGGGGAGAGATCTGGCAAAGGGGGGCTTATGACGTCACGGGGGCCGCGGAGCGAAGAGAGGGGGTAAGTGAGGGACAATGGAAGGTTCGGCAGGAAAAGGCAGAAGTGGGCGGCGGGAGGGCCGGCGCGACTCCTCTGCACTGTTAACCCGAATTTATGCAGGTTTCTTTGGAAGCAGGTCTCACTGAGCCTGAGGTCAGGTGGGCTTAACCCCAAGTAAGGCTGCCATCGTCCGTGGCAGAGTTGGGCGAGGTTGCGAGACTAGTATTGATTTCAACAGCTTTAGGCGTGCCTAACTCCGCAGAGGCTCCACGTCTGAGTAAGACCGAAGCCTTACTTGAGATGAAGTTCCGCTGGACCCACCAGGTCCGACGCGTGGAATACACATTTTTTTTAGGGTGGCATGAGAAATATTACAGTTGCAATCATGTTGGGGGTCCCCCAACTGATCTGGGGGACATTCATGCATAGGACCGGGGCGCACTGGTGGACCAAGCTGAAAAGCTCCCGTGGCAGCATCCTTTCACATCTATGGACTCCGGAGCGGACCGGCGATTAACTTGTTTTAAGATCATTCACAACCCAACGTTACTGACTTCAGTGAATCCACTTATTTGAAGGGATTAACAGATCATACCGTGAGGAACAGGTAGAGCAAAGGAAGAGCAAAATGACGTCCCAGAAAGCGATAAGCCAGCTGGACCCAATAAAAGCATCTACTTAGCCGCCCTCCCTGAGACTGAAATCAAGGCCACTTAACTGTGTGGTGCAGTGGTTAGGGTGCTGGACTGGGACTGGGGAGACTCGGGTTCGACTTCCCACTCGACCATGAAGCTCCCTGGGTGACTTTGGACCAACCTACTTCACAGGGTTGTTGTGAGGATAAAAAAGAAAATGGGAGGATCATGTATTCCACTTTGGGCTCCTTGGAGGAAAGGTGGGATAGTAATGTAGCAATAAATAAATAAAGCTGCCGGGGGTCCTACGACTTGCAGAATCCCAAGTTGTGTATGAGGGAGGCGCAACGGCAGCGTGGCATCTGACTGGGTGGAGAGCGCCAGGGAGCGTCGGGCAGAGATGCTGCCACTGAAGCGTGGAGGCATTCGGAAGAAATCCGGGCGAGAAGCTGGATGGATGTGTGCACGGTGGGCTCGGAAGTGCCTACCCGGGGAGCCTTTTGTACTTCAATCTACTTCCAGCTCCACCCTGGCGGCAACCTTACTTACCGACCCCGCGAGGCTTGCAAAACGATCCCTTTGCTCTTAAGTTTCTTTTTGATCTGGGACGGAGCTGAACTCCACCGCGGGAAGAGGGAGGCTCTTTGCTGGGACCGCTTTCCTCGCCAAATACTCCCTCCGTCCGCGCACAGGGTGACTCCCGGCTGAGCTCACTCTCTCCTCTTCCCCGCTGGAAACCCCAGCGCGCGGGTCACCCCATTTTCCCGGCGGCGGAGGCGGCCAATCGGAGCCTCGAGGGGAGGTGCCGAGCAGATGTCGCAAGGCCATCTCTAGAAGGTTATACACCGGCGAGGGCCGGGCAACTTCGAACCCTGGTCAGTGTACTCTGTGGCTGCGTGGACCGTGAGGGCACCCATCTTGGCGAATGGCACTTTTCGCACTTGAAAAAAATAAAAAGAGGTTTTTGCCACCTCGTCCCCCCCCCCCCCATTTGCATTTGCCTTGTTTGTAACGTGAATAGAAAACCTAGAGCGTATTACAAACGTTAAAATAACGTTTTTCCTACGGTCTGTCCATTCGACATTCACAAATGGCGTAAAGAGTTGGAGCTCTTTTGAAATGTCATCTGTAGAAAGTCGTTATCAGGATTAAAATAAATGCGATTTCAATATATTTTCACACTTCCAGCAAAAAACAAACAAACACCAATATTCTCAAAGTAATGCAAAACCTTCGAGTTACACAGAGCTATTCAGGCAGAATAACAAGGGGGTACTATGAACTGAGAAGGCTGTATAGAACCTCTTCCCTCGCTTAGTGATACAGGTTCACAGGTTGAATCCTGACATACCAAGTTAAAGGATCCCCTGGGGAGTAGCAGCTAGTCAGAACATTAACAATATTGGTCTAGATGGACCTGGTCTAGTCTAGTCTGATGTGGTAAGTCAGAGCACTTTACTGACTGCACAATTCAGACCAGTGTCCCTGAAGTTGGGTGGCCAGTTACACATTATGAAAAAAGGTCATGCATTGCCAAAAAAAGAGAGTGTAGAGTTGCAGAAAAACATTGTATATGCTGATTTATATGTATAGATGCAAATTTAGAAATAATTACTATGATTTAAATTGAAATATAGTACATCTCATCATAGTAAAGAAGACTGACCTACTGTGAGCCTGCTCAGTCTGCTGTCCACCTGCTCACTGTTTTGGGCAACTTCAAGGTCCCTTTCCTGCACTTCTTTTTATGGTTCTTCATCTTTGAACAAGGCTTGGACTGGAATTCCCTTCAAATAGAGGACTGTCCTCCAACACATCTTCAAATAGAGAATTATCTTCCTCAAAGAAAGGCAACAGGCCATCTTACCCTGACATCAGAATATCTTTTGTGTCCAGATGACACACTATGGCTCGTTGTGGGTTATTTCACTCATTACGAGCTATGGTACCTGTGGGCGTCACAATACATATGCAACCCCCCACTCAGGGGTTGTGTTGTGTGAATCTAGCAAGCGTGGGTTATGTGAGGCTTAAACCTTTCTATAACCTACGGTGGTCCGTCATGTTGTGTAAACAGCTCCAGTGGCTTGGATGTTTCTTTCCCATCCTCCAGTAAGGATTCAGTGTAGATTACAATATATATATAGATCCCACATTATCTTCATAACACCTTGGTATTTATTTATTTATTTATTTGATCTATACCTTTGCCTTTCCACCCCAAAAAACAGCACTCAAGGTGTATAACAGTAGTACAACTAATGTAAAAATACTCTTTGTTAAAACAATTATAAAACAAATAGATTGAAAATAACAATGAAATAATTTGTTTTAAAAATCTGTACACCATCCAAGTAGGTTGATGGTACAGATTTGATCTCATGTGCAAAATAGAACACCTTGTGATACAGGCCCTTTTTCTGTCGTAAGACTTTGCTGACTCCAGTGAAACCTAAGAGTCAAAGTCTCCAACCTGCCCCACATGCCACTGGAGGACATAAAAAGGACTGAGGGACAAAATAGAACTTAAGGCATGTACATAAAGTCTTCTTCTAAACCTGGGCCAGATCTACACTTTGAATCTGAAATAAAAATCAGAAAATAACACTATGAAAGCAGTACATGGAATGTGTAATGTGACCCAACAGTTATCAGTGCACTTCAATACCACTATAAAGCATAGATCTAGCCCTGGGTTCACATGCTAAATTTCTGCTTGCTGTCAGCACTGTTAGGGTACAAAAAGGCCAGGTCGGGCGGTGCGGGGAGCAAACCTGAACAAGCCATAATAGTGGAGACGCTACCAAGAATACTATTCATCAAGGTGTTGATGTCTGTAAATTGTGCTTAGTTGATCTTAAAGGCCTCTTGAATGTATGACTCAGGAATTTAGGACTTCATAGGTCAAAAACAGTATCTTCAATTATGCATGGAAGATAATAGGGAGCGAATGCAGATGTTGGAGCTTCTGCCCAACATCTGCAACTGAAGCTTCTGAAACATCATCAAGGGCAGTCTCATATCAAACATATTGCAGTGGAGGAGCAAACAGTGACAGCTGGCTTGCTGATGACAGGTGGCTGCTATGTTTTAGCTCTAAAGAATGTGGCTGTGCTTTGTGGCAGGAGATATGATCACTTGCAATGCAATCCTACAGAAGTTTACTCAAGTAAGTCCCATGGATTTCAAGGAAAGGAATGCAGCCTTAAACATCAGTGACCGGTTTATATATTTCCACACACAAATTGGCCACTGACAGATAATTGCAGAGCAGGAGTTGCACAGATGCTGAGGTTTGACGCAACAGCTGCCTGTTTCCCACCAACCCCACTCCATTCTTGCTGCAAGAAGTTAAGAGGGTTTAAAATTGTGTGACCTTCAGAACTGGTGTTTGTAGCGAAGTCATTTCACTTATTTTGTAGACTCTTCAGATATGTGAAATAAATGAGTACTGATGGAGTATTTCCATTAGTACTGCAATTATGAAGTGCCCTTCAGAATCAGTTCTTAGGCAGACTCTCTCAATCATGTCTCCCAGCTTGATGAAGTTAAATTACACATTGGTATGACTCCAGGTTTTATCTGCCGGATTCTGTATTGGATTAGAATGATCATTATAGGGCTCTTCATTAAATAACATGGCATTCGTTAACGAGGATTTCCAGTATAGTCTGTGATCCTATGACACTTCAAACCTGAAACTAAATACTGAAGATTGTTGTCTTTCATAGAAAAATTCTAATGATTCAGGTTACATTTTACGTCCTCAGTTTGCATTTCTGAATGTGCACACCTAGACTTAGCTATTGGTTGTAATGGCCAGGATGGAACTGTGTGTGCAAAGGCAACTGACCCTCCTTTGAAACAAGTGAGTGGACTTTTTTTGTGGGCAGGGGGTCTCCCTGGGTAAAGTTGAGCAGAATGACCACAATAGATCATAGGACCAAGTTGAGAAATTGAACTTTGTTTTAGGAACAGAAAAGACATAGAAGTGATTGCTTACCTAACTGCTTATTTATTTATTATGTTTATATCCTGTTTTTTCTCCAAGGAGCCCAAAGTGGTGTACATGGTCCTCCTTTCATTTTATCCTCACAACAACCCTGTGAGGTAGGGTAGGCTAAGAGTCAGTGACTGACCAAAGCTACCCAGTGAGTGGGGACTAGAACCTGGGTCTCCCCAGTCCTAGTCCAACACACTAATCATTGCACCATACATGGGTTCTGATGTACCAGTTTTGCCCAGCAGCATCCAGAGGGACACTCTACCCCTGTTAGATGAACCAGTATACCTAGGAGGAGATAACTCTGTTGAGAGGCTGAACAGAACCTGCAAAATGGCGGTGTGATTGCACATCGTATGCTTTTCCATTTTAGCTAGCATGTCTCTAAAATGGGTGCGCTTCTAGGGCACCGTGAGCTACGTTTTGTAGAATAATGCTTCATTTGTGACAAGAAACAAAAACTGCCGTACACTGAGTCAGCAAATGGGACACCTAGCCAAGCAGTACAGCTGCACAGAATCCTTCTAGTAGAGGTCTTTTTCAACCCTGCTCCCTGTGACTAACTGGAGAATCCACGGACAGAGCGTGGAACCATTTCCATGCAAAGCATGTGCTCTGTCACTGAACTATGTCTCTCTCCAATGTCATTCCCTTCCTTTTTTTAATTTAGGGGATTGGATCCATCCCAGTATACATGGAAAGGGTACTTTAATCAGGCCTTGTCTCCTGCCAGTTCACAGAACAGACAGATCACACAATATCAGCCTGTGTGCGGTCAACACAAGTGCCTTGTGAGGGCCTCAGGGTGTGGATGCACCTTATCTTTCCACCTGTGTCTACACACAATCATGCAAAGCTGTTGTCTAGACAGTGCTGTTTTCTGTTTTGCCAGTTCAGCGTATAATAATTTACAGTGCAATCCTATACAACTCAACATAGAAGTAAGATCCATTGAGTTCAATAGGGCCTATTCCCAGTTTAGCTATCAATACGCGATACTGGCCTTCCCCAATTGGCTGGGGATTATAGTTGTAGTCCAACTCCAGGTTGGGGAACTCCAGGCTATATTCACTTCAGGATTCCAAACTTGTTAGTTTGGAATTTGCTCCTCCAACAAGCCGCTTTTTAATTGATTTTGATACAGGCTTTATTATGGATTGGTCAGCAAGATAAGAAGGATATGGTCATAAAATCCTCACAAATGTCAGAAAGAGTGTGCCCAAGCCTACCTCTGACCTCCCAGATTGAATATTACCTTGCTCTTTTTGTGCCATGCCAAAAATAAAAGAAAAAAAACAAGAAAGAAACTGCTCTTTAGTCCTTCTCCCCTGGTGTGGAAACGAGATTCTGAGCAAGATTTCTCTTGATTCCATGTTCCTTACTTGACACTTATTACACAGAGGAGACCGCTGAAGCCATGGGCTTCTTTTCTAGGATCACGATAAAACAAACCAGCTTTGGTTTCTAGAAATGATCTCAGGACTGCTTAATTTGATGGCTGTTTCTCTGTTTCCCAAGCACCTTAAAAATGCTACATAGGATTTGAAACAAAGTAGAGTACAAACAGCTGAGCCCACTTCCCCTCCCTCAGAGAAATCTGATGGAAGTAGCATATGTTGGCCAGCTCTTGCTTGCTGCTGAAAAACAGAACCTAAAAGTTCCTGCATATTACAGGTCAGACCATCTAGCCCAGTATTGTCAGTTCTGACTGGCAGTGGCTCTCCAAGGTCTCTAGCAGACATCTTCCTCATTACTTGCTACCTGATCTTCTAGCTGGCGGTATCAGGGGATTGCACTTTTTGCATGCAAAGCAGGTGCTCTATCATTGAACTGTGATCTCTCTGCTAAATGTTAAGTCTTTAAAAGTACGGGCTCCTTCACCGCTTGAGCAGCAGTCCCACGAGGATTCAAACCTATGACCACCAGATTAGAGAGCAGGAACAAAGATGTGCCAATTCAGTGGAGGCTGGTGGCTCCCATTTCGGTAGGGCTAGGAATCCCTCCTGTGAACTGGCAGATCCAACCTTCGCCAATCTGATGCCCTCTAGGTGTTTTGGACTACTGGCTCATTTTTGTGAACAGCCCAGAGATCCTTAGGTATTAGGTGGTATAGAAATGGAATAAATAAATAAATGCTGGCTGGGGCTGATGGGAATTGTTGTCCAAAACATCTGGGCAACACCAGGTTGGGGAAGACTGCTGTAGATCAGGGCTGGGAACCTTTGCCCTCTGGTTGTAATTGGACTCCAATTCCTATCAGCTACAGACAGCATGGTAAAGGTTGATGGGAGTTGAAATTCAGCAACATCTTAAGGACCATCCCCCCCTCCCCTGTAGATAATCGAAAGCTCTGGCTCACCAGCCTGCAAGCCAGGCACTGTAGCTAATGCACAGTGTCTCCTCTCTCCAAAACCTATTTCAAATTTTGGCCTCAGTTTTACTTTGACCCCTTTCCCCTCCTTAAATGAATAAAGCATGTATTGAGCATTTATGAATTTCTGAGTCCTTAAATATTTGTTCCAATGGCTATTTGCATAAGCATCATGGGGTCCCTCTGCTATTGTATTAAAAAAAGTAAAAGTAAAGTAAAGCATTTAAAACAGACTGAGACTGCATTTTTAAACAAAGTACATGGACTTTTGAAGGCTGGAATAATGACTCTCACTGTGCTGACGTCCTAGTTGAAGGCATAGCAAAAAAAAAGCAACACAGCAAATTTATAGCTAGGAAAGACTCAGCAGTGCTATCGCCTGAATCTCTCTCTTCTTCCCCCCACCCCCGCAAATCTCAGCCTCTCACCTTTCTGCCTGCTACTGCTATTGATATCATTGGCTGAGCTGCTCTGATGTCATGCAGTGGGCCTTTGTTGGTTGCACACTGCCATTAGCTTTGCTCCTTTGATGTCACAGAGACTTCCCAGGTTTGCTGTGATTGAGGCTGCTGTGCCCTTGCTGTACTACCTCTGCTGCTCCCCACAAAAGGTGACGGCGGCGTTCAAAGCAAGCCAAGTTTCCACTCCCCTCCTGCTGTTTTGTTCATTGTGCATTTCTCAGTTCAGCTTTTCTGAACAGAGCTTGGCACAGTAGCATAATTTTCTGTGAGATTTTAAATTAAAGAATGCTACTGCAACAAATTGTTGTTGTCGGAGGGGTTAAAACCAGAGTCATGCTCGCAGAAGTCTGGTAGTAATCTCCATGTCTCCTTTCCGCTGCAGCCCTCTGAGCCACCTAAACATTTTCTCCAGAGGGTTTCCCAGTTCACTGAGGGTGCGCAGGGGGCTGTGGGGTAAGTGGGGTGGAATAGAGAATTCTCTCCCCCTCCCCCGTTCTCCTGAAGGAATTGCTTGTGTTAGTAAAATGAATGACACAATTTAATCCAAGTCTAAGTTTGGAAATAAATATTATATGCAAGTGTGTATAACGAAATTCAGCTGGCAATTTTTCTTACATAAAATCTGCTTTAAGAGGGGACAATTTTTACTGGAGAAATAGTGGTGCTAGTGATGTTTAACCCCTTCCTCACCCGCCATCGTTTTCTAGCCACTTTTCTGCCCAAGTCTCTTTTCACCTGCAGCGTTCCAGACAAGGATAAAAGTTCATCAGGAACCTTGTGTGTGTGTGTGTGGGGGGGGGGGTCTTTGTGGAAGGGGAGTTGCAGTGAGAAATTGGAAAGTGGGGAAAGGGTTAAGTACTCTACTCTGCTTCTCCCCACCCCCCCAAAACCACACCAGAACAGCTTTTGTGTAATAAAAGTGCCCGGTACAAAAGTCAGAGCAAGTCCTATGAATCACCAGGCAAGCTTGAGCTATGGCAAGCTGCAGTGTAGGCAAACCCTAGAACTCAAGTATTAATAGGCTGCGTGTTTCTCCAAGTGCTGAGGCAGAGCAAACGGCTTCAAATGGGGATCAAGCAACGGGAACAATGAAGATTCAGCCTTGGATCCTCAAAAATATTTTCTGCTGGGACAAGCAAGTCTGGGATGCCTGACTACAGTTTCAGAAGCAGAGAACATGCCTTTATTTGTTCAGTGAAGAATTTTATATACTTTTGGCAGTTGCAAGCAATTGTCTTAGCATGCATAATGAACTGGATGACAGTGGAGTTTTAAGTGCCACTCAGCATCAAATCCCAAGATTATGTTGCAGAAGCGATTACAACTGTGCGTCTAACAGAACATCCATCCGCAGTTCTTTACAGTGATGGAGGGGTGGCACCACATTCATCCGAGGATGTGACTCTGGACTCCCTCTTGCAGATTCTCCTTGGGACTTTTCAAAATTATTGCATGATTTGGGATTCTGCCAGGCAAACAAGGAAGCACTGAGGAATTCAAAGCATGCCAAAGCAGGGTAACTTTCTGGAGAAGTGGGTATGGGGAAGTGACATCATCACCTGATCAACAATTTGAGCAAAGAGCTGCCCTGTTTTTGAAAACTGGTAACATCACATTTCTCCTTTCTGTGACGATGCAGCTGCAAGGAGAAGCAATTGGAAGCAACATCAGAAGAGTTCCAATAAATGTTCAAGGCATTGACTGTAATTGTATAAATCCACATAGTCATCTGATGACTTGGCTGTAGCAATCGATTTGTCTTTGGCCTTCCATTGTTACATCCTGGCTCTCTCGGCTATATCTGGAATGCTGTCACCAAAACTTCTCAACTCTTTCATCACTCAGACCACACCTCAGATCCTGATATTAGTTTCCTGTCTGCCCCCCTCAGTATAAATTCCTTGTCTTCCCTTTAAAACCCTCCACAACCTTACACCCCTCCTCCCAAATATACCACCAATATATTCTGCCCAATAATGTCTGCTGCACTAGCACCACCGTCTTCAGTTGTCGAAAAAGGTCTCCTGCTCCTAGACATCTATGTAATGTCACCTTTCTCTTTTCTTTCAAATTCCTTCTCAAAAGCTACGTTGCCTGTGTAGTCTCTGGTGAAGCCGTTAGTCTTTATCACTTACTAAAATCAACCTAAATATTAGGGATGCGCACTGTCCCCCGGATCGGATCGGATCGTGGATTGGGATTGGACCTGGTGGACCGGATCGGATCTGATTCCGATCCAAAAATCGGATGTCCGATTTTTGGATCGGACGCCATTTTGAATGCATTTCCCCATAGTCTAGTATTGTGTTACAAAAATGCCTATAACTTTTTCATTTTTAAAGATAGAAGGATGAAACATGGACACTTTGTAGATGGGTTAGGGGTAGTTATCTGTGAGAAATTTCAGAAAGATTGGTGCAGGCATTTTGTGGCAATTAATTTGTTAATCAAGAACCAGGAATGCCTATAGCTTTTTCATTTTTAATGTTCCACACATGAAACTTTGCCACATTGCAGGTGGTATGTTGGGACTCATGTGTGTGAAATTTCAGAAACATAGGTGCTTGCCTTGTGTGGCAATTAATTTTAGATTAATGGGTAGCAGTGGGGTAAATTCAGTTATGCCTTCAACTTTTTTATTTTTAAAGATACAAACAGGAAACATGGGCATATTACAGGTACCACTTTGCTTGATATGTGTGTGAAATTTCAGAAAGATAGGTCCAGGCATGTAGTGGCAAGGTATTTTTGAAACAATGAGGAAAGAAACACCTATAACTTTTTTATTTTAAAAGTTAGAAGTCTGAAAGTTGCTCACTTTGTAGATGGGTTAGGGGTAGTTATCTGTCAGAAATTTCAGAATGATAGGTCCAGGCATTTGATGGCTATGGATTTTTTAGATTAAAAGTTATAAAAGTTTTTCCACAGAGGCTTGGGCTGTCAATTGCACCCCCTCCCCCGCCTCCCCCTCCCTCTTTTATCTGTCAAAACTCCATGTTGTTGTAACTTTTACTCTCGCGGTAAATAAAACTCGCTATTTAACGCGAATTCAAAAATGCGCATAATAGGAGATAAAAAGCGCCTGTACTCCTCATTTGCACTCCACTCTTGTAGAGGGAAAATCGGTAATGTGCCTTGAAAGAGCTTTAAATCACTCTTGTAGAGGCACCCTTTATCTCTTCCGCTGAAAACCTGTGGCCCAGAGCCTTTTGCTTCCTAGTAACCACAGCCTGTGCAAAAGTGTCATCCCAATGCTCGGAACATGATTCACACCAACACAATCTGGGCAAGTCAAAAGGAAAGTATTATTATAAGTGATGGCATGGTTTGTTTATTTAAAAAACAAACACAGCCTGTCCTGAACTGTAGGAGAAGGAGCGGCAACCACACAGATAAAAGGCAGATGCTAAATGCCAAAAATATATTTGTTTTTTTAAATCCCCAGTGCCAGTCTTGAGCAATAAAGAACATTTCCTCCTTAATATATGGATAACCTCAGCATTTTTAATAAGAGGTTTGTTTCCTTGTCTGTCATTTAGCCACATAATGGCTCAGTTTCCTCTCCTGAGTTTTGAGTGAGCCCTGCTTTCCTACAATCATTCATCTTATGGAAAACTCGCCACAAACTATGTACCCTGAACCTCAGGCTCAGGGCCACATCCAGCCCTCTGGGATCCCCAGAAGCAATGCTCCCTTCCTCTGGCCCCACCCCCTTTCCTGGGCCATGTGTGCATGTAAAGCTCCTGTGAATGCTCCATCGTAGGTGGCTAAATACTGCTTTACCTCCATTATTATTTTTTTAAAGCAAGATTACCAGGGGAAAACATGGAAGATCTGCAAACGTCCATATATGACCAAACATGAGCATGCAATAAATCACTTATATAGAAAAGCTCTAAGACTGAAGTGATGAACATCTGTAACCCGTAGCCAGACATTTGGTTTCCATATCTTAGGGAAATCTCTTAAACCTGGCTTAAATCAAGCATTGCTTTAGGCACGTGTCAGAGTGTATTCCAAAAACGATTTCACAGTTGATGCAGCCCATTAAGTATCCAAGGCCCCATCCTAGGAAGCCTCTTCACATGCTGGAACTGGGATGCGCGTGCCTCACCAATGCTTCACTGAATGCAGGATCACTGCCAAAATTGTCATGACCTAGTAAAGGTGTAGGCGCACTGCAAATACTGGTGGGCCAGACAGGCAAAAAAGAGAGCATGGTGCAAATTGACACAGAGCTTGCTAGACAGGTTGGATGCAGTGCCAAAGTCTTGTGCTGGATTGCAAATGTTGCTCATCCAAACACAGTTAAACAGGACAAGTAGCTGTCACAGCTGCACACTGACTTCCTTGGTGCCATCCAGTTATTTTAGACACCATAACATTACCTGGATGCTATAATTAAGCAAGCTGAGAATTGCACACACTTCATTTTATTGTTTTAATGGGATGTATTCCAGATACAGGCACTGCTGACTCAACAGGAGCGTGAAAGTTCCATTTTATGTTGTACACTCAACTACATTGCGTCCATCTTTCTCTCCCATATAGAACTTTTGGAAACTGCTTATTTCCCTTGTGATTTATTGTGTGCCCAGAAATACAAGGCAGATTGTACTGAATATGTACACACTAATTAATGGAACTCAAGCTTTTTTCAGGGCTCTGCATATCCTCATCTTGAAAATATATGAAACCAGCAAAATCTGCACCAAATGGTGGAAATATGTATGGGATATATTCTGGTTGTTGCTTGGCCTTACTCATCTTCATTGTTGACTCTTTCCTCCCAGGTCTGTTGAGCATGGAATACTTCACCCCTTTCTTTTGTCTGCTTGTTGCTATATGAGCAAATAGGTCTGAGAGGAGAGTGGGGATTGGTGGAATGCAGAGGTTACAGAGGTACTATCCTTAATGCATGGGCGGCAATACTAATCCCCTATGCAGTTCCTAGAGTGAGAGGACATTAGAAGGACTCTCTCCCAAAAGACAGATTCCCCCGTCTATTAACTTTATTCCGTTTCTTAGCTTTCCTTGGTACGTCTTCTGCACGTTTCAGTAAAGCTCTTTGGGAGGGAAAGATGGACAGACAAACAGACTTAGAGAAATGTGGAAGAATAATATGAATGATTACCTGGCTCTATCATCAGGTGTACTTTGCTCACCGATGTTGCTCATTACAATTCTGCTGTAATTTGCAGCCTTAAAGCACACTCAGTTATGTCAAAGTAAGTCTCATGATTGGGTACCATGAAACAACTCACCTGAGAAACCTTAGCCACCTTCTTTGACATGTGGCATTACACATTCTGAGCAAACTTACTTCTTTGGACTGAACCCCAGAGTTTGACTCAGCACCATTATGCTATAATACCATTCAGTTTGTCTAATTGTTAATGCATAGAGATATCAGGCAATTGTAGAAAAGAAAATGAACGTTAAAATAACACTAACTTCCATGAATAGTAGGGGTGTACGAAGTGGGACTGCTCCGCTCCAAAATTTGAAGCAGAGCTCCGATGAGGCACTTCTCAGCTCCCTTGCTCTGCTTCATCAGATTATCCATCAAAGAACTGCTCCGTTTTCGAATAACCGCTCTTGTATAGTCAATAGAAATTAACCAAAATGCTTACAGCTTGGTCATTTTTAAAGATAAAGAGATGAAACTTGGCACCATGATAGCTGTCAAACTTTTAAAAATCCCTAAAAATCAAGGGGTGAATGGATATGCTTTAAACTTGGAATGGCTAAATCCCTACCTAAGAGCTACCACGCTGCCAAGTCTCATCTCTTTATCTCTAAAAATGACAGAGCTGTAAGCATTTTTGTTAATTTCCATATGCTATAATGAAGCAGCTGACACTGAAACTTTGACAGCTGTAATTTTTTTAAAAATCCTAAAAATCAAGGGATGAATGGATCTGCTTCCAACTTGGCATGGCTAAAGCCCTACTTAAGAGCTATCATGGTGCCAAGTTCCATCTCTTTATCTTTAAAAATGACAGAGATGTAAGCATTTTTGTTAACTCCCATAGACTATAATAGAGCGGTTATCCGAAAACGGAATGAACCTCCGACTGGGCAGATCTCTGCTCCACAGGTATTTGATGGTTTTTAAACTGTCCCCTCTCTGCTCCAAAAACTTGAAGCTTTGTCGAAGGTTCATCGAAGCTTTGAATCTTTGGAGTGGAGTGCACAACCCTAATGTATAGGCTTGCATCAGTGAATCATGCTAACTCGTTTGCACAAACTTGTGAATAAGTCAGCCGTACAGGCTTAAGTAGTTAATAAGTTACATCTTCAGGTAGGCTAATGAATAAAGATTCATGAGAAAGGAGCCTTCTTTTCAGGTGGGATGTAAGAAAGGAGAGATGTAGCTCTTAGGGTACATCCCTCCTTACATAGCTTTCTAGAAGGACAGAGTTTCCATTACAGAAGATTTGTATCTGCCAATGCATGGTCCCCATGGTCAAGTGTACTGTAATAGTACCTGTTTTAAGTTAGAATTTTCTTAGAATGCAATCCTATGCATGTTAAGAGAGAAGAAAGTCTCTCCCCCCCCCCCCCCCCCCGGCTGGTGTATACTTGGAGCAATAGGACTTTCTTCTTCTTCTAAACAGGCATAGGATTGTGTCTGTAATGTATGAATAACATTAAAAACATATCTCTAGTTTAGGTTCCTTATGCTTTCTGAACCTGGGTGCCTCCAGATGTTGTTGCCTACAACACCAACAGCCCCAGTCAGCATGGCCAATGGTCAGGGATAATGGGATTTGTAGGCAAACACATCTGGAGAACCCAGATTGGAAAAGGCTGGATGAAAAGATCTAGCTGGCAAGATGGGCTATCAAGGTATGGGTTAGGATTAATGTTTCGGCAAGCAAAATTAATTTGCATTTGAAAGATTCCTCAGATAAGCACTATCTAAATATCCAAAGGAAAGGACTGCAAAGGAAATCCACATTTCCTAGATATGATGCTGAGCAGAGCAGGACACAATAAAGATATGTGATTTGGTCAGGTTGCCCAGTACTCAGGGATCTAAGGTGAATTTACAGATATGGTGGTGTTAAAAATGGATTGAGGAAAGTCTTTTCCACTGTACCAAGTTAGTATGCTCAGAATTGCAATCCTAAACTTATGGGGTTGGGGTTGGTCTGAATGACCTTTCTGGTCTCCTTGACAGTGCAGTCCCTATGCCTGCAAAACAATTTGGATCCTTTCCAATTCTGTAATCCTTGGCTTTAAGAGTCCTTAAGTAGAGCTATCATAGCACCTGACACAAGGAGAGTTGACAGCAGGAAACATTCTGGTGATGTATTTCAGGCTGCCTCTACAAGAGAGGTTTAAAGCTCTTTCAAGGCGCTTTAAAAAATTTACCTCTACAAGAACGGAGCGCAAATCAGGCGTAGAGGCGCGTTATCTCTCCGATTATGCGCATTATCGAATGCGCGTTAAACAGCGAGTTTTATTTTGCTCCGGCCGTTAAAGCGCATTTTGACTATGTGAACAAGCGATTATGCGCATTAACTACTTGTAAAGCGCATTTTGGTCATCCCTTAATGTGCTTCGCCGCCTCTCGTGCAGAGGTATTAGGCGTAAATGCGCTTGTGCGATTATGCGCATAATCGGCTAACCAGGTGCAAAAGCGAATCCTTGTAGAGGGGACCTCAATGGGAACTAGAATGGCCCAAGAAGGCACAGAAGATGGGCAGAGATGACTCATCTTTCTCTCCACCTGCCTGCCACTAGACAAGTGGAGGGGAGTGCATGAAGCAGAAAGTCATTTAGTGCTGAACCGAAACTGAAAGGAGCAGAGAGCTGAGTTGCTCTCTGTAGGGAATCCTATGGCATTATGCCCCCCCCTTAGAAAATAGATGGGGAACAGGAATTTGTTGGTATGTTAATGTGTGAACCACGGCTGGCCCTACCATTAGGCAGAGTGAGGCAATAGTCTCAGGTGGCAGATCTTGGGAGGTGACAGAAAGGTGTTGGAGGAAAAACCTGTGTGCCGTGCAGACTGCTTTGTGTCCCCTGTTAGACTGCTGCCTTCAGGTGCAGTGGAGGATGCTGAACCATCTTCAGTACCGAAGACATTTATCTGGCCAGACAGCTGATTTTTATACACGAAATGGGAGGGTGCCATTTTGTTCTTTGCTTCAGGCAGCAAAATGTCTTGGACTGGCCCTGCTGTGAACCCTCATCTTATGCTCTGCCTGTATATACATACAAATTAATCTTATTTCATAGATTTTATGTGCTTTTAATCAGTTTTGTGTATTTTATATTTGATGTTGTTCCCCTCGTCGATCCAGAGGGAGAGGCGGGTAATAAATAAATAAATAAATAAATTATTATTATTAACACTGTAAGTCTTCAGTGACCTGTTTCTAAGGAAACGGAATCCTGGGTAAGAGCTGGAACCCCTGAAACCTTTTACTGTTCAGAAGCAGGGTGAACACGTGTAGCAGCATTTTGGATTCAACCCCTACAGAAAATGCTCTTGGAAAAGGCCAAGGATTTTTCTTCCATTGGCTAATGTTAGAAAAGCTTATTTGATTATCAATTTAATGACAAATGCAAACATGCTCAATTTCCTGTTTGTAATCATATGCAAACCTGACCTGTAGCTCACAGACATTTACTGCGATTTAGAGATCAACACACAGCCCCTACTTTTTCAATGTCAGGCTGGGGTAATTCACAACGTAGTTCTTTGGAAAACCTATAGAATTTTCTAAGGATATGCACTGGGCTTGAATTGGAGCTCCAAATTCCTAAGGCCAAGATCCAACACGCCTCACCCCAGCACCTTAGGTGAGCAGAAATGGGAAGGGGTGACCATATTTCATTCTGGTAGCAGCAGGCTCATCTCAAGGCCTGCAGCTTCAGAGGGTCTCCTGACTTTGGGGTGAGCTTTTTAAGACTTTAAGGGGCTGCTGCTGGAAAGAGGGAGCTGGCGTATGAGCAGAACACCACCTGCAATGTTTTGGATCCCACTCTATGTAACTTTACATAGCCCCAGGGACTAAAATAATGGATCTTAAACGGCTTGGGAAAATAGAAAAATCTTGGCCTGGCACCCAAAGGAGAGCAGCATGGGAGTCAGCTTCCCTTGAAAGAGCATTCTAGAGCTGAGGGGCCACCATTGTAAAAAAAACCCTCTCTCTTGTCGCCTTCCACCAAGCCTCAAACTGAGGGGGCACTTAAAGAAGGGATTCCATGGATGAAGGCTGATCTAAGGACCTAAAGAAACCCAACTCCACATCCATTTGTCTAGACAAGGGCTAATTGTAATCTCACTAACCCTTGACATGATGGACTCCTTCCAGAGCTCTGAGGTTGACTTTGGATGTGCACCTAGAAGTTCTACAGTGGTGGACTTCTCCATTCAGTTCAACAGAGAGGACAGGACCGTGCGTGCAAAGGCATTCACAGTCAGAGGCGCTATGCACAATCAGGGACTAGACAGGTACTTCAGAGCAGCTGGAACAGGACAATGTCTTGTCTGCTATGGAGATTAATACTTTGGAAATGTAATGTTTTGAACTGCCTATGGATCATTGCCTATTTTGCTTCAAGTATCTGTTGAGGAACTGCTCAACAGAAAGTTGAAACAGAAAGTCATGTGGCCATTTGAACATCGCATTTTACATGGTAGTGCTATATATAGGTTTACTTTTCTTTTTTTAAAAAGGCATTAATTAAGATGCATTTTAAGATGACACTTGTTACTTTCGTTTGTTACCCAAATAAAAACCATATGCTCTGATGTTAAGATGATACTGTCGCATTACTTAATTAACCTAAAACAGATGGTACCGTGCCAACAGGCTGCTAGTCAGCATCATGTGAAGGAGCTAGGATAAATGATGAATCATTATTTCATTAGGAGCTCACTCATATTTGAAAGCTCAAAAACCAAATGGCAATACAATAATTTATCTTCACCCCATCAATACAAGAAATGAAGAATTTCAATGGTTCCTCAAAACATACAAATTTAAGGGAGTGGAGGGGACTCCTTGTCACAAAACCCTTTTTATGGTGCAATCCTATGCATGTTTTGACAGCAAAAAAGTCCTACAACTCCCAGCATTCCCCAGCCAGCCATGTTGGCTGGGGAATGCTGGGAGTTGTAGGATTTTTTTCCTTTCAAATTTATTTATTTTTGTTTTCCAGACATAAAAAACATTTAACACATACACCTTACCAACACCCACAAACAACAAAAATCACATAAAACCAACAATATTAAAATGGACTTCTGAATTTCCTCATTTTTTAAATAATTTGTCAAAATAAGCCAAGATAAGCCAAAATGGTGAGTGAAGTTTCCCCTCTTGTATCTCTTTAACAGATGTTTTTCTTCCAGTTTAGTCACTGAATCCACTTGCAAATATGTCCTTCCCTTCTCTTTCTTTTAGAAAATCCACCATTGGTTTCCACTCCTCAATAAACCCAGTTATTGTTTTATCTTTTATTATTGCAGTAAGTTTTGCCATCTCCGCCAGTTCTGTAATTTTTAACAACCATTCCTCCTCTGTTGGTATTTTCTTGGTCTTGCTGCTATTATCATATATAAGAATAAAGTTCCATAACCTTGCGTCAACTGTTCATCTATTACCCCCAACAAAAAATATTCTGGACACAATTGTATTTTTTATCTTCAATACATTTTGAATCACCTTATGCATTTGTATCCAGAAGGATTTTGCTTTTTTACATGTCCACCATAGGTTAGGCTGACCAGATAAAATCCAGGTCAGGGCTCATGTAACTTTAACAGTTGTAGAGAAAAGAGAATTTCAGGCAGTGTCATTTGTAGGCAATTAGTTCCTGGTGAAATTCCCTCTTCATCACAACAGTTAAAGTTGCAGGGGGCCTGCTTTCTTTTGTATCTGGTCACTCCAGTATAGTGCCTGCAACTTTAACTCTTGTGATGAAGAGGGAATTTCAGCAGGAACTAATTGCATACAAATGACACTTGCTGAAATTCCCTTTTCTCTATAACTGTTAAAGTTACATGAGCCCTGACCTGGATTTTATCTGGTCACCCTACCATAGGTTATAAAATGTTCCTTCCTGTTCTTCACATTTCCAACACATTCCCGATATCCCCTTATACATTTTTGCCAATTTTGATGTAGATGTATACCATCTATACATTATTTTATAAAAGTTCTCTTTCAATCTAGCACATAATGTAAATTTCAGACCTCTCAACCACATATTCTCCCATTGGTCCATAGTAATGTTATATCCAAAATTCTGAGCCCACTTTATCATACAATCTTTTACATGTCCATCTTCAGCCTCATATTTTAACAAAAGTTTATATATCTTTGAGATAACATGATTATCATTTGTGCATAAAGCTTTCTCAAATTCAGATTTTGTACACTCAAAGACCCATTTTTTTAATCTATCTTAAATTTTTCCATCATTTGTAAATATGAGAACCACTGACAAACAATTCCTTTATTCTGTAACTCCTCTTTTGATTTCATTTTAATCTCTCCTTCCTTTATTTCTAAAATTTCACTATATGTCAGCTATTTTTTCGTAGTTGCCAAATCTCTTCTAAAAAAAGCCTCCTGTGAGGAAACCCATAGCGGTGTTTTCTGACACAGTCTTGGTTTATATTTATTCCATATTCTCAAAATTGCTCATCTCACATAATGGTTGTTAAAGTCTGCATTCACCTTAACTTTATCATACCACAAATACCCATGCCAGCCAAATCTTAGATCATGACCCTCTACTTCCAATAATCTACTATTTTTCAACAAAATCCACTCCTTCATCCACATCATGCAACAAGCAGAGAAATACGTCCTCAGATCTGGCAAGTCCAAACCTCGGCCCCCTCCACAAGGATTCGCTTTTGCGCCTGGTTAAGTGATTATGCGCTTCATCCCTGAAGCGCATTTATGCCTAATACCTCTGCACGAGAGATCTCGGCCAGGGAGCAGCGGAGGGGGCAGCGACAGTCCTCCGCCGGCCTTTCTCTCCACAAAGGCAAGAAACCGGGGGTGGGGGGGCGCTCAGGGGAGCCGGGAGGAGTTGTCACTGCTGGACGGGGAGCGTTTCCTTCCTGGCGGGGGCGGCGGCGGCGGCGGTGGGGAGAGGGGGGGCGGCAGCAGGGCGACCCCTTCTTCGGCCACGCGAAGCTCTCCTGCGCGCGCTGGGCCGGGCGCGCCTCAGCGCTCCGCTCCATTGCCTGCCTGCATGCCTGGCTGCTTCACCCTCCACCGCCAGAGGGAGGGAAGGAGGGGCTGGCCGAGGCCGGCCGGGGTCTCCCCTGCTGTCTGCCAAGGGACGTGGGCGGGCGAGGAAGGCAAAAGACGGAGCCAGAGGAGCCGGCTAGGGAAGCCAGGAGCCGAGCGGGGGAGCGAGCAGCAGCAGCAGCAGCAGCACATCCCACCGCAAAATAAAACTCGCTATTTAACGCGCATTCGATAATGCGCACAATCGGAGGGATAGCGCGCCTCTACGCCCGATTTGCGCTCTCTCCTTGTAGAGGTAAATTTTTTAAAGCGCCTTGAAAGAGCTTTAAACCTCTCTTGTAGAGGCAGCCCTCCTCTCTCTTTAGCATCTTGTAATATTTTAAACTTCACCCTTGGTTTTTTGGATTGCCATATGAACTGAGAAATCTCTCTCTGCCACTGCTTGAATGGTGCCTCCGATGTTACAATAGGGATTGTCTGAAACAGATACAACATTCTTGGCAAAACATTCATCTTAATTATTGCAATTCTCCCCATCAATGACATTTGAAGTTTATCCCATTAAATCTTGCTTAATTTCATTCCAGACCTTGACATAATTATTATGAAACAACATACAGTTCATATTTGTCAAATTTATACCCAAATACTTCACCTTCTTTTCTACTTTAAAACCTGTTTTTTGTTCCACCTTTATTTGAAATTGCTTATTCATATTTTTTGTAAGTATCTTAGTCTTTTGTTTATTAACCTTAAAACCTGCTAATGCACCAAATTCGTTCAACTTCTTCATTAAAATTTCAATGGATGGAACATTAGGATTTTTTTTTCTGTTTAGACATGTGTAAGATTGCATCTTTAAGGATGATAGTGATCATGATGGCTGCCTTTCAGTGCTCTTGTGGTAAAGATACTGTATTTCTGGTGCCTCGTATACTGTGTCTCTGCTGCAGCCACAATATTGTCTGTAGGGATATTTTTTGAGAGAGAGAAAGCATGGTGTAGTGGGTAGAGTGTTGGACTAAGATTGGGGAGACCCAGGTTCAAATCTCCACTCAGCCCATTGGGCCAGTCACTACCTTTCATCCTAACCTGCCTTATAGGGTTATTGTGAGGATAAAAAGGGGAGGTGGGTGTGGGATAACCTTGGAGGGAAGAGGAATATAGATAAATAAATATCTGGGGTTGTTGAGGTGGGGATCAGGTTTAGATTCCAATGCAGTGGTGTTCAAGCTTGCTCCTATGCATATCTGCAAAGAGAGGGCCTTTTCCCATGGTGCCTCTCCTGCTGCCCTACTTCCAAGAGAAGGTCAGGAGAAGAGAGGCTGTGAGGATGAGGGTGGCCTAACTTTCTTCAGGACATGAGGCCCTGGAGAGAGGAGGGTCTCTTTCGGCTGCTTGAGGGTGGGCTTCCTGTAGTGCCTTGTACGTTTTTTCCCCTTCCCCTTTCTTTCTGCTGTGAGTTTGATGCACACCCACAGAACCTTTCCTTGCACCTATGCAATGCCAGGTCAGTTAAAAACAAAACAAACATAATCTATGACCTCATCAAAGAAGAGGAAGCCGACCTGGCTTGCTTCACAGAAACCTGGCTGGGAAATGACAGTGTGTCATGAGTCAGTCTGAAGAATCTTCCTCTGAGGAGGAAGAAGTGGCAGAGACTGCAGCTTCACCCATTCCCCAGGACTTACCGGAGGAGGAGGAACGGCAGGGAGATTCCTCAGAAGAGCTCCAGGAAAGCCACCTTCTCCCACCCCCTGTCTCTAACGAGGAAGATTCTGGGCCTGAAGGGGTTTGTCCAGTAACTCCCCAGCAGAGGCGGCGGCTCAAGCGTACGGAGCAAGTGCGTCCCACAAGACACAGCATGAGATTACAAAAACAGAGCACAGCTGACGCAAGCCTTAAATAAGATTGCGAAGGAATAGGACACAGCTGTGGGCAGACGCAAACGAGGATAAAAGGGTGGAGGAGTGAGCAGGGATTTCGTTGGGAACAACCGACGTATTCGGCTACTGACACTCCCGCGTACTTCTGGCTTGCAACCTGTTGACTGAACACCCGGCTTGACTGTTGACTCTGGACCCTGGACTTTGCTCATACCTGGTTTGACCTTTGGCTTCGACATTTGGACTGACTGAATCTCTGGCGTGACCCTGGCTTTGGAAAATGGACCTTGTGGACTTCTTAAAGTGATTTTGGATCCTGGAACGGAACTGAGGATTTCTCTGCCTTACAGTGTAGGTTCGGCACTTTACGCAAACCAGGGGGTTAATCTCTGGAGTATAAATAAAAACCTTCAAACAAATAAGTACTGGCGTCCTTCCCGGACATTCTTTGATAATAATAATAATAATAATAATAATAATTATTATTATTATTATTATTATTTATAACCCGCCTCTCCCTACGGATCGAGGCGGGGAACAAAATGCAAATACAAGCATAATAAAGTTTAAAAATTTAAAACAAGAGAAACACATCATTAAAACATTTGAAATTCCTCCGGATAGGCCTGCCGGAAGAGAACAGTCTTCATGACTCTCTTGAATTCATGAAGACTGTCAATTTGTCTAACTTCCTTCGGCAGACCATTCCATAGTCTGGGAGCCATAGAAGAGAAGGTCCTCTGGGTAACACTCACCAGCCTAGTTCTGGCTGGCTTGAGTACGTTCTTCCCAGAGGACCTAAGAGTGCGGGGCGGATTGTACGGGAGAAGGCGATCCCGTAGGTAGCCTGGGCCCAAACCATGTAGGGCTTTAAAGGTAATAACCAACACTTTATACTTTGCCCGGATACTGACCGGCAGCCAGTGAAGTGATTTTAAAACTGGTGTAACGTGGTCACCCCTAGGTGTACCGGTGACCAACCTGGCTGCCATATTTTGAACAAGTTGAAGTTTCCGGACTAGGCACAAAGGTAGCCCTATGTACAGCACATTGCAGAAGTCGAGCCTCGAAGTTACCAGCGCGTGCACTACCGTCTTTAGGTCTTCCAACTCTAGGAAGGGGCGCAGCTGGCGTATCAGCCGAAGCTGGTAGTAGGCACTCCTGGCCGTCGCATCAGTCTGAGCTGTCAGACTGATGCGACCCCTCACCACCCTGACAGTTGTTGGACGTGAATTCGCAGATGCAATGCGTCCAGAGAAGAAAGCTTTCTTCGCTGCACGTATTGCCACCCCATAGAAACGAAGATGTTCTCTATGTCGTGTCTTGTCGGATATAAGTCGAGTTTTCCGCCATCAGCGCTCCAGTCGTCGTCCTTTCCGCTTCAACTCCCTGAGGCCTTCTGTATACCAGGGCGCCCTATTAGAAGCGGGCCGGAGAGGACGTTTGGGGGCGATTGTGTCGATAGCCCTAGTTAGGTCTTGATTCCATCTGTTGACCAGGGCTTCTACAGGATCGTCGACAATACCAGCCATAGAACCCTCCAAGTCTTTCTGAAATCCAGAAGAATCCATCAGCCTTCGAGGGCGGACCATCTTAATAGGTCCGCCACCCCTGCAGGGGCGGGTAGTAGCCGTGATACTAACCCTGACCAGAAAATGGTCTGTCCATGACAATTCGGAGGTATTCAATACCTCCGCCCACAGATCCGTCTGTTCGGAACTGAAAACAGCATCGAGAGTGTGACCTGCTGAATGTGTGGGTCCAGAGACCAATTGGGATAGGCCCATGTTTGTCATGGATGCCATGAACTCCCGAGCTCCACCTGACAAACCGGCCTCGAATGGGATGTTGAAATCGCCCAGGACCAAAAGCCTGGGCGAATCCAACACCAGCTCCGAGACCAGTTCCGTGAGCTCGGCCAGGGAGACTGATAGGCAGCGGGGTGGCCGGTACACTAACAGAATCCCTAGTCTATCCCTGGCCTTCAGACTCAGGTACACACACTCGATGTGATTCAATTCCGGGACAGGATGTCTGGTCAGGTTAAGATTTTTTTTGTAGACCACAGCTACTCCGCCCCCCCCCCCACCCACTTTCCCTCACCTGCTCACTAACACAGTACCCAGCTGGGAGAGCCTGAGCCCATGTCGCGCCACTGTGTCGTATTTCAACAGTCTATTGTCTGGGACTCCAGCCAACCCAGCCAACTGGAGCGCCGATGGCGGAAAACTCGACTTATATCCGACAAGACACGACATAGAGAACATCTTCATTTCTATGGAGTGGCAATACGTGCAGCGAAGAAAGCTTTCTTCTCTGCACGCATTGCGTCTGCGACTTCACGTCCAGCAGAACTGTTCAAGGTGGTGAGGGGTCTAACTCAGGCTCCTTCTCCCCTGAATCCGATTTTAGAGCCTTCGGTAGTTCGCTGTGGTGCTTTTAACGATCATTTCTCAGATAAAATCTCTCGGATAAGAGCCGACTTAGATGCCATTGTTATAGCAGAGGCTGACAGTGGAGTGTCCAGTGACTCCGCGAGTAGGATTACACTTGATCAGTTTCAGTTGGTGAGTACCGAGGATGTGGACAAGGTACTTGGATGTGTGAGGAAGACGACTTGCCCTCTCGATCCCTGTCCTTCCTGGCTGGTCGTCCAGGGAGGAGATGCAGTTAGATCACATTTACAACATATTACTAATGCATCTCTCAGGGAGGGCAGCTTTCCATCATGTTTAAAAGAGGCGGTGGTAAGGCCACTTCTAAAAAAGCCCTCCCTGGATCCCCTGGACCTTAATAACTACAGGCCAGTATCAAATCTTCCATTTTTGAGCAAGGTGATCGAGAGAGCGGTTGCCTTTCAACTCCAGGCAGTCTTGGATGACACTGATTTTCTAGACCCATTTCAAACCGGCTTCAGAGCAGGATATGGAGTTGAGACCGCTTTGGTCGCCTTAGTAGATGATCTACGCCTTAGTATCGACAGGGGGAGTGTGTCCTTGCTGGTACTCCTGGACCTCTCAGCGGCTTTCGATACCGTCGACCATGGTATCCTTCTGGAGCGCCTGGGGGAATTGGGAATCGGGGGCACTGTGCTTCAGTGGTTCCGATCCTATCTCTCGGGCAGGTTCCAGATGGTGATGCTTGGGGATAGCTGCTCCTCAAAAAAGGAGTTGCTATGTGGTGTACCGCAAGGTGCCATCCTTTCCCCAATGCTGTTTAACATTTACATGAAACCGCTGGGAGAGATCATCCGGAGGCATGGGGCGGGGTGCTATCAATATGCTGATGACACCCAAATATATTTCTCTATGCCTTCGACAACATCGTCAGCTAAGGATAGTGTGTCTCCTCTGAACGAATGCTTGGAGGCGGTAATGGGCTGGATGAGGAAAAACAAACTGAAGCTGAATCCAGACAAGACGGAAGTGCTCGCTGTCAAAGGCCCCAACCTGGGTTTGGAGGTGTGTCAACCAGTTCTGGATGGGGTTACACCCCCCCTGAAAGACTGTGTTTGCAGCTTGGGGATACTCCTGGATTCGTCGCTCCAGATGACAGCTCAGATTGATGTGACGGCCAGGAGTGCCTACTATCAGCTTCAGCTGATACGCCAGCTGTGCCCCTTCCTAGAGTTGGGAGACCTAAAGACGGTAATGCACGCACTGGTAACGTCGAGGCTTGACTTCTGCAATGCGCTGTACATAGGGCTACCTTTGTGCCTAGTCCGGAAACTTCAACTTGTTCAAAATATGGCAGCCAGGTTGGTCACCGGTACACCTAGGGGTGACCACATTACACCAGTTTTAAAATCACTTCATTGGCTGCCAGTCAGTTTCCGGGCGAAGTATAAAGTGTTGGTTATTACCATTAAAGCCCTATATGGTTTGGGCCCAGGCTACCTGCGGGATCGCCTTCTCCCGTACAATCCGCCCCGCACACTTAGGTCCTCTGGGAAGAACTTACTCAAGCCAGCCAGAACTAGGCTGGCGAGTGTTACCAAGAGGACCTTCTCTTCCATCACTCCCAGACTATGGAATGGTCTGCCAGAGGAGATTAGACAAATTAGCAGTCTTCATGAATTTAAGAGAGTCATGATGACTGCTCTCTTCCGGCAGGCCTATCCGGATTAATTTTAAGATGTTTTAATGATGTATTTTCTCTTGTTTTTAAAATTTTTAACTGTTTGTGATTCTTGTATTTTACATTGTGTTCCCCGCCTCGATCCGAAGGGAGAGGCGGGTTATAAATAATAATAATAATAATAATAATAATAACATGCGTTTCTAATTTTAGGGCTCTTAACATGAATTGTTTAGTCAATTGTTTGATGCAATTATGTGCTATTTGTGGTATTGGATTGGCTGGCAAAAACCCTAATTGGGTTGCCATAATAATAAAGTGAACTCTAGGTATTGGATTGTTAACTGACCTACTGGAAAGTCTTCTGCTTATTGAAATTTTAATATGTTTTAAATGAACTGTAATTGAGTTAATGGTATATCGTTGTGCGTTATCATTATGGTGATTGCATTTGTTTGTTTTGTAAGCCGCTTTGAGCACCATGTATTGTGGAAAATCTGGTATACAACTAAGTTGACTACAGCCCTATTCAGACTACATGCTAAACTGCGATGGTTAAACATTGTGAGCTAACCGTTATAGCTTAGCAAGTTGTGTAAAACTTGACAAAGGCTAGATCTACACTACTGCTTTATAGTGGTATTGAAGTGAACTGATAACTGTTGGGGCACATTATACATTCCATATACTGCTTTCATGGTGTTATTTCCTGCTTTTTATTCCACATTTTACACAAGGCGTAATGATTTTACACAAGGTATAGCTCTGGCCTTAGTGTTTCGTGTGAACCATTCCTAACCACAGTTTAAACACGCTCACTGACCACTTACTGCAAAAGTCTTAGTGGCCTAACCCTGGCTTAGTGTGTTGTCTGAACAGATTCACTGGGTGATATTCAATGCTGTCCTTTTGCTAGTGAAACTATAGCTCACACCTGATATGCTTTAATGTGAATTCCTTTATTGACCAGGGGGTTGGACTTGATGGCCTTATAGGCCCCTTCCAACTCAATGATTCTAAGATAGCACAACTGGAAAAATAGCCCAAACTAGCACTTTCAGAATGGGAGATGTCATCGGAGCTCCAGAAGGGAGCTCTGCTGACTTGTCCCATTCCAGAAGCCCTGATCTGAGCTAGTTTCTGGGGTTCTACTATCAAGTGCTAGCTTCCTGTCATTCCTGTTAGCGCAATGTGATTGCTGCCATTCTTTCTATGAGGGAAAAGTAAAATGTTCACCCAGAGACACCACTGTGGTGAGGACAAAACTTGTCATACCTGACACTAGATGGCCTAGTCCTCACAGCAAACAATTCTACAGGGAAGTACAAGGTGCCTCTGTGTGTAGAACCCACACTGCACTTCACTTGGGGTGTGTACACAGTGCCAGCTCCAAGTTTTGGAGGGCCTTTGAGCAAGATACCCTCAATGGGCCCCCTTTCTCAGTGAGTCTACTTTTTCATCACCATTGTCACCAGCTGCTATTGCTCCTCATCCTCCTTCTTATCATGGCTACCTCTTACCTGACAGGCAGAGACTCAAGGTGCAAATAGGCAGTGATATCTGCTGCTCCTCCTTCTCACCACCACCATTGTCTGGGTCAAAGCAAGAGGCAAGTGAACAAGCAGGTTGCAATGGTGAAGGGGAGTAAGTCCAGGGGGCTCTTGGCAGGGGGCACCTGCTTGGTGTATGCCCTTGACAGGTGCTCAATGATGCCTACTGTTGATGGCAGCCCTGTGTATGTATATATATATACACACACACCTCCTGTCATAAAGATTGACATTATGGTAGCTTCCATTCAATGCAGGAACTGATTCTGTTTTTATTGACATCAGTAGTAATTTAGTTATTTACATAAGCAATATGAGTTGGAGTTTGTTTCCTGACAATGAAGAAAAGAAGTAGGAAAAAGGGCAACGATGGAAATCTTTTCTTATTCACTGAACTTTTAAAAAAAATATAAAAAAATATTGTTGCTGCTTTGTTTAGAGTCAGTAGATACTTCACCTCCCTGGTATCCATCCCATGATTCACGAGCATACATCAGAACTCGAGAGTGGAGCCATAACAGACAAAGCCAATAAGGAAATCCCAAAGATACATTCAGGGCTGTGGAAGCCAACTGGAGTTCTCATGTGCCGGATAGATTCATTGGCTCATACTTCTGACAGAGGATCTATTCAGGGTCTGGCATTGTCAGGCTGTTTTTCAGCTCTAGTTGTACAGCCTTGTTGTTGACTGCATGCAAATCCATCTGAGACAAAAGGAGCTCATACAGAAGATGTATTCCTTTCCAATCCTTTGGAATGTGTCCAGTCTTTTAAGTGATAAAATTGCCATTCCAGTGAGACTGAAACTAATTAATGGAGGAAACTGATCCAACTTGTACAGATAATATTCCTTAAAGACAATGGGTTTACCTGGTCCTTTCAGCCTCAAAATTGAAGCAAACTTGGCGGAAGGCGGCCAGATCAAATTAGATGTCTCCCTCCCACTCCGGAGTGCAGCCAGAAATGTTCCAGGGCACCAGAATCTCAATGCTCTGTTACTTCCAGCTACATAGCAAAACATTTGGAGGAGGAGGAGGAGGAGGAGGAGGAGGAAGAGGAGAAATAATGCAGACCTTTTTGGAAAGTGACAACAGTTGCAATTGCAGAGAGTAAATGCAAGGGAGGACAAAGCTCCTGTGCTTTAACTATCAGTGTAGAAAGTATTCTACACTGCAGCTTGCTATGTATGGATTAGAAAAGCTGCCCCAGCCCAAATCCCCTTTTATTTTGTGCTACTATGGATAGAGCTCTGCTGTATCTTGTCAACTTAGGGAGCAATTCTATGGGCCCTAGATAAAGTCTGGGGTGGCATACAATAGTTTGGATTCCTGGATCTGAGTTCAGACATTGTGCTCTGACCTTGGAGCCAGAAATCCAAGTTCCCCTTCCACTCCCCTCCTCCTCATAGCTGGCGCAGAGGGAACTGCAACAGATGCCTCTCCAAGATTGCAAAGGCGACCTCGGACAGGAGGGAAAGGGAGCGGGGAGCAGCCCGAGGAGGCTGGCTTACAATGAATCCCTGGGCCTCCCCAGCTGCCTTCCCTCTCACTCCACAGAGCCCCAGCTAGACGGGTGAAAAAAATCCATCTAGCCAAATTGCAGAGCGGGAGGAGCACAGAGGCAAAGATTTCCTCTGCCACTCCTCCCACTCTGCATTGGATGTTCATAAGCCTCCGAGATCTACAGGCATCATGATAGGGATTGTGTGCTTAATTGCAGCTGTAGAACCTAGGGCAGCCCAAAGGGCATTGCACTGCGCTCCCCCTCTGTGGTGTAGAGGTAAATTCTGAAGAGCAGGTGCTCATCATGACAGTCCCCCTAGCCAGACCCACAAGGATAGGCTGAAAATGCAGGCAGCTGTGTTGATCCATACCAACAAACCAGTTCTAGCAGTTTCCCCACCAAGAAGAGGCTAAACTGTAAAGTCAAATTGTCTTAGTTTCCCATTCAAGATCAGGCCACTCCAATATACTTTGCATTTCAGCAGAGATGGCTCACAACTATATATTGTTGCTGAGAAAATTCATTCTCCACTCCAGCCACTGCCCCGCCACAAGCTACTGTGAGGATTACAGCTAAGCTCAGAGGGAACAGGGAAGTTGGGAGAGGGGGCAGATGACACCAGCAACTCTGCTATTAAAAAAGTGCCAGCGCTGCATCCCTGTGAACCCTGCCTCCATTACATCACATATTTTCTAGTTTTGTACCTGGATCAGTTCCTGTGAGGCTTCAAGGTGGTCTTTTACCAACAGTTGGTTGCCACGAGAATGGGTGGGGTGTACGGAGGTGATGTCCGTTTCTCAAAATATGGGCAGAAAAACATGAGACTATTGCCCAAAACAATTCAAGAAAAGAATCCAGATCACCAAATATGCTCCATAGGGCGGATAAGACAAACAAACGTTTGTCTTGAATGCTGGTCCCTGGAAACCAATAAAACTGACAGCTAGTTAGATGGCTAATTAGCTAAATTACAGTGAGAGTGTCAAACTATATTTATTTTCCCCCCTGCTAAAATGAAAGCACCTGAGAGGGCAATTTAGAATGGGGCTATGATCCAGGAGGAGGTGGTGTCTAACCATTTGCCTCCATGCTGCAAACTCTAATACAAATTTGCCCCCTTCCCCAAGCTACTATTAGCTGTAGAGGACCCTAATCCAAATTACCCCCAAAGCTATTATTATCCAGAGAGGTAAAACTTAACTTTATGGCTAATACGAGCTGGAGGCAGGGGGATTTGGCTGAGGGAGGTGGCATGGGGTCAAAGGTTTAGGACCCTCTCCTCTTCCAGCAGCTTTTTGTAACAGATAGAAGATGCTAGGAGTTCCAAACATCAAACCTTAGGGGTTGTAGCTTGGTGGCAGAACAGCTGTTTTGCATGCAGAAGGTCCCTGGTTCAATCCCCAGAATCTCCAGTTAGGCCTAGGAAGGAATCCTGTCTGAAATCCTGGGGGGCTGTCTTCATTATTTATTATTATTTATTCCATTTATATACCGCTCCATAGCCGAAGCTCTCTGGGCAGTTTACAAAAATTAAAAACATTGAACATTAAAAAAAACCCCGATATACAACATTTAAAACCATAAAAAAGCATAAAAACAGGTTATAAATACAATATCATTTAAAAACAACTATTCTGGGTCAAACCACAACAACAACAAACAACAACTGCCTCCCTCTGAACCCCCGTGGTTTCCCTCTCCTGAAGTGGCACCAGAATGCCCGATGTTGAGGAGGAAACATGGGGGTTCTTGGACCTGCCCCTGTCCTCTTCCTGGTGGAACGCGACCAATCGCTGGTCACCTTCCACCAGGCACCACCCCAAATTGGCCCTGGATTAGTCCTGGAGCGACATCAGTGCAGCGCAGATCCACTTTCCCCACGTATAGACAGCCCCCTGCCAATCATTGTCGACAATGCTGGGCTAGATGGACCAGTTGTCTTACTCAAAAAAAGGCAACTTCCTATATTCCTAAATTACTCATGTTCAGAGAAGAAGGACTTTCCTACAGAAGGCTTTTAACCTGCACCTTTCCTGAGGTTTCTTCTTCCAGATTCACTGTGGGATTAAGATTGGCTCCTTTTCACTTTTTTTCCCTGAGTTTTTTCTTTCTCTGCCTTTCTATATCTTTCATTACACAACCACTAGGTGGCACTGAACTGCAGAATTGTGCAAATACACGAGGATTCCATGCTTCCATTCTCAGAAATATTACTTTCCTCATTAGGGGGAAAAAACCCTACTACAATGGTTGCAAAGCACAAGAGAGGCCCTGGAGGATGACAATGTCATGTAAAGCATCCACAAACTACTATCTGAGGAATCATGAGCACACAATAAATGCCTTGTGTAGAAAGGCTCCAAATATCTTGTAATAAGATGAAGAGAAGGGATGGATGGGGATATGTGAAGTGCATATAGATTCAGATGGTCTGTCTCAGTGATCTGGTTTGCATAACACACCTTGGCTCACTGTGGTTATTTAACCCATGATGAACCATGGAACCTGTGGGTGCCATTTTTCATATTCAACTCCTGACTCGGAGTTCTTATGTCGTGTGAACCTGGCTACCCTGGGTTACGTGAGGGTTAAACAACCTTTGCATAACCCTACATCAAACCATGGGTTAGGCGAGGGTCGTTTAACCTTTGCGTAATCAACTGTGGCTGGGTTCGCACAGCATGTCGACCACTGGTCGGGGGTTGGATATGCAAAATGGCAGCTGGCATGTACTGCAGCATCACTGAGAAGGATTAAACAATCCATGGTGGGCTGTCATGTCATGCAAACTAGCTCACTGTAAGGCAGTTTCACATGTTCCTAAGATTTGGGTCTACTTTGACCTGGAACACCTGAAAATTGGTTACTCACAACATGTACCTGGGAAAGCTGAGTATTCCAGACAAATTTTGTGCATGCTCCCAAACTCAGAGAGACACTGCTGAAATATTGGATATTCACCTAAATAGTGTCTACAGTATCTGTAAAGTAGGAAAATCAGTATCTATATTCAGGCAGCTGTTTAGACAGCAACAGAAAGTCAAAATCCTTCAGGGCCCGCCTCCTTGCACCCCAGCTGTAGCCTTTTTAGTACCCAAGATTCCTGTCTCTGAATCTTCACATTCTTCAGCATTTATTCAGTCCATGCGAAATGAGGTCAGGGGAAATTAAGATAAGAGTGATGAGAACTGGCATGCTGAACTAAAGGATGCCTTTATCTTTCTACATAAAAGTACTGTGGATGCCTTTTGGTTCCAGAACACAGTGACTGCTTTTTAAAAAGACAAAGAAAACTAAAGGAATTGCACTATGTTCTTAGAAACACAAAAGCTTTAAACCACATAGATTTTTTTTTTAAAAAAACCTCTCCCAGGAATAATGTATGGATTGTTTTATTGTAATTGAAATTATTTGTAGCCTTTAAACAAATTTGTAATCCTTTTTTCTGGGGCAACCACAGAAGGAAACATCATTGTGTAACATCTAGGAGAGGGTAATGCAATTACAAACTCCTTGTGTAGTTACTTGTTTGTCCTCTGACCTGGAGCAAAATACAGTACCTAAGGAAATTAATGCCTGCGTTATCAAAGCTTTCTTAAAAATGGAATAATGGGGTCAGGACGAACATGTTTATTTAGGGTTTGTTTTTAAGGCTCATTGGGCTCATCAGAGTTTGGGCCCATTCCATCAAAAACTGGTCATGCTTAGTCATTCCTTGAGAGGAAGCCCCACTGAGCAAAGTGGGATTCTGAGTAAACATGCAAAAGATTGGGCTGCAAATCCCATAGGGCAGTATCCAATGCTAGCAGACAAGCAGTGCCAGTCATGCTGTGCTAGCAGGAATGGACACAACCAGAAGCTAGTACTTCATAGTTAGGCTGACCATATGAAAAGGAGGACAAGGCTCATGTAACTTTAACAGTTGTAGAGAAAAAGGAATTTCAGCCAGTGTCATTTGTATGTAATTAGTTCCTGGTGAAATTCCCTCTTCATCACAACAGTTAAAGTTGCAGGGGCCCTGCCTTCTTTTGTATATGGTCACTCCAGTATAGTGCCTGCAACTTTAACTGTTGTGATGAAGAGGAAATTTCACCAGGAACTAATTGCATACAAATGACATTGGCTGAAATTCCCTTTTCTCTACAACTGTTAAAGTTACATGAGCCCTGTCCTCCTTTTCATATGGTCAGCCTATTCATAGTGCAACCCTGGAAACTAGCTCAAACTAACGCTTCTGGAATGGCACAAGTCAGTAAAGCTCCCTTCCAATGTATTAGCAGCCATTCCTATTAGTACAAGGGCAATGTGTTGGATAGTGCCCCATAGGGTGACCATATGAAAAGGAGGACAGGGCTCCTGTAAATTTCAGCAGGTGTCATTTGTATGCATGCAGCACCTGGTGAAATTCCCTCTTCATCACAACAGTTAAAGGTGCAGAAGCCCTGCCCTCTTTTGTATCTGGTCAAGAGAGCAAAGCTCCTGCAGCTGTAACTGTTGTGATGAAGAGGAACTTTCACCAAGTGCTGTATGCATACAAATGACACCTGCTGAAGTTCCCTTTTCAATATAACGGTGAAAGATACAGGATCCCTGTCCTCCTTTCCATATGGTCCATTACCATAGATTGTAATGGAATCACATCCTAACGTTTCTAGTTGTACTACCAGTATGCATTATCATCATGGCAATGGTACCATTAGTTGTAATTGTTGTGTTTACTTCAATCTAGAGTGTCATCAGACGAGTGTTTTATTACACACTCATTACGGCCCACTCACGGTTTTTCGTGTGTCCTTTAGACGATGCCATCGGCCTCCTACGTGCCTCCCACTCCTTCCGCTCATTTTTCCATTGCCAAAAATAAATAAAAATCTAACTTATTTTTTTAAAAATGAAACTTGTCACCATTTCCTGCTGTGTGCAGGAAAAGCAACACAATAAAAATGCCCACTGAATGGGCCACTTAGTTGTTGCTGCTTCCTCTTTCTTTTCCTGTGTAAAGAGATCCTCACTATTGTGGGAAAGCAGCAGGAGACCATAGCGAAGTTAGGGAAATGTGAAAATCCCCATATCTGATGATGGCCCTGGCCCTAATCTCTGAACAGTCAGTAGAGGTGAGTGACAAGGGGTAAGACTCTCAAAGATATAAAATGCAGCCTAGGACCCCACAACTTTTTGGCCAGTAAGTACATTTAAAAATTTGAGACACTCTTGTGGATGCCACCTCAAAATGACTATCATAAGGGCTGTTACAGGGTACCCAGATGTTGTAATTTCACTACGCCTGAAAAAGGCTGATGCTAAACCACGTTCAGAGCTTTTCTCAAAAAACAATATAACAGCCCCAGAACGAATCAATTGTAGTCTAACATGTGACCATATAACAAATCACCTGCAAGGAAGCATAAGGAGACACTGGCATATTGTCCAACACATCCCAGGGTGCCCGGAAAAAACCCCCCTGGTCTCCTTTAAAAGACCCAGGAACATTAGAGAACTTTTAATCAGGAGTGAATACAAAGAACACAGTAGAAGTTTATCCAATTCTTTACCAGGAGCTTCCATGCCTAAAGGACACCATCCCTGTGGACACTGCTGCTACGGCAAATACACCCTCAAAGTCACAGAATTCAAAAATCCATCTGATCAACAAATATATTTCCTCAAACATTTTACCACCTGTAACAGCCCTTTTGTCATCTATGCCATCCAGTGCAAATGCCCAAAGATCTTTATAGGCAAAACAATTAGACCTTTGAAAAAACGTATAGGAGAGCACCTCAGTAACTTAAAGCACAACAGTTCAGGTGCTCCTTTTGTAGATCATTTTTTTGGCACAAAATCATTCTTTTGCAGATTTAAAGTGTTGGGCAATCAAAAAATTGGAAAGACAGGATAACAAACTGTTATTAAGAAACGAAATAGAATGGATCCTAAAGTTCAAAATTCTAAACCCCAGTGGCTTAAACTCAGATCTCAAATGTTTGCCACTCCTGTGATTCAGTAATTACCTGCAGTGACTCCCACGTAACAAGAATAACGATAGCAATAATGACGTATTGTACTTATCGTTTCCACATGGAAACACCTGGCAAAGCAAAAAAGTGACCAAAAATGATGCAACAATAAGAAAAGATGAATTATAATAATAAAAAGTGGGCCCTGGAATGATTGCATTTCCTCAGTCGCCAGTGAATATCATAAGAGAATATCATCCTGCTAAGAGTTTTCTGCAGACATCTCTTACCTTTTACATCATAAAATGTTTTTATATGATTTATAGAAATTTTAATGTACAATGTGGACAGGCCCAAGAGCCTTCATATTGTATTAATTTGTTTTAAAAAGAAACTTATATATGGGCACAGGCCTTTTGAGGCAATATGCCTAACTAACCCCCTAAACTGATATGTTATGTGTTATCCCCATAAACATAATGCAATGTATTCTTGATGTTACAGCTCCCTGACGAAGGCATTAAAAAAAACATAGGCTGAAACGCGTTGGGCGTGAATAATAAGGTATCTTAGCATTCTGAGAACCTTTTTCTTACCCTGAGTGGATGCTCTCCTCCTTTTGTTTTCTTCTCTTTTGTCAGCAAGACTGTCCTTCCACCTCCTCTCCATTTTATCCTCACAACAACACCCCTGTGCGGTAGGTTGGGCTGAGGGACTGTGACTGGCCCAAAGTCACCCAATGAACTTCCATGGCTGAGTGGGGACTAGAACCCAGATCTCCCAACTCCTAACCATTATACCACACTGGCTCTCATCCAAAGAAACCATGTTCCAATATCACTTCCGGGCAATAGTTCATATTCCACAAAATAGCCCAGAACAGCAACGTCCAAAGGAGCAAAATGAGCCGCAAGTCGTTGTGGAGAAACAGACCAAAAGGGCAACTTCTGAGTGAGTGAAGCTAACCAAATACCTCACTGTCATTTTACCAGATGGAATTGATGCAATTGAATATGAAAATGATTTCTGTGGATGTTTTGTGGCTAATTGCATCAATCCTACATAATCTGGTGTGACTGGGGAGCTTGGTTGATTTGACTCACTTGGAAGTTAGCATTTTGGCCAGTTTTGTGGGATAGGGTCTATTGGAACATGGTTTCTGTGGACATTTTTGTGGTTCACTGTATCCCTACTATGGAGTTATTTGTGACTGGTGAGTTAGGTTATTTCTAGGGTGACCATATTTTGGAAACCAAAAAGGACAATATGGTCGGCTCCCAAGGGGGCATGCCCACCAACATGTCTGGCCCCAGGGGGCGTGTCCAGCACCAAGGGGGGGGGCATCCACCTGAACATAGCCTTGGTCACATATCTGATTTTACAGCACACAATTAAGACATATCTGTTCTACGTAACATCTTAATGTTAAAATCACTGAAATAAAGAACAATGTATCTGAAATTAACTTCACTTACTCCTACTTTTGTAGCTTTTGCTGTACTTTGAAGCTTTTGCTATACTCTGTGTGATACATTCTCCCCATCCCTCAAATGGCTTTTCTGACTGTATCCTCATTCCGCTGCAAACTGCTTCTTCTTTTAACAGGGCTTGCTGCCATCTGGCTGGCTTTTTTATTTTTAAATTTATTTATTTTTAACCTTGTGTGTGATTGTCACAAGTTTCTCTACTCTAAAATTAGGGTGGGTGTTATGGGTGGCAGACATTATTTTGCCCATTCACATTTCCCACTTATATACATTAGGTTCTCAAGGCTTGCGTCTTGACACCAAATCTCACATACAGATTTTGAACCCCTGTCTACTTCCTGCACAAATATGTGACTCTGAGACCCCCTTTCTAATGCCCTGCATTGCCTGCCAGCACCACAGGGCTAAGTTACAACAGGTGTCTCTAGGTTGTCTGTGCAGCCTCTGTTGTCTCTCTCTCTAAGTCATTGCAGCCAAACCAAAGCCTCCAGCCTCAAACAATCTTCTTCTCTCTCTCTGCCAAAGTCTCTTGATGGTCCAGTTGGGCCGCACACTTGTGGCCAGGGGTTACTGCTTATTGTTTGGTCGTGTATGGTGACTCTTACATTAAAAAACTCCGCCACCAGCCACCTCCACCTCCTCTCCTCCTGAGCACCTTCTCAACTCTGATGCACTCTTAAAACACTCTGGGTGGCAAACCAGTCACTCAGGGCCAAGCTGCAGGTGAATCCGGGTTGCCTTCAGCCTCTCTCTGCCTTATGCCAGCCAGTCGACGTCTCCAGCTCTAATTGGTTAGAGCGCCACATTCACCAGTCGCAGCGGTTGACATCATCACCCGACATGAGCGGGAAAGCAGCAGACCCACAGCGAGGAGGCAGACTGCGCGGAGGACGACACGGAGAAGGCTGGAGATTGGGGGGAGGGAGGGAGCGGGGAAAGCAGGAGGGAGGGTTTTGACCAGACCTGATCCAACCAGGATCCAGATTCAAGGTGGATCGGATCGGGCCTGTTCTGATACGGGTCGGATTGGGCCTGATCTGAACCTCACAGATCGGGATCTGAGTCGGATCGGGGGGGGTCTGTGCATACACAGCCCTAATGTCACCCTACCTTTAATGAACCCCCCTCCCCCCCCACATAAAAGCGGGCCATTCTGACATAGTGCGAGGACGGCAATATACAGGGATGGAAGAATGGTTTTATCCCATGTGGGGGGAAAATACCGCACTTTCCCTTCCCTATAAAAACATGGAAAATGGAGGCGAAGAGGTGAGATGACTACAGGTCAGGGACAACGTTGTGTGAGGGTCACGGGGCAAAATGGCAAACAAGGCAGGACGAAAGTGCGATAAAATGTTGGTGTGATGGTGGTGCTCTAAGAGTTACTCTTTTCTACTCTTCCAGCTTGCCACTAACTGACCAGTGGCTGGTTCAGGGGCAGGAAACAGAGAGCCTGGGGCCGCATAAAAACATTTTTAAAAAAAATCCATCTCGCAATGATGGGGAGCAATGAGCCTCATGAGTGCCATTACCAGTCCCCACAGATGCTGTGGTGGGATGGCAGATATCTCTCTGGATATTATACATCAACTATCTGGCGTATGTATAATATATAATATATTATATCAAATAATAATTTGATATAATATAATATCAAATTAAAACAAAAACAGGCACTAGGACAGTCTGAAGAATATTTATTTGCATATAAACCTTGTGTAATCTTGAACATGTTGTCCTTGGGGATGTGGCAGATTATCATGTGAATATCCAACGCCTGCAAACACCAAACACACGTCCAGCAGCAAATATAATGAATTTATAAATTCAGCTATTTGCAATAGATCCATTTTGCAGATATTTAATGAGGTTTCTGGCAGCATGTGTGAGCAAAATGATATGTTCCAGCAGGCGCTGCAATACCAAAGGTGCTTCCAGATGAGTCTTTTATTATGCATTCACACTACCTCATTTACAGAACTTGCACAAATTCCTCTCTGCGCATTTGTGTACTTTAGGCTATGGGGGAAATGTGCATTTTGACTATTTTCTTTCTTTTTTGCTTATTTTCCAAAGTTTTAATTGTGCTACCCCTTACTTGGTACACCCAGGATTTTCACTCCCCTGGGTGAAATGGTGCAGGATTTTGAAGGTGGATTGGGTGCCTCCCCACTAGGGAATGCTGCCTATGAAGTGTGGTCTCAATCCTGCAAACCTTCAAGGGTTTATTGTGCAGCAGAAACTATATGATCCCATCTTGCCACACGACTCTATAGGTGAGGAAATTAACCCACGGTGTCTGATAGAAGACATAATAACCCACAGTGGGTTAAATAACCCCTACTTCAAACAGTGGGTTATCATTTCAGGCAAATAACCCATGGTGGGTTAAAAAAAATCCTGAAAAACAACACAACGTCTGGTTTCGGATGACACATTACGCAACGGAGGAGGAAATAGTCTACTGACCGTGCGTTAGGTAGGCGGTGCTCCATACACGACATGCTGCAACTCTAGTGCTTGTGCAGCTGAAAGTTCCGGTGGCCATCTTGGTTGCTACGTCTGCTCCCTCCCCCTCCCTCAGTCCTTCAACCATATCCCAGCATGCACCACGAGTTCTGCTGGCAGTATAGAGCAGCTGGGGGTTTTCGGCTGCTCTGGCTGGCAGAACTCTATTCCCAAACAGAATAGTCCACGGAGAGAGGTGGGATTGGTTTCGGATGACACTTTAAACAACGGGGCTTCGGGCTAAACAACGTGCAAGTCCGTTGTTTCTCTCCGTTGCTTAATTGGGCGGAATAGCGTACTCTCAGTTGTGTATACGTGGTGTGTAACCCTCCACACAATACAATAAGCAACACAACTGACGATTGTTCCCCCCCCCCGTTGCTTAATGTGTTGTCCGAAACCAGCCAACAGATAACCCACCATGGATTAAATAATCCACGGTGGATTATTTAACCCATTGTGGGTTATCATATTGTCCGAACCCAGACAATGGCTGCACAATGCCTTTTGATAGTTAGCAATAATAGCCTTCTCTCCAGAAGTGCCACAATTCTCAAATACAAATTGAGGTGTTTCATTTTTCATTTCAAGTTACCAGACTTCAGTTTAAATGTGGTATTATTTGAATGGTTCATGCCTTACTTCACTTGCAAGAAACCTCCAAGGGATCAATTTCCCCTAAGCCCATCTACACCAAGGATTTGTTGGTTTTTTAACCATTCCCAGATTTTAATTGTTGTCCCCCCTCCATGGTAACAATCTATCAATACCAATACCAATTAACAATAATAATAGTTATTAGAATACTTGTTATTGACCCCCTCTAGATGGATTCCGTTTGACGCCTGGTTAGCCGATTATGCGCATAATCGCTGAAGCGCTTTATCGTAAATGCTTGTATGCAGGAGGTAATTGAGTACTCAACTGGTGACCTTACTGGTTGTTTCAAATGCACTTTACAGGTAGTTAATGCAGAGAATCGCTTGTTCACATAGTCAAAATGCGCTTTAACGGCCGGAGCAAAATAAAACTCGCTATTTAACACGCATTCTATAATGCGCATAATCGGAGAGAAACCGCGCCTCTACGCCCGATTTGTGCTCCGTTCTTGTAGGGGTAAATTTTTTAATGCACCTTGAAAGAGCTTTAAATGCCTCTTGTAGAGGCAGGTTGTTGCTGCTGTTGCTATTGCTAGTACAGCACCAGCAATGTGCATGGCACTTTAAGGAATACCAGAGGACCTTGCAATCTATTTACCTTATAGCTGCTTCACAAATGCATTTGGGAATAAAATTTCTGGGTTCTTTCAAGCCTTTTTTCCCAATCAGGCAAAATCCAGGATTTTTTGCTTATGCCCACTCAGAAACAAAATGAGCACCAAAGCTCTTTCGCCTCCCCCCCCTCCTTCTCGGTGATCCAGGGCTTTCTTTTCTCGACATCACTGCGGCGCGCAAGAGAAGGCTGGGATCCCCGAGAGAGAGGGGCTGGGAGCGTTTTTTCAACAAGCCCGGACCCCTGGCGCGACTGCATCCAGCAGGCCAGAGGGGCCTATGCCCTGCATGGTGACAACCGGATGGCTGCGAGGGGCTGGGACTGGTGCCATATGGCCCTGAAAGGAGGTAAGGGGTTTTGTGCCCTTCTCCCGCCCGCCCTCTCCACCACCGAAACCCTTCTCCTCTCACTCCCATCATGGGGGCCTCAGCGGCTGCCTGAAAAAGCTGGTGGGGTGGGCGGGGAGCAGAGCGCGTGGCTGGGGAAAATATCTCCCCCTGTGCTGTGCCTTCCATGCCTCCCTCCCTGGCTCCCCTCACCTATTAGTTCTCAAGGCAAGGCTGAATTAGCTCCCAGGTCCAGGTGATGGAGTCCAGCAGCAGCAGACACAGCCAGGTGGGAGAATGGGCTATAGAGGGGAAAGGAAGTGACCACCTCACACTAGGAGGGTGGAGCCAAGCAGGCTCCAGAGCCTCAACTCAGACTACAACTCCCAGCATCCTCCCTGCTAGTCCAGAATGCAATGTTTCTGCTTCATTGGTCGCAGCAGTTTCTATGCCCTGCAACTTGCCTCCTAGACTTCCGGGAGAAGCGGAGACAGTCCGTTTTTCCCGGATATTTGAATAAATTTCATAAAATCCGGCTGGATTTCCAAAATTCATAATTTTTTCGGTCATGTCCGGGCTTTTCCTGTCCGATGGTCAGCCTACTAATAGTGACTCTACCTTGCTTGAAAGCCTTTTTCCTTACTGTAATTTGAATTTAGCCAATTCTCTTTCTCTCTCTCTCTCTCTCTCTCATGACTTATTTCAGAATATGTGGTTAGGATGGCAGTTTTAGTGTGAGATATACTGTTATTTTTCTTTCAGAAATCTTGACATGTGGGATACAGCTCTCCCACCTAGAAATATACTTTGCCTCTTCTGTGTCCCCCCTGAATTTTTTTTCCAGTGCCGCCACTGCTTTCAGTTGAAAAAGGTTCCCTACTTTTGCCTTAATGAATGGTGCAGGACAACACAGCTGTAGAGCATGTTAAAATTCCAGGAGTTCACATTTAAAGGGCACAGGCTTCCTCCAGGGCTCATACACCACTAGGGTATTATGGAGCTATGGCTTGACCTACCAGACCAGCTACCAGTAACAGCCTATTATTTATGGCAAGAGAGGTGAAAGTCTCACAAAAGGTAGTGCCTCCTCAGGAAAACTACCCTTACACAGTGTCTATTCTCAAAGGTTCCTTTGATATCACAGCAATCAAAAATGGAAGTTGAGCTAGCACAAGTCTCATTAATACACAAAAAGTGTCTTAGGCTAGATCTATACCAAGCAGGATAAAACACTTTGAAAACGGTTTGAAAGCTGTATATGGAGTGTGTCATTGTCCCCAACAGTTTTCTATACCATTATAAACTGTTACAAAGCAGTAGTGTAAGTCCTGCCATGGTCTCTCTCCCACAGATATGTCATTGGAAGTAATTTTGAGTGGTGATTCACAAACCTTACTGCCTCTTTCAAGACAAAACCCTTTGAGCTCCCACAACTGAAATTAAAAAAACAAAACAAAGAGTGAGCATTAGCAACATTACACAACTTGTCCCAAATCTGGAAGCCATCAAAGGAGGGGCGGGGGATGGAAGGACTATTGCACAGCACCGTTTAGAGCTCCAGAGGTGGACATTCCAGGGAACAAACACATCATGAGCAAACAGTGTGGTGGCCATATTGCACCCAAGCAAGATCCTCTCTTATGGGAGGAACAGCACACAGAGTCCACAGCTACCTTGGATTGCACTGATCTAAAGGGCACTTAGGGACAGCACTCATGCCAGTGAATAAATGAAAGGTGCCCACTACCTGGTAACTATCATCACGCAGGTACACTCTCTGCTGTCAAAGTAGAGCTCAGAGGGGCGTAGCTCAGTGTTAGAACACCTGCTTTGTATGCAAGAGGGCCTATGTTCTAATCCCTGGCATATCTGGGTAGCGCAAGAAGGAAGCCTGCCTGAGATGCTGGAGATTCATTGTCAACAATACTGGGCTAGATGGACCAATACTCTGGCAGGATAAGGCAACTATCTAAAGCAGGGCCAGATCTACACCAAGCAGAATATAGCACTATGAAAGCTCTTTGAAAACAGTATATGGAATGTGTCGTGGCCTCCAAAGCCTCATCTACAAGGATTTGGCTTTACGCCTGGTTAGCCGATTATGCGCATATTCGCTGAAGCGCTTCATCGTAAATGCTTTTATGCAGGAGGTAATTGAGCACTCAACAGGTGACCTTACCGGTTGTTTCAAATGCACTTTACAGGTAGTTTATGCGGAGAATCGCTTGTTCACATAGGCAAAATGCGCTTTAATGGCCGGAGCAAAATAAAACTCGCTATTTAACGCGCATTTGATAATGCGCATAATCGGAGAGAAACCGCGCCTCTACGCCCGATTTGTGCTCCGTTCTTGTAGGGGTAAATTTTTTAATGCGCCTTGAAAGAGCTTTAAATGCCTCTTGTAGAGGCAGGTTGTTGCTGCTGTTGCTATTGCTAGTACAGCACCAGCAATGTGCATGGCACTTTAAGGAATACCAGAGGACCTTGCAATCTATTTACCTTATAGCTGCTTCACAAATGCATTTGGGAATAAAATTTCTGGGTTCTTTCAAGCCTTTTTTCCCAATCAGGCAAAATCCAGGATTTTTTGCTTATGCCCACTCAGAAACAAAATGAGCACCAAAGCTCTTTCGCCTCCCCCCCCTCCTTCTCGGTGATCCAGGGCTTTCTTTTCTCGACATCACTGCGGCGCGCAAGAGAAGGCTGGGATCCCCGAGAGAGAGGGGCTGGGAGCGTTTTTTCAACAAGCCCGGACCCCTGGCGCGACTGCATCCAGCAGGCCAGAGGGGCCTATGCCCTGCATGGTGACAACCGGATGGCTGCGAGGGGCTGGGACTGGTGCCATATGGCCCTGAAAGGAGGTAAGGGGTTTTGTGCCCTTCTCCCGCCCGCCCTCTCCACCACCGAAACCCTTCTCTTCTCACTCCCATCATGGGGGCCTCAGCGGCTGCCTGAAAAAGCTGGTGGGGTGGGCGGGGAGCAGAGCGCGTGGCTGGGGAAAATATCTCCCCCTGTGCTGTGCCTTCCATGCCTCCCTCCCTGGCTCCCCTCACCTATTAGTTCTCAAGGCAAGGCTGAATTAGCTCCCAGGTCCAGGTGATGGAGTCCAGCAGCAGCAGACACAGCCAGGTGGGAGAATGGGCTATAGAGGGGAAAGGAAGTGACCACCTCACACTAGGAGGGTGGAGCCAAGCAGGCTCCAGAGCCTCAACTCAGACTACAACTCCCAGCATCCTCCCTGCTAGTCCAGAATGCAATGTTTCTGCTTCATTGGTCGCAGCAGTTTCTATGCCCTGCAACTTGCCTCCTAGACTTCCGGGAGAAGCGGAGACAGTCCGTTTTTCCCGGATATTTGAATAAATTTCATAAAATCCGGCTGGATTTCCAAAATTCATAATTTTTTCGGTCATGTCCGGGCTTTTCCTGTCCGATGGTCAGCCTACTAATAGTGACTCTACCTTGCTTGAAAGCCTTTTTCCTTACTGTAATTTGAATTTAGCCAATTCTCTTTCTCTCTCTCTCTCTCATGACTTATTTCAGAATATGTGGTTAGGATGGCAGTTTTAGTGTGAGATATACTGTTATTTTTCTTTCAGAAATCTTGACATGTGGGATACAGCTCTCCCACCTAGAAATATACTTTGCCTCTTCTGTGTCCCCCCTGAATTTTTTTTCCAGTGCCGCCACTGCTTTCAGTTGAAAAAGGTTCCCTACTTTTGCCTTAATGAATGGTGCAGGACAACACAGCTGTAGAGCATGTTAAAATTCCAGGAGTTCACATTTAAAGGGCACAGGCTTCCTCCAGGGCTCATACACCACTAGGGTATTATGGAGCTATGGCTTGACCTACCAGACCAGCTACCAGTAACAGCCTATTATTTATGGCAAGAGAGGTGAAAGTCTCACAAAAGGTAGTGCCTCCTCAGGAAAACTACCCTTACACAGTGTCTATTCTCAAAGGTTCCTTTGATATCACAGCAATCAAAAATGGAAGTTGAGCTAGCACAAGTCTCATTAATACACAAAAAGTGTCTTAGGCTAGATCTATACCAAGCAGGATAAAACACTTTGAAAACGGTTTGAAAGCTGTATATGGAGTGTGTCATTGTCCCCAACAGTTTTCTATACCATTATAAACTGTTACAAAGCAGTAGTGTAAGTCCTGCCATGGTCTCTCTCCCACAGATATGTCATTGGAAGTAATTTTGAGTGGTGATTCACAAACCTTACTGCCTCTTTCAAGACAAAACCCTTTGAGCTCCCACAACTGAAATTAAAAAAACAAAACAAAGAGTGAGCATTAGCAACATTACACAACTTGTCCCAAATCTGGAAGCCATCAAAGGAGGGGCGGGGGATGGAAGGACTATTGCACAGCACCGTTTAGAGCTCCAGAGGTGGACATTCCAGGGAACAAACACATCATGAGCAAACAGTGTGGTGGCCATATTGCACCCAAGCAAGATCCTCTCTTATGGGAGGAACAGCACACAGAGTCCACAGCTACCTTGGATTGCACTGATCTAAAGGGCACTTAGGGACAGCACTCATGCCAGTGAATAAATGAAAGGTGCCCACTACCTGGTAACTATCATCACGCAGGTACACTCTCTGCTGTCAAAGTAGAGCTCAGAGGGGCGTAGCTCAGTGTTAGAACACCTGCTTTGTATGCAAGAGGGCCTATGTTCTAATCCCTGGCATATCTGGGTAGCGCAAGAAGGAAGCCTGCCTGAGATGCTGGAGATTCATTGTCAACAATACTGGGCTAGATGGACCAATACTCTGGCAGGATAAGGCAACTATCTAAAGCAGGGCCAGATCTACACCAAGCAGAATATAGCACTATGAAAGCTCTTTGAAAACAGTATATGGAATGTGTCGTGGCCTCCAAAGCCTCATCTACAAGGATTTGGCTTTACGCCTGGTTAGCCGATTATGCGCATATTCGCTGAAGCGCTTCATCGTAAATGCTTTTATGCAGGAGGTAATTGAGCACTCAACAGGTGACCTTACCGGTTGTTTCAAATGCACTTTACAGGTAGTTTATGCGGAGAATCGCTTGTTCACATAGGCAAAATGCGCTTTAATGGCCGGAGCAAAATAAAACTCGCTATTTAACGCGCATTTGATAATGCGCATAATCGGAGAGAAACCGCGCCTCTACGCCCGATTTGTGCTCCGTTCTTGTAGGGGTAAATTTTTTAATGCGCCTTGAAAGAGCTTTAAATGCCTCTTGTAGAGGCAGGTTGTTGCTGCTGTTGCTATTGCTAGTACAGCACCAGCAATGTGCATGGCACTTTAAGGAATACCAGAGGACCTTGCAATCTATTTACCTTATAGCTGCTTCACAAATGCATTTGGGAATAAAATTTCTGGGTTCTTTCAAGCCTTTTTTCCCAATCAGGCAAAATCCAGGATTTTTTGCTTATGCCCACTCAGAAACAAAATGAGCACCAAAGCTCTTTCGCCTCCCCCCCCTCCTTCTCGGTGATCCAGGGCTTTCTTTTCTCGACATCACTGCGGCGCGCAAGAGAAGGCTGGGATCCCCGAGAGAGAGGGGCTGGGAGCGTTTTTTCAACAAGCCCGGACCCCTGGCGCGACTGCATCCAGCAGGCCAGAGGGGCCTATGCCCTGCATGGTGACAACCGGATGGCTGCGAGGGGCTGGGACTGGTGCCATATGGCCCTGAAAGGAGGTAAGGGGTTTTGTGCCCTTCTCCCGCCCGCCCTCTCCACCACCGAAACCCTTCTCTTCTCACTCCCATCATGGGGGCCTCAGCGGCTGCCTGAAAAAGCTGGTGGGGTGGGCGGGGAGCAGAGCGCGTGGCTGGGGAAAATATCTCCCCCTGTGCTGTGCCTTCCATGCCTCCCTCCCTGGCTCCCCTCACCTATTAGTTCTCAAGGCAAGGCTGAATTAGCTCCCAGGTCCAGGTGATGGAGTCCAGCAGCAGCAGACACAGCCAGGTGGGAGAATGGGCTATAGAGGGGAAAGGAAGTGACCACCTCACACTAGGAGGGTGGAGCCAAGCAGGCTCCAGAGCCTCAACTCAGACTACAACTCCCAGCATCCTCCCTGCTAGTCCAGAATGCAATGTTTCTGCTTCATTGGTCGCAGCAGTTTCTATGCCCTGCAACTTGCCTCCTAGACTTCCGGGAGAAGCGGAGACAGTCCGTTTTTCCCGGATATTTGAATAAATTTCATAAAATCCGGCTGGATTTCCAAAATTCATAATTTTTTCGGTCATGTCCGGGCTTTTCCTGTCCGATGGTCAGCCTACTAATAGTGACTCTACCTTGCTTGAAAGCCTTTTTCCTTACTGTAATTTGAATTTAGCCAATTCTCTTTCTCTCTCTCTCTCTCTCTCTCATGACTTATTTCAGAATATGTGGTTAGGATGGCAGTTTTAGTGTGAGATATACTGTTATTTTTCTTTCAGAAATCTTGACATGTGGGATACAGCTCTCCCACCTAGAAATATACTTTGCCTCTTCTGTGTCCCCCCTGAATTTTTTTTCCAGTGCCGCCACTGCTTTCAGTTGAAAAAGGTTCCCTACTTTTGCCTTAATGAATGGTGCAGGACAACACAGCTGTAGAGCATGTTAAAATTCCAGGAGTTCACATTTAAAGGGCACAGGCTTCCTCCAGGGCTCATACACCACTAGGGTATTATGGAGCTATGGCTTGACCTACCAGACCAGCTACCAGTAACAGCCTATTATTTATGGCAAGAGAGGTGAAAGTCTCACAAAAGGTAGTGCCTCCTCAGGAAAACTACCCTTACACAGTGTCTATTCTCAAAGGTTCCTTTGATATCACAGCAATCAAAAATGGAAGTTGAGCTAGCACAAGTCTCATTAATACACAAAAAGTGTCTTAGGCTAGATCTATACCAAGCAGGATAAAACACTTTGAAAACGGTTTGAAAGCTGTATATGGAGTGTGTCATTGTCCCCAACAGTTTTCTATACCATTATAAACTGTTACAAAGCAGTAGTGTAAGTCCTGCCATGGTCTCTCTCCCACAGATATGTCATTGGAAGTAATTTTGAGTGGTGATTCACAAACCTTACTGCCTCTTTCAAGACAAAACCCTTTGAGCTCCCACAACTGAAATTAAAAAAACAAAACAAAGAGTGAGCATTAGCAACATTACACAACTTGTCCCAAATCTGGAAGCCATCAAAGGAGGGGCGGGGGATGGAAGGACTATTGCACAGCACCGTTTAGAGCTCCAGAGGTGGACATTCCAGGGAACAAACACATCATGAGCAAACAGTGTGGTGGCCATATTGCACCCAAGCAAGATCCTCTCTTATGGGAGGAACAGCACACAGAGTCCACAGCTACCTTGGATTGCACTGATCTAAAGGGCACTTAGGGACAGCACTCATGCCAGTGAATAAATGAAAGGTGCCCACTACCTGGTAACTATCATCACGCAGGTACACTCTCTGCTGTCAAAGTAGAGCTCAGAGGGGCGTAGCTCAGTGTTAGAACACCTGCTTTGTATGCAAGAGGGCCTATGTTCTAATCCCTGGCATATCTGGGTAGCGCAAGAAGGAAGCCTGCCTGAGATGCTGGAGATTCATTGTCAACAATACTGGGCTAGATGGACCAATACTCTGGCAGGATAAGGCAACTATCTAAAGCAGGGCCAGATCTACACCAAGCAGAATATAGCACTATGAAAGCTCTTTGAAAACAGTATATGGAATGTGTCGTGGCCTCCAAAGCCTCATCTACAAGGATTTGGCTTTACGCCTGGTTAGCCGATTATGCGCATATTCGCTGAAGCGCTTCATCGTAAATGCTTTTATGCAGGAGGTAATTGAGCACTCAACAGGTGACCTTACCGGTTGTTTCAAATGCACTTTACAGGTAGTTTATGCGGAGAATCGCTTGTTCACATAGGCAAAATGCGCTTTAATGGCCGGAGCAAAATAAAACTCGCTATTTAACGCGCATTTGATAATGCGCATAATCGGAGAGAAACCGCGCCTCTACGCCCGATTTGTGCTCCGTTCTTGTAGGGGTAAATTTTTTAATGCGCCTTGAAAGAGCTTTAAATGCCTCTTGTAGAGGCAGGTTGTTGCTGCTGTTGCTATTGCTAGTACAGCACCAGCAATGTGCATGGCACTTTAAGGAATACCAGAGGACCTTGCAATCTATTTACCTTATAGCTGCTTCACAAATGCATATTTAGAAATTAATATATACCTGCCTCTCTTCCATAAAACGTAGCTATACACCTTTTTCAATATGTGTACAGAAACAGTCAACAGGATCCAGGGACCAGTCACAATCCTAGAACTACAATGCAGAGAAGAACTGCAACTTTTCTAATGCATATTAAATTGAAGTACCTTCCTGCCTCAAAAATCTATCAAGCTGTGTGGGGGGGGGGCACACACATGTAAGTGTGTGTGTGTGTGTGTGTGTGTGGAGAGAGAGAGAGAGAGCAGAGTCAAAAGCACCTTCCCTCAATTTTGGGGAAAAACCTAGACAGAAAAGGGATTAGGAAACTGTAGTGGCTAATTTGCTGTTTGCACCGAAAGGAAAGCTGGCCAAGAAGTCTTCAATATTCTAGCACAACAGGCAAACACTGAATTTAATAGTGCATAGGTACCATTGTGCTACTAAGAAAAAACTGTTTTGCAAGAAAGTTAGAAATATCAAAAAGCTGGTTTCAGTTTTATTAAGCAGACTTTCACTGTGACAAATATGTCACAGAGCTGAAGTAGAAAGAAACTGACCTAGTTCAGATGTAATGGTGGCATTTGCTGGTAACTTGTGGGTTAATTAACGAGTCATGGATTAATTTGGGGTTGCCTAATCCACAAGTGACTGGGCTTGAACATCATGATAATAATTTAGGACCATGGCATTCATAGTTTGTTGCTGGAGAGTGGAAATGGCTCATGCACAGTGGGTATCCCCACAATTCATGGCTTAATGAACCTATGAATTGCTACCATAACATCTAAACAGGGCCTGTGTGTCATTAACACTAACAATTATGGGTTGTATCGAGTTGTGGTTATTCCACTGATAGACGGCATTGGCTGGCAAATCAGGAAGTGAAGCGATTTCCAGCAATTCTCCTCCTCTTGTGGACCCCCAAATCTATTGAAGAGCCTCTGGAGCAGATGGGGGGCATGGGGGCTGCAGGGGGAAGCAGGAAAAAAAAACACCTTCCTCCTCATTCTGCTTGCAGACACTTTCAGTCAACAAAATGACTACAATTGGATGCAACCCTATGTGTTCAGGGACAAAACTGCATTCGGTGTATCTGATAGAAGCCTAAAGGAATAATCATTACAGAACCTTCTGTTTCATTTTCAAAAAAGCAGTAGACTTCTGTATCCCTAGTGGTAAGTGCAGACTTCAGAAGGACATTCCCACAAAATGCAACACACATCTGTACCCAGGTTCAGCCCAGCCTTTGGAGTGGAAATTGTACACATCCAATATTATGCCATATCATAGGGTGACCAGATAAAATCCAGGTCAGGGCTCATATAACTTTAACAGTTGTAGAGAAAAGGGAATTTCAACCAGTGTCATTTGTATGCAATTAGTTCCTGGTGAGATTCCCTCTTCATCACAACTGTTAAAGTTGCAGGGGCTCTGCCTTCTTTTGTATATGGTCACTCTAGTATAGTGCCTGCACCTTTAACTGTTGTGATGAAGAAGGAATATCATCAGAAACTAATTGCATACAAATGACACTGGCTGAAATTCCTTTTTCTTTACAACTGTTAAAGTTACATGAGCCTTGACCTGGATTTTATCTGGTCAACCTACCATATCATCTTGTGTGCAGTACATTTAAGGGGTGGGTGGGAATCCCTGGCCGTGTGTGTCATTAAGCTCTGGTTTGTGTGCATTTGGAATCTTTCCAATCTTTCCTATGAAGAGGCCACAGACTCCTTAGGAACAGTTTTATATATTCCAGGAATAGCAGAAAGCAGCTCTACAACCATGCATCATGGTTGCGCTCATGGCCAGCTCCCTTGTGGCATGGAAATTCTTCCTTTGGTACAACTCTTATTGGACAAGAGTCACACAACCTTATGAGGTGCAGCAAAGGAAGCAGTGAGTGTTTTATTACTGAGCATTATTGCTGCATGCAATATATTTCCTTTCATTCTATGAACCAACTGTTTTTTTAATGTTTCCTTCACATGGGGAAGACACTTTGTCCAGAAGGCTACAATGTTTGAAACCAAAAGTTGGCAACTCTAACTATAATTATATCCAGGTGTTTTCCAGGCAGGAGGAATATGACACATTAAACTCTCCCCCAGTTTGGCTTTTGTGAGATGTAGCACTACGGTTGTGTTTGAACCCAAGGAAGTATCAACACAATAATTGACCCTTTCTATAAAGCTTATGTAATTGATACAATGCCTCCTCAGAGAACTCTCTCGCCCTGAGGTAGCTTATTCGTCTTTCTAATCTTGCAAAGAGACAAGGACCATTTTGCCAATTATTAGATGCGACATTGAAGTAAAATTAGGCTGACCATCTGAAAAGGAGGACAGGGCTCATGTAACTTTAACAGTTGTAGAGCAAAGCAAATTTCAGCCCACATCATTTGTATGCAATTCGTACCTGGTGAAATTCCCTCTTCGTTACAATAGTTAAAGCTTCAGGGGCCCTGCCCTCTTTTGTATTTGGTCACTCTAGTATAGTGCATGCAACTTTAACTGTTGTGATGAAGAGGGAATTTCACCAGGAACTAATTGCATACAAATGACACCTGCTGAAATTCCCTTTTCTCTGCAACTGTTAAAGTTACATGAGCCCTGTCCCCCTTTTCAGATGGTCAGCCTAAGTAAAATGAGTGGTAAAAAATCTTTACCCACCCGAAAAGACCAACTGATCAGATGTACGTTCAAACACACATGACCACAGAGAATGCTTTAGAAGTAAAATTATGTGTACAAAGTTATGTCAGAACTTGCCCTAAAGCCATTCATAACTAAGTTCTGTGTATCTTGTCAGAAACAGGCACTTCCTAAGCAATGCTGAAATAAAGAACAGCCTGTAACTTTTGGCTGTTACCACAGGGATGAGTAACTCTACAGGGTGCGGTTCATATTCTTCAGTGCCGGCACTGTAGAATGTTTTCCCTCGTTTTCCCCTTCCCTTTGTCTCCCTCAAGAGACCCTTGACTGGCTCATTTTTCAGGCATCAGATGTACACACATTTCATTCAAAGCTTGGTTTCGCAGCTTCCTAATGGACTTGGTAATGAAGAAGAAAAATATTTCAAGTGCTTAGTATATTTTTGTTTCATAAGCGCATGCTGATGTGATAAACCCATGTGTGGCAGAACATTTTAGTTCTGGGCCTAAGCCCTGCCTGGCTTCAAATTTAGCTCTGATTATCAGGCAGTATTCTCAATAAAACTGAAGAATATGTGAACCGGTCCTTAAGGAAGGAGGGAGGGGGAGCAGCAGGTCTGGGCTCCAAGTTTGCCCCCCCCCCCCAGGGTTCCTCAGATACTCACCCGTCCCCAGGCCCTTTCCTCCAACGCAAGATCCTGGCTTCTGTGCAGTTCTTTCCCTGCTCTTAAGGCTTTATTATTTGCAGTAAGAGCTTTAAGCTACTAGGTGTCATTTTTGTTGTTGTTGTATTTTTGACCTCGCCTTTTGGACTTTGCCTCCTTCCCCTTTGCCTTCAGCCCCACCTACCACTGGAGTGCATCCCAACAGCTTCTCTGAAATAGAGTTTGGCTCTCATGCAGCAAGCACAGCCTTCCCCTTGGTTTTCTGGTGGCCTTTGGAGTACTAAGATGGGTGTGAAATAAAGTGAGTGACAATTTGGGCAGGATCTATACTACTGCTTTAAAACGGTTTATAACAGTAGTGACAACTGTTGGGGCCCAGGACACACACCACATACAGCTTTCAAACCGTTTTTGAAGTGCCTTGAAAGAGCTTTAAATGCCTCTTGGGGTGCCTCTACAAGAGAGGTTTAATGCGCTTTGAAGGTTCATTAAAATTTTTACCTCTACAAGAACGGAGCGCAAATCGGGCGTAGAGGCGCGTTATCTCCCCGATAATGCGCATTTTCGAATGCGAGTTAATTCGCGAGTTTTATTTTGCTCCGGCCGTTAAAGTGCATTTTCCCCGTGTGAACAAGCGATTATGCGCATTAACTTCTTGTAAAGCGCTTTTTGGACATCTATTAATGCGCTTCGCTGCCTCTCGCCGCCTCCCGTGCAGAGGGATTAGGAGTAAATGCGCGTCTGCGATAATGCGCATAATCGCCGAACCGGGCGCAAAAGCGAATCCTTGTAGAGGGAGCCTTGTAGAGGCAGCCCAACAGTTGTCAGTGCACTTCACTACCATTATAAAGCAGTAGTGCAGATCCGTCCCAGGTTGCACTAGAGCTGCTTGTGATCATAGGATTCATAGCAAAGTGTATTCATGTTGCCTTCTTTTTACTCAGTATATTTCTTCATGCAGTTACCTATCATGGGACATTGGGAGGAACAGAACAGAGAAAGCCACAACTTAGCGAGATGGTCCCCTCACCCCAAACAGGCTTGGAAGAAATCAATCTCCACCCTTTCTCTTACGACTTTCTACCTTCCTCACACTTTTCAGAATCCTGGTTTCAGATAATAGTGAACACACTGGGAATTTGGATTCCTTGGTTCTAGGCTTTCAGTGCAAGTCTCATGATTTGGGGTGCTGCATTTAAGCTTCAGCCTTTCATTTTAAACATTTTTAACCCACATCATTATGAATAATTGAAAACATGACCTCATGGTGAAAATTAAGGAACAACTAGAAATGATTCCACATGCAACTTTTTTTTAAAAAAAGTGTATTCTCTACTTTTATCCCTTGATTTGTCCCTTGCCTTCAAAGGTTACGCCTCGGGAGGTATTCAGTTCTGTTATGTTAAGAAAAGCAATGCTGCCACCAGCTGGATATTCTGAGTATCACAAGCCCTTATTGCAACTAAAAGAAAAGATAACTTGGAGCGTCATCAGAGGAGTGTTTTATCTCGCTCGCTACTGCCCACTTATGGATGTCTGCGCATCCTTTAGACAACGTCCGCCTCCCACGTGCCTCCTGCTCCTTCTGCTCGTTTTTCTGTCACAAAATAGACCCAGTTTAATCCGTCTTTTTTGTAAATGGAATGTGCTGCCATTTCCTGCTGTGTGCAGGAAAAGCGGCGTGATAAAAATGGCCCCTGAATGAACCTCTTCCTCTTTCTCTCCCCCCCCCCCCATGTAAATAGACTGTCGCTGTTGTGGGACAGTAGCAAGCCGTAGCAATGGTAGGGAAATGCAAAAATCCATCCATCTGATGACGCTCTCAGTCAAACAGGTTATGTTAATTGCATTGTGTGTAGCTGAGCCTATTATTTATTATTTATTTTACTTTAGAGTAAGTGTGCACTGCCCCAATTCAGATCAGTAGCAGCACGCATTGAGAAGGGAGGATTAAACCTTCGCTTTATTCATTTTTTTAAAAAAAAAATCCCTGTGCTGAGGACGGAATTCCCAGTGAGCACTTGTCCCGATCCAAATTGGAATCATTCATACTCACTCTAAATTTTAGAGTCTAATGTAAAAACAACAAATGGGCTCAACTAAATTAAAGTAACATGTATGTTGACCCTCCACATAATATATAGCATCCTGCCTTCCAATCAAGTATTTAGAAGATGCAGGGTATCTCATCTTTTAAAAATTCTGCAGGAAAGAAGAATGAATTTGAAGACGTTTACTCAGTTAAGTGCATTTTGAAATTACATCTTAATTTCTATCTTTGAAATTAACCTTTTGGAGAGCAGTGTAATGTAGGGTTACAGTGTTGGACTGGGACTTGGAAGATCTGGTTTCTAGTCCTCTCATGGCCATGAAGCTCATTGGGTGATTCTGGACCAGTCACTGACTTTCAGCCTCACCTACCTCACAGGATTGTTGTTGTGAGGATAAAATGGAGAGGAGAAGGACTATATAAGTCACCTTGGGTTCCTTGAAAGAGGGGGGGAAAGTTGGATATAAATATAATCAGAAATAAATAATATCATGACTCTTTGCACAGGCAAAGAAATGTATAGTATTGTGCTCACAGATTACTGTGCTAGCATGTTTCCTGACTTCTAGCTGAGCAGAGCAGAGAAGTGGAAGCTGCCCCAGCTGGACTAAAAGGTACATAAGGAAGCCAGCTCCCAGAACATGAACAGAGCATGAACAGGGAGAGCAAACAGGTGTTTGTCAGGGGGAGTTCTGCAGCAGAGGTCAAGGGGGAGGTCCCTAATAAAATTTTGTTCTTGTAACACACCCATATACGTAGTATGAGTCTCTGTTGTTAACCTTCAGGTAGGACAGGACAAAGCACAGGCTATTCCAGTACAGGCAGAAAAACAGAAACAAAAAGAGACTATGGACGGAAAGGATTCTCTAGTGATGGTGACCTGCAAGGTGTGTTTGTGTTCCTGCCTGAGATCCCCATGGTGTACACGTGCAACTAGTGCAAGCTGGGTGCACTATTGGAAGGAAAAGTGAGTGTAGTTGAGCAACGAGTGTCCACCCTCCAAGGAATAAGAGAAGACAGAGAGAAGCACAGGAGGTGGAAGAGCAACAGCAAGTTGAAACAGAAATGGAGAATGCTGAGGTGAGGAAAGCTGAAGAGGAAACTCCCTGGAAAAGGGTGACACTTAGGAGCGGAAGAACTAGAAGCCACTCTGCACCAGTGGAACCACTAGAGCTATGTAACTGCTTTCAGGTACTGGACGATGAGACTGGAAGACAGTCTGCAGAGGAAGAATTACAGGGGACCCCGCACAGCAGTGAGCAAGAGGCAGAAGGCCAGTTGAGCAGGGGCAACAATACCAAGGCCTACAACGACAAGAAGAGTAGTCGTGGAAGACTCTCTGCTGTATGGGATTGAAACTCAAATGTCGTGAAGGCCCATGGACTAGCCAGGTATGCTGTCTCCCTGGAGAACGGATTAGAGATGTGACTGAAGGGTTGTCAAAGCTCATAAAGCCCACTGATACATATCCTTTTCTTCTCATCCATGTGGGAACAAATGATACTGCCAAGCAGAGCTATGAAGAAATCACATCAGACTTTGAAGCTCTGAGAAGGAAACTCAAGAACTTTGGACCCCAGATAGTTTTCTCATCCATCCTCCCAGTTCTTGGAAGAGGAATAGAAAGGGAAAGAAAAATATTCCAGGTGAATGACTGGCTGCAAAGGTGGTGCCAACGTGAGAGATTTGGATTCTGGAAACACGGGCTATGCTACTTGAAAGATGGACTGCTGGCAAGGAACGGGTACCACCTCACAAGGGCTGTGAAGAATGTGTTTGACCATATCATGAAGAACTTCATCAGGAGGGCTTTAAACTGAATCCTGTGGGGGAGGGAGACATAAACTTGGAGGCAACAATGGATGAAGGCTTATGCACTATAACAGAGAGAAGAGCTCTAATAGCATCCTCAAATACTCTTCACAATAACATAGGAAAGAAGCCAGACTATAAAGCACATGGACTTCAACGTCTATATACTAATGCCCAGAGTATGGGAAACAAACAGAACGAACTTGAACTCTTAATCCATGAAGGCAAATACGACTTGATAGGTATAACTGAAACTTGGTGGGATGACTTCCATGAATGGAATACAGCAATTGAAGGGTATAATTTGTTCAAAAAGAAATGAAGAAATAGAAAGGGAGGCGGAGTCACACTATATGTTAAAAATACTTATCCCTGCACAGAAATACAGGAGGATGACCCTGGTAGCTCCATTGAGAGCATCTGGATTAAAATAAATGAGGCAAGGAATAAAAGGAGCATGATAGTCGGAGTCTACTACTGACCACCCAATCAAGGAGAAGACAAGGATGAAACTTTGAAAAGCAAATTGCCAGTGTTTCAAGGAAATGCGATGTAGTAGTACTGGGGGACTTCAATTACCCCAATATCCGTTGGGAGACAAATTCTGCCAAAAGTGGCCTTTCCAAGAAATCCCTGACATGTGTGGCTGATAACTTTCTCCTACAGAAAGTGGAGGAAAGAATTAGAGGATCGGCTATCCTTGACTTGATACTGACCAATAGGGATGACTTAGTGGATAACGTGGCAGTTACAGGAACTCTGGGGGAAAGTGACCACGTCATACTTGAGTTCTTGATTTTAAAGGGAGCAAAAGCTGAGTGTAGCCATATGCGTACTCTGGATTTTAGGAAAGTAGATTTTAATAAACTCAGAACTATGATAAGTAAGGTACCATGGCAAGCGGCCCTAATGAGAAAAGGACTCCAAGATGGGTGGGAGTTTTTTAAAAAGGAAATATTAAAGTCACAATTACAAATAATCCCAACAAGGAAAAAAGATAGAAAACAACAGAAGAAACCAGTGTGGCTCCACAAAAAGCTTAGAGACGACCTGAAAACAAAAAAAGGACACATATAAGAAATGGAAGGAAGGCCAGGCTACAAAAGAAGAGTACAGGCAGGTAGCATAGAAGTGCAGAAATGGCATCAGGAAGGCTAAAGCTGCGAATAAGCTGAGGCTAGCGAGGGATGCTAAAAGCAACAAAAAGGCTTTCCTCAGGTATATGCATAATAAAAGACAGAGGAAAGAAATGGTAGTTCAACTACTTAATGAGGATGGAAAATTGATAACAGATGACAAAGAAAAGGCCAAAGTGCTCAATTCCTACTTTGGGTCAGTCTTCTCCCAAAAGATGGTCTATGACCCTCCTGGAAAAAGTGAAGTACAAGCTGAAGGGGAAGGATTGCAATTTGAGATTGATTTAAAAAATGGTCAAGGAACACCTAATTTCTTTGAACGAGTTCAAATCTCCAAAGCCCAATGAACTGCATCCTAGAGTAATAAAGGAGTTGGCAGAATAACTCTCAGAACCACTGTTTATTGTTTTTGTGGAATCATGGAAGACGGGTGAAGTGCTGGATGACTGGAGGAGGGCTAATGTTGTGCCTGTCTTCAAAAAAGGGCAAAAAGGAGGAACCTGGAAACTACAGACCAGTTAGTCTGACATCCATACCTGGGAAAATTTTGGAGGAAGTAAATCTGTAAACACCTTGAAAACAATGCAGTAATTACTAGAAGCCAGCATGGATTTATCAAGAACAAATCCTTCCAGACTAATCTGATCTCATTCTTTGATTGGGTAACCTCCCTTAAGGACTGTGGGAATGGTGTGGGCATAATAAATCTTGACTTCAGCAAAGCTTTTGACAAAGTACCACATGACATTCTGATCAGCAAGCTAGCTAAAAGTGGGCTAGATGGAACAACTATTAGGTGGATCCATAGTTAGCTACAGAATCGGACTCAAAGAGTGCTTATCAATGTACCTTCTCCAACTGAGGGAGGTAATGAGTGGGGTACCGCAAGGCTCAGTCCTGGGCCAGTACTCTTCAACATTTTTATTAATGACTTGGATGAGGAGGTGCAGGGAATGCTTATTAAATTTGCAGATGACACAACATTGGGTGGGATAGCTAATACCCTGGAAGACAGAACCAAACTTCAAAGTGATCTTGATAGGCTGGAGTGCTGGACTGAAAACAACAGAATGAAATTTAATAGGGATAAATGCCAAGTTCTACACCTAGGGAAAAAAACCCAAATGCACAGTTACAAGATGGGAGATACTTGGCTCAGCAGCCATGTGACGTGGCTGCAAAAAAAGCAAATGCTATTAATAGAAGTATAGCTTCCAAATTGCGTGAGGTACTGGTTCCCCTCTATTCAGCACTGGTTAGGCCTTATCTTGACTATTGTGTCCAAGAAGGATGCAGACAAGCTGGAGCGTGTTCAGAGGAGGGCAACAAGGATTATCAGGGGTCTAGAAAAAAGGCTTTATGAGGAGAGACTGAAAGAACTCAGCATGTTTAGCCATGAGAAGACTGAGGGGAGACATGATAGCACTCTTCAAATACTTGAAAGGTTGTCACACAGAGAAGGGCCAGGATCTCTTCTCGATCATCCCAGAGTGCAGGACATGGAATAATGGGCTTAAGTTACAGGAAGTCAGATTCCGGCTGGACATCAGGAAAACCTTCCCGACTGTTACAGCAGTATGACGATGGAACCAATGACCTAGGGAGGTAGTGGGCTCTCCTACACCAGAGGCATTCAAGAGGCAGCTGAACAGCCATCTGTCAGGTATGCTTTAAGATGGATTCCTGCATTGAGCAGGGGTTTGGACTTGATGACCTTATAGGCCCCTTCCAACTCTACTATTCTATAATTCATGCTAGAAGTTGTAATAATATGTCAGCACTGCCAGTCATCCCAGAACATTATGAAGGTATGGAAGGTTGTATTGACACTGGAAATGTCTCCAAACTGGGGGAATGGGCTTTAAAATTGCAAATGTTGTTCATTGTAAACGTGTAAAGTAATGCACATGGAGCAAAAACATCCTGGCAGTGAGCTAGTGGTGACTGACCAGAAAGGGGTCTCTGGATTGTGGTGAATAGTGTGTGGCTGTGATGAAAAAGGCATATTCCATGTTAGGTATCGTTAGGAAAGGAACCCAAAATATAATTCCAACACCATAATGCTTTTGTACAATCTATGGTGTAAACACATTTGGACTACAGTATACAGTTCTGGTCATCACACCTTTAAAAGGTGACTGTAGAGCTAGAAAAAGTTCTACAAAAGCAACCAAAATAATCAAAAGGATGGAGCAGGAGATGTTACAATGTTTGGGTCTTTTAGCTTAGAAAAAAAAATGAGTAAGGACAAATGTAACAGAGGTGTACAAAATTATGCATGCTGTTAAGGAGTAATCTCCCCTCACATATATTAGAACCCAGGGTCATCTAATGAAGCAAAATGGAGATTCACAACAGAGACAAAAGGTGGTACTTCTTCACACAGTGCATTACTTCCAGTATCAGAGGCAGAATACCTCTTCTTTTTTTTTTTTTAACCCAAAATGGATTATTTAGCCAAATAATCCATGGTCTGCAGAGTGGATTATTTAACTCATCATGGGTTATTGTGTTGTATGGTAGTCACAGAGGGTTATTTTAGTCATCTACAGTTACTTGGTAAAAGAGGTCAAAGCTGCTGCTCTCTCCTCTAGGCGGCAGATGTTTCCATGATCTGCCTAGCAACTGATTGCACTTGCAGCTTGAGCCCACCCTAATTCTTCCGGACAGTGCACTCAACAATCTCCCCAAGTGTCAAACGTAATCTCGGTCAGGTGGTGGCAGGTGTGGAGGGTTACCATTTTGCCTTGTGTGCATCCTTGCTGGAAGATGCTGTGTATGAAGTTTTGTCCTTCTCATTCAAACTTCCATGGGGTTATAGCCACAACCTTGTTTGGCAGGGTTTCCAATGGGCCTCCTCATGTGCATCCCTGCTAGGGCTGTGTATGAAGTTTGATCCAGAACTTGCAAACTTCCAGGAGTTTATTTGTCCCATCCTTTTTGGTGCCCCCAGGGTTTTCGCTCCTTCACAATTACACAGGGTTTTGATGATGCATTGGGATGCCTCCCAACTAGGGAAGGCTGTGAACGACGTTTGGTCCCAATCCTGCATACTTCCAGTGCTTTAGAGCCTCCACCTCCTTGTCACTGGGAGTGCTGAATTGGGATATTGTGGATCTTTAAAAGAGGCTGCTTTGATTTTGTCAATGGGTGAAACAGCACTACTGCTGAGGCAGGAAGACTGCAGTAGGACAGGGGGCATGGAGATGACTCCAATTACACACTGTAGCTTATTTTTCTCATGTGGGGGATAACAGTAGCTTATTTTCATCATGGCTTAAAGTGACACCCCTGATCTTTGAACACTATTTGAATCCCAGGCCTGTATGTGCCTCAAAGGGTAGGTATAATTGCTGAAATATTGTGTGTGTGTTTAAATCTGACAGCCTTACCCTTTGTTAAGGCAATTGAAAGAAGGTTATACTTGTGTCTATGTCCTAACATTTGCATTGGTTCTGGGAAAAGTTTAAGAATATTTTAAAAAATACCTGCATTTCAATTATATGGAGGAATATTTCATCGTGATTGCTGGTTATTTCAAATCAAATGTGAGATTGAGCAGCTCTCCTCCAGACTTTTCCTTGCACTATCACTTCTAGGTCACAGTTTTGATGGCAATCTAGCTCCTTCCTCCTCTCAAAACAGCAGAGGTTCCTGTACTAGGTGGAGTAAACCTCTCTTCCACTTCATTTATGTAACCCATCCTCCTTCACATGTATGCCTAAAATCACCCCAAAGGTTCACAAGCTCTCCACCTTCCTACTGCTTCCCTACTCCTGCCAATCGCAGTGTGATTCTTCTATTTCTATTCAGCTGATATGCCAGCTGCGCCCCTTCCTAGAGTTGGAAGACCGAAAGATGGTAGTGCACATGCTGGTAACTTCGAGGCTCGACTTCTGCAATGCGCTGTACATAGGGCTACCTCTGTGCCTAGTCCGGAAGCTTCAACTAGTTCAAAATATGGCATCCAGGTTGGCCACCAGTACACCTAGGGGTGACCATATTACACCAGCTTTAAAATCGCTCCACTGGCTGCCAATTAGTTTCCGGGCGAAGTATAAAGTATTGGTCATTACCTTTAAAGCCCTACATGGTTTGGGTCCAGGTTACCTGCGGGATCACCTTCTCCCATACAATCCTCCCCGCAAGCTCAGGTCCTCTGGGAAGAACTTACTACAGTCGGCCAAGACTAGGCTGACAACCGTTACCCAGAGGACCTTCTCTTCTGCTGCTCCCAGACTGTGGAATGACCTGCCGGAGGGGACTCATCAACTTAACAGTCTTTTAGAATTTAAGAAAGCTATAAAGACTGTTCTCTTCCGGCAGTCATATCCAGTGGAATTTTAGAATGTTTTAGGATGTTTTAATGCAGTTTTAATAATGTGTGTCATGTTTTAATCATTTTTATTTATTTTATCATATTGTTGTTCCCCGCCTCGATCCAAATGGAGAGGCGGGTAAGAAATAAATTATTATTATTATTATGACTAAGCGATCTCTCAGCAGTAGCTAAGTCAGCCTTCCCCAATGTGTTGACTTCCATGTTTTGGATATGACTCCTATCAGCTTTAGATAGCAAGGTCAAAGGCCAGGGATAATGGGAGTTGTAGTCTAAAACATCTGGAGAGCACTATGCTAAAGAAACAGCAAAAGAAAACTGACAGGCCCATTTGACACATCTGCTTTGCATTTTTTAAAGTTTATTTCTTTCAGTTTCTGTGGAAAATATGAATAAGCTTTACACTCAGACATCCACAATATATGGCGTATATTGTTCATTCCACAGATGAGTGAGCCTGGGCCACTCCATTTGCAACCTGAAACAAGCTTTCCCTAAAGCACACCTATAAATACTGCATAAGTTCTAATTTCTCTACAGGCAGAAAGTTCTTGATGCAGTTTTACTGCAATTTTTCCATTGGTTCTTTGTAAGTCGTTACACCTTAGGATATTTGTATTTGCTTGCTAGTAAAGATTTTATAATCTTTCATACAGGAAAAGTTACTTATTGTACTCTTACCGTAGGTAGCTAATATTTAAAAGCCTCACCTTTCCTCTATAAATCTCAGGTATATGTACAATTGCAACAACTGGCTTTAAACTCTATACAATTCCTTTGTTTCAGATTCCCCATTCACAGATGTATTAGTGCATTTCATGATTCCTCTTGAGATAATTGTAATAACTTAGAGAGGATACAGCTCATAGTTAGTAAGAGGAAAATGTAGTTAGGTCACAGAAAAGCTGTCACTGAAAAAGAAGCATGAAACATTACAGGATTCTTTATTTTTAAATCATGTCTTTCTGGCTGTGCATTGCTAGTTTCCTACCATTTGTTTGGTCTCTAAATCCAAACATTTAGCTGAATTGAAGCTCCAGGTGTTTTTGGTTTCCCTTTTTAATGTGGGGAATTGTGCGATTTGAACTCCTGCACGTATTGAAGGAGCGCCTCTATCACACATTATAAATATAGTGGAGGTGGGGAGTAGAGTGAGATACCTGTCTGCTCTTCCACCATGGCAACAGGGTCTTTTACCCAGGTAAAACATATTAACTGGGTCTTGGAAATTGGGGGGGGGGGAATAATATTGGAGCCAAGTTATCTTAAAGGGGAAAAAAGAATCCTCAAGAATAAAACCAAAATACCATCTATAAACTTTGACCAAAGAACATGGTGGTGCTAATTAATAAGTTTGCTCCTCACATGTTAGCCTATTTGGCTGTGCCTCAGAGGCTCAGGCTATTATGAATCAAGATAATCACACATGCATGATACCCCTGACTTGTGGCAAGGGCAAACAAGTATCTAGGAATATACTGATTTATACCAGTGATGTCAGTTCGACTTCAGCCATTAATATCAGGACTGGGACTGCACCATCTTCGCATAGCAGAATGGGAATAATATCTATGTGAATCAGGTTCTGAATTTTTCTTTAAAATACAGTAGATTATTCAGTGCATTCCAAGTAACAAAAGGCAGAGTAAAACATTCAATGTCTGGAATGCGGATAATATACCTTTACAAAGCTGTTCAATAACAGTGAATTTTTTCCCCAGAATAACCATATAAAAGTTATAAACTGGTTCACAATGACTTTTAGTATGTTATTAAAATACATTGATGTTAAATCAAAAATATTTTACTATTTACATGTACATAGTATAAACCTTAAATATAAGAATATGCCTATTGTAGGAAGTTTTAAGAGAATATTTAGGCAGATTGGCCCATCTTATAGTGCAGTAGAACCAGTGTTGGTTTTCACACTATGAAACTGCAGAATTCACCAGTAATGTAGATAGTGCTACAGCAGAGAACGTTTCATACTTTGCATGCCAGATTAAAGCCTTTCATCAAAAATTGCTAGTTTTAGTTCCACTGTATTTTACTTTGTTAAAGCCTACTCCAAGCAGCTCTGGGCACTCGACCTGCTCTTGTGCAATTTGGTTGCATTTCCACATCAGGCTGTAGTTCATTTGTTCCGTGATCACACTATCGTGTTTGTATTCTGGATGGTTTGCAACAAACTCTCGCATCCAACGAGCAGCTGTCATTAATTCTCCTGGTGGGGTAAGTGGAGGGAAAGTCACACATTGTACACATTCACATTCCCTTACATATTGTATGAATACAGTCCCTTCCTTTTACTTCGTATTTAAGATTAGGCTTACTTTACAAAGCCTTCTTTCAACTCAATATTAAATACAAAGTACAAGGTACTGGGTTCCACAGCCATCCAGTATATAGAAAGCAAACTATGTAATACAGTATTCACTGAGTCTACAGAACCACTTAGATATTTAACACACCATACTGTAAAACGAATTCTATGAAGTTTCTATTCTCAACAATATTCAGTGAGGCACAAAAAGTTTTCCACTAATATTTCCCCCTTTGGCAAAGTTGTAATTAACCTTTTCAGGTGACTATCACACATTTGACTATTTGTAAAATAGGGAATGGGATAAATTAAAACCAAATGCAGAAATAATCAAAATATGCTCCAGAAAAGTTATTTAGGATAACTTTCCAATTCAAAATGTTTCTGAAAATTTTCATCACTGGCTAAATCAACAGTGTTTTCATCATACCTGATGCTCTCTTTTTTATTAGTTTCAGGTAGTTTAGAATGCTGCACCTTGTATCCACATCCACTTCCATATTTTCAAGATAAGAGTTTAAAATTGGAATTAATCCAGGAAATACTCCCTCCTGTAAGACATAGACCATGGTTGAAATAAAAATACTTGAAACCCATTATTTCCTTTTTCAAAGGGTTCCCACACTATTGTAATACCTTAAGATAACAAGTACTCTAAAGGCCAAGTCAAACTGTGAGATGCAATAGCATCCTCTCTTGTCCCATCCTCAGCTGACAGAAACCCAAATCAGAGTCTACTACCTACCTGCTTTAGGTCTGCATCCCGACTTTTAACCCCTCCCTCCATCAAATCACAGAGAGGGTTACGGAAATTAAAAAGTTGCGTCAAAAGACCTCACGTACTGATAAATTAACACTGAAAGAATGCAGAGGATGGTGGGTGGGTACTGCACTGATTGCAATTGGCTGGACCAAGAACCAGAACACCAAGACATTATATTAGGAAAGAGGGTATCCTCCCCCTGTAAAACGTGGCTGTTTTAAGAACTTATTGCTATCCTGTCCAAAATTCAAAAAGATGTCCTCACCTTTCCATTGATTATTGTATCTATGCTCATTAAGGTATACTCTTCAACATCCGTTTCTGTACCATTTTGAGCTGGGCCACATCCATCCACTACAGCATTGCCACCTTTTCAAAGATAGATGGCCGGGGTGGGGTGGGAGGAAGAGAGAGAGAGAGAGAGAGAGAGAGAGAGAGAATGTAGAACATCCAGAGAAGGTAATTAGTTTCATCTTTATTTCAAACTTAAGTGTCTAGTAAAATCAGACTGCAAATAAGCAGCATACCTTTACAAATGTCTTTTCTGAAATAAAACATGCCCTGCCGGACAGCATCCCGTTTCTGAGCTACTTTCATGTTCTCATCCACCTAATAAAGGGAGATTGGGGGGAAAAGTTATACTGGATTCCTCAGGGGGGGGAAGTGTTTGCACTCTAGTTTTGTGGGTTTGGGAAACTTTGTTTCATTGAGATCGTTTTCACTGCTGGTTTTCTGGATGTGTAAAACACTAAGATGAAACAGCAGCCAAGTCTGTGATCACAGCTGGAGATCCTCCACAACAGCTGCTTATCATGCTAATGGCTGATGGCTCAAACAGTTCTCTCCACACCACTGTTCACTCACGTATGCAACTACAAGGAAGAATAAAGCAATTTGAACCAGCTTTGAGCTCTCTACCCTTACTAATTTAAATAGATGGGAACCAGCTGAACCCCACTCAGAAACAACTGTGTTTTTTCAGAAGTTAATATTCATCTCAAAAGTTTGGTAAATGCCATGTTTTATCTTTCACATCCTTTGCATGCAGAAGGTCGTAGGTTCAATCCCTAACTTCTCCAGTTAAAAGGCTCAGGTGACAGGTGATGTGAAAGATCTCTGCTTGAGAAATCCTACTAGTGGGAGGGGACAATGCTGGGCTAGATGGAGCAATGGTCTGACGTGTTATAAGGCAGCTTCCTAGGCTCCCTATGTTCACATTGTCAATCAGTGCCAATACGCTATTCTAGAGAACCCTGAGTTTCTTCAATGTGATGATCAGTCATGGCGGAAGAGATCCCCTGAGGGAGTTTTGCCTACCAAACTGCACTGTTTCAGAGAAACTTCAGGCTTGTTTCCAGAGTACAGTCTAAGTTCATGCTCCATTAACAGTAACACCTCAAAAGTCTGGCCTGCATTGTGCTTGAATCAAGTGCACCTCCTACAACACTTCCTACAATCTCTGAAAGACATGCGTTTCTATGACAAACAAGGTTTTGAAAGCTACTAAATTAAGAGTACATTGTTGGTGGTAGGACAGCTATGAAAATGATTCTCAAAGTAACTTCCCCATTTGATTTTTCTTTTTTTAAAAAGACTCTATTACATTTATAACCTGCCTTTTTTCCTCCTCAAGTAACCCATAGTGATGTATATAATCCTCCTCCTCTCCATTTTATCCTCACAACAACAACCCTGTGAGGTAGGTTAGGCTAAGAGTCTGTGACTGGCCCAAAGTCACTCAGTGAGCTTCCATGGCAGAGTGCCAACTAGAACCCGGGTCTCCAACTCCCAATGCAACACTCTAACCACGACCACACTGTTCTTGAGGGAAGTGAGATTTGTGTTCCATTGGAGGGAAAGACTGTATATATCTAGGTGGTGCAGCAATCACACAATAATGATGTAGTTAGCACTAATGTGAAGCTTTTGAAGATGAAGGTGCTTGGCAAAAAGCAGCTAGTACTACTATTATCATCTTTGAGAATTTTGGAACTGGGGAAGGGGTGGTGGAGTCAGCTCTTCTCTTGTTTGGTCCATGATCTTTAATCAATCAGGTGGTAAAACATTACTATTGCTGGCTCATAAGACTTGTTTGTAAAGACTAAAAATATTCTGTCCGACTAGCGTAGCTCTATTTCCCCTCAGAGGGAGGCAGACTTCTATCCACAGGCAAGTTACTGCAGTTCCTCTGCTATGATGAGTTAAGATGATTCACTGGTTTCAATCAACCAGGAAGGGGGAGGGGAATCATTAAGAAAAAAAATGGTTTCTGTCCCAGAATTGAGCACAATGCATACATACACCTTGAAAAAAATATTCATTCTAAAATTTATATGCCAAGAAGATAGCCTATCTTGGCCAAAAACGTATTCTGAGCTCTTTCAGGGACAGAGATTGATACTAAGGAAATGAGTATCACCATGAGCTTACAGGATAGGGCAGGATATAAATAAAATATAAATAAAATTAAAACCAAAAGCTTAATGTGATTTGTTTGTTGCCATGTGTCAATGCAAAAGCCTTTCTGGTTTTTACCATCCCGCAGAAGGCTGCCAGCAAGCTAGACAGGCTGATCTTCCCTAAGTAAGATGTTCCACAGAGAAGGCACCACCATGGACCATACTTGACCACCTCAGATAGCAGTGGAACCTGAAACAGAGCCTTCCCTTATGTTTGCTTCTGGGACTTTTTCCTTGGCTCCTCCCTTCAATTAAAAGCCATTTTTCTCTCGTCTCTACTTTTCAGGCCACTGTCTATGGTGTCCCTTTTTCAGCCTTCCAGCACTCTTCTTTCTCACAGCGTGTAGCCTCCTAGCACTTTAAGTGCTATGAAGTTTCTCTGAAGCCTTCTCCTGCCTCAATTCCTTGCCTCTTTCTTCGTTCTCCATCTACCCCTTCTCTTCCTCTCTCAGTACCTTGCCTACATCTTAGACACTTCTTCTTCTTAGCCCTCAGCTCATCACATGTGAGGTTTTAATTCCAGCCAAACAGACAATTTTCCATTCCCTCAAAGAAATTGGGCTGCAAACTATTTAGCTCTTTCAACAAGTGAATATTCCATACCACCTGAGTCATTAGTTTCTGAAGCTTCACTGCCACAAGTGCAATGGGCAAAACATTTCTTTTTCTTTCTTTTTTAAAGAAGGAAACTCAAATGCTCACCTATGATAGATCCAGGAGATGGAGCTTTAAGAAAAAAATATCACAGGAGTCCTAATAACGGACTAATGGCAACAATGCTAATGAGCAAATACTTTTATATTTCTTCTTCCAAAAAGGTAGGAAAATGAAGTAAAAATATTTTCATTATAAGGTCACATTGCCTAACACTAAGACATCCTAAATGTAAATACATACAATGGTTTCCTAACTTCCTCTCCATGAATACAATGACATGCAGTGGCATGGGATATATAGCAGGAAGGAGGGAATCACCAAAAATGTTACACCACTTTTGGATCTAAATGATTCCTTCTGGAAGAGGAAAGTAACCTTTGGATCCATCCCATTATTAACATGTTAGCCACCCTGATTTTAAATGCAGCTTTTCCAATACATGTTTAAGATCTTAAATGCAATACAAGCACGTCATCATCATGTTTGTTTTATTTTTAGGTTTACAGCTTTTTAAAGTTATTACAGTGGTTTTAAATGTACGTGTATATTATGTGTATATTGTATGTTTTTGCTGTTTTAATTTTTGTATATTGTTTTTAATTGTTTTAATCTTATGTAAATTGCCCAGAGAGCTTCGGCTATTGGGCGGCGGTATACAAATGTAATAAAATAATTAATAAATAAATGTGGCAGCTTTAGAAAGGATGCATTTACTGTACAGCATGGCAGAATCTCTGCTCTAAAGGTGGAAATACATCTTATTTTTAACACAGGACTGAAATTTCATAGAATAGTAGAGTTGGAAGGCGCCTATATGGCCATCAAGTCCAACCCCCTGCTCAATGCAGGAATCCACCTTAAAGCAGCATACCTGAAAGATGGCTGTCCAGCTGCATCTTAAAGGCCTCTAGTGTGGGAAAGCCCACAACCTCCCTAGGTCATTGGTTCCATTGTCATACTGCTCTAACACTCAGGAAATTTTTCCTGATGTCCAGCAGGAATCTGGTTTCCCATAACTTGAGCCCATTATTCTGTTTCCCACATTCTGGGATGACTGAGAAGAGAACCTGGCCCTCCTCTGTGTGACAACCTTTCAAGTATTTGAAGAGTGCTATCATGTCTCCCCTAAGTATTCTCTTCTCCAGGCTAAACATGCCCAGTTCTTTCAGTCTCTCCTCATAGGGCTTTGTTTCCAGACTCCTGATCATTCTCGTTGCCCTCCTCTGAACGCCCCCTCCAGCTTGTCTGCATCCTTCTTGAAGTGTGGTGCCAGAACTGGATACAATACTCAACATGGATGCAATTCTGGCGGAAGCCCTCTATTAAGCAATCCATATCACATTTTTTAAAAAAAATTACGCATGTGGAGTCCAGTTCTGAGGGGAAGTGCTTCTCATTTTTGATCTCGCATCCACCCTACCCTGCCTAGAAGCTTCTCCCCTTGCTGTCCCCGAGGCTGACAAGGCCGAACCCTTTAAGGCAGCAGTGGCTTAGGCCAGGCTGACTGTGGCCTCTTAGGCAGGCCGACAGATTGAGAAGCAAAGGGGTTGTGGGAAAGAAGAATGAGGTGTGCAGCTGGCTAGCGGAGGAGCCCCCCCCCCCCCCCCCGAGCAATGATGTTTTTTAAAAGTTTAAGTTTGCTGGAAGTCGACAAGTAAAACAGTGAACGTGAACAACCACTGCTATCGGCTACTTAGGGTTAGAAAACCAGGAGAATCTTCCAATCCACACCAATGGCTGCTGCTGCCAGGGGCATGATGCCCTTCATTGGAGTGAGGTGGGGGTTGTGGATGAAGTGGAGAAAACTTGACACAGGGAAGCTGTATTTGTAGCAGCTTGCACTAAGTGTAATGTGTAGCTTGGCCTTAAGCAAAGCCACCCTGTGGAGGTTGCTTCTCAATATTAAGAGCTTGGTTCCCAGTGCAGTGTATCCTTTTTGAGACAGTGAGAGTGGAAGGGCAACTATGCTTTACAGGCCAAATACATTAATTTTAATGGAAACTTGTGGTTTAATTTCTATTGCAATTTATTAAAAAAAAATTCTACCTGTTAAAAGTTTCAGAGGAAGCATTACTAGGTATCACAATTAGTGTTGCTGGAATGAACTACAGACAAGAGCAAGCATTTAAATACAATGGGTGGGGCACAGAAAGTTGTGTGAGCGGATGGTCTCTCATGCATCTGATCTTTGTCCTCCCAAACAACGTGGGCGTCACAGAAGGCTGCAGTGTGAGGCGGTATTGGGCAAGTCTGGTGGGGGTGGAGGTACAGAAAGAAACCTGGTGTCAATTGAGTTTCTCCACCTGATTTAAGCAACTCCTAACTGCAGCCTTGCACAACACAGCCCACACTGTTTCAGCAGCCGCTCTGAACCTCCAGAGAGACATTTTGGGGGTGGAGAAGATCAGTTGTGCAAGTGGGCCTTCCACCCACACAATGTTGAGTCCCACACAATTTATTAAATTTAGTTTTCAAAAGTCAAGCAAAAAGCAATTAGAAAATATAGATATAATTTTTTTAAACTCTGACAGATAGGGGACAATAGGTAATTTAACTCAATTCTCACCTTATAAACTAAATAGATAGGAGAATATGAACATTTTTCCTCCTTCTGAACATCACAATTTAACACACTAGATGAAGGAAGAGAAAGACGTTCTTACCTTGGACAAAGGGATTAGAAAATCCAATTTGTATGAGAGGATGACTCGGGTGAGCAGCACAACGAACACAACATACGCAGAATTTTCAAAGTCTGTTAATTGCACCTAGGTATTGAGAATTATCAGAAACAAAATTAGTAAGTGTGTTAGGACCCCCCCCACACACACACACACAAACAGCTGTGCAGCAAGTTTACAATTTGAAATCTTTTAAAATCTGACACACATTCTATTCAGACGTACAAATATCACTTTGCTCTGGAATTTGACCCAGGAGAGAAGGGATTGGGACCAGATTTTGTCTCATGCCCTCTTTCACAATGGGAAGAAGGTACTGACTGAACCACAGAGACCCCATGACTTTCTAAACATGGAATCTCTGCTCAACACTGAAGGGGACAGTGGATAAGTGCCTATGTTGGAGACCAGATTTTTATAAAATCTTGAGAGAGAAAAGGTATTTGTAGATGTTCAAAATCAGGTAAAACATCATTATTAATAGTATAATGCTATAAAACAAGATTTTCCAGGTTTCTGTCCTCTTTGCCTCAAAATACATATCAATTTAAAGCTGGAAACTGATTTATAGGACAAAGTTAGGCATCCTTGCAGAGACTTGCTTTGCTCTATACTTCCCTCTGAAAAAATCTAGAACAGCCAACTGTTACCAATATGACTATAGGTTCTAGTCTGGCCAAAGTAGTGACACTGGAAGAAGAATATACATGTTTTTCTTTTACGTATTTAAAAACTAGAGCTCGTGCAAGATTATATTCTGAAGACAAAATTAAGCAATGATATAAACATTCCGGTTCTTTGTAATTTAAAGATGTCTCTGGTTAAGACTGGGACAGGATGCAACCCAGCAGACATTGAAACCACCACTGATCTGAATGGAACTGAATTGCACACCTTATTAGAGATGAAGACAGTTATATCGGTTACAATAAAGCAGGGATAGGGAACCTCTGGCATATGGGCCAGATGCGACCCCCAGGGGTTCCTTATCTGGCCAACAGGCGTCTTCTGCTATTAATGCTGATCAATGATCAGGAATAAGACTTTATTTAAAGGCAATTAAACTTTAAATATTGTGCACAGAATTGACCTTTTTTTTTTGGCAGAATGAGAGCTGTTGTACTGGGGCTAACTCCTGAGTAGACATGTATAGAATTGAGCCATGTTTCATATGCTTAGTGGGGAAGTATCCAAACTGGTAAGTATCACTTCTGTCCTTGTCGCCACCCCCCACCCCCATCGCAGCTCCCAAGACTTTAACCCTGGCCCAAAAAAGGTTCTCCAACCCTGCTTTGAAGACAGACAATAAGCATGAATAGAGTGTCACGGACATTTCCAACTCTGTTCTGAGATTTTTATTTATAGCATAATCTTATTGAACATGCATATTCCTTACCTCCATTGGTCTGAACTCAACTCTCCATCCAATATCTGAATTTGGAGGAGGTGGCTTAAATCTCATTGTCTGCCAATTTGTTGACTGAATATTCTACAAGAGGCAAAGTATACATTAAAGCTCTACATTCTAACTGCTTTCAGAAAAATTAAAATCTCCCACACCCAAGACATTGAAGTGACCTGAACTTCAGAGCATGATAAAAGCAATAAGTTATTAAACTGTCAAGCCACAGCACTTGGGCTAATGAAGCACAGAAGAGACCATATGTCAGAAGACATTCAGAATACTTCATGCTAATTCATTCTCGTATTTGCTCTGACATTATTAACTACTCACTATGGGATGCATAATATCCCAAATGATAGTTGTAAAACAGAATAAAGTTAAAATACAGTAATAAAGGCTTCAAGGTTATAGCTGCTCTCTAGACCAAATTTATTATCAATGATTGTCACAAGGTCAGGCTAGAAAAGAAACCTGTCTAAAACCTTGGAGAGCTGCTGCCAGTCAGTGTTGACAATACTAGGCTAGATGGATCAATGTTCTGACATGGTATAAGGCATCTTCCTATGACACCAGCTTAGCATAATGCCTGAATTGTCTTGTCCGTACTTGTCACCCTGGTGCCCTCCCTTCAGTATTGGGGAAGGTAACACTCAAAAAGTTCCATACAAAGCATATCCAAATATTTCTAAAACTCAGGTACGTGTATAGGAATCTCTCAATATTAACTTAAATTATTATTAAACCATATAGCTTTCATGTTTGATTAAAATAATCCTAGACATTCTATATAGTAGTGCTGTGGTTTGAACTTGCCCAAATTCATTACCAAATTGGACTGATCCAGATGCCCGAATTAGTGGGGTTCCTCTAAAGACAGAATCCCAATGTGAACACTTCTGAAGATTTGGAGGAACACAGACAGAGATAGCGGGTAGACCCCAATTATAGTACTACACAGCATAGACCCATCAGTACTTGGATAATATCTGCACACATTTTGTGGTTTTCCACTACCAATGCTTCACTACAAAATTGAGGACAACCTTTGGCAGACTGCTTGTTCCACTTTGTCATAGTGCCAGATCAGTTATAGCAGAACTCTCCCAACTCTGGCTTATGCTCTGAACAGTTATCCATGTGTTTAAATGTTTTTTGTTACACTTTGCATTTCTGCTGGTACCTGACAACTGGAATCTAGAATTTCCCCGCCTTGAAAATGGGCAATGAAATATCTTATACATTTCCAACACTGACACACTTGTAATTCAACGAACAGTCCATAGTATATTCAACACAAATATGTAGCGTTTAACATAAGGAAACTAAAATAAAGAAACAACCTCAAAGTGGTCGGATTCATTTGCATCATCCAGGTGTATTTTCTCTTCAAACAGAGTCAACGGATCACGAATAAATAAGTGAGCAATGTGTTGTGCCAAAAGATGGTCAATTCCTACAAAACCAAGAAGTTGGGACATTATCCAATGTCAAAAAGAAAACTGTCCTATCACATATGAAGATTAAGTGAAAACATATCTGCATGCAGTTACCTTACCAAGCATGGTATGAGCAGAAATGGCTCAAACACCACAAACACATGAAATGGAGCTTTTAAAGGGAAATATACTTTCTGGATGGTGACCCACACCCACAAATACTTATTGCTTAACAAAAAGATTTTCTTTATAGATGAGGCAGTCTCTTCTGAAAATTAGTACTGGAAAGCCACTACATTTCAAGTACAGCTATTGCAAGGTTAACCACAAGAAGTCCTTTCTTAAGGATTATGTCCTGTTCAAACAGAAATCAAGGGTGCCTCCACAAGAGAGGTTTAATGCTCTTTGAAGGCTCATTATAAATTTTACCTCCACACCAGCTGAGCGCAAAACGGGCGTAGAGGCGCGTTATCTCCCGGATTATGCGCATTATCGAATGCGCGTTAAATAGCGACTTTTATTTTGCTCCGGCCGTTAAAGCGCATTTTCGCCGTGTGAACAAGCGATTATGCGCATTAACTTCTTGTAAAGCGCTTTTTGGACATCAATTAATGCGCTTCGCCGCCTCTCGCCGCCTCCCGTGCAGAGGGATTAGGAGTAAATGCGCCTCCGCGATAACCGGGCGCAAAAGCGCATCCTTGTGGAGGGGGCCCAAGTCAGAGTATCAAGACCCAACTGTCACTGATTCAAATACTTACCTTCTTTTACTAGGTGTTCATAGATTTCTTTATCTACTATCAAATCAATGTCATTGTACTTTTCACCACATTCAGAGAGATAACTGTCTATGGAATCGTATCTGGATTTATTGATTCTGTAACGGTTGTTCTTCAACGGCTATGTAATTTAAGAAGAAAAATATTTAGTGCTTATAAATATTACCTGACAATGGATACTGTACACACTGAATAATTGTACCATCTTAATTCAAACTGGAAATGTGCTTTTCAGTAGGTTAAATTAAAGTAAAATATAATACCCTAACTATAAGAAAGGAGGTCATAGGCTAGAAGTGTAAGATAAAAGTTACTAGTTTAATATATCCCACTAGCCACACAACCCCCGCCCCCCCGCCAGTGTAACAGGGAAGTTCACTTGTACAATATTGGGTTTTGCCATGCGGATAAATTTGATGTTTTAAAAAATTAAATTACAGTACCACAAACAAAGTCATGCTGCACAGAGGACTGTGTCTACCTGGTACATTTCAAAGTTTATTTTATTTATTGAAATATTTATGTACTGCCTTAAGAACATAAAAACAGCCCTGCTGGATCAGACCAAGGGTCTATCTAGTCCAGCACTCTGTTCACACAGTGGCCAACCAGTTATCGACCAGGGACCCACAAGCAGGACACTGTGCAACAGCAGCACTCTACACCCATGTTCCCCTGCAACAAGAGGCCTTAGGGCCTCCAAGCTAGTTCACAACAATTAAAACAATCTTACTCCAATAAAAATTAAGAACAGTAAAACCATTATAACAAAAGCAAAAGCAAAAATATTAAGCAAAGTTGTTGGCTAAGGTTGGCTGTGCAAAAGTAGAACCTGGTATTGGGCACTGAATTCCAACAGAGCGTTCATTGAACAAAAATCTAGCACTCAAATGTGTGGAATGAAAGCTTAAGAACATATACGCCATCATTAGGCAATGTGGTGCCCCCCAAATGTTTTCGACCACAACTGCCATGATCCCTGGCCACTGCCCCACACTGCTTACCGCTGCTTACCCCTGATGTAGGCAGCGTTGTCAGAGGGCTCAGAAAAGAAACAACATTTTGGGAAAGTGATTCTGGTGTCAGGAGATGGGAGTACCTTGCATACTCTCCTCTCCCCAACCATAATCCCTTTCCCATTCCCGTCTCACTGACCATCTAATCCTAATCACCATGGCATTCTTACTTTTCCATTTCTCTTGCTCATTCCCCAAGCGACCCAAAGTCTTGAAAGCAAGATTATGCATTCAATTTGTTTCATTCTAGAATTCTTTGGTAAAACAAACTTTGGCAGTGCCTCTAACTTCATGTTAATTCTTAGCAGCATGTTTTAGCATAAGACAATGAAGTTTAGTCAATTTTGTGAGAAAATAAACTAGGGCAGGATCTACACTGCTGCTTTAAAGTGCTTTTTAACAATAGTGACAACTGTTGGGGCCCAGGACACACTCCAAAACAGTTATCACTACTGTTGTAAAGCACTTTAAAGCGCTTTAAAACAACAGTGTAGATCCGCCCTAGGAGAATTCTAAGCGTGTTTAATAATGTATAGATCTGAAAACTTCAGAACTAAAGATATATAATGTAGAAGCAGCTACTATACAGACTGTATGATTGCTCTAGGCATCACGTACCTCTAATCCCCTCTCCTCTCTTGTTCTGTCATCTACCGATGCAGATATTACTCCCCAACGACAATCAATATCTGTCACATAGCCTCTGTAGAATGGAGCTGCAGCACTTAATGCCATCTAAAGAATATTGGAGAATACATAATACAATGTTACTAAAATGCTGGCTTATAAATCTAAAGATGTTTTGTTCTAAAACACAAGATGCTCTGTTGGCCTTCGACAACAGAAAACGTTTACTAGACCGTTCTCTCATTACAGTAACAGCACAGCTTTGCTCACCCACACACAATTTTGCACTGCAGTCTACATCTTCTAATATACTCTTTCTCTCTTCTTAATCTGGGTCGCACTCTCTCATTTAGCATGCTCCTGGTGCATATTTGTTTCAGGAAGAAATGCATACAGAGTCCATTATATGAGAAATATTTACTACTGTGCTTCATTCCAGCTTTCTCCACCCTGGTGCCCTCCAGATGCTTTGGACTTCAACTCCATAGGCCAGTGGTCAGGGATGCTGAGAGTTGTAGTCCAAAGCAACTGGAAGGCACCAGGATAGAGAAGGCCACTCCATTCTATTCAAAAAGCTGGTCATCTGTTTTGTGTGTGTTGTGTCCTTCACAAAAATTCACGTGAGGAAGACTGACAATTTCAAGCTGCTCTAATTTTGCTTTTAATTGGGTTGCATCTAGTGTTGCCTTTCCAATGGCATGAAGCCTCTTCATCATTTAAACAGATATGTGTAAGAAAAGCATGCTCAAATCAAAAGTGACAATTCTGTTACTGCAAGATGTTGCACACTTCTTGCAAACGGTCCCACAAATCCTCCTGCATTGTCCTCCATCACCCTTGTAAACAACATAGCCGAAGCTGGCAGTATTCAGGATGGCTGTGCAGAGCACTGTCCATCCTGTTAGAGGACAGGATGGACAGTGCAGAGCAGAGCACTGTCCAACTGTTAGAGCAAAGGAGAATCTGATGAGGTACATGGGGTGCTTTGCTACAAACGCTTTGTTGCACTGTTTCAAGCTCTACCCATTTTGTAACAATGTTTTCTGTAAGGTTTGTGTATCTGAATAAAGTAATTGTCGTGATTCCAAGCCCTCCCGCTGAGATGTGAGACAATAGAGAGGTCTGCCAAGTAATCCACAAAACTTTTTTTCAGCAAATAAACATCTCTTCACACCTGAAGGGAGCGTAAACACTAAGAGCTTTCCTCCAAGCAAAAGCTTGCTAACTAGACTAAGCAGCTGTCCTTTCAACAAAAGGGAAAGTTTTTCCCTGAGCCACTTTTGCTTCAGGGAAGATTTTTCTGAAGAAGTCTTTGGCAAGAAGCTAGCCGAGCTGATTGCCTCTCCCCTGCTTTCAGCTCCACCCACTTGACCATGCGTCAGACTCTGAGATTGGTCAACTCTGAAGCTCCTTCCCCCTCTGAGGAAAGCTGAGTTCCCACGGACTCTGAGTTGTTAACATTCTCTCCTATAAAGCCAGTGAAGATTCATCCCTGGCTCCTGAAGAGTCTGGGAGAATCTCCTCCCCTGCTTCCTGTGCTGGCTGGTAAATTTCTAGTCCTGTTTCTTCTGGTTCAGAATCTGATTCCGATTGATAGCCTGAAACCCCTTCCCCCACACTAGGGAAAACAGGCCTGATTCTGACAGTAATATGTGTTGAGATTCTACCACTTACCACAATGGGGCAGATTGTTGCTAGTTGATCATAAAGGTATCGTGCTTCAGAAATGCTGCAAGCCTGGAATGTAACCTGTAGGACAATACAAAATCCATCAGGATTGAACAAAAAGTTGCACTGTCACTGTCACAAACATTAAAAGCAACTTCTACTGGACACTAAAATGATAAAAGCCAAGGTCATACAAATATTTTAATGTACCACAAGGCATGTTGTAGCAGGTTGGGAGTTATGTCTGTAATGGAAGATTTAGCAGAGAAATTTAGCTCTGAACATTCTCTCCAAAGAATGTTCATTTTGCCCCCAGGGATGCTAATTACTAGGCTATACAACGACTTCAAGGAAACAGAGGGTCCTTACTTTTTTACATCTCTTCCTACTATATATCGTATAGCTGTTTGTCACTGGGCAGAGGTTTCTTCGTCCAGAAGTCTGGGAGACCAAATAGGCATATAGGTTCCAGCTCCACTCCCCACCCCACACTGAGATGCACACATAAATTCAGCTATACAGCTCAACTCTGACACCACAAAAAGCTATGGTTTACAAGCATCCTTATGAAACTGCAGTCTGAATATCCAAACATACAGGCAAACTATAGTTTCAAGCTACTTCTCTAATTTTGTTTTCCATATATTTAGCATTCCCATTTCTAATTTAGAGTTAGACTTGTGTTCTTCTGTTCCTAAAAATAATTATAGGAATGCATATTCCACCCCTTGAACAGATTTCCAGAATGGCTTATAATACTAAATCAAAAGTACAATAAACGTATTAGAGCTACAATCCTATACATACTTACATGGGAGTAATCTAATTGAACTCAGTGGCATTTACCTCTGAGTAGACATGCATAGAACTGCACTCTCAAAAACAAACATGTAAGACTAAAAGCATAAAGGCCCAAAATCTAAAAGGAGCAGTGCAAGAACTTCAGAGCAATCAAAATTTACATTAAAAAGCTCATGAAAATTAAAAGGTCTTCACCAGGCACCAAAATGACATCAATGTAAATGCCAGGCAAACTTGCCTAGGAAGAGCATTCCACAATCGGAGCACCACTATTGAGAAGGTCCTTTCCCTGATAACCACCTCCCACACTTCAGAATTCATGGAAACCCAGAGAAAAGCCTCTGAAGACTGTATTGTACTGACAAGCATACATGGCAATTCTTCAGGACCCCTGGTCCTAAGCCTAATTTATATTTACCTAAATTAAGGGAAATGTGATAGACTAACAGCACAATCCTGGGTACTTGTAAGCCTCCGAACTCAAGAGGTTTACATGTATCCAATAAAGAGCAGGAGGCACCTCATGCTCTGCTTTTCAGCTAGTCAAGTCAAGGGAATGCCCCCTTTTCCCCATCTCCATGCTCCATTTTGCAAGTGTGGAGAGGCCAGCATGGTACTCGCTGTGCTGGCTATGAGGGGGGAGGGGAATGCAGTTTCTAGGGAACACAGGATAGCTCCCTTAGCTATGTTACAAATACAGCGGTAGTTTATCAGCTTCAAAATAGCAGGCCAGATCAGAAGCAAGGAAAGTGAAGAGAAAGACAGTATAGGACGTTATTAAAAAATACAGGCAACTGATATAAGAATATTATACAGAAGCTTTAAAAAAAGTTAGCACAACTATTGCATTGCTACAGCATTTATTTCATGAATTTACCTGAAGACAACAATTGCCCATTCCAAAGCCCATTGCATCCAGATATACATGGTCAGGTTTGGCTGCTCTTGCTGCTTCACCATCATCATTAGGGAATGTTTCTATAAACGGTGATGGAGTATTCTTGTCCTTGAATACTGCGTGAGACATATTGACGAGAAGTTACATCTGCTGCTAATAACTTGTTCCTCTTTTTTGAAAAGTAAATGGTTGATTCACTCACTTGGTACATTTATCACTACTTTTTCTCCTCTTCTGTGCCGAATGTTTCTTGTTAAAGTACTAAAATGAAAATGAATCCTTTTGAAATGCAGTCTCAAAAGAGCAACATCCAGACATTCATTAGAATTTTTTAAATTAAGATTAATTTTTGTTTTTTCTTTCAGGAATTTCCCTTCATATCTATCTTCAACTATGGTAGTATTTGCATTACTGCTTTATTCAAAAACTTCTCTGAAACATCAATGTTATCCTTATGTGGCCATCATCAAGAAAGCTGAGAAAGAAAATCTAGGCAACAGAGCTACCTAATCGTCTACACTATAACCACAATGTTCAGCTGCTGCAATGGTCAGCAGAAAGCTAGATAATTTGGGGGGGGGGGGTCCATATATTTACTATAGCAAGTCCTACCCCAGTATACCTGGCATGACTGAACAGAGATTACTTGACTATTGTTGAACCCAAAGACAGCTTCGCCCACTTTAAAATGGGCGATGCTGAGAGGGAAGCACAGATTATGAGTCTGAATTATCTGCTCCTAGTGTCATTCAGCCTTCACCAAACGTAAATAAACTGGAACAGTACCAGTAGAAGAAGCAACCACACAACATTTCTACACTTATTACTGAGCAAAGAAGTGCAGCTTATACAAAATGTAAAGCTGAAGTTTACAAGTATAAATGAATGTACACTCTATTTTCAAAAGCACAAAGTATTCTGAGAAGCTTCATATTCCACCAACAGGGAAACATTCTACGACTGCATTATATGTACAGAGAAAAGACAGCTTTCCCTCATGTCCAATGTATTTACCTAAATCTAGGATGCTTGTTGATGGCTTTATCTGGAAAAAAGAGAGACTTGGATGCGCCTGTCTCAACAGGTGTTGGATCATACTCTGGTATCGTAAATCCTGGACAACCTAATCTGTGAATTCCAAGCAAGTTGTGGTTAAATATCTTTCTGATCAAATTTGATATAACAAATAAAGTCTCATTTAGCTAACCTTAAAATGTTATTATAAATATGTTAGAATGAAGCTAAAACCAAAGAATTCTTTTTAAGTAAGTCTAAAAACGTATTTTTCCCAACAGACATCACGGGAAATAATTACAGGTGTTCTGTATCTATGCACTAACCCTCAAATCAGTAAAGAGATAGGAATCCTGGCTAGTCCTGGTCCTGCCTCAGAGGTGGATCGGAGTCACCCACTACAGGATGTCCTCCTGAGTAGAAAGAAGTTTCATAGTAGATCAAATGTTCTTTTGTTCAAGTTCTAATTTTGGTGTGAGCACAGGTAAAACTAAAAATGCATTTTTAAGAATTATTTTTTACTACCTTGTTTATATTTAAATACATTTCACTCTCCTCCCTGATGTACATACATTTAGCATCTTTAACGATAAAGGGGGAAAGCATTGTGAGAAGCAACTTCATGCCAGCATCAGCTGGGAATGTTTCTGGAGAACAAGACCTTTCATATAATGAGCCTGTGGTACACTCTGAAGCAGACACAAAGCTCCTATATATACAAGGATGTTTCCTTATTCAGTGGATTGACTTCTCAATGCCAAGCAGTGTTATATGATACTGATTTAGGTCCATTCTACCTTAGTCACCTTGGTGAACGATACCATTGGGAATGGATGGGGGAGTGGAACACTGCTGATTCACCTAGACTTCTCAGCTGTCTTGGATATCAAAGACTATGATTTCTTTCTGAATTGCGTATCTGGGTTGGGATTAGGAGAATGTGTTACTGTGGTTCTAGTTCTTCTTGGAAAAATGGCTCAAAAGGTAATGCTTGGGGACTTTTGTTCTACCCCTTGGTCACTAGTTTATGAGATGTCAAAAAGTTCCATCTAGTCCCACATTTTCAACATCTACATGAAACTGCCAGGGAAGTCGGGAGCTTTGGGCTGAAGTATCACCAGTACATGGATGATACTCAGCTCTACCTCTTGTTTCCATCTAAACACTACAAGAAAGCTGTGGAACTCTATGTGGAGCTGCCTTTAAAAATTATTCAGAGATTTCAGCTGGTGAAGAATGTGGCTGGTGGGGGCAAGGCAGTTAGATCATGTGACACCCATACTCCACTAGCAGCACTCGTTACTGGTATTTCTAAGCCTAATTTAAAGTGCCAGCTTTAACCTTTAAAGCCTTAAATGGTTTGGGACCAAGTTATTTGAAGGACCAATCTTACCCATATCAGCCTGCCTGCATTTTAAGATCAACAAGAGGCCTTTCTTGTTTGCCCACCTTTGAAAGCAGTCAGGTTGGCGAGTACAAGGGAGAGGGCATTTTCCACAATGGCACCATGAATCTGGAGCAAGTTACCATATGAGATCCATCAGATCTGAACCACATCATTGTAGCCTATTAGGAAAGCTCTGAAGAGTCAGTTTCTGTTGGATCTAAACTGCACTGTTGGTTTATAGCTGCAGTAGACTGCAAGCAGGGACTGACTTTTACTAACTGATTGCAAGCTGCTTTGGGAGCCTTTTTTGGGGCTGAGGAGCAGCATAAAAATTCCGTAATTAATAGCTGCAATCGTGTGTTAGGTTTTAGTACTTACTTGGTTGGATGTTTATGATTATTGCTGGTGTTCATTGGTTTTATTAATTTTTGCTGTTTTATTGTTGTATAGAATTTTATTAAGCCAGCCTGTGAGGGCTTTTCCCTTTAAAGGTAGTTTAAAATATTTTAAATGAAATAAAAAAGAGGGTTAGAGTGAGGAATTACTTGCTTCACTGAAGTGAACAAGGTATTATTTGCAGAAAGGAGAGCTCCATGTGTACACTGCAGCCCTTATACCTACAGGAAACATCTAGATTGGAAACATCTGCAATGACAGATACATACAGATGCAACTAAATGGCAATGACACTGGTTGGAAAATACCATAAGGTAAGCCTATAAGAAAAATAACACAATTGTTTCAGTTATGCAACCTTCATTTGATTCACACCCATCTTAAGGAATCCTATTTTCAAGCCATATTAAAAAAACAGAGTAACCTTGGAAATGATGTGACAGTGCAAACAGCTTCATTTTTTTTCAGCACAGAAGCAGCTTCCTGACGTCGCTTTCTCATGTTGTCTTGTACAGTGTTAAATTCAGACATTGTTCCTCCATAGGGCTGCCCAGGAGTCCCTTCAATCATGTAGCTTCCATATTCGGGCCTCCATAGAGTTGGATGGCTGTGAGAAAAGTAATGAGAATTTTTACAACATAAATGTAACTTGGAATCAGTTCAAAACTCTGCCAGTAACTTATAACAGCATGGGGAATTCTTGCTCAAATGGACCAGTTTGCCCAGAACACGTTAAATCCACATTTGATTTATAGGGGATCGCCAGCATTTTGTGAGAAATACTACTCAACACCATTAGCAGTACTGTGGCATGCAAAACAGGCTCTCAGGTCAAAGACACCAATACTGATGACTACATATAAAACACACAGTTCTCATCACAAACATTTGTAAAAAATAAATAAAATACAACCCACATTTTACCCATTTTTTGGATATACGATTAGAAATTTCAATAATATATTTGAAAGGTATATATATTAGTTCCAAACTATTCCAAAGACTGCATAACCATAAGCTGATCATGAATATGAAAATATGCACTGATCTCTTATGACATTCTCAATCATCTTTCACTTATGAAAATGAAGGCCTCAAGTTTCTAATCTTGAGTACATACTGTGAATGCCGAAGGAGTTTGTTGGGTCCACATTTTTAAATGAACCAACCTCACTAGCACTTCCTGGCCAAATATGAGGAACAGAAATTATCCTACAGATTTTGCACTTCTTCAAGTTTTGCAATGCAGTTTTCCGCTCCAAAGTTGCATACAAAAATGTATATGTTAGGGAAAGATGTGTATCAAAGGGAGGGAAAGCCATATACAAAAATAAAATCACACTTTTTGTGGGTGATTTTGGTTTATTTTATGGCAGAATGATACATAAATTGGACAAAACCAATTTATGATTGAGTACATGCAAAACTGACATGGACTGGATATAGACTGATTCATACATCCCTATTACATACAAGTTAGAAAGCCCTGAACATCAGAAAATTAGTGTGCAAACTGAGCAGCTGCTACTTACTTTGGGTTTACCTTTTCACCCTTTTCCTGCAAAGTGTGAAGAACTTCTCCTCCAGTTAACGACAATTGTGCTCTCTTGTTTTTATGGTCAAAAGCTACCAACATGTATTCCACCTAATATACAACACAAGAACACACAAAAAATATTAACACTCTAGACTGGAAAAATGTCAAAACAGACTATAATATGGCAGACTAGCCATCATTTGCAAACACATCTAGTTTCGTGGTAATATTCTGTAAGTGGGAATAACATTATTGTTTGACTTTTGTTTTTCACATATAAGATTCCAAATGTGCCATTCTCTAAAGTCCACAATATACTAATCATGAATAACAGTACTCAGCAGCTGCCACTGTGGTTTTCCAACATCCTCAGGGTGTTTTTGATTAAGGATGAAAACTCATCAGAATTTCTTTCCCAAGGGAATTAATCCAATCTGTTCTATTGCCTTATTCTGAACATTCATTTGGTACAAATATTATCCTTTTAATTTGCTGCTCAAAACACACAATGCAACAAAAGAGAGAGCTGCTGCTTCATAGGTGCACTAGGCAGCCAAATAAGCTCATGGCCAAGATCCAGATGAAAGGCCCATTCTAGTTTCCTTTAAAACACACACACCCAAACATAGACAGGCTATATCAGAGCAATTCTGTGGAGCGTTATGACACTTAACACCTGTCTATATATATAGCCAGGTGAATCTGTGGCTTGTATGTGCAGGACCAGCCGTAGATATTTTTTGGGCATTTTCCCTCTGCTTGTAGTGGAGCAGCATACTGTAATCCATGTCATATGGTCTGACATAACTAAAGGATGTGCAATACATACCACAAAACCAGGAAGCAGGTTTAGATTTATTATAGAGAACTAAACCTAGAGATTATAGTCATTTGTACATAGCTAAGGAAAAAATGTGACAGATTAGAGAACAAAGAGTACTTTACTTTGAACAGTATATCACAGAGCAGGGCAATTCTATAAAACAGGCTATTAAAAAGTCATGTTTACTATGCTTAAATTCATCAACAAACAAAAGACTTAACCATACTGTTTAGAGTACAATTTTATATCAAATTTGATTATGCTACAAGTTGCTTTTCTTTTTTGTTCATGAAAAAAGCTGTCTTCCTATTTAACCTCAAATGCATGATACAATTTACAAACTTTGCAGCCCAACCATGTCTATTCTCCACCAAATTCCACTGAGTTCAATAGGACTTAATCACTATACATATAGATCACAAGCACTCAACTCACAGAAGTTTAAATACTGCAGAGAGGTGGTATACCAGAAAGTTTGGGATATAGCTATCAATGATAAATTTGCATGTGGTCTTAAATTTAAAAGGGGATTATCGAACAGGAATGATTACAGTTTGGAAGAATGTTTAAATATATGAATAGCTGGTTCCGGTGGGGGATGAGTGTACATAACAGTATTATTGTTAGTAGGAGGATTTTTTTTCTTTTTATGTAAGTGGGTGTTATTGGTTGTATGTATAATATATACACATACCCTGAGAGTCTAATTCAAAAGTATGTATGCATTTTAATTCTGACAAGCAAGGAATCTCAGGCATTATACGATCAAAATAAGCTGCGTCCGGCTTAGAGAAATCAAGCATTCCCATTGCTGAAAGGGAGATTGGATGGACCTCAGTTAAGGAGTACTTTTGCCATTTCCCAACCATGTCATCTAGAAGCAATGCTACAGTACTTTTACCTGACAGCCAGTAATAGAGCACAAGCAGGAAAACTCACAAAGTGATAGTGCTGGGGCACACAGCCTGCTCCTAGAGGTTACAACACAGATGGAAACACTGCTTCCAGGAGCATTCCTTGGCAAGTTTAATGTGTAGTACTGCTCTTAGTTTAATTAAAAAATATACCACACCCTTCCAAACTCAAGTCATTAAAAATAAATTACACCAATTTTCCAAAATTTCTACCTCTTCACCTCCACCATCTAGCAACATTTCCAAACTCCACCCATAGCAGCCTTGCGAACACAAGATGGAAATTTACTTTAGCTTCCTAAATATGGTCACATTTTGTACATGCAAATTCTACTTTTAAGGTTACTAGTAAATTTTCAGATTCTGCCTTCAAGTCAAAACTTTGTTTAGAAAACAAAGCAGTGACATAAAAAAAAGATATTCAGAAATTGACTACTTGCATTAACAATCTCAATTTTCTAGTAATCTGCAAATATTTATTTATTCTGTCTAGGATATTAAAGACATACAATTGCATGTACACACTTTATGAAAGAAATTCCCATTTATAGGGTGCTTGTTAATACAACTAACTAGCAAAAAACAAAGGCTGTGATATTCTGTACAGTGCAAGGCTATTTAAATCTCATCAGTTTCAGTAAATTTAAGTAGCCTAAGACTGCAGTCCTAAACATGCATCGTTGAGGGATCTTATATAGATCTCAGTGGTATTTATTTCTAAGTAACAAACGATTCTGATTAACAAGCATGTGCAGGACACCATTTGAGGGCAGCATGGGTGTTTTAAAGTTCTTCCATGACAAATGGTTATGCAGCAACAGATAAAGTTTAAAGAGTATGAAGGCACAAAGGTGAGCATAACAGTCTACATGTTGGCAAGATATTCCATCCATTGATCTAACATGTACAGCTATGCAAATATTAAAATTATTATACTGTCTTTTTTTAATAAATAAGTGCTGTTTCTCATGTGCAATGCAGAAACATGAAGAAATTAAAAGTCTCCTTCATGCATTACACGCACCAAGGGGAGCCATGCACAGAACAAGGGGCAGGACCATGCTGCTGGCCCCATCCATGGCATTGCATAGTCCAGCTAACCTTTCCCCCTGACATCCACATTCAAAGTGCAGAGATAATTTAAGACATTTCTTGGCCACCTTTCAGGGCAGAAGTCCTACCAAGACATTCACCCTCTTCAAGTGTATCGATGTTCACCCTGCTCAAATGCATGTCTGAAGGGAGCTTAAATTAGGCCACACTCAAGAACAATCATGCTGCATTTGACAGGGGCGGCCAGAACATTTTTAATAAAAATATGTTGTCTTCTTTAGAAGTTTCAATATGTGAAATACAAGGGTAGAATCCAACTAAACTCCTACTTAGAGTAGACTCATTGAAATAAATGAGATTTAAATAGATTAACTTAAATTCATTCATTTCAAGAGGTTTACTCTAAGTGGGACTTTAGTTGGATTCTACCCAAAGTCTACAGAGAGGCAAAAATAACTTTCAATGTAAGATACTGGGAGTCAACGTAAGATGTTTATTCTTTCAGAAACATTAAAGTATATCCTTCCATAGACTCAGTATCCCAACAGCTGAACACAAAAAGCCCCTCCCCTTTTCCTCAGTCTGCTAATGCAAGACTGCTACCAGAAAAAGGACCTTAACATGCTTTCATTTATGTTTCACTTCCCTACACTATATTATAACGATAGTTAGAAAACTAAATATTTGATAGTTTAATTTCTCTGGCAATGTTAATTAGGTATTTCATATGAAGGTTTAGGAAATCTGTTCCTAATACAGTATGAGCGTGATTCAAAGAAAAAATGGAGGGGGGGGGGGGTCCTGTTCACTTCACTAAAGGAGAATGCATCATGGACTTCCCACTGTTTGTAGAGAGTATCCCTCTGCTCATAGAAGAGAATAGGAAAAAGCCTGAACATAAGAGACCTATGCGTGAACATCAAAGCTTGAAAATTGTGCCCGTTGGAAACAATCCTTAAAGGGGATTCCTTACGGCTTCCAGATTATCACGACCTGAACAAAACCTAATCTGTAAGAAATGGCAGTCATGCTTCTTCCTATAATTGGCCAAAAGGTTTGACAATGCAGTGTGCTTCATCACAAATCTTCAGTTTGGAGGCTGGAAAGATGCCCCAAGACAGGGTGCTGTCAGCAAAGAGCCTAAACACTTTTCATTGTGTCAAGGTAGAAGGATACGAAAGGAACTTATCCAGGGTGGAATAGGTTTCTCATTATCCAGTAGTTTCAGTTGAATAGCTGAGTCCTTTTCTTGAGTTTCCACAAGAGTTTGACTTGTTTTAAAAACAAGTAAACACAATGCATCTAACTTAGGAAAAGCTTTTACAGCAGAAAGCTCAACTATCCCAATGATGAAAAAAATGTTAATTAAAATTCTGTCCTACATTAGTAGCAATGCAGAACAGACAATTTAAGGCATAGCACAATGAAGATTTAAAATGCTATTTTGTCATGCGGCTTTACAGGCTGGAAAGTCTGGTCTTACTGATCATAGTAATCTAGAAGTGTGCCTCACTGAAATCAGTGGAACTGATCTGAGTAAAAAATAGATTACAATCAGCTGGATTTTCACAAGGTGTTGCCTGGTGAGGTGGAAGTCTAGGAATTTGATGCTGACAATAATGGATAATAATGAAATAAGAAGTCCTCTTAAGTGGATGAAGAGAAGATTTTCCACCATTACATCTAAACAGGAGGAATTTAAGTCACAAACAAAACTGTGCCATGAAAGGGTGCAAATAGAAACACAGTAGTTGGGTAGAACTTGCCTAGTACACGCACAGTTCTCTTTTCTCACAAAAACGAACGAAGAGAGGCACAGACAAATGAGACAAGGTGCAGAAATTCTTCAAATCTTGCAGAAAACTGCTAAACCAACATTTTGGATGTCAAGCACAGTAATTGAAGATTAACCTTTAAATAAAAAATGATCTCTTCAATTTTCTAAGGCTGAGGAACATTTAAAAAGGAACAGACAAGACATAGAAAACATAAGTAACAGATGCTTAACTCTACTATAAAATGAGTACCGTATATAAAAAGTAAACAAATGAAAACAGTGAAATTTAATCTAGAAGATATTGGAAAATAAGAAATGGTCTGAAAGGAAGAAAACACAAACAGCGAACAAGCTTTCCTATAACCTCCAAGCAATACATTCTAGAACCCCTGGAGGGAGTGTCAGAACAGGATTTGAGGTAAGGATTAAAAAAGTGAATTCATGAGTGTGTGTTTTTTAAAAAAGCAACAACAACCAAAACACAGAATATTGGATGAAATGCAGACTGCACTACTGAAAGGAACAAACATGGAAGAGTTAAGATTTAACCACTATAGAAGAAACAGGTCCACAATTTGTGCTACAGAAATATTTACAGAATATTCTTATCAAAGCACTTTGAATTTACACTACTGAACTAACACGGCAACTACAAACAATAAAAGGCATTTTTCATACTGAAAGGAAGTTAAGAGTGAATTTCTATGGGTTGAGCCCTCGTTAGACGGAAGCCACCAATGTAGAGGTTTCCAAGTACACCATGCCCTGCTGGGCTGTTGCTGTCAGGACAGGAGAAGGCGATTTTCACCTCTTTGTGCTCCTTTATATATCGTTTCCCCTCTAGATGGGCTTTAGAGGAGGCGTGCTGGCGGGGGCTAAGCCAAGGCTGGAGAAGCCATAGGATTTCTCATATCCCAGTCTCTCCCCTTGGCCACACACTGGAATGCTGCCTTTCCCCTCTTTTCGAGGCCTTAGGAAGCAGCCAGCACTGTTCTTTCTGCAGCAGCTGCAAGGCTATGCCAGGGAGGGATCAGATTCTAGAGCCTCCTTCTGAGGCTGTGGCAGTAGTTAGGGTCTCCAAGGGCTTCAAAGAATCCTATGGTCCCTGGGATGCTCTCCAGGGATCATAGGATTTCTCTCTTAAAGTATGTCAAAAAGATAAAGAAGAATGCTGTAATTGCAAAGTTAAAATAAAATTTCAAGAAAACATTTCTAAAATGGAAAGAGGAAAAGAGTACAGCATAAATAGCATTAAAAAGTAGGGGTGTGCACGGACCCCCCGGATCGGATCGGGACCCGGATCGGGACCTCCAATTTTGTCCCGGACCGGTTCGGACAAAATCGGAGGCCCCCCGGACCGGATCGAGTCCGATCCCGACCCAAAAATCGTAAATTTTTGGATCGGCCGCCATTTTTTTCCCCATAGACTTGCATTGCAATGCAAGTCTATGAGGAAAAAATGGCGGCGGGTGGGTAAGGGGGGGCCTAACTCCCTCCCCCCCCCCGGGGCCGTCCGCTGTGGACGGCCCCGGCAGGTAAACCCCCTCCCCCGCGCTCCCTACCCCCCCTGGGGCCGCCCGCTTCCATCCGCTGGCGCCCGCGGGCGCCAGCGGATAGAAGCGGACGGCTCCGGGGGGGGGGGTAAGCCCCCTTCCCCACCACTTACCTTCTCGGCCCGTCCGGCGCCGGCGGCTACTACCAGCGGGCTCCGCGGCCTACTCTCGAGTAGCGCGCCGGGTGATGACATCACCCGGCGCGCCACCCTGGAGCAGGCCGCGGAGCCTGCTGGTAGTAGTAGGCGCCGGCGCCGGACGGGAGCCGCCGGGCCGGGCAGGTAAGGGCCCCCCTCCCCCCTCCGCACGCCCCCTCCTCCCCTCCACGCACCCCCTCCTTACCTTTCCGGCCCGGCGGCTCCCGTCCGGCGCTGGCGCCTACTACTTCCAGCAGGCTCCGCGGCCTACTCTAGAGTAGCGCGCCGGGTGATGACATCACCCGGCGCGCCATCCTAGAGCAGGCCGCGGAGCCTGCTGGGAGTAGTAGGCGCCGGCGCCGGACGGGAGCCGCCGGGCCGGAAAGGTAAGGGCCCCCCTCCCCCCTCCGCGCGCCCCCTCCTCCCCTCCACGCACCCCCTCCTTACCTTTCCGGCCCGGCGGCTCCCGTCCGGCGCCGGCGCCTACTACTTCCAGCAGGCTCCGCGGCCTGCTCTAGAGTAGCGCGCCGGGTGATGACATCACCCGGCGCGCCATCCTAGAGCAGGCCGCGGAGCCTGCTGGGAGTAGTAGGCGCCGGCGCCGGACGGGAGCCGCCGGGCCGGAAAGGTAAGGGCCCCCCTCCCCCCTCCGCGCGCCCCCTCCTCCCCTCCACGCACCCCCTCCTTACCTTCCCGGCCCGGTGGCTCCCGTCCGGCGCCGGCGCCTACTACTACCAGCAGGCTCCGCGGCCTGCTCTAGAGTAGCGCGCCGGGTGATGACATCACCCGGCGCGCCACCCTAGAGCAGGCCGCGGAGCCTGCTAGTAGTAGTAGGCGCCGGCGCCGGACGGGAGCCACCGGGCCGAGAAGGTAAGTGCCCCCCTCCTCCCCCCCCCCGCTGTCCACTTTCATCGGCGGGCGCCCGCTGGCGCCCGCCAATGGAAGCGGCGGTGGGCGCCAGTGGGCGCCCGCCGATCCGCCGATCCGGTTCGGAGCTTTTTCGGACCGGTTCGGATTGGATCGGCCGATCCAGCTGCGGGATCGGAAATCGGATAATTTATCCGATTTCCCACTGGACCGGACTCGGATCGTGGATCGGGTCCGATCCAGTGCACATCCCTATTAAAAAGCTATCTGCATATCTTACTTGGATGTATGATAGAATATAAAAAGGTCAAAAAACAACCATTAATAGATCTTTCAAAAATATATTGTTAATAAATGTTTAAGAGCAGTATTACAATAAAAATAGCTTTTTCCATTTCATAACAAATGCTAAATAAGGGGTACCTGAGCCCCAGTATGTTTTTTTTAAAAAATTGTTTACTATAAAATCTCAATATAGATTGCTTTTTCAGAAGGAAGTATATATATTAGGCTGACCATATGAAGAGGAGGACATGGCTCTTGTATCTTTAACAGTTGTATTGAAAAGGGAATTTCAGCAGCTGTCATTTTTATGCATTCAGCACCTGGTGAAATTCCCTCTTCATCACAACAGTTAAAGCTGCAGGAGCTATACTGGAGTGACTAGATATAAAAGAGGGCAGGGCTTCTGCAGCTATATAACTGGTGATGAAGAGGGCATTTCACCAGGTGCTGCATGCATAACAATGATGCCTGCTGAAATTCCCTTTTCAATACAACTGTTAAAGTTACAGAAGCACTGTGCTCCTTTTCATATGGTCACCCTAATATATATATATATATATATATATATATATATATTAAAAAACAAAAGCTAATGCTCATTTGAAGTACCACTCCAAACCAAGTTAGCCTCAGGGCAGAAACTATTACTGAAATCAGTAGGACTTTACATGCACAACTCTGCCCAGGATGTGCACCTTTCTTTCTTTCTTTCTTTCTTTCTTTCTTTCTTTCAACTTAGTTGGCACAGCTCCACAGATTAAAGCTGGTCTTTTACAAAGAATCAACTAAGGCTTCAATCCTATATACACTTACCAGAGAGAAAACCCAACTGAATGCAATGGCTTTACTTCTGAATTAACGTGCATAGGACTGGGATGAATATATGCCAAGTCTATAGCATCTTGTAATTTATCCTAGAGAACTTTTAATACACAATTTAGTGCAGGGTAGGCAATCTGATGCTCTCCAGATGTTTTGGACTTTAATTCCCATCGGCCCCATCCACCATTGTCAATGGCGAGGAATTATGGGATTTATCAACCAAAAAAATCTGTAGTGCACGCAGAAAATACCATAAATATGTATGGCAGAACAGGCATACATAGTCTAGCATATATAATTTGCTGAAACAGAGAAAACTGGAACTACAAATGTGGATCTGCTGAAATAGAGAAAACTGGAACTACAAATGTGGTTATAGCCAAAGTAATAGTCATATCTTAAACCAAGCTAAGACCTGTTGGCTCATGTTAATCTTAATTACAAACATTGAAATTTCCTCTGTTTATGTCCCAGGGCAAAAATAAACTTTGATTTTAATGGTATCTAATAGGTCTCTTTCCTTGATGAGACAAGTTATGATTTACGTAACATTTATGTACATCGTATGCAATTTTTCAAGTGTTATTCTTTATCAGGGACTCTGCTCATAGGGATGCAAGACAACCTTCAGGTAACCATGCAATTCTACATCCATTCTATGCTCTTAAGTATTGGATTTTGGAGGAAGCACATGTTTTGCATACAGATAATCCTAGGTTCACTACTTGGCATGTACAGAAATGGCTATACTGCCATGTGAAACTCTGGAGACTTCCTATAACGCGCAGGCACTACTGAGACTTGTTTCACAGATAACGAGAAGGCACTGTCAAGAAATTTCCCCACGAGAATTCTTGTCATAGTGGCACCGCCATTTTGAATTTTCAAGCTGCGGCAGGGGCACAGCACAACTTGTTGTTATGTGCAATTCCGGCAAGGAGGGGTTGTTGCGGTGCTTGACATGCCACCCAAAACCTATGGGCTGCTTTAGGACTATGGGTGGCTTGTCAAGCATCCCAACAACCAACCTTCACTGGGTTCACACATAATGATCAACCACAGCACGCTTGCACCATAGCTTGGATATCCAAAATCACAGCCACCACTGCAACTAGAACCTAAATAGACCAAGACAGCTTCCTATGGTCCTAACCTTCTTCAAGGTCAAGTCTCTAAGATTGAAACAAACATAGAAATTTCTTATAAACCCTTTTTATGACCAAGTGAAGCTGAAAAATGCCAAAAGTATCCCCTTTCTTGGGATTGAAATCGGTTAGCAATATCTCATTTTCACTTACAAACTTGTGATAAGTATCTATGTTCGATAGGCTTGATTTGTTAAAAAAAGTAATCAACAAAAAGGGATTTTGGATGTTATTCAATGTAACTGTTTTTTATGGGCAATCATCTTCAATTTCTGTGAGGTACCATCACCTTAGGCAGTACAAGTCTGGAGATGCCTTATGAAAGCAATCTTTAACAATGCATGAAGCAATTATCATAGGCATGTTTGTTACAAAACTGAATGGCATTTTTTTCCAAATATACATTTATTTAAATTCTTTAGCACACTTCTAACACCATTAAGTTCATGCCATCCATAAGCATTAACTGATTAGAAAATTCTAGAAATTATTATTCTCTTTGCCACACCCAATCCTCCTTTTTGCATTTTGGTATCATAAACATGTAATGAATTGCACTAGTGAAAAATATAAAACAAGAAAAATCTGGCATTCTAATTATCTACTAAGTATTACTGAAGTTATATTTTTAGGCATAAATCCACTAAAGTGGAAGACACAGGCCTCAGATATAGGCTTAGCTTTATTTTTTCAGTAGTTTATACTACTAGTGACACTAATTGCTGTAAAAAATATAGACCACTTCAGTCATTGTAAACTTCAGCTACTGTAAAAACTGCATCATGGAAGAGTAGTGGCTGTAGGCAGATTCATACATATAACCACCTTTATCAGGCCCCTTCTCCTACTGAATCCTTCCACAACTAGCATACATATGTAACTCCATAATTAGTAAACAAGCCCTATACCTGTTAAATAGTCAGTGTGTAGAAAGATATGGCTTAAAGCAATCTCTTTCACATGAGATAAGCTAAAGCTCATTTTTCATATGTGATGCTAACGAGTTCATTTAGTCTGGGATGCCTCTTTCATGAAAGCTATTAATGCAAAACTGAAAGTGAAAGATAGCACTCTAAATTCAAACCCAAAACACTTTAATTGCTTGTGAAAATGGCCTGAGACCGGTGTGTATCAGCAGACGGAGTTGAACTGGGCTTTTGTGTGTGTCTAAACTCCCAATCCCACACACGCTTTATCTAGTAGTAAACCACACTTAGTCAATGGAACTCACTTCCCAGTCACACACACAGCCTCATACTATTGGCCAAAGAATATGCGCCTCCCCTCTTGTGCCAGGTCCGGCATTCCACCTGCGAGCCAAGGTGACAGCGGCCTACCTCCCAAGAATGTTGTATAAGTACATTCTGCAAGCCACTAACACCGCCCCCCGGTAAAAGCACCAGATCAACAGAACCCTTCTCCTGGATGACCTACGACTAGCTTCCATCCGCGTCTGAGAGGTCCCCCCCCCCCCCCGGACCGCCTTTGTTTCCTGGCACTCACCTCGTCCCCCCACTTGAGCACGTCCTTGTGCCTCTCCCCGACCGCTCGGTAGATGTGCAAGAACTGGAGGATGCCGTGTTTGCGCACGTGGTCGGCGTGCCGCTGCGTCTTCTCCCAGCTCAGTGGGGAGCCCTGCGACAGAAGCCCCATAGCCCTCGAGCGGACGGGCGAGCTGCAGCGACTGAGGGGAAGGAGAAAAGCGGCGGCTGCCGTCACTGTGGAGGGGAAAGCGGGCGGGCACTGGCAAGAACCCCTCAGGCGGCGGCGGGAAAGACGGAAGAAGAATCCAGCCGCTCACAGGACACGAATGAAGGGACACTACTTCTCCCCCCCCCCCCCCCCCAGCCCCGTCAGCTCCTCCGCGGCGCCGGTAGGACAGAGCGGCCGCTCGCTCGCGCGCCTTGCGGTTGAGGGCAAAACCAGAGAACGCCGAGGAGGCCGGCTACGTCTCTGTGTGTACAGCGAGAGAGAAACGAGTGTTGTGGCGGCGGCGGCGGTCACCGTCCCGGCAGCAGCGGAGCACGTGATCGAAGGGAGGCGAGGTTATGCGCGCGCGTGCGCGCTTTTTCTCTTGCGCGCGCGAGCGAAGGAGAAGACGGCGGGGCGGGGGGAAGAAAGAGGGAAGGAGGAACCGATAGAGTCAAGGCGTCAGGCGGTGACTCAGCGCTTTTTCTGCCGTTACTTCCCTCGCCCCCTCCCCCGCTTTCTTTTTAACCGACATCGGTGGAAGTGGGAGGTGACCTGCTGTTGTGATCGCCTCAGATCTCTTTGTCCGCCCTGATAACGTCCAGAGAGGGGGGGGGATTATCATAAAGTGTCCTTTGTTCTGTCAGAATAGTATAAGTAAAAGCCTATTATTATTATTATTATTATTATTATTATTTATTAATTTCTGGCTTTTCAGGATACAAATCCTTCCAAGGCAACACACAACAAAACACAAAACCAGTAATAAAGCCTTCTATTTCAAAAACAGAACCCCACACGGAGAGAACTAAATCCACACAATAGAAATGCTTAGCTATATCGGAAGCATTTAGAAACAAGCTTTTCCCCATATGAATAAAATAATATTGCAACGATTTTTTTTTTAAAAAAAACTTAAAAATCAATAGGACAACAGCAACAATAAACTACTGAGAAAGAATGCCAGGGAAACGGGCAAGGCACAAGGTTACAGAATAAATCATATCATATATACAGAGGCGGTACCAAATCAAATTCATTAAACAAAAAACCTACGGTTTACAAAAACAATGTTAAGGCTCCACAGTTTCCAACCAAGCACCAAAAAGCAGGGAAATTGGGAGTTAAGGCTCATATGCCTTAACGCCACATCCTCCCTAAGGAGGCAGAAAGTGTAAGTGAAATTCTCATTCTCCCAAAGCAGATAAACCATGAGGACAGGGTGGAGAATATGATATGCAGAGGTGACTGTGGGGTTGTGGAAAAGTGATCACGAACTACTTTGGGCCACCTACTTCTCTTTTTTTTTTTAGAGCAGCCCTTCCCCAACCTGGTGCCCTCCAAAGGTGTTGGACTACAACTCCCATCATTGCAAGTCAGTATGTATTATGGTCAGGAATGCTGGGACTTGTTATCTCAAAAATCTAGATATGCAATTTGATCTGCAGAGGTGACTGTGGGGTTGTGGGAAATGATGATGAACAGCTTAGGACCAGCTACTTCTCATTTCTTAGAGATTCTTATATCGAGAGTTGCAACCCAACACATCTGACAGGCACCAGGTTGGAGAATGTTGTTCAAGAGCAAGGGAAGGCAGAATGTAGATCTCCAGATGTTTTGGAATTTAACTTGTAAAAGCCCCTATCAGCATGGGCAGTTATCAGGAATGCTGCGAGTTGATGTCCAAAACATCAGGATAGATCTATTTTCTGCCCATATCTGTACTAAAGTATGATGTTTTCCAGCATTAAGATATGTGATCAATCAAGGAACTACAAAAAAGCTGCATCACTTTCAATAAACTGTCTAAACCAAATGAAACAACAATGACTGAAGCTTGAATACCTAATCCAGATAGCCCTTCAGACATCAACATTAGTTTTCAACGCATGGCATAGGATGTCTGTTTCTTGAATATCAGATAAAGGATTTCTCTTACTTGTTCAGCAGTGTGAGATCAAAGGCAGAGCTACCACCTAATACTTTCACGCGTAAGTATTATTTTAAAATTAAGTATGAAATGATTTATGTCTTCCCCATAACACATAACATGAGAGTTAAAGTGCAACACATCTGGAGAGCACCAAGCTGGAGAAGTTTGACTCCTATACATGTCTTCTCAGAAGCCAGTGCCACGGAATTCACTAGGGCTTACTCCCAAGATGTATAGGATTGCAAACTAATCTCATCTGAAAGGTGTTCAAGACAGCCAAACTGCTGCTCCTCTATCGCTTTGATGAGATGATGTATTGTGGAGGGATTGTGGGGAGTGAACAGTATATTTTGTATAAATACATTTTAAGAAAAAACATTGGTTCTTTGAAGGGCAGGATATTGACCAAAGTTGGAAGTGCCTGGCACATGCTCTGGTTCTAGATCTGTAATGAATAGTTCCCCTTTTGTTATCAAGCGTGCTGCTGTATGCGAGATGTGTTTGAGAGAAAAGTATTGGGCAGACCCTGTATTTGGTAAGGGTATGGAACAGCATTCCCCATCTTGTTGCCTTCCAGGTGTCCCAGCATTCCTGACCATGGGACATACTGACTTGCAATGATGGGAGTTGTAGTCCAACACCTTTGGAGGGCACCCGGTTCGAGAAGGGCTGCTCTAAACAAAAAAAGAGAAGTAGGTGGCCCTAAGTAGTTGGTTATCAGTTTTCTACAACCACACAGTCACCTCTGCATATCATATTCTCCATCCTGTCCTCATGGTTTATCTGCTTTGGGAGAATGAGAATTTCACTTGCACTTTCTGCCTCCTTAGGGAGGATGTGGCGTTAAGGCTTGTGAGCCTTAACTCCCAATTTCCCTGCTTTTTGGTGCTTGGTTGGAAACTGTAGAGCCTTAACATTGTTTTTGTAAACCGTAGGTTTTTTGTTTAATGAATTTCATGGCTTTGTATAACGGATGACTGGATATTATACAGTTAACAACCAAGCCAGCGTCAGCCAGGATGTTATACCATCTTGACATCCAATATAAAATCAACGCTAGTGTTATGTGTTGAACTCACTTTTAAAATGAATAAATCAACCAAAATGCTTGCATCTCCCTCATTTTTAAAGACAAAGAGATGAAACCTGGCATCATGGTAGCTTTTAAGTAGGGATATAGCTATGTCAAGTTTGAAGCAGATCTGTTCATGCCTTGATTTTTAGGATTTTTTTTAAAGTTCAAACAGAAATCTCTTTGGGGTCTAGGACCTTGAGCAGTACAAGTTTAAAAAATGAAATTAAAGATAAAGAGATGAAACTTGGCACCATGGTAGCTCTGAAGTAGGGATTTAGCCATGCCAAATTGGAAGCAGATCCGTTCATCCCTTGATTTTTAGAAATTTTTCAAACTTCAGTTAAATTTTGTAAATTAACTAAAATGCTTACAATTGCATGATAGCTCTTAAGTAGGGATTGAGCCATGCCAAGTTGGAAGCAGATCTGTTTATGCCTTGAGTTTTAGGATTTTTTAAAACTTCAAACATAATACTCTTTGGGGTCTAGTACCTTGAGCAGTACATTAAAAAAAAAAGAAAGAAATTAAAGATGAAGAGTTGAAACTTGGCACCATGGTACCTCTTAAGTAAGGCTTTAGCGATGCCAGGTTGGAAGCAGATTGGTTCATGCCTTGAATTTTAGGAATTTTTTTGAAGTCAAACTTTTTAAAAAAATATCCTAAAAATCAAGGCATGAACCGATCTGCTTCCAACTTGGCATGGCTCAGTTCTAGGATGACCACTAGGGTGTGGCGTAGTGGCTAAAGTGTTGGACTGGGAGCTGGGCGATCCGGGTTCTACTCCCCACTCAGCCATGGAAACCCATTGGGTGACTTTGGGCCAGTCGCAGACTCTCAGCCCAACCCACCTCACAGGGGTGCTGTTGTGAGGATAAAATGAAGAGGAGGAGGATTATGTATGCCGCCTTGGGTTTCTTGGAGGAAAAAAGGTGGGATATAAATGCAATAATAAATAAAAATAAAAAACTGTCAGGATTTCTCCAGATTTCTCCTGGTTTTTGTTCTGTCCTCGGTGTCAGGGGGGATTTTATGCAATAGTCTATAATGACCTGGAATTACACACTTTCCCCTTTAATGCCACCATTAGCGTGGCAAGGGAGAATGACATGCTTTCTGGAGGTGTGTCATTCTCTCCCACTGCTCCAATCAAGGCCTTAAAAGAGGAAAACATGTCATTCCCAGACATTATAGAAAAGGGCCTGACTGGAGCAGTGGGGTAGGGGTGAGAATGACATGCTTTCCCCTCTGCTCCAATTGGGGACTTTAAGGTGGCCCCAGAAAGCCATTTTCCTGCCCCCTCACTAGGCATCCTCTTTTTTGGTTTCCCAAATATGGTCACCCTACTCAGTTCTTGCACAGGCTGCATTTCCATCCCTAGATATTTACTCAAAAGTAAGACCCATTGAATTTCCTTGGTTCTTGAAAAGCAACACACTTGCTTTTAGATTTGCCAGTCTCAGCATTCTATGTGTGCTATGAATGCCTGCTTTGTCTGTCCCTATAGTTTCCTGCAAGGTCCAGCCGGGGAAGCCAGTAAATTAAACCCAGGGGTGAAGGGTGGGATTCCCTCAAGTTCATCTGACAGCAGGTACTATAGAACATGGACCTTCCAGGAGTGTTGAGGCTGGATTTCTGGCAGACCCAGCCAGGCAACTTTATGGCCTGTTAGTCCCTCAATCTGGTAGCCTGCAGAGCACCTGCCTCGTAAAGCAAATGGCCACATGAGAACTGTTATTATAGCCTCCTATTTTGTTTGTCTTTAGTAGTCTGTGGTCCAGATCTCTTCAGAAGGGGGAACAGTGTTATGTGGTTGGGGTCAGTCTAAATTATCTCCAGGGGTCCATTACTCAGTGCCTCTGATAGCAAAGAGATTGAGGATTTCCCCCAACTCTGTTACTCTTGAAGTTACTAGGTCTGTTGAAAAGAGATTTTATAACATAAGCATGAAAACAGTGAATACCCCTTTTAACTTGTTAAACCAATAAAAACATGCCACACAAGAAGTCTTAAGATATGGTTTATAAAGAAAAGTAAATGCAAAAGATCATCAGATACAGAAGTGAAATCTGCAACATTACTACTACTACTACTAGTAGTAGTAGTATCCTGCCTTTTGCCCAATGCTGGGCCTCAGGGCAGCCTTACAAAACTAAAACATATACAGCTAAAACCTATAAATAGGAATATACAAAATTTAAAAATATAATTAAATACTTTCCAATATTAAAGCATTTAAAACATTTTAAATACATAACAATTTAAAAGTCAAAGGTATAGACAGAGGTCCAGATTATTTGCCAAAGGCGTGCTGGAACAAAAAAGGGGTTGTCTGCCTCCAAAAACACATCAAGGAGGGAGCCAGTGTAGACTGCAAGGATTAGAAAGAAAATGCATGTGTACACTATGCAAAATACACTATAGTTTAACTGTTTCTAAACCTTATTAGAAAAACAGGGTGACTAGGCCGAAACCAACGTTGTAGGCCCAGAAGCACTTTGAAAGGTTTCAACATTGTACTTAAAACTTACACCTGCCCAAACTAATTAAATGAAGTGTTTGAAGGTTTCAACTTTACAGTAGCATGGACCAAACTCTTAGAAAAGAGGGAAGGAGCACACTGTGTGTGAGTGGGGTGGAGGGATTGAAAGGGATGTATAGCTACCTATTCCCAGGGGAGATCTGAAGATCAGGTTATCATGGATCCAGAGGAACCACACCCTGCTTCACCAGAGAGCAAAAGAGCAAACTGGCCTTATGAAGATAGCCCAAATTACTCTCAGAGCCAAAGGAAAGCATGTTCCAGAAGAGAAAAGAGAAACTCTTCTTCTTCACTCAAAAGGTCTGTGCTAGAGGCAGCGGTCATTTCACACACACACACACACACACATCCTAAGTCAGGAGGGGGGGGGAGAGTGACGCTACTGAGCGTGCCTCGCGCTATGAGGGAAGATGGCCTCCTCATTGACTTGAATGAGAGGTTAAAATAGTCCTTAAAAGTCAACCGAAGGGAATTTTTAAAAAACGAAAAGCTTTCCACCAACTACAGTGAAGGAGGAAGAAGACCCCACCACTGGATTAATTAATAAGGCTCCAGAAATTATGCAAATCGTGAGCACAAAACTTGCAAACCCAAAATAATTTGACAAAAGCAGGGAGACAAAAGCAGGTTTGTGTTCCTTTTCTACCTTAAACTGCTCTCCTTCCCTCAATCTTTCACCAATCTTCTTGAAATTTTCAGGTAATGTAAAACAAACATTTCTTTCTGGCAACTGTAAATTTCAGAAAGATTAGTGAAACATTTTCGATTTTATGGCTGTTAGGATGATCCCCCCCCCCCCATTATCACTTTAACATGGCGGAACATGTTTTTTTACTGATGGTCCTTAACAATGGAGGCATGACTGTGCCTCCATTAATAACCATGACAGTGTCAGAAGTCAATATAAAAGATGAAAAACGTAGGCCTACAGAAATCTCCCTGAATCCTGTTTATTTGCATATGCCAAGGACAGCTTTGTAAGGTGGAGTAAAAAGATGAACTTTGTACCTTGCATGCAAAGATAAACATGCTTTTTTTAAAAAAAACCTATGCACGTTGAGGATAATATTTTAGCCAGGGTGTGACAGCGGGCCAATTAACAAATAGTTCAGATAACTCTTCCAAAGAAACAAAACAAAAGCACAGGCACAGGCACAGCCATTGATAACCAGTTCTGTACTGATCTACTGCTTATATGTAACTTTAGGTCATCACAATATAAAACAGGGAAGATGGGCAGTATATCAAGTATAATAAAATATAATTAATTACACATGAATCAATAAGAAACTGATCCCATTAAAACAAGCTGTCATAAAGTTAATCACTGAAGATACAATACTATGCATGTTTAGTCAGAAATAAAGTCCTAGAACTAGCATCCTCCAGTCAGCATTCCCCAGTTGTAGGGCTTTTTTTTCTGTCTAAACATGTATAGGATGTATAATTCTAGTACTACCAATTCCAAACCTAAATTTAAAGTTCCATTATATCAGATTCCAATTTAAGTTTTTATATGAAGTCATAAACCAGCTGCTGATTGGAGCTGATCTGAAATAAGACTTTTTTGCTGCTTGGCGCCGAGAAATGGAGCCTCTCTCAGCACTGAGAAGGGGAAATGTCATCTCTGATCAGCTGCTGGTCAGGGATTAGACCTTTTGCTTGCAGCGAGGGGCTGGTGCCTGGGAAAGAAGCTGGTGGGCCAAATGAAGAGCCCAAATGGACTGGAGGTTCCCTATTCCTGTGTTAAGGTAATTCCTCTAGCAATGGCCAATCCATGATGTATGGTAGTGGAGAGACTATATTTGTTTTATTTATTAAGGGTGCAATCCTATGCATGTTTAGACAGAAAAAGTCCTATTTACTCAGAAGTGAATCCCACTGTAGATATACATTTACACTGCAGTCTAAATCTCTCTTCTAGTAAACCTCTCAGGAGAGGCAACTGCTACCCAATAGTTAACCTGCTTATTTAATTTTCACACCTTTTCCTTGTGTAAGAATACTGTGACAAAGCAAGGGAGTGCTTGACCCTGGCACACAACAGCAAGGTGATTATATGCTAGTTATGCAATGTCCTAGGACAAAGGCCTTGTCGTCCTGACAAAAGAAATGCAATGATTACTCAGCTATAGAGTGAGGAAATCATCTGATCAGACAACTGATAACTCTCATCATGGAACATGGGCATCCATAGTCTCTGGGAACCACCAGCTGGTGTTGTCCCTGGAAAACCCACTAATCCAGCCCAACCTTCCACCAGAAATGTGAAGATAAGACCTACATTGTGGAAGACATTGCCATATAATCAGGAGTCAGCACTCTTTGTAGACAGAATGAGGCAGTCTGCCTCTGGCAGCAGATTTTGGGCTACCATTAAATAGTCAATTATTTAATGGCCAATTATTTAATTTATATTATATTTTCCCATCATGGGTTGCACCATATGTATTTTCTGCTTCAGATGACTATCATGTTTGGGGCCATCTCTTCATATAAACCAGCTTTCCTCCACCTGCCTAGGCAAGATAAGATTACCTCTAAATAGCAGGTTCTTGCAGGGTCAGCTCCAGGGTTTTATGGGCCTCAGGAAAGATTCTTAAAGCCCCCCCCCACTTTGTGTGGGCTCCCTGCATGCATAGCACCACATACATATGTGGTAACAAGCCTGGCCTGTCAGCTTGCTCCTTCAGCACTGCACTACCTTGGAGATTTGTGGGCCTGACCTTAAAGGCAGCAACAGAAGTTGCACACCGGAATGAGTTTAGCAATAGCAGCTAGTCCCTAGTCTGCCATTTAACCTAGCCAGGGGAATTGACGAAATTCCCTTGAGGCTTGCAATATACCTGGCATTCAAAATCAATGTGAAAACCACCACCACCCCAAAGTCCTCCAAAGCTGAAGCCCTGAAATTCTGGGAGAGTGATGGGGAAAATCTTTCTCCTCTGTGCTTGCTTAAAAAATCGATTCTCAACTATTTCAGGCCCTTTCCAGATGAAACGGCACAACACAGGTTCTTCATGGAGAAATGTGTGGCTAAATTTTAATATACATTTCATTTCTGATATGGTTTTCCTTACTTCAACCAAGGACAAAGGTGTTTTTTTTTTTGCTGCTATTAGCTTCTCTTCAGGAATTATTTTACAATTATACAAGGATTTCAATTATTTCAGCACTGTATTGTTCCCCTCTCCTTTCCCAGAGAGAAAAGCTTTTATACTGCAGTTGGCACATCAGATCCCTAGCTAACAGCAGGTTACTTACAATAACAGCACCAGGTCGCTGTTGTGATTTTGTCTCTGCAACTTATTTGTCATGAAATTATTTTACATGACAAATAAGTTATACATAAGATCTCAGCTAACCACTAAGCAGAAGTATTCACAAAAGCAAAGCACATATACTGATGAGCAGCCACCTAATAGCTCTTGAACGTATACCAAGAATACATTCATAAAACTACTCAAGTGACTACTAAAAGCAGTGTCTCGAATCCTAGAAATATAAGCCAAGCTGTCACTTAGCATATAACAAAATGTTCAATGCACTCAGCATTTGTGAAAAATATTATATACATGTCTGTTTGCTATTGTTGCATAAATTATGCTATTTCCAAGTGTCCAAAGTCCAGATATGAAACACTTGACGAAAGACCTCTTGAAGCTTTGGAAACTGATTTTATTCTGCGCAGAATAGGTGACCTCTGGACGCTAACGCTGCTTTCCAGAGTCGCACCGCACCACGTTCAAACAAATACTTTTATACATCAGATGTCACATGACATTAGCCCTCATCCCATTGGTTTACAGCCTCAAAAACATCATTTCCGGCTACAGCTACTCTCGAGTAGACCCGAGTAGTGGCCAGACGTGGCATTGCATTGCCATGTGCTATTTTACTTGTACCCAGAGTTGCTTTGCAACGTCCCTCCACTTCTATCATTCCCTTATATGGTCATTTTGTCTCTCCAGGTGTGCCAAGGTCACATCTGGATGAGTCACACTCCTGGTTACAATGGAGTCTGACCTGGAGAAGAAGGAGCATTGGCAATATTGACAAGCTCCTAGTTCTTGTGCCACCAAATCACTTGCAAGCAGCTTGACTTTTGCAGAAATGGATACAATGGACAGGCAGTGGGGAATGGGCCTTTGGGGTGCTGTGTGTGGACGGTTTGGGTGTGCATGTCAGAGAACACATGTAGGATGCATGTAAGATGCGTGTCAGGGGAAATGGACATGTTTTGTGGTGAAAATCATAGATCTGTTCAGATTTTTACAACAGTCCCCCCTCAAGGCAATCCTTAATTGAAGGGGCTGCTTGTGTTACCTCTAACTGGCTCTCCTATACCTGCATGTCTTGTAGGCAGCCGACAAAGAAGTTGTAAACAGCAACCAGCAATGATACAGAAGCACATAGCCAGAAAGACAGACATTCTCACATAACAGCTTCTACTCTAATCTACTGGGAGCCGCTTGTAAGCATATTTCTTACATACCAACCACAACCTGTGTGTTGATCTGTGTTTTTCTATCAAAGTCACCAGGGTTTGAGAAGTTAAATACCTGTGACTTTGGAAAGAGTGTTCTTAATTATCACAATCTTACTATATTTTTCTATCAGCAAGGTGCAGATACAATCATAACTATTCACTTTCAGAACCCATTACATTTCTACAAAGCAGGTTCCCACAAATTTTCCAGTCTCCTTCTGCGATATGCACACACACTCCCCTTTAGGAGTGTGGGTCAGTTTCATTCTTCTTCCAAGAACTTATCAGTTAGTAAGGCTGTCAAGTTGATGGGGTGGGCCACAAAAGGCAGCCCGCTTGTGTGTGTGTGACAAAGGGGCCATTCCGCAGGCCAAACAGGTGTTGTTGGTCTAGATTTTTGTGAAGTTTACAATAAGTTTCACAAACTGGTTCTCGCTCAGAGCTTTTCCGAGGGAGATCCAAACCAAAATCCCTCCCCCCGAGTGACACTGAAACCATAACAAGTTCAAGGCCCTTGCTTTTGCTTGAACAACAGCTTTAGGTCTGAATCACTTTTCTTCACCGACCACTCTTCTTTGACTGGTGCTGTGTTGGCCTGGATTGTTGGTGGAGCTCTCTTGACACATGTGTAATGGGTCCACCTTTTTCTTCAGGCAACTTTAACAGCAGCGTTGGAAATCAGCAAAACTTGGTATGGCCCTCTTCATTTCTCAGCAAGAGGCTCGTCTTTCCAAGTTCGAATTAGGACCCAATCGCCTGGATTGAATGGGTGCGCAGGCACGTCCAAGGGCAGTCTTTGGAAAAGCGCCACGTACCTATGCAAGGTGGATAAAATGGACTGAAGGGCAATTACATGCTCTTGTATCTCCTGACAACTTATCTCTAAATTCACATTTTCAGCTATGGTCAGAGACAGGATGCAAGGCGGCCTCTCATATACAGTTTCAAAAGGTGACAATTTAGACCTATCTCTGGGGGTACACCTGATTCAAGTAAGGGCAAGAGACAGTGCTTGTTGCCATTTCAACTCTCTCTCCATAGCTAGTTTCGTTAGGGCTGTTTTCAGAGTCCTGTTCATCTTTTCTACTTGGCCACTGGCTTGTGGTCTCCAGGGCGAGTGGAGAACCTATTCTATTCCCAGGGCTATCAACACTTCATGAACTACCTGTGCAATAAAGTGTGATCTTTGATCAGACTGTATCATCTCAGGCACCAGGAAACGGGGAATGATTTCTTTCAAGAGGACTTTGGCTGTGGCCTGTGCCATGGCTTTCTTTGTGCAAATGCTCTCACCCACCCCGTGAGCTGGCCTACAATTACTAGCAAGTATTTGTACCCAAGGGCTGGCATCAGCTCAGCAAAGTCAATTTGAAGTCCTTGAAATGGGTAGAAGGCCCATGGCCTGCCACCTGTAGGTTGGGGATGAGAGTGTCCCTTTGGGTTGGTTTTCTGACAAGTGGGGCAATTTGTCGCAGCTCTCTGCATTTCAACATACAGTCCTGGTGCCACCACTTCCTGTGTCATTAAGTCCCCAGAGCACTCCCTTCCAGGTGAGTGCTTTGGTGTAAGGCTAGTACTAGCTGGATCAACAGAGGTCTTGGCAACACTACTTTTCCTCCTGGAAGAACCCACCATCTTTCTGAAGTCTTTGTTGCTTGGCACTCTTTGACAGCTGTTTCTTCTTTTGGTGAGTAAACTGGTGTTGTCTCTTTCCACTTGATCGGTAGGAGATTCAGCTGCTTTGCTGGTTCTGGCTCCAATCCCTCTTTAGCTGCCTCTTTTGATGCCTCGTCTGCCAATCGGTTCTCTTTTCTTTCTTATGGGCAACTGCTTTTTCTATGCGCATGTACATGCATCACTGATACTCAAAGTGGCTTCTTTCATGCTTCCAGCCGTCTTTCAATCTGTGGTCCATTGGTGATCTTCTGTCTTGATGAAGCTTCTCTCTCTCTATAGCATCTCATGCCCTCTGCATGTTCTAGGGCTTTTGCAAATGCTGTCAACTCTGCAGCTTGCGCTGACCAGCTGGTTGGAAGTCTTTCTTTAAAGTCTCTCTTTTCAGGACTACCACAGCACAACCTGTGTAGCACTTGCCTCCTATGACATGACTGGATCCGTCCACGTACATCTCCACTTCCGCATCATCCTGAGGCACATCTGACAGGTCTGGTCGTGCGATTGTCACTTGCTCTAAGACTTCCACACAGTCATGTTCTATCATTCCTTCTACTGGCATGAGGGTTGCTGGGTTCAGGATGTTGCTGAGTTTGAAGATCAGTCCCGGTTTTCCTAGCAGGGCTATTTCATAGCGGGACTGTCTGCTGAGATTCAGAAGTTTCTCTCCTGCTGTGCCCAAAATTTTGGGGGGCACCATGTGGAACATGTACCTTGACGTCTCCTCCCATTCTTTGAATCAGCACTCTCAATGCTATGCCTTTCTGGAGATGACATCAAAGCCTTCTTCAATTCAAGGAAAGCCTTCTCCATGATTGGTGTCCATTTCCAATAGCAGATCTCTTGGCTTCACCTGTATTTTCACTGGTGTTGTATTCTTTGTTTGAGCAGGTCCGCTTCCAGCCCAAGCTTCGGGCGGCACTTGCTCCAAGAAATGACTCAAAGTATGATCTTTTTTTTTCTTTTTCCCCCTTCTTCTGTCTCTCACCTGAGACAATCAGTCCCTGGATTCTTTCACCCTCCATTTCTCTTCAATTGCAGCCAGCAATTCAGTAGTGAGCATAGGGGATCTGGGCCATCTTCAACTTGCTTCTCTGGCTCTTCTCTCTTTCTACTCCTTTGCCTTCTTTCAGTCATCCAGGGGGGCCTTGGTTTCCTCCTCCCTCTGTCAGTTTTCTCACCCGTCTTTTAATTGCCATCGCCAGTAGTGCTATTTGTTGCTTTGTCTTGTGGTCTTGTTTCTTTTCTTCATGCTGTTCCTGGCAGCTGTAAGTTTTGCTATGTACATTGTGGATAGGATTGGCTGGGTTGCTCATGCCTCTGGATCTAGGTCAGAATGCTTCTTAAGTCTCTCTATCAGGCATTCTAAAAAGGCAGCAGGATTCTCACTCAATTCTTGCTTGAGTTGGTAGACTTTGGTTTGATCCACCACTTTGTGCACTGAAGCAGCCATTCCATGTAAAATCAGCCTGCGGTAGTGTTCTAGGCTTGCTCTGCCATCTAGGGTATGTGGTTCTCAGTTTGGAATGCTGCGTGGCACAGCCAATGTTGCTGTTGGAACGCTTGGGTCCGGTTTCTTTTCTCCAAACTCTCTTTTGGTTGCTGCTTCCTGCGAGCGGAGGTGCCGGGGAGAGAATTCTTTGGCTCCATGCAGCTTTTCTAGAGCATTGCTAGCTTCCTGAAGGACCTTTGCTATAACCAGGGCATCCTCTTGGCTATTCACTCTCAATTGCTCATTATGGAGTCTATGGATGCCAATCTCTGAAGCTAGCAATGGGTTAGTTGCGCTCGGTGTGGCAAGGCTTCCTCACACACGCCTTTGTCTCTTAGCAAGATCTAACCACTGGGGGCATTGCAGCTTGCTTCTTGCCATCCTGGGTTTAAAGCCGGCTGGACTGTTGCCGCATGGCTCACTAGCCCACCAGAGGGGGATCAGAGCCCCCCTCCTTGTGGCTTCTGCCAGGATGTTGGGATGTAGGGCCTGCCTGCAGTTACTGGCTTGCTTCTTGGAGACTCTTTGCAGCAGCTGCTGCTGCGCCTCTCTGCCCTCTCTTCTTCTGTTCCCCGCCACCAAACCCATGGATTTCAACTTTTAAAACTGCTTGGGGAGAGAGCAGGGCTCGTGGGGCAAGGCTTGCTTTTGAGCGTTGCTGGGGGCTGGCAGGATCCAGCCATTGGGATGGATCTCTCTGTGCTGCTCCTTGGGCAGTTGTTGGCAAGGGGCAAAATGGAAAAATGGGGCAGCTGCTGCGGGGACTGCTGAGGCACCTGGGCAGGGTTTGGGGTGTAAGGTGGGGGCATCACTTCCCATCCCTCCCTCAAACCCAAGTCATGCAAAATGGGTGGCCATTTTCTCTATTTTGTGCATTCTAACTTACATTCAATCTTCCAAACTCCAGTTTATTAATCCCTCTGCAAAGTGAGGCTTATCTGACCCAAAAGCAGACAAAAATCCCCATGCAGTCACCCATCTGTTGATCAGGGTTCTTATACAGAATTCAAAAAGCCACACGCCACAAATCTCTACAACTGCCCAAACATAACCCTGTTCATTTCCATGGGACACCGCCCTTGCCACATTGCAAACATTTCTTGCCCAGGTCTCTTTCAAAATGTCAGGTAGACTAGTTTCCTCCTCCCCGCCTAAGAAAAAGAAAGGGCTCTGTGCTGATGGCCCATTGCCTCAAGGCAGAGCCGATACTTCTCAGGAACAAAAGGATTCCTTTAAGCACATAAAGGGTAATTACTTCTTTAAGTACTGTCCTTTGATGCTGGCAACAGAGCCATAGGAAGGAAGAAGGGGGGGGGAAGGCGAGTTCAACTTAAGTTGCTTGCTTGCAAATATCTCTTATTTCCATTGGAAAGAATCAGACATAAGAGCAGCAGTTTTTTATATTTTCAGCTCTACCTTTCTTTTCAAAACAGCTTAAAATAATATTACTTGTCATAAACCCCAAATAGTGGTGTAAACCCCCTGTGCCCTTGGAGCAGGATTCCATGGCTTCAGCTGCCTCAAAGCCTTCCTTTACAGCTTTTGCAGCTAGAAACCTGTCCCAGGTCTGAACCTTTTATTTGTTACATGTATATCCATCCCCCCCTCCCCAGGAGACCAAGGCGGCATACATGATCTTCCTCCTCTCCACACTATCCTCACAACAACCTTGAGAGGTAGGTTAGGCTGAGAGTCAGTTAATGGCCCAAAGTCAACCATTGGGTTTCATGGTTGACTGGTGCTTGAACCTGGATCTTCCAAGGTCCCCTCTACAAGGATTCGCTTTTGCGCCCGGTTAGGCGATTATGCGCATAATCGCAGAAGCGCATTTACGCCTAATACCTCTGCACGAGAGGCGGCGAGAGGTGGCGAAGCGCATTAACGGATGACCAAAATGCGCTTTACAAGTAGTTAATGCGCATAAGCGCTTGTTCACACAGTCAAAATGCGCTTTAACAGCCGGAGCAAAATAAAACTCGCTGTTTAACGCGCATTCGATAATGCGCATAATCGGAGAGATAACGCGCCTCTGCGCCCGATTTGCGCTCCGTTCTTGTAGAGGTAAAAAATTTTAAGCGCCTTGAAAGAGCTTTAAACCTCTCTTGTAGAGGCAGCCCAAGTCTCAGTCTAACACTCTAACTACTATGCTACACTGGCTGTACTGGCTAAGTATTCAGCTCTCTTAAATACAGTGACTTTTCTAACTCTATCAGTCTGCCTGCAATTTCTTTACTCTTCTGAAGCCACATTTTGTATAACTTTTCTTTTTGGTGTTCCATTTCTTATGGATTTAAAACGCATGAGAAACAAAAGGCTTCAAATGAGAAAAGCTATATTTTAAAACTCTACTCTTTTCATTTGATTCATATAACAATACAAAAAATATACAATAGCTTTTGAACTTCCCTCCTTTCTCAAGGAGGGAGGAATCTCTCTTTCCCACACTGGGGTCTACTTTTAAACTGCTCCCAACTATGTATCAATGTAAGGCAATTGATCCCACATCTTCATTTCAATGACATAGTCATGCACATTTTTCACTACTTTCAGATCCCAAGTTTCCCCTTTTGACCACCCACATCCCACAAAAGACATCCAAACAAAATTACAGTACTTGATCAAGTTTCCCTTTTTCAGATCTCCCCCACCCCCACAAAATGACTTGTAGTTGCGCAATACACAGTCAAGGGGGGGTCTCCTCCTTCTGAGTGGTACGCTTAACCCCCATCTTCCTACCTAACACACACACACACTTTGGCAGATTAGAACAGGCTTTTATGCTGTTCCTCCACCCAGATGGAAACTACCCTGGCGCTAAGGGAGTCCCCCAGAAGTGCAGCCTAGAAAAGATGGGTTGAAAATGTACCGTGTATCAGAGGACGGGTGGGGAGCAGATGGAACACTGACGCCCCTGCCTGAATTCCGCAGCCTCTGGGTCTTTCGGTTTTCTGGTACCCTGTTTAGCCATGATCCTGGCCAGAGACCTGAGCTCCGAGGAGTGGAGGGGAAATTCCCGTCCAAGGCGCCTGTTTTTCTCTCCGGAGGTAGCAGTCCTCTTTCCAGTCCATGGGTCACCAGGGTCCTGCCATGCGGTCGCCAGCTGTTGCATAAATTATGCTATTTCCAAGTGTCCAAAGTCCAGATATGAAACACTTGACGAAAGACCTCTTGAAGCTTTGGAAACTGATTTTATTCTGCGCAGAATAGGTGACCTCTGGACGCTAACGCTGCTTTCCAGAGTCACACCGCGCCAAGGTTCAAACAAATACTTTTATACATCAGATGTCACATGACATTAGCCCTCATCCCATTGGTTTACAGCCCCAAAAACATCATTTCCGGCTACAGCTACTCTCGAGTAGACCCGAGTAGTGGCCAGACGTGGCATTGCATTGCCATGTGCTATTTTACTTGTACCCAGAGTTGCTTTGCAACATCCCTCCACTTCTATCATTCCCTTATATGGTCATTTTGTCTCTCCAGGTGTGCCAAGGTCACATCTGGATGAGTCACACTCCTGGTTACAATGGAGTCTGACCTGGAGAAGAAGGAGCATTGGCAATATTGACAAGCTCCTAGTTCAGTGATGGGCAACCTTTTGAGCTTGGTGTGTCAAACTTTGAGGAAAAAACATTATTTCGCGATATTTATAGTTTAAATAACATAAATGTATAATTGTTATTTAATTTGCGACTAGAGTCTTAGTCGTTAGACTCTAACTCCAAGATTCTAGTCGCAAATGTTTCATCCTCAGGAGCAGCAAATGTTTCATCCTTGGCTACTGCACTTGGCCGTGCAGGAGCCGAGGATGAAACATCCTTCTCTAGGGTGACCAGATTTTAAAAATAAAAATCCCGGTCCGCCCCACCCACCCAAAACAACCCCCCCACCAAGCCACCCCCCCAAAAAAAACCCAGCCTGGACCTACCGCCTGGTTCTTCCTCCGCCGCCCGCGCGGGGTCTCAGTATCACGACGTCATCACCCGGCGCGATACTGAGACTGAGAGACAGGCCGCGCAGCCTGTTTCTCAGTAGAATCTAGCACTGGAGGGAAGCGGACGCCCAGGTAAGGAGTGCGGGGCGGGTGGCGCGGGGGGGGGGGGGCGGCCGCTTCCCGGGCTCCTCCGCCGCCACTGCCGCCGGCCCGGGTCTACCGGCGCCGCTCCTAGCTTGCTGCCACCTGGGCCATCTGGTCACTCTATCATGCGGCCGCCTCAGCGGCCACGTGTCATCAGAAATGGCTATGCGTGTCAGTGCTGACACGCGTGTCATAGGTTCGCCATCACTGTCCTAGTTCTTGTGCCACCAAATCACTTGCAAGCAGCTTGACTTTTGCAGAAATTGATACAATGGACAGGCAGTGGGGAATGGGCCTTTGGGGTGCTGTGTGTGGATGGTTTGGGTGTGCATGTCAGAGAACACATGTAGGATGCGTGTAAGATGTGTGTCAGGGGAAATGGACATGTTTTGTGGTGAAAATCATAGATCTGTTCAGATTTTTACAACACTATGGAAAGATGTTCTCAAGAATATATGTTGTTGAAATGCACAGTTTAGTTGTACTCAAGTCATACAGCATAAATAAAATGGAAGACGTTTATACCCAGCTGAGAATGAATCTGTTCACTGAATCATCTTGGGTGACTCAACCTCATTTGACAGTGATTTATAATTGCTATTTATCTGTGCAGCTAGGATCTTGGTGACATCACACATCACTATCAAATATCATGTTTTATAGACCCTAAATACTAAAAATGAACTCAATCTCCAAGTGTGGATCCATATGTAAGCAAAATAGCACTACATACACAAAAGGGAACCCAAAGTTTAATTGAAGTATACAAAAATCTTCCTAAAGGTCCAGGGCGAGATGGGGGGCGGGGGTCAACAGAATGGTGATTGACTGGAGGAGAGATGGAATGGAATGTGTTGAAAAAGGGCATGGCTGGCTTTTTCCACATTGCAATATTTTGTTGCAGGACCCATGCATAATTTCTGAATGACTGTGTCGGTGTAACATTATGTGAATTGCAGCAAAAAAGAAAGAAAAAGAAATACGAACTATTTTTATTATATATTAATTTATATTCTGCCTTTCCTCTAAAAATAGTAGTCAAGCCAGCTAATAATAATACAATTTCAAACGGAGCATTGTTTTTTTGGGGGGAAACGCGGGGGGGTGTGTGATTTAGATCTGTCATCAATAACAAAATCCTGCCCCCCAGCTCAACCCCTCTGAAAGTGCAGATTTCAATATAAAAATCAAAAGTCGTGAAAATCCAACATAACCCTTTTCAAAACAACTTTCTCTCTTATGACATTTCCTCCTCTGAAGAAAGTTGCAATAATTTCCATATTCCAGATGGGAACCTGAGGCTGAGAAACAGCAACTTTGTCAACCATTTTGTCTAAGAGTGATCCTTTATTACAAATCTAACCTTTCAGATTTAAATCCAACATGTTCTTAATTTCATAGTTAAGGGTGCAATCCTATGTATGATTATGTTATCACCCGGCGCGCTACTGAGGGACAGGCCGTGAAGCCTGTTTCTCAGTAGATTTGAGCACCGGAGGGAAGCGGCCGCCCCAGCAGGTAAGTGGGGCCCACCTCCCGTCTCGCGCTCCTTACCTGCAGGGGCGGCCGCTTCCCTCTGGTGCTTGAATCTACTGAGAAAAAGGCTTCGCGGCCTGTCCCTCAGTAAAACGCCGGGCCTGTTTCTCAGTAGATTCAAGCACTAGAGGGAAGCAGCCACCCCAGCAGGTAAGTGGGGGGGGCCTCCCGCCTCGCACTCCTTACCTGCCGGGGCGTCTGCTTCCCTCCGGTGCTCGAATCTACTGAGAAACAGGCCGCTTCTCAGTAGATTCGAGCACCGGAGGGAAGCGGACGCCCCGGGAGGTGGTGGCGGGGGGGTCCCCCCACCCGAAACCCCACCACCAAGCCACCCATCCCCCCCAAAACCCATCCCAGACCTACCAGGTCTGTCGCCGCTCGCTGCTGCCGTGGGACCCCCCACAGCCCCGGGTTGCCCCCGTCGCCCTCCCGGTCGGCCCAGATCGCCCCAGGTTTCCCGGTTAGGACTGGGAAACCCCGGGTGATCTGGTCACCCTACAGAGTTCTATAGCTCCCAGAGTTTGCCAGCCAGCTATGCTGGCTAGGGAATGTTAGGAGTTGTAGTTTTTTCTCTCTCTCTGAATAAGCATAGGATTACATTCTAATTAATCTTCATCTCTTGTGAAGGGCAGGCTCAGGCTGCCATCCCATACCGACTTACTAGGAAGTAAACTATTGAAGACAGTGGGACTCTGAGTTAAATGCATAGGATTATGCTACCCAGCAAGCTTCAAGATGAGATTGTTTTTGCACAGGAACATACACAAATGATGTCCATTCAAGAAGACAGAATGGTTTAGGCAGTATACCTTCAGTCTGAACCAGGGAGGTGGAACTGCAAATCATGCATAGCAACAGAACCAAACATGCCTACGGTGCACATGATGCTACAATAACTCCGAATCTCTGGCTACTTCCAGCCAGAGGATTCCTAGTGCTACTTAGCAAAGAAAATGGTGCAGTTATTCTGTCTTTTTCTCCTTAATAGATTCATGCAGTAAGAAAATATGGAAGAATCAATGGAAACAGGAGAGTTACAAGTGGAAGATGATATTATCTGGACTTCTCGTAAAGTTCTATGAAGTCAGCTTTGAACTGGTTCGCATGGCACAGCTGGGTCATCGTGGGTTATTTAACCCACCATGAGCTGTGGTGCGTGCCAGGTGCATGTAACTGCTGTTTATGGAACCCTAATCGGAAGTTGCAGCATGTCATGTGAACCTGGTTATCATGGGGTATTTGAGGGTTAAACAACTCTTGCATAACCCTCAATTAGTGGTTTAAACCTCAAATATCCCACAATGGTTGGGTTCACATGCCACGCCACACACCCCAATCCGGGGGTGAGCATATTCAAAATGGCAGCCACACTCTCCCAGCATGCAAACTTTGTTGCTCCTTACAGCTTAAACAAATAAATGCATGATTCAAATAAGGAAATAAAAGATCAGCCAGTGGTGTGCAATGAATTGCCAGGTGCGTCGATAATGTGTGCTAGTAAAGTTGCTTCTTGTTGTTTGCTAATATTAACTTGTTTCCCATCCTGGGGAGCAGAGAGCGCAAACCCTGTATTTTCTTGTGGATGTGTTTTCCCCCAGCTCCACCCATCTTTTTGTTGTCAGTGAGTACAATGCAGGATTTCACTATATCCTAGTCAGATCCAGTGTGAACAGACATGCCATCACGGCTTAATTACTAATCTAGACTTGTCCAGAAAGAAACCCATCTGTTCTGCCACATGTAAACCTGTCCTTGGAGTTCACACTGGCTGCAAATACAACCAGTATGCAAAGTTTTCCACATTATACAAAATAGCAAGTCTAGTTTACAAAAGGCCACTAGTCTGGTTGTCTCTGGCAACTACTAATTGCCACCAGGCAGGGAAGCTTTACAAAAGTTGGCTCCATTATTCTTTATTTAAGACATCATAGAATCATAGAATAATAGAGTTGGAAGGGGCCTATAAGGCCATTGAGTCCATCCCCCTGCTCAATGCAGGGCAGGAGAATTTGCAGCCCTTGAGATGTTGTTCGACTCTAACTCCTATCAGCCCCAACCAACATGGCCAATGATCAAGGATTATAGGACCTCTAGTCCAACAATATCTGGAGGGTAACAGGTTACCCACTCCTGCCATAAATGACTATAATAGGCTTGTATGGGCCAGCAGGTTAGTTCTTCTTCTTCTTCTTCTTCTTCTTCTTCTTCTTCTTCTTCTTCTTCTTCTTTGGGGCACTATGTTTTCTGGACTGATTTCCAAGACTGTAGCGAATGGAGACGCCTCTGCTTCTTTGCTGAGATTTGCAAACCCTAGACCAAAGTTGTGAATTGGGTCAATAACCAACTAGCCAGCATTTCTTGCCCTTGATTTTCCCCATCCCACCCCACCCCACCCAGTTTTATATATGGATCCTAACATGGGCACAAGCATGCATAGACACACACAATGTCACACTGCCTCTAAAATCAACTCAGTTCTGACTGTACCAAGGTGTTCTCACATCGTTTTCTGGGTTCTCTCACACAACTGACATGACTCAGAACTTGACCCGACTTTATTTTTTTTAATGGGAAAATAATGAAAGTAAGATGGTCATATGGCAGGGGCCGGCCACTTTGGGTTGCCCAGGGGCCACTTTCCAGCCCCTGGACTCCCCCCAGGGGCCACACACCTGTTGCTGCACTACCTGCAGCAGCAAAATAAAGAAATAAGTTTAGAAACAATGAATGCGAACTACCACAGAGACTCAAAAAGGCCAAGTTTAGCTTGAAATCAAGGTACGTTTGGTACATTTGAGCCTCCATAGTTGTTCACCACTGAATTTCAGCAGCAAACCTCTGAGTTTTTGTTTGTTTTTTGTCACTGTACCGCTGAATCTCAGCAGTGCAGTGCAGTGGGGCAGGTGTGGCAAGGGCCATACTCAAGGCATTGGGGACCATGTATTGCCTCCCCCTGTTGTATGAATAGATCAGTACTAGTGAAGAAAGCGCACCAGAGCTGGTATTCCCAATATTGTGCCCATGGGCACCAATGGACCAGCAAAACCTCCCATGGTGCCCTTCCGACTTCCTGCCCCTCTTTTTTTTTTTATGACTTTAAAAACTGGAGAGGCTTGCATGTTGCAAAGCAACCCTTTGGCCTCAAGCATGATCTTTATTTCCAAGAATGCCTCTGGATTTATTCACCAGAGATAATTAAGGACTTGTAGTAAATCTGATTGCTTTGAATTTTAAAAGAATGGACTTAGCTGCAATTATTTCACTTGATGCTGAGAAAGTGCTTGACAAATTATATTGGATTTTTAAAAATGGATTATAATTTTATCTCTCTCTCCTGTGTCATGAGTGATGACAAATGTAATTCTTTCCAGATTTTTTTAGTTTGGAGCACGGTACAAGGCAGGGGTGTCCTTTTTTCCCTTTGATATTGGATTTGTGGTTGGAACCCTTGGCAGAGTAGAGATAGTTTCAGTTTTGTGCATGAGCAGGTTGAGGATAAAATTGCTTCATATACAGATGATTTGTTGTTATCTATATTTACCAGTTGTTTAGATTCTTCTATAATGAAATTGACAACTTTGGTACGCTTTTAGGTTATACTATTAATTAGTCAAAATCTGAATTAATGCCTGTAGGTAGTATCAAAACACCCAAAGTAATTATTAAATGGCCGTTTCCTTGGTGTCAAGAAATGATAAAGTATCTTGGTATATTGGTGCCTAGAGATATTATGCAAATAGTGAAATTGAGCATAAGGGCATTGCTGTGAAAATATCTCTTGACTCGGAAAGATGGGCATCACTTAAGTACTCATCAAACTTAAGGCGAATGTCCTTTTTTCAGAGGATGCAGTTGTCAATCAAACAGTGAGGATTTCGTTTTCCAGATCTGAAACTACATCATAAGATTTATTTGTTAAGTCGTACCAATGATTGAAAATCAACCTTTTCTTTTAATATTCCTCCATGGGTGTTTTTTTAATACTGCTCCAAATTATTTAGCACCTCTTTCTGGCCGGATGGCGTTAGGATCAAAGTATTTTAAAAAGAAAGGAATAGTTCTAGTAACAATTTTATCCACGAGAGAGATTTAGCATGCAGTGTCCCATCAGCTGCATTTTGGTCCATATTCACGTGCTAAATTAACTTTATGGGAAAATCCAGTTTTGAAAATAGAGTGACAGCCTTTTATGTAGATGAGTTGGGCTGATAGTGGAATTTATACTTTAGATCAGTTAAAAGAAGTAGATGATAAGTTTTACCATTTTCAGTATTGCAAATTACATATAATTTACCATCTAGTTCAAGTTAGCAATATATTCAGATACATGTGTTGAAATCTACACATGGGCCATCAGCAATGAGTGCTTCAGCACTTCCTAAATTGTTAGAGGAAATAATTGGTTCTTCATAGAAAACTAAGCCTACAATAGCTGTTTATAAAAGTCTTTTGGAATGAACCAAAGTAGATAGATGTTCAGAATGTCAAAGACGAATGGAATAAGGAGTTGGAATGCTGTATACAATCTAATCAATGGAAAGTAGCCCAAGCTTCCATATGTGAGGTCATCTGAGGGCATACTCCTGGTGGTTCCACATGGACCTATGGTCGGACTTCAGTATGGTGGCCTCTTTCCTATGGAATTCCTTGTTTTTGGAGGTCAGTCAGACACCAACTTTGTATTTCTTCCGGCACCTCCTGCAAACGTTGTTGTTCCAGGAAGCTTTCCCTGAATGACCAGCTATGGTTTTATTTGCACTTTGCTTCTTTTCAAAATGTATTGTCAATATGTTTTTTATTCTGTTTTTATTCTTTTATTCTATTTGTTCAGCGCTCCAAAATTCTTGAATGGGGAGCAGTATATAAATATTGTAAATAAATAAATGAATAAAGAAAGAAATATGTATTAATTCTGTAGATTTAAAATTAAGCCTGATTCAACCAAAATTGCTCTTTCGCCTATATTGGACATCACAGAGGCTTGTTAAGAAGCTGGCAAGCACTGCTGGGTACTGGTGATGTAATGAAGACAATGCCTCATTGAGCTATATAATGTGTCCTGTAGTGGCTTTATGTCTGCCATCTTTTCCTCCAAGTCCATCTTTCAGGGCTCTATGAGAGAGGATAATAGTCTCTTCCCCTCCAAACCGTACGCCTCATGGAGTGCATTTCACGAATAATAAGTACAAAACACTTCAACAGGACTCAGGGCTGAGATGGAAGGAAAGCGATTCATTTCTCATGAACCAGCTTCTCTGGGTGTGTGCTTGGGACAGTTTTATCTTGCACTGGTGTTGTGTAGCCTACAAATAATCTAAGAACAAAAGGAAATGGGCCCAACTTGTTTTCCTCTGTCAACTGATATATGAAAGACATATTGAAGGCTGGGATTTACGCTGGGTTTCGCTTTGTTTTTCTGTTGAATTCATGATATAACAGGCTTTTGTTAGAAGTTGGCCCTGCCTTCCCTTACTATTTAACAATCTTTCTGTGCTTTGGATTTTAGAATAGTCTGTACTGGGGACTGTTAATACTGATAAGCTCCCTTGTATTTAGGCAGGAATTTCTGTAACATGACTGCTCACATGATGAGAATAATGCTACAGTCAGAGGTGTTGCTGAGCACTTCAAAGATTTGAGGCTCAACCTTTCCATTTGCATCAATGGAATCCCCCCCCCCCCAAGCTTAATTGCCATGCAGAGGGGGATTTGGTGTGTGAGGGGAACACAGGAAACAGAGGGCCAACCCTTACCTCACCAACTGTGATTTCCCCTGGAAATCTCTCCCCACACACATACACCAATGGAACATTTATTTCCTAAGTTTAATTGTCATGCAGGGGAGAGGCTTAACCCTTCTCTTCCCAGCTGAACTAATCCTGGAACAGATGTAGTAAAAATGAAGGCCTGTGGTCAGGAAGGGGCCAAAGCCCAGGAGTAGAGCCTGAGGCCTTGCATAAAGAAGGTCCCCAGTTCAACTCCTGGCATCTTAGCCTCAAAATATCAGGTAGCAGCAGGTGATGGGAACGTTCTCTCTATGTTTGAGACCATGGGAAGCCATTGTTAATCAGAGTAGGTCAACCTTCCCCAACTTGGTCCCCTCCAAATGTTGTGGTCTTCAACTCCCATCAGACCCAGCCAGCACAGCCAATGGACAGGAATTCTGGGAGCTGCAGTCCAAAGCATCTGGATGGTACCAGGTTGGAGAAGGTTGGAGTCGGTCAACTTGGGCTAGATGAACAGATGAACAAATTGTCTAACATGGTATAAATCCACTCCCTGTGTCAGATTGACGACACAATGATTATGGGGTATCGTTGCATTTGTGACATTCTGTGGATTGATAATTTCAGTAGTATCAAGTTAAACAACAACAACAACAACAACAACAACAGGATTCAGCTTTGCCATCTCCTGTGTATCCCTGTGTTATCACAGGGAAATACAAACATACAAATCCATGGTTCACTTGATGATACAATGGTGTGGGAGTATTGTTTGATTTATGGTGATCCACTTGAGTCAGAATTGTGATAGTGCTGAGCTCCAAAATATGCCCGGGGTGGGGTGTGTGGAGGCTCAGATCCATCTACTTTCTACACCCGCCCCCAGTTGCTTCATGTACTTGTTGTAAACAAATGGCAGCATTTAAGTGCATTGTGTTGGGTATTAAGCAAAGAAATGCAGAAACCTGATAAAGCTAAATGGAGAGAATTAGATTAATTCTTAATAATTCTCTGTTTCAGAAGCAAGGGGTTCCTGGCCTCTCCCTGAACCTGGAAGCCAGCTACGTTTTCAAAAGCCTGCTCCCTCAAGCGGATTAACCCTTACAGTAAGAAAATTATGCGGAATTAGTTGCATTTATGGGGGAGAAAGTCCACATTGCTAGTCCAGAAATGAGGTTTCATGCCAAATTAAAATTAATGATTGGTTGTATTTACGAGGAGGAGGAATTGGATGAACGATAGACCACACTGCTTTTTCATCTGAGGCTAGACAAAGTTAAACATTTGTGAGATGAGGCTTTCCCAAGGCTTGAAACTTTGCATTAACATGCCATTAGCCTCAAAATAAAATGTTAATGTCAGGGTCGGCTTCAAGGGTAGGCATGGTTCGGTACCTGCTCAGGGTCCACACCCCAACAGGGACCCACTGACAAGAGCCTGCTGGACTAACTTGCTCCTTCTCTTCACCTTTGCAACCTACAGGGTCACCTGCTGCTTGTCCTGGCACAGACAACGGTGATGAGAAGGGAGAGCAGTGAAAGTGCTCTTTGGACCTCTGTTGATGCGTTGTTCATATACTGGATTTTTAAAATTATTCGTATTTTAAATGTTTTTAAATATTTTAAATATTTTAACTTTGTACTATGTTTAATTATGTTTTAATTTTTGTATATCTCTATCTGTTTAAAACTGCACATGTTTTAATTTGTAAAGCCGCCTTGAGTCCCAGTATTGGGGAAAAGGCGGGATATAAATAAATTCATCATCATCATCATCATCATCATCATCAAACAGAAGCAAAACTGGAGGGTCACAACATCGTCTAAAGAACCTGTAAACAACTGTGGAAAAGGAATCACCAACGCACAATAAATGCCTCATGTAGAAAAGCTCAAAGACTCAAGACTGGACTCTGCCATGCTGGGGAGTCCCACCTCAGCCTACCCTGTTTGGTGGATTAATCTTAGGATCCTGATAAGTAAGTTTTTGTTAGCTAGTTTGATGTTTGTTTCATTTTATTTTAAAAGTAAGTGGCCATTTCTGAACTTCTCTCGGTTTGGTTCTTGGATAAGTAAACTCAGCCGAAAACTGGAGTTGATTTAGTTGTTTGCCTTGGCAAACACACTGACCTGGTTTTAAGGAATTTAAAAGAAGATCCAGAAAAGGCTATATTGAATTCACTGGGAAATACCTGTGAGTAGACACATGCATAGGATTGCGCTGTCAGTGAATATGCAGGTGGAGGAGGAAATGGAAACATAAGCACTATCCTCCCCACCCCAGCCTCTGTGAAATCATTTAAAGGTCATAGAAGCATAGAATAGTAGAGTTGGAAGAGGCCTATAATCTACCTTAAAGCATCCCTGACAGATGGTTGTCCAGTTGCATCATGAAGGCCTCTAGTGTGGGAGAGCCCACAACCTCCCTAAGTAATTGGTTCCATTGTCATATTGCTCTAACAGTCAGGAAGTTTTTCCTGATGTCCAGCCGGAATCTGGCTTCCTGTAACTTGAGCCCATTATTCTGTGTCCTGCACTCTGGGTTGATTGAGAAGAAATCCTTGCCCTCCTCTGTGTGACAACCTTTCAAGTACTTGAAGAGTGCTATCATGTCTCCCCTCATGAGTGCTATCATGTCTCTTCTCCAGGCTAAACATGCCCAGTTCTTTCAGTCTCTTCTCATAGGGCTTTGTTTCCAGAACCCTGATCATCCTTGTTGTCCTCCTCTGAACGCCCCCTCCAGCTTGTCTGCATCCTTCTTGAAGTGTGATTCCCAGAACTGGATACAATACTCAAGATGGAGCCTAACCAGTGCTGAATAGAGGGGAACCAGTACCTCGTGCGATTTGGAAGCTATACTTCTATTAATGCAGCCCAGAGCCAAGATGCTCCCAATTGTGTGTAAGCTCTATGGCAGCAGCCTTCCTCGACATGGTGCCCTCCAGATGTGCAACTCCCATCATAGCCATTCTTGCTGGGAATTATGGGAGCTGCAGCCCAACACATCTGGAGGGCACCAGGCTGGGGAAGGCTGTTCTATGGAGACCTTCAAATGAAAGTGTTGATGTTGCAAGTAGGGATAGCATACATAGGGCTCCTCTAAATGAGCTATTTATTGCATGCTCATGGATTGGCCACTCATGGAAGTTTTTGGGTCGATTATATGGTATCATCAACAACCAGGACATCTCTCACGGAATCCTCTGGAAATCCTGAGATAAAAATAACCACTTTTAAAGTGGTAATAGCTGGGAAACAGTAGGTGCTGTCTCTTGAACTCAATGAAACTGAACCTAGGGGAAGTATTCAATTTGTGTTGGTTACCCTTGTCACCCCTCTCCTCCCATGTAATGCAGCCCGTAACAATTGTGCCAAAGAAACAGGAAGCACAAAAGCTCTATGTAACTAATGTGATTTCCCTTAATGTAGAGATTATCATAGTCCCTCCAAACATTCACTGAACGTCTGAAAGGGTTGCCATCTCACAGCTTGGAGATGTTGCATGCACCTTTAGAAGTGCCAAGTCAACTGGACATGATGGTACCATGCCTTTTTCATGCCACACTCTTTCCCTAGCCTCTGTTTGTCCCCCACTCCCCATCCCTCTGTCATGGGGCTAAACTGGAGTGTTATCTTGCTATACAGCAGAGGAGGAATAGGCTGGAAGAATTTCCTCCCAGTTCCTCTGCATACTTTTGCAAGATTGTCATGAAACCAGGCTAATGTTTGCCAAGATTTCTAGGGTCTGGCTAGCTTCCACTTTTTCCTAAGGCCAAAATTCCACTCCAGGAGCTGGCCTACAATGCTGGCACGGTAATTCGTTTCAACCGTTTGTTTGTGTGCATGTTAAATTGGCAATGAAGCTTCCTTGCTTACCCAGCACCCTTGCTAGCTAATTGTTAGCCCATTGCTTTAATTACAGGGAACTGCTCTAATGGAATCTCCCCATTTTCTGTCAGACTAGCCTGCAGACTCCCTGGTGCAACTATTATTTATTTCTGGGTAGGCAATGCAGTGCCCATGGGGCACCTTTCTTGGCGCTTACCAAGGCATCCTACCCCTTTTACTTAAAAAAATTAATTAAATTAACATATCTTCTTACTGGCAGCTAGGGTTGCTTTGAAAGAGGTTCCTGCTGGTGCTGAAAACTGCAGGTTCAAAGGAGTTGTTTAGCTTATTAGGGCTCTGATCCCACCTCTCTCTTGTACTCAGTCTTTTGGGCAGGTGACTTGTCCTTTGCCATGCCTTCCATTCCAGCCATTTTGTGGTGCTTCCCAGGGCAGTTTCTCAAATTGATAATGTGCCCACGGCCCCAAAAGGTTGCCTAACCCTGCTTTATGTATTACTTACTTATTTATAGCATTTTTGTTGGATGTGATCAACATCGAGTGTGCAAGAGAATCAGATAGTTAATCAATTACAAATATGTCTGTACTGTGTATTTTATTTTGACAGGTTAGTATCTCTTTAACCTGAAGATTCTATGTGTGTCCCATAATGCAGTTCTCAGGTTTGCTTCCTGGTTCCAACTGCTCTCTGTGACAGTTATGGTTGTTAATGACAGTTGGTAAGAAGTCTTCAAGAAGACTAGACACAATTAGTTTCTCTCTCCACAACTATTATACATATATAAGTTTTTCCATTATGTTCTAGGAATAAACATTCTAATTCTTTGTTCTCTAATATTAAATAATTTGTCTCTAGCATTGTTCTTTAAGAACACACCAATTCTGACTTCCGCTAACATAGGCTGACCATCTGAAAAGGAGGACAGGGCTCCTGTAACTTTAACAGTTGTAGAGAAAAGGGAATTTCAGCCAGTGTCATTTGTATGCAATTAATCCCTGGTGAAATTCCCTCTTCATCACAACAGTTAAAGTTGCAGGCACTATACTAGAGTGACCATATACAAAAGAAGGCAGGTCCTCTGCGATTTTAACTGTGGTGATGAAGAGGGAATTTCATCAGGAACTAATTGCATACAAATGACACTGGCTGAAATTCCCTTTTCTCTACAACTGTTAAAGTTACAGGAGCCCTGTCCTCCTTTTCGGATGGTCAGCCTAGCTAACATTTTTAACCCACTCTTCAGTCCAAAAAGGCTCCCAGAGCAGCTTACAAACATTGATAATGAGAGACAGTCCCTGCCCTCAGGTTACAATCTAAAAGCCACGACACAAAATAAAAAGGATTGGGATGGAGAAGGGGGAAAAAACAAGCAAAACTCAGTCCTTCAGTCAGCACCCAATGCCTGAGAGCCACCATTTTAATTTCCCACAGTGCCTTGCAGCAACACCTTACACTGGAGCATCCGGAAAAATATATATGAGTGACCCAGGGGGGCAGGCATTAGTAGTGAGCCTTGCCAGGGCATTGCTCCAGGTGCCACGTGGTGAGGCCAGGCCTGGTTCTAGACCCAGCAGAACTGGAGTTCTTTGCCAATAGAGAATGCTTCCCCTGTGAAACAGAGGCACAGTAACGCTAGGAGCCAAAGTGTTATGCAAGTGGAGTACAGAGGGAAGCGGTTTTGAGGAACACCAGCTGAGAACTGAAATCTTGGGTAGTCTTGAGTTCAGCCGTAGTTAAGAATTGCACACAGGAGCTGTTCATTTCACCCTTCAATTTACAATGGCATCATCGTAGAAAATTTGTGACAAGAAATATTACAGAGCATGAGAATAGAAATTGAAAGTAAAAGAGGAAGGAGAAGGGGGGGAAGAGAAGCATTTGTGAAGGAAATGCTAGCTGAAACAGAATGGATGTTTGATTTCTACTGTACGGCAAGTAGACAGATGAAACTGCAGTCAGCACTGTTTTCCCATGAGGCTGGTAAAGAAGCAATAGAGCTGTGTGATGACAATGGAGATAAGGAGAAAAATAGAGTTTTGCTAAACTAAATATAAAGCGACTTGTGTCACACAGAAGAAATGTACCATATGAAATGCGTGTGAGACCTCGGCAGGCGTTCCCTTCATATATAGAGCGTTATCGGACGAGCGTTTTATCGCACTCTCGCTACTGCCCACTTACAGATGTTCGCACGTCCTTTAGGCGATGTTGTCCGCCTCCCATGCACCTCCTTCTTCTGCTCATTTTTCTGTCACAAAATAGACCCCTTTTAATCTGTCTTTTAAAAAAAATGGAATGTGCAACCATTTCGTGCTGTGTGCAGGAAAAGCGGTGCGATATAAACGGCCCCTGAATGGGCCATGTGGTCATTGCTGCTTCCTCTTTCTTTCCCTGTGTAAAGAGACCGTCGCTATTGTGGAACAGCAGCAGGAGGCCATAACGACGGTAGGGAAACGTGAAAATCCACCCCTCTGATGACGCTCATTGACTTACGGTACAATCCTATGCATGTTTACACAGAAAAAAGACCTAAATTGCCTAGCATGCCCCAGCCAGCATTGGGAATTATAGCACTTATTTATGTCTAAATATGCATAGGATTGCACCCTTAACGTTTTGAGAACTTAAAAAGAAGATCTCTCCTCTGTTTTTAGCCACTAGAAGCTTCTTCATCAATCCCCTTCTGTCAATCAGCACAGCAGGGGAATGGGGCTTTTGAGGATGTTATTTATTTTAAAGCCTAGTTGACTATTGAGCAATAAACTGAACTATTTTAAAGCATGTTTCAGTTAGAAACTAGGGCTTTCTTAATGCAGTTTGGAGATTTGTGCTATACCTTTTTTTTTTGCTCTCCTCTTTAGTTCAGCGAGGAAGGAAGGTCGGATGATAGGAACTGACCTGATGACAAAGGTGCAGCTTTTCTTAACCATTGCGTGCTTGGCTTTAATACAAAAGAAGCTTCTTTCAGCACGGATGCCTCGGAGCATCACCAAACCTCTCAAACCATCCAGTGACAAAATCTTGTGATTGGCATGCTTCTTAATCCTTTCTTTGAAAGTTCTCACTTGCGTGTCTTAGCCTCTCAATCATAACACATAGGGCTTCCATGCCAGGTTTTCATTAGGATCAGTATCAAGGATGAGTGAATGAAAGGACAAGCTGTTCCGAGTAACAGAGTGCAATTATTTCAGATTACTGTTGACGGTTGCTGATGTTCTCCTGTTTGAATTCAGGTTAACTGAGGTTTCCCTGGCCCTGCTTCTGCGCTTGTAGAGGCAGCCTTACCTCACAGAGATTTTGCAGGTGATTCATTTACCTGGCATGGAGAGAAAGTGATGGGGAAAGTTTTTCATGCTTCACCTCTGGATGCTTGTCTGGACATGTGCTGAAATGCTAGACCAACTTTCAGTTTGCAGCATTGATGACAGATAATTTGTTTATTTAAACGTGTCATCCCCTTAATCCCCAAGTCTTTGCAACTTTTCAATACATACGTTCTTAATTCAGAATGATTTTATTTATGGTTTATTTATTTTATTTAGCACTGCATAAAATAAAATGTCTCTATGCATTGCACAGTATAATTTAAAACATCATAATAACAACATACAGTACAATAAAAAAACAGGCGCCATTTACGAATGGATTCATACTCAGACATTTGGTCTGCCTTCATGGACGTTTATGTGAAATTTATGCCACTTTCCCTTTTTTCTTTTTTCAGTTAGAACGTTGTGATATTTGAAACTGAGGCTTTTAAAGTATGTAGTTGCATATGTCTTTTTCCTTTTATTATTTCCTTTTATGGTTTTTATTTTGTAAAATTTCACAATAAAAAATTAATAATAAAAAATAATAATAAAAAAACACCAGTAACACAGGGGATGTCTACACAGCCTATTCACTCTGTCATGGCTGCATAGCAGCGCTGTGTTGTTTATATGATGCAGCTGCCAACTCGCTGCTTTTATTCTTGAAACTGCACTTTTTTGCAGTGTGGTTTAACCGTGATTTTTTTTTTGTTGCCCCGAGGTTACCATTAGGGGTGTGCACGGACCCCCCGGATCGGATCGGATCGGGACCCGGATCGGGACCTCCAATTTTGTCATGGATCGGTTCGGACAAAATCGGAGGCCCCCCGGACCGGATCGAGTCCGATCCCGATCCAAAAATCGTAAATTTTTGGATCGGCCGCCATTTTTTTCCCCATAGACTTGCATTGCAATGCAAGTCTATGAGGAAAAAATGGCGGCGGGTGGGTGAGGGGGGGCCTAACTCCCTCCCCCCCCGGGGCCGTCCGCTGTGGATGGCCCCGGCAGGTAAGCCCCCTCCCCCGTGCTCCCTACCCCCCCTGGGGCCGTCCACTTCCATCCGCTGGCGCCCGTGGGCGCCCGTGGATAGAAGCGGACGGCTCCGGGGGGGGTAAGCCCCCTTCCCCGCCACTGCTTACCTTTTAGGGCCGTTCGCTCCCGTCCGGCGCCGGCAGCTACCGCCAGCCGGCTTTGCGGCTTGCTCTAGAGTAGGGCGCCGGGTGATCACCCGGCACGCCACCCTGGAGCAGGCCGCGGAGCCCGCTGGTAGTAGCCGCCGGCGCCGGACGGGAGCGGACGGGCCGGAAAGGTAAGGGCCCCCTCCTCCCCTCCGCGCGCCCCCTGCTTACCTTCCCGGCCCGTCCGCTCCCGTCCAGCGCCGGCGGCTACTACCAGCGGGCTCCGCGGCCTGCTCTTGAGTAGCGCGCCGGGTGATGACATCACCCGGCGCGCCACCCTGGAGCAGGCCGCGGAGCCCGCTGGTAGTAGCCGCTGGCGCCGGACGGGAGCGGACGGACCAGAAAGGTAAGGGCTCCCCTCTTCCCCTCCGCGTGCCCCCTCCTCCCCTCCACGCGCCCCCTGCTTACCATCCCGGCCCGTTCACTCCCGTCCGGCGCCGGCGGCTACTACCAGCGGGCTCCGCGGCCTGCTCTAGAGTAGCACGCCAGGTGATGACATCACCCGGCGCGCCACCCTGGAGCAGGCCGCGGAGCCCACTGGTAGTAGCCGCCGGCGCCGGACGGGAGCGGACGGGCCGGAAAGGTAAGCGCCCCCCTCCTCCCCCCCGCTGCCCACTTTCATCAGCGGGCGCCCGCTGGCGCCCGCCAATGGAAGCGGCGGTGGGCGCCAGTGGGTGCCCGCCGATCTGCCGAACCAGTTCGGAGCCTTTTCGGATCGGTTCGGACTGGATCGGCGGAGCCAGCTGTTGGATCGGAAATCGGATAATTTATCCGATTTCCCACTGGACCGGACTCGGATCGTGGATCGGGTCCGATCCAGTGCACATCCCTAGTTACCATGTTGTTTCTCCATTTGACGGTGATAGCCCAGTGGGCATTGCTGGGGGCAGATCCATGCCCAATTGTGATTTTTCCCCCCATCCAGGGTAAGTGCAGGAACGCAGGACAGGGGGCAGGCATGATGAGCCGAATGGCTACTGGTGCTGCAGTTTTCTGGCTGGATAGCCCACGCTCCCTCCTGCCATCTATATTTATCAGTTCTGCTTAGCAGCAGCAATGTTATAGCATTTTGAGGGAATTGGCTATGAAGCCGCATCATATAGACACCCAGACAGTGTAAAACTATTGAACATATTGACATAGCATAAAACAGCCTTCCCCAAGGCTGGCTGGAGCATGTTGGAAATTGTAGTTCAACACATCTGGAGGGCACCAGGTTGGGCAAGGCTGGTATAAAACATAATACCGAGGCAAAAATGAAAGGTACCATCCTGTACAACAGTTTAAACCACCCTTCAGAGACCAAAATAATGGGTTTTAAACCACAAACCTATGCATGTGGATAGACAGAAAAAAGTCCTACAACTCCTAGCATTCCCCAGCCATGTGTATGTGTGTGCTGGGGTGGTTGTGTAACACTAAAATCAACATAAATCTAATAAAACAGAGGTGATCAGAGGGAAAGGAAGCAGCAGTCAGACACTCGTCTTCATGCCTTGATACAACTCTAGCTGAAAGAGCCCCCTCCCTCCTGCTACCAGCTGCCATTGCTGAGAACTGCAGAGGAAGAAGTAACAGCAGTTCTTCCACTGTGTTTAGTTCCAACTCTTATGACTTGCTGCACTTGGCAAGGAAGTGTCTAGTGTCTGAGTTTGTTTTTATTTTTCCTCCTCCTCCCAATCCTCTTTTGTGTTGTGCAGTTTTGATTGTAAACCTGTGGACAGAGACCGTCTCATTTTTTATCTTTGTAGGCAGCTCTGGGAGCTTTTTCAACCAAAGGATGGGATGAAAGTGCTATAAAAATAAATAAAAATCCTGTTATGCCAAGGTTATGACTATACTGGCAACTTAAACCATATTAACCATCAACACTCCCCATCTCACACACACACACACACACACACACACACCACAAAGAAACCTTGGGAGCTGCACTTCCAAAGAATTTCCAGTGACCCTAAAACACTCTTGTAGGATTTTTTGATGGAATCGCTGGTGATAGCTAACAACCCACCCACCTCCAATTTCAGGTATATGCAGCCCAATTATCAATCACCATTTCAAAATGAAAATGTACAGTTTCCACTGAGGTTTTTTTCCCCCTGTAATGTATTTTGTTTCTTGTGTTTATGAGGAATAGATATAGATTAGATTTGCTGGAAAATCAGATGCATCCCCATGATGCAATTTAAGATGCTGAATATTTCCGTAGGTTATAGTGTTACATTTTAGTTGTGCCCACATTTCCTATCTTTGTGGGTTATTTCTACATTGTAAGGTTTTGTTTATGTATTTTAAAAATATTTTATACACAACAAAATTAAAAGCAAAATATTTAAAGGAGAATGGTTTCTAGCTATACCCTCATGACAAGTTATAAGGAATGAGCAGTTTGCCTTCAAGAAAATCTGGTCTTGCTCATATATATGTTTCTAACGTCTATCTGATTTTAGTTTTCAAATGGACTTTTAATTTCTGTCAATCCAAAGCATGTTTATTAGGGAGTAGTTTCCACTGAACTCAGTGAGACTTACTTTTGAGTAAACATGAATAAAATTAGGCTCACAGAGAATACATAACTCTTGATGTTGACCTGCGTAGGAAGTATACTCTTTTTTTAAATCAATGTTTATTTAGCGCTCGTGTCCCATGAGTGAGATTTTGTGACATTTGGATGAGTTAGCTGAGACATAGTTTATCTTTTGATTAGTATTTGGCCTTCTAGCCAGTGCCAAGTGAGAAATTATTTAAGGACACTTTGGCTTCGCGTAGTTGACAGAATGCCTCATTTAAAAGAAAGTCCAAAGGGTGATTTTCTAGAATGTAGGTAGAAGGTAACATTAGTTAGGTACCATGTGGCTGATGAACAGTTGAAAGGGGTGAGCAGTTTATTTAGAATCAGCAAACATGAATTCTTAGATAGAACTTCTGCTCATACCTACAAAATTCTCATTTGTCGAAAATCCATCAAAATAGTTTTGTTAAATGCATTTTACAAAACATCAACATGCTAATAGCAAAATAAAAAATAAATGATCTGTGTGTGTGTGTGTGTGTGTGTGTGTAGTGGCAGTCAAATAGGCACACCGACACATAGTCCTGAACCAATGTTGCATATGGGTGGCAGAGGAAGAAACATGTGGATTGTCTCAGAAATACTTGCAATAATGTTGACTAACCATTTGGTATGGAGGTGGAAGTATGCATAGGGAGGTGGATTAAATCCAACCTCTATCCTGAACTGTATGGTTGCAAGTCTCCAACTAAAACCACCATCTCATTGATCCAACTTGGAAATCCTGCACACTATACCCATTCGTGATGCAGTATCTCTCCCAACTGAGTATATGTATGCTTCTAAGGGTATATGGGCCCTAGATAGATTAGCAAAACAAACAAAATGTTACATTATGATTATAAACCACCCATAGAGTATTTGGAATGGAAAGGGCAGGGTATAAATACTTTCAAAAATGAGTGTGTGTTTGTGTGTATGAATGCTGTATTTTCACCAATTAACCATGAGTCTGAGTTTTTTTATTTATCTATTTATTACATTTTATGCCACCCCGTAGCAGAGTTGATAAATCTATTATATTTGCACATATTTGCATATGGATACAATCCTTATTTTTTATTTTATTTATTTACTGCATTTCTATACCACCCAATAGCAGTATGCAGGGAAAGTGTAGTCTTTAATTGTAAAGCCTAAAGAAAACACTTTTTTTGCTTGTGTATTTACGCTATTCTGCTATACCACAGCACCTCCTAGAGGTTATGTAGTGAAAAAGCAAGAAAGGAAACACCCCTCATGTAGTGCTCAGATCTCAATTGTGTGCCGAAACTAAAAGTAGATACAGCAGTTAACAGCCTTGTGTAGATAATTTGCACATGTTTTGTACCATTGTCTCATGTAAGAGAGAACTGAGAATGTTTGAAGATGGTGCCTGCCAGCTACAGTATGTGTGTTTAATTTTAATTTATTTTTTTATTTACAGATATTTTTATCTGAATGAAATAAATAAAAAAATTCTGCTATCTGATTGGGCCCCTCTTTAGCTGATTAGAAGTGCAATCTTATACATGTCTCCTCAGAAATAAGCCCCACTGACTTCAATAGTACTTACTCTCATGTAAGTGAGTTAAGAATTGTAGCCTAATCATTTTTAAAATCTATTCACCAACTGATCAATTAAACAATGTGGTGCTAAAAGAAATAAATACCACACACTCCCACGATTTATATATGGGGTGATATGCAGCTCACTGCTGTAGTGAAGAAGTACATCTCCTTCCAAGATCCTTAGGGGGTTGAATGTGTGGCATTCCTGATGTTGTTGGACTGCAACTCCCATCAGCCTTAGCTAGCATAGCCAAAGGTAAGGGATGATGGGAGGGCTGAACATCCCCTCCTTGTGCTAAATGTAAATGAAATAGCCAAACATGGAGGGAGTGGGTAAGGAAAGGGTGATTTGCCGGTGTTCACCATTTTTCAGGATAGTCTATACATAGGTGCTGACCTGCTTAGCTTCAGCAAGATGGTTTATTTCTTTAATGATATTTATGAGTTGCTTATATTAAAGAAATTTCTAATCAAAGTACAAAAGCAAGTATATACATGGAGGATGTAGGCACATAGGATGCTGCCTTATACTGAATCAGACCACTGGGGCCCCCTCCACAAGGATGCGCTTTTGCGCCCGGTTCGGGGATTATGCGCATTTTCGCGGAGGCGCATTTACGCCTAATCCCTCTGCACGGGAGGCGGCGAGAAGCGGCGAAGCGCATTAAAAGATGCCCAAAAAGCACTTTACAGGTAGTTAATGCGCATAATCGCTTGTTCACACAGCGAAAATGCGCTTTAACGGCCGGAGCAAAATAAAAGTCGCTATTTAACGCGCGTTCGAAAATGCGCATTATCGGGGAGATAACGCGCCTGTACGCCCGTTTTGCGCTCCGCTCGTGTGTAGGTAAAATTTATAATGAGCCTTCAAGGCTCATTAAACGTCTCGTGTGGAGGAGGCCTGGTCCATCTAGCCCACTATTGTCTACACTGACTGGCAGGGTTTCAGGCAGGATTCCTTCCTAGTCTGATCCAGAGTTGCCGGGTATTGAACCACGGATTTTCTGCATGCAAGGCAGCTGCTCTACCACTGAGCTACAGGCAAGATTACCTTCCTGGTAATGCTTTTTGGAAAAGGTATGTTTAAGTAGGCACTGAAAATCAAGAAGAGTCAGCGCCTGCTTAAGTTTTGGTCGCAACATAAGCTCCTCAGGCCCCCTCTAGATGGATTCCGTTTGACGCCTGGTTAGCCGATTATGCGCTTTATCGTTAATGTTTGTATGCAGGAGGTAATTGAGCACTCAACGGCTGACCTTACTGGTTGTTTCAAATGCGCTTTACAAGTAGTTAATGCGGAGAATCACTTGTTCACATAGTCAAAATGCACTTTAACGGCCGAAGCAAAATAAAACTCGCTATTTAACGCACATTCGATAATGCGCATAATCGGATGTTTAAAGCATCTCTACGCCCAATTTGCGTTCCATTCTTGTAGAGGTAATTTTTTTAATGCGCCTTGAAAGAGCTTCAAATGCCTCTTGTAGAGGCAGCCTCAGATAATTATCTGGCTCATTATTTGAGTGGTGAAGTGAGGGAGTGAAGGACCTTAAAAGGAACTTTTCAAAGAAAAATGAAACTTTAATAAAATGGTGTGGGTATGTGTGAGGGAGTTGTGTCACTCATCACAAGTGATACCACTAACACTGTACACCAACAGTTTTTCTACACGAAGCTGTTAATCCGCTGTATCTACTTTTAGTTTTGTTGAAGAATTAAGATCTGAGCATTACATGAGGGGTGTTTCCTTTCTTGCTTTTTCACTACATAACCTCTAGGAGTGCTGTGGTATAGCAAAATAGTGCAAATACACAAGTAAAAAAGTGTTTTCTTTCGGCTTTACAATTAAAGACTGCACTTTCCCTGCTCTTAAAAGAAATCCTCCCCAAAAATGCTCTTTAGATACACAAGTAAAATTGGAGGTTCATGAGATTATCTAAGGAACCCGTAAACAATTGTAAGGAATGACAATAAATGCCTTGTGTAGAAATGCTGAAAGTAGCATGAAATTTGCACAACCACATCCCACATGCATCGGTAATGACAATAAATGTGTTAACTAGTGTGTGAGTGAGGGGTGGAGGGAAGAGAGAAAAATGATATTTCACAGTGGCAAAATATTTCAGTACAAGTGTAGGAAGATGTGATAACAAATATTAAATTGAGGAAAGACATCTTAATCTCCCCTCCCACACACACGTACACACCAGCTGAGTTTAAATACTGTGTCTTTAGTCTTCCAAGTGCTTTGCTCTGTATAAATTGTAATATTGTTTTATTTATTTCATTTCTAAACTGCCCAATAGCTGAAGCTCTCTGGGGGGTTTACAAAAATTAAAACCATAAGTACAGTATAAATATAGTATAAAAGCTTAAAATCACAATATAAAACCACAGCTTAGCATAAGGGAGTGCTATTGGACTGTAACACGCATATTTAGAGTCGACAAGAAGCATTCCGATGATTGCATCAGTACGCAATTTCAAAGAGCAATCCAAAGCACACAATCCACTCCCTGCTACGCAAAGAAGTGATATCACTATAAGGGAGTTGGAGTTCTGTTTCCCTATTTATATATCATTATAAATGTCACTATGCTATACTCATAATGTGGGAAGAGATGCCCTGGATCCTCTGAAGTTGATTCCGGAAGTGTTTGGCAAAGAAACCCAACTGTGTTTGCTAAACAGTTTTGGTTCATTGTCAAAAGTTCCATGATAGGCAGAAGTGACAGCCCATAAGAGACTTCTGAAATATTCTTGTTTTTGTGATATACCTAGGGGTACTCTACAAGCAGTGGTGTAATAGTAAATGTCATCACAACAGTTAAAGTTGCAGGGGCCATATATCTTTTGTATATGGTCACTCTAGTATAGTGCCTGCAACTTTAACTGTTGTGATGAAGAGGGTATTTCACCAGGAACTAATTGATACAAACGACACTGGCTGAAATTCCCTTTTCTCTACAACTGTTAAAGTTACATGAGCCCTGACCTGGATTTTATCTGGTCAGCCTAAACTTCCCCTATATCCTACAAAACAACACGCTCCTACCTCCAACGGATTTACAGAGAGCAGCAGGGCACTCCCTTTTGTATCCTCGGTTGTGTATTTCATAACCAACATGTGAGGCGAGATATGCTACCTTGTTAATAAATAAGTTTTTAACTGTGTACATTATTTATGGTTTTATACTGTTTGAATTGATTTTATCTGTATGCTGCCCTGAAATCCCAGGATAGAACTGTTTTTATAAATAAATATAAACAAACAAACAAACAAACAAATATGCTAACCTTAGAATCCACCCAGACCAGAACACAAGTATTTAAAAAATTAAACATATTTATTTATGGACAATATCTACACTGAGAGCTAGTAGTCATCTAGAAAAAAGGTAATAATGGTTCTAAGGAAATATCTCTGCGCTCCATAACTCCTCTCTCTGTCATCTAACATCCCCCTCGCTTCTCTCTGATCCTACTCACTACCTGATTATACCAAGTGATGCTAACTCCACCCATCATGCCACTGTGTTGTCAATCATTCCTTCACTCACTCTACTGTTAACACCAGGCACAGTCATTTGTTCAAAGAAGGGGCAAATTATGCTGCAGCACTGTGTAGCAAAGGCCAGGTGGCCCCAGCAAGGCACCTATGGGAGGGAGTGATTTGCATTGGAGAAGAGCCAGGAGAGGTGGCAGTGTTTAACTCTTGCCCTGCTGGCTGTATTCCCTTCAAACTCTCTGAGCTGCTTTTATTCCTGCTAGTGTTTTCTAAAAGTAGCTGTTACAGACCCGGGGTTGTGCAAAAGATAGATATCCAGACGCTTTGGCCTCCAGCTACCAGCGTTCCTTACCATTGGCCATACTGGCAGGGGTTTCTGGGAGTTGAAGTCCAAAACATCTGCCCACCCTTGCTGTGGACTAGGGATGTTGGAGAAATCCGCAATGAATTCAAATGAGCTTGAATTTCCATAAACCCAATGTGCGGATTCCGCAGTGGACCGTTTTTCCCCCCACTGAGTTGCGCAGATTCCCCTGCCAGACTGTTTTTTAATTTTCTGGAATAGTATGCAAATGTAGTTGTACAAATTACAAGAAAGGACAACCGAACATGTGCATTCCCTCCCATAGACTGAAGGGTGAAAATGCTCATGGGCTGGGTGGGTGCATTTTCAGAAGCGTACATTTGCACAAGCGTGCGCAAATGCAAGTTCAGGAAATTGAGAAAAAGCTAATTCTGTCAATGACGGAACAAAAAGGTGCCTGACAATCTACGAAATACGAATGGGACAGATTTAACAAAATCCGTATATCCCTAGCTTAGGCCCATATGTAAAAGCAGCTGTAGAGAAGTTTATGGAGAAAGTAATAGGCAGGAGAAAGGCTAAATACTCCCTCCCTATTGCTTCGCTATGGCATCCTGCAAGGGCAAAGGGCCTATTGCAGCCTTCCCCAGCCTACAGGCGAAAGGTCCCATGGGCTGGGGGTGATGGGCATTGTAGTCCAATGGATGGAGAGTGATGGGACAGGCTGGGCTGTCATACACACAGCTGTAGCATCATGTCCTAAGTCGCTTGTTCAACTAATAACACTATTAATTGTATTGTCAATAGTGGAGCAAAATATGAAAGATCAGAAATAACAGAATAATCATAATATCTACTCTCTATCTTTGTCAAAGGGCCAAAGGAGATGTTACAACTGAGATGTGTGAATAACTGTCTGGTCTTTTTAAGCTTTTGCAGAAAGCAGCTTGGGTGTGGAGGAGTGATCCAGATCAGGACTGTAGCACAGGGGGGTGGGGAATGGTTAAGCCTTTTCCCCATGAAATTTTTCCAAATGAAAATTCCCCGTGAAGCTGCTGTGTGCCACATTAGGAAAAATGTGTATGTGCCTGGGTGAACAGGTAAAGTCCCCCTTCTCCCTGCACCATTCTTCTAATCTGGATCTCCCACCCACCTTCATCCTAAACTGCTATATGCAGACATAGATCACAGAGGGAAATCAAGCCACGGTGACTTATTTTCCCTCTTTGTGTGTTCTGGTCATGAGCCGCCTATTACCCTTGCCAGGTCTGGGTTGCCATGATGCCCAAACCTGGCAAAGATGGGTGGCTGGAGCGATCTCTCTATGATAGTGTGAATCCTTTCATAGAGATTGGAGCACTATTTATGCATCTCCATTGTCACATCTAGTTTGGCTCTGAGTGATAAAAGCAAACCACAATCGTGTTTGGTTTTCTTATGGAAGTGGCAGGATGCCTCCATGTAATGGGTCAAAACCCAGCTCTGGTTTTTGCTTAATCATACTTGGCTGGCACTAATTCACAGTAACCATGATGTCAGTGACTTTGAACCTTGTGTAATACACGGAAAATATGCTGATCTTCCTCCTGAAAATGAACTCATCTGCAATTTAGCTGGCTGCTGTTGCAAGAAATGACATGTGTCTTTATGTATATTGTGTCTGTGTATTTATCTGCAATATTAGCCTTACATCTTCCCCTGCCCCTAAAGAAATCAGCACAATCTTTTAAGCTTATAGCAACCCCATGAGGGCAGAATGAGCTGAGAGATAGTGGGCCAGGTCTTATGACACACTAGGCTCACTGGGCAGCTGCCACGTCGAATATGAAACCCTCAATGGGGTTATATTGTATCTGAACTTAGCCATCATGGGTTATTCAAGGGTGAAACAGCCCTAGCATAACCCTTGGGTTTTAGTTGGGTTCTGTGAGGGTTGTTTAACCCTTGAATAACCCACAGTGCCTGGGTTCAGATGACATGACTCATCCCTATTGAGGATTGCATATTAATAATAGTGGCCACATGTGCGTGGCAGGCTCTGTGGGTCATCGTGGGCTAAAAAAACCTTGGTTGCTGGGGATAGGCAACTTGTGACCAAACAAATGTTTGGGCCTACAACTCCCTCACCAATTACTATGCTGACTAGGGCTGATGGGAGGTGTAGGCCAAAAGTAGGCTGACCATATTTTGGAAACCAAAAAGGAGGACAAAATGGCTGTCCCCAGGGGGTGTGCCCACCAACATATCCAGCCCCCAAGAGGGCGTGCCCACCCAAACATGGCCTTGGTCACATGTCTGATTTCACAGCACACAATTCTACACAAGATCTTAATTTTACAAGCACTGAAATAAAGAACAAGTGAGACATTAAATGTATCTGAAATGAACTTCACTCACTCCTACTTTTGTAGCTTTTGCTGTACTTTGAAGCTTTTGCTATACTCTGTGTAATACAGAGCCTATCTACACATGCAGGATATAACACTTTGAAAATGTTTTGAAAACTGTATATGGAGTGTGTCCTGGGCCCCAACAGTTCTCAAAATTGTTATAAACCGTTTAAAACCATTTTAAACCATTTTAAAGCAGTAGTGTAGATAGGCTCACAGTCTCCCCGTCCCTCAAATATCTTTACTGACTGCAAATCCTTCACTGGATGACCATAGGCTCACCTTTAATAACATGTAACACTCTTTCCCCATCACCTTTCTTGTGTCCATACTCACCAATTCAGCATACTGCTATTGAACAAATGAAGCAGTTGACAAGTGCAGAAAAATCTAGTACAACAAACTAGCAACCCAGCATTCAGAAACTAGGCCTACCAAAATAATCCACCAACATCCACAAAGCAGTCATACTTAAAACATGGTCAAGAAATTTCTGAATCAGTAAAAAACAGCCTGATTTGGCAAAGCCCATCATGTTCATCTAGAAAACCCACCATGAGCAAGAAAAGAGAGGAGATAATAATAATAATGGCAACCCTGTTAATTTTTTAAAAGATTGTTTAAGGAGAATGAACAATTATCAGCAATTGTTACAAAATATACATCATGCCAATTATAGCAAAACAAATTGTAGAGGAAGGTCTATGGGTCAAAATGCACGATTAAAAAAATGAATCATTAAAAGCTACTACACTAAAACTACCAAACTTTGTGCTTTGTAGCAAGACTGTAGTGTAGGGTGACCAGATTTTGGAACCCAAAATCCCGGTCTCCCCCCGCCACCCAAAACAACCCCCCCACCAAGCCACCCCCCAAAACAAACCCCCCAAGCCACCCCCCCCCACCAAGCCACCCACCCCCCAAAAACATCAGCCCGGACCTACCGGGTTCTCTGCCGCTGCTGCCCCCGCCGGGTCCGCCGCCCCCCCCAGGTCCCCCGCCGCCGCCGGGTCTTCCTCCGCCGCCACCGGGTCCCCCGCCGCTGGGCTTGTAAGGCCAGCGGCCGCGCAGAAGAGGCAGGGGAGGGCCGGATCCGGAAGTGACGTAATCGGCCCTCCCCCGCCTCTTCCGCGTGGCCTCTGGCTTTGTCGGGGCTAATTGCCATCGCGACTAGCCCCGACGAGGCCAGAGGCCGCGCGGAAGAGGCGGGGGAGGGCCAATTACGTCACTTCCGGATCCGGCCCTCTCCCATCCCTTCCGCGCGGCCTCTGGCCTCACGAGCCCAGCAGCGGCGGTGGAGGACCCGCCGGCGTTGGACCCGGCCGCCCCAGCAGGTAAGTGCCCCGTGCCCCGCGCCCCGCGCCCCGCGCCCCGCGCCCCGCGCTCCTTACCCGCAGGGGCGTCCACTTCCCTCCGGTGCTCGAATCTACTGAGAAACAGGCTTCGCGGCCTGTCTCTCAGTATCGCGCCAGGTGATGACGTCATCACCCAGCGCACTACTGAGGGACAGGCCGCAAAGCCTGTTTCTCAGTAGATTTGAGCACCGGAGGGAAGTGGATGCCCCTGCGGGTAAGGAGCGTGAGGCGCGAGGGAGGGCACTTACCTGCTGGGGCGGCCGCTTCCTGGGCTCCTCCGCCGCCACCGCCGCTAGGTCTACCGCCGCTCCTCGCTTGCTGCCACCGCCGCGTGACCCCCCGCCACCCCAGTTTGCCCCCACCGCCCCCGGTTGGGCCGGTTGGCCCCAGGTTTCCTGGTTAGGACCGGGAAACCCCGAGCCATCTGGACACCTTACACCCTACTGTAGTGAAGCAGTATACGCTCCCTGGTAATTTAGGATTTCATTTGTTTTTGACCATCTGTAGCAGTAACCCCCCCCCCCCCACACACACACACCTAATGCATTGGATCTTGACTAAGTTAATTATGCTTTGGCCCCATTGAAATCAATGAGACAAAAGCATAACTTAATCTGAATCCAACTCAATGTGTACAAAAAGAAGGTACCTATAACCTTCTCTAGGGCATGCACCTGTTGAACTGTTAAAAAAAATAAGGAGCACTTGTCATGATTGGCTGGCAAAAAGCAACTTCTCCTAAAAAGATGAGGATAGCATATTATATAATTCTGATGAGAACACATCTAGGATCATGGAAATAGAATTTAAGAGCCCTCATAGATTTAGTACTAAATAAAAGCATTGTTGAGAAAGGATCAACACGGCTTCTGCAAAAAGATGCAAAGAGATGACTTGCATCACCAATCATGGAGTTCTTTTGGAGTCCCATCATTGTTCATTTCTAGTTCAAAAGATTTTGACAAAGTCCCTCACTAAAAGCTCCTGGGATAAGAGGATCTCATAGGCTGATAAATGGTTAAAACAACAGGAAATAGAGGGTAGTAGTAAACTGACAGTTTTCACAGTAGTTACTGAAATTACTCAAAGATCTGTACTGGAATAAGTGCAATTTAATTTCTTGAAAATGATCTGGAATCAGGGTAAGAAATGAAGTTGCCAGGTTTGCAGATGACGTGACATTATTTAGAAGAGAGAAAACCCAAGTGAAATGCTCCAAAGGATCTTGCCAAACAGCAAATCACATTTGAGTGTAGTTAAAAGGATTCTGTTTTTAATTGCTGGAGGCTTGCACTGGAGGAAAGGCGTAAGCAGCCTCTGGAGGAAAGGGGGGAGGAGGAGGGAAAATACACATCTGGATGGCACCAGGTTGGGTGGGGGCTATGTTGTAAAAATCTGAACAGATCTATGATTTTCACCACAAAACATGTCCATTTCCCCTGACACGCATCTTACACGCATCCTACATGTGTTCGCTGACATGCACACCCAAACTGACATGCACACCCATTTCGTCAAGTGTTTCATATCTGGACTTTGGACACTTGGGAATAGCATAATTTATGCAACAGCTAGATGGATAGAGAGGAAGAGAAAGAGGAAATGGGGTGTCAGAAAGAGACAGAGAGATCTGTCCCTGCCTTGGCACCTTGCTGGGCAGAAAGGAAAAAGGAAGGAAAGAGAGAGAGAGAAAAGGGGGAGAGAGAGAAAAATGGGTGGCAGAGAGAGAGAGAAAGAGAGACAGAGAGACAGAGAGAGAGAAGGGGCTTGCAGAAAGAGAGAAGAGGAAAAGAGGTAACCAAGAAGGGGAATGTGAAGAAGAGGAAGATTCCCCCACCCTAACCCCATAACCAACACAGCAGCCGCTCATGTACCTATGTCCTGGTGCTGCTGCTCCTCTGGCACCACTCCTCTGCTGCTGCTGCTGCTTCTCCTCGGTGCCCATGCCGCATGACTTGGCGCCCACCTGCAGCTGGCTCCAAGACCAGGCCAGGGCTCCAAGGCAAGGCTCCAAGGCAGGGTGGGCTGTGCTGGGCCAGGCCAGGCCAAGCAACCCACTCAGCTGCCCGCTTGGCCGATGACACACCCGCGATGACGTAGAAGGCCCGGATGAGGAATGGGAGGCATTAGAGGCTGCATTTTCGGAAGTGCTGAAATGTGGACCCCAGCCCCTCCCCATGTGGTTATCCAGGCTCCTTGGGGGTCACTGACATATCAAAGACCCCCAAGGAGCCCGGATGTGCCATGGGTGGGCCTGGAAAAGCCCATTTCCAGAAGTGCCAAAACAGGCTTTTCCAGCCTTGCCAGAGCAGTTGTCTGGGCTTCTTGTTAGCCAGATGGGCTGCAGCAGAGGCTGGAAAGGGCCCATTTCGGCACTTCTGGAAATGGGCCTTTTGAACCCCGCCCATGGCACATCCGGGCTACTGGTGGGTCATTGCCATAGCGATGACCCACCAGTAGCCCGAATGTGCCATGGGTGGGGCTCAAAAGGCCCGTTTCCGGAAGTGCCGAAACGGGCCCTTTCCAGACTCCTCGGAGCGGTTAATTTTCTGGATTTGGGGCAAATTAGAGGATTTCCCTGCAGACCCCAGTTTTGCCCCCTATTTTCCAGACATATCTGGGCAAAACCTGGCGGATGGTCACCCTAGCTAAAAGATATGAAGAGCCACAAATTGCCCACCCTTGCTCTAAAGCCAATGTGTATTTTTGTCCCAGTCTGATGTTTCCCTTGGAGCCTTTCTTCCAGCTCAAATGTCTCCACTACCAATTGTTTCCTAAAGTACCTGCTTTTCAAACAGCTGCTTTCTCTGTCCCTCTTTGATTAGCAATGCTGTTTCTATCCTGACCAGCTTCTCCAGTGCTCTTCTCACCTCATAGCATCTTAAGCACTATTGATTTTAAACACTATAAAATTTGTCCAGAGCTCTTTCTCTAATTAGCTCCCTTTTGCCTCAATTCCTTGTTTCACTTACCCTTTTCCTCGAGCCTAATCTATTATCCCTCCCTCCCTCCCTCCCTCCCTCCCTCCCTCCCTCTCTCTCTCTCTCTCTCTCTGTGTGTCACTTGCCTGTTCCACCCTTCCTTTCCTTGGGAATCCTTGTCTGCAATCTTCCTATGTCCCAGGACCTCTTTCCAGTCCTCAGCTGGCTTTCATGTAATCACAGCCACACTAACAACTTTTCCTCCCCTCACAGAAAGCGTTTTTCAATCTGTTTTGTTCCCTGAACATTCTATGCCAGCACCACCTGAACCAAACTGTTTCAGGCTGCCTCTACAAGAGAGGTTTAAAGCTCTTTCAGGGCTGATTACAATTTTTACCTCTACAAGAGAGAAGCGCAAATTGGGGGCTGAGGCGCTTTAAACCTCCGATTATGCGCATTATCGAATGCGCATTAAGCCGCGAGTTTTAATTTGCGGTGGCAGTTAAAGCGCCTTACCGCCGTGTAAACATGCGATTCTCCACGTGTCAGCAAGTTTAAAGCGCGTTTTGGTCGTCCTGTAATGCACTTCGCCACCTCTCGTACAGAGGTATTAGGAGTAAATGCGCTTCTGCGAATATGCGCATAATAGAGCAGCCAGGCACCAAAGCGAATCCTTCTAGAGGGGTCTCAGAAGCTTCACTGCCATAAATTGTTCTAATCTATCTGCTGCCCTCTAGTGTTCATTCATTTCAGTAGTGACTTGGCAGCACATTTTTTGTGGGAAGAAGTGGCATACATTCATAGCACAAGGAGTTATTTGGGGGAAATAAAGTTAAGATCAGGCTCCGTACTTCCATGGCAGAAAAGATGCTGCTGACATTATGCTCTTGAACATGTGAAGGCTACAACTAGCTTGTCTTCATTATGCGTTTCGCAACAATGTGGATAGTTTTTGTTGTCATTTGGGTACCTGTAACATGGAAAAGTATCTTCAGCTGCATGATAGCTTTAGTTGCAAAGACTCAATGGTGGGTTGACTAACCCTAACCCTAACCCTAGGGGATACTCCCCACACAACATGGTAATAAATAATCAACTGTGGTGTGGATGAGAATCAGCGCTGAGTTGACTATGGCAGCATTCAGATGACACAATAGTCAAAACAACTGATGAATGTTTCCCCCACACCAGTTGTTTATTGTGTCTTCCGAATTGAACCAATGTGTCTATTCCAATGAAGAGACAGATCCGGCACTTTGTTCCTCCCCTCTGCCACTGACAGCTAACCAACTCCAAGGTAGTGGTGAAGTTGGAACTAGCCACAGCATAGGATAATATTCTGAGCATTACATTAAGGGAAAAAACCACACCATTACTAGACTTTCTTCTTTTGGAGTCCTCCCATTTTTACTATAGCTCCTTTAGATGGTGATTTGTAATTGAAAATGTGATTTGTAACTGAAAACTCCCCCTCTCAATAAAATTCAATGGAACAGCACTATCTAGTGGCTATATTATAGCACAACACTGACTTTACACATTGGGGATGTCCCAGAATTGGGGATATCCTACAGTAATGTTAAATTGTGCACTTTCTCTGATCTTTTTAAAAGTGAGATTACTGGGGGGAAGATGCAGAAGACATCCTGGAGGTTCACAGCATCATGTAAAGGACCTACAAACTTCCATGAGAGGCCAATCATGAGCATGCAATAATTTGCTCATGTAGAGAAGCTCACTATATGCATATAGCCTAAATAATACATCTTGCAAGGGCATAGCCCTTAGCAGCTGTAATTTCTGGGCATTCTGGAGCTTGAGTGAAAGTGGAAAGCCTTTAACACCACATTTTAAACCATAAGGGTTTTTTTGTTAATTGCATGGTCTAATGAGGGTTCACCTCTTTAGATGGTCATGCAGTGATGGTCACCAATTTGGATGGCTTTTAAAGGGGGTTGGATAAATTCCTGGAGAAGGCTTTCAACGGCTATTAGTCCTGATGGATATGTGTTACCTCCAGTATCCAAGGCAGCAAGCCTATATACACCAGTTGCTGGGGAACATGGGCAGTAGGGTCTGTTACACCTGTGTCCTACTTGTGGGTTCCTAGTCAACAGCTGGTTGGACACTGTGTGAACAGAGTGCTAGATGAGATGGACCCTTGGTTTGATCCACCATGGTTCTTCTTATGTTCTTATGGATTGCTTCAAAACATGGTAAGCTAGCTCTGTTGCATTTGGGAGCACTTGTTGCCCATTTTGCAGATTGGAAGTCTGGACCTCTACCCCAAAGTCTTGTCCTAATGAAACCACTGAATATCTTCCTCAAATGGCGAAGGCCAGAATTGGACAGTTCTCCAGATGCAATCTGACCAGTGCAGAACAGAGCGGATACACTCTTTCTCATGATTGCACTAGTTTTTTATGTAACTGCATCACACTGCTGGTTCATGTTCATCTAATTGGCCTGATTTCAATGAGACTTACTTCCGGGAAAGTATGGTAAGGCTTGGAACCCCCTTATGGTACCTATCAAAGTAAAAGCCTGGTCAAGGCTGGCCCTACCACTCGGTAGAGTGAAGTAATTGCCTCCAGCAGCAGTTACTGGGAGGCAGAAGCTAAGTGTTGCAGGAGAGACTTGTGTGCTGTATGGCCTACTCTTAGGGTGACCAGATAAAATCCAGGTCAGGGCTTATGTAGCTTTAAAAGTTGTAGAGAAAAGGGAATTTCAGCCAGTGTCATTTGTATGCAATTAGTTCCTGGTGCAATTCCCTCTTCATCACAACAGTTAAAGTTGCAGGGGTCATATATCTTTTGTATATGGTCACTCTAGTATAGTGCCTGCACCTTTAACTGTTGTGATGAAGAGGGGATTTTACCAGGAACTAACTGCATACAAATGACACTGGCTGAAATTCCCTTTCCTCTACAACTCTTAAAGTTACATGAGCCCTGTCCTCCTTTTCAGATGGTCAGCCTACCCTGAGATATAGTGGAGGATTCGTCAGTGTTGAAGACAGATTCATCTGCCAGTCCAGTTGGCTTTTGTGCAAGGCAGCAAAATGTCTTGGACTAGCCTTGAGCCTGCTTGTGTGAATATATCCTATTTCATACATAATAATGTGAATTTGGATGACATTTTCTTTTCTTGTTTCAGCACTTGGTCAATAATTCTGCCCCACAGTGTGTGGCTGAAAGTTATTTATTATTTATATAAAAAAATTGGTTTTAATTATAACAGTATTTCTTGATCTCAGATTTCTGTGTTTTCCAGTTTAATATCTTTTTTTTACCTCCTTGTAGAGGAGATGTAGCTCAGTCTCATCTTCTTCATTGCCATCCTTTTCCAGAAGAAAATTAATACAGAAGCACAAAGAATATACAATAAAGACAATATGAAAACATTATATGAGCATTGCATTACAATCAAATCACACATAATTGTGTTTTGCTTTAATGAGGACACAGGTTGTTAAATTAGAAAATGCACAGCCTCTTTGGCTATGGGGCGATATATAAATGGAATTAAATAAATAAATAAATAAATAAAACTTTCAAACTGAGTACATGTTTTGCAATGCAATCGAATATTTTCTTTGGAGACAAGCTTCACAAAAAATTACCTATTCACAGGGCAATCCCATACATATCTACTCAGGAGTAAATATATAGAGTTCAGTGGGACTTACTACTAGGAAAAAGTGTATAGGATTGCAGCCTAAATGTTAAATAAAGCAATCCAGTTGGCGCCCAGCATTATTCGTTGTACAAGTTCAATAAATGGAGAAAGTCATAGTAAGGTGAGAATGATCTCCTGTTGGATTTGAGTAAACTTCCAACCCTGGTCAATCAGGTCTTCAGAATGTGTGGAAAGCCTATCTAGGCTGACCAGATAAAATCCAGGTCAGGACTCATGTAACTTTAACAGTTGTAGAGAAAAGGGAATTTCAGCCAGTGTCATTTGTATGCAATTAGTTCCTGGTGAAATTCCCTCTTCATCACAACAGTTAAAGGTGCAGGCACTATACTAGAGTGACCAGATACAAAAGAAGGCAGGGCCCCTGCAACTTTAACAGTTGTGATGAAGAGGGAATTTCACCAGGAACTAATTGCATACAAAGACACTGGCTGAAATTCCCTTTTCTCTACAACTGTTAAAGTTACATGAGCCCTGACCTGGATTTTATCTGGTCACTCTACTATAGACATTGAGTATAGGATGCAGCAGCAGGGCTCTGTCTCTGGCCCTATTAATGAGGTTGTGTAGGTTTCAGAAGCAGGGTCCTGTAGCCCCATTCTGCTTGTAATGACCCTTAACTAGGGATGTGCACTGGATCGGACCCGATCCACGATCCGAGTCCGGTCCAGTGGGAAATCGGATAAATTATCCGATTTCCGATCCCGCAGCTGGATCGGCCGATCCAATCCGAACCGGTCCGAAAAAGCTCCGAACCGGTTCGGCGGATCGGCGGATCGGCGGGCGCCCACTGGCGCCCACCGCCGCTTCCATTGGCGGGCGCCAGCGGGCGCCCGCCGATGAAAGTGGACAGCGGGGGGGGGGGAGGAGGGGGGCACTTACCTTCTCGGCCCGGTGGCTCCCGTCCGGCGCCGGCGCCTACTACTACTAGCAGGCTCCGCGGCCTGCTCTAGGGTGGCGCGCCGGGTGATGTCATCACCCGGCGCGCTACTCTAGAGCAGGCCGCGGAGCCTGCTGGTAGTAGTAGGCGCCGGCGCCGGACGGGAGCCACCGGGCCGGGAAGGTAAGGAGGGGGTGCGTGGAGGGGAGGAGGGGGCGCGCGGAGGGGGGAGGGGGGAGGGGGGCCCTTACCTTTCCGGCCCGGCGGCTCCCGTCCGGCGCCGGCGCCTACTATTCCCAGCAGGCTCCGCGGCCTGCTCTAGGGTGGCGCGCCGGGTGATGTCATCACCCGGCGCGCTACTCTAGAGCAGGCCGCGGAGCCTGCTGGTAGTAGTAGGCGCCGGCGCCGGACGGGAGCCGCCGGGCCGGAAAGGTAAGGAGGGGGTGCGTGGAGGGGAGGAGGGGGCGCGCGGAGGGGGGAGGGGGGCCCTTACCTTTCCGGCCCGGCGGCTCCCGTCCGGCGCCGGCGCCTACTATTCCCAGCAGGCTCCGCGGCCTGCTCTAGGATGGCGCGCCGGGTGATGTCATCACCCGGCGCGCTACTCTAGAGCAGGCCGCGGAGCCTGCTGGAAGTAGTAGGCGCCGGCGCCGGACGGGAGCCGCCGGGCCGGAAAGGTAAGGAGGGGGTGCGTGGAGGGGAGGAGGGGGCGCGCGGAGGGGGGAGGGGGGCCCTTACCTTTCCGGCCCGGCGGCTCCCGTCCGGCGCCGGCGCCTACTATTCCCAGCAGGCTCCGCGGCCTGCTCTAGGATGGCGCGCCGGGTGATGTCATCACCCGGCGCGCTACTCTAGAGCAGGCCGCGGAGCCTGCTGGAAGTAGTAGGCGCCGGCGCCGGACGGGAGCCGCCGGGCCGGAAAGGTAAGGAGGGGGTGCGTGGAGGGGAGGAGGGGGCGCGCGGAGGGGGGAGGGGGGAGGAGGGGGCGCGCGGAGGGGGGAGGGGGGAGGGGGGCCCTTACCTGCCCGGCCCGGCGGCTCCCGTCCGGCGCCGGCGCCTACTACTACCAGCAGGCTCCGCGGCCTGCTCCAGGGTGGCGCGCCGGGTGATGTCATCACCCGGCGCGCTACTCGAGAGTAGGCCGCGGAGCCCGCTGGTAGTAGCCGCCGGCGCCGGACGTGCCGAGAAGGTAAGTGGCGGGGAAGGGGGCTTACCCCCCCCCCGGAGCCGTCCGCTTCTATCCGCTGGCGCCCGCGGGCGCCAGCGGATGGAAGCAGGCGGCCCCAGGGGGGGTAGGGAGCGCGGGGGAGGGGGTTTACCTGCCGGGGCCGTCCACAGCGGACGGCCCCGGGGGGGGGAGGGAGTTAGGCCCCCCCTTACCCACCCGCCGCCATTTTTTCCTCATAGACTTGCATTGCAATGCAAGTCTATGGGGGAAAAAATGGCGGCCGATCCAAAAATTTCCGATTTTTGGATCGGGATCGGACTCGATCCGGTCCGGGGGGCCTCCGATTTTGTCCGAACCGGTCCGGGACAAAATTGGAGGTCCCGATCCGGGTCCCGATCCGATCCGGGGGGTCCGTGCACACCCCTACCCTTAACACAATACATGCACAACATGGGCTAGCTCATTGATTGTTTAAGGATGCAATCCTTGGGAGTAATCCCATTGAACTCAATGGGGCTTACTTTTGACTATATGTGTGTGTGTTTTAATTTTTTAAAAGATAATTTATAATTTGGGATCCAATCAATGGCCTCATTCAGAGACATATTAGAAAATGAAGGGGGGAATAGCACACTTATTTCCCCAGTGCTTGTCACATGACATGTTACCCCTCCCCCTGTCATGCAGCTCAAAGTCCCGGCATCCTTTTGGGCTGCTAGTGTTCCTCCCTCCCTCCTCTCGGCCCTATCCCATCATGCATTGTGAGTTCTACCAGCTGTACAGGAGCAGCTGGGTGCTTTCAGCTGCTCCTGTCAGAGAACTCTATGATCTGCCAGAATAGGACACTCGATGAGGGGAATTCAACAACGGGGCCCGTCACATGACATTTTAATCAATGGGTGTGGAGATAAGCAATGGAGCAGCCTGTTGTTTTTCTCTGTTGTTTAAATTGCCAAAATAACATACTGTCAGTTGTGTGTCCCCGCCATGACACAATAATCAATACAACAGACAGTTGACTTCCCCCTGTCGATTATTGTGTTGTCCGAACCAGGCCAATGTTTAGCCCATGAGTGAAGAACCATTTTTCTGCTGAGGTCCACATTATCTCAGGGTTTGCATTCTAGCAGTGGATATGGCCAGAGCCAAAAGTGGGTCAAGTTTGTCGTAACACTTACCTCTGTTCAGTATGTAACAACAACAACAGCAGTAACAGCAACAAGAAGACATCTGCATCCAGGCAGTCTCCCTTCTCAATTTGTGCAAGGTTTCATCTATCAGCTTTGCAATTGGGGGACAGAGTGGGCTGGAATAAATATTACCAAGAACCTAGAGTGAGAGCAGTGAGATGTAGCATGGTGAGAGTCTGTGGGCATTTCTACATGAGGCTTTTATCCCACATCTTTACTGGGGCTTCTGCTTCTGGATTCTTTGCGGGATTAAGATCTCCTGCTTTACATGTGCCTTTTTCCAGGATTTGTCTCTCTCTGCCTTTCTATATGTTTCATTATACAACCACTAGATGGCACTGTGGTATAGTGGAATTGCACATTCTGGTGGGATTGAGAGAAGATACCAGAATTCCAACACAATAATTGCAAAGAGAGGGACATACCCTGGAGGATGATGTAGTCTAAAGGACCCATAAATTACCGTGAGCAGGAGCGCACAATCAAAGCCTCATGTAGAAATGCCCTGGAGTTTAAGACTGAGCAGCCTGGAGATTTAGCCCAATCCTCAACAACCCTAATGTCAAAACAACCTCCACTCAGTTTAACAGAGTCTGTTTCCTAGGAAGCATGCTTAGGACTGCAGACTTGATGTGTATGAACAGACATTGAGGAGCCAATGTGGTGAGGTGGTTAGAGTGCCTGGCTATTGTTGGAAAGACCAGGGTTCCAAACCTCATGCAGCCATGAAGCTCACTGGGTGTCCTTGGGCCAATCACTTCTTCATAGCCTAAGCTACCTCACAGGGTTGTTGTGAGATAATAGAGGCGAGGGGAAAACTATGCATGACTTGAGCTCCTCAGGGAGATATAAACGTAATAGATAAAACATTTAGATGTTATTCATGCTGTCGCTGTATGAAGAGGGAAGAGTTAGAGCACAATGCATTTTCAGTGGCCAGTAATGCAAATGCTCTAAGTGAGATATGATAATGTTAAGAGGCCTAAATCTCTAGTAACAGTTGTGACAATGACCCTGTTCCCATGTCATGACTCCCAATAGTGTTTAAACCATGGGTGAGTTGTGACTGCACAGGAGTGAGCAAGCAAGCATGCTACCTCTGAACAGCTTCTGCTTTGTGAAACAATTCACTTCTTGGGTTCTTCACCATGACATCCAAACCCAGAACTCTGGGTTGTAGAGGGAGGAACAACTCAAGAGTTTTAATCCATCAACGAAGTAGAAGCAGTCGAGAGGCAGCATGCCATACAATCACAATTACCCATGGTTTCAACAACTCATGGTAGTTGTTACATGTGAACTGGGCCAGTGCATTGATGCAAGAGCAACTAACATTTTTAAGTGGCTATGTCATCTGGGGATTTGGGAACTTAATCTCGGAGTGCCATCTATTTGGATTGCTCATCTTCCAAGGTCAGTGTCCCATTGTTCTATGGACAAACTACCTGTTACATTAAATGCATGGGGTTGCCTTGTATATGATTTTTCAAAAAATGACTTTAAATAGCAGCTATAGTATGTTATGGTCCTGATAAAACCACACCCTGAAGTTTCTATTTGCATTGGAATGCAATGAAAATTGCAGCTTCCAGTTATTTTAATTGTAAACATGGCAGAGCAGTTTTTTAAAAAAAAAAAAATGCAACCTGCAGCTGTTATTTAGGCTGCAATCCTATGTAAACTTATTTGAGAGTAATCTTGTTGAAATCAATGGGTCTTACTTCTGAGTAGAATTATATGGTAAGGGAGCTTGTGGAGCCTTTGGATCTGGCTTGCAGCTTCCCCAATTTGCTCCCCCCCCCCCCCAGCGCCAATTAGGAACAGGGGAAAATTGCCCTGTGCAGAGGGATGTGTGTGTGTTTGCGAGAGCTTGACAGGGAAGGGTTAATCCTCCCCAGGCACTACTACCTGGAAAAAATTGCTCCCCTGCACAGCAACAAGGCTTAGAAAAAGAAAAAAGGACCCATTCACTTCAATGAACTCTTTTTCCCCCTGTGCCTCATAGCTGCATAATATGGATATTTTTCAGGGGGTGGCAGCTCATATGTTGACACTCTTAAAAATTGGGGAAAGAGAAATAATGTGTAGGGGTGGGAGGGAGGGAGGAAGAGAAAGAGAAGTTGGCAAGGAGAGGTGAAGTGTATGAATGGGGCATGTGTGGAGGGAGGGATGTGAAAAGAGGTATATGGATATGTGTGAAGGGGATGACCCTACCCATCTTTGGCTCCTCCCACCAACAGAATGTGGACCTCGATTTTCCCCACCCTTGATTTATAGGGTTGTGCTGTTGAAGTCAAATAATAAAAACACAAGGCCACACTACAGAGTTTAAATTACAATATGTCACTTAGCCCTTTGTCTCTGAGCTCCATCAGACGACTGTTTTATTGCACACTCGTTACCGGGCACTCACAGATTTTCACGGGTCCCTCTCATGACATCGTCTGCCTCCTGCCCCTTCTAGCCTTCTTTGTGCCACAAAAGAACCACACCCCTGTAAGTCTGACTTATTTTTAAAGATGGAAGTTGCCGCTATCTCCTGCTGTGTGCAGGAGAAGCCGCATGATCAAAACGGCTCACTGAATGGGCCATGAGCACGTTGTTTACATCCTCTTTTGAAAGAGGAAGTAATGAGGGAGAAACGTAAGGGCGGGGAAATGATGGTAAGCAAACATGATTTCCTTCATGTGATGACGCTCTCTATCTCCTAACTGGAAAATCTAGCATGAGTTGGGTTTATATTGCTTAGCAGTTAATGGGCTGTAGTATCAACCCTACAGAACATCCAAAGATAAGGAAAAGGTGTCACAAAGAAGCTGTCTTAGATTTTATTAGTGCAATCCTATTTACTCAGAAGTAAGTCCCAGCGCAACATACTCCCAGGTAAGTGTTACAGGATTGCAGCTTTATGCAGGTCTTTCAGTGTAAGTAATAATGATTTGCCCTGGTAGTTATCAAAGCATCCCAAAGCCCTGAAAAAAACAAAAAGCAATGGGCTATATGATCACAGATGTAATGAGAAAATTAAGGACTTGATCAACAGTCTACACTGCTCATCATACTGTATGTATAGATTCATGGTGTGAAATAAATATTTGAGGTATCAGACATTGGGGCAGAATAAGTTTTATGCTAGATCATTTTGACTACTTCTGTGGAGACGAGTTTCAGACGGTGTTAAACTGATTTCCCAATATTTAATTTTTTAAAAATAAAAATTATCTTGAAGGTTTCACAAGGAAATAGTTCTGTGCCACTAATATATTTTCTGCTAGCATCTGTTCTGCTATAGCGCTTCACATTTTGAAGTAATAACATTCTTATACTAAATTTGTACAACTTCCCATAAGAACAGTATGTTTCCCTTTTAGCTATTGCATTCTAGCCTAAAAGTGTGGGCTTGTTTTTAAATAAACCCATCTCTTTATGGTGTGTTTATAGACATCACAATATGAAAAATTGCTTAGTACAGTTCATTTCCATTCCTAAGTTTGCTATCTACAATGGAGAAGAGCAAATTTACATCACACAGTATGCTTTTCCCATTCACATTCTCATTAATAAAAAAATACAAGCATTCATTCCCTACCATCTAATACATAATAAATCACTGAATCATCAATAAGTTTATTAGCATAATTTTTAAACTTCCAATGACAGTAGCATTTTTCTCTTTTCATACAACATGTGCTATCCAGATATCTTGTCTGACATCAACTTACCCTTATTCTTTCAAGATCTTTTGGATAGAAAAGTGCAAACAGTATCACAATGGCTGTGTTCGAACGACACGATAAGCAAAGGGTGATTAATTAGGCAATCGTCCATTGTGTGCTTACTGTATCATCTGGGCCACCCCCCAGATGATACAGGCTGGGGAACAGGCTGCTCCGTTGATTATCTGGAGACCCATTGCTTAACATGTCGTGTGGCAGGCTCTGTTGTCAAATTTAACGCGTTGAGTGCACTGTTTCAGGAGCACACAGAGTTCTCTAGCAGGAGTGCCGAAAGCAGCCCCTGGCCATTCCCCTACAGCTGGGAGAACTTGCAATGGCTGATGGGATAGCCCTGGGAGGAGGAAGGGAGGAGCAACAGCTGCCCGGAAGGATGGCGGGAGTGTCAGCCATGCGATGGGGTGGGGCAACATATTGTGTGGGGAATACCGGCAAAATAACACATGGTGAGTTGCCTATTCCCCCTTCCATTGCCTAAAGTGTCATCAGAACCCTCCCACAGTCTTATGAGCAACATCTGTTTATCATCAGTATTATTATTTTTTACCATCTTTCAGACTGTCAACATTAGGCTGACCAGATAAAATCCAGGTCAGGGCTCATGTAACTTTAACAGTTGTAGAGAAAAGGGAAGTTCAGCCAGTGTCATTTGTATGCAATTAGTTCCTGGTGATATTCCCTCTTCATCACAACAGTTAAAGGTGCAGGCACTATACTAGAGTGACCATATACAAAAGAAGGCAGCCCCCCTGCAACTTTAACAGTGGTGATGAAGAGGGAATTTCACCAGGAACTAATTGCATACAAATGACACTGGCTGAAATTCCCTTTGCTCTACAACTGTTAAAGTTACATGAGCCCTGACCTGGATTTTATCTGGTCACCCTAGTCAACATGTTGCAGGCTTCTGCTCTGCGACTCAGGGCTCCTACCTCCTTTACTACCAGCTTCTCTGCCTGTAACTGCTGCCTTGTCCACAGAAATTAGCAGGGCAAATCTTTCCCACCTCCCACTTACCTCCAGAAAGCTTAACCTGCCCAATTTCTGTATGTCAGTCTTGCTCTAATGCACAGGGCCCATATAAAAGGTGATAACCCTCTGCAAATGGTATTACAGTCATGCTTGGATTCAATGTTGAGCTACAATCCTAAAACGATTTAACTGGAAAAAGTATAATTAACTCCAGTGACATGAGTATGCGGACAGAAGTCTGCACATTTGGAAGTTGTTAGCTCTAACAAAAGCAATTTTGTACCAGTGAGTATCCCTGTTGAAATGGCCAGGGCTACTCAGATTGCAGTTAGCTGTGCAGACTTTGGCTTAAATGTCACCACATCTGTTGTGGCCCATAATACAAGACTCCTAAAGTGGATTCTGTTTTCAAAGTGGCATCCAAAAGGCATCCCATGTTTTCCCACATTTTCCATCTTTTTTCTTAATGCAGAAAATCCCTTATCATGCAGTACAATGCCTTCTCATTGGTAGCACTAGGAGCCCTACATCTGGAAGCGTCCTGAAATACTTCAATGGCTTGGGAGTTTTAAAGGACCAGTTGCTATCTAGGATTGATGAGAAAAAGTGTTACCTAAAAACATAAGAAGAGCCCTGCTGGATCAGACCAATGGAATATCTAGTCCAGCGTCCAGCTTACTGCAGTAGCCAAGTGCCTCTTGAAAGCCCACAAGTAGGACTTGAAGTCAACAGTCGTCCACCACTGAGGCTTCTCAGCAATTGATAATCAGAGGTATACTGCCTCTGAACATGGAGGCTCCATATAGCCATCATGGCTAATAACCATGAGTTTGTCTAATCCCCTTTCAAAGACATCAAAGCCAGTGGCCACTGCCACGTCTTGTGGCAATGAATTGCAATTGTGCTTTGCTTGAAGAAATACTTTCTTTTGTCTGTCCTGAATTTCATTGCCTTTGAGTTAAAGCTGCCCAGTTTTCTCTTTGGTTACATTGCTTTCATGCTTGATGCCAAAGGAAAAGCCATGGCCTAATAAACTTCAAAAAAGACACAAAGCATGGTGGCCCTGTAGAAGCCGCCACGAATGCACTCTTTTCCAGGCTCCCACTCTCTCTGTATTAGCTTCCCAGTTATGCAAAACCTTGCCCTAACCTGACACTCTCCAAACTGTCTTTCTTTCAAGATGCCCCCTCCCCCAACCGCTAACTTTGCATGACTTCAGCAGGCACCTGGCTATTCCATTATACTAGTGAAACTGCTAAGTTAAGGCAAAATAGGGTAACCTGGTGAATACAGTATGTTCCATAACATTTGGAACTGGATGGTGAAATTTGCAGTAACATGAAATAAAAATGACCACCGGCCTCAACAAACTAGACTTAAAGGTAAAATTCAGCATCCGTTCCCTTCACTTGTCCTCAAACATCCTTTACAGACAGAAAGCCTGTGCACACCTCTTTGAGAAACCTGAGTACACTGAATGTGAGGAGTACAGAGAACATGCCCTTTCCCCCACTTGCATTCAATGGAACATCTAGAGGAGGAATCATATGCACATCCTTTGTATTTTTTTTAAGATGCAAGCATTGCCCTTCAAAATGGGGTACATGGGTGGCTGTGTTTAAGCCCTATGTATATGCACCCTATTTAGAACAGGAGCAGGCAGACTTGCATGCTTTGCTTTTTTCCCCTTACTAGAATCCCTGTAATCTACCAATCACACTGAGCAAGTGTACATACTCAGATCTCTTAATAGTTAAGGCACAACTCAGCTATATTGGGTGATCCTAAGTATATCTTCTTGCCAGGGCTCAGTTTTGAAGAAGCTCTCTGGTGGGCTCCCCATGTCATCATGCACCCACCATGTTGACATGCAGGGCCTCTCTCCTTCTTCTTAATTGCTTCCCCCTGGACACGATGACAGGTTAGTGGGCTTGCTGCAGGAGGATCATATTGGCAGTACATTACTGGTGAGCGTTAGGCAGGTGCCACTGTAACTGCTCACAGTGTCCTACAGCATAGCACTGTGGCTTTCCAGGCATGTATTTTATTTATTTATTACATTTATATCCTGCCTTTGTTCTTCTTAAGGAACCATAATCCTCCTCGTCCTCTCCTTTTTATCCTCACAACAACCACCCTGTGAGATAGGTTGGGCTGGGAGTCTGTGACTAGCCCAAAGTCACCCAGTCAGCTTCCATGGCTGAGTGGGGACTAGAATCCGGATCTCCCGACTCCCAGTCCAACACTCTAGCCACTACACCACATGCGGCCTTGTTGGAGTGCAACTCCCATCAGCTCCAGCCAGCATCACCAATATAAAGGGACGATGGGAGCTGCAGCCCAACATTTGAAGTATCCAACGTATCCCCCCTCCCCAGTGTGCTGTAGGGCATTTGGGCCAATTAGAGCAGCTGTCCAGCATTGGAAATGGGGGACCCCAGGAAGTGGAATCAGCAGTGGTAGACCCTTGGCAGCTGCCCACTGAGGCCAGGTTTGACTTTTGCCTAGAAGGTACCTGGCTGGGTCACGCCAAGGTTCTAATCTAGCATTCTTTGCAAGAATCCCAGGAACCAGCAGGCATTAGAAGGCCCACCAGAAATTGGCTGGCAGCCTATTGGTGAACTGCCCCTATTTAAAACATGCCATGGCCTGTGGCCTCATGGCCACTGTGATGCTTAAGTTTGGTGGGACATCTGTATTGGCCCCGAGGCATACAGACTTCCAGTTTATTCACTTACACCCCCTCCCCCCCCCCCCCCCCCGCACACACACACAAACAACAAAACCCCAAAACGCATTGGGTCATTTTTCTTGCAGATTATGTAGAAGAAACAGAAATGATTTCTATTTTACATTTCAGCGACACTGAAAGGCCATTCAAGTATATAAACAAAAACAAAAAGGCTTTTCAGACTTATCTAATTACACCTGGTTATTCCTCTTCCATACTACATAATAAAAGCAATACAAGTGTAATGCTTGATTAAATTAACATTGGATCCCCAAAATCCCATCATTCTACCCTAAACAGTACTATTTAAACGTCAACTACTTATTGGACCAAAGACTCTTTCCAATTTCAGCTTATCTATTACTATCAATCATTGGGGTGATATTTCAAAATACCATGTGGACGGCAATGGTAAAAATCTTGATGCATGGTATGATCAAGATGTATTTAAATGCAAATTTAGGCTAAAATCCTATGTATACATACTTAGAAATATGCCCCAGTAAGCTGAATGGAGCTGCCTTTTGAGTAGACATGCATAGGATCGAGCAATTAGGGTACAATCCAGGGACATTAAGGTTGATGAACTTTGTGTAGTATCCACTTAAACCCCCCACTGACGAACAATTTCTACAAGCAGAATGGGGGTGAGGGACAGTGCATCTGGTGTGTGCATTTGTACACCTGGAAAGAGATAACAATTTTAAAACAAACCACAGAATTTACAGAGGATATATTTGGGTGTCAAGTGTGTTTAACTTCTGTAGGTGTATTTTCTTTCTTATGTATGAGAATTGTGTCAGGAAGGAAATCAAGTGTGTGTGCTTTAGGGATATAGACAAGTAACCAGTGTGTTTGGGGCACTCTGGTTTGTGTCGTTTTTTACACTACCCCTAAATAAATAATAATCCTAAAATGGACAGTTCTCTGTTGATGCGGCATGTGAGTACTAAACATATAAAATACCCATCTGATATATTTGCCTGTCAGGCCTCCTCCACACGGGGCGTTTAATGAGCCTTGAAGGCTCATTATAAATTTTACCTACACACGAGCGGAGCGCAAAACGGGCGTACAGGCGCGTTATCTCCCCGATAATGCGCATTTTCGAACGCGCGTTAAATAGCGACTTTTATTTTGCTCCGGCCGTTAAAGCGCATTTTCGCTGTGTGAACAAGCGATTATGCGCATTAACTACCTGTAAAGTGCTTTTTGGGCATCTTTTAATGCGCTTCGCCGCTTCTCGCCGCCTCCCGTGCAGAGGGATTAGGCGTAAATGCGCCTCCGCGAAAATGCGCATAATCCCCGAACCGGGCGCAAAAGCGCATCCTTGTGGAGGGGGCCTTAGTTGAATGTTAGGATCTCAAAAATAATGCAACCTGGAAGTCTTGTGAGAAGATAGGTTAGAGATTAAATAATGTTCGACATCCAAATGTACAGAATTGGATTCAGGATCTATGGATCTTGGCTGCCCATGAAAAGGTATATTGTACCATATTGGTGAAAGAAAAAAAATCCTATTAATATGGGGAAATGCTCTTGAATTATATGCAGGATAATGTTATCCACAATGGCAGTGCAGGTGAGCAAAAAGACATGCTTGACACAGCACTTTAATTCCAAATAATAAATAAATAAATAAATTCTATGTTTCTATTAATTTATCTAATTTTTGCTTAATGGTTTTACTTATAGGCATGAAACCTTTAAATACAGGATGCTATAAAGAAGGAAGGGGAAAATCTAAATGGGTGGAAATGCGGGTGGTGATGGGGGAGGTAGGCTTTGTTTTTACTGTTTTTATTGTATTGAAAATGAAAATAATAATAATAATAAACTGTTAATAACAAAAATACCTTTCAAGTTCTGGGGACAAATTAGAGGCCTCTGTTTTGTGCTAAACAAACTCATTACATTTTAAATTTCTTAGGTCATACCATGTATTTTCGATACCATGAAAATAGGCCAATTTTGCAAAACTGAAATCCAAAGCTGTTGGCATGGAAATGTTCCCCATCTCCCACAATACCTTCCTGTTGGCACACACGGCTCTTTCCAGGGATTACAACATGGTTGTGTGAAGTAAACGTTTTTTAAAAAGTTTAATCTACCTCGTCTAAGCCTACACGTTAAAAACTACTTAAATGCTGACTGGCACTGAAGATACTGAGCTAGCCCTGGATTCCCTGGTCTTAGTATTGGGCATGGCAATGGTGCAGCACGACACTCCTACGGTGGCTTCGGGCAACTCATCCTCATCGGTCCATTCATTCACGTTGGGGCTGTAGCACTGAATACATTTCTTGTATTTCTTCTCTACTTCATTCCAGCCTCCCACTAAGTACATTCTCCCACCAAGGGTGGAGGCACCGGCGGTGCTCACGCCCGTTGGAAGAGGAGCAGCATAATTCCACTGGCCAGGATAAGGGCTGTAACATTCGACGGGAAGCACATCGACTCTTTCGCCCCGACCTCCCAGCTGGGACCCCCCCATGACGTAGACCTTTTCCCCCAGGGAGATGGCACAGTGCCAGCCTCTCGGAGTGCTAAGGCTGGCCTTGTCTTGCCAGCTGTCGCTAGCAGGATCGTACATGCAGACAGAGCGGGAATAAGCATTGTTGATGTAACCTCCCGTGACCAGGATCCTACCATCGATTATGGCACTAGCATGGCAGCACCTGGCCACCTCCAACGGGGCCTTCATTTGCCACTGATTAACTGTGGGGACATAACATTCTACCGAAGAGAGACACCCATCAGAGTTGCGGCCACCAACAGCGTAAAGGAGGCCATTGAACACATTCAGGCTGAAATGAGTGCGCTTTTGATTCATGTTGGCCAGGTGAATCCACGTGCTGAAGCGAGGATCGTACCTGAAAGAATTAGGAAGGGGGAAGAAGGGATTATTGATGTAATCCAAATACCAACTTCACTTATAAGTTTATAATGCTGGGTACATCTCTCAAAATCAAAGCTCCCAAACATTGGCAAGAGTGATTCCTTTTTTAAGGGCTAAACTAAATGTGTCCTATGATTGAATTGTAGATTTTTCCAAAGCTAAACGCATCACCTCCTGCCTGATTTCAATCAATGGAGACCACGGTGCTAGTAGGGAGATCTGTCTAATCCTCTTCCCTTCCTGTGCTGTTTTCCCAGTTGAAATAACCCCTCTAAAGCTTCTCTTTGATCCATATGGTACCTCCATGTTTCTCCGAGGGGGGCAAAGAGCAACTTAAGGGAAGGGCTGGGTAATAAATAGATCCATAAAAGGGCATAGGGGAGAGGGATAAACTTTCCTTCCCCAGTACTATAGTCCCAATCAGATTCAGCCACATATACACACTGATGCTATTTTTATCTTTGGAGAAAGCACAACTTTCTATGTTATGTCTAGTTGTAATGGTTTATACCTCTTTAATGGCTCCTCTAAATGAGCAATTGATTGCACGCTCATGATTGGCCACTCACAAAAGCGTGTGGGTCTTTTATATGATGTCGTCAACGACTAGGATGTCTCCTGCGGTATCCCCTGGAAATTCCACTATGAAAAGAACCACTTTTAAAATGGTAACATCCTGAAAAAAGCAGGAACTTCCGCCTCTAGATGGAGCTGTCGAATTGCAGTGAACAGAAGGAAAGTATTCAGTTCAATTCCATTCAAGGCACGTAGTTGCCCCTCTCCATTCGTGTAATGCAGCCCATAACAATTACATCAAAAAGCAGGAAGCACAAAAGCCCAGCATAAGCAACATTCCTAGACACTCTATATGTAATCACAAGTCATAGCTCAGTTGACTAGTATCACTTTGATGGCCAGTATAGAGGTATGATCAGCAATGGAGAAAGGAGTCAGCATTAGAAAGGACGGTCCCAAAGAAAGCTAAGTAAAGATGGTTGCTTGGCAGGTCAGTTTCATCAGCGAATGCAAATGAGAGGGTATTGAACCATCTTTTTGACACTGATAGTGCAAAATTACAGTGCAACAGTTGTCATTTGTCAGCAAATACAGGGCTGGGCTCAGTAAGAAGTTTGCACCTCCCTTGGCAACAGCTCTGTATTTACGAATATGCCAATTTCATAATATTTATATATTATGTATTTCACTACCTTAAAAAAATATGTTTCAATCATTCATTGAAAGAACTGGATATAACCTTAGTTTTGGATTTGTAGTATAGCCACTCTTTTAATGCAGGCATGTGAAAAGCTAATTGCCAGCTCACTAATAGAATCAAACTGATTTGCTGATTAATATAACCTAACCATCCCTGATAAGCTGATTTCATGTGTCACTGGATGTTATTTGGCAGAAATTGTTGATCATGGAAAATAGTCAATGATTACACTGTATGAATATCTGGACAAAATAAAAGTCTGCATATATACACACAAAAGGGAATGATGGTGATAATGTTGTTGTTGATGATGATGGTTGTGTTGATGATATATAACATTTCTATACCACCCCATAGCTGAAGCTCTCTGGATGGTTTACAAAAATTGCATATATCAAGAGGATTGTTCTTGATATATACAAATGTGGCCAAAAATATATAACTCAAAATCCAACATCGGAAATGTTTAGAAATAGCCTTTCTGGAGTAACATATTCTGGCTTCCTTGTTATTTTCTCTGTATAATATGAAATGCAGTTTGGATCACATGGAAATAGAAGTGAACATTTCTGTTGGCTGTAGTTGAGATCAGGTTTTCAACCCTGGCATTTGAAAGCTCATTCTGGTGGCCACTGAGGTTAATGGATACTCCGTCAATGTAAAACAAGGCTGACTTCTTGAGGCATATTTTTACCATGGCTTCATCCCTGTCCATAAATGTCCTATACCAGTCATAATGCTTAGGATGGCAGTGATACAAGTGTAAGGTTAAAACTATGACGTGATACAAACTCAGGCAAATATAATACCACAAATGTTTAGAATTGGGATAAGAGAATCTTCAAATCACAATATGGTTTCTGGCCAATCTGATTTGTAACATTTGCTGTGGACTGTAGTACACATAAGCATTCCGGTACAAATAAATCTGTTAGGGCATATGCTAGCTGGGGAATGCTGGGGGTTGTAGGACTTTTTTTTTTTTGCCTAAATATGCATAGGAATATGCCCTTTGTCTTTAAAGATGCCACAAGACTGCTTTATTATCTGCAACTGACTAACATGAACACCCCCTCTAGATTTTGCAGTAAGAATTTGTATATTTGTTTCATTGGTGTATGTTGTTAATACAGGAAGTGAGAAAATAAACGTGTTCAAAAGAACATAACAAGTGTTGTGTTAGATCAGACCAAGGGTCCATCTATTGCAGCATCCTGTTTAAGTAACAGCCAGCCAGATTAAAATGTGATGTTATAGTCAGGCAGTTGGGGACTGAACAAGCAAAAATTAGGGTTTATTGATGGTTAGAACTCTCTCTCTCTCTCTCTCTCTCTCTCTCTCTCTCTCTCACTCTCCTGCCTTTGAAAGGTGAAAGTTTTCAGCTAGTATGAGAAGATTGGAACAGAAATGGAGACAGAGAGAAAGAGGTGTGAGTTTAGCTGAAATGGAATCACCCTGGGGGAATGGCTATGTTATTACTTTGGGGAATTTGGTGCAGGATTAGCAGTTTCACTGGCTCTTCACAGAAAAGAACCTGTACTATGGTCTGCTTCTGTATTTCTAAATAGAAAGGATTCCACAGAGTCACCCAAAAACTCTCCAGTGCTCTCACATCTGAAAGAAACTAAACCCTATAGCATCAACCCTGGAATTCTCAGCAAGTTGTGCATGCTTAACAACATGTTTTTTAAGTAGTGTCAAAGGCAGTTGCGCTACAAAACACCCACTACAGGGCATTATTCCATTCCCTATGAACAGGGAAATTTTCAGTTATAGACCATGTGGTCGCTCCTGTGCTTCTGTGTAATTCAGCTCATTACAATTGCGGAATAGAAGTAGGAAGCAAAGTGCCAGTAAACAAATACAATTTCCCTTTAATCTAAAGAAGTCCAATAACAACTTAAAGGGTGGTGGTGGTGTTGCATTGGGAAGGAAGGGCAGGGGAGGAGAGGGTTAAAAACCTTTCAAAGCAGCTCCAAGGGTCGTTAATTAGCAAAACAAAATCAGCAGGAGATCCTAATCAAAGAGGATATCACTGTCCCATATGGTTCAGCAGTTAGCTACTCCACTAGCTCTTATGGTAAGCTGTGGATACACTTTTTATGATGAAAGAGATGGGAGAAGTCCTACTGGAAAAGCAATATAAATAGGATATGTTAAAGCAGCAGGGCTAGGGATCCCCACTGCAATCTTCTAGCATTCTAACCAACTCCTAGATACCAATGGGGCTACATTGCCTCTCAATGCCATTGCAATAATACGTTCTCATAGGACTAATTGGCTGCATTCGGACAACACATTAGTCAATGGTGGGTTGAGTAGCCAACTCACACTTGGTTATTTTGTGGGTACTCCCCACAGAACATATTCCTACACAACTGTGGGTGGTTGGGGCTGGTATTGAGTGGACTAATAGTCAACCCAGCATTTGACTGACACAGCCCCCGCCCCTCTCCCCACCCTTTCTCCTCCCTCAGTCCTCCCAGTTCTATCCCAGCAGCCTCTGCAAGTTGTACCAGTTGTAGCAGAGTGGCAGCCACCACTTTGGTCGCTCTTGCTGCCTGCCTCTATGGGCTTGTGTTTTAACCCACTCACCACATGCCATTAACTCACTCACCCCTCCACACAACACTTTAAACAACTGGCTTTGAGCTAAACAACTTGCAAGCCAGTTGTTTCTCTCAGTTGCTTATTTGGGTGGAATAGCATACCGTCAGTAGTTTGTGAGCAGCGTGTTACCCTCCACACAACACAATAAACAACACAACTGATGATTGTTCCCCCCCCCCCCCAGTTGCTTAATGTGTTGTCTGAATGCAGCCATTATCTGTTCTTTGCTCTCCCACTGCAAAAATGTTGTTAGTGAGCTGGACTGTTATATTAAAGAAAACAAGGGAATACAAGACATTAGGAGCCAAAATCTGTAGAGCAACCTTCCCGAACCTGATGCCCTCCAGATGTGCTGCATCACAACTCCCATCACCCCAGCTAGGAATGATGGGAGTTTGCTTCCCTCCTCATTTGTCCTCTACCTTCCTTGTATCTCAAATGCCTTTGTGATGATTTAATACTGGCATGTATGGTGGCTGCTGTTTTTGACTGCTCTTGCCTGCTACCTCTGTAACCTGGCAAAAGATCCCATGAACAACCCATGGTTTTGGGTTGACATGTAATGACAAATCCTCGGTTTAAACAATCCAGAGTCTACAACCCAATGACAAACTATGGCTTCTCTTTCTGGGTTGCTCATGGTTAACAAATCATGGTTTGCTAGTGCGGCCACATTCACACATCACCACGATGCAGAATTCAGCAACATTCTCTTTTAAATTATGTACCTGCTTATTGGAAATTAACAAGTGGTCAGCATAAATGGATTTTTTTGGGTGACAGCGTAAAGACTGATATTACAACATTGGAAGGATAGACGTTCACCTCCTATAATTCAACGGATCGAGGACCTTACAACATTTTCAATATTTGAATGGGTGGTGTATGGACATCACCTGGGAATGGCTACTTATTTGGTTGATTTTTTCTTCTTAAAAAAATTACATATTTGCAGACATTCCCTTGTTGCATGGCTTGGATAGTGTTTTATCAGCTACAGGCATTTATGTAAAAAAAAACCTTCATATTTTTTAAAAATATTCTAATGTTTTACTGTTTTTAATGTTCTTATTTTTATTGTTTTACGATTTTATTGTTTTAAATTGCTATGTACCATCTTGGTGGTTTTTTTTTCCTTTTTAGCAAATTCGATGGTATGTTAATATTAATAATATATGAATAATAATGATTTTCTCCTGTTCTGCCTTCAGTATAACCACAGTTATGTATCTTTCTCTCTTTCCCACTTTCTCTCCCTGGAGCAGTTCTGTCCTGAACATGCTGCCCCTCCAGACCTATAAATAATCAGTTACCTGCAGAAATTGCTGACTGCATGCTTAGCCTGGTTTCTGGCATCATTCTGGTCTTCACCACCTGCCACATAGAGGAATCCATCCATCATGGTGACACACTGGTTGAAGCTTTTAGCTGGCATCTCAGTAAGCCTCTTCCACCCATTGTCAGGATCTCTGTATAAAATGTCTCGACTAAGGGATTTCTCTGTTAAAGCTGGGCGTCCCCCGACAGTAACAAGGACTCGCAATCCTCCACGTATCCTTGTTCTTCTAGACTGCAGGGTATTCTGGTGGTAGGGAAGTAAGTGGTAATTCATGGCATCCACCAGAAGTCTATGGCAATCTGTATCTTGCATCATTCTCGGTATAGTCTGAACATAATTGACTAGGTCTTGGGCAGAGATGGTACCAAACCGAATGTTGCTCAACAGGTCAGCAGCATATTTTGCTCTTTTTTGGTCAAATTCCAGCCATCTCATTGCAATCTGGAATGCAACAAGTTCAGAGGGCAACTGCAAGTCGTCATCTGCAAGAAGTTCATTGATCCGGTCAAAGCTAAGTTTTAAGAACTGATCCGATTCGGAAAACTCAATGAAGTTGTCTCGAATGAATTTCTGCGCTGCTTCCTTGGCGGTCTTTAGTCCATACGTCTCTGCGATGTTGGCGATGTAAATGCAGTTCTCCACGTTGATTTCTTGCATCAAAAAATCACTGCACATCTTCACAAGGGTATGGATCTGAAGATAAATGGCTGTGGAGATGATACTGCCTATGGTGTACAGTGAGAGTGTGAGCTTCCCAGTGTAAGCATATGCAATGACAGTAGCTAGGCCCAGTGGAGATACATCATTGAGGTCCACTCTTTGAGTAGATGGATCTTTCTTTAAGATGTTATGGAAGTAATCGCTACATGAAGCCATCACTACTTTGTGGACATCGAAGGACTTGGTTTTGGTACCAATTACTAAATCGCAGAGGAAATTTTCCAGTCTCATTCTGCACAGTCCTTCCAAGAGATTGGGGCTATACAGAGCATCAGAAACTTCAGTCGAAACGCAGCTGAAGCCGTTCCCTCCTTCCAAAAGGCCGTTCAAGCCGTTCAGTTTGCTAAGGGGCCCATCCTCCACAATGATGGTCAGCTCATTGATATCTGCTTTGCTCTTTTTGATGTTCTTCTTCTTAGGCGCCATGACTGCAATATAATATCACAGCCAAGAGCTTGCTAAGGAACAGAACAATAAAAAACAAACCATTTTTAGAGCCACATTTCAGGGTTGTGGATTATTTATTTATTTATTACAATTATTCCCCCACCTTTTTTCCATTGTGGAACTCATGTGGTTGTGAGGTGGTCTCGCCTCCAAATACTGACCAGACCCAGACCTGCTTAGCTTCAGCAAGATGGCTGCCTCATGTACCTTTAGACTATGCCCTAGGATTTAATCATCTGATTGAAAACAACCAGAAGAGAAAGAAAATATGAAACAGCAGGAGGATACAGAATTCACTTTCTGTATTTTATGCATGGGACAGATAATGGCATTATCTGTACCTTTTGCATGGTTAATTACCAATTGGTAAATGGTAGTTTGCATTCACTCAGTGTCTCCTGTCAAGCTCATAATCCCTATCTAGTTACAAAGCTTACTGGATGAATGGCCTTCCACAAGTCAATATTTCTCAGATTAATCTATTTAATAAGGCTGCTCTGCACATAACATAAGGATTTATTAAATTTGTCCCCTAGTCTTTGGTGTGGTATGGAAAACTATAACTGCATTTACTTGGAAACAAATCCCATTGAGTTCAAATGGAATTTAGTTCCAAGTCATCTTATTTATTTATTTATTTATTTATTACATTTGTAATACCGCCCCATAGCCGAAGCTTAGGGATTGGAACATGCATATTTATTTATTTATTCATTTATATCTGAAGCTGTCCCTGTCCTTCATATGTAAGTAGAGATTACTCCTCTCCTTTCTGGGTAGACATAGTGCCTACTGAGTTGGAATTACTTTCCTCCAAAGCATCACTATGAGGTTGGAGATATTGGAGAAGACAATTTAGGGGATTCAGGTCTTGCCCATGTTTACATGTTCAAAGTGTATTTGATTATCCCTATTAGAGGCCATGGAAAAAAATAATTCTCCATGTCAGATTGGATGGTTGTCCTAGAACCTACTTAATTTTCCATTGTAATTCCAGGCACAACTTCTCTGCATTCATCTTCTGAGTACATATTGTTCTATTATTAATATTTGCTCTCTTGACATTTCTGCACTTTGGTCCCATGCCCTCACACTTGGTAACGTTAGGATTTTGTTTGATTTATATATGACCACTATTTTTGGTGGAAAGGCGGGGTATGTTATAAAAATAAATAAATAAATAAATAACTGAACTAATTATTAGATCTATTCGGTAGTATCTAACACTGCTGCTGTGCTCCTTCACTTCTGTTGCACCAGCAGAACTCACCAGTGGCACAATGGGAATTAGCACTTCATAAAGGAAACCTGGAAGTGAATGGAAATGCATGTTTCCAGATCAGGACAGGTCAGGGAAGCTCCCTTTTTGAGCTCTGCTGACCTGCCCCATTCCAGAAACTATTGTTTCTGATTCCTTTATGAAGTGCTGACTTCCTATTGTGCTAATGGTGGCATCCAGGCAGCATAGGATACTACCTGTTGCAAATATCTAGATCATACCAGACCTTGTATTTTTTAAAACTGCTTGGATTACAGCACAATATCTTCCAGCCTTACCAATTTATAGTTTTGGCTCTTACCAGAATTTCAGGTTGAATATGCTTGTAGTATATTATTTTGCATCCTACTAAATAAGATCTTGCTACATGAAATTCCACTCAAAATTCTTTCCCTACTTCCAGTAAGTGAAATGATTGTATATGCATTCAGAAGTTTTTTTAAAAAATTATTCTGAAATACATGGCTGACACATTGAACAATGGGCACTTGTTCATAAGAACTCCCTTGTGTTTGTTGTTGGATTAACTATGGGTTGCTGAACCCATGAACAACCCAGAGTTTCCAGGTTTGCATGTCATGAAATCCAGGAATGACCATTCTTGGGTTGTTAATTGAAAGCAGAAGCAATGAGTGCACAGGAAGCAGCGTGTCTGTCGCTTCGTTCAGGAATTGCTGAGTGAAGTGCAAACCAGTCAGTATGTTAGGCTAACAGCAGCACATTATTGATCTCACCTGATTTTTGTATTGGTTGGGTATTCTGTTTGAGGATTAGTTGCTGCTTTTAAACTGCTTGCTTTATGGCTCCTTAACTACGTAACACAATGTGCCTTTTTATTTTTATCTACTGTTTTTATTACACTCATCATATTTGGTTCACCAACTTGAATGCCAACAAGAATGAAAAAATAGCATATAAAATTTCAAAATAATACACAATGTTGAAAGCTGTGGCCATGGGTGTTTTAGATATAATTTCTAGATAGAACAGGCCCATTGTAGCCTTTTAAATTAGTTTTATATGAAAAAAGGTTTCTTTTTTTTAAAAAAAGTGTCAGTAATAAAAATGAAAGGACGAATAAAGGCATCGCTAAGAATGGATTAAGATAACTATTTCCCCCATTACAAGTGATGCTCCCCTTCACATTAGCCTGTAGCCAGTGCCATGTGGGACAGTGCCACATGGCAAGTCCAACACATGGTTGGTTTTATTCAGTTGAACTGGACAATTTTCATTTTTTACGCTTGCAGACCATAGGTACGTGTACATCTCCATTCAATGCATTGGGGAAAAATAAACTAGCTGTGGTGGGGAGAATGGTTATGGTTGAATTCTTGATTAATTTCTACCCAAGTCCCACTGAAATCAATGGGTTGAGCAACTGTATATAAGTCTAATTTCCAATTGTCCCCAAAGTAGAGTATATTTGTCCATTCTGTTTTCATTAAACCTGTTTTTTATTCCAGCTCTCACCCTGAATGTGCACCAGGCTCCACGTTGGATGGGAAGCATTTCTCAAAAAATGCAATCACCTTCTCCTCTTATGCTGACAGCAGGAAGTGAACTATGGAGGTTTGACAGTCCACATTGGTCTCTCTTTCACCTTTTCAGGCATGTGGAGGACCAAGAATAGACTGAAGCACTCACATGTATGGCCTACAGGATGCAGATGTCCTGCATGAGGTTAAAGTGTTGGTCTAGAAGCTGGGTTCAAATCCTCACTCAGCAATTCTTTATTAACAGTCAACAGACCATAAAACCATTAAATTACAAAATTGTCAATTCTAACAAATTTACAGAAATATCCTCAGATGACCATTTGTGATCTAACACGTGAGGCAAGCTATACATATTTTGAGACTTGGATCCTCACTCAACCAAAAGGCTCACTGGGTCAATCACTCCCTCCCAGCCTAAACTACCTCTGGGCCAATCACTCCCTCACAGCCTAAACTACCTCACAGGGTAATTGTGAAGATAAAATGGGGGAGGGAAGGAAATACTTTGAGCTCTTTCACAGAAGGGTAAAGTAAACATTGAATAGAGACATTGGGCAGTATCCACTTGGACACAAGTGCTAATGTACATTATGTTGTGCTAGCAGAAGGGATTTCTAGCACAACGCCAATAGCATTAGCTGGCATGATGGGATTCCCCAGAAAATACAACACAACCGCAACGGCACTGCACTAGGTCCCTTGTGCTAGCACAACATAATTTATGTTAGTGCTAGTGTCCAATTGTCTACCGCCTATTAAATTAATAAAGTTGAAGTTAAAATGTACTAACCAGGTTCAGATGATCGCAAGGGAGAATGAAGCCATCACGCTTCTTCCGGCACCCCAGAGTGTGTTGCTTTTGCAACCACGATTTGCATAATTACCCATGATGCAGCACAGGTTGCCATGTCATCCAAACCGGTGTGGTGTGCAGCAGGGGTGGCTGCTGCGCACCACAACCTATGTCTTGTAGTAGGGGTTGTGGAGTTGGTAAGAAGCTGCGCACTGTGCTGGGTTTGAACAACCCACACCCTGCACTGCATCACGGGTAATTATGCAAATCGCAATTCCGCATGCAAGAGAAAGAGATACAATGGCTTCTTTTGCTCTCGCGATTGTCTGAACATAGCCACTAGCTTGCATTTAATAAATTAAATAAGGACTCACTAATAAGCATCTATGTGCCCCAAAGAGGCATGGTGCCAATAGTTAAAAATAAGCAAGGATATCCCTGACCATAAAATAGCAGATAATGCGGTAACGTCAGCATTACTGCTTTCTTGTTAAAGCACTTCACGCCAAGTTTTAAATCATGCACCCTTCAGCATTTTAAGTCTAGCAAGGAATGGTTAGTGCCTTCTTTGAGAAGCATGGTTCCCAGCACTCCCCCTCCTGCTAAGTGACCGCTATGTGCCAGGCGAGTGAGGGGGCTGCATATGCATTAGAAGTGTCAGGGCTGCCCGTATGCCGGAATGAGTCGAGATCCCAGATCGTTGCTTTACCAAAGTGGTGGGTCAGCTGCTCTCTTCCCTCCTCACCCCCCCAGCCACATTCCTTGAGCTTGCATCTGTTGAAGCCTATCAGAGTGATTTCCAAGAATAGCAGTGCTCTCCGGCCTCAAAGCCACTTGCCATTTTAAGACACGTTCAGTTTAAAGCGCATTTCTTTCTTTGAGCTCTAATTCTTTTTTTTCTTTTTTTTTTACAGGTATCCATTTGCAACAACTCTCCCTTTCTGTTATGAAAAGTTCAACTGATTTCATTTCACTGTTACCGGCTGAGAACACTTAATATACTGAATTCTCTCTCTTAGCTAGCTAAGTCCATGTTCCTTTGGAAAGTAAAATAGACTTTTAAATGTAACCAGATATCCCTTATTTTAACACATTTAAAACTTAACCTGGGTTCTGTTGAAGGCTTTGTTGTTTATTTTTTAAAAACACATATTTTAGATTCGTTGTTTAGCTTGTTTAGATTTTACACATATTTTAGATTCATTGTTTAGCTTTCATCCATCTTTCATTCATTATTTTTCAATACGTCAAGATATGTTCATGGCGAAATGCCGGTGCTCTGAAATTCTAGTTGCAAACGTCCTTGAGGCCGATGAGATTAGTTTCTTTAAATAAATCGTCCATCAAGTTAAATTACTGGAACTGTGCAGGGAAATACACAGTTAAAGAAAAATCTTAGCTATATTGATTTTTCTAGGGCCTTTTCACAGCGATAATCAGTCATGTTGACTTTATATTACATGGAGGTAATTCATGTCAAAAGACATTTCAGATATTAAACAGAGAGGAAAAACAAAAATAAAAACCAGAACCTTCCCCAGGAACATTAACAGAGATATGAATATCAATATGAACAGGATTAGAATAGCCTTACCCTTCTCAGGAAAGAGCCTTCCCAGAGCTGCCCAGCACAAATGTCTACGAGAATATCTCTTGAAAAGAATGAGAAAAGACAGAGGGGGGAAATGGAAGTTCAGATTTCACCTGGGAAGTCCTAGCAAGTGAAGTTTCGAGTGTGACCCAGCTGCCACTGTGGATGTGAGAGACTGGAGCCTGCGCTTTGGAGACCTTCAAAATGGCCCCTCCTCCCATCCCTTTCTGTCACCCTGAGGGGTTTATGTTTCCTGTGCTTGCTTCGCTTTGAATCTCAAGTAAACTTAACTGGACATCTACGTGCAAAATGGAAGAAGAAGGGGGAAAAAGGAGGGGCGAACAACTAGAAGTTATACCCTTTTATACTTTGATCTTACACAAGAGTGTCTTGAGAAATATCCCCCCCAGGTCCCCTGAAATGGCTAAAGACACAGTGCAGCATAGGTGAACTATGCCCCTCCAAAGCAACAAATTGGAGGCATTTGAAAGAAATTGGGTCTGAACAATTAAATAGCTGCGGTTTTATGCACCTGGAAGTAAAGCTCTGTATTTCATTTTAGGATGTTTAGTCTGTGATATTTATTCCTTTGTCTCTCTGTATTGATTTTTTCTGAAATGTTTAGAACTCTGCTTCAAAATGATCTGTTTTGGGTTTTTTAAAAACTGTTTTATTTGCTGCTTTAATGAATTTTTGTTTATTGAAATTGTGATTTTAATTGGATTCACTTGGTTGTTGTTTTTTAATAATGCATGGAGAACTGTTATTGTTGGGCACCTGATAAATGGAATATGTAAAATTACAGAACACAGGAAGCTGTCTTATATGAGCAGCCGGCTTTCACAGTTTTGTTGTTGTGGGGTGGTGGCAGGTAATCCAATTGAAAGAGGCAGTGTGGGCTTTCTGGCAGCCAGTCAGCTCGCCAGGCTAGCCCCCTGTCCCATGCCTGGCTTCTGGTGACCAATTAGAGGTTGCCTTCCACCCAGGACGCCGGAGGGAGGTCAGATAGCAGAAGAGTCGTGCTGTCCTTGCTTCAGTGGGAAAAGTCGGGGCAAGTCCCCGACTTTTCCAGAGCACAGCTTTGTCTATTTGCCCTGTGGTGGCTGCGAATCAGTGCCTGCATCATATAACCAATGCAGCGCCAATTCACGTCCACCGTGGGGCAAAGACAACGTTTAGGCAGCCCCTAAGTCAGACAATTTTCCCAGTCTTTTCTCCCCACCACCCCATCACCAAAGAGCTTCGGCTATGGGGCAGTATATAAATACAATTAATAATAATAATAATAATAATAATAATAATAAGTGTTACATTTATAGCCTACCTTTCCTCCAAGGCAGCCCAAGGCAGCTTATTTGGTTCTCATCTTCCTCTCCATTTTATCCTCACAAAACAACCCTGTGAGGTAGGTTAGGCAGAGAGTCAGTGACTGCCCCAAGTCACCTCGGAAGCTTCATGGTTGAGTGGGTACTCTGCCCAGTCCTGCACTCTAACCTCCACACCACACTGTCTCAAGGTTACCAGCTATCAGTCACCCTTTGTCAGATCTTAGCTCTTTGCTAGTGTGGATATTGCCTCATAGTACCCAGACTAATAGCTTTACTTATAGAGATCTTAGAGTCAAGGATTCCATAGTTGGAAGAGATCCTGAATCTCTTTGCAATCATAGGCACTGGGCTCTAAGGGACCCCTGAAAAGTCATTCAGAACAACCCCCAAACCCATAACAATACAGTGAAAAATCACAGCAAACATGTGAAGGATTGTGTTATTTATTTATTTATTTATTTTTAATATTATTATTTATATATTTATACTGCCCAGCAGCCAAGGCTCTCTGGGCAGTTTACAATTAAAATCATAGTATACAAAAGTCAAGATTTAAAACGTTAAACATTCAAAAAATGTCATATAAAACCAGAATAAATTAAAGTCCAGAGAAAGCTTGTCTAAAAAGACATGTTTTCAGGAGGCATTTGAAGAATGTTACATTTTCCACCTCCTGAACTGCACAAGGGAGGGTTTTCCAGAGGGTGGATGCCACTACAGAGAAGGTCCGCTGTTGAGGTTCTTCATAACGACATTCTGTTTGTCTTGGAATGATGAGCAGGAACTCCTCTGACGATCGTAAATGTCGTCTGGGTGTATATGAGGGAAGGCAGTCTGTTAGGTGTTGTAAAAACCTTGCTATACCCAGCCATAAAAGGCAGCAGAAGAGTGTAATAAAATACAATGACTTGGTCCAGATAACATGGTGGGCTCATCGGGGTTGCTTAATTCATGATAAGTCACGGTGTGTGCAGGTGACATTTTGAATACGTAACGCTCACTCGGGGTTGTTGTGCCATTGAATGCAGCCACCAAGGGTTATTTGAGGGTGAAACAACCCTTACATAAACTTTGGTTTGTTGTAGGGTTATGTGAGGATTGTTTAACTCCCAAATAACCTTTGGTAACTGGGTTCAGACGACATGGCAATCCCCACTTGCATATTCAAAATGTTGCCCGAACATGCTGCAGCTCATCGTGGGTTAAACAACCCACAGTGAGCCATGGCTCGTCATGCAAACTGGCTCATTAAAATAGGATTGCTGACAACCTTTGAAGTGAAACATTTTTGTTAGGGTGACCATATGAAAAGGGAACAGTTGTAGAGAAAAGGGAATTTCAGCAGGTGTCATTTGTATGCATGCAGCACCTGGTGAAATTCCCTCTCCATCACAACAGTTAAAGCTGCAGGAACTCTTCCCTCTTTTGCATCTGGTCACCCTAATTTTAGTATCCTCTGGTGTTGTCTTAAGGCAGGGCATATATGAGGGATACGTAACAGGCACGTAATGGGGCTTATCTATTATAAGGAGTTTTGGGAGTGCATCCCATCAGTTTTTGGGGTGTTTGGGATGAAGACCCATGGTTTCCAGTGGTCCAAGAAGCAGAGTCTCACCACAAAAGTAGATTAGTGTTCATCCAAATTGTACAGTTCAGAAAGGGTGCTTGTGTGGCTCCTTGCTTTTCCAGCAAAGGGCATCAAAATCCTTGTCAAGCTGTTTTCCCTCTCTGGTCAGCTAATAATAATAGCAGTAGCACCATAAAAACAGATGCAATAAAAAAAAGTTCCTTTTCAGTGTGTGCTTTCCATTTATTTTCTATGTTTATAGGAAACATAAGTGTCCTCTTCTCACCCATCCTTCTTGGCTCATGAAAGTTATTTAATGCGTACGATTGCATGAATTGTTTATTTGGATGTATTGCTTTCCTGACTCCCCTTCTTGCTCTGTGCTGGAACTACTTTCCTAACTTGTTTTTTTTTAACTGTAAGTGATATTAATTTCGAAAGCCCTCAAATAATAATGAAATTAAAACAGAGTTCAGTAAAAACAGAAGGCCAGGATCAAGTGATCCATTATGCTATTTAACCACCAGGAAAGGCCTTTGGAAGAATGTTTTCATTGGCTTGCAACATTCTATCTAGGGTGACCACTTATGAATCACCAAAAAAGAGGAAATGCATCACCAAAACAGAGGAGAAAAGAGTGACTTAAAATCTGCATTGGCTAATTTATATGTATAGATGCAAATTTAGAAATAGGTATTATAATTTAAATAGAAATACAGTCCGTGTCACCATAGTGCAGAAGACTGTGACCGGTGTGCCTGCCTGTTCAGTCTACTGCCCAGGTGCTAATTGGTGAGAGGTAACAGTTCTTACGGTTCTTCATCTTTAAACTGGGTTGGACCGTTCAGCCCTGCAAACAGAAGATGCCTTCAAATAGAGGATTGTCCTCTGTAAAAGAGGACCCATGGCTACCCTAAGTAACCATCAGGGAGGTACCCAAGTGTACATCCTTTGGGAAGACATTCAATAGTATGGGTGTAACAAGAGAGAAGGCCAATGGATTCAGACAAATTGTGAATCCTTTTCATTTGTGCTTCACAAGTACAACATATACATGGAGGGATTAGGATCAGGTGCCAGATGTTGTAAGTTAACGAGATAAGCAGGAAGGAAACGTCAATAAAAGTCTGTGGTCGAAAGCCAAAAGTATCCATCAAAAACCTGGTCAAACAATACTGGGTTCAGTAGTCAAGAGTCCAGTCCAAAGTCAGGTTATGATCAGGCAAGGTCAAGGAGCTGGTATGCAAACAACAAAGTACCAAGAACAACAATTGCTTCCAGCCATTCCTCAGTTCTTCTGGCTTGCTTCTTATAGGGATGTTGGTGATTAGGAATTGCTGTCAGCTGCGTTGGCCTGCAGCTGGCTTCTGCCTGTTCCTGTGAAAGGCCACTCCCCAAACACTCCCAGGCTCAGCTGTTCCTCCTTTCTGCTTAATCCCTCAAACTGAAGCACAGCACCACAGGCCCTGCCCCTGATGTTGGGATATTGGCCTTAAGACCTGCACACTGTGGAGATATGTGTAAAGGAGCACCTACGTGTATATAGGTGTACACACATAGCCCCTCATCACACAAACATTCCAATTGCATGGAGTGTCTGTGCATGTATGAGTGTAAACACTCTTTTTCACATGCCCTGCTCAGTGTGCAGACATGGTGCCCAGCCATGCCACCTCCACACATTTGTTGTATGTGTGGAACATAAGTGGAGGACTCTAGTCAAGGACTTTTTTTGTGGGGCGCGATGCACATGTAATAATGAAGATGTGTAGGTCATGTTCATTTAGCCCTAACAGCACCTTAAAGAGACTGGGCTTATTATCACAGATAAGGTCCCTCGCCACCACCGAAATGGAATGTGTTCCTCTTCTCCAGCATCCTATCCTATAAGTGAGACTCCTCCTCCCTCCCATTTGTTTGGTTATGCAGCGGCTGAAGAATTTGAACCACTTTAGCTCTCGAGGAAATGGTTCCAAAAATGTTATGCAATATATGATGACCATTTATGAACCGTCAAAAAAGAAGAAACACATCACCAAAAAAAGGACAAAATAACTCATCAATTTGCATCGAATTTGTATGCGCGAAGTATAGGTGCACATTTAGAAATTATTGTCCTGTAAGTAGAAATGCTGTAAGTAGAAATGCAGTCCATCACACCATAGTATGAAAGCCCCTGACCTGTGTTCCAGCCTGTTCAGCCTGCTGCCAGGGGCTAACATTTGATGGACAACAGTTTTAATGGTTCTTTCGTTAAACTGGGCTTGAACAGTACAACAAATAAAGAACTGTCCTCTTTAAAAGAGGGCACGTGGCCACCCAATGTGCATGCGAACATCCAGAGAGAGATTTATTTGTTTACAATGGTTTGTTGTTGTTGGAAACCCTTGGAGCAGATGCTGAGGCCTTCTGAATAGCTAACAGAAGCCAGTGAGAAATGACCACAAGGTCTCTTGATGGCACAGGGTGTGAGTTGGTGCTTAAGTAGTTCTTGGCAACACCTCATCTCTCATAGGTCAATACAGGTCAAGTGCATTTTTACTCAGACCGTGGCCATTTCTTTACAAACTACGGAAGGCTGTTCTCTCTCTCAACCACTACTGTAAACTGAATATAAGTTTCAGTGGACCTGTGATCTAAACATAAACAAATAAACACCCTTATAGTTGGCATCAGCTGGTAGTTTTGCAAAACTGAATGGGCAGAGAATGCTTTCACCTCTACAGCATGTGTCCTCAGAGTAAGAATGATACCTCTTGGCAGAGAGAGGTAACTTTGGCTGCAGTATTGTGGCATGAAGGGTTAAATTTTGAATTAATGTTAGCTGCTGCAAGGCTTGTTTTTTTTTAATCTTAGGAATGTTTACTGTAGCCTTGAAGCCCCGTAGAAGTGCTGTTATCTATGCCTATAGCAGACTCCCTCCTTAGCAAAAGCTGTGTGAAGTCAGACAGCCTTGTTATCTCTGTTTCACTTTTAATGAATGTAGAATTGTTCTGAATGCTTGCTTGTGCTTCTGTAACTACGCTTGCAACAGAGGCGTTATTTTCCTTCCCCTATTCCTTAGTTGTAAGAAGCTTCTAAACACGTACGTCACTAGAGAGGGGTGGATCCTTTTCATACCCAAGAAATAAAAACCTTTGTTTAATTTTGTTAGAGGCGGTTCCTCTGAATTTTAGCCATGAGGCTTCAGGGAGCCGACTCAGCGCTGATTTTTCTCAATTAATAAAATTGAGTTGGACCCTCCTCCTTGCTATCTGAGTGTGATTTTTAAGTAATTCCAGGTAACAGTATTTGTCACACACTTCTGTGTGAAAGCAGAAAAATACTCCCCTCCTTTCTTATAACTAGGTTTACCAGGTTTTTTCCCCTGGTGGTCTCTTGTGCATTTAACAGCTGTATCACCCATGGAATTCTGTGTGCGGTTCTGGTGGCCGCATCTCCAAAAGGATATTGTAGAGCTGGAGGAAGTTCAGAAAAGGTCAATCAAAATTATTAGGGGACTGGAACCACTTCCCTACAAGGAAAAGTTACGTTTGGGACCTTTTCATTTAGGAAAAAAGGTAAGGGGCAGGGGAAACATGTAAGGCATGATAGAGGTTTATAAAATTATGCATAATATGAATAAATGCTTAGGGACACATGTTTCTCCTTGTCTCATAACAATAGAATCCAGGGTCATCCAATGAAGCTGAATCATATGAGATTTAGGATAGACAAAAGGAAAAAGTTTTTCACACAGTACATCTATGGAATTCACTACCAAAGATGGGATGTGAGCTGCTAGCTTAGAAGGCTTCAGAAGGCAGCTGGAGGATATGTCTATCAATGGCTACTAGCCACGATGAGCCTATCTACACTACTGCTTTAAAACAGTTTAAAACGGTTTAAAACGGTTTATAATAGTTTTAAGAACTGTTGGGGCCCAGGACACACTCCATATACAGTTTTCAAAACGTTTTCAAAGTGTTTTATCTTGCGTGTGTAGATAGGCCCGATGGCTATATGCTACCTCCAGGATCAGAGGCAGTAGGCTTCTGAATACCAGTTGCTGGAGAACAGCATCTGGAGTGGACTATTAGAATTCCATCAGATGAGCATTTTATTGCACGCTTCTTACTGGGCAGTCACAGATTTTCACAGGTCCTTCTCATGATGTCATCTGCCTCTCATGCTCCTCCCACCCCTTCCAGCCTACTTTGCACGACAACAAAACACCCCACTAAGTCAGGCTTATTTTTAAAGACGGAAGTTGCCGCTCTCTCCTGCTGTGTGCAGGAGAAGCAGCACGATCAGAACGGCCCACTCAATGGGCCACGTGCACGTTGTTTACTTCCTCTTCAAAAGAGGAAGTAATGAGGGACAAATGCGCAGGCGGAGAAGTGATAGTAAGCAAATATGATTTCCCCCCGTGTGATGAAGCCCTTACTCTCATGTCTTGCTTGTGGGCTTCCCAATTGGCATCACATTCACCACTGTAGGAAACAGGATGCTGGGGTCGATAGGCCATCAGCCTAATCTAGCAGCACTCTTCTTATGTTCTTAATCATAGGAAGAAATTGAACACATGAAGCTTTTTATAACAAGGAGATGCAGGAAAGCTTCACCTGCAGACAATCTGTCCAGCATGCAGCTAAGGGGGTTGGGCTGGTGGTTTGCCTTCTTAGATTTTTAAAAACTTTCCTGTATTTCTGCAATCCCCAGGCTCTCCCTCACCTTGAGCATGCTAGTACCACTCTCTTCTTTCTCAGTAGCTCCATTAGGGCTCTGTTTCTGTTAGCATTTCCCCAAGGTGGGACTTGCAACAGATTGGCTGAGTTCGGAGGACACTTTAGGCAACGGAGGGGGATTAGCGTATTCATGGTGCGTTATTTTTGTGGTGCCTGCCACACTACATGTTGCCCCTCCCCCATTGCACGGCTGAAAATCCCAGCGTCCTTCTGGGCTGCTGCGTCTCCTCCTTCCCCCCTTCCTCAGTCCTCTGGCCATATGTCATCATTCACCGCAAGTTCTGCCGGCTGTATTGGAGCAGACACAATAAGCAATACAACTGACAGTTGCCTCTTCCCCCCTCCGTTGATTATTGTGTCATCCGAACTGAGCCATAAGCCTGGTTTGGACTACACGATAATCAACGGGGTGGGGGGTGGGGGTGGAACAATTGTCAGTTGTGTTTCTTATTGTGTCAAGTGGAGGGCAACACACAACGCACACACAACTGACAGTACGCTATTTGAGGCACTTAAACAACAGAGAAAAACAATGGGCTTGCACGTTGTTTATCCCAAAATCAATTGTTTAAAGTATTGTGTGGAGGGAACCCTCCTCTCTCCGTGTATTATTCTGTTTGGTCATAGAGTTCGCCAGCCGGAGCAGCCGAAAAAACTCCCGCTGCTCCGATACAGCTGGCAGAACTTGCAGTGCATGCTGGGATACAGCCAGAGGACTGAGGGAGGTGGGAGGGAGGAGACGCAGCCACCCAGAAGGATGCCGGGACTTTCAGCCATGCGACAAGGGGAGGGGCAACATGTTGTGTGGCGGGTGCTGCTGCGGTACTGCCAAAATAACGCACGGTCAGTATGCTATTCCACCCCTCCATTGCCTAAAGTGTCGTCCGAACTCAGCCATAGAGTTGGTTCATACAACACAAGAGTGGTTAATGAGCCATGCTCATGCCAGCCTGATTTAAGTATTTACCCTTTGGGCACAGCTTGTTGTGATATCTGAACAAACCACCCAAAACAAACCACCCACAACCATGCAACAGACTATAGCTTAGTTTGGACAACATGTTAAGCAATGGAGGGGGGAAGAGGCAATGGATGGTACGTTATTTTTGGAGTGCCCGCCACATGACATGTTGCCCCTCCCCCGTCGCACAGTTGAATGTCGGGGCCTCATAATAAGCAATGGAGCTCCAAAAAACAACGGAGCAGTCTGTTGTTTCCCCCTGTTGCTTAATAATGTACCATCGATGGTACATTATGGTCACCCATCACACGACACAATAAGCAACACAACTGATGGTTGCCTCTTCCCCCCTCCATTACCTAAAGTGTCATCCAAACTAAGCCTGTGGGTTCTGCCCAGCCACCCACCATCACCAAGTTTGGACATTACAACAAGCTGCACCCCATAAGGGTAATTAGATAAATCGAGGTAATTAGACAAATCAGGCAACACATGACTGGCACATATTGGGGTGGTTAACAAGCCACCATGGCTTACTAGCCATCCTTGTGTTGTGTGAACTGGCCCATAGGCTTGTTTGGAGGCAGGGCACTGAAACTTCCAGAACAACTGAGTAACTGGGCATTTTTCATGCAACAATATAATAATCTTGAAGTTTCGTAATGCAGAGGTTTTGTGTTTTGCCTATCAACATGATGGTAGAAAAAAAATCTGCAATAGAATGGGAGGTTAAATTAGGAACAGGAAAGGGTGTGTCTGTGGATCATTTAAGAGCTCAAATGGTATAACGACAGACATAGGCTTTAATCCTGCCAAAACCCAGTGAAGTTCCTGTGAAGTCTTTAGAGGATGATGGGCTGAAAGACTGTGCTGTTGGCTGTTATTAAAGATATCCAAAGAGGTTAGAACTTTGAGAAGCAGGGGGAAGGAAGCAGTATACTGTACCTTTATTTGGTTAGTTTCTGGATGCTAAGCATGTATTTGAATCTAGAGTTCCCCCTATGACAGTCAAAAGTCCCAGAGCGACGCCTCCTGAGGCAGATGCCTATGAGTGTCCTGAATCTTTTGCTTAGGCTGCAATCCTATAATACTTTCCTGGGAGTAAGTCTTATTGAACTCAGTGGGCTTCCTTCTGAAAAGCTTTGTATAGGACTGCACTGTTAATTGATTTCTATTACACAGATACTCTGACATAATCCCATCTGTTTTTTTTCCACCCAAGTATTAAAACGGTTCACAAGAAGCGAAAACAAGGCCCTATAGCAGCTTTCTCCAATCTGGTACCCTGCAGCTGTTTTGGATCATAACTCCCAGAATTCCTGACTATTGAGCATGCTGGCAGGGGCTGATGGGAGCTGAAGTCCAAAACATCTAGGAGCTAAGTCCAAAACACCAGGTTTGGAGAGGCTGCCCTATAGTAATAAATGATTTGATATAAGAGGTGCCAGCTGGAGAACAGCCTTAACCCCATGAGATAGGCATGCTTCTTCAGACTTCACCAATTGTGTGAGCTGGCCTCTGGGTATGGCCTGGGAGCTTTATTATATGGCTAGGCTGACCATATGAAAAGGAGGACAGGGCTCATGTAACTTTAACAGTTGCAGAGAAAGGGAAATTTCAGCCGGTGCCATTTGTATGCAATTAGTTCCTGGTGAAATTCCCTCTTCATCACAACAGTTAAAGTTGCAGCCACTATACTGGAGTGACCATATACAAAAGAAGGCAGGGCCCCTGCAACTTTAACAGTTGTGATGAAGAGGGAATTTCACCAGGAACTAATTGCAAACAAATGACACCGGCTGAAATTCCTTTTTCTCTTCAACTGTTAAAGTTACATGAGCCCTGTCCTCCTTTTCATATGGTCAGCCTATATATGGCCGACTCTGGGGGTGTGCTGCAAAGAGTTTTAAAGCTGAAAGAATGTCTCAGCCACACTCAAGATCCCCAAAAGGTACATTGTTGCTTCTACTTCTTCTTTAATATCAGTTCTCATCTGTGAGCCCCAAAGCTCATCTCTTGGTCTCCATGAACAAAGTGTTTTGTGGATGGTTTGTGTTCATGTGGTATGTTCACATTTTGCCTGTAGTAAGAATGTGCTGCTAGTTTAATGTAGAAGATGGTATCCTGCCATATGGATTAAATGTCTGTATTCTCTTGATGGGTTATTTACTGGTTATTTACTGTCCAGTTCAAACCAGTGCGGTTTGAACTGGACAGCCACATAAACTGAGACCGTCATCACATGGGGGAAATCACACCAGGGGGGATGCAGCGTCATCACACAAAGGATGCAACAGAAGTATAAAAACAACATTGAGCTCTTGGGAGGAAATGTGGCAGACAAGTAACTTGTTTCATGTGATGAAACCATACTCTACCTTGCAATTTCCATTATTTATTTATTTATTTAGCCCTGTCCTATTGTTGCTCCCCAGCATTCTACTTCAGAAAATGGAGGTTCCATATAGCTGTTACTGAATAGCTGTGAATTTCTTGTGCAGTAAAACAACCTGGAGATCTCATATTCTACTTTGGTAGCCAACATGGGTTGCATCCCATGTCAGTCCTATTTAGAGTAGACCCTCTGAAATGAATGGGACTTACATTAGACTAACATTAGATACAACCCTATTTGTCTCATCCTGATTTTAAAAGTTTTTTTTTATTTTCAGAAAATGAGCTAAGAAAGGCTTACACATTCTATAAACCATAAAATGGAGAACTTTTTAAAATAATGATAGCTGAAAAGGGGCTTTTAGAGCTAAGAACTAATTAGAGTTGCTCAGGACAATTTTGTTCTTATTCATATGAAATCATCTGAGTTCTTGTCACTTGCAGCCAAGTTGCATGAGTGGCAGTATGGAAATGCCTAGGGACTGAGGTGAAATGAAAGTGGTGTTAATATTCATGATGGTTCATTTACACAACTCCTTGCTTGATGTTGCAGCTGTCATGAGGACACAGGATGTCCAGTTTCAGAGGCAGTATGCATATATACACCAGCTGCTGGGGAACATGGGTAGGAGAGTGCTATTGCACCATGTCCTGCTTGTGGGTCCCTGATCAACAGCTGGTTGGCCACTATGAGCCTATCTACACTACTGCTTTAAAACAGTTTAAAATTGTTTAAAACGGTTTATAACAGTTTTGAGAACTGTTGGGGCCCAGGAAACACTCCATATATAGTTTTCAAAACGTTTTCAAAGTGTTTTATCCTGCGTGTGTAGATAGGCTGTATGTGAACAGAGTGCTAGACTAGATGGACCCTTGGTCTGATCCAGCATAACTTTTGTTATAGAGGAAGAAAATATTTTCTAGCTTATTCTAATATCATCTTTTGTAGCACAACGTACATACTTAATGGTTTGGTGAGACAATTGCCTTTGATTTGTAGCCATCACTAGGAGCCCACTGTCTCAGGAACTAAGGATACTTCCTTTTCTGAGTCCCACCTCAGCCCTATGTTCTTACTGAGCGGCCTTGTACAAATGAGGAACCAAGGACATGTGCAACAAGAATATTGTTGTACTGCACAGGATGCCTTGGTATAAACAGGATAACATAAAGGTTGCAAGCATGCTATGTCTAATGAAAAGTGTTATATCAAGTATTCAGCTTGCCACATTAAAAACCTTGCAAATTACAGACAGTCTAGTACTGTTGCAGTGGGGCAAAATAAGTAAAAATTCTATTAGTTCTGATTTTATTTTTATTTCTGTGGTTTTGGCTGCAAAATCCTATACATACTTACTTCTGAGTAGGTGCACATAGGACTGAGTTGTTGTATTTTATCTGTCAGGTGTTATCCACCTTTATGCTGTTTGTGATAAAGAGCTTTTCTACATGAGGCTGCTAATCTGCTATAACTACTTTTGGTTTCATCACAGAATTGAGATCCGAACACAAGAAGAGCATTTCTGCTTTTCCACTGCACATGCTCTAGGCGGCACTGTGGTAGAGCAGAATAGCACAAATGCACAGTGTTTTCTTTCCACCATCACAAATAATACCCCATTTCCCCTCCTATATAAAAACGCTAACTGAAAATGGTGTTTAAAATCAGAAGCAAATCCAGAGAGTAGCAACATTGTCTAAAGAACTCATGAACAAGCGTAAGTAGGGAATGATAAGCCCACAATAAATGCCTCATTTAGAGGCATTTAGGAAGGATAGGATTACAAAAGGAAGGATATCAATTCTATGAATGAATAAAGGGTTTTATTTTGGCTACATATGTATAATTGTCAAATTCTCATTTTTTAAATATAATAATAAAATTTATTTATTTTATTTAATATGGAGTAGAACCATTTTGCTAATAGTTGTTACAGGATAACTTTATTATCCTACACCAGTGACCAGAGTGTGACAAGACTGAGTGGATTCCATTCTGCTTGTTTTCAGCAGATGCAAAACCATCTTGCTTTGAATATATATGGTGCTCAAGCTAGCCTACATGGTCTTCCCTGTATTTATCCTCATAACAACTCTGTGAGGCTGAGAGTTGGTGACTAGCCCAGTTACGCAGAGAGCTTCATGCTCAAGTGGGGATTTGAACCTGGATCTTCTCAGTCCTAATCAAACATTCTGTCTGCTCCATCACACTGACAAACTACTACACCACACATACAGATTGGCTGAATGTTGACAGAAACCCATAGCACATTAACTTTTCCCCCCTCCCACTGTAAGAGCTGTCCTACTCATTATTTCCAGCCTTTAGAGGGAGTGTAATGTGCAAAGTACTATCGCTTTGCATTAAATTTCAACAAAACAGCTTATTATTATTTTGAAGCATTCTTGTTAGTTTTGCCCCCTTTATGTGGAGCCCCTTCATGTGAGTAAAGAGAAATCAGGGCCGTAACACTGTCCCTCCGGTTGCACTGGTTCGTTACTTTGCCCCCAATACATTGAGTGTAGACATCTGAGAAGGGGACGTCTATGTACATAGATCCTTGCATTCATGCAGAGTTCTTGCGTCTATAAAAGCTTCTATGCTTTTCATGTAGGGTTTCCCATCTCAGATGTCCACACTAAACTTGTGGACATGGCGGGGGGAGGGGCTTTAATTGTATAGAGCCCCTTCACATGTTTAATGCATGAAGTGAATTTAAGTCTCCTCCAGAAGCTCTCTTTTCTCATGCTTTAGAAAAAATGGAAGGCAAGAGACTGATTAAGTTGAGTTGGATACTCTAAACTCTCTTCATTTAAATATGGGCAAACTCCACCCCTCACAAGCATCTTACTTATGAACAGAGCTTCCAAATTATAATCAATCCATAAAATTACAGATTGGTGACAATCTTGTTGTTGGCATATATCTTCATGTACTCAGATGATACCTGATTGATAGAGGGCTGTACTGAGTCTTGTAGATCCTTGCATGCATACAAGAGCATAAGAAGAGCCATGCTGGATCAGGCCAAGGACCATATGATCCAGCATTCTGTTCATACAGTGGCCAACCAGCTGCCTGTGGGAAACCCACGAGAAGGATCTGAGGGCAACAGCACCCACCAACTGGTGTGCATAGGCACATTTACTTCTTCTGCTACTTGAGGAAGCATTTAGACATCAGGACTAGTAGCCATTGATAGCCTTCTCTTCCATAAATTTGTCTTGTTACCTAGTTCCCTGTGATCTGTTAGGTACATATACAAAGTTGTTTCCAGTCACTGTTCTCCAAAACTTGTATATGAAGCCAAATATAGATAAACAGATGTGATGATCCATGTATAGATAGCATACTGTTGCCTACACGGAAATGTATGTGAAATGGCCCATGTGTGCTGTTAGTACCGTTCAGGTTTTGGTCTCTCCTGTATGTCAGGAGGGTGAGATCAGCTTTTTCTTTTTCTTTTTTTTCCTATTTGCCCAGTCTAGCTACTGGCATTTACACTACCCATTTATAGTACAAAGTAAATGGAGCTGTCTGTCCTGCGGTATTCCCATACATAGCGCTGACCTCATTGCCGACTCAGCTATTCCATGCTTTCTAGAGAGAGGAAGGGAGCAGGAGGCACTTTCCATAAAAGGATGGCTACAGAATCTTGTTTTATTCTGTGTGGAGCTTTCTAAGTCGACTAGCAAATCAATATGAGTAACTAGACAGCTTTTTAATCATAGTGAGAAGGACTTTCCTGGAGATTGTAGGGGCAGATTGTCATGAGGTTCAAGGAGATCTGCCCAGGGAGTTCTTTCTTCATGGAAATGGCTGGACAATGTTATTGATTTATTCAATACCTTGAAATAAAACAGAATATAAACATGTATCCTAATAACTTTGTCCATATCTGCTTAGAGTGTATTTCTCCACATGCTTACTTTCCCAAGTCGCCAGCTAGCTTTGCTGGAGGACTGCTTTGAGAAAAGAGTAACGGTAAGGAGGACCCAATGGCCTGCTGCTGTTGCCAAAAGCGGAATCCTTCATTCCCCCTCTTCTTACTAATGTATTTAAATATACAAGAGGAAAATTGATCATTGTTCACACTGCCACAAAACAAATACAATGGGAAAAATACCAACTTGGATCAACCCTCCCCTATTTCACCTCTCGGCTTGGTAGTTTGATACCTCCAAGGGCCAGGTTAAGCTCAGGAGCTACCAGTTGCTGACCCCCTTGTCAGACCACAGGTATGTTTAGAAATGCTGAACTAAAATCAAACGAAGCTTAATCTTCGTAATGGGACACTTTCTCTCTACTAGGCTAGCAGTACAACAGATTGCCCTGTGGAGGAGGAAAACCCTTTTAGAATGCCAGTTTCATACCTTCATGCTCTAAAATTAAAATGCTTTCTATACCTGGCACTTCTGCTGGCTCTAGGAAAATCTTATTTATATACTGTAACTAATTGGAATTTCAGCTTTCTTTCTGCAGTTGCTGCAAAAGTAATTGCAGCTAGGAAACACGGATTCCTCTGAAGAATTTTTAAGTCTCACAATAATAATTAGGAATCCACCTGTCCTAAGATGCTGCTGCCTTTTGGCGTTTTATAAATATCTACATTTTAAACATTTGTCTCTTCCCTTCCCCCGCTTTATTGTTTTATTCATTGTAAAAAAAAAACTATGCAGAAAACATTTCTCTCTTTTATAGCTAACCAATATAAAAATCGCTATGCAAAAATATTTTCTGACAGAAATAACAAGCAAGCTGCAAACAATGGAGAAGGCTTCCTAAAATTATATTTTGAAATTGCTATTCTAAATAGAAATATGGTTCTATGGAACTGTTTTTTTTTCTTTTAAATTTATTTATTGAATAATAAATAAATTTATTATTTAAATGTCAATGTTTTGAGACATTGCTTTTGATAAAATATAGGGTGATCAAGTGTCTAGTTTTAGAAGTCAGTCCTCTATTTCAGTCATGGACAACTTGTGGCCCTCCAGATGTTTGACCTATAGTTCTCATGATCCTTCACCATTGGATATGCTGGCCAAAGCATCTGGAGGGCCACAAGTTGCTCACCCCTGCTCTGTTTGAAGGCATCCTCTATTGGGAGGCTTGTTCAGTCCAAGGCTGCCTCTACAAGAGGCATTTAAAGCTCTTTCAAGGCGCATTAAAAAATTTACCTCTACAAGAACGGAGTGCAAATCAGGCGTAGAGGCGCGTTTTCTCTCCGATTATGCACATTATCGAATGCGCATTAAATAGCGAGTTTTATTTTGCTCCAGCCGTTAAAGCGCATTTTGACTATGTGAACAAGCGATTCTCCGCATGTGAACAGTTTAAATCGCGTTTCGGTCATCCAGTAATGCGCTTCGCCGCCTCTCGTGCAGAGGTGTTAGGCGTAAATGCGCTTCTGTGAATATGCGCATAATCGCCTAACCAGGCGTAAAGGCGAATTCTTGTAGATGAGGCCTCTGTCTGTTTTCAAGCTAAAGAACCCTAAGGAGGGAGAGCTGGGGTTTTGAAGTTGCCCATCAGCACTGAGAATGAGCAGGTACACAGTTTACCTGGTTACAAACTTCCTACTATGTATTGTATTTCTATTTAAATTATGGTAATTATTTCTAAATTTGCATCTGTACATCAGTATATGCTAATATGTTCTCTCTCTCTTGCTGATGAATTTCCCCTATGTGTAAGTGGCCACCCTAGATCAACAGCAGGCTTCTGCCAAATGGATCCTACAAACTGGGCAATGCTTGGATTTTGCACTTAGCTTATCACTGAGCACAACATCTAACTCTATCTGAGCTGAGTCCATTCTTCCATTCTATGTGGTCCATTTGTGGGGGTGGTGGGAAGGGAAGAGAAGAGAAGAAGAAGGTAGTCCTGCTTTACAAAATAATTCAGTAAATCATACCCAGGGTCAGCTCCACATTTAAGATGGCCCTGGGAAAATGGACCTCTAGTGGGTGTAGTGTTTGTGATAGGCCCATTCTTTGAGCCAGGCCAGGATTTATGAATGACCTGCAATTAAGCACAGATAATCCATTCCAGGTTTTGTAGCAGGCTGGCAATGCAAAGGCCAATGTCTGCCTGTAGCTGCCTGCAAAGAAGGAGCACTACAATAAATATCTACCTCCTAAGTTTTGTGTGGAACCAGATTCCTACTTCCAAGGGTCCCAGGTCTGTGGACACAACACTGGCGACGAGAGTGGAAAAGAAACCCAATATAAAGAAAGAAAACAAAACCAAACCAAAAAAAAAGAGGACAGAAAGTAAGAGTTCTTCATATAGCCAGGTATTTCTTCCGATCTTCCTTCCAGTAAAACACAAGCTGTCTAAGACAAATGAGCAGTTCCCTCGAAAAGACATTGTCTGCTTTCAAAAGGACAGGCTGCTCAGTCTTTTCAAGAAAAGTAGCCATTTTATGAATTGCATAATCATAGCCCTGCATGAAGAACGGTGGCAGCAGCCATTTTGTTTCTTGTCTAAAAGAAAAAGAACAATACTTTCAGTCAGAAGTAACAGATATCCTCCTAGTTCTTCAGAATTCTGTCAGTTCTTCACAGTTTTAACCCTGATTTCAAAATGTTCCCTTCTTTCCCTGAGTTTCCTATACATGAGTCTCACAGCACATTAGGGCCTAGATGGGAACTTTGGCTTGAATGTTTGGAAAATTTATTTCTTGCAATAAAAGAAGATGACCCTACCACCAAAAGGGCAATGTTACTACATTTTGCAGGCAGTGAAGTACACCAAATTTTCAAAACATTGTCTGAGACTGGAGATAGTGATGATTATGAAAAGGCAAAGCTAGCTCTTACCAAGTATTTTAAACCATACAAAAATATAGACTTTGAACAGTATACCTTTCGGCAGGCACACCAAAAGGAAGGAGAGAATACTGATGAATATCATACCCGTTTACGTCATCTGGCGCGATCCTGTGAATTTGCAAACACAGATCACGAGATAAGGGCGCAAATAATACAGGGATGCTCTTCAGCCAAACTTCGAAGGCAAATTTTGCGAGAACCCCAGATGACTCTCACCAAAATACTGGACACTGCTTGAGCAAATGAAATGTCAGAAACACATGCTCAGCTAATAGAACAAGGGAGTCAGTCTGTACAAATAGAAACTGCACATGCACTCCAGAAGCATTTCAACAGGAATCAGCAAATGCATCCTCAAGGTGGCAATGGCAATCAATCTCCTAAAGCCCAGCAAATGTCCATGAAGACAGCACAGGCAACCTGCTACAACTGTAGAGGATACTATCCTCACAGAGGCAATTGCCCTGCCAGAGGTACAATTTGCCACAACTGTGGAAAAAGAAACCACTATGCAAGAGTCTGCAGATCACCACAGCTTACACCAAACATTCACAACCAAGACCAAGCAAATGCTCTTCAGGCTGACCCTTCAGAGGAAGACAATGCATATGTTTACACAGTGTACTCTACACAAACAAGTGTTTCCAAACAGAATTGTCTACCACGTTGCCACATTTGTATACAAGGACATAAGACTGAAGTTTTGATTGACACTGGTGCATCTGTGAATGTAATGGCTCAGTGTGTATATGATGCATTCCCTCAGAAACCATCACTTCAGAACACAGCAGTAAAGATATATGCCTATGGTACCCCAAAACCATTATCAGTGTCTGGTATGTTTCGAGCCACTTTTGCTTTCAGGGGCATCACTGTGGTGGCCTATGGCAGCGATACACTGCTTAGTTACAAGACTGCTAGTGCATTAGGACTAATTCAAGTAATACAAGAAATACGTCTTGATAGAATAACTCAAAGCCTCCAAACCTATGAAAAAATGTTTCAAGCGATTGGAAAGCTAAAAAGAAAGCAAGTAAGACTTCACATTGATGAAAATGTTCAGCCAGTGGCATTACCACATAGACATATTCCTTTCCACATCAGAAAACTAGTTGAAGAAGAACCAACATATCTAGAAGAGCTTGACATTATTGAGCGAGTAGAAGGTCCTACTCCTTGGGTTTCTCCAATTGTAGTTGTCCAGAAGCCTAAGCAACCAGGAAAAATCCGGATTTGTGTGGACATGCGCTTACCCAATCAAGCCATCAAGAGAGAAAGACACATTACTCCCACTGTGGATGACATCATTGCAGATTTGAATGGGGCAAAATTCTTCTCCAAACTTGACCTTACATCTGGTTACCACCAGTTGGAGCTCCATCCAGAGTCCAGATATATCACAACCTTTTCAACTCATGTTGGCCTTCGACACTACAAGCGCCTCAATTTTGGCATTTCTTCAGCTGCAGAGATATTTCAGAATGTTATCCATGAAGTTCTAGCTGAACTCCCCGGAGTTCTTAATGTAAGTGATGATATCCTGGTTTTTGGTACCACATCAACTGAACATGATATTCGACTTGAAGCAGTTTTAAAACGACTGCATGAGGAACACCTGACATTAAATCAAAGTAAATGTGAGTTCAAAAAAACTGTTTTGGAATTCTTTGGATATGTCTTCTCCAAAGGTGGCATTTCAGCAGATCCAAAAAAAGTAATGGCTATACATAATGCTGTTGTACCTACTAATTCTACTGAAGTTCGCAGTTTGCTAGGCCTTGCAAACGATTGCGGCCGATTTATACCAAGATTAGCCACAATCTCACAGCCTCTCCGGGATCTCACTAAAAAAGATCAAACATGGGAATGGTCAGAAAAACACCAGATTGCTTTTACTGAGTTAAAGGATGCACTTGCAAGTGATGTAGTCATGTCATACTTTGATCCAAGCAAGAAGACGGAACTTGTGGTGGATGCCAGCCCTGTTGGACTAGGAGCTGTTCTCACACAGGTTGGTCAAGATGGCCACATTTCTACTATTTTTTGTTTTTGTTTTGTTGTTGTTCAGATACTCTAACTTTATAGCTTTGTTGCTGTTTTTCATATTTGAAGGAAAGGAGGGATGTAGTGTTTGTGATAGGCCCATTCTTTGAGCCAGGTCAGGATTTATGAATGATCTGCAATTAAGCACAGATAATCCATTCCAGGTTTTGTAGCAGGCTGGCAATACAAAGGCCAATGTCTGCCTGTAGCTGCCTGCAAAGAAGGAGCACTACAATAAATGTCTACCACCTAAGTTTTGTGTGGAACCAGATTCCTACTTCCAAGGGTCCCAGGTCTGTGGACACAACAGTGGGCTCATCTGGCTATAGTGGCAGTGTTCCAAACACTCTGGATGGCTGCATCTAACTACCCCCTTATTCACCACACTTTTTTAAAAAAAAATGTTTATGTGAGTGCTTATTATGCTTTTATCAGAAGCCTAGTAGTATATTAGCTGCTGTACAAAAAAACCCACAAACAACAATTCCCAAAACCCAGAAAGGAGGGAAAGGGGAGGAAAGCAGCATCAGCTTAACTTTGAGGAGGTATCACAATATGAAAGGCTTTTAAGTTAGTGATTATTTTGGTTTACATTATTTTGTTATTGAAGAAAAGAGTAAACATATAATGCAATGAGCTGAGATGAAACAATGAAGCCTTGTTCTGCTTTCTTCTTTTGGATATAAGCGAGGGGTAAGGGGTGTAATCTTCAAAATGCCGCTGAGATTTTTCAAAGTTCTCTCTTGAACAGGGAAGATAGGTAAATCCTTTACTATACACAGTTACTGATTATAATAATTATGTTGCCAACCAACTACTTGGTTAGGCAAAATGGCTGCCATCCCTCTAGGGTTTGGGACAGCTTGCTGGTGCTTGATGCTTAGCAGTTGGGCCCTGGGGGGGAACAAGCATTGCAAGCTGTTAGAACAATCTTTGCCAACCTGGTGCTCTCCAGATGTTTTGGACTGCAACTTCCAGAATCCCTGACCATTGGCTGTGTTAGCCAAAACATCTGGAGGGCATCAGTTTGGGGAAGGCTGTCTTAGAATGTGTTGCATCATCCATCTACCTGGGAAATCAGTGGGTTTTAATTTAGCCAGAGGAGAATTTTTAGTTTCTGGACTGGCTGGGAAAAGCTGGTGAGAGGTTTCAGACTGACACAAGGATTTTGGATGCTGGATCTCTTTTTTGCTTTGAGGCACAACTTATGCTTTAGCTGTAGCACCTTCTCTCTGTCCTTTGCCTAACATGTAAATTTGTAAAGCGATATTACAATATGCCATTTGAGGCCTTTTCTGCACCAGCCATTTATTTCGGAATAATATCGAGGTCGTCACTACCGGGCCACATGACACAGAGCTGATCCAGCAATTTAGGGATGACCCCTCAGTTTTCCCAGGATATCGATGACAGCTTTTGTCCCGGCTTCCCCCCCCCTTGCAAAAATCCCGAGGTGCTTGGCTGGTGTGCCCTCCCCTCAAGAAGCTGTTGCTCTTCCTCGTGAGTAGTGGGGCTCAGTGAACAGGCAACCGGCTGCGCGGAGTGAGCCCATGGATATCGGGAGTGAGGGGGAGACCATTGTTAACACGTTCTGGATGGGTCTTGGGGACTTTCAGTGCCGAGTGTGTGTGTGTGTTTTAACAAAAACTCATCTTCATGCAGTGTCACAACTCTGCTCTTGCGCAAGAGTCAGGAGTCGTAAGAAAAAAACGCCCTGGAACGGCTCTCCTTAAATTGTGGGCAAACTCACTGGCATGTGCCCTGTGAGAGATGATCACTGAGCAGAAAACTTCATGATCATCCCTCTCCCCTCTTGAAAGGGCTGTAGCTGTAGATGAACCCTAAGTCTCTAGTTCTCTCTCTTTGAAAAGAGCAAACTTCGTAAAGCTGCTCTAGGGTTATTGCCAATCAGTAGTGGGGAGCATCAAGCAAGATATTAACAATACCCATGTGTGGATTATTTCTGGCTCCAGAAGGTGGTGCTTGGGGAACATTGCTCTGCCCTGTGGATTCTCCAGTATGGGGTTCCGCAGGGGTCAGTCTTGTCCCCCATGCTGTTCAACATATACATAAAACCATGGAGTGTAGTCATCCAGAGTTTTGGAGTGCATTGTCATCAGTATGCTGATGACACGCAGCTCTATTTCTCCTTTTCATCTTCATCAGGTGAGGCTGTGGATGTGCTGAACCAGTGCCTGGCTGCGACAATGGACTGGATGAGGGCTAATAAACTGAAACTCAATCCAGACAAGACTGAGACGCTGTTGGTGGGTGGTTCCGCTGACCAGATGGAGGGTCTTCAACCTGTTCTGGATGGGGCTGCACTCCCCTTGAAGGAGCGGGTTTGTAGCTTGGGGGTTCTCCTAGAACCATCTCTGTCACTTGAGGCTCAGGTGGCCTCAGTGGCACGGAGTGCCTTCTACTAACTTCAGTTGGTGGCCCAGCTACATCCCTATCTGGACAGGGATAACCTGGCTTCAGTTGTCCATGCCCTGGTAACTTCCAAGTTAGATTACTGCAATGCACTCTACGTGGGGCTGCCTTTGAAGGCGGTTCGGAAGTGCAGCTTGTGCAAAATGCAGCAGCCAGATTGATAACTGGAAATAGAAGGTTCGAGCATATAAGACCTACTCTGGCCTGCTTACATTGGCTGCCTGTATGTTTCCGAGCCCGATTTAAGGTGCTGGTTTTAGCCTATAAAGCCTTACATGGCTTGGGACCGCAATACCTGACGGAACGCCTTTCCCGACATGAACCTACCCGAACACTACGTTCAACATCTAAGGCCCTCTTCTGAGTGCCTACTCCGAGGGAAGCTCAGAGGTCAGCAACAAGGGAGAGGGCCTTCTCTGTGGTGGCCCCCCAATAGTGGAACGATTTCCCTGACAAGGCCCACCTGGCGCCAACATTATCTTTTTGGCACCAGGTCAAGACTTTCCTCTTCTCTCAGGCATTTGGCAATATCTGAGGAGCCAGGGTTTGTTTTTGTTTTTGTAGCTTTTGGGGTTGTTGTAGTGGTTTTAAATGTATGTGTGTATGTTGTATGTTTTTACTGTTTAAATTTTTGTATATTTTTTATTGTTTTAATCCTATGTGAACCACCCAGAGAGCTTCGGCTATGGGGCGGTATACAAATGTAATAAATAAATAAATAAAATTAAGAGACTTCAGGAGTTGTATATATCCCTAGACATCCTTGCGGTAAGTGATTAAATGAATATGTGTGGTCACTGGATCTACGAAGACTTTAGTGCCTATCACGATGTGCATTATATGTAGCACAGAGGTGACAGGCAAGGAAAAGATTAAGCACCCTCCTGCTGTGCCACGTCTCAACTCAATATTTCCCCTCTCTAAGTAGCTTTTCCTGAAGGAAAGTGGGTCCAGTTATGTGCATTTTTGTGTAACATGTAATTAGGCCTTCACATTCCAAGACAGGGTCTATTTTCTCCTTGGACCGCTTCACTTGACAGCTTTTGTACTCTCGTGTCAGAGCAATACATGTGTTTTTCACCATATTTGAACAGTGCATGTGTTTATCTTTAGCTGATTGTGTCTCCAAACTACACCCAATTCTTTCCGAGTTGCTGATCATATGGGTATATCAGAGAACAGAGAACATGACGTACATGTACTGTATTATGTACCGTGGGATCCTACCTAAAGTACCCCCAAATTCTTGTGTGTTACAAGTAGGGGTGCTGGAGGAATCTGCAGTAGAACCAAATGAGTTTGGATTCTTATGAATCCAATCTGCAGATTCTGCAGCGGACCGGGTTTTCCTCTGTTAGGTGGATTTTGCAGACTTGTGGATCATTTTTCTAACCTTTGAGAATTTCATGCAAATTTTGTCATAGAAAAATATGCAAAATTTTTAAAAAACTGGCCAAAAAGGCACATTTCTCCCATAGGCTAAAGCATGAAAATCCGCATTTTGGAGGAATTTGTGCATATTTGCATGTGCAAATTCACATTTGTGCAAATGCAAAATTGTGCAAGTTCGGAAACTATCCCCTCCAAATTCCCTCAATGGGTAGATGATGGAACAAAAGTCACCTGACAATCTATGAAACACACACGGAATGGATTTTGGCACGAATGGAATGGATTTGACATGATTTAGCAACTTGCGGATGAGCCTTTGCAAGTCTGAGCGTAGTTCTGGGTTTGCATGGTCCCCTCATCTCCCACTATGTGGCGAGGAGGATGATTCAAGCTGACTTTAGATTGGCTTTCCCTGGTTCCTGACTTGTCACTATGTACAAACCAGGAATCGTGGTTTAAACCAAACGCTATTTTGTTAAATGAGCCAGCCAAACAAACCAAAATTTGGCTTGTTCAGCAGTTGGCTAGAGTTTGTTTGAAACTACAATTCCTGATTCATATGTAATGACAAGCCAGGCTGCATGGAAAGTGAAACTAACGTTGGCATAACTCTTCCTCTTGGCCCCAAAGATTTTGTCCTGTAGCACAAAGTCAGTCTTCACCAACCTGGTGCCCTCCAGATAGGACTTCAGCTCCTATCAGCCCCAACAGCCAAAAACATTGGGAGTAGTAGCCAAAACATCTGGAGGGCACCAGGTTGGGGAAGGTTGCACTAAATCCTTAATGTTACATGTGAATCAGGAATTGGAATGCTTGGGGCCAAACTAGATGGAACATTTATCACATTGTTTGTCCTTGCATTGCTGAGTATTAAATAAAGAAATATCCAGTGTTGGTGGTTGAGCAGGATTGGAACCATGTTGTGGGAGAGGGGTGTCTTTTTTAAGCATTTGTCCCTGCTGTCAGCCTGATTGGAATCAGCCTTCCACACCAGCTCTTTGCAGTGGGAAGTAAGCTCCCATTGGCAGCAATGGCTTTTTTTAAAAAGTCAACTATGCAAGGACAAGCTACTTGGCAAACATTGCATCTAGTTTGGCCCCAAATCTGTCCAAGAGACAAGGAGATAGTTGCTCTGTGTGCACTCTGTTTATGGAGACCGCATTGCCCCCTGCTTTTGAAGGGTCCCTGTTGGCAAAAATGCGATCGCTACAGAGCAAGCAAGGTGCAGGTGTGGAGAGGCCTTTCCCTTTCTCCAGGGCAATCTGGCACATCAATCCCTGCTCTCTTCCTCCTTTCTTCTGCCCTACCCTGTCCCAACATGACCTGTCAATGTGAGAGAGAGCAGGAGGCACTTCGCTAGTTGACTCAAAAAGATAGCAGTTAATGACTAAACACTGAGTTAAGTCTCTCCTGTTCATGGCCTAGAGTGAGAGAGGCGTGAGAAGGCTCAGTGATTCCAGGGGGGGAGGAGAAAAACATGTTTGCTTTAATTGATTACATACTTTGCAAGGAATTTGGAGTAGACAATCTTGATTGGATTAAAACACAGAAAATGTGATGGCTGCTCATTTTCCTGCTTTTAATTAGGAAACAGGAGTGGGAAAAACAGTGAACAGTTTTAGGGAATATGCTACTGTGGGTGATCTAGCACAACCCCTGATAAGTCGATGGAAAAAAATGTTCCTGGAGAAAAGGCAAGGTAGGTGACATGCAAGACTAGAAATTAGGCTAAGGTTAGATCTACGCTACTGCTTTACAGCAGTATTGAAGTGCACCAATAACAGCCAGTGCACATTACATGGTCCATATACCACGTTCATAGTGTGATTTCTTGCTTTTTTATTCCACATTATCGAAAATACCGCAACAAATGTCATTGTGTGTCCCATCAGGTATATATAGCGTTACCATGATGGGATCAAGAAGTGTAGATCTGCTGCAGATTAATATCTCTGTTATTTCAGATTAAGTATGTTCTTAATTCATACCCATTATAGATAACTGCAAATAATAATAATAATTACTACGTACATATGTGTCACTTCCCACTGCAAAAAAACAGTCTCAAAGTGACTTATATACACAATGCAGTAATCCATGTTGGACATAGAAAAATTAGACCATTAAAATGATATGCTGCAATCCTTTACTCAACGGAACTTACTTCTGAGTAGTCATGTATAGGATTGCACTGTAAATATCTCCAAGCAAATTTGTTACTATGAAACACTAAACTTACAAGGTCTTGCTGCTTATCATAGTTACCCTGAACAAGATATAGAAGACCAGACAAAGATTTGCAGGGATGAAATATCTAGCAACCAGGAGATTTTCTAAATGTCAATGTTCATTGTCGTATTTATTTTTCTTTTATTGTGAAATATCATGGGAACATTTCATAAACTGTATTTTAAAATGACAGTATTTTCTGAGAGAAATAAGAGATGACAACAATAATTAGCATCAATCATATTTACAAAAAATATTTTTGCACAAAATTATCTCATCTAGTGTTCCCTATTGAACTTTCAAGGAATCCTCTGGAGTGTTTATTTATTTCATTTTTTCTATTCGATCTGAATAAGCTTGTAACTTAGAGAGCAATCCTATGATCCCTGATTCCCTGGGAGAGCGTCCCAGGGACCATAGGATTGCATGTGAAATCCTTCCAACATTGGAGAGAACGTTCTGACCTCAGAAGGAGGATTTGGGAATCTGACCCCTCACAACCAGCGTGGAGAGAAATGTACCAGCTGCCTCTCCAGATCGAAAAAGCAACCTCAGAGAGGGAGAAAATGGCAGTTTCCAGTTCATCGGAAGGAAAGGAGAGGCCAGGATATGAGTTATCCTGAGCCTATTCCAGCCTCCTTCCCACTTCCTCCAAGTTGCCTTATCTCTAGATAGGCTTGAAAAGCAAAGCCTATCTAGTGAAATCTGCATGTTGGGATAGTGAGGAGGGGAAGATTGCCTCTCCCGCTTCTCCTGCCCTGCATTGGATGATTGGATGCCTCCAAAATCAGGGGCTTCTGATCATCAAGGGTGCAATTAGTAGGACAGCACCCTTAGGCATTACAACACACACACATACACATACACATACACACACGCACACACACACACACTTATATTATTGCATTTATATTCTGCCTTTTTTCCTCAACGGAACTCAAGGTGGCATACATGATCCTCCTCTTCCTCTTCATTCTCTCCTCACAACAACAACCCTGTGAGGTAGGTTGGGCTGAGAGTCTGTGACTGGCCCAAAGTCACCCAGTGGGTTTCCATGGCCGAGTGGGGACAAGAACCCGGATCTCCCGACTCTTAATCCAACACTTTAGTCGCTACACCACACTGGCTCTCTTCCATGCTTTTCTTTAGGCAACAGATGAAAGCATGTCAGAACTACGTAGCCCAAAACTCCTCTTCATAAATTATAAACCATCCTTCCCCCAAACTGACACCCTCCAGACGTGTTGAAATACTAACTATTCCCAGTTAGTGTGGCAAGGATGATGGGAACTGTATTCCAACACATCTGGAGAATGCCAGGTTCAGGTAAACCTGCCATAAACATTTATCTGTACTAGCATATCAGTTACTCTGTATTGAGCCAGGGAACAGGAGGAACTTGGCTACTTTCCAGGCTGGAGCTATACAGCAGATATCCTATTTACAATTCAATCACTGCTGCCCTCTGCAGGAGACAAAACTTTGATTCATGCTTTCCTTAAAAATTCCCTTCTGCAGTGGAGACCTCTGTTTTGGAGGTAGGGTCACTGCTTAAGAACTCATATTCTGATGCTGGTTATTCAATTGGCTGTGTACACATATTTCACACAGAGTAAGATGGAATCTCTTCCCTGGCTGGCACTACCACTCTTGGGCATGAACATTCCATTTGTTTGGCCTTGGTTGACAGCCTACATGCCAAGAGGTCATCAGGGGAAGTTGCATTAAAATTTTGGATAGTTTTTAAAGCAGTAGATCAATGCTGATGTTGCAGCTCTAGGACTTGGCAAGTGTTGTGGGACATCCATTGGATGACTTGGCTCCTCTGTCCCAGACAACTTCAAGAATGTGTTGGTGGAAATCCTAATTGTCTTCTGGGAGTTTATTTTTGTTGTATGCACTTCAAACAAAGAGCAGTGGATCACAAATATTTTAATTGACATGAAACCAGTGACTGCTCACTTTCACTTGAAGATTTTCTTGTGGAATTCAGCATGTACTCTCCCATCTTCACTTCACTGTAGCATTGAAGTCACTAAGCAAAGATAAGGTGTTGTGATATGCCACTATCCAAATACTGATTGTTTAAAAGGAGGGTGGTGGAATCCACTTGTTTCATTTTTCACTGTGCATTATATTTTCAGTATTTACATGGCATGTTGCTGGGAACATGATCTGACAGCTTCTCAAAATGAGTGATTTATAGTACGTGCGTGACTGGCCACTCATGGAAGTTTGCGGGTTGATTTCATTATGATGTCAACATGTGGTTTCCCCCCCTTGTTCCATTTTTATAAAGATCAGAGATAACCCACCCCTTCTAGCCTTCTTCACGCCACAAAAAAACACCCCAGTAAGTCCAATTTAAAATTAAGATGGAAGTTGCTGCTATCCCTGCTGTGTGCAGGAGAAGCAGCACGATCAGAACTGCCCGCTGAAAAGATAGACTATAAATAGACATTATTGCTAGTGTAATGGTTTTATGCAAATTTGTTATAATAGCAATGGCAGAGGGGTTCACAGCAAGAAAGAGGTGCACTTAAGGATTAATTTGGTGTTAGAGTTTTAATGATATAATAGAAGGGAAGGGTGCAGAGCTATTTAACTGTTCTGCATGCATACAGAGAGCCCTGGGTGCAAACATTGGTCACAAGGGTAGGGAATGTTGCCTAATGGCCAGGTGGAACCAAAGAGGTTTATTTCTTAGCTAGAGTTTCTTGTATATAATAGTTCTGTTCACCATTTTGTATGCCATTGAGCTTTTCTATATGAGGCATTTATTCTGCGCTCATGAGTCCTCACTCCTGGTAGTTTACACAATATCTTCTTCCTTGAAGGAAAGATGAGACACACACCGATATGTTGCTGGCAAGAAGCATCATTTATTGTAGCTTAGCAAGGTTTATATAGATCTTTAGTCTTGCTGTACACGAGGGCACAGCCTCACTGTTCACGAGGGCACAGCATGCTAATACACAATAGAGCACAATACAAGAGAAACATAAGAATGCAACATTTCATGGACTGGGGAACAGTAGCCAAGAACATCTTGTATGTAGCTGGATAAGATTGGAGATAGAGAAGAACGAGGTCACGTCAGAGTGTGCCCAACAATGCTACTCGCTCTGTACTTTATCTCATCTCTTTTTCTATTTTAATTAAATTTTCTTTAATTAATAAGAAGGTTTGTGAAATAACGGTTTGTGCGTTGAATATGAAGGCAAAGAATTTTTTTACGATCATAAACAGAGAAGGGATGCATTGAACAAAGCAACACAAGGAAATTAAAATAGCTGATCCACAAATGACATAAAAGAATAACTGTCGGAGATATGCAAAGCTGGGAAGCCAATCTGTTAACCATGAAAACACAGAGAATTGTGTATGGACATTGTTTTGAATATAATGTTCTAGATTAGCTAACTGATCTTCAATAGTCTGATTTAAGTCAAGGAAATGAACTTCACAACCAGCAGGGCCTACTAATTTACAGAACCCACCAGTTTTTGCCAGAAGGTAGTCTATTGCAAAACGATATTGCATTTGATCTTGATGCAATTCATCAATTTCAATTTGCAAATCGCACACAATATTGCCAGTAGCGTTAACTGATTTTTCTAAACGACAAGTTAATCCAAGAATAGAGCGCCTATTTTCTTGCGCAATTATTCCAGGATATGATCCTAAAGATAAAGTGCCAGTGATTGCTCCTAAAACAGCTCAAGACCCATCAGGCAGCTCGGATAGTTGTGTATCAATAATGACAGTATCAGAGCAGTGAGGTCCTAAAGGGCCACTCTGAATAGCTCGAGATCTCCGTGGAGCTACTGAATGAACAACTTGTACTGGCAAAGTGAGGTAACCTAAAGCGGCACATTGATATGCGCCTGGGTGATAATTGGCGGCTGTGTTATTGAAGAAAAACCATAAATTAGGGTCTTGGATCTGCCAGCCACTACAGATACTACTGATCATAGCTGTATAGTTTGGCTGAAACATAGGGAAAGTTTTGTAAATGTCATTGAGCATTGTGGATTGATTCCAGTACGTAACGTTGAAGGGATAGGAAGAGTTATAATTTCCCCATCACCAAAATTTGCTAGTACAAGCTATCTACAGCAGCAAGGATTCTAACAGCTCTATGCCAATCACACCACTTTGTATTCCAAGTGCCAGTGGCATGACAACAGAAGCACATAGCTGGAGTGACTTTAGAAACTCGAAAAAATAGCCATTTGGTCTGATTTAGGCTCTCGGGGTTAGCAAATAGTGCTGATTGATGAATATGCTGCAGATGAGATACAACAATTTCAGGAGTGATAAAAGCAGTAGGAATAAAAGCTACTTGGCTAGCAGTTAATGGATGTTCATAATACAAAGTAGCATTGTGACCATGAATAGTAAACATATACAGGGCACGTCGAACCCAAAGGTTAGCATCAGGTGCTAAAGAAACTGCAGGTATTGGGGCAGCGGTGCTTGAATAATACAGAAATTAGACATAACATCATCACAGAATTAGCGGTAATTACAGCAAAGACAGCAGTAACTAAATTTTCAGGAGTTTCAGGCAGCTCTTGTTGTTGGAGACATCTTTGGGCTGTATTAGTTGTCTTTTTGATTGCTCCCCACGTTATCATTGGTACCGGAGCTTTCGGAGGCAACGGTTGTCGCGGAGCAGTCTGGTGAAGCTGAGGATTGAAATTCGGAATCAGATTGGGAAGGGCTTGATACCACGACATTAGAATGATAAGGTTTGACACACTTAGCAGGAATTCAAATGGGACCGTCACTGGAGGACACTGCAGCGTAACCACGACCCCAGGTGATGAGAGGAACAGGGCCTTTCCACTGCAGATCAGGAAGCTGACGATATAATACCTGTGGACGTGGAAGGTTAGGGAGACAACCAAAATGACGCTGCACGGGAGACATATTATCAGTTCCAAGAGTTAAATGATTCCAAATAAACAGGACTACAGCTAAATGAGTTTGAATATTGCGGTAATGGGGAAGGATAGCAGCTTGTTTAACACGTTTGTTAAGGAGTTCTTTAAGAGTGCGATTGGCTCTCTCAACAATAGCTTGCCCTTGGGAGTTATAGGGTATCCCATGGGTGAGAACAATATCCCATTGGGAGCAAAAATCTTCTAGTGCTTTGGATGCATAAGCAGGTGCATTATCTGTTTTACGTTTTTGGGGCTTGCCCAAAATGGAAATGGCTGCTAACAAATGTGTTATCACAGCAGGGGCATTTTCATGTTTCTGTGCGGTTACATGAAGGTAATGGGAGTAAGTGTCAATACTAACATGAAGAAGAGAATAAGTTTTTATGGGAGGAAAATGGGTAACGTCCATTTGCCATAGACAGTTAGCTTTTTCTCTTCTGGGGTTCACCCCCAGAGACGGGGAGGAATTATGGAAGGAACAATGCGAACAATTTCGAACAATCGCTTGTGCCTGCGTCAGCGGGAGAGAAAATTGGCGCACTAAGGACTTTGCAGATTGGTGGAAAAAGGAATGGCTCTGGAAAGGGTCGGAGAATAATGAATTCGCAGCTGGACGTCGCAAAGCAGCATCTGCCTGAGCATTGCCAAAACTCAATGGCCCTGGCAAGGAAGTATGGCTGCGGATATGCGCAACAAAAAAGGGAATTGTATGCTGCGATAAAGCATTCTGCAAAGCTAAGAACAGCGCCATTAAATTGTGATCAATTTGAGCAGTCAGCAGAGAATCAGCTAAATGAAAGATAAGGTTATATACATACATGGTATCTACAATGAGGTTAAACGGTTGCTGTGCAAACTGCCGGAAAGCAAGTATTACTGCAGCAATTTCAGCTCGCTGCGCAGAAACTTGAATAGGAGTGTATAAAAATCGCCAAGTTTTAGTAATGGTATCTACATAGGTAAGAACACCCCTTTTTGGGGAGCCATCAGTGAACACTGTGGGGGCTCCCTGTAAGGGAGCTGCAACGGCGACTGACTGTGCTTGTAACTGAATAGGTAAAGTTAGAGTTATTCGCGGATCTTTTGGCATGTTAAATGACAGGGGACCCACATGATTGGAGAAAGCAAATTGGTAACTATCTGAAGTAGTCATTAAGTGAACATGTTCTACTTTAGCAATGGGCAAGTGAACAGTGAGCACATCTTGGCCCAGTAGCTGCAAAGCTCGATTGCGACATTTAATGAGAAGATCAGCATAGGCCTGTACCAGTGGGTAAATATTGCGGGGAGGAGTAGCAGATAATACTAACCATTCACAGATATAAATAGACTTGTCGTCTTTTGGCACAAAAAGCAAAGTGGTAGGCGAGTGAGGAGTTGACAACAGGGCAACAGAGAAGCCTGGACATGATCTAAACAGGAGTGTCAGTTGGGCAGTGCAGTTGGGACAAAGCCGTTAAGCTTTGGGTGAGATTCAGACATCGAGAACAAGTGTTGCACTCACTTGCTCTAACAAATTGCGCCCCCGGATATTCAAAGGGAAAGGTAAAACAAAAGGTTTTACACTCGCAATTTGCATGTGACGATGAGGTGAATAACAGCAAACCACTCTGAGCTCTGTTGCACAGATTGTGCACCACCAATGCCCCACAGCTGCTGCACAGGTTGAAGGGGCCACTGCGACGGCCACTCAGCGTATCGAAGGACTGTCACATCCGCACCAGTATCAATAAGACCTGTAAATAATAAATTGTTGACAATGAAAGTGCAGAGTGGTCGCTTTCGACCAATTGGTTGTTCTAAATAGGAGATAAGGGTCAGGTTGGTAGATCCAATACTCACATCACCACGGATGGCTGAAGAGGCCTGAGGAACAGAATAGGGAAGTAATAACAGCTGAGCAATAGAGGAAGAACAAGGGAGGGTTTGAGGAAGAGACGCCCAGACTTGCAGCTTTAAAACACCTGTGTAATCGGAATCGACTACACCTGGAACAATGAAAAAAGCTTTTTTACTGGCAGAAGAGCGAGGAAGAATCAATCCAAAAAATCCAGTAGGCAACGGACCAGTAACCTGGGTGGAAACAAGAAGTACTTCCAAAGGAAAGGAAAATACAGTTTCTTCAGTAACTATTAAGTCAAGCCCAGCACTACCGGCTGTGGCTGCTGAGAGTTGAGAGACAGGAATGGGTTGGGTGGTGGCAGAGTTTGAGTGACAAGCGGAGAGCTTATTGGAGGAGGAGTGGTAAGGGGATAAGCTCTCTTTTTGTCCGGGGCAGAAAGCACGCCCGGTCTGGAGTTTCCCGAGCGGCATTGGTTTGCCTAATGATACCCTTTTTTACAAATTGGGCATTTGGTAGAGGGTCGCTTACTTGACTGCGGGGTGGAACGGCACTCATGCCAAAAATGCCCTTCTTTGCCACAATTGAAGCATTTGCCAATTTTTTTGTGGCTTCAATTTAGTGCTTCAGCAAGCAGGTTCATTTTATATGTTTGCGTGCCAATGTCTTGGCAGGTACGGAGCATGTCAGCTAACGAGACATTGGCAGCTGAAAGGGGTTGCAGCGCTTGCTGGTAATCTTTGTTGGCATTACCTTTAACTAAATGCATGAGTAATTCTGTAGCAGCTTCTGGATTATCTACTTGCTGTGTAATAGCAGCTTGCAGATGGTTAATGAAGTCGGCATAGGGTTCAGCAGCGCCTTGCCGAATATTATCAAAGCTCTTATGCGGTTGACCAGCAGCTGGAACTTTTTTAAAGGCAGTTACTGCACATAGACTAGCGGCATGCAATGTAGCTTGCGGCAAAACACTCTGAGTTTGCACGTTAGCAAACTGCCCTTCACCAATTAGTTGGTCGATGATTACGGCACCACCAGCAGCTCGTGCATGCGCCTCAGCATGCCGTCTCAATTCACTGCCCCACATTACAAACTGAGAGGTATTTAGCAACATGCGCATCATATCCTTCCAGTCATTCGGAATCATATGATACCCATTGGAAATACCCTCAATCGTTCCAATTACATAGGTACTGCTAACACCTGCATCTTGAATAGCTTTACGAATTTCTCGCAAGACTGAGTATGGCAGTGGTTCCCAGTTAGCGACTACTTGACCCTGATTATTTTGAGTGTACGTAACAGGACAGACTGCAAGCAGGTCTCCCAACTCTTCTCCTGTTAAAGTAGGATCTTGCTTACACTTCTGCACCATACGCTGGAACCCAGACAGGGGTACAGAATCAGAAACTGCAGAAGCGGAAGCAACAGGAAGAGGAGAAGCACTAGGAGCTGAAGGGTGAGATAGCGGAGCAGGAGGTAAGAGGGTAGGTGTGTGATAAGCGGGAGAAGTCTGCTTAGACAAAGCGGTTTGGGACCCGTAGAGGTCGACTGCATGACGGCATAATTGCCACAAATGTAAGATTTCAACAGGAGCTCGAGGCTCTGTATGAAGCAGATGCCCTATACGTTCCCAGTCGCTCACAGCTAAAGATCTTGTCTCTGGGTACCATGGGCACTGTCCCCCAAGTTCACGGACCAGCCGTGTAAGGGCAGAAGAGGGAACATCATGCCCAGTTCTCTTTAGCAAGAATGCTAATTCATCTGCGTGTCTACTCTGTACTGCTGACAGCGAGACGCCCATACTCACCGGGATCCCAAAGGATGAGAGGTGCACCTGAAGCTCAGGCCGAGCATAGTGAGTGAGCGCAGAGGTCCCTGTTCGGGCGCCAGATGAAGGAAAGATGAGACACACACCGATATGTTGCTGGCAAGAAGCATCATTTATTGTAGCTTAGCAAGGTTTATATAGATCTTTAGTCTTGCTGTACACGAGGGCACAGCCTCACTGTTCACGAGGGCACAGCATGCTAATACACAATAGAGCACAATACAAGAGAAACATAAGAATGCAACATTTCATGGACTGGGGAACAGTAGCCAAGAACATCTTGTATGTAGCCGGATAAGATTGGAGATAAAGAAGAACGAGGTCACATCAGGGTGTGCCCAACAACGCTGCTCGCTCTGTACTTCACTTCCTCCTGTACTTTGCAACTATTTTAGCACATTTTTTTCCTAATGAGGAAAGTCTGGTATATCCTGAATAGTACCATAAAACCCTGCATGTATTTGCATAATTTTGCTGTTCAACAGTGCCACCTAGTGGAACATGTAGAAAGGTAGAGAAAGAAAACCCCTGGGGTAGGGGGAAAACACATGTAAAGGAGCTGATCTTAATCCTACAAAGAATCCGGAAACAGAAAGCTCCGTAAAATGCTGGGTAAAAAGCGTCATGTAGAATAGCCCTTTATAACCAAGTACCAAGACTTCAATTTTTGGACTCATTTATTCAGCCACTCATGCTAACAATATCTTCCTTTAAAAGTTAAGTAAATTAAGAGGGTAAACTGAAACTGAACCTGTATTTGCAACTAAATCTGTCTTTGGGTTGGATTGGACAATACTAGTAGCTGGATCCGCTCCCTTATAGATAGTGGGAAGCAAGAGCTTGCCACCTGGGTTACCACAGAACATCCACATGTGAATGTGATGTCCTTGAACTTACACGTGTAAAGTCCAATGCACATAGGCTGGGATCATGTTATTATTACCCGTAATAATATTATCGGTAATATTATTACCTCTTTAATGGATAACTGACCTCGCTGCAACCAACCCCAGAACAAGATTCCTAAGCATTCAGGGTGAAATGTGGATATCCCAGGGAAGTGGTTTTAAAGACACTGTATGAAATACACTACTTTCTTACTAAGAGAGATTCATGTCTCTGTGAAAGATAGAAACACTAAGGCATGGAAAATTCAATAGTAGCATGGATTTGGGATTGGTCAACATGACCCCACAGGATTTCTTCAAAGTCTGTAATTCTTAACTCTAAGGCCATTTCTATATGAGGCATTTATTGTATGCTCATGATTAGTCACCACAGAAGTTTGCAGGGCATCCAGGGCATCTCCTGCTCTTTGCAACATTTATCACTCCCCCCCCCCCATGACGACAAAAGTCTGGCATTTCCCTCCCTCCCACTATGAACTGTTGTAAATCTATGGTGTACTGCTGAAATGGCACTTTATTGCAGAAATACCATGGCACCATCCAGTGGCTTTATAATGAAACATATAGAACTGGCCCAAGAAGGGGAAAGGAGGGAAAGGGGGGAGGAATATGAAAAGGTGCCAATTGTAATCCTGCAAGGAATCTGGAAGCAAAAGCCCCTGCAAAGGTGCGGGATTTTAGGCTCATGTAGAAAAGCTCTAAGATTTCTATAAGTAGAGCTATATCAGGGCTTCTCCACACAGAGGCTTTTTATTCCACAATTTTACTGAGGCTTCTTCTTCTGGATTTTTTGTGGGATTAAGATCAGCCCTTTACATGCCCTTTCCCTACCCCCCCTTCTCCCTTTATTTGCAAGTACTATATGTTTTATTATTCAGCCACTAGTTGTCACTGTGGTAGAGTGCCTGTGGTAGAGGCATAATGTATATGCATAAATGGAAATTTAGAAATAATGACTATAATAAAAATAGAAACACTCTGGCTGGGTTCATGTAACCATGCAGTGTGACATATTTTTCTTGAACAAGCCACCTTGAGAACCCAAGGTGGTTACCAAGACCCACTGCCTGGTTAACAAGCCATCCTGCAGAAAATATTCTGGGTTTGGACAGCACGCTAACCCACAGTTCAACAAACAATGCACAGTTCAACAACAACCCATGTTCAACCACTGAGTGTGGGTTAGCGTGTTGTGTGAACCCAGCCAATGTGTGTTTCACCATAGTGGGGAAGGCTGTGACCAGGTTACCTATTGTATGCCTGCTTAGTCTGTCTCCAGGTTCTCACTCTTAATGGGCAACTTCAAGGCTCTCTCTTCTTATGGTCTTTTGCAGGAGCATTACCAGGTACTTAAAATATTTGGGGCCCAGGCCCACAGGATACAAACCTGCACAAAATTTGCATATGCAGATTGACATCTTTATATCTAAGATTTGCTTCCACTTCACAAAAGACAAAGCCAGCTAATTAATTTCTCACCCAGACCACTTCAAATAAAATAATGTCTTCAATTAATTTGCACCTTACCCAGATCATAACAAATCAGTATTTCCTCTTCAATTTCAATTAATTTGCAATGGTGGGGAAGAGAGTGTTTTGTTTTCAAGAGCAATTCATGCCCCTCCCTTTAAAAAATGGCAATCTTTGTACCAAAATGGAGTTTGAAAAAATGTTACGCATGCAAAAGTTTTGTGTTGGGGGTGGGAGATGTTGCACATGTGGGGAGGGCTGATCTTTCCCTCCACAGCTGCAATCCTCCTTGAAATGCAAGCTCTCACATGAGAATTAAGCTAAGGGGGGGAACCACCTTCCATTGGCACCAATGGACACTCAGGGCTCTGAGGAAGAGATCGAGGGCCCTGGAAAGAGACCCAGAGCTGCTGGGGCCCCATGGGGGGCCCCAGGCCTAGCAATGCCCCAGGTTCTTTTGACTTTGGACCGGGCACCCCATCAAATAGAGGATGCCTTCAGATATAGGACTGTCCTCTGTAAAGTAGGACACGTGGCCACCCTGGGTTTCCTGCTTGAAACTGGATCGCTACCCCTTCCCCATGCCAAATTACAGCTGTTCAGCAGGTCCTGCCTTTGAAGACACAGATCTGCTGCTACTATCATGGCTGGTTCCTCTCTAAATCTGAGAGGACTTTGCAATCCTAATGTTTCAGTGCTTTGAAACAATTGCATGCTTCATCTCTTAATGTAGTGTATCTACATTTTAAACTTAGATGGGTTTTGTACTAGGCTTTCTTTAAGGGATCCTGAGAATTGTAGTTCGATGAGGGTGCTTCCAGTTCAGTTAAACATGTAATCCATCCCCCCTTCCCCACGGAACTACGGTTTTGACAATCCCCTGGAGGGAAAAAGTAATGCTGTTAAGCCAGTTTAAGTCTTCAGCGGAGAAATATTTCTTTTCTATGTTTCTATTCTATGTTTCTTTTCCCTCTTGCTCTTCTTTCCCCACGACTGATATAACAGGAAAAACACGTTTATCTTTCCCTTCCAGATGTTCAGCCCTATGAGTGGGGATCTTTCACATTAGGTAGCTGCTAGGGAAGGATTTTGTAGGCAGCAGGATTAGTATGATAGCATCAAGGCGGTGCTTCTAAATCTTCTCTTCAGGATTAACAGGGACAAAAGAAGAACGGAGGCTAGGGAGGGGCCTAATTCTGTAGGGAGACCTGCCAAAAGTTACTTATGCGAAGATGAGGGTGAGATAGTATGTGTGCCTGAGCATGTTTTTGAGGGTCCTTGGGCAAGGCAGCCTCAATGGGACCCATCCGTCAGTGAGTCACCAGCTCCCATTGCTCCTCCTCCTCTTTCTCAGCATTGCTACTACTTACTCGCTTGAGAGGCAGAGAGCCAATGAACAAGTCGGCCGTGGCATCTCCTACTCTTCCTCCTTGCCATCACCACTGACTGGACCAGAGCAAGAGGCAGGTGAACAAGTGTAACTCCAGGAGCAACTCCAGAGGAGGTGCAACTCCAGAGGGATCCTATCAATGGGCCCCTGCAGAGGTGAGAGCCCTTGGTTGATGCCCAACCATGCCTACCATTGATGCTGGCCCCCGAGGCCTAATTTGAGTGGATGCTTAGCCATGATCTGCTGAGTTGGGGAACCTCTACTGGAGATAGATTCTGTCAACCTGGTAGCTCTGTGGTTTGTCTAACTTGAAGGGCTCTAACAGTAGAGGATCTTTCCCCCAAGAACTCAGGGTTCTCCCCCAACCTGGTGCCCTCCAGATGTGTTTGTCTACAACTCCTATCATCCCCAACCATTTACTTATGATTGAAGGAAGTGTCTGTGCATAAAGGAAAATAGACATTGTATGGGTCTCTACTATATTCTTGTGACTTATATGTGTGTTAAACGTTTCAGTATGACTTGCTAACCCTCCACCCCCGCACCCCAGCTCCCATGTCATTGCTTCTGTTCATAAATATCTAAATTAATCTTGACACTTCTTTAAAGGGTTGTTGCGTTTGCAATAACTGGTCTGTGTCATTGCTCTTGGGTAGATCAAAGAATCCAGAAAAGCAAGAGAGAAGCAGCAGCAGCTCTTCGGGTTTGAGCTCCAATAAAGGCATCAACATGGCATCAACTTGTTCTTCCATTTATAGTAATGGTCCAGCTCAGAATGGGAAAAAAGCCTTCCAAAAGTAGGTAAAGTTAGCACTTAAATTGCTTTGTATGAGAGAGAGGGGGCTAGTTCTGTCTCTAATGGCTTCTTCAGCATTTGCCATTGTGGCAGCTGGTGGCATTGAGTGTCCCAAATACTGCTTTGATTTGTTTGGCAATATATCATCCTCATCCTCCTCTTCCTGCCTGATTTCAGTGAGACTGAACCCTAAAGCAAAAGGTTTTCCATCCATGATCATTCCCACGTGAGATTGATTTGGTCTCAAACAGGGTCCAAGCTAGAAGTGAACATGCATGTTAAAAAAAAGCAGAAGTCTATAGTGGCCCTGGGTGATGATGGGGGAGAGGGAGGCTGAATGGCAGAAGGACCTCATGTGGGGTGAGGATGGGGAGTGAGAGGGTTTTTTTACCCCTTTCCCAGTGTCACCTCATCCCCATCTCAGAGGTCCTGTAGCTCCTGCTGCTGTTTCTATCCCTCACCAGGCTAATTGCGTTTTTTGGGGGGGGAATGTGCATATTAATTGCATTTCATTTATTTCATTTCTATCATGCTCAATAGCCGAAACTGTCTGGGTGGTTCACAAAATTTTAAACCAGAAACTACAGCATAAAATACAAAATATGGACGCTTAAACTGACCAGAATAAAACCAAGCAGCAATGCAGAGATTCAAATTACAGAGTTAAAACACAGGCTTAAAACAGCAGAGCTAAAAGACTAGGATGCTAAAATGCCTGGGAGAATTAAGAGGTTGTCACCTGGCGCTGAAAGGAGTACAATGTAGGCGCCAGGAGAACCTCTCTGAAGAGCTCATTCCACAGCTAGGATGCCACAGCAGAAAAGGCCCTCATCCTGGTAGCCACCCACCTTACTTCCTTTGGCAGGGGCTCACGGAGAAGGGCCCCTGAAATTGATCTTAGGGTCTCATGATTAACATTGCCTCTAGTTTGTCCCTAAAGGCTAAGAATGTCAAAGCTTCCCTTCTGCTCAGATGTTCAGTAGAGTGCAGAAGGAGCACAGAGAGTGAGAGATCTCCAAAGAGACCTTAATTCTTTCTCTCTATTTCATTGTTTCTGCAGACCACCAGAAAGCCCACTGTGTGGACTCCTGGTGGTCCACAGTTTGAAGCATTGCTACCTTTCCTTTGCACCTGTGACTCTTTTAGGGAAGTATACCTGTCATTAGGAATCTTCTGACCGAGTGCTTATTAAAGGGCAGGCCTGTAACTGTACTCACTTATTCGCCAATCATTTCTCCCAGCTCGATACTGCAGTTATTTCCCCTCTTGGCCTGCCTTTTTAAAATTGAACTGATAAACTGACCAACCTCTTTTAATCAACAAGGTTCTGCTCATGGAAGTTGCCTCTACTGGATTTTTAAGGATCGCCTCAACCCCCATTCTGCTGGGTTCCCCGACCCTTGAGAGAAGTGCTAGCAGGTTGCCCAAGGATGGAGGGGCAGAGAAATGGGCTTTTATCAGCCCTCCTTTGATCCATCCCATTGAGAACTACCCCAAAGAGTTCAGTTTGCTGTTGGACATACTGTTTCATGGGCTAGTTCCTTCTAAGTTTGTTCAGGATCACCTTTCTAAATAAAGTCTCTCTGGTAGAGAAGTTCGGATTTTGTGAAATCTTCCCCGCATGTGTTTCATGGATTGTGCCATGTCGTTCATTTTGGCAACTGTTCACAGATGGATTTGAATCCCCCCCCCCCATTATGTGGAAAAATACTTAAATAATTCTGTAAGAAAGTTTGCACCAATTTGCATAATTTATGTTATACGTAACATTTAGCATATTGTCCCCCATTCCATTCTGCATTTTTTCTCCACGTATATTTTCCAGCATGGCATACGTCTCAGCAGAAACATGTGTTTTTTTCCCCTGTGAATGAATTTGCGTAAATTTTGGGATTTTTTTAAAAAAAATCCAGAACTCTGTGGATTCCCAGAGACCTAGGGAGGCCTAGTTCTCAGCGGAATCCTCAGGTTGGATTCTTAGAAATTCGAACTTATTTTAGTCAGTCTCAAATTTCTCCAGCATCCCTATCTCTGTGTGCTTTGTTGTTGTTTTACCACAGACATTGCTCCGATTATGAGAAAATCATTGAAGGCCTTCAAAAAAAGAGTTGGACCATGGTGAATAACTGTTTAGGGCATGAATGAGACATTTATACCAGATTTAAATGAGCATCGCAGTATGCTACTTTAGTGAAGTGAAGAATAGAAGGTATTTGGTTTAGTATATTGTGATTTTTTAAAAAAAGACTGAGTATTTACTAGGTTTTTTTGGTTTGTTTAAAATAATGGAAGTTTCTACTGGGGTTTCTTCAGCATTATATTGAACATATTTTCTTTCTTTTTGCTGCTTCAAAGCTGTGAAATACATATTGGCTGAGATTCACTCAGTCCATTCCAACTTGACACCTGGAATGCATCAACTGCAACACAAGGAATAAACACTGTTTATAAATGGTGCAGGCAAAGTGTTTTGTGTGGCACTTGCCTTGCCAATTGGGGAGGGTTAGTGGGGCACTAAGGCTGGTGACTCCAATTTTGGTGGGGCTATGAATGCATTCTGGGTTTAGTCAGAACCAGCCAGACCTTTAAAAGAGCTGTCCAAGTTGATGAGCCCTATCCCCAACATAGGTCCAGCACCTTGGATAGCTGTTTTGGAATTCTGGCTGGCTGGTTCTGACTAAAACCCAGAATGGATCCACAGTCCCACTGAAATCAGAGTCACCAGCATCCACTGGGAATGACCCTGTTACCTCTGATCATTGATCGGAAATAACAAGTGGATTCTTCTCCCCATTCCCTCTCCAAGCCTCTAGGTCAGTGATTGGAGATAACAGGGGGATTCCTTCCTAAACCCCCAGTTGACTCCAGGGGGTGGGGCATAGGCAGGGGCTTGGCCCCACAGAGCAAACCAAAGCCTTCAGGGACTGGATGGGGAATGTCCATGGGCTAGCAGATCCAAAGGTCAGAGCTTCCCCTCCACTGGGTTATACAGTGGGAGAGGGCCCTCTTCTTGTACCCTTCCCCATATTTACAGTGGTTCAAGACAGAGCAGCTTTTTGTGTGGCAGTAAAGTAGGACCGAATGACATCAGAGTTCAAGTCTCTTATTCTGGATTTGGAACTGCGACATGATGAATGAGAGAACAGGTTTCAGAGAGGAAGTGGCACTGGTCTACAAACACATGGCAATATAACCCGAGAAACCCAGTCATGCTAATAAAATCAGTACATTCCTCAACCTCACACCGCCGAGATGCTCTGTTTCTTGGTGCTTCTTAAAAAGAAAACAATATTATGAAGCAGATTATTTTCAAAACTTGCTTTGACACTTTTCTTTACTGGCACCATCATGAACCCCAATGATGCTAGGAAACGTAGCTACAAGCACCACAAGACATTTGCAGCAGTATTACTCTCAGATCTGCTGTGTCAGAGGAGACCCCCCCCCCCGTTTAGCCCATTCTGCCTGCTACTGGTGTAAGCAACCAACAGGCCCTGGGTCAACTCACAGGAGGATTTCTCCTGCAATTCATTAAGGCTCAAATGCTTCAGAAGGCAACACAGGACCAGGGCAACGTTGAGGGTGTTTGTGCTGGTCCCAGGCACTCCGTTCTGCCCATCTGGATTTTGGCCTCGAAGACTCAAAAGAAAGACTGGTTGCTCATTGACACATTTGTGGTTCCACATAACATATGGCATAGGGTGGATGAGGAAAGAAGGCACGGCCTTCTTGGTTACGGCATCTGACTCTTGAACTTTCTCTCCAGAGAGGTTTGCCTAGCATTGAACTGTTTTGCCTTCTCAGTGCCAGACGAAACCTTTCCTGTTTTTCCAAGCCTTTTAGATTGTTCCAGCACTGGAATGTTTATGCCGTTCTGCTTTAAATGTTTTGTTGCTATTTTATTATCCGCCAGTCTGGGAGCTGAACAGCAGGGGAATAACTATGATACATGGATCAAATATACCTGAATGGCTTGAAGTCTTAGTCCGAGCCATGTATAGCTATAAGGCTATAGCTATATACTATAGTATACTTCCAGAATACTTGGCTCCAAAGTAAGAGACCATGCATTTGAAGGGGGGGGGGGGAACGTTTAAACAAACAGACTCTTAAATTAGGCTGACCAGATAAAATCCAGGTCAGGGCTCATGTAACTTTAACAGTTGTAGAGAAAAGGGAATTTCAGCCAGAGTCATTTGTATGCAATTAGTACCTGGTGAAAATCCCTCTTCATCACAACAGTTAAAGGTGCATGCACTATACTAGAGTGACCATATACAAAAGAAGGCAGGGTCCCTGCAACTTTAACTGTTGTGATGAAGAAGGAATTTCACCAGGAACTAATTGCATGCAAATGACCCTGGCTGAAATTCCCTTTTCTCTACAACTGTTAAAGTTACATAAGCCCTGACCTGGATTTTATCTGGTCACCCTATCTTAAATAAAGCCATTCTATTCTACCTAACCTAAGCAGGTAATTAAATTATCATTCCTATGAAATAAAAGCTCATTCTCTGTCTGTCATAAGATCTATAATGAGACGTCTGATACAAGAAAATGTGCTGTAGTTATGTGCCTTTCATAAAATGCTCTTACATTTACCATGTTTTGCCACTAGATGTCGTCATTCCCAAAGTTTATGGAAGGTGATTTACCTTTCATGCACTACTCTCCATAGAGCGATAGTTGGAATTGCTCCTTTGCTGCTACCACCACTGCAGTTAACCCTGCAGAAGATAGAGCTGCTGCAGCAAGAAAATACAAAGTGAGTCAAAACCTGGCCCTGGAGCCCCTGCCCATCAGACCCTTGCACTCTGCTGAGGAAGTGTGCCTGGAGTGATCTAGACAAGCATTCCCCTTGCTTTGCCCCCTCTACATTTGGCTGCTTTGTTGAAAGCAGTGACAGGGTTCACACAACATGCTAACCGAAAGTCAGTAGTTGATTGTGGGTTGTTGAACTGTGGAGTAACATATCTGAACCCAGGAAATTTTCTGCAAGGTGGCCTGTTAACCATGCAGTGTGGCTTGTTTTCCTCGAACAAGCCACTTTGTGAACCCATTTTTTGTTGTTGGGTTATTCAGTGTGGTTAACAAGCAACTCTGTGGAAAATGTCCTGAGTTCGGACAATACACTAACTCATGATTCAACAACAACCCATGATTCAACAACCCACACTCAACCACTGAGTGTGGGCTAGTGTGTTGTGTGAACAGCCCCTGTGTGTTAAACTCAGCCTTCCCCCTCACTTAGACTTTCTACAACTTTAGGAACTGAGTAGATGTTGTGGTTTCTTTTGTTCCTTTTTATTTGTGTCTTTTATTGCATATTTGAATTATGCAATAAATTCAAATGTATTGCATAAAAGTGCAATATTTATTAAATATGCAATAAATATGCAAAGTTAACTTTGTTTTGTAAATCATGAGTCTCTTAAAACAATAAATAAAAAGACATTTTCACTAGATTAGGATTTATTTTATCCTCATGATCAGAGAATGAAAGCAGGCATGGAACCCAAGTGATCCCATATCTTTAAAGATTATGCAGAAAAATGAGTTGCCCCCTAGAATGGAGGGTGGCCAATCTGCCCCTTTCTCACGCATAGGAAGCTGCCTTAAGCCAGACCCTTGTCCATTAAGCTCAGCCTCTCCAGGGGTACCTCTACATTGCTTATTTGGGTTGCCTTCACTTCACTCTGATGACATTTTGGCCAGACGAGCGGGGCTCAAATCAGACATCTGTGTGATTTATAGCCTCCGTTAATGCGCATTTCCAAGGTGTCGATTTAATGCGACTTTTAATTTTTCTCTGAAGTTAGATCGCATTACTGTCGTGTAACCCTCCACTGACCTTTTGGATTTATTTATTTATTTATTTATTACATTTGTATACCGCTCATAGCCGAAGCTCTCTGGGCGGTTTACATAGGATTAAAACAATTAAAAACAATATACAAAAATTAAAACAGCAAAAACATACAACATACACACAATCTGTACATTTAAAACCACTACAACACCCCAAAAAGCTACAAAAAACAAAAACAAACCCAGGCTCCTCAGATATTGCCAAATGCCTGAGAAAAGAGGAAAGACTTGACCTGGCGCTGAAAAGATAACAATGTTGGCGCCAGGCGGGCCTCATCAGGGAGATCGTTCCACAATTGGGGGCCACCACAGAGAAGGCCCTCTCTCTTGTTGCCAACCTCCGAGCTTCCCTCAGAGTAGGCACTTGGAGGAGGGCCTTAGACGTTGAACGTAGTGTTTGGGTAGGTTCATGTCGGGAAAGGCGTTCCATCAGGTATTGTGGTCCCAAGCTGTGTAAGGCTTTATAGGTTAAAACCAGCACCTTGAATTGGGCTCAGAAACATACAGGCAGCCAATGCAAGTGGGCCAGAGTAGGTCTTATATGCTCGAACCTACTGGTTCCGGTTATCAATCTAGCCGCTGCATTTTGCACAAGCTAATTATGGGCATGCTTTGGTGAGCAGAGCTTGTGATGTCATGAGTGAATGACTGCCCCCTTTACCTGGCCACTCCTCACATTTCTTCATCCACATGTTGAGCTGTTGGGCCATTTATTTCGCCTTGGTACATCATCGTGATGGCTGCTAAAGGAAGGTGAGTGTCTTGGAAAAGGGAGGAAATATTAGATCTTTTGGACATCTTCGGGGAGCAGAGACGAGTGGTTACTCACATGGAGCTGGCTCTACAGGAATCAAGGGGGTTGGAATAATGTGCGTGCTTCATTTATAGTATAATTTCAGGTCCGCTAGGGCTACCCTTCCCTCCCCCGCTACCTTGCTGGGATCACGGCTTGAAAAGGAAGGGAAACTTCTAGATGTGCAAGGCAGTTCCTGCCATTGAGCACTGTTACTTGGGAGTAAGGAGCATTGAGCAGGTGGGGGGACTTGTTCCCCGGGAAGCTTAGTTCACAATTGTGCATCGGGCGTCATATCTACTCTCCCTTCTCTCATTGCTTTTCCAGGAAGTTGTGTGTGTGTGTGTGTGTGTGTTGCACCAAAATGACCATTTTGTACTCATAAAGCAATACGATATCTTTAGTCTACTAATGGTTACATGTGGGCACAATCCCATTGAAAAGAATGGCCGGAGTAATCAGAAAGGCACAGCGCAGGTTGGGAAAACACAGGAGTTTGGACAGAACGCAGCCACCAAAAGGCAAACAGCAACAGTCGCATGGAAATGAATGTCAGTCCACAGACGCCACATCCCAGCCGCCGCTCACACATTGGGGGGGGCATGACTGGTGATTCCAATGGCATGGGAGGTTGGCGGAAGGGTGCTGGAGGGTGGGAACAGCAGACTATCCGCTCCAGTCTCCTCATTCGGCGCTGAAGGAAATGCAATGAGTGCACCATACCGCAGAGGAGAAGCTGCAAACGCCCCTTCTGCCTCTTGATTACAGATAGTTGAAAGAACAGCACCCGTACTGTTTGGGGGAAAAGAGAGGACATCAGTGGCATCCCTGGATTTTTTAGGGGGCATTGGTCGACCCTCCCCCACTCACGTCTGCCCAGTCACCCACCTCTGTGACGCAGAGACCTGATGGCATGGCGAGGTTGCCCTCTAGCCTGCTCAGCGTAGGGCAGCCCAGAACCGTTGCGAGCTGGCATCTCAGGGTCTGTAGACAGACAGAATAGTTGGAAGTTTGTATGGAACTGAGGACATCAGTGCGAAATGCAACATTGTAACGGAAAGGCTACACAAACATTTGCCCTTGAAGCAGCACATTTCCAAGATGGCCGTGGTTGTTGCTAGGGTGCAGGAGATAAGGGGAAGCTGCCGCAAGCATAGTGAGGTGGGAGTGTCCAGCGACGGATTTTTGGCAGGAGGAATGGGAGGGCGGACGCTCCGCAGACGGCTTTTCGCCATGGCCATCCAGTACCTGGAAAAAACATGCTTCTATGGTATTACAATAGGTCTCAAAGCCAATGCTGCCCTGCTAAAAACTGTAATTGTAGGCACACCCAATGTTTAGAAATCATACCCACATGCGAAGTAACTCACGATCGTGATTGGACAGGCAACAGCGAGACACTCAGGTGGGCGGGGTTAACGAACGGCGTGAAACTCCGGGGGAGGTACCGTCAGGAAACAGGGTGGTGCTTTCATCAAATTTTCCACATTCAACCATACACCCCGATCCGACTCTGCAGCGAAACTCCGCATATAAACCATTGTAAAGCGCATTGTATGGAGCCCGTAATTCGCCTTAATGGCTCTCGGCTACCGCTATTAGACGTAAACTTGAACATAGGAAAAAACGCATATTCAGAGAAAAAGGCACCAAAGAGACGCTGTGTAGAAACCCCCCCCCCCATGGTTTCAGACTAGATTCTTTCCTAGCCCTACCTGGAGATGCCAGGGATTGAATTTGGGACTTTCGGCATTCGAAGGAGGTGCTCTCCCACTGAGCTACAGCCATGCTATGTGGGAGTGCAAACCTATTATCCTGTCAAGCATTTCACTTGTGATCTAATCCAGTCCCCTTGTGAATGGATGCATCACAGCCTACATTCTCAGGCCCTTTGGATGTATTCAGTGCAGGGATTATGTTCAACCATTTATTGCAATTGAGGTCAAAGTGAGATTCTTCTCGGTCAGCAAAGTGGTGAGTCAACAAAGGCATATATGACATTCCTCTTAAAGCTCTAGCAAAGTAGCAACCATTTCATAAGCAATAATGTTACACAGCCCTGGGTTATATTTCCTTGCTGAAAGGTATTCTAATCTTCACTAATGCTAAGCAAATTAATTTAAAGGTCTCTGCTTGGTTCTTTATGCCTCAAAAACTATTGTTAATTAACTGATTTGTTCAGCTGAAATGAAAGTCTGGGGGCAATTGGCTTCCTCACCTTCATCTTCTGATGCTCCACAATTTCTGCCAAATCACATCTTCTGAAGCCTTCTTAAATAATAGCTAAATCTGTAACAAAAGGTCAAAAGGCTGGACCCTCTCTGCTCCTGTAATGTGATTACTGCCCTAATCCACTGTGCCATTTCCATATTTCCTTTCTTGGAAAATCTGTATAATTTAGGGATGTGTATCGTCTCGTTAAAATGTACGATAACGATACGATAAGGTCATTATCGTGCATGTATTTAACGATAACGATACGATACAAAAACCTACGATAATCACCAGAGACGATAATTTTTGGGCGATTTTATTGTTTTATTGGACTGCCATATAAATATACCTATAACTTCTGTATTTTAAAAGTTAGAGGCTTGAAGCTTGGTCACAGTGCTTATGGGGTATGCTTAAGTACGTGTATGAAATTTGAGATCAATCCCTCCAACCCTTGATTTTATATGAATTTTTTAAAGATCGTTTCAATTCTGACAGATCAGAATGACAGCTCACCACATGCATTCATTCAGACCTGTCAGAACGGAAACAATCTTTTAAAAATCATATAAAATTGAGGGTTGGAGGGATCGTTCTCAAATTTCATACACATACTTAGGCATACCCCATAAGCACTCTGACCAAGTTTCAAGCCTCTAACTTTTAAAATACAGATGTTATAGGCATTTTTTTCTTTAAAAATAGGGCTGCAAAAATTTTTTTTTCACGATAATTATAATGAAGACGATACAGTTCACCTACGATATGAATGAAGATGATAATTTTTTTGGTCCGAAATGACGATAACAATAAATGTCTATATTTTTTGGCGTGCACACCCCTAGTATAATTTATCCAGTTGCTTAATGAAAGATTAGATGTTTCAGAAAGTAGATGTTTTGCACCTCAGCTTCCACCACTCATGACAATTGGCCATAAGAACATAGGAAGAGTCATGCCGGTTCAGACCAAGGACCCATCCAATCCAGATCTCTGTTCACACAGTGGCCAACCATCTGTTGATCAGGGACCCCAAACCAGGTCACAGTGAAACAGCACTTTCTTACCCATGTTCCCCAGTCTTATGGCCTCTGATACTAGATGTTACACTTAGCCATCAGGACTAGTAGCCAATGTTAGCCTTCTCCTCCAGGAATTTATCCAGCCCCCTTTTAAAGCCATCCAAAATGGTGGCCACCACTACATCTTGTGGTAGAGAATTCCAGAGTTTAACTGTGCGCTATGTGAAGAAGTACTTCCTTTTATCAGTCCTGAATCTCCCACCAATCAGCTTCATGCTGGCAGAGGTTTCTGGAAGTTGAGGTCCAAAACACGTAAACATCTACCTTCTGCCCACCCCTTGCTTAATGGGTTTAAACTGGCAGCATCTAGAACCCACCCCCACCACAAACCAACACAAAAACAAATTGCCTAAGTTCCATCCAGCGATGCATATCTTCTTTGAAAAAACAAAACAAAACATCCCCACCATGTGCTCTGATCTCCTTTGATAACAATCCCAGTCAGTAGATAGTCAAGCCATGGCTCTGATGATTACATCTCCTCTTTGCTCATTGCAGCTGGTAAATAAAGTTGCCAGGTTGCAGCCTAAAGTATCACTTTACTTTTAAATCTACAGATGAAGTGGGATATGAAAGCAGCTATGGCTTCTCATGACTACTTTGCCACCCTGCTCTTGCTGTGAGGAGAACTTCACTGCTGGGCAGGTAGGGGCAGACAAAAGGACCATGGAGGAACAGGTAGGAGATTTATTTACTTATTTTTACTTTGCTCCTATCCTGCACAATAGCCAAAGTTCTCTGGGTGGTTCAAAAAACTTAAAACCATAGAGTACAGCTTGAAGTATAAAACAGGAAAACTTAAATCACAATGGCCCCATTCAGATGACCCTCAGGGCTTTGTAGTTAGCTTAACCATATTCAGCTGTGGTTAATGCTAACCACATGCAGAATGCTTGCAGACGACACTGTTAGCCCTTTTGTGGTTAAGTTTTTCTTAACCACACGCTAACCACAAAGTGGTTAATGGAACACCTAATTCCTCCAAGTGATCCACCCTGTATATCAGCAGTCCTAGCGCTAGGAGACCTGGCAGTTATGGATGTCATTTTAGTGCAGGCACCAATGAAATCAGCAATTACATACGTGCATCAACCCATTTAGTGAGCAGTTCCTTTGCTTTCTGCATCGCCATGCCTGCTATACCTCTACAGTCATCACAGGGGAGGCAGAAGTTTTCTGAGATGGCCGCGCTAGCCGCGTCATCACACAGCGCCACCACAGTAATTAGAACCTGAGGGGTGTAATGGTGCTTCAACAAGGTAGGAGCAACGGATGCTTCGTATGGGGAAATTGCAAGCAGGGGATTTAAAAAGCTGTACTGTAAGCACACTCCACTAAAAGCAAAAATTGCTCCAAAAAACTAATGCGGAACATGAAATGGCAGCCGCAGCGAGCATATAAATCGGCAGTCCAGAGCAGCCATAGAGCCCACTGGCTAGAGCGGCCCTGCCTAGTTTGGCTGCTCTGTACCGGAAGCTTTATGCCTTAACCCCTTAACCATGGCTCCTTAACCACAGACACGTGTCAGATTATACTTTTAGCCATGGTTAGTGCTGCTAACCATGTTGCACAATGTGGTTAGGGAGCCTAACCACAATGTGGTTAATGGGGCAGATGGTTAGGGAAACCGGGTGTTCAGACGACACCATTAACCATGCTGCCCTAACCACACTAACCACAAAAGGGTTAACTGCATGGTTAACGGTGTCGAATGAACAGGGCCAATATAAAAGCACAGTATAAAAGTACAACCAGAATAAAACTAAGCAGCAATGCAGAGATTTTACAGATTTAAAATATACATTTAAAACAGCAGAGTTAAAAGACTAAGTTAAAAGACCTGGCGCCGGAAAGAGTACAATGGAGGTGCCAGACGAACCTCTCTGGGGAGCTCATTCCACAGCTGGGGTGCCACAGCAGAAAAGGCCCTCCTCCTGGTAACCACCTGCCTCATTTCCTTGGGCAGGGGTTCATGGAGAAGGCCCCCTGAAGATGAGCTTAGGGTCTGAGCAGGTACATAAGGGAGGATGTGGAGTTTCATCCTAGCAAACCTACAGATTAAGCAGAGGTGGTGAATCTCAGGCCCAGAGGTCAAATCCATTCCTCCGGTGCTCCCTAGATAGCCCCCTCCTCTGGCTCCACCCCCTTTCTCCTAACTGCCAATCATTTTCTGGTTTCCGGAGGAGATTCGTTAATTTAACACTCTCTCTGAGCTTAAGGCAGCTATAAAAACTAGCCTTTTCTGGCAGGCCTACCCAGATGAACTTTAACTCAAGAATTTTAAAATGTGTTGATTGTTTTATATGCTCTTTTAATTAATTTATGTATTTGATGTATATTGTTATTGTATTAATGTTGTTCCCTGCCTCAATCCAAAGGAAGAGGCGGGTAAGAAATAAAATTATAATTATTATTATAATTATTATTATTATGACTTTCATTGTGAAAGGTTGAAATGCCTTTGCTATGGCAAAGAGCTCCATCACACCAGCGGTTCAACTCACTCTTGCCACACCTGGTATCTGGTTTTGCAGCATGGGACTCACATCATGACATCATCCCTGTCCTGCACCCATTTCGCCTCTTTTCCCCTGTTTTGCATATTATTTTGGTGTGGGGAAAGTCTGGATTATTTCCCCCAAATGGAATTAAAGTGCCCTTCAGCCCCTGTGTAGTGCCGTTGTCTCGCTATTTCCTTTGTTGGGGGAGTGTGCTTTGAAGGGAGAGCTTGCTGACGAAAGAGGAGGGTGGGGCAGTTCTCCTCCACAGCCGTGTCTAATGAAGGGGCTTGCCTTGTACTGAGCAGTTCTAACATACTTTTTGCCCATAACTCCCTCATTATTAAAGATAAAGAGATGAAACTTGGGACCTTGAGAGCTCTTAAGTATAGCTTTCGGTGTGCCATGTTTGAATCAGATTGGTTCATCTCTTGATTTTTTAGGATTTTTTTTAAATTTCCCCCCTTAAACCCTTTGCCTGATAGTCCACCAATGTGAAAGTCCACCTTTTTGCATTTGTTAAGGGTCTATTTCCCTTTACTTTGATCATGCAAAGCTGTGCATCTCCAGTTCATAAAATAGAGATCTGCTTATAAAATGGAGGTAAAAAACATGGAGGCAAACCAGGGGGGAAAATAGGTGTGATGGAGCCCTTAGTTGCTGGCAGTAGGCACTTTAAGTCACATAATGCTGGTATTTCAGCCTCTCCCCTTTGGCCTTTATCCTGCCCACCACTGGAATGAGGCCTCTGAGCACTTCTCCAAAATTGAATTCAGCCCTTCACTTGAAAGGGGTTCTCCACCCATGATATATATAAAAAGGATGGAATGGCTGTGGGTTAGAAGGTAAGATAGCCTTTCTCTGAGGTGAAAAGCTTTATGAAATTGCTAGCATAAGGAGATTTTACTCCAGTTGGGACTCTTGTACAGTTACCCCTTTTTGGGTTGGGAAAACATCTTGTGCTTAATTTCTGCATGTTGGGCTGTTGTTAAAGTCACAGAAAAACTCACACCCCAGGATGCTTTGTCGCAGAAGCTTTCAGGGGAGAGATCGTGAATGCATTTGTCACTTCTGTTTTTGCTTTTTAATTCTCTGTTGCTAGTTTCCATTTTACAGATAGGAAACTAAGGCTGAGAGATGGTAATTGCTGTATAGTTACCGACTGAGGCTTTGGCTGGGCTGGATTGAGACTCCCGGCAGCTGGTTTCAATCACTCACACAGAGCAGTTTGTTCACAGGTCCCTGTTGGTTTTTGTACAGCATGTACCGTAAACCCAGGGCTTGTCTCTGTTAAACAGAGGGGAAATGACTGTATTATATTACAGTGTATTCCACCTGTGCCATATGGATAGAATAATACATTGCCTTTAACAAAGATGTCAACTCTTCAGGAAACTTGAAGACACTGGCCCTGGTTTGCAGATCCTTGCAGGCACTTGAGGATGTAATTCCCATTTTTAAAAGCTGGGCTAGAGGTGTCAGCTTCAAAAGGGCTGACTGATGGACTCATTTGATGCCAGCGGGGGGACTATTGGATGGATTCTAGCTCTGGTCCTGATCTTAGCCCACCCCTCCACAACACCCCCTTCCACTTAAGAGACTATACGGCAGCTGTGCCCAACCTGGCACCCTCTAATGTTTCAGACTACAGTTCCCATCATCCCTAGCCAGCCCAACCAATGGGCTTGATGGCTGAGGATGGCAGTTGTAGTCCAATACATCTGGAGGGGCCCAGCTCAGGGAAGGCTGGTATATGGTCATCTGTTTAACTGCTGAGCCAAATGTCTCAACTTTCTCTTGTCAATTAAATAGACATGTAATTTCACACCTGTTCTCTGGTGACATTGGCATGCATCTTAAGACATAGTAGATGCTAATGTACCCACAGACATCTCTTGAGACCTCTCTTGGCTCCCTGCCTTTATTTTGTTCCTTACATTTTCTAAAATTAATTATTTTTTAATTGAGATGCTGATATGCTCTGAAGCAAAGCGCTGCCCTCCAGTGCCATCTTTTCTTGGGTTCAAATATTTTGGAGCTCAGACTCCACCTCTGCCTTCCACTTAGGTTCTTGGGGAAGTTACTTTTCTTTTAGTTCCACCAGTTTGCCTTCTGGGAAATGAGTGGTTTGTGACCAGCCATGTCCACCATGGTTACCCTTTTTTTGAATGGCCCTGGCAGCCATTTTGTGAAAATGCCCATAACACGTTCTCAAAATTCCAAATATGGCCACTGAGCCCAAAAGATTGGGAAACCCTGATGGAGATCAAACTGAGCATTAAGAGTTGGGCTATATGGCACAGCCTTGCGAAAACTGGCATTTAATATTTGCATTCCTTTATGATATTTTTTACTCCACGAGCCCGTTTTTATTTGCCAGCTGGCTATTTTTGTTGGTCTTATATTTTCGTTTAAATGGTGGCATAGGTATTTTATGATTTCTGTTGTTAATTGACTTGAACTTTACAAAGGAAGTCAGTATTTTTTACAATACAACCCTATTCATGTCAACTCAAAAGTAAGGCCCACTGAGTTCAATGGGGCGTATTCCAAGGTAAGCATGTCTAGGGTTGCTGCTTCAAATTAATACCATTAGAAGTGGCCTTCATTAGGGGCTAAACTGCATTGGCGGTTAAAACCAATTTTACTCACCCACCCATGCACCACCCAAACTGAACCCAAATGCTAGTTAAGAAAAACAACCTCACCCCTTTGAAGAGTGTTCATATCGAGATGAAATATGGATTCAAATAAGGTTAATTGACAGTTAATAACCCTCTGTAGGTTGCTCCTTTGTTCCAGCTGTAACATATTCATGATTAATTTGAATGCTGCTATTGCTGGTAGTTTCTTCAAGGTACGTAACAAAGCTGCCATAATTTTTGTGAAATTGAGAGATTCCTCCCCCCCCCCCTTCCCTGCCCCTGGGAATGAAGAGGACTTTGAAGGTGAATTGGGATGGAAAATGGCTTTGCTGGCATTGTGTCGGCTCTTGGCATGAAGGTTGTGCCTGCACTGGACACAGGGGAGGGTTTAGATGATCATATCTCAGTTTAATAAGCTCAGAGGTGAATGAGCCTTTTACTTAAGCACACAGAACCTTTTTCTTCTTCTGTTGGGCAAGTCAGCAAACAAACCAGGAAGTCTTCCACTCTTTACCTGTTTTTATAGAGTTTTTATTGTATTTTACTGAATATGTATTTCTGGCTTTTTAATTGTTTTTATAGTGTTATTTATTTAATTGGAGTGGGCAGCCTATTTGGGGTTAGGGCAGGCAGATTTGTCCTCTGCAGAAGCCCTTTAGGGACTACATGAGTGGTGACCGGGGCTTGGACCAAGACACCACCCCCATTTACACACCAACACACACTCATTCTTTCAGTGGGTGTGGCACACCCACACCACTTCCAGTCGAGGCTTTTATCACACCATCACTGGAATTTCATGGGAGGCAGGGTCCAGGGGAACCATCTTCCACTTCCATCCTGTGTTTTCCTATCACTTCCATCTTTTTACTTTCTGAAGAAAATCTGTTAAGGAGACAAAGTCTGAATACCTGCACAATAACTTCTGATTGGTGGTGCTGGGATCCTTTCAACTGGAAGTGTCATCCCCCCCCCCCAATTCTTCCCCCTCTCACTGGGATCATGAGCAGGGCAAGGCTAAAGCCTCCCTCAGCAATCCTGCTCAAGACAACTGTCCCCCCCACTGCTATTAGCAGTGGGAAAACAGTGATATGTTCACTGCCACCCAGCTGATGGCTGATCACCTGGACAGCGGGGGGAAGTGGGCAGAAGCATTGTGGGCATCTGCATTTGGACATCACTTTAGCCCATGATGAGTTAATAAACTATGCACAGTAGCTTATTTTTTAAATAGTCTATGATCCTCATCCACATGTATGGGCTAATAAGCTACTGTGTGTAATTTGACTCATCCCCTGACCCCTGTCCTGCTGCAGTCCTCCTGCCCACGCAGTGGCACTGTTTCACCTCTAAAGCACTGAAAGTTTGCAGTCGGGAGGCACCTGATCCAATATCAAAAACCTTTACAGCTACTAACCAAAGAGAAAATGCAGAGTGCACCAAAAAGGGGCTGATGGTTATAAAACCTTGGGGCTTTGCAGATATCAGGACAAAGCTTTTTGCACCAATTCGTACCTGCGCAATTGTGTAATTTGGGCTATGGGGGAAATGTGCATTGTTGGCTGTTTTTGCTTATTTTCCAAAGGTTTATTTGTGCCACCCCCTATTTGGTGCACCTGGGATTTCCCCTCCCCTGGGTAAAATTGTGCAGGATTTTAAAGGTGAATCGGGTGCCTCCTGACTAAGAGAGGCTGCATATTAGGTGTGGTCCCTCACAGGACCTCAGTAAAAGAACTGAAGACCAATTTCAAACCATGGTATAAGAATTTGTCTTGTTCCAAAGCTATTAACCATGGTTTTCCAAATGTATGTCCATCCAGGGTATTGTTTACTCTGACCGGCAGCCATTCTCTAGGGTTTCAAGTAGAGTTTTCCTCATCACCTGCTACCTGTTACCTTTTAATTGGAGATGCTAAGGATTGGACCTCGGACCTTCTGCATGCCAAGCATGTGCGCTACCCTTGAGCTTTGTCACTTCAAAAACAAAGCAATAGTAATTTCAAAAGAGGAATATTTAGGAAGGGAAATCGATTCTAATTTTTTCTGCATATGCAGCTGCTTTGCAGCTCATTTATGCATCAGAGCCACTATTTCAGCATGACACGAAGTAGGAGGTATACATTCTAGCTTTAATCTGGATTGGTGTGGTTTCGAATGAACTGGTACCATCATATAACTTCTGACACCATGGGGAGACCACTCAGGAACAGCCCTACCATAAGGCAGAGTGAGGCAGCTGCCTTAGGCAGTAGACGTTGTGGGGTGGGCAGTTGCAACAAAGTATTGGTGGGCAGAGATACCTGCCTGAAGCTAGCCTGCTGCCCTCGGGTGTGGTGAAAGATGCTGTCTCATTGCTAGCATTGAAGTAAGATTCAGCTGCCAGTCTGGCCAGCTTATGTATATGAAAGAGTTGGTGCCATCTTGTCCCTAGCTTCAGGCAACAAAATGTCCCCAGTGTGGCAGTGTATCCAACGAACAATTGACCTGTAGCAGAATGCAGAGCAAAGAAGCTAGCAATACCTGTTCCATAAATTATTCAAGCTGCATGTTTATTCCCAGAAAAGGCAGGAAGAGAGAATGGAAATTAGAATATGAGTATTCTCCGCAAAGGATGAAGAAATTAGTAAATGTGGTCAGAGACAAGAGTGTTTTTTCATTAATATTTCTGGATTATCTACTTTTGAATTACCTATCCATAGGGTTTTGTAATTTGGAGATTTCCTAGCAGTTGTGCTTGGATGTGGTTCACTATGCATTTGCTAGTACACAGTCTCAGTTCATTCCAGTGTTTATATGATTTCTCAAGTGTTGTGAATAGTGTCGTTTTGTAATTGGCCTGTATTCACTGCCAGTTTTGATTAGATGTTGCAGAGGCCCAGCAAGAGTTACAAGAAAGACTTCCTCTGATATATCAGGCATCTAGCTAACCTGGTAGATAAGTGGAATAAGAGAGAAACAGTTAAGAGTTCTGGAGAAAATTCTTGAGCATCTGTTATTGGGAAATGAGCAACTATGTAATATCACCAGTATAGGTTGTCAAGATGAGTTCCTGTTGATGCATTTTAAAAATAACCACAAAGAAGCTGGTGAAAAAATGCAGATCCACAACTTGAATTTTGGAATGTTAAGGAACAGGGATATGTGTGTTTAGTAGATGCATATTGAAATTGGTTTATTTCTTTGGAGAACATTATGAACTGTGGCAAGTTTCTCTCTGGTGCATGTGGATTTTGCCTACTCTCCACCCAGGTTTGAATGAATGCTTGGGCTGCAACCCTATGCATGCTTACTTGGGAGTAGACCCCACTGAACCCACTGGGATTAAACAGGTTTAGGACTACACTCCTCCATTACAGGCCTTTATTGTGTGCTCCTGATTCTTAACTTACGACAGTTTGCAGGTCCTTTGCATGATGTCATCATCCTCAAGTGCCTCTTCCATGCTTTTCAACCATTTTAGTGGGGTTTTTTTCTAACAAGGAAAGTCTGGTATTATTTGTGAATGGTGGGATAAAGCCTAGTGTAACTTTGCAATTCTGCTCTACCACAGCGACACCTAGTGGTTGTGTAATGGAACATAAGGAAAGGAGCTGATCTTAATCCACAATCCAGAATCCTCAGTAAATTGGCAAATTAAAAGCTTCATATAGAAAAGCCCTACATCTCTTTAAAAACGAGTTAGGGAACCTGCAGCCTGCATCTTCCCTGCTAATCAATTTGATCTGTTCCCAGCTCCACTTACCATGGTTCAAAGAGAAAGCCAGGAGCTCTTCAGCAGCCAACTCTCATGCACTCCTTTTGCTGCAAGGGAGCTATCCAAAGGTGGGCAGCACATCTGCGCTGTGATCAGGATCTTGCCGTGATCTTAGGGGTGTGGCCCATTGCCAAGTGCTGGATGAGAGCAGTACATGACAATGGCTGGTTTTGCACGACGTATTAGGCAACGGAGGGGGAAATAGCGTACTGACTATGTGTTAGGTAGGCGGTGCTCCCCACGTGACACGTTGCTCTGCCATCCATTGAGCGGCTGAAAGTTCCGGCGTCCATCTTGGCTGCAGCGTCTCCTTCCTCCCCCCTGCCTCAGTCCTCCAGCCATATCCCAGCATGCACTGCACATTCTGCCGGCTGTATTGGAGCAGCCGGGGTTTTTTGGCTGTTCCGGCCGGCAGAACTCTATGCCCATATGGAATAGTGCATGGAGAGAGGGGGGTTGGTTTCGGACAACACTTTAAACAACAGAGTTTGGGATAAACAATGTGCAAGCCCATTGTTTCTTTCCATTGCTTATTTGGGCGGGATAGCGTACTGTCAGTTGTGTTTGTGTTGTGTGTAACCCTCCACACGACACGATAAGCAACATAACTGACGGTTGCTCCCACACCCCCCCCCCCCGGTTGCCTAATGTGTTGTGCGAAACCAGCCAATGTCTCAGCCAGCAGTCAACAAGCACCTGGAAGTGATCATCACTGACTTCCAGGGCAGGTAAATCAGAGAGACTAGTAACTAAAATAGCATGACCATATGGGAAGGAGGACAGTTGTAGAGAAAAGGGAATTTCAGCAGGTGTCAATTCTATGCATACAGCATCTGGTGAAATTCCCTTTTCATCACAGCAATTAAAGCTGCAGGACACCTGTCCTCTTGACCAGGTACAAAAGAGGGCAGGGCTCCTGCAGCTTTAACTGTTGTGATGAAGAGGGAATTTCACCAGGAGCTGCATGCATACAAATGACACCTGCCAAAATTCCCTTTTCTATACAACTGTTAAAGATACAGGAGCCCTGTTCTCCTTTCCATATGGTCACCCTACTCTCAATTATCTCTATAGGTTGCAGATTTTATTTATATGCCACTCCAACAAAGCTCAGCATCTAGCTTTCCATAGTGCAGAACTCTGATACCCAACGCAACAGCTAAACTAGTTCTCAGCTTTTATCCTGACTATTTAAGTAATTTCAGGACTGAATATATACTTCTTTCTGGGATGCAGTCACAATTTGCTTTTGCTCATTTACTATCACATGTTCCAAATCAGATCTCTTTTGTCTTACCACTGAGGTTCATTAACTCCACAAGTTCCACAATCTGCTGCTGCTTCTCAAACGAGAAAATCTCTTCCCTGCTTTTTAAATAATGCTTTCCTCCTCCGTGAGCGCCGGGATATTTTGCTATTAAAAAGGCCAGCAACAAAATGTTGCCTTTTGAGGGGGGAGATTTAGCTGCAGTGAAAACGCAGTAATCTGTATTAAAGTATTTTTAGACTGCATTGTATTAACCCAGTAAATAGAGTGCTGAGGAGCTTCTTTAGAGTTCTGACTGCTTCTGACTGAAACCTGGAGCAGATTCACTGCCCCACTGACATTGGAACCATCAGCCTCCACTGAATACATTTGAGCAGAAGTACTTACAGTGTAATCCTACACATGTTTACTCAGATGTAGGCCCCCTTGCATTCAATGGGACTTACTCTCTGGGATGTGTGCAAAGGATTGCAACCCAAACTGTTCTCTGTGGTCTAATCAGGACAGCACTGTGGCACAGAGAGTTTTGCTGGTGTGCCTTAGATGTGCTAGTTCAATTCTTGTGGGAGGCTATTGGGCAAGACACTCTCAATGGGGCCTCTCCCTGAATAGGCCACATTCCACTCACCAGAGTTAAATGAGGGATATTTACAGGCCACTTTAAAAGAGGAAATGCATCTCCAAAGAGAACACAGTTTTGCATACAATTTGCATACCCTAATGTATTATGTATAGGCTGACCATATGAAAAGGAGGACAGGGCTCATGTAACTTTAACAGTTGTAGAGAAAAGGGAATTTCAGCCAGTGTCATTTGTATGCAATTAGTCCCTGCTGAAATTCCCTCTTCATCACAACAGTTAAAGTTGTAGGCACTATACTAGAGTGACCATATGCAAAAGAAGGCAGGGCCCCTGCAACTTTAACTGTTGTGATGAAGAGGGGATTTCACAAGGAACTAATTGAATACAAATAACAGTGGCTGAAATTCCCTGTTAAAGTTACATGAGCCCTGACCTGGATTTTATCTGGTCACCCTATCCTATCAGGGATAAGGGGGGCGGTAGGGTGACCATATGAAAAGGAGGACAGGGTTTCTGTATCTTTAACAGTTCTATTGAAAAGGGAATTTCAGCAGGTGTCATTTGTATATATGCAGCACCTGGAGAAATCCCCTCTTCATCACAACAGTTAAAGCTGCAGGATCCCTGCCCTCTTTTGTATATGGTCACTCTAGTATAGCTCCTGCAGGTTTAACTGTTGTGATGAAGAGGGGATTTCACCAGGTATTACATGCATACAAATGGCACCTGCTGAAATTCCTTTTTCAATACAACTGTTGAAAAAGGAGCCCTGTCCCCATTTCCATATTGTCAGTTTACAGGGAGGATTGGGAGAGCTCTCCCAAGGCTTGGTTATGGTAGGGTGACCAGATAAAATCCAGGTCAGGGCTCATGTAACTTTAACAGTTGTAGAGAAAAGGGGATTTCAGCGAGTGTCATTTGTATGCAATCAGTTCCTGGTGAAATTCCCTCTTCATCACAAATGTTAAAGTTGCAGGGGCCCTGCCTTCTTTTGTATATGGTCACTCTAGTATAGCTCCTGCAGCTTTAACTGTTGTGATGAAGAGGGGATTTCATCAGGTATTGCATGCATACAAATGGCACCTGCTGAAATTCATTTTTCAATACAACTGTTAAAGATACAGGAGCCCTGTCCCCATTTCCATATTGTCAGTTTACAGGGAGGATTGGGAGAGCTCTCCCAAGGCTTGGTTATGGTGGTCAGAGCTTTAAGATGCTGGTAATTTTGCCCTGCCCATAACTGGAATGCAGCCTCAAGGACATCTCCAGAATCTCTGGCTGAAAGATGTTCAACACCCTGGTAATCAAATGTAACAATTTCTTGTTCTTCTATGCATGCAAGGGAGGGGATGGATATTTTAGAACAGGCTGCAATTCTGTATACACTCACCCAATGGGATTTACTTCTAAGGAGACATGCACAGGATTGCACAGCCAATGTATTGATCCCACACCCAGAAGAATACTTTTTATTTGGATGTCTCTCTTTTGACTACTGTGCAGTTAATGGAGTAGTTGCCTTTTATCTCAAGAGGCCCTACTTATGGAAAGGAATCCAAAGGCAACCTTTCAGTAGGGTGACCACATGGCAAGGAGGACAGGGCTGTTGAATAGAAAAGGGAATTTCAGCAGGGGTCATTTGTATGCATGCAGCACCAAGTGAAATTCCCTCTTCATCACAACAGTTAAAGCTGCAGGAGCTCTGCCTAGCTTGGCTAGATACAAAAGAGGGCAGGGCTCCTGCAGCTTTAACTGTTGTGATGAACAGGGAATTTCACCAAGTGCTGCATGCCTACAAATGACACCTGGGGTATCTCTAGATGGGCACTTTTCCTCGCGGTGATTTCTGAGTGGCGGCAGGTGATGTACGTGATGCAGCCGCCACTCCAAAGCCATCGAGGGGCAAAACCCCTAAACTCTGCTTTAAAAAAGTCAGGCAATTACCCCAACTTTTTTTCTGCAGAGGGTGCCACAGCCGATGGTGACAGCTGACTGGTCACCATCGGCTGGAGGAGGGCTGGCGTGGGCACCGTTCGCCCCTCTTTCCCTCCCCCTCTGGCTGCCCACGTTCCTTCCCCCCCCCCATTTTTAATTTTTTATATTTTTTTTATCTGTATATGTGAAGGATTGCATCTAAGGATTAAAAATAATAATACAAAAATACAAATGGGGGAAGGAACAGGGCAGCCGGAGGGGGAGGAAAAGAGAGATGCATGGCGCCCGAACCGGCTCATCTCCCTCTGGCTGCCCTGTTTCTTCCCCCTCCCTGGTGCTTGGCAGCGATGGCAGCTTCGTATTTACATATAAAAATATTTTTAAAAACTGCGGGTGGGGGAAGAGGAACGGGGCAGCCAGAGGGAAATCAGAGGGAGGAGAGCCAGGTTGGGGTGCTTCACATCCTCTCTAGTCCTCCCCCTCTGGCTGTCCCGTTCCTTTCCCTGCCCCTGTGCTCAGCGCTGCTGCGGCAACTCCGCACTTGCGCTCTTTCCCATGCAGATGCAGGGAAGGGGTGCAAATGTGGAAGCCTTGTGGCGCTGAGGTGCCGCTGTCAAGATGGGGCCCTGCTAAAATTCCCTTTTCTATCCAACTGTTATAGATACAGGTGCCCTGTCCTCCTTTCCTTATGGTCACCCTACCTTTCAGTATGTGTTGGGGTAGAGTTAGAAAACCACTACATGCCCCTCTTACACTGAAGTCTTACACTGCATTTCTACTGAGAAGAAAGCACCATTGAGTTCAACAGAACTTAAGGCCAAAACAAACGTTTCTTTAAATCTATGTCGAATCCCCCCCTTTTTACTCTAGAGTAGGTTCAGGGCCCCAAATCTGGAACTGGACCCCAGCATTGGGGCTTTTAAGAGCTGGGTGTGGGGGCTTTTAGGATCTGGATTGGGCTCCTGTGTCTACTCTAGAGATTTTTTTTTTAAAGACGTTGCTGCTGGATACAGATTTTTACAGCAGTGTCTGTTTCCTCCCTTACTCCCAGGTGAGTGCACATAGGACTGCATCCTTAGCTTGACTATTAGTCCTTTTCTCCTTCCATCCCTATTAGGGCTCAAGACAGTAGTTGTGGAGGTGGTGTTCCAGGCTCCCCGAAGAGAAATCACCACCCTTGTGTGCTAAGATTGGGAGCGATGTTTCTGCTTTGCTCTTACGGCCATTGAACTGAAGAAATGGTGACATTTAAAGTGCCTGTAATTTAAAGAAGCACAGAAGGCCCATGCACAAGGCCTACTCCTTTCCTTTCTCCATGAATCAAATTTAAATTAGAATAAATACAAGAACAGCTACCTGTTGGGGTTCACAAATCACCCCACCCCACCCCGCCGCCTGCAACACAAAGACCAGTGCTACCCATTGAACAATCACTCCCTTTGTATAGAGGACAAAAAAAAAGAGAGATGCCTTACATCGGTTCAATACTATTCCTATTTATAGCCTTAAATGCAACTGTTAACAGTACTGGCCACTCTTTTTGCTATGGGGCTTATTATGTCACCAGATCCCTGGATGGATTAAACACACACACACACACACAGAGTGTATATGCAATTGTTAGATTTCATGCAACCTGTGCTGCCTGGTTTGGGCATATGTGACCTTTTGAAGAGGCTTTCTGGGGACCGTTCACTGAATTCACACACAGTCGGAACAGCAGAGATTGTTTCTGAATCATTAACCTGAATCAACCTTTGTTTATAGAGGCAGGATATCCCAGGACGGTTATTCACACCTCCTCACTTAATATTTCAAGTTATTATACTCAGACCACAATTTATACAGGGTGAACCATGAGCTCTTGCAAACCTCTCCATCCAGGTTGTCAATATTTTTATTGGCTTTTGTTCCTGTGTCTTTAATAGTGGTGCCACCATTGTAACATTTTCCTGAGGATAGCTGTGTTAGTCTATTGCAGCAAAAAAACCCACAAGGGTCTTAAGGCACCTTAAAGATTAAGAATCAGAGGCAGCACACCTACCTACACCAGTTGCTGGGGAACATGGGTGGGAGGGTGCTGTTGCACTCATGTCCTGCTTGTGAGTTCCTGGTCAACAGCTGGTTGGTCACTGTGTGAACAGAGTGCTGGACTAGATGGACCCTTGGTTTGATCTAGCAAGGCTCTTATGTTAGGCTGACAATATGAAAAGGAGGACAGGGCTCATGTAACTTTAACAGTTGTAGAGAAAAGGGAATTTCAGCCAGAGTCATTTGTATGCAATTAGTTCCTGGTGAAATCCCCTCTTCATCACAACAGTTAAAGGTGCAGGCACCATAGTAGAGTGACCATATACAAAAGAAGGCAGAACCCCTGCAACTTTAACTGTTGTGATGAAGAGGGAATTTCACCAGGAACTAATTGCATACAAATGACAATCCACTTTAAGCATCCCTACCCAAAGCTATATGTCGTTCCCCTTTGGTCACATTCTAGACAGCTGATCTTTATATCAGCTCATCACACTTGGCTTCGCAGACTCATCTAACAGTTTCTTCATTATCCATCCAACTGGGAAATTCCAGACTTCAAATAGCTTAGCCATGCTGCCCTCTTCCTTCCCCTGATGCGTGATAACCAGCTTGATACTTCAGGCTGCTGTAAAAAGGCTGTAGTCCTATGCACACTCAGCCTACAATCCTATACCCATTTTACCTGGGAGTAAGCCCCATTGAACCCAGTTGGGTTGGCTTCTGAGAAGAGATGTATAGCATTGTTGCTTGGGAGTAAGTCCCATTGTGCTTAGTGAGGCTTATTTCTGAGTAAACCTACAGAGGATTAAATTTAAAAGTTGCAAATCTATACAACCTTCTCAGGGAGTGAGTGCCCCATCAAATACAGCTGAGGATTGTATTGCACAAGTCTCCCTTAAGGATTTTTAGGAATGGGCATGTTTAGCCTCGAGAAGAGAAGACTGAGAGGAGACATGATAGTATTCTTCAAATACTTATTATTTATTTATTATATCTTTATACTGCCCATCAGCCGAAGCTCTCTGGGCAGTGCACAATTAAAAACCATAAAAACAATAATATAAATTTAAACACCAAAAAGTTAAAAAGGCAGTATAAAACAAGCTACATTAAAAACTAGGGGTGTGCATCAGATCGGATCCGATCCACGATCCGAATCCGATCCGCCTCAAAATCGGGAAAATCCGATCCGATCCGACCAACCTCTGATCCGATCCGATGAGGTCCGATCCGGATCGGACGCCATTTTGAATGCTTTTTCCCATAGCCAAGTATTGTTTTACAAAAACGCCTATAACTTTTTCATTTTTAAAGATAGAAGGATGAAACTTGGGCACATTGTAGACTGGTTAGGGATAGTTATCTGTGAGAAATTTCAGAAAGATTGGTGCATGCATTTTGTGGCAATTAATTTTTTAATAAATACCCAAGAATGCCTATAACTTTGTCATTTTTAAAGTTACACACATGAAACTTTGCCACATTGTAGGTGGTACCTTGGGACCTATGTGTGTGAAATTTCAGAAACATAGGTGCTTGCCTTGTGTGGCAATTAATTTTAGAAAAATGGGTAGTAGTGGGGTAAATACAGTTACGCCTCCCATTTTTTATTTTTAAAGATACAAACAGGAAACTTGGGCACATTACAGGTAACACTTGGCTTGATATGTGTGTGAAATTTCAGAAAGCTAGGTGCTTGCCTTGTGTGGCAATTCATTTTTGAAACAATGTGGAAACACCTATAACTTTGTCATTTTTAAAGTTACACACATGAAACTTTGCCACATTGTAGGTGGTATCTTGGGACCTATGTGTGTGAAATTTTGGAAACATAGGTGCTTGCCTTGTGTGGCAATTAATTTTTTAATAAATACTCAGGAATGCCTATAACTTTGTCATTTGTAAAGTTACACACATGACACTTTGCCACATTGTAGGTGGTACCTTGGGAACTACGTGTGTGAAATTTCAGACACATAGGTGTTTGCCTTGTGTGGCAATTAATTTTAGAAAAATGGGTAGTGGTGGGGTAAATACAGTTACGCCTCCCACTTTTTTATTTTTAAAGATACAAACAGGAAACATGGGCACATTACAGGGAACACTTTGCTTGATATGTGTGTAAAATTTCAGAAAGCTGGGTCCAGGCATGTGGTGGCAAGGTATTTTTGAAACAATGAGGAAAGAAACGCCTATAACTTTTTTATTTTAAAAGTTAGAAGTCTGAAAGTTGCTCACTTTGTAGATGGGTTAGGGGTAGATATGTGTCAGAAATTTCAGAATGATAGGTCCAGGCATTTGATGGCTATGGAATTTTTAGATTAAATGTTTCAAAAGTTTTTCCACAGAGGCCTGGTCTTCCCCTCCTCCCCCTCCCGCTTCCCGCGAAGAAAAGGAAACACTCTCTCTCGATCTCTTTGATCCTTGCTAGTATCCATTACAGAAGGAGAAACAAAAGAACTCGGCTCGTGTCTGCTTTCCTACTTTCACTTTTTACTCAAGCAGAACGGCTGAGCCTAGCTCAGTTTTGCAGCCATGCGTGCAAGGATGGATCACTCTCTCTCGATCTCTTTGATCCTTTGTTCCTCCCCTTCTCCTCCCCCTCGCCAGCGTTGTGTGTGCGCCCCGCCGTTGCCCTCGCGTGCGGGCCGGTTCCTGGGCAGCAGAGCCTCTGCCTGGCTGCTGTGAGGCTCCTGAAGGGCTTGCCTAATGCGGGGGTAGGCTGCGGGGGTAGGTGATGATGGAGAGGATGATGGGGAGGGCGTTCAATGCGCTGCCACAGCTCCTTGAGGGGCGGCCTGAATGGCCCCTCCGCTCACCAACTGACAGCGCGTGCTCCGCTCCAGACACCCGGCCTCGGCAGCCAGGATACACTGCCAAGCCCGCCGCCACCGCCCGCGCGCGCACACACACCACCCGTCTATTATCATTTGGGCAGCCCTAATTAAGGAGCGCTCAAGAAATGGTGAAACCCCCCTCTCCTTTTTTCTTAATTCCTTGCAGCTCCCACGATTTAACCCTTTCCTATCAGCTACACCGTGCAATGGGAGGAAAGCAATAAACCAGGGCATGCTGTGTAAAGAAGCCTTTCTATGCCCATCGTTCTCGAGGAATTTAGGGCTGATTCCTCTGTCCGCGGACTGAAACTTTGAAAAATAAAAGTAAAGCTCATTCACTGTGTCCAGCCAGAGCTATGCAAGTTTACGCAGCGGTAAATCCCAATTTAAATTAGTTTAAATATTATTTTTAGAGTGTTGTGTCGCTATTCAAGAGTGTTAAACAAAACTAACTAGGTAACTATCCGATCCGATCCGGGGATCAGTGCACATCCCTATTAAAAACCAGGGAAAGCCTGTATAAAAAGGTATGTCTTCAGGAGGCATTTAAAAGATGTAACATTTTCTGTGTCCTGAACCGCACAAGGGAGGGTTTTTCCAGAGGGTGGGTGCCACTACAGAGAAGGCCCGCCGCTGAGGTTCTTCATGGTGGCATTCCGTTCATCTTGGAAGGGCCAGTAGGGCATCCTCTGAGGATAGTAGTAGTTGTAGTCCAGATTTATATAAGGGAAGGCAGTCTGCTAGGTATGCTGGTCCCAAGTTGTTTAGAGCTTTGTAGGATGACAGCATAACCTTGTATGTGGCGCGGTAGCTAACAGGCAGCCAGTGCAGTTCTTTTAATTCAGGTTTTATTTGAGCAGAGCTAGGTGTCCCTGTGAGCACCCTAGCTGCTGCATTCTGCACTAACTGCAGCTTCTGAAGTAGCCTATGGGTAGCCCCACATAGAGCACATTACAGTAGTCTAGGCGTGTGATTACCAGTGCATGAATGACCATGGCAAGGCGATCCCTATCCAGGAATAGGACTGGTTGGCGTACCAACCAAAGTTGATAATGGGCGCTCCAGTGACAGGGATGGATCCAGAAGCACTCCGAAACTATGGACCTACTCCTTCGGAGGGAGTGCAACCCCATCCAGAACAAGCAAACACTCCAATTCCCGGACCTGGGAACCACCAACCCACAAGGCCTCTGTCTTATCAGAATTCAGCTTCAGTTTGCTGGCTCTCATCCAAGGCATAACTGTATCCAGGCACTGGTTCAGAATGTGCACAGCCTCTCCCGATTCAGATGTTACAGAGAGATAGAGCTGGGTGTCATCAGCATACTGGTGACACCTTGCTCCAAATCTCCTGATGACTTCATATAGATATTAAATAACATTGGGGAAAGGATGGTGCCCAGAGGCACCCCATAGTTCAACTGCCATGGGGCAGAAGTACATTCCCCCATTGCTATTTTCTGGAACCGACCCCGCAGGTATGAGCTGAACCACTGTAAAACAGTGCTGCCAACCCCCAGCTCACGGAGGCATTCCAGGAGAATACCATGGTCAACGGTATCAAAAGTCGCTGAGAGATCAAGGAGTAGTAACAGGGTTGCACTACCCCTGTCCCTCTCCCGAAGAAGGTCATCCATCAGGGCAACCAAGGCTGATTCCATCCCAAAACCAGGCTTGAACCCAGACTGGAATGGATCCAGATAATCAGTTTCATCCAAGTGTGCCTGCACCACTCTCTTGAGCACCTTGCTCAAAAATGAGGATATTGGCGACCGGATGGTAGTTATCGTAACTCTCTGGATCAAGGGAGGTTCTTTTCAGGAGTGGTCGCACCACTGCCTTCTTTAAGGCAGCAGGGACCACCCCATCCCACAGTGATGCGTTCACCACTCCCCCAATCCAGTTGGTCAGCCCCCCACGGCTATCTCAAATAAGCCATGATGGGCAAGGGTCGAGAGAGCATGTGGTGGGTCGAACAGATGCAAGTGTCTTGTCCACATCCTCAGGCTCCAAAAACTGAAATTGATCCCACAAAACAGGATAAGACAATGCAATGGACACCTCAGCAGACACTGAATCAATAGCGATGTTCAAGTCAGTGTGAAGGTGAGCGATTTGAAAGGTTGTCACACAGAGGAGGGCCAGGATCTCTTCTCGATCATCCCCAAATGCAGGTCACGGAATTATGGGTTCAAGTTACAGGAAACCAGATTCCAGCTGGACATCAGGAAAAACTTCCTGACTCTTAGAGCAGTAAGACAATGTAACCAATTACCTAGGGAGGCTGTGGGCTCTCCGGCACTAGAGGCATTCAAAAGGCAGCTGGACAGCCATCTGTCAGGTATGCTTTAAGGTGGATTCCTGCATTGAGCAGGGGGTTGGACTCGATGGCCTGATAGGTCCCTTCCAACTCTACTAATCTAAAATTACATGATTCTATGAATCTAGAGCAAAGGTAGGCAGAAAGTAGATCTCCAGATGTTTTGGACCTGAACCCCCAAAAGCCCCTGCCAGCATGGGGAGTAGAAGTCCAAAATATCTACAGATCTGCCTGCTCTGATCTAAGGTGCCCAGATACAACCATGTACAGTGCTCCTGCACCTATCACAACTATGCAGAAGGGAGGTTTTTTGAAAGTGCAACCTGTTGTGCTATAGGGTCACAAAGCAGATGTGGGCAGACTTCAGGCTTGCAAGATCTACTTTTTTTTTCTTTCTTTCTTTTTACCAGAATTCTGAGATCCATCAACTGGGCCTGGTGTAATAGACACTCCCACAGAATTCAAGAATTCTGAGCCCAGGAGTTTGTTTTGAGTGCCAGAATTGAACAGAAGTCACAATTCTTCCACTCAAAAATCCCTGCTTCTCCAGCAAGCTTCCTTCATTTCAGCAGCATAATTTAGGGCAGGGGAGAGTCATCTCATGGTGGCTGTTGTTAAACAATTTAGATCGCCCAAAGTCTACCAATCTACCTTCTGCCCACTTATGTCATAGAGCAGAGAAAAGATGCAGCTGCTGAAATTCTTTCTTTGTATTGTTCCGTTCACAGGAGGCCCATTCTCTGTGGCTTCTGATCAACCAATCACAATCTTGAAACTGCTCCCAGTCATGTAAACAAATAAAGTAAATTAAGGGCTTGATGACTGAGGATAATCAATAGTGTATGCAAATCCTGGTGGGATTTATGCAGTGCTGAAAACCAAGCAGAGGTATGCATTAAAACTGCATAGGCCAATTTTGGAGTAACGTATTATACCCTTCCCCCTCTCTAAAGAGGGTTGAAACATTTTTTGAGTGAACTTTTTCAGTGGTCAGCTAGAAAAGTAAAGAAAGGCGATTATTGTGTTCGTTAATTAACTCTGGAAATCTGCCAAGTTTAGCCTCCAGCAACTTCCAAGGCTTTATCACTAAGTTTGTTTGGTAAATACTTTGCCTTAATTTGTTTTGAACAAGTTGGCATCTCCAAACTGGAATTCTTTTTATTTGGATTTTTTTAAGAGAACTTGTTAATTGATTATAGTGCCACTTCTATTGGTTCTCTTTTCCCCACCCTTTCTGAAAGTTTTGCTTAGCTTTGGTTTCTTTATGTAGGTCAACCTGTTTCAGTCTTTTTTGCTGGGACTTTGTTCTTTTTAAATTTTATTTTTTAATTGTGTGCTGTTGTTTTTAAAAGTGTTATTAGCAGGCTTGGGGATGCATTGAATCAGAAATTGAGGTATGAATATTATAAATAACAACAACAACAACAACAATACTTTACTACCTGCTTGGAATGGGTAAATGGACAATTATAACTGGCTGTAATCGATGAATATGCAGATGACGAATATGCCAATCCCTGCATCCATAGGGCAAGGCAGCATGTAGCTTGTTCTGAAATGGATAGTCTACAGCCTGTATATATTATGCAAATTCAATTAGTTTGTTTATATTGGGGATGTATAATTGATTCTTATCCTGCAATTTGGAAGGACAAAGTACTATGTAGGGCATTGTAGCTGTTTCCCTTGACCACTAGAAATCCTACTCACACACCCTCTGACTCCTGAGATTTCTGTAAACATTGATCATATGTGCTGGCATCTTTGTAGACATAAGGACTAGAAGCTTGTTGTTTAAAAAAATAATGCCAAGATTCTCAAGATGTGCAATTCTACACTCAGGGCAGAATACTGATCTGTGTAACGCTGTCTTAACATATGATCAGGGAAAACAATACCACAGTCTCCCATCACTCCTGGCACCTTACCTTGTAACAACATAATGGGCAATTGCTGATAAGCAGAAACAGCAGTGTAGATAGGAGTGCAGGGTTACATTCTCATAATACTGGAACACGCTGAGAACAATGGGCTATATATAGCAACACACATTCTACCAGCTCAGGCTTCCCAATTAGTGGTACTAAAATCAACACACATTTGTTTTAAATACAAAACAGATACAAAGTGGTATCTTTTGCAGGGTTAACTTTAGGAAAATACTTGCTGCTGAGCTGCAAAGAGCATTTCACTTCATCAATGGAAACTGTTTTATTTCACTTGAATAGCCAATCTAGATTTTGGGTTGATTAACTTTGATTTTAACCTGTGACTGTTTTATGTATCACATTGTTTTTATTATATATATAATCTCGTTTGTTTTGTGAACCAGCCAGCCGTTTGACTATTGAGTGGTATAGAAATGCAGTAAACAAACAAACAAACAAACAAACATTGTATTGATTTCTCTATTGATCTTGCTGAAGATACCTTTTCATCCTGTTTTTAATGCTACCTGACAAAGGTTTCTATGAAACTGAAATATTTGCATTCTCTTATACCAATATAAACCAAGGCCACTGATTCCTTTGTCCATGCTGGTGTATCTGCATAAATTATTTCATATTTATTTCCTCTCTGCACCATCACAGTGACAATAGAATGTAACAAATTAACAGCCTAATCCTAAACAAATTTACCTATACGTAAATCTTATAGAGCTCAATGAGACTTATATGCTTAGGATTGTGATGCTAGGCCATTCATTTTTGAATGGTGGGCATTGCTGAGGAGGTTTGCTTTGCTTTTGCCTTTAAGGAAGTTTAAGGATGCTTTTAGGATGTTTTAGGATTTTTATGCAGTTTTAATAATATGTGTCATGTTTTAATCAGTTTTATGTATTTTATCATGTTGTTGTTCCCCGCCTCGATCCAGACGGAGAGGCGGGTAAGAAATAAATTGTTGTTGTTATTATTATTATTATTATTATTATTATTATTATTATGTGTAAGCATTCACCCTTAATTTTAATTTGAATACTTTAAAAACTACATTCTGCAGGTGAGTTAGGCAGCCTTTGCTTGGCTGTGACAAAAATAATAAATAAGAGCATGACTATGCCAACTGGTAAAATGTTAAGTCTGAATCAATTCCGCGAGTATTGACTACAGAGCGGAAATGTATGCATTCCTGTATATAAAAGTTTGTTTGAGTGGATGTATCTTTTAAAAGATATTGCTTAGTTTCTTTTGCAATGACCTTTGGTCAGAGCAGTAAGCTATTGCTTTGCATGCAAGTGGGGATGTTACTTATGGGTAAAAGGTGCCCATGTCAGTCGCATAAAAATATCCAGGTGTCTGTTGCAGTAGTTTTGATTGTCCTGTTCGGAGCTAGGTCCAGCTTTTTCTAGGTACTTCTTAAAGCACTGCAGATACAAAGCCAGTTTGAGTAGAGTTCTTAGCAGCATAGAAATAAAAGGAGGGGGGAGGAAATAATTTTTAGTGAATGTCTGAAATGCGATGAATCTCAGCATACACCAGTAAATGCTGACAGTCAACTTGGTATGATTGCTAGCATTCACAGGTGCACGCCCTAAAAGTATATTTGATTTTTAGACATTTGCAAAATTGGGATTGCCAGCAATGACATGCACAATGTCAACATCCTACAAAATTTAGGATATTCATTGTTACATATATTGCATGAAATGAGAGGTCTGCAACAACCTTCCCCAACCTGATGCCCTCCAGATGTGTTTGACTACAATTCCCATGCTTGTTGGGAATTATGGGTCTTGTAGACCAAAACAACTAAAGAGCACCAGGCTGAGGAAAGTTGGTCTACAATACCAATTCAAGCTGTCCAAAAAGCTGTCCCATGGATACAACCTCAGATATTAACCACTGATATCTGAGCAACATCATGGGCTACATTCAGTTACTTGCCAGAACATTTCATTTTGAGGCAGAGACCTCTTTCTCTTAAACAAATAAGTACTATGAGTTTTAAGGATTTATTACTTTTTGTTAACTGGGCAATGTTTAAAGCTCTCCTTATATTATGTCACTGATTTATATAACAAACAAGCACTGCATTCCCTGTATGCCTTGCAGAAGAGAAGATTTTTTTGACAAATTTCCACAAAGGGCAGGTGACAGTTTAGAGTAATGCCATTTTATCTTCTACGGCTTTCAAATAGCAAGTTGAGGATTGGTCTAACCTATTTTATCTATAATGAGATCTGCTCAGTCTATCAGGGTTTCTGATTAATAGGTTATTGTTTTTTTTAAAATCCTTGGAGGTATACAAAAAGTGTATGTACACCCTCCTGAGAAAACTTGTTTTTTTTCTTTGATTATATATTTCACTTTTTAATGTATATATTATTATTATTAAGCTTCATAAAGAAGATAGAGAACTTTATCCTAGTGAACTGAAATAAAGGCAAATCTGTCTGGGACTGTGATCCAATATATGCACACTTACTTTGGAGTAATCTCTATGGAACTCAGTGAGACTTACTTCTCAGTAAATATGTTTAGGAGAAGTCAGCACTATGGGCTGTTGAGCAAAGCATAAAGTGGTTTGAAAATATTGGGATACCTGCACTTGTGGGTTGTGAATTACTTTGGAGTCCATTTCCAGGAGGGTAGCTATGTTAATGTATTGTGACAAAACAATGAGTCATGTGGTACCTTAAATACTAACATATTTATCATGACAGGAGTTTTTGTGCAATCTAGTAACCCTTAATTTAGATGACCTAAATAGGAAAACTGAAAAATGTCATCTGCAGTTTGCACAGTGAGGATTAATGTAGAGGCCAAATGGAAAAGATGTACAACTCCCAGTACTTACAATTACCTTATTGAAGTATTAGAAATGGTTAAAGCATTGAAATCACTAAGGGCTTTACTACATGAGGCATTTATCATGCACTCGTCATTCCCTAGTCACAGTTCTTTATGGGTTCTTTAATGATGTTGTGATCCTCCAGGTATGTTTCTGTGTCTAACTGGCACATTCAGCGAGGGTTTTTAGGTCACGAAATGTAGCATTTAATTGTGAAAATGAAAGAAAGAGCAATTTCCTCATGTGTCTGTGCCATTCCCCTATACCATACTGCCACCTAGAGGTTATGTAGCCGAAAAGCAGGCAAGGAAATGCTTCTCATGTAGTGCTCAGACCTCAATTCTTCCACAGAACTGAAAGTAGATACAGTGGATTAACAGCCTTGCGTAGAAAAGATCTATATTAGGAGGAGAGAGGAATGCATCCTAGAGTAATAAAGAGCTGGCAGAAGTACTCTCAGAACCACTACTATCTTTGTGAAATCATGGAAGACAGGTGAAGTGCCGGATGACTGGAGGAGGGCTAATGTTGTCCCTATCTTCAAAAAGGGCAAAAAGGAGGATTCTGGGAACTACAGAACAGTGACATCAATCCCTGGGAATTTTTTGGAACAGATTATAAAGAAGTCAATCTGTAAACACCTTGAAAACAATGCAGTGATTACTAGAAGCCAGCATGGATTTGTCAAGAACAAGTCCTGCCACACTAATGTGATCTCATTCTTTGATCATGTAACCTCCCTTGTGGACTGTGGGAATACTGTGAACATAATATATCTTGACTTCAGCAAAGTCTTTGACAAAGTACCACATGACATTCTGATTAGCAAGCTAGCTAAAAGTGGGCTAGATGGAACAACTATTAGGTGGATCCACAGTTGGCTACAGAATCAGACTCAAAGGCTGAATTCGGACAACACGATAGTCAATGATAGGGTAATAATCAACTTTACAGTTGTTCATCTAGGGGGTACTCCCTACACAACATGGTAATAAATAATCAACTGTGGTGTGGATTAAGATCAGCCCTGAGTTGACTATGGCAGCATTTGGACAACACAATAGTCAATACAACTGACGATTGTTTCCCTTCCCTCAGTTGCTTATTGTGTCGTCCGAATACAGCCAAAGTGTGCTTATCAATGGTACCTCCTCAAACTGGGGGAAGGTAACAGGCAGGGTAACGCAGGGCTCAGTCCTGGGCCCAATGCTCTTCAACATTTTTATTAATGACTTGGATGAGGAGGTGCAGGGAATGCTTATCAAATCTGCAGATTACACAAAATTGGGTGGGATAGCTAATACCCTGGAAGACAGAAACAAACTTCAAAGTGATCTTGATAGGCTGGAGTGCTGGACTGAAAACAACAGAATGAAAATAGGGATAAATGCCAAGTTCTACACCTAGGGAAAAGAAACCAAATGCACAGTTACAAGATGGGGGATACTTGGCTCAGCAATACTACAAGCGAGAAGGATCTTGGAATTGTTGTAGATTACAAGCTGAATATGAGCCAACAGTATGATGTGGCTGCAAAAAACAAAAACAAAAGCTATTTTGGGCTGCATTAATAGAAATATAGCTTCCAAATTACACAAGGCATTGGTTAGGCCTCATCTTGAGTTTTGTGTCCAGTTCTGGGCACCACACTTTAAGAAGGATGCAGACAAGCTGGAGGAGGTTCAGAGGAGGGCAACGAGGGTGATCAGGGGTCTGGAAACAAAGCCCTGTGAGAGACTGAAAGAACTGGGCATGTTTAGCCTGGAGAAGAGAAGACTGAGGGGAGACATGATAGTACTCTTCAAGTACTTGAAAGGTTGTCACACAGAGGAGGGCCAGGATCTCTTCTCGATCATCCCACAATGCAGGACACAGAATAATGGGCTAACAGGAAGTCAGATTCCAGCTCGACATCAGGAAAACCATCCCGACTATTAGAGCAGTATGACAATGGAACCAATGACCTAGGGAGGTTGTGGGCTCTCCCACACTAGAGGCATTCAAGAGGCACCTGGACAGCCATCTCTCAGCTATGCTTTAAGGTGGATTCCTGCATTGAGCAGGGGGTTGGACTCGATGGCCTTATAGGCCCCTTCCAACTCTACTATTCTATGATTCTAATGCCATTTAAAAGATGTGCAGTGTAATGCAGGTTCACTTGGAAAAACATATCACAATGTTTGGTAAGGGAGTGCAAATGATCAGAATCTATTTTACTGATAACTGTTCTTTTCCCATTGCAAAATCGTAAATATAATGATAATATTAATCTATCCACATTTTCAGTATTGTAATTGTATATATATATATATATATATATATACACACGTAATTTATATAATGTAACTACTCATTTTTAATTTCAACATTTAAAAAGAGTGTATTGGATCAGTGCAAGAATTTTTTGCACCCGGGATGAGCAACCCTTCTTCTGTTGAGGTGATGGTAGGCAAGGCCGAAGGCAGGGGTGGGTCAGAGCCAAAACGAGTTCAAATCAATATGTGATTTTTTAAAATCTTTGCACCCACCTTAAGGCTGTCCACAATGCTGCTATGATAGCTGTAACTGGTAGAATTCCCTTGGCACCCTGGTGCTTGTTCCCTCTCCTGTGTCCTTCCTGTTTAGGGTGCACAGACCTTCCTGTCTCTGGGTCTGAAATCTGTGTACTCCCAATCCAGTGTTCTCTTACCCTTGGCTCCTTTTTTCACAATTCAATGTTTCCTCAGGTTCCATTTTGCCCCATTTCTATATCCACCATGGTACTTGACCACTCTCTAGGCTCTTCCTTCTTCCCCTTCCGATCTCATGTGCTATTTAGGCCTCATCTACAAGAATTCGGCTTTACGCCTGGTTAGCCGATTATGCGCATATTCGCAGAAGCGCATTTACGCCTAATACCTCTGTACGAGAGGCAGCAAAGCGCATTACTGGACGACCGAAAGAGCTTTAAATGCCTCTTGTAGAGGCAGCCATAGTTACTTCCAGTGCTTGAACTATTGGGGGGGGGGGAGTTCCCTTACCTTTTGTGTTACTTGCCTTAGATGCTTTTTAAAAAAATACATTTATGGGGGCATAATATCGCTAAAATTAAGGGAAGTCAAAGGATGGGGTTTCTGGGTTTCACTAAGAACTCCTCTCCCTGTCACTATCTGTGATTAGACCCTTTTGCCTCAGTTCCCCACCTCCTCTTCCCTTGTTCCTCATTCTCCACCTTCCTTCAGGTTCCTCTGTCTCAGTTCCTCTGGGCAATTTGTTGCTTAGCCTTCATATGTTGCAGGAATTCAGAACAGTCCTTGACCCTCCCGAGTGTAAAGGTTCAATCTCAGCTAAACTGGAAGCTTTCTCTTCCCTCAAAGAAGCTGGACTGGTACTTTTACTGTTACTTTTCTGAGTGACTGGATATTCCATGCTTCAGCTATGGGGCGGTATATAAGTGTAATAAATAATAATAATAATAATAATAATGCTATAACACACGCTCAACTATTCAGTAGCAGAGGCTAGACTACCATCAGTGTAATACTAAATAGAATGTGCAATGCTGTAGTGATTCAGGGCTTTACAATTGTGCTGGTGCAATAGCACTGTACAAGGCCTTGTATGAGTCAGATGTAAGCAGGTGACAGTGCTATGTGGAAGGATAAGGGAGTGCCAGCACTAACCTTAATCCTATCTGGTTTATTAAGAACTTTGCCCAACTAAACCCATGTGTTCAAGGCCTGTCACTCAAACTGACCAGAGGGTGTTGATGACCTTCCACCAATGCAATCACTTGCCTTTGAATGCACTCCTAAGTGAGGGGCTGTAGCTCTGTGGGAGAATATGTGCTATGCATGCAAAAGGTCCCAGACTCAACTCCTAGCATCTTTCTGGTGATTTTGGGTTGGTCACAAGCCCACAGACGGCAATAGAGTTGAAAAGTTTGAGCACATGTGTGGCAATATTAATTGTGAATATCTGTGGAATGGAGTGGAGGGGGAATGTAGGGATGAATTTTTGGAGGAGTCATTGTTCTTTATTTACATGTGGTATATGTGCTGGGGAGCTGGGGGTAACTTTTAATTTCTAAAGTTATGCAGGAGAACACTGCCTGCTCTGTCATCCCTTCTCTTTAATTTTATGTTGGGAAGGGCCTTTCCTCAGTGGAAAGCGAAAGACACTTTGTAGGTACACAGTGGCACTTTGAATATATTTCTATTGGCTAGAAGAAATAATGAAAAAATTGAAGACAAAGGTATTTAAGCTGCCTGTGTGCAGGATATGAATCTGAGCTTGATACTCAGAGGTTTTCTCATATAGAAAAAAAAATCATTTATACTAGAGGTTTCCCCCTTTAAATCTAACAATTAAAAAAAATCTGGCAATTTGGCAACACCTCACACTTACATTCCTGCGTGAAGCAGGTCTGTTGAGTGCCGCGCTGCACATAGAACTCCGTAGAACTTACTTCCGAGCAAGTACGCAGAGTGAATCGCGCTGGATTCCCGAAACTATGATGTGCAAGATCGCCGCGGGGGCGAGGCGGCGGCGGCGTGTGTTGCTGGAATCTTTCCCAACAAAGAGGAAACTTTGGAAAGACTAACCACCTCCCCCACACACCCTCCCCGCCTTGGCCACGCTTCCTTTCTCCCCCCACCCCCCCGCCTTCCACCACTTCTTCTTCGCCAAGGCTCCCGGCTGCCAAGGCAGGAGAGGTGTTCTTTTCCCCCTCCCTGTCGGTGTGTCGCACAACCGAGGGGTCAGATACCAGAGTCGGAGAAGAGGGAGGGATCTGGGGCTGATGATGTCAGCGGCGAAAGAAGGAGCGAGCGAGCCAGCGCGCCGGAGAAGGGGAGGGAGAGAGCGAGCGAGGGTTCCGGGTCAGGGACAGGAATGAAAGAAAGAAAGAGAAAAGGTGCCCGAGACGGGGCCAGCAGCGAGCCGTGCTCGGCCGGAGTCCACCACGAGCGAGATCTCGGCGCAACTCATTGGACAGTGGGGGGCCAATAAGAGACAATAAAAGGAAGAAGGGGTGTTCCCCCTTTCTCCCTTTGCGCATAGTAGTTGCTCCTCTTTTCTTTCTGGAGCTGAAGGGAGGAAAGTGTTTCCTTGTATCCCAGTCGAAGGTTTATAGGAGCTGCTGCCTCCTTCTCCAGGACTCGCTGAGGGAAGAAAAGCAGGAGACAGAGAAGAGGGCGCCGTGAAAGGCGGTGGCTGGCAAACAAGCCAGCCGTGGGGACGCGCTTCGGAGCCCGGCGAGGGTTGCTAAGGGGCGGGTTGCGCGCGCGCGCCCCGTGGCTTTCTGAGGGCAAAAGCAGCGCGGGTTTGGCAGGCAGGAGCTTAACTGGAACTCGCCCAGAAGAGGAGGAACGCGGGCGGGCAGGAGCGAAGAGGAGGGGGCAGCTGAAAGGCTGAGGCGCTGCGCGCCGGCCCTGCCCCGAGTGGCCACCAGAGCCCTGTGCGGCTGCGGCGGGTGGCTGGCAGGCAGGCGGGCGAGTGTTGTTGCTGCTGCCGCCGCCACTGCTGCTATGTTTCATTGCATCCCGCTGTGGCGGTGCAACCGTCATGTGGAGATTATCGATAGGCGCCACTGCTCGTTGGCCGCCGTGCCTGAGGAAATCTACCGCTATAGCCGCAGCTTGGAAGAGCTCCTGCTGGACGCCAACCAGCTCCGCGAGCTGCCCAAGGTGAGCGAGAGCGCGGGAGAACTGGGTAGGTAGGGGAAGAAATGGGGTGGGGGTGGGGAGACAGAAGGGGAACTTCCTCGAGGTCGCAGGTAGGTCAAGACAAGAGTTGACCGCCAGTCGCCTCTCTCTCTCCCCCCCCCCCCCCCCCAGCCTAGAGGTGAAGTAGCCCGCAAAGGCTCCTTGCCTTTATGGGCGCAACCATTCGAAGCAAGAGAGGGGGACGCTTTCCCTCCGCATCTGCCTCTGGTGAAATCGATGTGGCTTCGTAAACTTCTGAACTGGGGAGGCAGACGGTCCGCCGACGGAGTTCTCATCTTCTTTCCGTGTCTACCTGTCAGTCTTGGTCCATACCGTCCTGACCCCGTCCAGGGCTTTATTCAGCAGGCAGTCCACAAGTTCACAAGGGTTGTTAGAACCACATTCCCAAACTTCCAAGACCTATTTTTTCCTCCACAGATTTCTGCCCGGACTCTGGCAAAAACTTATCCCCACTTACTCCACTCTTTGGGGACCACGTGGGGCGCGGGTGGGGTGTGGGAAAGAAGAGAAAGGAAGGAGTGAGGAGTTAGGCAGGGAAAAGTGACAGAAATGCAGCTGTCTCTGCGCCAGTCTTTCTGACAACAGCCCCAAGTCTCAAGCCTTGCAAGACCTGCTTTTCTGTTTGTGTGACAGCCTGTTGTTTGCCTAGTAAAAACTATTATGCTTCACAGCCAATGCCTGCTACAAACGAGCTTGTTCAACCTCATCTTGGGACCCAGACATGAGCATAATGGAGGTGGTTTTCCCTCTTGTCTGGTATTTGGTTGGTCAGCATGAGTGTATCAACTGCTTTCCTGAGGCATCAATTCAATCTTTCTGAGACATCAATTCATTGTGGAGTTGGCTCTGACTGGTTTAGCACCTGGGCCCTCAGTAGTCTTGAATATAGTCCTGAGGATGCCCTTCCATGGGCAATTGTAGCCTTCAGACTTATATTTGTGGATATGGCTATTTCTCTAGTTGCTGTATCTTGGTGTCCAGCATTTGTGATCATGTGGATTTCTGCTTTTTGTTGCCAGTTGTTGTATCTGTGGCTGCCTCTACACGAGAGGTTTAAAGCTCTTTCAAGTCTCACTAAAATTTTTACCTCTACATGAGGAGAGCGCAAATCGGGAGTTGAGGCGCGTTATCTATTCGATTATGCGCATTGTCGAATGCGTGTTAAATAGCGAGTTTTATTTTGCTTCGGCCCGTTAAAAGTGCATTTTGACTATGTAAACAAGCGATTCTCCACATTAACTACTTCTAAAGCGCATTTCAAACAACCGGTAAGGCCATCAGTTGTGCGCTCAATTACCTCCCGTGTACAGTCATTTACCATAAAACGCTTCCGAGAAGATGCGCATAATCGGAGAACCAGGCGTCAAACCGAATTCTTGTAGAGGGGGTCTGTGATTATTCTGGTCCTTGTATCCTTTCCTCATGCAAATACATGGTTTAGATATGCATGGAGAGAAAATGGGATTGTGAACGGTTTACATGGGGAGTGATGTAAACACTGTTTATGTGCAGTTCTACTAGCCTTCTATGGTGCTTTATTTTGATTTTGTTTTGTTAGTCCATCCAATCCAAGAGACTCTGTTATTTTATGTTTTTACAACATGCACATGGCACGAATAAAGTAGCCTGTCAAACTGTCACATTAGCCAGTTGCCCGTCCAAATAATATTGCATCTCTTCTGAAAGATACTTAGGCTGAGTCTCTAGTGCAAGGCCTCTGTATATGTGAACAATATAGTCAACAGATGCAACAATAGTATCACTATGTGCTGCTTCACTAATTATACCAGCGATTCTCAAGGTAGTCTTTAGATGTGCCCCAACGTGCAGCCTCAAAACATTCTTTATAACCTCAAGTCTGTCTCCTCCCACCACAAATGGTTTTCCTTATTGCAGTTACTTCCTCTTTCTTTACACAAGTTCACACAATAAATACCACCCCATCTACATTTTATACATTCTGATAGTGAAGCTTCTAGCACACATTGAGGTGACATGGTGGCATATGAAATATTTGGTTGCTTAGGGAATTCAGAAGTTTGGAGTCTAGTTTCTATGAGGAAAGTTGACATGGCTAGATTAAAGCCATTGTCAATCATGGTGCATTGGATTGCTGAAAAAGGCGTTAGAGAGATCAATAAAAGAAAACTAAGTAGCATTAAACAATACTGAAGAAGGATTGGGAAACATTGGAGAAAGCATAGACTAGGAAAATAAAGTCTCACTGACTTTAGGTTTTGCTGGCGGGGGCTTTATAGGTAAGCCTATGTACACCAGTTGCGGGGGAACGCAGGTGGGAGGGTGCTGTTGCACCTGGTCCTGCTTGTGGGTTTCTGGTTGGCAGCTAGTCAGAAGCCTGGACTAGATGGGCCCTTGTCTGATCTAGCATGGCTCTTAAGTTCTTAAACTTTATTTGAATCCGTAGTTTATTCTTGTAGTATGCAAAGCGCTTTACAAAATAACAAGGTATCTTAAGCAGTGATGAATCTTGTCCCCTATGTATTCATTGAACTTCTTTCACATTCAGGGTGTAATAATTACATTCAAGATAGTAAGTCACTGTGTCAGACTAGGACTGCGGAGATGACATTTGAGTGGACATTCAAATGTCCACTCAACCATGAAGCTCACTGGATGAACTTGGGCCAGTTACTATCTCCCAGCCTAATCTACCTCTTAGGGTTGTTGTGATGATAAAATTGGGGTGGAGGTGTGGAGGACAATGTTTGGTACCTTGAGCTCCTTGTAGGAAGAGTGAAATATACATATAATAAGGAAAGAATAGGCAAAGTATTTTGGTTGTGTTAAAATTGGCTTCTAGTGCAGTCTCTTGCCCTTGGGGTGAGTGTGTCTTGGATTACTGAAAGTGAAAGTACCTGTGTTGGCCAAAAGAAAAAATTACAAAATCCAAATCACCTAAAATCTTCATTAGGCTAACTCAAAGGTCACAAAATATTATGCTGCCTTTTGCGGTTTTCAGAAGTTTTAATCAGGCGAGATGGTGAACAAAACAAAAAAATTGGGCGGAGGGGGGGAGGGGAAAAAGCCACAGAGCCTGCATTTGATTACAGCCTTAAATTGAAAGTGAAAGGTGGCAGCAGGCATTCAAATTAGATTGTACCAGATGCAGAGAAGTTTTCAAGTTGTACTTGGGACCTTCCCAAGTGTTGCTGAGAAGAAGACACCCCATTTTGTATAATGAAAATTCAAAGAAGTCTCCATCCATGCCTCAAGGCGAGACCATAGCTTAGCTTTGTGTATGTTTTCGATTGTGTAATTATCAAGATGAATACTTTTCATTTTAATTTATTCCATCTACGTAAGTTAAGGAGTTACCTAAGAATCATTTAGATACAGAAGAAAATTATCAGTATTGCTATTAGGTTCATTCAATTAAGAAATAGTGTGTGCCTGAGGATGGAATATATGTGACCTGACCTACAAATGATGGAGACTGAAATAGCAGCATTAACCTACACAATGTCAGGGCAGCAGGTTCTCCTCAATTTAGTACCATTGTGTTAAACTGGAGGCATGTGCCTATGCAAATACGTGAATAAGTCGAGAGTTACCAGGATGTGCGTGGCTTTTGCAGTAAAGTTTCTCTTGTCATTGACTGTGCTGATATATCTAGCATTGCAGTTTGCAGTTTGGCTACTGGGTATCAGCATGGGTTTTGATCCAGTCTCCTTGTGACTTGCAGGTATCTCTGCTGAATCAGCATAGTTGGCACTTTGAGAAAACCCTCTCACCTTTATCTAGCTATAGTTGCACTTATAAAAAGCATTTACAGATGACCAGTCGTGCCAGAATTTTGATGGACGTTTGAATGCAAGTATGATGCAAGTATGGATACAATACAGTGCAGACAGAAGTGCCTTCTGAGGCACATTCGATTACAGCAGTGTTTTCAGATTCTGTAAGCCATAGCACATGTGCAAATCTTCTTAGCTGCATAGGGGTGCAAGCCTGGAAGTAGCTATTAAGGTGAAGGAAAGTGTTTTTGATCACTTCATTGTAAACTCTTTTAAAAATTGAAGTTTTAAAGCAGTGGCTGCAGTCATAGTATTGTTCTACAAAGGGCATTCATTCCTCAGTGCAAGAATTTTATTTAAAAGTGACATGCGATATCTAGCCATTTTAGATACTGGGTTGGAGGAGGAACGTTGAAAACTAAAAATGGTCCGTTTCCAATTGTAGAAGCTATACGTAAACAGAACTATACAATAAATCTTACGTCTATAATTTTGTTGGCACCTTTTTTCCTTCCCATCCATCTAATTTGGGAAGCACTGTGGGTTGTTCTGCTGCTCTTGTTGAATTGGTGCTGAGAGGCATACAGCAAGGGTAGCAGCTTTTTGTTTTGTTTTGTTTTTGGGGTGTTCAACCTGTTCTGGATGGGGTTACACTCCCTCTGAAGGAGCAGGTTCGTAGCTTAGGGGGTTCTCCTAGAACCATCTCTGTCACCTGAGGCTCAGGTGGTCTCGGTGGCCTGGAGTGCCTTCTACCAACTTCAGTTGGTGGCCCAGCTACGGCCCTATCTGGACAGAGATAACCAGGCTTCAGTTGTCTATGCTGTGGTAACCTCCAAGTTAGATTACTGCAATGTGGAGCTGCCTTTGAAGACGGTTCAGAAGCTGCAGCTTGTGCAAAATGCAGTGGCCAGATTGATAACAGGAACCAGAAGGTTTGAACATATAAGACCGACACTGGCCCGCTTGCATTGGCTGCTTGTACGTTTCTGAGCCCGATTCAAGGTGCTGGTTTTAACCTATAAAGCCTTACACGGCTTGGGACCACAATACCTGACGGAATGCCTCTCCTGACATGAACCTACCCATTCGCTATGCTCAACATCAAAGGTCCTCCTCTGAGTTCCTACTCTGGGGGAAGCTCAGAGGAGAGGGCCTTCTCTGTGGTGGCCCCCCAATTATGGAATGATCTACCCGATGAGGCCCGCCTGGTGCTAACACTGTTATCTTTTCGATGCCAGGTCAAAACTTTTCTTTTCTCCCAGGCGTTTTAACAGCTTAAGTTGAGGTTTTTAACTGACTTTTTGGCCAGGCTAAAAGTTTTAAATATCAGCTGTTTTATGTTTTATGGTTTTACATTTTGTATATTGACTTTTTAATGTTCAATCTTTTAATTTTTGAAAACCGCCCAGAGAGCTTCAGCTATGGGGCGGTATATAAATGTAATTAATAATAATAATAATTTTACCCCAGATGCATGTAAGCCTGCTTAACAGGCTCAGTTGCTTCTCATTTATCACTAAACCTAAAGTGAGATGCCCCCTCCCCATTGGCTAAAGGCCACTGACCTGTACAGATGCTGAGAACCCTTGATGTACTGGCAAGAGAAATAAATACCTTCTATAAATGGTTAGTGAGAACCTGAAGTAATCTGGATGTTGTTTCATTCTATCCAGGATATAAAGAACTGCCCTGTATGGAATCAGACCACGAGTCTGTCTGTCTGGTGCTATCTACCTTGACTATTACTGCTGCATCAGAGCCACTGGGAAGGAAGGGTATTTCCCAGCCCTGTTACCTTAGATTATTTTACTAGAGATGGCAAGAATTGACACAAGACATTCCAATAAAAGCATTGCTCTTTCATGGAGCCATGCATGGGTCAGCCCTGAAGGCACAGTTGGCACTTTCCCTTTGGCAAGAGGAGCTTATGAAAAGTCTTCTCAGATTGCCTTCCTCCAAGATTCAAACCTACAAGCCCACAAGCGCGGATCTTGTGAGAGTAGTATGGCCAATCACTGAGCAACGCTTTTGGGGGAGATGCCTTGAGTGCCATTTTCTTGGGAGAAAGGTGGGGTACAAATAAAAATAAACAATAGCTGCTTCATGTTTAGTTATAAATAATTGCATCATGGTAGAGTGTCTGTTTGTATGGGTAAAACCTGTGTGAATGGCAAATATTTTTAAACAGTGCTAAATATGCTTATCTTTCCTTATTTGCATTTTATGCTTTTGAAGATGTAATGTCTTAATCTTCCACTTTCTGTGTTCTAAAGAACTAATCTTATTTATATCGTATAGTCTGTTTGCAGAGGCTCTATAGACTTCAATGCAAAACATGGTTACAGAGGCTGTTTGAACTGACAAATCATAGTTTCTGATTGGCCAGCAATACCAGAATAAGAAACAATGACACAATTCATATGGGACTACAACCCAGTTTTTTTTTAATTGCTCCTGTTGCAAGTGGGAGTGGCTAAACAACTCAGGGATGCTCCATCTCTCCGCTTGTTTGACATAATGTGCAAATAAGGAACTCTGCTTTGTTGAAGGAGAGATAACCCAGGTTGTTCAACTGCTCCTGCTTGCAGCTGGAATGATTGGGCAGTGTGTACCAGCATGCTGCTGCATTCACAACAATGCAGGGATTAAAAAAAAAAAAGACCGGGTTCTTGTGATGTTCAAGCCATGGTTTGTGCTAACTTTAATTTGAGCCCTCTTCATACATTGTTTGTGTAAAAAGATTCCATATGTAGAAGGGACAGCAAGGCAGCACTGCTGGCTCCAAATTAGCATTGGTCCCTAGCTGTGCCTCCTGATGTCCATGTATTTTGTGTGTATGACTGTATGGGAAATCTTCACATGTAGAGGTCTACTCCCATAGGCTTCCCTTCATTCTAGGACCCTGATCACACAGAGTTCTAGAACAGGTGGGAGCTTACATGTGTAGAAGTCTCCATGCATAGGCCCTCCCTGTGCAGACATCCACATGGATGTTGGGATTGGGGCCATTCTACGTGGCCCTGCTGCTCTTTTTATTTATGGAGCCCCCTTCACACGAACAACACACACAGAGCCTTTGATATGATGTCCAAATTGAGAATTGCAGTCATTACTCTTCTTCTGGAGACTGCAGTTGGAATACAATTATCATCAACCCCAGCCACTATGGCCAGTGGTAAGTGAAGATGGGAGCTGTATTCCAAGGTGCTAGGTTGGGGAAGACTAATCTAATGTAATGCTTTGTTTCCATGTGGAGAAAACTGATCAATTCTGGCTTCGTTCTGGCAAAACAATCCTTCTTTGTGTGTATGGATGTGCTACTAAATTATATTTTGAAGATTGTCTATGCATAATGGAACTCTCATTTACTTAGGCTTATTTTTTAAAAATCAATAAATTGTCATCCAACAAATTTTATTGCTGGAGTGGATGGCTTCTTGTCTGAGCATTCTGTTTTGAAATACCTAGATTCTCTGGAATAGCAGGTTTAAGGCATGGGTATGTAACTGATACTGTGCTATGAGCAAGGCCTTAAATATGACACTAGGTAATTGTATTTACTGCATTGTACACTGCTCTTTCTCCAAGGAGCTGAGCACCCTTTGCTTATATTTCCTGTGTGGTCTCCCACCCAGATAGCTTACAGGGCCAAACCAGGTTAGCTTCAGTAGTGGGACTTTGTCATGTACCTTCTGACATTCTCTAGGCCAGGGGTAGGCAACCTGGTGCCTTCCTGATATTTTGGACTAGAACTCCCATAGTCCCTGACCATTGGTCATGAAGTCTGGGGATGATGGGGGATGTAGTCCAAAACATTGAGAGGGTATCAGGTGTCTACTTCAGCTCTAGGTCATTGCTGTGTTGACTGTTTCTTGCTGCTGTTTTATATTTTGGGATGTAGAAATTCCTATGGGAAACATTGCATGATTAGGCTGTTGGTTATGTCTGGAACCCCAAACTTGTGACTAAAGGAGCATTGGCCTTGTTTTTGCTTTAACAGTTCCTAATGATGTTTTCACAGGTGATTAGTCACCTTTTGGCTTCTGTTCTTCTTACAGGATGTTAGTGCGTCCCGCTCTGTTCCCACATTAAGTGTGAGATAATGTACAACTGATCCTAGTTTGATCATGTGACAGGATCACTTTTGGAAAAATGCTTGTTAAATGGAAGAAAGTGTGGGAAGGTTAGAGAGGAGGGCAAATATAGAGCGAGTGCTTCTCATGTATCACAGTCAGTCATGAATAGCTCCATAATGTTAGGTATATTTACGAACTTTTTTGTGATTATTTCTTAGTGATTATTCACTCTTGCATTTTTCCACTTGAATTTTCTGTAAAAGTAGTAATTGGTAAGCCACCAGTTGCCTTAAATTCCTTGTTTTAATATTTATATTAACTCAAATTTGTTTCTAATCAGTTTTATTGCGAGGAATTTGTTTTAGAACAATACAATCAGGATATTTTCATTATATTCTAATGCTCTTGAAACTCTTTGGCACAGAGGGAACAGAGGTGGGTATTTGGTTAGTTACATTGACCTGGTTGGCATGATGAAACATGGTTCATTAACCATGGGTGTTCTGGAGAAGTGTTTGTTCCTGCACTCTCACCCTCTTCCAGTGCATTAAACAAATCAAGAACAAGCTATTGGTTATCACTCTGGATTGTTTCTCCCTCAACAACCAGAGTTCCAAGTTTGGACATCACAGACAACAACCTAGGGACAGCACATCCCTGGGTTGTTTAGCACACCGAAAGTGGGTGAGTGGTCGGGAACCAGCATGCTCCCATGCCCCCAAACAACCGAGTTTTATCATGCTAACTGGGTCATTGTTTTAAACAAAGACATACACTGTCACTGTTTAAAGCAAAGATTTACACTCTCTTCAAAGGATGTTTTTATTTGTGAGGGTACAGGGTTGTTGTTGTTGTTCTTGTGGGCTTTCTAAAATATGTGCACATTACTAAAAGGAGTGTTGGTGCTTACAGTTTAGATCATTGGTTGGCCATTGGTCCAAGAATCTTCAGGTGCATTCCTAGGCAGGTCTACTCAAAAATAAGCCTCACTGAATTCAATGGGGCATACTTCCAGGAAAGTGTATATAGGATTACAGCCTAAGTAATTTATTCTAGCATTATCCAAAGCAATGAATGCATTTGACATAATTTTGATGCTAAGTCAGATAGACAGAAGTGCAGGTCTTCAGAAATAAGATGAAATTCTGAATTTATCTGTCCTGTCCTGTCATTCTTTTCTGTTATTAGACTGCAATACTTTATGACAGCCTTCTCTCTGTTAATCTGACCTCAAACGTCTTAAATCTACAGGGTCCAGGCCTGCACCCAGTTACGTCTATTTGCTTTTGGTAATGTTTCTGATCTAGTAACTAAATAGCTATGCTTTCAGATATTATGACAAATACTTTATTTTCTATTATAGATATTTACTCCCTTTTTGTAGTGACACGAATCTGTGAACCAATCCTGACACAGGACAAGTGTGGGTTTAAAGGGTGAAGCAATAGAGTAAAAGATGGGTTTACAGCCTTCACCAACTCGGTGCCCTCCAGATGTTTTAGACTTCAACTCCCACCAGCCCAGCTAATGGTTAGGAATTCTGGGAATTGTAGTCCAAAAGGTATGGAGGACACCAAGTTGGGGAAGGCTGTGTTAAGAGTATGACAGCATATAAGAGATAGTAGTAGTAAGGAAAGTCTGGGGAGTCTGTAGAGAAGAAATGAGCTCTGGATGATACAGCTAGAGATGGGCATAGTGCAATAAGACCAGTTTTCATGGGGATCAGTAGAGGATCAATGTTTTTTCTTGTGTGATCACTGTTCCAAGTTCCTTGCCTAATTTATGCTTGCATAATTATACAGAGCTTCTTAGCAATCTTGGATTCTTAAACAGAAATTTAAATGGTATTCTCTGTCACTTATCTAAGGGAGTCGCCAGTAGTGAAAGAAACCTATAAAATTCTCATCTGTACTTGGGATACTTTGCATGTGGCAGCAGCAATTCCTGGGTTGTTTAACCTAAGAATTGCAGGAATCAGCAGTGTGATAATCATGTCTGCTTTTTATTAGGGGTGTGCATCGGATCGGATCCGATCCACGATCCGAATCCGATCCGCCCCAAAATCGGGAAAATCCGATCCGATCCGATCCGATCCGATCAACCTCCGATCCGATCCGATCCGACGAGGTCCGATCCGGATCGGACGCCATTTTGAATGCTTTTTCCCATAGCCAAGTATTGTTTTACAAAAACGCCTATAACTTTTTCATTTTTAAAGATAGAAGGATGAAACTTGGGCACATTATACACTGGTTAGGGATAGTTATCTGTGAGAAATTTCAGAAAGATTGGTGCATGCGTTTTGTGGCAATTAATTGTTTAATAAATACCCAGAAATGCCTATAACTTTGTCATTTTTAAAGTTACAATCATGAAACTTTGCCACATTGTAGGTGGTACCTTGGGACCTATCTGTGAGAAATTTCAGAAACTTAGGTGCTTGCCTTGTGTGGCAATTAATTTTAGAAAAATGGGTAGTAGTGGGGTAAATACATTTACGCCTCCCATTTTTTTATTTTTGAAGATACAAACAGGAAACTTGGGCACATTACAGGTACCACTTGCCTTGATATGTGTGTGAAATTTCAGAAACATTGGAGCTTGCCTTGTGTGGCAATTAATTTTTGAAACAATGAGGAAAGAAACACCTATAACTTTGTCATTTTTAAAGTTACACACATGAAACTTTGCCACATTGTAGGTGGTACCTTGGGACCTATGTGTGTGAAATTTCAGAAACATAGGTGCTTGCCTTGTGTGGCAATTAATTTTTTAATAAATACCCAGGAATGCCTATAACTTTGTCATTTGTAAAGTTACACACATGAAACTTTGCCACATTGTAGGCGGTACCTTGGGACCCATGTGTGTAAAATTTCAGAAACGTAGGTGCTTGTATTGTGTGGCAATTAATTTTTGAAACAATGAGGGATTCATTGGACAGCACTTGCCCATAGGGATTCATTGGACAGTACTTGCCCATAGGGATTCATTGGACAGTACTTTCCTATAGGAAATCATTGGAAAGCACTTGCCCATAGAAAATCATTGGAAAGCACTTGCCCATTGAGAAATACAGTTATGCCTCCCACTTTTTTATTTTTGAAGATACAAACAGGAAACTTGGGCACATTGTAGACTGGTTAGGGATAGTTATCTGTCAGAAATTTCAGAAAGATTGGTGCATGCGTTTTGTGGCAATTAATTTTTTAATAAATACCCAGGAATGCCTATAACTTTGTCATTTTTAAAGTTACATACATGAAACTTTGCCACATTGTAGGTGGTACCTTGGGACCTATGTGTGTAAAATTTCAAAAACGTAGGTGCTTGCCTTGTATGGCAATTAATTTTAGAAAAATGGGTAGTAGTGGGGTAAATACATTTACGCCTCCCATTTTTTTATTTTTAAAGATACAAACAGGAAACATGGGCACATTACAGGGAACACTTCACTTGATATGTGTGTAAAATTTCAGAATGATAGGTCCAGGCATTTGGTGGCTACGAATTTTTTAGATTAAAAGTTATTAACCTTTTTTACACAGAGGCTGGGGCTGTCAATTGCACCCTCCCGCCTCCCGGGAAGAAGAAGGAAACACTTTCTCTCATCTCTTTGATCCTTGCACGCTTGGCTGCAACTGAGCTAGTATCCATTACAAAAGGAGAAACAAAGTAGCACTTGGCTCGTGTCTGCTTTGATACTTTCACTCAAGCAGAACGGCTGAGCCTAGGATCACTCTCTCTCGCTGGGATCGTTACAGGAGAAATTTTCTACAGTCTTCAAAGTGGTGTGTGCAGACACCTTGCCACCACATGCCTGGACCTATCATTCTGAAATTTTACACACATATCAAGTGAAGTGTTCCCTGTAATGTGCCCATGTTTCCTGTTTGTATCTTTAAAAATAAAAAAATGGGAGGCGTAAATGTATTTACCCCACTACTACCCATTTTTCTAAAATTAATTGCCATACAAGGCAAGCACCTACGTTTTTGAAATTTTACACACATAGATCCCAAGGTACCACCTACAATGTGGCAAAGTTTCATGTATGTAACTTTAAAAATGACAAAGTTATAGGCATTCCTGGGTATTTATTAAAAAATTAATTGCCACAAAACGCATGCACCAATCTTTCTGAAATTTCTCACAGATAACTATCCCTAACCAGTCTACAATGTGCCCAAGTTTCCTGTTTGTATCTTCAAAAATAAAAAAGTGGGAGGCATAACTGTATTTCTCAATGGGCAAGTGCTTTCCAATGATTTTCTATGGGCAAGTGCTTTCCAATGATTTCCTATAGGAAAGTACTGTCCAATGAATCCCTATGGGCAAGTACTGTCCAATGAATCCCTATGGGCAAGTGCTGTCCAATGAATCCCTCATTGTTTCAAAAATTAATTGCCACACAATACAAGCACCTACGTTTCTGAAATTTTACACACATGGGTCCCAAGGTACCGCCTACAATGTGGCAAAGTTTCATGTGTGTAACTTTACAAATGACAAAGTTATAGGCATTCCTGGGTATTTATTAAAAAATTAATTGCCACACAAGGCAAGCACCTATGTTTCTGAAATTTCACACACATAGGTCCCAAGGTACCACCTACAATGTGGCAAAGTTTCATGTGTGTAACTTTAAAAATGACAAAGTTATAGGTGTTTCTTTCCTCATTGTTTCAAAAATTAATTGCCACACAAGGCAAGCTCCAATGTTTCTGAAATTTCACACACATATCAAGGCAAGTGGTACCTGTAATGTGCCCAAGTTTCCTGTTTGTATCTTCAAAAATAAAAAAATGGGAGGCGTAAATGTATTTACCCCACTACTACCCATTTTTCTAAAATTAATTGCCACACAAGGCAAGCACCTAAGTTTCTGAAATTTCTCACAGATAGGTCCCAAGGTACCACCTACAATGTGGCAAAGTTTCATGTTTGTAACTTTAAAAATGACAAAGTTATAGGCATTTCTGGGTATTTATTAAACAATTAATTGCCACAAAACGCATGCACCAATCTTTCTGAAATTTCTCACAGATAACTATCCCTAACCAGTGTATAATGTCCCCAAGTTTCATCCTTCTATCTTTAAAAATGAAAAAGTTATAGGCGTTTTTGTAAAACAATACTTGGCTATGGGAAAAAGCATTCAAAATGGCGTCCGATCCGGATCGGACATCCGGTCCGATCCGACCATCCTCCGATCCGATCCGATCCGATCCGACCCCCCAGGTCCGATTCCGATCCGCTATCTGATCCGATCCGGGGGGTCAGTGCACATCCCTACTTTTTATGAACATGCAGGAACACCCTGGTTTGTTTTGCGACTTGTGAACCTGGAAACACTGGGTTGTTTATAGGTTAAACAATCCAGAGTTAACTCAACAATTGCTCATGGTTTCTTGTTGGGTTAACTCGGGGTTGTTTAACCCCTGGGTTGTTAATTAAAAGCAGATGCGACAAGTATGCAGGTTGTGTGCTCCTCTCTTCCCTGCATTTAACCCAGGAATTACCACCATGATGTGTGAACCTGCTCTGTTCTTCACAGGCTTCTCACTTGCAGATATGAGTGGACAGAACATGAAGATTAGTATAAGGGAGGGAAGGTGAGTGGAAGGGCCCCATACCTTTATCTGCTGGGATGTAATTTGGTCCTTGAAAATAACTGCAGTAAATATCAAATTTTAATGCCTTCCCTACTTAAGCTATACTTGCTTAATGTAGATCACTAACTCAGTTATTGCTCATTTTTCTGGATGCTTGCTATTTTGAGGAAAAACATCTGTTAAACACACATATACAGAGTTAGAAATGCATATTTTGGTGGTTTATCACTAGAGTTACAATTTTGAAACACGCCTTCATATAAAATATATCCCGTAGTTAGGAAACTGGCATAAACCAGCTAGCTCTGTACTTTATTTGCTAAGAAGTTCCAAATGATTCTTTAAAGACACTACTGGTAGGACTTTAATCTGTTTTTTAAACTATCTTTCCAACCAGTCGTGCCCTAGAGCAGATCCAATGTTGCTTGCAGTGTCTATTCAGCCATAAAAAAGGAGCTTGGACACCTCTGTTCAGGAACTTACTTTTTCACAACCAAATCCAGCAGTGGAGCATTAATTGACTCTATCCAGGGTACAATATATACTGCATTACCTATTCCAGGGGAGAAACGCTTCTTCACACACCACCCCAAATCTCAGCGGCCACCACTTCTAATGGAAGATAAATTATCTTATTTGTCTGCATGTTTTGTGTTAAGCATGACTGTCCAACTTGATCAATGTATGCCCTAGTCCCTGACAAAGAGCTGTGTCTCCCTGTTTCAGTTAAAACAACCCCAGATTCAGTAGCATTCAGTAATAACGTATGATTGTAGGTTTCCTCTGTAGCAGCTGGAGGTGAAAGCTTTCTCCCTCTCTGCTGTGATCTGATGAGTCTCCCAGCAGATGCTCTTTAATCTTTACTGCTATTGCTGCTCATTCTACATAGTGTGTGTGTGTGTGTGTGTGTGTGGAGTAAATCCCTGCCCAACGGGAAAATAAAACAAAACAACCATTTCAATGTGTTGCATTACTGAAGTGAGGGCATGGAAGTTAAGCTCTAGCAGTAATCTTGATGTATCTGTGAACGAAGGCCCTTGCTTTTGCTGGGGAGAGGATGTAGTTCAGTGGTAAACCACATGCTTTACATGCACAAGGTTCTAGGATCAATTCCTGGCATCTCCGGGTAGTGGGACTGGGAAGGAATCCTGCCCATGGATTATGTGAGGGTGTTTAATCTTCACATAAGACACCCCTGCTAAGTTCAGTCAACACGACCAACCCTGGTACATGGGTTTGTTATGTGAGATGGCACCCATAAGCACTTTTTATAAGCTACAGTGGGCTGATTTGATTGTGTGAACCGGCCCAATATGAGAAATCACTGATGTGGAGAAACTCCCTATGCAGTGTAAAGTGTTTTTGGAAGCTTCCATTGGCATATAGAAAGTCACATGAGACGCTGCTCTATGCTAATTGGTACCCATTAATTAGAATGCCTTAACTATTCCAATTTTACACAATCAGCGTGATCTGAAAACAGGGTAAGAGCATGGATTCTTCCATTCTTTCCTAAATAGGCATTGGGTGTGTTTCCGCAAATTTATGTCAATCCAAATCCTTTTTCAAAAAAGGCTCTGCAAAGATTAACTTGGAATGTTGTAATAATGTCATGGATTAAAATCTTTTCCCTCCTGTTTAACGCTTTATGAATGAGTGGAAAATGTTGCGACCTATCGCAACCAAATACAGAAGTGGAGCACTAATTGACTCTACAGTCAACAGTTCTTTTGTTACTCTGTATGTTAAGGGTGAGTGCTGTGACCCTATGAGCCCCCCCCCCTCCACTCCCTCCCCCAATAGCAGAATTGCACTGTATGCTTGAGCATGGCAGGAAAAATTCTAGGAAACTAGAAAATTGCTGCTGGTGTGATTAGGAATGTGGATTTGTTTTTTTCTTGGTCCTGTGCAGGGTTGGCTCCTAAGAAGCCGAAACTTCTTTTCTGTTTCATGCAGGGGTTGGTCCCATTTTTGTTAAGCAAGAAGAACAAAGGGCAGTTCCTGTTCCTCTGACTCCATCTTTTAAACTGATTGACATCCAAAACAAACTGTGGGTGGGAGGTGTTAGGAGCTGTTTCTTTCTTCCTGTACTCAACTATTGGGTTAGGGCTCACCCACTCATTAAAACTTGAGGTGACTTAAAAAGTGGGTGACAGACCTGGTTCTCCCTCGTAAAGAAAGCAGGTGCTTTTATTGCATAGGTGCGACAGAAATACACATTTCCTTGTTAACAAAATGGCAGTGCTGCTACTGCTGTACCAGAACCTCTAATCTATCTACTTGGCCTTATTAAGAGGGGGTGGATATGGGGGGGAATCACAAGTTAATCATACTTTCAAATGCCTAATTCCATCCAGTTCTGTGTCAAGATTTATTTAAGAATTGCCTGTTAGGTGCAGATAACTTCAAACTGCTGGTCTAAACAGAACCTTTTTCTTGCCTGCTCTTAACAGGGATTTAAAGCTGAGTCCATAAGGAGAGTTGGGGTGTGTTTTTTGTGGTTTCGGTACTTAGTTCTGCTTAGTGTTCTAAGGAAAGTAGGATTGATTCATGCATTGGCATGTAAGGATGAAACTCTATTCCAACTGTAAATCACAGTGAGATCTACTGTGTAAAAATAAGACCAGGCTGCTCAGAGGTTTGCTGTCTCCCAATGATTGTTACATTATATTAACAGTAGGGCTAGAATGTTTAATTGATCGGTTTGATTAATTGATTAAAAAAGGTCTAATCAGATGAAAGATTGTTCCCAATTATATACTTAATGTGCTTATAAAAACTGCAGATGATGATGCCTCCTAAAACATCTGTCCTTCCTGCTTCAGCAATACTGTATGTTCTCGTATATGAATTTAATTGGTAGGTTAGACGATTAAAATGATGATGATGACATTTTTACATTATTAACCAGTTAACATTTCTTTACTTTGGCTGTGACCTCATTTAATAGCAGCTGTATCTGAATACCAGTACCTTTTATGACTATTTCTGCTAGAGAAACACTTAACATTCTCAAATGGTTATCTTGGAAATAATGGCGAATTGTTCAGTGTTTGCTGGGTGAAAAATGGTCCTGAATTATACTCTCAGTCTTGGAATAAAGCTGAAAAAGCTTAGCTGGGGAGTGGCATGAACCCCTCCTGTCCAGTATGCAGATAAACCTGCTATGTGAATTGGGTGGAGCAAGGTGGAGGCACATTCAGTCCATTAATGTTATTTCAATGACAGTCCCCATTGACTTTGTGAATAATAGCCCATTTGTAGGAATCTAATTCAATTCTTGGAGAGAGAATTTGAACTTGAAATTTGATTTAAAACATAGCAATGAAGCAACAGGTTCCTACTGTGCCTTCACGTAATACTTGATCAATTGATACACAGTAAAAGTACCTGTTTGCTCTATTGCTTAATGCTCACTGATTTGCCTTTAGATAAGGTGAAGAAAACTTGCAATTGATGTAGTAACATTTATAAGATGCATCCATTGCTCACAGGCATTTGGGTGTAATTATTTTTTATTTTATTTTTTTGAAATCTTAACTGGTAATTTTAAAAAAGTTAAAACCACATGCTACTTACACACAGATGTGAGCTAACTTGAAATGATGGGTCATGCACAGAATGCTAAAGCTCTTCAAAATTTTAGGCTGAAGCAGGCAAAGGTTTCTAAATACTTGAGACTGAGAACTGTTGGGGGAAGAAACAAGCACTGCCTGCGCTTGAGTAAGCAATAAAGTCCAGTAAAATCCCAGCAGCAGAAGAAATACTCACACACAGCAAATGGTGTATAATACAAGTCCTTTACTCGTGTTCCAATGTATAATATATACAAGGCACAACTGGTTTCGCCAGATATATACAGTTTTTTTCCATATGGCTATAGCATAGCCTAGTCCTTCATCAATCTCTCATACACCAGTCTCCGACCCAAATAACTCCGGCCTGACCCACCACAGCCATTAATATTAAAGCTGTCTTTTATACATTTCTGAACCCTAGCTCATCACAGTTCAATTACCTTATCCTAGCAGAAACATTTCCACTATCAGATTGACCTTTCCTTTCAGCCTAGAAAAAACTTTCTCTCTCTGCTTATTGAATTCAGCTGGCTTGTTCAGTCCTTCTGGACACTCAAACTTTTGTCCAATCAACTTAGACTTTGATTTTCCCTAACACCCCTTCAAAATTGAAGATCTAAGTTGTTTAAAGTTGTCCTTCCTCACCTAGCATTTCAAAACCTAACATTTCAGTTAATTTGGTATGCTGGTAAACTGTCAATGGCTTAGTAAATACATCTGCTACATTTCCCTTTGATTCACAGTATATTAGCTTAATCAAACGATTTTCTACATACTGCTTAACATTTAAGTACTTAATAGCAACATGTTTTGTCCTTGCTCTGAACATATGAGAATTAGCCAAAGCAATACATGATTGTGAGTCATTATAAACCCACACAGGCAAATTACAAACAATATGCACATCTTTTAACAATTGAATTAAAAATTCCAATTCTCCAAAAGCTCCCGATAAAGATGCATATTCAGCTTCACATGTAGATGTTGCTATGCTGTCTTGTTTCCTGCTTTTCCAAAAGATCAGTGACTTTTCAAGTAGAATAGCCATTCCACTTGTGGACTTCCGGTCTTTGGGATTCCCTGCCCAGTCACTGTCCACAAAGCATTCTAAGAACTTGGTTTCAAAAGACGACAGTGTTAGACAAAGATCTAAAGTACCTTTCAAATATCTTAACAGTATTTTGACACCTAACCAAGCAGCAATAGTTGGCTTCACAACTTGCTGACTTAGAATACCCACACTGCATGCAATATCAGCACGTGTCCACTGGCTTATGTACAATAAACTCCTAATAACACACTGATATAACTCTGGGTCATTAAAATCTTCCCCTTCCAAGTTGGATCTGAAATCTGTTAACATTGGACTCTGTACACTATTACAATCAGTCATCCCACATGACTCAAGCAGATTCACAATTTTCTGCTTTTGACTTAGGAAATATTTTCCATTCCTCTTGGTGATCTGCAATCCCAAATAATTGCTCACTTCTCCAAGTGATTTCAGTTTGAATTTCTTTTCCAAACTCGTTGCAACTCCTTGTATCTGGTTTATAGACTTTGAAGATAATAGATATAGACTTTGAAGATAATAGAATGTCATCAACGTAAATAAGAGCCATAATAAAACCGTCACAATCATCCCTTACATACAAGCATGGATCCGCAATACCGCTTTGAAAGCCTAAGCCTTCCACCAGAGCTGCATTTAAACAGTCGTTCCAGCATTTCGCTGACTGTTTAAGACCATAAACTGCTTTTCTGAGCAACCAGATTTCATTATTATTATCACCAAAACCAGGAGGTTTGTTCATGTAAATCTCCTCCTGTAGATCTGCATGCAAATAAGTAGTTTTCATATCATAGTGCTTGACAGACATATTATTCTTAGCAGCTAAGCTTAAAAATAATCTTAACGTCGTCGCTTTGCATGTGGGAGCAAAAACCTGGTCGAAGTCTTTTTCTTTTACTTGCAGGAAACCTTTAGCAACCAACCTTGCTTTGTAACCAGTTTCACCATTTTTTTAGTGTCTTATTCTTAAACACCCATCTGCAACCTACTGCCTTCCTGCCTTCCGGCAGTTTTGTATTTTCATACACATTGTGCCTAGAGAAACTCTGAAGCTCCTCCTGCATAGCAGAAATCCATCTCTGCTTTTGTTTTTCTGGCAGTTTCAAAATCTCCTCGTAACTCTGAGGCTCACATTTTACCAAACAAACTGTGTTGTTTTCAAAACCAAACCTTACAGGCGGTACTCCCTTATTGGCTCGTTCAGACCATCTCAACTTACAAATACTTGGTTCTGGGGGTTGTTTCTTTCCATTGCTTTCCATGGGAGGCGGAGTTACGTGCTGTTCCCTGGGAGACTCGGCTCCAGCAGACATTAACTCCGTCTGCTCCTCCCCTTCATTTCTCCCGTCCGTTGAGAAATGCAGCAAAACTTCCGGGTTGGAATGTACTTGCTCCCAGTTTTGTTCCTCAAAACTGGCAGATCTTGAAACAATAATTTCCCCTTACCTATATAGAACCTCTATGATTTGTCACTGTACCCAACAAATTGAGCCCTTATAGTTTTGTCATCAGCCTTCAACCTCTGGCTTTTGGGTACGTTTACATAGGCAAAAGTCCCCCAAACTCTTAAATGAGACAGATTTGGTTTCTTACCATGCAATTTGTAGAAAGGCACACTTTCAATTGCCTGAGACCATGTCCTATTTAATAAATAGTTAGCTGTAGAAAATGTTTTAGCCCACAGATTTGATTCTGCTTTCGAATCAAGCATCAAAGAATCTTTCACTGTTTGAAGCAATCCATTCCTACGTTCAGTGGCTCCATTCTGCCAAGGCGCATAAGGGTCAGTAAACCTGTGGGTCATTCCATTCACCTTAGCCCACTTCACAAACTCATGACCCGTGAATTCTCCACCTCTGTCAGATTGTATCTGAATCACCTGCTTTTTAAATCTGCGTTCAGCCCAAGTCACCCAATCTTTGAAAGTTTGAAACGCTTCTGATTTTCTTTTTAGCATAAATACCCAACTGAACTGGGATTTATCATCAAGAATCACCAGAACAAACCTTGCACCTCCTATGCTCTCTTTAAACGGATCAACCAAATCAAGGTGCACCAATTCAAAAATTTCCTGAGTAATCCTGTTACGCTTCCTGTTAATTGGTTGAAGTTTGGATTTTGATTGCTTACACACACTGCAATCTAGAAACCTGTTGCACCCATTGAGGTCAATCAATGCCTTTACATTGCTCCTGCATTTGCTTCAACACTTTGAAGCTCGCGTGGCCCATTCTTCGATGCAATAAATGGATGCAATTAAAATGGCTTGGCACATTCCCAGTTTGATTTACCACACACTCCTGGGATTTCATTTCATACAACCCATTCCTTAGGAAACCTTCACACACATTTGCCCCTTCATTGTTACCTCACACAATTTGTCTTTGAAAGTAACAACATATCCAGCCTTCGTTAGGCTTGCAACTGAAAGCAAATTGAATTCTAAACTTTCTACGCACAATACATTGGGTAAATATTTCCCCAAACAAGGAACGTAGCAATTTCCCTTTCCATATACAGAAACCTGTTTCCCATCTGCAAGAGACACAGACTCCGGAGATCCAACCTTTCCTGCTCCGACATAAGGTTTGGCTAGAAGCGGAATCTATCAGCCAAACATCTTTCCGCTCATCCTCTCTCATCTCCACGGCAACCGAGACCAACTGAGCACTTTTGGACTCCTTCCTCTCGCTTTCCTGGTCTCCCTTCAAGTAACGACTCTCCTGCCAACGCAAGGCTCCTTTTGACTGAAGCTTAACCCGGCAATTCTTTCGTGTATGCCCCGTCTTTCCACATCGAAAACACTTCCGCCTCTCAACAGCCATAGCGCTCTCTCCTTCACCGAATGGTAGGTGCTTCGACTCCATTTTGGCTTGCCGTTTCACCTCTCCGTGCAACTCACGGATGGCCGTATTCCTCTCTCCTCGTTCCTCTATCCTTTCAATGCGTCTTTTCTCCTCCTGTAACAATCTCCCTGTTAAATATTCTATAGAAAGATCCGTTTGTGGCATGGATTCGAGATTCATTGTCAGAGGGTCCCAACTTTGGGGGAGAGACCTGAGGATGATATAAATTTTATTCTCCTCATCAAAGGGTAAATTCACCTCTTGTAGTTTTAAGAACAGCGTGTCCATATTTTGGAGGTGCTCGGAAATTGACCCTCCTTCTTTGAGGTTGGTACGAGACAGCTGTATCGTCAGGCTTATTTTGGAGCTGGCTGTTTGTCTTACATAAATATTCCGTAATTTTTCCCAACGCTGTTTTGCGGTGTCGTTGCGAGAGATATGAATAATTTGACTATCTTCTATGCTCAGCACAATATTAGCTTTAGCTCTCGTTGCTAAAGACTCCCATGTAGCTCTCTCGTCAGCACTGAGACTCGTTGGCCTTTCGTCTTCCACGACATGCCAACATCAATCGCGTCTCAGAAACATCTCGGTCTTGAACGACCAGTTTAGGTAATTCCTCTCATTCAACCTTTCAATGGGAATTCCACCTAGCAAGCTAGTCTGTGCCATGTTTTCCAGCTGACTTGCACCCACAGCCTTACTATGGCCAGACAAACTGCTTGCCTCCGATTCCTCTGTTGAACTTTCCAATCTCGATAAACTTTCCTCCTGTTTAAACATTCAATCTGGAAACCATCGTTCGTTGCCTTATCAATTGGAACTCCATGCACTTCGGCACATTCACTGGACTCCTTGCTGAGCTTCTCCAGAGCATTTATTGCCTCCTGGCTGGGTATTATTGCCTCCTGGCTGGGTTTTATTGCCTCCTGGCTGGGCCCATAACCCTGTTGGGGGAAGAAACAAGCGCTGCCTGCGCTTGAGTAAGCAATAAAGTCCAGTAAAATCCCAGCAGCAGAAGAAATACTCACACACAGCAAATGGTGTATAATACAAGTCCTTTACTCGTGTTCCAATATATAATATATACAAGGCACAACTGGTTTCGCCAGATATATACAGTTTTTTTCCATATGGCTATAGCATAGCCTAGTCCTTCATCAATCTCTCATACACCAGTCTCCGATCCAAATAACTCCAGCCTGACCCACCACAGCCATTAATATTAAAGCTGTCTTTTATACATTTCTGAACCCTAGCTCATCACAGTTCAATTACCTTATCCTAGCAGAAACATTTCCACTATCAGATTGACCTTTCCTTTCAGCCTAGAAAAAACTTTCTCTCTCTGCTTATTGAATTCAGCTGGCTTGTTCAGTCCTTCTGGATACTCAAACTTTTGTCCAATCAACTTAGACTTTGATTTTCCCTAACAAGAACGACTTGCCAAGTGTTTGGGGGAAAATAGATTCTTTGTATTATGAGCAAGAACGCATAGTTCTGGCTCTTGATTCCTATTTGACTGCATGGACTTTGAGGGAGAGGAGGAGGAAATAACATTTGTAAAATGGGATCCCAAATTTTTCAGGGTTTAGATTAGCCTCACCATGTGGAGGTCCATCCACATTTCCATGTAAAATAGTCTCCATTGCGCTAAAACTGAATGCACGCCTATTCTCTGCCTATTTAGTTATATGTTTTAAGCAGAGTTAGTCTTCAACACTCACATACAGTTTTATGCCAGGATTAAAGTAGATTCTCAAATGATATTTTTTCTTGCATTATTACACGTAAGAAATCACAATCTTCCCAGTTGAACTATACTGTAAAGAGAATAGTCTACTTGTCTCATGTTTTTTGGCATACTGTTCTTTAGTGTTGAATCAGTCCTGATAAAACAGAGGAGGAAAGTAAATTGCAAGCCTGATTGGGCTGGTGGGGTTAAGGTACATCCGTTTTTCTGCCCAGTAAGAGGGAATTGCATGAGACAAGTAGACTAGAACGTGAAATACAGATGGACATTCGTTGGTTTTGCTTTCTTTGATTGACCTGTTGTGTGGTTCTACTTTTTTATTAATAGTATTATTAGGGTTTGTTGTGATCATAAAACCAGAATTCTCAGATATTTTATTGACTACTGTGCAAAGACAGGGATGGTTCAGGCATAATGCTAAACCATGATATGGACAGTCTTGAGCCTCGGGTCATATGCTCCCTCCTCCCCTCATTCCATGGTGCTGATCCTGGTTTGAGGTGTAGTTTGGCATTCTATCCAAAAAAGGAAGAGAAACGTCATGGGATTCAAAGATTTTATTGATGGAAAACCCAACACATTTTGGTCTCTTTTCTTATTTTAAGGCCTTCTTCAAGGCATTATATCAGTATCGATAAAGGAGGACAATACATATGTACATTATAAGGTGTGGTTTTTTAAAAAAACATATGACAAGTCAGATTGCAACAAGGTCTGTACATCGAATTTAGCATTAAAAATTATGCATAATTCCACACTGCAAACTAGGCCTATGTATCCATACTTACTGGGAATGTATTTTGCCATGGGCTGAACTGCGTGGGGCTTTCCATAAATAAAATCTTTGCATCCTGAGACATTTCTCTCCTTTTGGGGGTTTGCTATGGATGCTTAACGGTCTTTGCATCCCTGCCATTCTGGTCTTCTGTCACCTGAGGCAAGAGAACACACATGCCACTGCATTGTGCCCTCCCTCACCCTCCCTTTCTTTTCCCCTATCTGCATTGTGCCCCCTTCCCCTTATCACTGCCATGTCATGCTCCCTTCCCTTCCCTTTGCTGCATTGTATCCATCCACCCCATACCTTTTGTGCTGCAAACCAAGTAGGAAGCAGCTGGTGTGACTCTTCAGAAAGCTAGCCAGGCTGAAATGCCTGGCTCTAAGGGGTCCTTCCTCAGATCCAGGCATAAAAGGGATGGTCCAGGAAGTCATCTGTCCAGGCAATCTACTTGGACACCCTTCCCAAAATTCCTGGCTCTCTCATTGCAGCAAATACCATGGCACGAGAGTAGTTGGCAGGGCTCTCTGGAGGTGGTGGCAGCCATCCTGTCAGGGTGGGTGGGGTAGGAGTGGCGGAATTTGTTGTTCCGCCACCTTCACCCCACCTCATGAGAAGACTGGCCCTGGTTCACACTGACTTTCCATACAATTTAGGATAGTTTGCTTCAAATTAGAGGCAGGGAATTGCCACACACAAGAGGAAGTGGAAGCATATGAGCCCGAAGCTTTTGGATGTTTGTTCCAAGTTATAGTTTGGTGTTGGGTCTCTTATGTGAGAGAAAATATATATAGTTTGATCAGCAGCTTGGTTTTCTTATTTGCATCCAGCATGATGGTGGCTTGCACTGTTCCTTGATGTTTGAACAAGGTTTTGTTTTCTGTTTTGTAAGACTACTTAATTAGTGGTTAGTGTGTTTGTAGCCTCCTCTTGTGGTCTGATAGCTGGTGAAACTGATAATTGCTTTTGTCCCTGATTAGTAATGTCCTTCATGTTAAACAGATACTCAGTTATAGTTACTGCTCTGTCTCCTGCCTTTACATAGACATTCCCAATTTTTTTTAAAAAATCTATTTTCTAAAATTAGGGTTTGGGATAGTAATAAAGCATCTCTGTCCAATTCCAGCCTGATAATGTGTTGAGTACTTCAACAGGGTTTCTTGTGAGTATCCTGATATGTTAGCTTTCAGAAGGAGCTGTGGTGACAATATTGCATCACATTTGAACAAATAAAAGGACCCTTAATCCTATGTATATTTAGACCATGCTGGGGGGGGGGGGCAGGGACTGCTAGGGGTTGTAGGACATTTTCTGTCTAAATATGCATATTGGATTGCACTCTAAATCTCTTTTTTTCTACATCTTGGGTTTTAGTAATTTGATTTTGGCATTGTAAGTAATGAATTCTAAGTTTCCAGATTTGGCAAACATAAAATATAAGCAAGTAATTTTATGTAGGTTGTATCATATCCATGAATGCATGTTCAGTGTGCAGCACCTTTTGACGTTTGTGTTAGAATTTAGGGAAGATGGTTTGGTGGGAGGATCAAGAATCATAGTAATATTTTTTAATTTGTTCAGAGAGTTACTCATTAACTGCTAGAATCTCCATTTAGACCACTATTTCCCAGTCTTGTAGTAATAGAAACTGCTTATCATGGTTTTCTGAACCATCAAAACTATTATTAATCTTTTAGAAATTAAAACTTTGGGGTGGGGGATTTGTTTTGCACATGACTAGCTATAGATTTATAAGCAACATTTTGAATTTCAGGCTTTATTTTTTATGGCTATGCAGACTCCTAGTACACTTGGCTATAAGGGTTTTGATTAGAAAACATTCTCTAGAGAGCTGAAGTAATAATGTGCATAATAATGCTTTGTACCTAAAACTGTGAGTATGGTTAGTTTAGTTCTTTAAGATCACTGGATCTTTGCCATATGATTACAGCCCTCAGCTTATCATAAGGACTGATTTCATGCTTCCCTCCTGCTAGGAAAGGTTTTCTGAAAATAGAGCATCCTGCAGACAAAACATGTAAGACAAATGGCTCATGAGAAGAAACTACATCTGGAGTCTGAGAAACTGCTGCCTGGTTCATATGATAATCATACCCTACATATGGTGGGGGAATGATGTCATACCTGTATTATCTCCAAGGCTGCTGGATGTCTTGTGTGGGGTGTACTTATGTAGGATGCATATGTATAAGAGACAATGCATGGAGACCTGGATTTTATTCATATATTTATTTATTATTTTATTCATATATTTATTATGTATTTCTCAACTGGCAGATGCCTTCAATCAGTTTACAATCTTAAGCAACAATAAAACAAAAATGGAAGATTGCTCTAAAATTACTACGGTCCTCAGGATCTAACTCCAGATTCTTCAGGAAAAAAAGAACCACTGACTCAAAGCCATCCTTCAAAGACACATTGATCAGTTTCTGGATCCAAGTCCTCAGGCTAGATCTATTGGCTGTAATCAGCCAGAATGGCAGGAGTCAAGTACACAGATGGTCGAATGGACAGACCAAAGCACTCTGTGACGGAGTTTGGACAACACGATAACCAATGGCAGTTTAAATTGTCAACTGTTGGTTGTGTTGTGTGGTGAGAGTTTTTAAACCAATGGTTGGTTATTTGGCCAAAATAACCAATGCAAATAACCAATGTGTCATGTGGAAGACACTGTTGGTTATTTCCTTGCCACAGAGTCGCAAGGCAAGAGCAGTCAAAGTGACTGCTGCTGCTCTAGTCCAGCTGGCAGGATAGATTCTTGACATCAGTGGCTGATGGGATACTAGTGGGAGGAGTCGGGGGGATGAGGGAGTCAACAGAGCAGCGACTAATAATCAACTCAACGCTGATCCTAATCCACACCATGGTTGATTATTATAATCTCGGGTGGAGAGTATCCCCTAAATAAACAACTGTTGAGTTGATTATTACCCCACCACTGACTATCATGTTGTCTGAATGCAACCTGTCTACATTGTCAGACTTCCACAACTTAAACTCATTCTATTAAACTGGACAAGATGGTGCACTGGACAGTTCCACCATCTGGTTTGTATTGCCTATGGAATCCAAGACATAGTGGATCTGAGTGACTTTATTTTTAAAGGGTATTGCAAATCAATCACAACAAGCAGTCAAGGATGCAATTAGATCTCCCAAAGTTGCCTACTCCTGAATTAGATCTTTCTTCTGATAAGCCTGTGAAAGGCTCCAAACCATCCAAAATACACACCTTATTGAAATGTTACACCTGTGCATCTTATAGGCAGTCATGATAGGCATGCTGGGTTAGCTTGAGAGAAGGCACTAATAAAGACAGGTGGTGTTAGCTTTTATTTGTTGTCTGTCCACAGTTTTGGCTGTTCATATAATTTGGCAATGTAAGGCTGCTTAATTATTGCTTTATACAATTGACATCAGTGTGTGTGTGTGTGTAGCGAGGCAGAGTAAATGTGTCATGCCCACCAGCTACGACATTTTAACCAATGTCAGAGATTTCTAAATTGTGGGCAAATTAGTTGCATTTCATGGGTACATAATACATTTCCTTCTATATTCAAAGTTTTTATTTATTTATTTTAATAAAAAACAGAGCAATAACTCCAATCAAGATCCCCAAGCCCCACACACCTACTTAACACATTACATTTTAAGACAGTCATCACTAAGTTGCCCATTATAGCTCTCAATTGTTCCAATGCTACCTACTAATGGTTTCTACTAGTATTAACAATTTTACCAAGCACTACAGGTACCTTGGGGTAAGCACAATGCATTAAGCATATGACAATTATAAGCAAGCATTTTGTTGTATGCCAAATCGAAACCTGAAATGGACAATGTCTGGTACCAACAGGTCTCCAATTCTTGGTTTACACGCTGACGTCAAAATTTAATTATTCTGTAAAATCAGTCTTAGTGAATACATAGCCCCAATTAAACGCTGACAAATAAGAAAAACTTATCCACTTCTTTTTTTTTTAACCATGTATTGAACCTACTCATGTATATACATTTGTGTGTATGTAGAAGCCCTTTTCACAGCATTCATTGTCCATCTGGATGTTGGAGGCAGGGCCAATGTGAGATTAAAAAAAATAAGGTTATGGTTGCAAAGGACTAACACATGTAAATGGAGTAATGGTTCTTCATTATAAGTTATTGGAAAGACTTTGAATACCAGAATATAAGAAGGGCTGTGCAGGATAGACCAAAGAAAGGCCCATATGGTTCCGCATTCTGGGATAGTGTCCTAAAGGGGCCCTGCGTGCAGCCAGCCCAGGACTGCACACAGCCATGATATTGCGCTTCACAGGGAAAGCCTTGACTTGCATGAAAATGGGAATTTCTGGAAGGGGCAGGTTGTATCCCTCCCAGAAACGCTTATTTTTGCTCGGGTCAGTGCTACCTGTCAGAAGCACGATATCATAGTCATGTGCAGACTTAGGCTGGCTGCGTATACATAGCCTTCATAGGACACTACCTCCTGTTCCCACAGTGGCCAACCAAAATGCCAGTGGGGAACTCACAAACAGGATATGAGCAGAGTAGCATCCTCCTACCTGTGTTCTCCAGCAATTGATATTGGGCCAGTTTGGACATCACAACAGCGCAGTTTTTGTTGTTGTTGTTGAAGCCTAAGATGTTTGTGAATGAGTGTGTGTGCTGGTGCATGTTGCTGCAGCTAAACAATCCAGGGACACTCAATCCCTGGGTTGTTTAGTTTTGTGTCCAAGCCAGGAACACCGTCTTGTCAGGGTTGATATGTCACAACAACCTAAGGTTGAAACCCAGTGGGAGTTGACCAGGCAGTGTACACAAGCGCAGTTGCTTGCTTACGAACAACCCATTGTTTAAAAGGATTGTCATGACGTATGAACTGGCTCACTGAGAGGCATATTGCCTCTGAATCTGAAGTAGGTGTTGGGGAAACTGTTGCAGGGAATTTTAATTTTGACCAGTAGGCCAAGGCGCATGTTCACACTATCATTTACTCATTCATATTTGTCTGCATGCATACACACTCACAGGAAAGCCTAGGGGATACTACACAGTTCATGCAACAAATCTAGATGAAACATGGTCTGGCTATGACAGACTCAATTAACAGGATGATGTCACTTAATGTTCACTAGTTTGTGACCCTTTTGTTCAGGGGTAGGCCCCAGCCTGCATGGCCAATGGTCAGATTATGGGGATTGTAGCCCAAAACATCTGGGGTGCACCAGGTTGCCTACCTCTGCTTTAGTTGGTCCCTACTGTAGTCTCCTGTCTTTTTTTTTTTTTACATGTCTGCTTCAATTTGTGTATGTATGTAATGGAAAATTATTTTCTCTTTCAGCCTTTTTTTCAGCTTGTAAAGTTACGAAAACTTGGGCTTAGTGATAACGAAATTCAGCGACTTCCTCCAGAGATAGCGAACTTCATGCAGCTAGTAGAACTTGATTTGTCTCGAAATGGTAAGCTTGACTTATGTGTAGATCTGTTTTATGGAATTCTTTTACAGCATTGATCAAGATGAGTAGAATCTCAATATAGAATTGTGTTGCCAAACACAATTGTGGGCATGCTCTTTCTCTCCCCACCTGGAAATGTAGAGGATTGCAACCCCAAGTTAAAATATATATAGATGAAGGGCTAGGCTAGCACAATAGACTTTCCCACTCCCTAAGAAGTTACTTCAGCATGCAACTTCCATCACCCATTGATGTGATACAGTCTCCTTCCTGAGTATTTGAATAGGGTATACTGGTCTAGGCATTGCTTTGATTACATTTGGACCATATGAAACTGCCTTCTGCAACTGTGGTGCATAGAAGATGTCACATATCCATGTAATGTGGAACACCAGCTGCCTACAGGAGATTGAGATATTGGTGTGAAGAAGCTTCATGTGATGCAGCCATACAATGCCTTTACTAGCTCTATGTATTACAGTGTAGGCAAGGGCAAAACATCAAAGAAATATGGATTTAAGCTGTCTTTGTGAAGCACATAATGTAGATGAGCCTGTAGTTCCAAGTCGTTTTGGCTTACAATTAGATAAAGATTACAACTAGATAAAACATGTGAAGTGCTTTTAACACACTAAACGCATGCTGAGTATTATTGTGAATTATTATAGCCCCAGACAGGACTTAGGCAATTGCACTGGAGGAGAAATGTTCTTAAGTATGAAGGAATTGGCTGGAAGGCTCTGTGAGTCAAACTACATGTTACTTTAAAGATATAGCTAGCTGTTTTATCTCTTTTTCTTACTCTGAAGTAAGTACAGGGAACCTAATCTGGATTGGGACCCTAGCAGGGGGAGGTAGGGAGCTTTAACACTTTCACCTATAATTCACATTTCTAAAAAGTGACATATTGGAGGAGCGTAATTTTTTTTGGTAGCAATTCACCATGCTAAAAAGTGATATATGGAAGCAATATAAATGTAAATTGCAGGAGTGGGACCACAGTGGGGAGCAAAGGGTTAAAGTGCTCCCCAATAGGGCCCCTACCTGGTTCAGGTCCCCTTTTGAATAAAGCTAAAAAAAAAAAAAAAAAAAGGAAATGGCAGCTAGCTACAACTTTAATGTGTGGTTTGATGCCAAGTCATATGTTTAGTGGATCATTCTATAAAGGGTCTCCCCAGAACTGAGTTGAGTTTCAAGCTAAGCCAAACTAGCTGGAGACAGCTGCCACACCCATCCTGATAAAACAAAATAGGCCTGGTTTCTTTCTTCTCCTTGGCAGCTAACTGCTTCTTCTTAAGGAAGCAATAGCAGTAGCAGGAGTCATACGTGTAAGTGCGAAAAGGCCCAGCTCTTGGAAATACTTAATTAAGGGGAACAAAAGCTGATCTTTAGATTCTAGGCTGTATAACCTGTTAATTTACCTCAAGTGCCTGCATGATTAAAGATGCATTTTATTGTGTTTTGTTTCAGTATTTTCCTTTCTGCTTTGAGATCAAAAGCGTTTGCCTAGCCTAAAGGCCGTGTCTTCCCAGAGCCACTGTTGTAGCATAGCTGTTGTGTCTCCCATTTGGTCATCTAGATAGCCTTGGTCAGAATTTGTTGTAACTGATCTGCAGCTTCCATTTGTCAATTTTCTAACCAATTGCCTGTTTGGGCTTCTGAGAGGTGAAAGGGTGTTTGCTTGCTATTGTGGATATAATGTTGTATATCTCCTGTTTACAGTGAACCTCATACTGGTGATCTGTTGCTCTCTTTTAGTATTGTGGGCATTTTTCTGCAGATAGTTAATTGGAACTGTGTGAAAAGTTAAAATTGTAAGTCCATGCCATTTTTTGTTGAACGTTTGCTATATTGCTTATTTCTCTCTCTTGCTGTAACTTCTCTCTCTTTTCTGTGCTAAGCAGTTCTTTGATGTAGTCACTCTGGAATCTTTCAGTAGCCAGATATTCCATTATAAACGTGTTCATTTGTATTTCCACTTCAGTGGAACTGCTGTCATGCACTTAAGGATGCACTATAAGTTTCTTACCAGGTCAATTCCAGAGCTGAAATGTGGCAGTATAAAGGTTGTTTCATAGACTTATTGTTCAATGTAAATATAGAGGATGTACATAATGTGCATTAATAACTTCCTCCACCTCTCAGTTATTCTTTTTAAAACTGAAATCTGATCATTCTCTGCAGGCTTCTCAAATGGCATTACGATTCATTAGAACTAAGGAAGTAGTATCAAAGCCTGGATATATTTCTTAATATCGAACTACATTTTAAAATATGCTGTGCAAAGTACAAACATTGCAAACAGCTACAACAGCAACTGAAATGATGTTCAATTCTAAGCTGAACAAATGTAAGAACAGCATTTCTAGTATTGCTATTAGAATCTGTTCTAACTAGCGCTTTCACTAAGTAACTACGCATACTGCTTGGTATGGATTAATATCTTGTGTAACCATTTCACTTGTTATGACCTGTAGTTCTCAAAATAGTCTTTAAAAGACTACAAAGGTGTACTTTTGCCACAGTGAGACTTCCTGAATAGGTTTTGCTTGTTCTCTGGATCTGACTGATACACTTGGGTTAGGAAGGATTATCCCACAAGTCAGAGTGCCTAGTGACCCTCTAAAGATTTAGTTGCATTTGTCATTACGTATAACATGCAACCACCACCTGCTTGAGTTAAGCAAAGCTGTTTGTTATGCAGGTTCTTTGGTGTAGTATGGTGCTCTTCTGTGCAAGTTCCTTGGTGTAGTATGGTCCTCTTCTGTGTTTGCCATGATGTGGTCTTGTGTGTGTGTGTGTGTGTGTGTGTGTGTATGCGTATACATGTACATTTGAATTAATTTCCCTTGCAGTAAGAAAAATAGAATATGTTCATTTGGTCCATGTTCGTTCTGTCAAAGATAATATTTGTGTGAAACATCTGGGCAAATTGTGGTAGATAAAATGCAATTCCCTAGAAGTGGGATCAGAGAATGCAGAAGTGGTGCCTGAACTCAGAGGAACATACTCTCAAAAGTTTTAATCTGGAATTTAGCAGCTGGAAAGGGGAACAGATGAGTCAAGGGTGAGGCCAAGAGGGATCAGAAATGCCTTGGGGACTAGTACAGAGTCTGTATCATGCAGAACAAAGTTGTGGGACATATGTCCCTCCAGATGTTGTGGGACTGCCATTCCCATTGGCCTGGCTGCCTGGTGCTGATGGGAGTTGCAGGCCAATAACTTCTGGAGGGCCACATATTCCCCACCACTGCTGAAGCAGCTATGTATTAAAAGACAGGGGTTACAGCTGGGATACCATCATAAAGTGGACAGGTTCCCTCCTCTGTCCTTTAATGTAAATCAGTGTGCTGGTTAAAATACTTCTTCCTTATAGGGGGCTGCTCATGGATTAGTTGCAAAAGTGGCTGGGTATCATGTGGGCAGTTGCTGTCAAGTCATAGGCAGCATTCGGACAACACGATAATCAATGGGGGGCTGGGAAACGATACTCAGTTGTGTTGATTATCGTGTCGTCCTTATGCTGCCAATAACTCACTGTCCATTGCCTCTTCTCCCCTCCATTGCCTACAATGTTGTCCGAATGCTGCCGATCAGCAACACAACAGACGATTGTGTCCCCCCCCCCCCCCGGTTGATTATCGTGTTGTCCGAAACAGGCCATACTGTTGTTGCATGTAAAATGGATGGGTTGTAGGGAATGAGTGAGTTGTCAGGGAACAGAAGAACACCTGGTCGTTCCACTTTAACTGAGTAACCCACAATCAGCTCCTGCTGAATGTGAAGTTTGAACACAGACTGCTGGGTTGTTTAGGGGCTAAATAATCCAGTAGTTAATCCAATAAAAATCATGGGTTAACTGGTGGATTGTTTAGCCCCTAAACAATCCAGCAGCCTGGGTTTGGATATTACACTCAACAGGAGCTGATCACCGGTTGCTAAGTAAAAGTGGAAGAGGCGGGCATGCTGCAGGCAGAGCACATGCTCTCTTCCACTCATGCTTGTGACAACCCATGGGTTTTTAAACCAGCGGATTATCATTATGTGCAAATCAGGTAATTTATCACTTATTCTCCAACCCGGAAATAAGCCCTGCAGGCATTGTACAAGATTTACTCACTATTTTGAGGGTGGTTTTTTTTAACAATTCCTATTGACAAATCCAAATTACTAATCCCACCTCTAATGTTAGAGATGACAGATCTTGCAATTGTTTGGAGGAGGTTGCAAAGTTCTTATGTCTATATAAACTCCTCCATTCTGGAGGCAGTAGCCACAAATCCTTGTTTAAATTTATTTATTCATTTATTTGTTACATTTATATCTTGCCTTTTTTCTTCCAAGGAATCCAAGGCGCCATACATAATCTTCCTCCTCTCCATTTTATCCTCACAACAACAACCCTGTGAGGTAGGTTGGCCAGAGAGTCTGTGACTGGCCCATATTTACCCAATGAGCTTCTATGACAGAGTGGGGTCTAGAACCCAGATCTTCCGACTCCCAGTACAATACCGGCTCTCTGGGTTAATTTTTGATAACTATCAGCTCTGGATACAATTCATATTTAAGCTCTGGCAATAAATAATGAGAGAACAATCCTGTCTAGGAGAGGAAAGTATACCCTCTCACTTAAAGCACAGCTAGCTTGGCTTACAACACTTCAGCTGGCCTAACTTTCACTTGACACTGTGCCTGTTTGCACTGCCCTACGTCATAAAGCTTACACTTTATAGTCTTGTTGTTTAGCAGTGCCTGTGTCTATATTCTGTCTGCCAGAGCATCTGGGCATCACGTGTGTATATAGAGCATTCATTGATGTGCAGTGTCAGAAAGATCCTGGATATTCAAGAGGATTGAATTGGTTAATCAGCAGAAATTGTCCTACCTGGTTAACTATTGTACACTTCTTTCTGCTTAGAAATGCCTAATTTAATTATGATGGCAGTTTGGCAGAGTCAACAGATTCTGTCGCTGCTGCTGCTGCTGTTATTATTATTATTATTATTATTAATCTTGCTGTCATTCGTTCTTGATGATGAATGTAAAGAAATCAACAATTGTTGGTGATCCATCATTGTGTAATTGTGCTTTAGAAATTAGCCAAAAATTTAAATACAGTCTCATACGTCTGTCGGGCAGAGAAGCTGTTCAGAGGGAAGGAGATTTTCTGTCTTACTTCAGTGCAGTTCTGCTTCTGTTTACAGAAACCTCACAGGAGGAGATGGCAGGATGGAGGGAAGAGTAAAAAGCACAATGCATTTCTGTGCATGGAGCGTACAAACGTATTGACTCCCCTCCCCCATTGCCTTGGCTCATAATGACCATTCTTTCAGTAGTAGTAAATAAAACAAAGCTGTATCAAATCTGGTAGCATTTTAGTGAAGCAATGCAAAGAATTAGTGTCAAACTGTCTTCCTAATTACACTTGTAGACTGTACTGTGGCCAGACTATCAGCTCTGGGTTCAATTCATATTAAGGCTCTGGCAATAAATAATGGGAGAACAATCCTGCCTGGGAGGAGAAAGTATATCCTCTTACTTACGGCACAGCTAGCTTGGCTTTCTTCACTTCAGCTTGCCTAACTTTCACTTGACAGTGTTCCTGTTTGCAATGCCCTACGTCACAGAGCTTATACTTGATAGCTTTATTGTTTAGCTGTGCCAGTGTTTAGTCTGTGTTTAGTCTGTGTATGTACACGAGAGAGAGAGAGAGCATTCATTGGTGTGCAGTGTCAGAAAGATCCTGGATATTCAAGAGAACTGAATCAGTTCACCAGCAGCATTCAAAATTATTCTACCTGGCTAATTGTCATACAGGCACAGATGTCCATATAAATCAACCATAGAGCTTTGAAAATGGATACACATCTGTCTGTTTTCTGCACCGTTAATAAGGGATTTTGTCCATTGCCTTAATTAGTGTTCCTCCCAGCAACCAAATATTTGGGAGAACATGCCAAAATGTCATTCTTGATGTATTGCACTTTTTAAAAATGCCATTATTTAAATGAAAGCAGGGCATTCAAGTGTTTGTTAGTACAAGTCATCAAGATTGACTTTCAGGATTCACATTTTGGAAGATTCTTCTCCTGATGTCAATTGTTATACAGATGGAATTGTTTAAGTTCTCTTCCTCTTTCATTGTGTGTTAAGGAAATCTGAACATTTCCTTATTTATGTAAACGTTTCCAAACTTTGTCAGAATTTCCATAATTTTGGAGATGACGGGCACTGTTCAGGGCTGAAAGGTATTCATATTGGAGTACAGGTGTTTAGCATGAGGCATAAAAGCCTTTTACCTTAAGAGAATTTTAAGCTTTGTTCTATTTCTCCCATATATGTTTTTACATATTCTTTCACTGTGGCCATGAAGGCACTATTCACCTTTGCACACCATATCTCTTTGCTACAGTGCCACTTCCATTATCGATATATGTCCTACTATACAGATGTTCAATTCACCTGTGTACTACTATACTGGTAACTTAAAAAGATTACCAAAATAATGCATGTGAAATTCTTAAAATATCTAGATCTATATACATGCTGTAGAGAAGAACTTACGCACAGTGAGGAAGCTGACTATATCCCTCTGTGACTGATGCACAGAGTTCTATCTACAGATGTATCTAAACTGAAAATGATATTGAAGAATCTGGAAGAGGAGCCTAAAATTGCATCCCTTCCTTTTTAAAAAAAAAGCAGTGTGGGAACTTCCTCAGTCCATGGGCCAAATTCCAATATTGGGAAGGTCTCAGGAGAACACATTCCATCTCTGGGCTGGTCCAAAATGTGGTTCTTACTGATTTTAAGCTTACTCAGAGGCAAGCAGGACAAGCCTCTCCATGTCTACTCAGAAGTAAGCAGGATTGGATCACTCAGCAGCACTTTCAGATGAAATCCCAAATACCAAGCCTCTGCATATCTATTCAGAAGTAAGCATGAGAGCATATCTAATTACAAGCAAGCAGGGCAAGTCTCAGAAGTAAGCAGTGCAAGCCTGAGAAGTAAGCAGGACAGAATCACTCAGCAGCTTCCATTGCAGGGGCTGACCCCCTTCTCTTGCAGGGAAAAGCTCTTATCTCCGGTCAGCAACTGATCAGAGATATGAGCCTTTTTCAGTGCTCAGCAAGAGCATTTATCTTGCCCAGAGAGTGGGCAAGACCCGGGAAAGAAGCTGGCAGGCCAGATGGGGAACTCCCACAGGCTGTATGTGGTTTGTGGGGCAACTGTTTTAAAACTTTTTTCCACTTCCCCCTCCCCACTTATCGGACTTGTTTCACCCCTTTTCTCCAAACGCTAAATTCTAGTGTTCAGTTGAGATTCTTTTGCTACTAATTTTCTTCCATAGATAAGTAATATGAATTGAGCTCAATAGCAGATGTGCCCACGTTTTTTTTTCCCAGAGTGTAAATTCTCCAGGGGGCATTAGCGAATGTTGCATCTTCTAGTGCTAGTTTAAAAGATTTAAGCAAGCACTTCAGAAGTGTAGGAGATTTTCTAGTTCTCAGTGTAGTTGTATGTGCAGCCTACCAGTCTACTAGGTCCATTGCATCTTCTTGTGTTATTAAGGTCCCCCACATCTTGTAATATAGCAATAATCAACAAATTGGCTGTAGAGTTCATGGATAACCAGGGTTGTAAATCATCCTGCTGTAAGGTTACCTAAGCACCTCAAACTTGATTGGTTCCTAGTAATTACAAAGCGCTCTCTGTCATGATCTTAAGTGTGTCTGTGTGTATACAACATACAGATCAACAAATATAGGAATGCAATTTAGGGAGGGCAGAGTCTCTGCCTTCTACTCAGTTTTCACCCCATGTGATACTTCCTGAGGAAAACCAGTATGACCTGTTTTCTGTGATCACAGCGGCCCACTGCTGCAGGGAGATTTTTGAATATTCAAACTGCTACCATGGTGTTATGCAAACCTTGGTGGTGGGGGTTGCACAAGGGCTAAACAACCCCCACATAATTCTAGAACGGGCTATTCTTAACCCTCCCACAACCCCTGCTGTTTGGGTTCCGATGACATTACAAGCTGTGGTTTGAATATTCATAATGGCCACCTGCACACCTATTTATTCATGTAAACCAGCCTTATTTCTAATCAACTCATTCTATGTTCATCTTCCAAAATGCCTAAAGTAGAGAATAATTCTCCTTTTGACTTCAGAGAACTTATGTATTAACTTGCAAAAATCAGAATTGTTTTTTTAAAAAATAAGCAGGAACTGTATGGTACCTTTGCTATAAATTTAATGCTGCAAAAAGCCAAGGATGCTACATGAGGGAAGAGGGACAGGAACAGGAGTGAACAGAGAGATGTTAAATGCAATGCACATAGAATCATGCTGGATTGTTCATTTGGATTCCACAGAAATCTCTAAATGATGGGTTTGAATATAAATGCGAGCCAACATTTGTCATTGCTTTTAGAAAGATAATTGCTAGTTCTTCTTCGTGGTCTCTGTGCATCACACATATGGGCTCGCATCGACATCGAGCCCGCTTCGGGAACTTCCTAAGCTAGCTTAGATTTTTGGCGGGAACCCCTCCCCCCCACCGTCCTATCGCGCATGCTCGGGGTTCCCGCCTCCCTCAGTTCTTCTTCGACCGCTCGACTAGCTGCCTCGCGGTGGACTTCCTCTCGTCGTTCGGTGTTCCTGAGGAGAACGAAACAGATAAGAGTTAGCTTAGATTAGTTAGTTAGTTGGTTAGTTAGTTAGTGTAGTTAAGAAATTTTAAAAAAAAAATTAATAATATAGTAGAGTTGATATAGTTTATGGCGGCCACAGCCTTGTTTAAGCGTTGTGTGAGGTGCCGGGCTAAACTAGCCCTCACGGACGGCCACTCGCTGTGTGTCGCGTGCCTGGGAGAGGGCCACATTGTGGAGACTTGCCCTCTATGTATGGGGTTTTCGCGCCAAACACGGCGCAATAGAGCTGACCGTCTCCGCAGTATCCTTTGGAGTCGGGAGCTAGAGGCTGTGGACGTGCCTCGCCCCATGGAAACTCAGCCCTCAACTTCTGGGGAGCGCGGCCATCAGGCGGTTAGTCGCTCGAGCCCAGCATCCCCTCGCTCACCGTCCCCTTCGGTAGCGGCGCAGGGTCCTCCTCGCAAGAAGCAGAAGCTCTCTAAGAAAGACTCGGCTAAGTCCAGGAAAGCAAAACCGAAGCTTGCGAAACCATCGGTACCGACCGCGAAATCCCGGTCGACACCGACAGACACTGGGCCTGTGACGACTCTGCCACCGATACCGAGACGTTCTCCTGCGGTATCGGAGCCGGCGGGCCGATCATCTTCGGCGTCGATGCCGAAACCGAGGAAGTCTTCTTCGGCGTCAGCGCTTCCTTCGCTACCGATCTCCCCTCGGCCGGCTTTACCCTCGGTACCGAGGAAGAAGTCTGGAAAATCATCATCGGTAACGACAACATCGACAGCGAAGGCGCGGATGCCCACTTCGAGCTCGAGGGCGAAGCCATCGGAGGCACGGTCCACCTCCTCGTTACCGAGGACACCATCAGACCAACGCTCACCGAGTGCACTGCCAGCCCTCCTCCTGGATCCTCCAATGGCGCCACTGTCGCCTCCGATAGAACTCTTCTCGGACGTGGAGGGCATCGATACCGAGGTGGATGTTCACCTGGAACATCCATCCCCGGTGAGGTCGCACGCTTCCAGATCTCAAGCCTCTCATCTATCGGTAACGTCCCGAGCCTCTCACCATACTGCGATAGTGCCTCATCGCGGTTCACGATCACGGTCTCCTTCGAGGGAATGGGACAGATATTCAGATAGGTCCCGTCACTCGTCCAGGTCGTCAAGGCATTCTCGATACCGGGATCCAACGACTTTCCGTTTCGACCCATACACTGGTCAACGCTTAACAACTGATCCGTTACCGACGTCTCAGCCGTCGCCCCAGGCAGGGCGCTCCTCCACTCGACGTCGTGGACAAACAGCCTCAACAGCATTGCAACCACTCATATCGACGGACTTGCCTACGCCTTTGTCTCCGCAGTCCGCCGAAGACTACGCATCAGACACATCTTCAGTGGCTTCTGCCGCGCGATCGGCTCCCTCTCCAACGGATGATGTGGCAACTACGGACAGGGCTTCCCCGTCGATGGAGCATAGCAGTTTTGCAGAGCAGATGCTGAGAATGGCCCAGTCTCTAGGTGTGGAGCACCAGCTGCCACAGGATGACCTTGACGACAACATCTTTGACGTTATGTACGCGGAGCCAACTCCGCAGCTTACGTTGCCAATGGTCAAAACTATATTGAAGACCCTAAAGCAGCCATGGCCTAATCCTTCAACGATGGGTCAAACGTCGAAGCGGCTCGATGCACTTTATAAAGTGAAAGAGGCAGATGCACCGTTTCTCTTCGTACATCCTAAACCAAATTCTATCGTCGTGGAAGCGGCACAGGGCCGTTCCGCTAGGACCCATTCTACACCATCCGACAAAGAGGGGCGTAAGCTGGATGCCATCGGCAGGCGAGTTTATTCTGCAGGAGCGCTGGTGGCAAAAATCTCTAACTACCAAGCCATGATGGCCCGTTACCAGTTGTTCTTGTGGCAGAAAATAACATCGCTAACGGACTATCTCCCAGAAGATCAAAGGGAGCTAGCTAGAGTGTTCCAAGCCGAAGCTACCCGTCTTGCCAAACAGCAGCTTACCACCTCCCGTCACCAAACTGACGCGGCGTCGAAGGCACTGGTCTCAGCAGTGACCCTTCGCCGCCATGCATGGCTCAGGTCAACATCTCTGCCGCAAGAAACGCGGGGTCGGATCGAGGACTTACCGTTTGACGGCGAAGGCCTATTTAATTCACAGACGGATACCACGATGGATACGATCCACAAGGCGAAGATGACAGCCAGGAAAATGGGGATCCACACCGCCCCGCAGCCCGCATATCGGCCGCGTAAGTGGTATAGGCCAGTTCCGTTCCAGTCTCGCCAGCAGCAGGACCGGCAGCAACGATACCAGCCGCAAGCTGCGCAGTACCAACAGCGAAAACCATCGTCACACTTTCGCCAAACTCGCCCTAGACCGGACCAGGCTCCTAAACGGCGTCTTTGACTTTGCACGCGCCCCCCCAGACCGTTTTCGATTTGGCGACACCCTGGCTCATTATTACAACGCGTGGGCTGCCATTACAACGGACAGCTGGGTGTTGGCCATAGTCGAAGGGGGCTACAAAATAGAGCTGAGAGTCCCTCCTCCACTAGGCACTGTGAGAGTCACACCACCATCCCCCCCCTTGTTGCAGGAAGTAACAACATTGCTACAGAAGGGGGCAATCACGAGAGTTCCACCATCTCGAGTCGCCCAAGGCTTTTACTCCAGGTATTTCACGGTGCCAAAGAAGGACGGGGGCCTCCGGCCTATTATGGATCTCAGGCGGCTCAACCGTTTCATAAAAACCAAGAAGTTTCGAATGATCACACTGGCATCGATACTTCCGCTGCTCAGAAAGGGCAGATGGTTCACATTGATAGACCTAAAGGATGCCTACTTCCACATCTCCATCCACCACCTGCACCGGAAATATCTCAGGTTTGTGGTGGGGCACCGTGTCTATCAATTTGCCGTACTCCCCTTCGGTCTGAAGACGGCCCCAAGGGTGTTCACCAAATGCATGGGGGCAGTTTGCGCACACCTGCGGGCCAAGGGAATCGAACTGTATCCGTATTTAGACGACTGGTTGATCGTCTCCCCATCGCAAGACCAAGCTCTTGCAGACGTTCAACTAGTAGCGCAGACCCTGTCCTCGTTGGGACTACAAATCAACATGGAAAAATCGGTTTTTCAACCCACAAGGACCCTCCAGTTCATAGGAGTCCTGCTAGACTCGGTCTCCGGCAGAGCGTACCTTCCAGAGGGCAGAGCAAATACCATCACGGCCATGGCAGCGAGAGTCCGGCGACGGGCCCAATCAAAGGCAATCATCATTCTGAGATTGTTGGGTTGCATGGCTGCGTCAGTCTTCGTCGTCCGATGGGCGCGACTCCATATGCGGCCCCTGCAGCAGCTGCTGCTCCGGCATTACGATCCGACTATGAACCCTCACAGACTTTACATCGCTATCTCTCAGCAGGTTCGGCACTCTCTCCGATGGTGGGAAGACCCGGAGAATCTGTTCCAGGGCATGCCATTTGTGTCAAAAGGCCCCTCACGGGTCATCACCACGGACGCATCCCTGCAAGGTTGGGGGGCTCATTACAGGGACCTGACAGTGCAGGGCAGGTGGTCGGCAGCGCAACAGCGCCTCCACATAAATTTCCTCGAACTACTGGCAGTAAAGAGAGCCCTGCATGCGTTTCAACGACACCTGCGGGGGCATCATGTTCAAATTCTGACAGACAACACCACTACAGTGTGGTACCTCAACAAGGAGGGAGGAACAAGATCCCAAAACTTGTTGCAATTGACCAGGGACATTCTTCTTTGGGCGATTCCCAGACGTATTCGACTCTCTGCCCTGCATATAGCGGGATCAGACAATGTGATAGCGGATGCCCTCAGCCGGACCTTTGCAGAGGCACACGAGTGGCAGCTAAAGCCTCAAATAGTACGCAGAATCTTTGCTCTTTGGGGCTCACCAGACGTGGACCTGTTCGCGACGCAGGAGAACACTGTTTGCAGCGCCTACTGTTCCAGAGCAGGGATAGGGGCGAAATCCCTAGGGGACGCATTCGCTTACCACTGGGCCAACGCCCTCTACTACATCTTCCCTCCGTTTCCGTTGATGGGACGGGTCATAGCGCGGATTCTGCGACACAACACCAATGCACTTCTTATAGCACCATGGTGGCCGAGGCAACCGTGGTTCACCACTCTCCTAAGACTCGCGGGCCCCCGGGTTTGGAGGCTTCCTGCAGTACCGGACATATTATCAAGGAGGGGTGGCCAGATTCTTCACCCAGAACCGAACAACCTGAAACTCACAGTGTGGAGAATCCTACCCGGTGGAGCCACTTAATGTTGCCACTCGAAATCCGATCCATACTGGAGTCGGCGAGAAAGCCTGCTACTAGGATATCATATCAGGCAAAGTGGAACAGATTTTAAAAATTTGCTTCAGTTGCCGGATTCGACCACCTCTCGGGACCCATCTCGGGAGTCCTCTCATTTCTGTATTCGCTACATGAGACGGGCCTTACGCCAGCTTCCATAAAAGTGTACCTAGCGGCAATCTCTGCCACTCACGATCTCGTGGATGGAGTTTCGGTGTTTACACACCCACTGTCTAAGGCATTCCTGAAGGGGCTTCATAACATTTCACCGCCGGTTCGTCCACCAGTTCCACAGTGGTCGCTTTCTCTGGTCTTGGGTGTATTAATGGCCAAGCCCTTTGAACCGTTGGCGACAATTGATATACGTCTACTAACTTTTAAAACTGTTTTTCTGGTTGCCATCACGTCCGCCAGGCGGGCATCAGAACTCGCTGCGTTACTTGTTGATCCCCCATATACCCAGTTCTTTAAGCATAAAGTTGTCCTAAGAACAGGTCCTTCGTTTACACCAAAAGTTTCATCCAATTTTCATCTTAATCAAGATATTGTTCTACCAACGTTTTTCACTGCGTCTACAGACCCGTTGGTCTCGACTCTGCACGCCTTAGATGTTCGCCGAGCCTTAGCGTTCTACAAGTCTCGATCGGAGGAATATCGGAAATCTAGGCAATTATTTGTATGCTTTGGCGGAAAGAATAAGGGATTGCCAGTTTCTGCTCAACGCCTTTCGGCATGGATTGTTAACACTATCGTTCTCACCTACCAGCTGGCTGGCAAAGAACCCCCATCTGCGGTGAAGGCGCATTCCACTCGAGCGCAGGCGACATCCACTGCTTCCTTGCAAGGGGTCTCGATTCCCGATCTTTGCAAAGCCGCAACCTGGTCGAACGCCTCCACTTTCGTCAAACATTACAGGCTGGACGTTCGAGCGAGACAAGAATGCTCCTTCGGCAGGGCTGTCCTGTCGTCAGTCTGTCTGTAACATCTCAGCGAGCCTACCCACCTCCTATGGTAAGTGATGATTATTCGCCCATATGTGTGATGCACAGAGACCACGAAGAAGAAATCCAGGTTGCTTACCTGTAACCGTAGTTCTTCGAGTGGTCATCTGTGCAGTCACACAACCCACCCGCCGTCCCCTCTTGGCTCCGCTTTCGTTGGCAAGAGGTTCTCAGCATGCTCTAGATTCTGATTGTGTTAGACTGGGATACTATTGTAGTTTGCTCTCTCAGTAGCGAGGCCGAGCGGTCTCATTGAACTGAGGGAGGCGGGAACCCCGAGCATGCGCGATAGGACGGTGGGGGGGAGGGGTTCCCTCCAAAAATCTAAGCTAGCTTAGGAAGTTCCCGAAGTGGGCTCGATGTCGATGCGAGCCCATATGTGTGATGCACAGATGACCACTCGAAGAACTACGGTTACAGGTAAGCAACCTGCATATTTGTATCTTACAAAATAGTCTTGCTTTGCGGGCTTTTAAAATGCATTGATGCTTAAAATAAAGATTGTATGGTAAATTCTCAGTTGCCATTTCTGACTATACTATTTTTTCTCCTGCAGATATTCCTGAAATACCTGAAAGCATCTCCTTTTGCAAATCATTGCAGGTTGCAGACTTCAGTGGGAATCCCCTCACCAGGTAATCTTCATAAAATTGTATGAATTCTTGTGGAACTACAGAAATTGTTGAAGTCTGACAAGTATGAGTGTAAAGAAGATCTTGTCTTTTGGCTGCTTCTACATGATTGTTTTAATTATGAGGTTTGTCTCTGTGTACTCCTGCTGATAGACTAAGTTGTTCGATAGGTAAATTAAAATGCTCACTGCTTTGAAGACAGAATTGAAAATGATAGGAAAGTCATTAATCTTTTAGCAAAAATCAATTTAAAAATGTGACATTTCTGTGCTTCTTAATGATGCACAGTACGATTGCTTGTGCAGTGATTGCAGCCTCTTGTAAAAAGTGCCCTAGGATTAGAAGGTGGACCTTTTAGTCACTCAGCTGTGACTAGTGTCAGACAGTGTGGTATAGTAGCTAGCATGTTAGATGGGGAATCGAGAGATCTGGGTTCTAGTCCCCACTTGGCCATGGAAGCTCACTGGGTAACTTTGGACCAGTCATAGGCTCTCAGCTCAACTTACCTCACAGGATGGTTGTTGTGAAGATAAAATGGAGAAGAGGAGGATTAACGCTGCCTTGGGTTACTTGGAGGAAAAAACGTGAGACATAAATGTAATAAATAACTAAACAAACAAACTGCACTACCTTCCTCCCTGCCCTTTCCCTGCTCCTCAATATTTTCAAGAAATGAAACCAAAAGATGCTATTTGGGGAGGACACAGAATTTCTGTGTCTCCGAACACAAATCAGCAATGAAGCCTTGTTCTGGCCCATCTTCTTTTCCTGTGGCTTCGGAGGGATCCCATTTCACCTTGGGAAGCTCCAGAAATGGTCCCAAGGGGTGCAATTGTGCTCACGCTTTGTCCGTATCAGACACACATTTTCACTGTTTGCTTGTACTAAGGCAGAACTTGCCTTGTGGAAACTGTGTTTCATTTATCTCTCATACAGACTTGAATCCCCACAACAATGTAGAACCCTGAATTAGGTCTGCTTATATAGAAAAAGGCTGGGGTGAGGTGGCGAGCAGTTGAAGAGCTATTCATGATTTGTGAGGCTGCTCAAACATGTGGGACACACATTATTTCTAAAGAGACTATATTTTTTTTTCTGGAGCAGCTGGCTGAAACATCATGATTTTGTGTGATCCAGAGAGATGGTTAGAGAGTATCAAAAAGGCTGAAGGAAAGTTGATAGGATTTCTTAGAAGCCTCTGAGGTGCTTCATGTTTGTCATCGTACTTAATCAAAGATACTGGAATACAAAAGAAATGCACCTTGTGTGACAATTCTGAATGATATATGTGGCTTCTCTTAGCTGAAGGCAGGGAACTGTGTATGTATATATGGAGATTCAATCATTTGCTGCTCCCATGTATTGGTAAAACAACAATTTAAATGTACATGGGCTTGTGAGAACAGACATGAGAGATGAATTTTGGCTGTTGTGGAGTTCAAAATCTCATGCGAAACATGGCAGGCACTTGATCTTGTCCCTCCAGTGGTCTAATATGCTGCCTCATTGCTTTCTCAGGTCCCCTCTACAAGATTTCACTTTGATGCCCGGTTGCCCGATTATGTGCATTCATGGATAAGCGCATTTACTCCTAATACCTATTCACGAGAGGCGGTGAAGCGCATTACAGGCTGTATGAAACGCGCTTTAAAGTTGTTTACATGCAGAGAATCACATAAAAGTCGCTATTTAACGCGCATTCGAAAATGCAAATAATCAGAGATAAAACGCGCCTGGACCCCTGATTTGCACTCTGCTCTTGTAGAGGTAAATTTGGTAATGCGCCTTGAAAGAGTTTTAAATCGCTCTTGTAGAGGCACCCCCAGTCATTAAAGCATAGCTTTAGCAAAGTTATGGTATTTCCTTTTCAGAATATCAATCCTATCAACAACTAACTGCTCCCTGTTTCACACACAACATATATTTAGATGGGAACAGTCTGTTTAATCAATCGCTTAAAGGCAATGTGCCCATGTAGAAAGTAGTCTTTGCTTTCAATCCAATTAAGCCTTGCTTATTTTACAAGAGCCTAATAGATGATACCCAGTCTGTAATAACTTCTTGCTTCCAAACGAATTCTCATGGATGATGGCCATTTTCCTCTCATGCAGGACCAAGAAGACAAGTCCTTGAAGTTCACTGATATTGTTTGGCTTTTGTTGGTCTGGTTAGATTCAGTGTCATGGCTCCGCTCCACTTTAATGAACTATTGATTTGCTTTTTTAAAAAAGCATGTAGTGGTGCATTACAGGCCAAGCGGCCTGGTTGTAAGAGAGAGGAAGTCCTCGGGAAAATAGTCCTGTGCAGAAAACAATTCAAAGAAAAGGGGAAGGAAAACCTTTCCAACAAAAGTGTCACATTTGAGAAGAAAATATATTTTAAAACCACGCTGTTAACAATAATGAACCATTTATCCACAGCTTCTTGTGCTAACTCAAGAATATGCTTTGTTCAGTAGTGTGGACAGAATAACACTAACTGGTGTCCTCATGTTAAGTATTGTATTAAAGGAATAAATATTGATGCTGGTCTACATTTTATAAGCTGTTATAATTATCGTATGTTTATTTTTTTCTGTTAAAATGAAGGGTTTATGCTGCTTTAGTTCATTTATATTTATAGTTTATGTCTTCTATTTTGTAAACTGCCAGAAAAGTTGATATAAAATTATTTTAATTTTTAAAAAATAATAATTCAAGACTAGGAGAGCAAAGTTCAGCCTATAGCTGCTGAAACATAAATCATGATGGGCTTCTCTGCAGAAGATGCAGAAGAGAAGAAAATTTATCCTTTTTTGCTGTCCTTGACTGATTCTGAGCTTTCTTTGTGTAGGTTGCCTGAAAGCTTTACTGAATTGCAGAATCTAACATGTCTCTCTGTGAATGATATCTCTCTACAAGCATTACCTGAAAACATTGGAAAGTAAGTTCAGTTTGTTTGTATTTAAATGAGATACTTGATTTCTGAAACGCATCAGTGATAGACTTCATATATAAACCTAAATACCTGTGAACAGTACATAGAAAACATTTTCAGGCTATTGTAAGTATCCTAGGTCAAGTGGCCTTCAACTAGTGCATTTCAACCCAAAAGTGGGTTGCAAGATCAGTCCAGATGGGGTGCGGCAAAGCTGCTGCTGCCATGTGTAAAATTGTGAAAGTGGGTCCCATGTCACAGGTTGGGAGTCCAAGGTGGGTCTCGAGTCTGACCAGTTGAAGACCATTGTCCTAGGACATCTAGATACTTGTAACAGCCTGAACCGTGAGGTAATATGGTTGCTAAAAGCAAGATGGCAAGTCCAATTCAAATCTCCATTCAGCCATTAACTCATACTTATGCATTATATCAATGAAGAATACTCTTTTTTTTACGAGGGCTGGTTTTACATATGACATTTTTTTATATCAGGGGTAGGAGAGGTGGTACGTCATGTGTGAAGCATTACTGAATACACAGAACAGAGGCCAGATCTATATCAAGCAGGATATAGCAGTGTGAAAGCGGTATGAAAGTGGTATATAAAAGGCAGGAGCCACACTACTGCTTTACAGCGGTATTGAAGTGCACTGACAACTGTTGGGGCCCATTGACACAAACCATATACCACTATATTCTGCTTGGCGTGGCTCCTGCCTTTTATAAACTGTTTTCATACCACTATATCCTGCTTGGTGTAGATCTGGCCATAGTATAGGCAATTGACTTTTAGTGTCTTGGAGATGGTCCTGGCTAAGACAAAATGGTGAACCATAGTTTAGCATTATGAATATGTGCTTTTCCTTCCTTCATGCATGAAAGAGAAGGAAGTTTAAAGCTTCTAGTTGTAGTTTTGAACAGTTGTTATTTCTCAATACACTCTATTCAAATACCCTGAATGCACTGCATGTATTCCATATTCAATACAGGAACCCATGTCGTGTTGTAGCCACAGCTGATTCAAAAATGTTGATCAAACTGTGGTTTCAGGTCATGGTTTGTTAATGAATTGTGGTTGGAACAAACCACAGTTTTCTGTATTCAGATGTAATGGGAAACTAGTTTAGTCAAAACCAGAATGGAAAGCTTTAAACTCCCTCCTTTTCCTTGCTTGCAAAGGAAGGAGTGGAAAATACATGAGTCCAGAATTTTTGCCTATGCATTTTCCTGGCAAAAAATCATGCTTTTGTAACATCTGAACTGAGCCCAAGAACAGTATCCAATGGAGCATTTACACCCTTGCTGATTTCCCACCCCAACAATTCTGTTGCACAAGTGGGTGTTTTTTCTGTTTAATTACCCTAACAATGAAACAGACTGTTAAAATGTGTATGTGTGTTGGAGCAAGGGGAACATCTCACCAAAAAGCTACAAGTACTTTGATATGTGTGTAGAATTCAAAATTTGACATAATTACCAAAAATGCTACCAACCAGGCTTACTGCAAATCAAGTTCTGGAGGGATTCTGCCCCCCCCCCCCTTCCTGGCTTTGCATTATTAGGCTCTTCGTGATGATCTGAATAGTACCCACTGGACTTGATGTTTCCTTTGCGAGACCTATTTTTACCCTTATTAAAGTATCAATAGATTGCTGTGTTGGGAATAGGAACTAATCATGTGTAGGCTGCTCCTCCAAGACTCTCTCTTCTACATAGGTGGCATAGGAAGACAGAATGGGAGGGAAGACAATGGCAAGCTGTTGTAGCTCGAACTGTAGCTGCTGGATAAGCACTTTATATTATCTCTCACCTGATGTTCTTTGAATTCCACCACTGCCTCTGCAACCCTGTAGCCCAGCCTTCCCTAACATGGTGCCTTCCAGATGTTTTGGACTCCAGATCCCATCAGCTCCAGCCAGCATGGCAAATGGCCAGGCATGATGGAAGCTGTAATCCAAAACAATTGGAGGTTGGAGAAGATTGCTTTTAGGGCCATCCTGAGTATTATACAGTTAAAATTCCCAGCAGTCGTAACTCTGACACTGCACAGTCCTGTCCAAAACAAGACCTAGTACCTAAAGGTGATGATCTACACACGTACTTGTAACCTTTAACCTCCAGTTCTCCAGAGCTTATCAAACATGTCATTAGAGAGTTCATTAGGTTGTTCTTTAACTTCTCAACTTGCATTTCTATAAATACATTATCTCTTTTGGGAAAAATGATTGTAAGAAAGCATCTCCATAAAGATGCCAACTTGATAAACACACTTAATTTTTTTTATGCTAATATGTTCATGAGCAATCCTCCAGGCATTGCATGGGAATGATGATCTGTGCTTTGCTGTGTTAAGGAACGTGCATCTGTGTGGTATTCTTGAGCTGCTGTTTCATTATTTCTGTGATGTATCACATAGAGGAAGACAAGGGTGGTGTGTTTCAATACTATAAACCTCAGTGGAAAAATATCATGAGCTGGAAGGCTGTCATTTTGCATGTAAGTTTTTAATTTTATTTAACAATGTTTAAATAGGAAGTAATGCTTGAGTTATCGAACCTACTCTGTGGCAGTGAGGGTGGCAAAGAGACATTTCATTTCCACCAGCATTGTGTCTTCTCAGTATCATCCAGTGGTGCTTTTCCAGGTGGTTCATGGCCTGTTACGCTCTGGGCCAGGATGAGAGGAACCCTTGGTAGCACGCTGTGACGAGTTTGCATGGCACTTTGAAGATAAAGTCGCTCAGATTCAGCATGAATTGGACATCACACTTAATGCAGTTCCACTGGTAGAGGCGTTCAGGATATTGTCTGGCCCAGTTTTATTGGATGTTTCAGTTATTGAGGCCCGAGGATGTAGACAAAGTGCTTGGCCAAGTCCTGTCGACCACCTGTGTGCTCAACCCTTGCCCTTCATGGCTCATTACATCAAATAAGAAGGGGATCGCCGGCTGGGTCAAAAAAAATCTGGAAGGTACCAGGTTGGGAGAGGCTACAATAGAGTATATCTTTCTGAGCACTTTGGTGTAAGAAATGCTCTTGTTTTTGTTTGTTTAACATTAAACAATATATAATCTAGATCAGAGGTAAGCAACCTAATGTCTCTCCATAGCAGGGAATATGGGAGTAGCATTCCAAAATATCTGAAGGGCACAAGGTTGTCTAGCCTTGGCCTAACTGGCGAGAGAACAAAAAGTGCTATAAGTACAGTTAGCCAGCATTTATAATCTATCACAATTTCAAAAATAATAATGCTACCTTTTGGAAACTCAAGAGTCAAAGGACTTTTTAACTACCTATTACAATTGTTGAGTTTAGAGATTATTGAATAGAATGCAGTGCTATATAATTAGTCTTTCTCCATAGGTGTAGGAGAGGGAACACACTTTTGCTTTCCTCCATTGTGAATGTTTTCTTTTATATAACATGCATGCTGTTAGCACATACAAGCTGGGGGAGCCTGATTCTAAACCTTTGTAAAAATAAATAAATAACACAACCCCCTGGTCTTCAGGAAGTAGTTAAGTTCTACTTGGTAACTTCAGTATCAGTTGTACAATGGGCATGTCAATAGTACAATGTATGTGTGATACCTTATGGTGAACTAGAATTCAAGTATGAATAATTGTGTGTGTGTGTGTGTGTATGTGTAGTGTTAAACATAAGTTGCACCTGCACATAAGCATGTAGTATTGAAACAGGAAACAAGGCAAGAAACTATACTAGACAAAAAAACAACAACATAATTTTCGTGGTCATACATTCAAACCATGTTCCATACATTATATATAATTATATCTTGTTCTCTAGCTGCAGTTTCCTGTCTATTTGCAGAGGAAATTAGATACGGGTTAAAATTAAGTGGGATGGATCTTTGAACTCCCTGTATTCAGTATGCTGAAACTACTTGTACAATCAGGTTTCTAGATGTTATACGTGACAGATTATTAGTTGAGATTGGGTTCTGTTGTGTAGTGGCTTGTCCTGGATACATGCCTGGAAATTTACCGAGTGTTTTACATGAGGGCAGTATGATCAATGGTACATATTATACATCTTTCAAAGTTGCTGTAACTCACAATGAACTGATTTTTAAAACAAGTTGTGGCTTCTCTCCAGGTCCTGCATTAATGCCTATGCCTACATACAAACATGATGATTTTGCTGAGCTGCAGGAACTAAATATGCTGCTCATGTCTTTAGTTTCTTATATTGGCGACAAATGAATTTTCACTGAAAAAAAATCCTGCTTTACCATTCCTCAAACAGAGTCTAATTAAGTCCGCTGAAGTAAGTTAACTTTTCTGCAAGCATGATCTGCCAAACCTTTGAGAATCAGAGCTCAACTGATTAGCCTGCTGCTGATTTTCAGTTTCTCACTATTGCCATTTTAGCTGTAATTAGCTTGGATAAAATAAGATCCTTGAATAAAATAAGGATCCTTTTTTGGTGGTCTACAAGAATTAACAAAAGTGCTGATAAAGGCTCCAAAAGAATGGTTTTCTGTGTACTGCTGAAAAGTTACAGCAGTTGTAACTCCAAAAAGTTACAACACAGGGCATGACCACCACATATGAATGAGGAATGCCCATTCTTTGCATTCTCTCCAACACTAAGGTGAGAGATCGCTATTAATATTGTGAAGTTTCACTGGAATGAGGTGCTACCTGTGTCTCCCAGACAATTTCTGATATTGCCAAACAGAGAAAAGAAAAAAGACAGAGAAAGAAAAATAATTTGGCTATTAGAGTGGTGCAGAAAGAATGCTGAAGACATGTTCAGTAGCTGCTCTGTAGCTGTGTTTTGCTGGCACTGTTAACTGGCAGAAAGGCTGGTTGGTTCCTTATAGTGAACTTATGCTTATTGTGTGTGTGTGTGTGTGTGTGTGTGTGTGTGTGTGTGATTAATTGAGAGAGAGAGAGAGAGAGAGAGAGAGAGAAAGAGAAGAGAGAGAGGGAGGATGGGTGACACAAACTTGTATTAGAATTGATAGCTGTGTTAATGAGCTTAGAGGGGAAACAGATATTCATAGCTGCCTTTGGCTGAGTTTTCACTCAATTTTGCAACTTTCTTAGAAGGTATGGCAACTGTTCAAGCTGAATGTTTGATGAAATAATTCTGAAAAATAGTTTCCTGTTGTGTGTGGGGGTGGGTGGGTACGGTGCTGCCATTTAGACCATTGCAAACAATGGAGGCTGGTGGCTCCTACTTCAATGGGGAGCCATCAGCCTCCACTGATTAAATCCACAAGTTTTTCTCTTCCATTTCCCACCCCCATTTTTAGTTAAAGTTGCCCTGTATCTAGCATTTCTCTACCTCTGGAAACATTGTAGGAAGCCTATTCCCACTTGCAACAGTGCAGTGTAATTCTCCTTTATACCTATCATATTATGCCTTAAGTGCTGTGTTGATAGCTCATAGGACTGTCCTCATGACTGCACTAAAAATCACTGCAGTAATGGACTGATGTTTAAGGTGCATGGTACAATCATGCTGAGTAAAACGTTCTTCCCAATCACAAATAGATGGAAGTCCTCTTCATATTGGAAGTGAAGAATCTCCGGAATGTACTATGTTAATAGATACACTGGTGCATAAGCAAGCTTCCAGATGAAAAAAGCTAAGGAAGGCCAATCTCTTAATCAGGTTCATAGATCCTTTTAATGTACTCTAGTCACATCTGGATTCATCTGTTCAAAGATCCTCTATCTACCAAAAGTTATCTTAATTGGCTTAGTCATTGTGCATCTTCTTTCCAATATGTATAGTACTTATGTTAATGGAACTATCATCCAAGCTCTCAAGTCAGATTTTACTCAGCAGGACATAGTGCACTTTTGAAATACTGAGAGACTGAAATATAGTTGTCAGAAATAAGAGTATATTGCACTCGGTAGGAAATAGTAGGGCTGTGCATTTTCTATGCATATGTAACATTGAATCACCTTGAATTCTAGTTATTGTTTAGCTGTATTAACACGTAGTCTCCACTACTTTAAAAACATTTACATTTTAAATGAGAAATGGCCATATCTAAAGCACAGCTGTGATTTGAAAGTGAGCCAACAAGCTGGTTCTACTGAAAGGGCATGTTTTGGAATGTAATCCCCTCAGGCATCTAATTGGTCCCATACTTCAAGCAGAACAGACATCTGGAATGCGGAGGGAGGAAAAACAACAATTGTAATTACTTAAGAAATAGCATCCTCCCCTGCATTGGTCTGGCTATCTTCTTGCGTGGTATTTGTAAACTCTCCAAAAACACAGTTTTTAAAGTTTGGCTGGAAAACTGTTCAGTTTTTTCCATTACAGTATTCAAAATGCGTACTTACAATAATTTCTGGGGTTACTTGACATTTAAAAAATAGATTATAGTGTTAATGTTACTGTGGAATAGACCAAAGTTCTAAATTCATAATTCTGTGTGGCTAACTGGAGGATGATGGGAGTTGTAGTCCAATAGATATAGAGGGGGAAGGCTAGGTTGAGGAAGACTGTTCTATGGTGAAAAGGAAATTCATGTCCAGCCCTATGAATTGTTGTACAAGTAACTGATATGTCAATTAATCTGGTGTTAGTGTTACTAGTGCTGTTGATTTTGCTAGTTTTGCAGATTGACCTAGGGAGTTGTGCCAATCCACTTGCCTGAATTAACACTGCTATGATGTCTATAGATGATATCACAAGAGATTATTTGAGCCTTCCCAGATGTAAAGTGGCATTAAATGGATAAAGGACGGTAGAGTGGGATAGGACTGAGGAGCTATCAAGTCCCATTCTGGTTTCCTTGGCAAACATGGAGACAACTATGATAGTGCAATCCTATGTTTGAGTACAGCAAGTGGTTATTATGATGGAATACTATCAGTAGGCAACAGAACAGGGCATGGCAGGTGTATATATATATATATATATATATATATATACACATACACACACACACACACATACACATAATTTAACTTACTGCCACATGCTCTACATGGGGCTGCCTTTGAAGACCGTTTGGAAGCTGCAGCTTGTGCAAAATGCAGCAGCCAGATTGATATCAGGAACCAGAAGGTTTGAACATATAAGACCGACACTGGCCCGCTTGCATTGTCTGCCTGTATGTTTCTGAGCCCAATTCAGGGTGCTGGTTTTAACCTATAAAGCCTTACACGGCTTGGGACCACAATACCTGATGGAACACCTCTCCCGACATGAACCTACCCGTACGCTACGATCAACATCTAAGGTCCACCTCGGAGTGCCTACTCCGAGGGAAGCTTGGAGGATGGCAACAAGGGAGAGGACCTTTTCAGTGGTGGCCCCTCAACTATGGAATGATCTCTGCGACGAAGCTCGCCTGGCATCAACACTGTTGTCTTTTCGGCGCCAGGTTAAGTCTTTTATCTTCTCCCAGGCATTTAACAGCATAAGTTGAGCTTTTTAAACTGACCCCTGGATAGTTGAAATGATATGTACTTTGTTTCTAGGCTTTTATGGTTTAAAATCTTGTATATTGGTTTTTAAATGTTCAAAGTTTTTAATCTTTGTAAACTGCCCAGAGAGCTTTGGCTATGGGGTGGTATATAAATGTAAATAATATCAACCACAACAACTTAAATATCACTCTAAAAGGGGTGCACAACCTTTTTACTCCTGAGGGCTGCACACATTGTGTGCAAAGACATACACACACACACACACACACACACGCACACACTCACAACATCTTCCCCACCCTCACAGTAAGGATTGGGCCCAGCACCTCTGCAGTAGCATCTTGAGAAAGCATGGAAAATGACTCCAGAGTCCAATGAGGAAGAAGGCGAAGCAGTAGGGGACTTACCAAAGTTTCAGGAAAAAGATCAGGAAGAGAGGGAAAGAGAGGAATCTGTCCAGATGCCAATTAATCAGTTGTTTCTGTTTGACTTTGAACCATCACCATCTGTAGGAATACAAGATCTTGTGGGGAGGGAAGAGCTGGGAGTGATGGATGCCAGAACCAGTCATTGGGTCAAGAGGGAGGAGCAAATTCAGGAAGTAAGGCATTCTACAAGGTTGGCCCATCAAAAGAGGTCCAGTGGGGAAGACCATTCCTGAGGGTGTAACAGGAAAATCAACTCAGGTTTCATACTGTGGGCTGCACCAGTTTCATTGCAACTTTCATAGCAATAGTGCATCCATCAAAGGGATCTTGAGGTAATCTATCTATTATTGTGCAAAGCTAGTTAGAGATCTTAGCTCTAGGCTGCTGGAGGCTGAGGAAGTCTATAACCTGAAATGCTGTTGATTTGTCTGATTTGCATAATAAAGGTTATTTACTAAGAGATCAACTATTTTGTTTGACTGCAAACCCTCCCCCCTCACTCATTTCTCTCCCAGATTTCATTCCATTCCATCCCATCCCATCTATTTTTGCCATATATTTTATTCCCTTTTTATTTATTTTATCCCATCTCTTCTTTTTTAATGAATAACATTTCATTTTATTTCAGCCTCCCATTCTTACTTTTTCCTAGGTAATAAAAGCTGTGCCTCACTCTGCCTCCTGGCAGCAGCGATGATCACCTTCTAAAAGACAATCTGTGAGACACTCAAAGAGAGCTCTATGGTTCCTACTGTAGAAGACCTGTTCCTAGAGCATCTCTGGCAACAGAAAGTCACTGGGGAATGAAACTTTGCAATGTTTTTTTTGGCAGCCGCAGCAGATGTTGGAGGTGTTGGGGGCTATACAGAGGCTGCACTTTTTGCACCCCTGCATTAAAGTATAATGACAACAAATTGCTGAACTAAATTTAATAATCAAATTTGATTCTATTCAGTAGAGACTATATTTCCTGGTACAGGACATAATTATTTTTCTTTAAGGGTATTAGCATGGCAAGAAAAAACGTATTCTTGTAAATGGGTTACTTTGTTCTTATCTTGCATGCTTTTGGGCTCTGCATGACAATGTGACGGCCGAACTGCTACCCTTTCATCTTATAGCTTTAGGACTGCAATATTGGCAGCCTTTCCCGCTGTACCTGCGTATCTCTGCCCACTAATACTTTGTGCATCTGACAAAGTTGGCTCTCATCCATGAAAACTGACGCCATGATAACCCCCCCCCCCCCCATTATTCTTTAAGAATATTCAGAACTCTTGTATGTTTCTACAAATGATGAGCATGGCTACCTCTCTGGAATTCATTGCTATGTAAAACAGAGGCCGCTATGATGTAGAAAATATGGGCATATTTCTGTTTTTTATGTTGTTCTAGGAGGTTAGAGGATTAAAGCAGATTACAGCATTGGGATAATGTCTGATTTCTTGTGTTCCATTTAGCCCTAAATAAAATCTGGGTGGGGGAAGAGTGAATGTTACTATGGTGATGATAGGTTTTTACTATGATGGGGCATAAGTCAAAAGCTTAGCCGTGTCATGTCACTTCTTATGATGAAAAATCAGTTAAGTGGGAAGTTGTGACTAGCTGGAAATGTGCTTAATTGAGCATTCTGTGACTCTTCTAACCTCTTATAATTAAAAAACCAATAAGTAAAGTTATATTCAAATTAGAAAATAAAGATGTATTTTCTTCTTAATGCTATTGGAGGTTTTTTTTACATCGCCAAATGACCATTAGCTGATACAACCAAACAACTCAGCTCTTCCCTTTCTTTCCTACTTCATTTCTAATTCTCAAGCATTTTTTGTTTATATGTGTGTTTTGTGTCTCTGTGCGTGTCTGTTGTACAAGTAGCCATATAATACTGTTGAAAACAATTCTTTATTTGCCTCCTGAATGTAACATGTTCATTTTGCAAGAATTTGTCTCATCAAGAAGTTCTGGATTTTATGTATAAACTCAGATTCATTGATAGGTGTAAGTGCTGGAGGAACTTAGGAAGCTGCCTTATATTGAGTCATACCATTGACCCATCCAGCCCAATATTGTTGACACTGACTGGCAGCAGCTCTGCAGGGTTTCAGGCAGGAGTTTGTCCTGTCCTACCTGGAGATGCTGGGGATTGAAATTGGTACCTGCTGTATGCAAAGCAAGTGCGCTATACCACTGAGCTACGAAAGTGGTTCTTTCAGTGTTACCTTTTGGGTACTGATGGCTCAAATTGGATCAATCAGTATTTTTGCAAATATGAACAATATCCTCTTAGCAATGTATCTCAATTGCATGGGGGTAAGGGGATAATGATGTGTATAATCATAAACAGGGGTGGGCAATATGTGACCTGCAAGCTGCATGTGCTCCCCACAACCCCCCCCCCCCAATATGGGGGGACCTAAAAATTATTTTGGAGGGGAATCAAAATAGCATCCAGAGATGCTACCAAGGCCAAAAAATGTCAAAATTAGTTTATAAACAAGCTAATTTGACATTTTGGGTGCTCTATAGCTGCTTACGGGGTCCCTAAAGGGTACAATTAGTTTGCAAACCATCTAACTTTGACCATTTTGGCACTCTGTAGTAGCTCCTCCTCTGTTTTCAGCAGCTGCGGGGTGTCTAGGGTGGTGGTTGAAATGGCTCCTGGACTTCCCAAGGTTGCCCACTCCTGCCATAAAAGTACCACTTCCTAAAGCTTCCACATTTTTGGTTAATGTGGTGCATCTTATTCTTTACAATGTATACCCTTCTTGTCTTTTGTATCACTTTTATTTTTAAAGTTATTTTAAATCAGAAAGGTTTGATACAATTCCTTTTGTCTTTTTAGCCTATATAACCTGGCATCACTGGAATTAAGAGAGAATCTGCTGACATATTTACCCGAGTAAGTTTTTTCATTATTTGTTTTGACAATATTAGTTGCCATCTTTCTCTTCCCCCCGCCCCTCTGCAATACTTTTAAATGAGTGGTTCATTACTGGATGGTTGTCGTCACTGGAATGACATGTTTGAAATGGTAGCTTCTAAACTTAATTTTTAAAAATGTTATTATTAGATCACTAAGGTAAAATTACCGGAGCCAAATAGGCTGCTTTTAAAGTCAGGTGTACAAAGTCAGGTGTTCAAAAAACACTTTCTTGTTTTTCTAGGTCAGTTGCCCAGCTGCATAGATTAGAAGAGTTGGACCTAGGGAACAATGAACTTTATAATTTGGTAAGCTTTCTCCACTTTTCATTGGTTGATAAACGTAGCATCAAATGTGTTGACTACTTACTACGCAAATTCCCAAACTAAACAGTGACATTTGAAAAAGGCAGAGCTTCCACCTGGTGGTTCTTGCACAGATTGTGTTTAGATTATTTTCTATCAGCTTTTGGAACATTCTGTTTATCGGCTAGCTGAAATTCAAACTACATATTACATTTAAACAGTCTTGGGCAACATAAGGAGGACTGGGTACCAATTTCATCTCCTGCAGGCTTAGTTTTACTGAACAACCTGAAAAGGATTTACAAATTATTTTTTGAAAAAAGAAAGAAAGAAGAAAATGGGTGTCCAGACTGTACTGTAATAGTCCCAACGCTATTTCCCCCCATAAAAATTGTATATCATTTAAAACTTTTTTTCAGGTGGAGCAGGGGATAGTGGGCAGTGGTGGGTGCAGTGGGTGCGACATGCTGTCCACATGCCCTCCCCCATGTTAAAGATATAGTATGCAGCTTCCTATGTATGCAGCTGCTGGGAACATGGATGGGAGGGTGCTGTTTAATTAATTACTTAATTAATTACATTTCTATACTGCCCAAAAGCCGAAGCTCTCTGGGTGGTTCATAAAAATTAAAACTACAAGTACAGCATAAAACAATATAAAATCTTAAAACTACAATATAAAAGTACAACCATAATAAAACCTAGCAGGAATGCAGAGATTTAAAATATAGATTTAAAACAGCAGAGCTAAAAGACTTGAATGCTAAAATGTCTGGGAAAATAAAAAGGTCTCCACAACATAGACACCAGGCGAAGTTCTCTACGAGCCCATTCCACAGCAGAAAAGGCCCTCTTCCTGATAGTCACCCACCTCACGTCCTTTGGCACTTCCTCCAGAACAGGATGAGCATCACTGAGCGGGGCAGAGGAGCCACCCACTAACAGCACCTCCATCCTGTCTGGATTGAGTCTCAGTTTATTGGACCTCATCCACTCCATTATTGTGCCCAGACACTGATTCAGAACAGCCATTGCCTCACCTAGATTTGATGAAAAAGAGAGGTAGAGCTGGGTGTCATCGATGTATGGATGACACCTCAGCCCACACCTCCGGATATCCTCCCCCAGTGGTTTCATGAAGATGTTGAACATCAGGAGGGATAGAATAGAGCCCTGTGGAAGTCCATTATATAGTACCCAAAGCACAGAACACTCCTGTCCTGCTTGAGGATTTCTTGCCAACACCTGGTTGGCCAGAATGCTGAATTAGATGGACCCTTGGTCTGATCCATCATGGCTGTTCTTATGTTCCTGTGTATGTATTCCATTACAACTGCAGCACATGGGGGAAGGGCGTGTTCAATCCTTTATTCCCCACCTACAATTGCCCATCCCCTCTGCCCTTGCATGGCAGTTACAGATAAGCACCAGTGGGAGATTGTTGTTTTTCTGTATTGCTCGTGGGTGGGTGTGATCATAGCTTTGCTGGAAAGGCTGCCCAATGGATTACAAAAGTAGGTAAGAAACCTGAGTTGGGGACTGTAGAAGGTCCTGTGCATGTAGTTTCATCTTGGTGGCATGGGTGCAGCACCTGTTGCTGATGTTTAAACTGGATGAGAAGATCTAATCAACTTGGGCCATGTGTCAGCAGCTTTGATGGATAATGAAGGTTTTCAGGAGGGGTTTCTTAGTGGCCATTTCATGCAAACATGGAGCAAAAGCAGGCTTGGAGTGGAAGACCGTGTTCTGTTTGCACCTCTGGAGCAGGATAGCAACCAATATCCTGTTGGGAATAGCTATCCTCCATTGGGCCACCTTCTCAAATCTAAGAAGAAAGACATTGCAGCTCCTATTTCTATTCTTGCATTCCACAGAAATGGGATAATAATAAAATGTGGGTAGGAGCTCTTCAAATGCACTTTGGAGAGAGCTTAAAAATCAAATCCCACTGTGGGTTATTTACACCACTGGCTAGGCTAGGATGGTCACTTTTACAAAAAGGTGTCACTCCAAGGTAAATTCCCTGAAATTCTTCCATGGCCAGTTCTCTCATATATAATTCCTCACCATCCTTTGAAAGAGAAATACAACCAGGTGAAATTAATTTAAAATTAGCATTGCCTTTCCTCTTGTAGAATCTTTAATATGCAGGGAGTGTGTAAAACATGTAAATATATTTGCTATTATATAATAATGAGAAATTTGTCACTTTCTAGTGACACTTCCTTGTCACTTGTTCATGTAGTCGTTACTTTGAAACTCCCTCATTTCTACCAACCTCAGCCTTCTGCTTTACAGGGCCCTATTTTTTCCCCTCCCCTTTTATGGACTTGCTTCTTATTTAAGCCTCACTTCAAACCATTTGCAATTTGTTGTTTTAATTTTAATTTTTTAAAGCTGTGTTCAGTGGTAACAGGAATGGCAACTACATAGAAAGGAATATGCCCACCTGACATCGTGCTGCCTGCCCAGCTGTGTTGCATGAACTCTTTTAATTTCTGTCTTGAAATGTGTGCAGGGAAAAGAGGGTGAGGTGTGTGATTAGTAGTGCTGAGCTGGAAAAGTGTGGTTTCCTATTGCTACAACTCCAGTGTGATATTACCCTAAGATAATATTGTCATTTGTTTTGATTTCTATCCTACATTTTAACTATGATGGTTCAGTGTGGGCTAAGACTTTTTAAAAATAAAAAGTTAAGATAACAAAATATTTAAAAAATACGTTCATAAAGCACCCAGAACTTCTAAGCTTATCTCAATTAATTTTGAACAATATTTTGAAATACACATTATAGCAAACCTAAACCAATTCAGGGAGCAATGATATGGCCTGTTGACATTGTCTGGGAGGTCATAGGATAATGGAGATTCCGAAATCAGAGACAGTGCTCCGACCTTGGAAGGGGGAGTTGGGGATCTGACCCTCCCTCTCCTCACAGCCAGCATGGAAAGAATGGAGCCAGCTGCCCTCCAAGGTCAGAAAAGTGACCTTGGAGAAAGGGAAAAGGGGGCATTTCTGTGGGCTGGGAGGAGAGGAGACCAGAGAGGCCAGGATATGAGCTATCCTGAAGCCCCTCCAGCCTCCTTTCCTCCCTTTCTGAAGTACCATCAACAGACACCCCAAAAAACAATGAAAAAATGACCGTATAGGAAAAATGCAGGACTGGAAGACAAAGATCTCCCCCCCCCCCCCGCATTGGATGATCAGAAACCTCTGTGTTCAAGGGCTTCTGATCATCAAATTCGGGGGCTTCTGATCATCGACAGGATTGTGCCCTTAACCTACAGTCCAACATTTACAGAACTGATGAATCTTCAAAAATAGAAAATACCAAAATAAATAAATAAAATCCCTCCCCCACAAGTCTAGGCAAGATTAATATTTGAGCTGCTGCTCTTCTCGCTTGCTTCTCTACGCCCCCACTGCAAAACTGTTCCACTGTAAGACAGCATATGAAAGAATGAAAAGCAGTATAGGCTGTCATTTCATAACCACAAATTGTATATAGAAGGCAGACTATGGCAACTAAAAATATTCTGAGGTTAAATTCCTAATAACAGCAGTTCATGTCATATTCTGCTTTCAAAAGCACACTATAAAAACAAAAAAGGAAGTGGAGTTTTGGTTCCATTGCAGTACAGAATCATTTTCAATAAATCCCAGGAAAAAGAACCAGAGGTCCCAGGCATGTTACACTAGTTACTTATTTTATTTTTAGGGCACGATTAATCAAAATATGTACAATTGCCTTAATTTTTACTTAAAGCTTAAAAATCTATTGAGAGAACCCTGAACATCTTTATTGTAACTGTACTATATATACAATCCTTGTACTGGAGGTGTTTTTTATAAACCCCTTACAGAACTACAAAGGACAATGCCTAGTGGGGAAAATAATGAGTTACAGTTGCTGTGAAGTCTGTAACTTATTTCTTAAGGCAAGCAAACAAGAAGCCCAGTGTGTGTTCAAACATGTAATTTTTGTAATTTATGTGATCATTTCATGTGGAGTGTACTGTTCAATTGAGTGGCTTCAAGCTACCATCATGGGAGGCCCAAGTACATTTTCCCTCAAAGGCTGCCCAAAATGCATGTGCTTTCACTTTCAGAACCTGATGAAATGAAGGAAAATATATGCCTCCCTTCAGTTCTAAGGATGGATTGGGCAAAATAATAATAAAACTTTGAAAAGAGTATTTCCAATTGTTTGGTCTGAAAATGCATTTATGTGGTGTTCTTCTGTATGACGAAGTCATAATTAATTACACAAACTGGAAAAGAAGTTGCCAATCGTAAAACGTATATTGTACTTCTTCCTTTGCCCCAGTAGCTCAAACCAACTAGAACTGAGTGTGAAAAGATATAAAGAGCAAACAAATAATTGGAAACTTTCCCCACAATTCTGGCTCTTTTCCCTCAGGTATAGAATTATGCTGTACCTGTATAAAGAAGTTTTATAGTTCTTGTTGTCTGGAAGCAACTTTTCTTTCTTGGTTGGGAGAAAGTGCCTTGGGACATCTATTGGACTGTCTTGGTGTGTGTGAGGTTATCAGGAATTGACCCTGCAACCGAAGAAGTTGTAACATGCTGAGCTCTGCTGTTTTTCCCCATTTCCCTCAAAGTTCTGAACTGTTAGCAGGTTGGAAAGATTCATAGGGTTGCCTGAGTAATGGCATCCTGAGCAGTCAAGAACTGGAAAGATACACAGCCTTTGTGCTTATTTTTGTACGTAGCTTTGCCCATTTGATATAATGTTCCTCTGCTATAGGGATTGGATATAGCAAATGCCAACCTAATTAATGACTGTGTTATTTCTGCATTCTTGAATTGGCTGTCTAGGATATCTGGCTGAAGTAAATTAAATTGCTTTTGATTCCCTTGTGTGCTATAGTGTTATATTTTGTAATGTTAATCACAATACATTTTCTTTTGTATGTCACAGCCAGAAACTATAGGTGCACTTTTTAATCTTAAAGACCTCTGGCTGGATGGAAACCAGCTGGCTGAATTACCTCAGGTAAGAGGCACCTTTCATAAATGTGTAAATAAATTAATCTGCTTTGAATACTTGATGGGTGAAATGGAAGTGTGAAATTTTATATCCTGTTATTTAGATGACAATTTGTCTTTTTTAAGGTTATGCATTTTATTTTCAACCTTTTCACCTTTATATGAGCAGGATGTTTATTTTGAAGTTGAAGAAGCTCTGGGAAAGGAATTGGTGCCAAAAACATATTTCTAGACCTGGATCAATTTTCTTCATCTCACAGTAGATAGGTCATTAATATGGAAAGAGGAATTAGAAGAGGCCATGAAAATGAAGAGTGGAGGGTAGCTAGCATAGGTTGGCACTAAAAGATATTAAATCCCCTAAATGATGGCCAACCTCTGGTGACTCCTGTTTCGACTATTGCACAGTGTTGTACATGGGGTTGACCTTGAAGATAGCTCAGAAGCTAGTTAGCTCAGAATATGGCAGCTAAGACTCAGATTATGGAAAAGGGCTGGGCACACCTTTCTTTGAAATAGTTTCACTATCTTGCAATTCATTACCAGATTCAATTCAAGATATTGGTTTTAACTTACAAAGCTCTAGACAGTTTAGGACTAAGACACAAATGTGCTGGGGATAGTAAGAGCCTGATCAAGAGCTCTTGTGATTGGCTCCCTACTCTATTTGAGACGAAGAGGAGGGTGATCCAGGATAGGGCCTTTTTGTTGTGGTTCCCTCTCTTCCTCTCCCCTTCCTTCCTTCCTTCCTTCCTTCCTTCCTTCCTTCCTTCTGGATCTTTCCTCTCTCTCTCTCTCTCTCTCTCTCTCTCCCTCCCTCCCTCCCTCCCCCCCACTCCTCATGCAAGAAAATGGAGGAATCTCTCCATTAATTTGCATGGTGCAAGAGCTGCTCCCCCTCCCCCAAATCTGTTGCCCCAAGGGTCCTTGGAGAGGAGTGCTCTTCACCCCCTCTCCTCCAGCTATTTTTTTCCATGTAGAACTTTCCCCCCTCTCTATTTAAGTTAATAGATAGATCAGTTCCTTTGCTTGAATGAGGATGAGGAAAGCCCCTCTCTGAAAATCAGCTGGAGTGGAGCAAAGATCAATACCCCTTCAGGGACCCATGTTTTCCCAAGGGTCCCTGATGGGAGATGCACTTCACTCCTTCCCTTCCAGCCATTTTTCAGCCAGGAGGACTTCCCCACCCCCCCCTACACGTAAATGGAGGAATCACTTCATTCACTTGCCTAGGGAGGAAATAACCTAGCAGGCACTTCAGCCTGGCCACACAGGTGCAGTGCTACCTGCAGGTGATACATTAGAGACCCCTGCCTAACACTTAAGTTTGTGACTGTATTTTTTGAGAACTAATGCTCTACCCAATTCATTGGTTTGGAAGCTAGAAAATGAGATGTTCTACATAGCAGGAGTGAGTTGTAGTTTTGGAATGTCTCCTTTTCGCCGTCTTTTCAGCTGTGTTGATTCAGCAGAGTTGAGTGTTTTGATAATTGAAGAACTGATCCATGACAGAATGTGTGTAGGTGTGAAGTTATGGTGAGGGTGTGCTGTATGTGAACAGTATTAAAAATAAATGGTGTTAATTCTACAATCAGACTTCAGCACCCGTGCCTTCTGCTATTTATAATCCAAATAGAAATCTTTGATCGCACAGTGTCAGTATTTGGTATATAATTCAGCGATGTAAAATAGATTAAATATTGCCTCATGAGAAGTTTTTTTGTGATACAAGAAATGCAAGCACAAAATCCTCATATACTAGTATGAGCATACTAGTCAGCAAGAACTAATTTGTTGAGGTCACTTGAAAGGAGAAGCATTTATATGCCTAGCTTTTTCATGATTAAGCCATTTGACCTTGAGTTAGTACTTAAAACTGGGTGTTGCTTTACATTGAATAACTTGCTGGCAATGTTAGGTTGCACCCATAAGTCTGAGAGCAAATTAACTTGGACTGTTAGCACATGCTAGGTGTTGCACACATAGATTTACTGGTGACTCACTTGTGATATCATCAGAAATGGATTGTCGTCTGACAAAGATGAATTGTAGCCTTTTGCTCTTATGAATGTTATAATGGGATAGTTGTCAGATCTTTGTGTGTTGCATGTCGAGACGTGACTTAGAGTTTTGCCCTGTAGGAAATAGGAAGCCTGAAAAACCTGCTATGTCTGGATATCTCTGAAAACAAACTGGAAAAGCTCCCTGAAGAGATAAGTGGTCTGACGTCTTTAACTGACCTACTCATCTCTCAGAATCTTCTTGAGGTGCTACCAGATGGTGTAGGTAAGTGAAAAGCTAAAAAAAAAAAAATTAAAAGGAAAGACTTCAGTCCGGTCCAAGTGAGAAGCAGATGTGGGCTGCATTCTTAATGTTTTCTTATGTCCATTACTTTGGTTCTCAGGAACAAATTTCCGTTTTGGTGCTAATGTTGATAAAGGGCAGAGCTACACATTGGGCCTGTTTGCATGTAGCACTAAACTGGAAGTTGGCAACATGTGACTGTCTGAATGTTTTAGCCTATAACTCCTATGATCCCTCACCATTGGCTGTGCTGGCTAGGGCTGATGGGAATTGTGGCCCTCCAGATCTTTTGGCCTACAAGTTGCGCATCACTGTAACTATATGAGGGTTTAGCATTATACCATGGTTTAGCAATTCTAGAATGAGTGTGTGCAAGCCCCAGACCTATGCACTCTCCTTCCCCTGACATGATGTAGCCCTTTGTTCCTTATAATATAGTTCTGACCACGTTCTGGGTATCCCCCTCCCTAATACACAAATTTCCTTGAATTTGCTTATGATATGAAGGCTATCCAGAGGATCCTTGCCACACTTGGAGTTCTCTGTTGTTGGGTGAAATTCATATGGCTGGTTAATCATCTAATGTGCTGTTGCATGGGTCTTACACTTATTATTCAAAAGGCTAGAGTATAAAAAAGTAAAGGAGTCTATAACATACAAAACAAAACAAAAAAATTATAATTCTGGCCCAAATAGTAGCTCGCTCTTTCTCTGCTATGCTGCTCTTCTGCAGTTTAATCAAAGATGTTCACAGCATTCCCTGAAATTGATGCTTTAATATAATCTTGTCAGTGACTAGGTGTACAAAGGGTTGCAGCTTTTCACAAAATGTCACCCAGAGTGTTACAGGTGTTACTTAACTAGCTTTGGGGGCTGTTCCACAGTGCAATAGTTTGCCTGTTTGGGGAGATAAAGTTTAAACTATAGGTGAGATCACTGTTTTTGGTTTCCTCTGCTTTGGTTCATGCTTTAATTGGCTTCCTACCACCTTTACTAAAACCTCCTTGGCCTTCCCTTCCAGTGCCTCAGTACATTCACCTCTGTCTTAAACTCTGCTGCCATTTTCTTACGTGGAAAATGTGGTACCCCTCCTCAAATCCCACACTGGACCTCATATTCTTCTGCATCCATCATAAACATTTAAGCCTCCACAACTGCACGCGTACCCAACCCTATCTTTCTGTCCTATATCACATTTTATCCTTGCCGATGGCTTTCACTCTGCCTGCTCTACAACCCCAGCTCGTTACGTGCCAGCCCATTCACTCTTGCTCCCCTATATGCCTGAGGCTTTCTCCCAGTACACTGACCTGGTTCCTCCCTTTTCCTTTTCTTCAAATTCATTCTCAAATCCATCTTTTCAGTGAATTCTTTCATTTAAGGTGCCTTCCAGTTGTTTTGGACTACAGCTCCCATAATCCCTGACCATGGACCATGCTGACTGGGACTTATGACAGTTGTAGTCTAAAACATCTGGAGAATGCCAGGGTACCTATTCCTGGTTTTAATCTCTTAGTCCTGACATCCTACTCAAAGGAACTGACATACTTTTAAATTCATGTGCTTGCATCCATTCTTTTCCTCCACTCCTTCTGTCTCCCTTACTCTTGAAAGTGAGCTGGCAGGCTTTATGGGGCAGGGCCCTGTCTCTTTCTGCTTATCTGCAAAGAACCAGATACATTGATGGTGCTATTTAAGTAATAGTAATTCAAATGCAGTGGTTTTCAGGTAGGAGAATATTCTTATGGAAACATCTGACATGTAATTCTCCCAACTGAAATGTCTCTATTTACGTAAGCATTATTTTGATTGCCTTATCCTGTCTGGTACTGCCTAAACCTCTCCTTCTTTGTCCTTATCTTCCTCCCACTTGCTAAACATCCTGGCTGCTGTCTTTAGTTCTCCTGTTCTTGATGATACAGCTCACAGCAGCCAGTCAGCAATTTCATTTTCATTCACTGCATGTTGCAGTAACTAATCTTTGAATTGGTACATGGCTATTCCCCATTACTGAGAGAGGAAATAATCTAGCTTGTGAATACAGCCATTAGTTAGGCTCCAGATGTCTCTCTAATAGAGTGGCCATAGCATTAAAAACAAACACACACCCTAACACTGCATTCTGAGCGCAGCATGTACGACTAAGGGCTCATCTACATCTGCAGGCCTTCTGGGGCAGGGAAAGGGATGCTCACAGGCTTTCCCACTTCTGGGATCGTCCCTCACGGTGCAAACAAAAGAGGGCCGTTCCGGGGGTAATTTTTTTTTTTAAGAAGAGGAGGATTGTGCAGCATCAATCCCGCGCGAAGTTAGGACTTTAAAAACAACAACAACCCTAATCAACTAAGTGCTTGAAGTCACCGAGAGCCATCCAGGGGATGGCGAAAATGCTCTTCCCCTTGCCCCCGATACCTGTCCATTCTCTCTTCTGGCCTCCTGGCCTGTTTGCTCACCCCGGGAGCGGGCACCGCCACACCACCCATGGATTTCGGGGTTGTCCTGTGACCACGGTAAAATTCAGTAAAACTGAGGTCCCAGTTATCCCAGGTAAAGTGAGTGGTCATCCCTGGTTAACCCCGGGATCTCCTGTGCATCATTTAGATGCTCAGGGATGACCACGTGACCAGCCTGGGATAAATAGCTAACTTTCTACACCAGTGGATGGAATGTTGGATTCAGACCTAGGTTCATATCTCAGCTCTCTTACAGTACTGAATGGTGCTGCTGGGAATCCAATCTCTCTTAACCTAGCATACATCACAGGGTTGTTGAGCATAAATTGAGGTAACCCAATGAATGCTCCCCTGACAGGATACAAATGTGATAGATAATAACACTTTAGGAAATTGTATGTGCTATATGTGTACTGTCATATGTAATGAAACCTACATGTCTTCCAGTATGCAGCATGTTCCTGGGATATTACCTTCACTGCCAGAGTAGTCACTAAAATGGGTTCTAGACAGTGTTTGGCTGGATTTGTCACAAGTCCACCACTATCATTAACTGGACAAATTTTAAATCAAACAGCATTTTGTTGCCCCAACAAACATACATTTAAAATGTGGATAGGTGCATGCTTTAAACTTGTGCTTCTTAATGCATCTTAATCACGTGATTTAAACAATAGTGTAGCTCTGGTGTTTTTTTGCATTGAGTGTCTCAACTGATTTGTTTTCCCAGAAGAGGCAATCTCCTTTAATACATAAATCAGTGCTTTGCTTTACAGAAAATCATAGTTTACAGATATAGGTTTTAGCTGTTCAGTTAAATTGCATTGATGACCCATAAAATTGAGTTTCTTATCTGTAATGATGATGTGTTCTGCAGGCTTTAGCGTGTGTAGCTGTAGCTCTTTCTTACATGCAAGGCATGTGCACAACTTGCTTGAGGTTTTCTCCTTCGGCAAGAAGGCAAAGGCAAGATCTGTCATTCTGACATGCACCTCCTGTAAATGTCATAGCCTCACAATAGAATGTGAGTATATCTTTGGGTGCCTCTACAAGAGCGATTTAAAGCTCTTTCAAGGCACATTACAAATTTTACAAGAGCGGAGTGCAAATCGGGGGTTGAGGCACCTTTTATCTCCGATTATTTACATTTTCGAATGCACGTTAAATAGCGAGTTTTAATTTGCCGTGGGAGATAAAGTGCCTTATGGTCATGTAAACATGCGATTCTCCGCATGTAAACAACTTTAAAGCGTGTTTCATATAGCCCGTAATGTGCTTCACTGCCTCTCGTGAATTGGTATTAGGAGTACATGCGCTTCTCTGCATATGTGCATAATCGGGCAACCGGGCGTCAAAGTGAAATCTTGTAGAGGGGGCCTTTGTGGCACATAATTGCCCAGTCCTTATTTAAACTCCCCCCTCACCACGCCCCATGCTTTTCTGGATCACAGTATGTCAATAGCAGCGGATTAGGTCAGAGAGCAAAACATTGGGAGGATAGTGCTGATAATTAAGGCTGTGCAGAGTAGTAACCCATTTTAGAGGTTTTAGATTAAAGTTATGCTTTCGGGTGGGCTAAAATGTCTCCTGAAAAATCTTTTGCTTCTACCTCATTTGTGGATGTCCTAAACCATTATTTCCACTTTCTACTGCTGCTTAAATACCATTTCCTCCACTCACCCATGCTCTGTCCTTTCTTAAGAGATCCCAACCAACTGAGGTTAATATAGGGGATATGATGATGCCATGTAGCCAACTAGATTTGTTTATATTATAACACCACTGAGGGAAAACCCATCGAGACTCAGGGCATCATGTCCCCACCCCACCCACACTCCATTTGAAGAGGTCCATGAAAAAAAGCACTAAAAACTCTGTGTGTGTGTGTGTGCGTATGCATCCATATGCCCACGCACATGTGTGCGCGCACACACAGACAGATGAACACTTTTGCACAATACACCTCTGTTTAGCCCTTGTGCATCTATACTAGTTTTGATGTCAAGACAGATGAAGTTCCTAAGCAACAGTGCTTCACTCATTTTACAACCTAGTTCGTCTTTCCCTTTGGTGCTGTAGTTCTGTCTGATGCCATTGCCACCCTCTAGTACAGGGGTGGGCAACTTCAGGTCTGCGGGCCACTTTACACCCTGTGGACCCGTCGCAGGCTGCATTCCTGTCACTACATTGCTGAATGAAGTGTTGGCAGCAAGGAAAATTGGTGGTTTGCTGCTGAAGTTTGGTGGCAATCTCTTATGGAGGGTTAAAAGGACAATTGTAACTTGTATTCAAACTATATTTTTAATCCTCCGTAGTGGTTTGCTGCTAAAAAAATTTTTGCCTCTGTGAATTTCAGCAAGGAGTGGTAGTGACCATACCAGAACATGAGGGCTCTGTGTTGACCACCCTTGCCTTAATATATTTGATTCAGTATATCTTCACCTTCTTTGGCTACCTGGTGGTTCCTCTTGAGTTCACTTAGCTCTTCATTTCATAATAATTCACTGATAAGAAACAGCCTTAGTTTTTGCCCATCGTACTGTTAGGTGCCCATTTTAATAAAACACCTGTTCAGTGTTCTACAGTAATATTCTTCTTAGTGCATTTCTATATTGGCATAACGTTGACTTGCTCTGCTAATTGGGGAATAAAGAGCTCTTATGCCAGCCTTAAAGGAGGGTGAAGGCAGAGCAGGCCCCATCCGAAGAGTGGTGAAGCCTCTGTACGCATCAGAACTATTGGTCATCACTGGGCAAAATAGAGCGTGGTAATCCCTGTCAGAACTCTTCCAGCAGTGTGATATTTTAGAGCATTCTGAATAAGTGATGCACAACTTTTAATTTTATGTCTTCATTGTAAAAGTTTTTAACATAGGCGTGGAGAACCACTCTAGGGGCCAGTTTGCCTTGGGGTTCCCTCTGCAGGCCAAATGATGTCAGGGGTGGGGGGGTCCATCCATGATATTGGGGCAGGGCATCTCTATCTGGTGCCTCATTTGCCCTGTGCAGGTTTTCGCAGTCTACTCTCAGACAGAGTCGCTAGCTGGGGAAAGTCTAGGCAGAGCAAAGCCCACTAAGGTGCCAACTGTGCTTCTTCTTTGTGCCCCCCATATGGGGAAGGGATAAAATGGACTCAAGGAACTGGCTGAGATCTCAGGACTCAGCCAGCACCTTAAAGTGCCAGGTGATGGTGCAGCGGCATTGCTCCTCCTCTACTGTTGACTGTCTTGTCCTCCCTGGTGCCACTTTCTTTCTCTTTAAAAAGTTGGATGATAATACCACTTAGACCCCCCAAAAAATTATCTATTTTTTGAATGTTAAAAAAATCTCCGCGATAGTTACCTTTTGAAAGATATCTAGACCTTACTAGAAAAGAAAGTTTTAAAAGCCCCACAGAATTTGGCAAGTATGTAAGTATTTTTTAAAAGGATCACTAGTGGTGCTTTTACACTGTCTAATTTGCTACTGGTGCTCTTTAGGGTGCTACCTAAAGTGTTCTCTTCTGTCCATAGGAAAATTAAAAAAGCTATCCATCTTGAAGGTTGACCAGAACCGGCTTGTTCAGTTAACAGAAGCAGTAGGAGACTGTGAAAGCCTTACTGAATTAGTTCTCACAGAAAACCAGCTGTTGGTAAGTATGGTTTTAGCTCTTCAAATGTATGGCAGTAATTAAGCCTTTTGCCACGTCCTGACTCATTTGGACTACAGCATCTTTATTTTACTGTCTTATGATGACTACACTGAAATATAAGACATCTGAATTACTACCCTTCAGTATGCGTATTAAAGGCAATATTGCATACTATGGATGTTATAGTCTAGGAAAAAATATTGTCTTCACTATAAGAAAATGAGAAACTTAAAAACTTAAAGAAATAGCTGATTGTAAGTGGAAGGTATTTTATTTCGAAGAGGGGGGGGCTTTAATTTAAAACCTTCCAAGTTCTTTTGATGTGAAAGCTTGCCTAATAAATTGATGAGTCCCTTAGATTTAGCATGGTATTTTAAAGGCATTTGGAACAGGGGGAAAGTAATTCAGAATGCAAAAAAATGAATGCATCACTTACTTTGGTGTCAGGTGTTAGGTATAGAGAATAGATAATCCCTATAACGAAAAAGAAAAAAGTCCTAAAAAGAACCCTAAAAAGAAAGTTGATTTGTGTTACTCCAGGAGTTTGAGATTTGCTGACCATGATTTCTAAAGTACTGTCATGGAAAATCTTGTGCTGAAGATTCACATATTTATTTATTTACAGTATTTTTATTCCGCTCCCCAGCCAAAAAGGCTCCTGAAGCATCTTACATATAATCAGCATAATAAGCATCTTACAATCTAAAAAGACATGGCATACTGAGGAAAAGGAATGGGGAGAGAAGAGGGAAAACAATTAAGTATTTCAGTAGGGCTGGCAGAATAGCCCCACTTCCCCATTTCATCTCCTTCAGTACAGCCTGCTGGAATGGCTGGTGGTGGTGACATTTAAAATATAAAGAGAGCTCACTCTGTTTTCAGCTCTTTATATTAACATTTTTCTCAATCATGCCAGCAAATTGATTGCAAGTTTGTCCTTGTCCAGTTGCTGCAGCTGCTTCGGCTGCCTTCAGGTAGGCGCCTCAGTAAAAGAGGTGGTTTACTACTTCCGTCGCACTTGGCTATAGGAAAGGCAAGAATGACACAATCAGCAGTTTGATTTGCTGGTATGCTAGAGACAGATACTAATATAAAAAGAAAGCTCACACCATAGTGGGTTCTTCCTATATTATGTGTGGCTTCAGCCTGAGACTGTTCACATGGCTAGTGTTCCACCATAGAGGCAGAGATCCACATGGCCCTTCTCTCTACCCCATCACCATTAGAGACATGTTGGGTGGGGACACAAGAGAGGGCTTTCTCAGTGGCTGGTCCCAAGCTCTGAAACACCCTGCCAATTTGGCCCCCTCTTCGTCCTCCTTCCACCAGCAGGCAAAGATGTTTTATTGCCAAAAAGGTAGGCATATAAGCCAGTTTGTTGCTGAAGGAGTTTTTAGCTGGTTGGGTGTTGTTTGTTTCTTTTTATTGCTGTGTTTTTAATTGTCTGTTTAATGGATTTGAGGTGTTGTTTTTTTTTAAAAAAAATGAGATTGTTTTTAATCTCTACTTTACTATTGTTGACCACTTTAAGCTCCAGTTTTGGTGGAAAGGTGGGATAAGAAAGAAATAGAATTGTAGGCAATTTTGATCAAGTATTTACAAAACAATAAAAAAGCCAGGGAATGTGACTACCAGTAAACAGTGAAGACCAGTATTTCTCAATCCACTCAGAAGCTGGCAATTTTATTGGTCCCCAGTCTTGTAGTTTTTTGATTCTACAGATAAATTTCCCTGCCGTCTTTTTTTTTTTTTTTGCTTTTCACAATGTGCTAAGCTGCAAGGAATCACAAAGGCATAAATGAACACATGGCATCTTGTATTGCCAGAGAAAAGCATGCATGGTATTTGGCTTGTATTCTAAAATAAGTAAGAGGAGGGAGTTTTAAAAATTCCCATGCAGCCACCAGAGCCCCATGAAAAAGCCTCTCTGGAGAGTCAGAGTGGCCCCAGCAATGTGGAATGGGGCTGCTAGAGGAAAATGGAATTGCCCCAAATTAAGCAGAAATATCTTTTGGGTGATTCCTCCTTCCCCTAGCAGACCCCCTGACTCACACCTTATGTTATTCAGGAAAGCCTCCAACTCTCCAGAGGATTTTTGGGGTGGGGTGGTGGGGTTGTACAAGTGGCTATAGAGGGGAGGAAAATTTCCTTCTGTGAAATTTCCTCCAAACCTTTGAGTCTCAAATATCTGGATGACTTAGTCACATAATTTACAGTTCAGGATGTAATTCTTCTCAATGCTGCTTTCAAAGGATGATCCTCTTAGAAAACTGCAGCATCTTTCAGATTGCTTCCTTTTTAAAGTAAGCTACTTTTGAAATATGGATAATATTAATTGTTGCTGTTGCTTTGTTTGGATCTGATACAGACTTTGCCGAAGAGCGTTGGAAGGCTAAAGAAGCTGAATATATTGAATGTTGACAGAAACAAATTAGTGGCTTTACCCAAAGAGGTAAGCAGTATCCCTTTCCCTTCTTTATGCTGGGGAAACTGAATGGTATGTAAGGTATTTATTTTTCATACTGCTAGAAAGGAATGGCTAGTAAAATTTGAAATGACTGGACCTCGGTTAGTGGAAGGAAGTAGACATAAGGATTTCAGCATGGTAAGTTATGGCAGTGTAGGAGTGAAACTGGAGAAGTAAGCCTGTACACCTGTTGCTGGGGTACATGGATGGGAGGGTGCTGTTGCATCATGCTCTGCTTGTGAGTTCCTAGTTGTCCACTGTGGAAACAGAATACTGGACTAGATGGACCCTTGGTCTGATCCAGCAGGGCTCTTATGTTCCTAGGTTTACTGTCAAATGTACTCTGGCTGATGTCTTTTGGGAGGTTTATAATAATTAGACTTCACCTCCTAGCCTTGGACATCATGGATATGAAAGGATGATAGCTATACGTTATATAAAGTTGAAGGCCAGCTACTTTACTTAGGCAATGTTCTGGAATGCTTACTGCAGATATATGTGTAGTGCTCCATCAGAATACCCTTGAAAATCTCAGGCAATTATGAGTATTACTGGTTAGCTATTAAGCTAAAATTACTATGCAAAAGTTCATCTCAAGGTCACAACTTCTAAAATGGCATTGAACAGTTGTAACAAATGAATTGAAGATGTGCCTTTTGTCAGGTCTACAAAGCAGCTTCTTCAGTTGTTTGTTTGTTACCCTAGTGAGAGTATAATACTAGCAGTGTGTGTTATTACAAGTATACACCTGATATTCTGTGAAACTGGGGCAGTGCAGAATGCTTATGTGTTTCTGCTCATATAGAAACTGAGACCCAGAATCAATGTGATCAGTGTGAATACTTTGCAGTTACCTGCCTGGAAACGTGATCCTAATCATTTTTGTTGCTGGTTTTCAAAGCTTCGTGGACCCCTGCTGCATGGCTGTCTCCTATCATCTTGAAGTTGCAGCTGTGGGAATTAGATGTAGTTTTGCATTCTGTCATCTGAATTTAGTAGGCTAACAAATGTATTGTGGTATAATTTTCATAGTATTTCCAAAAAAGTTAAGGTGTACAACAAATATTTTTTAAAAAATATTTTATACAAGTATATACACATACAATTGGTGCAATTTGCTATACACATAAAGATTTCTCTATAATATTATTAAAGCAAATTGCTCCACCAATTTATAAAAAGAGGCAGGCCAGACGCGTTTCGATGATGTCGGTCTTCCTCAGTGGCCTTTAAATTTCTAAAACAAATATACAAACACTAATGAAAAATTACACTAACAGATTACAGGACACACATATACAGGATACAGAATGTATATATAAACGAGGATAAATAAAATATATTTTTACCGGGCACAAGCTGCTCATTAGTTGAATTGTTTTAAGTCTGAACACGGGGGCTGCCTGACCATATCAAGAAAAGAAATACGAATTTCAACACTCCCCCAGATCAGCGAAAGCCTGCAAGTGATAAATTTAATTATTTATCACTCTACTGGATCTTTCCCAGTCACAAAGTGTAGGAGTGAAACTGGAGAAGTAAGCCTGTACACCTGTTGCTGGGGTACATGGATGGGAGGGTGCTGTTGCACCATGCTCTGCTTGTGAGTTCCTGGTTGTCCACTGTGGAAACAGAATACTGGACTAGATGGACCCTTGGTCTGATCCAGCAGATCCTAATCATTTTTGTTGCTGGTTTTCAAAGCTTCGTGGACCTCTGCTGCATGTCTGTCTCCTATCATCTTGAAGTTGCAGCTGTGGGAATTAGATGTAGTTTTGCATTCTGTCATCTGAATTTATTAGGCTAACAAATGTATTGTGGTATAATTTTCATAGGCCATAGTTCCGGAGAAGGAGCCATGTTAGTCTGTTCACAGAGGCCACAAATTTGGTACACTTTATATTCCAACAAGGTGATGATGTTGGTTGTAATAACAGACTAAGTAGGTTGGAGGTTCCTGCTGGCGGAAGGGTGGGGGAGCTGATTTTCTGGTAATCCTCTCTTCCTTCTATTCCCCCCCTCCAAAGCTGCTTCAGAAGGGCAATGGGCTCTCTGGAACAACTTGGGAGGCAGCCCCGGGAGCTGCAGGGTGAAGGTCAAATTGATAAAAATCACCTCTAGATAGCACCCAGTTACTCTCTTAACTATATCTGCCAGTCTTCAATCTGTGGAGAAGCCATCCAGTTTGCTTGGTTCTCTTTAATTCAGCTTTGTTGCCAACTGGAAGCAGTTGGAGGAAAAGATGTTAGCAGATAGACTTCTTCTCATGATTCTTTTGCTGCCAGTGCAGCTGTTTGATTGCTAACATTTGCATTAAGCAAAATATGCATATGTACTATAAATAAGAGAAGCCACACATGGTGTGAAAGTCAAATGACAAAAAGAAATCCAATTTTCTGCATTCAGAGACCAAAAGAATATGCAGGGATGAGAACAGGATGTTGGGGAGTCATCTAGCTGACAGGCATATAAATTCTGCAGACTGAGCATTGCAAGGAACGTTGGCATTGCATGTCGGTTTGGTTTGTCCTCAGTACCCAAACACTTCATCTTGGTTATCAATACCACATTGTTGTAAACATTTTTTTAGTCTTAATAGTTTCTGTTTGCCTCTCAAGGTGAAAGCAGACTTGTTGGTTTAATTGACTATAAGTTCCCATGAGCACTCTGATCAGGGGAGCCGCTGAACTAGCGAGAGCACTAGCCCTAAGGAGTTCCACATGATAGTAAAGGTACAGAGTTCAAATAGGTAACCCTAGATAAGAGCACCCATACTTTTTGCATAGGGTTGCATAATTGTTCTATCTGGTTTTGCATTATCAACACAGATTGGCATAGGCTCTCCAGGATTTCAGACAGGGGTCTTTCAAAGCCCTACCTGGAGAGGCCAGGAACCGACACTGTGACCTTTTGCTTGCCAAGCATGGAATCATAGAATAGGGGCCTATAAGGCCATCGAGTCCAACCCCCTGCTCAATGCAGGAATCCACCTTAGAGCATCCCTGACAGATGGCTGTCCAGCTGCATCTTGAAGGCCTCTAGGGTGGGAGAGCCCACCACTGAGTTATAGCCCTTCCTCAAGGGCTGTACATTCTACATCCTCCTTGTGAATTTAATCAAATTTGGTTATTCTGAAGATGTTGGGCAACTTTGAATATCTGGCCAATACGGTGCAATTCTTTTAATAAATATAAGTGGAGAATGAGTTTATTCTTGAACTTTACTCCTTACTCTTACAGCTTTTCAAGAATACTTGTAGCAGTAATGAATGCCTTCAGTAGTTGTAACTGGGGAAATGATGGAGAGGGTGCGAAGAGAGAGTGAAATTCTGAGGAAGAAGCCACTTATATACATAGGCTCAGTGGCAATTCCACCAATAGCCACCCATCAATTAAGCTTGTAGGTGTGTGTCTTTCATGTTGCTTAGTACTTCAGTGGTAGGATATATATAATGCTTGTGATGACTCCTGATTTTTCTGAAAGTAGTATTCAAAACTGGAGATAAAATTAAATTGTGGATGCTGACCTAAGAGAATGTTGTCTCTGACATAGGGTAGTATCCAATGTTAGTCCTACATAGAGAAGATCCACTGAAATGAATGATATTTAAGCTAGTTGTGACTAACATAGGCTTCATACATTTTAATAGGGTTACTCTACTTAGGACTAACACTGGATACCACCCTTAATGTGCACCACATGTACGCCCGGGTCTGATATGAAAGTATTTTTCTCCTGGTGAGATTAGCCCTCTTTCTATGTCTCTTTGCATTTTAAAAATGTATGAGGGATCTTTCCTCAGTGCGGTGAATTGGCATAGTGGGGCTTTAGATCCTCCCTATCATTTTCCTGTGAAAGCCAAAGACCAAATGTGCATTCTAGAATTTACAGAATTAGCTGGTACAAGTGGTGACCATTGTGTTATAATGTCGACATAATTGTTTTGTCCCGAGGAAGCAGTGAAAATAAAGACATTGGGCTTATAATGTTCCAACATAGGCTGTACAAAACTTTGCATAGGATATTACATGGGTTTAAAATATATTATTCAGCATAGCAAAAAATGTGGAGTTATAACTCCCTTCCTCTCCCTTCCATACTCTTCAGGGGCCACAATTCAAGTGTATGAGTGCTACATCAGTGTTCATATCTTTCCCCCTACCCTCACTACCTTGGGGTGGTTTTCCATCTAGTCTACGGGGCTGCAGAGCAAACAGGGATGAAGCACGGAAGAGGCAAGTGGTCATGTAAACCTCACTTAGAGCACAATCCTATGCATGTTAAGACTGAAAAAAGTCCTAGCATTCCCAGGAGTGCTAAGGGTAGATATTTTTCTATGTAAACATGCATAAGATTGCACTCTCAATGCCTTAGCCAGGCTCAGAATCCCTCTCCTGCTTCTGTCCAGTAATTTTGCAAACACCCAATTGTGCTGCAGATGGGTCACTCATGGTCTACACTGTTTCTATTAATTTTGTTTTCTCTCTGTATCGTAGATAATTCCCACAAATAAATTTATCCCTCTATCCTCTATTTTGTTATGTCGTAAGCAACTGTTTCAGAACTTGAAATCCCATCTGCCACTGGTGAACGGTGTTTCTGGTGTTATGTAAATCAGCTATTCAGGCTGCGCTGCAGCTAATCATAGCCATCAGTGCCCACCTACAGAAATATGACAAAGTGAACTGCTAAGTGTAATAATGAGCACCTCTACTGTAAAGTGTTGGGACGGAACCCTGACAAAGTTCTGACAGGTGAGATCAAAGGCGGTGGGTTTAGGTTGCTTTAATTGCAAAAGGGTTTGATATGGGAGTGGGTGAGATTAGTGGGTGGATTTCAGCAGGCAGCCTCATGCAGGTAGTTGGGATTGATGAAGTGATGGTCAGGTTCTTTGATTCCTACCTATTTGAAATCTCATTAGGAAATAAGAGCTGATTCACACACAAATGCACAGTTCTCTATTTCATCACTTTGTTCCGTATTTGACAGGAGGCAGCCTTTTTTCATAAGGGTTTTTCTGAGGCGATCTATACTGATAAAAAAGTTCTGGTATTTGCTCTGTGGTGGTTGTTTTACCATATTCAAGTCATCACCTAACGTTGCTGTTATTGAGTGGTGAACACATGTATCTATGTATATATGAAATTACTCTGCTGTCACATCATTTTCTTGTTCCGTCTTCTGTTGATGGGTATCTTTATCAAGGGTAAAAAATAATAATCTTAGCATGTTTCTTTCCATTCTGTATTACAAAAGATCAGGCTTTTGTGTTGCAGAGTTAAAATTGTACTACGTCTGTATTAGCTGACTTGGGGTAAGAGAAGGAAAGAGACTGGTTTCTATGTTAGCAGGACCAAGCTACATGCCAAGCACCTCAACCATAAACAAAGCAAATGACCCCCTTCCCAAAATTTAGGACAATGCAGAACACAATGAGGAATACCCCAGGACTGTTCCTGGGCTTCTACACTTTGGCATCCATTGGAATGGATTAAGATGTACACTTGATTATGTAGAATATATATATATATATATATATTATATATATATATATGAATAAATAGATTCATAGTGAACATTAACCACAAATGGTAAAATGCAGTTTCCCCAAAACATTGAGGAGTACAAGTTTGCAGCCTGAGCACCTAAAGTCATTTGGAATGTAATGTAAAATGCACAAATGGACTCAACACTCAGTCTGATCAAAGCATCCAGATGGTGCAGGGATGCTTTCATTGTTCATGTTCACAACTACTACCTAAATCCAAACGTCTGTTGCTCTTGACTTTCCTTGCAATGTCTTTGCATTGTTTTCCCATTTTCTGAGGTCTTATATCTCTACCCCTCTACTTTTATTCATTTATTTCTTTAACGAAATGATAAATGATTGTGAGGTGGCACATATATGAGTTATCTCTATGACTAATGGAACTTTGATAAAAACAGCATGAATAGAGTGGACTGCTATTTTTCATTTAACATAGAGAGACGTTTTCTGGATTAGTATTATGGCACAGATACTCCAGATTTTCAATACGTGCATGCCCTTTAGCGTTTGTAACCTTTTTTTGTCTTTTGTCACTAAGTCCTTTTGAAACTTATTTTATAGGCTTTCCACAAGAATGGAGTAGAACCCCCTTTCTAGAACTAAAATGTTGCAAATTATCATTGTTTCTGTTAACTGTTTTATGTAGATAAATGTTTTTGCAAACTATCTTTACCACTATGTGTGGCTGTTTTTCCCCTGCACAAAGTTCAAAATATTCTGGTAGCAAGGTGAATTGTTATCAGACACCATTTAAATTTATTGTGGTTTAAGTTAAGATACTAAACAGGTATTTCAAGGACATGTGGGCTGAAACTACCAATTTAAATTAAAAGAGGCTCCAACACCCCCCATTACAATTATGGGCAACCTTTGTGGGTATCAGGATCAAAATTTTGTTGCACCTGGGATTCATTCATCCCTGAGGAACTCTATCTTTCAGAGTAGAAGTGTTTAGTTTTTTAAAAAGGTTGACGTAATGTGTTACAACAAAGGCTGTCTATTCACAGTTGATGGCTTACTTGTTTTGATTGGATGCTCCATTTTCACTTAATAACATGGGCAGAGCTGCATGGTAGTTTATCATTCAGCCTCTGCCGTTAAGTCACTGCCTACCATGACATTTTAAATATGAATATGGCGAAATTCACAGTGCATAATTTGCCTGTATGTGGCAGATTTTGGTCCCTAATAAGCCAGCTTGCCTATAGAAAGCCCAGAGAGCCCTTCAGACATGCCCATGTGTCACCTTCTTATGAACACACTGGGTTGAATCCAGTGCAGGTCATCTGCTAGCAGAAACTGCTAGTGGAACGGAGTTTCCCTCTCCCTGTAGCCCCTCTGGAGCAGATTTGGGGCACGGAGAGGGGGCTGCAGGACAGGGAAGTCCCATTGTGCAAGAAGAAGTCTGCTTGCATGGCGTTGGATCCGACCGACAGCCACTTACTGCATAGTAGTACTTAGTAAACTCCCTACAGGATGCATCCAACCACATGGGGAGCTGGTCATTTTATCTGACTCCATGGTAAGCATATATTTTTACCATGGCTCTACTATTCCACATTTTTTACTGGGAGCAGAGATATGGCAAGCTTAATTCTCCAAACTATAGTCAGCTGGTTTCCCTTATGGTTTCCTGTGTTATGTTTACAGGTGGCCACAATGTGGTAAACAGTGGTCAATTTTCCAGGAAAATATTCAGTATCAAATTACTCAAGGCTGCTCCACGTTGGCCTAGCTGGAGACCAGCTTCAGCTAAGTAAAATAAACTTGGTGAAAATGTTGAGTTCTCTGGTTCGGGGTGGGGAATGGTCCCGTGGGATTTGTGTGTGCGTGTGTGAATGGTACTGTCCAGTCCACATAAATAATAGTGTGTGTTAAAATCAAACAACTGTCTCTTGTGTTTTTCTTAATTGTTAGCTGCTTGGAAAATTGAGTCAGGTAACTCTTGTAACCTTGTAAGTATTGTTCAGTCCACAGTCGCACTAGTTCCTTTCATCTGACTGCTTTCAATGCATGATGATTCAAGCTGGCTGGCTTCACCACTGCACTTTCATTGCCCCCAAAATCTGGGATTTTCCAGTTTAAGGGGGTGGGATGCTCTCAAGAAGGCTGCATGGCCAAAACTCATTCTTGCTTATGTTCCTGAGAGAGAAATATTCAAAGCAAACCACTCCTTGTGCACAACAGGGCATCATTTGCCAGCTCATCTAGCATTCACTAACCAGAGTAATTGTTCTCAGTTTTTTTTTCAATTTAGAGATGCACCAATTAGGCAGACAATGGATACTTTTGTTTAAGCACCTCATATCCTGTTAAATTGTCAGAGCACTTACAGAAAGTTTAGTGCATGGTTTCTATCTCCTGGGAAGGCTCTGAAACTTAAAACACAATATATAATCATCTTGGTCATGCTTTCACTACCAATTCCTTGCATGAAAATAGGAAAGTGTGCCTGTTTCTTACGGAAGGGAATACGATGGAAATATTTATGTTGGCAGAAATTTTACATAAAGATAGAAATGTGATGAAAAGGATACTTTTCGGGGTGGTTAGTGAAAAAGACTTCAGTTATTAAAAGGAAAAAAAAGAATATGAAAATTAGCTTAAACCAAAATTGAACTGATTCCAGTAGCTAGGCTAGCATTTAATGAGTCATTTGAAACTGTATTTTTAGACTTATAACCAAGGCTGAGAAGGGGCTTTCAAGTGGCTTGTTGATACAAGCATTGTACTCATCATCAAAGAGTACCATTCCTTTTATGCTGGTGGTTGGCATTCGTGGTAGCAAGAGTTGAACCGTTTTTATCCTCTAAAAAGAGAAATGCCATCCATATTGTGGTGTGTACATTTTGTAGACTATATATAGAAGCATATATTATTGAAATCCTTTATCATAGAATGTATTGAAATGAGGTTTTGAATTGAATGGAATCGGGGTATTAGGCGACCCCTTGAATTTAAGAGGCTTGGTGTTAGCTACATTAATTTTAGGCGAATTCACAACAGGGAATAAGAGTAAATGGAAAATTTGACACAGTAAATTAAAAGGGTTTGCTCTTCAGTCCTATACACATTTACTTGGAATAAAATCTTACTTATTTCCATGGCACTTATTCAGTTTATTTACATGTTAAAATAAATGTGTCTAAGATTGCTTACTCAGAAATAAATAGTGGTTGTGATTCTGTGCAGCTTAGAAAGCACACAGTAGGGTTTCTTTTCTTTCTGCATGAAGAATTTATTGCTTACAGTTGTGCTGTTGAGTTAAATTTTGGAATCCATGTAAGTTTTATATTTTGAATAATTATGGTTTTAATTTTTGTGAACTGCCCAGGGAGCTTCGGCTATTGGGCGGTATAAAAATGTAATAAATAAATAATTGTTGATTTTTGGAGTAAGAGGTGTCTGACAGTACACCCTTGCTCATATAAATAAAAATATAAGAACTTGGTTTATGCCATTTGTATGGATTGGAAACGCAGTACTTGCTTTGTGGCAAATTTCTGAGTGTTGACTAGTATAAGCCCTTGCTACTTAAACATCTGCACTGCAAGTAGAAGAACTGAAGAAGCATCTTGCCTTGGGTGAGTAGGTTTGCCTACTCCATTTCAGTCTGAAGCTGCACTGACTAACACAAAGACACTTCTTAGTGCCTGATCCACAGTAGCATGTGAGAAGAAGACATTAGATTGGGAAGCCTAATTAAAAGCAGTGGCAGCACTGTCAAACCAGCAATTAAGATATTTAGAGTGCAATCCTATGGTTATTTACTTAGAAGTAAAGACCTATTGAGTTCAGTGGGGCTTACTCCCAAATCTGCATATAGGATTACAGCCTTAATGTAGCTCTCAAACTACTTATTACTTTTGACACTATGCCAGTTCTTCTTACCTACTCAAAAGTAAACATGGCGGACCTGATCTGGATTGGGACTTTAACATGAGTGGGTCTTTTAATTCTGTCTCCCGTTGTGTCCCAATCTAGATCTGCCCTCCACACCTGAAGTTTGCATAGGAAAAAAGCCTATAATTTGCATAGGTTTGACCCGGTGGAGACATTAGAATAAGAATCCTAAGACTGCCCCTTAGAGGAATGAGTTGTTGCAGAAACTGACTGCTAAAGTAGATGACCATCCTACTAACTTCTTGAGTTTGATAACTTAATGCCATCAGTACTCACATTATATATTTTACATGCATACTTCATTAAACTGTATCTGCACCAATACTGCGTTCTCCCTTTTTTTCATAAAATAGATTGGTGGATGTTGCAGTCTAAATGTTTTTTCAGTACGGGACAACCGATTATCTAGGATTCCTCCTGAGATATCGCAAGCCACAGAACTTCATGTCCTAGATGTAGCTGGAAACAGGCAAGTACTCCTTTGTACCATAAATCCAAATCATTATTTGTGGAAAGGGATTTGTGGAAATTGGCAGCTTCATGAACCTTTGTGCACTTGGTTACTTTAACCTGGTGTTAAAGTTAGTGTTAGCAAAGCAATGTTGGACAATGATTCAAATTCATCCCCCCCACAAGAATGATCTAAACCTCTATAGAATGGTATTAGATCTTTAACGAGACTGATGCTTTAAAAACAAGACACCAAGACACCAGAAATCTTGGGAGTGTATCAAGGGGCATGGGATATAGCACAGAGGTAGGCAACCTTGTGCCTTCCTGGTGTTTGGGACTACAACTCCCATCAGCCCCAGATAGCATAGCCAGAGGTCAGAGATTCTGAGAATTGTAGCCCAGAGGATGAGTTCTGCCCTTGGAATGGAAACATCCCTGCTACATGCAGAGTAATCGCCGCCACCATTCCACTCTACCGTCAGCAATGGCAAAAAGGAGCAGGCTAGGGGCAGATCAGGGGGGCTTGGGAATCTGCTGGATCCAAACCCCTCCCCTTCACATGACATATCTCCAGAATGGGGAAAAGTGTGCGTGTGAAATATGTCAACCCTAGAGCATTGGGATTAGTGAGAGGAGAAATCTTAAAAGAAAAATCCCATTCACTTGAGTCTAACCTAACATCAGTACATATACCATTTATTTCTCTCTAGCCTACTCTAATATCAGTTCTCACTGCAACCCCTTGGGAAAGTACATGGAGTATGAAGTGGATATCAGTTTTTTTTTGGGGGGGGGGTTAACTTTTCCCCATTAGCACTTCCTCAGACAAATACAGTGTTCAGCACTAAACGCTGGACCTGTATACATTCCAAGATCTTAGCTGGGCACACAATATGTTTCTTTTTTTATCTTCCTGCACATAATAAATAATATAGTAAAGCTGAACTTATCTTGGGAAGTTATGCTAAATGTTGTAAAAAAATGTAAGAAGTTCAAAATTTCAATGACATTGCAAGGGGAACAAGTTCCTTGGGGCATCTATAAAAAGGGAAAAGAGTAGGATTTTTTCACCGAAATGCTTTATTCTCTTCCCAGGGTGGTAGCCATGTTAATCTGCAGCAAAAACAACAGCAAAAACAACACCCCCTTTTTCTTTTCTTTTTTCTCTGTAGCTTTTAAAGCACTTCTAGATGTTTTCCTTGTTTTTTTTTACTAGGTTGCTACATCTTCCCATGTCGCTTACTAGCTTGAAGCTGAAAGCTTTGTGGCTGTCTGATAACCAGTCCCAGCCTCTGCTTACTTTCCAGACAGACACAGATCCTGAAATAGGAGAAAAGATTTTAACATGTGTTTTACTTCCTCAAATGCCTTCTGAGCCTGGTTGCCAAGGTAAATATATTTGGGGTTCATTTTAACATGAAGTAAGATGGCTTCAGTCAGGGTTATGAGAAAAACAAACTAAAAACGAACTGCCTGCATTGTACCATTCAAGTGTATAAAATATTTTAAATGTATAAACTACTAAAGATGTTTGGTTTTTAAGAAATTGTAATTTTAAGGTTATTAAGTATTGTACAGTTTCTACCAGATAATTAGAAGGATGGCTTACTGACTACCCCCCCACTATAATTTTACTTCTAAAATGTTGCTGAATAACTGCAGATCTTCAGTTTGATCCTGGAACAGTTTTTCTAAATGGTATTTCGATATGCTGGATGTTCATAACCCTTACTACAAGCAAGGACAAGAGTTAACGTCTTTGAGATTATTCATTTCTGTTTGTAACATAACTGCTATGGGCATTTGGGAAACATAAATTGTGGGGGTAACAGTCTACAAGCTTGGTACATCAGCCTCTGAACTGACTGTTCAGATATAAAGACACGAACAGTTATTGCATAAAGCTGTATCATTGGAGTACTTAACTAAATATAAATGCAATCTTTGGTAGCTAACCTCTCAGGTGAGTATTGTATGTGATTTACAAACATTGTTTTCCATTACTAGTTTTCATCAAGAAGAGCCTTAACATCTGTTATGTTGAACGCGCAGCAGTGTTAACCTCTAACATACAAACTTGCTGTCTTCGCTTGTTGTCTGCTGTCATAATAGATAACCTGCCAAGATGTGGTGCACTGGAGAGCTTGGTAAACGAAATGTCAGATGAAACGTGGAATGAACGGGCAGTAAACAGAGTCAGTGCAATCCGCTTTTTAGAAGATGAAAAAGATGAAGAGGATAATGAAATGGTATGTTTTGTCAGAATGTGAATGCAAACGCAGGGTGGTAGGCGTGGCTTATTGGACAACTGATTATCTTGGAGTTAATTCATATGGGACTAGCAGATTGTACTACGTGTCATTTTTCTTAAATGCTTCTGATCAGATACTACTTATGGCAGGGTGGTGGGTAAAAAACCCTTCTGTTTAGAAAAACAAATAACAAAATATTGCTATTTAAACCTAGGTCTACTTGATGATTCTATGACTAGTTTTCTCTCCTTTTTGCTTCTTCAAGGTGGTCCCCTTCAGTTTTCTAAAAGCAAAATAGAGGTGGAAGGTATAAGCCTTGGACCCTGTGTTTTTGTAGGCAGTAACCCCTTTTGGAGGGGTTTCCGTTGGACTGTCTCCTACCCCATCGCACTGTTTTGTCATCTTCCCCACAATCTCTTCCATTGTCCCCTCCTTCATTTCATAATCATTTGCATTGAAACCTTAGTATAAAATCCATGAGCTGGCAATGAAATGCTTGGTGTTCTGCTCAAATGAAGGAGGTTCTAGTGGGAGCATCTGTCACTGTACTTATGAGACCTCCACTAAAGTATACACCCACTCCCTTCAAATGCTCTGTAGAAGGAAGCCCCACGTAGATGATTATTTTTTAGTCATAAAAGATACTAAACTGCAGCCAGTCACAGCTCTCAGATCAGCGTAACTTTATATAATACATGCTTGTTGCATCCACACATTAGATGTTTTTATGTATACACTTGGGGTAGGCCGCTAATGCCCTCCAGATGTTTCGCCTTACCATTCCCATCATCCCTCATCATTGGCTACGCTGGCTAGGACTGATGGGAACATGTGGAGAGCCACAAGCTGCCCTCCCCTGACCTAAAGATGTAAGGCAGAATCCAATGCTGCCCATTTGCTAGCGGAGTTGGCCACCGATTCTGTTCCGTGTGAGGCCAGCTCCACCAATTCCATTCCGCAAGCGGACCCTACCACATGCAGAATAACGATTTAGTGCTCCTTGAGGTAATCCCTGAAATGAGCAGAAACACTCGTTTCTGGATGGGGGCAGGTCGGTAGAGCTCTGCCAGCCTTTCCCCTTACAGAAATTAGTGTTTCTGTTTATTTCGGGGCTTGCCTTCTGAAGCGCTAAATTGCCATTCCATAAGTTGTAGGGGCCGCATGGAATGGAATTGGCAGGGCTGGCCACACCTGCAAGGGCAGAGTTGGATTCTGACCATAATGTGTGAAGTGGTCCTGAGAATGACCCTAAACTGTATTTAATGTACATACACTAAAGGAATGCCTTGCTTTGAAAAGTGACTACAACATTTTTTTGGAAGTAGAAAATAGATGTGTCTGTATAATTGGTTAGCTGAACCACAAAAGGCAAAAGATGATTCTACCTTATCCCATCCCATAACTTGGAGTAGTGTCTAGTGGTGGCACAGTGCTGGTGCTATGATGTCACACTTAGGTAAACCACCACTAGTGCAATGTCATTAGCCCTTTGCTGTTGCAAACGTGGCAGCTTGCTCTCTAAATTCAGCATGGTGTCATTTGTCTGAAATAGTTACAATTTAATTGTGAAGTTTTATTATTTAACCAATAATACCAAACTTAAAAATAGATATATAGGTTAATAAACTTATTTGTAGAGACAGGTGGCTAAAATAGGGAACAAAAAAATATCTTGCCCAAACCAGGAATGGGAGATACCTTTAAAATGAGAATAGGTTTCATTAGTCTTGATTTTCTTAGCCTGCAAGGTAGCTTTGGCAGGAAAAAAGCTGAAAGTGTACTAATATTCAGTTATTACTAAGGTTTGCATTATCATCAAGGTTGGTATTTGGTTGGCAGTGCAGAAAACACATTTCAGTTGTCCTGATCATAGAGTCATAGAATAGTAGAGTTGGAAGGGGCCTATAAGGCCATCGAGTCCAATCCCCTGCTCAATGCAGGAATCCACCTTAAAGCATAACTGACATATGGTTGTCCAGCTGCCTCTTGAATGACTTTAGTGTGGGAGAACCCACTACCTCCCTAGGTAATTGGTTCCATTATCATACTGTTCTAACAGTCAGGAAGTTTTTCCTGATGTCCAGCTGGAATCTGGCTTCCTGTAATTTGAGCCCATAATTCCATGTCCTGCGCTCTGAGATGATTGAGAAAAGATCCTGACCCTCCTCTGTGAGGCAACCTTTCAAGTATTTGAAGACTGCTGTCATGTCTCCTCTCAGTCTTCTCTTCTCCAGGCTAAACATCCCCAGTTCCTTCAGTCTCTCCTCATAGGGCTTTGTTTAAAGACCCCTGAGCATCCTCGTTGCCATCCTCTGAACCCCCTCCAGCTTGTCTGCATCCTTCTTGAAGTGTGGTGCCCAGAACTGGATGCAGTACTCAAGTTGAGGCCTAACCAGTGCCGAATAGAGGGGAACCAGTACGTCACATATACGATTGTCTTGCCAATTGTATATATGACAACTAATGATTCTGATTTAAGCTTTCCTACTTCCATGTTAGATCTTGATATTCTCTCTCTCTCTCTTTTTAAATGCTGTGTAATTATGTGAAGTATTTACTTGTTCGCAAAAAGAACATCTGTATCCTTAATCAGGGTTGGAAGCAATCTGACATCCAAAATTTCTGTTCTACCTTTTCTGCCTAATATCCTGATATAATACATTTACTTGAAACAATTCCATTCCCAATGTGCTTAGAATGGAACACTTTCACATAAAAAATGTTTTAAAATATATTGTTTGCCTAAAACAGATCAAAACATGACAACAGGTATGTGTGTGCGTGAGAGAGAGAACTTAACCTATGTAGGATTCCACTCAGCAATTGTTTGTTTAAATTATATAGGCAGCACCTGTGTGTGCAGCATTACCACGCCAGTGTTTTCTCAGGTCATGCATCTGACCCTGTGCACAGTAGGCTTCCTCAGCCTGCTACCCTCCAGATGTTTTGGCCTGCACAACTTGCATTATGCCTGATCATTAGCCATGCTACGTGGGGCTGGTGGTTGTTGTAGACCAAATCATCTGACAGGCACCTGGTTGAGGAAGGATAATGTTAGAGATGGCAACTCACTTTAAATGAGATGCTGGCCACATAGCATGTAATATGGTACGTTGGCAGGGGTAGTAGTTACATGCATCCTGTAGCCAGAAAGTAGATCTCCAGATGTTTTGGGCCAACTTCCAGCATTCCTGACCACTGGCCATGTTGCCAGAGCTTTTGAGAGCTGAAGTCCAAAGATCTAGTGATCTTACCTTCTGCCCACCCCTGCTGTACAAGTCTTTAGATCAGATTATTTGATAACACATTTGTCTCAGTGCAGAGAAGACATAAAACCTGCCACCCCCTTACCTCACCTATTTTTATGTTTAAAGAACAACTAAAATTAAAATACCATTGCATAACTAACGGCAGCTGCCATGAGTCAGAATGCGTGTGGTGATGGATGCTTTTCACAAATCTGCTGCAGTCACTTTTCTAAGCATTATTACATACGCATATGCAAACCAGAACTTTCACATATTCAAGACTTTTGAATGTTAGCAGGCATGGTTATACATATGCAAGCGCATGTTCACCACATTCCATAGTACACACTATAGAATTTTGAAGCGCGGAAGCATGTTGAAGCATTGGCTGCAGCATCCTCAGCATGTATTCACTGTGTTTAGATGTACATCTCCTCTTCAAACACTAGTGTTTACATTATGGACATATTTGCAATGTAAAAGTATGAAGTAGCCCAAATATCACATGTAATTGATAGTGATAAAATAGACAAGAGAGCCCAACTACTTTTAAAAACATGTGAAATTTGTAAGAAATTCATCATATTAAAATAGGCTTCATTTTCATGATGGGCAACGATTCATCATGAAACCTGAGGCTGTAGGGCAATGTAGTTTAAGAGTCAGAGCCCACTTCTTCTCCCCACCTTCCCCAAGAACAACAAACTCCAAGCTTTAGCATAAATCTATTTTGAAAGAAATTGTCATGTACCATTGTGGTAGGGTCTCCTATTCAAAAGAAGTAAGGTGACTTGATAATTCCTTGGGACCATTCTTTTATTCCTTTCTTGTGAAATAGGAATAATAATCTTTTGGAGGTAAAAGAATAGATTACCATATGAAACCCATAAATTAAAATGGCCAGCCAGAAAAAAATGTCATGGGAGAGGTACCTCTTCTACAAACACTTAAACTGGGAATAACTCTTCTTGTGAATTTCCAATACAATGGACCAGTTTGCACAATCGAACAGCCCACTGTTGTGGGGAGGCAGCCATTCTGAATATTTTGAATATTTAGTACCCGCCCCATATCTTATCATGTCATGCGAACCTGGGGAGTGTGGGTTACGTGAAGGTTAAATAACACATGGTCTGTTGTTGGGCTATGCGAGAGTTGTTTAACCCTCACATAATCCACAGTCTCTGGGTTTGCATGACACCACAAGCCGTGGTCAGGCGTTGAGTATGCAAAACTATCCGGCACTGATAGCAGCCCACCATGGCTTAAACAATCCAAAGTTTTGATCGTGCGAACCAGGTCAATATTTTGGATATAGACTAAGTTGAACTTGGTTCTGATTGAAATCAGTGGGACAAGTTAATCATGACATAAGTCCCATTGATTTCAACTAGATACAACTAACCTAATATGGATCCAACTCCGTGCTGATATCCATAGAAGTTATGCGTGTGGTAGAAGAATCATGAGCCTTGTGTTGTGTGTGAAAGCAATGTGCCAGTTGTGCTTGTGGTTCTCCCCTTCATGCATATTGCTTCTTTGCAATATGGCTAGTGCCTCTTGAGCTGTTAGATATATCCCCCGCTACATTTGTGGTTAGACTAAGCAACTATTAAAATGGTGACAACCTATATTTAAATTTCATGTAAACCTAATAATTGGTATTTAGTCGCTAAGTCTGAAAAGCCATTAACTTTTTAAAAGGGAGACACAAGAAAAATCATTTACTCCACTGTTTGTTTTTAGAGGACACTTCTAAGGCGAGCCACTCCTCACCCTGGGGAATTAAAGAACATGAAAAAGACAGTGGAGAATTTACGGAATGATATGAATGCTGCTAAAGGACTGGATTCAAACAAAAATGAGGTCAATAATGCCAATGACAGAGTGACCACTTCTGTGTAGAGACTCACGTCCTCCAGATTTTTGCCTCCTGTGTCTTCCCCCTGCTGTCGAATCGTTACTGTTGCATCCTGGGATTTCATTCAATCAACTCTCATGTGTTTAACCAGAAATCCGATCCGACTCATCTCGTCCTTGTGTCATTTCTTTGGAAGGTGCTTCTCATTGGAAGAAAAGTGCCTTATTTCAGTCCAAGCATTTGAACACAGAGGACGCAGTGCACTGAGAAATGCCTCCCACAGTCTTGTTCTTTGCTTGCACAGCTCCTGTTTGTTTGCCGGTGAATTGTTCCCATAATTTCCAGTGTTGTCGTTTTAATAGATGTTAAGCTGTTTGTTTCTTTTTTTGAACCAGGGGAATACACTATTATACAATCATGCATCTCATACACAGGGGAGTTGTCTGCTGGTTTGTCTGTTTTTTTCCATTAAGGGCTGGGGGTTGCTGTGTTTGACCTACAGTGATAAAGGTAGTTTTATGGAGAACTGATATGTTTTTACCTCTCTGGCAGCTCAGATGGTGTAAATTTTATAATTTTGTATAGGAGTTTCATAACAAAAATGATGTATTTCATTTTTTAAAAGAAATTTGAAATGGTACATTTTATTATTTCTGCAAGATTAATTCCATGGTTATTCATGTTTGTTATATCTACATGTGCCTTAATACAGCCTATATCAGATTAAACAAAAATTTAGGAACAGTGAGATTAGTTTAAAGAAGGGTGTCTCTTTAGAAGTGCTATTTTGCAAACAATTAACTTTTAACTTCCCTTTGCAAAAAAACTGTTTTGTTTTTTTTTTAAAAAATCTTCATTCTGTGATGGTGATGACACTAGAAGTTCAAATTGCCACTGCCTTATGATATGCACTCACACACTTTTAAATATATATATATATATATATATATATATATATATGTTCATGAAGAAATTATTTTGGCTGCAGAAGCATAGCAGTCACTAGTATTTCAGAGGCCCGCCTTTAGATGTGCCATTTGTAAACAATTTTTTAAAAATTGAACAAAATGCACAAGAGCAAGTGCATAAGTTGTGAAAATGAATGTTATGTACTATATAGGCATGATATTCTCAAACATACTTGGAAGGTTTTATATCTCTATAAAACCTAATAAAACATTTTAAAAAATCTTAGTGATTCAATAACTTTTTATTCTAGTACTAAAATTGCTACTAAAAAGGATGTATATTTTAATTCATTTGAGTTGTATTTCATACAACCTACTGCTCAGTGCTGATCCTATCGCTTTTAAATACGACTCGGATTTATTTTTAAATGTAAGCAGTAAATTCCTGGGGGTGATACTAAATGTTAACTTGCTGGATAAATCTGCTTCTTCTATACTCAGAAATAACAGATGTTGCTTTACAAGGTAGCTTTGTTAGTTCCAGCTGCCTGGCCAAAGAATGGATAAGAGAACAGTTCAGCTTCTAGACAAACTTAAATTCTTGTTATATTCTAGCAACACTCATTCTGTGTTCTTGGTTGTGACCTATGAAAACTGACCCATGGCTGCTGATTGGATTGCGTAGGCAAATGGAACGTCTTAAAAACATACAGTGATGTTTTCTACAAACCTGCAAGCAACCAAGTAAATTACTTTCGTGAATTAACTGTACATTTCCTAGCATACTGTACCTTTCTGGAGCTCTCATTTAGATCTTTATGAAATCATATACCTAGGGATTGGGGGGTGGGAGTGTATATGACTGTGCTGTAATTGAGTGTAATTGCAACTTGGGGTGGGAGGATACAGAACATTCCTAATATGGGTCACCATCTCTACGTCTTTCCCCACCCCACTTTCTACCTCAGTAAGAAACAAGAGATTGGTTTATCTAGGGGAAACCAATGCCTAAATCTTTCTATAGATGTTTTTGTCTGTAAAACATCTGTTTTGACATAAGTGTAAATGTATTAAGAATAAGACTGTATAGGTAGATTATAGTACAAAAGCATCTGTTAAAAGATCTGCATGTTCTTACCATGCCATATGTTCTTCAGGAGAAGCAGCTTTGGAATATCAGGGCTGTGATCACGGCAGCCTTCTACAAAAGGGCTCCCATCACAAGCAGTGAGAAAAAATGAAATCTACTTATTTCAAAGGAGGTTCAGTTTCTTCTTCATTGTTTTCTCAATACATTTATGGTAAAACTCAGGACTGCATCACAATCTGGGTCTAAAGCTTTCCCAACTTTGTATTGTGTGGTAAAGTTTTAAATTTAAGCTGAACTTGCAGTTTGTAAAGTCAGATGAGGAAATCAATACAAAGCTTTAAAAATAATAGAAAAATAATTTTCCCACACCTGAGCTGGAATCAGACAGTGAGGTGAACCTCACTAAATATAGTTTTCAGTTGGACAGTTATAATTGTGTTAATGGATGATTTCATAATAAATATACTGTATATTCCTTGTGTTATCACATGGTTCCTCCTCAGCACTTGAAGACTAGGAACTGAATCTATGCACTGACTACATTAAATACTACCTTGGATCCTAAAATGAGTTAACTAAAAGTAGTTCACAAACAAAGTTTCCTATCCTTACCTCCCTGCAACAATTCCCAGGGACCATTGTTCAGGAGGGGCCTTAATCTCCAGAGAGACTTTGGGCAGAGAGTGCAGCTAACTGAAGAAGGGAGGAAGGATGGGAAACTTTCCTTCTCTTTCCTTCCTTAAGTCAGCTTATTTTAAGAATCGAGCAATTGACTAGGTTTGGACAATCAGTGGGGGAAACAGTGCAGAATGGCTTGTACCTCCAACCCCGCTCGTTCTGGTTGTGTGACCAGCATTTCCCTGATTACCCATTATCATGTATTGCTTTCACTTTTTGGTGAAAACTACTGGTGTATTTTATAGAAGTTTGTTGAGATGTGCCTTTGTGTGCTCAGCACTTGGTGAAGTGCTGAGCAGCAGCTCAAAGTTAATAAAGTTTTTTTGCCCATGAAGCCTATGGTAATAACTGCTAGCAAAGTTAGTTCAGGGATGCTCAGCTTTTCTCCAAAGCTAGAATGCTGCCTTTACTCAAGTGTTTTGAAAGGAATTCCAATGCTCCTGTCAGCATTCTGACAGTCGGAGTTGGGAAGCAGGAAACTATCAACTGAGATAAGAGTAAAGTAATTTTGAAGGGTGGGGGAAATCACTCACTGATTGCTAGAACACTAATGAAAATAGGATAGGGAGGGAAAAGAAGAAGGTATGTTGGAATCCTGTGCAGGCTTACTCAGAAGTAAATCTTTCTGAACATACAGGGACATATCAATTCAGTTGTACACATCAATTAATTACATTTATATCTCACCATTTTTCCTCCTTAAGGAGCCCAAGGTAGCGTACATAATAATCCTCTCCATTTATCCTCACAGCAGCAACCCTGTAAGGTTGGGCTGAGAGTCTGAGATTGGCCCAAAGTCACTCAGTGAGCTTCCATGGCCAAGTGGGGACTAGAGTGCAGATCTCCCAACTCCCAGTCTAACATGCTAGCCACTACACCACACTGGATCTCTTGTTAGTGACTTGTTAGTGTTTTGTTTTTTAGCCCCCCCCCCCAGAACACTGTAATAATAAATTTCCTTTTTGCAAACCAGTGAAATTCAGTTATCAAAAATCATCCAGTTTAAGACCTGCGATTATCTCACGTTGGCTCAAGCTCCACAAAGCCAGGAAGTTGGAAGCTTATACCTTAACAAACATGCCCCGTGTTCAGCGATGATGTTGTGTACTGTCACAAATTGAGTTCACTTACAAGTAACAATCTGCCATGTGACAAGTCACAGGAGGATTACTCTAGCAATACAGTAAGCTTCAGATACTTCATAAAGCAATACAGGGCCAGGACAATGTCAGGCATCTTTTCTGGTCTCAGGCACTCTGCCCTCCTCATCTGGATTTGGGTTGAAAGTCCCAGGAAAAGTGTGGGTGCATGGAAGGTAAGTTGAAGGCAGGCACAATTTGTGGCATCACTGATCATGGGGCATGTCTGTTAAGGTAGGCTGACCATATGAAAAGAAGGACAAGGCTCATGTAACTTTAACAGTTGCAGAGAAAAGGGGATTTCAGTTGGCATCATTTGTATGCAATTAGTACCTGGTGAAATTCCCTCTTCATCACAACAAAGTTACAGGCACTATACTACAGTGACTATATACACAAGAGGGCAGGGCCCCTGCAACTTTAACTGTTGTGAGGAAGAGGGAATATCACCAGGAACTAATTGCATACAAATGACACTGGCTGAAATTTCCTTTTCACTACAACTGTTAAAGTTACATGAGCCCTGTCCTCCTTTTCATATGGTCAGCCTAGTTAAGGCATTAGCCTTTGCTTCCAATTTCCCAGCTTTGTGGAGCTATTCCCAACATCTTTAACTTTGGTCTTACATTTTCCAGGGTTGTCATTTTTATCATTGCATCTATTCTACAGGTCATACAGGTTTGAACCCCAGACTGTGATAGAAACCACAGTGTTAGAGGCCTTGCTTCAGAAACTGCATTACAATCTGTCTTCAATATTTCCTATCCTGCCTTGAAAACAGGCATGGGGGTTGATCATCTGTTGCAATATGAAATGGAGAATTATGTTAGTGACATGTGCAGCAACTTTTATTCTGATATCTTAGTCCATCCCAACAGTCTCCAAATACAAGCATTGCATGAAGAACGTGTGAACAAGCTTTCTACACTCAACAAAAATGTGCTCCTAAAATCCTGGAATTGCAGAGTTGGTATCTGCGGACAATTGGAAAAGAAATACACAGAGTCTATCTGCATGTGTGAATCAGTCCTTATTCTGAACCTCTTAAATGGCTACACCAAGCAGTGTTCAGACTAAGACGCTAGGTGATCTGCCATAGCTTGTAAATTCCTAAGCAATAAGGAATGTATATTTTAAAAGTTAAGAACAAAGTCAGTTGAAAGGCAGTCTATGATGTTAAGAACTGTTGCTTTTTTATCTACTCATGAGGTAGGACATACATGTACTTAATTAACCTTGCCTGGTGTCACCTACCAGCTAATTACTCTGGAACTGAATGCCTTGGAACAACACACATTAAAAGTTGGCAGCCAAGACCTTCTGTCCTGTGCACTAATTCAGTATTGCTGTGTTAGGCCATTTCCAGCTGCATCACAGCAATTGTGGCTCACAGGCATAGTAACAAATATATATATATATTTAAAGCTTTGAAGTACTAAAAAAGCAGATGTGTTAGAAAGTAAAATGGAGCACCTGGTAATCTTTTGCCCTCCAGAACAGCCGATACATTTGAATACTAATGTTCTACATAATAGATACCATGCTAATTACCCTGTGCAGTTCATTCTACTGGCTGAATATCATATTGTTTCAAACTTAATATAATTTGCGTTACATTGCTTCCTAAAAAAATATAAAATGGCCCAATGCTACATCCAGGCTGTTGTGCTGAGACAGCAATGCATGCGATTAGGTTGGTGTGGGTGTGGTGAGCCTACTGCAGGCCAGGGTGAATTCCATCTCAGAGAACCCCTCAGGGGCCATATTCCAGTGGTGGGTGGGGCTTGAAGATAAAAAGGGCAGGATCAAAATACCAAGCAATACCTGCATATAGTAGCTTAAAGCTCTTACTGCTGGTACATCTGTGTTTGTTATTAATGCTTAACATTGCAGCTAAAACTGTGAGCGATCTCCATTGAAAGTATTGCCCTCCAGATAGTTTGGATTACAACTCCCATCAGCCTCATCCAGCATAGGTCAGGGATTATGGGAACTGTAGTCCCAAACATGAAGGTTAGGATGACCAGATAAAATCCAGGTCAGGGTTCATGTAACTTTAACAGTTGTAGAGAAAAGGGAATTTCAGCCAGTGTCATTTGTATGCAATTAGTTCCTGGTGATATTCCCTCTTCATCACAACAGTTAAAGTTGCAGGGGCCCCGCCTTCTTTTGTATATGGTCACTCTAGTATAGTGCCTGCAACTTTAACTGTTGTGATGAAGAGGGAATATCACCAGGAACTAATTGCATACAAATGACACTGACTGAAATTCCCTTTTCTCTAAAACTATTAAAGTTACATGAGCCCTGACCTGGATTTTATCTGGTCACCCTAATGAAGGTCATTAGAACTGTCACATCATCTCAATCTGTGATGGCTGCTTCACATCTCTCAGTCATCAATTGCATGTCCCTCACTTTAATGGCAGCAACATCATAAATTCATTTCCCCCAGAAGCCAGATGAGGTGTGTGATATATAGGCCAAATAATGCAAATTGTAGTCACACTAGAAATAAGACCTAGATCCATTGAGTATGTGTGCTGGAAGTCTCCAACAAATGCACTCTGTAATCCCAAATGTTTTGCTTTGTGTTCCTCACATGAATTCTGTCATTCAGTGTCACTCAAGCTCCTAAATGGAAATGATTGTAACTAAAAGGTGTGTGTATGTGTAGTCCAACCCAGGGCGAGCCATATCATTAGGCATAATAATAATAATAATAATAATAATTTATTTATTTATTTATTTCTAACCCGCCTCTCCCTCTGGATAGAGGTGGGGAATAATAATAAATATAAATACAAAGACCATAAAATAGATAAAACATTAAAAACAAATAAACTGATGCATTATTAAAAACATCTTAAAATTCAACGGGGTAGGCCTGCTGGAAGAGATCAGTCTTCACGGCTCTCTTAAATTCCAGAAGACTGCTAATTTGTCGAATATCCTCCGGCAGGCCATTCCACAGTTTGGGAGTGGAAGAAGAGAAAGATCTCTGGGTAACACTCGTCAGCCTAGTTCTGGCTGATTGAAGTAAATTCTTCCCAGGGGACCTGAGTGTGCGGGGCGGATTATACGGGAGAAGGCGATCCCGCAGGTAACCTGGACCCAAACCATGTAGGGCCTTAAAGGTAATAACCAAAACATTATGCTTCGCCCGGAAACTAATTGGCAGCCAGTGGAGTGATTTTAGGATTGGTGTAAAGCATTTGCCTCAGGCGGCAGATGCTAGGAATTGGGTTACTTCATCCAAACCAAAGTTGCATGTCTGCGCCTGACCTGTGAACTTGATTGAGATCCATCCCTTCATCAGACTCTGCCCCTTAATATCCATCATGTCCCTGTCCAAATACTGTTCGTCTTGTTTTTGATATATATATACAGCATCATAATTTGGGGGGGGGGGGGATTCTCAGAGCCAAACTTAACCTTATACCATTCATGCAATTAACAGTTGTGAACATTTTTAAAAGTGTAAATTGCTGGTGAGGGGCTCCAATCTGGATTGGGGTCCTGGTGGGGATAGGAGGACTTAACCCTTTGCCCCCTGTTGAGGTCCTGATCCTAATCAGATCCCCTACACTTTCTATTTGCATCAAGAGCTCCCAGAGGTGCTAATGAGAGTCCTTTTCCCCACTTCCTTGTACTGAAAGTCCCCCAGCTATCACTAGATAATCACTTTTTACCTAGCATTGAGGCCTAGAAGAGTCATTGACTGTTTGAAAATAAGATTTTGAGTCCACTATACACAGCATGTGAATCATTTAACCACTAGAACTGGGATTTGAACCAACATGTCAATAACATGTGGATTCTTTTTTCTGTTTGTGTGTGTGTGTAAGATTTAAAGCATGCATTCTGTTGTAGCCTTTAGTTACTGTGACTCAAATAGTCTATGTTCTCTTGAGGATGTTTTCCAGAAGCAGCTTATTTTGCTTCGAGGGACAAAACAGAAATCTTTATCTAGCAGCTGCATCCTAATTCCCCCCATCTTTACACTAGAGTAGCTGCAGCCTTCGCCCACCTGATCCACATCTGGATACCTAATGTGGAGGGTAGGGTAGCTTTTCAGAACTGGATTGGGTCCCCTGCACCTACTCTAGAGTAAAAATTAAAAAGACTGTTAGGTATGGATTTAATTTATTTATTTATACATTTATGCATCACCTTTTGGCTTAAATAGGACCCCCTTACAATTGAGTAATAGCTGTTTTAGCAAACAGTCTGTATACTAGAGGGGCGCAACAATGTTCTACAGTGCCACTGTTTCTGGAATACAGGGCCAATAAATGGCTTATAGGATTCAGCAGTGATGATACTCAGTAGTTTGAGACAAGCTGGGGGGCGGGGGAACGGTATGTGTTTCATGCACAAATTAAATGATATGCGACAGAAACCACTAGATGGTGCCATTACAGTCAGAAACGCTGGAAGCTCCATTAAAAAAAAGAAGAATATATAAATCAAGAATGTTGAACATTAATCTGATTCAGTTCTTGCAGAAGACAGCGGAATATCTATTGAGTATTGCTTGCCATTTTTTCTCCTATCAGATGTTTGTTGATTTTGTGAATGTGTGTATTTTATTAATGCAGACTAAAACCCTTTAAGTACTGGGATGAGATTATTAGAAATCCTCAATTTATTATATAGCCCCAGCACTCTGGGTGGGTTAATCAAGGAAGAAAAATGTAAAGTGCCCAATTGAAATTTCATTTAGAATACAACCTAAAAGGGTTCATAAGGGATTAAATTCTTAATTTCCTAAAAGCTAGAATAATAAGCCAAGGCGCCACTGGAACCAGGTCTTACCATGTTCCTGAAAGAGACTTTGCCTTTGAGTTTCCAAGAAAAGAAGGTTCCATCCTTGTGAAGCAGCTGCTCATAAACCTCCCCAGATACCTTTTGCTGTCTGAACATGGTTGGAACACATGAAGTATTGTTAAGACGATTTCTTACTCCATCTTGGGCCACTACAAGTATGGTATGGGCCAAAACGTTAACATATAAAGCCAATAGTAGGCTGACCATATGAAAAGGAGGACAGGGCTCATGTAACTTTAACAGTTGTAGAGAAAAGGGAATTTCAGCCAGTGTCATTTGTATGCAATTAGTTCCTGGTGAAATTCCCTCTTCATCACAACAGTTAAAGTTGCAGGCACTATACAAGAATGACCATATACAAAAGAAGGCAGGGCCCCTGCAACTTTAACCGTTATGATGAAGAGGGAATTTCACCAGGAACTAATTGCATACAAATGACCCTGGCTGAAATTCCCTTTTCTCTACAACTGTTAAAGTTATATGAGCCCTGTCCTCCTTTTCATATGGTCAGCCTAGCCAATAGGTAACTTGGGACCAGGTTACCTTAGGGACCCTTCACCCCTTATGTCTCTGCCCAATCTTTACGACCCTCAAAGGGAGCATTTCTGAAGGTGCCACATGCTCCTGAGGTTTGCCTCAGAGTCAGGAGCACTTGCAGTAGAGCATTTAGTGTTGCAGCACCCAACTGACATTAGACAGGCCCTGACAGTTCTGTTGCATGCTGCAACTGCTTAAAACTCATCTCTTTCCATAGGCTTTCCCTGATGTACGACCTAGCAAGCTATTGTTTTGTTACACACAGTAGAGTGTGGTTTTATTGCTGATTAATTTGCATTGTGTGTGAGTTTTGTTATATTTATTGCTGTTTTTATTACACTGTATTCTATGTTCACCACATTGATACCTCTGTGGAGAGCGCTACATGAACTTGAATAATAAATAAATACAATAATAGTGGTTTATATAGGGGTTGGGGTTGGGGGGTGGACAACTCACTACCTTGAATTGTTCCCAAAATATGCTGCTTGACCTTTGCTTTCTTCATCATGTGAATGTTAAGACAGCCATCATGGACGGCCCAAGGTACAGACCTATGCAGTACAGTAGTTTTATAGGGTCCCTAGATAGCAGAGGAGTAGCTGTCTTCATCATTTTTAAAATAAATGATACAGGGTTGCTGCAATACAGTAAGTGAAATATAATAATAAAGAAAAAGGACAGTCTTGACAGTTTAACAGTAATAACAATATATTCTAGCCAAGCAAACTGATATTAGATCATTTTCAGCAAGAAAATTTGCTTCCGGAGCTTTTCCATTCCAATAGAAAATAGACTACCATTTTTCTATAAACCACTTTTCAAATTATCTCCTTTTGCTAGCTCCTATGTTAATCAACTGAAATACAGAAGCAATATCGTACAACTTGAAATACCAGTCATCTATTGAAGGTGGGTTAACATTTTACCATCTAAAGCTAATTGCCATTTGGACTGCTGATAATTTCAATATCCTCTGGAGCGAATATATCCTTCAGGTATCCAAGAAGAAGTACTATTGGATCTCTAGGGAGCACATAATCCCAAATCAATTCAAACTCATCTAATTCTAGAATCCCAAACCTTATTATTCTATGGCAAGGCCAGAAGATATGGAAAATACTTGCTCTACCAAAGCCGCTCTTCCATAGGGTAGCCACTTATCACCGAAAAAAGAGGACAAAAGAAGATACCAATTTGAATGACATTTGCACATGCAAATGCATATGTATAGGTACAAATGTATCAATAACAGTTACAATTTTAATAGAAATACAATACATCTCACCATAGTCAAGAAGACTGACCATGTGGCCTGGGTGCTTGCTTAGTCCCCTGTCCAGGTGCTAAGTGTTGAAGGGCAACTTCAGGGCCCCTGCATTCCTTCCCTATGGTTCTTTGCTTTTAAACCAGTCCATCAAATAGAAGACACTTTCAGACAGAGAATTGTCCTCTGCCAGCTTTCCAAAATAGGGCACTGCCCTCTGTAAAGCAGGACATCAGGACATCCTAACTTTTATCCTTTGTGTGTAGTGTTTATTAAGTCTGGATGGCTTCAAATAATTGTCATTTTAAAAGATATATATAATTTTTTGGATTGAATTTCTAGATCTACTACCATACTTCCTGAGCAATACTAGGCCCTTTCGCCATATATCCTAGCAAGGATTCCTTCTTACATCTAGATTAGCCAATATTTTATCATATTGACATAGGGTACCTTTAGACAAGTTCCTTGTAATTACCATGCCAAACTTATATTTATATCCAAACCATAGCTATCTGTTAGGTTTATAATTATATACCTAATCTGGAAATATTGAACAAATAGTCTGCCATGTTTGTTCATTAACATCTCACTTGTCCCAGTCTGGAGGGACCTACACCCTGTGACTTTAGTTCTGAGTCAGAGGGGGATGCTATGGAACCAAGCTCAGCTGTGGGAAGCCAGGCGCCTAAGAATTTAATTCTACCAGAGCTCCCACCTGGTTATGAGCTGGGGTGGTGGGAGACTAGGGTCACTGATCTTTCACAGCTGGGAGACTGGATTTTCTTATTGACAAGGCCCGTCTTCCATGAGAATGGGGCAGCAGGGAAATAACTCTGCAGAGGGTGGGTGGGCTTCCGGTGTGTGTCAGAAGGCATTTATGCGGAACAAAGGCATCTGGTGAGACCTAGTGTGCATTTGCAAACTAGGTTTCCTTTTCAGGCTCAAATGTCTGATAGTGATCTTTAGTGGCCCACTCTCCTGTATACAAATGAGAACAACAGGCAGTAGAGTTTGTTAGATGCAACATCACAGGTGGCCTCAGTGGCATGGAGTGCCTGTACCAGCTTCGGCTGTTCGTCCAGCTAAGTATGCCCCTATCGGGACAGGAGTAACTTGTCTTCAGTAGTTTATACTCTGGCTACCTCCAAGTTAGATTGCTGCAATGCAATCTCCATGTTAGACTGCTGCAACAATACATGGGGCTCCCCTTGGACTGTTCTGAAGCTGCAGCTTGTGCAAAATCAGCAGCCATTAACAACACGAGGCAGAAGGATCAAGCCCATAATACCAATTTTGGCCCACTTACATTGGCTGCCTGTATGTTTCTCAGCCCAATTCAAGGTTCTAGTTTTAACCTACACAGCTTGGTACAACAATACCTCTCCCAGCATAAATCTTCCTGGCATTGCTCCACGTGCCTCCTCCAAGGGAGGCTTAGAAGGTGGCACCAAGGGAGAGGGCCCTTCTCAATGGTTGTCCCCCCGCCAATTATGGAGTATTCTCCCCACTGAGATCTGCATGGAGCCAATACAAAAAGCCAACTCATTTTGGCACCAGGTTAAGACTGTCCTCCACTCCCAGGCATTCGACAGCATATGGTGGGGCATTTCTGTCAGTTGTTTCTCAGGTCTAATATCTTAACGTAACTGTTTTAACTGTTTAAATTGTTTTTAAGTTTTGTATATTAAAGATTTTATATAATGTTTTTATTAGCTTATATTTGTGGTTTGCAATTTTTGTGAAACATCCTGAGAGCTTTGGCTGTTGGGTGGTATAGAAATGAAATAAAAAATAAGGAGTAATTTATATTTATCTTTAAATGGAGCTTGGACTGGACAAATGCAGGCTGTCTTCAAAGAGAGGGGTGTCCTCTGACAGCCCTTCAAATAGAGGACTGTCCTCTGTAAAATAGGGCACATGGCCAACCCAACTCAGAGCCAGGAAAATTGACAGGTTGCCCCTGAAAGGATGTGACAGCGAGCCCAGGTAGTTCCACTGAGTTCATCTGTGCCATGCAATTGCAAGCCTTCTTTTTCACAATTCATATTAGGGTGGCAAAACCACAAAGTAGTATCCAGACTGCTGGTCACATATACGGGTTATGCCAATGGTGGAACTTTACAGTAGATGGGCTGGAACAGAAAGATGGAAACCAAGCACGAGGTGGGCTGAAGTTATTGACTGGGCTTGTGGCTAGCATTTCTCTGTCTCACAAAATGGGACTGACCTATAACTATTGATGAGAGCATGCCAGTCCGTCTTGTTTTTGTCATCCTTTCAACCCTGTAGGCTTCAGTGTCTTCTATCTTTGCTCAGTTGGCCAAACGTTTAGTCATTAGTGATCCCATTCACTTGCCACAACAAATGAATGGGAACACTAATTGGCTGGCTCCTCAAAGGGTCAGATAATAAACTTGTCGTTTGGCTGGGCTACAGGCTAGCCTGAGTAGGAACTCATCCACTCTAGATTATGCCCACTTGGTAGGTATTGATTTTGAAGGACCGTAGCTAAGCGGTAGAATTCGTGCTTTGGTGCAGAACGTCGTAAATTCAATCCCTGGCATCTCAGGCCTGGAAAATGCCTGCATGAAACCCTGGAGGGCGGCAGTCAGCCAGGGTCAACAGTACATGGCTAGCTAGACATTTCACTCAATATAATATATGTTCCTGTGTGTATTTGAATGCTGAATTTAATCTTCTGCTTTTGCTTTCCTTGCAGGATTCCGTGAAGTGGCTTCCCAAGTCTCCTAAACTACATGGCAGTCATAACTGGAATTCACAGGGCTCCCACTGGGCTTCTCTGAAAGGAAAGGAGGGTGCCCAAGGCTGCAATCTGTACAAATTCAGCTCGGCCAATGAAAAATGGAAGGAAGGCCGAATCAGTCCTGAACAAGAAGCTGAGGAATTGGAGGATTCTGATGAGGATGTAAGTTCCAATCCAGTCCAGGGTGTTCTGTGCCCTCCTGCATCTACAGTCAGGTTTGAGGAAATCAAAATAATAACAACAACAACAAGATTTATATGCTACCTTCTGCCACTCAGAATATCTCCTCCACCTCCCAGCCACCCCACAAAGCCACATTTTCTGGAAAAATATACCAGAGACACATTCCAGTATTGGCCTGGTCATGTTGCAAACATTCTCAGCTGTGACCACTAATAGGAGCCCTGGTACCTATCAGTTAAGTGCTGCTTGAAGGTCCAGTTGTGTTGCACCACTGTATTACTGCACATTTTGGTACCTGCCAATATCCCTGCAGTGTTTTAGGAAATCTGAGAATCAGTATATACCTCCATCCCACTCAGGGCATTCACATGCTGATCCTGAGATCTGACTGTTGACATTTGACATCAGAGCTTATGTTTGCAACATCCACTAGCTTGTTTTGATGATCCATTTTGACATGTGCATTACCAGAAAAGATGCTTTCATTTTTAATTCAGCTATTCATAGAAGGAATAAGAAAATGCCAGCACTCACGTTTGATAGATAGTTGTAGCTCTTGTGACTTCCACATAGTAATTCATATATACCTATAAATATCTGAGTTTCTGAAGGAAATAGCTCATTCCAGAGCTTTGCAGGATTTGTGGAATACATACAGTCTTGGGTATATGCTTCCATTTTAGAGCAACGATTTAGCATGGTGCCCAAACCGTACATTCTGGTTAAGTTTAACTATGGTTAATGAAAATAAGCCAGCTAGGCCAAATAGTTAAGACTAACTGTCATTTTCCTGAGTTTATACATCATGGCAATCTGTGGTTAGTCTAAAACAGAAGTGAAAGCTTCTGAAGTCCTTCTCACACCTCCACCAAGGAAGGAGGGGGAGTATACAAGCCTGAGGTTCAGTGTGGTTTGTCCTAAATCATGGTTTTGCATTACATGTGAATGCAGTCAATGTATATAGCAATAGGGTGGCCATGTAGCCTAGTCTACAGAGGACTGTCCTCTAGTTGGACAACTGTCAGAGGATAGTCCTCTTTTTGAAGAACTGTCTAGACTAAGGCCAGTTTAAAGATAAAGAACCATAAGAAGTAGGAGCTGGGTCTTGAAGTTGCCCATCAACTGTGAGCACCCAGGCAGCAGACTCAGCAAAACACTGAGGTCACCTTGTCAAGGTCACCATCTTCTCCACTATGGTGAGATGTATTGTATTTCTATTTAAATTGCAACAATTGTTTTATTTGTGTCTAAACATGTAAATTATATTAGGCAAATATTATGCAAATCTGTGTCCCACTTTGACTTTTTTTGCAATGCATTTCTTGTTTTTTGATGATGCGCAAGTGGCCAACCTATATAGAAATGTAGTTTGCTTTTTAATATGACCCAGATGTAATTTGGAGGGGGGGAGATGGAAGTTGGTGTGCAATTGGTATTTTTCAGGCATGCTCGGCATGATCTGAGATTCCCTCCCCACCACACACACATTTTATTTGGCTGCCTTTGACAATTCTTATTTCTGCTTTTGTTTGTTTTTCTTTAAAAAACCAAAATGAAACCAGGAGCCTATATCCAAATTTTCTGGGAGTCTCTTTGATTCCAGCGAGAACGTTCGAGATCCAAGAAACTCTAGAGTCGCTCTTCAACAGGAGAGGCTGAAAGCAGCAACAAAAGGGAAATCCTTTCCAGCAGCCAATAATAAGGCGCAGGTTCCAGCTACAGCTACGAACAGCTTCCCAACAGATGGCATCAGGTTTTCAAATAAAAACAAAGAGCAGATCTCAGGAACTGCAGATGCATCCCAGCCCCCCTTGAAGGTAACTCATTAGCATGAAGAAGTGTTTGCATCTTCACTTCGCTCTCTAGAACTGCATGCTAATAGGAAGAAAATTCATGTATACAAAGTACACTCCTGCTTACCAGGCCCACAAAATATGCCCAGGCAGGATCTCAGTGGTTTACCAGGCCATTTGACAAAGCCAAGCAACTTTTTCTTTAAGGCGACGAGGCAAAGGTTGGGGAGTCATTCTCGGTGAGTTTCTGTGCTTTCCTGTGCTGACGGGGAAGATAGAGAAGTTCGGAGGATACTGCACTCAGCCTTTCCCAACCTGGCACTTCCCAGATGTGCTGGACTTCAACTCCCATTATCTCCTAGACAACAGGGCCAATGATGGGAGTTGTAGTTCAAGACATCTTGGGGAGGCCTAGTCTACGGTTCCCAGCATTTGAATTAGCTGATGCACCTCCCACCTTTCATAAGTACCTGAACTGTATGACTTAGAAGATGAAGCTTTTCATGACATGGAGATAATATTTACCCTGTGTATGCAGGACTTCCCTTTTTCTTTTCTTCTGGTCAGGGGATAACCTTAGCCATTTCTGCTTCTGTTTTTGTAGCTGTTCAAGCCCAAGTATTGCTTTATGAATTAGGAATAATTAGAAAACCTTAGATTGTGTGGCCCGGATCATACTATTTCCAGGAATCCTTCATTGCACTTGTCTTACTACATATTGTACTTGGGCAATCACTCCAAATTTTGTGCCCTCCAAATGTGTTGGGCTACAGCTCCCAGCTAGTAGTCCCACACATCTGGTGGGCACCAGGTTAGGAAAGGCATGGATTACACACCCAAGACGTAGAGCTGTTTATTCCAGTGTTATTGTTCTGAGGTAAAGCTTTCCCACATAAACAAGGAATCCCAGGCTGCTTCGGACAACAACCCATTTTCTAACTACATTTTTGTATGAAGCTGCAAGTCTAAAATATAACAAATACAGGATGGAAGTTAGGTGTGTTTATGTTGCTTCCTAGTAGCTCACTCTACCAGAGAAAAATCAGACAGTTCGGTCGGAGAAGTACTTCAAAATAACTGGGTTTACATGTAGATTATCTGAGATGGGTAGGGAGACATACTGTAGTCTTGAGCATACATATCTTCATAGTTTATTTTGTTACCACAAATTCAGAAAAAAATATATTAATGGATTAATTTATCAGAATTTGTGTAAAACATTGTCTAAGTATAGAAGACAGATATATTGTTAAGTACTATTATTACCTTTATAGAAAAGAGAGCTAGAAACCTGTGCTTTAAAAGTGTTGGTGAAACCATGCATCTTTTTAAAAATCAATGCCAGTTTTCATTCTGAAAGGAACTCCCAGCTCGCCTGGCGCCAGGTCAAGACTTTCCTCTTCTCCCAGACATTTAACAGCATATGATGAGGGTTTTGTGTTGTTGTTGTTGTTGTCGTGTTTTGACCCAGAATTGTTGTTTTAAATTATATTGTAATTATAACTTGTTTTTATGTTTTATGGTTTAAAATTTTGTATATCGGTGTTTTTAATGTTCAATGTTTTTGATTTTTGTAAATCACCCAGAGAGCTTCGGCTATGGGGCGGTATATAAATGGAATAAAATAAAATAAATAAATAAATAATTTTACACAAGCGTCAAGTGAATTATATTTATGTTCTGAGGTGTCATTTTAGATTATTATTATTTTTATTATTATTATTATTATTATTATTATTATTATTATTTGGTGTTGGTGGTGTTTGCTGATTTCAGTATTGAGTCAAAATTCTCAGCAAGGTTTGAAAAAGACTTGCTCTTGTAAATACTCAAGATTAAATTGCAAAAAACCAACCAAAAAACCAACCAACCAAGCAAAAAACCTAGCCAACACCAATGTATATTGAAAGCATTTTTGTATATTTGCTTTAAAAAGTTATAATTGCTCTAGAAATATTATCAGCACTGGGCAAACAGTCATGCTTTTATTTTAAAACAAAAACAAAAGGAGGTGAGCATCCAAAACAGGTCAGAAAAAAGAAAAACGGCTTCTCAGGATGCAAAATATTAATTTTCATGGAGCCTGATGTGTTTTGGCCTATACTTTATTCAAAGGCCTTCCTCAGGGGGCAGTAACATTAATAATACAATAAAATACATTAAGATAATACATAATATTAAAATATGATTTTGCTATTAGGTTAATTAAGCGCATTGCCACAAAGGCCTATGCACATATGTTAGAACTGAAAACTTAATGGCACCTTCTTATGTTTTGCAGCCTGAGAACCTGTTTCTATTTTTTCTGCCACGCTTTTATTTTAGCAAAGCAATTTCGTGCCTTTGGCTTGTATATGTTAGTACACACAACTATTTAATTGTTCCAGATGCAGAACTAGTGAGCTGGTCAGAGAGATGTTCTGGAGGATTTGTCGCATGTGGTTTAAAAACAGCCTCTCCATTTTTGTCCTCCCTAAATTACACTATGTTTTATGTTATAGCTGCTTTTTGACCCCAAGGCCTCCAGTGTGGCTTAAAAACAAAATATTGCTCCAGGCACTTTCTTTCAAATGTTAGTGGAAGTGAAGAATAACAAGTACCTAGTATAGGGTGACCAGATTTCGGACACCAAAATCCCGGTCCCCCCACCCCACCCAAAACAACCCCCCCCAACAAGCCACTCACCCCCCCAAAAAACCAGCCTGGACCTACCGAGCCTGTGCCGCCGCCGCTGGGCTCCCGCCGCCGCCGCCGCCGCCGGGCTCGCACTGCCGCTGCCACCACCGGGCTTGCGCCGCCACCAGCAGCGCTGCAGGGCTCATGCCAGAGGCTGCGAGGAAGAGGGCCAATTCTGGAAGTGATGTATTCGGCCTCTCCTAGGGTGACCAGATCGCCCAGGGGTTCCCGGTCCTAACCGGGAAACCCGGGGCGATCTGGGCCAACCGGGGGGTGGTGGAGGCAAACTGGGGCTGCGGGGGTCACGCGGCAGTGTCAGCGGTGAGCGGCAGTAGATCCGGTAGGTCTGGGCTGGGTTTTGGGGGGGATGGGTGGCTTGGTGGTGGGGTTTCGGGTGGGGGGACACCCCCCCGCCACCACCTGCCAGGGCGTCCCCTTCCCTCCGGTGCTCAAATGTACTGAGAAACAGGCTTCGCGGCCTGTCCCTCAGTAGCGTGCCAGGTGATGACGTCAGTAGATTCGAGCACCGGAGGGAAGCGGCTGACCCTGCAGGTGGGCTCGTGCCACCGCGTCCACCGGCGGGTTCGTGCCGCTGCCGTGCCGCTGCCGGGCTCATGGAGCCGCCTCCTCCGCTGAGCTTGTGCAGCCGCCGCCACCGCTGGGCTCGCGCTGCCGCCGGGCTCGAGCCACCACCGCCACCGGCGGCGCTGCAGGGCTCATGCCAGAGGCTGCAAGGAAGAGGGCCGATTCTGGAAATGATGAAATCGGCCCTCTCCCGCCTCTTCTGTGTGGCCTCTGGCCTCCTCAGGGTTTGTCGCGATGGCGACGAGTCCCGAGGAGCCCGGATGCCCGCGCGGATGAGGCGGGAGAGGCTGAATACATCACTTCCAGAATCAGCCCTCTTCCCCGCAGCCTCTGGCACGAACCCTGCAGCACAGCCGGTGGCGACGCGAGCCCAGCGGCTGTGGTGCAAGCCCAGTGGCGGTGGTACGAGCCCGGCGGCAGCGGTGCGAGCCCTGTAGGTCCGGGCTGGGTTTTTTGGGGGGTGAGTGGCTTGTTGGGGGGGGTTGTTTTGGGGGGGTGGCGGGGGGAACTGGATTTTGGTTTCCGAAATCTGGTCACCCTAGCCTCTCCCGCCTGGGCATCCAGGCTCTTCGGGACTTGTCACCATTGCGACAAACCCTGAGGAGGCCAGAGGCCACACAGAAGAGGCGGGAGAGGGCCGATTTCATCATTTCCGGAATTGGCCCTCTTCCTCGCAGCCTCCGGCACGAGCCCTGCAGTGCCGCCACGAGCCCAGCGGTTATCACCCAGTGCGCTATTGAAGGACAGGCCACGAAGCCTGTTTCTCAGTACATTTGAGCACCAGAAGGAAGCGGACGCCCAGCAGGTGGTGGCGGGGGGGTGTCCCCCCCACCCGAAACCCCACCACCAAGCCACCCATCCCCCCCAAAACCCAGCCCAGACCTACCGGGTCTACCGCCGCTCGCCGCCACCGCATGACTCCTCCGCAGCCCCGGTTTGCCCCCGCCGCCCCCCGGTTGGCCCAGATCGCCCCTGGTTTCCCGGTTAGGACCGGGAAACCCCAGGCGATCTGGTCACCCTAGAATTAAAAAAATGCAGCATTCCATCTTTTATTTTGGGGTCCTTATTTTGTCTAAGCTAACTTCACAGGGTCTGTGCTTCAGGAAATTTAAATTTAGATGACCGTTGAGTAGCTGCAGGGGACATTGATGAATAGTGTATTTAAATTTAGAATGCCACTATTAACTCTGAATTCCATTGCTTTTATATAAATCAAGTGTAGTTTCCCACCTACTCATTTTCAATATATTGAATTAGAACAAGTAAAAAAGAATGTACGGAATTATTTTTACTTCTTGTTCAAAGCTGCCATCTCATGGTAGCTTATTCAGTAATACATCAATAGAGTCAATAGATCAATTCCCAGCAGACACAGCAACAGCCACCATGACCAATTGTCAGGTATGATGGGAGTTGTAGTCCAACAGCGTCTAGGGTCTAGATTTTTAGAAGGCCAAGGGTTCTGTATCCATGATATACAGATCCCTTGTCCTCATGGTTTCCAAAACTAAAGCTGTCCAATCATGATCTGTATCTTTGTATTGACAGGTCAGTGAGTCTTCCAGCCCAGGAGGAGCAGTTGATACGAGTTCCACTGCACTGCATCACAATTCACAAGTAGAAAACTGGAGGGAGAACAGGTGGAAAGGTCAAGTGTGGGGTGGGATGGTTTGGGGTGAGCATAAGTGCTGATGAGCTTTCTCAGATTCCTTGACTCTACTTCCATAACTTCAGTGCTGTAGGAAACCTAACCAGATATGTATTTAGGATTAATTTAATTGACCTACCATTCACATTGTATAAGTTTTCCTTATGGTTTTCTGTAGTCCACTAATTACTGCAGCACAGACACTGTGGTTGCTTCATTCATTGCCTATGTGTGTTCTTCTGCATGGGTTTCATGAGCTGTGACCTGTCTAATGGGAACGAATGAGCTGCTGTGTTTCCTTGAAACTGGCCATTCAATATTCTTAACTACAATTCTCTTCCAGATAACGATTACTGTGTGCAGTCAAATGGGGAGTCTTGGTATTAGCATTGCTGGTGGAAAGGGGTCATCTTCATGTAAAGAAAATGATGAGGTGCATTTCATTATTCACACATTTCCCATCTATCCTTTTTGCGAGAGACCGAACTAGTCATTTGCTGAAGCTAGTCCTGTCTTGCCATAGTTTCTTTGGAAGTCATCAGTGGTGTATTATGGTAGCCTTAAAAAGTTTGACTTGTGCTGAATCCCCAGATAATCAAATTGGCTACAGCTTTTTGTTAGATGGCTACAAGATGATGATGACGACGATGACTGAAAGGGGCATGTACATAAATGTCTCTCAATGGCAGTGTCATTTTTCTGCCTGAATTCAACGTGTCTCCATTTGACATTAATACACTAATGCAACTACTCTCTATCCCATCTGTTCATTTTACAGTTGTTCTTTCCTCTTTGTGGCACTCTTTGTGTGTATGTGTGTGTGGTAGTTAAGAGAGAGATTATACCACAGAACATGTCCATTCATATTCTCAAATCACGTCCCTACTTTCCACAGGGCAATCTGTTCTCTCCTATTGCATTTATTGGTTGATCTTGTTAACCCATGGAGGTTGGGCTCATTTTTTATTATTATCACATGCCAACCAAAATAAGTGGTTGCCATGTCATTTGAGGCCATTTCTTCCTATGCACTTTGAAACTTCTAGCTAACACATTCACCTCTTAGGTCTGAAATATTGACTTCTTTCTCCCCAGGGAATCTTAATAGCGCACGTGTCCAAAGATGGTCCAGTTGATTTCACTGGGGTGCAGTCTGAAGACAAAGTGTTGGAGGTATAAGAGCCTTTGGTTTCATATTTTGCATTATGAAATTTCATCATTGAAGGCCACTCAGTATTGAGCCTGGGTCTGTGAGAACACTGGGAGAGGCAGAAAACCTGATCGTCTGAATGATCAGGGTGGTCTTGACTGTAGCCATGGCCTACCTTCTTCCAGCATTGTATCTAGAAGGTGGTCAATACTGAAAGAAAGTGGCTATCTCTTTTTGTGAGAATATTTTCAGTGGGATTTCTCCCACAAAACTATCTGCAAAGGTTGGTAGAGGGAAGAATATGCCTGAAAGAGTTTTCTGGGTTCAACTTAACTGAACTCTAGTCACAAAACTTAATACCGTATATTTAGGCTGACCATATGAAAAGGAGGACAGGGCTCATGTAACTTTAACAGTTGTAGAGAAAAGGGAATTTCAGCCAGTGTCATTTGTATGCAATTAGTTCCTGGTGAAATTCCCTCTTCATCACAACAGTTAAAGTTGCAGGGGCCCTGCCTTCTTTTGTATATGGTCACTCTAGTATAGTGCCTGCACCTTTAACTGTTGTGATGAAGAGGGAATTTCATCAGGAACTAACTGCATACAAATGACATTGGCTGAAATTCCCCTAACCATGGTGGCTACATAACCACGATTTTAACGCACTCACTAACCATTTGCTGGAAAAGCAGCCTAACCATGGCTTAGCGTGTTGTCTGAACAGGCCCATCGAGTTCAATGGAGCTTGCTCCCAGGTAAGTAAGTATAGGATTGCAACCTTATGCACCACTGATTTCAATGGGACTTAAGTTTTTACTCTAAACAGGGCATTGCTCTATAAGCAAATGCATTTTCTTTATTTCCATGTGGTGGCACTGTTAGAAGTAGTAATGATTTCATATTTTATAAAAGTGGAAACAAAACATAAGCAAGATAAATATGCCAGACAAATATGATCAATATGAACACGGGACAAAAACATTTGTTTTGAAGCAAACTGAGGAGGGAGACGTAGCTTAGTGACAGAGCTCATGCCTATGTGTATGTAATAATAATAATAATAATAATAATAATAATTTATTTATTTCTTGCCTGCCTCTCCCTCTGGATTGAGGCAGGGAACAACATTTAATACAAAGATACCATATAAATCATATGCATAAAACTGATTAAAATTATATAAAACCAATACAATATTAAAATAACAATTGGACATCTTAAAATTCATCTAGGTAAAGCCCTCGATTTCATTCCTGGCATGTCTAGTTAATGATTCATGGCAACCGGATTGGAAAAGGCTTTATGTTTAGATAGACTATTGGATCTAATGTAGTAGAAGGTATCTCCTCTAATCCACTGTTTGATGGATGAATAACACGCCCCCTCCCCTCAAGAGGAAAAACATCACAGCTCCGAGCTAGTGTGGCCATGTGTCCTACTTTATAGAGGACAGTCCTCTATTTGAAGGCTTTCTCTCTTTGAAGGGCTATCCTGTCCATGGCTGTTTTAAAAATAAGGAATCATCAGAAGGGAGAGCAGGGAGGGGCCTTGAAGTTGGCCATCCACAGCTGGCACTTGGTCAGCAGACCGAGCAGGCAGGCAGGCAAATGGGTCACCTGGTCTCAGTCTTCCCAGTATTGTGAAATATATTGTACTTCTATTTAAGCTATAATAATTGTGACATTTATGCAAATTGATTCCTATTTTGTCCTCTTTTGCATGTCATCTTTTTGGAAGATGTATAAATGGCCATTTTCCTCCTACCTTCCTTACTTCATTTGATCATTTTTTTCCACTAAAAATCCCCATTTGCTGGGGAAAAGTTACAGTTATAAATATCCTTACTTGTTTTAATAATGTCTGAAAAGTTTAATTAGCTTCTTTTCTTTCTTAAGGATGCCCATAGTTCAGAACCCAGCACACCTGATTCCGGTCCTGCTGAGACACCATCTAAAAGTGGCCCATTCCAGACAATAAACCACGTTATAACAGTAAGTAATGGAGGATGACTTTAACAATGCATTAACAATGGGGGCTCAAGATTTGCTGCTGCCATCTACGTTTTCGTAAAGTATAGTTAAATTCCTCTCCCCTGCTCTTTTTTATATTTGTCCCCTGGCATCTGATTCATATATCAGTTGAATGAATGAGGTTAAATTGAGGTGATTAAACTGTTGCTTGTGCCTTTTTCTGCTACTTTCTCTCTTAATCTGATGCTTAATTAGGCTGATCATATGAAAAGGAGGACAGGGCTCATGTAACTTTAACAGCTGTAGAGAAAAGGGAATTTCAGCCAGTGTCATTTGTATGCAATTAGTTCCTGGTGATATTCCCTCTTCATCACCACAGTTAAAGTTGTAGGGGCCCTGCCTTCTTTTGTATATGGTCACTCTAGTATAGTGCCTGCACCTTTAACTGTGGTGATGAAGAGGGAATTTCACCAGGAACTAATTGCATACAAATGACCCTGGCTGAAATTCCCTTTTCTCTACAACTGTTAAAGTTACATGAGCCCTCCCTGGATCCCCTGGACTTTAATAACTACAGGCCAGTATCAAATCTTCCATTTTTGGGCAAGGTGATCGAGAGAGCAGTTGCTTTTCAACTCCAGGCAGTCTTGGATGACACTGATTTTCTAGACCCATTTCAAACCGGCTTCAGAGCAGGATACGGAGTTGAGACCGCTTTGGTCGCCTTAGTAGATGATCTATGCCTTAGTATCGACAGGGGGAGTGTGTCCCTGCTGGTACTCTTGGACCCCTCAGCGGCTTTCGATACCATCGACCATGGTATCCTTCTGGAGCGCCTGGGGGAATTGGGAATCGGGGGCACTGTGCTTCAGTGGTTCCGATCCTATCTCTCAGGCAGGCTCCAGATGGTGATGCTTGGGGATAGCTGCTCTTCAAAAAAGGAGCTGCTATGTGGTGTACCACAAGGTGCCATCCTTTCCCCAATGCTGTTTAACATTTACATGAAACCGCTGGGAGAGATCATCCGGAGGCATGGGGCAGGGTGCTATCAATACGCTGATGACACCCAAATATATTTCTCTATGCCTTCTACAACATCGTCAGCTAAGGATAGTGTGTCTCCTCTGAATGAATGCTTGGAGGCGGTAATGGGCTGGATGAGGAAAAACAAACTGAAGCTGAATCCAGAAAAGACGGAGGTGCTTGCTGTCAAAGGCCCCAACCTGGGTCTGGAGGTGTGTCAACCAGTTCTGGATGGGGTTACACCCCCCCTGAAAGATTGTGTTCGCAGCTTGGGGGTACTCCTGGATCCGTCGCTCCAGATGACAGCTCAGATTGATGCGACGGCCAGGAGTGCCTACTATCAGCTTCGGCTGATACGCCAGCTGCGCCCCTTCCTAGAGTTGGAAGACCTAAAGACGGTAGTGCACGCACTGGTAACTTCGAGGCTCGACTTCTGCAATGCGCTGTACATAGGGCTACCTTTGTGCCTAGTCCGGAAACTTCAGCTTGTTCAAAATATGGCAGCCAGGTTGGTCACCGGTACACCTAGGGGTGATCACATTACACCAGTTTTAAAATCGCTTCACTGGCTGCCAATCAGTTTCCGGGCGAAGTATAAAGTGTTGGTTATTACCTTTAAAGCCCTACATGGTTTGGGTCCAGGGTACCTACGGGATCGCCTTCTCCCGTGCAATCCGCCCCGCACACTTAGGTCCTCTGGGAAGAACTTACTCAAGCCAGTCAGAACTAGGCTGGCGGGTGTTACCCAGAGGACCTTCTCTTCCATCGCTCCCAGACTATGGAATGGTCTGTCGGAGGAGGTTAGACAAATTGAGTCTTCATGAATTTAAGAGAGTCATGAAGACTGTCCTCTTCCGACAGGCCTATCCAGATGAATTTTAAGATGTTTTTAATGTTGTATTTTTCTCTTGTTTTTAAATTTTTTTAACTGTTGTGATTTTTATGTTTTATATTGTTGTTGTTCCCCGCCTCGATCCGGAGGGAGAGGCGGGCTACAAATAAATATTATTATTATTATTATATATTATTATTATTATTATTACCTGGATTTTATCTGGTCAGCCTACTAGTAGCATATAACCATCAGGAGAGTAGCCATTGATATCCTTCTCCTCCAGGAATTTCTCTAACCCCCTTTTAAAGCCATTCAAATTGGTGGCCATCACTACTTCTTGTGGTAGCACATTCCATAGTTCGACTATGTGCTTTGTGAAGAACTACTTCCTTTTACCTGTCTTGAATCTCCCACCAGTCAGCTTCATGGGATTCTGATTGTTTACTTTGGATCCCATTTTTCCAATGTTCAGGCAGCATATGAAATTAAAAACTGCAATCTTCCAGGATGGATTGTAGCTCTCACTTAATTCTTGTATTTTTAAACAGAAGACTATAATATATATATAGTCTTTTGCATGACATTAGAAATCTTAAGTCACAATGAAAAATGAATGTGATATTTAATAGGAGCCAATGTAGGGGTTACAGTGTCATACTATGACTCTTTTTTCCCTCTGCATTTTCCTATTGTACCCAAGATACCTCGAATCATCCTAACACGTCCGTCCACTTCAGATGAAGATACTGACCAGTTAACACAAGACCCTGATGATTTTGAGCCTGAAGAGACAGAGAATACAGAAACTCATCTCTATTCAGACTGTATAAATAATGCTTTTTATCCTCCTTAATAAAATGTTCTTTTTAGGAAAACACAAACAACAATCTCACAGTATTTCTTGCTGCTTTCTGTTGAATGTAGTTCATGAACTGCTCTGGCCTACTCATAGTTTAAACCAATAACTCCCCTCAACTCTAGCTAGCATAGCCATAGCCTTCATCACAACAGTTAAAGCTGCAGGAGCCCTGCCCTCTTTTGTATCTGTTTTCTCTAGTATGGCTCCTGCAGCTTTAACTGTTGTGATGAACAGGGGATTTCTCCAGGTGCTGCATGCATATAAATGACACCTGCTGAAATTTCCTTTTCTATGCAACTGTTAAGATACAGGAGCCCTGTCCTCCTTTCCATGTGGTCACCCTACTATTTCCCCACTAAAAATCTGCTCTGGATGCTTACAAGACTTTCTGGATCATTCTGGGAGCTGGTGATGGAGACTGCACAGCGAGGGGAGAATCAGCAACAATTGGGTGGGAAGGTTTAAGCCATTACCTGCATATAGTGGTCCCAGTCCAGATTGGGGCCCTGCATGCTTGAATTTAAGCTTTAAAAAAAAAAAGGGTCTGCTTGTAGGGTGACCAGATCGCCCTGGATTTCCCGGTCCTAACTGGGAAAACTGGGGCAATCCGGGCCGACAGGGGGACGGCGGGGGCAAACCGGTGAAAGGATCAGCTCTCCTCCCACCCTAAAATGCCCACGCTGCTCCCCGGCCTCGGCAAGAAAGAAGTGCTCAGCGTTAGGGAGCGTCAACAAATTCCTTGTCTGGTGGCTAACTGCTTTAGCCACCAGACAAGGAATTTGTTGACGCTCCCTAACGCTGAGCACTTGTTTCCTGCCGAGGCCGGGGAGCAGTGCGGGCATTTTAAAACAGGCTCTTCCTCCTCCTTTGCCTGCTGCTGCTGTTCCCCAGGTACCTCCAGGTACCTCCAGGGAGCCCAGGAGCAGGGCAAGAAGGGTGAGGGGGCTGCAGGGGGTCATGCGGCAGTGGAGGAGATCAGCGGTGGCAGCGGAGGACCCGGTAGGTCCGGGGTGGGTTTTTTGGGGGGTGGGTGGCTTGGTGGGGGAGGGTTGTTTCCGGTGGAGGGTGGCGGAGGTGTCTGCTTGTTGGCCACATGGCAGGCGGCCTTTTAAATTTTTTTATTTTATCTTCGGTGGGGGGCTGCTTTGGTGGGGTAGCCATTTTGGACCTGGATTTTGCTTTTCAAAATCTGGTCACCCTAGTCTGCTGCACATCATACATTTAACGTAAGATGTAGTTTAGCCCACAGATATCCAAAACAAACAAACCGCTAAAACAAACCTTACAATTAAATTCATGTTATGAGGCATAACTGCAATTCTATGCGTAGCTAGAGTTACCTGGGAGTAAGCTCCACTGAAGCAAAATGTTCTTTCTCCTGAATATTGTTCCTAATTCATCAAAAGGGTTGTGATGTCCCACATCATTACAGGCAGAACTGAAATTCTAATTCATACAAAAGGACATTGCATTCTCCTGTAGTACATTGTTGTCTGTGTACGTATGGGTAGGTGGGTGGGTGTAGGATATGTTATGTATAGCACTGCCCTCTGCATTGATAGAATTGAACAGCTCAAGGATGGCTGCTGACCCTTTCAAAAGGACACCGGTAGTGCCAATGCCAGCTGTTATAGAACTATTCCTTTACCTCAAGTGGCCAGACTCTGCTACTGAAAGATGACGCTCCATATTAAAAACACCACTTGTGGGGATCTCTTACCATCCCATCATTGGACTGTTTTTAGAACAAAATTGGTTTTTTTTTTATGAAGATATCCTCCCTTGCCCTCTTGTGCACACACACACACACACACACACACACACACACAGAAAAACTTGTTTCATGTTCTGCTATCTCCTGTTGTTTGCCCTTTAACTTTTTCATTACTTTTCAACTACAACTGACAAGACGTGATTAGGTAAATGAGCATTGGACGCCCTTTCATTAATTCGAGGACTGTAAAATTGCTAGAGAATCTGCGAGTGCTATTACTTCCTAATTTCATTCAGAATACAAAACTTTAGCATGAAAAATCCAAATGGTGTAATTTTATTCTTTTCCTTTCTGCATTGTTTTGAAGCACAAACATATTACAAGTTATTTCACAGCCGTTTAATCAGGCTTCATTAGCAGATGTGTAACTATGATGGATAGTTGTGTTAACAAATAATGGCCTAGGCCTAAAAAACTATCTACAGACTTCAGAACTCCTGTGAGGATTGCAAACTCCTGATCTTGGCAAAATGGGGGAAATGGTCAGGATGGTAGATGGTCTTTATAGCTTTGCAGAAAAATTCTGGGGATCAGAGGGTAGTCATGTATCTTCTTTTACAAAGGGCAGTCCTCTTTTTGAAAGACTGTAACTGTCCAAGTGCAGTTTAAAAGTAAAGAACCATCAGAAGGGAGAATAGAGCCTAGACACTGCCCATCAAATGCACCTGGACAGTATACTGAGCAAGGCACACAGGTCACCTGGTCACAGCTGACATGTACTGTATTTCCATCTGAATTAGAAAAAATTCTGAATTAGCATCTATACATAAAAAATAGCTTATGGATTTTTTATGCAAACTGGCATCCTCTTTGTTTGATGCATTTCCTCCTCCTCCTCCTCCTCCTCCTCCTCCTCCTTTTTTTTTTTTTTTTTGGTGATGTGTTAGTGTCCCCTCAATCAGCTCTTCCCCAAACCTCCGCAAATAAGGTTTGTGTGCATGCGCTTCACTCAGGTTGTTGGAAAATATCCCACCTTTTGCATGACATTAGAAATCTTAAGCCACAATGAAAAACGAATGTGATATTTAATAGGAGCCAATGTAGTGGTTGCAGTATCATACTATGACTGGGGGGGACCCCGTTCAAATAATTTCTCAGCATTGAATCTCATTGGGTGGAGCCAGTCACTATGTTTCAGGTTAACCTACCCCATTGGGTTGCTGTTGAGGATGAAATGCTGTGTATGTGTGGGGTGACCCATAAACCCTGACCTGAGCAAAAGTAAAATTAAATCTTTAATTGGTAACTTCTATGGATATGCACAATTAGCCATTTGGCAAAGGAGCACACTTTAGCTTTACTTTCTAAATTCACTTTGCCATGTACTTCTCTCTCCCCCCCCCCCGCTCGCTGTGCTCTCCTACTGTGTCTAGGGCCCCCTCCACAAGAATGCGCCTTTGCGCCTGGTTCCGCGATTATGCGCATTATCGCGGAGGCGCATTTACTCACAATCCCTCTGCACGGGAGGCGGCGAGAAGCGGCGAAGCGCATTAAAAGATGCCCAAAAAGCGCTTTCCAGGTAGTTAATGCGCATAATCGCTTGTTCACACAGCGAAAATGCGCTTTAACGGCCGGAGCAAAATAAAAGTCGCTATTTAACGCGCGTTCGAAAATGCGCATTATCGGGGAGATAACGCGCCTGTACGCCCGTTTTGCGCTCCGCTCGTGTGTAGGTAAAATTTATAATGAGCCTTCAAGGCTCATTAAACGCCCCGTGTGGAGGAGGCCCATGAGGCACAAGTCCAGGAGGCCCATCCCTTTGCCCCACCTCACCGCATGGTTTCAGCTGATTCCAGATGGTTCACCATAGAAAGGATTAAGAAGACAGGTGGGATCTTTGCTCCCATGAATGCTGTTTTATTTATTCAGGAACCAGGATTATGATTAAATTATGCCATACTGAACTCAAAATCAGGAATGCTAACTTTTTGGGCGTTTTTAAACAGGAGGGATGGGAGAGAAATTTGATTTCATTATGTTCTAAGGGAATGAAATGGGATAAAACTGAAAGTGCAAGCAGAAGCTTTAGTTCACTCCAGGCCTTCACCATTCACTTAAGGAAGGCCAAAACAGGCTTTACTTTATATCTGTGTCTAGCAGCTGTGTCTCCTGCCCCCTCCATCTTGACTCTATAAGTAAATACAGGGCCCCCAGTCCCGATCATGGCAGTTCCATAACCCTCAGCTTGTGACCCACTATGGATTGGGCTTCCTGCAACTACTCTGGAGTAAAAAAATGAGCAAAGTACATTGCTGCTAGACACAGATTTAAAGACCAGCGGTTTGATTCACACCCGCCGCAACTTTGATCCAATTCTTTCACGTGACGTCGTCCCCCTCACGTTGCTCTTGTGCCCTGAGTGCTTCTTTTTTTCTTCCTTTTTCAAAATATCCCTGAATGGGGATTGTCCGTTTTCTCCCCTCCTCCGCAGGCTTAGCTGAGGTATCGGAGCAAAACCTACCACGTGTGATCCCCCTCCTTATGCGGGAGGGGGAACCGGCATAAGCAAAATGGGTAGGTGTGATAAAGGCTAAAGTAATGACTCTTTTGACTCTTAAATGGCAGGAACAGTTTTGTATGTACAAAGCAATCGCCACCACAGACCTGAATGGGAAACTTCTGTGCTGTGGGAGCTATGTGGAGACAGAAGCACTTGAGGACTAAGGATCTATGTTTTCACCCTTAAAATGGTCACAGCTGGTGAGGCTGTGAATTTGCCCTGGGTTTCAATCAGAAGTCTAAAGGAGCTATCCAAGGTTCTGAACTCAATCCCCAAAATGAGTTCAGCATTTCTGCAACTTCTTTAAAGTTCTGACTGGCTCTGAGTGAAACCAAGAGTAGATTCACAGCCCCACTGAAATCAGAGCCACCAGCCTCCATCAGTCGCCAATGTATATTTTGAAGTCTTTGCTTTAGGATGAAAGGTTTTTCTGCTTCTCTTTCTTTGAAGTCTTGAAACATATGAAACATTGTGCACAGTATTCTCAAGTATTTCCAGGCGATGTATGTGCTGAATATAACAAGTCATCCTGTATTGGAGCATGGGTTAGCTGATACTTTTCTGATCTTCTTCATGGTCTCTGTGCATCACACATATGGGTTCTGGACCCCATGCCCACCCCATGCCATTCCTGTGCATGCCTAGGGGCAGTGCTCCTACCTTTCCCCTCAGTTTCTCTTCAATGGTCACAGCAGTTGCAACATTGAGAACCTCCGTCAACTAAGTTGCTCATCTTCTGGCGATTGAGCTGAGCTTGTTCTACTCTAATATTGTTTTCTTCTTTTATCACTGTTATTTTTTGTTATTTTCTTTCTTGACAACATTCTAGTGTTTTTCTTTCTTGTAGCATGTGATCACCTTTGCGATTCTCCCTTTCAGTGGCCTCTGGCTCCTTTCCATAAATGTGTGGACTGTGGGAGTAAGCTACCAGCAACGGAGAGCCACAATCTCTGCTTGTTCAGCTTGGGTGAAGGGCATGTGGTAGAGCTATGTACACATTGCTAAGGGTTTATTAAACAAGCATGACAGACCTGCGCTTCCTAAATTTGTGCGGTCTTGTGGGAATGGGCTTTACAAACAGAGGATCCAGTAAAGCAGGCTGGGTCATGCCTAATCCAGACTGGTTCTAAGGCATCTCTTAGAATGGTTTTAGCATCAGCACCATCCTTGTTGGCCTTGTCCTGACCATTGATTCCAGTTGCCCCATCAGCATCACCACTTGCTCCTCGAGTCACCACCCCTCTATGCCAAAGGAGTCTAAATCCAAATACTCTTTAGCTGAGCTGAAGAATCAAAAAGAGAAGCAAAGGTGGCAGACAGAGGTGTACGTTCACCAACACCCATGCCTTCTCCTGTTCTTTACAGGATGACTCTGCTGCTCCTAGCAGGAACTATTTCAGCAACTGCCACTCTTGCTTTCATCCATTCCCAACTTGCAAAATCTTCCACAGGTTTTTCCAGCAGCATTGGACCAGGTCTACATTGCTGGTTCGATGTCAGAATGTGATGCATGTGCTGAATATAAAGTGTTATACTGCATTGGATACTTTTCTGTTCTTCTTTGCGCTATTGTCTCCTACCAATGGTGCCATGTAGTTGTGTAATCATTGATGAAAGAAGGTGAGCCACTCTCTATCGGTCTCTTGAGATGTGGGGGCAATGAAGGGCCAGCATCAAGGGTAGGCATGGTTGGGCACCTGATGCAGACCCATAGGCATGCACATAGGGTGTACCCAGGGACATCCTAATTTCCCGGGGTTGCCTCCACTTTCCTGCCACCCCCCCCACTTGAATTGGGGCTTTAAGGAGGATGGGAAAGTGCTTTCCGGGGCCTACAGAAAGTGCATAATTCCCCTCTGCCATTAGCATGGTTGGGGAGAGTTATGGACTTTCCAGAGGCCCCGAAAAGCGTACTTTCTCACCCACCCCCACTCTTCCAATTGGGCTCCTTAAGGATTTCCCTCCCTCTGCTCCAACTGGGGTCTTTAAGGAGGAGTGGAGGATCCAGCTGCCTATTTGCTTCCTGCATCTCTGCCTGTCAAGCAAGCAAGTGGTAGTAATGGTGAGAAAGAGGAGGAGCAAGAGCAAGAGCAGTTGGAGACAATGATGGTGGGAACGTAGATTCAGTGAAGGAGGTGTCCATTGAAATTGTCTAGCCAAGGGCTCTCAAAAAACTAGACCTGGCATTGCATTTGGTTTCCATTCCCCCCTCCCCTATTTTATCACATGCTCCTGCAAAGCACTAAGGCCACCCCAGACATGCAAATCTCCGCTTCCTGGCCTCCTCTCTTGGCATATTGTCCTGCACTGAAGAATGCTCCGACTTCTCCTTACTTCATTTACACATGATTCTGGCCCTTTCTACACCATAGGGGTGTAGGCTGACCAGATAAAATCCAGGTCAGGGCTCCTGTAACTTTAACAGTTGTAGAGAAAAGGGAATTTCAGCCAGTGTCATTTGTGTGCAATTAGTTCCTGGTGAAATTCCTTCGTCATCACAACAGTTAAAGTTGCAGGGGCCCTGCCTTCTTTTGTATATGGTCACTCTAGTATAGTGCCTGCAACTTTAACTGTTGTGATGAAGAGGGAATTTCACCAGGAACTAATTGCATACAAATGACACTGGTTGAAATTCCCTTTTCTCTACAACTGTTAAAGTTACATGAGCCCTGACCTGGATTTTATCTGGTCAGCCTAGTGTAGAGGCAGGGAAGGCGATCCCGGATATACCTAATACACACCATTGGAGCACAAGGACCAGCCTTTAAGCCACAAGGTGGTAACAAAGACATGCATATTTCATACCGTGAACCTTTCAGAACAAGGCTTAGCATAAAAGCCAGGATCAAATGGTTCCTTTCTGAGGGAAAAAAGCTTGTTGTAAATATGTAGCGTTCAAGGTTCCTGTCCTTCTGCTCCTCAAGAGGCAGCTGTAGTAGAAGTCACGTAATGCTGTGTGTAATGTTTCATTCCCCGTGCCTTGTTATCTCACCCTCCTCTCTGGCATTTACAAAGCAAGCAGTATTGTCCAAAGAGTGACAGCAGCAGTTGCTGCAGTCGGAATGTGGGCTATGATTCCTCACAAGATTAACTTCCCCCTCATCCTCAGATTCTGTGTCGGCCGAAAGGTAAGATCTCTGACGATAAGAGCAGGCAAACTGCGCGTAGTGAAAAACAACTATATGTAGAGCTTAGTTTCACCCAAGGGAACGCCAGGCCTCTGCTCTGGAACATATTTTTAATGCCTGCTCTGAACCATACATTATAATGATAAAGGAAAAGGGTCTCTGAGCATGTTCAGATTACATTTATCTCACCACTAGTCAACCACTGCCATGTCCAGAATTGCCAGGATAATGGAAAAATTGCTTCCTGGCTAGATGATATTTCCAGCCATTCTGAGCTTTGGCACTTTTCTTCTTAGAAATTAATCTCTGATTACGTAAAATATCTACAAGACAAATGATTCACATAGGGTAATCAGGGAAATATTCAGCAACATCTATCAATACCTTTCCTTCAGCTGCAGAAAGGAGGCAAAATATAATTTACAATAATGAAGAATCATAAAAGGATTATCCAAGCAATCAATGGATACCACCCATATTTTTGCCTGTAAAGTAAAAAATAAAAAAGGTGGGAGGAATGACATATTAACCATACTATCCTCTGTCAATAATTAGATTTAAACTAGATTTAAACTTTATTGTTTGTATATTGTTTTTGTATTTTTTTAAATAAAAATTTAAAAAACAAAGAAGAAAAATAAAGAAAACCCCCAATTCAGTTCCTCTCATAGATCATGATTCAGACTTTCTATATCTGTCTGATCTTTGTGTGTCTATGGTTCAAAGTTCAGTCCTTGGTAATCACCTGTTAAAACAGTGGAGGTAATAGGCCTGGGAAACACCTGGAGAGCATCAGAACAGAGCTTAGGTGGATTTTTTATTCCACACATGTCTAGTTCTTAGGAAGTCTCTGGGCTGTACCACTTCAGGTGGGAACTCACATAATTGAATGCTCCTCTGTACAGAAATAAATGAATCTGTCCAATTCCCTACAAGTCAGAGGCTGCCTCTACAAGAGAGGTTTAAAGCTCTTTCAAGGCGCTTAAAATTTTTTACCTCTACAAGAACGGAGCGCAAATCGGGCGGAGAGGCGCGTTATCTCTCCGATTATGCGCATTATCGAATGCGCGTTAAACAGCGAGTTTTATTTTGCTCTGGCCGTTAAAGCGCATTTTGACTATGTGAACAAGCGCTTATGCGCATTAACGACTTGTAAAGCGCATTTTGGTCATCCGTTAATGCGCTTCGCCGCCTGTCGCCGCCTCTCGTGCAGAGGTATTAGGCGTAAATGCGTTTCAGCGATTATGCGCATAATCACCTAACCAGGCGCAAAAGTGAATCCTTGTAGAGGGGACCAGGGAGAAAGCTAGAAAGCTCTCTCTGATATCTAGTTTCTATGTGTAGGACATATTTGGCATGGAAGAGTAATCACTCAAGTGAACCCCCCACATATTGGACTGAGCATCAGGAGATCCAAGTTCTAATCCTCACTTGGCCATGAAAGCTGACTGGGTGACTTGGGGCCAGTCACAGACTCTCAGCCTAGCCTATCTCACAGAGTTGTTGCTGTTGTGAGGAGAAAGTGGAGAAGAGGAGGATTCTGTTCACTGCCTTGGGTTACTTAAAAGGAAAAAGGTGGGATATAAAGACAATTAATAATAATAATAATAATAATAATAATAATAAGGTACAGCATGGGCACACTCAATGAGAACTAGGCTTTGGAATGAGAATGTTGTTTGTGTGCATACACATGCTGAGATGCAGCTGAGAGATCCATCTAGGTGTCGGCTGGTTTTATTTTTCAGTATGTGGATGATACTCAGCTGTACCTCTCATTTCCAGCTGCACATCCCATGGAAGCTGTGAAACTCTTGCACCAGTGTCTGGAGGCTGTTTTGGATGGATGAGGGTGAACAAGCTGAAACTTAATTCAGACAAGATGGAGGTACTGTGGGTTGGGAAGCAAACTACTTTGGATGGAGGTTTACAACTGGTCTTAGATGGGGTTGCACTGCCCCTAAAATCCTCCCAGAATCCTTCTGGATTCTGAGCTAACTGGGGAAGCCCAGGTGGCTACGGTGTCCAGGAGTTTAGGCTGGTACACCAGCTGTGACCCTATCTGGAGAGGACGGACCTTGCCTCAGTCATTCACGCACTGGTCACATCCAGGCTAAACTACTGTAATGCGTTGTATGTGGGGCTGCCTTTGAAGACAGTTCGGAAGCTTCAGCTGGTGCAGAATGCAGCCGCCCAAGTATTGGTGGGAGTGAGGCAATCCGACCACATAATGCCTATACTGCGTCAACAGCACTGGCTACATGTGTGTTTCTGAGCCCAATTCAAAATGCTGCTTTTGACCTTTAAAGTCCTAAACGATTTGGGACCAAGCTATTTGAAGGACCGCCTTCACCCATATCAGCCTGCCCGCACTTTAAGATCAGAAAGTGATGCCCTTCTCATTTGCCCACCAATGAGAGAAATTAGGTGGGTCTCCATACGGGAGAGGGCCTTCTCTGCGGTGGCCCCAAACCTCCGGAACAAACTTCCATCGGAGGTCCGCCGTGCACCTTCCTTGCAGGCTTTCAAGAAGGCCATAAAAACTTCTTTTACCATGGCCTTCGCATGATGAGTATTGTTATCACTGTTATTGTTATTGTTGGTATTGTTGTTCCTGCTGGTTTTATTGTTGGTTTTATTGTTTTAATTGCTGTTTTGTTGTTTTTAATATTGTTGATATTTTATTGCTTTTAATATTTTGTGTATTTTATTGTAAGCCGCCTTGTGAGGGCTTTGCCCTGAAAGGCGGCCAAGAAATGTTTTAAATTATCTCTATCTATCTATCTATCTATCTATTAATGTGGTGTAGGAGCTGATGAAGCAGAATTATGGACCAGCAGGGGCAGCATTTGACAGTTGAGGATAACTTGCTATGACATCTGGTTTGTGTTCGCTTCATCTTCATACGCTGATGACACCCAAATATATTTCTCTGTGCCTTCGACAACATCGTCAGCTAAGGATAGTGTGTCTCCTTTGAATGAATGCTTGGAGGCGGTAATGGGCTGGATGAGGAAAAACAAACTGAAGCTGAATCCAGACAAGACGGAGGTGCTTGCTGTCAAAGGCCCCAACCTGGGTTTGGAGGTGTGTCAACCAGTTCTGGATGGGGTTACTCTCCCCCTGAAAGATTGTGTTCGCAGCTTGGGGGTACTCCTGGATCCATCGCTCCAGATGACAGCTCAGATTGATGCGACGGCCAGGAGTACCTACTATCAGCTTCGGCTGATACGCCAGCTGTGCCCCTTCCTAGAGTTGGAAGACCTAAAGACGGTAGTGCACGCACTGGTAATTTCGAGGCTCGACTTCTGCAATGCGCTGTACATAGGGCTACCTTTGTGCCTAGTCCGGAAACTTCAACTTGTTCAAAATATGGCAGCCACGTTGGTCACCGGTACATCTAGGGGTGATCACATCACACCAGTTTTAAAATCGCTTCATTGGCTGCCAATCAGTTTCCAGGCGAAGTATAAAGTGTTGCTTATTACCTTTAAAGCCCTACATGGTTTGGGTCCAGGGTACCTGCGGGATCGCCTTCTCCCGTACAATCCGCCCCGCACACTTAGGTCCTCTGGGAAGAATTTACTCAAGCCAGCCAGAACTAGGCTGGCGGGTGTTACCCAGAGGACGTTCTCTTCCATCGCTCCCAGACTATGGAATGGTCTGCCGGAGGAGGTTAGACAAATTGACAGTCTTCATGAATTTAAGAGAGTCATGAAGACTGTCCTCTTCCGACAGGCCTATCCAGATGAATTTTAAGATGTTTTTAATGTTGTATTTTCCTCTTGCTTTTAAGATTTTAACTGTTGTGATTTTTGTGTTTTATATTGTTGCTGTTCCCCGCCTTGATCCGAAGGGAGAGGCGGGCTATAAATAAATATTATTATTATTATTATTATTATTATTAGAGATAAGGAGAATATTTCACTCAGAACTGGGTAAACCAATTTACAGTGAAGTTGAATAACAATCTGTTGAGGTTACTGTTTCAAGATACCATATGACGGTCTATCATCCTAATCAGATCTTTTCCCAAAGTGAGAGACCTTGTTTTTTATTGAAGGCAAATTTGGGTCCCCAGATGACTTCCCATCACCCCCTGCCAGTATAGCCACTACAGCATACAAACTCTTTGGATGAACTGTACTCCCAAATTTCCAAGACACTAGAGACTTATTTTGAAAAGGCTATGCTCATAGACTACAACATATTCCCACAAGTACCTTTTTGGTTCGTTTTTTTAAAATCCGTAAATGCAAAGCTTTGCATTTACAAATAAATGAAAAAAACACAATGCGCGGGGGGGGGGGGGGAGGAATGGTGCACACTGGCTCTGCACATCCACGCCCTTTTAAAAAAATTATTATTAGTTAAAACGATGGTCCGCAGAGGCGCGGAGGTAGTCCAGCAATCGTTCGGTCTCTGGTCCACCCCCTTCCCTGCCCAGCCTATGTCGACCAATGCACACCTCTGCAGCAGCTCTGGAGCAAGGCGAAAGATGGCAGGTACCGTCATTGCCTCGCTGCAAGCAAATAAAGTCAGGATGAGTACCCAACTTTTTTAAAGCGGAGCTTGGGGGGGGGGGGGTTTTGCCCTGGATGACTTTGCAATGGCGGCTGCGTCATATAGATGACCTGCCGCCACTCTAAATCCACCCCGGGGCAAACTCCTCTTACAGATGTACCCCATATTGTTTGGAAAATGTCTGAGAGAATAAAGAGTGTTTCTTTTAACTCATGTCTAAATCCATTAGTGAAAGAGCTTGATGGTACTGCCACAGTTAAAGATTCCAGAGATGTCCTACCCAAGGCCTAAAACTGTGTACCTCACCGGGGTTGTCAAGGATCTAGCAAAAAACCTGCTTGGTCTGTTCCTCCTGTATTTGCATATAAGAGATGCAATTTTATTTTACTTTTTCAATTTTCATTATTTTTTCGTCTGGGTTACAATGTAAGTTTGCTTCATATATGGCTCTGCTTACCTTCATTGCTATGCTAATGACATTCATAAAGGCACCAAAATAGTCAGGTGAGAGCCTCAAAGGCCCTTTCAGTGCGATGTGTGAGGGGAAAAAAACCTAAGACAACTTGTTCTTGCTACAGGGCATGTGTGCTCTGCTTGCTGAGAGCTGCTGCCCAAATGGCTGTGAATTGCTTCCAAGCCAACATTACTCTAGTTGGTGTAGCAACCAGTGGGCGTGTTGTTGTTGTAAACCTTGGAATCTATCTCAGAGCCACGGAATGGGCCTCCTCCCAGCAGAGTTGCTAATATTGGACTCCTGACTTTATCAGTTCAGAACTGCTGCCAGGTTATTCTTCTACAGCTAACAAGACAACAGAGCCTGCATCCTATGCTATGCAAAAGTGTGTGTGTGTGTGTGTGTGTGTATGTCTATATGTATGTGTATGTGTGTGTGCATGCAGGGGGTTATAACCCAGTCGCCTAGGGTGACCATATGGAAAGGAGGACAGGGCTTCTATATCTTTAACAGCTGTATTGAAAGGGGAATTTCAGCAGGTGTCATTTATATGCATTTAGCACCTGATGAAATTCCCTCTTCATTATAACAGTTAAAGCTGCAGGAGCCCTGCCTAGAGTGACCAGATACAAAAGAGGGCAGCGTTCCTGCAGCTTTAACTGTTGTGATGAAGAGGGAATTTGCATGTATGACACCTGCTGAAATTCCCTTTTCTATGCAACTGTTAAAGATACAGGAGCCCTGTCCTCCTTTTCATATGGTCATGAAGAAATTCTTACAGGAGATCAGGGCAGACTTGCAATTCAAAGCAGTCCAGTCAAGCCAGACTCATGCCAAGTCACTTAAAAAAAAAAAAGAGCTCTCAAAGAGAAGCCCATTACTGACCCTTCCAAGTGTCACCAAGGCCTCAGATTTTAATTTATTTATTGTTGTTATTGTTATTATTTATCATTATTATTGTTATTAGTACATTTATATCCTGCTTCCTCCCCCCTTTTGCAAGGAACCCTATTATTATTATTATTATTATTATTATTATTATTATTTATTACATATGCAGCTTACATATTCCTCCTCCTCTCTATTTTATCCTCACAACAATCCTGTAAGGTAGGTTAGGCTGAGAGTCAGTAACTGGCCCAAAGTCGCTCAGTGAGCTTCATGTCCACTTGAGGACTACAGAGTTCCAGTCCAACATCACCACTGGCTCTGGCAGCCCTGATCCAGTTAGAACAGAAGCCTATTTTTTGCCCCCATTGTTGTCCAAAAATGCCACCCAGAATCAGCTGAAAAAATAGATTATGGCTAAAGCAGCTGTGAGCAGTGTGTGCGCGCATGTGTGTATATTGAAACATTCAGAAGGTGTTTTATGCATCTGATCTTGACTTTGTATTATGAATCATGCAACTACAAAGGGAGATGTTTTGTAATGAAGGGTTACTTGCAATAGTTTTATGAAATTTCAACTTTCAGACCACTCAGGTGCTTAATTAATTCGTTCAGTTAAATAGACTTAGGTTGCTTCCATGCACTGCTGAGGCATTACTCTTCCTATATCAGCTGAAAGCAGAATTAAAATCTTGGTTCCACGTGCTACTTAAATAGCACTGTATTCCCCTTAAAAATTCAGCAATGTCAAAATGCACAAACAAGAATCTAATATATGTTTATTCAGAAATTAGTCCTGTTCAGCCAAGGTCCTGCTTCACTCTGCAATTGGCCCTTTATTTATCAATTTGCTCCTTGCTCCTTTTCTTTAAAGTGGCTTCTTTTCCCAGCTTCTGCGCTTTTAACTGGTGGCTTCCTGTTCACTCCCATGTCATTGCATTCCTAAATTGGATCTTAATTAGTCAGTTCCTATTCCTTTGAGGGGTGAACTGGTTATCCTCTTTGCAACCAGAAAACAGCTCTTTATTTCATTTTATTTTATTCTGGAAAAATGTAACTTTGCTATTGCAGTTAAAAAATGAACAATTTCTCTGCTCATACATTACTATTACCTTCAACCTTATGAACTAGCCTTGCAATACTCAAGAGAGAACTGCACAGCTATATGCTTCTGCTTTCAGATGTTGCTCTGCTTTCTCTCATTACCTCTGCAGTATCATGCACCAGCAGTGAATAATTTGAGATTTCAATTGAGCTATACAAGCATAGCTCGTTTGTGTGCAAGAATAGCTTGTTTGCATATCTATCCAAATAATCAGAGTTGAGCACTTTGAAAATGGAACCTGTAACTATGTTCACCATTCTAGGAAATTTTAATTACTTTGGCGCTGTTCCCTACCATTTTTACACCCACATCAAAAGACTGATATGTTAGCTCCCTGCCTTGAAGTTGTAATCAACACATCTGTAGGGATCAATTCACACAACTTGCAGAAAGTTGGAAGAGGAAAATTTCCTGACTTTGTTGTAACCATGTCCGAATACAGTGTGAAGTGGCGTAGTCTGCAAGTGCCTTTGCTTGCAGAGTGTTGCAACATGTGGAGTGACCTTTGTCTTCTCCCTCCCTGACTAATTTGGCTACAATCTTGCTTTTCTCTCCCCCTGCCCCACCTGCCACACACACAATGGCTCCCTATATAGTATTGTAAGTTATCTTTTAATACTCCTCCCTGCCCAGTGCTAAGTGATGTGGGGGAGCTGCTATTAGGAAAAGAATCAGACCTGCATAGTCCTATAGATTCAGATGGTGTGTGTGTTTGTGCATGTGCGCATGATCCCTGCACGTGCTTTGGTGTGTTTGCTTTTCAGAAGATACCCTTGGAGGCAGCCCAAAATTCTTGTTTAAACCGAACGTTCAAAAATATCTGTTTGGAGGTTTGGCAAAAGAGCAGTTTATGTTGGTTTGGCTGCTGATTCATGAATGATGCACCCCCCCCCCTTCTATTTCCCTTCATAAACCACTTGACACAAAGTTCCAAACTACATTCTGAACTTTAAAGAACAGTTGGCGAAGTTATAATGGGGCATCTTCTATGAAGAAAAGAGAGAGAAACATAGACATGTGATGATGTTCCTCTGGATTACATAGCCACGCATGGCATCAACAACAAAGGTTATACGGAGTGTGGTACTATGAAGTGGCATTTGGTTGACTGCAGACTTTTACCTCAGGATTGTATCTCCAACATTCTTTCTATTTCTTCAGGGAGGCCTTAAGCAGGTTTTATTTCATAGCAGAGACCCAGGTAACTGAAATTAAGTTGTTTGGGAGAGCTCATGCTAATCCACTTATTTGATGCCAACATGGCATTTATTGTTATTTGAAGCCAGTTGCTTGCCTTCCCGCTAGGGTTCTATTTGTGAATTTTCTAAGTCTATAAATGGAAACCCTAGCTAACAAGAAATTATCGCCTGGACAGCTTGATGCACTTCTGTCTCACAACCCGAGTATGTAAAGCTGTGGTGTCTAACATGTAGCCAGTTAAGTTACTTCTTTATGGGATCTGAGTCTTTCTTTTCCTGGGAAATGGAGTTAGAACAACATAAGAGAGGAATTTCAGCAAGAGACTATTTGTGGAAGGAGAAGCTGAAGGTAAGGTGGGGTTTACTTTGGAATAATTTGAGTAGCTTGGATTTACTGAGGACAAGGAAGAAAAGTAGCTGTTGTTGCGTAGCAAAGAAGTTCCAGTCACTATTTTTATACTTCCTCAAGTCAGTGACCTTGAAGATTAAGATGTACAATAACAGTGGCCAGATCTACACCAAGCAGGATATGACACTTTGAAAACAGTTTGAAAACTGTATATGGAGTGTGTCCTGGGTCCCAACAGTTGTCACTACTGTTATAACATGTTTTAAAGCAGTAGTGTAGATCTTGCCGGAGTGTCAAAATTAGTTATGCAATAATATTATGGTGGGGATAATGGGATGCCATTACAGGCATTTCTGTACTTATAAGTTGTTTGTGAAAATGATAAACCTTATATCGACTGCATCTATTCTTTGTGAAGTATTTCTTTAAGGAAAAAAACTATGCTATTACTTACAGCTGTGTGCTGTATTTACTGTATATCTGATACCAAATAATGAAGAGAATTGTGGAAGAGGAAACTAGAAAAAAGCACAATTTCACATTTGTTTACAATACCTATCACATACAACTCCAGAGTGATAAATGGAATTTGCTTGTGCCAAAAGTTGTTTCCCTAGTGGCATGAAGGCGCCGTGTTATTCTTGATCCTGAAAACTGATAACCTGTATTTTTTTTTTTTAAAAAAGTTGGCAGTCACTTGTACTGAACGACGAATTAGAAGTGGCATCACATTCTTGAGTAAGAAGGCAGTACTAGTATTGAGACACCAGCTTTTCCCCCTATTTCAGAGGGAGAATTTGCTAGCATTTTAAAAAATATAACTTATATTTTTATACTGCCCAATAAGTGAGGTTCTCTGGGCAATTCACAACTGAAACCATAAAATACAACAGATCAAAACATATAAAGCATTAAAAGATTAAAAATACCACATATACCCAAAATAAACACAGGAGCAGTTACAGCCCAGGGAAAGCTTGTGTGAAAAGATGTGTTTTCAGGAGACGTTTAAAGGATGTATTTTAGCTTCTACTCCATTCCCCACTTCATTGAACTAAGTAAAAATAATTTACGGACAACAGTGCAAAGTTTTTTGTAAAGAATCGACTGACAATTTTATTTTTGTTCAAGGCACGCCTTTTAGTCACAAGCCTTGGGCTAAGATTACCTTATCCAATATCATTTTACGCTACATTACTTAAGTTCCAACACAAAAGCTTGTTAACCTAGTGACCGAAGAACTAGGACGCTGCCACCCACAGGCAGAATTTAGAATCATGCTTTACAGTTGGTACATTTACACGATGTAGGCATGACTGTCATTATCTGAGTATTTGGGTAGGCTGTGATAATTTAACAGGGAGTCAACCTATTTCATTTCTCTTTTGGTTTGGCTGTGACTGAAATGGATCCTATTCACGGGAAAATGTAAATGTCATTCATATTATGATGTTGAACTTCATGCGTAACATGGTGACAGTGTAGCCTTGTCTTGGCTATATAGCATGACACATGTTAAGGAAAGAAGCCTACAAATTGTACGGTGAGGTTGAACATAGTTGGGGAGAGGGAATGAGGTTGGAATATAGTAAAAGCAATGGCACTCCACGCCTACCAGAAGCAGGAAGAGACAAGCTAGATCAGCAGTGAACAAAACTCTTCATATGCTACAATACAGTACTTTCTTCGTTTGGGCATTATTGCTGTCAAATTACCAGGTCTGTCAATTTTCTCCCACTGTGTATGCTTCCAAATGTCATGAACTGTGATTCTAAGAAATGAAGCATACTTACACAAGGCTATGAGCACACATCTAAATGCCCAGGTGTATGGGTATGTATGTGTGTGAACACAAAGATGTGTTTGTTCTGAATTGGGAGCACAGTAGGAGCGCCATTACTGAATCCAGAGCAGCCCTTCTATCAATTTCTAGCTCCACATATTCACACGCCTGGTATACTGGACTGGATGGGAAGAGGGTGATCTTGAGCTGGGAGAACATAAGACCTAAATAGACATTACTTTAAATCTGTGTCAAACAGCTACATCTTTTTTCAATTTTTGTTTTGTTTTTACTATCTAGAGTAGGCAAAGAAGGCTTGATATGGATCAGGATCCTAGTATAGGAAGGGGTCATTTAAGAGTTGGATTGGGGCCCCTGCACCTACCCTAGAGTAAAAATGAGCAAAGTACATAGCTGCTAGACACAGCATTTTGTGGTGCTCCCACCATATCCCCACAACATGAAGAAAAATAAGTAACCTTTTGGGAAATGGGGCTTTGTCCAATGGAATCCTAAGTTGACATAACATAGTATCATCATCATCATCATCGTCGTCGTCATCATCATCAAATTTATTAAAGTCAATAGACCATAAACCAAAAAATATACATATACAATAATATCAGTTTACAAACAGTACAGATCATACACATCAAATACCCACCAATTGAGCTCTGAAACAAATGGTAAGATGTAAAAACTTTGCAACTTGAGTTGTAACTATTTTATCTTTGGCCTGTAAAAGTATGATTGTCAACAGCTCTTTAGAACGACCAGGGAAACCCTACAGAATTGGTCTCAGCAAATCATCTCTAATACCTTTGTAGAAATCACAACAGAGAAGCACGTGCGTAACTGTCTCTACCTCGGAATTGTTGCAAGGGCAGCATCTATTCCGCACTGGTACTTTTTTATATCTCCCTTCCAGCAATTTGGAAGGGAGGGCATTAAAACATAACAGAGTACTATTGCTTTTTTTTTTTGTCAGATTCAATGATTGCATAATTAAACATGATGTTAGGGAGCAAGCATGCTGGCTCCAGACAGTTCACCTGCTTCTGCTTCGCTAAACAACCCAGGAACAGGGTGTTCCTGTGCTTTGTGCCATCCAAACCTGGAACTTGGGGTTGTTTCTCCAACAACAACCAAGAGTTCCAGGTTTGGATGTCACAATGAAGCAGAAGAGGGTGAGCATCAGGAGCCAACATGCTCACTTGCTCCTTTGTGCTTCAAAGCAACCCACAGTTAACAGATCTTGCAAACTGGGTCAATGTGAATGACAGGACAACTTCTTATAGTTGTGGGCAGGCCATGCATGGCTTAGGACAAAACTCACATGACAATAATTATTTTTTTAAAATTTCTTTAGTGCTTAAATAAGCACAAGGTTGTACAAAACAAACACACACAAATTCAGGTCAATGTAGGCTCAAATAGGCCTACATTGACTGGGTTCAGACAGCATGATAACCCATTGTAGTTTAAAGAGTTGATGGTTGGCTATTTAACCCATCATGGGTTAGCATGTTCCGTGAAGGGATTTTTTAAACCAACGGTTGGCTATTTAGCTGAAATAATGCACACAAAGAATGAACACTGTGCAGGGGTGGCTATTGGTTATCGTGTTGTGTGGAGAGCACTGTTGGTTATTTCAGCAGCCACTGTTGGCTATTTCATCGGCCACCATGTCACCAGGTAAGAGCGGTCAAAATGGCAGCTGCCACTCTAGTCTAGCTGGCAGGATAGTTTTTCGGCAGCAATGGCTGATGAGACACTAGCGGACTGAGGGGGGAGAGAGGGCGGGGGATGAGTGAGTCAACTCAGCATGGATTAAAAGTCAACTCAACGCTGACCCTAATCCAAATGCAGTCTCTCAAGCTCAAACGGTATATTTCTGAAAAGATGTGGATGGAGAGGTGGATCAGTGATGTTGCTGGAGTCCCTCTAAGATGTTGGTTAGGACTCATATAGATGAGAAAAGATAAAATAACTACAAATTGATGGATGTGAAAGTGTACAAGCAAAGCAAGTTAGGCATAGGCTATTTGAAATTATTGAGCTGTCCTCCTTTTAAAAGTCTTAAAAGTATCAAAAAGAGTAACCAAATATCAGCTGGTACACAGAATAATTATAAGGTTTAACAAGCAAGAAAGGACCAGAGAAGCACAAATATAAAGTGTGTAAAGAAATCATAGCTGAAAGATAAGCAGTGGGTATTTTTAAAAGCAAAAATCCTACTAAACTGCTGTTTGCTGGAGTAGGTGGACTGGGGTGGGACTGAGTTCCATGCCCAAACTCCTTTTGATCAGCAGGGGCTTTGATTTCCCAGCAGGCCTCTATTTGCCTAGTCTTGGAGGCTAGAGTGGAAAAGGCAATTTAAGGGGCAAAACAGGCAATGCCTCAAAGGCACGTCTCATAGCTATGCCTTTTCATTTTACACTACAACAGGCATGGGCCCCCTGATCTGGATCTTAAAAGCCCACCTGCAGATGGACTTTTAATTGTTGATCAGGAATCATGGGCCTGATCAAGGGATCCTAGGGCTTATCTACACCTGCAGCCCTTTGGGGAGTGGGGAGGGATGATCATGGAATTTTCCACTTCCGGGATCATCCCTCAGGGGCCACATGCCAGCAAATTGTCTCAGAAGTAAAGAGGGCTGCAATTGCCTGTGTGAAGGAACATTTTAAAAAAACAACAACCAACAAACTTGGTGCTGGAAGATGCCAAGCTCCATCCCAAAGATGGTGAAAATGCTCTCCCCCTCAGCCCCGATGCTCATGGAATCCCCCCGCACACTTCATTGCCCATTTCCTGAGCCCTGCTACTGGTGGGGAAGAGGGAGGACCCCAGGAGGGAGAGCCACACTGCCCGCAGAACTTCGGATGGTCCTTAGACCGGCAAAAAAAGGGGGAAAGGCTCAGTCCCAGCTCATCCCCCAGTCACCCCGGGGTCAGCTGTACATCATTTGGACGCGTAGGTATGACCTTGTGACCACCCCAGGATATATGTCTGGTGTAGAATAGACCGTAGAATAAGAAAGAAGAGAAAAGCTGTTAGTCACATTTAAAGTAATATCTGTTTGGCCCTGACTATATACAGCATCAAGTTGTGATGTGCATAATTTCCAGTCCAGCTAGAGCTTCACACTGGGGAGGGTGCTTCTGTACGTGTAGTGCCCACAGCATGTTTGGCACTAATCTGAGATTCAGACTGAGTGGGTTTTGTGTGTATGTGTGCATGTGGAGACTATGGTCCCCTCTACAAGATTTCGCTTTGACGCTCGGTTGCCCGATTATGCGCATCTCCTGACAATCGCTTTTACGCCTAATCCTTATACACGGGAGGCATTGAAGCGCATTACTGGCTGTATGAAATGCGATTTAAAGTTGTTGACATGCTGAGAATCACATGCAAATGTTGTTGAAAGTAATGCGCATTGTCCCGGAGGAACTCCCCAAACAGGTTCCCTTCCTTTATTCTCCCCACCTACCAGAATCTCCCGTCTTTGGTTTCCTAGGTTACCTGCCAGGAATGACCTGATTAACATGTTCGGCTACCTGTCTCTCCCCCCCTTCACCCCATTACCATTTGAAGTGACCTGCTTAGGAGTAAATGGGAATGTGCCTTGCACACACACACGCCAAAACAGACAGGGGGATGCTGCTGCGTTACTTCCCCCTCCTCTTCCCAGCAAGCTCAACAATTGTAAAACATATACACGCACGCACACACACACACACACAGCTCAGATCAGGAACCCAGCAAGAAGCGAGGGGATGATATGTGAGCTGATCGCTAATTATACGCACATCCTTCCTACCCCCTTTACTTCTCATGAAACCACCTCCATCTGGCCCCATGTCTCCATGAACAAAATATTCTATCAGGGGAGTTAAAATAAACTTTATTTTTTATAACTAAACTAAAAAGTGGGAGGCTTTCCCAGCGAAGGGGCAGTTCTATCCATGATATCATGACCACAGCCTGCCCACTCTGATCATTAATGCACCTCCTCAGAAAGTTGTTTACATGCCGTAAATTAAATGTCGCTATTTAACACGCATGCGAAGATGCGAATAATTGGAGAGAAAACATGCCTGGGCCCCTGATTTGCGCTCCACTCTTGAGAGGTAAATTTGGTAATGCGCCTTGAAAAAGCTTTAAATCTCTCTTGCAGAGGCACCCTATAATGCAGAGAATGCTCATAGCCGCTTAGGCAACATGTGTATACTTGCAAAGATGAAGAACACACTGAAATTAAACAAATAATTTAAGTACTAGTGAAAGGTTTAATCCAAGTGGTTTCTCTAGGAAACTGTTTTTTTGGATAAACCTCTATTTTAAATAAGTTTTAAAACCAGAGGACCCAATAAATAAGGTTTAAACCAGAGATTCTGCATGTACATTTACATAGGAGACTATCCTGTGAAAACATCATTTATACATACAGAAGGAGAAGTCCATTTCCATGGATGGATTACCTTTACTGGATTGGAAAGATAGGGTTACAGACATCCATTGCTGTTTCACTTTGAGATGTTTTTACTCTTACTTCTGTTCCATATGATTTCCCAATTAACCTGCTAATTTTAAAAAAGAATCCTCTCAAAATAATGTTTAAATATGTATTTTCTCTCAGGACGCAATGTATTTTGCTCTGTTCACTGCTGAGAACCACCTTGCAGCATTCACAGAAGTGTGAAATCCAGAGGATAGCTCAGTTCCAATCCATGGATCTGGTCCTTGTTTTAATGGGAAAAAATGTCCCTTTGGGCCTCTGCCACTGTCAATGTCAGAGCAGTGGAGTCTCCATCCCAAAAAGTCTGTGTGTGTGTGTATGTCACCCACATTTTGTCTATACCCTGAACTAGAGAATAAGCTGTACTGAACATAGTGGTACATACTTTTGAATAAAAATGCTTAGGATTGCACTGTGTGGGGGTCAATTCATTTGAAGCCTCCCTTCCTTCTCTTCTCAGGTGAGGTTTATGTTTTGTCAGTATTGATGTGTCCTCCTCCAGGGCAATTGTAAGACCCAGGGCCTCTTCCCCCCCTATAAAACAGTGGCAATATTTTAACCACTGCATTATAATTAGGAACTGTGGTGGAACTTGAATTCCACCACAGCTCTGTGAATTTCCTAAAATGGAGAACATACCAAGCAGCCACCGTGCTCCTCCGTTTTGTTTCCCTCAGCACTTGCCCCTCCCCAGTCTCTTGAGTCTCTCTCTATCTCCTGCTTCCTTGTCTCAGGAGAGTGTCGGGGGCTGAGTGATAAAACAGGGTCCAGACTATTAGCAGCCATAAAACTCTGCTGAATTTCGCTCCAGAAAGAGCCCCCCACCTTTTCATCTGCCCTTTGATTCTAAAAGTACTCTCTGTTATTGCTGCAGCTGCTGTGTCGATACTTCAGTTGGCCTTACCTGAATATTTTGCAATCACATTTCCCCAGCCAAGAGCACGGAGAGTGACGACTGAAAGGAAGCCAAGATAAAAGGGGGACAGACTTGAAAGTACCACATCTTCAATCTGACATTTGTTACATACAGTACATGCAGTAAAAATATTTTCCGTCTTCTCTTTGCACTGAATTTCACGAACCTAAATATGTCAGCACTCTCTTGCCAGTGTAATATCCACAGGGAGAAAATTGAAATAGACTCCCGTTGGAGATAAAGTTACTGTCTGGCACCTCGGTCTGAAACATTCACAACGGCATGGCTACTGGGCGTCACCACAACATGAGGGTAGCAACATATTTTGTGCTGTTGAGTTGGTGGAGCACTATAGAAACAGGAAACTTCCTGTTAGATGTCTGAAAGTAGTTTGAGCCATCTCAGTAGCATCTGAACATTTCTTGCTCAGGTTGAACCCAGTGGCGGACCTTGGACTGAATTTTGTAGTGCCTCTCAAGAAGAGTTGGGAGATCTTAGCTATATATCTTGGTCATTAACTGTGTGTGTGTGTGTGTGTGTGTAAGACAGAGAGGGGGGGAGAGAGAGATGAGAGAGGGAATTAGAGGATGTAATTGTGGAAACACCTTGGTTATATGATTAGAAGAGAATGAGTGAGGCTCCTGGAGTAGAAAATAAAAATGGTCCCTCTCTACCCTCTTGCGTAAATTCTGTTAATTTCAGACATTATAAGGGTGCCTTGAGAGTAGATGCCTGTGTGAATCATGCAGCCCGTGTTTCATGCTTCCAGAGTAACCTCCAAGGAAGGAAGTCATGTTTTGTATGCACCAGATCTGTGTAGATCTCATACATCTCACATCTGTGGGAATTACTCCAGAAGTGCAAAAAACTACTCATGCATCCACTGACCATACTTTTTGGAACTTTGAAAATCATCCTTCTGTTGTCTACATCTGAGTTGATTCAAACCAACATTCTTTTTTTTTATTATTATCCAAAATAAACTAAAACTGGGATCAGAAAATACTTGATATCAAGATGACCAACAGATGCATCTGTCTATTTCTGGTCCTTGTCAATTTTGCATGTGTATGTTCATATGTTCATTCCATCCCATTTCCTTCACATTAAGCTATATATTTTTTTAAAAATCTGAGTAAAAAATTGTATTTAAATATGTACTTTCTGACTATTTTCTCCCAAAACACACATTCATAAAGCATATTTTCTCTCAAATATGCATTTCTAAACATATCTTATCATAAAACATGCATTTCAGCACATTTGTTTTAAGCCAAGTACTGCATCACAAAATTTGGTGAAGTGTGAGATACAATCTGAACATTAGTTTGGATGGCATGGATTAGGTTAGTTTGCATCGGAATTCACAAAGACTGAATTTCTCAAGTATCCCTAACCAAATAGTGATTTGGGGGCTGTCTATACGTGTTCAAAGATCCACAGTGGTTGCAAATCGGTACTGTGCCAGTTATATGACAAAGCCACAGATTCACAACCACCGCAGGCTTTTTCAGTGAAGCTGCACTGTTAAAAAGTCTGTGACCTACCTTGAATTTTTCATTTGGAGTGAGGTGATTGATCCGGGGGGCATTCCGGGTGGATGACGACCAGTGATTGGTTGCTGGAAGCCAGGAATAGGGAGGGTTCCAGTACCCAGATGGCCAATGGAAGCCCCGCACTTTGTCCTGGTATGGGGATTACCTGGTGCCACCCCGTAGGAGCAAAACTGCAGGCTTTAGGAGGTACGTGATGCCAACTTTGCACCATGAAGGCAAGGCCTTGTAGAATATTGTGATGTTGGATACAGACCACTGTCTTTGTCTCACCCGCAAGCTGATTTTATCCCTCCTTCTACATGGTGCTAGCCAGATGGAACTGCTTGAAGGCACTGCCCTATGCTTGGCTCTACAGCCACCAGATGTTTGGTAAGAATGATGACCAAACAAGACATGAACTCATCCACAAACTCATCCCCCAGAAACTGCATTGGGACTAACAGAGGCTTCCCTCCCTATGCAAATTGCACCATGGGGGAGGGATCTTCATTGGGACCATAGCAAAGGGGGAAATTTCCCCTCCCAATCCTGCTCTGTCCTCACCACATTGGATTCTACTTACTTTTTTAAAAAAAGAGCACGTAAATTGTATTCACTCCATCACACATTACATTACATTTAGTTTGGCCTTGAGTTTTGCTAAAAGCATAATAACTATGGGGATTCGCTGAATGTTGGACCCTTCAATTCACATAGTTTCAAGCGGCTATGTGAAAGCGGCAACTGAATAAAAATCTTGCAAAAACTGACAGCTGAACTACTCTTGGTAGCGTAGCAACTGGTTTCTTTTCAGTTTGGAAGGCTGCGTAATGATTTTGGATGCCATGCTATTAAGACCCAACTACATATTGTTGTGACTAGGCCTGTTCCCCTTAGGCTGGGGGAAGGGGTTTCTGGAGATCAATCAGAATCAGATTCTGATAGAAGACTGTGTAGGCTAATAAAAAGAATCATTCTATTTATCAAGGAGCAAATACACTCAAGAGCTTGATATTATAGGAACAGTCCAGTCAAAATTAAACACTTGATTTGAATGAGAATTAAGAAAAACACTGCAACATTTGGCTGGATCCTGCCCTCTCTTTGCATTTAGTAAGAGCTGATTTTGTGGCATATGAAGGTGCTCTTGGATTAGCTCCCAACTCAGTTATATAAGCAAGCATGACATAAAACTAGTGGAATGTGCTGAATTGCATCCTATTTATTATCTTACTAGTTTAAATCTGATTATCTAATAGTTAAAGTAGGCAGACATCCATCTCCATTATGCAGAGGTTTTGTCTGTTTTTGCTTCCCTTTGGGGTAGGGTTGTTTATTTGCTGAAATGAGTAAAGTGGAGAAACCAATCATTGCTTTGATGTCACTGACTCTTGTCATCAATATGACTCATCAACAGTATAGTATGTTCACCTTCCACTATAGGGTGTGGCACTCTAAGAATAGTGGTAGAACTTGACTCCAGTAACAACAACTATTACATGACTCGCTCTAGTTGGCTGAACTGCCACAGCTGCAGTACTAAGGTTGTAAGTGCTCATAGGAGGTGGGTGGGGGGATAGAACATCTCAAATTAATAATGGAGAAAATTAGTGGAGAAAACCTGCCGTAGATCTCAGTTTAAATTCCCCCAAAGCAAGGAAATACAAAGCAGGACAATTTCTGCCCTCATTGGGCAGCACGATAATGTTTACCCTGTGCCAGTGGATAAATTTATTATAGTGGATAACAGGCATTATTAGCCCTTCCCAGGGAACCCTGATAAGCTAGTTCTGCAAAGAGGTTAGATATGTATCCCCCCTACAACTCACATCAGGCCTAGCAGGCAGAGCCAAAACATCTGGAAGGACACAAGTTGCCTTCCCCTGATCTAACAGAATTCTTGGCATCCTTACTAAATGTCAGTTCCTTGTACTCTGTGGGGCAATCATGCCAGCTGAAGTGGAATAAAGCAATGTAGCCTGATAGTGCCAGTGAACGTTTCCGGGGGGGGGGGGGAGGGAAATCTGGGTGTCCTTTTCTCCTTTGCATCAATTACTACATTGCCAGTGGCCTTTCTAGAAGCTCTGCTAGCAACCTCATCCTCCAACCCACCTACTCAGCTCAATGAACAGTGCAATCCTATGCATGTCTATTCAGAAGGAAGTCCAGTTGAGTTCAGTGGGGCTTACTCAGAGGTTAGTGTATACATAGGATTGCAGCTTAAATAGACATTAGAGAATCAGCACATAAAATGTACTCAAAGTGTTCACTGGGAATAGGATGTGTTCTTGAACGATGGTTATCCCAGGAGCACAAATTATGCTGGATTGACCCTCAGCATGAATGTGAAGGGTTACAAAGCCAAGCCTGTCTCCACATTCAGGTACTTTTCTTCTTAAATTACTCCCTTCCATTTTAATAACGTGTACTGCTGCTCCCCAAATTCCACCTCATAGAATTACAGATTTATTGGGCCCTATTTACCACTGTCACAGCTAGCAGGCATAATTTTAGGAAATGACCAGATGAAGGTAGAAATAGGACACAAGTTCCAGCAAATCAACAGTATGTGAAGAATTTTTAATTAGAATTAGGCTGCAATCCTATATCCACTTACCCGAAAGTAACCCCCATTTTGAATTCAACAGGGCATACCTTTGAGTAGAAATGGATAGGATAGGAGGACACCGTTAGTTGGCTATTTTTAGATGAGGAATCAAGAAAGAAAATATTTTATTTTAAGCTTCTCAGTGTTAATGTTTTAAAACTTTCAAAGAATTCTGAGAAGCTTTCACAAACCATCTTGCCATCTGTCCAGGTCCAATTCAGAGTGCTGGTATTAACTTTCAAAGCCCTAAACGGCTTGGGGCCAGGTTATTTGAAGGAACGCCTCCTCCCATATGTGCCTGCCCGGACTCTAAGATCACCCTCAGGGGTCCTTCTCCGTTAGCCCCTACCAAAGGAAGTGAGGTAGGTGGCTACCAGGAGAAGGGCCTTCTCTGTTATGGCATGCTGGCTGTGGAATGAGCTCCCTAGAGAGGTTTGCCTGGCACCTACATTATACTCTTTTAGACGCCAGGTGAAGACCTTTTTATTTTCTCAGTATTTTAACAGTTTATCAGCTTAATTTTTACCTTTGCTGTTTTAAATCTGTATTTTAAAACTGCATAGATCTCTGCATTGCTGCTTGGTTTTACCCTGGTTGTACTTTTATACTGTATTTTATATTATGTCTTTACACCGTTGTTTGTTTTATATTTTAAATGGTTTTCATGGTTTTAATTTTTGTAAACCGCCCAGAGAGGTTCGGCTATTGGGCAGTATAGAAATGCTATGTAAAGAAAATTCATAATGAAGAGGGAAAGGAGAGTTGTGTTACAAGAGCTGTCTTATGTCAATCATTCAATCATGTCAGATGATATCATTGAGAGGTGTCTGATGTCAATGATGTCATTGAGGGGTGTCTGATGTCAATGACATCAAACCAAACCAAACATAAAAACAAACCAATCAGTAAAAGCACTAAAAATGTTAAAACAGGACCACACTAGAAAGAATGCTGAATGGGCCTGTGCACACGAGAAATTCAAGCACATGCCTGGAGCTCTGGTGAGGAATAAAAAAAACCTTTAAGAGAGAGCAAGTTGAAAATGGAGGTAATGGTCCATTATTCTGAGTAATATATGTATAACTAAATTATGGTTATGGAAACTTTGTATATGTTCTGAAATTATAACAGTTCCTGTGAAATTAGTTTGGATAATAACAAATTTGTCCAATTCTACTTTGCAGTTGGTTTTTAAGGTTATGACTCCTCCTAATATACGTGCAGCTTTGGGATGAATGCACAGTTCTTAGATGTGTGACATTTTTAGCTGAAAATGTTTTTGGTTTCCCATTGAGGTAGTTGTCAATTATTTGTGTTACATATTGATATAGACCAAAGGGACTTAATTACTTTGCTCTTCTCTGAGCACTGAATGATGAATATAGCTTACTGGTGTTCCTTGTTAAATGTGTCAGATGTTTGATCAAAACTTTGGAAACTATATTTAAAAAAAACCCTTACAAAGCACGGTGATTGCTCTGGAGAGTTCAGTGATAGCTCTTCATCAATTTTTCTCTGTTTCAAAAGCTCAGTCTGATTTGAAGCAGCTATCCTGCTGTTAGCAAAGTTGTTCAAAGTAAAGATCCTCTTCACACATTTAAGGACCTGCGTAGAAACTGGTTCCCTGTGGTGCTACCTCACACAGCTGCGTTTTGTGTGTGTGTGTGTGTATGTGTGTGTGTGAGAGAGAGAGAGAGGGGGGGAGAGGGAGAGGGAGAGAGAGGGAGGGAGGGAGGGTTCGGACGACACTTTAGGAAATGGAGGAGGGAATAGCCAACTCATCGTCCATTATTTCGCCAGTACTTGTCACATGACATGTTGCCCTGCCCCCATCGCACGGCTGAAACTCCTGTTGTTGCTCCTCCCTCCCTCTTCCCAAGGCTATCCCATCAGCCAGTGCAAGTTCTGCTAGCTACAGAGGAGTGGCTGGGCTGCTTTGAGCTGCTCCTGCCAGAAGGCTCTACGGTTCAGAAGCCGCAGCTTGTGCAAAATGCAGCAGCCAGAGTGATAACAGGAACCAGAAGGTTCGAGCATATAAGACCTACTCTGGCCCGCTTGCATTGGCTGTCTATACATTTCCAAGCCCAATTCAAAGTGCTGGTTTTAACCTATAAAGCCTTACATGGCTTGGGACCACAATACCTGATGGAACACCTCTCCCGACACGAACCTACCTGTACACTATGATCCACATCGAAGGTCCTCCTCCGGTTGCCTACTCCAAGGGAGACACGGAGGGTGGCAACAAGGGAAAGGGCCTTCTCTGTGGTGGCCCCCCAATTATGGAATGATTTCCCCAACGAGGCTCGCCTGGCGCCAACATTGTTATCTTTTCGGTGCCAGGTCAAGACTTTCCTCTTCTCCCAGGCATTTAACAGTATATGATTAGGATTTTTGTGTTTTTGTTGTGCTTTGACACAGAAGGATATTGTAATTTTAACTTGTTTTTATGCTTTATGCTTTTAAATTTTGTATATCGGTGTTTAAATTGGTAAATGTTTATAATTTTTGTGAACTGCCCAGAGAGCTTCGGCTATGGGGCAGTATATAAATGGAATAAAATAAATAAATAAATGTCCTTCGGAAATAACGAACACAACCCGGGCAAATCCGCAACGGAGCCGCCACACGACATAATAACCAATGGCTCTCTGGATAAGCAACAGAGCAGCCTGTTGTTTTTCTCCGTTGCTTAATTCCAGAAATTAGCACACCATGAGTTCTTTGTCTGCCTCCAGATGACACAATAAGCAATGCAACATTTGCCAAAGGCTACCAGGAGTATCTGACGAGGATATGGAGGCTCTCCATGTGATGGTTGCCTTGAGTGTTGGGACAGCAACAAACGTGTGGCATATAAATGTTCTAAAATAATATATCTGGGGGGTAGTCCATGTGGTAAGGCAGGGATGGCCAACCTGTGGCCCTCCAGATGTTTTGGCCTACAACTCCCATCAACTCTAGAATGCATAGCCAAATACTGAGGGATGATGGGAATTGTAGGCCAAAATAGCTGGAGGGCCACAGGTTGCCAGCCCCTGTAGCAAGTCATTCTACACATTACAACTAGGGTAAAAAAAAACCTCACCATAGGAGTGCTGTTTTCATCAATAGCCCAGAGATAAAAGTAATGTGCATCCAATGACACTTTTGTCTCTCACATGCAGGGGAATGTCCCAAAGCCACAGTACAGATCTCCTGGGTTCCAGTATGCACATGGGGGATCCCCAGTTTGAAAGTAAGCCCCTAGGTAAATCTCCTTCCATGTCTAGGTTTTTTTTCCTTATGTGTTTATTCCCTACATACAGGGACCTTTTTCATATGGTGGTGCTTTCAATTTAGTACAGTCCTGCATGAGAACTATATTTGATATTTGAATCAGAGATTTTCTTTGAAATTGTTATACTAGTTGCATTATAATTCTAGTATGTTAACAATTTAATTATATATTTGCTATTATATTAATATGAAATAAAACATCCTTTTCAAGAGTGCCTTTCTCTTCTCTTGTAGTCTTGAGCAGATTCCTGGAAGACATCAAGCCGAAATACCTTTAGGACAGCCTTCTCCAACCTGGTGTCCTCTAGATGTTTTGGACTAAAATTCCCATAAGCCCCAGCCAGCATGACCAATGGTAAGGGGAGTTGTAGTCCTAAACATCTGGATGGGACCAGGTCAGGGAAGACTGCCTTGGGATATTCAGTTGAATCCAAATGTAGGGTTCCTTTTAGACCTGATCTTCTGTAGCAGGAGTCTCACAGATTTGTTTGGAGCTGTTTTCTTTCAAACCACTATGGTTGCTCTGTATTTTTTTTTCTATACCACCCTTCAGCAGAGTTCTCAGGGTTGTTTGCAAAGCAAGATAATTATTATTATTATTATTATTATTATTATTATTATTATTATTATTTATAACCCGCCTCTCCCTCCAGATCAAGGCGGGGAACAACAACAATATAAAACACAAGAATCACAGTTAAAATTTTAAAAACAAGAAAAAATACATCATTAAAAACATCTTAAAATTCATCTGGATAGGCCTGCCGGAAGAGAGCATTCTTCGTGACTCTCTTGAATACATTTATTTATTGACTGCATTTCTATACTGCCCAATAGCCGAAGCTCTCTGGGCGGTTCACAAAAATTATAAACATAAAGTACGACTTAAGTATAAGACTTCAACCAAAATATAAAAGTACAACCAGAACAAAACCGAGCAAACCAAATGCAAATCAAACCTGTACAACATATTAAAACATCATGAATACACTAAGCGTACAATCCTATGCATGTTGGAAGTTGTAGGACTTTCCCCTATCTAAACATGCATAGGATTGTACCTTAAAATACATTTAAAAGCATTGGGAGGGGGAACATATTTTCCTGATGCCCAAAATCTAACGATATTGGCACCAGGTGGACATCTGGTGACGGAGTTCTACCAATGGTGCACCACCACCGATGACTCCCTGCCTTATCTCAGATGGTGGAAGATCTGGAGACCTCTGAAAATGACTTCAATACATGGGCAGGTTGGTATGGAAGCATTACTTGTCAATCTCTTCAGCCTTCATAGCAAAAGGGTTTTTTTGCGTGTCACTGACTCCCATTCGAAAAAGCATCAACTTTGATTCCAGTACCATATGCTTATGAATGTATTTTTAAATGTTCAGGATTTATGCAATTTATAAAGTTTTACTTGTCTTTGCCATCAAAATGAAACAAGACAGAACAATAAGAAATACTCACTTGCACCTCCTCTCCTGTTTTCCATTACTGAAAGTAGAGTGCATCCTTTGTTATTTGGTACGATGAGTGGGCAGTGGCAACACAATATTCTGTCTCATTGTCTGTGAAATTGCTATTCTAGTGCAATGAATAGACATTTATTTAACACTTCAGCCTCTTTCATACTTCAAAAGTAATAAAGAACATCATAGGTTTTAAAAACTTGGATGAAATCTAGCTTGAATTCATGCATTTATTCACCCACTAAAGAAATTTCCATGGATAGTTTTGTGAAAGCACTTAAGCATTCTGTGGGCTCGAGTTTGTGGATAATCAAACATTTAGCAAAGAATGGTAGGATGCCATCCTTCAAGGGTATATGCTTTTAAGACGACAGGCATCCTCGCATTATCTCGCAAAACAGATGGGGTGAGTCACTTGTTGAGATATCCCTTTAAAACGTATGGCTACATTTGCTTATACGAACTGTTTAAATGTATGAATCTCATAACTGTTACCTTTGTGGCATGAGCTAGCAACAAAGGAACATAGGAAGCACCAAATCGGACCATGGGTCAATCTAGCCCAATATTGCCAACAGTGACAGACAGCAGCTTTCCAGGGTTTCAGGCTGGATTCTTTCCTAGACCTACCTGGGGTGCTTCCAGCCAGAGTGCTACCAATCAGGCATTGTGCAGCTATTCTGTCTTTCCCCCTCCGTAGCATTTTTTTTGTGGTAAGGAAAAAAGATGGGAGAAGGGGTGTGATAATATGGGAGGTTACAAGCGGAAGATGATGGCATATGGACCTCTCCCCCATAAATTCTGTGAATGAGGCAAAGTGATGGCACCATAAATAGGCTGACCAGATAAAATCCAGGTCAGGGCTCATGTAACTTTAACAGTTGTAGAGAAAAGGGAATTTCAACCAGTGTTATTTGTATGCAATTAGTTCCTGGTGATATTCCCTCTTCATCACAACAGTTAAAGGTGCAGGCACTATACTAGAGTGACTATATACAAAAGAAGGCAGGGCCCCTGCAACTTTAACTGTTGTGATGAAGAGGGAATTTCACCAGGAACTAATTGCATACAAATAACACTGGCTGAAATTCCCTTTTCTCTACAACTGTTAAAGTTACATAAGCCCTGACCTGGATTTTATCTGGTCACCCTAACCATAAAAGCCTTGTCTGTAAGCACCCCAGGAGTTGCCAGGGATTGAACATAGGGCCTTCATTATAAAGTAGTGTGACCATATGAAAAGGAGTTGTGTAGAGTTACACAGTTGTGTAGATTGACACAGTTGTGTAGAAAAGGGAATTTCAGCAGGTGTCATTTGTATGCATGCAGCACCTGGTGAAATTCCATCACAGCAGTTAAAGCTGCAGGACCCCTGCCCTCTTTTGTATCTGGTCATTCTAGCTATGCTCTAGCTATACTAGAGTGCACAACTTGCTAATTTTCAGTCTAGTCAGCTGGATTTATACTGAACAGTATCAAATGAAGCCACATAAAACCTTTTTCCAGGAATAAGGGAATGCCTTATACTTTGTAATGTATGCAGTATATTTAACGCTGAGGAAATAAATATTTTAGTATAATGCTTTAAGTAGTTTAATTTAAAGCTCCTGACCAATGGAAATCATTCATTGATATCGCTTGGCATCCTAAAGCAGCCACTTCACTATTATAATGTCACATTTTAGTAACTTGGGAGTTGAACAAATCAAGCCTTTATGCCCCAAATTCTTCTTGTGCCCACATGAACAGCCTACTCTCTAACTATCCCATTAAAGGACTCTCTAGAGTGATCACTTATGTGGCTGGAAATATATTCTTTCCCTTGGACTCATGCACAAATCTACTTTATGTATTTAATGTTTTTGGTTCTCCCTCCCCCCACACACACATCTTGCAACCAGGAGCCCACACAACATGGAGAACGGTGTGGGATATGAGATGCAAAAGGAAGTTCTTCACTAAATTTCCTTTACAGAGAACAGGTATGATGCCTTTCTAAAAAGATATTGTAGCATTTTGTAAATTTTGAAGATGTTCCAAGTTTGCCATGCTATTCAACATGAATCTTTTTTTTTTAATCATTGCATTGTTGCTTCCAGTATAAGCATAGTGGCTTGTTTCCTAGGTTAGTCCTATTTAGAGTAGACCCATTGAAATGAATCGGACTTAAGTCAGTCTAACTTTGTATACAACCCTTCATGTTAAGATAGAAGTCCTTTAATATATTATAGATATAAGAAGTAAGCCCCATTGGACATGCCTCCAGATAAACATGCTTAAGCTTAGGCTTTAAATGTTGTACTGATTTTATGAAATGAGAAGAGGTGGTTTTGAATGAAGGTTATGATATTTTGGACACCATGTGTTCCACTTTTGCAAGTGGAAGTATGCTTCCAATGTAAACAAAGAGTTCATCTGGATTGTAGCTTCCTTTGTTCCTTGTCTAGCATTGTAGCACACAATGAGCCATTGAAATTTTCCAGGGAAAGAGAAGATTTTTTTTATTTCTCTCAGAATGCCTCCAGGGTGATTATATGGAATATGTTCCCATATCTGTGTGACGGATAGAGCAGGCTGTGATACCTCTGAACTGTGCCGATTGGATATGCTGTTTTAATGCCTCGGATAACCCAAAATTAGAGCCACCCTGGGCAAAGCATAAATTGTAACATTGGGACTTTATCTACTGACAGTTTTGTGAAATTCTGGATCTCACAGGTCTTTCGGCAAGTCAGATGCATATATTATTTGGAGCTGAACTACATTTTCAATAATGGTATCAGGTATAGCCCTCCCGTGAAAGTACCGCTTCAGAATGCAGGTGGAATATTCCCATATTTGAATGCTTGCCTACATAACCATCCCCCTTTCCATTCATAGGCAACTAGAACCTAATGGAAAAGGGTTCTAGCCTAGTTTTCTACCCGATGAGCTAGTTTTCCATATAAACAGATTTAATTATTATTTTTAACATGGGTGAGCACTATTGAATAAGCTGAACAGAGGTATTTTTAAAAAATATTTTTTGAAAAAAGTTGAACAGCTGTGAAGATACTGTGGAAATAGGTATTCTGTCTGAGATGAAGGAACCTGGATTAAAAGATCACCAAAACTGTTTAACATTAAGAAACTGAAGTGGAATTCTAATGTAACACTGTTGCACTACAGAAATGTAACAATCATGGTTTTGACTTTGGAAGAGATCCCATGAGTGTTCAGTCTATGAAATTATTAAGCAGGATGTGCAATGTTTCCTCAGTGGGCTCATGAACAGGATCCTAGATTACCGTATATAGATAACACCCCCTCCCAATTATCTCTTTGTAATGGAACTCACTAAATCCCTTTTAAAAAGGCATTCAGTAGGCTCCAAACATTCAGACATCATTAGCTGTAAGCAGATAAAATGCTCATCCATAATTTGCCTCCTTCAAGAATGCAAGTTCCATTTTATACAGATTCTAAATTACAGACTGCTCTCTAGAGGCTGGCTTCTGCTTTTGATCCTGTTCAGATGACACTCTAAGCCATGGTGGTTAAACATTTTGAGCTAAACATTATGGCTTAGTGTATCGTGTGAACCATGACTTAGCACGTTGTGTGAACCATTCCTAACCATGGTGGCTACATAAATACTGTTTAAACATGGTCACTAACCATTTGCTGCAAAAGGGTTAGCGGTCTAACCATGGCTTAGTGTGTTGTCTGAATAGGCCCACTATTTCATGGTATCCTTTAAAATAATGTTGGGTTTGTTCCAAAATGAGTGACGCTATGTTTAAAGCTGAAAGAACACATTCAAGTTGCACTTCCACCGCTTGTCCTCCAAGTGACTGACAGCTATGCCAGCCATCTGTGTTGTGCATTATAATGTGTCATATCTAACATTATTGTGCATTGTAATGTGTAATATCTAACATTATTAGGCCTCCTTGCCTTTTGTAATGACACACTGCCATTCTGACTATACCCATGTATATCTACCAATTGAAACTATGCATTTGACAAAGTGGGCTTGTACATCAATAGGTGTGTAAGTCTTTAAAGTACTATAGGACTATAGTTTTGACTGCTGTGGAATTCTCCGGGAGAAATATTTCAATACTTGCAAGTCTATTATAGATTGTTGCCTTTGTGTTCTGCCCCTCATTTTTTTTTTAAACCAACTGGTGTGGAGGCAAAACATTTTCAATTGCTTTCTATGCATGTACAAGCAAGCAGAGGAGTCATATAGCATTTACAGGGCATGTCTCTACGTAACTAGTAGTTAGTAAGTTTTAGTGTGACACATCTGTGACGTTTGTGGTGGTTAATCTATAATCAGCACTTCTTTTCTGGAACATTTCCAGAATCAATTTGAATACAAATTTAAATTTCAGAGTTTGGTAATTGAGTTTTCCTTTGCTAAATTGCATACCAATTTTGAATTGACTCTGATTATGTCGCCTCAACTGCGAAACCGCCATCTTTTAAGAGATAATGAAAGCATTTAATTGAAGTCTTTATTTGAAGGGAAAAATATATCTGCTAACCATTTTCTATTATGTCAGGGATTAAACTGAGGAATTTCAGTGTGTGAGTAATACACCTGTTGTAAAATGGTACTGGAAACTTCAAAGGCATGGAATGGGTCCTGTATAACTATCTATCTATCATCTATCTATCTTAAGAAAAATCCAAATACAGTGAGTTCGTACAACATGACAACCCACCGTATGATTAGCTATGGAGTATGCACCTGACAGATGATTTAGCTTACCATGTTCTCCCTTTCCTTCCCTCTCGGTCCCCCAACCAGTGGCTTTTGCAGTAGAACCCGTCTTGTCTGCCCGTCCTGTGCCTTTTCCTGCTCTGATTGCGTTCCCAGAAATTAACACAAATGTGTTTGTAATTTTAAAAAATATTATTATTGTCAGTGTTTCAGAGTTGCACAAGTGCACTTTTACAGCTGACCAATATGTATAGCCTCGCCTTGTCAATGTCCTTGCACCTTTCAGCTCTCAAAGGGAATTCAGTGCTGTATGACACTTGCAAGGAAGCTGACAAGACAAGACTGCATGGAGGCTAATTTGAGCACCATTAACAGTGACAAGCTGTGAAAAGGGAACATGATTGCCCACTTAGCAGATACTTTTGGGTACTCTGCTTCCATTCTGCACTTCCCTAAGTCTCCAGCCAGTCCTTATAAGAAAGGTCTAGGATTTACTCCCTTTTTGAGGCACCCATTTGGAGCAGTTACTGCAACTACTTTTTGCAGCTCACGGTGGAAAAACAGGTGCTTTTGGGAGTCTGGGGCACTTCCAGATAAGATTTTTATCAGACAATCGCTATGCTTCTTTCAGAGTTTTATGCTGGCTCCAGATGATGTCATCTTCCACTTATAAACCTCTGCTGTTTTCCCATCACTTCTTCCAACTCTTTTTTTTCTGTTAAGGAAGTAAAGACAGAATAGCTGCACAATGTCTTCTGATTGGTAGCACTAGGAGCTCGCCATCTGGAAGCATTCCTCATTCTAAGATGCACCATTCCCATAACTGAAGCACATACTATTGGAATTACATTATAGTCTTAGATCTTATATTCTTAGTGTACATTTTGTTTATAGCCTCTACCCCAGCTTTCACCAACCTGGTGTCCTCTAGATGTATTGGACTACAACTCCAAAACTGTCCTGGGGGATTCTGGGATTTGTAGTCCAAAGCATTCAAAAGGACACCACGGTGGGGAAGGCTGCTCTAGCCTTGGATGATGATGATGACGATGATTGATTTGAATTTATTACATTCAAAATAACACACTTCTTAAAAATGGAGAGAATTGGTTATTCCTTTTTCTCTGCCAAAGTGCCACAGATGTGATGACTAACAGAGGTGGACAGGTTTGCCTGTAGGTTATTTTTCCCGGGGATAGTGACTTCTGTGGACTTATTTGCAAGGTTATTTTCCCCTTGGGTGTACTTTTTACAATGCTAAGATAACATGTACAAATTCAAACAGATTTGTCCATAAAAACAAAACAAAACAAATTGGAAGATATGAACAGCAAAATGCTCATGAGAGATGAATGCACTTTAATTCTTTGGTGGTGGGGGGGGATGTTCTCCTGCAGCACTCCAGTGAAATAAGTGCAAAGTGGTTTGGTGCCACTGGGACAATGCAGCATTAATTTTCTATGCTTTGTTAAACATACTCATTATATGTATTATAGGTTCCTTCTGAATCTGGATTCCTGAGCTTCACATTTGTTCCCTCATTTGGAAGACTGCCGACTCAGTTCCAAGTTGCCGATGCTACAAAATTCCTTGTGGGAGCTGCACAGGGACCTGGGGATAGGAACTCTCAGGAACACACTAGAAACAGAGTAGGATGCTTGCTTATTCCTATTTGAATACTGGTTTATAAGATATTAGGCTGGAAGAAAACCTTCCAAATTGTCTCAAAACATGTATCCTGTTCTATTTCATATGATTGTTTCATTGTTAAATTTAGGCACAGTTTGGGAATATAAGATTGAATACAGTATTTAAAAATATAGCATCTGTCATGAATCCAGCCCTTAGGTCTTCTAATGTGCAACAGAGGATTCCGAGGAGAAGGCACAGGCTACTTCTCAGGAGTTGGACAGCCAGTGCCTTTTTCAGGGCCCTCCTGCATGCGCAGCAGGATCTCCATCACCTTGCAGAAGTCTCAGGCAACAAAACCAGTTGAGGGTTCTTTAACAATCCAGTCAGCTCTCCAGCAGGGACAGAGCTGACCACACTACAGGTCTTTCATCCTGCAAAGGCTTCAGTTGGTTATAGCTCCCTGTTGTGAAAACATCCTCCTATTATTCTAATAGGAGAAAGTTCTAGTCAGCAGGACCCACTTGGAGCTATCCAGGGTCCTATTTCTCCCCCTGCTTTGATTGGACTTGCTCTTACTACATGCTTCCAGCTTCCCCTGTGAGTGTCAAGGAACCACAGAATGGGAGAGTGTCACTCTTCCTTGGTCTCCAGAGAGAGTGTATGCCCTTGTAGACATGAGATTATGACAACAGACAGATTGGAGGTCCCATAGCAAGCAAAGGGTTGTTTTGGGATAGGTTGGCCAAGCCAAAGCAAGTCACCTAAGCCCCTTACAGATGTTCTAACTGTATAAAACATGTGCACATGGCAGCAGGTTCTGGCCCAAGCTATTTGTGTTTGTTATAACATCTGGAACGAACCTCTGTATGTACACTTGTATATGTGTATGCATGTAGATTCACTTCTGATTTTCAAACAAATATACATAAGCTGGGTGAAGGATCTACCACCACGATGATGCTACCCCACGTAATTACATTTGCTTGCTATGGTTAGAATGTCTGTAAGGTGCTCAAACTCAAGAACCAGACATAAGTTCTAGGGACATCAGGTCTAAGAAGCAAAAAACAAAACAAAACAAAACAACATGGGAATCTGAGCTAGAAGAGAAAGTGAGACACAGGGCCAAACCGCAAGTTATTTTAAACCAAGTAGCTGTTTTTTACTTTAAAGTAAGCACAGGGGACCCAATCCAGACCATGACCCTAACACAGACATAGGATGGGCTTTAACCCTTTGCTCCCTTCTGCGGTCCCAATCCAAATCAGGGGCCCCTCACTTCCAATTTACATTGACAAAAGGTGATACATTAAACTAAGGGGATCGCTTTTGGGCAAAATAAATTGCAGGCACAGGGGGTAGCAATCTGGATTGACACCGCAGCAAGATGTGAAGGTTAAAGCCTCTCGCCCCCACCCACACTCTATGGTCCCAATCTGGATCCAGTCTCCTGTACTTACTTTAGGATAAAAAGAGGGTGGGGGAAAAGACATATAGCTACCAACTACATCTTTAAAGTCATGTATAGTTTGTCCCACGGTCATGCAATTGGAAGAAAGCTTGTTGCAGAGTGAGCTTGTTGCACCCACAAAGGTGGTAGGCAAAATTGGAAGTTAAATAAGGACAAAGGAGATCAACAGCCAATCACATGTGTAGCATGTTTGTAGCGTGTAGGAGACACAGGAATGGCATCAAGAGTAGGCATGGTTGGGCACCTGCCAAGGGCCTGCACACCCTGCAGGGGCCCACTGACAGTGACCCCCTGGACTTGCTCCTCCTCCTCCTCCTCCTCCTCCTCCTCCTCCTCCTCCTTCTCACCACCACCATTACAACCTGCTTGTGCACTCTCCTCTCACTCTGGCCCAGACAACCCCCTTCCTGCGCACTGGCTGTCTGCCTATCAAGCAAGCAAGTGGTAGCTATCATGAGAAAAGGCCAAGGAGCAGCTAGAGACTATAGCGGTAAGAAGGTAGACTCACAGAGGGAGGTCCCCCATTGAGGGTCTCTTGTCCAATGGCCCTCAGAAACCTGGAGCCGGCACTGGGAGAAATTACAGATCTAATATATAGAATAGCCCATATACCTGAGATATTCTGCAAGTATGCACTGATGGATGAATGTCTTTCCAGTAACCTCTCCTGCTGTTTTAAATCCTCAAAAAGGTGACCATTACAAGTATTGGCTTCTTTGGCTTGCCAAAGTAGTTGTGTTCTCACAAGAAATTAATAACGGGGATTCTTCAACAAGTGCCATATGTAGCATGAAGGCTGGAGGATCAGGCGGTTTCCTTGGGGGAATCTAATCTTGTGAGAACTAAGAAGGAGCACATGCTGTTTAAAATACAGCAGTGCTCTGTCTGGCAATTGAGGAGTTAAAGACCTGAATCTGAACGAGTCCCTATAACAGAACAATTCTGCTTTGTACTAAAATGCTTACATTTACAAGTACAGTCAAGCTCCCCAACTGCAAATCCTTTTGTTTTGTCTGCTTAGAGACCGTTCTGGTTTAAAGCTGTTTTGTTCTTTCATATATGTGTGGGGGTGGGTGGGTAGGTGAGTGAGTGAGAGTTGCCCCACATTTGTCCTTCTGATTACCGTGGGATCCATTGTTTGAGTTTTGTGTATCCCACAGCCAGAATCCCATCCCTATCACCCCTGGTTTAGAAAGGCCTTACTCTCCATTCTGCCTCACTGCACCTGCCTCCACCCAATTTCTGCATTGTTCTTGCTATCATGTGAATTATTTCTTCTGTTTGTCTCCCTTCTGTAGCAGAAAGGGGGCAAGTGTATCCCCTTGTATTAGACTCTCAGACAGTCAGTGTGCTGGTGGAAGAGGGTAGGTGCTAATAGTAGAAACCACATTATTTCAAGAATAAAGACCCCCCCCCTCCCCTCAAAACAATCCTATTCTCTGACATTCTCAATTTTTCCTGATTACTGAGACGTTGGGCATATTTTCTGATTTGATGTAGGGTTAGCTAGTCCTACAAACTCCTAGTTCTTCTGTTGGTAAGGAAAATAAGCACAACAAATTATAACATTGATCCAAATATTTGCTTCCCCCCTTTTCCCCTTTTCTCATAGACTGAAGCGTTTTCTCAAGACCAGGCTTTGGGAAGTGGATACAAAGGTGAAGCTGCCAGGTGTACAAACAGCCGCCACAAAGGTTTCCCACCCAAAGGACATAACGCAAGCGGAGGGGAAATGGAGGGAAGTGATGTTTTCAAAGCCGAGTTTGTCTTCATTACGGATTCGGATGAAGACACAAAGGCTGCTTCAGGCAACGGCCGTGAAAGGGCCAAGTTTTTAGATACATCCTGTGTGTCTGCCAGTGGCGAGTCAAGAGGACAGCTGAATGCTTCACAGCTCCCATTACACCTGGAACATCCCTACAGTTCTACCAGTCAACAGAAACATGCCCAGGTATAATGTCCTTCAAATTGTGTGTGTGTGTGTGTGTATGAGAGAGAGAGAGAGAGAGAGAGAGAGAGACAGACAGACAGACAGACAGACAGACAGACAGACAGAAAATATTGTCATCTTTATGGACTGCTCTTGGTTGGAGTTCTGTTTATTCATTTCCCACTTTATTATGAATTAATACCATGTGTATATTGTTGTCTTCTACAGCTGACAGGACCTGTATAGCCAGCTAGGAGACTGGTATGGTATGCCAGCGAAAAACCAAAAGGAGGAGAGCATCCACTCAGGGCAAAAAAAGGAGAGAAGCAGATTCTCAGAATTCTGGGATACTTTATTTTCAAGCGCAATGCGTTTCGGCCTATGAGTCGCCAGTGATTATCATAGGATACTATCATCCTGTTAAGAGTATTTCTGCAGACATCTCTTATCAACCCCCTGAAGAAGGCCTTAAAAAACAACATAGGCCGAAACATGTTGGGCTTGGAAATAAAGTATTTCAGCATTCTGAAAACCTGCTTCTCTCCTTCTCTCCTTTTTTTGCCCCATGGTATGTCAGCACCACTGGCATTGAGAGGGGGCAGTAATATAGTATATTAAACTTCTTTGTACTTTCAGTGGGACTGAACAGCTGTGAAATATGGTTGTCAACTGTTTCTGTCTTCGTTCACTTCATGATGAGTGGTGCAGCTAGGGCTGGAACTTGGGGCCAAAGTCCAGGCAGCTGCAGCCCAGTTCCCCTCTCCAGTGACCAGCTAGAGAGCAGCAGGTGATGAGGGCAGGGACAGCAGCCAGTACCACTGGTTGCCACAGCATCATTTCATATTCTTATTTTCAAAAATGTTTTATATTCAGGAGCAGCCAGACAGGCATATATATGCTTTCGGAGAGCTGGATTTGGCTCCTGGGCCTGTGCTTCCCCACCCCTGCTGTAGACCATACTGAGCTTAATGGACCAATATACGGTTGCTTCCTAATTTGTTTCCATATAAGAAACTGCAAGGATCCCACATGTGGATCATTGCATGTAAATGGTTTCTCAGTATGTGCAAGCAAAGATTTACAGATATCCAGAGTCATTGCGCATGACGCGGGAGAAAGGAGGATTCTAGAAAAATATCATTTTGGATGTAGTCAGTGAGTTCTTGCTATAAATGCTGCTGTGGAGTATAAGGAGCACTTCCTATAGACAAGCTACACCAGAGGCTTCCTGTGTAATACAGAAGGACCTTGGAAAGAAGTAATGAGAATTCATTCAGTGTGATGAGAACAGAGTGATGGATTAAGCTGCCTAGGCTGGAGTTGCATTCTGGATTGTTTCCCTGAATTCAGCTTTGCTCTCTCAACGCTGCTTCTTGGTTTTTTCTATTGCCACTTGTCTCATGGTTCTTTCTTTCTTTCTTCTTTCTTTCTAATACCTGCATTTCTGCCACAAATAAAAAATAAAAAATAGCACTCACTCCTACTGCAGTTTCAGAATGTTCCAGTATGTGTTGAGATCAGAACACACTATGTTGATTGAACCAGGAAAACTAACAGTACACTGAAGCATTCAGAAGACCATTTTCTGTACCCCAAGAATGTAGGGAAACAGACAACGGAAGTGAGTGTGAAAAGTGGTCACATGAATGAGCTCTAAAACAGTTAGGATTTTAGAAACAGGCAAACTGCAACCAAAAACATGCCTTTAATTTTTTGGAATGGTAATATTCCTTTAATATTTTTGTTTTAACACACCTTTGACAATGCCAATTTCTAGCCACCCTAATCTGATTGCCTATGCAGGACTTGGGCCTGTGATGGTGAAGTACATGTGTAAGAGCACACTATTTTTACTCTTCGGTATGCACAGGAATTGGGACCCTAGCATGGGTGTGGGGAAAGGGGTGCTTTAACCACTGCAATCCTGATCTAGATTTCCCCTTTTGTTAGTGGTGCTCAACAAGGTAAGAAGAGCCTTTCATCAAAAGTGAGAAAATCAATATATATTACATACAAATCAGGTAGTGCAAATCCATGGTCCATATGCACACAAGGTTTGTATGTGCACAAGGACTTCCCTGTTGTTTTTAATGAGAAGGGAAAGTATTGGGGCAAACGATCCTCATGCATGTATGGAGCATTTCCCTTTATGGAAGAAAATGGAAATTCCAATATCCATGCAACTCTATACGTATGTAACAGGTCCTGGCTTGCATCCAATGGCAATTTTATAGTTATATTCTGAATTGTGTGCTAAAGAATCTGCCAAGTTGCTACAATCCAAAACGCAGCCATGCTTCTATATGCACATCAACTTCTTTGGGATTTACACATGAATAAGTGTAAGCACAATTGTGGCCATTAGGTCAACTTGCAGCTCCATTGCACAAAAAGTGTCCACTAGTATAGGGAGTATCCAACTGTGCTGCAGCTCTGGAGCTAATGACGCACTCAGGTAAACCAATGCTTGTGCAGTGTAACTAGCATGGCTTGCTAGGGCAATGGGGAAAAGTGGCAATTTGCCTTTTGCAAATTGTCAGTTGGATGCAACTCATTATCCTCAGTTTCAAAAATGTACAAGTTTGGATATCTTTTGTTTACATCACACAGCTACTAATGACATTAGCGAATGTGCTATTATTTTTGGAAAGGTCTGAAACAAATTAGCACTGAATATAGAAAACAGATAGCTTCTTCATATGAATGAAACCAAGTCTGTGCGTGGGTGTTTTGATATTAAACAGCAGCCACTTAGCAACTCAGCATGCTATATAACACTAATAATAAAAGTAAGCATTCTCGTCTTAAAGCAGATAACAAATGCAATGAGTGTGGTGATGGAATGGACAATTTTAACAATATCACAGATTCTAACCTGTTTTAACATTTCTTTTTTCTTTCCCCCTCCAGTTAATTTCTCCTCTGTCTACCTCTGATCATCTTTCCCATAAATCACCTGTTGCTCATTTACTTTCTCCAACTAATCTGAGAGTAGACCGTGAACTGGCTCATAATGTCCATCAAGCCTCTTCTCTGCAAGAATCCCATAGCCAATGGCAGTCTGCAAATGGATCCTCCATTTGCCAGTCATCTACCTACATACAGTCTACTGCTTCTTCCAGTCTACCGTCTTCCATTTTGAAAAAGCCTTCCTTCTCATTTAACAGCCTCTCAGATAGCACTCAGTTACCGGGTGGTCTCCAGGCTAGCAATCTTCACAAGAAATCTGAAACCACTTCATCAGCACCTTTGTCAAGCAAGGACTCATGTCCTTCTTCAAAGGGTCTCAGTTCAGCAGGCACTCTTCAGAGTTCCTCTCCTCAGGCCCGTTCTCCTCTTCCTTCCAAGAAATTTGCCACATTGTCCGTGGCTCCTATCTATATCACAACACACTTATTAACTCCTAGTCCAAAGCCCTTGTCTTCTCCTCTGCACGGTTCCTCTTCAACCATACATAGCATAAATAACCACAGTAGCCAAATGTCATCTAGTGGAAATCTTCTGATGTCTGGAAGAAGATCCCCTCTGCCAACCAGGCTTTCTCTTTTGACTGCTATTCTGAAATCAGGATCTTCGCCCAAAAGGCCATTTTCTCCTGCATCTTGTCCTGCCACATTCTCTCCCAATTCCTTAGGCTCTTCAACACTGACAATAGACCAGAAGTTTACAACCCCACCAACTCCTAAGAAATCTGCCTCAAATATTTTGATTAGGTCTGATTCCCCAAGCCAAGACGATTTTCACCTTTCAGTATTCTCTAACCAACCAAAATCTAGTCCTCCTCTTAGATGTAGGTCGCTCTCCCCTAAAAGTCACCTCAACGCCAGGGCGCTTTCTCCTGACAAACTGCGCCCTTTGTCGCCCACAATTTCCTCCTATAGAAAAACTGTTGTGTCCCCTCTCTTGCAATCAAAGTTACCTAATTTTTCCTTACCTCCCCATGTGCCAAGAAAAGGGGCGCTCTCCCCTGTCCACAGAACGCGAGGGCCTGAAAAGTCTAAGAAGGTACACACCTACTCCCCCACTTTTACTGCCAAGTCCTATCCCGTGTCAACTCCTGCTGTCAATCAAAGGGACACAGCAATCTCCCCCACTTCAGAAAAATGTCTTCTCTCTCCAACCTTTAGGCATCAGCCTAAAGAACATTTACTACAAGCTTCTGCTAAGGACCCAGATACTTATTCATCTGCTCCGTCATCTCACTGGCCTTTTTCTCATCCAGCTTCAACCTCACCTACTCCTCCGGGCTGTGCTATTAAACCCCCTCCACCTCAGACCAATTCCTCTTCAGTTCACTCAAGCTTCAGAGCTTGCCCTGCATCTTCAAGACCCAGGACCCCAACAGTATCACAGGATAGATCTCAGACCATGGTTCACTCACCATGCTCATGGTTGTCAAGATCCAGGGAGCTGAATTCACCGCTGTCTTTCTCCCTGCCTTCTGACTCTGAGAATAAGACTTCCAAGGTACTCTGTTTGCTTGCTTGCTTGCTTGCTTGCTTGCTTACTTTCTGTTTGCTTGCTTGCTTACTTTCTGCTTGCCCCTCCACCTTCCTGCTCTGAACCAAGAAAATACTGCCCCAAGAAAGAAAATGTAAATTTTCTCCCAATTTGTTTTAAATTTTTAAAAAATATTTATTACCTCCATCTAGGGCTGGAGGGGAAATTCATTCAGTTCACAATTTAATGTGAACTTACCTGATTTTGCACTTGCGAACCCATGCACAAACTGAAACTCAGTTATCCTTCAGAATTTGCACTTCTCTGAATTTTGCAGTAGAGCTGGCCAAACGAAAATGTGTACAAAACTGCATATATTAGGAGAAAATAACATTCAAAACTGCATTATATTAGGAAAGTCACTTGCAAAAAAAAAAGGTGTATATTAGGTAAAAATGCACATGGAAATACATGCATTAGGAGAAATGGGCACAAAAATCTTAAGCATTTTAAAAAAAACTTTAAAAAAATGAGGATGAACCAAACTTAAATTTCAAAACTTCGAGATGAACTGAATTTAAGAACATTGCATGCGACTCACAGTCTGTGCTCAATTGTTGAATTATGCAGTTTTTAGGATTCATTTCAAAGATGCTTAACATACGGAATGGTTACCCTTGGGAAGTTCTAACATGATTAAATCTGTACGATCAATCTAGTTAAAAAGAGCACTTTTTCCCTCTGCTAATTTTTTGTTCATGATAGATTTGCCCCTTTTATTCTGTGCTCTTCATTCAGTCAGAAGAAAAGAACCAGGGACAAGCAGTTCTATTGGATTAATTAATTTTAGAATAAATGTTTTGAGTGTGATGCACCCTGTTTTTTGAAACAGAGCATGTCGACTACAATCCCACGCTTTAGTCCCACTGAATGCAGTGTGATTTAAGCTTGCATTAATAATGAGCTGGTTTGCAAAAATTGTCAATGGAGAGCAATTTTGCTGCTGAGAATTGGCTTTGTGGTTAATTCCATGGAAATAGTTTTAATTTAGCTGAAAATACAACAGCTCTGTTACTGGTTATAAATATTTACATATCATCAGTCTCCTTGTAAATCTCATCTTCTCAAGGGCCTGTTCAGACAACACACTAAGGCATGGTTAGGCCATGAACCCTTTTGCAGCAAAGTGAGTGTGTTTAAACCATGGTTATGTAACCACCATGGATTGGAATGCTTCACATGACACGCTAAGTCATGATTCACATGACATGCTAAGCCATAGTGTCCCTGTTCAGAAGACACCTTAAACTTCAGCTTTAACCATGGTGAATAAGTCAACGGGGGCTAATGTTTAGCTCAGAATGCATAACCACCATGGCTTAGCGTGTTGTCTGAACAGGGTCAATGACTGCTAATAATTGCATCCTATTCTTGCATTATCCCTCTGAATCAAGGATGAAGAAGATAGCCAGATGGGGTAATACCCATCTTATCCTCCATTAGCATTAAGATAATTTCTCTAGTGGAAACCAGTGCTTGTGTAAGGGGAAACTAGTTTGCACAATGGGACTGCCGCAGTTGTGCAATGTGTGCAGGGGAAAAGAGAGGAAGGAGAAGTCCCATTGTTGAAGCTAGTTTACGATAAACTAGCAAGCACTAGTTTGCCTTTCCGTAAGCATTGGTGTCCCCTAGTGCAAGGTCATTAGTGCGAGCAGAATGCCGCAATTGAATACAACCCCATGGCATGCAGTTTGCTGCATCCTGTAGTGCAGAGCCTGCATTGAGGAGAGTGGAATAGATTGTCTCTAAAGTACTTTCCAATTCTCTGATTCTTTGATTACATTTAACTTTCCTTCTCTAGGCACCTCTGTCAACACACACACACACACACACACACACTGCTAAGGATATGTAAAATAGCATGCAGATCTCTCACACATCAGATCTATGTATTCCAGAAATCACTTTAGTGGAGTGTAATGGCATGCATTACTCCACCCTAAAGGGCCAGATATTTCTATTAGTAAGGATTTCATTGTACCTAAACCTGTGGCTTGTAACCGATGTTAATCCTACTTAGAGTAGACCCACTCTGGAATTAAGTCAGGCTAACATTGGATTCTACCCCTAAACTACAGGTAATCTATTTAGATCAGTGTAGTAGTGTGCAACATGTAGGTATCTGTATTATCCAAAATGGCTTTTCTTGCTATAACAGGTAAATGGGGGTATTGAGGTGTCAAGGATAAAAATCCATTTTGGTTGTAAGGCAACTCTGTTTTATTGAGCATAATACAGCTATATGGAGAGAGTCCTACAGACAAAAAACTTCTCAACTGGCAGTGTGAAAAACAGGTATATTTATACATAGTAGCATCTTAACCAATTAGCAGTTGGCAACATTCTAAAGCAAAACAAAGATAGATCAAAGAAAACTTCTGCATTATACCTTATCAACAGGTGGCCCATAACTCTTCTAGCAATGTCAGATTGACCTGGATAGTCAGTCCTCCTTATCATGCTAGCTTATTCGTCTCATACTATATCAAAAAGGTCTTGACAGTTAGAAATTCCAGTTAATCATTTCCTTTCAGCTAAGCAGTTTCAGCATTACAGCACATTCAGGCACATACATCATTCCAATCCCATCATGCAGTTCACTTGCAAGAACCAAACTACATACAGAGGCCTACATACAGAGCAGGTATTTCAAGGCTTATGGCCTTGCTTTCTCAGAGGTTTCAACTTAAATGAGATTACTTCAGTCCAGATAGCAGCTTCCTCTGTGGTCTGAGCACATACTCTGAAGGCATATACTGACATAGAAGTTGTGCTGAAGCTGAGCAAGTTTCAGTCTGATCAGTGCCTGGGTGAGAGATAGCCTGGGAACCGGGATTTGTCAATGTCAATATACTGGCACAAAACCTCTCCAGTTTTCAAAATGGTTTTATACAGCTGGAAACTTATACGTCCTTGAGAAAAATGGCCTATATATAATTGCAGACTCCCCTTTAGAGGAGTAATGTGAGAAGGGGGGGTTAGGTTTCCTAAGCAACAGCATCTCTCATAGGATTGTCATTCTGATTGTAAGAACCTGCAATCTTGAATGCAGACCTTGTAATTAAAGATCAGCTTTCCAAGGGCTCAGCTTATTGAAAGGAGCATTGGGGAAATCAATAAAAAGCATTTATTCACACTGTAGGGAGCAAAGTAATAAGGAACGAACAGACAACACTAGCACAATATGATGCCAGCTTTATTGTTGTGTCTTGACTAATGGCACAAATTAGTGAGTTGCCAAATCCAGGTTGTCCCTTAAGAATTTTTGTAATGTGACACTATGCATCCCAGGATACTAGAGGAGGGAACTTAGTCAACACATTATTACATTTAAATGAATAATATGGAATGAAATATATGGAGTTACTGTATTCTAAAAGTCAGAACACTATATTCATGGTGCTATGTATTCCCTCTAACATTAATATAACATTTATTGTTAACACGCCATTCTCATTCCCCTGCCTTTGATTATGATGTGCAACCATACAAGATCAAGACAAGCTACAAGGCATTTGCAGCAATCCCTACAAACACACTACTTCTGGAGCAGAAGGTGAGTGGTTTGCTTAACTAAGAGTTGTCTTGTTCTGATGGTTGAGTCATGAACACTCACATTAGCCAAGGTGAGAGTGGCCTGCAGAGCCTTGGAAATTACTCTGGGTTTGACTTCCTGGATGTCACACCAGTAAGTCTTGTTTACACATCAGTAAAGCAGCAGTGTGTTTGCTCCCTCTAGAGGACAGGAGGGCACACTGCATCAGATGTGCTCAAGCCCTTGAGTACACTTAAAGGGTTCCATGGGGCAGGGGAGTGGAATTTGAGGATGAAAATAGGTTGTGAGGAAGTTTAAACCCTCCTCTCGAATCACCATGGTCTTCATTCGCATTGGGGCCATGTGTACATGCAGGAGAGGAGAGGAGAGAATACTGCATAGCTCAGCTATGCATGATTAAAGGAATTTTTGGTTTGGCCCTTAAAGTGTTTTGCAAATGGATAGGATACAAATGATGGAAATGTTGATGGGAAAAAAGTAATGAAATCTCCAGTTGTATTTCTATTCTTGTTACGATTTTATTATCAATCTTTTTTTTCTCACCTTAATCTCAACATAATTTGAATTCATCTGTAGGCACTTGATGAACCAACCAAAGCAGAAGGAGTGGATGAAGATGGAGCTTTAGATACACATTCTGAGGTGACTTTAGTAATCTTTCTGTATTTAATCCATCCCAATTAAAGTCACATCATTTCTGGGCACAACTTCATTTGCACTAGTCTTCCTAACTCAGAATTGTCTTATAGTGAATAAATGTTTGTGTTTGCTAATCACGATGGGTCCCAAAAGATGTAGGCCAGGGTGGGCAACTTGTGGACCTCCAGATATTTTGACCTACAACTCTCATCAGCCGTGGCCAACATAGACAAGGGTGAAGGATTATGGGAGTTGTAGTCCAAAGGATCTGGAAGGCCACATGTTGACCATTCCTGATCCAGCTGTCGATGGTTGTATCTTGACGTTCTCAATGGGCCTTTTTAGAAATTACTGTGTATTGGTGCAAAGACATCAAAACAGCAGGGTGAAACATGCATCGTCTGAGTGGCATGGCATCGACAGGCCCATTGGGGAGTTTTGCTATTCTGTTCTTATGCAAAAATAATAATAATAAAAAAACCCAAATGCTTAGCAGCACTGGATGTTTGGAGCCAGATGAACAGTGAGCATCTTTGCTTGGAGAACAATTTAATGAAGAATAACCATTCCTTGGGCTTCTGAAGGACACTGCAATGGATAACAGCACAGGCTTTGCACTCAGCAGATCCGCACAATGCTGCCAGTTATCTATAGAAGAGCTACAGACTGTGAGAGAGGGGATCAGCAAGACAAGGACACACAAGGCAATGTTCATGGTACAAGCCGATCCCAGTAGTAAAAGTAGCAGATCATGTTGAACAGGGACGGTACAAACATACCCTTAGTCTGGAACTGAGAAGCATGGAGGTAATAATCTCTCTCCATAAATCTTGTAGATCTGTTCCCCTGCGCAGCTCAGGCAACAAACGGAAGAGCTGTGTGCTGCTATTGATCAAGTCTTACAGGACCCTCTATCTATGGTATGCAGATGTCTAACGCAGCATATTTCTATGCTTTTCCCCCTCCCTCTTCAGTGCCTGTAATTTCCACCCCTTCTTTTTAGCCCCGATGTGATTCTTCGCCAAGCTCCCTGCAGAACATACCGTATTCAGATATAGGCAAAGTAAGTGAATATTATTCCCCTTCAAATTGGGTTACGTGTTAACTAATTCAGACTTAGAGATCAATAATTTTATTTGCTTAAAAGAAGAACGACTTTAAGAAGAAGGTTCAACTTCAGTTAATCTGAATGGTATCCCTTCCTTTTTCATTTTAAATATGCTCAGTAGTAAGGGAGGTAATGGATCTTCTATATGCACATGTTTACTTTAGCACCTCCACACTTTGAAATACCTACCTAGACACACAAACACACACAGTATGGTTAAAGAATGCTCATGACTGTTGGGATTAATTAGTTGTTATAATGATAGGCCACAGTCATTTATTAACATGTTTAAATTGTCTTAATGAGACTTTATTCTTCTTCCATGTATAGAACCTGTTAATTAAATGTGTATCTTACTTACTTTTATTGCTATTCGTTAGTAATGTGTGTGTGTGGTAGGGAGGAAACAGGAGTGCCTGAATGCAATGATTTGGCAAAAACTCTCTGCTTAATGTACAAAGAACTATCTGACCCATGTTGCTATTATATTATTCAATCCTGACTTACAGATATATTCAGCTTCACAGAGACCAGCGGGACGGGAAGCAAGATTTGTAAGTACCATCATAACTAGGCCTTAATTTGTGTCTGGGCTCAGCATTGGCATCTATTTTCATCAGCAGAGTTCAATCTTGGAATGCATGAAGAGAGGAAGGAGCCGCTGAGCATGTGCAGAGTACTTCCCCTCTCATCACTGAGTAACTATAGTATAACTAGCTTTGAACTGGACAGTTCTTCCATCAGAGGACATCTTCACATAGAGAACTGTCCTCTGTAAAGTAAGACATCTGGCCACCTTAGTTATGATGTGGCTTCTGGGCCTTTCTGATGGCTCACTGCAGAGTTCCTATTTCAAGGAGAAACAATTAAAAAAATCTCCTGTTTATTTGGTTTTCTATATTGCTTAGGCAATGCAATATGTACACAGAGAGGTGGTTCAGGCTTCTATAGTGTGCTTTGCTATGCTTGTCTGCAATGATTAGAAAACGGAATGAAAGTGTGCATTCTCACTCTGCTGAAATAGTCAAACTCATAAAACTATGCTTGGGACTTTGTTCCAGTTGTAACAATCTAAGACTTTCCAAATGGTCAGTTTATAGAATACAACAACTATGCAGTTGTTACACATTTGTCGTAAATACTAAGGTTATATCAAACTGAGACTCAAATATAATGTACATCCAATTGAAAAATGAGTGCAATGAGTATTTTACTCTTTGTGAAATTTAGCACATTGCTTGAAAAAGCTTTCATTTGGGCTTCCTGTCCCCTCTGTTTACTTACCCAATTGTTCTATAATATTGCTGTGAAATGTTTCCTATTTATTCTATTTTTAAAAACAAAACCTTGAGCTATCATTCCTTTGGGGTTTTGAAACCCCCATCTGCACTTCCCCCCCCCAAGACAAAAATAAAATAAAAAAGACTGTTAAAACCTGCAGAAATACTGTGAAGGACACAGAAGAAGTGTAAATCCTCATTTTCAACTCCATTCTTTTGATTTCACTAACATGGAGTGTATTTTGTTTCAGGCTAACTTCTCCTTATCTGGGTCTGTAGCGCCTGAGAGTCCAAAGGTATGTTTCGCGTCTACCACTTTTCCGACAAAATGGACAAAACTTCCATGCACACAATAGCCCTGACAGGGGCCAAACTACACATAACATCAAGTGCACATTTTTAAAAGTGAGCTGATGACTGGTGGCTTTCTTTTTTTTCCAGGAAAAGCAGCTGTGTTGGGTTGGGCCCCAATCCAGATCAGAAGCACAGGGAGGGTTAATCTTTTCTCCTCATGCACATGGCTGTTTTCCTGCTGAATTCCTCCCCCCTCTATGCACAAACTGGTATTTCCCCTGAAAGTTGCTATTTACTGTGTATAGTGATTAGCTATTTAATGGAAAGGAGGGAATGGAGATTGATCCAGCTCTTTTACTCCCCTTCCCAAAAGTTGATAGGAGGGTACTAACTAATCAAGGTTAAGCAGCCGCAGATAGGGGATGACACTTGCAGCAGGCTCCTAGTTCCGTCAGGGTGTCAGTGTGTGAGTTTTATTACAAATGGACAAAAAACAGAAAAAAACATGATGGAATGGTAGGGAGTGGAATGCAAAATGCCCGGTATGTCAGGTAGATAAAGGACGTTATGGACCTGGCTGCAGTCCTAACACATTACTAGACAGTCGGCCTCATTGACTTTATTTCAGAGTAACCAAGCTTAGAATTGGAAACTGGGCCAGCTATCATATCCCCTAACTAGGTTCAGCGCCTTGGATACCTCTGGAGTTCTGACTGGTTCTGACAAAAACCTGGAATGGATTCACAGCCCCACTGAAGTCAGAGCACCAACCTCCACTGGAGGGCAGCAATAGGGCAGAAGCAAATATAGGTATTATCTATCTCAAGCATTGCCTTCCAAAGATCATATATTTGGGCTTGATGTTTCCTTTGCTGCAAGGCAACAGATGAAGAATGCAGTCCAAGAGAGATACTGGAATCTCTGTGGAATGCTAAAAAAAATAGCCCAAAAGATTAATTGTGTATTTTTTGCACATAGAAATAAAGTTGCTTGTATCGCAAAAGGGTGAATGCCCATGGAATTTGTTCCTCCATATACACTGAATCAAATAAAATAATGTACTTTCCCCATTTAGGCAATGCATTTATAGAGAAAATAATGTATTTGGTAGGGGGAACCAGCAAATTAGACTTTTTTTATTCAAGGCATTTTCCTTTGAATTTTCTGATGCATGAAAAAGGATTTTATTGCTCTCTCAGTGGTTGTATGAGATATCTGACTTTACTGCTTTTAGAATGTAAGGGTTTTTTTGATAATACAAAATGTTCTGTGAACATTTTCCCATTGAAATATAGCCTTGCTAGAACAATGACAGAAAAAGCATTTAAAGTTATGTCTTATTCATTTCCGTGTAACTCTTTGCATCAGAAAAATTGAAACTTTGCTCTATGAAGCTACAGTGCCTCTCTGACATCTTCTTAGAATTAGAGATCAGGCACTTTTCCACTTCTTCTTTCTTATGCACATTCATTTTGGGGGTGGAAAGTTCTAGAACAGTCACTGTGTGTGGGAAGACTTTTACGCACCATTGCTAATGTAGCTAAAACTACCTTCTAACATTATTCCCAACTGGTGAGACTGAGCACATCATCAGACAAGTGTTTTGTCACATGCTCGTTACTGGCCAATCATCCACTCACGGTTTTTTGTGGGTCCTTTTGACTCCGCTGCCTGCCTCTCGCTCTTCTGGTCTTTTTTGCACAACAAAATAAGACCTGGTAAATCCATTCTTTTAATTGAAGTGAAACTTGCCGCCATTTCCTGTTGTGTGCAGGAAAAGCAGCGTGAATCCTACTGAATGAGTGACGTGTTCGTTGCTGCTTCCTCTTTCTTCCCCGTGAGAAGAAGAAGCTGTTTGTCACTATTGTGGGACAGCAGCAGAAGGCGAAAACGTCAGTAGGAAAATGCAATTTTCTTCATGTCTGATGACGCTCTAATGTATGCTACATCTAGTCTGGGATTTCCTCTTTTAATGATGTATTCAGTAGAAAGCATTACCATATGAAAATGTTATTGTTATTGAAGTAGTTTTAAGCTCCCAGTAAGCTACGTTCTTTGGATGGTATGCAAATTTAAAGCATAAAAATACAAAAGAATAGTAAGACAATAAAACAAATCAGATAAAAGCAAGATAAAATGAGTGAAATAAAAATCAAGATAAAACCATCAGTAGCACATAATAAAACCAGAAATAAAATCAACAACAGGGATAAAATTGTACAAAGATTTATTACATTTTTTAAAACAGAAAAAATAGAAAATAGCAATAAAACAAAACAAATCAGAAAAAAGCAAGATAAAACCACAAGCAGCACATAATAAAACCAGAAATAAAATCAGCAGCAGGGATAAAATAATGCAGAGTTCTCTGAACATTAAAAAGAACCCCTAAGATGCCTTGGAAAATAAAAAAAGGTCTTCACCTGATGCCAGGTGAGTCTCTCTGGGGAGAGACACACCTGGTATTCCACAGATGGGCCACCAGCACTGTTATAGTAGCAGCAGTAGTCAAAATGATGGCAACCTTGGCCCTACTGGATGAATCCTCAACGGCGGCCAGCTGCATGGTGATTGAAAATGGAAGACTTATCATTTTTATTTTTTCATTTATTACATTTCTATATTACCCAATAGCAAAGCACAACAATTAAATCTACAAAATACAGCCTAAAATACAATATAAAATGTAAATGTTTAAAACTACAGTATAGAAGTACAAACCAAAATAAAGCCTAGCAGCAATGCAGAGATTGAAAACAAGAGAGCTAAATGACTAAAATTCCTGGGGAAATAAAAAGGCCTTGAACTGGCGCTGTAGGTGCCAGGTGAGCCTCTCTGGGAAGCATTAAGTGCACAATCCATAAGCTGCACTGAGCTTCCCTCCAGCATGATCCCTGGCATAGGAAGCTGCCTTTTACCAGGCCAGACTGTTTTTCCATCTAGCCCGACACTGTCTATTCTGATGGGTAGTGACTTCCAAGAGTCTCAGGCAGAGGTCTTTCTTATCACCTTTATTTTAGCTGGAGATGCTAGGGATTGGTTGAACCTGGGAAGTTAATGGGACTTAAGTTATCTATGATCCCTCCTCCATGAATTTATCTAAAAAAGAAGAAGAAACAGCTTCCAAGGTCAGAGGCCTCACACCATCTTATGGCAACAAATCGCATAGATTAATTGTATGTTGGGGCACAGAAACAGGGATAGGGTGGGGGACTAGGATGCAAGATGTGGACCAGGGCTGAGAAATTGGTTACAGAGATGCAAGTGAGAGAGAAGGACTTTGCACAATGGGACATGAGGGGCACTAGGAAGGAAGAGGAGAAGCCTTTTCCTTGGGACCTCCGTTTCTGGTCTTCTCGCCCTCCATCCAGTTGGCTGCTGCGGGCTGAACAGCTTGACTGATCCCTGGGCACTCTGCTCATTCCCCAAACTATCCCACCAAAAAATGGAATAAAGAACATTCATCTTCCAACAGGATGGCTGAGATTCAGAAAGAGATTTGGAGCACAGGCTCCATATATCTAACGTTAGCACCACCTAGGGTTTCATTAATCCTCCACTCCACAATCCAGTCTCTCTCTCACACACATAACACTGTATTTCATATCTCTCTGTAAACATACATACATGCCACTTTGAGTTCCATGATGGATGGAAGAAAGACAGGACATTAACATACAAAATAAAGTGCACAGGATTAAGCCCACATACCACCTAGGCATTAAATTATTCAAGAATCTCGGAAATTCATGTCTTTCTTATTTTGGTTTGGGGGTGACAAAAGGGACAGAGCCTCTGGGCCAGCTTTCAAACTCCTGTATGGTGCTTTGGAGTGTTGTGATCAGTCCAGTAGAACACAGGGAGTTGGAGACTTGTTAGCTTATGGACATAATTGCTTTGAAGGAAGATAGATTTTCTGTACCAGTTAGAATAAGGCTGAAAATGTGGTAAGACAGACATGCAGCAGAATGGAACAGTGTAGGAGTTCCTCTTCACACGTAACAATCCTTAAACTGAACAAGGAGGGATGTGCAGTGAAAGCCACCAATGTATCTGTATAGTACATTTAAGACTGGATAATTAAGATCTAACAATCAATTCAATTTTTCTTATCTTTTGATATATATATATATGAACAAGTAAATCTCTATCTTGCTCTTTCCTGAAAACAAGACAAAGCCTGGCGTCATCCGCCCAACAATGGTGAAAGCAAAAATAATAGTATTAGAAGAGGAGCCCATCCAACCAAATCCATTCAAAAAGTACTTAGAAGAAACTACTGATCCCGAAACTGAAGAGGTAAGGTTTATTTTTCCCCTTGTCCTAATTCAGTACCAGTTCTTGGATTTCTTTTGTTTGTTTGGAACACTGGGCTTTTCTACATGAGGCTGTTAATCTGCTCTATCTCTGTTTGGTTTCCTTTCCTACTTTTCTGCTATATAATCTCTGGCAGGCACTGTGGTATACGGGAATAGTACACAAGAGGAAATTGTGTTTTTCACAATTAAAGGCCGCATTTTCCCTGCTCTAAGAACAACAACAACAAAATACTTGTTAAAAGAGTTTGTTAAACACAGAAGCAAAATATTGTAATTTTAACTTGTTTTTATGCTTTATGCTTTTACATTTTGTATATTGGTGTTTTAATTGTTCAATGTTTTTAATTTTTGTAAACCGCCCAGAGAGCTTTGGCTATGGAGCGGTATATAAATGGAATAAAATAAATAAATAAAAAATAGGAGGATCACACCATCGTCTAAAGAACCTGTAAACAACCGTGAATAGGAAATAACAAGTGCATGATAAATACCTCATGTTGAAAACCCCTCTGTAGATGAATTAATCTCAATAGGCTTTCCTTAGGCAGTGAGAAATATGCAAGTGGACATTTTATAATAGTATAAATAGCGAACAAAAATGATTTTGAACAATTTTGAAAACAACAACCCTGGATCAACCCCCACTCTACCCAAACACAAACACACACACCATAATATCTAATACAACTTACCCCATTTTGATGTGTTTCCCTGTCTCCAACTCTGCATCATATGAAGATAGGAATAGGGAGGCCTAAGGTGAAATCCAATATTGTGTCAATGCAACATAGCTGACTCCACAGGTATTTCCCCTTGTCTTCACTGCAGTTTCCTCTACCCCCCCCCCCCCAAGAAAGCCTCTTAATTTTTTCCATGAAACTTTATTTTATTTTGAAAAAAGTTAACAAAATAAAGGCAACAAAGAGAAGAACTACATAATAATAAATCAAGATCACTTAAAAAAAGAAATGAATTATAGACCAAGAATTGATTATAATTCTTCATCAATAACTGATATGCATATGGAACATCTACAGTAACTAAGTAGGAGCTAAATAGGAGCTAAGTATCTGATGAGAGACTAAAATACAATTTATACAGCATATAAAAGGAGTGTATAAGAGTGTGTGTTATTTTGTGTGCCTGTGAGTAATAGTCAGAAAAAATGTAGGTAACTGTACTTGGTTGGAATTTGATCAAAAGTTTGAAGACCTTCAACGTAGCAAATGAATGGAAACCATGGTGCTATAATATCATTCTTAAAGATAAGGTTCCTTGCTTGCTGGACTTGCTAAGTAAGTTTATACATAGTCCACCGTCATCCAAATTTTTATCAACCCAGTGCTCTTTAGTTGGCTGTTTTGGAGGCTTCTAGTTACACCCTATGCATAATTTTGCAGTGGAATGCAATTGCTTAAGAAGGTTGTTATGTAGGAATCCAGGATCATTACTTTCAAAAAGATAAAAGAGTTACCAGTGGACTAACATGTAGAAATACCTGAGAGTAATCAGCAATCATGTTCTCAAACTCCTGCAGTGTAGAACATTCCCATGAAAATATGAACCAATCCGACCACACCCCTTCCAACAATATTGACTATAATTTGGATGTTCTGTATCACCTTCTGAGGACTTTGTATTGTGCTTCCTTTATGTTACTGTTGATTGATAAAAATGCAAAAGAAGACCAAATACCAATCTTCTTCCAAAGACTCACTTAAGTCTTATCTTGTCATTCAATAATGGCATTTGGAGGATTCTATACATATATTATAACCTTTATTTGAAGCAACAGCAGCTTCTATAAAAGATTCAAATGAAGTAAATGGGCACTTGACTGCTTTCCTAATGTGATTCAGGCTAAGAAAATGATACGGTTGCAGATACTGATAATCAGTTCTTTTCAAAACATCTGTATAGGAGAGAGGTTCTCTTTTAGCAAATAAATAAAAACGTCGATACACTTTTGCTGCCCTCCAAGCACAAAACCCTTGGAGATTGTTATTGACATTAGCCTTTCATAGAGTTAGAGGGACCTAACAAACTTAGGCCCTGTTCAGAAGACACCTCAAACCATGGCTTTATTAACCACGGTGAATAAGACAAAAAGGCCTTATTCACCATGGTTAAAGCCATGGTTTAAAGTGTCTTCTGAATGGGGCCATGTGTGCTATGTCTTGCAGTGGGGGGTGTGTGTGGAATTGCCAAAATTGGGAAGCTAGTGCAAGCAGTGCAATATTCTTCTGCCTGATTTGGGGCAATTTCCCCCCTTCCAATGCAGCCCCGTAAAACACAACCCACAATTTTCAGTAGGTCCACTGACCCTCTGGAAAGTCTGGGGTGTGTGTGGAGAAGGAGGGCCCGGTTTGGCCCCTGGGCATGAGGTTCCTCACCCCTGATCTAAGGGCTGTTGGGTTGTTCCTGTATGTGTTGGTGTGTGCATATGTGTTGGTGTTTGTGTGCATTTGTATTATATCAATCTGTTGTAAGCAGCCTTAAGGGTCATTCAGCTGAAAGGCTGGCTAGAAATCTGCTAAATAAATAGCATGAAAGGAAATAGACCATGATTGGTTAGTAGCTCCTGGGGGCTGGCTTCCATCAGCACCAGTCCATCATAATTGTCAGCTTTCCAGCAGAGATCAAAGGCTGACAGATGTAAACATGCAAGGAATGAATGAGAGTTGCCAGGTTTGATCTGGAGATCATGGTGTCATACTGGATGGATGGATAGATTGGTGGATAGAAGAAATGAGACATTCATGAGCTATGCTTAGTACAGCGATATTAACCATTTCCTTACTTATCCAGATACCTTATGAACAATTGTATCCACTCAAATAGGAATGCTTGAGACAAAATAGTAAATTCCTTAGTGAGACTTTTTTTTTAAAGGAATCCTTTCAAACCATAATAATCATAATAACTTGCTACAGTAACCATATTAACACCATTCTGAAAACATCTGAAGAAAACCATTCTGACATAACAAGTTAATTATTAATCTTACGGACTTCAAGGAAACTGAGCTTGAGCTCAGGGAGCCTTTTGTCATCCATTAACCCAGCTCTTTGTCTGCTTCTCTTTCTTCCAGGATCCATCTGTTTCCCATTCTTTTTTCCATACTAAACTGAACCCACCTACTAAGTCCCCATTGCATCCACAGCAGGCCATCTTTCATGCTGACTCGCTAACTCCTGGACCATTCAACCACCTGGGTTCCATCTTGGGTGATATCCATGACAATTCTTATAGTCCTTACCGTCGCAATACTTTGCATAATAAGGTGAGACAGAGAGAGAGAAAAGAAAAGGTAAATGGTTTTGAAACAAAAACTATTGTCTTGTGGCACCTTAAAGACTAATACGTTTCCTCTGGCAAAGGTTTTGTGGATACTGTCCTCTTCATTAAATGTACAAAGTGTTAATCTGAAATCAGCAGATCTCTATACACATGCTGGGGGTGGGTGGGGGTGGCAGATGTAAATTGATATGCAAAAAAGTACAGACAGTGATGAGTACCTTAAAAGTTGCCATTGACAAGACCTTGTTGGGCTCTAACACTGACAGCATTGCAATGGTGAACTAATTAGCATATGTAGTATGATAAAAACAACAATAATCCTTTGTCCTTATTAAAACCAAAGGAAATAGAGTTGAATCTCTTGATGATTATAGTTACGTTGCTATCTGTCTTTGAAATTAATTTTGTTCAAGAATAGCCATATTCACAGAGGGCCGGTTTGCATGATTTGAAGCAGTGAACAGGCTGGCTTGTTAACCCTTCCATGTGTACTAATAATGTGCTGGCCAGATTTCCCTAATTATCCTTGCTGGTGCGGCTTGCTATGTTGTCCGAACCCTGGTGGCCTGGCGTTGAGGGGGCAGCAAATCTCAAATAAACATGGGTTATTGTTGGGTTCTTTGTGGGTTGCTGCACCCCCACCACCCGGCACAGCAAGCTGCACCAGAACTGGTAACTGGGGAAATCCAGCAGCATTCACGGTGAGCTTAACAAGTCACCATGGCTTATTTCCCTCGCAGCAATTGTGCAAACCAGCCCACTAAATGAATTGTTGGATGGTTCGCAACAAACCAGGGTGGTTCATGACAAATATCACTTTTAGACAGTGATCCTCAGGATGCTTGGAAGGTACTCTCTTTGATATCGATAGGAGATATGTGGCTGCTCAAAAGCAAAGTGTTTATTTATCTTCCCAAAGGACTTGTGAAGGACGTCACTGGAACAATAATATCCAGGCTCCGGTGTGTCACCGATCTACACCAAGCAGGATACAACACTTTGAAAACATTTTGAAAACTGTACATGGAGTGTGTCCTGGGCCCCAACAGTTGTCACTACTGTTATAAACCGTTTTAAACCGTTTTAAAGCAGTAATGTAGATCCTGCCTAGGTCTTCCCATCCCCGTAAAATTTAGCAGTGCTACCACACTGCATCGCCTTCTTGTGAATGTCCCTCTCCCACACTCCATATCATTGGCTGACACTGATGTGGATGGTGGTGAGAAACCGCAACGTGTTGATGCCACATCACATGGGGAGCATTGCTAAGCATTATGGAATGGAAGGAGATTTCATGAAGGAGATGCAATCTCTAGCAGCATCCTTTTGGCGAACTTAATTCAGCCTTCCCCACCTGGTGCTTTACAGATGTTGTAGACATCAGCTTCCATCATCCCCAGTCTGCATGACCTATAGTCAGGAATTCTGGGAGTTGTAATCCAACCTATCAGGTACACATCTTGTTGGTGAAGTCTGGCGTAATATGACCAGCTTCAGTACTAAGTCCAGTGATAGACCACATAGGATTATGGAAATGATCCCGAAAGGTTTGGATGCACGTATGTCCTTTGAAATTCATGGAAACTGTCTATATTTAGAAGCTTTACATATCCCAGTAAGAGAGGGCTAATTGCTATGGAACTTAGTTTTGTTAGCATCTCAGTTTTATCTTTGATTAGATTTAGGCATTTTTAGAAAGGATTTCCCGATTTTCAGCAGAATTTCAAAATAAGCAGGTGTGATTTCAGTCACTGTCTCACATTTTAATCTAAGCTGTATTTTAAACTAATCTTTCCACTGTTTACCATAATGCTTGCATTAATCAGCCGTATGGCTTTACATTGCACTGTATTCATTCTACCACTAGAGAGCGAGATTTGCTGAGCAGAGTGACCTCCAAGTTTGTTAAAGAGAACACACCTAACTTACTTGAATAAAGGGGGGAATTTTGAATAGCTTTAGAAAAAGCAATTCTTCAACCTGAAAGCTTTTAAAAAGAAAGATTCTTCCCGAGGGATTGCCATTATAAATTAGCTTTGTGAAAAATAGGGTCCTTTGATGCTTTACAAATCAGTTTCGTTTTAATTTAATAGTAAAATAGCTTTTGTATTAGAGCCGGTTCACAGCAGTTGCCAAAACCCCTTGACATGACTAAAACATCAAGTTCGAAGTTCGGCATTTGCCGTGTGAGGGCTGTCTCACATATCCACCTGCTGGGAATTCTCTATGGGGAGCAGCAGGCACAAATGATAACACTGCTAGGCATATAATGTTTTTTGTTGTGCTTCACTTCAAACACTGTTTGTTTACTTTGTTTGTCTGTTCCAAATTAGTTTTATCTCACTTTGCTATTTCACAGAAATACTTAGTGGCCCGTTTCACAAAAAGCCATGGATTGCTTAACCCATGGGTTCTCAGGACCGATCATAAGTGGGCATGTGTGCTGGCTCCCATGCGTTCGCCACTTCCACTTTGCATCTGCTTTGCTAAACAACCCAGGTTTGTGAGCTAAAACTCTGGGTTGTTAAACCTCAACAACCCAGAGTGCCTGAGTCTAGGCTGACCATCTGAAAAGGAGGACAGGGCTCCTGTAACTTTAACAGTTGTAGAGAAAAGGGAATTTCAGCTGGTGCCATTTGTATGCAATTAGTTCCTGGTGAAATTCCCTTTTCTCTACAAAGTTACATGAGCCCTGTCCTCCTTTTCATATGGTCAGCCTAGCCTGAGTCAGATGTCAAAATTAAGTGGGGGGAGGGGCTGGAGTGTTTCGGAAAGCAGACGCAGAAATAGCAAGCAGGTGGGAGGCCGTGTGCTTGCTTGCTTGCTACCTCCCACATGGCCCCACCAATTCACGAGTTGTTTAACCCATGGATTGATGTTATGTGCGAACCAGGTCTCTCTCTAACAAAATAACGTTAATGCCACTAGTGTGATTTAGTTAGAATTAATGAGATTAAGAACCAACGCTATACAAACCTGCCAGAACAATGAGGTAAACTTTTGCAGGCTGTGCTCTCTATGTCCCTTGGCATCAGAACTGTGGAAGGTAGGCACAAGGGACAAAGCTCTCTTTGATCCAGCACCAAGGTTATGAAATAGCCTCCCAAGGCTCCATTTTGCCCTAATCCATCCAAATTCATCCCACTCCTTTCAGCAGGCAGTGACGCCCTGCCCCCACACATACGTCTTTCAATGTGTCATTTAAGGCACTACATTTTGAAAATAGTCCTGATCATGTCATCTTTCTGAAATGTTGATTGATTGCTTAAATCTTTTTTAAATCATGAATCTATCTCATATCGTGAGATAGATTTAAATTTTGTTAGGCGTGAAGTTTGTATAAATTTATATAGAAGGTTCTTAATCTCAGAAATCTATACAAAATTTCAGTAGTATTGTTGTGTAAATCGCCGTAGGGGTCTTATTCTGCAGGGATATCGAATGTCCTGGCCAGAATAATGAAGCAGATGCTAGGCTGGATACAAATGGATTTATTCTTTCATGAAAGAGGTCAGTCTGTGGCTAACGCCTCAAGCAAAACTGACAAGGGGGAGCAGAAAACACACAGAATATATACCACCTCAAGCTTTGTGGTGTGACATTTAGCAGTTTGCATAGAGTTTCGCCCATGTATACATTGTGGTAACCAAGTTCTTCATTGTCCTTTAACACGTATGAATAACAGGAAGCTAGAGTGATTAAGGTCTCCACTCGGTGAAGGCTGAATGCCTTGGCAGAAGATGCTCCGCACCTACATGTCCCATCAGCTAGGCGATACATGAGTGCAGAGCATGCACAGAGTATGAGCAATCTCTGCACAGCAAAGCAGGTTACAAAAGGCAAAAGAGCTTTCGTTACATAACAAAAGGGCATCAAGGCCTCAGAGTGCTGAATACAAAGCAGGTTTTAAATATAGGGTCACTCTGGTTATATCTTGTCCTAAGTTACCCAACAGTATTACTAACATTAGTTTCTTAGAGCGCATGTACAGACAGAGAAAAGGGCCTACAGCTCCCCAGCATGGCTGGTTGGGGAATGCTGGGAGTTTTTTCTGTCTGAACATGCTTATGACTGTGCCCTTAGATACTGAGTGTTTGTTCAACACAAATCTGCAATTCTTTTAGCTAATAAGGTGGCGTAAATGTATTGCTATAAATGTCAATAATGTTAATGTTCATAATAGTACTGAAACTTTGTAAGGCTTGCTGACATTAAGAACTATCGCCTTCTGTGTAAATCGCTTACAATGTTCTTCTTCTTACATTGCTTGCAGTGTGTATAATTTCTATGAAAAAGAATTGTAGCTTGCCTTACGAGTCCATCTAGTAAAGTGAGGCTAGGTTTGGATTTGTGACTTCTTGATTCAGAGCTCAGACACGTAGCCACTACACTGCTTCATGTCTTGACACTTACATGCCTCCCGTTCTTTAGAATCATAGCATAGTAGAGTTGGAAGGGGCCTATAAGGCCATCAAGTGCAATCCTCTGCTGAATGCACGAATCCAAGCATACCTGACCGATGGCTGTCCGGCTGCATCTTGAATGTCTCTAAGTGTGGGAGAGCCCACGACCTCCCTAGGTAATTGGTTCCATTGTCCTACTGCTCTAACAGTCAGGAAGTTTTGTGACATTTCATGTAATGGGTTGTATCTTATTAGTAACAATATTATAAAGGTCATGTCTTAAACCAAAGTCAATATGCAAAACAAAATGGGTTTAAGAAAATTCGTACAATACAAGGTTCAAATGGAGCTACTACTAGGCACACTGAGATAAAATTTAATGAAACAGCTGATCCATACTGTTAAGCATAAAAAGTAATAATAAACACTTAATAGTTTTTAAAAAACGATTTAACACTGAATAATATAAAATTATATCAAAAGAAGAACCAAGTAGTCCACAAGCACGAGATAGAAACTGCACATATCACTTTTTTCCTACTTATCATATGGAAAGCCATACACATCCACCTGTCCCATATGTGTTTCAGCCACAAGGGTCTTTGTCAGTGGGATAAGAAATTGTTCAACATTATAGCCCAAAACATAGAAAATTTTGGTTAACTAAATTCTTCCATTCAGACCTGCAGCTACAGTAAGATTATATTTTCCATTTGAATTACCTCTAGATAGTTTGTCTTTGGCTAACCTATTTGGAGAAAATTAACATGGTATGGTTTCCCCACCCCATTTTTTACATATTTCAGAAATAGGAGGGAACACCAAGTCCCCCTTCCTCTCCTGATGCATCCATAAACTGACCAACACTGATAAGGCTGTACAAGAGTTAATGTTTGGTCAAACAATTGTTATCAGTTTAAATTCTTGTGTTTAGTTTTAGGAAAGGACCAATAGGCCTTGGTAACCTGCCTTGCAGGTCTGAATGGAAGAATTTAGTTAACCAAAATTTTCTATGTTTTGGGCTATAATGTTGAACAATTTCTTATCCCACTGATGAAGTCCCTTGTGGTCGAAACACGTATGGGACAGGTGGATATGTATGGCCTTCCACATGATCCATAGAAAAGAGTGATACATGCAGTTTCTATCTAGTGCTTGTGGACTACTTAGTTCTTATTTTGGTATAATTTGATGTTATCCAGTGTTAAATCATTTTTTAAAAAGTTATTAAGTATTTATTGTTACTTTTTATGCTTAACAGTATGGATCATTTATTTCCTTAAATTTTATCTCAGTGTGCATAGTGGTAGCTCCATTTGAACCTTGTATTGCACTAATTTTCTTGTATCTTATTAGTGTCTCCTGCTGACAGGAGACACCTTGTCTGCAGGAGGCACTAATGCTAACTCATGTAAAATCCTGATGCTTAGTGAGAAGCACATTTGAGCCCCTCTACCCATAGCCTTATTTTAGTCAGAACTGCTTCACACCGGGTGGGATTCTACACTGAAGGAAATTATATTCCAGGAGGGGGCCATCAATTGTGACTTCCCAGTACATTTACACCCACTGATGCTCTGGGTAAGGGGTGGCAGGCGGTATGTGAGGTTTCCTACCTAGAAATGATTTCCATGTGGGGACTTCATTTTGTGTGAAATGGCCCTCAGAATGGCTTTGCTTTTTTTTTTTTTTTTTTGGTAAGAGAAGATAATGTCAAAAAACACATTTCTGGGAACATCAGGTTTGTTGAGTAAAGAGAAACTATTTTCTGCGTTTGACACCTTTGCCTTTGGGATGATTATACCAAAAACAAACCCAAGGAGGAAAGTGTCCCACAAAAGAGTATGGTATTACAACAGCATAACTGGGTCCCTACCCAGACCCTACACCTGGCATTTAGACATTAGTTATGGCCTAACTGTGGTGAGCTGTTTTTGATGTATTCGTTCTGACTTGTCCATGGCTAGGGAAGAATATTTGGGTGTTTGATCTCTGTACTGTAGATGAACACTTAGTATTGCATTGTGTTTAGATTAAGTTTTAATTGTATCTCTTTATATTTGTATTATTGTGTTTTTTGGTTATGGTAGAAGTGGGTGGAAGGTAGATCTCCAAATATTTTGGACTTCAATTCCCATAAGCCCATTCCAGCATAGCCAATAGTCAGGAATGCTGTGGGTTGAAATCTAAAACATCTGGAGAGCTACCTTCTGCCAGTCTTTGGATTATGGTTTATATTTATCTTGGGCACAATCCTATCATATTGATGCCTGCAAAATGGAGGGTTCCAACCTCAGAGCCTTCCATACATCCTAAGCTCTACCAAGAAGCCTGGCAGGTGGGTGGAACAACAGAGGCTTTTTTGCTTCCCATTCTTCCCTATCTGCATTTTGCATTAGATAGGCCTTTGATCCTATCCAGCTCCCTTACCTTGCTGTGGGCAGGGACAGAAGCTGAGAGGCCTGTAGATTCACTGGATTAATGGCTTCTGTGCTGCCTAGCCACTAGCCTACCTGCAAGACGGTTCAAAAGCTGCAGCTGGTGCAAAATGCAACAGCCAGATTAATAACAGGAACCAGAAGGTTTGAACGTATAAGACCGACTCTGGCTCACTTGCATTGGCTGCTTGTACATTTCTGAGCCCGATTCAAGGTACTGGTTTTAACCTATAAAGCCTTACATGGCTTGGGACCACGATACCTGATGGAACGCCCCTCCCGACATGAACTTACCTGTACACTAAGATCAACAGCTAAGGTCCTCCTCCAGGTGCCTACTCCGAGGGAGGCTTGGAGGATGGCAACAAGGGACAGGGCCTTTTCAGTAGTGGCCCCTGATAAAGATTTTTGATCTGGGCATTGATATAAAATCAAAATCTGAAACTCTGGTTTCCCCCAAGTCTCAAAGAAACATTTTAGGTGAAGCAGAGACACTTTACGCTGCACCAAGTCAAAGTTCACACCTCACATTCTAGCATTTCAGAGGAAAAACACTGAACAACATAACCCAAACCATCCCTTCCTGATAACAAGCCTTGCAATCTCTTCCTCCGAATAGACTGTAAATTAGCCCTCAAGACAATCTTACAGACAAGATGGCACCTACAATGTAAACATTTAAGAACAGGGGAAATGTATTATTTCTGAAAGTGTAAGAAAATGGTTTCCCACTTGAGTACTTGAGCTAGTTCACTATTTCACAGTGATACCTATAGGAGAAAAGCAGGAAAGAAAATGCTCTCTTTTATAGTGCTTGGATCTCAGTTCTGTTGCAAACAGAAAGTAGTTGCAGTGGATTGACAGTGTTGTGTAGAAAAGCCCACAGTCCAAAGTTTCTGCAAACTGGGGGGAGGGGTTGAATTTACAATCACAAGGAATAAGTTATCATCTATCCATAGATCAGAATAGGTGTTTGCTATTTATCAGAGAGGGACTTATAATAGAAATGAATGTTTAATTATCTGCTGAATAGAACATTTAGGAGACATATTTTTAATATTTTGCCATAACCTCATATATATCACTTGTGGCATCTTGGAAGAAGTGTAGGAAGCAAAAAAGTAAATAAATATTATACAACTATCTAAATGAGTACTTAAAGTTTGCAGTAGCAATAAATGGAATGAACTGCTGGAAGCAAAACATTTTGCAAACTTTAAACGCTTTCCATCCCATTCTGCATCAGGATGAAATAGTTTTGCTTGTCTTATATCCCCAGGGCAAATGAATGTTTGAAAAAGATAAACATTAAACTCATTATGTAAGATAGAAAGGACACGGGAAGTAAAAGAGCTGCACACTTTTGTCGCTATGGTTTTTGACAACAGGCCAAAACCTTGATGCATCACTCTATTGAGATGAAAAGAACTCCTACCGCAAAAGCACACTCCAGAAATCCAAGATTACTGCTGTGAGTGATAGCAGGTTATCTACCATACCATTCAAAACACTGAAAGCAAGCACAACTCAATCTCTTATGCGAAAGGAATAAAACCCTAATTAATCTGTTATGAAATCTTTCATACTGGCAACTGCTGTGACCACAGTTGCCAAAGAAAAGCTGGCTGAGAAAGAACAGTGACAGGAGCCCTTTCCAGATGTTCAAAGAAGAAAGGGTGAGCGTGTGAGGGGGGAAAGGACCCCAGACCTATCCCTGTTCGCTAGACTTGCAGTTTTTACCTAACGCAGAATGCAGTGGCAGGATCGCCCTCTGTAGCATATTTTGTTGACCATATTAGACTGGTCTTGCATCAACTGCACTGCTAACTGACTGCCAATTTGTTTCCTGACACAGTTCAAGGTGCTGGTGCTTACCTGTAAAGCCCTAAATTTAATGGGACCAGGATTCTGCCTCTTCCCATATGAACCTGCCCATAGTTGAAGATCTAGTTCGTAAGCCCTTCTATATGTCCCACCACCGACACAGGTTAGATTGGTGGGAACACAAACATAGGGCCTTCTCTGTGATGGCATCCTGATTGTTGAGCTCTGTTCCTAATGGCGTTAGTCTGCCCCCTTCTTTATTTAGTTTAGACAGGCTGTTCAGACTTTTTTTTTTAATCCGCATGGCTTTGGTGCAATTTCAAATGTATTAGCTCCCCTCTGTTTTAAAGATTGTTTTTCTCCCGCTCTTAATTTAGCTGTATGTGATGTTTTAAAGTTCTGATATTGTCTTAAAGTTTAAAATTGTAGGTCACCGGGGGAGGTTTTTTTTACAAGGCCAAAAGGGGATTCATATATAATTTGGCAAATAAATAAATAAATAGCTGGATTCCAACACTCTGTCACACTTCCATGTGAGCAAGAGTCAAACCCAAAAGGCTATTCTGCTAGATACCGGTTTGATTCACAATGGTTGGAGTCACCAAGGCTTAATCCCATGGTGTCCCTGTATGCAATCCTTCATTTTTTCATGTAAGGAAATGGCTGCCATTTTGGGCTGTGGAGAAAAGTAAACCCCTGCACAGGGACTTAGTGGATTTAGTGGTAAATCCATGACTACATGTTCTAAACCAGAAGTCAAGTTTGGGAGCAGGGAGGTGGTCAAGTGCAGCTTTGCCAAATGGAGCTTCTAGGCTCCTCCTGTTCAAAGCCAAGAGATGCTGTTCAGTTTGGGTGAGCAAGGCAAGGGTATGTTGTTTTGGAAAAGAGGATTTGGTTTGCCCCCTCCCTCCTTGATGTGCAATGATGCCCTCAATGAGGAGAGGATGAGGAATGAAGGAGGAGATGCACGGCTAAGGATAGAACCGGAACTCTGTATTCCTAAGAACTGAAAAAGAGCCCCGCTGGATCAAGGTCAAAGTAGACATTTCATTCATTGTGCTTTTTTGAATCCTGTGCTTGGAATTGGCCCAAGTCTCTTTCTTTATCAAAAGCAGCTCTGGGGTCCCTGAACTGCATTGGAGCCACAGTGTATAGGCCGTTTCTACACCAGGCTGTTTGCCTGAGATGGTCCCCGGCTGGTCCCTGTGCACCGATGGTGTGTATTAGGTACTTCCGGGATCGCCCTCCCTCTACACCCCTATGATGTATGTGTGGGGGTTAACCCTTTCCCCTGCATTGCATTCTTGCTGAAATTCCCCATCTCAGCTGCTATTTGCCCCCAATTTAACTTAAAAAATGGAATAAAATGTGATCAATAGCTGGTTTTGAGAGGCATTTTTTTAACCAGGAAAATTGAAGTGTGTTTGTAGGCTTAACACTCCTCCACAATGCTACAATCTGGATTGGCACTACCAGCAGCTGCTGCTTCTGAAGGAAGAGGCATGACCAGTCTCAGGCACAGGCTTGAAAACTGCAATTAAAGTCGCATCTAGCTTGACCCGCAACTTAAGGTTCATCTACTTCAGCATCCCGTTTCCAGCAGTGGTCAGTCAGATGGTTCTGGGAAGCCCACAAGCTTGGCTTGAACATTGAAGGTGATCGCCTTCCACCACTGTTGGCCACCAGCAATTGATATTCTGTGGGGATTGCCTCTAAGTATGGAGGTTCCTTGTAGCCATCATGACTAATAGGTAGGTAGATAAGGTAGATCTAAGCCATCTAAATTGGGAAGAGATTTAACCCCCCATACCAGTGGTGTCTCTACATGCATGCTTTCCCTATTCAGTCATCAGTGGTGTAGTGGTGGCAGAGCTCACAGGGGCACCACACCAGCACTTTTTTATTAGCAGGGACACTGATGTCATCTGCCACCTACCCCCACCCCCCATCAGACTTCCATGTTCCCTCTAAGCTTAGCTGCAGTCCTTGGTAGCTTGGTCTTGAATGGACAATTAAGACCCATTCGTTTTGCAAAAGACCTGATGGAGATGAAAACTACTAGAACTGGTTTATTGGTATGCTTGAAGACAGCTGCCTGCATTTTTGGATTCTCCTGAGGGCACATGGCTATAGGGACTGTCATGATGGGCACCTTCACTTCAACAGTTAGCACTACACCACTGTCAGTAAAGTACTCCTCTTAGGACTACTGTTGCAGTGAGAGGGAAACTAGCTTTTAGTTAGTAATCCCTAAACAAGATTGGGAGGCTTGGCCTGCAAATGGAGTGGGGTTGACTCTCTGCACACAAGGCTGCATCACACACAGTTCCAGGATCTTTGGAGTATACAAACCCACCCTCCACACACCCATACTACCCAACATAAGGCTGGCATTTTGCTACTCATGTGGCATGTGGAGTTTCCCAGACATCAAGTTACGGAACAATCTCCCCAGTGAAGCTCACCTGGTTTCAACATTATCATCTCTTTGGCGCTAAGTTAAGACCTTCTTCTACTCTCAGGCATTTGGCAGGATATGATAAGGTTGTAATCGGGTCCTAGGATTTCTTATTGTTGATTGTTAATTTTTTTTCATATGTGTATGTTGTCTGTTTATACTTTTGTATATGAATGGTTTTTATATTATGTACAATATTGGTTTTTGGGTTTTTTTTTGTTTGATTTTCATCTTTGTAAACTACTGCCCAAAGCTCTGGCAATTGGGAGGTATAGAAATGTAATGAATGAATGTGTTGACATGTGGGGATCACAAGCATGCCCTTTTGCAAAAGCCGAACACTTAATTTCCTTGCATTGGCCACTCATTTCCAACATGTCAAGTGTTTTTAATGCTTAGGCTACTATGTGCCACAGTGGCTACTTAAACTGCCTGGTAACTTTCTTGACTTTTTCATTCTTTGCAGCCCACTCATCCGATAGTGCCTATTCCAGAAAATGAAGCACTCAGCTCTAAAGAGGTAATGGTCCTGTACTTTCTGTTTCTAAAAGCATGCAAAGTAACCAATGAAAATAGCTCAGATTTGTTTTTGTTGATGCAAGGGAGAAGGGAAATGTGAAAAAGCCACCTTATTTAACAAGCATTTATGCTCACGTCTGCAGATACCCTTTCTTTACCCATTCATTAATCTTTATATTGCTCACCAGGCAATGATCATGCCTTTTCAGTCTTATCCGGTGATGCAGCCAGGGACCATGTCAACATGATGGATTTTCCCGGGGGTCTTCCCTGAGTCATTCCTGTGCAGACAGGGATGACCCCTCCATTTTCCTGGGATAACTGGTACCCCACTTATCCTGATTTTCCCCGTGGTCCTGGGACCATCCCGAGGACCGCAGGTGGTGTGGGTGCCCGTCCTGGCTTCTTCCCTCCTTCCTGTGAGTAACAGGGGTCAGCAAAGAGGGAAGGAGCCGGTCTGGCGGGAGTCCAGGGACATCAGGGGTGGGGGGAGCAGGGGCAGGCTTTTTTTTTTTTTTTTAACGTTCTTTTCAGTGTCATGTAATTGCGCTCACAGCTCCTGTTCTGTTTTTTTTTAAAATGGTGCCGCAACATTCCTATTTGTTTCTGGGACGTTGTGTTGGCATTTGTATGCAGGGGGACAATCCAGGAAGCAGGTAGGTCTGGGATTGTCCCCCCTCCGTCTTTCTACACCTTTAGATGTAGAAAGGGCCAGGGTTGGACCTTGGTCCAAAGTCCACCACCACCACCACTAAATGACCAGCCAGAGGGGCAGGTGATAGGGCAGCAGCAAACAAGCATCTCCTCCACCTCAGGACTGATGTTGCTTACTAGAACATCTTTCTTTCTCTTCCTCCTCCAGATATAGTTAGAGGGTGGCTGGCTAGGCATATATATGGTGACAGGTGATCATTTCATCATTTTTGTTTTTTTACTTTAAAATATATATTACCCCGTTCTACCATTACCCCCTTCTACCACAAAATGTTGCTTATTCCCAAATAAAGGTATTTAGGATCAGGACAACAGGAACACACTCCATTTTATTCTGGCAGTCATGATGGTGCTATGATTTAAGTGAGTTTAAAATGAAAAATTGCACATGTTTGGAGTAAACAAAAAACCTATGAGGGATGGCAGGTTCCCCCCCCCCCCCTTTCAATTTTTTGTCTGAACATAGGAGGAATGTAATAACAGTTGTAAAACATGGGGTTGGGGGGGGAGGGCAACAGAAATGTTAGTTGTGTCTATTATGACTGAGGTAATACAACATTGCCATCTAAAGGGAGAGAAGGGGCATAAGACCATAAAGTCCAGGGCCTAAAATTACCTAGGTGCACCACTGCCCTTATCCTGTTTCAATTTAAGTGACAGCCCATATTTTTGCCTCAAAATGGCAAAAAGGGAGCTTGATTTCCTGTGCATCATCAGTCAGATGTTAGGCAAAGATTTAAAACAAACAAAACTCCCATTCTCAATTAAAACATTTAAAATCAGAGAACTAACAACTCAACAAAAAATAGCTCTTGGATAATTTTTTTGAAAAGGACTTAAATTGTTCTAAAGTATAATTGCGGCAATGAAAACAAGCTTGAGTTCTAATCCAGGTGTGACCTTCAGAAGCATTAAAATTTTCAGGGGGCTGCTCCCCCCACCCCAAAATTTAAACTTCCCCAAGCCTTCCCTCTATAGCTCAGGTCACTTTTATGACCTGAACTTACTTCCAGTCGCGAGTTTGTGCTCTGGAGTTGCCTAGCCCAGCCCTGCTATACCATCCATTTCCTATTGATGGAGTTATTGGGCATGCTCATTAGTGCTTTAGAAAGTACTAGAAGTCCAGATTCAGGGGTTGTTACGGACAGCCTGAAAGGGTGGGGAAGTAGATACTTCAAAACATTTTTTTATCCAATATCTGCCTCTGTTTTCTTCATGGAGAAATACCACTTCATTTATTCCTCCATACGGCCTTGTCATGGTCACTAATAGAATATAGTTGTCATATCTTTCACACAATGGAACAGTGGCCATGTACTGAAAGCAAAGCGTGGGTGTTACAATTAGTTACTGGCTTCTTAACTGAAATGTAACTTAATATCATGAAGCAAAATATGTGTGTGTGTGTGTGTTTGGCCATATTTATTTATTTATTTTTTAAATGCTTCCAATTAGCTAAATGGCTTTTGCAACCGGAACACTTAATATATTATTTTGACAAATCACATGCCAAACATTTCCAAAGTGCTTATGCAAACTAAATGGCCTCTTGTTTTGGCATTCATGACCCAATGTTTGATCAGAATGCTCTTTTCTGTGAGATATAAATAAAAATCATTAAACAAAAAACCTACGGTTTACAAAAACAATGTTAAGGCTCGACAGATTCCAACCAAGCACCAAAAAGTAGGGAAATTGGGAGTTAAGGCTCACAAGCCTTAACGCCACATCCTCCCTAAGGAGGCAGAAAGTGCAAGTGAAATTCTCATTCTCCCAAAGCAGATAAACCATGAGGACAGGGTGGAGAATATGATGTGCAGAGGTGACTGTGGGGTTGTGGAAAACTGATCACGAACAACTTAGGGCCACCTACTTCTCTTTTTTTGTTTAGAGCAGCCCTTCCCCAACCTGTTGCCCTCCAAAGGTGTTGGACTACAACTTCCATCATTGCAAGTCAGTATGTCCCATGGTCAGGAATGCTGGGACTTGTCATCTCAAACACCTGGAGGGCAGCAGGATGGGGAATGCTGTTCCATACCCTTACCAAATACAGGGTCTGCCCAATACTTTTCTCTCACACACATCTCGCATATAGCAGCACTCTTGATAACAAAAGGGGCACTGTTCATTACAGATCTAGAACCAGAGCATGTGCCAGGCACTTCCAACTTTTAGTCAATATCCTGCCTTTTTTTTCTTTAAATGTATTTATAAATACATGTTTTTTTTCTTTAAAAGTATTTATAAAAAATATACTGTTCACTCCCCACAATCCCTGCACAATACATCATCTCATCAAAGCAACAGTGGAGCAGAAGAGGTTTAGTTTGGCTGTCTTGAACACCTTTCAGATGAGATTAGTTTGCAATCCTATACCTCTTGGGAGAAAGCCCTAGTGAATTCAGTGGCACTGGCTTCTGAGAAGACATGTATAGGAGTCAACCTTCTCCAGCCTGGTGCTCTCCAGATGTGTTACACTGTAACTCCCATGTTATGTGTTATGGGGAAGACAAAAATCAATTCATACTTAATTTTAAAATAATACTTACGCATGAAAGTATTAGGTGGTAGCTCTGTCTTTGATCTCACACTGCTGAACAAGTAAGAGAAATCCTTTATCTGATATTCAAGAAACAGACATCTTATGCCATGTGTTGAAAACTAATGTTGATGTCTGAAGGGCTATCTGGATTAGGTATTCAAGATTCATTCATTGTTGTTTCATTTGGTTTAGACAGTTTATTTAAAGTGATGCAGCTCTTTTGTAGTTCCTTGATTGATCACATATCTTAATGCTGGAAAACATCATACTTTAGTACAGATGTGGGCAGAAAATAGATCTATCCTGATGATTTGGACATCAACTTGTGGCATTCCTGATAACTGCCCATGCTGACAGGGGCTTTTACAAGTTGAATTCCAAAACATCTGGAGATCTACATTCTGCCTTCCCTTGTTCTTGAACAACATTTGCCAACCTGGTGCCTGTCAGATGTGTTGGGTTGCAACTCTCAACATAAGGAGATGCTCTAAGAAATGAGAAGTAGCTGGTCCTAAGTTGTTCATCATCATTTCCCACAACCCCACAGTCACCTCTGCATATCAAATTGCATATCTAGATTTTTGAGATGACAAGTCCCAGCCTTCAAAGCCATAAATGGCTTTTGGCCTGGTTATCTAAGGGACTGTCTCTCTCACTAGGAACATGCCCAAATATTAAGATCTGCAAAAGATGCCCTCTGGAGGGCACCATTTCCCATAAAGCCCTTTTTATAGGCACATGGGAAAGGGCTTCACCTGTGTTGCCTCCAAACTGCCGTGTTGCACCTCAGCAAATACAACTGGCCCTCACTCTCTTGGCCTTTAGAAAGACACATCTTTTCAATTCACCCTTTTAAAATGTGTCGTTTTTAATATTTTACTGGTTTTACTGGTCTTAAAGTTCTTGTTTTTATAGTTTTAAGGTTTTATTGCTGAGATTTTGTACACCACCTCAGTGGCTTTTTAGCAGATAAGGCGGTATATAAATGTCATTAATAAATACATACATAAATAGTCAAATTTTAATTGTAAACCCCTTAAGGTAGAAAACCATCTATTTGCTTTGCTCTGTCAAGTACCACACATGACAATGAAGCTGTTAATAACACGAACAAAGTTGCAAACATACTAACTTCTAAATCCCTTAGATGTTGTTGCTGTTTCTCCGACCATGCTGTAATTCTGTAAAGCCATTGGCCTAGGTCCATGTCATGGGTATTTCTGTACTTTGAGTCACATTTGATTTATTTTAGTAATTTATGTCCCACCATTCTACACCAAGTATACTCAAGGCAGCCCACAACAACAATAAAAGAGTAAAATAGCAGTTTAAAATGTATAGAAGAGGCCAGATTAATCGCAAATGTGCTGGAAGAAAATAGACTTCATTGCCCACTGAAAGGTGGCCATTGAGGGGGCCAAGCATATCACTCTAGGCAAACAGTTCATAATCTGGGTGCCACAACTGAGAAGGCCCCCTCTCTCTCAGGCCCGCCTGTTGTATGTTAGCTGATAGGGGGATGTCTAGTGCACTGCTTCTGCCATGACAGTCACAGAATCTGCAAGATATTTTAGTGGTTGAAAATTTCAACCAGGACTGGTCAGGCCAGAAGAACTACAGCAGAGGTGTAGCTCAGCGGTACTGCTAGGGCAGCTAATTGTCTGACATGTTCTAATTTATATGTATGTACACAAATTTAGAAATTATGACTAACTCACTATTGAGGGAGGGTAGACTGCGGCCAGGTGACCTGTGTGCCTGCTCAGTCTGTTGTCCTGGTGTTCACTGTGGATGGGCAACTTCAAGGCCCTTTCCTGCTCTCCTTATGGTTCTTTGGGCTTCACCACACGAGGCTAGATTCCTGCATCCCTACCAGGGCTTCTGCTTCCAGATAGCATATGAAATTTTTATGCAAATTGGCATCCTCCTTTGCCCTGTTTTGCATTTCCTCTTGTTTGACAGTTCCTAAGTGGCCACCCTTAAAGACAGTAGCAGTACCACCAGCCAAAACCTAGGAAAAACATGTTTTATAGTTAAACCTTTATTTCATTTATTCACAAATCCACTCCTTCTGAAAGCCCGTTTTTTCTCCCTCCCTTCAAAAGCAAGCAAACAAATAAACAAACAAGCAAACAAACAAACAAACAAAACAGTGTTTTGTTCAAAATAATAATGTCCTTTCTAAATGCACATTTTACAGCTTTGTTCTGTCCGAAGAAAAGAGAAGCTGCATTCACCAGTCTACCAAGAAAGGAAAGAGCTAACCAAAGGAAACTTTCCAGATAATGGAAGACCTCACAGCAGAGATCACTGCGTAATCAGAGGAGATCTTGGGAATAGTTTTGCAAAACCCAGCTAAGGTATAGAAGTAATTCCTGTTCATGATCTGCTTTGTTCCTTCACTGCAGAAGGCAGCAGAAGAAATCTCAAACCTAGCACTCTGCAACAGGGTGCAGGCCCCTCCCGGATAGCTCTAAGCAGGGCCGGCCCTCTCATTAGCCAGAGTGAGGAAGTTGCCTCAGGCAGCAGATGCTGAAAGGCAGCAGCAAGGTGTTGGAGGAAAGAGCTGTGTGCCACATGGGTTTCCTTGTGCCCCCTAAGCTAGTCTGCTGTCTTCAGGTGTGGTATAGGATGCCTGTCCCATCACCAGTGTTGAAGAAAACTTTAATTTGTCTATATAATCAGCTTTTGTACATGGAATGGGAGAGGGCGCCATCTTGTTCTTTGCTTCAGGCACCAAAATATCTCAGACCAGCCTTGGTTCTAAGGCAGAGGGAGCTTCCAGCCCGATCTGTGCTCTGCTCTGCTTAGTTATCACCCCATTCATGGCTTCCAGAGAGAATATTTTGGTTTTGTCAGACCAACCAGACCAGGTGACCTGAGGAACCAATAGTGGCTTGGCCTGGGCCCCGTTATAACTGTTGCTCCAGATTTGGTTCTTCTGCCTGGGCACTCATCTGTGAGGCAAGGTGCTATACAGGCTCCCCTTGCCTCTAGCGTCTTGTCTGCCAGCCCATCTTAGACCATGCCATCTCACCCTGCTGGGCCCTGATAAACAGATCTTTAATATCCCATGAAGGGATATTTGCCACCAATAACAAGGTGTCTTTGTTGTTGAGCCTCTGATGAGCATAACCTTTCAAAACGTAAAAGCTTTAGATGAAAGTAAGGCTCAATATGCATCTTCTTATAATGTACTGGTCAGATAATTTAGCTGTCATTATTCTAGAATAGAAATAATAATGGGCTTTTCAGTGTTGTGCACATAAGTTATGTCTCATAATTGGGACCTTTTAGGTTCTTATTTTTTGTCATAAGTGAATTGGTGCATCAGTCCCTAGCCTCCAGGACCTTCAATCTAATTATTGGCTGTCTGGCCGATGGATGAAAGTTTCATGTGATGTCACAGCAGAGCACCACAGAATGCTCTGTGGAAGCCAATAACTGATCAAAGTTATCTATCAATGTGAAAACACTTGCACTTTGGAAAACTCCATTCCTTTTCTCTGCTAGTTAAGGCGAATTAAGTTAGTATAGATCTGCTGCTTAACTTAGCACTTTTAGGGTGGACATGACAGAAAACACAGGCCTGCCACCCAAAATGGCAGCCATGTGTTGAATTCTATCTCTGAAAAGTGGGTGAAAACATTTTTTCAACCCAATCCTAAGAGTGTTTGGTTTAAACTCCACTGTGTTTCAAGGGTGCTCATGATTACAGTCTTACTGATACTTCTGAAATATTCTACTTACAGTCAGGGCTGGCCCTCTCATGAGACAAGGGGAATCCCTTGCCTCAGACAGCAGCGCTGGAAGAGTTGGTGAATTACATGTTTCCCCTCCCACCAGGAGGACCTGGTTCTACCACACTCCCTCCCTTTGCTGCCACTGCTGCCGCTGTTGTGTCTTCTACCCACATTCCTGCCCACTCCATTGCTGCTGCCCACCCTGCAGATCCTCCTAGAGTGAGCCAGCAGGTGGCCCAAGCTCTCTGAAGACCTGCATCAGCTCAGCTTGTCAGGCAGGCGGCCATGCCCAAATGCATTGTGGGGGCATCCCTGGAGATCTCCAGTGTAGTCTGCAGGGACACCCCTCCTCCCACAGTGCCTGAAGGAAGGCCATCCCAGAGCCAGGCATTTGGGTGTGGCTGCCTCTCTGAAGAGCTGTACCAGCTGCATTTCCTGCAGAGTGGGCAGCAGTAGCAGCAGCAGCAATGGTAGATATGTAGGTAAGGGGGTAGGGAGAGAGGGAGACAAACATGACGGGTGGGAGGGGAGAGCAGGTAGGTGGAGGAGGGAAGGGGATGGCAATAATGGCAGTAAGCAGCAGCAGTGAGTGTGCTTTCCCACCTCAGGCTCCAGGAGAGTTTGCGCCAGCTCTGCCTACACTTACCTTAAGTGCTAACTAGCACATTTCATAAGAATGCAAAATCTGTTATGTTGGCTGAGAACACAGGTCCATCTCACATAGCTTTCTGGCTTCCGACAGCAGCAAGTCACCTGCTCTAAAATGATTCACAAACAGGACATGTCAATAACAGCCATCCACACCTGTTCCTCCTTAGTACTTGATAGAGCTGTAGTTTACATGTACACAGGAGGATTTCACTTGTATGTGTGGCTCCTATCCATTAAGAGACTATCCATGACATTCCTGGAGGAGAAGGCTATCAGTGGCTACTAGTGCTGGCGACTATAAGCTACCTCCAGTATCAGAGGCAGTAAGCCTATGTACACCAGTTGGTGGGGAACATAGATGGGAGGGTGCTGTTGCACTCATGTCCTGCTTGTGGGTTCCTGGTTAACAGCTGTTGGCTACTGTGTGAACAGAGTGCTGGATTGGTCTGATCCAACATTGGCTCTTCTTATGTTCTTATTATCGGATCCTGGTGAAAAGCTCAACAGCCATCACGAAAATCATACAGCACGAAACTCCACAAGGATTCTTACGTTCTTCTTCTTCTTCTTCTTCTTCTTCTTCTTCTTCTTCTTCTTCTTCTTCTTTGGTCGTCTCTTTCAGAATAAGGTTGCCACTGTGAGATGTTCTGTCTAGGAGCAAGAGCGGGTATTATGTTTTCCTCTTTGAATTAATTGCTATCCTTGCTTCAGTTACATTCAGATCAGTTAATAAGTAACTTTGAAGCTTAACAAATAATACACCCGTGTGTTGCCCATGGATTAAGTAATACCCAGTTTTCCTTCATCCTCATTGGACTTAGAACTTCTGGTTCTCTAAAAAGCCTAGCCCCCATCCATTCCTAGGCAGGATCTTCTACACTACTGTTTTAAAATGGGTAATAACGGTATTGACAACTGTTGGGGCCCAGGACACACTCCATATACAGTTTTCAAACAATTTTCAAAGTGTTATATCCTGCCTGGTGTAGATTTGGCCCTAGTGATTTTAATGAATGGCAGGATTGGTGCAAGCCTTTTATAATTATTAATACTATTTAGAATTTATATAGTACATAAAGAACATTTCACACGTGTTCTCATAGAAATATTTACAAAAGTGCTGTCAGGCAGGCCAGCATTCTTAACCCCCGGTTGCAGATGGGGACCAAAGCAGGGTTGAGGTAGAGAGAATGGTGGTTTGTCTCTAAAGCCTTCAGGACCAAGGTGAGCTTTGACCCAGAGCTTCATAGCATACAAACATTGGGCAGTATCCAATGCTGCCTGTCCGCAAGCAGAGCTCACTGACACTTTTGTTCAGTGACCTTTCTCATTGCGTGCATATGTGTTGGATAGTTTCTCTAGAGGCTGTTACAATCTTCATCCCTTAGTTCCACAAAACAGCTAATTCTCCCCCCCCCCCCCAATTCTACAAACTGGGGAGCTGGGAAGGATAAATTGTGACTTGCCCAGTGCATTTAGCTTGTCCGTTGAAGAGGTTAGGATCTGAACTCTCCGATCCAACACCAAGCACTCACTAGTGGCTCTACACCAGCTTTCTTTGCATAGCACTGGCAGGAACAGACTCATGGCTGCCCCCTATAATTGCAAACCTGCATCTCCTCTGCCTGTCTCTTCTACTAACGTGTAGTTAAACAAAGTGTGCGATATGATGTCAATGAGTTTCCCTGACCCCATAAGCATTGGTCACTGAATTAGAACAGAGTTGTACGAACCCTAAGCAGGATGTCATGATGACACATTTTGCTTTATTACACATTATTGGGAAGGAAGGTGGTTGTTGTGGTAGCCGCACACCTCCAGGGATGCCTAGTCACTGCTTCAGTTTTCAAAAAGTAACCAAAAGAACAGAGAGAGCTTACTCTGGGCCAGTTTGCACTACCCAACAGCCCACCATAGATTAATTTACCCTTGAGGAGCTGCGGTACATGCCAGCCACCATTCTGAACATGCAATCCCCGACTGCTGTGGCTTGTCATGTCATATGAACTCAGCCTAACCTTAGCATAACCCTATCATAGATTTAGCATAACCCTACAAAATTAACTCATGATGGGCTGTCGTGTCATGCGAAGACCAGATCTGTATAATTTCGTCCGAAACTGGTTATAATTCAGAGGGCATCTGAACAAAAAAAGTAACCCAGCTGAGGGTACATGTTTGTTATCACACATTAATTTCACATGTGTGTTCATAATGTGAGTTGTCTAATTTGTTTATTTATTTTAGAAAATGTAGATCCTACTCTTCCACAGTAACTAACAACAACAACAACAACAACAGTTGCCAGGGAATCCTGTATCGTTTAAAAACAAACTCACTATAACAGTAAAAGACAATGGCAGAAGATACAACCCAACTGAAATATCAGGCTCAAATTCAAAATCTAACCAGGCAAATTAAAAGCTTACCTGAACAAAGCAGTCTTAACCAGATAGTAGAAGTCTGTCAGAGAAGCTGGCCAAAGAGACCTCCTGATGAGAGGAGTTCCACAATATGGATTAAACCGAGGGATCTTGGAGGAATCTGATTGGGGGATGGATAGGGTGACCATATGAAAAGGAGGACAGGGCTCCTGTATCTTTAACAGTTGCAAAGGACAGGGAATTTCAGCAGATGTTGTTTGTATGCATACATAACCTGGTGAAATTCCCTCCTCATCACAACAGTTAAAGCTGCAGGAGCCCTGCCTCTTGACCATGTACAAAAGAGGGCAGGGCTTCTGCAGCTTTAACTTTGTGATGAAGAGGGAATTTCCCCAGGTTCTGCATATATACAAATGTCACCTGCTGAAATTCCCTTTTCTATGAAACTGTTAAAGATACAGGAGCCCTGTCCTCCTTTTCATATGGTCAGCCTAGGGATGGAGCTCAACAAGCTTTCATCAGCTCAGCCTCCTGGATTCATCATGCAACGAGTTGGGCCAGCAGGAGGAATTTCCGTAAATTATTATATTTTCCATTAAAAAATATTTGTGCAAATTTTGGCTGCAAATTGCACAGATTTGCACAAAATTTGGCTCTAAATTATGCTAATTTGCATAATTTGCCCAAATTACCACCACAGTATGCACAAATTGTGCAAATTTGTGAAATTTACAGCCAAAGTTTGCACAAATTAAGCAATTTGTGCAGATGGTGCCTGTGAGCACCACATTCTGGGGAAATGGCAATTTTAGCAGGGTTGGGGGAAACCTGATTAAGTCCCAAGATTCAGGAAAAAGCCTGGAATACAAGCTGAGCTAGGGACTCCAAGAAAATCCAACAAGCCCAAAGAGGGCTGGATTTTCCCACGACGGCCATCCCTTGTTCGACCACCGAGAAGGCTCTTTCATGCATTCCAACCAATCTAAGTAGAGATATGGAGAAGTTCTTAGGGAGCTGATTCGGATAGTACAAGAGGAGATGTTCCTTTACGTAGCCTTTGTCCAAGTCACATAGGATTGCAAAGGCATTCACCAGTACCTTTAATTGTGTTTGGAAACAAAATGATAATCAGATCAGTTATTATAGAATGACTATGCCATGCTCCCACGTGCACCTGTAACATCCTAAGGCTGTAATGCTGCACATTCCTTTTTTGATCTGGGACTAACCCTAATTAAATTTAGTTCATGTGAGTAAATATAAGCATAAGATATTTCCAGGATTGGGGGACCAACTCCTCTCAGGCCTGGCTAGCATGGCTAGTGGTTAGGAATGATTGGAACTGTAGTTCAAGAACATCTGGAGGGCCACAGGTTTCCCATCTCTGGATTGCACAGTCCCTGCATGAATGGTGGGTGTGATTTCAATATACATTCACTGCATTCCGAAGTGTATCTTTTCAGGGTAGTGCATATGTTTCCACCATACTCAAAATGTGGTGTAGCACATCTGCCTTCAACTTCAATCTGTTGTAGTGAATTTAACTTCTTTATCACATACATAAGCATTTGTGTGCTATTGGTTTGGTATATTGTTGAATGGTGATCAGTCCATTTCTCACTGTTGTAAATTAGAACTTCAATAGAGCGAGACCCATTCAATGAATAAAGAAAGTATACCAGACACCATCCATATTAATGTGTGCCTGTGTTTTCTTTTTCAGCCACCATTTAGGATTAGATGCTAATTGTAGAGAATACTTACCAGCCTGGTGCAACGCTGACATGAAATCCATGCTGAAGTCAAGAGAAATGTTGCAACTTAATTTTGACACTCTCTCTTCATATTAACTGAAAAATATCAGTAGCACACTGCAAGTAACCAGGAAGGAGCATGGAAGCCCACATGATGAATGCTGAAATGACTGTGGGAGATTTTTGTACAATCTCCCTAACTGTCAAATGAATTATTAATCTACAGTGTGAAGAAAATAGTACCGTGTATCTAGAAAGCTACTTACATTCTGAAATGAAATAAAGCTGAGCTATATCTTGTGTAAAACATTTCTTGTGAATCGTGCCTAATGAATGTCAGTTAGAGCAGAAACAGACATTACTTTCAATCCAAATCTAGCAGCCTCGACTTTTTATTTACTCTAGAGTTGGCACAGAGGGCCCAATCCAGATTGGGACCCTAGTGTAGGAGGTAGGGAGGCTTTTAAAACCTAAACTGGGCGCCCTGTTTCTACTCTAGAGTAATCATTAAAGAAAGGTGTGGCTACTATATACGGATGTAAAGTAATTCCTGTTTTGGTCCTTAGAAGGAATGTTATCTTGTTTAATATCTTCTACCTAGTTAAGTAATCTTTGCTTTAACACAATGCCAAACACACACACACACACACACACACACATATCCCTTCCACCCAAGGACCGTTTTGCCCTAACAGTATCAGAAAACGTAAAGAACTGGAATGAAAGAACCATATCACTTTCTCTCTCTCTCTGTAATGGATTTAACAGTTGAATGCTTTTGTATGTTCCACAGCCCTATTCAGGCATTCTCCCTCATGGGATTAACAATCATGATTAACAAACTTGTAGGCTCCGGCTTGCTCCACCATCCATGTATTGGGGAGAATCACATCTGTAGAGGTCACTCTACTGTATCCATGTGATCACTCCTTGTGATTTGGACCAATAGGGTGACCATATGGAAAGGAGGACAGGGCTCCTGTATCTCTAATGGTTGTATAGGAAAGGGAATTTCTGCACATGTTATTTGTATGCCTGCAGCACCTGCTGAAATTCACTCTTCATCACAACAGTGAAAGCTGCAGGAGCCCTGCCCTCCCACCCTTAGCTTCACCTCTGGCTTCTGGAGGAAGAGGGCTTTCTCCCCTCTCTCTTTCTTCTCAATTTAGGGATTGCTGAGAGTGGGGAGGAGTGAGAGAAGGAAAGCACTGGGCTTTCCATGGGTTTTGCAACCAAGCACAAGAGGGGCCATACAGAAAAGAGGACTCTGTAAGCAAGGCTAGGTATGGGACAGCGTGTGGAGTTCGCTGGGCTGTTGTCAAAGTAAAGTGGCTTACACGGTTGCTGTGAGAGAAGAGTACAGGTGGAGGCCAAGGTTGGACTTCCTTCAAGCCTATCCCTGAACAAAAGCTGAGAATTATGAACCTCTGACATGAGGGTTCCAAATTGATCACACAGCGTGGCCTCGTATGACTTGCCAAAGAAAAAAGAAAAAGAAAAAGAGGAATTGCATCATCCCAAAAGAAGGCAAAAGAGAACAAAATGTACCTGTAGAAATTTATATGCATTGTTGCAAATTTAGAAAGAATGAGAATTTAAATAGAAATTCAGTACATCTTACCATAGTGTGGAAGACTGAGCAGAGGACCTGTGTAGTCTGCTGGTACTCCTGCTGGGCAAGGTCTTGGCCCATCCCTTTCTTCTGATGGCTCTTTATCTTTATATTGGATTTGGATCGTTCAGCCTTTCAAACAAAGGATGCATTCCAAATAGAGGACAGTCCTCTGGCAAGCCTTAAAAGAGAGGACACATGCCCCCCTGTGTTCACATGGCAGCGCAATCTCCATTCCCAATCGCACCCTCACACTGGGAAGCCACTTTCTCTCTTGAATAAATGGCTATCGGCAGGCCTACAGTGTCAGGTCTTTGGGTATAATGGGTTATTTGACCCGTAGCAACTGTGCAAGTAACACAGAAAGGATATTAAGCTAGCATCTAATAACAGAAGGTGTTACGAGCGTAGCTCTGTTCAATATAAGGCTGCAAGAATTGTGTTATCGGTGTTGACTGTGTTTTAAAGTGGGATTACAATTGCCTGCAGTAAATTGCAAAGAAGATTGAGGTGGGTGCATCCGAGTCAGTAGGCTCAAGAAAGATATTTATCTCTCCTTCAGTCAATATTCCAAAATAACAATAAGATTAAGCATTCAAACGACAGTGAAGATACAGAACTGGAATGTTTTGCTGGCTAATTTCTTTTTCAGTATTCCATTTCTGTGGTGTGCATTAAGTGTAGGAAAAAGTTACACTTTAACAGCTAATTTCTATTCCTTTGGGCACAATATATCATTGTGGGAGATGAAACCATTTCTGTACATTGTTGCTAAAAATCATATTCTCTGGGTGACATAAGGAAATGGTTTTTAATAAGTTACTTCACTGTTGCCTTGAGATTTCTTTCTTTTCTTTCTTTTAGTTTGCCCAGGTACAGTTTTTACTCATGTATCTATATGAAGCTTCAATCTCCGTTGAACTTTTGCTGCCCAGCAAATATTGATTTCCTACAGCTATATTTGAACTTTGTGGTATGAGAATATGTCTAAAGTACAAATATAAAACTGTGGAGGATGCTGACAGATAAAAATGAAAGTATCGTTTTCACTAGGGATGTCGTGGGCATCCGATACAGGGCTGGAGTCTGACAGACTTCCCCTCCCAACTTGGCCTGCCAGACTGTCCATGGACCCCACCGGATGCCCATCTCCATTCGCCACCATGCAGAAGCCGCTGCACAGCCCAGTGAGCACTGCATGGCCTCACATCCCCTTAGTGAGCCACCATTTTGCATACAAATATGGCTTGTTATTCTGCATAAAAGGTCTTTTAAACAAATGGCAGCTGTAAAGCTGCCATTTACACAAGCTGAGAGGCATGAATAGACCATTCACGCCTCTAGTCTTGTGTAAATGGTGAGTTTATGGCTGATATTCGTCTAAAAGACCTTTTATGCAGAGCAACGAGCTGCCAGTTTTACGCAATATGGCAGCCTGCTAAGTAGATGGCTGGCCGCAGAACACTCACCAGATGCTTGCCGGCTCGTTCAGTGGTTCTCGTGTGTACTGAGCAGGGCCAGCCAGCCAGTAGGGGTTCGGTCAGTGCCCAGTGGTTTGGACAGAGGTGAGTCCACCCATCTCTAATCTTCACTATCTCACCACTTCATTTCTCTCTCTTACCTCCATTATCAGAAGCAGTATACCTCTGTACACCCATTTCCAAGGAATACGAGCAGGGGTTTGCTGTTAGCTTCATGTCTTGCTTGTGGGCTTCCTATTGGGGCATCTCATTGGGTCATTGGGTATAACAGATACTGTCATCTCAGGGATAACAGTCAAGTGCAATCAGAACACTGGACTAGATATGCCCTTGGTCTGTTCCAGCAGAGCTCTTATGTTCTTACATTAGAAATAAGTTTATACTAAGAAATAAACAATGAGAATATATTAGCAATTATGGCACAAGCCTATTTCTATTGCAGAGAGAAAGTGCTTGCCAAAACAACAACAACCCCTGATTACTTTCCCAATTTTGTTGCAGAATTATTGGCCGGGGGGGGGGGGGGGATAGAGATATGATCAAACAAATGGATTTCATTTCATACATTTCCATGCCACTGTGTATATGTATATAGAGAAAGGGGTCTTAGTTCAGGTCTGGATCAATTGGGCTTCCATAGCCATTGAGTACTCTGAGAATCAAGTTAGAATTCTTTGCAACTGTTTCTGTTGTTTTTCATATCAATGCACACAATTACAAGTACTTGTGAGGGCCTCAGCCTTCCCCCCTCTACATTTAAATATAGATGCTCTCTCACACACACACACACACACATACATGCCTGGATCCAGTGAAGGTTTTGGATGAACACTCCTGCTCATGTGGCCTTTGGGCAGTATTAGGCTGACCATATGAAAAGGAGGACAGGGCTGATGTAACTTTAACAGTTGTAGAGAAAAGGGAATTTCAACCAGTGTTATTTGTATGCGATTAGTTCCTGGTGAAATTCCCTCTTCATCACAACTGTTAAAGTTGCAGGCACTATACTAGAGTGACCATATACAAAAGAAGGCAGGGCCCCTGAAACTTTAACTGTTGTGATGAAGAGGGAATTTCATCAGGAACTAACTGCATACAAATGACACTGGCTGAAATTCCCTTTTCTCTACAACTGTTAAAGTTACATCAGCCCTGTCCTCCTTTTCATATGGTCAGCCTAGGCAGTATCCAATGCTGGCATTCTGCTAACGCTAATGATGTTGCACTAGCCCAAGATCTTCCGCCTTTTCTTCCTTCTCCTGCCTCCACTCTCTTGTTCTCTTCCCCCTCTGGGTGGTGATGGCAACTGCCTGCTTCCCCTCGGTACCTCAATCTGAGGGATCCTTCCCCAGGGGGTTAGTATTGATAGGGAAGTGAACTTGGGGACTGTCTGTGCTACAACATTGCTGAGACTTTAATGCTTTGGTGAACACTTCTTTAAAAATTGGGGAGGATATTTTTTAAGCGAAAAGATTTTTTACTATTTATGTATGTAGCCTGGCCATGGCAATTCATGTTTCAGTTGTCTCCTGAATGTACTACTTGATGTGTTAAACATGGGGCTGCCTTTGAAGATAGTTTGGAATCTACGGTTAGTGATAAACGCAGAGTGGCTGGGATCCTCACTGGAACCGCTTGTTCAGATCATGCCTCTCCAGTTTCAGAAGAGTTTCACTGGTTATCTGTCTGCTTCTGAACCCATTTCAAAGTACTGGTGCTTAGCTTTCAAGTCCCAAATGGTGTGGGGATTAGGTACCCAAAGAACAGCCTACCCTCGTATCAACCTGCCTTTGCTGTAAAATCACCTGTCTAAGGCACAGATGAATGAGAATTTCATGTTTGCTCACAAAACATGCAAGTTTGAAGCCCCTGAAGCAGTCATGTGCATCTGTCTGCTGAAAAAGTTCACAAAACGCTGGACATGTGCTCAGATTCCATTTGCGCAACTTTCCCCATTCAATTTTGTGCATATTTCCTAATTTGTGCAAATTTCTCCCTGCAGACTGAAAGCCCCACTTTATTCCATAGGGGAAATCTACACAAAACTGGGGGAATTTGCACAAATTTGGGGGAATTTGTTCAACTTTCGTGTTCAATTGCTGCTCGGTTTATGCAATTTTCCCATTCGCGGAGACCGAGTAGTGGTCACAAACCTGAACAGGAATCAGGCCCGAAATGAGCAGTGAGATGATGGTTGGAGAATCCTAGCAATCTTGAACATTGTTCTTTTACCCACTCCTAGTCTAAGCTGAGGTGGGTAACAATTAAGGGGAGGTCTTTTTTGGCCTTAGGGCCCTGGTGATGAAATGCCTTCCCCTAGGACCAATCCCTTTTTATTCACTCAGAGGCCATTTGTACACTGGCCTAATCCAACCGTGGGGGGAGTGAGGGGAGCAACTCCAAAATTAGGACAGAGAATTGCCTCAATGGAGCTCTGGCTCAAATTTCAAGGCAGAGAAGATCCACTTTGCACACCCATAGGTGTAGGTGTTGTTTTTAAATACAACAGTCCCAAGGCCCAGAAAGGCCCTGGCCATCACTGTAGCTGATATGAAATTGGTGCTATAGGCTCTGATCTCCTGACTCCCACAAACAGTAAGGCAGCTGCATTCTGCACTAGCTGAAGCTTCTGAACCATCATCAACATGTAAGTTGAATAGCACATTCTCTAATGTAACATTAGGGGTCATCGCACAGTATGATAAAGCATGTGCTTTGCTTGCAGAAGGTCCCAGGTTCAATTCCCAGCTTCTCCAGGTAGGGCAAGGAAAGACTCTGCCTGAAACCCTTGAGAGCCACTGCCAGTCAGTGTTAGGCTGACCATAAGAAAAGGAGGACAGGGCTCCTGTATCTTTGACAGTTTAATAGAAAAGGGAATTTCAGCAGGTGTCATTTGTATATATGCAGAACCTGGGGAAATTCCCTCTTCATCACAAAGTTAAAGCTGCAGAAGCCCTGCCCTCTTTTGTACATGGTCAAGAGACAGGGCTCCTGCAGCTTTAACTGTTGTGATGAGGAGGGAATTTCACCAGGTTATGTATACATACAAACAACACCTGCTGAAATTTCCTGTCCTTTGCAACTGTTAAAGATACAGGAGCCCTGTCCTCCTTTTCATATGGTCACCCTAGTCAGTGTCGACAATACTGGGCTAGATGAACTAATGGTCTGACATGTCTAAGGCAACTTCCTATGTTCCTAACGTGGAGAAACTTCCAATATTTCCAAGTGTTTCAGGATATGATGGTATCAGAATAGACCATTCCCGGTGCTGATTTTGCCAGGGATGGACCCATAAAAGGTCATAAGACACTGTCCGTGTTATGGTGGTGGACCAAAATTTGTTGATGTTCAGAACAGGGCCATATCTACACCTTGTGTCAAATCATTATGAATGTGGAATAAAAAGCAGAAAATAACACTATGAAAGCAGGATATGGAATGTGGATTGTGCCCCAACAGTTATGCACTCCAATAACGCTTTAAAGCAATAGTGTAGATCTAGCCCAGCTCTATCAGTTTGCTCCATTGTTTAGTTAAAGATTTCAGCTAATTTTCTCAGAGCTTGAATCCTGAATTCACGTGATACACACTTAAAACACACACACTTGGGTAAACAAGGCATTTTATAGCATCTCTGATTAATGGTTAAAGTGCAACTGTTTTCCACATCCCGGAGAATGTTTTCGAGTTTCAGTTCAGGACGTTTTGCTGAATCATGAAGAGTTTTGACAGGAACATTTGGTAGGCAAACATTTCCAAGAGTCCTGCTCAGTAACTGATAAAGCAGTCTGCTGAGATTCTCAAGGATGTGGATCTATACCCAGATTTGGGTTTTATATTGCTTTGTCATGGTGGTCTGCCTGGAGGAACAATTTGCCTCCAGAAACAAGGTTCTTCTGAAAGACAATTCTGCTGAAGATGGCAACCATTCCGGAAGACACAGAGCCAAAAGGAATCTGTCCCGGAGAAGCTACTGTAGACTACGAGGCTGCTGTCCAGGCAGAGATGATGACTGCACCTTCCAATACCATGCCAGAAATGCAACATGTTACTGTGATGATTTCTGTACTTCAGACCCTCCTGGCTCTGCAGACTGCTGCCCTGATTTCTGGGTTGTTTGCCACGAGCGTCCTGCTAGGCAACATGTTCCAGAGCATATCAGAACACCTCCATTACAGCAAGTTGGTAAGTGTTAAAAATATGATACAACTGCAGTGATGTAAAATAGAGAAACGTATGTCTCATCCTGAATGCAACTAGCTGAATGATATTTTTAAAACCGTAGAAGCGTTAGGAACCTTGTGGGAGAGAGTGCTCTGAGATACTTCAAGATTCAATGAATACAAACTGTGAATGTGCAAAAATAAATGAGGAAATCATTAAAGCTACATCCAACATCACACAACGAGGCTTCCACTCCCACAAGAGGCCTTTCCCTTCCTCCCCTTCCTCCTCCACCAACCCATGCAGCCCCCAAACCTACTCTGGGTGTGTGTTCCCCCCCAACCCTCTGGAGAAGATTGTGGGGATGCCCAAGGGACTGCAAGCAGAAGGATGATTTGTTCTGCTGGCCAATTGACACATTAACTACAACCCAGAAAGTACACTTTATTGCACTGCTTTTTTAAAAAAAATATGTTACTGACATTTAATGATAGTATTTTTAGAAATGTTTTAATATATTACAAAACACTGTTATGTTAGACGAAATACACTATACTACATTATAAAGTTTTTAAAAATCAGTATTAATACAGGAGTATGGCTAGAATGACCAGATGCAAAAGAGGGCAGGGCAGGGATCCTGCAGCTTTAACTGTTGTGATGATGAGGGAATTTCACCAGGTGATGCATGCATACAAATGACACCTGCTGCAATTCCCTTTTCTATACAACTATTAAAAATACAGGAGCCCTGTGAGTGTAGTATCACCAGACCATGTATTATTCCCTCAATTTGGGGACCAAAGGTCTGATACGTTACACAGCCTCTATGGGATTCAATGCCAACTAAAGCTCCAGTCCTATAAATATTTCACTTTGAGCAAAACCCCACTGGGATTCACTCCCATGTAAGTGGGCATATGATTGCAGCCTTCTGCGTGTGGCTGTTCAAAGCGGACTGTGTTGTAAAACTGCCATCCTATGTTCATTTACTTGAGAGTAAGCTCCACTGAACTCAAAAGGACTTTCTTCTGATTAAATATGCATAGGATTGCACTGTAAGGAATGTTAGATTAAACCAGAACTATTCTAATTAGTACCATAAGCAAAGTTTACTAGATTACAAAATACTATAATGAGACAGAGCTGCAACATCCTCATTCATAATGGGCTTTAAAGTCAATTGTGCTGTGAAGATCAGTTGTGTTTTATATAGTCCTATTCATTACTTTTCAAACACTTTGGGTCACTTTTAAGGGGGGATGGTGGGGGAGACATTTTATAACTTAAAGGAAACTCATCAGTTTCTATCTGCATTTCCATTTCCATGCTATATTAAAATGAGGCTTGCAACAGGCCAACCAATGTGCTGAATAATGAGTAGCTTTATTGTAATGTTCAGTGATGAAAATGTTTTTGTTTTAATGTCACTGAAAAGCAGGTCTTAAATATTTCATTGCAGTTGCAATATCCAAAATGACTACAAAAAATGTACAAATAGAGGCTTCAATTCCAATTTGGCAGAAAACAGAATAGCATTTTTTTTAAAAAAAAATGTACTGTGTTTTCACACTTAAGGCCCTGCACTCTCAGGAAGAAAGGCAATCCCTACTGAGTACAAATTGCATTTGGTGCCTTTCCGTTAAATAACAGCCAACTATCATCGGCACATTTACTTCCAGCTGGCAGTCAGACAAGACACTGTCCTTGCCAAGAGAAGCCTGTGGAGAGTATTAAATTGTTACTAATGATGGCAGAGGCCCCTAATTGGAGCTGATGCACGTCGGGATAACTCACATTGAGGTATTTGATTGCAGAGCTGGGACATGGTTCCCTGAGACAAGAGACTATGGCTGGCATCCTTCCCATCGGCTGCCCCAGCTCCAGCCCTTTTCTTTTCAGCAATGGGTTAAGTTAGGGTGACCAGATAAAATCCAGGTCAGGGTTCATGTAACTTTAAGAGTTGTAGAGAAAAGGGAATTTCAGCCAGTGTCATTTGTATGCAATTAGTTCCTGGTGAAATTCCCTCTTCATCACAACTGTTAAAGTTGCAGGGGCCCTGCCTTCTTTTGTATATGGTTACTCTAGTATAGTGCCTGCACCTTTAACTGTTGTGATGAAGAGGGAATTTCACCAGGAACTAATTGCATACAAATGACACTGGCTGAAATTCCCTTTTCTCTACAACTGTTAAAGTTACATGAGCCCTGACCTGGATTTTATCTGGTCAACCTAGTTGAGTACACCTGCCCATCAAACCAGCCACAAATCAGAGTATTGGTTTTTGTGCATGTTTACTTTTTAAAACTCTTTTCCGCTTGGAAAAGAAAGGGATTAGAGGAGCTCATAATTAAGTTAAAATCAGATAAAGCCCCTTGGTCTGATGGAATTCCATCAGAAACGCTTAAGAGGAATTTTGGCTGGTGGGCTCCACTTCTTACATATCTGTTTACATTAATAAATAAAACGGGTCAAATTCCGGCGGCATGGTGAAGGGCCTTGGTTGTCCCTGTCTATAAAAAAGGTAACGGGAACAACCCACAAAATTACCTCCCTATAAGCCTTCTGTCGATAACAGGCAAGCTCTACGCGAACTTCTTAAAAGATAAACTAACAGAATGGTGTATTACCAATAGCATTTTGGGAATGGAGTTTAGGGCCAGCTGCTCCACATATGACCATTGTTTGACTCTCTTGCACCTGGCTCATAAATATACCACCCCAAAGGGAGGGAAACTATTCACGGCTTTTATAGATCTAAGGTCAGTGTTTGATTCTATTTCCTGATCTCTTCTTTGGTCCAAACTAAAGAAACTATTGATCAAAAGAAGGTTGCTGTACTTAATCCAGTCATTATATTCCAATTCAACAGCCAAGGTTAGGTGTAGTTCACAGGGACACTTTACCAATGAGTTTAATCTAAATACAGGTGTCAGACAGGGCTGTGTCTTAGCTCCAATGTTATTTAACCTTTACTTGGCAGACTTACCAGCCTGGCTCAACACTATTCAATCTCATCCTCCTAAAATTGGATCGCTAAAATTCTGTATTTTATTATCGCAAACCCGATTGGGCCTTCAGAGGCTCTTAAGCGGCTTTGCAGAATATAGCACAGAAAACAACTTGTCCATCAACTTCCAAAAGTCAAAAGTGATGGTTTTTGCCAAAAAACAAAAACAAAAAACAAAACAGCAAGCCTTACATGGTACATGAAAGGAAATAAGATTAGCCAAGTCAATGCCTACAAATATCTGGCCATTTGGTTCCAAGGAAATTTAAAATGGAATACCCATGCCAAATACAGTAAGAATAAGGCAAAACAAACAGTCGGGGCCCTCTCGAGATTTTATTTCTCAAAGGGTGGTAAGTTCGCTCTGGTAGCCTTGAAGGTGTACAAAGCAAAGTTGGTTCCACAGCTTCTATACGGGGCTCTAATTTGGTTCCCCTTAATGAAAGAGTCCATTGAAGGTATCCAGACATTATTTTTAAGGCTTATTTTTGGAGTTCCAAAATGTGTGGCCAGTGTAGCTTTAAACTTAGAAGCTGGTTTGAGCACTTTAAAATGTCAAGCTTGGTCTCAAACATTACCATATTTGTTTTGCAAGTATCACCAGCTTTCGTACAACTCACTGGTTTCACAGGTCCTGCTTGATTCATATGAATCCCCTTGGATGAAAATGGTGACCTTAAGAACTAGTTCAGCAGGGATTCCCTCTGAAAATCTTCTATTATTGGACCAGGAAGGGGTTAAACAAGTTATAAAACAAAGGCTACTGGATATGGATATGCAGGAGCTAGTAGAGCAGCACGAGGCCCTTGTTCCCCTCAGTCCTTGGGCCTTCCAGAATCTGTGCAGGAAGGGGAAATGGCTTATTTAAATTGGCTCACCCTTCCAAAATATAGAAGGGCTTTTATTATGGCTAGATTCAATGTGCTACCATCTAAATTGCTGGAAGGCAGATATAAGAACATCCCAGTAGATAAAAGATGTTGCCCATGTAACAATAGTGAGGTGGAGAATATTGAGCACGTTTTGTTTTGTTGCAGTTTTTATAATGAGGCCAGGGTCAATCTTTTGCGACCAATTATGCAAGGATTTCCTGGGCGTACTAGAGAAGCTCTGTTGATTAATCTTCTTAAAGGCACAAATAAGTACATAACTTTGAAAGTTGCTAAATTTCTTTGTATAGCAGTTAGTTGTAGATCTCAGTTAATTAACGCCCGATATATTGATCCCTGATGTTTTAGGATGCAATTGTGATGTTTTAGGCTGCAATTTGTATGTAATCCCTATAGTTGAATTTTCTGTTTTAAATTAATGTTTAAATATTTCAAGGTGGATATTATGGTCTATGGACTATTAATAATAAAGATTGATTGATTGAAGAAAGGGATTACAAGCTTTTCTACATGAGGTTGTTAATTGGTTGTTAATCTGCTGTATCCATTTTCTTGCAGAATTGAGATTCAAGCATTACCTAAGGTAGGGTGACCAGATAAAATCCAGGTGAGGGCTCATGTAACTTTAACAGTTGTAGAGAAAAGGGAATTTCAGCCAGTGTCATTTGTATGCAGTTAGTTCCTGGTGAAATTCCCTCTTCATCACCACAGTTAAAGTTGCAAGCACTATACTAGAGTGACCATATACAAAAGAAGGCAGGGCCCCTGCAACTTTAACTGTGGTGATGAAGAGGGAATTTCACCAGGAACTAATTGCATACAAATGACACTGGCTGAAATTCCCTTTTCTCTACAACTGTTAAAGTTACATGAGCCCTGACCTGGATTTTATCTGGTCACCCTAACCTAAGGAGCATTTTCTTCCCTGCTTTTCCACTACTTGGCAGTGTGATACAGCAGAATAGTGCAAATACCCAAGAGAAAATTGTGCTTCTTTGCGCTTTCACAATTAAATGCCGCATTTTACCTGCTCTGGAAAAACTTGCAGAAAGTGCTGGTTAGATACAAATGTGAAACTGGAGGGACATGATGTTGTCTAAGGAAGTAGGGAATGACGAGCACACGATAAATGCCTTGTTCCAATAGAGGAACAAAATAGAACTCCTTTTCAGAGTATTGGTGGAGCACAGTATTAATATTGCTCTGTTCACAAAATGTTTATACAGTATCTGGCCAATTGTAGGTGCTGCATTAATACTACTGGCCCCCATCCTGCTAAAGTCAGTTGAATTTAAGGATGCAATCCTGTCTACACTTATTTAGTTCTTTAGCACCATCTGTGTGTTCCAAGCTTTACTGACTATAAGACTGGTCTAGGGTGACCAGATAAAATCCAGGTCAGGGCTCATGTAACTTTAACAGTTGTAGAGAAAAGGGAATTTCAGCCAGTGTCATTTGTATGCAATTAGCTCCTGGTGAAATTCCCTCTTCATCACAACAGTTAAAGTTGCAGGGGCCCTGCCTTCTTTTGTATATGGTCACTCTAGTATAGTGCCTGCAACTTTAACTGTTCCCTTTTCTCTACAACTGTTAAAGTTACACGAGCCCTGACTGGGATTTTATCTGGTCAGCCTAGACTGGTCCCTATCCTGTGGAGCTTACAATCTAGAGTTTGACACAGGGAAACAACAGAAGAAAAGCAGGAACGTGGAGGCAAAGGCAAAAAGGGGAAACAGCACACAGTTGTTTCAGTTGTTGTGCATGTGGTTAGGCTTAGTTTCAGGCTACATAACAGTAGGGCATGGGAACTAGGGGGTTGTGCCAAAGGCTCCATGAGAAATGTGGGTTTTGAGAGCAGATCTGAATGAAATAAGAGAGGTGGCATCATGCAGGTGTTCTGGGAGACCGTTTCGAGCGTGAGTGGCAGCACAGGGAAAAAAGCAGAGTCTTTTGAGGAGCATAGGACCTTTGGATGCTGGAGGGTGGTGGATCTGGAAGAGCGAATGGCAGGGGCAAGGGTGCATCGGGTTATAACTGCAGAGAGAGAAAGGGGAGGGGGAGCGGGGAGGCCATAGAGGGTTCAAAGGCAAGAGCAAGGAGCTTGTCCTGGATTTGGAGGTGGACCAGTGTGGGGATTTAAGGAGGGGAGTCATGCGAGCAGAGTGATGAGAGGTGGGAATGACTTTGGCAGCAAATGTCTGGGAAGATGGGGGCTGAGATGAGATAGTGGAATAGTGCACAGGAGAAGAATGCCCTAGTCTCTATGTGAGAGCGGACTGGGGCATGGACCAGAGCTTTTGTTGAGGGGACCAGAAGGGAAGGCCCTGCTTTTGCAATGCTATAAAGGGAGAAGTGAGATGATGAGGCTATAGGCTCAATATGGGGAACAAAGGAGAGAGAGGAGCCAAAGATAAAGCCAAGATGACATGATGTGCCTGTTCATGGGAAGCAGGATGACCATATGGAAAGGAGGACAGGGCTTCTGTAACTTTAACAGTTGTATTGAAAAGGGAATTTCAGCAGATGTCATTTGTACGCATGCAGCACCTGGTGAAATTCCCTCTTCATCACAACAGTTCAAGCTGCAGGAGTATAGCTAGAGTGACCAGATACAAAAGAGGGTAGGGCTCTTGCAACTTTAACTGTTGTGACGGAGAGGGAATTTCACCAGGTGCTGCACGCATACAAATGACACCTGCAAAAATCCCCTTTTCTACCCAACTGTTAAAGATACAGGAGCCCTGTCCTCCTTTTCATATGGTCACCCTAATGTGAAGGCTATCAATGGCTACTGGCCCTGATGGTAATGTGCTACTTCCAGTATCCGAGGCAGTAAGCCTGTGTGCACCAGTTGCTGGGGAACATGGGTGGGAGAGTGCTGTTGCACCATGTCCTGCTTAGTTGGTCCCTGGTCAACAGCTGGTTGGCCACTGTGTGAACAGAGTGCTGGACTAGATGGACCCTTTCTCTGATCCAGCTTGGCTCTTCTTATGTTCTCACGTTCTGAACAGGGCGGATGTAGTATAATTGTAAAACGAAAACTTACGGAACGACTTGAGAGGAAAAATGAGAAGCTCAGCCTTGAGTGTATTTATTTATTTATTACATTTATATCCCAACTTTTCCCTCTTGAAATGAACCCAAGACAGTTTATATGATCCTGCTCCTTTCTATTTTATCTTCACAACAACCCTGTGAGGTAGGTTACGCTGAGAGTCAATGACTGGCCCAGAGTCACCCAGGGAGCTTCATGGCTAATTAGATATTAGAAACCAGATCTCCCGAGTCCCTGTGCAACCCTCTAACCACTACACCACACTGGCTTTCAGTCTTGCGTTTGAAATGGCAATGAGCCATCCAAGCAGTGGCACCAAAAGGGTAGATGGGGATGCTATTGGGGAGTAAGGCGCATTGAACACAGCAGGACATATTTCTGACAAACATGCACAGGATTTGCCTGCACCTACCAGTGAAGACATCAGTTGTGATTATACTGAATCTCATTGTTCTTAATGGGATTCACAACTAACTTTAGCTGAATTTGGGCTAATATTAGGGTGACCATATGGAAAGGAGGACAGGGCTCCTGTATCTTTAACAGTTGTATTGAAAAGGGAATTTCAGTAGGTGTCATTTGTATGCATGTAGCACCTGGTGAATTTTTCTCTCCATCACAACAGTTAAAGCTGCAGGAGCCCTGCCCTCTTTTGTATCTGGTCAAGAGGGCCGGGCTCCTGCAGCTTTGATTATTGTGATGAAGAGGGAATTTCACCTGGTGCTGCATGCATACAAATGGCACCTGCTGAAATTCCCTTTTCAATACAACTGTTAAAGATATGGTCACCCTAGATATTTTTAAAGCATTCCAAAATCCATGGCTTTGCCAACGATATTGTAGGCATAATTAGTCAACAGGGAAATGCATGTTTCATTCCGTGTTTACACATATCTAATAGGACTTGCATGCTATATTCAAAGGGAACACACAACATAAAAGCTTCAGATGAGACAAGAAAAAAAAGAACAATAAAATCTTAGTAGAAATGTGAATCATTATATTGAAACAAGGCTGACTTATAAACAACATTTACAACTGCCATTATGGCCATGCATTCTGAAAGTCTTCCTAGATTCATTCAGGCGTGAGTCATTTATTAATCAAATTCACTGTTGCAGAAAATTGACTATTCCACTTGACATGAAGTGGGAAAAAGCATGTACAATCAATTACCTTGTAGCAAGCTAATTATTGCCTCCCTTTCTATGGATTGCCTTGGCAGGTTGCTTTAAAAATGGCCAACATTATGGAGATGGAGCAATGTTGAAAGACAACTGCAACCCTTGGTAATGGCCTGGAAAGAAACAAATGGAACATCTTCCGTATTAAGGCTGGTCTGGTCTGATAACTATCATTCGAAACACATAGTGACTTGAATGAGTGTGACACACTTGAAAGGGTTTTCAGGCTGGATAACTGCAAGATGGCTGCACCGGAACAGCCAGGGCTGCCCCTGTGTTGCTGGCATATGTGCCACTGCATTGGCTCAGTCTCAGGACGCTTTGATGGGGGCATTTATGCAGATTAGTTGTACCTCTTGCATCCTTAAATACTTAACACTGGTGCAAGAGGCCCAGGACATGGCGAGAGGGAGAAACAGAGCTCAAACGTGAACAGGTATATCTGAGATTCACTAGATCAAACGTGAATACAATGGCGGACAGACCCCACTCAGTGTTCTTGGTGTCAAGAATTCATTTTGTATGGGTTGTGGTCCCTGAAACTTCCCACAACCTAAGTAACGCAATGTGGTACCACAAAATATACATACATTGCTCAAATAGTATTAGAGAATAACAAGTCTATGCAATGACAAAAGAAGTAGAACACATTACTACGTGCAATGCAATTAGGACGTTTAGAAGCATAATGGAAATCGTAGCTAGTAGATCCTTTAGTAAAATTAAACTTTAATTCTTCCCAACCAACAAAGCAGTCATCATTAAGATCTTATAGTTACCAATCTGGCAAGCATGGTTTTCAGAGCTTTAGTAATCATGTTTGGTGGGCATCTTGTTCTCCCAGGATCTCTCTGGGCAATAGGATCTAACTCTTGTGTTTATAACTCTTTTGTGGATGACTTCATCTTAAATTTTCGAGGTAGTCATACCACGATTCTCATTTCTCTCAATGTAACCAGGTCTTCAGTAACACCCAGATGAAGGTATCTCTGCTAAGCAACATGTTGCTTGGGCTGACCAGATAAAATCCAGGTCAGGGCTCCTGTAACTTTAACAGTTGTAGAGAAAAGGGAATTTCAGCCAGTGTCATTTGTATGCAATTAGTTCCTGGTGAAATTCCCTCTTCATCATGACAGTTAAAGTTGCAGGCACTATACTAGAGTAACCATATACAAAAGAAGGCAGGGCCCCTGCAACTTTAACTGTTGTGATGAAGAGGGAATTTCACCAGGAACTAATTGCATACAAATGACACTGGCTGAAATTCCCTTTTCTCTACAACTGTTAAAGTTACATGAGCCTTGACCTGGATTTTATCTGGTCACCCTAATGTTGCTTCTAACATCCAACCTACCTACTGGTGGCAGCCTCCCTTCAATTCCAAGAATACATTCCATTACTCACAGTTATCTCACAACTCACGCAGAGCTCATCATGTCTGTTACTGATCACTTACAGATAATTAGGAATAGCACTCTTATGAAATACAATGAATTCTTATCAACAATACACATTACATTCATACTGTATGACAGGATGAGCATGTGTGTTGCACCAGGTTTTCTGGACATGCTTTGTGCAAAGAGCAGTGGGGCGTGGGGTGGGGTGGGACGGAGAATGGAGTTGAACAACTGTAGATAAAGTAATTTCCTGCATTTTCTCTATGAGCAGATGCGATGCTGCTTATTCTGAATGTGGTCGGTCTTACCATTAGGCAGAGTGAGACGGCTGCCACAGGTAATCGATGCTAGAGTTCAGGGAGCATTTCAGGACAATGCACCACACACAGTTTATTTGCTCAAAACTTTTGTCTGTCTTGTTTTCTTATTCCTGTTCTGTTAATTCCAGCAAATGTGTATACAGCAATTGGAAATGCTCAGATGAAACATGCCTCATCCAGCCCAACTTAATCAAGCAAATCAACGATGGGAACTATGGGTAAGAATCCTGCTCCCGTTTTATTGAAGATCAACTCTGCCTTAGTCTCCTAACATGTGTGTCTTCAGAGCATTATTTCCACAGATGGGTATAAGCATTTTATTGCGATTGCATCTCCTCTGAGAGAGCAGTGCACATTTTTTTAGCCCATTTTCATACTTAAAAATGAATTAATGTTCAGATAGGAAAAAGAAATCTATTGAATGCTGACATTCTGTTTGTTTTTAAGGTGGAAAGTGTTGATGTTTTGCAGTTTATGGCTTTAAAATTAATGCTTCCATCATTCCTTTTATAGCTCACATAGGACACTTATTCCAGTAGATATTAATCTATGCAACACATCCACTACAGGTTCATTACCGAGATTTGACTGTTTACCATATAAATTGATCCCATGGGAGAGAAAATAGCATTAGAGTGATTTGCTTTTTCCTACATTCTGATAACACAGTACCTGTCTGATATCTTTATGCACTACCATTAGCAGCAGATAAACCACTGTTAAAAGGGTAATTAATGGACCTGCTGGCCTTACTTTGTAATAACAATCCCACCCCACTTCTACTGTCTGTGCCCATGAAGATATGTGTCTACCAGCTGGGGATAATAATTCATGCATCTGATGAAGTGATCTCTGGCCCATGAAAGCTTCTGCCACAGTAACTTTGTTAGTCTATAAAGTGCCTCCCGAGTCGGTGGTTGTGAATAGATCAAAGGTAATCATTTATATGAATTGCATCGTCTTGTTCTGGCTAACGCAGAACAAGTTGAACAATCATATTAAAGACGTTAGCATGAGGGAAAGCTAGTATTGAGGGAGAGGCATGTTATGAGAGAGTACCCACAATGTACACTCTGGTGTAATGTTCTTGCGTATTTGCAAGGTGAGGCCCTCAGCAAGTTGGTTTCCATTTCTTAAGAAAAGGCAAACAAGCCTCACACCATGTATGCATGTATGCATATGGAATAACAGCAAAAGGCAAATCCCTGGCATTTCAGCCACACAGTGGCCAATGTTTTGAACATTTGAGGGGCATTTATGTGTCAGTATCATGACCAGAGCTTCTTGGAAATCTTGACCAAACATGGTTGCTGGAAGCCTGTCTACAGTGCATTTTAGACATTTGAACAGTGTTTGAATGCTACAGGAAAAAAATGCCTGTGGTGGAAACGTTGGAACCTGTCTTTTACATAACAGACAAAGCAGACCTAGAGAAAAAAAAATCTGAGGGGCTGAATCCAGGATGTGCCTTCTGCATGAGGAAGGGACCTTCCACATGAAGAAAGGGTCCACTCAAGAAAGTCCATCTCCCCAATTTTGGGAGATCTCCTTTCAGCCCCACATCATTGCTTGTCCTGTTCCATTTGCTCGCTGATTCTCTTGAAACCCTCATGACAGGAGGGAGCACCAGCAGTCATTCGGCTTGAGACAGACAGCCCCTGATCCCAGAGATATTTCCTGGGAAGCAAACCCCACAGAGTTCAACAGCGCCTACTCCCAAATAAGGGGGGGCAGCTGGGATTGCAGGCACAAAGCACAATCCCCTGCACATTGTTTTGTCAGATTTCTATGGGTCTGAGTCTATTAGGCTGACCATCTGAAAAGGAGGACAGGGCTCATATAACTTTAACAGTTGTAGAGAAAAGGGAATTTCAACCAGAGTCATTTGTATGCAATTAGTTCCTGGTGAAATTCCCTCTTCATCACAACAGTTAAAGTTGCAGAGCCCTGCCTTTTTTTGTATATGGTCACTCTAGTATAGTGCCTGCACCTTTAACAGTTGTGATGAAGAGGGAATTTCACCAGGAACTAATTGCATACAAATGACACCTGCTGAAATTCCCTTTTCTCTATAACTGTTAAAGTTATATGAGCCCTGTCCTCTTTTTCAGATGGTCAGCCTAGAGTCTGTGCAATCCGATTTATGTCTACTCAAAAGTAAATCCAGTGAGAGCTATGAGAGTTCCAGAGAAGTGTGGATAGCATGAAAGGCTCCAGCTGCAGTTCTATGCAGGCTTACCTAGGAGCAACCCACAATGACCACAGTGGGACTTGAGTCCTAGTTGTTTGGCGGTGGGGAAGGAAATGCTGCTGGCTCAGAGGATTCAGAAAGTGCGGAGCTCGACCTCTTCCTATCATCCACCTCCTCCATAAGGATTTCCCTTCATCTGGCCAGTTTCGTGGTCTATATTCTTTTAAAGTAGATCCCCGCAGGTCTGCAAGCAGTTGACTCAATCTCCCCCCAAATCGAAGCTACCATTGACAGATGAAGAAACATTGTGGTAGCATCCAAGCAACTGAAAAAGTTGTGGCAAATCAACACTTTGAAAAAGTGCAGTTTCATGGGGAAAGTTGGTGGCTGCAAGTTGGTGGCTGTGTCATATAAACAACGCAGCACCACAGCACAGCCGTGATGGATATATCGGTTGTATAGACGAGCCCCTGGACTCTTCTGACTCTCTGTATAGCATATTCAGGGGCTGGAGAGGTTGCCACATCCATCAGCACAGTTGATCCAGCTTAAATCTGGATCTGACCCAAGATCAATGAATCAGGGTTGGATAAACCTGAACTTCTTGGGATTGTCCTTATCGCCCCTATAGTATTGTCAAATTTCAACAAAACAAAACAAGAAAGAGGAAAAGAAAAAAAAAGCTACCTATATCGGAATATATTTTAACGTGTGCATATGAAATCTCTCTCTCTCTCTCTCTGGCTAAGAATTATACATAAACTTCAACAAAAGGAAACCAAATGTCCATATAAGTATCCATTCCCAAGTATCATCTACAGACAACCCACTCAAATGTTGAAAGCACTGCTAGGTCCTCAATCCATTGCATTGTAGGAGGTGAGCTTTTGAGTGTCATCACATGGGGGGAAATTGCGTTTGTTTACTGTTGCTTCTCCGCCCATGCATTTGTACCTCATGACTTCCTCTTTTGAAAAAGGAAGTAAACAATGTGCACATGGCCCATTCAGTGGGCCATTTTGATCGCACTGTTTTCCTGCACACAGCAGATGATGATGATGATGATGATGATGATGATGATAATAATAATAATAATAATGCATTTATCTTTTACCCACCTCTCCCTTTGGATTGAGGCGGGTAACAACATTAATACAACAGTACAATATAAATCAAACGCATAAAACTAATTAAAAGAACATATAAAACCAATACAATATTAAAATAACAATCAGGACACCTTAACATTCTTAGGTTTAAAATTCATCTGGGTAGGTCTGCCGGAAGAGACTAGTCATTATAGCTGTCTCTGGCAGGCCATTCCACAGTCTGAGGGCGGCAGAAGAAAAGGTCCTCTGGGTAACAGCCTACTTTTGGCTGACTGAAGTAAGTTTTCCCCAGAGGACTTGAGTGCGTGGGGCTGATTGTATAGGGAAAGGCTATCCCGCAAGTAACCAGGACCCAAACCATGTAGAGCTTTAAAGGTAATAACCAACACTTTGTACTTCGTCCAGAAACTAATTGGCAGCCAGTGGAGTGATTTTAATGTTGGTGTAATATGGTCACCACCAGGTGTACCAGTGACCAACCTGGCTGCCATATTTTGAACTAGTTGGAGTTTCTGGACTAGGTACAATGGTAGCCCTATGTACAGCGCATTGCAGAAGTCAAACCGCGAGGTAGCAACAACTTCCATCTTTAAAAATACGTTGGACTTACTGGGGTGCTTTTTTGTCGCACAGAGTAGGCTAGAAGGGGTGGGAGGTGTGTGGGAAGCAGATGATGTCATCAGAGGGACCCACAAAAATCTGTGAGAGCCCAGTAACAAGCGTGCAATAAAACACTCGACTGATGGAGCTCGGTGTCTTTCCAGTGTTCTAATATCAATCTTTTAGCTGTTGATTTGTGCTAACCGATGTGATAACTTCCAGGAAGCAGATAGATAATTTAAGAGGACCAGGTACATCAATTAATATTCAAGTTTGTTCCAATATTTAGTTTATCAATATAATAACCTCCTCCTGAAAAGAAGCAATAATTGGCATTGCCAAAACATATGATTAAAAGAAGCATTAGCTGTGTTACATTTCCAGCAATCAACTGATTTAGACAAACCCATATTAAAGAGACATTGTGGCATCCAATAGACATAAAGCATAATCAGAAATCCATAGAATCTTCAAATGCAAATGCTAAAGCAGCGATGAATAGATTAGGCAAAATGGGACAATCCAGTTCCCTATTCCATTCCTGCTTAAAACCCTGTTTTTCTTATTTTTTTCACCAGTAATAAATATTTACCAACATGGATCATGGGTCAATATGACTGATTGGCCTCAAAAGGTACTTCCAATAGCAAAGGAAACTCTGAAGCTGTAAAAGTGGCACGGCCACTTTTGAACAAATGTTGTAATTGCAAGTATTGCCATTCAACTGTAGCAGGCAAATTGTATTTGACCTGCAAAGCTGAGAATGACAAAAACTCATCATCAACACCTCCACAGTAAAGCTCAATTTTATGTGACTGATCTCTTTCTCCACTGATATGTACTGCTAGCTGATAAGGGACAGGACTATGTCATGATAGTGCAGTGAGCAATAGGTTTGTGTGAATTTATTATGAGAACAGGGACACCATTTTAATGTTGAATGAGCAATATCTTAAAAGAGAGGGGCAATGCATTCATTTTCATTGTATGAATACAGCCGCCAAATGCCAAGTGTAGATGCTGCCGTTTGCCCACTTCAGTGGAACTTTGTGGTTGCTGATGGTCCATATTAGTCTAGACCATAAACTGGAATTAATTCTGTTCTCCGTTGAGTTTTTCTGGATTTGCCTTACACCGCAACAAAAACAGTTAATGAGTGGAGTACAGGGATTGAAATCCTGGGAGGGCCAGATATAGGGCTCATCTATACCTAAGGCTGTAGAAGGAGGGAGGGGGAAGGATTGCGGCTTCTGCGATCCTCCCCCAGCATATGGCTGCATGATGTCCCAGACAGAGGAGCCGGTTGTGTGGCCCTGATCTGAGGAAAAAAAGGTAAACAAACAAACAAAACAAAACAACCTGCCCCCTGCCATCCCAGGGATGGCAAAATTGCTGCCCCCCACCCCCATGGGCACAGAGCCACCCATGCAGCTCCATGCCCGTGTGAGGACCTGGGAGGTCCTCGGGTTTGTTCCGGGACTGCGGAAAAATGGAACGTCTGTAGTTGCAGTTATCCTGGGGTCATCTCTAGGTTGTCCACAGGATCCCCTGTGTGTCATTTGGATGCACAGGGATGACCTAGAGACAATCCCAGGATAACCACATGGTATAGACTTGTCCTTAGAATCCTGAAAGAATTATGCTCCTTTTCAAATCCTATGATGAAAAAACCGACTCCATGGATTTTACATGGCCCTATGAAGTGGACTCTTATGAAGGCTTCAAAAGTTACAAATGGCAATGTCTCTGCACTGGACTGAATTTAAGACAGCACAGGATATGCATGGCTGACACACTATTTTTTATATATATTTGTGAGGCAGATGGAAAGCTAATAACTACAGCCAGTTCTGGGGAATGAGCTTGAAAGAAGGCTTCAGTTATCGTCTTGGCACATTTTCCCCAACTGCTGCTCTACTGGACATAAGGCCACTCACAGTAGGTTTCCATTTTCTATATTCTGTTCAAATAGCAAACATCAGCTAAACTCTTCTCAGTTGTTGTCCTCAAGCTACATAGATAATAGAGTCTTCCATCATCCTGCCACAGCATTAAAACAAAATGACAGGCAGTTGGCTGACCAGGTGAGGATCACCAATCTTCCTTTTTTCCCCTTTTTCTTTTAGGAAAATACAATAGCAGAAACAGACTTCCCTGAATATTTTGTGTCCTGGTATGAATGGCCTGGATGGATTCATGACCCTTTGGACCAAAGAAATTGTGCTGCATCCTGGGCTTTTTCAACTGCAAGTAAAGTGTGATTTCTATTCTCTTTCTTGCAACCTAGAAGATGAGATAGAGGCTGTCGTTGCTTGAAATCATTCAGTAAGATGCTGAATTCTTGCTGGATGAATTTGAAATGATGATTTATTTAATCATTCATTTCATTTCTATGCCAACCAATAGCTGAAGCTCTTGGCAATTCACAGATGTAATTTTACTGTGTAAGAAGTCTCAAAGGGATTATTATTATTATTATTATTGGCATTTTTCCTTTTGCATTTTTAATTTTTTTATTACTTCCCTTCTAGAGTCCCTTAGAAAGGGATTTCTTAAAGAAATACTAATGCTGCGTCCGGAAGAGGCTTTTATCACACTATTGACCTGCCCCATCCAGATGACATCCTTTTTTTAAATTATTTTTATTTTCCCTTTTTTTATTGTGAATATTAACAAAACTACACTGTGAAAAAGAAAAACAAAGAAACATTACATATTTAGAAATATCAGCATTTTTTCCATCAGGTATACCGTTCATTTAAAAAAAAGAAAAGAAAAGGGAGCTATGCCTTAAGAAAAGCAGACCATCAATCTATGTATTTATCCACTTGCAAATCACATCTATATAACACCTATTCAAACATTGATAGCATTAAACCCTCAATCCACTGCATTATGGGAGGTGAGCATTTGACCTTCCAATGTGATAGTATAAGTCTTTTAGCTGTCACAAAGGCTCTGAAAATCCATTTCCGCAGACCGTGTGTTAACTTCCAAGGAGCTGGTAGGTAGTTTAGGAGAACATGCACATCGTTCCATTTTAAAGATTGTTTCAGTACCCAGTTTATCCTTATCATGAGCTCCTCCCAAAAAGGGGCAACTACTGTGCATTGCCAAAACATATGAATTAAAGAAGCATTAGGTGCATCTCCGTTATGCAAGTTAGACAGACCTTATTGAATAGGTGTTGTGGAGTCCAATAAACCCAAAACAATTTAAATTTTGCTGAATAAGATGTAGCCTAAGATCCATAGAAGCTTCAGATACAGGGCAAGAATCAATTGATTAGGCAAAATAGGATACTCCAATTCTCTATTCCAATCCTGTCTTAAACCATGGGTATCATATTTATTTACTACAGCTAAATGCTTGTATATATGGGTTGTGGGTCCACATGTCTGTTCAGCTGCTATAAGTGTTTCTAACAATAATGGAGGCCTCTTTCAAACCACTTGACAGGGAGGGTCTCTGACCTGTCAATCATACCCATGTCCCAAAACAGCGCGGCACTGCTCAGCCTACCAAGATGATGCTACAAACTGAGTGACTCCCTCAACAAGTGGGCCCCCACCTTTCAGGTTCCCAGGGAAACCTTTATAGTTACAAGGCCAAGACAGGGGTTGAGAGAGCTACTCCCGTGAGAAACTCTGACAGAGATAAGCTTGCAGAGATGTTGACATTCTAAAACTATTTCTACTTAAAATCAGCAAGGCTTCTGGCCTTATTGAAGACTTATACCTGACATAAAGGTGTACTCGCTATCATCAGGGTGCAACGTTCTCCAAACATCAATCAAACCAAGTTCAACCATTTGCGCCTGAAGCATGTGTCTCATTACTATTTCGGTCTTAAGGGTGGGTGTATTTCTATCCAGTGAGGGATCTAAAATCTCATTAAAATCCCCACTGACAATCAAGTAATCATAAGTCACATCAACCAATTTACTGAAACATTCATGGAACACAGCAGGAGAGTCCGTATTTGTCCCATATACATTGATCATAGCAATGATTTTATCCATGTATTTCCCAACCAAAATTAAAAAGCGACCATCAAGATCAGTAATCACCTGTTGCAGAAAAAAACAAAGTCATTTATGAATTAAAATTGCTACCCTTTTGAAACGTGTTGAAGTATCTGTTACATGAACCTAACCAACCCAGTACTTATTTAACCAGTGGGTGTCTTCAGCAATCAAGTGATTTTTAGTAAAACGTTAAGCTTTTTTAGCTTAGAAAGCACACTTTTCTGCTTGTTAGTATTTCAGAGCCCCTTGACATTCCATGAAGTCACCTTAAGCATTGGACAGTAAGAAGCATGTTATTTGCCCCTCCACATAACCACATCGTACCAATGTTGCAAATATTTCTTACATTCAGATCACAAGTCACATTGAACCTTAATACAATACATATTGGTCTGCAATTTTTTTAAAAAAAAGTCTTGCTGTTTGTCTCTCCCAAATAGTAATAAAAGGGGGGAAAGGGGAAAAATCTTTAAAAAACAACAAAACTCAAAACAACAAAAAACCAACCTAAAAATAATAATAATTCCTGCCTTCCATTAGAGACCACGGCACACTCCCTCATCCTGTCCTCCCCCTGTATTGAATTAATCAGTATTCAATCAAATCAGCAGTCAGTATTTAAGTATTAACTAACTGCCTTGAAAAATAAAAAATAAAAAAAGCTAGTAAATTATATGTGCACAGCACAGCCCCAACAGTACTCTAATGGGTCGGAGCACAGATCTCATGGGATAGATTTTTTGGGTTTGAGCCCAATTAAGAATGATTCAGCAGATTCAGGAATATGAAATTTCTTAATTTGGACTTCATAATTAATACAGAAGATTTCTGGAAAGTGCAAATAATATTGCAAATGTTGTTCCTGGCAAAAGACTCTTGCCTTGGTGAATTTCCTTCTTTGATCAGACATTGCTTTTGAGTAATCAGGATACACCATTATTTTTGCACCATAACTCCACCATAACTCTGCTTTTTGCCGAGCCATTCGTAGAAGAAATTCCTTAGTAGAAGCAATAACTGGCCCCTCTCTTGATCCATGCATAGGATCTCCGGGCACATGACAGGCTCATTCAATAGCCAGTTGAAGATCCTCAGGGAGTGCTAACAGTTCACGCAGGAACGTCTCCATAAAGTCTGCCAGACGTGTCTGTGCAGACTGTCCAGGAACCCCGAGAACACGAAGGTTACACGAGAGTTATTTTCCAGCTGAGTAATTCTAGCAGATAACACAGTAATCTGATGCAGTAATCACAGTTTCATTAGCAGTCACCCAATCCTCCAGCTTGTTAACTTTAGACTACATCCGCAGAAGATGAGTATCAATAAGAGTCCACAGTCCCCTGTAGTGTATTTATGGAATTCAAAATTGACTGGAGCTGGTCCAGCTGAACCAAGCGTGCCAATTCTTGATCCATTTGGTCCAAATGTGCCAGTTGTTTTGACTGTTGAGACAGCTGTAGTGATGCTTTTCATTAAAGGACTCACATCTTCTCCTTCATCTTCTGTCCAAAGGGTCTTGGCAGATTTAGCCTTAGGAGGTTCCGGGGGTATGGGCGGTGTTCCTGCAGCTTTCTTAGTTTTCAGCGGAGCCATCCTCACAGCCTCCCTCAGAATACAGCAGGTGATTATACAAAACCAAGAAGCAAAATGAACTCCATGCAGAAACTCCCTGAACCAAATAGTTTGATAACAAGGCAGTCTAAAGGCTTTTATAAGCAGATAGTTGGGAGTGAAGCAGGAATGAACTGACTACGCCATCTCTACCATTCTTCCACTCGTCATCCTCCCATATTTCCCAATCACTTCTTCCATCTTTTTTGTACTGCGAAAAATCCATTAAGGATGAAAGATGGAATACCAGCGCAGTGTCTTCTGATGGTTGGCACTAGAAGCCTTCTGTCTGGAAGCACCCTAAGACAACATGAAAGCCAGTCTCAATCTGGAGCTCCATGCCTTGTGCAATGTGCAAATGAAGCTCCTATACAGGTAACTTTCCCCATTCAGTTCAGTGACGGGGACAGAACATACATGCCTTTCAGCTGGAAGGACTGCAGTGGACTACATGCAATGGAGACTTTTGGATCTCCCTAGGCACTTAGGAGGCCCTGCAAGGGGCAACATAAGAGAATGGACAACAGTTGTTATCTACAGAAGACTTCAGATTTTTGCAAATCAATGGACTAATGGTCATTTTTTTTAATGACACGGCAGTTTAGCAATGGCAAAAAATGAGATTCTTCCTTAGAAGAAGGGCTGCTGAGAGGTCATTGTCTCTTTCCACAAAGAGAAGAGCCTCTCCCACTCTAAGAGGATGGGCAGATGGAGATGGCCCTTTATGGACCCAGGTCTTTAGCCATGAAAAAACCTTTTCAGGTCTGCTTTAGGTAGGTCATCTCATATAGGCAATCATGTGGGAGCATCTTGAATTAATCCATCTTCCCTCCAATTGGCTGAACAAGCTGATCACATGTGTGGGTGTAGCCTCACATATCCCAATTGGATGGGAATGGAGAACCTTAAAGAGCTATTCCTTCCTCATAGCAATTTCTTAATTTTAAAGAATACTACATGGTTTATGGATGTGGGAGAATTCTGCAACAGATTCATATGGGTTTGGATTTCTATGACTCCAAACTATGATTCTGCAACAGAGCAACTTCTTCAGAGTTGTGCGGATTCCTTGGATTTGCAGACCAGGATTTGTTTTATTTATTTATTCATTTACTTACTTCTGGGGGGAATTTGCTCAAAGTCGTACTTTGCTAATATGTTTGAGTGCTCATGTGCAGTTGCGTAAGTGGCACAAAATTCTCATATATTTGTGGGGAAAAAATCTGATTCCATCAATCAGCAGATGACAGAGCAAAAGATGCCTGACAATCTGCGAAACACAGAAGGAACAGAATTAACAAAATCCATACATCCCTAACATGGTTGTATATATTCCATGATATTCATGGAATATATCTGGTGCAGAGAATATATATATATATATATATATATATATATATATTCCACTATAGATTACGTAGTGATCCTGACTGTTTCCCATAAAACAGGTGTTGCTGCGGATAGAATCGCAATTCATTCCAAAGGCCGCTTCACAGACAATCTTTCACCTCAAAACTTGATCTCTTGTGACACAAGGAACCAACACGGATGCAAAGGAGGAAGCATACATGATGCTTGGGCTTACCTAAAAAAATACGGGTAAATTCATGTTTTATATATTATGGCTTTTAGAGTTAAAAAGGATCAAGAGCAACGATATTTTAAGGGTGCAATCCTAGGTGTGGGTTGGCAGAAAAAAGTGCTACAACTCCCAGTATTCTCCAGCCACTGTTTCTGTCTAACTATGCCTAGGATTGCATGCTAAGTAAAGTAAGAGATATATGTGGACATCATGAACCAAAACACCACACCCCAAACCTCTATAAGTTTAAATGTATAAAAGCAGAAATGCAATCAGGACATGGTTTCTCAACAACCCACCCTTAAGGTGCTGCTAAATTGAATAGAGGAGCGACTAGGTGCTGTTTGTTATATTTGTTTGGTAATGTAGTTTCAGTGTGTAACTGGTACAAGGCAAATGCTATCGAAAGGAACATACACACAGTGCCACTTCAAAAGCAAATTGCATTGTTTTGGGAGTTGATAGCTCCTGGGAAAACAAATAGTTTCTGATAAAAATGGTTGAATGTATCCATTATGATTGTATTATTCAGATAAAGGAACACTTACTACTGATGAAGGGTAGCAAGCCACCCAGAACCCATGAGCTGCTGTAGGGTTCTGGGTGGCTGGTTTTGCATGACATGACAAGCTATGTGTTGTGATGCCAAGCCCTTCCACCAAGATGTGAGACAATAAAGAAGTCTGCTGTGCAAGCCACAAACACTTTATTCAGTAAATAGAACCTATTCACAGGGAATGTGAATGCTAGGGAATGTGAATGTTAGGAGCTATCCTCTAAGCTTAATTAGCCCAACAAAGCAAGGCAGTTGCCTAACAACTAAATGGATGGTTTCCTGCCATGCCCAAGAGGCTATTACCAGACCCCCCACCTTCAGGGAAGGCCTTCAAGCTGTAGCCTCTGCCATCTGGGCTAGTCTGGTGGACTGCCTCCCACCTTCTCTCAACCCAACCGGCTTGACTCTGCAGTGGACTCTGGGATCTGTCAATTCCTCCCCCCACTGAGTTCCTGGGAGGGAGGGAGGGAGGGAGGGAGGGAGGGAGGATGCGGGAAGATGATTTCTGAGCCTGGGCCTCCTGTTTGATAAGCTCCTGGGAAGACTCCTCCTTGACTCCTGGAGACTTTTGGAGAATTTCCTTCCCTGCTTCCTGTCTTGGCTGGTCTTCTTCAGCCTCTGAGTCCAATTTGGAATCCACACCTCATCCTGACACTGTGCTGCCTGGAATAATTATGTTAATCCCCCTGCATGTGACCGGCATGCACAGGGAGGGGAAATAAGCCATGGCAGCTTATTTCCCCTCCATGAATGTGTGAAGCAGGTCTGTGTCTTGGCAAGTAAAATGATGAGTATGTGGAGTCTTTCTGCTGCTCCTATAAACCAGGGGTAAGCAACCTCTTTGGGGCCATGGGCACATTAGGCAATTTGGGAAAGTATCATGAGCACAACTACAAAATGGCTGCCATCGGAGCCATGGCAAAAGATAAGCAACCTCCCCAAAAGACTGAGTACAAGGCAGAGATGGGGCTGAGTCCCAACACACTAAATAACTATTTTGAACCCACAGTTTTTAGTAGCAACATGACTGATTTGTAGTTTTGCAGTGTGGTTACTCACATGACGTTATCACTGTCCTGCACTCATCTCGCTTCTTCCCTTCCCTTTTGCATATTATTTTGGAGCGGGGAACGTCTGGTTCATTTCCTCCATGCAGGATTAAAGTGCCCTTCCATCCCCGTGTATTGCCATTCTCATGTCTTTTCTTTCATTGGGGGCGTGTGCTTTGAATGTGTGCTTGTTGACGAAAGAGGAGGGCGAGGAGTTTCGCCTCCTCCAGCACACCGTGTCAAATGAACTGAGCTGGTCAAAGGCTTTTGCTTCTCCAACCCCACCCTCCTTGCCTGCAGAAACGGCGCCCAACCACTTAAACGTTGAATCAGTAAAATGCTATACAACAAAGCCAGAACGAGGGGGGAGGCTCCCACGTCCATCATCCAACAAAAATCAATGAAGTGGAGGGGGAAGGAGAAGCAGCAGGTTGGGGCAGGTGCAATAATGGGGGAGCAAACAAGTGAAAAGAGAGTCCCCCGTACAGCTACGATCATGAAAGGGACCAGAATTTGCCACACAAAAGAAATGGAAATCAAAATCATGGGTGCATACCAGGAAAAAAAAGTAGGTGTGATGGAGCTTGTAATGTGATGTTTCTTTAAATAGAAAATAATTCTGTGATAATGACAAGTCCTCATCACTGCTAGTAAATATCCATGATGTAATTATGTGACAGATTGTGGGTAAAGAAAATTAGATCAACCTGTCAAAGCAGAAATCTAAAATTCTGCCTTCTTGTTCACTGTGGTTTAAATGAGCTGTTTACTTCATGTCTGAATAAAATAATATAATTTGTCATTATGACAGTAGATTTTACATCATGGGGGTGCCAATTGCCTCAATTGGTTTGCCAAGGCTCTTAAAAAAATGTTCTTGGTTTTCACAAAAATGTGAACATCTAAAAGGCACCTGTATCAATTTTTAGTTAATCCTGTACCCACTTTGCAATCCTATACACACTTAGCTGTGGATGAGTCCCATTGAATTCAACTGGATTTTTTTCTGGATAGTTATGAATAAGATTGTACTATAAGGCTGCCCATCCTGAATTCTGCACGAAGGGCAGGATACAGAGCAGCCCTCCATGCCACCCCCACCCCCATTTGGGCTCTGCCACGGTTGTGTTGAGCATGCTAAACATTGGAAGGCCCATCCTGCTAAACCAGGGGTGGACAACCTTTTTTTGGTTGGGGGTCACATTCCCTTATGATTAATCTGATGGGGGCTACTTGCTGATGATGAGTGAGGTTGAAGGCAGCAATGGACAGGGCTGGAGGCAAAGTGCCTTTTTCTCTTCCTGCCAACCCCTTTTCTCACCCTCCCTCTTCCTTACCATGCTGTGGGTTCAATGGAGCTTTATTTTTATTTTTACACCTCCTCTTCCTCCAACCCTTCGCCCTCTGTATCTGCACCATGACCTGCTGCAGTGTCCAATGTGTTTCTCTTATAGCTCCTAGTAGCATGCATTGGCCCCACTTCTGCCAACTCATATTACCTGCTTGTAAGCTTTGTGGATGTCACTATGGGAAGAGTGCATAGGCCTCCCATTCCAGGTTATGGCTACATGGCCACGGTCTGGTGGAAAAGGGCCAGGAATGGAATGTGCCCATTAAATAAATAGGATTCTAGATGTTCCCATGACATTCTGCTTTTTGAGCACAGATCAAATGAGTGACAAAGAAAATGCTTTTAAAAACCTTTCCATATCAAATCAATCTGCTTCAGCCTTAGCCAGATTTTCTCAGCAGCCACTTTAATCTAAATGGTTGGAGAGTTCAGAAGTGTAATCTTCCAGAGAGGAATAGTAACATCTTCATGAAGTTTTCCTAAAACCATTGGCCTTCACATTTTCTCCCCGCAACAATGACAGATGCAGATTGTTCATTGAGAGTTGAAGGAAAATGATGGTATGAATCAGAGCTTACATCCAGTGGTTTCAGTTAGTCTTGTTTAAGAGTTTGAAACTTTCTCAGAATAGATCTGCACAACAATGAGCTGTGAAGATTTTTGGTACCTCTTTGTGGATGAGAGGAAACTTTACTCGGGAGGAGGAAAGGGGACTGGATGGGGCTTCATGATGCAGATGCCTTATCTTGACACCAGAGGAGGGACGGCAACATCTAGGGAGAGCAGGCACTAAAGATGTCACTTTCCTGGGTTGGCCACTATCTGGTGTGTCTGCACTGTGCAATCCTGACCCACATGGTAGCCATTTCCTCTCATCGGTAGATGCACAGTGAGGCTCGCCTGGTGCCAACATTGTTATCTTTTCGGCGCCAGGTCAAGACTTTCCTCTTCTCCCAGGCATTTAATAGCGTATGTTGAGAGTTTTGTTGTTGTTGTTTGACCCAGAATAGTTGTATTAAATGGATATTGTATCTATAACCTGCTTTTATGCTTTTTATGGTTTTAAATTTTGTATATCGGTTTTTAAATGTTCAATGTTTTTAATTTTTGTGAACTGCCCAGAGAGCTTCAGCTATGGGGCAGTATATAAATGCAATTAATAATAATAATAATTATTTAATAATCCCATTTTGCCAAACGCTCTGTATAGATTGCCATTGTGGGATATTAAAGAATTTCTATCTGTTGAATTAGAATAATAGAATCATAGAATAGTAAAGTTGAAAGGGGCCTATAAGGCCATTGAGTCCAACCCCCTGATCAATGCAGGAATCCACTTGGTGATTCAAACTTGGCAACATTACCAGAAACACACAACAAAATGATGTGGTATATGTTCTCACATGATGATAAGGGTAGATTAATAATCATGGAATAGGACTAAAATACCTTCGGTTAAGATACATTTTTGATCACACTTCTCCTCTGAACATGGCAAGATCAATCCCTAAGGCAGCAATCCACAATTCCATTAGTATGGACCTGTTTTAGAGTAAGGGTCAACTAAACATGATATTAACGGTGTATAGATTCAGAAGTAAGGCACACTGAGTTCTGTGAGGCTTACTACCAGGTAGGTGAGTATAGGCCTGCACACTAAATTGGTTATTTTGAACTTTTAAAAAAGGCAAATAGCCATGGTGGTAGGGGGCAGGAGCTGGACTGTGGCAGGCAGGACAGGGGAGTTCAACCCTTCTCCCCTCCCCCAGTGTGATCCTGATGAACATTGCTTCCCTCACTACTGAGGCAATGGGACGAAAGTCAGTGTCGAGTTTAGTCCAGCCCCATGATAATTGTGCCTTGCAAACTTGAATTGCATTTGGGTATTGGCATTCCCATTCCTAACAGAATTACTTACAGAATTGATCACAGTGAAACAGTTACCTGATTGAGGGCAGGAATCCTTATTAATCAATACAGTATCTTTTAAAACACAGGGTTTTCTCTTTTTATATATAAAAAAGTTCTTTTCTCCAAACAGGTTGGTGTCTCATACTTGCTATCCATTATTCTGGAATCAATCTCACCAAACCACCTGTGCAATTTCAAGTGTATTTGATGCAGAGGGGAAAAGGCATGTTACACGACCATGTCCAAATAACATAGAGCCATCCAACTACATTTACCAGTGTCATTCTCCCTACAGAATCTCTTCACAGGTAAGTGCAGCAGCAGCTATTTACTTTCCTCCTGTGTTATAGGGCGGCGGCTGCTTAGCCACCACCAGATAAAGAGGAAATGTATCATCCAAAAAGAGGACAAAAGAGAAGACAGGGGCCATGTCTACACCAGCCAGTTATCCCGGGGTTGGCTCAAGATCATCCCGGTGTGTCCAAATGACAAACAGGTGATCCCATGGTCAAACAGGGACAAGCTTGCAGTTGTCCCGGGGTAACTGGGACTGGATTTTTCACAGTTTTCCCCACAGTCCCGGGACAACCCCGAGAACAGGGGGCAGTGTGGCGCTCGCTCCTGGGGTTGTCCCTCCTCCTCACAAGTAGAGCGGCTCACCAAACAGGCACAGAGCTCTGCAGGGGGAGCCTGTGCCCATCAGGAGGTGGGGGCACATTTTCGCCATCCCAGGAATGGCCCTCTCAGTGGTTTTTGGCACTGAGTTTCCAGTTTTGTTTTGTTTGTTTTTTAAAAAAGAACCCTTCCTTTTGGCACAGGATCGTGCCCACACAAGTGCGCAAATGTCCACTTCTTAAAAAAGAAATGCTGTGCAGGAATGTCCCTCTTCACTTCTGGGATGACGCACTGGTGTTTGGGCCCTGGGGGACGATAAGCCCATGGATTTGCATACAATTTGCCAATGCATATGTATCAACACCAATTTAGAAATAGTTCCTATAAGTTCAATAGAAATACATGTTGTTAGGGAAAGAAGCGCTCCCCATTCACTTTCAGCAGAGCAAGCGTGTTTCTAGCCAAGTCCAGTCAGTAAAGAATACTCACACTCCAGCGGTTTAGTGTATAATACAAGTCCTTTACTGTGATTCCAATATAGATATATACAGCAAACTGGTTTCTCCAAATAATACAGGTCTCCAGGAAGATTTTATAAAGCATTTTTCTCCATCCTCATATTTCTCATTCCACCAGCCTTCTCCTCCGCATAATCATTCAGCCTAACAACAGCCATTCTAATGTCCCTGTCTTATATACATTTTGGCTGTACACTGACTCAGCACTCAATCAATTAAACAACCTTCTAGAAAGAATCCCACTGTCTCACTGACCTTTTTACAGTGAATAGAAAAAACTATTATCCTAGATAATTGACTGCAGCTGCTCTAGTCAGTCCTCTGGACACTCTAAACTGTCCAGTCCTTTATTCATCTTAATAGAAATTTTCCCTGACACATGTCACCAAGTGAGTATGTGCTATCATGTGCTAACTGTTGATGGGCAACTTCTATGCCCCTGTTCTCTCTTGTTATGGTACTTTGTCTTTAAACTGGACTTGGTTTGGACAAATAGAGGGTGCTTTCACACATAGGAATGAATTATGTAAAGCAGGACACATAGACCACCTCACTTTTTATTATATCAGGAAACTGACAATTTTTACACTTTTCTAACATTTAATATATATTTAGACATATTGTATATGTCTATCTTTAAAAGGAATTGATTAATTTTTGATTTGGATGTTAAATTGGGGGGGGGGGGTTCTACTGGGAGACCGCCACGACCTAAGAAAGGCTTGGCTACTGTGCAACCCAACCCATATGTCAGACATTCCTGCAAAGCTGCTCAACATGGATTTAAAGTAGACATGCATAATCTATGGCAATTACAAATTCATAAATGCACCAAAAAGCATGGAAATTCTAAGTTAAGGTGTTAACTAGAAGCTAGTACATCTTATCCTAATTTACCTGTGCAGCCAGAAGATCAGATTATTTATCATAGTTGTTGAATGCTATATAGTGGAACGAACAAACAAAATTATATCTTAGCCACCCTGAAATGCTAAATGTGGAAAATATATGTAAAAATGGGTAAATAATGTCTCTTTCTCCCCACTTTTAGGAGACTGGCATAATGAAAGAAATTAAAGAAAATGGGCCAGTGCAAGGTAAAGAAAAACGGAAAAACAAATTTGATCTTAATTTTTATTTTTTTCCCTTGTGCTCAGTCCATGCATAAAAGCAAGCTCTATAGATGTACACTACCCATTTTGCCAAATGTAAGAACCCTGATAGCGTTGGGGACCTATACCCTGTCCTTGTTTTCCCCATAACAAAGGAATAAAAACAATGCCTGGGCTGCCTATATGAGGCTGCACTGTGGCACTGTGTTGATTATATGATGCAGCAGCCACCTCGCAGCCATTGCGGGGCTTTCCCTCAAAAATCTGCCCGGTCAGACCCACCATCTCTGCCCTGAATGTATGTTCTTGGGCTACTTTTCTATTACTCACCAGTTTGCCTTTGGGGAAATTAATATTTTGTAACAGCTCATGCCCACGACGGTGGCCATTTTATGAATGAACAAACCCTTCCTTGGTTTTTGGTCCTGGGCAACTTCAACATCCCATTCGGGACCAGTTTGTCAAGTGCAGCTCAGGAATTCATGGCATCCATGACAAACAGGGGCCTATCCCAATTGGTCTCTGGACCTACACATTCAGCAGGTCACACCCTTCATGCTTTTTCAGTTCCGAACAGACAGATCTGTGGGTGGAGGTGCTAAATACCTCCGTGTTGTCATGGACAGACCATTTTCTGGTCAGGGTTAGTATCACGGCTACCACCCGCCCCTGCAGGGGTGGTGGACCAATTTAGATGGTCCGTCCCCGAAGGCTGATGGATCCTCTTGAATTCCAGAAAGCTTTAGAGGGTGCTTTGTCTGGTATTGTCAACGATCCTGTAGAAGCCCTGGTTAACAGTTGGAATCAAGCTGTAAAAAGGGCTATCAACACGATCGCCCCAAATGTCCTCTCCGACCTGCTGCTAATCGGGCACCTTGGTATACTGAAGATCTCAGGGAGTTGAAGCGGGAAGGACGACGACTGGAGTGCTGATGGCGGAAAACTTGACTTGCATCTGACAAGACACGACATAGAGAACAACTTCGTTCCTATGGAGTGGCAATACGTGCAGCGAAGAAAGCTTCTTCTCTGCACGCGTTGCGTCTGCGAATTTGCATCCAGCAGAACTGTTCAGGGTGGTGAGGGGTCTAACTCAGGCACCTTCCCCCCTGAATCTGATTTTAGAGCCTTCGGCAGTTTGCTGTGATGCCTTTAATGACCATTTCACAGATAAAATCTCTTGGATAAGAGCCGACTTAGACGCCATCATTATAGCAGAAGCTGACAATGCAGTGTCCAGTAACTCCATGAGTAGACTTACACTGGATCAGTTTCAGTTGGTGAGTACCGAGGATGTGGACAAGCTGCTTGGACGAGTGAGGAGGACGACTTGCCCTCTCGATCCCTGTCCTTCTTGGCTAGTCGTCCAGGGAGGAGATGCAGTTAGATCACATCTATAACATATTATTAATGCATCTCTCAGGGATGGGAGTTTTCCAACATGTTTAAAAGAGGCGGTAGTACAGCCACTGCTAAAAAAGCCCTCCCTGGACCCTCTGGACCTTAATAACTATAGGCCAGTATCAAACCTTCCATTTTTGGACAAGGTGATCGAGAGGGCAGTTGCCTTCCAACTCTAAGCAGTTTTGGATGATACAGATTTTCTAGACCATTTCAAATCGGCTTCAGGGCAGGATACGGAGTTGAGACTGCTATGGTCACCTTTGTGGATGATCTACGCCTGAGTATTGATAGGGGGAGTATGTCCCTGCTGGTACTCCTGGACCTCTCAGCAGCTTTTGATACGATCGACCATGGTATCCTTCTGGAACGCCTGAGGGGATTGGGAATCGGGGGCACTGTGCTTCAGTGGTTCCAGTCCTATCTCTCGGGTAGTTTCCAGATGGTGATGCTTGGGGATAACTGCTCTTCAAGGAAGGAGCTTCTATGTGGTGTACCACAAGGTGCCATCTTTTCCCCAATGCTGTTTAACATTTATATGAAACCGCTGGGAGAGATCATCTGGAGGCATGGGGCATGGTGCTATCAGTACGCTGATGACACCCAAATATATTTCTCTATGCCTTCGATAACATCGTCAGCTAAGGATAGTGTGTCTCCTCTGAATGAATGCTTGGAGGCGGTAATGGGCTGGATGAGGAAAAACAAACTGAAGCTGAATCCAGACGAAACGGAAGTGTTTGCTGTCAGAGGCCACAACCTGGGTTTGGAGGTATGTCAACCAGTTCTGAATGGGGTTATACCCCCCTTAAAGACTGTGTTCGCAGCTTGGGGGTACTCCTAGATCCGTCGCTCCAAATGACAATGATACGATGGCCAGGAGTGCCTACTGTCAGTTTCGGCTGTGTGCCAGTTGCACCCCTTCATAGAGTTGGAAGACCTAAAGACAGTAGTGCATGCACTGGTAACTTCGAGGCTCGACTTCTGCAATGTGCTGTACATAGGGCTACCTTTGTGCCTAGTCCGGAAACTTCAATTAGTTCAAAATATGGCAGCCAGGTTGGTCACCGGTACACCTAGGGGTGACCACATAACACCAATCTTAAAATCACTCCACTGGCTGCCAATTAGTTCCGGGCGAAGTATGAAGTGTTGGTTATTACCTTTAAAGCCCTACATGGTTTGGGTCCAGGTTACCTATGGGATCACATTCTCCCATATAATCCGCCCTGCACACTCAGGTCCTCTGGGAAGAATTTACTCCAGTCAGCCAAAACTAGGCTGACGAGTGTTACCCAGAGGACCTTCTTTTCTGCCGCTCCCAGACTGTGGAATGGCCTGCCGGAGGAGATTCGACAAATAAGCAGTCTTCATGAATTTAAGAGAGCCGTGAAGACTGCTTTCTTCCGGCAGACCTATCCGGTTGAATTTTAAGATGTTTTTAATGATGTATTTGTTTTTATCTGTTTTAATGGTTTATCTATTTTATGATTTTTATATTTATTTTTGTTCCCCGCCTCGATCTGAATGGAGAGGCGGGTTAGAAATAAAATAAAATAAAATAAATAAACCACTTTCTGAGAGTGCTCATGATACTCAAAATTTGGAATGTGCCCACTGACCCAAAAAGTTTAGTGGCTACTGCTCTGAGTAGAGAAAACTGTTTATTTTATATTGTTTTTCTCCTCCCGCCGCCACATGCCCCTAAAAGATTTCTTATCCATGTCCTGTGATTTGTCTCTTCTGCTCTTTTCACACTTATACCCTATTTCCAACCATCAGTTTCTTTCATCCCTTTCTCCTGCTGTTTTTAAGATTCACTTCCTCCTATAACAGTTTTCCTCTGTTATCCCCTTCCTCTTTATTCCCAGTTTAAAGAAATATGATTGACTTGAATCATACTCAAAGCAGTGTGAGTTCTTCTTTCCTGATGGGCATGTGTGCATCAACAGAAATTCACACTTTTTTTTTCCTGGGCACATTTCAGGACAGAGGGAGGGGGGACGATGGTTTGTGTTGGTATTCAAACCTCAGAAAAATCTGGGCAATAGCGTAAGATGGTTTATGAAAGAAGCAAATAAATAAAGTGAATGATAGACATAGATAGCCAGTCTATCACCAGGAATGGGAAGACCAAAAGAAACAAGGACTCGTCATATGCGATTAATTTGGATTTTGCTTCTACTTTTTATTATTTGCTTATGTTTAAAACTTCAGATAAAAGAGGCACGCTTATTAACCTTCCAAGTGGGAAAGTCATATATCAGTAATGAGCAATTGTTAAATTATAAGAATAATAATTTAAAAACATTCATTTTGCTTGCTTTTTTAAAAATGTAGCCATCATGCAAGTATATGATGATTTCTTCCTTTACAAGAGTGGAATTTATAAGCACAGTAGGAACATAGGTGGGGAGCTACAGCATGATCAGAGGAGAACCCATTCTGTCAAAATTGTTGGGTAAGTGAAACCATGGGTGTTTTTTGCATGCTTTCCCCGCAATATATAATAAATAGGCAGTGGACACAGCAATAAAAAAGAATGTTTTCTTCTGGTGCCAGGCTTCACTTGCCTCACCTCCTTCCCTCCATAATGTGGAATGATTTGCATCATTACAGGCTTCCCTCCCTGTTAATTTCATGCTCATTAGGGCTGTAGCCCAAAAGTAGGCCACAGTGGAGGGCCATATGGTCACCTCCTGGCTTTTCCCACTGGCATGGGATTTGTTTTTCCTATAGCCTAGCATCAATAAAATAATTATATCTTGAAATACAGCAATACTATTGTTCCTTTGAGACTGAACTAAATTACTTTTCTTAATCTGAACTGTTATCCAGCACTGGTGCGATATTTACAGTTCAGTCTCGTGAGATTTTGAGAAGAGATCATGGCAATATTATCAGAAGAGAGATCAAGTCCTCAGTTCATGACTGGGGCATAAATTATAAACATCTTCAAAACATGAGACACTTGTATCTTTTGAAAGTTATTGGCAATGTTTTTTCTAATAAAGGAAGTTCGGGCTCTATATATTGACCATAGTTTCAGGAAATTACTTTCTTTTTGCACTAAAGTAATTTCTTGCTCAAAGACTGTGTGTGTGACAGACAGCAAGAAAGGGAGAGAAGGAAAAGAAGAAACCTATCCAGAAAATATTTCTGATATACTTTGAACGTAACAATTTGAAATTGATTCTGTGTCCGGGATTAACTGGAAGCTTTCTTTGTACGGACTTTACAATCAAACAGGATATGACACTTTGAAAACGGTTTGAAAACTGTCTATGGAGTGTGTCCTGGGCCCCAACAGTTGTCACTACTGTTATAAACCGTTTTAAAGCAGTCGTGTAGATCCTGCCATATTTTTTGCTGCCATATTTTTTGCTGATCATCTAATGCCGCCTTTCCCAACTTATTCATTTTATTTATGTATTACATTTATATTCCACTTTTTTCCTCCTTAAGGAACCCAAAGCAGTGTACATAATCCTCCTCCTCTCCATTTTATCCTCACAACAACAACAACAACCCTTTGGGGTAGGCGGGGCTGAGAGTCTGTGACTGGCCCAAAGTTACCCAGTTTGCTTCCATTAATGAGTGGGGACTAGAAACTGGATCTCCCACCTCCCAGTCCAACACTCTAGCCACTATGCCCACAACTTAGTGCCTTGTATTATACTTCAGTTGCCCCCAGCCAATAAGGCCATTGGCTAAATCCAATGTCACACAAACAGACTTTCACTTCCCCTACTTCCCCACCCCCCAGTGGAAGGTGCAGAGGCACGTTGAAGGGGAGGTGTCATAGGGGGGTGGGAAAACCATTCTGCCAACAATTTCTGTTCCACTAGTGGACAATCAGAATTGGATTCAAGCCATTGATGGGAACTGTAGTCCAGGCACCAGGTTGGGAGGGATGATCAAAGGGTTTAACTACACATTCATTGCAAATGCCTGTAATGAACAAAGTGATGGGCACTATTTCAAAGCAAGCCGTGGGACATGCTAACAATATTATCCGCATCCTGCTTTGTTTTTTTTGTTGAAGTTCTGAATTGCCTTTATTGCCACTGTGTTGCATGGAATGTGCTTGCAATGAAACACTGTGGATGCAATGAAACACTGGTAAGTGCCTATGGTAAGCTGTATTCAGGGGCAGTGAGGGCAGCAAAAAAACCCAATACTTTGCTGCCACTATTAAATCATCAATCTGCCGCCCAGTGGAGCTTTTCAGAGTTGTCCGGGGGCTTCTACATGCTGGCCCCCAGGACATGGTAGAACTATCTGAGGCCCGCTGTAATATATTTGCTAGGCACTTGCAGGATAAAGTCTTTGGCATCCGCCAGGACTTAGACTCCAGTGTTATAGAAGGTGAATCTAGTGAGGTATCCAGAGCACAGGTTTGTCCTGTTTTCTTGGATGAGTTTCAGTTGGTACAGCTCGATGACGTGGACAAGGTGCTTTGTGCAACCACCTCTGTATGGGATCGTTGCTCCTCTTGGCTTATAAAAGCTAGCAGGGATGGAACAGCCGGCTGGGCCAGGGAAGTGATTAATGCCTCTCTATGAGAGGGAGTGGTCCCAGACCGTCTGAAAGAGGCAGTAGTGAGACCACTCCTGAAGAAAGCTTCCCTGGACCCAGAAAATCTTAATAACTTTAGGCCAGTGGCAAACATTCCATTCCTGGGCAAGGTCCTTGAGCGGGTGGTTGCTGGCCAGCTCCAGACACTCTTGGATGAGACTGATTATCTGGATCCATTTCAGTCGGGTTTCAGGCCTGGTTTTGGCATGGAAACAGCCTTGGTCGCCCTGTATGATGACCTAAGTCAGGAGAGGGACAGGGGGAGTGTGACTCCGCTGATTCTCCTTGATCTCTCAGCAGCTTACGATACCATTGGCCATGGTATTCTTCTGGTACGACTGTCTGAGTTGGGAGTGGGAGGCACTGCATTGCAGTGGTTCCGCTCCTACTTGACAGGTCATCTCCAGAAGGTGGTGCTTGGGGGACATTGCTCGGCCCCTTAGATTCTCCAGTATGGTGTTCCGCAGGGGTCAGTCTTGTCCCCCATGCTTTTCAATATCTACATTAAACCATTGGGTGCAGTCATCCAGAGTTTTGGAGTGTGTTGTCATCAGTATGCTGATGACATGCAATTCTACTTCTCCTTTTCATCTTCATCAGGTGAGGCTGTGGATGTGTTGAACTGGTGCTTGGCTGCGACAATGGACTGGATGAGAGATAATAAACTGAATCCAGACAAGACTGAGATGCTGTTAGTGGGGGGGGGGGGGCTCTGACCGGATGGAGGGTGTTCAACCTGTTCTGGATGGGGTTGCATTCCCCCTGAAGGAGGAGGTTTGTAGCTTGGGGGTTCTCCTAGAACCATTTCTGTCACTTGAGGCTCAGGTGGCCTCGGTGGCACAGAGTGCCTTCTACCAACTTCAGCTTGTGGCCCAGCTAAGTCCCTATCTGGACAGGGATAACCTGGCTTCAGTTGTCTATGCTTTGGTAATCTCCAAGTTAGATTACTGCAATGAGCTCTATGTGGGGATGCCTTTGAAGACGGTTCAGAAGCTGCAGCTTGTGCAGAATGCAGCGGTCAGATTGGTAACAAGGACAAGAAAGTTTGAACATATAAGGCCGATTCTGGCCCGCTTGCATTGGCTGCCTGTATGTTTCTGAGCCCAATTCAAGGTGCTTGTTTTAACCTATAAAGCCTTACACAGTTTGGGACCACAATACCTGATGGAACGCCTTTCCCGACATGAACCTACCCGTACACTACGCTCAACATCAAAGGTCCTCCTCCGGGTGCCTAGTCCGAGGGAATCTCGGAGGACGACAACAAGGGAGAGGGCCTTCTCCGTGGTGGCCCCCCAATTATGGAATGATCTCCCCGATGAGGCCCGCCTGGCACCAACACTGTTATCTTTTCGGCGCCAGGTCAAAACTTTTCTTTTCTCCCAGGCATTTTAACAGCTCAAGTTGAGGTTTTGATTGACATTGTGGCCAGGCTTAACAGTTTAAAATGTTTTAAATGTCAGCTGTTTTACGTTTATGGTTTTAAATTTTGTATATTATCTTTTTAGTGTTCAATCTTTTAATTTTTGTAAACTGGCCAAAAAGCTTCGGCTATGGGGCGGTATATAAATGTAATAAATAATAAATAATAATAATAATGAATGCCACTAGAATAATGCTCAGAATGTCACAAATTGTGCATTCTACCTCTTTCACTATGTATCAGGTGAGTTCCTGTGGTGACATACAGCCCCAGGGCAGGTGCATTCAGCTACCCCTGTTTAAAGAAGAAGAAGGTTCAAAGAGCTGAATGCTTTATAGTGATCATAAAGCTTTAATGTAGTAAAGAATAAATGTTCTCAAAGGCGGTATGCTTTCCTGTCGCGCAATCCTAGGGCATCCTACATAATTAAACGGGTTTTTTAAAAGCTGTGGAGGGCAACAAGGTATCTTCTCCCCTTCATTGCTTTTTCCTTTTGTGTGCTTTTGAGCCTTTGTGAAGAAACTGATTCTTGTAAAGAAAAGGTTTGATATGTTTTCAAGTGTTTTCTTTTGATACAAGACTGAAAGGTTATGTGTAAAGGGGGAAATGTGTTTCTGCTAGAGCAGCCTTCTCCAACACTGATTATTGGTTTGAAGGAAGGCGGTGTGGCGGAATGTTGGCCACAATGCTGATTGGCTGGAGGGTTATGGCTGGAATGGATATAAGGAGTTGGTGAAAAGTCTTCATGGAGAAGTTATGAGGTGTTGACATGAGAGTCAGACAGGAAGGTGGCAGCAGGAGTAGGAAGCCAAGCTGAGAGCACACAAGGCAGAAGCTGAGGAAGCTTTCTTAAGGAAGGGCTGAGTTCTGAGTGTCAGCTGGTGACAGTGGTCTGGAGATGGAGCAGCTGCTGCACCAAATTGAAAATACCAGGGAAAATCTGGTGAACAGCCGTCAAGGTTCCAGTTGGTAGCCAAATCCTACCAGAGTGTAAACATCTTATCAAGCCCTCATTGCCAAGAATGGGAGAGCCAAACGTTACAATAATCTCATAGTATGTAGTTGAGGCTTGTGTGTTGTTGTTGTTTTTACTCTAGTGTAAGCATGCATAGCCCTGATTCAGATGGGGGAAACCATGCTAAAGGAAAGGAAGTTAAACCTTCCCCCCACATCCTTTTCTGTTTTTAAAGAAAAAAGTCTCCATTGACACCAACAAATGTTGTTTCTGTTTCTTTAAAAGGTTTTAAGGATATTCTGGTTACCACCAGAATCTGGCTATGGAAGCTTTAGTTCCTAACCCTAACCAATCACAGGCCAATTCCCTTATCAAGGCACCATCATAGTTAACTCATATTCTGCTGAGCTGCATATAAAGTGAAGAGTAGTACGGATATATCCCTGCAGCAGGGCTGTCTCTCTTCCATTACTTGAGATTGGATATTGTGCTTTTGACCCCGGACAAGTGTAAAAATAAAATACTGGAAATGCTTGCTTAGCTCAGGTTCTTCAACTAAGGCCCTTTCTACACCACAGGGGTGTAGCGGGCACAGTGTGGCCAATCCCGGAAGTAGCTGCTTCCGGGATCGGTGCACTCAAGCCATGTCATAGGCGCAACATCCCAGGTTGTCGGATGTCGTGCCCACCATTTTTTTAAAAAAAGTAAGGTTAAACCCCCCCCCCCACGTGCAATCGGCCCCCTCCTTCCCTGCCATCCTGGGGATGGCGAATTTGCTGTCCCCCCTCTCCTGATGGCCACGGAGCCATGTGTTGCGACTCCGTGTCCATCAGTGCTGCTGTGTTTACTCGCGCGTAAGTGCAGCAGCACCGGGGTGGGCAGCCACATCTTCCACGGTCCCGGGACTGCGGAAGATTTGGGATTTTTCTGGTTCCTGTGAATCTGGAAAAACCCTGTGCCCCCCACCCCCTTGGACTCCCTGAGCGTCATTTGGACTCACAGTAGGGTGACCAGATAAAATCCAGGTCAGGGCTCCTGTAACTTTAACAGTTGTAGAGAAAAGGGAATTTCAGCCAGGGTCATTTGTATGCAATTAGTTCCTGGGGAAATTCCCTCTTCATCACCACAGTTAAAGGTGCAGGCACTATACTAGAGTGACCATATACAAAAGAAGGCAGGGCCCATGCAACTTTAACTGTGGTGATGAAGAGGGAATTTCACCAGGAACTAATTGCATACAAATGACACTGGCTGAAATTCCCTTTTCTCTACAACGGTTAAAGTTACAGGAGCCCTGACCTGGATTTTATCTGGTCAGCCTAACTCACAGGGAGCAGCCAGGGGCCATCCCAGGCCACAGGCCTGGTGCGGAAAGGGCCTAAGTGAATGATAATTAATTGCGGTAGGCCTCCTTTCTGAGTGAAATCAATGGTTGCTTCTTTGTTTGCATCAGAAGCCAGCTGATGTGAGAACTATAATCCCCTGCACAAGGGTTAGTGGTGATGAGTAGCACACCTCTCCCTGGAACCTTCACACTCTCCTCCCAGCTAGTTTCCTCAGAAGGACAGGTAGGTGACTTGGCTGTGCTTCTTTGCCTTCATGGTTCCAGGCTTCCTCTGGCTCTGAGGCCAGCTTTGGGGACATTCCTCCTTGGCCTTCCCACCCTCCTTCTTCTCATAAGCAGCTGTCCAAGCTTAGCCCACACTGGACACCTTCATTCCCACAAGCAAATCCAGATTTGCATATAGGCCCTCACTCATAAGCAGCCTTCAATACCACCATCTTTGGTCTGGATGGTTTAGGTTGAATTGCTTGTAGGGATCATGTTTCCTTTCTTTGGGAGATTTCATCACCTATTGTCTCCAGAGCTAGGACTCTGCTTTTTCCATGGTTCACCCCTTGAGTTGGCTGGCCACCTTCTTCACACTCTCCCCTGGCATGGATCCTGTCCCTGCACCCCAGTGAGCTGCAGAAGTCCCTGGCTCAAATGCTTTCTACAGCCTCCTATTTATTCACTTCCTACTGCTGGTTAGCTCTCACCGTTGCCTTTGCTACTTGAATACATCTAATCTTACCTTCTCCCTTCACCTTTGTCCTTCTTGTCTGTTATTGCAGTTGAAACCTGTAAATGCAAGCATATAAAGTTGATCTACTTCTCAGTGTAGCCCTCTTTTGCTTGTAGGAACAATAAAAGCTTCTGTTGTCTATATCAAAAGCTTAAGTAAACTCAGTTAAAATGAATAAAGGTGCCCTTGTTTTAAATACTACTCCCGTTTTTTGCCGCTGTTTTAAAACAAATATATCTGCAGTTCTAGAAAGAAGTTCACTGGCTCTCTGAGAGTATGACTTCTACTGTATTTAATCAAGGATATGCTGCTAGAAATTTATTAGCTATGATCAAGGGTGTGTGTTAGCAATTTCTTGGGCTTGTAAAGGAATAAAATAACTGTCAGGTTCACAGGACACTTACAAAAAGTTGTGGTGGATGGGCTTTAAACATTTAGCTACACAACTTGGTTTGAAAATTGATAGTAAAAGTTAGTTTTTTTTTCTACATATGCTTACAATTATGCACCCAATATGAAACCCATTTCAAGTATTTATTTTTCTTTAGCATTGAGAGGACCCTTTGTGGCACATAAATTAAACAGATGATATCTTCAAGAACTGTAAGTGAAGTCCATCATGGTTCCAACTTACAAATTTCACAGGCAGATGTCATTCATGTTCAAACATTGACTATGTATGGCTGAAACCTGGAATGAATAAACATGAGTGTAACCAAAAGTAAGGAATCTGGGTGAGGTACCACAACAGTCAAACACGGAAAACCCTTTGTTTTACAAAACTTATGAATTTACTTAATAATTAACATTCTGTGAGTCACCGAGTTGTCTTAACTCCCAAATAGATGTCCAATTGTTCCTGCAGGGCCCTGCACGTTGCCCGGGTAAAAGTCTTGTTGCTGTTCAACTTCGCAGGCTGCCCAATTCCTGCTCCTTACAGACATTCTGTGCAACGTCACCTCCTCTTTCCAAACTTCCCAAAATCCCTCCAACGGTAGGGTGACCAGATTTTGGAAACCAAAATCCCGGTTCCTCCCCCGCCACCCCCCCCACCCAAAACAACCCCCCCACCAAGCCACCCCCCCAAAAAAACACCAGCCTGGACCTACTGGGTCCTCTTCCTCCGCCGCCCGCGCCGGGTCTTCCTTCACCACCGCCAGGTCCTTTGCCGCCGCTGCCGGGCTCGTAAGGCCAGAGGCCGCACGGAAGAGACGGGAGAGGGCCGATTACATCACTTCCGGATCTGGCCCTCTCCCGTCTCTTCCGCGTGGCCTCTGGCCTCACGAGCCTGGCAGCGGCAGCAAAGGACCTGGCGGTGGTGAAGGACCCGGCGGCGGCGGACACGGCGGCGGTGGCGGCGGAGGAGCCTGGGAAGCAGCCGCCCCAGCAGGTAAGTGCCCCTCCTCACGCCTCGCGCTCCGGAGGGAAGCGGACACCCCTGCAGGTAAGGAGCGCAAGGCGCGAGGGGGGGCACTTACTTGCTGGGGCGGCCACTTCCCAGGCTCCTCCGCCGCCACCGCCGCCGGGTCTACCGCCGCTCGTCGCCGCTCGTTGCCGCTCGCTGCCACTGCCGCGTGACCCCCATCCCCCCGGTTTTCCCCCGCCGCCCCCTGGTTGGCCCGGATCGGCCTAGGTTTCTCGGTTAGGACCGGGAAACCCTGGGCAATCTGGACACCCTATCAACGGTCTCCTCTTTTTCCTTTCCCCCTCCCTTTTCCTTCCACTCCTAACCGCTCCAAACTGCCACAAACCCCTTCTCCTCCTTCCGTTATCCTACTTCCCTCCTTTCATGGAATCCGAGAGTTGGAATGGACCTTGAAGATCATCTAGTCCAACTCCCTGCTCATTGCAGGCTCTGAACTGCTGGGTGCAGCTGCAGCATCTTCTCTTTTATCTAGGCAGAAAGATGTGTCTTGTGCTCTTCTCTTGCTTGGAAATGGGAAAGATGGGCTTTCTCTCTCTCTTGCCGCTGAGATCCTGTTTGCCCACATGGGTGGAACAGTTGTGTCAGCTGACCCAACAGAATGGACCTTTCTCTTCTTCAAGTCCTATCTTCTTTCACAGAGTAGTCAGGTGTTAACCTATTTGGGCTGACTGCAGCGTTGTGCTAAGGTCCCCAATTCATACCAGGCATGAAGTAGCAGTGAAAAACCTCTGCCAGAAGTCCTGAGAAGCTGCTGTTAATTGGAATAGACAATAAGGAGCTTAGATGGATAAATTGTCTTAAGGAAGCCTCCTATACTCCCATTTTGTTCTTTCTGGGACAAGTTATAATTAGTTTTCATCATCTTGGCCATTTTTCTTTCATCCATCCATTCACTATATTGACAAGTTGGATATTTTCATTATAATCATGCAGTGAGATATTAACCCAATAACCCATCAGGCATACATTCTGCCCTTTGCATGTGCTTGTGCAGAGGTTGCATTGTCACAGGATTTGGTGAATTGCACGCACGTTTTTCTATATTGTTTCTACAAAAACATTTATTCCAGATAATTGCTGTTGTGAAATACAGTGGGTATCCCATGAACACCACTTACTAATCTCACATCAATTTTGCCAGATGGAAGCCATACACATAGCTTTCTGTTGTTCTCCATCTTTCCTTCTGAATTCCCTATTATAGTTTATATAAGGTATATCAAACCTTTTATATTGCCCTTGCTTATGTTTACTCTTAGGACTTCCGATGAATACATGAAAAGTTCAAACTCTATTCTAGAAGTAATTGTTTGCCATCTTTAATGATATGAGGTAGAATCAGATCTTTACACATCATTAAATGGATAGTTAACATTTTAGGCACACAAAATAACATTCTAAGTGCACTTAGACTTCTTCAAACTTCCACTTGTGTATTTTTTTTAATGTGGCAATGTTTCTTTAGTATATGAAGGTAGAGGTAGAGGTCAGTCTCTTCATTATTTTGCTGCTGGAAAGCTTGTGCTGCTGCAGCTATAAAAATAAAGAAGTATCCTGGCAGGCCTGGACCAAGATATTCCCCTGCCAGAAGCAGGGCAGCAAATAGCCAAGTCAAGGTGCATAGTACCCAAGGCTAGTCAAGTTATTTTGGCATCTAGGACAACACAAGCACCTCTCCTCATCTGTGATAGCAAAAAATACAGTAATAAATTGAATAACTAACAATGTACTGCCTTGTACTGACAGCCAAAATCAGCTGCCAAAGGCAGCTGCCTCACTCTGCCCAATGGTAGGACCAGCCCTCCTCCTGGTACCAGTGGGATGTGCCATACCTCACCTTCAGTTTTAAGAATTCCTACAATCCCTCTTGCAATAATATTTTTATGATGCAATTTTTCCCCCAGCACTAGGGATATAAAGCCATTCTAGTGTTTTTTGGGATAGGACTGTTGGAGGCCATGCCTCCCCATCAACCTCCATGCCTCCTGAAGTCTGCTGGGCTTGTTTTCTGGGATGGTGCAACAGTACTAGTGGCTGCTATTTCCCTAGCAGAGAGCATAATAATAATAATAATAATAATAATAATAATAATACATTTATTTATTTCTTACCTGCCTCTCCCTCCAGATCGAGGTGGGGAACAACATCAAATATAAAATACATAAAACTGATTAAAAGCACATAAAACTAATACATTGTTAAAATACCAATAAAATACCAATAAAACACTTAAAATATATCTGGGTAGGCCTGCCGGAAGAGATCGGTCTTTATGGCTTTCTTAAAGTCAAAGAGACTATTAAGTTGACGAATCTCTTCCGGCAGGCCATTCCACAGTCTGGGAGCAGCAGAAGAGAAGGTCCTCTGGGTAACAGTTGTCAGCCTAGTTTTGGCTAACTGTAACAAATTCTTCCCAGAGGACCTGAGTGTGCGGGGCGGATTGTATGGGAGAAGGCGATCCTGCAGGAAACCTGGACCCAAGCCATGTAGGGCTTTTAAGGTGATGACCAACACTTTGTACTTCGCCCGGAAAGTAATTGGCAGCCAGTGAAGTGATTTTAAAGCTGATGTGATATGGTCACCCTAGGTGTACTGGTGACCAACCTAGCTGCCATATTTTGAACTAGTTGAAGTTTCCGAACTAGGCACAGAGGTAGCCTGATGTACAGCACATTTCAGAAGTCGACCCTCAAAGTTACCAGCACGTGCACTACTGTCTTTAGGTCTTCCAACTCTAGGAAGGGGCACAGTTGGTGTATCAGCCAAAGCTGATAGTAGGCACTCCAGGCTGCCGCATCTATCTGAGCTGTCATTTGGAGCAACGGATCTAGGAGCAGCCCCAAGCTGCGAACACAGTCTTTCAGGGGGAGTGTAACCCCATCCAGAACTGGTTGACACACCTCCAAACCCAGGTTGGGGCCTTTAACAGTAAGCACCTCCGTCTTGTCTGGATTCAGCTTCAGTTTGTTTTTCCTCATCCAGCCCATTACCATCTCCAAGCATTCATTCAGAGGAGACACACTATCCTTAGCTGATGCTGTTGTCAAAAGCATAGAGAAATGTATTTGGGTGTCATCAGCGTACTGATAGCACCCCGCCCCATGCCTCTGGATGATCTCTCCCAGCGGTTTCATGTAGATGTTAAACAGCATTGGGGATAGGATGGCGCCTTGTGGTATGCCATACAACAGCTCCTTCTTTGAGCAGCAACTATCCCCAAGCATCACCATCTGGAAACTACCCGAGAGGTAGGACCAGAACCACTGAAGCACAGGGCCCCTGAGTCCCAATCCCTTCAGGCATTCCAGAAGGATACCATGGTCGATGGTATCAAAAGCCGCTGAGAAGTCCAGAAGTACCAGCAGGGACACAGTCCCCCTGTCAATATTCAAGCGTAGATCATCCACTAAGGCGACCATAGCATAGTCTCACAGCAAGAGGACAAAGTACCCTTCTATAATTATGTTAGTGAGTGACCCTTGCACTAGATATTTATTTATTTATATCCTACCTTTCTTCCATAGTGGAGCTCAAAATGTCTACTTGCAGTTCCCAAGTGGCTTCCCCTCCAAGCACTGACCAGACCGGGACCTGCTTAGCTCCAGCAAGGTGGCTGTCTCATGTGCTTTCAGACCATGCCCTGGGATGATGCTTTTTCATTTCTGCACTAGGAATGAACATAGAAAGCTGCCTTGTACCGAGTCAAGCCATTGGCACCTCTAGCTGAGTTTTGTTATCACTGACTAGCAAGCTCTCCCTAGGGTTTTAGAACACGGTCTTTCCTAGCCCTGGAGATGCAAGGATATGCTACATGCAAAACACACACTCTAGCACTGAGCTATGGCCCTCATTTATCCATTGCAAGAAAGACAATCTGTTAGGAAATACGTAAGAACCAAGATCCAAGCTGGAGGAATTATTATGCACTGATTTATATCTATTCCTTAATAGTCAGGGAAGCTATTAGAATTTCAGAGGATTGGTTTCAGCATGAACCTGGCTGCTTTGGGATTTATTTTCTCTACTATTACTGCCGTGCCTTATTGCTAGAGAACTCTAGCTGAGGATATATAGCAGAGAGTTGACTGAGAATACAAATGAGCCAAAGGGTCGTGAACTCTGATTCTTACACAGAAATCACAATGTGAGTCAAGGCACTGGAAGCCATAGCTAAGCTCACAGTCAGCAGAGGTCTTTGTAGCCTGCTTTGTCACATTACTAACATAATCATATTAGCTTTGGAAGGAAAATGCTAGAGTTACTTATATGCTGTTTGGCTTTAGCTCAAGGTCCCCTTGTCCTGGGGTAACATCACTGAAAAGTGCCATTTTGGCATAAATGAACCACTAGGAAATGAATGTCTCTAATTGTTACTATGTAGCATGATTATAAGGGGACTGAGTTAAAAGAAAATGGCTTTATCATTATGCCTGAATTCTGGATATTTTTCAGAGTTGGGAAACACACACACATTTGTCACTGAATGGTGGCAACAAATCCATCCTCAGTGAAATAATTAAAAAGTGGCTTGTCTGAAGTCCTTCATCAAGCAATAGGAAGTAGAACCTGCTGATCCAAGCCTGAAACTCACATAGGCTCCTATGGGCTGCTATATATTGTTCAAGGAGGATAAAGTGATTGCAGGGAAGCTGAATGAATTCTTTTTATCTCTATTCCCTGTAGAAGATATAGGACAGATAACTGTCCCTGAATTGATAGTTCTAGGAAGGGAGTCTGAGGCAAATAATGGTAACAAGAGATGAAATTCTAAATCAAGGATGGGCAGGATGTGGCCCATGGGCCGTGTACACTCCCTGTCCTCTGGTGCATCCCCCACCAGCACGCCACCAAAATTTGGTCACCAAACCACCAATTTTTGTGGTCACCACTGCCATGCATCTGATTTCGACTCCGAGCCCCTCCTAAAGCTGCTCGCTCCTTTTCTGGATCTTATTCACAAATTGAAAGCTAATGAATAACTGGGACCAGTCAGCATTCACCCTAGAATTCTTAAAGAACTCAAATGTGAAATCACTGATCTTTTAATAAAAATTATGTAATATGTCCCTAAAATCAGCCTTTGCACCAGAGGACTGGAAAGTGGCCAATGTAATGCCATTTTTTTTAAAAAAAAAGGAATCTGGGGGTGGGATGGAGGAACCAGGAAATTACAGGACATTTAAGCTTAACTTTAATGAGATTTCTGGTGGGAAGTCTTATTAAAGATAAAATTATCAAGTATATAGAAGGACAAGTCCTGCTGAAAAAGAATCAGCATGGCTTCTGCAAAGTAGGTTCCATCTCACTAACAGTGGTGTAGTGGTAAATTTTGAAGTATGGTCACTCGTCATGATAGTCTCTATAGCCAGGTCCACAATGAGGCTCTAAAAATTCAGGCAGTGGTGTTGATAAATATCAGCAAACCAGTTTTCACGTCCTCTACGAGCAGTATTTTTGTAAAACTTTTCAGGACCAAGCCACCCCAAAATCCTTTGTGTTACAACATGGAACAATATATTTTTGCTGGGAAACTTCATTCCCTCACCCCCAAATACGGTAAGGGTTGCAGCTAAGCTCACAGAGAATAGAGAAGTCTGAGGGGCATGTGTCAGAGATGACATCAGCCCATGCTTATAAAAAGGCATTGTTGCTCTGTCCATGCAAGTCCTGGCTCTTTTGTACCACTGCTCACTAACTTTTTAGATGTTTTTCAGATTGTCAATAAACATGTGGACAGGGGTGATCCAGTAGACTAGGAGTGGGAAATATGTCACCCTCCAGAAGTTGTTGTACTGCAACTCCCATCAGCCTTAGCTAGCACTGTCAATGGTGAGGAATGATGGGAGTTGCAGTCCAACGACATCTGGAGGGCCACACATTCTCCATTCCTACAATAGATATTATGTCTTGTACTTCCAAAAAACTTTTGACAAAGTCCTTCACCAAAGATTTCTGAGCAAACTTAGCAGTCATGGAATAAGAGGAAAGGTCCTCTTATGGATCATTAACTGGTTAAAGAACAGAAAGCAGGGCGTAGGAATAAATATAGGGATGTCAACAGTGGGGTCCCAGAGGGTTTAAACTTATTCATAAATGATCTGGAATTAGGAGCAAGCAGTGAAATGGTAATGCTTGCTGATGACACCAAATTATTTAGAGCAGTTGAAACTAGGGATGTGCACTGGATCGGACCCGATCCACGATCCGAGTCCGGTCCAGTGGGAAATCGGATAAATTATCTGATTTCCGATCCCGCAGCTGGATCGGCCGATCCAATCCGAACCGGTCCGAAAAGGCTCCGAACTGGTTCGGCGGATCGGCGGATCGGCGGGCGCCCACTGGCGCCCACCGCCGCTTCCATTGGCGGGCGCCAGCGGGCGCCCGCCGATGAAAGTGGACAGCGGGGGGGGGAGGAGGGGGGCGCTTACCTTCTCGGCCCGTCCGCTCCCGTCCGGCACTAGCAGCTACTACCAGCGGGCTCCGCGGCCTGCTCTAGGGTGGCGCGCCGGGTGATGTCATCACCCGGCGCGCTACTCTAGAGCAGGCCGCGGAGCCTGCTGGTAGTAGTAGGCACCGGCGCCGGACGGGAGCCGCCGGGCCGGGAAGGTAAGGAGGGGGTGCGTGGAGGGGAGGAGGGGGCGCGCGGAGGGGGGAGGGGGGCCCTTACCTTCCCGGCCCGGCGGCTCCCGTCCGGCGCCGGCGCCTACTACTACCAGCAGGCTCCGCGGCCTACTCCAGGGTGGCGCGCCGGGTGATGTCATCACCCGGCGCGCTACTCGAGAGTAGGCCGCGGAGCCCGCTGGTAGTAGCCGCCGGCGCCGGACGGGAGCGGACGGGCCGAGAAGGTAAGCAGTGGCGGGGAAGGGGGCTTACCCCCCCCGGAGCCGTCCGCTTCTATCCGCTGGCGCCCGCGGGCGCCAGCGGATGGAAGCGGGCGGCCCCAGGGGGGGTAGGGAGCGCGGGGGAGGGGGCTTACCTGCCGGGGCCGTCCACAGCGGACGGCCCCGGGGGGGAGGGAGTTAGGCCCCCCCTCACCCACCCGCCGCCATTTTTTCCTCATAGACTTGCATTGCAATGCAAGTCTATGGGGAAAAAATGGAGGCCGATCCAAAAATTTACGATTTTTGGGTCGGGATCGGACTCGATCCGGTCCGGGGGGCCTCCGATTTTGTCCGAACCGGTCCGGGACAAAATTGGAGGTCCCGATCCGGGTCCCGATCCGATCCGGGGGGTCCGTGCACACCCCTAGTTGAAACAAAAAAGGGAATACTGAAGAGCTCCAAAAGGATCTCTCCAAACTGGGAGAATTGGCATCAAAATGGCATGTGAAGTTACATAGGTGGCTGCTAGGACTTGATGGTGTATGAAGGATAGCCTTTACCTTTGTAAACTGACTTATCTTGTTTTCAGCATTTGCATTTTATAAGATTGCCTCTGAAATACAATGGGTTCAAATAAATAATATATTCTCTTTCTGCATTTTCTATGTGTATTGCTTTCCAAGACCAACCACCCTATTTCCTCGAATCCTTTGTTCACTGAGCAGTAGCCCCATGAGCCCAAGAATCATTTGCAGTCCCAATTCCCTAATTAACTTCTGAGCCAAGGAATATGTGGTGTAGAATTGAGCTTTATTATTATTATTATTATTATTATTATTATTATTATCTTTCTCGCTTGTGGTGGTTTTTCTAGATGGACATGACGGGCTTTGCCATGTCATGCTGTCTTTTATTGATTCAGGAATTTCCTGATTATTGAGCATGTTTTAATCATGACTGCTTTCTGGATGTTGGTGTGGATGTATTCTGGTAGGCCCAGTTTCTGGAGGTTTTCTGTATAGTTTTTTGATGTGATGCCGGTGACTGATGTGACTAATGAAATAATTGTGACCTTTTCCTGTTACCATAGTGCTTTGATATCCATGGCCAGTGGTGTATATTTTTTTCTCTCCTTCCTTTTCTACAACATTTTTGTCATTCGGTATTGCTAAGTCGATGAGGTATGTGTGTTTTTCTTTTTTGTCTATGACCATTATGTCTGTTGGTGGCAGGGTATTGTCTTGTCAGTTTGAATTGTTCTGTCCCAGTAAATTTTATGATCTGCATTTTCCAAGATTGTTTTGAGTGAGTATGTATAGTATGGTGTCGGATGTTTGATAAGGTTGAATTTGATTGGCAGTTGTTTGTGAATTATTTTTGAAGCCGTATTGTGTCTGTCCGCATAGTCCATTCCTGCCAGAATTTTACATCCTCCTGTTATATGGTCTATTGTTTCTTGGAATTGCTGGCATTTCCTGCATAGGTCTGTTGTTATACTGTTCTCTTTTATGATGTATTTTTGGTAGTTCTTGGTGGCTATAACTTGATCCTGTATAGCTATTAGGAATTCTTCTGTTTCTGGAAATAGCTCACCCTTCCTGAGCCATTCATACAATTGTTCTTTGCTTATTTGTGGGTTCTGTATTATGTTGTAGTGCTTCCCATGGAGCGGTTTTTGTGCCCATTTTTCTTTTTTCTCTGTGTGAGTGGTTGTGTTTGATATTCGTTTTATAGTGCTAGGTTGAGTGGGGTGTAATTTTTTATCTGCTTTTACTATGGCTTTCTGAATGGGGGTGTTTTTGGTGTGGAAGAATTCTCTGAGTTATTTTATCTGTTTAGCATGCATTGTGTTAATGTCTAGCAGACCTCTTCCTCCGTCTTTCCAGCTGATTGTTATTCTTTCAATGCATGAGTTGGGATAGAGCCTGCGGTGTTTTGTGAGTTCGGTGTGATTGAGTCTGTTTATTTCTTCGAGTTCAGTGGTATTATTATTATTATTATTATTATTATTATTATTATTATTTGAATGTAGAAGAAGAAAGGGGAAACATCTTAATGCCATTCTTGTTCAGTTTAGTTTGATAGAACTAGCTGGCAGCCCTCCGACAGAAGAAAACTCATTAAAGAAAAGATTAGATTATTTCAGTGACCAAGTGGAAAGGAGATGTTCTAATATTGTATGCAGTGTTCCATGCTGCTTTTGCTGAAAATATGCTTCTCAACATGGCCAAGAAATTGTCAAAATACTTTAAAATTTTACATTTTCTGTTTGTTAAGATTTATATTGCTTGCTTGCCATTTTTTTTAAAAAAAATCAGTACACAAAAGCTTCATGTTTCCTTTATTTCCTCCACCTCACTAGAAGGTACCGGGGGGGGGGGGGGATATTAACATAACATATCTTACTAATGCCATCTCTTTGGACAGGTGGGGTGCACTGCAAGATGCAGATGGACAAAAGCAAAAATTTTGGGTAAGTGATCTTGACCTTTAAAATAGAGAGAGGCTACAGGCCCCAATCCAGAGAAAGATCATTGTGAAGTCAGTGGGGCAAGGTAGCCACAATTAACGGAAAATCCCCAACATGTTTAGACTGAAAAAAGTCCTACAACTCCCGGCACTCCTCAGCAAGCCATGCTGGCTAGGGAATGAAGGGAGCTGTAGAACTTTTTTGTCAAAACATGCATGGATTTTGGCTCTAAATTAATATTAGTGGACTTTATAAAAGCCTTACTAATTTTCTCTGGATTGAGGCCAAAGTCTACTTCACTTGTGTAAATTATCCACCTCTGTATTTCCTTCTGCACATATGCTGTTTACATTTTACTGCTTCACATCCATCACCATGATGTTTCATGATTACATTGTGGCTGGGTTGGCAAGAATACCAATTGTCCCTGGCAAAGTGGTTTCTGTTTTGCTTTCTCACTTTATATTTGTAATAGCAGAGTTACATTCAATGAGTAATATCAATGTTAGTCCTACATAGAGTAGAACCCTTGAAATGAATGGGACCGACTGACATTAGTCATAACTAACTTAAGTCTCATTCATTTCAATGGATCCACACTCTACGTAGGACTAACGTTAGATACTACCCAGTGACTGAATGAGCAAAAGTTCTGTTAAATGTATCCAATGATCCAATATCAGAGGAAGGCTCAAACTATACATCACAATAGGGTGACCATATGGAAAGGAGGACAGGGTTCCTGAATCTTTAACAGTTGCATAGAAAGGGGAATTTCAGCAGGTGTCATTTGTATGCATGTAGCACCTGGTGAATTTTTCTCTCCATCACAACAGTTAAAGCTGCAGGAGCCCTGCCCTCTTTTGTATCTGGTCAAGAGGGCCGGGCTCCTGCAGCTTTGACTGTTGTGATGAAGAGGGAATTTCACCAGGTGCTGCATGCATACAAATGACACCTGCTGAAATTCCCTTTGCTATACAACTGTTAAAGATTCAGGAGCCCTGTCCTCCTTTCCATACGGTCACCCTGATCACATGGAGTTTTGCATTTGTAAATAGCCAAATTCAGTCAAGGGAGATGGCAAGAAAGAATGGGAAAATGGTAGATGGAGAGAAGCGAATTAAGTCTTTTCTCCAGTCAATGTCTTGCTCAAAATACCAGCCCTCCACCCAGCAGTCTTTTCGCCCACAGGAGGAGAGACACAGGATTTCTGTACTTTTTCCGCCAGCAGCTTGGAGGCTGATTTTGAGTTGAAAAACAGAAGGGAAAGAGTTAAGCACACTTTCTTTGTCTACCCTTTCTCTGCCCCGACTAACTGGCTTTTAAATCAGCAGTGAGGGAAGGGAACACCCCGCCATTGAAATCCATGTATCATATGGTTTGTTCCAAAGGCCCAAACGATAGATCATGCAGATCCATGATGGATCTCCCAGGGTGTTTCTAGATGAAGCTTTATGGTGCTACCTCCATGCCCCATTCATGACATTTTATTAGGGCCCCCAGACGATGATGTCTTCCAGACGTAAGCCTGTTTTTTCCCACTGCTTTCTCCACTGTTTTTCTTATCACAGAAAACCTATTAAGGAAGGAAAGGAAACAGATAGAAGTACTGCGAAATGCCTTCTGATGCTTAGCACTAGGACCCCTCCATCTGGAAAGCACCCCCAATAAAGCAATGCTGGTGGAAGGATGTTTACCCTTTTCCCCAATTGAAATAATTCATCTGGTTACTAATAGCCTTGCCTGGGGGAAAAGACAAGTATTTTCCTCAAGCAGAGCAAATAGCAGCTTTGGGGAAGATGTTGTTGTTGTTGTTGTTGTTGTTGTTGTTGTTTATATGGATGTCCTGCCTTTTCTCCAAATAGCTCAAGGCAGCCTACATAGTTCTGAAAAGGGCACATGTGAAAAGGGTTATTCCACCCGGAGCCAACCCTTTGGCTGCTATTGAACGTTAAAAACACATGTCAGGAGAAGGTCACAAAACTCCCATATCACGCGTAGTTTGGCCTTAAGAATCCTGAGGAGTTCAGCTCATATATGCAGCTTTTATTAGTCTCCAGTTAGACTTTGCCATCTAGAGATAAAGGCAAGGTTGATTAGTACCTTAAAACCGTCTGACTACTCTCTAAATTTAAGAAGGGCCGTGCTGGATCAGACCAAGGGTCCATCTAGTACAGCACTCTGTTCACACAGTGGCCAACCAGCTGTTGACCAAGGACCAACAAAGCAGGACATGGTGCAACAGCACTCTCCCACCCATGTTCCCCAGCAACTGGTGCACACAGCCTTACTGCCTTGAATACTGGAGGTAGTACATAACCATCAGGCCTAGCAGTCATTGATAGACAAGTTGTTTGTAGTCATAACTATAGAGAACAAAATATCCCAGAGCTTTACTGACATTCAGGACCAAACTTGCCTTAAATGACACAGACCAGACACGGATCCATTTCTCTTTACTCTCCCATTCTTGGAATGTCTAAAATAAGCAATGTGTGCTGTGAGCTCAGCACACTGTGCACCTCCCTGCCATGACCTCATATTGGCTGACTCAGGGTGAGAAGATGCACAGAGCAATGCCACATCTCATGTTACAAGAAGGAGAAATAAGAAAACTAGCAGCAAATTGGGGCTGTCTATAAGCGCTCAAAGCCCCATGGTGGCTGTGAATCTGCACTGCTTCAGTTATATGATGCAGCCACAGATTCACAGCCACAGCAGGACGTTTCTGCAAAGTTGTTCACTAAAAAAGTTGGGGACTTCCCCTGACTCTTTTGGTGGGAGCGAGGTCACTCAGACTCTTCTTCTGTCTGGCCTTACTCCATGGCTGATCTGGGGGGCTGTCCTGGCAGAAGGCGACAGCCGATTGGTTGTCGGAAGCCAGGAAAGCCAGGAAGAGGGCGGGGTTGTTGACTCCAGTACCTGGATGACCACTGGAAACTCTGCGTTCCCTCCTTGGCATCAGGATTACCTGTTGCCACCCCGGGTAAGCAAAAATTGCAGGGTTTGGGGGGGGGACACGCTTCTAACTCAGCTCCGTAAAGACAGACCTCACATTTTTTTATAGCATCTAGTCCTGTCGTTTAACATTTGGATGGTATCATGGAGGGTGATTCTTTAGTAAGACTATGGCTAGGAAGGGAAAGTTTAACCTCCCCTCCTTGTGCACTGAAGTTGACTATTGTCCCACCCTGCACACCTGTTATTTAATTAGAAATATGAAAATGTGATTGATAATAATGTCACTATCATCACATATCTCAAGACTACAACTCTCATCAGCCCCAGCCAGCATGGCCAATGATCAAGGATTGTGGGAGTTGTAGTCCAAAACATCTGGAGGGCACCAAGTTGCCAATGTCTGATGTATAGTTAGGTAGCTCAAGTAGCTCTTGATAAGAAACAGAATCAAGTGAAAGTCTATTTGGAAAAGGACGATGCTACTCCACCACACCTATTCTTTAGGCTGGAGATATAGCTCTTCTTTCTTCTCCTTTCATTGCATTCCTGCTTGATTACAATTTGGTCATTCACAATAATAAAATATTATGTCTCTTCCGCCATTAGATTGCTGCAAATTCCTGGGGAAACTCATGGGGAGAAAATGGCTATTTCAGGATTTTACGTGGACAAAATGAATGCGACATCGAAAAACTGATGATAGCTGCCAAGTGTCACCTTTAGGAAGCTTTTGTTTTTGTCATTTTTTAAAATACCAAATAATGGAATGTACTATACAAGGAGCGTTTCCTTTCCTGCTTTTCTGCTACATAACCTCTAGGTGGCGCCATTGTATAGCGGAATAGTGCAAATACGCACAAGGAAATCACACTTCCTTTTGCTTCACAACTGAATGCCGTGTTTTCCCTGCTGTAAAAGACTTGCTGAAAGTGCTGGTTAAGAGATTCACATTGTCATCTAAAGAACCCATAAACAAACCATGAGAATAGCCCAGTATTACTACTTTACATTCTTTGGGGGCTCCCAGATAAGGCTTTTATTGTGTATTCATTCTACCTTATACGTAGAATTTTAGGGGGAGAGGGTCCAGTTGTTATCATCCGTTTGTAATCATCCTGTTTCCACCATCCATTTGTAATCTTGTTTCCACCCTACCACTCCACTGCTCCTTTTTTCTTATCCCAAAAAATCTGTTAAGACAGGAGAGACAGAATAGCTGCACAATGCTGTTTGATTGGTAGTGCTAAGAGCTGTTCTCAGCCACCCAGAGAGCTTTGGCTATTGGGCAATATAGAAATAAATACACAACATTAAATGCATCTCTTTTCAATGGACCAATGAGAAACATTGACTTGAGTCAAATTGCTATGTAGAAATTCTTTAAATATTTTTCCAGCTTCGCTGGCTAATCTTTTTAAAATAGCATTCCTAGCAGCATGAAGTGAACCCTGGCAGTTGTCAATTTGAGGTAACCTTAGGAATAATTGCATCTGTCAGTTTGATTGTTTTCTTTTCTTTTTACCTCTTTGAGCTTTTAAACTGCTTAAAACCAGATAGGCTCATGTTCCTCAGATGTTTCCAAATCCAAATTGCACTATGAAACTTTCTGCAATATTATGCCTGAGTGTAAACCACTGCATATAAAATCCCCTTAAAGTTTTTTAGTTATATATTTGAAGGCTGGATATCAAAAAGTATAAGAACGAAAGGGTTCTCATTTTAATTTTAAAAAAAGAAAGAAAAAAAAGGAAGACCACATTTAAAAAATTAGAAAGAGACAAATATCTCAGTGTTTCAAGAAAATGGGAAAGTATCTGACTAGGTGTTAGCTGGTGAATGGATTAGTGAAATGATACAAATTCCTGCAAGCTTAAGTCAAATGGTTTGAATCAAAACTTCAAATGTCAAGTCTACAAAAACACACACACCCCATAGCTTTGATTCCTTCCTCCTGCCCCTTGTTTCTGCATAGCTAAAGTACCAGGATTTTGATATATGCTTGCACAAATAGCTTGCCATCCATTGAGTACCCACCATCCATCCAAGGTAGTTAGATAAGCCTTCTCCAGCCTGGTGCACTCCAGATGTTTTGGACTTCAGTTCCCATCAGCCCCAGCCAACTTGGCAAATGGTCAGGGCTGATGGGGACTGTAGTGTAAAACATCTATAAGGGCACCAAGTTGTAGAAGGCTAAGGGCTCCATCATACCTACTTTTTTTCCCCAGTTTGCGTCTGCGGTTTCCCCCTCTGTTTCCTTAGTGAGTCGAACGCTGGCCACTTTCTCATCTGTGCATTGTTGTGCTCACGTATCTTTTCACCTGTATCACTACTATGCTGGTGAAATCTCCTGCCCCTTATGTTCTTCCCCCTGCAGATTATATATATATATATATATATATATATATATACTGCACAAATGCAATAGTACAGCAGCCTGAAACTGCGCAATTATGGTACAACAACACACTATGCTTTCCCCTAAGATTATATTAAACAAGATAAGGGAAGAGAAAGTATTACAATTAGTTTTTTGTGAAGTTTGTGGTCAATGTTGGCATGGCAAGGGGAAGCCGGTGTTGTTCTGGTCAGGAAACCTAGACATGGAGTAAGAACCATAGATTTGAATGGGATAGAGTCCCAGGCACAGGTGGCAGCGGCCACGCTTGCCTTCTCCATGGGGTGTTTGGGCCCCCTCTCTCCCTCCCTCTTCATGGTTGAACAGTTGAGCGGAGAACCACTCTGCCCTCCTCTTTTGTCAGCGAGACACACATGCCCCAAACAAAAAATGGGATGGTCTGATATAGCACAAGAACAGCAATACACAGAAGGGAGGAGCAGCTCTGTTGCACACAGAGGAAAAAAACTGGACGTTCCCAGTTCCAAAATAAGGCCCTTTCTACACCATAGGGCTGCAGAGGGAGGGAGGGAAGGTGATCCTGGAAGTACCTAATACACACCATCGGCACACAGGGACCAGCTGGGGGCCAACTCTGGCAAAAAGCCTGGTGTGGAAAGGGCTTAAATGGAAAATGGAGGGGAAGAGGCAAGAGGAGTGCAGGACAGGGACAACATCATGTGAGTAAAGCACTGCAAAAACACATACTGGGCATGGCGAGAGTGCAATAAATCGCTGGTGTGATGGAGCTCAGTTAGAGTATCAGAACAGAATGGGGAACAGTCTGTGTTAAAATGCACAACTGTCTTCTGGCAAGCCTTATGAAGAAAATAATCCCACACCCACTAGGTTGGCCATATGAAAAGGAGGACAGGGCTCATGTAACTTTAACAATTGTAGAGAAAAGGGAATTTCAGCCAGCGTCATTTGTATGCAATTCGTATCTGGTGAAATTTCCTCTTCATTACAACAATTAAAGTTGCAGGGGCCCTGCCCTCTTTTGTATTTGGTCACTTTAGTATAGTGCCTGCACCTTTAACTGTTGTGATGAAGAGGAGATTTCACCAGGGACTAATTGCATACAAATGACGCCGACTGAAATTCCCTTTCTCTGCGACTGTTAAAGTTACATGAGCCCTGTCCTCCTTTTCATATGGTCAGCCTAACGCCCACCATGGATTGTATGCTCAACCAATCTCCTTAGAAATTCTCTCTCTCTCTTAAAAATAATTTTATTTGCATTTATAATAGAAACAAAAGAAGAAAAAGGAAAAACAATCAAAATCAGCAACAGGGTGGAGGTGGGGTGGGGATTAACATGACAAAAAACTATATCCATTCGCAATGACTGGATTGAAACTGTATCCACTCACAATGAGCATTAATAAAAAGAAAAGAAAAAAGGCACCCGCAACCTTAAAACAGCCCATGGGTTCTGAGTGGCTTGCTAACCACCCCAGCAACCTACCCTTGACAGGTTTGCATGTAATGATGGGCTACAGCATGCCCCTGCCACGGCTCAAATGTTCAAAATGGTGGCCACTGCCACAGTGAGAAACCCTGTGGGAAATACACCGTAGCGGCCAGAGGGAAAAAGATTCAACAGTTCTGTTTTTATTATTATTATTATTTATTTCATTTCTATCCCGCCTCTCCATCTAGATCGAGGCGGGGAACAACACCAAATATAAATATAAAACAATAAAATAGATAAACCGTTAAAACAGATAAAAACAAATACATTATTAAAAACATATACATTGATATAAGAAGTCCATATATTTAAATAAGCATCCAGATGAAATTGTCAATTGTAGGATATATGTTGAAATTCAGAAAGAGCAATAAGATCTTCAGGCCGTTAAATAATAGTAATTCAATCAATCAATCTTTATCGACAGTCAATAGACCATTAGAAAACAAGTTACACTATAACATTAAAAAAATGTACTCAGTCAATGAAATAATAGTAATTGAAAGATAGGTGATAATCTTAATAATAAAAGACCATGCCCAATGTTTACATTTTTATTCATGAATTTATTATGTTTATATGCTGTCCTTCAGTATAAATATTCTCAGGGCATCTGACACAGTGAAATAAATGCAATGCAGTAGAACAACTATGGCGATGAAGAAACCCAAATATTTTAGAAGAAGCAAATAAAAAACACTAAAATATATTTTTTAAAAAGCATCACAGTTTAACAATTACAGGCCAGAAAAAGGAAAAAGATTTTTACTTGGCACCCAAAAGATTACAGAATCGTTGCTTGACAAGCCACCCAGGGAAAGCATTTCAGAAACATGACATCACCACTAGGGGCACAAGCCCATGCATGTTTAGGCAGAAATAAGTCCCACAATTCCCAGCATGCTGGGACTTTTTTCCTGGCTAAATACACATAGGACTGGATCCCCCAGTTGCCATTCAACTTACCTCATCTCAGAAGGCCAGTAACTGCAGGGCCAGATCTACACCAAGCAGGATATAACACTTTGAAAACGGTTTGAAAACCATATATGCAATGCGTCCTGGGCCTGAACAGTTGTCAAAATCATTATAAACCGTTATAAAGCAGTAGTGTAGATCCTGCCCAGGACTGGCCCTAGCATTAGGCGGACTGAAGCAGCTGATTTTGGATGTCATGAAAGATCAACAAATTGGTAGTTATTTAATTAATGATCATGATGATCATTTTTTTTACTGCCAGTCAAAAAGGGGAGAGGTGCTTATGGGATTTATTTATTTATTTATTTTGCCCTGGGTGCCAAAATAACTTGGCTGGGCTTGAGTACTGTACACCTTGACATGGGTCGGAGGAGGGTGTGTCACCTTTTTCTGCCCCATGTAGACCAGCATCTTAGGTTGGGACCAGCTGATGACTGGCTGCATACTAACTTTATTAAGAACATAAGAAGAGCCATGCTGGATCAGACCAAGGGTCCATCTAGTCCATCACTCTGTTCACATAGTGGCCAACCAGCAGGACAAGATGCAACAGCACCCTCCCACCCATGTTCCCCATCAACTAGTGTATACAGGCATAGTGCCTCTGATAATGGAGGTTGCACTAGCCATCAGAACTAGTAGCCATTGATAGCTTTCTCCAGGAATTTATCTAACCCCCTTTTAAAGCCATCCAAATTGGTGGCCATCACTGCATTCTGTGGTAGTGAATTCCATAGTTTAGCTATGTGCTGTGTGAAGAAGTCCTTCCTTTTATTTGTCCTGAATCTCCCACCAATCAGCTTCATGGGATGACCCTGGCTTCTAGTATTATGGGAGAGGGAGAAAAATGTCTCCCTATCCACATTCCCCACACCATGCATAATTTTGTACACCTCCAAAACCCTTGAATTTTGTACACCTTAGAAAACCAACCCACCCACCCTTCATGAGTCCCAAACTAGATGTGATGGGAAACACATCAAGCAGTGAGTGTGGGGGTAATTAATTTTCATATCAAAAGCGTAAGAGGAGCTGACCCTTCCCTTGACTTAGCTTCCTGCACTTTGTCAAATCAACCCTGATGGCTTCTGATAACAGAACTGGGAGTAAAGTGTTTGATGTAACAGGGAAGGGAGGCAGGGGGCAGGAAGGCTTCAGCAAACTTTCAAAAGAAAACATCAATTTTCATACCCTTTTGCTTTATGTGCATTTATCCCTGACACAGGAATAACAAACATTACTGTCTCCACCACAAGTTATTAGACCTTGAGCCTCAATGGCTCCATTAAGAATGAATGGGAATAAGAGGGTTGTGATTAAACTTAGCATAGCTGGGTATACTGGTTCAAGGATCAAGTGCAAATCTATTCTTTTTGGAACAAGCACTTTTCCCTTTTAAATAGATGGCTGTTGAATCAAAGGAGTGAGCTGCGCCCTCCGATATAAAATTCTAATTGGAGGAAACCTTTCCCAAAAACATAACCACCATCAGCATCAGCATCATCTGTAAGAAGGCATCTTCCTTATGCCAGAGTTGATGTGCTATATAAATTGCTATATAAAAGAAAAAAGTGAGTCGGTGTGTATGAAAGCTTATGAAATTTGCATAGCAATTTGTGCATTTTTTGTGGGGGAGGGAGGTGAGATAAATGGCTGTTCTGTGAAATTTACATATAGCATCTGGCATCACTCTTTCCCTTCTGAATATCATGCACAAGGCTATGTCGTGGGAGGAGGCACACGTAAAATCCCACCACTCCAGTTATGAAGGCAATTGAGGGGAAAAAAATCTAGATTCTGAAACCAGCTATGCTTTGCACATGCTTCTAGAATCTAGAAGCATTGTTGGATGTATTGTTTTTGCTTTTATTATGTATGCTGCTCTGAGAGCTTTGGCTATAGGGTAACTCATACATTTTGGCCAGATCTACACCAAGCAGGATATGACACTTTGAAAACTGTTTGAAAACTGTATATTGAGTGTGTCCTGGGCCCTAACAGTTGTCACTGCTGTTGTAAACTATTTTAAAGCAGTAGTGTAGATCCTGCCTTTGTTATACCTAAAGCACTTAATCTAGGAATGAATTGTGGTTTGTAGTACTGGGGGCCAGGAAGCAAGTATTCACTGGGAAGATACTTGGCAATGCTATTACCATCCCATGAGTGATCTGTTTTGAGTGAAACAGTTCCATAGCACATACAGATCTCACCCTCTTGGACTGAAACATGTGCAGGCAGTCATTTTGAATATTCAAACCACGGCCGCCATAGGTTAAGTAAGGGTTGTTTAACCCTCGCACAACTCACCCCACCGGATTCAGACAGGACGACAAATTGTGAGAAGCCACGGTGGGTTAACTTCCCTGCAGGGCTTTGTGTTGCCACCATTCTGAATATTCCCACTGTGGTAATGGCACGCCGTAGCTTGTCGTTACATGCAAACCTGGCAAGGGTAGGATGCTAGAGTGGTTGATAAGCCATCCAGTATCCATGGCCTATTTTGGGGTTCTGGGTGGCTTGTTAACCACCCCAACAACCCATCCTAGCCAGATTTGGCCGTAATGACAAACTACGGTGTGCCCCTGCCACGGCTCAAATATCCAAAATGGTGACTGCTGCAATGGGAAACCTTTTGGGAAAATTCACCCACTGTGGCTTGTCATTACGTGTGAACCTTCCCGGCATGTACTGTTGATCAGAAATGGTTCCAAGAGGCAGGATGCGCTGAAATTCCAATTTACTCTGTTTCCTCAAGGGCATTTGCATCACTTCTTGGTGGTGTTAGAAGAAAAACAAACAGAGAGATCCAGTTGGGGAAGCACCTTAACATGTACACAAATGACAATGGGAAGGGATGAAGATGTCCACATTTAGAACAAGCCAATTAGGACATTTTTAATGAGATTTCAAGCTGTTTATTCCATGTTTTGCAGCTGCTTTTGCATTCCTGTTAAATGAGGAAACAAAGCAAGATTTTCTGCAAAGCCTGATAAAAGAAGAAATATTCTGAGCACGTGCAGTTCTGCAGTTCTTTATTTATTTACTTACAGGGTTACATTGTCAGGAATAAAATAGAGCTTGCTTCTGCTGCCCTGATCTTAGACAGTAGACACATTTACCTGGGAACAAGTACTGTTTTGTTGTAGAAAAGGGTAATATATATTTAAGATAAAAAAAATAAAATGTGTATTGGCTACCATGTAGATGCCATGCCAGCTCTCTGTGACTATAAAGTGGCTTTTAAAAAGAAGAGGGAGGATGCTGTGGTTAACAGTATCAGCCCCAGTGTGACTTTGGGGCTATTTCGCACTGGCACCATCATTTGCCCTTTGGTGCTGCCTAGAGAGCTCTGGAATTGAGTCCTGAGGTCCATCCCTAGCTGCACCACTGCTTTAAAGTACTCAAGTGCCATGATAGCGATCACTTAAATAATTAGACAGATAGAAGCCAGAACTATGTTTTGATTGGATAAGTAACTGATAGGGACCAAATTACTTGGCATTCAACAGCGGCTGCTGCATGAGCAGGCTTTGTCTAGCCAGCATAACATACATAGCGTCACATCTAAATGGCTTACATTGCCTTAAGGGTGGCCATCTTGTCCTTGGAAAGATGTTCTCTAGTTTGTTGAGCATCTAAACACAGAGAGGAAGATGAAAGCAAAAGGGTGAAGGGACGCAGAAATGTTTCCAAAATTGTATATTCCAATATGTAAATTGCAGCCTTCCCCAAACTGGAGCATCCAGCTGTTTAGGACTACAACTCCCAGCATTCCTGGCCATTGACCATGATGGCTGGGGCTGATGGGAGTTGAAATCCAAAACAGTTGGAAGTCACCAGACTGGTATATTGTATCTTTCACTCAAATATCATCAAGGAAACAGCAAATAGCATGTGTAATAAAAACAAGTGACTAAAACCATAAAACACTCTACTGCTGTACCTTTTACTATAGCGGTGTTACCTTCCATTTGTAAAATCAAATGCCATATCAGGGAAGAAAAATCTATTCACTGCACGCAAAGCAAGTCAACACTACTTCCATTTCAGAAATCATATTTAGGCTAGCCCCACATCGTATTTTCTCTGGATAGTGCAACTGTCTTCATGAACCAGTTCATGTGCTTTTGATTGCTAGAATATATAGTATACAGGTTTCCCAAGTTATATGGATTTATGATTTGTCAGTGTTAAGGGCAATCACTCTGTAAGATGTATCCTGAGATGCTAAAAGCAGATGGAGGTGAAATGCGGAAAGGCAGATAAATGTATGAGATCAAAACAAATAGCTGATGTGCATTGAACTTCATTGTATTTGTTGAATATATTTTTATGGGTTACTTTTTGGATTTGTTCATGTTGTCAAGAGAAGAAACAGGTAACATTTTCAGTCCTTAACATTCAAAACTGGGATATGACAATTTTCTGTTACTATGAGTGACTTGATAATGTAGGACAGTTTCTATATGAGACAATGGAACTGTTCCTACAACATGCTAACCCACACTCAATGGTTGAGTGTGGGTTGTTGCTGAACTGTGGGTTTGTGAACTGTGGTTATCATGTTGTCTGAGCCCAGGACATTTTCTCCAGGGTGGCTTGTTAACCATGCAATGTGGCTTATTAATAAGGATGTGCACAGCCGAAATTATCGTATTGTATCATCATCGGAAATTCCGATATAAATTTATTTTGGATCTGATCATATCGGGGGGTACCTGGATTTGATTGGATCCGAAATCCGATAAATATCGGACATTCTGATCCAATTACGGTGTCTTTCCCCATAGGTTTGCATTGGGGGAAAGAAAGCTTTCCCCCAATGCAAATCTATGGGGAAAAATACTGAACTGGCATTCCCTCCCTCCCCCCACTCGTGCTCCTTACCTGTCACTGCTAACCACCCTGCTAGTATGAAAAAATGGTTCCAGACAATAGAAAAAAAGCCTCAAACGGGCAGCATCAAGACCATGAATGCTGCACGAACCTAACAGTCAGCCAAAATGGAAATGAACAGGCAATGAATAAGGAAAAGCACAGCCACCCAAACTCCCCCAGACGTGCTTTGCCTGTCCCACAGGCAACCACCAAGGTGGGACACCCAAAGCAACACTTAGCTTGGCCAGATGAAATGAACTGTAATGTTATGTGTTGTTACTACAAAAGCACACAACTCGAAACTATAGCATCAGGATACCGAACAGAATTTACCAAATGACAAAAATGTTGTTGAAAACAAAGAAGAAAAGAGAGACAAATATACACCACTGGCCATGGCAGTCAAAGCTCTATGCCAACAGGAAAATGTCACAATTATCCCATTAGTCACATCAGTCACTGGCATCATATATATATATATATACTCAAGAAACTGGGCCTACCAGAATACATCCACACCAACATCCAGAAAGCAGTCATAATTAAAACATGTTCAATCGTCAGGAAATTCCTGAATCAATAAAAGACAGCATGACATGGCAAAGCCCGTCATGTCCGTCTAGAAAAACCACTACCAGTGAGAAAGAGATTCATCATCATCATCATCATCATCATCATCATCATCATCCAGCCATTGGTGTAAAACCTTCTTCAGCAGCTCACCAGCTTATAATGTTTGTTACTTGGGCAGACTCATATGTGACTAAGACAGTTTATCAACATCTTTGTGTTTTAATTCATCTTATTTGTCTTGTTTGCTGAGAATATCTAGGTAAAGGCAGACTTTGCATATTGGGTTTGTATGCTATAAATTGAAATTTGCCTAGCAACTATAATCTGTGTCAAATTATAGGATTGTAATCAAATGATATACCATGGGATGGTAGCATTTACCCAAATATTCTGCTCAATGTAATTTTTACAAAGGCTTTTGATCATATGACTTATTTAAGCAATAAAATTAGCACCTGGGATAATACCAACAGTAGAATTAAGCTACCTTTGATCTGTATCATTCACTGCTCTAAGCAAAAGAGCAACTTTAAGGCTTCTATATTAATTTAATCTGGCTTGCTGGGAAACCTTTCATTATTTTCTTTCATTGTACAAGCCAATCTGTAATTTTGTATTACATCCCTCCAGAGTAATTTTAAAAGGATAACATCACGCTGGCCAGTTTCCAACTCCCTCAGGCTACTTTTGAACTGCCTGAGCATTTAAAATGGTCATCAAGTCTGACATTGGCCCTGTTCAAATGACACCTTAAACCATGGCTTTAACCACGCTGAATACAGCTTTTTGCCTTTTTCGCCATAGTTAAAGCCATGGTTTAAGGTGTCTTCTGAACAGGGTCATTATGAAACAAAGCAATTACAAATATGTAACTCTTGAAGTCATTTTTTGGAAAATTGATAAATCTGTATTGTATACGCACTTTGCAAATAGGCTACAAATGTTCCTGGGAAGAATACTACGTCGTCACATAGCGTCATTTACTGGAGCACTGTATGGAAAATAAAATGGTTGTACCCAAATTCCTCCCTTTCACTGTAAGGTCCAATAAAGGGCAGGGCGTGGGTGGGTTGGTCATCTTTGCTCAGCCCTAACAAAAGGCTTGTGCTGGACCTGGGAGCGAACACAAACCTAGAACAAAAACAGACATTACTTTAAAGATGTATCTAGCAGGTACACATTTTTCTGATTGGAACCCTAGCATAGTGGGTGTGGAAGGACATTAACCCTTCCCCCCACCCCCATGGCCCCAATCCAGATGTGAGGCATGCTGAATAGCAATCCATTTGGTTTAATGTGATTCAGATTAATTTGGATACAAATGCACATTCTGAGTCAACTAGAGCTGGATTCCAGCAATGGTATTTTACATATCATTTTTATTTGATTTATTTGATTTGTACCCCAACTTTCTACCAAGAAAACGGGGCTCAAGGCAGCCGAATTTGAATTAATCCCATTTGGATGTCAGAACTGAACTTGTTGCTAGAATAAGTTTAGGAATTCAGATCTCTGCTTTCCCAACACATACAGATAATGGGCTTTATTTTTTATTATTATTTATTTATTTATTTATTTAAACACTTCTTAGCCGCCTATCAGGGCTGAAGCTCTCCCAAGGCGGCTTGCAACTATATATAAAAACAACCATATATAAAAACAGTATACACATTAAAAACCATAAAAAATACAAATAAAATATCAAAACAATGAAAGCTAACATTAAAAACTTCTGTTTGGAATGGCATAGTTGCTGGCAGAAATGCTAGACCACACAGGGAGAAGCAAGCCGTAGACCTGGCCAGAGATCAGTGATAACTAAACTAGACAGTCTTTCCCACTTATGCACAGCTGGAGTGAATAAAAAGATGATCAAACTGGTTTCACAACCATCTGACAGGCTTAGGGTGACCATGTGAAAAGGAGGACAGGGTTCTTGTCTCTTTGTATAGACAAGGGAATTTCAGCAGGTGCCATTTGTATGCATGCAGCACTTGGTGAAATTCCCTGTTCATCACAACAGTTAAAGCTGCAGGAGCCCTGCCCTCTTTTGTATCTGGTCACTCTAGTATAGTTCCTGCAGCTTGTAATTGTGCTGATTTTCTCTCAATAACGATTACATGAAGTTTTACAACAACTGTACATCTGAGATGATGTACCAACTGTACCATTATCAGTCTGAGGGCTGCATTCCCTTCCACTGAACTTTTTGAGGTCTGCATGCAACAAGTGGGTGTCCCCCCACAACTTTCTCTCTCTCTCTCTCCCTCTCTCTCTCTGACACGCGCACACACAAACATACACATAAAAGCATTCAGGGCCAGCACAAGGCTTCCTGCCACCTGAGGCAGCGGCAGCGGGGGGGAGGGGGAACATGCTGCTGCTGCTGCCACTAATGGGGGAGTGTGAACCACTACCTGGGGTGGGGGCTTGTGCGTCACTGCAGGGGGAGAGCACAAGCTGCTCTGTCAGCCACCATTGCCACCTGTTTTCCTTTCAACACCTCATTCTGTGGGGTCCAATTTTCAGACCGAGGATGGGAACCACACAGGCGATCTCAAGGTCTACTGCCCCGTCAGTATCTCACTGCTCACTCAGAGGAAAGAGGCATTTGGGCAGGCTCTGGGTTGGGCAGGCTCTATGGAGAACGATACCAGGTTTTCTCTTGCTGTGCAGCTACCTGCCTATGCCTTAGAGTGAGGCATAGTTTGAGTGTTTGCCTTGATGCCTGCTGGCATGTAAATAGTAATTTGTGCTCCCTTCAGTTTCTAGAGATAAAAACTGCACTTGAAACCAAAGCTGAGGGGGTGGGAGGTGGGGAGCCAAACATCATTTTAGTAGCTCTAAGTATGATAATTTAGGAAGCTTGTCAAAGGGTTAGCTGAATCACAAAGTGATTATTAAGACAGTTTGTGGTCATTTGTACCCTTTATGTTTGTTAGAACAGATACAGCCTTTTCTGACGTGTTGTATAAAAAGCTATTTACAGATTTTTTTCATGGCGGCTTTAATATATTGATGGAATGGGAGGATAGGGAGGCACTTAGTATCTTCAGTTCTTTTGAGACTTGACATTTTAAGATTAATTTACTAGATTAATAGCTGAATGCTGAAAATAAAGGATATTGATGAAATACAAATTTTGCCATGGTTTGGCGTGTTTGTCATAATAACCTGTTTTTGTTTGGAAAGTGAAATCAATCCATTAGTGACCTGCCATTCTCCCCCTTTATTCAGACTGCTGCGCATACACAGTTTGCTGCAGTTTTCAGTCTATTTCTTTCTTTCCTTATGGATTACAAATGTTCAAGAGGACACCAATTAAGCTCAGCACAAAAGGTAAACTTGATGTCATGTATTAAAATGAGTGCTGAACCAAAAATATATCTTCGCTGGGCAGTAAGTTCCTCTGATCTAACAGGCCTTACTTTCAAGTAGATATGTATAGGCAATAAATACCAAATGATTGTTAGCATTCACTGGTGTGTGCCCAAAAAGTGGGGAATTGTCTATTGTCTGAGATTTGTGACAGTCATCTGGGTAGGGTGACCAGATAAAATCCAGGTCAGGGCTCATGTAACTTTAACAGTTGTAGAAAAAAGGGAATTTCAGCCAGTGTCATTTGTATGCAATTAGTTCCTGGTGAAATTCCCTCTTCATCACAACAGTTAAAGTTGCAGGGGCCCTGCCTTCTTCTGTATCTGGTCACTTTAGTATAGTGCCTGCACCTTTAACTGTTGTGATGAAGAGGGAATATCACCAGGAACTAATGCAAAGAAATGACACTGGCTGAAATTCCCTTTTCTCTACAACTGTTAAAGTTACATGAGCCCTGTCCTGGATTTTATCTGGTCACCCTACATCTGGGATTGTCAGCATTCAAATATCAACATTTGCCACATGTTGGGAATTCACAGTAACAGAAACAGCAATGACTCTGCTGGATATTAGCAGTATGTCTTCTTGTGGTCACTAGAGGGCTGTACAGCTAAAGGAGCTACGTGAAAAGTTCTGTCTTGTCCTGTAGGCTGCAATCAGGTAAGGAACTTCATGCTACCTGGAAACCAGATTTTCATAATTCTACTATCACAAAGTGGGTGCTTTCAAAAAATGCTATCACAAAGTGGATGAAAACAAAAGAGTGTGGCAGAAATACCAATACTATAATCAGAAAGACCATTACTAGTAAGTGTGCACTATATTATTCTATAACTGGAGTCACACGATACAACAGCCCATGGGTTAAATAACCAATGGCCTTCTGTGTATGAGCCAGAGGGAGCAGGTGTTCTGCCTCCCATATGCCTGACACGCTTTTACTCAGCAACCCACAAGTCGCTATTCCATAGGTTGATTAGTGTGTTATCTGAACCCAGACTGCTAGGCTGTTTAGGAGCTTAATAACCCAGAAGTTAATTTAGCAACAGACCATGCTTAACCCCTAAACAGCACAGGGATTCAGATTTGGAAGACACACACAGCAACCTATAAAGGAACTGTTAAGTAACCTATGAAGGAGCCACTAAGTGGTGTTACTAAGTAAAAGCAGAAGTGGTGTGCATGTGGGAAGAACCATGACCACTCTCTTCTGCTTGTGCATGACAGCCCATGGATTGTTTAACCCATGGGTTGCCATGTCATGTGAACCAATCCACCATGTCAATGGGAATTTTTCTAATATTTTCAGAGAAAGTAACAAGGACCTTACTCAAATCAGACACTAAGCAACCCCTTGGCCCCCAGGAGCATTATTGCCTCAAGTGACAGGCCAGTAGGGCTCCCATGAGAAGGCATGCTCGATTGCAAGGAAAAACACCTCAGGAGAAAGTAACTCCACATGAGTAGGGCTCTAACCAGAGAGCTGCAATGCACTGCAGCTGGGCTCTGGGTGGGTCCCATCAGGTTCTGGTATTAAAAGTCTTCAATGTTTGTCTGCCAGGGTTGGAACAAAATTGTTGTATCAGCTCCAAGGCTGTGTTTTCTGGACCCTGTCTTGTAATTTACTCTTTGTGCTATTGACCCTTGGACTTCTTCTTGACTCTGCTTCTAGACTGTGTAACATATCTGGCTGCCTAAGTGTGTTTTGACCTTTGTGTGCTATCTTGGATGCTCCTGCCTTACGGCAAACCCATTAGACTAAAACCTGTGTGTTAGAATCTTTGCCTTCTTCATTACTTTGCTTCTTGGTAAATCCTTTCATACAGATACAGTAACACCAATGTTTTACCACAGATTGCGCTGGTTTGCAATCAAAACATGCCACCCATAGCCTGTTGTAGGGTTGTTTGAGGATTGTTTTCTCCTCAAACAAGCCATGCCACTGACAAGCTGTGCTCCAGCAGGTAATTGAGGAAATGGTGCCCAGCATGCACCAGGGATTAAACAAGCTACTCTGGTTTATTTAACCCATGGAGGCTTGTTTGAATTTATAAACTGGCCCAGTATGTAGACATAATACACAAATTTACATGACTCATAGGGTGACCAGATAAAATCCAGGTCAGGGCTCATGTAACTTTAACAGTTATAGAGAAAAGCCAGTGTCATTTGTATGCAATTAGTTCCTGGTGAAATTCGCTCTTCATTACAACAGTTAAAGTTGCAGGCACTATACTAGAGTGACCATATACAAAAGAAAGCAGGGCCCCTGCAACTTTAACTGTTATGGGAAAATCTACTCTAGCCTTCTGCTAGACTGTTCTCTTCCGGCGGGCATATCCAGTGGAATTTTAGAATATTTTAAAGATGTTTTTAGGATGTTTTAATGCAGTTTTAATAATGTGTGTCATGTTTTAATCAGTTTTATGTATTTTATTATATTGTTGTTCCCCGCCTCGATCCGGACGGAGAGGCGGGTAAGAAATAAATTATTATTATTATTAGTCAAATTATCTCTGTTTCTGCCAAATTTGTTTTGTTGTACCATTTGATTTGCACATGAACTGCTTCCATAATCCAATTCTGATGATAAAATAGCCCTAATATAGGGTGACCATCCGTCCAGATCCCCCCGGACAAGTCCGGAATAAGGGGGCCAAATTTGAATCCGGGGGGAAATTTCAGAATATCCCCCAAAGTCCGGAAAATTGGGCCTCACCTGTGCCATCTACGTCTTGTTCTTAGCCGGCGCTACTGCACCGGCCAAGAACAAGGCCTAAATCGGCCGGGGAAGAGGCCGGAATGACGCGCGCCCACACTTCCAGGTATGCGTCGTTCCGGCCTCCTCCCCTGCACCATCCGGGGCTTGTAATTGGCTAGCGTGGTTGTGCTGGCCCAGAACAAGCCCTGGATGGCGCAGGGGAAGCGGCCGGAATGACGCGCGCCTGCACTTCCGGGTACGCGTCGTTCCGGCCTCCTCCCCTGTGCCATCCGGGGCTTGTTCTAGCTGGCGCCGGACAGCAGCGGACGTCCCTGCAAGGTAAGCAGGGGGCAGGGGGGGCAGGGGGAGGGGGGTGCATGGCGCACTTACCTTGCAGGGATGTCCGCTCCCGACCGGTGCCGGCTGCTACTGCGGGCGGCTGGGCGGCACGAGGCGGGCGGGTGTGCAGGCACGGGCAGCTGGGCGGTGTGTGGCGGGCAGGCCGGGGGGCCGGGCGCGGGCGGGCAGTGCGAGGCGGGCGGGCAGGAGGTACAAGGCGGGCGGGCGCGAGGCGGGCGGCTGGCGCAGGCGCAAGGTGGGGGGGTTGTTTTGGGTGGGTAGGGTGGCAGGGGGGTGACCGGGATTTTGGTTCCCAAAATCTAGTCACCCTACCTAATATCACATTCTTTTTGGACTTGATGGATACAGTTTCATTCAGTATATTTTAGGTGGAGTGTGTGACAATTGCCTCATTTAATGTACGTCCTTTGCCAACCTTAATCCTGGAAAGCCACTTCACTGTAGATCAGCCTTCCCCAACCTAATGCCCTCCAGATTTTTTAGACTACATTTCCACTCCTCCATGACCATTTGCCATGCTGGCTGGGGCTTATGGGAGTTGTGATCCAAGACATCTGGAGGGCACCTGGTTGGGGAAGGTGCAGATATTGGGGCTACATGGACCAATAGTCTGATTCAGTATAAGGCTGTTTCCTAGGTCCCTAGATTTGTTGCTGGTTGACTTGTAACTAACCAAAGGTTGTAGAACTTAAACGTTAAGGCTCTGAGCCAAAAAAAGAGAAAAAGCTCTAATTCAGCACTTAACAAAAGCCCTCAGCAGCTTGGGACCACATTACTCAAACGACCATCTCCTCCCACACAATACTGGCTGCCCAGGGTGAGGCTTCACATCTGCTCTGCTTCATATCCTACCACAATCAGAGTTGACTGGAAAACATGAAAAAGAACCTTCTCCATTATGGTGTGAGGACTCTGAAGCTCCTTATCCCAGAAGAACAGAACAGCCCCCTCAAAAATTATAGTTAGAGGCCAGGAATTTTTTTTTAAAAAAAATAATTACTTAGAAATATGTCCCCCCCCCCCCCCCAGCTCTGTGTTTAGTGTGCTGATTACATGCTGTGGTGGTTTATGCTTTTTAAAATCTATTGTATAGAGCTTTTTAAAATTGATGTTCATTGTCTTGAAAGTCCTAACATTATCAGGTAGGGTATGGGAGGTAAATACAATAGCTGCAGCTTTCTTGAAACAAATAACTGGTTTCTACTTTTATTTCAAAATGCTGCATTGCAACCACTTTGGGTAAGGTTTTTTTCCTGCCATAAGTACCACAGACAAGTGTTGATTTATATTATTTGACTTAGACGTTGATTGCTGGAAGCCTCTCTATTACAGTTAGCAGGATGGGGAGGTTCTTATTTCCAGAAGGGAATGCCAGTCTTTTGAAACAGTAATGAAATTAAATCAGGGCAAACCCAATGTTACCTAGCCTTACCTCAAGGATATAGAGACAGCAGCCAAACCTGCCAAACCTGTCAGCTTTCCCATGCTTTTGGGATTCATCATGGCAGGACGAGTCTTCGAAATCAAGGAGTAGTCTGGATTCAGTTACCTTTCATTTTACAGCATGAGAGTGTGCTAACAGCAGCAATGATTGCAAAATCGTGTATCAATGCTACAGGCATGTCAATTAGACCCTATTTATTTCACACAATTCTAATGTTAATTTCTAATCAATGCAAATTGAATGAGAGAAAATGGAGCTTAAAGAGTTCAATAGGATTGATCTAAGATAAATGTGTATAGGATTGCAGCCTTATTTACTTATTTTATTTGCATAGTTAACTCATCTCAAAGACATACATTTCCAAAGCCCGTGAAGTCTTATTTCCAAAGTAGAAATACTGAGTATATTCTTTAAGGGAGATAGAGCATCAGGCATTCTCTCCTAGCCTAATAGCTCCAAGTTATCATTGCCATCTCTTCAGATTAAGCCAGGAATTTCCCTCTTTACTCAGAAGCCTTGAAGATTTCATTTTTGATGCTGGCCTCTTTCCTCTATTTGATCAGTTATTAATGTGTATCAAGGCAAAACTCCTTATAACATTATTATTCCCCCCCCCCCAAGGCTGTGGATAGGGCAAGAATGAGTTAAAACATTCTATGAGCTCATTCCCAATCTCTTATAAATGCATGAGGCATAATTAGGGTGACCAACTGTTAGGACTTCCCCGGATTTGTCCTGGTTTTTGTTCTATCCTGGGTGTCGGGGGATTTTCTGTAATTTTCTATTATGTCCTGGAATGACACGCTTTCCCCTTTAATGCTGCCATTAGCATGGCAGGGGGGAATGATGCGCTTTGTGGAGGTGCGTCATTCCCCCCCCCCCTTATTGCTCCAATCAGGGCCTTAAAGGGGAAAGCATGTCATTCTCAGATATTATAGAAAAGGCCCTGATTGGAGTAGTGGGGGCGGGAATGACATGCTTCCCCCTCCAGTCAGGGCCTTTAAGGTCCTGATTGAAGTGGAGGACAAAGTGAGTCATTCCCCTTTGTCATGCTAGTGGCAGCTGCTATTAGCATGGCAGGGGGGAATGACACACTTTCTAGAGGCCCCAGAAAGCGCGCTTCCCCACTTCTCCTGCATTGCTCCAATTGGGGCCTTAAAGGCCCCAATTGGAGTAGTAAGGGGCAGGTGAAAATGACATGCTTTCCTATCCTCTGCTTCATTCAGGGCCTTTAAGGTGGCAGGAAGGGAAAGCTGCTTTCCCACCCACCCCTCTGGGTGTCTTCATTTTTGGTTTTGCAAATATGGTCACCCTAGCCATGATCCAGCCAAAGTTAAGCGTTTTTAAGTCTCTGTTTTTAAGTCACAAAAATTTAACACATGCTTAATTATCAAAAGGGCTTCACTTTAGCTGGGTTATACCTGTGGTTTATGGCTAGGCTGACCATATGAAAAGGAGGACAGGGCTCCTGTAACTTTAACAGTTGTAGAGAAAAGGGAATTTCAGCCCGTGTCATTTGTATGCAATTAGTTCCTGGTGAAATTCCCTCTTCATCGCAACAGTTAAAGTTGCAGACACTATACTAGAGTGACCATATACAAAAGAAGGCAGGGCCCCTGCAACTTTAACTGTTGTGATGAGGAGGGAATTTCACCAGGAACTAATTGCATACAAATGACACTGGCTGAAATTCCCTTTTCTCTACAACTGTTAAAGTTGCAGGAGCCCTGTCCTACTTTTCATATGGTCAGCCTATTTATGGCATCATCCATTTGAGCAGCCCATCTATGTTACTTTTACTCTTAGAAACTCCTACTTTCACACAAATGTTGGTGTTTTTTTAAAACCAGCATCACTGTTCCTTCGCTAAGGGAACTTGAGTCTCAGAGAACTCAAACATGCAACATTTTGGACCAGTGATTTGTAGGGATGTGTATGTGTATATAAGAAATGCAGTCACATGACTTATCATGAGGGTGACTTGATTGACACCCTCCCTCCTTGCTTCCCCCATTAAATGTGCTGCCTATCCTGAAATGGAGGAAAAGGAAATGATACCATTAGGTCATTGGAAGGTGCACCATAAACCAGTTCCAGAATTGAAGAATGATATTTGCATACATCCTACTAGTCCATTTTGACTAGCAGTGATCATCAATAGCATCAGCGTGGTACTTGTTTGGCTTGCTGATTAAGCAGTCTCTCTCTCTCTCTCTCTCTCTCTCACACACACACACACACACACACACACACCACTTCACTTGGGGATACCTTTCAGTACACATACCTGTTATTGTCCATTGCCTTAGTTTTGTATTCATCCTCCCCACAAAAATCTTATGATGATTCCAGATGATGCTTTTATTGTACAATAGCCCTGCCTTATTCAGAGAATTGTACAGAGGATCCAGATGAAGTTGTCTTCAATTTGTAATCCACCTGAGTTTTCCCACCACTCTCATCTTTTTTTCTTACCGGAAAAAAAAATCCACTAAAGTTAAAAAAATGGCATGGTTGCATAATGTCTACAATGTCTTTGAATTGGTAGCAGTACAATCCCTCTGTCTGGAAGCATCCTTAGATAGTTTATTTATCCTCTACCAATAAACTTCATGGGTATCTATTATAATAATATTTATTTATTTATTTATTTATTACCTACCTCTCCCTCCGGATCGAGGCAGGGAACAACATCAAACACGAATGATATAAAATACATAAAACTGATTAAAGGCATATAAAATTAATACATTATAAGCTCTATGAGAATAAAGTTAATGGAGAAAATGGTGGATGGATGGGGTTTTAGTCTCGAAAACAGCACCACCTTGGAAAAGCAGCATGAAGAAACTGGATGGCAATTTTTTCTTGTAGGAAATTGGGAGAAAACGTTTGGAAACAAAAAGTTATAAGAGCCCACCAGTAAAACAAAAATAGAGATGAAAGAACACACTCCCACTAAAACAGAAAATATTAAACTGGTCCCATATTACATATGCAGTGTAGTTTTTGCATATGCTGCTCTTTCTTTGGAAAGCTTGGAGCAGCTTACAGGAGTTCCCAGGGGGTCTCTCCTCTAGGCACAGATCTGGTCTACACTTCTTTTGCTTTTACAAGTGCTAGAGGGATTAAGTGCTCCCGTACCAGTCCCATGAACTGATAACAGAGATTTATGATTTCTAGTAAACTCTAGGCATGTTTTCACAGATGTTACTCATCCATAGTTTTAGTATCAGTTGTAAAAATTATTTAAAGTATGGAAATATTTTGGGGTGGGGGTTCTTTCTTTTCTTTCTTTCTTTCTTTCTTTCTTTCTTTCTTTCTCTTTCTTTCTGTACTGAGCATTGTTATAGATTCCAGAAAGCTCTTAGCTGATTTGATGCCTTCAGTGAAGCAGTGCCAATATTAAATAGTACAAATTGACAAATATGACTTGCAGTAACATCAGTCCAATCTGTCGAAAACAGATACACTTTTTTATTGCCACTTTAACTTATTCAGTATTTCACAAAGTCTGCCCCTGAGTGCCAATAAGAGTTCAATTCAAGTGATTCTAGTGCACTACACATAAAGTGGACATAGTATTCATGTTTGTTTCCTTTTTTGAGGTTGATGTCATATTTCACAGTGTACTGTATTATTACATTGCCATATCCTAGGAAGCTGAATTTTTGCCTCTCTTTTTAATTCTGTTCTCTTAGCAACCACTGGCTATAACCAATCTTTGATCTGAAGATGGGGGGGGGGGGAATCAAAAGATGATGTTTGATTGTCATGGCTCACAATCTAAAGTTCCTGTTTTCTAGCAATTTCTTGTGTGCATATTCACCAGATGCTGTTTGCTTTGCTAGTGCCATCCCAAAGAGTGCGGGTGTGTGGCTTGTGCTCCCAGGTCGTTCCTTCTTCCCTGCGGGTAGCGGGGCCAGGCACGGAGCTGTGTGGGGAGGCTCCGTGCCCTTCAGGGGTGGGGGGCAGCATTTTTGCCATCCCTGCGATGACGGGAGGGGGCAATATTACTGGGGATTATTTTTACTCACTTTTTTGCACTATCACAAGTGTGCGACTGGCCCCTCGTCTTAAAAAAAAATAGGTGCCCACAATGTCCCTCTTTCCTCCCAGGACATCATGCAGGCATATAGATGCTGGGGGAGGATTGTCGAAGTAGGTAAGTCTGTGATCCTCCCCCCTCCCTCCCTTTACACCCTTAGATGTAGATGAGCCCTGAGAAACAAGTAACTTGACTGAGAAATGGAATACAAGACAGAGGTAGGTTCTGTCTCCAAATGTCAAAGCACATTTCCCCCACAAAGCACAACAAAGGCAAGCTAGTGATGCTCAGGGAACCACCCACCCACTCCCACTACATGTATCAAGGCAAAACATGCACTAAACAAAAACAAAGAAACAAAACTATCTCTCACAAACACTCATTTAAAAAAATCAGGCACAACACATGCACTTGCAGTCATCACTCATAATCTGGGAAGGAGGAGGATCATTTTTCCAATGCCAAACCCTTCATGTGTAACAGTTTTCAGGTTTACTATCTGATCTGTAGTAGTCCCTTCCAGCAGTAAGAAGTGGTTGCATACACTCCAGGGATTAGAGAACATCTTGCAGCATGCTTATTCTGGAAGGTGGCTGGAAGGGAAAAATAGCAGCTGAGTTTATGTCATGTTGGCTTTCAATCATTAAATGCTTCATAACTGCTAAATTACCTCCTTCTTGTTCTACTCTATCTCCTTCTCCTGCAACAGATCTTAGAAACCAGAGATATTAAAAACAACAAAGAATCTTGCAATATTTTAAAGTGTAACAAATTCATTTCATGGCATAAGCTTCATCAGATACATGGAGTATGTGGCTCCGGAAACAGATATTTAAGTTATCCATACCAAACCTTGAAGAATCAATGTCCACCACTGTTCAGTTTGAACTGAATGTATAGAGCTTCAGCTCAATCTGAACAGTGGTGGACATTGATTCTTCAAGGTTTGATGTGGATAACTTAAATATTAATTTCCAGAGGGTAGATGCATGGAAGCACATACTCCATGCATCTGAAGAAGTTGACTGCTGCCTAATATATTTGACTCCTGTAACACTAAATGCTATAAGGAATTACTTAAACATGTAGCCTGTTCAGTAGCCTGGTCTGCCTGCAAAACACTTCATATTTAGCAATATAAAACCATGTGAAATGTGTTCACAATGGAGATGTTTCTGAACTAGATGGGGCACAACACAAGATGAATTTGCTTGGACATAACATTTCTATACTAGATATAGCCATTCAGTTTTAAAAATTGCATTAGACCATATTTAGAACTTTGTACGGCTGCTGGCTTTTATCTTGGTTCCTTCCTTGGTTTTTTTCTGTTTTACGTATGGTTTGTATATTACTATATTATTGTATTGTATGATTTTATGTTTTGTTTTGTGAACTGCCCACATAGTTTCAGCTGGGTAGTACAGAGATGTAAATCAATCAATCTACAATAGTAAATCTAGAAGAAACAACTTCTTAAACGTTTAAGCATCAAATATGTTATGTTAGTACAGGTGAAAGACAAAAGAATATTGCCAAATGTCAAAGCCAAATACAACTAAAAGTTGTCACTACAGGCCAGTAAGGTTATTACAATCTTCCATATTAACAGGGAGTACATGCTTTGCAACAACCAGGCTGACAACAGTTCTTGTTTAGTCATTCATAAAGCACATTAATTTGTGTTTCTTAAAATATGTGTTCTGGTTTTAGTATGAATTACATCCCAATCTTTAACATGTATATTTGGAAGTACTTCTAATTTATGTTAATGGTGTAAGGAATGTATGTGTGGAAGCTCACCACTAAGGAGACACATTTAGATAAGGAAAAAATCACATCTCTAACAATAGTTAAAGAAGACTTTTTTGTGTGGAGGAAGATGGGAAAGTTCCATGGATGGCAAGCTGTCAATGCAATCCTATATGTGTTTACTCAGAAGTCTCATTGCATTCTATGGGGCTTACTCCAAGATAAGTGTATAGAGGACTGCAGCCTAAGACTCCCAAGTGGGTTCTGATTGTACTTCGGTTTGAAAGGGAGGAGGAGAAGAGGATCTTTCGGTGAACGGAAATACAAAAAGAGAAAACTGAGTATAATTGTTTATATTGCTAAAATTTTGTGTCTGTTCTGTTTTAAACTCTGAAAAGTTGTGCAAGCATTAGAAACTGTTTTATCCTCCAGGGGTTTAAATCCCATGCATACTTTCTCAAACCATCTATCACCATTAAAATGTACTTACCAGCTGGCATACTAAGATGCTTCCAGGGTCCCAAACCAAGCAATCTGTCTTTCTCAGTCTGCTCGAAAACTGAAATCTGTTCATTATACAATATATAGGGGCTCTTGGATTACCACAATCTTTATCTGGGATAGGTGAAGATCTGCTCTCTCCCCCATTCTTCCTATTCAGCACATTCCCTTAAAAACTCTTCTACCAAGAATCAATTGGGTAACTATTTAGTTCCCATGGCAATACATCTCTGGGGTATTAACAAAACCAAAGCTCTGGCCAGCTATACCTCAGGCAAATTACATAAATAGTCCTATTCACAGACCTCTGTTAGGAAAGCCCATACCAATATTTACATATTTTACCAACTTTTTAATATTTGCTTAAGGAAGAGAGTTTAATGGAAGAGAGAAAGGAATTTTGAGCCTATACAAAGTCAGAAATAAAAATAGGCAAACATGTTCATTTTTTGCCTCAGTTCCAGTTACAGTGGGAAGCTTAAATCTGGAATAGAGTCTTGAAAAAGAAAATATCATGCAGTCCAAAACCTATTACTGCATTTCCAGATAGACCAGTGTGGCGAAAAGGAGCTTGGCTGGATCTAAATTGGGACAAGGGAAAAAATGAACTTTTTGCATTACTTTGATTAGTTTCTTCAGTTAGCCTGAAGATACAATATATCTGTGAAAGCTTTACTCACAAAATCTTTCCTAGTAGCTCAATTAATTGTAGCAGCAATCCGTACAGTTGGAGCAATTTATATTTCCATTTCTTATCCTTCCAACTGAAGCTTTAAATATCTGAATAAAAATTTGTAGGCAGCCACACTTTCACAAATAGGTTCTGATCAGAACTTCTCCAGTAATCATCAGGTACTCTTCTTGCCTTAAATGTTAAAATATCACTATGGCTTATACCAGTTAAAACTGATAAATGTAGAACAATAAGGTAGGATCTACATGTTAACTAGTTCCATGATTCTTCTTTGGGATTTTCAAAAAGAACACTGTTGCGAAGCTTGAGAGCCTATCTACACACACAGGATAAAACACTTTGAAAACATTTTGAAAACTATATGTGGTGTGTGTCCTTTGCCCCAACAGTTCTCAAAATTGTTATAAACCGTTTTAAACCATTTTAAACCATTTTAAAGCAGTAGTGTAGCTAGGCTCACAATTTCAGGCTACAGAGGTGGTACCACATTTGCTTGGGACATGTGTCTCTATATGCATCTGCAAACTACTGCTCCATGTTCAGGAAATAAGCCCTTCTGGAACATGAATGACTAGGGGGAATTTAACACAAATGGTGGGGGGGGGAGGTGGAATCTGTGCATTCCATCTCTCCCCCCTTCCATGTTAGTCCAGTAGTGATTTGGTTAGTGAAAATTCAGCTTTGATTTTGTTTTAGAATTTGGACAAAATCTGTGTCAGTCTCTGAAATCTTTGACCACAATGACTAGGGCAAAACCTTTAAAGTTGGATTGGGATAAAGTACTATTTGAAGTGGCTTCTTTATAAACATTTCTATTAAAATATTTATTGCTTTGCTCACCTACCTCATAAATAACAACCGGTCATGATGATGCACTTGTTATTCTGATGCACTGTGAACCTATTATTTGCACCTTGTAATAAATAATAATTGGATTTGGAAGTGCCCATCAATGTACTTTGCTAGAATATTAAACTAGCAGGCTTGATCTAGAAAAGTATGAAATCTTTGCCTTTTTAAAAGGCCAATTTAAACCTTAGAGGCCCAAAGAATAAGTAATCTAAAAGGTGATTTTGTGTGTAGGGTGGGTACTTATGCATCATCAACAAAGAGGAAATGCACCACCAAAAAAGAGGACAAAGTAGAACACTGATTTGCCTAAACTTTGTGTGTGCTAACTTATATGTATAGGCACAAATTTAGGAATGCTTACTATTATTTAAATAATAAATAAATAATAGACCATGGGGCATGTCCCAGCACATTCCACGGCCTTTTTGAAGTTGAATATTAAAAATAGCCTGGGAATACACCCAGCATGCATCACAGCAAATCATGGGTTAGTTAACCCACAATTTGTCACCATTATGCATGAACTGGGTCATACTGTTGTAAGTAAATGTTGAGGTAAAAGGAGTAAAAAGTCAAGGAATGGCGAAAGGAAAAGGAAATGTTTAGAACCTCTGAAACAAAGTGGTCAAAAATATTTTAACATATCTGAACATAGTCTACATATAAATATTTTGCACATTTTTTCTGAAAGTGGTGGTGGTGGTGGTCAAAAATGTTTAGGTTTTGATCCCACTAGGAGAGCTGAAAGGGAGGATTGATGCCATGCTGTAGTCCCAGTTACCCTCATGTTAGAGATGGGGTAGCATGGGTCAAGAGGTATAAAGCAGCTAGAGTCGATACATTTTAAGAGGCTGCTGAATGGGCAAGGGGGAAAGCAGTCCAAGGTGACATACTTTTCAATCCTAATTGGATTTGTTGGATCAAGATATTTAAAAGAATGCCCTCTCAAAATATATTCTGGATACACAAAATATTTCCCAAAAGATATGTTCAAATGTAAGTTCACCAAGAACTGATTCATATGTTGTTCTACCCTGCACCCCATGTGGAAGCTGCTGAAGAATATTTCTGCAATGCAGGCATAATGTTTGAAAGCCCTTTATTCTGTGCATCAGCTCTATTCCATGCAATTTCTTGACACCAAGGCCAGCTAACCCTAGGGATATGTAGAGCGGCATCAAGACACGGCATACTATTGAGCTGTGTGATGGATTTCTACATGTTATATGCACCATGCACTGTGATGATATATGTAGAGTGGCTATGTGTCCTACTCTATAGAGGGTTGTCCTCTATTTGAAAAGCTGTCCAGGCCAAGTCCATTTTGTAGGTAAAGAATATAAGAAGGGAGCACAGGTGCCTTGAAGTTACAAATCAACAGTGATCACCTGGCGGCAGACTGAGCAGGTCACCTGGTCACAGTCTGCCCCACTATTGTTAGATTACATGTAAACGGTCTCATTATTTATATACGTATTTTTTTTACCACCTTCCCATGAAAGCCGTCAAGATGGTGCACAAACCCGAAGTAAAACAAGAGTAACATCATAAAATCCATCAAAATAAACACTAATACAATGTTAAAATATTAACATTAAAAGCACTAAAAGCAATTTAAAAGGCTAGATCGAAAAGATGTGCCTTAACACTTTCCCAAAAAACTGTGAATGTAGGTCAATTGTAACTGTGAAGGGAGAGCATTCCACAGTTTGGAACTAACACAGGAAAATGCCTTTCATGTGAGTCTGACAAAAAGGCCTCTGCCAGCAGTTGTGTCCTCAAAAGGGCTTATCCTGCAGGTTCTGGATAGGTTCATAATAACATGGTGGTCTCTTCAGTACTCAGGGGCTAAGCTGTTTAAGGCTTTAAAGGTTAAACCAACATGTTGAACTGAGCCTGGGAAATATTGGTAACCGGTGTAGAAATTTTAATATTGGGGGAATATAAGAACATAATAAAAGCCATGCTGGATCAGACAAGGGTCCATCTAATTCAGCATTCTGTTAACACAATGGCTAACCAAATGTGTTAACAGAAGGATATGGTGTAACAGCACCCTCCCACCCATGTTCCCAGCAACTGGTGTTCTCGATACTATGCACAGGTTAGCAGCAACCTATAGATGCTGCATTTTGCACTAGCTGAAATTTCCAGATGCTCTTCAAGGCCTATGTAGAAAGAACACATTGCAGTAGTCTAGACATAATATGACCAGGGCATAGATAAGTGTTTCCAAAACAGACCTACTCAGGAAAGGTCATAACTGGTGTACTAAACAGATCCTAAATAATGATTTCCTACACATATTTGATAAAATTTATCAAAAACATTAAATTGAGCTGAAATACTTGAAGAGAAAATTAAAGCATGTTTAATGTGATTTAGATTCATATTCTATAGCCATTTTTATTGGAATACTTGTAAAGATTTTAAAATTAAAAGACAATCACATATACTTACCTTATTAAATGTAAGAAGGAAACAAAGGTACTGAAAACTATTGACACATGCTAAACCAGCATTCCAAACCTGGTGTCCTCCACATATTTTGGATTACAATTCCTGAAATGCTTCAGTCAACAAGACTGGCTGGGGTTGCTAGGAGTTGTATTCCAACACAGCTGGAGGGTAAAAAGTTGGGGAAGGCTGAATTAATTTTAGCAACCAAAAAGAATTGTGCATGATATGTTAAAAATATGCTGCCATTGAGGCTTTTTTTTTTTTTTGCTGTCACTACTTATTAATTCCTTTTCACACTGAGACATATATGTATTTCAGTGTGTATTCTCTCGCATACCTGCTAGGGATAATATGAAAAATATGAATTAAAACTTTGAAACTGCCAAGGTTGCTTAGTATTGTATTTGCAAGTGGTATATATTTGTTGTCACTAATTAACTTAGGAAACAGAAAATGTTCTGCAAAAAAATAAAGCACTGAAAAAAATTCCTACCTCACATACTGGGCTTTGTTATAAAGATGATTTTATTTCTTGCAGGGGTGGTAATCGTATATCCACTTGTTCAGCATGAAGTAAAATGCATTATAAATGACAAACGCAAACTCAAAGTATGTGTAGAGTAATTAGTTTCTGTGACGCATTATAGCAATTCATAGCTCAGCTTCAGGCAAAGGTAGGAGAGAATTGTAAAATGTTTGGAATTTAGTAGAAACGTGTTGGGGCCAAGATATTGTATAGTAAAGAAGAAGGCAGATGAAAGTTAAGAGTCATCTAAAACTGATTATGAGAACAGACAAAAAAACAAGAATGTAACATTAAACCTTTCAATTCCATTAATTGAGTTAAAACTGTTCTAAAATACGCCTTTTGTGGTGGTATTTTATTAGTTTAGTTCTCTTGGTTTGATGGAGTGTACTTGCTGTGTGAGATGGCTTTCAAAGACACCTTCCCCAAGACCAAGAAGGACCAGCAGCCAGGGTAACTTTGAGAAACTTCTTTATTCTTGGACAACAGATACCAACCAACAACTTAGGACCTGGAGCTTGCTTACACAGTCAGACTTGTATGCATGGACAAGTCCTAACTGGAACACATAGAAAACCACACCCACTCAAAGAGGAACGGGAGTGTCTATTAAAACCCACATGTGTACTTTAAAGAGACAGGTCAGATATACTACAGCTTTCTCAGCAATTGTTGTAGGCAAAGAGGTTATGAAACTTTATACAGCCTATAGGCGTTTTCAGCTAGGAAGGCGGTTTCAAAATCCTGAAGCTGAAACAAGTCCTTCTTTATTTCCGGCTTCAGACGAGTTAGTGCGCAAAGACGAACAGCAAAAGAGCTTTGCCAAACCCTGCTAGCATAGAATGATCATAATGATATCAAATTCCAAGTCTGATCTCATTGGGAGGGAAACTATCATCTCATGTGCATGTCAAATATTTGGGCTTGGCTGGCATACAAATGAGCACAACATTGGAAAAGGATCCCCTTTAGAAACAACCCATTTATCTAAGAAATGAGGAGAAAACAGATGCTAGACACAAGCATACCATTCTGAAATACTTTCAATATGTTAATCTGAGAAAGTAAAAACTTAATTTGCTATGCATTTAGAATGTGATAGCACTAAATGCTATGTAATAAGCTCCCTGCTCACATAATACATAACATGAATTATTTTCATATACATAATGTATTTGAATTATTGAAGACAATCACTGTTCAAATACATTTGCAGTACTAACCAATTAAATGTACCATAATTGATTGTTGCTAACTCCTTTAGTGCAAAGTCTTCATTGCTTTTCTTTGAAAATTATTAATGCTGTTTTCTTGATCCCCGTCATTCGCTGTAGGATATTTCAACATATAATATTTCAGTCTGCACTAAAAGGTCAAACAATATCCCTTTTCTATTAACAGATTAATAAGATTGCTATCACACAAAACAGACACCATGGGAGCTACTAATCACCACAACCTTGAGCACAATTGTTGAACCTCAGGCCAGTGAGCCAAATTTGGTGTACCAGGCTGGCCCATCCAACATGTGAGGCCTCAAGATGCCCCTCCCCAAGTCCTGCCCCCTGAAGGCCAGTGGTCAGCGATAACAGTGAGGATTCCCTTGCATGCTAATCCTTGGAGGATGAGTGACCTGCTAAGTGCTTCACCATTGCATGTCCTCTTAAATGGGGCAGGAAATGCTGCCTTGACCAAGACACCCGCTAAACGGGTATGTCCCAGCTGCGGAAAGCCCATAGCCAGAAAAGCCATATCCCTGACTAATGTTTCATCACCTAGCCTCCTGACATTATCAGGCTTGTGGAAGGGGTCATATGGACCTCCATCTGTACACATTCCCCAACCTCTGACCTTGAGATGTAACAGAAAGCAGTGGTTCCACACCATCTATTTTAGGAGTGGCCATGCTATGTCTACATTGACATGGGCTAATACCTTTTGAAGTGACAACTTCAAACTAAACCAATCCTTATTTTTGTCCTTAATTGTTATGTTTTTATTGTATTTTAATATTTTAATCACTTTTAATTATGCCTGTAAGTCACCTTGAGTGCCATTTTTTTTTTTTTTGGTAGAAACAAAGGGTAGAGAACAAAATAAATAAATACATACATAAAACCAACAATAGCAGAACACATTGATGTACGGGCTTCTGATAGATGGTATGGGATACTAGTACTGATGGACACATAGAACGTAATAAAAAAGCCCAATAAGGAATCCTTACATTTAATGTTATGTATTTTTAAATTAAGCCTTTAATATTTACTACGTTTCATGCACTTGTTCAAAGGTTCCAGTGATGATGTCCTGCTTCAGGCAAGGCTTAGGCATGGTGAGTTCCAGGAGCAGGTTTACAAGGCATTCCAAGGTCTAGGCTGATTGAGTGTAGGCAAGAATCCAGGCAAGGGCAATCTACAAAAAGGTCACAAGGCAGTTCATGATCTAATCTAGTAAGGTTAAGAACATAAGCTAATATTCAGGCAAGAATGGATTCAAACACCAAATCAAAAGGCAGTCCAATGTCCAACACAAGGTGCTGCTCCACCATCAAGCCCCGCAGTGAGTTATCCAGATGAAGGGAGGCAGCATGGGGTGTCTGTTGGCCATTTGGCTCATTGGCCTCACCCCCCCTCCTTTGCCCAGCTTCTGGCGAACAGTGAGTGGAGAGAGAACAGACAGTTGAAAAGCAGTGCTGACCTTGTTCCGGCAGGAACAGTCAGTTTAAGTCCCTGACTTTTCCACTGCGTATCATTGTCTCTTTGCCCCACGGTAGCAGTGAATTGGTGGCTACATCATATAACCGATGCAACAGCAATTCAGAGCTACCACGGAGCAAAGACTATGTTTAGAGAGCCCCAGGGCTAGACAATCAGGGAAAATGCAAGCAAGGACCGGAGCTAGTGCACATACATGGTTCCAGCAACTCTCCCTACCTAAGACTGAGACTTATAAGTCTGAGCTTCCAGAGCCCAACTGAAGTCCCAGCTGCAGTTCATTATATGCCTTCTGGCAGCAGTCTTACCTATGAGGAGGGCCTTACTCATGAGAAGGCCTTTCTCCTCCACATGCAGGCAGTCTTTTGCTTGGTCATTTCCTAGGCTATATCTTTAGATGCAGTAATTGTCAGTGGCTAGGTGGTGGTTCAGCATCTTCCTCAGAAGTAGAGTTGCCATACTATGAATCCTCAAAACCGGGACAATTTTTAAAATTTATTTATTTATGCATTTAAAATACATAAGTCATTTGACATAAGTCAGAATGCATAAACATTAATAAAATAACCATCATTAACCTGGCACTTCCAACGCTTCTGTCTTAGGGCTGGCAAAAATAGTCACAAGGTCTGTGATAGGGCAGGCCAGAACAGTTGGAGAATCTGCAACAGTAGCCAAAGTAGTTCGAAGACTCTGCAGTAGGGCAGGCTAGAATAGCTGAGGGCTCTGCATCAGGGCACACCAGAATAGCAGACAGGAGCATGATATTTGCCAGATACTGCCCGTCTGGGTTTAACGGAGAGCTCTAACACTTCCTTTGAAAAAATGGTAATTGATCAAAGAAAATTGGCAGAAAAGAATGACAGATGTCCTGCTATTCTGAAACCAAGAGAAAGACTTAAGTGGTTCAATAGGTACTAAAATTAGAATCATAGAGTAGTAAGAGTTGGAAGGGGCCTATAAGGCCATCAAGTCCAACCCCCTGCTCAATGCAGGAATCCACCTTAAAGTAGGGTGACCAGATAAAATCCAGGTCAGGGCTCATGTAACTTTAACAGTTGTAGAGAAAAGGGAATTTCAGCCAATGTCATTTGTATCCAATTAGTTCCTGGTGGAATTCCCTCTTCATCACAACTGTTAAAGTTGCAGAGCCCTGCCTTCTTTTGTATATGGTCACTCTAGTATAGTGCCTGCACCTTTAACTGTTGTGATGAAGAGGGAATATCACCAGGAACTAATTGCATACAAATGACACCGGCTGAAACTCTCTTTTCTCTACAACTGTTAAAGTTATATGAGCCCTGACCTGGATTTTATCTGGTCACCCTACCTTAAAGCATCCCTGACAGATGGTTGTCCAGCTGCCCCTTGAAGGCCTCTAGTGTGGTAGAGCCCACCACCTCCCTAGGTCATTGGTTCCATTGTCCAAGGCGCAAGTTCTTCCCAAGTGTCCCTTGCTGAACCCGTGGGCCACCTGTAGCATTGGCGACCCCTGGGTGTGACCCAGGCAACCACTCATCCCTTCCCCATTGGCTCGCTCACAACAACAGCACCCCGCACACACCAGGCCGCTGCCACTGCTGACACCCCCTCCCGCACTCCCCCACTTCCTTACCCCCCCCCCAGGCACTGCTTCCCCGGCCATGAGGAAATGTCCCAAGGTCACTCACATGAGGGCTTTTCCCGCCTCCGGGAGAAACAAGGCTCCAGCACGTGAGATGAGGGCTGCGTGGCAGACACTCGCAGCAGCTGTGAGCTAGGCAGGAGGCCTTGGAGAACAAGGCCGGATCTACATGTCGTCCTCGATGCGCCCTCCTTGCGCCACAAGCCGCTTTGGAGCACTGCACTTCGTCTAGTGTGGCTCAAGCCTCGGAGGCTCTGCCCGCGCCGCCGCCACCGCCCTTTCATCCCGGCCGGTCCCAGGGAGGGAGGAGGGAGGGTTGTAAACAAAAGCTAGCAATTGGAAATCCCTCTTCCAATCGCTGGCTTTTGTTTACAACCCTCCCCCCTCCCTCCTCCCTCCCCAGGACCGGCCTGGATGAAAGGGCACGGCAGCGGCGGCGGCGCGGGCGTGAGGAGAGCCTCCGAGGCTTGAGCCACACTAGGCGGGGTGAAGCGCTCCGAAGCGGCTTGTGGCGCATCGAGGGCGCATCGAGGACGACTTGTAGATCCTGCCCAAGAAGAGGTGAACCTCGAGCAACAGCCTTCTTCACATCATTGTTTCTCTTTCTCTCCTCCTGCCCCTCTCTGCCACCTCAGAATGAGTTGGTGATTGATCTGTCTCCTTGGTGCAGCACCTCTCTGAAGCAGCTGTAGCCTGCGCTTGGCTCGGCTCAAGTTCTCGCCTGTGCCAGGCTCCAGGTTGGAGTGACGTGGCGGCAGCTGTAGCTGTTACGCTGATGGAACAGGAGCCCCAGCGACTAACGCGGCGGCGGCTCTCAGGAGTGCCTAAGGGGACCGCGCACAATGCTCACTCGCTCGCTTGCCTGCCTCTCTCCCTCTCCCCACCTTTCTGGCCGCGCTCCACTGGGAGCCGCCACCTCTTCCTCCTCCCCTTTCTCTCCTTGCTATAATCTCATCGGAATCCGGGATTCTTGCCAGCCGGGTCGGGACATTTTGGAACCGTGAGAAAATCGGGACTTTCCCGGTTTTCCAGGACGTATGGCAACCCTACTCAGAAGCCAAGATTTCTGCCTCTCAAGGAAGCAGACCTGAAGCCATCTTCCCTGAGGTCCCAAGACAATCTTGGACCGCTTTGGGGTCCTCTGAAGGGACCTGATCCCTGGGAACATCTGGCTTCAAGAGCTCTAGGTCTTCCTCTGATGAGGAATCTCCCAAGGGAGTCATGACAGATGCTTAAACTTACACACACATACACACACACACCAATCAGTATAGGCTGCTGTAAATATGTTGAGATGTCGCTATTGTAGAATGATTGTTTATTTAGAAATGTAATGGCTATTTTATCTGCACTCATTCCTATCTGCCACGTCTCAGCTGCTTCCACCTACAAATTATTATGTGTTTATTATAGAGTGACCAGATAAAATCCAGGTCAGGGCTCATGTAACTTTAAGAGTTGTAGAGAAAAGAGAATTTCAGCCAGTGTCATTTGTATGCAATTAGTTCCTGGTGAAATTCCCTCTTCATCACAACAGTTAAAGTTGCAGGGGGCCTGCCTTCTTTTGTATATGGTCACTCTAGTATAGTGCCTGCACCTTTAACTGTTGTGATGAAGAGATAATTTCACTAGGAACTAATTGCATACAAATGACACTGGCTGAAATTCCCTTTTCTCTACAACTGTTAAAGTTACATGAGCCCTGACCTGGATTTTATCTGGTCAGCCTAGTTTATTACTCCTTCTCAAACACAGGGAATGTGTCACTCTTTAGCTTGCTTTTCTTCTAGGTAAGTTGTCAATAGCTGTGAAGTGAGCTTTTAGTTTGTAGATAATGTGAACACAATCTAATATGTTTTGACATTTACGTGTTGAATTCCTGTCTACTCCTGAGTTTACTCTGCCTATGCCTGTCTTCATTCAAAAAGTGGTAGCAGGAACTGAAGTATTCTCATCGGTTTAACTGGGTAAATCGAAAGACTACATTATAGAGGAAAATTAGTTTAGCAGCTAACAGCACAATCCTATGATTCTCTGGACCAGAAATTTACTTCTGAGGGAATTTGCATATAAAGTCTTAATTGCAGCTATCAACATTACCTTCCATTTCTATCCAACTCTCGTTATATTCATACAGTATAATCTAGCAATAAAAGGAATGGTCACCTTGGCAATATAATTTATAAACTATGCCCCTGACAATTTCATCATGGCCCCTTCAGAAAGGCCAAAGTTCTGTTGACATCAGTGGTATCTCTCTACAGATTATTTTGTGCAACTTAGAAAAAAATATTTATCAGGTGTTAAAGAAATAATAAACTTCTGAACCAGTTTATGGGGGAATACTGACATTCTTTACAATTCAATTTTATGTATGTGGACATGTCTGCTAAGGAGTAAGTTCTAGTGAATTCAAAGGGATTTACTTCAATACAGGTGTGTATAGGATTACAGCTCTAATATATTACAGTACAATTCTATGTGTGTGTCTACTTAGCAGTAAGTGCCAGTGAACTCATTGAGGCTTAATCCAGGTGCATGGGTATATGATTGCAGCTTTAGTATCTGTCTTTAAAAATATACAGATATTTTGTTGAAGAGTTTCTCTGACTTTTTGTACTGCAAATTGGTGCAATATGAAATTCTGTTTAATAAGTTGACAAAGATTTTAAAATGCATGTTAGTCATATCTTGAACCATCCCTTAAGCATAAAAACAGTATTTTATGCTTTTAGTCAGCTATGGTTGTTATTCAACAATGGTTTTCGTATTATTCAGGACCAGGATTTGCTGACTAGTTAAGGCCATTTGTGGTAATAAACAGAATTACAAATGTGAAAATTTTCCCATGTAAACCAACTCAAGCATATTGCTAGACTTCTTTGGAATGGGGGAGTCCTATCCTGAGGTTGAAAATGTTTTTATACTCCATTCTAAAAAAATGTTTGAAATATATGTCCTTTTACCTATCTTCACGATGTGGAGAACGTGGACAGCGAGACATTTTTCTCCCTCTCTCAAAATACTAGAATCAGGGGGTCATCCCATGAAACTGATTGGTGGGAGAATCAGGACAGATAATAGGAAGTACCTCTTCATATAGTGCATGGATAAACTGTGGATTTCGTTACCACAAGATGTAGTGATAGCCACCAATTTGGATGGCTTTAAAAGGGGGTTAGATAAATTCATGGAAGAGAAGGGTATCAATGGCTATTTGTCCGGATGGCTATGTGCCATTTAGTATCAGAGGCAGTAAGCCTACATGGTCGGGAGGGTGCTGTTGTAGTCATGCCCTAGTTGGGAGTTCCTGGTCAACAGCTGGCTGGCCACTGTGTGAACAGAATGCTGTAACAGATGGATGAGACCAAGGGTCAACAGCTGGTTGGCCACTGTGTGAACAGAATGCTGGAATAGATAGACCCTTGGTCTGATCCAGCATAGTTCTTCTTTTGTTCTTATGTGCAATTAATGGTTTATGGGGCTCTCTCTGAAAATTTGTTATGCCTTTTAGTACTCATGTTGCAGCGCAGAGTTAAGGTCACTGTGCAACTCGCTGAAGGTCGCCAATTTTATTAGAATCATGTCAATGATATGAACATAAGGATATAAAAATGTTACTTGATGTCAAATCTGTAATAGCAAATCAGTAGAAGCATTTATTAGAATGACGACCTCCATTTCATAACAGATTAAGGCAATTTCACATGAACCTCCTTACATATTAAAACCACAAAGGGTGTTGCAAGGTAGTGCTAGCTAGCCCTGCCAATGCACATTATATATTCATTTTTTTAAAAAGTAAATTGTCCTTCAGGCAGCCAAACCATCCCACTGGCTGTGCATTCAGGGATTAAAGGGTTTCTCCCCCCCATGTGGAGGACCCTTATCGATGTACATCTGTACATGAAATGGCATGCAGGGCCATTTCACATGGTTGCCAGTGGAGAGAATGGCTGGTTTGCCTATTAGCAGGAAGATAGGACTGACCCACAAGCCCAGTCACTCATGCTTTTAACATGAAGGGCCTTTTTTTGAACTCCCCCTATATGCAGAAAAGGATTTTGACCAAAGTACTGTATTACTCAATCATGATGACTGAATTAGGGGCTTTATAACAGAACTGCATTCACTGTCACAATATTGTCCCTGCAGTGAAACCTCCAAATATGTTACATTAAGGGCTACAAAAAGAAACTGTTCATGGACAATCCCAGGAACTGGGTATTATACAGTTATCTGATCACAGGGATTGACCTTGTTCAGAAGACACCTTAAATCATGGTGGTTAAGGCTTTAACCACAGTGGTTAAGACTTTTTTGTTAATAAAAAAGCCTTAACCAACATGGTTTAAGGTGTCTTCTGAACAGGGCAATTATCTCATGAGTGGAAAATATTTTCTGTGAATTTATTTATTTGTTTTTTTAAAAAAATCATAAAAAAACAGGAAAAGTTATAATCAAGGGAAGGCTTGTCTAAAAAGATGTGTTTTCAGGAGGCATTTGAAATATGTTATATTTTCTGCCTCCTGAACCGCACAAGGGAGGGTTTTCCAGAGGGTGGGTGCCGCTACAGAGAAGGCCCACCACTGAGGTCCTTCGTGATGACATTCTGTTTGATTTAGAATGATGAATTAATTGTTCAATGCATATTTTGAAATTGGTTTGGATTCAGTTTGCCTGGGTGTTTCCAGTGACAATTTACCAATGTGTAAAAGGAGTAGGGATGTGCACTGGATCGGACCCGATCCACGATCCGAGTCTGGTCCAGTGGGAAATCGGATAAATTATCCGATTTCCGATCCCGCAGCTGGATCGGCCGATCCAATCCGAACCGGTCCGAAAAGGCTCCGAACCGGTTCGGCGGATCGGCGGATCGGCGGGCGCCCACTGGCGCCCACCGCCGCTTCCATTGGCGGGCGCCAGCGGGCGCCCGCCGATGAAAGTGGACAGCGGGGGGGGGAGGAGGGGGGCGCTTACCTTCTCGGCCCGTCCGCTCCCGTCCGGCACTAGCAGCTACTACCAGCGGGCTCCGCGGCCTGCTCTAGGGTGGCGCGCCGGGTGATGTCATCACCCGGCGCGCTACTCGAGAGCAGGCCACGGAGCCTGCTGGTGGTAGCCGCCGGCCCCGGACGGGAGCGGACGGGCCGAGAAGGTAAGGAGGGGGTGCGTGGAGGGGAGGAGGGGGCGCGCGGAGGGGGGAGGGGGGCCCTTACCTTCCCGGCCCGGCGGCTCCCGTCCGGCGCCGGCGCCTACTACTCCCAGCAGGCTCCGCGGCCTGCTCTAGGGTGGCGCGCCGGGTGATGTCATCACCCGGCGTGCTACTCTAGAGCAGGCCGCGGAGCCTGCTGGGAGTAGTAGGCGCCGGCGCCGGACGGGAGCCGCCGGGCCGGGAAGGTAAGGAGGGGGTGCGTGGAGGGGAGGAGGGGGCGCGCGGAGGGGGGAGGGGGGCCCTTACCTTCCCGGCCCGGCGGCTCCCGTCCGGCGCCGGCGCCTACTACTCCCAGCAGGCTCCGCGGCCTGCTCTAGGGTGGCGCGCCGGGTGATGTCATCACCCGGCGCGCTACTCGAGAGTAGGCCGCGGAGCCCGCTGGTAGTAGCCGCCGGCGCCGGACGGGAGCGGACGGGCCGAGAAGGTAAGCAGTGGCGGGGAAGGGGGCTTACCCCCCCCCAGAGCCGTCCGCTTCTATCCGCTGGCGCCCACGGGCGCCAGCGGATGGAAGCGGGCGGCCCCAGGGGGGGTAGGGAGTGCGGGGGAGGGGGCTTACCACAGCGGACAGCCCCGGGGGGGGAGGGAGTTAGGCCCCCCCTCAGCCACCCGCCGCCATTTTTTCCTCATAGACTTGCATTGCAATGCAAGTCTATGGGGAAAAAAATGGCGGCCGATCCAAAAATTTACGATTTTTGGGTCGGGATCGGACTCGATCCAGTCCGGGGGGGCTCCGATTTTGTCCGAACCGGTCCGGGACAAAATTGGAGGTCCCGATCCGGGTCCCGATCCGATCCGGGGGGTCCGTGCACACCCCTAAAAAGGAGTAAATGCCTGGGAATGAATGGCTGGGTGGTGGTGAATGGAAGCTACATTTAATATAGAAATATCAGGAATGGGAAGTCTTTGGAGCACTATCTTCATTAACATGCAATTAAACTATGTTGGCATAAGACAGGTCATATTATATAAGGGACTGCTGCTAGAAAAAGTTCTTATTTAGTGCATTTGGATCCTTTTGATCCATTGTTAGGACATGCTATGTATTCTGTAGCTTACATTATAGCACCATAGCTCTGGCACAGGTGGCAAGTCATCTGGTCTTGTACTGGAACAACAGCTACCCATCAATTTACTTTATTGTGTTTATTATTTATTTACACAATTAATAAAATCTGTTCACAGGGAGGTTTACAAAAATATAAAAAATAATCTAATAGAAAAAGTAAAAGTCAAAAATTAACATTATATACAAGTTTTAAAAAATCCAGTAATACCTAAACTCCTGTGAGAATAAACATGTCTTCTTCAGCTGTCTATGAAAAGAAATTAGAAAGGAATAAATATGTCTATGTAGGGTGTTCCTGCAATATATGTTGTTGTTTTTGCTCATAACACATTTCCTTTTTTAGTTTATTAATTACCTTTGTTTAATAAATTATATTTAAGCCCCAGCTTCCAAGAAAATTGGTTCCCAAAACGCTTATATTAAATATAACAAAAATAAAATTTAGTAAACAACAAAAAATTTCAATCAAAATTAAACTTTATTAGCAGAGGCAAGTGCTAACAAACCCTTCCAAAAATGAATGTTTTCACTCTCCTTCTAAAACTTTGAAGTGAGCTGGCAAGATGACACTCCCTGGGAGGAAAGCTCCAGAGCTGTCTCTACAGATCCCATACCATAGTGCAAATTCTGAACTTTCAACCTATAAATCTAAAATAACATTAAAGTGATTTGCTGGAAACTTCCTATAAAGTCTATAATAAAGCTGGAAAATAGAGAATAAACAACCTGCCTCCTTTCCCTTGGCTCATTAAGCACCAGTTCCTGAAATTGCCATTGAAAATGTTACATATGTGTTTCGTTTAATTAAGGTGTGCTGATGTTTTGATTGTTATAGATTAAATGCTCCTCTATGCATAATAATCAGTCTGTTAGTAGAACATCACTTTTCATTTCAGGCTGCCTCTACAAGAGGCGTTTAAAGCTCTTTCAAGGTGCATTAAAAAATTTACCTCTACAAGAATGGAGCGCAAATCGGGCGTAGAGGTGCTTTAAACATCCGATTATGCGCATTATCAAACGCGCGTTAAATCGCGAGTTTTATTTTGCTCCGGCCGTTAAAGCGCATTTTGACTATGTGAACAAGCGATTCTCCGCATTAACTACTTGTAAAGTGCATTTGAAACAACAGGTAAGGTCACCTGTTGAGTGCTCAATCACCTCCTGCATACAAGCATTAACGATAAAGCGCTTCAGCGATTATGCGCATAATCGGCTAACCAGGCATCAAACGGAATCCATCTAGAGGGGGTCTCAGTATCGTGGACAGAACAAATAATTCTTTAAACAAATAAATTAAACATTTGCCCAATTTCCTTCCCCCTACTCAGCTTACCACCTATACATTAAGATTCCTTGAGAGCTGGAATTGATAGATTTTATTTATTTATTTTATGGTTTATTTTTTAAAAAGAAAGCAAGTATTCTTGTGGAATAGTACTGTTCTGGAGTAAAACTGAGAGGAAACAGACATCACTGCCAGTGTGACTGGTTATTCAGAGTTTTAGGCTCTCTGGTGCAGTTGGACCCCCTGTCTCTGTGCCTCTCCCAACCAGATGATAAAAGGTAGGTGGCATAGTTTTCTACTTGGTTTATTCACCCTCTGGGAGCAACCTCTCTCATCACACTACTCTAATGGAGAGGGAAGGTGTGCAAACAGCACAGGTATCTGCAGGAAGGCCCAGTCCTAAGAGAAATAGAGCCAATTCTAAGCACCTCACTGCTTGAGAGCTGCTCCTTTCTCAGTTAAGAGCTCAGGAAGGTAAAGACGCAGTAATGGAACAGCCTCCTCCACTTGACTACCTTTATGCTCCCTCTGGGCCAGTGAGCAAGCAGAAAAGGTTCCTTGCTGCTGTCGCTGCCACTCACTTGCTTACCCTCTTCCTCCAGGCGGAGGTGTGGACATGGCCAAGCACTCCTGGGCCAGATCTACACCAAATAGGATATGACACTTTGAAAATGGTTTGAAAACTGTATATGGAGTGTGTCCTGGGCCCCAACAGTTGTCACTACTGTTATAAACTGTTTTAAAGCAGTAATGTAGATCCTGCCCTGCTGAGGGGCGCAGAATTGGCCCCCATGCAGTAGCCACCCCGACAGTGGAAGCTGGTGGCTCCGATTTCAGTGGGGCTGTGAATCCATTCTGGGTTGTAGTCAGAGCCAGCCAGAACTCTAAAACAAACAAACAAGCTATCCAGTGCGCTGGAACTATTTTGGGGATAGGGTTCAGAACCTTGGATAGCTCCTTTAGAATTCTGACTGGTTCTGACTAAAACCCAGAATGGATCCACAGCCCAACCGAAATCGGAGCCATCTCTGCACCAGAGCATGAGGGCAAACAAAGGAGCAGAGGCAACTGCTTTTAACTGCCTCTAGGCAGCACTGTGGGCCCAATCCTCCATCGAGCAGCATCCAAAGAGGGTAAACAAGAGAGAGGAAGTAGGCGCAGGCACGGCCTTCTCTGGCTTGCACAATTAGAAGTGGCAAAGCTCAGAGCAGTAGCTGTGGGTGGGGAGGAAATACCTGGGACCTCTTCCTGCTTGCTCTTTTTGAACCTCTGCTGAAGGTCAGGAGTAACGACAAGAGATTGCTATTTACTGTTTAACTGTCTCCTCTCCAATTGGTTGCTCTTCCTTGAAAATAAAGTGGTTCTAGTGTGAAGCACCCTTTTTCAAATGTATGTTCAACATCATATACACCAGTTGCTGGGGAACACGGGTGGGAGGGTGCTGTTGCACCGTGTCCTGCGTGTGGGTCCCTGGTCAACAGCTGGTTGGCCACTATGTGAACAGAGTGCTGGACTGGATGGATCCTTGGTCTGATCCAGCATGGCTCTTCTTATGGTTTTCTGTCACATGTAGTTGGGCTCAACTCTCGGCCAAACTACACCTTATTCTAAATCCCAAGTGCACAGCTGTCCTATTATTATTATTATTATTATTATTACATCTCTTTCTTGCTCATGGCAGTTTTTCTAGAAGAACATGATGGGCTTTGCCAAGTCATGCTGTCTTTTACAGATTCAGGAATTTCTTGACAATTGAGCATGTTTTAAGTATGACTGCTTTCTATTTTTATTATTATTATTATTATTATTATTATTAATAATAATAATAATAATAATTTTGCTTCAATAAGTGTGCCCCCTCCCCTATCCAGATTGGGTCCCGTGCCTTGACCTGCAAGTAAGCAAAAAGTAGCTGGGTAGCTGGGCGCAGTGGAATTAACATAGGACATCTTTTCCCTTCTGATGTTAACCTGGCCTTAGCTGTGGCAAACGTCCTGTTGTTCCCCTCTTGCCCCTCTGCTGCTGCAGCAGCAGCAGCTGATAATGGGAAGAAGGCATGTAGCAAGCCTGTCGTACTTTGCTCCGTGAAGGGCTGGGTCTTCTGGGTTCAGACTTCAAACAAGTTCCTACTCCGCTCTTTCGGCGGGGCCGCCGGGGAAGGGTTCGGTGCGTAACACTTCCCTAACATGCTGGAACTGGTTTCCACGCCCGGCCCAGCCCACAACGCTCCTGAGAGAGAAAGAGAAAGAAAGAGGAGGACGAGAAATACCTGTGAGGAAGGAGCTGTGTTTCAACTTGAAGTTTAGCACTTTTTCCAGTACAGACATTGGCTTCCACATTCTCATGCTGGGAACAGCTGAGGGGATTGCCGCGCACCGGGACGCAGCAAAGTAAGTAGCATTTTTAAAATATATATTATTTTATATTCCCGCGTTTCTCCCTCTCTCCCAAGTTTGGATGGGCTTAAGGACGACTGAGGGAGTTCGCGCCTCGTCACTCGGGCGCCAACCTCTTTCGTATTTTTGTGGCGGTTTCCCTCTCATCCCTCGCTTGTCGTGGATCCGGAAAACTCGCTCAGTCAGGAATCAAAAATCCGACCACCTTCAGGTGGCAAGCCGAAAGTGTGGTTCTAACTCCCCTTGTTTTCTTACAGGGCAGACGCCCGTGGAAATGTGAATAATAATAATAACAACAACAACAACAACAACAATAATAATAATAATAGAGCCACACCTGCCGTGGACTTTTCGCATCCTTCTCCAACCCAGTGCCCAGCAGATGTGTTGGAGTACAAATTATGGAAGTTGTAGACCAACACATCCGCAGGGCACCTGGTTGGGTGAAGCTGACTTAATGGCTGGGAAAGGACAGGACCGAGGAGCGATTGTCCTGAAATAGAATATGGGTCTCAATTTAGGCTGTCTGGAGACTTGACTCGACCCACCCACCCCATAACGGACATTACAAACTCGGAGTTATGGCCTTGTAAAATGAGGAATGGTCGTTTGAAAAAGACAGGACACCAAGCTAGATCTTAAACTAGAATGACCTGGTTTACTTCCAGATGAGGCTTTTAGCACACCATCTCATTCATGGAATTTTAGGTCGGGTAGGGGCATCAAATGATGTCGTTTTGCACTCGTAACCTTCCCTAGGGTTTTTCCAAAGTCTCTTCCATATACCGCTGCAAAATCCAAGGAAGAAAAAACGAAACAGCTACACAATTTTCTGAAAGTTAGCATTAGGAGCACTCCTTTTGGAAGCACTATTTGTGTGTGGTGGTGGGGGGGGGGGGGAGGAAGTGCTAGCCAACCTAGATTGGACTGGTGGGAGGGGAGGGACACAGCAAGAAGTTTTCATGGCGAAACTGGGAGCGTCATCAGACGAGCGTTTTATTGCACACTCGTTACTGGGTACTCACAGGTTTTTGTGGGTACTAGAGCGTCATCACATGGGGGAAATCACGTTTGCTTACTGTTGCTTCTCTGCCCTTGCATTTGTCCCTCATTACTTCCACTTTTGAAAGAGGAAGTAAACAACATGCTCTCGTTACCCATTCTGTGGTCTGTTTTGATTGTGCGGCTTCTCCTGCACACAGCAGGAGATACCGGCAACTTCAGTCTTTAAAAATAAGGCAGACTTACTGGGGTGTTTTTTGTGGCATGAAGGAAGGCTAGAAGGGGTTGAAGGTGTGTGGGAGGTTGACCACGTTCATGAAAGGGACTTGTGAAAATCCATGAGTGTCCAGTAACAAGTGTGCAATAAAATGCTTGTTTGATGGAGCTCCTATTCATGTCGTTTGCCTCCCTGCGTCTCCTGCGTCTCCTGCCCCTTCTAGCCTCCTTCCCGTAAAGACGGGTTTTTCTGCTATCTCCTGCTGTGTGCAGGAGAAAACGACCCACTGAATGGGCTATGTGCATGTTGTTAACTTCCTCTTTCTGAGAAAAAGGAAGTATTGAGCAACAAAAGTGAGGGCGGAGAAGCGAAGGAAGTGTGATTTCCCTCCTCTGATGGAGCTCTTTGAAACAGAAAGCGCTCCCATGTGATGGAAAGGGCAGTGGGATGGCAAAGATGCATTTTATCAGATCTGATCATCTCTCTCCTAGGCTGACCAGATAAAATCCAGGTCAGGGCTCATGTAACTTTAACAGTTGTAGAGAAAAGGGAATTTCAGCCAGTGTCATTTGTATGCAATTAGTTCCTGGTGATATTCCCTCTTCATCACAACAGTTAAAGGTGCAGGCACTATACTAAAGTGACCAGATACAGAAGAAGGCAGGGCCCCTGCAACTTTAACTGTTGTGATGAAGAGGGAATTTCACCAGGAACTAATTGCATACAAATGACACTGGCTGAAATTTCCTTTTCTCTACGGCTACCTCCACAAGAGAGGTTTAATGCTCTTTGAAGGCTCATTATAAATTTTACCTCCACACCAGCGGAGCGCAAAACGGGCATAGAGGCGCGTTATCTCCCGGATTATGCGCATTATCGAATGTGCGTTAAATAGCGACTTTTATTTTGCTCCGGCCGTTAAAGCGCATTTTCGCCGTGTGAACAAGCGATTATGCGCATTAACTTCTTGTAAAGCGCTTTTTGGACATCAATTAATGCGCTTCGCCGCCTCTCGCCGCCTCCCGTGCAGAGGGATTAGGAGTAAATGCGCGTCTGCGATAATGCGCATAATCGCCGAACTGGGCGCAAAAGTGCATCCTTGTGGAGGGGGCCTTTGTTAATGTTACATGAGCCCTGACCTGGATTTTATCTGGTCACCCTACTCCCTTCCACCCATGTTTAAAGAAAGTAAGCTAAAATTCCTGGCTCTTAAGATACCACTGGACTCTGTGTTGTTTTCAGTGGAAAAGAATGCTGGTAACAAACATTTCTGACCTTTTTCACCTAAATTGGTTTTCATTTAAATCGGCATGGAAAGCAAATATAAATCTACATGCACTTATCTGGGAGTAAGTTTCTTTGGACTTGTTTCTGAGCAAGCATGTAAGTTTCTGCTCTGCAGTTCAGGGCACAATCCTATGCATATAGGACTTTTTTCTTGTCTAATCATTGGTGGCTGGGGCATGTTGGGAGTTGTAGGACATTTTCTGTCTCAACAAGCATAGGATTGCATCGCTAAAGAGCACTGAATGATGCTTACTTATGCTAAGCTTCCTGTAGTGCTCATTCCCAGTGTCCCCCACCTCCCCTGTCCCAGGATTGGTCTCATTTTCGGTATCTGAGGCCAGCTGCAATCCATGGGGGAATTTATTTGAATGGGTTGAAGGAATTGTGAAAGTCAACTGGCATCATTGGGAAGGAAAGTGTACTTTAAAAAATGGGGGAGCTGAAAAAGGAAAAACACTGCTCCCCGGCCTGTTGCCCTGGCATCATGAGCCCTGCAGGACATAGACAATAGCAGTTCACCTAGTATCGATTCTTTCTGTCCTGCCTCTTTTGTACTGTTGTGTTTAATCAGAACTCATTCCCATTAGAAGCCTAAGCTTCAACTAAAACAACTTTGCAAATTAAATTTCTCTGTTTCCTATGTCTTTTTTCATATGAAACAAATGGTTTATGCAGTTTGATCTTAAGCATGCTTATTTAGAAGTATGCCGTATTGATTTCAGTGGAGCGTACTTCCTAGTAAGTGTGTATCACAGCCTTCCGCAACCATACTGGCTAGGGCATGCTGGGTGTTGTAGTCGAATATATTTGGAGGCCACCATGTTGGGGAAGGCTTGTGTATCAAATTAGATCCTTACACAGCAATCCTGTGCATTCCTACGTATTCATAAGGAAGTCTCTGTGTTTAATGGGGATCATTCACAGGCAAGTGTAGATAAGATTTCAGCCATAATCCTTATACTTCTGTTGTATATGGGTCTACTTCTAATACAAATCTGATTGGACTTTCTTTCTTTATAAACTGTAGAGATAGCTATTTAGATCTAAATCTAGGGAAGTGAGTATCTGGCATCAGAGCTTTTGACAATTTCTTTATTTAAGCAAATACACTTAAAGACACAATCCTGTGCATATTTAGACAGAAAAAAACCACATAAATCCCAGCATTCCCTAGCCAGTATACCCAGTGTGGGACTGGCTGGGGCTGATGGGAGTTGTAGTATAAAACATCTAGAAGGCACCAGGTTAGTGAAGGCTGTTATTCACACTTACATGGGAGTATGTCCCATTGAACTCTATGGAGCTTAGTTCTGAGTAGCCATACATAAAAATGCATTGTTAATCTTTTCATTGTTTGCTTAAGAGAGAATTTTAACAATATTGCAGCGTTTCTCAAAATGTTTTGGGACCCACTAGTGGTCTCAGCCCACTTTCAAGTGGGTCTCAGTGCTGTAGACTGCAATGCTTGATTGCCCTGTACTATGGCTATACCATGCACACTGCCTAGGCAGGTGTGGTAAGTTGGTTAGAACGCAAGGCTAATGTTTTTAGGATTAAAAAAAAGAACTGGGAATAGAGAGGAAGGGGATAAGAGAGGAACTGTTATAGGAGGAAGTGAATGTAAAAGCAGGAGGAGGAATGAATGAAAGAAACTGGCACAACTTTAGTGACAATGAAGGGGAGAAGAAATGATGATATGAGTAAGAATATTTTGAGAAGCATGATAGGGGAGAAGAAAAACCAATGTAAAAAATTTTTTTTTACTTAAAGCTTCTAGATCATTGAATTATGTTTGAAATGACAACATTGAATCATGATACACCCAGAGCCAATGTATGTACTTTACTTGAGAAAAGCTGACCTATGAAACTCCTTGCTATAAGGAAAGAGTTGTGGCAAAGAATTTAGCACTTTCCAAAGAGGGATTAGATATCAATATAAAACGATATCAGTAATTGCCTGCTGATTTTAAGATGTTTTTAATGTTGTATTTTTCTCTTGCTTTTTAAAATTTTTAACTGTTGTGATTTTTATGTTTTATATTGTTGTTGTTCCCCGCCTCGATCCGGAGGGAGAGGCGGGCTACAAATAATAATAATAATAATCATCATCATCATCATCATCATCATAATAATTATGCCAAGCTTTGCATCCAGCTGCCATCTTTTGGAACACTCCTCTGGACTACAATTTTGTGACTTTGTCATGTTCAGCTCCTTCAAGAGGAATCCGGGCGTAGAAAGTTTGTGAAGCCCTCCTTTGGGTTGTTTGGGAAGAAATTGGTAAGGTAGTAAGGGATAAAATAAGACATAGCTGTGGTTTATTAGCATTGGTGTTCTTTAGGTATTAACATGTCAACACCATAGGTGTGAGTAAGTGTTAGAAGACATTTCTTTAGTCTGTGCTAATGACATTCTTGTGTAATAGGAACATGTCTAAAACAGTTTTCATTGTTTTAAGGACCTTGGTCTGCGATCTTGTGTACAATGTTGTATCTTTACACTTATTGTTGACTCAGCTAAAAGTATCATTATATGTCTAGTTAAACGCATTTAGCTTATTTGATGGATCAGCTAATTCATTTACTTCTAATTTTTCAATTTATTGAATAAAACTGTTTTTTAGACACGCACAAAAATGGTATACATAAATAGTACATATACAAGCTACTTTCACTAAATGGCCCAGTATACACATAGTAACAACTCATATTGTCATGAATGAACTAGCATGCACGCTGGAATTTTAACCCAAGGTTTATTTTTGTATCAGAAAACTCTGGCTTGTTATTTTGTATCAATCAAGCTAATGTGAGCTTGTATCTTTACTTTGGACTACAAGATATCAAGGGCTTTGGCTCCAAGTACTGCCAGTTAAAGATACAAACATGTCCTAAGAGTCATGTTCATTACCATCCTGAAGCTAAACCTATTTGTTAATTTCGAATTTGTACTCCAATACTAGGATATTCTTACATAGTTTCATGAGAGCTCCAGACTATAGTGACTATAGTAAATAAATAAGCCATGGTGGGTTGTAGTGTATGCTAGGCAGCTTTTCAATATTTAAGATGCAACTGCTGCTTGTATTGTCTGAACCTGGCGGGGCGGGTATGGGTTGTGTAAGGATTAAATAACCCTTGCATAACCTTAAAACAGACCATAGGTTATGTGAGGGATTTTTAACCCTCGCACAACCCACCCCACAGGTTTCAAACAACATGCCAAACTGCGGTTGTGGTTTGAATGTTCAAAATGGCCAACAACACCACGGCTATTTCATTGTGCAAATTGGCCCATTGAGTTTTTGCTTTGTCTGCATTGGAAATATCACTTAAATGTGACTGTATATGTATTTATATATCAAAGTAAATGGTTAATTGCCACAGAATTCAGTTGCTATGGGCAAATTCCCATTTAGTGATGCACTGACATAGGCCCCTCTTAATAAACTCAGGTTTTCTCACTGTTTGTAATGAAATGGATCCAGACTTAATAATGCTTAGAGTAGAGCCATTAAAATCAATGGGACTTAAGTTAGTCTTGAGAAACTTGTCACATCAGACTTCCTTTAGATCAGGGGTGAGCAGCTTGTGACCCTTCAGGTGCTTTGGCCTACAACTCCCATAAACCCTAGCCAACACAGCCAGTGGTGACTGCTGATGGGAGTTATAGGCCAAAACATTTGGAGGACCACAAGTTACACAGCCCTGTTTTAGATGGGTTGACATATGTCGTGACAGTATCTTACTGATCTTCCTCTATTTGAATGCAAGATTACTCATCTGTTCCACAGCCCCACATTGTTCTACACAATGGGACAAACAACCCTCTGTGACACAAGAGATTGTTCCCTCAGGATTTTATGGGCCTTGTTAGAATGGTTACTCTTTAAAAAATGACTTTTGTTTGAAGTGTTTACTTCCATTGCGCAAGGTAAAAGTAAATATGTCTATATCATTAATGGATGCAATAAAGAGATGGTGGACCAATGGCTTGTCCTTATTTAAAAGCAGAACCAACAAGAGAAATAGAGAAAATATAAACTTTAAAATATAAACCTTAGGTGGTGTATGTTGTTAATTTGTATATTTTGTGCAACTTCATTTTTTAAAAATAGGGAAAGAAGCATAGATCCTGGCTATATAAAAGTAAGCAAATCCAAATAAGAAATATATGTATATTTCTTTAGCCATGCTATAAGTCTTGCATGAACAAGCTGGCAGAATAATTGACTGGATCACAGGAGTGCCTTTGCCAAATTCCCAGGCCTCACACCCACTATTTGAAATACAGTATATGCATGAAGGGTGGAGATGCATGAAGAGTAAATTGAACAGCATTGATTATTTCACAAAATACAAAGCAAGATAGAGTGATATAACAAAGGGCAGTGCTGGAGTAGAACACTATGGAAAATTTAAATCTTTAATTATAATGAATCATAAAAGAGGAAAAGATAAATCAGCCAAGTACCAACTGGCTGGGATTTAGTGTATGTTGGGGGTGGGGGTGGTGAAGCTTTCAATAGTCTATTTAAAATATGTATGCATTTAAATTAATTACCAAGCACAAATAATAACGTTGGCACTTTAGAACATTAAAAGGATTTGGGGTACATTATCAGAATAATTCTTACAATCACTTTGCATGGTAAATCAGTACTATTATCCCCATGAAGTTGAGGCAGGGTGGGGGTGGGGGAAAACTAGTCCAAGACATAGTAATTTGCCTAAAACTGCCAAGTGAATTCATGCCATTGTGCTACATTAGTAAAAATAGATCAGAACAAAGTGTTGTAAATTATTAATGGTGATTTGGAAAAGATTTTTCCAGTGCTTTATTTTTCAGTGGAAATTTTTCCATTTCATATCTTCCTAAGTAAAAATGAATGTATGTCAATCGCAAATACAATATTAGGTAGGCCTAGTAGTTTGATAGTTGTAATTTAAGTTTTTTGGATAATTATTCTTAGCAAGTATGTGAGAGAATGCATACATGTCTCAGTGTGAAATGGAACTAATAAATAGTGGCAAAGAAACTTATGGTGGTGCCCCAACAACCTTAGGGGAAAAGAGTTTAACTGTCTTGAAATTGATGAGTAGTTGTTAACTACTTGGCTTATAAAAACTAGCAGGGATGGAACAGCCTGCTGGGCCAGGGAAATGATTAATGCCTCTCTACGAGAGGGAGTGGTCCCTGACCTCCTGAAAGAGGCAGTAGTGAGACCACTCCTGAAGAAAGCGTCCCTGGACTCAGAAAATCTTAATAACTTTAGGCTGGTGGCAAACGTTCCATTCCTGGGTAAGGTCCCTGAGTGGGTGGTTGCTGGCCAGCTCCAGACACTCTTGGATGAGACCAATTATCTGGATCCATTTCAGTCGGGTTTCAGGCCTGGTTTTGGCACAGAAACAGCCTTGGTCGCCCTGTATGATTACCTATGTTGGGAGAGAGACAGGGGGAGTGTGACTCTGTTGATTCTCCTTGATCTCTGAGCGGCTTTCGATACCATCGACCATGGTATCCTTCTGGCATGACTGTCTGAGTTGGGAGTGGGGGGCACTGCATTGCAGTGGTTCCGCTCCTACTTGACAGGTCGGCTCCAGAAGGTGGTGCTAGGGAGACATTGCTCGGCCCCGTGGATTCTCCAGTATGGGGTTCCGCAGGGGTCAGTTTTGTCCCCCATGCTGTTCAACATCTACATGAAACCGTTGGGTGCGGTCATCCGGAGTTTTGGTGTGCGTTGTCATCAGTACGCTGATGACACGCAACTCTACTTCTCCTTTTCATCTTCATCAGGTGAGGCTGTGGATGTGTTGAACCAGTGCTTGGCTGCGACAATGGACTTGATGAGAGCTAATAAACTGAAACTCAATCCACACAAGACTGAGATGCTCATAGCGGGGGGTTCCTCTGACCGGATGGAGGGTGTTCAACCTGTCCTGGATGGGGTTGCACTTCCCCTGAAGGAGCGGGTTCGTAGCTTGGGGGTTCTCCTAGAACCATCTCTGTCACTTGAGGCTCAGGTGGCCTTGGTGACACAGAGTGCCTTCTACCAACTTCGGCTGGTGGCCCAGCTACGCCCCTATCTGGACATGGATAACCTGGCTTCAGTTGTCTATGCTCCGGTAACCTCCAAGTTAAATTACTGCAATGCACTCTACGTGGGGCTGCCTTTGAAGACAGTTCGGAAGCTGCAGCTTGTGCAGAATGCAGCAGCCAGATTGATAACAGGAACCAGAAGGTTCGAACATATAAGACCGATTCTGGCCCGCTTGAATTGGCTGCCTGTGTGCTTCCGAGCCCGATTCAAGGTGCTGGTTTTAACCTATAAAGCATTACACGGTTTGGGACCACAATACCTGATGGAACGTCTTTCCTGACATGAACCTACCCGTACACTACACTCAACACTACCCGTACACTACACTCAACATCAACATCCTCCGAGCTTCCCTACTCCGAGGGAAGCTCGGAGGATGGCAACAAGGGAGAGGGCCTTCTCTGTGGTGGCCCCTCAATTATGGAATGATCTCCCCGATGAGGCCCACCTGGCGCCAACACTGTTATCTTTTCGGCGCCAGGTCAAAACTTTTCTTTTCTCCCAGGCATTTTAACAACTCAAGTTGAGGTTTGGATTGACATTGTGGCCAGGCTTAATAGTTAAAATGTTTTAAAGTGTTTTTATGACAGCTGTTTTATGTTTATGGTTTTAAATTTTGTATATTGTCTTTTTAATGCTCAATCTTTTTAATTTTTGTAAACTGCCCAGAGAGCTTTGGCTATGGGGTGGTATATAAGTGTAATAAATAATAATAATAATAATAATAATAATAATAATAATAATAATATGCACATTTATTGGGATTGCTAAACTTAATTAGCGTATCAAACAGTTTTCAGTACTCCCCCCCTTAAATTCAAGGAAAGTATATTATACTGTCTTTAAATTTGTACAAATATTCTGATAAAAAAATTCTACACAATACATTGAAATCATATAATCTGTGCTTTAAACTTTTCTCTCGACTATTTCAGGTCAAATAGTTGTAGTATATTGGGACGAAGAAATTAACATCAAGTCCTTTGTTTACTGAATAGAAGTAAAATAAACATGCTAAATTAGATCTGTTGGGCAGGGAGGGCAACTTGTGCCTCTCCAGATGTTTTGGCCTTAGGTTCCTATCAGTTCTAGCCAGTATAGCCAATGGTGAGGAATGATGGGAATTGTAGGCCAAAACTTCTGGAGTGCCACAATTTGCCTATCCCTGTTCTAGGTCATCAGAACATTTTCTACTACAAACTGAAAATGTTCCTATCCAAATGAACCTAATTTGAACTGGGAAACCCACATCATTGATTATAGAATCATAGAATATTAGAGTTGGAAGGGACCTATAAGGCCATTGAGTCCAGCCCCCTGCTGAATCCACCTTAAAGCATATTTATAGAATTAGGAATAACATTGGTAATACATAGACATGCTGAAATTTGAATATGGGAGTAGGTGTGGGAAAAAAGTTTAAATCCCTGCTTGATCTCTGCAAGGGTTGCATTATCCTTAACACATATAGGAAAAATATTGTTGAGAATCTGTGAGGATCTGGAATGAGGTTCAGTCAAATGACATGCAACTCTATTTCTTTATCATAGTCTTGCAGTTTTATTATTGTTATTAAGCAGTTCCTGGCTGTGGTTAGAGAATTGATGTAGGTGAGCAAAATGAAGATGAATCCAGAGAAAAGTGAGGTTATAATGGCAGACACCACATCACACCACAACACGTTAGAGGCTGTAATGATGGTTAGGAATGTGGTTGGTTCCCCACCCCACCCAACAACCTGATGAGAAGATTGAAACCTTTTTCTCTTGAGTTGACTGCAGGCTCCCTAGAACTTAGAGGAGGAGAAGACAGTCTTGAGGAAAATACTTTCGGGAGAAAATGTTAAAAGTATGAATTGACAGCGGAATTCTGTTGGAGCCCTATAAAACTGAAATAGGAAAATCATCATTTTAGGACCATAGTTTATACTATATAATTTAACAGTGAAACATTCAAAGTTGGCTTTTGGGGAATTAATTGAAAGAAAGTATCTGTCATCCTGTACTCATGGAGGATGACTTTTGAAGAGTAGAGCCTCCTGTATCCTTGGTACTCCTGAAGGATGACTTTCTGATGAGTAGAGCCTCCACTCATCAGAAATCCATGGAAACACTGGAAAATCATGGATCTCAATTGCATGGAGCACCTCCACAGATATTTGTGGCTCTCCTCCTCAGAAATCCACCCTTCATTAAATACAAGGCACTGGAAATATGCAATGGGAATGGCGGGTCTAGCATCCTCTCCCTCCCCCTTTGTTTACCCTACTGAGATGTAGAATGCCTAAATAGGGCTTTTTTAAAAAAAATATTTTATTTTTCAACATAATACAACATAAAACAACATAAAATACAATACACAACCACATACCCCCCGTGCTCCCCTCCCCCCAGGAGACCTTCAATTATACATTATTCTCCTTTTCAAAAGTGTAAAGACTCTTTTGAAGGTATTTGCCCCTTCCCCGTTCTTAATACATATTCCAAAAATAGGCTCCATATATCTCCAAAATCATTCTTACTGGACATTCCCCTCTTTATTTTCATTTTACACGTTAGCTTATCATTAAGTGCCATATCCCATATTTCTTTATACCATTCTTCTATAGTATATATCCCTTGCCCTTTCCAGTTTTTAGCAATCATTATTCTGACGGGAGCCAGGAGGTTGTTTATTAATTCTCTCTTATTTATATTCTCATTTCCTTTATCCCATATTGCTAGTAGAGCCAGCTTTGGGCTTAATTCCAGTTTACTTCCAATTATTTCACTTATTTCTTTGAACACCCTTTCCCAAATTTTTTGTACGTGTTCACAGCTCCACCACATATGGAAATAAGTTCCAACCTCCTGACATCCCCTCCAACAATTCTTGGACACTTTTTTATCTATCTGATGAAATCTTACCGGCGTTAAATACCATCTCCATACTGTCTTATAATAATTCTCCTTAATTCTAATCGACAAAAGCTTTAACATTCTTGCATCCCACATCCTCCCCCAGTCATGTTCATTAATTTGTTCCTTTAAATCATCTTCCCAAATCATTTTAAGAGAGTCTCGATATTCATCCTCCTCTGTCAGGATTCTATATATTTCGCTAATCAGACCTTTTCTAGTTTTAATTACTTCCATCTTTCCTCTTGATTCAATTAAATCTTCAAATCTTGTATTATTTCTACATTTCTTATTTATCTTTTTCCATTCCTGTGTCCATTTTTCCAATTGTAAGCATTTGAACCAAGCTATCTTTTGTCCTTTTAACAACTCTCTAATTTGCACCTTATCTATCATTCTTTCCATCCAGTTCCTTAACTTAATAATTTCCTGATCCTTCAGACTCCATTCCAACTCTACTTTTAAATTCCTTGGGAAGTTTCCCACTACTACCACTGGGGCGAGTGGAGAGTCTCCTGGTATTAACTTTCCTTTAACTTTCTCCCAGATCTCTAGAATATTTTTCAGCAACGGGTTGTCCAGTCCCCTCAGATCCTTCTTTTGAATTTTATTAAAAAAAATATTTTGCAATTTAAAATCTAGTTTCCCTGTTTGCATTTCTAGCCATTCTAAGTCTTCCTCCCCTAATATACTATTTATAACATATCTTAACTGATTAGCAATATAATAATTATTTATATTTGGAAGTCCCAAACCACCTTTCTTTTGTGTCTTATACCATAACCCTTTGTTAATCCTAGCTCTCAGCTGGGCTTGACGTCTAATTGCTTGCATCAACTTTTCTTTCTTGTAGTAGTTGGCAAATTTAACAATTATATCCCTTGGGAGCATCCCCTTCTTCTTATAACCCACTCTATGGATCCTCTCAATATCCGCCATCTCCCAAGTTTCCTGAGATTCGACTTCCTTAATCCATGCCAAGATTGTATCTCTTAAATCCTTAGGATTCTCTCCCTCTCTCTCTCCAAAAGATCTAATTCGAATGTTGACTCTCCTGTCCCGATCTTCCAAGGCAATTAAGTGCAAGTCCATCTCCTTCAAGTGCTCCTCCTGTTTCTTACTGTCTTCCTGCAGCTTCCCAGACTCCTTCTCCAATCTCTCCACATTCTCCACCACAGTTTGAAGGTCCAACATAAATTCAAGCTGTGAGTCCTTAATTCTTTGCATTAATCTTTCCTCCTGCTTCAGCAAAGCCACCTCCAACACATTCTGATATTTGATCATTAAATCATCTGAGGTCTCTGCTTGACTCTCTTTGGCCAGTTTTGGAACTGCACCTGCTGCTTTAGGAGCTGTGCCAGATTGTGTGCTTCCGGAGTGACTAGGAGATAATTTCCCAGTTTTCTCAGACTGCTGCGTCTTGTCCGGCATTTTGTCTGGCATAATTCCAGAAACTCTCGTGAGCCGATGCCAGTTCCTATCAGAAGGATGATCTTTCGATAGCCTGCTCCAGGCGGGGGCACTGGACTTTTTACCTTTTTGCTTTCTTTTCATAAAGCTAAACTCATAAATCCACACCCCTCACCTAAATCTTCGCTATCCGCCTCAGATATCCTCTCGGCTCATATCAACAGTTACGTTTCGGCTTCTAACTCTTTCGGCTGGAGTTTAAAAGTCTCTTTTCCCACTTAAAATCACTTCTGCCTCTCCCTCCAGTCTTATCTTAGCCTTTCTGCTTCAAATTAAAGTCCATTAATTACCATCACTGGTTGCCTGCCAAAGCTCCCGTCCACATCAAAGGTAGATTCGCTTTTCCCTCTGCTGATACAGTAGCTATCCAGCTGCTTCCTTCACCACAGATATAGCAAAGCTTCCGGACCCGAAATCAAATCTTTAATCTACATCCATCGTCTCCAAAGTAGGGATTTTGTAATTATTTCGTTGCTTCTTAATGAGAGCGAGAGAGTTCTGACTCTACTCCATGTCCGTTAGGGCACTCCCCCCCAAAGTTGGCTTTTGGGGAATTAATTGAAAGAAAGTATCTGTCATCCTGTACTCATGGAGGATGACTTTTGAAGAGTAGAGCCTCCTGTATCCTTGGTACTCCTGGAGGATGACTTTCTGATGAGTAGAGCCTCCACTCATCAGAAATCCATGGAAACACTGGAAAATCATGGATCTCAATTGCATGGAGCACCTCCACAGATATTTGTGGCTCTGCTTCTCAGAAATCCACCCTTCATTAAATACAAGGCACTGGAAATATGCAATGGGAATGGCGGGTCTAGCATCCTCTCCCTCTACTGAGATGTAGAATGCCTAAATAGGGCTTCTGTAATCATTTAGAAAGAAATTTAGTAGTATTCTTTCCATAATTTGCTTTACTCACTTAGCACCTATTTTGTGAAATTAATCTCACTCATGATATTTTTTGCTGTCATTAAATGAATTACAGCAGTGTTGGATATTGATTGTAATTGGAGAGAATCAACAGCATATTTTGTGTATGGGTTCCTGTCTGCTCTAGACAAGGATAATATAGACCATTCCATCTAATGATGGAGCTTCAGTAGAATTTTCAGAGGCAGTGAAATTATTGCAATAAATGAAGTGTTGGTTCTGCTGTGTTGGGTTTAAATCCGCTTTCCTGTATCAGAGGAAAGTGGATTTAAATCATCTTTAGATTCACTGGTCTCAAACCAGCAAGGAAAGATCCACCTGAATCAAACTTTTCTGCACACAGATAATCTTTACCATACATATAAAAGACTGTTGCAGGGGTATAAAATCCCATGTCCAACAACTCTGCTTGTTCATGTGGATGTCCAACAGAAATCCTTACTAACAATGCAAAACTGACCACTACATTCGCTTTTGTCAGGAGGAGGAGAAACAAAATCTTTTTAATTTAGGGGGAAGGAGAAAGATTGTGTGAGTCTATAGTGAAGGTGACTGTCTGAGGACAACTTTTTAAGTTATTCATGGACTTTATTTCCCATCAACAAAAGTAGTAGCTTACCACTTAATAAATCTTAATAAAATTAAGATTGTAACATCATAAACTAAATGCTAAAAGTAGTAGTAGCTTACCACTTAATAAATCTTAATAAAATTAAGATTGTAACATCATAAACTAAATGCTGCGACTTTACATTCTGCTCTTCTTTTCCTAATTACTTTCTTTCTTGTGGCAACATTAAGATTTTCATTACCCCAAAAAGCCTTTCTTAATAAACAAGTTTGATTAAAAACACTACAGACTAAAGTTGCTGCTTTTGAGAACAAGCAGGGTGGATACCTATTATTACTTTGCTGATTTCAGTGTCTGATCAAAAGTGTGGGAGAAAAACAATTGTTAAGAGTTAGTCTGTTAATTAGTCATAGAAGTAATATAGGTTGATTGTGGGGAAAACTGATGTAGAAGGGAGCATAGTAAACTCAAAGGCAGGTTCTCTGTAGCTCCTGATGAGTTGTGCATCTTTCCTATAACCTATGAGCCTAAAAGGCATGAGAAAGAAAAAGATGTGAAAGGAGAGGGCATGGATAGAGTTTTATAACTAAAATTTATGCATGTCTATTCAGAAGTAATTCAGTGAGATTTAATTCCAAGATAAGAGTAGGTTTGCAACTTTAGAAGGATTTCCTCCCCACTGTTTAAGTGGCATTCTAACAACAATAGAGACATTCCAAAAATCCTAACCCCCTCCCACCCACCAGTCCGAAACAATGATCTGGATCATGTACATGGGTCAAGCATTTTGACACTCAAAAGATTCTAACATAAATCTAAGTGCTTGTATCAGTACATAATTTTGGTGGTCCCAGTTCTAATATAAAGTAGTGAAATGGCCATTGTTACCATAGGCAAGATGTGTGTAGAGGGAAGGCCTATATTGTTAATTGCACACGCAACTGAGGCTGGGCCATCTATAGCCAGGGTGGTGGGCAGCCATTTTATACAGAAGAAACTAAACTGGTCTAGTTGCAGAGTCTTTTGTTCTTACTCTCTGCTCTAATATCTTGGAGTTTTGCCCCCTCTCAAGTATGCCCTAGATTGCTAGTGAGAACTGAGTCAGCGCCTACCTGTATATCCTTGTCCTGATTTACAATTTTTGGTGATGCAGAGTGTAATAGGAATTTGGAAATTGTGTGTGTTACATAGAGAGATGCTATACTGAGCAGCAATTATGGTACAGATACTGGGGTAAAATGTTCCCAATAATCCACACCTATTAGGAAAAAGGCTTCGGTTTTCTGCTCCAACTGAAACTTCAAAACAACCACTAAGGACAGTTCACACAAAGTGGTGCTGCAATACTGTTGCCTTGAACTGAGGAAGGTCTGAATAATGGTCTCATTGAAATATGAGAGAGAAGGCTGCAACCTTTTTACAAGAGGAGTTGGTGAAGAGCACTCTTGGCCACCATCACTATCTGGGGCATCTAGGTGCTATGATGAATCCAAGAGCATCCTGGTTCACTAAAGAGTGCTAAACCCTATCGGTGACAGAAGTTCTTATTTCTCCATGACCACCCCTGGTCAAGTCACTGGTATAAATCACTGTAACTAGGGGTGTGGGGGGGAGTAGGAGCATTGGTTTAGGAAATATGGAACTAAATAAATAACCCTGTGGGATTCACGGGGAAGCAACTTCTAGTCATCATTCTTTGAAATCTCTCTGCTAGGAATAATACTCAAAATCAGTTCCTTAAATATCCGTGAAAGTCCCTCAACTTGGGACTTGATCTTGGGTCTAAAGGGCACATCCTCCCTTATCAATTTGTAGATACATAGAAGCTGCCTTAACTTGAGTCAAACCATCATCCATCCCAGTAGTGTTGACACTGACTGGCAGCGACTTTACAGGGTTTCAGGCAGGAGTTTTTTCAGCCATACATGGAGATGCTGGAGATTGAATCTGGGACCTTCGGCATGCAAAGCATGTGCTCTAGCACTGAGCTGGAGTCCTGCCCCACAGTTAAAAAATAATTTTAAAAAGGTGAATATTGTTAACCAAGGAATATGTGCAGTCTCAGCGCACACCATAGGCAGAGGTCTGGAAAGTTGATAGTTCATAGGTGTTGTGAGGAGCTGGTAGGAAACTGCTCATTCTTCAGTTTTGCTGGTGGATCATAGCACTTTTTATTCCTAACCATCCTTGCACAAACCATCCAAACATTCTATTTATTTGTGTGATCATATACTCAGGATCAGACTTGGGTGATGATGGCCAAGCAGGGAAAGCCTATACTGGCAAAATCAAAGGCCAGGTTCTGCTTTGAGAATCCCCCATCCTCCAAGCTTGCACAGTCTAAGAGAGAACATGCAGACCTCCCTGAAGAAGAGGAGGACTTGACTACCTCAGTGACAAGTGACTTGCACGCTCAAAGTAGAGAGCCTGAACTTCCCTTGTGTTTCAGTGTACTAGGCAAATATTTAAGCCCCTTCACCGTGTCTCCTATAAGTTTGTGCTTGTGATAGAAAGCATGATTCAAGGCCAGTGAGAAGCATCGAAGCACAAGCTTTTACCTAATAGACAGTCACTGGACCTGCATGATTATTTAAACTTAGCTTCTTGACATAGCAATACTTTCTCACAGCTGATTTGTCTCTAACCCTGTTCACAGTGTTCTGCTTCTAGCTGTCTAATATAGCTAACTGGATACCATCTACTGTTACTTGCAGCCACTGCCAATTATTTGCTCTGCTCCAAGTTAATCTTCTGAGAGACTGGTGCAGAGTGTGATGGTGACCCTGCTGGACAGGACGGTGTGGAGAATGAATGTAACAGCCTTAGATTTGGGAACCAGCTTTGATAGGCATTATATTTAGATCACCCAAGAGTTTATTGCCTGTGTTTCTGTGTGCATATGTTGAAAAGGCCATGAGCAAGGAATCAAATGGCCAGGCTTATTATGTGATGTACTTTCAGTCACTGTGTTGAATACATTACTTTGTGTAAGTTACTATCTGTACTACGGGGTTGGGATCTCTTTCAGGCTGACAGCCCAATTCAGTTTCAGAGATGCTGTCAGGGTCCTCATTCCAGTGGTGGATTGGACTGAACTCAAAAGGGGTGGAGTCAAAAATAGAAAACAACATTTTGTAGCTCATAGGTCTTGCTGCCAGTAATTAAGTCCTAGGAGAGGCTTTTCAGATGTGGGGGGAGCGAGGTGAGTTGCCAATGAACTGGGAATTCCCCAGTTGGTGGATGGGGCCAGGGGAAGGGGGCATGATCATTTGGGAAACCTGGAGGGCCAGATTTGTCATAGTTTTCATACATGTAAGTGCTTATTTAACTGATATGTACCAAGATGTAATGTTCCTTATCTATTAAAAAGTTAGCAATAAACAAGGGACTCCCCCCCCAGTATGTTTAATGCTTTTCCTAAATAGTATTGAAAATAACTTAAACATTCTGATGTTGTACATTCCTGTTTTTGTTTTAGATACATTCCACAGCACATGAATGGACGTTTAAGAGGTCTTGTCACCAAATAACTGTGAAAATGGAAACCTCATCTCTGCTGTCATCTTTACATGATGAATGCAGATCAGACAACTACCTTGAACCGCACTACAAGGAATGTTACAGGCTTGCCATTGATGCGCTAATTGAAAGTGGTGCAGAGGCTTACCAAGAATTTCTTGCCAAAGAGAGATGTTCAGAGTTTCTAGCAGATGATGAGATTAAGTATATATTGAACACCGTTCAGAAAATCCCCCAAAACACAGTTGATGCTCCTGATAACACTGATGATGATGCGTCTTCCTCAGGAACATATTGGCCTATGGAATCAGATGTGGAGGCTCCTAATCTTGACTTGGGTTGGCCTTATGTAATGCCTGGAATTTCTGGAGGTACAAATATTGAGCTGCTCTTCCATCCTCCACGAATACAACCTTATACAATAAAGGAAACTATTAGGAAGATGGTAAAAGAAGCAAGAAAGGTAAATATTTATGACTTCCTTTTTTAGAAAAAGCACCAAACTTACATTGATAAAAGATATTTACACTGCTTTCATTTGGAGTTCAGATCAATATCTATTATCCAACCAAAGTTTATCACAATATCAAGTTACACTTCCAGGGTCCTTGAAACACTTTCACACAACTTGTGAATTTCTGTGAAAGAATCATGAAAATGTAGCCATCATAATTGCAAGGGTAACATTAGAAATGTGATAGCAGAAGTCTAAAGTCAAAGAAATATAGAAATATTTCAATGGAGGAAGCCTGTGTTTACCTTTCCTACAGTGAAATCAATGGGATTCAATTATGATAAATGCTGAAGTAGCTTCTTTAAAGTAGGGAGAAGTGAGAAAGCTATATTGTTCATGCATATTTTGTATGCGTATATTAGGTGAATATCGATTTTGGAACAAATGAATGCCAGTACATTCAGATCAACCTTCCCACAAGTGACAGTATTGGCAGTGGTTGCCAATTTTGGCTTTGCAGTGTTAAACTTGGAATATCTGAGCCAATATAATTAGCTAAAAGAGCAAGGCCTCTCTTTCAAAGTTAGTTATTGGCTGAATTCGGACGACACAATAATCAACTGGGGTGGGGGGGAAATCATCAGTTGTATTGACTATCGTGTCATCCGAATGCTGCCATAGTCAACTCAGCGCTGATCCTAATCCACAACACAGTTGATTATTTATTACCATGTTGTGTGGGGAGTACCCCCTAGATGAACAACTGTAAAGTTGATTATTACCCCACCATTGACTAATGTGTTGTCCGAATGCAGCCATTGTTTGCTTAATTCTCACATATGACTCTCTTCCCAGAATAAGGCCAAAGTGTTGATAAGGTGTATAAAATCTGTTGTTCTTTCTCTGTATATCTTTTCTTCTTAATGTAATATTTCAAAAGTTAGGGGTATATTCCTTCTTCTCTGTTACTTATATATACACATACATAGCATTCCTCTACTTGCCAGGAAATCTTGATTTATTTCATTGGAACAAACTAAGCACATAAGTATTTTTTTACATGCATGGATTAGATTCTTCCTGTGAAATAAATGGAGCTCCATGAATCATTATTATTGATTATTTAGGTCATTACTTTGATCAGTTCCATACGATTTAAGAGAACAGCTTGGCCAGTGGCATTATCGTGAGTAAGTATGTCTGGAATGAGACAGTTCAAAAGCTTGTTTGGCCACTGCAATGCACTTCAATCCTGAGTGGTAAAATTGTCTTAAACTATGGCATTAAGATCATGGAGCACTTTGATTGTGTAGATTGATAGATTGGGTAATTTGGAAATTTAATGCTTAGTCTTAAAAAGGAAAAAAATGTTTATTTGAGCTTATATTAAAGAACCTTCAATTATCACTTGCTCAGATTTACAGTGCTTTCGAGTTTTATGTCAGTGTAGTTGTAAAACATGTAAATAAAACTCCTGTTTCTCTAAACTTCTCCAAATGCCTTGTCAAAGGCTCTTTAAATCAGTGAAATTTCCATTTTGTAACCAAGTCAATAGAATACATGAAGTTTCCAAACGAAGAATAACACAGTACATTAACCATTCTCCCTCCAATGATTCTGTTCTGTATGCTGCATGCTTTCTTTCTTCAAGAACCTAGGGAATCTGTAACTCAGGGCCAAATAAGACATTATATTAACCATTAATGTGCATGTTAGTTCTGTAAATAGCCACAAGGAAGCTTAAGCAGCTTTGAGTTTGTGGGGCAAAGGAAAGGACATTCAACCCTTTTTCACTTCCCTATTGGGTCTGGAGAAAAGTTCCCTCTCTGAAGCTACTACTTTCAAGGGACACCTCCATTGTCAGCAATGGAAGCAAACTAGCTAAAACATTTATGTAAATCGCACATTTGACAAAACATCAGTATTTTAGAATGGGTTAAACAGCTATATCCCTTTGAGGAAGCAAAGAGGGAATTTGATTTCAATCAGTTCGGTTTTTCATTATAGAGATTGGTCAAAGAGATTGCATATATAGTGAAAAGAGGGGGAGAATTAAGCAAAATCCTCAGGGTACATTGTAATAACAAGTAGATTTATAATAGAGTAAATGTATAAATTTTGGACTACCTGCCTTGAAAAAAATGAAAAAAGAAATAATTTTTGTACTCTCATGTTTGGCCCCCACAATAATAAAAAGTTGAGAAATTAATTTTGAAGTTAAATGACTGCCAATAACAATTACATAACTAGAAAACCTACAAACAGTTATATCAGCGGCTACCCTGAAAGCGCCAGCATGGTTGGCTTTCTAGTAGTAATGCTTTATTACAATAATGTATTTTGTCAGCTATAAAATTCATCACTGATCAGGGAAAATTATGACACTTTATACCAGTGCTGACATTTAATTGCCACTTTGGTGGAAAGCCATGAAAATAGCAACAGCTGAAATAATAGTTCAAGAGTTGTTATGAGACTTCATACTATGATGGTTTGTTTGGAAAGTGTTGGTTGTGTCAAAGAATGTACAGGTGTTTGGAGCAGATATATGTTCTTAACAATTCCTGACTTGAAAGACACTTGACTTCAGAAGAAATACATGTATTGAAACATGTTTTCAACAAGGTAACATCAGGTGGTGTAACTGTTGACCTGGATGCCACCAAACACCGCCAAAATATTTTTTCATGGTAGAAAAACAAAGATGCTTAGAACAACAAGACTTTGGCTTCAGTACATGAACATAGTAGGCATCTTATAAAGTTTGAATGAATAGGATTATGGATTCTCCATGTCAATGCAGTTTCACAAATGCCTGTGGTCACAGCAAATACATATGCCATGGAGATTATATCTTTAAAACATGAACGAGCTTGCAGAAACGTATCCTGAGAATGGATTAGATGTCATACAGTGATCACAAAGATTGGGCTGAGCTATCTTCCCACCAAGTCATAGAAGAACTAATGAGAAGTTTGAAAACAGTGGGTGGATTGAAAGGAGGGGGGTTACGTGGCATGACAAATGCAGTGTTCATCACAGGTGCTGTTTTATTCATATTTTCTGAGATAAATATTCCAGTGGAAAGTATAATGAAGACATGCTACACAACCAGTGAACAACACAAGATACAATTTCAAGACACAAGATCCTCATTTTTAGGCAATTCTCAGTTAAGGAACACCTTCAATAGTATGATGGCTTCTGCTGTAGTTATTATTGGCGTGGCAAAGGAAGTCAAACAAAATATTAGAAACGATGAGTGGAAAGTCTTTAAGACTTTTTATTTTAGGAAAAACATCAAGCTAACAATGACAAAGAAAAAATACAAGGTGATATATGCCTACTGCTGGGCTTATTTATTCTGTTCCAAAGGTTTAGAACTATACTTTGAAGAGTAGGAATCTGAGATTCTGAATGTTTCCAATATGAACAGTATTATTTCATCAGTTTGTGACTTTATAAGCTCTAATCAAATTAGAGCTCTCTCAATGTCTGTTGCCTTGAAATGCAATATTGATGACTGAAAAGAAGCTGACATTAAGAGAACAAGTAAATATGTTTTAGATAAAAGCAGTCTTCTGCATGGAATTCCATGGAAGATGAGCGATGTGACATCATTGATCATGATAAAACTTGCATAGTCAAAAATATATTTATTTAATGCCCAAGTGACACCATCGTCTCTGATGGTTGTAAAACGTTTCCCTCAGTCAAAGACATTTTATACACAAAATTACATCAAATGATGGGATGAATTTTAAAAAAATCACCAGAAAAACAGCTGAAACAAAGAGAATAATTTCTAGCTTCTAAAAAAAACCAAAATATTTCTGAACATATTGGCTGCACAACTTCATGAAGGAGAATTCATGGTCATACCAGCTCCAGATAATATGGTGTGGGTCCAATTCATAGAAGAAATGAGTGTTCCTGCTTGTTTCGGGGCTTCCTCTAGGAAGCACTAAATCTCTCTTGCGTAAATGGTGGGTTCCACTTGTGCAAAGGACTCAGTGGAACCCATTGCTTGCAGAAGGGAATTGGCGGGGAGTGGTTAATTTTTTGATCAAGAGCCAAAAAAGAGCAGCACATCTCAAACTTAGGACATTCAAAATTAGCTGTCAAGAAATGTGTGTTATATAGCATTCACAAAAGTAATGTGTTGAAAAGAACGGTTTCAGACTTTTTGCTAAAGTTGATATTGCAGTACCTGGGGGAAAAGTGCTTATGTTATGTGCTTATGTTATACAGTGCAACACATGAACTACATGAACTTTGCAACATTTTTTTTTTATTCACAATGTTGCTACAGTGAATTTATTTATAAATCCAGAACTACAACGAACAGTTACTACAGCAAAACACTGCTGCACACTTCCAATTTCCCTGGGTGACCAAGTGTTCAAGGGGCAGCACTATCTGAGTAGGGAGTCCTTTAGATAAAAGAGCACAGGGGGCTTATTATATTTTTGTAATATTTGTTTTATTTATGGGTAAACTGCAAGTGTAAGCAAACAGACACTTGAGCAAGGCACCAGATCTGCTTCTCTGGAGTAGACCCCTAGGGTGCCTTCAACCAACTCAGTGGCTCAATTCGGACGACACGATAGTCAATGGTGGGGTAATAATCAACTTTACAGTTGTTTATCTAGGGGGTACTCCCCACACAACATGGTAATAAATAATCAACTGTGGTGTGGATTAGGATCAGCACTGAGTTCCCCCACACCAGTTGTTTATTGTGTCGTCCGAATAGAGCCAGTGTGTTCTTTCTTCTCTGCTGTCTTTCTCTTTCTCTCTCCCTCACACGCATGTGCACACCCACCCACACACCTATGCCTACCTACTTTCCTTACACCTTCCCCCTCCATTCAGCTGGATGGATGTTACATTTCTCAAACTGATGGATACCTCATGCATAAACACAGAGCTATGGAAATATATACAGCCAATGAAGACTAATGTTTTTATCAAATCTAGGATCCTACTCATGCAACAACAAAAGACATAACCACAGTAATATATATTTTCACAATCAGACAGTAAGTTCTTGACAATATTACATAATGGGACTGCAAATATAGACAGGAAACAAACCATTCAGATTCAAGATGGAAAATTCAAGAATGTATCCTGTGCCACCATCTCTGCTGCATGTTGGTTTAATTTGCCTGCAAGGAGTACTGTGAAAATGGCAGTTGCAAGAGAAATTAACTTTTATGCAGTTCAGCATGTAGAACATGTACGGCATTAAATGCTGAAGAAAACACTGAGAACAGAAATTTTATACAGCTTTCTCATTCAGTCCTTTGAACCTTAGATTCTGCTGCTGAGGGTTAGGGTAGTGTAGTATGACTTTAATGGGATTAATATTTGTATAAGAATCAGAGGCTGTTTTTTCTCTTTACTGGTTTTTATTGTAGCAGAATGTAATACAACTCCTTTTTCAAATAAGGAAAAGACATCATTAAATTGGCAATGAATGATTAATCTATTCCATTATAAGAAGTCAATGGCAGGATGGGTGGGGTATGTGAATAAAACGAATGCTCAATAATTTACTATAGAACATAGCTTATTACTCATGAGGTTAAGAAAATAACTTAATAAATTACACTGTGCATAATAAAAGAGAAAGTTACCAGACTGTAAAGTTGTGACAGGACACACACACACCCAAAAGTCAACATGAGCCACTTGCTTTTGAGATGCAATAGGAATGGAATTGGTTTGTGGAGTTTTTGTTTGTGGAGCTCTGGAAATTAAGAAAATGGGGATAGTTCCTAGTAGAGGTATAATTTCCTCCTTGACCATCTTGTCATCAAGGTATTATATGGTGCTTGACTAGAGTTTCCTAGAGTTTTACTATCATTTTCATATCTGCTATGGAGGTGGAAGTTATTTTATCCTGCTTTTGGTGTATACACTCTCTCTCTCTCTCTCTCTCTCTCTCTCTCTCTCTAATATGAATGAAATATATTTTAGTAAGTTGGACTGTGTTAACCATGTGTTCTGTATCTTATATATTGGTAAGCTGCTTTGAGCTTATTGTATAAAGAAAAGTGGGGTATAATCTTATATAAGGATGTAGTGGTGTAAGGCTTATTACTAAAGATGTACCAAAACAATTCTGCTCATTTTTGCTTAAACTGAAACTTGAGCAGTGTAGACATGTAGGAAATCTTGAAAGTTCAAAAAAGTCCAAAGCTCAAGCTTTAATAACCAAACAGTATGTTTTCCATGCTCTGCCAAGAGCCTGAGGCATTTGGGGAACTACAGATCTTATGTAGCTCTGCATTGCGCTGGGAGAAAAACACAAATGCAAGGCAGAAAGACAGTATTGGGTTTTGCGAATTGAGCCCACTTTTGGAGTGACCATATTGGAGTGTCAGCAATGATGGTGGAGGTGACAGCGGATGCTTTGAGGCAGTAAGGACAGAGGAAAAGAACTGGCCCAAGGAAAAGCTGGGTTTTGAAATATGGGTGAAGGAGGTGGTCTTGAGGCCAATGTCATTCAGCGGTGATGGATGTGACAAAGGGAGGGCCAAAGGTCCTCTGTTGCGTTGAAGCAAAATAACCTCCATGCAGCTTCTGGAGGACTGGCAGAACAGTAGTGAAGAAACAATATGTTTTGCTAGGCTTTACACTAGTTTTTAAAATACAACAGTACAACTTTTTATTTATAAATCCCATGGCTGTCCTTCCCTTAGTAACCTTAATGCACATTGTGAGGTTGACATGGGAATCAATTCCGTATACTGTGGACTATCATTGATAAATTTGGAATATGGACAGATGGTGATTTCTGTAGAGCAAAGGACTCTTGTAACACTCCAGTAGTAATAGCCCTGATTTAATAGTGAGAGCTTGATAATTATTTTGTTTTATTTATTTATTACATTTTCATACTGCCCAATGATTGAAGCTTTGTGTAATTATAATAGGCAGAAAGGAAGGGACTCACTATTGTGGGGGGAGGAAAGCATGTTTGTTCTAAGTGAATTGCTGTCACTTTCCCAAGAGCCATACAAATGGATGGAATTTGTGAAATTGACCATATCTGAGTAGAAGAAATTTTAGTCTAGACAATTTCATTCCTGAGGGAAAACTTGCACTTTTTTAAATAAAGGCCTACCTGTGCATCTAATTAGATATGTGCCCATCACAAACAGAAACAGTTTTTAAAGTTAAAGCAATTTCAAAACTGCCCCAATTGATGAGGATGTGTACGTGTGTGTGTACTCATGCTTGGACTGGCTACGGGGTGGGGTGAGGACTTTGCTTTCCTTTATGGGCAAGTATATTTATCAGCTGCAGCAGCTGCTTATCTTTCTGGTGTTTGTGTTGATTTTTCCTAGGAAGCATGGAGCTCTCTGCAAATCTATAAATGATGGGGCACCAAACATGTGCATGTATATGGCAAACAGCAATATCTCTACAATAATGATTTCATAGTTCTAAAAATCTGTTGGGTGTGCTCAGCACTGGGGTGAAATCCCATCCTCCACACTTACTTTGGCATAATTGAGTGGAATTTGCTCCCAAGTAAATGTACATAGGATTAGACTCCTTTTTTATTCTTGGATGAGCTTCAACGTTTCTGAATACTGTACTGAATACAGAAATACTGGATTTTGGATTCTCATTCTCTGACTAAACACCATGACCTAGATATCCTCCCCACCCTGAATTCTTGCATCTAGTAATAGGCAAAGAGTCTGATCCTACAAGCAAGAATCTTCCTTTCCACATACACTTGTGAACACCTGATGCTGCTATACTGGCGATCAGTTGGGCAGCAGGGGAAAGGGATTGCTGAGGGAAGACTTAAATCTCTCTCCTTCCAGCCCTGCAAACAAATGATGAATGTGAATCTCTGGTCTCCCCCACCCCCTCCATCTGTCTGTCTGTCTGTCTGTCTGTCTGTCTGTCTGTCTGTCTGTCTCTCTCTCTCTCTCTCTCTCTCTTTCTCCCCAAGCTGATAGGTACAGATCTTTGGTAACCTGCTGTGCTCCTTTCTTAAAGTGAATTACGTTTCAAAAACTAGCCACTGAACAAGTGATCAATACGAAATTCTCAGTGATGGCATTCCTGAACTCAGACATCACATTACCTACAAATATATGCAGTTACATACTGTATACATGTTATCTTCAAAATCCAATAGAACATAACACTAAATTGTGGAATGCAACTTCTTGGAATACATATCTGTCAGTGGCCTTGATAGTTATGTATTTATTGTTTATAACAAATATTTATATCCTGCCTTTCAGGATACAAATCTTTCAAAGCAGCTTACAAGAAAGATGAAATACATTAATAAAATATGTCCTGTATTGCAGTTGATTTTACAAAGCTTGGTGGGAGAAGTGGGGATGGGGGACAATCCAGATAGAGTAGGCTCTAAGGGAACTGGAATTAACTCAACCATAGTCCTGAGCATTGGAAATTCTGTGGAAAGCTTCCAATTCTGTGGAATGCTTCATATGCTTATTTCTAAACATCAGGCAGCTATTCAAAGCAGAAAAGCAGGCTGGGCCAGGTTTTTTTTTTCTGATCAGTTGGCAATCACACTCACTGCCAATAAGGGTTACAAACAGCCTGGGCCTGTAGAATGCATTTAGCTTATCTGTGAAAATAAATAAAAATCTGTTCAAAAGGTTTTGGAGTCATGACAGAACTTCTCTGACTTAAAAAGAAATACCGCCTCTATTTAATATGACTTGCTACAGCTGCAAGCCCATGCAAAACCAGAGCGCTTGTGCTTTCTTTAAGATCATTATATTTAATTAACCAAATCTGAACATCAGCATAACAATCTATTTTAAAATCCTCCTTATTTTTAATGGAACAGTAGGGGGAGAGCCTTATCCACCTTTGCATTTGAGGTCTTGCTCCAAAAAACCACAACTTTGACTACTACATTCTGAATATATTATTTAATTAAGCAATGTAAAATTCTACATTTGCATCAAAGGAAATGTTCTGTACCCAGAAAGAAACATATTGCAGAAGATGGGTGTGGAAGACTGGGTTAAGCAACATATTTTCACCTCCTCAAAAGATCTCTTTGCTAGCTAACACATACTCTTCTAGTGTGCTGAGCAAAGAACTGGTGCATGACTCCCAGGACTCTTACTGTAAGGGTGCTTCCAGACAAAACTTTTATCCTGCCATCGCATGCCTCTACCATGGAATTTTATGAGGGTCCAGACAGCGTAGTCTCCCACCCATAACCCTCCCATGTTTTTTACATGCTTATTCCTCCTTTTTAAAAAAAACACTTAATGCAGAAAATCTGTTAAGGGAAAAAATATAGAATTTCTGCTCAATGCCCTCTGATTGGTAGCATTAGAAGCCCTCTGTCTGGAAGCACCCTATAACTGCTGCATTGGAAGTGGGTTATATTGCTGCCAAGAGGCCATCATTTTCTTTCAGCTTCACACAATTAATTGTATTTAGGGGATTGTATTTTAAACTATATTCATTTTCTGCATGCAGCTAAGCAAGCACCCCTTTTTGCATTAATATAAATCTACCAACAAACGTAGGTCATTATCAGAGGACATGGCTTGTCCCCTCCCCGCCACCTCCCAGGTCTTAAGCATGGCAGGTGGTGACATGAAACAAGGCCTTTTGGTACTGGGGCTTCAGTTCTGGAATTCCCTCTGAGGAGAAGCCTGTTTGTCTCAATCATTGGTTTTAGACATTTAGAATGCAATCTTGGGCATATTTAAACAGAAAAAGTCATATGATTCCCAGCATTCCCCAGCCAGCATACATAGGGTTGTGTCCTTCGTTTCACACACAAGTTTCTGCCTAGGATTAATTTACAGAACCTCCTCCAAAATAGCTCACAATTTTTATATTATCTTTATTTCTTCAACTCTAAACAAAATATCATGATGTTCTCCCACTAGCCACCACCATTTTCATTTTTAGCATAGAAGTGTGAGCATAGAAAACAAATAGAACTGTCCATAAGTAAAATAGATAATTTGTATTTAGAATGAAGTTTTCTGGAAAGATTTGTGTCGGGGGGAATCAGTGGTTGCCTTCTAAGAAAATACATTACGCCCCCAATGTGTATGCTTGTGTATATCAATGTGTACATCATCCAATTTGCAGGAAAAAAGAACATTCTTTTGGAGATTTTCATACATAGTTGGGCAATATTGATCTCTTAAAGTGTTGTTTGACTGTTACAATCCAAATGTGAAGAAGGGTTGCAGCTGAGAATTCTCTATTATGTTTTGAAGAGTCATTATCAATGGAGGGTGTTTACTGACTATATAGTGGCCAACCTGTTGGCTACCTAACTACAAGGCATTTTTGACTTACTGGATATTGCTTCTGGTACCCATCTTTGGGATAAACTCACAGATGTTTGCTGACAATTTTGTATTGAATAATTTTGAATTGTTTTTATAAACATTTCCTTTGATAACAATTTTTCTCAAAATGTGTTGTGAACCATGGGTAGTATGAAACTTGTTAGTCATGACTAATTTAAGTCACATTCATTTCAATGGGTCTACTCTACTAACACTGGCCACTACCCCATTTGTTCTCTTTACTGAAAATTATTCTATCATCTGGCAGCTGAAGTGCCATATATATATAACTTCTGTTATGTGTTTTGGTGAAAATAGGCAGAAGCTAACAAATGTTAATGGAGAGTTCCACTGCAACCACCGTGAACAATGTTTAACTAAGTTATCAAAGTAGAAATGATTATCTGGCTAGTTTCTTTATCAGGAATGTTCATTTTGACTGTTTGGAGGATGAACAAATAGGTAGAAAGCTCCATAAACACTGACCATTATCAGAAAAGAAATTAAGATGCACATGATGCAATTCAGAAAGAATCTGTTTTAAGCCTTGGCTTTTTCCTAACTTCAGCTCTGAATTTAACTTCTCCAGTGATCTAATGTTAAACAGGAGCAAACCATAACCCCCAAAGGGGGAGGCACTAACCTCCATGCAGTCTGAAAAGAGCTCCTTCACATATAACCTTATTGTGTAGGGCTCTTTCCACACAACCAGGACCCTTGAAAATGCAAGGACTTCACTGAGAAGCCCTATATGTGTACAGTTCCAACTTGCACATATGGGAGTGTAGATGAAGCATGAGTTGTTGTGTGAGTTGTTTATTAGCAATAACCATGTAGCAGCAAAGGGAAAATTTAGATGGAGCTTCTTGAAATCAAGCACGGGAACATGCAGTGGCTCTAATGCACTTTCCTAACACAAGATGCCCCTGCTTGTGCATAGGATCAGGTTATCTGCTGCATTCCAATTCTTCCATCATGTAGTAAATTCAGGCCCAACATCAACCCATAGGGGGAAAAAAACCTTTTGCAATGTTACTGATAATATACACTAAGCAAAGTGTTCAGTGGCAAAAGAAGCACCAAAGAACATGACATATGCCTGTCATTCTTACAGGTTTTCAGAAAAGTTGTCTAAGCATTATGAAATTCATTTCCATTTTGTCTGTAGTTAATAGCGAAAATGACTATTTCTAAAAATGGCTGCTTCTATGACCATAAACATTTGTATGTGAATGGAAGTAAATAATATAGAAGATAGATGTAAACTAGGGGTGTGCACGGACCCCCCGGATCGGATCGGGACCCGGATCGGGACCTCCAATTTTGTCACGGATCGGTTTGGACAAAATCGGAGGCCCCCCGGACTGGATCGAGTACGATCCCGATCCAAAAATCAGAAATTTTTGGATCGGCCGCCATTTTTTCCCCCATAGACTTGCATTGCAATGCAAGTCTATGAGGAAAAAATGGCGGCGGGTAGGTGAGGGGGGGCCTAACTCCCTCCCCCCCGGGGCCGTCCGCTGTGGACGGCCCCGGCAGGTAAGCCCCCTCCCCCGCGCTCCCTACCCCCCCTGGGGCCGTCCGCTTCCATCTGCTGGCGCCCGCGGGCGCCAGCGGATAGAAGCGGACGGCTCCAGGGGGGGGGTAAGCCCCCTTCCCCACCACTGCTTACCTTTTAGGGCCGTTCGCTCCCGTCCGGCGCCGGCGGCTACCACCAGCCGGCTTTGTGGCTTGCTCTCGAGTAGCGCGCCGGGTGATCACTCGGCGCGCCACCCTGGAGCAGGCCGTGGAGCCTGCTGGTAGTAGCCACCGGCGCCGGATGGGAGCGGACGGGCTGGAAAGGTAAGGGCCCCCCTCCCCCCTCCGCGCGCCCCCTCCTCCCCTCCACGCACCCCCTGCTTACCTTCCCAGCCCGTCCGCTCCCGTCCGGCGCTGGCGGCTACTACCAGCGGGCTCCGTGGCCTGCTCTCGAGTAGCGCGCCGGGTGATGACATCACCCGGTGCGCCACCCTGGAGCAGGCCACGGAGCCCGCTGGTAGTAGCCGCCGGCGCCGGACGGGAGCGGACGGGCTGGGAAGGTAAGGGCCCCCCTCCTCCCCCCCCCGCTGTCCACTTTCATCGGCGGGCGCCCGCTGGCGCCCGTCAATGGAAGCGGCGGTGGGCGCCAGTGGGCGCCCGCCGATCCGCCGAACCGGTTCGGACCCTTTTCGGATCGGTTCGGACTGGATCGGCGGATCCAGCTGTTGGATCGGAAATCGGATAATTTATCCGATTTCCCACTGGACCGGACACGGATCGTGGATCGGGTCCGATCCAGTGCACATCCCTAATGTAAACTGTCTAAGGCAATACGTTTGAAAACAAGGGATCATTCCATCCCTTTTCTCTCTTGCACACGCTGTTCTACATGCAGAATTCCCAGACACCAGTTGGCCACACTATATGCATAGAGCTATGCCGGCCCCAAGGATATGGTAGAAGCATCTGAAGCCCGCTGTAGAGAAAGCACCTGAGTACGAACAAACTGCATGAAAATTGTTCATATTAACCCTCTGGGATTTTTTTTTAAAAAAATGTACCTTAAGCATCAGTGATAAACATTTCAGAGAAGTTGAGCATCTATCAATATGTCACATGTCAGTGGCTCTAGAACATCTATAGTCATATATGAAAATAAGTGAGGACTTCCACATGAAGTTTTGAGATTCATTTATATATACATTTATAGAGTATGTGAGGACACTTCAAGGTGTCATTAAGAAAGCACAATTCAAGACATACTTAGAATATAGTTGTTAGAAACTTAGGTGTTACTTGTGCAGTCAATGCAATTGTTAGTAAGAAAAGTCCTGAGGTGTGAGCAATAAGTGCACTACATTAATGTTTGGACCAGTGTGCGTTGATGTAAAAATAGGGAACTTTTTAGTGTATGTAGTACTTGACCTGTCACTGAAATCTTACAATGCGCACACCAAACTTTGCGCACACCAAACTTTTGCTAACCAAAGAAAATAACTTAGTCACTACTGCTAGTCAGTGGTCCAGTCACAGTATTTTTATCTCCAATATATTGATTATTGAAGGCTTCATATTGCTTTGATTATCCCAAAACCTAATATTCCTGTTTAGCCATTTTTTTGTATTCAAAAGCATTTTTTTAAAAAAATATTGCACCAGTTTCTTTTTAAGAACAATAAGCACAAAGAAGATTTAGGAAGCAATATAATTGTAACCCTTTTGCATTTTACAAACAGTTGCCCAAATTGGATCTTCTATAAGAGCGCAGTTATATGTGCATGTACCTGGATGTAAGCACCATTGAATATAATAAGACTTACTTCTGAGTTAATAGGCATGGGATTTTGCTACAAGTCTTGAAGTTAGCCACAAAACAAGGGCACCTGTTCTCTAGTCCACATTCTGTGGCCATAGTTACAAATAAACAATAAAAATGTTTTGAGGCCTGCTAAACCTTCTTTTCCACTTACCTGCAAGGCTGTTATCATTATAATCCATCTGTTTTCCTTTGGTGCAAAAGAGTGTTATCCTGGCTACTTTGGCATCCATGAGTGTTTCCTTCAGATTCATTGTACTGAAAACTAATTGCAGCCCCAGGAGTTCCATACAAACAGCTTCGTGGCATATGAGGATCAATTGCTGCCATCAGCTACACAGATTTCATGCTAACATGAATTTCTGCTCAGCAGGAGTTAAAAGTTATTGAGCTTCAAGTGTCCAGGGCAGCAGCCCCATCACTCTAATTACAGGCACCACCTGTCCTGGCTGTTTTTCAAACAGTGCTGCATTTCCAACAAATGCAATTTGACATCTGTTTTCCTAATCCAGCTTCTGCCACCGTTCTGAATTATGTTCAACAGTGTGTGTGTTTGTGTTTTCATTTTAAACACAGATTTTATGCATTCAATCTCTTCTCCCTCTGGCAATATAGTCAGTACAGGGATACATACTTATTTAGGGAGGGAAGCTCTTTGTGACGGTTTCTTAGGTTTGATTGCAAGTCCTGTTGAAATGCATTGTACTTTTCCTTAAAGCCAGCCAGGTGTGAGGAGGTGTTGAACACCTGCCAATTCAGTAACCACTGTGCTTATTCAGGGCACACCTCAGAAAAATGTTTTGCCCTTGGTTCCCATTTCAGAGATGATGGGTAATTAATTGGCATGTAATATGCATCACCAAGGTCAGGAGCTGTGAACATAAACACATCTAATATGAACGTTACAGAAATGTTTTTTTCTTCCTCATTGCAAATAACCTGTACATGGTTACAGGCTGGCATTAGGTAACGTAACACCCTCTGCTGTCAGTGCACAGGAGTCTGCTTTTCCCTGTTCTGCTTCCCAATTTCTTCAGGTGATGCAAGGCTGGGTAGGTGCACCTGGAAAGATGGGGCTGGCACTGAAGTCGGATCACTCCCTCATCATTTTGGGTTGCATTATCTGCCGTACTGTGCACATGACAGACAGCAATAAGATCAGCTCAGTGACTGCATGGCTTAAAGCATTTGCTGTTAGACTGAACAATCATGGCAAAGCTTCATAGGAACAAATCAGAAATGAGACTTCAAGCTATTTCAGTTCCAATAGTGCCGCTTTCTGCCATGACCTGGTTGATACCATCTTTATATCCAGTGGTACAACAAAGGGTCAAACCAGATGTGATGTTATATGCAAATACAAGCCAGTGGGGAGAGGGGATTGCGGCAAGTGGAGAAGGGCAGTTTAATCCTTTCTCCCCCGCTATGGTCCTGATGAAAAATAGCTCATTTCAAACTGCTATTTGCATTGGGGAGGGGGAATCCCTCTCCAGTGCTATTGGGAGGAATGGATGCCAGAATTATTATTATTATTATTATTATTATTATTATTATTATTATTATTACATTTATATACTGCCCCATAGCCGAAGTTCTCTGGGCGCTTTACAAAGATTAAAAACATTGAACATTTAAAGCCAATATACAAAATTTAAATCCATAAAAAGCATAAAAACAAACTGCATATCAACTATCCAGAGGTCAGTTAAAAAACTCAACATATTTATTTATTTATTTATTACATTTGTATACCGCCCCATAGCCAAAGCTCTCTGGGCGGTTTACATAGGATTAAAAACAATATACAAAAATTAAAACAGCAAAAACATACAACATACACACAATCTATACATTTAAAAACCACATCAACACTTCAAAAACTACAAAAACAAAGCAAAACAAAACAAACCCAGGCTCCTCAGATATTGCCAAATGCCTGAGAGAAGAGGAAAGTCTTGACCTGGCGCCGAAAAGATAACAATGTTGGCGCCAGGCGGGCCTCGTCGGGGAGATCGTTATTAAATGCCTGGGAGAAGTGAAAAGGCTTGACCTGGGCCAAAAACATAACAAGTTGGCGCCAGGCGAGGCTCGTCAGGGAGATTGTTCCATAATTTGAGGACCACCACTGAAAAGTCCCTCTCCCTTGTTGCCATCCTCCGAGCTTCCATCGGAGTAGGCACCTGGAGGAGGACCTTAGATGTTGAACATAGAGTACAGGTAGGTTTGTGTCGGGAGAGGCGTTCCGCCTGGTATTGTGGTCCCAAGCTGTGTAAGGCTTCTTAAGTTAAAACCAGCACCTTGAATTGGGTTCAGAAACGTACAGGCAGCCAATGCAAGCGGGCCAGGGTCTTATATGTTTGAACCTTCTGGTTCCTGATATCAATCTGGCCGATGCATTTTACACAAGCTGCAGCTTCCGAACCATCTTCAAGGGCTGCCCCATGTAGAACACATTGCAGTAATCTAACTTGGAAGTTACCAGAGCATAGACAACTGAGGCCAGGTTATCCCTGTCCAGATAGGGGAGTCGCTGAGCCACCAACCGAAGTTGATCAAATGCACTCCGTGACACCAAGGCTACCTGAGCCTCAAGTGACAGAGATCTATCTGGTCAGAAGAACCACCCACTAACAGCATCTCGGTCTTGTCTGGATTGAATTTCAATTATTAGCCCTCATCCAGTCCATTGTCACAGCCAGGCACCGGTTCAGCACATCCACAGCCTCACCTGATGAAGATGAGAAGGAGAAATAGAGCTGCGTGTCGTCAGCCAACTGATGACAACAGTAGACAAACTGTGGATGACCGCACTCAACGGTTTCATTTAGATGATGAACAGTATGAGGGGCAAGGCTGACCCCTGCAGAACTCCATACTGGAGAATATGGAAGAGGAAAGGGTTAAGATTGCATGGTCCTCCAAATGGTGTAGGGCCCAGGCTCCCATCAGCCCCAAGAATTGCAGGAATTGTAGTACAGCATCTAGAGAGCCACATGTTCCCACCCGCAACTCACTTTATTCCTGTGTGTATGTACAAACAAATGCAGGGCATTGAATGAAATAACATGGCTACTGTTGGATGGAACATATAGCAGTCATCATCCACTTTCCTTTTAAATGAAGATATGTGTGTGATGTGTACAGTTTTGGAAAGTTCACCTTGCAATGAGAGTCCAAAGCCTGCAGTCAAAAGGCTAAAATCAATTAAACTGAGAAATAGGTTTTCAATGTTTTGAAATATTTCTTCACTCATTACCTTTTATCATCCTCTTCTGAGCTTCAATCTTCAACATTTTAAATAATCTTAGAAACAAAACACAATAATTTTAATTAACCTTTCCTGGGAAATGCCATTTATAAAATCTAAATCAGGTGAGTCTCCGGAAAGCAAGTCAATGGCTATTTAGAATTATTTCATAAATCCAATCATTCATCTATTGCATTAGTTCACACTTTTCTGGAAGTCTTTGTACTTTGTTTCACAAATATCACACCATTTGAAAATCACTGCTGTCTGGAAAAATCTTGAAACACTCTGTAGCAAACATAGGTTTGAGGGGTTTTGATTTTTTTTAATGATCACTTGGGTCTTTTGGCACTGAATGTGTATGGTGATGAAATAAATGGAATGGTTTGCAGGAAAATGAACCAAAAGCTGCACAGTGCATTTATAAGCCCATCCATGTGCCAGAAGCCAGGAGCTTTACCTGTTGCTACCCACATTTCAGGTTTGTGCTAGATTCTCCAACTGGAATTAACACACCCTTTGAGTAGCTAGATCACAAGGCCAGGAGCTTTTCGTAACTATGCTGCATAAGTAATCTCACATAATTTTAACTAATATGCCTATTTTGTTCCAAGGATTTAGAGATCGTCAGTTCCTTAATCTTCTGACTCATGGCTGATTCAACGAACATTGATTTCAACCCCTGTGAATTATTTTAGTTTTATTTGTTATTACCCTAGTTTTCTTGCTGTTCACCTCAAAAGAAGATGCAAATTATTCTGGTTAGAGACTACAGTTAGTGACTGCAAACAATATAGCACTATTCCCTCAAGTAAATGAAATGTGCAGTCATGGCAGTATTTATTGTATTTATTAATAACTGTTACAGTACAAGTTACACTGTGTAGATACAGAAATGTACTACCTGAGAATTCTAGCCTGATATCTATATGTCATGATAATTTATTATAATAGGCCACTGATCATAGCCAAATCTGTCTAGGCATCATGGTACCTGGCATTTCCATTAAAGAATCTTAGGTAGCCTACCTGAAACTTTTGACAATTGTTGCAGTAGACAATTTTCTGACTCCTATAAGACAGCTTCATATGGTGAAAAGAACACACCATGTGATGCTTGCCCCCAATGACTTTTCCTGCCATCACATGATGAAAAGGGAGACTACCACATGATGAAAGCTTTTGTTGATGGACCCATCATGGGATAATTGCACTGATTATGTGATGAAAATGAATGCCTCTTTCTTGGCTCATTGCATTCTGTCTTTTGATCTAACTGTTCCCTTATGGGCAAAGATTTGTTTGGTTAAAACTCTGGGTTGTTTCTCCTTCAGCAACCCAGAATGCTGGTTTAGACATCATGCTGATCCTGGGTTGTTTACCAAATCTGAAATGATGCAACATTGGTTGGGTTATTCACTTGCTTACTCACCATCACAAATAACCCATGGTTGTTGTGACATGTGAACCAGGTCACATTTGATAACTGTACAGGGGAACTATAAAAGGAGTTCACCTCTGAGCTGAACTCTGCAAACAGAAATAACAATGTCATTCCCCGCCCCCATTGTTTTCTTTTAAAAATGTAACTGACGCAACCAGTGAATTCTTTCTCTCTATTTCCTGACAGATTATTCCATTATTTATTGTATTTGTTTTGTCATGGGAAGTTACCATCTGAGGAACTTTCACAAATATCTAATAGTTTTGGGGGGTTGGTGCAGAAACATAAATATTTTGTTCACTCAAATTTTAATCTTTGAGCAACACAGAAGCTTCAATTTTTAGCAAAGAAATTATTTTTGTTGTATTGGTTTTATAGTCTGATTTCTACCATAAAGTTTTGTACTGTGTTTCTATACTTTCATAATGGAGGAGCCTGATGTTTTGTTACTCTGCTAATTTATTTATTTATATTATTTGAATACCCACCTTTCTACCAAAAAATGGCACTAAACACAGTTTTACAGAACCAATTAAAATTGATCAAAACAATACATTAAAATGCAAAACAAAACAAAACCCCCACCATAACAATTACAGATTTTTTTAAAAAAAACCCAACATCCAACCAACTACTTCCACTTTCAGGGTAAAGGCTTTCTTAAATTAAGCAGTCTTTGCCTGCCATCAGAAGGACATCAAAGAGGGAGCAAACCTAGCCTGTCTTGGGAGGGAGTTCTATAGCCTGGGAGTGGCTAGAGGCCCTCTCTTAGGGCACCACCAAAGACATCTCTGTAGGCAGAGTCTCAAAGGAAGGGCCTCTCCAGAAGATCTTAGGAACCTGGCAGGCTCATGTGGGCGAAGCCGGTCTTTTAGGTAGCGTGTTTCCAGGCCACATAGGGCTTCATAGGTCATAACCAGCACTTTGAATTCTGCACGGAAACAAGATCAGCAGCCAGTGAAGCTGTTGTAACAAGGGAGTCGTGTGCTCCCTATAACCAGCCCTGGTCAACAGTCTGGCTGCAATATTCTGCCCCAGCTTGAGTTTCTGAGCAGTTCTCAAAGGTAGCCCTATGTAGAGCATGTTACAGTAGTCCAAACGGGATGTCACTAAGGCATGTGTGTCCATGGCCATATCAGATGTTTCTAGGAGTGGGCACAGTTGGTGCATTAACCTCAGCTGTACAAACGTGCTCCTGGCCACTGCCAAGACCTGGGCATCCAGGTGCAGGGCCGAATCCAAGAGTACACTCAAATTGCCAGCCTGGGTCTTCTAGGCGAGTGTAACCCTTGTCCCGCACAGGTTAAATCCCTATTCCCTGATCTGCTGTTAGACAGACCAAAAGCATTTCTGCCTTTTCTAGATGAGCTTCAATTTGATTTCCCTCATCCAGTTCATTCCCGACATCAGACACTGATTTAGAACCAGAACAGCATCATTAGTTGATGATGTTGCAGTCATTTAATTATTCCTAATCCTTTAATGGGTTGCATCCAGTGTTAGTCCTATTTAGAGTAGATCCATTGAAATGAATGGGACATAAATTATATTAACTTTCAAAACAATCCAATTATTTCTGATCTCATTTAAATGCCATTGTTTTCTTAATGGGTTTGTCAAGCTATTTATCAGAAAAAAGATATTATTCTCACTTCCTCTGTGTGGAATGTTGTCAAACAGAGGACAGCCAGGATCTCTTCTCAATCATCCCAGAATGCAGGACTTGGAATAATAGGCTCAAGTTACAGGAAGCCAGATTCTGGCTGGACATCAGGAAAAACTTCCTGGCTGTTAGAACAGTATGATCATGGAACCAATTACTTAGGGAGGTAGTGGGCTCTCCCACTCTTGAGGAATTCAGGAGGCAGTTGGACAGCCATCTGTCAGGTATGCTTAAGGTGGATTCCTGCATTGAGCAGAGGTTGGACTTGATGGCCTTATAGGCACCTTCCAACACTACTATTCTATGATTCTATGAAAATTGCAATTGCATTGGCCTACCAAATTTGAAGAGTGGGGTTTGCTTGGGTGAAAGTGGCCTGGTGACTTTGGGAAAGAGTTGAAGCAGAGATTGATGAGGGCTGGCATTTCTTTGGGTCCATATTCATTAAAGAGCTCAGTGACAGAAAGCCAGATCCAGCATCTTGACACTAACTTGGCATGGGTTCTGGCTAAGATAAAGGCAATGCAAACTGTTACTGTGCCAACTTGAAGTGTGCCAAGTTTCCGTATGTGGTAGTACAAGGAGACTCTGGGTTATTTCATGCTTACCCAACTGCAGGGCCCTCTTATATCAGAATTATGAATGGTGCAAACGCATAAAAATAAGTTGGAGACAGCACTAGGTGGGATTTCTACTTTCCCAGTTACCCCACGGTCTCCAACGTTTATCAGAGGAAAAGGACACTTGTTAAGTTCTCAAAGTGAGATATCAAGGGGGGCGGAGCTTGGGGGCTGATGGAGTAGCCGGTGGATTTGGCAGTCTCCCGATGTAAAACTTTTGAAGAGAAGATATTCCCTTGTAAGACAAACTGAACTGTGAGTAAAACACTTTGGAATCTGTGGGAAGATTTACTGCATACGTTGGAGGCATAAATTTTAAGAGATAAGTGCCGTTGCGCTCGGAAGAAGTTTGGCTGGTTGCCAAATGTGTAAAGGTTATAAAAAAGAACAAACACCATTGTGGACCAGAACCGGGAGAGCGGCCCCTTCAGATAAAACCTTTTTTCGTTTAGAAAGAGCTGCGACTGAAGAAGGAAATATGCCAGATAGCCCCCAGAAGGGAGGGGGGAAGAAAACAGCGAGCGTGGAATCACTGCATACCGGAAATGGGAGAAAGGCGGGAGCTGTTTCTAAGGAAACAGGAGGGACTGCCAAGTCTAAGCCGTTATCTTCAGAAGAAATGATGATAAGCTTTCAGAACATGTTGATGCAAAATAACGAGCTATTGACTCAAGGTCTAAAGAGTCAAATAGTGCAAGAAGTGACAGAAGAAATTGGCAAATCAACTCAAGGTATAAAGGATGAATTGAAGTAGGTTAAAGATGAATTAAAAGCAATAAACTCGAGGTTTCAGCGAGTGGATGATGCAATAGAGGAAAATAAAAGGAAAATAAAAGAGCAAAGTACCATGGTACAACAAATGGATTTAAGATTGATTGCTATTCAAGATCAGGAACGAAGATCCAATATAAGGATTAATTTTTTTCCAGAAGATATGGCAGAGACTCCAAGGATCCTAAGAGGCAAAATTATGGAGTGGCTAACAAATATAGCTCCAAGTGCAGATTGGAAGCCAGAAGACATTGAGCGGGTACACAGGCTTTCCAACAGAAGAAGAGGTGTGATTTCAAGAGATATGGTGGTGAAATTTACAAATTATTATAAAAAGGACCTTTTGATGAAGGCAATAAGACAAGGGAATGGTCAACTGAAATACCGCGATACTCCAATACAAGTGTATAATGACTTGTGTCCTCAAACATTGAATTGGAGACGGCAAGTGAAGCTATGCACAGAGGTTTTAAAGAAGAACAAGATTAACTATAGTTGGGGTTACCCGACTTATTTGAAATTTACATATGAGAAAAAAATCTACAAAATAACATCAATGGAACAAGGGATGGAGTTGCTGAATCAGTTGGGATTACAAGGAGGAGTTGACCCTCGGCAGCGTGGAAAGGAAGATCAAGGAGAAGATTTGGGAGCGGTAGGAGGCTCACAGTAATGGAACTGGAAGCGGATAACAACAAGACATGGGATGAACTGAAAAGATATCGGGAGAAGAAGGGGATCTGCTGACTACTATCAACCAGAGGTCCCTGATAACATGGAGGGTAATTTAAGAGTTACAACTTTAAATGTTAATGGGCTAGGATCAGTGCTTAAAAGGAAACGAGTGGAGGCATTATTGAATAAAGACAAGGCGGAGATAATTTTTATTCAAGAAACACATCAGTCAAAAGAAGGGGTTAATGAGCTTAAATTAAGATGGTCAGTTATATATGAGAAAGCCTATGGAACTTCAAAAGCCAGGGGGGTGGCAATAATTATATCTAAAAAATGTGGATTCAAAATACAGAAGATAAAGAAGGATTTTATGGGCCGATATATTATGTTGTAAGGGCCTGTGGGGGAAGAGGAGTATACATTAATTAATGTTTATGCACCTAATAACAATCAAATGGAATTTTATAAATGAATTTTTGAAGATATGGAAGATATTCAAAAGGGAAATATTATAATAGCGGGTGATTTCAATATGGTGATAAACAAACAGAAAGATAAGTCTAACCCCACGCCGGAAGAAAGAGGTAATAACTTTACAGGTTTGAGTAAGATTATGAATGAAAATGATTTGATAGATGTGTGGAGAGCAATGAATAAAGATCAACAGAGATTTACCTTTTATTCAGCAAAATATAAGTCTTACTCAAGGATTGATTATGTTTTTGTTTCAAAGAATTTGTTTTCTAGAGTAATAAAGAGTGATATAGGATTGATAAAAGTAACTGATCATGCATTGGTAAATATGGATATTAATGTTAAGAAAAATTACAAGGAGGCAAAAAGGTGGAAATTAAATACAAGAATTTTTAATTATAAAAATATAATTGAAAAAATGGAAGAGGAATTACAATGTATATGGGAAATTAATGAAAAAGGGTTTATAATCAAGCTATACTTTGGGATACAATGAAAGCAGTAACAAGAGGGATTTGTATTAGAGAGAATTGTAAATTGAAAAGACAACAAGGAAAGGATAAGAAAAAATTGGAAGAAGAAATTAAGGAGTTGGAATTTGAGTTTATAAGGCATAGGGATAAACAGATTTATGCTCAATTACAAGCAAAAAAAAAGAACTAGAGAAAGAGGAATTGGAGGAAGTTCAGAGAAATTTAATATAGTTGAAAAGAGAATTTTTTGAATATAGTAATAAGAATTTTAAAATGCTGGCCAGATCTACACAATAAAAAAAGACAAAGAATTTAATTGGAACAATTAGAAATAAATTAGGGAAGAGTTGTAATTCAATGAAGGATAAATTGGAGATATTCTATGATTTTTATCAAAAGTTATATACAGCAGGAAAAGGGTCACAAGAAAAAATTGAGGAATATGTGGAGAAGCATTTAAAGATTAAATTGCAAGAGGTGGATATAGAGTTAATGGAGAGAGAGGTCTCAGAAAAAGAGATAGAAGTAATTATTGATAAATTAAAAGGGGGGAAATGCCCAGGATTAGATGGATTGGGACCAGAATATTATAAAATATTTAAGAAAATGTTAATATCAAAACCATCATGGGAACAGTCTTTGATTGTATTGATTCCAAAAGCAGATAAAGATTTGTCAGATCCAGGATCATATAGACCTATTTCCTTAATAAATCAAGATGCTAAGATATTACAGCGATAATGGCGAAAAGAATGAATACTTTTATGTATAAATATATTAAAAGAGATCAATGTGGGTTTATAGCAGGGAGACAGATGCCAAATTTAATTGGAAGAGCATTGAATATGATTAATATAATTAAGAATAATAAATTGAAGGCAGGTTTGATGGCTTTGGACATTTTTAAGGCTTTTGATTGTGTGGAATGGCCAGCATTAAAAATAATAATAGAAAGGTTAGGGTTTGGAGTTTAGAGGTGTGATAGATCAACTTTATTCGCGAAATAATGCTGTGGTAACGGTAAATGATGGAATAACACAACAAATGTCCTTAGCCCGAGGTACCAGGCAAGGTTGTCCTCTTTCCCCAATTTTGTTTGCTATAGTTATAGAGCTTTTAGCTAACGCAATAAGAGAAGATAAGAATCTCACTGGGATAGGTAATAAAGAAAGAGTAAAAATAAGTTTGTTTGCTGATGATACTTTAATAGCAGTTGAGATCCCAATAGAAAAAATGGAGAAAATAAAATTACACTTAAAAGAGTTTGGGGAAATATCTGGGTTGCAAGTTAACTGGGATAAATCTGAAATCATATTATTCAACTATATGAAAGAGGAGGAACAGGAGTTTAGTAGAAAATAGAAAGGTTAAGAATATGATTAAGTATTTAGGTGTAATCATTACAAAGGAAGTAGATAAGCTAGAAGAAAAGAATTTTAATAGATTAAATAGGGAGATTGAGAAAAAATTAGAAGATTATAGAAAGATTAATCTTTCATGATTCGGTAGAATAGCACTTATTAAAATGAAAATTTGGCCTAAATTTAACTTTTTGTTTAGAATGTTACCAATTAAGTTAAAAGATTTACAGATAAAGAAATGGCAAGTTATAATAAATAATTTTTGTAATAGTAATAAGAAAGCAAGGATTAATAAATCTCAGAAAGAAGTGGGACTAGGTCTCCCAAATTTAAAGTATTATTATTTAGCTAATCAATTGAGGCATGTAATAGACGGGATTGCAAGATCAAATGAAATAAGCTGGTTGGAGAGCAATAGACAGGATTTAGAATTGAAGTTAAGTAATATTTTCTTTATTAAAGTAAATAAGAAGATGAGAGAAAGATTAGAAAATCCCTTGTTAGGAAATATTATAGATATTTGGTTAAAGTATAAAGAAAAATTATTACCAGATATCTCCCCATTGAATCCGGTAGTGTTGCTGGAAGACTTTCCAGGAAATTTAAAGAAAGAATTAGAAACAGTTTTTAGAGAACAGAAAATTTTTAAAATAAAGGATTGGTTGGAAAAGATGAGTAATAAAGAGCAATTAGAAGAAGTATTGAGAGGAAAGAAAATAGCATGGTTTAAAGTTATCCAATTAGAACAATGGATGGTTAAATGGAGAAAGAAAAATAAAGAGCTCAGAACTTTTACCAAATTTGAGAAGATGATTATAATGAGAGAAGAGGAGGATATAAATAAGAATATTAAAGGGGTGGTTAGTGAAATTTATAAAATTCTGATAGAAGGTGAAGAGAAGCAAAGCCATTTGAAAGTATTATGGGAAGAAGATTTAAAAGAACAAGTAAATGATCAAAGCTGGGGGAAAATTTGGAAATTGAGGAATCTGAATACTATGTCAGTAAGAATAAAAGAAAATTATTATAAAATAGTTTGGAGATGGTATTTAACACCGGTAAAATTAAATCAAATAGATAAGAAACATTCGAAGCTATGTTGGAGAGGGTGTCAGGAAATTGGAACGTATTTTCATATGTGGTGGACGTGTAAGTATGTGCAAATATTTTGGTTAAAAGTAATTGAAGAAGCAAAAAAGATAATAGATCTAAAGTTTAAAATATGTCCTAGGATAGCTTTATTATCAATTTATGATAAAGAAGAAGGAGAGCAAAATGTTAAAGAGTTAATCACAAATTTAATGACTGCAGCGAGGTTAATAATAGCTAGACAATGGAAAGTACAAGGCAACTACCAACTAGAAGATTGGTATAAAGAAGTGTGGAATATTGCTATAAATGATAAGTTAACAAACAATGTTAAAGTTAAAAGAGGGATATTTAAAAAAATGAAGTTGGAGATATATGGGGAGTTTTTGTGGAATATGTATTAAAAAAGGGGAAGGGGTGTGCACCGTCAGGTGAATCTATGCAGTTTTGGAAGAACGATTAAAAATAAATATGGTATATAGAAATGAAGCTGGTCCCAGGAGGGTGGGGTGCACTAGTTAGGTGAATTATGTTAGTTTTGTACTGTAAGTTATATGATTTATGAGTGATATGTTAATGTGTTTTGTTTATGTTATTGTATAAAAATTAATAAAAAGTTATTAATAAAAAAAGTGGGATATCAATATGTTTCATTTCATACACTGTTACTGAGTTGTGTTAGTATCATAGGTGCATGTTATAATCTAACATTGAGACATGCGTATTTCATGACAGGTGATGAAATCATACTATTGTATGATTAAAAAAACATGCAATAGTAGTTGACCAAGCTCAATGTACTATTACTGTTCTTTTATAAGTTTAGGCCTCCTCCACTGTGCCAAAGTCAAGTATGAGAGTGCATTTGGTCTCTTAAGTTGGGAGTACCAAGAAATTTCCACCTTACAGTACCTTATAGCAATGGTTGAAGAGTTTTCTCCCTGCTCAGGTGTCTATGGCCCAGACTCTGCCAGTGTTTAAATGGGTTTTCAAAAATTCATCTACTTCAAGCTGTTTTTTTTTCCATGAGTTACTTCTTTGATCTCTGCAGTTTTAAATAAACGAGTCACTGGAAGGGTTGTCATTTTTAATTATTAAACAGTTGTTTGTTAACTTAGCTATGATTAAGATGATTTTTGTGATGCTCTCTGGTTTTGTTGCAGTTTGTTTATATTGTATTTTATGTTTTTATGTAAACTGCCTTGTAAGGACTATGTCTTAAAATGCAGTATATAAATATTTATATAAATATCAACATTTTATGAATATTAGCAACATAATGTGCTGGATTTAGATTTCAAATTCTGTAATAATTTATAATAGCTATCATCAGCATATAATGGTATAACACCTTTATTTTTTTATTCTTCTTATACAGGTTATTGCCATAGTTATGGATACATTTACAGATGTGGATATTTTCAAAGAAATTGTAGAAGCATCCACTAGGGGAATTTCAGTATATCTTCTGCTAGATGAATCTAACTTCAGCCACTTTTTAAAGATGACAGAGAAACAGGGTTGTCAAGTCCAAAGGCTCAGGGTAAGTAATTTGTTCAAGAAGACTGGTGAATATTGAGTGGTCATGTGCCCCATATTAATAGATGGATATCTATCTATCTATCTATCTATCATCTATCTATCTATCTATCTATCTATCTATCTATCTATCTTAAAATAAAGAGAATACCATAGTTTCAAGTTTAATAAAATATAATAATTTTCTTTCTTTCATATCTTATCTGCCCAATAACTAATATTATCTGGGCAGATTACAAACAGTTACAAATATAAATTGCAATACAAATATTTAAAACAATAAAATACAGTATAATGCAAAATAATAAACAGCACAGGAATCCACAAAATAGGTATAACAACCTAGAACTAGGTTGTTATACCTATTTTGTATTCTTGATATTATGGTGTTTCTGAAACTGTTCAAATAATTAAAAAAGAGATTTTCAGTGTAGGAAGATTTCATCTTCTATTCTTCAATTATTCATCTTTTCTTTGGCTTGGATGATTTTCCCCCAACAGTATACAGATTTTGAATATGAAAAGAGCGCTATGGAAAAGACACATTTCTCCATGGACTGCTGAAAGCATAAAAGATGCATTCTCCAGAATTCTTTATCTCATTATTTTGTTGGCTTTGCTATGAAAAAATGGTTCAAATGACATCCTTATTTATTTATTATATTTTTCATCCACCCAATAACTAATGTTCTCTGGGCGGATTACAAAGTTAAAATACTGAAATACCATACAAACAGTTTTAAAATATAAAATACAATATGAATACAATATGAATAAAAGAGTACAATGCAACAAACAACACGGAAATTTATAAAGCAGCAATAAAAACCTAGAACTAGATTGTTCTATTAAACTTGTGAGAGCCAGTGTGGTATAGTGGCTAAAATGTTGGACTGGGAGTCAGGAGATCCGGGTTCTAGTCCCCACTCAGCCATGGAAGCCCACTGGGTGACTTTGGGCCAGTCATAGACTCTTAGCCCAGCCTACCTCACAGGGTTGTTGATGTGAGGATAAAATGGAGAGGAGGAGGATTATGTATGCCGCCTCGGATTCATTGGAGGAAAAAGGAGGGATACAAACGCAATAATAACAACAACAATATACGGTATTGTAGTTTGCACCTTATTTAATTTTTTTTCTAGGCCTTGCAATACAATTCTGTTCATATTTACACAAATGTAAGGCCTGCTGCATTCAATAGGGCTTATTCACATGTATGAACAGGAGAAAGGATGGGATAAAAATTTAATATATAAATAAAGGATTGCAATTGCAGTTTGACTCTTAATTCTGCTGTAATGGCAAACCATGGTTTGGCACTATATGAACGAGCCTTGTTCCATTTCCTCCCTCTTTCCTTCTCTCACAGTCCAGTCCTCTCCCCTAATTCCATGCTAGTGGAAGAAGAACTGCAGACCACAATTCAGCCAGTTTTTAATCTAACAATACACTGTGGGCAGTATCCAATGCAGCTCCTGCATCTCTACTTGTTCCATTGCGCAAGTGGGACCAATGCTAGCACAACAGGAACTAGCATTTCCTGAAGCAACTGGACAGGTCAGCAGAGCTCCCTTCTGTGAGTCTGCTGACCTGCCCTGTTCTAGAAACTACTGTTTCTCCCCATTTCTGATTGTGTCATCAATAACCGCTAGCTTCCCATTGCACTAGAAGTTGGTCCTGCTAATGTGCAGGCAGCATTGGATACTACCCTATGCTGGTCTTCTCTCTGACAGAGAACCTTGTGGAGGGTTGCTTAGTCTTTGTATCTTTGGGGAGAGTGAGGGGGAGAGACTCTATATCAACATCAGTAGAAGCCACTGGGTAGACTGGGCAGTCAAAACAAAAACAAAAGTCTGTGCATTCGGCATTTTTGATGGCTTTTTTTAAATGCAGAAATCCTAGGACTGCATTTTCAGGGTACTACAGGGAAAGTTCATGAATATGGATTTATTGCTGACAGACTGGAGACAACTAAGCTGCATTTCCATTGTGCAAATTTAATTGTATACTAGAATATCATTGCACTGATATGACACAATTGTCCTTGTTCAGGATGTTCCTGTTTCTTGAATAGGTTATCAACATGTTCTGTTGATTTTACCCTTTATAAATCACTTGTGCTGTACTTCTTGTAGCATATTGTAGAGAATTATAATGGATCAGAGTGTATTAGGGAGGTTTCTAGCCTAACAAATATTAAGGTGGAACCAATGAAGCAACATTACTTGCTGTGTGGAGCTTATTAGTAGTCATGTGGACTATGTATTTATTTAAAAGATTTATATATCACCCTTCAGCAATGCTTCCAAAGTAGTTTACAAAGAAAAAACAAATGAAATACAATAAATACCAATAAATAATGTAAAAAAAGCAATGACAGAAAGAATAAGAGCAATAAAAAGTTTGCAAACCTAGGAGAACAAATACGTCTCTCTTTGGTACTGAAAATATAAAATGTTGGCATGAGCCAAAATTCTCTGTGGTAGGAATTTCACAGCAGGGGCACTACCACTGAGAAGGTGCTTTCTCTGATTACCACCCATTTTACCTCCAGTGATGGGAATTCCTGTAGGAGAGCCTCTAAAGATGACCTCATAAACAGGTTGGCTTGCATGGGAGCAAGTGGTCCCTCAGATATACGGGTTACAAGCTATGTTGGGTTTAAAGGTGAGCACCAGCATTTTGAATTATCCCAGGAAGCTTGGCAGCTGGTGACATTCTTTAAGCACTCATAAGTTATGTGCCCCAACAACCAGTCCTAGTCAGCAGCCTAGCAGCTATATTCTGAGGGCCCAACAACATTCTAAGTTAAATACATAGTGTGCTGCTACCCCTGTTCTGATCACTTTGGAGCACCTAACATTTACCTGTGAGTAAATAAAAGGAGCAGCCACACATTATGCCCTTAATGTAATGTATAGTTTGATCCTGAACCAACTGCAGTTTCTGAACAGTCTTCAAAGACAACCTGGCATACAACACATTACAGTAGTCAGTCTGAGATATTAGTGAGCCTTGGATAATTGTGGCCATACTATCTCTCATATATGCATATTAAGATGTTAAACAAAAATGCACATCCAAAGGGCATGACGAAGCAAGACACTCCCTCCCCCTCCCCAAACAAAGCAGACAGTTGTTATCAAAGATAGGGGAGGGGACACCTGTGCAGATTCTACACATCATGTGACTTTCTCCCCCTAACAAGTTTGCCCTTAAACCCCTCCAGCACTGTTTCAGTCCCCTCCCCCTGCAGCAGAGTTGTTGATCGCACTTTGGAAAAAGTTGAGCTTTGACATTTTATAACCTTGTAATCAACATAACGTAAAAAAAATTGTTTGCATTTTCTCAAAAGATGAAGGCAGTTATCCTAAATAGACCTACAAAGGAATGCGCTTCATTGGTCATGATGGGATTTTCTCCTTAATATCCATAGGATTTCACTACATAGGAGATTCATGGCTCTTCCCCCCCCCACTCCCTCCCTAGTGATCCAAGTACATCCATATCATTCCCTCTATTTCCTCTGTTCATGTAGGCAAAAGAGCACTGTCTATTCATAAGAGGAGAAGAAGTGTATGTGGGGGAACCCTGAGATTTACCAGAGTACAAAAGGCTTTAGAAAAACCTCAAAAGGGCTGAAAAAAATCCCCAAATAGCCTAATGAAGACTGAACATAGTCATTGGCCACAGAATCTGATTGACTGTTGAGGGAGATAAAATTGAAAATTGGGTGGGAATAGAATGGAGTATTGTGGAGGAGGCCATGGCTGGCTGGCTGAAACAAAGAACAGGAGCACTCCATACTGCAACATTTTGCTCTTCCAATTCTAATAAATGCGAAGAAAATTATATTTCCTATTTTGAATGTTATCTACCAGCACCTTCTGTATTAATTATTTACATATACACAGACCGTTTATGTCTAGATCAAACACAGACTAATATTTTTTTCTTTTGTCTTATCTAGATTTAAGTATTTTCAGCTTTCTGCTTGCATGCTTTTTCATTTACTTTTTATGAAGCAATAGAATGCATAGGAAGATACATGGAAAGTAGAAACAGAATGATGAGAAATGCATGTTTTCTTTTTCTTTCATTATTATGATTAATCGGGTATAATAAAGAAACCTGGTTTTTACTGTTATATGTTGAATTAATATTAATCATACTTATTATAACCAAAAGAGCAAAGCCTGCTTCACCTGGAAAGTATTAAATATTAAGATTCAGAATTGCAATATGTAATAATTCCCTAGAGTTGTATACCAATCGAGAAGAAAGTCAGATCTTTCTATCCTTTCCTTTTTCCCTTTTCTTTTTTCTTGAAATATTGAAACTATAGTGGTCCAAGGGAGAGCCCTGTGTTTTGACAGTCACATGTGTAACCCAGTGGGCTCGTACCCTTCGTCACACACGTGCTGCATTGTGGTTTGAAAGGGGGCTGCCATTATGGTTGGAAAAAATGATTTCCCAGTTTTTGTGTGTTCAACCATAACTCACAAACCACCGTATGTTTTGCCACTGATATTATATTCCATACCAGTAGGCATTGAAGGATTGTTTACATAACACACTCCCAAAGTTTAAGCAATCATTTAATCAGAGTAACAACTGAAATAACAGTTCCTTAAACACATCATCAAAAGCAGCAATTTTGGAAAAACAAAATTAATTCAGCAACAAGCTGGTCTGCTACATACTTAAATCTCTCCCCATCACCAAATACTTATTTTCATTCATTTCATTCCACCCACCCCAGAAGTATTGTGGAGGAGATGTTTAGGTATGTAACAGTCATTACAGTAATCGACATCAATCTGCATATCACACCATTTACCTTCACTTTATTTCACTGTACAACATGATGGTTTTTTGTTTTGTTTTTTTCTTATATTTTATTTTAGATATAACAGAAAATAGAACAGTCCTGTAACAATTGGGGTTTAAACAGCTGTTACAAAAAAATTGGCTAATACAATTTTAGGGAAAAAGACAAGACGAAAGAAAGAAAAAGAGAAAGAAATAAACAAATAAACTAATTAATAAGTATGTTGTGTGATCTTCATTTGTTGTTATAATGCCCAAATGCTCAGAGCGGAAGCAGGCATATATTGTTGTAAGTCCGGTTTTGACATATGTTGAATGAATCTCCACCATATAGCATAAAACACTAGCGGATCTGTTTTTCCTTGGATCATAAGCAAATCATGAGTTATTTTTTCTGATATTGCCACAGAGCATATATACTTCAGTACCATGTACGTAAGTTCAGATTATCCATTTTTTTACACTGCTGTGTAATTGTCTGGTGAGCGGCAATTAGCAAAAATGATAACAAAACTTTACATTTCAGACTTACATTAGATCCTTTGTATATTGCTAGTAAAATTAATTCTGGATCGTATACAGTCATTTCTTTAGTAATAGCCATTATTTCTCAATGTACTAATGTCCAGAATGTATATGTGGACAAGTCCACCATAAATGAAAATATGTGCCTTTTACCCTGCAGCCTCTCCGACAAAAGGGGGGGGTGCATGTTGAAGTAATATGCACCAACTATATTGGTGTGTAATACCATCTGTGCAGTACTTTCAAAGAGATTTCTCGGATAGAGGCTGATATTGATTTGAGTGGCCTGTTGTCCAATAATTTGTCCCAACTAGCATCTTCTAATTCCCTTCCAAAATCTCCTTCCCACACTTTCTTCAAGTACACCATCACACCCATCTGGGTGTATCTTAGGATAGCATAAACTAAAGATGCAATTCCCTTCCCTACCATTAGCATTGTGTGTTCTAATCCTGTTAGGGTTCTGAGTGCATATATCTTTATGTTGGGATTGCTAAGGAGGTGGGTTCTGGGTTCTGTTATTTTTGGTTATCCTGAGCATAAAAACATCTCAGCCGAAAATATCCCTTCTTTATTTCACTGTACAACACAATGTAATGTAAAATGTATAATATGTTCTACTTAGACCAGCGAGATCTGGATCAAGTTCTCACTTAGGCCCCCTCTACAAGATTTCGCTTTGATGCCCGGTTGCCTGATCATGCACATTTCCTGATAAGCGCGTTTACGCCTAATCCCTATACACGAGAGGCGTAGAAGCGCATTACTGGCTGTATGAAACTTGTTTAAAGTTGTTGACATGCATGCAAATGTTGCTGAAAGTAATGCGCTTTGTCCCAGGAAACTGCCCAAACAGGTTTTGCACCCTTTATTCTCCCTATCTACCAGAATCTCCCGCCTTTGGTTACCTGCCGGGAATGATGTGGTTAACCTGTTCAGCTACCTCTCTGCCTCCCTTTGCTGATTGCCATTTGAACTGAACTGTTCAGTAGTAAATGGGAATGTGCCTCATAAGTTTCCCCCTCCAGCACCCTTTGAAAACTTATTTATAAGTTTATAAGTTGCCTCTCTCTCCCCCACCCCTTCGCCCGATTGCAATTTGAACTGAACTGCTCAGGAGTAAATGGGAATGTGCCTTGCACACACACACGCCAAAACAGACAGGGGAATGCTGCTTCGTTCCTTCCCCCTCCTCTTCCCAGCGAGCACACACACACACATACACAGCTCATGTCAGGAACCCAGCAAGAAGCGAGGGGACGAAATGTCTAAGCTGATAGTTAATTATGCACACATCCACACAGCCTTCCTACCCCCTTTACTTCTTGTGAAACCAGCTCCATCTGGCCCTATGTCTCCATGAACGAAATATTCCATCAGGGGAGTTAAAATAAACTTTATTTTCAGTTCACATTGGGTCTCGTCTTACTGGAGCTTCCATCCAGAGAGACGGAGAACAAGGAGGAAGTTGCCAGGAAAAGACAGGAAATAAAACTAAACGAAAAAGTGGGAGGTTTTCCCAGCGAAGGGGCAGTTCTATGCATGACATCAAGACCATCTGATTGTTAATGCGCCTCCTCACAAAATTGTTTACATGGACATAAGGCGCTCTTATTCCCACGGTAAATTAAAAGTCGCTATTTAACGCGCATTCAAAAATGTGAATAATCGGAGATAAACGCGCCTGGACCCCTGATTTGCGTTCCACTCTTGTAAAGGTAAATTTGGTAATGTGCCTTGAAAGAGCTTTAAGTTGCTCTTGTAGAGGCACCCTTAGTTGTTTACCTTGGGGTATTTGCTTTTTGGTCTTCTCTCGCTCTCACGCTTGCTTTTGCAGCATTTTATTGTCTGAGTAGGACTAATGTAGATATGGAAACTTCTTTCTCTATGCAAATAGTGTTGGATAGATCAGTATGATTAAGGGCCCAATCCTATGGCCCCTGAAGATTGTCCCAGGGACCACAGGATTTTTCAAATTCCCTCTCCCAAAGCCATAAACACTGCTATCCCTCCAGGAGGAGGACTTCAAGATTCAAAAGTGGCCTTGGATGACCTTGTAGAGATCCAAAAGGGGGCATTCTGAGGGGAAGGGAGAGGAGAGACCGGGATTGACAAAATCCGATGGGCTCTCCAGTCCTACCCCTGTGCCCAGCAGCATCACTATTTTAGATGGATTCAGAGGCCCAACTAGAGGAAAAATTAAAAACAGAGGGGGAAATCACCTCTGTTGCTCTTCCCATGCTGCTGGCATCAGCCTGGCAGGAAATAGGATCTTCAGAAGCCTCTGAGATGAGAGGCTTCCTTCTAATGGGTGGTGACCCTAAGTTTACTTCTGCATGTAATAAGAACAAAGTATCTAAAGTTGCATTCCTAAACTCGCTCAATAGGCAATGAATCCCATTAAACATAGTGGGGGTTATGACTGAAAAAAGAATGCTTAGGATTGTGCAATGAATGATATGCCTACAGCTGCAATTCTGCACACGCTTGAAATTAAGTCTTCTTGGGACTTACCTCTGAGTATAATAGGTGTAAGTCTGTTAAGTGTTTCAGCATTTGGGTTGTAGGCTGCTCAGTATTTGCTACATTAAAATGTTCTGATTGTTTTCATAATATTTCTCACTGTTTCAGAACATGAGAGTGCGAACAGTAAAAGGACAAGACTATTTCTCCAAGTCAGGAGCAAAATTCCATGGGAAAATGGAACAAAAGTTTCTTCTTGTTGACTGTAAGAAACTCATGTATGGTACCTACAGGTAAGAACTTATGTGTATGTCATAATTTAAATATCTTTCAGCATAATTCTAAAATGTTGATAATTTTTGAAAATTTTGGGGGTTGTAGCGCACATTTGGAATTTTGCAAGAGTGTTGTGAGCACTCTTACAAAATGACTGCATGGAGGATTTGCCCATTCATAAAATGGCTGCCATGATGGGCATGGCTGGCCACAAAAAAACTAAGTATACACTACAAGTGAGATCTGAGCTTCAAAATACAATGCCACTCATTTGAACTCATTTGAGTGGAAATAGTGAACAGAACTATGGTTCTAATTAGGGATGTGCAGCGGATTGGGTCTGATCCACGATCCGGACCTGACCCGGCCAAAATCGGATAAAATTATCCGATCTCGTTCATTTGGACCGTCCGATCTGATCCGAAAGGACCCAATCTAGATCGGAAAAAGTCGGAGGATTGGACCTCCCTCCCTCCCCCCACTCGTGCTCCTTACCTGCTTCCTCCTTGCTTCCGTACTACTTTGAAATAGGCCTTGCGGCCTGTTCCACAATAGAATGACAGTGCGCCGGGTGACATCATCACTAGGCACGTCCTCACTCTACTGTGGAACAGGCCACAAGGCCTGTTTCAAAGTAGTACTGAAGCAGTGGGCGGCAGTGTACAACAGTGAGGAGGCAGCAGGTAAGGAACGTGAATGGAGGGAGGGAGGGGGAGGTCCCCTGTTACCTGCCGGTGTCCTGTGCTGCTGTCCGCTGCTTCCATACTACTGATAAATAGGCCGCAAGGCCTGCTTATAAGTAGTACGGCAGGAGCGGACGGCAGCGCAGGATGCCAGCAGGTAAGGAGTGTGAGTGGGGGGGAGGGGGAGGGAGAGGGAGAGGGAGGTCCCCACTTACCTGCCAGGGCTGTCCGCTTCCATCCATTGCCGCCCGCTGATCCCTTCTACTGAGAAACAGGCTTTACAGCCTGCCTCTCAGTAGAGCGCCGGGTGACGTCATCACCAGGCGCTCTACTGAGAGGCAGGCCGCGAAGCCTGTTTCTCAGTAGAAGGGACCAGTGGGCAGAAGCGGACGGCCCTGGCAGGTAAGGAGTGTGAGTGGGGGGGGGAGGGACAGGGAGGCAAGGAGCTAGTTCCCCACTCACCTGCCCCCATGTTTTCCGCATAGGCTTGCATTGGGGGAAAGCGTTCTTTCTCTCAATGCAAGCCTATGGCAAAAATACCTAAGATGGCGTCCGATTCAAAAATTGGACGTCCGATTTTCATATCGGAATCCAATCCAATCCGAGGGACCTCCGATTTTGTCCAATCCGATCCAGGGCAAAATCCGAGGTCCCGATTCCAGTACGATTTTTCCTCCCGTACACACCTCTAGTTCTAATGCAAAGTGTAGGAGCTAGTTTATAAACTAGAATCTTGAAATTACCTAAAATTATAATTAATATAAAACTTTAGTTTAAAACAAAATATATGGGCAGTTTCTTCTAAACAATTAGGATGCATGTTTAAAACCCCGCTAAAGTCAGTTTAAACATACCACCACTGAAACCTAACATGAGATAAAATCATCTCCAAACAGTAACTTTCCCATTACTCCTATAAATACATCATTCTCATTGCTTTAAGTTATTGTAGGAATGACCATTATTTAATACACAGTTTTAAAAATTAATAGTGTATTATACACATTTGCAATAGCCATTGAGTAATGTACACATCAATTGTAATGGATTGTAAAAATATCCGAGTTTTGGGATACAATGTTAATTATACGAAGGTTTCTACCAAAGCAGTGATTTTTACGATTTAGTCATAGAAGAACTGGTGGGGTAATATATACATTTGTTAAATGATATTAATACAAGGAATTATAGAAGGGAACGTTTGTGTTTTTTTATATAGCCTAAACAAATCACACACCAATATTTTAAACATAATTGTCTGAACATTGCTATTTTTCAACAACACACATATTGAAAATATCATTTAGGTTTTAAGGATATGTATACTTACCTATGCCATAGGATCATGGCAGATCATTACAGTATTTAAGTACAAAATATCTTTGATTTTTTGTACTTAAATACAAAATATATCCAGTGAGTATTCAGTGCAGTATAAAATACTGTTTTAGACATCTGTGAGATTTGAACAAAATTTCTTTGTAGGCAACATGAAGTTATTTCCCCCACCCCCATGTTAATCTTAGTGTCTGAAGGGCATTTCATCCTCTCTGTTTATCAGGAATAGCTTTATGCTGTTGGGGTTCTTTTCAAAGAAACTTCAGCATGCCGTTTTGGGAGCTGATTCATAACCTTCACTTCTGGAGCTTTTGCACCGCTCTGTCGTGATCCTTATTCAGCAGAAAGGCACATGTGGGAAGGGCGCTTACATTTGCTCGCACATGTAAGACACAACTGAAAACTGGTCCAATTTCTACTATTAATTGACACTATAGCATATATAGAATTAGACTATTAATATAAATGTGTTAGTAAAAATAGGTGAGCTGTCCAATGTGCAGATGTGCTTCTTTAGCCTTAAAAAAAACAGCAAAACTGATACTTGCCAACTTGCCCAACATTTCAGATAATACCTCCTTCCTCAAGGCCTCCCTGCACATTTCTGAAGTATTGGGAAAGTAGGTACAAAATTAAACTGCCATCTGTGTGATCTTGTATCCCTTTTATTGTTGTTTTGGGGGTATTTCCGGCATCTTATTATTGTTACCTTCTACAGTCTTAAGTCATCACTAAAAAAATTAAATGTTTTTACAATCACAGTGCACATTTCAGAGCAGAGCACATCAACCTATAGGGAAATGTTATCATATGCAACCCAACACTAATTTCATAAATAAGTCACAAATTAATAAATAAAAGTGTTTGCCTACTCCTCACCGAAATACTAATTGTTATTTCTTCATCTTTCAGCTTTATGTGGTCATTTGAAAAAGCCAATCTCAGCATGGTCCAAATTATCACAGGACAACTTGTTGAATCTTTTGATGAAGAATTTAGAACCCTATATGCCCGTTCTTCTGTTCCAAGTGCATTTGCTCCAGAATTAGTTAGGATTAATAGTCGCCAAGCACTCTGGGAGAATGACACATACCAGAATTCACGCTCCTCTTTAGCTTCAGCTTCTAGCCAGCGTAACCCTTTTGGGAGGCAAGACAAGATTCACAACTTCGATCCCAGCTTTCTGAAAATACGAGGTCCTGGCAGATTCGGAATAAATGACAGTGACATGTTTGGTGCTAGAAACCAGCTCTTTCAGAAAACACAGTTCGCTCCAGGTTTTCATATGCAGAATAGAATCCAACAATATCAGCCCAAAGAAGTAAATGAACATTGGAAAAGGCACAGTTATGCAGGGGAGAAACCAGAAAGGACACCATATTTAATGCTCAACAGGGCAATTAATAGGGCAAATAATCCACAAAATATTTGGAAGGTACCATCTGATAGTCTCAGTATTGTATCTTCATTGCATGGAAGTTATAAACATCACAATGTGCCTCAACAGAGCTTAGTCCCACAGCCAAAACTCAATTTTGCAGATAGGAATTCAATTGTACGGAGGTCTTTCAATGGAACAGACAGTCACATTCGCTATCTACAGCAGAAGATGCCAACCCTTGAACGCACCACAAAATCTTTTCTACGTAACTGGCGCATTGAATCTTACTTAAATGATCAGTCAGATTATCCAGCAGATTCAAATGGCTCAGGGGTAGGTGACAGGTGTGAGGGCTATGATGCAGCAGAAAACATCAAAGCCCATGCTCTTTATGCCCATTCTCGCCTGCGCTCCTCATTTGTCTTTAAGCCAACTTTGCCAGAACAGAAAGAAGTAAACAGCTGTACAAGTTCTACAAATTCAACTATTATTGGTTCACAAGGTAGTGAAACACCTAAAGGAACACCCAATCATCTTCCCAAACTAGAAGATGCAACTGATGACACAAAGGCAGAACCAAGCACTAATCTCCCACTGGAACCTGATGTAGTAAAGAGCCAAAATTTGCAAGTTTCGGAAGATAAAAAATCTAGCGTAACTCCGCCAGTTCTTAGGGAGAAGCCTGCCTACCTGTATTCAACTCTAAGTACAAGCAGACCAGTAGAATTTCTAAAAACTGAAAATATACTGAAAAGACGAAGTTTCCCAATCTTTGAAAATTCAAAATCTGTGTTGGAGAATGGGGATCACAGAGAGGAAGCCAGCTACGTCTATAGCACACTAAATAGGAACAGATTTAGGCAACCAGTGGCTCTAAAGCCACCTCCAGAGGACTGTCTAGAAAACTCTAAAAGCTTACATAATGTAACCAATCATATAGCACATGACAATAAAACCCTCAAAGGTGAACCCAAAAGCCCCACCGCCACAAAGGACACTTCTGTGGCTGTGGTAGTTGAAAGTAGCAAAGAAGAAACTGGCAAAGATGCTTTGCCAAAGAAAGAGAACAAGAACTCCCCTAATTTCTTGAAAAAGGGATCACAGAAATTAAGGTCGTTGCTGAATCTCACACCAGACAAGAAAGAAAGTTTGTCAAAAAACAAAGCCCCTGCTTTCTACAGGATGTGTAGCAGTTCTGACACTTTGGCATCAGAAAGGGAAGAAAATCAAAAGCCAAAAATGTCTGAAATGAAGACTGATAGTTCTCCAAGAAGAAAAAGAACTTCCTCATCTAATTCAAAAGGTAGCCTACATAACAGTAAAGAGGATGTTACAGTGAGCCCAAAGTCCCCCATATCCCCCAAGCCTCCCAAGTCCCCCAAGCCTCCCAAGTCCCCCAAGCCTCCCAAATCACCAAAGTCTCCGAAATTTCTAAAACCTCCATCCGATGAGAACATTAAAAGGTCTCCTATGTTGAAACCCATTGAAAACATGCTGTTAGAAGTGCCTCCAGGTGACCCTTCTGCTCCTAGGTTTAACACTGAACAAATTCAGTACCAGGATATCAGGGAGCTGCGTACAAATGCAAGCCGGGAGCGGGTACCTCCACCTATTCCTGCTGCTATTCCTCCGCAGAGGGTCAATGCCGCGACAGTTCACCCTTCCAACACTAAGCCTAATGAGGAGCTAATGAGGCCTCGCTTGAGTGAAAGGCGTATTTACAGCCGCTTTGAGCCATTCTGCAAAATGGAAAGCTCTGCTCAGCCAGTAGTGAGCAACACCCACAAAAGCAGTGCCCAGTTCCCAGAGACAAACAGCAAGACCTCCAGAAATAATTATGCAAGGAGCAATCAGGTGGCTAATTACAACCCTGGTGTATACCGTTCTCTGCATCCAAATGAAAACAAATTAAGGGGAATAATGCAAAGATTTGGGAATTTTATATATAAAAACAAATGAAACCTACATATGGGATGTTTTTAAAAACCTGTTGATTCTGTAAATACTTAACAAGTTTAGACTGATGGGCAGCTTTTGTAAAGCTTAACTAAAGTTACTGCAGGGATTTAGGACACTGCTGCACATGTATATTATTTTACTTGGTCCAGAACTTTGGTTCAGCATAAGTTTTGGAATCAAATGTGTTTATATGTTTTTGCATTTTTATGGAACTTAAGGTGTCCACTTCCATTCTACTTATTTTATAAATCCTAATAACAATGACACATGTGGTATAACAAGCCAAAGGAAGCATTTAAATCTTCAGCCAAGGTAGAACCATTTGTAATATTTCAGAACCTTCCGTACTATCACCTTTTTGCACAATAAATGCTCGTTTGGTACTCATTTCTTATGCACATTTTTTACATGTCTTCTCTTGAGGCTTTACTTCTGTCAGGGAAATTCCACATTTTTTGAACACTTGACATGCTATATTTCTAAGAAGGAAAGAAGCACTGTTCGTCTTTCTCAACCCCCAATACTTTATCCACCTGTCTACCATTTGCAGCAGCAGCTACATGTATATCATGAGAGCCAGTATTAGTAGTAAACAAACTTATTGACGCAAGGCTGGGCAAAAGGAGGCTCATGGGTTACATGTGTGCCCCCCCTCCCCACCCCCCAAGTGTTGTGCTGCTGAATTTCGATGGTGCATCAGTGGTGAAAAGATGAATTTCCCCTTTAAAACAAGACTCACAGCAAATATGTGCCTTGTTTTAGTGGCAAATTGCACTCTTCTGGGAGCACGGTTTGCCTGTATAACAAGGTGTGGGCTGGATGCCCGCCTTGTTTTAAATTGGAAATGCTTTAAAATACAATCTTTGCTCTTGCCTCACCACCAAAATTCGGTGGCAGCAATTTCAGAGGTGGGGTATGTGTGTGGCCTATATTGGGGTCCTGGGGTGGGAATGACCCCCTAGACTTTCTGAAGTTACATCTCTGCATTAAAGTAATGTGCATCAGTGGAGCAGACTGATTGCAATTACCTCTACCCATGTTTGAATTGGGCCTAAAATCTTATCCTTTAAAAGTGGTAAAACAACTTGATCATGGGTTGAATCTAAAGATAATTATACTTAAAGATCCTCGATCCAGAGGGAGAGACGGGTAAGAAATAAATTGAGGAGGAGGAGGAGGAGGAGGATGTTAGGTCCATGGCTCAGCCTGGATTTAACCGAATGTATACAGATAAATAGACAAGTCTGAATTAAAACAATAGGATATACATATACTTTATTTGGCTCAGATTATGTATCATAAACCTGATCCTTCAATCAATGGTTTGGAGGCTCAAGATAATGCCACAGACTCACCTTCCCCGCTCCCATTCTTATTCTTGATTTTCCTGTGTTTCCTCTTCTACTTCCTGATTTTTTCTAACCATAGTTTGCAGTGATATAAAAATTGGCAATCAGGTCTTACCATTGCCTCTCAATGATGGCTTGGAAACAATGGTTTTAAATCACAATATGGAGGAAATCACTAACCACAGTTGGGCCAATCTGGAAATTGCAGCAAACTGGGGAGGAAACCCACAGGCAAAAGGAAGGCAGCATTCAAATCCTTAAGTATGTTCCTGAGCCTCCAAACCATGATTTGGAGGATCCATTCATGATATCTGCATCAGGTCTTTGCATACTGAATTATGCCCAATGTCTTTTCAGCATTTAGGTATTCAATTATAGCCCAAAGCAATTCCATTTTAGCATAAATGATAGCTTAGCACTAATTATATTCAAATAACCCATTGAAATATTAGGTCAAAACCATAAATACAAAATACAGTTAAAGGTGCATGCACTATACTAGAGTGACCATATACAAAAGAAGGCAGAGCCCCTGCAACTTCAGCTGGTGTGATGAAGAGGGACTTTCACCAGGAACTAATTGTATACAAATGACACTGGCTGAAATTCCCTTTTCTCTACAACTGTTAAAGTTACATGAGCCCTGACCTGGATTTTATCTGGTCACCTTAACTACAGGCTGTAATAGTACAGGGTCTTTTTTTGTTTTTTCCAGGCCACCGCTCTCTTAGGCAACACAGTTCAGATAGAATCACTAATCAATCAATCAATCAATCAATCACTCCTTTGTTCCATCAAGCTGCAGAGGTCACTCTATTTACACCATTCATAGTCAGCACTCTCGGGTCCAATCTCAAGAAGAGACAACTAAACAATGTTGACTCTGAACAATTATTTAATATCAAGGCAGGTATAATTTGTACCAAGGTATAAATAAAGGGCTCACTAACTAGGATTTCAGAGGGTTTTATAGATTGTTCATATTTTTCTTTGCAAAATGGGGTGATGGAGTAATGTTTTGTGTTGACTATAAATTCTATAAAGTCATGTATTTTTGAAGAGATGCTATCCATTTTTCAGAATTATACTGTTAAATGAAGCAGAAAAAACGTGTCCTGATTAGAAATCTGCCATGAATTGCCATGGTTTGGAAGAGATTTATATTTTTCCTGAGGAAAATAAAAAGAAACTATCTTGAAGGAGATTCTACTTTAGTCCTTGCAGAATGTTTAAAGGCTGAAACTGAATTCCTCTATTGAATATTCACTTTTTTATTGGGACAGGGGTATCATTGCATTTTTCTACCGAGATTTTTGCAAAGCAAAATAGCTAGGGATAGCCCTGAAGATACACATAACAAAAGATACTAAGCAGAAGAGTATCAGTTTATATTTAGCCTTTATGTCCGAGTTTAAGATTATGAGTTAAACTATCTGTTCTATCTCAAATTTAAGGGATTCCAAGGATCCACTTCCACATCAACCTTGTTTTAGTCTCTCTACAGAAATATCTTCAAGTTTCTTAAAACTGGTACAACACATATAACGGTAGTAGCTGCTGTTTCTCTTCCATAGTATTGGCAATGGGATAAACATAAATAACTCCATATTATTAATCTGCAACTTTCAACATAAATTAGAACTTTGAACAATGAATTAAAAGAAGCTAAAAGACATCAAGCAATCATCCAATTTTTCAAAACTGGCCAAGGATATTTGGGAGGGGGGATGTCCATTTGCCATGTTTGTTCTAGGCTCAGAGAAGTGATGTTAACCTAGGAAGTCAGACCAGAGATTCACCAGCTCACTCTTGTCTAGACTGGATAGTAGTGGCTCTCCAGGATTTCAGACAGTGGTCTTTCCCAGCCCTACCTGGAGATGACAAGAATTGAACCTGGAATCTTCTTGACATCTCCAGATAGGGTTGGAGATGACCAGAAGGTTCTCTGCCCCTGAGCTGTGGCTTCTGCTCCATGCTTGGGCACTGAGTAAATAGAAACAATTTCCAAGCACACACTACAGCCAGTTGGGTGAATGGACTTGTGGTACGCATTATTTTTTGTTTAAGCAATGATCCTAATCTAGTGGGCAATCTATGAATTATTTACCCGTCTGCATATTGTTTGCACAGTCAAAAGGTACTCTGTGTCCAGCACTTGGTAAGGAGTTTACACGGCAGGGGCAGGCAAATATTTGAGCAGGATCTACAAGTAGATCTCTAGGTGATTTTCACTAGACAAGGGTTGAATCCCAAATATTTAACAATAACATTGGTACCAGTTGGTCTGAGGAGTCCCTGGGCAAGTTGTTCCCCTGGGTGGGTGTGGGGCTGTTCTAGGCTGCTGTATCCCTTCTTGACCTGCCATCTTCATTTTGTCTAGCCAAAGTGCACCCCCCTTCAAGGTTTCTCCTCTACCCCAATCCCAAGTTTCTTCCCTGCTCAGGTCACTCATTGCTTTCCCCACTCCTGCCTACCAGGAAGAACAGAGAAGGAGCAATCCCCTTCCCTACACCCACTTACCAGGTGGTATGGAAAAGGGATACAAAGCAGCAGTCGCCCATACTTCACAGCCAAGCAGTGGGCGTATTTGGCTGATGTGGAATGGCAGGGTTTAAAACAACAACAATGGAATAGTTCCCTGCAGCACACCCCTGGGATTCTGATTCTCCATAACTTGGTCCCTGTGGAGTTTTGCCGGATGTGCTCTAGCACCAAGTGTTTGATGTAAGAACATAAGAGCTATGTTGGATCAGACCAAGGATGCATATAGTTGAGCATTCTGTTTACACAGTAGCCAACCAGATGTCTGTGGAAAACCACAAGTAGGATATGAGTGCAAAGCACCCTCTCACCCATGTTCCCCAGCAACTAGTATACATAGCCATATTGCCATAGACACTGGAGGTAGCATATAGCCATGATGACTAGTAGCCATTGATAGACAATGGCTCAATTCGGACGACACGCTAGTCAATGGTGGGTTGACTAACCCTAACCCTCACACTAACCCTAGGGGGCACTCCCCACACAACATGGTAATAAATAATCAACTGTGGTGTGGATGAGGATCAGCGCTGAGTTGACTATGGCAGCATTCGGATGACACAATAGTCAAAACAACTGACGATTGTTTCCCCCACACCAGTTGTTTATTGTGTCATCCGAATTGAGCCAATGTGTCACTTTTCTGTTTATTACACCAAGAGCCTTCAAAATGACAGTGCTAGTATATAAAAAATATCACAAATGTATATAAAAAAACAGGCTTTAAATGTGTCTTTGGTTTAATTTTTTTTTTTACAAATCTCATGTAGGATGGGGCTAGTTAGATGTTCTTCATAACTGTACCATGCATAATAAATAGTCCCAGGAGAAATTATGTTTATTCAGGGTTTTCTTATAAAATTTACTATTACTTTAGTGATGCATTTTTATAAGGAATATACAGTGTAATTAAGGATGCTGTCTTATCCACACTTACCAGGGCGTAAGTCCCAATAAAGCCCAATAGGACTTTTTTCTGAGTAGACATGTATAGGATTGCACTACATGTTTTTCTTTCCACATCTGAAATGGATAAAAAAAAAGCTTTAAACAATTATATTTCATGATGCCCAGTCTCATACTGATTTGTTGCAGTCTTATGTTTAACAAGCTATAAAGCTATTACTGTTTGCTGTGTACATTGTGAATTTACAGTAAGCCCTTATTGAACTTTTAAAAACACTACTTCATTTGCCATTAAAAAAAAAGTATTTTATGACATCTACCAATGTTTTAGTACACCCCCTTTTTTTAAGGGAAATCTTTGAAAAATACTACCAATAATATCTTGTTAAACTATACAGCAATAAATTTCAAAATTATACCACTAAAATTGAGTTTTGTTGGTAGTTCGGTGATATAAAGGTTTTATTAGCACTCATTTGGATACTTCATCCACTTCTAATTTTTCAACTCATGAGAAACATACCAAGGTGAAACAAATGGGAGATTTACATGATGAAGGCACTTATGCCAACATAAACCTGATAATATTTAGCCTCAGCTTCATTTCCAAACGTGGAAATTTATATCTCTGTTTTATTAAACCATGGAAGAGTCCTGGATACCAAACTTTCGGATGTATGTTGACAGTGAACAAAATTGGTGCTTTCCAGTTGTGTTTGACTGCAATTCCCATCATTCCGCCAGACCGCATGGAGGTTATGGGAGTTGTAATCCAACATATGTGGAGGGCACCATCTTGGGATAGACTGTCCTATATGGACATGCATGATATTTACTTAATGATTTTTAGTATTTTAGATTTTGGCTTTGAATGGTAGTGTGCGATGAGGGTGCCTACTGCTCAGTAATGCAGGCATGAATAGAAAAGTGATTTCTTCCTTCTGGCTTCCAATGGTCTCCTGTGGTGCTGCATTCATGTGTAATGATGAGCCAGAAATTATGATAATTTAGTCTTATCCAGAACGAGCATGTGCGCTGGTGTATGCTACCTGATTACCCTTGCTTGGCTTCTGTTACCAGCAGGAGCAGCTAAACTAACTGGAAACTGTCAAGAAAGCAAAAGCTTCCCATTATATACAAACCCAGATGCTGGTTTGTCCCTTGTGGATAATAAACTAGAGGTTCCAGCAATAATAGCTTATCGTTACATCCATTAATAATAACATCCAAAATAATTTATTATTTATTTACAATATTTATATACTGTTCAATATCTAAAACAGATTCCAGAGTGGTGAACATAGGTATAAACAGTAAAAGAAAGAAGATTTAAAAAGAAAATTAAAATTTATTTATTTATTTTATTCCATTTATATACCCCCCCACAGCCGAAGCTCTCTGGGCGGTTTACAAAAATTAAAAACATTGAACAATTAAAACACCAATATACAAAATTTAAAAACATAAAGCATAAAAACAAGTTAAAATTACAATATCCTTCTGGGTCAAAGCACAACAACAACACAAAAACACAAAACCCCCTCATCATATGCTGTTAAATGCCTGAGAGAAGAGGAAAGTCTTAACCTGGTGCCGAAAAGATAACAATGTTGGCGCCAGGCGAGCCTCATCAGGGAGATTATTCCATAATTGGGGGGCCACCACTGAAAATGCCCTTTCCCTTGTTGCCACCCTCCGTGCCTCCCTTGGAGTAGGCAACCAGAGCAGGACCTTAGATGTGGATCGTAGTGTACGGGTAGGTTCGTGTCAGGAGAGGCGTTCCATCAGGTATTGTGGTCTCAAGCTGTGTAAGGCTTTATAGGTTAAAACCAGCACCTTGAATTGAGCTCGGAAACATATAGGCAGCCAGTGCAAGCGGGTCAGAGTAGGTCTTATATGCTCAAACCTTCTGGTTCCTGTTATCACTCTGGCCGCTGCATTTTGCACAAGCTGCAGCTTCTGAACCGTCTTCAAAGGCAGCCCCACGTAGAGTGCATTGCAGTAATCCAATTTAGAGATTACCAGAGCATAGACAACTGAAGCCAGGTTATCCCTGTCCAGATAGGAGCTTAGCTGGGCCACCAACCGAAGTTGGTAGAAGGCACTCCGTGCCACCGAGGCCACCTGAGCCTCAAGTGACAGAGATGGTTCTAGGAGAACCCCCAAGCTACGAACCCCCTCCTTCAGGGGGAGTGCAACCCCATCCAGAACAGGTTGAACACCCTCCATCCGGTCAGCAGAACCACCCACTAACAGCATCTCAGTCTTGTCTGGATTGAGTTTCAGTTTGTTAGACCTCATCCAGTCCATTGTCACAGCCAAGCACCGGTTCAGCACATCCACAGCCTCACCTGATGAAGATGAAAAGGAGAAATAGAGTTGTGTGTCATCAGCGTACTGATGACAACGCACCCCAAAACTCCGGATGACCTCTCCCAATGGTTTCATGTAAATGTTGAACAGCATGGGGGACAAAACTGACCCCTGAGGAACCCCATACGGGGCCGAGCAATGTCCCCCAAGCACCACCTTCTGGAGCCGCCCCGCCAAGTAGGAGTGCAACCACTGCAGTGCAGTGCCTCCCACTCCCAACTCAGCCAGTTGTCCCAGAAGGATACCATGGTCGATGGTATCGAAAGCTGCTGAAAGATCAAGGAGAATCAACAGAGTCACACTCCCCCTGTCTTTCTCCCGACATAGGTCATCATACAGGGCGACCAAGGCTGTTTCCGTGCCAAAACCAGGCCTGAAGCCGGACTGAAATGGATCCAGATAATCAGTCTCATCCAAGAGACTGATTATATTTAAAACAAAGGAACCAGAAAAACACTGGCTAGTCAGTTGAGGAAGGCTTCTCAAAACAGAGTTGTTTTCAGGAGGCGCTGGAAACAGCCTAGCATTGGCGCCTGCCTGACCTCCAGGGACAGGGAGTTCCACAGAGGAGGGGCCACTACATTAAAGGCTCTTCTCCTGGTGGATTCCAGTGGGGCCATAGGTCCATGTGGAACCACCAGGAGCATGCCCTCCAATGGCCACAGTGATTGGGCAAGTTGATAAGGGAGAAGGCACTCTCTCTATATGTAAACCAATCCAATAGCCCAGGGCCAAAAAGAGACAAAGGGAAGCAGAGTTCAATCTTCTTGTCTAGTGGATGGAAACTCACTTTTAGTTAGCTTTCAGGGCTTAACTTCTCATTGGATACAAATGTATACAACAAAAGCACAACACCGGCTTTTCCTAAGGGAGAGAAAAATGTTTTCAGAACAAGGCGGGATTTAGAGCAGAGAAGCTGTGTGTTTGTTTGTGTGTGAATGTGCAGGCTGCAGCTTTTGGATCCTCTTCTTTGGTCCTCCTTTCACCTACACTCAGTGTGTGCTTGACCTCTAACTGCTCTTCCATTCTGCTAATCAGTGTGGATAAATAATGGCACAATGTATATTTTTCCACTCTTCAGTACATCCCTAGTACTGGAATGGAGATTTTGAATGGTGTTTGTGATTGTGGTGACAATTTTTTCCAGATGAGGTATTCATGTGTCTCATGCCAGACCTTTCAGCTCAACATGGGAAGGTGGGAGACCTTGGTGGTGGTACAAGCACATGCAGCTCCGTAACCCCTACACATCACAACACCAATTCCTGTTCCTGCAGTGGGGAAGGCTTGAACCACTTAGAACCATAGAATCAAAGAATAGTAGAGTTGGAAGGGGCCTATAAAGCCATCGAGTCCAACCCCCTGTTCAATGCAGGAATCTACCTTAAAGCATCCCTGACAGATGATTGTCCAGCTGCCTCTTGAATGCATCTAATGTGGGAGAGCCCACGACCTCCCTAAGTAATTGCTTCCATTGTCGTATTGCTCTAACAGTCAGGAAGTTTTTCCTGATGTCCAGCCAGAATCTGGCTTCCTGTAACTTGAGCCCATTATTCCATGTCCTGCATTCTGGGGTGATCGAGAAGAGATCTTGTGTGACAACCTTTCAAGTATTTGAAGAGTGCTATCATGTCTCCCCTCAATCTTCTCTTCTCCAGGCTAAACATGCCTAGTTCTTTCAATCTCTCCTCATAGGGCTTTGTTTCCAGACCCCTAATCATCCTCATTGCCCTCCTCTGAACGTGCTCCAGCTTGTCTGCATCCTTCTTGAAGTGTGGTGCCCAGAACTGGACACAATACTCAAGATGGGGCCTAACCAGTGCCAAATAGAGGGGAACCAGTACCTCGCACAATTTGGAAGCTATACTTCTATTAATACAGCCCAAAATAGCATTTGCTTTTTTTGCAGCCACATCACACTGTTGGCTCATATTCAGCTTGTGATCTATAACAATTCCAAGATACTTCCCGCTTGTAGTATTACTGAGCCAAGTATCCCCCATCTTGTAACTGTGCATTTGGTTTCTTTTTCCTAGGTGTAGAACTTGGCATTTATCCCTATTAAATTTCATTCTGTTGTTTTCAGCCCAGCGCTCCAGTCTTATTTCCTCTCATTGGTCCCCTCTACAAGGATTCACTTTTGCGCCTGGTTAGCCGATTATGCGCATAATCGCAGAAGCGCATTTACGCCTAACCCCTCTGCACGAGAGGCGGCGAGAGGCGGCGAAGCGCATTAAAGGATGTCCAAAATGCGGTTTACAAGTAGTTAATGCGCATAAGCGCATATTCACACAGTCAAAATGCGCTTTAACGGACAGAGCAAAATAAAACTCGCGATTTAACGCGCATTCGATAATGCGCATAATCGGAGAGATAACGCGCCTCTACGCCCCATTTGCGCTCCGCTGGTGTGGAGGTAATTTTTTTAATGAGACTTCAAAGAGAATTAAACCTCTCGTGAAGAGGCACCCATTGTTTTTCCTTTTCCTTTTTTTTATATAGTTAAATGACTTGAGAACAGAAACCAACATTGGGCAATGAAGAGAGCCTGTTGATCACTAATCTCTCACCTACGCTGGTCATAAAATGGGCTGAGCCTGCAAAGAGGAAATGTTTAATGACTGGCCCTTAATAGTTTGAATACTGCTTTGCCTACTAAACAGCCTGGTGCTGCAACAGGGTTTTAATATGTGGAATGAGCGCTACAAATCAGGTCTGAAAAGGCATAGGAAAACTATGCAGAAAACACTAGAATTGATGGGGATGACCGTAATGTCATGTGTTCTGCAAAAAATAAGCAAAGAAAGGATGGCAATTCCAGAGAAAAGTTTGAAGCTGCCCCCAAGAAGCATTCTTTATCTTTAGAGCTTGTTTATGTGAAAGTGGAATGCACTTGCCACATGTGGCTTTTGTAAATAGTTTTATTCAAAAGTGTCAATTTAAAAATAATCTACGTTTTAATCGATCAAACGTTTTCCTTGATGAATGTGATGAATGGAGCAGATGAGGTGGACCAGTTCGCCTGACCAAACAAGCCATGGCATTTCCCCAATTACCCACCTGGGTGCAGCTTGTCATGACGTTTGACCCCAGGTGGCATGGCTTGTTTGATGGGAAAAGAAACCTCAAATAACCCTACAATAGGCCATGGATTATTTGAGGGGGTTTTTGCCACTGGGGTTCAGATGATATGAGAAACCGTGCCAGGACAGATTATTAGGGAAATGGTACCTGGCTAAAACAAGACACTAGGGCTTATTTAAGCCAAGTGTCTTGTTATGGTCATATGAACTGGGTCTGTGGCCTCAGCAATAACACACTTCCTTGGCTCTGCAAATGGGGGTGAGATTGTCTTAAGGATCCGTCAGGTCTCGTGATGTAGTTCTTTGGCTGCATTTGGATTTGGTTTGTTGGCTTACAAACTGTACAGGAGTAGCACAATTTGAAAAATAGGTTCTTTTAAAGTTCAACATGAAAATGATAGAACGATCAAAACTATTGACCAGATTAACAGTGTTGACTGCAGTGCTCAATGAAACATTCCAAAGGCAAGTTTTAATGAAAATAAATGGGATAAATTATTTCAGGTGGTTGAAGCAGGCTCTTACTTCCTTTATTGCCAATCGATAAGTAGTGCTGTGTGAATGAGTACATAACTTCCACAAAGGCATGTGTGTTTGCGAGCCTAACCTAATTGCAAAGTACCAGCAGAGAGCCCATGTTATTATTCAGTTGCAACAGCGGTCCCTAAAGTAGTTCATCAAAATAAAATGTTTAATTAGTTGCTATTTTCTGATTTAATGTCTTCCTCGCCCTATCCTATGGGCTCAGGAAAAGCTATATATGTGCAGATATCTTCACAACAATGATAAGCTCATGAGAGAGCAATGCACAGCACAAGACCAGGGTGTTGACTTCACCAAGCAGGGCTTTAAATGTGGGCCCCCCAAGTTAAAAAAAAATCTGAACAAATAATATGTGCGCATGTGCATGCATAATGTGTTGGATCCATATTTAGTCATATTCAGAGTAGACCCACTCAGCCAGTTTGCACAGTTGGACGACGGTTAACAAGCCACTGTGTCTTGGTAACTATGCTGTGCATACCAGTCACATGTTGAAGAAATTTGAGTAATTGCGCAGCTTGTTGTGTCATGTAGGGTGACCATATGGAAAGGAGGACAAGGCTCCTGTATCTTTAACAGTTGTATTGAAAAGGGAATTTCAGCCGGTGTCATGGGTATGCATAAAGCACCTGATGAAATTCCCTCTCCATCACAACAGTTAAAGATGCCAGGGCCCTGCCCTCTTTTGTAGAGCGACCAGATACAAGGAGGTAATAGCCTAAGCTTTCTGTTGCTTTGTGCTTCAGAATGGATGGTTCTCATGCCTTGTCCATTTCAGAGAATTCCAATATCCCCGCTCCACCTCCAGAATGTTCCCTGTCTGAAATAATATGTCTCCATTTGCTAAGCGCTGCAATGCCTCTTTTCATTTTCAGAAATCCTTCCTATAAGATACAAAGCGGAGAAACTAAAGAAAAAGGTTAATTCATTACTCTGTTTTCATTTTGTAGATGCAAATTAGAAACAAACAGAAGTTAATTTGTTTTGTTTCTCATGTGCATTTTATAAGCAGCTTTGTTGTTGCTGTTGTTGTTTACTTGCCTAGGCCTAACTTTGGCAGAATCTAGACTATTGCTTTAAAACAGTTTATAACAGTAGCAACAACTGTTGGGGCCCAGGACACACTCCAAGTTTCAAACCGTTTTCAAAGTGTCATATCATGCTTGGTGCTGATCTGGCCCTAGTAACCAACTCTGGAGCTGTTTTTATATTGTTGCTGGGAAAATTCATCTCTCCTTAGGTACTCTGAGGATTGCAGCTAAGCTCAAAGGGACGAGGGATTCTGAAGGGGTGGCAGTGGGAGAGGACATTAGTGCCCCTGCTGTTCAAAAAGTGCTAACACTGCCTCCCTGTGAGCCCCTGGCTCCAGCACATTACTGGGCATCTCTACATTGTGAGTTCCATGCAGATGATTAGCTAGAACAAAAAAATGGCAGCAGGGCAGCCAAAAATAAAAAAGAAAGTATTTTAAACTCCAAATCTGAAGGTGGCTAGCACAAAGAATTCTGCCCCTGTTTGACTGAACCTATCCCCATGAAGCAGGAACAACATGAAGTAACATGGGCTCACAAAGTGAAAAACAAAGCAGTTTTTTCAAATGAATCAATGAAAACAAATCTGAGCCAAATAGTCATGATCCATTTTTGCACAGCTGCATGTATGCATCACAGCAATAACATAACAAGTAACGTGCAATACAGGCTCTGATAGTTGGGAGCTCTGAAGACACCTCCACAGACAGGGCAGAGAATGCTGGAAGGGATCTTATGGCTGCTGGTTGCTTTTCTCCATTGGTTACTTTCTGCGCTTATTTTTTCCTAACAATAGCAACTAATTGTCTTGCTCCTCTGCCTCCAGGCCCCTAAGCAAAATGTTTTGATCTATCACAGCCACTTTGAAAATAGAACTTCCTGTTGGGCATGGCTATAACCAGTGCTCGAACTGAGTGATCTATTTTCCATCTCTAAACTGAACTCTTAAAACAATGTGACTAGATATCCGTGATTACAAGGTGTTTGTAATTGGGCTGTGGATGTTCTATTCGTTTTGCCCTGCTGGTGAATTGGATCGGTAATTTGCCTTATTGATTGGTGGCAACCTTGCTTCCTGTTAGGAAGTGACTAAGGGCTGTATTAGATAAGATGGCATGAATCCAAGTTCTTAAACATGGATCTGACATAGTGAATTGAGGTAGATTACACACTTCATATGCAAAAAGTGCCAAGTACAATTTCTAATAGCTAAAAAGATCAGCTAGCTGGTGATAGGAAAGACCTATGCCTGAGGACCAAGGAAGACTGCCAGTCACATTGATCTGGTTTGCATGACAGTGTAAACCACCATGAATTGATTTACCTGCTGGGGCTCCATGCTACACCCTGGCTGCCATTTTGCAAATGCAAATCGCGAGGTGTGTGTGTGCACCATGGCTTGTTGTGTCATGCAAACCCAGTAGGTTTAGGTTGTTGGCATGATTAATAAACCACCCTCAACCCTAAAACCGCAAATGGGCCTCTGCCCCAAGCTCCCTGACCTTTCCATGTTGAGCTAGAAGGTCTGGCTCAACATGGAATATATAGCTGTGTTCTGGAATAATTCATTTTGCATAATTATCACCACCACCATTCATTCATTCATCCATCCATTACATTTCTATACTACTCAACAGAATTTTGGTGAACTGCACTGAAAGCTTCAGCTATTGGGAATATAGAAATGTAATAAATAAATAGCTGAAGTTCTCTGGGCAGTTTACAAGGATTGAAAACCATTAAAATACATCATAAAGCCATTTACATATAAACATATAAACAAACAGCACACAGAGTCACACATATATCTAAAAAAATTAAACGATCAACAATAATAAATATCCAGGACCTATTTAAAACCTCATTATATGCTGTTGAATGTCTGAGAGAAGAAGGTCTTAACCTGGTGCTGAAGAAATATCAATGTTGGTGCCAGGCAGGACTTGTGTGGTAGATGGTTCCACAATTAGGGGGCTACCACTGAGAAGGTCCTCTCCATTGTGGCCACCTTCCAAGCTACCCTTGGAGGAGGCACCAGGAGGAGGGCCTTAGATGATGAAAGTAGTGGGTTGGTTCATTCCGGAAGAAGTGCTCCATCTGGTATTGTGGACCTGAGCCATGTAAGGCTTTACAAAGGCTGAATTTGGATAACATATTAGGCAACGGAGGGGTAAATAGCGTACTGACCATGCGTTAGGCAAGTGGTGCTCCCCACACGACATGCTGCAATGCCTGTGCTTGTGCAGCTTGAAGTTTTGGCGGCCATCTTGATTGCTACAGCTGCTCCCTCCCCCTTCCTTAGTCCCCCAGCCATATCCCAGCATGCACCATGAGTTCTGCCGGCTGTATAGAGCAGCTGGAGGTTTTTGGCTGCTCTGGCCGGCAAACTCTATTCCCAAACGGAATAGTCCACGGAGAGAGGGGGGGCTCAATTCAGATGACACTTTAAACAATGGGACTTCGGGCTAAACAACATCCAAGCCCGTTGTTTCTCTCCGTTGCTTAATTGGGCTGCTTAGTGTACTGTCAGTTGTGTGCGCATTGTGTGTTGCTCCCCACATGACACAATAAGCAACACGACTGATGATTGTTCCCCCCCCCCTCCGTTGCTTAATATGTTGTCCAAAATCAGCCACACACTATTCAGAATCTCCATTCCAGGGATAAGGATGCACTGAAAAGAGTGGAAATATATACATTTTTACTATTATTACTCCATATTGATTAGCAGAGTGAAAGAGCAATTAAGACCAAGTGCACCTTGAGCTTAGGTGAAAAGAGGAGCAAGGAAGAAAATCCAAAAGCTGCAGTCTGCATCCTCTCACACAAACACACAACTTCTCTGCTCCAAATCCCACCACAAAGCATTTTTCTTTCCCTTAGGAAAAACAGGTGTTGGGCTTTTGTCAAACACCTGTGTTCAGTGAGTAGTTAAGCTCTGAAAACTAGCTAAAAGTGGGTTCTCCTCCACTAGACAGGAACATTGAGCTTTCTGCTTCCCTTTGCCTCTTGGGGCCCTGGGACATTGGATCAGTTTACATATAGGCCATGTTTGGATGAAACAACAAGCCAGATTTGCTGGGAACTCTGGTTTATTATTCATGAGGGACAAGCCATGGATTTGGACATAATGGGAAGCTTTTGCTTCCTTGTCAGTTTTGAATTAGTTTAGTTGCAGTAATAAAAATACCCACAGAAAGGGGTGGTTTCAGACTGTTTTGTAACTGATGATTAATTAGTCCCTCTTAAGAGACACTCTCTGTGCTTCAATAGAAAGGGAAATTTGCTAGACAAGATCCTTCTGTCACCCCCAAACAGGAGACATATAAAATTGCTTTCCGTGCAACCATTTTTGTCTCCACCCTGTACCAAGTCAAAAGGGCTTTTGTAATACCACACCCATACAGACACCTATGAACCAAGGCTCCTGTTTACAGGCATGACTACATAAAGCTTAGGAAACTCCCTGCTGACTCATTTGAAAATGCAACTTGCACAATTTCAAGAGCTCACTTGGGTGCACCAGAATGTTAAGTAGCTCAGAAATGTTCTACAACACACACTAAGCTTCATCTTCCAGATATCATTGCAAAATATAAGAACGTTTCGCAACTACGTCTGGACAGAAGACATAGATTAGAAAACTCCAGAGAACAGACTGTGCGTGTCAGTGTGAGACACAGAGTAGTTCATAATGGCATTATTTTCTTACACCTTTAACATCTAAGGCAGGCAGACGGAAACCTATACATTTGGGGCAATCTCTGCTAAAAATTCAGAAGTAACTGTTGACTACATCACAGAGTATGGCTCTATGATTTTGGCCCTGTATTCACTTTAGCTAGGGTGACCAACTGTCAGGATTTCCCCGGATTTGTCCTGGTTTTTGTTCCATCCTGGGTGTCAGGGGGGATTTTCTGTCATTTTCTACAATGTCCTGGAAAGACACACTTTCCCCTTGAAGGCCGCCATTAGCATGGTGGGAGGGAATGATGTGCTTTCTGGAGGTGGGTCATTTCCCTCCCACTGCTCCAATCAGGGCCTTAAAGGGGAAAGTGTGTCTTTCCTGGACATTATAGAAAAGGCCCCAATTGGAGCAGTGGGGGGCAGGAATGACACACTTTCCCCTCCTCCACTCCAGGGCCTTTAAGGTGGCAAGGGGGGGGGATGATGCACTTCCCAGAGGCCCTGGAAAGCCGCTTTCCCACCCCACCCCCACAGGGTGTCCTCTTTTTTGGTTTGCCAAATATGGTCACCCTACTTTAGCTTTGTTCTTGCGGGGTTGAGAGAACATGTCATGCCCACTGGGGAAAACAAGCACCTTTGACCATTTTTGTTATCGGTGGCTTTTAAAAAGAATTCAGACAAATCCATGAAGGCCAAGTCAATTGACAGCCCTTCTCCATAATAGGTAAATGGAATCTCCGTGTTCAGAGGTAGTTATATTCTGAATGTCATATGCTGGGGCAAAACAACCAGAGAGGTTGCTGTCTGGTTGGTTACCGTTGGAATCAGAAGGTTGGATCCAAAGCATTACTTTAACATTTATTTTGACACATTAAATGCACAACCTACAGCCCATGGGCCACTTATGGCACTTCAAGGCCTTAAGTGCGGTCCCGACAGGTGCACTGACCCCCCCCCCCCAAAAACACAGTGCTTCCAGCAAATCTCACTTCAGGAATTTCCCACACAGAGTTTACCACCAGCAGCACTCTTCATGGTAGACCATCTCTTTACCCAGTTGTCCCTCATTATGCCTGGGGCTTTTGCTCCACCAGGCCCATGTTATTCCCAGCCAACCTCTGCTGCAAGGAGAAACCTATTGCAGCCATGGCTACGGGGAACCTGCCTGACTCTGCACGCCATGCGCTCTGTGGGATTTGGATCCTTCCTGCCCTCCCGATTCTTGTCAACAGCAGAAGGAGGCTTGCTTCTTGTGATGGAGCTATAATAGATCACTGTTGCAGGCGCAGGGAGCAGATCTGGACCAGAACTGCAGTGTTGGGGGGGAGGGAAGGGTTAAAGCTTCTCTATTCTCCCGGTAGGGTCCCAATCCATATTGGGACCCATGCACTTACTCTAGGAGAGAGAGAGAAAAAACATAGCTGCTAGCTACATCTTTAAAGTACTGTGTGCTTTGGCCCCAAGCTGGACATTTGAGCTGCTACATCTGGTCTCCTCTTGTGCTCTTAAGGGTTCCCAGTGATCATCACATATCTTTCTCTGTCCCTGCTCAGAAGATTATTTCCCCCATGTGATTCAAAGACCTATATCTTTTATCTGCAATGCCCATCCTGCTTACCGCATCTCTGTCAAAAGAATTCTAGATGGGCCAAAAAATATGTCATTGCAATCACCAAATGTTGTATTTTATATTTTTATGAATTGTTGTAACCCACCCAGAGAGCTTCAGCTATGGGGCGGTATAGAAATGAAATAAATAACAACATCAACAATGCGTCATCTTAAGCTTTGTAGTCCAGATACAGGATTTGAAGAAGTAATCATAGAATTGTATTCTCTACTCCATGGCCCCATTGTTCCTGAAGCTGCCTGTGTACTTCTCCATTCTTTGTGCCATTCTTCTCCAGGTCAAGAATTGCAAACCGTACCATATAAGAACACTGGATGAATCCAACAGTTTAGCAGGCTGGCACAGAGCCTGATTATACTCAAAACCAGTGCTATGCTGAACCTCATTGGCCCTTTTTACAACTTCTTATTTCCCTGTGAAAGAGGAAATAATTTTTCTGGCAATTTTGTAGGGATGTTGAGAATTTCAGAGAAATTTCTCAGGGTGCAGGGCTTCATTGCTTACCTTTCTGTAAGGAGGTGACTGACAAATCCATCTGTCTTCTTTACTTGACTCTTTTCATCCCGTTCCATCCTTACAGCCTCTCTGGTTGGGTTGGGTTGTGGTTTTAACAACAATCAGAAATAGAAAGAAGATGAAGATGAAGACCGGGTCAGATCTACACTGAGCAGGATACAACACTTTGAAAATGGTTTGAAAATGGTTTATGGAATGTGTCCTGTTGTCAATACTGTCATAAGCTGTCATAAAGCAGTAGCATAGATCCTGCCAAAGAAGAAGAAGGAGAAGAAGAAGGAGAAGGAGAGGAAGAGGAAGAAGAAGAAGAAGAAGAAGAAGAAGAAGAAGAAGAAGAAGAAGAAGAAGAGGCCCTCAGCAGGCAGCATCACTGAAAAGTGCCAAAGGAAGACGTCCTGGTTAAGTTTTCCAGGGAGCTGTTTGGAAAGCTTGAGCACCTGGAAAAGCAGCAAAGACAGAATGGGATGAAATTGTAAAATAAAGAGCACTCATGAACCCCTCAGCCACCTCTTTATAGTAAGGTAGCACTGAAGCCCTGCACTCAGAGACGTTTCTCTGATATTCCTACTACTCCTTCCCACAATTTTGGGATGCAATTGCTTTTGCCCTCCCCACCCTACGAATGGTCGAAAATAAATAGGTTGAAAAATTTGGCACAGTGTTAATTGCAACTGTATTACAAGCACTGATTTATTTATTTATTTATTTATTTATTTTTAAAACTTTTTTTTGCCAACTTAACATGTGATCCTATGGATATGTGAGCAACATTGTTATAATGCCTCCTCGCCAGCTCAGTAATAAGAAATGCAAATAATGTAATAATGTATAATACACATTGTCTGTTGAAAGACAGTAATGAGGACATTACTTTATTGCATATCTCTTCGATTCTTTGCATAAAGAGCTCATCTGCAATAAAAGTTTAGTTTAAACCCTCTTAAAAACGCAAAATGACATATATAATCATGTTTAGGGGCAAGTCTTTGAACAGATTATAAGCCAACACAGGTTTTTAGCTACAATTTCCTTTAGCCCCGGCTTTTAGAACATGCTAAGGCCTGTTTCGCATTAGGTGTAAAGTGAAAGGTGCTTTTGCTCATTTGCATCCACATGTTCCCTGAATTGTGTGGTGTTCAGAGCAGGGCCATTCTGTCTAGCAAAATCCTTGACATCAGCGCACCGTGCCTGGCCACACATGGATGCATAAAAGGTACCTTATGCATGTACAGTTGGTCATGCATGGGGTACCCGAGGGCATAGTAAGGGGGGTATTCTAACATTGGGGGCATGAGTAGAAATGTGGACCTTTGCCCTCTCCACAAGTTCATGTAGAGAATGAGTGAAAGATGCCCAGGGAGAGAGAGATGCCATTTATGTTTATTTGTCTTCTTGTTCATTGGCTGCCGCCACATGTTTTTCATCCATGCTGATTCAAGATGTTTGTGTGGCAACTTGCAGCAGCATGGAGAGAGCCACATGGCAGTAGCTGAGCCACATGATTTGCTACCCCCTGCCTACAAACAACTCACCATACAGGGCAGTTGTCATCCACGTGAAATACCGGTCAGACTTCATCAAATAGCCACAGATTTCTATGGATGTGCTCTAAGTATGATTAAGTCTTCATCCAACCCAATGCCATATTTTGGAAGTTTTAACTGTTCTGCTGAATTATTATATGATACTTTGAGAGCTTTGGTTGAAACAGGTCAATATGTAACCTAAACAAATAAATAAAATGATGTGATTCTGTTGCATAACAGAATTCTTTCCTCCCCAGAGTAGATTGTGAATTCATATGAGAAAATATTGGCTTTACGGAAGTCAGTGATAAAACCTCATTTATTCCAAAGGTATCATAATTCTGTTTCAAGGTGGATGCTCTTTGTTACCATTGTCCAAGCCACAATACAGAGATAAGTCTGATTTTTAAAACACACACACACACACACACACACACAAATGGAATGAATATGACATTTCTTTCCTATAAATCGAATCAAATTTCACAGTTACATACTTCACATTAGGCGACCCCTCTGAGATTGCCCTGTGTCTCTGTGCTCAGATTAATTCAAATGTGATTTAGTAGAGTGTACTAAGAGCCTGAGATACTGAGACATCTCATTGCTTCAAACCTTATCTCAGTGATGAAATTGCTAGATGGACTCAAGGAAGGCATGGTTGCTCAAATTTCACTCTTGCTCCTCCTTGGTAGTATAATATGGTAATGATGCGACCTGTCTTAAAGTTTGGATGAGATTATAAACTTGTACCTCACCTTGTTATATTGGCCAGATAGACTAATGGAACTACTGGATGTGTCCTGCTTGTGGGTCCCTGGTTGACCACTGTTCACACAGTGTTGGACTAGATGGATCTTTGGTCTGATCCAGCATGGCTCTTCTTATGTTCCTATGATGACTAGATTTCCTAGGTTTCACAACCCTCCTTTATGACAACTAGAGATCAGTGATTAATGTCTCACTCATTTGCAACACTGGATCCAAGAAAAAGCAGATGATTTGTTCAATTCAGATCGTTAGCCAAGGGTCAGTGTGATCGATGCTTTCTGGGTTCTGCCTGGTCTTTTTCTCCATCTCCCCCCACAGGTATCATGATACCTGATAATGGCCCTCTAATATGACTGCAAATTGTGTGGGCTTGTTTTATAACTGGGTGGCCACAAACAAGCAATTCATCTGCTATGTGTTTCTCCTACATCCATCAACAATCAGTATTGCACAGTAATTACACTTCAATTATCTTTTTTACTGAAGCCTCATATCAGATGCTGAGAATGTTAATTAGACTCTTCAGTGGTGCATTGTTTTTACTAACACGTCTGATGATTTTTCTGAAGCTCTGACAATATTTGAAAATACAGGACCAATTTTCCAACCAGTGTGCCTTGTTACATTAAGCGTGGAAAACTGTAAATTAATGATATTTGTATAATTCACAAAATCATTATCTTGAAGTCAAATTCAGTTAGTCATCTTCAATGTTAAAACAGGAAAATCTAAGTAAACTGATAGATTAATCAATTAAAGCTTCCTATTGATTACTCAATATGGCAGTTTTAAACAATGAGAGCAAAATTTAATTGGTGAGGCAACAAGTTAATGATACACGTGTTTAGCTAGTAGGAGGCTATTGTGATTCTGTTTCTGTGTTGTGCTGCCTTCTTTTGTAGAGTGATCAAATAAAAAGGCAAGTGGTTAATCAACTAACAACACAATCTTATACATGTTTACTCAGCTGTCCCAGTGAGTTCAGTGGGACTTATTCCAAGGCAAATGGATACAGTCTTAGGGTACATCTTGATGAGGGGTTTGTCCCGGGTGGATTCAGAGTGGCAGCAGGTCATCTATATGATGCAGCCACCATCGCGAAGCCATCCAGGGACAAACCCCCAAAGCTCCGCTTTAAAAAAGTCAGGCAATTAGCCCGACTTTTTTCACTTAGAGTGAGACAACGACGGCATCTGCCATCTGTGGCCTTGCTCCAGAGCTGCAGCAGAGGCATGACCCAGCTGATGGCAACCCCTGATTGGCTAGACAGGGAAGAGGGGGTGGGCCAGCAAGCCAGCAAGCCAAATTTCCGTATCTTCCAGAGAGCTGCATCCTCCCATGGAGAGCTGCAGCCATCCACAGAGGGCAAGGTAAAGGTGAAGGGGATTGGGGAGGGATGAGCTGCTCTGCCACCAGATGGGTGCCACAGGGCTTCGTCATGTCCCTCCCCAGTCCCCCACCACTCTTACCTTACTCTCCACGGATGGCTGCAGCTCTCCCCTCCTCCCCGCACTCACTCCTTCATGTGGGGAAAATGCGAAGGAGCGTGAACAAAGGGGTTTGACAGCTCACGGCCCCCTAGTAAATACCCAATAGGTGCAATGTCAGTTTATTTGGGTTTCTTCTATGGAAATTAAAATTTAAAATAAAGCTTTTAGTGTAAGAAACACTGTTTTTCTGTTGTAATTATCCTAGCAGGATGGTTTGCCTGAAGCTGAATTTTGGATGATTCAATACACACCATCTCAGCACAACCTGAAAAGCCTTACAAGGTTTTAAGGTAAACATCACGAACTAGGATGGGGCACCAGGAAGAACCCGATATTCATAAATTAGGTGGGTTATTTGAGGGTTGCTTCCCTCTCCAAGAAGTATGCCACCCAGGTTTGGATGACACAACAAGCTGCACCCAAGTGGTTTATTAGGTAAATGGTGCCTGGCACATGCCATGTCTTAAACAAGCCATGGTAGATTGCTTAAAGCATGGTAATTGTGTGAACTCTCTCTTTATGTGATAATGGAGATGCATGAATGCATCTCCATCATCTTTAAACTCTAGAATAGCAGCTGCGTGAGGGGTGGGGGACAGATTGGGAGAGTAGTATTCAGGGAAGGATTTTTTAATGCTTCCCCCTGATCAGAAAAGCATCTCTCTCTCTTTATTTTTTACTCACTCCCACCCACCCACCTACTGTTTGTAAAAGTTTAAAGCTGACAGAGGGGTTCATCAGAGGAGCGTTTTATCGCATGCTCGTTACTGCCCACTCATGGTTTTTCGTGCATCCTTTAGACAATGCTGTCCATCACCTGCCCGCCCCACTCCTTCTTGCCTTCCTTCCATCACAAAATGGACCCCTTTTAATCCAACTTTTTTTGGGGGGGGATGGAATATGCCGCCATTTCCTGCTGTGTGATAAAAACGCCCCCTCAATGGGCCACATGGTCTTTGTTTACTACCTCTTCTCCAGGAAGAAAGAGGAAGAAATGTGGGACAGGAGAAGGGGTAGAGAAGCGATGGTAGGGAACCACGATTTCCCCCTGTCTGATGATGCTCAATGTATGTATTCACACATGTCCATCAGGATGCCTAATTTGTCCCCCCAAGAAACTTGGTTAAAGTACTAGTACTTAATATTATACTCATAAATGTGTTCAGAAAGTCAGAGTTGACTCTGAAACCAAAGCAATCCTAATTATCAAAGGGATGCTCAGCAGGGCTTTACTGTTCCTTAGTGTTTTGAAAAGTCCATCCAGAATTGCAACTGAACCTTTACCAGAATATTTGCTGAGGATTTAATCCAGCCACTCCACTTCTACGTCCTTTTCATGGGAAGGATTTTATGATTCTTTGCGGAAACGGTTTTATTATCCCCTGCCTCAAGAAAAGCTGATGGAGAAAAGGAACAGCCTTTGGTCAGACAAGCTAATTAGCTCTAGCGAAACTAGGCAGCTTTGAGAGTGCTGATGCATCCCTATTTGGTGAGCTGATACCTAGTCCTAAAGAATTTTCAGTACATTCTGAAGTTTTGCAGTCTGTTTTTCTTTCTAGCAGCTGTACACTGGCCTTCAGTAATTATGGATATTGAATGCACATGGGGAGGATGGGCAAGCATCAGCCCTGACCTACAAATGTTCTATCTATACAAAACATGGCTTGCTCCTACTATAGATTTTCAATACTCATGGATACTGAACACCAGAAAAAGGCTAGTGTCTTAGGGCTGGGGTAGGAAATGTGTGGCTTTCCAGATGTTGTTGGACTGCAACTCCCTTCATCATCAGCCATCATAGCCAATGGTGAGAACTACAGTGCAACAACATCTGGGGGGGGGACATATGTAGGGTGACCAGATAAAATCCAGGTCAGGGCTCATGTAACTTTAACAGTTGTAGAGAAAAGGGAATTTCAGCCAGTGTCATTTGTATGCAATTAGATCCTGGTGAAATTCCCTCTTCATCACAACTGTTAAAGTTGCAGGGGCCCTGCCTTCTTTTGTATATGGTCACTCTAGTATAGCGTATGCACCTTTAACTGTTGTGATGAAGAGGGAATATCACCAGGAACTAATTGCATACAAATGACACTGGCTGAAATTCCCTTTTCTCTACAACTGTTAAAGTTACATGAGCCCTGACCTGGATTTTATCTGGTCAGCCTAGACATATGGTCACCTAATAAAACCCTGAAAATACTGTAATAAATGGAAAACATGCTATAAAACAGCACCATCTGCTGGTGGTAGAATTGAAAAACCAAAAACAAAAGGAGGAGATCATCCAAGCCAGTTCAGAAAAAAGGAGAAACAGGTTCTGGGGATGCAAATAACTAATTCTCACAAAGCCCGGTGTGTTTTGGCCTGTACTTTATTCAAAGGCCTGCCTCAGGGGGTTGATAGAAGATAGTGTCTGCAGAATTTCCTCTAGCAAGATAAATGTCTCCTGTGTTAATCTATGGTTACTGACCTATGGAAATTGAATTGAATTGAAACCTATAGGGAAAAATTGGCAAAACCATTTGGTGGGGGGAACCTCGTGTATTTTGCTGATGGTTAAACCTGCAAAGACTCCAGAAAACTTTGCCCCAATAAGCTTGTGGGATTTTTGCTGAATGTGGAGAAGCCCTCAGCTTTGGCCCACTTGTCTTCCATGGGCCACTCCAGTCATGCCCCATCTTTACCAACCTGCTCTCTCTGGGCTTCTTGCCAATTTACAAGTTACCCTGTAGCCAACCGTCTTCTGCTGATGTCATCAAATGTGGGTGGCTGTGACCAGAGTCATCCACTTTGAGCTCCACTTTGTCCGAGAGGAGAGAGAGTTGTACCACCAATCCAACAACTTGCTACATTGCTGAATGTCTGAAAGATACAAAATCTGCTGGTTCGCACATGTACCTCCACAAACACTGCTGCTGTTGTTGCTATCGACAGCTGTCATAATATCAAGAACAAAGCAGCATTTGAGTGAGCACTCGCCAGAAATGTCAGAAAGCTCACGTGCATGTCTGCCTGTGTTTATACACTTGGGCTAGATCTGCACCAAGCAGAACATAGCGGTATGAAAGTGGTATGAGAGCAGTATATAAAAGGCAGGAACCACACTACTGCTTTATAGTGGTATAGTGCACTGACGACTGTTGGGGCCCATTGATACATACCATATACCTCTATATCCTGCTTAGTGTGGCTCCTGCCTTTTATATACCACTTTCATACCGCTTTCATACTGCTATATCCTGTTTGGTGTAAATCTGGCCCAAGTGATTCATTCTTTTTTAAATGGCAGAGGAATACCAGTTGCAGAATAGATCGTGATAGGAGGAAACCACTTTGCATTGAGCAGGGAATGGAGAAAAGTGCAGTTACAGACTGCCGACAACCAAATTATATGCCATGTTTTCAAACCAGGTGAAAAAGTAATCCAAAAGATTATGCTTCAAACCAGCAACTGAAGGGAGATTAGGAATGCAATGGTTTGAGGCAAACATCATTTACATTCTCAGAAACACATGAATGATTGAATGGTGTCAATGTCAGAGGGAAATGTACCCATGGAATATTTTTTTTGCCATGAAGATGAGACTAGAATCCAGGCTGAATGAAAAAGAAAGGAGTGCAATTGTAAATGCTAATGTCTGACCGATTAGTGGAGTATTTTAATTCCACATTATAACCGGTAGAGTGCAGTGCAGAAAGCATAGAATTTCCAAGAAAGTCAATTTTTAAAAAGAAGTTTCTACATAAAAAACAAAACTAGCAACATTGCTGAAGCTTCATGGAAAGAGCACGATATATACCAGTTGATGAGCACAACATAAAACATTCAGGAAAATGGACCCAATGTATTGTCTGCCTTAGACGTGTAATGTGAAATGCTGCTGCTAGTATGAAAGCCCAAGTCTTCTCCTATCACTGCTGCCATTGGCAAAGAACAATGGGCAACAATTTACTATGCATTTTAAAATCTCATTGTTTTCAAAGAGAGAGATTTAAACGTATTGCTAGCCTGGCCTGTTGAATTTACGTATTTATTTGCTAGTCTATATTTTTAAATTTTGTATATTATGTACTATATGCATTAGGTCTATATACATTATGAATAACCTTTGTGTGTGTTATTATTATTATTATTATTATTATTATTATTATTTATTGGTGATTGTACTGTTATTGTTTGTTTTTTGTAAAGGCCATTGGCCAAAAGCAATAAACTTGACTGACTGGCTAGGTTTCTGTACCATCCAATAGCTGAAGCTGCCTTGGCAGTTCACAACAATTAAAAACCATTTCTTAAAAAAGTTTAAAATTATCAAATACAAACAAAAACAAAAAACCAACCAAGAAGCAACGCAAAGACTTAAAATGTAGTCACAGTTTTAAAACAACAAAAACTGCCTGGAAAAATAAGAAGGTCTCCATCTGGCACCAGAAAGAGTGCAGGCCTGTCTGGGAAGCTCATTCCACAACCCAGGTGCCACAACAGAAGAGACCATCTTCTTAGTAGCCACCCAGATCACCATAGCTTGTTCTTGTTGGGAATATTGCAACCTCATCTGCAAGTTACAGGAAGGGCATATCCAACTGTAGGATCTCGACAGCCTACAGCGTGCGGTTTCCTCTGTCCTGTTCTACCTCTGCCCCCCTCTCTCCCTGCCTTCCTTCATTGCTGCCTGGGAGCACAGGGCTTGTTCTCTCACTCTTGCTTGTGTAATGGCACACAGTATACACTGAACAAGCTCCTCTGCTAATAGCCTTTCTAACAAGAGATAACAATATCAAGTAATTCCCATCAGTTCTAGGGTTTCAAGGTGGTTTGTAGACCACAAAGTGGTTTGTAGACCACTCCAACCAGACATGCTTGTTGGATTTAGACATCACAACAACCCGCACCCAGTGAGGATAATTATGCTAATTTGGCAGCTTGCAACCATGGTGGCTTATTTTCTCCTCTGTGATTATGTGAACCCACCCAGTGACTGGCCCAAAGCCACACAGTGAGCTTCATGCCAGAGTGAAGCCCTTCAAATACAGAGCTGTACTCTAAAACATAGGACACATAATCACCTTAGGTCTAAATGTGACTCAGTAAGAAAAATTATGATCTCTACAAGAATAAAAGCAACTTCAAACCCAAATTGTTTTAGAAGAAGAAGAAGAAGAAGAAGAAGAAGAAGAAGAAGAAGAAGAAGAATCGCCATCATCATAAATGAGTTTGGAGTGGACAGACATTTGAAAGAGACATACTTTTAAATTTCACAAACAAATGCATGGATTTTGTGCATCATAGCACTTAATCCTAGAGTTTTACTGTTTTTGCTCTTTGCATCATTCCATTCCTTGGAACTGCTTTCCTTTTCATACAGAAGTATCGAACATGTTCCAAGGTGTTTTCAATTGATTGATCTAAGAAAGCAAATCTCAATTCCGTTCACTTACATCCCATTAGGAATTTCATTCATAACTCTGCCTTGAATCAGACTGAAGTGCTCAGCATGGGAAATAAGCAAAGGTAGCAGAGATTTATAAAGCAACATATAAATCTGCCCCTAGTTTTTAAATCCAGATATAGCTCTGTACAAAATCAAGGTCAATGGAGAGAGAGGCTACTACCACTCAAGCTGATTGATTCAAACATTTTGGAAAAGACACTTCTAGGACATTTGGCTTCCAATAACACCACCTCCAAGCCCAATTCACACAACTGCTACAAAATGACTGATGTCTGTTTCCTTCTTCTCTGAAATGAGCAAAGCTGAGGAAAAACCAGTAATCTAAAGCAGGGGTGTAGAACCTCTTATAGCCCAAGTGCCAAATTTCATTTCAGAGAAGTTCTCTGGGGCTGCATTTTAGTGATGCATGGGCCTGATGGGCAAAATTACCACCACCACTCCAAAAAACCCCACACAATATATTTTACCCTAAATCTCTTACTGCCAGTAACTGTTGTGATTCCAGGGCCTCTCGCTAAGACATATAAACAGGTCTGTCATTCAATCCACAAATCTTTATTTAGTAAATAGATATCTCTTCACACTTGAAGGAAGTGTGAATGCTAGGAGCTATTCTCTAAGTTTAATTAGCCTAGCAGTTGCCTATCAATTAAACGGATAGTTTCTAGCTATGCCTGACAGGCTTTTACCAGATGCCCTCCTTCAGGGAGGGTCTTTAAGCTGAAACCTCTGATGAGTGGCTAGCCTAGCGGATTGCCTCCCACCTTCTCTCAACTCCAACCACTTGACCCTGTGGCAGAGGATCTGTCAATTACGATACTCCCTCCCCCTCTGACAATGAGTGAGATCCCAGGGAGGGGAAGGATGATCTCTGAGCCTGGGCTTCCTGTTCAATCAGCTCCTGGGAAGAGTCCTCCTTGACTTCGGCAGAGTCTTGGAGAATTCCCACCCCCACTTCCTGTCTTGGCTAGTCTTCTTCTTCTTCTTCTGGCTCTGAGCCTGATTTGGGATCCAGAGCACATAAACCAGGCCTGATCCTGACAGTGACTAAGCCTTACAAGAGGCATTTCAACTAGGGATGTGCATGGCCGAAATTATCATATCGTTATCTGAAATTCCAATATAAAAAAAATTCAGATCCGATTATATCGAGGGGGGGGACCCAGATTTGATCGGATTGGAAATCCGATAAATATTAGAAGATCTGAAAAGATAATAGTGTTTTCCCCAATGCACTCCCCTCCCTCCCCCCACTTGCACTCTTTACCCACTGCTTCTGTCGCCGCTTCTGTCGCTGCTGCCACCTCTGTCATTGCTGTCACCACCGGTGGTCTGTAGTACTGCTAAACAGGCTTTGCGGCCTGTTCGTCACTACATAGAGGCGCCGAGTGATGACGTCATCACTCGGCGCCTCACTGTACTAACGAACAGGCCACAAAGCCTGTTTAGCAGTACTACAGACTGGTGGTGGCGGCAGGGAAGGCCAAGGTAAGGAGTGCGAGGGAGGGGGGAAGGAGAGGTCCCCCCTTACCTGTGGCCTTCCGGGCTGCCGTCCGTTGTCTTCCGCTGCTCCGGACTATTGAGAATTAGGCTTTGCAGCCTAGTTCTCAGTAAAGCGCCGGCATGCTGGGTGATGATGTCACCTGGAGCATCATTGCTCTATTGAGAACTAGGCCGCAAAGCCTAGTTCTCAGTCCGAAGCAGCGGAGGACAGCAGACGGCAGCCCAGAAGGCCCAAGTAAGGAACATGAGGGGGGAGGGCCAGCCATAAACTGACGATCCGATAATCCAGTATGTCTGATAGTTATCGGACATATGAATTTTGGATTGGATCAGATAGGGCCTCCTGGAATGTTTATCGTTATCGTTAATTGGATGTCCGATAACGACCTTATTGGATCATTATCAGACATTTGAACGATACGATACACATCCCTAATTTCAACCCTTTATAATGGGGAAAAAGCTGCACAAAACTGATGAAACCACCAAATGATCAAGAATTGTGCAGAAAAGCAGCAACCTCCTGGTAATGTGGGGAAAGGGCATGGTCCTCTGTGAAACCCCAGACTGAGATTGCAGGAGGGCCATATTTGATCCCTGGGCCTGGGCCCCAATGTAAAGTATGCCAACCCATGGCATCAGGATTTCATGAAACTGAAGTGTGCTTGATTCTGAATGTGTAGTAGCCTCAATCCAGCTAAGCTTATTCATGGCTAAGGTTGCAATCCTATGCACATTTATCTGGGAGTAAGCCCCCTAAACAAAGTGGACTTTCTTCTAAGTACACATGCATAGGAACACACATTACATGTTACATTGCCAACTATAGGACCTGAGTTAGTCATGACTAACCTGCTCCATTACTTTTAATGGGACTCAGCCTCAACTAACTTTAGTGGATTGGTGCCATTCTACTTAAGAGATTCTTCAGGAAACATGGCAATAATTATTCCTTAATGAATCCCTTTGAAAACTATAAAAATAAATAAATTTTATAACATTTCTCTTAATTGGCCAAAATTGCTTGTTAGTATTAAATAAGAAACCAAGTATAATTCCTGTTGATAGACAAGGCCTTCTCATTGGACTGGCAAATCCCTTGAAGGAAATAATTTAAATTGATGCCACATATTACAGTGCTCAAGTGAATTGTTCTGTTTTATATTGTGGGTTTGTCAGCAAATTAGTTCATTGAAACTATATATATATGCATCTAATTAATTGAAAGATACTGAAGTTTAATATAGTGAGCAATTCAGCTTCCTTCATAGTAATTTATGCTATCTTTACTGCTACCACAGAAACTACCAATACACTAGATGTGTTCATTCATGCATTGTACATCACATGCCAGGCAATCCTATGCATGTTTATTCTGAAGTAAAAAAACCACTGCATTCAATGAGCATTACTCCCAAGTAAGAAGATTGAAGATTACCGGGGAGTAAATCCCAATGGAATCAATTGGGTTCAGTTCTGAGTAGACCCATGTACATAGGATTGCACTGATGGGCAGAAGGTAGATGTCTAGATGCATTGAACTTCAACTTCCAGAAGCCCCTGCCAGCATGGCCAATGGTCAGGTATGCTGGGTATTGAAGCCCCAGATATCTGGACATCTACTTTCTGCCCAGCCCTAAATTACAATATACTTGTTGGCTAGTGGATGGAAATATGTAATGACTACATTTAAAAACATTGAGTGGGCAGTGATATAACTTCTGTACCTCAATCTTCATTCGACTTTCCTTCTTTTCTTGACTTGACCATTTGTCAATGCTGATGTGGTCTCTATGTGTGAGGCCTGGGGCATCGGCCATAATTCCGCCCTCCAAAACAAGAGCCTGATCCTACCCTAAGAATAAGATTGTACAAAGGAATTGCTCTTGCACTACATGAGCAGAGGTTTAAATGGAAAGAATGTATGAAAGGATTTTTTAATTTACACTTATAAAAGGAAAGAAGAACTTAAAATGAGACAACAACCCATCTGATTCCTTGCATCTATTCAATGTTTTCCCCGATTTCTTCTTTCTCACATAAAAAAGAACAGAACAACAATTCTTGCTAATTGCACACTGTGAATTATAAATCAGAATGGAACAGTGTCTGTGATTCCTTCTGCTTGGCTAATGTGGATTGCTAAACTCCATAGTAGAGGCATGCTGGTGGGAGCAATTCTAGGAACGTGTTGCTTTCCAAAGCATACTGAAACTAAATTCACAGAACAATTTTATTCTATGCAATTTCTTTCCATTCTGTATGCATAATACCATTCCCTCCTGCTGTCCTGGAAACTGCTCCAAGAGGATCATCTAAATTGAGCACAAATTATTGTAGCTTAATTGTAAAGGGCCAAGCTCAGCTTGCACAATTAGTACAGGCATTTAAAGAACTGGGCCTCAGACGTCAAGAGAATCAAGACAAGAGAATCATCAAGAGAATTATCTAACTCTTCAGATACATAATCCTGTGCAGTTATCTAGGAATTAGCGGCATTGTGGACTTCTTTCTGAGTAAACAAATGTTAGGGCTGTGCACAGATCCGGATCCGGATCCCGAATCTGAAGAGGGTAGGGGTTATTCGTACCTCCAAAACCTGGATCAGAATTGGATCGGGGGAGGTCCGAATCAATCCAGATCAGATCGATTTGGTCCGAATCAATCTGGATTGATCCGGAGATTTGGACGCCATTTAAAGTGTTTCCCCATAGACTTGCATTGGAGGAAAGAAAGGGCTATAACTTCTTTATTTTTAAAGATATAAAAATGAAACATGGGCACATTGCAGATGTGCTTTAGGTACTCATGTGTGCAAAACTTCAGAAATATAGGTACAAGCGCGTAGTGGCTATGAATGTTTGAAAAATGATCAAGAAACGCCTATAACTTCTTTATTTTTCAAGATACACACATGAAAGCTGGACACATTGCAGATGGCATGTAGGTACTCATGTGTGCCAAATTTCAGAAACATAGATGCAGATGTTTACTCACAAGGAATTTTTTAAAAATGCATTTTTCCAGGCAATCCAGAAGTGCTATAACTTTCTCACTTTTCAAGATGCACACACGAAGTTTGGGCACATTGCAGAGTGGTTGTAGGTACTCATGTGTGGCAAATTTCAGACACAGAGGTGCAGGCATGCATCTCTCACTGTCTATGTTTTTCAAAACAATGTGCCTGCCTTGCAGGGCTGTTTGGTGCATTTCAGCTTCACAATTGAAAATCATGACAACTTTGGGCTCACTGAGTAGTGCTGTCATCATCAATGACTGCTGCTGACTGCGTCTGTGTGTGGCTGCCTGCATCTGCACAGTTGTCCATTGTTACGTGTCTGGATTGTATCTTGAAAAATGAGGAAGTTACTAGCACTTGTGGATTGCCTGGAAAATTGCAGTTTTAAAAATTCCTAGCATTCCTGACCTTAACCATGCTGGTAGGCACAAACATCTGGAGATATATTTTCTGACCACCCTTGACTTAGATCACATTTGACTATTTAAAAATAAATAAATTCTGGACAAACTTCAGTCACAGCATGTCTCATTTGTGTCAGCCAGTCAAGTGAATCAAAACCTGCCTTATCAGAAGGAATCCTGGGTGTCAAGGATAAGAAAGTTCAGGTTAGTAAGGGAGCTCTCCATCATGGAGCAGAGCAAGAGAGATAATGACCTTGTTCAGATGACACTTCACAGCTCGTTTTGGGTTATTTAACCCATGACACCTGCTGGAATCATATTGCATATGGAACTTCCACTTGGGGATTATTGTGTCATGTGAACCAAGTGAGCATGGGTTAGGCATGGGCTAACCAACCCTGGTATAACCCACACTCACTAGGTACACATGTCATGACATGATAACCCCAGGGGTGCAGACTCAAAATGGCCACACACACTGCAGCCTTACCATGAGCTGTCGTGTTGTGCAAACAGACCCATTGTTTCAGCAATGGCTAGGCTCTAACTGGGCAGCTTTATAGGGGATGCTGCTGCTTCATCCCTTCCTGGCTTGTCATGAGAACCTGGATCCAGAGCATGCATCCTCCGTATAAGTAGGGATATTTGTTGTGCTGCCAGATGGCACTGTGCCTCCAGCTCTGAGCCTCCACCTGGACGTGCTGTCATTTCTGCTCCTGGAAGGGACCAGTCAGAGCACGTCAGTTCTTCCAATATAACAGCCTCCCCCTATGTGGTGGCCTTGGAAGGGCAATTGGCCAGCACATTTTTGTGATCTGAAATGTCCATCTCAGAGTATCCACAATGGTGGAATTTGCCCCTGAGAAGATCTGGCTCACATCTAGGCATACGAGATAAAGATAAGGAGAGCCAGGTTGGATCAAACCAAATCTAGTCCAACATCTTATTTCACATTGGGAACAACCAAATACCTTTAAGAAGCCCACAAGCAAGACCTGAAGGAAATTGTCATCTACCATTGTAGTTACTCAGCAACTGGTACTCAGTAGTATACTACTGCTTTTGAGCATGGAGGCTGCTGTTGTGTCACAAGTTTCCTGAGGAAAGCCCTGGAACCTTGGCCCTGGTGTTATTGCTGATTGTGAGAGCCAGGGGAAATCAAATGTTGCTGATAGCCACTGGAAGCAATGCCCAACTCAAGGAGGCTATGCCATTGAAGGAATCTAAGAACCTGGACTGGTCCCATTCCCCTGCTTCAGGCTCACCAGGCTCACCCCAGGATCCTATGAATGAAGGCGGCAGCAGGTCCATATAAAAACTCAGCGCCAGGGATGCATTGCTTGTCTATCAGCACATCAGCTATCTTTGAGTCCTATTCATGAGGAGGAATTGTGCTCTGGATCGGGTCACTACTAACAAGGGATGGGGCATCAGCAGGCTCCTCCTCCCGCCTCACACTCCTTACCTGCAAGGGGCGTCCGCTTCCCTCCGGTGCTCAAATCTACTGAGAGACAGGCTTTGCGGCCTGTCCCTCAGTAGAGCGCCAGGTGATGATGTCAGTAGCAGCCGGCGCCAGTCGGGAGCGGACGTCCCTGCAAGGTAAGCGTGCCGTGCGCCGTGCGCCCCCCTCCCCCCTGCTCCCTGCTTACCTTGCAGGGACGTCCGCTCCCGACCGGCGCCGGATGGGAGCGGACGTCCCTGCAAGGTAAGTGCGCCATGCGCCCCCCCTCCCCCTGCCACCCCTGCCCCCCCTGCCCCCTGCTTACCTTGCAGGGACATCCGCTGCCGTCCGGCACCGGCTAGAACAAGCCCCGGATGGTGCAGGGGAGGAGGCCGGAACGATGCGTACCTGGAAGTGCGGGCGCACGTTGTTCCGGCCTCTTCCCCAGCCGATCTAGGCCTTGTTCTTGGCCGGCGCAGTAGCACCGGCTAAGAACAAGACATAGATGGCACAGGTGAGGCCCAATTTTCTGGACTTTGGGGGATATTCTGAAATTTCCCCCCGGATTCAAATTTGGCCCCCTTATTCCGGACTTGTCCAGGGGGATCCGGACGTCTGGTCACCCTACTTGGTGTGAACCCCGAGGGGCTTAACATGGGGGGCACACCTCACGACTGCCTCGTGAGGTGGACAAGTTCCCTCCGCCCAGAGAGATGTGAACTGCTAATCACCCCGTTAAAATGTTAACTCTTCCTGTGTGCTAGTTGTTGCCTTCACACACACAACTCCCTCCCAGTATAAAATGTACCTTAAAAGGGGGTGGGAGGGAATGGGAGGGTTGACATCTCCCCCAAAATTGCCATGTTTTGTGAAGAGATGAGGGTGGAGAAACAAAACTTTCAAGGGAGGAGACAAAATTCTATGAATCAAACAGAATTGGATTTCTAGGTCCAACATCTTACAGCAAACGCTCAGGGTGTCCAGACTGAGAGATAAAATAGGTAACCTTAACCATCAGTCCATAAAATACATCCTGTTTCATTTTTTAAAAATCTGCTATGTACCCATATTGTTGCAAAACTTTATGGGGATTTTTTTTAAAATGCTAAGGTCATTTTAGCTATTTAGTGAAAGATTTCAGGCACAGAATAAGGGACGTGCTATCGGTCAGTCTAGTTCTCTAAATGCTTGGTAAGCTTTTGAACGTCATGAATTCTTTAACAAGCAAAGGCTTCAGACCTAGCTTTACAGAGTCACACTCTAGAGAAGGATGGGCATGTGTATGTACAAACATCATGTCATTTGGCTTTGATTAAGTAGTTTATTAGAGAGAAGCAAGAACTTCAACACACAAACTGCAACAGCATTATAGTCAAAAGTGAACATAGAAATCCGTGGAAAGGTACCCCTGCTGAAGTGACTTCCCCCATCCTCATCCCACGTGTGTGTGTGTGTGTGTGTGTGTGTGTGTGTGTGTGTGTGTGTGTGTGTTTGCAGTATCCTAACTCTCAAGTTGCCCTGGGAGGGTGTGATCTTGTGTTGATTTTCTTCCTTTTCTAAAGGACCCTACTTCTGTGGCTGGTGGCACACTTCCTCAAGTGACAGTAGTTGCTGGAAGTTGAGCAGAATCCAGGTTCCTCCCAACTTCCTTTCATGCTCTGAACTGATAGAGAACAGATTGAAGCTGAAATGTAAGGTTGCTCTATGTAATAAAATGAATAAGTTTTGTATTTTGAAAGTACAGATTAGTTGTTAATTAAAAAATACAGTTTAGTTAAGTTTTAGTTTATTTAGTTTGTTTGATAAATTTTAAAAAAGTCTTTTATGACTGTATATTCAATCAATGTTTACCTTAACAAAAAAATTTCCTGGGGGCACCACCTAATGCAATGTTCTGCACACGCCTATGCATCTTGGCATCATTTCATTTATGCTTAAGATATATCTAGGTATCTTAATTACTTTGACAGTACTACTTAATTGTGATTACAGCCAGACATTTAATGGTATATGTTCAGGGCATCTATGTCTGCTGTTTTAGAACAGGTCTGTTAAGAAAAATATGGTTTAATTAAATTGTTTTTATCTGTTTGTATTGTTTAAATTTTTCTATTATGTTGCATTTAGCATTTTTATGAATTGTTATAAACCTCCCAAAGAGCTTCGGCTAGGGGGCAGTATAGAAATGAAATTATTACTATTACTACTACTAGTAGTAGTGATGCCAGCGAAACTTGAAATTAGGCAGTTTATTGGCAGTTACGTTTGCAATGCCCATATGTGTACCAAGCCTTGGTGGCTATTTAATGATCTTTAGTATTTTCTTTGTTAAATTTATATAGTGCCCAATTGGCAAATGCCCTCGGGAAATTTTATAATCATAACTGCCCACCCCCAAACAACAATAAAATAACAAAGGAAAAATACAACTATAAAACTATCCCCCCACCAAAAAAAAGTATTAAAATGTTCAAATTTTAAACATTGTAACACCTTAAGAAATGAATGCCTGCTGGAAGAGGAAAGTCTTAACCTGGCGTCTGAATGTATTCAGTGAAGATGCCAGGCAGATCTTCATGGGAAGAACATTCCAGAAATGAAGTGTTCAAATTCAGATACGTTACGATTGGTAGCTGTGTTATGTGTGCCTGAACAGTCTGCACGCTGAAGGGTCTAAACTCTGCCATTTCTGTGCAGGTCCTGATGTTGGTTGCTTTAACTATTTACTTTCCAAAGGAAATGTAACCATCCCTTTTGCAAAGTTCTTGCTCATGGAATGATGTCTCTTGAAACCTTTACAGAGTAATGCTGTGGTTCCTCAGACAGTGCTGAGGAGCCATTGGATAGTGTAGATTTCCTCCTCCATGGCTTTGGTCACAGCTACAACCTCAGAGGAGGAGAGCCAATCATGGATCTTCCCCCTTCCCTCCCAACCACAATGCAAAGCTTCTCTTACAAAGTGACTGGGGATGGTGGGAGCTGTGGTAACATTCCACCACAACTGCAGGGCACCAGGTTGGGAAAGACTGCTCTAGTTAGATAGTTACATCAGTGGCTGTCTCCTGAAATGTGTAATTACTAGCCTACATACTTGGGGAGGTTTCTTCTGTTCATATCTGGTCTTTAGATTATATAAATCTCTAAGAGAAAGAGAAATTCATGAAAGCCATGCTTCCTCAACAGGAAGGGCCGTGGCTCAGTGGTAGAACATCTGCTTTGTATGCAGAAGGTCCCAGGTTCAATCCCTGGCATCTCCAGGTAGGGCTGAGAAAGACCCCTGCCTGAAACCCTGGTGAGCTGCTTTCAGTCAGTGTCAACAGTTCTGGGCTGGATGGACCAATTATCTTTCTCAGTATAAGGCAACTTCCTATGGCCCTAAATATTTGGGCTTGGTGGGGTGGAGAGTGCTTGCTGTTTTTATCCTCACCTGTCACATGTTCAGCCAAAGGACCAAACAGAGCTGACATGTGTACACCCCCTCATTATGCATCACTGCAGACAGGCATTTCTGATTCTGTTCCAGTGGGACAATCCTGCACCAGTGATGCCCACTGATTTCAAGGTAACTGGCAGTGCAACTTCACTCATACAGTCCGATATTGCACTGGGTGCATTGGATCTGATTCAAGGCCCCCAACTTGTCTCCCAATTGTGCCTCTGACGCCGGTGTAGTGGGGTGGTTGGGACATGCCCACCAAGCCCCTGTGTGCTTCAGGTGTGCCCTGCAAAGCACTTTTCCTTGAAGCAGAAGTAGCAATGAAGCATTGGAGAGAAGACTGATAGGCTGCATTCAGACAACACATTAAGCAACTGAGGGGGTGGAAACAACAGTCAGTTGTGTTGCTTATTGTGTTGTGTGGAGGGTAACACGCCGCTCACAAACTACTGATGGTATGCTATTCCGCCCAAATAAGCAACTGTGAGAAACAACTGGCTTGCAAGTTGTTTAGCTTGAAGCCAGTTGTTTAAGGTGTTGTGTGGAGGGGTGAGTGTGTTAATGGCGTGTGGTGAGTGGGTTAAAACACAAGCCCATAGAGGGAGGTGGCAAGAGCGACCAAAGCGGTGGCTGCCACTCTGCTACAACTGGCGCAACTTGCAGAGGCTGCTGGGATAGAACTGGAAGGACCGAGGGAGGAGGGAGGGAGGGGAGAGGGGTGGGGGCTGTGTCAGTCAAATGCTGGGTTGACTATTAGTCCACTCAACGCCAGCCCCAACCACCCACAGTTGTGTAGGAATATGTTGTGTGGGGAATACCCACAAAATAACCAACTGTGAGTTGGCTACTCAACCCACCATTGACTAATGTGTTGTCCAAATGCAGCCACTGACTCTCTTGCATGGGAACCAAAGAGATTTGGGCAGAGCCCTATGATGCAGAGAAGCACTGTTCTCATAATAGGAGCATTTGTAAGGCTTTGCAGTAGCAAGAGGGGACAACATCCCATACTTCCAGCTGGGATGTGTCTGGGGAGGGAGCAGAATGAATCGTATGAATCTCGAAACTATACCAATGTAGACACTCCAGTTCCTTGCCAAGGTCTATACGAAGAAATGAGGCAGGGAGAACCTGTCAGAAAGACTCTCATAATCAGTCAATAACCTTCAAGCTGGGCAAACATCCTGCTCTTTTCATTAGATCGTGCACTGCTCACAGCGCAAGCACTGACTCCTGCTGTGTTCAGTTGCCGGATGCAATTTGGAGGCAACTGTAGATGTCAGATTTGATCTAGTCACGCATCTCTAGTCAAAGAATGTAGTGCAGAAATGTCTTTTGAATGCTGCATTTGTGAACCATTGACTGACAGATCATCATTTGATCATGCTGTGTTTATCATGGTGAGTGATGGGTTCTTGACGTCTACAGAAGCTTGAATATATGGAATATTTCTTTTCTTGGAAAAGTGCTTCTTTCCTGCATTCATCAAGCAACTCCAACCACCTGCAGAATTTCATTGTTATCCGTCACATCAGTCCTTTAGCTAAGCTCCCTTTGATGTTTGAAATGTAGATTTTATAGTCTGACAGAGGTCTGAATTGCTCTCTCCAGGCAGCTTTCAGCAGTCTTATTCCACTAGTATTAAACAGGCCCTAATTGAAGGGCCAAATTATATATTATCATATTTAAGCTTTAAAAAAAAAAAAAAAAGGCTGAAATCTATGGGTGCCTCTAAATGAGAGGTTTCTGCCTACTTGACTGCGCGCTGACGGGGAAGCCTCTAAACGAGCAGTCGATATGACTTCACACTGGACTCATCTTTGTTTACATGCCAAAGCCGCCAATGCGAAGGCATAAGTCTTTGCTGCGACTTTAAAAAAATCGCCATTTAGTGCGCCCTTTTTAAAGTTGGAGCGGGTAGTCCAGGGAAAGGGAGTGGAGCAGTGAGCCGTAATCTCGCTGCACCACCTCCGCTGTCCTCCCCCACAGTCTGTATTTTTTTATTTTTTTAAAAAGCAATTACCGGACAGTAGGGGAGCCGATGCTCCCAGCCACCCCTCCAGCTGGTGCCACACCGAACCACGAGCGGTGCTGTGCCCAGAACCAGGAAAAGCCCCCGTCGCACCTCTTACAAGTATGAGGCATCGATTCACCCACGCGACGCAGAAGCCGCTGGGAGCCGCCAGGGCGCAGCGCTCCTGACATCATCAAGATGAGCCCTATGTGTGCTAAATGCTGTGTGTACACTGCAGTAAAGGTACTTCACAGGATTTGGTACTGTGAATATACAATGATTGTTGGCTTGCTGTTTCTTCCTGTTCTGCCCATGTTCTATGCAGTGGGCTGGATCCAAGCTTAGTTGTACTTAGTTGCATGGTAGGAAGTAGGGTTGTGCACAGCCCCCCGACTCACTTCAGAGGCTGTTTCGGAGCTCCAAACAGTCCTTGGGGGCTTGTCCACCTCACTTCAGAACCAAAGCCAAAGTAACATTTGCCCCTCCCCTAAAGTGGGTCAGCCAGGGTGGGCTCCTGGGCACCTGCTACTTCATGGCTACCATAGTTTGCAGCTGTAGATTTATGAAAACAAGAGACCCCCCATCTTACCTTTAAATTGCAGCTCTAATGGAGGAAGACAGATGGGAAAGGTAAGTGCCATGAGCAGCAACGACAGCAGCTCTGGGTTCTGGGGGGTGGGAGAGGAGGGGTGAGGGAGGGGAGGGGAGGGGAGTCCAATGGACTCACGGCTGGCCTTGCACCATCTTTCCCCTGTGGCATCCTGAGGCATTTTGGAACTGATGTGCTTCACCTCGGGGGTGCCTCAGGCTGACCCAGAACCACCTCATATTCAAACCAAGGCAGGCCAAATCAGCCCACGTTGCCTCAGATTCAGGGGTTCAGCCCGAGGCAGTGCACAGCCCTAATAGGAAGTCTGCTAACCCCATTCCCTGCAGCCCTCCGTGCCACTGGAAAATCCAATTGTTTTCCAAACTTTCCAGGGCAGATTTTGCAGGCACATGGGAGTCTACAGGGGGGAAGCGGAAACCAGACAAGACTGAGACGCTGTTGGTGGGTGGTTCTGCTGACCGGATGGAGGGTGTTCAACCTGTTCTGGATGGGGTTGCACTCCCCTTGAAGGAGCGGGTTCGTAGCTTGGGGGTTCTCCTAGAACCATCTCTGTCACTTGAGGCGCAGGTGGCCTCAGTGGCACGGAGTGCCTTCTACCAACTTCGGTTGGTGGCCCAGCTACGTCCCTATCTGGACAGGGATAACCTGGCTTCAGTTGTCCATGCTCTGGTAACCTCCAAGTTAGATTACTGCAATGCACTCTACGTGGGGCTGCCTTTGAAGGTGGTTCGGAAGCTGCAGCTTGTGCAAAATGCAGCGGCCAGATTGATAACTGGAACCAGTAGGTTCGAACATATAAGACCTACTCTGGCCCGCTTGCATTGGCTGCCTGTATGTTTCCGAGCCCGGTTCAAGGTGCTGGTTTTAACCTATAAAGCCTTACACGGCTTGGGACCACAATACCTGATGGAACGCCTTTCCCGACATGAACCTACCCGAACACTACGTTCAACATCTAAGGCCCTCCTCCGAGTGCCTCCTCCGAGGGAAGCTCGGAGGTCGGCAACAAGAGAGAGGGCCTTCTCTGTGGTGGCTCCCCAATTGTGGAACGATCTCCCCGACGAGGCCCGCCTGGCGCCAACATTGTTATCTTTTCGGCGCCAGGTCAAGACTTTCCTCTTCTCTCAGGCATTTGGCAATATCTGAGGAGCCTGGGTTTGTTTTGTTTTGTTTTTGTAGTTTTTTGAAGTGTTGAAGTGGTTTTTAAATGTACAGATTGTGTGTATGTTGTATGTTTTTGCTGTTTTAATTTTTGTATATTGTTTTTAATTGTTTTTAATCCTATGTAAACCGCCCAGAGAGCTTCGGCTATGGGGCGGTATACAAATGTAATAAATAAATAAATAAATAAATAAATTCTCTCACTTCCATTGTCCAACAGACACCATTTGATGCAACCCAATCGTTTTTCTTCAATGGACTCAGTGGAGTCTCAGTGCTCTTTATGCTAGAAACACCTGTAATTTTTCATCTCATCATTGACAGTGATACAAGGTTGTCAAGGAAGTATTAATATTAAGAGCTGGTGTTTGTTTTTAAAGAGAGTTAATAAAAGAGCTGGTTTTGTGTGTGAGAACTAATTCAGTAAAGGGAAAACCCTGGGAAATTGATTTGAGAAGGCTACTGCAGCTATGCAGAGAATGTTTCTTGCTGTGTTTGTGATGCTGTGTTTGTGATGCATTGTGATGTGCTGGTCTATAAGGGGCCGATGCCATAACAAGCTTTTTTTTTTACCTCAAGGAGGCTAAGAAAGAGGCTTGGAAAGAATATGGTTCTCAGGCACAGCATGTAGAAACAGAACACAATTTCGTTTCTTGTTAAGCAGGAGAAAAATAGGAGGATGGAACCCTGAATGTATCAGAGTTAACACCTTTCCTCTTTTGTTAACTGAACTTCAAGTATATTTATAATGTCTACACACAGAAAACAGCTGTCCAGCATTATAAGAGGTTCTACTTTTGTCACAGAACAAATTAGCCATAGACCTATTCCTACAGAGACACCCTTTACGGCATGGTGACCATTCTCTTGTTCATATTTATATTTTACAAACTTTCCCTCCCACTTGGGTACTCTACTTGAATAATGTGTTTTAATGTATGTGGTATGTGCACATTTAAGACACAGCACTGAATTAGGCAAAAAATACATAGAAGCAGAAACTTGGGTTTGCCAAGGAAATCAGTGTAAGTCAGATTTACACAACTGCTTGAGCCATATGTTTTTTGAAGGAAATGGTGTGAGAGTACATGATGCTACCAAGTTGCTGAAGCTAGTAGATCTGGTCAGTGCCTGAATGGGTAAGAGCTTAAGAAACCCAGAGATGCCTCCTTGAATAGAGCAAAGGCAGGGTATAAATTCCTATGCTTATCTTCTGCACACGATTACAGATAATAAGAAGTGGCCCATTGAAAGCAGAAATCACAGGGATCCACATGATGTAGCTTGTTCTCCAGTGGGCTGGTCCTGGAAGAATATTGGCTCCTTAGAATGCAGTGACTACAACCTCTGTGTCAATGGAACAATACATCACGGCACAGAGCATCAACCCAAGATGTCAAACCAGGTCTTGATTGTTGGTTTGTTCCAGCACGCTATGATAAAATCATACTACTATGCCCAAAATAGGTCCCAGTTGAATGGAATTGTTTAACAGTGCCCCAGAGTGAGTAGAAATGGATGTCATTTGTTTCTACTTAAATTTATGACCCTGAATTAATACTGATGTAGGATTGCAGCAGGACTGGGACAATTCACAAAAGCACACATAATTTTAATAACAGCAATAAGTGCCGTCTGTGCATCAATGGAATGCTAGAGACCAATTAAAATATGGTTTCACATCAAAGTGGTTGCAAAAGAAACCCAAGCTAGTCTTATTTAATTTGTACAAGTAATATACTGAACAGATTACTTGTACAGTATGCCAAAATACATTTAGGGTAGGTCTGGGCTACTTGTGGTCTTCCAGAGGTTTTGATCTCGGGAGCATTGTAAAGGACGGCAGCGGAAAACTATGATTCAAAACCAAACCACAGCTGCCAAACCACCACCACCACCCCACTACCAGCCTGAAATGGGGGAGTCCCCAGGCTTGCTTAGCCTCCTTGGGTCAGACAAATCAGGCACCAAACCAGTTCTCTTGATTCTCAAAGCCAAGGACAATATAAAGTTAGTACCTCCAACCCTGGACTTAGCACTGACCCAAACTGGAAAGAATTCTAGCTTTAAGAGCTAGAAAGTTTATTTACAAGAGGAGAAAGGGGAATTGGAAGTTACAATGTCAGATTGGTTACAGATGGATTACATAAAATATATCAGACAGTCAGAAACCCAGTATAGACTAAAAACCAAAACCAACCCTAGGCTGACCTATGCATAGCTTCATATGAGCCTTCTCAGAAGCCAGGCATGACACCTCATTTTCCTGAGGCAAGACAAGAACAAAAGCAAAGGATTTGGTCACCCTCCCCAACTATATACTCAACTGTGTTGTCCCTGGTGCCCCCCCCCACTCCCACTCTCCAGAGTGAGAGGTCGAAGAGAGAGATGACACTTTTTCACACTTGCCCAGCTGGAAGCATTCTCCTTCCTCACACGTAGCTAAGCATTTTATCACCTTGAAGCCAGAGACAGTCGGAGCCATTCTTTCAAGATAATCCAGACCCATCCTCCCTTCAGATGGCCAAATGCCTACGTGCCAGGCCTCCCTTCTGGGCCTCTCACAGGGATAGTCAGCTTCAATATGCTACAAAAAATGCAGACCTCATCGAGAAAATGGAATCGCCCTGGTTCTTTATGGGCATAGCCAGAGGAGAGGGATCATGGGAGTTCTAGGCCAAAACTTCTGGGCCACCGCAATTTGTCCATCCCTGATTTAGGGAAACATTTCCAATATGACAATTCTAAAGGCGGTCACCACTCTAATGTGATATACCATTGAAATTTTGCCATTCATAGAAACCATTTGTGTGCATTAGCAAAACGTTTTCATTTTCAAACAGATTTACATTTCATCTTCAAACATATTTGTCATTCTGGAAATCTGCAGACTCCACATGACCTGGGCTAGTCGGACCACAGTGGATTTTGCAGGTTGAATTCTTAGAAATCCTAACTCATTTTAGTTTATTTTGAATTTCTTTAGGTTCCCTATGCATAGGTCAACCTGCAATTGTTTTTGTAATAAACTGCCATAAGAGGTACTAATGTCCAATTGTATACATGTGGTGCAATTGTAAGCATATCTACATGGAAGTCCCATGATGAGACTCCTTAGTACAGTAAATATGCTAAGGACTGCAGCCTTAAGGGTGAAGGCTGTTGATGGCTGTATTCAGACAACACAACAGTCAATGGTGGGTTAATTTAGGGTGACCAGATAAAATCCAGGTCAGGGCTCATGTAATTTTAACAGTTGTAGAGAAAAGAGAATTTCAGCCAGAGTCATTTGTATGCAATTAGTTCCTGGTGAAATTCCCTCTTCATCACAACAGTTAAAGTTGCATGCACTATACTAGAGTGACCATATACAAAAGAGGCAGGGCCCCTGCAACTTTAAATGTTGTGATGAAGAGGGAATTTCACCAGGAACTAATTGCATACAAATGACACTGGCTGAAATTCTCTTTTCTCTACAACTGTTAAAATTACATGAGCCCTGACCTGGATTTTATCTGGTCACCCTAGTTAATTATCAGTTGACTATTGAAGGAACACTCCCCAAACAACATCATTATAATCAGCCGTGGTGTGGATTAAGGCCAGCGTCAAGTTGACTATTGGTCAATGGTGTGTTTGATTGACACCCCCCACCCTCTCTCCCCACTCAGTCCTCCCATGGCTATCCCATCAGCCATTGCAAGTTCTGTTGGCTGGACTAGAGTGGCACCTGCCACTTTGGTCGCTCTTGCCAGGGGGCTCTGTAGTTGCTGAAAATAACAAACTTTATGTGACGAAATTACTTCCCTCTCATGCTGAATGAGTTGAATTAATTCACAGACTGCACAATTTTGTTTTTAATGTAAATAGTATGAGATGTCACTGATCTAAGAATGAATTGCACATTAATGATTCACTTCCAATTAATGATTTAATGTATACAAAACTCACTTGTATCCCTCTACCAACACACTCGCACACAAAACATTTTTGCTATTCACCACATTCACGTAAGCCAATTTCCCACTGTTCTACTGTTTAAAGGACTCAGATACCATTCCGCTTATACCATTCCCTCTGTCTGCTTTGAACTTTCCTGCAGGGAATGAATAATATACACATGCATCAATTGTGTACATCTTTGAAATGTACGCATGCTTCTCCCATTGATTAAAGCACGTTTGGATGTATTTTTCAAAAGTGTGCATTTTTTCAAATGTATGCATGCTGTTGAACGCATGGAGGGGGGGAGGGGGGCAGGTCCACAAATCATATTGCAAGTGTGGACTTCAACCACAGATCATGTTCCAGTCTGCATTTGGTCCGGAAGTTGTGAACTGGATAAATGCTAATCAGAAACAAACACATCTCTCATACATCCTTATTGATGTAGTATCCTGTGTCATGGCCAGGATCATTCACAGCAAATGGCAATGTGTATTTGATGAAGCCCAGAGATCTTCTTGTTGGATCCTCTTCACTGTTAGGCTTAACCTGTGGCCAGTGATCTCCCCTTTACACTAGCAGTGTCAGAAAACTTAAAAATTGGTAAGTAAAAAAGAACTGGCTACAGATCTTCGCTGGAAACGGTCTGCATTTTGTACATTCTCAACAGCACTGCCTACTTTTTCGCATCAATGAGCCAAATGCGACATTTGAACAGCTTAAGTTGAGGCTTTAACTGACTTTGTGGCCAGGCTTAAAAAGTTTTAAATGTTTTAAATATCAGCTGTTTTATGTTTTATGGTTTTAAATTTTGTATATTGACTTTTTAATGTTTAATCTTTTAATTTTTTGTAAACCGCCCAGAGAGCTTCGGCTATGGGGTGGTATATAAATGTAATAAATAACAATAACAATAAAAATAATAATAATAATAGCACCTTGCCCAGCTGGTGCCGACACAGCATCTTGCTCCTTTTGCTGGCCCAGAGTTTTCGCCATAGACTTGCATTGGGGGAAAGCTTTCTTTTCCCCAATGCAATTCTATGGCGAAAACACCTAAACTGGCGGTCTGAAAATCCAATATATCCTATAGTTATTGGACATAGGGATATCGGATCCAATCAGATAGGGCCTCCTTAGGAAATAATCGTTATCGGTCATAAGATGTCCAATAAAGTCATTATCGGTTAGTTGTCGGACATCGGACCCGATATCATACACATCCCTAGTTTCTGGGTATTTTTCAGCTATTGTAAAGGAAAATGCTTGTGACCAAAATTAATGAGACTTGGTCTTAAAATGCATTCTAGGAAGGAAGGAATGAGGCAATTAGGGTCTTAGGCTGCAAACTATACATACTTACCTGTAAGTAAATCCTATTGTGCTTAATGAGGCTTACATCACAGTAGATATGTGTAGATTGCATTGTTAGGCTGAAATCATATACGTATTAGTGTAAGTCCCGTTGAAATGAAAGGGACTTACTTTTGAGTAGATATGTATAGATTTACAATGTTAGAATCTCTGTTATCAGTCGATGGCTACTAGTCATAATGGAGAGAGAGAGAGAGGAAGATCTACCACTTGCTGGGAAACCTGAGCAGTAGAGTGTTATTACATTCGTGTCCTGCTGTGGGCTTCCCATAGGTAGGGTGACCAGATAAAATCCAGGTCAGGGTTCATGTAACTTTAACAGTTGTAGAGAAAAGGGAATTTCATCCAGAGGCATTTGTATGCAATTAGCTCCTGGTGAAATTCCCTCTTCATCACAACAGTTAAAGTTGCAGGCACTATACTAGAGTGACCATATACAAAAGAAGGCAGAGCCCCTGCACCTTTAACTGTTGTGATGAAGAGGGAATATCACCAGGAACTAGTTGCATCAAATGACACTGGCTGAAATTCCCTTTTCTCTACAACTGTTAAAGTTACATGAGCCCTGACCTGGATTCTATCTGGTCACACTACCCATAGGCAGTTGGTTGGCCATTGTGAAAACAGGATGCTGAACTAGATAGGCCTTTGGTCTGACCTTTCACACCTCTTGTGTTCTGATGTTATATTAATATAATGTCATAGGCTGTTTCTACACCAGGCTGTTTGCCTGAGATGGCCCTCGGCTCGTCCCTGGGCGCTAATGCTGTGTATTAGGTACTTCCTGGATCGTCCTCCCTCCCTCTACACCCCTATGGTGTAGAAAGGGTCATAGATGCAGAAGTATGCATTGAAGAGCTAATTGGAATTATGTTTCTACAAGCTGCAAAGAGTAACTCTGTGATGCTTTGTGTAGTAGTGAAAATTAAATTAAAATGAATGGAGATGGGGCATTTTAAGATACATCTGTGGTTAATAAAAACACCCAGACTTGAATTAAACAGGGATAAATCTTTTAAAAGGGCAGGTAAGGACAAGACACTAAAAACTGTACCATTATTGATGAGGCACAGAAAGAAATACTCTTTAGACACTGACTGTTCTATAATTATCTTTCTCCTGCAATGAATGCATTCGGAATTAGCCATTTCTGAAATGATCAACCAACCCTGAAGTTTTCCATTTTAGTAAGGCATTCATTACCTCTGTTGATAGAGGGTTGATTCACATATTCCATTTTTTGTTCCGCAGGTGCAGAAGCCACTACAAAAACAGAACTCGTGAGCCCACCCTATAGCAACAGAGGCACTTGCCGTACTAAATTACATCCTTGGATATAATGTGATGGGTGAAGTGGTGATAAATACACAGGCACGTCTGTGACGGCTGAAGTTTTGTGAGATTTCTGGATCTGCCCATGAGTGACCTCAGTCTGCTGCCGCATGACACATTCCATTTCACTGATTAAGACAAAGATGAATTTGTCATCTTATAGCATTCATTGTTGCATGAAATGTCATAGTGAAGAACCTGCTTTATTGGACATATCATGTCTGTAGGCACTTGCTTATGCAAATTCATACTTCAGCAGAATAGTTTCATTTTTAAGGAGTCACAGATCCTGTGGGTGTCCCCCCCCCCTCCCGTGTTAGACTAAGGCAGCTACTCTTCTGGAATAATGGCAGTGGCCAGCTATATTTGGCTCTTCTCCCTGTGGCCACTCACACAGACCTAATGAGGCCAGCAAGGAAGCTCGGGAGCGGATTTTAGATATCGCCATCCTTCCAGGGTCTCAAACAGCCACCCATGCGAAGTTCTGTGAGCTGGCAGCTGTTCATGCCAGCTAACTAAAACAGCAGCTGAGAACTGATGTGAGGCATCTGAAGAACATCTGTCCCCCAGCCCCTCTCTTCCCTGCAGCTGCTATTAAAGGGGATCAGAGCCAGGAGCCGCAATGGTTTGACACCATCCCAGGTTCATTTGATGCTGTCAAGAGCACTTGGTCTTCCAGAGAAAGATCTCTGAAAGAAGAGGCTTTTCATTTTCTCTTTCTGCAGGGATTCTCTCTGCCTGAGCGGTTAACAATACTCAGAAAGAATCTTGTGCTGTGCTTGGATAATCTTTGCAGGCTCCATCACTGCAGGGGCAGTATCATCCACCTGCAAATCAGATTTTTATTATTGTGAACCCAAGAAGTACAAATTAGGCCTGTGCATTGGATTCAGCTGAATCCAGAACTGAATCAAGACTGATTTGGACAGATTGGGAGATGTCTGAATCAAGGTGGAGCTCCTCCCAAATGGATCAAACCCAATCTGAACAAACATGAAGGGGTCCACAGGAACACAGAGACACAGAGAAAAAGACAGTGTGTCTCCAAAAATTAATACTAATTCTCCATATAAGAAAAACACTAGGTGGGGCAGAGGTAGAGGTCTAGATTTGTGTCTTGCAGCTCTAGTTTCTTATCACAGAAAATAATTTTACAAGGGCTTCCCAGTCCCAGGGCTTTGGGGAAGGGAAGCCAGTGCTACAGTGCTGTCATCATCTGCCTGCTTGCTTGCTTGCTTGCTTGCTGCTGCTGCTGCTGCTGCTGCTGCTTTGTTACCACCACCGCCCTCTCCCTGTTGGACTTCTGCTTTTCTTTTCTTTCTTTCTCCCCCCCCGCCCCCCCGGCCTGGCTTTTTCTGGGGCCTTGAGCTATGTGCCTGGGAGAGGGGATACAGAGTCAAGTGGGGGATTTGAGGGCCCCCCAATTAGTGTAGCGATGGGTAGAGGGAGATATGGTGTTGTGAGGAGGACTTGCCAGGTAAGGGGAATGCGGCCCAAACAGTTAACAGCTGTGCCGTGTTCTAGTCCTCCTCACAACCGCAGGTCTGTTGGTTGCCCTATCAGCCAGCCTCAGGCCTCTGGATGCCACTTTTAAATGCCAGATCAGTGCATAATAAGACCTCCCTCACCCACGACTTAATTGTGGATGAGGTAGCCGATCTGGCATGTATAACCGAGACCTAGGTGGGAGAGCAGGGAGGAGTCAGTCTCTCCCAGTTATGCCCACCGGGGTACTTGGTTAGGCATCAGGGTAGACCTAAGGGCCAGGGAAGGGGTGTTGCTGTGGTCTATTGGAACTCCATCCCCCTCTGCGAGCTCCCTGTTCATGTGACTAGTGGTCTGGAATGTTTGCACCTTGTGTTGAGTCAGCGGGACAGATTAGAGATTCTGTTGGTGCACCTCCCATCCCCCTGCACAACAGACTCCCTAGCTGAGCTGACAAAGGTGGTCTCGTGGGTACTCTTGAGATTTCCCCCAGACTGTTGGTTCTGGGGAATGTCAACATTCACGCTGAAGGCACCTTATCTGGGGCAGCTCAGAATTTCATGGTCTCCATGACAACCATGGGACTGTCCCAACATGCCACCAGCCCAGCGCATGTAGCAGGGCATACTCTAGACCTGGTTTTCATAATTGGACAGAGAGATTGTGATCTGAAAGTGGGGGACTTCACATCAGTCCCTTTGTCATGGTCAGATCACTGCTTGCTACAGTTTAAACTTACTGCAGCTTTCCCCCTCTGCAAGGGTGAGGGACCTATTAAGTTGGTCTGCCCCCAGAGACTAATGGATCCGGATGGTTTCCAAAGGGATCTGGGGAGTTTTCTGGCTGATAGGGCTGGTGCTCCCTTTGAAACCCTGGTTGATCTGTGGAATGCAGAAATGACCCGCGTGGTTGACATGATTGCTCCTGAGCACCCTCTCCTGAGTAGAGCTCGTACAGCTCCATGGTATACCCCAGAGCTGTATACCATGTATACAGCTCTGGGGTATACCCAAAATAGGAGACTGTATACCCAAAATAGGAGAGGGCTTGAGGGCAGATGGAGATGAACTGGCGGATGCAATCAAACACTGGTAAGTGCCTATAGTAAGGTATATTCAGAGGCAGTGAAGGCAGCAAAAAAAATAATACCTTGCTGCCACTATCAGATCATCAATCTGCTGCCCAGTGGAGCTTTTCAGAGTTGTCCGGGGGCTGTTACATGCTGGCCCCGAGGACATAGTAAAACCATCTGAAGCCCACTGTAATGAATTTGCTACGCATTTCCAGAATAAAATCTTTGGCATCCGCCAGGACGTAGACTCCAGTGTTATAGCAGGTGAATCTAGCGAGGTGTCCAGAGCACAGCCTTGTCCTGTTTTCTTGGATGAGTTTCAGTTGGTACAGCTCAAGGATGTTGACAAGGTGTTTGGACAGGTTTGTGCAACCACCTCTATATTGGATCCTTGCCCCTCTTGGCTTATAAAAGCTAGCAGGGATGGAGCAGCCAGCTGGGCCAGGGAAGGGATTAATACCTCTCTATGAGAGGGAGTGGTCTCAGACCATCTGAAAGAGGCGGTAGTGAGACCACTCTTAAAGAAATATTCCCTGGACCTGGAAAATCTTAATAACTATAGGCAGGTGACAAATGTTCCATTCCTGGGAAAGGTCCTGATTGCAGACCAGCTCCAGACCTTCTTGGATGAGATGGATTATCTGGATCCATTTCAGTCAGGTTTCAGGTCTGGTTTTGGCATGGAAACAGCCTTGGTCACCCTGTGTGATGAGCTATGCCAGGAGAAAGACAGGGGGAGTATGACTTTGTTGTTTCTCTTTAATTTCTCAGCGGCTTTCGATACCATCGATCATGGTATCCTTCTGGGACGACTGGATGAGTTGGGAGTGGGAGGCACTGCATTGCAGTGGTTCCGCTCCTACTTGGCAGGTCAGCTCCAGAAGGTGGGGGATATTGCATGGCCCCGTGGATTCTCCAGTATGGTGTTCCCCAGGGGTCAGTCAGGCCTAATAAAAGAAATTCAAAAGTGATTGCTCGTATACTTCTGTTGTTTTAAATCTGTTATTGTGTTTGAAATCTCTGCATTGCTGCTAGATTTTATTCCTTTTTTTACTTTTATTTTATACTGTAGTAAATTTTGTTTTTAATTTATATAATGTATCTTACGTTGTATTTTGTGGTTTAATGGTAGTGAAGTCCCCAGAAAGCTTCTGGTATTGGGGTGGTATAGAAAAGTAAAAAATAAATGTGAGTGTTCACGTGGATTTTCAATGTAAAACAAAAATTAGGTGCAATGCATGGATACACACTCACATGCACTTTCCCCCTACCCCACCTCTCTGTATGAATCCTCGCTTCATGCGATCTATAGACCCTCTGAACATACAGCTTGTTCATTCTGCCTGCCACTGTAAGGATGGGATTTGCACACACGTGCCATGGCTAAATTAAGAAACTCTTGCATTTGGTGCCTGCTCCTGTGTCATTGCAGCCTCTAAGTGTTTCTTCTCTCTCTTGGAACTGCGTGTCTCTTGCCACTGGGAAATTTTTGATGGAAAGCTAGTGAAAGAAGTTGCAGTTCTCACTGGACTGTCTCCCTCCCAGCCTCTCTCTCCTCTCTGCATGCTCTTTTGTATTCCAGAGTATAACTATAGATGAATAAGCGTGAGCCGGAAAAGCTTGATCTACTGAGAGGCAAAATTTCTTATACTGAGAGCATAAGAAATTATGTCCGTAACTCAAGTGGAGGACGGCTTCCCATCTTGTAGGAACTGGTCATCTAATACAGAGCTGAATGGAACTCAAGAGCCGTTGGGGAAACCCTCTGCAGACTACGACGAGGAGGAATTTCTGCAATACCTTTGGAGGGAATATTTGCATCCCAAAGAATATGAATGGGTCCTGATTGCTGGATATATTATTGTGTTCCTTGTGTCTCTCATAGGGAACATTCTGGGTGAGTAGCATTTAGTTGGGTTGCCTCCTTATATGTGCTTTGATACTATTGACACTGACACAGGTTTTCCACTGATTAAACTTTAAACACCAGCAATATATGTGGTTTTAGATGGTTTATTTCTCCTTTATGAATGTAGATGATGGTTAGATTATAGCAACATATTAAGATTAATCTGATCTCACTTCTGTCTGCTTATTCTGAAGAGTTTGATGTGTGAAATACTTGATTATTGTTTCCTGTTGGAAATGTCAGCCCATTATATTTAAGGCACCCAAGGCTGATGGAAAAGATATTTCCAAGCAATTAATTTTGCACTCTATTCCTAACCACATTTGGGTGTGGATTTTGAGTTAAGGCTGCAATCCTAGAAACACTTGCCTGAGATTAAGCCCCATTGAATTCAATGGGACTTACTTTTAAGTCGGCATGTCTTGGGTTGTGCTGTAAGTGTCCATTGGTAAGAAGCATTAGAAAGCATGTTCAGACATCCAGACCTTATAGTGAGTCAGTAACAGGCGAGTGGCACTCTTGCCTTCAATAACTATTCAAGTCAAATGTTTAGCTGTTTTATTCATTTATTGAACATGAGTCTTGCCTCCTCTGGTTTGACATTACTGTCCACTAACCAGGGGTGCTGATATAGAAGGCTGACTGGTTGCTGGCTCCTGTAGCTTCATTCATATCAGTAGATTTGTGAATTACTATTTCTACTTGCAACTTCATTCATGATTGTAACCAGAATTCTGAATGACAATTTACCTTTCTAGAGCTAACACCTGTTCCTCACCATTCTCAATATTGGTGGCTCTCATATTCCCTGATACCAATGTAGTTACTACAGTCTATCTTTGCCAACTTGGCAGAGCTTAAATGTAACATTTAACTGGAATGAGACGTACCAATCAGCTGTGTCAGTGAAGTCACCACTAGCAATGTAAAATAAAACATAAAGATCTGTAGCTCCAGTACCTCCAATATGTCATATGTTGCACACACATAGTTAATGGGCTATATGATGATTGAGGAAAATAAGATCTCCTTCCCTTGCACAGTATACAATGCCAAGTGAGAAGGGACATTACAATTTAAACACTAGAATAACACACACAAACACCAACTCATGTCTCTTTAGAATGAGCAGACTTTAGGATTACAGAATCTACATCATCTTAATTATTACACTAGAACTCTGAGATCCATCAACCAGAGCCATTGCATTACAGAATTCTGAGCCTATAGATAAGCTTTGAGTGCCAGTACTGAATTGAGTCCACAGTCCTTCCACACAAAATCCACTCCAAATTACTCTTAAGTTTTCTTCCTTTCATAATTAAGGGTGTGGTTTGTTACTGCTACTGTTGAAGAATCAGGAGTCAGAAATCCTTGCTGATCTACTGCATAGCACCCAAAGATCTGCCTGTAGATCCAGATCTACCTTCTGCCCACCCCTTCCAGGGGATATCTGGAAGAAGGGTAAAACACAATTAGAAGTGCTGCTCAGATCCTCTGCAGAAAAGAGAAATGGAAGATAGGAAATTTAAGGGAGATGCTGTAGATGGGTTAAGAAGGTATAGAAATAGTGGGAGCAGTGGGTAGGAGAAGCAATACAAATGAACAGGAAATTATGTGCATTGATTTGGACATTATGGAAAACAAAGGGGAGTTATCATATATACTGCATAAAAAGGGGGGATGAGGAAATGAGGAAAAGCAGAAAATGCAATCCTCAATTTATAGCTTGGGGAGGAGAAAATCGTTTCAGAGGAAGGAATATTAGGGAAATTGCATGAGATGATTTGGGAGAATAATTGATTCACACATGAAGCTCTGTGTGTGGTAGTAAGGGAAATGTAACTGGGGAGATGTGCCAAACAGAGGATGGCATTTTAGAATGAACTAATGAATTAGGACTGTTGTGAGCATTCCAACAGGGTGGTCAAAAAATGCAAGTGCCCATTTGCATTTGTGAAACAAGCAGTGCCCAGTTCATAGCCAGCGTAAACCATCAAAAATGCAAATCCAAAACACTCTCCACTGCTCCTGCCTCTCTCTTCTCCTGCCCCACCAATGACCCACAATCCTTATTTGGGCAGGAGAAGGGGAAAGCAGTGGTGGTGGGGCACTCTAAGACCTTAGCAGACTGTCCGAGGTAAGGATGGGATTATGTATCCCAGCATCCCTGCTAGGAAAAATGGCACGATTTGCATCCATTTCTGCTAGGAGGAAGCCCTCCAAGAGAGAATGTTCCCTGTGTAGATCCCCCCTCCATTTAGTATCATAAATACATAAGACAACCCCTCCCATGTGATCAGATGAGGGGTCCATCTAGTCCAGCAGGGACAATCCCATGATGCTCAGGGGATCCCAGGGGCAACTGGAGACGAATTAGGGATTACCCCAAAATAACCCTAGGAGAACGGAAACTGGGGATATCCCAGTTTTTCTGTCATCCTTGGTCCTAAAATGGGGTGAGGGGGAAACAATTTTGCCATCCCTAGAATGGTGGGTGGTGGGTGGGAGCAGTTTTGTTTTCTTTTTAAACTTGCCTTTCCCATGGATTGTGGCTCTTCTTGCATTTGTTGAGCACCACTGCTCCTGCCTCTCCCTTCTCCTGCCCCACAAATGACCACAATCCTCATTTGGGCTGGAGAAGGGATAAATCTAGTCCAGCTCTCTGGAGGACACACCTTTTCAGCCCACACAACTGAGCATATGATCAGAGCACCCAGCCTCCCAGGTTCGCTCTTCTCCATGTCTCTACTCTTGCAGAACATCTTGTCTTCCTCTGAAGGAGCTTCTTTTAGAACTCCTTGTCTGTTCCACCCATATTGGCAAATTCCTGTTAGCTTTGCCTCTTCATTTAATAATAATAATATAATAATATTAATAATATTTATTTATAGCCCGCCTCTCCCTCTGGATCTTACACAGTGAGATACCTTCAGGGTATTTTCTTTGTCTTACTCCCTCTAATCAAAAGTTTAATATCTCCAGTTTAATATCCTCTGCAAATTTCACTTAGAGCTTCTAAGCTTTTCTGTCAGTCATGATTCTTAAAAGCTCATTCTTTAAAAAATGAAAATCTCAAGTGACCTTGTACCAATGCTGACATTTCTAGAAATGCCTACCATTTCCCCAGAGCCTTTCAATGAAAACAACAATAACATAAGAAAGCTATTTGGTGATGTCTGGAACATCTACTCTGAATCAAATCAAAACATCCACAGTAAAGGTAAATGCTACTAAGCAGCTACTTGCACTTTCTGCCAGGTGGTGCACTGCAGGGAGTGGGCAGGGCAGGAGAAAGTGGCAGAGAGGTCGGAAGAGCCTATGGACCACCAGGTGATCACGTCAGTCTGTTGTTTCACAATATTAATTAGAATTCATTCAAATTCAAATACTCCCCCCACACACACACACATAAATTAATCTGGATAAATACAGTTAAGATATGCCTCCCTGCTTGCCTCTCTCATTCTGTTTCTCACATTTGTATATCTGGACCCTCAGTTGACTTCTAGTAGCTGTGCTTAGAATCTCACTCTTTTCAATCAGTAAATTGAATACTACTACTACTACTAATAATAATAATAAAATATTTATTTCTAACCCGCCTCTCCCTCTGGATCGAGGTGGGGAACAACAAGAAATATAAATACAAAAACCATAAAATAGATAAAACATTAAAAACAAATAAAACAAATACATTATTAAAACATCTTAAAATTCAACTAGATATGCGTGCCGGAAAAGATCAGTCTTCACGGCTCTCTTAAATTGAAGAAGACTGCTGAGTTGTTGAATCTCTCCCGGCAGGCCATTCCACAGTCTGGGAGCGACAGAAGAGAAGGTCCACTGGGTAACACTTGTCAGCCTAGTTCTGGCTGATTGAAGTAAATTATACCCAGAGGACCTGAGTGTGAGGGGCGGGAGAAGGCGATCCCGCAGGTAACCTGGACCCAAACCATGTAGGGCTTTAAAGGTAATAAATGCAGGTTGCTTACCTGTAACCGTAGTTCTTCGAGTGGTCATCTGTGCATTCACACATTATGGGCTCGCGCTGGCGCCAAGCCTCATTCGGGAAACTTCTATAGCCTAGACTCTTTAGGCGGGAACCCCTCCCCCCACCATCCTATTGTGCATGCTCGGGTTCCCACCTACCTCAGTTCTATGAGACCAGATTGCCTCGTGAACGAGGTAGATGTAAGCACTTTTTTGGAATAGCAAAAATACACATAGTTGTATTTGTAAAACTCTATGTATATATACATATATACGTATATATAAACATCCATCTGAATAGATGTTGTGCATGCACAATAGCCACTCTAATTGACCAGGCCGGGACAGCGAGGCCAAGAGGGGACGGTGGGTGGGTTGTGTGAATGCACAGATGACCACTCGAAGAACTACGGTTACAGGTAAGTAACCTGCATTTCTTCTTCATGGTCTCTGTGCATCACACATTATGGGCAAGTAAACAGCAAAAAACCCAAAACTTACTGGAGGAGGGCAGACTCGCTGGAACCTCATTGGAGTATTGAGGAGAGCACAGCATGACCAAACGAAGAGTCTTTCCTGGCTCTAACATCCAATTTATAATGCATGATAAACGTAGAGGCGTTCGACCAAGTAGCGGCTCTATACAGTTCAGGGATAGGCACTCCCCTGTCAAGAGCAGTTGAAGTAGCTAATGCTCGAGTGGAATGTGCCTTCGGAGAGACTGGAGGTTCTTTTCCTGCCAATTGGTAGGCTAGGGAGATGGTCTGCACAATCCATCTAGCAAAACGTTGAACCGAAACAGGTTGGCCTTTACTTTTTCCGCCATAACATACAAACAGACAGTCAGACTTCCGAAACCCAGCCGATCTAGACTTGTAGAAAGCTAGAGCACATCTGACATCGAAGGAATGAAGCTTGGAACTCAGCGGATCTGAAGGAACTTGAAAGAAGGTAGGTAACACAATCTCCTGGTTAATATGAAAACTAGACACAACTTTTGGAAGGAAAGATGGGTCAGGCCGCAAAACTACCTTATCTCAGAAAAATTGAGTATAAGGGGGGTCAACAAGAAGAGCACAAAGTTCTGAACTTCGTCTTGCGGAAGTGATGGCAACCAGAAAAGCCACTTTAAGAGTCAATAATCTCATGTCAATGGTTGCCAGAGGTTCAAAGGGCTTTGTGGTCAGAGCTGTCAGCACGACTGAAAGGCTCCACTGAGAGACAACTAGGTGAGAAGGTGGATGGAGATTTCGTAAGCCTTTGAGGAAGCATTTGGATAATGGGTGAGCAAATACTGAAAAATTGGCGACCAACTCGTAGTTAGCAGAGATAGCCACCAAATAGACCCTAATAGATGTCGACTTCAGGCCAGACTCATGAAGGGAGTGGAGAAAAAGTAGAACATCCTGAATGGGATAGGACTTATGGTTGAGTCCTTTAGAGGTTGTGAATTGAACAAACTTGTCCCATTTCCTATCGTAAGATGCCCTCGTTGATGGCTTCCTAGCTTCCCGCATAATGGCCGTCACCTCCAGTGGAAGGTCTAAATCCCACCATCTGGCCGGATCCACCATGCCGTCAGTCGCAGCTGTTGAGGGTCCGGATGGAGGAGTAGGCCGCGACCCTTGGAGATCAAGTCCGGCTGTAGAGGGAGATGCCAAATTTCTCCCTTGGCTAGATTCAGGAGGGGAGTGAACCAGGCTTGGCGCGACCACCAAGGGGCTATCAGGATAGCGTCTGACCGGTGCTGGGATAGTCTTGTTACCACTTTGGGAACCAGCGGGAATGGGGGGAAGGCAAAGACTAAGCCGATCCTCCAGGTCAGGCTGAACGCATCTCCCAGCGAATTCCAACCCAGCCCTGCTCTCGAGCAGAACGCGTCCCAGACCGCAGTGCTGTCGGTGGCAAACAGATCTATGGTGGGTTCGCCTCAGCGAGCGAACAGGAGACTTAATATCGTTGGGGACAGTTCCCACTCATGAGTATCCAAGAAATGTTGACTGAGGGAATCGGCCTGGACATTATCCATCCCAGCAATATGTATGGCAGAGAGGCGAATTCCTTGGCCGATGGTCCAACAAAAGATGTCCAAAGTCAGCTGGAGGAGAAGTGGCGATTGTGTCCCTCCTTCCTTGTTGATGTACCAGACAGCCATCATGTTGTCTGACATGATCCAGACATGTCGGCCCCTGAGGTGAGCTCTGAATGCACGCAGGGCGTTCCATACTGCCAGAAGTTCTAGCTTGTTGATATGAAGACTCCTTTCTGCTCTTGACCACTTTCCCTAGTAGGGACGCGTCCGTGGTGAGAGTGCGAGTAGGCTCTGGGTCCACAAATGGCATGCGGGACACCAAATGGTGTCAGATCGACCACCAAGCGAGGGCAGATCGCAGGTCTGGAGGAAGAGTGATTCTGTTTGCAGGTGTTTTGGGGTAGTAATTGAGCAGGAGGAATTGCTGTAAAAGTCTCATGCGCATCCCTGCCCAACTGACCACATATACGGAGGAGGCCGTAAGGCCCAATAGTCTTTGAAGGGTGAGGGCAGTTACCCGTCTCGAGTCCAAAGCGCGATGGGTAAGCTGTTGGATAGTAAGGGCTCTTTCTTCTGGGAGGAAGGCCTTCCCCAGTGGCGAATTTAGTAGGACACCGATGAACTGGATGGTCTGGGTAGGTGTGAACACAGATTTCTCCGTGTTTATCAGTAAGCCCAGTTTTATTAGCAGGTTTTTTGTTACCGTCACGTCTCGGTTTGCTTGGGATTGAGATGGGGAAACTATCAGCCAATCATCCAGGTATGGGTAAAGCTCTATGCCCTTGGTCCTTAGAAAGGCACAAACTGCTCCCATACATTTGGTAAAGACCCTGGGGGCTGACTTGAGTCCGAAGGGGAGAACTGTAAACTGGTAGGTGCTCGACCCCACCCTGAATCTGAGATATTTTTGGGATGAGTGGTGAATGGCAATATGGAAATATGCATCTTTCAGGTCGATGAGAGTGAACCAATTATTTTTTTTCAGCAATGGAAGAACTATCGCCCGAGTGATCATGCAGAATTTTTTGGTGGTGATAAATCTGTTGAGGTCCCTGAGATCCATGATGGGGCGAAGACCACCATCTCTTTTCAGGACTGTGAAGTAACGGGAATAGAAGCCCATCAAGAGGTCTGACCGATGTACCGGGATGACAGCTCCCTTCTGAAGTAAGTTGGTGACTTCCTGAAGCAGAACCTCTGATGGTGGAGTTACTTTGATTTGACTGGCAGGTGGAAGGGAAAAGAATTCTATTTGGTAGCCATTCTTTACAATATTTAGGACCCATCAATATTGAAGTTACCTCCCTCCAACCTTCGTGGAAGAGTGAGAGTCGGTTCCCAAAGGCGAAATGCGGAGAAGGTGTAACAGGGATGGAGTCAAAGGCACTGCTTCAGAGGTGGGTCATGTTTGTTGCGTGGCTGACAGAAGCGGCTCTGTTGATACTGCTTCTTTTGTGGGAAAGAAGACTGCGGCGTGGACGTCTGATACCGTTGTTGCTGCCCTTGGAAATGGCGCAGAGGGTACGGTTGCTGGCGGAACCACCTACGCAGGTGGTAGGATTACGAAGCTGTGGGTGGTAGAACCCCATCTTCTTCGCCGTGGTCTTTGCTTTCTGGATGGTGTCCATGGTGGTATCCTTCGCGGAATGGAACAGGCCTTCCCCATTGAAAGGTAAGTCCTCAATTCGAGCCTTCAACTCCTGCGGCAAGTTTGAAGAGCGCAGCCACACGTGTCGTCGGAGAGCGATAGCCCCGATCATGGCCTTAGAGACACAGTCTACTTGGTGTCTAGCCGTTGTTAACTCCTGCTTTGCCAATCGTGATGCTTCCGATTGGAAAACCTGTGCCAAACCTCTCTTCTCATCCAGAAGATAGGTGAGGAGTGATGACATTTTGTCCCAGAGGAAGAGTTGGTATCTAGCCATCATGGCTTGGTATTTGGCCACCTTGATGGACAGAGCTGAAGACAAGTAAATTCGGCGGCCAAACATATAGAGTTTCCTACCCTCCTTGTCGGTTGGGGCGGAGTGCGACCTCGACAACTTTCCTTGAGCGGATTCAACAATCACGGAGTTCGGTTTGGGGTGAACAAACAGAAAACCTGCATCTTTTTCCTGAATCTTATAGAGGGAGTCTAGACGTTTCGACACCGGGCCCATGGTGGATGGGTTCTTCCATGACTCCTGGGTGGTCTGCAACAATGTCGGTATTAGAGGTATTGCCAGCATAGTAATCGAGTCGGAATACATCACGTCGTAAATTGAGTCGATGCATTGTTCCGTAGTTTTTTGGTGTTCAATGCCTAAGGATTGCGCCATGTGGAGCATCTGTTTAGTGAAATTTCCCACTTCCACAGAAGGGGACACGCGCTTCTTGGTACCGACAGCGTCCTCTGGTGATGGTACCGAAGGCAGAGCCAAAGCGAGCGATGATGAATCTGAAGCATAATCCTCCAGAGATTGTGGGGAGGATGGGATGGGGAGTTCCGTGATCGCTGCTGGTACCGTTGGAGGAGCAGGCGCTGGTGGATCTGGTGGCGGGACCGAGATCGTTGCCGATGGCGGGCGTCTGGGCGGCACCAGAGGAACAAAGGTGTCATCATCATCCCTCAAGCATCGTCCCTTATAAGGGTCGAAAACGAAGCGGTATCGACCTGGAGGGTCCCGGTGGCGGGAGAAGGTGTCTCCAGGTGGAATTGGCTGGGAAGCCCAAGAGCGAGTCGAGTGGTCCGAAGAGCGAGCCCAGTCACGGGAAGGGGTGGGCAATCGCGAGCGGTACTGGCGCTCTACAGATGAGTCCCTTGGTCTCGGAAAGGGTGATGGTATCAAGCGCGGTGAGGCCTGAGGAGAAAGTGGGTCAAATGCATGACCTCCCGAGCTCGGTCCCAGAGTCGATCCCGATAACTGTTGCGCAGATCCCAAAGGTGAGCGAAAGGGCGACGGGGAGAATGTCTCTACACGTTGCAAGGTCGAAGACCGGTGTCAGCTCGGCAACGAAGGAGATGCCGGCGGCGACAGTGTCAGCAAGGCCAGCGGTATCGAGGGCGTCGTTAAAGGAGATCGTAGCGGCTGCATCAGCGGTATAGAGACCGAAGCCGAGGGCGATAGTATCGGCCGCGCCATCGGTACTGGGGATCTCATCGGTACCAAGGCAAGTCCCGACAAAGCCGGTACCGAGGAAGCCAATTTTTCCTTCGGGCGGTCAGAAGATATTTTCCCACGCTTCTCAGAGTGCTTCACCTTCGATTTCTTTTTGAGGCGCACTTCCTCCTGAGTAGCCGTTGATCTTTTAGGCTTTTTTGCCTTAACCCCTTTGGCAGGAGGGGTCGGCTCGGCCAGTAGCGGGTGAGATCCCGAACGCTCTACATTGGCGCGCTCTGCGGCTGTGGCCATTACAGTGGGGGTCGGGCAAGAGGGAACGTCAACCACCTCCAATGCTTTCTTCCACAGGAGCGCCCTCAATCTATCCACCCTGTTCTTCCACATTTGCCTGGAGAAACTCATGCAATGAGAACAGGCGCTTCTCCTAAGCAGAGGAGGCACCGGGAATGGCCGTTGGATAAAGTTAGCTTGGCCTGGCACAAAGTACAGCTCTTGAACAGGGCCGTTTGCGCCATAGGCGCTCAAACTGGTAGAAAGGACGAAGGGAGAAACTAGCAATAGATCTAACTAGAGATGTAATAATAAATTTAAAAAAAATTTTTTAACAACAACAACAAGGAATAAGAAGAAGAAAAAAGAAGAGAAAGGCAGAGTCTAAGCAAGAACTAGATTGTGGAAAAAAGACGAATACAATAGTTCTTAAGAGAAGTCTCCCGCGAGGCAAGCAGCACGGCGGCCGAAAAAGAACTGAGGTAGGTGGGAACCCGAGCATGCGCAATAGGACGGTGGGGGGAGGGGTTCCCGCCTAAAGAGTCTAGGCTATAGAAGTTTCCCAAATGAGGCTCGGTGCTGGCATGAGCCCATAATGTGTGATGCACAGAGACCACGAAGAAGAACCAACACTTTATACTTCGCCCAGAAACTAATTGGCAGCCAGTGGAGTGATTTTAAGACTGGTGTAAAGTGGTCACCCCTAGGTGTACCGGTGACCAACCTGGCTGCCATATTCTGAACTAGTTGAAGTTTCCGGACTAGGCACAAAGGTAGCCCTATGTACAGTGCATTGCAGAAGTCGAGCCTCGAAGTTACCAACGAGTGCACTATCATCTTTAGGTCTTCCAACTCTAGGAAGGGACTCAGCTGGCTTATCAGCCGAAGCTGATAGTAGGCACTCCTGGCCGTCGCATCAATCTGAGCTGTCATTGGAGCGACGGATCCAGGAATACCCCCAAGCTGCGAACACAGTCTTTCAGGGGGGGTGTAGCCCCATCCAGAACTGGTTGACACACCTCCAAACCCAGGTTGTGGCCTTTGACAGCAAGCACCTCCATCTTGTCTGGATTCAGCTTCACCTCCTGCTTCACTTGGAAATAGTCTCTTTCTCTAGCAACAGAGATGTTTTGTTTGAGAGCATAGGTCTTTCTCACTCAGCAGGGCTCTTAGCAGGGTGTTCTCTGTGAACAGCTTTTACTGCTTCAGGACTCAAATGCTCAAAGCTTCAAGTTAAATTACATTCTGCAGGGAGAAATACAATGATTTTGTCTGTGCTTTTCATTTCAACTACATAACGAAATACATGCTGCTACTTCTGTATTAACAATCGCACAGCGATATCCCCAAGGCCATTCAGACATGGCTTCTGCCAACCCAGCTGGGTATTTCAGCAGCCATCCCAGATAGGGTGTCCAGGTGTGCTCTTTTACATAGGACAGTCCTCTATTAGAAGAGCTGCCAGAGGAGCATCCACTATTTTGAAGGCTTCTTCGATTTGAATAGCTGCCCAGTTAAGTCTGGGTTAAAGTCAAAGAACAATAAGGAGGGAATGCAGGGGGCTTGAATTTGCCCATCAACAGCACCTGGACAGTAGAATGAGCAAGGCACACAGGTCCCCAAGTCTCAGTCTTCCACACTAAGGTGAGACGGACTGTATTTCTATTTTGAGTATTATGTCTAAATTTGCATCTATACATATATTACTATATGCAATTTTTTTGCAAATAGATGTCCTCTTTTTCTGGTGATTCACAAGTGGCCACGCTAATCCCAGGGTATTGTCTGAAGGCCCATGATGGAACTAAGAAGTTGTACTCCTGGTCACTGCTTGGATGAGAAACCAAGGAAGTAGGGGCCCCATGATGCCTGCCTTGAGCTCCATGATGAGAGAAAGGCAAAACAGAAAAGTAGCAAATTAAATATATATATATATATATATATATATATCTTCTTGCTACTTCCATCCTAGCAAGTGCAAGGGTAATGCCTATTGATGAACTGTCTCATCAAGATTCTTCCCCAAAGAGAGGTTTTTTTTTCATTTTAAAAGGTCAACTGGTTGTATTGTATCTCATTGCACGTCCATAACAAGCACACTTCCACTACCCTTTTGAAAGTGTCCCCCCTCCACTAGGAATGGTTGTTTTGTCAGGGTCGAAGAATCTGTTTTGAACAAATTAGTTCCTACCAAAGAACAACATGTTCCAATTTTCCCTCGGTTGAGAACAGTGGAGTCTGGAGGCTCTAATTTCAGTGTGGCTGTGAATCTATTCCGGGTTCTCTAAAACCCTAAAAAAAAAAAAAAAAAAAAAAGCTCTAAACACTTTTTTTTTTTTAAAAGCTATCCAAGTCTTTAAAAGCTATCTAAAGTGATGACTCCTATCTTCCCGGGAGCTGCAAGATGGGATCAGCACTTTGGATTGCCCCTTTAGAGGTCTGGCTAGTCCTGACTGAAATCCGGAATGGATTCTGAGCCCCACCAAAATTGGAGCCACCAGCCTCCACTGGCTGAGTGTATTACCAAACAGGCTTGAAAGTGGCACAGTGTAGATGGCACCAAGGTATGTAAAGTACTGGGAAGACTCCAACAGTGCAATAATCCTTTGCCTGCTCACTCAGAAGTACGTCCCATTCTGTTCAGTGGGATTCAACCCCAAGGAAAGATGTATAATATTAGGGTGACCAGATAAAATCCAGGTCAGGGCTCATGTAATTTTAACAGTTGTAGAGAAAAGGGAATTTCAGCCAGTGTCATTTGTAAGCAATTAGTGCCTGGTGAAATTCCCTCTTCATCACAACAGTTAAAGGTGCAGGCACTATACTAGAGTGACCATATACAAAAGAAGGCAGGGCCCCTGCAACTTTAACAGTTGTGATGAAGAGGGAATTTCACCAGGAACTAATTGCATACAAATGACACTGGCTGAAATTCCCTTTTCTCTACAACTGTTAAAGTTACATGAGCCCTGACCTCCTTTTCATATGGTCAGCCTAGGTGACCTATATAAATTATTACCTGCAGGCAAGGTTGCAGGTGGTGCAGCCCAGAATTCTTCCTTGGATTTGTAAATAGGGTGTGGCAGTCTCAGTGGTAAGCACTAAGCAGAGGCATCCAGGCAAGGGATGCCGTAAAATATATTCTTGCAATATATTTTACTCATCATCATCATCATCATTAGGGGTGTTGAATCTCTTTTAGCCAAAGGGCCAAAGTCCATTGTGAAGAAGCACTCGGAGGCCACATTCCAGTAGTGGGTGGGGCCAAAGGCAAAAGGGGTGGGGCCCAAAGCTGTAGCTAAGCCTTAGCAGAGGCATTTCTATTGGTCAGAATGGTGGGGGTGAAAAAATGGGCAAATCACCACATGATCAGCAGTCAGGAAAAAGAGAGTGGCTCATTGACTCTGAAAAGTCAGGTTCGTAGTTTGGGGATATTCTTAGACCCATTGCTGTCACTGGAGGCCCAAGTGGCCATGGAGGCTCAGAGTGGCTTTTACCAGCTTCGCCTGGTTTGCCAGCTATGGCCTCTCCTGGACAGGGCTAGTTTGGCCACAGTGTTGCAGGCACTAGAAGCCTTAAGGCTGAATCACTTCAGTGCGCTTTATTTGGGGCTGCCCTTAAAGCTGTTCCGCATGCTGGAGCTAGCGCAGAATGCAGCTGCTCAGCTGTTCTCGTGAGCTGCTCCTTTTCGACATGTAACTCCTTTGCTAACGGAATTGCACTGGCTGCCTATTTGCTACCAGGCCAGGTTAAAGGTTCTAATACTAGTGAACAAAGCCTAAACCAATTTGGGACCTGGATACATGAGAGAGCGCCTTCACCCTTACCAACCTGCCCGGTCACTGAGGTAATCTGAGACTATGCTCCTGGTGGTTCCCCATGGCAAGTGCAAGTGCACTTTGGTCCGACTGGAGTCCACCAGGAGAAGAGCCTTCAGTGTGGTGGCCCCCTTCCTATGGATTTCCCTGCCTTTGTATTTGTATCGCGTCCAGAACCTCCTGAAAAAATTGTTTTATCAGAACTTTTTCTTTTAAAAAATTGATTTTAATATGATGCTTTTTATTCTGTTTTTATTCTATTTTATTTGTTCACTGCTTCAAAATCTTTGAATGGGGAGCAGTATATAAATATTCTAAATAAATAAATAAATAAGAGACGGGCCCAGGGAAAGGGGGTTGGCTGTCTGGGTAGCCCTGGAGTGCTGGTTAGAAACCCCAGGTGGGCTAGATCACCCCAGTCTACCAGGTTCTCCCAGTCTACAGGAACAGGAAATAATTACAACAACAACAACAAAATGGGGCATGCAGTTCATTAAATTCCTGCCCGTACTCCTGTTTCTTCCTTATGTTAATCCCTTTGTATTTGAGAATAGAAGCTGTATCAAGTGTAGGGTTCTGCTAAGTTAAGGGTGGGGAACACGTAACCCTCCATATATTGCTGACTGCAACTCCCATCATCCCTAGCCAGAAGAGCCAATGGGGATGAAGGATGGGAGTTGTAGTCCAACAGCATCAGGAGGGCCACATATTCCTCATTCCTGTGTTATCCTGAAGTTACATTTTATGTCAGTGTGTCCAAAGTTGTTCCATCCCAGGCTATGAGGCAGAGAAACCCATATGGATTGGGTTGTTGCTGAATGAACCAAGGAGGCAGACATTCATTTCACTTAATTGCTATCACTGCTTTGTAGAGTTGCAATGGTGTTTTTTTTTAAAAGCACAGCTATCAGTAAGGGAATTCCGCTCTCATGTTGCTCTTTTAATTTAGATCAACAAATGTTGGAAACTAAAACTATTGACAATAAAACTTTGGGAACCAATCCAGAAGATGCATATGATGCAGACTGAAATATGGCTGGAACCATCTGCAGTGCTGAAGGAACAGTTAAGGAGTGCAAGGGCTTTTCTACATGAGGCAGTTATCGTGCCCTCATCATTTCCTAGTCATGGTTGTTGATGGGTTCTTTAGATGGTGATGTAACCCTCCAGTTTTGCTTCTGTGACTAACCAGCACTTTGGGGGAATTATTTTAGAGCAGGGAAAATGTGGCATTTAATTGTGAAAGTGAAAGCAAGGGCTATTTCCTCTTGTGCAATTGTGCTATTCTGCTATACCACAGCGCCACCTAGAGGTTATGTAGCAGGAAAGCAGGAAAGGAAAGTGCCTTGCGTAGTGCTCGGATCTCAATTCTGTGATGAAACTGAAAGTAGATAGAGTAGATTAATAGCCAATTAATAGCCACTCTAAAGCTCTAAAGAAGGCAATGTGGTGGCAACAAAAGCTGTCAAGAATCAAAGGGGGACAGAGACACCATCTCCTGGGCATGCTGTGGTCTGTCCATAAACAAGAATGGCAGCCGTGATTTGCATCTGCTGGAATTTTTCCATGCTCTTCCCAGGCAGGTTTTCAAGACACAACAAAATACTGTTTTTAAATCCATATGTGTTTATGGGATTGGGATTCATTTGATCCCGTAGGATTAAAACAATGCACAGTGCTGTCACGCATGTGGCATTCTGCTACTGCACTCTTCCCTCAGAGGATTCAAGCATTTGCTTCAGAGTTCATCTTACATTTCTTATGCCCAGTGGATGCTGGCATTTTATTGCCTTTGGTAGTTTAAGAAGAACAAATGGATCCTTGCGACAATGATAGAAATGCAGACAGGCTGCTTTTGGGAGCTTTTTGCTGGCTCAGCTGTTGACGGTGGAAAAGGTGTTCCCCTGCCCAGTGTGCCAGTCAGGTACCCAGTCCTTGGACATCCTCCCCACCCCTCTCCTCCATCACAGCAGGAGACCAGCAGCACACCAGTTGCCCCCCCCCCCAATTTACTTTGTAATGCGGCTGGAACTCTACATGGAGATACACACTTGCATAAATATGGGACATCCTTTTCTGTCAAGCATGTGGGCACCTGTACAGATAGTTTCTCCCTAGAATTTGTCTCTGGGCAGCTATATTTGCAGTGATGAATGGGGGTGAAAAGATTTGTATTGAGTCCTTCTTGCCAATCGCACATATAATGCTTCTCTGCAAAAACCAGCCATGGGATCTGCTTTTGGAAGCCAGAATTTCCCTATTGGAAAAAATTATCAGGGGTGAAAACTTATTGAGGGTTCGCAGAATTGGGGGGATGATTTCTGTTTCCAAGCGTTCACTGACACGTTGTGGCAAAATGAATGAACTGCAGCCATGTCAAGCATCTGCAAGCAAAAAGGGGACAAAATGGCTTCATGAGGGCTTTGTTTCTTTTCTTCTCCTTCCAGCTGTCTGTGGGAAGTTCTGCTCTGGTTGCCTCATTTAGCCAAGTGCAGGTTAGAGCATTTGACGTAGTCACATTTGTCAAGATACGTCGATGGGATGACGTTTCTCATACAAGAAACTAGATGGTGGTGGTTAATAATTATAATTAATAATAGTTGAGCACAATTCAAATAAGAAATACACAGGAACAGTGTTCTTTGGAACAGTGGTGGCTGGGTGGCTCCGAAGCACCTTGGAGAGCTCCTTTAGATTTCTGACTGGTTCTGACCAAAACCCAGAGTGGATTCACTGCCCCACTGACATCAGAGCCACCAGCCTCTACTGCTTTGGAATACCAGGTGCTGGACAGAAACAGCCTTGGAGCTCTATTTATGAGCTTTTCAGAAGCATTTAGCTGGATGCTTTGGGCTTCCCGTTGGCATCTGGTTGGCCACTGTGGGACTAAGTAAAGATAACCTTTGGTCTGATTCGGCAGACTCTTCTTTTGTCCTTATGGACATATGTTGAGCAGCATAGCAGTGGCACATTAACAGTGCAATCCTATACACGTCTACTCAAAAGTAAGTTGCATTGAGTTCAATGGATTTTGATAGCATTGCAGCCTATGAGTAAGGTACCATTGTCCAAAGTTTCATTTTCTCATTTTCATTTTGAATCCATGTAAAGCAGTGATTATGCCCAAGGCAGAAGGCTCTCAATTGTGTCCCTTGAAATGCTGGATATTCCATGGGTTGTATCCACTGTTAGTTGTACTTAGACTAGACCTAAGTTAAACTGAGGTTGGGTACAACCCCACCATTCTGACAAGCTGTAAATCTGACTTTATTTAATTATTTGTTACATTTGTATCCCGACAAAAAAAAAGGGGCAAAACAGGTTGTCAGGATGCTAAAATACTTTATTTCAAAGCCCAACGCATTTCAGCCTGTGTTGTTTTTTAAGGCCTTCTTCAGGGGGCTGTAATATTATAAATGCATAAAATTATGTGTGCAAGGATAACACATAACACAGATAAATTAATATATCCATTTAGGGGTTAGTTAGACATATTGTCACAAAGGCCTATGCCCATATGCAATTTTTTCTAAAAATATATATCATTACAATATAAAGGCTCTTGGGCCTGTCCAGATTACACATTAAAACTTACATAAATCATATAATAACAATTTTAACAAAAGTATAATGTACAGATTCTTACATGATGTCTGCAGAAATACTCCTAACAGGATAATAGTCTCCTATGATAATTACTGGTGACTAGGAAAAATAATCATTCCAGGGCCCTGCTTGTATTCTAATTCAGTTTTTCTCATTGTTTTGTCATTTTTTTTTATTTTTTGGGCTCTGCCAGGTACTTCCATGTAGCAGCGATAAGTGCAAGGTCTCAAAATACGTCATTGCTGCTACCTTTATTGCTATTATGTGGGAGTCACTGCAAGTAAGTGCTGAGTCACAGGAGAGGCAAAAATTCAAGATCTAAATTCAAGCCACTGGGATTTAGAGTTTTGCAATTTCCTGCAGTGACTCCCACATAATAGCAATAGGGATAGCAGTAATGACATATTTTGAGACCTTGCACTTATCACTGCTACATGGAAGCACCTGGCAGAGCCCAATAAATAATAATAATAAAAAATGACAAAACAATGAGAAAAACTGAATTAGAATACAAGGAGGGCCCTAGAATGATTATTTTTTTCCCAGTTACCAGTAATTATTGTAGGAGACTATCATCCTGTTAGGAGTATTTCTGCAGATGTCTCTTATCAAGTAAGGATCTGTATATTATATTTTTGTTTAAAAAATCTTTTTATTTGATTTATACAAGTTTTAATGTGTAATGTGGAAAGGCCCTAGAGCCGTTATATTGTAATATTTTTTTCCAGAAAAAAAACTTAAATATGGGCATAGGCCTTTGTGGCAAGATGCCTAACTGATCCCTAAACTGATATATTAATTTATCTATATTATGTGTTATCCCTGCAAACATAATTTTATGCATTTTTAATATTACAGCCCCCTGAAGAAGGCCTTAAAAAAACAACACAGGCCGAAACACGTTGGGCTTTGAAATAAAGTATTTTAGCATCCTGAGAACCTGTTTTCCCCCCTTTTTATGTTCTGATTTGGATGCTCTCCTCCTTTCGGTTTTACATTTGTATCCTACCATTCTTCCAAGGAGACCAAGGCAGCATACATGATCTTCCTCTTTCCATTTTACCCTCACAACAACTCTGTGCAGTAGGTTATGCCTCTGTGTGTCACCTCCAAAATGTAGGTGGTCACTTTCTCTCCACAACATTCATATATATTTGATGCCTCAGGTAGTTCCCTCATTTGCCTTCTTGATTGGACTATTGGTGGCTACTAGTCATCATGGCTACATGCTACCTCCAGTATCAGAGGCTGCCTGCCTCTGTATACTAGCTGCTAGGGAACATGGACAGGAGGGTGCTGCTGCACTCATGTCTTCTTGTGGGTTTCTTTCAGGCAGCTCGTTAGCCACTGTGTGAACAAAATGCTGGACGAGATGGACCTTTGGTTTGATCCAGCAGGGCTCTTCTTATGTTCCTATATTCATACAACAAGTCTAGAGCAGTGCAGGAGGCATAGAAAAGAGCCAGGTGTATTCAGTAAAGTGAATGTGTTGGAGGAATGCAGGAAAGATTTGGTCATTACTAGAAGGGACAATCTTAGAGAAGTATTGTTATATGAGGACACAGTGACAATCATTACTCAAAATTCACTCCTCTTGCCCCCAGATCATTGCTGTTATCTGATTGGCTATTTCCAGATGCCTTTTTTTTTTTTACTGTACTGACCTTTCTTTGCAATACAGTTTGCGTTGCAGTCTGGAAAAATCATCACATGAGAACAGTTATCAATTACTTCATCGTAAACCTCTCACTGGCTGATGTCCTTGTCACCATCACATGTCTTCCAGCAACTTTAGTGGTGGATATCACAGAGACATGGTTCCTTGGCAACAGCCTCTGCAAGGTGATCCCTTATTTGCAGGTATCGTTTGCCAGGTTTGGGCTATGCAATGAAAAAATGAAATAAAGAGAGTAATGCAATAGAATCTATAACAGAGAGATTATTCAGTGATTAAGTTATTGCATCAGGTAAGAAGAAGGGACACTTTAAAACATTGGAATAGTATTAATTTTATTTGTTTTTTTTAAAAAAAAACTTATTGTTTTCATGTCCAAATTCAAACCAAATATATTTGCCTAAAGCTGCTCACAACCCAACAGCAATACAAAACAAAAATGCACACCAAAACATAAATTGTGATAGTACATCATTACAATAATGAACAACCCAAACACTTCAGTTCAATGACATTACAACATGCTAAATTGATTCATTACAAAATAGGCAATACCAACCATTACAACACAATATCAATACACTAAGTGTTTCCAATGCAACCTAAAAGTACATAAAATACACAAACAAAACGACAATAAAATTCAGCCCAAATCATCCTAGTTGCAATAACTGAAAGAGAGCTAAATGTACTAAGAATTCAAATAGATGCCACAATAACATTCCAGATGGGAAGGAGGACTGGTACACATCTGGATTCTAGGCACCCAGGATAGTTTGTAGCAGGATGAGAAAGACAGTAGTGTTTGTGGCTCTATTATCCATTCCTCTGAGACCAAAGCTCTCTTCAGATGAAGTGATCATGAATTCAGTGAACACATGAGTGGAAAGTGGGGCCATGTCAGCTATCTACATGCTCCAACGTTGGTGTGCCCTTCAGGACATGCTCCTGATGTCTGTGAGTCCAACTGATTTGTGAAAAGACCCCCTGGGCATGCACTGCTGTATTAGGGCCCACACACAATCGGGAACCTTGCATGACTTGAGTTCCCTAGACATATAGACGCCCCAATGCATAAATGGCTGTATACATATACAGGCCCCTTTTGTCCATTCAATGGAACACGCAGCTGTTGGGGGTGTGATCAGAGGAGTGTGCTGATATTGGAGGCATGGCTGCCTGACATCGCCCCACTCACACATGCACTGAATATGTGAGTGCTTTGCCCAAAGAAAGCCTAATTCATCATTATTTCTATAAAAAAATGGATGAGCCCAAGTCCTCATGTAAACCGCAAGCAAGCTCTCATTAGTAGTACCTTGTGGTGCAAGTTCCCATATTTATTTAAGTAAAAGTCCATCCCTCCCAAAAAAAATTCACAACATGAATGGGGCACAACCATCTGGGAAAGTGAATCTTATCTAAGGCCTAGTTCTAATAAAGTGTAGGTGAGAAAATAAACCTATTTCTGGGCTTTACCACTTCAAATTGCATGTGAAAGCCAATTTGAAGGACTACTGCTCATCTGCCATTCTTCCATATGACAAAAATAAATAAATACTCTGCTCATAGAAAGCTAGGTATCAGAGAGGAAGGTCCTAGCCTCCTCCATGACATGCCAGTTTTCTACAAGTAGGAATGTACTGAGAAACACTAAACCTTCTTGGGGTTACCTACCTCAGAGATAAGGAATCTAAGGTTCAGGGGCCAAATCCAACCCTGCTGGGATCCCATTCTGGCCTCCCAGGTTTCCCAGAGGGTCATACACCCTTTCCCTGGCTCCATCTCCTTTCCTTTGACCACCAATCTTTTCATGGTCTCCCAGTTTTTAGGAAGTTTCCCCCACTCTAAAAGGCACAGATGCCTCTCCTAAAGCTGAGTTACAACATGCTGGTACTTTGGCGCTTGTTGATTTGTTGGTATTTTTGGTCCCACCCTTTTTGCATTTGCCCCCCTGCCCACCACTAGAATACAGCACCCAAAAGTTCTCCAAAATGGAATTTGGCCTTTGGGATAAAAGAGATTCCAATACTCGTGCCCTACCTGCAGCCTAAAATCATTTGGGCCAGATATAGGGGGATGTCTTGATGTTGTCTTTGCCCCAGGGTGGCTCCAAATCTGTGCTGCATCAGTTAGGTGATGTAGCCACAGATTCAAGGCCACTCTGGGGCAAAGAGGCAAAGATGCATGCCTGTAAAGTCAGGGACTTTCCAACCCGGGTGGAAGGTGACCTCCTCCTATTGGTCACCGGAAGCCACTGGGGGAGGGGGCACAGTGAGCCTAACGGCCACTGGAAAGCCCACACTGATTCCCCTCATTAGGACAAGTTGCTGCCACTGCCACCAGCAAAGAGGCGCCAACCCAGTGTTGTGAAGACAGCCCCATATTTATCATTCCATCTGCTCTTGATGAGAACTAGGCCTACATCCTCTTCCCTTACTTTCAATAGGACCAAATTGCAGCTAATAGTCGCTCAATTGTGCCCTTGGTGTAAGAGATTCATTTGATCCTGAAAGAATCCTTGGAAGCTCCAAACCAAAGATTTTGTTTTCTAATTATGATCTGAACACCCACTTGTATTATCAATCGTTCTATATTGCTGCCTTGTGTTCCCTTTCCCTTCTTAGACTGTGTCGGTCTCTGTTTCTGTGCTAACCCTCAGCTGCATCGCGCTGGATCGATGGTATGCAATTTGTCACCCTTTGATGTTTAAAAGCACAGCCAAGCGGGCAAGGAACAGCATCATCATTATCTGGATTGTGTCCTGCATTATAATGATTCCCCAGGCGATTGTCATGGAATGCAGCAGTGTGTTCCCTGCATTAGCCAACAAAACCATCCTATTCACTGTTTGTGATGAGCGTTGGGGAGGTGAGTGTTGTCCACCCTTGGCCAAGAAACAAGGTATCACAGCCATGTAGAAGGTAAAATGTCTGCTTAACAAGCCTACTGTTAATCCTTCTCCTAATTATAAGGTATTGCTTGAAAAACCATTACTTTGTAGGATCTCCTCTTACCCTGACTTCCTTTCTAAGTCTTTAATCTCTATTGTGTAAATTGGCCATGCAACTAGTTTTCTTAGGTACAAGTATCTTCATATTGCTCATTAAAGATGAAAGCTGTTTACAGCCCAACACTGAGGTCCTTTGTTTATATGGCTTAGGACTTGAGCACCTCAAAGGCCGCCTCCTTCCACATGAGCTTGACACCCCTATGCAGTAAGATCAGCTTCAGGCCAGATCTACACCAAGCATGATAAAACACTTTAAAATGGTTTGAAAACTGTATATGGAGTGTGTCCTGGGCTCCAACAGTTGTCACTATTGTTATAAACCATTTTAAAGCAGTAGATACTGTCTAAGATTCCCTTCTCTGGGCCCAACAGCAATCAGAAGTGAGTTGGGTGATGACCTTTCAGTAAAAAGACAGGGCCCTTTTGGTGGTAGTGCCCTGGCTTTGGAATCCCCCCCCCCTGCAAGGAGGTGCATTTGGAGCCAAACCTGATCTGTTTCAGTTCCAACATTTTCATTTGTCAAGACCTTTTAGATCTGTTGTTATTAATTGTGACAAAACAAAAAAGCCAAAGGCAAAAGGGTGGAAACAGAGAATAATATTTAATAAAAATAAAATATACTACCAAAGCGTTTCGGACAATATATTGTCCTTCTTCAGGGCAGTTTAATATCACAACACTTCTGAGAGGTCCAAAATGAGTTGGTACTATATTTTATTTTTATTAAATCTTATTCGCTGGTTCCACCCCTTTGCCTTTGGCTTTTTTGGGCTTCCTTCCTGGGGTTCTTTTCCTTTTGGTTCTTGTTATTAATTCTTCTTCTTCTTCTTTTTCTTCTTTGCTGGTGATGCTGCTTGCTATGCTTTTAATTTGGAGTTTGTTAATTTCTTGCTTTGGTTTAATTTATATCTTGCGAAATGTGGGGACTGAACATTTAAACCAGAGGTGGGCAACTTGTGACACTCTGGAGTTTTGGCCTACAACTCCCCACCAGTCATAGTATAGCCAGTGGTGAGGGATAATGGGAAATGTAGGCCAAACCCGCCTTGAGAGGGTTTTACCCTTAAAGGAGGCCTAAACATAATTACGGTATATGAATAAAAATAAAAACATCTGGAGGGGCAGAAGTTGCCCATTCCTGGTTTAAATGCTCCCACTGCACATATACAAAGGCTCCATATGCATAAATAAATAGGGTCTGAGGGAGGTGGGTAGGCCGAATCCTTCACCCATTTACTTAGAATCCTATTGGCTCTACAGCTGCTTCAACATCACAATTTTCCCTTCCTCCATATTTTCAGATCAATACATGTGAGGGAAGATTCTTTTTTTTCATATTTAATTGTATTATTATTATTATTATTATTATTACACACACTAAACAACAAAACATCAACAATATCAACTACGTACTAAAAGAGGACCATATACAAAATTAAGGTGGTTCCAGAATTTCCCCCCTGCAAGGATATATAACCATCTTTGTTCTTGTCACTAAAAATAGGGTGACCAACTGTCAGGATTTCCCCGGATTTGTCCTGGTTTTTGTTCTATTCTGGGTGTCAGGGGGGATTTTCTGTAATTTTCTATAATGTCCTGGAAAGACACGCTTTCCCTTTGAAGGCTGCATTAGCATGGTGGGAGGGAATGACACACCTTCTGGAGGTGGGTCATTTCCCTCACACTGCTCCAATCAGGGCCTGAAAGCGGAAAGCGTGTCATTCCCAGACATTATAGAAAAGGCCCTGATTGGAGCAGTGGAGGGTGGGAATGACACACTTTCCCCTCCTCCACCCCATTTGGGGCCTTTAACGTGGTGGGGGTGAATGACATGCATCCCAGAGGCCCCTGAAAGCTGCTTTCCCACCCCCACCCCACTGGGTGTCCTCTTTTTTAGTTTCCCAAATGTGGTCACCCTACTAAACAAACAACCAATTTCCCCTCTTCTTTACCTTAACCCTTCTCAATCGTTGAATCCGCAGATAAACAGTTCATTTTTTTTCTTGTCCCTTCAAATAGTCTATAAGAAGTTTCCATTCAGTCTTAAAACCCATGTGTGAGGAAAGATTCTTCTGCATACCTGCCAAGGGAAGCATACCTTTTCTCTTCCTGGCAGAGTATTAGACTGAACTTGCTTTGCACGCTTATCACATCTATAGCCTTTTAAAGCTTATTTCAATTTACAGGCTTCCAAAAATGAATTCTGGGAGCAGTAGTTTTTTGGGGAAGCTGAACATTCTCCACTAGAGGTCTTTAGCCATCCCCAGCACTGTAATTTCTAGATTCCTGGGGAAGAGGCCAAATAAGTTTTTATGCTTAGACCAATTTCAGAACCTGGCAATCCCCAGACAATTACTTGCAAAAACACATCTGGGTTGGACCACAGGATCATGTCCCTGCAGAGATCACATGAATACACTAGGGGGCACTTCTGAATTACCAAAACAGAGGAAATGCATCCCTTCAAAAAGAGGATAGCAATTTACATAACATTTGCATGTGTTAATTTATATAGAGAGATGCACATTTAGAAATAATTATTATAATTGAAACAGAAATACATCCATCTTACTGTAGGGTAGAAGACTTGTGTGACTGACTTTTCCATTTAATAGCTAACTGTTGATGGGTCTCATGAGCCTTTATCTTTAAATAAGACATGGAAAGGACAGCCTTTCAAATAGAGGATGCCTTCAAATAGAGGACAGTCCTCTGTCAAAGAGGACACTTGGCCACTCTAGCATACACTGATTGGATGAGATCAGGGGCGGCCCTCCCGTTAGGCAGAGTGATGCTGCTAGGTGAGGAGCAGAGGTAAGATAAGAAAGGACAGTGCAGTGTATGGAGCCCAGCCTGCCCTGCACCTCCTAAGTTAGCCGGCTGCCTTGCAGTGCAGTGGGGGATGCTTCCATTGAAGTGAGATTCAACGTCTAGTCTAGTCAGCTTTTGTGTACAGAATGGAAAGGGGGTGGGCGCCATCTTGTTCTTGGGCAGGAAAACCTCTTCAGTCAGGCCTAGGTGAGTTGATGCCTCCGCCGGAGGCTTATACATGTGGCTGCCATGATTTGCCCACGAAAAAGCATCTGAAAAGCCAGGACCACTGCAGTCATGAAAGTCACAGCATCTGCATGTCTAGGTTCCACATGGAGGCACCAGTTACATGTTCAGCACCTCCGTGTGATGTTACTTCACCAGCAGCCTCTCACTGTGGGTGTGGGCGATCCTGTAAAGTTCAGGGGCTCTGATCAAGCAATTTTAGAACCACACAAAGCTTTAACTGATGTTTTAACTTAGCACCTTCTATCTAAGGATTTGTTGTCCTTGATGAGGAGACCTCCAGGTCTTCCTCGTTTTCTCCCATCCTGTCAGTCAGATCTAATTGGTGGAATCTTTAGTTTTATTTAAAGAACAAAGATCCTTAAGCAGCTATTATGCAAAGTACGCGCCCCAGGTTTTCTTTGAAGTTCTGGCTCTGAATGCTTTCCCCACCCACCTTGAGGCCACTTCAAAGGAAAACGCTCCGTCCATCTTGATCTATCATCAACTTCTACATCGGCTTGACGGCTTCTATGTTTTTTTCTTCCTTTTTTTAAAAAAGGCTTTCAGTGTTAAATTAGAAACCATAAACCTCTGAAGGTTGTTGAAATAAATACTGTAATTATACTTGCACTATGCCTCCGGAAGGTCACCATGCAGGCAGGTGGTGTCTGTTATGAGATTTCTTCACTCTCCCATCAGCCAGCCAAGAGCTCAAACCTTTCATGGTAATTTAGCCATATCCCCTGCAGTAAAATGTCAGTTATGGTTCTGGCTCCAAAACATGGCAATGTTACTAAGATTCAGTCTGGGTTTTTTTTTTTTTTTTACTTAGACAGTACAGAATCCCCTAATGTATCATGGATACCACATACTATGAGTAAAATCCTCTGGTTCATGAGGTATATACAGACAGCCCAGACAAATGTCACAGTTGCAGATGCCGCAATCTGGCAGTTAATGCATACTGGAAGAAAACATGGGAGATTCACATCACTGAAGGCCTCTGCATGAAGCACTTCAAGTTGGACTTCCAACTAGTTAGAAATTCATTAGTCTGACCATTAACAATGGATAATCCTGGAGTTTGGGGTGCTTTTAAGTGCTCTTATTCAGTTTATTATTATTATTACTATTGGGTTGAATCCAGGTTTACCTAAGATCAATTGCAGTGAGAGATGTGAACTTCCCTGCCTCATCTTTCCAGTGGAGGCTGGTGGCTCTGATTTCAGTGGGGCTGTGAATCCACTCTGGGTTTCAGTCAGAATTCTAAAGGAGCAATCCAAGGTGTGGAACCCATTTTGGGGTTAGGGTTCAGCACCTTGGATAGCTCCTTTGGAGTTCTGATTGAAACCCAGAGCGGATTCACAGCCCCACTGACATCGGAGCCACCAGCCTCGATTGGCACTTCCCCATGGCTGCCACTCCAGTCCACTGAAAATGCTACACAGAGAATCAAGAGGCCCTGCTGAATGGGGTAAGCTGTGATGGGGATGGGAGGGGAGATTCCCCCCCCCCCATGGGTCAAGAGACTTTCCGTGAGCAAAGCCCTTCCTCTTGTGGAAAGCAGATCCTGATCCAGACATCGTACTTTAACTGTTTGAATGTGGAAGAATGATTTTATGGATCGTTGGTGTGTGCTTCATTCATATTGTAAGCTGCTCTGTGCAGTGGAAGGGCAGGGTATAAGCACAGTGCTTGCTCCAAGTTTTGGAGGGCCCATAGGCAGGACATCTGGCCAGTCAGTCCAGATGATACGTGAGCTAATCAGCCTTTCCCAACCTAGAGCCCTTCAGATATTTTTGATAATAACTCCCAACACTCCTGACCATTGGCCATGCTGGCTGAGGCTGATGGGAGTTGAAGTTCAAACATCTGGAGTGCACCAGGTTGGGAAGGCTGATCTTGATGGATCAATAGTCTAAGGCAGCTTCTGATGTTCTTAATAAAAACTTTCAAAACATTTCTCCACTAATTCAGCATTACAAGGAACTAGCAAGTTTGGAATTGTAGCACTTTCAAACAAGGGAGTACAGTTCCCTGCAGGGTTGTGGGTGTCTCTGAAAGAGTACATAAGTTCTAAGTCAAACTGAAACAATGGCAAAGATGGGCAAGTAGAATGAACCTATTAGCACTGTCTTATTAGAAGTGGTTTTTAAAAAAGCTGGCCTTTTACGTCTCATGAAAAGGTGGCCTCTTTTACGGCCTTAATTAATTAATTAATTAATGCATTACATTTCTTTACCGCTTAATTGCTAAAGTTCTCTGAATGGTTTACAAAGATTTATGGCACTGGTATTAAAGCCACTTAGCCAGTTCATCGCATAGTGCTGCTGTAATGTTTAAAGGCTTGATATATCGCTAAAGAAATAAAATCCCTAATCGGTTAATAATGTAGGAATAATTATTAGAGTTAATAATGTAGGAACAAATGTGCTTTGGTGTGCGAGATCCTGCTTTAAGCTGATCTCACCTTTTCAACCCTCTGATTTTATGGTGACCATGTTCAGACAATGATATCCCTGTTTAATAAGCTGAAATATGAATGAGCAGACATGGCCTATTGCTCTTCCCTTTGTGTGAGCAATAATTAAACTAGGATGCCTCTAATTAACCATATTTTCCCATTTCATTTGAACTGAGAGACTATGGCCCTGGAAGTACCTAATACACACCATCGGCGCACAGGGAGGGAAGGAGGTCGATCCCGGAAGTAACTAAGACACACCACCAGCACACAGGGACCAGTCAGGGGCCATCCCAGATGAAACACCTGGTGTGGAAAAGGCCTATGATAATCAGCTTTGGAACAAGCCAGGATATTATGCCACAGTTTGAAGTTGGTTTAATATTGTGGCTTGTTGTGAAGCTGCTAACCATAGTTTCCTGATTCAGATGAAACAGGAAACTATAATTAATTGAAAGCTTCCTGTTTTGTTTGTTCACACCATGAAAGGAAGAGCAAAGTGCCACTGTGCAACATAAAAGTTCATATCTCAGCATATTAAGCACTGTGCATTAACAATATGTTATAACTTCAAATAAATAAGCACAGAGCGAATTAAGAGAGATGTTACTTATGTGCTTTTTGCTTTGTTTTTTGCAGCTGAGGTCTACCCTAAAATGTATCACACATGTTTTTTCCTGATAACATATATGGCTCCACTGTGTCTCATGGTGTTGGCCTATTTACAGATATTTCAAAAGCTTTGGTGCCGACAGGTAAGCTCTTTTGCTATGAGTTCCATTTTGTGACCCATGTCATGTAGCCTCTTAAACAGCACAATATTTGTGTATTTCAGTGACTGGTTTTATATATATATATATATATATATATATATATATATATATATATATAATTTTTGAGTCAAAGAATAGTGTATAATTCCCAGAAATGAAATATTTCATTCAAAGTCAATGCCATTATTCAGAGTCATCAAAGCGTATAAATTAATATAGGAAAGATAAGTGCGCACAACTAATCCAAGCACCTGTCATGTACATATCTGATGCTCAGTCACAAGAGCTGAAATGCAATACTTCCTGCTAAGATGGGATAGTTTTTTTCAGGATTTCATAAATTATTTCTAAATGAACAGATGAGAAGAAAACTAGAATATAGAAAGAAAAGTGTTGTGAACATTCCAGCAACACTGCATTGTCATTTGCTTGTTTCCTATTTTTACTGAAAGAGTAATTAAGCACATTAGCAGGAGCTGTTACTACTTCCACTTCTGGAAAATAACATAGCTCTGTTTTTTGAGTATAGTTGCCAAAGTGAACACAGGTATTACTCTAAGAGGAATTAACCAAGCAAACCTGCTTAACACCTATTATCTACTGGAATTTGACTCTTTTATCATGACAGTGACATTGAGCTGAGCAGCTCTAATTGGTTGTTAGATTCACTGGAAAATCATAGTGCATAATTGTTTCCTAGTGGTATTAGAGCTCATTAAGAGAAACAGTCGTTTATCAGTTAACCTTTACATTTATTGACTTGATTATTGTATGCGCATATAATGGTTTCTATGCCTTGAACAGATAGTCTTCCAGAACAGTTTGTCTTATGGTTCCCCCATTGTGGCAAATCAGTTATTTTAGAGATGTGATGCAACACTGTTGCACCATTGCAACATCATAGCTAGTGGCATTGGTCTGATGCGGCTAGCCAACTTGGATGGTGCATTAGTACAGCACCATGAGTTGGAGCTAACGTGGCAATAACAATGACTATTATCAGATGCAATGTCATAGAAGGCATTGAAGCAGGTAGATGTTGTATCTCAGATGTCATGATCCCAACAACTTTATTGAGTATCAGAGGCAGTAAGCCTGCATACACCAGTTGCTGGGGAACATGGGTGGGAGGGTGCCGTTACACTGTGTCCTGCTTGTGGGTCCCTGGTTAACAGCTGGTTGGCCACTGTGTAAACAGAGTGCTGGACTAGATGGACCCTTGGTCTGATCCAGCAGGGCTCTTCTGATGTTCTTATGAGTTCTATCTTCAGAGCTCTCTTGATTCTAACACTGAGGGCTTCAAGATCAAAATTGACATGCATGAACAAAATGAAAATGTATTTGTAAGGGCATTTTTCATTTTGCCCATAGAAAAGTGACTGCATTGAAATCAATAGGTTGGCTACAGTTTTCATCATACCTAGAGTAAACCCGCTGAGATCAATAGGACTTGACTTAGTCATTGATTTCGATAGGTCTACTGTGTATGACTAAATCTGGATCCAACTGTGTGTGTTAAAAGTATCTGTGTTGCAATCACTGCTGGTCAATCGATGCAGCAAGTTTTCACTCCGAGCCAATGGCAATACTTAAGATTCCAATTACTATGCTCTGTTAGATTCCGGGAAGTTCATCTGCGGTTCAGAGAAAAAAGAAGCCTCTGCAATCTACGGCACAGACCCGAGGGCTGAGGCCAGCAGCACATTTGAGGATTAGTGCTGTGGCAGCTGAAATCAAACAGGTTCGAACCAGGAGGAAGACAGCACGTATGCTCATGGTGGTTCTCCTAGTTTTTGCCCTCTGTTATCTCCCAATCAGCATTCTTAACATATTAAAAAGGTAACCTTCCTCCACAAAGAGTCATGACTAGCTTGTGGGGTTTTCTGGTTTACAAGTGATGGACTACTGTGTTTCAGAGATGATTTTGCAATAGATGTCCTCTTCAAGAACCAGGAGTCCGCTTACAACTGTAAATCAGTGAAATAACCCTATAACAATGGTAGTTGCAGTAGTTTAATAATGGTTCAGAAGTTTCCGCTGGAGCAGAATACAGCCGCCTGGGTACTGGTGGGGGCCAGTCAGTTGGCTCATCTGACACCAATACTGCACCAGCTGCAATGGCTGCCAGTGTGTTTCCGAGTTCAATTTAAAGTATGGATTTTAACCTTTAAAGTCTGAAATGTTTTTGGCTCAAGCTGCCATACTAAGCTGCCTGCAGTCTGAGGTCATCGACAGAGGCCCTTCTACCTGCCCACTGCCAAAGGGGTGGTGGTTAAACTGGTGAGTATAAAGGAGAGGGCCTTCTTAGTGGTTGCCCCACATCTCTGGAATCAACTTCCATTTGGGGTTTGTTAGGCCCCTGCTTTGCAGGTCTCTAGGAATACTCCAAGGGCTTATTTATTTTCACCAGCCTTCCCTTAAGTCTGGGCCATTACTTTTACTGGTGAGTTTTGTTTTTATCGGTTTTAATTGGCAAACTCATTTTATATGGATTTTATTAAAACATGTTTTTATGGATTTAAAAAAAGTGTAACTACTTTGTGTGATTTTTATCTTGTACACTGCCTTGTAGGATTACACAATTAAAGGCAACCTAGAAATGATAGATAGATGAGAGAGAGAGAGAGAGAGAGAGAGAGAGAAGTAGTAATAGTACCAACAGTATTGAGAATATATGGATATATGAAGCTACCAGACTTGTACTGAGACAGATGATTTGTGCTGTCTATTTTGACAGCAGCATCTCTCCAGGGTCTCAAGAAGAAATCTGTTCCATCTCTGTCTCCTGAGATCCTTTTAAATAGAGATGCTGAACCTTCGATTTTTGAGAAACAAGACATGAGCACTAGCCATGAGTTCTGATTCATCCCTGACATGACGTGATTAAAGTCTGATTTTAACTTTGTGAAGAGCTGCCCACCCTGGGCTCATGTTTGCTCTGCACTATGGCCAGAACAACTAGATGTAAACATGGTCAGGCCAGAATATCTCAGCTGCTCCTTAAGCCACAGAAGAGGCTTAACCCTAACCCTAGCCCTAACCCTAGAGTTAGTCCAGGAAGGAGGCAGGATGATCTCTGAAAAGCAACACTATTCTGGGACAGTGTTATTTCTAGGGGTGTGCATCGGATCGGATCCGATCCACGATCCGAATCCGATCCGACCCAAAATCGGGAAAATCCGATCCGATCCGATCCGATCCGACCAACCTCCGATCCGATCCGATCCGATGAGGTCCGATCCGGATCGGACGCCATTTTGAATGCTTTTTCCCATAGCCAAGTATTGTTTTACAAAAACGCCTATAACTTTTTCATTTTTAAAGATAGAAGGATGAAACTTGGGGACATTGTAGACTGGTTAGGGATAGTTATCTGTGAGAAATTTCAGAAAGATTGGTGCATGCGTTTTGTGGCAATTAATTTTTTAATAAATACCCAGGAATGCTTATAACTTTGTCATTTTTAAAGTTACAAACATGAAACTTTGCCACATTGTAGGAGGTACCTTGGGACCTATGTGTGTGAAATTTCAGAAACATAGGTGCTTGCCTTGTGTGGCAATTAATTTTAGAAAAATGGGTAGTAGTGGGGTAAATACAGTTACGCCTCCCATTTTTTTATTTTTTAAGATACAAACAGGAAACTTGGGCACATTACAGGTACCACTTGCCTTGATATGTGAGTGAAATTTCAGAAACATTGGAGCTTGCCTTGTGTGGCAATTAAGTTTTGAAACAATGAGGAAAGAAACACCTATAACTTTGTCATTTTTAAAGTTACACACATGAAACTTTGCCACATTGTAGGTGGTACCTTGGGACCTATGTGTGTAAAATTTCAGAAACATAGGTGCTTGCCTTGTGTGGCAATTAATTTTAGAAAAATGGGTAGTAGTGGGGTAAATACAGTTACGCCTCCCATTTTTTTAGTTTTGAAGATACAAACAGGAAACTTGGGCACATTACAGGGAACACTTCACTTGATATGTGTGTAAAATTTCAGAAACATTGGTGCTTGCCTGGTGTGGCAATTAATTTTTGAAACAATGAGGGATTCATTGGACAGCACTTGCCCATAAGGATTCATTGGACAGTACTTTCCCATAGGGAATCATTGCATTGCACTTTCCCACAGGGAATCATTGCATTGCACTTTCCCACTGAGAAATACAGTTATGCCTCCCACATTTTTATTTTTGAAGATACAAACAGGAAACTTGGGCACATTGTAGACTGGTTAGGGATAGTTATCTGTGAGAAATTTCAGAAAGATTGGTGCATGCGTTTTGTGGCAATTAATTTTTTAATAAATACCCAGGAATGCCTATAACTTTGTCATTTTTAAAGTTACACACATGAAACTTTGCCACATTGTAGGAGGTACCTTGGGACCTATGTGTGCTAAATTTCAAAAACGTAGGTGCTTGCCTTGTATGGCAATTAATTTTAGAAAAATGGGTAGTAGTGGGGTAAATACAGTTACGCCTCCCATTTTTTTATTTTTTAAGATACAAACAGGAAACATGGGCACATTACAGGGAACACTTCACTTGATAGGTGTGTAAAATTTCCGAAAGCTGGGTCCAGGCATGTGGTGGCAATTAATTTTTGAAACAATGAGGAAAGAAACGCCTATAACTTTTTTATTTTAAAAGTTAGAAGTCTGAACATTGCTCACTTTGTAGATGGGTTAGGGGTAGATATGTGTCAGAAATTTCAGAATGATAGGTCCAGGCATTTGATGGCTATGGAATTTTTAGATTAAATGTTTCAAAAAATGTTCCACAGAGGCCAGGTCTTCCTTTCCTCCCCCTCCCGCTTCCCGCGAAGAAAAGGAAACACTGTCTCGTCTCGATCCCTTTGATCCTTGCTAGTATCCATTACAGGGCTCGTGTCTGCTTTCCTACTTTCACTTTTTTACTCAAGCAGACACGAGCCCTGTAATGGATACTAGCAAGGATCAAAGGGATCGAGACGAGACAGTGTTTCCTTTTCTTCGCGGGAAGCGGGAGGGGAAGACCTGGCCTCTGTAGAAATTTTTTTGAAACATGTAATTTAAAAATTCCATAGCCATCAAATGCCTGGACCTATCATTCTGAAATTTCTGACACATATCTACCCCTAACCCATCTACAAAGTGAGCAATGTTCAGACTTCTAACTTTTAAAATAAAAAAGTTATAGGCGTTTCTTTCCTCATTGTTTCAAAAATTAATTGCCACCACATGCCTGGACCCAGCTGTCTGAAATTTTACACACCTATCAAGTGAAGTGTTCCCTGTAATGTGCCCATGTTTCCTGTTTGTATCTTAAAAAATAAAAAAATGGGAGGCGTAACTGTATTTACCCCACTACTACCCATTTTTCTAAAATTAATTGCCATACAAGGCAAGCACCTACGTTTTTGAAATTTCACACACATAGGTCCCAAGGTACCACCTACAATGTGGCAAAGTTTCATGTGTGTAACTTTACAAATGACAAAGTTATAGGCATTCCTGGGTATTTATTAAAAAATTAATTGCCACACAAGGCAAGCACCTACGTTTCCGAAATTTCATACACATGGGTCCCAAGGTACCACCTACAATGTGGCAAAGTTTCATGTGTGTAACTTTAAAAATGACAAAGTTATAGGTGTTTCTTTCCTCATTGTTTCAAAAATTAATTGCCACACAAGGAAAGCTCCAATGTTTCTGAAATTTCACTCACATATCAAGGCAAGTGGTACCTGTAATGTGCCCAAGTTTCCTGTTTGTATCTTCAAAAATAAAAAAATGGGAGGCGTAACTGTATTTACCCCACTACTACCTATTTTTCTAAAATTAATTGCCACACAAGGCAAGCACCTATGTTTCTGAAATTTCACACACATAGGTCCCAAGGTACCTCCTACAATGTGGCAAAGTTTCATGTTTGTAACTTTAAAAATGACAAAGTTATAAGCATTCCTGGGTATTTATTAAAAAATTAATTGCCACAAAACGCATGCACCAATCTTTCTGAAATTTCTCACAGATAACTATTCCTAACCAGTCTACAATGTCCCCAAGTTTCATCCTTCTATCTTTAAAAATGAAAAAGTTATAGGCGTTTTTGTAAAACAATACTTGGCTATGGGAAAAAGCATTCAAAATGGCGTCCGATCCGGATCGGACATCTGGTCCGATCCGATCCGACCAGCCTCCGATCCGATCCGATCCGATCCGACCCCCCAGGTCCGATTCCGATCCGCTATCCGATCCGATCCGGGGGGTCAGTGCACATCCCTAGTTATTTCTGTCTGAGCCTCAAACTACATTTGACACGAAATGCATCATTTGGAAGAATATCAGGGATTTTAAAGAAATTAATCATTGTTACTAGGAGATTGTTTTTTATTGGTACCATAATATGAAGGGAGGGGAGGTTTAACCCTTTCCTGCCCAGCTATGGTCGCAATGAAAATACACACACAGATACCGTTGTTACCATTAGGGTTCAAAGCTCCCATTTGGTGTCAGTGGGAACTTTTTTCTAACTCTACTTGCAATATGGGTGGGGGATTCTCATAGGGATCGCAGCTGGGGAGAGAAAGGTCAACCCCCTGCTCCATGCATGTTGTGATCCCAATGAAAATCCGCAAAACATCTACTAATACGTTTTTTAAAAAATCCCAGACATCATCATCATCATCATCATCATCATCATACTAATTATAATATATGTATTTCTAACCTGCCTCTCCCTCCGGATCAAGGTGGGGAACAACAATATAAATACAAGGACCATAAAATACATAAAACATTAAAAACAAATAAAAACTAATACATTATTAAAAACATCTTAAAATTCAACTGGGTAGGCCTGCCAGAAGAGATCAGTCTTCACGGCTCTCTTAAATTCAAGGAGACTGCTAATTTGTCGAATCTCCTCCAGCAGGCCATTCCACAGTCTACACATATGTGCCAAATTTGAGATCAATCCCTCCAACCCTCAATTTTATATGAATTTATTAAAGATCGTTCCAGTTCTGATAGATCAGAATGACAGCTCACTACGTGGATTCATTCAGACCTGTCAGAATGGAAACGATCTTTATAAAATTCATATAAAATCAAGGGTTGGAGGGATCGATCTCAAATTTCATACACATACTTAGACATACCCCATAAGCACTGTGACCAAGTTTCAATCCTCTAACTTTTAAAATACAGAAGTTATAGGCATTTTCCTTTAAAAATTGGGCTGCAAAAATATCATTTTTTTCATGATAATTATCGTGAAGACGATACGGTTCACCTAAGATATGAATGAAGACGATAATTTTTTTGGTTCGAAATGACGATAACGATAAACGATGATATTTTTTGGCATGCACACCCCTAGTCTCAACTCCGTATCCTGCCCTGAAGCTGGTTTGAAATGGGTCTAAAAAATCTGTATCGTCCAAAACTGCTTGGAGTTGGAAGGCGACCGCCCTCTCAATTACCTTACCCAAAAATGGAAGGTTTGATACTGGGCTATAGTTATTAAGGTCCAGGGGGTCCAGGGAGGGCTTTTTTAGAAGCAGCCGTACCACTGCCTCTTTTAAACATGTTGGAAAACTTCCCTCCCTGAGAGATGCATTAATAATATGTTGTAGATGTGATCAAACTGCATCTCCTCCCTGGACGACCAGCCAAGAAGGACAGGGATCGAGAGGGCAAGTTGTCCTCCTCACTTGTCCATGCAGCTTGTCCACGTCCTCAGTACTCATCAACTGAAACTGATCCAGTGTAATTCTACTCGCGGAGTTACTGGACACTCCATTGTCAGCTTCTGCTATAATGATGGCGTCTAAGTCGGCTCTTATCTGAGAGATTTTATCTGTGAAATGGTCATTAAAGGCATCACAGTGAACTGCCGAAGGCTCTAAAATTGGGTTTGGGGGAAAGGTGCCTGAGTTAGACCCCTCACCACCCTGAACAGATCTGCTGGACGCGAGTTCGCAGACACAATGCATGCAGGGAAGAAAGCTTTCTTTGCTGCATGTATTGCCACTCCATAGGAACAAAGATGTTCTCTATGTCGTATCCTGTCGGATACAAGTCACGTTTTCCGCCATGCTTCCCAATGAAAAGATTTAGCATCTTGTCTAGTTTGACCCTGAGAGAGGCAACACTTGGGGCAGAGAAAGGGGCAGAGAAAGGACCAGGGGAAAGAAAGGAGCAGTCAAAGTATTGCAAGAAATACTTAAAGACACTAGAGGGCACTCTAGTCCAAGAACTAAGGGGATGGAGTCTGGGTGAGTTGAGCATGTCCCTGTGAAAAGGGAATTGCAGCACAAGCAACTAGTCATGCTGTTTCAGTGATGAGCCAGGCTCTGCAAAGAATGTGGGAGATCACACGACTGCAAGCCTAACCCATTTCCTAGCAAAAGTGGAGTACACACTTGCGTTCTGAGGTCAACAAAAGCAGAACGTTCACAAACAACGGGCAAGTGTCCATATAACTCTTGTTCCAACTTGGTCTCTTTGACAGGACTGCTCTACATTTCAAACTTTAAGAATGGGGGTGGTAAGGTGACCAATTGTCAGGATTTCCCCAGATTTGTCCTGGTTTCTGCTCTATCCGAGGGGATTTTCTGTCATTTTCTATAACATCTGGGAATGACACGCTTTCCCCTTTAAGGCCACCATTAGCATGGTGGGGGGAATGATTTGATTCTGGAGGCCCTGAAAAGCACACTTTCCTGCCACCCCACTGGGTGTCCTCTTTTTGGGTTTTCCAAATATGATCACCCTAGGGTGGGGGGAATTGCACGAAAGCCCCCAAACTTCCGCATAGCTGGCTGCAGGATGCTGGGAGTTGTAGGACTTTGCATAGGATTGCACCCTAAATGGGGTCACAAGATTCTTACCATATGGAGTCACTAAAAAGTGTTTCTTGGCCTCTGCCTTCACTTGTGAAACAAATGAGGCTGCAATCTTGCAGAAAGTCACTTATTACAATACCCATTGATTTCAAAGGGATTAATGTCAAAGTCTAGGCAGGTTTACAGATGATTCCTCCATATGGAAGACTACAGCCCGAATATTTATTTATTTTTTAATAATTGAAAATATTTTTATACCACCCTCCTTTGTATGAGATTTTGGCATGAAACAAACACAAGGCAGATAAAAATGACAAAAGAGCAGATGCAGACAGAACTAGGGGCTGTCCAGATGCTCTGGAAACCCCGGGATGCCTCCGAATCTGCCCTGTGTCGGTTATTTGACACAGCCGCTGATTCAGAGCCACTCCAGGGCAAAGAGCCAAAGAGCTGCAGCAGAAACGTCGGGGACTTACCCCGACTTTTCCTGACCGTGCGACATCAGCACAGCCATTCCCCGTCTGTCCTCATTTGGGCACTGTACTGGGGGGGGGGGGCATTCCCAAGTGGAAGGCAACTTCTCATTGGTCCCAGGAAGCCATGGGAGGGGGTGGACCCAGCAAGCCTAATATCCCCCAGAAAGCCCACGCATGTAAATAACTTGTCCCCACCCTGCATCAGCGATCCCGCGGCATTTGGCAGCAGAGCGGAGCCAACTCTGGGCATGAAGACAGCCTCCAAAACATGTTCAATTAAATCAGGAAAACCCTGTTTCAAAGCCTGGGTAAATAAAGATATTTTTGCTTTGTGTCTAAATTATAACAGCATTGGTGCCAGGCGAAGCTCTGTGCAGATGACATTCTATAATTGGGGAGTCAGCTGCTGCAAAAAGCTTCCCCTTTGCAAAACGGAGGCTGGTGGCTGTGAATCCATTCTGGGTTTAAGTGAGAGCTCTAAAGAAGTTATCCAAGGTGCTGAATCCTAGCCCTCAAATAGGTTCAGCACCTTGGATAGCTCCTTTAGAGTTCTGGCTGGTTCTAACTGAAGCCCAGCATGGATATCCAGCCCCACCGAAATGAAAGCCACCAGCCTTTGCAGCCTTTGCAGATATTCTGCATATCTCTGATGGAAGAGAGATATGGAGTGGAGAATTCCGAAAAGCTGACTGGTGGTATCTGTCTATGGCAGAGGTACAGAGCCCCTGGGGGTCAGATCTGCCCCTCCAATCTGCCCCTCCAAGGCTGCTTAGAAGACCATGCCCCTTCCTCTGGGCCGTCCACCAATCCTCTGGTGATTTCCCAACTTTGGGGCAGATTTCCCCCCATTCTAAAATGTTGAAATGCCTCTCCTAAGGCTTGGTGACTGGCAATAAGAGCCTTAAGTTAATATTGCTGGGGTTTTGCCTTTCCCCTTTTGCCCCACCCCTTTTGCCTTTGGCTCCACCCGCCACTGGAATGTGGCCCCTGAGAGCTTCTCCAAAATGGAATTTGGCCCTTAGGCTGAGAGAGGTTCTGCACCCCTGGTCTATGGGTACACCCCCTTTAACTATGCTGGACTATTGCATCTTTACAGAGTATCAAAATCAAAGCTAATCTGAGTTGTTTTCTATTTTTCCCTTTCCTCTTTTCATAAGGGTATTTGGGATGTTCAACAATGCAGATGACAGAGAAACTGTGTATGCCTGGTTTACATTCTCCCATTGGCTTGTATATGCCAATAGCGCAGCAAACCCCATTATTTATAACTTTCTCAGTGGTAAGTCAACCAGTTATGTCTCCAGTTATCAATGCAGAATGCAATAGAGTTAACTGATTCATAAAGAGCTACTACAGCACTTTTAATGTTCAATATGCTACTTTGTGATATTTCACAAGGGAAGGTCACTATTATTCCCATTATACAGATGGTGGAGTAGAAAATGTGTTGCCCAAACTATCCAGTAAGCTGATTGAAGATCTAAATATACATTTCCCATATGTTTTGTTTTTTAAATTGTTGACATGTTTCATTTTATTCCAATTATTAGACAGTTTTCATTTTCAGCCACAAATGCAAAAGATATCAGAAAATGTTTCTGTACTCCACATCTATTTCTGTTTAGCTTCAGTCATAGTCAAGATCAACCATTAGTTAATTTCAAAACCGATGAATTAGTAGAGAAGATTTGTATGACTAGAGTTAGATTTTCATTTGAATATCTTCAATCTTTAAAGCCAGCCTGAAATATATATATTTTTGCAGGGGAATTTAGACAATCTATGATCATGATCACAGAGGGGTCGTGTTAATCCTACTTAGAGCAGACCTATTGAAATGAATGGTGCTTAAGTTATTCATAACTACATATCTACACACACAGGATAAAACACTTTGAAAATGTTTTGAAAACTGTATATGGAGTGTGTCCTGGGCCCCAACAGTTCTCAAAACTGTTATAAACCATTTTAAACAGTTTTAAACCATTTTAAAGCAGTAGTGTAGATAGGCTTTCTAAGTAGGACTAACACGGAATACTCAAAACTGCCTTGGGTGCTATTTTGAGTAGAAATCAAGTAAATAACAAAAAAATAATTAATGCCTGCAGGAACCCTGCCCTCTTTTGTATCAGGTCAAGAGCTCAGGGCTCTTGCAGCTTTAACTGCTGTGATGAAGAGGGGATTTCACCAGGTGCTGAAATTCCTGTAGAAATTCCCTTTTCTGTACAATTGTTAAAGATACAGTAGCCCTGTCCTCCTTTCTATTTGGTCCCCCTACTGCTGCTGCAAAACCAAAATCTGTTGCTGCTGGGATGGATGTGAGTGTGAGTGAGAGTTGCATGTGAGTGTACATGAGCATATGTGCAGGCATGCATATATGTGTGGCCCTTGCCATTGCAACAGGCACGCAATGAGGCTCTCAGGATCAAAAAGATTGTGCACCCCTGCACTAGTACAATGCCATTGGATCCAACCCAATGTTGACTGCTTACATGCTGTGGAACTTAAACCCTGGGGCCTTAACTTGACATTTTGAGGCTTTTTTGATACATGTGTGAACTTTAAAATGGATTAACTTAAGTGGAAGATTTTTAAATATTAGAATCCTCTTGCCTTTGGCCCATGAAGCTTTTGCAGAGAAGCTTCTGCTGGGCTGAAGGGGGAAAGGTCTGAAGTAGAGGAATGGCCTTAGAAAACATAAGGTATACATCATCCCAAACCTAATTCATCTTCCCAGGATATTTTATGTTATAAGGCAGCTTAAAGGATACAATAGGGAAGGGGGTGGACTTGGAAAATGCCAGCCTTCAACTGCCTCTCCTATTTTGGGCCCATGTAACTTCCTGTCAGCTTTACTGCCAGTGGCTGGTTGAAAGCTTGAGCTTGCCTGCTGCTCTTCTTCTGCCAACATTCACTGACAGCATTAGGACAACACCAATGTTTACCTCATAGTCCCCCCTCAATTTTACAATGTGTGTGTGTGAGAGAGAGTGGGGTGGGGAGGTAAGGGATAGGTCTTTTTAAATAATTAAGACTGGCTAGGGTGACTATATGTCAGGAAAAACCATGACATGTCAGGATTTTTGGTAACAAATCCGGGAAAGGGGGTGGAATTATGAAATTTGAAGAAAAATCCAGATTTTTCCCATCCTCCCCCACACCCAAAGGGCAGCTTTACTTTATAGTCAATGGGAATTAACAAAAATGCTTACAGCTCCATCATTTTTAAATATAAAGAGATGAAACTTGGCATCATGATAGCTGTTAGGGAGGGCTCTAGCCATGCCAAGTTTGAAGCTGGAGGCTTTGGTTTGGTTTGGCTGCAATGACTTAGAGAGACAACAGAGGCTGCACAGACAACCCAGAGACACCTGTTGTAACTTAGCTCCATGGTGCTGGCTTGCAACGCAGGGCATTAGAAAGAGGGAGTCGTGTGTTGGTGCAGGAAGTAGACAAGAGTTCAAAGTCTGGATTTGAAAAGTGGTGCCAATGCAAAAGCCTTGAGAAGCTAATGTATATAAGTGAGAAGTGTGAATGGGCAAAGTAGTGTCTGCTGCCCACAACACCCACTCTAATACAATGTTAGAGTAGAGATACTTGTAACAATCATACACAAGTTTTTTTTAAAAAAAACTGAACTTAAAAAATAAAAAAGCCAGCCAGCCAGCTGGCAGCAAGCCCTGTTAAGCAACAGCTTGCAGAGGAGTGAGGATACAATTAGAAAAGATATTTGAGGGAAGGGGAGAATGTATCACACAGAGTATAGCAACAAAGTACAGCAAAAGCTAGAAAAGTAGGAGTGAGTGAAGTTAATTTCAAATACATTGGATGTCTCACTTGTTATTTCAGTGATTTTGACATGAAGATGTTATGTAGAACAGATTTGTCTTAATGGTGTGCTGTAAAATCAGACATGTGACCAAGCCTATGTTCAGGTGGGCACACCCCCTTGGTGCTGGACATGCCCCCTTGGGGGCTGACCATGTTGTCCTCCTTTTTGGTTTGCAAAACATGGTCACTCTAGCTTAGTGCCATTTCACCATATCCTTTGTGGGGTGCCGCACATGGGACACCCCTTTAATAAAGGGAAGGCATTAAAATACATACATAAATAATCTGTGGTAGAGATGTCATCTTGTTGTCTCATCTGGATTTATCTAAATTGTATTTCTGGTATTTTAAAAACCCAACAAATTTAGGATTCATTTTTGCACATGCCTTGTTTGCTGAAACACATTTCTTGTGCTGCTGTTGCTGTTTGATTTGACAGGAAAATTCAGAGAAGAGTTTAAAACAGCTTTTTCTTGCTGTTGCTTTGGCAATAGTCACCATGCGGACGGACGACTAAGAGGACAGCCAGGCACAGAAAGTCGGAAATCTTTGACCACTCAGCTCAGCAATTCGGATCATGTTACAAAGCTGTCTGAGCATGTTGCATTGACCAGCATAAGTACTCTACCAACAAATGGCACTGGATCCATCCACAGCTAGTAGCGTTGTGCTAGCTTCTGTGTCATTTAACACCTTTGTAAATTAAAATCTCTGCATCTGATCATCGAAGCCGGTAACCAAAACACTGCAGACAGAAATGGAATTTCAGACTCTGAACTAACACAAAGTCAGGTTAATGTACAAAATGTGTTTTTGTAAAAGAAACCACAGCTTTGTTTAGAAGTTAATGCAATTTTCATAGCATTTGTTTTTTCACTGTAAGAAATCATTGTTTGGGAAAGATATTAAATTGCTATTTTTTATGTCTTCATTGGTCTGATCTTCTGCTAGATTTGGTTCCTCAATAAACTGGGTACATCTTGTGTTACACTGCAAGTTTCAAAATATTGACAGTAATTTAGGTGGAAGTATAACAATGGAAGTACATATTGGTTATAATGTGGGATTATTTACCCCATTTGCTTTTCCCCTCATTTTATAACATGAAGCAAAACTTAATAATGTTCTGATATCCTGTATACTGATAGGAAACTGATTCTCTGAGAGCGAATCCTTTTGTAGACAAAATACCACCATCTGCACATAAGAGGGAGGTACCAGCAAGGGTTTGCAAATGTACCCCACACAAAGATGTTTACAACATCATCATCATCATCAACAACAACAACAACCCTAAAGAAAGGGAGCGACAAGTTACTCAAAATAGCTCAACAGTGGAAGCTGGTGGTTCTGATGTAAGTGAGCTGGTGAATCCACTCCAGGGATCAGTCAGAATTACCAACTCCAAAGGAACCATCCAGCACCTTTGATAGCTCCAATAGAGTTCTAACTGAAACCCAGAATGAATTCACTGCTCCTCTGACATCAGGGCCACCAGTCTCCACTAATGAAAAATGAGCATGCTCAGTGCCACAGAACGCTGATTGGGAGAGGGGAAATGGAATGGAATAACCTGGAAAAGAGCATGCCAGGAGCATGCCAGGAGTATTCCGCTCTAACATTTTGTTGCACTTCCCACTTGTTATGACGTACTGCACCCTTCCTCGAAGCTGGTGACCTCCAGATGTGCTGGACTACAGCTCCTATTACCTGAGCCAGCACGGCCATCTTCATCAACCATGCTGGCAGTGGCTAGTGGGAATTGTAGTCTAGCACATCTGAAGGGCACCAGCTTTCCCATACTACTGGAGTCCACTGGTAAGGGGGAAGAGATGCAACTTCATGACATCAAGACATAGCTTCTGTTTACTAATATGACAAGACAAGAGAATAGAGTAATGTTTCTCAAACTGGGAGAGGGTGTGAGATCCTAGGAGGGGACATCAACACTTGTACATATTTTAATAGGAAGAGGTTCATAAATAGTCATGGTTCAGTCTTCCAAAATGGGCAGTGACCATATTGAGAGAAAGAGTTAGTTTCTGACTGCTGAAGGCCAAGTTACATCAGGCTGGAGATCAAGTGATGCAGGAAAACAATCACTATCACCATCATCAAGTTCATTTAATATAAATACTGTAAAGTGCCTTGTAATGGCAACACATTTCTTGTGGCATAAATCTGTTAGTCATTACGGTGTCACAGGTATCTTTGTGTCTTATGTTGCAACAGATTAACAAAAATGGCTTTTCCTCTGGAATTTGTTCAGCATGTTCATCAGTCCTCATCCAATGGGTTCACAAGCATATGGCAACCCTGAAGACCTGTCTTTAGATCAGGTGTGTTGAACCTCTTTCAGCCCAAGGGTTGAATTCAATGTTGGAGGAGCTCTCAGGGGCCACATTCCAGTGGTGTGTGGGGTTGAAAGCAAAAGGGGTGGGATGAAAAATAAAAGGCTTCTCATAGTGAAGTTGAAGTATCAGGGTTGAACACTTTCCTCATCTGATATTTACTACAAGATGTCATGATGGCCAGCAATTTGGATGGCTTTAAAAGGGGTTAGATAAATTCCTGTAGGAGAAGGCTATCAATGGTTACTAGTTCTGATGGCTATGTGCTACCTCCAGTAGCTGAGAAGATAAGCCTACGTACACCAGTTGTTGGGGAACATGGATGGGAGGGTGCTATTGCACTTGTCAACAGCTGATTGGCCACTGTGTGAACAGAATGCTGGATTAGATGGGCCCTTAGACTGATCCATCATGGCTTTTCTCATGTTCTTAATTAGACTATAAAAAACAGCAGAGTCAAAGACTAGCACCTCAAAGACTAACACATTTATTCTAACCTAAGCTTTCATGGACATGGTCTACCATCAGATGCATCAGAAGTGGACAGTCAGTGTCCATGAAAGCGTATGCAGAAGAAAAAAAGTGTTAGTCTTTAAGGTGCCTCAAGACTCTTTCTTGTTTTTGCTGTAGCAGACTCACATGGCTATCCCTCTGGAAATAAATAGACTATGATTCATGACAGGCAGCAGAAGTGTATGTGATCTGCAGTGATTTCCAGAGCTGCTCTTACTATACCCCGGAAAGCTGCAACAGGTGTGAAACAGAAGGTTGGCGTTACTATCTCTGGAATATGCAGAACAAGTAAGGGGGACGGGGGGGGGGGCAAACAGCTGGCTTGCAAGCTGGACCAATCACAGGCATTTCCTACAGGCGGTGCGCTGTCCAGCACAACTTGGTGCTGAAATTACTCACAGTGAGCGACAGCAGAGAGATTTCAGAGCACATCAGACGTCCACCTGCAGCTTCCTGTGCCCAGCCTCAATTATCTGGAACCACCTCTCATGATGAGCTCCATTCTGTTCACCATAGGTATAGGTAAGCTCTCAATAGTTTTGCCCTGTGATGATGGATCCTATCCACTTACTCCTACTGTGCCCACAGGGACTGATTCCCAGTTACGTGTGCATGGGATTGCACCCTTAGGTGCCTGTGGGTCAGTATGACATTTGGCAAGATCCGAATGTATTGGACAAGTATCTCTACCATTCCATTTGTATGCACTCCAAAGAACAGACTTTGTATTCCTTTGCTAAGCTTTTTCAGTTTCTCCTCCTCTGCCTTCCCTTCCTCGCCTACCCCATTCAAGCTTAATAAAGTTGATGAAATGGCAGGTCTTTGTTTTTAAAAACTACTTTTTTGCCTTTGTGAGTCTCAGGGGGAAAACAATTTACAGTGCAATTTACATGTCTACTCAGGTGTAAGCCTCATTGAGTTCAATGGGACTTACTACCAGGCAAGTGTGTGTAGAATTTCAATCTGAAGATACAAACATCCTACTAATTTTGAGGCCAGAGCATCAAGAGTTCTAAGACTAGGATGGACGTAGGCGGTCACTTCCCTGTGTGCTTTAGAATATATTTCATATTCTATGTCCCAATCGCCCAACCTGAAATAGCTCTCTCTCTCTCTCTCTCTCTCTCTCTCTCTCTCTCTCTGATGTAATAAATAAATAAAGTTCCTGACATCTATATGTGTACATCTCTTAACAGCTAGTCTTGCAGGCCTTCTTTCCCATGTTTCACTTCTATGTTTCCCAAATAGATGTGCTGATTTTATTTGTGACCATAGTTTTTCCTGCACTGAACACAGCAGATGATGATGATGATGATGATGATGATGATTATCGAAAATGGTCATTCTCATTTGTACAAATAACAAAAACAACACATTAAGGCCCCAGAGTGCATCACATACATTAAAGTAAGGATGGGGAATCTGTGTCCCTCCAGATCTTGTTAGACTCCAACTCCCATCAGCCCCAAACAGCATGGCCAATAATCAGGGATTATGGGATTCATAGTCCAACAACATCTGGAGGGCCCAAGTTTTTTGCTCCTGCTGTAAAGCCAGCTAGTGTTTAATACCTGCATATTAAACATTGGATCCAGACTTATCATACTAAGTAGACCCATTGAAATCAATGGGATTTCAGTTAGTCATGACTAAGTTCTCCCATTGATTTAAATAGGTCCACTCACCACTCTGGAATCTGTGTTAGATACTTGGGTGGTATATACATATTTTAATCATCATAATAATGTCTGGAGTCAAGCCAAAACATGGGGAAGGAGAACACTTAATTCGAAACTGAATTACAATTTGAACCCGGGACTCTCAGCTGATACATGCAATCACTACAACACAGCAACTGTTATATGCATACTGTCAGTATGTCTAATTTTCACATGTGAACTTAGCCAGGTCCCCTGGCTGTCTTCTCAAGTCATCACTTGTGGAACTCACATAGTTAAGGACTTTTAAGTTTAACCCCATTGATTTTAAAGAGAGAGATGTAAATGGGTGCTTAAAACAACTGAAGTCAAAAGTACCCAACTTTGGCTGGATCAAGTTCACAGTTCATAAGAAACAAGGAGGGGAAACACTTGGTTCTATATGTAATCAAAGACCAGATCTGATGTGATCAAAGGAAAGAATGCTAGTGTGGGAAACTGTTCTTTCTTTCTGATCTATTTATGAACAATTTGGCAGATAGCCAAACTTTGCCCCCAATTAAAATGGCATGTGCACAGTTACAAAGAGGTGAAAAAGTAGTGGTGGAAGTGGGCTCTCCGAAGGGAAACCAGTGACTCCATAACCACTGCACAAATGCCACATTTCCATGCCCTATTGGAGGTTGGATCTTCTACCAGACAACTACTTCCATTTCAACTGCAAACATAAAGAGAAACTGGTCATCTGACTCAATCAGTTCTGCTCTCTCTCTCTCTCTTGTACCCACAGTTACTGGTACTCCATAGAGCATGACTAATCCTTTCAATGCTTGTGACTGTTGATGCTTCATGAGTCATGTGGCTTTCTTGTTCCTAAGGGCAATGTGTGTTTGGAACATTTTTCATGTATTCCTGGTATGGCAGTGGAAACAGCAAGGTGTTGATGAGCAAGTGCTGGCTTCACACTCAAATGCTACCTCTAGGACATTGTTTTTGTTTCTTTGGTGGTGGTTGGCTTTTTGTTTTTTCCAGAGATGACATCTACATCTTGACCCACTGTAGTCTGTAAATATTGCTGAGGCAAATGAGCCTAACACCAATACCGATATGAGAAGTAACTATCAAGTAGACATGAAAATAAGAAGCCTTATTTAAACAAATGGCCTCTTGTTTGCAGAGTAAAAAGCCTAAGTGCATGTAAGGCCACAAGAAGTGTTGTTGTTACTGTTAACTATTGCCTGGAATGGAAAAAAGGGAGAACAGTTAAGCAGGTATACAGGAAGCTCTTGGGCAAGAAGAAGATACCATTCCTAATATTTTCTGCTATATGGAATAAGTTATTTGTGAACTTACTGCAGGAATGCACATGAGTCAATAAATCTCTTGAAGAATACATTGTCTGTTTTGCAGTGCTGATGCTACATTCCATGAATGCATCTACTTTCCATGCCCAGATCTCCAAGTGTCAACAGTTAAGAGAGAAATGTGTGATTGAAAAATATGGATGTGAAAGTGCCTGGAATTTACTTGAAGAAGTTTGTTACATTTCAGGTAATGAGAAATCCATATATTGCTCTATGTAAGCAGAAACTTTGGCCTAATCTACACCAAGCAGGATATAGCACTACGAAAGCGGTATGAAAGCAGTCTATAAAAGGCAGGAGCCACACCAAGCAGGATATAGCAGTATGAAAGCGGTATATGGTATGTGTCAATGGGCCCCAGCAGTTGTCAATGCACTTCAATACCACTATAAAGCAGTAGTGTGGCTCCTGCCTTTTATATACCACTTTCATACCACATTCATAGTGCAATATCTTGCTTGGTGAAGATGAGGCCACAGTCTTCCATGCCTAGTTGGCTTCAGTAAAAATCAACATTGATCTGAGTTTCACCAGGAGATGTTTCATTCACTGTCCTCCTATGCAAGTGGTCTTCCCAATTCAATTCAATGGAGGGTGTTCTCCAGCAACTGCCTCTGATACTGGAAGTAGCCTATAGCTATCATGACTAGTAGCCATTTATAGCCTTATCTTCCATGAATTTGTCTAATTGTTGGCCATCATTCATCTTGTGGTAGCTATAATTCCATAGTTTTACCTACAGAATTTGTGAAGAAGTACCTCCTCTGACCTGGGCTGAATCTCATACCAATCAACTTCATGGGATGATCCAGCATTCTAGTATTATGGGAAGGGGATTAAAATGTCTCCCCATACACTTTCAAGACACCATGCATAATTATGTATACCTTTTATGTTCCCTTTACTGGGCTCATAATTCTGAGAACTGAACACTTGCAGTGATCCTGGGCACTTACAACACAAAGACCCTGGTAGGTGGGGTGGAAAGAAAGGAAGGGGCAAGACAGAGATTCTTTGAAGGCCTGGATTGGCAGAGGAACCTGCCTTGTACTAGTCCAGACTATTTGTCCATCTAACCCAGGACTATCATCTCATATGGAGGCCTTTCCCATTAATTAGAACCTGATCCTTCCTTCTTACCTTCTCTTCAGTTCTTCTTTCCTTCCATTTTTGCCATGAGCTGAGCCTGGAACCTTCTGCATATAAAACATGTGCTCTTCTGCTGACCTACAGTCTCTTCTTATGCTGGACATGCTGAGCTTGGTCTGCTGAGCATGGGCTGTAGGATTCCTAGACATTTAGGAACAGTTCACTTTAATATAGGGTGACCAGATAAAATCCAGGTCAAGGCTCGTGTAACTTTAACAGTTGTAGAGAAAAGGGAATTTCAGCCAGTGTCATTTGTATGCAATTAGTTCCTGGTGAAATTCCCTCTTCATCACCACAGTTAAAGATGCATGCACTATATACAAAAGAAGGCAGGGCCCCTGTTCCTATATTCAGGAACTAGCAGTTGTTCCTGAAACAACCAGAAATGAGTGGAAATACTAGCTTCCAGAATAGGGCAAGTCAGCGGAGCTCACAGTAGGCTGCTGACTTGCCCCATTCGGGAAACGAACATTTCTACTTCTTTCATGTACTGCTTCTTCCTGTTGTGCTAGCGGGTAGTTGTGATTGTGCAACAGAAGTAGTGGAGACACAGCAGCAGTGAAGGATACTGCGTTATGTTGTAAAATGATGGGGGAGAGAAATAAAAAAATATATGATTGCTCTTAGCATTAGGGCCTGTGGCTCTGACTCAATGGGCTGCTTCTTATGCTTCTCAGATCCCATCTCTTTAAAACATAGAAATAGCACTTTATATCTTTCATGACGCATTCCCAATGCTTGCCTTTTGCATGAAAACTGTATGTTAGAATGACATTGTTGCAGTTAACCATTATAGATATCCCTCTTGGGTCAGATTATATCACCCATGGCATGGCAGGCATTTGCTCTTAGTCAACGGTACATAGCCAGTTGAAAGTTGATACAAATCCATAGTAGACCCCTAAGCATTTCATCTATACAGTTCTTCAGTCAGAGGGAAAATCTGATCCTTTCCACTCCAATGAGTCTATTTGCCAACAGCTCCTCTACCCCACAATCAAGGGAACAATGATAAAAAATCTGATTCTGGCATAAATGATTTTCCGGCATTTTAACTGAGCAGCTGAATCAACACTATGACTGAACCTCACGATACTCGTAAAAGAAATGCACATCATTTAGCACATGTCCTAACCATGCACAGAGCATATAAAGTCTTGTTATTCTGTTAATTGAATTATGTTTACCTCTAGTTCTCCCTCCTCGCTGCCACCTCCCCATCTCAGAGTAACCTGCAGATGTTACATGAGACTCAAAATGCAAAGGCTTTTGCCACTCTTGTTTCAATAAGCATCTGAGCTTTTCAAACATAAATGTCAGTTTATCATCTCGATAAGCAAGTGCATTTCGTATCCTTCCCAGCTGCAGTCAATATCCCACTTGTCTTCAGGTGATGCCATGACATATACTGTGCCTCCCGTTCCAGTGACGGAGTCAACCTTTCAACATTCACAAAGTAATGGAGCAATCCTACCTATACCGTGGACAGCTCCAATGTCAGAGCCTCCCAGGAATGAAAATCCCTAGAAGCCTGAACCCAGCAGGACAAGAGGAGATGGAGCAACATTTTTCACTTCCCTGGGCCATTTTAATATGTTTCCAATTCTCTCCCATTGAAACCAATAGAAAGAAATTGATTACTGCCAGCTGGTGTAAATCAGCATGCACCTTGGTCAACCCAACATACCTCCTTCCCCCTCTTTCCAGCATCAGAGTTCCAACATTGGAAATGAACTAACCTAGTGTCTACAAGGGGTGGGGCATCTGAAGGCAGATCTCCCCTTCCAAAGGTGGACCTAAAAGAGTTTTGTGAAACGGGAATAACATTGTTTGTATTTTACAACTCAGTGACTTTGTAATTTTTTTAAATTCCTCTTCGCTACAAATCATTTAGGATCATTGTCACATTAGTGATGAGCAAGCATGTGTGATTGAACAACTATAAAAAAAGCACAATGCATATGGTTCACCACTCCACAAGCACGTGGGAAGCCCTTTCTCAAACACTAAGTCCAAAAACAGAGTCTGTGACCTTGATCAGTGGGGTTTTAGCTTTGTAAAAAGGGCTCTGCATACAGTCCCATACACATTGGCTCAGTTCGGACGACACATTAGGCAATGGAGGAGGGGGGGAACAATCGTCAGTTGTGTTCCTTATTGTGTTGTCTGGAGGGCAACACACAACACACACACAACTGACAGTATGTTAATCAGGCACTTTAAACAATGGAGCAAAACAACAGGCTTGCATGTCGTTTAGCCCAAAGCCCCATTGTTTAAAGTGTCACCCGAATTCTGCCCCCCCTCTCTCCGTGGACTATTCCGTTTCAGAATAGAGTTCTGCTGCCTAGAGCAGCCAAAAAAACCCAGCCGCTCTATGCAGCCGGCAGAACTCACGGTGCCTGCTGGGATACGGCTGGGGGACACACGGAGGAGAGGCTGCAACCAAAATGGCCGTCGCAAGTTCCTAGCAGCCGGGCCGTTTGCCAGTTCTGAGCAGCACTGGCTGCAGCATGTCGTCTGTGAAGCTCCTCCTGCCTAACGAATGGTCAGTACGTTATTTACCCCTCCGTTGCTTAATATGACGTCGAACTGAGCCATTGTGTTAGACTTGAGTGTAACTATTTTGTGATGGTAAGAGCTGCCATGCACTAAAATTGGCTTCATGAGGTGCTTCTAATGACGTGGCCTGCAATCCATGAAACCGTATGCCTCAATAACACAGCAGGTTTTGAGGCACCACAGGATTCTTTTTATAAAGATTGCAGTTGTTGCATTGTTTCTTTTTTCTGATTATGAAAGACTTAACATCACCTGTTGTGTTTTTGAAATCCAGGTAACAGCTGCACAGTGAAAGAATCAACTAAGTGTAATGCAATCATCCAGTACTTGGTTGACCAGATTCCAGAATTTAGAGACTGTATCTGCTCAAAAGATAATTGTAGCATCAAACTGCTGTTTGGCAAACAATGTTTTGGCAATAAAGGTAATGCATGGCTTTCATCTATGGTACAAAATAAAGGAATGTAATAATGGAATTGTGGCTATATAAAAAAAAGGCCTAGCTTTCAGAAGTTCATGAATTCAAATGTTCATGCAATTATACTGAACAACATCTCATTTGAGACTCCATGGCACTTCAAAGCAATTACAGTCGATTAAAAGCCCCAAGGTGATGGACAACAAAATTATTAAAATATACAAAATATAAAAGAGCTAAAAACAATTTCCATTAAAAAAAACAGAATGACAAACACATCAGTACAGGCCATAACCCAAATCACCAATGCATAAAAAGCCCACCATATGTCTTCAAATGCCTGGGAGTAGAGAAAAGTCTTGATCTGGTATGAAGAATATGACAGTGTTGGTGCCAGGCAGGCCTCACTGCGGAGAGCTTTCCACATTTGGGGAGACACCACTGAAAAGGCCCTCTCCCTTGTTGCCATCCTCCATACTTCCCTCAGAGGATGGCACTCTGAGAAGGACTTCAGATGTTGATCATAGTATAGGTTCATACCAGAAGAGGCCCTCCATCAGGTATTGTTGTCCCAAACTGTTTAAGGCTTTATAAGTCAAAACAAAAAAAAATGAGATAATGAGCTTTGTAGGTTCATCTCTAAGTCAGTATCCATAACTTTAGCCAAATTAAAGCCTCCTGGATCCAGTAAAATCTGGAGGTCCAAGCAATTAGACCAATCTGGTGCTCTCCAGCTGTTCTGGACTATAAGTCCCACTATTCATCATCATTGTATGGGGCTGATGGTAACTGAAATCCCAAACATCTGGAGGACACTAGTTTGAGGAAAGCTGAGTTAGACAAAATCAACTAAGTAAACTCATCCTGCAACAGTCCCAGAATAGTAGAGCATAAATCATACATAGAAGTCTTTGTTTGCCATTTTAACAGCAATAGTCATCTCTGTTTCATGTTCTGAGCCCAGAGTTAACTGTATCTTTTTTAAAAAAATCTTTCTTCCACTGGAGCAAAAGGGAGTGGCTTCACCTTTCTTCTCATATGACATTAGCTTCAGTAGTTTGACACCTTTGCTAACACAATGGAGGGAGTAGAGATGGTGGTGATGCGTGTGGAGGGGTATACGCTCTATTTGCTCATGGTGTTGGAGCTTCTTGCAGTGCCACACAAGTAAAAGGAGTGGGGATTAACAAGCCTAGACCTGAAAACAGCTTCTAATCTGTCATCGTTTTCTTAAAGTGTGGTAGGGGAGATACCTAAGGAATATATCCTCAAATAGCTAAGCATTGCTGAGAAAGACAGAAGGGGAGGGGGGAAATTACAAGACAAACCAAATACAATAATGCACATGAAAACAGAGTGGCTTGAACCTTAAGATCAGTGAATGGAAGGAAATCCACAGGAGAAACGTTTCCTGCCCCCCTCCTCACAACTGCTTGCGCTCCCCTGAAATGGACAGTCCCCCCACCTTTCTTCCCTCGGCAGAAGGAAAGTCCCCCCACCTTTCTTCCCTCAGCAGCTGGCTATGCTCTCCCAGCTTCTCTTGATGATCCAGAGCCCTCCTGAATCTTGTGGGATGGGGCATGGAGAGCTGCTGGGGAATTACCCAAGATCAGACTTGAATCCTACCAGTAGGCAGAGTGTAGCAATCACCCCAAGTAGCAGATTCTGGGAGGTGGCAGTAAGATGTTGGAGGAGAGACCCATGTGCCATGCCACCTGCTCTACCCCCTCCCCCCTAAGTTCGCCTTCTGCCTTCATGTGCAGTGGAGGATGCTGTCCCATAATCATTGGTGAAGGCAGATTCATCTGCCAGTCTAGTCACCTTTTATACATTGAATAGGAGGGGGTGCCATCTTGTTCTTCATCTCAGGCAGTAAAATGACATGGGCCAGCTCTGCACAGAAGCAAGGTCCTCCTCTCCGCCCACACCAGCCCTCCACCCACCAGCCCACACTGTTCAGCAGGCCTCCAGCCATTCGGAAAGGCTTTGGGGCAGGCACAGAGACAACATGCTAAGCCATGGTTAGGCCAAAAACCCTTTTGCAGTGAATGTGTTTAAACTGTGATTATGTCACCACCATGGTTAGGAATGGTTCACACAATACTCTAAGTCATGGTTCACATAACAAGCGAAGCCATAATGTTTAGCTCAAAATGCTTAACCACCATGGCTTAGTGTGTCATCTGAACAGGGCTATTAACATGCAGCAGGGAAGATAAGTGGGGATTGGAAATTTCCCTTCCATGAACTTCCTTCCATTCACTTTCCTTAGGAACAGTGATGCACAGGTGCTCATCATGACAATCTCCATAGCCACATCCCCAAGGAGAGTCCAAAAATTGCAAACAGCTGTATTGATCTCTCTGTGTGTGTTATACGTGTCTTTTGGAAACTAGCATGCCTTAATTACTCGTTCAAGACCAAGCCACCCCCAAATACTTTGCATTACAACAGGGATTTCAGTTACTGGGAAATACATTTTTGTAGGAAAAATCCATTTTATCCCCACTTACTGCTATTCATTCATTTCATTTATTAGATGCCTCATAAAACTAGATATTTTACAATACAGATAAAGTCAATGCAACTCATACCAAACAAATGCAGTACAGTATCAGTAAAATACAAATACTGCTACTTAACCCTGCTCATTAGAAAGTCCTAGTACATTGTCCCTGTGAGCCCTGCCTTCACTATACCACTGCTCTGGATCCAAACCAAAGCAGTGGTATAATTGTCAATCAATTAAGATTAACAATAAAAATAGCAATTTTCAGAGGATCCAGTCTCAAATTAGGGAAAATGTAGAGCAGGAAACAGCATTTGAATGGCAGAAGGAAGAGAGGAAGGCAGCCAAGCACATTGTTTGAGGCAACTCACGCACCCCCACGTCTATTTTTTATTTGGGGTCAACCTGCTTATTTCAGGGGGTGGGGGGTGAAAGCATATGAATCCCACACAAATTATCCATCTTATTTTGTGATCAAAATCTCTTTTCACAGGGAAATCAGCGCCTTCTTCAAGCACAGATGTTCAATCAAAATTCCCGCGGCAGAAAAAATTGCAAGACTTGTTGCACGCAGGCATACCGGGAAATGACTGTTCTCTTGCAAAGGAAACCTGTCGAGGAGACGATGCCTGTTTCACGCGGTATAAGAAATTCCAGAGAGTCTGCCGAGCCGAGGTAGCCAAATGTAGCCTCCAAATGGTGGTGCAACAATGCTTCACAGCATGGAAGGAGCTCACGAAAACCATCCTGGGGAGCTGCACCTGCCCAGACCCAATGCAGAAAAGATGCACAAAAATATGGGAAAATATCTTTAACAACACATGCTTACAGTACACGCAGGAATATCAAACATCTGCCATTAGTCAGAAAACTTATGCCGGGGAGGGAACTCAAGGCCACAACGCAGGTAAATGTATGCAACCCTCCCTGCCAGTCACTCCTTTCACAAGCAAACTTACCTGAGGGGTGGAGAGTGATAGTGAGTAGAGCTAGCTACAATAGTGGGTGTGGGGGGGGGGGGGTAGCGGGGGATGTTGTAGCCTTTATCCTTAAGGCCTGGATACTCCTGCCCAACTCACTGGATCAGATACTATTGTAAACTACCCTTCCCATCAGTGGAGGCTGGTGGCTTCAATTTTGGCAGGACTGTAAGGATGTTTTTATGATGTTTTAATGCAGTTTTAATAATGTGTGCCATGTTTTAATCAGTTTTATGTATTTTATAATATTTTATATTTACTGTTGTTCCCCGCCTCAATCCAAACGGAGAGGCAGGTAAGAAATTTATTATTATTATTATTATTATTATTATTATTATTATTATTATTGTTCTGGGTTTTAGTCAGAAACAACCAGAACTCTGAAAGAGCTAACTAAGGTGCTGAATCCTACCCCCAAAATAGCTTGGATAGCTCCTTTAGAGTTCTGTCTGGTTCTGACTAAAACCCAGAATGGAATTGCAACGCTACTGAAATCAGAGCCACCAGCCTCCATTGGTCCCTATCTGTTCCAGTGGCAACAGACCAGGCGTTAAAGATGAAAGGTATAAGTTATTTCTCCTTTAGCCTTGTATGCATATCTGAACAAAGATGGCAATAGCAGCCTGATGTCTGCAGTCCATGGTGGGTCCCTGTCCATCCATGGGTCCCATCAGTTGCCTGACTTTGCTGACACCAGGATTTGTCTCAAGGCAAGGATCTGTGGGTCTCAGGCTCTCCACTAAGAATGTCTCTAATCAAGAAATTCAAACAGCATGTTTGCTTCCAAATCATGAAATGTTCCTTTCCGTTGCAAGAATACGTTTAATAAGTGGATGTAAATAAATTCCATACATCCAGTATTGCGGATGTACAGAATTTGTCTACCTCTCATGGATTGTCAGATGTTTTTCATTCCCTTATCCATTCATTGAGGGAAACAGGTTTTTTTTCTTAGGGATGTACAAACATTTTGTTCTACTTGTGCAAATGTGTACTTGCGACCTACACCACTTCACTTACAAATCGACAATTAACTTGCAGTATGTAGTTCATTAATTCTGTATATATTTTATTGCAGATCATATGAAAATAAAATCACAGTGGAAGTTATCAGCTCTTTCAAACTACGGTAAATGTCTGTCCTGCATGGATTTTTCGTTTGTGACCCACATACAGTTTTGAGAACTGTTGGGGCCCAGGACACACTCCATATACAGTTTTCACAACATTTTCAAAGTGTTTTATCCTGCGTGTGTAGATAGGCTCATAGGCTATGACTATGTCAGCCTGACTCTTGTGTAGGGTTAGGCACAACAAGCCAACTTAAATAGCTGGACACACATTTCGCCAGGATTTTAAAAGCACGATCCTGGACTTGTGGTCCATTTCCAAGCAAAATTCAAACTGCTGGTGCTACATGATGCTTTAGAATCCTATTCAGCTTGAGGGCCAAGTACCTGACAGAGTGCCTTCTCCCACATCAACTTTCCAGGCCACTGAATTAAATGAATTCATGGGCCAATGAATGGTTCACTCTGCACAGAGTCAGACCAGGGGTCCATTTGTTGACACTGCCTGGCAGCAGCTCTGCAGAGTTTCAGGAAGGACAGTTTCCAGTCCCTACCTGGAGATGCCTGGGATCGAATCTAGGAGCTTCCACGTGCAAAGCATGTGTTCAGCCACTGAGCCACAGCATACTGAGTGGTTTTCATCAATACCATTCCTAGTACCAGCACTTGGAAAGTGGGCCATGTTGTAGCTATGTTGTAAGCAATTACAATATATTAAGCAAACTTGTTCGCACAGATCATGTAGGCTTTGTATGGTGACCACAACATCTGCAGGCTGCATCATTCAGTTTAAGCACTCTGTGCCTTTCCCAGATCCTTATTCTACCATTCAGTCAAGGCTGGTGGCTCCAATTTTGTTGGGGCTGTAAATTAATTCTGGGCTTCAGTAAGAACCAACCAGAATTATAAAGGAGCTATCCAGGGTGCTGAACCCAACCCCTCCCCCAAAATAAGTTCAGCACCTTGGACAATTCCTTTCACAGTCCTACTAAACACAGAGTTGCCAGCCTCCATTGTCACCATTCCTATTTTGCACAGCATTTATGTGCTTCATCTGTCAGACTGACATCAGTTCACAATCAGCTATTATAAAACAATTTTCAATTACAAAAAATGCAAATCATAGAAACAATTAAAGTAATTCATTCATATTTTAAATGTTTCATCTTTTTCACACAATCTATTTTAGATTTCAAAATGAGGGTTCTTAATAAATAAAAGCAAAGGAACAAAACTTTTCATACAACATTGTGTCAGCGGACTGCCAGCTGGGCAGTGGGACCCCCTTCCTCTCCTTCTTCCTGAACTCCTCTGCTTCCCCCAAAACTTATGCAGGTGGTCGCCCCAACCCTCTGGGGCAGATTTGGGGGCATGCAGGAGGCTACACAGGAGCTGAGGAATCCATTCTGCCAATACTGTCCATTCCATAGGTGGACAGTCACCACTGGATTTCCTCCAATATTGGGTCATGTTAAATTAATGCATATTGGCATGAAATATTAATATTGAAGATAGTGCAGACTAGGTCTACTCAGGTAGATGCCAAATTTTGAAAACAAGTCCCAGTTGGTGTGTGCTGAAGGGACATGATGAAGCTACTTTGCTGATGTTAAGTAGATCTGGATCTGGTCAATACATAGATGGGAGACCAGATGGGAACACTATGCATAATGCCTTCATGATGAAAAGCAAAGGTGGAATATACTATATAATTTGAACATTTGATATCAGGAGACAAAGCAGAATAGGAGATCCCTAAGGTTGTCTACTTCCAGACTGTTAACATATACTGCTCAGCTGCCTCTCACCCAGTGAAACTGAAAGATTGAAAGTATGCTTTTATGCATAAATAGAGGAGAATTCACATGATACATATCTCCTCCCCATCCCTAGCATCCCTCAGTTCAGTTCAGCTACCCATGATCCACCCACATCCTGTTCTTAATAAATTATACTGTCATCGCAGGAACCAAATACTGAGAACTGCATTCCTCTGCTTATCTTCTATGTACAGGCCCATGACAGAAAAAAAAAAATTTTACAGCGGGGTAAATGTAAATAGCAATTGGTTGCATGTTGGAGAGCATACATGTCATCATTTCCATTGAAAGTTCAAGAATCTAGGTGCTCACATTCATATTCCTGTAATCTTCTCATTGATTTGTTGTTCCTTAGAATACAAGCCTCAGCGATCCTGCTTCCAAGTCTATGTGGAATGTGTTAATGATGAAGTCTGCAACAGGCAACTAGCTTTGTATCTTCGAGCTTGCCGAGCGAATGGGACACCATGCAATGTGAACCGCTGCCAAGCAGCACTACAGCTCTTCTACGAAAACATGCCTTTTAATGTTGCCCAGATGTTGACGTTTTGCAATTGCATGGAGTTGGATGAAAGTTGCCACAAGGCAAGAAGAGTCCTTCATGGCAAACCATGTGCAGTCAACATGGTTCCACCACCTTCATGTCTCAATGTAATTTACACATGCCAAGCAAATGATCTCTGCTGGTAAGTGAAAATACACATTATTTGCTCGATTGCGCACATTTGTTTAACCTGGTAACTCAGGATGATGCCTTAGTTACATGTCATTTCACAATGCTTCTTGAGTTTGCAAAAACAATAGGTTTTTTTGCTACACCATAAACAAAAGCTATAAACATTCATCCCCCACCCCCAGTTTAGGCCTTCATCTGAATCATCTCTGGCCATTTAGAAAATTCATGATGTAACTCTTCATTGTACTTGAATGTACATCGAATAAACCAGATGCCTAAATGCTAAGCTAATGGGCACACATATACTATTTAAGACTGAACATCAGGAAGGAGGACTGTGTTACCCATGAAGCTGAGCACTGGACTGGGTGTTTGCCATTGCTATTTTGATTCCACGCATGTGGTTTGGAGGAATCAGGGATTTTATCTGGAATCCTAGTGGATTCCACCATTGTTTATGCGACATCAATGATGCCATGATTCTAATGCTAATACACATACGTGCATGTGCACAGCTTTCAAAATAATCACTATGCATAGCTTAACATGGAGGAACATGCATAGCTAAACACTGCAGGCAACAAGGCTGTAGGTGAGGATGGTACTTGGCAACCAGCAGCGGAGGTGACTATTAGAAGTTTGAATGTTCTAAGATCATAGTCCTTTTCAGATGACAACCCATGGCGTCTGAATGTATGGCATCATGGTTGGTGGATATGCATGTATATGTGTGGGGAACATGGTTGTTTGGGTATCAGATCATGTGGTTTAAGCCTATCCCACTTTATACGTTTTTTTCTTTAACAACATGCATAACATTTTGCGGAAACCACATACAGGCCATCTTTGAGGCCTGACAGGTACACCCAACTTCTGCATTTCACAAATATTGTAAAACATAGTTGAAATGAGGAAAAGGTTAGACCCGTAGAAACAACTTCCTCTTGCCAACTCTTAATACCAGTGGTGGAACAATCATGCAGTGCTCAGCTCCCTCCACCACCATCCATGAGATGTAGCCCTGAGCAGTAGATGAACCTGCTCTTTATCCATATCATTGATCTTTTAAATTAAAGGATTTGCTTTCTCCAAATTATTCTTTTAATTCCCTTTGTATACCTATAAGTAGGGATGTGCACTGGATCGGACCCGATCCACGATCCGAGTCCGGTCCAGTGGGAAATCGGATAAATTATCCGATTTCCGATCCCGCAGCTGGATCGGCCGATCCAATCCGAACCGGTCCGAAAAAGCTCCGAACCGGTTCGGCGGATCGGCGGATCGGCGGGCGCCCACTGGCGCCCACCGCCGCTTCCATTGGCGGGCGCCAGCGGGCGCCCGCCGATGAAAGTGGACAGCGGGGGGGGGGGAGGAGGGGGGCACTTACCTTCTCGGCCCGGTGGCTCCCGTCCGGCGCCGGCGCCTACTACTACTAGCAGGCTCCGCGGCCTGCTCTAGGGTGGCGCGCCGGGTGATGTCATCACCCGGCGTGCTACTCTAGAGCAGGCCACGGAGCCTGCTGGAAGTAGTAGGCGCCGGCGCCGGACGGAAGCCGCCGGGCCAGGAAGGTAAGGAGGGGGTGCGTGGAGGGGAGGAGGGGGCGCGCGGAGGGGGGAGGGGGGAGGGGGGCCCTTACCTTTCCGGCCCGGCGGCTCCCGTCCGGCGCCGGCGCCTACTATTCCCAGCAGGCTCCGCGGCCTGCTCTAGGGTGGCGCGCCGGGTGATGTCATCACCCGGCGCGCTACTCTAGAGCAGGCCGCGGAGCCTGCTGGTAGTAGTAGGCGCCGGCGCCGGACGGGAGCCGCCGGGCCGGAAAGGTAAGGAGGGGGTGCGTGGAGGGGAGGAGGGGGCGCGCGGAGGGGGGAGGGGGGCCCTTACCTTTCCGGCCCGGCGGCTCCCGTCCGGCGCCGGCGCCTACTATTCCCAGCAGGCTCCGCGGCCTGCTCTAGGATGGCGCGCCGGGTGATGTCATCACCCGGCGCGCTACTCTAGAGCAGGCCGCGGAGCCTGCTGGAAGTAGTAGGCGCCGGCGCCGGACGGGAGCCGCCGGGCCGGAAAGGTAAGGAGGGGGTGCGTGGAGGGGAGGAGGGGGCGCGCGGAGGGGGGAGGGGGGCCCTTACCTTTCCGGCCCGGCGGCTCCCGTCCGGCGCCGGCGCCTACTATTCCCAGCAGGCTCCGCGGCCTGCTCTAGGATGGCGCGCCGGGTGATGTCATCACCCGGCGCACTACTCTAGAGCAGGCCGCGGAGCCTGCTGGAAGTAGTAGGCGCCGGCGCCGGACGGGAGCCGCCGGGCCGGAAAGGTAAGGAGGGGGTGCGTGGAGGGGAGGAGGGGGCGCGCGGAGGGGGGAGGGGGGCCCTTACCTTTCCGGCCCGGCGGCTCCCGTCCGGCGCCGGCGCCTACTATTCCCAGCAGGCTCCGCGGCCTGCTCTAGGATGGCGCGCCGGGTGATGTCATCACCCGGCGCACTACTCTAGAGCAGGCCGCGGAGCCTGCTGGAAGTAGTAGGCGCCGGCGCCGGACGGGAGCCGCCGGGCCGGAAAGGTAAGGAGGGGGTGCGTGGAGGGGAGGAGGGGGCGCGCGGAGGGGGGAGGGGGGAGGAGGGGGCGCGCGGAGGGGGGAGGGGGGCCCTTACCTGCCCGGCCCGGCGGCTCCCGTCCGGCGCCGGCGCCTACTACTACCAGCAGGCTCCGCGGCCTGCTCCAGGGTGGCGCGCCGGGTGATGTCATCACCCGGCGCGCTACTCGAGAGTAGGCCGCGGAGCCCGCTGGTAGTAGCCGCCGGCGCCGGACGTGCCGAGAAGGTAAGTGGCGGGGAAGGGGGCTTACCCCCCCCCGGAGCCGTCCGCTTCTATCCGCTGGCGCCCGCGGGCGCCAGCGGATGGAAGCAGGCGGCCCCAGGGGGGGTAGGGAGCGCGGGGGAGGGGGTTTACCTGCCGGGGCCGTCCACAGCGGACGGCCCCGGGGGGGGGGGAGGGAGTTAGGCCCCCCCTTACCCACCCGCCGCCATTTTTTCCTCATAGACTTGCATTGCAATGCAAGTCTATGGGGAAAAAAATGGCGGCCGATCCAAAAATTTCCGATTTTTGGATCGGGATCGGACTCGATCCGGTCCGGGGGGCCTCCGATTTTGTCCGAACCGGTCCGGGACAAAATTGGAGGTCCCGATCCGGGTCCCGATCCGATCCGGGGGGTCCGTGCACACCCCTACCTATAAGCCATTTGTTGTATTAATTAACATAGAGGCTGATACAACTTCTTAAAGATTAGGGGCAAAATTCAGCTCAAATGAAGCACAATTAAGTCTCATTGCTTGGAATGGGAAAGTTAAATGCATCAATATTTATTTATTTATTTATTTGAAATATTTCTTGGCCCAAGGCATCTTACAGCGATAAAATATAGGCAAACAGTAAAAATGTTAAAAACTATAAAAACAATGCTCACATTTAATCCATGGGACTACACATAAAATGCTGAATGTTGGCTAATCATAAGGGGTGTGCGCTCCACATTGAAAATCTGGGGGTCCCGCAGACCTCCGACCGAGCCCTGAACTCATGGTGTGGTTAGGGGGCAGTTTTAAAACCCTCAGATACCCGTGGTTTGGGTGAAGATCGCTTGGAGCCCTAAAGGGATCTGAAGGTTTTGTAGGCTATGTGAGGGCTCATTTTATGTTAGTCAATGGACGACTAAGAACCCTTTTCCATATTAGGAAGAGGCTGTCGCTGAGGGGTGAGGGAGGGGTAGTTTTGAGGTTGACATTTGTGACTAACCAATAGCTACAGTCCTCCCTTAGGAGGAGGGATTACAAATTATTTAACCAAATTGTTCGTGTCCTGGAACTCATTCCTTGGTTACCTTGTGGAGCATTTGGAAGGAAGGAGACACAGAGAGAGAGAGAGAGAGAGAGAGAGAGATGTGTTTGTTTAGCTGTGATTTCTCAGTCAGAGAGAGATAACCTCTGCTTAATTTTTTTTTTGGTGGGTGGGTGGGTTTTCTTTTCTCTCCTGGTGCTTTTTTTTTGCTTCTTGATTGTGTTATTTGCTTCTTTTCTCTCTGCTTTTATTTGTTTCTTGATTGTTCTTCCAAGCACCTTATAGTATCACCTCATGCTTGCTCCCCCTTTGTGTTAGCGTGTGTGTATGTGTGTGTGTGTGTGTGTGTGTTTTCTTGTTCTACACTATTACCTCCACTGAGAATTTTTTTTAAAAAAAAAATCCTTTATCTTTCTGACCCTTCTTTAAATCCCTGTCTGTCTGTCTGTCTGACTCAGTCAGAGTTTATTCTTGCAACCCACACTCCACTAAAAACGAGAGAGAGAGAGAGAGAGAGGTCTCCTCTACAAGGATTCGCTTTTGCGGCTGGTTAGGCGATTATGCGCATAATCGCAGAAGCGCATTTACGCCTAATCCCTCTGCACGAGAGGCGGCGAGAGGCGGCGAAGCGCATTAAAGGATGTCCAAAATGCGCTTTACAAATAGTTAATGCGCATAAGTGCATATTCACACAGTCAAAATGCGCTTTAACGGACGGAGCAAAATAAAACTTGCGATTTAATGCGCATTCGATAATGCGCATAATCGGAGAGATAAGGCGCCTCTACGCCCCATTTGCGCTCCGCTGGTGTGGAGGTAAATTTTTTAATGAGACTTCAAAGAGCATTAAACCTCTCGTGAAGAGGCACCAATCCTTTATCTTACATTTCACTCCACACCCCCAGTGCCTGCTGTTAGTGTGTGTGTGTGTGTGTGTGTGTGTAGTCTACTACCCCCACTATATATATATATATATATGTGTGTGTGTGTGTGTGTGTGTGTGTATACACACACACACACAAAAAAAACAATAATCCTTTGTGAATTCTGTGTTGTGTTTTCTACAGCCTGTCTAGTTTGTGTGTGTTTGTGCTGTGTTTGTGTTCTAGTTCTGCACATTGCAGCATACATTTTTATTCAAAACCCGTGCAGAAGCAGCACACATTTTTTTTCCTCGATTAATAAAGTGGGTGCTGCTGCTGGCTCTGGCCGTGTTGAGAGAAGGAGAGGGAGAGGTGTAATTTCTAGTTCCCCCACCCCCACCCAAAATTAGGTGCACCCTTTTCTCTGCTGCTTCTGCTGCTGGGGGGGATAGTTTGAGGGGGGAATATTTTTTTAAAATCTTAAAAATCAAGGGATGAAGTGCTCTCCTTCAGGTTTGGCATGGCTAAAGCCCCACTTAAGAACTACCAGGTTGCCAGGTTTTATCTCTTTATCTTTAAAAATGATGGAAATGTAAGCATTTTTGTTAATCCCCATTGACTACAATAGCGTGGTTATCCAAAAATGGAGCAGTTTTCCGATGGGTGATCCAACAGTGCGGCGAGACAGAGCTGCACCAAAACTTGGAGCAGAGAATCGCCTCATCGGAGCTCTGCCCTGAATTTCAGGGCGGAGAAGACCCACTCTGCACACCCCTACTAAATCATGCCCAGCCTTTGTATCCCTTGTTTTCTCAAGACATTTCTGTTTTTCTTTCCTTTCATTATTCACTAATCTATCCTTCTGCTTTTCCTGCATTTTACAATGAAAAGAAATAGCAGGTGGGGGGTGAAAATACCATTCCTCTTATGTTTCTACAGGGGCAAAAATGAGATGTTTACATCAAAGTGTTTAACACGAACCAGCCAGTCATGCCTTGAAGACAAAGCCTGCCTAGAATCTTTGGATACAAATGATCTTCTGTGCTCTGACAGTGCTGAATGCAGAGCTGCTTATATAGGACTACGGGGCTCTCTCCTTCAGGTTGAGTGTACCTGTGACACCACATCACCGGCTCAACAGACTGTGTGCCAGAGGTTCCACCACATATTCCACAGCAATTCCTGCTTCAGTAAGTTGAGCAAATTGGGACTTACCTGTCTCTATCGATCTATCTATCTATCTATCTATCTATCTATACTGCCCAACTGGCAGGTGCCCTTAGGGTGGTTTACAATCATAAAAACAAACAAACAAATGAAAACAAAAATAAAATTCAATAACAAAACAATAAAGACAATAATAAAATATTTGAACATTAAAACATTAAACTATTAAAGAGACACCTGTAAAGTTAATAACCAGAGTTGCAGGCTTGCTTGCTTGCTTGCTTGCTTATTTATCTATTTCAGAAGATGTCCATACCACTTTCTGTTATTTTATTTTTAAAAAAATCAAAGCGGTTTACAAGATTAAAGATTAAATGCCTGCTGGAAGAGGAAGGTCTTTGCCTGGCATCTCAGTGTATACAGTAAAGCCACCAGGAGGATCTCCTAGGGGAAAACCAGCTCCAGTTTGAATTCCAGCTCCTGGAAAGAGGTGGAGCTAGTGCTGTGCCAAAATGTGACCTTCAATTCTTGGAAGTTTCCTTTTCCCTATGAAAGAGGCTTCCACTTTTCTGCACCATTCTATCAAATTGAATGAGAACAGCCCCCCACAAGAATGTGAGAGACATTTTCAGCACAGCATTAGGCTGGGTGTGGGGGGTGACGTGGAGGGAAAACTTGGCTTTCCACCAAAATATAATCCATTTTCATCTTAATGCATAAGGCATACAAGTATTCTCACTGCCCGAGTGACTGTTTGATCAATGTGTTAAAAGAGGACATTTCACACATTATGGTGTAGAGGACACAGATTATCGCTGTGTAGGAACAGTGTAATCTGTGAAGAGCCAATGTTACTACAGATAGCAGCATTGAGGCCCAGAAGAGCATATTTGAGGTAGGAGGATCCTCACTAACCTTTTGTTGGAAATCTGAATTTTTTTCTGAAAAGATACTATGGCTTAGACAGGTGGGAGTTATCAGTCCAGGAGGAAGTTATCAAAATCTCTAAGAAGGAAGCACTTAAGAATGAGAAATATAAAATATAACTTTGGTAATGAGGGCCACAATAATAATAATCAAACAATGTCTCATTAACTTTTGTTATTTCCTTCAGCCCTGCATGGTGACCATATGTCAGGAAAAACCAGGACATACCAGGATTTTTGGTAACAAATCCGGAAAAGGGGGGGGGGGTTTATGAAATTTGAAGAAAAATCTGGAGTTTTCCCATCCTCCCCCCACCCAAAGGGCAGCTCTACTTTATAGTAAATGTGTATTAACACAAATGCTTACTGCTCCATCATTTTTAAAGCTAAAGATATGAAACTTGGCAACATCGTAGCCCTTCAGTAGAGCTTTAACCATGCCAAATTTGAAGCAGATCTGTTCATCTGTTGACTTTTAGTGATTTTGTAAAATTTGAAGTTTTAAAATTATTTTTTTAAAAACAACAACATTTTAAAAGATAAGGAGATGAAATTTGGCATCATGATGGATTTTAACTAGGGCTTTAGCCATGCCAAGTTTCAAGCAAATCTGTTCATCTGTTGATTTGTAACAAGTTTCAAAACAAAATTGAACTTTTAAAATAAAATTTAAAAAGTTGGCAGGCCGGCAAGCCAGCAGCAAGCCCTGTTAAGCAACAGCTTGCAGCAGAGTGAGGATACAATCAGAAAAGCTATTTGAGGGAAGGGGAGAATGTATCACACAGAGTATAGCAACAAAGTACAGCAAAAGCTACAAAAGTAGGAGTGAGTGAGGTTAATTTCAGATACATTGGATGTCACACTTGTTATTTCAGTGATTTTAACATGAAGATGTTATGTAGAACAGATTTGTCTTAATTGTGTGCTGTAAAATCAGACATGTGACCAAGCCTATGTTCAGGTGGGCACACACCCTGGCTACTGGACATACCCCCTGGGGGCAGACATGTTGGGGGGATGCCCCCTTGGGGGCCAACCATGTTATCCTTCTTTTGGTTTCCAAAATTTGCTCATCCTACATAAACAATTTCCTGCTTGGAAATGTAGTTAACTCAGCTGATGCTAAGCACAAACTAGAGCTGCCTCCGTTTGGGCCTTGTCGTCGTTACATATTAATAAGTTTCTTCCCCATTAAAATCAAAAGACTGGTATCTTATGATGACTTTTACATAATATTGATATAATATTGCAATGGGTTATTATTGATTTCTGTTATATTTTAATTGTAAAGCCACTTTTAGGACCTTCAGGTGAGAAAGAAAGAAATGAATGAATGAATCAGAAAATAAATCATGTGATTAATTTAGGGATACCACTTTATCAATCACATAATGAATATAAAAGATGCTCTTTTTATAACTTTATGAAGATGGGCATTCCAAACACTGAGTTTTTTTGTACACTATATCTAGAATTTTCAATTCACTTTACCTAATATCCATCTTACATGCTAATAGGAAATCCAGTCTCGAAGCGTGTATCCTTATGTATCTAAAACAGCACCACCCACACACAAAGGGGGGGGCATTAGCAGGGTGGTGGCAAACACTAAGGTTTGCAGAAATACCAAAAAACAAAAAAAAAAATCTTTTTTAGAAAAAATACCCTAAAGGGAAGAGGGAAACCCAAGGAGGACAGAGCATGCTCATTCAGCATGGAATGTTGTCTGACTGTTGCAGGGGGGAGACAGGAAATAGTGGATGAGGTGGGGAATGGAATGGGGTATCCTGGAAAAGGCCATGGCTGCTAAGTTATTAGCATAAATCGCTGGCAGGCTTTAGAACAGAGGAAAGGCCTTTATTCAGTTATAAGTGAGAACAGCCTGCCCATGTAGGCCTACTACAGTAAGTGAGAGCTCCTCTCACCAATCTCCTGTCCCAACACTTCCTGTTCCCTTACTAAATCCCAAGTCTCTCCATTTAGATCCATTATACATGATACAGCTGCTGGTGGGAACCCTGAACAGGAGTCCTCCACGCTGCAACATTTTCTTGAAGGTTCTATTTGTTTTCATGCTATTGCTCTCTTTTTATATCCTCTCCTATTTACAGGTCAGATAGGTGGAAAAGCTGACCCTTACTCATTACATGTAGATCTACCTGGGAAAATACTTCCTGCAACTGGTGAACAGTCTTTGATTTATGGTAAGCTTGACTTTGGAAAAAGAAATAAAAAGGTACCATCGGGGGTATTTGATAATCACAATGTTATGAGTGGCAAAAAGCATAGAACAGGGGACAAAGGTGTAAGAAGGCTTCAGTGAGAATTTGGACTACTCCTGAAGAATTGTGTTATATAATCCCTCAGAAACAAGGGAGCAAAACAAAATAAATAGATGGTAACCAATGAAGCCCACCCACTAATAGAACAGTTGGCATTAGCAGAATGGGGAGGGATGATTCATTTCAATGGGTCTACTCAATTATTTTATTTATTTATGTATTATGTAATATGATAGGTTTATATACCATTGATAATATTTTAAAATATATTTAAGCGGATTACAAGTAAAATAAATCCACTAAAATATTGTAAAAAATGTATTTTATTACATTAAAATACATAACAATTGAACAAATATTTATATAAAACATTAATGAAACATTAAAACCAATACAACACCATAATTACAAACAAACAAATTGGGCAGCATACTCACTCAGGGAAGGCCTGGGTAAAGAAATAGGTCTTTAATTGGCACCTAAAGGAGGCCACAATTGGTGCTTCCCAAATACCGAGGCAGAAGGACATTCCAAAAGGTGGGTGCCATCACCAAGAAAGCCCACTTCTGAGTTGCTTAGGCTGACCATATGAAAAGGAGGACAGGGCTCATGTAACTTTAACTGTTGTAGAGAAAAGGGAATTTCAGCCAGTGTAAGTTGTATGTAATTAGTTCCTGGTGAAATTCCCTCTTCATCACAACAGTTAAAGTTGCAGGGGCCCTGCCTTCTTTTGTATATGGTCACTCTAGTATAGTGCCTGCAACTTTAACTGTTGTGATGAAGAGGGAATATCACCAGGAACTAATTGCGTACAAATGACACTGGCTGAAATTCCCTTTTCTCTACAACTGTTAAAGTTACATGAGCCCTGTCCTCCTTTTCATATGGTCAGCCTAGGGTTGCTGCAAGATGGTAATCTGCCGGTTTTGGTGCAACGAGCAAGGCCTCCTCCTGTCTGCCAGGTAAACTGGTCTCAAACTGTTTAGGATTTTACTAGGTTGACCAAATGAAAAGGAGGACAGTGCTCCTATATCTTTAACAGTTGTATTGAAAGGGGGATTTCAGCAGGTGTCATTTGTATGCATTCAGCACATGGTGAAATTCCATCTTCATCACAACAGTTAAAGCTGCAGAAGCTATATTAGAGTGACCAGATACAAAAGAGGGCAAGACTCCTGCAGCTTTAACTGTTGTGATGGAAATAGAATTTCACCAAGTGCTGAATGCATAGGAATGACACCAGCTGAAATTCCCTTTTCAATACAACTGTTAAAGATATAGGAGCCCTGTCCTCCTTTTCATATGGTCAGCCTAGATTTTACAAGCCAACAGCAAGACCTTGTACTTGTCTTGGTAGCTAATAGGCAGCCACTGCAGGTAGGACAGTCCCATTGAACTCAATGGGGATGCCTTTTGAGTAGACTGGTATAGGACTGTGCTGTTAGTGGTGATTTTGGTTTTTGGTTTTTAAATTTGGATTTTTTTTACTTATGTCTTGTAAAGTCTAGAACATGTTATCTGTCACCTCAAGTGCCATTGTAAGTCCCAGGTTTCTAAAATGAAAATACTAAGCAAACCCATCCATTGTTTATAAGAATACAGGAAATGGAAATGATTTCTTGTGTCGCCAAGAAACGCTGACTGCCATTCATCTAGGGTTGAATCCAGATTTGGTCATGCTTAAAGTACACCCATTGAAACCAATGGGAGAATTTAATTACAAATTAAGTCTCATTGGTTGCAGTAGGTCTACTCTAAGCATGACTAAGTCTGTATCCAACTCCTAGTCAATGAATTTTCAATGTATATTTTCGAGATATATGGAATAGCTAATGGGATACTCAAACCTATGAACAATTCACTGCTTGAGTATGCCAGTGTCAAAAATACTTGTACTGATTTACTGTATCTTATCCTAGTGGCATAAGAATCGTGGAATGTCTTCTCTCTCTCCCTTCCTCCACCCCTGCTTCCTCCCAGTTAAAGAACGTGTTCTCTGGAGATACCCTTCAAAATAGTATGGTGATGCAAAGACTGGAATCCTCCACCTGCTTAGTACAAAGCACCAGTGCTGGTTCCAAGTTTTTGTGAGCCCCTGAGCAAGACACCCACAACAAGCCCCCCCCCCTCCTTCAGTGAGTCTGCTTTCTCATCACGTCACCAGCTGCTATATTGCATCTCCTCCTCTTTCTCATCATTGGTACCCCTTGCTTGCTTGACAGGCGGAGAGCCAGTGAGCAAGGAGGCGGTGCCATCTCCTGCTCCCCCTTCTCATTGCTACTGTTCCCTGTGCTAAAGGGAAAGGCAAGTGAACAAGAAGGTTGCAGTGGTGAAGAAGGAGAAGCAACTCTAGGGGGCTCTTGGAGGTGGGTCCCTGCTTGGTGTGGGCCCTTGGCAAGTGCCCAACGATGCCTGCCATTGGCACGGGCCCTGCTAAGCCTTACCACTGGATTCTCTTAAGGCATGTATTGATATGGCCCCTTGCAATGGAACACAGAGCATGATCCAGGCAGAATGAAGCAACATAAAGTCTCATTAACTTCAGAGGGAACGATTTCTCTCCCCTTGTGAAATCTGCAGACAATAAAACTGTGTCGTTTTGGCTGGTTTGTGCTGTTCAGTTTGTACTCTAAATATTGACGCTGGATCAAATACTCTTTGAGTAACATTTTTAATGGTTTTCTCAATTTAATTCTAGATGACACAATCACCATCATTATATACGTCGCTTGCATAATCCTTATCCTGGGAATAATCCTGCTGGCTTTGTTAAAGACCAGGTAATTGCTATAGTATGCATTGGTTGTATATGGACTCCAGGACTGGTCAGGAAGTATGTGCCTATGTGTGTGCATGCACACCAGAGTATTCTTTTTCCAGTGTGTGTGGCTTACCTCTAGCCATTTTACTTGTGGTTCCCAGGGAAATGGAGAGTTCCATGAGGAATGTATGTGAGCTGAATAAGAAACAAAAGAAATGTAGATGCTTTGTGTGAAGCATCTACATTTGTGCTGAGTCATCTTGTGCTGTTAAATTGGGGGGGGGGGGGAGTGTATTGTTATTGTTGCTGACACTAATGAAGCAGGGATATTTACAGTTTAGCAGGAACACTTACAAAACTGGCTTCCCAGAAACAGAGGGCCCAATCTAGCTAGTGTTAAATAGTACTTTTTGGTTCCATTTCTTTCAGTGAGAGTGTGTATGCTAAAATTTCTTCTAGGAATCAATGGGACCTAAAAGTACTTAATGGTGACTGGATTGTACCCAAAGTTTACACATTAATGGCTATTAATTTCAGCCAAGGAGATTAAGTAGTTTATGTTCCATGGATAGTGAGAAGGATGTTAATGCAACGCATATGTGTTTGTTTTCAGAGCTTGTACAAATGCTTATCAGGCCAAGGCGGCTTCGCCAGCCCATTTATCTGAGAAGCTCATGATGCCTCAACAGCCATGGATCATCAATGGTGCTGATAATGCTCTTTCAGGGTCCTCTCATTAGCCATCCTGTTGCACATGTACCAGGAAAGATCTCTGGAGGAAAAAATGATCCGTATCACCACCCTGCCACTTCAGCAAACACTGGGCAACTTATTACTACACAAGAGACCACCTTTGGAGTTCTGTTTTATCATGCATACTATTTGCCTCAATACCATGGGCCAGATCTACACCAAGCAGGATATAGCATTATGACAGTGGTATGAAAGTGGTATATGGAGGCAGAATCTACGCTACTGCTTTATAGCAGTATTGAAGTGCACTGACAGCTGTTGGGGCCCTTGACACATGCCATATAACACTTTCATAGTGTTATATCCTGCTTGGTGTAGATGTGTCATGAGCCCCAGCAGTTGTCGGTGCACTTCAATACCACTATAAAGCAGTAGTGTAGATCCTGCCTGTGTTGGTGTATTTAAAACTGAGACATATAGTATCCTGGAGCTACCTGAGGGCAAAACGGCATGTTATTTTTGGAAAATACCTGCCCCCAACCATGTGTTTGCCAAGATAACATGAATGTGAGGACAAGGGGTGCTTTCAGGGGAGAAGCAGTAAGCATGAGGGGTGATTAATCTCCCTCAGGCCATCAATTTGTCCTACCAATAACCTTCCTGTCCCACCAAACCACCTCATTTTCCAGTCAGGCTTACTTTGGTCTTCAGAGACCAGCCATGGGTAAAATGGTTGAAATAGCCTGAGAAGCATTTGAAGCGGAGAGTCAAAGGATGTGAAGGGTTAAGCACCCTATTTCACCTACCAGTTCTCCTCTGAAAATGCCCCCCCCTTTTTTTTCTCAGAAGAAAGAAAAATCAAGGTTTGGAAATCCATGTCTGTGAGGGATAGTTCCACCCTCTTTGACTATTCAAGTTCTATCACATTATTTTTCCAATGCAAATGCCAAACATCTAAGGCCTGGTACTCCTATTAATCTGGTGGCACAGCAGGTGCTGCAGCATTGCGCCTTCTTGCACCACAAGGAAATTCAAGAAGTCCATGAATACCAATGCAGCAAAACCCCCTGTTGCAACTTCTCTCTGCTAACCCAGTTTCCCAAGAGCTGATGATGGCGTGTAGAAGAGCCACAGCATGGGGACCTTCCTTGTGGTGCCCATGCTGTGGCTCCTCTACGTGTTGTGGCTCTTCTCCTCACATGACCCCAGTAGCAGGGGAAAGAGTGGTGCCACAATGGTTTCCAGCCTGCCCAAGTAATTTGAATATTGCTCCTTAGTTCTTCATTTGATGTGAAATTTTATTAAAGCACTATATATATAGATATAGATATAGATATAGATATAGATGGTGTTGTACCACGTTGACGTTGGAGCATCTGGTACAATCAAAGCTCTGCCAGGTTCCTGATGGAAGGGAAGAAGGAGCAGTGGGAGGGAATGAATTTAGGAAATAAATAATGGATAAAATTTAATACAGAGTACAATTTTTCAAAGAGCACTTTTTATATATATTCAACTGAAATGATATGTTTAAAAAACTTGCTCAATGATTACAATAAACATAGGCCAAACACATTTAGACAAATGTCTTCTTCAGTGGCCAATTCTCAAGGCTGTTGTGTACTCCAAAGAGATTGTTTAATAATGGGGGCTGACTAGGTTTGTCCCAAAATATAAGGATATATAAATGTCACTCCCCGCAATGGGAAAATTAAAGGTCATCAGCAATTATGTACTCCTCTCACCCTCCTTCACTGGTGAAAACTTTTAAAACGCACTGCTTAGAACAGTTAACTCTCAACATTTTCTTTGAATTCTGTGGCAGAGGATATATTTCTCAGAAAGATGGGCAAAAGTGGTGGGGTTACTCTCAAATCAACAAGACCATGCTGTACAAGTCTCATAATAGAAATAATGCTGGTGATCAGCAGTGAGTGTAGTGTATTGGTTAAGGGTATGAGCAACAACAAGGCCCGTTTTAAATATCAGTTCAGCCACGAACAAACTGGGTGGCCTTACACAAGTGGGTGGCCAGGTGAACTCCTAAATAAAGGGGAGTCCTCTATTTGGAAGGCTCTCCAGTAGGGTGACCATATGGAAACCAAGACAGGGCTCCTGTATTTTTAACAGTTGTATTGAAAGGGGAATTTCAGCAGGTGTCATTTATGCATACAGCCCCTGGTGAAATTCCCTCTTCAGCACACGAGTTAAAGCTGCATGAGCTATACTAGAGTGACCAGATAGAAAAGAGGGCAGGGCTCTTGCAGCTTGAAGTGTTGTGATGAAGAGGAAATTTCAATAGGTGCTGCATGCATACAAATGACACGTGCTGAAATCCCCTTTTCTATACAACTGTTAAAGATACAGTAGCCCTGTCCTCCTTTCCATACGGTCACTCTACTCCTGAGGCACCATCCCAGGAAATGTAGGATTGTAGCCTTACTCCTTAAAATGCTATCTGTCCCTCTGGCTTTTGCACATATTGTCAGTTGTTTTCCAACCAGCAGGCCTTTCGAAGCATTAATTACCTTTTGGGTATTATGCTTTAAGATCCTGTGTGGAACCTGTTTGTAAAAGGATATTGCCTGCATACAAAGCTTCTGTGCTCCTACTTTCCCTCTGATTTTCCCCCACAGTGTCCTGCCTACTAAATTATTGGTTTGGTTCAATGCTAGCCAACTAGCATGAAGTCTATTCTAGAGCCCTGGGCTGATATACAGGCTGACTTTGAGAAATTGTTTACAATGCAAAAACACTTGTAGTTTTGGGGTCAACCTGTTGGCATAGAATGTTTGAGTTCTAATAGGTAACTTTTTTTGCCTTATATAGTTTTCACTTGCTATTAAAAATAAACAAAAATGTTGTTATAATGATGTATGCATTAATTTGATAAAAGCTCTTGTAGGAGTGATAGATCTTGTCCAGTTGGTGATAGGTAGAGGTTAGACAAAGACTAGATTTTTTTAAAAAAAAAAACCTGTAGCTCCATTAGCTCAACCCGAGGAAAAGCAGCATCCAGACAAGGAGAAGAAAAGAAGGGCCACGCCACAAAGTGACAAAAAGCAGAAAAGAAGCAACAATATTATGATCTTCCTCAGGGATAGGAAGACATAAGAGACATAAGTGTACAGCTCTGAATATGCATCCATTTGCATTCACACAGCTGCCCTGTCCATTGAAATAAATTGGGAAGTTCTTACAGGCTAAGATAGTCCATGTTGCACATTAAAATCCTGGTAGCTGCCAGAGTTTGAAGGGTTAACATAGACACAATTTGTATCTGTCACTTTCATAGGATGATCCATGAGTAACTCTAATATGTGGAAATCCAGGCCTCTGTAAAGTATGAATAGCACCCGTTTCTAAGCCCAGCAGGGAATTTGTACATAGAAGCCTGTTTCTTCCATGTCTATCCACATTGGATAGGGGTGCTGAGGTATCAGCCTGAATCTAGACAAGTCCATTTCCCACTTAATTTTAATTCACCTGTAATCCAATGTATGTTTTTACTCAGAAGTAAGTCCCAATTCATTTAAAGGCTTTTACTCACAGGTATGTATGCATAGGATTGCAGCCTTAGAAATCTTATTTCTAGTTATATGTTAGCAGTTGTTTTGTGTCCATTGGGAAAGAGACACAAGGCGGGAAAATAAATGCAAGAACCTGGAAGACTCTAGGCAGGGCCAGAACAAAATAACCTTTGGTGGGGGCCCTCCTTCCTTGGTGAGAGTGAGTGGGCAGTGGCAATACATTGAGGGCATCGGTTTTCACATTTCCCTACCATCGTTGTGGCTTCCTGCTGCTGTCCCACAATAGCAGCACACGGAGAGAGAACGAAGAAGAAGCAATGACCACGTGGCCCATTCAGGGACTGTTTATATCACGCCGCTTTTCCTGCACACAGCATTCTGCGGATAGATAGATAGATAGATAGACAGACAGACAGACAGACAGACAGACAGACAGACAGACAGATAGATGGTTTAAAAGGGATCTATTTTGTGATGGGAAAATGAGCAGAAGGCACGAGAGGTGTGTGGGAGGCGGACATCGCCGTCTAACGGGCGCATGAACATCCTTAAGTGGGCAGTAACGAGCATGTGATAAAACGCTCGTCTGATGATGCTCTAAGTCAGTGCTAGCTACCACTTGAACTTCACATAATGCCTGGGCCTTTATATAGCTTTTGGGGGGGACATTGTGGGAAATTAAAATGGTGGATCCAAGCCACCTGTTATGGGGGTGTGGGCACAAATCAGCATACTGGTGGCACCTCACATGGCTCAAAGGTGCCAAGCCTGCGGTGAGCAGGTTTGATTATCCTAACTTGAACTGACCAAGACAATGGAGAGAAGAAATTGGTCTCCACTGTTACATAAGAGATTAATCAATTTGAACACTGATTTTTTTTAAAGGAATCAGAGGTAAATGCACCCAGTCACTATGGATTGTTATAGTCCAATAATGTCAACACTGGATGAAAAGACAGCTGATAATTACTCCTGCTTTATGGGTAGATTGGTCACCTGCAGCTGATGAAAGTACCACTTTGTAACATATCAGGCTCTGTCCTTATGTTCTTTTTAATACTTAAGATAAACACCATATACTGGTGAGAGCAAATAACAGATGCATTCAGTAAAACCAGACTGCTGATATGCTACAGTGTTTCCAGTGAATTATTGAAAGAATGGATTTCACAATGATTCATAACTTTGTGTGTGTGTGTGTGTGTGTGTGTGTGTGTTTTGCACTGCTACTTATAGTGAAGAGGTGTGCAGGAGAAGGGAACAAAAATACTTTAGAAATCATTAGTGACATATTTAGTATTAACAAAGCTAAACTAAGAACTTGAAGATTCTATTTTTTATTTATATTTCATTAAGTTTTTAATTTACAGTATTATGAAAACGGGCAGATACAGTAAAATTCAAAACATTCCACAAATCTTGGCTAGTTTTAACATTCTAGGGATATTCACCCTAGAGATGTAAAGTGCCTGCAAGCCATTTTGCCTTTCATGGCTGTGTTGTCTGTTGAACCTGGACTATTAAGTACAGGTTCCACACAGGTTTTGGTAATGGAACAGGTTTATTAAACAGGATTATATAGATCCAGCTCCCTGACAAGGCTTTAAGTCACAGGCCTGTAGCATAGTCCCAGGGAAGAGAGGAAAGGGTAGGGAAGTTTGAGAAATTCATTTCCTTACATTTTTGAACAGGCTTTACACACTTCCTACCTTCTAGACTGAACCCGGCCTCGGCTCAGACACAATCTGCGGTTGAAGTCCGTATGTTTCCGAGTTTGCAATGTTACTTGTGGACTCTCCCCCCAATGCAATTTGAAAAACGTGCATGAAAAATTCCGTACTTTTGAAAAATGTGCACAAATGCGCTTCAAACAATGGGAGAAGAATGCATACATTTCAAAGGTAAGCACAACTGATGCATCTATTTGGGAAAATACCCACAGAAATACACATGGGTTTTCATGCGAAAATCAAGATAGAACTCAGAGAACTTGGGGGAGCTTTTGGGGGTTTTGATTTACACATCCTTAGAAAATGTACATCTGGGTTGTACATAAGAGTTATACATTTAATTCAGTGTGCCTGATTTAGGGCTCAGCCAAGTTCCCCTCCATCTCTTTTCTTCACAATGAATGTTTTTTTTTGGGGGGGGGGGGATTTGGGGACATTCAGGAGCGTGGTGTAGTTCTCTGACTTTTGGATGAAGGCATTAGTACTTACAGTTTAAATAGGCTGACCGTATGAAAAGGAGGACAGGGCTCCTGTAGCTTTAACAGTTGTAGAGAAAAGGGAATTTCAGCCAGTGTCATTTGTATGCAATTAGTCCCTGGTGAAATTCCCTCTTCATCCCAACAGTTAAAGTTGTAGGCACTATACTAGAGTGACCATATACAAAAGAAGGCAGGGCCCCTGCAACTTTAACTGGTGTGATGAAGAGGGAATTTCACCAGGAACTAATTGCATACAAATGACACTGGCTGAAATTCCCTTTTCTCTACAACTGTTAAAGTTACAAGAGCCCTGTCCTCCTTTTCATATAGTCAGCCTAAATTGCAATGTGTTCCAAGTTGGGGGAGGCCATCTTTTCCCCATGTAATACTAGGCTGACCATATGAAAAGGAGGACAGGGCTCCTGTAACTGTTAAAGTTACAGGAGCCCTGTCCTCCTTTTCATATGGTCTACCTATGTAATACTCTGGGAACAACGCAATTTCAGCATGGAGCACTTACCTGAATCATACTTGTGTTTTTAAAGTACTACTTCCCTCCAATGTGAGCTTTGCCCCCCCATCTTTGGAGACATTTCTTTGGGGGACCCACATGACCTCCCCAAATGTGGCAAAATGGGGGGTCAGATGATTTGGATCAGCCTTTCCCATGGTGACTGTCCTTCTACTTAATTAGTGGTGGTGGTGGTGGTGGTGGTGTGTGTGTGTGTATAGAGAGAGAGAGCACCATTGTGCCCATTCACTATGGAAATTTCACCCATTAAGTCCTTCTTAGCAGAAGCTAAGCCTAGCTACTTTACAATTTTACATTTTACACAGACATTTTCTCTATATCTTATTGATCAAATTTAATGTGTACAGGAGCAATAGGCTGGCTGCTGATGCATCACCCCAAGAGATAATGCATCACCAAATAAAATGGCAACAATTTGCATAACATGTGCACATGCAAATATATATGTATAGGGTGCAAATTTAGAAAGCATTACTATGTTTTAGATGGAAAAACAAGACACCTCATCGTAGTGGAGAAGACTGAGGTGTGCCTGGCTCGGCCTGCTGTCCAGATGTTAAGTGTTGATGGGAACGTCAAGGCCCCCTGCTGCTCTCCCTCCTTATAATTCTTTTACTTTAAACCAGTCGGACTAGACAGCCCTTCAAGTAGAGGACACCTTCAAATAAGGGCTGTCCTCTGCTAGCTCTCCAAAATAGAGGACTGTCCTCTGTAAAGTATGCAAATTCATGATTGTGACAACAAATACAATAAAATCCCAAATCCACATTTCTGAGGAGAGGAAATATTATGTACAACAGACCTGGAAAGATTTGTGAAGATAGCTGAAGTGAAAGGTGACAACGGTGTTGGTCTTGACACACCTTTGGGCCATAAAGGCGGGCGCTGCGTGACTAAAGTTTATTTCACATGTTACCAGCAGATGAATCTGGAGAGAGGCTTAACCTTGGCCCAGGGAATTTATTGCACGTATGATGCTCTTGAAGAAAATGAACATGACCACAATGCAGCCACAAGGATGAAGTCCCACTAAAAAGAATGGGATGAGTCAGCTGCTTTTCAATCCATTTTGCAAGCTTGACTGGAAACAATGGACGGGCTCCTGAGGTTCAGAAAAAGTACCAATATCAATCAGGAATGTATGAGAGATGGTACCAAGGTTCTGGTAGCTAGAGGGAAATAATCATCCAAAACCTTACAGATGATGAACGCATCCCTTTCATTCCCACCTTCTGTTTTCTTTATGCCACGCTTTTTCTTCCTTTATCTCACTGGCCGAAATTCTCAGATTTCTCAGCGAAAGGAAGAAAACACAAAAGTTCCCTCTCCTACTTTAACATCCTGTTCACTGAAAGTTCTATGCTGTAAGGTTCTACATGGCCCTGGCATGGGGATTTCACACAGGGAGCAAATCTTGGGCTTGTACACCTTTCTCCCACTATGCACAGAGCCTTTACTATGAATCCGGGGCTACTTGTGTAAATGCCTGTGCAAATAAGCCCTGCTCACATGATCGCAACACTGCTTTTTCATGGCCAATGAATCACCCACTCCACTGGTGCTTATGCCATAAGCCCCAATTCCCACTGAAAATTCTCCAGGCAGCTGGAAGGAGTGAGCAAAGCTTGCCTCCATAGAACACTGTGCATATTCCATTGTGTATAAAACAACAGGGCTGTGTGTGAGCTGGACTTAACTTTCTGTGTTGAACAGATTGATTTTTTGAGGGGGAGGTGGAATTGGGAAAACATTTCTAGCAATTTGTGAACAAAAGTCTGCACTGTAAAAGTACTGACGTTTTGAACTTCAAAAGGATTTAAAAAAATCCCCATTGCTGATCTGACTAGGTTGTACAAATAAAACACTATTATTTCTTAAAACAGTTTTTGCTGATTTACACAGGACTGTGCCACTCATTCAACTGCACTCAACACACTTCCCTGTGACCTCATCCGAAAACAATTCCACAAAAGGGGGAAGCCAGGAACACTTCCACCTCAGGTAGTTCAGGGGCACTTTCCTGAACCTCCATTATAATGATAGATGGATGTCAGGGGGAAAAAAAACAATAATGCAGAGAAACTGATTTACATGCAAAAGTATTGGCCAATTTTACTCATGTTACCAAAAAGCACTGCAGGGACATTTCCTCCTAATTTGAAGGAAGGTGTGAAAAACAGCAGCCATGCATATGTGAAGGGTGGGGTGGGGGAGAGGGTGGTGAGATCCAGATTAGGACCATGGTGGGGGCAAACTATTACAGTTCCCCTCCCATACAGCACAGTACCAATAGTGGCTAAAAAAAAAAACCACACAGGGCCTGTTCAGGCAACACGCTAAGCCATGGTTAGGCTGCTAACCCTTTTGCAGCAAATGATTAGTGAGTGTTTAAACCATGGTTATGTAACTACCATGGTTAGGAATGGTTTGCATGACACACTAAGCCATAATGACCTTGTTCAGATGACATGCTAAGTCATGGTGATTAAGCATTTTGAGCTAAACATTATGGCTTAGCATGTTGTGTGAACCATTCCTAACCATGGCTGTTACATAACCATGGTTTAAACATGCTCATTAACCATTTGCTAAAAAAGGGTTAGAGGCCTAACCATGGCTTAGCATGTTGTCTGAACAGGTCCAATGTTTAGCCCAAAATGCTTAACCACTATGGCTCAGCATTAGGCTGACCAGATAAAACCCAGGTCAGGACTCCTGGAACTTTAACAGCTGTAGAGAAAAGGGAATTTCAGCCATTGTCATTTGTATGCAATTAGTCCCTGGTGAAATTCCCTCTTCATCACAACAGTTAAAGGTGCAGGGGGCCTGCCTTCTTTTGTATATGGTCACTCTAGTATAGTGCATGTATCTTTAACTGTTGTGATGAAGAGGGAATTTCACCAGGAACAATTGCATACAAATGACACTGGCTGAAATTCCCTTTTCTCTACAACTGTTAAAGTTACAGGAGCCCTGACCTGGATTTTATCTGGTCACCCTAATCAGCATGTCATCAGAACAAGGTCACAGTTACTAACTGCATGAATAAGGTCACATCTAGTTTGACCTGAACTGTGTAAGGGAGGTATCCAAGGAACACTTCTACTGTGCATCTTCCATTCTTCCAATAACCTTAGCTAGGGTGACCAGATAAAATCCAGGTCAGGGCTCATGTAAATTTAACAGTTGTAGAGAAAAGGGAATTTCAGCCAGTGTCATTTGTATGCAATTAGTTCCTGGTGAAATTCCCTCTTCATCGCAACTGTTAAAGTTGTAGGGGCCCTGCCTTCTTTTGTATCTGGTCACTCTAGTTTAGTGCATGGACCTTTAACTGTTGTGATGAAGAGGGAATGTCACCAGGAACTAATTGCATACAAATGACACTGGCTGAAATTCCCTTTTCTCTACAACTGTTAAAGTTACATGAGCCCTGACCTGGATTTTATCTGGTCAGCCTAACCTTAGCACAGCGGTCTTGCACTTACCTAATGAAAAACACAGAAACATGTACAACAGCAGTGCTAAGTGGCATTTTCCCGAATGCTATTGGTCAGGTTTTGTTTTGTTTCAAACAGATAGGATAGAAGTATATTACAGATGAATTTAATGTATGTATTAACTATAGGAGGGTGCCATATATTTGCAAACCATGGCAGGCTGCCATTTCCTACAGATACTTGGAACAAGATAAAGTCATTCATATTCTTAACAGATGTCAACCATAGTAGAACATTGGGGGTGGGGGAGAAATGCTACTCATAGCAAATCTGGGCTTGGCTCCCTTTTCATAGCATAATTGACTTGGCAAATGAAAAGAAGTAATCTGAAGTCATAAAACGTAGAACAGCAAGGCCACACACAATGATAGACCTCATAGCCTGGTGCAAATATTTATACGGCACTAAAAGTCAGCTTGATTAAGAAATAACAATGTATTTGCTATCTTTAGAACTCTGCAGTCAGTTGCATTCAGACTGGTTTAGCATACCAGTTAAAGATATAATAATAAGACCTCCTTGAACTTGGCCCACAGAATTTGTGAGCCACCAATTCAAATACGAACCAACCAACCTCCTTGTTTTGGCAGTCCAAGACAGGCAACGATAATGAAGTTTATGTTCAAAGCGTCCAAAATTATTTAAGGTGTATGGTCCATAATACATGGCTGGTGGGCTGGTATTTAGCTTTAGGGGCACGGAGTGCACTCATTTGCAGGGAAGGTCATTCTGTTTCTTATCCACTGGGCTTGGTGGGTCTCAACCCTGATTCTCAGATACAATTTCAACATAGCAAACTCGCCTCGATGTGCCCCTTTCCCCATGTCACTTTAGCATAGTAAATATTGATTCTGATGTATAATCCTTACACCTTAAGAGCTGTGATTAATCATGTCTCAGAAAAGCCTTTTATAAATCTCAAGTGCAGACAAATTGTGTTATTTATTTATTTATTTGTTTGTTTGTTCATTCATTTATTTATTTCATGTTTGATACCAGGGTGGAGAATATTTGTCAGGCTGAATATTTTATAAATAGGTCAGCAGACTGCACCAGAAAGCACACACGCATTCATGTTTCCAGAGGAGGAGTAGAAGGGAAGCAAAGTACGTCTTAAAAGATGAATGAATATATGACGGCATAACTTTCATGGGCTACAGCCTACTTCAGCTGATGCATATGTACTTCTGTGGCAAAATTCTCACATTGAGGTATGCTCAGTTAAATACATGGACACGGTGAACCTTTTCTCTGACTCAAACATACATTTTCCTTCTCACACTGTAAGCAAGCCTTCATGTCCTCTTATCTGCACACTTGAACACAGCTACACTTCCTTGAGGGGTTGCATGGGCATAGTGTTTAGAATGAGATCAGATGCCAGATGGGGCCCAGTTAACAGAGGACATGGTGGCTTGCAGGATGGCAATCTCCAAGGGCCCCGAGGAAAGGGGGAGAGAGTTCCATTTGGCAATCAGGCCGAGGGTACCCACTCTGATTTTATAATATACTGCTACCAATATAATACACTGCTGCCAATATAAAAAAATATTGACATATCAAATATTGACTATGCTGAAATATTGACTATGCTGCTGTTTCCCTTCTCTGCTGAAATGATTTATTGATTTATTTTGCAATAGGCTTGCCTTATGCAGCTATAAATAGGCAGACCATATTGGTGGACAAATATTTAACTTTTAGAAACAGTATTGCATCTTTTGCAGCTCAACCACTGAATGAAGCTTGAGCAACTTTAGAATTCGTTTTCTTGTTCAAGGCTGTGCAAATGAAGTTCCCAGCTTCCATAACCTTGAAAAGATTCACACCCTAAAATTGAAAGAAAAAGGGAAAGAGATGTTATTTTATATCTATTCAAATTTTCAACATCAGAGGGAAACTTAATTAGAAACATGATCAACAGGCCCTGTAATCATTTAGTATCTCCATATAATGTGTCACATTCTTATAGTCGTCTGTGAGTCTGCCCATTTACCTTACTTCCTATACTGTGGGATCACACCATGTTCTATTTTGTCCCCTGTGCTTTGTAACATCCACATGAAATTGCTATGTGATGTTATCCAGATGTTTGGATTGAGTTGTCATCAATACACAGCTAAGACTCACCTCTATTTCTCTCTCCCCCATCCTATCTGATTAAGATGAGACGGGAATAGTGCTAACCCAAAACCTGGGTAGAGTAATGGACTGAATGAAGGTCGATACACTGAAACAGACACCAGAAAAGATGGCAGTCTTGTTGGTGCATAGTTCATCTGTTTCATGCCTTGGTTACTGGCATTCACACTGTGCTAGGCAGGATTAAACTCCCACCAGGGGAACACATTTGCAGCTCACTAATCCATCTCTGTCATTGGAAACACCGGATGCCTCTATGCCATATAGTGTCTTCTACTGTGTAAGTTGCGATCCCATCTGGAGTGAGATAGCCTGGCCTCAGTGATCCATCTCTTGGTCAACTGCAGATTAGATTACTGCAATGTGTTGTACATTGAAGATAGTTTGTAAAATGCAATTAGTCCAAAACACATATGCAAGCCTGTTAACTGGGGCCATTTCTACACCAGGCTGTTTGCCTGGGATGGCCCCGGCAGGTCTCTGTGAGCCCAAATGATGCACAGGGACTCCCAGGGGGGGGAACGGCCACAGGATTTGCCAGGGATAAGGGACAAAAACAAAAACAAAATGGTGGGTGCGACGACCCAGGAGGGACCCGGGACATCGTGCCCATGATCTGTATTGACAGTGACGATCTCGGAGGCAGGGATCACCCGCCCTCCTCCCTCTACACCCCTATGGTGTAGAAAGGGCCTGGGTCCGGACACTCTACATTATGCCTGTGATATGCCAATTGCACTGCCTCCCAGTTTATTTGGAGGCTTAATTCAAATTATTGTGTTTGAACCTTAACGCTTCTCACTTCTTGGGACCAGGATGCCTTGCCTCAACACGTGCCTGCCCAAACACTAAAACTGCCTCCCCCAAACCTGGTGGCCTCCAGTTGTTTTGGACTACAACTTTTATCATCCCTTATCATGGCCCATGTTGACTGGGGCTGACAGGAAATACAGTCAAGGTTGGGGAAGGCTGTCTTAGTGTATGGGAAGGCACAAGTTGAAGACAGAGAAGGATTTTATAGAGGAAGCAAGGTCGGAGAGAAGGTGGGCCCCACTTGGGGCCTAGGCAAGGAGGAGGAAGCAAAGAACAAGGTGGCAAGGCCTGGGAAAAATAGTCAGATGAGGCAGTAGACTTATGTAAGTGTGTTAACAGAAGGAAAGAGACAGAAGAAACAACCATAAGAGCATAGAAGTAAAGGAAGCCATTAAATGGCGTTTAGTTATGATAGTTATAGGGATCTCCAGGATCAGAGGCAGTTTGCCACTACATGGAGATCAACAGTGGAGAAGGTGTTTCCTTTCCATTCCTGCTTTGGGCTTCCCAGAGGCATCTGGTTGGCCACTGCAGAGGAAGCGTTCCGGATGTGATGGAAGTTTAGTCTGATTCTGAAGGGGCCAAAGGAAAAAAAAACATGGCGTTCTGGGCTAAATAGGAACAAAAATAAGCATTTACTTAGCTATAGCCTATTTTGTTGCAGCCTCATACCCTTGCCCATTTACTGGTCATCCCATTAGCTACAGCATCAAGGATGTCAGTTGTAAATAACCAAGATGTCTGATCCTAGAACCGCCTTCCCCAATCCAATGCACTCCAGATGTTTTGGATTTAAACTCCCAGCACTAGTGACCATTGATAATGCTGGCTGGGCCTGCTGGAAGCTAAAGTCCAAAATAACTGGAGGGCACCAGGTTGCCTAGCCCTATCCTAGAGAATGGACCACCTTCTGAGAGAAACTGAGTGGCAAATAAAGAAGGCCAGAGCATAGGCTGACCAGATAAAATCCAGGTCAGGGCTCCTGTAACTTTAACAGTTGTAGAGAAAAGGGAATTTCAGCCAGTGTCTTTGTATGCAATTAGTTCCTGGTGAAATTCCCTCTTCATCACAACAGTTAAAGTTGCAGGGGCCCTGCCTTCTTTTGTATATGGTCACTCTGGTATAGTGCCTGCACCTTTAACTGTTGTGATGAAGAGGGAATATCACCAGGAACTAATTGCATACAAATGACACTGGCTGAAATTCCCTTTTCTCTACAACTGTTAAAGTTACAGGAGCCCTGACCTGGATTTTATCTGGTCACCCTACCAGAGCATGAAGGAAAGGGATGGTTCTTTTCAGGAAACTTTTTCAGAGGATAGCAGTACAAAGTGTTGGCACAGTACCTTGGGGAAAAAGACTACCAGACACATCGAGGGGAGACAGGAAGAACTGAATGGTGAGTAGGTTGGTGGGAGAGGGAAGAGAGGTTGAAACTAAGTAGGGAATGCATGGAAAAATTTAGAGACTTGGTGGTGATAAGAATGTATGATGAACCCATCTTCTCTTGCACTAAGACCAACCTACTAGGTAGGAACTTTGTTCAATAGCAGAATGCCCAGCATCAGGCATAAGAAGAGTCCCTTTACCACACCACCACAGTTGGTGGCCCTGAGATTTGGCTTTCAAACACGTCATTTCATCTTCAGTCTCTGGTGCTAGCAAAACAAGATATGATAATATAGAGGACATGCCCATAATATTGCAGGAGCTTGTGAATAGTACTTTAAGGACTCCCAAAAACTAGTTACTCCCAAGCTCCGCATCAGGGAACTCAAGCAGGCCAAGTGCCTTGAGAAATAAATAATTAAAAATCCGGAGAGACCCCAAAATCCTGCTGTACCTCTATGTGATTCATTGTGTTCGTTTTCCACCTTCTGAGGACAGATCATTCTGCCCTATCTCTTCATCAATTCTGACTGGGCATTCAAGCACTCCCAACATGGGGATGCAACAATCCCTCGGGAGAGGCTCTTGTTTCTTCTCTGCAAGAGTCACTGTTTTCGGATGGTCTCCTTCTAAACGGGAAGGTACATACAGAACAGCGACTAATCTGAAGAATAGAGGGGCAAACTCCTCAAAGGGTAGGCAATACTTAGTCTTTTTTTACTTTTAAATACTTCAACAGCAACACTTTCTGGGTATAAGAATGCAGAGGAAGGATAGCTCAGTGGTAGATCATATGCTTTGCATGCAGAAAGTCACACGTTCAATCCCAGGCAATCTCCAGTTCAAAGGCTTGGGTAGCCTGAGGCCCTGGAGAACTACTGCCCATCAGAGTAGACAGACTGAGCTAGATGGACAAATAGTTCGACCTGGTAGAAGGCACCACCCTATTTTCCAAAGCATTCATCAATTTTAATTTGGAGAAATATGTTTTGGAAAAACTGCCCTGAGTTTAAGGTGGATGAGCTATTCAGAGACGCCAACTTACTTCGAATACAAACTCAGATTTCATGCATGTTTATGCTTGGAAATAAAATTCATGAATGTGCACTGAGGCATGGATACATTCTTTAAAAATCTGATGGAGATACATCTAGGTAAATGTGTTTAATAGCCTTTCTACACTACTGTTTTAAAACGGTTTATAACCATTTTAAACCGGTTAATAACCGCTATTAACCGGTTGAAAACTGTTCTAAACCATTTAAAACAGTAGTGTAGATAAGCTCTAAGTCTAAATTGTAACAGTACTAAATAGTTACTAATTTAGGATTCCAAAAACCCATTGATTTTAGCACACAAATTCTGTAAACAACATCTGCACCTTAGATCATATTTTTGTCTCTTGGCAAACTTTCACAGAGGTTGTATATTTGTGACACAATGGTGCCCTTAGCAGCAGAGTACACTATATCTGTAGACGGCTGAAGTTCAGCTTTCTTTCAGTAAATTAACAATTTGACTAATCATTTCAAAGGCTGCTTTAAAAGAGGCATTAAGAGCACAGCCTATCTGACGAACACTCAAAAACCATTTCATCCATTGCATCCCTCTTCAAGCGACTTCAGTCAACAAAGTGAGAACAAGAACATGGAGCTGAAAGGAAGCCAGTAGACAGTTCGGACAAATGTAAACATTAGGCAATGTTTAATTTTAGTAAGTGGTACCTGCTCTCGATAGAGAAACACTAGCAAACAGGAAAATAAACTCTAAGACCTAGAACATAAGAGCAATAATATTTCTTTATTTTTAAATTGGGGTGGGAGGTTGGTCATTGTTTTAAGGATGTGTGTTCCCATCCTGGGAGTACTGGTTGGGTAGATGTGCAAATCCACATCTCTATATTAAAAGAATTAAAGAAAAATATTATTAATTCTAAAAATTAAATAATCCAACCATATGAGTAAGAGTTGATTGCATGATTTCCATGAGAAAGACCTAAGTGACTGGCTATGCCCACATGGTTGAGTCATACCAGCTTGCCTACACTTTGAGATCAGTGGCCTGCAGGTGAGAACAAACAGGCTGGCAAACACTAGGATACAAACCCGACAGGAAGTACAGGGAAGAGCAATGTGGGTCTGTGTGCCAAAGAGTATCAAGCAAACAATAAGGGCAGGCACATATTGTGGAAACACAGAAGACAATAGTTATTCCAAGGAGTTAGTGCCATACAACCATTGCTCCTTCTGTATCTAGACTTCCTGTTGCTTTAAGTGGTTAGCTATGCTTCTTCTTTCCAGGGTCAGTTATGTGATTGAGACAACATCCTAAGAGGCTAGTAATAAGCCTCTGGTCAGATCCCAGAGTAGCTGGGACAGAGCTATCTAGGCAGCCAGTTTGGCGTAGTGGTTAGAGTGATGGACTGGGAGTTGGGAAATCCAGGTTCTAGTCCCCACTCAGCTATGGAAGCTCACTGGGTCACTTTGGGCCAGTCACAGTCTCTCAGCCCAACCTACCTCACAGGGTTGTTGTTGTAAGGATAAAATGGAGAGGAGAAGGATTATGCACACCACCTTTGGTTCCTTGGAGGAAAAAAGATGGGATATAAATGTAATAAATAAATAAATAAATAAATAACTGAAGTATGGCCAGGATAGGGGAGGGGTTAATGTAAGAATAATAGTATATATGAATCCCTGAGTCACTCCCAGGGTGGGATTTCAACACAGGCCAATCTGGAAAGGTGCTGCATAAGAGAAAGCCATTACTAGAGTCACATCCATATTTGGATGGTACTCCTGGCAAATGGAGGGATGTAAGTCTTTTAATCTTCCTTTGTAGTTACTGCAATCATTGCATTGTGGTGTTCTGCCTTAATTACTTTGCTAATTTGCTCCTGCTTAATAAAATATTTAGCCTTTATCCATTAATGCACTCACTATTTCTTTTTTTTTGTAATAATTTTTATTAATTTCAACACAATAAACATACACAATATAATAAACAAACAACATAACCCTCAACAATCCCCCCGTGCTCCCCCACCCCCTGAGACCTTCTCTTAATCATTCTTCATCCTTCCAAAATTTTAACGATTCTTTTGAAGGTATTTGTCCCTTCCCCGATCTTAAAACATATTCCAAAAAGGGACTCCATATTTCTCCAAAATCACTCTTACTGGACATTCCCCTTTTTATTTTCATTTTACATGTCAACATATCATTCAAGGCCATATCCCAAATTTCTTTATACCAATGTTCTATTGTATAGTTTCCTTGCCCTTTCCAATTTTTAGCAATCATTATTCTAACAGGTGCCAGGAGGTTGTTTACCAATTCTCTATTAGTTATATGCTCATTCCCACTATCCCATATTGCTAGTAGAGCTAACTTTGGGTTTAATTCCAATTTACTTCCAATTATATCACTTATTTCTTTAAAAACCCTTTCCCAAAATTTTTGTACATGTTCACAGCTCCACCACATATGAAAATAGGTTCCAACCTCCTGACACCCCCTCCAACAATTCTTAGACACTTTTTTGTCAATCTGGTGAAATCTTACAGGTGTTAGATACCATCTCCACACTGTCTTATAGTAATTTTCCTTAATTCTTATCGACAACAGCTTTAACATTCTTACTTTCCATATCCTCTCCCAGTTATAATCATTAATTTTTCCCTTTACATCTTCTTCCCACATCTCTTTTATAACATTGAGTGAATCCTGAAATTCCTCCTCTATCAATATTTTATATATCTCACTAGTCAGCCCTTTCTTAACTCCAACTTCGTCTTTTTTTCCTTTTAGTTCGATTAAATCTTCAAATCTAGTATTATTTCTACATTTCTTATTTTTCAACCTCCATTCCTGAGTCCATTTTCCCAATTGTAAACATTTGAACCATGCTATCTTTTGTCCTTTAAACAACTCTTTAATATGCTCACTGTCCTTCATCTTTTCCATCCAATTCCTTAACTTAATTATATCTTGATCTTTCAGTCTCGCTTCTATCTCTACTTTTAGTACCCTTGGGAAGTTTCCCACTACTACAACTGGGGCGAGTGGAGAGTCTCCTGGTATCAACTTCCCCCTAAACTTCTCCCAGATTTCTAAAATGTTTTCCAACAATAGGTTGTCCAGTACCTTCAATTCTTTCTTTTGCATTTTAGTAAAGAATATATTTTTCATTTTAAAATCTACCTCTCCTGTTTGCGGTTCCAACCATTCCAAATCTTCCTCCCCTAAAATACCATTAATAATATATCTTAACTGATTGGCAATATAATAATACTTAATATTCGGAAGTCCTAAACCTCCTTTCTTTTGAGTCTTGTACCATAACTAGGCTGACCAGATTTTAAAAGTAAAAATCCCGGTCCCCCCCGCCCCCCCCCAAAACAACCCCCCCACCAAGCCACCCCCCCCCAAAAAAAACCCAGCCTGGACCTACCGCCGGGTTCCTCTGTCGCCCGCGCGGCCGCGCGGGTTCCTCTGTTGCTGCCCGCACGGCTGCGCGGGGTCCTCCGTCGCCCGCGCGGCCGCGCCGGATCCTCCGTCGCCCGCGCAGCCGCGCGGGGTCCTCCATCGCCACCCGCGCGGAAGAGGCGGGAGAGGGCCGGATCCGGAAGTGACGTAACCGGCCCTCTCCCGTCTCTTCCGCGCGGCCTCTGGCCTTTCTGGGGCTCGTCGCAATGGCGACGAGCCTCGAGGAGCCCGGACGCCCACGCGGAAGAGGCGGGCGTGGGCGTCCGGGCTCCTCAGGGCTCATCGCCATCGCGATTGAGCCCCAAGGAGGCCAGAGGCTGCACAGAAGAGGCGGGAGAGGGCCGGTTATGTCACTTCCGGATCCGGCCCTCTCCTGCCTGTTCCGCGCGGCCTCTGGCCTTACGAGCCCGGCAGCGGCGGCAAAGGTGGCGGAGGAGCCCGGGAAGCGGCCGCCCCAGCAGGTAAGTGCCCCCCTTCGTGCTTACCTGCAGGGGCGTCCGCTTCCCGGGCTCCTCCACCTCCACCGGGTCTCGCTGCCACCGCCGCGTGACCCCCCGCCACCCCGGTTTTCCCCCGGTTGGCCCGGTTGGCCTCTGGATTCCCGGTTAGGACCGGGAAATCCCGAGCCACCTGGTCAGCCTACCATAACCCTTTATTTATCCTTGCTCTTTTATCCCCATTACAATAAGCATTAATCATATTTTGCCAACTTTTAATCTCCGCTACTGAAATTCTAATCGGTAGCATTCTAAACAGAAAATTAACCTTAGGTAAAATCTTCATTTTAATAACCGCTATTCTACCAAACCAAGAATGTTTTAATTTTCTATATATCTCTAATTTCTCCCCTACCTTTTTTCTTAACATTACAAAATTAAGTTCCTCTAATCTTTCTAATTCTTTATCTAAATTAACTCCTAAATATCGTATTATATTTTTATGTCTTAATCCTAACTTAGCTTTACACTTCTCCAACTCTTCCTTGTTGTAATTATACAACATCATTTCTGACTTCCCCCAATTAACTTGTAATCCCGTAATTTCCCCAAATTCTCTCAAATGCTTCTGAATTGTCTCCCCACTTTCTAGGGGATCTTCTAATGTCAATAATGTATCATCTGCAAACATATTCATTTTAATCTTGTCGTTTCTTCCTATCCCCTTTAATCTTCCATCTTCCCTTATTACATTTGCTAAAATTTCTATCACTATTGCAAATAAGATCGGTGAAAGTGGACACCTTTGCCTAGTTCCTCGAGCTAGTGTAATCTGTTGCGTTAACCCATCATTAACCATTATTTCAGCTTTATTTTTTTTATACAGCTGGTTAATCACGCCCATAAATTTATGTCCAAACCCAAATGTTTTTAATATTATTTTTAGTGCTGGCCACTCCACGCAATCAAAGGCTTTAAATATATCCAAAGCTAATAAACCTGCTTTTAAATTCCTTTTTTTATATAATTAATTATATTTATAACTCTCCCAATTAAATTAGGCATTTTCCTACCAGAAATAAATCCACATTGATCTTTTTTAATATATTTAAAAATAAATGTACCCATTCTTTTTGCCATTATTGCTGTAAATATTTTTGCATCCTGATTTATTAAAGATATTGGTCTATAAGATGCTGGACCCGTCAAATCCTTACCTGGCTTCTGTATTAAGATAACCAAGGACTGATCCCACGATGGCGGAGTCATTCCTCCTTCTAGTATATTATTATATACTTTTTAAAATCTTGGTATTAACATTTCCTTAAATATTTTATAATATTCCGGCCCCAAGCCATCAATCCCCGGAGATTTACCTCCTTTTAGTTTATCAATAATTCCCTCAATTTCTTTCTCAGTAACCAAGCCTTCCATACAATCTCTATCTTGCTCATCCAGTCTTATTTTCCAATTTCTTTCTACATACTCCTGAATCTTATCTTGTGATACCGCATCTGATGTATATAATTCTTTGTAAAATTCCTGAAAATTTTTTAATTTATCTTTCATTAAATTACATCTATTCCCTAACTTATCTCTTATTGTCCCTATCATATTCTTAGCCTTCTCTGACTGCGTGGACCTGGCCAACATCTTTGAATTTCTATTATTATATTCAAAAAAATCTCTCTTTAAATATAACAAATTCTTTTGAACTTGTTCTATATCTTCTTTCTCCAATTCCTTTTTTTTTCGCTTGAATTTGGGCGAATAACCGCTTATCTTTTGTCTCTCTTAATCTGTCCTCTAAACTCTTTATCTCTTCTTCAGCCTTTTTATAATGTACTTCCTGTTGCTTTTTAAGTGTGGACATTTCCCTAATACAGATCCCTCTTATTACCGCTTTCATAGTATCCCATAATAACCCCTGCGATTTAACCTCTTTTTCATTTATCTGCCATATTTCCTGCATTTCTTTTTTTATTTTCTCCACAGTATTTTTATTTTTAAAAATTCTTCCATCCAATCTCCATCTCTTTGCTTGTCTATAATCCTTCTTCATTTTAATATCCATCATCATTAATGCATGGTCAGTGACCTTAATTACACCAATATCACAGTCTATGAGTTTAGGTACCATATTCTTAGATATAAAAATAAAATCAATCCTTGAATAACTCTTAAATCTAGGTGAGTAGAAAGTATATTTTCTTTCTTCCCCTTTTAAAGCTCTCCAGACATCCATTAATTCTTTCCCCTCCATTAATTTACCTAACTCCGTCTTCCCCACCCCTCTAACATCTCTTATAATGTTATCCCTATCTTTCCCTTTATCAAGTACCATATTAAAATCTCCTGCCATCACAATATTCTTTTTCCCCACTTCTCCCACCATATCAAATACTTCTTCAAAAAATTCAATTTGTTTCCCATTTGGAGCATAGACATTGATCAGAACATATTCCTCGTCTTCCATCGTGCAGTACATTATGAGGATCCTTCCATTTTTATCTTTCTTTACACTTTGAATATTAATACCACATTTCTTTGATATTATTATTGCCACCCCTCTCGCTTTAGAAGTACCAAATGACTTTTCATACACTCCCACATCCCTCATTCGTAGCTCATTAACCCCCTCCTTTATTTGATGAGTTTCCTGCAAAAAAATTATATCTAATTTTTTTCTTTTTAACAACGTCTCTATTCTTCGCCTTTTGATAACTGTTCCTAGCCCTTTAACATTTAAAGTTGCCATTCTTAATTTATTTTCCATTTCTCACTTTCACACATATCTTTAAATTGGTCTCACTCGGTGATACACTTACCCCCCCTCCCTTACCCTCCCCCCACATACACCCCCATTTTTACCCCCCTCCTCACCAGACATCTGGGCACTGGTCCCAATTATTTTTAGAACTCTTTGGGGGGGGGGGGGGAACCCGGCCCAACCTCCAGAATAGAGTCTAATCCTCCCCTCCTTTTTTATTTTTTTTTCCCTTCTAATCCCTTATCATTGACTGGATCCTCCAACCGCGCCTTCTTCTTGCTCTGTTTCTCCACCATCCTTGGCATCGATTATGCCCAGCTTCTCCAACAGCTCCATTCCTTGTTCACACGATGTTATTCTTTCTTGCTTCCCTTTCCACATAAATCTCAAGAACACTGGATATCCCCAGCTGTAAGTTATTGATTTCTTCCTCAGTGCTGCTGTACACATTCTGAAGCTCTTCCTCCACTGAACGGTCTGAGGCGAGAGATCCTGATAAATTTGGACTGCTGTTGCTTGAATCATTGGTTGACCTTGTCTTCTTATTGCTTGCATGAACTTTTCTTTTTTATAATAATTAGCAAATTTGACAATTATGTCTCTTGGGAGCATACCTTTCCTCTTATATCCAACCCTATAAACTGACTCAAGATCCAGCATCTCCCAAGTCTCATGTGGGTCCTGAAGTCTTATCCACGCCAAGATTGTATCTCTTAAATCTTTTGGAGTCTCTCCTTCTTGTTCCCCATAATCCCTTATGCGAATGTTTGCACATCGATCTCGATCCTCCATGGCGATTAAGCGTAAATCATGTTGAGACAGCTGCTCTTCCTGCTTCTTGCAAACTCCAGTCAAGGCTTTAGTCTCTGTCTGCAAAACCTCCACATCCTTCACCACTTGCTTTAAACCAGACATTAACTCAGTTTGTGTATCAGTAATCCGTTTTGCTAACCTTTGCTCGTGGTCAGCCAACTCAAGCCTAATCATTTTTTTAATATCTTCCTTTAATTCATACATTGGGTCTGGCTGACCTCCTCTGGTGATCTTAGGAATTACAGCTGGCTCTGGTGCTTGTGACGTAGGTCCTTTGGTCGGAGAAGTTTTCTTGCTAGGCTGCTTATCAGGCATTGTTTGCGTCTCCAAGCGAGTCAATCTCTGCCAAGTTCTATCCGAGACACGCTCTTTAGAGAGTCTAACCCAGGCGGGGGTGGATAGAGGGGGCCTCTTCTCCCGTTGTTGCTTCTTTTTGCTCATAAGATATTAAACCCCCCCCCCCTGTCTGCCTGGCGACTCACTCTTTATTCTTACAACAGCCTGCAGCTACAATAATTTTACTTTTACTGGGGTTTAACGTTCTTCCTCTTCACATATATTCACATATATTTTATCTCCGACTCTCCCCCAGTACGCTGTCAGCCAGTCCGCCTTATACTTCAATTATAAGTCCATAAATTACCTTCGTTAATGGCCGCTCGTCATCCTTATTCAGTTTCGATTTCACAGCCAGGATAAAATCTCCCGCGATTCAGCTCTCACTCAAATGGTTTACTGCTTCCAGTCAGTATTTCATAGCTTTAAGTAACTCTCCAACCACTCCAAGATAAGGAATTAGTGCTTAAATCATTGCTTTTCTTAGGAGCTCGAGTGATTTACGACTCTACCCCATTCACGATCAAGCCACGCCCCCACTCACTATTTCTGAATCCTAAAAAGAATGTGGCTTCTTGGCAACACAACACCTCCATATAAACTTGGTGGCAACAATACCAGGCTCCCCAGGTAATACTGGGACACATGCTATTGTCCCCTTGACCAAAATGCTCAGGGTGAGCTTGAAATGGAGAATGAAATCAGAGAAGCATCCAAAGGAGAATGTGTTGTAGTAATGGGTGACTTCAATGACTGTCACACAAACTGGGTAAATGTATGGTCAAAACAAAGATGTAGCATTTCTAGTTGTCCTAAATAATTTTGCCCTAGAACAGGAACTAATCAGAGTGGAGGTGACCCTGGATTTAATTAGAAGTGGCTTCCAGGACCTAGTGCAAGATGTATGTGTTGTTGAACTGATTGGAAAAAGTGACCACTCTGCTATCAAATTTAATTTAAGGAAAATACTTAAATATGAGGGTATTGGTAAATAGAAAGAGAATGTCAAGAGAGTCAAATCTCTCCAGAATGCTTGGGGATTACTCAAAACCACAATAATAGAAGCTCAGCTAGAAGGCCAGGAAAGGTACCACCACGGCTAAAAGGTCACCAGCACTGTTAACAAGCAGTGTACAGGAAGCTATCAGAGAAAAGGTTTCCTTCAAAAAATTTGAAATCTTGCCCAAATGAGGAAAACAAAAAGAAACACAAACCTGCACAAAGAAAATGCACGCAGATGATAAGAGATGCAAAAAAATAACATCAAGGACAACAAGAAACAATTTGTTAAAGAAAACCAGCCAGCAAGGCAGTTGGACCACTGGATGACAACACAGTTAACTGAATACTAGAAGAGGATTAGAAGATTGCAGAGAAGCTGAATGACGAACCAGGAAAAGGATCTTGGGGTTGTATTGGATAGCCCGATGGAAACCTAACTCATGTGTAGCTACTGTGAAAAAGGTAGTTCCATGCTGACAATCTTTCAAAAAGGACTAAAAAACAAAACTGCCAATATCGTAATCCCTATACACACCTCTATGGTTTGAACACACTTGGAATACTGTGTAAAGTTCTGGTCGCTGCACCTCAAAAGCAACATTACAGAACTGGATACACACATAAAATGTCAACCAAAGTTATCAAGGAGTTGGAGCAACTCCTCTACAAGGAAATGTTTGACATTTGAGGGTTTTTAGCTTAGAAAAAAATAGAGTAACAGGAGGGAGGGACATTATAGAGTTGTACAAAATTATACATGCTGTGGAAAAAGTGATTCTTTCTCTCCCATAATACTAGAACCTAGGGTCATTCATTGAAGCTGTTTCAGGAGAAACAAAAGGAAGAATTTCTTCAAACAGCACATAATTAAATTATGCCATTCCCTATCACAAGGGTTAAGTGGATGGCTTTAAAAGGGAATTAGACAAATTCATGGAGGATAAGGCTATCCATGGTTACTTGTCATGCTGCCTAGTAGCAATAGCAGCATACCTTGGAATACCAGTGCCTGGGGAACATGAGTGGGAGGTTGCTATTGTGCTCATGTCCTGCCTGTGAGCTTCCCAGAGGCATCTGGCCCATGCAGGAACAGAATGCTGAAATACACAGGCCTTCAGACTGATTCAGCATGGCTTAGCAGGACTCAGAAAGACATCTGCTTGAAAACCTTACACCGCCAGATGAAACAGACAGTGCAGGAATACATAAACCAGCGGTCTGATTCTGTATTAAGCAGCTTTTCATGCCTATATACCTTTGGTCATTTCCACCCATATATAGGCATGTCCAGTGTGGGGTTTCATGCACTGACCACCTGTCTTATGAATAAGAAACCCAAACTGTCTGTGTGCACCAATAGCTAGAATGGGAGACATCGAACTATTTAGAGATAGAACACGATTATACAATAGCTCCTTGGAAAGTCTTCTGTTGGTAACAGTGAATTTCCAAGCAAGTTTATTTTCTTGTAACAAATGCCTGTAAGGTCAGACTTTTGACAGGATCAAGCATGCTAAATAGTCTAACATTTCCCCGCAGTCATCAATCTAAAATGTATCAGTGTAGAAAGATTCATAACTACATGTCCCGTTGGTTGAAATAAATTATATACCCGCATAACATGTATCTTACATCAAGATTGTTCCCCCAGTCTGTAATTTACAGTTTTAGGAAATGTGCAAAACATGATAAAAAAAACACAGCTTACCGTATTAATTCCTAAGCCATTAAGCATGTATATCAGATCTTCTGTAGCTACATTTCCTGTAGCACCTTTTGCATAGGGGCAACCTCCCAAGCCAGCAACAGCAGAATCCACAACATGAACTCCCATCTAGAAAGCAATCACAGCACAGCCAAATGTTTGTTTGTTTTTCATCAAAGTGACTTTTCTCAACTAAATGCTCATTAGTGTAGGGCATGTTTTTTTTAAAAAAATAGCTAAGATAAGCTGAGGACATTTTCTTTATTCTTTACATCTGAGCAATTTTCTTTAAATTATTCTGATGTCATTTCTCTTCATCTGCTATTGACCCTGTTCAGATGACACGCTAAGCCATGGTGGTTAAGCATTTTGAGCTAAACATGATGGCTTAGTGTGTTGTGTGAAGCATGACTTAGCGTGTTGTATGAACCATTCTTAACCACGGTTCACACATGCTCACTAACCACTTGCTGCAAAAGGGTTAGCGGCCTAACCATGGCGTAGCGTGTTGTTTGAACAAGCCCATTGTACCTTTCACCCCTGTGCTTTGGGCGGCATATTTTAGAATATCATTTGCCACACCTGGCATGCTTTCCAAGTCCCTGTTGTTGTTTAAAAACAACAACACTCAATTATTTATGATCAGAACCTACCCATCAGTGCCGTGGGAGTAGGTTGTAGCTTGGATGTTGTGTTCAATGCAGCATCTTAAAGTCTCACACGTGTGGAAAAGCCACTCATTGAAACCACTGGGATTTAAGTATTCACAGATGTGTTCTGAATTGTAGCCTCCATGGACAGAACACAGGATTCTTGGTTTTGATCGTTTCAAGTGTTTCTAAAATGGAGCATCTGAAATCAGCTTCATCTATCTGCTCATGCATTTGTCAAGTTTCTCCCTCTGCAATCAATGGAAATAGATTTCTTGGCACTCACGGTTGTGGCTCATTCATTTTGTGGTCTCCTTCAAATTTCTAAAGACAGTACATTTGGAAGCTTCACTGGAAATTAATAGTTATACATAAACTGCCTACCTCAGTTTGCACAACAAATGACTCTGTATTGTGGCCTGTCATATATTTAGTGACCTCCTTGTTTTCACAGTGGGATGAAGAAAAGTTAGGTGAAGTGCTTGCTTTTAAATAAATGTGAGAAAACTATTATTTCACTGACCACTTGGTGGCACTACTGCCTTACGATGTGTCAATATTTTTGTATGTTTGACTGAACTACTAGGAAAGTCTGACAAAAATCAATGACATTTTATTCAAGATCTTTTAAGTCTAGATGTTCACATTAGCAAAGAAAGCAGTGCCATGTATGGTGTGTTAATATGACACCTTCATAATATTTTTCCCATGCCTTTCCTGCAAGCTAGTGCCATTTAAAAAATGAAATGTTGTGGTTGCTTTAGCAAAAAGGTTGCATTCATAAAATAGGCATAGAACTGATTCACAAACATTAACATTGCATGTTTTTGAGATATATATCTACATTGAAAAGCGTAACTTGTGATGATATTTTGTTAGCTCAGCTCCAGACAGCGCGCAGCGCAAGAACCAGGTTTAAGGAGGCCCTTGCCAAAATGCCATCTTGTAGGCTCTTCTTCTTTGGGTGGCTCTGACCTCTGATGAATTTCCTTGGCCCAGTTTCTCAAATGAAACCATTTTCTTTCTGGCACACCAGTACTGACCAGCTTCTGGCTGCCATCTTGTTTTTGACAACAATGCCCTGGATTTTAAGTTGTCTGGAGTACTGAGGGCAGGGGGGCGGGGCGGGGGAGAGATGGACATCACCATTTTTGTGTAGATAAAGATGGCCACCACCCAAAAACATGGCCGCCTTTTTTCTTTTTCTTTTTTTGCAGCAGTCACCTTCTTTCTCCCCATATACAAAAGAAGACCCTGCCTTCTTTTGTATATAGTCACTCTAGTATAGCGCCTGCAACTTTAACTGTCGTGATGAAAAGGGAATTTCACCAGGAACTAATTGCATACAAATGACACTGGCTGAAATTCCCTTTTCTCTACAACTGTTAAAGTTACATGAGCCCTGTCCTCCTTTTCATATGGTCAGCCTACACTATATCCATCACTAGGAATCTGAACAGAACACAGTTTTATGGGCCAAGGCCATCCAAAGTGAAGTTAGTTTTTAAGTCCCATTGATTTCAGTGGGAGAAATTTAAGAATGCCATTAAAACCAATAGGGCTTTGAGGTACTTAACTTTGGATAGATTTGGGCAAAACCTAGATTTTTGCACAAGATACAACACATATCCACATTTGTGTTCATAGCTGAAGAACTTGCAAAAGAGATATTATGAATTACTACTCCATTAAAATAAGTATTAAACTGAAAGTGTGCAGGCCAGCCTTCACACATATCTCATCATAAATGAAGATTCATCACATATCCTAGGGTGGTATCCCCTCTGTAAAATGGTAATAATTGTGGGTCACCTTATGGGGTTGTTGTTATAAACACACTTAAATGCTTAAACACTCCTCAAACACAAAGGGAACAAGTCTTCCAAAATGTAATCCTATTTATATCCCATTCAATTCAAATGGAGAGTTAAGCTCGTGCTTAATTCCCATTGAAATCAGTGGAACTTAAAAGTGCTTAAACCCAGCTGGATGATGACACAGCAAGGCTTTAAAAACAAAGTAAAACATAGGTGCAGCATCCTAACCGGCCCCAACACTTGTTTACCTGCTTTTCCCCTATAAGCCAAACAAAGTTTTGCCTCAAAAATTATCCTTAAAGACCAAAAAATAGGTATATTGCTGTCATTCCTTTTCTTGAGATTGCTTTCCACAGCTTCAAGGCTATAGCTGAAAAGGCTAAAAAAGCTGAAAATTCCTATTCTTAGGAATATCTAGATATGCAACATTTCCCTAAACATTTTCCTGTCTCAGTTCCAAGTGTTTGGTGAAAGCCACCTTCAAAATACACAATTTTAACCTACTAAAAGTTTGGCTGTTTCTCGATATTTGTCCTATATTTGGGGGGGAATGTACCAAAGACCCTTAAAAACATTCTGGTAAAGCCTGCTGAAATATCCACTGTGGGACAGATGTTATAACAATACAAGATTGACTCTGAACTTTCCAACTAATCCATGAATTCATAATTTTTGCTTCTTTTCCTATTTTCTATTGGATAGATGTCAACATAATGTAAGCTGGATTTTACTTTTTTCTTCTTTCCCTATCTCATGCTTTTTGTTTTTATTCAGATATTGTTTTTATTCAGCATATTATATGGTTTGCAAATGGAATATTGTTTTTATATTGTTTTTGTTTTGTTTTTATTTAGCATATTATATGGTTTGCAAATGGAAGGTACAGTACACAAATTCAGGGGCTTTTATCCAATGATGGTAAAAGCTCTTTTCTCATGCACGTCAGGTCACACAGTTTTCATCAATCCATCCTACGTTCTTCGGCCTTTTATGCCATATCCCATTTTGTTCTGATGCTCCCTCAAGCCTCTGGCCAGATCTACACCAAGCAGTATATAGTTGTATGAAAGCGGTATGAAAGCAGTATATAAAAGGCAGCAGCCACACTGCTGCTTTATAGCGGTATTGAAGTGTACTGACAACTGTTGGGACCCACGGACACATACCATATACTATTATATTCTGCTTGGTGTGGCTCCTGCTTTTTATATACCGCTTTCATACCCCTATATCCTGCTTGGTGTAGATATGGCTTCTGAAATAGCTTTTCGATGGGGGGGGGGGGGGGGGGTTAGGCTTAAATGAGATGGGTGGGTTGGTAAAAATCAAATGCCCCAACTAATGTGAATGGAAGTGCTTCCCACTAATAAGGCAGAGTCACCATCGGATAAAACCCAAGGGAGTTTATCTAAGTGCTCTATCATTTCCATTTTCACTCACAGCAATGCTAAACAAAGAAAAGGGTGATAAATGCCATTTCAGATAGTGAAGCATCAAACAAAACTCTTCAACAAAACATCCTGCTGCTGTAATTGTAATGACAACATCCTGCTGCTATAATTGTTTACTATGTGCAGGCAAGGTTTCCACCACAGCACCCCCCGCCCCAAGAACGTCTTCATTATATCAGTGAAGGAAGAACCCAACCTACACATGCAAAATGAATAGGGCAGCCAAAATATGCAAGAGATTTGTATTCAAATCTGGCATGTTAGGATCACTTGGCTGGGTCATGTGTTTGTATATGTATGTCTCCGTTGCTCTTTTCAATTTTAAATTTATACATAATTAACTTTTGATTTAAAAACTAAACATCTCATAAAAAGTTGCCTGTCTGGATAAATCCTTTCTATATTACTTTCTATATTGCCTTGCAATCTTCTGTATAAACTATTCCCATTCCCACAGATAAGGGGGAGGATATCTTGCTTCCCTTTCATTTTTTAAATTGAAGTAAAAATGGCTGTGATTTTTTTCCATAGCAGTATTTACTTATTTGAGCTAAGATCTGCCAGCCGACTTCCTTACTCGGCTTCTGCTAGCAGGTGAACATTCTCTTATTTTCCAAACTCATTCCTAATTATGATCGTTATCAGTGTAACTGTTTAAACATAAAGAACTACCTCTGAAGGTCAAACTAGACAAGACGCTATTCATTAAAGTTTCAAAGTAAATTGTACACATCCCCCCCCCCCCAAATCTGGACTGGGACCTAGCATGGGGGTAGGAGGCTTGAATTCTTTTGTCTGCAGTCCCAGTCTGGATCAGGGCTTCAATGACTATTTGCAAAGTGGGTGGGGGGCTCTCATTTAGTCCAACGGAAGTCCCCCCCCCATGCAAATAGCAGATAGGGTTAAAATCTTACCCACACACCAGCATCCAGTACTGAACCTGGACTGCATAAAAGCAATTTAGTTTTTTAAAAAACATTCACTTAGTTGAATGGCATCTAGTTTTGCCCTGAGTAGCTTTGTAGGCTTTATTTAGAGGAGCAGAAAAGTCACAAATATAGCTGAATATGTAATTGTAATTTTAAAGCCTGCTCCAAATGCATATTTTATTTAACTTCTTAAATGGGTGCACCTACAAATTATAACACATTCCAATTTCCCCATCCACTGAAATCTTCTATAGAATCTCTCCTCCACATCCCACCAACATACACATAGACTTTGGAAATCCCTGTCAATGGAGGCCTATTTCAACCCTTCTCTGATGGTCTTTCATGCCTCTGTAAAGATATTTCTTTTCTGGCAAGCATTCAGCCTCCTTAGATGTTAATTTTAATCATCCGGAGGTGTTAATAGAAGTGTTTAGATTATAAACCACTTTGGCTATTTAAAAAAAAAATGGAATGGCAAGGTTAAAATCCTTCCAATCATTAATTAGTTATACTGTAATTCCATTAACGTATACTCAAAAGTAAGTCCCATTGAATTCAATGAGGCTTACAGCATCTCTACATTAAGGGAAATTATGTTGTTTACCAGGGGCTTTTGTGCTTCCTAGTTCTTTGGCGCAATTGTTATGGGCTGCATTACATGGGAGGAGAGGGGAGGCAAGGGGTCTGAATACTTCACCTATATTCAGTTCAATTGAGTTCTACTGAGACAGCACCATCTAGAAGTGGAAAATCCAGCTATTTAAAAGTGGTTCTTTTTATCCTGGGATTTCTGGAAGATTTCGTGTGAGACATCCTGGTTGTTGACGATGTCATGAAATTGAACCAATTTTTTTTGTGAATGTCCAATCACAAGCATGCAATGAATTGCTCATTTAGAGGAGCCCTTATTCCCAGCAAAGCAAGTACTGGATAGCAACCTCAATCAATTCAGTAACATTGGTTCAGAAGTCATAAACATTTGCAAATAATATTAAGTGCTTTCCTTTTTAAAAATAGATGATAGATAGATGATAGATAGATAGAGCAGATCAAATATATTGTCAAATTAAAAGTATCTCCTAGCATTTGCCAGGAGAGTTACACAGGTGCATGCTCATCTTCAGCTATATTTAGAAAATGGAGCTGATATTATTTTTGGTGCCATCAACTTATTTACAGCTGGACTGGAGACGTTCTATTTATCATCACAAAGTATAAAGCCAAATGTCCTTTCCTTCCCCCCCCCCTTTTTTTTTCAGGAGCACCAAAGATTAACAGGTTAGAATGTTTTCCACATGTCCGTTTTTACTGTCAAGAGAATATTAAAGACGTTTTCCAGCTTCCGCAGCTGAGCCAGATGTCCGTGGATCCCACGGTGAAAGCAAAATTGGTAAAGTAGCCTTCTCGTGACCCCAGCATTGTTTTATCTGGGATTGGTTTAAAAGCATAAAAGGCCATTGCTTGCTGAGATCTGTAATGTTTTTCAGCCCTTTCCCCCTGCAATTACACAAAAGTGCTGACTTTGTTGAACTACTGATACGCAGTAGTATTTCTTATGACTCCTCTCACACTGTGCCGTAATTGCTGTTTGTGTTGGCACAAGAAAGGCACCAGGTCTTGTTTCCACTGTACATTTCCGGACTCTGGTTTCAGTAACATCAGTGTAGGATATTGTACTGGGCATATGTTTTGTTGTGTAAACATTAGCCGGTCATTTACCCTGTCAATCTCCACAGACTAGCCTCTAATTACTGGGGACCTCAGATGGACAACTTCTGAAATATTTTCTATTGCTACACCAGTTGGTTTTCCCTTCACTGATGTACTGTGTTCAGAAAGGGGAGAGCTCTGATGTATGTACTGCAGGATTCTTTATTTAGATTTGGGCCACATTTTATTTTGATATTGAACCCAGGAGGTGTAGGGAGGAACCCAGCTATTTCAGAATATTCTATGCTGCATGAGACTATTGACCCATGATAAACAGGTGGACTTTCATTCTGCTTTTTATTTTAAAATCATGTTTTTGTTTCTCTTATACAATAGTACAATCATGCCACCAGTATACAAATGCATGCATGCAGACCTCTTTTTCAAGCTATCACATCTGCTTTGATTTAGGATGCAACCAGGTTCAGAACTCCAAAATCCCACTGATTTCAGTGAGAGAGGGAAGAATCAATGTGACTATTAGTGCAGACTGACACACCTCTACTCAGAAGTATGCCTCATTGACTTCAACTGGACCAACTCCCTGGTAAGTGTGCACAGGACTGCAGTCTTAAAAGTGTCTAACCTGAGTGCAATTGCACCCTTTCAGAAGGCCTCTGACAGTGCACTTCTCTAAACATCTACTCACAAAGTAAGTCCCTTTGAGTTTAATGGGGCTTACTCCCAAGTAAGTGGATATAGAATTTCAGCCCAAATAAAACCTTTACCTGACACGACTCAGGTTGAAGGCAGAAGAGAGTGAGGCACGTTTAATGTATTATTTATTATTATTTGTGGCATTTATAGACCACTGAATATAATAAAAACTATCAGCAGATGTAATGTAATAGGATTTTATTACAGTTTCTTGGGGTTACATACCCCAGGCTTTTGGGGGTGCAGTTGGTTATATACATTTTTAAAAGAATTAAATCAATTCAATATTTTCCATAAACAACACTGTAATTATTTATTGCTCTGAATCATATTCTCCCGAACTATCATTATAGCACTGCAGCTTAGAATATCATATATTTCTTTCAAATTGCAGCAAAAACAACTGATGGACATTATTTGGATTTGTTGAGGTGTGCTTTTCATTGGTTTGGTGAAGTTCTGAGCAATGGTTCAAATGTTATTGAGGCTTTTCTAGGGATGCCATGATTGCCCGACTGGGTCCCGGGGCCCTCCAGGCCCCCCTCAGGCACTCCCGACATGAGTGTTGACCCCCCCCCCAAGACCTTGCAAGGTCCTGGCAAGCATTCAGCAGCTGCCTGCCTGCCCGCCTGCCCAAATCGCAGCTGCCATTGACACAATGGGGGGAATTGAGAATTTCTGGAGCCTCTGTGAATTGTGCACTCCCCCCATGTGCCAGTGGCAGCCTTAAAGGGCACATTGACACAAGGATAAAGGCTGCTGGGGCCTTGCAAGCCTCTTCTGAGGCTCGCAAGGCACAGCAAGCGGTGAGATGAGCGCAGGTGAGTTTGCCCACCCCTAGGTTTTTCTGAAAACCTATGGCATCGGCTACTGGCAAAGCTATGCCAGGCATCTTCAGTTTCACTCTGAAGCCAGTATTCTCAAGGTTTTCTGAGGACTTCTCCTACAGACGGCTTCTACATGCAAAGCCTATGCCTTTAATTATGGAATGTGCTCTCACAAGGTGAGACTACATGTCACTAGATGAATTTGGACCCTAGCATGGGGGTGGGGGGAGATTTTAATCATTTGTGTTCCCTCTCTTCCCACTGTGGTCCCAGTCTAGGATCAGGCCCTCATTACTTCAATTTACATAACCATAAAGGCATCCACTTGTAATGTAAGTTGCAGGCACGGGGGGGGGGGGAGGTAAAGCCCCCTACCTTCTCTTCTAGGCTCCTGATGCATATGAAGCCCCATGAGCTTACTTTTGAATGAATAAATAAATAAATAAATAAATAAATAAATGGGGGAACGTGACCACATCTTTAAAGTAACTTTTGACCCACAGAGAATTTGGTAGGGCTGGGTATGGAGTGTACAGGTGATGGGAGCAGAAGGACCCAGGGCCTCACACCACCTTTCTGGAAGCATAAATGCAGCACGAGAACTCCAGATCCTCACTCTTACTTTTTGAGTGGTGAGAAAAGAACATGGCAAGAATTGTGTCTCACACTGGGGGTATATTCACATGTTACACCGAGCAGACATTCCTAGACTATGTACACTCATTAAGATGGTTGTGAGTATTTAGCCATGTCATTCTCATTATGTGTAAGCTCTACACTTGAGGAAGCAGAGCAGGGATGAGTTTGCTACCTCTACCCCACCCCTCACTGTTCTCATCGCTTTCTCAATGTGGAAGGTGACTGTCTGCAGAGGAAGCCTCTTCTATCCATGGAAATTCTCCTTGAAATTTAGAACCTTGATTTTTTAAATGAAATCATGATTAGCATACTTATAAACCCATTTATCATATAGCTAAACTTGTAAGAAAGCAGATTCAAATACATTGCCAACACTGCACTTATAAATTTCCTTTTCAAAAACAAGGGAAAGTCAGTGATTTAAAAAAAAACCCTGCCGGTTTAAGACCAAGGTTAAGGCTCAAGTGCTACAAAGCCAGGAAATTGGAAGCAAAGGCTCATGCCTGAACTGCCCTGCCCTGCCCTGTGATCAGTGATATTGTTCAATGTCAAAAATTATGCTTTCTTACAACTTACCCTGCATGCACCCACACTTTTCCTTGGTCAGCAAAGATGCCCCATGTTGTCTGATCCTATATTGCCATATGCAGCATCTAGCCTTACTGCTAGAAGAGGGCTCCCTCTCAGTGTTTAACCATCCTGCCACATAAGCAACAAAGTGGCATAGGTCAACTCACAGGAGGCTGCCTCTAGCACAACAGTAATGCTCAGATGCTTCATGAAGCAATTCAGGAGAAGGGCGGAATCCAAAAAGGTGCAATATCTCTGGCAATTCTCTTGCACCACACCAATTCTGTTGCACAAGCAGAGGGTCCCACCAATTCTATTGCACAAGTGGGACCCAGCACTTGTGCAACCCAGGTTCAGCAGCTCCCAGAGGAAGCCCTGAAATGAGTGGAAACTCTCATTTCTCGATAGGGACCGGTTGGCGGAGCTCCCTTATGCGAGCTCCACCAACCTTCCCCCTTCCAGAGAAAAGTGATTTCACTCATTTCTGTTTGCCATGAAAGTGCTAAATCTTCATTCTGCAAGTGATGGGTGCCCTTTGCAGATGGGAATTGGTGGGGTGCAGGAGATACTGTGAGGTGGAAGCCCCAGGACAATGTGGGGTATCTTTGCTGGTCCCAGGCTCTCCGTTCACCCATCTGGAGTTGGGCCTAAAAAACCAAGGATGGTCTCCTACCACATTCACTTACCTAGACTTTAAGGCAGGGGTGGAGAACTTGTGGCCTCTCAGTTGTTGTAGGACTCCCATCAGCTCTAGCTAGCATAGTCAGTGGTAATGGATGAGGGGAGTTACAGTCCAACAACATCTGGAGGGCTACAAGTTGCCTTCAGGCCATTGTCTGAGGCCCTCCTCCCCTGCCAAATGAGAATGAGGTGGGTGACTACAAGAGACAGGGCCCTCTCAGTGGTGGGGCCCCTGCCTGTGGATAGCCTGTTTAGCACCAGGGCAAGATGTACTCTGGTGCTTTTTATCAGCATTGACGTGCACTGATAACTGTAAAGGCATCTGAGGCATTCCATTTGCCACTTTTTTAGCATTCTTTCCCACTTTTAATTCTGTATTATCCAAAATACCACAAAAGATGTTGTTGTGTGTGCTTCGAGGAATAAACACGGAAGAGGGATATAGGTATCACCTATACCGATATGACACGAAGGTGAAGACCTGGCCCAGGTGAAGACCTTTCCATTTCCCCAGGCAATGTAGAAATTGTTTTGGCGCTTTTGGATCTTTGCACTGTTTATTCTTATTTTGTCTTTTTATGATTGCAATAAAATTCACCCAGATAACAAACAAATAGAACAGGATGCCAACAAGCTTTCACTCAGTTCCAGAAATGCTGGTTCTCCAGTTCTTTGCAAGTTTTTATAGGATGTGTTTGAGAAGCAATTTTGCGAAAGGAATATCAAACACAGTTGCAGTCAGAGACTGTCCATTTAAGTTCTGCTTTTAATGTTTCATCTATTGTATGAGAGGGTCAGCTGACCACTACCATTATTCACTAGTACCAACATTGTGAGCTCTTCTACACAAGGCTATTAATCTTCTGTATCTACTTTCAATTTTGTCATAGAATTATGCTCTACGAAAAGAGCTTTTCCTTTCCAGCTTCTCTGCTACGTAACCTCTTGGTGGCGCTGAGCTATAACAGAATAACACTATAGGAAAATAAGTTTGTCTTTTTACTTTCAGAAATAATATTCCATTTTCCCCCACTCTAAAAACAAAACAAACAAAAAACAGTAAAGTACTCTTCAATAACTAAAGCAGAACTGGAGGGTCACAATGTAAACAACCATGAGTAGGAATGTCAAGCACACAATAAATGCCTCGTGTAAAAAAGCTCTGTGAATAACTTTTTAAAACAACTTGCAATTACCTCTTTAACTTAAAAGAAACACCACAGAACATGATTCTATAGATCTATGAAAATATCAGAGAAAAGCCTTATTCCATTTACAGCATTTGGAAGCAATTTGCTTCTAGTCCAGAAAATGAGTATCTGTTTCTGACACACACCGAGAGAGAGAATGAAACAGAGAGAGAGAGAGAGAGAAAACGAAAGAGAGAGAGACCTGGATTAATGCCAAGTCCACTTCAGAACTGGATGATACTGACTCTTAACACAGTAATTTAAATAGTCAAGTTAAACAAGGCACAGTAAGATGATAAAAGAAGTGACTGCTGCGAATGTGTAGGAGTATGATTATTAGAATAGTGTCTAGGGGCCTTTTCCAGACAACAACCCCCCTTCCCTTTTCTTGTAGTGCTGCACTCACACTAGCGTGAATCCAGCATTAGTAGTGTAAGATTCCCACTTATCAGAACAGATGCCCATTGTCACAATGCTAGACAAGGATCTTTCCCTCCTATTATCCAAGTATATCCTGAATTTACACTGCCTCAGGGTGCAGAGAACAGAAATCCCAATCAGGGACCCAAAGAAAACTGCCCAAAGAAACTTTAGAAATAACTCTTGTTGATTTCAATAAAGCTTACTCCCAGATAAATGAATGTAGGATTGCAGCCTCTTCACATCTGTTCACCTTACTCTAGCAAGTGCAAGGCCCTCCTGTCAAGGGCAACTATGCACTCACAGAACCTGGCCTCCTGTATCATGCAACCAGCAGGTGCTCTCCAGAAAGATGCTTTCAGAGCCTCCGAGATCCAGACAAACTCAAACAAGCCAAGCCAAGCCATGCTATGCTGGGACAGAACAATTCTGGGACAAGACAATACTTTGCAAGTGACCAGACATAACAGTCATAAATATAAAAGAAAAACACAACGATCTCATTGACATAGCAATACATAATGACAAAAATGTTGCAGAAAAGGAAGAGGAAAAGAGAGACCCAGCAAAGGTTTTAGAAAATCTCACGCATATTCGCATAGGTTGAGATATTTTGCTGGTCAGAATTTTCATCAGTAGAATTCCAATGGAAATACCTTAATGGAAATGTCTTTATGACTTTTAACAATTTTACTTTGGGCTTTCAGTCTTCAGAAACTTCAAGTGGACAATATGAAATAACTAGCAATTACAGGAGAAATAAAAAAACCCTTCTCCACCCACCCCCACCATGCCCACTGGTGCAAGAGCTAATAGTTAGATCCAAAAAATCAATGAATTCATTGGAAAACCTTAGGAGAATTCAAAGCGGTTCTGTGATTTGGATCACAGCTTCAATATGCTGAACTATCCTTGTCATTTTATGAGAGGGATATGAATTGATGCTATAGATCCATAAAGATGCCATAAGGTGTGCCATTCTATGCTTAACAGCTGCTTAAACTAACTTAAATCATAACACCATCATGAGTACAGGAATAAAATGGACTAAATACATTTACATGGGCCTAAGCACAGACAGCCTATCTACACTACTGCTTTAAAACGGTTTAAAACGGTTTATAACAGTTTTGAGAACTGGTGGGGCCCAGGACACACTTTCAAAACATTTTCAAAGTGTTTTATTCTACGTGTGTAGATAGGCTCAAAGTTAGACTGAAGACAAAACTCAGAGATGGCTGTAGCTGAGCCCTGAGAAGCTGGCATGCTACACAAGCCTTTCAAGAGTGTCTCAGAGTCCAGTGTTGGTGCAGGCAGAGGTGGCTGGCAGTGGAGGTGGTTTTTAAAGTAAGAGTCACCAGATGTGATCAAGCAATAAGCTGGCACCCTTCCCCCGGCCATAAGATAGAAGTGCACAGCCTGGCTAGACCATTGGGAGACTTTGGAAGAGAGAGAGAGATTGTTTGAGGCTGGAGGCTTTGGTTTGGCTGCCATGACTTAGGCCCTTTCTACACCACAGGGGTGTAGAGGGAGGGAGGGAGGGAGGGCGATCCCAGAAGTCCTAATACACACCATCGGCACACAGGGAGCAGCCGGGGGCCAACCCAGGCAAGACGCCTGGTGTGGAAAGAGCCTTAGAGAGAGAGACAACAGAGGCTGCACAGACAACCCAGAGACACCTGTTATAACTTAGCCCCACAGTGCTGGCATGCAACGCAGGGCATTACAAAGAGGGTCTCAGATTCATGTGTTTGTGCAGGAGGTAGACAGGAGTTCAAATCTGGATGTGAAAGTGGTGCCAACGCAAAAGCCTTGAGAAGCTAATGTATATAAGTGAGAAGTGTGAATGGGTGTCTTCCACCCACAACACCCACCCTAAATTTAGAACAGAGAAACTTGGGACAATCATACACAAGTTTTTTTGTTTAAAAAAATGAACTTTAAAAATAAAAAAGCCAGCCAGCCAGCCAGCAGCAAGCCCTGTTAAGCAGCAACTTGCAGCGGAGTGAGGATACAGTCAGAAAAGATATTTGAGGGAAGGGGAGAATGTATCACACAGAGTATAACAACAAAGTACAGTAAAAGCTACAAAAGTAGGAGTGAGTGAAGTTAATTTCAGACGCATTGGATGTGTCACTTGTTATTTTAGTGATTTTAACATTAAGATGGTACGTAGAACAGATTTGTCTTAATTGTGTGCTGTAAAATCAGACGTGACCAAGGCTATGCACACCCCCTTGGTGCTGGACACACCCCTTGGGGCGGACATGTTGGTGGGGACGCTCATGTTGTCCTCCTTTTTGGTTTCCAAAATATGGTCGCCCTACCCAGAAATAATATGGTGACTGGAGTGCTTTACCCTGGGTAAAGATATCTGGAGCCTGTGTCACAGAACGATTAACAACTGTCTATTTATTGTACATACATACACACAAAATCATTCAGAAAAGTGCTAGGAGAACAGCAAAGGGGAGTAAATTCGCTTAAGCTGAATGTCATGTAAAAAGCATGGAGGACAAGAGGCATCTGTTTGTTATATTTTCCACTTCCCCTGTGGAGCTACCAGCCTAATCCTCACCACTTATATATTAAAATAGTCAACATTAAGCAAAAAGGGGGGTTTGAGGAGGCCAGGAGAGCCAAAGTGTAAGTAGAAAACATGATAATGCATGCATAAGTGAAGGCTTAACAACTCATCCTGTATGGCATGGATCCTACTAAAAGATTTTCACAGCAGAGCCACGGTTTAACGTGAACTAAATAGCTCTCAGATGGGGCATTGTATGAAGTTTTTATCACCATTTTTTTTAAAATCATCCCGAGAATCCAGAAGCAAACAGCCAAAAAGTGTTTTGTTGTTTTTAAAGTAAGTGTGTGTGTGTGTGTGTGTGTGTGTACATTACAATGCATGACAAGCGAGAATGAAGGTTTTGAAAAAATGGAAATGTTTTCCCCATTTCCTATGGGAATACGGCCCATAGCAAACATTACTGGCCTAAAAATGGGGAGTATACGCTAACCATTTTGAATTTCATGAAGAAAAGCGGAAATAGCTATATAGTGTGATAGCAGAGGGACTCCTCATTGAAGCAACTGTTTCAAGACGCACTTGGGTTGGGCTATCAAATAATAACATTTTCTCATTATGGAAGTAATTGTCCAAGATGCTCAGCCCAGGGAAGATGTGGAATCTCCTTCCTTTGAGGTTTGTAAAGGAAGAGATGGGACGAGAAACTTTCACAGACATTTTACAAGGTGGGAATTTTGCCAGTGCAGGCTTAGACTCCGGATGGTTTTAAAAAAAACTTGCAAAGCAGTGGGGAAATTACAGAGAGAGAGAGAGACGGAGGGAGAGCACCCGCCAGCTCTCATTAATTCCTCTTCAGTAAAATACTCTTTTCAATTTACTCAACCTCTTTAACCTGAGAACTTGGTTCCCTTTCTAACTAGGCCAGTGTTAGACAACCTGTGCCTCTGCTCAGTAAATGCAAACAAAATATATTGTTCAGAGCACCACTCAGAAAGGGCTGTTATAACTGGAAAACCGTGAGAATAAAGCTGCTTTTCCTATCTCTTTCCTAGCTCTGGGCAGGGTCCCTTTGTCCCTTGACCTGTCTTGATTCTTGAATGTTGAATGTGATGAAAACCTGATGGGATGACTTGAATAATTTTCCATCTTAGAATTAGAAGCGGACAGAAAAAGTTTGGAAAAGCAGCAGCTCAATTCCGTCATGTGCTCAGTATTTTGTACTGTTCCACCTCTTGGTGGGTGACAGAGGGAAGCGTCCAACCCCATCTTGCTAAATACAGAGTAAATAAGGGAGTAACTTGGAGGTTAAGGCAAAAAGAAGAAGAGAATTTGATTGCTTTCATCTACTTTGGGGGATTCCCATGTTGCATGTTCTTTGAATCTCTTGTCAACTCCCTTTTCTTCCTAGTTTACTAGGGTGGTCAGGTGTCCTCTTTTACAGAGGACAGTCCTATAATGAAGGGCTATCCTCTAGTTTGAAGGCATCCTCTATTTGAAGGGCTGTCCAAGTCAAGGGAAGAATCAGTTAAAGACCAAGTACCATCAGAAGGAAGACCTGAGCCTTGAAGTTATCCATCACCTAAGCAAGGCACACAGCGGTTTACTCGGTTGTAGCCCCCCATATTATGGTATTTCTATTTAAATAATAATAATTTCTAAATTTGCATTGAAACATAAAAATGAGCATATGCAAATTTACACCACTCTTTGTTTTCTGTTTTGGTGATTTTTAAGTCCCCCCCCCCCCATATCTACAGCATTCTTCTCCAACCTGGTGCCAAACAAATGCTTTGGACTACAATTCCCAGGATGCATGACTATTAGCCCTGCCCACTGGGGCTCCCTTACTAAACAGGTTGGGCTGAAGGGCAAGGGTTTGCTGCACTTCAAGACCAGATCTACACCAAGCAGAAAATAACACTTTGGTTTGAAAATGTTATATGGAATGTGTCATGGGCCTCAACAGTTGTCAATACCGTTATAAAGTATTATAAAGCAGTAATGTCGATCCTGCCCAAAAGCCATCCAGAGCGCAAGAAAGCAAGCACATTTCTGCATGCTTTTCAAGGATCTGAGAATCAGGAAGGCCTAGTCTTGAGTGAAAAGATTACGTCTGTAGTCAAGCAGTCTAGGGGTGGATCTACACTACCGTTATAAAGCAGTAGTGTAACCATTATAAACAGTTATAAACCATTTTAAAGTGTTATATCCTTCTTGGTGTACATCTGGCCTAGGAGACCTAGGTGAGGAATGCTTACAATGCTAAAAATAACCATGCCAAAACAAAGCATATAGAAATGCAACCCATTGCTGCAAACTGTCTTAAATTAACAAGCCTTTTTGCCAAGCACTTTTCAGCTACTGCCGTTGCTACAACCATTGTTTCAAATAAAGGCATTTTGGAAGTAGAAGAAGTAAAAACAACAAACAAACAAACAGGAGTCAAACGAAGTAGAGTCTACCTGATCAAAATTAGGACAAATCCTCCTCCTCCCAACAAGAACTAGAATCACACTGCATCAGAAGAAAGGTATATCCAAAACTCATCTGCATCTGCGATGTACAAGAAAGGCAACCAAATGCAATGCTAAGAATGGTGAAAACCCAGGCACATGTTGCCTGTAAACTGTGTTGAGAATTTATGGAGAAAGCATGCAATGCTTCTTTTGGAAATTTTGACATTTTTAGTTAAGTGCCAAAATACATTTATCATAGTATTTCTTTATTATGTAAATAGCCTTTTTTTAAAAAAAGAAATTTTAAAAGTGCCTTGCATGGTTAAACATATTCCGTTTGACTCCTCTCCCCCTCCTTCATTGGTGAAAACTTGTAAAACGCACTTCTTAGAACAGTTAAGAGGCTATCTACACTGCTGCATGAAACGTTATATTACTGAATTTACAACGGTGTTCGTTGTAAAACATCTTAGGGCACACTACAGTTTAGCAAAGGTCCCCTCTACAAGAATTTGGTTTGACGCCCAGTTGGCCAATTATGCACATCTTCTCGCAATCGCTTTTACACCTAATCCCTATACACGGGAGGTGGTGAAGCGCATTACCGGTTGTATGAAATGCGCTTTAAAGGTGTTACATGCGGAGAATCGCTTGTTTACATGGTCATAAGGCGCTTTAACTCCCATGGTAAATTAAAACTCACTATTTAACGCGCATTCGATAATGCGCATAATCGGACAGAAAAAGAGCCTCAACCCCTGATTTGCGCTCCGTTCATGTGGAGATAAAATCGGTAATGCGCTTTGAAAGAGCTTTCAATCGCTCTTGTAGAGGCACCCAGAGTTAAACAGCATAATTTTTGCAGTCATTGAAGCGCTTCTCTCTGTCACACTGAGTATTCCCCACGTCTCTTCTTCCAACGTTTCTTCCTGGATAAAACCCACTCACTTCCTGGAAAGCAGTTCCTCCTCTTCGTAGATGGAAATGCAGGTCTTAAAGCGAAAGCGCACACTCAGAAATTCAAAAAGTTTAGGTGGGCAGTCAGTTACAGCTAATGGCCCCCTAAGCACTATCCTTTGTTTTTCTGATTTCTCTGTAATGGATCCTGCTTTTGCTCCCAGAAGGTCAAATAGTTATGAGGACATCCCTGCTCATACCCTAATTACTCTTTTGCATTCTTTGATACTAATTTATTCTGCTCTCAGTGAGATCCGGAGATCACGTCTACTTATGAGTAAGTGGTATGTTTAGAGAAAGAGAAGCAACACCGCAAGAATGCAAAGCAATATAATGCCCCTGCACCTTCGTATTTCAGAGAAAACAGAGTAGTTAGGATTTCACTAACAATATACCAATATATTAGGGAACAGAGTTGTAGAGAAGAGCCAAGGAAGGACGTTAACTCGCAGGCAGTTAACGGCTCAAAGGAAGGATTTGTCCTTCTGAAAAGTTAGCTCCGCCCCCATGTCTGCCATTGGATAATCCAAAAATGATCTCTGCAACTGCAAACCTGTACAGTGGGACACATTCTTTAACAAACAACGGGTTATCTCAACAAAAATACGTATTTACTCTGTAAGAAACGAAGCAAAATGCAACTCATATAAAACAGGTCAGTATGTGCGTCGTGTGCCCTAAACAGTCTTCGCAACCCTTTTGCCACATTTTAAAACTACAGTGTAGATCGCCTTTGATTCTCAAGATTTTCTTTGAATTCTGTGGCAGAGGATATATTTCGCAGAAAGATAGGCAACAGTGGTGGGGTTACTCTTCAAATCAACAAGGCCATGCTGTACAAGTCTCATAACAGAAATAATGCCGGTGATCAACAGTGAGTGTAGTGTATTGGTTAAGGGTATGAGCAATAACAAGGCCCCTGTTTTAAATATCAGCTCAGCCACGAACAAACACAACAGTTCAAGCTCTAGGAGCTATACTAGAGTGACCAGATATAAAATAGAGCAGGGCTCCTGCAGCTTTAATTGTTGTGCTGAAGAGGGAATTTCACCAGGTGCTGCATGCATACAAATATCACCTGCTGAAATTCCCCTTTCAATACAGCTGTTAAAAATACAGGAGCCCTGTTCTCCTTTCCATATGGTTACCCTACTGGACAGTCCAAGTCCAGTTTAAAGATCAAGAACCATAAGAAGGGAGAGCAGGGAAGAGGCCTTGACGTTGCCAATCCACAGGGAGCACCTGGACAGCAGACTCAGCGGGCACACCAATTACCTGGTCACAGTCTTCCACATTATGGTGAGATGGACTGTATTTCTATTTAAATTATAATAATTATTTCTAAATCTGTATCTATACATACACAAGGGCATATGCACATATCATGCAAATTTGTGTCTTTCTTTTTTTTTTTTGATGAAGCATTTCCTCTTTTTTTGGTTATTCGTAAGTGGCCATCCTGCAAGTCACTCTCTCTCAGCATGTCCCATAAAAATAATAGCCTTCCTTACAAGTTCGTGGAAAATGGGGACACTAAGGGTGTATATTACAACCATTTTTGTTGTTTGTTTGTTTTAATGTAGGAACATGTCTTGAGGTAGGAAAAGTGCTAAAGAGCCTTCTCTACCCTTAGAGAAGACATCTCTAAGGGTATCTTCTCTAAATAATCAGCCCGGTAGAAGATCAATGTGACTGATACAGTTCTGAGAGCTACAAATGAAACCTAAATATATAAGCCCACCTCTGTCTACTTATGAAGTATGAAATGCTTCAAAAAAAGAAAAACAACACCCTCATGGGGAGGCAAAAGCAAACAATTATTTCTTATGCTAATGGAAAGCAGGCAATGATATATGTGACAGACAATACCAGCTGGCTATTAAGAGCTAAAAAAACACACAGTGCATATTTAATTAGAAATACTGCAATACAAATTACCTCCAGTAGAAAACAATTTAACAAAGCCCAGAGGAAACCATGTGAGAAAGAACCGTGTAAAGTGGTGGACCGAAATCCATCCTTAGTGTCAGCCTTTTTTCTTCAATGAAATGAAGGCTTCTGAACTTTAAAATCTCTAAACATTGCATAGATCTTATCCCTGGTTGACATGGCAACTCCTGATGGGATATTTGATATATAATTTTGGAATGCTAAATTCCAAAAAGAAAAAGAAAAACTCTAGTATAGTGCCGCTAAAATTTTGAACTGAAGCCAGACTTCTTCCAAGAGCTCAAACCAAACACTCGTAACTTAAGCAAAATTCAGAAAGCAGAATGATCCTAGGAGCTGCCAAATCTCTGCTGTTGTTGAATGGTATTGTGCTGAACTTCAGTGTCTTGTCAACACTGACTTTTACTCTGTATAAATTCCACAACCCCTCCCAGCTCATGCTTAATTTCATACTATTGTCAAGTTTCATACTACCTACCCAGTTTCCCTGCTTTGTGAGTGAACCCAACACAGCCCTAAAAGTTGCCCTAATTTTAAAACAAACAAATGTTATTTGCCCTCTTATTAGATTATCAAACCAGTACTTCTTTTCATTTTAGATTGTGCTGCCAGAACTCCTTAAATTCATCTGCAAGGTACCAATCATGTTCATAATAAAAGCCACCTATCAATACTGGACTTGTTAACTTACATACATACATACATACATACAGGGCTGGATCCAGTTTTTTATTCCACCATTGAGAGTCTCTGCAAGTGGAAGGAGGGAGGAGACCATTTTTGCCAATTCCCCCTCCTTCTACAGCCCTCAAGGCCATCTTCCCTAGATCTACAGAATCACCTCCAGAGACTGCAGGGATCAAAAGCCTCCTGTAGATGGAAGGATTCCTTCCATCCACAGAAATCTTATACTACTGGATCCAATCCATAATAAATAATATGCCTTTGCCTCCTCGGTGGATTGTGTGATGTCTTCTGGGTGGAAGCTGGAAGCATACAAGTATGTGAAGTAGTCTGTAGGTTTCCGATATACGATGGTGTTTCTATGTCCATTATGTAGTTGCATTGTCATGTTAAGAAAGTCAACCTGCTGGTCTAGGCTCCTGGTGGAACTCCTGTCCATGAGTCCAGATAAATAAAGATGTCATCAATGAATCTCAGGTAGAGAAGAGGCTTTTGAGGACAGGAGCAGAGAAAGCATTGTCTCAAGAAAGCCATGAAGATGTTGGCACATTGTGGGGTCATATGGTAATGCTACTGATCTGAAGATATATGCTCTCTCCAAAGTTGAATTAATTGTGAGTATACTAGTATACTATAGTATAGCAGGTACTATACTAGAGTGACCATATACAAAAGAAGGCAGGGCTCTGCAACTTTAACTGTTGTGATGAAGAGGGAATATCACCAGGAACTAATTGCATACAAATGACACTGATTGAAATTCCCTTTTCTCTACAACTGTTAAAGTTATATGAGCCCTGTCCTCCTTTTCAGATGGTCAGCCTATGTAAGCAAGAATATTTATTCCATATTCAAATATAACGTTAGTATTTTTTTAAAAAAAACACTGTTAGTTGATTATACCCTGCATTAAAAAAAAAGTGTTTTGAAGTCCTCTATAAAAAGCACAACCTGTTCTGTAAACTGAATTCTCCAGGCAATGTCAAGGTAAAGTAAATCCCCAGCAGTCTGTATTCTAACCTTGCAGAGACCCCCCTCTTATATAAAAATGCTCTGATCATCCTTTTCCTTCTTCTTTGGAGGTCTGCAACAGTTTCCTATAAATAATAGTTTGTCATTTCTTTCAGCTAAATACAGACTTTGTCATGTTATCCAGCCTACACATGCAATTTTACTCAAGACACTCTATTTACTTAAACAGGCAGCCACATCTCTCCTCCTTTTTTCTTTTTCTTTTTGCTGAATTTGTCACTTCTATAAATTCTATAGTCTGATATTTTAATATTCCTGTTTGTAGGTTCAGCCAAGTTTCAGTCACCGGGCAAACCCTCAGCCATTCTTCTGTTTAAAATCTTATTGTTTTGAAATATTACTTCATATGCTTTTTACATTTGCACCAAAACACATTTTATGTAAAGAAATTGTATTCCAACAATGTTCTACGTTATTCCCTTCAATAGCATCAACAATTAGCTCAATTCTCAAACACTCTACCCTGGAGGAATGCTTTTTTTCTAAAAAAAAAAAAAAAAATCAGCAAAGCCTCTTCAGAATAAATGGCTTGGGTATTGTAATCTTAACCTTTAATGTTTTGGCTATGCCGTCTGCCATCTTTCACTACCTACTCTTTTGTAAAAATAACACATATAAAACCTAACTTCCTAGGTAATTTCTTAGGCAGATTCAGCTCATTCATCCAATATTATTTTGGAAGTAGATATCCAAGTAGCACAAACCACTACCGTTAGATGGAGTGCTTTTCCCACCAAGGCCGTTTCTACACCTTTCTTTTGACCCAGGGTTGTCCCTGCATGCTCCCTGTGCATCCAAATGATGCACAGGGACTCCCAGGGGCAGGGGGGATGGGCACAGGTTTCCCCAGGGTTTCTTCATCTCTGGGAAAACCGATTCTTTGAGTGGTCTCAGGGTCGTCCCAAGACCACGGGAAGTGTGGGTGCCCGTGAGTAAGCAGGCACCAGAAACAGGCATGGAGCCACGCTGCGCGGCTCCGTGCTCATCAGGGGAGTGGGTGGCAACAATTTGGCCATCCCTGGGATGGCAAGGAGGGGGGTTGGGGCCTGATTTCAGGGCAAATTTCTTTTTTTACTTATGTTTTTCGCTGGATCACAATTGCACTCCCTGCTCCGTTTTTTTTGTTTTTTTTTTAAAATGGTGGGCACAACATCCTTGTTTCCTTCTGGGACGTGACACTTCCTGCTTGCACTCAGAGTGATGATCCCGGAAGCCGGTAAATCCAGGATCATCCCCCCTCCCTCTACACCCGTAGGTGTAGAAAGGGCCCAAGACAGCTATAGTGACGTTATCTATAGTGAAATATCTAAAATGGACACACGTCAAGGGATGCCTGACACATTTTATAGCAGCTATCTTATTCATATTTATAATTTAATTTCAGTTATGTTTAATTTATGAAGTAGAAGTGGATTATTTAATGATGAAATAAAAACTTGAATGCTCGGGATTTAGGGGGCAAATGTGTGTACAATTGTCAAGGTTAAGATGAAAATTTGTTAGATCAGCGTAGAACTAGAATGAATAGCCAATCTGGCTTGATTTGTATCCTTCAGAGAAGGCATTGCCAAATACATGCTATATTGTGAACATTATGTGCTTTGATTTTAGAAAGCATTGAATTGGAAATTAATACAAAGGCTTGGAAATGAGTAACGAAAAGATTTTTTGATAAGTGGCTGAAACAGATAGAAATTGCCAATGGAAAAGAATGTTTTCTGCTGTGGAAGTCATACCAACAAGGTAGCGGAAAATTCAGTCTGCAGTTCACAGGTTCTATTTCTTTAACGTGTGTTACAGAACTGTGGAAATTCAAGACAAGAATTCCAGCTTTCCATTTGTTTAAGAAGGGGTAGTAAAATAGCCTAAGAAACAATAGAGCCCAGATATTTTTGGATATCCATTACTCATATGGCCAATACATATTTTAGGAAGCAAAGCAAATTCTGACAAAAAGCAGTAAATGTAACAGGTCTTATATTATAAATAGAACCAGGTTTTTCAGCCCAATAGTTCATCTATGGTTCTGAGCATGATGCTAAATATAGAAACAATTCCTGAGGTCTTCTCGTTAATTCTAGGGGTGTGTGTGTGTGTGTGTGTGTCCAGGAGCTCAGATACCTGTCTATTTTTCCCCATCAGGGCTAATAGCAGCTGGGGTGATTTAGGAAAATGGTACTAGGGAAAGGTTTAAACAGCTTTAATGGTATATTGAATGTGTCCATAATGGAATAGTATGGCTTCCCCTTAGCTACTGATGGCTATGTGCTACCTCGAGTATCAGAGCAGAAGGCCTATATACACCAGTTGCTGGGGAACATGGGTGGGAGGGTACTGTTGCACTATGTCCTGCTTATGGGTTTCTGGTCGACAAAGATTTTTCTTTTTAATGTTGTCTTGCTCACTGTTGCTGCTTCTAAGTGACTACTAACCATTTATTATTTAGTAACACCAGAATATGTGAGGCTTTTCTGCTGCTCTGAAATCACGAGGCCCAGAAAGGGCTCTCTGGCTACACCATGCACTCTATAATTATCCAGAGGAGAGATAGGGAAACTATAACAGATGGAGAAACTATAAGGGGAGAAAAAAATGGTGACAAAACTGAGGCCATTTCTACACCAGCCTTTTTCCCCGGGGTTGTCCCTGGCTGCTCTCTGTGCATCCAAATGATGCACAGGGACTCCCGGGGGCAGGAGGGATGGGCACGGGTTTCCCCAGGGATGAAGAAACCCTGGGAACCTAATTCTTTGAGTGATCCTGGGACGATCCCAAGGACCATGAGCGGTGTTGGTGCCCGTCCCAGCTTCTTCCCTCCTCCCCGTGAGTAGCAGGGGTCAGCAGAGTGAAAGAGCCGGCCTGGGGGCATCCAGGGGCATCAGGGGTGGGGGGAGTGGGATTGGGGTGCTTTTTTTGTTTTAAAACTTAGTTTTTTGCTGGGCGCAAGTGCTTTCCCAGCTCCGTTTCCCTCCTCCCAAAAAATGGTGGGCGCGATGTCCTGTTTACTTCCGGGATATCGCGCTTCCTATGTAGAAACTAGGCATCAATCTTGGAAGCCAGTAAGTCCAGGATCGCCCCCAGGCCCTCCCTCTATATCCTTAGGTGTAGAAAGGGCCTGAGTGACTACGACTGATGGCCCACTATTGGGCTATGACTAGGTATATCAGTTGCAAGGACATTCAGCTCTCTTTTTGCTCAACAATGTTCCACAGCATGTATGACCCGCTTTGCATCTGCAAGCTGAGCTGACAGCTGTTTCCTCTGGGAACCTTTTTGTGCATTTTTAGTGGGGAGAAAGTTCTGCAATTTGTGCAAATTTCTAAGCAGTTTGCACAAATTATGGCCAAATTTGCACAAAGTATAGGTACCAGTGTGGTGTAGTGGCTAAAGTGCTGGACTGCAAGTTGGGAGATCTGGGTTTGCCATGGAAACCCACTGAATGACTTTGGGCCAGTCACAGGCTCTCAGCCCAACCTACTTCACAGGGTTGTTGTTGTGAGGATAAAAATGGAGCGAAGTCAATCTTGAATGAAACTGATTGTCTGAATTTCTTTCAATCAGGCTTCACTGGTTTTCAGACAGAAATTGTCCTGGTTTTCAGACAGAAATTGCCTTGGTTGCCCTGTAAGGTGAATTTTTTGGGAGAAGGACAAGGGGAGTGCAATCCTGTTGATTCTCCGGGACCTCACAGCAGCTTTCAACCCTGCTATACTTCTGGATAGACTTCCTGGGTTGGGTGTGGGACACACCACTTGGTGGTCCTGCTCCCATTTAATTTGCCATTTCCAGAAGATGATTACTGGGACACTACTGCTCAATCCCTTGGCAGCCATGCTTTGGGGTTCTGCAGGGTTCTAGTCTTTCTCCCATGCTGTTGTAATACCTACATGAAACTGCAGGGAAAGGTCATCTGGAGATTTTGGTTTGAGGTGTCAGCAGTATGTGGATGATACTGAGCTTTATCTCTCATTTCCATCAGATGCAGGTGAGGCTATGGCTGTCCTGAGCCATTGCTTGAGCATGGTGATAGACTGAATGAGGATGAACCAACAGACAAGATCCAGATAAGACTGTGGTATTGTTGGTTGGTGATTCATCTACCCAGATGAATAGTGTTCAGCCTGGTTTGGATGGGTCACACTCCCCCCTAAAAGATCAGCTTCATGGTCTTGGGGTGTTTATTGACCTCCAACATGGTCATTATAGGCTAAAGTGACCACTAGGCAGAGGCCTTGTTTTGGTAGTGGCTCCCCAGTTATGGAGAAATCTTCCCAGAGAGGTAACACCTGGCACCATCTCAGTGGTATTTTGAGCTCCAGACAAAGAGTTTTCTGTTTGCCCAGCCATTTTAAACAATCAGTGTAGCATCCCAATATTAAAATCTGTGGGTTAAATCCAATGTCCCATTCATGCAACAGGACTTCCCCTTCCTCTTCTCCTCTTGCAGCCCCTGCACCCCCCCCCAAATCTACACTATCCTGTTGTGTATGGTGTGTGCTCATGCTATAAACAGAAATGATAAAACTGATGTGACCTTTCAAAGTCCTCCTACTTCTCCTACAACTACAACTGCATGCATTTGTGTGTGACACTTGATCACATTACAAACACAACACATACTGTGCCGTATTAATTCGAGCGTGCCCCCAAAGCAACAACTGCATTTGAAAACAAAAAAAACAGCCGTGCCTTGCAAACAAAAGGGGATCCAGTATTGATGCTAGCCAAGTATAATTTTGCTGGGTCCAGTACAAATTTATATTAAGTCTCCACCCTGTTCCCCTAAATCTTTGCCTGTTTTGAACAATTGTTGGATTGACTGGTGTTTATTCCCTTTGTTTAAGCACTTTGCCTTTCTAGCCATCTAATTTGTATTCATAGCCATGGCAATATGGCAGGCATGCACATTAATTCCACATGAGAAACAAAGGCACTTCAGGTGCTGTTTCCTGTCCCTTGGATCTACTGTCAATTCTTCTGTGCAATCTGGAGGCCAGAAGTCTAATTCATTTACTCACATATGTTCCCAGCCTGTAAATCCTCGCAGCAGAACTGGCTCCCACTGTCCCTGGAATCTCAGTGTGCCTGATTTATGATGCTGTTTGTCCTTTGCTCCTCTTGTCACACCCTGTTGGTTCTTCCTGCAAACAGGAAATGCCAACAGGATTGTGGAACCCTGGGACTTTTGGTCCATAAACCTTCTTTGGTACATTCTGCAACTTCACTTCAAATTCCCACCCCGCTCATAGTTAATGGGCTTCTTGGCTCCGTGATTCCAGATAGCCCATACGAGCTCATTATCTGCTAGCAGTAAAGTGTGCTTTATTTTCAACCACTAATTTAACTTGTTTGAATGGCTATGGCTGCAAGTGAGAGGCAGTAAGCAATATCTTATAATGAAGCAATATGATCATATATAAGCTCTTGAGTATCACAAAACATATTACGCAAATACATATGATAACTAGATACCTACGGCGGTTAATATAATCTATCCATCAATTATAGTCTTGTGAAAGAGAGATGTTGCAAACTTGGATTGGGACTGGGTCACTCATTGCCTCTCCCATTCCATTCTTCCTGTTTTTCCCCCTTCCTCAGACCTCTATCTATTTGTCAAGGTTCCTTCTATGATCTGGACTCCCTAAGAAACTCCTTAAGGAACTCTGCTGCCTTAAGAGTCCTACCTTCCTTCTTTTTACCTCCCCCTTCCCAGTAACTTATGGTTTATCATTTATTATTTATAATGTGCGGCTTAGGCTGTAGATGTGGGGTGAGTGACACTCCAGACACTTTAGATTTAACACAACAGTTTACTAGAAAGTAAAACAAGCAACTTACAATTCAAGGTATTTAGTCAATAAAGCTGTGTGATACAAAGGCATTAAAAGAAAATAAAAGTTACAAAAATGCAAGTTCTTTTACCCTAATCTGCCCCTAGACTTCTTCAAGCTGCCTCTTTCTGCTCCTTCCTTCTGCTCTGGTCTTTCTCTCTGGTTCTCTCCTTTTATGCCCTCTTGCCCCAAAACTGAAAGTACTGTTGCCGTCTTAAAGAAATGAAACTTAATTGGAGAAATGAAACTACTCTTCTCAGGGAGACCCCTTTCCAACAGAAAAAAACTAGGCCTCTAAGGCCTGACTTAATACCTTGCCTCAGTCGGCCTCAAATCTTCACACTCCTTTACCTACTTTCAGGTTCCATTTCTTAAACAGCCTTATATGCACTCTACCTCTGGGGTCCTTGCTACTTACCTCCTACTTTGTAGGAACTCTTCCCATTCAGTTTTTAACTAATCCTTGGCAAGCGCAAGTCCTTCTGTCTCAAACATCTGTGTGAGGTTTCCCCCTCACAATCAATCAAACTCATCTTCCATCCCCTCCAAAGCTAGATTGTTTGGACCATGTATTTCAGTGTATTTCATTCCCTAAATATTTCAAACGGAATGATCATTCAGTGACATCGCAGAAGCTCATCTAATGATGGGATAGGATTTCCCACAGCCACATTTTGACATTAAAATATACATAACCTGAACCACTTTGCCTCTTATGCTTTTCATTTTCTCCCATCCCTGATCTTTCATATATTAAGGAATCAACCGAATCTCAGTGCCAGAACAGCCACACTGCAGGAACAGTATATACAAACTGACTTGCATTTTTTTTATAAAACGTTGCTATGAAAAATTAGAAAAGGTAGCTCAGTTCTGCAGAAAGAAAAGCAGTTCTCTTAGGAAAAATGCTTGCCATTGGAGCAAACCAGATAATGAATTCGGCAGGCTTCATTTTTAAGGCTTCTTTATCCACATGCAGATTAATTCCTGTATTTCTTGGTTAACAAGACATGGCAAATGTGCACTTTCAACCTAGATAGCTTCCAACTGACTATTGTAGTGAGTAACAAATGTAGGAATGAAATCCATGTCTCCATTACTTCATTTGGAATTATAATTTTACAGTGCTCTGCCCATGAGGAAGCATGTCTAATATATTACCAAGCTTTTAAAGTTAAGCTCCATCAACTTATCATACAGCAAGTTTTCAATGTGATGATTCGGTAGTCAACAACCGAGGTCAAGAAAAACTTATTTTCCTGAGGATATTTCCAATTTCCATTTTCTTTTTCTTTTTTCTAATGCATTGGAAAAGGACAGTCAAAATAGAAACAGAATATTATATGGTGTGGTGCTGTAGAAAAACCTATATTTCATGACAACTGGGTTCCTCTTGAACTGTGAGGGTCTATTAGGTTTGCACATTAAGGGCAAGAAAAACATTTTCCCTAATGCCAATGACATTGACCAGTGATAGAAGTCCGGGGAGAGGGGTGGCATTTTTGTTTTTTTAAACCTTTCTTATAGCATAAGGCATGGCCAGCTTTCCTGAGTCACCTGAATTTATCTGTAAAGCAGACTCAGCCCTGATTTGGCCTAGAAATATAAAGGTGGATTGGGTCTTGCCCTCTCGAAATCCACTGAAGAAGTGACGGCTGGCAGTGCACCCAGCAGATTGCTCTAGCGAGCCCTGCCAGTTGTTCTCTTGCTGCAGCAAATGCCACAGCAGGAGAGTGGCTGGCACAGGCTCACTAGAACACCTGCTGGAGGTGGCAGCGAGGTGGCGGCAGACACTCCTGGCAAAGGCGGCGGTGGGAGAGCTGCACAATCTGTGACTCAGCCAACTGATGCGGACACATCAGAGTGTGAAGTGCTAGGGCTGGCCCTGTATGTTCTACGACTAAGCTATGGCCTTTCCTATGCCAGTGCCTCCATAGCATGGGAGCAGCCATCCCAAAGGGATTCCAAGGTGCTCCGGGAAATTGCACACACACACACCCCTTTGCCCCAGAGAAAACTGCTAAATCCATGCTAAAGTTGCATCAAATAACTGACACGTTTGAGAACTTAGCATATACATATCTGTGTTTATTTTCTCCTCCTTTCTACAACCTACATGAACGTGAAAATAAATGTAAATCTGGATTTGGACAAAACCAAAGAGGTTGGAAATTACCTGCATGGCTGTAAGGATATTGGCTAAAGCCTGGCCATAGGTGTCGTGACAATGCACTGCAATCGCGGTCATGGGGATTTCCAGCATAACAGATTCCAGCATCCTTTTCATACTGCCTGGTGTCCCCACGCCAATGGTGTCTCCCAGAGATACCTCATAGCAGCCCATACTGTATAGCCTTTTGGAGACCTGGTTAGGGGAGGAAATGATAGCATCAAACATATGCAAAAGAACCGACAGTGAAAACAGAAAATTAATTTTAATGAAGTATTATGAATTCACACATGCTGTTGAAGAGTTTCTGAGGAACAGAAAAGACATTGAAATCCACACATTTGCTTTTCGTAATTTTTCCATATTAATCCTCAGGTGGTTTGTTTTTACCTTCTCCTTTTCGACCTTGATAGGACATCTAAACTCATATAAACAATCCTCTCTCTCTCTCTCTCTCTTCAGATTTGACCTCTCTGTGTGAGGCTGTGTCTTTTTATTTTTTTAAGACCAAGTTCTTTGGTTGAACATTAACTTACAGTGTCAGGTGTTTTCATTTGGTTAAGCAAATTAATAGTGAAATGAACACCTGGCCTGGCATTACTTTGCCTGCTTAATATTTCCATGAAATCAAAGTGACTTTCCATTGTGTGTGGGTTAGATCCCCTATCTCTTTTTTCCAGGAGGTGATGGAAATTTGAATTTTTTTATATCTTTACAGAAAACAGAGGAGGGCAAACATGTGAGGAGGGGGAAGGACCCCATTAAAAATCTACAGTCTTTCAGGATATAAAATAGTATTCAGGTTTGCGATAAGAAGCCGGTTTTCAGCACAGAGGGCTAATACATAACCTACTGAACCATTATTAAGCAAATCAGGAGGAGCCTGGGGTATCACGCTTTCCCTTTGCCTACCCTCTTCCCTTCCTTCCAGACACTGAACATACAAAAGAAACACACTAACAAAAACATTTTGACCTGGTTCATACGTAACAGCAATCACAGGTTAATTAACCATAGATCACCAAGATCTAGTGGGAGTGAGCAAGCGTGTTGCCTCCAGTGTGCTCCACTTTCAATTGACAACCTATGATCTCCCTGTTCAGTTTGTTAGTGTGATGTCTGAACCTAGACACTCTACGTTGTTTAGGGGTTAAAATTACCAGAGTTAACCCAAGAACAAACTGTAGGTTAACTCTGGATTGTTTAACCCCTAAATAATGTAGAGAATCTGGGTTTGGCCATCACGCTAACAACCTATGGACAAAGCAATCATAGGTTGCTAATTGAAAGTGGAAGTGAGAAATGTGTCGGAAGGCAGCACACTTGCTCGCTCCTACTTGTGCATGTCAACCCACAGTTTAAACAACCCATGGATTGTTTTTACATGTGAACCCACTCATTGCTTATCTGTGCATAGAATGTTACTTGACTTCTGCAATGCGCTGTACACAGGGTTACCTCTGTGCCTAGTTCGGAAACTTCAACTAATTTAAAATATGGCAGCCAGGTTGGTCACCGGTACACCTAGGGGTGACCATATTACACCAGTCGGCCAAGACTAGGCTGACAACCGCTACCCTGAAGACCTTCTCTTCTGCCACTCCCAGACTGTGGAACAACCTGCTGGAGGAGATCCATCAACTTACCAGTCTTCTAGAATTTAAGAGAGCGATAAAGACTGATCTCTTCCGGCAGGCCTACCCAGTCGAATTTTAAGACTTTGTTGATTTTTGTTGATTTTAATAATGTATTAACTTTATATGCTTTTAATCAGTTTTATGTATTTTATATTGTTGTACTGATGAATTAAATTTATTATTATTATTATTATTATTATTCAGAATTTGCAACATAAACATTTTTCCAAATATTTTATATTCAACAGATTCCTTACTGTTTTTCCTATTGTTGTTTAAACCTACTGAAAAACACAACCTACTGCAACATGGTTCCAACTTGCGGACTAGCTAAATAGGGGCTAGAAATGGACTGCGACGCAGAACTGGTAAAGTAATCCACAGGGTTTGTGAATGGGACATTTGTGGACAGGTGTAATAAAGATCCACAGTGTGTGGAGCTACTAGTTCCTGAAGTCCTGGAGTTATCCTATTATGTGATTAATCTGAAGAACAGATTAGCAAGGACACAAGGAAGGTTAAACTCCGCTGTGCTGTGTAGTTTGATGGATGCTATGTTGTTTGATGTGACAGTTCCATGGCTGACCCAGGTAAATTTCAGGCATGTGGGCTAAAACAGGGAATATACACATTTTCTGTGAAACTTTGGAGTTGGGGGCAGGGATAGTGTTTACGACTTTCCGAGGCCCACTATGACAAAACGTGAAAATCCTGCTATAGAAGAAAGCATTCGATGGAAAAACAGAGGATCTTTTTTTTGGGGGGGGGGGGGGAATGGAAGAGTTGCACTGAAATGCTGAAAAGGGATTCTTGTTAATAAAGAGAAAAACCCTGCTCTGGGTATCATGTTGAGGTCTTCCAGAGAACAGACTCGAATATGGTATTGCAATAGGAAATTTGGGAACAGCACAGCTAAACCTGTCATTATCCATATATTGAAAGATATGTCATACATCGTTTTACATGAAAACCACCTGAATCAGAAGATTGCTATCCTTAATAAATGTAAGTAGCAAGACATATTGGTTCTGGGAGGCGTACTGTGATAAAAGCCATGTGAACAGATACTCAGGCCAAGAGGCATGGTTCGAGAAAGAAACCGATGTTAAACAGAAACACATTTCTAGTATTGTAATTACAATCATAGAGAAAGAGACGATATAGTTCCTAGATTTGGGGCATTATGCTAGGAGCTGCTTGCAATTTTTTTCTACCAAAGTTAGTATCTATTGCCCTGATTATGGGCCTCCATCCTACTGCCTGCTTGCCCTAGCCGTTTTAGGGCAGCTTTATATCGCTTGATAATACTGCAGAAAGTACTGAAAAGCATTGTGTTTTAAGTTGATGCCAGGTGAGATGAAAGTTCTGTAATGACGTATGACTGATCTTTGATGACGTTTCACACATGTAAGTCATCACTTGATGCTATAATGAACTTATCTCAGATTTGCCAACCATTTGTCTGACACATATATTTCAGTCTCACAATCACTGACCCTACTTAAGCTCAACCAGGGTCGTGGGGAGCCTGCAATCACAGATCCACTGACATAGATCTCTGGGAGATTCATATGTAGGCGCCATCCAAATGAGATGCATTGACTGCCACATGACCCAGATCGTAGCTCTTAGAATTGTGCGCCTGGAATATCATAACATTTTAAAATCAATGATGTGTGGGGGCAGCTGCTCAGTGGGCATTGATCCCCATGAGCCCCCTGCCCCTTACATGGACCACCATGAGTGCCCGTAGCCATCCGGTTCTCTTTTACAAATTAAGCCTTGAAGAGGCCCGGACAGCTGTGGGGACTCACAATGGCTCCAGGTAAGGAGCAGGGGCTCGTGCGGCCGATGTCAGAAGCAGGGGCAGCTGGTGGATGAGTGCCAAGCCGCTCGAGCCCTGTGCCCCTTACCTGGACCTGCTCTGAGCACCCACAGCCACCTGGGCCTCTTCCCATCCAGCCATTCTCCCCCACTCCACCACCACCACCCCACACACAAATTCAAACCCTTCGCCATGGGATCTAAAAAGGAAACACCTCAATTGGCATCAATGGAGATTCTTCTTCTTTTAGTCCCTGCTTGGGAGGGGTTGTGAGGGGAAGTGGCTGGGTGGGAAAATCTAAACCTCTCCTACTTACAAGCAGTGGTTCTGATCCACCACAGGCTTATACTCAGGTACACAAAATGGTGAGGATTAGCAGCAAGCTCCTCATTTCACATAATGTGCAGTTTACCTTCAAACATATATTTCTGCACTCTGCATTTTACTTAAATTAAACAGACTTACTTCTGCAACTTTTGCTGGTGCTATATTTCCTTCATAAGGGCATCCCAATGCACAAGACACATAGCTAAACAAAAAAGAATAGAGATGCATTTGTAATATACATACACACACCAACTCACAAACAGGAATATTCTTCAAATACTTGCACCAACATATTGCCTTGCAATGCTGGGACAAGATTAAGTTGAGGGGTGTCAATACTGGAGCTGCTGCTTCTGTGTTCAACTCAGTCACTGATATGCAAGTCCAACAAGGTCTTAAATTAGCCAACAGAATTACAAACTTACACTTAATGGGATGGTTCCCAATGGTTTGATACCCCAGAACTGCTAAATACAACTGTGTCTCAAATCATATGATCAGCAGGCACCTTCCCACCAATCAGCGGTGAAAAGCTCATGCAATTGACTTCACCCAGGAAAGGACATGTTTCCCAAACAGCCCACAATCCTGAAGGATTGAAGGAGAAGACATATGTTTCATATAAATCTATGGCAGGCTTTCCCAACTTGGTGCCCTCCAGATGTTTTGGACTACAATCCTCATCATCCCTGCCCATTGGCCATGCTGGTTGAGGTTGATGGGGGATGGGAATCAGGGTAGTAAAGAGGTCAGAGGGTTTGACTGGGACCGAGGAGAGCCAGGGTCAAGTGACACAAACACTGAGTGATTTGGGACCAGTCACTGACTCTCAGCCTAACCTACCTCTCAGGTAGGTTGTGAAGATAAAAATGGAGAGGAGGAGGGCTATGTACACCTCCTTTGGCTCCTTGTAAGAAAAGATGGGATATAAATGCAATAAATAAATATTCCAAAACATGTAGAGGGCAACAGGTTGTGGAAGGCTGATCACAACCAAGTAAACATGATTACTTTTGCAGTATGTTGTCATGGATTGAGAATCAGAAATATGTGCTCAAAACCTCTGCTCAGCCTTGAAGCTAACCTTAGGTCACTTGCTTTCTGAGCGCCTTTGAAGAAAGTGTGGGATATAAAGGTTTTTAAAAAATTATTTTAAACATGGTTTTATTATGTCTTTCTCTCCTATCCCATTCCCTGTTGAGCTACATTTAAAAATAAGTGTCTCTTAGCAGCTGTACTTCTTATTACAGTTGTGGGTTTATTTGTGCCACTTAGGCTAGGTCAGACTCAGCATGTGCCCCTCAACTGAGGGGCACTTTGTACAGATTTCATTAAAGCCATTCCATTCTCAAGCATCTGAATTTCTGTACAAGAATTTTGTCCGTTTGCAAACGCGGACGTGTGCTAATTATGCGCACTAACACAAGTGTGCATTAATACAAATGTGCATTCACAAATCGCCTCCTCCTGAAAAGGGAAAAAAATTGGTCAGCAAGTCCACATGACTGAAAAAGCTGGTCCATTGCGGGATCGGCAAATCAGATTCACTGAAATACAAACTCATTTGCATCCATTGTGGATTTCTCCAACACTCCAACTGGCTCTTGGAAATGTCCTGCTAAATACCACTGACCTGCTAAATATTGTTATGGTATGGGGTACACTGTTCTACTTGCAGTGCTTTAATGGGGCGCTAAATCTCTGCTGACCATCATTCCTATATACAATACAAGGAAGCAGCACCTTTGCTGAGCGTAAAAGAAAACTTTTCATATGCCTGTTCTTTAAATGCTATTGGGCAGACTAGCTTATTCTTTAGTATGGCCATGCAAAATAAGTGACAGTCTCTTCATCCATTGGCTCCTTGAAACTGAATTTATCTAGGAGCATGGTCGGGCAAATGCCAGAGCTCCATTTTATTAGGGTGGTGGGTAGGTGTCTTAGAGAGGATGGTCCTCTATTTGTAGGCATCCTCTCTTTGAAGGGATGGCCAGACCAAGTCTGGTTTAAAGATATAGAACTGTAAGAAGGGAGGAAGAGCAGGGGCCTTGAAAACAGCAGGCATATAGGTCACCTGGTCACAGTTTCCCCCAACATGGTAAGAAGTGTTGTATTTCTATTTAAATCAGACTCGTTTTTTTCTAATTTGTGTCTTCTTCTTTTTGTGATGTGTAAGTGGCCTCCTCAGCAGTGGGTGAGCTATGAAGCAAACTGCTGGAAAAGGCTGCAGCTGCCTACCCTCTTCATTTCATGCTATGTCAGGACCCAGAGGCATTATAGGGAAAAGAAGATGGTGGGCAGCTGTGGCCTCAACTGGCACTTTGCTTCATAGCACGCCCTCCACCCTAGTAAAAGTGTTAAATAAAAACAAAAAGGGGCCGCTGCCCACCACCACTGGTATGCTTGCTGGGGGGGGACACCAAGGCATCATGCCCCCCTGTCAAACCTGGCACAAATCCCCTTTAGGATAATCGATGACCGCACATGTGGGCTTCCAAAATGGGACACAGTGGTGGATCACATGGAAGGTGTCCCTGGAAAATCATGCCAGCACACCACATAATGAAGGATTATTTTGATTTTACAAAAAGTCCTGGTGTGTATTATAATTTACTATCAATAGTCAATAGGATTTTTTTCTTCCTTGACTAAACTAGAAATGAATGGGATGATGAATAATTAACTAACTAACGTATGATCTTGCTAACATCCATATTAACTAAGTCCATTTTTGTCTTCCACAAAAGGAAGAGATGAAAACGGTTAAGGCTCCCTTTGATAAGTCAATCTGAACAAGCCCCTTTCTGCCTTCCTCCCATTTCAAAGTGTACACCAGCTAAACTTGCACATTAATAGGCAAATAAAAATGCTCCTTTGCATTTTAAAGGAAGATATCTGATGCTCTAAAGAGAAGGGAGATAAAGTTGCTGCTTGTCTTCATTCAGAATAAAAAAACAACCCATACTATGCTCCTCCAGCTGGAAAACGACCGGGCCTGAAAATTATACTGCATTGTGGCTGTGGGCCTTGGAAGGAGAACATGCATGGTGGATGTCGGCCACATATAGGGTAGCTATGCAATTAATCACCCTCAGCATTCTGCAAAAGTAAAATCAATCCAAGCAGAAACACAGTTCTGCACAGGAGTCCGTCTTTTGCCGGAATCTGTCTGAGATAGTTACAAAGCCATATATACATGCAGCTGCTAGCACAGCTGAAGCCAGAGAGCCCCCTGAGAACCTAGTCATAGACACAGATGCCGTTGCTTCCTGTTTATTATTACATTGTATGTTTGCATATAATTTACACTCTTCATCGCAGAGGTATTTATTTTCATTGGAAGTTCATTTTAGAAGAATAGACATCTATCCCAAGGCACATCCTTAACATGGCAGTTGATATATCCTTGGAGGAAGCCATTTGTTATAAAGCAGCCCAATGTTTACTGCCAGAAAGCCGAAGGTTGGGGAGGGAGGGTGAAATAACAGCATATAAAGGATTAGGATATTCATGCGAAGTCTTCCAATCAAAGCGAAAATGCATGGCTTTGGCTTGTTAACTCTATTTCGAAATCTGTACTTTGTAAAGTGCCATGTACATGGATAGTCTGATGATGGTGATGATAGCAAATTTATGTATTTAAATTGTTTGAGTGTTTAAAACTAACAAAGCTATAGATATGACACAGAGCCCATCACACAAATTGCAACCCCTCTCAAAAGATATAAGGAATAAAAATGAAATACAAAAATGAGTGCAGAGACTCATCGGACTATACTCTCTAAGGGCTGGAAGATCATCTAGTTTAATCCCATATTGGACTACTTGTTAAATCAACTGCATCAAGTGTGTGATAAACTGTCTCTCTACAACCAAACATGCAGACAGATTCTTAACATCTTTTGATTTCACTGGCATTCAAACATCAGTGGACGTATGCTGCATTGGAATGGGTGTTTTTTAACTTGTTCAGAAATTATCCAGAGTTGGGGGTGAACAGTGAGGTGGCCAGGCTGGCTGAAAATACCAAATTATTTAGGGTAGTTAAAACAAAAAAGCAATAGTGAGTGGCCATTAAAAAGGCAAATGTGGTTCAATGTAAGGAACTGTAGAGTGATACACATTGGAGATAAAAATCCTAAATTCACATTTGCACTGATGGCCTTTGAGCTGGTATTGACCGACAAGGAAAGAGAATTTGGAATTGAATGAAAACATCAACCCATTATGTAGCTGCTGTGAAAAAGGTAAACTCCAGGTTGGGGATCATTAAGAAAGGAACTGAAAATAAAACAGCCAATATTATAATGTGTTTATACAAATCTATGGTGTAAACACTCCTGGATACTGTACACAGTTCCGGTCACTGCATGTCAAAAAGAATATTGTAGAGCTGGAAACAGGACAGAAAGAGCAACTAAAATGATCAAGGGTCTGGACAAACTCCCCGATGAGGAAAGGTTACAAAGTTTGGGGCTCTTTAGCTTAGAAAAGAAAGTAAGTAAGGGGAAACATCATCAGTGTGTCTAAAATTGTGCATGGTGTTTTGTGAAGAAAATGGCGAGGGAGAAATTCATCTTTCATAATACTGGCTGGATAGGGAAAAGTTTGTCTTCCTCTTTCATAATACCCAACCTGAAATTCAGGACAGACAAAAGAATATAATTCTTCACACAATGCATGGTATAGAATTCACTACCGCAAGATGTAGTTATGGCCAATGTAGATACTTTTAAGTGGGAATTAGACAAATTCATGCAGGATAAGGCTATCAATGGCTTCTAGTCATGATGGCTGCTTGTAAGCTACCCCCCAGTATCTGAGGCAGCATGCCTCTAGAGACCAGTTGCTGGGGAACACAAGTGGGTGAGTGCTATTGCCCTTATGTCCTGCTTTGGGGCTTCCTGTGGGGATGCTTGCTAGACTAGACTGGTCTGATCCGGCATGGCTCTTATGTTCTTATGACTTTTAGTCCAGCACTGAATGGCAATAATTCCCTCTTGGCTTCCTACCCACCAGTTACACTTACAATTGCAATATGGCTTTAGAAAGCCATCAGCCAACAATTTCCTTTGTCTTGGAAAGCCATCCCATTCAGAAAGGATAGGATAATAGCAATATTATTTTGTGGGGTGTGCAAACATGAGCCAGAAAATGTGAGCTATCCAAATGTGAGCTATTTCTTTTTTTCATGCATCCTGAACCTCAGAAGCTATATGCCCCTTGTTACCAGATGGGCCTTTGGTCTGATATCAGCACAGCTTTTCTCATGTTCTTATGCAAGCAGATATGGGAAGCATCCCAGCAGTCATTAAAATGTTTTTTTTAAATAAAAATAAGAGGGGTGTTTTACAATCCTCACTCTGACTTTTCTTACAATGGTGTGAGTGAAGCAGATTATACGTAGAGACAGAGTGACTTGCCAAGACTACCCAGTGAGCTTCTTAACTAACCAAGCAATTTAACTTATAAAAATGAAACACTTTATCCACCTGCACCACACTGGCCCAAATCTTACAGTGTATTTGTTTAACCTTTTTTCCATGTATTGCATTCACATTTCCTAACAATAATACCCAAGTGAGTAGCTGCAAATTATATTCTACTGAGATCTACCCTTGGTAGTATTTAAATACTTGGATTTTCTGTGCAATCTGAATTACACCTCTGAACAGCAAGAGGTGGCATTATAATTTAATATGTAAAATGTGCTTACATGACAAGAGGTTTTGAAAATGTCAGTTTTGGGTGTAGTCTGTTGTGATTTCCCAAGCTGTTAAGGACATAAGAAGAGCCCTGCTGGATCAGATCATTGAGATGTATGTATGTGTGTATTAATTTATTTGATTTGTACCCTGTCTTTCTACCAAGAAAAACAACACTCAAGGCCACTTACAATCTTACATCAAACTTGATTAAAACAATAATAAAACAAATACAAGAAAACACAATAAAAAACAAACAATAACAGAATAAAAACAACATCCAACCCAACAGACTCGCTAACATGCCAAAGGCCTGCTTGAATAAAAAGGTCTTTGCCTGTTGGCGGAAGAACAGCACAGAGCAAGCAAACCTAGCCTCCCTTGGCAGGGAGTTTGGGAGCAGCCACCAAGAAGGCCCTCTTTCACTTCACTATAAAAACACTTCTTAATGTGGCGGTCTAGAAAGTAGGGCCTTCTACCCCCTCTGCTAAGATCTTAAGCCCCAGGCAGGCTTTCAGGGAGCCTAGTCCCAAGTTGGATAGAGCTTTATAAGTCCTAACCAGCATTTTGAATGCCTCTCTATTGACCTCAGTAACTGATAGTCAAAGGTGTACTATACTGAGGTCAACAGTGAGAGATTCGAAGTAATGGTTATGACCTATAAAGCTCTATACAAAGGTATCCTCAAGGTGCCTCCTCAAAAGGAGGTTCAGAGGACAGCAACAAGGGAGAAGGACTTTTTGTTGGTGGTTCCCCAACTGTGGAATGCACTCCCCAATGAAGTCCTCCTGGTGATTGCTTCTGTATGTAAATGGATTTTACATTTTATATTGTATTTTAAGGTTTTAATCTTTTGTAAACTTCCCAGAGAGCGTTGGCTACTGGGCAGTACAGAAATGTGAATCATCATTATCCTATTTCTGAACCTGGAGATCCCATATCGCCATCATGAATTAAAGCAAGTAAATTCCATACATCAATACTGCATTATGAAAAGAAAGGCCTTTTTTTAGTCTGGGAGCCCAGTTAAAAAAAAATGCATCATCTGTTGGCCATCAGCTACTCTGGAGCCTTCCAGACCAGAGGACATGGCTCTACCAGACTCCATGAACTTAGAGGGAACCCCTCTGATGCAGTCCTCACAAGCCCCAAGCCAGTGGTGGCAGAATGAACTTTAAGAAGCAGACAGCTCCTCAGAGGCAACAGAGTTTACAGCAGGTCCAGACTAGCCAGCCTTCAGAAAGTTTCAGAAGGCCTCTGCCTGCTGCTGAAACAACTGCTCTTCTTGTAAGGATGTTTTTAGGATGTTTTAGGATTTTTAATGCAGTTTTAATAATATGTGTCATGTTTTAATCAGTTTTATGTATTTTATCATGTTGTTGTTCCCCGCCTCGATCCAGACGGAGAGGCGGGTAAGAAATAAATTGTTATTATTATTAATTTAATTTACTGCTAATCAATTTCATTGGAAGTGTTACTATGACATGCATAAGTAAGGACGTCTATAAAATGACCTTTATGAAGTGAATAAGTCGTAAAGTATTTGGGCCATACAGTTTTTCTATTTTGTTTTTTAAGAAGCACTTGAAATCTTTCAGTAAACACTTAAAATATTTTCTACTGTGTTAGGCATTCAGTGTGACAGCTGGCAACATAAATGTTCAGTATGATGGTTTAGTAAATGTTGTTCCAGCTGTAGCAGCATGACAACAGAGTGAAGTCTCACTGAAGCTTTCAAGTACATTTTCCATTAAATTCGCCTACTGCTACTGATTTACACTTACTATATAAACTCTGGATTGCCAGGAAAAACAGAAAATAAAAACTGAAACTTTCAAATTATTTCTGAAAGTTGATTTCTAGCACCAATTCTCAATGGCCAATCTGCAACAAATGGGAACAATGGGCGGACTGCCTGTAGTTATGGCAAAGCTTTCACACCAAGCCCTTACTGAAGGGGAGAAAGAAAAAGGTCAAAATCCTCTGCGACCTCATCTTAAACAGACTAAAATAAATGGATTTCAGTTTGGGCTACATAACAAAAATGTTTTACAAAAATATTGGGGGAAATAAGTTGGGTTTTCCATGCCCAGTTCTGAATTCAGAAAACCTGTTGCAATGGGGTTTGCCCCCATGAAACCCCAAACACTGCCCCCCACCCCTTTCCCCTTCACTTACCTGGCCTGGTGGTAGTGGCAACAAACTCAAAGAAAAGCGAGGCCTTTCAGATCTTCTTTCCCCACTCTTCCTCTTCAACGTCTTATATGGTCGAAGAGAGTGAATCTCAGCCTGGGCCATGTAACCCCCCAAAGGGCAATCTACAAATATTTGGGAGCCTTTAGAACTGGAGGGGGCAAATGGGGGACACTTTGATTTTTTAAGCTTTTCGGAAGCTTTTCTATCCACTTCCAATGGCTTCTGACAGCCAGCCACTAAGGGCAGCTGTGAGTCCTCTTTTTGAGAACAGTCTTCTATTTGAAGGGTTGTGAGAGGACCGCCCTTAATTTTAAGATGCCTTCTATTTGAAGGGCTGTCCAGTCCATTTCTGGTTTAAAGACAAAGGAGCATAAGAAAGGATAGCAGCACAGGCCTTGAATTTGCTCATCAATACTTAGCACTGGGACAGCAGACTTAAGAGGCAGGCACACCTGGTCACATTCTGCCCCACTATGAAATTGTAGTTCTATATAATTACAATAATAATTTTTAAATTTGCATTAATACACATACATTAGCATATGGAAATTTTATGCAGATATGTGTCCTCTTTTTTCAGTGATGCATTTCCTCTTTTTTGGCGCTGCATACATGGCTACCCTAATCACATCCTGGATCTTCAGTTTCTTTTCTAGGTCCTTGAAAAAGTGGCACCCATCCAAACAGAAGCACACAGGCATGGACCTCCCCCTTTGCGACAACAACAACAACAACAATAATAATAGCAACAACAACAACAACACTCCACCTATTTACAATGGGACTAAGAAGGAAGCACTGGAAGACAAGAGAGAAAAAGGTTCTCCAAAACACTGCCAATTGGGCTCAAATAACACTACGGAGTAGTGTGATGGCTATCAGACCCAAGGGTCCAATCCCACTCCCACTGAATGTATGACTGAGATTCATTTATTGTATACATATATTATAATTATACCTATCAGAATAAAGTTACCTTGCCTAGAATTGTGCTGGGTTTACATCCCATTTTTTTATTCGTGGCTTGTTGGGGTTTTTAAGACGATGCTGCTGGGGCATGACAGGATAAAATGGGGTAATGAACCACATTGTCACTTAGAACAAAGCAGCTGTGGCACAGTGGTGAAGTTGTAAAGTAAAAGAAGTATGGCTGCAATCGTAAACACACTTGTGTAAGCTGCATTGAAGACAGTGGGGCTTACGCAGTGAGTAAACATGTACAGAACTGCATGCTGTAAATCAGTAATCCTTTTGTGTGTCATAGGTGATGCAATCCACTTCTATTTCTCTAAAACCTCTTATCTTTATGATAATCTTTATGGTCATCACCTGATCTCCCTAAATCATGGGTGGTAAGAAAGTAGATCTGCAGGTGTTTTGGACTTCAACTCACAGCATTCCTGACCATTGGCCATGCTGGCTGGAGCTTTAGGGAATTAAAGTCTGAAATACTTAACGATTGCCTTCTTTTCACCCTTGCCCTCAGTGATATTGCATATGTATAGTCTAACTATGACAAATACGTTTAAGCAATTCAGGCTTAATTTCACAAATGGCCATATTGGTAAAATGTATAATTATTACCCTCGCACTGGAATATCCATCTTTCTTGCGAATTTAACAACATCCTCAAATCTTTCCATGCTTTCTTCAATGGTGCAATTAATGTTTATTTTGCTGAAAGACTCAGATGCTGCACCAAAGACTGACACCTCGGTCGCCCCAGCAGCAATCTAAAATAAAACAGGAAAGAAAAACAGATTTCCCCCCCCTCAGGTAAGCAACAGCTTCACATATTTGCATTTAACTGTAATTGTACACCATCTAAAGTATTAGTAACCAAAGGATAATGAATCCATTCCTAAACACATTTATTTGGAAGTAATTCCTATTGACTTCAGTGAAAAATTACTTCCAATTCCAGTGAAGGAGTTTAAGCCCTAACTAGATATTACAGAGATGAGTGACTGCTGCCAATCCATATCTCCACAACAGTGTCTACTAACACATAACCTTCTTGGGACAAGGGTTCAAGACCCATGAAACTAGGAAAAGAAAAGCAGGACATGACATCATTGTATTCATTGTATCCCAATCCCTGATTCAGTTCACTGGCTCCTTCTTGAAAGGGAAGGGCAAACATTGAATACGGTGACATCGTGTCACACACTTGACATTACTAGAGAGACATAGACACCCCATTAACAACTAGTTAGGTTCTGAGGATCCCAGGGTGTTGTATCTGTTGTTGTTTTACATCACTTCCACAGAACCGAATTTCCATTCCCTTTTTGTTAAAAGGCTAAGGTCTTTCTTACCAAATTGAAATCTTCTCCTGCATCCATTTCTATACACATTTTAATAATAAATCTAAGGAAGAAGTTGTATGAAGACTACAAAAGACTAAAAAGCAGGTATGGAGGTATAGATTAGTTATACATGTTTTCTGTAAATTGCTTAGACCTTGGCTATCTTTGTGATTGAGCGCATAGGCCTTTAAGGATGATGATGATGATGATGATGATGATGATGATGATGATGATTTCTTAAGAATTTAGATTATGTCAACAAGTGTTCCAAAGGGCTATTTTTCTTACTTTAGATATGAATTCTATTCGTATTTTTGAATTTATTATTTATTTATTACATTTATCTCCCACCCTTTTTCCTCTTGCAAAAAAACTAAAGTGGTTCACATGGTCTTCCGCTTCCCCATTTCATCCTCACAACTCTGTGAGGTAGGTTAGGGTATTTACAAGCTCAATAGATGGCTTATTCCATTATACTGAATTACTTAGGCCAAAGTCTTCACATAATGATAGCAGATAATTTGTAAAACGAAACAACAACAAGTGTAATGCAATCCTATGCATGTTTACTCAGAAGCAAGTCCTACTGTGTAAAAAGGGAGCTGCTCTCATGGAAGGGTGCATAGGATTGCAGCCATAATAAACTAAACTAATTCATGCTGCTAGTTACTGACACCATTTTGGAAATTCTCACTCTAGGAAACAACATTAATTTTGCCTTTCACAAAGCCTCTCGCTTTATAGGAGTTACATCAGTACACTCTCTGAAATTATTTGAATGTCCTTTCAAGTGAACCTTTGTCATTGATATAAATCGGACTCTTTCTGGGTATGATGAGTTTCCCACATGGAAACAAGCAGAGGTTTTGGGACAGAAAGCCATGCTTTTTCCACAGCCATTATGATTCCCATAAAAAGGCCTCAACTGTCTGTGAGAATTAAGTTCTCCCTTCTCTGTATCAGAGTTTTAGAAGATGTTCTCAAAAGCTCCCCCACCCCGTGCCTAAATACTGAAATGCAGTCAAATGCAAAAAGAAAGAAAGGAAAATAAAGGAAAGGAAAATAAAACAGATTTCTTTTTTTCCATTTCATTTTTAGGTAGACTGAATGAAACCATAAAATATTGTGGTATGATATAATCCGCATATATTCAAGTACACAGAATTTATCATAGATTTCTGAATGTGCTTTGTCTGTGCCACAGAAACTGGCCTGGTTAAAGCTTTTCTGTCTGGATTCTGGCAATAAATAGCTAGCAGAGCACAGCAAACCTATGTATTGGGTGGGGGCGAGAGGAGAGATCACCACCAGATCTAGAGGCCTGCTGGCTCACAGCAGCCAAGATAGAAGGTGACATTTCTTCCCTTTTTGTTCTGACGGTCCATTCCCACCCGCCCCATCCCATTGGAGCCAATGAGAGGGAAAAAACCTCTGCCAGCTCAAGGTACTGCAGCTTTATCTGGAGGGGTGTCTGCTGGGTGAATGAAGGGGCTGTAGATCTGGTGTGTCCATACCTCATCCCATCCATGAAATGCCCTATTTTGGGGAATACTGACAATAGAAATACCACCAAGAGTAGAAGTATACCCACAGAGCTTTCTGTGAGCATATTTGGGGCTTCCACAGTGGACATGCTGTCCCACTTATAGAGGTCCTATTTGCTGATTAAGTTGGACTCTTCCCCCCCCCCCCCATCCTAATGGCCGTCACTTTGGAAGGGGTTAAGTCAGGGGTGGGCAGAAAGTAGATCTCCAGATGTTCTGGACTTCAACTCCCAGGGGAGATCTATCTTCTGCCCACCCTCACCTTATGTCATACTACATATATCTCTATGCAAGTTGTGACAAATACATTTAAGGTGAGGACAACAAAGCACCAATAATCCTTAACAATAATTAAGGTACAAAATATACATAATTAATATAGTTTAGTGTTAGGAAGCGCAAATATTAAAAACATTGTAATCAAAAGATGTGTGTCACAATACACAAAATAAAAACAGAATTGTAAAATCTAAAACTGTGATGATAAAATGTTATAATAATATAGAAGGACACAAAAACTTTAAAAAACACAAATGTGTCAAATGCGTTTCAACATTTTGTCTTCATCAGTAGCCCATACAAAACATTATGGCCTGAGCTCTAATTGAAATTCTTTCATTGGAGGTATGAATATATTCATCCATACATCATTCTAGGTACACAGCTACTTAATGAAAATAGTTGCTAAAATAGGTTTAAGCGAAGTGTAAAGAATGGGCAGGTTCACACATCGCACTAAGCCACCCTGCTAAGATGCCATCATGGGTGGGTTGTTCGCTGAACAGCCCATGGTAGTCCTGACAGATGATGGGGCTTGCCATGGCTTGTTCTCCCCCTCCTTCTTCCTCGGTCCTGCTCCAGCACGTATCCCAGGTGCCTTTGCGGCACAACACGTTGCTTCAGTATCTACATCAGCACTCTTTCTATGATTGCCATCTACCAAGGGGAGCTCTCCTCCCTGTCCTGCATCAGCTTGCCAAACAGAATTAATTTTTGAGCACTTAGGAACACAGCAATGTGTTTGCCAGTTTCCTCCATCCTACCCCCTGGACTTTCACTGTTGCACAAGTCCACCTCTCTGATATTTAGTGAAACGTTCCTGTATTCCCCTCTTTTAATTCAGGGCTTCTCTTACTAGCTAGTGGAAAACTTCTTAACCAAAGGCTGCTTCACGTTACACTAAAGTAAGCACCCCCCCAAAGTGCATCTGCCTCTCCGATATTTAGCTAAGCATCCCCATAGTCCCCCTTTTCTCTTTGGCACTTACACTGCTAACTAGCAAACACCTTTTGTTAAAGCAAGGCCTGCTTCATGTTATACTAAAGTAAGCACACCCAAAGTAAGAACACCCACTGGCAAAGCCCCTTCACTCCAGAATGTTTTTAGACTTCAGGACACTCTCTGAAGTCCTTTCTTCACCATTTTGAGGGCCACCGGGTGGAGTACTGAGAAGGGATGAGGGAGGATGGCAGCAGCATAAGCGGGATTGCGAGGAGCAACAGGGATTTTTGCTGCTCTGGCTGGGGTGGCTACCCAGCAAGCAACCCACAATAAAATCACCCTGCTGTGTTCAGATGTCACATCAAGCTATCATGGGTATGAACAACCCCAAAACAACCATGGGTTCTTAGGGTGGCTGTTCATAAATGGTGGGTTGTTGTGTCATGCAAACCAGGTCATTGTGGATTGAAAATAAAAACATATCCTTCTCTGATAGCCTATAGTAGTTTCAAGGCCATGTTTATGTGATTAGTTTTGTATATTTTTGTACAAATACATTCAAACAACTAGGGATTAATTCATGGAGAGTTAAAGTAAGCAATATACATACAGCAGAATGGAAACCTTGAAGATTAGGGGTAAGTACTGGATAGCGGACTCCAGGATACCGCTCTATTCCTCGCATTACTTCTGTGTGATCTGCCATCTTAAAGAGAAAATACTGCCTTTATTTCATATAGAATATCAGATACCTACATGATGGTTATTAACAAATGAGTTCAAAATAATACAATACTATTTTTATATTATATATACATATACATGAACTAGACAAAACAGAGCATTAATACAGGAAAAATACTATGTTCATTTCACAGAAAGTCACATACAGATAAAGAAGATACTTAGGGAGCAATCCTATGGCTGCTAGACACTGCCTAAACAGCCATAGGATTTTTTGGTTTCTAGGAAACGAGGTTGGAGCCAGTGCTCCAAGCTCAGTTCTCAGAAACCGCACTCCTCGCCCCCTCATAGCCAGCGTGGTTCTTGTAGCACCGGCTACTTCTCCATGATCAAAAATGTAGCACAGAGAGGGTGAAAAGGGGGTGGTCCCAGGGGCAGGGAGTGGAGAAGACCTCAGGAGCTGCTTCATGCAGCTTCCTACGTGTGCGTGCCAGCTTCCCCGCCTCCGCTCTGAAGCACTCTGCCTAGACAGCCAAAATCAGCCAGCTAGCCGAAAATGCAGAGCACCTGAAGGGTGGAGATGGGATCACCTCCATCCTCTGTCCATCCTGCATTGGATAATCATTAGCCTCTGAATTCAGAAGCTTATTTCAATCCTGATAGGATTGCACCCTTAGGATATTTCCAAATGAGGCTTTTATCATGCTGATCTTGCCTCGTTCATGGAATTTTACAGGGGTCCAGACAACATTGTCTTCCCTTGATAATTCTTCTGCATTTTCCCGCCACTTCTTCAATTCTTTTTCTTACCACAAAATATCCAATAAGAAGGAAAAGAAAGAAGAACTGTCCATCTGGAAGTACCCTTATGCAAAATTGACTGCACCTTGACTGTACTTTATTGCCTATAGTATTATTATCCTGTGGTTCTACATGTGCAAATGTTTATCATGAAAGCAAGAACGTTAAGAGAGAGAGAGAGAGCTAAAGATCTCTAGAAAATAGCATATTCAACTATGTCGTCTTGTCATTTTCCATTTGAAAACTATTAAACTTGGTCCAGGAAATATGATGCAAACAACTATTTTTACATCCTTGTTTTACCATTTAATATCTGTTAGCAACGGTGAATAGATGTAACAGTGCAAACCGATGTTGTGTCAAACTGAATTCACTTAGTTCATCGTTAGACATTGGGCTGGATCCAGACTGAGGCCCCCTCTACAAGATTTCGGTTTGACGCCCGGTTGCCCGATTATGTGCATATACGGAGAAGCGCATTTACTCCTAATACCTATTCACGAGAGGCGGTGAAGCGCATTACGGGCTATATGAAACACGCTTTAAAGTTGTTTACATGTGGAGAATCACATGTTTACATGGCCATAAGGAGCTTTAACTACCTCTGCAAATTAAAACTTGCTATTTAACGCGCATTCGAAAATGCGAATAATCGGAGATAAAAAGCGCCTCGACCCCCCGATTTGCGCTCCACTCTTGTAGAGGTAAAATTTGTAATGCGCCTTGAAAGAGCTTTAAATCGCTCTTGTAAAGGCACCCCAAGTCATAATTAGGGTAGACTAATTTAAATCAATGAGTCTACTAAAAGTTTAGCTAAGTCTGGATCTAAAACTTTGAGTAATACTCTAAAAATATGTCTCTGACCTCTGATTATGCCCTTTTAAAAAGCTAGAGGTGCATTTTTATAATGTGGCACAGTGACAAATCTAAACAACTTTGCATTCACATTTAAAATATTTGGAAGCATTGGAGTGATAAAGTAACAGGATCTTGTTTTTGACAATTTTAAAAGCACATGCAAATTTTATACACTTCACAAGAAGCATATGTACTTTATACTTGGCTGTCTGTAGCTCATTATTGGTCCAAAATACTGAATTGGTCTCGAGGAAAGGGAGGGTTAGTAAAAGGATAGCTGACATTATGGCAAATATGCGCCTATATTAAAGTGGTTGACTGTTTCCAAGGCAAGGGAAGGCAACCTGGTGCCCTCCAGATGTTTTGAAATACAATTCCCATCAGCCCCAACCCACATGGCCAATGGTCAAAGACAATGGAAGTATAATTGTATAGTTTATTGTAAGTTATTATCTTTTAAAGTACTGCATGCTGGCTTAGGAAAGTTTGCCTGGAAGCCAAACAAGACTCAGAGTTAATAATTTAAAACATGCAGACCTGCTTAGGAGGCAAGAATGGTCCAACAAATGACACATCTGGCCTTGAGGGATGGAAGCTTCCTTCACCAGCTCAGACCCCGGAAAGAATGTAGTCACACTGCATTCATCCTAAAAAGCTACATTGGGTATGTTCACCCATTGAGATGCACAGTCTACTCCAGTGGTATATAATGTATAGTTTGCATTGGACTCCTTCAAGAATGCCATATTTTTAGGTGAAGTACGATTCATTCATCCCCTTCATTTTTCTTTGAACCTCATTATCATAGATGTTATGACTATTTGAAGTTTGATTTTAATTACCCAGTGCTGGAAGTAAACCATATCCCATTAATGCTAATAGCAAAACTATGGTTGTGCATTCCACTCACATCCCTACCATGTATATATTTCTTTTTCACTGCATAAAAAACATCTTATTATATTTCAGGTCAGAATGTGGCTCTTACAGTGCTATTTTATGGAAGTGTATAGAAGAATGGTTTATTGTGACCAATAGAAGAAAGACCTATTGACATCAATAGGACTTACTCCCAAGAAAGTGTGTACAGTGATTTTGTGATTGTTTGTTTGTTTTTATAACAATTACAAAATCAATCTATATAACCCTAACACATAATATTTTAGCACTGTTTTGAATGTTTTATGCATCATTTATTTTTATTGTATCCTTGTTACATGCTTGTCTCTTCGGATGCTAAAAAATTATAAATAAATACTCATACAACTGTTCCCCGTCGGCTGAATCTTATACCTGAAAACCTTTAATCCCTTAATCAAACAAAGAATGTCACCCATACTTCTTAGACTAAAGAAAACCTTTGAAACCAAATAGTTAATGTAATGCTAAACTAATGGAACAAATGCCTATGTTTTTAACCATTACAGCAGAACTTAAAATGCAATTAACAGGCTAAACAGAACATGCAATTGAAGCTCCATGAAACTTAATAATTGCAAATAAGGTTTATATAATGTATTTGTCCCCTTGATATTTTTCTTGTAAGCAGAGTCTTACTTTAACATGTACTTTAACATTTCTGCAATTAACCTTCAAAGTGCAATAAGATACTTAAGCAATAAGCATTTCAGTGGCACCCGTTTATCATTCTTTGTGATTTCAATTATAGGTATTGGATCCTTGTTTTATATGGCACCTTGCTACTGCAGAACCTTTTACTTCTTCTGGCTGTTTTTAATCAGAACATTTCTGCCAAACAAAACATTAGCAGGGAAATGGTAAAAGAGCTTTAAAATACTTGAAAGAAAGAAAGAAAGAAAGAAAGAAAGAAAATTATGGAAACATAACTAGCCGCACTATTCCCATGACCTAAGAAAATAAAGAAAGGAGTACTAAAAAGACATAATCAAGACTGCACTCCATCTCTGAGGAACACGGCCTTAGCGTATAAACAGAATTTAATCTAAACATCAACTAAGCCACATTAAAACAAAACATCCAGACTTGAAATGGGAATAAAAAAGTGATTGTTCCCCTTTCCCCCCTATATCTGACAAGCGTAGGCCAAACTTGCTACCCAAAAGGCCTCACAGGAAAAGGAAGGAATTCAAAACACATTTAAAAAATCAGAGGAAAAATGAAAAGGATGGTATATGGTTGCTTTAGATATTAGATATTACTGGGGGGGGGGGGGGGAATTGTCCTTCAGTGCCATAACTATCAACAGTACAATGACACAGTGTAGAATGAGCTAAATCACTGCTTCAGTATGGGCCTTTAGTAAAACATGGGATGCATGAAATAGTGGACTTTCACCAGGTTTGACTTATTTCCCCCTTTTTCTAAGGGCCAAGCTACACCTTGCAACAGAGAGGCATGAATGCAGCTTATAATGTTTTTCAAATAGCAGTCTTAGGGTGGGATGAGAATAACGTGGATTGGGATAAAAGTACAGGGTGGTAGTAAACCTTGGTCCCCCTCCCACATGCCATTTTACCAATGAAAATAATGTTCCATCTCTGAAGTTGCAATTTGCCCCAGTAGGAAAAACATAATGGGTTAGATACAGACGCCTTGTGAGCAACAGTCTACTAATGGCATGCTCTTGCTGGAGGGTGGGAGGAGGTGATCTTTTACCAATTCCTATTGCCCCGTGAAGCCTCCTGCCTTTCTGAAAAGCTGGTCTGGAGGGTTGGGGTACCCTTCAGAACAGCATGGGAAGTGACAAGGGGGAAAGGGGAATCAGTTAAAAAAATAGCCTCCCCCTTTCTTCCAGCATGTGCCCCAACTAAACCTCAGTCCCTCACTAGCTGCTATTTGAAGAGACATATATAAATTAGCACAGTTACGTCATGTCATGACTCTAAATTAGCCCTCTTAATAAAAGAGGGCTAATGTGTATTTGCTCCTTTGCAGTAAGCTCATTTTAAAGTCTTTAAGGTACTACAAGATTCTTCATTGGTTTTGTTACAATAGACTAACACATCTACCCTTCTGGAACTCCTTATACTAGTCAATCCAGGAGGTAATGCCGAGGGAAGCTGGAGAAATTCAAGACAGACTAAAATGGGTTTGGGTTTCAAAGAATCCAACCCACGGAATTCACAGTGGAACAGCTTTCCAGGCTGAACGGAGTCTGCGGACTTCCAGATTTCCCCAAAAGATATTTAATAAAAGCCAAATAGCATGTGAAACAGAGGCTTGACACAGAAAAATGTACAGAGAGGGATGAGGAAAGCAACTGATCAAACTATTGACCATGTAATGGATTTTCCCCCTTTTAAAACTATATTTGGAGATGTGTAATATTCTCCATGACAGCAACACACCAGAGCCAAAATTACTGAAGTATTAAAATTCAAACTTTATCAGGGTTGTGAAAAACTGGTAGTGCGCAAAACTTATGATTAGAAGGACTCACATAAGCAGTTTCGGTCTAAAATTACCTGATAGCTTTATATACAAACCAGAGTGGGATGGAACCTTGTTAAGTCTCTCTTACATCAAATTTAGCACAGGGAGGAAGGAATATGTGTGCAGCATGCATTCTAACTCTGCAGTTAATGATTCAGCTGATTAATTACACCAATTAAGTAACTAAAGCCTGCAACCCTAAATTTAAGCCATGATCTTCATTACTTACCTAAATCCAAATCCAGTCTTGGCCCTCTATCGTTAATGCATTCTACAGACACAAACCTACCTCCTTTCTTGGCAGCTTTATGATAAAAATCAACATTTCTTTGTTAGATTAATCTCATGAGAGAGTGAGGACAGGAAACTAACAAAGGGTCTCTCTGTGGCATACTATGCACTGCTACTATAAGGATCTTCATTGTATGCCACCTGGAATATTTCTGTTTCACACAATTAACATTATTGATACTGAAAAAGTTGCCAAGTCTCATCTAGTTCAGGAAACAGTCTGAAATAAATGAAGATGATTGGTATATCGAGGATTTCATTGTGATTCCTTGCTATTATAGCTTTACTGGTGACAGATGGAGCTCATATCCACAGAGGCTGATTGCTTTTGCATTAAGTTTAGAATTTTATTCTAGCTCATTGGGCCAGCTGACTCAAATAGCATTCTCCTCTGCTCTTTTATTGCTGCTGTCATGATTCCAAGCCCTCTCACTGAAATGTGAGACAATAAAGAGATCTTCTGTACAATCCACAAAACTTTATTCTGTAAATAGACACCTCTTCACATCTGAAGGGAGTATGAATGCTAGGAGCTATCCTCTAAGCTTAATTAGCCTAACAAAGCAAGATAGCTGCCTATCAACTAAATGGACAGTTTCCTGTCATGCCCAACAGGGTTTTATTGAATCCCTCCTTTAGGGAGCGTTTCCAAGTTGTAACTTCTAGTGAATGGCTAGCCTAACAGACTGTCCTCCAACCTCCTCTCAACTCCACCTGTTTGACCCTGCAGAAGACTCCAGGATCTGTCAGTTTTGATGCTCCCTTCCCCTCTGACAAGGACTGCGTTCCTAGGGGTGGGGACAAGGATCTCTGAGCCTGGGCCTCCTGTCTGATAAGCTTCTGGGAAGATTCCTCCTTGACTCCTGGAGTGTCTTGGAGAATTCTCTCCCCCACTTCCTGTCTTGGCTGGTCTTCTTCTTCTTCTTCCTCCTCCTCCTCCTCTTCTTCTTCTTCTTCTTCTTCAGGCTCCAAGTCCAATTCGGGATACTTACCAGGGGGAAAGGCCTGATCCTGACAGCTATTGAATTAGACTATAAGATTTACAACCAATAGGCCACTATATGCTATATAGAAATTCCTGCCCAAACAGCTGATAATCTGAATTGAAGTGCAATCCTATATATTTCTACCCAGAAGTAAGGCCCGCTGAGTTCACTGAGGCCACTGAGTCTCCCAGATTAGTGTGTGTAAGATTGCAGCCTTAGATTGATAGCAAAGGGATTTAGACATAAATTTTATGTAATCATGGATTGACAATTCATAGTGAGGATTAGATAAGGCAAAATCAGATGGGAGGTGAATAAAAGGTAAATCAGTTGTGGGGAACGTCTGACAGCCTGGGGGCCAAGTTCAATTTTGGAGAAGCTCCCAGGGTTGCATTCCAGTGGTGGATGAAGCTGAAGGCAAAAGGGGTGAGGCCAACATTCCAAAAAATACCAGCACATTGTAGCTTAATGCACTTACTGCTAACTAAGACTTATGGAATGCATTTCAGCCTTTTCGAATGGGAGAAAACTGCAGGAAAGCCAGAAGAACACCAAATAATCCATGATTGGAGGAAAGGGATGGAGCCAGGGCTATAGAGTGTGGCCATCTAGGGAACACCAGAAGGCAGATTGGAAAGCCAGGAGGGTTGGATTTGGCCTCAAGCTTGAGGATGCCCACTCCTGAGGTGGAGGAAGCTGGGTCAGGAGCTGATGGTATAGAAAGTTTTCATTCTATTGAAAAAACACATCATGGGATAGCACTGGATTGTTCTAAGTAATACTTGGAGCCAACAATTCTTTTACCTACCTGAGGTACCCATTTTGAAGAAACAAAGCTCGTCACTTCTATGACAGGCAAGCCTGTTTTTGAAAGTCGATCGATTAATTCAATTTTGACATCTGTAGGGACTATAGCCTGTGAACAAGAGGGAAATATGCCTTTTTTCTGTTCAATGTATGCCATGTAGTGAGAACATTTTGGAAACACACACAACAGATATTTATAATACTGTAAAATATAATAGAAAGTCAACAGTGATATCATAAGATACGTGGTCAGATGCCACTTTCTTAGGCAAAGGAAAACTGACGCACACTTACAGGGAATGAGGTGTGCGTAGGGATGTCAGAACAATCCACAATGGAATCAAATGAGTTTGCATTTCTATGAATCCAACCTGGGAACTTATCAAGTGGTATTTTATTTATTTATTTTTACTTTCTGAGTGTTATGCAAATTCAGTTGTCAAAAATACATTAAATAAAAAAATACTGGCCAAAAATGCACATTTCCCCCATAGGCCAAAGCATAAAAATGTGCATTTTGGAGGATTTGTGAATTTTGGGGAGGATTTGAGCATTGGGGGGTGGATTTGAGCATTTTTGCAAATTTGCACAAATGTGAATTTGAATTTGCACAAATGTGAATTTGTACAAATTTGGGAAACTGGAAAAAAAATAATTCCTCCAATGAGCGAACAACAGAATGAAAGTCACTGACAATCCATGACACTCAGGTGGAACGGATTTTACAAAATCAGTACACCCCTAGTGTATCATACATAATTGTAGAAGTCTACAAAATGGCCTCCTGGTTGTCCCATCACGTGCAGGGGTACATCTGACAGCAACCAGTGGGAGGGCCATGTCTGTTATGGTGTCCCTCCTTTGGAATACTCTCCCATCTGCAGTGCAACAGGAGCTATCCTTGACAGTGTTTTGGTACTGTTATTGCTACAATGTTTCAAGAAGCTTTCCCCAAATGACGGGTCATGGATTGATCAGAACCTTGTTCTTTTAAAAATATATATTTTCATTCTTTTATTTTATTTGTTGTTCACAGCTACAAAATCTTTTGGATGTGGAGTGGTATATAAATATTGTAAATAAATAAATAAATAAAATATGACAAAGGTATTTGTGGCTGGTAGTTCCTCCATCCTGGTGATTGGTGTACAGCTGGCCCTGGCCAACCACCAGTAAATGTGCTAGGCAGGCTCAGTGTCCTGTCTAGCTGACTTTTTTCTTGGAGGAGGAGGAGGAGGAGGAGGAGGAGGAGGAGGAGGAATGGGAGACTAAATTGCCCCTGTCCACTTCCTGCCTTGGCTGGCTTTGTTGGCAGGGAATAGGAGATATGGATCTGTGTGTGTGTTTGCGTGTGTGTAAGTCCATGCATACATTTAAGCATTTTTACTGCACAATACTGTACTTGTCTACTCAGAAATAACTGCCATTGAGTTCAATGGGGCTTACTCCAGGTAAATGGGTGTAGGATTGCAAGCTAAGTCTCACTGATTTCAGTAGAACTTTGGCATATTTATCTATTATCAGGGCTGCACTTGTTATCTACAACTTTCTGTATCATGTAGGAAACAGGATGAAGAGCAAGAGAGATAGACGAAAAAGAAAAAAAAATAGTAACATGAGCCACAAACTCCATTCTCTGGGTTTAATTAAATGACATTGTCTTCCTCAGAGCACTGCAACCCTCACTGTTAAATTACCTTTTCATTCTGCAGTCCATCTCTTGGACCAACTTCTACTATTTTAACAAATTCAGGAAATCCACTCGTGAGCAATTCCTGTAACATAATACGAAAGATTTGTTAACACAAAAAAGATCAGGCTTTAATTTGTGCTAAGGCTCTCTCCCTAGGGCTTAGCTCAGAGTTTGTTTTCAGTACTAGGGACCAGTCCAGCAACATGCAAGTAGTAACAAAGAAAATTATTTTAGAATCTGTGCAAACTTCCTTTCCATCTACACAGAATAACCACAATGTGCCCCCGCAGAATTAGGATCAAAGAGCAGGGACTGGAAAGCAGAGAGCAATATGTGAGACTGGTACGGCCCTTTTGAGAAACTAGGAATTGTTGTTCTGGTACTAATCAGCTGGATGATGGATACTGGCTCCTTACAAAATAAAGATTGCCAAACAAGACATAAGATTTCTTTGTAGGCTTTTAATGAAAAAAAAATCTCTAAAACCAATTTAGGAAAACCTTATGGTAGGGGTCAGCAACTTGCAGCACCAGGACCAAATCCGCTCTCCAGTTACCAATCCAGAAGTGAAAGAAGAGGGTGGAGAATGTATGGTTATGGTAACTGGTTTTATTAGCAGTCTATTTTGGAAAGTGGACTTGAATAGCCAAAGTCCCCTTCCCAAAATAACCTGCCAGCAAGAAGACCCTGCCTCATCTCCTTCTTAAGATGGCCCTCCAACAAAATGAGTTGTTGACCAAGGCCTTTGATAAAAGCCAGCCTTTTTGTTGTTGTTGTTAACTAGCATTTAAGAGCTGGGCAAAGAAAACAAGAATGGGCCTTAAACAACTCAAGATTTAAGACATGATTATCCAAGTTGCAAGTACAATTTAAAAACTTTAAGTCACAAAATGGCATGAAGCCGATATAAAATAGTTACAGTGATTAATCAAAAATCATTCAGGAAGCAAAGCTGAATTCAAACACATTGTCGCTGGCTTGTCCTAGTTAGAATACTGTGAGCAATCAGACAGTAATGTCAGGCACAGCAGTAGAGTCAAATCCAAGATCCTTTCTTCAATAGCTGAAGCACTCCATGGGAAAAGCTCTAGGTATTCGACTGGCCTCTCCCTTCACAACCATGACCTTCACTATGTTCCAATGGAACAATGAAACTGACACTGAACTGGGGAAAGATTTGCACACTGAGAAGATAGGACTTTAGACAGATGTCAAGTAAGAGCCAAGAATTGCAGGAACACCCACTGACTAGGACCCTCAAGCACTCTATACCTAATTGCAAATCCATTTCTCATCCAAAGGACAACTCTTTTGACACTGCACAACTCGCTGAGGGAGCGGGGCAGCAGAGAGAAAGAAACTTCCATTTTGTTGTCCTTAGAACTTGAAGGCAAATAAGCATCTCAGTACCTGTGCTTTTGTAATACTACGTTTCTCTCACGTTTACTGCCATGGGTGTCACCTGCCACAAACTCCTACTCACGTTAAATTAAGTCCCATGTAGTAACATCCTTCAATGATTGCTAAGGTTCAGTAAAAATATTCCAGTACATTTACCATGCATTTATGTGAGCGCTGTAAAAAGAAATGGGAAACAGCTGTACAATATCTCTGATCACATGCAACATCTGGCACGCTAAACCTTTCTTGGACCAAACTGGGCCCACACTTGCTGAGAGAATATAAACCTATTTAAACGCAAAGGCAAAACTATCCCATCTGCTGCATAACCTCCCCCTCCTTTTAAAAGCACTTTTATTATAAATGGAAGTCCTCCTCACAGGGGGCCTACATTTGAGGTTTTCCATGATTATCAGATAATTGCTCTTACAAGACAAGTGCCACATTCATGATCTAAATACATCAGTGACAGAAACAAGAGGATGTAATGTGTGCTAAACATATCATGTCTTAAACAGAATGCATTCAAATGTGCATAAAACTTTTATTGTGATAATAATTTTCAGCAATATGAACCAATCTTGTAACGCTGACTGAGTACAGGATGTTCTACGGCACACAACCATAAGCCTGCATGTGCAAGGGGAGTCAAAGGCCAGTAATGTGTTATTGTATATTGTGAGTTAGCTTTGGTGAAACATCTTGATGTGATTTCAATTATGCACACATGGCTAGAAGGTGGCTTGATTGTTTGTAGTTACCACACGAGTAATCTACACAGCTTTCTCTCCCTCAGTTATCTGTGGGTCAAACTACACACTGGCACCAATGGGGACTTTGTCTTTTTACCTTTAATAACTACCATGTGGGAAGGGGCAAGTTTGGTTGGGGGTGGGGATCATGACTAGGAAGGGAAAGGTTAAACCTCCCCTCTGCTGAGCTCTCTCCCCTTTGTAGGGGGCTCCACACCTACAAAGAAGACCATAAAAATAGTTGTATGTTACATATTTAATGCAACATGTAGTTCCACTCTGTGACAAACATCTACTGCTTTGTTTAGCAAAGATAACATCTGGGAGACCCTTCTCTTGGCATTGTTGGCTTCAGAAGTGCATTTCATGGCAACACAAGAGAGAGTCTTTTCAGTGGCTGCTCCTAGGCTGTGGAACTCCCTGCCGAGAGAGGCTAGGTTGGTTCCCTCTCTGCTGTCCTTCCACGGGCAGGCAAAGACCTTTTCAATTAAGCAGGCTTTTGGCATGCAAGCAGGTGTAGGGCTGGGTGATTTTTCATTGTTATTGTGTGTTTTAACTATGTTTAAAATATTATTGTTTGTTTTAACAAAATGTTAATTTAATTTAATTTTTTCAGTTTCTATGATTGTTAGCTGCCTTGAGTGCCATTTTCTTGGTGGAAAGGCAGCTAAATTGAATAAATAAACAAGAGGAGGAGGAGGAGTCTGGAGCTCTACACACAGAAATGAGAATGTAGGCTTCAAGGTATGTGTGTATGGGACTCCCCTTCTGGAGCTTCCTAGCCATTGCAATCTCATCAACACAGTTAAAGTGGCAGCCACGTGGAAAACATGGTGGCAGTGAAAATGATACAGGGCTTGGGGATGTGGTAGGGTATTATTGTTAGAAGAGTGTTAGTATAAGTAAAGGGGCAGGCTTCCCACAACATAGATTTGCATTTGCATATCATTTCACTGCAGCCATAGAAAGGCCTCAGCAGAAGAACAGGAAGTCAAAGAGGAAGTTGCTTGGACAGAACAGGAAACAGGAAAAATGAAACACTCTAGCCAGCTAACGAGTTACAGCTCCTCTAGTGTTGGGGGATACCATTTACACAGCCAGTCAGTCAATATACTTTCACCTAGCTCTCCAACAGAGGGCCAGTGTCTTGATCCATCACAAATTCTGTCACCACAGGGAGGTAATGGCTCAGATGAGATGGCAAGAAGTAAGGCTATAAACTGGAGCTGACTCTGAGCGGAAGCACAATCAGGACTTGGGGAGGGCCGAGGAGTGGGTCTGACTTCTCCTTGAAGCATGAAAACTCTTTGATCCAGCAAAAAAATGCTTGCCTAATCATTAAAGATAATGAGTGGTTATTGAATTAGATATTTGCTTTGTGAAGTGGTGGGTGGGTAGGTATTATGGGTCAATTGTGTGGAATATCAGCGAAGGAACAGTTTACATTAAAAGCTAAGAGCCTGGAGCATTTTCCATTTATCAGGTGTTGCCAAAGAAGAACAAACAGTATGTAACACTTTGAAAGCAACATTAGATTTCCCCCACCCCCACTCCTTCTCAGCTACCCCATTTGAGCAGGAGAGAAAAGCACTACCAAGGCTTGAGATGTTGTCTGCCAAATATCTTCATGGAAACATTCCATACCACCCACCCGTCCAGGTTAAAAATGGATGAAAACAGAGGTTTATAATAGAAAATGCTACTAGCCTTTAATCATGGAATTATAGCCTTCTTAAATTTACCCCAAATGTAAGCAAATCAAACAAACAAACCGGACTCGCTCACACACACAGCTGCTCATAACTTCCATGCATGTGGGAAATGAACACTCAGAGACATTAGCAGAAGACCCTCCTCTCTCCTGATTACAGAAATGCCAGCCTGCTTGCTGCACAAGCCATAATCCAATAAAGCCAATCCAGTGCAAGGGAGAAAGTCCTGTGTGCTTGTGGAGGGGCCACTTACCGACTTCACAGGCAGTAGTGAAAACTCCATGCATGCCTGGGGTTCTGGGCATGGCTCATGGTCATTGCCTTCTGCTGGCCATATATTACTATAGATACCACAAGAACCCTCTTTGGGCTTTATTAGTCATAACTCAAATGCACGTGAGAGCAACAGATATTCCAGTCCCATAGCTGTATGCAGCACGTTTCTAAGGAGTCATCCAGTCTTGGCTTTAAACACAGTTGTAAACCAAGTTGTAGCACATTGTTGAGAAAGAGATTACACATGCATGCTTATCACAATATGATGCATTACTGCAACATCAAGAGTTGACTACCGTTTGTGAATACACCACCACAAATGGAACACCACAAATAGAGTCTGCATATTCAGCACTGAGTCAAGGAATGTGCTATCAAGGAACATATCTGCATGTGTAGATCAGCCCTAAGGCAAGCTCAGCTCTACACTGAGGCTGGTATAGATAGGTTCACAACAGTAAGAGCAAGTGTGACATTGCAAGGCTTCAGAGGTCATATATCGGCAAATCTCTCTGCCTTCTTCACAGGTTTGTTGTGAGGCTAAAATGGGATAATCCATGTATGGTAACCTGATCAGAATATTGGAAGCTGCCTTAGACCAAGTCAGGCCACTGGTTTATCTAGCCTATTGTCTACATTAGCTTTCCCCAACCTGGTCCCCTCCAGATGTTCTAAACTACAGACTGAACAGAACATCAGGGATTCCTCCAGAGGGCTGGGTTTGGACGTCAAGCCTCGCCCCTGAAGAAATCCATGAAGACTCCGTGAGCCAGATGGGAACTTTGATGGGCCAAAGGTTTCCCATCCCTAAACAGTGGAATTCTGAGTCATTAGCTTTCATCTCCCACGATAAAACATCTGAATAGAGTCTCCTTTTAAAATGCTTTATCGTCAAAATTTCTTACTCAGAGCCCATACAGATAACTATTTCACTATATGTTCGACTACACATCTGCACTGGGTATGTGGCAAAATTCTCCTTACCACTAGATAGCATAGCACAGACAACCAAGCTATGTCAGGGTGAAAACAATATTTCAAGATCATTGGGTCATCTATGGACTGTTCGTGTGTAATAGTGTGTGACAGAAACTATATTTTCGTGCCATGCATTGGGAGCAAACCAAAGAAAAGCAAGGGAAGTTCATTCTCAATAGAAATGAATGTGGGACACTAAAGAATAAAATATGCAGTGCTGGAACAACCACTGAAATATACTTGGGAGCAAAATCAGAAGAACAAAGCAAGGGAAAGTGTAGCCTAATACCAGGATTAACAGAATTCCATGTAAGATGAAATTGTCAAAAAATATACAACTTTGAAATTACAAAGCGCACAGACAGCAAGTTGTGAGCCTGATAATGAGAACATGATGGAAAATATATGGCAATAAAATGGTCTGGAAGATCTAAGTCTTTTAGCAACCTAAAATTAAAAGCACACATATTTAGGACGTTTAATACTAATAAACTGATTACCAGAAGTAATAACGGCTTCTAAGAGCCATTAGAACAAAACATTTCCAAAGGAATAGAATGCTCCAAGGGCTATTTGCCAATCTGAATACTACTTAATTTGGAAAATTAAAGTAATAAAGTCCTCCAAGGACTTAAAGTCATCAACAATGTGTAGATAACAAGAAGCAGATTTTCCTGTGATGTTCAGAGTTTGTCTTTGTTTCACCTCCTCATGTACCATGCAAACCCTTCTGCAGAACTTCTAAGGGTGGATTCACACATTATTATTATTATTATTATTATTATTATTATTATTATGTGTATAAAAATACACATAATAATTAGATTAAGTGTAATCTAAAAAAATAAAAAGTGGATGTGGTGGATGTGTGTGCCATGTGGGTACACTTAGAGAGTAAGGATTTGTTTCAGGTACTGTCATATATGCACTGTTGTATAAGATAACCCTGTTGTGTAATATTTCAACTAAAATCTTATTCTTTAAAATACAGTCACATGCATCACAGGCATAAAACATGGGAGTGCAAATAGCAGAAGGGCCGTGGCTGTGTGGTACAGCATCTGGTTTGCATGAAGGAGATTCCAAGTTCAATACCTAACGTCTCCAGGTAAGGAAGGGCTAGGAAAGGGTACTGCCGGAAATCCTGGAGGGTCATTGCTGCCAGTCAATTTCAATAATACTCGGCCAGATGGAACAATGATCTGACTCAGTATAAGGCACCTTCCTATGTTCCTAAATAATTATTTATATGGTTGCCTATAGCAAGAAAGAATCGAATGCTTCCCAAAAAGTTGGATATCTCTTTAGCACCCGGCACTTCTAGTGATCGCAATTACAATATATTATTAATGCATCTCTCAGGGAGGGGACTTTCCCATCATGTTTAAAAGAAGCTGTGGTACGGCCGCTTCTAAAGAAGCCCTCCCTGGATCCCCTGGACTTTAATAACTACAGCAAGGTGATCGAGAGGGCGGTTGCCTTTCAACTCCAAGTAGTCTTGGATGACACTGATTTTCTAGACCCATTTCAAACTGGCTTCAGGGCGGGATACGGAGTTGAGACTGCTATGGTCACCTTAGTGGATGATCTACGCCTTAGTATTGACAGGGGGAGTGTGTCCCTGTTGGTACTTCTGGACCTCTCAGCGGCTTTCGATACCATCGACCATGGTATCCTTCTGGAACGCCTGAGAGGATTGGGAATCGGGGACACTGTGCTTCAGTAGTTCCGGTCCTACCTCTCGGGCAGGTTCCAGATGGTGATGCTTGGGGATAGCTGCTCTGCAAAGAAGGAGCTGCTGTGTGGCGTACCGCAATGTGCCATCCTTTCCCCAATGCTGTTTAACATTTATATGAAACCGTTGGGAGAGATCATCCGGAGGCATGGGGCGGGGTGCTATCAGTATGCTGATGACACCCAAATATATTTCTCTATGCCTTCGATAACAGCGTCAGCTAAGGATAGTGTGTCTCCTCTGAATGAATGCTTGGAGGCGATAATGGGCTGGATGAGGAAAAACAAACTGAAGCTGAATCCAGACAAGACGGAGGTGCTTGCTGTCAAAGGCCGCAACCTGGGTTTGGAGGTGTGTCAACCGGTTCTGGATGGGGTTACACTCCCCCTGAAAGACTGTGTTCGCACCTTGGGGGTGCTCCTGGATCCGTCGCTCCAAATGACAGCCCAGATAGATGCGACGGCCAGGAGTGCCTACTATCAGCTTCGGCTGATACGCCAGCTGCGCCCCTTCCTAGAGTTGGAAGACTTAAAGATGGTAGTGCACGCGCTGGTAACTTCGAAGCTCGACTTCTGCAATGCGCTGTACATAGGGCTACCTCTGTGTCTAGTCCGGAAACTTCAACTAGTTCAAAATATGGCAGCCAGGTTGGTCACCGGTACATCTAGGGGTGACTATATTACGCCAGCTTTAAAATCGCTCCACTGGCTGCCAATTAGTTTCCGGGCGAAGTATAAAGTGTTGGTTATTACCTTTAAAGCCCTACATGGTTTGGGTCCCGGTTACCTGCGGGATCGCCTTCTCCCATACAATCCGCCCCGCACGCTCAGGTCCTCTGGGAAGAACTTACTGCAGTCGGCCAAGACTAGGCTGACAACCGTTACCCAGAGGACCTTCTCTTCTGCCGCTCCCAGACTGTGGAATGACCTGCCGGAGGAGACTCGTCAACTTAACAGTCTTTTAGAATTTAAGAAAGCTATAAAGACTGTTCTCTTCCAGCAGCATATCCAGTGGAATTTTAGAATGTTTTAAGGATGTTTTTAGGATGTTTTAGGATTTTTTATGCAGTTTTAATAATATGTGTCATGTTTTAATCAGTTTTATGTATTTTATTATGTTGTTGTTCCCCGCCTCGATCCAGACGGAGAGGCGGGTAAGAAATAAATTGTTATTATTATTATTATTATTATGAACCACATTCTTATCTTTGTGAAACTTCATACAACCACTGAAATAACTTTTAAGGGTGCAACCTATGCATGTTTAGACAGGGAAAAAAGTCCTACAACTCTAGGCATTCCCCAGCCAGGAATGGTGGGAGCTGTAGGACCTTTTTCTGTCTAAACATGGAAAGGACTGCATCCTAAAATTAAAGCTTAAATCACAGGAAATCATATACTAAACCAACATTTCTGTTATCCTTTGATATAAGCAGTCTCTCCCTTTCTTTAGATTTTAGCTACTACTCAGCTTGGCCTGTCTCTTCTCTTTGGCCTGTGTTTAATTAAGCTGCTGTTTGTTTGTTTGTTTGTTGCTTTGCTTTTTTCCATACCTTCATTCTCATTATTCAGGAAAACATTCTCCAAAGCCTCCTTGGAACTAGACAGAAGACATTTTAAAATAGATCCTTTACGTCCCATGTGTATGTAGCAACTCAATGTGAAACAGGCAGCAAAATATGCATACTTAATTATACTTTAGTTATAGCACTTTGGGAGCAGCAGCTCCTCACACTCTGGGGCAAGGATAGAGATGTAAAATTTCCGGAAGCCATGGAGAAAAACATTTCTCCTTGGTTTTTTTCAGAAAAAAAAAATGCAGTATTAGCACTTTTTACAGACTGAAAGTCACTTTGTTACTTTAGGAACATAAAATGTAATTATGTGCAAGTTGGTTTGGCATAAAATTAACACATTTGGTATACTAAAAGTAAAGTGTATTCAAATAATTATTACAAATTGAATTTACTTTTTAAACTTTTTACCCTTTTTTGTAACAAATGGAGCTACAAGCTCCTGAACTCTAAGGAACCTCTTTGGTTTTGCCAGTTTATGAGGAGCAGGCAAAGAACAATTAAAAACAAATACAGAAGAAACCATCAACATTAGAAACAAAGAAAATTATTTATGTCTCTGCTAGTCCTCCACAGTGTCAAGCAAACATAAAGCACCCATTCCCATAAAACGTTTTTAGAAATCATTTGGAGAAATAAATATATGAACACCTTGTCTTAAATGTTTTATTCATCATGCTAAAATAAAAACTTCCATAATCCATTTTTTCTTTGTTTTTGTTTTTTTCAATTTTTCCAATTTTTGGGAGGAAAACAAAAAAGGCTTCGGGGGGGGGACAGGTGGGGGGGACTTTTTTCCCCTAATTTTTCCAGTTTTTTTCCAGGCTTTCACATCTCTAGGCAAGGAACAGATTCTTTTTCCCTGGGATGTCAAAGAACTAAATGTGGGAAGCTGTGCAAAGTTCTAGTCCTTCATGGGAGCAAGGGGTGTTGTCCCATTACCCTGGAAGTATTTCCAGCAGCTTTGTCATTTTCATTGGCTTTTAGAGATTCAAAAGCTACATTCCTCTGTAACAGGAATGTCGAATTTCTTTCATCCCAAGTGCCAAACTCAACTTTGGAGAAGCTCCCAGGGGCTGTATTCCACTGGGGCCAAAGACAAAATGGTGTGGGCCAAAGACAAAGTGGGCAGGGCCAAAATACAAAAACTACTCGCATCTTTTAGCCTAAAGCTCTTACTGCCTGGACTTAAGCCATAGGAGAGGCATTTCAACCTTTTAGAATTGGGGGGGGGGGACCACCAAATGATGAGTTGTCAGTCAGGGAAAGGGGGTGTGGCCATCTGGGAGAATCCCAGAGTGCTGGATTCGGACCCCAAGCAGGCCAGATTTGGCCCTGCAGACATGTGGTTCCATACCCCTCCTGTATAAGCTGCTTCAGCAGAATTGGTGAACACTAATTCTGGCAACTATCTTCAGCCGTATGATTTACCACAGATTAGCACTGAATGTGTGGACAGCAGGATAATACAAAGCACAGATAAGACACATCCCCTGACCAAAGCGTTAATAATCTAAAAGAGAAAAACAGGGCATGTATGAAAGGAGAGCAGCTTGATGAAAGAGAATCTAGGGTGGATATGGGAGAAAGGTACACGACAGCAGAGTGAGGACCTTGGGTAAAGTTGTAGTAATCTTCAAAATGTTTCATGGAAAAAGTGAGATCTAGAGAAGAATTAAAGGACGGTTGTATTGTAAGAGGGAGAGAGAGAGAGGTGAAGCATATTTTTCCAGGCATACACATAAAAGCCAAAGTAGGAGGGAAATGAAACAGAAAAATCAGATACATTGGATAGGGAACTTAACTATATCAAAATTTGGAATTCCAGAAATTACAGGGAGATCTTTGGAACTATGAAGAAAATAAGGTATCCACAGAATCATAGAATAGTAGAGCTGGAAAGGGCCTACAAGGTAATTGAGTCCAACTCTTTGCTCAATGCAAGTGGCATAAACCAAACTCAGTATCGTAACTGTTTTATTTAATACAACAATAGGTAGAGAGTGAAGTTTTAGATTGGAATTCAGCTGATGGTTTTTTGTTAGAACCCTCCACATCTAGATCAGATAGATCTTCTTAAATTTCAAACTAAGAAAGAGTTTGTGGTTAGAAGCACAGACCCATGAAAAACAGAACGCATCGGAGGAAGATTCCAAAAACTGTCTATCTAGTAATAGGGAAATTATCTAGCAGCACACTTAGTGGTAGACCTCCAGAAAGGTCTCTATTTTGAACCTATTTATATACATGTCTTGATTAAATTGGTGTTTGAGCTCTAACAACTTCTTAGGAAAATCAGTCTGGCCAATTTTGAAGATGAGACCAGGGTAGAGGACGTATCACTGCTGTTCAAACCTAAATTGACATTTACTATGGGCCAGATCAACACCTTGTGTCAAATCATTACGAATGTGGAATAAAAAAGCAGGATATTACACTATGAAAGCGGTATATAGAATGTGAATTGTGCCCCAACAGTTATCAATGCACTTCAATACCACTATAAAGCACTAGTGTAGATCTAGCCCCTATCTTGAGGAATCCGAGGATACAGTTTTTTTTACGGTTTGGTAACTAGAAAAATTCAGCACATTAAAAAAAAGGAATGATTTTTTTGTGTGGCATAATTTGACAGGACGAAAATGCAGCCTTAAGGAATTTACGACCATGTCAGGACATCATTTTTAAACCAGCAGACAAATGTGGGGCACTGGTGACTATGGACAAAATTAATTATTTGAAGGAGGCCTGCAGACAATTGGCCAATGTTATGCACTAGGAGAAGAATAGGGAAAACCCCATAGATAGTATTAAAAAGAAAATTGTCTGAGCATTCTTGATGAGAGCTTGTTGGAAGGCCAGCTATCTAGACTGACATATGATGGGAAGGTTCCTCAACTGTATCTTTTACCTAAAACTCATGAGAACATTTTCCCTGTACTAGGGCCAGATCTACACCAAGCAAGATTTGACACTTCGAAAATTATTTGAAAACTGTATATGGAGTGTGTCCTGGGCCCCAACAGTTATCACTACCCAATGTTTGCATTCAAACACTCGCCAAATCTGAAAGTCATAGTGGTACACTGACGGTCTTCGACAATAACCAGTGAAAAGGCAGTTGGCAACTTTCCTTGTAGCCACAAGTGTCTCTTTGAATTATATTGAGATTAAGCAATTTATCAACCTAATAGATCATAGTTGTTATTATATTAAGGAATTTGTTAATTGTGATAGCAAAGTTGTCATTTATCCACTGCAATATTGTTTATGTCTACAAGGTTAGAGGATTAGAATTTGTGGACACAGCAGTGTGACATGTGCTTAAGCTTATTTCTTGCATACCTAAATCTTTCCCCTTAGGAAATCTAAGATGTTCCACAGTCCTGTGCTATGTGACAGCAATCACTCTCTATTGTTTTACTCATTCCAACCTTCACAATCAAGGATTAGAATGACTATTTACACAGCAAGCCACAGAACAGTATTATTATTTTTTTCGTGATTCGTGGTATGGGGGGCTTGTTATTGGCACCATGACCAAGTTTGAGAACCTTGTATTAGACAATGAGGAAAAGCAGCCCGAATAGCTGGCAATGACCACCGCATCATGGTCAGGCTGTATACAGTGGACATTATTCTCATATTTGTCTCAAAGGCCCATTTTATTTTTAGAAATAACAGAAATTCAAAGATAAAATTTGTTTCAGCCAAAAATGTTGTTATTCAGGCAGTCCTTTGGCATATAAGATGGACTGCTGCTGAAGTGGGTTTTAATTGGTTGGTACTGTTTTTTATCATTGTGTTTCTATGTATTGTTTTTTATGCTGTGTTTTAATAAAGATTTTGTTTTTAATCTGAATTATATTGTCTGCCATTTTGGGGCAGAAAGGTGGGATATAGTAAATAAATTATTATTATTATTATTATTATTATTATTATACATTTGTACCTCAGCTTCATTGTCCAGGTGGAAACCCCTACCAATTAATATTTAATCTTTCCCTGTCTCTGCCCACAACATAGTAGAAGGAAGACCAAAGAGGAGTTCCCAGTTTTGGCAAATTAAGTGAACAACATTGCATCTGCTGAAATTCCTTGTATTCCATAACTGTTAAAAACACAGGAGTCCAAATTACATTTGCACAGAGGTTTCCTCATTCTGGGTGTTTTGTGTCACAACCATTCCTTCACTTCTAGCCATTCAGATCTGTCCACATCATTATGTTTGGTACACATGCTAAGACGACAAAGTTCAAACCTTCCTTAAAATTAATATTCCTTCCTCCTAGCCAGCCCAGCTAGCTGGGATGATGCCTGCCTTAAAGTTCCAGGTGTTGTGGGTTCCTTGGCGACTTGTCCTTGGAGGGACCTCAACCCCCTCCTCCACCTAATGCCCCACACAGTGAGCCACTGGCTCACCTGGGAGAGAGGATAAGTAAGCAAGTGGAGGCAGCTGCTGCTCTTTGCAGGACCATCGTCACTCATGCACAAACAAGCAGCAGAAACGGCTACAAGAAGCAGCCACTACCTCCATTCCTACACCTGTGCTCCTTCTCTCTGGGCCACACAGTGGATGCTCTTCCTGTGAGCATTTTGGCTTCGTTTGGCACCACCCAGAGAAAACGAACACATTGCTGCCACCACAACCTTCACTCACTTGTGTTCTCTCTCTGGACAGGGTTGGGGTGAAACCTGGCACCCAGCAGGTCCAATCCTCATTGCCCAGAGTGAAAAGGTAGGTGAGGGAGCAGAGGTGGCTGCAAGGCATCATCTCTCCTCGGCACACATGTACTCTCACTTCTCTCTCTGGATGGCAGGGCGGTTCAGTTTGTGCTTGCTGCGTCTAATCCTAATTGACACATCACCTAGAAAGAGAGAGAAAGCGCACACAAAGGAGTAGATGCACGGTGGCTCCTGCTACTGCCTCTGCTTGTTTGATCCTCCACTTGCTTGTTTAACTACCCCCCCTTTCCTCTAGGTGCATATCAGTGAGGACTGGGCCCAAATCCCAGTCATCCCACCACACACAGAGGCTGAGAAGTGAGCACGTGAGAAATGAGTGGAGGCAAAAGGAGCAGCTTCCAACACCTCTCCCTCTGGGTGGCATAGCAAGAAGCTGCAACGCTGGCTGGGGAAAGTGCTTCCAGCCACTGCATTGCCCAGAGCAAGAGTGCAGATGAGCGAGTGGAAGTGGTGGCAGCCTCCTCTCACTTGCCTAGCATCTCTTTTGGGGCAGTAATGGATATTGGGAGAAGGCAGGTGAGCAACTGAGAAAGGCAATGACAGCTGCTTATTCTCTCTTTCTCTTTGGAAGGTGTGGGGTAGCTGGAGTTACGTCCCAGTGGGCCCAACTGCTGCAGCACCTACAGGGAGAGGCCTGGTGATGGATTGAGGGGAGGCAGCATCTCTTCTCTCTCACCATCACTCACTCGCTCACCCAATTGGCAAGGAGCAGCCGCCACCACTTGCCTGCTCGCTTCCTCTGGATGGTAATGCTGGGCTAGGGCTGGACCTTGGACCAAAGTCCAGGACATCCCTTCTCTCCTGCAGTGAGCACCTAGAAAACAGGAGGTGATGAGGGCAGCAGGGCAGTAACTCCTGTAGTTACTATGGCGCTAAGATTTAAGTGAGTTTAAAATGCAAAACTGCATGTGCACAACATATCTTTGCTTTGTTTTGTTTTAATCATGTTCGGCAAACAGTGTGGAGGTTGTTTTTGTTCTAACGTAGAATAAGTTGTAAAGCATGGAATGGCGGTTGAAGGAGAAGAGAAATGTTAGTTGTGTGCTTCGCGCTTGATGAAATACACACAGCCACCTACTTAGGTCCCAGCTCTCAAATTTCCTAACTGCACCACTGGCCATATTCCTACTGCTGCCTGGAGGAAGAGGGTAGTAAGCAAGCGGAGGTGGTTGCTAGGCAGGAGGCAAAGAAGAAGAGGTGTTGCCTCAATGACAGCGGAGGCTGGTGGCTCCGATGTCAGTGGGGCGGTGAATCCGCTCCGGGTTTCAGTCAGAGCCCGTCAGAACTCTAAAGGTGCTTTGCCACCAGCCTCCACTGCAAAAAAATGTCCACACACACACCAAGAAGAGGGTCCCAGCTCCCACCCCCTCCGTGCCTGTGGTGGCAGCTGCACGTGATCAGAAGCAGGCCAGGCATCACCTCCCGGCGTCCCCCGCGCCTGAGGTGCTGACGTCCCAGTGGGGTCCCTCCAGTGCCAACCGCTGGCCCCGGCCCTGCCTTTGTGGCCCTGAGTACCTGGCCAGGCTGTTGCACAGCGCCAGGCTGCGGCGGGGCAGCTTCGCCAATCCACAGCTGCTCCTTGAGGAGATGCTGGTAGCTGAGGCAGTGCTTGAGCGCGGACGGCACGTTGCCCATGGCCCCAGGCGGTGCGCGCCGCTCGCCGCCGCAAGGTCACCGCCGCCGCCCGCTGCTGCTGCTGCTGCTGCGAGCCATCGCAATTGCCGCCGCCGGAACCCAGAGCCAGAGGCAGCGAGGGCATCGCGTCCGCCTCAGCCAGTCGGGGGAGACCTGAGACGCGGAGGGCGCCTTTGATTGGCTGAGAAGGCTGCTGGGAGAGCGTAGTGCCGGCATCCCTGCCCGCCTGGCCACTGCCGGCTTGCGATGCTGCTGCTGCATCCTGCGCTTAGGCAGCGCGTCAGCAGCTTCAGCATCAATACCAGGTAAACGCACAGGGAAGGAAGCGAGCCTGGTCAGCTTAGCATCACGAACGCCTCGGCACGGCTAGTTCCGCCTATGCCTGAAGGCTAAAGGCTAAAGACAGCGACCCGGGGGAAACCGAGGACCCCGCCCCCGTCGTGAATTTCATTTCGTCTTATTTGTTTCGTACGGTCTGCAGCCCCTTTACACAATATTCACTCCTTTATCCAGCAGATGGCGGTCGCAGAATCTCTTTAGGCTCGACTACGCCATGGCAGAAGGAGAAGGAAGGGAAGGTGTAAAGGAGAAATCCGTACTACGTTTCAGACAGCTCTCTCCTTGGGGCCTTTCCTTAAGGCCAGAGGTCAGAGCCAGGTCTGGGGCATGATGTTAAAGAAGAGAGCGCTTCTGAGAATGTTAAGAGTGTCCATGTGCATCCCTACCGAATACACGTGATGCTGCAGTGAAGGCTGGAGGCTCCGATTTCAGTGGGGCTAGAAAACTATTCTGGTTTTCAGTCAGAACCGCCTAGCACTCCAAAGGAGCTACCCAAAATGCTGAACCCTACCCCCAAAATAGGTTCAGCACCTTGGGTAGCTCCTTAGGATTCTGTCTGGTTCTGATTGAAACCCAGAATCAATTCACGTCCCCACCAGAATCGGAGCCACCAGCCTCCCCTGGAACACCGCCCTCTATCGAGTCAGACCATTGCCCCATGGAGCTCAGTAGACTGACTGGCAGGAGCTCTCCCTGGTTTCAGACAGGGTCTGAACCTGGGACCTTCTGCATGCAAAGTGTACGTCCCACCACTTCACAACAATCCCTCTCCTTGACTGAGATGGCTGCTGATCTCCATACCTTGAACTAATTGAGAAGGACATGGAATGTAATTTCCAGGGAAGTTTAAGACTGACAATTCTCAGCGCTGCAAAAAGTTAGAGTGCTAATCCCTCAGTGGTTTTCAAACTTTGTTCCAGACAACAATGGGATTCCCTGGAAGCTTATCCGGAGATCATCAGTGAGACTGGCCATACAGGCTGCCTCTACAAGAGAGGTTTAAAGCTCTTTCAAGGCACTTTAAAAAATGTACCTCTACAAGAACGGAGCGCAAATCGGGCATAGAGGCGCGTTATCTCTCCGATTATGCGCATTATCGAATGCGCGTTAAATCGCGAGTTTTATTTTGCTCCAGCCGTTAAAGCACATTTTGACTATGTGAACAAGCGCTTATGCGCATTAACTACTTGTAAAGCACATTTTGGTCATCCGTTAATGCGCTTCGCCGCCTCTCGCCGCCTCTCGTGCAGAAGGATTAGGTGTAAATGCGCTTCAGCGATTATGCGCATAATCACCTAACCGGGCGCAAAAGCGAATCCTTGTAGAGGGGACCACACACACACCGAAGGACCCATGCACAGAACGTAACCTGCAAATGAAGCAATGCTATGAATGAATATTCCTGGATTACCTGCAGTGTCAATCCAGGTCACATGCCAGCTATTTTTAGGGGGGACAGAAAGAGTTTAAAGAAAGTATAAAAGACTTTTTAAAAAAAAAAAAATTTTAAAATACTGTTTAAATTTTGACTACTATGCTGCAAGACCAAGAGTAGAATTTTAGAGTTGGGAGGTGTATGTTAAAACTAAACTTCTAGCAAGGCCCTGTGATCTAAATGTGGATATTATCTGTTTCCTATCAGTGGATTCTCAACCTACTATGGAAATGAGAACAAAAATAGCCTGAGATCTGCATGTATCACTGAAGACTGTTGCTAGCAGCCATCAGGACTTGAGGTAAAAGTGTGTATCAGAATAATCCCTCTTCCATGCTGAAGATTGAAATATGGTGTACCATTCAAGAATCCTAAGCACACTTACCCAGGGCTGCAATCCTAAATACACTTACCCAGGAGTAACTTCCATTCTACATAGTAGAACATATTTCTGAGTAAGCATGTAGAGGACCAGCCTCTAACAGCTCATTATAGATTGCAGTATAGTGTTTTCAACTGCATCTCCAACTGCAAATGTCATTGTCAGGAATTTACATTACATATACACTTCTGTGCTGCAGCTAGAGTTGGACCTTGGGGCCAAAGTTCAGGGCCCACTCCCCAGCCCAGCCCCCGCCCCGTCCCATGACCCAGAGAGTGGCAGGTGATATAAGTGTCAGGGCAGCAGAAGGAAGCTCTGTGTTCCTCCTATCGTCATGATGGTGCTATAATTTGAGATTAAAATGCAAAATTACCACATGCTCAGAGTTTTGTTTTGTTTTTAAAATCAGGACTGGCTAACATTTTTGTTGTTGTTGTAACATATCCAGAATGCAGAAGCAGTTATAAAGTATGGAATAGCAGTCAGGGAGGTGAAGAAGAGAAATATCAGTTGTACGCTTCACCACCAAAGTAATACACATGGCCATCTAATGTTGCTCCCTGTAAGATCATTAAGGGTGCACTCATCTGCATGCTTAAACAGAAAAAGCCCTACAACTCCAAACATTCCCCAGCAAACTATGCTGGCTGAGGAATGCTTGGAGTTGTGGGACTCTCTTCTGTCGAAACATGCATAGATAAGATGGTGCCCTGAGTCCAGAGGCTAAAAGTATCTAATTGCACCACTGACTTTTCTGTCCATGCTTTTATTGACCTGGTGGCTCCATTATTTGCAACAGTTTCTCTCTATGAAGCCATTATTCTTACCTTCTAATCCCCTTTTAAAACACACTGCTCCAGAAATTTCCTAAACCACCATTCTTGATATCATGGATTAGTTGACGATAATAAGTGGTCAGGTGACTGGTCTGTTTATTATCTCTGATTAGTCAAGTGTCAAGCATCATGAAATATATGGAGAATATTATAGCAATGTTACACCTGAGCCACAGAAGGATGAGAAGATTCTGTCCAGGTATTGACAGAGCATGCCCCAGGAATGATAATTAATTAATTTATTTCATGGCAAAGGAGGAGATGATAAAATCTGGACTGAATTTCTAAAAGAAAAACAGCCCTGGCTGAAAAGGTCTGTCACACTGAGCTAGTGAAAACCTTTTACCACTTCTTGACAGGTCCATATGGACTTCATGTGATCTAGCTGTTGTTGTTGTTGTTGTTGTTGTTGTTGTTATTATTATTATTATTATTATTATTATTATTATTGTAATGCTCTTCCTTGCTTTAATTCTACATAATTTATTGGTTAACAATTCCATTTTGAAATAAACTTCTATACCAAAACTCATGAGAGGACTTGGATGTTTCAGTGATATATCAGGATGTGATATATCTCTGGAACAAATCTTGGTATTTGGCATGTGTTCTTGTCAATAGTTTTAAGATGTGGTGGAAAATAACAGCATGGGTGTGTCTGTGTTATACACTGCAGTGCAACAAGACTTCCTGAATATCTAGATACCATGATGTTTCCCTGTACAGTTAAGTATTTCTTAAGCTTGCCATGGAAGCTTATCTCGCAATCATTGCAGTCATGACAATCAAAACAGTGGGATTTTTACTCTCTGCATTACAAATCTCTTTGCACGCACCATTACATCCAAAAAGGGGGTGAAGGGGATGGGGGTGGGCTGATGACAGTGAGAAAAGAATCAAGTAAGGGAGTGAGATACCAAAACTGGCAAGTGACCAAGGGGATCAAAGCTGCATATGGCCAGTCTCAAACAACAAAAATAAGCCATTGAATTTGGCAAGCGTTGTTGAGGGTAACACAGTCCTACCTCAAAGAAAAAGAGGAAACAATGGGACTTGCTTTCCAATGCTGCAGGGGACCTCTGTGGAAAGCAGAGTTATCATCATCATCAACATCATGTCTGTTTTCTTGAAGGAAAAAAATGTAAATAATTTCTCACATATGTTCATCTGGCGAATCTAAACTGACTAGAAGACCCAGCACGATCACATGATTCTGCATGGCATGTCAGTAAGTCAGTGCTCTTCTGTTAGCTAGAGTGTGATTAAGAGACAGGATTCTTCTTAGGGTGACTAACAGCTGAAGCTGCCAGACTCAGGCTCCGCCCTGTGCCTGATAGACACCTGGCATTCAAATCGGACTGTGGCTGAAAAGATCTCAAGTGACCCTTCCAGATGTTGAAATTGATTCTTTCACTTGAGTGTGTGTGTGTGTGTGCATTATCTCTAGCGCCACCTGATAGCCTCTACCATTACAGAAAAAGGACTTTCCATTATGCTTTTTTCTGTGATGGGGATCACTACACATAGAAAAGGAGGGCTTCAGGGAAACGCAGGTTGTGCACTAGAACCGTTGTCTTTCACATCTAGTTTTCAATGTGGTGTGAGGGTTCTGCTTGTTTGTTTCTTCACCTTTACACCACATGCTGGCCAACAGTAGGGTTAAGGAACCTGTTACATGTGGATGTTGCATCACATAACATAGGAACATAGGAAGCTGCCATATAATGAGTCAGATCACTGGTCCATATAGCCCAGTATTGTCAACACTGACTGGCAATGACTCTCCAGGGATTCAGGCAGGATTCTTTGCTTGCCCTACCTGGAGAAGCTGGGGATCACACCTGGGACCTTCTGCATGCAAAGGATGTGCTCTATCACACTGAGCTATGGGTCCTCCCGACATGCTCATATTCCTTATGCCAGAATGGTTGAAGTTCATCACAAGTCCAGGGATGGGCAATTGAGCACTCACCTGCTTAGATGCCAGTTCATTCAAGCACTCTACAGGAGAAGATGATGGAAGCACCCAGGAGTGCTGGATTAGTTCTCTTCTCAGAACCTAGATGGGGAGGGGCTGGCATCTCTGGACAGGGATGGGAAATAGTCCTTTCTGGAACCATGGAGAGCCACTGCTCACCAGTGTAGAGTTTATACTGGTTTGTAGACTCTGTAAAACAGCCTTCCCCAACCTGGAGCCCTCTATTTGTTTGGAACTACAGCTTCTCGCATTCCACACCATTGGCCATGCTGGCTGAGGCTAATGGGAGTTGGATTCCAAAAGATCTAGAAGGCACCTGGTTAGATAAGGCTGCTAGCTATAGACAATACTGGGCTGGATGAACCAATGATCCGACGTGGTATAAGGCAGCTTCCTGTGTTCCTAGAACTCAAGAATGGGTTGATGGCAGCTAGCCTTCCCAGGCTTGGGGGAAGAGGTTTTTGCTGCAGGAAGAGGAAGGAAGATATGGCTATCAATGGGTTCTACATGAAGCTTTTATCGTGTGCTCATCATTACCTACTCACAGCTGTTTAAGGGTTCTTTAGCTGACATCATTATCCTCCAGTTTTGCTTCTGTGTCTAACAAGAAGTTTTGGAATTTAATTTTGAAAGCGAAATAAACTGCTTTTTTCACTTGTGAATTTGCATTATTACTCTACACCACAGCACCACCTAGAGGTTATGTACTGGTAAATCAGGAAACAAAACACTTTTCATCTAGTGCTCAGAGCTCAATTCTGGAATGAAACCAAAAGTAAATATGGTGGATTAACAACCGATTAACATCCTTGTGTAGAAAAGCTCCCAGAGGCATCTGGTTGGCTGTTGTGGAAACAGGGTGGACTGAATAAGCCTTTGGTCTAATCCAGCAGAACTCTTTTTGTGTTCCTAAACATGCAATTGATGCAGGTTTAAACAGAAACAAGGCCTACAACTCCCATCATGGCTGACCAGGGCATGCTGGGAGTTGTAGGCCTTGTCTTCAGTTAAAACATGCATAGGATTGCTCCTTAATTGTGTCCCCAAATATGGAACCAATGTATTGCTGCCCAGAATGCCAGGATTCTTAGGAACCTCACATTTCCATTGGAGTTGTAGTTAGACATCCCTAAGCTAGAATATATTGTGTGTTCATATGAAATGAAATGTATTTAAAGAATGAAGTCATGTTTATGGAATCTCTAGAATACCTTGACTATATTTGTGGAACGGCAGTGATTTGTACTTTTCACGACTCAGAAAGGGAGCATTTGCGCTTAATACTAGCATTGAAATAAATGGCACATTGTATCTCAAGCCAATGGGTGCCTTTAAGACATCATCTTCATGGGAAAATTAGTATGACTTGTTAAAATAAGTCGTGTGGTTAGTCTGAGAGGAAAGGGGTGGGAGATAATTGAAAACACATTTCCCAAGAAATGATATCTGAAAACAGTGATTCAGCTTTTGAAAACAAACTGCAAATTATATTCTCATACAGTTAACAAAGCAAGTAATTCCTTTGATTCCTAACACATGGAGTCATGACAAATAAGTAAAGTATGAGGGTTTTGTTTTTTTAAAAAATACAGTGTTCAAATTATACATACCAGCTTTTCATGCAATTGTACTTAATTTAATTTGTTATGCACAATGTGCAATTCACCTGAAGACAATTGCAGGGAGGGAGATTTGGATTATATAGGAGAATAGAACTCAGAAAAAAGCTACCCACTATATAAATAATGAAAATATCTAGGGGTGTATTGTATAGGATTTAAAATAAATAGAGGGGATATGAACTTCCATGCTTCAGGAAATAAACCAATCACTAGCTGACAGAGGTTAGAGGAACTCATGTTATGGGCAAATTATTTCATTTTTGCTACAGGAAAGGGTGTGGTTTTTTTTGCATGAAACATCTGGTTACTGAATACTGTCATAAACAAAATGTAAGATAACAGGACCAAGATTTTATTTAATTCTTTGTTCATGCTTTAAATTCCTATTTTAGGAGTCAAACATCTTTTATGTGCTCCACAAGATGTAGTAGAGGAAGTGGTCCATTTTACGAGTTTAGTTAGCATCTTTGATGACAACAATAAATATTCATACATATTCATTCTAATTAGAACTCTCAACTGGTAAATAACTGTACTTGATTTAAGATCTGCTTTTTAACCAGTTAGATTTAAATAAATGTGTACATTACTAAACCTCCTTTTGGAGATATGGAAGGAAGTAAAGAACAACAGCCACTCCTTATTAGAAGGAATGGCCATCTCTAATAGTTTCTTTTTCATTCCATTCATACAGGAGCCAAAGTAAAAAAAAAAATAATGCCCTTAATTTAGGGTGACCAGATAAAATCCAGGTCAGGGATCATGTAACTTTAACAGTTGTAGAGAAAAGGAAATTTCAGCCAGTGTCATTTGTATGCAATTAGTTCCTGATGAAATCCCCTCTTCATTACCACAGTTAAAGTTGCAGGGGCCCTGCCTTCTTTTGTATATGGTCACTCTAGTATAGTGCCTGCAACTTTAGCTGTTGTGATGAAGAGGGAATTTCACCAGGAACTAATCGCATACAAATGACCCTGGCTGAAATTCCCTTTTCTCTACAACTGTTAAAGTTACATGAGCCCTGACCTGGATTTTATCTGGTCAGCCTACTTAATTTGACTGCATCTCTTAGGCTGCAATCCTATGCATACTTACCTGGGAGTAACTCTCATTGAACTCAGTGATACTTTCTTCTCAGAAGGGAAGCCATGTTGGTCTGTTGCAGAAAAAATGGCAAGGAGTATTGTGGCATCTTAAAGACTAACAAATTTATTCTAGAATATCCACAAAAGCTTATGTTAGAATATATTTGTTAGCCTTAAGGTGCCACAAGACTCTTTGGGTGCAATCCTATGCATGTTTTAGAAAGAAGAAAGTCCTACGACTCCCATGCTGGCTGGGTAATGCTGGGAGTTGCAGGCCTTATGTCTAAACAGGCATAGGATTGTGAGCTTTGTTGTTTTTGCTTCTGAATAGATATGTATGGGATTGCACTGTTAATTTGCTTGCCCTCAGTCAGTAAAATTGCCACCTATTTATTAGGGCTGTGCACAGATCTGGATCCCGAATCCGGAGCAGATCGGGCCAATCCAGCCCAGTCTGGGTCCAATCCAAACCGGATTGGATCAGGCCGGATCGGATCCACGATCCAGATCCACTCCAGGTCTGTGCAGAGCCCTCCCTCCCGTTCTCCTTGCTCTCTAACTCCCCCCAATCGCCCTCCTTACCTAAAGCCTCCTCGGCGGCGTCCTGCCTCCTAGATGTTGGCTGGCCGCTTTCCTGCTTGCGCTGGCTGACGATGTCACCCACCATGACCAGGAAATGTGGCGGCCAACATCGAGGAGGCAGGACACCACGGAGAACATTGCGGAGGAGGCTGCAGGTAAGGAAGGTGATTGGGGGGGAGGGAGGGAGTGGGGAGAGCGGGAGGGAGGGCTCTGCACGGACCAGGAGCAGATCTGGATCCAGATCTGAGGCGAATCGGATTGGGCCCGATCCGATGCAGATCGGGCTCGATCCGGACCTCCCAGATCAGAATCCAGATCAGATCGGGGGGTCCGTGCACAGCCCTACTATTTATTTATTGATTAGCAGTCTGATCCTATGCATGTCTCCTCAGAAAAAGTAAGTCTGATTATATTGAAAGGGATATACTATCAGGTAAGTGTATATAAGATTGCAGCTTACGTATTCAGGATTTTATTGTTTTCAGTTGTTGTACGCCACCTTGATGGCTTTTTCTGAGATAAAGTGATATATAAATGTTAGTAATAACCAAATACTAGGGAGAAAGTTCTATTGAGCTTAATGGGACTTTCTGTTTCTAAGTAGACATGCGTAGAATTGTGCTGTAAACTCTCAGCCTTAATAATTGTACAGGATTGTTGTACTGGTATTGTTCATATATACCCACCATTTGTTGACATGTCTTCCCCCTCCTTTGCTTTGTTCTGTACTTTCTAGGTAGCATCTCAGTAATTCACAAATTCTTCTTATTTTTTTTTACTAAGTTAAACTACAATCAATATTATTCTTAATATTTTGCCTGATAGATATATCGGTTCCTACCATCCAGTTCATTAGTTCAATATGCTCCATTATCGATGGCTTTTGCTGACAGCACTAGGAACATCCACCCACATCTCCTGCAGTACACACAGTTGGATTCTGCTTTCCTAGCCTCGCCTTCCAAGTTCTTGCAACTTATTCTCATAGTTGAAATAATGTGAGACAGATTTGTACATGTCTAATGAATATTCTGAAGCATTTCCAAATTCTTGGCATAGCTGCATCTGAATCATAGTTAGGCATCCATATCAACTCTTCCCACATTTTGAGTTTAGTCATGGGAATAACTTGTGGGAAGCTTCTTCAGATTAATATTTTATCATGCCATAGGATCCTGTGGCCATGGCATTTGGTGCATTTGTTTGAAAGTGACAGCTCATTCACATAGTCTAAAATTCAGCCCAGAGCACATGACAAATTCAAGGGGTCCTACATAGAGTTGTGGAGAAAGATGGTGTCTGATTGTCCCCTCTTCTGGGCAAATTAGTTCCCAGCATATGGCGAATTTCATAATCTCACTTCTCCTCTCTTTATTTTATGCTTAAAATTGATGTGGCCATGAGATTGAGCAATAAGTTATGCAGCCAGCTGTAACATCCTTTGAATTTACTGCATATTGAAGGCCAATTTAGATCATGCGTTGGCTGATCTACAACCCCATTGCAATCGAGGGAGCCAATTTCCATGTCAATTTGTCAAGGATTGAGGTGCCATTTTTGGATGGAAGAGTTCTGCATTTCCTCCTCCCTATTGGCGCATCAGTTTTAAGGTAACTAGCCCAACAAATACACTGAACAATATTGATAAAAGTAATATCATTATCAGGTACGATTGGCTGAAAACATTCTTCAGCAAAAAGAGGGTAGTGGGGAGACACCTCACGTTGCGCAGTATCTCTCACTGCACAGTTGAGTCATGGTAGCAGGATGAGTCATGGAAACAGGATCTAATAAAATTGAAAGATTTGTGTCAGTTCTAAAACAACTCTCCCAAACAGTTGCCAAGGAAGACTAAAGGAATATTCCAAAGAACAACAAATAAAGACTTGAGGATTCTGAATCTTGTTTGTGCTTCCTAAACAAAAAAACCACACAAGAAGAGCCCTGCCGGATCAAAACAAAGACCAATCTAATTCAGCATCATGTTTCCCACAGGGGCCAACCAGGTGCCTATAGAAAGCCCACATGAGGAACATAAAGTTAATAGTCCACTCCTGTTGCTGTTTCCCAGTAACTACCATCATGACTAGGAGCCACAGATAGCCTTACCTTCCCTGAATTTGTCCAATTTCCTTTTAAAGCCATCTAAGTTGGTGGCCATCACCACATCTTGTGGTAGCCAATTCCATAGTTTAACTATGTGGGGAGTGACAAGGCCTCAAAGTAATTACAAAAGAACTTCAAATACATTTATGAAAATGTAGTTACCTAGTAGTTAAAATGACTTTCTAGGCAGTTAGCAGTGGTAGTTCAACCACTTTTAAAGTTCTTAGGCAGGCTATCAACTCTCACCAGCATTATCTCTTCTTAATTTGGATATAACTTCATCCGAGCAGGCTGCATGTATTTCAATATTAAGGTAAGCTGTTTTAGGGACTTTCCCAGCTGGTCTTGTAAGCTGAAGCAGTTAAATTCAATTGGAAGCTGAATCTAGTGTCAGGATTCAAATTTCCAAGCCTTAAGCCATGAGATGTTGCCTGTGGGGATAGTTTTTGAAACAACACATGACTAATCCATCTGCTGAGAATGTGAGTAAAAGAGGGGCCATAGATCTGCATTAGATCCCCAAAACATTTTTCTCATTACTCTTGCAGACAAAACATTATCATAAAAAAAAAAAAAAATCAGTGCAGTAACAGAGAAGAAAGCTTGGGAAGCAACTTGATGAATCCTTCAACAAATTTAATAAAAAGAAACAAGACGGCAAGACAAAGAAGGTTCACAGGATTTGTCCCGGTGTCATCATTCATCTTTGGCAGACCCACCTGCTGGGGAAGGAGATAACAAGGAACTTCCCTGCAGAGATGTAAACTTTGAAAGCCCTGTCCAGCAGAGTCTCATAACAGCTGAAACAATGCTGTCAACAAGACTGCTAAGCTTCTAAAATGCCGACTATGAGGCACAGAACAATCTCAGTGTCACGTGGATATTTACATTGATTAAGTAAATTTTAATTTTTGTAAACTGCCCAGAGAGCTTCAGCTATGGGATGGTATATAAGTGTAATAATAATAATAATAATAATAATAATAATAATAAGTGGGAGAGTCCCATTTATTTGAAGGGCTACAGCAGCTTCCCCTAGCCTGTTCTCCTCCAGCTGTGTCAAGCTACGATGCCTATCATCCCCAGCCAGCCATCTTTGGATGATGAGGATTGTAGTCCAATGTGTTTGGAGAGCATCAGGTTGGGAGAGGCTGGGCTAGAGTGTTATCCAAAATGCATGTTTCACAAGGATCCAGGGCAGAATTCCCCCACTTGTTGCCCTCCAGATGGGTTGGACTGCAACCCCCATCACCTCATGTCATGCTGGCTGAGGATGATAGGAGTTGCAGTCCAACATGTCTGGAATGCACAGGGTTCGGGAAGCCATTCTTGGACAACAGTGACATCGAACTGAACAGGAGGAGGCATGCAATGAACTCAGATATTGGGGAAATTCAGATTCAAAATGAAGAAGAAAAAAGATCACACCTTGTCCTTCTGACATGTGCTGGTGTTAATCTGCTTTGGATCCTCTCTCTTCTGCTCTCATTGGATTCCCCCCATGGATCTGATGACTATGATGCAGAAAGCATTCCATGTATTATGTCATGTTTTTATTAATGCTTTTACTATTGAAAACTTTTATTATTGAAAACTCTGCAAAATTCTAGATTAGTTGTGTAAAAACTTGTAAAATCTACCTATAATGCCAAGTCTTCATGGTAAACTCCTTAATAATTATGGTTATTTCATTTCTTAATTTTATTAAATTACAATAACAGCATTATCTCAATACAATAAACAATGTGCTCATAGACACAATTGGGTTAGTTAGTGATTCCTCATCTAAGTAATAGCTAAATAATAGGTTACATTTATACCTAATCTCCATTTAAAAAAAATGAGGCAGACTACCCCCCTCCGCCAGTGTACCATTCAAGTAGACATGTCCTCACATGGCCCTTAAAAATAACCCAATGCAGGCCCATCCAAGACATTTTTCTGTGTGAAGCGATGAACAAGATGGCTCCCCTCCCATTCCATGTTTCATAGCCGACTGGACTGGCAGATGAATCTGTCTTTAACCCTGATGATGTGACAGCATCCTCCACTGCACCTGAAGGCAGAAGGCTAACTTTGGAGGCTCACCGCAGAACACATGGCACACAGCTCTTTCCACCAAGATCTTGGTGCCACTTCCCACCATCTGCCCCCTGAAGTGGCTGCTTCACTCTGCCTAGTGGTAGAATGGGTCGGCGCTGGCCCAATAGCAGTAAACCTCCCTGTCCCTGCCAGCAATGGTTTATCATTTCAGGAATGAACTTCTTGCTTTTCAAAAATGGTATGCTCTTCTCTCTTTAGCTGTTGTTCTTTTTTCTTTCTTTTTTTCTTTTTCATAGGCTGCACACTTCTCTCCAGTGTTGACTCCAGAGTAGCCAGTGTATTTATTTCTTTAAAATATTTCTTAGCTGCCTTTCAGGGCAGAAGCCCTCACAAGGCTGCTTACAACAATAAAATACATAAAACAGTTTAAAACATTAAAAGCAATAAAAACCATACACAATAAAATAGCAGTTAAAACAATAAAAGCTAACAATAAAAAAGTGTTGGATCAGATAGCTGGATGCCATGCTGGGTGGTGCAGTCCTGGCAGTGGGGTGGGAACGGAGCTTCACATCTGTACACAACTGGCTCAATTGTTGCACAGTAGTGAAAGGATTCACTTAATTCATTGTCCCAAGAGATCAGATAGGATGCTACTAGCATTGTGTTCCCAGTCCCTGGGAATCTTGTATAGGTATGTGTGTACATGTGTGCGAGTGCACACATGAAGCTGTCATGTCCTGACTTCTCAATCCTAACTATAATCATGGTGGAGAGAAATGTCGCCATAAGCTGACCTTCTTTTGGCCTTTGGCCTTTGAAAAGCTTAAAGGAGAATAATACTTGAACAAGTCCACATAGATATTAATCATGCTTCAAAAAGAGATATTCCTGTTTTGGAAAGCCTGGAAACAACATGAAACATGCAATAAGCAGGAACAAAACATACCATGACTATCGTAATGTCGTTCATGCAGGTCTTATTTTCCACACACAAAATATGGGGAAGCTTTAGATTTCTGCATTGATAGTAGTGTTTTAACAGTGTAATAAAAACCTAAGGCAATTATTATGTCCTGCTTATTTCGATGGGAGAGGTTTAAGAAGGCCCTCAACTCTCATATTGAAACCACTGGGTGTTCAAAGTACTTACATTTGGCTGGCTCATGCCTTTAACGTTCAACTAAATATGTTCTGGTTTCATATGACAAATGAGGACAAATTATGATAGAATCACCCTGTATCCCTGATAATCATTCTTTATTATGGTTTGGAGAAGAGTTTGGGTCATTTGTGGCCAATGGCTTAGTACTCTCTCCCAAGATATTCTTGGAAAAGGCTGCAATCCTAAATACACTTACCAAGGAGTGAAGGCTACCGAGATGTTTAAAAGAGGGTTTATTTTTTTCAATTATGTTTGATGCGTACTTTGATGCAATGAGACCCTAGTGGGCATGATAGGTATATTCTATCAGACATGTTTTCAGTGCTGCTGACTTAGATCATTTTTGTATTTAGGATTGCAGAGGATTTAAAATAACTACTTGTCTTTAGGCACACGTTCAGCTCTGTTGCCATTATTGCTGCCATTGCTGTGATTATATTTTTTGTTTTATTATGACTTTATAAATTATCTCTTTTTGTTGATTGGCGTTAATTTGCCTTGCAGAGCCTTTTGGGTGGAAAGGCAGAATATGAATATTGTAAATACGTGAATAAATAAATAAATTGGTAATGCTTCTTTTCTATAAAAAGGGCCAAGCTATATACACCCATGCAATTAATGTGCATGTATTTTAGAAGTGCAAATAGAAACCACTGGAATAAATATGACGTTAATTGAATGACTGCAGTTAATGTGCCTGTTTTTTAAAAGTGCAAATAGAAGTCATGGGGCAAATAGAAGTCATGGGGGGGGGGGGGAGGGGACAGATGCACCAGATCTACTGAGAGGAGGGAGATGCCGTAGTCCCAATGAAAATCACCCCTGCTTGCTATCTGCATCCAGAAGGAAGCATCTATTGGTGCTACACACAGCACTCATTTGGGCATGCAGTTAGTCACCAGCCTGAGGAGGTATAAATGCCTAATTACAAATGTGAATTCCCCTAGTTAGATCAGAAATATTTATTTTCTGTGTGTGGATGGACAGACAAATAGATAGACAGATTTTAGTCAGCTTGGGCCTCCAGATTGAAATGAAAACTGAATTAAAATTCTCCAAATAACTTTTAAAAAAAACATGTATCTGCCATTTTGTTTAACACTACTGTAGAAAGACTATAGAATGGGGATATAAATATATAAAAGAACAAGAGCCATAGGGGGAAATATAGGGAATTCATTTAGCAGTGGCTTCCCCACCGCACGGCCACCCCATCAAAGCCCTTGATTTGTTTTCAAAAACAAAATATGTCTAACAGATCTAGTACATTCAGAATCTACTCCTTCTCAGCTCCACTTCCTGATGTTATTTTGGAATCCATTGGGTGTTATGTGGATCTCAGGAACACATTCATGCTGGTTCATGAATTAATCCAGTATATGCACACATGCACATAATGCACATACACACACACCTATGAAATTGCTTTCAGAAGTGAAGCACTTTGAGAAATTATGCGCTTCTATCCATCAAATAGAGAGGGACTCATCAGTGTTTCCCCATTGTTTGTCTATAGTTTAACCAGGAAGGGGCTCCTGCTGTTTTGTAGTTCTGTTGTAAGTAGTTCTGAAATAATCATACAACAGGCTACACCACCGGAATTATCTGACAACCGCAAATGTCTGCGTTGCATTTGATCTTCCGGTGCAGCAACATAAATCACAATTTGTCGATATATGGCATGTGGGGGGTGGGGGGGGCAGAGAATTAGAAAAAGGAAGAATCACCTTCTGGGCACTTTGCTTCTCTAGTACCCTCTCAGCCAGCATAAGATTGCAAAAAATAAAAAGAGTGCCCCTTCTCCAGCATTTGCTAATTTCTTTACTGTGCAATGAATACCTTTGAAATCACAGAAAAAATTACAGGAGACTTGAAGGGGGAAAATACCTCTCATGTTGGCACAAAATGGATGTCTGTGCCGCAACTTGAAAGCCCCACTGGTTTCATAGGACTTTTATTTGTAGGAAAAGTCACAGAATTTCCCCAGTTCTCCCACACCTCAATTTCCTTCCTCCAAAGTTTACCTCCATTCCAATGCTTTTTCAGGCTGCTTACATGAATAGTGTGGCATATTTGCATTCCATCTGTCCCTCGCCCCTGCCTCAAAACCAGGATTTCTTACTGGCTGTTATGATCTCATCTGGAAGTGTTTTAGCAGTATATCATAGTGTCTCCTTTTATTAGTCACATTTCTCTGCTTACTGAAAATAGTAGTCAAAAATCAAATCGAAGCCTTCCTTCAGCTTCCTCTCCCCTCCCATTTCACTGTGAGAGAGAAAATTACCTGAGAGAGAGAAAATTACCTGAGTTTGACATTCCACTCTCTTTAAGAATACACTTCACACTGTTCATGGTCGCTCTGCTAATGCAGAAGAGAGCAAAACAGCTGGAAAATTTACACTTAAATTCTTGGTTTTTATATAAATCATTTGACATCTTTAATAAGAACAGTCTGCCTCACAGGGCTGGGAAATAACCCTTATGGCTGTAATATTTTCAATGTCTTGAGATGTCAGACCTTGCTTTGAGGTTCCTACGGAAACTTTCTTCAGCCATTTTTCCTGTTATATAACAAGGGACCATGCTCTCCGTAGAGTGGGAAGGTAAGAGGAAGGAAAAAATTAGACATGCATCTCAATCCTATGTGTGTTCAAGTTAGCAAAGACAAATTACAGTTCCCCCGAGTTCAAAAAACAGGTTGACTGAAGTCTTGTACCAAATTAAATGCATTTAGTACAAGTTAGATTTGAAAATTTTCGCTGGAAAATCAATGTTCTGGCTCAGACTGTAACCCTTCATGAGTTGAGAGCAATAAACAGGATGAGGGACAGGGTCGGGGCTGGAGCACCCCTCATACATTTGCCCTATTCACGTTCAGACCACCTGAATAGGGCTAATGATGTAGTGATATCCTTGAAGTTTGTAATGATGAGAATCAAAACCCCAATCTGTCCTGCTCATAATGATAAGTTGCACTCCAAGTCAAGGGCTGTTTTCCCCCAAAAGCTCTGTCTGAAGGCATCCTCTGTTTAAAGGACTGTCCAGTCCAACTCTGATTTAAATATACGGAAGGAGGGAATGTATGGGCTTTGAATTTGCCATTGATAGTTAGTACCTGGAAAGCCAACTGAACAGGCACACAGCTCATCTGGTCACAGTCGTCCCTTGTGGCGAAATGTATTGTATTTCTGTTCATAGTTATTATTTCTAAGTTTACATCTTTATGTATGAATTAGCATATGCAAATATGATGCAACTCTCTGGCCTCTTTTGTCCTCTTTTTTGGGTGGTGTATTTCCTCTTTTGGGGCAATGCATAGGTTGGCCACGCTGGTGACAAATTCTGACCTTTAGTGACAATGTGTGCCCAAGTCCCTGCGGTCATCCACCTCGTCACTAGTTCAGCGGAGAATTTCAACCCCGTTTCAGCATAGCGTTTAGCCAGCCACAGCCTTAAATATTTCTTGGAAGGTGTCTCTGTTTCACACAGGTCATATTTAGAAGCCTTCAGTGTCACACACACAAGCATATTTTAAGAAGTATGCTCACAAAGCAGAAACACTGTGTATGGGAGTGTTTTGTTTTGTTTTGCTAGTTTCTTAATAAAGAAAAATCACTTGCAGAACAATGCTAATAACTTCCCATTTTTTGTAAGTAAAAGTACTTAATACAAATGGTTTCCATATGCAGGTGGGGAGGGAAACGCTGCTGCACTGCTTTTACATTTACTTAGGACTTATTTATTAGTTGATACACTTGGACATAACAGCAGTCAGTACACATTTTAGTAGTGAATCCATGCAGTATGCTCTAAGAAAGAAATTATCCTCCATATTAAGCTTAAATTTACTTACAACATCTAGGAGCTTGAGCTTTATTTACAAAGAGTAGAACTTCAGCTCTGGTGGCCCAGGCTATGGGCCATTGCACATGGTGCAGGGTGGCCACTTATGAATCACCCCACCCCCCTAAAAAGAAGAAATACATCACCAAACAAGAGGACAAATAAGACATCAATTTGCATTAACATTTGCATGTGTTGATTTATATGTACGGATGCAAATTTAGAAATAATTAGTATAATTAACATAGAAATACAGTACATCTCACCATAGTGTGGAAGACACCAGGTGACCTGAGTGCCTTGCTCAGTCTGCTGTCCAGGTGCTGTTGATGGGCAACTTCAACGCTCGTCGTTCTGATAGTTCTTTATGTTTAAACAAGTTGGACTGGACAACCCTTCAAACAGAGGACATCTTCAAAAAGTAGAGGACTGTCCTCTGTAAAAGAGGACACATGGCCACCCTGTGCCATGTGCTAGCATAAAGTAGAATTCATGCTAATACTCTGCACTTGCATAGAAAAAGGGTCTTAGCTCAGTAGTAGAACACATGCCTTCCATGTCACTGGTCCTAGGTTCAAGCCCTGGATCTCCAACTACGGCTAGGAAAGACACACACCCCGCCCCCACTGGAAGTCCTAGAGAATGGCTGCCAGTCAGTGCATAGCCAATACTGCGCTAGATGGACCAAGGGACCAACTTGGTATCAGGTTTCAGTCGCCTGCTACCTTCACATCAAGTTGGCCTTGATGAAGCCTAAGGTGACCATATGAAGAGGAGGACAGGGCTCCTGTATCTTTAACAGTTGTACAGGAAAGGGAATTCCAGCAGGTGTCATTTGTATGCATGCAGCACCTGGTAAAATTCCCTCTTCATCACAACAGTTAAAACTGCAGGAGCCCTGCCCTCTTTTGCATCTAGTCAAGAGAGCAGAGCTCCTGAAGCGTGAACTGTTGTGAATAAGAGGGAGTTTCACCAGGTGCTGCATGCTGCTGAAATCCCCTTTTCTATACAACTGTTAAAAACACAGCAGCCCTGTCCTCCTTTCCATATCGTCACCCTAGAAGCCTGCAGGCCTTCCTCCATCGTGCTATTGGCAAATGCCTGCATGCTCTGTGTTTGCTTGGAATGGCACTGAGAACAACTTCAAGACTGACTGTATTATCTTCACTAGGATTCCAATGGAAAGTACTATCTTGCCTGGGGAGGGAGGGGGAGAGGGAGGGGTTTATATATATATATATATATATATATATATATATATATATATATATAAAATAATCTTAATCCAGCCTTTTATAAAAGTATTTCCTCCTCTTTGATGCGGCATGAAGTAAGTGAAAACATCACCATTCAGCCACGGAAATGCAACCGGCAATTCTTCTGTGCGCTGCCACCGAAGTGAGCTGGGGAGATGAGCCCACACGATTGGAAGGTATCCATGATATTAAACAGTTCACGGGGCTGCGAAGTGCTGAGAGTGATCATGCGGAGCTACAGGCCGCAGGAATGCAAATCATCTGAAACACCAAGAGTGGAGCTCGCAGGTGGCCTCTCTTATTCATCCGATGTCAACACACTGCTCAGAGCAAGCCCTTCTAACATCTGCGTGGGCTCACCATTGCCTTTAATTAAAGATAAATGCGGTCATGCAGTGGGCTGACATACAAAGCAACCGCATTAATATACTAAAGAATATTTTTCCGCTTGTGGAGAATGACCACTAATCATGGTCATGTAAGGGAGAATTATATTTTTTCTCTCCCTTCCCCCCCCCCCCACATGCTTTCTATACATGGTTCAATATTCTGCAGACTGTTCCTTTAGTACTACAATTTCCATCATCCCCAGCCAGCACAGTCATTGGGCACCAAATTGGGGAAGTTTGCTTCAGATGCTTATTTTTCTTTTCATTCTTTCACATTTGTTCTGGAAGAGTTTTCCACAGAGTTAAATCCTCACAAATCATGGAAACGATCATAATATCTGATGACACTTTCCGCCCCCGATTTTACATGCCAGTCAATAGCAAAAACCATCTGTGGGTGTAATACTACGACCCCAAATTTCATAATTGAATCTGTCCAGTAATGGATAACAAAACATTGCAAAATGTATCTATTGGAGCTGCAAGCTCTTTGAAAAATGGAATGCCTCAAAAGTTCTCTCTGTTTTTTCAAGTATAATAAATACTGAAATGAAGCAAGAGTACCATAAGCACCGGCAGCGACATTCTTCAAACATGATCATTGGGATTTTATTTCAATGCATATATATATGTGTGTGTGTGTGTGTGTGTGTGTGTGTGTGTGTGTGTGTGTGTTAGCTTTCCCTTTTGAAACATTCTTGTAAAATTAACTCTTTGCTGAGACCATGAATCAAAAAAGGCATATTAATGTCTTAGGTCTAATTGACCACTTTCGATATATTGTGAGTTCTGTGATTTTGATTTTGGGATTTTAAAAAATGTGATTTCTTAAACTAATGGCACTAGAGCGATACTAAGGCTGCAGTCTTAAACTCACTAGGGAGTAAGTACCATTGAACACAGTGGGACTTACTTCTGGGTAAAGAAAGCTGCATAGGATTGCTCTGCAGGTTAGTTGCCGTTTAGTTCCTGTTGAAAACAGTGAGACTGAAGTCACAACTAACTTGCCCCATTGAGTTCAGTGGGACCTAAGTTCAATTAACTTACATAGGAATCCTACCATCCATTTAGAGCAGAGGGGAGGCAAGGAAGGATTTGCCAATAGAGCCCTGCCATTTTGCTGTGGGAAGGGCAGGAGGAGGCTCCCTTTTCTTCACCCTCCTATTATCATTACTATTATTATTTGCATTTATATACCACCCCATAGCTGAAGCTCTCTTGGCAGTTTACGAAAATTAAAAACATGGGAAGGAATTAATTATGAATGCCTTGTTGCCCCATTCCAAAGTTCTGGCAGATATGGGGGGAAACTGTATGTTGAAGCTGAATATGTCCCAGAAAAAGCAATGGAAGCTGAAAAGAAAACCCCATGTGATCATGACACTTGGAGCAATCTCATTCGAGTGTCACAGAATCAACCAATGGGCAAAGTACAGAAGGTCTCAATTGCCCAGTTCCCACGTTCTGGCAGATCTGGCAGGGCCAGCTTAGAGTCCCACCATTACTAGGGGCGTGTTGGGAAAAGGAAGGAGCATTGGAAGTGGCATCTTCATGCCTGTTGCTGACATGTTGCCACTTCTTTCAGCTCAGGTTATGATTTCTTCCCTAGTCTGGGTCCAACTGAATGACCTGGCCTCATCCAAGGGCCAGAAGACCAAGGGCCATTGGAAGATTGTGCCCCCTGCCTCCAAAGAATAACATGAGAGCAAGGGGAAGACCAATCTGGCCCCATCCATTGGCCAGAGCAGCAGAGCTGGTCCAAGACATTTTGCTGCCTGAAACAAAGGGCAGGATGGCCCTCCCTCTATTCCATGTGCAAAACGCATTGGACTGTTGAATCTTTCTTTAACACTGGCAATGGGACAGCATCTTCACAAACATGGAGGCAGCAAGCTAGCTTAGGCTGCACAGAGCAGGCTGTGTTGCCCAATGCTCTCTCTTCCAATACTTGTTGCCACCTCCCAGCATCTGTTGCCTGAGGTGACTGCCTCACTCTGCCTAATGGTAGGGCTGGCCCTACAGAGCAGCTGCTGCTGCAAGTAATTTGCTTCAGCATACCCTGCCCGAAAGAGCTTTGTAACTAAGAACCAATGCCCTCATTTGCTTTCCCCCCTCTTCCCTTCCAATCCCTTTTCATTTTTGCCATGACTTTTAAATGGTAACCCTGAGGGCATAGATTATCATACTATTAATCTTTTGAAGCCACTCTGGGAGCCATTTTCAGCTGAAGAGCGGGGTCAACAACACATATTGGTTGAATCAGTGCCACACTATCTACTTTTTCCCAGTGAAGGTTGGTGTTTCATTTTATTTGTATCCCAGATTTCCCCAAAAAATGTTCAAGGCAGCTTTTGTGAAAAGAATAAAAACAAGAAACCCAATAAAACAATAACAACAGAGAACAGAGACAGCAGATATATTCATTTAAAACCAAAGCTTCCCGCAGCGAGTCGCTATGGGTCAAGATTTGAGATGGTCCTGGACGCAGTTGAAGGAGCGCCACCAGCACCACTTTACTGCAGCAGGAAAGATGGCGTCCCTCTGGCTGCTTGGAGGCTGGAATGGAGCAGCAGCAGCAAGAAGTCAGTCACTGCAGTGCAATCCGCTGCAGATAGGGGGCAAGGAGGAAGGAGCAGGGAATAGCAGAGGAAGGAGAAGCTGGAGTTAAAGGAAGAGAAAGCTGTGGGGGAAGGAATCCTGCAGGCTGGCTATCCTGTTAGACAAAAATATCAATATGCTTACTGGGGGATGCTGGGAGTTGTAGTCTCAACAGGTTTAGAGAGCACTAAGTTGGGGAAGAGTGAGGTGCCGTTTTTTCTGCAGTCTATAGAGGAGGGGTGGGCAACTTTGGAAGTGCGGAGGCCATTTTTGCCCCCTGGATCTGCTCAGGGGCTGCACCCCATGGGGCATTGCACAAAGAAGGGAAAGGGGAGGGGATTGCCAGTACATGGTGCTAGAGTTAGCTACAGCCATTAAATTTAACTTTATTTTCAAGCTAAATTTAACCTATCAACAAGCTAAATTTAGCCGTTTTGTCACTCTGTAGCTGCCACAGATGATTTTTTCTGTTACCCCAAGTGTGTGTGTGTGTGTGTGTGTGTACGGACAATACAAACTATGATTGCAAACTATTATGATCATGGTGGGCTTCCCCACTTCCTTCCTTCCTTCCTTCCTTCCTTCCTTCCTTCCTTCCTTCCTTCCTTAACTGAACTTTGCCCGATGGATTGACCAACAGTGCTCTTTTGGGAAAATGTCTCACTAATAGGGCCATCACCGTTTTAGTTGTCTTGTTCTTTTGTCTTTTTTTTTAAATTATTTTTCAACATAATACAACATAAAATACAATACATAACCACATACCCCCCCGTGCTCCCCTCCCCACAGGAGACCTTCAATTATACATTATTCTTCTTTCCAAAATTGTAAAGACTCTTTTGAAGGTATTTGCCCCTTCCCCGTTCTTAATATATATTCCAAAAATGGGCTCCATATATCTCCAAAATCATTCTTACTGGACATTCCCCTCTTTATTTTCATTTTACACGTTAGCTTATCGTTAAGTGCCATGTCCCATATTTCTTTATACCATTCTTCTATAGTATATATCGCTTGCCCTTTCCAGTTTTTAGCAATCATTATTCTGACAGGAGCCAGGAGGTTATCAATTCTCTCTTGTTTATATTCTCATTTCCTTTATCCCATATTGCTAGTAGAGCCAGCTTTGGGCTTAATTCCAGTTTACTTCCAATTATTTCACTTATTTCTTTGAACACCCTTTCCCAATTTTTTTGTACGTGTTCACAGCTCCACCACATATGAAAATAAGTTCCAACCTCCTGACACCCCCTCCAACAATTCTTGGACACTTTTTTATCTATCTGATGAAATCTTACCGGCGTTAAATACCATCTCCATACTGTCTCATAATAATCGACAAAAGCTTTAATATTCTTGCATCCCATATCCTCCCCCAGTCATGTTCATTAATTTGTTCCTTTAAATCATCTTCCCAAATCATTTTAAGAGAGTCTCGATATTCATCATCCTCTATCAGAATTGTATATATTTCGCTAGTCAAACCCTTTCTAGTTTTAATTACTTCCTTCTTTCCTCTTGATTCAATTAAATCTTCAAATCTTGTATTATTTCTACATTTCTTATTTATCTTTTTCCATTCCTGTGTCCATTTTTCCAATTGTAAGCATTTGAACCAAGCTATCTTTTGTCCTTTTAACAACTCTCTAATTTGCACCTTATCTATCATTCTTTCCATCCAATTCCTTAACTTAATAATTTCCTGATCCTTCAGGCTCCCTTCCAACTCTACTTTTAAATTCCTTGGGAAGTTTCCCACTACTACCACTGGGGCGAGTGGAGAGTCTCCTGGTATTAACTTTCCTTTAACTTTCTCCCAGATCTCTAGAATATTTTTCAGCAACGGGTTGTCCAGTCCCCTCAAATCTTTCTTTTGAATTTTAATAAAAAAGATATTTTGCAATTTAAAATCTAGTTCCCCTGTTTGCGTTTCTAACCATTCTAAGTCTTCCTCCCCTAATATATTATTTATAACATATCTTAACTCTTATAACTCATATAACTCTTTATATTTGGAAGTCCCAAACCACCTTTCTTTTGTGTCTTATACCATAACCCTTTATTAACCCTAGCTCTCTTATCTCCATTGCAATAAGCGTTAATCATATTTTGCCAACTCTTTAACTCTACATCTGATATTTTAATCGGCAGCATTCTAAACAAAAAATTAATCTTAGGTAATATCTTCATTTTAATAACCGCTATTCTACCAAACCAAGAATGTTTTAATTTTCTATATACCTCTAACTTTTCCCCTACCTGTTTTTTCAAACTTGCAAAATTAATTTCCTCTAACCTATCTAAATCTTTTGCAATATTAATTCCTAAATAACGTACTATATTTTTAAGCCTAAGACCTAACTTAACTTTACCTTCCTCCATCTCCTCTTTGTTATAATTAAATAACATCATTTCTGACTTCCCCCAATTAACTTGTAGACCAGTAATCTCCCCAAATTCTCTCAAATGCTTCTTAATCAACTCCCCAGTCTTCAGGGGATCTTCTAATGTCAGAAATGTATCATCCGCAAACATATTCATTTTAATCTTCTCCTTCCCTCCTATCCCCTTCAATCTTACATCCTCCCTTATAACATTTACCAAAATTTCTATCACTATCGCAAATAAGATCGGTGAAAGTGGATATCCTTGTCTAGTTCCTCGAGCTAGTGTAATCTGTTGCGTTAACCCATCATTAACCATTATTTCTGCTTTATTATTTTTATACAGTTGATCCATCACTCCCATAAATTTTTCTCCAAGCCCGAATGTTTTCAAAATTGTTTTAAGTGCTGGCCATTCCACGCAATCAAAGGCTTTGAATATATCCAATGCTAACAAACCTGCTTTTAAATTCCTTTTTTAAATAATATTAATTATATTTAAGACTCTTCCAATTAAATTAGGCATTTGCCTTCCTGAAATAAATCCACATTGATCTTTTCTAATATATTTATATATAAACGTACCCATCCTTTTTGCCATTATTGCCATAACAATTTTTGAGTCTTGATTTATTAAAGATACTGGTCTGTAAGATGCTGGATCCGTCAGATCCTTTCCTGGTTTCGGGATTAATATAATCAAGGAATGATCCCACGATGGCGGGGTCTTTCCTCCTTCTATTATACTATTAAATAATTTTTTCAATCTTGGTATTAAAATTCCTCTAAAAATCTTATAATATTCCGGCCCCAAACCATCCATTCCAGGAGATTTTCCTCCTTTTAATTTATCAATAATTCCTTCTATTTCTTTCTCAGTAACTAATCCTTCCATATAATCCCTATCTTGCCCCTGTAATCTTATTTTCCAATTCCTCTCTACATATTCCAATACCTTAACCTGTGACCCCATATCTGATGTATACAATTCTCTATAAAATTCCTGAAATATATTTAATTTATCCTTCATTAAATTACAACTTTTCCCTGTCTTATCTCTAATTGTCCCTATCATATTCTTAGCCTTTTTTGACTGAGTGGACCTAGCCAGCATCTTCGAATTTTTATTACTATATTCAAAAAAATCCCTCCTTAAATATAGCAAATCCCTTTGGACTTGTTCTGACTCTTCTTTGTCTAATTCCTTTTTCTTAGCTTGAATTTGGGCAAATAGGTGTTTATCTTTTGTCTCTCTTAGCTTCTCCTCCAAATCCCTTACCTCCTTTTCGATCTTTTTATTTTGTGCTTCCTGTTGTTTTCTTAGGGTACACATTTCCCTAATACAAATCCCTCTTACCACAGCCTTCATAGTGTCCCATATTAACCCATGCGAGTTTGAGTCCTTTTCATTAATTTCCCATATTTCCTGCATTTCTTTTTTAATTTTCCCCACTATATTTTTATTATTTAATAACCTTGTATCCATTCTCCATCTCTTAGCTTGTTTATAATCCTTCTTCATTTTAATATCCATCGTCAATAATGTGTGAACGGTGACTTTAATTACCCCATAGCACAATCTATAAGTTTAGACATCATATTCTTTGACACAAAAATATAATCAATCCTGGAATAACTCTTAAAACTTGGTAAGTAGAAAGTATATTTCCTTTCTTCCCCTTTTAATACTCTCCAAACATCCATTAGTTCTTTTCTCTCCATTAATTTGCTTAACCCCGTCCTCCCACCACTCTTAAGATCTCTTAATATATTATCCCTGTCTTTCCCTTTGTCTAATACCATATTAAAATCACCTGCCATCACAATGTTCTTTTTACCCACTTCTCCCACCGCATTAAAAACTTCATCAAAAAATTCCATTTGTTTCCCATTTGGAGCATATACATTGATCAATATATATTCCTCCTCCCCCACCATGCAAGAAATTATCAGAAATCTTCCCGCTTCATCCTTCTTCACCCTTTGTATTGTAATACCACATTTTTTTGAAATTATTATCGCTACACCTCTCACTTTAGAAGCACCAAAAAACTTTTCATAAACGCCCACTTCCCTCATCCGAAGCTCATTTACGCCCTCCTTTGTTTGATGAGTTTCCTGCAAAAAAAATTACATCTGCTTTCTCTTTTTTTAATAACATTTCTATTCTCTTCCTTTTTATAACAGTTCCTAGCCTTTAACATTTAAAGTTGCAACCCTTAATTTATTTTCCATCTCTCTCTTTCACACAAATCTCTATATTGGTCTCCCTCTGTGACACACTTACCCCCCCTCCCTCACCCCCCACACTTACCCCCCATCTTCACCCCCTCCTCACCAGACTTTTCTGGGCAATGGCCCCAAATATTATTAGAACTCTTCGGGGGGGGGAGAAGCAACCCAACATTCCCGGAGCAAAAATCCGACCCTCCCCTCCCTTATAATCTCTTCTTATCCCTATTACAATAATATTTCTTCACTGACTGCTTCCTCCTACAGCACCTTCATCCTGCTTTGTTTCTCCAACATCCGTGGGATCAACTAAGCCCAGCTTCTCCAAAAGATCCATCCCTTGCTCACTTGATGTTATTCTATGTTGTTTCCCTTTCCACATAAATCTCAGAAAGACTGGATATCCCCAACTATATGTTATCGATCTCTTCCGCAAAGCCACTGTACACAGTCTAACACTTTTCTGCCACTGCACTGTTTGAGGGCATAGATGCTGGTAAACCTCGATTGGTGTTGCTTGTAGCATCAGCTGGCCTTGACGTCTAATTGCTTGCATCAACTTTTCTTTCTTGTAGTAGTTGGCAAATTTAACAATTATATCCCTTGGGAGCATCCCCTTCTTCGTATAACCCACTCTGTGGATCCTCTCAATATCCGCCATCTCCCAAGTTTCTTGAGGTTCCACTTCCTTAATCCATGCCAAAATTGTATCTCTCAAATCCTTAGGGTTCTCCCCCTCTCTCTCTCCAAAAGATCTAATTCGAATGTTGACTCTACTGTCTCGATCTTCCAAGGCAATTAAACACAAGTCCATCTCCTTCAAATTCTCCCCCTGCTGCTTGCTATCTTCCTGCAGCTTCCCAGTCTCCCTCTCCAATTTCTCCACATTTTCCACCACAGTTTGAAGGTCCAACATAAGTTCAAGCTGTGAGTCCTTAATTCTTTGCATTAATCTTTCCTCCTGCATCAGCAAGGCTGCCTCTAACACTTTCTGAAATTTGTACATTAAATCATCTGATGTCTTTGCTTGACTCTCTTTGGGTACTTTAGGAGCTGCACCTGCCACTTTAAAAACTACGCCAGATTTAGTGCTTCCGGGGTGACTTGGAGATGTTTTTCCGGCCTTGTCAAAATGCTGCGTCTTGTCCGGCATTTTGTCTGGTAAGATTCCAGAAACTCTCATGAGCCAATGCCAGTTCCTATCTGACAGATGATCTTTCGACAACCTGCTCCAGGCGGGGGCACTGGATTTTTCACCTTTTTGCTTTCTTTTCATAAAGCTAAACTCATAAATCCACACCCCCTCACCTAAATCTTCGCTGTCTGCCTCGGCTCTTATCAAACAAGTACGTTTCGGCTTCTAACACTTTCGGCTGGAGGTTAAATGTCTCTTTTCCCTCTTAAATCACTTCCGTCTCTCCCTCCGGTCTTATCAGTCAGTCTTACTTCTCCCAATTAAAATCCATTAATTACTGTTACTGATCGCCTGCCAGAGTTCTCTCTCTGCTGATATTGCAGCAATCCAGCAGTTTCGTTCTCCACAGATACAGCAAAGCTTCCAGACCCGTAATCAGATCTTTGATTAACAATCCATTCTCTCCAAATAGGGATTTTATAGTTATTTCGATCGCTTCTTAACAAAAGCGAGAGAGTTCCGACTTCACTCCATGCCCGTTAGGCCACTCCCCCTTTGTTCTTTTGTCTTGAACAGCATAGACATTCAATAATTCTAGCCGCATCATGGGTTCTGATGGTTTTGAAACTGCCCCCTAACTGCACCATGATTTCGGAGGTCCGTTGGAGCCCCAGATTTTCGGAGCAGAGCACACCCCCCTAGTACTAATCACTGTAGTTTAAATAGGAACGCAGTATATTTCACCATAGTGGGGAAGAGGGTGATCAGGGGACCTGTGTGCCTGTCTGTCAGGTCTACTGTCCTGGTGCTAACTGTTGGCTGGCATCTTCAAGGCCTAGCTCTTCCTTCTGCTGGCTCTTTATTTTTGACTGACCCTCCCCTGACTTGAACTGGACAGCCCTTCAAATAGGATATGCCTTCAAATAGAGGACTATCTTCTGTAAAAGAGGACACATGGCCACCCTTCCCCCATGAGAGCTGGAACCCTGCATGATCAGAGTTCCTCCACCAGTGGGAGCTTGCGCATGTAGGCTTTCCTGTCACAGACATCCACACTCCATGCATGAAAGGAGATCTTTGGGGTTTTGTGGGGAAAACATTTATGAGGGGATATCCTGCTTGGCCCATGCTGGAAACTACGGTTCTCTTGCACTACACTGCCCAAATGAAATTGTGAGAATGTGCATGCGCCCCCAAAAGGAGTCCATTTAGAACCCTCTCTTTTCATGTTCGCCAATGGTATTCGTCATTGCCAACCCAATTCCAAATCAAGCTGCACATCGTTTACTCCCTACTACTACAATATGAACCTATAGAGAACAGCATGCCTTTGTAAATGTCATTACCGTCTAAACATTTATTTTACATGTAATTTGCAGTAAATATTCCTCAAGCTTCAATGGGAAGCAATGCCTCTTGCTTTCAGTAGGATTCACTAAAGTGTGTTTAGGCTTGTAATCTTATTTAATTGCCTTTGGGTGCCGGGGGCGGTGGTGGTGAATGCTACTTCACTCCCTCCTTCCTGTTCCTCTTGCAAAACGCTAATCTTGCACATCCCATCTTTCCATTCTCTCGAAACATCCCAACAGTTAGCTGCAAAAGTTTACAATGTGTTATGTGACAATTCCCATGCAAACGTTCTCATTGCCTAGTTCAGCAATCTTGCTTAAACCTCTCTGGAAAATGAATAATGTTGGGCTCCAAATGGGGTGTAAAATAAATTTTAAAAAAGCAACCCACCCACCCCCAGCTTTAAAGCTGGGTGTCCTGACATATATGAATAGTAACTTGCAAGCGCCAATCTCTACAACATTTCCTCTGGGATTTTTTTATGCCCAGTGCAGGAATATAAATCTTATGGGCAGCAAAGAAGCATAGGCTGATTCCATTCCAAAGTAGAAGCACCCGGTGTTTGTATGAGTCAATCCAACTAAGAAAATAAGTAAAAGTAATTGTCATAAGACCATTCCCAGGGAATTTGCTCTCCTAAAGTTGCAATGGATGGACATGATGATGATGATGATGATGATATATTAGAATCATATTTATAACAATTATATTATAATAAAAATAATAATGAAATAATGATGATGTAATTTTAATATAATGATCGTTATCATCATCATTTACTTCAACCTCATCTTACATTTGGAACTGCAACAATGCAATGCATTAATAAAATATCTGCAAATTCAAAATTTGAGTCTATTGGCTTTCAGGGAAATCCTGTATGTCTTAATTTTTGCAAACTCTCCACCAGGGCTCCAAATGCATATTTATAACAATCCTATTTGACAAGTTTGGGTAAATTACTGATTGGATTTCAAATTTGTTTGAAGAGTTTAATCCATATGAAGTTATCACATCAGTTTTAACGCTTCCAAATTGAAATGCTTTAACCATACCAGTTCCTGAAGCATTCTGAAATATGGGCAGCAATATGGTTGCATTCACTCTAAATGTCATATATATGAAGAGAACTCAACATGCATTCATTTGCATTTAGAATTGGAAAGTCAAGGCAGAAATATACCAAGCAGGATATGACACTTTGAAAACAGTTTGAAACCTGTATATGGAGTGTGTCCTGGGCCCCAACAGTTGTCACTACTGTTATAAACCATTTGAAAGCAGTAGTGTAGATCCTGCCTCAGTATCGTCCTGTGGATAGAGTGTTGGCTAGGGATGTAGGGGACCTGGATTCAAAAAGGCCATGGATTGATATTTCCCAGTCCAGCCCTTTCTTAAGGCTCATGTGTCCTGAGGTGCTTCTTCTGTTGTTATTAGTTCTAGGGCTGGTTCTAACATGAAGGAGAGTGAGGCTGCTGCCTTAGACAGCAGATGCTGGGAGCTGTGGATGCAGCCATAGGAGGACAGAGCTGTGTCTGCCACCCGGAGAGGGCTGTGGGCATCCCCTAAGCTAGTCTTCATCCCCCAAGAGTGATGGAGGATGGTACCCTATTATCGGTGTTGGCAGTCCAGTCAGCTTCTGTATTATAGAAGTGGGAAGGGGGGTCATCTTGTCCATAGCCTCAGGCAGCAAAATTTCTGGGCTTTTAAATATGTCTGATATCTTAAGGTCTCCAGCCTATGGAAGGGCATGTATCTGTAGAATTAAGTGCATGTGAACAAAAGAAGATGCCAATTTGCATATGTTTTGCATATGCATGCATATATATATATATATATATAATGCAAATTTAACAATTATTATAATTGAAATAATAATTTACAACTTGTCCTAGTGTAGAAGACTGGGACAAGGGGCCCTGTGTACCCTTTTCAGTCTGCTGTCCTGGAGCTGCTGAAGGGCAGCTTGAAGGCCCAACTCTTCCTTCTGATGGGTCTTTACATTTCAATTGGACTTGGACTGGACACAGCTTCAAATAGAGGGCACCTTCAAAATAGAGGACAGTTCTCTGCCGGCCCTTCAAATAGAGGACTATCCTCTGTAAAAGAGGACATTTGCCCACCCAGCCCAGAGACTCATTTACCAGCAAATACATTGGCTGGGGATGTCTAGTTCATCTTAAGTTACACACTAAATACAGACTAAAAGTCTTAACCAGGAAGTCATAGGCAAAGTAATAACTGAAGTCAAGTGTCTGCATGCTGAGGCCAGGGGCTGAACTTAATGAGTCATCTTTCCTTTCAAGGTCTCACTGAGAGTAAGCCCCCCTCTACAAGATTTCGGTTTGACGCCTGGTTCCCCGATTATGCGCATCTTCTCTGAAGCGCTTTTACACCTAATCCCTATACATGGGAGGCGTTGAAGCGCATTACGGGCTGTATGAAAGGCATTTTAAAGTTTTTGACATGCTGAGAATCGCATGCAAATGTTGCTGAAAGTAATGCGCTTTGTCCCAGAGAAACTCCCCAAACTGGTTCCCTCCTTTTATTCTCCCCGCCCACCAGAATCTCCCACCTTTGGTTTCCTAAGTTACCTAAAAGGAATGAGCTGATTAACATGTAAATGGGAATGTGTCTCACACACATACACACACCAAAACAGACAGGGGGATGCTGCTTCGTTCCTTCCCCCTCCACTTCCTAGCGAGCTCAACAACTGTAAAACAAACACACACACACCTCAGCTCAGGAACCCAGCAAGAAGCGAGGGGAAGTTATGTCTGCTGATGGCTAATTATACGCACATCCGCACATCCTTCCTACCCCTTTACTTCTCATAAAGCCACCTCCATCTGGACCCGTGTCTCCATATTAAAAATATTTCATCAGGGTACTTCAAAGAAACTTTATTTTTGGTTCACGTTGGGTCATCTCTTCTTGGAGCTTCCATCCAGAGAGACAGAGTACAAGGAGGAAGTTGCCAGGAGGAGAGCGGAAAGGAAACTAAACCAAAAAGTGGGAGGTTTTCTCAGCAAAGGGGCAGTTCTATGCATGACATTACGACCACAGTCCAACCCCTGATCGTTAATGCACCTCCTCAGAAAGTTGTTTACACAGACATAAGGCGCTCTTACTCCCGCAGTAAATTAAAACTCGCTAATTAATGCGCATTCGAAAATGCAAATAATCGGAAGTTTAAAGCGCCTCAGCCCCCAATTTGCGCTCCTCTCTTGTAGAGGTAAACATTTTATTCAGCCTTGAAAGAGTTTTAAACCTCTCTTGTAGAGGCAGCCTAAGGAACAATCGTCGTTACTTGGGGTGCCTCTAAACGAGAGGTTTCCGCCTCCTTGACGGTGTGCTGAGGGGGAACCCTCTAAACGAGCGGTCGATATGACTTCGCACTGGACTCATCTTTGTTTACATGCCAAAGCCGCCAATGCAAAGGCATATCAAAGCAAATGCCTTTGCTGCGACTTTTAAAAAGTCACCATTTAGTGTGCCCTTTTTAAAGTCGGAGCGGACAGCCGTAAGCTCGCTGCACCACCTCCGCTGTCCTCCTCCCCCATTCTGTAATTATTTTTTTACAAAAGCACTTACTGGACAGTAGGGGAGCCGATGCTTCCAGCTGCTCCTCCAGCTGGTGCCACGCCAAACCACAAATGGTGGCACGGCCGGTGCCAGGAAAAGTCCCCGTCGCGCCTCTTACATGTAAGTGGCATCGATTCGCCCGCACGACGCAGGAGCCGCTGGGAGCTGCCAGGGCACAGCGGTCCTGACGTTGTCAAGAGGAGCCCCATGTTGCAGATCCTTGTAATGGAAAAAGACATAGCCTTTTATCAGTCCTATACCTGTCTCATGTTTTCATTCTGGGGTGTGAGGCAGAGGAGAATCAAAAGATTCCACCCACTCCACTGTAACCACCCAATTTGTGGTGTTGAATGTACCTAACTCAAGTTGCACACACACACACCCCGCCGCTGCCAGTTGAGTCTGTGTTTCTGGCATGATGGAGGAGCCCTGAATTGCAACAATGAGGGCCCTTATCCTCCTTCACTCTATATATCCCTACTGATATGGGCACATCACACAACCCAGGATTCATGACATGGATGATACATCGGCCTCGCAGAAAAGTTGGACACCATGGAACCTATGACAAAACTAAAAAGTACAGTTGTCTCTGTTTTTAGAGAAAACAACTCTAAAACTCACGGCTGTGGAGAAACCTTTGACAAACACAGCCCCCCGTTTATTTTTGAATGCATGCTCAGAGTATCTTGGATTGCAAAGAAAACAAATGGTTTGGTTTTATATGAGGCACAGCTAGATGTTTTATGAGCATGATAAGAAAGAGGCAATTGTAATTCTTTGAGCATATAATGTGGGAAGGGAAACAGGCTAAAACGGAGAGCTGGGGAGTTCGCAGAAGGCAAAGGAGGCATGTTTAAATAATCACACCAAAAAGTTATGTGATGCACAGGGAGTAGTGGATAAGGTTAGAAACCAGTACATAATGACTGATGACAAATCTGACACTGTGTTGAATGAAGAACCTCCTTCTATCTCACATAAGAGAGCTTATGTGGTTTAAAATAGCATGTGGTTTGGCTGAAAATTGCTTATAAAAGATGTGCGAAGGAGCTGGACAGCCCAGGATGCCTCTGTGCTGTCCAGCCATATCCCACCTGCCTCAAAACCAATCCTCCCTCTCCCATAATACTAGAACCCGGAGTCATCCCATGACGCTGATTGGTGAGATATTCAGGACAGATAAAAAGAAGCACTTCTTCACACAGTGCATAGTTAAACTGTGGAATTAACTACCACAACATGTAGTGATGGCCACCAATTTGGGTGGTCTTAAAAGAGGGCTGGATAAACTCCTGGAGAAGGCTATCAATGGCTACTAGTATGGAAGGCTATGTGTCCTAATGGCTATGTGCTACCTCCAGTATCAGAGACAGTAAGCCTAGTTGCTGGGGAGCATGAGTGGGAGGGTGCTGTTGCACCATGTCCTGCTTGTGGGTCCCTGGTCGACAGGTGGTTGGCCGCTGTGTGAACAGAATGCTGGACTAGATGGACCCTTGGTCTGATCCAGCAGGGCTCTTATATTCTTATGTTCTGAACCCCACCTTATAGAACTATGCTAAGGTCCATCTAGTCCAGCATTTCTGTTTCCAAGTGCTGTCAGCCAATGCTTCTGGAAACCCACAGCAAGGCACAAGAGAAGTCAATGGGCCTTCTCAGTTGTTTATCATCTTTGTCACAGATGTGTTCTGCTTCTGCACATGGGAGAAGTTCCATTTGGCTAAGGCAGCCATTGGCCATGCAGGCTAGGAATTATGGCAATTGCAGTCCAAAGCATCCAGAGGGTACCAGATTGGGGAAGGCTAAGCTCAGGTTGGTGCAATTCATTCTGCTCTACAAGGATCTTGAGAGGAGTGTTTCTCCATCTCACATGGCCAACTGCTTTTGGAAGTGAGGGGAGTTGAAAATAAGTTTTTAGTATGTGGAATGATAGTCTGCTACAATGTCCAGGATTAGTATGGTTGGGCACCTGTCAAGGGCCCACACCCGAATAGGGTCTCACTGATAATAGCCCCCTGGACATACTCCTTCTAACCCTAACCCTTGTTCACCTGCCTCTCACTCTGGCCAAGACAATGGCCGTGGTGAGAAGGAGGAACCTACATGCTTACATACTCACTGGCTCTCAAGGCTATTGTGCCATGGCAAACTTGGTTTTGCCATCAATTCACCTTCTGATTTCTGCACGCCAGGCTGCTGTTAAAGGGATAAGAGCAGAACAGGCTGGTTTCCCCCCACCCTTGATCAGTTGGCAACCCTATCCATAATATACCTTTTCCTCTCTTAAGATTGACATCTGAAGAAATACTCCTGGGCCTAGCCAAGCACTGACAGGGTTTGTCAGGCTTCAGGCTTAAGTTATTATCAGAGGGAGCTATGAGTGTCCCATTGAAAAGGGTGACTACAATGGCAATGCTGACAGATTCTAAATAGGGCATTGCTAGTGAGCCAACTCTTATTCAGTAGTATTAATTAGCTGAAATGGAAAATGAAGGAAAATTAGTTCAAGTTCAGTGATTGCTTGTTACAATTTGTAAAAGAGCTCTCTGCCATGGAGATATCTAAAATAATGTCACGCTAAAAGTTATGTGAGAGACAAAGGTTCTCAGTGAGCTAATTTTACTTTCTTAACAAAGCTCAGTTTCAGCCTATTCTTGTTAACTACCCATCCACTTTCTTTTCCTTCATCACCTCAGATTTACAGATAGGGGGTTACAATTACAGACCTTTGTTTCCCCCTTAGATCTCTTTATCCTCTTGAAGCGATGCACTTTCTTTCATTGTCTACAGCTCGAGGTTGTGGAGGCCTTCCTTTCAAGCAATCCTTTGTATTCCTCTTTTTGTTTGTTTCCTCTTTGTTGCAAGCTTGATAAGCCCTCAACTGAACTTTTCTTCCCCCAGGACATCACACAGCTGAAGGAGAAACACACACACATTGGCACACACAGTGCTTCTCTGAATTGTTATGGCTTCCTTAGCCTTGTTAAAGAATTTGCTTGAACACCTGAGGGCTTAAAGAGGATAAAGAGTTGGCCCTGCCCATCCATCTTCATAAATGCTGCCCCTGCCACTATATCTATGGCCATGCTGGCCCTGACCCCTTCAGTTCAGACCCTGCCATGTTGAATCGGCAAGGTCTGAAAGGGAGTTCAACACACATTTGCTTGAACCTGAATAGCTCCATGTGATCACAAATCCTGCCCATGGGTTCCCAGTCCCATGGAGAGTTCTATTCCGGCTTGCCTCTCTCCAGATGAATGTCCATCAGATGTTCATTAGACGGAGTTCTCCATGCTAGGATGACCATATGAAAAGGAGGACAGAGCTCCTGTATCTTTACCAGTTGCATAGAAAAGGGAAGTTCAGCAGGTGTCATTGTTATGCATGCAGCACCTGGTGACATTCCCTCTTCATCTCAACAGTTAAAGCTGCAGGAGCCCTGACATCTTTTGTATCTGGTCAAGAGATGCAGCTTTAACTGTTGTGACAAAGAGGGTGCTGCATGCATACAAATAACACCTGCTGAAATTCTCTTTTCAATGCAACTGTTAAAGATACAGGAGCCCTGTCCTCCTTTTCATATGGTCACCCTACTCCATGCATACAGTTGTACTTATTGGCCAGGTTGACTCCTCCCATATGGATATGGAGCACTCTGAATACACATCTATATGTTTGAACCTCCTTCTCATGAATGAGGTATTTGTCAGGGGAAAGGGGGGGCTGGCACACAATTCTGGTGATGGGCGAGGCTATACCAATGATTTCTGTCCTGCTGCATGTTCTCTGAACTTGCAAAGGGGTTCACATGAACCTTCCTAGTGAGACAAGAGGGACAAGAAATAGGCTGGGGGGGGGGAATTGTGTTTCCTTGCCGTTGCTCTGCTTCACTTCCACGTTTAAAACAAGCTCCTGAGGGGTGGTCTTTACAGAGGACAGTCCTCTGTTTGAAGGACTATCTCAGACAAGTTTGGCTTAAAGATCAAGAATAATCAGAAGGGAGAGCAGGGAAAGGCCTGAAAGTTGTTGTCCATTGACCATCTGGAGGAGACTGAACAGGGAGGCACACAGGTTACCTGGTGGCAGTCCTCCACACTATGGTGAGATGTCTTGCATTTCTATTTAAATTATAGCATCTATTTCTAAATGTGCATATCTACATATAAATTAGCATCGTTCAAATTTTATGCAAACCTATGTCCTCCTTTGCCCTCTCTTTAGATGATGCCTTTCTTCTTGTTTGGTGAAGCATAAATGGCTACTTCCTATGCTCTTCTTTCTTCTTTTTCCCCACTTTCATCAAAGACCTGAGACTGGTCCAGCATACCCATACCCACTGGATGGTCAAAGTATCAGGTGAACTAGGCAGGATCTACACTACTACCTTAAAACACTTTATAACAGTAGTGACAACTGTTGGGGCCCAGGACACACTCTATATACAGTTTTCAAACTGTTTTCAAAGTGTCATATCCTGCTTGGTGTAGATCTGGCCATAGATGAGATAGGGGAAGAAAAAATATATACTGAGAAATAAAATGAAATGGGGAATTGGAAAAGTTAGAGCCGGGCATAGAGACCATTACTTGTGCCCAGCATCAACTTGGATACATTGCCATTGAACAAGGAGATGTCATTCAAGGAGTGTGTGTGTGTGTGTGTGTGTGTGTTTTAATGTAGCGTTCTTTGCGCATGGGGGAAAGACTCTACAGATGCCCTCCAGATGTTTTGGAATACAACTCTCAGCATTCCTGACCATTGGCTATGTTGAGAGTTGAAGTCCCAAACAACTGGAGGACACCAGGTTGTGGAAGGCAGCTCTACATAGTAGAGGGAAGGTTCTACCCTTAAAGGCAATCTAAAAATAATTTTAAATATATAAAATAAATAAGAACAGGATACATTTATCTGGTGCATTGCTGGGACTCAGGGAGTCACTTTGCAACAGAATTCCCCCTTCCTCTGCCCCATACTACTTCTTCTTCTTCTTCTTCTTCTTCTTCTTCTTCTTCTTCTTCTTCTTCCTGTATAGGCTGACTGGGGACAACACTTTGGGTGCCTCTACAAGAGCGATTTAAAGCTCTTTCAAGGTGCATTACCAAATTTACCTCTACAAGAGCGGAGCGCAAATCAGGGGTCCAGGCGCATTTTATTTCCGATTATTCGCATTTTCAAATGCGTGTTAAATAGCGACTTTTAATTTACCGCGGGAGTAAGAGCACCTTATTTCCGTGTAAACAATTTCATGAGGAAGTGCATTAACGATCAGATGGTCTCGCTGTCATGCATAGAACTGCCCCTTCACTGGGAAAACTTCCCACTTTTTCGTTTAGTTCTATTTCCTGTCTCCTTCTGGCAACTTCCTCCTTGTTCTCCGTCTCTCTGGATGGAAGCTCCAGGAAGACGAGACCCAATGTGAACTGAAAATAAAGTTTATTTTAACTCCCCTGATGGAATATTTCGTTCATGGAGACACGGGGCCAGATGGAGGTGGTTTCACGAGAAGTAAAGGGGGTAGGAAGGATGTGTGCATAATTAGCAATCAGCTTAGACATATCGTCCCCTCGCTTCTTGCTGGGTTCCTGACATGAGCTGTGTGTGTGTGTGTGTATGTTTTACAATGGTTGAGCTCGCTGGGAAGAGGAGGGGGAAGGAACGAAGCAGCATCCCTCTGTCTGTTTTGGAGTGTGTGTGTACCAGGCACATTCCCATTTACTCCTGAGCAGTTCACTTGAAATGGAAATCGGGCGGGGGGGGGGGGAGAAGAGAGGCAGCCCTGACTAAAAATAAGTTTTCAAAGGGTGCTGGAGGGAGAAACTTATGGGGCACATTCCCATTTACTCCTGAGCAGTTCTGGGAGGGGGGACAACTCCAGCTGGCGGCAAAATTGGAGGGGAGAGAGGTAACCAAACAGGTTAACCACATCATTCCCAGCAGGTAACCTAGGTAACCAAAGGCTGGAGATTCTGGTAGGTGGGGAGAATAAAGGGTGCAAAACCTGTTTGGGCAGTTTCCCCGGGACAAAGTGCATTTGCATGCATGTTTCATACAGCCAGTAATGCACTTCAATGCCTCTGTACATAGGTATTAGGCGTAAAAGCGATTGTCAGAAAATGCACATAATCAGGGAACCAGGTGTCAAAGCGAAATCTTGTAGAGGGGGCCTTTGTGCATAACATGGGCTTCTACTGTTCAAAAAAAAAGAAAATCCAAGTAGGAATGTGAAAGTCCTCGGTTACACCTATAGCTATTTGGATCTGAGACTAAATACGGTCTGTTTGTTTTTCTTCTTTTGGCTCATTGACGGCTGCTTTATTTGTTATGCACTGCCACTGACTGTAAGCTCTGTGGGTCAAGGACTTGTTTTCTTGTATTTTATAAAAGACCATGCTCATTGATTGCATTAAATGAATGGGTAAAGGAGTAAATTGTGGCTCCCACATTTATTAGGACTCCACACAGAATATTTTACAATTACATTGAAAATAGAACATATCAAGCATCTCTGAGCAGTTAGTGTTAATAGGAGGTGGACTTTCTCACAAAATGAACTGAGGAGGAAAAAGACATTCCACCAATCAATGGAAGGGCATCTTGCCCTGAACTGATTGTTGTCATAATACTCTTCAAATGGCCTTTAAAGACTTCTATCTTCCAGTTCCTAAAGTTCAATACTAGCTCTTTTACATAGTTCTGGCCAAAACTCTGAGATTCAACTGAGGTTCCATTCCTCTCCGCCCTCCCTTCCACCCGTAATCAAGTTCTGGGCAAAATGGCATGAGCAATATACTGCATTGTAGTAACCCACCAGAGTTCACTGTGTAAATATTTACCATTAACAGTATGATGAATTCACTCTTGTCTTCCAGTGTTTTCATTAGAATAGAGACTCCAATGCCTACAGTTAGATGACTTGGATTTGTTTGTGCAGTCTACCTGCACAGGAAATGTCTTACATGCAATGATTTCCTTGGTTCAGTGTATTTTACTTAGTGGGAAATGTAGATGTTGTGATATGGGAGCAGGAGTGTCTGCGGGAGGTCAATAATTAGTTTTGGAAATGTTTACATCTCTGTCATCCATTGAACTCAAGCCTGACTCGTTAATGATTTAAAGTTGTTCCAAGTAGGTGGTTATGCAGCCCTATTAAAAACATGACATTGGAACAGAGTCTTTGCAAGATTCACATCACCAATTGATTTGGAGCTCCATCAGATGAGCGTTTTATTACATGCTCGTTGCTGGGCACTCACGGATTTTCACATGTCCAACTCACGATGTCGTCTGCCTCCTGCACACCTCCCGCCCCTTCTAGCCTTCTTCACGCAACAAAAAACACCCCAGTAAGTCCGACTTATTTTTTGAGATGTTACTTGCCACTATCCCCACTGTGTGCAGGAGAAGCAGTGCAATCAAAATGGACCACTGAACGGGCCATGTGCACATTGTTTACTTCTTCTTTTGAAAGAGGAAGTAATGAGGGACAAATGTGTGGGCGGAGAAGCAACAGTAAGGAAACATGATTCCCCCCCCCTCCATGTGATGATGCTCTTGGTTTAAAGCGTGCATGTGCGTGCATACACACACACACACACACACACACGGTGGAGGGAGGGGGCTGCAGAGATGGGAGAATGGGAACCATCTACTGCAGCTCCAGACCTGGGGCCCTGTGCAAGAAAATGTCATGGTGACTCAGAATTCTGGCCATCGTGAGATTTCCATAACCAAATCACATGAGATGTGACTTCCATGTTTTGCGAGAATAGAAATTGGGGAGGTCTATTTGTGACTTAGCCTCATGTGGCCCGGTGTCATTCTGGTTGGATGGACAGTGCAAAAAGAGGACCAAAAAGGGGCTTAGATTTGCATAATATTTGCATATCCTTATTTATATAGAGATATGCAAATCTAAAACTAGTTACTGTACTTCAAATAGAAATACAATATGTCCCACCGTAGTGGCGACGACAATGACCAGGTGACCTGTCTGCCTGCTCTGTCTGTTCTCCAGGTGCTAACCATTTTAAAACAATTGAAAACCCTTCAGCCTCAAAAGGCAGTATATATAACAAAAATAAAAAATAAGTAATAATTAAAGTTGTCACACCAGAAGCAGCTCCACCAGTATTGTATTTACAATTTGGCTCTCATTTTGTGTGCCACATTGTACTAACAATGGCTTTCCTCCAGGCCATTCCCACAACTCCCCTTCTTCCCTTGTGAACTCTTTGGGGCCCTGAACCAGCACGGCTGTAGCATTTGTCTCATGCTCCGACACCACACTGGTGCAATACTGTGACTGAGCCGTGTGCTGCAGAAAAGATATGCCACCCCTATCTTACGTGTGAAGAGCTGGAGGGATGGGGCTGTCTTCAGATTAGTCTTTTATGTGAAAAGAGAACAGAATAGGCAGCATTAAGTGGCTCTCGTGCATTTTGAATAGGGAAATATGTTAATAGGATTCTAGCAACAGACAAAGGGCTGTGGGCAGGATAATGCTGGGGGAAGCGCTGAGTGGAACAGCAGGCAGGGACATGGAAGCAAGGGCGCCTGAGTAAACATTCCCAGAAATGTAATAAAGAAGTCCTGCTTTAATAATGTTTATGGGGCTGTTGTTTATTTCTAAGGGCTTTGTCTGCTGCTGACAGGCCCTACGTTGCTGCAAGCCCAGGAAAATGTCTAGGGGCTCTTGTAGTATGTGCTTTATGGTTAAAAGGGAGTAATATCAGGAGGAAATACAAAGTGATAGCACCATATGGCAGTGCTGTAACACATATACCAATAGATTTGACTTACCTAATAGTGTTTCATCCTGGTCCAGCAGGGGTAATCTATGTTCAGAATCATAAGTAACTCATCCTTGTGGATATATTTCCATATGAATGTACAAGCAATATGAGATTTTTGTTTTGTTTTGTTTTGCTTTAAAGTTCCCTATGTGTAGAGCTCTGTTACTCATGAAGATCTCTAGATTGAACCCTTTGTGTTTGTATCGTGTGTGTGTGTGTGTGTGTGTGTGTGTGTGTGTAAATGAATAGATAAATAGATATAGAGATAGATATTGGGATGTCATTTGTTTATTTGTAACTATTTATAATACATCTACAGATTTCAAAGCGCTGTATATCATATCTATATATGACAGGTATGTACATGTGATTGGCTTGGGTCGCAGTCCTATGGGTTGCACCCTTGGTACTCACATGCCCCTGAACTTGGGGACTTGCAGTATAGCGAATCACAAGCAGGGTTCTGCTCCTCACTTTCCCCACCCCCAGTCCCTATTTTGCAATCCAGCTTCTGACCCAGTTTTGGAATAGAGACTGCCTTGCTCACCCTGCACCAGTAATATATGGGAGGAATGCAGATAAGACGGAGATGCTTTTGGTAAACAGCAGCACTGATCCAAGGTTCAGAGTACAATCCTGGTTTTGGAGGACCAGAGGACCTTCTCTTCTGCTGCTCCCAGACTGTGGAACGACCTGCCGGGAGAGATCCGCCAACTTACCAGTCTTCCAGAATTTAAGAGAGCTATAAAGACTGATCTCTTCCAGCAGGCCTACCCAGTCGAATTTAAGACTTTGTTAATATTTTAATAATGTATTAATTTTATACGCTTTTAATCAGTTTTCTGTATTTTATATTGTTTGTATTGATGTTGTTCCCCGCTTTGATCTGGAGGGAGAGGCGGGTAAGAAATAAATAAATATATTATTGTTGTTGTTGTTGTTGTTGTTGTTGGATGGAGTTGCACTCACCTTGGAGCACCAGGCCTTGTGCCCAATGGTAGCTTTGCACTAGCAGAAAGACCTTCAGTTTGTACAAAGTGGCACATCCAATTTCTCCTGATCCTCTCCTACCCACTACCAGCCAGTCCCCCCACCCCATGCCAACAGCTGTTCCTGAGGGTTGGAGGTCTCTCCAAACAAGTCTGGAATAGCAACGGAGAAATCAGCTTCAGTTTCTCTTGTATTCGAATGGTCAGAGCTCATTTTTCCCCATCCCAAATTCCTTTTAAACTCTTATCTAAAACAATCGGGAACAAAATTTTCAGCCATCCCTAGTCTGGAATGTGGCACTGAAAGCTGCAGAGTGTAGACTAACTGAATGGTGAAAATTGGATGCCCCACCTTGTCTGAGCACAAGTGCTATGTGCTGGTGGAAACCCACCATTACATATAAGCCCAGCCTTACAGCCTGGAAGCACTCCTGGACTTGGCTTTGTTCCTGGATATTGCGGATGTGGCTTGAAGTGCTTTTGCATTTTTGGCTACTGACTCTTTATTGGAAGAGGTAGATACATCACACTTGCCTTAGAATCATAGAATTGTGGAGTTGGAAGGGGCCTATAAGGCCATCGAGTCCAACCCCCTGCTCAATGCAGGAATCCACCTTAAAGCATACCTGACGGATGGCTGTCCAGCTGCCTCTTGAATGCCTCTTGTGTGGGAAAGCCCACAACCTCCCTACGTAATTGGTTCCATTGTCGTACTGCTCTAACAATCAGGAAGTTTTTCCTGATGTCCAGCTGGAATCTGGCTTTCTGTAACTTGAGCCCTTTATTCCATGTCCTGCACTCTGGGATGATTGAGAAGAGATCCTGGCCCTTCTCTGTGTGACAACCTTTCAAGTATTTGAAGAGTGCTATCCTGTCTCAGTCTTCTCTTTTTCAGGCTAAACATGGCTAGTTCTTTCAGTCTCTCTTCATGGGGCTTTGTTTCCAGACTCCTGATCATCCTCGTTGCCCTCATCTGAACCCTCTCCAGCTTGTCTGCATCCTTCTTGAAGTGTGGTGCCCAGAACTCAACACAGTACTCAAAATGAGGCCTAACCAGTGCCAAATATAGGGGAACTAGTACCTCACATGATTTGGAAGCTATGCTTCTAATAATGCAGCCCAAAATAGCATTTGCTTCCCCCCCTTTTTTTTTTTTGCAGCCACATCACACTGTCGGCTCATATTCAGCTTGTGATCTACAACAATTCCAAGATCCTTCTTATTTGTAGTATTGCTGAGCCAAGTATCCCCCATCTCGTAATTATGCATTTGGTTTCTTTATCCTAGGTGCAGAACTTGGCATTTATCCCTATGAAATTTCATTCTGTTGTTTTAAGCCCAGTGCCCCAGCCTGTCAAGATCACTTTGAACTTTGTTTCTGTCTTTAGGGTATTAGCTATCCCATCTAATTTTGTATCATCTTGGTCACATCTAGTTTAGACCACAACAACTACATAGGGCTGGCTTTGAAAAGTGATCAAAAATCTGTAGCCACAACTTTGACTGGGACACATCTTTTCAGAGCATATAATTGAAACTTCATTGGTTCCCATTCTGTTTCAGAGCTTAGTTCAAAAGTGATGGTTATTAGGGCTGTGCACTGCCTGGGGCTGGATCCCCGAATCCGAGTCAAGGTGAGCCGATTTAGCCTGAATCCAAGGTGGTACTGGGTCGGCCCAAGGTCAAAGTGGATCGGTACTGAAGGTCTTAGGGTGCCTCAGGCCAATTCAGGGTGGTGGTGAGCCACTCCCCCGACCCACCCATGCAGGAAAGCCAGTGCAAGGCCAGCCGTAAGTCCATGTGAGTCCATTGGACTCACCAGACTCCCTTCCCCCTTCCTGCCCTCCGGGCCTTACCTTGTCATACATCCTCCTCCCTGAGAGCCGAGCATGATTTAAAGGTAAAATCACAGTGACTCTCTTTTTTTAATAGATCTATGGACACAAACTACGTTGGCTATAAAGGTCCATTTTCCCTAGTTTGTGACCATAGATATATTAAATGAGAGTTCCCATGATCTTACCTTTAAATTGCGGCTCACTCTCATGGGGGGATGCATCCCGGAAATATACTAGCTCTTTAATGGCAGTGTATATTTATTACTGCATTTTTGGTGAGTTAAATCATGGTGGAATAAAGGTTTTTTTTTAATGGCAGGAGAAGCCCAGAGGATAATGACATCATGAAAAGGAACCACAAACTTCAGTGAGTAAGCAGTCTTGATCGTACTACGTAAGATCTGTGTGAAGGTGCCCTTAGTCATGCTTAGAGTAGACACACAAAAATCACTGGGACAAGTTAGTCATTACTCACTTGTTTTAGGGGATCTATTCTAGCATGACTATATCTGAATCTAACCCAGGAATGGGCAACGTCCATGAGTCAGGGGGATGTATTGCCCCCCCCCAGAAGACATCACCCCCACATCTACATTTGCCATTCAAAGGGAAAGAGGCATCATCAGCAAAAATAAATTAATTAATACAAATATTTTTATATATATAAAGGCACACCTTAGCATGCGTCTTATTGCCCTGCAAAATTGTGTTTCTGGGAGCCTCCGGGAGGCTTCCACGGTGAACACAATTCTGCAAGGGAACAAGGTGCATACTCCCCATGCACCTTGTTTCCCTGCAACAGCACCACTGGTGGAATAAAAGCTGGCTCCAACCCCTTTTGTGATCCTACATCAATAAGGTAGTGTGAAAAGAAGTGCTATTTCCATGGAATTTTATTTTATTTTGGAATAAAGTTAAAAATGTGTTAGAACTTTTTTTAAAAAAAGGTTTAGGCCACAACAAAAAATAGCACCCTTAATCAATCAATTCTTTATTTACAGTCAACAGACCAATTATACACCACATTTTATAAACAGTTAATACCACCAGGAGTTTTGCGATCCCCAAATAAAATTCCAATAAATCTAAAACCTGGCCACATTGAGAAAAATAGGGATAGTGGCATGACTACTTTAAAACTTAAGATGAGGTCATTCTCGAAAGAGTTACTACTACTTTATTGTTAAAAGTCCACAGACCGTACAACTGCAATTTAAACAGAACATAAGGGGGGGGACTTATAAGTTAAAATACAGGCTTAGTAAGTTTTGAATATTCAGCAATCTCTATAGAATAAGTGATACTTTCCCTCGAGCCCTAAACATGTTGTAAGCGTGTACGATCTTTTCTTACTATCTATGCACCATGTATCTCGTTAATTAATACTTAAAAATTCCAATTTCCTGTAGCTCATCACTTACTCAGCTGGATTCTATTCCTCATCACAGCACAGAGGAATTTTGCTACTTGCAGGGTGATGTACTTATTTGAGCCCTGGAGAAGGTTAGCCAGTAGGGTTTCCCTGGTACATCCCGAAAAATGCTGCATAATGGGGCGTAACAGATCATCCCTAGCCTTGTTATAAAAGTTGCAGGAAAACAGTACATGTTCCACATGCTCCACCTCATAGTTATTACATGGACAGCATCGATTGACTGCTGGGATTTTTTAAAATCTACCCTCCAGTAGCTTAGATGGAAGGACATTAAATCTGGCCAGCGTGAAGGCCCTTCTGTATTTAGCTACAGTAAGCCAATTTAACTATGCCTGCACCCCTCTGTGGGCAGAATCTAAAAGGCCCAAAGAATGGGGAGAACAGGGGCCTCGGGCCATTCCGCGGAGCTCCTGAAGGTCCATATCCGCTAGTCTTTGCTTAATAATCCATTTGGCCTCATCCTGTTCCAATGTTAACAAATACCTGGGGGGAATACCTAACGTGCAAACTTTAAATACCACTGTTTTTGTCCAAAGTGATTCGCACGAGTCAAGCAGAACCTGGGATACTAAAGAGTTATAAGAGAGTAGATGATACTTTCGGAACCAAAATTGCAAAGTTTGGGTCCAGGCCTGGCAATTTAGGGTACACATCGCAGCTTCTAAGTTCAGAGCTGTGCCCGCCACACAATTTGGCACTCCGAACATTGACCTTAAAAACAAAGATTGAACTCCCTCAATAGAAACCTTTAGTAGCGGGAACCAAATTGGTGCTCCATACAGAATCTGGGGGATCAGCTTTGCTTTATATACCTTCAGAGCTGCAGGTATAAATTTTCCTCCCTTTGAGAAATAGAATCTCAAGAGAGCCCCCGCTGTTTGATCTGCTTTACTTTTGATACATTTAACATGAGTGTTCCATTTTAGATTTTCCTGGAACCAAATTCCAAGGTACTTATATGCACTAACTTGGCTGATCTTATTACCCCCCATGGACCATGAAAAGCTTGATTTTTCTTTGCAAAGACCATCACTTTCTATTTTTGGAGATTAATAGATAAATTGTTATTAATACTGTACTCCACAAACCGATTTAGCAATCTTTTAAGGCCCAGACGTGATTGAGAGAGAAGCACAGCATCATCCGCATACAAAAGAATGCACACCTTTGACGAACCAATTTTGGGTGGATGTGACTGAATTGTCTCAAGCCAGGCTGGTAAATCCGCCAAGTACAGGTTGAATAGCATTGATGCTAAAACACAGCCTTGCCTGACACCAATGGGGAGATCAAACTCATTTGTGAAATGACCCTGTGTACTACATTTAACCCTAGCAGATGATTTAAAGTATAATGATTGGATCAAGAATAACAGCCTCTTTTCATAGCACCCTTAATAATACAAGATGACTAAAGAAATTAAGAAACCGTCAATCCATTTAATTGAGTGATCATGAGTTCTGCTATCATGAGAGATACAATATGCCATGCAGCATGTTATTTATGTGGGTGCAATCCAGAGGAAATTAGGTACATCTAGGTACTATTAAAATCAATGGAATGAAAAGTTCAAAGTTAAAGGTATACATCTGATGGAATTTAGGCATGTCCAACCATTTCTGGATGGCATCCTGAGCTGTTAGCCATAGAAATTAGGGACCAGCTAATACAACTAGTTGAAGTTGAAAGTAAATCTATAAAATACAGGAATGTCTCAGTTGTAAAATGTTTCGTTGTGTGTGTGTGTTCCCCCCAACCGAAACCATCCATGTCCATACTGCCCTTTGATGAACCCAGCTTAAAGGCCAGTGACCATAAACATTCCTGAATAATGATAGTCTTCATTAACAGACCCCTGACAGCTGCATGGAGAAAAATATGTCAGGACTTGAAGTTTTCACATAGCTTCAGGGAATGGAAAAATAAACTTTGTTGCTAGATTGATTTGGTTCTACACTTAGTGGCGTATCCGCATTACTTTAACATCCATGCACAGCAAAAGGAGTTCAGGGATGGAAGCACATTTAGCTGAATGATGATATGAACATTTGGGGGCTGGTTGGGTACAATTCTTATATGTCCCAGTTAAAATGTCTGTACTCATTCAGATGCATCCACAGACTTCTTGCATCTCTTGCCTATTTGTTTCAGTGGAGAAGTCTTTATATTCTTTGACAGAGCTGATATTTTCTGCTTGAGAGGTGAAGAGAAAGGCAGGATCTACACTACTGCTTTAAAATGTCATTATAAAAGTAATAACAACTGTTGGGGCCCAGGACACACTCCATATACCATTTTGAAACCGTTTTCAAGGTATCATATCCTGCTTGGTGTAGATCTGGTCCTCTCCCATTGTATGTACAAAAGCAAACTGGACTGGCTGTTGAATCTTTCTTCAACACTGACAATGGGACAGCATCCTCCACCACATGTGAAGGCAGCAGGCTAGTTTGTAGTCACTGGAAAAGACACTTGGCACACAGCTTTCTCCTCCAGCAACTTGCTGCCACCTCCCACCTGAAGTGACTACCTCATTCTGCCTAATGGTAGGGCTGGCCCTATTCTTTTGCACAGGCGAATTCACTCTTGACAGTGCCAGAAGGATGGAACACAGTGTGCAGATGGAAGCTTCTGGACCCATACAAGATAACTGGATCAGGATGACCAACTGAGCTGTTACTCCACCCAAAAGAAGAAGACACTGATACTGTGATTGTGAAGCATGGAATGCAAGTTTTATATCATTGAGATCAACCAACGTTTGTGTAATGCTATTCAGCACGTTGAGGCAGCTTTATTGAGGAACATGATTGTCTATTTTTCTGGACTCTCCACCAAACAATTTGCAATAACACAGCAAAATCCAGCCAGCCACCACCAGCAGAAGCATACATTCAAGTAGTCTGGAATACATAGAGCATCATCACACGGGGGGAAATCATGTTTCTTTACCGTCACTTCTCCGCCCCCGCTTTTGTCCTTCATTACTTCTTCTTTCTTCCCGGAGAGGAAAGAGGAAGTAAAGACCACATGGCTCATTTATATTGCACCACTTTTCCTGCACACAACAGGAGATTGCAGCACATTCTGTTTTTTAAAAAGTCGGATCAAAAGGGGTCTATTTTGCGATGGAACAACAAGTGGAAGGAGCAGGAGGCATGCGGGAAGCACATGGGAAGTGTATGGGAGGCAGACGAAGTCATTTAAAGAACACACAAACATCTGTAAGTGGGCAGTAGCAAGTGTGCAATCAAATGCTCATCTGATGACACCCAAAGTTTATTCTTGTGAAGAAAACCCAACACTGGGCTCCTTACTAGGCTTTTTTCATATATTGTGTACTTCTTCACCTGGTGATTAACGATGTGAGGACATAGACAGCCTGTAGGACATGCCCCATCTACTGTGCTTATGGTCCACTCAGAAAGGAACATAGAAAGATGCCTTATGTTGAGTCAGATCTTTGGTTCATCTAACATGGGCAACCACAGGAAGAAGGGGACAGTTGCACACACACATACACACACACACACACACACACACCAGATGTATCATAAACCTCAGATTTGCAGCTTTCATTTTTTAAATAAAAAGCAAGTATCTAGGATTTGTAGAACCTGAGATATGAGGCAGAATACACAGCCACTGTTCTGTTCATTTGTTTTTTATCTTTTCTGGCAGGCCTACCTAGTTTAATTTTAAGATGTTTTAATAATGTATTAGTTTGATTTGTTTTTAATGTTTTATCTATTTTATGGTCTTTGTATTTATATTTGTTGTTGTTCCCCGCCTCGATCCAGAGGGAGAGGCGGGTTAGAAATATTATTATTATTATTATTATTATTATTATTTTAAAAAACCTGTCGTTTTTTTCGGCATTTTTAGCCAATGAATGAAATCATAATGTTTGACACACCCATTGTCTGGAAAAGGACCTTCTGGGTTCATTTTGAAGCCAGTGATTGCTGCTACAAACACTCACACACAGTTGAGAAATGCAGGGTTTTAGCATAGTTCCGATTGGACAGTAGTGTATCTACCCAAAAAGAAAAGGTAGGAGCAAAGACAGGAGTTCATGAACTTTCTAACTCAGGTTTTAATAATTTAAACAAATCTTAGTTTGTAAACATTTAAAAACTAAGATTTGTTTAAATTGTGACAATGCATGTGGATGAAGACCATGATTATAACATCGACATTACAGGAACCATGGCTTTGACTGAGACCGGGGTCTCCTCTACAAGGATTCGCTTTTGCGCCTGGTTAGCCGATTATGCGCATAATCGCAGAAGCACATTTACGCCTAATCCCTCTGCACGAGAGGCGGCGAGAGGCGGCAAAGCGCATTAACAGATGTCCAAAATGCGGTTTACATGTAGTTAATGCATATAAGCGCATATTCACACAGTCAAAATGCGCTTTAACGGATGGAGCAAAATAAAACTCGCGATTTAACGTGCATTCGATAATGCGCATAATCGGAGAGATAACGCACCTCTACGCCCCATTTGCGCGCCGCTGGTGTGGAGGCAAATTTTTTAATGAGACTTCAAAGAGCATTAAACCTCTCGTGAAGAGGCACCCCTAATCTGCACCTCCAGCCCTTTTGCAACAGAGGAGGGATAATTGCTAGGTTTTCCGCTTCCATGATCATTGCTCACAGGGCACATGTGAGGGAAGTTTCTCGCAAGTAAAAGAGAGCTGTTGCAGAAAGACGTGTGCCCAATGACGGCGGTTCTGGATGTGTGGTTCCGGATGTGCATCAGCAAAAGTGGGCAGGACTGGACAGGTGGGTACAGGGTACGGATTTTTTTTTTAATGACTTCTCTGAGATGCACACCAGTGCAGACACTCAGCAGCGCTGGGGGGTAGGTACGGTGTCGAAGATGCGCTCCTGCGCATCAATAATAATAATAATAATAATAATAATAATAATAATATATTTATTTCTTACCCGGGGAACAACATCAATACAAACAATATAAAATACATAAAATTGATCAAAAACATATAAAATTAATACATTATTAAAATATTAACAAAGTCTTAAAATTCGACTGGGTAGGCCTGCCAGAAAAGATCAGGTTTTATAGCTCTCTTAAATTCTGGAAGACTGGTAAGTTGGCGGATCGCTCCCGGCAGGTCGTTCCACAATCTGGGAGCGTCAGAAGAGAAAGTCCTCTGGGTAACGGTTGTCAACCTAGTCTTGGCTGACTGTAGTAAATTCTTCCCAGAGGACCTGAGCGTGCGGGGTGGATTGTATGGTAGAAGGTGATCCCGCAGGTAACCTGGACCCAAACCATGTAGGGCTTTAAAGGTAATGACCAACACTTTGTACTTCATCTGGAAAGTGAAGTACAGTCAGTGGAGTGATTTTAAAGCTGGTGTAATATGGTCACCCCTAGGTGTACCTGGGGTGTACCTGGCTGCCATATTTTGAACTAGTTGAAATTTCCGGACTAGGCACAGAGGTAACCCGATGTACAGCGCTTTGCAGAAGTCAAGCCTCGAAGTTACCAACATGTGCACTACCGTTTTTAGGTCTTCCAACTCTAGGAAGGAGTGCAGCTGGCGTATCAGCCAAAGCTGATAGTAGGCACTCCTGGCTGTCGCGTCTATCTGAGCTGTCATTTGGAGCGACAGATCCAGGAGCACCCCCAAGCTGCGAACACAGCTTTTCAGGGGGAGTGTAACCCCATCCAGAACTGGTTGACACACCTCCAAACCCAGGTTGGGGTCTTTGACAGTAAGCACCTCCGTCTTGTCTGGATTCACCTTCAGTTTGTTTTTCCTCATCCAACCCATTACTGCCTCCAGGCATTCATTCAGAGGAGACACGCTATCCTTAGCTGACGCTGTTGTCAAAGGCATAAAGAAATATATTTGGGTGTCATCAGCATACTGATAGCACCCTGCCCCATGCCTCTGGATGATCTCTCCCAACGGTTTCATGTAGATGTTAAACAGCATTGGGGATAGGATGGTGCCTTGAGGTACACCACACAACAGCTCCTTCTTTGAGGAGCAACTATCCCCAAGCAGCACCATCTGGAACCTACCCTAGAGGTAGGAATGGAACCACTGAAGCACAATGCCCCCGATTCCCAATCCCCCAGGTGTTCCAGAAGGATACCATGGTCGAGGGTATCGAAAGCTGCTGAGAGGTCCAGAAGTACCAGCAGGGACACACTCCCCCTGTTCAATACTCAAGCGTAGATCATCCACTAAGGCGACCATAGCAATCTCAACTCCATATCCTGCCCTGAAGCCAGTTTGAAATGGGTCTAGAAAATCTGTATCATCCAAAACTGCTTGGAGTTGGAAGGCAACTGCCCTCTTGATCACCTTGCCCAAAAATGGAAGATTTGATACTGGTCTATGATTATTAAGATCCAGGGGGTCCAGGGAGGGCTTTTTTTAGAAGCGGACGTACCACATGTTTGTGTTTTTAAAAATACACATGGTCGCGCTAAAACACGCTGAGAACCAAGCAAAAACTGTGCCAAAAATGGCAGACGCCCACTTCTGCACACATCTGAAATGGCTGGCCACACCCCTGAGAGCGGCTTGGCTGTTCACCAAGCCAGAAGCTCACACCAAACAGCAACAGCTTCAAGAAGTGGGGACACACCAGTCATGGATGTTGGGATTGTAGCGAGAGAAGGGAAAAAGCCACTACAAATCCAGTCAGCGATACTCCTGAATAACTGAGGGGTTGACTCGAGATCACTGCAGGAGCAGGCGAATGTCATGTGGCCTGGTAGGGATGACTGTGATATTATTCAGGAATAAACAGCTGGTGCAGACATGGCCCATGATAGCATGGGTTATATCAGGCCTGCAAAGTACCCCAGTGTTGTTATTCCTGTTATTGTCATTTTATGGGGGGGGGGGGGAGTTAGAGAAGTGTATGGCAACTCTGCAGTGTAGTCCACTGTAGTTATCAGTTTCCCTGTGTGTTTAAGGGAAAAGCAGGGGGTGGGGATATGAAGTTGATTGTAGGAGCAGTGCAATTTATTAAGCCATAGAATGGGGGTGGGATGCAGGCCTTAGAGCTAAGACTGTGTGCCATGTGGCTTTTCAGAAGTTAGTGTTTTCTTGTGTATTGTAACAATGAACCCTTTGTGAAGGTACCTGTTTTATTGTGCATTATCTGGAGAGAAGAGCCTTGAAGTAGACTGCAATCTGAGCACATACACATCATCCTTAATGTTATCAATACCCTTAATGCAGGGGTGAAGGGAACCAGGGAAAGAATTGAAAGTTTTACCTCTAGGTGGAGAGATATAGTTTGGACACTTGGGCAGGATCAACGCTACTGCTTTATAACAGTTTATAATGGTATTTACAAGTGTGGAGCCCATAATACATTCCATATACCATTTTCAAACCACTTTCAACACGTTATATCCTGCTTGGTATAGATTTGCCGCAGGTCTAGCTACTGAGAAACAACAAGATCTTAAAATGGAGATTTGCAGTCTGAATGAACTAGTCAGGTGTCAGATTACATCTTGCGTTGCATTTTGGGGAGGAGAAGCAATGGCTGATCTCCATTTCTGAGAACACTAAGGCCACCTGTAACTAATCTTGCTTCTTGCCTTTGCAAAACACACAGGTTCCTGAAGGAGCAGAAAGCAGAAGTGCAGAAAAGCATGATTGTCCTTGTATTAACAAAGCCAGAGATTAATTTTAGGTTGTGTGCTAGGTAAACAAGTCAATTGAAGCCAAATTGAGAGTATTACCTAGTAGTTGAAGGGGATGGAACTCTCCATGCAAAGTCTCTCTTCGGGTGGTAGAAAATCTTCTTCTGGTTCCATTGCAACTACCGACTAATTCATTCAGACTGCAAATCTTCATTTTGAAACTAGGGCCAGATCTACACCAAGCAGGATATGACACTTTGAAAATGGTTTGAAAACTGTGTATAGAGTGTGGCTTGGGCCCCAACAGTTGTCACTAATCTTATATACTGTTTTAAAGCAGTAATGTAGATCCTGCACAAGTCTATCTAAGCTGCAGAACTCATGGCCATAATACCTGGCCATTTTTTTGGACTTTGTTCCTTCTCTCATCCCCTGCTTTTTGTACCACGTAAAAGTTCTGGAGAACTCAAAAGCTTGCAAAATTTGGTGGAATTTTGATTGGTTTTAATAAAGCTATTGCCCAACTGTGGATTTTGGATATTTTTCTTATGGGCCAACACAGCTACTTTTGTGTTTTTTTACATATACAAATTGTGTAACCACACAAAATGTGCACTTCTAAGAAAAACTATCCAATTCCGAAAAAACATTCCTGTAGTTCAAATCTCAAGCCATACAAACCTTGTATTATGTCGATGTAAAAAATTGCTAATAACAATATGAAAAGTAAAGTGAGTTCAGGCTCTTGTAGAAACCTAAACCTTGATCAAGCGTACCCATTTCTCCTCCCCCTGCCAAAGACACTCTCAGCAGACTCCACTGCTAGAGCTTTCATCAATGCTTCCAAGATGAAGGAAATCACTCAAGAACATCTCATATACAGTTGTTAATGTTATGATGACAGTGAGGCTATCTACACTACTGCGTTAAAAACGGTTTATAACAGTTTTAAACCGGTTAATAACCGGTTTAAAACTGTTATAAACCATTTTAAAGCAGTAGTGTAGATAGGCACAGTGATGCCATGAAATATCTAGTATAACATCCTTAAGACGGCAGTTCCAGCCCCGGTGCAAGCTCTCTTGCCACCGGAGGGGGGGAGAGAACACATGCCACCCACCACCACATCACACCCCTTTCCCCATTGCACACCCCCTTCCCCTTGTCTTTGCCACTACTGCATCGACTCTATGGCCATGTGGCCAGAAGAAGTGACTGCTGGGCTCTCTCGAGAACTCCCCTGGGTCATGCCTGGGTCTTGTGAGAGCTCCACAGCGGCTTCATTTGGCTGTGCGTCTCTCCATAGTGCCAACACGGTGATGGCAAAAGTAAGGGTGTATGCAATGAGGGAAATAGCAGGATTGGTTGCACCAGAGAGCAACATTGGCTGTTCTCTTGCTGTGAAAAATGCCGCAATGGGAGAGCTGCTGGTGGGGTTCTCCAGAGCACCCACTGGAGAAGGTGGGGCAATGGCAGTGGGCCACACTACCAAGGGGAAGAGCGGCACAATTTGCCAATCCTCCCACTCCACCACCTGGTGCAGTCCCCTCATCCTGCTATGTGGGTGGGCTGGCCTTGTGCTGTTCTGTATTTGTGCATCCCCTTGTTTTCCCCCCTTGTTCTTAGTTTTTATGTCCCATACTCCAAATAAAGTTAGTTGGAGATCATTATGCCTCCTAAGAATATAAGAAGAGCCCTGATGGAACAGGCCAAGGGTCCAGCATTCTGTTCACACAGTGGCCAATCAGTTGCCCATGGGAAACCCATAAACGGGACCTGAGTGCAATAGCACCCTTCTTCTCATGATCCCCAGCAGCTAGTGTTCATAGGAATGCCACTTTTAATACTAGAAGTAGCATGCTGCTGTGATGTCTAGCTGCTATTAATAGCCTTATGCTCTATGAATTTGTCTGACCCTCTTTTAAAGCCATACAAATTTGTGGCCATCACTATATCTTGCGGTAGCAAATTCCATAGTTTAGCTATGCACTGTGTGAAGAAGTACTTCCTTTTAACTGTCCTGAATCTCCCACCAATCAGCTTCATGGGATTAACAAAAGAGGAGGGTTTTTTTCATTTTTTTAATTAAAAGCTCATCTTTAGCTACACGATTAGTGTAACATGAAGTCTGGCTATCAGAACCCTGATTTTCCAAGGTTCTAAACCTTGTGGAGAGCCTCCACAGATAGAGGAGGGTCCCTGCTACAGATGGTTGGCCTCTATGGGCTCCCTCACACCTACTTTTTTTCCTGGTTGGCCTCCATGATTTCCACCTCTGTTACATTAGCGTGTCAAGCTAGTGGTCCCTTTCACATGTGTTTGTGTTATCACCACTGTACTGGTAAAATCTTCTTTTGCTTGTTTGCTCTCCCGCTCCACCTTGCCCCACCCCACCCCTTCTCCTTCCCCCTCCAGTTCATTGGTTATTGTCATTGATGGGCATTGTGATGGACATGGGTGCCCTCCCCCACTCGCCCTGGCTTTATTGTCTAGTGTTTTACCAATTTAATGTTTCACCGGTTGAGTGCCGTTTTTGCAGGCAATGAGAGTGGGGTTGGAGTAGCAAAAGTCCGTTCAACTGAGTCATCACAAGCCTGTTTGCTCAACACGGCATGCTGAGAAGGAGAACCGCCCCACCCTCCTCTTTCGTCAGCAAAACCTCCCTTCAAAGCACATGCCCCCAACAAAGGACATGGTGCAAGGACACCAATACATAGGGGTGGAAGGGACTTTAATCCTACATGGAGGAAATAAGCCAGACTTTCCCCGCTCTAGGAAAACACAGAAAATGGAGGGGAAAACGTGGGGTGATGCAGAACAGGCACAATGTCATGTGAGTATCATGCTGCAAAATGGCAAACTAGGCATGACAAAAGTGCGATAAAATGCTGTTGCGATGGAGGCTTACATGTGGAGGAGGAGGAGGATGGTGACAGAAGAAGGTGGCGCTCACATGCTTGTTCCTGCTCCCTACTCCTTGACACTACACACATTTAAAATTCCTGAGGAGGACTTACGTAGATGGATATGGGAAAAGAGAAAGCACTTCCCAGGCCCAAGCCTCTGAGTCAAGAAGAAAGAAGCTAGGAAACCTTCACGTCAGTTTGGAGAGTGAGTGATGAACAGTATATAAAATAGAGTGATTGCTCTTGTGGTGGTGGGGATGCCTTCCACCACATCCAGAAATGTTAATATTAAAATCTAGGGCAGGTGATGAAAAAGAGTATTTTGACAGACAATCTTCATGGCTTCCCTAGCATATCATAGATCTCTGAAAACTTCACTTGGCATTTGCATTGCTCAGTAATACACTCAATGGTTTTCTATAAAAGAAAACAGATCTTCAAGGAGTGGGTGTTTCTGATATAAAGTAGCAGTTAATACTAAGCAACACTTCGATACAGTTCTCTCTCTTTTGAAGAAATAATTCCTGCACATAATACAAAATTTGTGAAAGCCATTGGAAAAGATAACGAAAACACACACACATGAGTAGTAGCAATTACAACATAGTAGGTACTATTGCAGTATGCCAAGGAAGAGGACATGTAAAAAGCTCATTGTTCCATATCGGAAAGCATTCTTGAATGCACAGTGTTGTGATCAGCACCTATGGGAGGGGATGGACCAGGCCTAGTGCAAAACACTGCAGCTATAATGCTGACAAGATCGCAGTTTTCATCTCAAGTAACACCAGTATCATACCAATTTGTTAGGCTCCTACTTTGATTCTGGGCTAACTTCAATGAGCTGGTTTAAAGCCCTTAATGGGTTGCTGCCTTCTCCCATAAATCCTAACCTTATGCTTCAGCCATTTTAGAGTGGGTCGGCTCCATGTCTTACCACCATCTGAGTTGCGGTGTTGGAAACACAAGATGGGATCTTCTTGGTAGTGCCATTCCACTACTATTCCATAGGAACATAGGAACATGCCTAGTCAGACCATTGGTCCATCTAGCCCAGTATTATCAACACTGACTGCCCTATCGTAGCCTTCCCCTCCCCCACCCTCCTCCTGAGAAGCCCAGGCTGAACAGAGGCTGGAGTGACAACATCGGAGCCAGCTGAACAGTGGCTAGAATGTGTCAGGGAGCGGCAATATGTGTTGTGCAGGGCAGAGAGAGATATGGCATTGGCAAGGCGAAGTGCCGTTACAGGGAAAAGAGAGATGGGTATTTAACACCCATCTTACCTTCCGGTCACCCTCCACCCCGGAGAACTTGGAGAACGAACCAGGCCACCCACAGAACCTTTCCTTGTTCTTATGTAATGCCAGGTCAGTTAAAAATAAAACAAACAGCATCCACGGTCTTCTTCTAGATGAGAAGGCCGACCTGGCATGTTTCACAGAAACCTGGCTGGGAGATGACAGTGGCCTGACATAGGCCCAGGCCCTCCCAGCTAGGTACTGTGTCAGTGAGCAGGTGAGGGGAAGTGGGCCGGGGGGGCAGAGTAGCTGTGGTCTACAAAGATAATCTTAACCTGACCAGACTTCCTGTCCGGGAATTGAATCACATCGAGTGTGTGTACCTGAGTCTGAAGACCAGGGATAGATTAGGGATTCTGTTAGTGTACCAGCCTCCCTGCTGCCTATCAGACTCCCTGGCTGAGCTCACGGAACTGGTCTTGGAGCTGGTGTTGGATTCACCCAGGCTTTTGGTCCTGAGTGACTTCAACATCCCATTCAGGACCGGTTTGTCAGGTGCAGCTCAGGAGTTCATGGCATCCATGACAAACATGAGCCTATCCCAATTGGTCTCTGCATCTACACATTCAGCAGGTCACGCCCTTAATGCTTTTTCAGTTCCGAACAGACAGATCTGTGGGCAGAGGTGATGAATACGTCCGTGTTGTAATGGACAGACCATTTTCTGGTCAAGGTTAGTATCACGGCTACCACCCGCCCCTGCAGGGGTGGCAGACCAATTAAGATGCTCTGCCCTCGAAGGCTGATGGATCCTCTTGGATTCCAGAAAGCCTTAGAGGGTGCAATGACTGGTATCATCGATGATCCTGTAGAAGCCCTGGTTAACAGATGGAATCAAGATCTAACTAGGTCTATCGACACGATCGCTCCCAAACGTCCTCTTCGACCCGCTTCTAATCAGGCACCCAGGTATACTGAAGATCTCAGTGAGTTGAAGCAGGAAGGACAATGACTGGAGCACTGATGGCAGAAAACTTGACTTGTACCCAACAAGACACAACATGGAGAACATCTCCAGCAGAACTGTTCAGGGTGGTGAGGGGCCTAACCCAGGCACCTTCCCCCCTGAATCCGACCTTAGAGCCTTCGGTAGTTCACTGTGATGCCTTTAACGATCATTTCACAGATAAAATCTCTCAGATAAGAGCCGACTTAGATGCCGTCATTATAGCAGAGGCTGACAATAGAGTGTCCAGTGACTCCGCGAGTAGGATTACACTGGATCAGTTTCAGTTGATGAGTACCGAGGATGTGGACAAGCTGCTTGGACAAATGAGGAGGATGACTTGCCCTCTCGATTCCTGTCCTTCTTGGCTGGTCGCCCAGGGAGGAGATGCAGTTCGATCACAATTACAATATATTATTAATGCATCTCTCAGGGAGGGGAGTTTTCCATCATGTTTAAAAGAAATGGTGGTATGGCCATTTCTAAAAAAAAGCCTTCCCTGGACCCCCTGCACCTTAATAACTACAGGCCAGTATCAAATCTTCCATTTTTGGGCAAGGTGATCGAGAGGGCAGTTGCCTTCCAACTCCAAGCAGTTTTGGATGACACTGATTTTCTAGACCCTTTTCAAACTGGCTTCAGGGCAGGATACGGAGTTGAGACCGCTTTGGTCACCTTAGTGGATGATCTACGCCTGAGTATTGACAGGGGGAGTGTGTCCCTGTTGGTACTCCTGGACCCTCAGCAGCTTTCGATACCATCGACCATGGTATCCTTCTGGAGAGCCTGGGGGAATTGGGAATCGGAGGCACTGTGCTTCAGTGGTTCCAGCCCTACTTCTCAGGCAGGTTCCAGATGGTAATGCTTGGGAATAGCTGCTCTTCAAAGAAGGAGCTGCTATATGGTGTACCACAAGGTGCCATCCTTTTCCCAATGCTGTTTAACATTTATATGAAACCACTGGGAGAGATCATTTGGAGCCATGGGGCAGGGTGCTATAAATACGCTGATGACACTCAAATATATTTCTTTATGCCTTCGACAACATTGTCAGCTAAGGATAGTGTGTCTCCTCTGAATGAATGCTTGGAGGCGGTAATGGGCTGGATGAGGAAAAACAAACTGAAGCTGAATCCAGAGAAGACGGAGGTGCTTGTTGTCAAAGGCCCCAACCTGGGTTTGGAGGTGTGTCAACCAGTTCTGGATGGGGTTACACCCCCCCACACACACACACACACACAGAGAGAGAAAGACTGTATTCACAGCTTGGGGGTACTCCTGGATCCGTCGCTCCAAATGACAGCCCAGATAGACGCGACAGCCAGGAGTGCCTACTATCAGCTTTCGCTGATACGCCAGCTGCACCCCTTCCTAGAGTTGGAAGACCTAAAGACGGTCGTGCACACACTGGTAACTTCGAGGCTCGACTTCTGCAATGTGCTGTACATAGGGCTACTTTTGTGCCTAGTCCGGAAACTTCAACTAGTTCAAAATATGGCAGCCAGATTGGTCACTGGTACACCTAGGGGTGACCACATTACACCAATTTTTAAATCACTTCATTGGCTGCCAGTCAGTTTCCAGGCAAAGTATAAAGTATTGGTTATTACCTTTAAAGCTCTACATGGTTTGGGTCCAGGTTACCTGCGGGATCGCCTTCTCCCGTATAATCCGCCCCACACACTCAGGTCCTCTGGGAAGAATTTACTCCAATCAGCCAGAACCAGGCTGACGAGTGTTACCCAGAGGACCTTCTCTTCTGCAGCTCCCAGACTGTGGAATCTTCATGAATTTAAGAGAGCCGTGAAGACTGATCTCTTCAGGCAGGCATACGCAGTTGAATTTTAAGATGTTTTTAATGATGTATTTGTTTTAATTTTTTTAATCATTTTTGTGGTTCTTGTGTTTATATTTATTGTTGTTCCCCACCTCGATCCAGAGGGAGAGGCGGGTTATAAATAAATAAATATATTATTATTATTATTATTACCTAGAGATGCCGGGGATCGAACCAGGGACCTTCTGCATGCAAACCAGGTGCTCCACCACTGAGCCATGGCCCAGTCTTGTGCAAATATGCTGTTGCTCACCATTCTTGAGAATGTGTTATTGCCTGGCTTACATGATTGTGGCTTTATCTGCCTGCTTCCCTGGTGTATTTACCCTGCTATTTTGGTTGTTTGTTTTTGCTGTTTCATTTTTGCAGTTTTATTGAGATTTATTACTTCAAAGCACAGACGGGGAGAAATTTGTTCAACTCACATTTTATTGCAGAGATACGTCATCTGCTCTCCTTGAACCAATACAACAAATGCAAGTATCCTTCGGTATTATTTACACTTCTCCAAATTCTGAAATGCACTTCTCCACTCAAACAATTTATACAAAAACACATCTATCAAGGGAAAATGTACATAACAGTGGGTATATTGAGGAAGACAACATGCAAACATACATTATATTAGGGGAAACTGCTTTCATTAATGTGTGAATTAGACAAAATTGTGTACACAAATGCATACATCGTGAGAAATTCACGTGAACCAGTTTATGAATTTATTTGCAGACATTAAGAAAAAGAAGAAAGAAACTCAGATCTACACCAAGCAGGATATGATACTTTGAAAACGTTTTGAAAAATGTATTTGGAGTGTGTCCTGGGCCCCAATAGTTGTCAATACTGTTATAAACCGTTTTAAAGCAGTAGTGTAGATCCTGCCTGACACAGAAATGAATTTAGGATTGGAAACGAGGAACTGAGAGGAACTGAAATTGACAGATTTGTCCATCCCTGTTTTTGAGCCTTGTTAGTCATCTCAGAAAAGCAAGATATGTATATTACTTCAGGTTGGATCGCACCATACCCCACAGGAGTCTTCCTGCTGATGGAAAGAAGGGAGGGAATTTTTTGCCAAACTCTCCGTCCCCCAGCAACCCCCCGCCCCCTGAAAAACTTCTCTAGAGAGTCAGGGTCCCTCTGGAGCAACATGGGAATTGGAGCTGGAGGCTGCAGTGGGAATTGGCAAAAATCAGCTCCCACCCAGCCTCCCCCACATTTTCTCCCAGTGAGAGCCACCAGTGGATCTTAGTCCTGTTCACAAAATGAAGGAGCTCTTCCATTCACAGAGGAGCACATCTGGATCCAGTCTCTGTTCCTCCTTCTCCATCATCATCATGGCTTCAGATTTAGGCATGTGCAACTGGGCTGTTTCCCTGCCCCTCCTCCCTATAGCTGCCAATACAGTCCAAATGCTATACAGGGGATTGAGGGACATTGCTGAATGGGGTGGGCTGTAATATGCGGAAAAGGGGAAATCCCCTCCCAAAATAAAGTGGAGGTATTTTCCATGAGCAGATCTCCACTCATGGAAGGTGCCTCTTCCCAATTGGGGGGAATCCCCCTTCCTCCTCAGCCCCCCCCCCCCACACACACACCACAGCCTACCCCATTCACCAGGGCCTCCTGAACTGCTGTGAAGCATTTTGGGGGAGCAGCTGGAGAAGAGGGCAGGGAAGTCTGTTTCAGCCAGCCCAATTGCAAGCAGCTAAACCTCAGTCCAACCCAACAATAATAACCATATTGACGTTGGTAACCCTATTAAACAGAATGGTGTGGTACTTAAGTTCTCAAAATATTAAGAATAAAACTTAAGTTCTCAGTCCTGAGCAAATAATTCATTATTGTTGTTGTTCTTGTTCTTCTTGTTGTTATTTATTAAATTTCTATACTGCCCCATAACTGAAGCTCTCTGAGTGGCTTACAAAGATTAAAACATTAAAAACAAGATGCAAAATTTAAAAACACACAACAGACAGTGTACACAAAGACAACATACATCTAAAACAACTTTGAGCAATTAGCCAAATTGTAAAACAAATCAGGGATTGATTAAAACTCATCCCATACTGCCAAATGCCTGAGAAAAGAGAAAAGTCTTGACCTGGCACTGAAAAGATAGCAACGTTTGCGCCAGGCGGGTCTCGTCAGGGAGATCATTCCATAATTGGGGGGCCACCACTGAGAAGGCCCTCGACTTGATGCCATCTTCCGAGCCTCCCTCATTGTAGGCATGTGGTGGAAAACCGTAGATGTTTATCATCAATCATCATCATCATCATCATCATCATCATCGTTTTGTTTGTTTACTGAAGGTGGTATTTTCAAGGATGCTGTAACATTTCCTCTGTCATCCTATAGTTATTTCTGCCTGGCTCACCCAACCTTTTCCCTTTTTCTAATCTTATCCTGAAGAATCTTACATACTGTAACAACACACACAACACATTTGTATATATGAGATGATGAGCTAAGAACCTGGAAATACGAGAAAGTCACTTCATGGAATCCTGCCCAGGTCGCAAGAAACTGTGCAGAAGTAAACATCACTTCTCATCTACTGCTCATGTTATGAAAAGTAATTTATTTATTGAACACCTCTACTTATTACTGTTTCTCTGTATCCAACTATTTAAAGGAAAACAGTCTTCATGCTGTGTTGTCTCTGCTCTTGATTGCTGCTTTTGAAAAGCAGTTGTATTACTGACGCTGATGATGATTAAAGATGAACATTACTTCAGTGATGAAGCCGATGCGAAAGTCTCCAGAATAATTAGCCGTCTCAAAAGTGTGATATTGGAATGCAGCAGCTGCTTTATATTCTGGAGAGAGTCAAGACTAGCAGATGAACTTGCTTTTCACCAATTGTAATTAATTTTGTACAAAGGTGTTTACATTTCTGCTGTCATCTACATGCATTAGTGCTAGGTATGTGCAAACCATACATTAAATTACGCACTATATAAATCTCTTCATTAGATACCAAAGCCCTTCCCTTTACTTCCTGAGACTAACCTTTGATCTTCCAGTCAACAACAAAAATAATTACCATCTCTGTCCAACTTGGGTTTATCCATGTAATTCAAAAATAGCTGCACAGCTGGAGACAGATGTTCATGTCTCCATAGCTCAGCCCCACAAGTCTTCACTGTTGTTTATTTCATTCTTGCCATTAGTTTATCAGTCTCCATATGTTGCACATGGGTAATTCATGATCATCTTCTGTAAATTTCAAGCAATAATGAATCCGAGGGGGGGAGGGAGGAATGGGAAAAGAATCAGGAAAAGGACAAAACGAAAACTCACTAACATTTTAATTCTGCTCCTTGGACTTTATTTTGTTATTGTAAATTAAGGGGAGATTCAAATTTTAGCCTCCATCTGCTAACAGCATTTCAGAGATTGTTTCCCTGCCTAGCAACTTACCTAGTCCATCATTTTAATGACTAACCAAAAGAAAAAGGAAGTAGGAAATCCCCTTCTTTCTTACAAACTAGGTATATTTAAAAACATAAACTAGCCTTCCCTCAACCTGGTACTGACTGAGAATGATGGGACTTGCAGTCCAATATATCTGGAGGGTACCAGACTGGGGAAGGCTGGATGGTGATGATGATGATGATGATGATGATAATTATCTTCATCATTTAAATTTATTTAAAAACTTCTCTTAAAAAAAAAAAAAGACTCGAGGCATCTTACAGCATGGATTAAAACATACAAAGAAGCAGTAGTAGTTAGGAAAAATGGTCCCAAAAGTCAGCAAATCAGAAGTTTGCACCATTCCAATGTCATTTCCAAGGCAGCAAGGTAAACACAGAGTGTCATCACACGGGGGAGGGGGAGGGGAATCGTGTTTGCTGACCATTGCTTCTCCGCCCACACGTTTGTCCCTCATGACTTCCTCTTTTGAAAGAGGAAGTAAGCAATGTGCATGTGGCCCATTCAGTGAGCCGTTTTGATCGTACTGCTCCTGCACACAGCTGGAGATAGCCGCAACTTCCATCTTTAAAAATAAGTCGGACTTACTGGGGTGTTTTTTTGTGGCACGAAGAAGGCTAGAAGGGGGCGGGAGGCGCAGGGGAGGCAGACAACATCATGAGAGGGACCTGCGAATATCCGTGCAATAAAAGGCACGTCTGATAGAGCTCTTAGACAGCTACAAGTAACTGCACTATAAGCATAGGGTCATTTCCCCTTGATATAATAGCGGGTAGTGTCATCTCCAGCAATGATCACTGAACAGCACCCCACCCAGAACAATCCCTCTGCAGTCCCTTTCATATCATGTCATTCCTTATCTTACAAAGGGATGAGGACTGAGATCTGTTACTGGATATCATGAAGAAGGATTCATACAGCCTAATTGACATGTGGAGGTCAGGCTCACTCTGCCCCATGCCCCCCACCACCTCCATGCATTCATATAACAACTGGAAAGAGCTAATGTAAGGAAGCAAAGGCCCAGTCTTGTGAAATAAGTCTACCTTTCTGTTCAGTGTCCTGGTCCATCGACCAGCGAGAGGCAAAAGCTCTGCTTCAAGGAACACCATAGCATTTAACCTGCTCACTTCACAAGCCCCTGCCGGAATACCTGCTCAGAATCATTTAGCAGGAAGTGATTGTAAGGGTCCCCAAGCTTTTGGGGGCAGTGGGCACATTTGGAATTTTGACAGTGAGCAACCTCCCAAAATGGCTGCCGCGAAGGATTGCCCATTGAAAAAAAATGGCTGCCATGGGGAACATGGCCAGTCACAAAACACTCACTTCCCAGAAGGCAAATGGGTAAGCCTAAAAGAAAAGTATCTTTCTAAAGAACCTAAGGATGAGACAGAGGTGGAGTCTGAGTTCCAAAAACACCCTTTTGAGCCCAAATAAATACGGCAATGGAGGCATCCCAATGTCTTAATTTTTAGAAAGTAATTTTAAATTTTTTAATAAATCTAATAAAACTCATGAAGGACACAGAGCCTGGTGAGTGCCAAGAGAAATCCTGAGCATGTACTCTTGCTTTGTACATTTAAATCATCTTGCTGATTCTAGGGGAAGATCTACACTAGTGCCACGTTTCTGTGTGAGGCACTGCTGTGCTAGTATTTTGTTTTTCACAACACAGTCATTTGTCTTCTTGGGGCATTCACCACTGAACACAGCACAGAATCCATGGTGTTTATAATGAGATTGAGTGCTGTAACTGTGAAAGAAGTAGGACAAGATTGAAAGGTCATGTGTGTGGACTTGTGTTGCCTTGTAATGGGAATTTGTGCCATGTGTCACTTTGTAGTGCTTGCATTGCATTTGAAATGGGAGAGATGGTTGTAAGAAGAGCCCTGCTGCCTCAGGGTGTGTGTGTATTACATTGTTAAATGCATGCACACCAGCTCCACAATACTTTAACCAAGGAGCCCAAGGCAGCATTGTCCTCCTTTCTGTGAGGTGTGCAGGTTGAGCATCAGTGACTGGCTCAAAGTCACTCTGTGAGCTTCGTGGCTGTGTGGCCCCTAGAACCCAGGTATCCCAAGTTCCAGTCCAGCACTTAAACCACTACATTACACCGGCTCTCAAACCCTAATATCCTTCTCCAAGTGCCCCCACCAAATGAGGTGAGGTAGGTGGCTTCTAGAAAGAGCCCCTTTTCAGGGGTGATGCCCCCTCTGGAATATCCTCCCAAGAGAAGCGCACGGAGTGCCAACATTATGCTCTTTTCAGCCCCAGGCAACAGCCCAGTCATTTTAGGAATTGGTGTTTGGGGGCTTTTTCAAAAGCAATTTTAGATATTTGCACAGCCTTATCCTTGCTGCAGGTTTTACTTTTGGTGTTATTATGTACTGCTTCTGTTTTTATCCTGTTTTTATCCAACCTGTTTTATTGCTATTCTTTTATTGTTTCTCTGTATATTATGTTTTGAATTTGCTCACTACCCAGACAACTTCAGTTATGGGGTGGTTCTAAAATGTAATACATAAAACCATGGGCTCATCTATACCTGCTGGCCTTCCGGGACAGATGGTGGTGGAGGATCTCGGGCTTTACAGCTTCTGAGATCGTCCCCCAGGGTGTACATGCCAACGTGATGTCCAGGAAGTAAAGAGGGACGTTTCTATTTTTAAAAAAAGAAGGGAGAGGTTTGTGCAATTGTGCAGGTGCGATCCAGTGCCAAGGTATGGTTTTAAAAAAGAAATAAATAACCGGGAAACATAGTGGCAAAAACTGTCAAGAGCCAACCAAAAGATGGTGAAAATGCTGCCCCCCCTCACCCCCAATGGGCACAGACTCCCCCCCCCCGCAGAGCTCTGAGCCTGTTTGATGAGCCTCGCTAGTCGCGGGGAGGAGGGACGACCTTGGGAGCCCATGCCACACTGTCCGCAGTCCTTGGGGTTGTCCCGGGACTGTGGGAAAAATAAGGATAACTGCAGTCTCAGTTATCCCGGGACAACTGAGAGGTCATCCCTGGTTGACCCTGGGATCAGCTGTGCATCATTTGGATGCACAGGGACAACTTTGAACTGACCCCGGGATAAATGGCTGGTGTAAACATGCCCCATAACAGGCATAGATGGATAGATAGATAGATAGATAGATAGACCGTATTGTACACACCAGCTTGAGCGCAACCCCTAAGAGCTGATGTAAATAAGGGATGGCAAACCCAAACCAGCTTCCCTAGTAGGTTTAAACAAAGAGGAGGGGAAATAAGAAAACAGACTTATTTAAGCAGTACCTGACAATTAAAGAAGTGACTGACTTGGCATGCTTTGTTTGATTTCTTGTGCAGAGTCTGGGCAAACCCTGTCCCTAAGAGAGCTCTTAGCCTTAAATAATAAAACAGATCACATGCACAGTAGACTGCAAGCAAGTTGGGCCAGCCTTGAAAGCAGCCTTTCCCAACCTGCTGTCCTCCAGATAGGTTGGGACAGACTATTGTTTTTTAATATTTATTTATTGTATTTCTACACTGCCCAATAGCTGAAGCTCTCTGGGAAGTTCACTACATGTCCAGGTACCCCCAGCCAGTGATGTGGCGGGTTGGAGTGCATTGGAAAGGGCTGCGTAAAAAATCTTGAATTTTAAGGAGTCACCATGTTGCTTGTGGCAAAAGGATGCTGAGCATCACATTTCTGTTGAGCAATGAACAGCCCCATCCTATGCCAACAAAGCATATAGAATTATTTCACAGAGTAACATAAGAGGGAGAAACAGGTCCCTGCCCCAAGAAACATGAGACAAGTAAAAATATACACCGTGGAAGTTGGCCATAAAATGTTGCAAAGACCGTAAGTGACCCTACATTGGAGCTAATTTGTTTATTTTCAAGTTGTACATTTCCCTTTATTTTTCTTTTAAAGGAAAAGATTACTAATTTGACAGCACTTTTCGTGAGGTCACCATGGAGCTACGAAAAGTGAATGAGAACTTGTTTCAGCTATGCTTTGCTATACCATTTCAAGGACCCCACATCAATTGCCTCATGAAATGCAGGACAAACCAGTAGCTTTTATACTGGGTGCAAAATGATGGGATCTAAGCTAAATCAATTCAAGGAGATTAGGAGTTGCCCATTAAAATACAATTAGATCTATAACAGTGAGTTATCAGTTCCTGTAGTTTGTTGCATATTTATTTAGCTGCTTTGGGATATAGATAGGAATCCACCATGGTCTCTAAGAAGCCAGAAAGTTTAAACTAATTAAAACTGGACCAAGAAAACTCTCTTAAGAATCTTGCATGGCAATGTAACCCTGGCCATCAGTTTACAAGGAAATGTTATACAAGTATTTTTCAAGTTGACAGACACATGGAAAGTGTTTTATTAGCTACTGTGAGAAAGAGGTATGCTTGAACGCATGTGCAACTAAAGTCCCAGTGGTATATAGCAATACAACCCTTTGGAGCATGTGAAAATAGTTGTGCCAATTTTCTTTCCTTCCAAGCAGAAGCACTGGTAGTAATGCATTTGAGGGGCCTTTTTTCTCATCTTTCCTTGTTTACGGTACATTTCTACAGATGGTGTAAGTTTAATGCTTTAAGTTGTCAAACTTCTATTGACACCTCATAAGGTCTACACTTCTGTCCTATCAATACATGTAGACAATGTGTTCCTTCTAAGCATGCTTACTCAGCTTGAAAAAATAAAATACTAACCCTATGGGATCAACCCAAAACGTTTGTTCTGCTCTCAGAAGGAGGCATTCTGTGAGTGGAACTCTCATTTCATGAAAGGAACAAAAACTTTGGATCCAATCCTGTATTTCCAATGATGGGCTATTCATATTCATATTAAAGTGAGTACAATGTTTCCATCTAATATAGCCCAGAAAGAAAAGACATGGCAGAACAAGCTACAATTTCAGGTTTATTAGACCTTAAAATATAGACTTATATTTCAACATAACATTTCAAAAGAATAATATAATCTTTAGTTTCATACACTCAAAATGGTACACCTTTATTCAAAAATATATTACTTAATGTACCCAAAATACACTTTTCAAACTTTATTTAAAATAAATTCAGTTCCAAACACCATATCCTTCAATCTATAGTCTAAATCACAAACAAATCCATTTCCTTTTAAAATGTTGCCCAAATTAATTTTAACTTTCACAATTCCTCAAATGCTCCACAAAATAGCAATTCATAGGAGATACCTATATTACTATACATTACAGTACATGAGCTGCAGTTTAACTAAGGCATTGTGGTAAATTAAACATGGTTAAAAGCAACTGAAATGCAAATCTTTTGTCAAAAAGAATACTAAGAGACACAATTGTTTAGTATTTCAATAGATTTTAAAAGATTAAAAAAATATAACAACTGTAATGGAGAATTGATGAGACCGCCTGTAGATCACTCTTTATTCTGGAGAGATATCCTCATTTAGAAGAAGTAAAACAGAATATTACATGAATAATGACACATGTTCACATATAAACAGTCTAATTGATTGCAAACATATTCAAGCCTTTGTAATAATCACAAAGAACCTTTTGTGTGTGAAATTTTATTGTTTTGACTTTTTGTAAATTGGTTACTGTTGTATGCCATATAAAATATAGTATATATTGTATGCCATATAAAATATAGTTTGTGCTGACCACATTATTCTGCTACAGTCTGTGTTCCCACCCGATCCCACACACATGTATTATTAGTACTGCACTGCAAGCCTAAACATGTTTACTCAAATGTAAGGCCCTCTGATTTGAATGGCATGTAGTCCCATGCAAGTGAGCACAGGATCCCACTGAACTCAATGGGGCTAACGTCTGAGTAGACATACGTAGGATAGTAATGGAAGTGATTTAGGGCATAAATATGTGGACATTCTGATTAATTTAAACAGCGCTCTATGAGAATGGTTTGAGGGTATCTGTTTTCTCTCCATCTCATTAACTCTTGCTTAGAAAGGAGGTTGGCTCATGTGTTTCTTTGGGTCTACAAAGACAAACAAATACGTTGCAGTAGTGTTAGAGATAATAGACCAACAGCATTTCCTTGAGGTAAAAAGGTTGTGCTACATTCCCCCGCCCTCATCCTGTTCCATCCTGTTAATTTGGAAAGTTCTGGACATAGGCAACAGGGCTGTTTCCACAGAACTCCCAAAGCTTCATGCCTCCAGCAAAATCTGCAACCCACAAGCAAAGAAAAGTAACATGGCTCCTACGGTTACAATGATTATGCTAGAGAAAATAGCTCTAACAATTATGTGCAATCTTTCCTTCTACGTTTAAACTACCATTTATTTATTTAAACACGGTTCAGCGTCTTACTTTATCTAATGGAGTAGAACTTCTAAAAGGACAATTGTGTTTAGCTAAGCATTTCATTTTTTTTTAGCCCTTTCTCAGTGCCTTTTCTAAATAAATAGCCCGCCAGAGTTTTCATTGGCACAATGTAACCAAATGTATTCAATTTCCTTTAACAATATAAAACAGTCACAGGAGTTCTGGAGTTTCTGAGTTTTTTAAAAAAAGAGAGAGTGAGAGAGAGCTATACAAAGGTTTTATTTTAAAAAATGAAATAAATCTAAGCATGTTTATCTGAAAATCTGCCTTCAATGTTCTAGTACATACTAAGACAAACCCATATAATAAAGCATTTGAAATGTCATCCATACAAAAGAAACTATATACCTTTAAATAAATAAAAGCTACTATGTACATAATATTTTACATGAAATGAGAAATGGCACAAACTGGAATAAATTGTTGAGAGTCCTTTTTCTCTTAAGAGAGAGAGAGAGAGAGAGAGAGAGAGAGAGAGAGGGTCCCTTTCCACACCAGGCTGTTTGCCTGGGATGGACCCCGGCTGGTCCCTGTGCGCCGATGGTGTGTATTAGGTACTTCTGGGATCATCCTCCCTCCCTCTACACCCCTATGGTGTAGAAGGGGCCAGAGAGAGAGAGAGAGAGAGAGAGAAGAAAAGAAAAGAAAAGAAAAGAAAAGAAAAGACGGAAACACAATCTCGTGCCTGTACTGTAAATTCAAGAACTGAGCCAAAATTTCTCAGAAGTCATTTTCCTGAGAGCCTTTGATTTATGAGATCTTTATTTTTCTCATCCTCCTGGAAAAAAAAGAAGGCCGATAAGCAGGATTTTGTGTGAATATTGTCCAGCATTTATTTGTGGCAGCTGCCATTTCTCCTCCCCAAACCCACAGTGCCCGGAACGATGCTAGCTTTGGGGCATTGTGGCATATGCAAAATAGTGGCCACACCGCTAACACAGTTGCTGTTGCTGCTGCCGTTGTTACCATTTGCAGTGGCAGCAAGCAAAACCAAAACCAAAATAACCCACCCTTACGGGGGGGGGGGGGGGGGGGTTGAAAAAAACTGTGCTACTGGCACTGTTAATGTTGGAGAATTTCACCTCCTGTTGGGAAAAAATTGGTGAACTGACCCCCTCCCAATTTCTCTACCCGCAAATAAAGCAGATAATTTCGAGAGGCCATTTTTGCACAACTGGGAGTCAATTCCTGGCCTTGAAAAACTTCTGTTTCACAAATGGATCCTAGTGGCAACCACATGAGCGTACCACCATATTTCTGTACTTTTTTAAAATAACGTTTGAACTGTCATCAAAGTAGAGCACAGAGATTGCATTCAGTTTCGTTGGGGCACAGCAAGGCTTAGGAACATGATCAGGGAACATCAAATGGACCTGGAAGAGAGAGATACATGTAGATAAGCTAAGGCATTGCTCATGCAATTATTTCCACTGGCAATAATACACACACACTCCTGCTTGCATTGACATAAGCATATTGGTTTTTTTAAAAAAAATGTGTGTTTTTATAATCTAAATAGAAAAAAAATGATTTTAAGGTTTTACAAATGATAACACCCAGACAGGTAGGAAAAAAATGTCCTGTAGCTCCTTCAGCGATGGGAAGAATAATCCCATGACTCCTAAACAGCATCAGGTGGGCCATGGTATAGTTCGGGTTCCTGGATCTGTGGTCAGAGACAATGCTCCGATATCAGATCCATGAGTTTGAGCTCCCCTCCCCTTCGCAGCCAGTGTGGAGAGAACAGTGTTAGCTGCCTCTCTGAGGTCACAAGACCAACCTTGGAGTGGGGGGAAAGAGGGTTGGTTCTGCAGGCGGGGAGGGGAGAGGTCTAGGGAGGCCAGCTTACAAAGAATCCTCTGGCCTAACCAGCCTCTTTCCCTCCTGCTCCACAGAGCCCCAGCTAGATGGGCAAAAAAGCCCATCTAAAAGAATGTAGAGCGGAAGGAGCGAAGAGGCAAAGATCACCCTTGTGCTTCTCCCACTCTGCATAGGATGCCTATGAGATAAGAATCCTGACAGCATTGCTCCCTTGAGTATTATGGCTTAAGCTTGCATGGACAAGAGCCTATTCCATTCGATATAGGAAATGCTGTGACAGATAACACTTCAAGTCACTGCTGGTTTGGACTGTGTGGCCTGTGAAATGTCATGCCACAATAATTGGTTGCTATGGTGAGAAATAAAAATTATTGGTAATCTCTTGAGTTATGCAATTGTAAACATCCAATATGGTATAGTTCAGCCCTCCTCATCCAGATGTGTTGGACTGCAACTCCTGGGAATGATGGGAGTTACAGTCTGACACATCTGGACAGCACCAGGTTGTGGAATGCTGGGGATATTGATAATATGTTGAAATTGGATCAGGAAAAGGTGGGTTAAAATCTTTCCCCTGCCAACAAGCTTCTCGCACAGCCTGGAGCAAGTGCATATATATATGCACTTGCATATATATTTATGCATATATTTATGCATATATTTATGTATATGTACATTTATACACATACAAATATTGTTGCTGGGATAATCCATGTCCTCCCAGCTACTGTGAGGATTGCAGCTAAACTCAGAGGGAACAGGCACCTCTGAGGGGAGTAGCTGATGACATCATCATCCCTGCTAATCAAAAAGTCCCAGCGCTTCGACCCTATGAGCCCTGGCTCCACTACTCCATTGGTCTCCTATACACAAGTACATCACTGTGTTCCATTTGTTTCAACAGGAGTGGGGTAAAGCCATAGCACATGTGCCTGCTTCTTGGAAGAAGCCTGGAGGAGACAAGAGGAGGCCATTCTCTGAAGTGAGATTGGATAACCATAAGGGAGACAATGTTGAACAGCTTGCTGAAATGAATGGGAAAGGTAGTGGAAACATTAGAGAATGGAGAAAATACAGGGTCTTTGTACTTGAAAGCAGGTTAGAAGAAATAATATTCTGCACATGTTGGTTGAGTTGGAAAGTGAGGAGGCCATAGAGGAGGGAGTTGTAATAGAAAGGACAAAAGATTATTAAAGCCTGGATAAAAGCTTCAGCAGTAATATGTTTCATTTGTTTGGTAAGACTGTTAAAATCTGTTATAGCCATCTGCCCAGCAGTGATATAAGCTTATGGGCTTTGCCAGAGAACACAGAACAGGCAATCGGGAAACAGCTTTTATATAACTGTTACCATGAAGAGATCATTTACCATGAAAATATCTTTTTTGAACAATCATAAATCCTTTTTTTTAACAGTTTAGTAAAAGTTTGAGCACATGGATTTTCTGAGGTTGTTTCATAAATAAAAAGGAAATTGTCAAGAATACGCAGGCCCAGCTATATTTCGAGGGGTCTGTTAGAACTCCCATAGGCTTCTCGCTTTTGGAAGCAATGGAAAGGGCAACTTTCATCTTATAATTTCTCAGCTATTCTTTAATGAAGATGGCAGAAATTAATAAAAGTCTTTGTCAGTAGTGATGCTGCCAATTTTTTTTACAAACACACACAAATGTGCATAGAATATGAGTTTTTTCCAACTTGTAATGCCGTAGCCTAGTGTAACTCCTTTGCCTTGACATTCTTCCTCTGCTTATAATTTAATTTGAGAAAATTACTAATTTATTTGTTAATTTTGCTTTTGTGCATTCTTCAACTATCATACTAGGTGCTTTCCTCAACCTTGAGTCTATGTCATGCCCATTAGTTTGGATGGAACATAGTAGACGTACACACCAAAACCCAGTATATCCTTGAAGTGTGGAATGTCAATGACTGGTATTCCCACTTGTGGCTTACAGTGGAACAGCAGTGGTTGGGTAGGCCTAGGAGCCGCCATGTGGACTCCAGTTTGCTTAAATAATTATAAATTTATTTTAGTACTAACATCTGTGATTGGAGATAAACTCATAATCTTATTCATGTCACTGTTGGCCCCATTGGCCCCAACGTAGATATTGGGAACCTGTTTGGTTACACTGATGTGAGGTCCAACTGAAATTTATGGGAATATTTGCACTTATGTTCTATAGATTCAATTGGACATAAAACCATCTAACCTTCCCTGGATATCACCAATTACATTTAGGGATTCATACATACCAGAGTCTGCACTATGGCATGATTTGTAGCATTCATATGGGCATTAAGAGGAAATGAACATTCTCCATCACAATAAAATGCAGCATAACCTTCTGGAGCTATAATCCAATCCTAAAAAAAAGAATAAAAATGGAATATTTAAATACAAACCCAGTACTTCCTATCTAAAATCATCCCTAGTTTATGGGGAAGACTTGAAAGTCCAGGCACCAACAAGCCCAAATGAAAGTTGAATTTCATCCAAGTGAAGGCCTTGACTCTTCCAGACCATGGGTGGAAATAAGCAGATAAGTGTGTGAAAGCCTAACTTTAGAAAGAGTTTCCCCAGCCTTATTTTGATATTTATTTATTTATTTTGGTCACCTTCTATGGCAATGTTGATAAAATCAGCAGGTGAATATATGGATCAGGACTGGAAAGGAAAGTAATAACAGAAAATATGATTGTTTTTATTGTAAAGAAAAGAATAGGTGATATAAAATAAATTAAAAAGATGAGAGAGGGCTGCAAAAACATGGGAAACTGAGAACAATTATTAGTCAGCAAAAGACTTCTCATAATTGATTAATACAAGAGTAATTAATACAGGCAAAGAAGCTAAGGCATATCAATTCATATGTAGGTATGGTGAGAAAAATATATCAAGTACAACTGCTGCCTGTCTACTTCCAAACACAGTTTGAAGCATTGATGCTTAGTTTTAAAGCCTTATATACCTTGGAGCTGTCTTAAGGATGACCCACATAAACTCTGAATTCATCTTCACAGCCCTCCAGGTACCCCTGGCCTTCTGAGAGTACAGAAAACCTTTTGTGATGTCCCACCTTTGGAATTCTGGTGCCTACCTCATTATGTTTTCAGCACCAAGTAAAGAATTTTTCATTATCCAGGAATGTATATAATAATAATAATAATAATAATAATAACAATAATAATAATATGCCAGAACTGGGTTTTATCTTCCTACAATCTTGCTTTTATTGTATTCACTGGGGTTTGTTGTTGTTGCTTGATCCATTGGATTTTATTGTTTTAATATTATCTGTGATAATATTGTCAACAGAAACACTGAAGGGCAGGAAACAGATTTCAAAAATGAAGAAATAAAACTACTAGAAATTAACAAGGAACACTGCTGACAAACCAACACTCTGCATTTCTTTGAATTTACCATTTGCACATCATTCCTTGTCATGCCAATTTCTTATGGCTCAATATTTGATAATCTGGGATATTTTTATTACCTGGAAGCTCTTCTGTTATTTGCCTGGAATGAAGTAGTATAAACGCCACAAAGTACCATGTATTAAGTTATAGATCTACTGTAACATTTGTTGCAAAGATTCACCTTTAAGCTCTCTCCCTTGCTCCTCCGTCACAAATTCTAAGCAATGATTTATTATTATTATTATTATTATTATTATTATTATTATTATTAAAAAATTACAGTTTCTGCCTAAAATTGAATTGAACAATGCCCATACCTGCCACCCCAGGTCTCGGAAGCTCACATAGAGTTCATGTTTTTTACAGGCCTGTTTCTGCTCACTTGTATTATAATCTGTAGAAAGAAAAGAAGTGCATTGTATAAATATTTCTATAGTTCGAAATATCCACTGTTTCCGCCCTTATATATTACAAATATTTTGATATGAGGAAAGCTTCAGGAAACATGTCATTGATATACAAAGTATTCAGGGCAATTGCTTCTCATGCTAGCTGCCGGAGTGGCAGTTCTGGTAATATTAGTAGAAGAATTTTGACTATATTAACGGTGTGATTCTATACATGTCTGCTAAGAAGTAAGTCCCATTAAACTGAATGGAACTTACTGCCAGGCGAGTGGATATATAGAATTGCAGCCTCAATATCCATCAAAACCTGGGCAGAAAGAGGCTCAATAGCAAATGTCACATTAGAAAAAGTCCAAAGGTAACCAAAATAAATATGACACTCAGGCATGCCGGTTATTTAAATCTTAGCAATTACTGTGCCATTTGCAAGCCTATTTAAAAATAGACATTCACTAATGCTCTTCCTTTCCCAAACGAGCAAGCAGCCATACAGATTCTCATCAACTAACTTAGGTATGTGTTTAACTTGCAAAAGGACTCTGATGATTATGGGTCATTCCAGATGGGAGGCTTCTAGTGCTATGAATCAAACGACATCGTGCAGCTGTTCCATCTTTTCTTCCTTAATGGATTTTTTAAAAATATAAGAAAACAAACAAACATAGAAATGGTGGGAAAACATGGAAGATGATGCACTCTGAGTCACTCCACCCCGAAATTCTGTGAATGACACAGGATGATATCACGAGAAAAGCCTTATGACCCCTTAGGGGGGAAAAACCACAGGGGTAGTATTATTTAATTTTATTTTCAACATGTTTATAGTGTCCATCAAGAGACACAATGAACCAATAAAATGATGCAAGCAAGAGCTTACAGTGCTTTAATAAAATAGAAAGTGGAAGCCAAGAGCATTGTAAGCTATTTATTTATTTTAGCACTTTTAACCCGCCCTTTAGCCCAAAAAGGCTCTCAAGGCCGCTTATAAAAATATTTCTTAAGACAGTCCCTGCCCACAGGCTTGCAGTCTAAAAAGCATGACACAAAAGGAAAGGGGATTGGGAGGGGGGAGGAGGAGGAGGAGGAGGAGGAGGAGGGGGAAAGCAAATTCAGGCACCAGATTCTGAGTTGCAAAGTTCAGCAGCTGCTTCTATTCCCTCTCCCTCTCATAGCCTCATACAGATCCAGGCAAGATGGAGGGATGCCTGACTGCCATTTCCTTTCCCTCTGATGGCATCAGCAGCAACAGTTGGTAGCAGGAGCGAGGGGCTCTCAGCTGGATCTGGACCCAGGCACGATGGACACCATGTATTTTTTGCTGCCCTAATGATTCCAGATTTGTAATGATTAAATAACTTTGGGTGAAATTCATTCACTGAATTTTACCGGGGTCGGTGGGTGGGTTGCTCCATGACTTCATCCTCTACTCTTAACCCTTTCATGGTTTCCCACTGCTTCTTCCATCTTTTCTTATGTGGAGGCAGTGGGAAATCATGAAAGGGTTATGACTAGAGGATGACATCATCTAAACCACATACACACGCACCCGTAAAATTCAGTGAATGAGGCAGGGTGATGGCACCCAAAGTTATTCAATCATTACAAATCTGGAATTATTAGGGTCTAAAGCCACCAGCCTCTACTTCTTCTCTCTTATCATGTAAAATCCATGAGTAAGAAAAGATGGGATAGATGCACAATGTGTTTGTCTGTTAGCACTATGAGCCATCCATCCATCTGAAATCATCCTTTGACCACTCAGCAAAATATAATGTTGAACCACTTTAAGGCCAAAGGCTGAATTCAATTTTGGAGATGCTCTTGGGGGGAGGATTCCAGTGGTGGGTGGGGCCAAAAGCAAAAAAGACTGTAGGGCTATCTCCACGGCACCAGGTTGGCACTGCCTCCCTCCTCAGCCCTCAGGGTGGCAGCAGGTAATCTGAGTGGCCATCCGGGTCCCGGAGCCGCCCTCGCCGTCTTCCTGGTGGAAGGTGACCAATCGCTGGTCACCTTCCACCAGGTTCTGCCCTCAGGTTGACCGCAGACTGGCCCCAGAGCAACGTTACATAGCGGAAGCGCTGTTTTAACATCACTCTGTTTGAAAAAGTTGGGGTAAATCTCACCGAAGTAGCACATATGCACTGCCACTGCGGGGCTTTCCCCGCATATAGACCAAAACCGCCAGGAATACCAAAAAATACCAGCACATTTTAGCTTAAAGCTCTTACTGCCAGTAATGAAGCCTTAGGAGAGGCATCCCAACTTTTCTGAATGGGGAAAAAATAGCGCAAAAGCCAGCGAACTATGAAACGACTTAGGTTTCAGCATTTCAATCCTCCAGAAAGTTTGAAGTCAGAAGATTCTCCGTCTCCAGTTTGCTTTTATAATCAGGTCAAGCAGAGCACCTCCTTTCCCTTGGCATTATGGGCTCATTCTCAAGGAATGTAAATGCCTATTTTATGCCAAATCGTATTTTGTGCCAAATGTTGTTCAACAATACAATGCACGTTAAGTATATATACTTAGTTATGGATTGTGTTTTTATTTCATTCTTTCTAGCTTTATACTAAGTGGCTATGCCTACTTTTTTCAGTTTCCCTTCCTCTAAGGCTGCTTAATAGATTTTCAGAGCAGTCTTCTCCCCACCCCCCACCCCCACCCCACTCACTACTAACCTTGCATAAAGGAGGGGAACAGAGAGAAATTGCGCTGTATCTGCTGGCCACTTTTTGGAGGACAAAAAAAGGCTCACAGCAGAGAAGCAATGCATACTCTGCTTATTCACAAGCTCCTTGGAAGCTCATGTCTCCCCATGATCCCTTTGTGATTTTGGGGTGGGTGGGTGGAATAAAACTCTCAAGAAATATGTCAAAGTATCATTTCAACATTTTCCACAGTCATGAAAATGCTAAGAACAATTTGAAAACAAATGAATGCACACCCCCGCCCCCCGTTCCAGCATACTTTAAGCGGAACTAGGCATTCAATATCCAATCTCAAGGGGGGGGGGGGGGGGAGAGAAACCATTTGACCAAACACTTATTTAGAATGCAAAATACTGAACTAAATCCATATTCCTTCCTTACATTTCTCTGCATCTCAGACGAGACAAATGTGGGATGTAATATTGCATTCCATGGAAATGGCTAGGGTGACATTTACTATACAGAATCTGGTGCCAAAGATCCAGTTTCACTTACTGGGGCTTTAAGGTCCATATGCTTATTCTGCTGGAATCAAAACCATGGGATATTGTGGCTGAATAAACTTTGTACCCAAATAACTGAGGAACTAGAGTTAGTCTTTAAAAAAAAGTCTTTATGGAACAGGAAAAAAAGGCTTTGAAGGGAAGACAAGGAAATCTGATTTGAAACTCCTAAAATATCCACAGGCAGGCAAAGAATATTTGAGATGGGTTGCAGGGGGAGGAAGGATTGGAAATAAAGGCATATGAGTATGTATATAATACCACAAAATATAATATAGTTAGTTAATTAATAACAGTTAAGGTACAATCCTATACACACATACTCACTGAGACTAATCGGGCTTACTTCTGGGTAGACATGTATAGGATTATTCTGTTAAGCATGGGCTGGTTCTTGTGTTTTTTTCATCCTGTCTGAAGTATGTTTTCAGGGTAAAATTTATACCATTTAAATACGGGTTTGTTTTGTAAATTAATATTTGGCTCTGTATTCCAGTGAAAGAGCCACGTTTGTTCATTTAAATAGCATGGCTAAAATCCTGATGACAATACAACATGGTGGAAGGAAGTGGGGAAAACTCTCCCATTGTATCGAACAAGGAATTTCAGGGACCAGAACTAGAGCACAAAACAACAACAATAGCTCTGTGCTTCTTGTAATGTCTACTTTCAGCTTTAGGCTAGTTAAATTCCATTGACCTGAGTGATTAAATTACATTGACTTTTATGGGATTTAAACAAGGCAGACTACTTGTTTAAATCCTTTTATGGGATTTAAACAAGGACATTGCAGCCCCCCTTTGAAGACATGGATTTGATTTGCACAGCCACTTTTGCCACCGTAATATCAGCATGGGATAACTTTGAACCATCGCTTCCACCTACGAAGCGTACTTGTGATCACTCTGGCTGAAGACAGATGTATAATAGAACAAGAGCTCAGAGTACATTCTTCAGATGCATCCCAAACTCTTGCCTGCTACTCTTTCTCCAGCTGGGTAAGGGTCAGGAAGGAACCTGTCAGCATGAGCCCAAGCGAAGGAGGAAACCGTAGTGTGCAGACAGGGAGGGACAGGTAGCAAGTCATAGAGCAGCAGAGGGGGGCAGCAAGGCGGAAAAGGTTCAGCCAGCATTTATTTTGCTGGTATGTCTGACAGTTCAGGTTTACAGGCAGAATTGGGGAGCTGTCTCTAAGATCTCATTTTATTAGACATCTGTCTTCAACCTAAGTGATAAATGTTGCAAATTACCACATTCAGTGTGCTGCTCAAGTCATCCACATTCCCACTTGTAGTGATACTCAGGATGTAACAACTTGCAAATTGAGTGCGTGGAGACAGAATGGTATACAAAAATGAATGCAGTTATGCGAACACTGGGCCTTAAAAAACACAAAACAAATGAGAAGTATTAATGCAACCCCTTACCATCATCAATCAACTTTATAACACTTTTAGACCTCCATCACACCTAATTTTTCCCCCTGGTTTGCCTCCACATTTTTTTACCAGTACATCAAGCTTATGATCCCTTTCACCTGAATAGCTGCTCTTTCGCTCCTTCCCTCTTCACGCCACTCCACTCCACTCCACCCCCTTCCCATTCTCTTTCTCCCTCCAATCAGATCTTGTCAGTTGAGTACTTCAACCAGACTGCTTTTCTGCCAGGCAAAAATGGAACGACCCCTTAGTCTGGCTCTTTGGGGGCACTGAAGGAGTACAATCCTGTCTCTGCAGAGGTTCAAGCATTGTATGATTTTAAAAAACGCTTGCAAGCCTGGGATGCAAGATTTGGGTTTTATATTGAGGTTTGGAGCTGGCTGCTGGGAGAGATAGCTTTTCCCTGCCAGGACTTGATGCAATCCATTCAAGCCACCAGTTCCTTTAAAACTACATGTAGGCTTAGGGCGCATTAAATGTGCTTAGGGAAAATAACAGACTTTTAGCGTTCTAGGAAAGACTGGGGAAGAGGCGGGGTGTCAGCAGGACAGGCACGACATCATGTGAGTACCGTGCTGCAAATCTGCACGCCAGGCACGGCGAGAGTGCACTAAATCGCTGGTGTGATGGAGCTGTTAGTGTGTAGAATAATTTAATCTGACATATTTGTCTCTGCTAATGTCTATGCAGTATTATTACAGTGTCTTGACCAACTCAGTCAGACTGCTCTGGGGTAAACAGATTGTGGCTTATGTCCTACGAGTGGCAGCTAACATAATGTGATGCCTATGGCATATTGACAGGGGAAAACATGTCCTCCTCCTCTCTCATCTACTGAGATCATGAATTTGTTCAAGGATGTCATAGCAATATCATGACCCTTTCGCCAACCAGACAAACACACACAGAATGTAGGTGTTTGCTTGCATCACATGTAGGGCTAATCTGGAGGTAGGTCATGTACAAGCCCACTCAGCCTGCCCCCAAGTATCCCACATGCCTGGCTAACTCAGAGATATATGCTTGTTGAGCATGAAGGTCTGCCAAAGGGCTAGTAGTGCTTTCAGTTGAATGTGTTTACATAACTCCTGCAATCAGGAACCCTGCCTTATCAGAATGCTCTCCCATGGCAAGTAATAATATTCCTATTTCCTACAAGCAAAACTAGCATGACAAGAAGAAGGTTGTGCTTGAACCCTTCTCCCTGTTGTTCTAGGGTTTTTTTGTGGAGGAACTTTCTTTTGTAAGAAGGAACATTTAACGATAAGAGCCCCAACCTATGGAGTGGACAGTGGTATAGCCTAGACAAAGGTTTACCACCTCAGTGAGAACCAAGCCTTTGTTGTTCATGTCAGTAACTGGCTTCCTGTTTAAATAATGTTTTATGGAATAGCTGCATATATTTAAGAGACCAAGAAGCTACTCCATTGTTCTTGTTGCTGGGGTTTGGGGTAGTGTGTGTGTGCGTAGACTCTAGCAAATGGGGATAGTTTTCTTCTGAAATCAATCAATAGAAACAAAAACAAAAAACGTGTAGGCATCAGCTAAATAGGAAGTTGCCTTGAGGTTTAATTTGACTCAAAAGAATTTGCTTATATCAAAGGACAAATTTGAAAGACACCTTAACACTATCAAAACATAAACAAATAGAACAATAGAAAAACAGGCTACTGTGTGAAACAGCAGTACAGCCACATATTACCCTCTGTGTGTGGGTTGAACTGGACAGCCTTTCAACCAGAGAAGCCTTCAAACAGACAGCTCTTCAAATAGAGGACTATCCTCTGTAGAGTAGGACACATGGCCAGCCTACACCCATTACATAGATGCTATTAACTGTTTGTCTTACCCCCAACACTTGGCATTCTTGAAGAATCTTGAGGACTGGTGGATTTGTTGCGATTCTGATTTTTCTTTTTGTTATTGGCAGCCCGGACAGATCGAAAAAGCACTTCGCTTGCTTTGAAGAATGCAACCATGAATGGCTGTTTGGACTGAGGACCATGCCTTCCTATAAGGCCAGCTGATTTCACATTGATACTGCGACCTGAAAAATAAATACACAGAAGAATATTTACCATAACACAAAATCAGTTAAGTCAATGGATGAAATTACAATATTAGTAAGTTTAATTTTGTGAAACACAATGTGAAAAGGCATTTGAAAATGGTATAGCACTGGAAGAAAACACATAGCCGCTAGAATTCCACATTGTGACAGCAAAGAGATTAACATTTTAAAAAGCCACAACCCTCTCCTGTTTTATTTTTTTAGAAAATGAGGATGGTAAATTGGGAATCCCAACAAAAATCAATAGGAATGAGATATATATCTATATATAGATATATATAGATATATCTCTATATATAGATATATAGAGATATAGATATGCTACAAGTCATAAACAATTTCAAAGTATTACTCAAATTTTACCAGAAACCTTAAGAATAGGTACAGCCAAGGTTTCAGTCTTTCAAGGAATAATATATAATAGAGGTTGAAATATGTGCATGATTGACTCTGGTTTTACTCCTGAGGGATGTACATATTTCTTTATAATATTTGTTCAGTCAGGACTGAGTAGTAACTGCACAAGATTATAGACTGACCCTCCAGGGCAGTGTAGGTTTGGGAGGGGGGAGAGGGGGAGTATCAGCAGAAGGGGTTGAAAGAAAAAGTTTTTTTAAAAAAAGAGTTGCTGAAGTTGCATCCATATGTGTTTCTAACAAATAAGCCCCCCAGCTCTTCACAGAATTTATTTTGGCAGCTCAAACACTTTTGTGTCTCCATGTCTTATGCAGAACCCTTCGTTCCGCAAGAAACCAAGACAGTAGCGTCAAGTGAAGCTATGCAGCTGTACAAGGGGAAGCATGAGCTTCTTGAAATAGCAAAGTGTTGGTAAAGACATTTTCAATTGTGCTAAGTATGGGTGAGTAGCAGCAGCAGCAGCAGCAGCAGAGTTCCTCTGATCTATTGTTCTATAACAAACCAGGAGAGGGGAAACAGTTTTAAAAAAAAGCAAGCATCTTCCTTGCAAATGTATCATACCATTAAACTCAATCCCGCTAGAGAAAGAACTTACTAATAATCATAGGAGTAAGCCTTAAACAAATAAGCATATAGGCTTCCCTTTTAAAGGCAAACTTACAGTGGCTTTCTGCCAGGGTCTATATTTCTTAGAAAAACTTCTATCATTGGCGTAAATGAAAGAGGCAGTTTGATTTGTGGTTAAAGTAGTTTCCATTCTACTTCCACTGTAACAAATGTATTAATTCAGCTCAGACTTCCTCCTCCTGGCAGCCTTTTTGCAGTAAAAAAAGAGAAATTAGAAGTCGCAGCCAAATACCGTACCTTGAACTGACCCACTTCAATACATAAACACTTTTACAACATGTTTATTCAGGTGTAGCACTTTAAATTGGTTTAAGATGTTTCCAGTGACAGAGAACCCAGCAAAGGCAGAAAAAAAAGAAGAACCCGAGAAAGTTAAGCAGTTCAGGAACAGAATAAGTAGTCACATATTCTGAAATTTTTTAATAATTGCTACTTCTTCGGGGTGGAGGGACTATGAAAAGGAAGGAGAGATAAATAGATGATAGATAGATATTTGTTGCAATTTCTAATTTCATTTTATATTTTAAAAATATCTAAAGCTGCTTTTGTGTATTTGTTTCAACAGCTGTAAAATGATGTGGTGCAATTTATTTCTGAATGTGAAAGTCTCTAGCATGTCAGGTTTAGCTTAAACTCATTTTCTAGAAGGACTGTGCATCTGTGGAGCTGCTCTGTGTGTGTTGTGTTCCAACACTTCCAATGGGAGGGAAAATAACATCCATTGTGGGTGTGCGTCTGGGGAATGAGGGGGCTTTAGATCCAGTGGATCCAAAGCTTACCCAATCTACACCAAGCAGGATATGACATTTTGAAAACGTTTTGAAAACTGTACATGGAGTGTGTCCTGGGCCCCAACAGTTGTCACTACTGTTATAAACCATTTTAAAGCAGTAGAGTAGATCCTGCCCTTGATCTACATACACCTGGAATGCCGGGTTTCACCCTCACCCCTGGTACAGCAGCAATGGCAGAACTACCATAATGGTAGAGATTTCTGCCACTGGTCAAAGAAAACAGAGATTCACCTTATCCATGGACCCTTGGGGACCCCTTCCCAGAGACCATAGGGTTACACTCTGAGTCTTTTCATTTTGTCCATAAAATTATCTATACAACCAGCTAGAAAATTACTGGCAGACATTTTAGGAAAGCAATGAGATGCTTATTAGATGTGTGTATTAGAGACTATAAAGAAGTCCTCCGAATTTACAAAGGTGTATATTGTGTGAGAAGCGAAAAGAAAAAGAGCATTCGAGCCAATGTGAACTCCCTTTAAAATAATTTTAATATTATTAAGTTTCCTCTTGGTTTCGTTCAGACTTCAGCAATGGGATTACTATTAAGATCCCACAAGTTGGTCTAAGCCCAAACACCCTTTAAACACAGAAGCAGTTTATGTGGCTCTCTATCTTCTGTTTACTTGATCTTTTGAACAGCCAAGGTAAGCTGTTAGGAACAGATACTTTTTTTTCACTCTTCACCATAAAATTATGTCCTAGCACTTCTGTTGAAAAAATAATAATCATCATCAAAAAATAATCATTCATCTTTGAAAAGATTTACTCGGAAGTAAATCCCAGTGACTGCTGTTGAATTTACTTCCAAGTAAGTGAATTTAGGATTACATGAGCTGATAGATTAATTTTGCAGCAGAAAACATGTCATGATCATCAAAGCACTTAGTTCAGAATTGCCCCATTGATCTCAAAACTACTCCAAAATTAGTGGCTTCATAACTGAAGCCTTCCCTTATTTGTTATGGCCAGGTTCCAAAGAACCATGCAACGAGTTCCAGGCACCCAAGGGAGATTTGGGCTTGTGTTTCCTGAACACATGCCACAGAGCAAACCTGCTTTGAACCCGAGCGCCTTCAGAAGCAGTTTGTGATTATGGTTGGTGGTTCTGCTATTCAAAGGGAAAATGTTAGAAACCCCACTGAGCGTGGCCAAGCTCCTTGGATTTCACCCGGCATAATTCCGTCAATAATGACAGTATTGGTTAATCATTTTAACCACGTTCGCCTTGTTCGGATTAAAATAATTTACAAAACATAGATTTGGGGAAGACACACACTGCAATGGTGTGTGGAAAGCAAGGGCCTTGTGCATGCGTCTGCCTGTGGATGGATGACACAACATTTCTTTGTGCTGTGGTGTTTTGGTAGTGAAATCCCAGTGTTTATACCTAGGGTGACCACATGGAAAGGAGGACAGGGCACCTGTATCTTTAAAAGTTGAATAGAAAAGGGGATTTCAGCAGGTGTCATTTGTATGCATGCAACACCTGGTGAAATTCCCTCTTCATCACAACAGTTAAAGCTGCAGGGGGCAGGGCTCCTGCAGCTTTAACTGTTGTTATGAAATCCCCTTTTCTTTTCAACTGTTAAAGATACAGGAGCCCTGTCCTCCTTTTCATATGGTCACCCTAATACCCATGTCATTTTTCAAATGCAACCCTAGTCATAGTATTTCTTTAAGAAACTCACCTCAAACCTCCAGCCGTTTTGAGTATCAAAGTGAACATGTTCTGATCATATAAGCTTTGATTGACAGTGATGGATGATAACAGACTGTGCGTAAGAGCTTTTACTGTGCAATCCTACACATATGTACTCAGAATTACATCCCATTGAGTTCAATGGGATAAATTCCCAGTTAAGTGGGTACAGGATTGCCTTAATGAACTAGCTTCTTTATGAGTGTGGAAATTGTGTGTACGTTTGCATTACAATAGCAAACCTGAAGGACATGGTGGTCCCAATTACCCTATATACTAAACCGCATGGCTCTTGTGGACAAGGATACTGTCTGGTGATTAGTCTCCCAGAACTGGATTACACATGCTTGTCAAAATTAGGGATCATGTTGCCAAAGTCTGTATTGCATTTGTTCAGTGCATAAATCTCATTTAGTCATAATGCTCACTGTAAATACAAAGTGAAGCACTGCAACCCCTGAGTTCTTCAGTTTAGATGTTAATATGGTCGTAAACGCTTCTCTCCTGCTCATACGTCACATAAGAGCCCTGCAGGGTCAGAGTAAGGGTCCATCTAGTCCGCCATTCTGTTCACACAGTGGCCAACCAGCTGTTGACCAGGAAACCACAAGCAGGGCATGAGAGCAACAATACCCTCCTGCCCGTGTTCTCTAGCAACTGGTGTACATAGGAGGGTGCTGTTGCACTCATGTCCTGCTTGTGGTTTCCTGGTCAGCAGAGGCCTCTGATACTGGAGGTACCTCCTTACTTGCTGCTGCTCTAGAAGTGACTGCTACTGCTACTTGCCCTGACACCAAGAATGACACCAAGAATGACACCCTTCTCTCTTTCCTCTCCTGTCCACCCCCTCCCTCCCTGGTAATTGTAATGATATTGTACTAGATCTGGCCATGGCGACACATGCCTTAGAATGTCTCTACATTAAGGGGGGGGGGGGGAACCACCCCCTTCTTCTGAAGTCTTTCTGCATTTAAGACAGGCTCCTTTAGCAGCAACTACAGGATTTTGAATTGAAAACTTCCCCTCTCAGTAATGCTATTATGTTCAGTGAAACAATGCCATCTAGTGGTGGAATTATAGTGCTATGCCAGCATTACACACAGGGGACATTCCATGATAATTTTAAATACTGCATTAGCCTTGATTTTTTTAAAAGTGAGGTTACCGGGGGGAAACCTTGGGAGATGTCCTGGGGGTTGACAAGATTGTGTAAAGGACCCGCAAACTTCCGTGAGTGGCCAATTATGAGCATACAATAAATCACTTGTATAGAGAAGCTCTTAGTTACATCCCATTTGGACTACTGCTATACATGGGTTGACTCTGAACCGTGTTTGGAAACTTCAGCTGTTCTAGAATGTTGCAGCCAGATTACTAATCATGACCAGTTATAGGCAGCATGTGACTTTCTAGTTACAAGAGCTTTACTGGCTACGAGTCCATTTCTGGCACAATACATGTAGACCTCCCACCCGTGTGGTTAAATATCAGCAACAGTTTATAGAGGTTCTAAAGACAGGTGATGACTTACATCCCTGGAAATTTCACAAGGAGGCACTGACCCATTTGGAAGATATTGTAAATCCTATTCAGGAAGGCATAAAGTTTTATAAGGAGGCCTTGACTAGGGTGACCAGATTTTGGAACCCAAAATCCCGGTTCCCCCCCCCGTCAACAACCCCCCCACCAAGCCACCCCCCAAAACAAACCCCCCAAGCCACCCCCCCACCCAAAACAACCCCCCCACCAAGCCACCCACCCCCAAAAAACATCAGCCCGGACCTACAGGGGTGGGTTCTCTTCTGCTGCCTCCACCGCCGCCGCCACGCCGGCGCCACCACCGCCGGGTTCCTCGCTGGCTCGTAAGGCCAGCGGCCGCGCAGAAGAGGCAGGGGAGGGCCGGATCCGGAAGTGATGTAATCGGCCCTCCCCCGCCTCTTCCGCACGGCCGCTGGCCTTACGAGCTGGCGGGGGACCCGGCGGCGGCGCGGCAGTGGACTCGGCGGCGGCAGCGGCGGACCCGGCGGTGGCGCGGCAGCGGACCTGGCTGCCCCAGCAGGTAAGTGCCCCGCGCCCCGCACCTCGCGCTCCTTACCCGCTTCCCTCCGGTGCTCGAATCTACTGAGAAACAGGCTTCACGGCCTGTCTCTCAGTATCGCACCAGGTGATGACGTGGTGCGATACTGAGAAACAGGCCGCGAAGCCTGTTTCTCAGTAGATTTGAGCACTGGAGGGAAGCGGACGCCCCTGCGGGTAAGGAGCGTGAGGCGCGAGGGAGGGCACTTACCTGCTGGGGCGGCCGCTTCCCGGGCTCCTCCGCCACCACCGCCGCCGGGTCTACCGCCGCTCCTTGCTTGCTGCCACCGCCGCGTGACCCCCCGCCACCCCGGTTTGCCCCCCCCCGCCCCCCGGTTGGGCCGGTTCGCCCCTGGATTCCCAGTTAGGACCGGGAAACCCCGAGCCATCTGGACAGCCTAGCCTTGACCCATTTTGAAGAAATTAAAAATCCTATTTAGGAAGGAATGTTTATTCTCCCACAGGTGACAGAGTTGAATAATACTACTCAATCACTGATGAAATGTTGAAACGGATTGCACAATTCTGGAGTCACCGTTTGTTATTTGTCTATTGCTTGTAGTTATTGTAGAGCCAATTGAGCAAACATATATATTTGTACATGAGATTTTATTAAATTTTGTATGTTAAAATATTCATTACAATTGATGTACAATTTTATGGAGTAGGTTTTTGCTCATTGTTAAGCTCAGATGAGCCAATAAAACATTGATATTTGTATGAAATATTTCTACTATGAGTAGTGTGGTACATTTATGGAATTGCTATTACTCTCTGGTCCTGTTTGGTTTGACCTATAAAACCCTACATGACCTTGGAAGACCACATTCCCATATGTGTCTGTCCAGGTCTTTATATTTTTGGGAAAAGTCCTTCTTTCTCTCTCCTGCCACTGTCAAGGTTACATTTGGTAGGAAGGCAAGAAAGAGCTTTCTCAGGCTTTGAAATCCCCTGGCAAGGGAGGCCAGGATAATTCTATTCTGTTGTCTCCTGCAGGAGGCAAAGACATTTTTATTCTGACAGACTTTTGGCTTTTAAACTGATTTGTTTGCTGAAGTAAGTCTTAACTATTTTTAATTGATTTGCTTCTATTTTTTAATTATAATTTTGTGTTTTGTCTTATATTTTCTTGTTGCTAGCCACGTTGAGCTTTGTAAAGGGAATGTGGAATATAAATTTAGGACACAATCCCATTGTTTCTGCCCTTGAGTTTGGAGGCTTATGATCATCCAATGCAGAGCAGGAGGCACGGCAGAGGCAATTTTCATCTCCCTGTCCTCCTGCTCTGAATCTTTGTTAGATGGCCTTTTTTGCGCATATATCTGGAGCATTTCAGAGGGGAGGGAAGGAAGCTGGACAAGCCTCAGGCTAGCTCATATTCTGGCTCTCCTGGCTCTTTCCCTCCTCCCCACTGAAACACCCCCTTTCCTCATACTCAGAGGTTGAGTTCTTGACCTCTGAATGATGGTGTGGATGTATTTTGGTAGGCCCAGTTTATGAAGATTTTCTGTATAATTTTTTTTATGTGATGCCGGTGACTGATGTGACTAACGGAATAATTGTGACCTTTTCTTGTTGCCATAGTTCTTTGACTTCCATGGCCGGTGGTGTATATTTGCCTCTCTTTTCGTCTTCCTTTCCAACAACATTTTTGTCATTCGGTATTGCTATGTCGATGAGGTATGTGTGTTTTTCTTTTTTGTCTATGACCGTTATGTCTGGTCAGTTGCAGGGTATTGTCTTGTCGTTATATATTGTTCTGTCCCAGTATATTTTATGATTGCATTTTCCAAGATTGTTTCGCATGAGTATGTATAGTATGGTGTAGGTTGTTTGATAAAGTTGAATTTGATGGCCAGTTGTTGGTGAATTATTTTTGCAGCTGCATTGTGTCTGTCTGTATAGTCCATTCCTGCCAGAATTTTACATCCTCCTGTTCTATGGTCTATTGTTTCTTGGAACTGATGGCATTTCCTGCATAGGTCTGTTGTTACACTCTTTTATGATTTATTATTGGTAGTTCTTGATGGCTATAACGTGATCCTGTATAGCTATTAGGAATCCTTCTGTTTATTATTATTATTATTATTATTATTATTATTTTCATTTGATTCTTAAGGAATCATAGGCTCTTGAGAGGTTTTTCTTTGAATTGCAGATTTACGTATTTGCATAGAAGGAACTTACTTTCCATTTTTTACCCATACTTGTTATAATTTAAGAGAGCTGTGGCTTTTCAAAATATTTGGCTAACCAAAAATACAAAAAATGCTCAAACTGACACTACTAATTTAATTCTATCCTGAAAACCAATTTCTTTTACTAAATCTCATTACACACAAGATTTAATTTTTGCCGTTGATGCATAAAGAAAATACATTTCAGGAATTTGCAAGGAAAACTCCTCACATCAACTTGTAATGCTTTCTTCGAAAATTATAAAATAGCTCCAATTGACATGCCACTCAAACCTTTGTAATTCTGTGCTTGCTCAAAGTAACAGTTTTCATTGCTGCAGTAATATAAGTTCACACAGAAATTAACAGTGCTCAGACCACACAGGGTTTTTCTTACCTCAGTCAGACAGCCTGGTTAGGGTGACCATATGGAAAGGAGGACAGGGCTCCTGTACCTTTAACAAGTTGCATAGAAAAGGGAATTTCAGCAGGTGTCATTTGTGCGTATGCAGCACCTGGTGAAATTCCTTCATCACAGCAGTTAATACTCCAGGAGCCCTGGCCTCTTTTGTAACAGGTCAAGAGCGCAGGGCTCTTGCAGCTTTAACTGTTGTGATGAAGAGGGAATTTCACCAGGTGCTGCACACATACAAATGATACCTGCTGAAATTCCCTTTTCAATAAAACTGTTAAAGATACAGGAGCCCTGATTGCCTTTTCATATTTATTTTTTTATTACATTTCCATATGCCTGAGAGAAGAGGAAAGTCTTGACCTGGCACCGAAAAGATAACAATGTTGGTGCCAGGTGGGCCTCGTCAGGGAGATCGTTCCACAATTGGGGGGGGGGGCACCACAGAGAAGGCCCTCTTCCTTGTTGCCGACCTCCGAGCTTCCCTCGGAGTAGGCATTCGGAGAAGGGCCTTAGATGTTGAACGTAGTGTTCGGGAAGGTTCATGTCGGGAAAGGCGTTCAGTCAGATATTGTGGTCCCAAGCCGTGTAAGGCTTTATAGGTTAAAACCAGCACTTTGAATCGGGCTCGGAAACATACAGGCAGCCAGTGCAAGCAGGCCAGAGTAGGTCTTATATGCTTGAACCTTCTGGTTCCAGTTATCAATCTGGCTGCTGCATTTTGCACATGCTACAGCTTCCGAACCACCTTCAAAGGCAGCCCTACGTAGAGTGCATTGCAGTAATCTAACTTGGAGGTTACCAGAGCATGGACAACTGAAGCCAGGTTATCCCTGTCCAGATAGGGACGTAGCTGGGCCACCAACCAAAGTTGGTAGAAGGCGCTCCGTGCCACTGAAGCCACCTGAGCCTCAAGTGACAGAGATGGTTCTAGAAGAACCACCATGCTACGAACCCGCTCCTTCAAGGGGAGTGCAACCCCGTCCAGAACAGGTTGAAGACCCTCCATCCGGTCAGCAGAACCACCCACTAACAGCGTCTCAGTCTTGTCTGGATTGAGTTTCAGTTTATTAGCCTTCATCCAGTCCATTGTCGCAGCCAGGCACTGGTTCAGCACATCCACAGCCTCACCTGATGAAGATGAAAAGGAGAAATAGAGCTGCGTGTCATCAGCATACTGATGACAATGCACTCCAAAACTCTGGATAACTGCACTCAACGGTTTCATGTAGATGTTGAACAGCATCGGGGACAAGACTGACCCCCGCGGAACCCCATACTGGAGAATCCATGGGGCCGAGCAATGTTCCCCAAGCACCACTTTCTGGAGCCGACCTGCCAAGTAGGAGCAGAACCACTGCAATGCAGTGCCTCCCACTCCCAACTCAGCCATATTGGAGCTGTGTTCTGTGCAGTACATCAAGAGAGACCAGAAGCATCTGGGCCATCTCTCAAAATGTTTTCAACTTATTATATATACAGAGTCAGACATACATTCAGCAGATCTAGAAGGATAATTTGCAATGTATAATAAACAAGAAATAAGCTATACAAACATGGTGGGCTATTGTGAAAAGACTTCAAAGGGGGCGAGGAAACACACACATCGGTGTTTGAGGAACTATTGCAAACAGAAGCTTAATTACTAGTATGCAGGAAGAAGGAAGATATGGTTTGCATAAATAGAAAACTCAGGAACAAAATAAAATAAACAGAACGAGGCATAAGATGCCAGAGAGTACAATCCACAAATACCTTAAGGTTGTGCCTTACACTGAAATCACTTCAGGGTGTTGGGAATGAAACCAGAGGTAACAAGCTAAACACATAACAGTAGTATTACCTCGGGCAATTGTCGTGGCTTCAGGACAATTCTCACACTGTGAAACTCTCCGGGCCAAATTAGATCAGATGACTGACATCTGCAATCAGATCTCTCACCTCTTTATTTATTTATTTGTTTATTTTTAAAAACAACAACGAACAGACAACTGAAGAAAGAAAATTCAGATTGGGGCATGGATGGGGTAAATTCTTTCCCCCAATCCACTTTCCTAATGAAAGTCCCTCCTCCCAGAGCTGCTATTTCTCCTTGCAGGGAAAACTTATGGGAATGCAAATCAGGAAAAGAGTAGCAGGGAGGCTTAACCCCCTCCCCCAACATCATGGCCCTGATCAGATCCCAATCCCACGTCCCACAGCTTTTACAAACATTTAAAGAGGTGGGAGATCCAGTCATACATCATAGAATCATAGAATAGTTCAGCTGGAAGGGGCCTATAAGACCATCAAGTCCAAAACCCTGCTCAATGCAGGAATCCACCTTAAAGCATACCTGACAGGTAGCCGTCCAGCTATCTCTTGAATGCCTCTAGTGTGGGAGAGCCCACTACCATTGGTTCCATTGTCATACTGCTCTAACAGTCAGGAAGTTTTTTCTGATGTCCAGTCGGAATCTGGCTTCCCGTAACTTGAGCCCTTCATTCCATGTCCTGCACTCTGGGATGATCGAGAAGAGATCCTGGCCCTCTTCTGTGTGACAACCTTTCAAGTACTTGAAGAGTGTTATCATGCCTTCCCTCAGTCTTCTCTTTTCAAAGCTAAACATACTCAGTTCTTTCAGTCTCTCCTGAGATTTGTCTCTTCTATTCTGGGCCTTAGTATCACCTACCAAATCAATCAATTAAAACTTTGACTGATTAAACTACCTCTTGTGAAACACTTGTGGTCTTGGTATTAAAAAGAAATATGTTATCTAAATGCATTTCTAAACCCCACTTGGCCATGAAGCTCACTGGGTGACTTTGGGCCAGCTACTGACTCTCCGCCTAAGGTGCTTCACAGGGTGGTCATGACCATAAAATGAAGAGGAGGAGGCTCATGTATGCTACCTTGGGCCCTTGGAGGAAATACAGTTGAAAATAAATGTAATAACCAAATGCAAACAAAGATTATTCTGCATATGTAGGAGGAAACATGCTGTTTTCTTGCACCCCCACCCTTCAAAAGTGAGTGAGAGCAGACTACTAATTTATTTATTTAGATTTTATGGATTAAGACACAGGTGCTGATACACTCAAAATATTTCAGAAGTCTTGAGGGAAGTACTCTGCATATGAGAAAATAATAAAAGATCTGTTTTTAGGTGCTTTCTGCATCTGCGTATATTTTATAATGCAGTTCATCAACTGACTTCTCACCTCTTGTATCAGTGTGAAAGTGATCATTTGTCCTAGAAGACCACAAATGTTTTCAACCATCAAAAGCCTAGAATGCAAACTGTAAGGGAACCCAGTGGAGTATTGTGATGATATATGCAGACGTTTAGAAAAGAGTATTAAAAAAAACATGATCCTTTCCTAATTTACCACAGCCCTAGAGACACTGTAAATTATATGTTGACAGCTTCCATATGTGTTATGTTGCTCTTTAGACCTACAATTGACTATAAAATGTGGTTTTAGCAGAAAATCAGTTACATTTCATTGAAAAAATTATGCCTATGATACCAAATATCATTTTCAAGAAAAAAATAGATTCCAATGTCATGTGGCCTTTTGTACTTTTCAGCATTGTCGGGAGGGGAAACACAAACTACAACAACCAGACATTTTCCCATCATTGTTTTCAATATATAGTTATTTTATACCATCTATTTTCCCCCTGCTGCTAGTATAACAAAGGATTTACACTTAAGAGCCACAATCCCAAAGGAAACCCATAAGGAATTTGTTTTCATTCAACAAATCCAATCCTCACGATCAAACTGATGAGTCAAACTCTATGTTGTTTGGATGTATTGCAACTGGGAGAAACAATCCCTTGGTTTTGTCACCATTACTTTATAAGATATCCAGTGATCTGGGTGTGTGGTAAAGACTACATGCCCATATGCAAACTACATCGTATGTCAACCCATCCTTTCCTATGCTCAAAAGATTGTGAAAACTGGCAACACATTATCGTATGCTCATCAGATGTATTTCAGTGAAATCCAGTTCTATGTTCCTCATGCATGACTTGTACCGCTAGGAACTTTGTTTAAAGATTAGATTATCATAAAACTGACAAGGATTTTTCAAGGGTCAATTCACATGAGCACTGTGCCTGTGATAGCTGTTGAAACATCTGCCTGGACCTGCACTTTACCAATGACCAGCTTATCAGCAGCAGCAACAGCAGCAGCAACAGTCCCAACAGGGTCAAGCTAAAAAAAGGTGTTTGCCACCCCTGATTATGTGAAGAAGCTTGATTAACCTCCTTGGAAATGTTGAAGCAGCTACTGCAGGTCCAAGATGGATTGCCATATGAATTATCTCTAAGCCCATGTTACATGTTTCTCTTCTCTGCGCTTTTCTTCTAGATGGTATTTTAATTTTCACCAGGATCCATCAACACAAACCCAGCAGTATGCAGCTTGTGTTATGCCAGCCCAGAGAAGGCAGATACCATATCCACACCCAAATTTACAAAATCACCCTATTTCCAATTGCTTCCCTGTAGTCTGTTTATTTATTTATTTATTTATTACATTTGTATACCGCCCCATAGCCGAAGCTCTCTGGGCGGTTTACATAGGATTAAAAACAATTAAAAACAATATACAAAAATTAAAACAGCAAAAACATACAACATACACACAATCTGTACATTTAAAAACCACTTCAACACTTCAAAAAAACAAAAACAAAAAAAAAACAAAAAAAACAACAAAAAAAAACCTACAAAAACAAAACAAAACAGACCCAGGCTCCTCAGATATTGCCAAATGCCTGAGAGAAGAGGAAAGTCTTGACCTGGCGCCGAAAAGATAACAATGTTGGCGCCAGGCGGGCCTCGACAGGGAGATCGTTCCACAATTGGGGAGCCACCACAGAGAAGGCCCTCTCTCTTGTTGCCGACCTCCGAGCTTCCCTCGGAGGAGGCACTCGGAGGAGGGCCTTAGATGTTGAACGTAGTGTTCGGGTAGGTTCATGTCGGGAAAGGCGTTCCATCAGGTATTGTGGTCCCAAGCCGTGTAAGGCTTTATAGGTTAAAACCAGCACCTTGAACCGGGCTCGGAAACATACAGGCAGCCAATGCAAGCGGGCCAGAGTAGGTCTTATATGTTCGAACCTACTGGTTCCAGTTATCAATCTGGCCGCTGCATTTTGCACAAGCTGCAGCTTCCGAACCACCTTCAAAGGCAGCCCCACGTAGAGTGCATTGCAGTAATCTAACTTGGAGGTTACCAGAGCATGGACAACTGAAGCCAGGTTATCCCTGTCCAGATAGGGACGTAGCTGGGCCACCAACCGAAGTTGGTAGAAGGCACTCCGTGCCACTGAGGCCACCTGCGCCTCAAGTGACAGAGATGGTTCTAGGAGAACCCCCAAGCTACGAACCCGCTCCTTCAAGGGGAGTGCAACCCCATCCAGAACAGGTTGAACACCCTCCATCCGGTCAGCGGAACCACCCACCAACAGCGTCTCAGTCTTGTCTGGATTGAGTTTCAGTTTATTAGCCCTCATCCAGTCCATTGTCGCAGCCAGGCACTGGTTCAGCACATCCACAGCCTCGCCTGATGAAGATGAAAAGGAGAAATAGAGCTGCGTGTCATCAGCATACTGATGACAACGCACTCCAAAACTCCGGATGACTGCACTCAACGGTTTCATGTAGATATTGAACAGCATGGGGGACAAAACTGACCCCTGCGGAACCCCATACTGGAGAATCCACGGGGCCGAGCAATGTTCCCCAAGCACCACCTTCTGGAGCCGACCCACCAAGTAGGAGCGGAACCACTGCAATGCAGTGCCTCCCACTCCCAACTCAGCCAGTCGTGCCAGAAGGATACCATGGTCGATGGTATCGAAAGCCGCTGAGAGATCAAGGAGAATCAACAGAGTCACACTCCCCCTGTCTTTCTCCCGACATAGGTCATCATACAGGGCGACCAAGGCTGTTTCCGTACCAAAACCAGGCCTGAAACCCGACTGAAATGGATCCAGATAATCAGTCTCATCCAAGAGTGCCTGGAGCTGGCTCGCAACCACCCGCTCCAGGACCTTGCCCAGGAATGGAACATTTGCTACTGGCCTGTAGTTATTCAGATTTTCAGGGTCCAGGGAAGATTTCTTTAGGAGTGGTCTCACTGCCGCCTCTTTCAGGAGGCCTGGGACCACTCCCTCTTGCAAAGAGGCATTAATCACTTCCCTGGCCCAGCCAGTTGTTCCATCCCTGCTAGCTTTTATTAGCCAAGAGGGGCAAGGATCCAATATGGAAGTGGTTGCACGAACCTGTCCAAGCACCTTGTCAACATCCTCGAGCTGCACCAACTGAAACTCATCCAAGAAAACAGGACAAGCCTGTGCTCTGGATACCTCACTAGATTCATCTGCTATAACACTGGAGTCTAAGTCCTGACGGATGCCAGAGATTTTATTCTGGAAGTGCCCAGCAAATGTATTACAGCGGGCCTCAGATGGTTCTACCATGTCCTTGGGGCCAGCATGTAAAAGCCCCCGGACAACTCTGAAAAGCTCCGCTGGGTGGCAGGTTGATGATTGAATAGTGGCAGCAAAGTATTGTTTTTTTGCTGCCCTCACTGCCCCTGAATACAGCTTACCATAAGCACTTACCAGTGTTTGATTGCATCCATCAGGAGTTCGTCTCCATCTGCCCTCAAGCCGTCTCCTGTTTTGTTTCATCACTCTCAGCTCTGGGGTATACCACGGAGCCGTTCGAGCTCTACACAGGAGAGGGCGCTCAGGAGCAATCGTGTCAACTGCCCGGGTCATTTCTGCATTCCACAGATCAACCAGGGTTTCGACAGGAGAGCCAGCCCTATCAGCCGGAAAACTCCCCAGAGCCCTCTGGAAACCATCTGGATCCATTAGCCTCCGGGGGCGGACCATCTTAATGGGTCCCCCACCCTTGCAGAGGGGAAAAGCCGCTGTAAGTCTAAACCTCAGCAGGTGGTGATCTGACCATGACAGAGGGGTTGATGTAAAGTTCCCCACTTTCAGATCCCCATCTCCATGTCCAGTTGAAAAAACCAGGTCTAGAGTATGCCCTGCTACATGTGTTGGGCCGATGGTATGTTGGGACAGTCCCATGGTTGTCATGGAAACCATGAAATCCTGAGCTGCCCCAGATAAAGTGCCCTCGGCATGAATGTTGACATCCCCCAGAACCAAGAGTCTGGGGGACCTCAACAGTACACCAGAGACCACCTCTGTCAGCTCAGCTAGGGAGTCTGTTGAGCAGCGGGGTGGGCGGTACACCAACAGAATCCCTAATCTGTCCCGTTGGCCCAACACAAGGTGCAAACACTCCAGACCAGTAGTCGCATGGACAGGGAGCCTGCAGAGGGGCTTGGATTTTGGCACATTATTTTCTTTGTAATTAATATTCATAACTTTTTCTGTGGTTGCAGTGATGGAAGGGCTCCTTTACATGGATTGGAGTGCACCTCCATAATCCTGCATTCAGCACAGTCACGGTCCAGACACATAAGACTTGTACAGAAGCATATATAAACTGCAACACAAATGGGATCATCTCAGTGTTTTCCTGCACCAGTGCAATACTGTGACTAGAGATATTCCATTGGGGAAAGAGCTAATCAATCCTATTCACTTTTTGTCTACAAGACGAATCTAGTTTATCCAATATTTTAACAACATGCCAGAGTTCTAATTTAGCATCAACCTACACATTACTTTAAAAATATAGCATTTTCCATACTCAAAAATAAGTAAGGGAAACCCAATTAAGGTTGGGACCCTAGTATGGCTGTTAAGGGAGTGTTAACCTTATGGATCTTTTTTGAGTAATGCAAACTGCAGGTGTGGGTCTCTCAGTTTGCAGCAAGAGGCAAAAGATTAAAGCCCGCCTAATTGCACTTAATTCCATTTAAAAGCAGTTAACATATAGGATATCTCCAGATTGCACCCCCTATTTTTATCGTCTGAATTGGCCCTTAAAGGATGGCAACACACTATTCATGATCATTCTCATTTCTGAATATGTAAATAATTTATAAATTGTATAATACTAAGAGGAAGAGTGTATTTCGACTGTTCCATTTTTGGCATTTGGTGGTGAATGGGGGGGGGGAATAAAAACTTGGGTGAAAGAGAATGGGAGAGGTGAGAATTTTGGAAGGTTTTCACCTTGGGGGGAGGGACAGAGTTTCCACATATCTTTATAGAAGTAGCCAGTTGTTGAAGGGTCTTCTTTCTTTTCTTTTCCTTTTTTTTTTTAAAAAAAGCACTTCAGTATTTTCAGTAGCCCATGAGTTCTTCCTGAATGCTTATTGAAGAAAGTGAGGTCATATGGTCTCCAATAGGGATTCACTAAGAACTACTGGGCTCCTCCAACTGCTGGGGGTGTTTTTATTTTAAAAAAAACCACCAAGAAATAGGAAGAAAGCCACTCAGCAACCAGCTACACTTTAAAAAGTATGTAGAAACCCTGTGCCCCTCCCCAAGGAGAAAATTATCCAAGTTCCCCCCTCCCTGCAAAAGAGGCAGAAAAAAAACCCAAATGCTTCTTTCTCAAGGAGAGAGAAGTTCCCAAAAATAGGGGGCAGGATACAGCCAACACTAAGTGCGTGTGTCTGTGTTTTTGGCCATCAGTCTGTCCATCTGCACCATAGTGCCAAGATCATGAAACCTAGACATCTGAACCATAGCATGTATTCTAAGGGAACCCTAGGGGCTATTTTGTTTTTAAAATACATTAATAAATGTTAATTGATTTAAATGTCTGAATGTGGTTGTATGCTTTTAAAGAGTATGTCGTTATATATCGTATCCTATGTATTTTCTACTTTTCTGTAAATTGCTTTGGGGCTCCTTTTGATTGTGAAGCAATTTATATAAATTTAATAAACTAATATGCAATATAAATAGTTAATTTCCTATTCCATCAAGGTATATTTAGTATGCATTGTTAAATGTACACCAATCCAAATCAGGGAGTCAGTCACTGGTAGCCCCTAGGTAAAATATGCAAAATAAAAAAGTTAATTACCTATTCTATCTAGATATATATTTAGCATGCATTGTTAAATGTACACCAATCCAAATTAGAGAGCCAGTAACTGGCTGCCCCTAGGTAAATCTGGATGTGGTTTTTTAATGATTATAGCTTTCCCCATTCCAGTTCTCAAGAAAGAAATCAAAGGGTTCTATGGTGAGAGGACAGCTGTGACCATGGGACTTGCCAGCAAACTCCCCTGAAAAGGTAGAGTTTGAGGCCTTGGCCCTCCACACTTCACAGTAGCCATCCCTCAAAATTAGTTGCTGCCTTAGAATCTAAATTACAGTTGATAGAAAAGTGGTTTCCAGAGAAGAATGGTGTCTCCAATGGGGTGATGAATCCACTCTGGGTTACAGTCAGAAGTCTAAAGGAGCTATCCAAGGTGCTGAAGCCATCAGTTCTAAATAGTTCTACCTGAAACCCAGAGCAGATTTGCCATCCCATGACATCAGAGCCATTGGCCTCCGCTGGTGGTTTCACAATATACCGTCAGGGCTAAACTAGTTACTACATTGAATGTGTAGCATGTTGCTGACTCTTTTTGTTTTAGTTTGGTATAAGCACGTAGGGCCCCAACCAGGGCACCAATTGAGTTTTCTTGTTTTCTTTAGTCTCTGCATGGGACGGGGTCAATTTTGTGGCTGGTTAAGAAGTCTTACCCCCCCACCCAACTAAATGTGTTGTATTGGTGTTGTATTGGTTTTAGTGTTTTTATTAATGTTTTATATCAAGTTTTGGCAATGATATATCATATATATATATATCATAATTATTTTAATGTGTTTACATTTTCTTGTAAATTGCTTAGAAATATTTTTAAATATGGTAAGCAGTATATAAATCTAAATAAGAACAAGAACAATAATAGTAGTGGTCCCAATCTATATCAGGGCCCTGTGTGCTCAGGGTGGTCAACTTGTGGCCCTCCAGATGTTTTGACCAACAATACCCATCGGTCCCAGCCGGCACAGCTAATTGTAAGGGATGATGAAAGTTGCAGGTCAAAACATCTAGAGGGCCTCAAGCTCCTCACGCCTCCACTACAGATTTAATGTAGCATGTAGTTTAGCCCGTCAGTCACCATCAGAAATGTGTTGCTCCGGCACTGAGACAAGTGATGCAGGCGGTCTGTACAGTAAGTGGTACCACATGTTACAGATTCCCATGTGCAGTCACTACTGCATGGAGGCAGTTTACAGAGGCTTTCACATAGGGGATGTATGTATATGTAAACCAGCCCTCTGTGTCTAAAATGACAGGACAAAAGCAAAAAAGGTCTGTTTAAAAGTGTTATAACATAAATGTAGCTTACCATCTGTCATCTCTGCACAGAGCTGCAATCCTAAATTATTCTGTGGATTAATGACCCAGTGATTGCTTGTCACCGTGATGTCAAACACGAGCCAGCCAACATCAAATGCTTGCGCCCGCCTTGTGTCTAACAGGAACAGGTCTGCATCCCTAATTTAGACAATAAAGAGATGACATTTTAAAAATGATAGTAATTATGCCTTGGGTTTAGATTTGCTTCTGCCATAATCTGCTAGTAAATAATTTGTTCTGGCTTTGCCATAGCAATGCAGAAAATTGATGCATTCATCATTGCTAATTTTTTTTTTTTTTGGAAATGAAGGTTGTGATCCATACACCAGTTAAACCAGAGTACTTAGATTTAATTTCCAAAAATAATTAATTGGTATCAGTGAGTCATAAACGCTCCTAACTTTTCTTTAGGGAAAGCAAAAACATTTTCTATTATTGTGTTCATTAGCTACATTCTACCATTTCTGATGCGTTAAGAGTTTCACATACTCACCATTCAATACTATGACAATTCCAGTGAGCATGGGCAGCACAGAAAAGAATGTGAAACCCCCACCTGCATCAGGCTTTTCAACATGCCAATAGTACTTTAAGATCCCCGCCCCCATAATCATTAGGAGAAAAGTGATATATTTCTTCGGTGTACTGGTGTACTGTGGAACCCTATAAAAATAACATCAAAACTCAGGCCAGTGCTTCTGAATAGTTAAAAGAGAGGGAGGGAAATATTTTCCAGACTTGGTCAGCAGCTTAAATGTTTTAGATATATAAAGCTCATAAATGTTTCTGAAAAACCAAACCTAAGATTACCACTTTATCCACTTCTTACTAATGAAATATTTGCATTAAAAATTATTTATGGTGAGGAGCATGGATGTGGCAAATCTAATCTTAAAGTTCATTCATGGCTTAATATGCCCAACAAGCTATCCCACTCACACACAAAAGTCCTACACATTATATAGATTAAGAAAATAAATGTAACTCTTGGTTCTGTAAAAATAAATAGAGTTGAACCATATAGTATATCCCTTGTTGAAGTTAAATTAAACTTGGCTTGTCGTATTCATATTTCAGGGCAACGTGTATTTTTCAAATCTAGTTATTTAAATTGTGCATGTAATCCCTACATTTGCTCATCCATAACGGTTAACTTAACTAATCATTTACATGATGAAATTGGAAAATTGGATACCTGTGAATTTTCCTTCTCGCACCCTCACTGGACAGCAGTACAACAGATGGGTTGTTCAACCTTCCAACCACTAGGAGAAAAAGACTCCAGGTAGAGGCTGAAAACAGACATGCTGGTATTAGGAACCACTGCTCTGTTTTGAATCCAAATCTATATTCTATTTTCCAAACTTGCCAAGCTGCGTGGGTATGATGTTAAAGCAGTTCCTGGGGTCACACAGACTCTGTTCAGGGCTAACATGAAACTACTCACTATGTAGATGTACAAAAGAATAAGTGTTCAGTATTGGGGGTTGAACGTTTCCCTCCATGGTTCACAAAAAGCCTAGCGTCCATCCCCTCGAAAGGGCGAACCACTGCCACAGCACTGGCTTTCATTAATGGCAAAGAGCAGTATGCAGCCAAACTAGTTCTAGTTCTGAGCATGTCTCCTTGAAGAAAACATGCCATGTTCTGTAGTGACGGAAGGTCAAAACAGACCTTACTTGAAACGTGTGTTTATTAGCCATATCGTTTTTTCTTCACTTTTACTCCAGAGTAGGCCCCTGATGCAGATTGGGAGCCTAGCCTTAGAGGTAAAAGGGGCATTTAAATTCTGGATCTGGGGGCCTGTGTGACTGTAGAGTAATAATGAAAAGCATGCATAGCTCCTAAACAGATATTTAAAGTAATGCATGTTTTGGCCCTGAGGCCTAGTTCTCATTGAAGTGGGAAACCTGAGTCTGGGCTGAACCACTTCAGGCAGCAGATGCAGGGGGGAGATCATGTAACAAAATGTTCCTCCATGAAAAAGAGTCCTTCCACATACAAACTTCGCTAGCTTATCAAGGATATTTTTTCTAGCTTAGCTATCTCTTAAAACAATCTCATTTCTAAATGCAAAGTGTGTTTCTGTATAGAGGTTCTTCAATCATGTGCAGTCCCCACCTTCAATCTAAAGTGGTACAGCACAGACAAAGGCTTATTACCACAGTGAGAACCAAACTATACTACAACCCTAGTCGCATATCAGGTAGCTCAGGTTTATCTTTTAATTTATTCTAGTGTAAGCATATGTGGCTGTTTCAGATAGGGATCACCGCTTTCCAGGAGAGAAAGTTTAAATTTTCTGCCACCAGCACCACCAACGTTTACTTCCCAAAACTCCCCCCACCCCAGTTAATGGGGAACATGGGCAGGAACGTGCTGTTGCACCAATGTCCTGCTTGTGAGTTCCTGGTCGAGAGCTGGTTGGCCACTGTGTGAACAGAGTGTTGGACGAGATGAAGAGCAGGGCTCTTCATATGTTGTTATGTTCTTAAAAGGTCTTTATTGGCATAAATGGAATTTTGGGAAGGAAATAGTGGTGGGGGAAGGTTTAATCCTCCTCTTCAGCGATTTAGTGTAGGGAGAGAGCAGTCTGAGGTCCTTTGCTACACATGCCGTTGTTGCAAATCCGCAGCCAACCAGCAGTTTCCTTTTTAAAAAGCTGCATTTTCTGAAAGTCCTTTTAGTCCGTATTTTTTTACTTACAGCAGCTCTTATGTGGTTCCACTGTGCCCTCTGCATTAAATCCTGGGTGCGCTGCTTTGACCTAGCAGTGATATGGTCAACAGGTGGGGCCACCCTTCCCCCCACTCACCCTTTTCCCCCATTGACACTACTGTTACCAGACAAAGTAACTAGCCTGCCTTTCCCATTCATAAAAGTGCTATAGTGCTATTTCTAGGCTCCACAATTGCACAGTTGTAGCTTTCACCAGGAAGAGCAGTCTGCCTTTCATTTTCTAGCATGCCTTTTTCATCCCTAAAGCCTCCAATGAGTATCTAGCCCACATTTCCCATTCATAGGAATGCAACAGCAGGGGGAGCCTGGATAGGGGTGGGAAACAAACCTCTCCAGTTGCTGTGCAGACCTCCGAGTTTTGGACATTCAGCTCTCCTCCCAGACTCCACCCACCCAACCTCAAAGTTTCAAGCCCTGTGTATCTGCTCTTTTTTGGAGGGGGGCTTCATGTGTTGCTGATGGACCAAAGTGATTTCAAGAAAATCTGAATATAATCAGGAAGCACTTCTGACTCTGTTGCCATGTATATTACCCCCAGAAATGTGTTTGTCCTGCTCTGGATTGAGGCCATGTGCACTGTCACTAGACTAAAGAGAAAGATAACCCTGAGTGACATGCTATGCAATTAGTGTAACTTGTAGTTTTGCTTACACACTCAAGCTAAATGTGACTCTATGAGATCTATGATCAATGTTTGTTGTTCTTTTTTTTACTAGGACACAGCCTCCAAAAGCTGTGAATTTACTTGTGGCTACTCAGCAGCTTTCCCCAGCCTGGGCCCCTCCAGATGTTTGGACTCTTAACTCCCATCAGCCCCAGTAAGGAATGCTGGGGAATGTAGTCCAAAACATCTGGAGAGCACCAGATCGGGGAAGGCTGAACTTCTGGAAGGGGGGGGTACAGAATCCCTGGCAATCATAACACTTGTTCTTGTGGCCCTCGCTGACAGATGCTGCTCTGCCATATAGGCCCCCAAAACATTCCTCATGACTTTTATGTCTTTTAATTGTAAGTAGATAACATTCTGCAAACTGTGCCAATATATACTTCTCACTTTGAGAAGTGAGCAATGCGGTGACCTTTTGTACCCAGACCCTCCCTTCTTAAAGTTACTTGGCATTAGTTCTGCTCCTACAGGTGACACTTTGCCTACATTCCTTTTGTCTCTAAGTTGTTAAATGGGACACCAGTTGTCATCCCACACTAGGGCAGATTTGGCCCAAGGGCCTCCAGTTACTAAATGTGTGAATGTGTGTTGGGGTGGGGGGAAATTCCTAATGAGAGAGGCAAAGAGTGTATTAAATTAACATGAAAACACTGCCATAATCCAAAAAAATAAATCTCAAAATTGTGTGGGACGGACATTTGTCCAGTTAGGGGTCTTAAAGGAAAATTCACAGGTAAGACCATTTCCCCCTATTCTCCGGCACTTTTGCTATTCCAGATAAACATTCCTTTGCATGGACTTTTGTTGTACCAGATAAACATTAAATATTGCATGGACCCTTTGAAGACAAGACTCAGATCTGTGACCTCCAGGATGGAACTAAGAGCCAAACTACAATTTCCTATAAAGACACAGACCTGGTTTGCATGATTGACACAAGCCACCATCACTTACTTATTTAAGCCAAGGTGACTTGTTTAAATCAACAATGCATGCCAGGTACCATTGGCCTAACTACTCACACAGGAGCAGCTTCTTGTGTTGTCTGAACCCATGGCTTGTTTGAGAGCCTGTACTTGGGTTATTTGAGGGCTGTTTCTCCACCCACCCACCCCAGGTTTGGATGACACAACAAACTGTGCCTGGGTGGGTAATTCGGCTAATTGTACCCAGCACATGCCACCAATTTAAACCACGCATCATGGCTAAGCCATGGTGGCTTGTTTCATCATGCAAACTGCCCTATAGGGTTGTATCTAGCTTTAGTCCTAATTAAAGTAAATTCATTGAAATACATGGGTCTTAAGTTAGACTAACAGCTGCAGTTTGCAAATGGGACTTAAGTTAGACGGACAGCTCCACCACCTATCATCTGAAGTTCTTACTTATCTTGCTGCATTTAGACATCTATTTCGTATGGATGCTTATTTAGATGTACAGACTGCTTATATGAATGTATATCTTTTAACCAGAAGTGTAGAATCCTTTTCCCCTTACCTTCTTGTTTTTTTTATTAATGGTGCTGTGAAATGTTATTGTGAATGGATATGCTTTTCTGGCTATTTTTGTTGTTGTTGTAGTAGTAATTGCTGTTTTTTCCCTTCCTACCCTCTTTTGTTTCTATATATAATCTATCTCTCTATAGACATAGTTTAGACTCCAAGCCATTGCTTGTCTTCTAGTCATATGGGCAAACTATTGTTTGTATGGTTTCCCTCTTCCCTAAGTATCCCTGGATACTGTCTCAAACAGCAGCCTTCCAGGGTGGACCAGTGGCACAAACCATGGTATGTTCATTCAATCAGCCCAAACTATGCTTTGCAAATTAGCTTCACAGCATCCTTTCACATCCTGGTTCAGCAGCCACTCACAAACCATGTTTTGTTGTATGTTATTGATTCAGAATCAAAGCATGGTTTCACTTTGCAAAACATTGTTTGGCATTATGTCTGAACCATGTCATAAACCCAGTTGACATGTTGCAAAACTCCACAGTTAACAAACCAATGGTTGTTGAAAATGAAGTAGGATTGAACAAACCTGCTGGTACCCAATCACCCACCCACTCCTCTTGTAGCAGGATGGAGCTAATCATCCCACAGACAGTCTGTTCTGGGTTCGGACATCAGAATAAATAACCCATGATACTCTGTTCCCTGGGTCATTTTTTATGACATCCAAATCCAGGACTCCATCCCTGGGTAGTTTATTGTGAGTGATGTCTGAACCCAGAATTCCATCCCTGGATTGTTTGTTGCAGTAGGAGCAGGTGGATAGGCAGGAACCAGCATGTTTTCTCGCTTCCACTTCATTTTCAACAATCCACAATTTGTTAAATGTGGGTTGTTGCAATGTGTGAAACAGGCCATAGCCTCCACTTATGTCTCATTCTTAGAAAAATCTCAGCTCTCTTGTCTCGGTAAGGGGGAAAAATGATTTGAAATACAGTCGGAAGAAAAGGCACCTGTTTGGGTACTCCTTGATGATCTGATAAATGCTAATCTTAATGGTTTCATTCTCAAATCGACTGTAACTCCGATCCTTGTATATTCGAAATTCAGCTGCTGTCACGGCCTCTCCATGGGGGATCTGAGTCAAGTCAAATCTAAATTCTTTGTAATGCCTTCGTTGGTGGGAAAAATCCTTGTCTCTTTCAACTGTGGAAATAAAATAAAAATGAAAGGATAAAAATACATATCCCATAGCTAATTCAGCCTTCAGTATGCACTTCAAAATTTAAACAAAGAGGGCAACAGGGAATTAGGCAAATAGTCAAACCACAACCTTTGAGTTAAACATCAGTCAACAAGCCAAGTGTCATGAGGTCAAAGGGAAAAGCCCTTAATGATTGCATTCAGCATTCAGGAGGCAGAGTAGAAGGAAGATCCAGAAAAAATGGAAGGCTATCTATTTAAACTAAGAAAGATGTAGACAAAATACAAGTTCCAGAAGAATTAAAATCTGGTTTGGTTTAGTTCTGTACACAAGTAGGAATCATTTGCAGATGATCTTGGCATGTATTACTGAAGACAGCATTTGAAAAAGTCATAATACAATAACAGGCAATACAGTCATAATGACCACAGCATTGATGCTTGCTCTATTCCCACATTGTGGCATTACTGTTCTCAGTGATATGAGCATGTGAATAACATGTAAAGGATGAGTAGTTTGATCAGTTACACTATAAATGAAACAATGTTGAAAATCTTGTTTGTGCAGACATTTCTGTACACAGAATAGTAAAAAAATATCTAGAGAAGATCTTAAGGGTGATTCCTACTGTCAGTGATATGGATAAGGTCAAATATTTACTGACCAGTACAGGCAGGTTTGTAATGTTTAACAAAGCCAAATTTGCCGTGAAGGCAGCCCAGGTTAGACAAACTCATGTGACCTATCTTGAGATGTAAGGTTTTAGTTGTATGTGCAAGTATATTTTAACATTTTATAATATATTCACGTTTTTATATTCTGTGTAGAACTTTTGTGTACTTGCTTGGCTAAAACCTGTATTTGGTTGCCTTCAATAAATTGTTGTTGTTGATAAGTTACTTGAATGAGTTATTCTTTCAGCATCAATTACTTGTAATTCATGCACATAGTTGCTTTCAGGATGAACAAAATGGTTAAAGACCTCTTCACAATACAAACAACATTCTTATTCTTATATAAAGGATTTCACAAATTCTCCCTTAATGGCTTAAGCCACTATAAATTAGGATGACTCTATGAATTTCAGTATATTTGAATAGCACAATTTGACACCAAAGTAGGTCTGATGTTTTGATATAGAAGCCAGCACATTAAAAGATTATTAGTGAAACATGTGTTTATAGTGTTGAGAACTGAAGCTTTCCTTAGAAAAGTTATCAGATGTGGCTTAGAAATTCATGGCCTCCATGACAATTCATGCACATAGTTGCTTTCAGGATGAACAAAATGGTTAAAGACCTCTTCACAATACAAACAACATTCTTATTCTTATATATGAAGGATTTCACAAATTTTCCCTTAATGGTTTAAGCCATTATAAATCAGGATGACTCTATGAATTTCAGTATATTTGAATAGTACAATTTGACACCACATTAAAAGATTATTAGTGAGACATGTGTTTATAGTGTTGGGAACTGAAGCTTTCCGTAGAAAAGTTATCAGATTTTAATCAGATGTGGCTTAGAAATTCATGGCCTCCATGACAATCATGGGGCAGTCCCAGTAGGTCATTGGCCCAACTCACAACTTAGGTCCTACTCCTAATTTGGTATTCTTGTCTAAGCAGAAATATGGCGGTTCAGAGGTGGAGGAGTATCATGACTGCGTACAGAGTCAGTTTGAGTTGTGGGCATGATCACTCCTTAGCACCCTCTCCCAATAGGTAACACTTGTTTGGCTCCTTGGTTTATTAGGAATCTTGGGGCAATGAAACAACTGGGATAACAGTTGAAATGCAGGTGTCAGAAAAGTTCTTTGCTATCGTTGTATCCTCACAGTTCCATTCAGTGATGCTGTACCAAGTGGTTTGAGGTATTCTCCATCAGGCTGCCGGTCTGGTGAAGGTTCGAAGGTCCATTGTGACTTATTCACTAGATACTTGGGGGATATAAGAACTTACATCAGCAGTAACTTGGACTCTCCAACGCCCTGTTTGGAAAAGTTTTGTTGGGTGAGTTTTAGTTATTCAGGCTGGAGGATGTGGATAAAGATCTAATGTCAGTCTTACTTTGAGTAAACCCACTGAAATTAATGGGACTTGTTAGACTAACATTGGATACAACCAAAGGTACTAGGGGAGCCAAATCTATGTTCAATGCTTGCCCATCTAGACTTGTAAAAGCTAGCAAGTTTCGGCCCTTGCAAGGGGGTGGTCCCAACCACACAGAGAGGTAGTTGGGCAACCACTCCTCTGGGGGGGGGGGGGGAAGCATGTTGGATCTAGAAGATTGTGCCAATTACTCACTAGTCACCAATATATCCTACTGGGCCAAGGTGTTTGGGTGGGAAGCAGAAAGGCAACTACAAGCACTATTGAATGACACTGATTATCCATTCCAAACTGGTTTCAGGCCTGGATCAGGTACAGAAACTGCTTTACTCCTATGCAAGGAGAGTGACAGGGGAAAGTAAGCTATGTTGATTATTCTGGTAGCTTTTGAGATCATCAGCTATGGTATCCGTCTAGACCAAGTGTGAATAATTTGTGGCCTTCCAAATGTTTTGCCCTACCATTCCCATCAGCCCTAGCCTGCATAGCCAATTGGAGGGTGGTCATTTACGCATCACCAAAAAGCAGGAAATACATTCCCCCCAAAATAAGAGTAAAGAGGGCACCAATTTGTGTAATTTGCATATGCTAATAAATATGTATAAATATATATTTTTAAAATGGCTATAATTTAAATAGAAATATAATATATCTCACCATACCCGATTTGGACCGCACAGCCCTATGTAAAATAGGACACCTGGTCACCCTTGCTAATGGTGAGGGATTAAGGGAGTTGTAGACCAAATCATCTGGAGGGCCACAAGTTGCCCACCCTTGATCTTGAAGGTTACCATGGCTGATGGTCTCAGAAGCTAACGAGAAGTCTCAGATGGAAATTGGAGATAGCACATTGGCAATGACCAGAGACATGGCCTCTTCTGTTATGGCATTCAGTCTTAGGAATTCCCTTCCCAGGCATGCCTAGCACCATTTTTGGGGGGGCTAAATGAAAATCCATTTATTTGCACTAGTTGGGGGGGGGGATTTGCCCAGACCATTTATCTTTGTTTCTGTTTTTATGTCAGAATTTTTAATGACTTGCTGTGATTTGTTTGATGCATTCTACTGTGTTTTTGTTTAGAAAGAGACTTTTGGGGGGATATTCACACCATCATGAGATGTTCAACAGTGGGCAGTATCCAACAGTATTATTCTGCAAACTCAAATAGGATTAGGCAGGCTCCACCAAACAATTTGTTGTACAATGGGTTGTGCAAGCATAACCCACACCAGTTTACGCAAACCCTTGTGCAATCTAGGATTGTCTGTCACAGGGAAATCCAGCCCCTTTTGAGCCCAGTGAATCTCTGCGATGGACCCAGCTTGGCTAATGCAAACTGAGCCACACAACAGTTCCCGAAATCCAGGAGCTGTACTGTGTGTTTCTTTTTACTATAATAAAGGTGGACAGTACATTCCTTCGGTGCTTCAGGTCTTTGTGGCAAAAGTTTTAGCCCAACTGTTGTATGGGTCGGAGGTTTGTCTGTACGAAAAATTTGTACCATTTGAAACTGTGCAAACTAAATTTTTAAGAACGATACTTGGGGTCCCAAGCTGCATCCCAAATGCAGTTTTTAAGGTTAGAGACGGGCTTGATTACAATAGACGTACGTATATGGATACGTAAGATGCATTGCTGGTTGAAAATGTTGTTCACGCCTGTGGGATTGGCTTCATTAATTTTGTTGGACACTTTCCATTCAAAGTGGAAAAAACTATTGTACAGGAAGCTTCAAACCTTGGGTTTTTCGATGACTGCTGTTCAGAGCCTAGGCTATGAAAAGGCAAAAGCCGTGATAGCACAGCGAATCCGAGATGTCGATTTCCAAAATCACTTAAGCCAAATAATACTGTATCCGGCTATCAGAGAAAATAGTAGACCACTCATACCTGCTAAACACTTAGTGGCCCTGACCTCTCCAAAACTTAGAAGAGCTTTTACTTTGGCCAAATTCAATGTTTTGCCATCTGCTCTGTTGGAGGGCAGATTCCAAAAAATTCCTCACAGAGAACGGGTATGCCCATGTGGGAAGGGGGCAATCGAAACAGTAGGTCATGTTCTACTACACTGCGATATATATAAAGATCTTAGATCTCTTCTTATTGCCCCGCTTATAGTAAAAATCCCGGGCAGGCCGGACAAATTTTATGCAGAATATTTATTGTCTGACTTAGATGATCAAGTCACACTAAAAGTGGCCAGATTTTGTGTAGCAGCCATCTCCCGTCGCAGGGAGGTGACTGGTAAACATGAAAGAATGAACAACTAGCATGCATTATTCTATAGTTATAATCAAATGATACTGTATACATGTAACACAGCTATAATATACATGTTACCATTTCTCTATGGGTTGATGACTTGTCTATGTATTCAATTATTAAATGTTTTTATATTATCAGGAGGGTTAATTGAAAATTTAATGTGTAAATATGTTTTTATATTATGATGTTTCATACTTGCTGGTCTTGTTGACCATAATAAAATTTATTTATTTATTTATTTGTGTGTGTGTGTGCACACACGCACACGCGTGCAAAATCATGTTCCCGATTTGGTAACACCATTTCACCATCTGAAAAATATGTACAAAGACCAGACTTGCCCTCTTTACAAAGACACGCACATACTTAAGTGTACCTCAACTAGATCCATTCGTTCAATTAAAACTTTAAATACTTTGCTCACTCGTTTTCAATGAAATGTTATAGTTATGAAGTGCAGTTTGTATACAACATTCTTAAGGAGTGGAATTGGTGCTGAATTTTTTGGCTTTTAAGCTTTTGCTCTATCTAATGGTTTCAATGATAACATCTAGCAACAACTCTCAAGTTTTACTGAGAGTACATGTTGTTCAAGAGGAATCTCCCTGACATATCAATCAACTCTTAATTCTTCCCAAGGGTTCAGTCAGGGGACATCATGTTCATATAAAGGAAGCACACCTTGAATCAGATGCCACCTTCTTTATTGTGAGGGACATATGAGTGCAAGAGATCCCAACCTAGCTAAAGTAAGTTGTGTGGCTGTTCAATTCAAACCAATAAAAATAGTTAAGCACCTTCATTCATATTTTGAGAAGGGAAAAATATAGTCACAACTAACTTTAGCTCAGTCATGCCAGAGACTCTTACCAGGTTGGTATTTTGCCCTTGTGAGTAACAAGTGAGCAGGCTACTTCTTCCTCCAAGAGTTCTGTATGTGTACCCATGAATAATAAAACCAGGGCTGGCATCAAAGTAGGCATGGTTGGACACCTGCCAAGGGCCCACACCTCAACAGTGGTCCACTGACGAGAGCGCCCTGGACTTGCTTCTCCTCTTCAACAGTATAACCATTGCTTATTCACCTGCCTCTCTGGCCCAGACAACAATAGTGATGAGAAGGAGGAACAGCAGATGACATTGCCTATTCACTCACCGGCTCCCTGCTTGTCAAGCAAGCGGGAATAATGAGAAGGAGGAGAAGGAGCAATAAATGTGGTGATGAGAAGGCAGACTCACTGAAGCAGTTTCTACACTGGCCTTTTTTCCCGGGGTTGTCCCTGGGTGCTCCCCGTGTGTCCAAATGAGGCACAGGGACTCCCGGGGCAGGGTGAGAGATGGGGATGGGTTTTCCCAGGGATAAAGAAACCCTGGAAAAAAACGAATCTTCCAGCGGTCCCGTGGACGGTGTGGGTGCCTGTCGTGGCTTTTTCCCTCTTCCCTGCAAGTAGTGGGGGTCTACAAGAGTGAAGTAGCCAAGCCAGGGGGTGTCTAGGGGCATCACGGGTGGTGAGGAGCGGGGTTGGAGCATTTTTTCACTTACTTTTGCATTTGAGTGCAAGTGCACTCTCAGCTCCCTCCTTTTTTAAAAAAAAATGGTGGCACGAAGAGCGCAACTTCCTGTTTGCTTCTGGGACATCGCGCTCCCTGTGTAGAAAGTGGGCTATGATCCTGGAAGCAAGTAAATCTGGGATCGTCCCCAGGCCCTCCCTCTACACCCTTAGGTGTAGAAAGGGCCTGAGTTGGGGGGCATTGCAGGTGTCTTGCCCAAGAGCCCTCAAAAACCTGGAGCCAGCACTTACCAAAACCTCAATGCTGATCTATCTGTTGCTGATAAATAAAAATATCAATATAAGATTGTGACAAGACTAAATGTCAGCACCTCTGGCTAAGACAGGTATACGGGCCCATTATCTATATAAATTTTAAATATTATGTGTTGCGGGGGCAGGGGGGCTTATGGGAATCCCTTAATTCTCTGCAGAAAGAGGAAAGTAAACCAGCCAGTCCCAACCACCTCTAGGTGACAGAGGTTACTGTAAGCTGACACAGAACAAAGTCCACATGTTTACCTCTTCAAACCAATGAAATGATAGTTTATCTTCAGTAAATACTTTTGGTTATCTGACAAGCACAGGTCAAAGGTTCCAAGAGTTTCCTCTTGAAATTACTGAGTGCTCTTTCTGATGACTGATAATTGAAAGCAGAGGCTGGAAATATCAAATGTGGTAGGTGACAGATAAGTCACAGATAAATGCAAAGACTCTGGTTCCTATTCACTCAAAGGGCAGAGGCCCCAGGAATTAGTGACTGTGTTACTGGGAAGAGACACAGACATCAAACAGTTATCATGCCTATCCTTGTCTTCCACCTTCAACCACCAAACTGCCCCAAACCTGCCCTTGCCACACCTCTTTGGTTCTTCTTCGTGAATGTTAAGTGATGCACAATAAAGAATGAGCTTCCATAAAGTACTTTGAAAAGGAACTTCAACCAGAATGAAAAACCGACCCATATTTTCTTCTTTAATATTTTTAAATTATTTTTTTAAAAAATGCAGCTAATGGGGTTGAGTCATACTTAGGTTAGATCCACCGAAATCCATGGTGTTTGAATTAGTTATGATTTAATTAGTAAATTAAAAATGGGGATATGGAAAATAAAGTAAGATTGATAACTCTAAATGTCAATGGGCTGGTGTTATCAAAAGGAAGAGGATTGAAGGGTTGTTGAATAAAAGGAAAGCTGATATAATATTCTTACAAGAAACACATCAAAAACAAGATGGAAGAAATGAACTTAAAATGAGGAATATGGGCATATATGAGAAAGCATATGGGTCTTCTAAAGCAAGAGATGTTGCGATAATAATTTCAAAAAAATGTGCAATTAATGTTGTCAAAGTGGTAAAGGATGGGGGGAAGATATATCATAATGCATTGTTTACTGGGGGAAGAAAAATATATTTTGGTTAATGTATATGCGCCAAATGCAAAGCAAAGGGAATTTTATGATAAAGTGTTTAGCAATATGGGCGATATAAAGAATGCAAATATTGTAATGGCGGGAGATTTCAATATGGTGATGGACAAAATGAAAGATAAAGATAACATAAAAGGTATAGGGAAAATGGAATTAGCAAAAGTAATGGAGCAAAAAGAATTAAAGGATATTTGGAGATTAATAAAAGGGGAAGAAAGAAAATATACCTTTTATTCACCAAAATATAAGAGTTTTTCTAGGATTGACATATATTTGCTTCAAAGAACTTGCTTTCTAAGATTATAGACTGTAAAATAGATGTAATTAAGGTTTCAGACCATGCATCAATGAGTATGGATATTAAAATAAAGAAGGATTATAGAGAAGCAAAAAGATGGAGATTAGATACAAAAATTTTAAGTTATAAAAACATTGTGGAGAAAATGAAAAAGGAAATTAAGAATATATGGGAAATAAATGAAACGGACAATTTCGCAGGGGATTCTCTGGGACACGATGAAAGCAGTAGTAAGAGGAATATGTATTAGAGAATCGTGCAAATTAAAAAGACAACAAGAAGCACATAGTAAAAAGATCGAAGAAGAGATTAAGGAATTAGAGGAACAATTTAGAATGAATAAGGATAAACATATATACGCCCAACTCCAAGCAAAAAAAAAAAAAAAGAACTTGAGGGTAAGGATATAGAAAGAGTGCAAAAAGAATTAATATATTTGAAAAGGAATTTTTTTGACTACAGTAATAGGAATTCTAAAATGCTGGCAAGGTCAACACAATCAAAGAAGGAAAAAAATATAGTAGGGACAATTAAAGATAAAATGGGGAAAAATGTAATTTAATGAAGGATAAATTTAAAAAATTTGAGGAATTTTATCAGGAATTGTATACCTCAGAAGCGAGACCACAAATAAGAATACAGGAATATGTAGAGAAAAATTGGAAGATAAAATTAAAAGATAAGGATAGGGAATATATGGAAGCATTAGTGACGGGGAAAGAAATAGAGGGGATTATTGATAAATTGAAAGGAGGGAAATTTCCAGGAGTGGATGGATTGGGGCCGGAGTATTATAAGACATTTAAATAAATTTTATTATCAAAAATGGAGAAATTATATAATAATATAATAAAGGGAGAGAAGACCCCGCCATCGTGGGAACATTCGTTGATAATATTAATCCCGAAAGCAGATAAGGATTTGATGGATCCAGCTTCATATAGACCTATTTCTTTAATTAATCAAGATGCCAAGATATTTACTGCAATTATGGCAACAAGATTAAATACTTTCATAAATGAGTATATAAAAAAGGATCAATGTGGATTTATTCCAGGTAGGCAAATGCCAAATTTAATAGGGAGGGTATTAAATATAATAAACATTATTAAAAGAAGGAATCTAAAAGCAGAATTGATAGCATTAGATATTTTTAAAGCCTTTGATTGCGTTTAATGGCCGGCGTTAAAAACTATTATAAAAATATTTCGTTTTGGAGAAAGGTTTATGGGGGTGATTAATCAGCTATATGCAAACAACAAGGCCGTGGTAATGGTAAACGATGGTTTAACGCAACAAATTACCTTAGCCCGAGGTACTAGACAAGGGTGTCCGCCCTCCCCAATATTATTTGCAATTGTGATTGAAATGCTGGCAAATGTTATTAGGGAGGACGAGAGCTTGAGAGGGATAGGAGGGGAGGAAAAGATAAAAATTAATATGTTTGCGGATGACACTTTATTGACATTAGAAAATCCGGGGGGAAGCTCAGAAGAAAAAAAAAGAATTAGTTATGATGAATTTAAGACCCATGGATTTCAGTGGGTCTGCTCTAAATATGACTAAGCCTGGACCCAACCCACTAGCTGTGATACTCGAATATTATCTGCTATGCTAGAAAGATTTAAACTCATTGAATTACAAAGCTAGAAAAGGAGCAAGATGTCACCACATCTCATCTCTGGCCAAGGCATAGTTATTCACATATTAGCCCCCTTAGAATTACCTGCACAATCCAGACCGTAACCGCAGGGCTGTGTGCATGCCACAATCCCATAACAATACTGCCTCCAGCTGCAGGTGGTTGCAGTTTGGGTCACACAGGGTCCATAGGGGTCAGTTTCCTGACTCACCATGAGGTTTTACTTACATGTCCCCTCTCTTGCCTGTGAGATGATTTGGATGCAACTTGGCTCAGTTAAACATACATGACCGTGCTTTCAGAATAATCCCAGTTTCAGAAATGCAGCAGCAGAGGGCTAAGTTGAACTGTACTGTATCATTGCAGCTAGGATAGATGGTAAAAGTGTGTGATGTCTCCCTGGTCCTGATCTCACCATAACAACTTCTAAAATGAATGGGGATGGGGAAGCAGTATTTGAATAGTCAGCTTGGATTCTTTTCCCCACACGTCTTTATCTTCCAAACAGAAATTAGAAGCATGACAACAGCCTGGAACTGACCGTCTGTGCATTGTGGGAGCCATTCATGTTCTTTCTTTCTTTCTTTCTTTCTTTCTTTCTTTCTTTCTTTCTTTCAACATTTGTATCCCACCCTATATCACTGGGATCTCAGGGCGGAATATAGATAAAATCAGAAAACGTAAAACAATAAATAATATACACAGCTAAAAACATATTAAATTGTTAACAAATAAACACCAGTAGAATGTTTTAAAAAAGCAATAGAAACCATTAAAACAATTAAAACTATGTGCAACCATGAAGAATTTAGCCCTCAAAGTCTTTGTTAAGAAGCCATGTTTAACTTGGCGCCAAAATGAAGCCAGTGTCAGCACCAGTCTGGACTCCAAAGGGAGGGTATTACACAAGTGGATGCCACAACAGAGAAAGCCCTCTCCCATCTCCCACCATAATGCATGTCTCACATTGGTGGGACATAGAGAAGGGTTCCTCCAACAGATCTCAAATCTCAGGCAGGCATATATACATGGAGAGGCACTCCCTCAAGTATCAAGGTCCCAAGCCGTACATTATGTAGTGTTCTGGAAGTGCATTACTCCTAAACACAGGACCAACAAGTGGCTTTTAAATCAACGTAACTGGGAATTTTGTCATCAAGGGTGTCATCATAACCCATCCTGAGCTCTTGGGATTAAGAAGCAAACAGCTTTGGTAAATATGTGGCTGCAATTGGTGAGGTCCATTACTAGGTCAAGTAGAAGGCTGCCAAGACTGCAAAGCTGGGCACGATTGTGTCATAACTAAGGAACTGATGGCAGTCCCCATCATGCATGTCCCCGCCATGTGCAGTCTTGATAACATCTGGAAAAAGAAATTCAGGATGCTACATCTTCATGTTCAGCATTTCCCCTAGGGTGGGGAAATGCGGAATGCAATGACATTGTGTTATTCTTATTTAAAAGCCAAACATGACTACTTAGATGAATGGTGGGTTCAGGGATGGCTTGGCATCAGCCCTACATCCCTTATACTCAGAGTGCGACAACAGCTGCAGCAAGAGAGTGGCCGGTGGGGCTTTCCAGAGTTGCCACCCAACCTATGCCTCACTTTGGGAGGCATAGGGCAGCAGTAGCATTGGGACCCATGGCCCTCCTGGCTGTGGGATGTACAGAATCGCCACCCTTCCCAATCCGCCGGCTGAGGCAAGGGATTCAGCCCACCTCATGAGAAGGCTGGCCCTGCTCAGGCTGACAGAGGTTCAGCAGCCCTGCCCTATAGTATGCAGTTAGACATTCACTTGGGACTTTCTTCCAAGTAAACATGCATAGAATCAGGCCAAATCTGAATTTTAAAGTGAGTCTTAGTAAGAGGGTATGATGAGCAAAAACAGCCTGTGTCAAATAGACCACTACAAGCTGTCAGTTTTACAGAAATCTAAAAACTTACCTAATATCTTTAAAAGGATATTAGAAGCTTTAGCTGTTCTGTTTCCCAGATTATTGGACCTGGGAGGAAACATATTTTATTGCACACCCATCTATTTTAGAAACTGAACCTCTAAAGCTTTTACTCTCTCTCTCTCTCTCTCTCTCTCTCTCTCTCTCTCTCTCTCGTTCTTTTTAGATTAGATAACATTTTAGTTTTCTGTAAGAACCTAATACTTGCAGTGATTCGCTGTGTTTCAAAACATGCAAGTGCATTTTAGATAAATAGCTACGAAACAAAAATGACCCCTTGAACACTCAGTCCTTCCAACTTCAATGCAAGTTTGCTCAGCTTCTATAAACCAGGCCAAAAGACTAGGGTGTTGTAATCATAGGCGTGCGCACAGGTGGTTCACCTGGTGCCCAGGCACCACCTAATGAAAAGTCCGGGAAAGATGCGGAACGGTGAGAAGGGTGGGAAGCAAGCTGTGCGTTGTCCGAAGCTATGGAAAGTGCACAGATGGCCTACACTATTAGCATGACTAACACGCTAATAGTGTAGGCCACCTGCGCACTTTCCGGAGTTCGGACAATGTGTGGCCTCCTCTGCCTCCTCCCCCCCACACCTTTCCCGGTATGAAAGGGTCTCTTAATGCTTGAATTAAGAGGCCCTTTCACACTGGGAAAGGTGGGAGGGGGTGGAGGATGGGGCAGAGCAGGCTGCGTGTTCTCCAGAGCTCCGGAAAGCGTGGAGATCACCTAACGCCATTAGCGTGGCTGGGAGGATTCTCCCAGCCACGCTAATGGTGTTAGGTGATCTCCACGCCTCTAGAGAACACGCGGCCTGCTCTATCCCCTTCCCCCCTTTCCCAATATGAAACGGCCTCTTAATTCAAGTGTTAAGAGACCCTTTCATACTGGGAAAGGTGCAGGGGGGGGAACGGAGCAGTCACAGCTTACCTGCTCTCTCCTCTCCCCCAGTCTCGCGATACTTCAGGATGAGACTTCTGACATTTCATCCCCATCTCGCGAGACTTGTGGGAGAGGCGGGATCTGAGTACGAGCAGCAAAAAAGAAGGAGGCAGCAGCAGCATGGGCCTGGGGGTAAGTAAGGCAGGGCGGGCGGGCAGCGTGGGCAGGCAGAGGGCAGGGCATGTGGGCGGTCGAGCAGCGGGTGGCGGTCGAGCGAGCAAGTGAGCGGTGGGTGAGCGAGTAGTGGGCAGGTCGGGTGGGCAGGCGGCGGGCAGTGCAGGCGGGCTGCTGGCAGCTGAACAGCATGAAGCCTAAGGATGAAGGTGCAAGGAGTGAGGTGGGGGCTCAAACTGCAGGCTCAAAGGAGTGGTTTTCTGCTTTGCACACAGAACCTCGGTCTAATTACCAGCCAATATGCTTCACTTTGCTTTTTTTTTAAATGGGTTTCTGCTAGGGATGTGCACTGGATCGGACCCGATCCACGATCCGAGTCCGGTCCAGTGGGAAATCGGATAAATTATCCGATTTCCGATCCCGCAGCTGGATCGGCCGATCCAATCCGAACCGGTCCGAAAAAGCTCCGAACCGGTTCGGCGGATCGGCGGATCGGCGGGCGCCCACTGGCGCCCACCGCCGCTTCCATTGGCGGGCGCCAGCGGGCGCCCGCCGATGAAAGTGGACAGCGGGGGGGGGGAGGAGGGGGGCACTTACCTTTCCGGCCCGGCGGCTCCCGTCCGGCGCCGGCGCCTACTATTCCCAGCAGGCTCCGCGGCCTGCTCTAGGATGGCGCGCCGGGTGATGTCATCACCCGGCGCGCTACTCTAGAGCAGGCCGCGGAGCCTGCTGGAAGTAGTAGGCGCCGGCGCCGGACGGGAGCCGCCGGGCCGGAAAGGTAAGGAGGGGGTGCGTGGAGGGGAGGAGGGGGCGCGCGGAGGGGGGAGGGGGGCCCTTACCTTTCCGGCCCGGCGGCTCCCGTCCGGCGCCGGCGCCTACTACTCCCAGCAGGCTCCGCGGCCTGCTCTAGGATGGCGCGCCGGGTGATGTCATCACCCGGCGCGCTACTCTAGAGCAGGCCGCGGAGCCTGCTGAAAGTAGTAGGCGCCGGCGCCGGACGGGAGCCGCCGGGCCGGAAAGGTAAGGAGGGGGTGCGTGGAGGGGAGGAGGGGGCGCGCGGAGGGGGGAGGGGGGCCCTTACCTTTCCGGCCCGGCGGCTCCCGTCCGGCGCCGGCGCCTACTATTCCCAGCAGGCTCCGCGGCCTGCTCTAGGATGGCGCGCCGGGTGATGTCATCACCCGGCGCGCTACTCTAGAGCAGGCCGCGGAGCCTGCTGGAAGTAGTAGGCGCCGGCGCCGGACGGGAGCCGCCGGGCCGGAAAGGTAAGGAGGGGGTGCGTGGAGGGGAGGAGGGGGCGCGCGGAGGGGGGAGGGGGGCCCTTACCTTTCCGGCCCGGCGGCTCCCGTCCGGCGCCGGCGCCTACTACTCCCAGCAGGCTCCGCGGCCTGCTCTAGGATGGCGCGCCGGGTGATATCATCACCCGGCGCGCTACTCTAGAGCAGGCCGCGGAGCCTGCTGGAAGTAGTAGGCGCCGGCGCCGGACGGGAGCCGCCGGGCCGGAAAGGTAAGGAGGGGGTGCGTGGAGGGGAGGAGGGGGCGCGCGGAGGGGGGAGGGGGGAGGGGGGCCCTTACCTGCCCGGCCCGGCGGCTCCCGTCCGGCGCCGGCACCTACTACTACCAGCAGGCTCCGCGGCCTGCTCCAGGGTGGCGCGCCGGGTGATGTCATCACCCGGCGCGCTACTCGAGAGTAGGCCGCGGAGCCCGCTGGTAGTAGCCGCCGGCGCCGGACGTGCCGAGAAGGTAAGTGGCGGGGAAGGGGGCTTACCCCCCCCCCGGAGCCGTCCGCTTCTATCCGCTGGCGCCCGCGGGCGCCAGCGGATGGAAGCAGGCGGCCCCAGGGGGGGTAGGGAGCGCGGGGGAGGGGGTTTACCTGCCGGGGCCGTCCACAGCGGACGGCCCCGGGGGGGGGGGAGGGAGTTAGGCCCCCCCTTACCCACCCGCCGCCATTTTTTCCTCATAGACTTGCATTGCAATGCAAGTCTATGGGGAAAAAAATGGCGGCCGATCCAAAAATGTACGATTTTTGGGTCGGGATCGGACTCGATCCGGTCCGGGGGGCCTCCGATTTTGTCCGAACCGGTCCGGGACAAAATTGGAGGTCCCGATCCGGGTCCCGATCCGATCCGGGGGGTCCGTGCACACCCCTAGTTTCTGCAGGAGCAAACAAATGTGGATTCAAAGGACACAAGAGTTTTGTGTTTTGGATGTTCAGACTCCACCTCTGCTTATTGCTCCTATTTCTGCTTACCCAGGTGCCCAAGTCTCTGAACTTTCTTGCCAGTTCTTTTATATATTACCTGCAAGTATTTTCATGTATATATCAAAACGTACAACATTATGATGTATAACATATGTCCCCGTGCCTTTCACAGCTACTCAATGTTTCTACATAGCTTTTCAGACAAGGGAATAACTTTGGATCATTTCACTTGCATGTGTTGTAGATCACAAGCTGAATATGAGCCAAGAGTGTGATGTGGCTGCAAAAAAAGCAAATGCTATTTTGAGATGCATTAATAGAGTATAGTATTCCAAATCACATGAGGTACTGGCTCCCCTTTATTTGGCACTGGTTAGGTCTCATCTTGAATATTGCATCCAGTTCTGGGCACAACACTTCAACAGGGATGCATACAACTTGGAGGCCTAAATCCAGTTGCTACTCCTAACTAGAATAGACACAGTGAATCAATGGGAACTTGTTAAGTCCACACTTATCTAAGTTCCATTGTTTCAATGTGTTTGCTCTGGTGGGGACTAGCAATTGGACTGGTGATCTGATCTGTTTCTGTAATAACCAGAAATGCAGAATGTGATACTGCTGGACCCAGAGATCAGCCACCTGAAAATCTGAGTTTTTCTTTTTAAAAAGGATTCTAGCCTTTATGGCTGCAAAGATGTCATTGGAAGTGTGTCATAATGCCTGCTGAAATCTCATCATTTGTATTATTTGATGGTGATGTAACCCACTTTTGTTTTTGAGAGACATGTTTGTAAAATAAACATGGGAAGTGGTGATGTAGTTCTGTCCCTTTCCCCCTTTTTCCAAGCTCTGACTGCATTTCACAACAGTAATGGTTTAGTTGTAGGATTCAGAGATGCTCGACAATATCATATTTTATTGACTTTTAGATTCTGGTTTACAGTTCAGTAAATCAGATGTGTGACCAAGGTCACACACCCTTGGGGACAGTTATGTCAGGATGGGCACACATCCTTGGGGGCTGGACATGTTGGGGTGGGCACGCCTCCTTGAGGGTCAGCTATGATGTCCTCCTTTTTGGTTTCCAAAATATGGTCACCCTAGTTAAATGAAATTTACTCCCAAGTTTACCTCAAAAAATCCCTGGGGGCACCATTGCACTCCACCCCAGAAATTAGGCCTATTCAGTGCTTGACAGAGAAGTAGTCTTCCATTTCTGACCATCCCTGGCTTTTCACCCTCTTGTTCCTTCTTTTTTCTTACCAGGAGGGAAAAAAACATTAAGAAGGAAAAGATGGAATAGCAGCACAATGCCTTTTGACTGGTAGTGCTAGGAGCTCTCCATCTGGAAGTACCCTTAGCCACAGACTCCAAGCGGTGCCTGACATAGAGCTCCATCACACCAGCGATTTACTGCACTCTCGCCATGCCTAGTGTGCCGATTTGCAGCACGGTACTCACAAGATGCCATGCCTGTCCTGCTGACACCCTACCTCTTCCCCAGCCTTTTCTGTTTTTTACCTAGAACACCTAAAGTCTGGATTATTTCCCCTAAGTGCATTTAATGTGTGTTTAATGCTCCATGTAGTTTTAAAGGAATTGGGGGTATGTGCTGTGAGGGGAGTCTTACTGTTGGCTTGAATGGATTGCATTAGGTCCTGGCAGGGAAAAGCGATCTCTCCCAGCAACCGGCTCCAAGCCTCAATATAAAACCCAAACCTTGCATCCCAGAACCTATCTACGCTACTGCTTTAAAACGGTTTATAACAGTTTTAAACCAGTCAATAACAGTTATTAACCGGTTTAAAACTGTTATAAACCGTTTTAAAGCAGTAGTGTAGATAGGTTCCCAGGATTGAAAGCCTTTTTTAAAAACCATACAACACCTCAATCTCTGCACAGACTGAGAGCCTATCTACATTACTGCTTCAAAATGGTTTAAAATGGTTTTTAACAGTAGTGACAACTGTTGGGGCCCAGGACACACCCCATATACAGTTTTCAAAATGTTTTCAAAGTGTTGTATCCTGCTTGGTGTAGATAGGCTCAGGGTTGCACTCCCTCGCTCCATTTTTGATGGGCAGAAAGGCGGTCTGGTTGAAGTGCTCATCTGACAGAACCTGACTGGAGGGAGAAAGAGAAGGGGAGGGGTGGAGTGGAGGTGGAAGAGCAAACGAGCGACAGAACAGCTATTCAGGTGAAAGGGATCATAAGCTTGACGCACTTATGCATCAGCGGTAAAAAAACGCAGAGGCAAACTGGGGCGAAAATAGGTGTGATGGAGCTTTACAGATGGAGCTTTCTACCAACTCTCTTGCCCTACAACCTACCTATAACAAAGAGTTCTGTTGGTATTTTTCAGTTACTTTGTACCACTGGTTTTTAAAAAACAATTTAAAATCTTCCCCTGGGAAAAACACAAGGGCATATTTCAATAAGGAATCCATATCACCCTGTGGAATAATGTTTTGATAAAATGTTAATTAGTAAACCTGTGTTTTCTGTTCCGTTTATCTTTCCCTTGCACTTTCCAAGTCTTATGCAATTGCTTTGCATGTCAAAACAAGCACTGCATTGCAGCTGACTCCCTAATTATTACATTCTGGAAAGTATGCCAGTTGTTGATTTTGTGAGTGGGAAAATAATTGTGCCTTGTCTTTCCTAATGCTAGTTCAATCCGTTGCAGTGAAACAGGTCAGAACTTTTGAATGGATTGACATGTTGTGTTAGGATTTCAAAAAGAGTCCGGAAACTAGACAACAATGTAACTGTTAGAACTGTACCAGAGACACCTTTCTTTGCTTGGAGCCTTTAGAGCCACATGTTGGTGGTGGGCAGGGCTGAAGCTAGCAGTAGTCAGGGCCAGAACCAAAAGTGGGTGAGTCACCTGTTCCCACCTTCCGCCACCTCCATTGCCATCTCTTTATGTCACCCTCTTTTCTTTCATTCTCCCTCTTCCTTCCTGCCCAGAGAGCTACCAGGAAAGTGACTGATAAGTCTGGATAGATCATAGGCTTTTGAAATTTAGGCCAAGAGCCACACAAAATTAGGCAGAGGGCCACATGAAATTAGGCTGAGGGCCACATACAGCCCTAGGGTTGAGGTTGCCCATTCCTGCTTATGGCCTTATTTATTTATACGCCCTCTATATTTAGACATTAGCAATGCATCTTGAAATCCAAAAGCATCCATGTTATTATAAAGCTTATCTTAAATCTCCAAGAACTTTCAGATATTTCCAAATTTCAAGGTGGTTTCCTGCAACAGCCTTGCTGAACCTTGTACCCTCCAGACATGTTGGACTACAAGTCCCAGTCTGCCATGCTGGCTGAGAGAAGCTGGGACTTGTAGTCCAACATATTTGGAGGTCTCCAGGCTGGGAAGGCTGCTCTATTGCACAATAGTGCCATGGAAAAGAAGTGGCCTACTTGATTACAGAATACATAACTTTCATACAATTTGACACAACAAAACCCATCAGTTCTGTGTTGATCTTTATTTCATTTTTTATATGGCCACACTGATCTGCATGGTGCAGGCTGAGATGGAAAGGAAACCTTTTATTCTAAATTCATGGCTCATCAATCCTGGCCTATCCTTACACCTGTTCACTTAGTACATATTGTTATGTAAAAAGTGAGGCTTTTAGGGAACCTCTCCCCTCACCCTCCTAATACTAACCTGAGGCCAGGAAGCAGAAAGGAAACTCCCTTAGCTGTTCCAAAGTCAGTGAATATCAGAGGATTCCCTGTGTTAATAATCTTAAATGGTAAGTTTCCTACAACAAAGCAATCTACTGGAGTGTCCCCTTAGAATGCATTTGAGGATATCATTTTGGATCACAATCTGTAAGCCCCAGGTCTGCCAAATCTCCCTGTCTTAGAAGATATTCCATTTTCAGGTTAATCTTATTCTCTCCTCCATTGAAATCTGCTTTCTTAAGTTAGGTCAAGTTTCACCTTCATGATGGTAAACACTATTGGCAAGTATTGTATGCTGTCTGGGAGCTGAATTTCTATATACTTGCAAGACAGTTCAGCTCTCCTGCCAGCTTTGCAAGACGTCAGCTTATTTTCTGCAGATAAAACCATTTTTCTAATTTTGTAACAAGATCTTGCCTGTTCTTAGACCTGAACTGTCTGGCTGTGGGGTCTGAGAGAATTGTACACTTGAAATGTAATTAAATAAAAGCTCTTAGATCTACTGCTTGTTCCTTAGATCAAAAATACATAAAGATGTATGGGACACGCAGGCTGCAATGCCAATTTCCATCCTTCAAAACAGAAAGAATGGAGCTAACACTACCATTTCATTAAGGGAAGCTTTGGGAAATTAATATCATGCAGAAATAGATTGGAATACAGTAAAAGTCCTGTTTCAAGTTTGGAAGTCAAATTTTCCACAATTACTTCATGTCCTGTTAGTAAGCCAGTTTCTGGTATACAGTTCCTGATTAGTAAGAGGGTAAGGTGAGTCTATAATTGCCTATAAGTCAAATAAATTGATTTGCCTGCTAAGGTTGAAAAATAAGAAGGAGGAAAATCAAGTTCGCATTAAGTTGCTTTGGTTACAACCTACTGTTTTCTGCTCGACTTTAGTTTTGTTCAGCAGCAAGAGAGACGCAATGAAAAGGTGCCATTTAATAGCCGAGTTCCTCAAATACCTACAAGGGAGCATATTGGTCCAAGTCAGTCTGGAGATGAGTGAACTGCCCCAACCCCCAACCCAACCCAACCCAAAATCTAATTGGAAACCCACTGGATACAATGAAGGCTCAGAAATCCTCACTGCTATTGAATGTGTCAGGTTCCTTTGGAAATACTGATTCCAATCATACTCATAACTCCTTTCCCTCAATCCTTTCGGAGTCAAAAGTCTGCTCTGATTTACGCACCAGAGGCTTTGGCTTCTGTTCAACTACGAGCACAGTAGTGCAAGTTATGAATCAGGTGTGGATGGATTTGAAAATTGGCCTAAATCATGCTGTCACCTGGCAGTAGCCCTTCCATCAGTCTGTAGCACAGTGAGAGATGGAAAGCAGGGCCAGTCCCTCAGTTCTGCTGAGAGACCAGCTACAGTTGGCTTCTCCTCTCCCTGAACAGTGTATTCCATTCCAGCTGGTCATAATAAAAACTACTATTTAAGAATTATCATTATTATTTGCTTGGTTTCCTCTTCCCTCCGCATCCCCCTTTCCTTTTGTGTAGTGTAATGTGTAGATTGTAAGCCTGTGGGTGTGGGCTTTCTTGTTTTATTGACCTCCTCAACATCATCAGATGGGGGGGGGGGGAGTGGATTGCATTTCCCTACTGTCACTTTGCCTCCTCCTGCTGTTCCACAATAGTGACGAACATGGGGAAGAAAGAGGAAGTAAACAACAACCACGTGGCCCATTCAGTGGGCATTTTTATCATGCTGCTTCTCCTGTACACAGCAGGAAATGGCGGCAAGTTTCGCTATAGCCCCCCCCCCCCCAAATTTTTCTTATTTTATGACAGAAAAAAGACCAAAAGCTAATTTTATTTATTTATTTACTTGAAATATTTCTTGGCTCCTTTCAGGTCAGAAGCCTTCCCAAGGCAGCTTACAACAATAAAATACATAAAAAGTTAAAATATTTAAATCAGTAAAAACACAACAAAATAGCAATAAAAATAATTAACTAGTACATTCCAGTTAGTCAGTTGTAAACTTGCGTGTCTATTCTTCATTCAGTACAAAGTGGTAAAAACCATACATATGAATGCTTCCTTTTGAATGTTGCGGATGCTTTTGCTTTACAGCAGATTTTAAACTCCCTTTACACATTCCTGATGACATGGGCTGCTGCTTTGGTGGTAGCTCCTGTATTGCCCCATGAGTGTTTAAAAACATCCACCCATGTGGTTTCAGTTTACATTGTGTTTATATAACATGCAAGTGACACTTGCCCCCTTGAGAGTGGTGTCACTTGCATATTATGCAAGCGTGCTGTAAAGCAAAGACACATGGGGCGGCCATGTTTAGATATTCCTGGAGCAATGTGGGCAGCAGCCACGCCATGTCAAGTTTGTATCTTGGTCAGAAATAATTTCTGTTGAAATGAATGGGTCTTGCTTTCAGGTAAATCCATTATTTACCCACGTCGTGATCCTTGAACAATGGTGCTGCTTATCCGTTAGGCCCAAACGCTAACAGCTCCAGGCTAAAGAGCTTCAACAGTCAGGCTTGCCCAACCTGGAGCCCTCCAGATGGGCTGAGCCTGAGCTGGCTCAGGATTATGGGGTTGTAGTCCAACTCATATGGAGGGCACAAGGTTGGGAAAGTTTCATTTGGAATATATAATAGTGGTGGCTGGAAAGATCATTGTGGGCTTCCTGAAGGAATAAACAAGTCTTGATTCTGCATTCCAAAATACAGAACAACAATATATTCTCTGCAGATTTGGAATCTGAGAACATGAAATTATTTAGTGGAGGACCGTAGCTCAGTGGTAGAGCAGATACTTTGCATGTAGAAGGTCTCAGGTTTGATCCCTGGCATCTCCCCTTGTTGTTCTGTTCTGTTGTTTTCAATGGTCAGACAATTGGTGATGAGAAAAAGCCTCTGCCTGGCCCCCTGAAGTGCTGCTGCCAATCAAAGTTAATAATACAGGACTAGATGGACAAATAATCTGATTTGGTAAAAGGCAGAAGCCCATGTTCTAGATGGCTGCCCCTTGTGAGGACTCAGCCTATCCACATTGCCCTTAAAACAACTTATATTCTGTTTAAAAATGTGTTTTTTTAAGTCTTTCATTACGTGGTAGGACACACTGAGCAGTACTTACATTTCATAGCAACTACTTCCTCCGTTCTCAAAGTGTTTACTGGTGTCACACATGGTTACTTCTGTGTTTTGCAGGCTGCTTAAGTTATGGAGACAGAAGTGGGCAGGTCAAGCAGCCTGCAAAACAAAAATGAAAGTAGAAGAGACCCAGAATTAACCCTGTGTGACACCAGTGAACACGGAGGAAGCACTCACTATGAAAGGTAAGTACTGCTCAGTGTGTCCTATCATGTAATGGAACAACTTAAAAACCATGTTTTTAAACAGAATATAAGTCATTTTAAGGGCAATGTGGATAGACACCGATCCTTAGATCACCCTATCTGTACTCGAATGCTGTTGCTGATGATTCAAAAACCTTCAGCCTTCCATCCCAAAAGAAAACAAACTGGAAAGGTATTTATTGCAATAGGGATATCATTTCTCTCTGTTTTAAGAAGCACTTAGTCAAAGATTTCACCCTTCTCAAACCTACAGCTGCTCATCAGACTAAAGAAATAACTGAACTTCTCATGTGACCAGGCTTTAGTTCTATGGTTATTGTTATTATTATTATTAGCCTTCATATCCTCTCCGTAAAACTTTAAGAATTCTTATCCTCATTTCAAAATGTTAAAACAGGATGCAATTAAGTAAAATTAACAACAGGGGTCAGATGGTCAGAAGATAAAAATTGGCTCAAATAAGGCATCAGGCAGAGGTCAGGAATGCATGGCACTAGTTTTTTTTTTAAACCAGCAGCTTGATAACATTTTGTTTTAAGCGGTTCTGTTTTAGGTTATCCTGTTTTAGAAGACTGACAGTGCAAGCCTATATATGTCTACTCAGAAGTAAGCCCCGTTGAATTCAATAGCAGTTATTTCCAGGGCAGGATCTAAACTACTGCTTTAACATGGTTTATGACAGCAGTGACAACTCTTGAGGATCATGACCCACACCATATACAGTTTTCAAAACGTTTTCAAAGTGTTTTAACCTGCTTGGTGTTGATCTGTAGGTGTGTATAGGATTGCAGCTTAAATATAGCATATTCTGGGTACAATCCTATGCATGCATAGACAGGAAGAAAAGCCCTACAACTCCCAACATTCCTCAGCCAGCATGGCATCCAAATTGGTACATTCCACTTACATGATTCGCTCCAAACCAAAGACAGAAGCCATGGTAGGGTGACCATATGGAAAGGAGGACAGGGCTCCTGTATCTAACAGTTGTATAGAAAAGGGAATTTCAGCAGGTGTCATTTGTATGCATGCAGCACCTGGTGAAATTCCCTCTTCACCACAACAGTTAAAGCTGCAGGAGCCCTGCCCTCTTGACCAGATATTTTTATTTCTAATCTCAGAACTTTTCTGAGAAAAATATCTTCTGAGAAGTTTTGGCTCGGCTATAGCTGTCATTCTTAAAGGTTTAAGATCTTTGCCGAGGTCTTCCACACATTAAATTGTTAAGTAATCTTTCATTTTGAATGACAAGTTAAGTCTTGTTTCTATGTAGTTAGTGAATCCTCATTTGCATGCACAATTAAAATAAAGATGTCTTTAAAAAAAAACACAAGTGGGACTTGATCTAAATCATGATCTTTTTCTTCTTCCCCCTTTTTAAAGATACTGTCATAGAAGAACATGCAATTGAATTTGAACTTTTAATCCCACTTCAAGTGCATTGCAAGGGAATTTAGGAACTGAAGGTATATGGAAACTGAATCTACTGTAAGTCCCTTTCTGTTTGGGGCACTGGGAGTGCCGAATGTATTGGGTCTACCCATTTTAGTTTCTCCAATGAGCAGAACATTTACCTAGCAGCACTATGGAAAGCAAAAGCTGGACAGAAGGAGAAGAAAGTTATCTTGACAAAGTCCTGGTTGTAGAGCTGGAAAAAGTGCAGAAAAGGGCAACTGAAATTATCAAGGGACTGGAGCACCTCCACTATGAGGGAAGGTTACAACAGCTGGGATTGTTCAGCTTGGGAAAAAGGAGGCTGAAAGGAGATACAATAGAGGTGTACAAAATTATGTATGGTGTGGAGAACGTGGATAGGGAGACCTTTTTCTCCCTCTCCCATAATACTAGAACATCCCATGAAGCTGACTGGTGGGAGATTCAGGACAGATAAAAGGAAGTACTTCTTCACACAACATATAGTTAAACTCTGGAATTGACTACCACAAAATGTGGTGATGGCCACCAATTTGGATGGCTTTAAAAGGGGATTGGATAAATTCCTGGAGGAAAAGGCTATCAATGGCTACTAGTCCTGATGGCTAAGTGCAGTATCAGAAGCAGTAAGCCTGTATACACTACTTGGGTGGGAGAGTGCTGTTGCACCATGTCCTGCTTGTGGTTTCCTGGTCAACAGCTGGTTTGCCACTGTGTGAACAGATTGTTGGACTAGATGGACCCTTGGTCTGATCCAGCTTGGCTCTTATGTTCTTTGGGAAGTGTTTCTAGGGCCAGATATTTGTTTATCACAGGAAGCAGGGTTTGGGCCAGAAAAAAACCTGGATGAGCTAGAAATTATTCAGGTGGGATTTCCTAGCAAGGATGAGACCAAACTCATGTTCAAAGGTGCCTCCAGTTTTGGAATGTTTCAGCTCTTCTTTTTCTTTGCCCACAAATTCCAGGGACTCCCTTTTGGCTGTGATGTCCTATGTCATTTTTGTCAAGGTCATGATAGTATGTCTCACACCAGGATATCATGAACACAAGTAAACAGAGAAATGTGGGTTCCCACAGCCAATCAGATTCAATGGAAGTGAGGAAATGGAGCTGAGAACTATAAGGGCAAAGAAGAGGGAAAAAGAAGGAGGGAAGCGAGCCATCGCAAGGAGAACAAAAGGAGGCTCAACATATAGTCTCCTTCAATCTGGCACCCTCCACATGTATGGGACTACAGCTGCCAGCATCGTGCTGGCTGGGGATACTCAGAGTCATAGTCAAACATTTCTGGAAGGCTGCTGAATAGCCTAGAAGCAACACGAATGACAAATACTTTCTCTGAGCAATGCCTGCTTGTGATGATGGAAGCACCATTTTTTATTGATCCATTTTTACATATTACACTTTCTTCAAACCTTAAGGCAGGTTACAAACCGCAAAATAATAGCCTAAAAACATCAACATTTTAAAGAAATCTGGGTCTCATAAAGAGGACTTCAGACTACCGTGACAGAAATGTCCTACTGTCAGCTTTTCATGGAAAACATCTCAACCTTCAGGGCAAAATCGAAAGCAAAACACCTCTGCCACCACTCCACCGATACAAACTAAACCGGTTGTCAGCATTGACAGGTTTTGCCTGCTATAGCACTCATGTGTTTTATAGGAACCTTTAGCCAGGGGTGTTATTTTAAGAGATGAGCAAATAGGGAAACCCCATGGCCTGGCCAATAAAATATGAACTTTAGGTGCAATGAAGCCCTCATAAATATGACTCGGAACAAGGGGATTCATTGTTCCCACTGACCTCCTTTTTGCTTCTCTTCTGATCTCAGCCTCTCTGTGTGCGTCATGGCAGCCCTCATCCTTTAACCTGTGGTTTTCAGAAAGCGAGCTACTCTGTTATTTATGGCCAGAAGCATTAAGCTGCTCTGTGTACTCCCTGCGCACATGCAGACTGGGGAGGGATGGGGTCTTTCTATGTGTATGTGTGTGTGTGTGTGTGTGTATTTACTTTGCTGGGATGAAAGGGTTTGCCTCTGAAACTGAGGTGGTTACTGTACTGCAAAGAGGGGCCCAAAGAGATATTACTTTAAATCCCTACCTAGTATCTACTAGGTTTTTATTTTTACTACTGTAGACACGGGGCAAGGGAGGGCTAATTTGGATCAGGACCCTACTGTAGGGACAAGGGGCTTTTAAAATCTGGATCAGGGCCCCTGCACCTACTCTACAGTAAACATTTAAAAAGACAAAGCTGCTAAAGATAGCTTCTGGCCTGAAGTCTAAGCAATTCAGATCCCTCCTTCCACTTGCAAGGGGAACTAAATTGATATTTTCCTATTCCCCAAACCCCCTCCTTCTCGTGTTGCATATTCATATTTTATTCTATTACACTTTTCATGCTTTCTAGAGTATTTCTCCAATTATTCCAATTATGTCTGTCATTCCCTATTTATTTTATTAATTTAAAATACTTCTTGGCTGCCTTGCCGGGCAGAAGTCCTCCCAAAGCAGCGTATTCTCTACCCTACACACACACACACACACTGTCATTCACTTCAAATACACTCAGTTTATTTGCTGTTCAAGCACTGATGTGCATCAGGAGTGAGCAACTTCCAGGAACTGTGGGGGCACATTGCCCCCCAAAACCCCAGTGGAGGCCACACCCCTACACCCACTTGCCTTTACGCCACTGTTCTGCCAAACTGCAGTGGTGCAGCAGCAGAGAGGAAAGCCTATTTTAAAAAGAATTTGGATGGGCTGAATTTTGGTGGTGCAGAGCAGTGGTTTCAAGAAGGGGCTGTTTTGCTATTTTTGTCCCCCCTGCTGCTACAACCCTGAATTTGGGTGACGGGGCAAGTGGAGTTCTCAAAAATGGCCAATGCCCCAGGTTGCCCACTCCTGCTGTCTACAGTAAGTAAAGGCAAGTTTACATGATTGCTACTTAAAAAAGAAATGTTATCATAAATTATGCTTCCCCCACTACCACTGCGTGATGAAACTCAGATTAAGAAAAGCAAACAACACATGAAAACTACCAAAAAAAAACCACCTTATTTCCTTTGTTGTACAATGATTTTACCGCATGGGAGAACATTTGTAAGAATGGTTGACCACAGAAGGTTAATGGAAACAATCGTTCAATTATATGGGCTCACCCAAATTGTATTCTGATCAGAGTCTACAGGATGGCGATACAAATGCCGGCTTCAGATTTTTGAGGGCCCTTGGGCAAGACACCCTCAATGGGCCTTGTCTGTTAGTGAGTCTACTACTTTCTCATCTCTATTGTCACCAGCTGCTAGCACTCCTTATCTTCTTTCCCAGCATTGCTACCACTTACTTGCTTGTGTGGTAGAGAGCCAGTGAGCAAGCAGATAGCAGCATCTACTGCTCCTCCTCCTTCTCCTCACCACCACCATTGTCTATGCTAGGACAAGAGGCAGGTGAACAAGCAGGTTACAAGTCCAGGGGGCTTTTGTCAGTCTGTCCCTCCTAACATATGGCCCTAAGCAGGGCTCCACTCCAGTTGTGCCTACATTGATCCTGGCCCTAGCAGTACAGGACTGATTTACACATGAATGCTATCACTCCATGACTGCATCCTCAGTTAGTGGCTTTATTATGTATGTATGTATGTATGTATGTATGTATGTATTGCATTTATATCCTACCTTTTTTCCTCCAAAGAACCCAAGGCAGTACATAATCTTCCTCTTCATCTTTATCCTCACAACAACAATCCTGTGAGGTAAGTTGGGCTGAGCGCCTGAATGGCCCAAAGCCACCCAGAGCTTCCATGGCCAAGTGGAGACTAGAACCCAGAACTCCCGACTCCCAGTCCAATACTTTAGCCACTACATCACACTGGCTTTGTGAAATGGACATCACAGAATAGCACAGTTCATCTCAAACACAATGCTTTTTAACCGAAGTAGTTTGCACATTCTACATGCAACATGGCAGCTGGGTGATTAGCAATAGTATGTATGAACTAGTCCATAATGTGAATCCTATTTTATTCAAGAAGCAGTATGATCTATTATTTTAGTCCCTCCGGTTTTAGCTGTTGCACCTGACTGTCATTTTAGTTCTTCTATTCATATTATATTTTATGCGATGTTCACATGCTTATTAGTTGACTAGTATATTAGATATATCTGGCAGATCAGAGTTCAAATTTCACCTCCACCGTAGACTCTGGGTGCCTTCAGTGAGAGGGCTGCTTCTGCACTTTGAGTGAAGCTACTCTTTAATGGATGGCTTTGGCCATTTTATCACCTCTGAAGCTTAGTTCTGCACTAATAAGTAATGACAATTTACTTCTAGTGATTTCTCCTAAGTTCAAAAACAATGGGCTTGGAATATGAATTTTCACAACTCGTAATACCTAAACAGATTCTGAAGACACCTCACTTGTCCTGATTCCCCCCCCCCACCTGCTGCTCGTAACTTAAAATCAAGATTGTTATTATGAGCTTTTTGTAGGCGTGTTACACCTCAGTGGCCTTCATCTACTGTACTAAACATGCAAAGCTCAGAGCCAGTGTTCCCCTTCCTCAGATTTGATTATTTAACCCTTCAGTCCTGGTTTGGGGAACGTCTTTCAGCCCAAGAGCCAAATTCCATTTCAGAAAAGTTCTCGGTGGCTATATTCAAATGGTGAGAGGGGCCAAAGGCAAGGAGGTGAGGCTTAAAGCTCCTACTGCTGGAAACTAAGCCATTGGAGAGGCATTTCAACCTTTCAGAATGGGGGGGCGGGGTTTACTGCACAAATGCCAGAAAACCTCTAAACCGTGGAATATGGTGCCCATAGGACCCTCCAATGGTGTCCACAAAGCTCTCCCCTCCCTGTCCCGTTAAAAAAAAATGTTTTAAGAAACCCATGGAAAATGTTTGGGCTTGGGCAGCCTCCTTTCTCTCCCTTTCTAGCCTTGCTCTTTCTCTCCCCTCTACCCCTTTAACTTGCTATTTTCTCCTCCCTGTCTTCCTCTAGCCTCCCTGTTTCTCTCCTCCTTCCCCTTTTAGCTCACTTTTAACCAGCCAGGCCCCCACAGCAGCCATTATGTGACTACTGTCATCCATCGTGGTGAGCCATTTTATAGTGGCATCCACAATAGTTTCTCAAATTCCCAAATGTGCCCACAGGACCAAGAAGTTTGAGAACCCTGCACTAAACCATCGGCGGTTGAGGGAAAGGAAGTGTGGCCTTCTGGGGAATCCCAGAGTGCTTGAAGTTCCCCACCAAGGCTTTAGTCACAATAAAATGATGTTTTTAAAATGGAATGACATTTACAGCACAATGCCTTGGCTCAAGTCCCGAGTAACCATCAATTGACTTGGGAAATTTCCAAATTCAGAAAAGTCAGCAATCCCGCACTAGCCTGATCCTAGTGGGGGTTATGTTCAGGGTAGTGTGTTGTGGGAACTAGTGGGAACTAGTCAGATCCTTATCTAGCTAAGCAAGAGCCCTGCAATTGGGCAAGATCCAATAAAAAACAAAAAACAAAGGGGGAATGAAGCCTTTTGAACTTCTTTTTGCTCTCCTCAGAGAAAGATTACTGTGTTTTTTGTCTCCTGATTCTTTTTTTGCATTCTTTGTTTCTACATGGAGCAAGTAGGGGAAATCTCACAGCTTAATTATCCACACCCAGAGTTACTTAGGCGATGCACTGCCATTCCCCAACCCGTACTACATTTTCAGAAAGTGATGCATACACAAAGAATTACAACCCAATAAAGGTCTCTCAAAAGCAGACAATTTGTTTTTATAGCATTCTCTGACGACATTCATAGTTGCCAGCTCTATTCCAAAACTAGTCAAGAGAAGCTTGCCATCAATATCTACGTCATGGAGATGTTGGGCTGTTCACACATTAACCCACACTCAATGACTGGGTTCACACAACAGTCTAACCCACACTCAGTGGATGAGTGTGGGTTCTTGTTGAACCATGGGCTCTTTGTTGAACCATAGGTTAGCGTTGTCTGAACTCAGACTGAACCATGCAGTGAACCTTAACTACCCAAACAACCCAAAATCAAAACCATTGGTTCTCAAGGTGGCTTGTTCAAGAAAAATAAGCTACTCTGCATAGTTAACAAGCCACCCAGAGGAAACTGTCCTGGGTTCAGGCAATATGCTATCCCACAGTTCAACAAGCAATCTGCAGTGCAACAACCGACACTCATCCACTGAGTGTGGATGAGTGTGTTGTGCAAACCCAGTCATTATGAAGATGCTGTCAGCATTTTAAAGCATATCAATACTGGCAAGAATAAAAAAGATGTCACTAAGTCAGTTGGACGCATATTAAACAATATAGCTGCAAGCTTGGATAAATTAATCAACTCGGGATCTAATCCAGAATCCCATGTGGGTGCCGATGGAATGTACATGTGGCTCTCCAAAATCAATTGAAATTGATGGGCCATCTGGTGTATATGGGGAAGTCCATTTGTGCATTAATATTCCTGCAACTGTGACTCTTAAACAACCCACTGTTCCAAGAAAGAATAAGATTACTTTTGCTTCCATTTTGCACCTAAACCTAACAGACAGTTTGCCTTTCAGAACACTTTATTTATTCATATATTTATTTATTGAAGGCATTTATAGGCCAACTTTTATGGATACCCTATTTCCATAAGAAATACAATATTCAAAATTTACATTCCAAACATAAATGCATTATATATCAAGGCATCTTTAAAACCATAAACATGACGGTAGCAATAAAAATGACAATATAAGACTAACATATTACCATTGAAATTCACTAAATGTTTGATCTTGCTAAATGTTTGATAGCATTTCAACAGCAGTTCATATGAATAGAACAATGGTATTTAAAGGAAAAGCAACCTGAAATAGATAGGTCTTTCAAGCCTACTTAAAGGCTTGCAATGAAGGAACCATGTGCAACTTGCCCAAAACAGATTTCCACTGCCATGGGGCCACCATTAAAAGGCCCTATCTCTGGTGCCCATTAGTCTGACTGATCTCACTGGAAGGCATAATAGACTATTCATATAGTTTTCCTTCTTACAAGAAGAACATCAATCAAATGAAGCTAACAGTTTGAGCTCCATCACATCTACTTTTTTTTGGTATGCTTCCGCGATTTCCACATCCGTTTTATTAGCATGTCAAGTGCTGGTCACTTTCACATGCATGTGCTGGTTCACTATTTCGCCTCATTTACCTTTTCATCTGCACCGGCTCGTGCTTCCGATTGCGCCCGCCCCACCCTGCCCCTTGTCCTTCCCCCTGCACTTCATTGGTTGTTGTGATTGTGATGGACATTGTAATGGACGTGGGTGCCCCCCCACCATCATTCTGGTTTTGTGGTCTAGCATTTTAGCGATTTTGGGGTTTATCGGCCAGGCACCATTTCTGCCATTCGAGGTGCTATAATGCTCCTTTCTGCATGGGGTGTTTGCATGCCCGTGCATCCTCCCTCTTCCTGGTTGAGCATTTGTATGGACTGGAGGAGAACCACCCCGCACTCCTCTTTCGTCAGCAAGACCACCCGTCAACACAGATGCCCCCAAGAAGGGAGATTCCACAATATAGCGCGAGGGCAGCAATACACGGGGAAATAAATGCTTTTTTATCCTGTGTGGAGAGGAAAAAAAGACTTTCCCTGCTCTAAAAAAGCACAGAAAATGCAGGGGAATAGGCAAGATGACTGCAGGACAGGCACAATGTCATGTGAGTACCATGTTGCAAAACGGCAAACAAGGCAGGACGAAAGTGCGATAAAACGCTGGTGTGATGGAGCTCTTTATCAGCATCCATGCAGTTTTAAATCCTGGATTTCTACAAATATTGATGGGCCTTGAATTTGCTGTTGTTAAAAGCCATTTCAGTTCTATTGTAGTCTCATGTTATATTTTCAAATGGGATGAACATGAAAATATTGTAACTTATCTGACCGTGAGATAAGTTACATCAATTAACCTTTTTTTTCAGTTAAAAGGTCTTATGAAACAGACTCTAATCTTCAACAGGACAGAACCATAGCTCAACAGCAAAGCACATGCGTCACATACATGAGGTCCCAAATTTCATCCTCAGAATCTCAGGTACGTGGGCTTGGAAACACCTGAACATGAATCTTTTGAGAGTTACCACCATCAGCTTAAACAATATTTGATGAATTAATTGTCTGGTAGCATAAGGAACTAGATTTGTTTATGGGCTGGATCCAGATTTACTCATACTTCAGAGTAGAGCCATTGAAATCAATGGGATAAGTTAGACTCATTGAAATCAATAACTAACTTAAACCTCATTCATTTCAATGGATCTACTCTAAGGATGACTAAATCTGATTCCAACTCATTGTTTTTCCTTGGTTCTTCTCAACTGGCCTTGGGTGTATGTGTGCACAACTGTTGGGGTTTTCCCCCTCGGTTTTAGTTAAGCAGGATAATTAAAGCATTTATTATAAATAGGTTCAATGACCTTACCAGTGCTTGACAGGGGTGACTAGCAATCAAGTCAAGAGAAAAGGCAGGAAGAATGTGAGAACTAATTACAAAGACTAGTAGCAGTCAACAGTCTCTCAAAGCTCTGGGGATCCCTGGGGCTTCCGCATAACTGTGATTAACCATTTTACAACATACATAATACAAGTTTGATAGAAAAGATGGTGAATATGAAGGAGGATGTGATAAACAAAATTTAAATTATGAACATTATGGAGTGAGTGGAGAGCGTGAATTGGGGTCACTGAAGGAAAATGACTTCTCAGGACCAACAAAAGATAGCACTTCTCAATGGGTTCCCTCCCTCAGTGACTTTACCTTCTCACCACCATTGACAACAACTGATATTGCTCCTTATCCCTTTTTATTTTTTGCATCACTGCTCTCACTTGCTTGCTTGACAGAGAGCCAGTGAGCCTGTAAACAGTGGCATCCACTGCTCCTCCTTCTTGCCACTACCACTGTCAGGGGCTCAGTGAGAGGCAGGTGAACAAACATGCTCCAATGATTAAGAGATGGAGCAACACCATAGGACTCTTGTCAGTGGGCCCCTACTGGGGTGTGGGGTCTTGGCACATGCCCGACTGCCAACCGTTAACACCAGCCCTGCAACAAGGCCACCAGTGGTGGCCCTCTTCGTCCAACTTCAAACCTCCCTCTCTGAGAGTGCCCCACAAACTCCTGTGGTCCCTGGGACATCCCCTCCCAGAAACCAAAGTCTGAATGGGCAAGCTGACTTGATTATTATGCGCTTCTGACAAACACAACTGGGCTCATTTATGGATAGTTGGTTTGCATTTGTTTTCTCATATAAACAATAACTCATTAGCACATATAATTTCGGAAGGAGAATTGTGTATGCTGTTTGTATAATTGTTAATTCTATGAAGATATGTCTTAATGGATGATAATATTCAGCTGATTTCCTTTATTTATTTATTTTATTTTATTTGGTTCATTTATTATTTCTGGGGGAGGGAACGCTAAACATTTTTTTAAAAAAAGAAGTATCCCCCTCCCCGACAATTACAGTTGCTTGATTATTATGAAGAATTCCGTGCCAGGATGAAGAGGCAACAGACCCTTTGTCCCATATCAAAAGCAATAGTAAGCTAGAATTCTGGATTATTGGAAATGCAAAAGTGTGCTGGTACACACTGCTCAATTGCTCCTGCTTGACTCTGCTTAACACTAGGAGTGTCTAAAGAAACCAGGATGCCTCTGTCCATGGTTTGTTTAGCATTACATCCAAACTGGGATTTCTAGTTTGTTGCTCTCCTAACAACCCAGAATCATATGTCAGCATACTTCCTCATTGTGGATAACTGGTTATGCCCAAAGTAGCTCATAATGTGATATTACATTATGAAATGCTCCAAGGCAACAATGCTAGCTCCAGTTTTGGAGGGGGGGGAGCTTGGGCAAGGTGCCCTCAGTTGGGCCCCCAATCTCTTTTCTGTGTGCTGCTGCCTAGTCACTTGCCCTCTCCCTCTGGGTCCAATCCACAAACCCACACAGAGAAAATGAACAAGGGAAGTGGGGATGCTGCTCCATCTCCTCACTCTTGTCGTAGCTTGTATGCTTCAAGAGGGCAAGTGAAAAGGCAGCAACAGTGAGATGCTGCAGGACCAAGAAGCTCCTGAGAATGGCAGTGGCCCCTTGTAGGTGCATGGCCCTCAGCAGGTGCCCAACAATGCCTATCCTAACAATAGCCATGTAAGCCAGAGATGATAACTATACCATAATTGTGAAATATGTAAAAGCACTGCCAAAGGATTGAATACCTGAGGGGGGTTAGAAGAAAAGCCAGGGAAGCAATGAGAGAATCACACCTCAACCAGTGGAAAGTCATTTCTCATGTCAAAGTTTTTCTCACACAGCAAATACTTAACAACCTCCCTTCTTGTTCACAATAGCCAGGAATTGGCTGTCATATAGGTCTTTGTGTAGGAGCAGGCATGCTGATTAGGAATATTGTGCACCACATGGTTTTCCAGGAAACAAGAAGCTGCACCAACCAAAGGGTTATTATGGATGACTTTAATTGCTATCCGTGGTTGCTATGAGTTTTCTGTTTTCCTAGTAAAACATGTATTGTATGTAACCCACAGCTTCCCACCCAAAGTCTGTGTTTAGTCTGAAAATGCAACTGATACTAGGAGGGAAAAAGTGGAACTGTATCAGTCTCTTTCCTAATGGCAAAACTATTAACAACAGGACATATTTTTACACACACATACACACAATGTCCCTTCACCACATACTCCTAACCATCTGCTACATAAGTTTCTCTTGGGTTATTGGTAATTTCTTTCAGATTTGTTGGCAAAAAAGATGCTAAGTCCCTTTCAAATCCATGAGGGCAGGGGAAGAAGGTATCTATTTTCAAAACATTGTTGGATAATACCTCAGAATAGTTAGAAATGTTTGTAGAGAGTAATATTCTAGGTGTACAAAATATAAAGGAGTGTGTGTGTGTGGTGTGTGTGTGTGTGTGTGTGTGTGTTTTAAAACATTTATTTAGTAATGTGCATTGCCTATTTTTTCATTCAGAATCATTATTCAAAGCTACCTTTCAGGTCACTTTGGACTTATATGTCACTTTACCTATGTAGGACAAAATCTGAAGTGGGTTAAAATAAGGAAAAACACTGCCTGCTAAGAGGATTTTGCAACTTATCTTAGTTTAATTTCAGATAACAGAGCACAGTTTTCACAAGACTTCAAAGGTGATGGTGATCCTTCCCCCACCCCACCCCCAAAAACTCTGAGCTGGACCTGTTTCTGGCAAGCAGATTTTTGTGACAAAGGAAATAAGGGAGCACAATGTCATACTATTGAAAAGTACATAAATTCAAAAATTACAAGTACTGGAGGAAACACAGATGGAAAAGGTATCTACTTGGTCTTTTGAAGAAGAGCACTTTCTACAACCTAGCGGAAGCTGCCAGTTTCAATAGCAGTTTTAATGCCATATAAAACTTGCTCTTTCTACTAAGAATGAGGTGACATTCATTTTTCACATGTTTGAACCACTATGCAAAGTGAAATTCTGTTATCCTTTAAAATACGCACTTCTTCAAACTTTGTAATGGACTTCTCCAATCAAAAAATGCATACGAAAATGTTTATGTTAGAGAAAACAATGTTCAAAAATGTATCCTATTAGGAAAACTGCTTTCTAAAATTAGGTAAAAAATGCAGATATTAGGAGAAACATGCATAAATATACTTGTGATTTTTCATACGTTATCAAAAATCAAAATCTCAACGTTCGAGACAAATCAAACAAATGATGAATGAGTCAGATGATTCACTCATTACGATGAGGGAGCCCTGTTAATCTAAAAAAAAAAGTGGGCATCGAAACCTCAAACCAACAGCCCTGTGAATCAGGCTTCAGCATACACAAGATGAAACTAAGATGAAGAAAGATCTCCAGTTATCCAGCAACCCTTTTTCCAGTAGCCAATATCTTCAAGAATTTGATGCAGAAAATTGGCTGTGTAGTCTGATAAATCCCGTCCTCACTTTTCGTTTATTTCAGTCTCAAATCTATACCTTGTTTGTATAAGCAAACCAAAAGTAAAAAAAATGAAAAAAGGTGTGCTTATCTGAGGATGAGCAAGATCGTATAATGATACCTATAGAAATGTTTAAATTAACCTTTGGAACAATGCACCAAGCATTACTGCTCAACAACCTGCATTTATTTCAACATACCTCATCCTTGTAGGAGGACAGTGCAAGTCCCATTGAAATGAATTCACAATTGGCATGTTACTCTCACATTGACATTATTAACAGTAAGAAATAATTGGCTATTCCTAGCCTGAAAACAGTTGTAAAGTTTTATGGTATTCAATGACTTCTCTGTAAAACAAAAACTTAGCCTCGATTCCACCTAACCCTCAAAAATATGATCACTGGAGACTGGTCCAAGTGGGTTTTATCTTAGCAAAGTAGTTCTAAAACAGCATTAAGCTTGAATATTAAAATTTCTTCCAGAACGCTATCTTCCCCCACCCGCCAAAAGTAGTTTGGCAGTACAAAAAAAAAGGGGGGGGGGCAAAATGATACATCAGTTCTGCAGTTCAGATTTTAAAAACAAGTACACAGAAATTCTTTAAAACAATGTACAGAACAGAAAAGATGGCAGTCTTGTTTCCCTGAAACAACCATAATCAGAGATAGATGTGAATTTCAATGAAGAATGAAGGTAGGCTTAAATAAAAAAAGTTTTGTAAAACACCTCCATTTTTTAGAAAAATGTTCCAGCCATTGGTTTGTTAGTTTTCCTTTCAATCTTGATCTTTTATAGAAGAAGTTGAGCAGTTTTGTATAAAGCTTTTCTAAGCTTCTGTCATCAAATAAGGGCAACAGGAACAGTATGGATTTACCAATCCTATACCTACTTACCTAAGAGTAAGCTTCACTGAACTCAGTGGGGACTTACTTTTGAGTAGACATGCATAATATGACTGCACTGTTTGTTGAGTAAAATATCCTAGATATCTATTTAGGAAAAAAAACAGGAAGACACTTCCAGGATTTAAATTGATTTCCATTCACTTACAATCCTTTAAATTATAGAATGAGGCCATGTTCAGTAGGAATTCACTGTATGTGTACCAGAAACCTCTTACTGATTTTTTTTAAATTGTGAAGACATATTAGTGACAATTGCAGTGTGATACATATGTCAATTGAAAGTGAAATGGAGAGGTTATTCTATCATGAACATGAATTAGAATGCTACTAGTAGAGAAGACACAGAGAAATGTTTTATACTTGCTCTTTTGAGGAAGAAAAATGATACTATTCTGAGGTGATGAAAATTAATCAAAATCTGAAATACAGGTGAATTTCACTTAATAGCACTGTTAGCTGTATATATGTTTTAAACATTGCCACTGCAATAACCTCTCAGGCATTTTAAATTTTATTAGCAAAGCAAGCTAACATTATCAAAAATTATTCTACCAGGATAATTATTATGACTGGAATGACCTTGTGTTCCCCAAGAGGATTTTTGCCTTTTAATTCACGTCCCTCAAGAATAATTTTATTACCTCAAGCTCACAGAAAATACCATTTCTAGGACTTAACACTTCACATTTGTTATTTTTAGCATATGAGTTTTTAAATCGTTACAGTTGGCAAATGCAATGATTTATGTAAATTCTTTATCACCTCATGGGGGATTAAAGTGTTATAATTTGATAATGGTGTTCCACTTTAACACAACCAATATTATTTTCAAACAGAGCAATTTTACTGAAATTGACTGATAGTTTGAATCTCAAACAACTCAAACATCTCAAAGATTTCATAATGTTTCATAAAATAAGGGGTTTAATTTATCACTGCATGTTTTTTCCTGTTATATGTTAATCCATATTACTTATTGGTTGTCAGATAAATAATATAAAATGGCTAGTTGCATGAGCAATTCACAGCACAAATCTATGCAGGTCTACTCAGAAGGAAGTCCCACTGAGTTCAATAGGGCTTACTCCCAGGTAAGTGAATATTGAATTGCAGCATAATTTAGTTGTGTGGCAATTGTATTAGAATTAGTTAATTTCAATTAAAATGTTTAGCCTACAGCAGGCACTGATAATTGTAATAGGTATTCCAAAGTGGAGAACTCTTTAAGCCACAATTATACATTTTGCAGACAACAGCAGGTTCATGGTTCATATAAAACAAATAAAGTTAAGCAGTTTATAGAGCAAGCTTGGGATTTCAATAATTTTTGTGTATTTTAGAAAATAGGAAGTCCTCCATTGAAGATTCTACTGAGAACATACTGTTGCATTTAAATACTACTTGAATACTATTGTATTCCTTATATCAGTCAGATTTTTTTCAGTCTATTATTATTGTCTGTTTGAAAATAGGATATAGGTAACAAAGGCAGTTTTAAAAAAACCTCAGACTGATATAGGAAATGATATAGGAAATTTAAGGTTAGGAAAAAAAATCTCAGACTGATATAGGAAATTTAAGGTTAAATTTGAATCCATTTGAATTAGATGTTTATTTAGTTTTGTTTATTGCAAAATCAAAGCACTGGATACCTGTGATGGGTGTTAGGTGAAAAAGTAGGTATTTGCTTAATAGCACATTCATGGAATCAACAAAAAAAGACCAATTCTAAGCAGAGTTAAAGAAGTTTAGAACTAAGTAATGTGTCAATTTACATTCATCACAGACCTCTGTTAAAATTTGTAAATCTAAGTATTATTCAATGCTCTTCAGGATCCTGGTTTTTCCTTGGATATTGTGTGTGTGTTTCTGTGCGTTTTAATATTGCTATTTCAAATTCACTTTGGATGCAGGACAAGTTAAAGCAACCCAAAGATAAGAGCAAAGCAAAGATAACAGTAGGACAGCATTTGGAGGAAATATGAGAGGAAACTCTCGTGAAACATCTGCACTTGCTAAAACCCAACTCTGCTATGGTCTTAAAGCACGCTACATTTGCAGATACATTTCAGTGTGGTTTGAAAAACGGTTTCCACTACCAAACAATTACTTAGCAAAATATTATATTTCTGGCAGCTAAACTCCGTCTTCTAAAAGCAACAAATGACAACAGTTTTTGCAACAAAGGATTGTAGCAACCTGCTATAGTGAATGGGAATTTAGAAGACGTACGTACATCCTAAAACAGAGCCATTGAAAGGACTTTCAGTTTATAGGTTGACGGTTCTCACAGAAAGTATTCCCTTAGAAAGCAAGAATTAATCACACCTTGTATGGCAGTTTTCAATTAAATACTTCACAAAAATAATACCTGAAGCATTGAATGGACTGTTCACTGCCAGCTGGCATTTGCCAGAAACTTTCCCCCTTGAACTTTAAACTGGTCACCATAGGTATGGGATTACTTATTAGCAACATCCTTAAAATGACCTTTTCTATTAAAAGGTGAGCATGTAGCTCATTGTTTCATGATGGCATGGATTGTAATTATATCCCTCTCTGAAGTATTACATATGTTCAAAAACTGCAGGAAGTCTCTGAAACACTCTCCATTTGTTATGCAAAATGTTTTGGTATTCATGTTTTTAAAATAAATGTGTGTTGGGGGGATGATGGACAGGAGGAACAAGCTGCTCTTTTACTTTTTAAATTAGGCAAAGTGATCCTGAGTAGAATCTATAACCTAACTGTACAAATGTTAGATTTGAAGATACAAAATAAGAAAGGGAAAAATGTGCATCCCATAATACAGGAAAATTAATCTTAGAATTTCAACTCAGATATGAAAAATGAACACAAATATCAAATGTGTCTGAAACCTGTTTGAGGTTGCAATGAAGCGCACATGTCCATGTCACTGAATTCCATCAAAATTACTACCAAGTAAACATGCCCAAGATGAGGCTGCGTATCTGCCTGTCACCTATGGGAAACCGTTTAAAAACAAAACATTGCCTCCCAAATGGTTTGAAATTTCACTTTTTCTCCATATAACACTATAACCTTTAAACAATAAACTTTGGCCACTTATGCCATGCAGTTTTGTTCTAAAGTTGTAAAGTGAACAATTCTCACCAACACAAGTGTTTGATTTAGTTTTGGGATTTTTTTTTTAAGTGCAGTTTGCCTAAGGGTACAACTTTCATTACATCAACAAAAGAAGGAAAACAGAAGCCAGGAGGGGGGAACTATAGAAACTCACTTTATATAAACAGTGAGAGAAACCTCCCCCCACCCTCCTATGGCCACCTACAGTGCAGCTACTTTACCATTAGCACAACATTGCCTTGTATTATTAGCATACCTTCTAGAGACCAATTTTGCCATTACGAGCTAGATGAGGTCCTGACTCTTAGTTTGTCAAACACAGAGCAGAAAGATAGTTGATTTTGAAGGGAAAAAATGAAACATACCCAAATTGACAAAGCTCATGACCATGTCTGCATCATTCAGAAAGTTGGTATCATGCAGGCTAGCTAAGGGAGGGCTCTGTGTGGTCAGCGGAGTTGTGCGTGATAAGTGTATTCTTCGAGAGTATCCATTTGGAGATGCAGGGTATCCCTTCCTTAGCCCTTTGCTTTCTCCACCCAGCGATTCCCTCAGTGAATACTCCAGCTCTTCAGTATCTTCTTCATTCGTCATAGCATTGTAGAGGTCCAGCATAAAGAGGGGTGCAGAAGAAGCTTGTTTTCCAGGTGAAAATGGCCTGGGTCTGTGAGGTAAACCCAAGATGGAAAGGATTTCTCTCTGGATCTCTCTTCTCTCATGGTTCCGCAACCTCCGGTAAATAAAACTGGAGTGGACATGATTGTCTCCTATGCCTCCCTTAGCAGAACCCATTAAAATCCAATAATTCCAGAGCAAGCTCACCAGAGCTTTAAACACAGTTTGGTCCATATTTTTTAAAGATAAAACTCACACAACACTGTAAAAAAAAAAAAAGCAATCCTGCTTGTTCTGATCTCTTATAAAGTCTGATTTCCTAGAGGCTGTGGGGGGAAAAGATGAACTGTGAATTACCTATTCTTCATGTCAACGTTGTCATCTCTGCACATAACATCTTGGTGGGGCTTTGTTTTCTTTCCTCTCCTCTTATTTAAATATTACGGGATGTGTCAGGCTGCAGTTCTTTCTAAGAAAGCTGAAATTCAGATTTCCAGTTTTCCACTGTTGTTACAATTTTTTCTGCATTGATGGAGCAGAAGACCAGACTTTGGGCAGTTGATGTAGGCATTCCTGAACAGAACTTTCAAGAACCAGACTCTGGGATGCAGTTGTATTAGCAAGAGATCATCTTCAGTCACAATGGCGTTCTCAGAGTAAACCTCTCCTGCTGTGGTTTCTAATCAGTGAACTATCTAATTAATACTCTTCTCCCACCTTGCGTTCTTTCCTGAATCACAGCTCACTAGCCTTGCTCTGCAGCTTGGTGGTGTAACATCTATTTTTCTCAGTAACCAGCTGAGACCATTAACAGCTTTACACCCTCCTTAATGTCCAGCCAATCTGAAACATGTACCAAGCACTTAAAGGCCTTGCCCTGAATTCACTCAAGGGGAAAAAAGAGACAGGAAAAAAAAATTCCCTTCTGAAAATCCATCCAACCTCTCTCAGTTCCTTAACTGTTATTTCCACCTCAAGCAGGCAAAAAACATAGCAGCTCCCTTCAACAGAGATCTAAAAGCTAATGTAAGCACAGCCCTGCTGGGAGAGAAGAGGCTTCTCATTGTAATTTGAACCGGGCAGAGTGAGGGGGGAAATGACTTAACCCTTTTGCTGCCACACCAAGCTATTTTCCCCCTTTGGTTTACAGTCCTGTCTCTAATAGGTTGAGATAACGTTCCCTTCAAAAGAATCATGGCACCAAAGGTGGCTTAAAATCAGGATGTAGCAAATATAAATTGTTTCAAAGACCATATTTTTATCATACTGATTTGCATAACATCTTAAACTAAAACAAAATAAAACAATGCCTTCCTCCATCTAAACAGTTTAAACAATTATAGCATAATCCAGCCAAAGTTAAATATTTTTTAAGTTCCATTGATATCAGTGGGAAAGGGATTTGAGTGGTTGGTACATATTTCTTAATTTCAACGGGCACAATCCAACTAAAGTTAAGCCCTTAATATCACACTGATTTCAAGAGATTTTAAAAGCTTGTTTAAGTTTCCAGTTGAAAACAATGTGACTTAGCCTGCTATTCTATACCACCTACCTGGGAATAAGCCCCACTGATATCAATGAGAGTCACTGCTGAGTAAGCAGTATAGGACTGTATGATTAAACATTCTTAATTTTAGTTGGATTGTGTCCCTCCCTACTAAGAGTGTGAACATTCCTTTTTACTTAGTTCAAATTTGTTTTAAATGGAAAAACATGAATTATTTGCCAAGTATTGGAAATGATTTTTTGGATCTTTAGCAAAGCCTTGTAGAGGTTCTTTGCTCTTATGTAAGCATTCTTAACCATTTGTATTTGGTGGTTGGCTCTTATCAAGGCAAAATACTTTCACATACATAAATCTAAACATACATTTGCAATATGATTTCTTTCATGTTTCTGCTTCCTGAAAGCAGAATTCAAAGGTGATCAGATATCATTATCCGTGCAATCAAGTTCTGCCTGCCGAGAACTATGCAGGACTTTTGGATTAGACAGAATGCCTCATTTCGCAGAACCGGAAATATTAAGGCTAATTTACACATGACTGTATGTCATTTGGTGCCTCCTTGGTCAATTATTCGACACTTGCTAAGCCACAGCTGAGTGTATGAGCTTCTTTCATTGAAAAGCCGTTGTTTTTCTAGCTCTTTGATTTGTGATCAACATTGCTCATTTTGAAGGAATCACTCAGTGTTGATCAAGCGATGAACGTTCTTGTGTGAATTCAACTTCGGCCTGAGTAGGGGGTGCTTCCAGATGGAGGGCTCTCAGCATGACCAATCAGAAGACATTGTAAGCTTAGTCTGTCAATTTTTTTCCTTAGCGGGTTTCCCACATAAGTAAAAAGACGGAAATACAAGAGGGTTATGAATGGAAGACAATGATATTACCACCCCCGGAAAACTGCACAAACAAGGCAAGGTGATGGCACAATCAGATGCTAATCTGGAAGCAGCCTCTGTTTTCCCCTCTCACTTCAGTGGACGGGTGCTCAGAGTTTGCCAACTTGTATCCACAAATCTGGAGGGAGGGAAATGCATGTGCATATCAGTCATCAAAGGATAAAACTGAGAAATCTCTGTATCCGGGCAAGATATTATACAGAATCCAAAGCTGGTTAAATACAGTGATTCAGGGGTTTTCTTCTCCTGCTTACTATAGATCAGGAATGTAAATATCAGGGGTGGGGGGAGGCAGCAAAGGTGAAAAGGGGCAGGCCAAAATACAAAGCATGCCAACATATTTTAGTGTAAAGCTCTTACTGCCAGTAACTAAGGCTAGATCTACACTCCTGCTTTAGCAGTATGGAAGTGCACTGATAACTGTTGGGGCACAATCCACATTCCATATACCGCTTTCATAGTGTTGTACCTTGCTTTTTATTCCACGTTCGTAACGATTTGATACGAGGTGTAGATCTGGCCTATGCCTTAGGGAAGGCATTTCAACCTTTTAGAATGGAAAAAAATACTGCATAAAAATAGTTGGGTGATTCCCCCCCCCCCAGGCCTGAGGTTTTGCACCCCTGCTGTAGATAGTACCTATTCATCACTCAAACTTTATTCGTCAATCATGTTTATTATTGTTCATTAGACATATTTATTAATCATCTCTCTATCCAATGGATGCTCAAAGTAACATACAAATTAGATAAAACAACAATAGAATACAATAAAACCATAATACATGAAAATAATCAACTAAAAACAAGTGACCATTAAAATCCATTAAATGCCAGTGGAACAGTATCATCTTCACAGTACATCTGAAACATGGTAAAGAAGGGGTTAATTTGGCCTCACTAAGGAGAGAGTTCCCTAACTGGGGTACTGCTAAGGAAAAGGCCCTGTCTCACCAACCTAATCTCTTTAGATAGAGGAACATATAACATATGAGTGCCAATTTTTTGGTAGAAAGGTGAGGTTCAAATAAAATAAATAAATGGTGATGCTTGTAACTTATGGATCACTTCATATGTGAGGAGGCAGCCTTTCAGATAACCTGGCATCAAGCCACTTAGGGATGCAATCCTATTTACATAAGGTCTCTTGCAGATTTAAGAGCAAGCAGCAGAAGCCAGAACTTCTGGACTGGGCTGAGAGTTGTTGCCATCTCATTCCTACCCCAGGATTTATTTTCAAAAGCTTAGAGTCACTGCAAAGATAAAGCTGCTGACCTGTGCAGGAGAAACCCCAACTTTGTAACTATCATCTGATACAACATTTTCCTAGTGGCTATTTCAATAATATCTATGGGGTGAAGTAGCTACTGAGGGTGGGAGAGGTTAGCAGATGATAATGTTTGGAGGAGCCTTCAGGGAGGGGAAGAATGCATCATAACTGATCTATACTTTAATGACTTTAGGTCAACCATGTTAGGAGGTTCACCTGAAAAGCACTCTGAAAGTTTCAGAAATATAATAAATATATATGGAACAGCAAGAGGTTGCAGATATGGGCCCGTTCAGACATAACAAGAAGTCATGAGTCCAGGTTTGTTGTATACAAGCAGGGTGTTCATGCATGGTGCTCGATCGCTCCCACACCAACTGGAAGTGGCTCAACAAGCCACGGACCCAGTGTTGACTCCTGGTTTTGAGGGGCCCTTAGGCAAGACACCCTCAATCAGCCCTCTTCACTCAGTGGCCATTTTTGTATGACACACTAACCCCTTGTGGATAGCGTCCAGGAGTTACCCATGAGGGGTTAGCGTATTGTGTATGTGTGTTATTCCTGCACCCACAATGGTTCTGGTACCCACCCTCAGTACCCATGCTCTGCAGCTGAGGTTACAAGTCCTGGGATGGCATATCATGTCATGTGGGGGGCTCTCTGGGGAAAAACACAGCCAACCATAGAGACGGCAGCCTAGATTAGCCAGAAATGCCACTGATGCTCTAGCCCACTTGCCCAATCTCGAGGTTGCCTAGCAATGACTGGTGTGGTCACACAAGCCCATTCCTGCTGTGGTGGCCACTAGGATGCATGGCTGCCACCAAAAGGAGCGTGGTTACAGGGAAGGGGAAGTGAAATATGCTGTCCCACATGGTTTTGCAGTTGTGTGAGGGGAAGGCACATCATGGTTTCCCTCCTCATCCCCATACTGTGGTTCCACTGCCCACCTTCTTCCCCCATGATCGTCCAAACACGCCCAGTGACTGTATCTTCTTACCACCATTGTCACCAGCTGCCTATCCTCTTCCCCATCATTTCTAACACCTGCTTGCTTGCCAAACAGAGCCAGTGAGCAGTGGCAACTACAACTACTCCTTGTGGCCAACACTGCTTGCTGTTTTGATCACCCCCCTCTGAGCCAGAATAGTTGGTGGGTAGGTTTCAGTGGTGAAGAGAAGGAAGTCAAGAGGCTTCTTGTCAGTGAGCCCCCTGAAAGGTGTGGGTCCTTGGCAGGTGGCCAACCATACCAACCCTTGATGCCTTCCATCTGTGGTTTGTTTATCTGTATATGTGAATCAGGAACTCTGGCTTTTCTCCTGTGACAAGCCAGAGTCATAAGCCAACAATAAACTCTGGCTTATCATTACATGCACACCACACCGATGGGTTCAATGATCCAAGAACATACAATCTCTGCATTAATAAACCTTTACCCAATAAATGACAGCACCTCACCATTTCTTATTCCCTTGGAATCTCTGAAGATAGGGGCACTTAGGTAAGCCCCTAACAGAGGATCAAAGTGGCAAAGGCGGTCAAATGGGAACAAAGTGGCCAACTGCTTAGAAATGGTGGGAGCATTTCTACTGCACTTTGTGATATGACATATGCCCAAACGTTGGGAAAATCAGAAGTCCCACTGAGTATGTGCAAGCCCATGGGCATATTTAAAGGAACGTCTGGATTCATTTAACAGTAGAAACATAATTTTACCTAACCTTATATAAGGAGCTAACTAGCTTGGGTTCTAATTAGCGATGTAATATTCTCAATTACCTATAATTATAACTTCAATGCTTCATAGAAATGAAAAGCTGAGATTTTTCTTTTAATCTTATCCTCCTAATAGACTGAGCTTTAAAATATATTGAAACTTGGCTGAAATTTAAAAGCTTATCCCCAAATACTTAACTTGAAATGAAATTTATATGCTGATTCCAATATCCAATGGACAGTCCCCTGATTTAACCCTTCAGACACACCATATATTTTTTAGTGTTTATGGCTCACTTTCATTCAAATTCTTCACAGAACATATTCTGTAACCTTAAATTCACTGTAAGTCTCAAACAAAGCTTTCTTGGGCACATAGAGTTTGGATCTATGTGCCCAAAGAGATCTTCACATGTAATTCATGTGTGTCTGGCCTTACTATGTTGAAACAGCATACAACCGTATGTGCCCAAGAAAACCTTTCCTGAGACTTAAATCTCTTAATTGGCACATGGCGAGACAGAAGTTCTCTTAAAGCCACAATGCATGGACAACACAATGGGCCTCTACACGAGCATATATGCCATTGTCCACGCTACATACTCTATATCGGGGTAGGCAATATGCCACTCGTGGGCACCAAGGTGCTATCGGACATTTTTCTTGGCACCTGCCAAGGTGCCCACCTACCTTTAAAAGAAAAAATTATTACATTTCTTACTGGTAGCTGGGATCATTTCAAAGCAAAGTGGGGGCCTCTACCTGCTCCCACCGTCTTTTCCCATGAATACCTCTGTGTCACTCATGGGGCTGAGAGACATTCTTAGGAAATGAAGATGACATTCTTAGAAAATTATGATATACTGATGTTTTTGTCTGCAGTGCACTCATTTTGTGGTGGTGCCTAGGACACTTTCTCAAATTCCCAAACGTGCTCTATATTGCCACTAGAATATTATGTACACTTTTAGCGGTGATCCTTCCATCTAAAAATTGTGAGTTTTTTCTGTAGCGTAATGCACGCATTTATTTAAGTACAGCAGGAGAACAACATCCCAATTACTAAAGCCAATTAGAACTACAAGCAACACCCAATGCCCCCCCCCCCGCTCACTCACTCTCGGATACAATGCTAATCCATCTTTTTAGAAAACAATAACATTATCTATTTAATTACCATGAATATTTGGGTCTTTAGTTTTGAATTTTGTAAAGACTTGCTGAACAATTTAAGGTTTGTTTTTTTAAAAAAAGAACTTCATAAGTTTTTCATTGAATATAACTAACAAAGAAAAGTGCAACTGCATAGTAAAATGCAGCCTACTCTATTTCAATAATTCTACTAGAGGGAACAATATTTCCATAGCAGTGTATTATCCAAGGCCTGAAGCAATCTGAATTTGACTGCATTTTATGGAAAACATTTAAAACTTTATTTCACTGCTTCATTTACTTTCAGTCTGTGAGCAAAGGATGGCATCCACAGTTTAATAAATAGCTTGTTGCTATGATTTGTTTGTCTATATCTGGAACTCTGAAGATGTTGCTTAAGAGATCTAGCATTGATACAAGATCCAGCAGTGACATAGCGTTGAAAATGGCATGATCACACAAAGGATTATTATAAGTATTATGATGATGATTATTATCATTATTATTATTTCACTTTCTGGCTCATGGTGATTTTTCTAGACAGGCTTTGCCAAGTCATGCTGTCTTTTACAGATTCAGGAATTTCCTGACAATTCAGCATGTTTTAAGTATGACTGATTTCTGGGTGTTGGTGTGGATGTATTTTGGTAGGCCCAGTTTATGAAGGTTTTCAGTATAATTTTTTTATGTGATACCGGTGATTAATGTGACTAACGGAATAATTGTGACCTTTTCCTGTTGCCATAGTTCTTTGACTTCCATGGCCAGTGGTGTATATTTGTCTCTCTTTTCTTCTTCCTTTCCAACAACATTTTTGTCATTCGGTATTGCTATGTCAATGAGGTATGTGTGTTTTCTTTTTTGTCTATGACCATTATGTCTGGTCGGTTGCAGGGTATTGTCTTGTCAGTATGAATTGTTCTGTCCCAGTATATTTTATGATCTGTATTTTCCAATATTGTTTCGAGTGAGTATGTATAGTATGGTGTAGGTTGTTTGATAAGGTTGAATTTGATGGCCAGTTGTTGGTGAATTATTTTTGCAGCTGTGTCTGTCTGTATAGTCCATTCCTGCCAGAGTTTTACACCCTCCTATTATATGGTCTATTGTTTCTTGGAATTGATGGCATTTCCTGCATAAGTCTGTTGTTACACTGTTATCTTTTATGATGTATTTTTGGTAGTTCTTGGTGGCTATAACGTAATCCTGTATAGCTATGAGGAATCCTTCTGTTTCTGGAAATAGCTCACCCTTCCTGAGCCATTTGTACGATTGTTCTTTGTTTATTCGTCGGTTTTGTATTATGTTATAGTGTTTCCATTGGAGTGCTTTTTGTGCCCATTTTTCTTTTTTCTGTCCGAGTGTGAGTGGTTGTGTTTGGTCTTCGTTTTGTAGTGCTAGGTTGAATGGGGTGTAATTTTTATCTGCTGTTACTATGGCTTTATGAATGGGAGTGTTTTTAGTGTGGAAGAATTCTCTGAGTGATTTTATCTGTTTAGCATGCATTGTGTTAATGTCTAGCAGGCCTCTTCCTCCTTCTTTCCTGCTGATTGTTGTTCTTTCAATGCATGAGTTGGGATGGAGCATGCGGTGTTTTGTGAGTTCGGTGTGATTGAGTCTGTTTATTTCTTCAAGTTCAGTGTGTGACCAGTGTATGATTCTGAATGAGTATGTGAGAATGGGTATTGCGTAGGTGTTGATGGATTTGAAAATGTTTTTCAAGTTCAGTTTAGATTTTAGGATTTGTGATAGACGAGTTTTATATTGCATTCTTAGTTGAGTTTTTACTGTGGAGTGATTGATTTTTGTGTTTTGTTGGAATCCTATTTGTATGTTTCATTTTCTTCCATGTTATCTAATACTTCGTTATTTAGTGTTTCTGCTGTTTCTTCTCCTTTCCATTTTCCTCTTTCTACGTGTAGCATCTTGCATTTTCCTATCCCAAATTCCATTTTCATGTCTGTTGTCAGTTCCTCAGTGAGGCCTTTTATCTGTGTCAAGGTTGAAGCATAGATTATGATGTAATCCATGTACAGGAGGTGACTGATTCTGTACTTTGCTTGTTTTTGGTGTTTTATGTCAATACCATTTGTGGTGTTGTTAAGGTTGTTGGATAATGGATTGAGACACAGGCATATGCCACGTTTGATATTTATTTTTTCTGTTTGTATATGATCCTTGTCTGTTATTAAGTGTATTGTCATTCTCCATGTCTCCATGATTCTTTTCAGAAAGTGGATTGAGGGATGTATTCTGTATATTTTGAGTACCTTTTTCAGCCAGTTGTGTGGGACGGAGTCAAAGGCCTTTTTATAGTCTATGCAGCAGGTGTGAGTTATTATTATTATTGATTATTATTATTATCATCATCATCATCATCATCATTTCTATACTGCCCCATAGCCAAAGCTCTCTGGGCAGTTTACACCAATTCATAAAATCCACTCATGTGTTCTAAACATGTGTGATGTGACCATAGGACATGAAATTAGCCGGGGATTCCCATGTGTGGAGAAGCTCTGCATGAATATGTCAGTACATGTGTAGGGCCTTGAACCTGTGGTCAGAGGGATGGATCTAGCTCACACAGCCCCCTCACATGTGCTTTGAATAAGTGAAGGGGCTCATCTGAACCCCTCGACTGTGGTGCAGCAAGGAGCATGGGATCCTAGCAGATCCATTGTATGGTATCCTGGTGTCCTTTCTAATCTGATCTCACAGTCAAAGTAATGCAACAGAACTTGTGGTTTGCTTTAGACCAGAGGCAGGTAATCATTTTTTCAGAGGGCTGAATGCGGTAGGATACAGGTGTTCTGAACATTTATCCTACTATTGTCACAATTCTTTGGGTAATGCTTCAACAACTAGTGAAAGAGGGGAAAGTTGTTGACATTTTATTAGGGTATTTCCACAAAAATCAACATATGAAACATCCATCTGACTTTTGTCAAATAGAATTTAGTACTTCCTGTATGAAAATAACAGGAGCACCGGGGGACAGGGGGATAGTTGCATCCAGTTTAAGGTGGTGCAATTGGAGGGATGGAAGTGGACTCCCCCGCCCCACCTCCCCATTAAATTTTACCGTTTAAAAGGGGGAACCCACAGGCACCTCATAATGTTAAAGATATATACAAACCTCACATACCTCTCCCCAATCCCTCTGAAGTGCTACCCTTTGAAAAGAGGTACATAGCTTAGGAAATTCTCTTCCCCTCTCCCCGCCATTTCCAATTACCATTTGTCTTTTCCTCTTGTTTCCTCCCTGCTTTTTCTTTCTCTTCTGTATTTCATGCAGAGCAAGTCTTGGAATTCTCAAGAGGGGATGGTGGTGGGTAGGAGATGTTCTGATTTTTATTTTTATTTTTTGCTAACACTAGTGAAATGTAAATAACTTCTGGTAGTTGCAAATTTGCATGCATACACACACATATATTCACATGCACACATACACACACATATACATAAGTGAATATACCAGTAGTGGTCTATGTGTGGCCCTTGGGCCACAGGTGACCCTTGTTGTCCCCCCAAATGGTAAATATATGGCCATTTTGGACCTCTTTTGACCTTTGAGTACTTTGTAGCTGCCACGAACACCAAAAGAGAAAAAATTAGCTCAGAAACAAACTAATTTTTATCCTTTGGTGCTCTGTCGCTGCTCTAGTCACGTTTTAAAATGTATATTTTTGGGTGCCATGAGAGGGATAGGTCCATGGAGGAAAAATGCCCCCTTGAACTCCCAAAGTCGCGCATCTTCAGTATATAGATATACATGCATACATGTATACATATGCAAATTCATGTCATGGGCCTGTGCCCCGGGTCTTTCCAGTACCTAGCAATGCCCCTGTTAATAGCATTGTAAAAGTGGTATAACTATCACTAACGCTCATGCTTGCTCATTGTCTAAATAAAGCACAATACGTTTAAACAGAGGAAAACCTACTGGGATGGGGAGAGGGAAACAAACCCTAATTTGCTCACAATGGATATGGTTTTTCGAAATGCAATGACTGATGGGGAAAATCATTCAGCTCTAACTTCAGTGTTCGTTACAACATTTGACCCTCCATCCCTTGCAGTTAATGGCAAAATCCATCACCATCCCACTGTGATTTGTAAGTTTGTCTGCCTAAAGAGACTCCAGTAATCCTCTTTGGTTTATAATAAGGCTATGATTAGAACAAAAATCGCACAGTGGCAAATTTAAAGCAGTTGGCTGCAGAATACATTTGTAAGTAGCAGTGAAGAGCACTCTTTTACATTTTGATATTTGGCTTAGCCACTAAAGTGTTTTATTGAGCTCCAGCTGCAAAGTAGTACCTGTTAAACTCATTGTTCCTTGGCTATACAATTTCCCTTAAGCACATCTGTTTTGCTCCATTCCTGTCCTTATTCCTCTCTCAAGGACTCACTCTCTCGTTTTCCTGATCTGTCAAGATTAAATAGACAATAGACTATTAATAATAATAATAATAATAATAATAATATACTATACATATATTCACCCGAAACAATCCCAGAAAATGCAGATCATAAAATATACTGGGACAGAACAGTTCATATGGAGAAGACAACACCTTGCAACCAACCAGACATAATGTTCATAGACAAAAAAGAAAAACACACATACCTCGACAAAGCAATACCGAATGACAAAAATGTTGTTGAAAAGGAAGAAGAAAAGAGAGACAAATATACTCCACTGGCCATGGAAGTCAAAGAACTATGGCAACAGGAAAAGGTCACAATTATTCCATTAGTCACATCAGTCACATCAGTCACCAGCATACAGAAAACCTCCAGAAACTGGGCCTACCAGAATGTAGCCACACCAACATCCAGAAAGCAGTCATATTTAAAACATGCTCAATCGTCAGGAAATTCCTGAATCAATAAAAGACAGCATGACTTGGCAAAGCCCGTCATGTCTATCTAGAAAAACCACCATAAGCGAGAAAGATAATAATAATAATAATAATAATAATCAATAATAATAATAATAATGTTGAACTGAAGCAGTTAATTCCATTATAGATTAAACGCTCTTGGCATATTATTGACTTTCCTCTTAAATACGCTTGATTTGCTTCTACACACACACACACACACAACTTGTTACTTTTGCTTGTTGTAGCTCTCTATGATCTTCATTTCAATTGGACTTTTTAAGCAATACAAATTTCTTCTTCGTGGTCTCTGGGGCAAAGGTTTAAAGCCCCCTGATCGGAAGGCCTTTACTGGCAATTTGTGAAAAACAACTCTGCACTCAAGGGAAGAACTATTTAACAGAGGTCAAATGTAGTTTAGCTCTAAGTGTACATAGGATCATAACTTCCGCCTTTTGTTACTATTACCATTAAGTAATATTTAGTGGTATATCCATAATTCATTCCCTACTTAGCAATCATCTTTTTAAAATGGTGAATGCATAGCTGTAACAAACAACAGCAACATAACTTATTTTTATAATCATTTGTATACCTATAACATTTCTAGACTTCCATATAATAAAATGTTCTCAGAGTGGCTTAACATAGCATTGAAACAAGTTAAAATATATCAGGAACCATAAAATTTAGGTCTGATGCAGCATAACATTTCAATAAAGCTCAAGAGCAAGTAATAAAAACAACTCAGGCTAAAACAAATTATGGACTAAAGTGAATTATGAAAGACTAAACTTGAAAAGGCCTAGAAAAATAGTAAAAGGTCTTTGCCTGACACCTCTGCAGTCATTTTGGTGCTAGGCAAGCCTCTATAGAAAAGGCATTTCAAAATCAAGATCCCACCACTGAGTAGGCCTTTTCACCTAGCCACTCACAGCTACATTAATAGAAGTATAGCTTCCAAATCATGTGAGGTACTGGTTCCCCTCTATTTGGCACTAGGCATCTTGAGTACTGTGTCAATTTCTGGGCACCAAGAATAATGCAGACAAGCTGGAGGGGATTCAGAGGAGGGCAACAAGGATGGCCAGGGATCTGAAAACAAAGGCCTATGAGGAGATATTAAAAGAACTGGGCATGTTTGTTTAGCCTTGAGAAGAGAAGACTGAGGGGAGACATGATAACACTCTTCAAGGTTGTCACTTAAAAGATTGTCACACAGAGGAGGGCCAGGATCTCTTCTTGATCATCCCAGAGTGCAAGACACAGAATGAAGGGCTCAAGTTACAGGAAGCCAGATTCCGGTTAAACTTCAGGAAAAAACTTCCTCACTGTTAGAGCAGTAGGACAATGGAACCAATGACCTAGAAAGGTAGTGGGCTCTCCCACACTAGAGGCATTCAAGAGACAGCTGGTCAACCATCTGTCAGGTATGCTTTAAGGTGGATTCCTGCACTGAGCAGGAGGTTGGACTCGATAGCCTTATAGGCCCCTTCCAACTCTACTATTTTATGATTCTATGATAAGATCTTAGGGTCCAGATATATGTATGTGGGAAGAACTGATTCTTCAATATGAAACTAATGAAAACTGGGACATAAATAAAGGAGCCCAACCAAACTGACACAAAACTTACAAACTTTATAAAGATCTTTCACAAAAGAAGACCTTTTACATCAATAGAAGAGGAAAAATAGTGAGGAAGAATGCAGTAGGCATCAAGGCCTGCCTCTTTGCAGATCTGTGAATTACTGCAAAGGATAAAACCACTTTCTACAATATTATGTTCATTATCCCACATAACCATATGTGTGTTGCCAGCGCATGCATTCAGTACACTGTTACTTTACCCAAAAAGTATGGTTGGATCTTAGCTTTGGAAAATACCATAAGTATTAAAACATAGGTAAATCAAAAGTCCTACATCTTGACTTACTCAGTTTAAAATGAAATCATCTATACGTGCCATTGAGTTCAGTGGGGTTTACCCCCAGGTAAGTGGATATAGGATTGTAGCCGTAGAAATTTAACTTGCAAAGGAGTGTCTGTCCGCATGTTTTTCTCCTTTGCTGCAAGATTAGGACATTAGTTAGAGACTTTGCTAGAATGACTCCAGTGGCATGGAATGAGCATCCTAAGGAATTGTTAAATGCACATTTTTTATGTGCAACCCCTGTCCAAAGCTCCCATGTCAATGGAATACCAAAGGCTTTCACCCGATTGCACCTCGAACAAGTGGACTGTATGATTAACTTTGGTAGATTTCATGGTGTACCGGTCCAAGAGAGATTGTGTATTTGTGGGAAACCAGTTTTGGAAGCTCTGGCACACTATATCCTCGAATGTCAATTATATACTGATAATAGAGCCCATTACTTAGATCCCCTTTTAAAGAAAATTAAATTTTGGGATGTAAAGAAGAAACTGGGATTCCTGCTGCAAGGAACTAACCAATATGTGGTTTGGATGGTTGCTTCTTTTGCAGTAAAGGCCACTAAACATAGGGAGAAGTATGTAAACTCCATTGGTGTAAATTGTCAGGAAGATTCTGAAATATGATAAATGCATTCTGATATGTTTATAATGTTATATACTTCATAAATAAAGCTTTTTATTTTAGGAATATGCTTTAGTTTCAATTTTAATGACTGATTTGACTAGCAGTATATGTTTTAATCTTAATTAACCCTTATGTTTTAACCTTAATTATTTTAATGATTAATTCTAATTGATGATCACTGTATTACAAACTTTTGTAATCTTTGTTTCTTGGTTGTGGCTGCTATGGTCCAAGGACTAATGCAATAAATGTTATTGATTGATTGAAGTAATTACACAAGGCTAGTTGCTCACAACTAGAGATGGATCAGGGCCATTATTTATTTAGATACCCGTATTGCTCTTAAACTTTGTGATGCACCCTGAGCCCTAAGGAAAGGGCAAGCCGAATGAAGTCTTCTTGGTCTGAGACCTTTCTCTGTTAAACTTCAGTCCAGTATGATGTTAAGAAAGAATGGTTCCATTATAAATTACTTAAAATGGGCTTTATAATGAAAATGGTGAGAGACTTTACTATGGCAGCTCTGGCAGGCGCCAGTATAATTACAGTCTTCTAAAATATAACTTATTACAGGCTCTGCAGCAGAGGCCAGTGCTTTGTATTTTAATTCAGAAACCTGGATTTTGTTTGTCATAATTGACTATTATGTCGCCCCTTTTGCCAGGACACTCTTGTGAAAAGAAATCCTTGCCTTTAAGTGGGCATTCCGGCTTAATCGTTTTAAGCAAATTAGGCATTTTGAGTGCATTGCAGTGCTTGTTCTCAGCTGTCTTTTTCAGGTATGTAATCTGCCTATTATTTTCCTCAGCAGAGTTTCACATTATTCTGCTCATTATGTAGCTGGAAGATAACTATGCAGTCCTTCCCTTCTGGGAGCTATATCATACCTACATCTCCCCCCCCCCCCCCAGTTTGCTTCCCCTCCATTTCCTATGCGAGTCTAGTGTTTTGATTTACACGTGTTCGGTATTGCTGCAGTACCTGCGATACCTGCCTGTGCCTTTCAGACTTTGCCCGTTCAGGGATACATCAAAACAGAAACTAAAAACTCCGACCTCAGGGCGAGAGAACAGCACAACAGGGACGATGCCATGAGAGTCCAGCGCCGAAGAAGTGGAGCAAAGTCGAGGTGGGTGTGCATCAAACAGTGCATGAGATAATGGCCCTGAGAGACTCCAAGAACTTGCAGAGAGTATATGATTGAGCTCTGAATTTCAAGTTATGCCAGAAAGCTGGTTTCACCTTGCAGCATCAGCCGACTCCTTTGTGCTAAAGAGGCAGCCGCCTTTGGAGTTATGTTATGTAGCCCAGGAGTATATGCCTGCATAGAGAATTGTGCATGTTCTGCCAGAGCAGCTGGAAAGAGGTTATTTCAACCCTCACTGTTTTCAGGATGGGTATGAGTCCCCCCCTCCCTCCATTTAGTCTCCAATAGATGATTGGTAGCTAATATTTACCTTGACAAGGGCAGGCGGAACTGAACTGGGTGCCCAATGGCATGCTCCATTAAGGAGTGGCTAACCATCTTACCCAACCATGAAGTTTTTGACAAACCATGAAGTTTTACTTTTGCAATTTGCCTGGAATTAATTTTATATGGGAAGATTATTATACATAAAAACCTCCCACTTAAAATTAATTCCAGGCAAATCTCAAGGATAAAACTTAATGGTTTATCAAAACATTACGGTTTCTTCATGATCTTTCTCGCATATCTAGAAATGCTATGAGACCGTAGTAGTCTTATTCAGTACTTTTATGGTGCCTACAGCTGAGGATGTTAGATTGCTTTTCGTTCTTTTGGGTTTGAGGGAATGCCTGCCCTTCCTTAACAATATCATTCAATATCCAGTATTCAAAAACAATTATGCCTTGCATCCAGATCAAATGAAAATCCCTGAAGCTTCATAATAAGTTTGGAGAAACAAATATTGCAAATCATTAGCAATATTGCATGGAATGCTGCCACCTTTTGGTTTTACAAATTATTTGCATGGGATTTACTGTCTGTGGTGATTCCTGCAACAAATAATTTCAAGAGCAGCTTTTTCTTCTTTCTAACCCAATACAGGATTAAATGCACTAAAAATGCAATTCTAGACATGTCCACTCAGACATAAATCACATAAAATTCAATGGGTCGTATCCCAGATAAGCTGGTGTAGGATTGGAGCACATTGGAGCCTTAAACTCATTAATGTCACTGGGCGTAAGTGCATCTGTATTAGACTGTGGCCCAAGACTTCAATATTTAGCAGAGAGCAGGACTGGCCTGAGATACTTTACTGCCTGAGGAGAAGCAGCAAACACACCATACACCCCCCCCCCCGAAAAGTCAAGGTGCATAATACCTAGGATGATCAGATTACTGCGGCACCTGAGAAAGAAAATCTCACAAGAACCACTTCCTGGCAGTAAAACTACAGTCATACTAAATTAAAGAACTAATGATTTGCTACCCTTTCACAACATCCAAAATCTGCTGCCTAAATCATCTGCCTCACTCTCCCAATGGTAGGGCCAGTCCTAGCAGATGGAGTTTGTTGGACTGCATGTTCCTTCCCAGTTCTACATAGCAAGGGCATGTGATATTTATTAGCTGTTCATCTATCTACCATCTTATTTTCGGGTCTGAATGTAAGTTTTTCACTTTCTTTTTTCTTTCTTTCAGTGCTTAAAATTACAAAGTTTATTAAAGTTCTTAAGACAAAAATACTTGTACTACAACAAAGGAAAAGGAATACTAGCCACCACATGCTTGAGTATGATTTCAAAAGTTTAAACCATCCCCAATCCTCCTCAAACTTTTATTCTGTTTGTATTTCCTGATTTGCCTGCATAGGCCAAGTCAATTTAGTGAAAATGGCCATATTCCATAGTTTTACATACCATTCTCTCAATCTTGGAGGGAATCTTTCTATTTAATGCAGGCAATTTTGGCAGCAACAGCCAGATTTTAAAAAGTAACGTTTACTTTTTCTTAGCAAACTGATAGGAAAACTACAGGATCTAATGCAAGCTGGAAATTTCCAGAACTTCTTCACTTCCTTACAATATATTTATTTGAAACATTTCTTGTCCACCTTTCAGGGCAGAAGCCCTTGCAAGGCAACTTACAACAATAAAATATATAAAAACAGTTAAAATATTAAAAGCAATAAAAACAATAAAAGCCAACAGTAAAACCAGCAACAATAAAAGCCAATAATACAACCCTACCAATGACCAAAAAAAATCCCTTTAACCTTCTTATATTTCTAACAGTGCTGGACATTTTTAGACATTTCTATTGGGATCATATATCACTGAAACATTCTTTAACACAGTTTTTGTTTAAATGCTGAAGCTATTGTGTTTCAGCCTGCATTGGCTATTGCTTCTTGCTAAGGATACAGCTGAAGATAAATGTGGGTTTTTAGCTACATAATGGCTAGAAAAGTCTTAGTCCTAATAAAGCAGGGATGAGGAATCTCCAGCGCACCAGATGTTGTCTGACTCAAATTCCTATCAGCCTCAGCCAACATGGCCAATGATAAGAGGTGGTGAGAATTATAGTTCAACAACATCTGGAAGACCATGGATTCTCCACCCCTGCTATAGAGGCAATAGTAACAAATTGCCCTAAAGCCACACCTGCAAATCCAGGTTTGTCACCAAACATACACTCAGCAGAGAACCAGAGATCTACTAAGCCTGCAATCCTATACTTCTTTACCTGGGAGTAATTCCCATTGAACACAATAGGGCTTACTTTTGAGTAGACATACATATGCTCACAATGTTACCTACACATTGGATTCTCAGAAATAGAAGAAATTCCATCAGAACTGAAGATACTAACATAGATGAACAGTTAGTATTACCAGCACCCCAACAAGATAACAAGAGTTTTGTAGACCAGTCTCTTCAAAGCATGAACTCCCACAACTCTGACGTCCAAGTTAACATGGTTAGAGGGCCTGCAAAGCAATAAACTAGGCCCCCTTTTCAGATGCTTTCCACGAGAGGGGGGAAAAGTAGGTGAGATTTCAAATGTGGAAGTGACTCATTCAGACAGTTCCTCGCAGATGATGCAATCTAAGCGAAAGAGCACAGCAGACCAGGGCGAGTATCAGGAAGGAGAAGTGAAGATTGGAAGAACAGAGAAAGCAAGCTAACGAGGAAGTAAATACAGGGTCAGAAAGAAATGGGTGGAGTAAACCCATGGAGACTTTTGAAAGCCAGGACTACAATGAAGCAGCTGTTTTGGAAACTGGCAATGAAGATCGATAATGACACAACAAGGACTATGGGCTCAGTTTAATAAAGACTTATTGCAGACTGTCTACAAAAGCAGTTCCTCAAAGAATGTGGCATCACTAAGAATGTGGCATCAGAGTGTATGTGAACAACACCGTATCACAAAGGATGGCTTTCATGGATTATTTTTTGGGAGAACACATGGGTTTGTTGAGTTGGAGCAGGGGTAGGCAGGCAACATGGTGCCCAATATGCCCCTTGATGCATTTCTTGGCACCCACCAAGTTTCCCTACTCCTCCAATTTCTTTTTTTAGTCTAACACATTTTCTTACCAGCAGCTGGGATTGCTCTGAAATAGGTTTCTCTTGGTGATGAAAACTGTAAGTTCAAAGGAGTTGTTTGGTATATTGGAGCTGAGACCCCATGTCTGCCTTGTATCTGGTCTTTTGGTCAGTTCACTTGTCCTTTGCCTTGGCAGCCATTTTGTGGTGGTGCCCAGGACAATTCAAATTGCCAAACATGCCCACAGCCCAAAAAATTGGCCTATCCCTGCACAGAGTCACATAGTAGTGAAGAAGCTGAGCTATTAATGTTACCTAAACTGCTATCTCTCTCTGTCTTAGTCCCCCATGCCATCCACAATATTGGGAATAATCATACTGACTTCCCATACAAGGTTGTTGTAAGGAAAACAACTACAATGGCACCAGTAGTAACAACTTAGTTGCTATCTGAGCAGATATATGTATAAAATGTTTATTTCATTAAAAGACTTTATAAAACAAATCACCAAGAGGCCAAACACGTTTCGACAATTTTTGTCTTCCTTAGTGGCCTACATAGACACAATAAAAATATTAAAAAGTAAATACAAAATAACAACATAGTATCTGCATATTTTTTTTTGTTATGTTGTCAAGGCTGTTTATACCAAATTTAAACCCACAATATGACCCTGTTCAGACAACACAGTGGTTAAGCATTTTGAGCTAAACACTATGGCTTAGCGTGTTGTATGAACCAAGACTTAGCGTGTTTTGTGAACCATTCCTAACCATGGTGACCAAATAACCTAGGCTGACCATCTGAAAAGGAGGACAGGGCTCCTGTAACTTTAACAGTTGTAGAGAAAAGGGAATTTCAGCCAGTGTCATTTGTATGCAATTAGTCCTTGGTGAAATTCCCTCTTCATCACAACAGTTAAAGCTGCAGGCACTATACTAGAGTGACCATATACAAAAGAAGGCAGGGCCCCTGCAACTTTAACAGTTGTGATGAAGAGGGAATTTCATCAGGAACTAATTGCATACAAATGACACTGGCTGAAATTCCCTTTTCTCTACAACTATTAAAGTTACAGGAGCCCTGTCCTCCTTTTCATATGGTCAGCCTAAATAACCATCAGAAGTGTTGCAATCAATTCTCCCACCCCGCAAAAAGTCATTTATCATAACTTCCTAACCCCTGCACCTACCTGTCCGAAAATGTTCAGGGAACTTACTCAGAGGGACCTGCACTCTGTGTGTTATATCCACACAGATTGTCCACAAAAGCAAGACAACGTAGGGCACTTCTTCAAAATTCAAATTATGCCTGCAAATTTTATCCAATTCTGCCCAAACAAAACAAAAAAGTATAGGCATCCTCTTAAAAAAAACAAAAACCCCACAAAAAACTTTAATTTAAAAGTGACTTGCTCATCCCCATCCCCTGCACCTATTTCTTTACAATTGGAAAGGCTTCATCACCTGTTATGCCTGCAAATTTCATCCAGTTTGGACAAAACATTTTTAAAAATCCATTTACTGATTTCTCCTGTTATAGTCAGTGAAGAGACATTCAAATTGAGGCTCCGCTTCAAATATAATTTGAAGTGAGATGTCTGCTATCTGAAGCATCAAAGTGGATTACAAAGTGATTTTTCCCTCCTGCCACAATTCACTGGAAGGCAGGTTGAAATGAGGCTCTTCCTTACTGCGACGTAATGAATTTACCTCAACTTGCTCAAGCACTTTGGGGATTAGTTTGATTTTAATTGAACCAGCTACATTGAGCGTTATTCCTGGAAACAATTCTAAACTTTTCGGTTCCCCTAGTCTATGGATGCTATCACCTGAGACTACTGTAAAGTTATCTTTGGATTAAATCTTCTGACTTGGCAGCATTCTAGTGTCTCCGTAGACACTATTCATTTTAGTTTTATAGTCTTCCAGGTGGTTGATTGCTTATTAGCAAGAGGACCGTTTTTAGGATGTTTTAAGATTTTTATGCAGTTTTAATAATATGTGTCATGTTTTAATCAGTTTTATGTATTTTATCATGTTGTTGTTCCCCGCCTCGATCCAGACGGAGAGGCAGGTAAGAAATAAATTGTTATTATTATTATTATTATTATTATTATGAAATAAAGTTCTGAACTTGTTCGTAGCATTATCATGAGACGTTAGCAGGCAGGTCTTGTTATCTGGTCCAATTCAGTAAGTACACACTTGATTTATTTGATCAGATATTATCACAGCACCTTAATTTGTTGGCCTTCTTTAGTTCCAGCTGAAACAGAGAATTAATCTCTTCCGCTAACAGCCAGAAGCAAACCAGAAGCCAAAATTCTGGTGTCCCAACCCCCACCCCGCCCCAGGCATCAAGTAGCACAAAGCATGCTTGAAAGGAGTGCTGTCATAGTATCTCATGCAGCAATGGCATAAAAAGGAATCCTATTGAGTTGAAACAGATCAGTTCTAGGGGTATCATTTATAGAGAGCTGGAAGAGGTGTATTCCCCCTCCCTGCGTTTCAACCATAAGTGGTTGTTTGGGAGTCCAGAAATGTAGTCAACTCATTGGTTCTATGTACTAAATAGTGTACCTAAAAACAATCAAATGGACCCATTACCAGGTAATGAAGAAGAAGAACTTTATTTACAGTCAAACAGACCAGCAAAGTAATACACTATAACCAGGTAATGCATGCTAAATAAACATGTCCCTTTGGTTACAAAAAAGGGGGTGACTGCTTGGCCCATGATGATAATATTACTATAGTTATGAGTTTTTAAAGCACAATTTACAGCGCAATCTCGTCAATAAAATAAATACTTGTCTACTTAGACATAAGCCCCATTGAGGCCGTGTATGTGGATGTAGGATTGCAGCTCTAAGCTATCTTTCAAAATGGACAGATTAATTTGCTATTAACATCTCCTGTAATTGTGCGAGACTTCAGCTGATATATAGACTTCCTTGTCCTTTCTCAAGCCTCTTTTTGGATTGATGGTGTAGCTGCTTTGTTTTATGGGGTTGATGGGGTTGTATTCTGTCGCATTATATTTTATTATATTTGAATGATTGCTGTTAATGGCCTTGAACACTATTTGGGGGGAACGTGGGATAAAATTTTAACAAACAAACTTATGTTTTCATGAACCTACAGCATAGCTAGGTGAATGCTATTTCAAATTGGTTGCTCTGGTTGGGGGTAATGTGAGTTATAAGAAATATAATAATTAAAAGAGTACAAGGAAATCAGCGGTATGATACTTTTCTCTTCTGTCCTGGTTCACATGTTGATAATTCAGCTCATCTTATTTCCCTCTTGGTACAGTTTTGGTATTGCAGTGACCAAAAATAGCCACCTCGTCCCAAGTCTGCTAGCATCATTGCCCTACAGATGGGAAATAGCACCTCCATGTCTGTGACATGATGTCTCAATCCATACTGGCACTTTGCCAGTAGAAAAACAACTGACTGGGTTTTAATTTTCCCATCAGCCTCTCATAAGGTGATACAACTTTAGAGGTTTTATCCTTGCCTCTGTGTTTCTAATTATTTGCTTGAAAACATTATTTTCTCTCCTACACAAGGTAGTGTCATTTCCTCTCACATCTTTAGTATGCTACATGGGGATTTAAAAAAGTAACACCAATACAGCGAGACATTTGGGTGATCGAGCTAAATAGCAGAAATAAATATAGAGGGGCTGATTTGTTTTCCTTTTTTTCTTTTGTGTGTTTAAAAATGCATTTAAAATTCAATTAAAAGCATAGATTAAAAAAATGACTTCCACCTCTGAATGATGAAACTGACAATTATTTTATGAAATACTTTGGGGGGTCTTTATTTCCTTGTTGGCATTCTTGACACCCCAAATCCTAACTATTAATTCTTCAGTGTGCACTGTAAATAAGATATAACTTGGTAGGGTCTGTTCCCAATCTATTCAGACTATGTTTGTTATCCAAAGAGGCCCATGCATGTACCCAAGAACTCTTCTGACTATAGCCTGTTAGGCTGTGTTGGAGGCTGCTCTAGAGGACGTCTCAACATCTGCCCCAACATCTGTGAATAGTTTTTCTGATGAATCTGCAATGGAATCAAATTAGTTCAGATTTCTATAAAGCTGACCCATGGATTCCAAAGCAGACTAGATTTTCCTGAATCTACGTGGATTCTGTAGTTTTATAGACTTTTGTTTTTTAACTTTCTGGAATTTTATGCAAATTTAGTCACAGAAAAATACATAAAATATAAAAAACCCACTGGCTGTATATTTTCCCCCATAGGCCAAAGCATGCAAATGCACATTTTAGGGGGAGTTGCACACTTTCACAAGTGTGATTTTCTGCCAATCCAAATTTTTGCCCATGCGAATTTGCGCATATTCAGGGAATTTGGAAAAAATCCAATTGCATGAATCAGTGGACAATGGAGCAAAAGGCACCTGACCATCCTTAATAAAGAGGCAATAGCTAGCACCCTATGTTGGTGGCAGCAGACCTAGGCTTTAGCAGGGCATAGGGACTGAGGAGTTGAAGCTAGTGGACTGCTTTATTATATTAAAATATTTATATCCTGCTTTTTAGTCCACCCCACACAAACACACAAATGGACCCTCAATGTGGGTAACAACCAATTTAAACCATAATTCATAAACCCAAAGTATAAAAACAAAGACAAATACATAAACAGCAGCAGCAAAAATAAATCAAGGATAGTAATCTGTTCTCCAAGAGTGTCCTACTGAAAAGCATGGTAGAACAGTATTCTTTTAAATTGATGCCTAAAGACACAAAGAAAAGGAGCCAGCTTGATTCCACTAGGCAGGGAGTTCCACAGACTGCATGTCACCACCAAGATGGCCCTGTTCAACAGGTCACACAGCTGTACCACTGTTGTCATTGAGACACACAGCAGAGCATCTATGAAAGCCAAAGGGAGATGGCAAATTTTATGGGCAGAGGTAGCCCATTATACAGCTCACTTTTTAGGGCTTTAAAGTTCAAAAATAGCACTTTTAAATTGTGCCCAGAAACGAACAGGAAGCCAATGGAGATGGCATGGGATTGATGTTATATGTTCAAAATCACAGGCTCTCATCAGCAGTTTAACTGCTGCATTTGTTTTATGTTAACATATATATTTTAACAGTTGGTTTATTCATTTATTACATTTCTATACCGCCCAATAGCCAAAATTCCCTTCTTTTTTCCATTATTGAAAATACCATACATAAGCTGTATGCGTTTAAGATCTGCACTGATACAGCCTCAAAATTGAATGAATATGTTCCTGCAAGATTCCTAGTATAAAAATCCATATGATTTACAAACATATGTTTTCACACTGCAGTATATACATTCAGAATGTTAATTCTTTCATAGAACACTGCATGAATTGACCATATTTACTAGTCTATTGCATTAAACCATATTGTCAAATAAGTTTACTCATTTGAAGTAAGTAAATGATTTGAAACCAGCTAAAATGACTTATGGCCTAACATGTTTCAAAACACAGTGCAAACCCTATACATGTCTACTCAGAAGTAAGTCCAACTGGATTCAATGGGCCTTACTCCCAGATGGGTCTTATTCCCAGATGAAACCTAATCAGTCAGAGCCACTGCAATAAACGAATGTCAAAATACTCTAACTCTAGCTCCTGTAAGAAATCTTTTTTCTTGTCCTAAGCATTTTCTGCCATCTAGTGATCACTGCTTTATAGCACTTAATCACTGAGGACATGACTGTGTGTGTGCATCTGTGTATGTGTATGCATGTTAAATGCACAGTTGTTTCTCTGTTGTTGGGGAGGATTCAGAGATTTCCTCCACTCCAAATGCCCCCTCTATTATTTTGCACATGTATTTGCCAAGTGCTCATTCTGGTGTAACTTCTAGTTTAAGAAGTTATTTTGCAGATAATGCCTTTTAAATAGGCCTACGAATAAGTCATTTGTAATCAGTCTTATCAAGAAGGGGAATGTTTTGATATTCTCGGATAATTTCTGAGCACCTGTGGTTGTTTTGATGACTTCGAAAATTGTTCTGAAGAAGTTGTATACTTGCAGATATACTAGGGGCTCATCTACACCTAAGTGTTTAGAGGAAGGGAGGGGGAGGATCGTGGACTTACCTGCTTCTGTGATCCTCCCCCAGCATTTAAACGGCTGAGCGATGTCCCGGAAGGAAAGAGGGATGTCATGGCTGCCATTTTTTGTGTGAAAAGGAGCTGCACGGCCTCGATCCAGGAAAAAGATAAGTTTTTAAAAAAACAATTGCTCCCAACCCCCCCCCCCAACTCAGGGATGGCAAAATTGCTGCCCCCACCCCACTCCCAAGGACATGGAGCTACCCTGTGCAGCTCCATGCCCGTTTGAGGACCCGGGAGGCCGCATCACACCAGCTGCAGTCCTCGGGATTGTCCCAGGACCGTGGAAAAACTGGGATATCCTTGGTTTTCATTATCCCGGGGTTGTCTCTCTAGGCCCTCCCCGGTTGATCCCGGGATCGCCTGTGCATCATATGGATGCACAGGGACGACCTAGAGATGACCCTGGGATATCTGGCAGATGTAAACATGGCCTAGGAAGCCAGTCAAGTCTGAGTTTGTTCTTCGTTATACACATTTTGTGTAATCATATAAATCTTAAATCATTAAAGCTCAATCTTTAATATGTGTAGTTTTTCAACCATTCCTCATAGGGCTTGGCTTTCTTGGTTTCTTGATGGGAGAACTCCATGACAAAATTCAGAGAAATATGAATGTCAAAGGTTGACTGCATTTCAGCTTGCGTATTGGTCCAAAAGTGCAAAATTGGGTAAGTTCACATTTAAATGTAAATTGAACAAATTTCTTCCCCTTCCTACTGCTGGTCCCCATCCCCACCCCCAGTACCTGTGTAGAGGCCCCTTTCATACATTCTGTTGAATACTCTGAGGTTGTAGTGTGGCCACGAGGCTCATGGATGTTCAGGGTAGGGAGAATGGGTACCCTCCTGTCCCCTGCCTTCAATTAATGTAAGGACAGGAACTTCTGAGGAAGTCTTTGCTCTCCTTGAAAACAATGGAACAAGCTCAAGTCGAATTGCTTTGAATGCATTGTAGTCACACCTACTTTTAGCTCCATCAGGGCCGCTGCCTCGAATGTGTTCTGAATGTTATATTAAGGGATGTTGGTATGTGATCAACAGCTCCCAAAATACTGGTTTAAGGTATTCAGGTGGGAATTAAAGCAGTTGTTTGCACTATTTTATTTTATTTATATTTCATTTGTAAACATTGATATTCGCCCTACCCATCCCCTATAGGCATTTTCTCACTTGCTTAAATGCTGCTGATCTGGTGACCATCTGGTAACTCTCTCTCATCCTGAAACAGAGACAAAGACCAGGCAAGCCCTTGAAATGAACATCGTTGGGTGTTTGCCTTGCTGTAGCTGTGTACATCACAGCTGTTGCTTCCCTGGAGCAGTCAGGTTTCAAACAACCACTGGAGGTTAATGTCAGGTAAGCATTCTGCAGAGCTATCCCAGGAGATATCTGGTTACTATCTCCCTTTGAAAACAGGCAGCTGATATTAAAATGGCTACCAAGTAGTAGCTTTGGGGAGTGCCAGGGGCGGGGGGTGGGGGAGGGAAACTTGATGTGACAGAGGGATTGGTGTTTCATTTATTAAATAAAGGAGATTCACGAAGTAGTGCAAAAAGATGATGATGATCATGTTGATCTGTATCCTGCCTTTTTCCTAATATTGGGACTCAAGGTGGCTTGTTTCCATTAGGGGTAGTGTTACTCTATTCCAGAGGTATAGCAGAGCAGGAACATGGGGACCTGTATCCCAGGATTGTTTTTTCAGAGGTGGAGGGGTGAAGTTGTCTGCTGAGCACTACAATAGATGGCAGGTGCTCTTTGCTCTGCTAAGTGAATGAGGTGTTAACGAGGCTTTCAAATGTTCTGATTGTTTGTGACCAGAGCTGGCCCATGACATTTTGCTGCCTGAGGCAAAGGATAAGATGGCATCCCCTCCTCTTCCATGTATAAAGGGGGCTAACTATACAGTGCCAGGTTGCCATTACTGTGAGCAAAACTCCACACTTTCTCTGAAGCAGAGGGAGGGCGCTGGGTTTCCTGATGCAGAGGAAGGACATCCCCTGGCCTCTGCCTGGGCAGATGGTGGCCAATCAGGGGTTGCCATCCACCCAGGGATGCCTCCGCCACAACTCCAGAGCAAGGATAAACAACAGGTGCATCGTACTCACCTCGTTCTGAGTGGAAAAGTTGGGGTAAGTCCCTAACTTTTTAAAGTCGCAGCTTCATAGGAAAGCCCCGTGATGGCTGCGAGGTGGCTGCTGCATCGTGTAACTGACACAGTGCCATCACAGGGCTGTCAAACTGACTAGGCAGCCCCAAGGCTGACTGGACTGGCAGTTGAATCTTTCTTTGACACTGGCAATGGGAAAGCATCCGCCACCGTACCCAAAGGCAGCAGGCTAACTTAGGGGTCGTAGCACAGATCATGTGGCCTATCAGTCTCTCCTCCAACACTTTGATGCCTCCTCCCAACACCTGCTGCATGAGGCAACTGCCTCACTTTGCCTAATGGTAGCACTGTCCCTGTTTGTGACCAATTAGCACAGAGGAAGTCATTAAGCAGAGGCTGGATACTTCTTTCCTTTTCTTTGATAGGGTTACTAATTTGGCCTAGCAATTTAAATGGTAACACTTCTTTATAGGGATGTCAGAGGAATCCGCTCGGGGTGAAGTTCACCAAACTTTCAGTGCCTCAGCTCCCTGGACTCCCGCTCACTTACCCATGAGCTGGCCCAACTCAACTTTTGGGTTGTTGTTGTTTTAATCGCCATTTCCACAGATTGCAGCTACAGTTTGTGTAATTGACGCACATTTGGGCAGGTCCAATTCGTGCAAAATTAAGCATATCATGGCTGCAATTTGTGTAAATGGAAATTTAAGGGGGGAGGGGGACTGGAAAAGTTCCCGTTTGTCAGAAAAAGCCTGCAGCTCAGATCACAAAAAGGACCAGATTTCCCTACAACAGCCATCCCTCTTTCTTTATGAGAGCCTTTGCATTTCTAATTATAAGCTAAAATATGCCTTTTAGCTGATTAAAGGGCCTTTTTAAAGCTCCACGTGTTTTCATGCTGTGTATTGCTCCACTTGGTGAATGCATAGGTTTGTATACACACTGTCACAATAGGCATATGCACTTCAGACTTTAGCACTACACCACCATCACATACATTGGTAACTCACCAATACCCAGCCTTGGGGCAAGTAGCTAAAAAAGATTGACTATTCCTTTGCTGGTTTGGCCATCTTTACTAATTTGATAGTAATTCCTTTTGTTTGTGGGAGCATGGTGGTCACTCACAGGCTGAATTCTTACCTGAAATCTCTCAGAAGAAGAAGAACTTGAGGACCACCATTTTGAAAACATACTGTAGGTCAGTGTTCCCTACTTTCACAGTTCCTCTCGGTTATCTGATATACGGAGAGCCAGTGTGGTGTAGTGGTTAAAGTGTTGGCCTAGGATATGGGAGATCTGGGTTCTAGTCCCCACTCAGCCATGGAAGCCTACTGAGTGACTTTGGGCCAGTCACAGACTCTCAGCCCAACCTACCTCACAGGATTGTTGTTGTGAAAATAAAATAGAGTGGAGGGGGATTAAGGTACACCACTTTGGGTTCCTTGGAGGGAAAAAAGCAGGATATAAATGTAATAAATAAATAATAATAAATAAATATGCTGATCATTCCATGTATCTTTTATTTTCTATTGTTAATATCAATTGTATGTTTTATTACCTACAACTATGATAAATAATATATGAAAGATAACTGCATGTTTGAGTATTTTCTTTGAGTTTATTTCCTATAGAAAAGTGCATTATAAACAAAATATAATACAAACTTAATTTCAGCGCTTCTATCAGCTACATTGAAGTGCCTGACTTTTAAGAATTTTATTTGCTTTCACAAACTCACAAACATTCTTGATGGTTTTGTAAGTTTGAATCATGATACTAAACGTGTTCACAAAATATTCAAATAGTCAAAAGCTAAAATTGGGAGGGGGCATTGGTCAGTAGTAGAGCACATGTAGAGCACATTCAGCCCTTGGTGCCTTCAATGAAAGGATCAAGTGCCAGGGCTAAGAAAAACCTCTACCTGAGCCCATGGCAAACTGCTACCAGGCCAAGAAGACTGACCAGCATAGGCTGATGGGCCAGCATTCATTATCTAATGGTCTGGTTCAATATATCAGCTTAACTTGTCCAACTCACCCATACTTTCTCCTGTGCTCTTTAGTGGACCATCAGAGAAACACTTGCATCTCTCAGAATTTGGAGGCTAATAGTAAGTGGGACATATCTGTACAGCCCTGCAGTAAAAAGTATCCATTTAGAAAGATGGATTTATAATATTAACACAGACCCAAATGAGTCCAGTTATAATAGGCCGGTCTTCACAGCCAAGACAGCCAAGGGCGTGGTGACAATCCATCATTTGCAGAGCCTCCTCAAACCTGGCTATATTCCAGAAGTATTGAACTACAATCCTCCCCATCACCCTGAAGCAGCACAGCCAGTTGCCATGCTGGCTGTGGATGATGGAGATTGCAATCCAGCCCATATGGAGGGTAGCAGGTCGGGGAGAGCTGCAGAAGTCTTTTAAAATCAGTGCAGTATGGTAAGTGAATGAAACTGGTCCCTGTAAAACAGGGACAAATTGAGCATATTATGCCTCAAAACTTGATTTTGTGTATTGACAGTACTAGGCAAATGTGAGCAGTTGTCTCATGTAAAGTAGATGGCTATTAATAGGCCAAGGGTGGAGAGAACATGTGGCCCTCCAGATTCTGTTCAGCTGAAATCCCATCATTGCCTGTGCTGGGTAGGGCTGAAAGGAGTTGCATTCCGAAATATCTGGAGGGCTACAAGTTCCCCATCCCTGCTTTAGGCTGTGACAGCAGGGATTTATAGGAAATTCAGCATCTGGAATAGCTCCACTGGATGGCATTTTGCACATGCAATTGTAGCAGAGCAGTAAATGATTGCTTTCCTACCGCCAGGGTATGTAGCCAGTGAACCTGTTTGGCTGCAGTTAAACCAAGTTAGCCACAGAGCGGCTATCAAAGCCTGAGGGTACATCTTCCAGGGAGCAAGAAAGCTTGAGCATGAACTCCCTCACTCTGCCCTGCAGAAAGACAGGGGCGGGGGACAAGGCATCATGACTAGTAGCCATTGATAATCTGATCATTCATGAATTTATGTAATACCCTTTTAAAGCTGACCAAGTTGCTGGCTATCACTTTGTCTTTCAGTAGCAAATTCCATAGTTCAACTGGGAGTAATGAAAAGAAGGATGTCCTTTTATCTGTCTTGAATCTCTCATCATTCAGCTTCATCTGATGACCACTGGTTCTAATATTATGAATGGATGCTGAGGGGGGGGTGTCTATAGATTATGCTTATTACATTGTTAGGTACTAGCATGGGAAGTAATCTGTAATACTGCCATGTGTGTTGTTTGTATTTTTTTTCTCCATTGACCTTGGCTTTTTCTTTAACAAAATTTTTAAGTAGCAAGGAATCATATCCCATCAAGCATAGTTAACAGTGAAACAGAAGTCAAGACTTTTGTTTCCATTGTGTCTACCCTTTAGAAATATGTCCACTCTTGCAGGAACACTGACTCCCTCCCTCCTGTCGTATTTACTACGCTTCATCTAGGAAGCCTGCCAACTCCCTTATCTGAGAATGTCTGGGAAAAATGCCAGGCCTTAATTGTTTGAAGGGTTTTATTTGCAGTTCGAAAATCCAATTACCAATCGCCAGGGTCACGCCAGTAGTTCCGTCAGTCCAGTTGTCAAAGCCAAAGGTCAAACCAGGTTTCCAGAGTCCAGGGTCCAAAGCAACAGTCAGCCGGGTGTTCAGTCCACAGGTTCTGATCCAAGATCACGTAGGATGTCAAGAGCCGAATACATCGGTTGTTCTCAACCAATCTTAGCTTCTGCCTCCTCCCCGTTATATACTTTGTTTGAGCCTGTTCACAGCTGCGTGCAATTTCTTCGTTATCTTACTTAAGGCTTGCATCAGCTGTGCTCTGTTTTCTCAGTCTCATGCTTCGCCTTGTGGGCTTAGCTTTCTCCGCCCATTTGAGCTGCCGCCTTTGCTGGGGAGTTACTGGACAAACCCCTTCAGGCCCCGAGTCTTCCTCATTAGAAACAGGGGGTGGGAGAGGGTGGCTTTCCTGGGGCTCTTCTGAGGAACCTCCCTGCTGTTCCTCCTCCTCTGGTAAGTCCTGGGGAATGGGTAAAGCTGCAGTTTCTGCCCCTTCTTCCTCCTCAGAGGAAGATTCTTCAGACTGCCTCATGACACCTCCATACTTTGAGTGAAGCTCTAAAGAAAAAGATGGCTAGATCAGCTACACTGGCCATTACACAACCTGCTCTGGTAAACCAATAACTTTCCCCTGAACCATGTTCCAGGTAAACATAGAGACTGAACGCTTACTATATAGGACAGCAAAGCAAGTTGTCATGGAATCCCTCAGGTAAATTCCTTACATAGAAGGCAGGAGCTGGAAATCAACATGCTATCTGAATGTGAAACAGAATGCAAATGAGCAAAGGTGTCATGTGAGACCTCCACACATCATACGTACTGATGGGGGAACGTACTCCAACAGAAATCATAATTTGCTTGCCAATTTTGAATTCTTCTGTCTGCTCTCGGATGAATGTTCTCCATTATTGCGAGTTCTCGTTTTGTAAATGCGAGCCACCACACAAACACAGATCTCTTCCTTGTTCCCCTCTTGACTTTCTCTTCCTTGAAACGCAGTGTGCACACACTTGTAGCATGCATGGTTGTCTTCAGAGATAGTATTTCAGCCCAGCAGCACTTCCTGGAATGCCCATGTGACCACCCCATGTGATATACCCTGGTGTGGTCACATAACCATTCCAAGAAGTGACAGACAGCCTGAAACACTATCTCTGAGGACAACCACGCTTGCTACAAGCATGAAAGGAGTAAAGGAGTAAGAACAGTCCAGTTGCAACATTTCAGAAAAAAGTCATGAAGACTGTGCAGGCGCTCATAAACAATCTTGATTTGAATAATGAAGATCGTGGGATAACCATCCAAGTTTGATAGACATCCAAGCATTCTGAACATAGAAAATTTGACTTATGAGCAGCCTAATTTTGAGTTTTGCTGGCCTCATTATTCAGGAGGTGATGCAATATTTAGAGTAGGCCTAGATCAGGGTGCTGATTTGTAAGGGTGTATCTAAATAGTCTTAAAATCTGACATCATGAGAAACAAATCCAAATATATTGAGCTCCAAACCCTTTTGTTTCAACAAGCACTGTAAGCTTCAATCTACACATTAAAAAAAACTGAATCTTATGCAGCCCTTTATGTGCAGAGGCATAAATGATTATTTTAAGTGGGAGTGGCTAAAATATTTGAATCAAAAAAGTCCCAGCCCTACCACGCCACGCGCCGACAACCCTTTGAGCTGGCCTGGCCTTAAATTGATGCTCAGGTCCTTTTCTAAAACATTTGAAGCCATGGATTGAGATTGAGAAAGGCTGAGATGTCAAACATTGCAGCCAGATACCATGAAACTCACCAATCCCACAAGCCCTCGCTGTGACGGACAGTTCCCCATGGCCTTTCTTGATCTATTCAGAGCTGCCTGCCCTGCTCTTTGGCCCTATGCAGCACCCTATGTGGCACAAGGAAGGATGGAAAATTCCTGATATTCAGCACGGAAGGCATTTTTCCTTTCAGGAATAGAACAGAAAAGGCAGTCAGCATTTTGTACACTAGATGGCAATGCTTTCTTTCAAATATTTAGTAGGAGTGGATTTTAGTGGTGAAAGAAAATCTCCTATGTTGTATAAAATGTGTGAAACCCGTTTGGCTGCTTTAGCATTTCTGTGGTCACTGCTGCTTATTTCTAGGTAAATGGTCTGAGAACTAAATTGTTCAACTCCTGGTTGGCTTTCAAGCTCTGGACCACCTCAGCCATCTCTTACAGCTCCCATTTCCCTATATAGATCATACTTTATCTCCTAGCTAGATGTTCATAACCTCAATACTGTTTTCACCACCCTTTCCACCTCTCCGCTTATCTGCACCTATCCCAGTATGTCAAATCAGGAGAAACAAGTAAGAAAGATTCCACACAACCTTTCTCAGTTCACAGGCAACAGTTATATGTCTAGCCTGCTTCCTATGAACACCTCCTTCTTGCTTGCTCATTCCTTTCCTCATACATCAAATTAATATCATTCCAGTTAGGGTGTCAGAGGAATCCGTCCAGTGGGGGATGGAGTTTGTCAAGCTTTCATCAGCTCCCCCCACCACCCTGGATTTTGGCTCACTTCCCTGTGAACTGGCCCAACTTGATTTGCATGAAGTTGGGCCAGCTTGTGGATTTTCTGGGGTGTTTCCTTGCAAATAGTAAGTTGCATAATATGTGCAATTTTGTATTTATGGTGGAAAAAAACAATGGGGGAAATCCTGGATGTTCAGCTCATGAATGCAAGACGAGCCAGGCAAGCAGCAGAAATCCATCAGGCATCCCTAATTCTAGTTTTTAGCCTCAACTATTTCCCCCTCCATTCCAGCAAGATACCATATTTCCTCAATTCTAAGATGCACTTTTCCCCCCATATTTACATCTGTAAAAATGGAGTGCATCTTAGAATCGATGGCATCTAAGAATCGTTGGATTTCTCCAGAGCCGCCCCGGTCCACACCACCCCGGTCCGCCAGCGCCGGAGAGTCTGATGCCAGCGAGTAGCTGCCGCCACGGCAGCAACAAACAGCCTTCCCCACTCACCTCCATTGCCGCCCTGGTCCTCGCTGCCAGCACCGCTTGCAGCGGCCTCCCCAGCTCATCCACTGCCACCACAGCCATCGCCCCGGGCCAAGATCCACCTCCCTCCCCTCTTCGCTGCCCCATCGCGGGCAACTCTCCTCAGACCCCCGGCAAGGCACTGCTTTCGGCGTTGGTCCCTCAGTCCATCGGGGGGGGGGGCAGGCAACATTACGAAGGAGGAGGAGGATGAAACGGAGGGGCTGAGGAGAAAGGAATCAACCGAGGGGAGGCTGCCGCCGCCTCTTCGCCCGCCCCGCGCTGTGCATGGCAGCCGCTCTGTTTCCTCACCAACACACCACAAAAAAAGGAGGGCGGCGGCTGCACCAACCACAGCAATGGCAATGGCGAAGGAAAAGAGGCCCTGAGGAGAGATGCTTGGGAGGGCACGTTTGTTTCTACTTTGTAGTAACACTGCGTTTCAGCCCGGGGAGGCCACTGCAAGCGGCGCTGGAGGCGAGGACCGGGACGGCAATAGGGGAAGGCCGGTCCTCACTGCTGCGATGGTTGCTCCTCACTTGCAGTGGCCTCCCCGGCGCTGGCACTGGCGGACCGGGGCGGCGCTGGCGGTGAGTGGGGAAGGGAGGAGGGGAACTCATGCCCGGGCTGGCCCAGCCCAGCAAGTCCCTGGGTGGCGAATCGAGGGGGGGCATGCACAGCCCTACTGTATTTCTTCAAATCTAAGATGCACTTATCTCCAATATTAACGTCTCTGAAAAAGGGGTGCGTCTTAGAATCAACGCAATGCTTTTTTCCTGACGGTGGCCCTAAAATTAAGGTGCGTCTTAGAATCGATGGCGTCTTAGATTCGGTGAAATACGGTAGTTTTCAGAGGACACACTGGCCAACTCCTGAAACTCCACAAGAGGGAAGCATGCTTCCTTAACATCTCTAGTCTCTATTCAATCAACAAAAAACTAGCCAGTTAAAAAGACCAGACGACAAAGGTCTCTCACCTTGATCCAAACTCCACAAAGCCAGGAAATTGGAAGCTGATGCCTTATCTGATGTGTCCCGTGATCAGTCATAATGCTGTGCACTGTCATGTACCCACACTTTTCCTGGGTCTTTCAGTCCCAAATCCCGATTGGGAGAATGGGGTGAACTGTGATATGTGTTAGGGGACGAGGGGTCCCCAAAAATCAGGTGGAATGATCTTCTGTGAGCAGATCCCTTCCTCTTGCTGAAGCTCCATGAAAATCCTATGTGGTTGTCAATTTCATGAAGTGGACATCCATTAGAACTTTTGAAGTTGACCACTTTGCCAAACCAAACTTCCTCTCATGTTTCCAAGCCTCCCACCAAGATGTGAGACAATAAAGAGGTCTGCCGTACAATCCACAAAACTTTATTCAGTAAATAGATGTCTCTTAACATTTGAAGAGACTGTTAATGCTAGGAAAACAAGAGAGGAAGAAGAGGGAAATGAAGGTAGGGGCAAACAGGAAAGCAATACATGGCTTTTTCAGTTGTGCATGTGCTTAGGCTTAGCTTCAGGCTACTGAGTCCCAGTAGGGCATGGAAACGAGGAGGTTGTGCCAAAGGTTCCACAGGAAAGGTGGGTTTGGAAAAGGGATTTGAAGGAAGTCAGAGAGGTGGCTTCTCGCAGGTTTTCTGGGAGGCAGTTCCAAGCAAGGGGAAAACAAGGGAGAAACGGCGCAGTCTTTTGAGGGAGCGTGAGCCTTTTGGAGAGCTGAGAGTGGTGGGGCTAAAGAAGTGAACATCACAGGCAGGGTTGTATCAGGATATGAGTGGAGAGATAAGGAGAGCACATGCCTTGATTTCCTCTTCCAATCCTGCATCTTCTATCCAGGAAGAAGGAGAAGGAGAAGGAGAAGGAGAAGGAGAAGGAGAAGGAGAAAAAAGAAGAAACCAAGGCACATCTGCTATTGTGTTCATGTCTCTTGTGCTCTAAAGTAAAATGACCTGGACAGCCAACTCTGAAAACTAGTGGTACGGATGACACAAATGCACCAACTGCTACACTGCAGTCCATTATTGTTACTTTATTTGGAGTCCTAGACTTGAAAAATGTAGTGTCTCTCCCCTGTTATGGGAATTCATATCATCATGGCCAGGGAGGGTCTGACTCATGTGTAGCTTGATCAAATCTCCCCACTTCCCTCTTAAGAAACTGGCTGTCTCTGCCTTAATACAAAATTCTATGCGTGAAAAATGTAAAATAGCACATTTGGTACAGATTGTTCTACTGCTGTAAATGAGCTGATGAAAATTCTTTAGCTAAGCCAGTTATCAGAGAACTGTGAAATTTATCAGTGAAAAATAAGATTTTACAAACATCACTAGGAAAAAAATCAATTTAATATATATATTATGTAGAAAGTGCATACAATACACTTGCATACATATATTCTATATAGGCCATGAAGGCCCAAATCACTCTGGATTTTTAATAGTGCAATCCTATATGTCTTCTCAGAAGTAAATTCAATTGAATTCAATGTGACTTACCCCCAGGTAGACAGATGTTATCCAGTTTACTTGGACTTCCAAAAGACTTTTGATACAGTCCCTCATGAAAGACTCCTGAGCAGACTTGGCAGTCACTGAATAAGAGGAGAGGTCCTCTTATGGATCAGTAACTGGTTACAGAACAGAAAGCAGAGAGTAGAAATAAATGGTAAATTCTCCCAATGGAGGGAAGTAAATAATGGGGTCCCACAGGGATTGGTATTGAGACCAATTCTTTTCAACTTGTTCATAAATGACCTGCAATTCGGAGTGAGCAGTGAAGAGTTTGCTGATGACACCCGATTATTTAAGGTGGTTAATACAAAAAGGAATTGTGAGGAGTTCCAAAAGTATCTCTCCAAACTGGGTGAATGGCCATCTGATTGGCAAATGTGGTTCAGTGTGAGCAAGCACAAAAATCCCAACTTCACGTATAACCTGATTGGAAATGAGCTAGTGGTGACCAGCCAAGAAAGCAATCTTGGGGTTGTGGTGGACAGCTCGATCAAAATGTCAACCCAGTGTGTGGCAGCTGACAAGAAGGCAAACTCCATGTTAGACATTATTAGAAAAGGAATTAAGAACAAAAAGGCCAGTATCATATTGCCTTTATACAAATCTATGGTGAGACCATACTCAAATGCTGTTCGGGTCACCACATCTAAAAAAAAAGATATTGTAGAGCTGGAAAAAAGTGAAGAAAAGGGCAACTAAAATAATCAAGGGGCTGGAATGTCTCCCCTATGAGGGAAGGTTACTATAGCTGGGATTGTTTAGCTTGGAAAAGAGGAGGGTAAGGGGAGACATGATAGAAGTGTACAAAATTATGCATGATGTAGAGAGTGTGGATAGGGAGACATTTTTCTCACTGTCTCATAATACTAGAACCCAGGGTCACCCTATGAAACTGATTGGTGGGAGATTCAGGACGGATAAAAGGAAATACTTCTCACAAAGTACATAGTTGCTACCACAAGATGTAGCGATGGCCAGCAATTTGTATGGCTTTAAAGTGGGGTTGGATAAATTCCTGGAGAAAAGGCTATCAATGGCTACTATTCCTGATGACTATGTGCTACCCCCAGTATCAGAGGCAGTAAGCCTAAGTACACCAGTTGCTGGGGAACATGAGAGGAGGGTACTGTTGAACCCGTGTCCTGCTTGTGGGTTCTTGTCAATAGCTGGCTGGCCACTATGGGAACAGAGTGCTGGACTAGATGGACCCTTGGTGTGATCCAGTATGGCTTTTCTTATGTCCTTACGCATATATTGCAGTCATAATTGTCTTTCCAACGGATTTTGCCTTGTGCAACAGTTGTAAGTGATCTTGTCAAGTTCTTTTCCTAATCTCACTATGGTTTTGGGGTCATAACCCCTCTCAAAGGGGTATTAAAAATTCCTAAAATATTATCCCTGAATCCATGCCACTTCTAGGGGTGGGAAAAATTGGCAAGCGTCACCCCCACAAGTGTTAACTGCACTGCTGCTGGCAGCCACCCCCATGATCCAGGCTGTGGGAGCCTCTACAGAGCCCTTGTGAGGCTTGCGACCATTTGGCACCTATCCGTGCTGGCGACCACCACCATTAGTGTGGTGGGGAGAAATGTGCACCTTCCAGAGGCTCTGGAAAGTGCTTCGCCCTGCTCCAATGGGAACCTTAAAGGCCCTCTTAACCCTTGCATTAAGAGGGCCTTTAAGGCCCCATTCAAGTGAGGGGCTGTTAAAAGCATGCTTTCTGGAGCCTCCAGAAAGTGTGTATTCCCCTGCCCCGCTGCATTCATTGCAGCCACCGTTAATGCAGTGGGAGGGAATGGCATGATCCCAGAAGCCAACAAGGACCCACACCCGAGCACTTGCAGGGGGCTTGTGAGTGCTTGGGTGCACCCGCAGCTGCATGCATCCAACTGAGTCCATGAGGGGCAGACAAGGGGGGTCCACGGCCCTCATGGACCCATTTGGACACTCGCACCATCCCTAGCCACTTCATGCTCCTACAGTAGGGTGACCAGATAAAATCCAGGTCAGGGCTCCTGTAACTTTAACAGTTGTAGAGAAAAGGGAATTTCAGCCAGTGTCATTTGTATGCAATTAGTTCCTGGTGAAATTCCCTCTTCATCACAACAGTTAAAGGTGCAGGTACTATACTAGAGTGACCATATACAAAAGAAGGCAGGGCCCCTGCAACTTTAACAGTTGTGATGAAGAGGGTATTTCACCAGGAACTAATTGCATACAAATGACACTGGCTGAAATTCCCTTTTCTCTACAACTGTTAAAGTTACATGAGCTCTGACCTGGATTTTATCTGGTCACCCTATCCTACAGGGGTTGATTGTTCGGTTATGTTTCATGTCAATCTTCCCCAATTGTGGTTTTCTTTTAATTTTGGAGATTGAATTTAACCAGAATGCACTTATTGCTGTTATTTTTTAAATTGCATACTGAGTTGTTTTTCCAGAGGAAGAACATGGATGCTGAAAATGTTTTGGGAAGCCACCTTGTTAATAAACCTGCATTGAACTGAACATTTTGTTCTGCTGAAAATGTGGTGCCTCTTCTGACTGCAGTTCTGCAAACAAACTATGCCAGCATGAACCTCAAAGAAATGTCGTCCTAAAACATGGCCATAAATTGACAATTGAGTTCCCCTAAATTTGAAGGGCTGTCTTCAGAGGTCAGAAGAACTCAGCTTTTACCTTTAAAAAAAGTGATTAGTACTTTGTGTCTGAAAAAGAAGACCCTTTTATGTGTGACAAATTGGAGTGTTAAGCTTTAATTTAATGCTGGTAGATCTAACTGTACTTAATTTTAGCTGAAAACAGAGATCAGAAATTTTATGCTATGCCTCAGCTGTTTTAAGCATAACAAACACATAACTGACAAACTTCAGACACTGATATCTGAAGAATGCAAAATGCCAATTTAAAAACAAAATTTCATATTTGAGTCTTTGTAACACCACTGTTCATTAGGATCAAACATATTTTATAAAGTAATTTTCTAAAATTACTTTTCTCTGTCACTTTAATCAGGTATTACCAAAGCAAAAACACCCCATTGTATTGCTGCAATATGATAAACAATGAGTTTTTTTTCCTATTAAGTTCATCACCATCTTTTGGAACCAATGCTAACATTCAGCAGTGCAGAACATATGTGAGATTTCAACAGTAATAAACACTGCAATTAATTGTGTTCCAAAGGTGTCAATTTGAAAAGAAAAGCATGTGGGTTATAAAATTTAGGAGGCAGATTGTGCGTTGTTTTTTAGTCCTTCCCTTAGAGATGTCTGAGCAATAATTTCTCATTAATTTCCCTTTTAGTATTGCCAGTTGAGTGATTAACTTCTTTCTCTTTTATTAGTGAGCAAGGAGAAGAGTGATGGGCAAGGGGGAAAATGTTCTAAACAAGCTGGGCAAAAGCAACCACTATTAAAAACTAAAACTACATTTTAAACCAATCATGGACAGGGTACAGCCCCATTAGGGCTGTAGCGCACCAGCATGGGAAGTTGCATGTTTGGATGCTCCCACAAGGGGCCAGAGCAGACATTGCTTTAAAGATATAAGGACAGGAAATGGATTTCTTAAAGATATACACATATACATTACACACAACGAGTGTATCAAAACAGGTGTGTCACGAAATACACCTTTTGGAAAAAGGGGAGTGTACTACAAAAAAACATAATGAAACCTGTTGAGTTACTAGTGCTCTGCTGTCTCTTGATTAGTCTGACCAGAGGATCCTAGAATCCTGGATGGTTTTCCTAATCTGCTCCAAGCTCTTAATGGCCACTCTGAGCTCTAATGTTAGTGAACAGTCCGTCGAGAGCTCCATGATGCCATTAGTCTCTTGATATGCTGGAAGTCTTGAAGTACAGGCTGCTTGGTGAGGTTCAGGATGTCCATAGACCATGCCTTTTTCACATGGTATTTCTAAACTAGACCTAGAACCTATCAGAAACTGATGAGTCTCAGGTCTACCCTCCTCAGGCAATCAGTCTTTCTTCGCCAGAACCTGAGAATCCAATAGGGGCAGAATTCATCTTTGCTGAATGAACTTTCATGGCAAGAATGGACATATCCTGTGTAAATCTTTTACTCAATAACATATGTAGTATATTGAACAAGCTCCCCACTGAGGCCTGCCTGGTGCTGACATTGTCAACTTTTCGGTGCCTGGTAAAGACCATCCTCTACTTCCAGGCATTTAATGGTACATTATGAGGCATCTATGTCTGCTGTTTCAGAACAGGTCTCTTAGGAAAAACATTGTTTATTTGGTTTTAGCTGTAAAGTTGTTTTAATTTTTCTATGTTAAAAAAATTAGAGTATTTTTATTATGTTGTTTGCATTGTTGTAAATCACCCAGAGCTTTGGCTATGAGGGAGAGGGATATAGAGCTAAAATAAATAATAATAGTATAGACCACTTGATTTGTCCTAGCACCTTCAATCTATGAAATTGGTTTTGAGCAAAAGGGTTTCTCCAGTGGGCCATTCAATGACATTTATAAAGACTGAATAGAACAAATAAGATACACACATGTACACACAAAACCCTGGAAGTGAAGAAGCACCTTTTAACAGCCTGTGCTAAACTTTTAACTTCCCTTGTATTGTATTTCTGTCCCCAGATGAACTCCAAGGAAACTTGTGCATGATTTCTTCTACGTCTCAATAAAACAAGTATTAATTTGCAAGTTTGCATTGAGGGATGGCTCAAAATATTTTTGATGAGTTATACAGCCTTTTCATTTTGTAGTCCAAGCAACATCCGTTGAGATTCAAAACTTTTACTCTTCACTTGGTTTGCAATCCTTATATCGGTCAATGAGGCAAGGCAATGATGAATTTGCTTAAGGTGCATGCATTTCTACACGTAGGGTAGTATCAGTGTTAGTTCTACATAGAGTAGACCCATTGAAATGAATGGGTCTTAAGTTAGTTTTCAATGGGTCTACTTTATGTAGGGCTAACATTGGATACTTCCCATACTATGCTACTGAACACTAAATAAATCTTAAGTTCTAGCAACAGCATTATCCAGGAGCTTGTTTTTCCCTCCACAGCCACAAGTGTCAAGGAATAAGGGCCTTTCTGTTCAATTACTATGGGTCTGTTCAGACAACACTTCAGGCTCTGTGGTTAGTGAAACTGTGGTTCTCTGGGGTCAGCACTAACCACAAGCTGTGCTGTCACACACAACACTTTCTGGTCCCCTCTACAAGAATTTGGCTTGACTCCCGGTTGTCCAATTATGCGCATCTTCTCGCAATCGCTTTTACGCCTAATCCCCATACACAGGAGGCAGTGAAGCGCATTACCTCTTGTATGAAATGCGCTTTAAAGGTGTTTAATGCGGAAAATCACTTGTTTACATGGTCATAAGGCGCTTTAACTCCTGCGGTAAATTAAAACTCACTATTTAACGCGCATTCAATAGCGCGCATAATCGGACAGAAAAAGCGCCTCAACCCCCGATTTGCGCTCTATTCATGTGGAAGTAAAACCAGTAATGCGCTTTGAAAGAGCTTTAAATTGCTCTTGTAGAGGCACCCTCTGCCACGGTTAGAGATGCTAACCCTGCTGCAGATGGTCTAACTGTGGTTAGTGAGTGAGCAGAGTTTAGCAAAACACATTGCTCAAGACACCTTAAACCCTGCTGCATAACCAAAAAGTGTCTTTGAACAGGCCCTATATCTTCTCCACAGCTTCATACAATAACACTGATAGCATTACTTTGCCTTTCAAGTTCTAACAAAAATTTAACAAGTTATCCAAATCACCACATGTTGCATCATTCAAACCACAGAGCTTAAACGGCAAACAGTATTAATCAAAATCCTTATCTTGCAGATTAAAATCTTCCAACCAACTAAACTTTTTGTGGGGTTGACCATTACAGAAGATAGTTAATTAAAATTATGCCCTATATAATCAAATTGGAAGTCCAGCTGAAGCATATTTTGATATATACCTTAAGGTCATAATAATGGCTGTTAGCGAAGGAATTTCCAGTTTTTCTTAGCCTGTTTACAGCAGAGTGTCATGTTTAAACATTAGGCAGAAAAGTATGTTTCCAAAAGCATGGGCCTTAGCAACAAGCAACAAGATGCCTTTTACCAGCCAAGACATGTGGTCCTTCTATTACCAAGGAAGTTCCAAGAACGAATCCCTCAAGATCAGCAACATACAGAAGCTGCTTAATTTTGTTTTACCAGCATGTTGTTGTTGTTTTTCAATTCAACACACTGCACAAATAATTTGGCAGTGTATTTGATGATTCCTAGAATTTAACGTTCTTGGAACAATATACGTTGAAAGCAACATTCTAGCTTTTTATCAATATGTTTGAACAATTAGGAAGAAAAGAAACCACAGGAAAAGTTAAGATGTCAAGATGAAATTGGAGATGGCCAAACCCTTCCAAGAGAATTCCGAAGAATATTTCACGGAGGCCGTATTCCAGGGAATGTGAATAGCTGGAAGATTCTGGAGAAAACAGAGTACTTATTGAAGTCCATCTGGTCCTACACCAGACATTAATTTTGACCAAAGCTTTCTCACATCCCTAGCACATAATAGTGATGGCATCAGTGCATGACAGCACTGCCACACTGCGGGCCTCATTTGTGAAAGCCCGATATCAAAGTTCACCATGGCCAGGCACTTGCTGAAGGCCCACACCCCAGTAGGCGGCCTACTGGCAAAAAAAAAACACCTGGACCTGCTTGTTCACCCTTCTCTCACTCTGGCCCTGAAAACTGTGATGGCGTGAAGGAGGAGCTGTATATACCATTGTCAATTTGCTCACTTTTCCCACTGGCTGGTAAGCAAGCAGGTGGTAGCAATTATGAGAAAGAGAAGGAGTAGCTGGGGCCCATTTATGCCACACAGCAGCCTTCTCCATTCGGATGCTCTCCAGATGTTTTGGACCTCAACTCCCATCGGATGCAGCCAGCATGACCAATAATCAGGAATGTCATGAATTGTAATCCAACACATCCGGAGGGCACCAGCTTGGCGAAGTCTGCCACACAGGAAGTCAATGCACACAGGCCTCATTTGCCAGGCTTGCAAATAGCTGTTTGCTTCATTCTTGATGCCAAGAGACCTCCAATTCTACAGCTGAAGAGCCATGACTGAATAGGGCTAATGTGTCACCTGCATGTCAGATAGGCAAGCTAGTAAACATTTTAATTTACCACATATGTGCTACCCCCATTCTACAGAATGGCATTCCTAGCATTATCATATCATTTTTTATCTTCTTAGGATGAAAGATCATGACTTTCCAAAGCTGAACATCATTCCTGAACAGGGAGATCCAACACACTCTTCACCATGCCAGTCTTCCCCAACCTGGTTCTCTCCAGATATATTTAACTTCAAGTCCCATCAGCCCCAGCCAACATGGCCAATGTTCAACAGTGCTGGACTTTTAGTCCAAAACATCTGGAAGGCACCAGAATGGGGAAGACTGCACTGTACCATAGTGACTCTCTATGATTGATTGCTAATTTTTGTAGTCCTAGAGACAAATCTTCCTTTGGTTCTGGCACACATCAATAGTGTTATCAGCATCACACAAAAACCTTGGGATCTCTGGCCAGGATTAGTGCATTTTGTCATGACCATGGACCACTGCAATGTTCTCTCTGTAATTTAATTTTGTTTCATCTATTTCTGGCATTTACCTTAAACAGTGGTTTCAGAATTTCATTTCATTTCATTTATTACATATTACAGAATAATTCACGATGCTTGCTTTGTCTCTTTTAAAACTGCCTAATAAGAAATCTCTTAGTGAGTTCTATTAACTTGTTTATTCCTGAAACAGTTCTTATAATCTCCTGCTCTTTCTTAACTCTCTATTTCCTGGCTCCCCTTTATTTCCTGTATCCCTCAACTTTTTGGGCCAATGGGCACATTTGGAAATTTGAAAAACTGCTGTAGGCCACCACAAAATGGCTCCCATGGAGGATTTGGCTAGTCACATAATGACTGCTTTGTGGGCTTGGATAGTCAGAAGTTGCTGGGGGAAGATAAATAGTGAGGCTGCAGGCTCAGTGGGAGGGGAAATAGCAAGGCAAATGGCTAGAGGGGAGAGAAGGAGCGAAGCTAGAGGCTAAGAGGGGGAGAAACAGCAAAATAAAGAGGTGATTGGGGGGGAAATAATGAGGCTCGATGCTGGGAGTGGAGAAACAGCAGGATAAAGGGGCAAGTGGGAGAGAAAGAGCAAGGCTAGGGGCTAGGAAGAGAGGGGAATAGTAAGGAAAGGGTTGGGTGGAGAGAAATAGCAAGACTAGAGGCTGGGGCAGGAGCCACACAAGTAGGATATAGCACTATGAAAGCGGCATATGGTATGTGTCAATGGGCCCCAACAGTTGTCAGTGCACTTCAATGCTTTAAAGCAGTCGTGTGGTTCCTGCCTCTTATAAACCACTTTCATACCACTTTCATAGTGCTATATCCTGCTTGGTGTGGATTAGGCCTGGGAGTGGAGAGATAGAGAGCTAAGGGGAACTTTCTGTGTGGACAGAATAAGAGTGGCTGGGGACAGGAAGCAACTTTATCCTTCTCTTCCTGCCCACCAAACAGCCGATCAGCAGCAGGTTCAGGAACAGGAAGGAGGATCTGGTGCCCTAGCATTTTTTGGTTTAGGTTTTGTTTTTGAAAATAAAATGTTGAAGGGGGCAGAGTGGAAAGCTTCATGGCACTGTTTGAAGACCCCATGGGCACGTTGGAAACCCCTGCCTTACAGGGACCACTGTGACCTATAGTACTGCAGGAGTACTTATAAAGAGGCTACAGTAGAGTGACCAGACAAAATCCAGGTCAGGGCTCATGCAACTTTAACAGTTGTAGAGAAAAGGGAATTTCGGGGGCGTGGCTATGATCGAGTCAGAGTAGAGTCGCAGATCTTCTGAGCTCCCTATAAAAGCTATGAAATAAGCACTAATTCCTTATCGTAAAGATTAATAAAAGGCATGAAATATTGTCTGGAAGTGAATGATTGCTCAGGGTGAGTTGGAAACGAGCGAGAGCTGGCTGGAGCTGGATTGCTGAACGCTGCCTAAAAGTGAAAGTGAATTCCTTTGGACAAAGGAGGAGAGACGCCATGAATGAGGTAATTTATGGACTTATAATAACACAGCTTGCTTGACTTAAAGTATTAAAAGGCATTATATATAGACTGGAAATGAACAATCTTAGAAGGGGGATTTGAGAGCAGCAAGAAATTGTTGATTGCTGGCTGTTCCGGCTGGATGCAAAAGGGAGACTAAGGAGCGAGACGCCATTATTGGACTGATTTATGGACTATAATTGGCAGATAGCCTGTTTAATGGCACATTTGGAGGGAGTTTGAGAAGAAATTGAGTTAACTCCCAGTGAACTTGAAGTATTGGCTGCAACGCAGAGACATAAGTGAGGGGCCTCCAGGTGAAAGAGGGAGGGAATTTTATGAAGAAGCAGAGACGGCAGAAGCCCTCTATTCCCACCCCCGCCTGGGTAAGACCCGTAAGAGAGAGAGGATCAGATCGATTGTGGCACAGACTGACCCGGGTGGATCTTCAAGAAATGCCGGATAAGAAAAAATCTCCCGTTAAGGGCTCTGTTTCGCAATCTTCAGAGCCAGCTGCAATACCGAAGATACCCAGAGGAGGGCAGCCAGACCCAATGGATGAATTGAAGGATGACATAAAAAACATGCTTATTGGATTGGAACAACGTTTAGCGAAGCGCATTTCAGATACGCAGACTGAACTCATGACGGGTTTAAAGCAAGTGGTGATGGATGTTGGAGTGCTTCAGGCAGATACTAAAGTTCTGGCGGGAGTTTGTAAGAAACAGGATGACCAGCTATCTCAACATGAACTACGCCTTATCGCTATGGAGGATCGCGATAGACGGGCTAATATTCGCATTAGAAAATATCCAGAACAAGAAGGAGAGACTTTAAAAGATTTAAGAGATACTATTTTGACATGGATAAAAGTACAACTTCCAGATGAGGCCTGGCAGGAAGCTGATCTCGAACGGGTGCATAGAGTTGGTTCTAAGCGTAAAGGAGTGCTTCCAAGGGACATAATTGTTAAATTTGCAAATTATTATAAAAAAGAAAAATTTATGCAGGCAATCAGACGACAAGCTCAACCAAAGATTCAAGCAACAGCAATAGAAATTTATCAGGATTTATCGGCGCATACCGTCCAGTGGAGGAAGAGTGTCAAAATTTGTACAGCAGCATTGAGGAAGAAATCGATAACCTACAACTGGGGATACCCAGTATTTTTGAGATTCTTCTGGCAAGGGAAGCAAGAAAGAATAACATCGTGCGAGCAGGGAATCGAGTTGTTGGAGAAGTTGGGCATAATCGATGCCAAGGATCTGGGAGAAATAGTCCAAGTGGAAGGAGCGGTTGGAGGTTCCACAGATCAGCTAGAAGGAGCGGTCGGAGGTTCCAGTCAATGAAAAGGGATTAGAGGGGAAAGAGTAAAAAAGGAGGGGAGGATCGGACTTTGCTCTGTGGGTTGGGCCGTGTTCCCCCCCCCTGAAGAGTTCTAAAATAATTGGGACCAGAGCCCAGATGACTGGTGAGGAGGGGGGTAAAAATGGGTGTGTGTGTGGGGGGGGGAAAGGGTGGGGGGGTATGTGTTTCACTGACCGAGACCAATTTAATGACGTGGTTGAAAGTAAGAAATGGAGAATAGATTGAGATGTGCAACTCTAAATGTTAAGGGGCTAGGAACGGTGGTTAAAAGACGAAGAATTGAAACATTATTGAAAAGAGAAAAAATAGATATAATTTTTTTGCAGGAAACTCATCAGATAAAGGATGGGGCTAATGAGTTACGAATGAGGGAAGTAGGAGTGTATGAAAAGTCATTTGGTACTTCTAAAGCGAGAGGTGTGGCAATAATAATATCGAAGAAATGTGGTGTTAATATTCAAAATATAAAGAAAGATAAGAATGGAAGGATCCTTATAATTTACTGTACGTTGGAAGAGGAAGAATTTGTGCTGATAAACGTCTATGCTCCAAATGGGAAACAAATTGATTTTATTAAAGAAGTATTTAATATGGTGGGAGATTTAGGGAAAAAGAATATTGTGATGGCTGGAGATTTTAATATGGTACTAGATAAAGGGAAAGATAGAGATAATATAACAAGAGATAGTAGAGGAGAGGGTAAGACAGAATTAGCTAAATTAATGGAGAGGAAAGAATTAATGGATGTATGGAGAGTTCTAAAAGGGCAAGAAAGAAAATATACATTTTATTCACCTAGATTTAAGAGCTACTCAAGGATTGATTATATTTTTATATCAAAGAATATGGTACCTAAATTAACAGATTGTGATATTGGAGTAATTAAGATCACAGACCATGCTCTAATGATGATGGACATCAAGTTAAAGAAGGATTATAAACAAGCAAAGAGATGGAGAATGGACGGAAGAATTTTTAAAAATAAAAACATAGTGGATAAATTAAAAAAGGAACTGCAGGAAATATGGCAGATAAATGAAAAAGGAGCTAATTCGCAAGGATTATTATGGGATACGATGAAAGCAGTAATAAGAGGGATCTGTATTAGGGAAATGTCCACACTTAAAAAGCAACAGGAAGTACTTAATAAAAAGGTTGAAGAAGAGATAAGGAGTTTAGAGGAGAGACTGAGACAGTCAAAAGATAAGCGATTATATGCCCTAATTCAGGCTAAAAAAAAGGAATTGGAGAAAGAAGAAATAGAACAGGTCCAAAAGAATTTATTATATTTAAAGAGAGATTTTTTTGAATTTAGTAATAGAAATTCCAGATTGCTGGCTAGATCCACGCAGTCAGAGAAGGCTAAGAATATGATAGGGACAATAAGAGATAAGTTAGGGAATAGATGTAATGTAATGAAAGATAAATTAAGGATTTTTCAGGATTTTTATAAAGATTTATATACTTCAGAGGCGCTTTCACAAGAAAAGATTCGGGAATATGTAGAAAGGAATTGGAAAATAAGACTGGAGGATCAAGATAGGGAGTGTATGGAAGCCTTGGTTACTGATAAAGAAATTGAGGGAATTATTGGAAAACTAAAAGGAGGTAAGTCTCCGGGGATTGATGGTCTGGGGCCGGAATTTTATAAAATATTTAAAGATATTTTAATACCTAGATTAAAAAAATTATTCAATAATATAATAGAAGGAGGAATGACCCCGCCATCGTGGGACCAGTCCCTGGTTGTATTAATACAGAAGCCAGGCAAGGACTTGACAGATCCAGCGTCATATAGACCAATATCTTTAATAAATCAGGATGCAAAAATATTTTCAGCAATTATGGCTAAAAGAATGGGTACATTTATATTTAAATATATTAAAAATGATCAATGCGGATTTATTTTAGGTAGGAAAATGCCGAATTTAATTGGGAGAGTTATAAATATAATAAATATTATAAAAAAAAGAAAACTAAAAGCAGGATTATTAGCTCTGGATATTTTTAAAGCCTTTGATTGCGTGGAATGGCCAGCGTTAAAAATAATATTAAAAACATTTGGGTTTGGACATAAATTTATGGGAGTGATAAATCAGATGTATAAAAATAATAAAGCGGAAATAATGGTTAATGATGGGTTAACGCAACAAATAATACTAGCCCGAGGAACTAGGCAAGGATGTCCACTTTCACCGATTTTATTTGCAATAGTTATAGAAATTTTAGCAAATGTAATTAGGGAAGATGAAAGATTAAAGGGGATAGGAAGAAAAAACAAGATTAAAGTAAATATGTTTGCGGATGATACGTTATTGACAATACAAGACCCCCTAGAAAGTGGGGAGATGATTCAGAAACATTTGAGAGAATTTGGGGAAATTACAGGATTACAAGTTAATTGGGGGAAGTCAGAAATGATGTTGTATAACTATAACAAGGAAGAGATGGAGAAATGTAAAGTTAAGTTAGGATTAAGACATAAAAATATAATAAGATATTTAGGAGTTAATATAGATAAAGAATTAGAAAGAATAGAGGAACTTAATTTTGTAAGCTTAAGAAAAGAGGTAGGGGAGAAATTACAGATTTATAGAAAATTAAAACATTCTTGGTTTGGTAGAATAGCGGTTATTAAAATGAAGATATTACCTAAGGTTAATTTTTTGTTTAGAATGCTACCTATTAGAATTTCAGCAGCTGAGCTTAAAAATTGGCAAAATATGATTAATGCATATTGTAATGGGGATAAAAGAGCTAGGATAAATAAGGGGTTATGGTATAAGACTCAAAAGAAAGGAGGTTTAGGACTTCCTAACATTAAGAATTATTATATTGCTAATCAGTTAAGATATGTTATTCATGCTATTTTAGGGGAGCAAGATTTGGAATGGCTGGAATCGCAAACAGTAGAGATAGAATGTAAACTGCGAAATATATTTTTTACCAAAATGCAGAAGAAAGAATGGAAGGTACTGGACAACCCATTATTGGAAAATATAATGTCGATATGGGAGAAGTATAGGGGGAAGTTGATACCAGGAGATTCTCCGCTAGCCCCAGTTGTAGTAGTGGGAAACTTCCCAAGAGCATTAAAATCAGAGATGGAAGTGAGACTGAAAGAACAAGATATTTTTAAGCTAAGGAATTGGATGGGAAAGATGAAAGATAGTGAGTCTATTAAAGATTTGTTTAAAGGACAGAAGATAGCGTGGTTTAAGTCTCTGCAACTGGTAAAATGGACAGAGGAATGGAGGAAAAAAAATAAGAAATGTAGAAATAATACCAGATTTGAAGATTTAATTGAACAAATAGAAAAAAAAGAGGAAGCCAGAGCTAAAAAAGGACTCACTAGCGAGATATATAAAATTTTAATAGAGGGGGAAAGTCAGGACTCACTTAAGATTATAAAAGAGGTATGGGAAGAAGATATTAGGGAAAAAATTAATGAAGATAATTGGGGAAGGATGTGGAATGTAAGAATGTTGAAATTACTGTCGATTAGAATTAAGGAGAACTATTATAAGATAGTTTGGAGATGGTATCTAACACCTGTAAGATTTCATCAGATTGATAAAAAAGTGTCTAAGAATTGTTGGAGGGGATGTCAGGAGGTTGGGACCTATTTTCACATGTGGTGGAGCTGTGAACAAATACAAAAATTCTGGGAAAAGGTATTTAAAGAAATAAGTGATATAATTGGAAGTAAATTGGAATTAAACCCGAAGCTAGCTCTACTAGCAATATGGGATAGCAGGAATAAGCATATAATTAATAGAGAATTGGTAAACAACCTCCTGGCACCCGTTAGAATAATGATTGCTAAAAATTGGAAAGGGCAACGAAGTTATAAAATAGAAGATTGGTATAAAGAAATTTGGGATATAGCATTGAATGATATGTTGACATGTAAAATGAAAATAATGAGGGGAATGTCCAGTAAGAGTGATTTTGGAGATATATGGAATCCCTTTTTGGAATATGTTTTAAGATCGGGAAAGGGACAGTCGCCTTCAAAAGAGTCATTAAAATTCTGGAAGGAAGATGAATGAATGGGAGTAGGTCTCGGGGGGGGTGCACGGGGGTAGTCGAGGGAGTTAGTTGTTTTACATTATGTATTATGTGTATGTTTGTTTGTTTTGTTGAAAAATGAATAAAAATTATACTAAAAAAAAAAAAAAAAAAAAAAAAGAAAAGGGAATTTCAGCCAGTGTCATTTGTATGCAATTAGTTCCTGGTGAAATTCCCTCTCCATCACAACTGTTAAAGTTGCAGGGGCCCTGCCTTCTTTTGTATCTGGTCACTCTAGTATAGTGCCTGCACCTTTAACTGTTGTGATGAAGAGGGTATTTCACCAGGAACTAATTGCATACAAATGACACTGGCTGAAATTCCCTTTTCTCTACAACTGTTAAAGTTACATGAGCTCTGACCTGGATTTTATCTGGTCAGCCTAGGCTACAGTACATTGTTGACCATAACCGTCTGCTAAATGGTCGATTAATGATAATTTCACTGTCCTATGAGGAAGAGAAGCAGACAGTAAGGCACTGCTTCTTTTCCCAGCATTACCTCCTGCTGTGACAAGGAGCCAGCAGATTCCATCTAGGCCCTAGAAGTAGGGATGTGTATCGTATCGTTAAAATGTACGATAATGATACGATAAGGTCATTATCATGTATGTTTTTAACAATGACGATACAGTAGAAAATCCTACGATAATCATCGGAGACGATAATTTTCAGGCGATTTTATCGTTTTATCGGACTGCCATATCAATATACCTATAACTTCTGTATTTTAAAAGTTAGAGGCTTGAAACATAGTCACGGTGCGTCGGGGGTATGCCTAAGTATGTGTGTGACATTTGAGATCGATCCCTCCAACCCTCGATTTTATATGAATTTTTTAAAGATTGTTTCCTTTCTGACAGGTCTGGGGAGCTGTCATTCTGATCTGTCAGAACGGAAACGATCTTTAATAAATTCATATAAAATCGAGGGTTGGAGGGATCGATCTCAAATTTCATACACATACTTAGGCATACCCCAGAAGCACTGTGACCAAGTTTCAAGCCTCTAACTTTTAAAATACAGAAGTTATAGGCATTTTTTTCTTTCTGCCAAAATTATCATTTTTTAACGATAATTATCGTGAAGACGATACGGATCACCTACGATATAAATGAAGACGATAATGCTTTTGGTCCAAAATGATGATAACGATAAAAAATGATATTTTTTGGCGTGCACACCCCGACCTAGAAGGCCAAGGCTGCACCTTGTAAGACCAACAATTTCTGGCTCTATTAAGTCATTTTGATGAAGGCTGAGTCACCACACTACTTATGAGGCCTGTTTTTGAACTGTGAGCAGCCCATTTCCTTCACAGTTGGTCATTATAAGTACTGTAATATTAAGAATGGATGCCTGAACTTTCCTGTTTTTCTTTTCTATCTCCTTTTACATCATGTCTTTTTTAGTTGTAAGCCTGAGGGCAGGGACTAACTTGCTTTTTATATATAAGCCTCTCTGAGAGCCTTTCCAGCTGCAGACCATGGTAAATGATCTAAATAATAAATGGATAAGTAACTTAGTTTGTGATGTCTTCTAAGGCAGGCTGTGATATTTACCTTCAGGATTAAACTTCATTGACATCACATTTCTCAGGCCTGCCCATTATTTGTCCCTTTTCTAGTTTTTCACTCTGAGGATGGTATGAAAGCAGCTGAGAGGATTGCAATATACAAAATTCAATTATAATTAAAATGAAACTGACTGCTAGAAATGGCCTGGGTCATTGATGAAATATGTTCTAACACCATTTAAAACAATGTATTATTTTAAATAAATTTTAAATAAATTATAACAGAAACATTCAGGTATGTACGAAGTTCATTATACCCCTCCCCCTTTGAGTTCTCTGTAAACAACGAATAGACAAGATATCATGCAGAGTGTCACGAGAAAGTGATCTTTAGTCATCAGTGGTGATGTGGCAACCACAATCATCTTCTCACCATAATCTAATAGATCAGTATTGAAGAAACGTTTGTTTGTTTGTTAGCCAGGTCTGTAGTCAACTTGTGGAGAGCTGCAGGAAGCCTTAGTCTTTCCTGGGACATTTTAAAACTCTGTTCTAAATTGTCCTTCATTTAACTTACAAAGCCATTAGTGAATCAATGTATGCAGCCTTCTACCCAATTGCCCATTAAGAGTAAACCTGCTTATAGTTTCCAATATTCTCACCAATGGAAGCAAAATGGAATGACTGGCAAATACTTGGGCATATGATATTTTCATACATACATATGGAAGTAAGCACCATTGAATACCATGGGATTTATATCCAAGTAAGCATGAATGAGGTTGTGTTGTAGACATTTTTACCTTATTGTATATCACATTTCTGGCAGTTCTTTGTTTTTGCTCAGCTCTTGTTTATTAAAAAAAAACCCTGACAATAGTGTTTGCAAAGAGGTGTTAATCAAATTTGACCTGGGAATTCTGCAGTCCAAACCTTAGTTTAGCCATAGAATCTAAGGGCTCCTCTACACCTAGAGCCCTTTTGAAAGGGGGGAAGAGTGATCGCGAGGTTTCCCACTTCCGTGATCGTCGCTCACAGGGCACATGTGCGGGAAGTTTCCCACAAGTAAAGAAGGGCTGCTGTGGGAGGATATGTGCCCCATGACAGCAGTTCCGAATGTGTATCGGCAGAAGTGGGTGGGGCTTGGCACATGGGCATGGGGCATGGAATGTTTTTTTAAATAACTCCTCCAAGATGCACATCAGTGCAAACACACAACAAAGCAGGGGGGATGGGTACTGTGTCAAAAATGTGCTCCTGAGCATTGACTGTGTTAAAAAAAATACACACAATCAGTGCCAAAAACACGCCGATAACCAATCAAAGAATGTACCAAAAATGGCGGATGCCCACTCCTGCACACACCAGACAGCAGGTTGGCTGTTAGCTGAGCCAGGAGTTTGCACCAAACAGCAACAGCTTCGGGAAGGGGGGGGCACACCAGCTGCGGGTGTCGGGATTGTACTGTGAGAGTCGGAAAAGCTGTGAAAAATCCAGTCACCGGTATTCCTGAATAATTGATGTGTCGTCCTGAGATCACCACAGGAGTAGGTGAATGTCATGTGGCCCGGTAGGGACGACCTCGATATTATTCCGAAATAAACGGCTGGTGTGGATAAGGCCTAAGTGGCCACAGAGAAGCCCCTGTCCCTCAATCATTAATTCCTTCCCCAGCATCTAAAACTAGCCGGCGCTATAGGGTTGTTGTAAGAATTACTGAATTAATGCATGTGAATTATTTGCAGACTTAAGAAAAATGCTATATACATACTAAATATTGCTATTATAACTAATAAATATTATTACACTATAATTACATTATGGCAAGGTTTTGGATTGAAAATAAAATGTATGTTCATATCCTTGAATAATGGGTACAATTAGTCCAGGTGGAGTTTGGCAGTGAAGTTAACAATCTTTATGTTGAACTAATTCCCATTTTCCTCCTGTAAAGATGTTTTCTGATATTTATTCCTGCTGGAATTATTGTTGCTCCCTGCTGAAAAAAAGAATAAACAATGTTTTCTCCATGGAACACTTGGAAACTCCTGTGTTCCGTAAATCCACTTCAAGTATAAGATGCTAGCATTATCCTCCAATTTCTTCTTAAAAGTCTCAAAGAGACATCTTTAGGCAATAAATCCCCCCCCCCTTTTGCCTCATTGTGGTACATTAATATTTTCCATAGCCAGCCTTAAGACATTTCACATTTTTATCTTTAACCATAAATGTGCTAACATTTTGTGTAATTGCATTAGGCACATCAAAGGCCCATGATGACTTCTAGGCTCTGATTATTTCATTTTTATCAGTTGTCTCAAAAAATAAGCACCAAACTACAAACTCCAGAAGCACCAGTTAACTATGGCAATTCCCCTGCCTGGAAAGCTTGATGTGATTTTCAAAATGGTGTATGCTTGAATGAAATAAATTGTTTTCTTTTGCACACGCAGTAAATTTGCTTTCTTTTCTTTTTATTCCACACACCCTTTCCCCACTACCCAAAGCTGTCATGGCATTAGATCCCATCAGAGGAATCATAAGTAGTAAAGCACTTTGTAAATTTAAAACTGTTATACATTGCCTGTCTTGATAACTATGAAATGAGAAATGGGGCAAACCCAATAAAACTATTACATAAATCTAGACTGGAAAGCTAGTTAGACGCTGTTTCACAATCTAAAACTCACAAGTGAAATCATTTTCTCTTATGGACAAACTGAAGCATCACCAGTTCCCAGAAAATAATTCCTACCATCATAATAACTATGTAAAATATATTTTAATTTGTCAGCACTTTATGCTTTAAAGCCCTCAAGACACAAAAACTGATACTAATTTGTTGAAACATTTGTTTTAAGCATTTTGAATGGAAGAACATTTTGTTATGCATTCATGAATTGTAGTAGATCCAAATATTTATCCTGGAAATTGAAGCCAAGCATCTTCCAGTCTCAATATTTCTTTACCTGACATGTTGGCAAGATAGCTGTAGTGTGTTTCCTGCTACCAGTGAAAATTTTTCACTGGTGTTTGAGATTCAAACAGATTCAAGATGGGACTTGGAAGAAATTTGCGATAAGCTCCTTAAACATGATGTGCTTGTCAGAGGCTTTGTTGAATAAAGCTCATCAAAATGGAGGTGGGTCCCAAAAGTGAAATATTCTAGGCTGACCAGATAAAATCCAGGTCAGGGCTCGTGTAACTTTAACAGCTGTAGAGAAAAAGGAAATTTCAGCCAGTGTCATTTGTATGCAATTAGTTCCTGGTGAAATTCCCTCTTCATCACAACAGTTAAAGTTGCAGGCACTATACAAAAGAAGGCAGGGCCCCTGCAACTTTAACTGTTTAACTGTTTAACTGTTCAAGTGCCGCTTGAAGCCTCCCCAGCCTGGAATCACGGCGTTACTACAAAGTAGGACACGATCCCGCGAGAGATCTCGCGGGATCGTGGCTTACTTTGTAGTAATGCCGCATTTCCAGGCCAGGGAGGCCACTGCAAGCGGTGCTGGAGGCGAGGACCGGGGCGGCAATGGGGGAAGGCTGTTCCTCACTGCCACAGCAGCAGATTCTCGCTGCTAGCGGCCTCCACGGCGCTGGTGCTGGCAGACCGGGGCAGTGCGGACCCGGGTGGTGCTGGCGGTGTGGACCTGGGTGGTGCTGGCGGTGTGGACCAGGGCAGCACTGGTGGCGAGGACCGGGGCGGCGCTGGCAGTGTGAACCGGGGTGGTGCGGACAGGGGCGGCGCTGGTGGCGAGGAGCAGGGCGGCGCTGGCAGTGAGTGGGGAAGGGAAGGCCCAGGCCGAGCCGGCCCAGCAGGTCCCTGGGTGGCGGATTGAGGGGGGCATGCACAGCCCTACCGTATTTTTTCGATTCTAAGATGCACTGATCCCCAGTATTACATGTCTGAAAATGGGGTGCATCTTAGAATCGACACAATGCTTTTTCCCTGATGGTGGTCCTAAAATTAAGGTGTGTCTTAGAATCGATGGTGGTACATTGTGTTTAGTGCTGTAATCCGAAGCATGCTTACTACAGAATTAGTCCCACTGAACTCTGAGCTACTTACTTTTGAGGAAACATGTTTAGGATTGCATTGTAGGAATGTATTGCAAAACCCCAATGAAGTCTTGCTTCTGTCTTTCCATGAATTATATCATCTTAAAATATCCCGCCAAAGCCCACACAGCAGGTCATGGTAATGCCAAGAAAATATATACACACACACACACACACACACACTGATTTTGGTTTCCAAACCTCTGGTTCCACAGTGGTTTAAAGTATTTTATAGTGCTTATTAGCAGTTGATGTAATAGACAGTGTTAACAGTATTGGGAAGAAAATACAACATCATAATGTCTTCTGAATGGAACATAAGCCCAAGATTATATGGGTCTGTACTGAACTTTCCAATCCATTACTGAATAGTGGGATAAAAAGAAAAAAAAAAAGAAAAGAGCCTAGTCTGCTCATAGAAACATATTTGGAGATAAATGCTTGGGACACCACAGCAAGCCTGATTAAGACACAAATTGATGAAGATTAGACTCTGTTAATCAAATTCAGAGGTTGAGATCCTATGACCCTCCTGAAGTTATTGGACTACAGATCCCATTATCCCTGACCATTGACCATGCTGGCTGGTGTTGATGGGAATTGAAGTACCACATCATGTGAAGGGTTGCACGTTCTCCAGTGTTGGTCTAACGAAAAGCAAATAAATGGCACCATACCTTCTCAGATGAGAGGTCAGCACCAAGACGCAAGTTCTTTTCCATTTTAGTGCCTCGTCTTTGGACCTCCCACCCCTTCCATCCATCAGGTTTCCTCACTCTTACGTTCTTCATAGGAAACAACCAAACATGCTGACTTTTCTTTAGCTTTTAATGAAATTTGACGTGTGCTCCTGGAGCAGATTTAGGGTGTAATTCTATGTATGCTTAGACAGAAAAAAGTCTTACAAATCTCAGCATTCCCCAGCCAGCATGGCTGGCTGAGGAATCCTAGAAGTCGTAGGGCTATTTTCTCTCTAAACATGCATAGGATAGCTCCATTATTGACCATTTTTATCTGTTAATATCATATTGATGATGTTTTTGTTATTGGTAGCCATCTGGAGAATCCTTGACATTGAGGGCAGGATAATACTTCAAATTAAACAGTGAAACAAACAAAATATTTTTACACACTTCACTCGCCAACCAAGTACATTTATAGAATATGGATGTAATCCAACCAAAGCAAAGCGTGTTTTAGTCCCATTGATTTCAGTGGAATAAATTATGGCTGCAATCTTACACCTATTTACGTGTGATTAAATCATTTTGATCTCAAGGGGGAGGGGGCTGACTTCTGATCCCTAGGATTGCATAATTATTTCTCCCACTGAAAATGAAGGGAATTTCAGGGTGCAATGCTAAGCATGTTTAGACAGGAAAAAAGCCCTACAGTTTCATCATGGCTGGCTGGGGATTGTTGGGAGTTGTAGCACTTTTTCTGTCTAAACATGCATAGGATTGCACCCTAAAAGTGCTTACATTTGGCTGGACCATACCTATGCCATAGAATAACAATGTACAGATTCCATGTTTGCACATTGTTTGTATCTGAAGCAACCTCTCATCATTTTTTTTTAAAGCACATAATCCAATCACAGTTTTCTCACAAAAGCCTCTGGTTGCATCACAGAAGCACATTTAGTCCAAGTATGAATAAAACGAAATAGTCATTCACATCTTTATTGGCATAAAATTTATGCAGTTTAAGTTAAATAGCAAAAAGCATAATACTCTTTCTGAATTTATGGGGGGGGGGGGGTTCTGCAGTTGCTATCAGAATGTTCCACTGGAATCCAGAAATGATGGACTTAAACAGAATATTTAGTTGTTTAGTGTTCCTTTGTTTTGTACTGATCTTTTTAAAGGATGCCTTGCTTTAGAATTATAAAATCCAAGAAGAATACAGTCTCAAGCATTTCAGATAAACTGTTTGCAATATGATAACGTTTATGGTAATGAATAATAATAATAATAATAATAATAATGGTGCAGGAAGAAAATTTCTGACATAAAGAAACAGTGGAAAAGGAGGTCTCTGTTGTGGAAATGGCAGCGATTCCCATCCAATACCATGCTCCCCAAAGACTTACAATTATCCACCATCCGACAGGAAAATCTTTCTCATGAGTTCTACAGTGGAGAGCTTACGTTCTTTTAATCATGGCTATGGGAAGAGTGCCCTCTGCCAGGAAAAAGAAATGTACACTAAATGTTAAGCAGTGGAAGACCAATCTGTGTAGTTATTGGGCTATTTGTAATTCATTTACCCAATACAAAATTTATCAATTCGACAACCCATATTAAGTTGCAATGGAAGATATCCCAAAACTCAAGAAATAAAACATGTGGGAATGCATACAGCTACCACATTTTGCAAAGTAACACTCCTTTGTATTTTCTTTCTTGTGGCTTGGATTGGCTTACTGTGAGTGGGGATTTCCATGTGATAATAATTTATACTACTATTGGCTTATTGTGTTTTGGTTCAGTGAGGTTGTTAGTATGGTGTGGAAGGCTTCATTGCTAAAAGCTTGATGTCATGCTGTATTGTTTATTTGTTTGACTGGTACACTCCAACCTTTTACAATCAAGGGCTTCAGCACACAATCAGTGATATGGGCTAAGCCCACTGTGGCTTATTTCCGCCATGATACATGCCAATCGTGTGCTGGGTAGATTTTGCTTATTTTGCTTGATGGTGTGACTTGCCATGTTGTCCAAACCCAGGTATCATGGCTTGTTTGGAGTGGGGGGCACCCCCCCCCCAAATAAGCCAACAACAGCCATGGGTTATTTGAAGGTTGCTGCCTCTTCAAACAAGTTATGCCAACCAAATTTGGATGACATGACAAGCCACGCCAGCAAGGATAATTAGGGAAATCTGGCTACCAGATGATTGGCACATGTAGTGAGGTTAACAAGTTTGTTAACCACACCATCATTATGCAAACTGGGTCATTGGGAACACCACTGCATTTCACAACTTGAAATCTAAATGCATCTGTTAGAATCCTATCAACTCTTTATGGACTAGAAGCATAACAAAAGATTACACTTCGAAGAAAGGACGTTTGTTTTTATTTATTCTTTCTTGGTTAGAAGGTCTTGAGTTTCATTTACATCTTTCCAAATGTGTGTTCCAACCCTCCTTAGCTGGTGGGATTTTGCATTGGTTAGAAGGAAACTCAAAGTCCTGCTAGTCACCTGGGTCTGATGTCTATGCACACCCATCTTGAAGTAAGTCCAATTGATTTCACTGGGATTTCATTCATTGCTTTTCATGGTGAGCAGTCTTATTTATTTATTTATTAAATTTGTACACCCACCTTTCCAACAAGAAAAGGTCACTCAAGGCAGCTTGTTCTTGATATCGAAAGCACTGCATCAGCCTTTAGTCAGAAGGCTGGTTTATTTTAATGGAAGCTACTCTCAAGTAACTATGCGCTGCATTGCAACCTTAAAAGCAATCCTAAAATACTCAGGTATTTCAATGGGTTTTACATCCAAGTGAATGTGCATAGTACAGTTCCCAATATTGTGACTGAGAGGCTGGCTTCACCAACAATTAGGAAGTGAACATAAAACTACAAACCACAATGTGGGTAGAATTTGTATTTCTAATATATTGGTCCATAACCTCAGCTAGTGGCTGCACAGCAAACAGTTTTCACAGAATCTATGCAACGATAGGCTATGGGCAAGTTCACACATCACACCAAGCTACTTTGAGAATAAGCCACCATGGATTGTTCATTTGCTGAACATCCCACATTATTTCCGGACAGATGATTTGGCACAGGGTGTCATGGTGTCTTTCCCCCTCAGTCCTCCCACCTGCTTCAGGTACATATCCCATCTCTTTGTAGCACAACCCCTCTTGAATCCTTGTATTCCTGACGGCTGACAGTTCCCCACCACCCAATCACCACATAGCTATCAAATCTATAAGTTCAAAAGGACAACATCTCGAACCCTTATATTCCCAGTAGAGGAAAACTCTCCCCTCACCCTCTGATTGCTACCCATTTTCTGAGTAATTTTAACATCAGGAATCCTTCCCCTCCCCCCAGTCCTTCCTCCCAATTTGCACAAATGGGATCAGTATTATTATTATTATTATTATTATTATTATTATTATTATCTTTATTATTATTTTAGTCCCTCAAATTTGAGCAAATAGAATCAGTATTTTTCTGAACACTTTGGATTCAGGGAGTTTCCAGAAGAATGATTTAAAGTTATCATATCCTTTGGTTGCAGTAATAATGTTTCTTTGAGGCACTGTAAATGAACTGCTTGGCTGGATAGTTCATGGTTATTTGTGAATGTGATCTCTCTGCTTTAATCTCTATGTGGTGCTGTGCCATAGCTTAATAGCACAAATACATAAATAGTTATTTCGCCTTCAGAAAAATTATCCCATTTTCTCTGTTCTAAAAAAAACCCAGGAAAGCGCTCTTTAAAAACAGAAGTGAAACTGGTGGATCACAATGTTATATAAAGAATCCATAAACAACCATGAGAAAGGAGTCAGGAGTGCACAATAAATACCTCATGTAGAAAAGCTGTAAGAGAAGCTTGCTTGCTTCATTCTTTCTCACACACACATTGTGCTATAATTATCAGAATGCATTAGTCTCTGCAACCACAACTAATTGGTTAACTGGAATTATCAATTACTTGCCTCTCAGCCTAAACATAAATATGTAAAACATATTTTACAATGGCACTTACAGCACAGTCCTAAACATAATCAGAAGTAAGTGCCATTGGGTACAATGGATTTTTCGTCCAGTAAATATGTATAGGACTGCAACCTTCATCAGATTTGAATATTGTTTTATAATCTGTTGAGAGGAGAGCCTACATGAGCACGCTGATCTCTCTGGGGATAAATAGGCTATGGTTTTAAACTGCAACCAAGAAAACCTTACATTATCGTGGACAATTGCATTCACTGATTATAATTAATGCCAAAAGGTTTTGTTTTGCTGCCATCTGCTGGATGTCTCATATGAGCATCAATAGCAACTACTTTTTACTTTCCCCCCACCTCGCCAAATTGCATTGTTTTCAAAGGATAAAAATTTAGGAAATATGGCAAATTTGAAGGTACAATATTGAGGGGAAAAATAGAATTAGACAGTGTTTTATTTTCTCCAAGATAAAATAAAAGTTCCATTTATGAACTTGATTTTGGATGGGCATTTTATAAATCAAGGTTGTACTATTTTTTAATCATTCATAATGCTATTTTGAATTAGCAAAATGTTTAGCAATGCATGTTAAATGTAACTTTACCATTGTTGTTCTTGTAAATATTTGCTTTCAACATTTCTGTCTCATCATTCTATAAACTTGAATTCAAAGCAAATAAAAAGTCAATTAAAAACTATCAATTTACACTAAAACTAAGAACCCCAATAAAAAAACACAATCAGCATAAGAATAGCAACAGTCAGAAACCCATTATAAATATTAATAGTATTGATAGTACATGTTTTCTTTTTGAATGCAACCAAAGGGCTTGTCCATACCTGCCATTTATCCCAGGTGGTCATGAGGTCGTCCCTGCGCATCCAAATGATGCACAGCTGACCCCAGGGAGAACTGGGGATGAGCATTCAGTTCTCTCAGGATAGCTGGGACTCCTTTTTTTCCTGTTTTTTCCCACCGTCTTTGGACTATCCCAAACTCCGCAGGCGGTGTGGCTCTCCCTCCTGGGGTCCTCCCTCTTCCCCACAAGTAGTGGGGCTCAGGAAATGGGCATGGAGCTGTGGGGGGGAGTCCGTGGGCATTGGGGTGAGAGGGAGAGCATTTTCGCCATATTTGGGATGGCGCTTGGCAACTTCCAGCGCCCAGTTTGTTGTATTTTTTTTCACATCATTCCTTCGCGTAGGGTTGTGCCTGAGCAATTGTGCATTTGTCTCCTCTTTTTTTAAAAAATGGTGCCCCAAAATGCCCCTCGTTACTTCCAGGACAACTCGCTGGCATGTGGCCCCTGAGGGATGATCCCAGAAGTGGAAAACCCTCCCCTCTCCCCAAAGGGCTGCAGGTGTAGATGAGCCCAAAAGTGAACTTCTTCATCCTTTTTTAAAATTTATTATCATATTCTATTTATAATGGCAAACTAGAAACTGACAGAGAATAATTCACCTGAACGGTTTGAATCCATATATGAAATTCAGTTCCTCACTGCCTCACTGTTTGGAAACAAATTGCCTCTGCTTCCAATCTTTCTCACCCTGTGCACTTTTTCCTTGCTCCCAGCATATAGCAAATCCTGTCTTTAGGCTATGTGCGGTTTATCTACAGATCCCCTTTTTATTTGGTCCCTCTGCTAATCTCCCCCTTAGGCTTCTGCCTTCTCCACCCACTCTAAGGGATGGGAGCCTTGGGGAAGCTCAAGTTCACCGACATTCTCAAAATTCCTTGCTCCATTTTTTTTTAATTTTCTTTTTCTTTTTATTGTGAATATTAACAAAACAGAACAAAAAAAAAGTGAAAAAGAAAAACATTACATATATAGGAATATCATCATTTTTCCATCAGGTATAACAGTTATTTAAAAATAATGGGGGAGGGAAAAATAGACATAGTTTTCAATGAAAGCAGACCATATAGCCATATATTTATCCAGTTGCAACTTGTGCCTATATAACACTCGTTAAAATGTTAATATCTTGTTCATCATCATCAACTTTATTACGGTCACTGACCAGACTTTACACATACAAAGATTAGGGCGAAAGCACATACAAATTTAAGAAATATACAGCAAAATCAATTCCAGAGAGACCTTATTCTCATAGCATTTAAGAAGAATTTTGCAAAAGCTTGTTAAGTCCTCAATCCATTGCATTATGGGAAGTGAGCATTTGTTCTTCCAACGTAATAATATAAGTCTTTTAGCTGTCATAATGGCTCTGAAAATCTATTTGCACTGACCATGTGTTAACTTCCAAGAAGCCAGTTATAATCCTGTCCCCACAATATAACCCCGCAAAATTTTTGAGGTTCAGCGATTTTCTCTGCTGATATGTGATCTTGCAGTATTGGATTAACATAATAAATTGGGTAGACATTCTGATTTGTGTGCGAAACTTTTTTAGGTGGACAATTTCTTTAGGTCGCTAATTTTCGTCAACCACAGAAGTTACTATTTTGTGTTTGGTATTAAGTTATAGGTTTTCAGGGTCAAGGAGTTCAAAGAATGTTATTTTAATTGTCAGAGTACTCCTTCCACCATTTTCCAAGATTGCGCTGAAATGGCTCATTTTCTCATTTATGTGACAAATCAACATACAAATGTGATTTTGGCTTTAAACTGTAGGCTTTTTGGGTCAAGGAGGTTAACAATGGCATTAATTATGATGGAAAGGCTGTCCTTCCACCATTTTTAAAAATGGCACCCAAACACTTATCTCTACAATAGGCGATTTAATGAAAATGTGTAGCTTATATGGTAATTTTTTCATGATGTATTCTAAAATATTATGGTTTATTACATCATTAATTTAAAAAAGGAATGATATTTAAGTATATTTTACATTTTTATCTTATTTCTCAGTATGAGCGTTCAGATGACACTTCAGGCTCTGTGGTTAAGGTGGCTTCTGGCCCATTATGGCTTAGCAAAGTTGTGTGAACCATTCCTAACCATGGGGCTACATAATCATGGTTTAAACTTGCTCACTAACCATTCGCTGCAAAAGGGTTGGAGGCCTAACCATGGCTTAGCACGTCATCTAAACAGGCCCGATATCAACAACAGGCATAGAGAAATGGAGCTGTAAACTTGTTTCAGACTTGCCATGCCAGAAGGTGAAAAATTACTACAGTCCAGTCATTTGACCTAGTCTTCCAGAGGCCTTCATTGTCTCAGATGGTATGGATATCATGTATTCTGATGATACTGTTACAAACGCATCTACGAATGATTTTTTCATAATGCTTTTTAGGTGTGGTCTGTCAAATGAAGGGAAAAAAAGTTCCTACCTGGTGTGGAATTTGTGCCATAATCTCCAAGGATTCAGTTCCATTGTCAAGGATTGGTTTCTTGCCAGTATTACCACATCCACTTACTGACTATGCAACTGTGTATACAGCTCTAAAAACATTAAAAATGTTCATGTCCAACTAAGACCAGCCTGCCGTACCAGTTTTCTGTAATGAAGGGGTTTTTTTTCGTATTGTAACAGACATTTTTTGTCTAGTCCAGAAGAATTCACTGATCTTATCCCACGGTGGGAATGTTCCATATGACAAAAGTAGCATTAAGGTGTGCAGGAAAATATATCTGTGGGAGTGGCATGGATGATGCCCTTATTGAAGCAGAATGTTTTGGCAATAAAACTATTCAGTCTGTACTGAATGGAACTCATTACGTTTGGTCTTTCCAAACGTAATATCAGAGACAATGCAAACACAGTGGGATGCTTTTTGGTGAAAATCAGTGTTTGTGGAAGTCATTCAAGGTGCAGAATGTACTTGACCTAAGAGACCAAAACAAAAAAAAAGCTCACAACATGTTTGATGCACTAAGTGGGAAGGTTGAATATCTGAGAATGAAGTTTGAAACTTTTGTTAAAGAGTGTGGACAGAAATCTGAACTGTGTAAGAACTGGGAAGTCTTCCTCAAGATAGTTTCCTTATGAAAAACTTGTTTGTTGGTTATTGTGATGGTAACTGGAATCTGCATATTGAAACTGTGCAGTCTTTGCTTCCCATTTTTCATGAATTTGACTGCATCAATTACCTATGGTATGGCAGTTGGTACCTGGAGAGAATAAAGAAACTGGAGCATGAGAACCGCTTTACCAAAAATTCATTGAAGGACATTTTGTTGTGAAGGATAAAGAGGGGAGATTAAGTGCTGTAGCACCTGATATGAAGTTGGAGCAAATCATTCAAAGGTCCCAGAAAAGTTCAAAAGGCATCGTTGGGCAAATGGGAAGAAGTAATTAGGTTGCTGAGTGGCAGCTAGTGTACCACGAGGTTTTGATGATAGGTAATTTGTTTTGAGAGCTTACCCATTCTGATTTAATCGATTGATGTGTTAACATACCCTATCATGATCTTCTGGGGGAAAAGGTGAACAATTTCATGAAAATGTTGCACAATTCCTAGATTTCATTCAACAGCATGGAAATCCATATGAAATAACTGAGTCAGTGCAGCTTCACAGCTTTGTAACAAAACAATATGGGAATGATATTATAAAGGATAGAATTCTTGATGTCTTAAGGCATGGTTCAGACCTGTATCAGCACCTGAGGCAGGAGAGATTTATATCAAAAAAGAAAAAGCTGTCAGACATAATCTCTGAAGGAAAGCTGCCATCTTTTGCTAGAAAAGCATCCCAGAGCCTACCACACCCAAACTTATAAGTAAGATAGTAATTGATCAAGTAGATAGACATATGGAGATTAAGAAAGGGGAGACTCAACAGAGAAAATTATGGAGCATAATGTACTGTCAACAAATACATTGTTTGATGGTAATGCACCTACGAAACCAGCAAAACACATTCTCATAGCATAGCTCGAGAAGCATCTCTCCCCTGAGGATTTTGAATTCACCATTGAAAACCACTGTTGTAGGTGACTTTATGTCCCAAATAAGAATGGTTAAGATGTCAGCAATGAAAAACTTTGGAGAAGTTGTTAACAATGTAGCCAAGGGATCAACATCTGTATGTTCTCTTCAAGAACTTCATTTTGTTTTCAACAGCTATTTGCAGCTGTCAGTAAAGGAATGCAGGATAAGAGAATCTACCAATGGTGCAGTAGATCTAGCTGTAATCGAAAGCAATACACCAATACCTGTCAGCTTGAAAAATTCTGGTCATTTACCTTAAACTAGACAAATCTGCAGAAATTAGCATGAACAAGCGTGCAAGAGGAAGCAGGAAAAGCTATATTTCCACTGATATCTAGCAGTTCAGTCATTGATGATGAGTTGGAACCTGCATTTCAGTTCACAAGAGAAGGGACTCATGTTCTTGAACAACTAAAGAATACATTGGAAGAGAGAGTTGGGTTTCCAAAGGTATCTCTCAGTTATGGGTATGTTTTGGAACAGGTAAGAATCATCGTTCCTTTCCAATTCATGAACTCTTCAAAAAGGTAGGTCCATAGATGTCAAGAGTGGTCATAAAGGCTCATATACTAACAGATGACAAAATTAGCAAAATTGGGATGAAGGTTCGAGCTCTAAGTGCCAAACCAACAAAATACCTTACCAAATTTGGGGAAACACCTGATAACTGCCATTTTGAGGAAGTGGAAAAGTACCTTGTACACATCTGGAAACTTCACTCAAAATGTGACACTTTTGACAGTCTGCGTTTCAGTGAGTATAAAAGTTCTGTACCAATCAGTGAGTTTCCTCCCACATCATGCTCTATAAGAGGGCATATCACAAGAGCATTTTATTTGATGAGAAGATATATGTGCTTCTTAGAGAGTGTTCATCCAAAAGTAGACATTGTTGACCTCCTTGACCCAAAAAAGCCTATAGTTTAAAGCCAAAATCACATTTGTATGTTATGTCAAGTAAATGAGAAAATGAGACAAGTCAACGCCATCTTAGAAAATGGTGGAAGGAGTATTCCAACAATAACATATTCTTTGAACTCCTTGACCCTGAAAACTTATAATTTGATACCAAACACAAAATAGTAACTTCTATGGTTGACGAAAACTAGCGACCAAAAGAAAATTGTCCGCCATCTTGAAATTAGCGCCTAAAATAGTTTCGCACAAGAATCAGAATGTCCATCCAAATTATGTTAATCCAATACTTCAAGATTACATATAAACAGAGAAAATCTCTGGACCTCAAAATTTTTACGGGGGTATATTGTGGGGACTGGATTATTAGTAGTTTAGGAGGACATGCACATCATTCCATATTAAAGATTGTTTCAGTGCAAAGTGTATCCTTATTATAACCTCCTCCACAAAGGGGGCAACTACTGGGCATTGCCAAAACATATAAATTAAAGAAGCATTAGGTGCATTAAATCTCCAACAGTTGTATATGTTAGACAGACCCTTATTGAAAAGGTATTGTGGAGTCTAATAAACCTGAATACAGAGGCGTCAGATACAGAGGATAGGGCAACAATCCACCGATTAGGCAAAATAGGACATTCCAATTCTCTATTCCAATCCTGTCTTAAATGCGGGTATCATATTTATTTACTACTAAATGCTTACATATATATGGGTTGTGGGTCGACGTGTCTGTTCAGTTGCTATAAGTGTTTCTAACAAAAATGGAGGCTCTGAAGCTGTAAAAGCGGCCAGACCAAACCTAGATTCCAGCAAGTGTAGCAATTGCCATTCAGCCATCGTAGGTATATTATATTTAGCATGTAAATCAGAAAATGACAAAAACTCGTTGTCTGGACCTGTTTATTGATCCTGGCTCCCATTTTTGTTGGCGACTTTTGTTTTCGTTCATATGGGAAAAGTGCACATTTCTGTGCATTTTTCAGAAATGTGCACTTCTGTGTACTAAAGTGCGAATGTGAATTTTAAAGTGTACATTTTTTTACCACAATAGCAATTTCAGGAGCATGTCAGCTTTTCTCGAAAAATGTGTTCGCGTTCACATTCAGGGTTGGAAATAAGGCACGTTCTGATGATTTGCAAACTGAAACAAAAATTGTGTACGCCCGACTTACTCTTTTCCTGTCTCTGCAGACCCATTGCATGTTCCATCTCTCTTCTGATATTACCTTTCCTCTTAACGATTTGTGAAACATTCCATTACATCAAAGCAACTCAACTAGCATCCAAGCAGGAGACCCTTCCAAGCAACAGTCGGATTACAGCTAGTTTTGTCTTAGAGGTAAGCAGAAGGTAGATCTGGATCTACTGGTAGATGATTTGCAGTAGATTAGCAAGGATTTCTGACTTCCACTTGTTTATTAAGAGCAACAAAATGGCCCCTCCCAAAATATACAGCTGAAATAGAGAAGTTTGTGGTGACAAGGAATGGATATGCGTGTGGAGGGACTGTGAGTTGCCTAAGGGAGCGTCAGAGCTATGTGTGCATACAGGGCCTTCCCCCTTTGCAGACACAACTGGAAATCTCAATGTGCATGCAGAATCTTTCCATAGATAGAAGGCAACAGGAATTCCATACATGCATGCTTTTGATCATATCCGGAGATGACCAAAAATGTAAATAATCCACTGGGTAAATGAAGCTCGCAGGTGAAGCCTTGAATAAGAATACAGCTCCACAAGTGGGGGGGGGGGGATGCATTAATAAAACTTTTATTACCACAATTTCTGTAAAAAAAATCTTTTACCTTGAATGTCAAGCATATTACAAATGACAGATAAACCAACAACAACAGGCCAGTTATAAAGCTTTGAGTGAGTGCAATAACACACTCTTTGCATTAATACTTAAAATGGATTCAAATTCTGATGGAAATTGTACAACTGAGTTGATTAGAAAGCCAGCAGTTCTTCTTTGATTGCCTCTCATTTTATAAATGGACATAGAAATGCCTTGCTTAAAATGTACAAAGAAGCAGCATAACAAACACTTTAGTTATGTAGCAAGCATAAAGTATATCTTGTAAACTTCTGTTTGACAACTGCAGTCCTATGGAGCATAGCAAAAATGACAACACCAAGTTCTATAGTCAGCTTAGGAAAAAATAAATATGGTTTTGTTGTGCAATGTTTTGTTTTGTTTTTAAAAAACTCTTTGCCGGACTATAGTCAGAAATTAATTTTTTAAAATGTGTTTTTTGAATGTTTAAGGTGCCTCCAGGGATTTCTTTGATTGTCGATAGAAATATATAATTGAACTTTTGCATGAATTCATTAAGGGCAACATGGGTAATAATTACATGAAAATGCCTGATGTTAAATTAACAATGAACAAAAAAGACTTGGGTTAATGTGTTGTTCAAAGGAAACCTGTAACCAGTGAAATATGAAACATACAAAAATTGACGCAATTCACAAACATAGGAAATAACACAGCCATGTTGCTTTAAAATTAAGATTCTGTATATCCAGGGGTGGCCAACTTGTGCCTTCCAGTTGTTTTGGCCTACAGCACCCTTAACATCCTTCACAATTGGCTATTCTGGCTAGGGATGATGGGAGTTGTATGCCAAAACATCTGGAGGGCTACAAGGTGCCCACCCCTATTGCATATGTGGGCTGAATGAAAACTATTTCACAGTGATTTACAGCTGATTGCCAAGCACTGAAGGCTCAATCCAGCTTCTGGCAGATTCAATAAAAATATTGCCAGTTGACTTCAAAAGGAAGTGTCACAGGGCAAATACCATAGGTTAAAATGCACTCTCACTGGATATCAGAGCCCCAAATCCAGCTGAAATTAGCCATGACTCAAAGCAATGGGACTTAAGATAATGATTATTTTTTTCCATTGGTTTCAAAAGGGAGTGATAACTAAGTTGAACTGGATCAGGACCCAAAGGTTTAATCAGCTTGAAGGCCCCACATGTTAAAAGACTTAAATTAAATATGGAATATTTTACCATATTGCTTTACACATCAGAGGTACTTTACTTTCTGGGAAATGGGATTGTTGCCAGTCATCTTCCTGAGACTTGAAAGATCATAAAAGGCAAGCACCAAGCCTAGTCTGCCACCAGCACGTCCCAGATTAATAATTTGGTCCCTTTCTAAATGGATCTCTTCCTACAATTACGCTAAAGCATAAAGATGGGTCACAAATTCCAGGCGGTCCAGTTTGTCCAGGAATTCCAGGATTTCCACGGTCTCCATCTTTCCCTGGTTCCCCACGTACTCCAGGACGTCCTTCTTTACTTATCCCAGGTGGACCTTCAGGACCTTAACAATATATGAAATATATACATGGGTAATGTTTAGTGTCATCATTGGATAAAGATTTGCAGCCTGATTAGCCCCATCAGGTGAAGTCTTTTTAATCAATTAAGTTTTTTAATAGTTTCTTTACTAGCATCGATAATATGCGAAGGGATCTTGAATCTTGCTGTAAAATAGGAGTGCATAACAGCAGCCAGAGAATTGATGATGATGTTCCTCACCCAGCTCTAGCTGTGACATAGGTGCATGTCCCAGGCACCACAGTAACTGAGCCAATGCTTTTTGCCTCGTTCTTCTGGGGCAACTCTCCTGACTTATCCCTATGGCCACCAGATGGGCAGCCTCCCCAAGTGGGATATTCATCACCCCCACACAAAAAGAAAAAAAGTATGAAAAAGTGGTTGACCCGGGGGGGGGGGGGGGGCAAGGTTGTCTCTGACCGGAAAGCTAGGTGGGGTGAACATTGTGTGTTGGAATTTACTAGCCAACAGACTGCCAACAGACCTCTAGTATAGAATATACCACAATATAATAACATACTGAAGCCACAAAAAAGGGCTTAAAATTGAACAAGTTCAAATTCCACCAGTACTTCAGAAGATCTAGAGGTAAAAAAGTCTATTTCAATTGAGAGCTAACAGCTGCCATTCTTCGTGGCTCTTACAAACAGAAGGAAAGCCTTCTAGTTTGGGGTAAAAGCCAAACTATAAAGAAAAGCCATTGTTAGTTTTGTGTGTCCTTCAATTGAGCCCAATATTGATTTCTTTTTCTGGAAAACTGAATTGGTAGATACAACCATTAAGCTTTAGTGGTTATATCTACCCATTAAACCCTCCAGAACAAAAAATCAAAATTACATCTTCCTTGCATAAAACAACCAATTTCAGGCTATACTCCTGATGGCAGTTGCAGCACAAGCATACCGCTAAACAAGAGGAGGAAACCGTTTGACCTGGGGACAAGATTCCCCCCAGGACCAAACATCAGGGGGCAGCTCTCCATCCCACCTGACATCATCAAGACTCTCCAATCAATGACTGGAGATAACAGCAAGGATTCCTAGCGAAGAGGGGGACAGAGCCTGGGAAAGAACCTTCACAGACTGGAGGTTCTCCATCGCTCTACTAAAACCAACCAAACAATGCTGGAGTCAGTTAAGGGACACATCCTTGGAACATGCATCACCACAACAATTCAACAACATGAATATCCAGTTCAGCAAACAATACCTGGAGGTCCTGGAGGACCCTGCATCCCTGGGACCCCAATTCCTTGGCTTCCTTTAGCTCCATTTTTTCCTGGTGTTCCTGCAAGTTACCAAAGACATCATGTATACAGTAAGTCAGTCATTCCCAAACTGGGTGCACTAAGGCACACTCGCGTGCTGAGAAATGAATTCAAGACTTCAATTCTGGATGATTCAATTGCTTCGTCCTGCCTCCATCTAGTCAGCTGCTGACGGGCGGTGTGGTGATGGTGGTGACAATTCTGCTAAATTTCTGCATCAAGTGCAATATGGCCATTGTATCACTTCCAATGCAGACATGCAAGCTCCGAGGAGGCTGACCGTATAACGTTGTGAGTCATGGTTCATGTGTTGCCTCCTTCCAATCAAGGAACAGGTCAAAATCAGTGACTCATGCAGAAATGCAGTGGGCCCCTTCCAGTGCAAGTAATCTACACCTTTGGGGCTGTAAGAATCAAGTGTGCCTCCAATTTTAAAGCTATTAAAAGTTAGGAACAAACTCTACTAATTTGTAAGGATGGAAATGCAGAATAGGGAGCCAGCATGTGATGGTTATAGTTTCAAACTAGGACTGGGGAGACTCAAGTGAAACTGGTTATTCAGCCATGAAATGCACCAGGTGGCAAGGTCATCATACACTCTACCTAATCTACCTCACAAGACTGTTGTGAGGATAAAATGGTGAAGGGAAATTCTGAGTTCCTTGGAGGAAGGGTGGGATTTAAATGTAATAGATAAATAAAACAATTCTTGAAATGAAAAAGGCTAGTATCCTCAGCAAGATTCAGCATGGACATACCATTCCACAGGCATTTAAGACTGCATATCCTCGAACAAAATAACTGGAATGTAAAACAAACAAACAAACACAAATGTGTACCAGATTGCACAGTATAACTATCCTGTTTATTGTTTTCAGATTGCATGCTTCAATTAAAGATGTTCTTAAAATAACCTGACGGTTCAGGGATAAGTTACAAAAACAAAAACACCTGGAAAACCACAAAAGGAAAGCAACAAGAGTAATTGAAAAAGTCTTCAGTTCATGTAACTGGAACTTTGGAGAAGGAGATTCAACTTTTTAAAACACAGATTATCACTTGAATATATACAATGTTGGGAGTAATGACAGCTATTGAATGACATAACATTACTGGCCACTTACTAATGAGTAACAGTGATTGCCAATAGGCAGTAGGCTTGTCTCTGGTAAAACTATGGGCGGTATTCAATATTGCTGCTGTGCCTCCAGCCATTCCATCACATCCACTGGACCAATCACTAAAGCAACAGGAACTAGTGCTTCCTAAAGCAACCCCAGAAACAAGCAGAAATTGTTGTTTCTGAAATAAGACAGGTCAACAAAGCACCCTCCTATGAGCTCTGCTGACTTGCCCCATTCCAAAAATGTCAGTTTCCACTCATTTCAGATTGCGTCAGGAACCGCTAGCTGGTGGTAGGTTCCTCTAGTGTGTGGGCAGCCTCAGTTAGCATCCTATGTTTATTCAAAAAGGAGGGATTTTTCTTAAGGTAAATGTCTAAGATGTCCAGATTCTAGAGGACACTCTTGGCATCTGGGATAACACCTCCTCGTGGTTGAAAAGCAGGGCCAACCACTCACTCGATCAAAGTGAGGGGCTCCTCTAGCTTCTTGGAAAGAAGAAGCCCCTCTCAACCCCTGAATCTTCAACATGGACAAATCCAAATAACTTTGCAGAAACATAAAGTGGAACAGACAGAGCATGCCTACCTATCAACTCCCCTCACATATGTCTGCGAACGTGGCCTGGGCCAAAATACCCAGTTGGATGAGTGAACCCTAGAGATACCACACATGTATCATCAATACACACATTCTTCATGCATTATAAAATGATTTGGTATTATTTTAATATTGTTGAAGGAAGAAAGTAGGGTGGTGAAATCTGTGAGAGGCCATTTTCACTCAGCCCTAGTTTTCACAGATCTCCATGCACAAAGCTGATACTCTGTGCTGCTAGCTCTAACACTACTGATCCTCTACCAAGAAACACTGTTGTTTTAACAGTATGGGCTCTCACATGGGCCATAACAAAGAAAACTCTGGTGGCTTAAGGATGGCATCTCTTACATTCCTTCAAATTTGGTGTCTAAGGAATATTCATGAGACTAAGGCATAACCTTAATAGCACTTGGAAATATAAACCCAGGACAAAGGATACTCATGCTCTTCAAATTATTGTGCTAATGTAATCCTCCTGTTTAACAGTAAACAAATATGTGCAGCCATTTCACCACAATTCTTATTTTATGGCATAGGGTTTTTGGTTTGGGGTTTGCAAGAATTTTTTAATCTGTTTTTCAGCCAGCATTTTTTTTTCTTTTTTGGTAAAGTATTCCTTCACTATATTACAAAATTATGTTTTAAAAATACATAAAAGTACCCAGTGCTTTCAAAGACAGGCAAAAGATCAGAGTGTTTAAAGCAGCTGTGATGTTTTGCTGTTTATGCCCGTTCTAGATGTATGTGTAATGTTATTAAGAATGTTTATTGTTTAAAGATGTACTTACTTTGTACTGGAACCAGGATGGTAAGGGGTAAATGCCAGAGGGAGGGGGAGTGAGTGACCAGGATGTGAGGTGAGTGCTGATTGGCTGGTGTGTCAAAGGTCTGGATTGGCTGCTGGCAAGAGTGTGGGAGGAGTTAGATGAGTGGGTCTGTGTGTGAAGTACTGTGTGAGAGAGTGTTTGGGTTTGGGTCTGTCAGAGATAGGAATGGTCTAGGATAGCCTACATTGGTTGTTGTTTTGGGCGAGTAGAGGGAGGAGTGATAGTGTGGCCTAGAGGGTAGAGTAGGCAGGGTTGAAACTGAAGCATTTTTGAAACCATTTTGAAAGCATTTAAAGAAACTGTACTGAACCCATTACGCTTTGTGCCTGAGGAAACCATTACGCTTTTACAACTGCAATACCTTACGACTTGTTAATAAATCTTCTTTTGCTTCACTCGTGTGGTTTGTGAGGTACCTAAGGTGGGATACAGGTATATCATGGCGGATAGGGGGCTGAGCTGGGCTGGGCTGCTGTGAGTCCAGACAAAAGTGGCGAGTCAGAGTGCAGCATTCTGAGGAACCACCCCAGGGTTGAGATCCTTTGATTTATAGGAGAAATAAAAGAGTTTCAAAGGGGTGGACTTACAGCAGCGGCACTCAGAAACTTGCTGTTCAAATGTGCTTGATGTGCAAATTGAATACAATTGGAATACAGTCATGAATATAATCCAGGGTAGGCAATTTGGTGCCTTTGGGCACCCAGTGTGCCCCTTCACAATCTTCTTGGTGCCCACCAAGGTGCCCTAAACCTCGCACTTTTCATTTCAACCAACACATTTTCTTACCAGCAGCTAGGAATGCTGTAAAACAGACTTCTGTTGGTGCTGAAAACTGTGGGTTCAAAGGAGTGGTTGAGGCTCAGACCGCACCTCTACCTTGTACTCTGTCTTTTGGTCAGGTTACTTGTCCTTTGCCATGCCTCCCATGGTAGCCATTTTGTGGTGGTGCTCAGGATAGTTTCTCAAAATGCCAAAAGTGACCATGGCCCCCAAAATTATTTGCCTACCCCTGTCATAATCCAAAGGCTCTAAATATGTAGAACAGTAGTTTTCAAACATGCATAGAATTGGGCTAAAGGACAATCTTATATCACATTTACTTGTTGCCAAGTTCCACAGGATTGTGGACAAGGAAAAACATTGTTTAACATTTACAACCAACATGGTATTAGACATAAAAGAACATATAGCATATGAAACTTATGTTTGAACAGTAATCTCCTTGGTGTGCATTTGCTTCAGACAAAGCCTGAATCTAGAACCAATGCTGGAAGCTTCAGAGTGATTCTTGTGTTGTGCAAGCAAAGCAGGGTGCTCTTGAGGCCTCAGGTCCACCTTAGACATTTGGAGGAGGCAGAATGATAACGTATTTACATTTTCCCCTCTAAGCTCTCCATAAAAGGAAACCAGCAGGCAGATGGGAAGAGGCGGATATAGAAGAGGGGGTGTAGTTTTGAGAACAACAGCTATAGCTTCCAAACGGGGGAATAACTTTACCAGGGTTTTCTATTTGACTTTCAGTCCCAGGGCTTTTGGGAGGAATGTAGTAGAAGGAACATCAGTTGGTGTCAAGTGAGTAGAAAACAAAAACAAATCCTCAGACTGTTTTTCACTGAAAAAAACTTCCTAATCCCTGCTCCTGTTCTGAAATATTGCATATTACTTACCTTTTTGCTCTTCTATGACTGACCCAATTGCCCCCTCCCAAAAAAAAACCCACAGGGCCGGGGGGAAAGCAAATCCATTCCCCCCACTAACTTGGAAGCATATCCTTGTACAACCTCTTCCCGTCCCTCACATCTATGTGTTTGAAATTTGGCTTTCTGCCTTCAGAAAGGACAACTATACCGTACCTGGAATTTTCATCCAATTCTGACTAGAAATAAAAAAGGTATAGGGGCTTTTCTAGATGAGGTTGTTAACCAGCTGTATGTATTTCCAGTTTCGTCAGAGAATTAAGATCAGATCTCTATACAAAGAGCTTTTCCTTTCATGCCTTTCCACACTTTCCACTACATAACCTCTAGATGGCAATTATACTAGTGGCGACTTGCACTTTGTTTCAGGATAAAAAAAAAAATACTGCACTTCCCCAGCTCCAATAAACCCACAAAAATGCTTGTAAAAACAGAAGTGAAACTGGAGGGTCACAATGTCATCTAAAACACTCATAAACAACTGTGACTGAGGAATTGGCAAGCACACAATAAAAGCCTCATGTAGAAAAGTCCTAGGTGTTCCCATTATAAAAACTCAGATTCTCACACTGGAGAATTGGTGTAACCTGGGGGCTCTAGGGATCACCTGGGGTGAGGTCTGTTTACTCTAGGCGAGTAGTAATGTGCACATCTCCTGCAAAGGAACTTGATTGCTAGAGTTTTTCAAAGGGCTTGGCCTGCACCTGCCAAAAAACCCTGATGCACCTGCAAGACCCCGCCACTCACTTTCTGATCCTTCTCCTCCTCCCCATCCCTCACTTCAACAATCTCGCTGTGTCTCTCTATGCTTTCTCCCCTTGCCTCCTCCTTCCCGGCTTTACTGGCTATGTTTCCTGCTGCAGCGGTGTCTAGCCATGGTTCACAGGGCTTGTGGATGGCAGAGGAAAAACTCACTCTGAAGGGGAGATGGAGGAGGCAAAGTCATGGGAAGAGAAGACTGCAGCTCTGCCCACCCCAAGAAAAATGAGTAAGCGACTGCTACGTGCGCAAGGGAGTGATTTTGTCATATGTGGGTGACTGAGTGAGTGAACAATTGCTCTCTGTGTGTGTTTCTGAATTAACTAACCCTTGTTCTGTTTTCTTGGTACAGTTGGTACATTTTGAGGTTGTCAACAAGGTGCTTGGACAGGTTTGTGCAACCGCCTCTGTACTGGATCCTTGCCCCTCTTAGCTAATAAAAGCTAGCAGGGATGGAACAGCTGGTTGAACCAGAGAAGGGATTAATGCCTCTCTGAGAGAGGGAGTGGTCCCAGACTGTCTGAAAGAGGCGGTGGTGAGACCACTCCTAAAAAAATCTTCCCTGGACCTGGAAAATCTGAATAACTATAGGCCGGTGGCAAATGTTCCATTCCTGGGCAAGGTCCTTGAGCGAGTGGTTGTTTGCGGGCCAGATCCAGACACTCTTTGATGAGACTGATTATCTGGATCCATTTCAGTCGAATTTCAGGCCTGGTTTTGGCATGGAAACAGCCTTGGTCGCCCTGTATGATGATCTACGTCGGGAGAAAAACAGGGGGAGTATGACTCTGTTGATTCTCCTTGATCTCTCAGCGGCTTTTGATACCATCGACCAAGGTATCCTTCTCGGACAACTGGCTGAGTTGGGAGTGGGAGGCACTGCATTGCAGTGGTTCCACTCCTATTTGGTATGTCAGCTTCAGAAGGTGGTGCTTGGGGAACATTGCTCAGCTCCATGGATTCTCCAGTATGGCGTCCTGCAGGGGTCAGTTTTGTCCCCCATGTTGTTCAACATCTACATGAAACTACTGGGTGCGGTCATCTGGAGTTTTGAAGTGCATTGCGATCAGTACACTGATGACACGCAGCTCTATTTCTCATCTTCAGCAGGTGAGGCTGTGGATGTGCTGAACCAGTGCCTGGCTGTGACAGTGGACTGGATGAGGGCTAATAAACTGAAACTCAATCCAGACAAGACTGAGATGCTATTAGTAGGTGGTTCTGCTGACGGGATGGAGGGTGTTCAACCTGTTCTGGATGGGGTTGCACTCCCCCTGAAGGAGCAGGCTCGTAGCTTGGGGTTCTCCTAGAACCATCTCTGTCACTTGAGGCTCAGGTGGCCTCAGTGGCACAGAGTGCCTTCTACCAACTTTGGTTCGTGGCTCGGCTAGGACCCTATCTGCACAGGGATAACCTGGCTTCAGTTGTCTATGCTCTGGTAACCTCCAAGTTAGATTACTGCAACACGCTGTACACGGGGCTGCCTTTAAAGATGGTTCAGAAGCTGCAGCTTGTGCAAAATGCAGTGGTCAGATTGATATCAGGAACCAAAAGGTTCGAATATAAGACCGACTCTGGCCCGCTTGCATTGGCTGCCTGTATGTTTCCAAGCCCGATTAAAGGTGCTGGTTTTAACCTATAAAGCCTTACACGGCTGGGAGAACGCCTCTCCCGACACAAACCTAACCCATACACTATGCTCAACATCTAAGGTCCTCCTCCTAGTGCCTACTTCGAGGAAAGCTCAGAGGATAGTGACAAGGGAGCGGGCCTTTTCAGTGGTGGCCCCCAATTATGGAACAATCTTTCTGACGAGGCTTGCGGAGCACCAACATTGTTACCTTTCCGGCGCAAGGTTAAGACTTTTCTCTTCTCCCAGGCATTTAACAGTATATGCTGAGTTTTTTAACTGACACCTGGATAGTTGATATGTACTTTGTTTAAATGTTTTTTATGTTTGTAAATTTTGTATATTGGTTTTTAAATGTTTAATGGGGCGGTATATGGGGCGGTATATAAATGAAATAATAATAATAATAATAATAATAATAATAATAATAACCCACCCTCAGTAAGCAATTGCTCCTTCTTTGCCAAGAGTGAATGAATGAGTGACTTACCCTTCTCTCTCTCTCTCTCTCTCTCTCTCTCTCTCTCTCTCTCTGTCTATTTATTTGTGTGTTTTTGCATTATTTTTATAAATTCTTCCAAACTTGAGGTACTTCAGTGTCCATAGATTTTTCTGCGCGATGTTTCATGAGCACCCCCACAGCCAATGTTGTGGTGGTGCCTATGAAACTTCCTCAAAATTCCAAACGTGCCCACAAACATTGCCTCTCCTTGCTCTAGTTCAGTTCCTATTCTGGACAGCTCTCTAGGCTAAAGAGAGAAATGTACTTTGCGAGACGTCCATACCATTACCTTTCGCTCCACGTGCCCCAAGACGCCCAGGAGCTCCTGTCAGCCCTGGAACACCATCATTTCCTTGCAAGCCAGGAAAACCTTGAGGACCTTGTGGGCCGGCTTGGCCTGGTGGACCAGGAGGCCCTGGGGCAGCCCCATGAGACTGGCAATGAGCACAGTGTTGTAACCTTCCATTCTGAAGTATAGTAGGCAACTGGGCTAAGGAAAATTCAGACAAAAATGCTTAGACCAGAAGAAAACACGTCACTGTCAACAGAAAAAGTCAGCTGAACTTCAAATTGTATCAGATTGGTAAAAAATCTGACATAAAAAATTTTTATGTCAAATTTACCTAAAATCCACCTAAGCGAAGGCATTTAAAGTTCCACTGATTTCTGGGAGAGAGAATTAAACATGTGTGCATCTCTCCCTTTGAAACCATTAGAATTTCAGTGCACCTGATTCTGGCTGAATCATGCTCACAATGTATTCTCTATAAACCACTGACATTGTAGGCCAACTTTCCCGAACCTAGTGTCCTCCAGCTGTTTTGAACTACAACTCACAGTATTCCTGACTCCTGGCTGTGCTGGCTAGGGCTGATGCAAGATGGTCCTAAACACCTGGTGGGCACCAGGTCGGCTGCCCTAGACTCACAATAAGCTAACTACCGTGCAATACCGTAAATCAACTGTGATGACCGAGGGACTCACTTCTTAGCACGTCTGAGCAAACTTGCCGAATGAATTCCTCTGAAAAGCCTCTTCCCTAAATTGAAGACAGCAATGAGAAAGATTACATATTTTTTCCATTTTAAAATGAAAGGTTGTCAATTTAAAATTAAATGGAAAGACATGAACAAAAAGCCAAGTGTCAGCTGCCAGACGTACAGGTTTTCCATCTGACCCAGGTGTTCCTGGAGATCCCCTCTCCCCTTGTGTTCCTCTTGGGCCTGGTAGACCAATGAAACCATTAACTCCAGGTTCTCCCTTTTGTCCGTTGGTGCCACGTATGCCAGGATCTCCTTTTTCGCCTTTCTGAAATCAAAGACAATATCTGCAATAAGCAACACCTGAATTCACTGCAAGTGTGCAGGCAAAGCAATCCTACTGCCTTGGAGCAGCAGATCTGTGGGCAGAGGCACTGCCTCATACAAAAAGCCCTGCTGGGATCATGCCAGCAGGATGGAAGGGAGGATAGACGAGCATTCTAAGTCCACTTTTTAAAACATGGAATTTCTCCAATTGATTTTAACAGGTGGGAATGAATCTACACCAGCTCAAGGGTGGCACAGATCTGCCGCCAGTTTAGGAATGGGTGTGTGTCTGCAGATCAGAAAAGTTGTCAGTCCTGCAGATTGGCTGCCTCTCCAAGCAGTCCCCTGATATGCCTCCATCCCGTACTCTTACAATGTTGTGAGGTTGGAGAAGTCCTGGCTGGGTAGAGATTCTGAGGTAAAGTTCTTCCCTTCAACGGGCGGAACTCCCTCTGCTCGCAGAAGGTGAAACCTGACATATTCTACGGTCCCCTGGGAGGACATCCTAGGGACTATAGGGGTGCAGCCTTAATCGGCTCAACAAGAAATAAGCACACTATGTGATAAGGCCACTTCATGAACAAAAAATATGACAAAAATATTTTAACAGCAGGTTTTTTTACCCAAATAGTGTATTCTGTGCTAACACTGAAGCCCTGGCAAAGCTGTACATTTTCTGTTTTAAGCAATCAAAACAGAGAATGTGCCTGAAGTAGATCCTCCAAATGAAGTTGCAGGGGGGGGGGGGGGGACAACCAAGATAATCTCATCAAAGCAGTGATTCCTCCTAAAAGGATCTATACACTTTGGCCACTGTCCAATGCAGAGTATTAAGTTCACAGATTTTAGTGGGCTTAAAGTGCACTTAAGTATGTTAGCTAGTGGCCTACATTGCTTTGGACAGTTTTCAAACCCACCTCCATTGCAATGAGATAAAATACCCTCATCCTCTTGTCTTTTGTTCTCTTTTGGCTTTTTACAGCTTTTGTATAATCTCATTAGTGGCACATAATACTCATGCTTCTGCAATAATCTAAATGAATTCATTAGTAGTGTGTAAGTATCAACTTCCTGCCACTCCCATATGGTGCCCCTCCTGGTTTCTACCGATCTTAGACAATCACATTTCAGGGAAAAAAAGAAAAGAAAGCAAGATAGCTATATATACACACACAGAGAGATTTGCAATGTCATTCTGGCGCTGGTTAACAGTCCTTATCCTCTAACTATTTACTTGCTAATAGAAAATCTTAGGGAAAGTATTTTACAATTCCTGAAATCTAAACAAAATGGAATTTACTGCGAGGTCTGTGAATAAAAACTACAACAGCTTGCAGAACTTGGCAAGAAGCTCACTAAAAGAACATTTTCTGGAGCATATCTTTGTCTTATAATGGCCAGCAGCATCCTGTTCATGACCTTCATTGCTGACCATTAGTGTTCGGCCAACACCAAAACAGCTGAGGTTTAAAAGGGGGAAAAAAGAGCTAAGGATTTGTTTGTTTGTATAAAAAAAGCTAAACTTGTTAGTGATAGGAAAAAATGGGGCATTAAAATGTCCCCCATATTAAAAAGTTATAACAAAAAAATATTAGTGTAACATCTGAAAATAAAGAGTGTGGTGCACATTTTACAAAATAATATCATACCTTTAAAACGTACCAGAGGCATTTACTTAAAAGAGTATACATATAGTGTCATTCCAGGACATTCCTACTCCACCATCAAGTTCACTCAATTGCAACCTTGGCTAAGTTGCTATCTCTCTGTCTAATCTACCTCACAGTGCTGTGAGAATAACATTAAAAGGGGGAGAAGATAAGATGGACGATATATGCCACTCTAAGTTCACTGAGGGAAGGATGGGACAAAAGTGCAATGAATCAACTCCATAGCCTACAAATGGAATTTTCTTTTTAAGATATAAAAATTACAACTGTCAACAAATTAGCAAACGTTTTCTGAAAAAATTGCATGCTTTCTAAAATGGAAGGAGACACAAACCCTAATTACATAACTAGTTCTCATGGGATAACAATCCCTTCACTCATATTTGGATCCGAGAGCAAAGCAAGCTGAAACTACTACAAAATAAAGAGTTCTTTATTCCCTCTCTCATTGATCCAGGGATAAGTGAGGATGACATCATAATCCAACAAATGTAGCCTGCATTCAATGGGGACAACCCTGCTCACAGTCCAGGATATCTTTCCATTCTGTACTGCAGCTATTTGTATGGTTGAAGAGGCAAGCTGCTTTTCAGCTGAAATTTAACTGGAAAAGAAGCTTGTTTCTTTTAACCTTTAGCATGTGATCGAAACATAAAGATATGTTTCGATCGCTCTTTAGCATTTGCCTCACACTTTAAGAACCCCTAATGTAACACATGACAGGGTTATTTGAATCTGAACTCTACTTAGGTTTAAGTAACAGAGGTTACAATCCTTTGCCCACTTAGCTGGGAGTAAACCCCACAGAACGAGTTGGGAGTTGGGAGAAGGGCAACAAAGATGATCAGGGTACTGGGAATTAAGTCCAACGAGGACAGATTGAAGAATCAGGTACGTTTAGCCTTGAGAAGAGAAGACTGAGAGGGGATGTGATAGCGCTCTTCAAGTACCTAAAGGACTGTGACACAGAAGAGGGCTACAACCTATTCTCTATCATCTAAGACTGTAAGACACAAAAAACGAGCTTAAGTTGTAAGAAGGCAGATTTCGGTTGAACTTCAGGTAAAGCTTCCTAATGGGCAAAGCCATCAGACAATGGAGCCAACTGTCTAGGGAGGTGGTGGGTCTCCATCATATTCAAGCAGAAACTGTACAGCCATTTCTCAAGGATGCTTTAAACTGGATTCCTGCACTGAGCAAGGGGTTGGACTTGATGGTCTAAATGGCCCCTTCCAACTCTATGATTCTAACTCAGTGGGGTTCACATCTGAGAGCTAAAACAAGCATTATTTTAAATCTGTATCTTGCAGCTACATCTCCCCCTCCCTATTTTTATTCTAGTAGGTGCAGGGGGTCCAATCCAGAAGGGGACTCTAGCTCGGAGGGAAGGACTTTTAAGATCCCTAATCTAGACTAAAAATAGAAAATATATAACCGCTAGATATGGATTTAAAGTCATGTCTATTTTGGCCTTGAGTAGACATGAATTGCATTGCACTGAAGTTTTGCCACACAAAGATAAACAAAGAAACAAACATACATGACCAAGCATTGCTGTTGGCCATCTGGTTCACTGAAAAAAAAAAGATGTTGTACAAGCTGTGTTGACTAATCCTTAATTCCATCTTTGTAAGAACAGAATACATTTCACTGTATTTTACTTTCCCTTGATCCTCTGGGATTAGGCTCAGAACTTAAAGATGAACACTTTGTTTCAAAGCTTGCAATCCTTTTAAACAACTATTTGGTACAATAAAATATGAAATTTTAACCTACTCCGTAACACTTGATTTTAGCAACTCAAAAGGCAGTGGGTGGCATCCAGCATTCATGAAAGGAGAACAGCAGGGGTATTTCCATGAGGACATCTCCTCCAATCAATCAAAGTTCTTTCTACTCACTGAGCAAACACATGTTGCCCAGTGGTTGCTGTGTTCAGTCAAAGGATTTCTTGGGCCAGTTTGGATGCTTATAAGAGTATACAAGTGTTTGAATTTCATCTCTCTGTCCTAATTAAAAAAACTGTCCAACCTAATAATCTCACCATGTATGCCAGAGAATTAAAATGTACTAGCATTTAAAACGTTCAATGTATTCTGAATGCTTTGTAAAAACATCCTTGTTGCCCTACGTGAACTTCGCCCACCACTTGAACTGTTGCTTGAAGCATGAACAGTAAGCATCCTAGAGTTTACATAGCTCAGTCACCTCATCTGCTGTGAAATTGCTCCAATCTATTCCTTCATCTCTGCTATTAATTACTTCCTAATAAAAGCAAAGGAAGATGACTTGAGTGGAAAGTGTACGTTAATGTATGCTGGAATTAATCTCTGAAACAAAATTAAATTGCGATACATCGCAAATTTCTGAGGGCAGATTGGAAAAGCAATCCTAAACCATACCAAAGGCCTGCTAAGGAGGATTAACATGGGGCAGATTAGCAGGGGTGGGGTGGAAAGCTACACAGGCACCGGAATACCATTGTGGTGATTCTGCTGGTGGTAGGCCCTAAAACAGAACATTCTGGAAGCAGCTGCTTGCTCCCCTGAGAGGCCACCAGATTGGGCTCCTCGCCTTCACTGGCCTTGAGTTGCTGTCAGAAATTTCTCTCCCAGTAGTTCCACCAGGAAATAAATAAATGCCCCTCACCCATGCCCCCACGAGCTCCATCCCTGGCCAGTGAGAGCCGGTAGGACTTTGGAAGTGGTGGATCTCCTGCCACAATACTCCCCCCTCCCGAGCCCCCAGTTGCTTAGGACTGCTCTGCACATTTAAAAAAGTAAAATTGAATAAGCAGATTCAAAAAACTTTGCACACATCCCACTCATAAAAATACAAGATTTAGCAAGTAAAAACACTGTCAGACATTTAACATCATCCCACGCTGACAAGCAATTGCAGCAGCGTAGAATCTAGCCACTTTGGTATTATATCTCCTATTTGGAGGTTGACTTGCTCTTCTCTACTGTTTGTGTCAAAAGTGAAGTTTTCAGCAATCTTCTATAAAACAATAATTTCAATGAAACAACGGCAATATTCATATAAAACCCAGAGTATATCTGACTTATTTTCCACCATCTTTTGATCTGAAATGGTCTTCCAGAGTGATTATATTCACTTGAGAGAGCATATAGATTAAAAGTTATCATTGATGAACTATTAAACATTGGCTTAAGCCCAATGCTGTGCAAACGGACCTCCGCTAATGCAACAGGACTTCCCCTTGCTCACTTCCCTGCTGCAGTCGCCCCAAACCTCCAGAGCAAATCTGGGGGGCATGCAGAGAGAGGGGGAAATCAATCCGCCAAGAGTTTCCATTCCACTGGCAGATGGCCTGGGTTGAATATAACCCACAATCACAACTTCTTTCCAAAGCATATTATTGAAAATTAGGCACTGTGATCTGGCAACATATTTATTATTTTGCATTGCATTTATTATTACTATATTTATTTTTATGCATGAAAAGCATATACCTATCTATTTTAAACACACACCTACACACATAGGCCACCACAAAAATCACTCTCATCAGCTAGCATAAAATACATGCTAAGGTTAAGCAGCTGAAAAAGCCAGGGACAGCAGAGAAGAACGTACACAATTTTCAGGGAGTATATTAATAACAATGCACACATACCTCTCCTTCAGCTCCATTTAATCCCATGGCTCCCTTTTTGAATCAAAATTACAGAATACATTATGAGTTATTGTGATGATGCATCATTTCTACAAGCGTGAAGTGAAAGTATAAAAAGTGAATTTGTATTAAAATATCACATGCTAGAGAAATAACCCCAAAACACAGGTTCATGAGTGCCAAGAATCTTGAGATATACCACAGCTATTGATGCTGATGTCTATGAACTTGACTATTTCATTTTGGCCCTGAAAAAATAACTCTGCAATTTAAAGAACAGAAGAACAGTACATTTCAGAGCTAAGCACCCAGGGTTGGATTCAGAGTTCCTGTGAGCGGACTCCTCCACCAAGTGAGAGGGCTCTCTTGGTGGAGGAAGGTAGGAAAGGGTATTTTCACCAATTCCTCCTTACCCCTGCAATCCCCTGAAAGGCTGCCCTGGAGAACAGTGTGGCAGCTGGCACAGGAGGCTTCAGGTCAGTAAAAATTGCTTCCTCCCTTTCTCCAGTGGGAGCTTCTGCTGGATCTCAGTCTCTCTTACAAGAATTGCAGTCGTACAGGCAGAATGTGTGCCCTCGCTTTCAGGCTATGATCTATTATAGGGAGGACCACTTTTTAAGAATATAGGCTGCTATATCCATTCAACATAAGAGAGTCTGCTGCATCCCAAATATGCTTGAAGAGGATTCTAGAGAAGACTGACAGCATGTACATCTGTATACATAATTTTTACATATAGCTTGTATTGCATAAAAGACTTAAATGCATCATATGCAATAACTATTTTAGTATGTCCATGCACCCTCTGAAAACACAATAGAGGCTCGTCTTTTAAACAAAACGATGTATTTTTACCTTATGGCCCGGAGTACCTGCTCTTCCACTTTCCCCCTTCTGACCCTTTAAAAAGAAACAGAACCCATTATATAATAACTATTTCATTATATGAAAAACTATATTGGGTTGGATCCAGATTTAGTCATGCTCCATGAAGATTCACTGAAATGAATGGGACTTAAGTTAGTCATCAAAATTGATATGAGGTGCTTGGTCACCGATACACTCTTGACACCCAAGGTTAAGGCTGCTTCTAAATAAACAAATATAAATCTCAACTGCTTTAAGTCTATATCCAGAAATCTGAAAATGTTGTTTATATTTTCCCTATAGTTAGGATGCTTTTATGTTATTGCATTTGTAAGTTTTCTTTTTAATTTCAGAGTGATATGACTAGTCTATTTTTAAAACCCTGTCTTTTAGATCAGTCTGTGGACAACATATATCTTGGCTCATTCCAAGCCAAGATATATGTTTCCAAGCCCGATTCAAGGTGCTGGTTCTAACTTATAAAGCCTTACACGGCTTGGGACCACAATACCTGATGGAACGCCTCTCCCGACACGAAGCTATGCGTACACTACGATCCACATCTAAGGTCCTCCTCCAGTTGCCTACTCTGAGGGAAGCACGGAGGGTGGCAACAAGGGAGAGGGCCTTTTCAGTGGTGGCCCCCCCAATTATGGAATTATCTCCCCGACGAGGCTCGCCCGGCGCCAACATTGTTATCTTTTTGGCACCATGTCAAGACTTTCCTCTTATCCCAGGCATTTAACAGCATATGATGAGGGTTTTGTGTTGTTGTTGTTGTGCGTTGACCCAGAATTGTTGTTTTAAAGGACATTGTAATTATAACTTGTTTTTATGCTTTATAGTTTTAAATTTTGTATATCTGTGTTTTTAATGCTCAATGTTTTTAATTTTTGTAAACCACCCAGACAGCTTCGGCTATGGGGTGGTATATAAATGGAATAAAATAAATAAATAAATTCAAGTACCACATCTACACCATGATAATTATGAAGGATGACAGAAATCCAAAGACGGGCTTGATATGGTTGATGGGCTCCCACATGCTCTGATGTATTTTGTTAAGACCAATTATTACAATGTCAAAATATTGATATATGAAGTGCCATTAAACAGATATTCCTAGATATTTTAAGTACTAAAAAGGTAATATACCTGGATGCCGTTTTCACCCTGATTTCCGTTGTCTCCCTGAAAATAAGAGAAGCATCAACTTTTCATTAAAATATCATTTACAACAATTGCAACTTACTTTCCATGTATACATATTGGAGAAATAACTAAAGAAGGACATTAGAACAACAAACACGAAACTTTCATCCATACTTTAGAAAAGCCCTACAGGCTGGATCCAGAGAAGCCCTTCCGCACACAGAAGAGCTTTTTCTGACAGTGTAAATTTCTTGCGTGAGAAAAGATACCTGAAATCTATTCTATATGTGTGGTTCCATTTGTGCAAGGCATTACCCAATCTCTTGTGCAATCTTTTTCACAGCATCTTAAGACGCATGCTAGTACAAGGCATCGCACAGTCTCTTGAATAACTTTGCACCATGTTTCCTGCTAGCTCGGCATAGCACCACTGCTGGTATTTTCTTCTGCTCGTCATCTCTGGATCCAGACCCGTTTTATTTAAAATATGTACATTTTGTCTTTCAATTAAAGATCCTTGAGGCAGCTAACATAATATAAAACCATCAATATAAAACTTAGCAAGACTGGCATTGTTCTACCCCACCCACTTCCGCTTTGCCTGAAGTACTCATGATAAAAACAAAATTATCAAAAAGGATAATGATAAAAACCCTACAATACCTAAAAGCCGTTCCTAGAAGGCACTCGCCTTGAACTGCAAATACTACTTTACTTTTTGATTCAGAGAAGTTCCTATCCTGTTTCCATAATAGACTCTAGAAGTCTCATTAATCTAAAATGCCCAAGGATGCATGACGTTCATATACAATCTCAGACAGTTAGTTCTCCATCTGTCCTTCTCTTTGTAATTACATACTGCAATGGACAATTATCTTCTTTCTTTCTTTCTTTCTTTCTTTCTTTCTTTCTTTCTTTCTCTTTGGTACAAATAAACTTGAATAAGATCAACTCCATTCGTCTCCACCTAAAAGGCTTTTTATATTCCATATATACATCCCTTGATTCTTGCTGTACCTTCTCCAGAAAGAGCTGACTTGGGCATTGTCAGATGTTTGCGAGAATGATCAAGACTGTGGGTGCCTCTACAAGAGCGATTTAAAGCTCTTTCAAGGCACATTATAGTTTTTACCTCTACAAGAGCAGAGTGCAAATCGGGGGTTGAGGCGCTTTTTATTTCCGCTTATGCGCATTATCGAATGCACGTTAAATAGCAACTTAAAATTTTACCGCGGGAGTTAAAGCGCCTTATGGCCATGTAAACACGCGATTCTCCACATGTAAACTAAAGTGCGTTTCATACAGCCCGTAATGCGCTTCACTGTCCCTCGTGAAGAGGTATTAGGAGTAAATGCACTTATCCATAAATGAGCATAATCGGGCAACCAGGCGTCAAAGCGAAATCTTGTAGAGGGGACCTGTGTCTTAATGCAAATTGGCAGTACAGACATGGAATCTGGAAAGTCCCAGCGTTGGTGATACTGACTGCAGGGAAAGTATCTAGTTCTTATGGCTACAGATAATTACCATGCATTACTATTTTGTCTAATGGTTACCTTATTAATCACTGTCGTAATAATAATTCAAAAGTAACTTCTCACTAGATCTTTGTGGACCTACATCTTTATATAAAAGGAACACAACTCCCTCTTGTCCTATCATCAGAGTTGTTGCAAAACACTTACCACTTATTATATAGATATAGATATCACAGTGTTATAAGATGGCAGCAGACATACCTTCAAACCCGGTGTGCCAGGTATCCCGGGATAGCCTGGTTCACCTGAAGTACCTGGTCTCCCTTGTTCTCCCTGAATAATACAACAGCTATAAATATGAGATTATACAATATGGGATTAAAGTATGCATTGCTTTTGTCATACTTAAACTGCAATCCTATACATAGTTATCTGAGTAGACACACATAGGATTGAGCGGTAAATGTAGCAAACCTGATGAAAAGTCATCAACGTATTCATCACTCTTAAGTGTTTCTTACGTCACTGAAAATATTCATCTACATAAGCTATGGATGTTATCCATAGTTTAAGGCCCTGGTCACAATCCAGAACAGAGTTACTTGCAGCTAAGTTCACTGCTTTATATCCAATGTTAAACTAGGGGGGGGGGGGGGGGGAATTACAAGAGATGGTGTTGTTCTGCTAGCGGTTGCACAGCCAAGGGATCAGCCAAAGGATTTTTCATTCAGACCAGCGGAAGGGAGGATGCTCACAAGAACCTTCACATTTTAAAGGTTCTTCTCAACAACCTCCCCTCCATTGCATTTCTGAGGTCTAAAGCAGGGGTGCAAAACCTCTTTTAGCCTGAGAGACAAATTCGATTTTGGAGACACTCTTGGGGACCACATTCCAGTGGTAGGCAGGACTCAAGGCAAAAGGGGTAAGGATTGAAAACCAAAAACACCAGCACGGTTTAGCTTAAAGCTCTTAGTGCCAGCAGTTAAGTTTAGGAAAGGAATTTCAACCTTTCGGAATGGGGAAAACACAGAAAGTCAGGTGGCTAGGGGAAAGAGGATGAGGTCAAGAGAAAGGACATGCCCTCCTGGAGAGCTCCAGATTCAGCCCCCAGGCTTGAGATTCTGGCTTAAGGGGACCACAATGCCCCTTCTTTAAGATTTCAAAGCAATATAACTAGGAATGTTGCAAGCGCCCAGTTCGGTCCAACAGACTCCCCTGTGCCTGGCACTCTGGACCCCACTCGCCATGGGCTCTCACAGGCACAGTCATCAAGCGCCTCTCAGCTTGGAGAGCACCTAACGAAGCAGCCCATCTCTTCCCAATCCACCATTGTTGCGCAAAATGGTGGCTGGGCCATTTTCCATAGGCTGACCATATGAAAAGGAGGGCAGGGCTCATGTAACTTTAACAGTTGTGGAGAAAAGGGAATTTCAGCCAGTGTCATTTGTATGCAATTAGTTCCTGGTGAAATTCCCTCTTCATCACAACAGCCCTGCCTTCTTTTGTATATGGTCACTCTAGTATAGTGCCTGCAACTTTAACTGTTGTGATGAAGAGGGAATTTCACCAGGAACTAATTGCATACAAATGACACTGGCTGAAACTCCCTTATCTCTACAACTGTTAAAGTTACATGAGCCCTGTCCTCCTTTTCATATGGTCAGCCTAATTTTCCATAAGGTAATGTTGTGTAAATGGCAGCCATAAAGTGGCCATTTATGCAACAGTGCAGGTGTAATGCTGCATAAATGCAATTTTGAGCAAAATGACCTTCCTGGACATTCCTGAGCTGCCATTTTGTGCAACAATGGCTGCTTGCAATGGGAGCCTTGTTCCGTGCTCAATGAGGCTGGGAGGAGCCAGCAGCAGCTAATCAAGTGACAGATCCACCCCAGGTATCCACCTGTTAGTGTGGATATTTGAGGAGGAAACCCTTTGCACATAGACCTTTCTGTGCGGAGGCTTCAAGGTTTCCTCACACATACATGCATTACAGGGGTGGGAGGAGCTATCTGACATTGGGGATGGGGCTAAAGGTTCACTCCCGAAGCCCCTTTCAACATGCTTTGCCTCTTCACATGAGTGATACATGAAAGGGGGCTCTGGTGTGGTTTAATCATGGTTAACCTTAAGGCAGATGTAATGATGAACTGTGTTTGAGGGTGACAGGGAGAATTTACATGTGAAAAGGGAGGGAACATGTTTGCATTGGGACTTTAACCCATAATCTCAAGCACTCATGAAGATGAAGTCCCACACATAATCATGGAGCTTATGTCTTGATTACTTAATTACTCTAACAGGCCATCAATCAGCTAATTCTGGCAGACTTATATTGTAATTTACAATGGGAAGCTTAGTTTTTCAGGTAGCAATTACAGTTTCAATAAGGGGTACGCTTATATTGATGCCTTGGACATAAAGCAAACACCTTTATGTTAACCAATCAGTGTAATGTCATACCCAGTGGCATCACTAGAAACTGAAATTTAGCCGCATTTACCTTGACACCTGGCATTCCAGATTTCCCTTGTAGTCCTTGTTCTCCTTTGCTGCCCTGTGAATATAACAGTTTATAACTGGTTGATAGAGCAACTGAAACAAGGTTTCAACACAACACCTTTCAAACTATGGTTGCGGCTAGGCAGACATTCAGAGTTTTTAGAATTCTGAATGATAAGCATCTCTACTTGCCCCACAAATATGGCTGAAAAGCTTTATAACTAATTTATTGTGGTTGTGGAGTTAGTCTTTCTCTGCAAATTTCTTAGTTGCAACAAAGTACAATGTTGAGAACGGAATGCAGGTAGTGTAAAAGGATGGTATGTATGAATCGATTTTGTTAAATCTGTTCCCTCTGTGTTTCGTGGATTGTCTGGTGTCTTTCATTCCGTTGTCTGATCATTGTCGGAATCTATTTTTTTTAAAAGGATGTACAAGAATTCTGTTTCACCTGCACTAATGTGCATTTAGGAATGTCAGAGGAATCTGGGAAGAGGTTTGCTGAGCTTTCAGCAGCTCGGCCCCTCAGACTCCAGCAGGCCAAATATGGGCAGGACCTACTCTACTGCTTTATAATGGTTTATAATTGTATTTACAACTGTTGGGGCCCATGACACATCCCATATATTGTTTTCAAACCACTTTCAAAGTGTTATATCCTGCTTGGTGTCGATCTAGACTCGATCTGTATCGAGTAGGGCCAACTCGTGGATTTTCATTGTGTGTGTTTTTCCCTAAAATTGCCATTTAAACAATTTTAAACAAACAAATAATCTGCATGAATTGTGGCTGTAAATTGGTTAATTTGATCAATTTGCACTCACAAATTGTGCAAATTGCAGGTGCAATTAGCGCAAAATTAAGCAATTTATAGCCACAGTTTGCATAAATTATGCAATTTGTGTAATTGGATATTTTAGGGCACGGGGGGTGGAATCCTGAGAAATTTCCTGGATTCTGGGGAAAAGCCCACAGCTCAGCTCACAAACGTATACTGAGTCTGGGGCTCTGGCGAAATCTGACGAGCATAAAAAAGGCTGAATTTCCCTGCAATAGCCATCCCTATGCACATTGCCAATTTGCAATTGTGATATTTTTCACTAGTGCAAGTGCGTATTTGCGCCAATCCCCCACAAAAAAGTTTTAAAAACCTGTTTCACATGTCCGCAGAATCTGCATGAATTGGGAGGTGGGGAATGGTCTACAGTAGAATCTGCAGGTTGGATTTATAGAAATCCAAACTCATTTGAATCTGGTGAAGATTTCCCCAACATTCCTAGTATATAATATTGTGCAAAAAAGAATAGGGGATGGTGTGAGACAATAAAAACTAGGCACAGTTCAGTCTGTAACTTTAGATCTTTTCATGAAAGAAATCCATGCAAGGGCAGCGGGGTCTCTGCTGGCCATACCCTCAAGGTTGTGTGGCTCCCTGATGTCCATGCATTGGATAACAGGGAAGTCTCTATGCATAGATAACCTCTACATGTAGAGTCCTTTATGGGAGGCATGTAGTCTTCCCTTGCTGAGTTATCCATCGCAACACATGGACATCAAGAGGCAGAACTGGAGAGTCATGTGACCTCAGGGGCAAGGCTAGCAGCATGGAAGAGAATTTTTGTTTCAACGTTGGCAAGAAAATTACCTCAGAAGTTCTCATATCTTACATGAATTTCATGGAGCTTGAACATGTTTTCTAGAATTTCCCATGTTCCCAAAGACTGAGTTTTACATGCTGCACCATGTATAAGTTCTAATATATTTTCTTATCACTCACTTTCTTAATGGTAGCATATGCAAAAGTTAAGATTACAAGTTACTAAACTGCTCTGTACAGGTCAGGGCACAAAATATACCTTAGGCCCAGGTCCTCCAGGTAAACCTGATGATCCCTCATGTCCAGGCAGGCCCTAAGAAACAGAAGTCAAGATCACATGTAAACAACCAGAAAAAATGAAAGCTTCCAAGTTCCCAGTTAAGTGTTAATATACATGTAGCTGTGACAAATAAGAGAGACCAAACTGTGAGGCCTTCATCTTAAAACTTAGGGAAGGGATGGAAGTTGGGAGCAATACCTTGACTAGTGGAATATTAGGGGTGTGGTGCATGGGATGCCTGAGATGTGTTAAACCAAGTTTCTCCTATAGCGGGGACAATGCTTCCATCCCTATTTGGTTCCATTTGGTTCCAGTCTGCCTCCCAAAATTTAGCTTGCACACTTTAGAGTTTTGGTAAACATAGGTTAGGGAGTTTAAAACCACCTTGCAATATTAGTAACTTGCCTCAGTTCCCCATAGACATTTTCTGAAAAGTTAATCTTCCTTTTGGGTCTTATGAGAGAAGACTTGTCAAAATGTATACCAGACTTGGTAAGATACTAATTTTAAGAATATTTCTTTTCCCTCATAGAATCAATGGATGACCTGACCTACCTTCATCCAGGTAACTATTTCATAATTTTTGATCAGCATTTCTTTTCAATATTTCCATAAGTATGCAAACTATCTGCCATAGTTGCATTACATCTCCAACAAGTATTACAAGCTAAGGAATAAATAGTATTGAGTCTAAAATGCTACATAAATTAAATAATCATTATGTGCCTTTTATGATACTGACAATTCCCAAAATGATCAAATACGAAGATCCTTTTTTCTCACAGGTTTTATGGTTCCAATTTTGTGTTTTTCTAACTTGAAACATTAGAAAACCAACTAACTTGAAACATTAGAAAACCAATTAACTTGAAACATTAGAAAACATTAGAAACCTAGATTATCTAATGTGTTCCAAATTGGCTTGCACAGTATTTGGAAGCTTCACATATGAAACCTAGAAATGATGAAACAACTATTTAAGAAAGAGGATAATATGTCTTGAGCAAAAAACAAAAGAATTTAGCAATATATAATTTGGGGATAATATGTCTTCACTGCTTTATTTTCCAAAGCTGGTCATACTGTGGCCGATAAATCAATAAAAGATTGAAACTGGCAACCATAAAGGGTATAATTGTTACTTAACAATGACTTATTTCAGAATTTCCCTAATGTATTACATGTAAACTGTCAACAACGTTTCCATCTGTTCTGGAACAAACAGGGTGACTAACAGCAGAAAAATCCCACTCTATATTTTGTTTGATTTCCCTTTGTGATATTCAAAATATTCAAATATTCCATGCATTGAGAGATACATTCATCTTATCAGAGAAGATGAAAGAGAAAAACAGTAATGAATGGAGACCTCTGCATAATTAATTCCACTAAATTATTAGTCCTAAAATGGCCGTCATCCCTTAAGACATCAGGAAAATAGAAATTGTTAGAACAAGCAGACTTAAACTTGCAGCAAAGCCATTACAAAAGTAACAGCTGACAATTAAACAGAATAAAGTGATTTAAAGTTTGTGGAAAATATGAAGTCCACAAACCATACCTGGACACCAAGGCTCTTTAGCACAGGAAACTATTTCCCTTTTTCTTTAGAAAAACTCTCTGCATGTGAATTGCCACAGAGTGCAAGCCCAAAGTTATGTGGAAAGATAAACTTGCAGGTTTTACACTGCGTATCCTCACTTGACGTAGGTATTTGTGAAATTACACTGCAACCCTAAAATCACACAGAATTCTGTGTCCAAAATGCCGTGCCTCCTCCAAAGCACACATGGAGGTCCTACACCTGCTTATTGGCTTGGTGCATATTTGAGGTTAGCAACCTAAGCTTGATTAGGATATTGGGAGTGTGTGACAAACTCACCTGCTCCCTTCTCCTGCCCTCTTCCCTTCAGGAATTCCCCCTCCCTTCCCTCGACAGTAGTAACCATCATGTGGTTCCATCTCCACCAGAGACAACCATGGCCAGCTTTTAAACCCTAAGGATGTAAATTCTTTTCACATTTGTTAAAGCTAGTGCCAGTGTAAATAGTGGCACAGTAAACATTAACCAGGCAATGAATGGAGCAATTTGTAAGGGGGAAAAGGAAGCACACAATCCCATAGCATGCGTCCAATCGTTACCTGCTAATCATGGCTAGGACATTGCAAGGTTTATGTCTGCACCAGGCCACTGTCTCCAGTGTTAGTAGCTTCCCAGTTCATAGCTGAGCCTCTCACTCACTATACTACATTAGCTAACTTATATACTGAAAAGACCCTGATCTAGACGAACAGTTCCATATAAATAATTCACACAGGATCCATAACTCCAGAGCTGTAAAGCAAACCAAAGCTTCAGCTCAAAGAGGAAGCTCCTCCAAAATCATTCCCACAAAAAAGGGATAAAATATAGAAACATCACTTGCCATGAGTTCTGAACTACACTTTGAGGCCTACCATCTGTTGAAGATTAATACCATCCATTCTGGAAAAAGAATAGTTTGTGGAAGTTATTAACAGATCAGAACAGAGGCGCCTCATAGTTGTAAAAAAAGTTTAATATGATGGAAAGAATAACCATTTTCAAGTTCTCTAATAAGCGGGTGACATGTGTCCTGTTGAGAGCTCACACGCAACTCTTTGGGGATAACAAATAGCTTCCCATTTCTAGGAAAATATTCAGTTTAGATGCAGTACCCAGTGTACAAGTAATCACACACACCCTTTGACTTATCCACATTTTGTTTTGTTACAACCAGGAATTAAAATGGAGTTAATTTAAGATTTGTTTTCCTCATCTACGCAAATTAGTCCATAATGTCAAAGTGGGGAAAGAATCTACATGTTTTACAAAATTATTTAGAACTACAAACCTGAGAGGTCTTGAATGCGTAAGTATTCACCCCCTGTGCTGTGACACCCCTATGTAAGCCCTGGTGCAACCAACTGTCTTCAGAAATCACATAATTAGTTGAATGGAGTCCACCTGTGTGCAATTGAAGTGTCACATGATCTCAGAAAAAATACAGTTGTTTCTGAAAGGCCCCAGAGTTTGTTGGAGAGCATATGTAAACAAACAGCAGCATGAAGACCAAGGAGCTAACAAAACAAATCTGGGATAAAGTTCTGGAGAAGCACCAATCAGGGATAGGTTATTTAAAAAAAAACCAAACTATGAATATCCCCCTGAGCACCAGTAAATCCATTATTACAAAATGGAAAGAATATGGCACAACTGCGACTTTGCCTAGAGAAGGCCATCCACCAAAACTCAGTGACCAGGTAAGGAGGGCATTAGTCAGAGAAGCAACCAAGAGGCCAATGGTAACTCTGAAGGAGATGGAGAGATCCACAGATGAGATGGGAGAAACTGTCACCTGGACGTTCCACAAAGGTTGGCTTTATGGAAGAGTGGCATGAAGAAAACCATTGCTGGGAAAAAAAACCCTACCCATATGAAATCCTGTTTGGATTTTGGCAAAAAGCATGTGGGAGACACAGTAAACATGTAGAAAAAGATTCTCTGGTCTGATGAGACCAACATTGAACTTTTTGGCATTAGCACAAAACTCAATGTGTGGCGCTTTGAAAATACCATCCCCACAATGAAGCATGGTGGTGGCAGCTTCATATTGTGGGTTTACTTTAAATCAGCAGGGACTGGAAAGCTGGTCAGGATTGAGGGCGAGATAGATGGAGCCAAATACAGGGCAATTCTAGAGGGAAATCTGTTTCAGTCTGCAAGGGACCTGAGGCAAGGGATGGCGCGAGCATCCGCTTGGGTTCACGAGGGCAGTGGATGCCCCTGCATCCGACCCTCACCGTGAGGACAGAACCAAGTAGACGTACCCAACGCGAGGACAGACCCACGTTCAAGCAGACGCCTGCCCTGGCTTCAGCTCTTTCCTCCATTGCGTTATTGGCAGCTGCTATTAACACAGCAGGAGAAATGTGCACTTTACGGAGGCTCCGAAAAGCCCACCACCACTGGTGCTGCCAAAGGTGCTTCTACCAAGTACTGACTCGGGGGGGTGGCAAATACTTATACAACCAAAAATACCACTTTGTTTTTGTTTACTTAACTTTTGTGCTACAATAAAAATATCTGCACCTCCGAAGTGTTAAGTATGTTGTGCAAATCAAATGGTAAACATGCCAATTAACTCCATTTTAATTCCAGGCTGTAACACAACCAAATGAGGATAAGTCAAAGGGGTGTGTGTGAATACTAGGCTGACCATATGAAAAGGAGGACAGGGCTCATGTTACTTTAACAGTTGTAGAGAAAAGGGAATTTCAGCCAGTGTCATTTGTATGCAATTAGTACCTGGTGAAATTCCCTCTTCATCATAACAGTTAAAGTTGCAGGGGCCCTGCCTTCTTTTGTATATGGTCACTCTAGTATAGTGCCTGCAACTTTAACTGTTGTGATGAAGAGGGAATTTCGCCAGGAACTAATTGCATACAAATGACACTGGCTGAAATTCCTTTTTCTCTACAACTGTTAAAGTTACATGAGCCCTGTCCTCCTTTTCATATGGTCAGCCTAGTGAATACTCATCAAGGTACTGCAATGCAATTCAAAATAGTCTACATAGCTATAAGTATTGTCTTAAAGTTGTTAATGTCTATCGTTGTTTTCTCAATATAGTTATATTCAATTACCTTTGCCAAACACCTAAAATATTGTCGTTTTCTTTTCTTTTTAAGAACATAAGAAGAGTCATGCTAGATCTGACCAAGGGTCAACTAGTCCAGCACTCTATTCACACAGTGGCCGACCAGCTGTCGACCAGGGACTCACAAGCAGGGGGAATTTTTTTTTTTTGCATTCTCTGGGATAATGACAGAGTCATTGAAATGGATTAGTTATCAAATCCATACTGTAGACTTTCCCCATTTGTTTTATTCTCCATTTGTTATTAATTTTCTGATTCCAAGGTTATTCTCATACCTATAGAAGACTGTTCAAAAGCTAAATAATAATAATAATAATATTAATAAGAATAATAAGAATAAGTAATAATAATACAACAGCACAGACATACAGGTATCCCTGATGATCCTTTTGTTCCTTCCTGTCCTGGTGGTCCAATTTCACCCTAAAATTTAAAAACATATTTCAAATTCAGTCAATATTTGTGACAAAACTAATTCAAAGATTACTTTTAATAGGAGCAAGTTCAAAGGACTGGAAATAATCTATTTGAATAGCAGCGTCTGTAAATTATATTCTTGTCATTCTGATTTAAAGAGGTGGACCAGGTTCTGAACTCATTTCATGAGCCCCCTTGAAGGCTTCTTCCCACACTTCAGAGAAGCCAGGAAAGTAGCAGTGGGATGAATAATGCACGTTCACCCAGATGACCCCTGGAGCTCATCATAGGCGAGATGCATGTCAGCATGAAAGAGATGGAGAGAATGCCAAAGGATGACAAACTTGTGGCTCTGCTTTCCACGTGTCTCCTTCATGTATGGAATGGCTCCAAGACAATTTTATCAAAGGCACTAAGAGATCTGTCCTTGTCCTCCTTATATATGGAATCTCTTGTTGAGGAGGACATCAGACCCTCTTTACACCTCAAAACCACAATTTGGCTATGATAGAAATAAATATGTTGTATTTACTGAAAAAATGAGTGGCCATATTCTCATTTTACATCCTTATAAATACCTTTTCTCCTTTTAGTCCTTGAACTCCAGGGATCCCAGGAATTCCCTCGAAAAGAAGAATGAATAAAACACCATTAAAGTGGGTCACTTAAGAATGTTCTCATATTCACTCTAGGGTGTGAAATGGGCATACACATATCTTCCACATACCGTCAATGTGCAAATGAACATCTATCTATACCCCACTTTTTCCTCCAAGGAGCCCAAGGCAGTGTTTATGATTCTTCTCTTCATTTTTATACTCACAACAAACATGTAAGGTAGGTTATGCTAAGATTTGGTGACTGGCCCCAAGTCACCCAGTGAGCTTCACGGCTGAGTGGGACTCTGAACCTAGTCCAACTATAACCACTACACCACACTGGCTCTCAGAAAAAGAATAGCTGTACTAAATCAGACCAAACGCCTGTCCAGCATTTTGTTCCCACAGTGGTGCCTGAGGGAAGCCAACAAATGGCCATGAGTGCACTAGCATTCTCCCATGTTCGCGAGCAACTGGACGTAACATATAACCATCCTGACTAGTAGCCACTGATAGCCTTATCCTCCATGAAATTGTCTAATCCGTTTTTAGAGCCATCCAAATTGGTGGCCATCTTGTGGTAGGAAATTTCATAGATTAATTGCAGGCTTTGTGATGAAGTACTTATTTATCTGTTCTGAATCTCCCACCATTCAGCTTCATGGGATGAGCTCAGGTTCCAGTATCATGAGAGAGGGCAGAAAAAATGTATCCCTATCCACTTTCCCCACACCATGTATACTTTTGCCCCCCAGTATTATTCTAAACTACAATGTCCTTTTTGAGGTGCAGTGACCAGAACTATACACAGAATTCTAAATGGTGGTCACACTATAGATTTGTAAAAGGGCAGTTGTACAATATTAGCAGTTTTATTTACAGTTCCTTTCCTAATTACGTCCAACATGCAATTTGCATTCTTCACAGCAGCTGCACACTGATTCAACATTTTCATCAAGCTCTCCACCACATCCTCAAAATCCTTTTGTTAGTCAGTCACCACCACCTCAGATACATGGTTGAGATTTTTTGCCCCAATGAACATCATCCTGCACTTGGTCTTGAGCAGTACCACTTAGCTAAGTCCAGGATCACCTCCTTCTGGTCAATTCCATGACCACCTGTTTTAGGGGACAGTCATTCAGGGAACCCAGAAATTTAACCTCTTTGTCATGACCACCACACATGTCATACCTTTGTGTGTCGGGGGGGGGTCAATTTGTTTAACCCTTCCCACAATTTTGAGGCAGGAAAAATCACACAAACTGATCACAAACATTTGCAGTCTGGCAACATGATACATTGCCTCTTATGTGAGCAAAGGGGGTACACACTTGTATACAATACATGCATATACACTGGGCAGAATGATGGGAAGAGCATCTGAAATCTCTATTTCAGCATCTTCAACTAAAGGTATATTAATATTCTTTCCTAGACTTAACTTGCGTGCCTGTTTCTATACTGCTCTTCTAATCCATCAAATTATATTACACATTCACAAACTTGGTTAGTTTCACTTTGTTTAAAATATCACTTCCAGGAGTATCTTTCAGCCCAATGCTTTAATTTATTTTAGTCTATAAAGTTTATTTTATTTCAGCGTAAAATATTTTGTTGCATCAGCATGAGATTAGATTTTGTTTGTTTCTGCAAGATGAGAGAATTTTTGCATGGAACTCCTTTTTTCTTTTGTTACTACAAACTACTGGCATTAACAAAAAATATTTCATGTTGGATCTAAAAAACAGCTGGTTTATCTGAAGCTGTGGTTGTGCTTAGCTTAGTCATCTTTTACTTTTGTATTGGGACATTTTCTGGGAAACAAGGAAATTATTCCTGCCCTTCTCCGGTGAGGATTTTATTTTAATTTTATTTATTCCAATTTTCCACCTCCATTGTAGCTAGGCTTGAGTTGTGACCCTTTCCTCCTACACCATATACAGAAATTGGCAGGAAAATACTGAGAAAAGTACTCTGTGTCTTTATTGCAGAACTACCTGAATACAATTTCACACTTTGGTTTGACTTGAATGTACTGAATAATTTCCATATTGTTTTTCTAATGACTCGTTCAAATGACAACCACAGGTTGTGGCAATTACTACTACTGCTTGGACTAGCTTTTTTCAAACTGGTGCCCTCCAGATGTTTTGGAGTTCAACTCCCATCAGCCCCAACCAGCATGGCCAATGCTCAGGAATTCTAGGAGTTGCGGTCCAAAATATCTGCAGGGTACCAGGTGAGAGATGACTGGCCTGGACCATGGCAGTAATAACCATATGAAGTGATTGCTACAATGAGAAGCTGCCACTTCTAATGACCACAGTGGCAAAGTGCAAATCTTACGGCTCCTGCTTGTGGTGAGAATGTCACCCAATTAGGAACTGCGATAAACTGGAATTTATTTTAAAAAAGGGTGGACCATGTGAACTAGACCTAATCCATGAAGTAATAAAATTATTTCTAACACTGAGGGAAGTGCCTTTTCAAAGACCTTAAGAGCCCAAACTGACAATACTTTGGCTGGTTTCGCACGACACATTAGGCAACGGAGGGGGAAATAGCATACTTATAGTACACTAAGCAAGGGGTACTCCCCACACAACACATTACTACTCCGTTCCTTGAGCAGCTGAACGTTCTGGCGTCCATCTTGGTTGCAGTGTCTCCTCCCTTCCCCTCCCTCAGTCCTCCAGCCGTATCCCAGCATGCACCACAAGTTCTGCCAGCTATATCAGAGCAGCCAGGGGGTTTCGGCTGCTCCGGTCAGCAGAACTCTATTCCCACACAGAATAGTCCACAGAGAGAGGGGGGTTGGTTTCGGACGACACTTTAAACAACGGGCTTCCAGCTAAATAACTTGCAAGCCTGTTGTTTCTCTCCGTTGCTTAATTGGGCACCATAGCATACCGTCAGTTGTGTGTGTGTGGTGTGTAACCTTCCACATGACACAATAAGCAACACAACTGACGGTTGCTTCCCCCCCTCCGTTGCCTAATGTGTTGTGCGAAACCAGCCTTTATGTCTGTATCTACTACATTTTATTTTCATTTGTATTCTTGAGTAGATGCAGGGACCTGATCCTGATCAGGACCCTAGCATAGAGGATAGGGGACCTTTTAAGATCCAAATGCCATCAGGCACCTTGCACCTATTCTAGAGTAAAAATTCAGAGAGAGAGGAAGGATGTAGCTACTGCATACAGATTTAAACATCTATTTTGGTCCTATGGCTATCATCCTGTGCACACATGCAAGAGCAAATATAGTAGAACTCATTACTACTTACATTAATCAGAAGTTAATACTGTATCCTAATATGCTTAGGATAGTATGTCTAGTGTTAGAACTAATTCAACTATGGAACACTATTGACAAAGACTATGTATCAACATCTGTTGGTTCATCTTTCTCTAGCATATGGAACAGCTCAAATATTCCAGTCTGTGTTGTTGTGTATTGGCAACCGGCAATGCAGATGGATTGCTACTACGATTTATCATTAATACCACCTATCTGCAAAACATTGTTCAGTCTCTTTTGTTTGCATCTTCGCAATGTGGCAGCTCACTACTGTGTCTACTAAACAAATTGGAAGCTAAGTTGGAGAGGCAGGAACTTGCCAAAGTCTCTACACAGCAAGTCCATGATAGAGGAGAGTTAAATTCAGGACTCCTAGATTGAAGTCCAGGTGTTTAATGAATCACAGTAGTTACATTACTTTCACCATCACCATGATATAAATCATCCTTTCCCAACTCCGTGTCCTCCACATATTTTAGACTACAACTCCCATCATCCCAGACCACTAGCCATGCTAGCTGCTGCCTATATGCATTGTAATCCAAAATATCCGTAGGTTGTTGAAATCATAAATAATTTCATTAGTCCTAAAGGTGCTGTAAAATTTGACATTAACTTTGCAGAAACCAAACTAAGTAAGATCCAACTTTCTATCATGCACTGACTTCTTCCTGTTTTGACAAAGCATATGATATGCATTTCCCTTTAATAAACTGCTCTAAAGTTGTTTACAACCTCACCTCTCCACACACACACACACACACCAATCAATAAAACAGCAGACAGGAATTGCAACATTTTAAAAGAAAAAATCAGTAGGGAAAATAAAAAGGACTTTACCTGGCACCAAAAAGAGATCAGCTTAAATGCCAGACAAACCTCTCTGGTGAGCGAATCTGATAGGTGAGTGAATCCAATGCCACAACCAAGAAGGCCCTTTCCCATTTGCCACCTGCCTCACTCATATAGCACTTGGAGAAGACAACCAAAGACAGCCTCAGTAAACAGGCAGGTTGGTAAAGGAATACCATGTTTTATCATGTACCCAGGTCCTAAGTCATATAGACCTGTAAGAACTCCTTTAGCAATCACCCAGTGCTGATAGCACCAAACATCAGTCCAGTAATCCCTGTGCACCTCTGGAATAAAACATGCACATACCCTGATGTTGGGTTATGAGGTTTTCTCCCCATCCAACATCCTGTTGTACGTGCAGATTTGATCCAGAAAGGCAATATGTTTCTGTGAACACAACAGTCTTCTGTGACACACTTTGGACCCAAATGCTGGATTTAAAGTATTACTGGCTTTTTTTTTCTTAATATTTTAATGAGAGAGCCACTATAATGTATTATAAGAATTTATGAGGTCAAAGGAATCAAATATAACGTGATGTTGGGAACTCAAGCATTCTAACCCTGGAAATATGTTACACCTGCTGTGCAACCTTGGCACACTGCAGAGTTTCTTTATCTTGGCTCTTCCAAACCCTTTGCAGTCTAATTGCTGATGGACTTTATGCACACTGATTATATTAAGTAAGGCAAAAAAAAGTTTTGTCCAGCAGCCTTTCCCAGGGAAGAAAAATCAAATTTGCTTCTGTGCAAAAGCAATGCTTCTTACAGTGACAATCATTAAACCAGTATGAGTCAATTGAGATTTCAGTCCTTTTACCAACAGCACACCTAAATCAGTGGTTTCTTTTGCATGTCCTATACCAAATTGATGGGTCTCTTGAGCCCAGTCTGCAGGGCAGATCTACACTGCTGCTTTAAAGCGCTTTAAAGCACTTTATAACAGTAGTGACAACTTTTTTGGTAGGGTGACCAGATAAAATCCAGGTCAGGGCTCATGTAACTTTAACAGTTGTAGAGAAAAGGGAATTTCAGCCAGGGTCATTTGTATGCAATTAGTTCCTGGTGAAATTCCCTCTTCATCACAACAGTTAAAGTTGCAGGGGCCATATATCTTTTGTATATGGTCACTCTAGTATAGTGCCTGCACCTTTAACAGTTGTGATGACGAGGGAATTTCACCAGGAACTAATTGCCTACAAATGACACTGGCTGAAATTCCCTTTTTTCTACAACTGTTAATGTTACATGAGCCCTGACCTGGATTTTATCTGGTCAGCCTAGTTTTGGAATGTGTCCTGGGCCCCAACAGTTGTCACTACTGTTATAAAGCGCTTTAAAGTGCTTTAAAACAACAGTGTAGATCCCGCCTGATACTACAAAAATACAGTCATAGGGTTCTCCCTCTTCTCCTTCCAGCACATTATGTATTTCTTTATTTATAAAGCATTTGAACCTGCCTTTCAATCTCATATGGGGCTTCTAAAGCAATTTTATGTTTAAAACATTAGATATTTTTTCTTTAAAAAACACACAACAAAACAGACCTAAAGACCAGGGCTAACTAAAGCATAACTTGCAGCAGCAGGTGGAAAAGAAAACATATGTATATCCAAAGCTCGACAAAAGCGAAAGGTCTTAACAGAATGCTGAAAAATTAACGAAGAGAATCTCAGCATCGCAACATGGAAATAATAATAATAATAATAATAATAATAATAATAATTTCTTACCCGCCTCTCCCTTCCGGATCAAGGCAGGGAACAACATCATACAGACAACATGCATTCTAGCCCACTGGATTTTTCATGTCATTAGGCCATGGGTCATGGTCTTACATAAAGAACCCAGTGGGTGGGCAGGCTCATGTAGAAGAAGGTGGTCCTTCAAACATCTGGGTCCCAAATCATTTAGAGCTTTATAAATAATATTTTGAATTGTGCCCACAGAAGAATAAATAGGCAGTGTAGACAGAACAGTACTAGAGTTAGATGCTCCAAAATGTGAGCCCCAGACAACATGGTAGCAGCTACATTCATCCATAAACTATTTTCTGGCTGAACCACCATTACAAGGGCATAATGCAAATCTCAAATACATAATCTCAAACACACTGACTCCTGAATTCACATTTTTTATGGAGTTAATTCTCAAGCTTTTTCATGGGTTCAGTGTCATCCCTTAATGATGTTGGATTAAAAGTGGATGAGTTTATTTTACTTTGCGCTGGAGAAATACCCAATAGGCTTGTTGAATCCATTAATTATTTTAAGTATTTTTGACTTCTAAAAAAGCTTAAGCCATAATAAAAATTTTAGTCTTCAAAGGGTGACTTAAGATATGCTTGCTATTTTTGTAACATGACTCAGGGCAGATGTGGGGTCGCCAGCAACAAAAAGTGAGATATTTTTACCCAAAGAAATATGTGCAAATAATTGGTCGCTATCTTGAATCTTCTCACTGTAACCCCAGAGTCTGATGTTGCTGGTACAAACATTTGTATGAGGAACAACTAGAGAAGGGGGGAAAAACCACTCAGCATCTGGATGAATTTTATTAACGAGCCAGACACATTTACTTTTCCCTTCAAAATTGAATTTCCTTGTTACACAACCTCTCTTCCTTGAAACACAGAAAGCTGGCAGGAGAACATTTGGCAAGAGGATCACTGCTGGAAGTTTCATATATTGCACAGGTCCTCAAACTGCAAGGGTGGCCTCAAATGGAGTGTGTAATGCACCCAGAAGAAGGGCAAAGAGTTCCAAGGAGGGAGATGAACCGGAGGCAGGTGCAGCTGTATGGGTTGAAGGGCCCATACCTAAGGAAGGGCATTTGATCAGACCAATATTGTCAAATAATGATCAAGTGTTTGTAAAGCCCTGACTTTATTAGAACAAAAAAAGGAGGGGCTTCATCAACAGTTTTGATACTTGTGTTAATTTGAAAAGTACTAACTAGTTATTATGAAATTCACTTTTTAACATTTTAATGTACAAGTGGGCTCTGCAACAAAAGGATGCAGTATATAGAGCTACAGTTCAGAATTGCAGACACTCCATTCTGTTTCTCCATCACCTGCCCCATTTTCTTTTCTCCCTGCACGCATGCCCCCCCCAGTCAATATTCTGTAACCACCAATCACACACTGTCCTCAGTGGGCTATTTGAGGGGTTCCTCCCACCTAGGAGGATTTTCCCTTAAGGTTTTTTTTTTGTACATCTGCACCTCTTTAGGTTCCCACGAGTCAGTTGATGCCTTCCTCCTGTTCTCCATTTTGGCCAAATAAGTAACGACACTCACAGCCTGAACACTGGGAACAGAGGAAATACTTAATATAACTTTTAAGCAGCATTAGGTAATGGATTCTGTAGACGTGAACAATGCACTGCAGTTTTTCTGTTTGGTCTTTATCAAGGAACACCAGGATCTGTCTAAAATTGCTCTTTTAAAAAACACACACATTGAAAATAAAATAGAATAAAGTGAATAATAGCACTATTTTTTAGAAGTTGGTTTTGCTAAGCAGGTGGCATGGGTGGTCCTAGGCAGTGGCATCTGCCACTGATGCTTCTTGGTGTGGCTGTTTGGAGATGCCTTCAGTTACAGCAGGCATCAGTATATCCCACTCGAATTTCCCATGACTGCTAAAGGGCCAGGAGGCAGTCTGTCATCACTCCCACCCTCACTAACAAATGACACCAGAGGGGGTAAAAAACAAAACAAAAAAGTAAACTATCACCTAAATAGGTTTAGCATCATGGAATATTTGACAGTGTTTGACCACCATCAAATAATCAGTGTTTGATCACCATCAAATATGGCGAGGCTGTGTTGCATGTTGCCACCATTCTGAATATGCAACCCTCTTTTCGGGGATTGGCATATCATACAAACCCAGAGAACATGGATTATGTGAGGGTTAAACAAATCTTGCATAATCCATGGTCTGTTTTGGGGTTTAATTTACCATCATATAATCCATATTCACTGGGTTTGCACAACATGACAACCTCCAAGCAGGATTGCATAAACAACTTGTCATGGGTTAAATAACCCATGATAAGCTATGATGTGTCATGTGAACCTAATCAATATCTGAATGGTCAATTGACCAGCATGCCAATCCTACCTCTACCAAAGGATCCTCACTGATCTATGTTGTATTTGTGGAGATGATGGTACCTCTACATCAGGGGTGGGCAACTTGTAGCCCTCATATTTTGGACTACATCTCGCACCAACCCCAGACACCACAGGCGATGGAGAAGGATCATGGGAGTTGTGGGCCACAAGTTGCCCATCCCTGCTCAATATGCCAATGATAATTTGGAAAAGTTCAGGAAAAGCTGCTGCATGGATCTAATCGAAACATTGCAGGAGTGGATCAGAAATGTCTTGCTCTATTCCTCTTCTAATGCCAGTGTTTGGCTAGTGACCTTAACCCATAGGTGCTTGCATGCAGGTTGCACACCTGAGTATGTATGAGGATGTCTACATGCTTGCCTGTGGAACAGATGGCTGATGCCAGGGAAGGATTAAAAAACAGGCTGAGTAGACCCTACTCAGCCATTAAACTCACTGGGTGACTTGGGACTGATCTCTGACTCTCCACTTAACTGACCTCCCAAGGTTGTTGTGAGGATAAAAAGGGAAAACAGGAGGATCATATATGTTGTCTTGGGCTCCTTGGGGGAAAGGTGGGATACAAAGGTAACAAATAAAGAAATTGCCTTAGTGGATACCTTCCTAAAGTGAGCCTTAGATGAGCATTGGCATAGGCTGCAATTACATTTTTTGCATAGCAGATTGTCTGGCTGCAGATGAAGTGAAGTCTTATGGCAGCTAAGATGGAAAGCAGTTATAAGGACATGAGCTCTTAGCCAGGTGCAACCTATGGCAATGAGTGGGGATTAGGCATCAGCCTAGGGTCACTGTTGGAAGGACAGTCTCAATTAGAGAGGTAGCTGAATCAAACCTCGTGTAATCTCTCAAAGATCCATGACTCACTTCTTCTTGATACCTAGAACATCTGGGTGATTCCCTAAATACACATAGTAAACTTAATGATTAATGCATGGAACATTGTGAAATGCATGACAGGGTGTAGTGGCTGCTGGAATAATGACAGTCTCCCATTAATATTATTTTCCTATTGAAATAGCACCTACTAGCAGCTGCAAAGGCTGATTAGTATCTATTCAAACACAGAAAGGCCTACATAATGGTGTTTTCCATCCTATACTTTTCTGGTATAGTTTTCTCCATTTCACAACTTACATTAACTTTACTTGATGGGACTGGAAGATGTTCAAGACAGGCACTGAGATGTAAACCTTTTACATCTTGGAATGGTTTCACACTTAAAACCATCCCCCAAGTTCTGGGGGGTGAGGGGGAATTAGAAAGGCACTAAGCAGATTCTTTCCATGCAATACAAAGATTCAGAATCCAAGGCAATTAACAGCCAATGTATTATAAAAGGTTGATCTGAAAGGCAGACATTACCTAATTGTCAGGGTAATATTTTTGAGTGATCAAATGTTATGACATATCTTCGAGTTTTGCTGTAATATCTGTTAAATTCAATCCACTTAATTAAAAAAATTGCAATCATTGCATTAACTGAAATGATAAGGAATGCCTGTCTCTAATCAAACACTAATACAAAACAGACTATTCATGCAATTGTTAAACCACCAAGGGAAACAGAATCTTTGGAACCACTACAAATGGGAAAAGTGCCACTCTCTGGGAGTGTTAGAAACATTGTATGGAATAATTCATGATTCACTGGCTAAAGGAAAAAATAGTCTTTGGGGAAGCCCTTTGTAAGATTAACTCTATCCAGCAATCCCACCCCCACTCCCCGAGGCAAATGAGGGGAAGATTTAAACCCAAATATCCAATTTCTATTCAGGAAGGTTTTCTGTAAGAGCAAAAATGGCATAAACACTGCTTTCCAAAATATACTAAAACAGGCCATTATACACCTCTACTCCCTCTTCCAAAAAAAAAAGGATCGCCGGGGCGGGGGTGAGGGGGGGAGATAATTATGACATCCTTTCTTGGCTAGCACTCTCATTACCACATTTGCCTTTGTTCTTAGTTATGTCTCAACACAAGACCTTAACTGCTGATGGCACACGTGGTCTACTTTCCTCCATATTTTCGTAAATGACACCCTTCCGCATTGGAAGAATTAAATTATACCCAATTAAAAACTTGGGTATAATCCAGCCGCAGTGAATTCCCCTGTTTTCAGCAAAAAGAGTTGCACATGTGTTTACTCCTCCTAAGATTTATCACCAGCCACACGCTCAACTCTCCCATTTAAGACAATTATTATTTGTTTATTTTAATAATTTGTAAGGCTTCAAATATAGTTAATTTTGGTTGGACTGTGCTACCTGAAATTATGAGTAAGGTTTCTCCAATAAATGAACATTTTTAAAGGAAGGCACGATCTTTCTTCATGGGATTGAAAGATATGCATAGGACTCCACTGAACTTTCTTCCTCCTCAAGAATTTTACTACATGCCAAGCAACCATTACATGGTACAGGAGGCCTGATTGTGCAGTCATTAAGCCCTCCCTCACCTCCCCAGCTCACAATCTTCTTGAGCCCTGAGCAGGAAAAAATGTGCAAGCCCTAGGGTCAAGGGGAGGTCAAGGATGGCTGGTTGAATGCCCCAATATACAACAAGGCTTGCCGAGTAATGGCTGGCATACCAAGAGCTGTTTGGAAAGGAAGAAGAGCTCTATTGCATTACATTATGTTTCTATTCCACCCAATAGCCAAAACTCTCTGGGCAGTTTACAAAGATTAAAAAACATTAAGAAATACATTATATAAAGCGCAAAAACCTTTGACATACAAACATATAAACGGACACCACAGACACAGATATACCTAAAAAAAAAAACATTTAAAACGATCAATAATAAGAAAAACCCAGGACCTAATTAAACCCCCATCAAATGCTGCCAAATGCCTGTGAGAAGATAAAGGTCTTAACCTGGCTCTGAAAAGATAACAATGTTAGCGCCAGGTGGGCCTTGTTGGGGAAATGGTTCCATAATGGGGGGGGGGGGGATCACCAAGGAGGCCCTCTGCTTTGTTGCCACCTTCTGAGTTTCCCTCAGAGGAGGCACCTGGAGGAGGGCCTTAGATGCTGAATGTATTGGGCCTTATGGCCACCCTCCAAATGTACAGAAGGATCACTCTGCTCATACCTACATAAACTGAGCATAGTGTGGTACATGACATACCTTTATACTTTGAACCGATGATTCTTCTTAATGGTCATGTGGTGGTCCAAGGGCTGCCTTTCAAATTTGCTTATTCTCCTTTAAACAAGATTTTTCAGCGGCATGTACAGAAAAAAAAGGGCGAGAAGATGGCTGTGCTTATGAACCGACGAGGGCAGCCATTTCCCCCTCCTTACACTGTCCCTGTAAGGTTTCCAAGGGTACATGGGGGTAGCCATCTCCTTGTGAAGGGTGTCCTTGTGAAGGGTGATACATCATTGCATACTGCTCCTTGCAGGGGTATTTTTGGCCCCGTTTCCACCCACATGGCAGCCACTGCATTTTCTAGTAGCTCCCAAGCAAGGCAGGGTTAGTCAGAGAAGAGGCTCTGAAGAAACCTCACGGTGCTGAAGACGAGATGGGACTGTATGCTATAGGAAGAGAAAGAGGAATACTCGGAGGCTGCTCAAGAAACTGGGAGGCTAAAATAAGTGGCATAAAGTTGGTAGTGGCCAGTAAATCAGTAATAGCTTTTGGACCTGTGTTAATGTATTGGACCTGTGTTAATGTATTGGATTTTTTAAAAAAATGTTACTGCTTTTTTTAAAAAATAAACAAATGTTTTTAATTTTACTGTGGGTTTAATTCTGTTTTAACTTTTGCAAATTATGTATGTTTTAACCTAATATGTTTTAATCTTGTAAAATGCCTTGTGTCCCAGTATTGGGACCTGAAGAAACAATGAGTGACGAAGATGTGGAGCTGAAGAAACAAGGAGCCAAAGAAAATATAGAACTGCAGAACACAAAGGCAAGAGGCGGAAGTATTGGCAAGAAGGAAGTGGGCAGGCAAGGGACATTTGGAGGCTTGGGAACAAAAAACGTTTACATGTCAACTAAGGGGGAATAGGAGCCCAAGGCAGTGCACAAGATCTTCCTTTCCTCTCCACTTTATCCTCAGAACAACCTTGTGAGGTAGGCTGTTCTTTGTACAGCCGAGAGAGAATTCTGTTGATTAATTTAATACAGTTTGGAGGATATAAGAAAGTCTCCTCCCAGCACTGAAGTTAGCTATGGTATCAGATTACACATAAACCATTGCTACTGGAATTGTGCTGTAAAAGACAGAGCACCAGAGACCAGGAGGACATAGTTGTGGACCACTACAATCTCACTGTGGTTTTCTATTCATTAGTGTATTGTGATGAAAGGTAAAAGGACTAAAATGATGAATTTGCTATGGATTCAGAGTACGTGATGTAGTTGTCCTGGCTTCAATTGAAAGAGATGGCTAGGCTTGATGAGAAGTTATAATCACTCAGTTCTTAATTGACTAAGAACTGAGCAGCTGAAATTAATGGATATTTTAGCAGCAATTAGATATTAGTTCCCTGAACTGTGGAACTTCCTTCCCGTTGGCTTGCCCTTTCTCTATACAGGGATTCCAGCGACTCTTGGGTCCCCTCTACAAGGATTCGCTTTTGCGCCCGGTTAGGCGATTATGCGCATAATCGCAGAAGCGCATTTACACCTAATCCCTCTGCGCGAGAGGCGGCGAACCGCATTAACGGATGACCAAAATGTGCTTTACAAGTAGTTAATGCGCATAAGCACTTGTTCACATAGGCAAAATGCGCTTTAACGGCCGGAGCAAAATAAAACTCGCTGTTTAACACGCATTCAATAATGCGCATAATCGGAGAGATAACGCGCCTCTACGCCCGATTTGCGCTCCATCCTTGTAGAGGTAATTTTTTTAAAGCGCCTTGAAAGAGCTTTAAACCTCTCTTGTAGAGGCAGCCTTGAAGACCTCTCTCTTCAATGCTGCATTTAATCTGGGATTGTAATTGGATTACGTATTTGAGAACAGCTTCTCCATGTATCCTGCATGTTTGCTAATGTGGCAATTTTTATCTGTGTTTCTTGCCTTTCCTCTTAACTGTGCCTTGCTTTGTGAGGGTGTAACCATAAAACACAACTTAAAATGCTTTAAATAAACAAACAATTAAATAATATATCTTAAATCTACATGCCAGGAAAGATTCCTCCAGGGAAACTCCTGACAGATCAAGACATTAATAAATAGAAAGTAAAAAGGTTTTCCACAGACCTCAATTGTGACCCTTTCTACACCATAGGGGTGTAGAGGGAGGGAGATCCGAAAGTACTTAATACACACCATCGGCGCACAGGGACCAACCGGAGGCCGTCCCAGACAAACAGCCTGGTGTAGAAACGGCCTGTGACACCCCCCACCTCAATGCATATCTTTAGCAGCTGGCTTTCTCCATCATAATCAGCATTCACTTCTTTTCAAGACATATGCAAATCTTTTCAAAAGTATATATGTATATGTACATATAGGCATAACAATAAAGTTAATCAATATTTTATGAAATGAATCACTTTTAACACAGGCCCAGTTCAGACATAATGGGAAGTGACAGTTTGGTTCCCACTAGCCATAGTTCAGTTTGGGATGTCATAAGGGACAGTGGTTTGTTTAAAATCAGAAGCAAAAACTTCCAGTCTCCTCCACAAAAGAGGCACAAAAGAAGAGGAGATGACAGGGAGGGCTGCACATTCACAAAATGGGAAGTCATGTTTTCTCATTCTACCTGAAGAAGGCTTTTTATCTTTCCTTATAAACCAAGGAGTGCATTAGGACAGCTGTTTTGCAAGGTGAAACAGTTAACAAAGAGGACCTGAAATTCACACGGAAAGCTACCTATCTGGTTATCTTTCAGGATTTATATCCCGCCTTTTTATAGATTCAAAGCAGCTAACACATAATAAAACCCAGAGCATTTTTTCTTTAAGACCTCTGTTCCTAATATTCATTGGCAGATGTAGAACATTGTTTGTTTATAGGGAATTCAAACACTGATTTTCCTGGCACCAAATATGGCTAAAGTCAGCACAATGAACAAAAATGCATACTGCAGTCCAGCCATGTTCGTCAAGCGCATCCTACTAGCAGAGATTTTTGGACATAGAAAGGTATCGTATGTTTCTCCTGACCAATTTCCTTCCTCTTCACTGTATTCTAGTTTCAGATCAGTGCGACTACAGTACACAATAACTTCACATGAAAAACTGTCAATCAGAAATATTCTTAGTATTTTTTGATCTATCGTGCTAATGTCCTATGCTTCCATTTTTATCCTGTTGTTTTTTGAGGTTTCATTTTCATGTTGTATTTTACTTCTAAACCACTTGGAGAGCTTTTGTTTGATGATACCCAATAAAATAAATCAATAAGCAAGCAGTATATTGGACACAAACCTAAAGTTTAAACAAATGCATCTTTGTGAATTATAAAGGATTGGGCATCCATCAATTAATTCACCATTTTGTTACATGTTTAGTAGGGGTGTGCACGCCAAAAAATATCATTGTTTATCGTTATCGTTATTTCGGACCAAAAAAAATATTGTCTTCATTCATATCGTAGGTGAACCGTATCATCTTCAAGATAATTATTGTGAAATAACAATATTTTTTGCAGCCCTATTTTTAAAGAAAAAAATGCCTATAACTTTTATATTTTAAAAGTTAGAGGCTTGAAACTTGGTCACAGTGCTTATGGGGTATGCCTAAGTATGTGCATGAAATTTGAGACATGTGCTACACATATGTGCCAAATTTGAGATCGATCCCTCCAACCCTTGATTTTATATGAATTTTTTAAAGATCGTTTCCGTTCTGACAGATCAGAATGACAGCTCATCACGTGCGTTCATTCAGATCTGTCAGAATGGAAACAATCTTTTAAAAATTCATATAAAATCGAGGGTTGGATCTCAAATTTCATACATATACTTAGGCATACCCCATAAGCACTGTGACCAAGTTTCAAGCCTCTAACATTTAAAATACAGACGTTATAGGTATATTTATATGGCAGTCCAATAAAACAATAAAATCGCCCGAAAATTATCATTTCCGATGATTATCGTAGGTTTTTGTATCGTATCGTTATCGTTAAACACATGCACGATAATGACCTTATCGTATCATTAGCGTACATTTTAACAATATGATACACATCCCTAATATTTAGCACCTCATAACTTAGGACATAGAAAGTGCTGATTTAATTAAAATATCAGCAGACGCCGGTTCCAAATTTCGTGCTCATCAAATGTTTATGCAGGCCAGTAATCCTGAAGTGACTCATTCTGACCTTTTTTAAATTTGAAACTCACTTTCAGCATTTCTTTTCAAGTGCAGATACATTCTAGTTATGTTTAGATTGTACATTGGTGGGTAGATTCATCACTGTGACTGGGATCTACATAGTGCAATCCTATGCTTCTTTATTCAGAGGTTTGTCCCATGGTGTTCAAAGGGGCTTACTACTGTAGAAAGCATATTTAGTATACTTAATTCTGAGCCATTTATTTTGCACCCTAGTTTGTGGACTTCAGGGTTTTGGTAAAAAATAAAGCCGATCCATAAGCCTGAAGTCATCCACATCTGTTTGAGAGCAAGATGAACTTAAATTATTTGAAAACAAATGGCTCACAATTAAGAACCTAGGTGCTTCTGAGCACATGGTCAGCTTAGGAGTTTGTTTTCAGTACCAAAACTAAGCACTCAGCTTCTCCTCAAGGGAATGAACCTGTTTTCTGAGGTCCAGGAGCTCATTGCACTGAGCACACACCCATGACTTTTGTCCAGCCAGTAGATAATTGTACATAAACTAGATAGCCCACAAGTCCCTCCTGACTTTTTAACTTAATAGATGGGCTTTAACTAATGTAATTTGGATTGTATTTTTCCAAGAAAACGTTGAATCTTGGTAAAGTACAGCAAGAAAGTAGTGCAAAATATAACTAGGTATAAAACTTGTTTAAAAAAAACACAAAACTTACAGGGTCACCCCGCCTTCCTTCTGGTCCTGTAGAACCTGGTTGTCCAGCTTCTCCCTAAATATTAATGACATATATTTAAACAATCAGTTAAAACGATAACTTTTCAGTGTCTGGTTTGGGACTTCATTTCATAGAGGGGCATGAGCTTTATTCAGCCAATATATGGCTGATACAAACAATTAATCAGGAAAATAATGTATTATCTTGTGTAGCTAACTCATTTTTCAGCACTGGCCCCCACCACACCAGCCATCACAAGCCACTCTTAAACTCTCCTGCACACGTCTGGATTGCAGACCTTGTCTGGAATCCAAAGGGCTGCATCCAAACTTCCAGTCGTGCACTCAGGCACATTTAGGAGGTGGGCGGCCCTGAGAGCCCGCCCACCTCCTAAATGTGCTCCTGGATGTAAGAGAACACTCTGGAATGGCGCCCAATCCAGTGCTAGAGGCTGCAGTCATGAGCTAGAAATTGTTTTAGGTTTACTCGCATAGGGGGCTGCCTGTGTGAAAGTAGATGCAGTATGTTCCCACCAAAACTCTGTTGCCTGGCTCTTTTTCTGGACTCCTCATTTCATTTTCTTGATGCATGTAGATTACTGAATTATATCTCGCACATTGTGGGGTCTGTTGGATGGGCAATGGAGTCTGCTCATTTGGGCCATTCTGCTGATCAAAAAAGACCATTGCTCTCCTTCTATACATAGAGAGAGTAATCGTATAGTCCCTGGGAGAGCGTCCAAGGGACCATAGGATTGTTCATAAAATTCTTCTGAGTTTGCAGTTAGCATTCTGACCTTGAAAAAGGGAGTGAGAGATCTGACAACTGAACCCAAGCCCTGACAGCCAACGCAGAGAGAACCACGCTGGCTGCCTCTCTGAGGTTGGAAACTTGACCTCAGAGAGGGGAGACAGGGTGCATGCTAGTGGGCAGGGAGGGGATAAGATCGGAGAGGCCAGGTTATCCTGAGCCTCTTCCAGCCTCCTTCCTTTCCCCTCCAAAGCCCCCTTGCTAGATGGACTGAAAAAAAATGTCTAGCTAAATCTGCAAGCCGGAGAACGGGGGGAGAAGATCGCCTCTGCCGCTCCTCCCCCCTCCATTGGATGATCAGACACCCTCCTCCGGGTTTGGGGGCTGCCAATCACCTGGGCACAACAATAAGATTGCACCCTAACAGACCTAAGGCCAGACACCAATCTCTTTGTCTAAGCATCCCTCCTATCTCAGACCCCCTCTAGATGAATTCCGTTTCACGCCTGTTCCTCCGATTATGCGCATCTTCTCGGAAGCGCTTTATTGTAAATGCTTGTATGCAGGAGGTAATTGAGCACTCAACAGGTGACCTTACCGGTTGTTTCAAATGCGCTTTACAAGTAGTTAATGCAGAGAATCGCTTGTTCACTTAGTCAAAATGCGCTTTAACGGCCGGAGCAAAATAAAACTCGCTATTTAACGCACATTCGACAATGTGCATAATCGGAGAGAAAACGCGCCTCTACGCCCGATTTGCACTCCGTTCTTGTAGAGGTAAAAATTTTAATGCGCCTTGAAAGAGCTTTAAATGCCTCTTGTAGAGGCAGCCTCAGTCTTTAGCATACAGATGCATCTTCTATGAACTGGTCAGCCTGAACAGAAATCTTTGCCTGAGAACCTTGCCACCTGTCTTGAATGCTTTTTAAGTTTATGTGCACTGATACAATACCATCTTATACTGGAGGAGATTATAGGAAACTAATCTCTGTGCAGTGTGTTCACTGTACATGCGCTATTCCAACTAGTTTTAGGGCAGTGTGTAATCCAAACATTGAGGCACAATTGCCTTTCCACACAAAAATAAGTGATTGTTGGCCACAAGTAATTTTTCCTCGCTTAGGACTGTAATATTACCTGGCACGCTGCCTTCAGAGAGCAAGAATTTATGACTGTTGCATGTCAGAATTCAAGTCTCTTCAAAAATGGTTTTCATGGATGATTCCTCTGTGTAATAAGGTGTACATGGATTACCTAACCTTTCATCTTTGAAGGAGACTAGCATTTGTTCAATTCACTCCTGAATAGGAAGGGATGGCACCAAGGTAATACTGACTTCCTTATTAACCCAGTTAATTAATTAGGAGTGTGGCCCTTTCCACACCATGCGTTGCGCCTGGGTTGGCCCCCGGCTGGTCCCTGTGAGTCCAAATGACGCACAGGGACTCCCAGGGGCGGGGGGGGGGGGGGGGCACAAGATTTTTCAGGTTTAAGGGAAACCTAGAAAATCCCAAATTTCAGGGAAATTTCCGGGACCGTGGAAGATGTAGCTGCCCACCCGCCCCGGGTGCTGCTGCGCTTACCCATGAGTAATCACAGCAGGACACATAGCCACGGAGCTGCACCATGCGGCTTTGTGGCCATCAGGGGAGGGGGGCAGCAGTTTTGCCATCCCCAAGATGGCGGGAGGGACGGGGGCCTGATGTTGCATGTTTTTTTTAAAAAAAACTTTCTTTTTCGTTGAAGCGCAGGAGCGCTCTTTACAGGTAAAAAAAACAAAAACAAAATGGCAGGCGCGATATCCAAGGACCCGGAACATCGCGCCCATGTTGTGGTTTGACAACACCGATCCCTGAAGTGGCTACTTCCAGGATTGCCCGCTCTGCGTCCGCTACACCCCTCTGGTGTAGAAAGGGCTCCAGTCTCAGAAACACTGGGCTTTTCTTCCTGGTTAAGCAGTTTGTCAGTATAATTGTTTAGGCCGGGGTGCAGAACTGGGAGCACAGACCGAATCCAATCCACCAGGTTCTCTAATCTGACCTACAGAGCCATGGGTTCATCCAGGGGGTGATGCATGACCTCACGCCCCCTCCCCACGGCAGAATCCTCAGGTAAGGTCAGAGAGAACAGTGGGGAAGTGGACAGAGAGCACCCCCACAGGAACTCTATGCCTCTCTCAGCATATGGAGAAAGGCTGAAATGGGTGGGGCAATGACAACAGTGGGCATGGCCATGCCCACTGGTGTCATGTGACCTGTAGATGACCTGCTTGGGGACAATCCAGCCCCCACCGATACAGTGTTCCAGACCCCTGGTTTAGGCAATTCAGTTTGCCTTCACCCAGAATTTTAAAATTGCAGTTTGAAGTGCGTCTCAGACCTTGGCTTGGGGAAAACCCTAGTTAGCCTTGAACCATAGTTCGTGTTGGTCCTGACCAATTGCCAAAATCATTAGGGAAGGGAGGCCTAAGAGGTGGATTTGCTTCTGATCCTGGAAAGGGAGGGGCTATGACGGAAGTGCATGATCCCAAAGATGGTCCCTGATTTGTTAACTGCAGTTACCAACGAAGTAGCAAGATGTCTGCAATATCCCACTGCTTGTGAGACAAGGCGACTCTCACAAGATCCTCGACTGTGCCGCAGTCCATAACCGTGAAGTGCTCATGTTGTGGAGTTCCGCAAACCATGCTTGATCTGGTGTAGAAATCTCCAGTAAGGCGTCTGAGGTTTGCTGAGCCTAATATTTGGAGCAATTTTAGAATCCATGGAAAGAGACGGAGGGCAATGAGAACTCGCCCATTCCGCAAATAAGGATTGTATTTGGATCATTCCACAGAGGAACATCCCCATGTGTATGACTACACAGAGGCCAAATTGCACAGAGTATGGGATTGGTGTGCTACAAAATATTCCTCTTATTGTTTCCAAGAATAAATATGTTTCTGATTTTTTTCAAAGAAAATAAGGAAGACTCCAGCAGAAATCTCCAAAGATGCTTCGCTTGTTAAAATCCTCTGATTTTGATTACAGTGAGCCCAAAGTAAAGTGATGTTTTATAGAGAACAGATGTTAAAAGGCAAGCTGACAAAATTTTACTTCAGCAGAAATTAGAGACTACTGCTTTTATAGTTTCAAGCAAATTGGGATGAAAAAAAGTACTGTAAACTCCCCTTCTTGTTCTGTTTTAGAATCACCTGTGAGTAACTGGAGAATGTAATTCCCTCCCCAATCAAACCATACATTAAAAATAAGATTTAAAGTAATGTGTTGACCTCCACATTAACAGCAGGAAAGATTATTTAGGTGATAATCCATTGCACTCTCATCATTCCTTCTATTTCTCATATTCAGCCATGAGTGCAGTTGATTATGTAGACAAAATAGCACCATGCACAAAAAATAGGGAGGTCTCTGTACGCTCAGTGGATTTCTGAGGTATGGAGAAGTAGGCAAAAAACTGGAGAAAACCCCCAAATTGGGGGGGGGGGGGGCTTAAAAGCCCTTTAAAAAGCTTTCATAAAGAGGTTGGAAATCAGGTTTAGTGGCTAGCCCATGTGGATCCTTTCATACTTTCTTTCAATGCATGGAAGGGATGCTCTGGATCTGCCTTATCAGTTAACCTAGGGAGGTTTGCCATGACGAACTCTCCTCTAAATGCCAGTTGCCTTGGAATTTCATGATGCCCAGTCTTTGGACCTTCCAGTGCGCAGCAGAGGTTTCTGGGGAAGATGAGGCACAGGCTGCTTCCTCAGGAGTAGAACAAACTGCTTACTCAGGGCCCTCCCAATCAGAGAACACAGCCCTGGCATTGTCCTCTAGCTCAGAAGATGAGTATGTGGAAGAACCTCCATCTCCATCATAGAAGTCCCAGGCTACAGAATCAGGTGAGGACCTTTTAACATTCCAGGCAGCTCCTCCAGGCAGGGAGAGCTGATCACACAATGTGTCTTGTCAGCCTACATAAGGCTTCAATTGGCTTTAGCTCCCTGCTGAGACAACAACCAGGATCCCACGATCAAGATAAACCACAGTGGCTTAAACAAGCCACTGTGGTTAGAGGGTGCACGTTAAAAAACAGCTTATGTTTTGCGGGTGGTTTGTTAACTATGCCAACAACTCATCCTCACGAGGTTCACATGCCACAATAACTTATGAGGAAGGGTTGGTTAATAGAAGAGGTGCCCATGGGCATCTGCAAACATGGTGGCTTATTTAATCCACCATGGTTCATTTTGATCATGTCTTCCTACTGTCTTTGTAGGACAGAGTTCCAGCCAGCAGGTCCCACTTGGAGCTATCCAATGTCTTATTTTGTCCCTACTTTGATCTGCCTTAATCCTGTTACCAGCTTTCCTTGCAAGCCTCAAGGATACACAGAGCAGGACAGCTACTGCAGAAGCAAATGTAAAGACACTTTGGCCTCTGCCACCAGCCACAGGACTACAGAACACCAGGTAACTGCATCCAAGCCAGAACATGAGCAAAAGAGGGCCAGCCAGGCCTTAACAGGACCTGAATGACTGCTTCATTCTAGCACTACCAAAGTGATCTTCTTCCTCTTCCTATTCCCACAACCCTCCTTTCCTTATGAGCCCTGGTCATTTTAGTTTGTAAGCCTGAGCACAAGGTTGCCTCTCATTACTTAGTTGTGAGCTGTTTTGGGAGACAATATTTGTCTGGAAGGTGGGATAGAATATAATAAATCAAATCAATAATAGACATACACATAAATACTGGTATACACATGTTTGAACAATCATAACAGAAGTGATCTATACTATAATATTTGAATAAATTCAGTATTTTAAGTACCTTAAAGCCTGGATTTCCAGGTGTGCCATCCTTCCCGCTCCTCCCAGGATCCCCCTGTGGCAACATAGTTAAGGTGCTGTTATACACAGAATATAATAAGAGAGTACAGTAAAAAAAAAAAAAAAAGTGGGGGAGAGAAGAGACATAATCCATTAGAAACTTACAAGTCGGCCAGGCATTCCTGGAAATCCTGCAGCACCCTTTTCCCCTTTCGCACCCTGTTAAAAGAACAAGACAGAAACTAGGTATGTCCCCACTCATTTACTAAAATCATCTTCAGAAGCTCTTTTCTGAGTGCCGTTGCCCTCTGTGGTAAAATGGGCAGCTACTACCAGGGTAAGAACTTTCTCTGTACTGCCCCCCCCCCCCACCATCTGTGGAATGTCCTTCCCAGGAAGATCCTCCTGGTGCCTCCACTGTATACATTTAGATGACATCAAGACCTTCCTCTTCTCACGGGCATTTAATCTTTGATCTGTTGCTTTAAGCTGGCCCTTTCCTAATTTTAGCATTTCAATATTTTGATATTTTCATTGTGGTATTTAGTGCTTTGTTTGTTATTTTACTGCTCTTTGGGATTTCTTTGTTTTTAAATTATTCTAAACCACCCTGAGGTTTACCATCTGCCAGTTGGGTGCAAAAGAAACATAATAAATCAGTACATAAATATGCAAGACAACTCTATTGTTTGAACAACAGTAAGCCAATTGGTCAATACCATCTGTTGCAATTCCAGAACAACGAACCCATGACACAACATTCATCTACATGCGGTGAGAAGTCAGTTCATTAGTTCCCGATGTGGCCGCTGGAAGATACATTAGGCCACTGGTCACAAACCTGGGACACTTGCACTGTACAGCTAAATGGCATGGAGGGGCAAATGGCAGGGTGACTTTAAGGCAGAGCAGCATTACATGGGAGGAAACCAAGTTCCTGCCAAGACCATAGAAGTAGGAAGGGATGAACGAGCGATGTTTGAGATTGCTGCAATGCTCCAAACAGTGTCAAGCTGCTCGCCTTGTGACCATTTTCCATTCGCATTTGCAACAGCGGCTCACTTCATGCGCATGGGAAACCTGCTCAACTCAGTGATCAAATGGGAGATTTACACAACTCATATTTGTGCAAATGTCCTATTTCATGCAAATTTCCCCTACAGAGTAAAATGGGGCTGAATCCAGTCTACAGAGAAGATTTGTGCAAACTCGGAAATGTGTGCAACTTGAACTGGGAATCAGGAATGAGAAGAATGTGGGCGTATTTGACAGTTTGCGAATATTTCTGATGGACTCACGCTCACGTTCAGGACTTCGATTGGGGCACGCTCATATGTGTTGCAAGCAAAACTGAAATTCTCATACATCCCTAGGTAGGAGTCATTGGGGAAAGAATGCCTTTGCTTTCTTCCATTCGAGTGATATATTAGTTACACATAAATGCATGCTTAACTGCAACATCAAAAGCTTTCAGATTTGATATGAAGAACACTCGTTTTGCCTTAGTAGCAAGTAGAAATGAGCTTCTGCTCACACCAGAAATGAACTGATAATTTCCCCCCAAATTTTCCAAGCCAATCTGAGGTATGGAATTCCTCCCCAATCCCCCAAAATACACTTTCTCATTGAGACTTACCAGGTAGTGGCAGGGGGAGCAGTGAGGTGGCATGCAAAGAGAGACCTATTCTTTCACCTGAGCTTCCTGGTATCCAGAGGACTGCATAGCAGTACATCAGAACAAAAGATTGATGGCTAAAGGGAAATAGAGCCAGGGCACTGGAGGCAGGAGAAGAGACAGGCCTCTCTCTTTGCTTCTCCTTATACACACACACACCCCCGGGCCCACACCCACAGCTCCCAGGTCCTGCACCCAGGGAGAAAGAAAGCCAAGAATTCTTCTCCAATTCATATTTGAATATGTCAGAGAAGAATTGGGGGGGGTTGTAAAGGTCACCCCCTCCTCCATGGCAGACTTTTATGAGTCCCTGAAGCTTGTACACAAGTTGAAGCTCAGACCAGGGGGTCGGGGGGAGGTCTGTGACTCACTGCTTTGTGTGCAGAAGGTTCCAGGTTTAAACCCTGGCATCTCCATGTAGGGCTAGAAAAATTCTTCCCTGAAACCCTGGAGAGGCACTGCCAGTTAGTGTTGACAATATTGGGCTAGTTGAATCAATCGTCTGACTCAATAAAAAGCAGCTTATGTTCCTAGAACATCTCCTGTATCTCCAGCAGTAACACAAATCTCCTACTCCTTCGTTATATTCAAACTTGCCTTTTTCCCATAAATGCCTGGTGCCCCTTGGTCTCCTTTTAGTCCTCTGTCACCCTTGATAAAAAAAATAGATATACAAAATTACTTTGATTTTGATATTTAAGGAAGTAAATGAAAAGGTGCAAAACATGTTAAATGTAACACCATATTTTGGGTGACAGCAGAGGCAACATTTTAAGTGGTATGGGTGTGGCTTGAAATGAATACATAATTGCCGTCCTGGAGCTGCAGAAAGTATGGATTATATCCAATATTAATCTAATTTAAGTCCCCTTCATTTCAATGAATCTACTCTTAAGTAGGGGTAGCACTGGATATAACTCTATGTGTTCAGACTACCTCCACCACATTTTAAGATGCACATCTGTCTTCACTTTTTATAACCTGGGCTCCTTTAAAATATCACCCAACAACTGTACATGAAGGAGTAACAACACAAGTACTTCCACTGAGTGAAAATCAATTTGCAATAATTTATAGTGGGTTCAATATAAAAAGGTTAAATTCAAAACAAATGCACGTAGCAGAGGTTGTCGCAAATTTTATAAAGTCTGAAACTATTTGAAGAATATTTCACACAAGACGAACTTTGGACTGACATTAGGCAACAAAACAGGCCATGGAAGTCAAAGAACTATGGCAACAGGAAAAGGTCACAATTATTCCATTAGTCACCTCAGTCACCGGCATCACATCAAAAAAACTATACAGAAAACCTTCAGAAACTGGGCCTACCAAAATACATCCGCACCAACATCCAGAAAGCAGTCATAATTAAAACATGCTTAATCGTCAGGAAATTCCTGGAATCTGTAAAAGACAGTACAGTTTGGCAAAGCCCGTGATATCCTTCTAGAAAAACCGCCATGAGTAAGGAAGAGATATAATAATATTATCACAGCCGCACTGATAAAACAGGCAGCTGTTTAAAATTGGGTAGACAGAAGATAGCGATCCTCTGCATGTTCACCACCTTGTTGAGTGTAGTTGCCTGACTATACTATTTGTCAGCATTTCAAAGCAAATGTTACCGAAGAGTAACTGGACCAGTTGCCGCTGCAATTTGAATTTTTATTTTGGCTCTTGAAAATCCCTTGATACTTTTTAACATCCTACCCATTGTTACAAGAAGCATTTGTTTTGAACCTTAGATGCCGGCATCCCATGTAATCCAGGGAAACCTGGAAGGCCACGTTCACCCTAGAAAAAGAAAAGAACCATGATGCATGTAAGGAAGATAACACAAGAATATGAGCTATCAGGAAACACCACCTTTAAGCCACAGGAGGCTCTGTGCACCACATGGCTTGTTTCCTGCATGACATTCATAGTCACATCCCATATACTCCTTCAGCCTCTCACTTATCCTATAGTATAGTTCAGTACAGGGCTCTGAAGTTCTTTTACCTGGTCATGGCTCACAAATTCTCCTGAACTAACTAAGCTGTAGCCATTCAGTCTTAGAAATTGGTGAACCAGCATACAGAATCAGATCCAAAGTTCAATGCTCTGGCTACCAAAAAAAGAAAAGAAAAACAGGCTAGAAAATCAAAAGGGGATCAAATATCTGCCAGATATGGCTCCCAACAATACCAGTTTGAAATCAGCCAGGAATGAACTACCTGGAATGCACAAAAACATAGAGGCCAGAATTATCCAGGATTCAGGTTGCTGTTTCCTCTAACAGTCCCATAAAGTTTTGACTCTGGGGAGGCCCATTACATTGGATGTATATTATGACCATATTAAAGAACATTTATATAGGTACCATCCATTCAGTGTGGGTGAACTGTAAAAGCAATTGACAATTAATTTCTTTTAATTGCTACATATCTGTATGAGGTTGTGCATGGAGAAAGTTTATTGGGTAGCTCTGTTTATGAGTTTGACTTCCCTGCTGTTCATTGTAAATGCCAGATGTTGAATTTCCACCAAAAAATAAATTCTTATTTTTTTGCTACCACTGATGATGATTTATTTTCAAGCTCATTTTGATATCTTGCCACCACCTGAAGTGTAGTAACATTGCACTGACAAACATATTATAATATAAATCAGTATCCGGACAATATATTGCAATGGCAGTTAACACCATTTTATGCACCTCCTCTGAAATGCATTTCAAAAATACAAACTACTGAAAATAAACAACCGTCATAAATTTTATTGGGATAGAAAAATACGAGAAGAGTTTCTACTAGCATGAAATTGGCATTTTACATTACCACCATCCTGTATGGCCAAGGCCAATGCAAGGAGGAAACAGCATTCAACTCAGGAGAGCTGGCTTCAAGTTTAGCTCAGACATGAATTTGTTGGGTGACTTTGAGCTAAATTGTAACGGCAGCCTATGGCTTAGGTCAGACAACACATTTTTTCTATGCAGTGTGAAAACTCCACCCAGAGGTTGAGTTTGTCGAGGGTACTCACCACACAACATGTTCCAACTCCACCATTGTGTGAATGTGGGCTACCGTGGAGTTGAGTAAAAGTCAATGCGGCATTTGATTAGCAGTTCTTCCACCCTCCCTCCTCCCCTAGTCTTCCCATTGGTATCCCATCAACCATTGCTGCAAAAAAACAATCCCGGCAGCTCTCCTAGAGCGGCACTCGCTCCTTTCGCCGTTCTAGCCAGAGAACTCTTTAGCCAGTGGGAGATGTCCACTCAATGCAACAGGAAACTCCACAGAGCCCTTCACACAACAATTGTGCAGGAACTCTCCTCTGCACAGCATGGAGTGTTTTCTAAAAACAAAACAAAAAAACAAAACAAAAAAACCTCCACTGGGGGGTGGAGTTTTCCCTCCAGACAACACATTTCTTAATGGTGGTGTAAAAACTCCACGGTGGAGTTCTAAAACCACCGTTGAGAAATGTGTTGTCTGAACTGAGTCTATCTCACAGGAAATAAAGAAATTAACCACCTGATTCAAAGCTCCTTGCACACCTAGGAGCAGTGGTGCAGCTAGGACTGGACAAAGTCTAGATTCCCACATCCCGCCCACCGTCCCAATGACCAACCAAAGTGACAGGTCATGAGGGCAGCAGAAGCAAATTCAATGTTATTCCTAGAGTCATGCTGGTGCTATCATATAAGCAAGTTTACAATACGAAATCACAGATGCTTGGAGTAGTTCAGGGTTGGCAAACAGTCATGTTATTGTTGCTCTAAAGTGTCAGGAATGTAGAAGCAGTTGTAAAGCATGGAATGGTAGTTGTGGGGGAGAAGAGAATTGTTAACTGCATAAAGTAATAAACATGACCACATAAAGCAGGAAGCAGGAAGGAATTCTGACAGAAAAGAACTCCTAGCATCCTTCAAGCCAGCTTTACTGCCTGGGGACTGTAGAACATTTTTCTGTTTAAACATGCACAGGCCACTCTTAGTGAGGCTGTGGTTATGAAAAGGAACTGCAGATATTAGTAATCTTACTACTAGTAGCCTTACCTTTCTCCCATCGGATCCAGGTTCACCCTTCATGCCTGGAAAGCCACGCGGCCCCTAGTAAAAAATGAATACGTATTACTAGCTTTATTGACCCTTTTATGACATTATCTTTTATTTGCAATTGGGATAATCACTGCATATGTTTTAGACCTTCCTAGTGTAGAAAAGGTACAGTGAACTTACTTGAACCCCTGGGGATCCTGGAATACCTGGAGTTCCTGCTATTCCTTGGTAGCCCTAAGGAGAGAAACCAAAACATTATACCAAAGTATACTTGAACATTATTTTCATCCTCAGTTCTGCACCTCAGGATCCAGTATAGGAAGCTATAAAGCTAGTAAAACTTTGTAAAGAATTATCATTAGCAACAATACCAACTTCATTTTTAAGGCTCAGTCTATAAGTCACAAACCATTTCTGCCTAAACATGCAAAAAGCAGCAGCCTTAATCAATTGACTTCTATCAACGGAGTGATTGCATTTAAGTCAGTTTAGCAACTGCAGGTAGTCATTTCAAACTTAACCCACACGTTTGGGTTAAGGAGCTGCTCAACATGTTCATTTTAATGGGGAATTGTTTTATAGATTTTGCTTTGATTATTGGTTAGCCACATTCAATATTTGTGACAGAAAGAGAAGGGATCTGGTCATAATAAATGAATATGGATCCTTCTCTATTTTCCTTATACAGCCTTAAACCCTCTTTCCTGAATGACTGAGTAACAGCAATATTTGAAATAGTGCCTGCCTGGTCACTGAAGTCATTGGATGAAACACTCCTGATGGTTCTACATGGAGCTGAGGCCCACTGAGAATCCACTCAGAGTTCAGCTTTTCATGTATAGTTCCCTCTCTTTGGAATTCTTTGCCAGCTGATGTCAGGCAGGCACAAATGTTGCTTTCCTGTCAGCATCCGCTAAAGACATTTTTATTTAAACAAGATTTTCTTGAATGACCAGATATGGTTTGATTGTATAACTTGATTTAAAATGTTTATTATTTTGTATTTTAATTTTTCCCCTTTACGATTCACAACTCGGGATTCTTTTTCAGATAGTGTGTTTTATAAATTATGTAAATAAATAGACAAACAATAGGAGGCTCCTGCCTACCAACAGATGGCTGCCCACCAGCATCAGCCTTCATGTGATTTGGATTCAAAATGCCCACCACATAGCCATGTGGTTGTATAAGTCAGCCCTCTGTTTCAGTGCAACTAACTGGATGAAGGCCTTCTTCTAATATCACAGTGGTAGTGTTGAAGCTGCTGAATCACAGCTGTTTCCCACAATGCCATAGTATAGGCTGACCATCTGAAAAGGAGGACAGGGCTCATGTAACTTTAACTGTTGTAGAAAAAAGGGAATTTCAGCCAGTGTCATTTGTATGCAATTAGTTCCTGGTGAAATTCCCTCTTCATCGCCACAGTTAAAATCGCAGAAGACCTGCCTTCTTTTGTATCTGGTCACTCTAGTATAGTGCCTGCACCTTTAACTGTTGTGATGAAGAAGGGATTTCACCAGGAACTAATTGCATACAAATGGCACTGGCTGAAATTCCTTTTTCTCTACAACTATTAAAGTTACAGGAGCCCTGCCCTCCTTTTCAGATGGTCAGCCTACCATAGTAACAAAAGACTTCTGGGTCTGTGTTGGACAAGGGTGGGCAGCACATGCACACACACACACACCATCCTGTTCTGCAGCCTCCGCCAATCCCATTGTAAAATAATTTTAAAAAGGTGATTTTGCCACTGAAATTCAGCGGCAAATCACTACAATACCTTAGAAAGGCCAAGTATAGTTTGTTTTCAAGCTACATTTAGCCTTTCTAAGGTATTGGCTTTTTGTTGTTGTTTTTGCGCCACTGCCGTCTGTGGCCCACAAGGGGTTTGAGGGGCTTACAATAGCTTACAGACTGCCCAAAGTTGCCCACCCCAATATAGGAGGACCCCATTATGCAGGTTCCTCCATATGCCACTGCTGTCCTTCCAGAAACGAGGACAATACTGCTGCGTAGCGAGCAGCCACAGATTTAACTTCACTGAACAAAGTTATTATTAAACAAGGATCCATAATAAGTGTTTACTCTCCTCATGGTAAGTGAAGAGAACATTTCACTATCTATAAGAAACTCATCCATGCAGAATTGTTTGGAATAAGATATGCCATTATTACTCTCATTTTGCAGAGAGTTAACGAAAATAATGAGTTGCTGAAGACAACACTGTAAACACATGGTTTTCATGGAATGTACAAACTTAGAGTCCCAAATCTCAACCCAGCAGTCTATCGATTGATCTATACCATTCAATGAGCCTGTTTTAAAAATGGTTCGTTGTTTTGTTACTTTTTCAAACCAATGAATATTGTCAAGAAAACAGTTCATAATAGACCACTGATGGGAAAATATATATCAAATGAACACCCACACACACACACCAAGCATTAGCCCTCAATGCTCCACCCAATATCTAAAGCAAAAGTGTAAAATAGGAAGTAACAGGTCATTTAGTTCAATCTAGAATCTAAATGCAGGACCATTCACTGATCAGTTTCTCTCCTGTTCAGGATCAATGTGTATAAGTCAAAGCACAGTGTATCAAAGATTTATCCTTCTTCTTCTTCTTAGGCAGATCTCCAGAAGATTTGATAGATTTGCAGTCTTCTTTGCAATCTTCTTTGCAATCTTCTTAGCTGCGGAGACCGCAAGAGAGCATCCAGGCGTTAGAGTCGGACTCCTAGGGTGAAATTCCACTTTGGATTCTTGGGGCACAGTCCCCGAATGACTGATGGCCTCCAGCGCCCTTTTCCAAAGAATAGCTTTTAGACAATCAGCCCTATTCTTCTTTGTCTGCTTAGTAAATCTCATGCAGAAAAGACAGGTTTCGACTACATGGGCTTCCCCCGAACAGATCAAGCAGAGTGAATGTCCATCAGATGTGGGGAATTTGCTGCCGCATTCAAAACATTTGCAGAAAGGGGGCTTAACAGCCATGTGACCCCAACTGTTAAGGGTGTAATCCTATCCATATTTACCTGGGAATAAGCCCTATTGAACCCAACAGGATTTATGCCTGAGTACATGTGCATAGAATTGCATTGTCAGGGTCTTGGGGAGCTACCAATCTGCTTCAAGCAAGCTCAAATAAGCACTTTGACATTGGATAGTACAAATGACTATGATGTTTCTAATCTATACCTTCTTGCATATAAAACTTCTAAGGGAGTGAAGGGATATGGTCGTTATATCATTAGGAAGAGAGGCGTCAATATGTCATTAAGTGCCATATCATGGAAGTGAGGAATCCGCGGACCTTAAAAACTGTGGGGCGAGTGCCTACATAAGCCAGGAAATTCTCAACGTTTCTAGGACAGTATCTGTTGAAGTGGGATCATGAGTACAATCCCCAAACACACCCAATAATAGGGTGGAAAGATGGGTCATAAAAAAATTAAGAAAGATTTTCACTCTTCACAAAATGAATATAAGCTGCTTTAAAAAATTTTTTAAAAAAAGCACCCTCTTAGCCTTTGTTTTTAAAATGCTGCTAACGTATCTGGCTTTTATACAAAGTACACTGTGTAAAGAAGAATCATCTTCCGGGCGACGTATAAAGTGTTGGTTATTACCTTTAAAGCCCTACATGGTTTGGGTCCAGGTTACCTGCGGGATCGCCTTCTCCCGTATAATCCGCCCCGCACACTCAGGTCCTCTGGGAAGAATTTACTCCAGTCAGCCAGAACTAGGCTGACGAGTGTTACCCAGAGGACCTTCTCCTCTGCCGCTCCCAGGCTGTGGAATGACCTGCCGGAGGAGATTCGACAAATTAGCAGTCTTCTGGAATTTAAGAAAGCCGTGAAGACTGTTCTCTTCCGGCAGGCCTATCCAGTTTAATTTTAAGATGTTTTTAATAATGTATTTGTTTTTATCTGTTTTAACGGTTTATCTATTTTATTGTTTTATATTTATATTTGGTGTTGTTCCCCGCCTCGATCTGGATGGAGAGGCGGGCTAGAAATGAAATAAATAATAATAATAAAATAATAATAATAATAAGAGAAGCACAAAACTTGTTGGACAGAAAATCAGTCACAATATCCTGCAGGTTTTTTTTTTATTGAAGGAAATGCTGGCACCACCAGAAAAAAAGTACTTTATTAGGTGAGACATTTGATATTGTTTTAAGAATGTCAAGCACAATAATTTACGTGTAGAGCCTACATCTGGATATCTTAATACAGCCAGCTGTGCCAGGCCATTTTGAAGTTGCAAACCATAGACACTAGGAAGGAAGTCTAGATATTTTATAAAATTCCACAAAAGGATGAAAGATGGGATATTTGTGCACATCGCTTCTTCAAATTCTTTAAAAAAACCACCTCAGTTTGTACACCTCATTTCCCAATAAGCAGGTCAAGAATAATTTCATTTCCCCTGTGCTCTTCTATATAGGACTAGAATATACTTGTTTTGCTTTTTTTATTTTTAAGGAGTAAAATATATTGCCCTCTTTTTAAATAGCCATATCATGCTTTCTTTTTGACATGCCTTAGTAGCCTGTGGAATAGCAAAAAGCCACTGTGATGTTATAGAAAAGAACTTGATCAGAACAAAATGTGAGTTCCAATTTATACTGATATGACTAATGTTTAGAATGACCATATGGAAAGAAGGACAGGGCTCCTGTATCTTTAACAGTTGCATAGAAAAGAGAATTTCAGCAGGTGGCATTGGTATGGATGAAGCACCTGATGAGATTCCCTCTTCATCACAACAGTTAAAGCTGCAGGAGGTCTGCCCTCTTTTGTACCTGGTTACGCTAGGCAGGGTTCCTGCAGCTTTACCAATGACACCTGCTGAAATTCCCTTTTCAATACAACTGTTAAAGATACAGGAGCCCTGTCTTCTTGTTCATATGGTCACTCTACTAACATCTGCTCCTACTGGTGGTACCTTGCTGATTAAAATAAACAGGTAATTTTGTTTATAAGTTATACACTCCCTTTGAGTATAAGATTTCCAAAGTGGTTATAAATTGAAGTTGAAAATAATACATATCAGGTATTTATTTTAATGTGTTTGCTTAAATGAATTTCTACATTCAATAATTTTAAGATCAATGGCCACAATCTGACATAGAGCCATGCACAGTTCAGTGAAACAGGATCAAACTAGATATAATGTCAGGAGATCTCTGATCAGATCTCCCGTGTTTGCTTTTAAATAAGGTAATTGTAGTTTTGTGTGTTCGGGAAGGGGGAGACTGTTTGGAGCTGCAGTGCTAGGAGAGGAGGGGGTTAACCATTTCCCTTTGCACGATGTACCTGATTCAAATTGTCCCCAAAGCTTCTATTTATCTTTTAGATGAAAACATACCGGCATTCAGATAATACATAAAACAATGCAAGGTCTTGTAGCAACTGAAAGACTAACACATTGATCACTCCACAAAAGCTTTTGCCATAATAAATTTATTAGTCTTTGTCCCAGTTCAGACAGCTTATTAAGCCATGGTTAGTGGATAAGCATTTTGAGCTAAACATTATGGCTTACCGTGTTGTGTGAACCATTCCTAACCATGGTGGTTACATGACCACGATTTAAACACACTAACCATTTGCTGCAAAAGGGTTAGCGGCCTAACCATGGCTTAGTGAATCATCTGAACAGGTCCATTAAGGTGCTGCAAGATTTTTGGGGGATTTTGCTGCAACAGACTAACATGGAAATTCCTCATACGGTAAGAGCATAAGAAGAGCCATGCTGGATCAGACCAAGAGTCCATAGAGTCCAGCATTCTGTTCACACAGTGGTAAACCAGCTGTTGACCAGGAACCCACAAGCAGAGGATGAGTGCAAGAGCACCCCCTCCTGCTCCCATGTTCCCCAGCAATTGGTGTACGTAAGCTTACTGCCTCTGCTTCTGGATGTATCACACAGCTATCAGGACTAGCAGCCATTGATAGCCTTCTCTTCCAGGACCTGTATATTTTCCCCCAATAGACCAAATAGCAGCTTTGGAGGCAAGTTGAATAAGGAAAACCCTTCCTCCTGTGGTTTCATTTACCTTCTTTGTTTAAAAGACAGGAGATCCAATCACGGAATTGTTGATGTCACTACTACTTTGGCCCTCATGTGTGTGCAATGAATTGGCACCCAAGGAAAAAACCTACTCAACATGGAATTCAATGTACATAAGAAAAGGAATACACAAGTGAGCCCACTTGTGGCTCCTTTGTTGATTTCAAATTACCTCCCAGTTCACACAATACATTAAACTCCATACCAGCATTCCCAATCTTCGCCATATAAACAAATTGGAATTGCGGCTGATGACACCCACGGCCTGCTAGTTCCTATGTCCCTGTGAGCATACATGCTCATGGAAAGTTAGGTCTCAACGGATGGAAGGAAAATGGCTGGAACTCCACAGAATATTCCATCCTATTTATTAGACGTGGTCTGTAGGCTTTATTAGAACTGCCCACATTACATGAGGCATCTAAAATCACATCACATCGCAACAGGAGGCTTTTTTTATTGCATTTCCGTTCATTTTATACCGACTGGCAAAGGGATACACTCAGATTACTTCTACAGCCCAATTCTTAACAAAAAAAAGGGAAATACTTGGAAGTAAATACCACTGAGTTCAATGTGTGCTTGACGCTGCAGCCTACGAGCCATGACTCATGGGATCACAGAGTTCAATGCACTTCAGTGTGTTTAGCAGTGCAGCCTACATGTAATGAATTACTCATAGGAGGATCCAGCTTAAAAAAAAACCCATTTGAATCACTGAGACGGACAATACTATCCTAACCGTTTTTACTCAAAAAGGAAGTCGTATTGAGTTTAGTGGGACTTACTCCCTAGTAAGTGAAATGAAGATTGCAGCCTGAAGCATAACAATCTCTACGAGGGTACCGTCACAAGCTGCAACCCACTAAACCAACACCACAAGGCAACGCCCATAATATTCTATAAGCAGATGCCAATCTCTTGTGAATGGACTTGCACAGGGGCTTACACAATCAGTACTATGGTTTTTCTGGATTCTCTCTCTTTCTCCGTGTAGCAAACCTTTGCAGACTTCTCTGGGCGATTACAAATTACCCAAACGTAGACTACCGTTTCTGGACGGTGGCTTCTCTCTTACTGGTATTAACTGGGAGACATCATTGTGTTTGAAAGGCTTCACTTCAGATGTTGCTTTACAGGCAACTGCCAGTACCTTTGTAAATGGGAATAGGGGGTGAGAGGTGGGGTACTTATAGCGTAGAATGCTGTCCTGTGCATGCAATGCACATGTTCATTCTAATGTCTCAGTCTTCAAGAGAGATGTTACATTATGTTTTGTTTTACGTCTTTCCTCTCCTCCTTAATGGTAGCAGAGAAGTTGCCTTGTAATAGAGACATTGCATTGCGCTTTGCATTTTCCACTCCTCTTTGAAAACAAGCATGGCGGTCAAGTTGGCATTGGACCCAATGATGGCCATGTTCAAGCTGAATGGAAACTGCTGGTGAAATAGATTCCCATTCTCCTGCAGCTCCCGCCTCCCCCGTGCACCTCCCTAATCTGCTCTGGAGAGTTTGGATATCCACTGGAGTAGATTTGGGACGGGTGAAGAGCCTGCAGTGGAGGAGACTCTGCAGTGTTAGATTTAAACCCATATTTGGAATGCAGAATAGGCAAATTAGTAAGTAGCCAAAACAAAGACCTCTTTGCTCAAAGAATCATGATCAAAAGCCAGCTCATGCTGAAGCATAACTATTTGTTTGAAGTTGAAAGCAAGTTCAGCATAGTGAGACTAAGACCACTGAAAGCAATGTTGGTCAGAACAATCTCGTTCCATTGCTTTCAAGGGGATGTAAAGCATTATCCTATGCAGATTTATTCAGAAGTAAGTCCCAATGAGTTCAATCGGGCTTACTTCCCAGAAAGAATTTTATAGGATTACTGACTTAGACATGACAACCTTTAGATAGGTTCCTATGTTCTGTTCACAGTTTCTTAGTGCCCCTCTCATTTTCTAGTATACTTTTTAAAAAAGTATTTTCCATACTCAGAAAAAAGTTCAGTTTGGTGAATTGTGACTCATCTGAGGAAAATATACAAAAGTGCCAAATTTCAAGACTGCAAAAATGGTTTATTTTTCCTCTGTGGTTCATTATGCTGTTATTTATATCATTACTATGGAGAAATGTCCTGAGCTAGTATCAAAAAAGCTATAGAAAAGATGTGGATCTCAGCTTTTTTAAAAAAACAAACAGATATGCAGCCTGTCACCACTGATAGCAAAAGGCTATCTTATCAATAGTCCAAGATACAAAGCTACATTATGGAGTCTTTGCCAGGAATATCTTTCCCCAGTTCATGAGGAAAAAAGAGAATGAACAGAGGTAGCCAGCTATACAAGTCAGCTAAGTAACGCTGATTAAAACCAAAACTTAGGTTTGGTTTTATGGTTTATCATATAAAGTTTCTGAGCTGCTTAAAACCAAATAGTGTCTGTTTACTGGATTAAGAATGTGATAATTCTGAGAGATATAGAAAGGTTGCTATCACAATGAAGAGGGTAGTTGCACAAAATTAAATCTATTGCAAGAAGTTACATTCTGCTGCAATGAAAAACTAAATTTCCTTCTTGGCAAGGAAATTAAACCAGTATAGTGGCCAGATAAATCTGACTGCAAAAGGAGAAAACTACATTGAAGATGCTTTTAATAAAGATAATGGTTTGTTCACAATGGTTCCCTATAGTTGTGACCATGGTTAAGGGGTCGGGAGCAAGCTTTAAGTTTGCATGTTCCTCTCTCCCTTGTTTAGCCACTGGGCCAAACAAACGAAGTGGGAAGGCACCAAGAGCTCTATCACACCTACTTTTTTCCCTGGTATGCACCCGCGATTTTGACCTCCATTTCTTTCGCGTGGCAAGGGCTAGTCCCTTTCATGATCATAGCTATACCAGGGGACTCTCTTTGCACTTGTCTGCTCTCCCATTATTGTGCATGCCCCACCCTGTCCCTTCTCCTTCCCCCTCCACTTCATTAGTTCTTGTTAGGTGATGGACATGGGAGCCTCTCACCCTCGCTCTGGCTTTGTTGTCTAGCATTTTACCGATTCAACATTTAATTGGCTGGGCGCCCTTTCTGCAGGCAAGCAGGGTGGGGTTGGAGCAGAAAAAGCCTTTGACATAACAAATAAATTAATGGCCTAATCATGAATTATCTATGTGCATGACAGTCAACCTAACATTATAGCACAAGGTTGCAAAAGGCATGCCAAACTAAAGCTCTTTGGGAAAGAATAAACACTTAATAAACTAAACTTTAGAAAGTAACATAGTGTTCAGTCTCCCTGCTCTATTTTTAATGGCAAACCATCTTTTAAAACAAAATAAATTCCTGCTGGATTCGGAAGAAAGTTGTTGGACGGCCATAGCTCAATAGTAGAACACATGGTTGGCATGTGGAGATCCCAGGTTCATTCTCTGGCAGCTCCAGGTAGAGCTGGGAAAGCCCCCTGCTTGATACCCTGGAGAGCCAATCAGTGCAGAGAATACTGAGCCAGATGGACTAATGGGTGGTATAAAGGAAGCTTCCTACCACATGTTCTTCTGAAGTATGCATTTCAGGCACAGCCCCTACTACTGTAGCCCATAGATTTTGTGAGGCAGAAGCAGAAAATGTGTTTGTTTGGTGGAGGAGTCTACAAGTGTATGGGTTTGAGTCTTCTTCCCCTTGAACCTGGCTGCTGCACATCAACAATGTGAGATTCAACAGTAGGGCTGTGCAAACCTCGGACCTCAGATATTTGAATCCAAGGCTCAGAGGCCATTTTATTGTGGATCTGCCATTTTATGACGTATCTGCCATTTCCTTACACAGCCATAGGCCAATCTCAACGAGATCAATCTCGCCAGGAAGGAAGTGATCATGCTGACAGTGGCCAATCATGCCGAGGAGTGTGGATAGGTATGCTCTCTGTTCCTGGGCCCTGGTAAGTCCAGCCCTCCCAGGCACTGCATGCTGGGGGTCGGAGGCTGTACCAGGGCCTACAGCTGTGCGAAGAAATGGCGGATCTGTCAAACAAATGGCGTATCCACCATAAAATGGCCTCCGAGCCTCGGCTTCGAATACCCAAGGGTCCAAGGTTTGCATAGCCCTATTCAACAGTATAATGATCTCAAATACACCAACTTCCCATCTCCGTTTGCCCCCGTCACAGACAACAAAAAGCCCTGTGACACATTAAAGACTAACATATATAAAGTTAGCAGCATATATAAAGGGGGACCATGTTACCGGGGGGAGCCTTGCATCCCTCACTTTATTTCAAGAATTTCAAAATATTTTAAGAGTTACAAAGTTGTTCTGGAGAATGGGAGAATCATGGTTTACTTGTGAATTCTCCACTCCTACTCTATTCAGGCATTACACATACTGGGCAGTATCCAACAAGGCCACTCTGCTGGTTCTGTTGTGCACGTGAGAGCAACCACTTGCTCAATGGGTCTTTTGTGCTTCTAAAAAGGACCCCAGAAACTAGCTCCGCTGACCTGCCCTATTCATTTCCAGGATTATTTGGGGAAGTGCAAAAACACCTTTGCATGAGCAGCCAAGCCCATGACTGTACGGGGGCACAATAGGATATTATGCATTGAGTAAAAGCATGGAGGGGGATTGGAACTACACCTGCAGATCCTGCTGCCTGAATTCCGCAGATTTGGTGGAAGGTCTGAACGGTTCCTGTGAGTGCAGGGCTTATGAATGCAGGGTCCTATGACGCAGGATTTCCAGTTATTGGGAGAGCCTATGTGCATACAGCTGTATGTGCATAAATACTCATTTCAGACTTTCCAGCAAATGCTTGCTAATTAAAACAATAAAATGCAATAAAAGCTCAACAGTAAAATCCAATGTTCAAATCACAGAAGCAGCCAGGAACAGCAGAATAATAAACTCCAGCAGAGCAATAAACCAGTGACAAGCGCACTAGAAAGATGGAGCAAATAAACCAAGTATTTGCTGGGCACAGAAAAGACAACAAAACTGGCACCAGGCAAGCTTCCCCATAAGCATGAGAAAAGTTGCCTTATAACCACAGTGGATTTTTATCTGACATACAGCAGGGATGCAAAATGTTTGGCCCAAGCCCTGCCTGGAGGCTTCCCAGACCCCCCAGAAAAAAAGAAAACTGGGGGGGGGGGGGAAATGCTCTAGAAAAAGGCTCTACGGTTCCTGCTATAAAAGCCTCATTCCTAGAGCATCCCTGGAGCGTCCTAGGAAGCAGAACTTAAAGGCTCCCGCCTGCTTCCAAGAATATTCTAAGAATGGGCCTTCTATGGCAGGAACCATACACCTTTTTTCTAGAGCATTTTTCCTTCTTCCTTTTCTGACAAGGTCCAGGGAACATCATATGGGCTGTCAAGACCCTTCAGCAAAAGAGTGGATTAGAGAAGGGCTAGGAGCCAAGGGTAGTATCCAATAGGGGATAAACGCACAACCAGTCCTACCAGCCCCGGTTCACTAACACTAGGGTGACCAGATAAAATCCAGGTCAGGGCTCATGTAACTTTAACAATTGTAGAGAAAAGGGAATTTCAGCCAGTGTCATTTGTATGCAATTAGTTCCTGGTGAAATTTCCTCTTCATCACAACTGTTAAAGTTGCAAGGGCCCTGCCTTCTTTTGTATATGGTCACTCTAGTATAGTGCCTGCAACTTTAACTGTTGTGATGAAGAGGGAATTTCACCAGGAACTAATTACATACAAATGTCACTGGCTGAAATTCCCTTTTCTCTACAACTGTTAAAGTGACATGAGGCCTGACCTGGATTTTATCTGGTCAGCCTAACTAACACCAGCTCCTCCGACCCAGGTCTGCCACACATGGCAAAGGTGTAACGCTTCTGGGAGCAAGCTCTGATGCATGCCAATGTGCTGGTTTCTGGAAGGGGTGTGACCTGCCCCTTCTAGAAACCAGCATTTTCACATGCATTGGGGCTTGCCCTGGGAAGTGCTGTATCATGGCCACATATGGAGCTGAGCTGGTGGGGGGCACAGCAATCCTATTGGATACTATCCCAGGAATCCTGGATGACTGGGTGGTTTGAGAATGAAAGTTTCTGTGAGCACTGTTGGGTTTTTTTTTCTAATCAAACCAGATGCCAGACCTCTGAAACACTCTTCAGGAGGAGTTGGATTTGAGTGGGGGTGTGGGGGTGTGGGGGGGGGGGGGTGAAAGAGAGAGAGAAAGGATTTTGTGTGTGTGTGTGTGTGTTTGTTTGAGAGGGGAGAGAGAGAGAAAGAATGGCATGTTGCATGCAAGTTGTATGTGATCATGTGCATGCAGATGTATGTTCATGCACACACATGTGCAGGCTCCACTAATCCAGAAGATACCCAGTGTGGCCCTTGGGGCCAAAAGGGTTGTGTACCCTTGATATAGTCACAATCAACAAAGCTCCCTCACTGGTCACTACCATCCTAACTACAAAAGGCAGGGAGGATTCAGAGGAGGATCTCTGATAAAGATTATATGACCATATATTTATCTCATGAGTACTGAAAGCGTGAGCAGGGAGGCACTGGCTAGCTACACCCCTGATGTCAGTGTGTCTTTGCTCCACTTCCCCAGTGTCAAGTAAACACAGCTGCAGGTGTGTAGGAGCTTTCATGTGATCAGGAGCCCTGAGTCTACAGCAGCTCCTGAGCATGTACAATTCTATTAACACAGAGACCACTTTCCCATGATGAACTGAATGTGCCGACATTAGGAGTGGGTTGCCAGAAGATACGCTAGCATTGAAGGCGTGGCTAGATGGCATGGGCCCACTCATGCATTTAGTGAATTGTGAAGTTTTCTGAAAAGGGTGACAATTCTCCGCTTTTTATTCCAATTATCTTTCTTTGCATTAGCATTATTATCAAGAACTATTCAAAATTCAACCAATTACTGTGAATAGCAAGAAACAAATGATATAAATGAAGTTGCCAAATAATAGATCCATCAAGGGTGGTGAAATGATGGGTTTATAATTTAGCTGAAATACACAAGCAAGCCCCATACAAACTTGAAGCCTTTTTTTAATGATCACCAGTTCCTCTATCTATGAGTTGTCTTTGAACAATGCTCCAAGATTTCTGTTTCAAATTCTTGGATTTGAATTCTCCCTCCAGTGCAGTCTTCGGTACGTGGAAATGTGTATTTTTGGTATTATTTCTCTTCATACTAGTACTGTGTCAGCATCCAAAGGGAACCACCACAGTAATTTCAACCATCTGCTATACCTACGAACATGCCCAAAATGTAGCTAAGCAACCAAAGTAAGAAATTTGGACATTTTATGAAGTGCAACATGGAGATTTCTAAGTAATTGGCAATATTCCTACGATTTCTACAGTTTCCAGCAAGCTTTTATCTAAAATTTTCCATACAGAGCTGATACGGAAACCAAATGTACCACCACCAAAGCATACGATTCTGACTAGAAATAGAATCTGAAATACAGCATACATTCTGGGCAAAAATAATGCCCCTTAAGTGGCATTAACAACAATAAAGACCATGTTGCTTAACTTCCAGTTATTTTACTTTTTTTTTTTAGATTTCTGGAATCATTCTAAGGGCTTTGAAGAATTAAAACCAAATTCGTTGAATGCATTACTGCCAATGTTAAAAGGAGCTGTATGGTTTGGAGAAAGATCTGAACTTTTCAAAAGGTTCTGATCCTAATTGTTGTGAACTGCTCAGAGAGTTTCAGCTATTGTGCAGTCCAGAAATGTAATGTAGTCTAGTCTAATCTAGTCTAGTATACAGTATGAGTATGGATGTATTTGTTTGTATGTCTTCGGTGGACTTGAAAACCATGCTTCCAATTGTTATGAAATATTTAGGATATGGTTTTAGGCTTAGTGAAAACTTTGTCCAAATCTTGAAACAAAATGGCAGACTGTCAAAAATTTTAAAGATTTAAGGCTTCAATACCATTTGAGCGATTTCAACCAAACTTGGCATGATGATTCAGCACTGCAGTGAGCAAATTTTAACCACACGTTTTAACCATATGATTGCCTACAATCATAAAAAAAGGATGTGTCTCCGTCCATCTGTTTGTCTGTCTGTCATCACCATAACCATGAAAGCTAGACACCTGAAATGTGGCATCTATACTAAAAGGACCCTAGGAATGAGCATTTCAGGGTCATTTTGTTTTTAGAACACATTGTTTTTAATTAATTTGAGTGTGTCCATTTGGTTGAAGCCTGCGAGGAAGACTTCACTAACCAGCACATAGCTTTGCACTCCATACAGTTTGAAGCTAAAACATCAGTAGGTCAAGCGACACAGTCATATAACTGACTCTCCCCTACTGTAGGGCACTCCTCTCAGAGACAGACCCATCCCTTAGGAGGCTAGAGGAGTGCACCATGGCAGGGGCTTTGCCTAGGGGCGCCAGTGGGCATGGTTTCACTCAGATGAGGCAGGCACAATGCACCCAAATCTGATAGCTGTGTAAGTTTGCTTGAAGGCTTCAGTGTATCAATGCAAGGGCTATTGTCACCTGTGCAAAGCTGGGTCGATTTGCTAGTAAATAAATAAATTTCAGCATTTTAGTTTGTCCTAACTTTAACTGCCTGGTAAATTTCCTCAACTAATTTCAACCTTTAAATTGAGTCTCCTTTCTAACAACTTCACACATTGTGTATAGCTCCTACATTAACTATAAAATCTATCCACATTTCTGCATGAACAGGAATATGGGTCTTAACATTTCTCTTTGGATTGATTCTGTTACATACTGTTTTATCCTAAGATGTTAGCTGTGAGACTAGTCAGCTAATGAGTAGCTGCTTTCCATTTACTATCTGATAGAGTTTGCACCTACAGAGGCACCAAACCTTTGCACCAGGAGAGGGGTGCTATTACAAGGGTCAGCCCATGAAGAATGATGATTCCAAATGGATTCTGATAGCTTTGGGGCGGGAGTTCCTCTACTTCCTGTCCTGTCAAAACTCTGGTTGACTTTTGGAGAACATGGTGGGGCCATGAAACAGAAGGGATGACTGGTACAGCATTAGCGGAGGAAGACTCCCAACGGAACTGACTGAACAGAGGTGAGATCTCATTTTAGAGACCACTCCATCTCTAGTCCATCTCTGCTCTGTCTCTAAAAGAAATGTCATCCAGCAGATCTTTTTTGAGCAGTGAAGTGCCTTCTACATTCTCCCAGCGGGAGTTTAAGGATCCCACTGCAATGAGCTGGAGAAGACCATCAAGATTCTTGGCGTACAGTGACATCAATATGGTCATGACATCCATCACTCACTCTCTCTCTCTCTCCATTTATCTGGCTCTGGCCCCAAGGGAAACCGAAGCATGTAGATCTCTGTGCATGTAGACCTCTAGGCTTGCCCTGCTCAGATATCCACATTTAATGCATAGTCATCATGGCTGGAACCAACAATATGGCCCCATTTCCCCTTAATCTTGCAAAGGGGGCTTATTTCCTCCCCCCAAAACATCCTAGATAGACTTTGAAAGCTATGAACCAGTACCTGATAGCAGTGACGGGCTGAATGTGGGCAAACAAATTGAAACTTAAGGTCAAATTACACGTTACTTTATTAATAGAGTTTTTTAAAAAATAATGTGCATAGGACCTGTCGCACCCATTTCTTTAAAAATAGAATAGCCACATGGAGGGGTCCACTCGTTTGTTCTCGTAATGCTGCCATGCAGATATTACTGGGCCAATGTAACATCCAATTATCATTTTCTACTTTTAAGGACAGCAACAATTTTAAATGAAAGACAAATTTGCCCTTTACAAACTTGTCCTACTTTCAGTGTCTTAAATAAGTTATAATCCACATTTTCCTCACCTACATTATAGGATGGTAATAGAAAAATCAAGTCTATGTAATGTAGTGATAAGATTGGAAATTGCTATGTAAGAAACCAGTAAAGTATACTTTTAAAAAAAATGGCAGCGTATTCTTCCGGTGGCAAATATTCCCATGCAAAGTATGAATCTTTTCTGATTCTCCTTCTTAATGAATTCAGCAAGTCATCACTGATTCATGATCCCAATGTCTATACTGAATTATCTGTCATCCTTAATAATGTTCCGATACAATTGTAAAGTCGGTTTTGTATTAAGATTACTATAGATGACTAAGTTTTTAGTACTCACAGGCTTACCATCTGGACCAGGTTCTCCAGGATAGCCGTGATTCCCAGGTTGTCCAGGATCTCCCTGCAGAGAAGACAGATATGTTAGAATACTGAAGAACAAGTAGAGAACAGCAACCAAATGTTGCACTGTATTTCCTGCCACTAACAGAAGTGCTCCTGTGTTCAGACCTCCTACCAACCTGAAACAGGAGCCTTATACTGCAGTTCAGAGTTTGGAAGGGGTGGGGGCGGTGTAAAGATTTCTTTCTCACCCTCCTGAAAACATCCCTTGCCATCCTATTAAGTGGTAAAAAGTTCACGTTCAGGGCTTTATTGTAGCTTTATTGCTATCAGAGGGTGGGGGGAGTTTCTGAAGGGTGAGAAAGAGGGGGGGAAATCCTCTTTTTTTGGGTTATTTCAGGGTTGTTTCACCCTCAAACAAGACATGCTACCCAGGTTCGGACAACATGCCAAGCCGCACCCAGTCAAGTAATTAGGCAAATGGTGCCCCGAGTGCACCACACACAATGGCCCTGTTCAGATGACATGCTAAGCTATGGAGGTTAAGCATTCTGAACTAAACATTATGGCTTAGCGTGTCATGTCAACCATTCCTAACCATGGTGCCTACATAACCACAGTCTGAACACACTCGTTTTATTCATACTTTGTTTTAAAAATGTATTTTTAATATGTTTTTAATGTGTTTTTATTCTTTTATTCTGTTTGTCCACTGCTCTGAAATTCTTGAATGGGGAGCAGTATATAAATATTGTAAATAAATAAACCATTTGCTGCAAAAGGAGTAGCAGCCAAACCATGGCTTAGCATGTCATCTGAACAGGCCCACTATGGCTTAAACTGTGGCTTGTTTAAGCCACTGTGCTCCTGCGAACCACGCTTTTGTCTTTTTCCTTCCTGAAACCTTTTCTTCCCTCTTGAAATCTCCCCACATACTATAGGGAGGGCAGTTCTCTCAACTAAAGGCATGTATCTCCCTCCCTCCCAGTCTGAGACACCTACTAAATTTTGACAGCATAGATCTTGCAGCGGTATTGATATGACCAACATGCTTTTGCCATGTCGGGTGTGTTTCCCTAATGGAACATGCCATTTAACTGCAGTTACACATGCTCTTTAGGGGAAATGAAGCAAGCCTGCCATTGTCTTCCATCACTTTGTCTGAAGGGAAGTACAGCTCCTAAACATCCAACTCTTCGCACCCACCTTTATGTCTTCTCAAAAGGCCAAACTACACTTGATGTTCATTGTGGGAATGCAATTACCATGGGCTCATCTACACCTAGAGCCCTTTCGAGAGGGGGGAGAAGGGATGATCGCGAAGTTTTCTGCTTCAGCAATCATCTTTCATGGGGTACACGCCAGTGAGTTTGCCCGCAATTTAAGGAGAGCCATACTGGGATGATTTTTTTTATGACTCCTGACTCTTGCACAAGAGGAGAGTTACGATCCTGCGCGAAGATGAGATTTTTTTAAAAACCACACACACAGCGCTGAAATACCCCAAGACCCATCCGGAACATGTCGACAATGCTCTCCCCACTCAGCTCCGATACACATGTGCTCACTCCACACAGCTGGTTGCCTGTTCACTGAGCCCCGCTACTCGTGAGGAATAGCAAAAGCTTCACGAGGATTTTTGCAAGAGCGGAGGAAAAAACGGGACAAAAGCTGTCATCGATATCCTGGGATCTAGGGGTCGTCCCTAGATCACAGCGGGATCAGCTGTGCATCATGTAGCCCGGTAGGGACGACCTCAATATTATTCCAAAATAAACAGCTGGTGTGGATAAGGCCCACATCCATTTTTTAAAAATGCAAACAGCAGCCACAAGGGGACCTGAGTAGCTACAGGATGGCAGAAAGGGAAAGTTTAAAACTCCTCACCACCACCATCCTCATAGCCCTTGTCAATGGAGGCTTCCCTTTCAATGCCAACAGCAGCTTGGAGGACAATTTTTTGACACGGTGACAGCAGAGGGGGGGGTTAAATTCCCTTCGAATAGAGTCACAACTATTTGGAAATGCTTTTCTGCAACCTAATCTCAAATAGTAAAGGGGGGGGGGTTGCAAGTCACTGTGCCTATTCACTATTCTTCTATTTTTTGGCACTTTAGGAAACTACATTTTCAAAGTCATAAAACTTTGGAGAGAAGCCCAGAGATATTTTATGCAAGAGTTGGTTCTTACGATACAATCCTTATTGTCCCAGGAGAATACGTTCTCACTGTCTCTGGTACTGTTTTCACAAGATATGGACTTATGCTTGATATTTAAGCTGTTACAGGCTTTTATACTACGCATAACTAAATAAATGCAGTTTGAACAGATAATGTTAACAGTGCAGGCTGCTTGGATGGGAACTCAGAGGGTTGGCTGAGTTGGAATCACTAGAGTAGATCCAGAATCTGCCTTCTATTGATGGAAGGGCTCCCCTGATTTGGGGCAATCCTTCCTCTTTCTCTACACCACAGCTCACCTCATTCAGCAGGCCCCCCAGCCCTATGTGCAGTATTTTCAGGGGTCTGGAAGGGCTGTCCTCTTCCACTAGCCCAGTTGCACATACCTAAATCTAGACCCTATCCTTTGACTTCTAAATTGTGCAAGGATGTCCGAAAATTACAGAAGGACAAACCAAAGTGTGTGAATTGTTATGACTTACGCAACAACCGAATGGCCCCAAAACTGGGCAAAGTTGCTTAATATTATAGACGCATTCAGTCTTAGTACTACGCTAAATTAAAATGAATCACTTGTGGAAAATGCCCTATTTTAAATCACACTATTTTACAATAACCCATTTAATTTAAAAGCCACATTCAGATCTCAGGTTAATTCGTGGTGCATCAAAAGAACATGCTTCGATTTATTCTATTCTTCCCTCCTGCCCCTCAATGCACACAAGAGATTAAATCATTTTATTTCTATAGGTATTTCTCCCATTTATAGTCTACCTTTCCTGGCTTCTCACAGTTTATTCAATACCAACAATGGAACGGAACCAATAGAAAAGTAGGAACAGGATGTTCCATTGGTGCCAATGACTTTCACCGTCAATGACCCCTAATTTAATAAAGTAAATGTTTTCCAAAGAAAATCAGTCAATATTAACCACAAAAATCTAACATCTGTTACTGAAAAGTTGCTCAGTTCTCTACTTTAAAAAATAAATAAATCTATCAACCAAGGATTTGCATAGAATTTATAAGAATGAAGCCTTGGTTCCATAAGAGAGTCCTAAAAATATCTGTTATTATTTTCATGGTTGTCAGTATCTTGAAAACACAGTGAGCCTATCTACACTACTGCTTTAAAACAGTTTATAACGGTTTTAAAGCAGTAGTGTAGATAGGTTCAGTGTCTCAGTTCGAACAATCACCTTCGGTTGAACAAGACACAATGGCTTGTTTAAGCCACAGTGCGTCCCTGACACGCTTTCCCTAATTACTTGGCCTGGTGCAGCTTGTCATGTCATCCGAACCAGGGAAGCATGGTTTGTTGGAGGAGGAAACAACTCTCAAATAACTCAACAAGAGCCCATGGGTTATCTGAGGATTGTTTTCCCTTCCAACAAGCAATGCCACCCAGGTTTGGACAACACAACAAGCTGTGCCCAGGCAGGTGACTGGGCAAATGACACCCAGAATGTGCCATGGTTGAAACCAGCCACCATGGCTTGTTTACCCCATGGTAATTGTGCAAACCAGCACAGTGTCTGAGCTCAGTTTTCCCTAGGAACCCCTATAAGTGTACATAAATGCAGAGGTAGCACATAGAGTATTAAGAAAGGTGGAACATGAAAAAGATCAAAATCAGGATAACTCAGGGCCAAAAAAAGAGGTTAATTTAAAGATGGAATTCCTAGACCACTATTTTGTGATAGAAATTGCAGGTGTGAGCCCCCTGATCAGGATCAGGCCCATAGTGGCGGGGGGGAGGGGTGTTAAAGCCCCATTACCACCAGCTAGAGTCCTGATTCAGATTCGGGGCCATGCTCCTATTCTAAGGTAAAAATGATAGTGATTTCTATTTTGGACCACAGACAACTGAGAAGGAAGTACAAAGGGTGGAAGGAATGGCTGAGTAATCAAAAGGACATACAGGGTCTAAAATAGTCCCTCGGGACACTATCGCAGCAGGATCATGGCACAGGATGAAGGAATAATAGTTGGCACAATGAAGGAGGTCTGTGAGAGCTGAACAACTTAGTCCTTTATTCCTACCAAGTGTCAATGCTCCTTGGATTTCACAGTTCAGGTACAGGGTAAGCCAGCTCTATAATGCTCACTGCTCAGAGTAGGCCAGAGAGATTCCTTTATCAAGTATATACATATTCCCCACACAACAACCACTAGGGGAAAAAAAGCTCTGCAGTGCTGCAGAGCACAAAACATTCACTGAAACTATCCATAGATGATATTGTAGCCTCAGTAATTTAAACCAAGAAAGCCAAGGGAAAACCAACAATTTCCTGTACTTGCCGTTCATCAGACAAGCATTTTATCGCACGCTTGCTACTGCCCACTTACGGATCTGCACATGTCCTTTAGACAACAATGCTTGCCTCCCACTCCTTTTGCTTATTTTTCCGTAGCAAAATAGAGCCCTTTTCATCTTACTTTTTTTAAAAAAAAAAAAAGAATGTGCTGTGATCTCCTGCATGCAGGAAAAGCAGCACGATTAAAACGGCCCCTGAATGGGCCACGTGGTCTTTCTTTACTTCCTCTTTCACCTCCTGGCAGAAGAGGAAGTAATGAGAGACAAACGCAGGGGGCAGAGAAGCAATGGTAAGTAAGGAAATGAGATTTTCCCCCGTGTGATGACTCTCTAAGTAGATGAAACATGGCTGCCTGCCACCAATTTCTCATTGTTCCAGAGGCTTTTGGGAAGGAAAATACATGGGCACAACATTCATTCCCACCAACTCTCCAAACTTTTCTACTTAATGGGCAGATTAGGAATGTTGAGTGCCATGGGTGCTCCATAAAATGGCCACCATGAGGGGGATGCTTGCCTGTTCACAAAATGGATGTCATGGTGGCCATGGTGAGTCACAAACTTCCATTTTCCAGAAGACAAACTGGTGAGGTTAAAAAGAAATGAAACTTGGCCAATAACAAATACATGGCAAAAAATGGTGTTTGACTTCCAAACCACAAACCCAACATTCTGAACCCAAAGTTTTCTCCTCCAACACCCATTTCATAGAAGGCAAACCAATGTGGCTTAAAGGCAAGTCACTTGGCCAAGAAACTGAGTACAAACCAGAGGTGGGATCTGAGCCTCCAATGTCAAATCACAGACTTGCCATCATGAGCACAACAACACGCCCACTTCACAGAAGGCTAGCTGGTGAAGCTCAGAGAAACTCCCATACCACACTCCCACACCAGAAAGCCCACCCCCCAAAAAAGGCAATGCACAAACACACACACACACAAAGCCCTAGGCAAAACACACATTACCATGCATATACACAACCCAGGTGTAACACACACCACACCCAGGAGATCCCCCTCCAAAACAAAACAAAAAAACCCAGGCAAAACACATTCAACTTCTAGCTTCCCAGAGCATTCCTACCAACACAACCAAGCTTCACTTTTTTCTTTTTTTTTCTGGGTAGCTGGGCACACTTCAGAATTAAGCACTGGGCTGCAGCCACCCACCACTTTTATTTTTCTAAGAATGCCTCTGGGGTCCATGTCAGTCCAGGGGGCTGAGCTGTTGAAAGCTCAATGATCTTCACCCCTCAGACAAATTTGTCCAACATCCGCAAAGGGGGGGGGCTGAGTCTGTTAATGTTAAAATGCATCTTTTGCATTTCTGTCACAGAATTAAACACAACCAAAACAGCAAATTGTCATAATTCTACTCACTTTGGGGCCTGATGGACCTTGTTTTCCTGGAGGACATATACAAGGAGGTGGCGTAGATCCTACATCACTAGGCCCATTCAGGCACTACCAAGAACAAAAATTATTTTCAAGTGTACACACGGAAACAGTTTTATACTTTTTAACCATCTTCTTGGTCAAGGTTCTTCATCCTTGAAATCCTCTCTGAAATCAACCACACTTGCTTCTTTGACAGCAATTTCATGACCCCCCCCCCACCAAAAAAACCTGCCTTCCCCAATCTGGCACCCTCCAGATGTGTTGGACATCAACTCAAATAATCCCCCAGCCAGCTATGGAAATTGTATTCCAACACATCTGGAGGGAGCCAAGTTGGGGAAGGCTCTAATTCAAATATGTTGACGAAATCAAAAGATTGGCTTCACTTTCAAGTTAATATGCACATATTAAGTCAATAATCCTCATACTGCGTTCTATGAGAAACAGAAGAATTAAAAATCTAACTCTTCTGTGAGCCCAAATGCCCATTCATAGACAGGACTACACTGAAACTTTATTTCAATGTGAGAACTAAATACTACCATCCATATAAAAATACTTTAATCTGAATGATGGAGTATTTGCATTTTAAAAACAGTTTACACAATATTATTCACTTTCAAAAGGCAAAAAATAAATCTGTCGTAACAGCAAAAATGTCTTGCAGAAAACCCTCACTGCCCCTAACAAATAGCATGTTCTCACCTGATGGAATCAAGATGCATTGACAATGCGCACACACACACACCCTGCTACATAAAAGGAAGTTGTAATACTACCTTAAGGTCAGTATGATTTTGCCTACCTCTCCATTCTGGAATGAAAAGAAAACATTTTTAGAAAGACTGTAAAAAACTGTTTAAGATCAACATGGAGAGATTTCTCTTTATATATGCAGACACACAAATTCTCATCCTGCAACTTTTAATCAGCCCAAGGTCCCCTCTACAAGGATTCGCTTTTGCGCCTGGTTAGGCGATTATGCGCATAATCGCAGAAGCGCATTTACGCCTAATCCCTCTGCACGAGAAGCGGAGAGAGACGGTGAAGCGCATTAACAGATGTCCAAAATGCGCTTTACAAGTAATTAATGCGCGTAAGCACTTATTTACACAGTCAAAATGCGCTTTAACGGATGGAGCAAAATAAAACTCGCGATTTAACGCGCATTCGATAATGCGCATAATCGGAGAGATAACACGCCTCTACGCCCGATTTGCGCTCCGTTCTTGTAGAGGTCAATTTTTTTAAGCGCCTTGAAAGAGCTTTAAACCTCTCTTGTAGAGGCAGCCCAAGTCATGTTGTTAACATGACCAATGTCTCACCTGAACTATTTCTAATATATTCATAAAGGAAGTTTTGTAACAACTTCCATCTGTAAGAATACACCATTTATTCTCCAACCTGGTGCCCTCTAGATGTTTTAGACTTCAACTCCCATCAGCCCCAGTCAATATAGCCAATAGTTAGGATTCCTGGGAATTGTAATCCAAAATATATGGAGGGCACCAACTTCAAAAAGGCTGCACGAGACTAAATTTTTTTAATTCCTAGACAGATTGTATAAATAACACATTATAGCACACAAGTTCTTTAAAAAGAGAGAGAGAGAAAGAGAGAAGAAGAAGTCATTCATAGGAAAAATCCTCCTTCTCCATGATTAGATTTTATTTAGAAACATCCAATAATCTTTACAAAAAAAATTCAATCATACTCACAATCCCAGGTATTTCACAGGCTGTTTCTCGGTTGTTTTGTTCTGGGTCACAGTAGATCCTTAGCTTTTGGATATCAAACTATAATGCAAGGAGTATAAACTCATGTTTCTGATGGTATTGAAATAAAATGCCTTCACATAAAATAAAGGAAGAACAAGTCACCATCTGGAGTTTCGCCATGTTAAACCAATTCACTTAGGGAGCAATGCCATGCATGTTTAAACAGAAGTAAGTCCTACATACAACTTCCAGCCTCTCTTAGCCAGCCATGCTGGGTAGGGATGCTGAGAGTTGGAGGTAAGGATGTATGGATTTTGTTAAATCCATTCCGTCTGTGCTTCGGCGATTGTCAAGTGCCTTTTGTTCGAACATTCACTCATTGATGTAATCTGGTTATTTTTAGGGATGTACGAGACTTTCATTTCAGGTGCGCAAATGAAATCTTGTGTTAATGAACAATTTTGCTATTCCATTTATTGGAAAGTAAAGTCCATTAAACGTAATTGGACAAGTAAATCATGCTTAGAACCAGGTTATAAATCTATTGTTTTATGTCTTCCACAAAAGTAGTATTCTGAACAGTAATATACCTGTACAGTCTCCTCCTTCCCAGAATATTTTCCTATTTGAGTTAGTCCACTAATATAAATCCCTAAAACAGGATGCAATGGCTTCATTTCTGTTTCTTGATTATCTATATACAACGTCACATCTGCTTCTGTTACTAAGAGACGGATTTGATGCCAGCCTTCATCAAACAACATCTAGGGAAAAAATGAGAGAGTATACTAAATATATATGTAATATTCACATTCCTAAATTGAAAAACATTAAGTAACTTGCTTTCAGGACTTGCTTGCTGCCATTCATCTAAATTAACAATTCAATCAATAAGGCACATTATCTGTTATAACAACTTAAAGAAATGGCCCGATATTATGTCAGACCTATCACAGAAGAATCCAAAACTCTGGATTTTTCCCATTATTGCTTATAGGTGAACTATAACCATGCCAAATTTCATTTGTGCCTATCTGGAAGGTAGTTAGATATATAATTAATCTCCATCTTTTTAATTAAGGTATTAATAGCCTGCCTTTCAATGCCAAAGGCTTAGTGAGAGCAGCACTGAGAATAAAAATCAACTATAGGAAAACCAAGCTAAAAGTACAAGCAAAAAATTGACATATGGCATATCCAGATCAATGTGACAACTGATATATATACACACGACTTAGCAAACGACACAAAGACCACATGTAACAGAACTAAGGATGCAGCTGCAGCTAGTATTGCACCATTCCAGCTTAGCTACAGCTTTCCCCCACATTGTGCCACAATGAAACCACATCATTAAACACAAGCAGGTACATGCCACCCAACATCAGGGCTGATTTCTGGTCCTCTTTCTTACACATTTCAAAGGAAAAGATGGCAGATGTTACAACGCATGCCATTTAGACTTGACAAGAGGCGTGAATATTTTGTGCCCTGATCTCAGTACTGAAGAAACAAGGGTAAAGTGAGAAGTATCCCTGATGCTTAGTTATAACCACAGTGAGGTCTTAGATCTCGCTGCCTTTAAATGCACAGTATGGTGATAGATATTTCAATCCAAAAGTGAAGGTTCCTTTACCTTTACACGGGGTGCAGTAAAAGTAACAACCTGGGTATCGTTTACTTGGCTTGTCGTAGTGAATGACAATGTTCTGTCTTCTCCATGTATAGTAACAGCTATTTGTGGCCTTCCATCCAGGGTTAGAATCCTCCATAAGTCCCACGTTTTTTTAACTTTAAACCTCTGAGTGGATACAAACACATACGATGGAGGAAGGCCTTCTGGAAAGACATCCCTGGGAAGCAATTATTTTTTAAAATTAACAAAATTTAATTCCTTAAGGGATTCCAGGACAGTTATTCAGTACATTATAAGGAAGTCAAATTGCATTAGGAAATGAAAGAGCTCACTAAAAGGAAGTTACCTTGTCAATTCTGACAAATCAATGCGTGAAGTTACTTCATAAGCTTTTGCATTCTTAGATGGGATCTGAATTCTCTTTTTTACCTTCTTCTTCACACCTAAGCCAAGAAGGATATCAAATCCTTTTTCATCCCGAGATGCCACAGGAATTCTTGTTGGGCAAACGGATTCTATAAAGTGACAAAATGCACAAACCAAATAATTTACAGATGTGATACCAAAGTACTAAAATATATAACTTGGAACGCATACAGGGAAATCTTACACTACCAGAGCGGTACATAATTAAGCAGTCTATCCTAAGTAAATAATTCAGTTATTGGACTGCATGGCTTGAGAACCCAACTAGAAACATCTTTTGAAACATTTAATGGGAAGCTCACCATCAACTTTTTGTGTACTATATAAAAGCTAAGAGCTATTTGATCATAGTTTTACTCAGTGTCATATCAACTATTGGACTACTGATACCACAGACAAAGCTACTGTATTGTGTCTGATACCATGGAGCATGTTGCAATAATATCAAACATTTTCATACATGCAAGTGAAACTTGTGGGGGGGGGGCACCCACACTGTCTGGAAGGATATTAATCAAGCCAATGCAACCTTGATTGACAAGATTCTATTTACATTGGTATAGTTAAATTCTGCCAGATAGAAAAACACAAAGTAAGAGTTTCTACACAAAAAAATCACAAGCACAAACACATGGTACTATATTGAAACACATGTGCAAACAGATACATGTAAATGGTGCTTATATTAGACTCAAAACCACATAACACAAACATGTACAATGGAACACCAATACAAGCCCATTTAAACTCCAGGTCTTTTTCAAGTCCATTTGAAAATAGTTTCTACTTCCTTGGGAGAAAGTTTTTTTCTTGACTTTCTTTCAGATTCCAGCTTGAGTTGTCGGCTGCAATATCCTCCTACCCATTTTGTGATCAGTGTGATTCTTGAAAGCTGAACCTGTGAAAAATTGTTTTTCTACAAAGCACATCAGTTTTACTGCTTAATATTAACCTATATAACGAACACACCCTGTTCAGAGGAATCCTCACCAATTCACAGTCAACTGAGTTTCTGAAACACATGTAAGCCATCTCCATCTTCCCTTTACATCACCACCCAATAAAATAATAAAAAGCTCCTGAAACCTGACTCAGTTTGTAGTGGCTATGACATCACTCCCGCAAGAGAGTAACTAACTTTCAAAACAACATCAGTATCTGCTAAAAAGTTATTCCAAAACGAAACAGACATAACGCTCAGCGTAGTAAGCTCATTACAAAAACATTGCCCAATCAAATCTCTCATTTAGACCACTAACTTGACTGACAGTAATGTGAAAATCCAAAAAGCTTCCTAATGGGAAAGACCTAATGGTCTTGTCCTTTATGAATACATGTATGAACTTGTTCAATAGCCATGAATCGGATTAGTGAATTGTTTTAACTTTAAAGACTATGCACAATTAGAGCACTTCCCACACCTGTATATATCAGAATGTATATATTCAATCATCAAAAACCTGCCGATTTAAAAAGCCAGGAAATTGGAAGATAAGGCTGATGCCTTATCTGATGTGCCCCATGATCAGTGTGCTTGCTTACAAATTACCCTCCATGCACACACACTTTTCCCGGGTCTTTCAGTCCCAAGTCCAGACTGGGAGAAAATATATTCAAAAAGAGAAAAGAGCACCCTTCTTCTCCCAAATGGGAGGCAAGAACCAGGCTGAGTCTGCTACTCAAGACTTTGGGCAACAAAACTATCTGCCCTCAAGGAAAGACAGGCCTGTTTATGAACCAAAGTTTCACTCCCATTCGATGCCATAGCTTCCTTATAAGCCCTCTGTTCCTAGTACTTGACCCAAAAAGGAACCTTAGTAACACAAACAATGAAGGGGAAAGGGAGGAGCAGAGGAAGAAAGGGAAGGGATGGGAGCGCAGACCAGTAAACAGAAGTAGTAGGGTTTGGTCACAGTGAGGGGATTGCTTGTCCACATATGCACACACACACACACACACACACCCCAGAAATTCGCTGCGACTGCTGCTTTTACTCCAGACAGCAGTTATTCCCCTCCACACCAACCATCCTCAACATTCCAAGTGTCGTATTATGAACTCCCATTAGCAATTAAAAATTATTTTTAAAATATGTAAATTAAATTTTTCAAAAAGGAAATTTCATTCTACCAACTACAATAGAAATGGAATAAGAAAACAACATTGATCTTTATAATATGGAGCCTATAGTGTTTTTACAAATGATGGGCACAAAATGTTGCCAACAATGTTTTCAGGAACACTTTTGCATGACCGAGGTTTTTGTTGTTGTTGTTGTTGTTAACTGTCCTTTCTCCCTCAATCTTTAACCAGTCTTTGTGAAATTTTCAGATTATGTGAAATAGACACTTCTTTCAATTTTATTAAGGTTAGAATAACCCACTCCCCCTGATTCCCATTTAACCTTATGGAACTCTTATTTTACTGAATGCCTTATCTATTGGAGCCACAATTGCGGCTCCAATAACCAGAATGAACTATTTCATCTTTCACATAAAATGATTTACAATATCCTATATATCCTGGCAACCTGGAATAACTTTTACCAAAAGCCAATGTTTCAACGCCATACATTTTTCGGGAAAAGACATTCTATTGTATTCCACACATCAAAAAAAGTTTTTTAATAGATTAACTTCTTATCCTGCAATAACTCACTTCTATGATACATCTTCCAATAAATTCCTGAGGAAAAATCTTTGATTTTGATTGTTGTACATATTTGTCTCCATATTGCTTCTACAAATTTGAATGAGTACAGATGGGTTTTAATCTTTAAAACTGTAATGTAATACAGTACTCCCATCACTAGATTTACTGTAACAAAATTACATAAATTTTCCCATTCAAAATATAAGTCATAATATCCAGATATTGTATCTCATGGAGACCATTATGACTTGTGAACTTAGAAGGATATTCATCCTGTTATGTCCGAACTCAGTAAACTGAAATTTATTCTGGTTGTGATTCATTAAGATAACAGGTTTGGACATGCCAGAAAACTGCAGTTTATTGAAAATCAAAAATACGAGCTTTCAATCTCCTTCTCTTGCTCACGAAAGAGGGTGTGTGTGAGACTAGATAGCATAAGCCCAAGGCTTGCCACACTAAACTATGGCTTATCTTTATGGCTGAACCATAAGAACATAAGAAGAGCCATGCTGGATCAGGACATGAATCCATCTAGTTCAGCATTCTACTCATACAGCATCCAACCAACTGCCTGTGGGAAATCCACAAGTAGGATGTGAGTGTGATAGCACCTCCCACTTATTTTTCCAGCAACTGGAACCTAATCCCCTTTTAAAGCCATCCAAATTTGTGGCCATCACTACACTTTTGTGATAGCAAATGGCATAGTTTAACTATGCCTAGGGTGACCATATGAAAAGGAGGACAGGGCTCCTGCATATTTAACAGTTGTATAGAGAAGGGAATTTCAGCAGGTGTCATTTGTATGCATGCAGCACCTGGTGAAATTCCCTCTTCATCACAACAGTTCAAGCTGCAGGAGCCCTGCCCTCTTGACCAGATACGAAAGAGAGCAGGGCTCCTGCAGCTTTAACTGTTGTGATGAAGAGAGAATTTCACCAGGTGCTGCATGCATACAAATGACACCTGCTGAAATTCCCTGTTATCTACAACGGTTAAAGATACAGGAGCCCTGCCCTCCTTTTCATATGGTCACCCTAACTATGCCTATTGTTTACACATTGCCTTTCTAGAAGCCAAGAAGGGACAGACCATTTGCCAGCCATTGTCAACACTCTCTCTTTCTCCTAAGCTGATGCGGCCTGTGTGCTGGCATCCATTCATTTGTAGGACATAGTATAAGAAGGACCCCAAAAAGCTGAAGTCCCAGTATCCAGACCCTAGAAAATCTGAAGCCAGACCTGGAGCACTGCAAACTACAATACAGGGATTGAATCTACTTGCATTAAGCCAGTTGCATTTTGACTTCTTTGCATCCAGAGGGCCTGCTACAAGCTTGAAACCACTTTCATTTTTAAAAAGTATGATGTGATTGTGAAAAAATTCAAAGTTGGCTGTATACTTCTTTAAAGACAGAGAGAGAGAGAGAGAGAGAGAGAGAGAGAGAGAGAGAACACAATACTGGGCACTCAACCTAAAATGTTTTAAAATTAAAATTTAAAAAATAAGGAAGTGCCAACATTTTTTTTCACTGACATAGAATATACAGTAAAACTTCTGTTATTCAGATTTCTTAGAAAACAGAGAAGTGGAATTTATCCTAGAAAGGAGAAGGATGCAAATGAGGAGCCAATGGACCAATGGACTGATTCAGTTTTACTGTAGCATATTCTGCACGATGCAAACAGCCATTCAAACACAGAATAAAATCAACCAGTTTTGTTGAGGTCTTCTAAATGTGAGTTGACCAAGGCAGGGCCCATTTCCACAATTAGCTCCAGCATAGTAGCTGCTGATCACGCAAACTGGAAGCTTCTGATGCCATGAACGGTGGCATTCGTATGAGGTTTGTTTGCCAGTGCATGCGTTACTCTTCATGCACTGCATTTGAAAAACCACCACCAGGTCATTTAATGGCAACCAAAACAGAAACAGAAACTTGTTTGCAAACTCCCTCTGATTGTAGCAATGGCAGTGCAGTTTGCATAAAGAACAGCTACTTCTCTGGAACTGGTTGGGGAAATTACCTCTTAATCTGGTTATCCATTGAGAGGCATGGACTTAAAGGCAGGTTACCTGTTTCCAAACTTGTCGTACTATGATGTATAAAGCAATGCCACTTGAACACTTATAGTTATATAGAAGCAAATTATTTATTGAAAGCAAGAAGCACCAACAATAAAAAAAACAACTTGTTATAAATTATTTGCACGCCTCAAAGCAAACTTAACAAAACAACAACATTAAAACACAGTTGGAAGCTTTAGGGTATAGTTCTGTTCTTAAATAATGTTAATGTTTTATTTTGTTGCTACTCGTCTTTTAAAACAAAAAGGATAATGGGCATAACTAACATCTTATGGACCCAGTTTCTACACTCAATTACAATGAAATTGGTAAAACATATGCATCTTAATGGAATGCATACATGGATATGACGTTGCTAATTTCTGATCCACAAATAACTAACAATAAGAACAATGCATTATCAATGTTCAGGGCAATTTACAAAGCAGCATAAGCAGAAAGAGAGAGAGAGAGAGAGAGAGAGAGAGAAAGAGAGAGAGAGAGATCCTGCCCCAATCAGTTGATATTACAGCACTATATCAAATCTCCTGTACTTTCTAAAAGCGTAAATGGGGGTGGGGGAAGTGGGAAGTGGGAATTGAGACAAGGGGACAATTAACTGCCATGAAGAAGACTTTCCTCTTCTCTCAGGCATTTGGCAATATCTGAGGAGCCTGGGTTTGTTTTGTCTTGTTTTGTAGTTTTTGAAGCGTTGAAGTGGTTTTTAAATGTACAGATTGTGTGTATGTTGTATGTTTTTGCTGTTTTAATTTTTGTATATTGTTTTTAATTGTTTTTAATCCTATGTAAACCGCCCAGATTGCTTCGGCTATGGGGCGGTATACAAATGTAATAAATAAATAAATAAATAAATAAATGATACAATTAATTCCACGAAGTACACAGCAGCTAGCTCTGGAGAGGAGCAATTCAGATCAAGGGAAATGGCATGGGAGAAAAGAGCTATTCCGTCCAACACTGTAGCCCAGATCCAAACCAGGGATCTCCCACTGTCTCATCTAAATCAGCTCTATTTTTGACAGTGTGGCGGAGAAAATGGAGGGTGTAGAGGCATGGAAGTGGCAACGTAGCAATTGCTGAAACAATGTGTTTATTTCTAAGTTTGCAAAGCTAACAGCACAGTTTCTGAATTATTTAAAACATTTTTAAAACTAGCAACCAGTATACAGAGAAGCTATGAAATCTGACGTATTTCATTGGGTTTCGGAGGAGGGGGGGTTAAATGTCTAAATTGCTATATTTGCTTTTATGTTCTGTTTTAATTAAGATTTTGTTTTTAAAATGCATTTTATTTAGTCCCTTGGGCAACATTTTTGGCAGGAAAGTGACATATAAATTAACTTCTTACATGCATCATCATCATAGTAGTAGTAGTGTAGGAAGCTAGATACTGCAGAACTAGGGTGAGAAGAGGAGGAGCATAAGCTGGCAGCTCTACTTGAAGCATAGGTAGATTCTACTCAGGCTGAGGTACACGATGAGAGCAACAGCTCTCCGTTCATCCTTTTCCATTTCTGAAGCATCTGAAGACAGCAGGCTCAGCCTGACCATACTGAAACACCTGGTGGTTTCAACACTCATTCAAGGGGTCGGTCCCTCCCTCTCAAGCAACTCCACTCACTCCGCTGAGAAGTATGCGTCAGCTGACTGCAAAGGTTGCTGCGAAAGCTGGGGGAGGGTCAGCCAACCAGACTTTTCATGCACTTCACAGCTCGTCTAGACTTGGGAATTGCCAGATGTGGCGATTACAAAATCTGCCTTGGCAGGCAGTCTCATTCCTCACTTGTCCTGCAAAGACTTCCTTTCTTAATACCAAACCCGTGAATCTTTCTGTGGCATGCAACACTTTCTTTTCCAGTTCTGATCAGCAGCAGAGTTAAGGTATACCTGACTTGTGTGCTGCTTTTTCAATTTGTCCAAAATCAAAGAAAAGTTTTAAATCCAAAAATCCATTTCTTATTTAAGGCAGTTAGGGTTTCCAGTGTCTAAGGACCAGATCACACACTCCCTAGAAATCCTGTCTACACAGCGGGCAGCAGGTACATCCATACATCTTCCCCCAGGTGCAATATGCACATACATCCTGGCAAAGACTCCTTGTATAAGACCCTGGAGAGATGCTGCCCATCAGCCTACACCAAATTTCTCCAACTTGTGGACTTCTACTCCAATAAGCCCCAACCAACATGGCCAACAGTCAGGAAGTTGTAGTCCAAAACATCTGGAAGGCACCTGGCTGGGGAAGACTGGTGTAGACAAACTGAGCTCCATGGATTAACAGCCTGACTTGGTATAACATTGCTTTCTATAGATCCATAAATCATTTGCTACTGAAATGTGAGGTCCACACATCACAAAGACCCACAATATACACCTTTAGAAAATGTAATCAGAGAGACATCAATATTTACCTTCACAGAGCTTCTGCTTTATTATTTCTCTTATTCTGGATATTGCAATATAATCTTCAACGTAGAACACGTATCTGGACGAGGGCTTGTTGGCAATTGCTCTCAATTCAGCCTCTTCAGTTTCTGAACCAACTCCAATGGCAAACAGAGTGATCTTGTTTTTTCTTGCTTCAGCGGCTATATCTTTGACTTCATCTTGTGACTTACCATCAGTGAGAACAATTGCAATTTTTGTAAGGAATCTTGGGGATTTAGCAAATAGGTAGTCAATCGCAAATTGAATTGCCCTCCCTGTTCTTGTATTTCCACCCAGGTACTGTATGTATTCCATTCCTCTGACTAGATTTTCATTGGAATCATGAGACCCAAGTGGAATTTCAAGTACAGGATAATCACTGTACTGGACTACTCCAACCTGAATAAACTTTGGTCCTATGTCAAAGTTACTGGTAATATTGACAAGCCATCTTTTGATGATTTCAAAGTTTTCTGGGCCAACACTGTAAGAGCCATCCAAGATAAAAACTAAGTCTGCTGGGGCGGTTCGGCAACCTAGAGAAAATGAGGAGAGGATATGAGAGAGAGAGAGAGAGAGAGAGAGAGAGAGAGAGAGAGAATTAAAAATGTTTTGCTGTCATTGTTTTAAAAAAATCAATTTTAGATATTAGCATTAAGGACAATTCCCTCGAATCTCAGCATTCAGGAGATGACAACACCATAGTTCTGCAAATACAATAAATATGTACCTGCCTGGGAATTAAGACTGAGTGGAGGTATCCTCTTGGTAGTGCCACATTTGCCTGCACCTTGAAAGAAGACACTCTCAATACATGCACCCTGGCTGTGGAACTCCCTCCCACCTCATATATGGGTGGCACCAAGTCTTGAAAGCTTTTGGTGCCAGCTAAAGACCTATTTGTTTACCCAGGGTGTTGACTGACTTTTTCTCTTTTTCTTTTCCTGCATTGTGTGAACTGTTCGTCATTTGTGTAAACTGTTATTATTTATCTGTTCTCTCATTCGATTATGGTTTTCACCAGTGTTGTATTATTTCACTGTGACCCTGTCCAGATGACCTGCTAAGCCATGTTAAGCATTTTGAGTTAAATGTTATGGCTTCGCGTGTCGTATGAACCGTGACTTAGTGTGTCATGTGAACCATTCCTAACCATACTGGCTACAAAACCACGGTTTAACCATGCTCACTAACCATTTGCTACAAAAGGGTTAGTGGCTTAACCATGGCTTAGAGTGGTGGCTGAACAAACCCTGTGTTTAAATGCTTGTACCCCACTTTGGGATTATTTTATAATAAAAATAAGAAGTAAGGTATTTCTTTAAATAAATAAATAATTCTATTTGTATCTGGTAGTCCCAATCCAAGGAAGTCAGTTAACCTTCAGGCTTCTGCAACCCGGGATGTTAACTTCTACCCATCCACCGAGCACAGTCAGACTTATTTCTGAGTAAACATGCACAGGATTGCATTGCATCTATCACTGAAATTAACAGGACTTAAATCAGACAACTACCTTGAAGTCCTTTTAATTTCAACAAGATTTAAGCACAACTATCTTTCTCTGGATTGGAACCTGCATCTCCTATTGGTGATCCCATCACCTGGCTATTTTGAGCCTTTCAGCAAAATGTTAATTGAGCTTAATATATTCCCATGTCCATCTGATGACTCCTAATGGAGCTAGGGGGCAGGAATCACCATGTATTATTATAGCCATTGGTGGAGTAAAAAACTATACAAGCAATTTTGGCAGGGAAGGGAATTTGATATAAAAATGTGCAATATATCCTAAATAGGGATGTGCACTCCAGAAAATATTGTATTTTATCGTTATCGTAATTTCGGACCAAAAAATTATCGTCTCCGATAATATCGTAGGTGAACGTATCGTCTTCACGATAATTATCGGAAATACGATATTTAATTTGCAGCCCCATTATGCCCTATAGAGCTGAAGTTTTTTTAGAAAAAATGCCTATAACTTCTGTAACTTGGTTACAATGCTTATGGGGTATGCCTAAGTACATGTATGAAATTTGAGATAGATCCCTCCAACCCTCAATTTTATATGAATTTATTAAAGATTGTTTAAGTTCTGACAGGTCAAAAGTTGCACGATCTTTCAAAACTTCATATAAAATACAGGAGTGGAGGGATTGAACTGAAATTTGGCACATATGTGTAGCAACATGTGTATAATATTTGAGATCGATCCCTCCATCCCTCGATTTTATATGAATTTATTAAAGATCCTGCAACTTTTTGACAGGTCTGAATGAACGCACGTGGCGAGCTGTCATTCTGACCTGTCAGAACTTAAACGATCTTTATCGGAAATATGTTACGATTTACCTCCGATATAATCCAATCCGAAACTTTTTTAAAAAGTGATTTCCGATAACGCTATGATATGATAATTTCCAGCATGCACACTAGGGATGTGTATCGTATCGTTAAAATGTATGATAACGATACGATATGGTCTTTATCATGCATACAATAACGATACGATACAACTTCAAACGCTAATTATTGGAGATGATAAAAAAACCTTCAATAATTATCGTTTTTATCGTTTTATCGTAAGGCTCTTTCTCTTTTGCCGCCACATGGACAGACCAAAAAGGTGGGGTGTGCTTGATGAGACTGACAGATTTAGTGACCAATTGTGCAGCAAGGATTCCAGCAGGCTCCAATCACAATGTTGGAGGAGGGCTAAGGATATCCCCGCATAAAACCCAAGTTTCAAGCCTCTAACTTTGAAAATACAGAAGTTATAGGTTTATTTATATGGCAGTCCGATAATCCGATATAATCGGGCTGAAAATTATCGTCTTCGATGATTATCATAGGAAGTTGTATCGTACTGTTAATGTTAATCGTTTGCACGATAAAGAGCATATCGTATCATTATCATACATTTTAATGATACGATACACATCCCTAATCCTAAATTACTTCGTGATTACTGATTCCCATATACTTTAATGCATTTTATTGGGGGAGGGGTGTAGCATAAAAAGAGAGAAAAGGAAATTGCACAGATTCTTTATCAATAGCTTGCTCTCTATACTGGTACTGAATAAAAAGGCAGCACTGACATTTTTCATTATTCCATGAGAAAACTAAGACTTTCTGGATCTTAAATAGAGTCTATGGTGCCACCTGCATTTGTGTGTGTGTGTGTGTGTGTGGCCACAGGCACACTCTGCGCCCACCAGCCGGACCACAGGGTTAAAAAAAAAAAAAAACCCTAAAGCTGTGTTACTTTGCTTTTATGTGTTGATAAATAATTTTTTTCATACATTTACAATTCTCTGAAGTGCTTTATCTTAATGGGATGATGTTCCTGTTCTGAGAAATGAGAACTTTGAAACAGAAGTATTAGTCATCTGAATGGAGAGGGAGAAATGTAGCAATCATTTCTCCACAGTATGGAGGGCATGGCTTAAACCATTTAAAAAACTATAGAGTGGTTTGCGGTTATAACAATTCACTGGAGAGAAACCACAAGCTTTCAAACACCCTAACTAAATGGTAACATCAAACCACATTTGGTTGCTTCTAACCACATAGCAATCTAGCCATGTACAAAAGCGTACCAGATTAACACATCCTCAAACAGCCTTCATTTGCCTATATTCATGATTGGTTCTCTCTACTATCTCCATGCCCAGGATGGTAACACATTCGCTTACACTGAATAACTCAATAGTTATTCGGTATTAAGCAACCTATTATCCAGAGACCCACACATAGGTGGGCTTTCCATTTTTCTTCTCTTAGTTGGAAACACTAAACAAGTGCAAATGCATTTCCCAATCTATGTGCTGAGGGTTCCTCTCTCATGTACATCAACAGCTGCTGGATTGCAGCTATTTATTTATTTTTGGAAGGAAGGGCTTTTTCCCCTACTTATTAAAATGAATAGGGGAATCACTCCATTCATTTGAACAGGGAGGGGAAGCCGCTACCAAAAATCAGCTTGAGGAGAAAGAAGCCCAGCCTCCACCAAGGACCCTGTAGCCCCAACAGTCATTGTTGGGGGTGAGTTTCCACCACTAGCCTTCAGTCTTTTGGGGGGAAGGTGGCCTTCTGCCCCCATACAAGTGAATGGAGAAATTCCTCCATTCATTTGCAGAAGGCGGAAAATAGCTTGGCGGATGCCTCAGCCTGCTCTTGCAGGTGAAGTGGCACCCACGGGCGCTGTACTGGAGACCCCAGCTGCACACTGTGGTTAAACAAACCAGGAAGCCCTTAGTAAGCCAGGCACATGAGGTGAGGTAAAAGGGGGATAGGGGAAGGGGAAGCACAAGACAAATTGATTCAACGGCCTGTGGTTTGTTGGACAGGGAATGTAACATCTGAACTGAACTAGGTCGAAGTGCAAATAATATCCAAGGGAGACGAGCACTGAAGATGCAGGGAAAGTTTGCAGTTTTAATTTAGATACTGAGCTTCATCACACCTACTTTTTTTTTCTCCTGATAAGCATCCACGATTTTGACCTCTGTTTCATAAGCACAGCAAGTGCTGATCACTTTTCATGTGTGTGCATTGTTGCGCTATTTCATCTCATCGCTTATTCGCTCTCCCACTCCACCCCGCCTTTTCTCCTTCCCCCTCCAGTTCATTCCCCCTCTGCCTCGCTTGGGAAACACATCCAAAGGAAATCAAAGCAGGACATAAACTTCTACTAGGAATCGCCTTCCTCTTTCTCTCTCTCTCCCCCACAAGCCCCATCAAGCAAATCAGGAGCTCATTTTGACAACAGTGCATGGCACAAGCCCCTAAACCCCTGCATTTGTGCTCCTTCGTGAAGGAGCGAGGGGGGGGGTTGCATGTGAGGAGGAGCGCTCATGCACCGTGTGCCCACACCTCCTCGCATTCCCATTTTGTTTTTCTCCTTTTCTTTGGAGGAGGAGCCGCCTGAGCACAGGGCACCAATGCCTCCTCACATTTCGCGCCTCCTGCGTCCCCACAAACACTTTTGTTCAGAGCAGTCTCTTCTCCCCCCGCCCCTCAAGCATAGGAGATCAGTGCTCATCTTTTGTTGACAGAAGATCGAGCCTAGTTAGACGGAATCATTTATTCATTTCCTTTACTGTGATTAGCCTAATGGTTGTGGCTGTAAGGAATCAGAAGCATTTTAGAGCCAGCATCCAATTCCCCCTGCCAGGGGTGGGTGGAGGGGAAAAAAGGGAGAGAAACACAATGCCCTCAGTTGCTCCTGCCTCTCTGGATAGGAAGAGCGACTTTGCTGTCTAGGGCCAAAGGATGCTTGGAGCTGGAAATACTTTTGTTCCCATTCCAACCCATAAATCCATCCAGCCTTCCAGGTCCAACTGAAAGCAGGGCTCCATTCACGTGCTGGAGAAGGAGAACCGCCCACCTGTCTCTTTCATCAGCAAGACATCCCTTCAAAGCACACGCCCCAACAAAGGACATAGCGCGCCCACAGCAATACATGAGGGCAGAATGGCACTTTAATCTTACATGGAGGAAATAAACCAGACTTTCCCCTCTCCAAAATAAGATGGAAAACGGGTCAGAAGTGGCGAGGTGAGTGCAGAACAGTGACGACATCATGTGAGTATTGCATTGCAAAACAACAAACCAGGCATGATGAGAGTGCAATAAAATGCTGTGCAGACTGAAGGAGGGAGCCTTCCAAGTGCCTGAACACAAAAGCCTGCTAGTTGGAAGATTGTGATTTCTTTTATTCAAAGCCTGACACTTTTCGGATTAAAATCCCATTCTCAAGGTACTTCTATTTCAAGGTAAAAAAATGAGTTGCACAATACGCATCCCTCAAAGGATACTATGGCCATTTCTACAGCTTTTGAATTATTGTATTACATATCAGAAATACAATAACCTACATCTAGGGCCCTAAAAGTGTATTTCTAATGGATGTACATCCATGACAAAATATATTACCAAATCTGAAAATGAACCATTGCTATGCAAAGTTGCTTAGACATTACTGTAGGAGGAAAAAAGGATCAAGCAAGAGAAGAAATGGGAATCTTCTGTAGGAAAGCCTCTACGTTTGTTTAACTAGCCATGATAAACAAATAAAGTTGTTTCTTACTTGATCTTATATCACCATCTTCAGCTGATACGTAATTGTGCAGTAACAACATTAAAACTGTCTGAAGAAACTTGATGTTCTTTGCCATGTATACAGAATTTCCCACACTTCAAATCCTAAAATAAACTGGAAAACACGGTTATTTTAATACAATTGTATTAAAACATAAATGCAACCCATCTAAAGTATTATGGCTTTCTAGACAATCAATCAATCTGTAGCCTGGCTAGTCCTGCTAATTGCATTTCATGATTTTAATGATGTTGAGTGAGATATGACTAAACATATAAAGCTAAATTGCTAACACATTTCTAAAGAACCAACATCATATGCGACTAAAGCCAATGTGGTTTATCTGACACTTGTGGGATAACTGTCCAATATTCTCCACAATAAGAAAGAGCTCAGTCTACAATACTCTGGAGTATGGTGCTGATGCTTCCCATCGAACCCTCAGCCCTGGCAAAAGCCCCAGGTATACCTGACACCCAGTAATCATATGGCCCAGCTGCATCGATCAGGGACAACGCTGCTTGCAAGGAGCTGCAAGCCCATAGATCCTTCTTCTCATGCCGAGAACTCTTTCAACACCAGTCAGACCATTCTCAACACTGTCAGAAACTAATCATACAATAACTGGGTCAAATAGTGTCCCTATGCATGGTATGCATGTCTCCCACAGATGAAGGGAAGATCCTGCTAATATCCAGGGATGCAGTAGTCTATATTTTGTACTCCTAACAAGACTGAAGAATGGCACACTATCATAATTAGAACTACAAATCAAAATAGAAGGCCAGCAGCTTGCATTAACCATCCACAGAGATGCTGTGACATTAGCAGAATATCAATGGCATGATATGAAAGAAATCTCTCAAGCATTACAATATCTTAAAGGTGACTTGAAACATACTAACGGCTTTATTCAGTTTCCCTACTGTGATTTCTGATTGTGGGAAACCACATGAGGAATGTAACATGTGTTCAGCTCCCAGGCTATCCCACAAATAATCAGCAATCACAAACAGTATGGAGTGGTCTTCTGCAATGGGTGGACCAGACCTGCACTTCACCCATTCAAAAGATTGGGTTTCATGCAGATCTGATCCTGGGACATTAGTAACATTATGAGCAGCAAGTTATGACATAAACCCAACTTACAACTAGCTTTGTCAATAAAAGTATTATTTTCAGACTGTCAGCCAAGCTAATTCCAAATAGGATGTCACGCTGGCCAAGCAGATGTACTGAACTGGAGCTTACCATCAGGGTCTAGTGAGACACTGAATTTATTTTTGAGCTAATGATGACTCCATGTTTTTGAGAGGTTCCTAAGAAGATACTCTCAGTGAGATGCCCACTGCTGGAACGTAAGTGAAGAAGTAGTCAGCAGTAGCTGATGCTCAGCTGCCTTGCCATTGTTGCTCTCACATCCACTCACTGGCTGCATTCAGACAACACAATAGTCAATGGTGGGGTAATAATCAACTTTACAGTTGTTCATCTAGGGGGTACTCCCCACACAACATGGTAATAAATAATCAACCGTGGTGTGGATTAGGATCAGCGCTGAGTTGACTATGGCAGCATTCGGACGACATGATAGTCAATACAACTGACGATTGCCCCCCCCCTCCCCAGTTGATTATTGTGTTGTCTGAATGCAGCCACTGTCTCCAGAGGGCCAGAGGGCTCAGGTAGTTTATGGGCACCATGCTGAGGCACGGGCCTCAGCAGGTGCCCAACAATGCCAACCCCAATACTATTCCTGAACCCAAGCCTAAACTGCAGTTCAATTTTGGGGGTTTGGGGTCAACCAAGGAATCTGAACCGGTCTACCCAATCTTGCATAGAAAATAGAGGCGCAAACCTCGGCAAACTTGACCTCTCCAGACGGATTCCTCTGTACTTAGTAACTGTGCTTAGTTGCTAAGTACAACAAGGCAGGCCCTTTTGAAGACATCCTTGTTACAGAGCCCACGTGTCAGACACACAGGAAAGGGCTTTCTCCTGTTGCTCTCAAACTCTGAAGCACACCCCCTCTGGATTTACGACTGGTCCCTACTCTCTCTGCATTCAGGAAGGGGATCAAGACACATCTTTTTAATTTGGCTTTTACATTGTTATGGTCTTTAAGATTATTTTTAATATTTTACTAAATCTGTATTTGTTTATCATCCCTGTTTTCTGAATTTTTGTAAACCACCTTGGTTGATTCCAAAAAAGCAGTAGAACTGCAGTCAATAAAGGAAGAATGAAAATATTAGTCCACTGAGGGGGAAATGTAAGCATGATAGAGGGACTTTTATTTGGGGAGTTAGACATTAGATAGAGATAATAGCAGACGATCCATCTTCTCCGGTGCAAGTTTTCCAATTGAAATCCATGCCACTGTAGTGTATACATTTAAGGCCCAACCCTATGCATGTTTAGAAAGAAAAAAAGTCCTACAACTTCCAGCATTCCCCTTATAACTCCCAACATGGATGGTTGGGGAATGCTTGGAGTTGTAGACCTTTTTGCTCTCTAAACATGCATTGGATTACACCCTTAAGGTTACAGTCCTGAGCACACATACTAGAAAGCAAGACCCGTCAGCCTTATGCTTATGATTACACTGTAAGGGTTAGCGCCAGACTTAGTCCTACTTCGAGTAGACCTACTAAAATCAATAGCATACAAGCACAAACTCAGCAAAGGATATGACAACAACATCCTATTATTATTAGGGCAGTTTTGCAGAAAAGATAAGCCCGCACAAATGTGTACGGATACGATATAAATATGGTTATGATACAAAGCAGGATGGAGAGAAGCATCAGCGAGAGAGAATACTGAAGAAACTGGGCCAGATCTACACCAAGCAGGATATCACAATTTGTAAACGGTATATGGAATGTGACTAGTGATACTACTACCTTGAAGACAATTAAAATGGCAGCACGGAGGACACAAAATCAAAAGTTGCTCATACATTAAACAGCATTCCCAAACAAAGGTGAATGGCCCCTTCAACACAGGTGAAAATCCTTCTTTAGAATGAAATCCAAATTCAAAACAGACAAACAGGAGGATATCTCTCCCATGAATAGCCACTCTATTTAAAAGTGAAAGAATTCAGCAAACCATGGCTGAAAGTCTGATGTAGAATGCATAGTGTGGCCCTAAATTATTTCTGACCAAGCTCCCCTCAAAGTGACTCAGAATCAGCTTGGTATTCAGGATTTGCTCATCTGTTTTTTGAGAGTTATCTCTCAGAGTTTGGGCTTGTAATGCTGATGCTTGCACTGATAGTGATATATGCATTTACATGCTCACATTGTCCCCTGGGATTCAGTTTGGTTTCACCTCCATTGTACCCACCAGCCATGTCAGAGAGCTACCTGGAAAATCAACTACCCCGCCCCATCAAACACAACTTGGAACAAGAGTTTTTCGATCTGAGTACAGAGGGACAGCACACGCAGAAAATGTTTGCAACAAGAAACAATCAAGATAATCCACTGACCAAAATCAAGAAGATACTCACCAAACAAAAGACTGCTTTAATCAGGTAGTCTGGTTATGCAGTTCACAGCAATCAACAAGGGTTCATCAAGGGTTGGTTATTAATATTAAAGAACTTTTGCCTACAAATCGGATGACTTTGGATACATTGTCTGTGGAACCCTAACTGAAGATGCACAGAATCTCATTTCATTTTTCATCTTGGATAAAACCACAGGAGCAAATGACACACAACGTAATTACAGCAACATCACTACATTGAATCAAAAATACACTGAAACCAATGCTTTAATATCAATAAGATCCTCCATGAATACCTGTGCTGAGTATCCCTCCTCCAAAATCCTTGTGTGGACCTAAGTATCACCAGAGCACAACTATTTGCATCTTACAAGAAACAGCTTGGGTCATTTCAAATAACAAACTAAAACACAAATACCCCTGGAAAAAAAGCAAAAAAAAACACTCCCAAATTATGAACAGGAGAAATCGAAATAGCCCACATCTGGTGATCTACATAGAAAAGCACAGCCTCTGCTGGCTTCCACATTATTATATCTACTTCACTCCTTCCAGATTGAGCCTTTTGTATCCACTGGTTCACAAGAACTTAAAAAGGTACTGTTCTTCAGTTCCTTAGTGCCTTTTTGCTAGCTGATCTTCCCAGTGTTAAAGCCAAAGGCAGTATGATTTCAATGTTTTTCCAGCGTTCCAAAGCTACGTTAAAGGTCACTTAGATTAGCCTGTATCCCAAGAGGATGTTAACACTTCTCTCATGTTGCATTGTGATGCGAACAGTTTTCACAACCAGGCCATTGCATTTGGTTTACACATGAAAACCTATTAAAATATCACAGTAATCATAAATGAAAGGACACGCCAGATCTAGATGACCAGATTTTAGTTGTAGTACATTTACCTTTTTTGGAGAAGGTAAAGCCGTGCATATTTACAGCTGACCAAGCACTCATCATTCACTGGGTTAGAGCTGGACTCAGCTCTACTGCTTTAAAACGGTTTATAACAGTTTCAAACCGTTATTAACCGGTTTAAAACCGTTATAAACCGTTTTAAAGCAGTAAATAGGCTCTCAATTTTTCTTAGAAATCAGTGGATCTATTGGATCCAACCTATTATATATAACACTATCAGACAGAGCACTATGTAATTTTGGCTCTCAGGCCATAGGGAACCTATTCATGGTGACATGCTGAACATGGCTGCTGAAACATACACCCAGCTTGCTAAGCACTGGGAACCAACCATCAGGATTTCCTCCCCCATGTCTACCATGCAACCAGATGGAGGAGTGCAGTAGTGTAGTGGTTAAAGCTGTGAGCCATCTTTCGCCATCCAGATGTGATGGATTACAACTCCCATCACCCCATCCATTGGCCATGCTAGCTTGATATGATGGGAATTGTAGCCCAACATATCTGGTGGGCGCCAGGATGGCGAAGGCTGGTATGTGCTATGAGCCATGATCTCCCCAATTAAAGAAATAGTCAAGTGACTTTAGGATAGCTATAATTGGCCTCAGACCACTCCGCAATATAGGGCATACTGTGAAATTTACTAATATTATGCCTGCGAGGTGCTCTGACCACAATGGAAATAATGTAACGAGGATCGTCATTATGTCGACGATGAATTAGATAAGCCCTTTTGAGATTGCTGGACTGTGTTCTGCCAAGTCAACAATCTTTTCTTTTAAAAGATTCCAGCACAGCAGTGAGTGCCCAAAGCATGTTATCAAGAGTGGAACCAGCGCTGCTGAAATTAGTTTATTAAAAAAAAAAACACCAGAGAGACTGAACATTTATTTTTTATATTACTCAACAGAGGCCACCAGACTCCTTGTCTACAAGAGAGGAAGTTCTCGTCGCGCACCAATGTTTGAAGCAACACAGAAGGTCTGTATGACTAAATGCCGTTTGTTCTGGCAAACAATACCAACTGTTGAATTTGACCCACTTTAATTTGACATTGTGTCAGATGAGTCGGGCTATTAGCCCTTTAGGGGCCCTGATTTGATATGCACTATTTATTGGAATGATTTTTTTTATCTGTACACTGTAGGGTGAATTAATTGTGTAACATGTTGGAATTGTTAGTTCAAGACATTGGCTGAAACTGCTAGCAAAGTCAGCCCTGGAAACCTTGATTTCATACAGCCTATGAAAAAAACGAAACCCACAGATGTCATTTCTTTCTTTATCAAGGAACATGAGATTCTACAGGACTTTCCTTTCATAAACTAATCCAAGAAAAATAAGAGAGGCTAGTCAACTGAGAAGGGCAGAGAATGGGCACTCAGGGCTGCTCCAAGGAACTGACAACATGCTGGCTACACTTTGTGTGTGAAGTTTTAGGGAAAATACAAACTTTGAAAGGACTGCCTTTGACACCAACAAGCTAATGTTGTTTTGAGGGGAGCGGCTGTAGATCAATGGGAGGACACTGTGGACCTGTTCAGACAACACACCAAGCCATGGTTAGGATGCTAACCCTTTTGCAGCAAATGATTAGAGGGTGTTTAAACCGTGGTTATGTAGCCACCATGGTTAGGAATGGTTCACACAACATGCTAAGCCATAATGTTTAACCACCATGGCTTAGCATATCATCTGAAAAGGGTCATACTTTGCATGCGTAAGATCTCAGGTTTAATCCCTGGCAATGCTGGGAAACACCTTGGAAAGTTTGCTGCCCATTGGAACAGACAGCACAAAGCTAGATAGACAAACGGACTCACTCAGTATGAGACAGCAGCATACAATGTTGTGTTGCTGCACTCTAAGGATGGTTGACATTTATAGCCTAGGTAGGAAGCATGCTTCAGCAACCATCGAGGGAATGGTTTGTTATAATTTTTGAAGAGAAAATGGTTGAAAATTCATAGCCATTAGATGCTGGCCTAGCACTACAGATCATACTGTTAGAATGGAATCCTATGCCTGTTTAGACAGAAAAAAAGTCCTGCAACTCCCAGCATTCCCCAGCCAGCATGGGAGATGCTAGGAGTTGTAGGAGTTGTTTCTGTCTAGATTGAACCCTTAACAGTTTAACAAGTTTCCCAAATGCAAGGCAGAAGTAAGCAAGAGCAAAAGCCAGATGGAGCAAACAGGATGAAAGGAAGACGGAAACGGCTTCCTGGGAAAGTGCTCAGGAAGAACTGGGAAGGTTGGTGGAGCTCTCTGAAAGGACATTTCAATGACTGAGAGATTCATGGATGAGTAAAGTTAGAGCCTATCTACACTACTGCTTTAAAACGGTTTATAACAGTTTTAAACTGGTCAATAACCGTTATTAACCGGTTTAAAACTGTTATAAACCGTTTTAAAGCAGTAGTGTAGATAGGCTCTTAGTCGAAAATAGGTAACAAAAGCTGCAATTAGAAACCTAAGGAAAGTTCGAGGCCCCAGGGTAAAGCTAGGCTTAATATGAAGATTCTTAAAATGGAACAGAGGATTGCACTTTAAGGAAAGTGGAAGAGGGTTCATCAGTGAGTGAAGTAGAGGTGACTGCTGTGGCTACATCAGCTAGTCATGTGAATAATCTTGGTGGCAGACTGCTGGGTGGAAGCAAGAAGGTCAATGTGGGAATGATGAAAGATGTCAAAAGGTATGTTGGACTGGCCATGGTACATCATGCAGGATGAAATGAAGTTTAAGGACTAGGCACAGCAACCAATAGGATGACTATGGCAACATTATGAAGAAAGCAAAGCCTCAGTTTGGATCTCGGTTAAGAAAGAAAGGGCAGATTAATGAGCAATACAGAGAATGACAGAAATTTTATTGATGAAGGAAATAGAAACAGTGCAGTATTTAAAGTAAAAGATGAAGAGGCCTCTCTATGGATTTGTGAGTTTGATCGGATAGTTATCACTGCTTTAACATGGTTCACTATGATTTCCATCTCTATTTTTTTTTAAAAAAAATGCAGGTCTCGTTAGCCTAGAAAAAGTTCCAGAATAGACAAAAACTTTTTAACTTCTATTCTCTTGACTCCATGAGGTGACACTTGCCGTTGGAAAGATTCTAGTTTAACGATACAAAAGACTATGCTACACAGATGGAGTGAACAGGCTGCCTGTGTGTGCAACAAAACTGTTCTGTAGGACCTAAAGCCAGGAATGATATCACGTTTCTGCCCATCTACAGGGATGTAATGATTTTCATGTAAATCTGTAACTTTCTTAAGTATTGGAAAGGCAGTTTTATGATTACTAATACACAGTGTTCTAGAAACCTGAGAAGAACAGAAAATGCTCTCCATGCCAGAAATCTGACATTTCCAAAGGTGGCAAATGCATTTTTCATGTGGATTTTGGAGTTTATTTAAATTCAGCAATAGCATTCACTTGGAAATGTTAGAATGCTGCCCAGAGCAGGGAAAATGGGTGGAGGTGCTTATTAAAACTACAATGGGTACACATTGTATGCACGCATATTTACAGTAAAACATATTATACTCTTCGTTACCAAGTAATACCAATTTATGTAGCAATTTATGTAGAGGAACGTTTGGCTCTCCAGATGTTGTTGGATTAAACCCCCATCCTCCCTGACCACTGGCACACAAATATATAAGTATACAAAATACAGTGTAACTAGATATAGAAAATGTAAACAAATCTTAAACGGTAATTTCCGGATTGTACTACACCGTTTCATACTTCATCAGTAAAGTCACGTCTTCAATATGTTTTCTTGACAATCTTCACCTTATTGTTACTGATTGGTTTCACAGGTAGCCAGACATTCTTTCACACAAAATTGACTAAACAGTCTTAAATAGTCCATTGATAAAATACCAAACAATCTTGGCTACAGAATAAACAGGCTTGATACCTGATATTATCATGGCATCAAGCCTGTTTATACACTGTATTTTGTATACTTATATATATGTGTGCATTGCTCTGCAGTTTATACATGTTTGTAAAATTATATATGTGATTGCATCGCTCTGTAGGTCATACATTCACAGTATTAACAGTGGTTTGAGGAGTTATACCTACATGCTTAAAGGTGGTAGGAACTGTTATTAAAAACATTTAGACCCCTCAACGGGAGTCTTAAAGTGTGTTCAGCATTGAGTACTTTACATTAGATATTAAAGGCTTGAATGCTCCTATGTGCTATTCGTGAATCCACTTTTGGGTGCTCAGGAGCCAATCAAGGCACGAGCAGCGCAGGAGAGGACTTGGCTTGATTTACAGAACCCAGTCCTGCAAGCCCCGGCCAAATGTAGTGGAATCGGAGATGAGTAGCCAGATTCATCTTCTGGCCACTCATGTGAGGGAATTCCCTTGTTATGGCCAATTAGAGATGGGAGGTAACATAGAGATTCCTCTCCCCAAGTCAGGGGATGGAAAGAAGGGGGAGGCAGAGGGGACCATAGAGGGTGCACAACCCTCTCCAGGCAAAGTTGGGAAACCCAGTAGGCAAGATTAGGCCTGCAGGCTGGAGTTTTCCCTCCCCTGGTGTATATCTTGGGAAGGAGAATCCAACATATCCTATGGTTCCTGGGCCAGTAGCCCGGGGACAATAGGATTGCTCTGTTAGATAGAACGTCATTATTATAAATGGCTCTTCTACCATGGAAAATATGTCATAATAGATTCATTGCTAAGCCTGTGAGAAGTTGAGGTTCTTCCACACAATTTTTATTTTTATTTTGGAAGGAGAATGTGTGAAATTTTTCTTGGCATCTGTTTTATATATTGTCAAAACATTAAAAAAAAATTAAAAAGATATCCAACAATACAAATGTGAAAGCAAAGGAACTGCAACATAACATCAACCACCAAATATGTTCTTCATGACCATGACGTATGTGTATGCCTGGTCAGAGGACAATCTATCCTTATCCATCATTTACTCTGCAAAAATAATGACCTGTTTACATAACAGTCATGAACCAATCTGGAATGCTTCTTATATTGTGTCAAAAACAAATTAATTTCATAAATCTTTGATCTTATAGTACAAAAGTAGTATAATTTGGTACTCTGTTAGGCTGACCATATGAAAAGGAGGACAGGGCTCATGTAACTTTAACAGCTGTAGAGAAAAGGGAATTTCAGCTGGCATCATTTGTATGCAATTCGTACCTGTTGAAATTCCCTCTTCATCACAACAGTTAAAGCTGCAGGGCCCCTGCCCTCTTTTGTATCTGGTTACTCTAGTATAGTGCCTGCAACTTTAATTGTTGTTATGAAGAGGGGATTTCACCAGGTACTAATTGCATACAAATGACGCCTGCTGAAATTCCCTTTTCTCTGCAACTGTTAAAGTTACATGAGCCCTGACCTCCTTTTCATATGGTCAGCCTGCTCTGTATTCAACTACAGAGAACTGCTTCTGGCCAACTTCATGTTATTCCTTTCCCCTCTGTTGTGCTCCACATACCATTTTTAATGCCATAGTAAACCTATGCCTTGATGGAAATTGTTTGTGGCATTTTAAGCATTTGCAATTACATTTTGCCCATTCCCACCATTTGCACTGATCCCTACATCACTTACAGTACAATACAAAACAATTCACTGGCTATCTTGTTCCTACAGGGCTAAAAGTGGAACTAGGTTTTACATGTAGTTCCATAATGGGTTTTTGTTTGTTTTTTGTTTTTTGCTTCTTAAAACAATCCAGCTGCTAATACATCGATTTGAAGCAAATGACTTTCATGGCAGCAGGGTGGAGGATTGACACTCTCCCATCCTGCCATTTTCCCATTGAAAATTATCCCCAGCCGCAAAGCTGCTGAAACAACTACTGAGAGTAGGCCCCATTGCCAGGAGAAATAATTCAATAGTTTGTTTAAAAACAACAACAACAACAACAACAACAACAAACAGAAGCAATGCTATGCTAAGCCTGAACACTTTTTTTGCCTGTTCTAAGGTCTCTCAAAGCAGCATTGTGACCAGCCACTTCCACTTTTCATTTGGCACCTTTTCCAAACTTCCTGCATCCTCTTCCACCCAATCGCTATGAGCTCACCAGCACTCGGGTAGGGATGTATGGGAATTCTGTTTCAGTTAGTTTTCGATCAGGTTTACCCAGTTCACATGTTACAACCAAGCACGAACTCAGACGCCATCTGCATTTGAAGTTCATACATTTCCAGGCCTGCAATGTGATTTGCGTAGGCTCACCATATGAAAAGGAGGACAGGGCTCATGTAACTTTAACAGTTGTAGAGAAAAGGGAATTTCAGCCAGTGTCATTTGTATGCAATTAGTTCCTGGTGAAATTCCCTCTTCATCACAACAGTTAAAGTTGCAGGGGCCCTGCCTTCTTTTGTACATGGTCACTCTAGTATAGTGCCTGCAACTTTAACTGTTGTGACGAAGAGGGAATTTCACCAGGTACTAATTGCATACAAATGACACTGGCTGAAATTCCCTTTTCTCTACAACATCAGCCCTGTCCTCCTTTTCATATGGTCAGCCTAGATTTGTGGACCAACAAATTGTGCTTGACAGCATGTGAACATTTTTCCTTTCTTTATTGTGAATAATAACAAAACACAACACACGTGCAAAGTGTAGATTTAAAAGATGTGCATGAAAACATGCATCCTTTTCAAAAAAAAATGTGCACCAATGGGAAAAGAATGCATACATTTCAAAGATGTGCACAGCTGATGCGTACATTTGTAAAAATACACGTGAAAATACACAGAGGTTTTCACACGAAAGAAAAAAAATAAAGCTCACAATCTGATATGGACTTGAGTCAGAACAAGCTTCAAGATCGAATTTGGAGAATTTTGGCGAGCTTGAATTTTGCTGATTCACACATCTTACAGTCGAAGCAATCAATTCCATTAAGCCAAGTTTTTTTAAGTGAATGACGGAGACGGACCTTCTATCACTCTTGGCTTTACAAGGGAGAGTTAAACTTCTATCTCAATTATTGCTCAAATGACGTTTTGATAGAGATTACACCATTTTCCTGAGATGGCCTTCTTTTTTTTCATACATATAAAAATATATGCTGCCGTTGAGCAACTGACAAGGGAGGGAATCTTACATCTTCTGCTGTGGATGCCAGATCACCAAGAGGAAGCTTTCACTCTTTTTTTTCATCAGAAAGAAGAGCTTCAGGTCACACTGACAGCACCACCATAGTCAAATTATATGCAAAAATCTGGACTGATAGAAGTATGAGTTCAATCCAATCATGCATGAGCAGACGTACTTGCACAACAGGACATGCCTTTCCCCTTCTCAGCCATGCAGCACCCCATGACCCTGAAATATGCTCCAGCAGATTTCCCAACCCTACAGAACAGATTTCCAGTAGGGGGAAACCATTTTTCCAGGGGATTCCATTCCGCTGGTGTATGGCCATCACTGGATCCAACCCTACACCTGCAGCATTTATAATGAATATTAAAGTAAGTTATATTTACAGTACTAGGGGCTGTAAAAACTGTGATGTGATGAGCTGAACTGAACCTAATTCTCAGCATCCCTACCAAACCACAATTCCCAGGATCCTTTGAGCGAAACTATGACTATTAAACTGGTGTAAAACTTGTAGTGATTTGTTGAGGAACCCAAGAATGTCAAGAATAACAATGATGATTCAAGAGCAGGGGTGGACAGAAGGTGGATTAGGATCTGCTAGTAGATCTCTGGGTGATTTATAGTAGCTCAGCAATTATTTTTGACTCCCAGTTATTTAAAAACAGCACTCCTAAATTATACTGCTGATATGAAGAAACTTGGTAGAAGTGGGTAACCAAGAAGGGGATGTGTGTGTGGAAAGACAATGTTCTGGTCAGATTCTGGTATTTAAAATAAGTTCCTGGTCTCAAAATTCTTTAATTCAAAGTGTACATTTTTCACACTATGCTCCAGTTGGTAGATCTCAAGATTCTAATTAAAAAATTAAGTAGATCCCACAAACCTGACATCCCCCACTCTTGTTCAAGAGAACCAGAACACTGAGAACTGTAAGAGTAAGAAACAAAAGCATAAACTAAATGGCTTTGAACTTCAGGTGTACATCTTGATTCAGTGACTGCATAGCACAATGAAACAAAGTTAGACACAAGGGGCTGTAGTGAAAATTCAGAAGACTTTTGTTATTTCAAGGAGTTAGGGGTGTACAGTAATTGCTCCTTCTAATGTCTAGACTTTCAATTGGGCCTTCCAGTTCTTCCCAGGGTCAATTATCTGGTTGAGACTGAACATTCTCGAGGCTAGGAGATAAGCCTCTGGTGAGATCGCAAGGTTGGCCACTTGTTGCGAGAGTAGCCAGAAGTGTTATATCTATGTTGGTTTACTGCCAAACATTCTGAAGTCAGTGGAGTAGAGCTTGAGAATAAGGGAGGCTTTACTATGAGTACAGTAGTATATATGGATCACTGAGACGCTGAGCTTCTCAACACATAGGAAACATCCCACAGCCTTACTGGGGCTTTCGTCCTCTGCAGTCTTTCCACCTTCACAACACGCTCCTTTACACACAACCACATAATTTTGAATTGAAAACTTCCCTTCTCGGAAAGGCTCCATTATGTTTAATGAGAGAGTGCCATTTAGGACCGGAATTATAGCGCAATGCCCACTTATACACTGGGGAGATCCCATGATATCCCAGAGATAAATGAAATACCATATAATCTCCAATTACAGGGGGATAGTGCGGGAGATGTCCTGAAAGTTGACGACGTTGTGTAATTGACCTGCAAACTTCTGTCAATGGCCAATCATGAATGTGCAATAAATTGAGCATTTAGAGAAGCTCAGTCCCAAGGTGTGGGTTTTGATGGGAGGCCATTTGGTGTCACATTCATTGTCATATTTTGATTCTGAGATCCCCCAACAACTGTAGTGACATAATGATCTTGCTTTGAAGTAGATCACTGCAATTACCGTGTTTTGCTTCCTTCTGCTTTGTTAATTTGCTTCTGTTTAAGAAAAACTTTAGCCTTTACCCATTAGTGTGCTCATTGTATTCTGAATCCAAAAAAGAATCTTTGCCTTCTGGCAACATAGAGGGTAAAATATTGCAGTGTAAAATATCCTATTCATAGTAAATTTAATGTGGATAAACTATTAGATATAGGTGAGCTGTTTTAACATAAAATATGGAAACTTTCATTAATTAGTACTATTGAAAGTCTTGTTTTTTAAACACCTGGCAATCCAGGATCCTAGGGCACATCATTAAAAAAAACCTATGAGGTCATCTTCTCCTGACCTTGCCAACAGAATTTTCCTCCCAACACTATATGGATAAGTGTCACTTCTCAGTGCAGTTTAAATCTTATGGAAACAGCATATAAATTTGCCAGGATTCCATATACTTCCCCACTCATGTTCTAAGTAACCAAGGGAACTCTCAAGCCACAGTAAACCAATGACCCCTTTTTCATTCCAGGGTTTATATTAGGTGAGTTGCAGTCACTTTTACAACCATATTCAAGGTCTAGGAACTGGATTTAAAGCCTGCTAGTAGTACAGAGCACAAGGTCAGATCCTACATGGGCAAGCTTTAAATGCAACACCATGAGGGACTAGATTCAATCTATAGATCATGAACAAGAGCACTCTATTATGGCAATAGTGTATCTGAAGGGAAGAAGGAGCAAGCCCCTACTGTTCCCCATTTCCAGCTCCCTGTATGTATGTATGTATGAATGTATGTATATAAAGTATATATATATATATATATATATATATATATAAACTTTGTACAAAAGAGGATATAGAAAAAGGTCAGCTCATTTTCTGTTCCAATTCTTCCTGTTTGCTCTGCCCCCAACACAGACATGCTGACAAAGGTTCTTAAACCTCAGATGAGGAACGGGGTAGAAATTTGTTCAGTTCACATTTCAATTGTAATGCAAACTTACCCAATTTTGTATTTTTGAACCAATATGCAACCGAAGCAGAGTTAGCCTTCGAAATCCCCATTTCTCTGAATTTTGCAATGAAATTCTCCAATAAAGACATATGTTTTTTAAAAAAATCTGTACAGTGGGGGAGTGTGCACACAAACATGGGAATATGAGAGAAAGTTGCCTGCAAAATATGTGTAGATGAGACAAAACTGTACACAAAAATGCTTTATTAGGAAAAATGGATACAAAAATGCATACACATGAAAACTTTTTTAAAAAAAACCCACTCCTCAAACTTTGGGATGAATGGAACTTCAGGTTGGAAAAAATGAGAAACTAAAAGAAATCAAAACTGGCTGATTTATCTAACCCTACCTCAGATCTACAGTCTCTAGCACTTTGCAAGACAGAGCTGGCTCCTTGTTTAAGTAGGCCCTGGTCACAATGCCCTCTGTTGGCCCCTTCCTACATTAGTGCCCCTGACACTGGCTGCAGACTTAGCTGGCAAGACAAATGCAATCTGTCATTGAAAAATTCCCACAATGTAGTGGAGCAATACAATATTAAGTACTCCCAAAGCACTGTGGGAATTGTTAAATAGCAGCTCACAGCTGCCTGGGGTTAGACATCAGCACTAGCGGGCTTGCTGAGGGTCTGGGACCCCAGCAGCTGCTTCAGGGTACCAGGTGCACAAGGGATATATACAATAAGCACATGTGCACTTCTCCAATGGTGCCATGGCAGCCCTTTTCTTACGAATGGGCTGCCCATGTGCCAATGATGCTAACTTATATTGGTGACATCCTTGAATTCTATAATCATCACCATTTTTATATCTATAAGTAAAGTGGATGGCCCAGTTATGACCAGCAGCTACCCACAAAGAAGGTTTAGGAGACTTTCCAAGAGTGAGAGAGCAATTGATGCTGCGGGCAACTGTACATGTTTTAATTTGTAAGCCGCTTTGGGTCCCAGTATTGGGAAAAAGGCGGGATATAAATAAATATAATAATGACAATAATAATAATCCACACCAACATCCAGAAAGCAGTCATACTTAAAACATGCTCAATTGTCAGGAAATTTCTGAATCTGTAAAAGACAGCATGACTTGGCAAAGCCCATTATGTCTGTCTAGAAAAACCGCAACGAATGAGGAAGAGATGACTAATAATAATAATAACCATACTTGGAATACTATGTACAGTTTTGGTCACAATGGGTTGCACAACCAGTTGGACAACAGGTTGCACAAGAGTTATGCACAACTGTTTGCACAACAGATTGTGCAAGTATAATGCTTGCACAACCTCACTTGTGCAAATATAACTTTAGTTGGATTCTCCTCTTGTGCATAGTTTGGAACCTAGTTTCTGCTAGCACAGCATCATTTGTGCTAACAGAGTGACACGGTTGGATACTACCCCTGATGCTTCAACTTTTGAAGCGCCTAAAAAGTTCACTGAACCAAATGCCTACATTCTAATTTAGAAGAAACTAGTCAGCCAGACAGGTTTTTGCCACCTTCCAATGGGACCAACTTTCCTGACATTGTTGGGATCAGAGGAACTTAGCTTGTGAAGGTTTTTCAGACTTTTAAAAGACTGTTCAACTATACACCAATTTAAGCAAACAAGTAACTTTGGGCATGCCTCTTGAAACCCAAGACAAATGGACCCTGATGTATGGGGAGATCCATAAAACCACACATCACACTTATCCAGCAACGTGCCACCACAAAACATTTCTGGATAATCTACACTGGCATGGCAAAATCCACCTGGCAAGCATCCACCTGGCATGCAGCCAAACCATCTCTGGCATGCAGCCAGAACCATCTCTGTCACTTGAGGCTCAGGTGGCCTCAGTGACATGGAGTGCCTTCTACCAACTTCAGTTGGTGGCCCAGCTATGCCCCTATCTGGACAGGGATAACCTGGCTTCAGTTGCCCATGCTCTGGTAACCTCCAAGTTAGATTACTGCAATGCACTCTACGTGGGGCTGCCTTTGAAGACGGTTTGGAAGCTGCAGCTTATGCAAAATGCAGCGGCCAGATTGATAACTGGGACCAGGAGGTTCGAGCATATAAGACCTACTCTGGCCCGCTTGCATTGGCTGCCTGTATATTTCCGAGCCCGATTCAAGGTGCTGGTTTTAACTTATAAAGCCTTACACGGCTTGGTACCACAATACCTGATGGAATGCCTTTCCCGACATGAATCTACCCGAACACTATGTTCAAAATCTAAGGCCCTCCTCCGAGTGCCTACTCCAAGGGAAGCTCAGAGGTCGGCAACAAGGGAGAGGGCCTTCTCTGTGGTGGCCCTCCAATTGTGGAACCATCTCCCTAACGAGGCCCGCCTGGCGCCAACATTGTTATCTTTTCAGCGCCAGGTCAAGACTTTCCTCTTCTCTCACGCGTTTAGCAATATCTGATGAGCCTGGGTTTGTTTTGTTTTTAGGTAAATAGCTTTTTAAAGTTATTACAGTGGTTTTAAATGTATATGTATATTATGTGTATATTGTATGTTGTTGCTATTTTAATTTTTGTATATTGTTTTTAATTGTTTTAATCTTATGTAAACCGCCCAGAGAGCTTCGGCTATGGGGCGGTATACAAATGTAATAAAATAAATAAATAAATAAATAAATACATGAAGCAGCTACCATAAAGGTTTGGATTGTAAATTTCAAGCAACCACCATGTGGTCACTTGTTTTTTGTGAATCAGGTCCTTTCTCCTGCCAATGAACTGAGACATTTTTATGCAAAGACAACCAAAATGCATAGTAAGGACATGCCCTGATGACATCAAAGTAATTCATTCAGTAACTCATCGTGTTCCTATTTCACTGTTTTAAAATTAAAATCAATGGTAAACAATATATATTTATTTGAATTCCACACTGATGTGTCAGCCAAGTTCTTATATGGTTGTTTGACTTCATCCCAGTATCCCTTTTGCTAGGAGGTAAAATAGCTGAAAGTTTGAAGATTTCCACATAACTGTTTGGAAACTAGCCTGAGGTATATGTCTCTTCACACTCTCACACACACAATTCCAGGGATGTTCTGTACATTGTACAAACCATGTTTGAGTAAAGGGTTTTTTTTTTATAACCCCACCCCACCCCATTCATCTGAAAACAACTTTTTGAGGAAAGTCACTATTTCTCCCATTTTACACAAGAAGAAACTTGAAACTGAGGCCCCCTCCACAAGAATGCGCCTTTGCGCCTGGTTCCGCGATTATGCGCATTATCGCGGAGGCGCATTTACTCACAATCCCTCTGCACGGGAGGCGGCGAGAAGCGGCGAAGCGCATTAAAAGATGCCCAAAAAGCGCTTTCCAGGTAGTTAATGCGCATAATCGCTTGTTCACACAGCGAAAATGCGCTTTAACGGCCGGAGCAAAATAAAAGTCGCTATTTAACGCGCGTTCGAAAATGCGCATTATCGGGGAGATAACGCGCCTGTACGCCCGTTTTGCGCTCCGCTCGTGTGTAGGTAAAATTTATAATGAGCCTTCAAGGCTCATTAAACGCCCCGTGTGGAGGAGGCCTGAGAAAGGGGGGAAGTGCTTTAGGCTGCAATCCTATTGGGACCCCACATTTAACTAGATTAAAAGTCTTATAGAACACAAACGGGCCTTAGATACAATAAACATGCACAGACCCAAGTTGCAGAACAAGCCCCGCGGGATATTAAAGGCACGCAATTCATTGATGATCAAATGACGCCAAAGTTTAGAAAAGCCTTCCGCTGCTTGAATGGGAAAAACCTAGTGCTCTTACTGTGTTCCTGTGTTTGGTTAGCATAATGAGCAGCACTGGAGATGTAAAAGAAAACTCATTGCTATTATTAACATAATCCACCCATAGAACGTCCCCAGCTTGGAATCATAGATTCCATGAAGCCTGCACTCCTATGCACAATTACCTGGGAATAAATCCAGCGAACTCAGTGGGATTCACCACCGAGGAAACGTGCATAGGATCGGCCTGTGGTCAATAGCGCAGCTCGGAGGAGCTAAGGCCTCCTCCACACGAGACGTTTAATGAGCCTTGAAGGCTCATTATAAATTTTACCTACACACGAGCGGAGCGCAAAACGGGCGTACAGGCGCGTTATCTCCCCGATAATGCGCATTTTCGAACGCGCGTTAAATAGCGACTTTTATTTTGCTCCGGCCGTTAAAGCGCATTTTCGCTGTGTGAACAAGCGATTATGCGCATTAACTACCTGTAAAGTGCTTTTTGGGCATCTTTTAATGCGCTTCGCCGCTTCTCGCCGCCTCCCGTGCAGAGGGATTAGGCGTAAATGCGCCTCCGCGAAAATGCGCATAATCCCCGAACCGGGCGCAAAAGCGCATCCTTGTGGAGGGGGCCTAAGACAACATGGGAAACGACCGCAAATTACTATACACGCAGCTGCCCCCATTCAAATGAGAGGGAAAGAAAGAACATCGCAAAGAAACGAAACAAGATTCTAACAAAGGGATAAAAACATTTCCTCTTGGCAAGGAAATCAGTTCTCCTATTCTACTTCAGGAAAAAGAAGAAGCTACTTAGCATACAATTTGCAAGACCAGGATCAAATCGGGGGGGGGGGGGGGGGGGGAACATCCTTCATTTTAACCGCTTTCAAATCCAAACTGCATCGGGTTTCCTACCTGGTTTAGTTTGCACAATGAGAGTAGTGACTAATGCTGCTGCAGACTGAAAGAGTTTGCTGCTAGATCCAAGTTGAGATAGGAAGGATATATTATTATGCGCAGAAAGACACGCGCCCACGTACGCAAAAAGAAAACGAAAGAAAGCAACCCCTGCAGGAACGCTCTCATCAAGTCTTAGCCTCCTTCTGTTCCAAAATCCCCGATAACCCGGTGGGTGCGCGCGAGTTTCCCCTCGTGGATCGACAGCTTGTTCAGCAAAACAGCCTCCCGGCAGCTTCGCACAGAAATTTTCTTACTAGGCAGGTTACTAGGGGGCGGGGGTGGAGCCTGGGAGATAAGAAACGCTATAGGGAAGGGGCGAAGAGGAGGATTTCTTAATTATTGTCATTTTTCTGCTATCCATGCTGCGCCTCCACGTGGAGAAACGAATGTGAGAGAAGCAGCCTGGCTGGATGAGGTAAAGGGACAAGGATAAAAGGCTGGGAGTTAGGGGGACTTACGAGCCCGTGTGGAGGCTGAAGTTCCGACAAGATAAATTGCTGAGACTATTTGTGGACAGTAAAACCCTGGCTAAATTTAATTCTACATTTGTTTATTTATGAATTTATTTGTTATATACTGCTAAATATAATAAAACCCCAAGTGGTTTACATATAAATGTTAAAATCACATTCAAAAGACAGTATTAAAATCAATTACAATAAGAGCAATACAAGGAGCAGTAAAATGGAGCAGCATGGTTAATTGAATTACAAGCTGGGGAATAAAGGGTTCTTGTTTCACCAGGGCCAGCTCCAGGTTTTTGAGTGCCCTTGGGCAAGAGACCCTCAATGGGCCCCCTCCCTCAGTCTATCTTCTGGCCCCCATTGTCACCAGCTGCTCTTGCTCATCCTCTTTCTCATCGTCGCTACCATTTGCTCCCAGGCAAAGAGCCAGTAGGCAATACCATCCGTTGCTCCTCTTCACCACCACGCTTGTTTGAGCCAGAGTGAGATGCAGGAGAACAAGCAGGTTGTGATGGTTTACAAGGAGAAGCAAGTCCAGGGCGCTTTGGGCAGTGGGAGCCCACTTGGTGTGAGCCATTGGCAGGTGCCCAACCATATCTGGCTTTGACACTGGCCCAAATTAAGGCCTAGGTTTGCATATGCCCTAGAATAGGAAGATGAAATCCTGAAGCAGTGGAATAGACTTGAGGCTCCTTCAGATGGGGGAAAATCGTGTTCCCTTATTGTGGCTCTGCTTCCTGCTTCTCTTCTGCTTTTGCAACAAGCTGTAATTAAAGGAGAAAGAGGGCAACAACCACATGACTTGTACAGCCTCAAGGCAGTTGAATAGGACAGCGCCCTCTAGTGGGCATTTTAGAGCACAACTTTTTCTGCACACGGCAGGAAAGCCTACCAAATATATATCTTAGAAGAGTCGGTTTTCTATGGTTTTATTTTTAGCTCTAAAACCTGGAAATGGAGCAGGAGATGCACAGGAGGCTGTCGGAGCCATCAGACTGACCCGTGGACATCCGTGAGTGGCCAGTAACGAGCGTGCTATAAAACACTAATTTAAAGACCCTCTTGGAGTGCTTCCACAGTCAGAAGGCTCCTGTCCCTACCAGTCAAAAAGCATTGTGTAGCTATTCTGTTCTTTTAACAGATTTGACAGTGGGAAAACACAGGAGAGTTATCAATGGAAGACAATGATGTCTGGGACCCCCCAATAAAATTTCATGAATAAAGCAGGACGATCATGCCATAAAAGCTTCATCTGGAAGCACACTTAGTTCTATCAATTAAAAGGTATTGTGCAATGTACCACCTTTTCCTCCTTAACAGAATTTTTCTGCTAAGAAAAAAGATGGAGGGAGCAGTGGGGAAACGTGGTACCTCCATAAAATTCTGTGACTGAGACAAGAGTTCAGCCCCTTTGTAAATGTTTCTAGAAGTTAAACCTCAGATGCATTTAGAGTCTGTGTCTAGCATACATGTAGGTATATGCAAATGTGTGAACACCGCTTTGGTATATTTTGAACTGTCAGCTGCAAGAAAAAAAATTCTAAGGTATTTCTAACAAAGGCCTCCTCCACACGGGGCGTTTAATGAGCCTTGAAGGCTCATTATAAATTTTACCTACACACGAGCGGAGCGCAAAACGGGCGTACAGGCGCGTTATCTCCCCGATAATGCGCATTTTCGAACGCGCGTTAAATAGCGACTTTTATTTTGCTCCGGCCGTTAAAGCGCATTTTCGCTGTGTGAACAAGCGATTATGCGCATTAACTACCTGGAAAGCGCTTTTTGGGCATCTTTTAATGCGCTTCGCCGCTTCTCGCCGCCTCCCGTGCAGAGGGATTAGGAGTAAATGCGCCTCCGCGATAATGCGCATAATCGCGGAACCAGGCGCAAAGGCGCATTCTTGTGGAGGGGGCCTTAAAAACTATAGCTTTAAAATCAATGGAGAACAGGGTTATTATTGCAGAGTAAACAAATACAACACATAGCAGCGAGTGAAGAGCTTTCAACAATTTGTATAATAAGTTACACTGTACCTTATGGTTTAAATTGTTGTGAACTGCCCAGAGACCTTTGGCTATTGGGCGGTATCGAAATGAAATGAAATAAATAAATGAGGGTGTCTGCCAGAGATCTTTGGTTTGAATGTTATACCACAATCCTATACCTACTTACCTGGGAATAAGCCCCATTGTATTCATTGAGACTTATTTCTGACTGAGTAAAAATGCATAGGATTCTACTACGATGATACTTGTACATATTTTCAATCATGGAATGTTGGCAGGTATGGGGGACACCTTTTTGAATATTCACCCATATTAAAAAGTCCCTGCAACTCAAAGACTAAGGGGAAAAGCTCCCTTGCTAGAATGCTAGTTTTCTCTTTGCTGAGAGTTGTTATTGTTTTTTAATGTGAGGGGAGCATTCAGACATTTGATTCCAGTCTAAAGTGGTACAGCCCCTGCTACCATCTCAACACCATCCAATAAGAACAGTGAACAGTTTTCATGTTAACAAAAAGAACTCTGCCACCCTGAATATAAGCAAAATGTACTCACCAACCCATGTATTTGTATGTCAACTAGCTTACACTCCAGTCATAAATACATTTATTTGGAAGTAAGTCACATTATAGCCCAATCCTATGCAGGGTTAGGCATTTTTGAAACCTATTGCAATCAGTAAGCTTTGACACCCCTAACACTGCATGGCATTGCAGCCCATATAGCTTGCTGCCAAGTAAGAATGCCTACAATTGCAGCCAAATTCATCGACTAAAGGAATAAATCCCATAGAGCTCAATGAGACTAAACATGCATAGGATCAGGTTGCACCACAACTATCCTAGAATGCTTACATGGGAATTATTTGGACAACATTAACTCAACCATTGCATGGCATGGTGGGAACAGCATGTACCTGCCCTCCCTTTTCGCATCTGGTATGCAATTCTCATACATTCATGCAGAGCTGGCATATCCAAATTATGGCCTTCCCAGTTTGGGGCTATATGTATTGATGTTTACACGCTTTTAAGCAGTAATTCAGATGTGCAGTGCCAGTGTAGATAAGCTAGGGTATCAGAAACGGCCTGCTGCCCCACCCCATGGGACCGATCAGTATTATCCAAGCTGGCCCCTTTAAGTTAGTTCCATAGATATCACCTTGAACCTCCTTCCACATAATATGCCACTGACATTTAAATGAATAATAGCAAGCCAGTTACACTGCTGATTAAACTGGTTTACATTACTTGGTATCAGTGCTAAGGGTAAGCCTCAATAAGCCCAGATGTCAAATCATATTTAAAACTTTTACTTGAGTATGGAAATACTGCATATTTTCCTCTGTCCAAAGTTTGTGGGTAGATGAAAAGTATCTGGTTATTTAACAACTGGCTTGGTTTCATGGCCAAAGTTATTTGGACAGAAACCCCCTGTGGAAGAAGTTGTAGTGTAAAATTAAATCAGTGTCAGCTAAAAATAAAGCAGGGTGGCTGGTTCCAACATAGTGACAGAGGTTGCAACAAATGATGTATATAAGAAAACATAAAAACATAGACATATCACACATGCATAAAGAAGAGCTTGAATCTAAGTTTACAGCAGAGTTCATACTAATATCAGCATGGATCTGAAAATAAACCAAGTTATTATCTGTCAGCTATGTAGCATCCTATATAAATAAGAAAACACATAAGGTATGCTGACTCGTAACACAAACACTGAGTACAGCCAGTTAAAAGAATGTGGCTGCCAGAAACAGACTCATTAACCAAAGCATCATATGCAAAGGTCCATTCCGCTGCCCCCAAGTTCTGGTTTTTTCCTTTCACTCATTTCCTAAAAATAACAGGCGTTTGGCACCAGCGCAGCACTTTTTTCTGCTTTTGGGAGAGAAAGAATTGAGAAAGCTGAGAAAATGCAAGTGAACAAATGTGTCATTCTTGACAGCCATTTTGAAAACAAATTATATTCTATATTCTATAATCATCATCATCTATTATCATCAAAAAACTACAGAAAACCTTCAGAAACTGGGCCTACCAAAATACATCCACACCAGCATCCAGAAGCAGTCATACTTAAAACATGTTCAGTAGTCAGGAATTCCTGAATCGGTAAAAGACAGCATGACTTGGCAATGCCCATCATGTCCATCTAGACAAACCTACACGAGTGAGAAAATGGAGATGAGGAGGAAGAGGAGGACGAGGAGGAGGAGAAAGTCTCATCCCCCATGGAGGGAGTTCTACATACATGCATCCAGATGCATGACAGACTGACAGTGATCATGCATTGGGTGGGGTGGGAAGCCTGCACATCAGTAGCCCTGTTCAAGTGTTTTGTATCTGAATGGAGCAAACACACAACAAGAGGGAGTGATCCAGTCCTGCCCCTTTGCATTGTCATCCTCTACTCATGGAGGTGAAGTGGAGAGCCTCTTTGATCCATGGAGGCTCTCAATGCAAGCCAGAATGCTGGAAAATCTGCATTCTGGCTTGCAAGAAGAATCTCCATGGATACAGGAGGCTCTCCTCTTCAGACAGTCATCCTCCACGAGTAGAGAGTGACAAATGCAATGATGGAGTAGGCTGGGGCTGGAGTGCTCCCTTTCATTGCATGTTTACTCTATTCAGGTACAGAACACCTGAATAGGGCTAGTGTATCTAGAGATACCTCACATGGTCTAGAGTGCCCCTTCATGTGTTTGGTACTCGTGCCACCAAATGCCTGACTAGGGGTCAGGTATTTGTTCGAATAATAGTATGCTCTGGCTGTAATTCTGCACACATTTAGACTGCTTAAAATCCCAGTCAATGTGTGTTAAGGAGCCAAAATGTATTTGGATTTGGATCCAATGTCAATAAAGAATGCATTACGAGAAAATAAACAATAAACTTATTGGAGGCAAATTCCTTCCTAAATTAACTTTTTATGGCCTGGGACAGATATAAATGAAAGCTAGGCTCTAATATTTTTCAGTAATCATTTATTACTCAAGGCAAGTTATTCAATTATTGGGATTTACTGGATAGAGTTCAGATCTGCGAATCTGAAAACATACACAACTTCCAATATAAGGATAGAATTACTGCCAGTCGAAAGGTATCTTAAGTGCTGGCTTACATGGGGAGCATTTAAATATGCCAGTATATACACAGTAGACATTTTAATAGTGCAAGCCTTACCTGTCTACTCAGAAGTAAGACCATTTGAGTTCAAATTGGGACATATTCCCAAGAATGTATAGAATTGCAATCTATATATCAGCATCTTAATTGCATATTGTGTTTGAAAATTAACTGATTTTGAGAAACGTGGAATTCAGTGACTGGAGAGAAAAGGGGATCTTTGTCAGGAATCTATTAAAAGTGCCATTAATTTTTCAGAATGTAGAAGATCCATATAAAAAGAAAAAACGTGTCAATTGAAAAATAACCCAAAGGTGTTTTACCTTTGCGGATTTTAAAAGATGACACATGAGCTTACATATTGTATGAATCCAAAATGAAACAATTTTATGTTTGGAATTTGGGGTACAAAGAAGGATAAACTGACTGGCTTGTTCATCCAGAGAAGAAGATGGTTTAAAATAGCTTGGATCAGTGGAAGCTGGTGACTCTGATGTCAATGGGGTGGTGAATCCACTTGGGGGTTCAGACAGAACTCTAAAGAAGCTATCTAAGGTATGGATAGCTCCTTTAGAATCCTGACTGACACCCTGAGCAGGGCCTTACCTGGGCCATCTTCAGTTTCTGAAGATTGTGATGTTCTCTCAATGCACTTCTGAAAGCTACAGTACACAAACAAAATGGTGAACAGAAAAGGTTCTGCCGCACATCTGTTCCTCTGTAGGCTTTTATCATTTCTTCACAAGATTGCATTCTTGGCTATTGAAGAGTTAACAATGAGATTTGTAATATGATAAATGCAACAGGCATTAGAAGCCAGCATATGAGGGACAAACAACTGGAGAAGACTACTTGGAACCTACAATTACCTAAACAGAAGGCTCAGAACTGCCGGCCATCTCAGCAATGTGTTGCCAAATCACTGTGCCAGAGTTGAATTAAAAGGCACTCAAAGAAGAAGGAAGTATACCATATTCCATTTTTTAAAAAGATTCTAAGATCTGCTGGTCGAATGACTTAAATAGTTTCTCCCTGTGAGTCAAAGCAATTGTATATAACTGTATATGAGTGTGAGAGAGATTTCTATGGGCGTGTTAGTAAGATGCCTTCTAAATGGTGTAAATGTTGATGTCCTAGAGACAGGGATGAAATTTGAATCTGTGTTTGGGTCAGTTTTCCAAACATAGTTTCCATGGGGGATGAAGACTCAGAGATAGTTCCCAAAGCTTCGTGGAAAAGGTGAAGAGTTGAGGAAGGATTTGAAAGGAAAGAGAGAGGCAACTTCGTGTAGCTGCTCTGAGTTCCAGGCATAAGGATCTGTGAACGAGACAAAATACATAATTATTTGGAATTCTTAGTTTTTTAAATTATCTGTTGAGATAACTTTTGCAATTGATAGTGGATTCCTCTTCCTTGGCTAACAGACAGTGACTTTTTCTGTAGCTCTTAAATACCACAGCCTTGGTATTGTATCATCCTTATGACCAGAATTCTAATGGAAAGCAATTGCTTGTAATTAAAAGTGCCTCGTTGAATGTCTGAAGATCCACATGCTCCTTCCCATGCTCAGCCTGCTAGCTGAAACTGGACCTTTCATCGCCAGTGTTTCCATTGATGATACACAATACTTCCCCCGGCTTTCCCCTTCGCTGATGGCATGGTATCATTTCAAAACTTGAAATTATGTTATTGTGAGTATCTTCAGTTGCTACGTATGGAAAGGGGAAACACTGCAGCTACCAAATGCATCTCCCCACCACATACTGTTTCCTAAGTAGAAAGACCTGGCTTTCCATCCCAATTATTATTTGTGGTTTATGCTTCATTATATTTTCCTCAGTACAAGAGTAGAAACTGTATCTGACCATGTGATGGTTCTGAGATCCAACAGAGTGTTCCAGATATTATTAACCAGGGGGCCTCTATCCACAAAAGTAACAACTGCTCCCAGTCCTATCTCTTGATTTTATTTGTTTATTTAAAGGCTTTTAAGGCTTTTTGGAACTTATAATTTCCCTTGCCCAAAGAGCAGCACAGCAATATCTCATTGCTGAGATACTTACATTGAAGGAAATGGTTTTTGCTCCGAAAGAAGCATTGAGGAGTTTCATCTAATGGCCTTCATCTAACGCGAGCTGCTGTACTGGCAAAAGGGTCTTCGTCCCAAATGCAGGCCCAGCACAGTGATGCAAATGGTGGTGTTCCACCAGGGTCATGAGCAAACCCAAATGATTGTGCTGTTGTAGCAGTGAAGGTCAATGCTGTTGTACTAGTGACAACTGCTGATGCCACTGATAGGAGAAGCAGCAAAACGTGCTTCCCTAGGCTCCAATCCCACACAGCTGCACTTGTTGCGCGACTACATGTGCACATGCGTGAATACTGCAACTAGTGCTGTGCAGCAAATTTCTTCTTTTTCTTATCATTGTCATTCCATTTAATGGGGGGGAATGCTTTTGGGGGAATTCAAAGGAGAAGAAAAATGCCAGTGAAACTTTCAGAGGTGGTGTGTGTGGCTCTTACGCTCAACATCGTTGTGAGGTGGCTGAGGGGGGGGTGTCCTGTCTTTCGTTGTACACATCACTCTGGCAGTCTGAAGCTTGCCCAGCTTCCTGTGACTCTGTTGAACCCCAGGGTAAAGCATCATGAGGTAACTCTTCCCATGGGGCCTTTTCAGATTAGGAAGCAAGTGCAGCTGGAGAGTCTGCAGAACAATGATGTGTAATGAAAGAACAAACGAAAGGAAGGAAGGAAGGACATTCTGAGCCACCTCACATCAATAAAGTAAGCTCAAAAACACCACCAAAAGACATTGTAAAGTGCCCTGAAAATGAGGTAGAAAAGCTGAAGCCTCTTTTACATCAGGAAGAAACCCTTTTGGAAAATGAAAAACATATTTTGGTACAGCACTAACTGCACCCACATCAGTGGATTCGATTTCATGAGAGTATCTCATCTGATGGCCCCCAAGCTGGAAGGCCCATGTGATTAGCCCCACCTATATGTTCCCAATATTCAAATACATGCCACAGCCACATTGGATCTTTCCACAGGGAAACAGCTCCCACACAGCTGTGGCTGTTCATGATGGGGGCTCTGGGGCACAAAAACAGGTGGGGCAGCTTTTGAGATGTGTTGCAACCTCACAAGATAGCATTGAACTTGGAGGCTTCCATGGATCCAGTGCCCTGCTGGACTACTGCTGGCAGGGTAGAAGAAGCAGCAGTGGTGATTTTTGCGTCTACACCTTCCGTTTTCTTTCTTTTTCCCCCCCTCTCTAGATGGGCCACACATTGGCACATCCCCTTTTAGACCTCCCCAAAGGCCACTTTTGTGACTTCAGAATGCATGTGCTGTGGTTCTTTCTATGACAGCTGTGAGGAGGAGTGGGGAGGGATCAAATACTGGAGTCCCCCTCCTGAGGTCGTAGCAGTGTCTCTGGCCTTGGAAGGAGAATCCTGAAGAATCTGTGGTCCCTAGGATCCTCTCCCAGGACCACGGGGCTGCTCTCTTAAATGGCATCTAAAATTTTATGTACAAAAGGTTGTTTTTTTAAATGGTGCTTCATTATGTACGGAAAGGTTCCAGGTATTGCTGCAGCAACATATAGGATCCTGCATGGAACAGAGCTGTCCCTAATGCTTTGAATGGTTGTTATAATAATGTGCAGGATCTGATACACAACCTAGTTCAGGGAATGGAAGGACTTTCTCCCAAGTCAGATCAACTACTGATCCTGACATTCAACTCAGTTCAAGGCCAATCTGTATATTCAGCAGAATCAAGTGGTATATTTTTCTTCTTCTTCTGGATAGTGCCACTTCGGGGTGCCTGTGGAGAGTTGTATATTTGAGTGCTTCCTTCCTTGCATGTGGAAAAGCATTTTTCTATGTGCAGGGATATTGCTTCCCCCCCCCCCCCAATTAATTCTATCACCTAACTTGATGCCTTAAATCATCCAGGCAAGGCAAAATGGAGAGCCAGTGTGGTGGGGTGGCTAGAGTGTCGGTGTTGTGTCTAAACCCACTCCCCTTGGGCAGGATGAAGGACTGTCAGATGGTAATTCAGAGTCAGATTCTGAGGCCGAAGAGACAGCGCAAGAGACGTCTCAGCCTGTACCAGGAGTGCGGGAATTGCTTCCCATGGCCTCTTCCCCAGCTGCGAAAGAACCTTCGCCAGATCTTATCTCTGATGGTGTAAATAACCCCAAGCTGAGAATCAGGCATCTTCCGAGGAGGAGGGCGTGGAAAGCCTGGTAGATGCAAAATTCTGGTAGGAGAGAAAAGTGGGCTGAGTCAAGGGAAGGGAGAAGGAGGTCGGCCAAGGTAATTGCTCGGAAACGGCTTGGTCAGAACCAGTCTCCCTGAAGGCGTACTGAAAGAAATGGGCTTTCCCTTTCCTTGAAAGAACAACTGGTTTGCTTGCTTTGCATAATCTTGCCTAGAGGACAAGCCTCTTAGAACTTTTAGACTCCCTTCAGCTGGGAGAAGATGTTTATTGCCTGAATAAAGCTTTGTGGATTTCATGGCAGACCTCTTTATTGACTTCAAATAAAGCAAGGAGAGAGACAGCCGGACTGAGAGTCGGGAGATCCAGTTTCCAGTCCCCACTCGGCCATGGAAGCCCACTGGGTGACTTTGGGCCAGTCACAGACTCTCAGCCTAGCCTACCTCACAGGGTTGTTGTTTTGAGGATAAAATGGAGAGAAGGAGGATTATGTACACTGCCTTGGGTTCCTTAAGGAGGGGAAAAGGTGGGATATAAATGTAATAAATAAATAAATAAATAAATAAATAGATACCACTTGATTCTCCTAGTTGTGTAAACTGCCCCTCACATGCTTAACGATGTGACCCTAAGCACTCTTACTAAGGAATAAATCCCACTGAACTGAATGGAACTGCCTTCTGGGTAAATATGTGCTGCACGTGTCACTTAACACTCTCTGCTCTGGAGCCACATCTCCACAATGTGTACCTTCTTGTTCCCCTTCTTACTTCTGACACAGTTTGGTCTGGACCACTGAATCCTGCTTTGCAGCACAGAATTTCTTTGATGGGCTTGTTTGTTATGATCCCATGATACTTCAGCTACAATGGGAGCCAGCCAGCTGCACTGTGGAATGCCTGCTGTATTGTCATTCTGCCGTTATAATGGGACTGGAACTGACAAGCAATATAGCAGGATGCCTCTCCTATCTCATACGCATTGAAAGACTTTTTTTTCTTCATTTGAAATTTTACTGAATATGTGTAAGACAGGGTTATGAAAGGTTGTTGGCAAAGCACAGAGAAAGAAGCTTTGGGGCATGGAATGGTTCTAGATGGATGTACAAGCGATAGGGTAATGCTTTAATATTCATTAAACAAAAAACCTATGGTTTACAAAAACAATGTTAAGGCTCCACAGTTTCCAACCAAGCACCAAAAAGCAGGGAAATTGGGAGTTAAGGCTCACAAGCCTTAACACCACATCCTCCCTAAGGAGGCAGAAAGTGCAAGTGAAATTCTCATTCTCCCAAAGCAGATAAACCATGAGGACAGGATGGAGAATATGATATGCAGAGGTGACTGTGGGGTTGTGGAAAACTGATAACGAACAACTTAGGGCCACCTACTTCTCTTTTTTTTTTTTGTTTAGAGCAGCCCTTCCCCAACCTGGTGCCCTCCAAAGGTGTTGGACTACAACTCCCATCATTGCAAGTCAGTATGTCCCATGGTCAGGAATGCTGGGACTTGTCATCTCAAAAATTTAGATATGCAATTTGATATGCAGAGGTGACTGTGGGGTTGTGGGAAGTGATGATGAACAACTTAGGACCAGCTACTTCTCATTTCGTAGAGCATCTCCTTATGTTGAGAGTTGCAACCCAACACATCTGACAGGCACCAGGTTGGCAAATGTTGTTCAAGAGGAAGGGAAGGCAGAATGTAGATCTCCAGATGTTTTAGAATTCAACTCATAAAAGCCCCTATCAGCATGGGCAGTTGTCAGGAATGCCGCGAGTTGATGTCCAAAACATCAGGATAGATCTATTTTCTGCCCACATCTGTACTAAAGTATGATGTTTTCCAGCATTGTGATCAATCAAGGAACTACAAAAGAGCTGCATCATTTTAAATAATAAACTGTATAAACCAAATGAAACAACAATGAATGGATCTTGAATACATACGGTAATCCAGATAGCCCTTCAGACGTCAACATTAGTTTTCAACACATGGCATAGGATGTTTGTTTCTTGAATATCAGATAAAGGATTTCTCTTACTTGTTCAGCAGTGTGAGATCAAAGGCAGAGCTACCACTTAATACTTTCATGCATCAGTATTATTTTAAAATTAAGTATGAAATGATTTTTGTCTTCCCCATAACACATAACAGGAGAGTTAAAGTGCAACACATCTGGAGAGCACCAAGCTGGAGAAGGTTGACTCCTATACTTGTCTTCTCAGAAGCCAGTGCCACTGAATTCACTAGGGCTTACTCCCAAGAGGTATAGGATTGCAAACTAATCTCATCTGAAAGTTGTTCAAGACAGCCAAACTAAACCTCTTCTGCTCCTCTGTCGCTTTGATGAGATGATGTATTGTGGAGGGATTGTGGGGAATGAACAGTATATTTTGTTTAAATACATTTTTAAGAAAAAAAAAACATTGGCAGGATATTGATCAAAAGTTGGAAGTGCCTGGCACATGCTCTGGTTCTAGATCTGTAATGAATAGTTCCCCTTTTGTTATCAAGCGTGCTGCTATATGCGAGATGTGTTTGAGAGATGTGTTTGAGACCCTGTATTTGGTAAAGATATGGAACAGCATTCCCCATCTTGTTGCCCTCCAGGTGTTTGAGATGACAAGTCCCAGCATTCCTGACCATGGGACATACTGACTTGCAATGATGGGAGTTGTAGTCCAACATCTTTGGAGGGCACCAGATTGGGAAAGGGCTGCTCTAAACAAAAAAAAAGAGAAGTAGGTGGCCCTAAGTTGTTCGTTATCAGTTTTCCACAACCCCACAGTCACCTCTGCATATCATATTCTCCATCCTGTCCTCATGGTTTATCTGCTTTGGGAGAATGAGAATTTCACTTGCACTTTCTGCCTCCTTAGGGAGGATGTGGTGTTAAGGCTTGTGAGCCTTAACTCCCAATTTCCCTGCTTTTTGGTGCTTGGTTGGAAACAGTGGAGCCTTAACATTGTTTTTGTAAACCGTAGGTTTTTTATTTAATGAATTTCATGGCTTTGTGTAATGGATGACTGGATATTATACAGTTGACAAGCAGCCAGCATCAGCTAGGATGTTACACCATTTTGACATCCAATATAAAATCAAAGCTAGTGATATGTGGTGCACCCACTTTTCAAAATAATAAATGAACCCCAGAAGTTATGCTCTCTCACTTGAAATCTGAGGGGTCTCATTTGAATTTTTCAATAGCCAATGTCCAGAAATAAAAGCTTTCTATGACTGACTCATGAAAAGAAGCATTTCATGTTTTGTGTCTGTATTTGGAGAGAACCTAAAAAAAAAATCTACTGGACTAAAAACTCCCCGATTTATTCTGGAAGCACACAAGATGATACAGGAAAATATCCTAAATTAGAATAAGTTACAGTTTACTATATTAATTATTTTAGCTCATTTTATGCTACATGCTTTTTCTTCCTGTTTGCATCTTAAAGTAGCAGATTGTGATCATGTTTGTGGTCAAGTTTCAAGCCTGCATGGGCTGCATTTCCATCCATAGATATTTACTTAAAAGACCCATTGAATTTCCTTGGTTTTTTAAAAGCAACGTATTTGCTTTAGATTTGCCACTCTCAGCACTCTGCGCATGCTATGTATGCCTGCTCCGTCTACCCTATTGTTCCCTGCAGGGCCCAGCTAGGGGAGGTCAGTAAATTAAACCAAGGGATGAAGGATGGGATTCCATCAAGTTCAGCTGAGAGCATTTGCTGTAGGACATGGACCTAACAGGAACGGTGAGGTCAGGTTTCTGGCAGACCCATTTAAGCAACTTTATGGCCTGATAGTTCTCTGTTCAGTAGCCTGCAGAAGCCTCATAAAGCAATGGGCATATGAACACAGTTATTATGGTCTGCCACTTTGTCTTTAGTAGTCTGAGGTCCAGACCTCTTCAGAACGGGGAATAGTGTCATGTTATAGGGTGACCACATGGAAAGGAGGACAAGCCATCCAAAATGGTGGCCAGCACAACATCTTGTGATACTAAATTCTATAGTTAACCAGAACTGTACACAGTATTCTAAGTGTGGTCACACCATAGATTTGTATAAAGGCAGTATGAGACTGGCAGTTTTATTCTCAATTACTTTTCTTATAATGCCTAACATGGAGTTTGCTGTCTTTACAGCTGCCACACACTGGGTTGACATTTTCACTGAGCTGTCAACCACATTCCCAAGTTTTTTTTCCTTGTTTAGTCACTGCAGTCTCAGATCCCATCAGTGTATATGTGATGTTGGGATGCTTTGCTCCAGTGTGCATCACTTTACAAATGCTTACCTAGAACTGTTGTTGCCATTTTGATGCCCATTTTCCCACTATGGAGAGATTCTTTTGGAGCTCTTGGTAATCTCACTTCATTTTAAAAACCCTAAATATTTTGAGGTCAGCAGCAAATTTGGCCATCTCACTGCTCACTTCTATATGCATGTTGTGAAGAAAGTGGATAGGGAGGCAGTTTCTCCCTTTCTCATAATATTAGAATGAGGGTGGAAGTGAGCACTGACGTAGCCACATTTGGTGATGATACCAAATTATTTAGTCTTGCTAAAACAATGGAGGATTGTGAGGAGCTCCATAAAGATCTCTGCATACCGAGAGAATGGCCATGAAAAGGGCAAATGCTGTTCAATGTAAGCAAGTGTAAAGAGATGCACATTGGGGGATCACAATTTCACATATACACTAACAGGATCTGAGCTAATTAGCGGTGACTGACCAAGAAAGAGTTTGGAGCAGGGGAGGTGGACAGCTTGATGAAAATGTTGATCCGGCCGCTGTGAAAAAGGCAACCTCCGTGTAAGGCGTAATTAGGAAAAGAATCCTAATTCTTGAAGACTAATATGAAAAATAGTAGGTTCTCTGATTTGCACTTGGTATGTGGATTCTTTAATCTTACTATAGTAAAAATAACATATTTTAGTTTTAGATTCATGACTGTATTAGCAGTAAGTTAGTTGGGAAACAAATGTATTAGGAAGTGCAAAAAGTGAGTATATTGCATAATTTGTGACAGCTCTATTCATACATAGTTTATGGTATGTAGTAAGTAAAGAACAAACTTAAGGATGCCTTTTTGTGTGTATATATGAAAGAGGCAGGCACACAGACATAGATAGTGGGCCAGGCCTAAATTTCCAGCCTAATCTATTTTACAGGGTTGTTGTGAGGATAAAAATAGCACATGCCATACACCCAAACATTACCAAACATTTGTTTTACATTTCTGTGAAAGTAAGCAGCAGAAGAAACTCACTAGATGGTTTTGAGCCAGTCATAGACTCTTAGCCTAACCTATCTCATGGGTTTTTGTGGTGGGAGATATGGCACTTGGAAGAATGATCAGTCTAGGGCTTTCCCCTTCCTCCTTACTAGAGAAGCTTCTTTGCAACTGATCGACTAAATGGAGTCTGAACATCCTCTTATATCACTACATCTGACCCAGTACCAAGAATAGCCATGTGGGTGTTTAGAAATATTGCTCAATTTAATTTTAATCTATCCAAGTTTGGATTTTTATTTTTATTTTTTTGCTCTAAAAATAGCCTGTGGTCAATGAATCCTATATTAAGCCTGTCAAAGATGTTGATACTGGAGATAACAATACACAATAGTTTTGTTCAACCTGATCAAAAAATATTAGAAAAGCTAAGAGAATTCAGAATGTCACTGACTCTTCTACCCTACAGGGTTGTTGTGCTGATAAAATGGAGGAGAATTATGTAAGCCACCTTAGGTTCCTTGCAAGAGGAAAAAAAGGCAGGATATAAATGTAACATTAATAAACGTATTACTACGTCTACTAATTATTATTATTATTATTAATTATAATAACAATGAAGGAATAAAAATTCTTTAAAAATCAAATACATGGATTTTTTTAAAAAAAAAAGAAAAAGAGGGGGGAGCTTAACCTCTTCTCTCACAAAAAGCCTTGGTCCCTAAATACACAGAGCTCTCAAAGAGAAGTACAGCCAAATCCACACACCCCTTCAAGCTAGTGCAATGGGAATGAGACTCATTGCACTCAGTGGAACTTACTTCTGAGTAGACATGCCTTGGATTGAATTGATATGAAAATTAATTATCAGCAGCCATAATCAAATGAACATACACACATGCAAAGCATGCAAGCAAGTTGTTAATTGTAGAGTTATAGTGCTGTAAAGGAGAGGGAATTCTCACTCACATCTCTCCCTCTCCGCCTTCTAAGGTTCCAGACTGTTTTTTAAAAAAAATAAAGGCTACAATCTTCTACACACTTACCTGGGAGTAAGACCATTGCATTCAGTCAATGGAACTTACTTCTGAGAAGAGACTACAGCAATCTCTTTGCTAGAGAAAGCGGCCATTGTAGCTGACGCAGGAGGGAGGGGGAGGGAGACTCTACTGAGCGTGTACCATAATCAAAATGGACGCCAGATTTTTAAAGAGGCACAGCTTTAATTTAATAAAATCCACTTAAGCGAATTTTAAAAAAAGAAAAGCAGTTCCACCTACACTAAAACGGGAGGAAGTAGACCCTGCCATTGGATTAATGAATAAGGCTCCCTGAAGGTAAGGACAGTTGCGCAAAAATGGTCGCAACCCCTGAGTTCAATTTTCGGTTTTGGATTCAGGGGATTCTTTAATCTTTTTCATTTAAACTGCTCTCCTTCCCTCAGTCTTTCACCAATATTCTTGAAATTTTCAGGTAATGTAAAACAAACATTTCTTTCTGGCACCTGTAAATTTCAGAGAGATTGGTGAAACATTTTCGATTTTATTGCTGTTAGAATGACCCCTCCCCAATTATCACTTTAACATGGTGGAACGTGTTTTTTACTGACCGCCCTTAACAAGAGAGGCACTGCCATGCCTCCCTTAATTAAGGGGCCAAGTAGGCATACACACATAGAACACTGTATCAAGGTTTGGATACTTTAGTTTGGATAGGGCCTGATGGAAAATGATTTGGAAATACGATTTGATATTGCTCGTATGTATACCTCTTAAAGGAACTAAGTGAAAAGTCAAGGGTGAAGAACAGGTGAGGTTGTGGTTTGGAAAATCCCTTTGTCCATAAGAACAGAGAAGTAAAGCAGGCAGTTGACCATATGAAAAGCAGAAGTAATGTCCAGTTTTGACATCAGAAGGGATGGAATATTCTGGGGAAAGGATTATCTAAATTGATGACATGGACCAATAGATTTACCTATTTCAGAATACATTAATATGTATTAGGAGGAGGTCTTTGAGGAGGGTATTTAAGTCTGAACACAGAGGACAAAGATATCTTTCCTTTCCCTCAGGCATGACATCCAGCATGTTGCTCTGAGCCTAGCATGTAGACCTCAGTGACTCTTTGATTTCCTGGGAGAAATGGAAGTCCCTCTGCGGAGAAGAGCTCCTTTGCAGAGTCAGTACAAGTGTTGTCATTGGAGGAGTGTTTGTCTGTGTTTGGCCCTTTCCGCACCAGCCATTTTTCCCAGGGCTGCCCCTGCCTGCTCACGGAGAGTCCGCATGATGCACAGAGCATCCCGCAAGCAGGCAGGGGAATGCCTTCCTTTTTCCCGAGAGTTCAGGGAATGCTATTATCCCGCTTTGTTCCCTGCTTCTGGGAGGGCAGCAAGATGGGCAGCTGTTGTGGCCATCCATCTCGGGCGCAGCCGTACTTACCCACGAGTAAGCACGGCTGCACCGATGGCTACGGAGCCACACTGCGCGGCTCCGAGGCCATCGGTGGGGACAGCAAAATCGCCACCCCAAGATGGAGGGGGTAGGGGGCGTGATCACACGGTGTGTGTGGTTTTTTTACTATCTGTACATTTGCACAGGAGCACTCATGCGCACCTCCGCGGATCTGTCAAAAAAAATGGCTGGCGTGAGTTGCGAAGGCCTGGTAGAAGCCCGGGCTGTCGCATTCTGGTGCGGCCTCTGCGTACTGAACCCGGAAGTGGCTACTTCCGGGTTTCCCCACTTCCCGCCCTCTCTGCCCCTATGGTGCGGAAAGGGCCAATGTCTTAGCAATGATCTTGTTCTCCAGAAATCTGCCAGACTGGTGAGTATATTCTTTTAATTTGCTTTGCTGGATGGTGGTTCGTGTATTTGTTTAACTTTCTTTAAATTGTCTAATAAATGTTTTAAAGTTATAAGAGTTTCATTGAGTTTGTGAATCTGAGTAAAATCAATCCTTCTGGGTGTCTATCTACCTACCATTGTGGGGAGTTTAAGGAGTATTGATGCAAGGTACTACAGGAATCTCATGCTTCCCTTTAAATAAAAGCCACCTGAAAAAATCCCCTTACAACATTTGACAATATAATATTCTTTGTAATAATAGCAACGACAAACATCCAAAGACATTTTGAAGATGCTGCTATCTTGGCTAAAATTACTACTTTACTAGCAGAAAAAAATATTCAGGAACATTTATGGGGAATAAATCAAAGCTCTGCTCTCCATTAGCCCATGACCCCATAGCCATGTGGAACAACTAGTTCCACTTCTGAGGCAAGGTTTGATGTAAACTTTGGCAAAGACATGGAAATCCATCCCCCCAAAAAGGTCAATTTCCTCTCATAGATTGGATTGCTCTCCCTGTTAACACTGGTTTGGGACTGGCTATAGTCCGATGCTTCCTTCTTAGGCCATCGCAAATGGAAGAGTTGAGCTGGGAAGGAAGCAACACTTTACCTTTACTTTTTCCAAGGCTGAGTCGAAACTGCCACTGAGGGTTTTAACTGTGCTGCCTATCATTTTTTCTTCAATTGTAACCCTTTGCACAGTTAACATGCTCAAATCTAACATGTGTTTCAGTGCCATTCTTTTAATTATTATTTCTAATGGAAATGTTTAGAGAAAATTAGGGTGATCATATGAAAAGGAGAATAGGGCTCCTGTATCTTTAACAGTTGCACAGAAAAGGGAATTTCAGCAGGTGTCATTTGTATGTATGCAGCACCTGGGGAAATTCCCTCGTCATCACAACAGTTAAAGCTGCAGGAGCCCTGCCCTCTTTTGTATCTGGTCACTCTAGTATAGCTCCTGCAGCTTTAACTGTTGTGATGAAGAGGGGATTTCCCCAGGTGCTGCATGCATACAAATGACACCTGCTGAAATTCCCTTTTCTGTGCAACTGTTAAAGATACAGGAGCATTGTCCTCCTTCCCATGTGGTCATCCTACTGAGAAAATGCCATATTTTGTCAGAAGCAAATGTCAGCCTCTTTGCTTGGCAGAGCAACACATGAGAATCTGACCTGAAGTCCATCAGCTTGTCTTTAACCCTTCATGGCGCTGCTTTGCTGCTCATAAAACCCCACGGTGTTGCTGCTGCGGGATGGGTGGGAAATCCCCACAGCAAAAGGGAGTGTGGGCTTTCTGGTGGCCATTCGTCTCAATGGGTCCACCCCTTGCCCAGCCTTCCCGCACTTTTGGCAGTCTACCAGCGCTTGGCATCTTCCCCGGAATGCCCCCAGCTTGATGCTGAAGCGACTTCACACGGTGGAAGGACCATGGTGACTTCGCTTCAAAGCAAGCAGTCGGGGTAAGTCCCTGACTTTTTAAATTTGCAGCTTCAGGGAAAAGCCCCATGATGGTTGTGAGTTGGTGGCTGTGTCATATAACTGATGCAGTGTCACCCCGCAGCCACTGCTAGGCAAATAAGGCATATAGACAGCTCCCTAAAGTTAATTATGCATTGTGTAACTAGTACATTCTTTTGCCTTGAAGACTTTGGTGGTCTTCCCTATCTACAGTGTTTCACTCTGCACATATTCGTAGAGATATTCTCCATTTTTACTTCACATGCCACAGGACTGCATGATGATATTAAACCACTTTCCAAGGCTGAGCCCTGGAAGAAATTACATGCCTCTTGCTATTTTGTTTGCAAAACAAGAATGAAAATAACCATGTAGCAATGTAGTTAGAAGTCTTCTCTCTTCTCATCCCTACCCTCTCCAATTAACGGGAATATTTAGATTTTTTTAGTTTACGCGTGGCTTAGGCTGCAGCCCTATGCATACGCTTAGGAGCAAGTCCCATTTAACTCAGGGGGGTATATTGCTAGGTTGCATTGTAATTGCAGTGGGAGAGGAAAAACCATGACAGAAGTTTATAAAATCATTAATAGGGTGATTAAAGTGTGTAAACAGGGTTCTCCCCTTCTTTTCCCCTAATAGTATAACTCGGGATCTACCTGGCCGTAGACCCAGGACAGGCAAAAGAACATATTTACACAGCACATAATTAACTTCTGGTCACTGTTGGAGACCAGCTGATGGCCTTTTGGTCTGAGACTCATGTGTTGCTCTGCCAAACAAAGAAGCTGACATTTTGATCCTGCTGCCTTCAAAACTTGACATTTTCTCAAAATGTTTCCATTAAAAATAATTAACATCTGGAGAAAATGACAAAATTTGGCTACACATGTATTAAGTTTAAATTGTATTAAAATGTCAACTGTGGAAAGGGCGAGGGGGAGGCACCACCCAGCAAGAATAGAACCCCTAGGGAACAACGTTCCAAACCACTGTGCTACTGCTCCAGAACAGAAAACTGCTGCTTTTAATTTATTCTTCTAATGTTTTTTCCCTAATGAAAAGAAACCAAGCCAAGGAAAATTGTACCTATCTCCACTTTATTTTGTAGAGGAAAGGCAGGAAGCAGTGCAACATAGTGGCCTGTTTCGGACGACATGATAATCAACCAGGTGGGGGGGAACAATCGTCAGTTGTGTTGCTTATTATGTCATGTGGAGGGCAACACACAACTGACAGTACACTATTTGGAGCACTTAAACAATGGAGAAAAACAACAGGCTTGCATGTTGTTTATCCCAAACTCCGTTGTTTAAAGTGTCGTGTGGCGGGAAACCCCCTCTCTCCATGTGCTATTCCATTTGGTCATAGAGTTCGCCGGCTGGAGCAGCTGAAAAAAACCCGGCTGCTCTGATACAGCCGGCAGGACTTGAGGTGCATGCTGGGATATGGCTGGAGGAGACGCAGCATCACAGAAGGATGCCGGGACTTTCAGCTGCGTGACCAGGGGAGGGGCAACATGTCGTGTGCCGGGTGCTGCTGTGGCGCCGCCAAAATAACGCACGGTCAGTATGCTATTCCTTCCTCCATTGCCTAAAGTGTCGTCTGAATGCTGCCAGTGATAGAGGGCTGAAATAGGACCAGAGAGACCTGGGTTCAAATCCTCACACACCTGTGAAGCTCACCCATTGATCCTGGGTGTCACCCTCTCTCAGGTTCAACTATCTCACAGGATGACCTTACAATAAAACAGAGGGTAGAGCTACTATTTTTGATAACCTGAGTAAGCTGGAGGGGAAATTAGGCTGACCATGGGCCTCTTCCACACGAGACGTTTAATGAGCCTTAGAGGCTCATTATAAATTTTACCTCCACACCAGCGGAGCGCAAAACGGGCGTAGAGGCGCGTTATCTCCCGGATTATGCGCATTATCGAATGCGCGTTAAATAGCAACTTTTATTTTGCGGCGGGATGTAAAGCGCGTTATGCCCATGTGTACAGTTTTTCAGCGAAGCGCATTTTCGGAGAGGTGTGAGCAGGTAGAGGGCGGGTTTTGACGAGATGGGCGGGGAGAGGGAAGGGATTTCTGGCGGGAAATTTGAAAAAAGGCCCTCAGGTTATGCGCAGCCGCGTGGGTGTGTTCACGCAACGGATTGGCTGGAGGCGCAGGTGTGGTCGCGCGCCTATGCATATAAGCGCGTGCGCGCGATCCGACCGTTGACCTCATTTAACTTCGCGACGCCAGAGAGACTGCATCCTGAGTTATTTCCTCTCTACACCTTTTCCACCTGACGAAATGGCTGCTCCAGGAAGGGGAGTTCCTTGGAAAAAGGCAGAGATCCTCGACCTTCTGGACATTTTTGGGGAGCAGAAAGTTCAAGCTCAACTGAATGCCAGCCATAGGAACTTAGATGCCTATGAATCCATTGCTCAGGAAATGCAAAGAAGGGGCCATATCCGTACAGCGAAGGAGTGCAGGACCAAGGCAAAGGCAATGAGGCAGGAATATCGCAGGGTCGTGAATCATAATTCACGATCAGGGAATGATGCTGCCACCTGCCCCTTTTTTGAGGAGCTTCATAGCATTTTTCGGGGGGATGCTACTATTCAACCAAATCGCGTGGGCAGGAGTCTGAACATCCATCGTGTCCAAGCACCTGCTGCTGCTCCCCCAGTAAGTTCCCCCCTGGCTTTCCTGCTCTCAGAAGGCTCAGAAGAACTGTTCAGCAGTGAACTTCAAACAATAGATGTGGAGGACTACCTTGGAACGCCCTACTCTCCCGGAGGTACATTGATTGTAATTGCCATTTTTTAAAAAATCTCGTTCTTCCTTCTATTTCATGCCTATAGCTCACATCTGATGTTTTCCCCTTTTAGAATTCGAGACACCAGAAGATATTGGAAACGAAGAACCTGAAGGTATATACTGTTTCTTTTGTTGGGTTGGGAAGACTCTTAACTTTACAACTTAATATTGTGTTCCATGGAATAAAAAATTGTATTCTAAAATGGGGCAGGCAGATGCGGGTGAGCGGGTGGGGCAGGAGAGGGCAGGAGAGATCTCCTCTAGCTACCCAGCGTTTCTCTGGTCTCTCCAGGGCGGGGGGGGGGGGGGGAAAGGATAAGGAGCAGGCAGCCATTTTGAACAACCACCCCCATTTAAAAAGGAGGGAGGTTTGTGATTGTGCCTATTGATGAAACCTCCTAAAAGCTCTTCTTTTTCTGCCACGGCAGGAGCCTACAGTACCACCAGTGCATCGGAATCCATTGAGCAAGCAGATTTGAGGGCCAGAAATCTCCAGCAGCATCCTGCAGCAGCAGCACCGAGTAAGTACAGGCCTAGCTAATTTCTGGGGTCAGACATCATGGAAGGAAGGGAGTTCCCAATGATCTAGGCTGGGTTTATGGGGGGGGAGGGGGAAAGGGGGCCATTGGACACAACATTGTGGTGCATGGGACCAGAAATTGTGGTCTATGGGAGGGATTCCCGCCTTTTTCTCTACAGCAGTTAAAGTTACATGAGCCCTGACCTCCTTTTCATGTGGTCAGCCTAGGCAGGCAGTCATTTTGAACACACAAACAACCCCCCCTATTTAAAATGGAGGTTTGTGATTGTGCCTTTGGAATGAAACCTCCTAATAGCTCTTCTTTTTCTTCCACGGCAGCCTACAGAAGCAGCGGTTCCACCAGTGCGTCAGAAACCATTGAGCACGCAGATTTGAGGGCCAGAAATCTCCAGCATCCTGCACCAGCACCACCGTGTAAGTATAGGGCTATGTCAATGAAACCTCCTAAAAGCTCTTCTTTTTCTGCCACGGCAGGAGCCTCCAGAAGCAGCGGTTCCACCAGTGCGTCAGAAACCAGTGAGCACGCAGATTTGAGGGCCAGAAATCTCCAGCATCCTGCACCAGCACCACCGAGTAAGTATAGGGCTAATTTCTGGGGTGCATGGGACCAGAAATTGTGGTCTATGGGAGGGATTTCAGCCTTTTTCTCTACAGCACTTAAAAGTTACATGAGCCCTGACCTCCTTTTCATGCCCTGCCCTCTTTTGTATATGGTAACTGTAGTATAATACAGCCTGCAACTTTAACTGTGGTGATGAAGAAGAGGGAATTTCACCAGGTGCTGCATGCATACAAACGGCACCGGCTGAAATTCCATTTTCTCTACAGCAGTTAAAGTTACATGAGCCCTGACCTCCTTTTCATGTGGTCAGCCTAGGCAGGCAGCCATTTTGAACACACAAACAACCCCCCCCTATTTAAAATGGAGGTTTGTGATTGTGCCTTTGGAATGAAACCTCCTAATAGCTCTTGTTATTTGCTTGATAAAGTTTCAGTCAGTCCTGCAATTCTTATAAATGTGTGAAAGGACATTCTCATCTTCAGGATGAGAGTGCGAGAGAACCCATGGGACAGGCTGGACATGGAATAAATGATTTTTAAACACACTAAACTTTGCCCTTTCCCTTCAGGTACAGATGAAGGAAGGAGACATCCCATCCCAAAGGCAGCACTCTCGCCTGCAACGCGCCTGGAAATGGCCAGAAACAGAAGACCCCCATGCAGCAGGGACACAGAACGCATTCTGGAGCATGCCTCTGCACACAACGCAAACCTCTTGCAGATGCATGAGCAGATGCATGCGCAGATGTTGCAGAGAAATGACCAGATGTTGGAATACTTGAAAACAGAAGATGCAAGGGACCAAAGAAATCAAGATGCCCTTCTCAGAATTCTAGAAAGACAATGTGTCACGATGGAGAAGATGGTGACGGTGGTGCAACAGGAAGAACCGGGAACATCAACCCATACAGCCAACCCATCATCTGCTAGCCATGGAAAACGCCAGCCAATAAAAAGACGGTTGGCTATTGACAGTATGGAGGGGACCAGCTCTAAGCCAAATGACTTAGGTGGGAACTCAGGAGAGGGTGAGGGGAGAAAATGCCTGGCTAAGAAGAAACGTAAAGTCAGGGTGCAACAACCCCAGTCTGCCCAGTTGCAAAATCCCCAGAATGACATTTTAACCAAAGACTTGGACGAATCACTGCTCCTGTGCTCCCATACAGTACCCCCACAGCGCTCATCATCACCACTTCAAGGTGAGCCAAGCATAAAGCGCACGTCACGGGAGGTAAAAAAAACCTTAAAGTTCTCCCCTTAGAATACATGTTTTATGTTATTGTTAATAATTTGCTGTTAATTATGGTTTTTTTTGCTGTTATTTATGTAATTGTTATTTGATGTTATTTATGTAATTGTTATGTTATTTGCTGTTAATTATGGTATTTTTTGCTGTTATTTATGTAATTGTTATGTTATTTGCTGTTAATTATGGGTTTTTTTTGCTGTTATTTATGTAATTGTTATGTTATTTGCTGTTAATTATGGTTTTTTTGCTGTTATTTATGTCGTATTTAACCATTAAAATATAGTTTTCATATCTCACTGTGTGGTTGGGACTGTGCTTCCTATCTATTATTAAAACAGTTAGGCATCCCTCCTTAATACTGCACCAACCTGAAAATGCTAAGGAAAACCAAAACAATGTTTTAGTAACAAAAATAAAGATTTAGTTTTTTTAACATATCTTCTTTTCAACTATTTACAAATATTTACAATTTATTGAGGATACGGTCTAGCTTGTCCTCAATGGAGGACATGCGTTGCTGCATGCCTCCCACGGCGTTTTCTAGGCTCTCCAGCCGCTCCTCCTGAGTGGGAACTGCATGGGATGGTAAGAAAAAAAAAGTGTTTAAAATCATATAATATAACCAACAGAAAAACAGTTCAAGATGTACCACTCAATGACATTGGCTATTCAATGCGATTCAATTTACAGGAATGTGAATATAGTTTTTCTTTTTTTAATTAAAAATTTAAACCATTAGTCCTGTACTGTACAATAGGGTGACCACATAAAATCCAGGTCGGTTAAACTGTTGTGATGAAGAGGGGATTTCACCAGGAACTAATTGCATACAAATGACACTGGCTGAAATTCCCTTTTCTCTACAACTGTTACAGATACAGGAGCCCTGACCTGGATTTTATATGCTCAATGTACTCTACATTATACAAAGCAATGGAACTTCTATTACCTGCTGGAGACACAGCAGCAGGTGAGACAGGTGGGGGTGCATCCTCCTCTTCCTGCACCTCCTCCTCCACCTCCTCCGCAGACGGCGACGGCGATGGACTGAGTATCCCTTCAAAATTGGAAAAAAAATGTTATTTTAAGTTTCTATCATGGTGTTCCCCGCCTCGATCCGTTGGGAGAGTCTGTTAATTAATAAATAAATAAATACATATATCATTACAATTATTAATATTAATAATATTATTAAAGTACGCTGGGCAAAAATAGTATTCCTAATTAATCTGGCTTGCATTTAACTTACGTGCCCTTCTGCGGAGGGTCATCCGAGGAGGAGAAGGAGGAGAAGGAGGAGGAGGAGAAGTCCCCCCAACCTCCTCCACTTCCGGAGAAGGCGCTGCCTCCTCCGCCGTCCTGTTTTGTGCTAAGAAAAAGAGGGAAAAAGGGAAATAACATTAAAATGTGGAAGGGGTCCCTGAAGGGCATCTAGTCCCACCCCACCCAAGATGTATGCTGGAATCCACCTTAAAGCCTCATTGTGTCAGGGGTCATAGTTTTTGGGGCATTCCCCCCCCCCAACCTGCACATCCACCAGAGAATACACAATGAGCAGTGGGCAGAATCACCAGCACACAGGGCTCCTGAAGGGCATCTAGTCCCACCCCACCCAAGATGTATGCTGGAATCCACCTTAAAGCCTCATTGTGTCAGGGGTCATAGTTTTTGGGGCATTCCCCCCCCCAACCTGCACATCCACCAGAGAATACACAATGAGCAGTGGGCAGAATCACCAGCACACAGGGCTCCTGAAGGGCATCTAGTCCCACCCCACCCAAGATGTATGCTGGAATCCACCTTAAAGCCTCATTGTGTCAGGGGTCATAGTTTTTGGGGCATTCCCCCCCCCCAACCTGCACATCCACCAGAGAATACACAATGAGCAGTGGGCAGAATGCTAATGCACTCACTCACCTGCAGTCAGCCTCTCCTCCGGGGTTGGTCTCCCCGCCTTCCGCCACAGCTCCCGGAATTCACCGAAGTACGGGGGCCGCTGGCGAAAGGGGGGATGCTCCCCATGGGCACTAATGGCCCGAAAAAACCCGGCCTTTATATACTTAAACTTCGTCCTGCACTGCAGGGCAGTGCGGACGAAGTTTTGCTGGCGCAGAGCAGCAGCCGCCCTCCTGAACAGCCTCATAGTCGGGAGGCTGCTGCTCCGCACAATCCTTCCCACGAGGGAGGATTGGAGGAGGAAGGCCAACAATATGCGGACCTCCGCATCGCTCCAATACCTCCCTCTCGGCATCTTGAAGGATTGTGAGGAAGTGTAGGCCTCACTTCCGGTTTGCGATGTTTCCGCGGACCGGTTTAGCGGTTGCGCGCATGCGCGCGGAACCGTCAAACCACCATTCCCGAACCGCGCGTAAGTGATTAAACACTGTCGCGTTTGTTCGGAGCAGTGGGAAAGTTACCAGATGTGTTTTGGGTGTCCTGAATGTACCTTTGGGTGTCCTGAACTGAAAACCTGAGAATGTTATTGACTAGATGGTACTATGTTATTCTCAAAAAAACAACCCTGTGAGGTAGGCATGGGTTGTGGTCCTGTTACTTGCCCTTCTGCAATGTTCACTGTACTGCATATGTGTGTTGGGTTACCCGAAGTCTTATTGTCTAGGAATACTACTATCAACATTGTTTGAAAGTTGTAGGAACATATTTTATTTAGGATTAGCATTTTTAAAATAAGCATTTTTAATATGGCAACAACAATTTCAGCATAGAACATAAAATGAACAGCAAACAGCATTTACAACAGCATTTAATTTGACATTGAAAGAAACATAGTTGAAAGTCACATTATTATGAACATCTCAAAACAATATCTAATTACTAACAGCAATGTAAAAGAAAAATCTGCATAGAACATAAAATGAACAGCATTTGAAACAGCATTGCATTACACATTGAAATACACATACATAATGAACATCTCAAAACTGCAATGTAAAAGAAAAATCAACATAGAAAATAAAATTCACATATTCTAAAGGGATTGTCTATCAGTAGTCTCATTTCCTAATGAGAATAAACAGTCAGTGCTGCCTGGAGCGGGACTTGGCTTTTGCTTGAAGAATGAATGATCCAGAAAAAGGAAGAGGTTGCCTTCTGGTCTGGTCACATCACAGAGGTTCCACACGACACCGTCTTTTGATCCCCTGCAGTTCTCTCTATGCCATGTTCTAAGGGAAATTTAGAGATGGATTGTTTTAGCATAGGATGTAATAACAATATCCCACCCTCTACACATTCATTCATTCATTCATTCATTCTCAGGCCATGAAGCCTTTATGCGGAAACTTTCCTTATTTGTTTATGCTTCTATCCAGGTCTTCACATGATTCCGTCCTGTGACTTGCTGAAATAGAGTAAATAGAGTAAAGTTAGGGACAACATGGCTTACACAAGTTTGGCACAGGGTTTTGGCACTGAACACTCACCTCCCTAGGGGTTCTGCCCACGCAGAGACCAAAGCATGCCTCTTAAGGCATCTCTGACCTTTTCCCCAGCAGCCTTTTCTTGAATTTCGTCATGCGCCATTGGCAGCGGGGCACCCAGGGTTGCCAGTTCAATTTGCCTTGCTTCTGGGAGATCCAATTCAACATCATGTCCTTGAGTTTCACAAATGTTGTGCAGAATGACACAGGCAGATATCACTGAAATGATGTTTTCTTCAGCGAGTTCTATCCTGGATGACAGGCATCTCCACCGTGCTTTTAACCTTCCAAAGGCACATTCAACAACATTCCTCGCCCGTGACAGACAGTGGTTGAAATGTTGCTTTGGCTGGTCCAGGGCTCCACCGTAAGGTTTCATCAGCCACTTCCGAATGGGGTAAGCGGAATCAGCCACCACCAGTGGAGGAATCTGCACGTCATTAACAGTAATGGTAGGGTTCCCTGGGATGAAGACACCAGCTTCCATGGCCTCAAAGAGTGCAGAGTTCCTGAAGACATGGGCATCGTGATTTCTCCCACTCCAACCTATTTCCACATCCATGAATCGCCCACGGTGGTCCACTGTGCCTTGAAGGAGCATGGAAAAAAAGCGTTTCCGGTTTATGTAGTCAGGGCCTTGCCTAGGAGGACAGGCAATTTCAATGTGACATCCATCTGTGGCTGCAACACAATGAAAGAAGCCCAGTTTGGAAAATCCACTCATGATCTGAGAGAGAAAACATAAATAATGGAAAATAAATCATTATTGCTTCACCGGCTGGCATGCTTGAGATACAATGATCAAGTTCCATTAGGCCACCTATATAACAGCCTAGCCCATCTTTTCCTATCCCAAATAATAAAAAACAAGACTCACTTCTGGAACATTGCCAAGGCAAACTGTTTGTCTCAGAAGCGCATGCTCCATGGCTAGGCAGACCTCCACAACGATCATGGCTGCCGTTGTTCTACCGATCCCAAATTGCTGAGCCACCACCCGGTAACCACCAGGATTTGCTAGCCTCCATATACAGATGGCCACGCGCTTCACCATTGGAATGGCTTCCCTCATGTTCGTATTGCGACGTTCAAGAAATGGCCGAAGATGGTCTGCAATCTTGAAAAGGGTCGCTCTGGTCATCCTAAAGTGCGCTAGCCACTGCTCATCACCCCAGAGGGCTAGAACATCGTTTTCCCACCAGTCACGACTCCTGGGGAAGCACCACCATCTTCTTGGTCTCTGTTGTTTCATCAAAGGAACATATAATAAATTCTCTTGGAGCCTATCTTGTTGGAGCCTTAAAAGATATGAGTTGTTCTCTTGGAGCATTCTCATGATGATTCGTCTTCTTCTTCTTCTCCGTTGAATCGTTCTCCTTAGGCAAGTCAATGTAAAATGCATATTTGCGATCATAAGTTGAATTGCATACACGAGGGAACGAGAAATCGAGGTAGGAGCCATATCGCCTTCTCTTCCCGTCCAGCTCAAAATGGCGTTTCAGAAAGAGAAAAGGGGAACCAAACTTGCTTCTCTGGTGTCGCCTAGGTAAATGAACTCAACGGTCGACGAAACTCAGATCACGTGCTTGTCTGCATATGCTCGCGCGCGAAGGTGCGCGTAACCTGAAGGCATTTTTTCCCCCCGCTCAGCTCTGCCCTCTCCCCCCCTCCCATCTCGTTGCCGGGCAACCCGAAATTACGTAGGCAGGCAGGCAGGTACATTCCTGTGGGTGGAGTACAGGAAGGGAGGGCTGGGAAAGGGGTTGGCTCTGATCACGTGCTTGTATGCATATGCACGCGCGCGAAGGTGCGCGTAACCTGAAGGCATTTTTCCCCCCCCGCTCAGCTCTGCCCTCTCCCCCCTCCCATCTCGTTGCCAGGCAACCCGAAATTACGTAGGCAGGCAGGTACATTCCTGTGGGTGGAGTACAGGAAGGGAGGGCTGGGAAAGGGGTTGGCTTTAGGTAAAAAGCGAGTTAAAATGTCTGTTTCCTCCTCCCGAAGCCCCGCATGTGAACAATTAAAACGCGCGTCGGAGAAAAGCGATAATGCGCTTCAACGCCTCTCGCTGCCTCCCGTGCAGAGGGATGAGGCGTAAATGCGCCTTCGCGATAGTGCGCATAATACCACAAACGGGCGCAAAAGCGCATCCTTGTGGAGGGGGCCATGCATATGAAAAGGAGGACAGGGCTCATGTAACTTTAATAGTTGTAGAGAAAAGGCAATTTCAGCTGGCATCGTTTGTATGCAATTCGTACCTGGTGAGATTCCCTCTTCATCACAACAGTTAAAGTTGCAGAGCCCTGCCTTCTTTTGTATATGGTCACTCTAGTATAGTGCCTGCACCTTTAACAGTTGTGATGAAGAGGGAATTTCACAAGGAACTAATTGCATACAAATGACACTGACTGAAATTCCCTTTTCTCTACAACTATTAAAGTTACCTGAGCCCTGACCTGGATTTTATCTGGTCACCCTACTTCTGTACATTTCGCCCTAATGAAGATATATAAATTCACTTTCCACATGCTCAAAAGCACTCATTATTACTTCCTTGTAACCCAGGGCTAAGTTAAAGGCAGTTTCAGGAGCTGAACCTTGGTAAATACTAGCACCAACTACAGTCTAATTACGGTACAGGACAGAGAGGGGAGGGTCTCTGTCCCAAATCATGCCTCCAGTGTTGTCAGGATCTGGGAAAGGAAAAGTTAACTGCTTCCTGCTATGAATCTGAATGGCTTATCCCCTTTAAGATAGCAAGAAAAGAAGCTTTTAAATGTGCATGGATTCTCAATTAATCCACATGGGGAGGGGCGTCCTTCCTGATTGTGCAAGTCCAGTATATGGGAGGGTGGGAAATACCTGTGATAATAAAAGTACAGATTTCTCCTATTCCTGGTAGTTTTAGATCACCAGGGCCAGATCTACACTGGCCATGATATAACACTTTGAAAGCAGTTAGAAAATATAATATGGAACATGTCCTGCCCCAACAGTTGTTGATACCATTATAATAAACCATTATAAAGCAGTCGTGTAGATCCTGCCAAGTACTCCTTTGCTCCTGATGTGCTGTTCATTGACACATGCTCCTCCTTATATGTCATGAAGCCAGATGCAGCCACTGTTTTCTCTTGAGTTTGTCACTCAGAATGCCCACTGAACCAAAGTGCCTACCATTCATCACACCATGACAGAAGCACCCTTTTGAAAAGCAAGGGCCAGCCCTACCATTTGGCAGAGTGGGGCAGCTGCCTCAGCCAGCGCCTAGACATTTCTCCTCCAACACATGGAGAGCAGTGCGGCCAGGCAAAGGGGACACAATAGGGCGTCTTGCACTTCCTTCACACAATACTCACTGTGTGAGTATAAAAACAACTGTCAGGCTATGGATGAGTTGTAATCCTGAACACTGTGTGCTCTGCTGTCCTCAGTGTTCTCAGTACTTTTTTTGTTGTTCTTTTAACTCTGGGCTTCTCTAAACAAGCAATTTATAGCAAGCTCATGATTGGCCATTCAGGGAAGTTTGCAGGTCCATTACATGATGTTGTCAACAGCCTGGACATCTCCGTGGTTTCTCCCAGTAATCCCACTTTTTAAAAACACAAAGATAATGCAGTATCTAATTTAGTGAGGCATTTCCCCAATGAGTAAAATTGGCATAGTGTTATTATTCCAGCAGTAGATGGTGAAGTTTCATTTAACAGCATCCCCCAGTGGGGTGGTTTTCAATTCAAAATCAAGTGGTCGCTGTCTATAGGAGCCCATGGTGAACGTGAAAAGACCCGAGAAAAAGAAAGCCTGGTAAGGACCGGGAGAGGAGGGTCTTAATGTAGTTCCTATTGTTGTGAACTACCTTGGTGGAAAGTTGGAGTATAAATCAAATAAATAAACGAACAGTCAGGGAGCACAGTCTCAAATATCAAATGAATTATTCAGCAATGGGACCTTGAGAGCAGCATGAGAAGATGAATAAAGAACAAGGTGGGTGGTGTTTTTTCTTTCAGACTGCAGACTGAGAAAACTTCAGCTTCCCCACTACCATGCTCTTGCTATGACTTTAATGAAAACAAAGCACCAATTTTTCAACTGATCTGGAGTGGCGCCACTAGTTCAAATGTCTGAATATTTCCAGAGCCTATGCTTTGCATCTTCGCAGAATGCAAAAGTGCAGCGATAACAAAGACTAGTGTGGGGAGTCACAGATAGACAAACTTGTATTGCTTTGGAAATATCTTGATCAGCTTTGCATGTGACAGTGCAAAGCTGCTCAAGACAATTACTCTTAACAAATAAGATTGCGCACAGTGCAAACTGCCTGGATCTCTTCTGGATGCGCAAACAAAGGGATTCTATTTGGTGTCTCCATGATACCAACTGGAAAGTGCACCCAGAAGAGTTTTAGTGAAGGACAAATAAATATAAGTACTAGCCACATGCCTTGTCTTGTGCTGCCCCATAGTGGACAAGCTCCTCTGGAGAACAACTGCATTCCAGTATCCTCTTCCCATTTAAGATGGCATGTTTCAATGCCATGAATAAAACCACACTTTCCTCAGAAATAATAAATATTTATCTTATTATTGCTGTTTTTACTACTTTTATTTATTTGGTTTATTTGTAAATGCATGAAGCACCTTTCGGCCCAAACACGCCCTCCAAGGTGACTCACAGTAAAAAACAAATATTGCAACAATTTAGAAACTTTTACCAAAAAAAAACTAAAAAAAAAACCAAACTTTAAAACAGTTTGAAAATGTTGAAAACTGTTTAAAAACTTTAGAAGAGCAATGACAGCAGAAAGTGAGAGGAGAGAATGTTACAGAGTGTGGAACTAAGAAATTTAGGGTAGATTCCTATGCACCTCCGAGCATTCCCCAGCCCGTAGGGCTTTTTTCTATCTAAACATGCATAGGACTGCACCCATAAGATACTAAAAAGCCATATGGAACAAAAGGCTTTAACAACCCACCTAAAACTGAACAGAGAAGTATTTGTGCTATTTTGTATTTGTTAACTGAGTATTCTTCTTCGTGGTCTCTGTGCATCACACCTATGGGCTGTGCGCCTGCGCTGAGCTCGACATTGGGGGAAAAAATTCTCTAGCTGAGGCTCCAATTAGTGTTTTGGGCGGGAACCCCTCCCCCACCGTCCTACGCGCATGTCCACTCTGTTCCCGCCTCCCTTCAGTTCTTCTTCGACCGCCACAGCTGCTGCATCGAAGGGAAGTTTCTCTTCTTCGCCGACTCTCTGTGAGTTGTTTTTGTGGCAAACGCTGAGGTTTTTTCTTGCTCTTTCTTTCTCTTTTTTCTTTTTTGTTACAGCTTAGAAAATTTTAAAAAAAGGTTTTTGTTAAGTAGTAGTATTTTTTAGTCTACGTTCCTATCGCGTTAGCTGTTTTTTTGCATGGCCCTTAAGGCCCCTTTTCGGAAATGTGTCCGCTGCGGGAGTAAATTACCGGCCGCAAACGGGCACTCATTGTGCTTATTTTGCTTGGGTGACTCTCATATAGTCGAATCCTGTCACCACTGCCAGGCTTTTTCAAAGCAAACTAGGCGCCACCGCCTCGATCGGCTTTGAGCCGAGTTGTGGCGGAAAACGCTACAACCGGTCGCTCTGCCTGGGTCACAATCGAAAAAGAAAATGGCGACCGCGACCGTGGCGTCGTCCTCCTCGACGTCAGTGCAGGATCCTCTGATGACCGAACCATCGACACCGACGACTTCTCGACAGCCCTCGACATCGAGACAACCTCCACCTAGGACCAAAAAGGTCAAGCACACGTCGGAAAAGCCTGGGCTCAAGAAGAAGAAAAAATCTCATTCCAGTAGCACAGCTGTATTAACAGCGTTGGCACCACCTCCACGCCCAGTGTTGGAGACGTTTGCCATAGCCGCATCACCAGCGGCAGACCTCCGCCCCATAACCTCAGACAGAGGCCCTAGTGAGTGCTCACATTCCAGGATCATTCGATCGAGGTCTCGATCACCGATTAGCGACCTTGTGAGCCGCCAACTGCCTCCGGCTCGACACGCTACTGATGTCGATCAGCCAATCGACGTGGAGGCCCAACATTCAGACCAAGGGTCTTGGCATCGTGAAGACCATCGCCCTTCATGCTAGCCAACTACATCAATTCCACCTTGACAATGACCACATCGCTCGCCATCGAGGGTCACCAGGTTCTCAAGATACGAAGCCTACCATGACCGTTCTCGTTCCCCCCACAGGGATACGGAACGCACCTCCGAGTTATTGTACCCGCTTTCGGGGTCCTACCATCGTGAGCCGTGTCGCTCCCACCGCCGCAGTGATTATTATTATTACTATGGTACAGAGGCGTACGCCCCGAACCTCGATACTGTACGTCGATACCGAAATCGCCTCAATGCTACCGAGACCATCGGTCACCCTCACGATCTCCGTATGGACATCGTTACTGTCCCTCGACGCCAAGATCCCGGTTCTCTCGATCTCCATACTCACCTCACTATCGCCCGTCGATGTCGAGACCGCCTCGACATCAATTTCGGCACGACCCGCCTAGGTCTCCTCGCCTGCCCCCTCAATGTTCCCCAACGCCACTTCAGGAACCGCCTCAACATCGAGCGCAGGAACCGATGCAAACTGGGGACCACAGGCAGCAACAGCAGCCAACGCTCGCACCTGGAGCGGCCCAGACATCCGCTCCTCATCGGCCGGTGTCAGTGTCTTTGGACGACGACTACGAATCCGACGCTTCCTCCGCACCATCTCAGCAGCCTTCAATCCCATCGCCGGACAATGTGGCAGTCCGCCAGGACCGTGCATCACCTACGGAGGAGATGGGATCGTTCTCAGAACAGATCCTACGGATGGCTAAAGCATTGGGTGTCGAAACCCAGCAACCTACTGAACGCATTCAGGACCCAGTTTTTGACGCCGTCCATACTGAAGCCTCAGCCCCAGTGGCTATTCCGTACCTTCCAACGTTGCTGCAGGCGGTTAAGCACATCTGGGCTACCCCAGCATCCACGGTTCCGCCATCGAAGAGATTGTAGGCCATGTATCACGTCCAATCTAAAGACGTGGAATTTCTCTTTGCTCATCCATGCCCAAACTCTATTATTGTGGAGTCGGCCCAATCCAAGGTCCACAAGTCACACAATTCACCCGTGGATAAAGAGGGACGTCATCTAGACATTTTAGGTCGCCGCCTTTACTCGTCCGCAGCGCTGGGACTCCGTGTTGCCAACTATCAAGCGCTTATGGTGTGATACCAGTTATTTATATGGGACAAAATGGGGTCCATATGTGATCACTTATCCGAGGATGAGAGAGAACTGGCTAGAGTTTTCCAGACGGAAGGCACACGTCTTGCAAAACTTCAGATTAATACTATAAAACATCAGACGGATTGCGACGCCAAACTTATGATGAGCACAATCACCCTTCGCCACATCGCTTGGCTTCGCTCGGCAGGCCTGACACAAGATACCAGGTTGCGCATTGAAGATTTGCCCTTTGATGGCGAAGGCCTCTTCAGCGTCACCACCGATGAACAGATGGATAATGTCCAAAAGGCCAAAACCACGGCACAGAAAATGGGCATTGGCCAGCAGACGCAGCAGCAGTACAAGCCCCGCCGATGGCAGCGACCGCAACAGTCCTTCTATCACCGCCAACGTCTAGACAGACCTCTTCGGTATCATACACCTCAACACCAACAGCGTAAACCGGCCGCCTCGCAAAAATTCAGGCACTCGCACCTGACTCTTTTTCCAAACGTCGCCTTTGATGCCATAGCTATGCTACGCACCATCAATGCACCCTTCTTCCAGGACCGTCTTACTCCATTCCTCGACGCCTGGAAAAACATCACCACAGACACTTGGGTTTTATCCATCATTCAGCATGGATACTGTCTCGAATTCGAGACCTTCCCTCCCATCGGTACTGTCAGAATCACGGCTCCGTCCGCTCCTCTACTACAGGAGGTGGCCTCCTTGTTAGACAAAGGCGCCATCTGTCATGTCCCATCTTCCTCGGCACCACTAAAATTCTTCTCCCGTTATTTCACAGTACCGAAATGGGACGGGGGTCTCCGCCCTATAATGGACTTAAGGGACTTAAATACATTTATCCGTACCCGGAAGTTCCGCATGGCCACCGTCCAATCCATACTCCCGCTTCTACGCAGATCCGCCTGGTTCGCCTCGGTCGACCTAAAGGACGCGTACTTCCACGTCGCTATTCACCAAGACCACCGCTGGTTCCTCTCCTTTGCCGTGGCGCACACCATGTACGAGTTTCAGGTCTTACCATTTGGCCTTACCACTGCCCCCAGAGTATTCACCAAGTGTATGGCGGTCGTCTGTGCCCATCTCAGGACGCAAAGTGTCAAAGTATACCCGTACTTAGACGATTGGCTCCTTGTAGCAGACTCAAGAGTAGACCTCCAACTCTCAGTCGCTCAGGTTCTCCACCTCCTTGATCACCTCGGCCTATGTGTAAACTTTGAAAAATACTCACTCATACCAACAAGGGACATAGAGTTCATTGGGGCCCGGTTGGACGCCGCTGCATCACGGGCGTTCCTCCCTCACACCAAAGCGGAAACAATCGCACAGACTGCGCGCAGCCTCCAGGCGATAACAAGCCCATCAGCCCTCAGGATTCAACGGATGTTGGGTCTTATGGCATCCACAGTTACTGTTGTCGAATGGGCCCGTCTCCACATGCGGCCTCTTCAGTTCTGGTTCATTCAAAACTTCAACCCCAACGAACATTCCAATCATACCCATCTCATCCTGCCACACGATGTCCGCAACTCCCTCTTATGGTGGACTCGGACACCCCACCTCCTCAGAGGCATGCCGTTTATACAACAGCCCCCGTCTCGCACACTCGCGACCGACGCCTCGAAGGCCGGATGGGGAGCCCATTGCGGGACCCTCCGCATTCAAGGCCGCTGGTCCACATTCCAGTCACGCTGTCATATCAACCTCCTCGAACTCGAGGCAGTCTGGAAAGCCCTCCGTTCGTTCGAGCCACATCTTCGCAGTTGCCACATCCAACTGCTCACAGACAACACCACAGTCCTGTGGCACCTCAACAAACAGGGAGGGACCCACTCGCGACCCCTGCTGTCACTAACCCTCCGCATTCTGCATTGGGCAATTGCGCGGAACATACGCATTACAGCCCTTCACATTGCGGGCATAGACAATATCCTTGCCGACTCCCTCAGTCGCCGTTTTCATCAGTCTCACGAATGGCAGCTGTCCAGGCAGGTCACGAACCACCTCTTTCAGATCTGGGAACAGCCCACGGTCTACCTGTTCGCCACATCCAGCACAACGGTCTGCGAACAGTACTGCTCCAGAGCAGGGGTCAGCCCGAATTCACTGGGAGATGCTTTCACGCTGCAATGGACGGGCACGCTGTTTTACCTGTTTCCTCCATTCCCTCTCCTCACGAAGGTAATTTCCAAGCTCCTCCGAGACAACACGAATGCTATCCCCATCGCGCCAGCCTGGCCGCTCCAGCCATGGTTTCCACACCTATCCAGACTCTCCCGGGGACATCGTCGTCGCCTCCCAATGTTTCCGTCCCTCCTCACAATGCAGCGGGGACTAATCAATCACCCAGATCTCCAGAGTCTGCATCTCACAGCCTGGAGAATACTCGGGACATCCCAGTAGACATGCCGGACAACCAGCATCGTCTTTTTCAACCACCAATGATGTCCGATTTACCCTTGGGGGTACAGACAATTATTCTCGCTTCGTGAAAAACCTCTACACTAGCATCGTACGCCCACAAATGGGCAGCTTTTACGCAATTTGCAAAGCTACACTGTTTTCCACCGCATGCGGCTTCCATCTCTCACATCTTATCCTTCCTTCACCATCTCTACTTAAAAGGTCTTCAGTACAGTTCCATACGGGTGTACTTTGCAGCACTCTCCGCCCACAGAGGCCACATCGACAGACAGGCTCTTTTCTCCCATACGCTGGTTAAACGTTTTTTGCGTGGGTACAAGAATCTTGTCCCACCTCGACACCCCAGGCCCCCTGAGTGGAGCCTATCAGTCGTCCTCAACGCACTCTGTACCAAACCCTTTGAACCACTCACCACCATGGACCTGCATTTGCATACCTGGAAGGTGGTCTTTCTGGTAGCCATCACGTCCGCCAGATGGGCGGGTGAGTTGTGTGCATTGCGGGTCGACTCGCCGTTTACCATCTTCTCCAGCGACAAGGTCACCTTACGACCAGACAGTACTTTCCTCCTGAAGGTCGTCTCTTCCTTCCACATCAACGAACCGATTGTGCTCCCCGCCTTTTTTCCGTCACCTTCCTCTGATATCGAGAAAAGGTTACACTCTCTCGATGTTCGTAGAGCACTGGCGTTCTATAAAGACAGAACACAACATTTCCGTACCACTCCACGTCTCTTCGTTTGTTACAGTGGCCCTAAGAAGGGCAAATTAGTTTCCAGCCAACGTTTGTCAGCCTGGATCGTTCAAACCATCCTGCTGGCGTACCGCCTTTCAAAGCTCGACTTACCTGCGTCTGTTAGGGCGCATTCCACTCGTGGTGTGGCAACTTCTACGGCTTTTCAACGAGGCGTCTCCCTTGAAGACGTCTGTAAGGCAGCAACTTGGTCCACGCCGTTGACCTTTGCGACTCATTACAAGCTCGATGTACGATCTCGCTCTTTTGGATGTGCCGTCCTCTCCTCCTTACTCCATTGACACCTCCCACCTCCGGTAAGTGTCTTGCTTTTTACTCGCCCATAGGTGTGATGCACAGAGACCATGAAGAAGAAGAACAGGTTGCTTAGCTGTAACTGTAGTTCTTCGAGTGGTCATCTGTGCATTCACACGACCCTCCCACCGTCCCCTCTCGTGTCAATACCTAAAACATTTTCTGATACCTAGTGGCCTTATCTCTCCCAGATGTCCTGGGCTGCTAGGCGGTCTCAGGGAACTGAAGGGAGGCGGGAACAGAGTGGACATGCGTGTAAGACGGTGGGGGAGGGGTTCCCGCCTAAAACACTAATTGGAGCCTCAGCTAGAGAAATTTTTTTCCCGATGTTGAGCTCAGCGCAGGCGCAGAGCCCATAGGTGTGAATGCACAGATGACCACTCGAAGAACTACAGTTACAGGTAAGCAATCTGTTCTTACCCCTTCCATACGTGAATTATGTGAAGGCTGCATCAGATGAGTACCAGGGAGTAGGGCTGCTGGTCCCACATCCTGCTTTTTGGGCCCACTGCTAGCGCCACTCCTGGAAGTCCACACATTAGCGTGGATGTCTGCAGTGAAGAAGCCCACGTGTGAGCAGCTGTTCCCATGCCCTCAGGACTCCTGATGGCATGGAAGGCAACACATAGGCAGTTTACTCATGCATAGGATTTTTCTCTGCAGACTTCCATGCTACCATCCATGGCAGGGCCAGCAGCACATCCAGTGCTGGTGGTAGGACTAACAGTGCAGCTCCACCCTGCAGTAATTGTGTGATGTCTTCTCCTTCGTGCTATTCACGTGTGAAGGGGGCTTTATGTTGCAGAATAATCATGAACTATCTACAATAAATACCTACTTATCCTGCATAAATGTAAACATGGTGCAATGGCTGTAGCTCAGTGGGTAGAGCACATGCTTTGCATGCAGATTCCAGGTTCAATCCCCAGCATCTCCAGGTAGGGCTAGGAAAGAATCCCATCTGAAACCCTGGAGAGCCACTGCCAATCAGTGTCGACAATGCTGGGCTGGGTGGACCAACGGCCTGACTCAGTATAATGCAGCTTCCTATGTTCCTACATAAGGCACCTTAAGGGAGAAGCTGAGCTCTTGCAGGCTAGGTTAGGGTGACCATATGGAAAGGAGGGACAGGCCTCCTGTATCTTTACCAGTTGCATAGAAAAGGGAATTTCAGCAGGTGTCATTTGTATGCATGCAGCCCCTGGTGAAGTTCCCTCTTCATCACAGCAGTTAAAGCTGCAGGAGCTATACTAGAGGGCAGATATGGTCACCTTAACCCAGCCTGATTGTTAAACATGGTCTAGGAAAAACTACTGAAGAATATTATCTCAAAGACATGTCAGGCACATTACCTCCTTTTGAGAGCTCTGCCACCAAAGAAGATGAAAATGGTCCTGCTCACTCTGTCTAGAGGGGTGAGTTATGGGTGGGGCGTCACTGTGATGACTTTCAGAAGACAAAGGGGGGCCAGCTCCCTGCATGGATAAATCTCTCGTACTTTTCCGGGTTGCTTTATAATAGGGTGACCAGATAAAATCCAGGTCAGGGCTCGTGTAACTTTAACAGTTGTAGAGAAAAGGGAATTTCAGCCAGTGTCATTTGTATGCAATTAGTTCCTGGTGAAATTCCCTCTTCATCAAAACAGTTAAAGTTGCAGGCACTATACTAGAGTGACCATATACAAAAGAAGGCAGGGACCTTGCAACTTTAACTGTTGTGATGAAGAGGGAATTTCACCAGGAACTAATTGCATACAAATGACACTGGCTGAAATTCCCTTTTCTCTACAACTGTTAAAGTTACATGAGCCCTGTCCTCCTTTTCATATGGTCAGCCTAGGTAAGGCAAAATCTTTTGGTTTAAGAATTAAACATTCTTCTTATAACAGATGAATGGAGCCAAAAGGAGAATTTCAATGAGGCTAACAGATGTGGGAAAATATGAGTAATCTCTGGAAATCCATTTCATTTCGTCCCATATCTGCCTTTATTTCTATCCTAAACATAAGTTACATGAGCCCTGATCTGGATTTTATCTGGTCACCCTATGTTAATAAGTAACTGCAGGGATTGATTTTCTAATGAGTAGCCTTAGTGGAACATATGCCATTATGAGAAATTGCTTGTTATGCCTGAGACAGACAATGAAAGAATTATGACCCTTTTAATCATATATACAAGTATTTCAGGAAGCTAAATGACTCCAGGGGCCCTGTCTTCTTTTGAATATAGTCACTCTAGTATAGTGCCTGCAACTTTAACTGTTGTGATGAAGAGGGAATTGCACCAGGAACTAATTGCATACAAATGACACTGGCTGAAATTCCCTTTTCTCTACAACTGTTAAAATTACATGAGCCCTGACCTGGATTTTATCTGGTCACCCTACTGGTAGCCCTACATGACTCTGGAAAAGGGAGTTTTGATTCTAAAGATATTTGCTATTTATTATTTATTTTAAAATATACAATACCTTTCACAAAAAATTAAGTTGGCTTAAACTATTGCATTTAAAAACAGAACAACTAACAAAACAACAATAAAGCAGCTGTACAGAAGCCATTAAACGCCACTAAACCCATTGAAAGTCTGGGAAAATTAAACTATTTTCACCTGGCATCTTAATAGCCCACACATTGGCTCAATTCGGACGACACATTAGGCAATGGAGGAGGGGGGAAACAATAGTCAGTTGTGTTGCTTATTATGTCGTTTGGAGGGCAACACACAACGCACACACAACTAACAGTATGTTAATCAGGCACTTTAAACAATGGAGCGAAACAACGGGCTTGCACGTTGTTTAGCCCGAAGCCCCGTTGTTTAAAGTGTCGTCCGAATTCAGCCCCCCCTCTCTCTGTTGACTATTCCATTTCGGAATAGAGTTCTGCTGCCTAGAGCAGCCACAAACCCCCGGCTGCTCTATGCAGCCGGCAGAACTCACGGTGCATGCTGGGATACGGCTGGGGGACACACGAAGGAGAGGCTGCAACCAAAATGGCTGCCGCAAGTTTGTAGCAGCCGGGGCGTTTGCTGGTGCCAAGCAGCGCCGGCTGCAGTATGTCGTCTAAGAAGTTCCTCCTGCCTAACGCATGGTCAGTACGTTATTTACCCTGCCGTTGCCTAATACGTTGTCCGAATTTAGCCATTCAGTGCCATGTAAAGGAGGGCAAGACTGGCCCAAGACCCATCACGTTGTTTTAGCATAAAATTCTAGAAGCATCTCTGGCAGTAAAAAATACAAGCAGAACAAATTGAATAACTACATTTGCTGCCCTTTCATGACACCCAAAATCAGCTACTGAGGCAGCCAACTCACTGTGCCAAATGATAGGGCTGGCCCTTGAACAACTGAGATGCCATGAACTGAAAAGGTGGCATATTGGGTTGGACAAACCCACCCTTCACATATTGCTTACATAAAGGGGGTCCACATAGGGGCCCTGTTCAGACAACATGCTAAGGCATGATTAAGCCACTAACCCTTTTCCAGAAAATAGTTAGTGAGCATGTTTAACCTGATAGGTGCAAAACACAGATGGTTGTTACGAAGCAAAACAACAAATGTTTATCCATAATAATGAATTAAGCACACCTCTCAACACACATACAGCCTGCTAACATTTGTTTCTTGTCTCCAGCTAAAAGGGGGCTATATTGTAATGAAATAATGTCTTCTATACACTTTACTCTTACACACTGGAGCAGTTCTACCTCACACCTCCATCTTTCCAGCATTTTCAGAGCACACTGTTTGAATGTTAAGGTGAATGGGAAGGGACTGTTAATACAATCCACAAGTTCCATCCTCTGAGTCTTCCCAGTTTTAACCATATCACATCCTCCCACTACCTTCTAAAACCAGTACTTAAAGGGTGCATCACACAAGATGTTGTAAAAATCTGAACAGATCTATGATTTTCACCCCCAAACACGTCCATTTCCCCTGATACGCATCTTACACGCATCTTACATGCATCCTACATGTGTTTGCTGATACGCACACCCAAACCGTCCACACACAGCACCCCAAAGGCCCATTCCCCACTGCCTGTCCATTGTATCCATTTCTGCAAAAGTCAAGCTGCTTGCAAGTGGTTTAGCGGCGCAAGAACTAGGAGCTTGTCAAAATTGCCATTGCTCCTTCTTCTCCAGGTCAGACTTCATTATACACAATCAGGGACGCACGTATGCTACCTAACTTAGAGGAACCAGGAGTGTGACTCATCCAGATGTGACCATAGCACACCTGGAGAGGGACAAAATGACCATATAAGGGAATGATAGAAGTGAAGGGACGTTGCAAAGCATCTCTGGGTACAAGTAAACTAGCACATGGCAATGCAATGCCATGTCTGGCCACTACTCGGGACTACTCGAGAGTAAAACAGAGTTGGCCAAATGATGTAACTTGAGCTATAAACCAATGAGATGAGGGCTGATGACGTGTAACTTTTGGAGTATAAAAGCATTGTTTGAACCTTGGTGTGGTGTGACTCTGGAAAGCAGCGTTAGCGTCCGGAGGTCAGCTATTCTGCGCAGAATAATAAATTAGTTTCCAAAGCTTCAGGAGGTCTTTCGTCAAGTGTTTCATATCTGGACTTTGGACACTTGGGAATAGCATAATTTATGCAACAAAGATCATACACAATTCCTTGCCCCACGCCGCGCCGGTAATTTGAGTACTGCTTCAGAGGTACTAACAACCCAATCCACAAACGAATTTAGCAAGAGAACTTTGTCTTAAAGTGATATGGCTGGTTCTCACCATGTTATGCCAAAGTGAGGCAAAGCAGAACAGCAAGTGACACGTGCTTTGTTGCCCACGGTAGACATTTTAAACTAAATTTAAACTGGTTTATTTGTTATATTTATATCCCACTTTTCCTCCAAGGATCCCAAGGCAGTGTATGTGATCCTCCTCCTCTCCATCTTATCCTTACAACAATCCTGTGAGGTAGGTTAGGCTGAGAATAAGTGACTGGCCCAAAGTCATTCAGTGAGCTTCATGGCCAAGTGGGGACTTGAACCTATGTCTCCCCAGTTGGATATTCTAACCACTACACCACACTGGTTCTATAAAAGAACACAGCAACATAGGAAGCTGCCTTACCTCGAGTCAAACCATTGATCCATCCAGCCCAGTATTGTTGATACTGACTGGCAGGGTTTCAGGCAGGTGTCTTTGCCAGCCATACCTGGGGATGCTGGGGATTGAACCTGCTACATTCTTCATGCAAAGCAGGTGAGCTACAGTTCTTTAGAATACTGCTGTTATAATATTCTCTTGGCTCAAAGTGGAGGAAAGGTGTTAGAGGACCAAAAATCACCCAAGCTGGTATGGCTACTTTAATGTATCAGTCAAGATGTAATGAATATGCCTCACAGCCTCCAGATACACATAGAGGGACCAGGAATAGGTCTAGAAGTCAGTCAAATGAAAGGTGATGGAGAGGTGAAGCTGATTTCAGGACCTGTGACCTTTCAAGTAGTTGTTTGGCTATCTTGATGATCATCAATACTACTTTGGGCAGTTTCCCAGACGTGAGATGAACGTAGCCCAACTTTGGCAGGGCAAGATGCTGAGAAGTGACGCATAAAATATAATACATGCATTTTCCCATCTCCACCATTGATGAGTTACCGATATTCCAATAAAGAGGTGAGAATAAGCTACAAACAATAAGTCAGTGCAGCAGCCCAGAATTATTCCTCAGGCTTCTGTTGCATAGGCCTGGCCTAAATCATTCCCACCAAAGTTTTTAGAGCCACAATATCACCACAAGAGGGAGCTCCAGTTCAGTAATAAACCACAATAGGCTGAAGTGCATCTCATGTGCTTAGATTGGATGAATAGAAACACCTCCTGAGAAAGATCGCTACATGAAACACTTTGGGAAATTAATCATAGCATTGGAATGCACCCCTTCATGCCATATACAGAATAACTAATATCAGGGATAGATTCCCAAAGGTAGCAAGAGCTGCAACTGTAAACCTATTAAGAAAATGGATAGAGAGAGAAAATCAATCAACACTATCAAGGTGAAGTGACCTAGCCAAATGGCTTTTTGCAAAAGATGATCCAATTGCCTGCCCTCAAAGGACCTACTTATCAAAGTAGGGGATTCATCAATGAGTGCTTTTTCATGAGACACATATCTATTTCCGTAAGTGTCTGCTTCTTCCTTTCCTGGAATTCCACTGATCTCATGACAGCCAATCAATAACTGCATGTGATCTGCAGCAGTCATGCTTAGAGATGGTTTGTGCCAGGAACCATTGAAAATCTGGCCAATGTTGGTGAACATCCTGATCATGGGTATGCTATCAGAGGGGCCATAAATCACATTTATTTATTATGTATTAAAACATTTGTATCCCGTCCAATATTATTGGGATCTCAGGGTCTCCTTATCTCCCAGAAAATGAACGAGTCAATTCTGGCATTGCCTTCAGCATCATTAACTTGCCACCATGTCCACATGTTTTCCGGCATGTCGTCTGGCATCTTATAAGTAGCTATGATGGAATATTCTGAAAGGAAACCATCTCAATAAAGGGAACTGAAAGAAAAATACATGCAATCGCAGTTACTTTACAGTAAATAAGGCCCAAGTGTGTTCATTGATTAAATACTCATTTGGTATACTTTATTAATAATACATTCAATTTATATTCATATAACATTGTGGTAAGTTGGCTGAGTAAGGGTGAGGAATTTATTTTATTTTTTGAGCTAGAATATCCATTACCTACATTTAATTGAACACTCAATTGCCTCAGAAATGCAAGTGCGCTCTCTCGCTCTCTCTCTCTCTCTCTCTCTTTGGCACGCACACACACACACACACACACACACACCTGTTCATTAATGTTTTCTATTTATGCTTCATGCTACATGTTATGGAAGTCAAAGGGCTACCTTTGAAAATGGCATTCCCATGTTGAGGTCTCCCCATCCCCTCTCCATAATATGTAGAAGACCATACTATGGGTTATAAACCCATTCAGGTGTTTGGCTCTAAACAGAAGAACAGGGCAGTGGGAATGTGTGGAGCTAGCCCTGCACTTGATGCTACTGCACTATGGCCCCAAGTGACACGTGGTTGACATCATTATGAAGGAGGCACTTCTACATGTGTAGGGTTTCTATTAGGGGAAGAGAGACCCTGGTCAAATGTTTCCCATCTACGTGGAGGAAACTCTCTGTACTAAGAAGCAGCTCCCTTCAGACTGATGACAATCACATATTGACAAGGGGGGTGGGGCAGAGATGCCACACAGGGCAGGGGTGGGCATAGCCCTGCATATCCTCACTGCCCTGTTCATCCAGTACGTCAGGTACCAAACACCTGAATAGGGCTATAATGTTCTGTGTTTCCCATTTTCCTTCGGCAGCAGCCAATTGTATGATGCAAGAGAAGGGAAACACACAATGCAAAGATAATGCAACAGGGGGTAATCATTGTGGAGAAATGGGGAACTGTTGTTTTTATGAAAGTTCAGACGAGATTCCCATTCTTGGAGTAGGAGAGGTAACATATAGGGATGTGCACTGGATCGGACGCGATCCACGATCCGAGTCCGGTCCAGTGGGAAATCGGATAAATTATCCGATTTCCGATCCGACAGCTGGATTGGCCGATCCAATCCGAACCGGTCCGAAAAGGCTCCGAACCGGTTCGGCGGATCGGCGGATCGGCGGGCGCCCACTGGCGCCCACCGCCGCTTCCATTGGTGGGCGCCAGCGGGCGCCCGCCGATGAAAGTGGACAGCGGGGGGGGAGGAGGGGGCGGGAGGAGGGGGCGCTACTCTAGAGCAGGCCGCGGAGCCCGTTGGTAGTAGCCGCCAGCGCCGGACGGGAGCAGAAGGCCGGGAAGGTAAGCAGGGGGCGCGTGGAGGGGAGGAGGGGGCGGGAGGAGGGGGGCCCTTACCTTCCCGGCCCGGCCGCTCCCGTCCGGCGCCGGCGGCTACTACCAGCGGGCTCCGCGGCCTACTCCAGGGTGGCGCGCCGGGTGATGTCATCACCCGGCGCGCTACTCTAGAGCAGGACGCGGAGCCCGCTGGTAGTAGCCGCCGGCGCCGGACGGGAGCGGACGGGCCGGGAAGGTAAGCAGGGGGCGCGCGGAGGGGAGGAGGGGGGCCCTTACCTTTCCGGCCCGTCCGCTCCCATCCGGCGCCGGCGGCTACTACCAGCGGGCTCCGCGGCCTGCTCCAGGGTGGCGCGCCGGGTGATCACCCGGCGCACTACTCTAGAGCAAGCCGCAAAGCCGGCTGTCGGTAGCCGCCGGCGCCGGATGGGAGTGAACGGCCCTAACAGGTAAGCAGTGGCGGGGAAGGGGGCTTACCCCCCCGGAGCCGTCCGCTTCTATCCGCGGGCGCCCGCGGATGGAAGCGGACGGCCCCAGGGGGGGTAGGGAGCGTGGGGGAGGGGGTTTACCTGCCGGGGCCGTCCACAGCGAACGGCCCCGGGGGGGAGGGAGTTAGGCCCCCCTCACCCACCCGCCGCCATTTTTTCCTCATAGACTTGCATTGCAATGCAAGTCTATGGGGAAAAAATGGCGGCCGATCCAAAAATTTACGATTTTTGGATCGGGATCGGACTCGATCCGGTCCGGGGGGCCTCCGATTTTGTCCGAACCGATCCATGACAAAATTGGAGGTCCTGATCCGGGTCCCGATCCGATCCGGGGGGTCCGTGCACATCCCTAGTAACATACCATGCTATGAAAATGTTTATTCACCCAATACTTCGCATCTTTAAAGAAAGTTGTAAACTATTAGTCCCAATGAGAAGGTAGACAACAGACAAACTTCGCATAGAGGGATTAATTGTAAATGTCGTGTTCAAGTACACTGAAGGTCCACTGAACCATAATGGGTGTTTTGCCTGAGTAAGAAAGATCAGGTTCAATGATCATCAGATGGCGCAGATGGAAAACTTTAATTAACAGATGTGTGACCCTGTGACTCTGTTGTAAGTTATCGGGACATTTATTGGACTGCAATAAAGGGCACACACATGCGTGCAACATGGCACCATTTATCATGTTCCCCTGCCATTTCTAGTCTGCTTTCCCTTTTGCTCAAAGGAAGCCGCTTTAAGTGACAAGTATGAGGAGGATTGATCATTTAAAGCAGTAAAGTGAGCCAGGAAAAGCGGAGCGTTTCATTAAGATTAGCATTCATGTGACCCATCAGACACTGTGGTGAAATCCCAACTGGAAAACCTGATATAATTAAAATGGTAGGTAACGTCTCACCTTCCTATGCTTTCAAACCTTCTAGGAGCCTTCCATAGCACTTGCAAGCGTCACATCTTTTTCAAAGACAGTGGTGGCCTTGAAGCATTAAGGCAGGGAGGACAAAAGAAAAAGCCAATTTCATGCTTGTTTTTCTGGACTGGTTCAGTGCAGAACTACGCCTTGCTCCTCCAGCACACATCTTCAAAGCCTAGACACTCCATCTCCTTTGCAATGCAGGACTGGAAGGATATGTGGCTCAGTGGCAGAGCACATGCTTTGCATGCACAAGGTTGCAGGTTCAATCCTTGGCATCTCGAAGTCAGGGTGGGGGGGGGAGCACTAGAAAGGAATCCTGCCTGAAACCCTGCAGAGCCACTGCCAAATCAGTGCCGACAATACTGGGTTAGATGGACCCATGGTCTGACTCCATATAAGGCAGCTTCCTATGTTCTTATGACATGCATTTCAGTGGAGAAGCAGCCGGTGAAAGGAGAGTGCTTAACCCTTCACCCTCCAACTCTGACATTCCCAAGAAGCTTTTCCCCAGCCCAGCTTCCAGACCCAGGTTTGCAGTGGAAACCCAGGTCGGGAGGGGGGGGGGGGGACACCTATGATGTGTCTGTTGGGGTAAGACGAAATAAATGTCTGGTATGGGGGAATTAGTGGGAGGGGAAGGGGTAGGAGTGGGAAGGCTTAAGCACTCAGCCCATCTGCTACTTCTCCACTGGAAATTGTGGCCACCCAGCCCCACTTTATAAAGGCAAAGCAGTGGCTGGCTTTGAAGGCACACAATTGAGAATTAACAGGCAGTCCGCACACATCATTTCAAAAAGCTGTACTACATGTGTGTGCCTAATAACATAAAAGGGTGAGTACAACAGTATATCACAGGTGACAGTGCTGAGTAGGGTGGCCAGATGTCCTGTTTTTTCATAGATAGTGCACTATGTTAAGGTTTTGTTCAGGGTTGCTCATTTGCCCATTAAAAATATGGGATCCTGGAGGAACAATGTGTACAGGGCTGTGATTCTTCTTCCACCACCCACCACCCCATGTGGGTTGTTTGCAGCGACTGTGGTCCAGACCAGCCAGTATCCTGGTGTTGCAGCTGTGGATGGACTGCTGGCTGCTTTTTGAACTGATGGAGTGGTAATCAGGGCTAGTGGGAGGAGGAAGGGAAGGAAGAAGCTGCAAGCGTGATTTTTTCCGAGGTGCATCTGGCTAGGGTGACAAACTGTCCGGATTTGCCCGGATTTGTCCAGGTTTTTGTTCTATCCTGGGTGTCAGATTATTTTTTCTGTAATTCTATAATGTCTGGGAATGACACACTTTCTCCTTTAAGACTGCCATTAGCACGAGGGGGGCAATGCTGCGCTTTCCAGAGGTGTGTCCCCCTCTTGCTCCAATCGGGGCCTTAAAGGGGAAAGAATGTCATTCACAGCCCTTATAGAAAAGGCCCTGATTGGAAGGGGGGCTGGAATGACACGCTTTCCCCTCCTGCACTCCAATCGGAGCCTTTAAGGTCCCTATTGGAGCAGAGGAGGGAAAAGTATGCTTTTCAGGGCCTCCAGAAAGCACGACATTCCCCCTCGCCATGCTAATGGCAGCTGCCATTAGCGTGGGGGGGGGGGAATGACGTGCTTTCTGGAGGTCTTGGAAAGCATGCTCCCCCCCGGTATCTTCTTTTTTTGCTTTCCCAAATATGGCCACCCAACATCTGTTCGAAGCAGAACTATGCACAAATGCCCCCTCAAAATTCCCAACCTATTTATAGGCAGAGAAATTGATTGGGGGGATTACACAATTTCACTGAATTCCTCCAGGCGGAGAAGAAATTGTCAACAGTTTCTCACAGGTCAGGCTCTCCATTGGCAGGGCTTGTAGCACAGCAGGGTTTGGGGTTATGTTTTGTTTTGTTTTTTACACTACCACTGCCAGCGTTATGTCCAGTTCCCAGGAAGAGGCAGAGCTCGTGCTGCACCTAAATCTGTCCTCCAGTTTCCTGCAGGTTTTCTTCCCTCTTCCATTGTTCTGCCTCAATCTCAAGGTGCTTTCTTACTCACTTTTGTGATGTTTTTGAGCTTGCCGAATCACTGCGAGGTGGCCAAGGGTGGAGTGTATGTGTTTTCTTTCTATTGCACTTTTCTCCATTGCTCTCCAGCCTCCCTGCGCTTGCTAATCTGGAGAAGCCCTAGGGGAGGAGTGAGCTCAGGTCGTCCCCAGAGCTTTAATTGAAGTTTGGGAAGCTGAGAGATGAGTGTACAACGAAAAAGATAGTCACACACAATCCTCGGCCACCTCCTAAGTGAGATAAATAGAAGAAAACCCAGCCCAACCCATCAGAAATTTTGGGAAATTTTCTTCACCACTGAATCCCTTTTCAAAAGCAATTTGTGTTCTACCCAACTGAATGAAAATATTTAAAAAAATGTGGCAGAAAGTTTCGGCGCAGCACTAACATGAAGCATCAATCTGTGCAGCAAACTAGCAGCAGTGTCTGCGCTGCCAGCTCGCCTTTAAATTAAAATTAAAATTAAAAAGAGAGGGAGGGAGAGGGGGCAAGAATGGGAAAGAGAACAGCTGTGGTCAACTCACTTCATAGAAAGATCTCCTTTAATCTTTGCTGGGTGATTGAGGTATGAGATTTGTGTCCATGTGGTGTTGAGAAAGCCCCCCAATAGGGTGCTCTCTTTTGTATCTGGTGAAGAGGACAGAGCTCCTGCAGCTTTAACTGTTGTGATGAAGAGGGAATTTCACCAGGTCCTGCCCGCATACAAATGACACCTGCTGAAATTCCCTTCTCTCTACAACTGTTAAAGATACAGGAGTCCTGTCCTCCTTTCCAAATGGTCACCCTACCACTCAAGAGCCACTCCCTTTCCCTTTTATCCTTTTAACCTCAGGAGTTATCTCTAAGGTTGCAATCCTAAACTTAGTTTTCCAGGCAGTAAATCCCACTGCAAAGAGAAAACAAAGGACCTTTCCACACCAGGCTTGTGGCCTGGGATGGCCCCCGGCTGCTCCCTGTGAGTCCAAATGACGCCCGTGCCTACCCAGCAGCAGATGTAGGGGCGGCTGGGAGCATCGCCCCCCCTACTCCAAGGTAAGTGTTTTTTATTTTTATTTTTTAAAATGTGGGGGAGGACTGCGGAGGCGGTGCAGCAAGCTTATGGCTCGCTGTTCCACTCTTGCCCAGCCTGCTCCAAGCTAAAAAAGTCAGGGTAAATGCCCGACTTTTTTAGAGCGGAGCTTTTGGGCTTTTCCCCGCAGTAGCTTCGGAGTGGCAGCAGCGTTATGTAATCCACCTGCCGCCACTCCGAAGCTACTGTGGGGGAAAGCGACCGTCTAGAGGTACCTATGGATGGGAAATAAATTGACTGCCTTCTCTGAAATGTAAATTATAATCCTGATTTATACAACTGTACCTATACATATAAATTAACATATGCAAATGTGTGTCCTCTGTAGTCCTCTCTCTCTCTCTCTCCTTTGGTGGTGCATAAGTGCCCACCCTAATGCTGAGCAAACTGTTTGAAAGGTCTATGAGTATAAACAGTTCATCTCTAAATACATGGATCTGTGGATCATATATTCCCCTGCAGTAGCACATAGCCATCAGGACTAGTAGCCTTCTCCTCCAGAAATTTATCCAACCCCTTTAAAGCCATCCAAATTGGTAGCCATCACTACATCACATGATAGCAAATTCTATAGTTTAACTATGCGCTGTGTGAAAAAGTACTTCCTTTTATCTGTCCTGAATTTCGGCAATCAGCTTCATTGCATGACCCCAGGTTTTAGTATTTTGAGAGGGGGAGAAAAATGTGTCACTATCCATATTTTCCATTCCATGCATAATTTTATATACCTCTATCATGTCTCCCCTTAGTCTCCTTTTTCCCAAGCTAAATAGTCGCAGCTAAATAGTCACAGTTCTCATAGTGGAGATGCTCCAGCCCCTTGATCATTTTAGTTGCCCCTTTCTGCACATTTTCGAGATCTACAATTTTTTTTAAAGTGTGGTGACCAGAACTGTACACAGTATTCCAAGTGTGGTCGCACGTACCATAGATTTGTATAAAGGCAGTATGATATTGGCAGTCTTATTCGCAATTCCTTTTCTAATTATGCCTAACATGGAGTTTGCCTTTTCTACAGCATACATAAATTCAATTAATTAATTAAGGTGGGGAAGAGGTGCTCTATTTACAGGGCATCTGATGCATATATACTCCAAAGAAAGCTCTATTGAGGTCTAAGAGACCTCCCAAATAAGTGAGTATAGAAGGGTTAGACAACCTGGTGCCCTCTAGATCTTTTGGCCTGAAACTCCCATCAACCCCAGCCAGCATGGTCAATGGACAGGGATTATAGCCCAGAACAACTGGAGAGCACCAGCATCACTATTCCTGGCATATGGGATTGCAGCCTCAGTAATAAAATTAGATCCTCCGAGATAAACCAGGAAGCATGTTAGCAAACATGTGTACCTCTGGTTCAGCCCTTAGTATCTGTATTCATCACATACAATTTTAGGGGGGAAACATAGAGGAAGTGAAGGGCATTTTCTCTCTCCCTCCCTCTCTCTCCCTCTCTCTCTCTCTCTCTCTCTCTCTCTCTCTCTCAGTTTAAGTAATTTTCAAAATGCCAGAAGCACATGTGTTGGAGTCACGTAGAATTCTTCTTAAGGCTGGATGTTCAAGGCAGGGAAAATAGCTATTAACATAATGTCACTGAGCCAATTTCAGGATGTTCATCCAGCTCTGTCATGACGGCAAGATGGAGGAAGTGTGCTGAAGCACGGCAGACACTTGATTAATGAGGTTATCAAGAGGCCACAGTTGACATTATGAAGTTTCAAGTTACACCCAGGCTCTCTCTGGGGGACAGAGCAGTAAAAGGGGGGGGGGGGAGACAATCACTCTGAAATATAAACAAACACTAGTAAGATATTCTTGTTTCCCTAGTATTATCCACATCCATGAGGCTCTTTGACAGGCAGGAAACTGGATGGCAGCATGAGATACAAATCCTAATATGACCAGTTCAGTTTTGAAAACAATATGCTTACCATTCTACAATCCCTATTGAAAATGTTAATGTTCCATTATAACTCCAGGCTCTACTGTCACAGAAGTTGCTAGGAGCAAAGCTAGATGTGCACAATTATAGCAGCGCTGAGGCAGAAAGCATGAATTGATTAAATTGTGTGATAGACTAATGCATACATCAGAATTAAATGGTGTTTTCAAAACACTTTGCTGGGTCAGTGCATAGGTGTTCAGGAGGGAGCCTGTCATAGGTGAGGGGTTATCACTCCATCTCTATGCTGGCATCGCAAGCAGATACATCAGCATAAACCCTTAGCATGAAAACAATGATGACAAAATTGTGGATTTGCCATTAACTTGATGTCAGTCCGAAATAGTGTCCATTGCTGATAATATTGATTTCTCCAATGTGGGCCTATTTTATGTGGACCAACTTTGACTGAGAAAGTAGTCTAAAACTCCACAACACTCTAGTGATGCACATTGGAGAGTCTGGGGTGGAGGCAGGGATCTAATGTGCACACAGAATGTAACGGATGAGGGACCTCCATATGGTATTCAACGATCATCCTCTTTGCATGTGGTTTCCTGTAACGTTGAAGAGAATGGGAGCATCTGCTGGTAGCATGGAGCTCCATTTGAGCCCCATCACTACTACCAGCAATGCACAAGGGAAATTCTGCTTTTGGTTTAACCAAGGTGTGGGCAACTTATGGCCCTCCAGATTTTTTGGCCTAAAACACCCATTACCACTAGCCAGCACAGGGATCACAGTGAGGGATCATGAGAGCTATAGGCCAAAATACCTGAAAGACCATGATTTGCTCATCCCTAGTTTAAGAAGTGGGACCTGCAACAAGATGCTGCTGTGCAGAGTACGCCTGTACAGTGTTCCAGCCAATCAGGTATGACCTTTTGCAGGACACTGGGAAATTCTATTCCATTCACCACCCCTCTTAATTATCCATTCCCCCCCTTCAACGGTCAGTATTCCATGTCCACTGAGTTTGTTCGCTCGTCTTGGGGCTGTTTGGGTTGTTGTTGTTTCCTTAGGGTTTTCCCCTGCAAGTATAAATGATTAATCTACAGTGACTCTCTAAGCAATTACAATAACTTTGCAGTATTTATAGCAGTAATAGTTGAATGATTTCCTTTTATCTTTTTATTAAATATTCTCTCAATGTAACCTCAGTTAAAATTCTATCATATTCCATGGTGTAATTAACTGATTAGTCCTTTAAAATCAAGACACCTAGAGCCTATCTACACAGTACCTTGGAACGTTTTAAATAGTATTTTAAAACATTCCAAATAGGTGCGTTCCAAAACGTCTTAGGCCACATTAAGGAGTACTCACGTAACAGGAAAAAAAATCTTCAGTCTTCAAAGCAGTGTGTGAGGTCTTACACCCTTCTGTCTGTCTCTTTCTCTTTCATTTCTACAATGAGTTTAGGGCAAGGCACTGTGGGCACTGTAGTTCACTCGCCCACTTCCTCCTTAGTTCCCCTTTAATTCCCTAGCTTTCAATGAGTATAGGGCTAAGCATTGTGGGTGTTGTAGTTCACTCACCCACTTCCTCCTTAGCCCCTCTTTCTTCCCCACCAATCAACGGCTAAGCATTTGGGCGCTGGTAAAGGAAGCACTGCCCCCACAAATCACAAACGGTAAAAGACACATTATTTTACTTAAAACAATTTATTAAAAGTAAAAACCGTTGTATATAGCTGAAGTGAGTTTTAGAAAACCTCGGGTATACAACGTTCAAGGGAGTGCATCGTGTGGGCCAAAAAGTTTTCGTAACCCTTATAAAACTAGTGTGTAGATCGGCTCATAATCAGCCCAGTGTAATCCAGAGCCACATCAGCCAGTGTTCAACTGACCAGTTTGAGTGGAAGTATGCTGACTTAGCTGGATTTTGAATTGCTTTATATATAAAAAAAACCACACAGTCAGTAGATAGTTCTAAGTGAAATACACTTCAATATGTCAATCCACATCCTACCATTGCAGACCGAAATTAATTAAGGATTAAACCCAAATTGATAGTTAACCTAACTACAAAATTTTATAGGATACATTGATTCTTTACAGGCATGTCAGTACAGCAATCCCTTTAAGAGGAGACAAAATTCCAGGTTCTAAATTGTGGATTTTTTAAAGAAGGTATTTGTAGAAAAATGGTCATATAGATATTAAAAACGATATCAGGAACAAAGATGTGGTTTTATTTAAATACAAGATGTGGATTCATTTAAAGCATCTAAAATCTATTTTAGTTCATGGTTACTTCAACTGAACTCAGTATCACAGTTTGGTGTGCACTGAAGGATCATGTTTCCAAACCACGATTCTTTGAAGACAGCAGACACTTAAATAACAGCAAAAAAAATAGAGAGAAAACCTACCACAGAATCACGTGAAGAGAGGCCCAGTGAAAAATCAGAATGGTTCAGGTGGGCTCTCTAAAACTACCAACAATCTACACATGGCCGATGGGCAAAACTTACAGCTACAGATGATGTGAGTGGAGGTTGTTTTTCAGGTCCCTCCTTAAGCAACATTTTTGCTCTCTATATGCTATAATTTGACCACAGATGAGAGAAACACGTCCTAAATAAAATTTCTGGGAAGTCCTTGCTGGGAGCAATGCATTACCAAAATTCCTTCCCCAGACAGCTCACAAATTCCCTGAGCCACAATGACCATGTTCAGATAACACACTAAACCACAGGGGTTAAACATTTTGAGCAAAATATTATGGCATAGTGTGTCATGTGAACTATTCCTAACCATGGTGGCTGCATAACGACACTTAAAACACACTCACTAACCATTTTCTGCAAAAGGGCTAGCAGCCTAAGCATAGCTTAGTGTTTTGTCTGTTCAGGCCCAGTGTCAGTTTCCCAAAAAAATGTTACACCTTTGTGACAAGGATGGACAAACAAACAAACAAACAGGCATTTTAAAGAGTACCTGATACACCCATTTGCCTAAAATGATTTCAGTCAATATATAAAGTTTAGGGTGCTGTTGTTGTTTTTATTTCAGTGCAAACCTACATTGCCTTTGAACTCCTACACAACACTCTGTCCCAGTAAATAGGCTTGCCAGCTCTCAAAAAACAAAACAAAACAATACTGGTACCATTGGGTTGGACTTGAAAGTGGCATTATTTGGCTTCTAGACCCTTAGAATGGCCCTATGGTGGAGACAGGAGGTGGGGTTCAATCATTTTAGTGTGCCCAGCAGGGTAGCAGAACCCTGCACTTCTTGGTGGTTCTAAGGTGGAGTTCAGTACATAATCAATTTGTTCACAAACAAACAAGATACAGGACTAATTTACATTTTTAAAAAATCGCATTGCCTTACCGTGGCTATCAGCATTCACTTTCTTTCTTGGGTGTTATTGGCAGCATTACACGGGCAGCCACATGGTTTGAAATTGAATACTTCCTGCTCCATGTGTTCAATTGACTTTGCTGAGACATCACCATCTGGTGGCATAATTATGGCACAATGCTGAGATTACACTCAGGGAGATGGTGTGAGTTCCTAGATATTCCCATATTATCTCTGTATTTTTTTAAACATGCAATTTCCAGGGGATAGCACGGGAGGGCCCTGGATGCTGATGACATCTGTATTTTTTTAAACATGCAATTTCCAGGGGATAGCACGGGAGGGCCCTGGATGCTGATGACATCGAGAAATGAACCCGCGAACTTCTGAGAGTGGCTAATCATGAGCATGCTATAAATCTCTCCTGTGTTGGTTTATTGACCGTAAATAAACAATTCAATAAATCTCTCATTTAGAGAAGCTCACAACTAAGCACCTGGCCAAAGCCTTGAAGGGCAGAACGAGCGAGTTGCGTCGCTGGGCACACCCTGACGTCACCTCATTCGCTCTGTCTCTTCTCTGTCTCTAATCTCATCCGGCTACATACAAGATGTTCCTAAATGTTCTGCTACTATTCCCCGGTCCATGAAATGTTGCAGTCTTAATGTTGCATTCTTATACCAATACCATTATGATGCTGTGCTCTATTATGCTATTGTGTACAATCACGCTGTGTCCTCATGCACAGCGAGATTCTGTCCTCGTGGACAGCATTGCTAAAAATCTATATAAGCCATGCTAAGAGACAATAAAAGAGGCTTCCTGCCAAGAACATCTCGGTGTGTGTCTCCTCATTCCTTCAAAGCCTGAAAGCTAAACTAACATTACCTGCAGACATATGTAGCTGTGCTATGTCATTTAAATATGTACAAACATGCAAGTCAAGAATGAACATAATCCAAATTCATTGTAATAATTTTTGTTAATTTGCAACAAAGGCAGGAAACTGCATGAAGCTGATGGGACAATTGTAGAATGAATGGTTTGATGCTAACAGCCCAGTGATGATCCACAGCACACAGATGTGTGTGTGCATGCATGTATCCTTTGTTGTGATGAAGCTCTAGTACTCTTCGGCAGGAACATGTGCCGAATTTGACAAGAACTCACTAGATCTAAGATAGATATATTGTGGCCATATGGAATGAATTCCCTGTATAATACAACTCTTATATGGTGGGGGTGGGGAGGGCGATGCTTTGAGATTGGTTTACCATTTTCATTATTCAGAACATTTCATATACGTTCTTGAATACCAAATCTGATATAGATCCCATTATAGTTCATTTATAAACAGAAGGCTATAGCCCTGTCCAGGTGCTCTCTATTCCCGTAGATAAAACACATGTAGGGAGGGAGAGCTCCAGCCCCACCTCTGTTCATCATCGGATTTGTCGCCCTCTACTCACGTCAGAAAAAGACAGCCTCCTCTATCTATGAGGACTTTCCTCATGATTGAGAACCTTGATTTGCCAGCATTCTGGCTCTCACGGAGAGCCTCCATGGATACAGGAAGCTCTCCTCTTCAGACAGTCATCCTCCATGACTAAAGGGCGACAAGGGAGAAGGAGGCGGTGGAGCAGTCTCCTTCCACTTGCACGTTTGATATACATGAATAGTGAATGCCTGAATAGGGCTTTTAACACTTCAAATCAGCGTTCTGTCATCCAGTGTAAGACTTGGCAGATTCAACATGTTTATGTATCAACTTGACCACCTTAGCGTCTTAAAGCTGCCTTTCCATAACTTCACCTGTGGCTAAGAGTTAAACAACATGTGATGCTAACAGCACAATCCTATACACAGGTACTCAGAAGTGAGTCTCATTGAATTCAGTGATGCTGCTTACTCTCAGGAAAGATGATAGAATTGCAGCCTAAATGAATCTTTCAATTTAACATGCAGGTTTTAAAGAATGCAAGAGGATTTCTAATAGGAGAGCCAAGGGGAGAGGGATTTCCTACCATTGCAAACAGCAGCACTTTCAGAGGAGGGATATTCCTCAGAACCACAGTAGAGCACGCATGTCCAGTCCTATTATTAGGCAGAGGGAGGTGACAATCAAGTAGCAGATGCAAGAGGCAGGAAGCAGTGGTGAGATTTTGGAAGATAGGGCTGTATTATTGGAAGCACACTAATGCCTCCAATAGATAAGGTGATCAGTAAAATAAGGATTCCATAAGGTTAAATGGAAATCAGGGGGTGGGTTATTATAACCTTACTAAAATCAAAAGGGTTTCACTAATCTTCCTGAAAATTGCACATGCCAGAAAGAAATGCCTATTTTATATAACTTGAAATTTTCAAGAAGATTAGTTAAAGATTGAGGAAGAAAGAGCAGTTAATAGAAAGAAAGAGAGAGAAAATCTCAGTCACACAAAAGTGTTTCTGAAAACATGTTGTCAACCACTTTGTGCCCATCTCCTCTAAAGACACTATAGCTGCCATGTTATAACCACTGCTGTTTTCTTATTCCCTTTCTGCTCTATTTGGTGGAATGTATTTTCTTCTTTTTTAAAATTCAATTTACTTATTTTAAAAAATGTTTTTATTTGCTAATAAAAGCTTGTGGAAGGTCATAACAGGGCACTCGGAATATTGAGGGTTATGACCTTCCACAAGCTTTTATTAGCAAATTAATTGAATGAGAATAAAACTTTGTTTTATAAGCAGGCCTGTCTTTCGTTGAGAGCAGACAGTTTTGCTGCCTGAAGTATGAGAAGCAGGGTCACCCTGCTTCTTGCCTCCCTTTTGGGAGAAGAAGAACATGGTTTCTCTTGGCTTTGAGACTATTTTAGACTATCGTTCCCCAAGCCAGTTTCTCTGAGCCAGGCATCTGGCTTGAGTCCTGACACATTAAAGGACACTATCAGTACAGACATGGGTCAAGTCACAGAATAAAGGTGTGAGTCGCCTCACAGAGGATTACTCTAGCAATACAGTAAAGTCCAGATAAGGCAGTACAGGACCAGGAAAACGTGGAGCATCTTTGCTCATCCAGGGCACTCCATCCACCCAATTTGGATTTGGAACTGTGACTTTGGAAAAGTGTGGGTGCATGAAGGGTAAGTTGTAAGCAAACACAATAAATAAATAAATAAATTTGTGACATTGCACAACATCATGACTGATCATGGGACATATCAGATAAGTCATCAGCCTTCGCTTCCAATTTCCTGGCTTTGTGGAGTACGGACCAAGCTGAGAAAGCCTTATCTTCAGGTATTTTAAACAGGCAGGATTTTATTGATGATTGACTATGCTTTACAGCCTGCCCTGCATCCCCTAAGCTAGCTTGCTGCACTCAGGTTTGGTGGGGAATGCTGTAAGATTCATCTGTCAGGTTAGCTTCTATATGTGGGAGAGTGTGTGGCCTGTTTCGGACGACACGCTAATCAACGGGGGGGGGGGGGGGGACAATCATCAGTTGTGTTGATTATCGTGTTGTCCGAATGCCACCTCTATTGCCTAAAATGTCGTCCGAATGCTGCCAATGAGCAACACAACGGACGATTGTTCCCCCTCCCCATAGATTAGTGTGTCGTCCAAAACAGGCCTGTGTGTTATGTCCTTCATCTGAAGCAGCAAAATTTCTAAATTTGCATTTATACATGTATATTAGCATATGCATATAATATCCAAATGTATGTTCTCTTTTGTCCTCTTTTTGGATGATGCATTTTCCCTTTTTTGATGATGTGTGAATGATCACCCTACTCTCCACCCATTATTATGGTACTTAATAACAGCAATAATAATTATGTTGCTGAGCCCATTCCTTGGGTTGTTCATAGGTTAAACCAGCCAGAGTTAATTCTACAGCAAACTATGGGTCAACACTGGGTTGTTTAACCCATAAACAGCCTAGACTATCCAAGTTCAAACATCATGCAAATAACCTACAAAAAAGTTTTCATAGGTTGTTAATTCAAACAAGAAATGGTTTGTGTGCAGCTTGCTCACTCCATACAATCCTGCAAATTGTTAATTAACCCATGAATTGCCATTGAATGGAGGACAGTCCTCTATTAACCCATGGTTTACTACTCTGACATGCTATCCAGGACATTGTTTCATCCATCACCAGTAGTCACTTTGTCCATATAAACAATGAAAGCATGTCACTGTGTTCCTCTCTCCGAAAAAACGGCTTGCCTTTCTTTTGACCTCTATTATGAGTGTATATAGGGTGACCATATGAAAAGGAGGACAGGGCTCCTGTATCTTTAACAGTTGCAAAGGACAGGGAAGTTCAGCAGGTGTTGTTTGTATGCATATATAACCTGGTGAAATTCCCTCTTCATTACAACAGTTAAAGCTGCAGGAGCCCTGTCTCTTGACCATGTACAAAAGAGGGCAGGGCTTCTGCAGCTTTAACTTTGTGATGAAGAGGGAATTTCACCAGGTTCTGCTTATATACAAATGACATCTGCTGACATTCCCTTTTCTATGAAACTGTTAAAGATACAGGAGCCCTGTCCTCCTTTTCATATGGTCAGCCTAGTGAATATCTTTGTCTACAAGATCTAACTTCTTCTACACCCCTCTAGCTAATAATCCCAACTTGATACAATCTCACTATTATTGAGAATTATCTGCACCTTAAACAGAAAATAATGATGTCCAGAGGATAATTAAGAGCATGTTTCCTAAAAATACTTGAATCCAATATGAAAAAGCCTGTTCACTGACTCATCTGGGTTTTGAGTGCCTGACCAATTTCTACTGTGACCTTGCCACTTTGAAAACTACTGCGTGTGGTTTATTACTTTGGATTCTAAAGTGTGCCGAAGTATTAGAATTGTCTGCGAATTATGTCATTGTCCATTAAAAGAGTTTCGTGACTTATAAAAACAGGTAAAGGTGTCCACAAAATTGTTCACAGGTTAAATACGAGTATTCACATCAATGTTGTGGTGCAGCCAGATTCTCTGAAGTAAAGTTTGCTGCCATGGGAAAACAATACTCAGGCGCACCTCTCCCCTAGTCCCTGGGCCCATGGAAGGTCTCCCTTTTCTGGAAGAGGGAGGAACCCATGGTGGGCCCTGTCTCCTGGCAAAGGTTGAACTGAAACAGAGTTTGGGAAGGGTGTGGTGGCCTTTGTGTGTGTACAGCCAGCGCCATGTTTTTGAGGGCCCATGAGCAAGACAACCTCAGTAGACTCTCTCCCTTAGTGAATGTAGCTTCTTGCCACTATTGTCACCAGCCACTCTTGCTCCTCCTTCTTTCCTCATCATTGCTATCACTTACTTGCTTGACGGGAAGAGAGTGAGAAAGTAGGTAGGCAGTGGCATCTGTTGCTGCTCCCTTTTACCACCACTGTTGTCTGGGCCACTGCAAGAGGCAGCTAAACAAGCAGGTTGCAGTAGTGAAAAGGAGGAGCAAGTCCAGCAGGCTCTAGTCAGTGGGCCTCTAATGTAGGCTGACCATATGAAAAGGAGGACAGGGCTCATGTAACTTTAACAGTTGCAGAGAAAAGGGAATTTCAGCCGGCATCATTTGTATGCAATTAGTACCTGGTGAAATCCCCTCTTCATCACAGCAATTAAAGTGAATGCACTATACTAGAGTGACCATATACAAAAGAAGGCAGGGCCCCTGCAACTTTGACTGTTGTAATGAAGAGGGAGTTTCACCAGATACAAATTGCATACAAATGACACCGGCTGAAGTTCTCTTTTCTCTACAACTGTTAAAGTTACATGAGCCCTGTCCTCCTTTTCATATGATCAGCCTACTGTAATGGGACGTTGCCCTTGGTAGATCCCCTACCATGCCTATCCTTGATGCTGACCCTCTGTATCTTCATAATTTTTTTTAAAAAAATTGTAAACTAGCCAGAGCGCTTCGGCTATGGGGTGGTATATAAATGTAATAAATTATTATTATTATTATTATTATTACAACTACTTCTATTATTATTATTATTATTATTATTGCAAATTCTTATGCAAATTCCCCTCCCTCAAATTTGCCATTGGACTTCTCCTTATGCATCATGGCTTCCTACCCTCTACAGCTCCCTGCACCCCACCATTGAGGGTTGGGGACCTTCCAGAATGGTGCGAGTTAGGGAAACATGACAAAAACTACAGTGAAGAGTTGCAGTTGGTCTAGAGAAGCCATCATAGAACACAACAATAGCTTGATCCAAAATATGTGCACCCAAAAAGCATTCTTAGTACAGCTAGTTTGCAGTTATTTGACATCAATGCATGTTTGCATCTGGAATCAAGAGCAGATAATTATTCATGTGTGATAGCAGAAACACACAGTCTGTCCTGATTCCTCTTTGCCTGCAGTCATTGGCACCCTATGAGTTACCCTTAAAGATTTTACATGTAAAGGCAGCCTAAAAATAACTTTAAACACACAAACAAACAAACAAACAAACAGACAAACAGCTTCCTCACTCCTTATTAGATACAGTTTATTTTTCCATACACAGGGAGGCATATTTTTTGTGTCGATGGGCCCTCTTGTTTTTGTAAGCAGTGGAAATCAAATTGGATTTCAGCTTGTGGAACAACTTTTCCATGTATACACATCTTCCTTACTGCACATGCAATGCTCTTGAAGAGGGAACATGTTGCCTGGACATTATGAGCTCCCCCCCCCCCCCCAATATCAGATACATTTTTGACATGCTTTTTAATAGCAGCCCATTAGAGGGCATCAAAGTATTATACATGAAATATAATTCTTGAAGCAATATTGTGATGCGGGATAATGGATGAATTAGTCAGGGAATGATCAAACTAGAGATGGGTAAGATTTTCATTCAGTTTGTTGTTTCATAAGAACTCACCAAAATTTGCAAATTTCCTCCTAAACAAGATGAAAAGAAATTGTGATTTAAAAAATCTGAATGTGGGCAAAATGGACAGATTCATCCATCCCTAGATCAAATCAGAACCCCTTTGATGTATAATGGAGAGTTTTACAAGAGCTTAAATATCTCCATTTGGAAGTCATGGCATTTCTGACATAGTTAACTTTATCTGGATTTGGTCCCTTTCATTTGTGAGGCACCACAATGCCTGTATTTTTTCCAAATGGAATTGATGCTTCATGTTCATACATGGATGAATACTACAAAGTATCCACTGCATTTATAACATGATCAAGCGCTGTAGAGCTCCATCACACCAGCTATTTATCTCACTCTCGCCATGCCCAGTATGTGTTTTTGCAGTGCGGTACTCACATGATGTTGTCCCTGTCCTGAGCTCATCTCCCCCTTTTCCCCTCTATTTTTCATCTTAGTTTGGAGTGGGGAAAGTCCATTTCCCCCTCCCTTCGCAATAAAGCCACTATATCGGACCAACTTGTTTTTTGTTGGGGATGTGTGTGTCAAAGAGTGGTCTTGCTGTCAAAAGAGGAGGGCGGGTCAGTTCTCTGCTCAATTGCTCAACCGTGAAGAAGGGAGACAGGGTGCCTGAACACCCCACAGAGAAGGCCCTGAACTTGGTCCCATTCAACTCTATGGTTCTTACTCCTGAGTAAGCATGCCTATGTTTCCTGACCAGAACAATGTCAGCTTCCACTTGCCATGCTAACATTGACCACAAACTTCTCCAAAAACTAATTGTAATACTTTCTCTTCATTTATCTTGTTTAACATGATCTTAGGGGAAAGCATTGTGTGTTGTTTTACCATAATTGCAAAGTCTCAGGCTGCTGTACTATTGTATTTGCACAGAAATATATATAATAACTGCAGGAGGAAGGAGAACGTAGGGGACAGGGCAGGAGATTTTGCCAGCATAATAGCGATACAGGTGAAAAGATACATGAGCGCAATAATGCACAGACGTGAAAGTCCCCAACACTCGACTCTCTAAGGAAATAGAGGGGAAAACCGCAGACGCAAACTAGGGGGGGAAAGTAGGTGAGATGGAGCCCATATACCAGTGCCTACAATGTTATAATTGCAGGAGAAGCTGGAGGAGTCTGAAAAGTCATGTGAGCAGCATTGTGTCACTTTGTAATGGGAATTTGTACCATATGTTGCTTCACAGTGCTGGTGTTGTATTAGAAGTAGGATGGATGATTGTCAGATGAACTTTTTTCTTTTTTAAAAATTATATTGTTTAATGCATGTACACCAGCCAAAGTTTGCATTACTTTAACCAGAGAAAAGAGGGTTTCTTTCTTTCTTTCTTTCTTTCTTTCTTTCTTTCTTTTTACACAGCTGCTGTCTTTCTGCTCCTCGCTCTCTTTCCATCAAAAAACACTATCCAACCCCCTCTGCATACTCACAGAAAAGCCTGAGAGTGTCTCACACGGGCAGTGCCAGTCGTTATGTCATTAAGTATAGATTCCTGTTGTCTGGCTTGGTGCCCTTGTTATCTGGGATTTCAACACCATTGAGATCAATTGACTTACTTTTATGTAAACTTGGATATCATCACATTGCCAGTTAGTAATTTGAGGCTTGAAAAGACATTCCAAGCTTTATCATTACCATTATTAATATTATATCATCATCATCATCATCATCATCATCATCATCATTCAAAAGAGCCAAGGGTGGGTAGGGAGGCAGCAATGCTCTTACTATTTCACTGGGCAAGGTAGAGAGAGAGAGAGAGAAAAAAGGAGGAAGGCGGGAAAGCTACCAAGAAAGGTGGATTGCTACCTTTCTCTTCCTCCAAGCTGCTGTTTTGCTTGTGGGACTGCAAAAGTGCATGGTCAGTAGGCTGACCATATGAAAAGTAGGACAGGGCTCATGTAACTTTAACAACTGTAGAGAAAAGGGAATTTCAGCCAGTGTCATTTGTATGCAATTAGTTCCTGGTGAAATTCCCTCTTCATCACAACAGTTAAAGTTGCAGGCACTATACTAGAGTGACCATATACAAAAGAAGGCAGGGCTTCTGCAACTTTAACTGTTGTGATGAAGAGGGAATTTCACCAGGAACTAATTGCATACAAATGACACTGGCTGAAATCCCCTTTTCTCTACAACTGTTAAAAGTTACATGAGCCCTGTCCTCCTTTTCATATGGTCAGCCTAATGGTCTGCCATTTAATATTTTTCAATGTGCTCCTACAAAGCTCCATACCTACACAGGACCATTTTAATAGGGAAATGTGTTGTTCACAGTTGCAGACCTCTGTTGGTGCACATTAGCAAATACTGCAGTTGTTATTGGGTTTTGGTGTTGTTGTTATTGTTGTTTTTAAGCTGATGATTGTCTCAAGATGACAGCTAGCAAGCGAAGGACAAATTCCTCCCTTTCTTCAGAGCCATCTCTCTGCCCCGCCCCCACTCTTGTGCCAAAGACAAAGGCAGGAAGAAATGTTACTGAACTGGTTCAGCAGGCTGAAGCCCACCAGGATAAGTTGCACTATTGTGTGGCTAGCACACACTAGAATTTATACCTGCCAGAAAACACAAGATAGGACAAAAAAATCAGTGATAAAAGTAATTGAAAGAAATCCAGGATACATGGGCAGAGATAGTGTAAGGAGAACAATTTGGGGGGGGGGGGGTATTATGTTCTGTACGAGTGATCCAGGCATTACAACGATGGCGAAAACCTTCGTGCAGATTGGCCATGGTCAAATGGGAACAGTTTATTTATTTTGCTTTGTGGTGCCCCTAAATCAGTTTTAAATGATAAAAATAAATATCTCCCCTTATAAAATGCATTCTTTCACATGCAAGTAGTTCTAAAGTGAGCTTTGCGCCATTGTTTATTAATGACATTGACGTTTTATTTGTGGCAGGGTGTGACGTATCCAAATGCTGGTCTTAGCAATGTTCCCTGGAGGAAATCTTGTGTTAACTCAGCAGGAGGTTCTGTCTATCCCTGAGATGTCCAATCAGCCTTATTGGCCTGCCAGGTCTTTATTTATTTATTTACAATATTCATATACCACTCCATGTCTAAAATAGATTCCAGAGTGGTGAACAAAAGAAATAAAACAATAACAAGATGAAAGATTAAAACTTCATATTATAATTGTTCATTTTAAAACAGAATACCTATAAAAACCACGACTGGTCAGTTAAGGAAAAGAGTTGTTGTCAGGAGGCGCTTGAAGCAGCACAGTGTTGGCACCTGTCTAATCTCCAGGAGCAGGGAACTCCAAAGACAAGGGTCTATCACATTGAAGGCTCTTTTCCTAGTGGGCTTGGAACCACCAGGAGCATGCCCTCTGATGATCTCAGTGAGTGGGCAGGTTGGTAAGAAAGAAGGGGCTCTCTCAGGTATTCTGGCCCCAAGTTGTTTAGGGCTTTGTACACTAGTACTAAAACCTTAAACCTGCCTTGGTAGCCAGTAGGCAGCCAGTGCAGTTCCCTCAGCAAAGAGGTTGCATCATCGTTCCTGAGCTACGGGAACGTTGTATACTATAATAATAATAATAATAATAATAATAATAATAATAATTTATTTATTACCCGCCTCTCCCTCTGGACCGAGGCAGGGAACAACATGAATACAAACAATATAAAATACATAAAACTGATTAAAAACATATAAAATTAATACATTATTAAAATTAACATGATTTTCATGAGACGATCGCACAGCGGGAAAGTGTTAAACTGTTCTCTCCGCCATGTTTAATATAACCTGTAATTTGGCTGTTATGCTTAGAGAAAACAGCTCTCTCCTCCAGTTTTGGGAATACATTTTCCTAGCCCAATTCCACTTCTTTGGGCTGTTTCAGGACCGATCTACACCAAGCAGGATACGACACTTTGATAGGGTGACCATATTTTGGAAACCAAAACAGAGGACAACATGGCTCACCCCCAAGGGGTGTTCCCACCAACGTGTCTTCCCCCAGGGGGGGTGTCCAGCACCAAGAGGTTGTGCCCACTTGAACATAGCCTTGGTGCCATGTCTGATTTTACAGCACACAATCAAGACAAATTTATTTTACATAACATCTTAATGTTAAAATCACTGAAATAACAAGTGAGACATCTGACAGGAAAGGTGCTGTGCTTGCCCAGCATTTCTTAGCTAAAAACTTGAGTTCCCCTTGATGACAAGGGTTGAAACTACTCAAGGTGCAAGACCCCAAAGAGGAGGTTTGACAAACTGAGTTTGAAGGGTATGGCTCCAGTGTTGTGTTGTTGTTTTTTTAAAAAATAATTTTAAAACCTCAAACTTTTTTTAAAAAATCCTTAAAATCAACAGATGAACAGACCTGCTCAAAATGTGGCATGCCGAAAGCCCTACTTAAGAGCTATCATGGTGCCAAGTTTCGTTTCCTTATTTTTAAACATATATATATATATATATATATATATAAAAACCTCAAACTTTAAAAAAAAATCTTAAAAATCAGCAGATGAATGGAACTGCTTCAAATTGGCATGGCTAAAGCCGTACCTAAGGGCTATCATCATGCCAAGTTTAATATCTTTATCTTTAAAAAATGACAGAGATGCAACCATTTTTGTTAATTCCCTTTGACTATAAAGTAGAGCTTCCCTTGGGTGGGGGATGGATGAGAAAAATCTGGATTTTTCTTCAAATTTCATAATCCCCCCTTCCCGGATTTGTTACCAAAAATCCTGACATGTCCTGGTTTTTCCTGACATATGGTCACCCTACTTGAAAACGTTTTGAAAACTGTATATGTAGTGTGTCCTGAGCCCCAACAGTTGTCATTACTGTTATAAACCGTTTTAAACCATTTTAAAGCAGTAGTGTAGATAGGCTTTCTGTGTGGGGTAAAAAGGTAGATAAGTAAACCCAGAGAGCACCCTTCAAGTCCAAATCTCCCCACAGGAATCCTTTAAACTGCAAGAGTTTAAAGGTTCAACATGCAGGGAACGTGAATTGGCTCCAGAGGACACACTCTCCCCCAGAGAAGTCAACTGCCAGGCTGCTGTGCATATTTTTTCATAGATCCCCACTTATTCTTAATTTTATGAAAACCAGATCTAACCAAAACCTTCCCATGCACTTCTTAGTCTGTAATAATAGACTCCTTATCAAACATGCTTTCTTCCTGTTTTATGGGAAATAGGATTTCCGATGGATATGGAGACAATAATGCAGAAAGAGACGGCACAAAGAGATGGGGGACAGGGAAGGAGGAAAACAGGTTACCTTGTCGGCCTCTTGCTCCAGCATCTGTTCATTCTGTACACAAAGATGACAAGGGCAATTTCTCATCATGCTTATAGCACTGGAATTCAAATTGGCAATGCTGAGAGAACAGATGCTTGTCCAGCCAATGTTGGGAATAATTGCCCTGATTGTTTCTTTCGGCTATTTTTCTAAATTAGCAAAATTTACAGTAGCTCATGCAAACTTTGTATTCAACTTAGATGAACCATTCCTTCCATCCATCCAAATGAAAATGTTGCTGGGGAAAGAAAAACTTAAATGCAAAAAAGTAGATGCACTTTTTGATACAAGGAGAAAAGAATCGTCCTAGGTGTGAATCGTTTGTAGGATTTTCTCACAAAGTAATAATCCAACAGATGGCCTGGTATGCACATAACACTAACCCTGGTTTGTTTCCCTCCTCCTTTGCCCACTCTCTCCTTATATCCCAAATGCCTTTGTGGAGCTGTACTACTGTATGCAGAGTGGCTGATTCATTTTATCACTCTCACCACCATCTCTGTAACCTAGATGAACAACCCACAGTTCTGGGTTTGCACATAATGACAACCCATGGTTTAAACAACCCAGAGTTCACAACCAACAACAAACCATGGGTTTGTGGTTAACAAATAATGGTTTGTTGATGAGGCTGCATTCGCACATTATGACAACCCAGAAGTCAACAACTCATACCATGGGTAGTGTTATGTGCAAAGCAGGCCATTATATGCTATGAAGACGTCAAAGGGGAAATTTTCAAGACTAGCATTCTTTCTGATAGACTAATAGTTTTTTATGAGTAGGATTATTTTCCCCAATGAGGGAACAATCCATCATATATGAACTCTCACATGTGTGATACAATACAGATGCAGGTTTACTGCCCCATCTGCTGTTGTGAGAACTAACCTATGTAAAATTGGCTCAATTCATGAACTAGCTAATCGACACCACTTGAAATAAACCCATTAAGGAATAAAGGTAAGAATGAAATTTTAACTATTCATACCTAGAAGTAAGACTTACTGATGTAACTGGAGCTTACTTTTGAATAAATGTGTTCAGTATCTGGGCATAAGAGAGTTTTATTTGTTTGTTGACTTGTTTCTTATTTTAAATATTTCTATACTGCCCCTTAGCAAAATGAGTTCCAGAGTGCTTTATACAAGTAAAATGTCAGAACAATAAAACACATAATAAACAACTGATAAAACAGATCCATCCACAAAACTTAAATATGGCTAAAAAAATTTAAGGTTTTTTTCTGGCACCAGAAAGAAAACAACCTTGGTGCCAGAGGAGCTTTTTTGGGGGGGGGGGGGCATTACCCTCTCTTTAGTGCTGGGTAGGCTGACCATATGAAAAGGAGGACAGGGCTCATGTAACTTTAACAGTTGTAGAGAAAAGGGAATTTCAGTCGGCGTCATTTGTATGCAATTTGTACCTGGTGAAATTCCCTCTTCATTACAACAGTTAAAGCTGCAGGGGCCCTGCCGTCTTTTGTATCTGGTCACTCTAGAATAGTGCCTGCAACTTTAATTGTTGTGATGAAGAGAGGATTTCACCAGGTACTAATTGCATACAAATGACGCCGGTTGAAATTCCCTTTTCTCTGCAACTGTTAAAGTTACATGAGCCCTGTCCTCCTTTTCATATGGTCAGCCTAGCGCTGGGCAGGTACAATTTGTAACATTGCATAACATTATCACTGACCATGGAGCACAACTGCTAAGGCATCAGCCTTAGCGTCCAATATCATAGCTTTGTAGAGTATGAGCCAACATGATATAGCCTAAATGTTGTGAGATTTGTTGCTGTTGGTGTCACCAGTAATTGTTGTTGTTGTTGTTGTTGTTGTTGTTGTTGTTTTCGTGTTTAAAAAACTGTGGGGTTGGTTATTGCCTACATGCCATTAGTGTAGGTTTTTGTACTTTACATCCTGAGGTACTATAGACCATGATGACCTCTGTGCAACTATATTGTTTTACTGGAAAAAGGAAGGTCTCAATAAAGACATAGGGTTTGGGGTGTTTGTTTGTTTTTAATTGCAAATGGGTTACATGTAATAATTTCCACCAGGTATTTTATGTGCATGGCTTTCTTAGGGTACATTTCATCTCAGTGCCAGACTGGTACAGTCAATTTTTCTATGGCCAAAAAGCGAACAAATATATGAGTCACAGCAGAAGTCATCACACTGACCAATTGTATATTTGTATATTTACCAGCACAATCTAAGCAGCATTTTATGCTGCCTTAATAATAATAATAATAATAATAATAATAACGATTTATTTCTTACCCGCCTCTCCGTCTAGATCAAGGCGGGGAACAACAACATGATAAAATACATAAAACTAATTAAAACATGACAAATATTATTAAAACTAACTTATGTTAGAAGGCCACTATAGAGGAGAATGCTCTCTGAGAAAAGAACACAGAGTTATTTCATTCTAACAGAGAAGATTTGGTGGTCAAATATTTGTAAATCAGATGCTACCTTGGTCCACAAAACTTCTAAATGGAACAGCAGAAATTGCAGTCAGATCACATGAAATTTCATCTCAAAAACAGCTCTAGGTGGTGAGCTTTAAATCTAATCCTTTTTAAGGATTTGTTCAGAACATGGCTGGCTGGCTGGCGAGGGTGGGGGCTCCTCCCTGCTGCCTTAAAACAACCAAAGGCTGTGGAATACGCATGCTGGATGGGTCAGAATAAACACCAACTGATAGTAATGTAGTGGCCAAATTTAAAGTTCAGGAGTCCATCATGATAATGCACACACACACACACACACACACACCACCACCACCACCACCACCAGCAGTATATAACATAGTATCCAATTTATTAGGATCTGCATGATAGCAATCCTATGTGTTATTACAGGGGAGTAAGTTCCATGGAACTCAGTAATGCATGCTTCTGACTGTGTAAGTTCAACTTGCAAAACAATCTCGGAAAGAAATGTATTGCCATTTAACCTGCTAGTGTGAAGTAGGAGCTCAATCAAAGAAAAGGAAAGAAGAATCCAGCCTCCGCACGATTATTTTCCTCGTTCTGCGCAAACAATAGTAAATTTTGGAAGCCTCATTGTCATCTCATTTGCCAGAGCAAGGCGAATTCCTCAATTACAAAGTGCTTGAGCTGATGAGATCACTACTCCTGCTATAAAAAAAGTCCCAGAGCTGTGCCTCCCTATGTTACCCTTCCACTGCATCGCTGGCAACCAGGCCCTCTCTCTTAAGAGGAATAGGGCCCTCTCTCTACTATGCAACTGGAACAGTCCAGTGCAAGAAATAACCAAATCAGAGCAAAGGATGATGAAAACATATTGTAGCCTATACCTGATCATTTTTACAACACATCTCCAGAGGAAACATTCATTTTTTCTTGCTGCCATAATACTGCATTAAGATATATTTTCTTAATAAGCAACGGAAGTCTCTTCTGTCATGCACAGTAGCTCATCAGGGCATTAGCAAAGTTGCAGCACATTAAAATGCACTCTAAAAATAAGAACAGCTCTGTGGCCAGCGACTTGGCAATTAACAATTATCTAGGGCTTGATATAGCATTAAAGTAAACCTAGTTATCGGAGCCCTTCACTTATGCCTGCAAACTCTTTGTTTGGCGCAGCTGTGCCTCAGGCCCTGGCAAGATTCAGCTTCATTTCTTCATAAAATTCCATCTTCAGTTAAAGACTCTCTCTGACTAAGGTGCACTTACCTGGGAGAACAGTGCTCACTTGCAATCGCCACAAAAGACAGCAAAAAAGACATGGATTTGCATAAAATGCACAGATGCTAATATATGGATGGATGGAAATTTAGAAATAACTACTGTCATCTAAATAGAATGCAATACATCTCACCATAGTGGCGGAAGCCTGCAACACCTACAGCCCTGCTCAGGTGCTGTGGTGGGCAGGTTCAAGGCCCACCCTCTCACTTGTTCGGGTTATTTATCTTTAAACTAGACTTGGATTGCAGAGCCCTTCAAATAGAGGATGCCTTCAGAGAGAGCAGTCTTCCCCAACCTGGTGCTGTTCAGACACTTTTGAATACAACTCCCAGCATCCCCCAGCCAGTGGAGGCTGAGACAGAGGAGCATCCTCAACAGCCCTTCAAATCAAGGGCTGTCCCTCTGTAAAGGAGAATTGGAATGTAAAATATACTGCTGAGACAGAGGGGTCCTTTCAGCTCCTTTCTCTCTTGAAATGTGGACAATGTCTGCTCAGTAGGGTTGTCATGGTCGGGCAATTGCCGAGGGCCCACACACCAGAGGGGGCCCACTGACAAGAGCCCCCTGGAGTTGCTCCTCTTCACTGCTTATGCACTTGACCCTCCCTCTGGCCCAGGCAACGGTGGTGCCAGTGAGAAGGAAGAACAGGAGACACCACTGCCTATTTCCTCATTGGCTCTCTGCCTGTCAAGCCAAGTGGTGACAATGATGAGAAAGAGGGTGCTGACAATGGCAGTGAGAAGGCACACTCAGTAAAAGAGAGGATTCATTGAAAAGGTCTTGCCCAAGGGTCCCCCAAAACATGGAGCTGGCACTGAATCCATCACCAGAAATTTTGTACTGAGGGGAGTATGGAAACATTGCAGAATAGCCAGGATATCAGTACAGGTAAGTCTACATACCTTGAAGGCATTTTGTTAATTTAAAAGTAAAGGCTTAGTACCTGTCAGTTATCCCAGTGCCTTTGCACTCATTGGCCAAAACTAGATATTTACTTTTTTTCAAAATGGAAGCTGAACAATAAGGGATGGGCTTAGGAGGTCTCTGAGGGGGCAAGTCTCCCACTGGTCTCCTCCTGTGCCCATGGCCCTACTCTGAATCTGTACCTAAAATGAAATCTGAAATTTGTCTGGAATTTGGAGGTTCCTCCTGAGGTAAAAAAAATCAGAGGAATTTTGTGAAAAGCCCAAGGTGTTTGAAAGGAGCTGGAAATTCACTTAAAGCAGGGGTGGGCAACTGGTGGCCCTCTAAAGCCTTTGGACTACAACTTCCATCAGGCCTAGCCAGCATGGCAAATAGTGAAGGATCATGATCATTGTAGGCCAAAGCTTCAGGAGGGCCGTAAGTTGCCCATCCCTGACACAAATAAAAATTGGAAGCAAATTTTGCACTTCCTCTTCTGAGGAAGTTTGAGAGATCTAAATGTACTTAAATAAGTCCATTAATATTTCTCAGTGTGCTTTCCTATTCACTCCTTAGCAATTCTGTGGGGTCACAGGGTGGTTTTATAACTTAAAGCCACATGCGGTGCACAAGAGAAATAATTTTTTCAACTAAGGCTACAAGTTCAGAAATAAGAAAATTAAACAACAGCAAATCTTGTTCTCACTCATTTTCACAACATGCAGCTCATTTTTCAGGCAGAGCCAAACAGAATTTTTGTTAAAGTCGGGGGGGGGGAGGGAGATCATCCCTAAAATTAAGCATGACAGCTGAACTTTGGAGGCGCTAACAATAGCTAGTCCAGGATCTCTTGCAGATGTGGATGCCCACAAGAAACAGAGATATCCAGCCAATGGCTGATGTGAATTCTTCATTTTTCAAATGACTGGACTAGAACCTTGTCAAAATAAAGGGTGGATTTGTGCTTATATGGCAAGGCTGATCCACAATGATACGATCACTGAGCTGTAAAGCAGAAAATCTAGTTAGTGGCTCCTGCCAAAGCATGAATCAGTTACAAAATAATGACTTGAGGTATGTTCCCTTTTTTCCATTCTCTAATATTTCTCTGCAGCACAACCCAAACAATTGCTCATAATTAAGCTGATTGGGGGAGCAGACGCTGGAAGGAAATCTTCTGCTGGCTGCAATCCCAACGCACCTCATTGTACTGGATATAGCACCATTACATCAGTTCCTTCCATTGCAGAAAGGAAGTATCATATCCACAGAACAAAAGATACAACTCAAACAGACAAAGGATGGTTGCCATTTCTTTGTTGCATCCTGTCTGATTTTCAACATGAAGAGATTTCAGCCCCCTGACTTTAGCAGTGGCTATTGAATTCAGCATCCCAAGGATCTCAGCTCTCATTTACAACAAACTAGCTCCTAGTCCTTATGGCTGCAGAGATGCACATCAAAATGTGTGGCAATGACTGATGAAATCTCAGAGTCAAAAGGCATTGGGCTCTGTGGTAGTCAGAGGGTGCTGCTTCAGTGTTCAGTTTTGTTGCCTTCCCATGGACAGCAAAGGCGGAATTATGTAACGTAAGAACATTCTGCTCTTTTCTTAATGTAAAATTTGGAAAAAAAATTAATGGGCAATTTGAAAATCACTAAGCCTGCAATCCTAATGCCCTTGGGACAGTATCCCAGGGACCTTATGATTAATTGCTGGCCATTCCGAAACGACCTGAATGTCGCCATGAAGAACCCTGATGGCGGGCCTTCTCTGTAGCGGCACCCACCCTCTGGAAAACCCTCCCTCCTAAAAACATCATATCTTCTCACACCGGCTTTCCCTGGACTTTAACTTATCTCGTTTTATATTGCCTTTTTTTTACTTTTAACTTTTTTAATTTATTTGATACTTCTTCCATTTTATGGCTTTAATTGTGCACCACCCAGAGAACCTCAGCTAATGAGCAGTATAAAATGTAATAAATAAATAAATAAATAAAATTAGAGCTCCCCCTCCGAGGGCAGAGAGAGCAATTCACCCTTAGAATGGGAGGTCCTTTGGATACCCTTCCAAAATAGCTACTGTGGACATGTCAGTGGTGGTCCTCTTCCGATGTTGCACTCTGACATTGAAATTGGGGTGGGGGAAAAGGAGGCACTCCAGGGGTGGGCCAGGGGGTATCCTGGAAGAGGCTGTGATCCACAGGTTCCACAGTTCTCCCTGCATGCAGTCATGTCCTTGACCCAACTAGTGATCTATGCCAGCCCTGGAGCTGGCATACATAGATCAAGTCTCTGCCATTGGTTTCAGTGGGAGAGACTGTGCAATTTTTTTAAAAAAAAATGCCCCAGAGAGGAACAGAGAAAGAGAGAAGCAATCATGCTGCTCCTCCCTCACTTCTGCCCTGCTGGCATGATGCTGACCTCTCTGAGATACAGCTTGAGATTGTTCTGCAAGACCCTGGCCCAAGAATAATTGCACTCCACACAATTTTGCAACCAGAGCAGCTCAAACAGGAATGCACTGTGGTGTCTTGAATGGTTTGGATGCCATGAACCCTGATACGCATCCAGAAGTGATTTTTGCATGCACAGTCCCAAATCCACAAAGGGGATCTGTGAGTAGACGACTCCTTCCATGTGTGGATTTTCCCTTTGGAGAGTAAGCATGCACGTGCCTGATCACACGCCATTGTTTACTTAAAGCATGGTAAAACATTCGTAGTGCAATTGCCAGGCCCTCAGGCAAGCATGAAGAAGGATGATCCACATAGGATGTCGGCAACAAGCTGGATACTTTGAAAATCTGTGTTGATATGTGTAGGTTTTTCTTCCACTTCTATTGAATAGGAATTGTATAAATGTTTCCCAGGGGGCAGAACATCTGTAAAGCTGCCAATGAAAATAAAAAGTGGAACCAAAAGGAGCAGCTAATGCTTAATTCTACTTTTATTTGCTCACATGGAGAGGCCTGTAACACACAATGAACACAATGTCAAAACCACAGGAAACGGCCTCCACATCCTACATGACCTCCCAGTGCGTTGGAAGTGTGTATGGCCACCTCTCATGGGATTCTGGAACTTGGTTCAGAGAATGTTGATGCCACAGCAGATACCAAAATTATGAGATGAATGGACCACATATTATGGTCACAGGCGAGGATACATCTTCACACAGAAGCTGGTTGTACTGGAAATAAACACAGATGTCCCAATCCAGCAAGGAAGCTACACATCAGCATCAATGCATATCTGGTTCCCACTGACCTGTTAGATGTGTCTGATGTGGAGGAGGTTTCTGATGGGGATGCACATTAAATGGGGACTCTATAAGGGTTTGGATCCAGGATTTGAATTCCGTTAATGGAAGGGCTCTGCTCATGGAAGGTGCCTATACCCTTCCCACATTTGCAATTCAGCTCACCCCATTCAGCAGAGTCCCCTGACCCTCTGTGTGACATTTTTAGAGGGCTAGAGAGGTAGCCATACGAAGGAGGCTGTGGGGAACTCTCCTTCTGCCAGCCCAGTTGCACATGCCTTAATTTGGATCCAACACAAGCACTTCTGTACGGGTAGATCTACCTTGCTACCACCACCCACCACCATCCTTTCTTAACTGTCAAACAGGGACTGCTCAAAATAGCCTCTGAGGGAAGGCTTAAAGTGCCCGTGCTTGTTCTAAGGGGTCGTACACCAGCTATCTTAATGTACAAACATCCAAAGAGGAGGGACAGGTAGATGCCTGCACACCTTTTTCCTTTACCTGTTAAGATGAGTGTGGGGAGCTCCGCTCTCCTTTGTAGCTGGTCGGTGGCCCAAATGGAATTACAAAGGAAGCTGCCTTATACTGACTCAGACCACTGGTCCAAATAGCCCAGTATTGCTGACACTGACTGGCAGCAGTGGTTCTCCAGGGTTTCAGGCAGGGCTCTTTCCTGCCTTATCTAGAGACCCCGGGGACTGAACCCGAGATCTTCTGTATGCAAAGCATGGACTCAACCGCTGAACTACAGCCCCTCCCCAACTGACTGAATTTTGACTGGGGCCTGAACTGTCCACTTCTGACTATTCCCATTTTCATCAAACTCTCCAAAACAAGATACCAAAGCCTCCATTATTATTATCGTCCTTGGCTTGTAGAGCTGTATTTGTTTGTTCCCAAGCAAGCTCCTGATTTATATCTTTGCCCTTTGATGCACAGCATTTCTATGTGTTGCCCACCCCACATTTCGGCTTTTCAGTGGCCTGTGCCAAAGTTTTCCTACTTTACCTTATTTGGATGTGCCTTTGTTAAATTTTCCCCATCCTTGTGTGAAATGCTAGATTTCTGAAGCAGAAGAGGAGAAGGCACTGGAGATCACTTCTCCCTTATGTCTGATGCAGTTACACTGTGGCAGCTCAGCACTATGGTGAAAAATAAAATGTAGGTTGTTTATTTTAGAGTACAAGCCTATGCATGTTCAGATAGGGAAAAAACACAAAATTCTCAGCTTGCCCCAGCCATCATAAAGAGTTGGATCCACACGTCGTCATGCTTAGAGTAGACCCAATGAAATAAATAGGACCTCAGTTAGTCATGACTAAATGAAGTCTCATTGATTTTAATGGATCTGCTTCAACTATGACTAAGTCTTGGTTAGGGATGTATGGGAAATTAGTTTCAATTTGGTTTTGACCAGAATTTCCCAAGTTTTCACTTCCCAGAGGTGACTATGGACCGGAACACAATCTGCTGTTAAAGTCTGTATTTTACCAAACTTGTGATGTGATTTGCGTAGGCGGACCATATGAAAAAGAGGACAGGGCTCCTCTATCTTTAACAGTTGAATAGAAAAGGGAATTTCAGCAGGTGTCATTTATATGCATGCAGCACCTGGTGAAATTCCCTCTTCATCACAACAGTTAAAGCTGCAGGAACCCTGCTCTCTTGGCCAGATACAAAAGAGGGCAGGGCTCCTGCAGCTTTAACTGTTGTGATGATGAGAGCATTTTACCAGGTGCTGCATACATACAAATCACACCTGCTGAAATTCCCCTTTCTATTCAACCCTGCCCTCTTTTTCATATGGTCAGCCTAGATTTGTGGAACAACGACAACAAAAAGTGTTAGGAAAATGCATACATTTGAAAAATGTGCACAAACTTGCTTTAATGGAAGAAAAAGGCGTGCATTTCAAAAGTGTGCACAATTGATGTATACATTTGGAGAAAAGTGCATGAAAATACGCATGAATTTTTGTGGAAAGAAAAAATAATCAAGCTTGCAATCTGAGACAGGCAGAAGCCTAAAACAAGGTTGAGGAGGAATCTGGAGAACCTCATGAGCTCAGCTTTCGCTGATTTGCACATGTCCCTAGTCTGGATCCAACTCAACATCTTAACACAATGTGAACTGCTCCTCTTCCAAAGTCTAAACTCCAGCATGGTTCCTAAGCAATCACAAGAGCTTTGTAGAAGCATGCCTTGGGGGCGGCTTTCTTACCATTACACAAGATTTCCAGTCTATGAAAAAGAATCCAAATCCCTAAAGGTTAACCAAACAAAATGGAACATTGTATCCAAACAAATGTGGCTAAGAAAATACCATCTGGCACACTCCTGGGAATTGTGGCTATGCAAATGACACTGACAGCAGATGGCGCCTCTAACTCCCCCCCCCCGGGGGGGGGGGAGAACCTAAGAAAAGCTTTCTCTCTGGGACTCCTACAGTCATGTCCTTTTATTCATGCAACCCATGAGGTTGGTGTGCCACAGCCCATTTCTTCCACCGTATTTATTCCTATGCATCATTCAATTTGGAAAACTGCCTCAGCGCATACAGTTCATCCTTGTTACCATTTCCCTGTGCCACTGAGCAAAACCTGAATTAAATATGGTTCTTTTCCTAGCACACAAGAGCCAAACCAAATAGAACAAAACAAACTGTGAAAAACCAAGGACAAAATAAAAGCACATTGCACACTGAATTGACTGCACTTCTTTGGTATTCAGGAGGAAAAGTTCAGTCTTCCGATTAGAGTTTTTCGCCTTTCCTAGCCTCAGACTGCTGCATGCCAGATGCAAAACAATTCCTACATTTGTTATTTATAGCTATGCTGGGAAAATGTAGCGTTCTGCATTTTCGCCTTTCAACCAGACGCATGCTGAAGTTTCATCCTGAGAAACAAACATACCATGCTGGTGTATCTTGGTAGCCTACATATCAGAGGAGAAGTAGTTAATACAAGGAGTAGAAGGCTGTTAACAAAAGCATATCTGCATAACAAACAAAAGCCGGGCTAATCAGCATTCTGCTCAGCTATGATACCACAAAAGAAAGCAGAATTAGATTCTCAGAAGTCGTTTTAGAAAACTGTGAAAGCATATTTACTGCTAGAAGCAGACTGCTGTGCACTTTTCAATAATCCTATACACATTTTTGTGCATGTGGGAGGAGAAGGTTTTTGAAAAGTAAACATCCCATTAAACAACCTTATTTCTGTTGAATGGTGCCCTGTGCACAGTTTATTCCTCTTCCCTCTCCCTCGTGGTTTCTCTAAAGCTCAACCCAGAGAGCTTCAGCTATTGGGTGGTATAGAAATGCAATAAATAAATAAATAAATAAATAAGCACACATCCTTGGAAATAGGTCCCACTGAACTTGGTGATACTTCTAAGTAAACATACATAGGATCTGGCTGCAAGTATCATTTTCAGTTTTGAGAACAAAGTCATATGTATTACAAAGCAAACTCCAGTATGTTGCCAATGGGCTTCCACTCATTCATGGGGAGTTACTCCTCTTCTCTTCTCCTCCCCTTGCAGTATTTTCCACTCCCAAAATCTGCTTCAGAGGCTTTACCAACCCCCCTCCCCCCAAATCAGATTTTGAGTGTGTATTGAGAGTCTAAGGGGTAAGGTGACCAGACGCCCGGATTTGTCCGGACATATCCGGGAAATGGGGTGCAAATCCGCATCCGGGCGGAAATACCGTTTGGGGGGGCCAAATCCGGAAATTTAGCCCCCCAAAACGGTGACCAGATGGCCCTGGGGCGAGCTGGGCCAACCGCGGGGCGGCGGGAGCAAACCGGGGCAGCGGGGGGTCACGCGGCGGTGGCGGGAGGCTGGCGGCGCGAGGCACCTACCGGCTGGGGCGTCCATTTCCCTCCGGTGCTCGGAATCTACTGAGAAACAGGCTTCGCGGCCTATCCCTCAGTAGCGCGCCGGGTGATGACGTCATCACTTGGCGCACTGCTGACAGACAGGCCAAGAAGCCTGTTTCTCAGTAGATTCCAAGCACGGAGGTAAACGGACGCCCCAGCAGCAGCAGGTAAGGAGCGCGTGGGGGGTGGGGGGGCGGCGCGGGTGCTCGCGGTGGGTGGGGGGCGGCGGGGCGGGTGCTCACGGCGGGGGGGCGGGGCGGGTGCTCGCGGCGGGGGGGCGGGGCGGGTGCTCGCGGCGGGGGGGCGGTGCGGGTGCTCGCGGCGGGGGGGGGCGCGTGGGTGCGCGCGGCGGGGGGGCGGCGCGGGTGCGCGCGGCGGGGGAGCGGCGCGGGTGCGCACGGCGGGTGTGGGGGAGGCACGGGGCGGGGGGCGGCGCGGGGGCGCACGGCGGGGGGGGGGCGCGGGGGCGCGGGGCACTTACCTGCTGGGGCTTCCCACCGGTGCTCGGAATCTACTGAGAAACAGGCTTCGCGGCCTATCCCTCAGTAGCGCGCCAGGTGATGACGTCATCACTCGACGCACTGCTGAGAGACAGGCCAAGAAGCCTGTTTCTCAGTAGATTCCAAGCACGGAGGGAAACGGACGCCCCAGCAGCAGCAGGTAAGGAGCGCGTGGGGGGTGGGGGGGCGGCGCGGGTGCTCGCGGTGGGTGGGGGGCGGCAGGGCGGGTGCTCACGGCGGGGGGGCGGGGCGGGTGCTCGCGGCGGGGGGGCGGGGTGGGTGCTCGCGGTGGGGGGGGCGGTGCGGGTGCTCGCGGCGGGGGGGGGGCCGCGCGGGTGCGCGCGGCGGGGGGGCGGCGCGGGTGCGCACGGCGGGTGTGGGGGAGGCACGGGGCGGGGGGGGCGGCGCGGGGGCGCACGGCGCGGGGGCGGCGCGGGGGCGCGGGGCACTTACCTGCTGGGGCTTCCCACCGGTGCTCGGAATCTACTGAGAAACAGGCTTCGCGGCCTATCCCTCAGTAGCGCGCCAGGTGATGACGTCATCACTCGGCGCACTGCTGAGAGACAGGCCAAGAAGCCTGTTTCTCAGTAGATTCCAAGCACGGAGGGAAACGGACGCCCCAGCAGCAGCAGGTAAGGAGCGCGTGGGGGGTGGGGGGGCGGCGCGGGTGCTCGCGGTGGGTAGGGGGCGGCGGCGCGGGTGCTCGCGGTGGGTGGGGGCGGCGGCGCGGGTGCTCACGGTGGGGGGGCGGTGCGGGTGCTCGCGGCGGGGGGGGCGGTGCGGGTGCGTGCGGTGGGGGGGCGGCGTGGGTGCGCACGGCGGGTGGGGGGGAGGCGCGGGGGTGCGGGGCGGGTGGGGGTGCCGTGCGGGGGCGTGGGGTGGGGGGGGCGGCGCGGGGGCGCACGGCGGGGGGGGCGGCGCGGGGGCGCGGGGCACCTGCTGGGGCTTCCTTAGGGTGACCAAGGAGGACAGGGCTCCTGTAACTTTTAACAGTTGTGTAGAGAAGGGAATTTCAGCTGGTGTCCTTTGTATGCATGCAGCACCTGGTGAAATTCCCTCTTCATCACTGTAGTTAAAGCTGCAGGAGCCCTGCCCGCTTTTGTACCTGGTCACTCTAGTATAGCTCCTGCAGCTTTAACTACAGTGATGAAGAGGGAATTTCACCAGGTGCTGCATGCATACAAAGGACACCAGCTGAAATTCCCTTCTCTACGCAACTGTTAAAGATACAAGAGCCCTGTCTTCCTTTTCATATGGTCACCCTAATTTAAATGGAATTTGCTTCTTTCCATGCACTTAAGCATGCTTAAGGAACACTTGCTAACATTCCTTAAGCATGCTTAAGTGCATGGAAGGAAGCAAATTCCATTTAAATTAGGGTGACCATATGAAAAGGAGGACAGGGCTCCTGTAACTTTTAACAGTTGCGTAGAGAAGGGAATTTCAGCTGGTGTCCTTTGTATGCATGCAGCACCTGGTGAAATTCCCTCTTCATCACTGTAGTTAAAGCTGCAGGAGCTATACTAGAGTGACCAGGTACAAAAGCGGGCAGGGCTCCTGCAGCTTTAACTACAGTGATGAAGAGGGAATTTCACCAGGTGCTGCATGCATACAAAGGACACCAGCTGAAATTCCCTTCTCTACGCAACTGTTAAAGATACAAGAGCCCTGTCTTCCTTTTCATATGGTCACCCTACCATATACAAAAGAAGGCAGGCCCCCTGCAACTTTGTGATGAAGAGGGAATTTCACCAGGAACTAATTGCATACAAATGACACTGGCTGAAATTCCCTTTTCTCTACAACTGTTAAAGTTACAGGAGCCCTGTCCTCCTTTTCAGATGGTCAGCCTACCCTAGGTAGGTGGGCGCGGGGTGAGTACAGTGCAGGTGGGGCAAGTGGGTTGTGGGGTGGGATGAGGCAGTTGTGGGGTGTGCGGTTGTGGGGTGTGCAGTTGTGGGGTGGGCGTGGGGCGAGGCTAGCGGGTGCGCGGGGATGGAGTGCGGGTTGGGCAGGCAAACTGCAGGTGAGGCAGGTGGAGTGGTTGTGGGGTGCACAGCTGCTGGTTGCGGGGTGGGTGGGGCGGGCATAGGGTGCGGCGGGCAAGTGTGCAGGTCATGCGAGATGGGCGGGCGTGGGGTTGACGAGGCGGAAGCGGGGTGGACGGGTGCTGGGCCAGTGCAGGGTGGCACGGCCTGGCACGGCGCGCAAGTTGGCATGGCGTGCGGGCAGCACAGCTTGGCACAGTGCAGCCTGACCCAGTGCAGCCTGACCCAGTGTGACCCATGGGGCGGCGCAGTGGGGGAGCATCCTCACCCGGTGTCCTGGGGCATTCCTGGCACACCGGGGCATCATGGTGAGCGTTGCAGCTGGCCCAGCGCAGGGCAACCCGGCCCAGCACAGCCTGGCCGGGTGTGGGGCAGTCTGGCCTGGCCTGGAGTGTGACACGCTGGACTTCAAGCCCATGGGGTGGCCTGGCCCAGTCGGGAGTGCAGGCGTCTTAGCCTGGCCTGGCACTCGGGGCTGGGGCTGCCTGGATGTGATTTCATTTATCGTTGGGTGCTGCTACTGTTTAGTGAACTTTTCTTTAATATTTTTGATATATTTTGATGAATTAATTGGGGTGGTGCATGTGTGTGTGTTTTAAAATTATTATTAGGTTTGCCATGGGTGAGTATGCTGGTGTGTGTGGATATTTATTGTATTTTCAGTCTTGGTGAGTGTGTGTATTTGTTCTGTTGGTTGTTTTTTGCCTTGGTGCTTGTCTGGATTTTTATTATTTTTCCTTGGGTGGGTATGTGGGTGAGTGTTGTATTTTTAATATTATTTTATTGCAATGGGTGTGTGCATGTTTTTGTTTTATTTTGCATTTTGTGGGTGGTTTATTATTAATATTGTCATTATTATTTTGCCTTTGGAGAGCGTGGGGGTGGATTTTTATCCCCCCTTCCAGTTAAGTGTGTGTGTGGAGGTTGTTGTTGTTTAAATTGCTTTCAGGAGGATGTGGAGTTTTCCCCCACTTTGGGCAAGTGTGCAGGGGTATGTAAATTTTAATTTTTATTGCCTTTAGTGAGCATGAGGTGTGCGTGGATGCTGCTACTGCTGATCTTTCCTGGGGTGTGTATGTCTGCCTTCTTTTGTATCTGGTCATGCTAGGATGGGCTCCTGCAGCTTTAACTGTTGTAATGTAGAGGGAATATCACCAGGTGCTGCATGCATACAAATGATACTTGCTGAAATTCCCTTTTCAATACAGCTATTAAAGATACAGGATCCCTGTCCTCCTTTCCATAATCACTCTAACTAATGGAATAATTGTAACTTTTTTTCCTGTTACCATAGTTCTTTAACTTACATAGCCAGTGGTGTATAGTTTTCTCTTTCCCTCTTCCTTTAATGCAACGTTTGTGTCATTATGTAGTGCTATGTCAATGAAGTAGTGTGTTTTTCATTTTTGTTTATGACTGTTATGTCTGGTTGATAGCAAAGTGTTGCCTTGTCCCAGAATTGTTCTGTCCCAGCAAGATAATATATGAGTGCATAGTGTGGCTTGTCTTGTCTTGTTTGACTGTGTCTGGGACTCCTAGGCTCTGAAAGCATCGTTCTGAGAGCATCTGCTGGTTGCATGATCCACGAGGCCGGGTTCTGGTGAGTGCACAGTTTTCCTTGACAGGAGGGGCTTGCACTTGCTATATTAAGGTGAACAAATGTGAAGAAGCTGCAATCCCATATGTATCTGGGAGTACGGTTTATTGAAGTCAACAGGACTTATTCCTGAGTTGTCATAGGATAGCATTGTATGATAGGACATAGGGAGATGATAGCTTCTGAGTTATCTGCTACTCAGTTTTCTTTGGGTAAAGTATTAAACTCTCTGATTGGGATTTCTGTTCTCTGCACACTGAGGCAGTGTAAATTCAGGAGACATTTGGATAAAAGGAGGGAAAGATCTTTGTCTAGCATTGTGATAATGGGCATCTGTTCTGGCCTTTCTTTGTACTTCTACTGACCATGGGCTTGTTTACATGGCTAATGAACCAGAGATATAATGACACATTTTTAGATTAGTTTCTCACTGATAAACCAGAAGTTGAAACAAGTTAAGAGATGCTAGTGAGAAATAACTGCTACAAGCCTTTAGTCCATTTTGTTCCATGACTGTTTGTAGGGTAATAGTATTTTTATACTCTTTCTGAATGCTACATTACTAATTTATTGTACTAGATTTTCCTGTACTAGATTTTTCTGCACTTGTCAACTGCTTCATTTGTTTAGTGCTGAATCTGTGAGTATGGATATGAGAAAGGTGATGAGGAAAGAGTGTTAAATGTTAGGAAAGGTGAGACTACGGTCATCCAGTGAAGGATTTGCAGTCAGAAAAGATATGTGAGGGAAAAGGAGACTGTATCACACAAAGTATAGCAAAAGCTTTAAAGTACAGCAAAAGCTACAAAAGTAGGAGTGAAGTTAATTTCAGATACACTGAATGTCTCAGTGATTTTAACATGAAGATGTTATGCAGAACAGGTTTGTCTTAATTGTGTGCTGTGAAATCAGACATGTGACGAAGGCCATCTTTGGGTGGGCACGTCCCTTTGGGGGCTGGCCATGTTGGTGGTCACGCCCCCTTGGAGGCGGCCATGTTGGTGGGCACGCCCCCTTGGAGGCTGGCCATGTTGGTGGGCATGCCCCCTTGGGGAGGCCATGTTGTCCTCCTTTTTGGTTTCCAAAATATGGTCACCCTACTAAGGGGTCCAGTCCATCATAAAGCTGCTTCATTAGATACCACTCTGTGTTATAAGTTCAGAATCATGGATGGCTGATATCTAGATCTGAAATACCAATAGTGAAAACACTCCCTATGTTTAGGATGAGACTAAAAACAGTTTGCTGCCTGATGCAGGGAGTTTCTCAACAACTCAGCAGTTCTGAACTTATTATCCTACATTGGTGAAATGTGTCTGCACCCTAGTGATTTATCCATGGTTAGGTATTATGGTTTTCAAATTAAGCCCTGGACATGGACATGATGCAGCTAGGCTTGAAACTTGGGCCCAAAATCCAGGGACCTGCAGCCCCGCTCCCAAATGATCACACACAGAGCAGCAAGTGATAGAAGCAGCAGCAATCAGGTCAGGCATGAGTTGTCAGGTTAGCAGGCAGAGGTCAAAATACATTAGGCAGTCAGATACATTACACAGGCCCCCTCTGCAAGGATGCGCTTTTGCGCCCGGTTGTGCGATTATGCGCATTATCGCAGACGCGCATTTACTCCTAATCCCTCTGCACGAGAGGCTGCGAGAGGCGGCGAAACGCATTAATAAATGTCCAAAAAGCGCTTTACAAGAAGTTAATGCGCATAATTGCTTGTTCACACGGGGAAAATGCGCTTTAACGGCCGGAGCAAAATAAAACTCACGATTTAACGCGCATTCGAAAATGCGCATTATCGGGGAGATAACGCGCCTCTACGCCCGATTTGCGCTCCGTTCTTGTAGAGGTAAAATTTTTAATGAACCTTCAAAGCGCATTAAACCTCTCTTGTAGAGGCACCCACAGTCCAGAAGCAGAGTCAAGCAGGAGTCCAAGGTCAGTAGCACGGAGGGTCAAATCGTAAGGCAAGATCAGGAAAACAAGATACTTATTATTATTATTATTATTATTATTATTATTATTTCCATTTATATACCGCCTCATAGCCGAAGCTCTCTGGGTGGTTAACAAAAATTAACATAAAAAAAACCCCACCGATATACAAAATTTAAAACCACAAAAAGCATAAAAACAAGTTATAATTACAATATCCTTTAAAAACAACAATTCTGGGTCAAAGCACAATACAAAGTATTAGGATCGTGCAAAGCATGGGTTCCAGCACTGGCTAAGTAGACACTGAAGGCTTTATCACTAGAGCTTGCTGAGTCCCACCCAGCTCAGTACATGAACCCTACTCACAAGGAGTCACCTGGAAATCCTTTTTTTTTTTTTTTTTTTTTTTGCAAGCAGGCAGTCTTTTGCCTGGCCATGGTCTGAGTCTGTACCTTCAGGCACCAGCATTCTCAGGGGCTGAGGGCTGTTTCAGCATCTCCCTCCAACTTGGAAGCAGAACTGTCCACCTTTTGACTGGGATGATATGAATCCCTTCCTTCTGAGGACCCAGGACTTTCTTGATCAGCCCCAGAATCCTCTGAAACCTCTTATTCCACTGGGGACATTTGGCTCAGAAAGCTCCAGATCATCATCTGAGGATTCCTCCAAAGGGGGCATGACAGCTGGCAAACTATACCTCTGCCTACCATTCACGCCACTCAAATGGACTTGAAGGTACTCATTCTTGAGGGGTCACAGTTGATCCATACCTGACGGCATAACCCAGATTTTAAAATAGACAGAAAGACCTATTGCGGAAGGCCTAGATGTCTTATCAGGTGTTCACCTTGGACCAACTTGTATATGGTGAATTCAAATTGTTTAATGCATTACAAGAAGAATTTGGCTTACTAAACATGACTAATTGGTAGAATCTCCATCTTAAGCACCTTCTCATATCTGTGTTTGGTCTGGCTGCTGTGCAGCATCCCCCAGAACTCCTGGAAGATCTAACTGGGTTACTGGGCCAGTCGATTTTAGATCAGTTAAAGATGGATATATCATAACCCCATGAAAAATGGAATAGGGAGATGGATTGTCTCCTTCAAACAAAGCATTGGTCCACAGCATTCTTGTCTGTCAAAAGGTCTTCTCATGACCTGAGGAAGCTTCTCAGCCAACAAAAATGAATGTTCCAAGCTTATTGGATGCCACAGAGGCTCCACCAGAAATCATTATCTCAGGTGCTGGTGATGTGGGGAAGAAATTGGGCTACTTATCTGCATGATGGGGAGTTGCCCAGTTGTAAGCCCCTTTTGGGGTAAAGGCTTGATAAACATTAATTTTAGTCCTGAAGACCTTACTGCATTTCAATGATGAGCATATTTTCTTAAATCACATCACTGATATTTGGAAGCAGGTCAAAAATTATGGCTCTTGGGTCAGCCATAGTTTTTGACCTATGGCTGACCCAAGATTTGCACTCCATGCCATTATTTGAATCAGATTTGCACTCCATGCCATTATTTGAACTGGCAATGTTGTAGCCAAATATGATGAATATGAGAATGGCCAGTTTTCCTTGTAGTTGGCAGTCCAGTATATACATCCTTAACATCTTGACCCACTTCAAAACACCTTAACCCACCTCCCTATGTCCTCCTTCCCTATCTTAACGCTTCCTTTTTAGTTTTGTTTGAATGTTAGTTTATTTCTATTATTCCAAAAATGGAAACAATAATTGCTCCCGTTTTAACAAACAAACAAACAAACACACATTCCCATTAATCCCGCTATTGGGGCCTGTAGGAAATCCATACATAGGAAAGCAAGCAAAACTTGAAACTAGGACTGGGCAAATTATTTCAGTTTAGAATAAAGAGTTGCGGCAAGTTCTTCTATTTAAACAAGCTCTATTAGCTTACATTTATTTTTGCTTTTTCACATGTCACTTCACTTCTTGTTTTTACTTACGACATTAAACAGAGGACTCTCAAATTCCTTTCAGAAGCTATTTCTGCCTCAGCCAGAACCAGACAAGGTTAGAACAAGAAAACCTGCACTCTTAACTACTGCAAGAAATGCTGACACTTTGAGATGCCCTATTTGCCAGTCATGGAGAAAAACAACAACCCTGCAGATGGATTGGTGAAAATAGCCAGACATAACCATGAAGCATTGCAAATGAAAATAAAAATTGGGTCCTTTCCACCATGAAAATAGAGCTGAGTTTGTTACAGTCATGTTTGCTGGAAGTGCAGAGAATCATCAAAGCATTTCTGAGGTAAACCAAGACTGCCTAGGAAGGTGCCACATTCAGAGGACTGCATTTCCCTGGTAAAATGCCAGGCCCCACTTTGAAATAGAGATCGTGTTGGGGCAACTGCTCTGCATTTGCACTCTTGTAGTGTGTCAAGGAAATCTTAGAGGCAGGAATAATGTCCAGGATTGCGCTGTTCTGTTCAAAGATAATGCTAGTCAGCTTCTTATACGACAATGCAATGACTCTCTGTTAAATGAAGATCTCCGAGTAAATGTTTATTTATTTAGGGCAGAATCTTATGCGTGTTTAGACAGAAAAGTGTCCTACAACTCCCAGCAATCCTGGCTGGGGAATGCTCGATGTTGTAGGACTCCCCTCCCCGTCTTAACTTGCATAGGATCGTGCCCTTAAGAACCTCTGTTCTGGCACTCTTTTGACTGCCAGATAAGAATAATACCAACTATCTTGGAAAGATACAACGGTAATGTAAGCACCCGTTTCCTTAATTATGGTTGCTTTCCTTCCTTTATAAAGTGACTACAATGATATATCGCCAGATAGCACAATGAATGAATGACTTTATGGCAAGAATGTAACTTTTGATTTACAGACAGCCACAAATTTCAGTTCTGATCCAGTTACTCTCAGGGGAATCGGAAGAGACTTTTAAAATGGCAAACAGATCAAATGTGTCCTTTATTATTAACTACTTGTAGTGTCATGACACATTACAATTTCCTGAAGATCTCTGGATAAGAAAACATGTTTTACTGTAATGTGTGATGTATGTCACAAGTTCACTGATTTAGCAGCATACACGTGCTATGGCTGGGTACTCAAGTCAGAAACTTGCAATGCATGAAACAGCCTTGATTTCACACAAAATAGGAATGTTATGCAAGTACGATGAAACTCAAGTCCTTTTTTCTTCTTCGCTGTTTCATAGGAGTTGCTCTATGCATCAATAATACTTCACAAAGCACAATGCTGTGAAATTGCGGCACAGGCCATTCTATTCATGCTTCAATAAGAAATAAGAAACCACTGCAGTGAACCTTCAAAGGAATATTGTAAGAAATAGTAAGCAGCATCTCACCAATGGGCACTTCTCATATTTTGCTAGGGACTCTGGAATTGTAGGCAGCTGCAGAGGCCGACCTTGACAAAGACAATAGGGTCATTCTAAGCATAGCAAGTTCATCAATAGTTCAGAAACCACGAATAACCATCTGTTTAGTGGTGTGCATTGTTTGTTATTTTGCTGCTGGGCAAAATTAAAATGGAGAATTAAAACTCTAATTGAAACACAAGTGCTGCAAATGTTGTTGTTTTTAACCTACCAATGATGAGAATATCTATCCAATGTCAGAAGTAAGACTTTCTGTTAAAGGAAAAGTGTCTGAAGCTGATATTCTCACAGGCAATAGATATAATTTAGTTGGAAGCATTACCATTTGCTGTGGTGACAGAACCTGGATCAAGATCTGGGGAATTTGAGTTCTGTCAAGGTTGTCTGATCTTGGCCAACTCAGTTTCAGTTTCCCATGTATAAAAGGAAAATAGCACTATACCTTATAATGTTTATGTGAGGGTAAAAATCAAGCGTCCACTAATGGAAGAGAAGGGGGAAGGGATTTTCACTACTATCTTCTTGCACTTGTAGGACCCCCCCTGCCCCTACCACATTGTTCTTGTGGGTCCCCCAATCTCTGGAGCAGATTGGTGGAAGGGGATCAGAGGGGACTGCAAGAGGAAGGGGTTCTAAAGAAAATAACCTCCCCTCCTCATGTGTTAGCATAGGCATCAGCTGTCTCAAAAGCCCTTCCATTCATTGGATCCAACCCAAACATTATAAAGCACTTTTCTAAATAAAAGTGTTATATAAATGATAAGAGACAATCGTCTGTGAAGTCATGTCATGTTAGGTGTGTAAAGGCGGCATATAATTTGAAAGATTTGTGGGGGGTTTTAACTTCTTGTTATAGAAAATAATCAAAAACCCTGTTTATATAGTTGCACCCAAAAAATATTTCTGATGCTATTTGGCCTTGATTAGGTCACACACCGTCTCATACGACATGGGATCACATTTCTTAGGAGTGGCTCCAGCATCACCGCATGTGCACATGATTAAGGTTGAACTCTCATGGCTTCTCCCAAAGAAACACAGGAACTCTACTATTCTGAAGGACTGTAGAAGATTCATAATCTCCTCACAGAGATATAAATACCAGGGATAAAATCCTACTTAGAGTAGACCCATTGAAATGAATGGGACTTAAGTTATTCATGCTGAACTTAAGTCTCATTCATTTCAATGGGTCTACTCTTAGGACTTATGTTGACTTTACCCCAGGATTCCAGAGTGGGGGGGCATGATAATTAGTTTATATTTACAAAGTAAATATGTTTCCCCCTGCAATTTTCCATGCCACTATAAACTTAAAAGTGTCTTTTATATGCCTATCCCATCTATTATTCCCCTCATATATCCACTTAATATTCTTTTTAATCCATGGCACAATAGTACGAAGATCTTATAAAAAGGCATGGATGGCATATTGTGTTTAACCTATTAAGTAAAAGTTGTTTTATTAAAGGAATACAGAAATTGATTGAAATGTGATGGAGAATGGGAACAAATTACAATAAAGTTTGTCCTGAAAGTAATGATTTGGATCTTTCAGATCACGTATGATGTAAACATGACACAGAACATGAATCTCCCCGGAATATAAGGAATACAATACCAACAAAGAGAAGGGACAAGATTTATTTTATAGATTTTTTTTCCTTTTCTTTTTGCAAGCAAAACTGCTTTAATATAAAATGAGTCCAATGATACACTGCTATCATCCACTCAAGCAAAAGAAAACCTCACATTGACATGAATGCGGATTATACTGGCATTCTGATGCAAGTGTATTAATTGTTTTATCCAGATTGTGTCTGCTCTTTTTTAAAGCAATGGCACAGATAAACGCTGCAACATATTGGAGTATTGGAGTATTGGCAAGTGCTCTTTAAATAACTTTCTGTGAATTCTCTTGAAGATGCTGTTTAGTTAACTGCTATGTGAGCTGTGTCTTCAGTTTCTTAACATCCCTGCCACGTGACTTTTAGTGTCCACTCTGCAAGCTCAAAATGCATAATTTTGCCTTTTGCCTTTTTCATTTGTATTAAGACAAAGTTATGAGGTATCCTTTACTGTTAATGATGAAGTGATAGGCAGGCCTTGTTGACTTAGGACGCAAAGACTTAACTGTACATTCAGTAATTGCTTTTAGTGATCTCTCAACATGTTACTGCAAACAATTGTTAGTTTACGTTAAAAAAATCTTTCTCCTGTTCACATAGAATATGGCATAAACAAACAAAACAAAATTTGACAAAAACTATACACATAAAATAAACAAGACAAATACACAAATAAGGCCATCTGCAAAATTAATAATCCAACTCTCGTAATATTTCACAATAATTTCTACAGAATATTTTACATCTTACAAACTTAAATATTTAATGCACAGGAAAAAGAAGACCTTGATCAGCCAATATCACATTATCTCTTGGAGGACTTTTCTAATTTGCTGGCAGTAGATCTTCTTTGTGGAGTTGGAATTTTGGAAGGCTTGCCGGTTGCTGACCGAGAATTCGGTCGGGGTGTCGGCCTGATTGGGGTATGAACAGTCTCTGACATGTCCGAACACACAGACTGGATTTCTGAAATGTCAAAGTCAGATGCATCACTGCCCCGGCGACTGCTCGCTCGGCTCCCAGCCTTGCTCCCTGCCCGACTTCCAGGCCTGCTTGGTGTTTTTCTGGTTTCTGAAATAGGAGGGGAAACAGATCCATTGCTGTGAGAGTGAGATGTGCAAACAAAATAGGCCACTTTTAGGAACAGACTTTTCCCCAGATGCTTGGACTCTGAGTCACCCTAAACACAACTGGCATCATCAAAGCTTCACAGTACTCCAGTATGTATCCAGATGTCTGCTCAAGCAAGTGTTTACTCTATTCACTACAATGCCGGAGGATGTTCCTGACATTACCCTTTGGGCGCATCAAGCACTCCATGACTTAGAGAAGAAAATGGGCCAGCCCTACACATCTACATTAGAGTCCCTGTATGCATTTATGCACAGCAGGCTGCTGGAATCAGATCACTCTACTGTTTTCAACAGAATTTACTTCCACTTTAAAATGTTTTGGATCACAACTGGAAATATCCACATCAGTCACTCCCATTCTGGCATCAAGAAAACCCACAAGTTAAATATGTTCATATACAATCCTAACTTTGTATTTTGCATCTAGTTTGGCTCTGGAAGGAACCTGAGCTTCATGAGAACCAACTCCCTGCTGCAATGAAGTATTCACCTCATAATAGTCACCCAAAGGAGGAGACATCACATAATGACGATTGCGCTGTGTTGCAATCAGACAGCAAACACTTGCCCATGTTTGTCAATCAGCAAAGTACGTGGGGCTGCAACTCAAGTGATATATCACTACTTTACAAAGCAGGAGAAACAAAAAAGATTTGGGTATTATCCACTAAGGGCTAATTTGGATGCTCTATAACTGTCCAGGTGGAGAGTCTCTAGAGATCCAGCTACATCAGGGAAGTAATGTTTGATTTGGTGCAGTCATGCTCACAGTTGGTTTATCCTGGCATCACCCAGTCTATTTTTAATTGCATTCATACCAGGTAGCTGCATCCCAGGGACTCTTTCTTCCAAAGCTTTCAGCACTCACCTGCAAAATGTGCCCTGACTCTTGTAGCTGCTGTTGAAATTAGGCCACTGTCGTCTCCAGAGTGGAAACCCTTCCCTGACAGATATCCTGGCAATCTAAGTTTACTCCCTTGCATTGGAGTCCCCTATAGGACACAAGGATAATTGAATAAAACAAGTGCATGAAGTTCTATGGTGACTGAGCTGAATTCAGGATTCCATCCACATCACCTTGTTTGGAACATGCATAGCAAAGAAAAAGCAATGCCCCAAACTGATCACATAGGAGTATTTAGAAATGAGTTGGAAAGGGAACCAAACAGTAATAATATGCAATACATTAAGCACTATATCTACCACAATATCTGTCTCTTCCCTCCCTATTGTTTTCTAGTTGTCTATTTTAAAATACAAGCTCCTTGAGAGCAGGTATTTTATTTTTGCCTGTGCAACTCAGTAAGGGGCCACCTACACTAATGGCATTGTATAAACAAACATATCTTTACATGTCAAGCTGTATATACCTGCCAACCCAGGACCATCTGATTTAGTAGACTCCAGTCTATGAAAGTTTACACCATAATAAATGTGTTCATCTCTAAGTCAGGGATAGGCAACCTGGTGCCAGATGTTTTGGCCTACAACTCCTGTCAGAACCAGCCAACATAGCCAATGGTCATGGATGATGGGAACTGTAGTCCAAAATATCAGGAGAGCACCAGGTTGCCTACCCCTGCTCTAAGGTGACACAAGGCTCTTTATTCTCCACCCCAACAGACTAACACGGCTACTCTGTGGAAGATGTACCAGAGTTATGCACTTTAATTCATTACCTGGGTCAATTTATAAGTTTGGGTAAGAGCACAGTGCTATCCAGGTAACTTCATCTGGCATGTCACCAATGTTTTGCAAAACTCACACATATTGGGTTGAATACAGATTTAGTCATACTTAAAGCAGACCCACTGAAATCAATGGGACTTAAGTGATTCATGACCAACTTCTCATTGATTTCCATCAACGTTCTCGAAGTATGAGTAAGTCTGGATTCAACCCATTCAAACTTATTATTATAATGCTTTGAAAACAGTGCATTTTTACTGGGTAAAATGCTGAGTTGATATAACATATATTTTAGACCCAGTGAGTGCTGCGGAGGGTTGGTATGTTGACATGACTCTTTAGTCCCTGCAAATGTTTAACATCAAAAGGCAACGTGATACTTCAGCTGCAGAATTTAAGTATAAAATAAATTTCAGACGGGGGGAGGGGGCGGAATTAAACGAATGCCCAATTTTGGCAATAAATGCCAAGCTTTTCCAGTTTTTGCAAAGTCCCTCTCCCACCCTGAATATGAAGCTTCATTGGTTTGCCAGTGATATTTTAAGATTCTCCAGATAGCCACAGCTTGATCAAGTAAACTTTTTGATTAACCTTAGGTATCAGCTGCAGAAACAGAGTAAAAGAAAGCATAATATTAAAAACTCTGGAATTCATATTCTAAATCCTATGGCCATTTGAAAGCAATTGTCCTACACGAAAGAAGTATATTTCATAGAAAGGATGAGTTAATAGGGCAGCTGTGTGTTTTTCCCTCAGTAAGCAAAGCCATACAAAAATCGGTGAAGTTAGTGCTACGAAGAGCAAGAAACAAAGCATTAGAACTGGAAATCTTCTATTTAATTGCACATATATATGAGTAAGAATAGTAATGGCAAATTATTCTCTCCACTAACCAATTATGCGCTCAGTGCTGTAATAGGGTTTAGTATTATGTGGGAAGGTCATGTCTGGTGGAAATTCTATTGCTTTATGTTCATATATCTGTTACAGCTTGTATCAGTAAATCATAGGAGACACCTTTGTTCCTTAATGTTTTTAGGTTCTCAGTATTCGCTTGTTGTATAACAACAGGATTATCAACTCTCTTTCCATGTGTGAAGGGAGAGACTATGGCTTGGACTGTTTTCCAAGGCTTTGAACTTACACCCTCCGGATCTTTAATACCTTGGTGGCTACCATCCATCAGTTCCATTGCAGTTCTTATGATCACCAGAGAACTGATCTTGACTACTATATTACCTTATACAGTTCATGTATAATGGTTGTACCTACCATGAGGGCATGAAGAGAACCATACCTGGAGGTTTGCCTAGACCCACAAAGCTTGTTTTCCCTGGAGACTTGTCAACATCTGAGCCTGGACTTTTCACAGATGCTTCTACTTTCTCTCCCATTAATGCTAATGGTAAAAGGCGTAGATTTTTTTTTGCTGGTTGGAAAGAGCAAGGGGGCTTTGGATCCTATGTATCTAAGGCCTCCCCCAATCCGCCTTTGACAAGCCCCCAGAATGTTCCTTTCCCTCTTCTACCACTGATGGAACGCTGCTGGCAGTATATGACAGCAGATCTTTCTGATGGTAGACTGAGGGATCCTGGGGGCTCATGTGTCAATCTGCACGTCAAGACCTTCATTGTTGGTAGGGTGGCACTTGTACAACAACTTACAACCTATTGTAGGCCAGGTGTTGGGCTCTAGGATTGCAGCCTAACTGGTTTTATTTTGGCTTGCTTGGGGATGGGACAGGAAAATTAAACTACGAAACAGGTAAAATGATATTGGACTAATTAGTGAATGCATTTGAAATATCTTGTATTTAAGAGAATTCTCCATCAGGCAGAATAGGAAGGCAGCATCTCATATACCTAACTATCTTTCCAGAGCAGGGGTAGGCAACCTGTGGCCCTCCAGTTCATTTGGCCTGCAACTCTACCAATCATTGTTTGGCTTTGCTGGCTAGGGCTGATGGGAGTTGTAGGTCAAAACATCTCGAGAACCACAGGTTCCCCAACCCTGATCAAGAGCAAGCTATATAATTTGGAATATATATGAGGTTCAACATGTACAGAGCTGGTTACTATTTTCACTGTAGTTATTTATAGCTCAAAGGCATGCTCAACAAGACCCAAATAGGAGTCAAACGAACATCAAACAATTTATCTATTTACAGGCTTAAAAAGAGAGAAAAAAACACTGGTGGATAAAAGTCTGAAAACAAATAGAGTGCATTAATATAGTATGTACAGCATAGCTGGACAGGGAATGTAGTCACTGTTAGCTAATAGAATAGTTTTAGTGAAGGAAGTGTTGTTAGACTAGAATATCCATCCATTACTGTACCTCTGTGGATGACACTTGATATTCAGAGCACTCTGGTGGTTTACAAGGAGATGACGTTTTGCTGTTTATCAACCATGGTTTACCATAGTTGCGTGTTAAATGATGGGGCGTCTGCATGAAACAATGGCAAATCACAAGTGTGAAGAACAGTTGATGGAAAACAATGTCATGGAGAGGAATAGTCAGATTATGGAGACTGCATGTCACAGTAAAAGCAAAAGCAAAAGCCACCAAAACAAGGCAGGAACAGTTGACCACAAGCATTCTGTACGAAAGTGGATGCATGTGTGCTTTTTGTAATGCAATGGTGGGGTTAATGTTTTTCTCCTTTAAAAAGTTTGTTCCATTTTCTAATTAGCTTACATGTTTTTTTCCCATCTTGCATGAGCGCTGCAATTGTAAGGGGGAAAAACAATAAAAAAAACGTTGTTAGCTTTCTTTGAAAAACAGTAGAATTAAAGTTTTCCCCTTTTGAACTTAGGGTAGCATTATTCCAACTTGTAGCAAGCATGGCCTGATTTTATGGACTGAGATTAAAAAAGAGTTGCACCCCCTTCAAGTAATACCTTGGGTGTGCTGGCAGCAACGGCTGGTGTTGGAGCTCCCTGGGCCGGTGGGTTGGACACAGATGTGGATCTGTTGGGTGAAGCACCCCTCGATGACGGTCGTGATCTGCGCCCTCTTGGTCGGAAGGCAGCCATGCTTTGGCTGGCTCCATCTGCCAGAATGAACTTCTCCCGAAGCTCCATGTTCGTCCTCCCTTTTGCTGCAGGAAGTGAAAGAGGCAGGTTGAAATGTCTGAGTATTCCCCTGACTCGTCTTCTCTGCCATTGGCCTCGCCAAGTCTCAACAAATAGGTCACACAAACAAATCAAACACATTAGTGAGTAATGCATTTGTTTGAGACAAAAGAGTTAAATTTGCAGAATATGCAGATCTTTCGTTTTATGCCAGCAAAGATGAACCGCTCTCAACAGAAATCAGCATGAAAATGGAATGGCTCGACATGCTACTCGGTTACCAATGCACAGACACAACCTGGAGACCCATTTGACTAATGCTACCACTGCTCGGATGAGTCAGAAATATGCGCTGGCTATGATGAGTAAAGGCTAAGAGAAAAAAGCATAACCCATATTAATTCTAAACTATAACAGTAATGGAGTTTGGCAACATGCGATGACAAAACAGAAACTCCCAAACTGTAAAGAATTGGTGCTAGGCACACACACGCAGGCATCAAGGCAAACGTGAGAACTGCCCGCAAAGTCCAGGTGGGTAAACTTGTTAGCGTTTGGTTTTCTCTGCATTAATGGCAATTGCTTTTGAAACACTCTCTTCAAGTGTGTCAAAGGAAATCTAGAAATAAGCTCTCAAGCACCAGCCAGTGCAGCAAGTGTTAAGCTAAAAATACGTGATACGTGAAGCATTTTGTTAAATACATACTTTATATATATCAAAGCTGAGTGGGAAGGAAATGGAAAAGGGAATAAGAACAGGGGAGACAAAGAGAGGGGTTTGCCAACCTATAGTAGGCTGAGTGGTAATTGAAGAGTTTGATTCCGAACGTAACATTTTACTCCCATGATGATGAACTAGAAAAAATGACATAGGATATGGGTCATATTAAAAGAAAATTGTTAGCAGGAGAAGAAAAATCAATTACAGCAGTTGCATTTGCAAGAGATTCAAAGCTGCAGGCCAAGAGACAGATTCTAGGTGATAAAAGGTTCTTGCTCACTGTCCCTAAAATAGGTCATGCTCTCTTCAGCAAAAGAAAACACTCCTGTATAATCTCAGTTACAGACAGTCCCAATGTCTTCCATGTAAAAAAAATGGCTTCTCTGCCAAAATAATAAAGAGATGTGAGTGAAACAAAATAATGCCATTCTGAGACTTTTGTTGCATGAAATGAGCTCACAATAAACCATACAGTGTTTGAAAAGAATGGAAACTAGTCACCATTAACACTCCCAACAATTTCTGTGTGTAATTCACACTTTACCTCAGTTGACTCACATAAGACTAAATGTTTCCACTGCAGACTTGCTAAAGAATGCAATCTTGCTTCATCTGCTTTAGAGAGAGGTTTATCTTAAAAATTCTGTTGCCCTTTGGAAGGATGTGGAAGACGTACCCCAAATTTTTGGAAAAGCAAAACTTTTCTGTCAGACTCATGCAGTGACACTGAATACATCGCATCCGCTTTTGGGTGAAAATGTTTTTTAAAAATCAACAACTAAAAAATAATTCTCCCATATTCTGTATGTGTGTGTGTGCGTTTAAGGGTAAATATTCCCATTATTTGGGGGAAATGCAAAATCTTCCATATCTGTACACACTGGTGTTGAAGAAACCCATTCCTGTAATATGAAGCCTGACTATTGGCAGGGAATATTTTTTTAAGCCAATGCAACAATATTTATTTATTTATTTCATTTTTACACCACCCTATAGCCGAAGCTCTCTGGCGAGTATTATTCTCCTGGAGTGTGTAGACAAGGGGTAGAATTAAGATATGTCACAATATACGAATAAGGAGCAGCTACTTATATAACCATCTATATATAAACTTTTTGTACACCAATGTAATGAAAACATGTATGACGTTTGAGCACAATCTCTTATTTTTAAAACACAATTGTGTCTAACCACTGTCTAGATTATTACATTTAAACATAGGTTTTAATTAGAGGCTGGGAGAAGAAAGGCTCATTAATTGGCTTTTTATCAAGTCAGAGAAGAAACTCCATTTCATCTGATTCGTTATATTACTTTAAGAGTCGATTATAATCAGAGTCAGATCTCTTAATGCCATTTATGTTCTGTTAGATTTTTGAGAGTAGAATACGAGATGTGGTGATGGAATACAGATTGTGTAGCTATTTCTGCTTATGGTACCTGTACAACAGGAATGTAAAATGTGACTCAAATATAATGTAAATAAAACATAATTGAAGCAGATTTTTCATGAGAGATAGTTCACTCTGCGGTTTAGCACCTATGGTTAGTAACCACTCAAATCACCCTTTAGCATGTAGCTGGAATCTTAACTTGCAGTGTATTTTGAATTGAAGCTGATAAAACGATGGTTGGATAACACAGAATTTGCCTGCCCTGGTCAAAGAAAAAGAAGTACACACATCGTTCTAAGAAACATTTCTACCACCACAATATTTATCTTTCTGTCTGAACTTGCAACATCCTATTTAGGATTCATAGTTCTTTCTAACTATAGAGAAGAACAAAAAACTGATAATGTTAGTAATGTTCTCTGCAGCTGCTTCTTAGTCTCTAGAAGTGTACATTGCTTTCCCCACCCACTCTTTTAACATTCCTTAACATTTCTGAACTGAATTCTTAACAATAAAAGGGGTGAATCCCTTTTTTATTCACTGTGGAATCAGTAAATAGCTGCTGTTTTACTTACCATTCCCCTTGAACTTTCTTACACTTCTGCTGAGCTAAGCAATTTGCTTATGTTTGGGGTTTTTAAACCTTCCACAAAAGGGAAGGAAATGTACCTGGAAAGCCTCTCCCTGGGGGGGTCACTGCAATACACACCAGGATGCAAAACAGAGGCTTGAAAACACTGTCACCCTAAAAATAGTTGAGAGCTTCCCTGATCCCCCCCCCCCCCTTTAGCCCACCACCACACCACTCGGCATGGTCCTGAGCCCTTGGCAGTATCTTTTGGCCCTCTGCTGCAGGGGAAGGGAACCCTTTCAGGCCTAGAGGTTGAATTCAATTTCAGAGCTCTCGGGGAGGGGGGGGAGCATTCCTCTGGTGGGCGGGGCAAAAAGGCAGAAGGGAGGGGCACCCAAGGCAAAAGGGGTGGGGCCAATATATTAAAAATGCCACCACGTTGTTGGTTAAAGCTGCCAGTAACTAAAAGTTTAAAAACATTTCAACCTTTTAAAATGGGAGAAGTGCACAAAAGACTGAAAACCACCAAAAATGACTGGTGGTTGGGGAAAGATTTTGCCCCCATGCCTGAGGTTTCCCACCCCTGCTCTATTGCATATGCTGAGACACAGATCACACTGTTCATGAACTAGGGATGAACAGAACCCACAAACACTCTGGAGAAATCCTCACATGTAGTTTCAAGGAAGATTCCCCCCCCCCCCCCCCGCCACCAGCCTGCTCACCACTGCCTAATATACAGTGTGACATCGTAAGTTTAGATAAAGTAGGGCTGCCAACCAACCAGGAAAAAAACAAATGAATTGGCAGAACGTAGGATATTTATTTATTTATTTATTTATTTATTTATTTATTGGCCCTTTGGAGCAGTTGCCAGAGTGTTTTGAGTTAAAGTCAGCAGCAGTATTTTCCTTTAGTGTGCATGCCTTAACTGTGTAGCCCATGAAGGTGCCTGGCTGTTGATTTCAGCCCAGCACGACGTATTGTACACTGCTGCATGCAAGTATTTCCCATAATTCAACCTGTTGAGCCAAGAGAAAGGTAGGGTAGCCAAAGGCTGGAACAAAAAAAAGGCCTAGAGCGGCAGCTGCAGGCACTTCCCTGAGTGGCTCTTCTATTCCATGTCAGGGCAAAGTGGGCAGATTCAGCCCACCATGGGCCTGCCACCCCTAGCCAGAGGAGCAAACGGGAAGCTTTTACTATTGGCTTCAGTTCCTGGATCTGCCACCCTGTGCCCACCCAGGCACCAACATTCTTGAAACTGGCAACCTTAAAATGAGGATCTCTGCAATCCTAGGTTTAAATGTTTCTTGCATCAGATGTGAAAAATCAAAATGACACTCGTCCACTGCTAAGTTGTTTCATTGATGAAGAGAAGGAGGTTCTATAATGGCCTATAAGGCCTTTTTCTTGCAGTTATGATTACCCCAGTTCTTGCTGGGTGCAGAATCGGCTACTAAATCTGAGCTTGTTAGATCAGAATCACTGGCAGATCTAGGCCACTATCTGGTGAGCCCATTTTTCCTTCCTTTACCTTTTCACCATGAGCCTTGCTACACACTGCAAACAACATGACAGTGGCTCTGCCACATTCCCTACTTCTTCCCTTCCCAACTCCTAGGAGAGCCAGTGTGGCCTAGTGGCTAAAGTGTTGGACTGAGAATCAGAAGATCTGGGTTCTAGTCCCCACTTGGCCATGGAAACCCACTGGGTAACTTTGAGCCAGTCACAGACTCTCAGCCCAACTTACCTCACAAGGTTGTTGTTGTGAGGATAAAATGGAGAGGAGGAGGATTATGTACACCGCCTTGAGTTCCTTGGAGGAAAAAAGGCGGGAGATAAACACTACTACTACTACTACTACTAATAATAATAATAATAATGGGGAAATTAGCTACAAAGAACTGAGGAAAACAGGAGATCAGCAATAGATGGAGAAAGGCAGAAAGCAGTTTCTCCTTCTCTAGGTGTGTATGTGTGTGTGTATGTGTGATTGCTGCCTCCTCCAGCTTTCTCAGCCTTTGGGTGAGGGAGCCAAAGGAATTCTGAACAGGTCAGGCTCCCAGGTGGTGAGTGTAAAGCAGCCTTGCCCCACCTGGTGGGCTCCAGATGGATGGGAGAATACTAGGAGCTCTGGTACAATACAACTGGAAGGGACCAGTTTGGGGAATGCTGGTATCAAGCACCGCCAGGGTCGGCATGGAGTCCTTAAAAATACTAAGATGTATATAAAAAGAACAGTATAAGGGAACTAGGGATTTGTACAATTTACATTGCATCATTCCAACCTCTGCCCCTGATTAATCTATGACAGCAGTTGTTATATACCATGAATGAGCTTGATGTTCATATACAAAGCCATTTTCCTACATACCTCTGCAGGGATCATTTTTTACTAAGAACTCATCTAGTGCCATCCATCCACCTCCGACTCGAACCATAACAGTGCTCCGCAGAATACGGACAAGACGGAGTTGCTGGGAGTCACCAAACTGTGCAAGAAGATAGGAAAACAGGCTAAAGGCCTCCTCTAAGTTCTAAATGACAATAGTGCATCCCAAGCCAAGTGGGTTAAGATTAGCCACATACAATATGATCCTAAAGCATTAGTAGAAAAATCACCAAAAGATGTTTTTATTATGCATAGGGTCAAGGCCGCTTTCAAGTCGATTGCAACTGCATTAACCCAAAAGGTAGCAATGAGATTGCAGGGGGGAGTAGGTAGAGAGGGTAGAACGCATGGTTTGCTGAGAGGTTTCATTTTGTGCCAAATTCTTGCGAGTCATACAATTTTTTTTGGATTGTTTCAAAGGAGAAAAATTAGGAATGTAATACATGGTGTTATTATATCTGATGGGTTGATCTTTCAGCGGGTTAAACTTTCACTGACCTCCCCTTGCAGAAATGGCTACAAGAAGTTTTCTACTGAGATGTGGATTAGAACTCATCATAAGATGAGGACAACACAGATCTGTTACAACTCCATAGAAAAAGTCAGAAAAACAGCCTCCTCAGCTGCTGATTTACTGCAGAAGCTCTTTTCACCCTCTTGTCTTCCAGAAAACTGCCAATTGGGTTCCAGGCAAAGCTTCCAAGCAAATGTTATATCATGCCATAAATATACAATTGTAGGATTCGGTCATTTTTTCCTTCTGTTATTATCTCCTTTTTGAAAACTGCCATATTTTGTGACCCCCCTTCTCCCAGCTGCTCTCTGCAATGCTACAGCCAATGTGACAGATATCTCAGTCAGAGACTGCCCCATACCCGCACTATTTTAAGTGATTGGTTTTAATGTCTACTTTATCTTTTAATCTCCATTAGAGGCTGCGTGAACCCCAGTATACTGATGTAGCATGCAAGTGCTCAGAAATATCCTGCAATTTTGTGAACCTGTTCATTCAAAATAAAGGAGGGGTTGAAGGCTGTGGGCTCCCTCTCCTCAATTCTACAGCTTACACTTCTCTGAAAGCCATCCCCTCCAATTTCAGTGATATGGGGACTATCCGTTGTGCTACTGGTACTGTGTACCTGCTAGGAGTTTAGAGTGGGCAACAATAACAAAAAAGTGTGTGGTGGGGAAGGTGTTGGCATCTGCAAAGGCCCATAGGAAGGTATGGGCAACACGTGGCCATCCAGATGTTTTGGCCTATAACTCCCATAAGCCCTCGCTGGCATAGCCAATGGTGAGGGATCATGAGACTTGTGGGCCAAAATATCTGAAGCTTCACAAGTTGCCCACCTCTGCTCTAAGGAGAGCAAGGATGCAAAGCGGCTCCTTTGCTATACCCTTGTCAAGAAGATGTATTAACTAACTAATGTCAGTTCTAAATGTGGCATGCCAGAGCATTATCACTCTCAGGACAGGCAACAAGTATGTCCAATCTCCATATTGGTTTGATGGCTGGTGTTAGTTTTAAAGTGTTAAATGTGTCCATTGGGCACAAAGCACCAAAAGGACAAAAAATGGAGTCTCCAGCCACAATCCTAACATGATTGTCAAGTAGCTCTCAAATAACATTCACTTACTTTGTTCACACAACACACTAAGACGGGGGTTAAGCATTCTGAGCTAAACATTATGACTTAGTGTGTCATGTGTGAACCATTCCTAACCACGGTGGCTACATAAACATGGTTTAAACACGCTCACTAACCATTTGCTGCAAATGGTTAGTGTGTCGTCTGTTCAGGCCCTAAGTATGATAGCACGCACATGCACACAAATTTGATAGGCCTTTAATATGCACATGCAGATACATGATTATTCAAATGTGAAAAAATAAAAACAACTGATATCCTGAGGCCTTTGCAGAACTTGCTGGTTACCTGAGCACTCATTAAACTTGCTGTCTTGTATACTGGCACATATGCCGGGAATAACTGTACCACTGAAGTTTAATTTACATGCCGATTCAAGTGGTCTAAAGGGTCCAGACATAATGGGAAATTAAGACTAATTTTAGACTTCCAGGCTTATTGCAACACATTAAGAAGGGAAGAGGAAGCAGAGGACAAAATGCATAGGGAAAAGGTTTGTGCATATCTTGGTTTTTAAGCTGAGCTTTTTTGGTCCAAACTGGGTCAATGGGGAAAGAATGGTAAAATGTAAATGTATGATAGGCACAAGCATTTCTTCCTTGCCCTCTATATGCACACTTCAAATCTACTTTTCCTGACATGAGGCATGACTCTCTGTTCCAAAAATATATGAAGTGGATCCAATGATTCCAAACGACTTTATTAGTGGAACATTTACACTAGCATTGCCAACTTCTATGAATCAAAGCTAAGGTTGCTGGACTGCAGTCTGGAGATCCTCACTATACCTTTGCATTTCCCACTGTAGTAGGAACTTCTTCTGCCCATCCGGTTTCCTGTTATTGCTGCCCCCCAAACCTCCAACTTGCTGTGCAACATATCTGCAGCCTGGATGATTATAGCAAGTGAGGGAGGGGATAGGCAACCGGACTAGGGGAGAAAGGGTGGAAGAAGCCATGGCTGCCTCACCTCTTACTGCATTGTGGAATTTAAAAGTACAGTGTAGATCACCAGATTGCAACCTTTCAACTCCAATCAAAGCAGGCGACCCCTCTTTTCCATGTTATCAATCAAACCCATCCATGTTTCTTGCCCAAATTCACTTGATTCTCAGTTATGATCACACAATTTCCACAAACGGTTAGTCAAACAGATTCAGAACCTTCTAGTTCCGTCTACCTTGAGATTTAAGGCCTCCACATGTGCACATATGGGAAGCTCTCCCCAAAATTCAAGCTGGAACAAAATGCAGAATTTTATCCTTTGAAAGAAGTGATGGTAAGCACTATCTGCCCAGTAAATGTTTTACTGACAAATCATATAATTGAGCTTAATTTTTAATATAACTTACTGAAATACTGCTTAAGCAAAAAAAGGAGAGGAGGCATATTACTTTTGGGAACCAAATAACAGGAAAGCACATAAAGTTAATTAATTAATTAGAAGGAAGCAGAAATGCAAGTTTGAAATGTGCACCATTGGGAATCATGTAAATAAGCATAGCATGGCTTTTTAATGAGAAACTTTATTTTTCACTTGTAAGGTTCTATGCTGCAGCAACTGTTTTTCAGATGATGTCATCTGGAGAACATTCTTTGTTTGATATGGCTGCTCCTGAGTAGCTCTGGGAAGATTTAGCTAAAGAACTTTGAGTGAAGACATGTGACATGTATCCTTTATTTAAATGCTAGTTTGCAACTAGAAAGTTCAATTCAACCTATATTTCACTATCCCAGCATAGGGGCCCATGTCCCCTCAGGTGAGTCAGGGGTGAATCATGTCTCTTCTAGGAATGGGTGAGAAATTAGTTCAGTTTTATGGAAATGCAATTAGTTTATTCAGTTTCTAACTGAAAGTCCTATCCCTTTTCCAAAGGTTTAAAAAGAGAGATGATGATAGATATCTGACAGTGGGATGCAGCATGGAAACCTAAAGGATACATTGCATACCGATAAGAGCAAAATCTTACAGGTGTAAACTAAAAGTATTTTCACTACCAGTTCTTGCAAACCATTATCTGGTTCCCTTAAAAGTAATCTTTTAAGCAACAGGCAAAAAGGAAGTGCCCGAAACAAGGAAACCTGTTAAGCATTTCCAGAGAGGCACCATAGCTGGTCAACAGTGAATTAGCTCAGGGTGAAAGGGTGGGGAAAGACAAACCACTGCAAGCTGAAATGATGATGTATTAAAAGAATATTAGGAACTCCATAACACATTCCACTGTTTATACCTGATTTCCCAGGAAGAACTGACAAGAGATGGAAAATGGGAAAAAGACAAAATTAGTGTAAATGGAAATCCTCCACATGACTCTCTAGAACAGTCTAATAGCACTCACCCCCCTCCCATTTCTAAGTAGAGTATGTAGCTTAGAGATGTACAGCTAATGTTAGATGTCTGGGCTGTGAATGCTTGCATAGACCTGAGTCCGGTGTCTGTCTGTCTGTCTCTCTCTCTCTATCTATCACTTTGCTACATAATCTCCTTCAGCCAAATTTTCATCGGAAAATGGCATTACTGAACCAAAAGGAAACAAAAGATTTCTTCTGCAACTTGACAGATGTCTCCTTGATACCTGGCATTTTTCCTATCTAGAAAAAGGGAAAGTATGCTTCTAATGAAAATAAAGACAGGATGATAATGGCATAATGTATTTTATTAAAATATTTTGGAATCCTAATTCACTCCCAACTGTTAGCTATCTTGGGAAAAAAATGTTGTTGTTGTTTTTAATTCAGATGTTAGTGAATGTCCCAATACGAGACCCTGAAATATATTGGTATATCCCATTGCACACATGAATTAAACTCCATCACCAATTTCTTAACGTTTCATCCAAAGCAAGGTTATTTCTCCAATGAGAGAAAAAAAAATATTGTGGCTTCAGTGATGTAATGGTAGTATTTTTTTCCTAGTATCATACCCTAATGTTCATACAATGTTGATTAAAAATGTAATCGTGCCCCAAAATCATACTGTTTTCAGATGGAGAAAATACATCAAATCCATACTACATAAATTCATTTTGCTCAAATGCACAGATATCCCTCTTCTTTTCAGAATATCTGAGTTTCAGCCAACGGACAACATTTCTAGACTTACTCTGTATTTGTTGTCACCGATCTGCTCCACTTGGAATCGCTTTGCACATTTACATTTTGCTACCTGCCTCGTCACCTGTCAAAATAACAATTAAAACCATTATGTGATATTTCTCACCATCCTGAATAATTGGTAAATGCAGGTTGCTTACCTGTAACTGTAGTTCTTCGAGTGGTCATCTGTGCAGTCACACATATGGGCTCGCGCCGACGCCGAGCTCGCTTCGGGAAACTTCTTTAGCTAGCTTAGATTTTAGGCGGGAACCCCTCCCCCCACCGTCCTCCCGCGCATGCTCCGGGTTCCCGCTTACCTCAGTTCACTGAGACCGCTTGGCCTCGCGACTAAGGTAACTAAGTAGTATAAAAATGCAAAAAAAATCTATAAACTAAGAGCATGCTCGGAACATCTTAACAATCACCAAAGCGATGCCAAGAGGGGACGGTGGGTGGGTTGTGTGACTGCACAGATGACCACTCGAAGAACTACAGTTACAGGTAAGCAACCTGCATTTCTTCTTCGTGGTCTCTGTGCATCACACATATGGGCGAATAATAAGCAAACTTACCGGAGGCGGGTAGGCACGCTGATAAGTTATTGGCATATTGATGAGAGGACAGCTCTACCGAAAGAAGAGTCTTGTCGTACTCTTACATCCAGTCGGTAGTGCTTCACAAAGGTGGAGGCATTAGACCAAGTGGCTGCCCTACAGAGTTCAGGAATAGATGCTCCATAAAGGAGGGCCGCAGAAGTGGCCTGTCCCCTGGTCGAGTGTGCTGCCAGGGCGATGGGAGGCTCTTTTCCAACAATTTGATAGGCAAGGGCAATAGTGCTCACAATCCACTTTGATAGACGCTGGGGGGAAACCGACATGCCCTTATTTTTACCCCCATAGCAGATGAAAAGCTGACGAGATTTTCGGAATGAGTTCGATCTCGACTTATAAAAGGCCAGTCCCCGCCAGACATCTAGGGCATGCAATGAGGAGCAAAGCCGATTCGACGATGCCTTGAAGAAGGTAGGTAATATAATATCTTGGTTGATCTGAAAACTAGATGCAACTTTAGGAACAAAGGTAGGGTTAGGGCGGAGCACCACCTTATCACGAAAAAACTGCGTGTAGGGAGGGTCTACAAGCAGTGCCGCAAGCTCAGAAGCTCTTCTGGCAGACGTGATAGCAACAAGAAAAACTGTTTTGAACGTTAACAGGCGAATATTAACCATCGCCAACGGCTCAAAGGGTTTAGTAGTCAACATGCTTAGAACAAGTGAGAGACTCCACTGCGGAATTACAGGGCGAATAGAAGGGAACAAATTACGTAGGCCCTTGAGAAAAGTCTTAGCCAACGGATGTGTAAAGGCTGAAAATCCATCAATTAAACTATGATTTACCGCAATGGCTGCGAGATAGACTCGAATGGAAGATGGCTTCAGCCCTGCTGTGTGCAGGGAGTAGAGAAAGGCAATCACGTTGGGCATAACTGCAGAGTAACAGTCAAAGCCATTAGCCGATGCAAAATCCTGGAAACGTTTCCACTTCTTAGAGTACGATAGCCTGGTAGAGGGCTTCCTGGACGCTTCCAATATAGACCTTATGTCGTCAGGGAGTGTTAAACTTTTCCAGAGGGCGGGATTCTCTACGCTGTGAGCCTCAATGTGCGTATGTCCGGGTGAAGAATCCTGCCGCCGTCCTTGGAGAGGAGGTCGGGGATGCTTGGGAGACGCCAGGTCAAGGAGCCCGCCAGTCTGAGTAGCGGTGTGAACCAAGCTTGCCTTGGCCACCATGGGGCTATTATTATAGCATCTGACTGGTAACGTTGGGTTCGTGTGACTGTCTGAGCAATCAGTGGGATCGGAGGAAACATGTAGAGGAACCCCTGAGACCAATCCCACTGGAAGGCGTCTCCCAGTGATGCACGTCCTATCCCTGCTCTCGAGCAATAGGCAGGGCAAACCGTGTTGACAGGCGTGGCAAAGAGGTCAATGTGAGGAGTGCCCCAACGGGCAAAGAGATGACTCACTATGTGCGGTGACAATTCCCACTCGTGGGCATCCTGAAAGGAGTGGCTGAGCTTGTCTGCCTTGACATTGTCCGTTCCAGCAATGTGTAGAGCTGAGAGGAGCATGTCGTGGGAAACAGCCCACAGTAGAACGTCCATGACAAGGCGAAGTAGACGAGGGGAGCGAGTACCCCCTTCTTTGTTCAAATACCATACGACCGTGGTATTGTCGGAAAGTATTCGAACGTGGCGGCCTCGTAGGCGAGGGAGGAACGCATGAAGCGCCTTCTTTACTGCCAGCAGTTCTAACATGTTTATATGAAGGCGTGTCTCCAAAGGTGACCACCTTCCTTGTATCGACAGATCGTCCAGGTGCGCCCCCCAGCCGTCCAGTGATGCGTCCGTTGTTACAATGTGAGATGGACCTGGATCTACGAACGGCATCCCTTGGGAGAGGTGCAACGGGTTGGACCACCAGCGCAGTGAGGCTAGGACCTGCTCTGGAATGGTAAGTATGAGACTGTGAGGATTTTGTGTGGGAGAAAAATGCCTTATGAGGAACTGCTGGAGCGGTCGCATATGTAGTTGTGCCCAATGCACGACGAATACAGATGCCGCCATCAAGCCCAGTAGGCAGAGAATTACAAATGCAGACACACGAGGGTTGATGTGCAACCGCGCAGCAAGCTGTTGTATGGCGCCCACTCTGTTCTGGGGGAGGAACGCTCTTCCTACCCGAGAGTCGAGATGGACACCTATGAACTGGAGTATTCGTGATGGCCGAAAGATGGATTTTTCGTGATTTATTTGCAGGCCAAGCGAGGACAGGAGCGAGGCGACCACGTTTATGTCCGCGACGGCCTGACTTCTGGACGGGGAGACGATGAGCCAGTTGTCCAGGTAAGGATAAAGTTCTATGTTGTTTGACCGAAGGTGCGCGCATACTGCCGACATACATTTTGTGAACACTCTTGGGGCAGATTTTAAGCCGAAAGGAAGGACGGAGAATTGGTATGCTTGATGGCCAATTAGAAAACGGAGGTACCGCCGGTGAGAAGGATGGATGGCGATGTGAAGGTAGGCGTTCTTCAGGTCGACCAGCGTAAACCATCTGTCTCTCTTGAACAGTGTCAAAATTGCAGCGAGGGTCACCATCCGGAACTTTTTGGGCCTGATAAACTTGTTCAGTGCCCGGAGATCCATAATAGGGCGATGTCCCCCGTCCTTTTTGGATACCGTAAAATAACGGGAATAGAAGCCGTTGTGCAGTTGTGACCTTGGGACCCTTGTAATTGCGCCCTTCTGAAGGAGAGCGGCTGTCTCTTGGGACAAGGTTTCTGAAGGTGGCATGATTTTGACGGTGCCCGTTGGAGGAGGAACTTCGAACTCTATTTTGTAGCCATTTGCAATTATGCCGAGAACCCATTGGTCTGAAGTGATGGAGGCCCAAACATGATGAAATGGATACAGCCTGTTGAGGACTCGGTCATTTGGAGGTGACGCCAAGTCAAAGGCGCCGTTTCTGCATCTGGGTCTGCTTGGGACTAGACTGGCTGTAGCGAGACGAAGGCTTACGTTGCTGATATGAGGATGTAGTTGGAATGGATTGATAGCGCTGGGTGCGATCCTGCACTTGCCTGGGCTGGTATGGTACTGGCCGATACCATTTGTGGGCACAGTATGGTTGCTGCTGAGGCTGAGCGAAACCCATCTTTGTTGCCGTCATCTTAGCCTTGTGAATCATGTCCATGGTGGTATCTGTGGTTGCATTGAAAAGGCCCTCCCCATCAAAGGGCAGGTCCTCGATTCTATTCATGGTCTCAAGTGGGAGAGTCGCAGAGCGCAACCAGGCATGACGGCGTAATGCAACGGCTCCAATCATTGCCTTAGCCACACAATCAGTTTGATGGCGCGCTGTAGTCAATTCTTGTTTGGAGAGGCGCACCGCCTCCGACTGGAAGACGCGCGCAAGTTCATGTTGGTCCTCGGGCAAGTAATCTGTGAGAGCAGAATTTTTTTCCCACAAGAAAAGCTGGTAACGGGCCATCATGGCCTGGTAGTTCGAAACCTTGATGCCCAGTGCTGCCGATGAGTAAATCCGGCGACCAAAAGAGTCAAGTTTACGGCCCTCTTTGTCTGTGGGGGCCGAGTGTGTTCGACCCTATTTTCCCTGCGACGCTTCCACCACGATGGAGTTTGGTTTCGGATGCTGAAAAAGAAAGGGCGCTTCAGACTCTTTCACTTTATAAAGTGCATCAAGGCGTTTTGAAGTGGGGCCCATTGTGGTAGGATTGGACCACGACTGCTTGACTGTCTTAAGCAAGGTTGGGACCAAGGGCAGTGTCAGCTGTGGCGTAGGATCTGTATACATGACGTCATATATACGGTCGTCAACATCCTCTGTAGGCTGTTGAAGTTCAATACCAAGGGACTGTGCTAGTCTCATCATCTGATCTGAAAAACTGCCCAGTTCCATAGATGGGGAAGCCCTATCCACGGTACCGACGTCCTCCGACGGCGATGGTACCGACGGGCAGGCGACGGTGCCGAGGAGGTATCGGAAGCGTAGTCATCCATCGATTGCGTAGATGGCTCATGATGGCGCCTCGGTATCGGAGGGTCAGAACGATGAGACGGTACCGACAGAGGATGAGGAGCAGACAAGTGGCGTCGATGAGAAGAAGTGAACGATGCCGTTCGACGCAGTGGGACGGGGGCGCCCCAGACGGAGCTCTATCCAAACGTTGCCCAGTATATGGGTTGAACCGGTAGCGATTCCCTCCATGCGACGACCGGTGAGAGTGCTCTGAAAAGTGGTCCCAATCCCGGGTGCGTGATCGAGATCGTGATAGAGAACGATAAGTAGAAGCAACAACCGAAACAGGAGAGCGCTGCGAACAAGGCTGTCGGTATCGTTACCGGTATCGGGGCCTCGAGATCGAGAGGTCGTCATACCGGTAACGGAGGCTCGGTATCGAGAGGAAGCGTGTCTAGGAGCTCCACGTCAGAGGTAAGTTCAGTCGGTACCGGCGATGGCATCGAAGAAGCTGGCCGCAAAGGCGGTGATATCGCCGAAGTCGGTGGCAACAAGGAGCCTTGTGATTGAGGCGATGCCGAGAGAGAACGGTTCACCTGCAATGGAGAACTCAGTGTCGAAGCCGAATGCTGGGCGGTAGCCTGCGTCGGAGAAGAGAAATGGCCAGATGGCCGTGGCTGGTGCCTCGGTAGCGATAACAAGGTCGGTACCGAGGAAGACCTCTGCGTGGTCGATGGGTGCCCTGTCGGTGCCGAGGACGGCATCGAGGACGGTACCGAGGAAGGCTTTTTCGACGTCGATATCGACGACAGTACCGTAGGTTTCTTAGTTTTCTTAGTGGTTTTCCCGGTCTTTGAAGACTTTACTGGAGCTTTGGTTTTCGGCCTTTTTAAAATTGTAGCCGGTGGAGAGGGAGGCGTAGACGGTGAAATCGAAGCCTGTACTGCGACCCCCAACAAGGGCGAGTCAGGAGTTGCTGGGCTCGAGCGGCTTATGGGCAAAGGCCCACGCTCCCCAGAGGTAGACGGGGCCGACTCCATCGGTGGCAAACGCGGTCTATCAACAGCGGAGAGAGCCTTACTCCAAAGTAAGCTGCGTAAACGGTCCGCTCTGTTGCGTCTTGTCTGGCGGGAAAATCTCATGCAGTGAGTACACGCCTCAACGATGTGGGCCTCACCGAGACAGCACAAACACAAGGAATGTCCGTCGGTGAGGGCCAATTTAGCCCGACACCGAGAACAATGTTTGAAAAGAGCGGTCTGCGCCATAAGATGGTGCAGCCGAACAGTCCACTAACTAATCTAACAATCTAGAATATATATATATATATTTTGTATTTTGTAAAATACTAACAAGGAACAACTAAGCTAACTATTAACAACTAACTTGTTCTTCACAAAAACAGATACAAACGTATCGGAGGAAATCTCCCGCGAGGCGATCAGCGAAGCGGTCGAAGAAGAACTGAGGTAAGCGGGAACCCGGAGCATGCGCGGGAGGACGGTGGGGGGAGGGGTTCCCGCCTAAAATCTAAGCTACCTAAAGAAGTTTCCTGAAGCGGGCTCGGTGTCGGCGCGAGCCCATATGTGTGATGCACAGAGACCACGAAGAAGAAATTATGGAATTGAACAACAGACTAATGAGACTGTAAATTCAGAATGCATTTCCAGTGGAAGATACTTGTAGTGAGTGGGGTGGGGTGGGGGAGAATACCTCATCTTCAATTTTGTCTGCATCTGTCAGGGGCTTGTATGCATCCTTGTTTGGATGAAGTGCTGCTACAAATTCATAATAGTCGATATATCCATCACCATCTCTGTCAAAGATATCTGCTACTGCACTCATTTCCAACCGACTAGTAGGAAATTCTGTAGGCGAAAAGAACCACTCGCATTAGAAGTACTGCTTTCCAACCAGGACCTTGCTGGAAATGGATGACTTTTAGCATCGTAAGAGTTGGAGGGAGTCCTGTAGGCCATCTGGTCCAATCCCCTGCTTGTTGCAGGAAATCCAGAGTGAGGACATCCCGAACAGACGGCTGTTCAAAGACCGCTAGTGAGAGAGAGCCCACCGCCCTTCTAGGTTATTGGTTCCATTGTTGAACTGTTCTTACCATCAAGATGTTTCTCCTACTCGTCACCTGAAATCTACCCTCCTGTAATTTAAGCCCATTAGATTAAATCCTGCCTTCTGGGGCTGTAGAGAACAAGACTTTGATCCCTCATATGTGTGACAACTCTTCAGTTGTCTGAGGAGTACTATCTGAGAGTACTATCCCACCGCTCACCCCCCGCAGTCTTCTCTTCTTTACAGGGAAACTGAAACTCTGAGGACAATCAAAGGACACAAATGTTGTACAGAATTAAACTCTGTTATGTAGAGAGGATTAACTTTACTTTAAAACTTACTTGAAGAAAGAATCCCGTCAATGAATTCCTGTCTTGTTATCTTTCCATCCTGATCTTTATCTATCCTCCTAAAGAAGTCCATTACTCGTGATTTCTTATGGTTCATCCAGCGCATATACTTTTTCCGCCAAATATCAAAATCAAAGTTGGCAAATTCCCTCAGCTTGAAAAAAAATGACATAAATAAAAAATGGTTTAAGGGCTGAATTGGTTCATGAGCCACCATAGTCATGATGCTAAGGCTCAGGGCAGATGTTAACGCTGGTTCCCTGCAAACTGTGGTATGCCAATTAGGGACCAGCCTCAGTAAAGCATAGACCTTCCCACTCTCTCCACAGGACAATGTTCCCCCTTTCTTCTCGTATCAGCCACATCCACATTTTCCATTACATCTGCACAGAAGCTAGCCATGCTTGCACTAACTATGATTGCTACCTTAACTAGGATTGACAACCAGGGTTTGAAGTGGGCTTGCAAAACCTTATTAAAAGAGAAACTGGTTGACATTAAACATGACTACTGTCAGTGTACAAGTAACTCTAAACCATGCTAATGCTCATAGGGCAGGATTTGCTCTGAGGAAAGCACAAGAGAGAGGAAAAGAGAACACATTCCAGGATTTGGCTCTTAATTTGCAAACCCATGCCTACACAAGACCTATATGGCATTATATATCTTTTAGTTCCTATTCTCTACTTAGGCCTGTTTCATTTTTGCAGCAAGTGCTTGTAATAGAACCAGGGTGATAGAATAGCTTGTGTAAGCCATTTGTAAGAGTAGGTCCCATGCAACTTGGATGGATTTAGCTACTCAACTGCAGCACCTCAGTGTAGCGTTGTGTTGCATGAACCATGTGGGAAGCTGCTCACATGAAATCACTTATTAAATGAAGACAATCCCAACATGATAGTGGCTGAATATATGAAGAAGCAGCCCTTAGAGTGTTTTATAATTTAAGTATGTGTGGATCTGTGATTCCATGAAATGTATATAAACTATTCAGTATTAAAGCAGGAATGCCAGTAGGCAGAATATTCATGGGTAAATCATAATATTGCAACTTACTTGCATAATGCTTATTACTGCTTAAGATTGGTCTTATCACATTTTCCCAGTGCATTTGTAACTGGTGACAGTGGTCTTCTTTGAATGTATATAAGAGCAAGCGGATGCCCCTTCCCTTCACCACAGAGATAATGCAATGTTTATGTTTTGGGGATTCCATGCTTATGTCTGCTCATGAGATTTCCCTCCCTCAAAAAAGTGGGTGAGGATGAGCAGGGCCTCGGCAAGATTGGGTGTTGGCGGCATGCATCCTCTGCGTGATGGGAGGGGGAAGGATATGCTTAATACTTCCCCACACAAAGAGGGGTATCACTGCCACAAATATATGAGCCAGGGTTTAGTTATAGGAAACACAATGCATTAGCAGTTGCTTCGACTAGCCCAGGGATCCCTAACCGTTTTGGACCCGTGGGCACATTTGGGAATTTGAGAAACTGTTGTGGGCACCACCACAAAATGGTTCCCATGGAGGATATAGCAAAGCAAAGGGGTAGAGGGGAAAGAAAGAGCAAGGCTAGAGGCTGGAAGTGGGAGAAACAATGAGCTAAACCGGAGGAAGGAATCATGAGGCTAGAAGCTTGGAGGGGAGGGGGGAAACAGCAAGGCTAGAGGCTAGCAAGGGAGAGAAGAAGACTGCCCTAACATTGGCCAAGATTTTTCTTAAAACAATTTGTCTGAAGGGTGGGGAGGGGGAGAGCTGCATGGTTGCTATGGGAGGTGCCCATGGGTGCCATGGTGTCCGCGAGTGCTTTGTTGGGGACCCCTGGACTAGTGCAATGTAAATTCCGTTTGTGCTAGTGTCATATTGGATACTGCCCTCTATCTTCTGTCTACTGACCTCCTCTAATCGATCTAAAGCGTCGTTGAGTTTCCTTCTTCTTTCCAGGGCCAGGAGCCAGACTTGCTGCCACTTGCTGACTAAGAGGTTCACCTGCGGATTCTTGGTTTCAATCTGGGCCTGTGCACCTGAGGGATACATACTTGGCGTTGGGGAACGCTTTCCTGTTAAAGAGGCAGAAACATGTAGCATTCTTCAGCTTGTCCGTGCTTCTCAAAGCAATTTAAACAAAAGATAACATAGCACATCTGCTGGCTTAAAAATATACCATGGTTCTGTGTATAAGAAGTAGAGACATCAGGTGACATGCCTCAGGAAGGAAGATTAGGCTTAGGGCCACAAGTTGCTGACCACTAGTTTATCGTATTCACTTTTTAAATGAGAAAAAATATGTCAAAACCAACCTATCTGTACTGTATGGGGAATGTACTGTAACCGTTTATAAACAATTGGTTAATGACTGTATGTGATGCTCCCCATTCCTTCCATTAAATCATCACTTACTTCCTCCTCTTCCTTTGTCCAGTACAGGAATATGAGACTGGATTGGACCAGATTCGGCTGCTTTTCTTTTGTGTGTCTTTGTAACCTTATCTACATCAGGCTGTTTTCTGGTCATTTCCTCCATGAAGGTCTGCAATTAAATGGTGATTGCTTTGACGAACAATGCACAAGAATAATTTGCAACATACTTGATGAAAGAACAACTTTGATCCAGAGGTCTCCGGGATTCCCCCATATGCACACAGAATATCTGCTTCACACATTGCTTTTTCTGATACCTACGTTAACATCAGTGTGGGATACAGCGTGTACCACCTGAAAGGCAGCATTTGTACCACCTGCCACAACCACATACATCAGGATGACAATACAGGCAGTGGCTTCTTGATCTATATACTCACATTAAAATAAAGCAAAAGTGTTTATTTTCCCCAATGGGGATATTAATCTCATATCACAAGAAGTAATGTTGAAATGCCTTTAATACATTAGCTTACCAACAAGGGAGATACTCAGGGTTTTTTTTTTCCTGTGCAGAGGGAACACATACTCCCAGAACCAGTCTAAGACACTGTAAAGCATATGTACAAAACATGCAAGGTGATACTAACAGTTCATATTTTAGCTGTTTAGATTATTTTAAATTTTGTATGTTAGAGATTTTATATTATGTTTTTATTATCTTGTGATGTGTATTTTTCTGGGAACTGCCCAGAGAGCTTTGGCTATTGGCTGGTCTAGACATGAAATAAGATAGATAGATAGATAGATAGATAGATAGATAGATAGATAGATGATAGGATGATAGATAGATGTGTTTGTTTGTTGTTGTTTTTTTTAAAAATCTGTATTTGTACTCTCCAAGGCAATCAATTGCACTGTTAAAATGTATTGTAGACAGCTGGCTTGCAATTTTTTAAAACATTACTGTGTCAATTTGAAGGGTTGCTATTTTCCTTGTTATTGTCATTCCTTACATTGATCACAACACTAATACAATAAAAACAAACAGAAATTTAAAATTAAAGAACCTATGATCTAAATTTGCCTTTGATTGACTGAGTGGCCAACGCATGATATTTCTGTTCATTCAAAAACCTGTCCTGCTCCTGAACATCTAAAATAGGAGTGATGAACCTCAGGCTCAGGGGCCGAATCTGGCCCTCCTGGGGTGCCAATCTGGCCCTTCAGGATTCCCCAGATGGCCACCCCCACTTCCCTTTGGCCACAGATTGTTTGGTGGTTTCCCGGCTTTTGAGCAGATTCCCACCCCTCTATTCTAAAAAGTTGAAATGCCTGTCCTCTGGTTTATTTAGTGGAAGCAAGACCTTTTATCTAAAAGATGCGGCTATTTTGGCCCTGCCCTTTCCCCTTTGGCTCCACCCACCACTGGAATGCGGCCCCCAAGCACTTCTCCGAAATGAAATTCGGCCTTAGGCTGAAAGAGATTCCACATCCCTGCTCTAAAACAAACATGTGTTGACTAACTTGGAGCCTTGGAGCAGTGTGGCAAAGCCATGGTTCCCTTACCTGATGCTCAGCTATGAGTGCTTTGACATCATCAATCTCCTGAGGGATGACCTCCTTGTCTTTTTCACTAAGAGTTGTCTCTGCCCACTGCAGCCAGGACAGTAATGCTTCCAACAACTCCTGATTAGCAATAAGGGCAGCCAAGGCTCCTGCCAATCGCTGCTGATGTTGCTTGGCCCATGCCAACACCTTGAAGTGAAGGGAAGTCCATTATAATTAGTTGGTCATTCAAACAGTTAACCCAAAGCTTTGGCCCTCCATTCCTTTCTTGTAATGAAATTTGGCTTCATTATCTGAAGAGTGCTAAGCAGCTACACTGGAGTACAATATACAGCTCTCTGCATCCCAAAAAGGAAAGTGCAGATGACCAATAGAACAGTTGCTGCCTTTTAATTGCATGTCAAGCATATTGAGCAACTCAAAAGTGTTGTATAACACAACATGTGACGACATTTTCATAATCTTCAATTAATGAACCTTCGTTATGGTGTACACAGTGACCGGTTCACACATAACGCTATCCCATGGTTTATTTAATCCATGGTTAATCCATGTTTTGTTGCCCTTCCCAGACTTTGTCTAGCAGACGATTGAACAAACCATGGTTTATTTTCTCAGTCCCTGCATTGTTTGTTTCCCTCCTATTTTTCCCACTCCCTCCTTGTATCCCAGATGTCTTAGCAGTGCTGTAGTACTGGAATGTAGAGTGGCTGGGTTTTATTACCTCTCTTGCTTGGTGAAACAACCCATGGTGAGAATATTATGACAACCAGGTCAGTGGGTCCTTCCACCAATGAATTGCAAATAACTCAGTATTTAAAATTATGCACATCACTTATTTTGTATATATAGGTATTGTATATATTTACTTATACTGGATATAATCAGATAACTGTTTGCCAAAGGAGGTGATGACTGAGGGACATTTATGGCTGATGCTATGTTTTGAAGACTGAGAGCGTCATCATATGGGAGGAAATTGCATTTCCTTTCGAAAGAGGAAGCAAACAACATGCATGTGGCCCATTCAGTGGGCCGTTTTGATTGCACTGCTTGTCCGCACACAGCAGGCGACAGCGGCAAGTTTCGTCTCAGAAATAATTTGGATTTACTGGGGTCTTTTTTTGTCGTGTGAAGGCTAGAAGGGGCGGGAGGGGCGTGGGACGCAGACGAAGTCATGAACAGGACCTGCGAAAATCTATGAGTGCCCCGTAATGAGCATGACATAAAACACTCATATGATGACGCCCCTGTGTTGCAAATGCAGTGGGCGGTATCCAATGCTGCCCAAGCGCCAGTGGACTCACTGCTAGTGGAACTGAGAGCGCTTCCTCTAAGAGAGGGAAACGCTCATTTCTGGAACAGGGCAGGTCAGCAAGGCTTGTGGAAGGAAGCTCTGCTGACTGTCCTGATCTGAAAACAAGTGTTTCCACTGGTTTCCAGGGTTCTTTTACAAAGCGCTAACTCTCTGTTGTGCTAGTATTGGGTCCCGCTTATGCAACAGAATCAGCAGGAGCACAGCAACTCCCCTGGATACTGCCCAGTATGCTAAGAGTGATACATGCATAGTTTGTAGGAAAGAGGTTATTGCTCTCCCAGTTAGTTTTCAAAGGTCTTCAGGATGTGTGTTGTTTCCAATACACAAATGGGTGTGACTTTTGCTACATTTCTGAACACAATTTAAGAGACAGATATATACATCCACCTCCAAACATCCACCTCGGAAGCACACATATTACTATTAGTTAAATGAACCTTTTTCTTGCATTAGGCAAAAACAGGTTGCACTAACACACCTGGCAATAAAAGACGTTAGTCAATAAATACCATTATTTCTAAGTACTGGCAATAGATTTCTTTGTTGTACAGTTACTACCTTGTTCTAAAGCAAAACCTGTCATTCAAGCACCCCTTCTGTGGGGAGGGCAAGAGATTGTCCTTGAATGTAAACAGACATGGGTGCTGTTTTCCTTCTCTTCACTTTTTTCTCATAACATAGCTATGAAAGAAGAGTAAAAAGTGGCCTCTTATACATGTCAGTATGAGTATGTTAAACATTTTGTTCTCAACAGCTGGATCATTTCCTCACAAAGTAACTGCCTTGCTAATTGCCAGTAGTGTTCCAAGCTGTCAAAGATGGACTGTTACCACAGAGAACGGCTTGAGTTGGACTGACCTCTTCAAACCTCGCTCGGATGATTGTTATCCAGTGCTTAATGGTAGTGATGGAGTCTGGGTGGCAGATAGCCAGGATAGCCTCTCCCATACCTGTGGATTTATTTAGTTCAGCCTTTTTTTCTTCTAGTCTCTTCATGAATTCCTAAGGCAGAAACAGTGATTTCAATTAGGTGCTGGCACTGGTTCAAAGGGAAAATTCAAGTAACTTCAGACTTTGCTGGCTAAGCCGAAGAGAAGAAATGCCTACACTGAATCATATAGTGCCTGGGCCAGTTCAATGACAGGGAAGGAGCAAAATAAAACAACAGGGAAGTTGATCATTTAGAAGAAAAGTTAAGAATATTTTAAAAACAACTGCAGATTACAGACTATCTTAAGAGATAAGATATATGTTACAGCCTGCAAGTCATTAGCATTGCAACATAGGGTAAAATCCAAGCTTTGCAGACAGAATGGGGCTTGATTCCAGATTTTTCATACTCAAGAAGATAATGTGTGAATCACCCAGCCACATGTCAGCCTTGTGAATATATATATATGGAGACATTAATAGTCTGGGCCATTTTTAGACACTTGCTTCTTGGATGAATCTTAATGCAAACAAATATATACACAATTCAAATGCTTTATCTGTTGTTTGTGCCAGATGGGAGTTTGTAATCTGAGAAAAGACATCAGAATCAATCCCTGTATTTAAAAAGCCCCATAAAAACTGTTTACAAATGATTGATGAATAGCTACTCTATTGTTTGTGGTAACACGGCTTGGTACTGAATAGCTGTGTGGTCGAATGGAACTTTCAGTTATTCTGAGAAACTAGACAGCTTGCAGTCCAACTTCTGCGAAGGAAAGTGTAGTTGTCAGTTTGGCTAGGATCAAAGTTTCACACAAGAGAAGGCTGAGGAGTGGGAAGAGGTCCCAGAATGAGGGGAACCGAAGAGACAGGAAGCCCAGAGACAAGGGGGCTGAAGAAAGAGTGCCAAGTAGAGATGTCATTGAAGCTCACAGTGCTTTGGAACATGGCTCATCTCAGGTAAGAGGTGAGCTTTCCGAGACCCCAAATTCTTTTCCAGTCAGGTTATAAACTGAGCTGGGGCAGAATTTCAGCTTTCTTTATGGGAGTAGCAAGCTCCTTACAGTTCAAGAGAAACCAGCCTTCTGTGGACAAAGCATTATCACTTAGCAAGTCCCACCCTTTAACACTCTTTTGAAATGATTCTTTTTAAAAGTATGACCTTCTTCATGAAGAAAGGGGCAGGAGGACTGAGACAAATGACCACAGTGATACAGAGCAGCAAGGGACTCATCACCTGCTACCAATGCCGTTCTTTCATCTCTGATGTAATAGCTTGTGAACTACAACTTTATGAAGGAAGGACACAAAACACTGAACAACTTCAACATTCTGGTTTACTGGTTGCCCTGAGCTCTGAACATCATGTCGTCATGCACATGTTACACAGAACTCTGTTATATAAATGATGGCACTTGACCAGACATCTGATTCTCTTCTCCCATTCACCCCCTGTAAAAATTTAATTCCAGCTCTTGGGTTGAATTGTGGAAACCTTACCACTGTAATCCCTAAAACAAGGACATGAAAACAATGATACCTAGTCAATGGGAATGAAATTATTTGAACTTAACTTAACTGTAGACGAAATAATCAATTAAAGACAACGTGCTTTATTTCTTTTATTGGGAAAAACTGAATCAGCAGTTGTAGAAGAATAGCTTCCTATTCTGTTAAACTATTTCCAGAAGCAATAATGCTTCTGTGCAATTAACAGGTACAGGTATATCAAGTCAAGCGTTAAACTATCTCAAGATATTCCACAGAACATCTGGAATTAATTTAGCATTTAATACATTCTTGGGTTGACAGCATGATTTCATGGATGTTTACTTTGAAGTAAGCTCTGCTACATTGAGTGGCACTTACTCACAAGTAAGCGTGCACAGAACTGCAGTCTTGGCTACTGGCTTGAAAGACAAAATCTTCTCTGTAAAACTAAGTCAGTACTACAAAACAATTATATCAAATGCTTCCTTAAAGCTACAAGTTCTATATCGTTCTAGAATAATCAACGCAAATTATAGTGATTTGGAAAATGGAAAGTGAATTGAGGATATAGAACATTTTTACAAGAGAACAGATTTATGGGAGTCTGAAGTGGTGAGGGAAGAAAGCTGTGCTGAAGAGAGAGCAGGAGGCAAATATATTTCCTTTCTTAACTAATTTAATGCATTAACCCACTGTCTCTTTTAGTCCAAAGACCACAAGGAGAAGTAAAATCTTAATTGCTTAGCATATATAACCTCCATTCAATCAAGTGCAAAATTTTAAAACATGTAAATTGGATATGAATCTGAGCTTTTCAAAAGAGAAGACTTCTATATGTGGACTGGTATAATTTTACTTTGTAAATAAAACTGGCAGATTGCATAATTTATTATATCAGTTACCTAAATATTCAATCAATCATACATGGAGTTTCATCGGTTAAAATACATTAAAAATAGCCGTAACTAATTCAGTTAGCTATTTCAGTCTGCTATGATATTAAATGAAAAATGCTGTGTTTATAATGCTCTCCTAACTTAAATTTTTTTTTTTAAAAAAAGGAATTTCATTTATTTGAAAATGTAACACCATAGTAAGGGCATACATTATAAATACTGATATTGTTTTTCAGCATTAAAAACGCTTAAAGGGATGTTCTTAGAAAGTTCAGAAGCCATAAATATTGGCTTTACTTGCAAAAACAAATATAAATTATTTGACGATAAACATATATTAAATATATATGCAACTGGTTTGCCTACATACTTTTAATGTAGGTATTTAATCACATACTGTTTTTAAAATAACACCTCACAAAAGCAGGGCAAGACTTTTAAAAAATTTGCTATGTAAAAAGATAAGGTCCCCACTAGCCATTTTCTCCACATAGCAAAAAACAGCGGTACTCTGAAATTACATAGTACATTGAAGATTAGAAAAAAGTATCTTTAAAGATTTCCAAACTATAAACTGTGTCAGAATATGTCTTCACTCACAGCTTTTACAGATTATTATTATTATTAATTATTATTATTATTATTATTATTATATTGTTTACATTTTAGCAATGGTTGTAGATTATTTGTGTGAGTGTTCGGCATTCCCTTTTGAGCCTAAGGAATTGTGTATGTGTACATTTTCCTTTTCTTTGGTGAGAAAAAAGCCAAAGAGAACCATCTGGAGTCTGTTCAGAAAGAAATGACAGTAAACAAGATATTTTCTCCTCCTCCTCCTCCTCCTCCTCCATTACCAGTATAACTTCTGGCAGCTTTTCCATGATCTCACTGTATGGTAACAGACCCACGAAGGCTAGCCAAGAAAAAAGGTGGAGCTGGAGGAGTTGCTGCACATAAAAATGGCCTGACTCATAACATACCCTACTACAATCTGATTAAGTACTTAGAAAAATCCAACTGAAAGCAATGAGTTAGATCCAGAACATCCCTTCCGTCCATGGAAACTACCAATCCAGCAGAGGAATCCCGCTGGTGGAATGGAGGCAATGATCTTCACTGATTCCACCCTCCCCTATCTCCTCTGGAGAACTCTCTGAAATAGTGGACGAAGAGGCACTGGGAGCTGCAGGGGGGGCGGGGAATCAGGTAAGATTGCCTGCCCCCTCTTTCCGTTGATGGGAGCATCAGGGAATGATCCCACCAGTGAAAAATAGGAGCGTGATCTGACCCAGGGCAGAACTACAAGTTACAAGAAATGTATGGCTGCTGACAAAAACAGCAGTCACAGGTCTCCTCATCTTCTCCTCTCCCCTAATATGTAATAAATGAAAACACACACTGTGATTGCTATTGCATTGTGAGTTTTCCGATCCTGACTCCACTTCCTTGACAGTCGTCACAAATGCCCTTAACATGTAATTCTGACATAAATCAATGTCAACAAGAACTTTTCTGTCCCTTGAGCTCATCTTGTGCTTAGCCACTTGTTCCTAGATATAAAAATCATATATAAGATGCAAAACCCAATCCTAAATGTCTTGGCAATCAGTGCTATTTATTTCAGGGGTATCTACTTTCAAGTAAGTATACTTACTTCTGCAGCTAGTGTAGGAGAATTAGCATCAACACAATAAAACAAAACAGCAAAGGTTGCCCACTTCCCAGGCCCAAACCTGTGTGTGCATGATCATGTACTTAAGTGAGCATTTGCATAACATGTTTGATATATAAATAGTTGTTTTAAATAGGCTTCTTTTTCCTTTCATGCTTCAGCCCCAGGTTTAACTGTAAATCAAATATCACTAGAGGGTTTCTTTCACAAAAGTAATGCAGGCTTCAGTACAACCACTTGTAATGGGAATTTAAAATATCCAAATACAGCTCATCTCCCAAATATTTTGGCCTGCTGTGCTTGACAGCCACCCTGTTTTTGCAGTCTTGTGCAGCAGCAAAAATAGGAGATGTATGAAACCCCTTACAGTCTGCCATAGATAGGTTGATGGGCTACAGTCAGCATGGCAGGTCATAAATTGTGCAGGCTTTAAAAAGGGCACAATGGTTTCAGTCTCACCACTTGGCCTCTAGCCTTGGCACGGTAAATATTAAACCAACTACTCCATTGCTTATACATTTCTCTTGCAGGCTTTACAGGCTAGTGTTTTTCAGGAGTATTCAGATCACAGGGAGCAATGATCTACCAAGAAAGTAGAGGCTGAGAATCAGTAGGAAGAAAATGAACATGCCAGTAGAATCCTACCAAATTTCTCCTGTTTGCATATAGAAGACTGAAATGCTTAGGATGTGGTTTGTTCCAAGATTCCAAGGGAAAATGGGGTCTAGCATGATCTAACAATGACATCTCTATGAACAGCATGAGCTTTAACATGGATTTGGAAGGAAACATTACATGATATGTGATGCCTGAATGGCATATTAAGGATGTGTCAATTCAATTTTAAGGAGTTTTAGCTGATTCAGTTATCAATTCTTTCCTAGAAAACATCACCAGCGAATTAGCTGAATCTGTAAAAAGGCTCTGCTGCATTTCTAGAAAAGAAAACTGGTTTTCATTGCCAGATACAAATAGGCCGTAAATAGCTTTATTTTACTCCTGCCTTTTCATAAATCTAGTCTCAAGAGCTGGCATTGTCTCAGTTATCTCACTCACCCGATGCTGATCTATTAGTGTACGCAAAGCCTCTTCATCATCTGGGAGGATGCCATGGAAACGCAGGGCCTGTTCAGCCTCAGCCAACCATTCCAAAAGGACATGTACAACAGAGTGGAATTCCTCGGCCTGTATAAAAGAAAGTGAGGGAGAAGAACTTTGTAAAAGCGATCCTCCCATGAACAATGAACTGCGCCCAGGCTGACGGAGTCATTTATCACGCAGCAATGAAGGCACATTAACTTTCCATTAAGGAATCTGACATACAGCACCTCACTATCATGACTGTAAAAATGTCATGGCTTTTAAAAAAATGGAAGAAAGCCCAAAGGCCAGTTCATGCATGCTTTTAAATATGATTGATGGCATATGTGAAAGCTATATTAAGAGTAACTTGCCTTCCCATGACAAATTACAAAAAGGGGTACTTTAACCTATCAGGTAGAGTCATGCTAATGAATGATTACTTCAAGGGGAGGGGAAGATAAGTGAAGTTATGTACAGATACTAGTTTGTCACACTGTTGGAAGCAGAATTCTTATAGGGCTGTCATTTCTGATGACAAGGTAAACATATTCCTTTTTTATGTGTGTTCAGCCATGGTCTTCAGTCAAACTGATTTTGCAGATTTCAGGTTTTGAAAAGTGGCAGGAAAAAGCAGGACCTACCTCCAAGTAATCAATGTGCACTGCTCCAATATGCATATAAACACTTTGCTGTGATTATTGAAGGTATCTAATGGATATTACCATGATGATTAACATCTCTAGCTCACCCATGTCTGGACAAGTTTGGAAATTGTTTTAAGAGATTCTTTTCCAATTATTTTAAGTATGTGAAAGGGCAAGGGCTACTACACATGTAGCCTTACACAAATGAAAAACAAAACAAAAAAATAATACAAACCTATCTTTGCTCCACCATCCAATAACTCTTTTTTAGGTCCAAATTAGACCAGGCTAGGAGCTATCTGCAATTCAGTCTAGTCAATTTCACTATTCAATTGTCTTGGTTTGGGATGGAATTGGGAATCAATTGGGAATTTAGGAGACAATCCTATGGACTTTAAAAGAGCACTCTGATACTGGAGCGCTCTGAATACCCTACCCTTCGGCTATGGGGCGGTATATAAATGTAATAACAAGTAAATAATAATAATAATAATAATAATAATAATAATAATAAAAATACGCTCTGCAGGCTGACGCCCGACACAGAAGAAGGAGCAATGGAGGCGTTTTCCAAATCTCCGTCCTTGTTGTTTTTCCTCTAGATGGGCTTCTGAGGCCATCTAGAGAGGCTGTGATGCCAGGGGCAGGACTAGGGCTGATGAGGCCACAAGATAATGTGGATCTCCCTCCTTGCCCACTGGAATGCCCCCTTTCCTCCCATCCCCTGAAGATGCATTTGCACCCTTAGGAAGCAACTGTTGTTCTTTCCGTGACAGCTGCGAGGGGATAGTGGGAGGGATTGGAACCTAAAGTTGGGCGCAGGTCCCTCCTAGTGCTGGGTTGGTCCGCTTGGGCCTGTGAGTGTTGGACATGGGGGGTCCACTGCCCTTGCAGACCCAATTGGATATTCGATACAATGCTAACAGCAGTATCTATGGCCTCAGGAAGGGAAACCTGAAATATACGATCCTTTCTCAGGGACTATAGAATTTTTCTCCCAACAGCATATGAAAAGGCTTTTAACAGGTCCTGGGAATTTTATTGCAGATTGTTTAAAATTGTTTTTATATTTTTGTGTTCATCACAAAATTTGTTCATTTTATATTCTGTTACCTAATTGTGTTTGTGGGGTTTCAATCTTTGTAATCCACCCACAGAGCTTTGGCTATTGGGTACATAAATGTAATAAATGAAATGAAATCAGAATTCTGTTACAAATGGAATTTGTTTTATAAGCTCTGATTGCGCTCATCCCTTGACACATTCACTGCAGACTCTTTTGCGCATGAAAAGCCTTGCGGCCCGTGCATGACACGAAGCAGGCCCTCCTTGTCTCCTCACTTGCCATGCAGTGATCATATCCAATGAATGCATTGCAAATCTCTGCACAAGCTGCATCTGACTGAATTCTGTGCAATCGGTTTGTTCTTCACCTGGTGGAAGGCTTGTTCCAGTCGGGTCTGCTTGGAGACAGACAATGCACACACGGTGTCCCACCGAGTGCCAAGTTCCTGCATTTGGACCTTTACCCAGGAGGAATCATCGCGGCTACCATCTATCAGCTCACGTGCAGAGCGTTTCAGAGCTTGGACGCTACTTGTCCTCTTTCCCAGTTCCTTCTGGAAGCCCTGAGCAATGGAAAGAAATTGTGCCCACCTATTTAGCAATTTATATCTTTCCAACCCATCTGTAACATAGTTATTGCAATTATGCAGAATGTTTTTTATTCTGATTTAATTTTCAGAAAAAGTGAGCCTACGCTACACATTGGCCCTGTTCAGACAACATGCTAAGCATGGTTAGGCCACTAACCTTTTTGTGGTAAATGGTTAATGAGCGTGTTTAAACCATGCTTATGTAGCCACTATGGTTAAGAATGGTTCACACGGCACGCTAAGCCATAATGTTTAGCTCAAAATGCTTAACTGCCGTGGCTTAGCATGTCTTCTGAACAGGTTCATTATCTTGTTTTGTAATTAAATGATGTAAATATTTTGATCACCCAGTCTGACTTCATTTTATTCAATCTTTGCTACTCTGCTGCATTTGATTTTTTGCTTAATTTACTCTTAATCAGACGTTCTACATACATTCTGAGAAAAAACAAGCCATGTTTGGATATCACAATAAACCAGTTTATCACAATGGGAATGAGGCTAACATCCCTCTGAGGTTGAGTGTTCCCTTCCCCTTCTCGCACAGCTGCTAGGAGTCTGGAAGCATTCGCTTCTAGTTTTTATAGCCACAGCTTCCTGTGTCATCCAAACCCAATAAACTGTGGTTAATTGTAACTATGATTTGTTTGCAATAATCCAACTTCAAACTGGTTTATGAAGCTGGCATGTTTCACCAAACCATAGTTAAGATAAACCATAGTTTAGGTTCAAAATAACACTAAACACTAAAATAAAATTAAAGCTTCTAATTTTCTTCTCATGGGTGTGCCAGAGAAGGCATGTGTGATCTTGCGGGGTGGGGGTAAGCTCCTTCCCATCACAGTAAGCCACGGTTTATTGCGCTGCAGTAACTGTGGTGTGGGCTCAGGTGAAAATTGATAATTTTAATTTAAAAAAATTAACCCTCTTGAAAACTTTACTAACAAATTCTAAGTACACATGGATTTTAAACCAGCGCAAGCTTTGAAAATGTGGATCGCTCATGTTCCTGCTCTCTCCTTGTCCCCCACTTGTATTCCAAACTCTTTCCTGTCCTGTCCTTCTATACCCTGGTCCAGAGGCCCTGCGCTATACACATGGAACAATTCTGCATGTAAGCTTCCTCATTTCTTTTAACAGATCTATGCATGCAAAGGAATGTGGCCTTGGATCGGTTGCCTCCACTCAAAGAAATGGACCTTGTTGATGGTTGGAACATATGTGCATCAGAATTCCCGAATCCATCAAAAATGGATTGGAATAAAAGGAGAAGAGAATGTTAATACTATTAATCACAGCATCAGGGGTTTTGTTTGAGAAATATTTGGGTGCATTTTTAATATTTGAGGGCTTGAAATAACCTGAATTAAAATATTCATAAAGCAACCGATAACAAAGCAACATTAGAACTGAAGACAGGTTTCAGAGCAAACTAGTTCCTTGCAAATTTCAAGGACTTTTCCTCTCCAACAATTTTTTATACTTCAGTCCAGGGTTTTATAATACAAATGACCTAACAGACATTCAATCAAAATATTTTTGAAGAGCCTAATTTAAATAATATGAAAATAACTGTAATTCTGTTGCCATTACTTTGTGAATATCTATTAGATTCATCACTAAATCAATGTCTCCGTGCACAGGCTGATCTTCAGCCAGCTGTGGTTCCACTTTGTATAGCCAATCTATGAGAGCCTGAAGAGCGTCGGTAAACTGTCCCGAAAACAGCAGGGCTTCTTCTAGTTTGTTTTGCCTGTAGTGGGAAAACAAAACAGTCATACACGAGAGAGACAGAGAGAGAGAGAGAGAGAGAGAGAGAGAGAGACCACCCTCTCATTTACCACCATGCTTATGTTCATACAGGAAACAGTGATTCAAACAAACGAAAGGAACCATAATTCGTTTCTTTTAAGTTGGCAGAAAAGGTAGCTACGTTTCTCTTCATTCTGACCAGCAGTGACACCCAACTGAAAATGCATCTCTGCTGAAGTGGCAGTACACGGCAAGGCACTGGTGTGAAGTGCTCCTCCGTCTGGGGACGACCATGTGGAGGAATTTCAGTACTGCTGCAGCACATGTAAAGGTTATGGAGTATCTACAGACTTACAGGCGCTCTACACGCACCGAGCAATAGAGACCACGCTAATCCAGATCTTGTAGGAACAAAACCATCTGCACACAGGATGCTTCATCAAGACTCCATCACTTCCCACAACATTCATGCCACTCATGTGCTACCTGCTACTTCTCCTTTCCTACAAGGCTGTCCCCTGCTCAGCCATCATGCCTACATGGCCTGCCAGTACCCAGCTCCAGGGCTATCGTGCCCTCCTGCCAGCAGCCACTTCCCTTTTCCAAAGGGGAGGAAGTGTCAAGCTTATTTTCAGATGTATCATCAGCAAAATGAGATTTTTTTAAAGTCTGTGTCCCTATATAGTGCAAAATTAAGCCCCTTGGGAAAGCAAGATCCTCCGCCTTGAGACTAAATGCTAAGGAAAATGTGCATGAGTAGGTCCATCCACCTCCCATTTCTCAGGATGTCTCCTTAGTGATAGAGTTCCATGCCATCCCAGAGACTTTGGTTGAGCATGAGTAGATCTCCACATCTAGCCACAGTGGGAAAAACGAGAAGCTTCATCCTCTGCTCAACATGGTTCCTTGTAAGACTAGTCCAGGGGTCGGCAATGTGGCGTCTGTACCAATATGCCCTTGGACACCTTCCTTGTTGCCCACCAAGACACCCAACCCCTCCCAATTTTATTTTTAAATGTTCTTATATTTTCTTATCGACAAGCTGGGATTCCTTCGAAGCAAAGTGAGGACATCTAGCTGTTGCCATCTTAATTTCCCTTGAATGCCTCTGGGCAGATTACTTGTCCTTTGTGACTAGCCATGCCCACCCATGGCAGCCATTTTATGAATGCGGTCAGGACAGTTTCTCAAATTTCCAAATGTTCCCATGGGTCCAAAAGGTTACCTACCCTTGGACTAATCTGACCAGGGGCGTATTGGGGAAAGGCATATGGGATGACAAGAGAAAGAGAGCTCCTCCCACCTAGCTATTGCTTTATGGCACACTTTTTAAATAAGATGCATGGCTTTTGCTTTTACCTTTCTACAGATTTTCCACAGACTGTATCCCATTTGTCTCTGAGCTCACTTAGCATATCATCCAGCTTCAGATTGTCATCAGCAAGGGTAGTTTTCTCTTTTAAGGAGCGCCCACTTCTATTTGTGGTGTCGTACACAGAATGTTTGGCTCCAAGAGCTTTTTGGAACTCCTATGCAAGAAAAGGGAGGGAAACATAATATGAAACACAAAAGACACACTATCGACATGACTAAACATTTCGCACAGCAGAACCAAACTCAGTGGCTGGGATTTCCAAACAAACTGTATTTAGCAAGGAAATCCCGTTAATAGGGCAATCCTCAGCATGTTTTCTCAGAAGAAAACCCTATTGAGTTCAATGGGTCTTTCTCCAAAGGTAAGTGTGTATAGAATTGCTACCTAAAATGTCATTAGTTGATTTGGATCCCATAACCTGACTCTTATTCCTGAACCCTTCATATCACTGAAATAAATAGGACAATCAATCAACAGACATCAAATGAGCAATTAAAACAAATTATGAAAGAGAAATGGCAATAGAATCAGGATCTGAAGATGTGACAGCCCATCGATTTAGGCTGCCTTCTACAAAGCAATTACATCAAATCACTTGCATTTAAACTAATTCAGTCCTCTTTAACTTAAATGGGTCAAAGTCATCTGAAAGCCAAGAACCTCATCTTAACTGACATGTGAAGCTGTAGTGGAAATTGTTATTCCATCCCTTTCCATTAAAAAAGAAACACAGACTGTGGGATAGCTTGCACGTTGTACCTTCAGTACACTTCTAAAGAAAGCATTAAAAACTAAGCAGTATGGAGAGTGCAATCAAGATCTTCCTGCCATCTTTCAGACATGGATAATATTCAAACAGAATGATAAGTTTTAAGGTTAGATATTTTGTTAAGATCAGCTTCAGTAGTAGCAAAGTATATAAAGAGTATAACCAATCTGCACATGTTCAATCACCCTTGTGATGAACAAAACCTACTTTTTCTATTTCATGGGAAGCCTTGCTCCCCCAAAATGGGTTTTATGCTGCAAATGTCAAGAGTATCTGACCCAGACCCTTTATAGAAATTGCATTGCAGCCTTTACCATGGAGTCACTAATAAGCATAAAGCGAACCATGTTTCTCAGGACAAGCACACAAAAGAGAGACAGCTGTGTAATCATTCCTTTGCTGGATGACACAGCCTAGCTAATACCATTCTGAATGTGGATGTAATTTATAATCCAGAAGGAATCAAAATCTCTGAATTTGAACCCCTACTTTTTTTGCATATTCATAGACCTCCCAACAATCAGTGGTCATGCTCAGCCTACAAATAGGTAATGATGTAAATCATACCGCCACATTTCAGTTCTATTGCTACTGAATTTACCTTTCTTTTTCCAGCCTAGGGGAGCTAGTTTTAGATTTTTTAAAAAAATGTGGTCTCTTGTCTCTCACTAATGTTCTCTCTCTTTCATATACACAAAACTGTTACTTCAAATAACCCAACGCTGCAAGCATTTAAAGTCCCATCTACTACGAAAGAAGAGAGCTACCATGTGCTTATTACACTGACTGAAATAAATAGGGATTGAAAGTGCCAAACTTTTCTGGATTATGCCCCATGTAAACAATTACATGTTTAAAATACTTTAATATTTCTGTGCTGCTTTCTTCTCTGGAGCATGGACGTTTTGCTAAGACAACAGGTTGTGCAACTATTGTGCTTTTCCAAGAGCATCAAATAAACATCCCTCCCCAAAGAAACACTGGGTAGAAAAACACATGATTTCTCTAGAGTGACACTCACAAGAATTACAGGCAATCGATCAAAAACAACTATACTAGTGGTACATATGTGAAGGAAATTGAGGTAGGCCACTAATGAGGCTCATATTATCCTAAAACATATGAATATTTTAAAATACTTGAGCAAGGGAAAGATGAACTGCATGACCCAATATTTCTTCTTACTCTGGCTTCTAAATATAACCTAACGGAGAGGAGAGGGAACAGATAAGGCAATGCATACTCCCTCAAAGCTGTCACAATATCATTTTTTTTAAATTTTGGTTTCTTCTTATTTTTGGCAAGTGACAAGCTTGGCAAAGAGTGAAGCTAAATCATTCCAAATATCACACACAGTCTAGTTTATGTCCTTGTCTAAGATACTAAATCCAATAAAATCTTCCAAGACTGTTTCAGTGTAAAAGGAAGGTTAAAAGAAACTCATGGTATGCAGCAATATAAAGCACACAAAACCCAAATAAGTTGATGAGGGGATTACCTAGGATCTTTGAATGATACTGCATTACTGTCCATGCACTGGGAATGAGAGATAAGTTGATACTTTTTACTAGAACTACCTTATATGAGTAAACATATGCACATTTTAAAGCTCTGAATATTTCTTCTATGAGCTGGTATAAAATGATCTAAGCTGACTAAATCCAAGGGGAAAAGTAGTAGTATATGTGCTGACCTGACCCTTTAGGACATCTAGGTATTCAAGCCACGGCGGACTGTAATGTAGGCAGGCAGCTATTTTGAATATTTAAGCCACAGCTGCAGTTGGTCATGTCATCTGAACCCGGGCAGCAGGATTTGTGCGAGGCTTAAACAACCCTTGCACAATTCATGGCATGTCCAATGCAAACCAAAAGTATGGGTTTAGTTAAAACCCAGTGGATCTTATGGATCAACCAAGTTGATTGCAGATAGAAAACGTTTAGCGCAGTTTCTTTTTATGTATAATTTACTTGGCTGCTATGATTCTTTACTATGGTGCCTTTCCTTTCCATATGTAGTTCCATGCCTTAAGAAGACCAGACCCCACAGAGAAACATCCCAGCTTCTATTTATTTTACAAGCTGGAAAACAGCCAGTGTTTGAATTTGATGGTGGCAAACATTCCAACCCAGTGACCAATAAATCTCCCTCCTCCTGCTAATTACACAGTACTAGGTTCACTGGCTTTCTAGTCATCTGATTGGATTGCCTTTGCATTCCACTGCTAGTTACTCACCTTATGCTGGGTGAGTTGCGTCTTAATTTTGTCTGGATCATTTGCAATTTCAAGCTCTGCATCCAAAGTCTTTTCTGACTCGTCCAGCCATTCTGTAAGTTTGTTCCAGGCTTCATGGAACTGCAAGAAAAAAAAATTGTTTCACTTGCATATAGACACAGATTACACATTCAAAACGTTCAGCATACACTCAACCTTGAAAATATGAAATAAATAATATTCAGAGAGACGCAATTCAGACTGGACCAGCACAGCTAAACATTGGAAAGAATGGCCTATTCTTTTAGACATTTACTGGCAAGTAATATTTATAATAAATATCTCATCCTGCTTGTAACAATTCTTTTCAGTTAGGTCAAATTAATACAAATAGGGAACTGGTACATGACACAAAGAAGTGAATCTTGTTGTATCCAATGGTAATTGGAATTCAGGTCTCCCAGGTTCCATGCACAATGATATATTCACTACCACTTTGGGATGTTTCACCCATGTGATAAGGGACAGCTCTCATGCAGAGTCAATTTTTATATGCGAAGTTGTTTGTTTAAAAATACCCCACCTGACAATTGTACCCTACCTGACAAATACACACACCAGAGAGAGAGGCTGAAAACCCAGCTGTCTTTCCAATGTATCATTTCCCGACATAAGGCTGTGATTTTCACCCACCTCCAACCCCACTACACATTCATGAAAACTGATATGGTACGGCCCTGGCAGAAGGGTTGTACCACTTTGGTGTTACATTAATGATTTGACCCTTAAATGTTTCCTTCTCCAGGTTTCCAAAGTGCAGTCAGGATCAACAGCTGAGAACAGCTGACCTCCAACTTATTTCAGACTACAAAAAATACTGAGGAGGCTAGAAGCATCCGCATGATACTGCAAACCTGGGTTGGGGGAGAGTGAATTAGGGCAATGAAAAAGAAGGAATTGGCCAAGGTAGGCTGACCATGTGAAAAGGAGGACAGGGCTCATGTAACTTTAACAGTTGTAGAGAAAAGGGAATTTCAGCCAGTGTCATTTGTATACAATTCGTTCCTGGTGAAATTCCCTCTTCATCACAACAGTTAAAGTTACAGGCACTATACTAGAGTGACCATATACAAAAGAGGGCAGGGCCCCTGCAACTTTAACTGTTGTGATGAAGAGAGAATTTCACCAGGAACTAATTGCATACAAATGACACTGGCTGAAATTCCCTTTTCTCTACAACTGTTAAAGTTACATGAGCCCTGTCCTCCTTTTCATATGGTCAGCCTACTTAGGCTAAGGGAAAGGGGATTCTGTAGTCCAGAGCAGAATTACTGGTGGAGGCTCAGGAAGCAAATATGCCACTTGCTTCAGAAAGTGATTCTTTTATGCAAGTAATCCTGACCATTACAATACAAGAAGATTGAGCATGTAACCTTATACAAAACACAGAAATCACTAATAAAACAACTGGATCCATACAAAACCACATTGCTTGGTTGGAAAGTGAAGGGTCCACCTTTCAAATAGAAGTATCTGGTTAGATTGAAGAAATAGCGGTTCTGGCTCAAACCAGCCAAACCTGTTGTATTAAAATTCCCAGTTTTCTTTAAAATACTTGATGGTGGCTTTTGGCTATTTCTACACCGGCCTTTTCCCCCAGGACCGTCCTTGGGTACTCCCTGTGCATCCAAATGATGTACAGTAACTCCCAGGGGTGGGGGGGATGGGGACGGGTTTTCCCAGGGATAAAGAAACCCTGGGAAAACCCGATTCCTCCAGCGGTCCTGGGACCATTCCGAGACCATGGGAGGTGTGGGTGGCTATCTCGCCTGTTGCCCACTTACTCGCGAGTAAGCGCAGCACCAGAAATGGGCATGAAGCTGCGCCGTGCAACTTCGTGCCCATCAGGGGAGGGGGTGCAGCAATTTTGCCACCCCTAGGATGGCAGGGAGGGGGGCTGGGGCCCGATTTTGGGGGGATTTTTTTTAACTTATATTTTCGCTGGAGCGCAATTGCGCTCCCTGCTCCAGTTTTGTTTTGTTTTTTAAATGGCAGGTGAGACATCCCTGTTTCCTTCTGGGACGTCATGCTTCCTGTTTGAACACAGAGCGACGATCCCGGAAGCTTGTAAGTCCTGTATTGTCCTCCCCTCCCTTTCTCTACACCTTTAGGTCTAGAAAGGGTCTTAGTTACAGCAAGGCTACCCTCAATTTGCGATGGATTAACACACGTCATGTTACCTGCTTGGCACGCTTCCTTGCATCATCCAATGCTCTTCCTCTTTCCACTAAGCGCTGAACTACTTTTTCCCACCTACTCTGGACACTGATCAGTAGATTCTTGATGAGGACCACATCCTGTTTCTGGCTGAAATATTTCAAATGTGTTCCAGTTTTGTCCAGCTCGATAATCTGGTCTCGGTGGGCATTCACTTCATTGGCAAATACCTTCCAAAACAAGAAGAAGGTAGTGTTTGAAAAGCTTCACGATCCTCTAGCATGCAAAAAGATATATGCATCCAAGGAATGATTTAATTTTTTACTTTATTGGTCAGAGAAACTATAAAATATCACTTAGAAGCTATAAAATGTCTTCCTTTAGTCATTAATAGAACCCAGCCCAGTGCATTCAAGGAGTGAGAAAGAGAAGGTTATGCAGCTGCTGCCGTTTCTTTTCATACCTTGTGTTCATCAATTTGAAATAAGACAGTGTCCAAGATAAGACTTGGCCGAGAAGCCACTGTCAAGGTTTGCTCAGCTTGAGTAAGCCAGTTGATGAAGTCCTGCAATGAGTTGTGGAACTCCATTGCCAAACTGAGGGCTTCTTCCAGTTTGATCTGTAAGAACACACCATAATTTAGCAGCAGCGGAAGGTTTATAGGGCAATAAACCATGTTATGGTTGAATGCAATTTGGAAGAGGGCCACGGTTGTTGAGTCTTCTCCCCCTAATATTTTTTCCAGGTTAATGTTGACGTGGTCTGGAGTCTTAAACAGCAATACAGATAAAACTTTTTTAACTTTTAGAAAACAATTTCGGAATCAAAAACAAACAAACCCAGAGCAAAAAGAACCTACTGGACAGGCAAAACCTCACATACAGAGTTCTACATATTAAAAAAAACACTTCTCAGAACTAAATGATGAAGTTTACAAGTATTCAGACAGGAATCCAGAAACATACACATGCTTTTCCGCTTTGCTTGCATGAATGGGGACCATGTGCCCTATTAGTACCGCATGAGGGAATGTCAAGAATGAGTTGGAAAGCTATCTGGCCCACCAAATTATACATTCTGGCCTTATAATTTTGCAGTAAGGGGAATAGTCCTTGCTGCGGAACTAAGGCCCAGTTCAGACATTCATTGGACTGGCAAAGATCTTTGCTAAATGGATATATTTTCATATGGCAGAAGAGTATCAGGGTCAACATGGAGTGTCTGATTCTATTATTTTAGATTCTATTATTTTATTTTAATTATTTTTGGGCCGCCTTTAAGGGTAAAAATGGCGTACACAATAAAAACCATACAAAAATATCTAAAAAGGCAATAAATGTACAATAAATTACTATAAAAACTATAAATTACAGCAATAAAACCTGCAGACCACAGATTCTGGGAAAGCCAACAAAAACAGCTGGGTCTTCAGAGCCTTCCTGCAGACCTGCAAAGAAGGGGTTTAACAACCCCCTAATAGAAGCTGATTCCAGAGATATGGGGTCACCACTGAAAAGACCCTCTCTACCTCATAACTAACAGTATCTGCATGGTGGAGGCGAAGGGGCACACCCACTATACCACTATGCAAAGATTATCACTGGCCTAGTAAACGTATGATCCATGTCTAACACCACTGAACTGATCCATTACTGAACATTACATGAGAAACGAGAGTGCAAAAAATAGCTTCTTTTATTTATTTTATCACTTCTGTTATTTGTGAACACATTCACATTTCAGCTGCTTCGGGATGTAATTTATAGTCTGACTGAGATTGAACTGTTTAGCGATGTTTGGATTAATTTTCAAAAGAATGTCCACCCCCATAGGAACCTATGGCTATGAGTAAGATGCTTCAGCCTGAGTATGAAGTAGTCTCCCAAAGGACACAATAGAGGCCTCATCACTTAAAACTTTTAAGAACTGTTATGTTCACAATGCCAGCAATAAAATTAAGACATCAGTTCCAAGCAGATGGAATGATGGACTGGGTGTCTAGGAAGGATTGATTTATTCCTTGGGTCTGTGACCTAAACACTGCAAGAGGGGGTGTTTGCATTTACAGACATTGCTCTTCTTGGTCTTCTGCCATGTAGTCTATTGATCAGCTTTTCCATCTGAATACAGGTGAGTGACATCATTTATCACTTGTGCCTGCTAAAAAGTTGCCAGGACTATTCTACATTTAAAATAATCTGATATTAAGATTTAGAGAATTTCCCCATGCTCATACTCCAACATACTTTTCTTTCACTGAGCTTTGTTTCAACTGATTCCCATTTTTCTTTAAGATTATTTATGTCTTGCTCAACATTCGTTTCAACAGACTCTGGGCATCTTGCAAGCATCTGTAAGCCCTTTTGCATCAGACATTTGTATGTTTCTTCTTTAGCTTCAAAGGCAGCACAGAGTTCCTAAACAAAGAGGGAAAGACATCCCAAATCATTAATGCATAAACATTTATTCTAAAATGCTAGCATCTAAAGATTTATGTTTTAATATAATATGAAGTACATATAGGTTAATGTGAGTGGAACAAAGAACATGCTACCATGCACATTCACTAGATGGTCACGGGGATTGTGCATGTAGCAGCACCATGGAATTGTGCTCCCTGTCTGGTCAAAATGGATCAATATAGAAAAAGAACGATCAGTCAAGTATACAAGACAGTCTTCTAGGTGTTTTGTTTAACGTGTATTATATTTGTGATGCACATTTGTATGAACAAATATGCATATACATTTCAACTTTAAATTTAATAAGTAACCCTCAAGGTTAATGTGCCTAACTTAGTTTGTGGTCTTCGATGACTGTACAAGCCCAACAACCCACTTTTGAAGACTATGCTACCCCCCACCACATGAGACTATCCAGCAATTCCAGTCCTGCGGTCTGCAGTGTGCAGTCCAGGGGGTGTGAATGCACCAGCCCCAGGCACACACCATTGTTCATTGTACCAATTCTCTTTCAGTTGGTCACCTTTCCATTCCCAAAATTAAAAAGTGGCTTATGGTTTAGCAAAGGACTTTCAGAAAACAATAAAGCCTTTATTGTTTTCTGAAAGTCCTTTGCTAAACCATAAGCCATTGCTCTATGTTCTTAACTTTCTGGCAAACATACAGGTTCATGGTGATATTGGCTGATCTAAAGTAAAGGCACAACCCACAGAAGGTTGTGAAGGTACGGTATTAAGACTCCACTAGCTATGTTTTCCAGCTCACTTTCTTTACCCATTTAATGTGTACCTATCATCTAAGCTAGCTTTTCTAAGAACCGTACATCTAGGCTAGGATCCAAAGAAGGACCGCATATGTGCTCTGTTTACCTGGAGCAAGCTGTTCAGCTTAAAAACTGCTTCATTAGAGAAGAGGCATCCTCTCTGGCATGCAAGTGCCCCTTCTGTGCATCCCAGACCTAGGCTGCAATCTTGCACTTGCTTAGTTACATGCAAATAGATCCAGAACAGTAGACCAGGCATTGCTTCCAGACAATAATAATAATAATAATAATAATAATAATAATAACGATTTATTTCTTACCCGCCTCTCTGTCTAGATCGAGGCGGGGAACAACAACATGATAAAATACATAAAACTAATTAAAACATGACAAATATTATTAAAACTGCATTAAAACATCCTAAAACATCCTAAAAGGCAGGATGATTGCACAATAAAAGCCCTGTCTGTAAGCAAGCCTGGTACCTTATAATCCAAGGACTAAAGCAGGCAACTTTTAATGAGATTTTGGCTCTGAACTGAGACTTCTGCTTCATTATGATCGTGAAAAGAAAACACAAATTCAATTGTGCTCTCTGGCACTTTAAATAGAGGAGATTCTTTGTCTCTGTGTACTGGTAACTGAAGTTATATGATGAGTCAGGGAATAATATAACAGAAAATTCTGTGATCTTTGGCTATCTTTTCTTTTTTTTTAAGAAAAATTATGTTTTGCTGTTATGAAGGCTAAGGTACAAAAGAACAAGCTCTTTACATTGAAGCTGTGGGTAAATGAAACGATAATTTGGAGTAAGAAAGGGGATAAAAAGAATGTAAATTATACCGGGAAATTGTAAAGGTTTCTAGACTTTATAGCTGAATACCAGGGCCACAAAAACTGCCCTTAAAATCTCCCCCCACCCCCCGGTAAAATAATGCTGAGGAATGCTCAGCCGTATAGTTTGCAATGTAGTAATTTACCAAAACAAAAAAAAGGCTTCTCATTAAACAACCTTACAAGCATGTCACTGTGCAAATGTTTCACTATGTCTGGCCACAAAGGTTTAGCTTCTAAATTGGGACCATCTGCAATATTAAGATCTTTACCATATGGGTATTAAGCTGTTCTCTTGCTGTCTCTGGTAAACCACCAACAGGCTTCGATGCCAAAAGCTGACGTTCGGTTTCTGTCAACCACTGTTGTAGATCTTCAACTTCACCATGGAAACCTTGGGCCTAAAATGATACATCACCACAGCACCTCAGAACATATTTCAATAGTCTAACTTGCTACGTCAGCTAAGAGGCTGCAAAAGTTGATCATATTAAATCAGACTTAAATCAGACCTAAATGGAAATGCCACTAAACCAGAAACATCCTTTGGGGCTTAAACTGAAAATTATTGAACATACAATGAAACATTGTTGAATGAGAAAGAAAGACTCACAAACACTACATCGATTACATATAACTTATTAATGGATAAAGATATATATATATATATATATATATAGTCATTAGGTGTTACAGTTTAAATCCCAATTTATGACTCAAGTGAGTATATATGAAGATGCAATTGGAAATACAGAGGAAAATCATACATATAGTAAAAATACTAACTACAGTATTATTAGACACACACACAGAGACAAATTGTTACATAAAGAAGAAACAAAGCAAACTCGATCTCAGTGATATTTAAAATTTTTATAGTGTTATATTTTAAGTTTTTTGCTAATTTACCAAGGACACAATCCAAAGTTAAGCATTTCTGAGTCCAACTGATTTCAATTGCAGAGATCGAAGTGCATCCTTAATTCTCTTATTGAAATCAGTAGGTCTTTAAAGTGTTTAACTTGTCTGGAATGAGCCCAAATGTATCCATTCAATGCAAGTGGGTGTTCCTTTGTTCAATTTCTCATACACACCTGGATCAAAGCACTGTCCAGCTGTTGCTTCCTTTTTTCTGTTTTTTCCAAGACATTTTGCCATCGCTGATTCAGAAGTTCTAGCTTGCTTTGTAGATTGCTTGCTTCTTCAACAGCACTTGACTGAATCAGGTCATTTCCTGCTTTCTTCACTGTTTCCACAGTGGACTGGTGAGCTAAAACATCATTTTGCAGCACCTGCAGTTGTAAACATTTCATGCCTCACCACATTTTTTGAAATCACTAATCTCCCTTGTCCTAAGCAGCACCATCATTTTGATAAGACTCTACTGACAGTATGCAGAAATAGTACAGATTTCAGGATTTGAATTTCCATTACGGCTTAATCTCAATGTTGCATTTTCTTTACATTGTATGTTTTGGTATATTCTGTTTGTAAAAGAAACTATAGTAAATTAAACATGCTTTTTCCTTTCCTATTTACACTCTGCTGATTGGAATATATTGGTCACCATTTTATTGCAAGGGTTGATACAGGGGTGTGAGAAAGTGGGAGCCAGACATGGAAGCACACCATTAACACCCCTCATTGGGAAGTCCTAAGGGAGAGGAAGAGCAATTAAACTTGAAGAATACGTCTAAGCTAGAAGCACATGACCTCAGGGATGTTCTTGACAAATAGCAATATAATTTTCTGCTACTTTATAAACTCATCCCAAGCTATCCAGATCCTTCTCCTTGAAAAAGAATTATGGGAAACTGACACAGCAACCCAGCAGGATAGATCCTAGTCTTGCGACACACTTTTAGAGAGCTTAAATAAATGGTTTTTTAAAAAAAAATGCAGAGCATTTAGTATATGAAAATCATAGAAATGGATGCTTGTTGCAGAAACCTTATCTATTACAATCAGATTTGGTATTCTTTTGATTCAGGTAGTCTGGTTCTAAACACTTCCAAGAATTCAACAGAAACAGTGACAATAGATTTAACTGCTATAAAATGGCACTTATGCACAATCCTTGCTGTAATCACAACTTTTCATCTCCCACTATTGGATGTCTAAATGCTGCTACCTGTCCACTCCATGGGTCAGTTTACATAGTCAGTTTGATCTCTACGTAGTATACTGACAACATCCCTGGAGTTTAATTCCTGTGGAGAATATTTCTATGAACTGGGATCTCTACATATACAGCAGTCACTTTCTGGCAGTAATTATGCAATTGTAGCAGCACATTTTTTACTTGTCATAAGAATTACCCCAATTAGCAGCATCAGTCTTTTTGAAGAGCTTGGTTCCCTCAGCAAGAAATTATGTAGACATAAAACCTGAAGCAACCTGGAATCCTCTTACATTACCAAAACAAAGTCACATCCTCACTATGGTGCTGATAGTACAGAAAGACGAACCTTACTGTTTATGGAGGGTTATTTTATGTTTGAATTGTTATCTCTTGTCTATCATAATACACTCTTACCCCTCAGTTATAATTCAGCCATGGAATAAAGCTTTATTATTCATTGTTCTAAATAAATTTCCACTAATATTTTAAAAGTAAAAGTTTTATTACAGCCCCAACTGGCACTTTTCTTTAATTTTCCAATGATTATTTCTTTTTGGCACAAAGACTACTGCTTGCCAATTCCCAAAGTTTTTGATGATCAAAGAGGAAGGTCTACTCTGTGATCTCTCTCTAGCATGGAAGACTGAATCAGCAGGAAGTACATAACAGCATATGTTTGCTGAACCCTTTCTGTACCTGCAGTTCATTTATTAAGCCAGGATATTATGTGGTAGTTTTCCAAGAAGACTTCTTTTTTAAAAATTAGTGACTTGGTCTGAGCCATCTATGATTTGGAACTTAAACAAAGAAGGAAATAATAATACCTTTGCATCAGTAATTATGGTTTCTTAAATACACATTTATCCTCAGTCTCTGTGCTCAGCAACCATTATTTTAAGAGATCGTGGACATTATTTATAACTATTGCCACTAAAAAGACCCAAATATATCTGAACAGTGAACCCAGAATTATCAGTTACATACATGATGTTTGGCTAGTTCAATTTCAATAGCCTTAGGGTCACCACCCACAGGTTTCTGTTCATTCAGCAAGTCTTCTGTGTGTGTCAGCCATGTCAGCAACTCATCCAGGGCATGCTGGAACTGACCCAAAGCTAACAAAGCACCTTCCAGCTTATGCTGTAATAAAAGCAGGAAAATAAAAATTGAAATTATTACACAATGCTAAACCTATGAGTGCCTAACATGTATTTAGTCCAACAAACCCTTAAATGAATGGTTGGAATAAGGAGATACCATCCAAACATTGTGTCATACTTTTGAAAGCAGTGACATTGCCTGAAAACAACATTACAAAGGGTGTCCATAGCTAAAGTTCTGTTGTAAATTTTTTTTTTTAGAATTCTATTCAACAGTAGATTATAATGTAAGTATGATTCCATTCTCCCAAGAACTCTGAGAGGTAGGTCAATTGACTCGCCTAAGACTGCCCAAAGAGCTTCATCGTCAAGTAGGGCTTTGTAACTGTATCTTCACCATCAAAGCCCAATGACCTCTCCCCACCCACCTCTCATGTCTGATTTAATATACTTGGTTTAATACTTGGAGAGGCTACTTGCACTTATAGTCTGACCCTAAACATATTATTTGGAATATGCTCCCTTCATCCTTTTTCTTCACCTATGGCATTGTCTCTTTTTTAGAAATAGTAAATGTGGGATGGAATTGCCTTTGAATTTTGCAAAACTGCTTCATGAAGCCTTTGTCTTAGCCTGTTTGTCTTCATCCCTAATTAAAATGAACCCTAAATTTATGTTACTGTATTTGCTGACATTTCTCTCTTGTTACCCTTTCCTCTTGTCCCTTCCTGAATTTCCAAATTAAGACTTTTTGTTTTTTGCTCATGTTGCTCTTTAAAAGCAACATGTACTTTGATGGCAACATATATTTACATAAAAATAATGATAGTTTGTGCAGTTCTATGCATGTTTATTCAGACGTTCAATGGGACGTACTCCCAGATGAGTGTGTCTAGGATTGCAGCCTAAGTTGGAGAGGTGGGAAAACTATTCAAAGCTAGCAGTATAAATAGACATGTAGCATATTTTGACAGCCTGATGGGTTCACAAGCATGTGGCTACAGAAACATTTGTCATGTCATTTCCACCTCTGTCATTATACACTGTTTCTTTAGAAAGGGGCAAAAGAAAAATATAATGGACAAGAAAGTGGGCTATGACATGGCTGTCAATCAAGCAACAGACATCTAATAAAAGAGGCGGCTTAGGCATCTCCATTTTATAAAATGGAACAAAACAGCGGGATTGTTAGTTGAAGTACTTGGACATTATGATATTAATAGCATTTCATCACAACGTAAGAAGGTCTGTTTCCACTTGTATGTTGTTTGCACAATTTCCATTTACCTGGCGGCTAACAATTTTATCCTCCAGGCTTCCCCACAAGTGCTTGAGTTCAGACAAGGGGTCTTGTACCGTGTGTTTCTCCCTCTCCTCTTTCACCTTCTTTAACAGCAGCTCTGCTTGGTGGTTCAGTCGTTCCATTTCTATCTGTTGCTGGTAGGCTTCTTTCTTAAATTGCTGATGAAACACAGGGACAGAAAGGCCAAAGAGGAATATCACCCAGAAAAGAGCACAGTGGTGCAACTAGGACATTTCAGACCCTGGACATAATGGTCTTATGGCAGGTCTCTTTAAGAGGGATGTGTGAATCAGCAAAACTCAAGATTGCCAATGTTCTCCAAATTCCATCTCAAAGCTCAATCTGTAGCAGATTGCGAGCTTTGTTTATTTCTTTTTCACATAAAATCTGTGCGTTTTCCATGCGTATTTTTCCAAATGTAGGTATGGGTTGTGCACATTTATGAAATATACGCATTCTTCCCTCGCTGATTATAGTATATTTGTGCACATTTTTCAAAAGTACACATTTTTGTATGCATTTTTCAAACATACTCATGCAGTCGAATGCCTTTTTTTGGTCCGCGAATCACACTGCAAGCTTGGAAATGTACAGACCTCGAGCACAGGTTGCATCTGAGTATGTGTTCGGCCAGGGAGGTGCGAATTGCATAACATTCTGATCATAAACGAACTTAAAACAAATTTCTCATACATCCCTACTTTAAACAGCCATATTTCTTCAGTTGTGAAACACACAACTAACATTTCTTTTCTCCCCTGCCCTCTGCCAATCCATGCTTTAAATCTGCTCCTACATTCATTGTACGTTAGAACAACAGCAACAATTCTGTTTGCCAACCCTGATAATAATAAAAACACTCTGAGCATGTGCAACTTTGCATTTTAAACTCACTTACGTTATAGCATTGTATAAAATGGAATTTGCTTCTGCTGCTCTGATGTCCTCATGGGGTGGAGACTATGGGTCCCTGTACGATCCCAAGGTCCAGGCCTAGCTGCACCAGTGGAAGAGCACTGTAGCATGCTTTGTCCTTATTACAACATTGTCAATGTAGGGTTGGATCCGGGGAGTGATTCTGCCTTGCTGGTAGCCTCCTCCATTCCTGCAATCTGCTCTGGAAGGTTGGGGGACTCACCAGGACTATGTGGGAGGTGGCGCTAGAGACCACAGGGGGAAGGAGGCATCAGCAACAATTTCCTCACCCTCTTTCTCCTGCGGGAGCCTCCACTAGATCAGAGACCCTTCTGTGAAAAGGATCCAACCCATTCGACACATTTGTCCCAGTGTTTTCCAAAATTGTCCTCTTACACCTGAAATGGTTCACTTTTAGTGTGTAAAAGTAAGAATTCCCTGCCTCCATGGGAGTCTATCGCTTATGTTTCTGCATGAGGTGCCGTACTGGGCATGCTTCTTCTGAGGGTAGGTCATACTGATACATCCCTGCATTGGGAGCAACTGAAGCAATCACACCTGATGCAGAGATGTGGCAGAATGACCCATCCCCAGAGGAGGTTGTTTGGAAGGAGGGAAGACCACAGCAGAATATCATGCAGAGATGCTGTGAGCACCTTCCTCTGGGGCTGAAGCCTTTAGACTCACAGGCAACTTAAGGTTTTGTAAAATTAACTAGTTTTTGCCCATCTTTTGGGAATTACTGATCTCCATTCTGATTATTTGGAGATTGAGATAACACTGATACAGGCAGCAGCCAATCCCCACCATGGGGATGTGCTTGAGACTTAATTTCACATTGGTTTCTCCACCATCTGCCATGCTGACTTCCTATGGCTGTTGCAATGTGTCTCAAGAGGAAGGGGCATTGCCTTTACAAGGGACAAGATCCTTATTTCCAATTGTGCACAGTAACATGGAATCCGAGGTAGACGACTACCACACCCACAATATGATCCTTATCCAGAATATCCCTTCACACTTCAGGAAAGGGGCGTGGAGAAACACACGCACCACAGGAGAGTTTTCCTTTGCTACTAACATTTGGTTGTGAAAAACACCACCTGCATATTGTACACCTCATGAATTTCAAATTCCAGGGGTTTACGTACCAGTGTGCTTCTCCTTCAGCAACAGCTTGTCTTCTTCTGAAGACTGTTAGCCCTATTAACATAGGGACCCACAGACCCTATGATCCAGGCACAGAGGGGCAAGACATCTACATGCACACCTGGAGCTTGGCTTGCTGAAGATCCAAGGAAGAAGGATCCATTGAGCAGTTCCCTCCCCTTGAGCACAGTCTGTAATTCAATGGGCATCCCCACAACACTTCCTGCTGTGACCCCATTAACACAATCTTGATCCCTTGTATTACTAAACATGGGTGACCAAAGATATACAGTGATTTCGTGAGAGAGAGGTGGGAGATGAGAAAAATGTAGAAGTACTTTTCTTTTTTCCTTCCTGCCTCTCGCTAGGCCAGGATGATGCATCACTATAACCACCCAACCCCATCCCTCATGTTCTTTTAATCCTTGCTTTCATTTCTTAAAAGTAATTGTGCAACCCTAATTTTTAATGTTCAACTGAGAGTTAGGCATGAATATTAGTTGGTCAAAAATTCCAGTTTGTGTTTTTCCCAACTTGTTCACCTCTGCTTTGCACATGCAATAACAGAGCTGGAGTGGATCATCTGGCCGAATCTTGTGCCCTAAAACAGGACATCCTATACCATCTCTGCTTCCTGTGCAAAAACACACAAAAGCATCCAGGTATTATGAACAGAATGAGTCATATTTCCATTCCAAATTTGCTTTTAGACTTGGCTGGGGATTTGAGCTTCATAGCCCAGTGGGCTGTAGTGGAAATGAAGTGATCTATGAACGTTTAGGAATAATCCAGGGTATCAAGAATGACTGGCTTTGCAGGAACTTGCACACATTCTAAAAGGGAAGTTGAATGTCATAAAAGTAATTGATGCAGTGAGGAAAAATGCACCTTGTTTTCTTTTTTTAACCCACAATTAACCTTTAGGGGAAACTGATGTCATATTACTTTCAGAGTCACAAGGGTTGTGAGTTTTAAAAGGACATGCACATATGAAAATAAATTACTTTTTATTACAAAGTAAATGCACACTGATTCCATACCTTCACCCTCACAGAAAAGGCAAAGTTCATACCTTTAGTTCTTCTGTTTGCTGTTTTACAGTTTCTAGATCTGTACCAACTGGTGACATTGAAGCTAATTTACTGCCAGCGATATCCACCCAGTCAAATAAAGCCTGTCAAGTAACATGTTCAGTTAAAATAATATATTTAGGTATAATAATATGACAAATAAGGCTGCAGCATATTAGCAGTATAACACTGGGTACAGCATAAACAAAATTAAGTTATGAATGCCACTATGTATATTTTCTACTGCATGAAATTAGAAGTATTACAAGGAATGGAGAAATTTGCACTGGGTTTTTCCTCTGTGACAACCTTGTATGCATTTCCCTATTTATGAAGGTAAGTGTGGGCATTTTTTTTTTATTCTAAACAACCTTACACGTTCTGCATCAAAATATGCAGGTTGCTTACCTGTAACTGTAGTTCTTCGAGTGGTCATCTGTGCAGTCACACATATGGGCTCGCGCCGACGCCGAGCCTGCTTTCGGGAAACTTTACTAGCTAGCTTAGACTTTTGGCGGGAACCCCTCCCCCCACCATCCTACCGCGCATGCTCAGGGTTCCCGCTCCTGGTTTCCCTCAGTTCCCTGAGACCGCTCGGCCTCGCGACTAAGGAATAAGATATATATTTTAAAAAATGAGCATGCCAGGACAACTTGACGATCACAATAGCGATGCCAAGAGGGGATGGTGGGTGGGTTGTGTGACTGCACAGATGACCACTCGAAGAACTACAGTTACAGGTAAGCAACCTGCATTTCTTCTTCGTGGTCTCTGTGCATCACACATATGGGCGAATAACAAGCATAAACTTACCGGAGGTGGGAAGGCACGCTGATCGCCTATTGACAGATGGAGGAAAGGACTGCTCTTCCAAACGAGGAGTCCTGTCTGGCCCTCACATCAAGACGATAATGCTTGACAAAAGTAGAAGCATTAGACCAGGTGGCTGCCTTGCAGACGTCCGAAAGGGAAGCTCCATGCAACAATGCTGATGAGGTCGCCTGTGCCCTGGCGGAATGTGCCGTCAAATGGAACGGTGGCTCTCTTCCGACAATACGGTAGGCCAGAGTAACTGCCTCCACCACCCATCTAGAGATGCGCTGTTGGGATACTGCCATGCCCTTGTTAACCCCACCATAACAGATGAACAGTTTGCGAGACTTTCGGAAATGTTCTGTTCTTGACTTGTAAAAAGCCAGCTTTCTCCTGACATCTAGCGTGTGTAACGCTGCTGATAAAGGTTCCGATGAGGGCTTGAAAAACGTGGGTAAAACAATATCCTGGGTCGTGTGGAACGAGGAGGATACTTTAGGGATAAACATTGGGTCTGGTCTGAGCACTACTTTTTCCTTAAAGAACTGTAAGTACGGAGGGTCAACTAGCAATGCCGCTAACTCAGAAACTCGTCTAGCAGACGTTATGGCAACAAGAAAAACAGTCTTGAACGTTAACAAACGAATGTCTATTGTAGCCAAGGGTTCAAACGGCTTCGAGGTAAGAGCAGTGAGAACCACTGAGAGGCTCCACTGCGGAACTATTTGTCGAATTGTAGGGAATAAATTATGCAACCCCCTTAAGAACGCCCTTGCCATAGGGTGGGTGAAAACTGAGAACCCGTCAATCCTGCCATGATTGGCTCCAATTGCAGACAGGTAAACACGTATGGACGCGGGCTTGAGGCCCGTGGCATGCAAGGAAAACAGGAACGAGATGATGTCCGGCATAGTAGCTCTACAAGAGTCAAAGGAATTTTGAGTTGCATATTCCTGGAAACGGTTCCATTTCCTGCGATACGACAGTCTGGTGGAGGGTTTACGTGAGGCCTCCAGAATAGATCTCACTCCGTCTGGGAGTGACAAGTCACGCCACGACGCCGGATTCTCCAAGCCGTCAGGTGCAAAGTCTTTACTTCGGGGTGCAGGATTCTGCCCTGGTTTCGAGATAGGAGGTCTGGCGCATTGGGTAGACGCCAAATCTCCGATCCCGCAAGTCTGAGTAGCGACGTGAACCAAGGTTGCCTTGGCCACCACGGCGCAATTAGTATCGCATCGGAGCTGTTGCGGCGGATGTTTGCCACCACTGTGGCAATCAGAGGAAACGGAGGGAAAATGTAGAGAAAACCCTTTGACCAATCCCATTGGAGTGCATCTCCAAGCGAGTTTCTCCCTATCCCCGCCCTTGAGCAATATGTAGGGCAGACCGCATTGACCATTGTAGCAAAGAGGTCGATCTCTGGGTACCCCCACCGTGCAAATAGCCGGCTTAGAATGCGGGGGGAGAGTTCCCATTCGTGTGTCTCCTTGAACGACCTGCTTAGGTCGTCTGCCTTGACATTCTCTTTGCCTGCGATGTGAAGTGCAGACAGGAGCATGCCGTGGGATATGGCCCAATCTAGGATGTCCATAACTAGATTGAGGAGGCGATGAGAACGCGTTCCTCCTTCTTTGTTTAGATACCACACTACTGTGGTGTTGTCGGACAAAATCCGGACATGATGGCCCTGCAGATTGGGAAGAAAAACTTGAAGCGCCTTTCTGACTGCCAACAACTCCAACATGTTGATATGTAGGCGTGTCTCTGAAAGTGACCATTTTCCTTGCGTTACCAGGTCTCCATGGTGCGCTCCCCAACCGTCCATTGAGGCGTCTGTTGTAACGACGTGCGAGGGGCCCCGTGTGACAAAGGGCATTCCCTGAGAGAGATTGTGCAGATTTGACCACCATACGAGAGAGTTCTGGATCGTCTGAGGAATGGTGAGTATGATCTTGTGAGGGTCCTGCAGAGGTGAGTAGTGACCCAACAGGAACTGTTGCAGGGGGCGCATGCGAAGCCTCGCCCAACGGACGACGAACACGGACGCCGCCATCAAGCCTAGCAGCCTTAGAATTGTGAATGCCGCTGCACAACAAAGCTTCTGGACACTGGATGCGAGCTGTTGCAGGGCAGCTACCCTTTCCGCCGGGAGGAAAGCCCGACCCTTGGTGGAGTCGAGGAGAACCCCTATAAACTGTATCCGTTGGGACGGATGAGTGATGGATTTCTTGTAATTTATTTGCAGCCCAAGTGACGACAGGAGAGAGATGACCTCGTGGACGTCGGTCCTTGCCTGTCTTTCGGACTTGGAGACGATCAACCAATCGTCCAGGTAAGGATATAAGTCGATGTTGTTTGATCGAAGGTGCGCGCATACTGCCGACATGCACTTGGTGAACACTCTCGGTGCGGATGTGAGACCGAATGGGAGGACGGAAAACTGGTATGCCTGGTGCCCTATGGCAAAACGTAGATAGTGTCGATGAGAAGGGTGAATAGCGACATGAAAGTAGGCATCCTTCAGGTCTATTAGCGTGAACCAGCTGCCCTTTCGTAACATAGGCAAAACAGCCCCCAGGGTAACCATACGAAACTTTCTGGGTCTGATGAACTTGTTTAGAGCTCTGAGATCCATAATGGGACGAAGTCCCCCGTCCCGCTTCGGCACCGTAAAATACCGGGAGTAGAAACCTGCATGAAGTTGGTGCAGCCGCACCCTTGTGATTGCTCCTTTCTGTAGAAGCGCTTCGGTCTCTAGTGCTAACGTCACCGATGGTGGTGTAACTTTTACGGAACCAAGAGGAGGGAGGACATCGAACTCTATCTTGTACCCTTCTGAGATTATATCCAGCACCCAAGCGTCCGATGTTATGGCCGCCCAAGCCTGCAAGAAGGGTTTTAGTCTGTTTGCACGGCAGCTGGTTCGTTGCGGAGGCAAGTCAAAGCCGACGTTTTTGCTGTTGTGACTGCTTGCTGCGTTGCTGAAACCGTGGCGTGGATTTACGCGGTTGGTAAGCGGTTTGGGTCAGGGCAGGCTGGTAACGCTGTGTGCGGTCTTGCTGCACTCTGGACTGGTACGGGACCGGTCTATACCATCTACGTGGACGGTAAGACTGCTGAGGCTGTTGGAAACCCATTTTCTTTGCCGTCATCCTAGCCTTATGGAGGATGTCCATGGAGTTGTCGGTGTCCGTGTTAAAGAGGCCTTCCCCGTCAAAGGGCAGGTCCTCAATTTTGTTCTTAGTCTCTTGCAGCAGTGCTGCAGAGCGCAACCAGGCGTGGCGGCGTAGAGCCACTGCGCCAACCATCGTCTTGGCGACACAGTCAGTTAGGTGGCGCGCTGTCGTTAATTCTTGTTTGGACAGCCTTATTGCCTCCGATTGGAACACCCTCGCTAGCTCACGCTGATCATCCGGAAGGTAGTCTGTGAGCGAGGAAATCTTTTCCCATAAAAATAACTGATAACGGGCCATCAATGCCATATAATTTGTCACCTTAATGCCCAAAGAAGCAGAAGAATAAATGCGGCGGCCATAAGAGTCCAGTTTACGGCCCTCCTTATCTGTTGGGGCAGAATGAGATTTCCCAGTTTTCCCTTGAGCTGCTTCCACGACCACCGAGTTGGGTTTGGGATGATGAAAGAGAAAGGGTGCTTGCGCCTCCTTTACTTTGTAAATCGCATCCAAGCGTTTAGAAACTGGCCCAACTGAGGCAGGGTTCTCCCAAGACTGACGGACCGTTTTTAGCAACGTCTTTACCATAGGCAGTGTTAACTGTGGGGACGGGTCTGTGTACATGACATCATAGATGCCGTCATCCTCTTCCTCCACTGGTTGTTGGCATTCAATGCCAAGGGACTGTGCTAGCCGCTGCATTTGATCTGAGAAGCTCCCCATTTCCATAGTGGGTGAGGCTCTCTCTTCAGTACCTATGTCCTCCGGCGGCGATCGCTCAGATGGACGAGGCGATGGGGCTGATGACGAATCAGAAGCGTAATCGTCAAACGACTGCGAGGGTTGCTGTCGACGTAATTCCCTCGGCACCGAAGGATCTCGATACCGAGCTGAAGAGCGCGACTGAGGCAAGGAAGTTGTACGCCTCGGCGGCACAGGCGGTGGCGACTGGCTGGACCTGATGCGCTGACCCGTATACGGGTCAAACCGGTAGCGATTGTGCTCCGAACGATGGGACTGCTCGGAGTAAACGTCCCATGCTCGTGACCGAGAATGGGACCGAGACCGAGACTTCGATGGCGAAGACCGATGTCGACGAAGTAGAGATCGGTGTCGAAGGCTCTCTGGACGCTGAATCGGCGGAGGGGGGTCACTCGGTACGACGTCCTCTACATCTGATGGAATCTCAATAGGCAGCGGCTCCGGAGAAGGCAACGATCAATGTGGGGATACCGCAGTTGTCGGTACCGACAGCATCGTCGGTGTCGGTGGTGTGCGCAGTACCGAAGACACCGAAGGCGTGCGTCTCTTCGATACCGAAGCTGTTGGCGATATCGATGAAGCCGACAGCGCACAGTGTCGAGATGATGATTCCTCCGTCGGTACCGATGATGCCTTATGAACTAAGGCTACTACTTTCCTCGACGTCGAGGACGGCATCGAAGGGAGCGATGCAGCTTTTTTCGATGACGAAGGTTTCTTCGAAACCGAGCCCTGCCCAGACTTTTTAACTGACTTCGCCTTTTTCGGCTTTTTCGCCGGCGGTGGAGAAGAGGGCGGAGAGGTGCCCGCAACCGATGCCTGGGTTGCCGCCATTAAGAGGGGGGAACCAGGAGATGCTGGGATTGAGCGGTCCAAGAACGCTGACTCACGCTCCCCAGAAGTGACCAGGCCTGCCTGCATCGTGGAGGGGCGAGGTCTGTCGACGGCGGAAAGGGCCTTGCTCCACAAGAGGCTACGAAGGCGGTCCGCTCTGTTCCGTCTCGTCTGCCTTGAAAATCGCATGCAATGCGAACAGGATTCCACGACGTGGGTTTCCCCGAGGCAGATTAAGCACAACGAGTGCCCATCGGTGAGGGCGATTTTCGCCCTGCACCTGGAACACAACTTGAACAACGCAGTCTGCGCCATAAGACGGCAAACTGCCCTTAATACTAACTAACTAAGAAATATAAATTTTTTTTTTTTTTTTTTTTTATATAACAGTAAGATAACTCTAAAAACTACTAACCTAAGCTAACTAACTCTAACTTTAACAATTCCTCTCTCCACAGATACGACGTATCCGGACAAAGTCTCCCGCGAGGCTAACCAGCGAGCGGTCGAAGAGGAACTGAGGGAAACCAGGAGCGGGAACCCTGAGCATGCGCGGTAGGATGGTGGGGGGAGGGGTTCCCGCCAAAAGTCTAAGCTAGCTAGTAAAGTTTCCCGAAAGCAGGCTCGGCGTCGGCGCGAGCCCATATGTGTGATGCACAGAGACCACGAAGAAGAAATATGCTTATGTCACAATCACACTGTTAGTCTTTAAAGTGCCATATGACTCTTTGTTTTTGCTGAAACAGACTAATAGACCCTCTGAAACTTGTGAGTCAAGTCTTTTATTTGGAGTCTCAAATGCTTTGAATACCTTTTGAGGGAGCTCAGAGCAAGATAGTCAAACAATCTTCCAGTGCCATATCTATGACCCAAGATGACTGGAAATGGAGCAGAGCCCACAGATTTTCATAACAGTCCAAGAAGTTGGATAGCAAAGGCACGTTTGCTCCTCGTTAATGAGGTGTGAACTACAAGGGATTATATATCAATTATGCCTGAATAGCTGTGTTCACACTTCAGCTCCAGCCTGGCAGCAGGTATTACTTTTAAGAACATGCATACACGTGCATATCCACATATCAAGAACATATCCCCTGCACCATGACAAAATCTAAGAGCTCGCCAGAGAAAAGAGTTCCACATTTCCTTGAAGTATACACCACCTTTGCAAGTGTCTTCTGGATGGCAACCAACGCATATTGGAAACAATGCAGGACAGAGACTAAGAGAGGATGGCTTCAGGGATTGAGACCAAGAAATGAATACTGAGAAAGGCATAATCATACTGGGACCTGAGTGTCAAATAGAGCACTAAAATTACAGCCTACAACTACTTGGACAAATTCTTAGAAAGTAGGAAACAAAGGGACAAAATAATTGTGCATGATGTTGCCCTACCTTTTAATTAATATTTTAGCCTGCCCAATGTCAGGATGGAAATGGGGATTTTATGTATCAAATGAAAACAGCAATGCAGTTTCCCTGAGTTATGCAACAATACAAGTCCATCTCTGTGTTACTCACAAAATACTTTAGTTTTCTGGTAACTGAGGTTGATATATTTTGGAATTCTCAGGGAGCAATATAATGATCGGTACATAGCAGTTTTTTTATAATCCATGGTATGTGCCACTGTGTGCCCACCACGTTAGCCTAATTATCTGTGTTGTCTGAACCTGGGCGGCATGGCTTGTCCACAGGGGAAATAAGCTTCAAATAACCCATGGCTTGTTGTTGAGTTATTTGAGGGTTGTTTCTCCCTCAAACAAGCCATACCGCCCACGTTTGAACAACACAAGTCATGCCCAGGCGGGTAATTAGGCTAAAAGCACATGGCATTCACCAGAAAGCGCTGCTGATTTAAACAAACCACGTGGCTTATTTAAGGCATGGTGGCTTGTTTGATCATCCGAACAGGCCCAATGTCTGTGATCCAAAGCAGTGAAGCAGGAACCTCATTTACAACAGCAAATGATCCAATGAAGGCCAATCTTACAGCCTGCTGAGCAGATACGATTTAGCAAGGCTAATGAAGTAACATGAGACAATTTTGGAAAATAGGGATTGTTGCTCACTGAATAGAATCCTAAAATGTTTAGTTAGATCTCACCATTAATGATGAAACACTCGTGTTCAAATTGATCAATGTGTTCAGGCAAATGTGTTCTGGTTACAGAATTAGTTATAGCCATGGTGGTACTCTCATATGAGAAATTGTTATAAAACCGACTTCAAAGTTTGTGAAAAGGAAAAAGCAAAGCCTTTATTGAAATAAGTAAGAGATTGAATCTGTTATAGTGGTGACAAAAGAAGGCTGATAAATGCAGTTTATCATTTCAGTTCCTTGCATTGTTTAACCACTTATGCTTTCAACAACCTTGCTTGAAAAACCTACTTCAGCTAAATACAGTGTGCCCCTTACAAACCCAGAGTACCGGAACTATAACTTCAATGGTATAACTTCAGTGGAAGTTGGCAGCCATATAATGTGAACATATCCAATTATAGACATGCCTCTATTGGAGACAAATTACATGTCAACTAACATGACATACTACCAAATTAAAATATATGGTAATGACCTAGTGGGTTTCTGTCCAAAGTATAAGACCTTTTTCACTTGAAACTCACCATCTCATATTTTGTCTGAAAATATCATGGAGACCATACGCTTTCAACAATGCTTCCTTGATCTATTGACATACTCTTTTTCATTGATGTATGGACTTGGTTCAGATGGAAAAACAAGCTATGGTTTGTCATTATGTGGATGAGCTACAGCAAACCATGGACTCAGGGGTTCCTCCTCTCCTTCTTCTCATCTTCATGCAAGTGGGGACGAAATTTGGAGCTTTCATTCTCAGTTTGTAATGAACTACAGCTTCCTATGCTTTTATATTGTATTTGAAATTATATTTTATACTGTTGTTGTTTTATATTTTTATTTATTTATTTATTTTATATTTTGAATGGGTTTTATGGTTTTAATTTTTGTAAACCGCCCAGAGAGCTTTTGCTATTGGGCGGTATAGAAATGCAGTAAATAAATAAATTTCATCCAAAGACGAGAAATGTGGTTTGTGCAAACTATAGTTAACAAAACACGATCGGATGGTCTTCACAAACAGTGGTTTGCTACAAACTGTGAACAGAAGCTTCAATTTTTAACTCCTCATGCACGAAGGAAAGAGAAATGAGAGGTGGGGGTGATGTGGGAACCTGAGGCTTGCCCCAGCTTATGCCCATAATGACAAACCAACTGAACGTGGCCATGAGCTATAAGAACAGGCTTTACTTATACAGGTCCCTAATGGGACTGTAGGTTTTCCCTTTTGCATATTGCAGCAACTCTGGAGAGGAGAGTAATTTACATCATGGTACTGGGGTTGAGAGACTAATTAAAAACAATTCCCCGTCATTGCGGCCTTCATCCAGTTTATATGCATACACTTTTAGGAGAAGAAAAATATGCCACGCAATCCACTCATGAATCTCTAATGTGTGGTGTAATGGTTAAAGTGTTGGACTGGGAGTCGGGAGGTCCGGGTTCTAGTCCCCACTTGGTCATGGAAACCCACTGGGTGACTTTGGGCCAGCCACAGACTCTCAGTCCAACCTACCCCATAGGGTTGTTATTATGAGAATGAAATGGAGAGGAGGGGTATATATACTGCCTTGGGTTCCTTGAAGGAAAAAGGGTGGGATATAAATGCAATAATAAATAAGGTAACACATAATTTTGCCCTTAAACTGTACATAACTTAGGCTGCTCAAGCCTTAGTTGATATATTTACTTATTTACATGGATCTTTAGTTGCTTGATCCCAAAGTTTGGGGAAGTGCAACACCATTTTAAAAACACATCAATAAAAACAGCAGAATAAAATACACACTCGCCTCAAATTAAAACTGCTCAATTTTATCAAAAGCCAACCCAACAGAAAGGCCCTATTGCACTGGAAAGTCATCCCTTGAAATTCTGCCTGGCAACTTGTCTCTGTGAGTCTTTATCATATAGAATTGGCACACTAATAGAAAAAATAAGACGCTGTCTTCAAATAATCAGGGATGTCAAAAAATGAAACAGGATGTAGATAAGGGGGTCTCTATGAAATAAAAAAAATATAGCTTTATAGATTAAGACCAATATTTTAAATTGTTTTGGGGAAAAACACTGGGAGTCAATACAGACATTGTTAACAGTGAAAAGTTAAAAATTCCACCAAAATAATATTAGGAAATGCTTGTAATTTTTCAAAATTAAAATAACCTTACCTGCAATCCATCTTGATATTGAACAGCAGCCTGCATGGCTTCCTCAAGCTTATTAATGCGCTCCTTCCATGCTTTATTTAAAGCATCCCAAGCAGAATTTAGCTGTGTTTTAAATGGAGACCCAGTTGAGTTAAAAGCGGGAAACAAATATCTAAAAGCTATTATTTAAATCTAGATGGTCTTTCAGATCAGAAGGTCTTTCTATATGAGATGCAAAAATAATGCAAGAGCCTTCTTAAAATTGCCATGGAGCGAGGGACCAAACTAGTTGGATATATATTTATCATAGTTATTATATTATGTTTAGTTAGGAACAGGATTTATTTCACCCAAGATTTTGGTGGTTTAGGGTACAAATCCTTTGCATGTTTAGACAGAAAAAAGTCCTACAATTCCCAGCATTCCCCCAGCCAATATGGCTGGCTGGCATAATGAGAGTTGTAGGGTTTTTTTTCTATCAAAACACGCATAGGATTGCACCCTTATTTGCTATATTTACCTTGTGGTCACAGATCAGTGGTAGAACACATGTCTTGTGTATAGAAACCCCTAGGTTCAATTCCTGTTAGCTTCAGATAAAAAAAGCTTCTGCCTGATATTGCAGAAAGCCAGTAGAAGATAATATTGGGATGGCTGGACAGGTGTTTGACAATAGAAGTCAGCTTAATATGTTCTTTGAGATACGAAAGGCATCCAAAATTAAAGATGCGATGGTGGAAGAATGGATGAGCTAGAGACAATTTTCCCTCAGGAAACATAGAGCCTATTCAGCTGATACTTTTGGAACCTAGGTTCATGGCGAAATCAGGAGCAGATCTCAAACTCATGCATCTCATTTCCTTCAGTACACCTAGAAGGCAATGCCAGAACCCGGAAATACTGGCTTGGGTCCTAAGATACATTAACTTAAGGTGGTTCAAAGAAACAACATTCCCACCCCTCCTTCTGCAGCTACCTGTACTCTGTGGAAAACCTCCAGAGGGTGAGGGACGTCCAATTTCCCCTTATCTTATATTAGGATTCAAGCCACTGTGTTTATTTGATTTCTCTGACTCTGCAATCCAAGTTCTGTCCTATGCCTGGTGAGGGCGCAGGAGGAGAGTGCAAAATTTGCACAAGCCCTAGATTCCCTCTTGGCCTCACTGTAAGTCCTGGTTCCAGGGGTAGGCAGAGTCAAATATGGCCTTTATGAGCAGGCCCTGCTTAATTCTCAGAATCTAGATGAATTACACTGTTGAGATTGGGTGGAGTTTTCTTCCATGTTTTAAGGTCAATTTGGCTTGTGATTACGATGACGATAGCCCCGGGCTGAAAAAGTTTCCTTAACCTTGCTCTAAAGCATGTGGGCTTAGCGTATGTGCTTAAGATCTCTTGGTTGCTTTCTTATACAATTCCTTCACAATTTGACATAAGAAATCTCTCTCACTCATCCGCTCTCTGCTTACTGGTTAACATGGGTTAAGCACTAGGGGAGTCTGTTTCTCATACTGGGACAAGGTTCAATAGGTGGATGATTCCACATAGCAGGGCAAGAGGTTCAACTATACAAATTATAGCTTTCTTCCAATCCTGGAAGATACCTAGAATGTATCAGGATCAAGCCAGAGGCCAGTTTGGTGAATTTTGATGTTGACTCCAAAGAGAATCCTGCTTTTGTTTCAAGTCATTAACTTAGGTCCCATATATTGAGGGGCTCCCTCCTATCCACTCAACAGGGGCATAAAACACCAAACATTTACATAACTCATACCTCATCTATGCTCTTGTTGACTAAAGGTTTGTCAGGTTCGCCACATGCAGCTATGAGTTCAGAGCCAAGGTTTACCATTGCATCTAGTTCTTCTTGTAACCCGTCTATCTCTTCTTTGATAGTCTAAAAGAAAAGAAAAAGGTTAAAGCTTGCATGCTATTAAGTTTACTCTTATGATCACCATGACAGATTAATTAACAGTAGCAAATGCTGTTTACTTATGTGGATGTTTAACCAGCATAGTTTGAAGCTGTGTAGCACTAATTTCAGCTAAAATGTAAGAACAACGTAAGAACACAAGAAGAGCCATGCTGGATCAGACCGAGGGTCTATCTATTCCATCATTGTGTTCTCACAGTGGCCGACCAGCTGTGGACCAGGAGGCCCACAGCAGGACATCGATGCAACAGCATGCGCCCGCCCATGTTCCCCAGCAACTGGTGTACATAGGCTTATTGCTTCTGATACTGGATAAAGATGACATAAAGATTCTTCTGGCTTGAAGCCAAGAGGAAACAGTTCAAGAGCAGATTGTTGATTATCTCACTGGACAGGAGGTTGCTGCACCGATGGCTTAACAATTTCCCTCTCTCAAAAATACTGGGGGTCATTACATATCCATAGGAACTGCTTTCCATTTCACTAACATAACTATATATCGGAAAATATAATTCCATAATGCTAAGAAAATAAAGTGAATATTAGTTTCTTTTTAAAAGTATCTAGTAACTCAGATTTCTGAAGCATTATCAAATAAAGACAATGAACTCTAGAGACAAGATCTGGTGGCACATCTTTTTGGACATGAGTGCTCTGTTGTTAATTCACCCATGCTGCAGTATTGCCAAAGAGCTCCTTTAGGCAATCTCAATGGTTTGTGTATGCCCACAGTGGAATTTTTTTACCTTTAAACACACACGTCCCACCAACATGCCATATCACACATTGCTTATGAAAGTCCTCTCAGTTTCAAAGTTGCTTCAATAGGTGTCACTTAAAGATAAACCCAAAGACCCAGAAATCATTTAACCAAAATAATGGTTTCCCATTATGTCCAAACTACAACCATGTGCAAAAAGATATACCAACTAGACCTTGTCTCTAGAGTGCATTGTCTTAATTTGATAATGCTTCTGAAATGTGAGCTTTATGTTCATTTATATTATGTATATATGGTGAAGCCCCAAGGAAATTAACCCTGATGGTTTGTACATGAATTCTGAGAAACATATAATAGCAATTCAACCAGAAGCACTAACACCTTTATGTATAAGGAGTAGGAAGTAAGTGGGCACAGGGCTATAGCCTTAGTCCAACCATTGCTTTACACCTACCTCTGCTGCTTCTTGTTGCTGTTTTACCACCGAAGGGTCAATCCCAGCTCCTTCTAGCTCTCTGATAAAATCCTGAGTATCTTTAATAGTGGCTACAAGAGCCATGTGATCACACCAGAACTTCTCTGCTAATTCCATGGCATCAAGCAGTTTGGCCTCCCTTTCCTCAGCCAGGGTATGGATGTCTTCCCAGATAAAGACCATTTGATCCAACTTATCTTGAACCACTAGGCAAGAAAATATACTAGATAGTTACATGGGCAGCTAGATCATGATTGCTTCTATAGAGCTGCTTGTGAAGGTTTGCTTATCCATTCACTTTGCAGACAAAGACTGGTTTTAGAAATGTACATTTTAAGGGAATCTAAAAATGGCCATTTATAATCACCAAATAAATCATAATGGCATATAAAGAAATCAAACCATTTTAGACAACATCAGACGAAACTAATAGAAATTACTGGTTGGTTTCTCTGTTTTAAATATTTTTATAACCCAATACTTCATTTATTCCAACTACAAAGAAGCATTTTCAGTCTGACATCCTCTATTACCTTTAGCAGATATGTCCTTCTGAGCTCCTTCTGAACGTGCAATCATTTCCTCCCCACGCTTTTTGAGCGTTTCATACACAGGCTGAAGTTTTTCCAGATCCACAGACACATTCTTATTTTCACTGATCTGTTCTTTAATCTTCTCAACCTCAGCTGAGATTGAAGGGGGCTGCCTCAAACGTTCAACAATGCGTTCCAGGCTCTCAATGGTTGAATCTATCTTGTCATGGAACTGGGCAGAAAAATGGGGGAGGAAACTGGGTAAGTGACAGGTTAACAGCAACATCTACAAGGAGTTGGATCGAACTAGAAAAAAGTTATTGCTTAATAAAGATATTTTAAATATCCTTAACTGTTTTTGTATATAAGAGAGTTCTTTGCTATTCCCAATCAGCCACAAAATATATACAGATTTATGATGCAGATAGGTCACCATTAACACAGCGGGGGGAATGGTCAAAGGGGGCGCAGGTCAGGGTGGAACAGTTCTGCCTGACCTGCACCCCCATCTAGCGTTGGGGCAAAAATCCACTGGGTGTGTCTGCTTGGGCCCGTGAGGGCCAGACGTGGGGACATCTGCTGCCCTTGTGGGTCCAGGCAGATTTTCGCCCCAGCACTAGATGCAGAATTCTCTATTAGTGCAAGCGGCAGAAATATATGCTTCTAGGTCCATGTGTCTGGACCACACCTGCTTGTTAGTCAACAAGAGAACTTCCTAAGACAGGCCAATTGCATTTACTTCTCTATCATCGTATTAATTATAATCCTGTCAATAGCTTCCTGGACGTGATTTTATAATTGCCAAAAAATTAAATACAAGATTTTGTGTTAACAACCCATATATTATCAGTGTTGCAGAGTAAGTTTTGTCTGACCATATTAGAGACAGAAGACAACCACAAGCTTTTAACAGAATGGTTACTTAATATTAACAGGCATCTTCTTACAACTAGGGCAGGCAAATGTAGGCAGGCAAAAGTGAAACCAAAACCAGCACACCCCAATTGCCTACATGCATTGGCCATTTAGGAGACAATCCTATGCATATTTAGACAGGAAAAAGTCCTACAATTCCCAGCATGCCCCAGCCAGTATGGCTGGCTGAAGGTATGCTGGCAGTTGTAGGATTTGTTTTCTGACTAAAGACACTCAATCTTTCCCCTTCTTTTTTGAGAGGGAAGAATTGTGTGAATCAGGTATCTGTGCTGCATGGAGTGGCTGTGTACTTCTCCACTATGTGAAGGACACTATGTAATTTCCTTTCAGAATGCCTGGATTAGAGCTATAATAAAAGTCTCGTCTGGAAGACCCTGTAACTAACTTGTGACCTGTTTTCAGTGGGCATGATAAATCACTGCCTTCCAATACCAAGAAAGAGCAAGGGCCCTGCTAAAACATAGAAAACCCAGGCAGTCAGGGAATTTATGTTATTTTAGCTGTGTATGGATTGAGTCTAAAACATCCATCCAAGCACTGTGAGGCAGAGTTCACTGAGCACTGACTTGAGGCCTTGGTCAGAGACGGTGGAGGTTGGGTTAGTGCGCCCCCCTAGCCTTCCCCAACCAATCTTCAGTTAGCACACACACACACACACACACACACACACACACTTGTTTCCACCATCAGGGGATACCTGGGAAACTAAAGAAAGTGAGTATACATGCACTGGCTATGGGACTGTTTGTGGTTCTTTTGGATGGAATGAGTAGGAAACTTGCTTCCCCTTGTTAATGTTGGCAAAGTCTGCAATAGAACCCCTTGTCTGTCTTGCCACCAAGAGCCTCTTTGATAGTCTGCCTGGATGGGCGAGGTCACTGTTATATAGGGTACACCACTTCATAATTTCTTCATTATAGTTTGAATTTATTTAATTTACTTAATATTCCTTTTTTTATATATCTTGTCTACCATCTAAGCAGCTCAGTGGCATATACATCCTCCCCACCACCCCATTCTGCAGTGTAGTTTGGGATGAGACTGGCTCTAGGTCACCAAGTGAGCTTTACTCAGCGTCTTCTCCACTCTAAGTCCAACCTCTGTACTACAACATCACACTGGCTCTTTAGCGAGAGGGATATTTTCAAGAAAGTTTCGTTTTAAAAGCTGATAGTTAAATTCTCACATTTGCTACAGAAATGTTTTCAGACTAATTGTTGCAAGATAACCTGATCCTCCTTTGTTGAAAAGATGTCCTCATCCCTGGACAGATAAGGAAAGCAAACCTAGGCATGGTGACTACATTCCTGATAAGCCCATGATGTACCTTGAGTATATTGATATAAGATAACATCATCAGGAGGGAATCCAGTTGCTTCTCTAGTAAATAATGTTACCTGGGTAGACTGAGAAATGGCTTCATCCAGTGCCTGAGCTCGTTCTTTGACATCTTCTTTAATTTGGCTGTAAAGGGCATCAGCTGCTACATATTTCTCTTGGATTGAAAATCCTTCTCGTGGGCTCAGCTCCAGAAGCTGAGGTCCTGTTTTGTTCATCTTATCTATATGAGGCTTGTGTTCAGCAATCAATTCTCGCAGTTGCTGTCATAAAGCAAAAGTCCTATCAGTATCTTATCCTCACATCACCACATTCTATCTGTCTGCAGTCCAACAAATTCAGTTGGCAAGGAAGTCTAAACAAATATCCCTTGCATACTATGTCAAAGTATTACTTATATTGGATATATTCATTTTGCCAGAAGTGTAAAGGTGATTGTTCTGTTTTGGGCTCTAAGCCAATATTCTTTACACTAAAAAAGTAGAGTCTCTTACAAAAGGATCGCATAGTGCGCAACAGTGAATTGCATCCATTTTGAAGTACAGCATTTTTTGCAAGTCTTAAAAATATCCAATGACCCTGCAGATTGTATATGATCCTTGATGTAGCCTCAGAGGTTTGATTTGCTTGCTTGTTATAGCACTCAAGTACTGGCAAGCTATTTATAGTTATATTTAAACAATTTGGCAGCTTTTACAACGGCGTTACTTTATAAATCATTTGCAGTGCTGGATAATTGGAGGAATGCTTTTTACTAGTTGTCTTGTGTTATTCTGTTCTCTGCCTACAGTTTCCAGACTCCATCCTTTTAAGTATCTTGGCTGGCCAAAACACTGATTTTAACAGTAAACTTTTAGAATGCACTTCTAAGTACTTTAACTCTTCTTTGTCTCCAGTTTCTGCTTGAAAACACAGAAAGGACAAACACAAATTGTTTGGTTACTGTTAAACTACCAATCCCTAAACTATTCTGGAGGGCCCAAAAGGTTATCAGGTCCTGGTTCCTCTGGCCTCACAAGGAATAATCTCAAACTAAGGATGTATTGCAATTTGATATAATAATACCATTGGGTGTGTGTTTTTCAGAAAGAGGGAGAGGGAGAAAGAGAGAGAAAATGTGGAAAACCTAAGCAGTTTGGTTTGATAATTCTGACATATTAAGGAGAGGACTGCATTTCAGTTGACTTTGGGGATTAATGGTATTTTATAAGATGCCTGCAAGCTTACCCGGTGTTCTTCTTGTTGCTGCTTTAGAGTTTCATATTCAAGAGCTGGTGCTGGAAGCTGTGAGATGACCGCTTCTGTTTCAGTTAACCATGGCCAAATCTCTTCATAAGTCTCCCAAAACTGGCTAACTAGAGAGTGTGCCCGTTCTAGCTGGAGGTTCCTCTTAGAGTTCATTTGACACAGCATGTCATATTTCTGGAAGAGGCTCTCCAGTTTCTTCTATTAAAGAAACAGTCAACAAACAGCAACAATTATCAACTAGTTGAAGGCACCTGCAAGAGTTCCACAATCTAGACAGTAATAAAATGTTCCGTCATCATACATGAAACCACACTAATCTGAATTTTTGTTCCTAATGATAATGGTCTCAATGCTTGCACCCCATTTTCCAAAACAGATAGTGCTGTGTGTATGTGTCATACCTATTCGCACGCACAACATCCAAACTATTCAGACAGTGGAAATGTGACATGCATATGTTGCTATATAAAGTATATAAAACCTTCCATGTATGTGTGGGGGGGTGTGTGTGTGTGTTTTACAGTAGTTCATTTCTTTTGAATGAACATAAAGTCTGGCAAGTAGGCAAAAATGGCTAAACAAAAGTACAAAGGAAGTACACTCATCCAGAAGGTAAAGGAAAGATGATGATGAGCCCTGGATAGCAGACAGCCTTTCTGAAGGAAAGGCTATATATTCTAACTGTTATTGGGTCTGGAAAACTCACCCAGAATGCACTGGCTTGGATCCAGCGCTCCTTTTGTTCATAGAACACAGAGCATTTCTGCTGGTGGAACAGGGGAGGAGGAAATGTTCACCGCTTCCACTCTCCCCCTGCAGCCCCTATGCCTCCCCCCAAATCTGTTCTGAGAGATTGGGGGATCCCCTCCAGAATAATGTGGAAAGTGGAGATGGGGTTGAAGGAGGAATTGGTGAAAATCCTCTTCTTCCCCCTTCCACCGGCTGGGCACCCTAAATGGAAATATACTCAACAAGTGCCCCTGCTAGTGGGAGGAAACTCTGGAACCAACTCTGAAACTATAAATTCAAAGGCTAGATAGTTGTTGGTAAACTAACAGAAAACTAGCCCACTAACCACTGCCACCATAATCATTAATAACAATCATGTACATAAATCAAATAGGTGCGGTCCAAAGTATTCCATTCCCTCTCAGACAGACTGGTTCTAGAGAGGCCATAAGCAAAAGGAGCTTGGTCTTCAATGTTGCACAGAAGGAACAAAGCATGGGTGTTTTCTGCCAAGAGTGCTCCAAAAGGAAGTGGACCAGAATGTATAGTGAAAGGAAAGATGTATGGAAGTGGAGAACTGAAATGGTGGTGGTGTATAAAAGGTGCGCCAGTGTAGTGTAGTGGTTAGAGTGTTGGGCTGGGGCTCAGGAGATCCTGGGTTCTAGTCCCCACTTGCCATGAAGCTCACTGGGTGACTTTGGGCCAGTCATTGACTTTCATCCTAACCTACCTAACAAGGTTGTTGTGAGGGTAAAATGGAGAGGAGGAGGATCATATACATCACCTTTGTCTCCTTGGAGGAAAGGTAGGATATAAATGCATCAAATAATAAATGCATGAATTATGTTTGTGACCAATACTTGAAGCATGGACAATAGGGAGTAGAATATCTTAAGGGAAAATGCATGCTGGGAAATGTCAGTTATATTGAGAAAACTGGACTAATCCAAGGGAAGGTATTCCCTGAGAACATATATTTTTATGTCTTCATTTAGTCAGGTAAATGGTCTTAAATGCAGAAATGAAAACTGGGGTTATTAGTTGTATATAGACCAGTTTTTCCCAAGTATACTTAGCGCAGACTTTCCAAGAAGATTAAAACAAAGAGCCTAGGGCTCAAGGATGACACCATGCTTTCTGGAAACATCAGAAGAGCCCTGCTGGATCAGACCAAGGGCTTAACTAGTCCAGCACTCTGTTCACACAGTGGCCAACCAGCTGCCCACAGAAAACCCACAAGCAGATCATGAGTGGAACAGCATCCTCCACACTCATGTTCCCCAGCAACTGGTGCTAATAGGCTTACTGCCTATATACAATCGTTGCTGGGAAATTATGTTGTTTCTGGGATTCCCCCATGCCTGTCAGCACAATGCATCCAGGAGTCTCAGGTATATTTATTCGCTCTGTAACAACAACCACCCTGTACACTGACAGATTGGGGTGGAGGCAGTTGGTGTTGCAAGGGGCCTCCCTTCTCCTGTAAGCATAGAGGGGCAGATGCAGCCAATTTAACAGCTTTATTTTTCGATGCACACTTCAGTCCCTCTTGCAGCCCCGCAGTGGGCTCCCAGTACATGGTCCGAGGATCACTTGCGTCCACAGACATTCCAAGTCATTACTCAGCAACTGCAAGCAATGCCTTATTACCTTCATGGTTTGCTTCTCCTCTCCCGTGCATGTCTTCGTAATCTCATCCCCAGATGCTACAAGTTCTTCTATCGTATCCTTATGTTTCAAAATCTCCATGGTGAATGCCTAATTGCATAATAAAATACTCTGACGTTAAGAAAAGGAGGAGGCAGAGCAAAAGCATGCACTATAATGGGCTAAAAATTAAATCATAGCAGAAAACGTAACGGTCATTGATTAACAACGTGACAGATGGAATCACATTTCTTTACCTTTTGAACTTGTAGCTGAGCAGTGGTCTGTTCACGTTCAAGCCTAATATCACCCAGAGACATCAATTTCTTCTCTGTTTCATCCACCCAGGCTAATTCAGCATCAGCTGCTTGATCAAACTAAAGTAATGATACAAAAAGTAAAATAGCAATTAATCAAGATGATTTCCTCAAATGTGTGCATTTGTTTTAAAGGAAAAAGAATGCTTGGCAAAAGCTATTTTAAAAGAAATGGGGATCATAGTTGTTGACTGCACTGTTCATAAAGCCCTGAGTTCAATCCCTATTTATTGGATCTCAGATATCAGGGCTGGTATAGCCCTCCACCTGAGATAGTGAAAAGCTGACTTCAGACCAATTCTTGGGGGCATAGGCATTTTAGTGTATTACAGCAAACACAAAAGATATTGGCTCAATTCGGACGACACAATAAACAACTGGTGCGGGGGAAACAATCGTCAATTGTTTTGACTATTGTGTCGTCCGAATGCTGCCATAGTCAACTCAGCACTGATCCTCATCCACACCACAGTTGATTATTTATTATCATGTTGTGTGGGGAGTACCCCCTAGGGCTAGGGTTAGGGTTAGTCAACCCACCATTGACTATCGTGTCGTCCGAATTGAGCCATTGTCTCATAATAATAATAATAATAATATATTTATTTATCACCCGCCTCTCCCAACGGATCGAGGCGGGGAACAACACCAAACACAAAATACAAAAACTGATTAAAAGCAGATAAAACCAGTACATCATTAAAACACCAATAAAACACCAATAAAACACTTTCAAAGATTAACAGATTTCTTGTGGCATAAGCTTTTGTACACTAGAAGCCACTTCATCAGATACATGGTGTAATCCTCAGTGCATGTATCATACACACACAGGTATAGAGGGAGGGTACTAAACAGAGGCTGGGTTCAGACAACACACTAACCGACCCAGGGTGGGTTGTTGTTGAAAAGTGGGTTATTGTGTTATCTGAATGCAGCTGTGTTCACACAATACACTAACCCACCCAGGTTGTTGAACCGTGGGTTTTTGTGTTGTCTGAACGCAGAGCGTTTTCCACAAACCATGGTTCTCACGGTGGCTTGTTGAAGAAAAATTATACACCATGTGGAGAATGCCCTGCATTCAGACAGCATGTTAACCCATCCTGCAGAAAAAGTGCTGCGTTCAGACAGAACGCTAAACCATGCTGGATTAAGTGTGTTGTGTGAACTGAGCCCAAAATCCATGGATGCAAGAGTCTGTTATATTTATAAGATCAAAACTATAGAAAATAAGTCCAGGGACCATTCACAACAGCAGTAATTTGCCTTAATATGACCTCTCTGTTATGCTGATTTAACACCTGTAATGGGTGTTAAATCAGTTTTTCTCTGACCCTTAATTTATTTTTCCCCCTGCACATTTGAATGGTCGGAGAAAAAAGTCCTTTTGTTGGATTGACGATCTACAAGGCCTGGTAGGAGAGTTCGCTGAGTTACCAATTTAGTTATTCATTCATGTGATTTATACACTGCCTTTGTTTGCTGAGGGGAAGGACAGCAGAGAGTAAGCCTACATGTTTGTGGTACAGACTCACTGTTGTACACTATTCATGTAGCACTTTCAACTTAAGGTGAAATTGAATGGATAAGCCATTATATCTTATTCTTTAATTATGGAACTGTCGGATGTCAGGTGCTTCATAAACAATTCACTAGGCTGGCCTAGTGAATTGTGAGTTGATAACTTGGCAATTGTTGTGAGAAAGTCTGTCTCTGTTGTGTCCTTATCTGTGGCTGCTAGCCGAGGCCTTGAATGTTCCTTGGGAACAGAGGTATGTTTAGAAAAGGTGGGGGTTATCTTGCAAGCTCTCTCTCACATAGTGTCGTCATCAAGAGGAGATTGAACCGTGCCGCCCTGTTGGCACATGAGTTTGGATTACAGGCCTGAAGCCGTCTGTCAAAGTAGCTTGGAATTAGCCAGCCTCCATCCTATATAGCTACGAGCAAAGGGGAGGTTCTTTGCTAGAAATTATCTGTTTGACTGTTTGCCTCTTCATCTGGTTCTACGCTTGCCAAGAAACTCATGTTTGGGATTCTATCTGGTTTGGAGATGTTGGATGCACTCTGTACATGTTCTGTTGCAATTTGGATTTGGAATTTCTAAGAACTATGCCATGAAAAGTGCTCTGTGGCTTTTCATAGATTTGAACTATCAGATTACTGTTCTGGATTCGTGTTCTATAGCCTGTTTTTCCCTGCATGGAGCCAAAGTATTGGCACAGGGGAACTCAGAGGCTCATCGTTGCTGTTCTGGAATTGTGTGTGTGTGTGACCTGCGAGAGAACATTCCTCAGAGCCAAAGCTATGAGCAGGGAAGGCATCCTAGGTCGAAGAGGTTCGTCCCCTGACATCTTGCTTACGTGATCAGCTCAGTGTTCCCTGACAGGCTGAGTTTGATTTAGTTCAAGATGATCTGGTCTACTGTCAGACCTCATGCACTTTTGTGCTGGGGTTTCTCCTTTTGAGTTTTGCCTGTGTTCCTGATGAGTCAGTGTGTGTGGCCACTCCTGTTCACATGGGACGGGGCTAACTCTAAATGTCTCCCCCTGAGTGATTTGCTGTTCGCATTAAGCCGTTGTACCTGAAAGCTATCTGGTCTGTCTTCAGCTTCAAGTGTGTGTATGCAGAAATGAAACCGTTACACCTTGAATTCCGTGTGATTTTACAATAAAAGAAGTCTCACAGTTATGGAGTGTGTCAGTTTGCCTAAAGTTCGTGAGCAGAAGCCTGAGGTGAGCTTGCGTCACGACAGGAACATGGCTGCAAAGTAAGTTATGTGGGCTGAGGTTTCTCCACGTTTTTCATGAGTAATTCTTTATCACACTGTTTAATCTATTTGAAACAGGCCACAAACATTTGCGATCATCTCACATTTATAATCACAGATGGTATGTTGGGCCTGAACGTTCTGTTTTAAAAGAGAGGCATATGAATTGAGTCATATTAAATTAAAGGGAAAACAAATTAGATGTTCCACACACACACACACCCCAAACAAAACACTGATGTGGATTGTAAGCTAAGCCTATTTTAATGCTGTTCCCCACTGCAAATAGCAGTTCACTTTCCCAAGAAACTGCATCCACTGGCTGTTGTAAGCATCTTTACTTCAAGTAGCCAGCAGTTCACACAAGCTGATATTTGACCTACATAGCAACATAAATGGCAAAAGTTATGGGTTTTGAGTTTACAATTCTTTCTCTAGAGAAGTTTCCTACTGAGCTCCCTGCATGATGCCACTCAGAACGAGACTGATCTGTAATGTTTGTGTGAGCCAGAAGACAGATGGCTACAATAATGACTGGATTTGCTTTGGTCTGGGACTCATGTTTGAAAACTACAACGAAGCTTTTTTCAAGCTTGGCCCTAGTTCTCGCATAAGCATAGCAAATGTATACCACTAATAAGAATCACAACCCCTTTTCCTGGTACAGATTCCCAGATATATATACAAGTATTTTCCCTGTCACATATAGAATGAAAAGCAGGACGATGATGATGATTTTACCTGTTGTGATTTCAAAATGGCAGCATCAATTTCCTCCACTTTCTGAGTTATGTTGTCACTCACTGATCTGTATCGTTCATTGTCTTCCGTAACCATTTTGTCTATTCCTTCCCTTGCTCTCCATGGCACCAGTTCCAGCAAAGCACTGCTGACTTCATTGAGGGCATCCAATAAGCTTTTATTGTCCTTCGCTTCTTTTTTCAGTTCCTAAAAAAAGAACGTTTAAAATAAACACGTTTAAAATAAACACGTTGGCACAGAAACAAAATATGTACAACTCAAAGGTTCCACTTGGTGTGTTTTTCCCCTCTTCAATTTTTTGTAGTTAATCTAAGAAGAAAGAGCTGGAATGTTTATTTCAAACCAAGGCTGTAAATGGCATTCTTGTTTTCAGCTCAATTACCTCTACTTTTGTTATTGCAAGTCATTTGGCAGAGAGCAGGTGGTTTCTGAAGGGAAATATTGACAAAATACAATTTAAATACATTCCTGCAATCCACAGGGCAGCCTACCATTCTGGTAGGCTGCCCTGTGGATTGCAGTGGCCAGTCATTAATCAAACAAGCAATAGGAAGAAATCTAATCTCTTTCTCACAAGCAAATATTTAGAAGTTCAATGCATAAAAATTGTTTACATATAGATTTAGATTTCTTATAAAATAGTTTCTTAAGGCTGCAATCCTAAACACAGTTACATGAGAGTACACTCCACTGAACTCAGAGGGATTTACTTCTGAGTAGATATGTATAGGATCACACCATCACATGTGCACTTAATGCCAGCACGCCATGGTCTGCCATCAGGCAAATGAAAGATGAAAATAATATGTTTCAGCGCATTAATTGTGGTTGCCAATTTAATACATCATAATAGTTACAAGACTGTCATCAACACAGCTCAAAGAGTGCCTGTTTCTTAAGCAAAGGAATGTTACGTGTGTAATACATGGGTCCATCATCTATTTATTAATAATAGTCATCGTGTAAAACAGCAAGGTGGCCAGAAATATTGGTTCCCCTGGAACAACAGGAGAAAGCTATTGCTTTTAAGCCTGCTTCTGAGCTTCCTCAGTGGCCAGTCTGGGTGGCAGGATGCTGATCTGCATGGACTTCTAATCTGACCTTGCAGGCATCTTCTTGAGGAATAGCAATGGGGGGTAGGCAAGTATTCCTGGAGGAGGGATTCCTGGGAGAGGGGTCCAATCAGTGCAGAAATACATGTTGCACCCCCCCAATGGGATCCCTGTTACTGGGAGCCCAGTCAAGCATTGTCATAGTGAGCTTTACCTTTCCCCATTAGGAGTGAATGACAAGAAGAAGTAGAAAGTAAAGAAGTATACTTAGGGACACTGTTAGAATACCTAAACTTGCTTCTGGTTACTGCAGGTCTCAGACACACAAACCCTGCCCCAAACCTTTCTATTTTGTCCCATAGAAATCAACGTACGCCCCTTTCTGCATAGCCCCATCCTTTCATCAGCACATCTCCACCCTAGAAACTATTTCTTGGTCACGCTACAGTGTGATGGGACCTAAGAACTAGCTCTATATAGAGCAAGCAAATGTTTTTTTAAAATTTGCATTAGTGTCCTACCAATAAGGTGAGGACAGAACACATGGATTATCCCATGTTATAATTGCCATAACCCTAGGAGGTAGGTTAGTTTGAGAAAGTATGACTTGCCCACAAATCACCCAGTCAATTTAGGGCTGAATAGGGTTGGAACTCAGTTATTCTCTGCAATTTTTCTGTATCACAAAAGCAAATGCACAACATGAAGGTTTTGATGCACGATTTGGCCCAATATAAGGAATTTTATTGCTTGCTCTTACTGTTCCTTCCTATGGGACCAAAGCATCAATCAAGACATTGGGCTGGTGAGCTGACTTTGGGCTGGTAGGCATTCATGGCAGGTTCTCATGTGCATTCTTCCCTTGCTGCTTTACAAAATGTAGGTTGTAACATTCAATCCAAGCTGTAACATTTTAAAATGCAAACAGGAGCTATCGCTAAATGTAGTTGAGCTCACTTCAGCCTGGGACTCAATCCCTCTACTACTGCACTGATGTCAGCAAAGTAACATCTCAGTAGGCCTTTAGATCTACATTTTAGTAATTACTATTTTACAGTACAATCCTGTACATGCCTACTCAGAATTAAGTTCTATTAAGTTCAGTGGGACTTACCCCCAGGGAGGTGTTTATCTGGGCTTTGAAATAAAGTATTTTAGCATTCTGAGAACGTGCTTCTCCCTTTTTTTGTCCTGATTTAGATGCTCTCCTCCTTTTGGTTTATTTTAGGATTCCAGCATAACAGTTTTAACAAGCTTACATTGCTTAACCAAACTAGCTCCTCTCTTATCTTACGAAAAAATAAGTTAAAAATTCAGTTTGTGCTGTAATCCTATACACGTACTTGAGAGTAAGCACCATTAAACACATTGGGATGGATTTCCCAATGAACATACTTAAGAACAGATTGTCAATCTCATAAAACGACTGCCTAGAAACAAATTCTGTGTCTTGTTTTAATCAAAGTCACAGAAACGATAGTGTGATTTCTTTTTCTTTCTTTCTTTTTGCAGATCATCATCTAGAAATCTCCATATTATACAACTTTTTTTTGTTCATACATCTTTATTTCATTTTCATACCTAACATCATTGAACTTCCATATTTACATCTATATATTTTAATCCCTAACCCCTCGCTTCCCACTCCCCTTGCTTGGTTTTCTTCTAAGCTTGTCTCTTTTTCTTTCTTTGCTTGTTTCTTTCTTTTTCTTTTTTTCCTTTTTTTTCTTTCATGAGTCCCATAACTTTTTGTATCAATCAAATATTTATTACGGTCATAAGACCAGCATACAAAGTGCACAGCACTTAAATGGTAAAAATCCCTACACAGTAAATATTGCTAAATAAATTGAAGAGATTAACATCTTGTCTTCGGTATTTATACTCACCTTTTGTCTTTCTTGTGCTTTATTTAACTCTTTGCCTTTAGGGACCTGAGCGTTATATGAAAGTAATTCAACCTCAACTTTGTCAAGCCAAGTGCAGAGTTCCTCGTGAGCAGATTGCAGCTGGCCTGAAAGCTGCAGAGCCTGTTCTAAAGTCTTGGACACATCAGAACTCAGCTTAGTGATGTCCTTGTACCTTGCTTTAATGCCTTCCAATTTATCTTGAATTATGACAACTTCATCGCCTGTAATTTGAAAGGGATATTATTGCACAAACAAAAACACATTCTAGATCAATTAAGATGTTTTTCTGCTCTTCCTTCACAGGTGAAGGAAAACAAAACTTTCACCCCGATCCATCATCCAATTATGGAAACTTCGTTGTGTACATGCAAGTTTGCTGATTCCACATTCATTCCAATGGAAGGAGCTGATAAACATCAACATTCATTTACATTTGCTGATCAGTTTCATGCAATAAAAGGAACCCACCCCACCCCCAGATCTATGAGCACATCTCAACATACACAGATCTCTGGTTCAGGATAATTTCTGATCACCACAAAATCTGTATATGCTGTGATCTGGACCAAGGCTCTTGGCTTCAGTTCTTTGGGTATGTTAATTTGGCGTTAGTCAACAAGAGAATAATGCAAATCCCATAGTTCTCATTTCCTTGAAAAATGTTCTTTATTGCCCTGAGAACTTTTAATGGTAACATATACAGTGCACTGGAAACTAGTTTTGTAGAAGTCCCATTAAGTACATGGGGACATTCAATATAATGGGACTTACAACACATACTGTGACGGTTCAGAAATGAAGGCTGCTTTTAAAACAAGTCACCATCCCTTTTAAAAGCTTAAGGATGAAATCCTTAAATTATATTGTATTTAAAACATGTTTGTATGTTTTTTATGGTTTTAAATTTTGTGTATCGTTTTTTTAATGCTCAGTGTTTTTGTAAACCATCCAGAGAGCTTCGGCTATGGGGTGGTATATAAATGGAATAAATAAATACATAAATAAATAACAATAATATGCATGTTTAGATAGGCATTTCCTCTGTCTAAATGTGCATATCATTGCACCCTAAGAGTCTTCAAGCCAGTTTTACATATTAAAGGCCTTGCCTCAAGTTGGGTTGTCTGTCATTGCACCTATTGCTTCAAACTATTAGTTCTCTTGTTCTGCCACGTATATTCAGGTGAACATCAACATTCCAGCTATGAAACCACAGGCATACATACGAATGTTAAAAGGATGCACTAGGTTGAACTACAATGTGTTTCATTATCTTCAAGATGTGTCAGTGGGTGAAAATTTTCATGCAGCCAGTATTTCCCTCCTCATGGGCTGCTATGAGAAACTCCTTCGTGTTTGCTCCTTGAGGCATATATATATTTAATACTTTTACCTAAGCAAATAATACAAGTTATAGCCCAACCCTGTACATCAGGGGTGAACACTGTGGCCTGGGTGCCACATGTGCTCACCCAAGGTCTTTACTGTGCCCCAAATTGGGGCCCATGACCCCACGCATACTCTCCTCTCCCCAGAGATCCAGATACAGATGTGCATGCATGTGCCCTCAACCCAAAATCACATGTGGCCCTTGGGGCCAGCAAGGTTGTGCACCCCTGTTAAACATGTTCACTCAGGTTTTCCCATAATACTGTTGGGATTTGGACTTACATATTTTATTTATTTATTTGCATTTTTATACCTCCCAATAGTCAAAGCTCTCTAGTTTATTTTTGTTTACTTTTGAAGCCATTTTGGCATTACCGTAAGTCAGGTAAATATGTGGGTGTAGATTTCCCAAATTTATTTAAGACAGGGCTTGAATGTATTATGGTCCAAAATGGATTTGGGTCAAGCCAGGGACAATCAAGATTATCTACATCTCTAGAGTTTAAATCTTGGTTCAAACCATTTCATCAGTACAACCCAGAAGCCTAAACATTCCTGAGCAGGTTGCAGTGAGCTTGTTGGGTATCTGGTCCCTCCTGAAGCCCTTACTTGTGCCATCTGAGAGAAAGTGTCAAGAAGAGCACATTCCTCATTACTCAGGATGTAGTCTGCTCCAAAGAATATGACTGTGCTCATGAGAATTCAGTGGTAACATCCAGACCTTTGGAACCTTTCATTTTAATACTAAATGGCAGCTTAGGTTTACTAAACAAATAACAAACAAATAGATTTTATTTTTAAAATTTATGCCCTTCCTTCACTGTCTACAAAAAGACACTGATATTGAGATTTTGTAATATGCAAATTAATTTAAATTTAATTAACATTTACTCATGAGGTGGGGAATTATGGTCCTCCAGTTGTTGTTGGACTCCAACTCCCCTGAGTCCCAGAAACCCAAGGCCCAATGGTCAGGGATGATGGGAATTGTAGTCTAACAACATCTTGAGGGCCACAGGGTCCCTAGGCCTGATTTAATCCATTAAAATAAACCAGCTGAAGGAAATAATTACAAGTGAGAATACATGTTTTTATCTTTGAACAATCTTGCTCAAACAATCCCTGATATGCAAAGAATAAAAGCCAAAATGAAAACTGCAATGTTCACTATAAGCTATATACCTTTTAGTGAACAATCTAAGTTCTAATTCTGAAATACAGCTCCCCATCTCCCTCCCTCCCTTCCTCCCTCCATACCAACCCCAAACTATGTATATCTTGGAGAGTTCATAAAGTTAGAGACTGGAAAATTTAGAAGATGTTGGTCTACAAACCAGACATGCTGTGTGCCACTGGAATGCAGCTTTCCCACAGTTCTAGCACTAGTAGCAGGGAGGGGGAAACAGCCTCTCTTTAAGCAATAGGTACACTAATCACTCAGTTCATTTTCTGATTTTACAGAGTTTCAGTACAACATTCTTTTACTTAGCCCTCCTCCCACCCACCATCAAGAAAAGGTGGGGAAAGAAATAGTTAGAGAGGGTTGGGAGCAGGATCATAGCATCCACAGGACAAACACTCATTGCAGCACAATGGCATCAGCTATTGAAGCAGCTTATTTACTGCTTCCTAAAGCTTGCTGGCTGAGATCCAAAGGGGCATGTGGAACGATTCCACATATAACTATTGTTGGTTTAAAAATGACAAAGTGCTACTCAAAAGTAATAAAACGGGTTTATAACTACGGAAGTATGAAAACTATAAATATTTCTAGAATCACATGTATTCAAAGTAGGGGTAGGCGACCACCATCTTGTTGGCCTCAATAGGAACTGAGACTTTTCAATTGTTCCAAATGAATATTCCAAGGCTCCCTGTAGTTCCCTCCCCTGCACTTACCTTACAAACATTTCCACTGCCACTTTCCTCTGTCCCAAGAACCTCCAAACATACCTTGTGACAAAGGGAGGTGGTGGTTAGCATTCCCAGTCCCTGGCAGAACTTATTTCCCTGTCGAGGCCTGCGACAGGGACTATAGGTTCAGAATCCCCAGAGGAAAGGAAAGCTCCATATCATTTCCATTGAGGAGAAGGAAAGCCTTCCTTCTTCTTGGCAGAAATAACTTGTGGAATGGCTATTTCCTGACTGGGTTTCTGGGATATGTAGTCCAATCCACATCAGGAAAGGACAATCTGCCAGGGACTGGGACTCCTACCATTATTTGTCCTTGCCCCTTTTGAAGCCCGTGGGGCAGGGTGAAGCAGAGAAGTTTGACCGGAACCAAAGTGGTCAACCTTGCCTTTGATTCTCCTCACAAGAATTTGACCAGGGGTACTCAAATTCTCAAGCACCCCTGTTCAAATTCTTGTAATACCACTAATTCAAGACTTCCTTTTCTTATATTTGAGAACAAACAGTCCATGCATGCAGTGCAAAATGCCCATAGTATACATATATTTAAGTCAAAGGAGGGTATTTTCTCTTAGGCCCTTTCTACATCATAGGGGTGTAGAGGGAGGGAGGGAGGGCGATCCCGGAAGTACCTAATACACACCATCGGCGCACAGGGACCAGCAGGGGGCCATCCCAGGCAAAAAGCCTGGTGTGGAAAGGGCCTTACATTCAGTGCAACTTAAATTAGTGATAAATTGTGGTCTCGTTGATTTTAATGGGAAGTGCAACTATGTTTATTGGGATAAAGGAATAGAACACATCTTTTCAATCTTCTCATGAATGAGAAGAGGAGGCATATGCGCATGTAGGGCTCTATATGCCTAAGGGCATGATCCACCAAAGTCAGGCACTTTGAAGTCTCATTGATTTCAGTGGAGAAGACTTTAGCATATGCTTTAATTATCTCATTGCACTCAGTTGGATTCCAATGTGCTTATACCATTGGCTAAACTGTGCCCCTGAGGAAAGACACCACATAAATGTACTCAAGAACCTCAGTGTTCACTACAGCTCTGTAAAGTATTATACCCATATTTCAGATGGCGTGCTGAGGCCAAGAGTTAGAGGCTCACCTAAGGACACCCTGCAAATTCATGGCTGAGGTGAGATTTGAGGACACCCAGCTCTTAGCTTATGCTCTCACCTACTATGCTACGTTGCTCTCAATGAACAATACATTTTACCTGTTTCCTAAATCTTTATTACACACTGAACAATTATTTTGTTTATCCCAGCAATTATGAGGGCTAGAACATTCATCTTCAAAATAGCAAGGACTTAATAAGAACCAGCAGGCACAAAAATGATTTTACTTTACTTGTCTTTGTTGCTATAAATCATTCATTTCCTTAAGGCTCTCACCTGTAGTTTGCTTGAGAAGTTCCAAACCATTTTGCATAGCCTGATCCACATTTTGCTTTCTGAGCAGAATCTCTTCTTGAAGAACCTAGGAGATTATAGGGGTGGGTGGGATTTTTATAACAAGGGAAGTCATACCTGAAAGTCTTTGTACTTCATAAACAATAATGTGTTCCCTTTTTATTAGAAGTGGAGAGAAAAATAAAGGCTTAAAATAAACAAATAAATAAGAGGATATAGGATTTGGTAATGATAATGCAAATAATAAAATACAAAGGATACTGATATTAAATAATGCAAATAATAATGCTAACAATGGTAAAATAAAAACAACAGAAAATAAGTGCAAATACCAGCATCTCAGTGTGTTGTTTCACTAGTAAGTCAATATTGTAGTCTTGCACTGCCAGTTTGCTCAGTTTCTCATGTACTTCATTCAGCCAATTCATCAATTCCACTTCATCCTCTCCAAAAATCTGAGCATTGCAATAGGCTTGCTGCAGAAGCTCAGCCCTACTGCTGCTTTTCTCATGAATCTCAGAGTATCGGGCTTCTGAAGAATCTAGTTTCTCCTGCACCATTTCTTTATCCTCCCTGGAGCTCAACTTCTTTAAAGCCTGACCAATATGAACAGCTTGCTGTAAATTTTTATTGTGAGCGGTGATGTCTTCCTCTAAGTCCTAAAAGGAGTTTTCAAAATAGTAAAAAAAAAAGAAATGGAAAAGAAAACAAACAAACAAAGCTGCATAACCAAATATGAATACAACTAAAGAGCAACAGAAATAAAATAAGTTCAATGATAAAGTAATGTATGGGGTGAGGAGGAGAGGTTCCAATTTTGTTTAATGAAAGTAAAATAAAAATTGCCAAATGAGTGGCATATTAAGGCCTTACTTTATGTTGAGAAAATTGTTGCTGAAGTTTGGAAGCCTGTGTACCAATGGGTTCCGAATTTGAAAGCCTCTTCTCAGTGGTAGTTAGCCATTCGACCAGCGGTTCTAATGTTTCATGGAACTGCTGCGCTACAGCTGAGATACCTTCCAATTGACGATTCCTACAATAAGCCCAGACCCCCCCAAAAAAACCCAGTTTTGAGATGAGGCATGTGTGAAGTATTCAAAACTTTGACAAATCCATGGTTCAGAAATAACATTCTGTGAACTGACAACCAAAAATGAGTATGCATTTAAACAAACACTGGTCTGTATCAACACAACAAAAGGTTGTAATATTTTATAGCCTTTGCTTAATCACATTAACTACTCCCATATCGATTAGTTGAAAATAACTAGATCAGCTGAAGCACTTATACTGAACACTAACACTGTTCTAAATTAAATCTCACTGGTTCAAAAGGCATAACTCCCTGTTACAAAGAGGAAACAGCTGCCGCTGAAAATGGCAGCTCTCCCATTCACCTCTGCTTTGTTTGATTCAAACTTATCCTACATGCTGTCATCTGTATGATGAGTATTTCTGTGTCCTGCTAGTGACAGCCAATGATATCAATGGGGAAAGGAAATTCGCGTAATGACATTCTTTGCAATGTATAGTTCCATCCAATGAGATGAAATATGAACTTGAGATGGGTTGCACACAGGATTACTAGTCTGCTAAAGCGGAAGGGAAGTAAGTGAGCTCACTATATCTCTCCTGTCACTGAAATATTTGTGTTGGCTCCAGACTATCCATGGACAAAGTTCATCATAGGACCCTCCTGCAAGAGATGGGGGAGGCAAGTTTTAATGATTCCTTCTTCTTCTGTGCCTCCCACAAAGCTGCTCCGAAGGATCAGGCTACCTTCCAGCATAGCATGGGAGATGGTACTGGGGTCAGTACAGGAAAAGGGTAATGAGCTAAAGTTGCTTTCCTCAACTCCTCCAGCAGAAGCATCTGGTCCCTTCTGTGAACAGAAGGAGCTTTTCCTTTTGTGGAAGGGCAAATCTGGAATCAATCATCTATGTATAAATTCCCAGTCCTCAATATCTTTTTTTCATGCCTCAATGAATATTCGTAGGAAATCGTCAGTGACAAATTGTATTAAGGTGGTGGGTTGTTATTGTGATACAGAGAAGTGTGGAACTGGGAGGCAAGTCTCACGGGAGGTAAATCTCACTGGGAGGCAAATCTCCCAGGTTGGCAGAGATGGAGCAGCAAATGCCACCCCCAATCAAGGTGCTTAATAATGAAGGCCAGCCAAGTTATTTTGAGAGAGAAAATCCCACGCGCACTGATCTCCTCCATGGCAGGAAAAATACAACAACAACAAATTAAATAACTAACAATTTTCTGCCATTCCATGATATCCCAAAATCAGCTTCTTGGGGCCACTGCCCCACTCTGCTAATTGGCAGAGCTGCCCCTGACTGGTCTCTCCTCTTTCAGTTATTTGTGTAGGATTCGAGCTAAGTATTTTACCCCTCCCCTCTCCAGCCCTGATCCAGCTAAGGAAATTTGTGTGCAGGAGCAGTATTGCTCGCTCTGATCACCTGCTGGGTCAGAAACGTTGGGAATGAATGGGGTATAAACCCAAATGTACATCCAAGTGCAACTGGATGTGTTTTTAAAGCCAAAATCAGCCTCAACAGGCTAATTTGAGCTTTTAAATAACACAGAGGGGAAAAATGGATCCTGTGGTTTGAGCAGGAGTAGGCAATCTTTTGGATCTGTGGGTGCATTTAGAAATTTGAGGAACTGTCCTGGGCACAACCATGAAATGGCTGCCGGGGTGGGCATGGCTAGTTACAAAGGACAAATTATCTGCTCAGAGGCATTCATGGGAAATTAAGATGGAAGCAGCTAGAAGCTTCCACTTTGTTTTGAAGGAATCCCAGCTGTCTATATATATATATATATATATATATGGAGTCAGGTGTCTCGGTGGAAACCAAGGATGGTGTCTGGGGGCACGTGTAGCGAGCATCATGTTGCCTACTCCTGAGTTAGAGCCTCGGATGCATATCCTCACCTACATTCTGGATGTGCATCTCATTGAAATCAGTGCAGTACAGATGGAGTCTGCCTGCATTTGTATGTGCATCTTCTTTATGGTCATATTTTCTGATCCAGCATGTTTCCGATCCAGAATCCTGCTTGCACATGTAGATCCCCACCGCCCAAGCTGCTTTTACATTTTTCTTTGCCTGAGCTGGGAAGCCACCCGCTACAGAAAAGGTCCACAGCAGATTTGGTGGGGTGGTGGTGGTGATGAGTTGGGTTTGGATGACACGTGCTTGATGATGCTCATTCTCTGAGACCAAGTCCTCTCCCACACACGCCTTTCAACTGAGATACGGGCAATTGCCTTTGCACTGTAAAGGCTCATTTAGGTGGGTGGGTGGGTGGGTCACAGTTGGCTTTGAAGAGGCAAGTCCCACGGTGCACCTCTTTTGAAAAAAGCTTCCTCCCCGTTTTAAGCCATACATCTTCAACTAATTCCCATCTCGGTCTGACTGAAAGCTTGTACCCGTGGTCCTGCTCTGCTGCAGATATTTGTAGGCAGCATTAGGACAGAGTGCATGTGCATCACTCTGCTCTTGCCATTTCTAGCTTTGGCAGAGCCGACGTTTCTATTTCTTTTTTTAAAAAAATGTTGCATACATTGGAGACCCCACCTCCACTCCCATATGTAGGAACTCACTCCTGTCCTCTTCCTGGGCCCATTTTGGAGCCCGCTATGCCCACATGCTAGACATCTGTTAATTTACTAATAGAGTGGATGGTCATGTGATATTGATTTCACTGGATAATCACACTTGCATTTCTAAAAATAAACACTGTGATGTATTCAAAGTCTTTTTCTCATTTGGACTCATATCTTACAATCAGCAGAATGAAAATGTTTATATAGCTTCAAATTACGTAGATCCCCATGAGGCTTCTGGGAGTGCACCCTGCTTTGCTCATCTGTGAATGAAAACATTTCAAGTACCTCGTTTCTGCTTTATCGAGCAATGCATCCCATCTGCTGTCCAGGAGGCTCAGCTGTTTCAGGATCTTCTCTTTATCAGCGGGCTCTGCTGACTCTGCAATTTTTTCCCCTTCACGCTTGATCAGTTCAACAGTGGGTTTGCGGTCATCCAGCAATCTCTGGAGAAGCTGGAGACAAAATAATCAAAAATCAAATTGCCAGGAAATGACTGTTTGCTACAAGGCTGTAAAAAGATGAAGAGGCAGATTCTTCAAGGTTTGGTTTACTGGCAAAAGGAGTAGGTTTAAAGGAACAATTTTCCGAGATGGGAGGAAATGGATGGGGTGCCAGCACTGCAACGCAAATGCCATCAACTGCATAAATAAGTAATTCTTATTGGACCTGGCAAACTGAGACAATCTTAGTATCAGCTGTAGAGTGCTAGCTTCTTTCCAAGCTATACTGGAAGCTCAGGGTGGGCTAACAATAGCCATACATTAATCGCCTTTTATGAAGTAAGAAGCTTACAGTTGCAGGGAAAAAACCACAGTGGGACACTATATAACCCATGACAGCACCTCATTATAATTTCAAAAGACATGGATGCATTCTCTCAAGGAGTAAGTGTGACTACAGAGTCTAGCCAAAGGTAGGCTGACCAGATAAAATCCAGGTCAGGGCTCATGTAACTTTAACAGTTGTAGAGCAAAGGGAATTTCAGCCAGTGTCATTTGTATGCAATTAGTTCCTAGTGAAATCCCCTCTTCATCATAGCAGTTAAAGGTGCATGCACTATACTAGAGTGACCATATACAAAAGAAGGCAGGGCCCCTGCAACTTTAACTGTTGTGATGAAGAGGGAATATCACCAGGGACTAATTGCATACAAATGACACTGGCTGAAATTCCCTTTTCTCTACAACTGTTAAAGTTACATGAGCCCTGACCTGGATTCTATCTGGTCACCCTAGCCAAAGGACAATATAGTGAACTAATATAGATCTGCCCAGTCAAATGTAAGATTGGCATCCTAGGAAAGTCACTTTCAGAATCAATCTTTCCAAGAAAAGAACATATATTAAAGTAGTGAACAACAACAGGAGGCTCCTGAGCCAAACCAGGCTGCTGGAAGAACAGTAATGTAACCTATTTGCTCCAGTTGCCATCTCAAAGGCAAGAGAGCCATGTGGAAGAAGCAGTAGCTGTGGCAACAGGATTGGCAATCCACTTTTGAAGATGGGGGTCTAAGCCAGCCATTCTCTATTCCTTCTTCTTGTAAAACTAGTTGCTGACTAGGGTATTAGGAATACCCATACATTCAGCAAATTGGGAAAGTTGATGCATAGTGGAGCAACAACATCACATCTGCCTCCCCAACTCCTAGCTTCCGTGTGTTTGCCATGAGGACTCATGGCACATAACGTGCACATTCTCAGTAATGCATGGGAAATATAGGGGTAGAAATTGCATTTTATTTGGCATACTGTCATAGGACTCCAGGTGCAATTTGCCACTATGGCAAATGTGTGAAGGCAGGAATAATGAAATGGCATGACTGATGCACCACTGTAGGTTGATGTTTCTTAAGCAGCCTACTATGCTTAATGTGTGCGCTGCACAACCTTATTACATTAATGTTGCATTTTCACAGAACACCTACATGAAGGCGCAAACCTAAGGGTGCTCCTCGACTTTTCAAAAGCAAAACCTAAAATATGATGATGACAGAAACTATTGGGTACAATAACACAATTCAGGACTTGCCTAAGCTCCAATTGTTTTAATGGGAAATCAGGCATGTTTAATTTTCTCTGGATTGTCTCCTAAATAAACTTTCAGTATATATGCATGATCATGTCCAAAATGATTTCCTTTCCCCCACTTTATTGTGAATATAAAAAAAACAGAACAATAAAAAACAAATTGTGAAAAAAGAGGAAAAAACACATTACATATACAGTGATGACATCATTTTTCATCAAATGTTTTTTTAAAAAAGGAGAGAAGTATGCATAAATTTCAACAAAATCAGACCATATAGCCATATATTTATCCATCCGCAAGTTGTGCCTGTATATCACCCGTTCAAATGTCGATATGGTTATAAAGTCCTCAATCCATTGCATTATGGGAGGTGAGTATTTATCCTTCCAATATGATAGTATAAGTCTTTTAGCTGTCATTTGCACTGACCCTGTGTGCGTTTCCAAGAAACTGGCAGGTAGTTTAGAAGGACATGCACGTCCTTCCATATTAAAGATTGGTTCAGAACAAGATTTATCCCAAAAGGAGGAGACTACTGAGCATTGCCAAAACATATGAATTAAAGAAGCATTAGGTGTGTTACATCTCCAACGATTATGTAAGTTAGATAGTCCCTTGTTGAAAAGTTATGTAAGTTAGATAGCCCCTTTTTGCCGTGCCGTGTGCCGAAGACATTCTTTAGTTGAAGCATGTAGAAACTGAATAATAATAGGGCCATCTCTAACCCCACGCATAGGACCTCCTAGCACTCAGTAAGCCTGTTTTATATCCAATTGAAGATCTTCAGGCAATGCTAACAGCTCACAGAGAAGCTTTTCCATAAAATCTGCCAAGCTTATCTGTGTATGTTGTTGTGGAACACCAATAACACGAAGGTTACACCTGCGAGCATTATTCTCAAGCTGAACAATTCTGGACGCCAACACATTGGCTCAATTCGGATGATAAAATAAACAACTGGTGTGGGGGAAACAATCATCAATTGTTTTGACTATTGTGTCATTCGAATGCTGCCATAGTCAACTCAGAGCTGATCCTCATCCACACCACAGTTGATTATTTATTACCATTTTGTGTGGGGAGTGCCCCCTAGGGTTAGCGAGAGGGTTAGGGTTAGTCAACCCACCATTGACTATTGTGTCGTCCGAATTGAGCCATAGTGTGATGCCGTGGTTGCCGTTTCACGAGCAGCCACATGGTCTTCCAGCTTGTTAACTTTAGATTCCGTCTGCAAAAGACGAGTATCAATAGAATCCACAGTCCCCTGTAGTGTTTTTAAGGAGTCCAAAATTGGCTGGAGCATCTCCAAAGTCTCACAATCTCAGCTGAAATATTTATACAAAACTAAAGACAGATACAGTCTGCGTAAAAAAAAGCTAAATGGTTAGATAACGAGGCAGTCTAAAGGCTTTTATCAGCACATAGCCAGGAGCGAAGCAGGAACGAAACTGACTCCAACAGGAAGTCCCCAATATGATTTCCTAATGCACAGCTGCATCTTTGGCTGCTCACTTGTCCAGATAGCCTGAACACTTGATTTACTAAACATCACACAGTGCCTCTTCTCCGAGGGTTGCCTTCAATATTTCAGCCAAATTCTCCTCCTCCTTTTTGTTAGCCTACTTGCGGAACATGACTTCTCTGCTGCTATACATGCTACAGCTTGCTCTTTTCCTGCCCATACATTTATTTTGAAGAGTAGAGTGGTTGTGGATCTGGTTGCTGAGTTTCATGTTCGCTCCACTATTGCCAATTCAATATTTAATATTAACGTTCCTTTTTTTAAAAAAAAAAGAGAGAGTATAACTCTGTCTGTAGTGGTGTTACAACCAATTATTGCAAAACCTGATGCAGGGGTGTTTGTTGTTATCAACTCGAAGACACAGTGGACTCTTGGCACACCAAGATGTTGCCCTAAATCAGAAATTCCAAATAGATTCTACAAAATTCTACTGAGAACAGAATCAGCAGGAGATGAAGGGGTGGGCGGGGAATGCAGGCACAGATTCATTCCCTCACTAATCCTTATCTGTAGACAAGACACATAGTGCAAGGAATGGGAAAGTTCATCTGCCCCCACACAGAGTGGCATATGTGGGTACAAGGAATGGGAGGAGGGGATTGTCATCATGATGAATGAGGATTGAAGCTCTGACAAACTTTTGAACTTTATTTCAACCTAAGGGAGTACCTCTACAATATGAAATTTATTTTTTTCACCATCTCAGTGTTGCGGTTTTAAACATCACATTGCTTTTGATCCTTGAATTACCTTTTTCATTTGCATCCAAGTGTAAATGAAAGATAAATTATGTCAAGACCCAAGACAGGTATTTCATACTTTTCTGTGTAACACATATAAAAAAAAACGCTCTACTAAAGTTATTGCTTACAGGCAGGGGAGTTTTGTTGCATATAAAGAGTTCCATTCCCCCACCCCCAATCAACATAAGCTTCCATTTATCTCAATGAGGTGAGCAAATCCACATGTCCCAAGGCATGGTTTGAAGGCACATGATGCAACCGCCTTGCTGAAACTAACCAGTCCTGGTTCTGGTCACTGCCTGGACGGGAGACCACCTGGGAACCCTATGAATGCAGCCTTGAGTTCCATGATGGAAGAAAGGCAGAGAGCATCATCAGACGGGGAGAAATCGGGTTTCCCTACCGTCGCTTTACCCCCTGCTTCTGTCCCACGATAGGGACAAACAGCTTCCTATTTCTTCACACAGGGAAGAAAGAGGAAGCAAGCAACGACTACGTGGCCCATTCAGTGGGCGTTTTTATTACGCTGCTTCTCCTGCACGCAGCAGGAAATGGCGGCACGTTTCACTATAGCAAAAACATTTGGATATTCCAGGTCTTTTTTTGTGATGAAAAATGAGCAGAAGGAACAGGAGGTGGACGGTGTCACAAAAAGGACCCACGAAAATCCATGAGTGGCCAGGAACGAGTGTGTTACAAAACATTTGTCTGATGACACTCAGAATACAAATGTAATAAATAAATAAATAAATAAATAAATAAATAATCTCAGTAATATGCAAACTGCCAGGATTCCTCTATTAAAATGGACAGAGCATTTCCAAGTGCAAGAAGAGATTGGCAAACTGCTGGAGACTCTTCCTAGATCGACTTGGAGAAGGTTTGTCCTGCTTTCCCTGCTTGTTTTTACTACTCTCCCACCTCCCCCACAAAAAGAACCTACCTACCTCCTTCTCTTCCTTAATTTTCTCCTTACCTGATCGATTGGCAGGGTGCAGGAACAGCAATGTCAGTGACAGAAAAGGGGAAAGTAAGATATTTTCCTCCCTCTCTCCCCTCCATCATTCCATTTAAGTAACGGGGAAAAGTGGACAATGGGAGGTTAGTTCTTTTAAGGGTTCTTGCAATTACACTTCCGTCACACTATTAGGCACTGAAGAGCTTGTTAGAGAAAATATCTTTAATATAAGAATAAATAAATAACTTCCACTCACTTTCTGTTCCTGTATTTGGGCCTTCACCACTTTAAACTCAGCAGATGGAGGCTTCTGATTAGCTACGAGTTCTTCTGTGTCAATGAGCCAGCTAAGTATAGATTCAACAGCATCTTGAAACCTCCCACAGTGGAGTAATGCCTCTTGCAACTGGGCTGCTCTTTGAGCAACCTAAAACAAAAAAGCCAAACAAACCCAAACATTGTAAATAGTATCCTCTTTACCCTCTCCTTATTTATCCAAAGTTCAAACATGACTTTGGATAAATAAGAGATGTTAGAATATAGGATGACAATTTTAAATCTAGCATCTTCTGATTTCTGTAACTCTTCATTGATTCGTGCATCTTGGTCATTACTTAAAATTATATCAATACAGGTATCAACATGATAGCATTCTCTATTAGGCAAGCCATACATTTTTAAGTGTGAGGCAGATATGCCTAAGAAGGCAGAGATAATCCTCAGGGCTCTTCACTGCTCTCTTTCATGTATGCAGCTTTATTTGGACAGTAGGCAAAATGTTCACTCAGCTGCCTCTGATCAGCACGATATAGAAAGCTGTATGAACTAGCAGTGGCGTGTATTATAAGTTATTAACACTAATAAAACAACCCTCTGGGATCTGCATAACAAAATGCTATCTCCCCAGTCTGAAACTCCTTATGTGCTCCAGTTTTCATGTAGAGTTCCTGCAGAAGCAGGTTACCATTTATCAAATGGGTACACTGGATTATTTAAATCTCCTTGGAAAATAACTGTAAGGAGCCAAAAGCTTATAGAAAATAGAGGATTATCTACTAAAGTGCCTACTAGAAAACATATTTAATATTAGCTATGAGGCAAGAACCAGAACCAGCAGCGAAACAAAATCAAGAACAAACCAAGAACATTGAAAATATAACTTAGCTACCTTTTTGTTGAGAGTTTTCCATCTTGTGTTGACATCCTCAAGATCACGCTCAAGGTTATCAGTACTAGCGTTTTTAGCAGCACTCTGAATAAGGCCTTGACCTAACCAATTTACCTCCTGTTGCTTAACCTGCAGTGGTTCAATTCCTTCTTTCTCAAATATCTGTGGATAAAAAAAGGCAAAGAGACATTTGGACCATGCTGAGTCTGGACCATGCTGAGCAGATCAGTAGTAAAAGCATACAGCATGTACTGAGCAAAGTGTTGAAAGATAGTATTTAGCTACAGAGTGTACATGTAAAATACATTCATTAAGAGCAATTATATCATTAATTGCTCTTAATGATATAAACACAAAACAATTCAAGGCAAATTACATACACAGCAAACTAAATAAGAGTTAACAAACTGCTATTACAAAAGCAGCAACAAACATTATATTTAAAACGAAGACACAAACGAAGTGGCCCGTATTTAAACCTCCTAATGTAGATGTTCAAATACTGTTCTTTAAAGCAAAAGGTGTATTCTGTGGGCACACATGCCAGGCTGAAGAGGATTACATATTGGAGAAAGTATTAATTTTAAGACAGAGCAATTTTTTTAAAAGTAGCATTTAACTCTGTCGCATGAGCATGTATCCCTGTGATCTAACCTCCTTGGGATGATGTAACACCATGCAGATAGAGTTATCCATGCATATGCACATCCGAGACAATAACCCAGAGCCTGTTCACATGAGTAGAACCTGAGTAAGTAAAAGTATTAATTAGGATGGACATGAGAAAGGTTTAAGGTTGGATAGGGGAAATTAACAGAACAATCTTCTGAGTCAGCATAAGCCTGCAGTAGTGCAGGTAGTGACATGCATGCCTGCAATTTAAACATGGTCCAATGCTCTCAATTCTGGCTGGAGGAGCTGGTGTTGGCCTGTGAATGCTATTGGCCAAGTGAGCAATGAGATGCTGGACATACAGGCAGGGAGGGATCTGTGCCCCCCCCCCCTCCATCATGATTGCACTGAGGAGGAATGCAATGTCTTGTGGGCCACTGTGGCACAGAAGCACAAGCGCAATTGCAGTTTGGGTCTTAGTAATGGCACAAGAGGATGAACTGATCTTGTAACTGAGGAGCTACAGCAGCATTACCTTTCTATGATCAGACTAGTTATTGTTAAAGAAGAAACTGACAAAGGGCAGGAGACAATGTAACTATATTTCACAGGTGGTCCCATTTGGCAGGAAACCCAAGGATGCTTCACTGAATGAGATCATCATAACAGAAGTAACTCAACCCACCACCTTAAGTGGGAGTCATCTGAGGACATGCACAGGCAAATGACAAAATATTCTGCAGTCAATAAATGAGAGGGGGAAGGTTATGGGGACAGAATACACAACCTTTGGCCCTAAAACTTCTTAACCTTATAGCAACTACTCCATTCTCCCCACACCTAGCAGTAATCTTACTAGGTTGAGCAATGTATTACAAAGAAACCGTATTGTAATACTGAGCTGTAGTATTATAGTATTACTAGTGCATATGTGTTGCATCTTGTATGCACAGATATGTTTTTAAGTTGCCTCTAGAATCCTCTCTTTGTCTAACCTAAGGACTGTTAATGTACGTGTTGGGGGAAGCGTGTATATATATGTAGCTTGTCCCAAAATTTCCAAAGAGATTCCACACTATCTAAGAGCTGAAAAGAAGTACACAAGAAGTTCAGGACACTGCAGTTACTAGAAGAGTCTGAAAGCAAGACAAGTTTACATCTTTTCCTCAAAAAGGAGACATGAGATATAACCCAAAACTTTTAAATTACGTTCAACAGTATCTAAAAAGCAATAATTTTATACACTTAGGGATTTTTAATAAAACAATTATAGAAAGTCTGAAAAACTAGACATTTATACATTTCCAAAAATGAGAGACACAAATTGTTCTCCAAAATGGTTAATGCAGCATTTCCACACCAGTGGAAAATAAGTTGGTATACACGTATTATGATTCATTAGAAAATCTTGCAATTAGGACCTTTTTGCCCTTAAAAAAAACACTCATGTCATGACATTTGCCTCATAATAAGTTTACCTCATAGGTCTGCACTCAGGCACACAGAAAGCAGAATGCAAGCCATATGTACCAGCATAATGCTATTTTTGGTGCACCCAATAGCCCTTTCATTTTGCAGAACACCATGGGAAAAGAACTGCAGTTTTCAGAACTCTCGGGAAACATAATAATTATGGGTAAACACATGTAACATTTTTTAAAGCTGTTTGGGAATACAGAATTTAAAGACATCAAGCATTGGGCTCTTGCTGAGATTCAGAGAACTACTTTAGGCACATCCAAGTGCTAGCTTGATGGCATCTTTGATCTTTGTCCTTTAGCAGACACACATAGCCCCCCATTCCATGTGTCAAGCCACTTTTGAAATTTCCTTTAGTTTCAAAAGAGTTTTGCAATGGAGAATGCAACTCCAGTCCCCTTAGGCCCATGGAACTTATCACATAATTCTTTAAGAGCCAAAACCTTATTTCTATTTCAAAAGTCCATCTTTTAAAGATAATTCATCACATTCCAAACCAAGTTTTACTCCTAGATCACTTGTTTAGAGGCACACACATACACAAGCACAGAGGTCAGAGTTTACCAGAATGGCTTAGCAACAAGCCCTGAAATAATTTAAGACGTAACCAGACTAGAGTGACCCAAAACAAACCAAAAACAGAAATTACAGACTTCACGAGCACCCTTACTTATTTCAAAGCTTTACTCTACTTCCTCACTTCAGTCACCGCTCAGTAAATGTTACAAGATCTCTTGTAAAACATCTCCCACAATTTCAGAACTACTTTTTGGCATGAAGATGCAAGGAAATCATTTCAGTACATGCAACAAGCCTTTAATCTGTGTACTTTGGAAACCACAACGATCTGAGCTTTGTCATTCATACCTTTATGACTAACAGTGCTGTGCTATGCATGTCTACTCAGAAGGAAAAGCTATTGGGGCTGACCCCCAGGAAAGTGTGTAAATGATTGTAGCCTACATTATGTCAAAGCTGAATAAATCAGGCCTATCTGCCCTTGAATGGCATTGGCTGATTGAATCCCAAATTCTATTTAAAAAGGGGTGGGTAGGATGCTGAACATCAATGCGCGGTGGAAGCATTCCAAATGAAGGGTAACAGGCACCATCTGGACACTAAATAGCCATGCACCAAACAGCTGGAAGTAATCAACCCTGTCACAAACTGCCCTTAATCAATTTACTAAAGTGACCATCTTACCCATTTCTGCCTTCTAATAACATGTTGGGCAAATGATTTTAGGGACCTCTTTGGATAGATTAACAAAATATAAGCATTCATGGTGAAATTGCCACTAAAAGAAAAAAAAGAAAAAGAAAAACACCCCACACCCTAAATAACACAAAAGACAACTGAAGCATTAAAGACAATAAATTTATGTTCTGAATTACCTTATTATACAACACGCCATTGCAAACTGTATCCAAGTTTTGCTCTATCTTTTTGCCTGTAGTACAGAAATTGAATTCGGTGCTCATTGGATTTGCTTTTTGACAACACGTGGTATTATCAAGTTCCAAAGCCTGACTAGACAATTCGATTTCATCTGAATCTGTATGGATCCTATTACACCCCTCTGCTTCATGCAAAATCATGTATTTTGCCAACTCCATATTACTAGCATGTAAAGCTGTATCTTCATAATAAATATCTATGTCCTGAGGTGAAATGTCCAAGAGGTCCTTCTCAATCATCCTGTCATGGGTCTCTAATGGCTCATTACCTTCAGAGCTGTTCCTCACTTCCTTTCTGTCTAAAGTGAAATCATGCTCTCTCTCACTGTCCTGGAGCCATTGTGCATGCGCTAAGATGTCTTCTTGCAAACATGTCAGTGGACTGTAATGTCCACCTCCTCTCTCCTGATTACCTTCAAAGTTCCAGAGCGAATCACGTTCTGTTAGTTCTGTTTGTGAAGCATCCTGCAATTTCACTCGGTAGTGTCCATTGACAGGGGCACTTCTGGAGGTAAGCAATGAAACTTGCGGTTTGCAGCTAGAAATAGTAGGAGAACACGCTCCGAATTTACCTATTAACCGAATATCTTCTACAGAAGATATGCTCCTAATCTGATTTTGTTGCCCTGCTAGCATCTCTTGCTTTTCTTCTCTTTCTGCTGGAGGACTGCATAAACCAGAGTCATCTTCTTCTGAAGTTAAAGAGCTAGTCCCATATTTGGCTTGGCCTGTTGCTGCTAAGCCTAACATATCAAGGGTCCCAGCAACTGAAGAGTCACTTTTATTTGTACAGTCTGCAAAATTTGGTGGGACAAGCATTCTCCAGGATCTCCTATGTTCTTTCTTTTCTGTGTGATACTTTGCTTTGGGCAAGCCAGCTGTTCGAATGATGTCACTGTTCAACTTAAGGGCATCAAAGATCATTTTTTCGTCTAGCTTATTAGCTTCCCGTCCTCGAAGCTCAAACACACTGGAGGAAGAGAGGGCATCATTGGAGCACAAGGCGCTAAGATCCTGTGTTCTATGACTATATGGCAAAGTACGATCCGAGAAATGCCTGGAGGAAAGGCTGCCTTTAGAACCTGAATCAATCTGCTCATTCAGTCGAACTGTGTCATAGATTGACCTCTGAGGAACATAACAGTCCTCAATATTTATATCTTCTTCTTCTTCTTCATCACCTTTCCCTACACAAGGAGGGTTCTGGCGTAAACAGTCTGGCCTGCTTAATGGCTTCCCCATCTTGGGGATATTTACAGAGCTAGCACTACTACTCTGCTGCCTTATGGGAGACGTGCAATGCACATAAAGTAAAAGATATCAGAACAACACTTTGAAAAACTACAGTAAACTTGCCCTCAGCAGAAAGATGCATATGTACTAAATAGTGGACATAATTTATGAGGCAGTTAAGGTCGCAGTCAGTGCATCTGTATGAAGGAAAGGTATACTTTTACCTGGCTGTAATTTAAACACTCCTGACCCTAAAATATAAAGTGCTTGAGCTTAAGAAAAGGGAAAGGACAAAATAATCTTTCAATACTACAAAATTATAACTGAACACACACACAGCCCCACAAAATGAACAAACCCCAACAAGAAAACCCCAACAAATCCACAAGTGGCTCAAATACTCAGAACTTCCCAGATAGCATCCCATTTTGTTTTTCAGGTCAAAATGTATGTCTTAAATCTCCAGATTAAGTCTTCAAAATGAATCAGCATTATAGCAGGCAGCACGTTATCTTCAGGAGGTGACCGATTAACTGTAATCCATTTAAATGGCTTGCAAAACTCCATCTCCTTTATAAATAAGCCATGTTGTAAAAGCTTTTTAAGAAAAACAACCCAGAAGAGCTGTTAACGGTTGAGACCAAGGCACAGAGAAAGACTTCCAGGAAAAATAAGGTACATCCAGAAGAGTAGTAACAGTAATAATAATAATTATTATTATAAAAGAGGTTTTTATTTATTTTGGCAGCAGCTATAAATAATCTCGATTCACAGGGCTGTTTATTTCTTGTATCCTTAAAGCTTCTCTGTGGTGCGTTCAGAAGTTTCATAGGGAATACAGAGTCTTCTGAATAGCCAGACCAATGAAATTTTTTAAAAAAATCTTTTAAAAGAAACAAAATGATTAGAAAAGAAACTTTTCTCAGTTCATTTGCAAAACACACTCCTTGAAACTTGTTATCCCGTTTAAGGCAGCCGTACGGCAGGAAGCTACAAGCGCTCCTTCCTCCACTCCTGCACAAAGGCACAACAGATTTACATTCTGTTTAAATTCGGCAGAACTTTTGCATGAACTGTAGCTAAGAGAGTGCAGTCGCTGTTTTTATCTTCGTTTTGAAGCGCAGCTGTAACGAGGAAGGCATAAAAGGAGCTCCCAACAATAAACGCTCACATGTACTGCACAGTGCAGCTGATAAGCTTTCCGGCTCTCCCTGGGTTTCTTATGGTCTGACAGTCCTCCTCCCAATAGTGAGCTGAAAGAAACGCCCTTTCTATTCTTCGGGCAACATCTGCTCCTATCCCATTCGTTCCCTGAGTATTATTCTAACCGAGCATTAGTGGGTGCCTGACCTCTTAGCTCTTCCCCCTTATGTTTCCTGCCCCACATGACTTCTCTTAGCCATCTTTCACTTTTACTGTTTGTCTTGTCTCTGAACAAGGCTGAATCTTTTCGGGGGGGGGGGGGGATGGGTGCAGGGACAGACACAAAGGAGTAAGTTCCTGCTGGCACCCTGCATATCAGTCCGGCCTCCATAGTTCTGGTAGAACGGTGGCTGGGTAATAGCTTAGATGCAGAGTGGAAAACTGTGCTAATTAGTTCAAAATGTCAACAAATGTACTGCACATTGCTTAACCGGGTAACCTGACACTGTACAAAATGAACAGGATTCTACTCAGACATCAAGAAAATGTGCTATTTTGCTTTGCTACAATTCCCCCCCACCCCAGTATTCCAAGTGCAAATCTAAGTCTCTTGGATGTTGAATTTTAAGATCTCGAATAATGGCAAGTTGCATTATAAACTACTCAGCTGTACAACTGCAAGTCAAAATAAATTAACAGCACGATCTTACACACAATTGAGTTCAATGGACTTACTTGCAAGTAAAAATGTGCATAGGCTCACATCTTTAATTTGAGATTTAAAAACCATGTGTGTTACCCATATTCTATAGCTAGAGTTTTAGCAAGCCAGTGGGTCTCTGTGAAAGACCACAGAATGTGTCATTTATTCATGACTCACTTTATTCAATGGAAATGGTTTTGCTTGATATTTGTCCAGTTATTTTCACTTTCCAGTCCTCAAACAATTGCAAACTATACAATGACAAGGACACATGAAAAAAATCACTTGGGACCCTAACTAGAATTAAAATAAAAGGCTAAGCAGAATAAATGAAGCACTAAAAAGAGTACAAATACAAATTAAAGACAGCAACACATTTTGGTTTTTTAAAAAAATCTTAGTTTTTCAGCCCAATCTATCCAATCATGTCCCAAACAAAACAGGTGCGATCGCAACAAACAATGTACACAAACTGCTTTCTCAGCAGCAGAAAAATATCCCCCCACCCATCTACCAATGGATTGGTTTGTTTTTTAAAAAAACACGACCAGCAATCTAGCACACTGTTTATTTATTTATTTTAATTTTTAAATTACATTTATATCCCACCTTTTTTCCTCTTGCAACAAACCTAAGGTAGCTTACATGATCCTCCTGCTCTCCATTTTATCTGCACAACAACCCTGTTAGGTAGGTTAGGCTTAGAATCAGTATGTAGTCCAAAGTCACCCAATGACTTTGGTCATTGTCTAGTCCCACCCAAGTGGGACTAGAACCCAGGATCTCCTGAGACCCAGTCTAACACTCTAACCACTGCACTACACTGACACACCTTTTATACACCTGCTCAGCCACCTCTACTCAGCTCAGTTTTCCACTTCCATACATCTTTGCTTTCACTATACATTCTGGTCCACTTCCTTTTGGAGCACTCTTGGAAGAAAACAACCATGTTTTGTTCCTCCTGTGCAACACTGAAGACCAAGCTCCTTCTGCTTATGGCCTCTCTAGAACCAGTCTGTCTGAGAGGGAGAGGGAATGAAATGGACCACATTTAGTTGATTTATATACATGATTGTTATTAATGATTGTGGTGGTGGAGGCTCTCATTGAGGGTGCTTTCACTTCTGGTCTGCATTTATGTTTCCCTCAGGCAGCTGACTGGCCACTGTGTGAACAGAATGCTGAACTGGATGAACCCTTGGCCTGATCAAGCATGGCTCTTCTTATGTTCTATGTCAAGCCATCAACCAGATCCAGAGATTTAGATGTACACATGAAGTTCCACATGACAACACCACACATGCAGCACATTTATCAGTATTAAAGAGAGCAGTGTAACCCCTGTCTACACAGAGCTCCATGTGCTCATCAGAGCTGTAGGGGGACATAGATGGAATGTCTGTCTACTTCAATATGTAGGAGTGTGTGTGTGTGTGTGTGTTGATATAGTTAGTCCAACATTAGGCTGACCATCTGAAAAGGAGGACAGGGCTCATATAACTTTAACAGTTGTAGAGAAAAGGGAATTTCAGCCAGTGTCATTTGTATGCAATTAGTTCCTGGTGAAACTCCCTCTTCATCACAACAGTTAAAGTTGCAGGCACTATACTAGAGTGACCATATACAAAAGAAGGCAGGGCCCCTGCAACTTTAACTGTTGTGATGAAGAGGGAATTTCACCAGGTGCTTCATGCATACAAATGACACCGCTGAAATTCCCTTTTCAGTACAACTGTTAAAGATATAGGAGCCCTGTCCTCCTTTTCAGATGGTCAGCCTATCCAACATGTATTTTTCAAACAAAATGTGGCTACTTGAAATAATCTGGTAGGCATGGGTTTTCATGTTGCTAGGAATATTAGTTACTGACTACCATCTCAGTAGCATCTCCCAGGGCAATGGCTAGTCTTGCACTAGAAAATGGGGGGTGGGGCAGGGGGGAATAGTATGAAAACACTGAATCAGTGTGACATCATCATGAGGAAACCTCAATATGGCTAGCCCTGCCATGCAGCATGGTGAAGTGACTTGCTTCCAGTAATACTATGAGGTAGATGAAGGCAGGAATTTGTATCTGATTGGTACAGCAAGACATTAAAAAACATTTGGCCATAGTGGTGGGGGAGGGGGTTTGGGGCTCTGTTTCCAGCAGCAAAACAGCTCAGCACTGGGTTGGCAATGAGCTTTAAGGGTGTGCTGTGAAAGAGGCTTCTCACTCCCAATCTCAGGCATTTGGCAATATCTGAGGAGCCTGGGTTTGTTTTGTTTTGGTAGTTTTTTGAAGTGTTGAAGTGGTTTTTAAATGTACAGATTGTGTGTATGTTGTATGTTGTTGCTGTTTTAATTTCTGTATATTGTTTTTAATTGTTTTTAATCCTATGTAAACCGCCCAGAGAGCTTCGGCTATGGGGCGGTATACAAATGTAATAAATAAATAAATAAATAAATATATTTATGGTCAGTTGAGCATAGATTTGTTGCCTGTGTGCTATTCCTTTCCCAGGAAGGGCTTTAACTGTGTGCAACAGGCGCTATCTTTTTAAATGGAAGCTATAGCTCCACACTGTATTCCTTTAAGTGAAAATTACAACTCCGCATCATATCCCTTTAAGGGGAACGTACATGACATGGAGTTATACATCCCATTTAAAGGGATATGACATGGAATGATACCTTCCATTTAAAGGGATATGACATGGAGTGATACCTTCCATTTAAATGAATGGAGAAGCCCAACTTTACAGGACTTCTGTGTGGACATTAGAACACAGAAAAAGCTCTGGACAAAGACAATGTTTGTAAGCAAATAGTCCTCTCCCCCAATAAAAAAGTGATAATAAAGTCTTCTTCTTGGGTTTGCTGTTATATTTAAGCTGTAAAACTGATAGCATTATTAAAGTTGATGTAGCAATAAAATATAGATTTAACTTTGAAACTGTATCTGAAATGAAGCCACATGATACAGGGAAGAGTTAACACTACTCTGAGTCAATCAAAAAGGTAAGAAGCCACCATATACGAAACCAACCTAAACCAATTTAAATATTAGTTCAAGCTCATCAACCAGAATATTCATCCAGGTCCAGATCTCCTACGACGTGCAATTAGAAGGCACCTCTTGACATATATTTGAACACTGGAAATCTACTGAAATGACCCTTTAAAGCAGCCGCATCTCATAATAGTCTACAAAGGGGGAAGGAACTTAATGAACCGTACAGTGAGAGAGACCAACATCAATTCCATGTGCTTTAAGAAAAAACATGTGTGGAGGGATTATTACTGAAGTGTTTTGCAAACATTTCAAGGAGTGTAATTACATGACAACGACTGAATTCTGCTTCCTCCTTTCTTCCCCCCTCCTCTCCTCCAAGATTAGAGTACCTCATTAAAACATTCAGGCAAAAGATAAACTAGCTAATGGTTTTGTTTTTCAGGATCATCTCAACTGTTTGGCTTTTTGTACAGCAAAGCATGGTGTAATCTAGCAAAGGAAGTTAATTTGCTGAAATTTCCTTTTGTCCACATTCATTCAATGCTTAGTTCCTTTAAAGCACACAGATCTGTGTTAAAAATGAATGAACGAGGAACACCATGAAATACAATATGCCAGCTACTGTAAGTGACTGAAAATGCAGCTTCAATTGGAACACTGGAAGATTTGTTCTAGGGTGTTTTGTTTTTTTACTCCCCACTCTTTTCCCATGAAAAAACATCAATAGATAAGACCTGAGAATTAAAACTAGACCATCACATTTTCAGCGACCCTAGAGTAATAACCCTAAATACCAGACTGCATACAATTAATTGTAAAAAGTATGCCTGTGGGCCATCATTCTTGGCATCAGTTTCTAAAGAGTTTCAGTAGTCACATTTTCAATTTGCTACTTGTTTTATTCATTTTATCTTCACATTTTTATCTACTGCTTCCTCTATAGCTCAGGCTACTAACTACTTGCACTGAAGATGAGTACTCTGGGTTCTGCATTACATACCATCTGAAAGAAGCCCACACCATCATCTCAAAAGGCATATAATGTAAGAAAAATCTATAATGCATTTTGATATCAGATTGTCAGGAAAACAACAACAACAACAACAACAACATTTTTCTCACAAAAGAATGAGGCTGCACATCATCAGATTTGGAGATGTTGTCTGAAAGGATCTTCCGAAGTGTATTTTTAAACACAGTCAAGTTGCCCTCACACAACCTATGTCAGATGCTAAAGACAAAGAAATAGGCTAATCTTTGCAGCCCAACAACAGAGGTTTATGTGTAACTGCTGCTGCCAAAATGCATTGTTCTGCACAAAGATGACAGAGATAGGTAGAACCTAAGATAGAGCATACTGATTTTTTTAAAAAATAATCGAACTATTCAGCATGCTCAAGATACCCAAATACACACACACACCACACACACATACACAGAGGCTCAATTCGGACAACACAATAAACAACTGGTGTGGGGGAAACAATCGTCAGTTGTTTTGACTATTGTGTCATTCCAATGCTGCCATAGTCAACTCAGCACTGATCCTAATCCACACCACGGTTGATTATTTATTACCATGTTGTTTGGGGAGCACACCCTAGGGTTAGGGTTAGTCAACCCACCATTGACTATCGTGTCGTCCGAATTGAGACAGAGACTTATTGCAGAACCATTCACTGAGCCAGTCTTTCCCAAAACTTTGATACGTGGGGCACTGCCATTTTTCTGAGTGTTTTGTTATGCACTGGAAAAATTATGATGTTTCTCAGTTTGCTCCCAGAACAAAGGATAGGCACATCCCCCTTGCCACTGTGGGAAAACACATTGAATATTGCTTCCTGGCATCCTACCCTCCATACTTTACCCGGTCAGTCAGGACTAAGGGGAGAGGCCAGGCTTTCTGGGAATCAACAAGGCTTCTGGGATGCTCAACTGTAGCTTGGGTTGCAACAGGGAATTCCAGTGCATCTTCCCCCACGAATATGCTGCTGTTGCCCATATATTGGCAGAGGGAACGAGGATATGTGGGGTTTTCTGACTCTGATGGACTTTGAGTGGTGGGAACATCCAATATGGTGCTTTAATTTTCAGAGACACACTTCAGCTCCCCTCACAGCACACTAGCATGCCTCGGTGTCCAGTTCAGGAACCACCACCTTAGTAGATGGGAAAAGGTGCCTAACCATGGCCAACCTCCTTTTCTCTCTTCCTATCAATGTCACTACATTTGTTTTGCACTGCTACTCCATAAAAGGAATCACTGTAACAGTCAGTGAAGAGTCAGAAATAACTCTCTGAGCAAAGTCGCTTGCATTTCATTTATTCTTTGAAAAGGCCTATCCTGCTTTTCCTCCAACGCCAGAGCCCAAAGCTGCTAACGACAAGAAATGTACAACAAACCACCACCGAGGTAAAGCAATAAACTATACAATACAGTAAGTAAAGCAAACAGGCAGCAGCAGGGAAATTGCTGTGACTGCAATTGTAGCAGAGAGATTTCAAACAACCTTCAGACATCCTCCCAGCCTTCCCAAGAGAGCCAAGTTTTAATAAGATGGTGAAATGTATACACTGATGGGGCCAGACATGCGTTTTCTGGAGAGGGCATTCCAACGCACTGGCAACATGGTTGAAAATGCCCTACTTTTTGTACGTCTCTGTTAGTGGGAGCAAGACTTCGGATATTGATTGTACAGAAGTATACGGGAGAAGGAAATTCTTTAAGGGCCATGGCTGCTTAGGGCTGTAAAGGTAAGAAACAGTACTTTGAATTGAGCCCAGTAATGAATGAGCAGCCAACAGAGGTAAAATAAGATTAGAATCATATACTCCATCTGCCCAAATAATAATATGGTAGCAGCACTTTGGACCAAGTGAAGTTTCCAGACAGTTTTCATGGGCAGCTCCATGCTGAGTGTATTGCAGTAATCTACTCTGACTGTTACTAAAGTATTAATAACCATAGCAAGACAGAGGAACTAGTGGTAAGTTCCTCTTCTATGTAGCTTAAGGGGAAGTACAGTACTACAGTACTACTAAAACTAGTGCTAGTTTTTCTTCTCATTCTAAAAGGCTGAAGTGCCTCTCATAAGACTAAGGTGAGATCTACACCAAGCATGATATAGCGGTATGAAAGTGGTATGAAAGCGGTATATAAAAGGCAGGAACCACACCAAGCAGGATATAGCGGTATATGGTATGTGTCAATGGGCCCCAACAGTTGTCAGTGCACTTCAATACTGCTATAAAGCAGTAGTGTGGCTCCTGCCTTTTATATACCGCTTTCATACAGCTATATCCTGCTTGGTGTGGACCTGGCCTCAGTTACTGGCAGTAAAAGGTTTAAGCTACAATATGATAGGATGTTTTGTATTTTGGCCTCACCCCCTTTGCCCACCACTGCCATGCAGGCCCAGAGATCTGCTCTGAAACTGAATTCAGCCATTGCTGTACAAAGGTTCCCCACCGCTGTGCTAGGGTATTTCTATTTCCCTGCTAAGCCGTTATGGAATGAACGTTTAAGCCCTAGAGTCCAATACAAGTTAATTTCTTTCTGTTCAGCCATTGGGGAACCTTGGACTCAGTAGAGACTAAAACAATTCTTGCCAGACAGCTTTCTTGGATGAGAGTCTGGGTTACAAGATAGAAACCAGAACTATCCTTCAACAAAACAATGGCAGAGACACTGGCCTATTGCCTTTGCCTCACCTGACCTCCACACTCTTTCATTTTGCCTGCCTGCCTGATCGTACTTTTCCTGATCCTGGGATCCTAGCTTGGACAGACCTCCTGACTACATAATCCCTGGCATGATCCCAGACCATGACTCTTGGACAACCCCCTGGAACAAATGCTTATCTCAGTCTTCAGGACTTTTGCTTGACCTCACCTTCACTCTTTCATAAAAGGACAGATCTTTCATAAAGTGCAGTAAATAAATGAAGTAAATATCCAGTGCAGATACGTGTCTATGTGCCAGCTGTCAGAGAGAACAACCTGTTCAACTCTTCTCTGCACTGTCTTTTATTTAGAATGGCTTGATATTAACACACTATTTGGGGTAGGATCTATTTCTTCCTGCATGCCTGTACAATGCCTGTGGGGTGTGGGATGCTTGTCTTGCTCTTGGAGATGCTTGTCTTGCTCTGGCTGCATTTTGCAAGGCTGTGGAAGAGAAAATAGTTCAGGGCCGCATATGCCCTAGTGCTACCCCAACATCCAGTGGTTTGTTCACGAAAAGACTCTTCCATCATGCAGCATTCAGCCTCCTGAGCAGGAGGTATAGTAACAATTGCAAGCAGAGGAAATGTAAAGTGTCTTAAAGAACTCCTATTTCTAGAGTTCCAGTGCTCCAGAGTTATAAAAGCTTCTGGGTGCTTGGATAGAAAGAACCATGGGTTGTATCTAATGTTAGTTCTACTTAGAGTAGATCCACTGAAATGAACTGGATTTAAGTTAAGCCTACACTGGACACAACTCCATGATTTAGTGCATTTAAACATGCCTTGCTCACCAGACAGTTTTAGAATGACCAGTCATCATCATATATATGAGAAAGAAGAGGAAGGGGGGGAACCAGGAAGCTGAAGATCTCCAAAGCTGAATTATGGGCATGTTTCTATGGGTGTAATGCTTTAAAACAACGTCGGTTCCTAATCCAGCTTTCCCCAGCCTGGTGGCCTCCAGATGTGTTGGACTACAACTCCAATCATTCCCAGCTAATAGAAGTTGTGGTCACACTTATTTGGAGGCCGACCAGGTTGGGAAAGGCTATGCTAAGTTGTCAGACGACTGAAGTCCTAATTATAGCAATGCAAATAAATATTTAAAGATGCGACTATTTCTCAGTAATGTTATTTTATTTCTCCTTTGAAGTTAGAGGGAATACTTTAATCCATTAACAGGAATCTTGCTTATTAAAAAAGCCTTAGTTTTCAAGCTGGGAATGCATTGGGTGGAATGAGTGTTAGAACTTCCTCAGATTAAAACAGACAAAAAGCACCCTCTGTTGGGACAAATGCAAAATTACTTGTATGTAATTCCTAAGGCATTGACTGGCCAGCACATGATCTATGACCAACATGGAGTAAAATCACTTGTCCTTTTGAACAGCTCTCACTTCACAACCCTCATATTATTACCGTTCATTTTATCTACCCAAACATCATTTTGTAATTCAGCATTTAAAAAATAATATAGAGAAAAAGACTTCTTACCTGAAAAACATTTAGCTGTTGATTAATTGTCTCCGTTTCCATTCCAACAGGATCTTGGGAGTCTTCGTGTTCTTCAGCTTCCCCAAGCAGTTTGGAAAAACCCTTTAGTTTGCTATAGAATTCTTCAATCCGGTCAATAGTCCCTTCAATCTGTTCCTCTCTTGTTCTTGCTCTGTCAAGTAACTTGTTGCATTGCTTATTCAAAGCCTCCAAGTCCCTTTTGATACCCGCAAGATCAGGAGAAGCTTCAGCTTCACTTGCTAACATCACTTTACATGTCTTGTTTGCATTTTCATTACTGGCTATCAGTTCCTCCAACTTTTTCAAGAAAGTCTTGATACCCTCTCGCTGTGCTTGCAGGGTGACCAGTTCCCTAGCCACGGAAGCCATACTATCCAGCTCATCATCAAACTCTGCAAACTGAGAAAACATCTCTCGGATGGTGTTTTGGAAATGGCCAATTCCCTGAAGTTTAGTCTCCAGAAAGGAACATTTATCTTCAACCTGCTGGCTAACAGAGCTGTATTCATCTTCTAATGCTTCCGCCTGCAGTAACAGGTCAGAGACACCTGATGAATCTGAAGCATCCACCACCAGTTCTTGAGCAAGCTTTTTCGTCAGGTCCACTTGAGTCTTTAAGGTCTGAAGTGCTTTCTGCTGAGTCTGCATGACTGTCAAGTGTTTGTTACTGTAAGTCTGGGGTTTGAGAGAATCATGCGCTTCTAGCTGTTCTCTGGCATTCTTCAGCTGCTCTTTAACTTCCTTGGATGATTCTTGAAACCCTTTTAGTCTCCGAGCCATCTTTTCTAGACCATCTCTTTTACTATGTAATTGTTCCGTGACCATATCCATTTTCTGGATCAGCAGTGCCTTTTCCTCTTCGATAATGTCTTTATCTGTCTGACAGGCACTGAGTAAAGACTCCGCTGCATTATTTAGTAACTCCACCATTCCTTTGTGTTTGTCCAAGTCCTTCTGCCAGGATTTCACCTGTGTGATGGAATTCTCTAGCTCACCAGGATCTACGCCCATTTTGATTTCAGATAGGTTACTTTGGCACTTTGCTATCCAGGGCTGCAGGTTCTCAACATGCTCTTTGTATCGGAGGGCTTTTTCCAGGCAATCGTTTAACTTATCTTGCCTTTCTTTAACTTGCTTGTTCATTTCATCCCAGTTACCTTTGAGCAAGTTCAGCTGGGACTGCAGCTCCGCTTTCTCTGCCCCTTGAGTCTTCTGGAGGAGACTTTCACCTTCTGCAATTATTTTTTCATAAGAACCAATCTGGTCAGACATGGTCACCTTGAACTCTTTCTGATCATCAATTAATGACCACAGAGACTCCAGCTTGGTCGAGATGGGACGAGATTGATTCTGTTCTTCTTTCTTTTTATCCAGCCAGGCCTGAAAGTCCTTAGACATTTGCTGGAATTGATGAGAACTAACATATGTTGACTGAAGTTGTTCAATGTGATTGCCTGCAGAAGACCAAAACAAAATAGTTTAAAAAACAATGTATATTGCCACTTGTTCCAAGGATTATGATGGATTTCATTTCAGTCAAGGGAAAAAGCTATCTTCTAGGAAAACACATCCTTTTGCAATGTGAAAAGTGTTATAAAACAGTGTCCACCACTGGAACTTGATGGCTGAAGAACACAATGACTCGGTTCAGACAATACGTTAGTCAATGCAGTGTGAAAACTCCACTCAACAGTTGATTTTTTAGGGGGTATTCCCCACACAACATGTTCAACTCCACCGTTGTGTGACTGTGGGATACCGTGGAGTTAAGTAAAACTCAACGTGATGTTTGACAGTTCCTCCACCCTCTCTCCTCCCCCAGTCCTCCCGATGGTTTCCCATCAGCCATTGCTGCGAAAAAAACAATCCTGGCAGCTCTCCTAGAGTGGCACTCCCTCATATCGCCACTCTTGCCAGGAAACTCTGTAGCCAGTTGGAAAAGTCAACTCAACGCAACAGAAAACTCCACGGAGCCTACCACACAACATGCCACACAACCATTGTGCAGGAACTCTCCTCTGCACAGCATGCATATTCTGTGTGGAGTACTTTTTTAAAAAACTCCAATGCTGTGTGGAGTTTTCCTGCCAGACAACACATTTCTCAACTGTGGCGTAAAAACTCCACTGCGGAGTTCTAAAACCACCATGTTGTCTGAACTGAGCCATTGTTACATTTGAAGAACAACAATAGCTTGTAAGACAATTTTGCAGTCTAAAATAAGGTCAGAAGGAGCAAAACTCTCGTTAAGAGGAAGACTCCTGAGAACTGAGAACTAATCATGTACCCAGTCCAGTATTATCCCTGACTTCAGGAGTTGTCTCCAACTACTTCAGTAATAAACATCACAAACATAAATGTGATACAGTATAAAATGTCAAGCTTGCACTGCTCCCTCAAAGCACAGTGAGAGAAAGTCCAACCAAGGATCGCTGCCAGACCCATTATAGCAGGGTTGCAGAACCTTAGGCCTGCAGGCCAAAACTAGCCCACCTAGGGTCAAAATCCTCTCTTCCAGGATTACCCAGAAGGCAATGCCCCCTTCCCCAAGCCCCATCCCCTTTCCCACCAACTGCCAGTCATTTGGTGTGATACCTCCAAGTACCAGAGGCAGTAAGCCTGTATACACTAGTTACTGGGAAACATGGGTGGGAGAGTGTTGTTGCACCCATCTCCTGCTTATAGGTCCCTGGTTGACAGCTGGTTGGCCACTGTGTGAACAGAGTGCTGGACTAGATGGACTCTTGGTCTGACCCAGCGGGGCTCTTATATTCTTATGGTGGTTTCCCAGCTGTTTTGCAATTTTTCCCCATTTGAAAAGGTTGAAATGCCCCTCCTAAGGCTTAGTTACTGGCACTAAGAGCTTTAAGCTAAAATGATCTGGTATTTTGGGTATTTTTAGTCTTTGCCTTTGGTCGTACCCTATTTTGCCTTTGGACCCGCCCAACACTGGAATGCGGCCCCCAAGAGCTTCTCTGAAATTGAATTCAGCCTTCGGGTGGAAGAGGTTCAACACCATGGCATTATGGCTTTACTGCTCATCTGATGGGACCCCCTTGTCTGGGTCTGAAAGTCTGTTTGAAACTACAGTATGTGCAATACAAAGACACACAGACTAGATAGATAGATATTACATTTTCCAAAACGATGTTTGTACACAAAGGGGCACCTTAGCGAGCATTTAATCACCATGTGGGAATCATCCTTGGTGAACATGTGTACAATTTACTCTCAGTCATAGATCTCATTTGGCATCTCAAATAGAGAGATCCAGGTAATTGGAAAAGGCTAGAAAAATGCATCTGTGCCTCCACACAATCTAGGCCCTGGATATCATCTGATTTCCTTCCAGACACTGCTAGGAAGTGTTTGGGGGATAATCAGCAAAGTCCATTTTTGTTCAGGGAAATTAAACAGTTTTCTCCACTATTATGCTTTTATGTTTGACCTCTTTTGCTTTGCCACTAACCTGCTTTTCGTTCCATATCCTTAAAGGGTTTGATGACACCATCTAATTGCCTAGCGAGTTCTGCTTTCAAGTAATCTTCTGCCACTAGCACTGACAATTCCTCGCACAGAGCCTGAGCGGCATTTATGTTCCTCATTTCCTGTTCTATTTCTTCTTTCACTTCTCTGGTCGCTTCCAGTTGCTGCTTCACAGCATCAGGGTCTGTACTGACAGCCAGGCTCTTGTTGAGTTTACTATCCAAGGTGCTAAGTTTCGCAGAAAGGTTTCTCAGACAGCTTTGGTACTCTGTGCTTTTGACAATGGCTTGCTCAATTCGTCCACATCGGTCACTCAGCTGTCCTGTTAAGCCATCCCATTTCTGTGCCACAGCGGCCAGTTGCTGCTTCACAGTTTCATGAGAAGGCGGGTGTTCACCTGGTCTCTTCAGGATCCCTTGTCCTGCTGTGGTCAGCTGTTCGTACTGGGGTTTTCGAGTGTCAAACTCTTTGAGCAGAATCTGAGTAGAGAGTATCTGAACATTAATTTCAGGAAGTGCAAGGAAGCACATATTCCAAACAGTGAGCAACGGTGAGCACATGACCAATTCTGGCCCACTTGCATTGGCTGCCTGCATGTTTCTAAACCCAATTCAAGGTGCTGGTTTTAATCTATAAAGCCATATATGGCTCAGCTATGCAATACCTGATGGAACGCCTCTCCTGACGTGAACCTATTTGGCCACTACAATCAACATCTGGGGCCTTCTGCGGAGTGCCTCCATCGATAGATGCTAGGAATGTGGCAACAAGTGAGAAAGCCTTCTCAGTGGTGGCTCCCCAACTCCTGAGAGGCCCATCTGGCACCAACACTGTCATCTTTTCGGCACCAGGTTAAGAATACCCTCCACTCCCAGGAATTTAATGGCATATGATGGGGCACTTATGTCAGCTGTCTTGAACAGGTCTGTTATTAAAATTGTTTACTGAAATTGTTTTTCCTATTTAAATTGTTTTAAATTTTGTAAGTAAAAATGTTTGATACTATGCATTATAATATTGTATTATGTAATGTTGTATAATATTTAAAATGTTGTAGTTTGTAATTTTTGAATTGTTGTGAACCGTGCAGAGGACATTGGCTATTGGGCGGTATCTAAATGAAATTAAGAATAATATTGTTTTGTTTTTGTTTTGTTAAAAAAATAATCTGTTTTGTTAAGTTCACAATAAAAAGATTACATAACAACAACAACAAAGCCTTGATCCAACCCTTTCATTCACTTAGGGATTTTTACTACCTTCTGCCACAATTAAACCCTTCAAAGGTTTTTGTTCTCAGAATAAATTGTGCCCAATAGGGATTTTTTTCTTCCGCTTCCACCTAAATAAAATAGCAAAAGCCCAGCTGGCCACATTCACCTCTTTGTGTGTGTCTAAATGACCATACGGATTATAAACTTTGGGCCTGAACCAGTTAAAGGTTAGCCATGATTAAGCCCCATTGAAATCAATGCGACAAAGTAATTGCACTTAAATTAAGTCCCATAGCTCTCAATAGGATTTAATCATAACTACCTTTATCTGGATGGATACCAAAATGTGTGATTCAATGAAATTCAAAACCAAGGGGACTGAAATCCTTGTAAAATGTCTAAGTGCTGAAAAAGGCACATTTTAAAGTGTCTACAATGAAATAACGGCAAGACTTAATAAATGTTTTCTCCTTTGAGGAATACGGCCTGTGTAGGGTTTTGTTTTTTTTAAAGAAAACGGATTGTTCTTTGGTCCTGTCGTATTCGTTTTGAGAACTGTCTGCAAAAAGGCAAACTAAATGAGTTTTGTAGATAAATTGGTCAGCAAACTTCTGCTGACTGAGCCATACCGTGAGGCCATATTGGTAATGTTTTGAGACAAGGAAGTAGAAGTGCTGTTCTACAAATAATATGCAGTGGAACCAAGTGCTCACCTGAACCTGCTGCTTTTGTGTGTTCAGCATGTTTGGATCAATTGACAGTGGTCCAAGCACGCTGACCATTAATTCTTTTTCCACCAGCCATTGTTTCAACTGAGCCTCAGTTGTTTGGAATTGGGTCAGATAATTTGATGACTCTTCCAGTTTTTTCTGCCTGTCGGTTGCTACCTGGCTGAGGTCTTTCCATTTGGAATCTATAGCAAAATAAAAATAGCATTTTAAATTATGCATTATCAAATGCCTATATATAATATCCCAAACTAGAGACCAAATCTCATAAACCAGTAATAATGTTTGGACCACCATGCGCAGCATATAAGTTCATCTGAAGTGGTCCTGCATCTTTAAAATATTTACACTTGGTGTGAGACAGGGAAATTATTCATAAAATCCCTCATTTCATCTCTTTGATTAAAATGCCTCTTGAAAAACACAATTTCATTGAGGTTGCTCTGCCAGACATGTAGTTCCCCATGCAGTTGTGTCAATTTTTATCATGCCACTACTAGACTGACCATATGAAAAGGAGGACAGGGCTCATATAACTTTAACAGTTGTAGAGAAAAGGGAATTTCAGCCAGTGTCATTTGTATGCAATTAGTTCCTGGTGAAATTCCCTCTTCATCACACCAGTTAAAGTTGCAGGCACTATACTAGAGTGACCATATACAAAAGAAAGCAGAGCCCCTGCACCTTTAACTGTTGTGATGAAGAGGTAATTTCACCAGGAACTAATTGCATACAAATGATACTGGCTGAAATTCCCTTTTCTCTACAACTGTTAAAGTTACATAAGCCCTGTCCTCCTTTTCATATGGTCAGCCTACCACTACAGATATCATTTTTCAGGTATTTTCAAAGCCTTGCCAAAACTTGCCATGGATACATGGACATCTATCACTTCTCATAAACAGCTTGGCACACAGAACAACCTCCACATGGTTTTGTTTCAAACGAGCCAAGGGTTCTTGGCTGTCATCTCGAGGAGGAAGATTGCCAGGCTAAATAGATCTTTAGTCTGATCTTCAAGGCAATTCATACAAGTCTAGAAATACACCTTTCTCCAAAAGTATTCCTGTGCCCACATTATTGAACTCACCAGCATAGCTTTACAGACAGAAGATTTTGTAGTGATTTGTCTGTCAGGGAAAATTTCTGGTTAAGTTGAATAAAAGAACTGGACAAGATTTGAGTGTCCAGGGAAGACTGAACAGCCAGCTGCATTCAATAATCTGATAAAGTAGTTTTTTCCCTATGCTGTTGAAAAGATCAGATAGATAGGGAAAATCTTTCAAGAAGGTTAGGTAATTGGTTGTGTGCTGAGTCAGGGTTCAGTAAATGTGTATATTAGTAAGGAGATAGAAATGGATGTTAGTTAGGCTGGAGATTTTGTGCCGGAGGCTGGTGGAATGAGAGATTGATGTATGGAGGATTATGCTATGCAATAGCTATCTGGAAAACCTGTATTATCTGGAGGAACCAGTTGCCTGTGTATATATATATATATATATATATATATATATATATATATATTGGAACACAGTAAAGGACTTGTATTATACACAATACTGCTGGAGTGTGAGTATTTCTTCACTGCTTGGATTTATACTGGACTAAAAACGCTTACTCTGCTTATGCGAACGGGGAGTGCTTCTCTCCCGAACATTGTCATGTGCCAGATCACAGACGTAATGCTGGGTTCAGACGTAATGATTAACCATGGCTTGCTTAGCTTATCTCTGGTTTGTTTGTTTGTTTGTCTGAATCCACCCCAGTCAACTAACTATAGTTTGCTTGGAGTTAACATATCACAGTCCGAAACCATGGTTTGAAGTTTCTTCGTGAATCTCAGCTGATGTTAACTATGGTTTGTCATTATGTCCAAATTTGGTATCCTGGCTTAATCCCAGTTTGTTGCATCACTATGTTGAGGGAAGAGTAGCTAGAATATGGAAGTGCTCATACAGTTAGGAGACTCTCACTGGTGCTTCACAGACCCGTCTCTCCCTTCTCAGTCCAGCTGGCAATACACACTTTTCCCTGCCTACCTCCCTGCTGACAAGTTCTGCCTCTCCAGCCTAGGTGCCTAGCTCTACAGCAGCTTTATGAGAGGGGGGAAATTAAGAGACGACAGATGCTTTAGCCCATATATAATGAAGGACAAACGTTAAAAGCAGGGCTGGGGAAGCTCAGCCTTGGGGTCCCAAACTGGCCCTCCAGTTGCCCCCTTTCCCCCAGCCACCAATCATCTGGTGGTTTCCTGGCTTTTGTGCAGTTTTTCCCCCATTTTGAAAGGTTGAAATGCCTCATTTGAGGCTTAGCTACTGGCAGAAAGAGCTTTAAGCTACAACGTGCTCATATTTTTTATATAGTCTTGGACCCACCTCTTTTGCCTTTGGTCATATCCCTTTGCCTTCAGCCCTCCCGACTATCTGAACATAGCGCCCAAGCGCTTCTCCAAAATTTAATCTGGGGCTGAAAGAGGTTCCTCACCACTGGTTAATAGCATACCATACTCTTAGGAAGCTATATCGACAATCCAACACATGCAATTGCATAGTGTGATCTAAAAGCTTCCCCAAACTACTGCCATAGCCACTGATTCACTTACTACTAAACTCTGTTTATGCAACAATCCATTGTCCTGTTTTTTGCCCTAAGGACCCAAGTTATCAAATTATTGCTAACACCTATTCTTCCACTTGCTCACTAGTAACATTTTAATATGGGAGTGGGTTGTGGGGGAGGAACATTGTACCTTTACTGAAAGGCAGGCCACAGCAGGAAGGGTTTTTTGTTTAGGAGGAAAGCATTAACAAAGAGAAGCTTTTGTGTTTTGCTCAGGATCTTGCAAAGAATGGCCAAAGATCTATGAGGACAGTGTTTGTTTCCCTGCCCCATTTCTGCAGTTGCTCAATGGCAACAAAACTGATTATACGGGGCCAGTCTTTGGTTGCTATAAAATGTTTCAGTATAGCAACCGTGTATTCACAGAGATAACCAATATGAGGTGAAACAAGCCGTAGTTTGTTTGATCTTCTGTGAATGGGATCCTGGCTCCTTCAACAAACTATAGTCAAAACAAACTATGACTTAGCCTTATGCCTGAGCGTGGCCAGTGAAGTCCTGACACTTTAAATAGAAGAGGAATTTGTGTTACTGTGATATTAACTCCCTGTGATATTAGCTTTCCATTTATGTCTGTGTCATGCTTTAGTTTCTCTCTTGCTTCTTCCTGTACAAGATATTTTGTTATTATTATTGGGAAAGCTATAAATGTCTCTTTTTTCCTACACTGCAAAATGAAGCTTATTTCTTTTTGTAACCTGGATCCATCTATGCTAAACTGCGGTTAATTTTGCTTCAGGTTTATCTATATAGATTTGGCTTGGTTTCCTTTAGATTTTACTCCAATTGTTACATTTTTTGACAATTTTCAGAACCACAGGTCTGGTTATATAAATACCCCCTAGAAAAAATGATGGCTTTCAAGCTAACATTTATTTTGAGGTACAACAACTCCCAGAAGAAGGAAAAACACACACAACCTGTAATACATGCACTTATTGTCCAAACATGGTCATTTTCTCAACTTTTGGCAAAAATCATTAAGGAGGATGGGGTTTTAAAATCTATATATATATATATATATATATATATATATAGCCAAGTGGCACTAAAACCCCACACTTAACAGAAAATGCATTATAGTATGGAAAATACCCAAAGGGCAGCTTCACATGCTAGCTTCTATTGTCTTAATTAACCCAACAAAAAATATGTGTGCATCCAGGGCAACAACAACAACAGAATTGCAACACTTAAACTAGTTAAGCTATGAAGCTCTTGTAAGATAGTTGCGTTAGTTGAAAAGCAGAGTAGGTATGCATCCTTGAATGACATGGAAGAAAAGCAGTGTATAAACTTCATAAACAAAAATATGCATACATACAGAACTGTATGCAGGATTATAGCCAAAGGCTCCAAACGGAGTGGGATTGTACTAGAGTAAATACTGTGGAACATGGCTGTATAGGCCAGCCTTCCTGAACCTGCCACCCTCCAGATGTAATGGACTACAATGTCCACAATCGCCAGCAAGCCTGGCCCAGCAAGTCCAACACAACTGGAGGTGGGAAAGGCTGGTACAGATGATGCTCCAAAGGTAGAATAGTACTGTTAGTGGTATTCCAACAGAAGCATGTTGGGGCTATTCTCATTAAACAATTCAAGTGTATCAATTGCAAGCCTCCACCCGATGCCTAGAGCAACTGTAGTGCAATACCTATTTTATCCAACATCTGTTTCCATTTTGGCACCTCAGGAGAGCCTGGGTTCTTCTCCAGCAGCTCTGAGACTCTATCTTTCAGCTCTTGCACTTTATTTTCGTTCTGTTTCAATTCTGTTTCAAACAGCTGTGAAGAATGAACATGTTAGGCTTGAGAATGCATAAAACCAATACATTTGGCAAAAGGAATGCTTCATTAAGATGGCCTCTTAATCTGTTTAGACAGCCAGTCAATCTGTTTAGGCCGCCAGCTCTGATATAAATTGTGTTCCCTGTTTTTTATTGCAGGTATGCAATTTGCCTGATTATCCTATATCTCCAATAGGCATTTTTATGAGGCTTGCAAAAAGGATCTGTGCAAAGTGCTAATAGCTGGCTGTATGGTTACACGTGTATTATTAAACAGCCCCTCTCCATTAATCTAAATAAGAACCTCACTTAAAAAATTAATTAACCTTAATTGATAGTTTTGAACACACACAAAGAGAGAGGGACATAGAGAGAGAAGCTACCTTATGTTGATCCACTTGCTCTTTAACTGCTTCACCATCAAGAAGAGCTGTTTCCCATTTGGTGGCAGCAGTATCCATTTTCTGTAACCATTCCATCATTGAATTTGATTCCTCTTGGATATTTTGCATATTTGAAAGCATGGATTCCAATTCTGATTTTTTTCCCTTCAGTATTGCTCCCAAATCATCATAATCATGGCTTACAGTTGACATATTATGTTGGACAGTGGTCAGTTCTGTGAAAAAAGCGGGTATATGTTTATCTCTTTAGTTAAAAACACACACCTTGAACTAGACATATCATCTGGGGAGGGTGCAAACATTATACATTAAAAGTTTACATCCGTGCATGTAATAATAACACAACATCTTACAGTGACTTCTTGCTTACACAGCTGAAACGCAAACGTGGGCAGATTGAGAACCAGGAGTCAGTCACTAGGCTGTTGGCAGTGGCTAATAGGGACAAGATTGAATAAGGACTGCCAAAGGCAGTGAGGTGGGTGGCTACCAGGAAGAGGGCCTTTTCTGTTGTGGTGCCCCAGTTGTAGAACGAACTCCCTAGAAGATTTCTCCTGGCGTCTATGTTGTACTCCTTTCGGAGCCATGTGAAGACCTTTTTATTTTCCCAGGCATTTTTGCATTCTAGCCTTATAGCTCTGCTGTTTTAAATTTGTATTTAATTCTCTGCATTGCTGCTACGTTTCATTCTGGTTATACTTTTTATACTGTCGTTTTACGCTTTTATATTTTATATTGCTTTGTTTTATGCTGTACTTGTGGTTTTAACTGTGTGAACTACTCAGCGTTTCGGCTCTTGGGCAGTATAGAAATCTGTCAGGAATGCTTTAAGGTAGATTCTTGCACTGAGCAGGGGGTTGGACTCAATGGCTTTATAAGCCCCTTCCAACTCTACTATATGATTCTAGTAAAGGACTTAAGGAAGACCATCTTCCAGGTCACAGGACATAACCTGTAAGAAGTCAAAATTATGTTCTTTGGGGCTTTTGAAACATGGCTAGTTACTTTGTTATTATCATTCTAACGTATTTCAGCTTCTGATTTATTAAGAAGATCAAATTGTTAATCAAAGACTGAAATGAGGGCATATTTACTGATTTAGTCATTTAGTGCTTGTTATGTTCAGGGTGGTTATCCTGATACAAAATCCCATTTACATGGAAGGAGGGCCTTCAAGTTCAATAACAAACTTGGGTAGCCAAGCTTGGAAGACCTCTACCTTGGAGAGCCATTAGAAAAAAAGAGACAATGGGTAGTATCCAAGTCAACACTAGTGCTAACATGAATTGCATTGTGTTAGTCTAAGTGACCTCTAGAGTAACCCCAATAGCGTTAGCTGGAGCATTGTACTAGAGGTCGCTTACACTAGCACAACAAAATTTATATTAGCGCTAGTGTTGATCTGGATACCATCCAATATTGTGCTGGATTGTCCAATCTTCTGACTCAAGACCAAAGCAGAGGGGAAATGGGAGAGATGTGGAGTGTCTCTCGACGTTGGTTTTTATTTTTTACTGTGGCTGTGAGGGAGGAGGGCAGAAGGAATGGGCAAACATGCGATGTTGGAACTCGTTGAGATTTTGCGAATTATTCTTTGAAGCTTGCTTCAACTCATTTGCGTTCCTGAATGCAAACATCTTGTTTTTGATCGGGGAAAATGCTAATTTCCCGCAATAGGCTAAAGCGTGAAAATGTGTGTGTCGGGGGGGGGGGGGGGGTTAAGATCTGCACAAGTGTGCATATATGCAAATGTGCACTTTCAGAAGTGCCCATTTGTACAAATGCATACTTTTGAACATGAATGCAAGTTCAGGAAATTGTGGAAATTTCCTGAGAATCGTATCTCTGCTTGTATTTGCATTCAGGTTTGGGAATAGGACATCTGAGAACAGGAACAAAATTCTCATACATCCCTGGGGATGTTGGGGGCAGGCAGTGGAATTGGATTGGAACAGCATGGCAGGAAAAGATGGACTCAGCCCTTTCTCCTCAGACCATTTTTCTAATTAAAATAAATAAAATAAATAATCGGATTTTCTCCTCACAGCTGCAGTAGAGCCACATTCTAGTTCGGCTTTCCAGTACATGCAGCTTTATATGCTTGCTATCCTGGACCAGTCAATAGTTCAAGGTACCTTTCTAGAACAGAGAATTCCAGCTGACAGAGGTAACAACTCTGCTATTGTTTACACTTGTTCGTGGATGAAAAAGAGATGAGTCAAGAGGCCATGATCTTGTCTCGACACTCAGTTAACTGCAACCAATTGCTTACCCACTGAATATATAACATTGAAATGTGGGTTTATATGGGGCTTAAGTTCAACCAAGACCAAAAGCCCCCAGCCACTTAGGGATTTTGACTGTTTTCAGGAAGCACCATTAAAAGGGGCAAATTGTGACCATCCTCATGCTTCTTCAGTTTATTTAGTTGTGCCATTATTAGCTATTCCTCACCTTTGTTTGTCAGGAAACCCTGAGCACCTGGAGCTATTCCTTCACCATTTAGTATTGTTCCAGTTCCAGCTGAAAAAGAGAAGTTTGAGAAGGTCTACTCATATACTATGAAATTTAGCCAGGCTCTCTCGGCACTTGAATCACTTTCCTAACAAATATAAGGGCCAAAGTAGACGTCACCTAGAAAGATACGTGATTGTTCTTTAGATGGTTAATAGCAGCCATGGGGGAGTGTGCACGTGTGTCTGACTGGGAAAGAAAGTTTTAACCCTTTACCCTAGGCCATTTCCCCCATGAAGATTGCCCCATCAAAGCTGCTATTTGCCCAGTGGGACCAAATGTTTAGAAATTATGGGTGCAGAGAGTAAAGGTTAAATTCTCTCTCTCCCAGTGTTGTAGTTGGATCTGGATTCTCATCGCCACCCCCACCCCATGATTGTTCTTAGGTTTTAAAAAAATATGGAATATCTGATCTAAATCTCTCTCTGTCATGTCTGGTTGCACCCTATAGCTTCTTTTTGGAAGTATGCCGGTGAATGTTTTAACATAATTGTACAAACGGCATCCAGTAATACATGAAATTATCTTGGAAATCTTTCGTTACGTGTTTTACTTGCAGGTAATTCTTCTGCATGAACCTTTGTACCTTGTGTAATCGATCCCCCCCAGGGGCAATTTGTAGACGCTGTACACCGGAGAGTCTCAGGATCAATGGTGTAAGAAATATTAAGGACTTATTCTCAACAGTTATGTTCATGAGAGGCAGCTTGTAATTCAACAGTATTTAGTCAGAAACACTAACAATCCTCAACTTTAAGCATGCACTGTACAACGTGATGAATTTAAGCCACAATACAGAAAACGTAAGCAATTGCCTGCATACCAACCCACTCATTTCAAGTATTCTACTTTTATATTCTATATATATATTTCAAGAGATTTATTAATTTTATTTACAAGTGGGTTTCAGAGTGAATCCTCTGAGCCCAATTCCAACCCCCTTCCAGTCTTTAGGTGGTGAAAGAACCTTGCCACAAAAGGATTGGGGATCCCTGGAGCTCAGTTCTCTCTTCATCTTGAGAACGTTTGATGGTAGGACCCTGCTGTCAAAAGAATAATTTTGCAGGAAACTAGTAGGGTCCCATCAAGGCTTTTATTGTGCAATTACATTGCTTCATTCACAGAATTTTACAGTGGTCCAGAAGATGTTTCTTTCATTTGTAATAAATAAATAAATAAATAAATAAATAATAAAAAACCCCAAAACCAGGCTTTCCCACTGCTTCTTCTGTCTTTTTTCTTACCCAAAAAAAATCCACTAAGGAAGAAAAGACAGAATATAGTAGCTGTACAATGCCTTTTGGTTGTTAACGCTAGGAATCCTCCATCTGGAACACCCCTTGACTAGGCAGAATGAGACCTGAGCTATACTTCCTTCTCATCCAGTGAATATGATTCCTCCCAACCTGTTCAGGCCCAAGAGTACTGCCTTCATGTTACCTCTGCTGGTCAGGATATTCCCCAGTACCATGAGAGAGAAGCAGACATACTCAATGTTCATTCATACAGGTAGGTTTTAAAGTTTGGGAGGAGGCAGAGCGTTGTTCTCACTTCCCACTGTTTTTATGCAAGGATAGGGGTCTTTTCCATCAGTAGAGACCTTCCCTGTCCTCCCTCATCTAGGGGATATCTATACATGGATGTACCACTATATAAATATATAGATGTGTAATTTATGTTCCAACTGTTTATTTTGTTCATTTTCAGAATGTCCCTAAACAGCAGGTAATCATCATTCCCATTGTACAAATGGAGAACTGAGAATTATATAATGATTTTCCTAAGGTCACCCAATTGAGTCAGTGGTTGAACAGGGCTTTGAATCCATTCTCTAAAGTCTAAGACTGTTATTAACTGAGCTACACTGGGCTAAGCAACTTAAGAGTAGACTGGTTAAAAGTGTGACCTTTGTACCAGCAAAACATTTAAGATACTTCTACGCATCATAAAATCAGTCCTTGATCAGGTCAACCAAGTGTTCTCGTAACTAATTTTGCTTGGTATAATTGTAGAGACAAAACACAATAGTAAAATGACAGGCTGAAATCCTATACATGCCTACTTAGAAGTAAGATAATTGAACTCAATGAGACTTATTTTTGAATAGACATACATAGGATTGTGCTGTTAGGTATCAGTGCTGTTGTCCAAAGTGTTGTGTTTGAAGCTGCCCTAAATACAAAATATGCATACAACATACTAATTGTGATGGTGCAAATATCCATTATTTGCTGCTTGGAATTGGGGAGCTGATTCCTTTTTGATTGTCCATTTTGAATATTTTAGAGCAGCATATAATACATGTTGGTGTCTTGCAAAACTGACTTGTTGTACATGTGTCTTGTTCTGGGACACCTGGAACCATGTTCTGAATGAAAGCTGTCATACATCTTTAGCTCAAAAAGACACTTTGTGTCTATAATAGTATGCATTGTGAAATGGGACCTCAAAACATCATGTTGAGCTGATTTTGGGATAGACAAAATGTTGGATGAGAGGTTGTCCTAAATTAAATTGTGGCACAAAAAGAGCCACTGTCCAATCATCAATTTGTTTTGTATTTACCAATTTTCCCATTTCATAAAATTGGCTTCAGAACCCTCCTTTCTTAGTTATTCTAAAGCCAATTTCATGAAGTGTCAAAGTACCCATTATTTATGAAGAGAATAAGAACGCTCAGTAGAACCCATTGCATGTCTATGTAAGCAGAGAGCCGGGAGATGATGATTTAATGAAGCAGAATTAATGGTTGCCTTGGAGAAGGCCAAATATTCACCCCTTGTCACCAGCTGGAAGGTGAGTGCTAGCCTAATGGCAGCTGGGAAATGGTGAGAGAAACCCAGCCAGCCAAGTAAGCGAGAAGTTCTCAGAACACAATAGTGAGGCCTTTCTATATTCCCCACTCTGGAAAGAATTCCCACTAATACCAAACCCTCAACACTTTCACAATGCAACAAATTTAGCGAGCACATTCTGAACAGTCATTTAAACCTTTTAAAATATTGTCTCAGTACAAGTTCTACTTTTGGTATGGCTGGATACTGCTACAAAAGGTTGATTTACACATTAGGTTTCTACAGTTCTTTCCCCTGAGATTTCTTGGCTTTTATTGCTGGGTGTATTAGGAATTAGTGGATCCTACAGAATGTAAAGTGAAGATATTCTGTAATTTAGAAGGATCCAATACATTTTAAAAGGGATCACAGTGCATATAAACAGGGGCTAGCAGCCTACACTGTCCTCTATTAACCCACACAGCCAATAGGCAGTTGTGTGACCTGTGTGGGTACTCATGGTACCAGCATTTTCATTTTCATTGGACATTTCCAGTGCTCTGGCTATGCATTTGAGTGCTGGACCAGGAGCAAGAGAAGCTAGCATATGGATATACTTGGGTGTAGAAAACTCATGGGACTTGAAATATCAGATGTTGCATCAGAGGTTAAAGAGGTTTGGAAAGAATATGCTTTCCATGGGTTTCTCCAGTGTTGTGTTATGTTATGGAGATATCTTTATTGGTTCTAATTTTTTTTAATAGAGATTGTCATCCTTGCATCCTTTGCTGCAGGTACATGGCAGGACAATGGTTCACTAGATTGCTATAGAAGGGATATACACTCAGGGAATATGACTTCCCTATATTATTTCAATATTTTCAACCACTAATTATATTTGTAAACAGGACAAACATATTCCCATTCTGAAAGACTTAACATAGTCAGGAACGACCTTATCATCACACACAACTTACTTCTTCAATGATCAACCCATGCCCTGTCTGCTATAGTAGGGATGTACGCTCAGGGAATATGATTTCCCTAAGTTATTACAATGTTATGTTTGCTGAACTGAAGTTGGGAAATATATAACATGGATGAATAAAATACCAGGAAACATTTTTTTCACTGTGCTAACAATCAAGTTAAATAAAAATGCAAATAAAAGGAAAGGAAGAAACCAATATTGTCTTTATCATTTCATTGCTATTGCCAAGTATCAAAGAAGATGGGGGCCCTTACATTTCAAGACTACCAAAATGGCTGCCATATTTTTTCCAACCTACATAGCATTCGTTTGGGAAGCATTTCTTAAAACAATATATTTTTGTTAGTCATTTTATTCTATTCATACATAATGTTTAAATATAAAAAAAAATTCATTGTTGTGCTAATTCATTAAACATACCTGATTTTACTCCCCTTGACTTTGCAGGGGAAGTCACAGCACTGATTAGGTTGCATAATGCTGTTCCTCTGCTAACCATTTTCTGAATATCAGGTGCTTTTGAACTCCATTCATCTTCCAAATTCTAAGAAATTAGCAAATTGTTATTTTCTTCCAACAACTATTTTTGTACAAAGAGACAAAAAGTATTTCCATTCTGAAGGACTTAACATGGCCAGAAACTATCTTATCAAGGACATTCTCCTTACTTCCTTCGCCATCCACCCATGCCCTGTCACATATCATATATGGTTCATAACATCTTTAAAAACTAAGAGAAGCTCAAGCTTCTCTAGAAGCGCTGTCCTCCTACTGCAGATGCACGTAGATGAGCTGTGGATATTCACTAGTGAGGGAAATGAACTTCATATCCTCCTAAGCGTTTGCTGCATATTCGAGAGAATATGACAAAGAGCTTAAAAAAATAAACCTCACCAAAGTGCAAGTGTCTTTAAAAAATGTGATCTGATGGCTTGCAAAAGAAAAGGACAGCCAACGCAAAATTAAAGTAAGAAAATATATAAGCTAGGATTTAGTCATACTTGTAGTAGATCCATTGATTCCAATGGGACTTCAGCTGGACATGATTGACTCAAACCTCACTGATTTCAATGGGTCTATTCTAGGTATGACTAAATCTGGATCAAACCCAGTTATTGGTGCCAAAATTCAGCAACAACTTTGTTAATATTTAAACCTTGCCACTTATCTTTTTATCAAAACGGACAAGATTTTGCTGAACCATAGTCAAAAATGTCCCAATCTAACAATTGACTGCAAGTTGAACTCCCGTCTCACAAGAACTTCCCCATTTAATACATCCTTTTGCACACACTGAGTGCCTCTCTCATTTGGAGTGGGTGGGGAAGTCCTTGCATGGGCCTTACATGTGCTTGGGAATGCATATAAAGCTCTGGAGCAGCTGCATTATAATAATAAAAAAAGGATGATCACATTCCCTATTTACTCGTCTTAGCTTCTGAGGCCTAAAGGACAACCTTTGCTTAAATAATTGTCATAATCCCATTAATTGAAGTATTGTCTGCAACTACAAGAAATTGCTCACCTTGGTGCTTTGCAAATGTTTCTTTAAGGTATCAGTATTTAACAAGGGTTGTGTATCTGGAATTCTTTCAGTCATCTCATCTATCCAGTTCTTCAAAGATTCTACATGAAGCTTGAATGTATCCATTTGCTGTTGGCAAGAGGACACACCCTCTTCTCTAAATAATTAAAAACAACACAGAAGGTTTATGGGATAATTTGTCTCCTTGTTCTCTGGATTACTTGGGCACAAACCTAGGACTTGAATTGCCTTAACAGCACCAACATGCACAGAAGTTGTTTCATAACGGTAATAATAGTCAGGACTGAAAGAGCTTCTTGGACATGTCGAGTATATTTATGCATGCATGGAGGGGTTGTAAATTTCCCCTTCCGATTGAAGCCCCACACACCACATCACAAGTATTGCTCTATAGCAGGGGTCACGAGAGACTGTGGTGGGAATAGGGGGGCTTACAGTGTACATCCAGAATGCCAAACAGCCCATTGCATTTTTGCCCAACAAATAATATTTCCTACATATTCTTATTCTGTAGTTAGTTAGTTACTTAATTATGTGCTTTCAAGTCAGCTTTGAATTCATGCTGTGCCTCGCCTCAAGCCGAATCCCCAAAACCGAAGCAAGGCGGGCTGATTCGGCCCCCTCGCTCCAGTTTCGAGATGGTTCCAGGTCAGCACAAGGCCCTTAAAACTGAAACACATCGGTACCGAGGCTTTGGGGGCCTCAAGCCACTTCGGAGCAGCACTGTTCAAGGCTGAGTTGCCTTGAGGGGCCTGAATCTCGCCTCAGCCTCGAGGCGAAGCGGGCTACCCCCAAAGCACCCCAAGTCGAATCGGGGCTGTTTTGGGGGCTCCAAAACGCCCCTTGAGGCAAATCGGGGGGGCATGCACAACCCTACTTTGAATTTTGGCAACTCTATGAAGCAACGACCTCCATTCACATCTGCTGTAAACCACCCTATTCAGATCTTGCAACTTCATGTCCGTATCCTCCTTTACGTAGTCAATCCATCTCTTATTTGGTCTTCCTCTTTTCCTTCTACCTTCTGCTTTTCCTAGCATTATTATCTGTTCTAATGAGTCATTTCTTCTCATTATATGTCCAAAGTATGATAGCTTCAATTCCTATTCTAATTGTCATTCTTATTCTTATTGTCTTTTAATTCTGTAACATCATTGAAAGCCAGTAACTCATTTATCACTTTATAAATTACAAAATACATTGCAACTACCTTATATGATTGTGTAGGACATAATTAGGAAGTCTAACTAGGGCTGCTGCATTATTTCAAAAAGGCACCCATAATGAAATGTTGGTTATATGTACATTTTTTTTTGTAATAAACAATATACAAGTTAGGAAGGACATAATTAATCAGCAAAAATTATTTAATCAGCCTTATTTTCATCATCGTCACTACCAAGTACAGTTCTAAATTCAATTACTATACTCACTTGTCTCGTATAGTCTCTTCCATTTCCCTGAATTTCTTTGACAGAGCATTTACTTTTTCTAGCACTAATGACTTGTCCCCAGGAAGAGCACGAAGAGAAAGTTCTTCAATGAGGTGTTGCAAAACTTCAAGATCCTTTTTCTGCTCCATCAACTCTGTGTTGGTTTCCTACAAAATGGACAAGAAAGTAATTGCTTCATACTCGACTGCATGACCTGGTGTTCAAAATTCAGTCCTTGAACTTAGGCAGTTCCTTTATGAAAGTGGATGGGGTGGATACATCCACTGTTGTACTGCTCAATAAGGTGGAGATATAGGATTCAGATCACTAGAAATTGACAGTACCTGTACATATAGGGATATTTCAGTAACATCTTTTCCTGGGACATCAGCCTCACTGAAGACCTGAGCTTTCCTGTCCAAGAATGACTGGAGTTTATCAGACAAGCTCTCAAACAGCTCCACTTTGGTCTTCAAACCCTCCAGCTCTTCCAGCTTTTTCTTCTGTTTATTATTTGCTTCGCAAAAACGTACCGAAAGCTCATTCATTTTCACTTGTAAAGAGGATGCAGTAGATGGATCTGCCGTTTCCATGAATTTGTTCATCTTTTCTTTCATGGCATTTAGGCTGCTTTGACGACCTACAATGTCTTGTTTTAGTGCCTGAAATAGATAAAGAAATCTGAGACAACAGCCAGGACAATCAATGTGTGCACCTGTCTTTGTGGGTAAATTGATCCGCAACAGACATTAATAACTGTTCTTCCTGAAATCAGCTTCTACAGCAGTGAGAGTCACAAACTCAAAAGTGAAATGGGCGGAACCTCCTAAAGCGAAGGGATGACAAGACTATCTCCTGTTTTCTGTAGCCATCACTATTACCCCTGTGCTGATCCTGCCAGTGTATTTGCACTAGCAGTGATCTGCATAGACACATGGCTTTTGGTTATCTGGCACGCTAGCGTATCAGCACACCAGACATCTGCAAATGTGGTATGAGCATAAAGAAAGTCATTGTTTAAAAGCAACCTAATGTTAATCTGAAATATCTAAACTTGCTGGTAATTCAAAGCATGTCTTCATTCCCCTACAAAAAGTCTCATTTGAGCATTAAGTTCCTGATATTAACAGCAAACATCTGCACTATCAAAATTCTACTTACCATGCTTTTACTAATCATATCCTGAATTGCAGCAGAATTCAAAGGCACTTGACCTTGTTCCTCAAGACTCTTCTCAACACCATTCATCCAGTCAAGCATTTCATCCAATCCATCCTGAACGCTTAATGAGCGTGTCAGAGTGATCTGGAGTTTCTCGTTACGATCATTCACTGCTTTGGATAACTGGTTATATTTATCCACAATAGTATCTGAAAGTAACAGGTACAAAAAAGAGGGATGAATCTTGGCATGTAAGGAGCCGCCTTTGACAGCATTATACCAATGGTCCATGTAACCCAATGGGATCTACCGTAACTGGCAACAGCACTCAAGGTCTAAGGTAGAAGAAGTCTTTCCCAAAGCTGCTCCCTAAGATCCTCTAATGCATGGGTGCACAACCTACAGACCATGGGCCACATGCACCCCCTTGATGTAGATTAGGCAGCCCTGTCCTCCCCACCAGTTCACCAACTGTCTTCCCACTCCCAGCTGCCACTGAGAAGCTGCTGACATTGCTGCTTCTGTGGCGTTAATGGCAATGTGAAAACAATAATGTCCATTGGTGTTACCAGGAGGGAAAGGAGGCTCCTTTCAGCTACCAAGAAATAGTTGGCATCATTGCTTTTGCACTGCTAATGGTAGCACAGAAAAAACAATGCCTGCCAGGGTCACCAAGAGAACAAGGACGCTCCTCCCTTTGACCGCTAGGCAGCTGGCATCACTGCTTTCACTGGCATCACTGACTATTGGCAGTGTGGTGCCAACCAATTCGCCAGAAGAGAGGTGTGAAAGCCTCTTCTTTCCCCCGGCAACCTTGAAGCAGCCCAAATTTGGCTTTCTCTGCCTTGTAATTATTTTTAGTGAATCATAGGCTGTTCCATCTTATGGGTCCATGTATCATTCTGTACTGTTAGTGTAGAAGAAATTATTTATGATAATATATTTTAAATATGATGCTCAGTATTTATATGTGAAAGCTGAGAGGTTTTATTATATTAAAGGTTTATTATATTATTATATATTTTATTATATTAAAGCAGTATGTAAGTCCTCTTCTTCAGAGACCAGGGGGCTGTCTATATGTAAAGAAAGACCTTGGGTGAGTGTGCAGTGGCGCTACAGCAATTATATGGCACTGCATCCACCCTGCATCCACTGAGGGGCTTTCCTGCGAAGCAGCAAAGGAAAAAAGTCAGGGACTTACTCTGACTTTTTTCTCTGGAGCGAGGCGAGTATGGCGCATCTGCCATCTATCCTCGCTCCAGAGTTGCTGTGGAGGCATGGCCAGGCAGATGGCGACCCGATTGGTTGCCATCCCCCCGGGCAGAGGGCAGGGGCCTGGCCGCTGAAACGTTGTGCTTTTGCTTCAGTGTTGGGATTAGCCGCCGCCACCCCAATGCAGCAAAAGCGCGGGGGTTTACTTATTGCGGAGGCAGCAGCCCCCAAGAAACAGCAAGTGGTGGCATTTAAGTCGTGAAGCCTGTTGGGGTTGCTGGGAGGGACAGAGGGGGTGTTAGCTTTCTCCTCCCTCAGTGACCACACTAGCAGTCTCCCCGCAACTCCAGTAAACATGTGTACGTGTGTTGTGGGTGTGCATATGGGTGTGCATGTGTGCTGAAACCTGCTGCAGGCCCTGAGGCCAAAAACATTGTCCGCCCTTGCTGTAATTGGAGGTACTAGGAACAGAACCTTCAATCTTCTACATTATGGATGGGCATCCTTTATCCCTCCATCAACAGATGAGGTCAAATGCAAGCCAACAGCATTGGTGGGCAGGAGGGAATCATAATGTTTGTGTCAGACTTGCACAACTTCATTTACTGGGGGATTCTCAACCATGATGAGGTGTAAATCCATAATTATTATTTTATTTAATCAATGTCTGTTACAGCTTTGGGGGATCAACTGTACTCCTGTTGGAATAGCTGGGATAACTGAAAAAGCATTCACATGCGATGCTAGGAGTCAGTGTATCTGCCAAGTCTTCCACAAAACCATACATCTTTCTTTCACATGTTCTTTATGCCCCAAATATCATAAATGAAGAGTTAAAAGGAAAATGTCACATGGAACACTGATAAACAAACCACCAAAATCCAGCAGGTTAAGCACTGACAGGCAGAAGAAGGAAAAGTATAGCAATATTTTAATATGGGATCTTGTAACTGCAATATGTTAAACAGATGGACTTCACATACTTCAAGGTTGAAACCAAGGAATTAAAGGCTTAAGTCTGCACATCCAGCTTTCTCTTGTATCTTTAGGTCTTTATACATATTCCAGTAATCTCATATGGCTTGTCTGGTAGGGCAGAATGGTTATATTTTAAAAAAAAGAAACGAAATGAAACCCAGCCAGCTCACATATCTTCCTCTTCAAAATCTAGAGGGTTTTTTGCTCATTGAAACCACAGGATTAGCCCTGAATCCAACATTTTGTTTAACTGGTTATTACCCCTGCATTTCTTGGTAACAGTTTCTCTGTGCCAATATCTTTATTTGCTTTAAGTAGAGATATCACCAAAATCCATAACTACCTAGTTCAAATAGATTTGTACAGCTTGTAATACTTGGATATATTATAAATCGAGTATAATTTCCCATAGTTTTTTGAACCATGAAATGAAATTCTGTACATGCACAATGTTCAGGCTGTCTTGGCATTCACAGGAGTTCTTTAACGTTAACGTTAACTAGGGTGACCAGATAAAATCCAGGTCAGGGCTCATGTAACTTTAACAGTTGTAGAGAAAAGGGAATTTCAGCCAGTATCATTTGTATGCAATTAGTTCCTGATGAAATTCCCTCTTCATCACAACAGGGCCCTGCCTTCTTTTGTATATGGTCACTCTAGTATAGCGCATGCACCTTTAACTGTTGTGATGAAGAGGGAATTTCACCAGGAACTAATTGCATACAAATGACACTGGCTGAAATTCCCTTTTCTCAACAACTGTTAAAGTTACATGAGCCCTGACCTGGATTTTATCTGGTCACCATACCGTTAACCCTTTCCTTTCAATTAAACTTTCATTGACTGCTGTGAACTACACGACCAAATCACTAGACCAAGCTGGTTTTTGTTTGGTATGTATCTTCTCTCTACTTAGGTCCATTCTCTTGATTATTTCTTGCAAATGTTTTGTGTGATTGAATTTCTAAACAGCTCTCTGCCATGGCTGATTCTGGCAACTACAACTCCTGGAGGACAGGGGCATTTGATAAGGTGCACAAGGACAGCACCCTCAATACACATGTGTCAGCATTACAAGCAAAGAGGGAACTCTTAGTCACAAGTAACCAACAGGTTTTCTTCCAAATGCTGATAAATAGTCAAAAAGAATTATCCCATCACTAGTTATAAATGTTCACAGAATAGTGTTCCATGATGCACACTACGCTCAACATCTAAGGTCCTCCTCCAGGTGCCTACTCCAAGGGAAGCTCAGAGGATAGCAACAAGGGAGAAGGCCTTTTCAGTGGTGGACCCCCAATTATGGAATGATCTCCCCGAAGAGGCTCGCCTGGCACCAACATTGTTATCTTTTCGGCACCAGGTTAAGATTTTTCTCTTCTCCCAGGCACTTAACAGCATATGTTGGTTTGGTTTTTTTGACCCAGAAAAGTTGTTTTAAATGGATATTGTATTTGTAATTTGTTTTTATGGTTTTTGAATTTTGTATATCGGTTTTTAATGTTCAGTGTTTTTAATCTTTGTAAACCGCCCAGAGAGCTTCGGCTATGGGGCGGTATATAAATGCAAATAATAGAAGAAGAAGAAGAAGAAGAAGAAGAAGAAGAAGAAGAAGAAGAAGAAGAAGAAGAAGAGGTGGATCTTGGGCTACATTGGTTCTCCTGCCCCAGCTGCCTTCATTTAGTCCTTGATATCTGATCCAGACAGCTGAGAGCATGAACTGGAAATGGGGTTGCTAGGATCAACCACTGTTCACAAGATACCTCCCTTTTGAACTCAGAAAAGTTAGTACTTCATCCCGCCCGGTGCTCCTTGAATTGATGCTTCAGGGGCCTCTGAGTCATCATAGAGCCCATCTGGCATCTCTTCATTCCAACACTGGGAAGGCTAGTTCTGCCAGCTGGCTCAAAAAGGGGCACCGTGGCTGTACAGTGGTTTGCCCTGGCAATGCCATTTCGGAAGCCATTTCTAGATAGGCGTCACTACCTGGGCCAAAAGCAGCATCTAACTTTGGAGCCAGCAGGCACTCCTCTCAGTAGCACACTCCATTCATTCCTCTGGAATGTCTTCACATTTTGAACAGAAAAGGGGCCCTTTAGCATTGCGGTGGGTCGGGGGGAGATAAACGTTTCTGAAGCGGATGACATTGTAATTGCAAGAGGTGAGCCCCTCTGCTGGGCAGAAGAAGTGGGCACAAATGGTGTAAATGATCTAAAATAAATGTTATGGCAATTTTAATCTTAGCTATATAGATGTGTGATAAAAAGGAAAGTTATTCACTCTAAGGTAGTTTTGTTGAAACTCGTGCCCACAATGCTCAAAGCTACATTAGGGATTCCATATCCCCAAGGTGACTTTTTGTCTTGGAGCAGCAGGCACCCACACCAACCCCATGGCATGCCACAATATGGATATGGAATTCCCCACATGTTCCAAAAGCAATTTGCTGTGTAGCTTGGGAGCCTGCATTTTGATAAACAGAAGTGCTCTGGGAGTACTTGACGCTGAAGCACTGCTGAAGCCAAGCAGATTGAAAACTGATCAGTGGCTGGATGGGAGGCTATTGAAAGCCTCATAGAAGTTGTTCAACACCTCTCTCTCTCTCTCTCTCTCTCTCTCTTTCTCTCTCTCTCTCTCACACACACACACACACACTGCCCAGCCCAAGCACCCCTTTTGCACTTCAAACCAGTTCACTCACTCTCACTTTAGATTTGGGACAGGCCTGTATTTAAATACACAGATCTGCCAGTGCCATGTGTAATTTAACCCTAAAATATAAGGGCACAATATATATTTGCTTGTTCGTTTATTGTTATTACATTTACATGCCACCTTTTTCCTCTTGCAAGGAACCTAAGGCAGCTTACATGAGCCTCCTCCTTTCTATTTTATCCTCACAACAAGCCCATGAGGATGTTTAGACTGAGAGTCAATGACTGGCCCAATGTCACCCACTGAGCCTCATGGTTGAGTGGGGTCTAGAATCTGGATCTCCTGGGTCCCAGTCCAACACTCTAATTGTTATACCACACTGGCTCAGTCCAATCAAACATAAGCACTAGTAGGTCCTATTCAGCTAAACATGTGTTCTCTCTCTCCCAGAAGGTGTTCAAGGGAAGGCTGGGCAGCCACCTGTTGGGGATACTTTAGTTCTGGATCTCCTTCACTGAGCCAGGGATAGTACTAGATAGCCCACAAGGTCCTCTCCAACTCTATGATTCTATGAAAAGCGCTTCCACTGAGATCACTGGGACTTAAAACTGAGACCAATGGGACTTAAAACTGCTTAACTTTAGCTGAATTGTTCCTTATGCTCACAACTACAGAACAATGGTAAAAATAGATGAGTTCTGGACAAAAGAAAGTGAGAAGGCTGCAAGCATCGCAGAGTATCTTCTGCAATCTCCACATAAATGAGCAATGGCAGAAGGAAACTGAGGAGATAATTAAGCCTAATCTACAACCGCAGCCCTTTCGCTACGGAAGAGGGATGCTCCCGCAAGTTCCCCCCATTCCGCGATCGGTACTCATGGGGCACACGCGACTGACCTATACCACACTTGCAGGAGTGTCGTTGCAGGAGCACGTGTGCCCCGTTAGGGTGCTTCCACTAGGCAGAGGGCTACAGGGCAGAGGTGGGTGGTTTTTTTTTTACTACTGAAGGATGCGCACGAGCACAGACCCGCAGCAATACATTGGGGGGGGGGGGGGGATAGGAACTCCATCGAATATTCAATCCAGCATAGAGATAAGTTTGTATAAAAAACAACACTTGGCATTCAAACACGCTGATACCCATCCAAAACATGTGGTGAAAATGGCGGACAAGTCTACTCCCACACACCTCCAATACCAGCAACAACTTCGCAAAGGAGGGGGGCAAACCACAAACATTCTTCAGAATGGAAGCGAGAGAGCCAGAAAAAGCATGACAAAAGTAATCAGGGATATTCTGCGAAAACCGACAGGTGGAGCCGAGATCGCCGTGGGAGCAGGTGAACGTCATGTGACGACTGTGATACAATCCTGGAATAAACAGCTGATGTAGATTCCCCCTTACTCATCTTACCCAGAGTATTCTGGATTTCATCTTTGTCTGGCAGTAATTCTCCCCTGGTGTCGAAAAGCATTTCCGCTGCTTTTTTCAATTTCTCTACGGCAACCTGGTGAATGGACACTTGCCCTTGAAGCACCTGAAAATAACAGTAAGATTTTTTGTTAGACATATAGGCCAGATCTAGACCTTGTGTCATAATGATACAATCCCATCATGGTGCACATTTATACCTTGTAGCACACACAATGCTATCTGTTGTGGCATTTTGGATAATACAGAATAAAAAGCAGGAAATATTGCTAGAAAAGTGGTATGTGGAATATCTAATGTGCCCCAACAGTTATCAGTGCACATCATTACTGATAAAAAGGACTAGTGTAGATGTAGCCTTAATCATCATACAGATGGCTGTTTACTTCTTGTTCTATTTGTGAACCACCCAGGGGCATTCGGTTGCCACTCTGGACATCAGGATTCTCAATTAAACAGCCCCTTGGCCTGGTCTAGCATTTCTTATCCTCTTATTTTGACTTGGGCAAATAGAATTTGCAGCCCAGACATCTGGACGTCTACTGTTCTGTTGCACAGATCCTGTTAATTTCAGTAAGACATGTAAAAGAACTTCCCAGCGCATTGGGCCCAATAGCTCAGATCAGTCTGTTTTCCCACACTGCTACGCTTACTGGCAACCACACCCCACCACCTCGCCTTTCCTCTGCAATTGAGAAAGAGGAGTTGAAAAGCAGTCAAAATAGCCATGATGCAATATTTAGTTTGTTTTTCAATCCAGTAACAAGGACTATGCGTCTCATGTTGGAAATTGTAATTGCAACGTGACAGCCATTTTGATAAACCATTTCATAAAAACACACTCTCACAATCAATCAGCATAAACAGAGCTTTCCTGTCACATGAAAGAAGCACCCATCAATGGGAAGGGAGTTTTGTTATAGAAAAACACAGTATGTTATGGCAGGGCCTTTGGAGTAGTAAAGTGAGCAGGATGCAGCAGCAGAGCACTCTGCTCCAGCTTTATCTCTACTTCTGCTTTATGTCACAAGGCATTCCTCTTATCTGGAATTTGGAGGATTTGAATAAAAGAACTCCAGATAAAGTGAATGTTTACTGTACTTTAAACCTTCTTTCCTTCTTGCTTTCCTGAATAAATGACAAATCATGTTATGGTTTCTCCCTGCTGCCCAAAAAATATCTGAATTGATTTCCCCCCTGCTGCCAGTGTGTGTGTGCATTGACTAAGACCAAGAGAATTGGATCTAGGTACAATTTCCTGCTCGCTCAGTATATTCTCTGGGTGACTTTGGGCCAGTCACTATCTCTCAATCAAACCTACCTCAGTAGTGATGCGGTAAGGATAAGATGGGGGGAAATTCGTGTACATTGTCCTTGTTAATTGGAGGAAAGGGGGGAATATCAATATTTATTTGTATGTATGTTGGTGTATGTAGGTTTATATACACACAGAGTTAGACGGACAAACCGCTCTTCCACCCTTCCCCCAACGTACATGAATTTTCCAAATTCCTGAGCTAGATTATAGATTAGTTTGAGAGATTCTGATTAGCCCAAGGTCACCCAGAAGATGTCAGAATACTGGCCCCAAGCACACCAATTACTGGAAAAGCCAGAAAAGGGAGCTTTTAGACATGGCTATCTTGAAACGTACATCATGAAATCTGCTTTGTAATAGCAGCAGCTAATTCTTCGGCATACAAAAAGCCAAACACACCTGTGACAGAATGTCGGGATGTGGAACTTCCCCCTTCAAGCATTTCAACAGTGCTGCACCAGCAACGAGAAATGCAAGGCAGAAAAACAGGATGAGCCATACATGCAACAGAGTAGACAGTGTGAATGGCTTCACATACTTCAACAACCCGCAGATTAAAGGAGGTGGGAGTACCACCAACAGCTGCAACTCTATATATTTATATTGTGTGCATATGTGTGTGTACACACACGTGGGCACACACAAATGCATCTGCTAAATTAATGTATTTCCATCGTTTCGATGCAACCTGACAACCAGAACGGGATGCTTCATTTGATTTGGGGGTATGACTAGAAATGCTAGGCCAGACATTTCAGAGCAGGATGGAGTACGTTCAATGGTTAATAGGGAAGAATGCGATGCATGTTTACCTCGAAGTAATTTCCACTGTGCAGTATGCCCAATACAGCATTGCTGAGAATGGCATTGACAGCTGTACTAAGAACAGCACTATTTCACAGAGTAAATTCTGATTTTATTGGAACTTACACCCAGGGAAGTGTCATGGGATTTCAGCCTAAAAGAAGAAAACCTGGAAGTCAATATGAACTCCCAATTTGTGATTTTGTTAACTTGTTGTCTCAATAATGTACCAACTCTGTTATAGGAAGATGTATTTATTGTTATGCTTGCTACAATAACTGTAATTTTCATTAGGGTTTTTTGGGGGGTGGGGAGGATTGAGGGACTATTTTGCTTTTGGAAGAAGAACTATAGCCAACCTGAAGAATATCTCTGTAAAAAGATTATTCCCCTTTCATGCTTCCAAGGTCAGTTCCTTGATGGATTATTAGCTAAGTGTGTCAGCTGCAAAGGGCAGCTTTAACCTGCAATAACTGTCTTCTTAAAAAAGTGTTCTTTATTTGTGTTCACTGCCCTTTTCATTCATTCTGGCTCAAGCTTTCAGTCTTTCTCTTACATTGAACCATTCCAGTTAATGTTTTCCCAAAACATATTGGTAAAATATTCTGATAGAGTATTTCCAGTCCTTGCCTGTAAAAACTAGCACACATGTAAAATGTGAATGAAGTTTAATGGATATGATCAACAAGTGCAACAAGGCACACATGGTACACACACACATGCGCACACACATACAGACCCCATGGGCCGGGAGAGGTGCATGTGTGTGTGTACATGTGTGGCTTATTGCATTTCCTGACCAGAGCCCCTCTTTAGCCTATAAAAAGCTCTTGCTTTAATGAGAGTAAGGCCTCATCCACACCAAGTAGGATATTGCACTATGAAAGTGATATATAAAAGGCAGGAGCCACACTACTGCTTTATAGCAGTACTGAAGTGCACTGACAACTTGGGGCCCATTGACACATACCATATAGCGCTTTTATAGCGCTTTCATAGTGCAATATCCTGCTTGGTGTGGATTAGGCCTAATTCCAGATATTTTTCCACTCATTTTTACCTTGGTTTCTTCTAGCTGCCTCTGGAGATTTTTGGGATCCACAGCAACGGGCTCAGACAGTTGTTTATTTACAGCTTCTTCAGAGTCCTGGAGTCCTGACAATAGCCCAGAGGAGGCATCCTCATAATTCTGGTATTTATCTACCAGGTCTTTGAGGTTATTTCCAAGGATACTGCACTAGAGGGCACAGAAGAGAAGGGTAGAAAGCTTTGTTTACAGTTATATTTTGAATTGCTAGGTAAGACTTCAAAATGTCTTATAATCATTCAAACCTTTTGCTTTTGCGTACTGACTTGCTTTTCCTGCATTGATAAACAAGAGGTTCACATATCCCCTCTTTATACTTCTGTAGTAATGCCTGTACAGGGAAATCTCTCTCTCTCTCTCTCTCTCTCTCTCTCTCTCTCACACACACACACACACACACACACACACGATAAATGGGCACCATATATGTGACCAGTTCACAAAAGGAAAATGCTTGATTTCCCTTTTTGGCTGTTACACCAGAAGTACAAAAAGCAGATGACAAATCGCAGATACTCTCTTCTTGTTGTAGTTCCACAATGTCCAAGAGCAACCTAAAATTAAGTAACATAACCGTAGTCATCCCAAACCTGCACATTCATAGCAACTTCATCATAGAGGCGCTCTATACATGATGGATGCCTGACATACATATTGTGTGTTATGGATTTAATTGACATTTAATTGACAGCTTAGCTCAAAGAATCCATTTTGCTCTGGAAGGCATAGCTTGAGAACTGCCAGGAATGCATTTATTTATTTATTTATATTTATTTATTTATTACATTTGTATACCGCCCCATAGCCGAAGCTCTCTGGGCGGTTTACATAGGATTAAAAACAATTAAAAACAATATACAAAAATTAAAACAGCAAAAACATACAACATACACACAATCTGTACATTTAAAAACCACTTCAACACTTCAAAAAAACAAAAACAAAAAAAAAAACAAAAAAAAAACAAAAAAAACAAAAAACAAAAAAAAACCTACAAAAACAAAACAAAACAGACCCAGGCTCCTCAGATATTGCCAAATGCCTGAGAGAAGAGGAAAGTCTTGACCTGGCGCCGAAAAGATAACAATGTTGGCGCCAGGCGGGCCTCGACAGGGAGATCGTTCCACAATTGGGGAGCCACCACAGAGAAGGCCCTCTGCAAGGGCAAAGGAGCCATGGAATGTATGTGCTTTCCCCTTGATTAAAGAGGGTCGTTCCATACATCCAGGGCCTGCTTGATTGCTATGCCACCATCCAGCTGACTAACCCACATTTGAGTTGACCAATCAAAAGCTGTGGTGAGAAAAATGGTCTAATGCGGAAAAGTCAGACAGGTCAAGTACTACTGTCTGAGCACTTTTAATGACACCTTTTTGCTTTGAACATTGTGCTCTGCCACTCTGTATAGCAAGCTAGATGTAGAATTAACCAAAAGGCAAGCAACCTCACTGCACCTTCTATTCAGCTGCCAGAGCCAAGCCGTTGTTTCCTTACTTTTAACCCATCCTGGGTCCAGCCTCTGAGCCACTGAGCTCTTTGTTTCCTTAATTTCAAACCCTTTATGTGCCGCCTTGGAGTCTGTGCCTCATGTCGGCGTGTTTCAGCCCTGAGAATAACCTGGGGTTCATTTAACTTTTAGTACTGTTCCTTGTGGTTCTTTCCTAACACAATTTCCCACCATACTCTGGTACCTATCCCATGTTTCCAGGGCTAGAATCCTCCGCTGTCCTTCTTCGTTTACCACCATCTTGGTTTTACTTTCTCTTTGAATAAACTCATTTCCCCTTTGGAAGGACAGTGCCAGATGATACAGATGCCTAGCAGACTATGCTTTATTATTCTCATAGGAAACTGTTCTAGGCAAATATTGCATGGAGAACTTTCATTAAATGGAAACACATGTTTTGGCTGAATAGCTGCACAGGATTTTCTGATATCCCTTTGAACTTTTTCTTCTGACACTTGGATGTTATGACAAGGAGTTTTGTGTGTTTTAGGTGCACTTGTCTCCATCTAGTGGCCAGACTTTAATAGTCACAGTATGTAAATTGTAGGAGACGGTGGCCATTATAACTTGTCGGTTTTCTAGACAGGGTCATAACATTGATCTTTCTATGCAGTTTTCTAGTCTCTTACAAAATATGTGTTTCAATCAGAGACAGATATGACTTACTACCGCTTTTCACATTTCCCGAACGTCCAGTCGGAGGAAGAGTTCTGTGCAACTCAAAATCTCACATGCTGCATTGTGAACATTGGTTGGTCCCAATAAAGGCAATAGTTTACTGACCCTTTGTGTTGCAAAATGAATAAAGTGCCTAAAATGTGATAGGATGAGGCTAGTCCTTTGTTCTTTAATGTCTACGAAAGGCACCCTTGCAAGGTCTTTTCAGCCTCATTTTACAAATTTGTCATTAGGTCCGTTTCAGTTGCATTTGAGTGATGCTCATTACTGATGCTGGATGGATTCCAGAAGAGATCAAATATTATTTGATATAGGGAAAATATTAGCATAGTAGTATTAAAATATAAGTATAACATGTATGTATGAGCTAATATGTATACTATGTAGTATATGTATTACATACTATACATGTAATAATATGTATGAGCAATCCTGTGCTTCACCTGACTTTTTTTTTTCCTTCCACAAATATTTATCTACTATTTCTGTCAATCTTCTGCTAATATTGTGTTGGTATTATTCATCTATAGCTGGCACACTAACATTAAGGCTGCTATCCTAAAAAAAAATCCCCACTGAAGACAGTGGGGTGTACCTCTGTATAAAAATCCACAGGTCTGCACTGTAAGATTCAGTTCAGTTATGCAAATGAAACTCTGGTTTAAGGATGAGGATCGCTGCCAAACCAGATTAATATGACACAGGTCATGCTCCTAAATTCAACGTCTGAACTCTGATTATGTTGGATTTTTAATTTGAGTTTAGAAACATACCTGGTTTCACTGTAACCTGTTTGGGATTGGTCACATGTAACTCTTGAGAATGTGAGACAGGAAAGGATCTGGTTCAAATCCTTGCTCAGCCATGAAGCTGACTGGGTGAACTTGGTCTTATCACACTCCCAACCCAACTGACCCCACGGGGCTGTAGTGAGGTTAACGTGTGGGGTGGGGAGACCACATTTGTCACATTGCACTTCAGAGAAAGGGTGGGATAAAAATGAAATTAATAACCGCAGCACTGAAATCGGGAAGAGGAGCCTGGGGGAATTCAAAAGTGAGAAGGTAGGGCAAGGGACTGCAATATCCTGCAGCCCAATCCTAATCCCCAGTTCAATTGTATCTCTAAATTTGGATGCAGAGAGATGCAGCAGGAAAAAAAGTATTAGAGAAGATCCTCGTCTACAAAAACCTTTCTGCTTTCAGTTTCATGCAACCATTTGGAGTTGATGATTTCATCTCATGCGCAGATGTGCCACATGCATGCACACTCAATTTACCTTAGAATAAAGAGATTTGAAGCAACCGGTTGCACTGTCCAGCTTATTCTGTACCTCTGTGTAAGTTGCTGAAGTATCAATACCTTCCTTGTCATATCTGACACCTTCTCTTTTGTTACATGACTTAGCAGCATCCAATACTCTCTGCCCAGAAATGGTGATGTACCGCAAGTCCCCTTTGTGAGAAATGACATCTTCGGAAAAACTCTTCTGCCTTTTCAGCTTGATGATAATGCCAGTAGAGTCAGATGCCCCTGTCTCCAGGTTCTCAAGTTCTTGCTCCGCTTGCTGGAGCCAGCTTTCAAACTCACCGTAGTCCGCATTGAACTTCTCAAGCTCCTCCTGCAGAGAACGCGTTAACTTCAACTTCTGCTCCGACTCAGCTAAAGCAGTTTCGTACTGCACCTTCAGTTCCTTCATGTTCCTTTGAATCTTCTCTTTTTCCTCTGAAGGAAGATGGTGTCCTTGCTTCTCAAGCAGGGCTTGGGCTGATTGTGTAGCTACGATGACAGCTTGCTGCTGTGAAATAATTTTCTCATGCTGAGCCTAGGGGAGAATCCAAACATATACATAATTATCATTGTGCCCCAGTACATGATTAATTTTTGAGCAGTTCTCTTTTCATAGCAAATAGGCATACTTCTTAAAGGTGACTCGGAATCATTAAACACTTCAAAACAATTTTTTTTTGCCACAGATACACCAAATAATCCTATTTTCCAGCCCTAAGAACAATTCTACCATACACAAAATTTCGATGTGCATCAAAGGGCATCCTCATTGATTCTGGATTGTATCCAATAGTGTTATTCTGCCAGTGGGAAGGAACTGCTGGCAGAACAGATTTTCCTCCCCCTTGCACCCCAGTGCATTCTTCCCAAAGCTGCGGTGTGCAGATGTGTAGTGCGCAATGGCAAGGAGAGGAGGGGGAAGCCATGACTTGCGAGCGTTGGATCCAACCCTTCTTATGAGGGATAACTTAATGTGTGCAATGGTATGCATGCACAGAGCTTCCCAAACACTGAGTATGTGTTGAACATGGATTGTTGCTGAATTGTGGGATGTTGTTGAATCATGGGTTGTTACATGTGAAACCTACTCTTGTGTTTTAACTGTGGGTTGTTAACCATGAACAATTTAGGAAGAGAACCCATGGTTTGCTGTTGGATTATGAATCCAACATGGGTTGTCTGTAGTTAATAATCCATAGTTAAACCATAGTGCAGGGTTCACATATAACAATAACCCACAATTCAACAACAACCAATTCAACAACTGATAAATATTTATAGCAACTACGAATATACATTTGTAATACCTTGGCTTTCTGATATTGAGTGTTGAGGTTATCTTCTGAAGGTTTCAACTGTCCATCTACATGAGTTTCATTCTGTTGTTGGATTTCTAGCAAGTTACCATTGACTTCGTCATCTTCTTCCACCAAACCGTCCACATCCTCTTCTTGGAAATGGGTGCCATTCTGCTTGATCGCTGGCTTGCATTTCTTGCCCCCATGTTCAGCATCCTTGTCTACATTTGATAACCAATCCAGGAGATTTTCTATTGTACTTTTACTCTCTTCCAGCTGTTCTCTAGCTGCAACCTGCATAATTTAAGTTCAAGCTTGAATCTTATTCCATCACGGTTGTTATGTAGATATTTATAACGGTCCAAATGTAGATATATTGATATCTACATTTAGGCTGGACATATAGGTGGGAAATTAAAGGAAAGTTTCCACCTATTAGAGAATGACAATTCTAGAACGCACTCTGGAAAACAACCATGAACACAATGAATCTCCTTGGTTTCAAAAATACAATATGGTTACAATTTTACTTTTAATTTCATACCTAAGATTTAGTAGTAGTGTGGCTGTTACTTAAAAATAAAATGACATGAATGCTATTCTACATGGAAGCAGTTTGTGTGAAATGTTTTCCTGCACAGTTCAGTCAATTTCAGGCATACCAGCTCTATCCTCCCCCCACTCCTCCCCCTCTCTGAGAATTTGTGCTGGTATGGCAGAAATCAGAGGAAACCCACACCAAAAGCAGCTTCACACAAACAGCTGTACTTATGGAATGGCAATGGGGCAGATATCACAGTACTCAGGGATGCACTGGAGGGAGAAATAATTCTCCCTTCCCTTAAAAGCAGAGACAATACATGAGATAGGATGAGCCTAAGGTAAGGATTAAAGGGGAAAAAACTCTCTCCTCTGAGAGGCACTTCTGATGGCTGGTTCCCACAAGACTCTTTTTACCTGGCTGTGGATGCATGAGTGCAAAATGCATGAGTGTTGTGCCAAATGCTGCCTATAGCATTAGCCCCATTCCTCTTTATTACACACGTGTGCAGGATTAAGTACTCACAAGGCGCAAACCATATTTGACAATTTACTCATGTATTTTGTATTCAAGGAGAGAGTTAGTTTCATCTGTGGTACCACCGGCTGTGGAACTGTCTCTCCAAGGAAGCCCACCTGGCAGCTACTTATCTTTTAGGCATTGGGTTAAAACATTTGTAATCTCTCAGGAATTGTAATAAATTGTATTTTAAGAATTGGAAGGAAATTGAATGTTAAATGCTGGAAATGAAATTCCTCACTCTGCTGTTACGATTTGTTATTTAATTGTGTTATTTGCTTTATTGCTTTATATTGCTTTATTATTGTTTTTCTTGTTTTGGTTTTAACTTGCATTGGAAACTGCCATAGGATAAATATTTATGAAGTGCAACAAATAAATCAATCAGGCGTCAACAGCAGAGTATAAAGTCCAGTAAGGGTTATTTCACAACCAGGTTTGGCAGAGTCTTCAGTAGGGGCCTCACCCCTAACCTTGGGAGCGGCTGCCAGGTGTGGGGTTGTTGTTGTTGTTTTGCTACCTTTGTTGTAGCAACAGCAGCAGTACAAATGCCACTTTAGCTGACAAATGCCTGCTGGGGTGGTGCCCACCATTTTAGTTCCCACACAATGAGCCTGGACCCCTACATAATGTCTCTTCGGAGCAATGCTACATCGATCAGGAAAGCAATATAGGGGAATAAACAATGTGGGTGCAGTTGCCTGAGTTCCTGCACTAGATGAAGGAAAAAAATGGTAGCCGCCCAATGTTGAGATGTTGGAACAAGGTGGCTATCGCTACTAGGGTCAGTAGTGGGCCCTCCACAGCTATCCAAGAGTGCAGACTCCTGACGCAACACCTGTTTTCAGGTTACACTCAATACATGTACAACGTGTTTGAACGTGCATAGAAGCAATCTTGAGAAAGGATGTATGTGAATTAATTTTCATTATAAACATGGTTTCCTTTATCCTTAAAAAAACAGTGCTTTGATCATGGGGAGGCACATGCAACCTATCCAACAACACAAAAATAAGCCCTTAGTGCATTTTCCTTCAGCATGGGATATATTATCACATTTGGAGTCATAAAATAGCTTCATATTGTCTAGTCATCCCACAGTGAAATTAGAGGCTGACTTTCCATATATTGAACATCTACTTCCTTGCACACATCTACAGAATGTTGTGACCCTGTGTTCAGGAACATTGAGAAAATCTGTACCAAATTATTCTATAATATGGACAGGTGTTTGCAGGATCCTCCCTCACAGTGTCATGAGCAAAGGTTCTGATTTCCCCTCCTCAGGAGGAGAAACCTCTGATCTAGACTTATCAGAACCAGAACAGGATGTTGCCATAGAAGCACCCATTGATGCCTCTCTTGCCTCAGGGCCCTGCACCCCAAAAGAGCCCCTAGAACCAGCACCCCTGTTTCTGGAGGAGGTTGCACTGCCATCCTCAAGTTTCCACGACTGTGGCTTTGAAGTCACCTCCTCCATACCCCAATTGCCTCCTACAAAATTTGAATGGGGCTGTCGACCTTCACATGTGACAAAATATTATAGCAACATGCCAAGTTAAAATGAAAATGAATGGTTGCCAAAGAACCTTTTCTGTTTCCTGTTTAATAGCTGTTGTCACAGCTTTATCCAGCTCTTTTCTGGACTCTTCTGCCTTCTGGCTAAGTAGCAAACACTTGGTCTTAGCTTCATTCAGCTTCTTTTCAAGAGCAATCTTGTCTTCCTGTAGCAGCATTTCTCTGTTTTCTTTCAAGAACATCTCTGTATTTTTCACAATTTCTGCCAATGCCTGTGTATTTGCTTGCATATCTTTCTGCAACTCCTTGACGAAAAATGACAACAATAACAAAGATCAAAAGAAGAATGTATCCATTTATTTTTTCACTTTTGATGTCGTGGAAGCCCCTCATCAAACGTGCAGCCTAGATTTTTTTATTTTATTTTTTTCATGCTTTTAATATACATACATAGATTTGTATATATCCATAGCAATACATATAAAATGCACACACCTTTCAAGCAACTATACATAAGCTTCAACGAAAGTGGACCAAATATCCAAATGGTTATGCCACTCATTCATATATTGAAAATGTTATAAGATCCTCAATCCATTTCATTATAGGAGATGAATGTTTATCCTTCCAATGTTGTAATATCAGTCTTTTAGCTGTCAAAGGCCATTGGGAATCCATTTATACTGACCATTTGTTAATGTCCATGAAGCAGGTAAATAAATTAAAAGACCACACACATCAGTGAATATGAAAGACTGTTCCAAAATTTATCTGCGTAATAACCTCTTCCCAAAAAGAAGCAATTGCTGGACATTGCCAAAAGATTTTTGAAAGAAGCATTAGCTGCATTGCACCACCAACAATTAGATGAATTAGACAATCCCTTATTAAGCAGATGTTGTGGTGTTCAATAGACACAAAACAAACAATTTTACTGAATAAGATGCAGCCTTGAATCCATAGACTTGACAGGTAGATGCCAAAATGGCAATCCCAATTAGGCATTTTGTGGTGGTGCTCTAAGCAGTATCTCAAATTCCCCCAAAAGTTGGGGACCCCTGCTTTAAACAAATAAACCTCTGACCTGAGGATGAGTGTATCTCCCCTATATCATTCTATTATAATCCTGTGGGTTTACTCAACCACGCACTGCAGCCCACCTGACAGACTTTCGGTGATGTTTCTACAGATCTCATGAAGGGCATTGCTGGAAGGCTAGTATCTCATTAACGATGCCCTAACTTTCACACCATGAACTCAAACAGGATTCTGGAGTAGGTGCTGACAGCTGGATGAAAATAGTTTTTCAGAGCGTTGGATTCTGATTTATACTGGGGCTGTTTCTACACCAGGCTGTTTGCCTGGGATGGACCCTGGCTGGTCCTTGTGCGCCGATGGTATGTATTAGGTACTTCCAGGAGCGCCCTCCCTCCCATCTCTATACCCATATGATGCAGAAAGGGCCTGCATCAACTGCACTGACAGAAGTGGGCTTCCCCGCCACCTCCTTCCCACGGCAGCCCCTCCAGTCCCCTGAAAATGCTACACAGAGTGTCAGAATGGGGTGAGCTGTGGTGTGAGGGGAATCCCCCCAAAACAGGCAGACCTTCCTCTCACAGAAGGTCCCTTCCTCATGTGGAAGGCAGATCCTGGATCCAAGCTATTGCTTACAAAGTGCTCTTAAATATGTTTATTCCAAAAAAATCCACAAGTTCCTTAAATAGAATTTGCTCCATCAGAAGTGAGTTTAGGATTGCAGTCTTAGGGTGTTTCCACACAGACAGCTCTTAGCTTTACCAATCGAAAGACATCGTGCAGCTATTCCAGCTTTTTGGGGTGGAAAGCAAAAAGATAGAGAAGCTTTATGAAAAGATGGAGGATTACAAGTGGAAGACAATGTTGTTTGAACTCCCCATAAAATTCCCTAACCCTAACCCTAACCCTAACCCTAACCCTTATTTTGTTGTTGCTGATTCATTAAGTGCTTACCTCTTGGTTGGTTTGATATTGCTGCAATTCAGCCTTGTTGTCTTCAATAACAAGGGCTTCTTTGTGGCCAATGAGCTGGTTTTCTGTCTGCGTGAGGAGATCACATATATCCTGCAGCTTTTCTTTGAATTCCTGGTGCTGTTCAGCCAAGTCCTAATTCGGAATAAGAAGAAAGCTGAATAGAAATGTTCAGGAGCTTTCATACAGGTTTATTTTCAAACAACCATATTGCAAAGCTTTCATCAGACACCCTTTCAGAAAGTATGCTGTAAACATGATAGCAGTTGCACACAGTTTAAAGAAGCTGAATATAAAAGGTATGGATAAACCTCACAAATGCGGTAAGTAAAGAGACCAGGTTTTGGATGGGGTCCCCCAGCAGAAGTCTGGCCATGCATTATGCGTGTGAAAGTCCAATCTCTGAATGGCTCGACACCTGTAATAAACAGGTATTAATTCTGGAAAAGGGATGTCAGAACAAAGATTAGTTGAAAACTATGCGTTAGATCAGATGGTACACGTAATGTTGCCTGCATATAAAATCCTTTCATGTTTTAAGCAATACAGAAGCAGACATGCAATGATATTCATCTTTATTATTATCAATCTCTCCCCACCCACCCCCAACACCACTATTAAACATTCTAGATTCTCTGGGGTGAAGATACCCCTCTCCAAGAGATCCAAACATATTGGATCTTCAAAATAAACGTTGTTGACAGCTTGGGGGCTAACGGAGGTTTTGGTTTTCTCTTTGCCTTACTTCTGACAACCTCCCAACCTCCTGAGTGCATTACTTCCCATGCCTTATAGCAGGGTTAGGCAACCTAAGGTCTTCCAGATGTTTTGGATTACAACTCCCATGGGAGTTGTAATTTAAAACATCTGGGTTGCTCCAGGTTGCCTTACCCTGTAATAGAGAGACTGAGCCTCTCTAGATGCTCAAGAAGGAACACAGGGAGCTGCCTTTTACAGAGTCAGGCCGCAGGTCCATCTAGCCCAGAACTGCTGACCCTGATTGAAAGCGGTTCTCCAGGGTTTCAGGCAGGCGTTTTTCTAGCCCTGCCTGGAGATGCTGGGGATTGAACCTGGGACCTGCTGCATACAAAGCAGGTGCTCTGCCACCAAGCCACAGCCCCTCCCTAAAGGCACCAACAGCAGCAGCTCCCTTTGGCTACAAAAGGCCAGCACTCCTGAGTCACACAGCAGTTTTCCTAAAGTGCAGAAGCATCAATGGTGGCTGCTGCACCTGCGGTAATATAAGGAGTGGGGTTGGATCCCTGAACTACATGACAAAGCATCCCTCTTGCACAGGTACTCAGAACCTAACCCTAATTCTAGACTCTGCTCTTTCAGCTTTATTTGTCTATGACTCTGTTTTAAAGTAAAAGAGATACAATTCCTTCACTACACTGTTCTTCACTTCCAGACGAAGCATTTAATTGTTTCTAAATACTGCTGTTAAAACAAAACAAAATGATGTTGAAGGTGCACAGGATACCAATGATTCCTCAGACTTTGATCATGCCTCTCTAGAATTCTGAAGATTAGGCACATTGTATTGTTTAGCTTTCGACTTCAGGTAACACTATAATTTCTGCACCTTGACAATATGTCACTATGCCAACGTAAGGCTAAGCACAAAATCACACGGAGAAGCAAACCTTCTGGTCAACAAGAACTTGGGCTTCTTGTAAGAGAGTTTCAAAATGGTCCATTTCAGATCTTATTGTTTCTCGCATTTCATGGAAGTGCTTCTGTGTGGTATTTAAGAGCCTCAGGAGTTGCTTGCTCTGGTTTGGGGAAAGATCTTGGGCATGTTCAGAAATGAAAAACTGAATGTCAAGGGCTGTGGATTCCAGCTGCATTTTTCTATATCCAAGCACTTTCTCAAGGTCCTGCAAATTAAGCAATGAAAAGCGGTTGACATTTTCTGAAGGCCCTCTAAGGATTTAGAAAACTAGTATGATAAAAAATAAAGAGTATCTCAAGCTCCCCACCCCAGACCATTCTCCATAGAGCATCACACAAAAACATTTGGGGGTTTACTGCTGAAATTCAGCATACTGTAGCACTAAAATAGCCAGGCCTCTGCCCTCTCCCCTGAATTTGGTGGTGTAGGAGTGGTGGCAGGGGGTCACACCATGGTTGGAGGGGGACAACCTGCAGGCTATGTGTTTCCAAACTCTGGTCTAAACGTTTCAGAATCTAATCTACACAGGGAAAAAGTTGGTCTGGCTTAAACGTTCAGCATATCCAAACTGTCTAAACTGGCATTTATATTTCTATATAAATTGTCTCTTTATTTACTTGTTTTAATTCACAATCCATCATCTATTGATGAATATTACCAAAAATTTGGGTTTCTTTAGCTTCTTCAAATATATTAATTCACAAAAACAGGTCTTTAATGTTAAGCTCGACAAATAGAGAACATTAGTTATTGGGTGGACTAAAAATGCATTAAATAAAGAAATAGAACTCTAAATTAGTGATTTTAATGTCATAAAATTATATTAAAGATATATGAAGAGAGACTACAGTGGAATTCAAGATTATCTTGGAAATTCTGAGGGTCATTCTAGCCATCTGGTGGCTACAAACCTCAAACTATGTATTATAGAATTAATCTAATGAAAGGGGTTCATACCTACTTTGATGCAGTGTCTGCTATATTATTGGTGGACATGTATGCAAACTTTATGAATAGTTTGTTAAAATATAACCTTACTGTCAGTGCTTACAGATGTTAAGCCCAGTAGTGATCTCAGAGAAGAGTTACTTCCTATTGTGCAGGTTTAGAGCTATCGCTATAATTTTGGTACAAATTGTAGATATGTCATCTGCACAAATCCTGGCAGTCCTTCTGTAGTAAAAGTGATTGAACTAGGAAACAGTATCTTGAACAAGTGGACTATTGTTGACTGGGGCTGATTCAGAGTGCAGATCACCTCCAATAAACCATGTCTGGAAGCACCTTAAGTAACCATGACTAACTGATTAGTGATTAAGTGGTACCTGCCTTGAATAATTGAAACTTTTGCTTCACATTTTCTATATCGCACACATCTGCCTTGAGGTTATTCATTGTTTCATTCTTCTCCGTGATCCAATCTGTGAACTCCTGAAGCTTGACCAAATATTCCTGATGCAACACTGCAAGTTTAGCCTAGAAAAGAAGTTCAAGAAAAGAGATTTTCTTCCCAAAAGATCTATGAGAATAAAAACCAAACCAAATCATATCCATTATATGACAGTGAAACAAAGCACCACTTTGCCACTATATAGGATATTTCAGATCTGCAAGAACATCCTATGCCAGTGATGGCGAACCTCCAGCCTATGGACTGGATGTGGCCAAAAGGGCCTCCCCCTCTGGCCCATGGCACCCCCGCTCAGACCCACCCCTCTGCACCCTTGCTTTATACCACTTGTATATGCAAAAGTCTATTTAATCCAGGCAGAGGGTAAATTGATTTATAGGACTTCGCTAACACAATTCCATATGAAGAGAGCAAATTCTTTCCACCTGAGTTACTATTTCACAACAATGGAAATTTGTTTCCTTTGAAGACTGTCGTGATTCTAAGCCCTCCTGCTGAGATGCAAATCAATGAAGAGGTCTGCTGTGTAATCTACAAAGCCTTATTCAGCAAATAAACATTTCTTCACATCTGAAGGGAATGAGAATGCTAGGAGCTTTCCTCTATGCTTAATTAGGCTAACTAAGCTAGACAGTTGCCCTTTCAACTAAAAGGGAGAGTTTCCCGGTGCAGTCCAAGAGCCACCTTAGCTCGTAGAGAATCCTTTTGGAGAAGTCTTTGGCAAGTGGCTAGCCTGGCAGACCACCTGTCACCTGCTCCCAACTTTGCCCGCTTGACCCTGCGGCAGACTCTGAGTCACTGGTATTCTCTCCAATAAGCTCCTGGGAAGATTCCTCCTTGGCTCCTGAAGAATCTTGGAGGATCTCCTCCCCGGCTTCCTGTCCTGGCTGGTAAATTTCTAGTCCTGCTTCTTATTCTTCCAAGTCTGACTGAGTTCCTTAAAACCCTTCCCCCACACTAGGCATACCAAGCCAGATCCTGACAAAGACTGATTAAATAATAAGATTAAATGCAAATTTACACCTACTACTTAATGTTTCAATAGCTTATCAATGGATGATTCACAGCTTGACATGAAAAACACTGTTTGAGATGATACGAAAGCCCTGTCTGTGTTGATTCATGATGGATAATTCCCACATGCACTTCATTACTTGAAGTTGTAGTTATCAAGAGATGAACATGTCTGTATAAACTCACTATAGTGGAGGCATAGAAGAACTGTGACTGAAATCCTATGCATACTTACAACTCCACTGAACACAGCTTGGCTTACCTTGAAGTAAACATGCATAGGACTGTACTGTAAACAATCCTTTCATTAGTATTAACTTCAAGTGCATGGGTTAAAAGTTAGTTATCAGGCAATAAATGTGTTATCATATACTTAATACAGTTTAACTAGACTTTTGTTATATTTTATACTTGGTTTTGTTTTAAGCAAATGTTGGCGTGGGCTGGGTTAAAAATCTGTATAAGTAAGGAAACTGCAGTCCATGAACCTACTATTTCAGTGTCTACTGCAAAGATGATTTGCTTTGCTCGCTTTGAAGACATTTCACAGACCACAAAGAAATCCGCCTCCAAATGTGCATAGCTTTCTTTTAGATCCTCAAGCTGCTCTCCGGGAACATCCTTGTGCTGATGTTTTAGAAATTCATCTGCCAACTTCATATCTTTCCGCAAAACAACAGCAAAGCCAGCAAGTCCCGATTCAAATGACTACAACAACCAAAGAAACAAAACAACAAAATTACGTATTAGGCTTATTAGGGTCATGTACAAAATTAATTGTACTCTACAGTTTTACTGTGTGTTTAAAAAACAACAACTATGCATTTCAGAGAGTAGAGGCTGAAGTTTCTTAGTCTATCACAGCATATGTGGTGTTGTGGACAAAATGTTGGGACTCAAATAGGGAAGATCTGGGTTCAAATCCCAACTTAGTCATGAAGCTTATAGCATAATAACAATAATAACAATAATAACAATAATAACAATAATAACAATAATAACAATAATCATAATAATCATAATAATAATAATAATAATTTATTTCTTACCCGCCTCTCCGTCTGGATCACTCAAACTAACCCATCTCACAAGTCTGTTGTGAGAAAATGGTATAATCCCACATACACTATCCTGAGCTCCTTGGAAGAAGGGTGGGTTATAAATATGATAAATAGCCCACTTAAAATTTTACATATTGCTCCAGAACCCAGGACACACATCACTTTATTTCATTATCAATGATTCCCCAAAGACTCATCTGTATTGGATTCGGTTTCGGAAGAATGGCAAAGAGCCAGGTGTGAATTTACACAAAGCTGAACAAAAGCTAAAACAATGCACAATAGTCGCTCTTCGAAGTGTGAACCTTCTAGCTCAGTGGTCTTCAACTAGTCCAGACCTGAGACCCACCTCGGACTCCCAATCTGCGACATAGGACCCATTTTCACAATTTCACAACTGCCGAGCATGGTGGCAACAACTTTGCCACAACCCTTCTGGACTGATCTCAAGACCCACTCTTGGGTCACGACCTACCAGTTGAAGACCACTGTTACACAGCTGATAAAGGATGCTCTTCCTCTGCTATGAGAAACTCTCCTTGCTGCCAAGAGAGAGAGGGGGGAAATGTGTGTGCGCTTTCTGACAGTCTGATCTAAACAATGAGACCAACTCTATAAAATCCTGAGCAGATCTGGTTGGTACCTGTTCTCGTCTGAGAGGGGGGAAGGCAGGCCACCTGCTCAGATAACCATCCCTGGAATGGCACCTGTCACTTCATTTGGAATCAGGATGACTGCAGCTGAGAGCTGGGAGGGAGGGTTGCGTGTAAGCTTTCTTTCCTTGCGTTTACTCTCTGCATCCATTTTTCATCAATAAATTCTGTCATTCTTTCACACAAGTGGACTTGAGTCATATTGGTACCTTCAAATCTGTTTAGTGTGTGGATCCTGACTGGATTTAAGACACGACCCCTTATTTTAACACTCTTCCACAGTTTGTTATTTAGCTCATGGTGGTTATTTTTGTGATTATTATTCCTCATTAATGGATGGTATTGCTTTTGTTGTATTTAAAATAATTTAACTGGTAGGATGCTGTTGTTTTTGTTAGCTGACTAATGTGACTACAAATGTTATAGTTTGTGAAATGTATTAAAGGGATTTGGTATACTTATGACATTTTATAGATCTTTGCTGTATTGTTATACTGATGATTTTGTATTTTAATGCTCTTGTGAGCTGCATTGAGCATGATTTTTCATGTAAAAGTAGTAAAACAAGTAGAATGTGTGCTAATTTGTCCTAATTTTCTGTGTACAGATAATTAGCTCACCTCTAACTGCTCAAGCTGCACTTTTAGGGCTTCCAAGTCATTACTGATGGGCTGAAGATCATCTAAGAGAAATTTCATATCTTGAACCACTGTTAAGTGTCTTCTCAGATTCTCGATGAACCAAGAACAAGGCTGCGTACCACTGTACAGCTGAAAATATTACAGAACAATAACTCATTTGTTTATCTGCAGCTAAGCAGCATAGAAACAGAGTATCTGCCTTCATTAGTACACATGGTTTTTTTTTTTAAAAAAGAGTAGGAGAGAAAAGGTGTTGATATTTTAAAATATGTCCAGAGGCTCATTGTACAATGAAGCCAACCAGGGCACTTTTATCTCCTTGTGATCAGTGGCTGAATGCATATTGGTACGTGCCAGTTTGGATTACAGTAATAAGTGCAACCACTAACATGAACCAAACACATGCCTTTGCCTAAGACAAATGACTATAACCGTTGCTACTCACCACACTCCTTGGTGCAGATTCCTTCATTTCCATAGCATCATCAGAGAAACGTTTTGGTGGCTGGCATGTTTCCTCAGCTTGATGGTCTCCTTTCAAAGCAAGAGTCTTATTATATGCACCAGCATTCTCTGCAGAAGCTTCTGGTTTTAATCCTGATGAACTTCCAGCTCCATCTGAGATGGCAAAGGTGTGATCAAGCGCAGAAGGTTTTATCTCCTGATCTCTTTCCGTCTGGGCCTTCTCATCCCTTCTCCCATTTGTGCCATTAGTTCTTTGACAGCAATAGTCCGGCTTCAGTATATCAAGGAGGAGGTCAGGACTTTGATTGTCAAGCCAAACATACGGGGTGGAATTATGTTTGTTTGCATTTGTGCACAAAGGAGTGGGTGACGAAGCACATCTAGTGTCATCGTTTGCAAGTTTGACATCAGCTTGATTAGAATCCTCATTTCCCCAATGTGTGTAATTAACCATTTTAAGTAAATTTTGCATTAAAGCTCTTGTGCCAATATAACTTAAAGGTTCGTCTTCCTGCTTGTAGTAAACACGACCATCTTTTATTTTGTTTTTAAGGATATTTGTTAAGCCTTCTGGTAATGTAGCAGGCACTTTAGAAAAATGAACTTCCTGTTCCTTGGGTTGGGGGAAATAAGGAAGCGTCTCATCTTTTTGTGATAGCTGCATGTTTCGTTCAAAGCTGTTCATTAACGTAGCGGGCCCACGGTCTAGAAGGTCACCTCCCTTGGTGTTTCTTATGCTACAGTGACTAATCACAGCTCCATGTGCTTTCTGTCCAGTGCTGTGCCAGATATCACCCACGGTGCCTGAAGCATTAGAAGAGAAGCTTATTGCCTGCAAAGGCTGATCAGAACCGGCTCCGGCCTTGTTACTTGATTCTCCACTACCTTCATGACCCATAATGTCAAAGCCACTTTTGTAGCTTTCAATTACATGAGACACTTCAGGATGAATACTACCCTCAGTTTCTTCACTAGCTTTAGCTCTCATAGGTTTTGAAATAATTGATGCAGGAGATGGCGGCAGCTGGGAGCTCAGTTCTCCTGAATGCTCTTTCCCCTTGTCATTTATACTTCCCCTTATCACTAGCTCCTCTCCATTCTCTTCACAGTCTCTTTCAACATCCTTCAGGTAAAATGAATCACTCTCTCTTACTCCTAAGTTATCCTTGGCTTTTATATTCTCTGCACATTGCTTTAAATAAGAAGAAAGGTCAAACTGCTGCTCTTCATGGTTCACCACTTCTTCACTAACAAAGCCACTGGAGTGTGGAACTGAGGTGGTTTTATTTGGAATTTGGTCAAGACTTGCTTTCGTGTCACACGAGGGAATAACTTCATAACCATTTTTAACAATGAATGAACCAGTCTCTCCAGGGCTTCTTCTTGATTCCTGGATAGTATCTTCCTTCACAATGCATGCTCCATTTTTATTCTGTTCTAGATTGCCCATTTCAACTTGTGGCATATTGGGGACTGCTTCTGTTAATTTTCCGTCGTCTGCTTCCTGTCTTTTTTCACAATTCAAACATAGCATTGATACGTTGTCAAGGTTATTAACTTTGCTGTGGTTAGTGAATAAGTCACATTGAAGAGCTACGTCTAACTCAGCCTGATTATCTTCTGTCATACCATTGCTTATGCTTAAATGGGACGTTTGACTGCTATATAATGCACTCTTGTTTTCCATAAAAGGCTCAGATGTCTGCTGATCTTTTTGCGATCTTTCAATGCTTTCGTTAGCAACATCAGCTAAATTTTGCTCATTGACACTGTAGTTTTCAAGGCAGGGAAAGCCATTTTTTGAATCTGAGTGGAAATTGTTTTCAGGATGAATATTCTTGTTTTCTGTAGTCACTGAAAGTTGTTTTCTGGCTCCTTTGTTTTTATTACGGCACTGTGAGTAATGCATTTCCATCACCTCCTCATCTTCATAATCTGTGTCATCAGAAGTATCATAATCAAAATCCACATAATCGTAACTTTCAAAATCATCCTCATCTTTGCCATTGTCATTATCGCCATTGTCATTATTGCCATTGTCATTATTGCCACTGTCATTATCCAGACATACGCTTTCATGTTCACTTTCATCGGAGTCACCTTCTCTTTTCAATCTAATTCCTTTATGCCCATTTCTTTGCATTTTAATTTCATGAAACTTTTCTAGGGAATTGTCAATCTCTTTACTTTCTTCACTTTCTCTTTTCTGGCCTGCCTTTTCTACATCTTCTGCCTTGTCTTCTAGAATGGTGCCTAGTATTCTTGCATTGAATGCTGCTATATTTATAATTTCATATGTATCAGTGCCACTTGACTCACTAAAGCCTAGAATATTCTCCTCTTTCGTATCCAGGCTGACCTGAAAACATGTTCCTTTTTGCATTGGCTTATCTGCTGCTTCTTTCACGGCTCCTGCACTATTGCTGGGCTCCAGAGTAATAGCTTTCTTAAGAGCAGAGGAGCCACCCATGTCAATTTTGCCCATGTTATAAACATTACCAATGTTATGATTTATCTGTATAGCCTCACTGCCATCTTTATGCTGAGGTGTGTCACAAGGGTCTTTGCTATCTTTGTTGCCATTGCCATTTTCTGACTGTGGAGTACTATATTTTCTTTCAGGCAGTGGCTCTGGTGGCTTACCATTTTTACCTTCTAGAATTAATCTGCCAATTGTACATGTTGACCTATTGTCATCCACAGATGGCTCATCATTCTCCATACTAGTAGTAACTTCCAGAGGTGGTCTGGTCTGACTATCAGTATAGATTTTAATGGATAATCCATGAAGACATTTAGTACTGACTTCTGTTGGGTCCTCAGTATTTGTATCAACGGGGCCTTCCAGTGGAAGCCCAGCATGATCTCTCTGAAGTGGCCCAATGGATTTATCTTCAGTATGATATTCCAACAGTGGGACTCCATCAGAATTGATATGATAATCATGCAAAGATACATTACATAAATTAGCCTGCTCTATAGGTAATTGTCTGTCACTGATATTAATGTTGTTTTCCAGAGATGCCCCACTTTCAATTTCAGTCTGTTGTTTCTTCAGTAATCCATTAATCAAATTGATGTTGTTGTCCAGCAGTGGATCACCATTAGGAAACCTATTTTCTAGCACTGATATACTATGGTTACTGGTGGAGTCATCCTGTGATGGACTACCACTTGTATGATATCTAGCTTCCAGTGGAGGTGCAGCTCGCAGATCGGGATTGTCTTCCAACAGAAACAGAGTACCTTTATTAGCAGGGTTTTCCACTGGTGGACTGACATAGATATTTGTACAGTCTTCTTGTGGTTGTTTACCAGTCACATGAAGACCATCTTTCAGCAGGCAGGCATCATGCACTATGGAGTGGTTTTCTAATGGTAACTTGCCATTTGCTTCTAAAGTAGATCCGCTTGTCCCATTATCAAGGTTATGTCGCAGTGGAGTGGTGTTAGTTTCTGACTGCATAATCCCACCCTCATTACAAGCCCCTAAATCCTCCTGAGCAAGTTCACTTAAAAGTTTATTGCTGGAATGTTTACTGGTGTAAAAATTATCCTGAAAATCATCTTCTACCTCATCCTTGATTAATATAATTTCTTTAGTTTGCAAAATGTGAGACATGCATTTCAGCATATTTTTGTCCCTGAAATGTGAAATATCAGTCCTCCCTTGTGTGTTTCCTTCTGTATTCATAGCTGAAGAATCATTTACATCCAAAATGTTATCTAAGATGATTGAAGAGTTTTCATTCTCCTTTTCATTTTCCTTCCCTACCATACAAATGATATCTTCATTCATTCTTGATGAAAGGTTGTCTTGTGAATAATTTGAAAGAGATCCTTTGGCTTCAACATTGCCAGCATTTGCTTGCTTGGTTAAATCTTCACTCACTTCCACTGGTATTTGTTCAGAAGGTTCCAGCAAACTTCTAGATACATTTTCTGTTTCACAATTTTGTTTTGTATTGAGTCCCTTTCTAGATCTATCTTCCTGTTCACAAACTATTGTATTCGTAGCATATTCTGACTGCTCTGAACCACCAGCTATAATATGAAAACTATTTTCTCCTGAGCCTTTGTAATTCTGATTATCATCGTGAAATTCTTTCCTGTTATTGTCACTAGAAATATTTTTGACACTTGTCTCTTGATCCAAAGCATTGCTAGTAATACAGCTAAATACATTTTCAGAGTGGTGTTCAAGATTTGGTGCTTTTGTGTTTACGTGGGACTCATAAAATTGCCCTTCAGTCCCATCTGTATTATTACTATTGCGATCCATTAACAAGCTGACAGTTTCATTTAAGTCACCCAAATGCAGCAAAAGTCTCTGACCCGTGTTCGCATCCATATAACTATTTATCATTAGGTAAGACATGAACAGTTTTTGAGTTTGTTGTTTGCAGTGATGTACGGGCTCATTGATGTCCAAAGCATCTACATCCATTCCATGTTCATATTGAGCAGATGGGTGGAGTTCATAAGATGAGAGCCATCTTGCAACTCTTTTCAAAGGGACTGGTATATCATCCACATTAGGCATTTCATCAGGAAGAGTAATGCTATTTAAGATTGAGGAAGTATTATTATCTATGACTCCTTGTTGGGCAGCATTATCCAGGCTGATCACTTCACAAGTTTCTGGAATATAAAGTGCTGCTATTTTTTGCCGTCCGTTTAGAATTTTGCAGGCCAACTCATTAGTGAGCATGCCTTGATGCAAAGAAGTAGATACAGGAAATATTTCACCACTATGTGGCCAGATGAGTCCAACGAAGCCTCGCTGTGCCTGTAGCAGCAGAAGGGCACTAGTAGAGGATATCAAGTCGCACTGTACAGCTTCATCTACAGTCAAACGTTTTGATGAATTTGGACACGGTATCCCACCTGTCTGAACCTGGTGAGTCAAAATAGCACAAGCAGCATCCTGATCAATAATCCCTTCTCTCATTGTCTCTTCAATAGTCATTCTGTTTCCTGTATCAGGATGAATGATACCTCCAGAAAGTAGCTGAGCACCCATCAGCCTGAACATGGTCTCTCTCTCTATGAGTCCTTCATGAGCTGCCCTCAAAATAGTTATCTTCCTTCCACATTTTAGTGTTATTCTGCCTCTTTCTTGAGGGATTACAGGTAAGAGCCTCAACCTTGTTTCTTTATGTTCTACAGTTCTTTCAAGCAATTCCTCAAGAGAGACCTTCTCTGCTGTGTTGGGGTCAATAAGGTCTCTGCACATGTCACATCTTTCCAGGAGCTTGGTATATAATGCTGCAGAAACCAGGTTCTTCTGGAAAGCTTCGTGCAAAGTCAGCTGTTCTCCTGTGGCTGGTATCATTAGATGCCCTTTGGAAAGCTGAATCTCAAGAATTTTAATAGCCAGAGATTCTGAAATTAGACCTTGTTCCAAAGCAGCTACAACTGGGAGTGTTGTTAATTGCAGTTTTGAAATGGTTGTCTTCGCATTCTGCAAATCTTGTAGTTGCAATATAGCTTGATCATCAACAAGTTCATGGGTTTTTGCTTCTTCCAGGTCAAAGCTCCTTCCCAAAGCTGGTGAAATTAAACCTGATAAAATGATCTGGCTCTGAAGTAATCGAATTCCAGTGTCACAGTCAATAAGGCCTTTATAAACTGACTGGAAGACTGAAAACATCTCTCCGGTGGTTTGATCAATGATGCCAGCTATGACTTTGTCCACCTAAGAGTATAAAAATATGATTTTTCAGCATTTCATAAATTGTGAAGGGTTAAATGTTTGAATTTGAATATTTACCTGTACACAGCATAATGCCACTTACTTACCAGGCTTGGAGCAAGACTGTGAATGTTAGCAGTTCAATGCAGAAATGATCAATGTCAGTGATTCAACAGCACACGGTGTGATAAAAGACGGAAACATGACATGCATCGGTGAACCAAAAGCCTACACTCTGCATACATCAATAGGGTTAGTGGAAGACAACAAAGTTGATGATCATATAGTGAGCAAAAAAGTTCCTGGAAGGCAAACTGTCATGCTATCTATGTGCTTTGTGAGAGGTTAGGATATTCAGAAAACAGTATGTGGTACAAGAATACGTGTGCTATTCATGTTTACAGCATACAGCACTTTCAAGAAGATACCCAAACAGAATCAAGTATTTTAGCTATATAAATGCATTGCAACTGGTTGGCTTTAAAAGTCATTAATGGGGAATATTTAAAAGGTATTGGCAAAATAATCCCTCTTTGTATATACTTCCTGGCATTTTGCAATATCTTTCAGAGGTAGTATTGAATATAATTAACATTAATCTATCATCTCACAGTTAGTGAGAGTATAGGTTCAAAACCTATGTAATAAACTGAAATTTAATGAACTTCTGGAATATGTCATATCTTCTGTGATACCCCCAGGAGAGCATAAAGTAAGCTATAATCCACAGAATATACATGTGATATCAGATTTCTGAAGCATAGGATTTTGAGAGGATTCAGAGTATGGTTTTTAAAAGAAAGGTTAAGTGATGTATGATTCTTTGCTCTTAGTTCATGCAAGGCACAAAATATAAAAGCCTGTTCATATAAAAGTTTCTATATGTTCATTTATACACATTCAGTTATAATTCCAATTACACAAATAGATTGAAAGTTGTCAGTCATTTAGTTCTGCTTTTTTTGTATGATACACACAATTCAATGCACCTTTTTTTTTTAGTATCAATACACAGTTCCACAACCATGCGATAAATCAAACTCGGAAGACTATGCAATATAACACTGCATTCACCATAGCCAGCGATACCTTTTCATCCATATTTTCATTTTCTACATTTTGTTCCTCCTGTAACCGCTTCAAATCTTCATTGGATAACAGTTTATAACCTTCTTGCAGGGACTTCACATGGTTTTCCATTTCATTTTTCTCTTGATCTGTCATTCTATGAAAAAAAATTAGCAGATGTGGATGCAAGTGCTAGCAATTTCAGGACACTAATTCTTCTCAAAAGAAAAGATAGAGGTCATATTCACACAGAAAGGAAATTGTGCCCCTGCTCACTCCTGCTTGCATTCTCCTGCTACCAAACATATTTCATGTAATGTGTTGTCTGAACACAGGACTCCCCAACAAGCAAGGTTTCATAATCCAAAATACAATTCTGGTTTACTATCCTGGCTTGTAAGAGAGCAACAAGCCAGGATCCCAGGTTCAGTTAACATGCTAAACAAACAATATCTGATTTGTTAAGTCACTTGCAGTAGTAGTAGTAGAAGACAAGCAGGAGCTAATGAGCTGTGTGCATGAGCATGCAATTTGGTCATGGTAAGCCATTAACTCACCAGAATCTTGGCTTACCAATCCATAGAATTTTGGCAACAAAAAAACCCTGACTTCTGTCTTTGCTCCAAAAACCCTTGTATTCCTCTTAAAAGGAATAATCATATACATTTCAAAAATAATTTAATAATATTATCTGTTAGCATATGTTTGCAGATGAAGATAAACAATACCTAGTTGTTTTCAGTTGTAATCAAGAGAAATCTACTGTGCATGTGATCTATATAAGCACACAGGGTAATTTTTCCCCCTTTGCTGCATCAGTTCCATTGTAAAACCACAGAGCAATTCTTAATGTCTCATCCTTGATGAATATAAAAACCAGTTTGGGAGCAGCTAGGAGGAAAAAGAGGCATCTCCATGGATCAAGCAAATGCTGATCAGGGGGTTGCAACCATTAATATTCATAATTTATTTAGCACTTTAACAGCTCCTTTCACATGTTAATAGTCCAAGACATATGAAGCTTGCTCCATTCATTTAAGCGGAGAAGGAAGCTCCACATGAATATCAGGTAAGATGGAAAACAAAGCAAAAAGAGGTTGCAGGAAGAAAAAGGCCAGTTCACACAATCAAATAATCCGAGGGGGCATGGCTTGTTTGAGGGGACACTAAATAACTGTTCAACAGGCCATGGGTTATTTGAGGGTTGTTTCTCCTCCAACAAGCCATGCTGCTTGGGTTCGAACGACATGACAAGCTGTGCCTGGGTGGGTAATTTGGTAAATGGCAGCCGGAATGCGTCGCCAATTATTTGAGCGTTCGAACTGGGTCTGTAACTAGCTGGCGTACAAGCCATGGAGACTGCATTTGGTTACAATCTTAAAATGGAAAGTGAGAGGTTGCATTCATTCAAATTCAGCTCTACCGGGTACAGAGATGAGTTCAGGTTGCACTTGGACTCTCCCAAGGGTGATTCTTCTTCCCAGCAACTCTTGGGAAGATCTCTCCTCCCACTTTCCATCTTAAGACTCCATGGCTTGAAGATCAGCCATTTTTTTCTTCCCCCATCCCCCTCACCTTTTTTGCTTTACTATCTTGCCTGATGAAAAGATGAGAACTCAAAAGCTTGCACAGTATTATGTGAGGTCTGAGTTGGTCAAATAAAGGTATGGTGATTTGGATTTTGGGATTTTTCTTTTGACCTACATGGTTACCTTTGCTTTTTAAATTGGTACAGTTAAGCTTGCAAGCAGATTAGGGGGGAAAACTTATTCATCTTCATACTATTTTTTAAATGCGATAACCATAATGAAGAACATACTTATCACCATGTTTTGCTACAAATGACTGCGTTGTTTGCAAAGCCTCTAATATCTGTTCTTTCTTGGTTGATACTTCGTCAGGAGAAATCTGAAAAACATGAAATTATGTTCAAATTTCCACAACTCCATTCTAGAAATAGACAAAACAGGAGTGGCAAATGTCATTTACCATAAAGGATAAAGCAAAAATGTTAAGTAAAAAAGGGGGTTGGGATGGGCAGGTGTGGGCATTTCAATAAGGAATTGCACAATGTATTTTAATAGGAGTATATTTTATAAAATATAAATCAATTTTATGCATTTTTATCCTTTAGTAAACCTGTTCCTTAATAATGATCCTGACAGCACAATCCTATGTCTACTCAGAAGTAATCCCCTTGTAGTCCAATTAAACTTCTTAGGTAAATGCTAAGGCTGCAATCCTGTATGCAGTTTCTTGGGAGTAAGCTCCAACTAATTAAATAAGACTTACTTCTGACTAGACACGTATGGGACTGTGCTGTCAAAAATATGGCTGGCTATGAAAGTCGTGTCACAATAAGACATTTATAGCAGATTACTGGTGGCATGCTAAGAATGATTAATTCTGCATGTAAACAAAGATATACACTATTAACTAACCTTGTTTTAAACAATTTTGTTCTAAACTACCTGGGTCTTTGTTTTAGGCAGTTTGTAAATAAGTTCATCTTACTTAGATTAAGAGCAACCTTGGCATTTGACAACACCTTTAAAAAAATGCTTTGACATGTATGCCTGCTATATGCCCTGCAACTGAAGAAGTCTGTTTAATTCAAAAGCTTGCATTTCTAGCATCTTAAGCATAAACTAGTCCTACAAGATGGATCACCTAACTTACTTTGTGGGTTTGTTTTTTGGAAGCAGCATAGCTACCTAAACTCTGGTTTTTTTAAAATTATTCCAAATCCAAATGAGGGTTTTGGCTAGTGGGCATTATAACAAACAAATGTAAGTTTTCCTCAATCAAGAACAAAACCAAACCAAGGCATAGCTTGTCAACTTAAACCAGAGACGAAGAAGGGAGGTTGAAGTAATTCACATCTATCTTGCCTCAGCATGGATTGAAGCAGATCAAAAAGGATAAGTAGCACTGCTCCATAATATGCCTTCAGGATAATTTCTAAAGAGCAATGTGAGTGACTTTCTCTTTACTGCTACAGTTAAGACTAGTTTCTGCACAGCATTGCTAGTCTGAAAACTGTACAGATGGAATGAAAAAGGGAGGGTACTTATAGGAGAGGGCCTGATAGGTCTGATTTATTTTCATGTCACTTTTTCACCATGATTCCTGTTTCCTTACTGTGGTCCTGCTTCCTCTTATCCTATAGAAGTTGACAGAAGTGAACCTGATTAGACCAGATCTGGGCTAGTCCATTTCATTCCGAAGAGAAACATTGCATTTTCTCCCCTTTTAAACTATTATCAAGAGGACATTGAGTGCATCCATATTTTCATGTCTTAATTTTAAAAAATCAAAGAAACCAAAATCCATTATAATTCCAAAATTGCTTTGGGCACTGGGAGAAGTAGGTTTTATTCATTGTGGTCACCATCCAATAAATGCCCACAATATACATACATTATAGTAATGCTGGTTATGCTTCTAGAAGGGATGGGTTCAATTTTTCCAACATATAACTATTAGCTCTACCAAATACTAAAAGCTTATCTGTACTGAGATTGTGATCTGATGGATACATGGTTAGTGTTTGCTACAGACCAGCCTTCCCCAACCTGGTGCCCTCCAAATCCCATCAATCCTAGCAGTGCTGGGAGTTGTAGTCCAAAACATCTGTAGGGCCCCAGGTTGGGGAAGGCTGCTATTGACCACGACAGCTCTACAACATCACTCTGGCTGGCTGGGAATGCTGGGAGTTGTAGGCCATCCTTCTGTCTAAACATGCATAGGATTGCATCCAAAGTATTTGAAAGCTCATTGGCCTGAACAATCCCAATGAAATAAACAGATACTAAAAACAGCTACATCGGTAATATTAGTGACAGGGAAATGCAGCTCTCATTGGCTGTGCTTCTTTGAGGCTTTCAACTCCTCCCCCCCCAAAAAACACTGTACCTATGTGGCATCACAAGCTAATTTTAAATTAAGACATTTGTCCGTGTGAGTGTATGTATATTCTGGTGCAACACCCAAGCCCTATATCACTGAGAATATTTTAAACTATGTGGGCTAGATACTGAAAATGCTTCCCTTACATGGGCTACTTAGCATGCACTCACAATTTACTGTCACTGTCAAGAAACCAAAAACAATAGCAGTGTGATCCTGCTGTCCACTTTAATATAGAATTACAAGGTGATACTATGGGTCATGCTGTGAAGGCCTATGTAGCACAACAGCAAAATTTTGCAGTCAGCTCTCATGTTCCCTGACCAAAAGGAATTCAACATCAGCAGAAACAGCCTTACAGAACACAAATGTCTCTCTTCTTCCTTTATAGCAGCACCTTAATTGACCTCGGCTTCCATGATCTGGGAATGTTATATAATGCAGTGGTGTCTGATGTGTGTATCAGGTATACTTTTACAGTCTCCAAGGTAATGCAATTTTGTACCATATACCATTGGATGCTAATCATTCACAAGGAAACCCTGATTTGTATGTGATGCTACAGTCACTTATGTTAACTTGGGTATTCTGCTGCCAGTAAAATTGCTCAACTCTAGGGAGAAATTTGAACCCAAAGCTTTGGAACTGCTTCTTGATCTCAGTAGTCTAGTGTGATGAAGACAGAATCTGGGAAATGTTCTTTTGTATGTATGAAATGTTGCAATGCGGAATTTTACAATGGACACGCAAATATACGCTCACACACGCATGCGTGCACACACATATATGCATATACATATATATATATAAACACACACACACACACACACACACACAATCTTCAATACTGCCATTGCCATTCTGCTAGTTCTGTTGTGCCTGCAGGACCCACTGCTAGCCAAAAGGAAGTTAGCACTTCCTAAAGCAATCCTGTAAACAAGTTGAAGCTCCTGTTTCTGGAATGGGACAGGTCAGCGGAGCTCCCTTCTGTTTGCCTCCTCCCATATGTACCCGATCATCCTCGGGGATCCTTCTCCGTGAGCCCCTGCCAAAGGAAGTGAGGCAGGTGGCTACCAGGAGGAGGTCCTTCTCTGCAGTGGCACCCCGGCTGTGGGATGAGCTCCCTAGAGAGGTTCGCCTGGCACCTAACTCTTTTAGATGCCAGGTGAAGACCTTTTTATTTTCTCAGTATTTTAACAGTTTATCAGTTTAATTTTTAATTTTGCTGTTTTCAATCTGTATTTTAAATTGACATTAATTTTTGCATTGCTGCTTGGTTTTATCCTGCTTGTGTTCATATATTGTATTTTTATACTGTTGTTTTATATTTTGAATGGTTTTTATGGTTTTAATTTTTGTAAACCGCCTGGAAGGCTTCGGCTATTGGGCGTTATAAAAATGCAATAAATAAATAATAATAAATAGCTCTATTGTCCTGCCACATTCCAGAAATGAATGTTTCTACTTGTTTTTGTTTGCTTCAGGAAGTGCTCCCTTCTTGTTGGCTAGCGGTAAGTCCGGTTAGTGAGTGGACGCTGTTGGGATACAACCCAAGATGTTTTGTTCACTGCTGAGATCTTCTCTGGAAATCATACAGTTAGATGTGTAGGAGTCTCAGTAGGAGTCTTGTGCATTATTTATATTTGCACCATGTGTTCAGTGCGCATACACATATGGAGTCAGTAAAAAGTGGATCTTATAATAAAGGAAAGGTACTTCAAATTATAATAGTACTGAAGAAAATCTGAGTTTTATGCGAAGGGTACAGTAACGTATCATCAGCTACACTTTCACATTATTTTGCTGGCACAGCCCTGACTATAGACTTTAAGGGCTTGGTCTGGAAGATACTCTCTCTCTTATCGCTGATTCCCCTCCCCCCAAAATTACATGGAGTTACAACATTTGAATAGGGTGGATGTGCATAAAATAAAATGCATATAAGCCTAAGTTGTGTAATTAATAACCCTCCTTAAAATATATATGTCCAAGAATCAATTACATGATTTGGGCCTACCTTGGATTTTATGTGCATATAATGTATTAGAACTATATGTCTACACATGGACAGCCAGAGGAGAAGCGGGTACCACTGGTGGGAGAGGGTAGGAAGCAAGAAGCTCGTTCCCCAACTGTGGCAGGGAAGAGGTACGGGAAAGTATAATCTAAACGTTGTTTTTGATTTTTATCGTGGCTATCGTTTTGAATGTTGTCTTTCAGATCAAAAACTGATACATCTAAATAAAAATACTGTTATGTACATTAAAATAGTTTTTAACACTTTTAAGCAATCAAAATAGTTTTGCTGGATCCAATATAGGATGTACGTGACATGTTGCTTGTGTTCATAAAGCTTGCTGCTACGGAAGAAATGAAAGAATGTGCTTCGGGCACATTTGGCTTTTTCACAGGCGGAAAGAACAAGAACAAGCAACACATGCCCATGCAACGGGTGCCATCGATACTCAAAGCAGCCTTTTAATACCTGTTTCTTAAGCAAATCTGCTTTTTCAGCCTTTTCTCCTCCACATTTGCTGAGGCTCTTGGTGATGTTTGACACCCATTTCAATAAGTCACCAGCTTTTTCAACATGTTCTTTCTTTTCCTCTTCCACTGACTTCTGATAAACAATAAGTATTGAGAATATATATATATATATATATATATACATATATATATATATATAATTGCTCTGACATTTAAGTTATATTCACACAGAAGCATGATCACATCATCAAGAATTTTACTGCCAAAGATGCCAGATTTAGAGAAGCTTTATTTATTTTATCCCAATTACTACTGTATCATTCTAACAGTTTTTTTAAAAAAAATAATAACCATTAACAATTTTAAAAAGCCTTAACCAAAGTGATTAATTCAAAACACCTGCAAAAATCAAGATAGTCATTATGATACATATTAACAAAATCATATACATACACAGTTGACTGAATTCACATGACAGAAACCTTCCAAACACCACAGCATAAGTAAAATTTAAACAAGAGTGTTTGTATACAGAACTCTTCAAATTGTGGCCTTTTGCATTAGATGAATACCCAAACCTTGATGTCATGCTGTTGAAGAGGTTGCTAAATTTCATCAATATAAAATACTCAAAAGCTTTGCAGTCAATATAGCATTTTACACATTTGTCATTTGAGATGCATAAAAGATTAAAGAAGAATTATCACATTTTAACAACTTTCTAGCCAAACTCTATTGATGATTTCAGGTTTCATTTTCAAAAATATATAATGTATCACGAGACAAATTGTAAGGTGAATAGAGAAAAAAATAATAAACATGTAACAAAAGTCAAAGGTTTTCTCTGAAATTTCCATAGTCGCTGAGTGTGTTAAATCCTTATAACTTAGGATGCAATCTTATATATCCTGAATGGAGTGGGACTTATTTCCATGTAAAAATGCCTAGGATTTAGAAAAATGTTAAAATTTAGCGACAGTTCCCACCACATTAAACTTTGCACTTGCAAATACACATCCTTTCAAATATACTTATTTATGATGCTGGTCTATGAATCTTTACAGGTTTACTTGCACGCATGTTATTAATCAGATATATATGGGCACAGTCCAGTGCCACTGATTTCACTGGGAGAATGTACAAGCTCAGCTTCCTACTTAACTTTGATTGTACTATACCTATTGTTTGTGTGATTGCATTGCATCATGTTGAGATGACATACTCTTTTACTTATGAAGATTTTCCAAGGTCAGCCAGAATGGCAAACAAATAAACAAACAACCCACCCCCAACACAAACATACAACACAATACTATCACAATGATCCCAGTATAACACAGTGAATGCTTGATATAATTTATACAAAGCAGATCCACACTCCATACATAGTTTAATTGTATTTATGTCCCAATGATTTTAAAAAGAGACAGGTTGAGTGGTAGCTTTAATTTTCTATCAAAATCAATGGAACATAAATTTTTTAAATTTTGATCAAATTGTGCTTCAGGGCTAGAGGCACGGAGCAGCATTACATTTAGAGTACGCAGAAAACTATACACAAGCAAAGTCAAAATGCTTTGCCCTATTTAATAAGAGCCCTAATTCAACAACCCAACGAAACCATAGGGTATATTTTCCATGACCTGGGTAGTTGAAATTATTGCAGTGTGGCTTTATAACTTACGGCCGAACCCTATACAAGTCTACTCAGGAGTACATCCCATTGAGTTCAGTGGAGCTTAGTGACAGGTTATAAGATTGCGGCCTTCAGTTGTTAAATCATTACTGTGTGGAAAAATAGAGCCTAGAAATTCCTGAAGAAATGACCTCAGCTGCTTCTAGTAATCGTAGCCCTGTGTGGCAGTCAAAAACTGCTCTTTCAAGAGCTTCTTTGTATGTCAATTTCTTTTTTGTCTTAGGGCATGTTATACTTCTTTGGTAAAATGTGTCATCTTTCATCTTTGTAGCAGTGATAGCATCAACAATACCACTCTTAATAGCTTCTTCCATTGATAATCTAGAATGAGATTTGGGATCTATCAACCCACCAGTCAAATGCTGATACTCTAAGCAGCGACTGCCCATTTCCTTGTCTAGGACATTTATATTCATCGCTTCAGTGGCTGATATGGGACTCTTTGATATGGGATGAGTAATTCCAGTAAAGACCAGTTCACACTGCTGGATGTGCTTAGCAGATGATTCATCAAGCAGCTCCCTTTGCAAGGCCTCTGCCACACTATATCTCTTCCCAGTAAAAAGATCGATTATACCTCCTGTACTAGCTTGTGCTTCTAGGCATCTCAGTGCTGTGATTCTATCCAACAGGTTCTTGCGAGAAGCTTTCAGAACAGGCACTCTCTCATTTGTCTCAGACATCCAGATACCAGCAATCGGACTGGTCAGATTTTTACGTGGTTTGGAATTACTCAACAAAATGTCACCAAGCTCACTCGCTGTGATTTCCCCTTCCTTGTATTTACTGACCAGCATACTGTCAATTTTATTATCAGCTAATGCCTCATCAATATTGAACTGCATTCCAGTTTTCAGATCTGTCAGTAAAAGGTAAGAGTTTCCGTGGGAATCAAAGCATGTGGATTCTTTCCACTGAAATTCCTGTCCTGATAGCTCAAGATAGGTACTTTTGTCTATGAGGGCCTTTTTATAAGCCTCATATGAGGTCATTTCTGCTCCAGTTTTAATGTCAACTACAGACAGTTTATGCACTTTTTCTGCAGATGGAGTGGTTATTTTTCTCTCCCCAACAGGGAGTAGGAAGCATTTGCTATCTATATCAAACAAGCATAGCCTCAGCAAATCATTATAATACATGGCTTGCCTATTATTGGGATTCTGAAAGCATTTTTGATTACTGGAAGGTTCATATAAAAATTTCAGAATGGTGTTATTCAACAAACCCATTTGTACTGCAACTTCAGGAGGAATACGGACACTTCTCACGGGGTCAATAACTCCTCCGCATGCAATCTGAGCTTCAATAATATTTTTGCCTTTCTGCCTGTCTAGGATTCTGGTTTCAATTGCTTGATAAACAGAGAGCTTTTTCCCAGAAAAATTATATCCTAAAACTGCTTTTTCTGCCTCAAGAAGCCTGCCTTTGTATTCATAATCTACAAGTCCCTTGACAACTGAATCATCAACTGAATATTTTTGACCTGTTGCAGGATCAATGATAAAACCAGTGACAGCCTGGGCTTCTAGCAGTGCTAACACGGGTGCTTTGTCTATTATTCTTTCCTTAGCTGCAGAAGCAAATGATAGCTTGTCTTTGCTAGTTTCAACGTACAACCCAGCTATTGCAGTAGGCTTTGTTAAATACATCTCAAGGTCTTTTTGAACCTCCGCAATGGCCTTCTTCCCTGAATGGAGCTGTTCAACTGTGTTCAGGTCTAGAAGTTTAACTTCAATCAACTGCCTGGCAGAGACATCATTTCGGAGACCTTGAAATTTGATACTGTCATATTTGGAAGGAATCATATTGACCTCCTTGGCTTGCCTTTCCTCTAACACAGAGCTCATCTTTGATATATCTTCACTCCTAAACCCTTCTGATGATCTGCATCCCTCAAGCAGTCTTCCTTCTTTCCCAAGTTTCTTGCCATTTTCTTGATCTAATGCAGTAACTTCAACATGTACACCATACTGCTTGTTGTTCACTATCTGTAAATAGGAATGTTTTTGACATAGTGAAGGATATTATATTTTGAAAGTAGTATTACATTATTAATCTAACCCATAACCAGGAAAACATGCAGAATATGAACAGCAAACACTAAGAGGCAGCCAACTTTATTAGCAATGACAATCTGGAAGATATTTAAGCAGGAAAGTTGAACAGAAACACAGCAAAGAATAAAAATAGGAAGTAGCTCTTTTGAATTTTGCACAATAAGACTACAATTAGAGGTCGTTACTCCTTCTAACAAAGAACTCAGGTGGTAAGTGTCTGTAAGACTGTAGCCAAAACAAGGCCACTGAGAAATAACAGTGTGGTATCAGCTTACTAAGGCAAAGACAAAGATTCACAGAAGTATCAAAAATATATATTTTTAAAAAGCCTGAGGACAACAACAACCCAATGAGGACTGAGCATACTCAGCCATGGAATACAGAGTAACAAAAGACAAAACCGGAATACAAAAGGGGATATCAAGAGTGGAATGACCTTCTTGGAAGGAAGGCTGGTTGGAACCCCGAACGGAGCACTCTTTTAGGAGCGAGAATATACTGCAATTTTGTGTTGTTAAGTCCCACTTGCAAATGTGTAATGCAAATGTGAAGAACATGATTTGTGCATTTCCATCTTCCTTGTCAGAAAACATCTACCCACTTACAGTAGCAAGCCATATATATGCAAGCTGTGCAATTACAGAGACAACTCTCGGGCTTTCCTGGGCCACAATTATTGCTCTGTAGCTTCACAAGGAGCTCTTGAGTTCTATGTTGCCCACCTAATATATAATTCACATCTGAAATACAAAGCCCAGCCTGCAATACCAGAGTAATAACATAGGAAAGAACAACATATTTTGCTTCCACCTCATGTTTTGTTGAAAACACATGTAGGGAACACTACAAGATGTGTATGTGAGTGGTGGTGGTGGTGGTGGAATTTTGGGGGATGGAATCAGTGAAGGATGTGTCCTTCTGCCTGCTGTTTTTGCCCTGCACAATGCCCCCTCCTGACACCATTTTGTAGTAGAAAAGTACACTGTGCTGAATATTAGATACCTGTTTTTAATAAAAGGGAAAGCCAGGGGGTTGACTTTGCGTTCCCACATCTGCAAGCAATTTCTGGATTTGCACATATCTTTTGGTCATATAACATATGACCATACATAACTTATGTAAAAATTTTAAGAATGTTTTGATGTTGTTTCATCAGATTAGATGAAAACATAAAATATAACAGAAAAGCATTAGGAATATTAAAGAACCAAAACCGCGCGCGCACACACACACACAGAGAGCAATATCAGATTGTAGGATGTACCTCCAACGGATGTAGATGCTTCCCTAATCCCATTTCATAACTCTCTTCGTGACTGGAATTGAGGAATTTGTTGTCTCTCAATTTATCTATTTCTGACATTCTTGTGACAGGGTTGTTCTCATCAATGGTAAACTCAAACTGTGTGCTTGTCTCGGAAACATACTCAGCATAGGATTGTTGGCTTATTCCATTTTCCAGTGAGTGGGTTACTCCAGGCAGCTGAAATGGCTTCTCTCGTGGCAAAGAATCAGTAGCAACCAGTTGCAATTTCGGTACAGCCAAGGGTTCAGATTTGCGTCCTGGACTGCTGATTTCAATATGTCGTCTTCTTAATAAAGGAGAAGTACTTGTACAGCGGTTAAGTTGTTCAAAGTCTCTTGGCGAGGTATCTCCCAGGTAACTAAACCCGTTTCCCTTCCACCCAAAGTCTAACTGGATGTTTTTTTTGTTTATATCATTCTGAAACAAACGCAGCTGATTGCAATGCTCTCTTTTTTGCAGGTCTATTTGGTGCTTCAAGTTCTCTATCGTACGCTTCTGCATTTGCAATTCTTCTTCTAGTTTGCGATATTTCTGGAAATATTCCATTTCGGCATGCTTCCCTTGCTGTAGTTGCTCACGACATTTCTGAAGTCGGTCTTGCAGATCTTCAATTTGAATCTTATACATTCTGGTATTTTCTTGAGCCATATGCCTTTCTTGCTGTAGAGTGATGCATTCCATCCGTATGCCTGATATGTCATTTTCAGCAATGTTGTGTGATTCCAAGAGTTTTTCAAATTTCTTCCTAAACTCTTCAGCAGAATGCTTAAACTTAATTGACTCTTCCTGAAGCAAAGCTACCTTTTTGCGTGCTGTCTGTTCATCTAAGGTCTTTTGGTGGAAATCATCCTGTAACTTCTTCATCTTGCTATTGAGCTCTTGAATATGAGCTTGCTGCTGCTGGATTTTCTGCTCACTCATCTTCATTTCCATAGTGAATGTACTCAGCTGGGTACTTAGCTTCCTTACCTCCATCTCAGCATTCATGTTATAAGCATTCTCCCTGTCACATTTCTGCTTGAACTCATGGGCTACATCTTTTGTTTTTATTAACTCATCCTCTAGTCTCTTGATTTTATCCAAGTGCTCTTGTTCAATTATTATCTGTTTGTGCAGTTGTTCATTTGTGACACGTAGTTGCTCTTTGAAGCTTTCAGCAAGAGCTTTTAATTCATCATTTTTTCTGTCAATAATTTGCCTCTCAATAATTATCTTCTCTGATTCAGTCCGCACATCAGTCATCATTATTTTGGTCTCACTATGCAGTCTACTAAGCTCCTCCACCTTTTGTTTTAATTTTTCTACCAAGTGATTGCTATTGGCTAAATCATCATTCAGCCTTTGAATCTTCAGCTGGCTTTCTTTTTCTTCTCTTGTCTTCTGAAGCAATTGTTCCTGCATTTTTCTAAAATGCTCTTGTAAGTTGCTTGCTTCCCCTTTGCATGAAAGAGTTCTCTGCTCAGCTACTATTTTTTCTTGCTGAAGTGAACTGATTTGTGAATGTAACTGCTGAATAGTAATTTCAGTGTGCGTGTGTGTTCTAGCCAGATCCTCCAGCTCCCTCTTTAATTGGGCCTTTTCCTTTTGAAGAGACCTCAACTCTTCTTGATACTTCATGTTTATTTTTTTAAGCTCCATGGCTTCTTGCATGACCTCTTCCGCTTTGCCTGTGGTTTTGTGCAGCTGCCTGTCAAGTTCTTTCAGTTGCTCCAAGTATCCTTGCTCTACCAGTTCCTTCTGATCCAGCTCTATTTTGAGGCACCTGAGAGAATTATTGGCCTCATCTAGTTTTTCCTTTAGTAAACGAGCCTTCTCTTCAGAGGATGCATTCTGCAGCTCAAGTTCATTCAGTTCATATTTTAAATCTTTAATTATTTTTTCAGACTTTTTGTTGGCGAATGTTAGTTCATCCACCAGTTGCTGAAATTCCTCAATATTCTTTATTTCTTGCTTTTCTCTGAAAATGTCTGAACATGTTGGCAACACACTTTCCTTTCCTATTACAGTAATTTGCCTTCTAATTTCAGTTATTTCCTTTTCTCTGAACTTGTTTTTCCCTAGACTACCTTGAAATTCATGGTCTTGTTCCATTTCCTTAATTAATTTCATCAGCTTTTCTTCTTCAGAAGTTTTCTTCTTCAGCTCTTCCATTAATGTTTTCTTTTGCTGCTCCAGATCTTGAAGATTTGTGTCTTTCTTTTTCAAATGATCTTCAAAAGTCTTTCTAATCATGTGACTTTCCTCTAACTGAACTCTGAAAGCTCTGAGGTTGTCTTCAACTACACTTCTTTGAGCCTCGGCTTTCATAGCAAGCTGTTTCACACGTTCTAACTCCTGCTCTGCAGCTTGTTTCTCTTTAGCAATATCCCCCAGTTCCATGCGATATCGCTTTGCCTCTTGTTCAGCCTTCATTTTCTGGAGAGATATCTCTTCAATTTTCTTCTGTTGTTTCTTCAGTTCTTTTTCTGCATCTTCCTTTGCTTTGGGAAGTTCTTCTTCCAGTTGGAACTTTTGCTTTCTCAACTCCTTCAACATCTCCTCAAGTTCATTTATCCTATCTAGAAGTTTCTTGTTCTCATTCACTACTGCCTTTTGCTGCTGTTCCAGATCAGAATATTCACCACGTACTAGTGCCTCCTTATTCTTTAGGATCTGAAAAGAAAGTCAAGAAAGAAGAAACACTAAAATCTATTCTTTTGAAATGTAATATTGGAAATACATTGCAATTTTAATGCATGGTTGCAGATACTTACAAAAGGCATCTACGGTATGTCAGCAGCACAGACCGAGTGATTCCCACCACCACTGACACCTTCAGAAAGCCACCATTAGTTAAAGTAAAGAGAAAGCTCCATGAAAGAATCCACAACTGAAGTCCTCAAGAAGAATCCCTTTGTTCATTCAAGACAAGAGCTGTTTAAAGGTTCTGTCCAGAAGCTTGCTTGCATGTGTCCTTGCTTGAGCTATAGAGCAACTTCCCCGCAAAACACACCATGCAAGAAAAAAGCACTCCAACATTTTATGGTTAGTTGAGTAAGAAAAGGAGAGTGTTTTAGTGTTTAAGACAAAACATGATACAAGTAGATGCTTGAAAACAAAATCCCAATATAACAAACAATATTTTTAATTGGACTTTCAATTTGTTATTGTAGCTGTATGGTTTTTATATAGGATTTTTTTAAATATAAATGTTATGTGCAGTGCCCTGGGATACCTTGTTGATGAAAGGCAGTTTCTAAAAATGCAAAAACAAAGAAACTATGACCCAGAAACCACATTTAATTAGGGAACAGGGGAGCCATGTCTTTCAATAATAATTGTTATCCAAGCCCTTACAGAAATTCATAATTAGACTCTTCCCTGAACATAAGCCAAACATACGTCACTTCTTTTTAGACAAGAGACTAGCACAATGTTTTTACCTACATTGTGTCATTAACCTACCAACAGATGCTAAGGCAAAGACAGCTTTACTCCCTACTTATTTCCTACTGGGTTGAATTAAATGCCTTCTAAAAATTCCTCTTAAATGGGATCTGATAAATCAGTTTAAAACCAATTCCCTCCCCAGAAAGACACTTTTGCCAAAGTTTCAAATGGTGATTAGAAAATTACTTTGAAATTGTACTATATTGATTTTTGTAATATCGATTTTTTTCATTCTCATTGGCTTTGACTTTGCATGTAAAGTATATACCTCTTTCTTTCTTTTTTTCTGTCTTTCTGCTCTCTTCCTCTTGGTTTATACTTTCTAAGAGTAGTTTATCACTTCCTGGGCTTATATGCTACTTCAGTCTAGATCATCATCTTCTTTAAGTATTATCATGTACACCTTTACCCAGCACTGACACAGGAAGCAAAAAAACTTACTTTTTTTGGCACTGGTCCATTTCAGTATCTACATTTTCTCTGTGTACATCAGCAAAAGGTGTGGCCAGATCACATATACTGTTCTGCATCAAACACTCAACATACCCTTTTTGGTGATCTCTACATATTTCCTTTTTTGGTTCATATGCCAGACATGAGCCCAAATTATCCTCCTTTGAAATTATTTTGTTTTGAGAATTGGTCAAGATTACATCATTATTATTTGAATATAATAAGGATCTTCAATTTATATTTTGATTAACATTGCTCTGCATCATGCAAATATTTATTCATACAGTACTTAATCATTCTGTATAACCTGCTTTCCTATGGTGTCCTTCCTTAGAAACAGCACAGCAACAAGTTGTGTTACCTGGGCCCACAGCATTTATTTGCCTTGGGTTTATACAGAGTGTTTCTGGCAGGCTTGCTGTTCTAAAACTGCTGTTATCTAGAGAAATGTTATACTATGTGTTAGTTTCAAACTCTTCATCAGAAAGACACTGCATTAGCACGTTTTAATTGTTGCTTCACTGTCTCTTTAATTTCCCTATTGGTTTTGAGTTGCCTAGGGCATTTTTCTCATCTACAATGACTAATGATTAATTTCTCCAATATTCTTATCCCATTTTATTGGCACTCTGTGAGAGCATTTTCCTAGACAATGGTTTTTATTAAAGCTTTCAATATGTGGTTTTTCTAAAAAAAAAAAAAAAACACCACCTGGTGTTCTTTTGGGCTGATGCCTATGAGATAATCTCCCATCTTTTGATTTAGATTATTTATCCTGATTACTGGCTCAAAATTAGTTTCTCTATGTATTCCTGTTTTCTCTTTCAGTGTAGTGGGTATTTTAAGTTATTTTCATAAACAACATGCACCATCTCCAGAATTGTTTTTGGTTTGGTTTCCTATTTCTCTCTCTACTTTTTCATTCAGTCCATCAACAGGTTTATTGCCATTTATATTTTCCAAAATGGTCTTGCTAAATATTACACAATGACATCTTTGCTTGCAAGTGGATGCTTCCCTTTATCCTGTTTCCCACTACTGTTCATCTCAACATCACTGCTTATATCATTACCAAAGCCAACTTCTTTTACTTTCAGTAAACTCTTTGGATAGTCTGTCTTATTGCTACTAGTATGTTTGTGCTGATATCTTGTATCTAATACAGCTTCTCTCTTTTTTCTAGTGGCCTTCCATCCACAGTCACAATGTTTCTCAGAAGCTCAGAAACTTCAGCGACTTTTACGAATCTCTAGAATTTATCAGTCAAATTCTGAACATGACAATAGCATACACATTTAAATTCTGATTACAAGTGTCCTAAACTTTGCCTTCACATTAAAAGCACCCATGCCTAGTTATTAATGGTATCAGGTAGCCACAGTGCTGAGCAATAGAAATGCAAACCACTAGCACCCACATTTCTGAGAGTATTTATCACAAAAGCTGCACTAACAGAAACTTCACTTCTTAAACTCTCAAGTTTTAAAAACTGTAAAATTCCTCCACTCCAACATTCTCTTAGATAAAGCTCTTGCAATGAATTCCCTTGTTTCTTTTAAATCTGTTTGGTTTGGGGTTTTTTTTTGTTTTGTTTTTTAAAAAAGAGCAGTTCGGGGGTTGTCTAGGAGAAGTGGATGAGAAGAAATCTCTTTGAAAAGTTTGGTTGCAAGGTTAGATGCTACTTGGGCATCCCTCCAGCCATTGTAATAAAAAGTCTTATAGGCCCCTTCCAACTCTACTCTATGATTCTATGATGACAGAAGGCAGCGTTCAGATGAATAAGCCACTCATAGAAACAGCACAATATGTTTTAATTCTCAAGGAGACTGAGTGAACTGTTAAGTCAAACAGTAGAGATTCTAACTCTGTTAATGGGACACCAGATTAGAAAGAAAAATGAGAAAGGAAATCAGAAATACTTGAAAGAAATTGAAGCTAAGGGTGCCTCTACAAGAGCGATGTAAAGCTCTTTCAAGGCGCATTACAAATTTTACCTCTACAAGAGCGGAGCGCAAATCGCGGGACAAGGCGCTTTTTATCTCCGATTATTTGCATTTTCAAATGCGCGTTAAATAGCGAGTTTTAATTTGCCACAGGAGTTAAAGCGCCTTATGGTCATGTAAACATACAATTCTCCACATGTAAACAACTTTAAAGCGTGTTTCATATAGCCCGTAATGCGCTCCACCGCCTCTCGTGAATTAGTATTAGGAGTAAATGTGCTTCTCCGTATTTGCGCATAATCGGGCAACCGGGCATCAAACCGAAATCTTGTAGAAGGGGCCTAACTGAAAAAGAACCTACATAGTTAAATTGAATTCCTCCTGGAGCTTTTAATTATGGCACTGTAATTAAAGCTATGAGTCAGGTTTAACAGGATTTCACATAAAGGACTACATTTTTTACTGGTTTCTCTGTGCCTGGGAGATTTTCACCAAGAACCAATATCCTGCAAGAGAATTTTAGCAAACCACAGCTGTAAAATAATAATGCAATCTGTAAAGTGGGTTAAGAAGGTTTCAGTATTATCGATGTGTTCATAAGATAGGTGACTCCAACATGCATAGAGAGACCAAAGCTTATAAGGAATTTCAGTCATCTATGTTTTCTCCTAAAAGTATAGCTGCTAGCTAATTATTTTATAGTCTCTTTGACAATATCTGTTGACTTACCTCTTCCTCCTCTAGCCTTTTCAGAGAGTCACCAGCAAACTTTATATACTGAGTCAGCAAGGTTACCAAAGCTGTATAGCGTGTTCGTAAATCCATGAACTGCAGTGAAACACAGAGGAATCCTATTAATCATCCTAAAGTAGAATGCCGCAAAAAAAATTTTAAGAAAATAAATAATGGCCCTGTTCAGAAGACACCTTAAAACACGGCTTTAACCACAGTGAATAAGGCTTTTTGCACATTTGGTCTTTGGACCACAGCCAGTGTGTACAACTTAAGGGCTCAGTTCAGACAATACGTTCCTTAACTGTGGTTTTAGACCTCCACGGTGGAGTTTTTACAGCACCATTGAGAAAAGTGTTGTCTGGCGGGAATGTCCTCTGAGGTAACCATGGCCTCAACTTTGAACATTTTTAAGAGGGCTTTAAAACCACATCTTTTTCAGCTAGTCTTCTCTTGATTTTTAACTGCTGAGAGTGACAATTGCGTTTGGTTTCTTTATCCTGTTGTTGGGAGTATGTCACTTTAACTGCTCTGCAGTTGTGCTAGTGTTTGATTGAACTGGAGTTTTAATCTGAAAAATAGAATTTTAATGTTTTCTTATATGAGTCAACCTAGTGAGGACTCTGTCCTAAAAGGCAGCAGGCAGAACAAACAAACACACTACCTCTTGGATAATGAAATCAGAGGAGCTCTGCATTCTTCGGCGTTTCACGGGAGATTTTTGCTGGGAGTCAACCATGGCTCTGTATGTCATTGTTTGCAACTCATAGTCCTGCAGAAAATAAATGAAGATCAGGAAAGCTGTAAGCTATTTGTTCCTTGCTAAGAGGGTTTCTTGATGCACAATTCTGTTGAAAAGACTACTGACCAGTGCAATGAAGCCTGAGTGTCACAGAAGGATAGGGGCCCATTGTTATACGGGAACAATCAGGGCTGCGAAACAGGAGCTTCTCTCAAATTGTTCCATGTGATTCACGTGGACTGCATGGCTACAGACCTTATCTGCAACACCACTGATACTAACTGGTACAATAACAGCCTAACAATATGGGTGGGCTCAGCCACGGAGGAAGTGCCCATGCTGCTGCTCAAGTATGATGTGATGTTTATCTCAAAAGAGACGGCAACTCCAATATTTCCAATGCAGAGTTCAGCTGCAAGAGCAGCAAGACCAATATTGTACTCTGTGCACTGAGCAATCCTCACATTTATTTCCTTGATGAATTAAAATTGGGAAGAAACATGCACAGTTATAGCTTTACCTTCACTGTAGCTGAATACTGCTCTGAGTATTTCTGGCACTCATCTAGTTTGTTTTGTTTGGCCTCTATTTCAGAGACGAGCATCTGTAAAATAAACGGAGAATTTCAAAATATATCAATAATCTTCTGCTCCTGTCTTAAATCTTCTGTCTGCAGGGAAAACATACTAGTGGGAACTCTATAGGACAAACTTCAGAGTGTTTTTAGGTTTTTATCTAAAATAGAGCGGATAGGTATTTTTTCCCCCTGCATATAAAGTGTTTTTGGCTCAGCAAGAAAAATGGAGGAGGTGGAACATTATCCTTTCAATATATATATGAATAAAAACATACTGGATTAATAATAAGGTAGAATATAAATCTGTTTCAGAGGTATATTCAAATATATTCTAAAATAATATTTAAAAACTTATTAGCTGAACTGAAATCACTTGTGCTATTAATTCCATTCATCTCAGTCCTGGAACGGGCCCTCTTGTACCTTTTGTTGGTGTAGCTGTTTAGCCAGAGCTTTACTGTTTTGAGGCGGGTTTTCCTGAAACTTTTGCTGAGTTTCTTCAACTTGCTTAATCCAATTATCCAGTGCGCCATATGTATCCCTGTAGTATTTCAGAGATTTATTGATACCATCTAAGTCACGCAGCCTGTTGGAGTGAAGGACAAGCAGTTTCAGTGAGGAAGAACATATAAATTGTACCAATCATTATAAGAAAATGCTGCTGCTGGTGGTGACATTTGCAATGCCCTTTCAAGTGTTCAAAGTGCTTCACATGGCTTATCTGTTTAAAATCCTTACAACAACCCTGTAAGGTTAATCAGCATTACTGTCCCCCCGTATCGAGGATGGTGGGAATGGGGCTGAGACAGAGTTGGTGCTTGAGGCTACCTAGTGTGTTCCTGGCAAAGGCAAGTTTCAAACTTCCTGATCCATGGTTCAGGCTCAGCCGCTTCACTACACCAGCTCACAAGCAGCATGCTGTCTGAAGGCATAATTTGGCTCAGTCTGATGCCTTGCATTAAGTTCTTTTCTTAGAGTTTATACAGCAGACCTTCAAAACTAAAGAAACAAGACTTTGTTGCTTCAGGCAAATAGCCTAACTTTCATAACTAAGCTCTTTTAAACTTCCCTGCCCTGTCTGGGTAGCTCACTATCAAGAAATGTACCTGTTCTGTGAGACACATCCCAGAGAACAGACATTTCTGGGTCCATAAATCTTCCAGGCAATCCAACATCACTCTGTAAATCATCACTTCATTTTTATAGGTAGCCTTAATGTCCCTTATTGTATTCCTTATTTCAAAGTGGGTTCCCCCTCCCCTCTGCATATGCCTCATTTCAAAGATTAGGCATTGAATAAAGTCCAAGTGCAGACAGGGATGTTTAGGAACCACTGTATTTTAGGCATAAATCACTGTTCAGAGGGACCACCAGGGGGCTATTCTCAGAACTGGTTTAAAAATGTTCCTGTATTCTTCAGCAGAAAGGAAAAAAAGGAATTTATAATGTCTTTATATCTTTCAGTGCCATTGTATTTATTTATTATTAAAACATTTGTATCCTGCCCTATATCACAAAGATCTCAGGGCGGTGTACCAAGACTGTGAAACCTAGATACCTAAACATTGGCATATATACTAAGGGGATCCTGGGGTGTGCACCTTGGGTTTATTTTGTTGTTAAAATGCATTAATATGTTACCTACTTTAAATGTGTCTGTGTGTTTGAAGCATACAGACATTCCTAACAAAGGCATAGCTTTACAGTCAATATAGTTTGACACCATGGAGGAGGAATCCAAGGGACATAATTATACAGACCTCTCCTTCAGGGGGATTATTATACATAATCAAAGGGACATAATTATACAGACCTCTCCTTCAGGGGCCTATAGGGGTGCCGCACAGCAGGGGCAGGAGCAGCAACTATAACATTACTCAGAGGTGGACACAATGTATCTAAGTCTGCCAGCTACATAACTTTGCTTGAAGGCTTTGCTTATCAAAGTAAGGGCTATTGCAACCTGTGCAAAGCCAGGTATATTTTCTAGAACAATAACTAAATAACAATTAATAAAGAAGTAGGCAGTATTTAAATAGGTAGATTGTATACCATTGAAAAAACTGCTATTTATATTTATTTATTACATTTCTATACCGCCCAATAGCCGAAGCCCTCTGGGCAGCTCACAACAATTAAAACCACAGAATACAGCATAAAATACAAAATAAAATATAAAAGCTTAAAACTACAGTATAATTAGTCAGGTTTTTGTTCTGAGTATGTACAATTCACTGATAGGAAGCAGGAGGGTGAACAGTTGCAGAGAACAGTCTGTTTACAGTTGCAAGTTGCAGTCGACACAAAATCTGTCAGTCTTACACTAGGAGCGCCTAAACGTTGCTAATAGACCGCCAGCAAAGTCATTGAAGATGTCCAAGAGAGGCAGCATGTGCTTCATGTTTATCTTACAAGCAAAGAGGAGGATTTTAATTGGCCATAAAAAACGTTATGAAGAGCTGCCCTAGACGGAGACAGGACAGAAGTCAAATCAACAGTGCTGTTGTTGTGGAGCAAGAACTTCTGAGTCAGAGGTACCTTCCAACTCTCCTACCAGGATCCCTTCTCTGAAGATGCCAGGTATTGAACTGAGGGGGTCATAAACATGCAATACACGTCTTCTATAGGCCACAGCTTGGAAGTTGCTTCCTTGTGGCTTCTTTCCATACCACTCTGGTAACATGTACATGAAGGAATCATATCACTGGCCCCTGCTCACAGTGTCCCTTCCTGGGCTGCAGGACTAATATCAGAAGAAGCAACAAGGAAGCACAACCTGCAGTAATGCCAAACTGTGTGAATTTCCCCCACTCTCTGTGACAGACCCTTCAAACTGACTGTTTCAGTCAAAATATATTTTGCATTGCTTCCTGACAGCCACGATTTAAAAAACAAGGTATTTATATTTGTATAAGGCCTATGAACTGCTCTTGAATTTTTAATTTATAGGAAAAAATAGCCCTTCTGAAATGCTGTAGAAAACACTTCTTCTTCCTCTTCGATGCCCCAGCCAATTCCTGGAATGATTTAAATACAATAGCAGCAGTCGTATCTGATTTAAGTCCAGGTCTGTATAAATCATGTATAAAGCAGGTGTGTATGTGTATCTAGCTTTAGAGGAAAGGGAGTGTGTGGATATAGGGTGATAAATCCCCACCCCTCCAGTAGCCCATATCCCTGCAGTCTGTCCCTCTCAGGACCTTTTCTCATTTAGTAATCTCAAGTATCAGAAGCGATCTTGGTTAGGGGGAAATGTGCTGGCTTTTTAAAAGCCTCACAGCAGCATGGGAGGGAGCAGGGGAAATCCCCTATCTCTAATTACTAATTAGCAAGAAGGATATGTGATAAAGAGAGACAGAGAGACAGAGAGAAAGAACAATCTGGTTCCTTTAAACTACTTTGCTGAATCCCCCCTCTCAACACAAACTGTTTTAATGTGTTGCTCCTGAAGAAAAAGTAGCACTAACCTGTTTTCAATCTGAGAATGAACATTTTGCCACCTCTCAGTTAGCTGATCTGCTTTCTCTTTATGCCAGTCCAAGTCAAGATCACGTTCCTTGTGTGTTTTAAACATTTGATCACTAATTGCTTTGGCTTTCTGGAGTTCATCTTCTAGGGCATGGAATACTTCCCTTTTTTCATCAACCTCCGATCTCCATTGCTAGTAAATAAAATAAGTGATAACTCATTATAGATCCTAATGGTGATTCTTCAAATCAACATATACCACGTGATGTAATATTAGTACATTGTCATAGGGCATACACCCTAGTGTGATTGGTCAAAAAAGCCAACTCTTCAAATATTATCAAATAATGGCTTTGTATTTACAGCATTAATTTGATTGTAAATGGAATGAAGAGAGACACTTATGCTAATTATAAGCATACCCAACTTTATATTTTATGTAGCTAAATATTCCCTGATCTTCCTGCTCCCAACTGAAAAAGATTAGCTGCAAAAGAGATAACAATGTAAGGACAGGGGCTGGCCAATAGCTCCTTCCTCCTTTCCCTGAGGTACTACTTGGCTGGGGCTTCCTCTTCTCTGGGGACTCAAGGCGAGGAAAGGGACAAGTTTTAGGCCCCTTCAGCTTTCTTTGCCTACAAGGACGGATAATGGTATAAAATGGTAGGATTGGAATGCTTTCCATATGATCAATGTAATGCGCAGCTCAGTTCTTAGTTGTTACCGTGAAATGAAAAATACTCAGCATTCAATTGAATTGACAGTATTAACCAGTCAACTGTCCAGCACCCCAATCTTATTCTTCTTACTTTATTACCCACACCTAGCCCCTGCCTCTCAAGGCCAAACAGCACACAATATATAATAATCTACTTTATGTTATTATATTGCTAAAAAGTGTGGCTTTTCCAAATTAATAATTTTCTGGACACTGTAATCATACCTTTAATGTACCCATCAGGTTCTCAATGTTACTCTTGTCAGCAGTTAATGGATCTTCTTCACATAGTTTAGTTTCATACATTTTTACCAGGGATTCAGCCCCTTGAGTGTTTTTGAGCACCAAATTTACAGTTTTTAACCTGAAACAAAGGAATCACTTGGTGATAAAAAAAATTCCAAAACTTTCAAAGTTTTAAGTGTCTTGTAATATATTATAAATTTATGACTAGGATCAATCTTTTATTTATTCCTTAAGATATGACTTTTAGGTTTATAAATGTTTTCAAGGTGGCGATAAGTTCTGTATGTGTAATTAAATTTAAATATATTCTTAAAGAATGAAGTGGAAGGTTTTGCTTGCCCTTTACACACTAATTAATACTTCTCTTCCTATCAAATCTTGCCATACAGTACGATAATGAAGTGTGGTAGAATGTAAAGTCTTGATGCCTTACTTACTTTTCTATGTAAATGGAAGACATGGAGTAAACCTGATTCATATTTTGAATCACGAGGTTGAGCTCTGACCGCAGAGTAGGGACTGAGGGCGAACCAGCAGCTTGATTAAAAAAATCATCACACTTTTCTGTGATCGTTTCCAAGTCGTCTTTCAGTCGATCCAGCTCCTTTTTCAACTTCTACAGAACAGGAGGTAAGAGGTCATTTCCGCTGTAGCCCTGTCATAACCTCCTTAAGTTAAGGAAAAATACTGAACTGAAATCCGCAAGATATGCAAGCAATTGCTGCGGGAGGTGTGAAGTTCTCCCTGCCTCCCAGTTTTTTCTGGGAGGATTGGCTGAACCAGGAAAGAAAACAGCAAACCTATTTTCGCCCTATCAGCACAACAGAAATGGCTACCATTGGTTATGTTGGCTTTCAGTACTGGACATCAACAGAGTGTCCGCCCACCTATTTTTGCAAATGTTTGTGCTTTCAAAAGCACTACAAAATGTAAAGGTTTATTTGCATATGCCACAGATGCGCAACGTTTTTCAGTTCAAGGACTAAACAGGTTCTGCGCGAATACGTCAGGGGCCGCATAACAGCAGTCACACCGGAAGTAGGTGTAGCCACCCCACTGCTGGTATGTGGCATAGACTCCATTCAAATATACACGCAATCATACACACAAACACACACACACACACACTTCACCCTTACCCCACTGCAATCAAGCTTTTAAAAACCTCCACTGGCACCAATGGAGGCTTTTTAAAAGCCTTCTTCCAGTGGGGAGGGGCATTTTTGGGGGGGTGCAGTGGTGGGGAGTGGAAGATTAGCCCTGCTCTTCCCAGCAGTGACCCATACCCTGTAAATGCCCCACCCATGCTGCAATTAGGCTATAAAAAGCCCCCATTGGGACCAATAGAGACCTCATTGCAGCATGGGAAATCCCTTATCTCTGAAATGTTATCAGAAATAAGTCAGGTGGGAAACAGTATGGACGGACCAGATAGAGACCTTCCGGGGGCTGCATCTGGCACACAGGCCAGAGGTCCCCCATCCCTGCCTTAAGCCAAAGCAGCCAAAATCCCTCCCTTTTCCTTTAATTTGCCTCCTCAGAAACCTGCTTCAAATGTGAGGCCACTACTAATTTAATACTCTGTGCTTGCAATTTTTTAAAAAGAAATCACATGAATTATTCCCATACAAAACATTTTGTGAATGCTGTAACATTGTGCAATGGATCCATGAATGTATCCAAGATTCCTACTGGGTTGTGGCTTAGATTTAATTATGGAAATGCAGAATGGATAATACATCCCTACGTAACACTTTCACATGGAAGAACACATGTGATAGCTTTAAAAACACTATCTATCAGCACAGAATGTATACCCGTATACTTAAACAGTGTAATGATTCAGTAATTTTTCCTTAACTTTGGGAAGTTCATTTAACACAATTTAAGAACCTCTGATTTAAGTTTAGGTAGTCAATTCCAAGCAAAAAAGTCGATCTAGTTTTAAATTATGAATCAAGTCAACTAAACATCTAATTGGCTATTAGAAAATGCTTACTGTTTTAATGCTGTTTTTATTTTATGTTTTTAATATGCTTTTTATTGTGAGACACATTGGGATATGTTGATACAAATGATACAGACAATAGTGAGTAAATAATGTTTTAAGCTCATAAGGCTTATATTTCATTCAGCTATTAGACCATGGCCACTTTAGCAGGTATTTTATTAATTCATTAACTGATTCATTTACGTCATCAGCCTAAACAGCAACAGACTCTGGTGGCAACTAATAAATATTAATAATACATTATGAGAAATACCTTGAAGTACAATATGAAAACACAATCAAAGCAAAACCAGTTTATAAAAGTTAGAGACCCCACTCACAAATCAAAAGCCTCCTTAATAAGATCTTTACCGGACGCTGTCCTCAAAGGACCATAAAAACTGGCCTGCCTGGGCTGAGAGTTCCTGAAAGAGGGAGTCTGTCTACAGATTGCCCCCAAACCTATAATCCACTGGTTGCCGAACCGATTACTTTTCTTTAATTAAGGCATTAGCTCTACAAATGTAGCGTATTCATTACAATTTGTAGCTGCAGCCATGCAGATAATTGTAATGGCCACATCTGAATGAACTCTTTATAAGCTCATAATTACTTCAAGAAATATACATGTTACGCTAAATATCCAGTGTGTAGCTCTGTCTGTGTTGGTTTTTACTCAAAAGTAAGTGTGCAGGAGCCAATCCGGACCAGGGGCAGTATCCAACAGGGACCTACTCTCATGCAATTGACGTAGCACTAGCATAAGCAACTTCTAGCACAATGCCAATAGCATAAACTGGTGCAACGGAATTCCTCTGAAAGTCCACCGTACCAGCTTATACGATTAGTGTTGCACGAGAGGTCTCTTACGCTAGGGCTATGTCAACTGCAGAAGTGCAGCGGCTCCATTGGATACTTCCCCTGAATGCAGTCCACTGGGAGAGGAAAGATACCATGAGATCTTTTTTTCTATCACTAACTGCTGTGTCTGTCTGTGTGAGTGTGTGAATTTCAGGGGGTTAATTTCATGGCTGGGAAAGGAATGATTAAGTCTCCCCTTCCAACACACTGTGGTCCTGATCTGGAACACACCCCTCCCACTTGCTTTTTAGTAACAAAACCAACAGCAACATTTAATGTAATGTGTACTTTGACCCAGACTATAGAGTTTGGGAAGATTAGCTCAGAAGACTCACCTCTTGTTCAGTGATCCGAAACACACTTTCATGTAGGTCATCTCTCTCCAATGGGGTTCGAATCTGCCTAATCAAACGATCTTCACAGTTCTCCAAACGAAGTATGATGTTTCGAACATCTGAGATATACAGGTTGTAAATCGATTCCTCATGCTCCTCTGTTGAAGGAAATGTATGCATGAAAGTAAAGCCAAGCATTTTTACAGCCAAGCACTTCTGCCATCACGCAACAGACATACTAGAGTCACAGTGCTTTAGCTGTCTTTTAAAGTCCAGTATGACTCAGCCTGAAATCTAAAGATACCATGCAATAAACATTACTTGAAAGTGAACATTGTATGTGTTATTAATTTGGGGTGGATGGATAGGGGTGAAAACAGGCCTTGTCTTGCATTTCCTGGGCAAAATCCAACACTGCCCAGCTGCTGGCTGCTAAAAGCTGGCCCTACCATTAGGCATAGTGAAGCATTTGCCTCAGGTGGCAAATATTGGGAGCAAGTTGTTGGAAGAAAAACCTGTGTGCTATGTGACCTGCTGAATGCATCTGAAGTTAGGCTGGTGCCTTCAGATGGAGTGGAGGATACTGTCCCATCACCAATGTTGAAGGAAGATTCAACTGCCAGTCCAGTTGGCTTTTGTACATGGAATGAGAGAGGCCACCATCTTGTCCTTCTCAGGCAGCAACATACCTTGAGCCGTCCAGCCACCTATTATGGTCCACCAACCTGTCCCCTTCCAGAAATGAGCATTTCTACTTGTTTTGAGGCTTGCCTCAGGAACCACTAAATCGCATTTCTGCAAGCAGTAGGGGCTGCTTGTGGACCGGAAGTGGCAGGGCTGGCAATGTGCAGAACAGAATCGGGAGGGGGGCAGCTATGCCAGCGGCTGGGCAGCATTGGGTTCTGCCCCGTTTCCAAGCTTCTCCATTTGATTTTAAACAGATTTTCTGTATCTCCCCCAAAGAGGGAAGTGTAATTTCACAAACTGAAGATAGCTTGTGCATCTTCCAAAGTGGAGAAATTTAAACATCACAGCAGCAGGACACACAAGAAGCAACTTTTCTATGTATCAACATGAAGCCCCTCTCAAACAATTTCATTCTTACTTTTATATTGAATCTAGGCATTCCACACAAACACCTCCCCCCACCCAAAGTAATATGCACATTACTTTAGTCATAGGTATTATCATTCCATTTGTGCATGCACAACGATTAACTGGATTGTCTATGGTTCTTCCAGAGAAGATTTCATAATAATATGGTAGTAAAACTATAACAGTGAGTCCCTTATCATTTATTCCAGATGTACACACACAGTCAGCACATTTTATCTCTGCTCCAGACTGTAATTTATAGATTCACTTTAATCTGCTATTGAATTCCATTCTATGTCAATATCAGCCTGAATGCATAATATAATGCATCTATTTAGTTTTATAGAATCATTTGTGTGCTTGATAGTCAATAGTATTATACATTTTCAGAATGAAGATGGAATATTTGCTACAGTAAGAACAAACTTCAAAGCCATTATTCTTTTAGGATACTGTCAATCTTTATTCAAAAGGATATAGTGCCCATTTATGACACAGTTATCTTTTTTTTTAAAGACTACTAGGTAAACAAATGTAAATGATAAGGTATAATAGTTCTGGTAAATTACTTTGGCAAAAGAAAGATTTTTTTTCTATATTTAGTAAGCAACACTGGTGAAAGTTCTTCTGCGATGCAACCTGCCAAAGTAATAGTTGCCTCTGAGCAGTAAGATCTGTGAGGTCCAGATACAAGACGGTGTGTCAGTAAAATGCATATTACATTTTCAGTGAATGTGTAGAGGTGAAAACAGTTAATGTATTTACAATACCCACAATGTCTGAATTAGCCCCAAGTGCTGTTGGCGACACAATAAACAGAAGGGGTGCCATTTTGGAGGTGGGACAAGTTTTCTCTCCTTGCCATGTTTCATATGTAAGCTTTTCAGGTGCATCTACACCAGTGAACATCTCACTGGTTCTATACACATACAGAAAGCAGGTGCAGAAGCTATTGCAACAAGCTGGCCCATGCAAATAATTGCTCACATAAGCAATGGAACTGGGATAACAAGGGACGTAGAAAACTGGATATCCTCTTCTGTTGTTAGAAAAATACCATCAAAACATCTGCACGGACTCTGAGCACCCATTGTTATAGTCATCTAATTTATTTATTTATTTACAATATTTCTATACCACTCCATATCTAAAATAGAATCCAGAGTGGTGCACATAGGTATAAACAGTCAAAAGAAAGATTAAAAAAGCAAATTAAATTTGTTCAATTTAAAACAAAGGACCAGTAAAAACAATGGCTACTCAGTTGAGTAATCTAATTGTTTATATGTACTAGATAGGAATGCCAAAAATACTAATCCCAAGAGTTTGTCCATCTTTATAACACTGCAGCAGGTATTGTAAGGTATATTTTAAAAATCAGAACTGATACACTTAAGATATATAGTTCCTTACAGTTTAACTTTGATTGTAATCAAGAGTGGGTCTTTGGAACTTTCCTGCTCCTGCCATTAAAATCTGTCTTCACTTCCAAAATTTGAAAAAGCATTACTGTGGAACAGCCATGATCAGAGTTCACATGTATGTAGTTGAAAATATAGCCAAGACCATTAAGCATCTTGGGAAACTATTGTTCCTTTAGGACTTGAGAGAGCACCTTCTCCCTTATCAACCTGCTGCTCACTGAGATCATCAGACAGGATGCTCCTGGCAGTTCTGCTTGGACCTATGGCCTGATTGGAGCACACCCAGATTAGAGCCTTCAGTGTGGTGGCTCCGTTTCTGTGGAACTCCCTGCCTCTGGAGGTCAGGCAGGCACCCACATTCTGTTGTTTTCAGCACCTGCTGAAGACATCTTTATTTCAAGAAACCTTCCTTGATTGACCAACCACGGTTTTAACTGTATTCAGTTTTTAAAAACTTGTAATATGCTTTATTCTTTATATGTTTTAATATAATGTTTTAATTTTTTATATCTTTTATTGCTCACCATTCTGGAATCTGTTTAGATGTGGACCAGTATGTAAACATTGTAAATAAATTTCTTCATGTCTTGTCCTTACCTCTCTCTGCAGATTTAAGGAGCTCTTGGTAGTACTGCTTGCACACATTCACTTCCCTTTCCAGCTGTGCAATGTCAGCGACTGAAAAGACTTTAGATTCCTGGCTGTCTTCCAGGAAATCATCAAAGCGGGACTGCAAGTTGCTTAATACTTGCTGATGTTCACCTGGCAAGAGTGTCTTTATCTAGGAAATATAAAAATCAGGAAAAATAGTAAAGTCCCTCCAACAGTGGGCACCGTTTAATAAACCACGTTCTGTTATGTACGTTTCCTATGGAAGTATGTTCAGGTTCAAAGGTGTAGTGCACATGTTGTTATTAAAGCCCTTGCCTCTGTGAGGGCACCACATCAGAAGAAGTCAATGGAGGAATTTCACTTAAGTATGCAGAGAGAAGCCTGCCATGCTGACTCATTGGGATGTGATGTATATAGCAAATAAATGAAATGTTTAAATACATACATCTTTAAATACACATGTAAATGTCCCATGGAACTCTCATTAGATCTGACACGTCATGGGTCTTTACAGACGTTGACACATCATCTACATTTTAAGCATTTAGTATAGGAAACTCCAGTGTGACACTGATATATTTTCAGCAATCATGTCTAGCGTGTAAAATATGGAACTACCCTCAATCTTTGCCTATCATGTTGTTAAGGTAGAATGTGGATTTCACCAGCTGTTGTTGTAAGGATATACCACTGGAGGACCAAATATTGAAAAATGAAGTAGTTAGGAATTGCATGTGATGACAATTGGCTTTTGTCACCATAGATATTCACTTCTAAATCACAGAATATTTGCAGATATACTTTGGATGAGTGTTGGAATAGGCATAGAACCTACCGAAGCAACATTACTAGCTCGAACTGTTTCAATTTCATTTGTCAAGTAATGCCAGGAGACCACACTCTTCATGTTTATATGTGATTCATGCCAGAGAGATAGGACATTCTGGTATTGCTGTTCAATTCTGAAATGCACAAAGCAGAGGAGGAAAACATGACTGAAACTAAACTAATGATTAACACAGGAGACGATCAAAAGAGGAGTACCTTTAATAACTTTCCGATACCAATACATTTTAAAGAAATGTTTCTGAAAGGCAAGTACAATCAAAAAGGCCTTCAATGTTTCGTGTTTGCATTTTGCCAACACATACCTGTTTGCAGTGTCTATTGCTTCTTTGTTGGGTGGAGGAACAGTAAAACATACAGAGGGAACCATGGCCTCATTACCACTTGGACTAATCACTTTCCATTTTGCCCGATGGGAGTTGCTTGCTAGTACACATTCATCATCTTTGTAAATGGTTATCTAGTTTTTAAAGGAAGACCGGGAAAATGGAATGAGCCAAACATTCTTATCCTGCCCTTGTAAAGTATGTTTGTAAATGTTGCCACTGACAAAGTGACAGGAGAAGAAACTGGAAAACAACCCAACCCCTAACTGGGAAGACAAGAGCTAGCTGTTTTTACTATGGAAGAGATTTCTGGGAACATATCATTAATGCAACCACAACTATCTTCTCACGCCCACAATTGATTTAAAGAAATCCAAGGCTACAACCTCAATTTGTCTATAGTCACAGATGGCCTTAATTGGGATGGATGTCTTGAGTGGATTATCTGGATTCCTCGGCTTCAGCTGAACTATTGTCTTTGCTCTCCCCACAAGGCCTGCCACTGTGTTCTTGTAGTGCAGGAGCTGTTCTTTTTCTTCCTAGATGCCAATATAAAAATAAAATAAACGAATAACGTTGAAAGCAACTACAAATTAAACACGTTCTCTGAAACTTTCAAATCTTTTCTTCTGCTGTTTGTGTTGTCTTACAAAGCACTATTCACATGAGACAGAACTAAGTCTATATAATAATTGGTACTCTCTAATAATCATTGGGCAGTATCCAACTGGGTGTAAGAGACCTCTAGCATAAGAGACCTCTAGCACAATGTTCACACTTAACTGGCATGACAGGTTCTCTGAGGAATCCCACTGTGCCAGCTAACACTGTTGCCATTGCACTAGAGGTTTCTTGCGCTAGTGCAATGTACAATTGCATGGTGCCCACTGTTTATTATTATCATGTGGAAATGTCAACCATGTTTGACGAAGGCATACTGTGGTGCACTTGAGTAATCCGCTATTGGGCCAACCATGTGACTTCAGTTTTCAATAGTAAGAACTAAGTGGGTCAGAACTTGCTTATTCTACACTGCTTACCAACCACATTTAATTGCAGTGGTGAAAATTAATGCCCATGATCCAAAGTTCTGTTAGAACTTTCATTTTCTTCAATGAAAGGACATGCTTTGCCAACTCAAAGAGATTTCTCACTGCATATAGATACCATTGCCTGGCCCATGGAAAAGGATGGGACAGCCTCGATATACATGTACAAGTTCATGTGATCATCAGACACCCCATGTCTAGTGGATTGTAGCCATTGTGTATTCTGCAAATGCTGACGGTCAACCTATAGACTGCCTAAGGTCCTTAATCAGTCTAGAGCCACAATTATTGCTTTTCTTTAATTTGGTTCACTGAGGAAAGTGGGCTCGAATGGACAGGTTCAGAATATTGACAAAAAGTATCATCAAATATTATGACTGAACTTAGGACCCTATCAAATGCTTATGAAGTTCCAGGCAGAATATTACATCTATTCTATTGGCTTGGTTTAAGATATTAGCTTCCTTTTTTCATTATTCTTAAAGCTAGAATTATGAAGATAATTACAAGATTAGTTCCTTTTGTCAAAGGTTATATATGAGCCCATAGTTACGTTTAGGTTTACCCTCTATCTTCTGTATACTACTGGTGTATGTATAGGAAATGAAATCTGGTAAGAGTTTTGCATTCCTACCATGGACTCCTGGGTCAGATCTTCTAGTTTATGAATACTGCTGGACCTATCACAACTGTATTTTCGATGTACAGCATCTCTTAAATTCTTCAAGTAATCTGTGGCTTCCTTGGCATCGTTGAAAAACTAGAATGAAACACACCTTTTCATTAAAGAAGACACTATTGCAAGCCCTGCCCTTCTGAGTAGAGTTGGTACAACACTTTGAGGTCTAAGCTGCCAAAACCATACCATCGTAGATTTCCCTGCTAATAGCCTTAACTAGACAGGTATATGAAGTTTTATCACTGTGAGGCACCTTAAGTCAATTAGAAAGTAAGTGGGGCCATTCACTTTCACTTGTCAAAATAAAATGACAAAACAAACGAAAGGTGACTGTCTCTCACACTGTAGCACATGCAGTTCAAAGGAAATGGGGGGTGAAGTGTCGTGGAGCTGATCTTTAAGCTTCCTTAGAGAAGTAAGCCAAAAAGCCAAAATAGTGGTTAAGTTCACAAGAACTTAACAGAAGTGGGAAAGGTTACTCAGTTAGCCTGGTCCATTTGAACCATATAAAAATACAAGTGTCATGGAAAAGGAGCTTGAACTCTTTCAGTTCAGGTCATATATTAATAAACATCCAGCTAAACTGGTCATAAAAATGGTATCTTCATCATAACTGCACTTTTTCTAAGCCTCTGCAGGAGTACAATAGGGGAGTCCTGCCACCTATGAAAATTCTTATTTACTGTAGAGTTGCTGTATTATTTGGCACAGAAGCCCACTAACAAACCCTTTTTCTTGTTGTTGATGTTGCTAAGGTTGAAATTTGTGGTTACTTGGCCATTTTATTCATGTGATACATACCTCAAAATATGCAATGTTTTCTCTTAGATGCTGTTCCACACATTGGCAAAGCTGTAAAATCCAGCTCCACTGTGTTTGCATTGCTGCTCGGTAGGCCTTAAGGATACAGGCAGAGGAAAAGAGTCATATTTGGCTGTGCATCAGCAGCAGTAGCAGCAGCAGTTCGAATGGCAAGGAGGGAAAAAGGATTTGAGGGATTGAGACCTTTCCCCAAATTTGCCATTGTGAATGCCTTTGCCTCATTGTAACAGTACAAAAACATATCAACATGTAGTAGCCTCCAAAAAATGTTACCAACTGTATTTCTCTACAAAGATGAATAAAGCCCTCTGAACCTAAAAAGTTATTTATTGAACTGCCATTCAAATCTGGAATGCCTTGTGCAATATTTGCAGTTATTTCTATTGTATTAACGCAGTATTTTTGGCCAGCAGAGGCTCTAAATATTGTAGATCCAAAACTCGCCCATTTTTAGCCCAAAACATCTTCCACTGAAGTCAGTGGGTGTCCTGTCTTCTGTTAGAAGATGAATATCAATTCCGTTCGCTTAAAAAAAAAATCTTTGCAGATTGTAAAACTAATCTAGAGACAGATTGTCTATATATATCTTTACAGAAGGTTCCAATATGCAGTACTGTCCTACAAAAGAAGTCCTGCTCAAACATCAGCGCCAAGAATGTTGACTCTTTAATAACATGTACATATCATGAGAATGACCTACTTGCATAAAACCCTCATTGCTTCTGAACGTAATCCCACCTTATCATCTGCTTTGAACTGAAAACCCCGTGATCTAAGTTGGAAGTCTAGCATACACTTTAAAGTAAAACAGGTTACCTACAATAAACAATTTGATTCCAAACCAAAATAAATCTAATGTCCAAACAAATCTGAAGTTTATGAGTAAGAGCATGTGCTTGAACTTCAGACCTTAAAAGGAAGCCTTGTAATGAAAACCTTTACAAGTGGAAATGCCCTGGAAATTCCCTAAGACATACACAGCAGAGCTACTGCTCTGTCACAGGCTACAAATTTCAGCCTAGCCATAACATTAATGGGAGCTGCTGGACTGGAATTTTCCATGGCCATAGAATACTTTATGTCTTTTGGGTAAATATAACAACAAAAATATCCAGAAAACAGGGGAAGGGGTTTGAGTATCCTGGAAGAAGGCATGGCTGGCTTGCAACCTGAAGAACAGCATTCTGCACTGCAACATTTTGTTGTAGGTCCCATTTGTTTTATGCTGTTAACAATAAAATGTCCTATCACAACTTAAAGACTTAAAGACTTAAGAATTTATTGTGGCACAAGCTTTTGTGGACTAGAACACACTTCACCACATGCATTAGATCGGGTGTGGCAAAAGGTAGATCTACAGATGTTGAAACTGGATTCCTGCACTGAGCAAGGGATTGGACTTGATATCCTAAATGGCTCCTTTGAGCTTTATGATTCTATGATGTCAACTCCCAGCATTCCTGACTACTGGCTATGGTGGCAGTGGCCTATGGGTGTTGATGTCCCAGACATCTAAAGATCTACCTTTTGCCCACCCCTGTATTAGACAGTATGTTAAGCTGGAAGGTATATATATATATGCAGATGGATACGGGGGGATGTAAACTGTAGCCCAAAGACCATGAAATGCAAGGTCCAGCAGTATGGGTGTCACATGTCCCGGCAGAGCCCAAATCTAGATAGCAACCTTGTTCAGACAACAGAATAAGCCATGATGGTTAAGCATGTTGAGCTAAACATTATGGCTTAGCGTGTCATGTGAACCATTCCTAACCATGGTGCTACATAACCACAGTTTAAACACGCTCACTAAACATTTGCTGCAAAAGACTTAGCAGCCTAACCATGGCTTAGCATGTTGTGTGAACAGGCCCAATCTATGAAATCAGAGGTTATTTTGTTGAACATTTTCTGAAAGTGAAGCATGGGGTTAGAGAATTCACTCAAAAAGCAAGCCTATATACTGTCTCAATTTCCCATAAAAAGAGTCTTTAAAAGACTTGCAAACCTTTGTGCATTCCTGTTCTCAGGCCATGCTCAACACTCACCTCAATAGTTAACCTTGCAGGGTGGTTTTCAAAGAGTAGTTGCTCTGCTATGTCCTGAACCGATTTAATAATGTCTTCTTTCTGATCAAGTTCTCGCATCAGTTCCTTCCAAACAGAAAGATAATTTAGCTTTAGAAGCCCACAGGAAATAAGAAAAGTTACACTGAATGGGTTGGATCCAGTGTTGTGCGAACAGACTTCTACTGGCATAACAGGACTCTCCCATCCTCTCCTCCCCCTTGCAGCAGCCTGTGCATGCCCTACGTTTACCCTGTAGGGTTCTTCAACCCTCCAGAACAGATGCTGGTGGTGCATGGGGGCTGCAGAGGGGAAGATAAATCTTTTCCGCTAGCAGTGTCCATTCTGCTAGTGAGTTACCAGCATTAGATCCTGCCCCATGCCATGTTTCCCTTTAAATAAATGAGCAACGCTTACTGCATGGTATTCCTTTTTCCTGGTTATATTCATGTTCCTTTCACTCCAATCATATGCAACCTCCTCCTCTTCTTTTTCATTCAACCATATGAGTTCCCTGGTAGCACGCGATACAAAGTTATGAAGGGTGTCAACATGTCTTTCCTGATTTCTTGATGTATTCTTGAAAAGACAGTAAAAGAAATCCAATTTTTATTTTCAGCCAGAGGCAGGCACCTTTGGGGGGTATGGGAGCCAATTTCACACACAACGAGACACCCACACCCACAGGTGCACCCCACCCATACTCATGGACATGGTCACACACACCACCTCAGCAACTTTAATCATGATCATTGGAAAGTTCAAATCCTCTTCCTCCTCCCAGCAATCATGATCCAAGTTGCTGGGATGGGGGGGAAGATGTTAAAGTCTCCCTCCCCTCCAATCCCAGCACTCCACCCGTGATCGCTGGGAGGTGGAAGAGGTTTTACCCTCACCCTCTTCCCAGAGATTTTACTGGGAAAGACGGCTTACGGAGATCATTCTCCTTGCACACCCTCTTCCCGAGTACGAGCAGTTTCTGCTAGGAAAGAGGAATGCAAGGAGAGTCACCACAAACGCCCATTTCCTGGCAGTATCTGATTCTGCTTTAAACCTTTTGTTATCAAGATGGCATGCATCTACCCGCCGGACTTCCAAGCGGTGACCTTACCAAGAGTTTTGCATACTGGCTCTCCAGTTTGTGCAATTTGTCTGCATAGCTGAGTTTAAGGGGAGCAGTCATTTGGATCTGTATAGAACAAATTGGGTGAAAGGAAAGAAGTTTTTTTTAAAAAAAATCACACACACATCAAGCACATCAGTTAAAAGTAGGGTTGCATATTTAATATTATTTGTATAATGAGCATAACAAAGGCATAGTTCTGTAATCCAAGTGCAGTTATGAAACCAGTTATTAGCTTATGAGTAATTCATTTCTAAAGACGTGTGTGTGTATATACATAGCCACAAGGGTGTTGTTTTTTTAAAAAAAAGGACTGTACCTCACTGATTTTTGCTTCTTTAAGGCTTGACTCAAATTCTTCAATAGCTTTGTGCACATTCTTGTGATTTTCTACATGGCTTTCGACACTTGGCAGATCCGAACCCCATTCAACCCGATCGAGTTGCACCTTGTAAGCAGAAATTGAAAATTAAACTTTGAGTACTCAAGCAGATAAGAAAAAACAATTAGGCGCAGACTGAAAAATGTACAAGTAAATATGTTACCTGCATTTCATCTACCCATCGTAAGAGGTCCTGGACAAATTTCATGTTTACTTCCTCCTCTGTTAAATTCTGATCAATAAATGCTGATTTCATCAGGGGTTTTCGGATCTGCATCAGTTTGAGTGTTTGCAGTCCACCAGTATCAACTCCAGTTATGTAGCTTTGAATTAACCTTGGTGGGAAACCTGGTGTGTAGGCTGGGGTGATGGTTGGAGTCAGTCTCGAAGAAAGACCCGATGATAAACCTGATGTTAGGCTGGATGATGTCAAGGAGGGTGATAAGCCCTGGCTTAGTCCAGAGTTTAAACTAGGGCTTAAATTTGGTGCAAATCCTGAGTTTAAGCTTTGTGTTATTCCTGATATCATCATCTTGGTCTGTTCTGTCGTCAGTGTCCTCCCCTTGCTGTAGATTGAGGAGCACTCTGCTCTTAAGGCCATAAGGTCATCTCGTAGTTTTGCAACCCTGTTTTAAAACCCAGAAAAGCATTTACAATAGAAATGAAAATAAGTCAATATCATCTCAGAATTGTCACGAATTGGTATCAATTTAAAAAATAATGTTAAAAACCACAGTATTTTGTACTTTAAAAGACAGTAAAGTAGTCAACCATGTTAGCACAGGAGTTCAATCCAGGAGTTCTAGAACAATCTCCAATAAACTGATTGATATTAGGAGTTTTCTGATGCAGTAGCATCTAGGCCAAACAATGGTATATATTTGAATGTAATAAGGCCATCCTAGTAAAAAGGGCTCATTTTTTAAAAAGCACTGTGACTCATCAGGGAAAGTAGAGAGAGGATAAAACTCACCTGTCTTTTTTAAAAAATAGAATGTAAGAATAAAAGTAATATTCTTTACTATTATACCAAATATATAGTCCTAAATATAATTTGTTGATAGTAAGGGAAAGTTTACATGATTAATTTTGTCTCCACGTTATGCATCTTAAGTGTTCCAGGGTACGTTCACAAAAAGAATGTCTCCAATGAACTGGGTTCTATTCAGATCCAGTCTCCACTTCTCAGTAATGATTTTCATAATCATTGTAGGAAAGGGTTCAGCCATTAAAATAATTGGAACCTCACCAGAGAAGCAGCGGGTCTATCTGTGAAGAACGTAGTTTGTGTAACATATTATTCCTATGAATGCATCATTGGGAATCAAGCAAGACAAAAATGATTATGTGAACTTGTCCAAAGTCGCATTGATATCAATGGGATAAATTAATAGAAAATGTGTTCTGCATTGAGAAAGGTTGTTCTGTGTAGAAGCAGTAACTTTACAGAGGCAGACATATGCCTGTGTTTGGTATTCATGTGCGTGCAGTCATCACCGGGGGAAATACCTGGCAATATCTCAAATGCTAGTGGACTGATGAATAGGATGATATAAGTTGTGAAGAATCAGCAGGCCCTTTAGACTGAACCATAGGGGGTGGAGGGATTTCAGGGATCAGGCTCTATATCAGAATTCTATGCACATTACTCCACAGATCATCTCACTGTCCAAGATTAATAGATATCCTCCTAATTAAAGTGGAAGCTTGGAGGTATACTATACATCAGAGATACTTGCAAAATTCAATTAACTATTTTGGACTAGAATCCAGGTAGATCCATCAAGTAATCCAGGTCACAATTTGGGATATTTGAATTCCTTACACGTGTCTGCATCTTTTTGCAGTTAACCAGTTGTGGGTTATATAATGTCTTTGCATAGCTACAAACAGGATACAAGTTAAGCATGTGCTCATCTTCCTAAATAACAAGATAAATGCATGTACCTCTGGACCAGTTGATCTGCCTGATAATATTTTCCGTCAATAAGAATCTGGGCATCCATGACTTGTTGGCGCAGCAGATTCTCACATTCAAGGAGATAGCCCGCAATCTCTGCTTCATTCTGGAACTGCAGACCCGATTCCAATCGTTTTCCATCCTATGTTAAAAGGAAAATCACATTCAGTCATGCATTTAACTCGAAAAGAAGCTTTTTATAAGATATGTTATTTATTTTGTAATATGATTCTCCTATTTTGGAATGTACAATAATTATGTTTCCTTAGGCTTAGAGGCGCTTTATACTATTTATTTGTGAGTTAACATACAGTGGAAATTAAACTCAATGGGTGAGCTGAGAAAAAACATTGTGCTGTATCCGATGGATGTAACAGAGTACAAAGGTGTTGGGCTGTATATTTAGATGATAAATGCATGCATACAACACAACCTACCACCTCCTTACTCCATTACATACATATACCCACACATACACAAAAATGTTCAGAAAAACTATTAACAATGCAACATTATGCATTTTTACTTAGAAGTAAATCCCACTGTGTTCAATAGCGCTGCATTCAAGTAGGCACTGGGTCCTTGAAAAATGAAATCATCCACGAAATATATATGCAAATAAGAGCTATGCTTAAAATATTTAACTAAACAGTTCAGCTTCTGCTTTCATCAATAAAACAGCTTGAATTCAAGCCAGGCAGTGGGACAAGGTGACAGTTCTAGGAATTATGAGGATTGAGCAAATTCACAGGAAAATGACATCTGCTATCTAAGTGTAACATTCTCTCCTACTTTAAATGTTTTAGGATTGAATGGGTTTGCTATTGGAAATATTTCCAAGTCTGAAAGGTTGTGGCCATCAACATTAAAAGGCCTTGATTTGGGGTTTGTTGTGATGGCTGACTTTCCAGAATGGGTACAAAGATATGTAGCTATTTTTACAACATGCTGCATGAGGCAGCCGTGATGTTCTCCCATTCTATAACATATTATATTACTGAACTTGCAGGTGATATTCTTTTTACTATAATAGGTCTGCCAGACATTTTGTTTTTGCAGGTGACATTTGCCCTAAGGTAAGTACATCTGAAGCAATGATTGGATTTGCAATGATGCAATAAGAAATTGATAATAGATAGGCTTTGTTCAGCTTTCACAATTAATTTGTGTAGAGTTGGAAGCTGAAGGAAAGCAATGAAGGAAGCTTGTTGGTGGCTTTTTAAAGGTATTATGAACTGGCTATCAAGGGGTAGCTTTCATTGCAAGATGGCAGATGGTATCTGGATAAAAGTTTATCACAAACAGTTATAGTGTTTCTTCTTAGCATCTTGACAGTAAACATTAATATAAATGACAGATGCAGTATTGTTGGAGAAACAACAGATCTTTATACCCATTTCAGAAGCCACGTCAGCAGCAATAAGCTTGGACAACCTGTTGCAAGACAGAGAGCTTTGGCTATGGGGCGGTATATAAGTGTAATAAATAATAATAATAATAATAATTTTCATTTCACAATATTTCAGACATTTCTAATAGAAAAACCATTCAGTCTTCAGATAATAGAAACAACAGACAATTCCTGGATATACATTCTGGAACACCCTAAAACTGCATGACCTTAAACTTGGGGAATATTACTTTAAACCTGGAGGACAAATGTTTATATATGTGCTTTTAATCGTTAAAAAAAAACTTCTCTTGCACTTATATTCCAGATCACAATTTCTTGAAAATTCTCTCCATCCTCAGAATTCATATGGTGGAGATAGACAGTCATATGGTGGAATTGCCATGAGCACATATTCTTCCGCCTTGAAAACCATGCCTTAGAATGCAGTGAGTATATATTCAAAGCATTTCAATCACAACTCAGAAGGTCCCACTCAGAACGTGGCTCCCAGTTAGAAATCTAACTGTGTTAGAAATTCTGTTAGAAATCCAACTGTGTTACTGACAAAGGCAGAAGTTAAAACATTTAACAAAATAATTTTAGGCTTATATCATACATCTATTGAAATATGTTGCACATGTTTCTAGGGGATCCCAGAATGTCTTTGCTGCTGCCAACAAAGACAACTATTCTTCTCATCTTTACAATAATCCTGAAAGATGTTGTGATAATTCCCATTTTACAAACAGAAGACCTGAGGCCAACTGATGGTGATTTGTTCTCGGCCACTCCCAGTAAGTACATGACTGTGCAAAGATTTGAACCCAGACTCTGCAGTTCTAATTCCACCCCTTTATCCAATGATCCATTCTGGTTTTCAGTACAGAAAAGAAGAAACCAGCTATTCAAATACACTTACTGATTGCACAACATTTCGAGCAAGCATTAGTTTGTCTTCGCAGCTCAGGCTGTCTCGCTGAACCCTGTTTGCAATCTGCTGCAGCATTTCTAACCTAAAAGATGTCAAAGTTAAGACAAATCACACAGGTCTGTTCATTGTATTTTTTTACCTTAACATTTAGTGCAACAATATTGCCTTAACTTTTGTTACCAAATAAAACGACATAACTTAATAGCGACACTTACCTGGCTCCTTCCATGGGACCATTGCCAAAGCTTATACAAGAATTAACAAGAGTTGGACCACAGTTAACAGACAAGAAGTTTTCATTGGAATCAATGCTGGTTCGGGTGCTAGTGCTGTTACTAAACAGAGAGTCGCTGCTGTGGTAGCCATAATTGTTAGTATTCATTTTTATAGCCAAAACGCTGTCCCTCTGTTCATTAAAAAAGTTGAAAAGGCAGAAGGCCTGCAAAAACACACAGCTTCCAGGGACTAGATAGCTTTAAGGACAGCTCCAACTTCGTATCCTTAAATAGGCCACAGCATGCATATTCAAAACCCTGCAAATAATATTCTGATCCCTCTTCAGAGGATTTCGCCTTTAGTTATATACGCCAATGTGGGCTTGGCTCTTCTAGCTTGAATTGCCTGCACAAGTATGGACTAATCAGAATGATTAGGGCGTTAACTAGGAAGGAAAGATGCCAAATACTTTGTGTAAGTCTCATCCAATCTCAACAAACTAAATGATCTGAGGAGTAGGGAGGGGACCCATCTTCTACCATTCTGCAACCTTTAGTAAAAAGGGCAGATCAACAAATGTATGTTGTATATGTGCAGTATTTAAAAAAACATGTAAACATGATTCATGATAGTCATATTCTGCTTTTACATGGGTTCTCAGTGGTATCTCATCAAGGTTTACACCCACTTAACTTCAGCAATGGTGCAGTGTGAGAGCTCCTAGACCATTCACAGGGCCCTTGTAGGGAAGTCTAAACATTTACTAGAACCAGTATTAAAGCTTCTACTGCAGCTACATGCCATTTAAAATCTGCGCTGGTCCCTTTAAAAGAATTAAAATTACACATACCTGACTTGCCATGTCAACGTTAGACTACTGATTTCACTAGAGATACTACAGTATAAAATGTGGCAGTGAATTCCTTATTTCAATCATTTTATCACTATATTTCAATCACTTTATCACTATAGGCAGTTATATCCATCTACTCTCCTATCTACCTAACTACCTACCTACTTAAGCTATCTATAAGTCATTCAGAATCTTTGGTATATGTATTTTTACCTTCTCCTGGCAAACAGTAATTACTTTAATATTGAGATGCCATCCATAAGCATTCTTTAACTGGCAGATCCTTGGCTTGGCCCACAAGAAAACAAAATGCAACTGGGTGTTTTATTCCTTGTTCTGTATAGCACATGAGCACTTGGGACCTTTCTCTTTTAGCCCCGAAGGAAGCTGCCTTCCCTCTCCTACTCTAAAGGTAGGTAACTTCATTTTTAGTCCTGTTATTCAATAATTTCATGTTCTATAAAAACCCCACCCATATTACACCATCGCTGTTTTAAGCTATAAACAAGATGAGTTGTCCCTGCAAAGACTGATCTGGCTGGCAATTCAGCCCTTGCACGCTTGGCTAAAAGATCAGACAGACTTTTGCAAAGCATGTGGCTACTGGCAAGTTAACTCTGAGCACATGGGTGACTATGTCCAATGCCCAAATAAATGCACCCGCAAACTCTGAGTCTCCCCACACACTCAACTTCAAATGTAACTGGGGATGCAGCACTGAATGTCTACATAAGATATACGAAGATCTTATCCTTACACAGTCATTTTGCTGTTTATAATTGACAGGTCAAATCCCCCAAAGCTGATTTTAGCACCTCATTTTTGTAAGGTCAAGTAGATTTGTGAAAGAGGCCCCAATATTGGGTGGGATGGGGGTGTGAATCTAATGCTAGTGCAATTGCTTCAAGGATTAGTATCTTTTCCAACAGAGTATTTCCTATTCCCTCCCCCTACCCCAAAACAAGAGCTCCTTCAGACAACGCATTTCAAAGTCTGAAAATGATGTGGTGAAAAAGGCTTTATCATGATGGGAACCTTTTCAGCCTGAGGGTGGGTGGATGGTAAGGAGCATGGCCAAAGGCAAAAAAGGTAGGGCAACCCCCTCAGTGTATTATAACTTATACCTTATTAGCAGCTAAGCCTAAGAGGCATTTCGATCTTTTAGAATCGGGGGGGGGGGGGGGGGGGGAACGGACACTGCACAAAAGCTGGGGAAACCATCCAGTGATTGATGGTTGGAGAAAGAGGGTAGAGCCAGGGGTAAGGGGCATGGCCTTCAAGGGAAACCCAGAAGGCTAGGCTGGGACACCAGGTGGGCCTGAGGTTCCCTGCACCTGCTATATATGGGCAATGGAAAGCCACTACTTACTGGGGAAGTTTATTTTATATCAAATTGGCTAGCAAGAAGCACCAACATGTGTGTGCCTCATCATGTATTAGACCAGGCAGATTCCTAGGGTGCTCCTACTGCTCCCAATCAAATGACACTGTGCAGCTGTTCCGTCTATTCCTCCTATACAGATTCTTGGTGGAAAGGAAAAAGACAGAAGAGACAGTGAGAAAACCCAGGAGGGTTACAAGTGGAAGATGATGATATCTGTATCCACCCACCCCTGTAAAACTGCAGGGCAACAGCACGAAAAAAGCCTCATCTGGAAGCACCCTACTACGCTCTGGGATTGACAATGTCTCCTCCCCTACACACAAAGATAAGCAGACACTATTGTGCTCATATATTGCTCTTTCTAAAATGCAAGTCTTTCTCTCCACCCCCACCCCTTGAAACTTCTGTGGAGGACAACCAGGAAGAAAGTTGTTATTGAGGGTGGGTGGGTATGTCATTGTTCTTTCTTCTTCACGCTGTTTTCACCTCCCACAGTAAAGGAAATTTAATTGGAGGAAATGATACGGGGGGGGGGGGGGGAACATCACTCCTGCCCCCAGTTCTAGAAAATTCATCCCGTCCCTATGGCTGCTATTCATATATATTTTTAAAACACCAGAGATTTGATGGGCTTGCGACTGTACAATAAATCTGGATTAGATTGGATTGGATAAATGCAGGTTGCTTACCTGTAACTGTAGTTCTTAGAGTGGTCATCTGTGCAGTCACACATATGGGCTTGCGCCAGCGCCGAGCCTCATTCGGGAAACTTCTATAGCTTAGACTTTTGGCCGGAACCCCTCCCCCCACCGTCCTATTGCGCATGCTCAGGTTCCCACATACCTCAGTTCTATGAGACTGATTTTGCCTCGTGAACAAGATAAGATGTAGACAAAGGAAATGTAGAACAATGGTTTGCATGCACAATAGAAGCTCTCTTGACCAGGCAGTCTACAGCGATGCCAAGAGGGGACGGTGGGTGGGTTGTGTGACTGCACAGATGACCACTCGAAGAACTACAGTTACAGGTAAGCAACCTGCATTTCTTCTTTGTGGTCTCTGTACATCACAAATATGGGCGAATAACCAGCAAAAAACATACCGGAGGAGGGTAGGCTCGCTGGAATATCACTGAAGAATCGAAGAGAGCACAGCTCGACCAAAAGTACAGTCTTTCCTGGCTCTAACATCCAACTTACAATGGGTGATAAAGGTGGAAGTATTGGACCAAGTAGCAGCTCTATACAAGTCTGGAATAGCAACTCCACGATTTAAGGCAGTGGACGTAGATAGTGCCCAAGTAGAATGTGCCTTCAAAGAGTCTAATGGCTCTTTCCCTGCTAGCTGGTAGGCTAACGAAATCCATCGAGCGAACCTTTGAGATGACACTGGTTGACCTTTGTTCTTTCCACCATAACATACAAACAATTGGTTTGATTTACGAAATCTGCTTGATCTGGACTTGTAGAAAGCTAGTGCTCGTCTTATGTCCAAAGAATGGAGCTTGGAACTCAGAGGGTCCGAGGATGCTTGAAAAAAAGGTAGGTAACACAATATCCTGATTAATATGAAACTCGGAAACAACTTTTGGAAGAAAAGACGGACCAGGTCGTAAAACTACCTTATCTTGAAAAAACTGAGTATAAGGAGGGTCAATGAGTAGAGCACAAAGTTTGGAGGCTCTCCTTGCAGAGGTAATAGCGACCAAAAATGCAACTTTAAACGTTAACAGTCTTATGTCAATAGTAGCCAACGGCTCAAATGGCTTTGCAGTCAAAGCTGCTAGGACAACAGAGAGGCTCCATTGAGGAACAACTGAACGAAACGGAGGATGAATGTTGCGTAGACCTTTTAGAAAGCATTTGGACAATGGGTGAGTAAAAACAGAAAAATTGCAGATCAAATCATGGTTAACAGAGATGGCCGCTAAATAAACTTTAATAGATGTTGCTTTCAGGCCAGCCTCGTAGAGAGAATGAAGAAAAACTAAAACTTCCTGAATAGGGTATGACTTAGGATTCAACCCTTTGGTGGCAGCACAGTGAACACACTTGCTCCATTTCCTCTCATAAGAGGCTCTTGTTGAAGGCTTTCTTGCCTCCCGTAGAATAGCTTTCACTGCATGGGGTAGATCAAAGTCCTGCCATCTGGCCGGATTCTCCATGCCGTCAACCGAAGTTGTTTTAGGTCTGGGTGGAGAACTAAGCCGTGGTTCTTGGAAATTAGATCTGGTAGAAATGGAATGTGCCACATCCCTCCATTGGCCAGATTGAGGAGTGGAGTGAACCACGCTTGTTGTGGCCACCAAGGAGCTACAGTATGGCATCTGCTTGGTTCCGAGACAGTTTCGTGACCACTCTGGCAATTAGCGGGAATGGAGGGAAGGTGTATGTTAGGCCCGTCCCCCAGGTCAAACTGAACGCATCTCCTAGGGATGACTGATCTATTCCTGTTCTTATGCAAAACGCATCGCAGACAGCATTGTCCGGAGTGACGAAAAGATCTATGACTGGCTCGCCCCAGCGGGCGAACAAACGACGTAACACTACCGGGGACAGTTGCCACTCGTGGATGTCCTGAAAACGGTGACTGAGTTCTTCTGCCTGGATATTGTCTGTCCCCACGATATGGATGGCAGAGAGGCGAATCTCATGTAGAATCGATCAATGAAGGATGTCTAAGGTAAGTTGGAGGAGAACAGGGGATCGAGTGCCTCCTTCTTTGTTGAAGTACCAAACAACCATGGTGTTGTCTGATACGATTCGGACATGGCGGCCCTTGAAATATGTTTTGAAAGCATACAGGGCTTTCTTCACTGCCAGGAGCTCTAGTCTGTTGATATAGTAGGTTCTTTCAAGGGATGACCATTTTCCCTGAATCACTAGATGATCGCAGTGCACTCCCCACCCCAGCAGAGACGCATCCATAGTGAGTGTGCACGTTGGACCTGGATCTACGAAGGGTAGTCCATTCTCTAGATTGCGAAGGTTTGCCCACCACCTGATAGCCGGACGCAGGTCTAAGGGTATGACCATCTTGATTTTCCTTGGATTCATGGACAAGTCGAAGTTGTTTAGGAGGAACTGTTGTAGTGGTCTCATGCGCATCCTTGCCCATCGCACCACGTACACAGAAGCGGCCATAAGGCCCAGCAGTCTTTGTAGAGCAAAGGCAGTGACGTGCCTTGATTCTAGGATGTTTAAAGCCAACTGTTGAACAGTGATCGCTTTTTCCCGTGGAATAAATGCTTTCCTTAAAGGGCAGTCTAGGAGAACTCCAATGAATTGAATGGTTTGGGTAGGCTGAAACACCAATTTTTCCAGGTTTACCTGCAGACCCAGGCTCTGCAGAAGGGTTTTTACAGTGGCGACATCCCTGACAGCCTGGAGTTGAGAACGGGACACTATCAACCAGTCGTCCAAGTAAGGATACAGTTCTATACCGCCTGTTCTTAGAGAGGCACAAACTGCTCCCATGCATTTTGTAAAGACTCTGGGGGCTGTCTTGAGTCCGAATGGGAGAACTGAAAATTGATAAGTGTTCGATTTATCATGAATCTGAGGAACTTTCGATGAGCATGGTGTATCACGATGTGAAAATAGGCATCCTTTAGATCTATAAGGGTAAACCAACGATTTTTCTTCAACAGAGGAAGGATTGTTGCTAAAGTAATCATATGGAATATTTTGGTTAGAATGAATTTGTTGAGGTTCCTCAGATCCATAATAAGCCGAAGGCCACCGTCCCATTTCGGAACTGTAAAATAACGGGAGTAAAAGCCTGTTGGCAGATCTGAAGGATGGACAGGAGTAATGGCACCTTTTTGAAGTAAAGTGACTACTTCTTGAAGTAACGCCTCTGAGTTGAATTCAATCTGGTAGCCATTCTTTACAATGTTTAAAATCCATTTGTCTGATGTTATCTCCCTCCAGGAACTATGAAACGATGTTAGGAGGTTTCCAAATTTGAGATGTGGAGGGTGATAGAGAGGGAGTCAAAGACGCTGCCTCTGTGAATTGTCTTCTCTGGTGCGTTGCTAGCGAAAACGGCTTGGTGGATATTGCTTTCTCTGTTGATAGGATGTTTGCGAAGGAGGTGCCTGGTAGCGTTGCTGACGATTCTGAAACTGACGTGGGGGTTATGGCTGTTGCCTGAACCACTTACGTGAACGATAAGGCTGTAGAGCGGTAGTTGGATTAAATCCCATCTTTCGTGCAGTCGTTTTTGCCTTCTGGATAGTATCCATAGCAGTGTCTGTAGCTGAATGAAACAAACCTTCTCCATCGAACGGCAGATCCTCAATCTGTGTTCTCGATTCCTGTGGAAGGTTAGTGGAAAGGAGCCAGGCATGTCTCCTTAGAGCTACTGCTCCAATCATAGCCTTTGAGGCGCAGTCCGTTTGGTGACTAGATGTTGTAAGCTCCTGTTTAGACAAATGGATGGCCTCTGTATGAAAGACCTGTGCCAGTTCCCTTTGTTCATCTGCAAATATGTCATGAGCGAGGACATTTTGTCCCGGACAAAAAGCTGATACCTGGCCATCATGGCTTGGTAGTTAGCCACTGTCATCCAAAAAGCAGCAGAGGAATAAATTCACCTGCCAAACATGTCTAACTTTCTGCCCTCCTTATCGGTAGGGGTAGAATGGGCTTTAGAGGACTTGCCTTGAGCCGCTTCAACTATGACAGAGTTAAGCTTCGGATGAACAAACAAAAAGGCAGCGTCCTTCTCCTGGATTTTGTAAAGTGAGTCCAATAGTTTAGACACTGGGCCCATCGTAGATGGATTTTTCCATGATTCCTAAGCCGTGTGCAAAAGAGTAGGAATATATGGGATAGCAAGCGGAGCAAATGATTCTGTGTATATTACATCAAAAATTGGATCAATGCACTTTTCCACAGGTTGATGATGCTCTATTCCTAAAGACTGGGCCATGTGAAGCATCTGTTCGGTAATTCCCCAGTTCCATGGATGGGGAGGCATGCTCCTTAGTCTCCACAGCGTCATCCGGTCACGGTACCGATGGCGGAGCCGTCACTATCGAAGAGGATTCAGTCGCGTAATCTTCAATCGATTGCGGTGAGGACGGCGTAGGCACTTCGGTGACCTGTGTCGGTACCGGAGGCTCTGTCAGTAGTGGAGGGTCCTGCAGTGGTACCGATACTGTAGCCAAGGTCGGTCTTCGAGGAGGCGTAGGAGGGACGAATGGCCGGTCATCGCGGAGCCGTTGGCCTGTATATGGGTCGAATGCGTATCGGTATTGACGAGAGTCGGTGTTGTGTCTATGTCCAACTCCCTGCTTCAAGGGGATGAAACCTCAGACAGCGATTCTGATCCTGGAGAAGGAATGCAACAGGCGGGGGAGTTAGTGCCAGAAGGAGAACTCTTTCCCACAGCGGACGTGGGAGATAATTCCCAAGGAGACGATCTAAACCGGAGAGAAAATACTTTCTCTTCTGAGACAAAGGGTCTCAAAAATGCTGTGACTCGGAGAAAGGCAAAGAGAAAGGATTTCAAACTTAAAACCGCCCGCCGCTCAGAGAGACTAGCGAACAAAGCCCTACAGGCTAATTTGTCTTAATTATGTGACTTTGCTCTCTTTTTCTCTCTAAGTTAACTCAACTGAATAGCTTGCTAATCTAACCAGCCTCGGGGCAAAAGACCTTTTGCTAACCTTGTTTTCCTCTGACTTGCTGGAGGAGAGAGAAGGATCGACTTTTGTATAATAAAGGATTGTATTTTCCCTCCAAGGGGTCTCTTTATTGTCCTCACCATTCGTTAGAACTTACAGAGTCACGACAGTCGTCAATCTGGTCCCGGTACCAACGAAGAACCTCGGGCTGGTCACAGCCCCTAAACGGTAAGTTGGATTGCGAGACTGAGGAACGGATGGAATGGTCCAAGTATCGATCCCAGTTCCGTGAAGGCGAAAGGGAGCGCGACCGATAGTGGTGGCAATCTGAGCCACATCCCGAGCTTGGGGAGGCCAGCGCCACAGAGTGAGCCAACTGTGGTCTAGCCAGGGCGGTTAGCAGCGGTGAGTCAAAGATCTCGCCTTCCGAAACCGACGCAGGAGGCAGCCTTATCGATGGGAGCATCAAGATCGGAGGGCCTGTCACTGAAGTTGGCGCCGATACACGCTCTTCGTGGGATACAGCTGGAGGCAGAGGTCTGCTCGGTATCGAGGCCGATCCCGAAGGGAACGGTACCGAAGTTCTGGTTGGTACCAAAGCCGATCCCGAAGGAGAAGGTACCGATGGTCTCGATAAGGTGGCTGGGTGATTTTTAGAAGACTTCTTCGATTTTTCCGTATGTTTTGTTTTTGACTTCTTTTTATGCCTGGCCTCTCTTCCTGAGGTTAGCTGGTAGCCTTCTTGGCCTTCTTTGCCTTAACTCTGGCAGAAACAGGAGCAGGCATGACTGGGTTAGAACGGCTTACGGGCAACGTCCCATGTTCCCCCGAATCCGAGGTGGCCATCGACATGGAGGGGATTTGAGGTGGGGTATCCACTGCCTCCAAAGCTTTCTTCCACAACAGTCCCCTCAATCTGTCCGCCCTGTTCCAACGGACTTGACGAGAAAAACTCATACAATGAGCACAAGCTTCCACAATATGTGACTCCCCTAGTCAGAGGAGGCACAGCGAATGTCCATCAGTCAGGGCAAGCTTAGCCCGACACCTCAAGCAGGTCTTAAACAAGGCCATCTGCACCATAAGCCGAAAAATAGCGATAGAATGAAAATACAAAAACTATATATATAAATATATGTATAAATATATATATATATATATATATATATAATCACAATACTATGCTAACTATACTAAATCTAAGCTAAACTAAGAATCTAAATTTTTAGAGAGAGAAATACGAACGACGTTCGAAGAGAAGTCTCCCGCGAGGCAAACAGCACAGTGGTCGAAAAAGAACTGAGGTAGGCGGGAACCCGAGCATGCGCAATAGGACTGTGGGGGGAGGTGTTCCCGCCAAAAGTCTAAGCTATAGAAGTTTCCCGAATGAGGCTCGGCACCGGCGCAAGCCCATATGTGTGATGCACAGAGACCACGAAGAAGAACCGCAAGAGATCCTGACTATGGATCTCACGCATTGTGTCTGGTTTGGTCATAATGTTGAGAAGGATTCTGCCTTTTGAAGATGAAAGTTCCACTCAGCTATCATGGCTGATAGGAGGGGTTCTATAGGGAGAGATGGAACAGGCAGAAGCCTGCAGTGGCGCTCAGTGAACGAGAGTATCTTGGCAAATTGGGCAGGACATGTAGCACCAACATATCTGGGAGACACCAAATGAATAAGGCTGTGGAGATTTTGCCAGAGGAAAAGGAGACCTGGTAGTCATAATACGCAGTTCAATGCACGCAACATATCTAGCATCAACACCCAGCATCTCAGGCAGCTGCTATGGCCCAATGCTGATGGTGCCGCTTGCCAGGACCTTCACTCCAGGCCCCTGGTGGCTGTGGTTACCACAAATACAAAATGTCCTAGTTTCGCAAAAAGGAAATGCCTTGGAATTTCTGGTGTTTTTTGTCAGCTGCCATATTTTTTATGAACAGTGCACCAGAACACCAGACCTTCTGGGGCAGGGTGCCTTCCATGTATTTTGGACTACAACCCTTAGGATGTATGAGAATTTAATTTTCGTTCACAGCATGTCCTATTCACAACCCCAAATATGAACATCACTCCTCCCCCAGTCCTTAAGCCTCTCCGTATGGCTGCTATTCATATATTTTTTAAACCACAAGTTTTTGATGGGTCTGTGATAATAAAATAAACTTAGATTGGATTGGATATGAATGCAATTTAGACTGGAGAAATATTTGAAATTTCCCAAACTTAGGCTATATGTTCAAAATTGGGCACTCATGAAAGTACACACTTCTGAACATGTGCACCTGAGCAAGTGCACAATCCCTCCCAACAAATCCTTATTTTCACATTTTACTCGGGGAGGGGGGGGGGATGCACATTTCCAACCAGAAAAAAATGCACATTTTCCCCTAATTGAAATAAACAAAAGATGCTTGCGTTTGGGAACCAAGATTCAGGGAAAAATTGAGAGACCATCAACAAGCTCAGGCATTGCCTAGTCACTCTTCCCTACACAATCCCCATTAGCCCCAGCCATTATGACCAATGGTCAAGGATCATGGCAGTTGTAGTCCAGGTTTCTGACCCTTGTTCTGTGGTATTGCTTTTTGGGGAGCTCAAGCTGGGTATTTACTGGGTGGCCACTGAACAACACCCTGTCAAGAGCTCTCTCAACCCTGGAACTAGCCCTACATGGAACATTTTATTATTCACCTCAATGCAGCAGTAATAGTATGAAATCAAGTATAAGCTTTTAAAAGAAGGGAAATCTTTTACTTTAAGAAATATCAGACAACTTTAACAATTATTCCAGTAGTGAAAGGCAATATATCACAGCAATATGTTATGCATTAGCTATGTGACACCTAACTCTGCATAAGCCCCTTGAACATAATATAAATAAAATGAAGCACGGGCTTAGATGTTTTACTTTAAGTACAATATCCATCATGAATGGGCTCAGCCTATCAAATCAATTTCAAAAATGCCAATGTGCCAAAAGTTGGTTTTAAGTCCCTGTGTCTACATTACAAAATATTGTACTGGTCATTTTTAGAATAGCTGGCAGAGAGAAGCAGTCTTGTAAAACAAAGCACTAATGTACCTTTCAACTTCTGGTCGAAGTGTTTTCTCTCTTTCCAACATAGCAATAATTAGCTTCCCCCATTCTTTTTCAATGTCATTTGGGTGGTAGCCTTGAGGAAGCTTGATACGCCCAAATTCTATCCAAGCCTTCAAAACACAAGGAATGACTGCATAAAACAGAGGTAAAAGGAAACAAGCCCAGCACACAATAATCCATAAAAATATGGCTTACCTCCAGTAATTTATATAGGTGTTTGATTTTTGATTTATCTATCTCCTTTGGTGGAATTTCTGTTTCTTTAAATTGTAAATACTGGTTATAAAGTGCCTAAAGAAAAATAAACAAACATTACTAATGTTTCTAAAAGAGGCTATTGTGCTGTTTACTCAGAATGTTTGGTCTACTAAAATGTATGGGAAATGTCTTCTGCCCACCAGAGTGAAACCGGTTTGTGATAGCTTACTCACTGTCAAGACCAAAATACTTCATGGATACACAAAGGAAGAGAAGAATTAAGCTATCAGTTTCCCATTCAGCCTCCACTTGACATCCCTATGCTTGGAGTCCAATGCTAACACCTACTCTTCCAGGCACTGGAGCTCATGGTTGCAATCTACAAACCAGCTGGTAGAGCTGCACAGAAGTCAGTTCAATTTCTTCCTTATGAATGGGACTAACAGTCCAAACATCTAAAGTTGTGTTGGCTGTGGCATTGGCTTGCGCAGCCTCAGATAAAGTTGCATCCCAGTGCCTCCAAGCCAGGGAAATCCCGTGTTGCTCAATACTTATATGAAAGGTATGCATATGTTTGCGTTTCTTTCCCAAATTTCTAGTGGCGAAAAGGCCACTACGATGATATATAACTGATCAAGGCCCTTTCCACTGGCATGCAAGTCAAAGTAGACTGACTGAGGGGACAATCTATAATTGCATCAGTGAGTACTCCCATGAGTAAAACTCTTGTTTGTGGAAAGCTAGCATGACAGGTAGAAGGGCTCTAACCTAGCCTTCTCTCTGATATGCTTTCCATGCACAAGATTTTTGCACACCAGGGTATATTCAATGATGTGACCTCTACCACATCTACATTCTCAGAAGGGAATAGCCATGCAATTCTTCTGAATGTATAGATTGGTTCCTAGCTTTAAGTGAAATTGGGCTAAGCATCACTCCAGTAGCTGGTGCTATGTTGGAGCTGGACGAGGGGCAAGCTGTGCCCTTGGAAAAGAGTTGGAACCTTTTGAACCCTATATTATGTGTTCAGAAAGTATACAGAATAATTTGTGTAAGTACAGAGACTTGAGAATTTTGTAAATTGCTTTCTAAATGAGCAGGTGATGACTATAATACTGGACATGTTTTTTAACCAACAGTATATCTTGACAATGTAAACAAATGATGGAACAAGCCCCCCCCCACACCCCGAATGGACAATTCTCACCTTGAGTTCCACAGGATTGTTTGGAAACGCTCTGTCAGCCATTATTGTGGCGTGGTGCCTGATCCACTGGATGAGGTAGTTCACCATATTCTGGTATTCAACCCACTTGACTTCAACATCCTAAAAGGAGAATATGGTTTATAAGTGGGAAGAAAAAATAGATTAACAATTTTTATAGCATTATAAGCCTGCAGCCAAACAACTGACTAGTTCATTCGACTCATTATATGAAATCGGGCCTGTTCAGACAACATGCTAAGCCATGGTTAAGCCAAGAACCCTTTTACAGCAAATGGTTAGTGAGCATGTTTAAACCGTGGTTATGTAGCCACCATGGTTAGGAATGGTTCACACGACATGCTAAGCCATAATAATTAGCTCAAAATGCTTAACCACCATGATTTAGAGTGTCATCTGAACAGTGTCTTTGAGTTTCTCAGCCACCTTCACTTCTCAGCCCTCATTACCCTTACACAGTTTCCAGGTCACAATACTGCAGTGACAGAAGTCACAACTCACAATTAACGGGATCCCCTTTCCAAGCAACTCTTAAGAGTCAGATTCTAGATTCTATACTCTGTATCCAAAAATCACCCTATGCTCCCTTGGCTCCTGGTCTTATAGTTCCCAGTTCTCAAAACAAACAAACAAACAACACAAAACACCTTCCTTCCCATGCAGCCAATATGAAATTTTAGCCTAACCCTATTTTTTTCCTTGGATGCTGCTTTCTTCATGTATGCTTAAATGCATACACCTATATGGGTGTAGGCACTTGTTTTCAGAAACACCACTAAATGTGTAAATATCAAGGAGGGCCAGCAAAGTATGGTGGTGTCAGAGGCAAGGCCTATGGGTGTAGTTTCTACACACACACATTTAGACTATGCATTGAGAAAACATGTGAACAAGGGAGAGCTCTCGTGTGTACCCTCCAGTCTCTTAGCTTTCTATTTCTGAGACCTCTTTCCAACTTATCCTTCTTTACAAAGTTACCCAGAACTGTGTTAGATTTTAGTCTCAGCCAAACTGACAACTATCCCTTCCTTCACAAAAGCAAATCTGAAATGTTTTGACAACTGTATTCCCTGAATAATTGTAATGTTCATGAACAACTATCCATACCTGCATAAAAGCTGAGACAACTAGTGTAAGGGACTTCCCACCACAAGCCCAATACAACATAGATTTCAGTAATATCTGTTTTAAAAGCATTTTAGTAACGTACATTTAAATTGTGGTCAGGTGCAACTAGGCAGGGGGGAAAAGGATGTCTTAATCCTAGCAATATCAGCAACGTCCTATTCTCATTATACTTGCCAATGAAATTAATATTTCTCCCTAACACATGTTCTGTATGCGAAATGAGTTTTTAAATACTAATCTCTTACTTACATGTGCACTGACGCCTTCACCACCTTCAGGTACTTTGGGAAATGCATCATAAAGTGATGATACATAAGTGATTACTGACTTCTCATCAGGCGAGGAGACGTCAACATCTATAAAGGTCATGATGACATAGTTAATGTTTGCTATACATACATTAGATATTTCCAATCAATTCCATTCATTAACTCACCTTCAGGATCCAGAAGTCTGGCAACACCAAGTTTTTCTGCTACAAAAAAAGCATGCTCTAAATTTGCAAGGTTGCTTTGAACAGCAACGGTATTCATGTCTATCAGGTCCGGCCTGTAAAAAACAAGAACAATTTAGTTTGGTTTTGGAAGATCTCATGGTAACAACAGTCTTAATTTTTTTTTCAATGAGTTTTAGGGTGACCATGTGAAAAGGAGGACAGGGTTCCTGTATCTTTAACAATTGTATAGAAAAGGACATTTTAGCAGGTGGCATTTGCATGCATGCAGTGCCTGTTGAAATTCCCTCTTCCTCACAATCGTTAAAGCTGCAGGAGCCCTGTCCTTTTGACCAGATACAAAAAGGGGCATTTATGGGGGATATGATGAAGCCTGTTGCTGCATTTGAGAGTTGGAGGAGTAACTTATCTACATACTTGAGAAGTAATTCACTTCAACATTCCGTTTCAGGAAGGACTTTTCCCCTCAAATAGAGTTAGCTCAAATTCTTGGAGAGAATTTAGGATGTTTTAATGCAGTTTTAATAATATGTGTTATGTTTTAATCAGTTTTATTTATTTTATCATATTGTTGTTCCCCGCCTCGATCCAAACGGAGGGGCAGGTAAGAAATAAATTATTATTGTTATTATTGTTGTTATTATTATTATTATTATTATTATTATTAATCCCTTATCCTACAGTGCAGGACTTGGGAACATCTGGCCCTCCAGAAGTTGTTGGTCTGCAACTCCCATCAACCCTATCTTACATAGCCAGTGGTGAAGGATAATGGGAGTTGCAATTCAACATCCAGAGGGCCAGACATTCCCCCATTCCTGTACTACAGCATGTGCCTTGGTTCACTTGTTGGAGCCCTTTTAATTATTTTTAAGAACTATTCCCTAACCATGTAGGCACCTCTCTCTGCTAATGGCAGGGATGCATCTCTATGGGATCTTTTATGGTATGAACGAAAGTTAAATATTTGGTCTGATCCTGCCTTAGTGCAAAGTGCTGGAACAATCGGACTTTGGTTCCTTCTTTCTTTTATTTATTCAATGAAAAATGATACGTCTTAAATGTTATCTACAGATTACACAATATTAGCAAAAACAGTTCCAGAAGGGGAAAAAAGAGAATAGAATTGAAGTATGTGCAAACCCATAAATTCTTCCCATCTCAAATCCTCCGGTTCATTCACATAAATCATATTCAGGACTTATTCCCACAAGGTCTCTCTCTCTCTCTTTCTCTCTCTCTCTCTCTCTCTCTCTCTCTCTCTCTCTAACTCTCTTTGCACCAAATGTACTAAATTGTAGTTTAAATCTACTGTCTCCTGTTCTTTCCATTGACTTCATTTGACATTCTTGATTAGAGGAGCATATTTTCTTGTGGACTGCCCCGCATTTCCCCATTTTCGTAAAGTCTATATACTACCTCTCAATCAGGTTATTCCATCAATGACATAGTACAACCTACTCATATTCATTCAGTTAAGTGGGCAAAGGATTAGACTCTTAAAGTTATTTATTTATTTACATTTATGTATAAATAAAAATGGTCTGAAAGTTTCAAAAAGTTGTTTTTTTCATTACAGTATGACTAGACTGAGTCACCATAGCATAGCATAGCATAGCAACAAAATTAAGAGTAAAGGGAATTTAAAGGTGCATTGTGTCCTCAGCTAGCATTTAGTACAGGCAAAAACATAGCAGTAAATACTCTATCAGAATGAAAATATGGCACATAATTAAATAATTACCTAAGGGATTCCCTCAGTTTAGATTATATTAAACGCAATTACAGTGTAAACGGCAGGATGGAGGAGGCAAAGTCAAGAAAAAGATTTGAACATAAAAGTGATAAGTAAACAATGATAACTTCAGGGTTCCATCCAACACTGTGTGAGTGGGCCTCCACTCGTGCAATGGGACTTCTCCTTCCTCTCCTTCCTGCTGTAACCCCCGGTGCCCTCTCCATATCTGTTCCAGAGATCCCCAACACTCCAGTAGAGTTTTAGGGTAGACATGGGGGCTTGCAGGGGATAGGGGGAATCCATTTTGTTAGCAGGGTCCATTCTGTCACTGAAATGACACACTTGGGTATAACCCTCAATCAACCACTAGGTATTTAAGAACTTCTGTTTTTCCCTGTTGCCAGAATTGAAGGGATGACAAATTTTAGGAGCCATTTTCTCCCTTAGAACATCATGCTTTTCAACTAGGACACATTTTACCTCCTATAAAGTAAACAAACACATTCACAGTGTAAACCTAATATTTATTTCTCCCTCCGTCTTGGACCTAAGTGTACTTTTGGTATGTTCCCTTTTGTGTAGGAGAATTATTCTGTTTTCTTTAAAAAGGACAGGGATTTCAATCAAAAGCTACAACAAGAACTCCGAATCCTGATATCAATGGTCCATTCCCCTCTGACTATTTCAACGGCTCCATCTTATTTTAAAGGATACCTCTCCCCCATTTGAACTTAAAGGGGGAATTAATTCCTTCAACTGAAAAGGGAAATAATATTATCTTCTACTGATGTAACACACACATAAAGAATGATAAAGAACTGTTGGAACAGTGAACTTGAAAAGCATCCATCAACACAGTAATTTAGACGAAAGATGAATGAGGATTTGCTTCATAGCGTACATACCCTTTGCAAAGATGGGGGGAAATCTAAAAGCATACGGCTGCTATTTTAATTGTGCTGAATTCCATGACATTTCACACATGCTGATAGTAATGAGGCAAAACGTGAGGCGCAAAATACAAAATAATGCCTGTTGAGCTGCCAGCATTTCAAAACAAGGAAGGGCAAGTTGTTACACAAGCCATGTCTGTTCATGGGAAAAGAAACAAAAACTAAACCAACCCACAACAACCAGCATCTGGCTGAAATCCAGCAATTCATCCAAGTTTTCATCCAAGAAAAGGGTAAGGTTAGATTTTCTTCACACACAAAAATAATTTGATTAAACGCAAAGCTATGAAAGCATCCATCTTTTTGGCAATTCCATGACAAGAGTCTCCTGATCAAAAAGCTTTCGAAAACTAGCAAAATGCTCCAACCTCCTGAAAACTTGCCCAGGCCCAGCCTAAGCATTTCCACAAGCAACGCAAGTTCTTTTGGGCGTTAATGCCAGGGATTCATCTAGTACAAAGGACATTTGTTGTTAGGCACCCAATGCAGCAGGATATACTACATGCAGTTAGAGTGAGCATATGTCAGGAAAAACCAGGACACGTCAGGATTTTTGGTTACAAATCTGGGAAGGGGGGGGAATTATGAAATTTGTAGAAAAATCCAGATTTTTCCCATCCTCCCCACCCCACAAAGGGCAGCTATACTTCATAGTCAATGGGAAATAACAAAAATGCTTACAGCTCTGTCATTTTTAAAGATAAGGAGATGAAACTTGGCGCCATGATAGCACCTAGGTAGGGCTTTAGCAATGCCAAATTTGAAGCAGATCCATTCATCTGTTGATTTTTAGGATTTGTTTTTTTAAGTGTGAGGTTTTAAAATTATTATTCTTTTAAACTGTCATTTTTAAAGATAAAGAGATGAAACTTGGCATCTTGGTTGCTTTTAAGTAGGGCTTTAGCCATGGCAAGTTTGAAGCAAATCTGTTCATCTGTTGATTTTTAGAATTTTTTAAAATCTGAAGTTTTAAAATTAATTTTTAAAAATGCCATTTTTAAAGATAAGGAGATGAAACTTGGCACCATGATATCTCTTAAGTAGGGCTTTAGCTATGCCAAGTTTCAAGGAAATCTGTTCATCTGTTCATTTTTAGCAAGTTTCAAAACAAAATTGAACTTTAAAAATAAAATAAAATAAAGCCAGACAGCCAGCTGGCAGCAAACCCTGTTAAGCAGCAGCTTGCAGCAGAGTGAGGGTATAATCAGAAAATATATTTGAGGGAAGGGGTGAATGTATCACACAGAGTATAGCAACAAAGTATAGCAAAAGCTACAAAAGTAGGAGTGAGGTAAGTTAATTTCAGATACACTGGATGTCTCACTTGTTATTTCAGTGATTTTAACATTAAGGTGTTATGCAGAACAGATTTGTCTTAACTGTGAGCTGTAAAATCAGACATATGACCAAGGCTATGTTCCAGTGGGCACACTCCCTTGGTGCTAGACATGCCCCCTGGGGGTAGACATGTTGGTGGGGATGCCCCCTTGGGGGCTGACCATGTTGTCCTCCTTTTTGGTTTCCAAAATATGGTCACCCTAGCTTTAGCATGTTCATCCTAACAAAAGCTAACTATCAATAGCATTATGTCTGCATTGGGCCTATATGTATTTTAAATACTAGCAATTATATTAAAATACCCAAGTTTATTTTTACAGATTCATTCTGTCTTGCGCTTGTTATAAAAACTTTCAGGAATAGTATATTATGAAGTATACCTCTAAAGGGCTACATGACACAGACTTTCATCATAACACTGTGAGTCATCCTACAGCACACATCTCAAGGAATCTGGGTCTTTGCCACAGGAAGGAAACTCAGAGAGATTTGAAAAGTTCCCTATACCCTGAATGACACATCCAGAACAAGTTGTTATTTCCAAATATTCTGTATTTGATCATTTTACTTTTAAAATGGCCCCTTCTCTGTCAGAGAGCTAAACGATCTGAAGACATGAGTTAGAGAATAGAACCTTCTGGGCTTGCTCCACCTACCTACACTGGCAACTGGATTCTTCTGGGCATGAAGGAGTATATTGGGTTTCATTTTCCAGATGGGCTTTGCTTGAGCAACAAGTTCTTCCTGAGTTCTGGTGTTATTCTGCATCCCTGCTTATTCCTTGGTTTTGACTTCCTGTTTGCTCCTTGACCCTGCCTCTTGGTCTATCCTTTGAATCTGACTGATCCTACACCCCTGACCAATGGCTTGACCCAATGGCTCCCAGCTCATCTCAACATATGAGTTCTGAGTGGCCATAAGATGGATACTGTATCAGGTAGCTTCAGAGACCAAACCATCATGCAGATTTTCCAGACCCCACAAGCACATGTGGAGGCTTTACAGACAGAAGTATGATATTTGCCAGCTGAACGTAATGTGGCACCTCCAATGTCAGTGACACCTATGATTCTGGAAGGGGAACAGAGGGCCTCACCCTCCACTGCTCCCCTTCCAGAGAGATTCAGTGAGGCCCATAAGAAACTGTGCTTCTTCAACCAGTGGTAGCTACTATTCCAGATGTGTACTGAAGCCAATTTGACAGTGTTGTTAAGTGAGCTTTATTCTGAGTTTGTTTACAAGGGCTGCATTAGTGTGGGCCTCCCCATTATTAGAAAAAGACTGGGGAACGTTGACAACATTGTAGAAGGCATGACTAGCATTTCTGGGGACATACAGCAGAGATGGACTTACAAGCCAAGGGGGCATCCTATGTCTTGGTATGCTGCTGAGATCTAATAGCCTAATAGCGGATACAGGCTGGAATAAGGTTGCTCAACATTTCCAGTTACATTCTGGCTTGAATTCTGCCATCAAATATGAGCTTGCACAAGTAGTAACCCCACTATGCAGATGGATTTATTGAACTTTGTATCCAGATTGGCAATTTTCTGGCTAAAGTGTTGAACTGGGAGTCGGGAGATCCATGTTTTAGTCCCCATTTGGCCATGGAAACCCACTAGGTGACTTTGGGCCAGTCACAGACTCTCAGCCCAACCTACCTCACAGGGTTGTTGTTGTGAGGATAAAAATGGAGAGGAGGAGGATTATGTATGCCACTTTGAATTCCTTGGAGGAAAAAAGGCGGGATAATAATAAATAAAAATAAAATAAAATTCTCTTTCCAGTCCATCCCCAAGGCTCACATTCCCCAAGACAGAGAAACCACAGGGACCAACTATTTTGCTACTGTCTGCCAGCTAACCACCAACCTGGGCCTGGGAAACTGGAAGCCTCAGACATGCTGGGAGAGCCCGGCCATGGCCAGCATCAGTACACCCACATTTTCTGATATCTCTGCAAATTATCCCCACTGAAGGGATGCTAATACCTTTGGCTGCCATGATAAATTCTTGAGCCTCCTCCAACTTCATGGACCTAAGCATTGTTGAGGCTCTGAAGATCCCACTTGTACCACGTCTGATCCTATTCTGGTGTGCATGTGTATGGGGGAGAGGCATTGATAGTTCTCCTTTGTCACTGGAATTAGCAGCCCACAAAACTGGCCTCTCAGGAATGCCAGTAGAAATTGCAATTTGATGTAGTCTTCCCACTTCCCAATCACCTTGGATATCACTTGATTAACTGCTCATGAACCAACAATCTCATGGAAACAAAGCATGGTACATTTCCACTCTCCTCACTGCCAAAGCTTGTGCCAGTTATCATTGCATTCTGTTCTTAACACAAAATAGTATCTCAACAATGCTAACACCCTAGGAGGAGAATGTATGCACCCTACCCTACTAGGAATTGCCACTCCTCAGGAGTTCCTTGTACTGTTGTACTACCTAAGAAAAATTGAGATTTTTCCTATGTGTTTGAAACCAAAGAAGGTGACGTATTCCCTCCCTATCAACTCCATGACTACCCCATTGATCTCTAGCCTGAAGAATTGAGTTTCTCTTTGGACAGATTTATTCCCTCTGAAACTCAAAGTCTTGCAGGAATATCTCCAGGACAACTTGGAAAGGGGGATCATCTGGCCATTTACCCTCCCCAAATGGGGCACCTATACACTTTGTGGAGCGACAGGATGGCAGACTACATCCCTGCACCAATCATCTGGCACTAAATCATAACCATTAAGAACTGGTATCCTTTGCCACTCATTTCCGAACTTTTAGAACACCTGCAAGGGCTCTAATCACATCATCAAGCAATCAAAACTTAGAACAGATTTGCCCACAAGACCATCATTATTTAAACCTCAAATTCAAAGTGAAACACACAGACTATTCTGGTCCATTGAATTCAATAATTTATCATATCACATTAAACGTATTCTACATAAACACTGGCACATTGTGCAGGATATATCAGGGTGTGCCATACCTCTGATGGTGGGATTTTGCAAGACTCTGAGTTTAGCAGATAGATTAGTCCACTCTGATGTTATCTGTACAGGCTCTCACGTACACAGTAATAGAGGCCACTATAAATATGGAAAGCGAAAACGGGGAGAAAAGCATCCAAATCCGGTGAAACAAAGGGAGAAACAGGTTCTCAAGATGCTGTTTTTTTATTTATTTTTCCAAAGTTGAAGAGACCGACACGTTTCGGCCTATATCTTTATACGGCCTTCTTCAGGGGGTTGTAGGAAGGTTTTTGCAAAGATCTACTGCTCAACAGAATTTCTTTCTCTGACTGTTGATAGAAGACTTAGGAGCCTATAATTATTTGGATCATCTCTTGGCCCTTTTTTAAACAGCGGAATAACATGAGCCTTACGCCAGTCAGTGGGGATCAGGCCTGATTTGTTTATACTGGTGAATAATGTTGCCAGTAGCGGACCCCACCAGGCGGCATTGCTTTTTAGCATTTCCGTGGGGATCCCATCAGGCAGGAAGGAAAAGCAAGCAGGACATACAAACAAAATATTTCACAGTTAAAGCTGATGCCAAAAAAGGAGATAGGAGGGTAGACTAAGTTAGACAGGCAAGGGGAAAGCCAAATTGGGTCAAGGGAAGGGACCAGGATGCAAAAAGATGAAAATATGTAGGCATAAATATTGGTTAATTATGATACATGGTTCATATAAATACTATACATATAGTAATTTAGCAAACCTATACATGGAGAGTTCATAACAACCCATATTACAAAAACAGAATGGAACAACTTGAAAACCATGAATTTTATTAAATAAGTGGTGCTAAATTCTAGAAAAGCCAGTAAACTCTAGATTCTGCCACCTTCGACCATATAACCTGCCAGATTCCCCCAGACAATGCCACCCCCTTTACCTTCTAGATTCCATCCTGACTCAACCCACAAACTGCCAGAATTCTTCAGGACCTAACCCAGCTCCTCCTCCTGGTCCTACAGTGTTTTTGGAACTAAATGTCTATAGGATTATGTTATCTGTGCAGTGTGATTGTGATGACACAATACCTTTATCCCACATACACCTGATACAGCTGCTTATGCATGACTACTGGCTAGCAAAGGAAAGGCCAATTCATACAACCCTATAAATTGGCCTTACATTTGCCTGCTGACACTCAGATTCAAACTGTTTGTTTCAATAAACTTACGAGTAACAATACATGACTAATGCCACTCAGTTCAAAGGAGCTATCTTTAAGTAGTATACAGTATAAGCACAAGTGTTCCCAGGACAGGTAATTAGCCAAAACTGTTTTAATCATTTCATAACTAGGTTTAATAGTGTTCTCAGAATGATGTGTGACTAATCCTTTACAGAAATAAAAAGATAGCAGAGTGGTATTTCTTGGTCCACGTAAGTTTAGCTTTCATATCATGTGGGTTTTACTATTTATCAGCAGAGAAGGCAGGACTGGAAGTGTAAAATTAAGTGAACATCCAAGTACAGTCTAGTTTGGTTTTTAATTGCTGTAATTAGATAATGCTTGAACATGTGAAATAAATTCCTGGCCTCTGTACTCATAAAGGATAATAATGGACAGGTGGTAGAGACAGTCATACATATCTCTAGAAGGGATGAATTGCTAAAAGCAATCAAACACCATGCTAAAACATGTGCTGCTGCTTAAAAAATAAACGATGCACGTGACTGAAGGAGGTATGGAAAGATTTCCAGATTAGACGAGGCCTGCCCCACCTTTTACTGAGGAGGCTCCAGTGACAGAAATTGTTGTGATTCTATTAAACCATGTTCAGTCTGAACAATAAATTATGCAAAAATCAGGCAGGCATGTTCACATATATTGCTTCACTCAGTAATCCATCAAACACTACCTGTAAGATAAACCAATTTGATTATCCTCATTTAGCAAAATGGTGTGAGGGGGGTAAGAAAACAGAGGCATTCCCTGAGGCTACCAAGTTAGTTTACAAATGAGAAGATCTGCATGGAGGCATTTTCAGACTCTTTGTTTACACTCTTAGCCACTATTCCACACAACCATGACTAATTGAAGGGCTTTTTCCTTCATCTTCAGATTCACTAATCACTACTGTTATTTACAAAGATCTCTCCTGAACTCATCCTTTTCTTTCTCGTGCACCTCCATACACACTGGCCCATAGCTGGGGGAGGGTGCTAGGGGTCCTGCCCCCCTAAAAATTTCTCGCCTCCATCTATTATTTTTTTACCCAAAAATTACATTTCTTACGAAAATTTTAGAAAACCAAGATAAAACCTTTCTTTTTCTTCTCAACGGTACAGCCTCTGTTATTAAGGGAGGGGGTGCCGCAGTATGTACTAGTACATACAATTGGGGCTATATCAAAGATGGCACAATATTTTGAATTACGTGAACAATTGTACCTTTTTCATTTTTATTTTTTAAAGAAGTGGCATGTTACTCAGATTTATAAAGGCAGTTCTTTAAAATGTCTGCTAGCCTAATGATAGACTGGACAATACTTGAATTCAGTTACAGTTACACATGCAGACAAATAATTCATTCTTTCCACACACAAATTAATCAGTGCATCTTCCCCTTGTGAAAAAAATGTGTCATCTAAAAGCTGAAGCTATTAGATTGCTTAATCAGATCAGTGATCTTTCTCACTTAATTTATGCTAAAAGTACTGGGATACCTTAAAACTGTAACATCACTGCTGTAGGAAAAGAATCTGGATATCGAGGCAGTAAAACTTATTCATTGTGTTGGGAAGTAGTTACAAAAAATGAAAATGAAACTATTTTTAAAAACACTTTTGAAGAAGCCAAGAAAGCATGTGGATCTCCTGTCCATGAAGCACCATCATAATTCCCTTGACCTTCAGGAACACTGATTTTAATAAACTCAGAGCACCCAATAAGTAGGATTTCAAGGCAGAAAAATAGGAAGAGAATTTCGAGAGGTGGGAAGAAAGTTTATCAAACTTCCAGATGACACAAATTGGGTTGAATAGTTTAAAACACAAATAAAATTCAAAAGGATATTGATAGGTTAGAAAACTGAGCAGAAAATAATATGAAATTTAACAGACAAGTGCAAAGTTTTTCATTTAGGAAAAGTAATCAAATTCGCAGACATACGAGGGCTTGACAACAGTACATGTAAAATCTTGGGAGTTGTAGACAATCATAAACTGATGTGGCTTTAAAAAAGGCAAGTTTAATTTTAAGTTGCATTAACAGAAGTATCAAAATTACAGGAAGTGATAGTTCACTCTTCTCTGTGCTGGTCACATCTTACCTCAAATACTGTGTCCAGTTCCGGACACCACACTTTAAGGAGAATTCCGATAATTAGAACTAGTTCAGAGATGGGCAACAAAGATGATCAGGGGACTAGAAACTAAGTCCTACAAAGATAGACAAAACTAAGTCCTACAAAGATGGATGTTTAGCCTTGAGAAGAGAAGGCTGAGGGGGGATACAAGCACTTTTACACAGAAGAGGGCCACAACCTGTTCTCTGTAATGCAAGACCTTAGAACATGAAATAATAGGATAAGTTACAGGAAAGCAAATTTTGGTTGAATTTCAGGAAAATCTTCCTAATAGTCAAGGCAGTCAAATAATGGAACCAACTGCTTAGGGAAGTGGTGTGTTCTCAGTTTCTGGACGTATTCACACAAAGACTGTACAGTCATCTAAAGAGATGGTTTAAAATGGATTCCTCGACTGAGCAAGGAATTGGACTCAATGGCCGAAATGCCCCATTCCAATTCTATGATAAGAATGTTCCCTTTGAAGCTTATTCTTGAGATTTTTTCTAGTGGGGTTTTTTTTTTTACCTTTTTTAAAAACTGATGGCGAGAACTGTAACAATTGTTGGTTGCTTAGTGAAATTTTTTGAATATACATAAATTTCAGTATGGCTGCAAAAATATGGGCTAAAAAAACAGCTTACAATTTTATCTAACCCTAAACTGACATTCTACTTTTTTGGCAGCCCTCTCCCAGAACTTTTAGGCTGGCTACAGGCCTACACACACACACACAATTCCTAGCCCAATATTTGCTTATGGGGAAAACATGAAATTATATTTTAGGTTGGAACTAGTCTCTTAGCAACAGAGAGACCCCAGCAGTCATTTGATGCAAATTCTTCCAGAGACAGAAATTTCAGTATTGTTAGGTTTAAAAAGAAAAGGGAAAGTCCATTGGACAATAAGGCAACGGTTGCCAAATATATACATATGGGGGGAAATGGGGCAAGGGATGGAGCACAGCTTCCCCATGCGAAGGAAAAGGGACTCATAAGAGAAAAGAGCTGAATGAGCATTTATTGGGAAACTGAAGCAGTGTAACTATCAGGATTTTTAAACCTAGGAAGAATTGAATAAATTAATGTGTCCACCTGGAAAACTAGAGGATAAATAGAATATTAATAACTTCAACTGCTATTTGGACTATACAGTTATCTTAGGACCATTTATGAAGAGGTACAATAGTCTCAACATGCTATTAGTCTCAACAACAGTAGTGGGCATCTTCCCAGAATTCTACAATGCAGCATCAGAAAATGCTTATGGAGGAAACAACAGAACCAACTTGCCATCTTCGGCAATGCAACCCACCCTAATCCCTCTTCAAAGTACTAACTGAACCTAGCTTAATGAGATCTGATTGAACCAGAGGCATGGCACAACAAAGTCACAGGCAAGTCTAATATAATGTTTTGTTTATGGCGAGGCTCAGCAATATTGATGCTGCCTGCACAACTGTTATTAAAGCACATAAATGTTCTGATCACAGGCATGACCCAGACAGAGTGAAACACTTTTAAGTCTCACGTAATCCAGTGGGATATAGTACAAAAGTCTTCTTACACACTAAAATCAAGGGAACTTAAAATATACTTAATTTTTGCTAGCTTATGCCCCATTTTACTTATATATAAATGACCCTGTTCAAATGACATGCTAAGCCATGGTAGATAAGCATTTTGAGCTAAACATTGGGCCTGTTCAGACAAGAAGCTAAGCCATGGTTACGCCATTAACCCTTTTGCAGCAAATGGTTTGTGAGTGTGTTTAAACCATGGTTATGTAGCCACCAGGGTTAGGAATGGATCACACGACTCGCTAAGTCATGGTTCACATGCCACGCTAAGCCATAATGTTTAGCTCAAGATGCGTAACCACCATGGCTTAGTATGTCATCTGAACAGGGTCACTATGGCTTAGCATGTTGTGTGAACCATGACTTAGTGTGTCGTGTGAACCATTCCTAACCATGATGGCAACGTAATGACAATTTAAACATGCTCACTGACCATTTGCTGTAAAAGGGTTAGTGGTCTAACCATGGCTTAGTGTGTTGTCTGAAGAGGGCCAAATTGAAAAAGGACTATATACTAAGGTGTTGTATGTAAAGTGTCTATGGAGTCCTCACCTGAGTACTGAATGCATGCTGTAGCTGATATGTTAGGGACCTAAAAACAACAACCCCCGCCTCCTTTGTAGAACTTTTGTTGTCCCCTCAGAAGAGAATGCCATAGTAAGCTACTCTTTAGAAAATGCAAGCAGAAACTAGCAGATGCAAATAATCTTTGTCTTCTCTCTTTCAAACATATCCCATAGCAATCCAAGGCTTGACACTTACTAATATTTTGTTTCTTTCCAATTTGTAGCTAGAGGCAACCAACAAGTTGCAGCAAATGTTGGCATCTCTACTTCTCCTATCCTGAAGGAATGTGTTCAAGTTAGATCCTGATCTCCAGTAACATGTTTTAACATCACGAGGGCACAGCGTGTGCCAACACTTGCCCTGCAGCCTGGCATGAAATTGACTTTCCACAACAAAGTTTTGGTGTGTATGACTGGTTTGCCTTAAAGCAGGGCTCACATTTTAATAACCTTCCCCACCTAGAATACTTTTCCTGTTCTTCTCCCGTATTGTTAAACATCTGCTAGCTCACATGGCTGTGTTTGCTGTATGGAATCACCTGTGATACAAAATCTGCACTTCTGTTTGTGGCCTTTGTTGGCTTCTATTCCTGTTCTTCTTAGGGAGGACTACCTTTTCCCTGTGTATACTATTGAAGCATGCCGTTGAAGCATTTCAAGAGCCTGTTCAAGTCAAAGAAAGCCTTCCTAGCACTTTAAAAGGCTCTGAATTTGTCTCTAACATTCACATTCTAATATAATTGTAAACCTATCTTAATGTCTGCTCAGATGAGATCTTTATCATTTATTTGCCCTTCTGGGTAACATTCCCAGTCTTTTCAATAGCCTTCCTGTAATGTTGTGCCAAGAACGGTGCACAATAGTCCAGGTGTGCTTTCTGCAAACCACTTTGTTATCTGAGGCATTTACTTGTGTATGTCCTCCCCCACTCACAATTTTCTGTTCTCCAATTGTCACCAGACACTTCAATGACTGGGGTTCAACGTTCCCAGATGGTTTTTCTCAATTAGTGTCCTTCTCATTTCATACAAAGTGGGAAAATCCCCTCATTAATAAACAAGATGAGGCTTGTTTTATATTTATATTCCATATATGCACCTTTACAGTGCACAAAAAACATCTTCTGGCCTCCTGGATATCCTCACTCAACCTCAACCCAATTGAAATGACGCCTAAGTATGTGTAATGACATCTGTTTCCGTTTAACCTGTCCTAGGTTTGGCTCTTCCATTTCTTCCCTTTCTGCACTGCTACCCTTGCCTTGACCTTTCTACCCGCCCTCTGCTATGTACTTCACCCTGCCTAAATGTAAATTATAAGCATGGTTGTGCGAATGCCATGATCCTGTGGGAATGCAGAAAACTCACAGGGTCTGATACTGGGTAGAGAGTTAGGCTTCCTGAGAATCACAGCCTTTTTCTCTGTTATTTTAAGAGCAAGTGTCTAGTCCTTATGGCTATGACCATATGCTGACATCCCAAAGGCCAGAGTAGCAGTTTAAAAAGATTTCCAGATGTGGTGGAGAGCACTTCAGTGCCCTGCATAGCTTTGTTTTTTCCTATGACCAGAAGAACCAGAATAAAGTATACAAAGCATGAGAAAAATACAAATCTACTTTATTTGCATGTTATGAGGGTCATGGAACTGCGTAGTTCTTGGCTGCCAATTTGGATTACTGGTGCTGAATTTCTATCTTTCTATCAATATTGGGGGGGGGGGGCATACAGGCCTGATTATCAACTCTCAGGGCAGGGATCTTATGTCTGGGGCAAATTTAGCATAGTGTGTTTACACATAGTTACTTCTTTCTTCCTGAATTTAGTATGAAAATGAGTATTTTCTCTCTCTTTCATACCCACTTACTTTCCCTTTTAAGTTGTTGCACAGAATTGCCTGAAACCTGTTGCACTGAGGCTTATGTCTGAGTAGATATGCACAGAATTGAACTATGCTTTTTATGCTAGGTGGGAATATGTCCAAATAGGTAAGAACTACATTTGCGTATGCATGCGTATATATGTGTGTGTAGACGCATGTGTGGCCCCTGACATAAGAAAAGCCATGCTGGATTAAACCAAGGGTCCATCTAGTCCAGCACTCTGTTCACACAGTTGTCAACCAACTGTTGACCAGGTACCCACAAGCAGGACATGGTGCAACAGCACCCTCCCACCCATGTTCCCCAGCAACTGGTGTGTATATAGGCTTATTGCCTCTGATACTGGAGGTAGCACATAGCCATCAGGACTAGTAGCCATTGATATGCCACTGACCTCTTGGCATATCCCATATATGGACCTCAGGGCCGAAAAGATTGTGCACCTCTGCTTTTAGGTAGACCTCTAACTGGACAGAACAAGTCCATCTGTATACCACAACTCCCAGAATTTGGTATCTGTCCTGTTCAAAGGGATCCAAACTAAGCTGAATGTGATATTTTGCTGATTTATACATTACTTTTTGCTCAGAGAGAAGGAGAGTGACAGCAACTAGAGAGGGGACAAGACATGGACCAGAAACTCACTTCCTCTGAGGGGAAGGTGGAGTAAGGGATCATCCCTTGCACTTGAGAGAATAATAATCTCCTGAGTTTATCCCTGCATTTAAAAAGATACATATTTTGGCTTGTATGGTATGTGGCAACAGCCTAGAAAATAGGATTTTCCAGTAATCTTTCTTGCTTTTATGAAAATGGAGGAGGAAATTCAAATAGCATCAAGATTTTGCAAAGCCATCTTTCCTGTTTGTATTTTGAGAACAATGCTTGAAAGTACTGAGAGGATTTCAGATGCCCCCGAAACATGGCATATAACAAATGATGGAGGGGGGGGGGAATAGTTAACCCACTCGCAAAGATTAAACAATTACCCCATTTTTTTGGAAGGGGAAAAATTATCTTCACTCAAAAGAAGCTACACTAATCACATGGATGGCAACCTTGAGCAATACATTTCAACGAGGCCTATGAAATGTAACTTCATTTATGATCATTAGAGTTCCAAAGAAGTAAAAGGCTTATGTTTGTGTGTGTGTGTGTGTGCTGTTAATAATATCAGAACTAATTTGCTACCCTCATACAAATAGACTTCGAGCGGAGTGGAGAACTATCATCAGAGAGCTAATTTCATTCTTGCACCTATGAGCATAATGGTGGTTGTTGAGCTGACAGGGGTGTGCACCGAAAATTAAGATTCAGTTTGGTCGCCACTTTGGTAATTTGGAAAGCAGCCTGATTTGGGTTCGACCATGAATCAGAAACTCACACTGGGAAATCTGAAGCTTCATGCCTACCCATTTACTGACAGATTTGGATGAGTTCATTAAGCCTACCAATTTCAGACAAATAGATGTAGGTTTTGGGTAGCCTTTAAATTCTGATCTTTTTAAAAAAGGAAACTGCTGGTAACTTTTAAATTTTCTGGCAAATTTAGATGAAAAGTGCAGACATAGTTGAGCTTTTCTTATGGGGTGGAATCCAATAAATTCCACAGAAAGAGACATAGGGGTATTTGTGCAAGAGCAGCATTTACAGTTTGGGGCTTTTAAAGAAAATGATTCTATTATCTTCTTCCATGTTTTGTGGGGAAGCAAAAGCAGGAGGTGCTGTGTTAGGGGTGCAAGGGTTGTTGTGTTAAGCACTTTAAAGTTATTCGGAGGGACAGAAAGGGTATTCACCACTTCCTCCCCCATGGTTTTGTATACCGTATTTCATCGAATCTAAGACGCCATCGAATCTAAGGCGCACCTTAATTTCAGGGCCCCCAATAGGTAAAAAGCTTTGCGTCGATTCTAAGACGCACCCCATTTTCAGACACGTTTATATTTGAAAAAAAGTGCATCTTAGAATCGAAGAAATATGGTAGGTGGTAGCAGGGCCCAGGCAAGGGAGGAGTGGCGGCGGCGGCAGCGAGGAGGAAGAAGTGGGAAGGGGTGAGAAAGAAAGGGCAGGTCAAGCGGGGGCAGGCAGAGGCGGTAGCGGGGCCCAGGAGAGGGAGGAGTGGCGGGGAGGAAGAAGCAAAACGCAGAAAGGAAAGGGCACGGACAGCCAAGCGCAGGCAGCAGCCGCGGCAGCAAGGGCCCGCATGCGCCCCCCGCCCCAGCGACTCAGCCTCCCCACTCACCTCCATCGCGCCCCGGTCCTCGCTGCCAGCGCCGCTTGCAGCGGCCTCCCCAGCCTGGAAATGCAGCATTACTACAAAGTAGGGGACTTCCTGCCCCTAATTTGTAGTAATGGCGCGTTTCCAGGCTGGGGAGGCCGCTGCAAGCGGCTCTGGCAGTGAGGACCGGGGCGCGATGGAGGTGAGTGGGGAAGCCGAGTCGCTGGGGGGGGCATGCAGAGCCCCTTTGTGAAGGCTCTATGGGTGGGTGGGTGTATCCCAAACCCATTCCAGCGCTGGAGAAGTCCGACGAATCAAAGACGCCATTGATTCTAAGACGTACTCCATTTTTACAGAGGTAAATAAGGGGGGGAAAGTGCGTCTTAGAATCGAGGAAATATGGTAATACCTAGATTGTAGAGGCACCCATAAGTAAGTAACTTGTAAAATTTCAGAAGAGTAGGTGACATTAAGTCCTTCTTCCTTGATAAGAGTGGATGGATGACACTTGAGAAAGTATATGACATTCTATACTCTAGCACCTGGACACACTAGGGCAAAGGGAGCCTCTGAAGTTTGAAGTATCTGCTTATGGCACTCAACCCTCTCAAAAATATTTTGGTTTGGCAATTCTAGCATGTTTACATTTGCTAGATAATCTTTTTTTTAAAAAAAAAAATAGGCTGCAATCCTATACATACTTACCAGGATGTAAGTCCCGCTAAACTCAACAGGACTTATTTCTGAGTAGACATGCATAGGATTACACTATTATTACAATACTAGAATCATCTGAGGTTAGGTGAGACGAAAAAGAAGCAAAACGCTCACACAGATAGCCCCTAACTGATGGTGACAGAAACCTTATAATAGTATCAGTGAGTAAATTTCCCTAGTAACATTTCCCAATACTTTTTGTTGTGACCTCTCTCCTGCCTTCATCTGTATCCAGATTGGTAGCTACCATTACAACTCTTCTGATGTTTCACAAGGATACATTTTTATATATAACACATGTAGCTTGATGGTACTATACAGCCAGGCAGACAAGGCTAAGGAACCAAAAAATGATTATTCCAGAGAGGAAATCCTACTGCCTTTAGCGATAAGAATGGTCCCAAGAGTGATGGGACAGTGCTACTATCAAGGTAACTATTACTTGAACATTCAGAAAAATCCTATACACCTTTTGTGTATACACACACATACATTTATACGGAAGAAAGAGAATGAAGAAGAATCAGGACAAATGAAACATACACTTACTCAAGAGTCTACCATCTACTTCATTTAACACATACGAACCAAAATGTAATTGTTTTTATTCATTTTTCATACTTAAATACCATCAGTAATGAAATGTTCCGTTTCTGGTGCTAGGAGAGCAACAAGGCATGGACGCCTTACAGTTATCTGACCCACCATGTATTACTTGCATTCCTCCACAGTGCAGCACTTACAAGAGGCAAAGGGGAAGTCACACAGACACCCGCAAAAGCTGACACCTTTCACCTGTCCAGCTCCTTCTACACAAGATAGCAACAGAGACTGCTGTATACTCCTTCAGTTCCTCATGCTGGGCAGGCTAACGGTATTTTAAAATTTCTCATATCTGGGAACATGATCTCTGTTATCCTGTTGACTGATGAGGAAACAGCTAATATGTTCTAAACCACAAAGAATATCTTCTGCTCCCTTAAGGGACAGACCTTTACTCAGAGCTGTACCTTTTCCAGTTCAAAAAAAAAAAATCAAACTCCTGCACCCAGGCAATCCAAACCCTTTGCTGAGAAAAGTTGAAGCCTCATGTTTCTCATGACTGATTATCATTTTAAATGGTTTATCCTGGTTTGCTGGATCAGCAGAGGCAGGCAGCTTTGCAAAGCACTGCTTTTACGTTGTCCTTAACCACTGGCTATCTTTTCAGCCGCCTCTCCAGCTTGTCAGATTTCAGCAAACATTGCACACACATTTTCAAGTATATCTTACAAGTTATAAGTGCTCCCCTCTAGCTATTTTGGCCTATAACTCCCACCATCCCTCACCACTGGCTATGCTAACTAGGACTGATGGGAGTTGTAGGCCAAAATAGTTAGAAGCCCCAAAGTAGCCCACCTGTGCCATAAGGGATAGAAACTTGCTTTTTAAGAAGATAAAAAAGTGAGTTCTGAATTTCTTGAGAAATGTAGGTTGCCTACCTGTAACCGTAGTTCTTCGAGTGGTCATCTGTGCATTCACACATTATTATGGGCTCGCGCGCCGGCGCTGAGCTCGATCGGAAGATACTCCAATAGCTTAGATCCTTTTTGGCGGGAACCCCTCCCCCCACCGCCCTATTACGCATGCGTGGGTTCCCGCCTACCTCAGTTCATTGAGACCGAATAGCCTCGTGAGTGAGATAGTGTACGTCATAGCTCCATAGTGCATGCGCAATAGTGTTCCCTATGACCTGGCATAATCAGCGTGGCCATGAGGGGACGGTGGGTGGGTTGTGTGAATGCACAGATGACCACTCGAAGAACTACGGTTACAGGTAGGCAACCTACATTTCTTCTTCGTGGTCTCTGTGCATCACACATTATTATGGGCGATTAATCAGCAAAGACACTTACCGGCGGAGGGGAGGCCCGCTGCAACTTTACTGGAAAATAGCCGACAGGACAGAACGGCCAAACGAAGCATCCGCCCGCGCTCTCACGTCCAGTCTATAATGCTTGGCAAACGTTGAGTCATTAGACCAAGCGGCCGCTCGACAGACGTCCAGCAATGAGATTCCCTTGCTTGCGGCTGTCGACGTTGACATTGCCCTTGTGGAGTGGGCGCGCAGGGGTTGTGGCTGCTCCTTGCCTGCCAATTGGTATGCCAAGGATATTGTCTGTACAACCCAACGTGCAAACCTTTGAGAGGAGACTGGGAGGCCCTTCCTGCTCCCCCCATAGCAGACAAAGAGTCTATTAGACCGACGGAAAGAAGCCGATCTGGACCTATAGAAAGCGAGTGCCCGCCGCACGTCTAAGGAGTGCAGCTTTGTACTGAGCGGATCTTGTGGCGAGTCAAAGAAAGTAGGCAGGACTAGACTTTGGTTGAGGTGGAATGCCGACGATACTTTTGGCAAGAAGGCAGGGTCAGGTCTGAGTACAACCTTGTTGGCAAAAAACTGCGTATATGGTGGGTCTATCCGTAAGGCGCAGAGTTCAGAGCCACGCCTTGCGGAAGTGATAGCCACTAGGAAGGCTACCTTCAGCGTGAGCAGCCGGATATCCGTCATAGCTAGTGGTTCAAACGGCTTCGCACTAAGGGCCGTTAGGACCACAGATAGGCTCCACTGCGGAATTATTTGTCGAAGCGGTGGGCAAATGTTGTGCAGACCCTTCAGAAAGCATTTGACTTTGGGGTGGGAGAAAACCGAATAGGTCTCGAGTCCATCATGATTGCTAGAAATGGCGGCCAGATAGACCCTAATGGATGAGGGTTTCAAACCAGCCTCATGCAAGGACTGCAGGAAGATTAATATATCCTGCAATGGACAAGACCTTGGGTCAGTGTCCCGATTTAGCATGAATTGTTTGAACTTTTCCCACTTGTTTCCATAGGATAGTCGCGTTGAGGGTCTGCAAGCCTCCTGCAGTATGGCCTGGACAGATAGTGGTAAGTTCAGATCCTCCCATCTGGTTTTATGTGCCATGCTGTGAGACGAAGCTGTTGCAGGTCCGGGTGCTGAATGCAACCGCGGTGTCTGGAAAGGAGATTGGACTTCAGAGGCAAGCGCCAGTACTCGCCTGCCGCTAGTCGCAGGAGGGGCGTGAACCACGGTTGGCGCGGCCACCATGGCGCTATCAAAACCACATTGGAGTTGTAGCGCTGAATCCTCGTCAGTACTTTGGTGAGGACGGGAAAAGGGGGAAACGCGTAAAGCAGTCCTTTTGGCCATCGGACGTTGAACGCGTCCCCCAGCGAGCGGTAGCCTATTCCCGCCCTGGAACAATAGTTCATGCATGTCGCGTTCTCCTGAGTCGCAAACAAGTCCACCTGAGGCGTTCCCCAGCGGTGGACCAAGCGGTTGAATATGTCCTGGGAGATTTCCCACTCGTGAGTGGTTTGGAACTGCCTGCTCAAGAGATCGGCATGGAGGTTCTGTTCTCCTGCGATATGGATTGCCGATAACAGAATGTCGTTCTCCACAGCCCAATGCAAAATGTCCAGTGTCAGGGCGAGGAGTGGGGATGACTTGGTCCCTCCCTCTTTGTTTATATACCACACAACTGTGGTGTTGTCGGAGACGACGCGTACGTGATGGTGGCGAAGGTGCGACTGGAATGCACGTAGCGCTTTCTGCACAGCCATCAACTCCAACAGATTGATGTGGAGTCCCTGTTCGCGGCGGGACCACCGGCCCTGTATGGTGAGACGGTCGCAGTGGGCCCCCCATCCGGTGAGGGACGCGTCCGACGTCAGAAAACGAGAGGGTCCTGACGCGACAAAGGGCATCCCCTCCGTAAGGTTGCGAGTGTAAGTCCACCAGGCAATCGATGGGAGCAGGCTGCGAGGCATCGCCAGCCATATCCGTCTCGGGTTGTCCGTGTGATGGTAGTTGCGTAGTAGATGTTGTTGTAGCATACGCATGCGCATTCTCGCCCAGCGGACTACGTACACGGACGACGCAATGAGTCCCAACAACTTGAGCAGGGTAAGAGCTGTTAGGCGACTTGACTGCATGATCCGCTGCGCCAGACAACGAATGGCAAGAGCTCTCTCCATCGGAAGAAATGCCGTGCCTTGAAGGGAGTCCAGTAGCACCCCGATAAACTGGATGCGCTGTGTCGGGACGAAGATGGATTTGTCGTAGTTGATGAGTAGGCCCAACCTGGTCAACAACTGTTCCGTCACTGTGATATCCCTTCGCGCTTCCTCTCTTGAGTTGGAGACTAGAAGCCAGTCGTCGAGATACGGGTAGATCTTGATCCCCGATGTTCTCAACGACGCGCACACGGCGCTCATGCATTTGGTAAAGACGCGTGGGGCAGTTTTGAGCCCGAATGGTAGGACAGCAAACTGGTATGTATGAGGGCCCATCGTGAACCGAAGAAACCGGCGATGAGGCTTGAAGATGCTTATATGGAAATACGCATCCTTGAGGTCCAGTAACGTGAACCAGCGATTGCGCTTGAGCAGTGGAAGGATCGCTCCCAGCGTGATCATGCGGAATTTCTTGGTTGTTATGAACTTGTTGAGGTTGCGTAAGTCCATGATAGGCCGATGGCCTCCGCCCCGTTTTGGAACGGCGAAATAGCGGGAATAAAATCCCTGTCGTAGGTCCGAATTGCGAACAGGATGAATAGCTCCTTTGTGGAGCAAACTGGTGATTTCGTCCAAAAGCAGACGAGATGGAGGTGTGACAAGGACTGACCCCGGAGGCGGTTGGGACGAGAATTCGATACGGTAACCATGTTTGATAATGTTCAAGACCCATTTGTCCGATGTTATGGACTGCCAGGCCTGGTAAAATGGACGTAATCGGTTTCCAAAGAGTCGGGTGGAAGGGAGAAGTGGTGGTATGCAGTCAAAGACGCCGCCTCTGGTTCTGATCGGTCCGGCTGCGCTGGGCACGGAATCTTGGCTGCTGTGAAGCACGCTTCTGCGCAGGTGGAGCTGTCGTGCCTTGTGGCTGGTAGCGCTGTGCACGTTGGCCAAACTGACGTGACTGGAACGAAGAGGTACGGTTCCAGCGTCTCGAGCGAGATTGTGGCGTGTATGTGGTAGGATAAAATCCCATCTTCCTGGCGGTTGTCCGTGCCTTATGGATTGTATCCATGGCCGTATCTGTGGAAGCATGGAAAAGGCCATCGCCGTCAAACGGCAAGTCCTCTATGCGCGTTTTGGCTTCCTGAGAAAGATTCGAGGCACGTAACCACGCATGCCGTCGGAGCGACACAGCTCCCATCATAGATTTGGATAAACAATCCATTTGATGCCGTGTAGCTGACAGTTCTTGTCTTGCTAAGCCGGTGGCCTCAGAATAGAATACTTGGGCCAGTTCCTTCTTGTCATCGGGTAAGTATGTGATCAGTGATGACATTTTCTCCCAGAGGAAGAGATGATAGCGAGCCATCATCGCTTGGTAGTTCGTGATCTTAATTGAGAGTGCCGCCGCTGAGTAGAGACGTCTACCGAAAGAATCTAGTTTACGGCCCTCCTTATCCGCAGGAGTGGAGTGGGCGCGGGCAACCCTGCCCTGGGCCGACTCCACAATTACAGAGTTCGGCTTGGGATGTACAAGCAAGAACGTGGCGTCTTTCTCTTGCAACTTATACAGAGCATCAAGACGCTTCGACACCATCGCCATGGTAGAAGGGCTCTTCCACGACTCTTGAAGCGTCTGTAGCAAGGTGGGGATCAGAGGCATTGCCGGTGATGCGTTAGTGTCAACATACATAACATCGAAGATTGAATCGATGCACTGTTCTCCCGGGTGCTGTAAGTCCACTCCCAAGGACTGGGCCATGCGCAGCATCTGTTCCGTAAAGTTGGAAGTTTCAAAGGAAGGAGAAGCACGCTTTCTAGTGCCAACTTCCTCTTCAGGAGATGGTTGAGACCTCGGTGCTGACCGCAAGGATGAGGAGTCAGATTCATAATCCTCCCCAGATTGAGGAGAGGACGGGGTGGTAACCAACGGTGTCCGCGTAAGCCTGGATAAAGATGGCGCAGCAGGCAGTGATGGCGTGGCCGCTGGAGGTGACGGAGGTGGCGCGGGTGGCAGACTGGCTTCCCTCCGGCGCAAACGTTCTCCCGTGTACGGGTCAAAAATATAGTCGCGCGCCGATCCCGGCGCGACGTGACGACTACTCCTGGACGACCTGGACCTGTCCGAATAGCGATCCCATTCCCGAAGCGGGGTAGGGGAGCGGGACCGGGAAGATCGCGGATGCGATTGACGTGACCACGCTGGTGATCTGGAACGGCCAGATGGGGACGCTAGCGAGCGGCCCAACGGCGACGGAAGCTGTGGCTGCGGCGTCAAGATGGAGCGTGGGGAAGGTTCCGGCGATTGGTCTGGCGGTAACGGCGCATTGACGTCCCACAATTCCAACGGCAGCGGTGATGTGATCGGCGGTATCGAGGGCAATGTATCTCGGTGCATCACCGGTATCGATATCGACGCCGATGGTGAAGGACCGTGTGTTGACATCGGGACCGGTGAGCGCAAGGGCAGCGAGGCTGGTTTGCGCGGAGCTGACGAGGCGCTGGGTTGCCCCTTCTTCTTAGCCGACGTCGACGACGAAGACGACCGATGAATCTTCGGTACCGACGAAGTCGGGATCAAAGGCGATGGCCACCTAGGTACCTGGGACGGTATCGGGCTCGGTACCGATAACTCCCTTGGTGTCGACGACGGAGTCGGGGCCGGTGGTGCTGTCCGCTTCGATGTCGAAGACGGTATCTGGCTCGGTACCGACGGATCTCTCGGTGTCGACGCGGTCCTCGATCCCGGTCGCTCCTCTGGTGCCCTAGGCTCGTCCCGTCGACCTTTCTTGGTCTTGCCAGGCAGCGGCAACTTCTTGCGTTTACGGTGGCCTTCCACCGGCGGGGGCATCGTCTTCTTCGACTTCTTGTGCTTCAACTCGGCCGGCCGGCTCGAAGAGCACGAGGCTTGTTCAAAGGTGTGGTCCGCCGAGGATGAAGGCTTGCCGCTGGGCGACCGGTGTCGTACATGGCTCGTCGAGGTCGAGAGCTGATGTACTAATGCCGCTTCTGTAATCCCCGATGTCGAGGGATGCCGCGGCGTCGAGCAAATGCTCGCGGCCGGCTTAGCTGTGGTCGGAAGCGATTTCCCCGCCTTCGAGTGAGTCTTTACGGCCGGTTTAATCTTCGGGCGCGGAATCGCGGTAGGGATAGGCGGTTGGACAGGCATGTCCACCGGCTGGTCCGGGGCATCAACGGCCTGCAATGCTCGGCTCCAAGGGAGGGAGCGTAAGCGGCCCGCCCGATTTTTCCTCGTCTGCCGCGAGAAGGCCAAGCAGTGCGCACAGGTATCCACCATGTGCGTTTCCCCCAAACACATGAGGCAAAGGGAGTGGCCATCTGAGAGGGCCAACTTAGCCCGGCATGTGGTGCAGGTCTTAAATAAAGAAGACTGCGACATGCTAGTCAAAGGGGAAAGACACACCAGAAAGAGGGAAAATACGAGGGACAGCAACAACAAGAATAATAAAAATTTTTTTTTTTTTTTTTTTGATAGTGGAGGAAGAGATGAAACGAGAAGAAGAAAGGAGAAAGAGAAAGAGAAGAAAGGACAGAATCTAAGCAACTACGAACGTAGTTCTTTTTGGAGACTCCCGTCGAGGCTATCAGCTTGGCGGTCAAAAAAGAACTGAGGTAGGCGGGAACCCACGCATGCGTAATAGGGCGGTGGGGGGAGGGGTTCCCGCCAAAAAGGATCTAAGCTATTGGAGTATCTTCCGATCGAGCTCGGCGCCGGCGCGCGAGCCCATAATAATGTGTGATGCACAGAGACCACGAAGAAGAATTTCTTCTGTGTCCAATGCCATTTTATGCAGTTTTTAATGCACCCCTCCAGGAAGAGAAGACTGAGGGAAGACATAACAGCACTCTTCAAATACTTGAAAGGTTGTCACACAGAGGAGAGCCAGGATCTCTTCTCGATCATCCCAGAGTACAGGACACGGAATAATGGGCTCCAGTTACAGGAAGCCAGATTCTGTCTGGACTTCAGAAAAAACTTCCTGACTGTTAGAGCAGTACGACAATGGAACCAATGACCTAGGGAGGTCGTGGGCTCTCCCACACTAAGGCATTCACGAGGCAGCTGGACAGCCATCTGTCAGGATTTGGATTCCTGCACTGGGCAGGTTGTTGGACTCGATGGCCTTATAGCCCCCTTCCAACTCTATTTTTCTATTATTCTATGACTGCAATCTTGGGTATACTTCCTGGACACTGTGAAGTTCCAAGAGTGCTCTCTTTGACTCTAGTTTGGGCAATGATATCACAGCCCAGGAAGGGTGGGCTTCTAGCATCTTGGACCTAAGGCATACAGCCCTCTTGTGCCTAAGATGTTGACCATCCTTGATTCAGTAGGAAGAGCTTTTTCCTATCAGCTGTGATGTAAGTGGTCAAAACAGTGGAACCCCAATAAACAGAAGTCACAAGCCTTAGGTTGAAATGAATATAACTTTTGGTATGTACAATTTTTTTTAAAAAAACCCTAAAAATAATTATTGCTACATATGTTCTTAACAAATCCAAATGTGTGCAGTTACCTGTATTTATGAATGATGGCATTAAATAATCTCCCATCTCGCCAGCAGGTAGTGAAATTTTCACAACGAATTCCAGCATAACCCTCAGTTGTCTGCTGTGTCCACAGGAGCAATCTCTCTTTCGCAGACATATCCTCTGACTCTCCAGTAACATGGATGTCAGAAATCTAAATTGAAGCAGAATAAATCAGTTCAATTAAAACAGATTCAAATTACTATTTAAAATGCCATCAATATCAGAAGCTGCTCCAACCTTTCCCCATCCCATTACAGCTGAACTAATTCAAGCACCTCCATTCAACTGTAAACTAGGGAGCTGAACTAATTCAAGCCTGTCCCTGGGTGGTCTCTGCCCTCAGGGAACATGGAGCCTAGGTGGATGGCTCTGTAGAAGAACAACAAGAAGTTATGCAGTGAGACGGAACACAATAATGGCCTCATCCTACAAGTACCCTAAATTTAAGAGAGGATAATTAAGACAAAATGCATCAAAGCATAGTAGCAAACGATGACAACGTAAGGAGCCCATTGGCAAGGGACAAGGGGAGCAGCAATTGTGGTGACTTCCTGAGTAAGTAAAGAGAGCAAGATCATTCTTGGGTGGCAATTTCCCCTTAATTTTCTCTTAGATAAATCAGTGTGGACTCCCATCAAGGTTTCACTGAACCTTTGGGGGAAAGCTGGAGAATCCCATTCATTTCTACATGTCTGGAACTGATGAGGTCCATTGAAGATTAAAGAATTCTCAAATATGTAGCAGAGGACATGATAGATCTGTATCATGAAACTGCATCATTGTTCGAAAATGCCACCACATCCAAACCTTCAAACACATGGAGGCTAAGAGGTCAGGGAAAAGGCTACCTAGGAATCTTCTTTTTAATGTGTTACCTACATGTGCAGGGAGATTTTTTTTAATTTTGATGAGTACTTTCTAACAAGCAATTTTATGAGAACTGGAAGCACTGAAATACCAGACACAACCCCCCAAATTAGAGACGTCTATATATGTCCTAAAATGTACAACTCCTCTCCCTTAAAATACTACAATTTTGGGGCTACTCCAATTCTGAAATATTGAAGGAGGATTATGCTAAATATCGTTCCTAATAGTCTCAGTTTCGATTCAGGAAAAAATACCCCAGACCCATAATGCAAAGCAAGTGTATGCAGCACATAATTTGGGAGAGTTTATTAAGAGGACGATGTCAACTGGAAAGGCCAGGGGAATGTTCTCGGAAGATACACACACATTTTCTTTCCACTTAAAACACAACAAACCACAATTATTTTTAATATACTTTAAATTAAAACAGAACTTTTTGGTTTATTTTGAATTATAATTTTTACAGCTCAACAGTTTCAGAAATGGAATCTAAATCCGCAAGGGGGGCAATGCAACACCAACAGACACCATGGAGCCTGCAGGATCCTCCATTAGTACCCATAAAGATATTCCCTCCCTGTCCCCTTAAAAATAACTGTTTCAAGGGAAAACCTTGAAAATGTTAGGGCAGTCTTCTTTCTCTCTCTTTCTAGCCTCTAGCCTTGCTCTTCCTCTTCCCTCTATCCCTTTGCCTTGTTATTCTCCCCGCTCCTAGCCTCTAGCCTTGCTCTACCCAGACAGACACACCTCTAGCTCACTTTTGATCTTGCAGGCCGCAATGGCAGCCATTATGTGATCAGCCACATCCACCGTGGGAATCACGTTGTGGTGGCACCCACAGCAGTTCCTCAAATTTCCAAATGTGCCCATGGGTCGAAAAGGTGGAATATCCCTGCTTTAGACCTTTGGCCTACTTTATAGCTCACTAGTTTCAACAACTGTGTACATCGGAAACAGCACAGCGGAAACAGAACACATTAAGATTCCTCTCCCCATAACTGACTATTTGCAGACAGCAGAATAATCTCGGAGTGTCTGTTATATCTGCAGTGACTCATGCAAATGGTATGCACCAGCTCACGAAATCTTATTTTAAACTGCAGTTGCTGAACACTCCCATTTTCAGCTGAATTTAGGATCTGAAATGAATCTGCTAGTTACAATCATTTTCTCTTGCATATGTACATATCATAAAATACCTTTAGCAGCAAGATAATGCCTTAAAATCAGAGTGTTTTGAAGTATTAGATTTGGGGATACTCTTTAATTGGACAGCTCATTTCTAGAGCCCTAGCATACCTTTAAAATTCACCTTTTCACATTTTTAGGAACATAAAGAGAAGGAATTTATATGGATATAAATGGCTCCAAAATAACTGTGTAAGCAGGGATTTGAGTCTTTACCAGGGACTCTGATAGTACTTCGCAAGCAAAGGGAACTTGCTGGCCCAATCTCTGCCATCTGCCTAAAGTGCCATCTCTATAGATGGCCCACAGGATTAGGTGACCTGAGGAACCAATAAAGCCCCACCTGGCTTCATATAAGTGTTGTTTCTGTCCTGGGGCCTCAGAAGTTTGTCTGAGTAAGTTGTCATTTCATGCAAGTTGTACAACTACAAACTGTTTATCTGAGCCTACCTGTCTCCAGCTCTTACAGTTTGCTTAAATGAAGAGGGAAAACAGATAATTCTGAAAGGTCAGAAAGTAGCAGTACTGTTTTAGAAACTTTCAGAGAAATATTGACTAGTCACATTGAGATGTATCCCACAATGATCTTGTATTAGCAGAAAGGTTGCACAAGGCAGAGTGTGCAATTTTCACTGATCCCTCTGTACCTAATACAGCCCCTTGTGCCACCTCCCCAAAAGCTGCACCTGAGGGTTGGGAGGGATGCAGTAGGTATGAGGAGGGATCAGTGAAAAGTGAATGCTTCACCTTGTGTGAGTAGAACAGCAATGTCTGATAGTGCAAAGCTACCAGCAGGTACAACCAGAATGATTTGATTATATTAATGAACTAGCAAACTACTTTGATACAACATACCTATCAGAGTTGGATACAGCAAAGCCTTCAAGCAAAGTTATACAGCTGACAGAACTGGGCACATTATGCCTGCCCTGGCCTCTTAGGCACAGCCCCTGCCATAGTAACCCCCATCACCCTTTGAGGGAGGGGTCTGTTTTGGTCTTCATCTCCTGAAGACTGTCTTGAGCTTCTCTGTCAGCCATGGCTCCCTTTTTCTCTGCTCTTCCTTGTCTCCCCCTCCCACCACATCAACTGCCAACATTCTTCTTCCATTACCTGGGTAATAGGTTACCTTGCTTTGCCCCCTGCTATAGCTATATGTATCTGATTCCAGTTCCTACTACATTATCCCAGTTTCTTACAAAATTTCATTATGCCTGTAACCATCCCAGATAGACATATCCTGAAAGTTTCATAACAATCGGATATATGGTTTTCCAGTCCATCAAGGAGATACAGACAAACACTTCCATATATATATATATATATATATATATATATATATATATGAGCTCAAGATAGCAATGATCATAAATAAAGCTGGATAAATAAATACAATAGAAATTACTACTGGTACGTTAAAACTAGTAACTACTACACAAAGACTTCAAAGCAAGCAGCCGCTAAAGCTCTCTAATTATCTGCTAAAAGAAACAAGATTAGAATACAGCAAATCAGTATATGATCATTTTCTTTATACATGATTCAACTGAGAAGACAAATGAAAACAGATTTTTTTTTTTAGGCCCATGAGCATGAAATAGTTGAAGCTGAGCACTTTTTATTCCCATTAATTTCAATACACCTGTGCGTCTGTATTTCCCATTAAGATCAGGAGTGGCTGTATCATTCCTAGGTGCTCATATAAAATCACATGGATGGGATGAAAGTTATTCCCAAGGTACGTTTTAGATCAGAAGGAAAAACAAACAAACATTAAAAAGGGGGCTAAATAACTGAGAGGGAAATTGTCACATAGTTGTGATCATTGCTGGTTCGGAAATGACTGGTTGGAAGATATTCTCATGCACTTTGACATGGGAGACTATACATGTGGCTGGTGGCCCTCAAACCAGCAGCAAGCCCTAGGTCCTGGGGAGGTCAGGCAGGGACTCAGACTGCATATCACAATGGGTTATGGCCATTTCAAGGAAACCAGCCACACCTGCAAGAGCCATTTGAAAACCTGATGAGTCGGGCCTGACCCTAGTAAGAGCTACAGATTACACCCATCCTCCTGCCACCTTTGATCTGAATGACTAGGCTTTCTAATCCTCCTAACCCCAGCCTTCCTCCACTTCACCTTTGTCAGTGCTCTATCTCAGGTCAGACAGCCATTGCCTCAAAGTGAACCTTGCCACTTCACGTAAGCCTGCTTTGAACCTATTTTGTATTTAGCTTTACAAGAGTTATATCGAATATAGGTTTCACTGGATATTGCCTCAGCTTCAATACACAGATGTTACATCATATATATTAAAAGAAAATCTGTTCATCACAACACCAAGTGATTAACAAACATATGGGGCCACACAAACAGAGAACTAGGTTTGTCTGTGGTTCTTTGAAGCTCACAGGGAAGGTGGAAGCAAGATCAGCCCAGAACCTTGGATAGTTCCAGGAGGGGCCTGTTGGCCAGAACTCTCTCCTACTAGGACAACAGAAGGATGGTGCCTCAGCAGGGAGCTGAAGTCAACTGAAGCCTTAAGTGGCTGACAAGGAACTGATTGGATTGCCTGCTTTTGTAGTCTGAGATCTCTGCAGGGTTCAGGAAATGGAGGTTCTGTTGGGGCATAGGTTTTTTACCGACTAAGACATTAAGCAAATACAAAGTGCGAGAAGACCTACATTACACCTACTTGCTTCACAGTGAACAAAGCCATGAATCTTTCCCTGCCCCCTGTTATTTATTGGCATTCTGCCTGCAGCTCTGGGCCAAGCACAGGGGCAGGGAGGAAGGAGGAATGTCTAACACATCTTTTCCCCTCCCTTTCCAATCCCTGCCCCTATCACAGAACCTATTGGGAAAGAGGCAATACGGAGGGAAACATGCCCATCAAAAACTGACAGACATTGGCTGACATAATACTTTAGATGAAGCTCTTGCTTTCTGTTTGATTAACGGGATATCCCGAGCTAAATCCCTCCCCATCCCATCCCCTTAAACTTAACAATAAAAAATAAAATTGAAAATTAATTGTCATGGGTGCAATCCTTTCTATCTTTCTTTCTGGTTCTTTAAGATAACCTAGGTCGTAGTTTACTCCGCAGGAGCTTGGCCTGGCAGTGATTTCAAAAAGAACCTAGCTCTTCTGTAATAATATAATGCCCTATAAGCTACTTCAAGTAATCAGACTTTTCCCATGGAAATCTAGAGAGCATGTGACTATATTTATGACCTTGTGGCTAGCAGGTACAACTCAAAGGACTGTGCAAAAAGGACTCTCTTCAGCTGTGCTATATAGGTGTCCCTTAAAGATCTTATGTCAACAGCACTTATCAGCTAATTCTACACTCTTCCCTGAATTGCTTATTCTGAAGCAAGAGGACAAACAGAGCCACCTTTTCCACACTTGCAATAAAACACTGTATGTACACTGACAACAGAAGATGACGTGATGGCAGAAACACCCAGGAAGTATTTTGCTACCTCTGAGGTATTTGGAATGTAGGTGAAGCAGGGCCATAAACGTTTGATATCCAACCTGACTGTTGTGAAAGATGCACTATTTGTTATTACCAACCTACGCTGAGTTGAAGCAGGGTTCAAGTTGGAATTTGATTTCAATGCTAGGGGGTCACCTGGAACATGCAAACCTCCGCATTCCTCTGAGAAAAAAATGCACTGCGCAGTTCTCTTATTATGGATTCATTACAGCTCAACTACAAATGTTTGGGACCAAATGGGAGCGCTTCCTAGATCAGGGGACCTGGGCAGCTATAGATGGAGCAACTCTTTTTTTAAAGCAAAAAAAAAATGCTTCTGCAAAGGTATTTTCTCCAACAAAAAAGTAACAGAGAACAAGTATTGTTGAAAGAAAGAAGCAGATAGTAATGCAAACATAAAGGGTTCCATGTGCCACTAAAATGGAAAGAAGCAAAGCTGAGTGGGAAGAGGCTCCTGGAAATACAGAACTGAGACAGGAGGCCCACAGGCAAGGTGGCTGATGGATGGAGGACAACATACGCAGTGGGATAAGAAGCAGAGATTTAAGGATGGAGGTGTAAGGGAACAGAAGGGACTGGACTGAAGGATGGAGAACGCAAGAGTTGAAGAAAGCAAGTGTCAAGGAGAAAGAGCGGTCAGGTGGAAAACTTCACCCAGGACCTAGGTAAAGGATGGGTTACATGATATGAGCAGGGTACGAGTGGACATGCATTCGGCAAATTGTGTGTGTGTGCGTGTGCGTGTGTGGATTATAGTCACAGATCACAGGTAACATGGAGGCTAAATAGGCAATATAGGTGTGAGGTTTCACATACCACTTTGAACTATGTGTCTGAATAGCTCTAGTTTTAAATTAACAGAGATTTATGGTTCCATGAATACATAGATCCTTGTGCTTTTGAAAAACCAAAGAAGTAATCATTATTAGCAGGTTTAGATAGATTTTGGCCTAACAAAAAGCATTATCACATCAGTATGTACATTATCTGGCCAAAGAGACCACTGTAATGGCCCAAGAATGTTCACTGTACTTTTGAAAGGCCAAGGCATAAGACATAATGGTTGTATTTGAGGGCAAGAGACCAAAGTGGTAACATTGGAAAAAATATTTTCTGAAAGGTGAAAAGATATACTTGAGAAGAACTACTTTTAAGTGCACATCCATTCAAGAACTGGGGTATTTCATGTATTGGAATTAGAGACAGTCTAATTGTTGAATGGAGTAAACACAGTGTTTCGTGTGTGAAAGCAAGCTAGCAGCACAGGAATTCTTGAACGAGCACACTTAGCAAAATGAGGATCCTTCGCAGAGAATGGTACGTTTCCACTTTAAGGTATTTGAGCCAAGCAATAAATTCCTCTTAGACCCCACCCAGTTATGACAGCAAGTCCAGCCCTCTATCACTTCACACATGTCATATAGGGCAGCCTTCCCCCACCAGGTGCCCTACAGGTGTTTCGAACTTCAACTCAGAGGGGCAACAGATTGGGGAAGGCTGATAGAGCGGGAGATAAATGAAAAATATGACAGCAGCCCTGCCAGAATCCTCTGTGGGCTGCATCTGATAAAAACAGGGGATGCCCATATGCTGTGTGACTTACTTTCCTTTACTTAAAACAATGCATCCAATAAACTCAATGGATAGAGTTCTGGCAAACTTGAAAGCTTGCACATTTTTGTGGAATTTTGGTTAATAATAATAATAATAATAATAATAATAATATATTTATTTATTTCCCGCCTCTCCGGATCAAGGCGAGGAACAACATCAAATATAAAAAACATAAAACTGATTAAAAGCACATAAAACTAATACATTATTAAAATACCAATAAAATACCAATAAAACGCTTAAAATTGATCTGGGTAGGCCTGCTGGAATGGTTGGTCCTAATAAAAGTGGATTTTGGATTTCAAAAGTTAATTGAATCATATGCTAGATACAGTAGAGGTAAATACTTTAAAGTGAGCATTTTCAAAATCATTCATGTTCAGTGTTTTTTTAATTCAATGTAAACAAACAAACAAACCCCAAAATCTCAGCAAAAGGCCAACTGTAATTATTTAATAAAGTTCTTATGAAAGATTCAGCATGCATGGAGACAACGCATGTAATAATAGCTACATAGAATACATATAATATTTAATAAAAAAAATATTACTAACAAAAATGATTTTCTACTGTTCTAGTACTACAGCATATTTACCTTGGTCCTGTTTGGTAAAATGCTATAAGTGGCATTTCCCCCTGAAAATGGCACAATCCCAGAATTAGGAAATACTTGCTGTAGGTAGCTTTTAGTTTTAGGTTCAAATGGATGAAGATTATAATTGTTTTCCCATTCTGGCTTATCATCAGTATTTCCATAAGGAGACTTGTTTAATGCATTTTCTTCACAATGTTTCTTTAACACAGAGTTTGAGCTAGATTCTTTTTCAAAATGAAGGACTTCTCTGTTTTTCTGGAATGTTAATTCTTCTGGGATTCCATCATCAGAATATTCCTTCTCTTGTATGGACCTGTCTTTTTCTGGACCCCTTTCTAGTTCTTTACTTAACAGTCTTTCTTTCTCTTTACTAGCTCTTCTGTTACTAGTGCAAGCACCATTCCCGGTGTAAGAATCACAGCGTGTCTCATTTTGCAGTTTTGCTTTAACAAGATCAACGGTAACTTCGGTACTCACAAGCAGATCCCTTCTCTCCAACAGAGTCTTCTGTATAACGGACTCACCCAGTGACATCTCCCTGGGATGTGTTGCTGTCTCGTTAGAATTCTTTGTTTTGATTTGAATGTTTCCTTCATTTTCTTTAATTGTTTCTGGCACCTTTTCATCTTCAGTTTGTTTCCTTCTTGATTTCCTCCTGAAGTATTTTCTTCCAGGGGACTGTTTTGCAGGACTCAAGGGAGCTTTGGCAGGATCCAAACACTGCTCTTCTTTGTCAGCCCTGACACATCCACAGACATTCCCCATTTGGCTCAGAGTATATCACAGTCACACAGACTCATCTTAACTAGCTTTACATGAGCAGAAATCATTTTCAGATAGAGTTAAGACCTCCAGCCTTAATATCTCTCAGACCGCACTCCCGTTTCTCAGGACGTAGCCATTTTGCTTATGAGAAATGCATACGCAATAAATGTTGTGGCATTGTGCCCAGGCCGGGCCTGTGTCTGATTAGACACTAAGGCTTATTTCTGGCCACCAATCCTCTTAAGCAAACATCCCTGCCTCAGCATTAAACAGTAATGCAGATGGCCTTTTGCAGGAATGACATAGCATCTAGGAGCAATAGAAAAGGCTCATGTAGATTTTAGCTTTATCTCCCTACCAGCTGAAAAAGAAAGTAAAAAGACCTTTGGAACTCTTAACCAGCACTACAGCTCTATACTTAATGCCAGCAAGGCATGCTAAACTTTCTTTCTGAAGATAGATTTTTAAAAAAATCTGGTTACCAAAAGTACACAGGAAAAGATGATAGGATTCTTTTCCAGAGGGATAATCCATGGAAACTGTACCATGCAAGAGTTCAAACATGGATAGTCTTAATGTCTCAGCCTGGCTAAGGCTTTGCAGGTGAGTAATGTCATGTGTGAGGTCCTGAAACTTAGCTGGAGATCTTAAGACTAGCATGCAGAACAAAGAAAATAGAAGTGGGTACAATGCTGTAAATAAAATGCTTGTGAACTGGAGATTATTTGGTACAAAAGTATAATCATATAAGCTTCTTTGGTTTCAGCAGGAAAGCTTTATTTTCTCAGCTCTAATACATCTATATCTTTTACTATTTCTTCATAAATATAAAAAGTAATAACTTTCTAGGAAATGAATAAGCTCAATGGCAAATATGTGTTCTCTGTGACAGTGAATTATGGCAAGCTTTTGTAATCAAATTGCTTTAGTGGAGGCACTGAATCATTAGATTAGTTTGTTTTGCAGAGCATACAGGAGGTTCCCAAAATGTTCTCATTTTCAAGGCTCAAAAGGTGCCCACAACATTTTAGCTGCATATGCCTGACTGTATTTGGACAGGATGGTGGGAGTACAGTTACAAAGTGGCTACATTCCATAGCATTATGAAACTGGTGTTTATGGCTACTGCTAGTTTATGACTAGCAGTAGAAATTATGCTGTGCCAAATAATGTCACAGAAATTACATCCTGCAATATGGATAAGTGCAAATGATGCTGTGATACTGAGGGCCAATTCAGAAAACTACTCTATGCGTAGTTCCTACGCGTAACTGATTCAGGGCTTCCATCATAAAATCATTCTCAAAAGGTTTGAAAAATGAAGCTCCAAAATATAATCTGTATTCATGATGAAAGCTTTTGTCAGCCTTTTTTGCCACAGACACATAGGCTCAGTTCAGACAACACGTTAGTCAACGCCGTGTGAAAACGAAGTTCAGTTTTTAGGTGATACTCCTCACATAACATGTTCTAACTCCACAGTTGTGTGACTGTGAGCTACTGTGCAGTTGAGTAAAATCCATTGCGATGTTTGATTGAGAGTTCCTCTGCCCTCTCTCCTCCCCTGGTCTTCCCAATGGTATCCCATCAGCGACTGCTGCAAAAAAGCAATCCCAGCAGCTTTCCTAGAGCAGCACTCACTTCTTTCGCCGCTCTTGCCAGGGAACTCTGTGGTCAGCGGGAAAAGTCAACACAACGCACCGGAAAACTCCACAGAGCCCTCCACACAACATGCAACACAATGGTTGTGCAGGAGCTCTCCTCTGCACAGTATGGATATCCTGCGTGGAATGTTTTCCCAAAAAAACTCCACCTTTATGTGGAGTTTTCCCGCCAGACAACACGTTTCTTAACAGTGGTATAACAACTCCACCGTAGAGTTCTACAACCACCGTTGACTAATATGTTGTCCGAACTGAGCCACAGAGAAAGAGCCAGAAGTAGCAGAATTATATTGGCCATGGTTCTCTTGGGACTGAAACAGACCTACAATTCCACAAACAGCAGTGGGATCCCATGGCTTCTTGAACTTGCTGCGGGTGAGCCAGGCATTCACAGAATTAAACTTTTTGCACACCACCAACCCCCTTCGTGTTTGGTCATTTGTGACAGCATGTAAAATATTGGCTGGGTTTGCACAACACGCCAAAGCACCTTGCGATTAAGACAAGGTGAATTTACTGTTCGTAGAATAACCCACTGTATGCCCAACAAACAATTGGGCTTGTTGTGGCTTGTTCTTCCCCTCCTTCCCCCTCAGTCCTCTAGCTGGCTCATATATCCCAGTGGACTTGGTGGTAGAACCGTCTTGTCTCCTCATTCCAGCCTCCTCCCTGATCCAATCGCTACTCCTTTTCATTTGCCATCTTTTTTATTATTATGAATATTATTTTCTCATTCTTTTGCAAGAGTGGACCCTCGCCTGTCCATCAATTTCCTTTGATGTTGCAGCTGTCAAAGGGAGCACCAAGGTAGAGATGGTAACTTACAAGGACATTAACAAAGCAAGACTGCAGATAGACTCATTTGTGCACATTTTCCAAGGACCAGGGGAAAAATAATACTAAGGGAGCGGAGAAATCCATTTGTGCAAATCGGAAGCACTGAAAAGGGGAGAAATGTGAGAGCAGTAGGTGCACCAAAAGAGAGGGGCACAATACTTCACATTTGGCAATTAAATCCTCTCACTATTAAGTGTTGAACTGACACTTGTCAGTGCTGTCTTCCCATTCAACACTTCCCTGAGTTTCCAACAGTCCCGAAAGGGGAGATATTGGCTCCTCATCCCCACCCTTGCTGAAGCGCAGTAACTGCTTTGAGAAGGAGCCGCAAACAGTGTAGGAGCCAGTATCTCCCCTTACTGAACTTGCTGGAGAATCAGGGAAGTGTTGAATGGGAGGAGGACACAGGCAAACACCAGTTCAACACATAATAGAGAGAGGATTTCATTGCGAAGTGGGACATATTATTCCCCCACCCCTTTGATAGAGATGTGAAGGCTCAGGGAGGGGGGAAATGGAAAAATCAGGAAAAAACACATTTTCCTGGGGGGGAGGGTTTGGAGGCCTCTAGGGGGCACTACCATTGAAGCATAGACTGAAACTAGTAGTGATAGCTATAGCTCAGATTAAATTTCATGCATATTCATTGCAACTTGGTTCCCCCTTGTTCTCCGTTCTTTTTATGGGAATGGGTGCTTTATGTCTGCTTGACACTGTGGAGGACTAGCAGAGAATTAAATAAATGTCTTTGTTACTAATGTTGATGGATTCTTCTATGTTTTTTTAAAATTATTTTTTGTCTGCTCCTCATAAACTGGCAAAACCAAAGAGGTTCCTTACAGTTCAGGAGCTTGTAGCTCCATTTGATAACAAAAAAGTAAAAATTTAAAAAGTAAATTCAATTTGTAATAATTGTTTGAATACAATGTACTTTTAATATACCAAATGTAATAATTTTATGCCAAACCAACTTGTATGTTACATTTCATGTTCCTAAAGTAACAAAGTGACTTTCAATCTGTAAAATGTGCTAATATTCCACTTTTTTCAATTTTTACGAAACTATCCATTTTTCCCCCCAGAACAAAACAGAAAAAAACTGGTTTTTTTCCATGGTTTCAAAATTTTACATCTCTACCCTTTGACAGCTACAACATAAAAGGAAATTGACAAGGCCGCACAATTTGGACAGGTGAATCTGAATTATTGCAAAAGAATGGGTAAATAAATAACAATAAATTCGACCCCATTTACGTACTCCTGAAATCTCAATTTTTTTTTAAGGTGGCGAAGAAGTGACAGGCACTCCAAAGTGCCATTTGGTCATCAGTGTAGGGGCAATCACTGTCGAGGGAGTCTGGAGGTGGCACTGGCGAGATTATGAAGAGCAGCATGGGCCTTTCTGCTGCTCTTGCCAAGTGGCTTTGTAGCCGATGCTGGCAACCCACAATACAATTGCTTTCCAAAGCTCCAACAAAATGACAATCCACCGTGGGTATGAGCAACCCTACAAACAAGCCATGGGTTCTCAAAGTGGTTTGTTTGAGAAAAATAAAGCCACCTTGTGTGGAAAAAGTGTCGGGTTCGGACAACACAACAACACATCATGGCTAGCTACCCATGGTGGCTTGTTGTGTTGTGCAAACCAAGGATGTTACAGCAACCACATACAACTAGCTGTCCATAGACAATGAGCTAATATGCATGGTAATTTAAAGTGCCATCATAAATATGGTAGATGTGTAAATTGGCCATTAATCCTTGATTACCACTACTGAAAATTAATGGCATTAGCTCAAACGTAATAATTTCCATCTATGAAGAGTAAACTAATATAGGAATATATATGGCCACCAAAATAACCTCACTGGAGCAGTTTATCAGCTGTGATCTGTGGTCATTTCTAAAAGGCACACTTCTTACAATGGACGGTGTAGCTACTGCACTCTTGTAGCTCCATTCACAGTGAACCCAAGAGAATATGTGGGAGGGGTCAGTAAGCTATTTCCCGCACCAACATTGCCTACCACACCTGTAATGTAAGAACTACTCCTATACCCTTATGTAGGGGGTGGGCATCAAAACCTGATTTTACTTTCCCCCTCTGGATGAAAACCCATTGCCAGCTTCAGCCGCCACTTGCATATGTCTCGTCTTATAATGTTGTGAGCTCTCTGATCAAATATGTCTATTCTACCAGCATTTTGTACCACAAAATGTAGTGTCCTAATATGATGTAGGGGGGAGGTGAGGGGAGAGCATTCAAAGTTCACTATCATTTAGACTATGTCATTTTAGTCAGTGCACTTTGGGGGAAAGTGAGTTCCCTAAGCTAACGTTGGCTTGAGGCCTTCCTGTGCATGTCTGCTGCTCTGTGTAAAAGCATTGATGTGAGATGACATCATGGTGCAGTAAAGAAAAGCCTGCCAAAAGCACTTAGTTATTTCCTAGTGTACAACATTACTTTATTTTTCAATCATTTCACAAGGCACACTAAAAACTTAATTCTACAGCTGATACTGCATATCCCAGTCACATTTCAACCACTTTGAAAGTTACCCATGTTCTACTGTCGTACTTGAAATTCTGACTATGTAAAATTGCAGAATGCCAGTTAAGGCAGCAAAACTGACGAAACTAATGAAGGCATGAGAATTTAAAAGAATTGTAATACAGTTTCATGATTAAGCTATGTCCTGCTTTGTTGATCCCTGATGGACAGCTGGTTGGCCACCGTGTGAACAGAGTGCTGGACTAGATGGACCCTCAGTCAGATCCAGCACAGCTCTTCTTATGTTCTTATGTACTTTTTGTTGTTTACTTTTAAACAAGCATGATCTCCCTGAGTCTCCAATAAATTTAATCTTAATATTAAGATGCTAGTGCCATCCAAACAAGAATCTTTATTATTAGAATTATTACCAGCATATCACTGGTTTTCTCTTTCAGCAGTATAGGAAAGTTTTAAAAAGAAAAAAAAGTAATACTATTTTAGTTTATTCTTGTAAACCAGGAGCAATAAGGAAGTATGCATCGAGGTTTTTAGGAGATGAAAAAGAGGGTATGACCATGCAGTGCCCCAAGCATCATGGCTTAAGGGCTCGGGGGCAAACAGTACAACAGAAAGGTAGAAGGTAGAGACAAGTAGAACAATAGATTTGCGCAGGAATTTGCTTTTGTAGTTTGCAACACAAGTGTAGATGTGTGCTACAGAAGCTGAAGCGACAGATAGGATGGGGCTTCCTGTCAAATTAGGCTTTCAAATGTAAATGGAACTGTACTTTCATTGTAAAGCCAAGTATGAGGGGAATTACAAGCAATACTGGCTGAATCTATCCAACCGCCTCTCTTGTAAGAAAGAAGGAAGGAAGGCTTGTGCTTCTGTATTTTGTAACTAAACTGGCAGGAATTGCTGCCTTTTTTGAGCAAGACAGCGCTGTCATTTCCAGTTTACAATATGTTCTATTATGTATACATGTACAATATGTTCCATTATTCTTTGTTCCAGATTAATTGAACAAATGCCATTTGGTGCCCTCGCTTCCATGGTCACATTTCCAGAACAAAAAGCAACAAGAAGATCAACAGAAGGAAGATCAACAAGGTCAACCTGAGCTGCTGACTGGCAATCTATAGGAGGGTTTCGGAAATATGTGTTGCCTGAGCAGAGGTGTTTTTTTTTTTCTGGATAAGAATTATAGGCACATTTCACTCTTTATTCCAAAGATGCAGAATCTCTTTTAGCCTGAGGGCAAGTTTTGCTTTCGAGAGTTTCTCAGGGGCTGCATTCCAATGGTGGGCAGGCCAGAAGGCAAAAGGCGCCAGGCCAAAATGCCGGTATATTTTAGTTCAAAGCTCTTAGTAAGAGTAACTAAGAGGAGAGGCATTTCAATGGGGAAAAAACTGCACAAAAGCTGAGAAACCACCAAATGATTGGTGTTTGTGGGAAAGGGGTGGGGCCAGAAGAAGGGAGCATGGCCTTCGGAGAAACCCCAGAAGGCCAGGCTGGGACCCTAAGCAGGCTGTATTTGGCCCCTAGGGCTGAGTTTATGCACCTCTGCTTCAATCCAGAAAATAAAAATATATATTTTCTCAATGAGGTCATAGAACAATGGGCAGATACCACCTTGCACCTGCTGAACAGTGCAAGTAATATAGCCTATTAGTGCCCCACCTTCCCCCTGCCAGTCATTCATGGCTCAGGATGGCAACATGCTGGCTTGTCAAAGTTGATGCTTCTGGAATTTCGCGACACCTGTAGCAAGGGATGAACCACTGCTTGGAATGATGCCATTGCCTTTATACTGGCAAAGAGATTTATTTATTTATTTGTGTATTATTTATTTATTACACTTGTATACCGCCCCATAGCTGAAGCTCTCTGGGCGGTTTACATAGGATTAAAACAATTAAAAACAATATATAAAAATTAAAACAGCAAAAACATACAACATACACACAATACACACATACATTTAAAACCGCTACAACAGCCCAAAAAAGCTATAACCCCCCCCCCCAAAAAAACCCAGGCTCCTCAGATGTTGCCAAATGCCTGAGAGAAGAGGAAAGTCTTGACCTGGCGCCAAAAAGATAACAATGTTGGTGCCAGGCGGGCCTCGTCAGGGAGATTGTTCCACAATTGGGGGGCCACCACAGAGAAGGCCCTCTCCCTTGTTGCTGACCTCCGAGCTTCCCCCGGAGTAGGCATTCGGAGGAGGGCCTTAGATGTTGAACGTAGTGTTCGGATAGGTTCATGTCGGGAAAGCGTTCCGTCAGATATTGTGGTCCCAAGCCGTGTAAGGCTTTATAGGTTAAAACCAGCACTTTGAATCGGGCTCGGAAACATACAGGCAGCCAATGCAAGCGGGTCTGAGTAGGTCTTATATGCTCGAACCTTCTGGTTCCAGTTATCAATCTGGCCGCTGCATTTTGCACAAGCTGCAGCTTCTGAACCACCTTCAAAGGCAGCCCCACGTAGAGTGCATTGCAGTAATCTAACTTGGAGGTTACCAGAGCATGGACAACTGAAGCCAGGTTATCCCTGTCCAGATAGGGACGTAGCTGGGCCACCAACCAAAGTTGGTAGAAGGCACCATCTCTGCCACTGAAGCCACCTGAGCCTCAAGTGGCAGAGATGGTTCTAGGAGAACCCCCAAGCTACGAACCCGCTCCTTCAAGGGGAGTGCAACCCCATCCAGAACAGGTTGAAGACCCTCCATCCGGTCAGCAGAACCACCCACTAACAGCGTCTCAGTCTTGTCTGGATTGAGTTTCAGTTATTAGCCCTCATCCAGTTCATTGTCGCAGCCAGGCACTGGTTCAGCACATCCACAGCCTCACCTGATGAAGATGAAAAGGAGAAATAGAGCTGCGTGTCATCAGCATACTGAAGACAACACACTCCAAAACTCAGGATGACTGCACTAAACTGTTTCATGTAGACGTTGAACAGCATGGGGGACAAGACTGATCCCTGCGGAACCCCATACTGGAGAATCCATGGGGCCAAGCAATGTTCCCCAAACACCACCTTCTGGAGCCGATCTGCCAAGTAGGAGCGGAACCACTGCAGTGCAGTGCCTCCCACTCCCAACTCAGCCAGTCGTCTCAGAAGGATACCATGGTCGATGGTATCGAAAGCTGCTGAGAGATCAAGGAGAATCAACAGAGTCATACTCCCTCTGTCCTTTTCCCGACATAGGTCATCATACAGGGCGACCAAGGCTGTTTCCGTACCAAAGCCAGGCCTGAAACCCAACTGAAATGGATCCAGATATTCGGTCTCATCCAAGAGTGCCTGGAGCTGGCTCGCAACCACCCGCTCTAGGACCTTGCCCAGGAATGGAACATTTGCCACTGGCCTGTAGTTATTAAGATTTTCAGGGTCCAAGGAAGATTTCTTTAGGAGTGGTCTCGCTGCCGCCTCTTTCAGGAGGCCTGGGACCACTCCCTCTTGCAAAGAGGCATTAATCACTTCCCTGGCCCAGCCAGTTGTTCCATCCCTGCTAGCTTTTATTAGCCAAGAGGGGCAAGGATCCAATATGGAAGCGGTTGCACGAACCTGTCCAAGCACCTTGTCCACGTCCTTGAGCTGTACCAACTGAAACTCATCCAAGAAAACAGGACAAGCCTGTGATCTGGATACCACACTAGATTCCCCTGCTATAACACTGGAGTCTAAATCCTGACGGATGCCAAAGATTTTATTCTGGAAGTGCCTAGCAAATGTATTACAGCGGGCCTCAGATGGTTCTACCATGTTCTTGGGGCCGGTATGTAAAAGCCCTCAGACAATTCTGAAAAGCTCCGCTGGCCGGCAGGTTGATGATTGAATCGTGGCAGCAAAGTATTGTTTTTTTGCTGCTCTCACTGCCCCTGAATACAGCTTACCATAGGCACTTACCAGTGTTTGACTGCATCCATCAGGAGTTCGTCTCCATTTGCCCTCAAGCCATCTCCTGTTTTGTTTCATCACTCTCGGCTCCAGGGTATACCCCGGAGCCGTATGAGCTCTACACAGGAGAGGGCGCTCAGGAGCAATTGTGTCAACCGCCCAGGTCATTTCTGCATTCCACAGATCAACCAGGGTTTCGACAGAAGAGCCAGCCCTATCAGCCGGAAAACTCCCCAGAGCCCTCCGGAAACCATCTGGATCCATTAGCCTCCAGAGGCAGACCATCTTAATGGGTCCCCCACCCTTGCAGAGGGGAAAAGCCGCTGTAAGTCTGAACCTCAGCAGGTGATGATCTGACCATGACACAGGGGTTGATGTAAAATCCCCCACTTTCAGATCACCATCTCCATGTCCAGTTGAAAAAACCAAGTCTAGAGTATGCCCTGCTACGTGCATTGGGCCGATGGCATGTTGGGACAGTCCCATGGTTGTCATGGAGACCATGAAATCCTGAGCTGCCCCAGATAAAGTGCCCTCAGCATGAATGTTGACATCCCCCAGAACCAGGAGATGAACTAGGTTTGCATGTCACAATAAGCCATAGTGATTTATAAGCTACTCATAGTAGATTATAAACCACCATGGCTTACTGTGTCATCTGCAAGCTGTTATCCCTTTCCATGGTGGCTTATTGTGTTGTCTGGCTCTCCACAGTGTCTTTAAAGAGTGGTTTAAAGAGTGCTTACACTAGCAGACAAAACTGTGCCACTCTGCTCCCGCCAGCAGATCTTTGTTTCTGAGATCTGCCTAGCTGCTAGTTACAGATGTTTAGATCATTCTGCAAAAGTATATTTTTACGCTGAAATTGGTTAAAAGAACCAGTGTTGCTGTTTTTTAAGTTCCAAGTTTTAAAGGTTGTTTATGAGAAAGGGATACAATAAAGATCATCTAAGTGTTTACTCTAATAATGCAGTTCTCAGCACATAACACCAGTCTGGGTGCATCCGGACTTTGATTTCAAAAACAAAGCAGTAGGCAAAAATAATTTGAAAGAAACAGGATTGATACAAATGAGAAATTTCTATGAACAGCAGCAACCTTTAACACAAGAAATATGGAATAATTGTACACAAAACATGGGAACGTCATGGCTAGCATGGATGCAAATTAGCAAGTTTATAAGAACTAGAAAGATAATAAGGAAAAGCACACAAGAGTTAACAGAATGGGAAAAATTCATAGATAAATGTGAATTAGGAGATAAGGACACAATAACACAAATATATAGAATTTTGATAAAGCAGGAGATAAGGGGGAATGTAATGGTTAAACAGATATGGGAAAGAAACATTGAAGAGGAAATAGAAGGGGAAGGTGAAAAACTTTTTGATAAGTTTCCCGTTTCAAACAACATCTACAAGAATAAAAGAAGGTGGTACCTGACACCTGTGAAACTGGCAAAACTCAATAAGAGTGTATCATCCTTGTGCTGGAGAGGATGCTAAACCCAGGTCAGGAAGTTTTGGGTTAAGGTTTTTCAATAAATAAAAAAAATACTGGTCAAGAGATTTGTAAAAGACCAGAGCTAGCTTTACTGAATATGTTTGTTAAAAAACAAATTATGTGATCTTCTATGAGTTTCTCCTCTGTCATTATGTTGCTCATGCATGTAGACAGCTCACACAAGGAGCTGTTTACAAGAATAAGCTGGGGGGAAATAACATTTCAGCCAGCACTCCAATATGAATTAGACTTGCTCATGTGGACTAAGTGATGGAGACATAAGGCAAAGCTGACCACTATCATACAGGGCTAAGAGGTTAAGCAGAGAGCAATTCATTTATTCCCTTACCCAGCAGTTGGCGGGAAAAGAAGGATTATCCAGAACTAAAACCTGCATAAAACCACTGGAGTATGGTATTTTTTTATGCTAGAAATTATGGGAAAACTAGAAACAAATTCTCTATCACGTCTGCCAATATAAATCCACATCAATCCCTTGAAGGACAACTAGGAGAAGAAGAGGTGAACTGAATTAGCAAGCCTTTTAATAACAGAACTTGACTGCAACTGGATCCAGTGCACCAAACAGTGGACCAGTTTACACGTAATGTGGATTTGTGGATATTGGTGGGGGGAGCGGGAACAAACAGGTGCAATAACAAATCATGGATTAATTAATAGATTTTTTTAGCCCCTAAACAATCCAGTTCTCTAGGTTCACATGTCATGGGTACAACCTATGGCCCCAGATTGCAGGATTTGATTAAAAGCAGAAGTAAGAAGGGTGCAGGAGATACTGCATTCGTTAACAACCACTCATTATGTGTGAACCAGGTCTTTATCTGGTTGCAAGAACAAAAATAACTGTACAGATAACTTAACAAGAAAGCTATTCAATTCTGGCCAAATTAACCCATACTTCCAAAAAGGGCCTCTACAGCAGAGTCAACAGCAGCATGAAATTAAAGCTATCATTTCACTTCACACCATACCTTATAGCAGCATATAACGGCAGCAAACTAAGTAGAGGCAGAGGGTATTATCTTTTAAAAGGAGAGGAACAAAAGGAGGGCAAAAAACTGGAGAAGGATCCAGCCCAAGACTAAGGCGTGAGAAGTGGTCCTGCAACTAGCAACAATGGTATGACAAAACAAAGAATAAAGCAAATCTAAGTTTGCCCTTTTCCATTTGATGCCTATGCAGGTAAGAACTAGGCAACGTCTAGTGAGAGAATTGTCTTGCAGAATGTCATTCCTTGTTGGAAATCAAAATATAGCTGAGCCTCCTAGCTCAAACATCTCTTTGCTTTGCTGTAACTCCTAAGGATGCAACACACCAAAATAATCCAATCTTAAATTGGCTATGAGATTTAGCTGCAAGGAGAAAATCTGAACATTAGATTCAGAACCAGGACACATATCACGCAGAAGTAACTGGGAACTTTTTTATGGATGTAAGAGTAAGGGGGAGGTGAGCCCGTTAAAAGCTCTGTTTTTATAAATGACAGTCAATGATTTATGATGGATGACATGGGAAATAGTAGCTTTTCACCTCCTATAACTAAGCATTGAATTGCAGGCATTAATTAACTCAGTCTTTAGATCTTTGAAAAGATCGGTCACTAACCTTTAGTCTGCCTATTTAAAATCATGAGTAGATTAAAACAACCCTTGGAGGCAAGGTTCAATACCCAGAGACAGTCCAAAGGTGTGCTTCAGAAAAAGATGTGGTTGCCCAGTCACATGCTGCTACATGGCAAGAAACAGGCCCCAACAGAGAACAAACACTTAAGAGCCTCACATTAATGTGAAATTCCCTCCCTGGTCTCAGTGGTGTTTTTTTTTTTTACCTTATCAACACAAACTATCTCTGAATGCTGAGAAGCCATCCAGTCCTGCTTTAAGAGTCAAGCAATTACAGACAAAGCAGTGATGAAACATGTCCCTTCCCACTATAGGACCCTTGAGGGGATACTGGAATGTCCACAGCCCAAGGAGGTGGAGAACTTTGGAAATTTCAGGAATGACTGGTTTATGCACACTTTTGCATAGGGAAATAGATAAAACAACCTTCCCCAACCTGGTGTCCTCCTAATGTTTTGGACTACAAGTCCCAGCATTCTTGACCATTGACCATGCTGATTGGGGCCAATGAGAGGTATTTATTCATCATTCCATTTATATACCGTCCAATTGGCAGAAGTCATTTGGTGGCTAGCAATAATAATAATAATACTAACTAAAACAATAAATACAACAATGAACATATCAAAATATTAAAAATTGTTGGAAGTTCAAAACACCTGAACCTATTAATACTCTATAATCAACACCTAAGAACCTCATCCAAGTGGCTCCTCCAAGTAAGGTTTGAAGTATGGAAACAAGAGAAAAGGTCTTCTTGGTGGTGGCCTCCAGCTGTAGAATACTCTCCCCAGTAAAGTATGCTTTGTGCCAACATTGTCATATTTTTGGCACCATGTTAAGCCTTTCCTCTACTCCCAGGCATTTAACAGCATATGATGCAGCTTTTTAATGTTAAGGTTTTTTTTCTAATTGGATCCTGAGAACTTTGGCTATTGGGCGGTATAGATATGTAATAAAATGAATTCTTGAATGAATGAAAGGGATTCAGACTGGGGAAGACTGAGATAAAATATTATATACACGTCTTAAAAAGATGCCTTGCTACTCAGAAATAATTAAATGAAAATCAGTAGTTGCAGGAAGGAAAAAAACGGAGACAGACAGTGTAGACTGACCATATGCAAAGGAGGACAGGGCTCCTGTATCTTTAACAGTTGAACAGAAAAGGGAATTTCAGCAGGTGTCATTTGTATGCATGCAGCACCTGGAGAAATTCCCTCTTCATCACAACAGTTAAAGCTCCAGGAGCCCTGCCCTCTTTTGTATCTGGTCACTCAGGACAGGGCTCCTGCAGCTTTAACTGTTGTGATGAAGAGGGAATTTCACCAGATGCTGCATGCATACAAATGACACCTGCTGAAATTCCCTTTTCTATGCAACTGTTAAAGATAAAGGAGCCCTGTCACCCTTTTCACATGATCACTCTAAGCCAGTGACAACCCTGCACAAGGTAGATGGATCTTGTGACCAAAAGTAATTTTGACTGCCTCAGCCAATGCAGCCCTTTGCAATATGGCATAAACTCTGTTCTTTGATAGAATAGTAGTATGGGCAAAGTTAAACCTTAACTGTTATGGTGTGGCTCTGGCTAAGAAATGAGCCTCTCCAACCCCTGGATATCTTGTTAGAGATCTATGGTGGTTGGAGGAGGGGGAAAATGCAAAACCTTTTAAGAATATGTACAACCACATACATCATGCGTAGATAACTGGTGAAGATGTATATCCTGATTTAGTGTTAGGAATGTAGCTTCTATTTAACTCAGAGCAAATGTATACATCCATGCTTGCATATATTTATGTATTAAATATTTAAGCCCATCTTTTTGTTTAGGAATCCCCAAGGGGACTTACAGCAATCAATCAATCAATCAATCAATCAATCAATCAATCAATACTAGTAAATTAAAAATCATAATTAAAATGAACAAGAAAGACAGACTAACTAAAACTGTTTCCAGTTTATACAGAGCCAAACAGCTATAGAAACAAACAAGTTGTGAGGGAGTCAAATGAGTCTCATTTGGGAGGGCATCCATAGTTTAGGATTTTAAAACAACTGTGATGCAAGAGCAGGTTGAAACACTCCTGAGAAACAGAGAAGAAGAAATGTAACTGATTCTGATGTAATGAAGTGGGACTTTCAGATTCCAAAGGTCATTTAGGATGTGTGACATGGATGTATAAGTTTCCAGAGAAACATCAAAAACAAAAACACTTGCACAAACATTTGAAAGCACTCATAGAAACTTTGTTCTTCAGCCATGAGCAACACTAATTGGGGATGAGACTTCTCACTGGCTTTGCTTACCATGTTAAAAGCATGGAAGTTATCCCTAATGCTTCAAAATTTAGATAATAAAAGTATTTTATGGCCTGATCATACGTGTGGGATCCACATCAATTAAAAAGCAACAGCAATAATGTGTTTCCTTTTTCTGATTTTATTCTGTTTCATAAAACCTTCACTATTTATATTTCTAAGTATTCCTGTTCGTCTTTTCTAATCAGGAATATAATAAATAAGTTCTCCAACTGACAAATATTTAGCTACTGTTTGGGAAAAAATGCAAATAGCATGACTTAAATGCTCTGCATATTCTTCAAGGGCAAATAAACATTCAAATCCTGCACCACAGTTCATAACAAAGCTATGGTTCTGGTAAATGAGGATTAAGATTCACCAGGGCAACATAATTTACAAACCAATTGCAGCTTTCAGGCACTGAAGTTGAGAAGGAATCATACCACATACCATAAGGATCAGGAGGATGCATTACATCATTCTATAAGTACACTTGGTGCAATAATTCTAGTGCCATCTAGTGTGATCCAGCACAACCAACATACCTCAAAGTTACAACAAGAAAACAAGCTTCATTTTTCACTGCTTGCCACAAGATTTGTTCTCTTGTGAATAAATCCCTAGGGATCCTTAGGCTAAGGATGCACGGCCATCCCGCTCCTTGCCCCGAATTGGGAACGTTCAAATAAAATGCTCACAAAGTTGTGGGATTTTTCCAACATTCATTTCAAAAGTTTGTAAAAACTGTCCTGTGCCAATGCCTCCACCTTCCCCTAAGCCCAGTAACATACTTAAGATAGAGTAGGAAAGGTTCTAGCAGAGAGTCCTTCCCAGGTTCTGATGGGATAAGGATTGGACTGACTGTCAAAACAGACATTGCTTTAAATCCATATCTAGCAGCTACATCTTTTTAAAACATTTACTCTAGTGTAGAGGTTTGTGGGATTGGGAGGACTGGAACCCTAGTGTGGTGGTCCGTTTAAGATCTGGATCAGGTGCCTTACACCCACTGTAAAGGAAAAATGGAGTGAGGAGGGGGGGACATAGCTGCTAGATACAAATTTAAAGTAATGTCAGTTTTGGCTCTGGGACTTTCAGATCCAGAATTCATGGAGAAAATGATGTGCACAGTGTCAGTTTGCTGCCAGTGATTCTGGGACTGTTAGCCCCAGCCTCAGGTGGAAAAGACATTCCACTGTGGTCTGGGGAGTGCTCCCCAATAATGCCTGAATCCTTCCTGGGCACCAAAGTAAATTACAAAGCTTTGGGGAGGGGAAGATAGCAGCATTCACAGGATCAAGCCAAGCCAATGTCCCTGACTCCACACTTGTGGCACACCCACAGTCCCATCTGAAAAGTACAGTCATTGTATATCAGAGTAAGTTAGTCTTCTTACCTGAAAGTGCAAAATTATGGTCCATATTAATCCCAAAGTCAACTTGGGATTCCCATCCGTTATGTCATCATTTCTAATGTTCACCAATTTCACCTGTTGTGGGGGGCGGGAGATACAAAGTAGTTAAAACAAATGGAGCTGAGAACATACATCCTGACTCACATGTGAGATAGCAATAAAGGAAATATTATTTGCATTCTCAATAGCTGTGATAACAAACACAGAGGGCTGCATTTTCAGTTGAGTTCTGTCCTCCTGATGTTTCTCAGGCAAAGCTGAGAATACCTCTGGCAGAGCCAAAATCCTTTTGACAGGAGGAGTGCTACTTCCCCTACTGTCTGCACTGGGAAGAGTTTGGCTGTACTGAGAAAGCCTGCATGAGAGTCTGGCCCATTAAAAGCACAGAAAACAAATGACATTCATCTTTACATGGATAATGCTACTACTGCTAATAATAATAATTAGCATGCTAACAACTCTTCATCTTTTCAAGGAGTTGTGCACACACTGAATAATTAACACTATTAGATATAGTCCTGGAGATTCAGAATTAAGCTTCAGTTGTATTTACAACTTCCATATCCCCCAATTTATACTACTTTCCAAATGCTTTGGAAGCCCTATTATTATGTGATGCTTATTTGCACTATTATTTACTTATTTAGTTGGATGAGGATTCTCTGGTGAAAGAGAGACATGTTATGCTTATGCTGATTTTTTTAAAAACGTATTTGGGACATTGTTTAGGAGGCAATAAAACTGCAATAGATTGTGCTTTTCTGACTTCATACTATTACAACTACATTTTACAGGAAATATATACCACAATTAAAACAATTAAGCAAGATGGAAAGCCTCTATATTTCCAAGTTATAATAGAAGTTCTCAACTGCAGCAAAATGATCTCATATATTTTACTATGGGATTTTGCTAAGGGATTTCTCACTGCAAATAAAAGGGAGGCAGAAGCATTACAGGGAAGCATTACAGGGAAGCATTACCAGAGGAAACCTCAAAGAGGCATAGAAATCAATTGGTTTATTAAGGCCCAATGTGATTTAACTCAGGAGAAATTTTTGCAGGGGCTTCTAAATGAGTTTCATCTTCTGATGAAGGCTGCAGTTCCATACCCATTATGCTGGTGGACTTACTTTTGAGTAGTAATGTATAGCATTGCATTGAAAGTGCCCTTTTCAGATAACATGTATGAATGTTTAAGCAATAACTCTGAAAAAAACAGATGAAGGGAGCAATCCTATATCCTCTGGACAGCATATGGGGGGGCATAGGATTGTTTGGTTTCCTGGCTCTGACCTGGGAGGCAGGAAACTGCGCTCCCCTCCCCCTTGTAGCCGGCTGTCTCTCCACGCTGCAGATTCTGAAAATGCATGCAGTAAGGTTTCCAAAAAATACTTTCAAATGTACATCTTTCTGATGAGGAAATGGCTGTATAAGAATCAGAAAGACAAGTATGCCAGAAAGGATCCGAGGAAACTGAGATGGTTACCAGTCATGCATTCCGAAATCACGCATACGTTGCAGTTATCTGGTGAATTATCCAATTTCTTGAAATTCTTGTAACCATCAATAACAGATGCAGCCCAAAGCTGTAAAGAATGGATCCATTTACAACTTCTATAGCCTAAAATGTAGGTGCCAGATTTTTACTGTTTATTCCTTGGAAGTTGACTCCATTGTGTGGCCCATTTATAGCACCTCATTTTCACTCTCTCCTACCAGAGCTGCCTGGAGACACAGACAGTGGGTCTGTGTAGGGAGGGATGCAGCTGACATAAATACATAACAAGACTCATCTGTAGGTTCTGGTCCAACACAGATGGTGCAGCAGTCCATTGGGAGTGATACATAGGCATGGTTCACTTTTTCACCTCTGTGTTCGATGGAACCTAGTAGATTAATAGTGCAATCCTATTAATGTCTACTCAGAAGTAAGAGTCAACTAATTCAATGGGATTTAATCTCAGGTAAGTATGCATATATGACTGCAGCCTAAATCAATCAGACCACCAATGCTCTGATATCTTTCCCTCCTTTCTCCTTCTGATATGCAACTCAAAAAAAATAACGATACTGATTTTCGCTGCTTTGACAAAGAGTGAAGGGGGGGGGGGGAGAGTGAGCATATCCATTAACAGAAGGAGATGAATAATGAATTTCATGAAAAAGAAAAATGATATATAAAATGATACTTCCTAGGATCAGTCAATGAGGATATCACCCCCTCACTTCTCTGGTTCAATCAAAATATCACAGCTGAGAAATCTTATATGAAACAACCAAATAATATGAAATAAAAAAATGCAAACTATTATTCCTGTTTTGTCAATAATTAATAAGTTTTAATTTGTTTCTTGTCTAATATCTTACCTGATGTCTTTTCAAATAATCAAGTGCAATTTGTACATTCTGTAGTCTGTGAAACCGCATCCGACCTTTCTCTCTAGGCTAAAAACAGAAAATGAAAAGTGTGAGGCTTTGTATATAACAAATGCTACTTATAGAGCAAATAACACCCTTTTAGAATTATCTACTCTAAATATTCTAAAATACTCATATTTGAAGGAGAAAGGATCTAATGACTTTGGAGGAAAGCAACTGATTTAAATTTTACATAAGTCCTCTTTCTTTCTTTCTTTCTTTTCTTTTTGTTCTTTTGAATACATTATGGCATCTCAAATACCTGAGCTAGGCCATGATCTCACATGTAAACAAACATTTGTAACCATAATCCATTAAACTAAAGACAAGAGAGCTACCAAAACACAAGTAGGGATATGCCCATATATTTTGGATGTCAAGATCAAGTTGCAGAACAACATAATGCTTAATCGCACAAGTTATGTCCCCTTAATCAAACACACACATCTGTGATGTAGTGGTAAATATTAAAGTGCAAAGCACTCATCATGACGTCCCCAAGGAGAGTCCAAAAATGCAGGCAGCTGGGTTGATCCATATCAAATAAACCAGTTGTAGCATTTCTCACCTCTATCAGGAGCTGATCTTTTCTAAAACTAATAGGTCTTAATTGCCCATTCAAGACCAAGCCACCCCAAAATACTTTGCATTACTACAGGGAACAATATAGGGTGACCATATGAAAAAGAGGGCAGGGCTCCTGTCTTTTTAACAACTGTATAGAAAAGAGAATTTCAGCAGGTACCATTTGTATGCATGCAGCATCTGGTGAGATTTCCTCTTCATCACAACAGTTAAAGCTGCAGGAGCTATACTAGAGTGATCAGATAGAAAAGAGATCAGAGCTCCTGCAGCTTTAACTGTTGTGATGAAGAGGGAATCTCACCAGGTGCTGCATGCATACAAATGACACCTGTTGAAATTCCCATTTCTATGCAACTGTTAAAGTTACAGGAGCCCTGTCCTCCTTTTCATATGGTCACCCTAGTATTGTTGCTGGGAAAATTCATTTCTTCCCCAGCTACCATGAGGATTGCAGAGGGTACAGGGAAGTCTGCGAGGGCTGGCAGAAGGAGTTTGTGTCCTTGCAAATGTGAGCCCTACACATAAATACCAGGTCTATTTTGAATATGTCTGTCCTGAGTTTGGGGTTAGCTCTACCACAAGACATGGTACACTCCCTATTGTAGGCCTGGTGGGATCCAGCCCAGTTTTGACTCAGCACAGCAGGGAGCATGCGGAGGAACTGGCTCAGAGCAGGCCATCCAGATAAAGGACTAAATGTTCTACTATAGTTGTTTATTAATGCAGATAACTGTTTATTTAGAAGACAGACTGAATAGGAACAACGTAACTATAAAACGTACCTTATTGAGCAGGTGTGTTCTAATTTTGAGCACAAAGTGAAGCATTTCAAAGTCCCATTAATTTCAATATGAGAGTTAAATCTGTGCCAATTTTCTCCTATTAGAATCAATGAGAGTTAAAAGTGCTTCTGTTTAGCTGGATCATGCCCTCTATTGGCAGTTTATGATAGAGATGGGGAAGGGGCACCCAAAAAAGATATTTTTAATAATGTATTTGTTTTTATCTGTTTTAATGGTTTATCTATTTTATTGTTTTTATATTTATATCTAGATGGAGAGACGGGTTAGAAATGAAATAAATAAATAAATAATCCACATCCTCACCAGTGTTATTTGGCAAGGTATTAAAATTAGCACACTCCACTTCGCCCATAAATTGCTTTTAAGGCTTTGGTACGTTTTATAAGCAGTTTGGGAGTATAGTGTAAGAGATACAGGTTATTCCTGGAGAGCTTCATTTTTAACCAGCTCATCCCCTCCCCAAACGGCTTTTAAGACCTCCAACATGAGCAAGTTTTAAAAGCTATTTGCTTCAAAAGGAAAATTATCTACTGGTTTTAGTCATCGAACTCGAATCTGGGCCACACACTTTGTGAGCGATTGCCCAAGTGTTTCTGTTATACATTATCAATTAACTATATTGACAAACAACTCCACTGAAACGAATGGAGATTAAGCAACAGTACTGCATGCTAGAATGTACCCAAAAGATATGCCAAGAGGCATGTTCTTGATTAACAGGGTGCATTCTACTAAGAACCATTGCCTCGTGGAAACATCCTATATTTAGAATACAACCTATTATTCATTTTTCCTCAAAGGAAATAATGTAAAATGTAGAGCGTAGGGACCCTTTCACAATTTATGTAGGGATAAACCAATGTTTGCCAGGAAACTGCAATTAATCATGGCTTGCTAACAAGTGTACTTGTATGATCCATGTATTTGCAAGAATGTTTGTCATAGTCACATTTTTTTCATTTTTAGATAGGTGTTCAATTAGAAGATATATAATGTGTGAATGGACCACAGAGTCTGTTTCATAAATACATATGGGAAATGTTACATCAGAATTGGAAAAAGCACATGGATTTTTCAAGGAAGACCTATGATCAGGATACTGTATTCCCATCAACTCCTTCTAATTCCCCTTATTTAAAAAAAATCAGTGTGGATGGCCGATTTTGAATGGCTTAAAATATTTTCCATGTGTGTTCAATCAAATTATTCAAAACAAATTAGAGGCAAGTGCACATTAGAAGAAACCAATCCCCACATATTTTTCTCTTGTAGAATGTCAAGCTTACCACATAGTTGTGCAACCTGTTTCTTAGAAATGCTTACAAAACACAACATGCATGAAGAAAGCTCAATATGTTTTTAAGGAAAACAAATCCAGCAGATTAATGATAAACATGGCAAAACTGCATGCAGTTAGTGTAAAATCACAAAGAGGAAGAATTACACAGAAAAAAGGCATCGTTCGCTTAGCCATCAAAGAATAGGTATGGCAGAAAAGTTACACTTATGTGACTGTATAATCCAAAACAGTAATGCTTTTCTTCCTGACTTCAGATTTTTCACAAACCTATGCAGAAATGGGCAGAAGCAGGCTACAACACAGTAAGTTCTACAGCTCAGCAATGAATATTTCCTCAGGAAACCCCATAAAGCCAGCCAAAAATGTAAGGGCTTATTTGCACATACAACTGCAACAGCCCTCGAGCTACTTTTTCTTTCTTTAAGGCAACAACAAGCTACTGAGCACTTTGATATGCTCACTAATATCCAGAGCCCAATAGGAGCTGTTTATTTCTTATGTGCACTCAGTAAGATCAAGCATCCAGCAACCCTTGTTCCCACTAGGCTTTGAGAGCCATTCCCCCATGAACACAACTCACGCAGGGAGAGTGATTTGAAGGCACACGCAAAATAAAACCAAACAAGAAAAAAGAACAATGGTAAGCCTCCAGCAATCCTCATTCCCTGCAGACTACTTGATACCTGGTAGCTGCCTATGCTCAGCCAAACAGTTGCCTGGTAAAAAGGAGCGTGGCATGGGTTTCATAGTTGGTTATGGGTTTATCCAAGGCTAGTTCCAGATTTGAGGAAGCCATGGGCAAAGTCACTTCTGGTGAGGCTCCTCCTCCATTAGTGGGTTGGCTCTTCTGAGCTTACCATACGGGGGAGGCAGAGATCAACAACAATCCTAGCAGCTCCACACAGCTGGGTCAGGTTGCCATTTTAATTTTCCACAGTGCCTCAGAGTGCTGATGTAGAGGGATATTGGGGTAAATTAAAATGGCACCTACCCACAGCTTTGAGAAAGATTTTAAAAATATATATATTTAAAAAGAGCTGGGCGTGCCAGGATACTGGAGCCCTCGCTGTATGCTAGTGCTGATGCTGGGCACTGACTTTGCCCCAGTCCCAAACATATCAATTCCATCATGACGCAACGACATTATTCATCAGGGGAGGATGAGTTACGGTAATCATAACATGTCTAGGACTGAATATTCACATTGTGCCAGCAATGCAGGAGCTAGTTCGGTGCAGATCCTTCTCATGTCACTGAGGTGATGAAGCAAATTCTGGGCCACATGGGAGGAACCCACACTATATCACCCATAACAGTATTACCCCAGTTTCTGGAAGAAGCTCCCACACCAGTAGCCTAATGGGAGTTTTAGACCCAGTTTTAGAGAAGCAAGCATAAGCAAATTGAAATGACGTGCTAGCATTAATGTTATGGACTGAATAATATAGCTAGTGAACCGTATGGTTTGTATGGTTCCAAACACAATAACACAAATATACCCTCATCATTCCTTTGAAATATCATGTGTGTGCCAGAAAGAAAAATGAGAAGTACAGGGGGTGGGTGGGGGCGTGAGAAACATAAATTAAAATGCAATGTGAAGTCTAACTTAAATAGAAATTTAGTAACCACTTAGCGTGATACAGTCTCATTTATGTCAAGGGCTATAATCCAACATACTGCTAAGTGCACTTACCTACATTGATTTCAAGGGCTTTGATCCTAAGTGTCCCTTCCATGGATAGAAGGACTCCATCCATTCATGGAAGGGTTTTGATCCAGCAGAGAATCCTGTTGGTGGAAGAATCAAGGCAACCCCCGACAGCCCCTGTCCTGGGCAGTGTCCCAGTTTATTATTTATTTATTATTGACATTTATATACTGCCTTATTTGTCAAAAAGCCATCAAGGCAGTACACAGCAAATTAAAATAATTTGCTCCCAGCAGAGCAGATTTCCAATGGTACAAGGGGCTTCAGGAGGGAATGCGGGAAAGATGCCTCTTCCCCTTTCCACCAACAGGAATGCCCTATGAGTGGAATTCCTTTCATGGCATCCTCCTACCAGAGGAAGGGAACTCAGGAACCAAGCCAATGAGCCTAACTGCCCCTAACACAGTGTGAAGTTATGGCCAAGAGCAGTAGACACGAGGAAGTGTACAGTGAATCGCTGAAGGCAGCATTCATTAAAACTCTAGAGTAAGAGCTTTAAGGATTGTGCCCAGTGTGCCTTTACAAAAAAATAATAATGGCAGTTGATGTACACAGTTAACAGTGCAATCCTATGCCTAACTATTCAGAAGTAAAGCCCCAGTAGGATCAATGGCACTTTCTCCCAGGTGACTCTACATAGGCCTACAGCCTTCGTCTTTCAAACTTTTAACAGGCAAAATTCTCATGAATGGAACACACACAGAGAAAAAGAGAATTTGAAAAATGGTTTGAATGCACTATATCCAGAAAGGCAGGAATAATAATAATAATAATAATAATAATAATAATAATCAGAAAATAGGAGTATAAGACATTATAGGGAAATATATTTTAAGATTTAATAAAGCCAAATCTGTTTTGAGATATTTTCTGACCTTTTGTAAAATATTGTAAAATACACAAAAGTTTTAAAACGTACAAACTTTGCAACACATTTAAGTGCATCCAAGAACAGAAGAAACCTCAAAAAATCTTTTGTTTTTAGTATAAGAAAGATTTTTTTAAATGTCAATTTTGTAGAGGAATGAAGCAACCTGTTTAGGATAAATCAATACTCAGTGTCTTGCCGTACTGTTTAAAAGCAGATATTTCCCATCTGGAAGACAAAAGGCATTATTAAAAATGCTACCTTAGCTTCTGCCGCTATAAAAAGAAATCCTATGAAAAAGCAAGTTATCTGTTCAGTGAAGCGTCATTAAAATCTGTATCAACTATCTCTATATCTGTTGGGTAAAAGTTATTACATCTTCAGTCAATGAATTCTCCAGTCCACAAATATGCTGAACTTCATGGACTAAACCTGCATTTGATGACATTTGTTCCTCAATATCCTTGTCTCCCTTTTCCCTCCCCTCCCATTTACTCTCTCCTGAACTGATGAAAAATTTAATGTATGCTGCTTAGGGTAGGGATCTTTATACTGCTCCAGATTAAATGGATCAAGTTGCAAGGGATATAACACAATCACATTACCGCATTCAAACTGAAATTAGAACATGTTTCCTTTCTAAATTTGTGACATCATCCATTTATCTTTAAAAGTATTTTTGGCACACCTGTAGCATCGTTGCAAAATAAATAAATAAATCCAAAATGCTTTAAAATGTTGTAATTTGAAAATGGGACTCATTAAAAAAGAAAGAGACAATCCACCAGCAATAGAAGAAGAGATGTGCAAAAGGCTTTCTGCAACTTTCCAGTCATTTCAGAGGGTCCTGATGGATTGACCGAAGACAACACTGGCACTGCCAATATTATTCTACGTTAGTAGCATTTCCCATAATTCCATCCCCCAACCAAACACCCCAATTCTTCTAATAAACTACTGCACAGCACCACACCAAAACGTTACTTTCACATTAGCAGTCACCACTCTTCAAATACTACATTAGTAGAGTTATGGGGGTCGGCACCTACCCCCTTATCCTCATCCTCATCCTCCTCATGCTGTTCAAACGGGCATGCTTCTGTTGAACTCACCAACCGTAAGGTCTTCAAAAAATCTCGCTCCCTTGGCTAATGAACATAACAGACAGGAGACAGGAGAGCAAAGACACAAGACAGACCACAAATGAAGAGAAGAATATGAACAGAAGAATATAATGAAGGGAACAAGTGCCGAGAAAGGGAAGTAGTAATGCTCATAACGAAAGGAAATGACACCAGAGTGGAGGTGTTAGACAATTACAGGTGGAAGCCTTTTCCCACTACTACTTGTAAAATTGTGGTCTTTAATGGGAAAAGAATATTTAGCATCTCACATTTGCTGGAGAATTTTTTTTAAAAAAAAACAAAGACTGAAAAGACAAATACATTATGGAAAAAGTCTTACAATTAAATAAAGAAGCAGAAATCAATATCGCCAAACTATTCAGAATTCACTGATTATATGCAATTCTGACACTTTCTCTTGATTCTCCTAGTTACGGAAACACAGAATTAAGAGAGAAAGCCCACGTCCAATATCAATTAAATTTACAACCACAAAATTGTTCAGCAAAGACTGTTGAACAAAGATTAAAGGCTCACCAAGGTGTCTCCTGAAAGAACTTCTAACAGTGAAATCAAGTTATGTCCATCTCTCAGGTCTTCATACAGGTCATTCACATGCTTGCGAACCTACAGAGAAAACAAAATACAAAGTCAAGTTGCTGTATTTCCAGCTGATGTGTAGGCCGATCCTATGTATATTTACTTCAAAGCAAGTCACACAGAGTTTAAAGAAGCTTACTTCCAGATACGTGAACATGTGATTGTAGTCTAAGAGTGATAAATTAATAGGAAGCTGTCTTATACTGAGACAGACCACTGATCCATCTAGCCCAGTATTGTCAACACTGACTGGCAGCGGTTTCAGGCAGTTTTTCCTAGCCCTACCTGGAGAAGCTGGGAATCGAACCTGGGACCTTCTGCATGCAAAGCAGGTGCTCTATCACACTGAGGACAATCATGAAGAACAATCATGTTCTTCAGAATACACAAACATTTAGTGAGTTCAATCACTGTGCACTGAAAGATACAATAACAGCTAGCAGAAGAGTATATCATTCAATCACACATATACACACACACCACACTAAATTTATAATTTCTTCCACAAACTCTTAAGAGTGAGAAGAAGACAGGCTATGGGGTAAAACAACACATCACGATGATAATTTCAACAACACCAATGTAAGCAACTTCACCTGAACCAAAAGAGTACTTGAACTTGCTACAGGCTGTCAAATGCTGAATTAAAACTAAAATTGTATTTCTATCATTTAACCAAGAATATCAGTTTGTTAGAGTGGGCAAGTTTACTGTGGCTCTTCCAAAGTTAGGGGAAATGTTGAGAGATTAATTTGGAGACTTTGTGGATATGTTTCGTGAATTGAGGAGCTCTTCCATTTACAGATGGGACCAAGTTCCAGTAAAGGATCTCAGTGGCAGAAGGCCGGGGGGGGGGGGGGGGGGGGGGAGAAGGCACTTTTTGCTGATTCTCTTCCTTTTGCACCCTTCTCATTGTTCAGAGGGTCCTGCAGCCCTCCAGGACAGATTTTCAGGGGCACAAGAAGCTGCAGGGGGAAGGAGGAATTGGTGGAAGTCTTCTCAATCCCCTTCTGTTAGCATGAACATCTGAGCAGAACTCCATTCAGGGGGTGCTGCCATCAACAGAAGCAAACACAGGAGCATGGCCTATTTTTTAAAAAAAATCTGCAAGAAAAATATATTGATCTCATTTTTAAGAATTACAGAGATGCTGTATATAGTATTCATTCTTTTTTTTTTCTCAAACATTGACTATTTGATGGAAACCACATCTTCGTAACATGATCCTGTGATTAGTCCAATATACAATTAAAGTAACTGGTGTACTTTGATCACACACGCCAGTGACTAATGTGTACCATGCTTGTACCCAACTGAAGAACGTATATCCAACTGTATGAATCTGGATGGTAGAATATATATTTTGCTTTGACTCTTAGCAACTTTGCTAATGGGTGACATGCAGTCATTTGCTATACGGGTGGTAGGTCTGAATATTTTAATTTGCAATATCTAAACGTAAAAGTATGTACTTTGTAGGTGGTATAAAAACATACACTTCCAGAATTGTCTACTGAGATTTGCCCATTCACTACATTCCCACTAAAAAGGGACATCTGCCAACTCTAATGGAACATAATGGAAAATAATACTTCTTCAACACAATACATAGTTAAATCATGGAACTCACCAATTTGGATGGCTCCTGGAGGAGACAGCTATCAATGGCTAATAATCCTGATGCCTAGGTGCTACCTCCACTATCGGAGGCAGTAAGCCTGTATACACTAGTTGCTGGGGAACATGGGTGGTAGGGTGCTGTTGCACCGTGTCCTGCTTATGGGTCCCTGGTCGACAGCTGATTGGCCACTGAGTGAACACTAAATGGACCTTTGGTCTGATCCAGCTCGGCTCTTCTTATGTTCTTAATTATTAGCATTATAAGTGTAAGCACCTGTATGTATGATGGAAGACAAAGGGGGAAGACACGCAAATTCTGCAAAATGTGACTTCTTCTGCAGATTTGCAATGGGAGAAAGATTTTCAAATGTGCAGTTACAAAAATAGATAGCTAACCATCTCCCAAGATAGCTTGCAAGCACACCTCTTCTGCTCAAAGAGGTTGCAAATGATGTTGCAATCTATCATTTTAACAAGGAATAATATCAGAAGAACAATTTGATTACAAATTGAAACAAACCCACTAATTACTCCTGACGATAATTTCTACAGCTCTTCTCACCTACCCACTGACCCCGACTGCCACATGTGGTTTTATATTAAATGTAAATTAATGTTTCATTTCTTGTCCTTTATTTATATGGGGTTGATACAGAGAAACATGCCAAGAAGGAGGCAAACTGCCCCCCCAGTAGTGCCCCCAACATGCTGAACAGGGTGAGCAGTTGCACAAGGTGCTGAGGGCGAAGGGAGGATTCCTGAAAATTGGGCAGAGGCACTTTCCACTAGGAATTATAAATTGTACCGTACATTTCTCAAAATACAATTAAAACAAGGCAGAAAAATCTGTTTTCTAAACCAATATAAAACTGATGTAAGATCAGTGAACCCTTATAATTGAACAGCCTTCCACTGTTTCCAGAGACATATGAATGTATTATTATGGGTCTCTGAGACAAATGGGAATCTTCACCTCCAACGCTGCAAGGTAGGGTAGGCTGCAAGACTCCTTTGTTGCCTATTCAAGGACATTCACCGCCACCACTTACGTGATTAATAACTCTTAGCCTGGAAATGCCAGAATCCAGGCTCATGGGTTGTACTATCTTTACAGAGTTCCCTTTAAATTCCTTAAAACCAAGCCAATGCATTTGCCAAGCAGTCCTGTACAACCTCAGGCTAGGCAAAAGAACTAAATCAACAATTAGTAACTAAAGATATTTATTCAATAACCAAACAGAGAGATGTTCAGAAATGGCTGATTGCTTTTGAAACAAAATAAAACAAAACAAAATATAGGATTAGATAACTAAGGCCTAATCCACACCAAGCAGGATATAGCACTATGAAAGCACTATGAAAGCAGTAAATGGGATGTGTCAATGGGCTTCAACAGTTGTCAGTGCACTTATACCACTATAAAGCAGTAGTGTGGCTCCTGCCTTTTATATACTGCTTTTATAGTGCAATATCCTGCTTGGTGTGGATTAGGTCTAAAACTAACTAATCAGGAAGCATTAGACCCATCTCAGACTTCCAACCTGCACCTTTAACTGTTGTGAAGAGGGAATTTCACCAGGAACTAATTGCATACAAATGACTCTGGCTGAAATTCCCTTTTCTCTACAACTGTTAAAGTTACATAAGCCCTTACCTGGATTTTATCTGGTCACCCTACCTGGGACTTCACAGCATGGTTTAGTCTTGGCACTTTGCCAGCTGCTGAACGTCAAAGGAAAAGTTCACAAACAGAAGTATTTCTATGGGGTTTGACAACTGAGCAATCAATGTCTGGGGTGACCTGATCACCTGATCATATATCCTCCTGATGATTCTTGTATACACCTGCATGTCATAAGTCTGAGCCATTGGGGAGGTGTGGGAATCAAGCCTTAGATATGGAGTGATGATGCAGATTTTGGTACTTAAGATGTCAAGGCAAAATTTCTTTTGTTCAGAGACATTTCTAGAAGGGAGGGAGGAAATGTTGGATTTGTCACAGTGCCGATAATATTGTATTGAAGTATATATTGCAATATTATGAGGGCATTGATCTAGCCTGTGTTGCAGATATCTAACTTGATGAGAGGAGAGAAGCTGAGAATTCTCAATTGTGTCAAGTTACATTTCAGTATAGCATCAGCCAAGGCTTGATAGTCAGTGAGGTGGTATTGCCATAATCAGCTGGGATCCCATCTCCTTTGCACGTTCTTGATCTAACATAGTCCCAATTTTGAATGCTTGTACAGATGTCAAACTCTCCAGATAGACTGGGAATTCTGTTGGCATAATGTCTAACTGCTAGCCAACAGTTTCCCCACCTGTACTGAAAGAGGTGGTCTTGGATTTTTATTAAAAACTCCCAGGTTTTTGGTCCTTAGTGACTTCAGTATTTGTCCCTTGTCATGGACAAACTATTACCTGGTAAAATTTAAGCTAATGGTGTCTCCTAACCTCTGCAGGAATGGATAACTGTTCAGCTGGTCTACACTGGTGTCCAATGAGTCCAAATGGTTTTCAAACAACCCTTGAGGAATTTTCTGTTAACATGCCTCTCCTTTCAATGCCCTAATTTATCCCTAGAATCCAGAGCTGAGTAAGGTGATTGACATGAACACTACTAGGTATCTTCTTATGACAAATTAGAGCCAAATTGCCTCTCTGGAGATGGGGAGACAGCTGGAATGCAAATGGAGAAAAACTTGAAATAAGTCCAACTCAATACTGTCTAAAGCCTATTTAAAAGCCTGTGATCGTAAAGAAGTCTCATTTTTCTGCCACCTTCACATCTTATTTATTAATTACATTTGTATCTTCCCCTTTTGCCAAAAAGGACGCTCAAGATGTCATGCCCACAGTGAGGTCGAGTGGAGCTTTTCCAAGAAATGAGGCATCTTCTTCTCCTTTTTGGTCCCCAGGAAGACTCAAACGAATCCACAGCAGTCTGCTGTGACTATGTAAATTGCATATAACATCTGCAAAATTATCATGTTGATCAAAACTCCAAGCTGATTAACTAGATCCCTTTTAGCCTGGCTTTAGGCCTGGTTTGGGGTGTGACACTTGATTCTACAGATATCTCAATGGCTTTTAAAACTACTGACCATAATATCCTTCTATTCTTCTTGCAGGAATAGGATGTTGTGAAATGGCTGTGCTCATTTCTGGAGGGTACATCCTAGAAGGTAGTGCTGAGGAACTACTGAGGCAGTGGAAACTCTGAACCACTGGCTGGAGACTGTGAGACTAAGGATAATGGGTGGACAATTGAATCTTAATCCAGATAAAACGAGAATATTGTTGGCTGCAGGATCTGCACATCTGGGCTTGAGGATTTAGCTAGTCTAGAATTCAAACATTGTGAATTATATTTAAAACCAATTTATTATAGACTAGCAGGAAATCTGTTTTCCATTTGCATATTTTAAAAATATGAGGAGTGGGATAACTTAAATTAACTGTAACAACCCCTTGGCAATTTGAATTTTATTGAATAATTATAACTCTTGATAACATCTTAATGAATATGGAATGCCTATCCAGCCAAACCAAATGCCTGCCTACTTGGATGATTTCCTACAAAGCAATCTTATTTTCAGATAATTACACCATATATATTCAAGGATTATGAAGTATAGTTTGGAATTGTTTGTCTAATTGCCCTCATATACTTTATACCTGTTTAGAGCTGTTTGTGCGTTTGTAGAGTGCTGCCAGAAAAGGGAAAAATTGTGTCCGTCCTAGCATTATTTCCCACTCTCTGCTGTTACTTGAGTGCCTTTAGGTGTGTCTATTAGCTTCTAAATTAGCAGACATCAAAGGGGAGTATGGCGGAAAAGATGCCTAAGAAGCAGAACTTGCTTGTTACACACTAACAAAGAATTCAAGGTCAAAGTAGCAAGGATGTATATCAGAGATGGGGAACATCCTAATACCCTCAGCCTAATTTCAAAAGCTCTCTGCAAGCAATCAGTTCAGACCTCCTACAAGAGGAATTTCTCCTTCCCCCAGCATCCTGTTGGGTAGGAAGGGAGAACGAGAGAGAGGGAGAGAGGTGGCAGAGAGCAAGAGAAAAAGGGGTGATCCTGGTTCTGAGACTATCAGCTGCTGGCATCAGCCCTGTGGACCACTGGCATGCAGCTCCAATATATTATCCCCAAAGGAATGTGACCCATGTCAGAGAAAAGGTTCTCCCCCCCTGGTGTGTATATCAACACCAGGAGAAGTGTCTGTCCCTCCCCACCCTTTTCATTTTCAAGATACTAAAACATAAGCCTAGTTCAGTTTCTCAGTGGGTGCCTCAAAACGGCCCATGTGAACTGTAAAAATCATGGACTATCATGGATAGGGTGACCATATGAAAAGGAGGACAGGGCTCCTGCATCTTTAACCGTTACATAAAAAGGGGAATTTCAGCAGGTGCCACTTGTATGCATGCAGCACCTCTTCATCACAACAGTTACAGCTGCAGGAGCCCTGCCCTATCTGATCACTCTAGTATAGCTCTTGCAGCTTTGTGATGAAGAGGGAATTTCACCATGTCCAAATGCATACAAATGACACTTGCTGAAATTCCCTTTGCTATATAACTGTTAAAGAGACAGGAGCCCTGTCCTCCTTTCCATATGGTCACTCTACTCATGGAGGTACCAGTTCACATAACCCAGGGAGGCTGAACCTTTTTCATCTCTCTAGGGCCATAGTCTAGTGATAGGTGGGCCCAAAGTCCAAAGGGATGCGTCCAAAACACCACAAATACGAGCATATTTTTGCTTAAAGCTCTTCCTGACAGCAACTTTTTAGAATGGGGAAAGGCTGCACAAAAGCTGGGAAACCACATAACGATTGGTGGTTAGGGGGAAAGGGATATGGCAATCTGGGGAACCCCTGAATGCCAGATTGGGACCTCAGCTTTGGCCCCTGGGCCTGAGGTTCTACACTCCTGATATAATCACTGCCTCCACACAACCCACCACAACCACCACATTATAAGCTGGTTGATAGCCCCATCCACTTCTATGAATGAGAGACACCATTAAATGAATAGCCCCATCCACTTCTATGAATGAGAGACACCATTAAAAACAACTCCATAAGAAGGCATTTAACAGCATATGATGAGGGGTTTTGTGTTTTTGTGTTGTTCTGCTTTGACCCAGAAGGATATTGTAATTTTAACTTGTTTTTATGCTTTACGCTTTAAAATTTTGTATATTGGTGTTTTAATTGTTCAATGTTTTTAATTTTTGTAAACCGCCCAGAGAGCTTCGGCTATGGGGTGGTATATAAATGGAATAAAATAAATAAATAAATATAAAATGGTAACACCACAAATAAGGACAATCCAACAGTCACGTTAAGTCAGTCATGGGGAAGTTGATACTAGCAGTTCCCGAGTTCTGTGGCTTTCCAGAGGCCCATTTAGGTCATGTACAGGCCACATTCAGATATTATCCTAAAGAAATTTAGCATGACAAGAATGTGCCACAGTGAATCTTAGGCTCCTCGTCTCTGGCATGGTTGCAAGGAGCTCCAAAATCCTCTGCTTTCATTTTAGTATTACTTCCAAACCCTAATCCATGATTAATCATTATAGTTGGTGGAAACAAGCCAGCTTCATAAACCATGGTTTGAAGCTGGATTGTTTCCATAGTTATGTGCCAACTGCAGTTTGCCATGTCATCCAAACCCGACAACTACAGATTTCACTAACTGTAGTTAGTGTAATCGATGGTTGTCAGGTTTGGATGACATGGCAAATGACAATTAATGTAAAAATGGAAGTCAAAGCTTCCAAACCCATCCTCACAGTCTCACTGAAGGAGAGAAGAAGGAGTATGTGAGCCCATAGCTTACTGTGGCTTACTCTCAGACACTACAGTATGGTTTAGTGCAGTGGTCTTCAACCGGTGGGTTGCAACCCAAAAGTGGGTCACGGCAAAGCTCATGCCACCATATTGGGCATGGACAAAATTGTGAAAATAGGTCCCACGTTGCAGGTTGGAAGTCTGAGATGGGTCTTGGGTTTGGACCAGTTAAAGACCACTGGTTTAGTGTAATATCCAAATGTGGCACTAAAACAACACGCACACGCTCACCTTGAAACTGAACAGCTTGGGCAGCGTGACAAACCTATCCCTAGCTAAAACTGGACAGCTGGCATAATAGCAAAGATGGCAATGTTAGAAGTAGAATTAAGGGGGCTGATGTTCCTTTTCCCAGGGCCTACAAAACTGTGGAGCCAAGACAGCAGCCAAAAAATACTTGATGGCAATATACACTTTGCTCAAAAAGCAAAGCTAGGAAAGTCAAAGCATCTTTATAGAAATCCTCACAATTAGCGGTGTCTCACCCCTGTGCCTTTTCTCCCCTGCCAGCCTTCCTGGCGGGAGTGGAAGCAATCTTTTGCTTTCACTCACTTCTGACAAATTTCTCTTTTAATTTGTGGATACATCTGAGCTTTCAAAAATGTCAACAAAAGTGTCACTCAAATGCAGATGCAAAATTGTGTTTTGAAAGTCTGTTGGCACATGTGTGTGCAAAAACATTTTATTGCTTCTTGAAATTTCATGTAAGACTCTGCATGCATACCAATCTGAACAGGCGGACAGGGCAAGCTTGCCAACCGAGCTGCCAGTAAAATCCTTGGGACCGTCAGGGCAGGCTGAGGGAATTTGTTAGATCCTTCAAGATTTACTGTGAGAATCTGAGGACTAAGCTATTTGCTGCCTCAGGCAGGCAGACTTGTGCAACATTCATAGCACAGCTGGGTGTGGGAGGCTTGGCAGCTTGGCTGAAGTGAAGATGCCAACCTTTAGGGAGAAGAGATTGTCATTTAATACCATAACTGGAGGACAGACAAAGAGTATTTGTCAAAATTAAAGCAAAAGCGTTTAACCAGCCAAAAGGATGTGGAAAACAATAATGGCTGTTCAAAGAATTGGTGGGATGTTCTAAGCAAGAAATATTTATTTTGAATTTACTGCACATAATTCTTATTCTTTATCAAGTAAACTGGATGTACACTGACATTAACACCATTTGTTTCAGGTAGTTTACCCTGGAAAAAAATTCTTGGACAGATAATCTGCAGTTTGTGTTAAGCACCAAGAGCAAAAGAGAGCATGATCCCTGCCCCCCACCCCAAACCTACTACCTCCTAATTTGTTCATCTCTAAATAATCCTGTTTCCAATCTCAGGTGAATTAACCACTTTGAACATGATAAATATAGAATCTGCCTGCCTAGGTACTTATATAGAGGCTGGCACACTTTTGTCTATTCACAGACCTTACTCCAGAACTCTTTCGCCCTGGCTAGTCTCATAGACACTTGGGTTGACCACAGCACAGCTGAGAGTCTAAAACAAGAAGAAAAATCTGAATGTGGTTTCTGCAAGTGTCTTATAAATTTCCCTGATGGTGGTCTTCAGGCATTTGTGCCCCGCAAATAGAAAAAAAAGGCCAGCAAAACCTTATGGAGATCTATGCCAAGAACTAGAGAGGGCCATTGGTGGTTCCCTGGTGAGAGACTTCTTGCTTGCATCATCTCCTATTCTCAAGACAGTAATGGCTTGAATTACTGGTTTATATGCACTGTTCATAGGAGCCCTGGATATCAGGAATTGCTCACTGAGAAGATTGGCAATGAAGAACGATCTAAGAGAACATGCCTTAGGGTCTTTTACAACAGGGGTGTTGAACCTCAGATCCGTGGGCAAAATCCGGCCCATTTAGCAGCTAAATCTGACCCTCTGGCTTCCCCAAATGGCCATGCCATCTTCTTTCCCCTACCCACTTTCTCCTGACATCTGATCTTTTGTTGATTTCCCAGCTTTTGCACAGATTTTTCCCCATTTTAAAAAGATTGAAATGTATATCCTCAGAGTTAAGAACAGTAAGTGCTTTAAGCTAAAATAAATATGCTGGTAATTTTGGCCTCGTCCCCTTTGCCTTCGGCTCTGCCCACCAGTGGAATATGGCCCCCGAGAGCTTCTCCGAAATGGAATTTGGTCCTTGGGCTGAAAGGTTCAATTGACATCACTGCTTCACAATGTCAAGGGATTCCATGGCCAACATGTAGGTCTTCTCAAAAGGCAATGCTTTGGAACACCCTTCCCCAGGAGGCTAGACTGGCTCCCTCTTTGCTATACTTCCAAAGGCAGACAAAAACTTTTTTGTTCTGGCAGGCCTTTGGGAATAGTCTGCACCTTTGTTAAAGCGCAGGATTTTTTTTATTTGTCGTTTGCCTTTTAATCTTTTAAATATTTTAATACTATAGGTGGTTTAATTATATTTTCAACTTCTGTATATTTCTACTTATATGTTTTAATTGTATATTTTTTTATTTTGTAAAGCCGCCTTGAGTCCCAGTATTTGGAAAAAGGCAGGATACAAACAACAACAACAACAGTGTGGGCAGGCTTCCTGAGGATAGGAAGTTTGAAAATGTTTGGCTTACATATATGAGCGTGTACACACACAGACACAGACACTCTCTCTCTCTCTCTCTCTCTCACTCTCTCTCTCTCTCTCTCTCTTATGTATTAGTTATCAGCTGAGGCCTAGTTCTGAAAATCTGGTTGGTTGGCACAAGGGGTGGGGCTTTTTTAGCATTGGCACACTTACTATGGAACTCCCTCCCTAAAAAACATTTGGCAGACTTGTATTCTATCAGATTTTAGAAGGAAAATGAAGACCATCTATGTTCTCGTAAGCATTTGGAGAGGTTGCTTTAAAAAAAGTTTCAAATTGTTTTAAGGATCTATTGGTAAGCAGCAGCTGCTGCTGCTGTAGCCCTTTAATATCTCCAAGTACTGTTTTAGAGCTAACCCGAGGGCCCTTTGGAACACTGCACCAGGGTATACATTTTCAAAATAAAATAAAGTGAGAAAAAGTTCCAACATTCTGTTCACCCCACAATGGTTTGTCACACTTCATTTTAGCGAAGAACTAGAACCCACAATGGGAATAAGTAGAAAAAGATAGAAACAGGCTTGTTTCCTAAAACTCGGGATTTCTAGGGGCCAGATAATTTTGTTGCCTGAGGTGGAGCAGCAAATGACGCTGCCACCCCACAAGTCAATGTGCATAGAACCAAAGGCCAGTCAAGTTATTTTGACACCTGAAGCAAAAGAAACCCGCAACTGCCTCTCCCCTTCCCTGGCAGTAAAACTACAATAGAAATAAATTAAATAACGGCTGTCCTTTTACAGCATCCAGAACCAGCTGCCTCATGCTAGGGATGGCCTACTCCAACTGGGTCCCTGGATGCATACCTTTATTTTCTCATGTGTAAGTGAATGGCTACCATTTATATTCATGAGTAATTTTAAAGTGCAGCAATCGAGAACAATGTCCCAGAGAAGACAAATCCAACCCACTGCTCTGATCGCAGAGTGTATACACAAACTACACACACACACACACACACACACACACACACACGGGTTCTTGCAATATACATGCTCCTTCCCTCCACATACACCTCACCCATAATGATGTGCATTTTGTTAGTAAGCATTAACAATGGTATCACTTCATCCATTCCTCTCCTGTTCATCACCAGTTAAAACTGTGTCATCTACCTCACCCCTGGGGAAATTATTTTTTTTTTAATAAAAATTATGAACTGAAGCAATTCAACCACTCTTTTTCCCCACCTCACCCCTCACAAATAGTTTTAAATCTGCTTTAAAATGGGGATTGCTAGTATTCTGACATGTGTCTGGCTCTAAGGAAACCAAAGGTCCAACCAGTCACCTAAGGAACTCATAATGCATATTGGCCATTAGCATGATGCCTGCTACTTAAGTTAGTTACTGGTTACATTTTAACAGAATGGACAATTTGTACATGATAAAATCAATAGAATTTTGCCAATTATTTATATCCGGTCAAGCTTGCCATTGCCTCTTATTTGTTCTTTTTCAAACGACTACAAAACTGCTCTGTCTGTACTACATGCTGCACATATAAAGTATTAAATTATTTACATTTGTATTTATAATACCATTTGATAAAATCAGGTAAGGGATAAAAAAAAACAAAGTCCGACAGTAAAAGTATGTTTCCTCCCCTTCACAGCTTTTATAATGTGTAAAGGGTCTATATTTTTCAGATTTTGATTTTGACTAACCACTGGAAAACAAAATGAAAGCCTAGCAGAGTCCATTGTTGAGAACACTCTATAGGCAGTGTAATATAAAAACTGAGCATGATAAGCAAAACAAGACAACTCCCCCCACCCCGTTTCCTTCTTCATGTGCTATACTTTTGCTAGATACATGTTAACTCCCTCTTCCAGCTGGTATGTGCCTATATATATGGAGAGCTTCCCAAAGCACCTTTTAAGCTTCCGTTTTAATTGAGTGCTACCACATCTGGGATCCCTGCTGTGTTCTGTTGCCATGTAAGACCTGAGGCAAACAGAGAGGCCACAGCAGGAGGGATATGCAGATGTACACATCCTCCCTAGCTTGGCAATGCTCCCTTTGATCATTTCTTTTGGTAACTATCAAGATAATTTGCCTTGCCTCTTGCAGGCATGTTGTTGCATTTTTAAACAGTACATATTTTTATTTAGGACTTTGCTTCTTGTTTGCAAAGTAAATATTTCCTGCTCCTTCTATCCCAAAGAAAATTTGCATTAAGTTTTAAGCTGCTGAAGAATCCAATGGAAACATACCCACACTATGTGTTTACAATTCCCCTCCCACCACACATGCACTGTATTTTAAAAAAAAAAACCCAAAAAAACCTGAAACTCTGCATTATATTCCATGCTGATGTCCCCCACCTCCCAAGACACTTTGTTATTTTGGCTGCAATAGACTAACACGGCAACTCTCTGGAAATCTACACTCGCCAGTTTGCCAAATATTACATGGTTATTCCTTGTGACAGCAGCTATACATACAAGGACCTTTGTGCAGATGGCGCTGTTTTCCCACTCTTCCCTTGTTCAGTTCTGTCCAAAGAAATTAGGTGCTAAACAGGCATCGGTCCTGCTTCGCAAGACAGAAGAGGCAAGAAAACTGCCTGAGAGTGTAATTCCATTTTATTTATTCATTCTACTTGGATTTGTCACTTTCAGTCACACTACTATTCCTTATCCCACCCCACTCCCCACTGTCAACACACACACACACACACACACACACACACACCACTTCTGTCATCCCGTATAAAAGATCTTTGAAGGAAAATAGTATAAATCTATGGAGTTTGTTGTCTGCAGTTCAGATGGCAGCGCAAATTTTTTTTTTCTTTTGTACTTACACATTCTCAGGTTACAGACTGGCTGGGTTTGGACAATCATAATTACCATCACCGCATTACAGGTTGCCATGTTGCCCGAACCTGGTGCTCAGCACGGCGCAGCTGTACTGACTTCTCACCCACCCTACAACCCCTGCTGCAAGTCATGGGTTGTAGGGTGAGTGAAAAGTCACTAGACTGCGCTGCGCAACAGGTCCGGATGACACGGCAACTTGCAACGCAGTATTGGTAATAGGGTAATCCTGGTCGCGTGACCAGCATGTGCGGGGGCAGAGGAAACAACCAGTGCTGCATTGTTTCCCCTGCTGTTCGTCCTCCGTACCTGGCCACTAACTCAGTGCTAAACTGTCTGAATAATTTCTAAGTATGATAATAGTATATTACCTGAGCATAAATTTAGCCACTACATTCCAAAGACCATGCTTTCCCGTTTATTTCTATAGATGGGGTGCGACAATTTCATTGTGCATCTCTCTACATCAGGCACCATTACTCCTCTTGTTTGAAACGAACAGCAAGACCTTCTGAACAACAGAACTCCATATGTGTGCATCAGAATCATCCATACGAAATCACAGGATCATGGCAGTTTCCTCCAGTGTATTATAAGTGCAACTGCTTGTGTAAAGTCACAGATTTTCAGGTTCCATCTACAAGATCTTATTATTAAATAATCAAGAATTCTTATGTCCATTTTAAATAGTCCCTTCTTCAAGGAAATAACTTTTTGATTAAATATTTTCCTTAGTACAACTATACTCAATATATATCCAGTGCACATAAAGCAGTTTCAATAAATCAATAATAATAATAATAATAATTCTTATTATTTCTATCCCACATATACATTTCTTGCGTGATTGCCTGTATATTCATTACTTTATAAACTTCCCCCAATTCTTCTTACATGCATAACTAGCAAACTGCAGCATTAATGGCATCAGTGACTCTCTAGAAGGTGATACAATCCCCAGGTTCAAAGACAGACTTGTGAAACTGATTTTACTTCTTTGAAACTGTGTTTTTCCAAAATGCCAGAATGAATGAATAAATAAATAAATAAACCAAGCAACCCAGAATGTACATTAAAGGCACTTTCATGTTATACTCTGGCTTCAGGCCCACACTGTAATTAAGACTGGGATAGTAAAAATCACCATGGAAAAGAGCACAGTGATTAAAGGAATCATAGGAGCATAAAATAGTAAGTTAGCAAAGACCCCCCCTCCCCCCGGTGCCATTTAGTTACATTCCCTTTGCTGTGTTACCCTTTGCTGTGTTACCATCTTTAGAAAAGTGATACAAGTGCTCCAACAGGGAAACATTAACTCTGGTAATCAGTTCCGTGAAAACTAAAAGCAAAAAAAAGACTCTTTAAAATGCCAAAATAAATGTGGGTTGTATCTGACATGTTTCTTGTCATCAGTGAAATCCTGGGTGGCCGTGGCAGTTGCACAGTCATCCTACAGACAGCAGTCTCACAGTCACTGAGACACAGCTGAAGGGAGAATTGGATTTTAAAATTAGCCTTGAAGCACACAACCTGAGTAACGGACAAATGCCAATGGGGAAAGGAAAGGACAGGTTTCCACATGGAAGACGTGGGCAGCAGAACATATAAGGGGATGGGTAACAGAATGAGGCATGAATTACCTTACCCCCTTGTGTGAGTTTCTGCAGCAGACTGCAGAAAAAAAATCTGCCAGTCCGCACAAACCTTGGTAGCATGACCATCAACACAAACATCCATTTTAACCACACATCTGCACATGGTGTGTGTTAACATCTTTATCTGACAGAATGACACCGATAACTAAGTGACTCTGTGGTAAGAGAAGTTACCCTGGGATAGTTTGGTCATCTCTATGGATCCTATCTCTGGATGGGGACATCCCAACCAGCCGAAAGTAGTGGCCTTAAAAATTCTGTTCTCAAACATGGGAACAATGACCACATTCAGAAGTACATCAGGAGACTGAGAGAACTTCGTGGGCTTGAGACTCTCTTCCCCCTACCTTCTTTGGTTTGCTTTAATTATGCTGCAGCATTACATCTGTATCAGTGTCAGCACGGTTAATTTTGAAATCAGAGCTTGAGCTCCAAACTACGTGTTACATGCACGGGACCCCTTAGTTCTTCCAACATATGTTTTTTTCCTTAGAAGTAGACACAGAGGGCTTTACAATCAATCAGAGCCATGGTGATAGGTGGCAGAGTGTTTAACCCTTTCCTCTGTGCCATTTCCCCAATATAAATTCTCCATCCCTGGGGGGAAATACACTTTCAGAAGGGTGGTTTAATTAGAAAAAGGGGTTAAAACTTCTCCACCCCAACCACTGCTACTACAATCAAATTCAGGGAAGGCAGATGAAATGTCTGGGGGGGGGGGGAAATCTAAATATAATTTGCTATTTAAAACAAAATCTTTTTTTCTTTGTTCTCTGAATCTTTACTGAAGTTGTACATTAATCAATAACGTTATATATTATTTGAGCAAACACAGTTGAAAAAACATCTCTATACAAATTAAAATCTTCACTGGTGAGTTTAACTGGACACTTCTTTTTGTCTTCATATGCAAATACTCACAATTGCAACTGAAAATGATAAATGAGGGGAAATCCAACTTTTCTAAATGACAGGAAAATAATATAATGTATATTAAAGAATAAATATTTATCTGCTACTGTTTGTATGTTTACAGATAAAAGAGCCAGTCACTCCCCTTGGGATAAGTGGAACAGTTCACAATGGAAGCAGGAAACACGCCAATATTTTTTCAAAGCTTAATCTGCATACAGCAATATACAGATAACAAGAAACAGTCCGCTGAATAATGTATCAATTAATTTTAAACCCTGCAGCTGATTTTAGCTGGTTAAATAATCTTACATGTTAATATCTTGCAAGGACAAATAATAAAATATTAATCAAAGATTATGCTAATCATAAGTTAATTGCAAACAATCCACAACAAAGAGAATTAATTAATATATTAACAATATTAGCCTGCTAAACTATTAATATAGAGGAAAAATCAGATTACTTTAACATTGTTAATTTGAGCACCACCAAGAAAACCAATGGCTGTGCATGCTTAATTAAGCACATATATCTTTAATCTGATAATGGCTTTCTATTCTACACATTGACCCACTGCTAGCAGGCATGGAAGAGCATCTCACCTCTAGAAACCACAATATTGTGGGGGGGGCATGTATCTAAAGGTCACTATTCTAATTAGGGTACAAACTTATAGTAGAGTTACGGAGGAGTTATATAGTGGTGGAATGGACAAAATGGAGCAGAGATGTGGATGGGATGGGGGTAGCACAGGGAGGAGCACACATGCCCAATCCTTTACCTTGTCAATTCAAATCCAAACCCCTGTCGATGGCACAAATTTCCCATTGAAGTTTTTTTTTCTTAAAAGCTCCCCTGGGTCAGTGAAAACATTGCCACAACAGAGCATAGGGGATGGTGCAGCTCAGTACCAATCACAGCACACTACCACCAGTATATAAGCTACAAAGCGGATGATAGGATGAGTGGCACGGGACTATGTTTCTCTGGCCTAATGTTATGCGCATTTAGTGCTTACAAGGGGGAGGGGACAGAAGTGAGGGGAAACAAAGAGGATATGGTACTCTGCACAAAAAAGGAGCACTTTGCATGAACAGCCTAGCTTCATAACAACACAGGTGACCTTAAGCAGATGGCGAACACATCTCTGCCTAGAACCCTGACAGGCACCTTGTCTTAGGACTCCAGAGGCAGACATCAAACTCTGCTCCAACTACAAAGCACCCTACAGAGCTAAGCAAGGTAATGAGGAAACACATGCAGAAAAGGGCAGCTAAAAAGATCAAGGGATCTCCGCTATGAGGGAAGTTTTTAAAAAGTGGGATTGTTTGGCTTGGAAAAAAAGAAGGCCAAGGTGTACAGAAGTATACACGATGTGGAGAATGTGGATAGGGAGATATTTTTCTTCCTCTCTCATGACACTAGAACTCGGGGTCATCCCATGAAGCTGATTAGAGGGAAATTCAGAACAGATAAAAGGAAGTACGACTTCACGCAGCGCATAGTTAAACTACAGAATTCACTACCACAAGTTGTTGTGATGGCCACCAATTCGGATGGCTTAAAATGGGGATTGGATAAATTCCTAGAGGAGAAGGCTATTGATAGCTACTAGTCCTGATGGTTATGTGCTACCTCCAGGATCAGGAGCACTAAGCCTGTATATACTAGTTGCTGGGGAACATGGGCGGGAGGGTGTTGTTGCACCATGTCCTGCTTGTGGGTTCCTGGTCGATAGCCGGTTGGCCACTGTGTGAACAGAGTGCTGACTAGATGGACCCTTGGTCTGATCCAGCATGGCCCTTCTTATGTTCTGCATGCTGCAACATATAACTGCTTTAATTGTCTTCCCATTCCCCTTGCCATATATGAATACTGAGTCTTATCTGAACTGTATTCCTCTAACATTCCTCCATCCACTACACACACACACACACGAGTAGGGAGCAATGTTCCCTAAACCCAAGGGAGGCATTCATTCTCACATGCAGACAAGTTCTCTGTTGGCAGAGGCCAGGCACTCCACTCCAGTCATTGCCACTGTTCTTTCTCCCATAGGTACAAGATTCATCCCGCGGCCCATTCCATGTAGACCAGGAGGGAGGACCATCCGGCAGTCCCCATCCCCCACCCCAAAAGAAGGTTTAATGTGAGGCAGGGATCAACCAGCTTTCTATAACAAGATGTCAGCTCTTGAGCACAATAAGATTTCCTCTGAACATATACAAAATGCATTTCAGTCACCACTCAGTAGCCACTGACCAATTAGGCTGGGCTTCCACATCATGGGGTAAGCCTTTTAGCTCAGGCTTCAACCTTATACAACATCATTCTCCACCATAAATAAATTCACTTCATTCATGAAAATAGAAACATTTCTGTTTTGTGCTTGTTAAAACAAATTGCCCCCAACATATCTTATATTTACACATTTAAGAGTGCAATCCTAAGAATACTTACATGGAAGTAAGCTGTACTGAAATCAATGGAGCCTGCCTCTGAGCAAATATGCTTGCTTACGATTGGACTGTTAAATATTAACCGGTTCATTCACTAACACCATGAATATTAGAAGACATGAAGCACAATTTCTCTATCAATTAGAAAAAAATAAAGAAATATCTCCCTAGCCCTTTTCAGGCATTCAGAATCGATTCGAATCCTGTGAGGGAGAGGGTGGGACTACTCTAGTTAGTACTATTCCCCCACATGTTGGAAGAGCAATTTCCGCAGTGGGAAGCCTGCTCTACTCATGTAGGCACTCCACACAATTTAAAACCCTGCATGATCGAGGTTCTAAATCATACAGGAAGTGTACACAAGTAGAGCAGGCTCCTTGCCATGGAAATTACCCCTCCAATGCATGGAGGAAGACAGATCTCAATTATGGAAACACACTAGAGGGACAGGACCAATGAGTGTGGTCCTGCTCTCTCCCTCACATGATTCTAATCATGCGGTACGTGAATGCCTGAAAAGAGTTTATAAGACCTTCAGTATACGATTTTACCAAGTTCCATTCTACCCAAGAGTAGGGTGACCACATGAAAAGGAGGACAAGGTTCCTGTAGCTTTAACAGTTGCATAGAAAAGGGAATTTCAGCAGGTGTCATTTGTATGCATGCAGCATCTGGTGAAATTCCGTCTTCATCACAACAGTTAAAGCTGCAGGATCCCTGCTCTTTTTTGTATTTGGTCAAGCTAGGTGGGGCTCCTGCAGCTTTAACAGTAGTGATGAAGAGGGAATTTTACCAGGTGCTACATGCATACACATGACACTTGCTGAAATTCCCTTTGCAATACGACTGTTAAAGATACAGAAGTCCTGTCCTTTTTATATGGTCACCCTACACAAGAGCATCTCCGTAAAACGACAACAGATGTTATGATCTCAAAAGACAGCATTAAGCACAATGAACATACATGTGAACTGACCTTCAGAAGGTGCTGGTTTATCCATTTTGTGAATGTTTTCTTTTGTACTTTGTCCCGCTCATCTGAGGAGAAAAAGAAGAAAAATCTCAGTATTTCTAAAAATAGCAGTTACTAAGACTTGGAGGTGCTATGTTGAAAACTCTCACATTACTTGAAGAGAAATAAAATAAGAAGGTACAATTAATTATTATGAGCTTATTTGAAGGATCTGTTACAACCAACTTTCAGAAATCCAGCTGTTCAGTTAAGCAGGAGAGAGGGAGAGGAAATGAAAACTAAAAATGCTGATTGGGGGGGGGGGGGTCTGTTCTTTGAAAAACACAAATTTATTGTGTTCAGAGTTGAATTGCCCAGATGATTTATTTATCTCTACCAATAAAGCAGAAAGTATGTGTGCGTCACGTATGTCCGGAAATGTTTACCCACTTCCAGATGAGTTAGAAACTCGACACAGTGACAAAGTAATAGGTCTGGCTGTACAATGTACCAGAAAAATCTAAAAACATGAATGTTTGGGAGTTTAAGTATTTTTAAAGAATTTAATTAAAAGCCCATTTATGTGGGTTGTTTCCTTTCATGTGCAATTGTGTTGACTGTTCTAGACCAACCTTAGGAGTCAGGTTGTAAAAGACACGCAGCAGCCAACCACCTGTGCACTCACAATGGCTGCCAAAGGCCAGTAAGTCTGGCCTCCTGCCCAAGGCATGCTGGGAGTTGTAGTACTGGTATGTAGAGTGGCTGATTTTAAATAAAGTAGGGGTTAGCAAACCAGGTCATTATCTCTCAGTAACTCAGCCCCCACTTTCCTGACCACTCACTAACTGTCTTTGTTCTCCTTCTAAATGACTTTCCCCAACTGTCACCCATCCCCCCCACCCCCACCATTCCATTCTAGACTCAGCTATCAGTCATTCCTCCATTCACTCTTCTGTTTCAATAGTAAAAATCATAAACGTTATCCAGTAATTCTTGCATCTGTCTTGGAATGTTGTGGTTTAGTTATAACAGGATAAAACCCCGCAGCATAAAAAAAATCTCATCAAGTTAAAAGGCCCTAGAAAATATATATTTTTTAAAAAATCACTTGGCACTTAAAAGCCATTAATACAGTCACCAGGCCAGCCCACTTGGGAAAAAGAAATAATTAAGCAGGGTGCCACAACTAAGAAGGCCCGCTCTCCCACGACACCTCAGATGTATTCAAAGATTAACTTTATACAGAGAGATAGGCTTGCGCCTACAACTCCCAGCATGCCTTGGGCGGGAGGGAAGACTTATCGGGCTTTGGCAGCCATCATCTGGAAGTAGCTCACCATCCTGCCTGGGCCTGAAAGGAGAGTGCCTGGGCTGGCTGCCTTGGTTACTAGGCAGAAGGGAAGGAGGTCACAGTTCTGGGCCCATGAGTCAGCCAGCCAGCTCCCTCAGTATAGTGTGGACTGGCTCAGCCAGACTTCACTTCCCATGAGCTTCAGCGGCAGGACTCCCATTGGGCAAGTCAGGCACCACAGCAAAAGGCATGCCGGGAGTTGTAGCTTTGGTTTTCTGTGGGGACAAGGAAAATTATGGCGACAGCTTGAAGGCAACCCTGGCCATGCATTGAAGGTGATAGAGAGCGGGGGTGGGGGGGAGAGAAACTAAAAGTTACCTCACAGGCCTTGGACTGCCCTACCTTACAGGGTTGTCATGAGGGTGAGAGAGGAAAAACGGAAATGAATTTAATTTGTTTAAAAGTTAACTCACAGGCCTAGCACTGGCCTATCTTCTGGCTGCTTTCCTTTTTTCATAATAATAACTTCAGAGCACATCCATACAACAGTTCCCCGCGTCCACTGAGATCCGTTTCCCTACTATATGTTATTCAGATATCTGGGCAATGCCAGGTATATTTTGAAAACTTATTTTTAGGTTTGCATCTTTTTTAGCTGGTAGAAAGGGTGTTGTATGTCCTGATTGTTTTTGAAGTTTAGACGGCTGCTCTGACCAAAGCATGATGGGAGGTGTAGGCATTTCAGGTACAACAAAAAATGTGTTTTATCACGAAGGTCTAATTTAAAATACAGTTCTTATTAACACAATTTTCCATTGATTCTAACAAGACAATTTACTAACTCAACCAATTTTTTTAAAAAACAACCTAAAGGTGAATAAGTTGCAGAGAAATGTATTATTTATCAAATAAATGTTATAAACATTATTCACGGACATGAGCAATGCCGGGCATATCAGCTAGTTCTTAATAAAAGTATTTATATCAAGTTTTCTATCAGTTCTGATATTCAAAATGGCCAACAACATAGATAATAAAACAATCCATTAAAAATTGCACAAAGTTTTATTTTTAAAAAACAACACCATGCCACTCACTGCGGGTGCACCTTAACAGTATCAGTCAACAAATACGCTAAAATATCTGCTAAAGAGCTACGTTTTAGCCATATGTTGAAAGGCAGTCCTCAGGAACGGCTATTTTATAGACAAGATGCACTGACTGAAAATGCCCATTCTCACAAACCCATCTGAAAACCTCAGTCTGCAGAGAGGAAAGAAGTAGGGCCTTTGGTTCAAGTGTGCAGATACATACAGAAAGAAGAGGTCCTTAATGTAATCTGGTCTGAGGCAACTAAGGGCTTTCAAGTTAAAAGCTAGCACTGTGACTACCATTTTGTGTCCAATTCAATGTAGATGAAATCATGTTGAAATTATACACTCCATCTACCTGGTCCCTGTCAAAATTGTGGAAGCTGCAGACGTTACAGCAGAAACGCAAAAACCTTTTAACTGCTAATGCTCACTGATCCATGTTTCACACTGGATTTAAGCTGCTTTTTCCGAGGCCTCTTGCAGTCTGTTAAGCATTGCCTGTTCCTTCTCTACCTTCCTACAAAACACGGGAAGGGTTGCTTCTGTGGCAGCTTTACCCCTAGCTATCCCGTGTCCATTGGGAGCTCTTTCTCCCCCGTTAAATATATTACATACATACATAGTTACATACAGCATCAGGACTTTCAGCAGGGATTCCAGGCTGCAACCCAGAGATTCCATCTTTACTTTTAAATTTGTTGATGAATTAGGAGAGGACGTAACTCGGCTTCTCCCTCTGCATTTTTCTCTCAATCCTGTTATCTTCCTCCCTTTCCAGCCTGCTGAAACAGGCAGGATTCTAATGTAACATAGAAGGAGGACAGGTGGAATCTGCCTCATCTACTGATTCCTCCTTTACCAGTTTGACAGGGGAGTAAGGATTAACATAAACAAAAGAGAAAATTATGTAGGCCTGCCGAAAGAGAGCAGTCTTCATGGCTCTCTTAAATTCATGAAGACTGCTAATTTGTCGATTCTCTTCCGGCAGACCATTCCACAGACTGGGAGCGGTAGAAGAGAAGGTCCTCTGGGTAACACTCGTCAGCCTAGTTCAGGCTGATTTGAGTGAGTTCTTCCCAGAGGACCTGAGTGTGCGGGGCGGATTATACGGGAGAAGGTGATCCCGCAGGTAACCTGGACCCAAACCATATAGGGCTTTAAAGGTAATAACCAACACTTTATACTTCGCCCGGAAACTGATTGGCAGCCAATGAAGTGCTTTTAAAACTGGTGTTATGTGGTCACCCCTAGATGTACCGGTGACCAACCTGGCTGCCATATTTTGAACAAGTTGAAGTTTCTGGACTAGGTACAAGGATAGCCCTATGTATAGCACATTGCAGAAGTCAAGTCTCGAAGTTACCAGCGTGTGTACTACCGTCTTTAGGTCTTCCAACTCTAGGACGGGGCGCAACTGGCGAATCAGCCAAAGCTGATAGTAGGCACTCCTGGCCGTCGCGTCTATCTGGGCTGTCATTTGGAGCGATGGATCCAGGAGTACCCCCAATCTGCGAACACAGTCTTTCAGGGGGAGTGCAACCCCATCCAGAACTGGTTGACACACCTCCAAACCCAGGTTGTGGCCCTTGACAGCAAGTACCTCCGTTTTGTCTGGATTCAACTTCAGTTTGTTTTTCCTCATCCAGCCCATTACCGCCTCCAAGCATTCATTCAGAGGAGACATACTATCCTTAGCTGACGATGTTATCAAAGGCATAGAGAAATATATTTAGGTGCCATCAGCGTATTGATAGCACCCCACCCCATGCCTCCGGATGATCTCTCCCAGCGGTTTCATATAAATGTTAAACAGCATTGGGGAAAGGATGGCACCCTGTGGTACATCACATAGCAACTCCTTCTTTGAAGAGCAGCTATCCCCAAGCATCACCATCTGGAACCTGCCCGAGAGGTAGGATCAGAACCACTGAAGCACAGTGCCCCCGATTCCCAATTCCCCCAGGCGCTCCAAAGGATACCATGGTCGAGGGTATCGAAAGCCGCTGAGAGGTCCAGGAGTACCAACAGGGACACACTCCCCCTGTCAATACTCAGGCATAGGCCTCATCTACAAGAATTCGGCTTTACACCTGTTCCTCCGATTATGCGCATCTTCTCGGAAGCGCTTTATCGTAAATGCTTGTATGCAGGAGGTAATTGAGCACTCAACAGGTGACCTTACCGGTTGTTTCAAATGCGCTTTACAGGTAGTTTATGCGGAGATTCGCTTGTTCACATAGGCAAAATGCGCTTTAACGGCCAGACCAAAATAAAACTCACTACTTAATGCGCATTCGATAATGCGCATAATCGGAGAGAAAACGCGCCTCTATGCCCGATTTACGCTCCGTTCTTGTAGAGGTAATTTTTTTTAATGCGCCTTGAAAGAGCTTTAAATGCCTCTTGTAGAGGCAGCCATAGATCATCCACTAAGGCGACCAAAGCAGTCTCAACTCCGTATCCTGCCCTGAAGCTGGTTTGAAATGGGTCTAGAAAATCAGTGTCATCCAAAACTGCCTGGAGTTGGAAGGCAACAGCCCTCTCGATACCACTGAGGTACATAGTATTCTTCTTACTGTGTTTAAAAACATAAGCAAGCCCTACAGTGTTGGTAAATGCAGAGCCCAGGATGGCACAGTTACCTAAGAATGACAGAGACTCAAAATATTTTAGAGAAGTGTTGAAATGTCTCAGAAAATGATGTACTGAAAAGATTATTTTTCAGGGAGTTCTCCAAAAAAGGATTTTGCATAACATTCTCCATATGTTCTCCACTAAGCTTTTTGGTAGCTGCCATCCCCACCCCCACCCACCCCACGTGCACACAATGCCCCAGAATGTTTGTCTGAGGCATTGTGGGGGATAATGCAGGTTGCTTACCTGTAACTGTAGTTCTTCGAGTGGTCATCTGTGCAGTCACACAGTATGGGCTCGCGCCGACGCCGAGCCTCCCTTCGGAAACTTCTAGAGCTTAGAAACTATTGGCGGGAACCCCTCCCCCCTCCGTCCTATCGCGCATGCCCGGGTTCCCGCCTACCTCAGTTCCTTAAGACCGCCTTTGCAGTCCGTCCATGAGGTAGTGTAATTCAAAAACCAAATTTTTACTACTAACAGAAGGAATGGCATGGCGATGACACTCATAGACTCCCACAGCGAGGTCTAGAGGGGCGGTGGGGGGGTTGTGTGACTGCACAGATGACCACTCGAAGAACTACAGTTACAGGTAAGCAACCTGCATTTCTTCTTCGTGGTCTCTGTGCATCACACAGTATGGGCGAGTAGCTAGCAACACTTACCGGAGGAGGGTAGACTCGCTGATGCAACGTCACTGTAGTAGAGAAGACAGCACTGCTCGACCGAAACTAGCGTCCGAGCGTGCTCTGATGTCCAACTTGTAGTGAGACACGAAAGTTGAGGCGGAGGACCAAGTGGCCGCTCTACACAGCTCAGGGATAGGAACTCCCCTAAGCAACGCTGTCGACGTGGCCATAGCCCTTGTGGAATGCGATCTCAATGAAGTTGGTGGGACTCTCCCTGCTAGTTCGTAGCCAAGGGTGATAGTGTTGACGACCCATTTTGCAAAGCGCTGGGCCGAGACTGCTTGACCTTTCGACTTTCCGCCGTAGCTAACGAAGAGGCGTGTAGACTTTCGGAATGCGGCAGTTCTGTCCTTATAGAAAGCCAAGGCCCGCCTGACATCCAGCGTGTGTAGTCTGGAGCCCACGGCATCACTTGCGTTCTGGAAAAAAGTGGGTAGTACAATGTCCTGATTGACGTGGAAGGTCGAAATGACCTTTGGCTTAAAGTCCGGGCCTGGCCGCAGGACAACTTTATCTCTGTGAAATTGCGTGTAGGGTGGATCTATTAGTAGAGCGCAAAGCTCCGAAGATCGTCTGGCAGACGTGATAGCCACCAGGAAAGCTACCTTAAAGGTAAGTAGCCGCAAGTCTATGGTAGCCATTGGTTCGAAGGGCTTGCCGGATAAGGCAGCCAGGACTACTGACAAACTCCATTGTGGAACCATAGGACGCACCGGGGGACAGATGTTCCGGAGGCCTCTCATGAAACGCTTGGCTAACGGGTGGGAAAAAACCGTGTAGCCTTGAATAAGGTCATGGTTCGCGGAAATGGCCGCCAGGTAAACCTTCACCGACGTGCTCTTTAGTCCTGTTTCGTGCAAGTAGTCTAGGAAAAGTAGGACGTCCGTAACGCCACACGAATAGGGTGACCCGCCCTTCTTTTCTGTGAACGCTACGAAGCGATTCCACTTCCTACGGTACGACAGTCTAGTGGCGGGCCTGGAGGACTCCTCTAGGACCGTGCGCACAGAAAGTGGAAGATCTAAGTGCTGCCATCGCGACGGATTCGCCACGCTGTGAGGTGCAGCTTGTGGAGGTCCGGGTGACGAACTGTCCCTTGGTTCATAGTGATCAGGTCCTCCGTCTTTGGTAGCCGGAGATACTCCCCCCTGGACAGGCGGAGGAGGGGGGCGAACCAGAACTGGCGGGGCCACCACGGCGTCACGAAGATGGCGTCTGTTTCCCTGAATTGCAGGATCGATAGTGCTCTTGGGATCAGGGGGAACGGCGGGAAGGCATAAACAAGGCCCTGTCCCCAGGAGGTGTTGAAAGCGTCTCCGAGGGAGCCGTTTCCTGCCCCGGCCCTTGACAGGAATGCTTCGCAGACTGCATTTTCCGCAGACGCGAAGACATCTAGGTGCGGGCATCCCCATCTGTCGACTAAAATCGATAGAGCCTGCTGCGAAAGGGACCACTCGTGCGTTGTCAGGAACGTCCTGCTGAGGACGTCCGCTTGCACGTTGTCCGTTCCGGCGATGTGGACTGCCGACAAGCGTAGCTTGTGAAGGATAGCCCATTCGAAGATGTCCAGAGTAAGTCTGAGCAGTGCTCTGGAACGCGTGCCCCCCTCCTTGTTCAGGTACCAGACAACTGACATATTGTCTGATACGATCCTGACGTGGTGGCCAGTGATATAGTCTCTGAATGCAAGGAGGGCTTTCTGCACTGCTAATAACTCCAAAAAGTTTATGTGGCGCTTCCTGTTCTTTGGAGACCATTCGCCTTGCACCTTCAAATGGCAGCAATGGGCTCCCCATCCCAGTTGTGAGGCGTCCGAGGTTATTGAGACAGACGGTTCTGCCGTGACGAACGGAAGCCCCCCCAAGAGGTTCTCTTGGAGCGTCCACCAACAAAGAGAGTGACGTATGGTGTGCGGGACTGCTATCTCGACAGAGTTTGGTTGGAGCATTGGGTCGAAAACATCCAGCAGGAAACGCTGCAGCGGACGCATCCGTAAACGAGCCCACCGCACTACAAAGACCGCGGCGGCCATAAGCCCCAATAGCTTCTGGAGGGTAACTACTCTGTGGGAGGCGGAGGACATGACCCGCCTTGCCAACTGTTGAAGTTGAATGCACCTCGAATGGGGGAGGAAGGTTCGTGCTTTCGTTGAGTCGAGGAGGACCCCAATAAACTGTATCCTCTGGACAGGGGACAGAACTGACTTCTCCGTATTGACCACAAGGCCCAGATCCCGTAACAGCGACGTAGTGAGACTGACATCCCGTAGTGCCTGGTGCTCGGATGGTGAGGCGATCAGCCAGTCGTCCAGGTAGGGGTAGAGTTCCACCCCTGCTGACCGAAGGTGCGCGCAGACTGTCGCCATGCATTTGGTGAACACCCTTGGGGCAGTCTTCAACCCAAATGGTAGGACGGTGAACTGGAAGATGCGTTTTCCCACTATGAACCGGAGGAATCTTTGGTGGGACTGATGAATAGGTATGTGGAAGTACGCGTCTTTTAAATCTACGAGCGTGAACCACATATTGCGACGAAGGAGGGGCAAGATGGATCCCAGTGTGATCATTCTGAACTTTTTTGCTTGTAGGAATTCGTTGAGTAGCCGCAGGTCCATGATAGGACGAAGACCGCCGTCTCTTTTCGGGACTGTAAAGTACCGGGAGTAGAACCCCGTGCTTGCTTCCGTGATGTTGACCGGTACAATAGCTCCCTTTTGAAGGAGGGAGGTTATCTCTTGTTGTAGGGTGATGGAGGATGGTGTACACCTCAGGTGCCCTAACTGCGGAAGAGCGGCAAATTCCAGCAAGTAGCCCCGACGAATGATGTCCAGCACCCACTTGTCCGTCGTAATTTGGGTCCAAGCCTCGTAGTAGGGTAGGAGCCTGTGGTTGAAATGCGGAGTCAGATGATGTCCCAGTTGGAGGAAGTCAAAGATGTTGTTTTGTAACGGGGTCCTGTCTCGCTTTGTGTTGGCGGGATCTACCTTGAGGGTAAGCTCTTTGCTGACGAAATGCGGGTTGCGTTTGCTGAAAACGGGGCTGATGCTGCTGTTGTCGAAAGTGCGGCTGGCGTTGGTGATAGAAATTCTGTCTGGGCCACCTACGCGGCCTATAAGGCTGAGGGCCCTGGGAGGGGTAAAATCCCATTTTTTTTGCAGTGACTCTCGCCTTCTGAATAGTGTCCATCTGTGAGTCTGTTGATGCATTAAAGAGGCCCTCGCCATCAAAAGGGAGGTCCTCAATCCTGGTTTTTGTTTCTTGAGAAAGGTTTGAAGAGCGGAGCCAGGCATGTCTCCTTAATGCCACTGATGCCACCATAGATTTAGAGAGACAGTCTGCTAAATGACGCGCGGTGGAGAGCTCTTGCTTGGCTAGCGCCGTAGCCTCTTGTTGAAAGACCTGAGCTGCAGTCTTTATCTCATCCGGCAGATGGGCGTGCAGTGCTGTCACCTTCTCCCATAAGAAGAGGTGATAGCGAGCCATGAGGGCTTGATAATTTGAAATCTTAATCGCCAGAGCAGAGGAAGCGTAAATCCTCCTCCCGAAAGCATCCAGCTTCCGGCCTTCCTTATCCACCGGTGAGGAATGGGACCTAGAAGCACGTCCCTGGGCCGACTCCACTATTACAGAGTTGGGCTTCGGATGTTGAAATAAGAAGCCAGCATCCTGTTCTTGTAACTTATATTGGGCGTCTACCCGCTTAGAAATTGGTCCTGTTGACGCAGGGGTCTTCCAGGATTCTTTTAAAGTACGCAAAATGGTGGGAAGAATGGGCAGCGCTACAGTTGACGACGCCTCGCCGTACATGACGTCGTAGGCTACATCTGCAGGGGTATCCTCTGATTCTGGGACCTCTATGCCCAAGGACTGGGCTAGACGCTGCATCTGGTCTAAGAACGAGACCACTTCTACGGAAGGAGAGGCGCGTTTGTCGGAGCCGACGTCTTCTTCCGGCGAGGGCAAGGACGGGCGGGCCGCCACCGATGCCTCTGACGAGTCAGAGGGGTAATCCTCCTCGGAATGAGAGCTGGGAGCCCTGATGCACATAGTGCCAAGAGGCGGCAGTGGGGAGGCAGCGCGTTCCTCAGCGTGAGGCGGTGCTGAAACCGTAGCAGAAGGAGAACGTCTCGGAGGTAGAGGCGGGGCAATAAAGCCCCCTGATTCATACAGCCTTTCCCCTGTATATTGATCAAAGAGAGGCTTTCTATGCTGGTCCCTCACCTGGGATGCGCCCGAGTGGGAGGAGCGGGTAGAAAAACGATCCCAGTCGTCCATCTGTGCAGGTGATTGGTGGCCCTGTATATCTCCACACAAAGATCGTTGCGGCGAGAGAGACTGGTGGGAGGGAGCCCAAGGCGAGAGTGGTTCGAAACGGCGGTCCTCCGCTTCAATCGATAGCGGGGAAACAGCTGGTAGTGCCGTCGAAGTCGACTTGCGAAGCGGCGCTTTCAGTACCGAGAAGTAATGGTCCCTTCGCTGCGTTGGTGTCGGTGGCGTCGCTATCGAAGGCCACGATATCGGTAGCGAGATCGACGCCGCTGGGGAAGACAAGTGGCGTCCCATCGGTACCGGGGAGCTTGTTGGTACCGATGCCGGCTTCGGCTTCGATGCCGACTTCGGTCTCGACGCCGTTGTTGATGCCGGCTTCGATGGCAATGTCGGCCTCGACATCGATGTCGATGGTTGCTTCGATGTCGGGGTTGGCCTCGACGCCGAGTGCTGTGTAGCCGCCGGGGTCATGTCCTCCGCTGAGGAGCGATGTTTCGGCTTCGACGCCCCTTCAGTCTTCCCCTTTTTCTTGTGGGCATGGTGGGTTTTGGTCCCGTTTTTAGGCTCTCCTTTCAGTCGCTTCGCCTTGCCCGCATCCGCGGGAAGGGAGGACTTGGTTTTTACAGGGCGAGTTGCCTGCGCCACAGGAACTGCCGGGGTCGCGCTCGTTGTCGGGACCGGCGCGTCCACCGTTTCTAACGCCGCTTTCCACAACAGGGCTCTCAGCTTATTAGCCCTGTTCTTGCGCGTTTGCCTTGAAAATTTTAGGCAATGAGCGCATGAGTCCACTATATGTGCTTCCCCTAGGCAAAGGAGGCACCTCGAGTGTCCATCAGATAAAGTCAACTTCGCCTTGCAGCCTACGCAGGCCTTAAATAGGGACGTCTGCGCCATCTTAGAGCGGAAGGCAGAACGAGAGCTTTGCTGCTGCCTCTGAAAACTCTAACTATTCGGGCCAACAAGGGCAACTAACCAACAATGTGGTTCACTATATATTAAGTCTTTACACTAATTAAGTCTTAACACTAATTAAGTAATAACAATAACAAATTTAACAATTTTTTTTTTTTTTTTTTTTTAGAAAGCGGATAGCAGTAAGAAAGAAGAAGAAGAAGAAGAGAAAACTAGTTTAGATAGAATGAAGGGATCTAAGAAGAATCTAAGCTAACTACTTATCAGAAGAAGTTCTCCAGGAGGCAACCAGCAAGGCGGTCGAAAAAGAACTGAGGTAGGCGGGAACCCGGGCATGCGCGATAGGACGGAGGGGGGAGGGGTTCCCGCCAATAGTTTCTAAGCTCTAGAAGTTTCCGAAGGGAGGCTCGGCGTCGGCGCGAGCCCATACTGTGTGATGCACAGAGACCACGAAGAAGAACAAATTGTTGTTGCTCTGTTGTTGCTACTGCTGTAGCTTGCAATCACAGGGGAAAAAATACTATTTATTTAGGGCGCAATCCTATGTTGATAGTCTGCAGCCGCTGAATTTGGAGGCTGCCAATGACCTAATGCAGGGCAGCCAAAGCACAGAAGCAATGCTCGCCTCCTTGCTCTGGCTGCCCTGCATTTCTGCTTCGAACAAGGAGGGAATGATGCTGGGGCGAGCATATGAAGTTGTGTAAGGCTTCCCTTATCTCCACCCCTACACTCCACCTGATTGCCCTTAGAATCATAGAATAGTAGAGTTGGAAGGGGCCTATAAGGCCATCAAGTCCAACCCCCTGCTCAATGCAGGAATTCATGTTAAAGCATACCTGACAGATGGCTGTCCAGCTACATCTTGAAGGTCTCTAGTGTGGGAGAGCCCACGACCTCCCTAGGAAATCTCTGCGCTCAGGTTTCTGAATGCGTAGAGGTAGCTGGTGTGTTCTCTCTGCACCAGCTACAAAGGGGACGGGGCAATTGAAGTGGTGGGGAGCAAGGTTTACTGGCTCCAAGGTTGGAACCCTGCCTCCGACCTTGGAGCCTGTAAACCGAATAATCCTATGCCTCCTGCTGCCAGAGAATATTTGGCAACATCCCCCCCCCCCCAATTTCCCTGACCTCAAATAGAGTGGAGAATATGGGGAGGCCATTTTTGCTCAGTCGTCAAATGTTTTCAAAGTTACAAATCATTTTAAGTTTTGCTATAGAAATTAACATTGCTTCATCCAGATTGTAGCATTTATTCCAATGCGGTAGTTTTACAATATTCCTTTTACCACAAATATGTTATATTTAAGACAATGCTGCTATGACAACAGTAAAAAGCAAAGACATTGTGTCTTTAGAAGGAGGATAGGACACTTTAACAGAACTTGCACTTAATAGCTTGGATCTGAAAAGAAGTTATAATAAAGAAAAGTTTACCAAAGTCTACCCCCCTCTCGTAATTCTGTCTGGGAGGGAGGCTCTCCTGAACAATGTGGGATGGGACCGGTGGGGCTACTTGAGGAAGAGAGAACTGCCCAAAATTGAGATTGAATCCTACAATCAGTTAACTGTATCCTGTGCCCCATCTCACACTGTTCAGGAAGAATCCCTGAACCACCTAAGAAGCTTTTCAGGGGTCGTAGGATGCATCAGGAAGAAGGAAAGGAAGCAATGTTTTCCTTCTGCGAACTTCCTTAAGTTAACTTATCTTAGGATCTAAGCCAATACCTTTTCACTTTGAGATAGATTCTGCTAAAGCACGACCAAAAAGTATTAAAAGGCAAAAACAAACAAACAAACCTGAAGCTCATGATATAGAACATCCTTGCATTAGAAGAATATTGGACCCCAAGAAAATAACTGTGCATTCATATTTTGTATAGGGATCTGTGATGACAAGCAGTAAAATGGAGTAAAGGCAGATATGAACACATTAAAGCAAGTGGTAAACATTTAACTTTGACAATGCCCAGCACACTAAAAAAAAAAAAAGAGCAGTAAGAGTAAAGTTCAGAGAGAAACTCTTTTTCGCTGCTATCCATACATCTTCTACACAGAAGAAAGCACCACTAGATTTAATGGTACTTACTCTTAGGTAACCTTGTCTCGGACTGCAGCCTGAATCTGCCCTAAAAGAAAGTAAAACATCCTTGCGACTCCAAAGACAAGTCTTCCAATTGTTCTTTTCCAAAGCCAAGACGGGTAAAAGCAAAACACAACACATAGCACAGGCACTATCATACTAACCCATGCAGCACATCTGTTCGACCAGTTCTGTACAGCATTTTAATCCCACCGGTTCTTTATTCTGCACTAGCTTGCGACCAAAGAGCTTCCCCATCATTCTTGGACAAAGGTTTGGAGATGTGGGTGAACCATGCTACTATGCGGCTAAGTTTCTTAAACTCTTCAATTCCAAATTATAACTATTTTTTGCTGTGCAGCGTGCATGTGTGTACAAAACGGAATACTTCTTGAGAGAATAGCTCCTCCCAGTAGAAAGAAAAAGTAGAAACTCTCCCATTTAAGCAAATATTAGCAGTCACCAGCCTGCTACAGGAAATCAGATAATGGTCTTTCACATGGTATTTCTTAACAGAAATCTTGCATGAAGTGACTGACTGTTTTCAGTTTTAACTTTACAGGTCACTTCAGACTGTGCAGTCTTTAAAGCCATGTTTTCTGTACAGAGACTTGCACCCACACACTGTGAATGCCAACCTATTTCATTAAAACAAGGGTGGGCAATTTGTGGACCTCCAGAACTTTTGGATTCCAACTCACATCACCCTGCCTCCACATGTTATGCTGGTTAGGGCTGGTAGACGTTGAAGACCAAAAAATCTGGAACATCACAAATTATCAACCTATGAACCAAAAGGAAAATTGTACAGATTACGGTTATATGCCAGTTATGGTTATAGTATTTCCCTAGTTTCCAAACATGCCATAGTTTCTGGTGGCACTTACTCAGAAGCTTAATAGGAGGTGTGAGCCCAACATATTAATACTGAAAATTTTCAGCGGCCGAGAAATACCCGTTCCCATCTTCTATGGTTTTTTATATTGTTTTTAATGAGCCAAGGGTGCTGTAATTGGATAAACTGGAGGGCATTCACATCACCTCCCTCAAGTGACTCCTCTCAGGCTAGGGTTTTACACAGGCAGTCCCTGAGGTGGTACAAAAGACTGTACCACTTCAGATTGCAGGTAGGGGACACCACTTTTGAATGCTTCCCCACAGTTAAACAAAAAACTGCAAATAGAAAACTAGCAAATCACACTGCAAGATTCTACCCCAGCCCTTTACCTGTGCTTGTTTTCTGCTGGCAGACACTTTTAAACAAACACATGTATTAAAAATGTGGTTCTCCTGCTAGAGTCTGTGGTGCGTTCCATTCTACAACCTCAGCATTCTACTACCTCACTCGCCTTCAATCACGGTTAGGTAGGACCTCAGAACTGGCAGTTCTCAAAGCCTGGGGTGGGTGATGGTTCATAAACTTTCCAAGACCTTCCCTATAAGTCTTCTAGGGTTCACCTTAGGCTCTCTTGCTCAGGAAGCTTTTAGGCAAGGTCATGTGAAAAACTTAAATTAGATACCCTTCATTTCTAGTACACGTAGTTCTAGTTCTTAGACAACCCTGACTCCTACAGGTTTCAAGACAAAAAAGGAACAAACGTGGGCAGTCTTTAATCAAAAGAGGAAGACAGACTCAACATTAATTGGATGTAGCCTCTTTTGTTACTCTAATCTGCAATCTTGCAGAGCTCCTACTCATGCTGATACATTTGGAATTTCAGCTTACGACAGTGGCTAGGAGGGCTTTTTAAGGAGTCCATGTGGTGAGGAGGCTGTGAACATTTTAGATTTTAATCTGGTAGCTGTCTTTCAAACCTCATATCTTGACTATTGCACTCTACATGGGGCTGTAACCAAGATGATGAGCTAAAAAGAAGCCTGATTCGCTAAGGTCGTTATCACACGGGCGGTTTTAAGCACGCCCACCTCGGCTTTGCTCCACTTCTTCAGCGCTGGGTTCGCATGATGTCGTCCCCCTCCTGCTGCTCTCTCTCCCTGAGGTCGCAGGTTTTAGTTTCGGTTTCGATTTATCCCTCAAGGGCAAAGTCCAAAACAGACAAAGTTCAATAGGCCAAGCTGAGATATCGCAGCTATACTGACCACGTGTGATTCAAAATGCTAGACTAGAATACGAAACGGAGGGTGAAGCTGCAGAAGCAACCCAGGGGGAAAATAGCATGTGTGATAAAGTCCTAAATCCAACACAGCCTTAACCATCCATGCATAGTGACTCACCAAACAATCTAAAAACATCATGTTTTGCCTGCCTGCGATTGCTTGTGAGTGCATTCAGATGTAAGGGTGAACATGTTTTGCTATTGTATATATAAGCAATGGTAAACCTCGGACTCACCATCAGGAGAAGAGATTAGAAGCTTGCAATCACAGTTTGCTATTTTCCCTGAACCCAGCAAAATATGATTTGCTCCCAAACAAGGATCAAGCAGTGGTTAGGGAACCTGGTTTGATGGTAATTGAGGATAGCAAAATTTGTGGAGGCGCTATTACTGTTATGTTTAGGATATTTTATGTCTCAGATACGTGACTTTTGGATCATTTTTATAACAGTTGTAATTCTATCTATTTTAATTTGCTGTTTATTGACTTGTTTTCTTGTTGTTATTTTTAATTGGTTTTTAATAATTGCTGTATTTGCAGCTACTTTTAATCTGCTGGTCTATGACCGTAATAAATTATATTTGGATTTGGCTATTTTCCCTGAACCCAGCAAAATATGATTTGCTCCCAAACAAGGATCAAGCAGTGGTTAGGGAACCTGGTTTGATGGTAAATTATGGTTTGAGCAAACCAGAGTTAGTCAGGTTTGGATGCAATTCTAGTTTGACACTAATAAGTAGAACAGAAGCTTCTAATAATTACTCCCCACATAAAGTAGAAAAGCAAAGGAGCCCCCAGGTTTGCTGCTGCTGCTGCTGTACATAATGGCAAAGCATGGCTTACAATTTTGTCTGAATGCAAGGAGATTGGCAAGCAGATAGCAGGCTGTAATACATGGATGGTGGGTTGCATTTACCGTATTTCTTCGATTCTAAGACACCATCGATTGTAAGATGCACCTTAATTTCAGTACCACCAACAGGGAAAAAGCTTTGATTCTAAGTGTGGGGAAATCGCCATCAATTCTAAGACACACCCTATTTTTAGAGATGTTTATATGGGGAAAAAAGTGCATCTTAAAATCTAAGAAATAGGGTAATTTAATGGGTCACAAATTCTGCAGCCTGGCTTAGAAAGAAAAGAAGAAAAAAGTATTCTAATGAAACAACTATGTCACAGATTATTCTGATATGCAGAATGTCTAAAACAGCAGCTGATGTAACAACAGGGAAAGTGTGCGTTGGATTAAGAACATTCACTGTGAAGTGGAAAGGCTAACTAAAGTAACAGAAACCACAAATATATTAACTACCCTTTCTATTTAAACATAAGGGATCTTCTCAAATGACAGCCTAGCATCAACTCAAGCACCAGTCAACTGCTACCAACATAAATAGGGCTTATTTGGCAAATGCCAGGAGCCAGCGTGTGCCCCCCCAGAAAAGGTATTTCAGGGATGTATTTTCTTGGCCACTGAAGCGTGCACCAGCCCTCCACAGCTGTGTTAAAAAAAAGTTTCTTCCAGTATTTTCCTGCATAGCCACATGGCAGAGGGGAGGTCGTGTGATATGGCTTGTACTGAACAGTTGGGAATGTCTGCAAGGTGACAAGAGGTGACAGCCTACATTAAGAACATTGAAAACTGGTTGAGATGACAGGACAGACTTCATGAGGCGCACGTTGTGCAATCATACTTTACAGGAAAAAGCCACCAAGAAGTAACTTTCCCCTGCTTTTTCCCTTGGAGAAGCTTTGTTTTGAATGTACCTGACACTAAAGGGACAAAACACAATGTCGTTATGGACAATAATAATTCAACAGCTACTATTTTCTCCAAGCTTAGGCTGTGGAAAGCTTCGCCTGATGACTTTGTACCTATCATATCTTTGTAAAACACACACAAGCCAACTAGAAATAAAGGTAGCAGTCCTATCCCTGCATGGTGAACCATCATATATAAAGTTGCAAGGTCCCGTCACACTCTTGCATGACAAGAAACAGAACCCGGGAGAGGACTCTGCAAATATGAGCAGGCTTGATTCTCAATGGCTTGGCTCACTAACTGCAGTGAGAAAGCTTTGTATCCAACCCAATAGTACTTCCTAGTATACCTCTTTCTTTTCTTCTATATAAGTGACTGGTTGCAATTTGCTCAGATGGAGGTTTACAACTTGTTTTAGATGGTGTTGTACTCCCCCTAAAAGACCAAGTACGCAGTTTGGAAGTCCGCCTGGACTCTGAGCCAACCGGGGAAGCCCAGGTGGCTGAAGCGTCTAGGAGTGCATTTCACCAGCCTAGGCTGGTACGCCAGCTGTGGCCCTATCTGGAAAGATTGGACCTGGCCTCAGTTATCAACACACTAGTCACGTCCAGCCTGGACTACTGTAATACGCTGTACATGGGGCTGCCTTTGAAGACGGTTTGGAAGCTTCAGCTGATGCAGAATGCAACCACCTGAGTATTGGTGGGGCAAGGCGATCTAACCACATAACAGCTATATTGTCACCAGCTGCATTGTTTACCTGTGTGTTTCCGAGCCCAATTCAAAGTGTTGGTTTTGACCTTTAAAGCCCTAAACGGTTTGGGACCGAGTTATTTGAAGGATTGCCTTCATCCATATCAGCTTGCCCACACTTCAAGATCAGAAAGAGAGGCCCTTCTCATTTCCCACCTGTAAGGGCAATTAGGTGGGTGTCCACACAGGAGAGGGCCTTCTCTGCAGTGGCCTCAAACCTCTGGAACAATCTTCCATTGGAGGTCCGCCATGAACCTACCTTGCAGGCTTTCAAGAAGGCCCTAAAAACATTTTATTTTACCATGGCCTTCCCATGATGAATATTGTTATTGCTGTTATTGTTATTATTGCTGCTATTGTTGTTCCTGCTGTTTTTACTGTTGGTTTTATTGTTTAATTGCTGTAATATTCCTTTTCATATTTATCACATTTTATTGCTTTTATTGTTGTAAGACACCTTGTGACAGCTTCTGCCCTGAAATGTTTTTAAAAAATAAAAATTATTCTCTCCTGATCTTTATCAACTGGGGAAGAGGTGGGATGGGGGCATCCTAGGGCTGCCAGGCTATGAGATTACCACTGTCTCTCTCTAATGGTCTACTACCATGAGTATGTCTCTACATATGCTTTACAAGTGGTAGAGGAGAAGATGGCTGATAGAACTGGGGAAGAACAGGTGAGAGAAGCTATTAGTTGTCTTGCCCACTACATAAAAAACTTTAAATAGACCGGATAGATCTCCAGATTGTAAAATGGAAAGGGGGTGCCATGTGTCCTTATGTGTATGCCACACAGAACTGCACTGCAGACCACACACACTCTGATCATGATGAACATTTTCCCACTGTTTAATAACTCTAGTATTTAATAACTTTATCATACAGAGAAGCCAGAACATTCAGTGGGGCTTCAGATTTTACCATAGCAGAGAAGTGTGGACTGCCAGATTGCTGTAGATGAATGAAGGGAGAAGAGGGAAACGTTGGGCTCCCTGCCCTGAAGTGCTCTAAAGACCGGAAACCAACGCCAACAATGAGTCAGCAATCATAGCAATAAGGTAAGACAAATGTTAATAAGTAATCCATTTAAAAGCCTCCCTATCAAAATAAGACGTTTCTCTTGAACAGTATTATTTAAGGGTGGTTGATAGAAAATTTGTTGTCTGCCCACTAAAGTTTAGGTACAGTGCTTAGAAAGCCCAATTTAAGGAGAATGTGTGGGCTGGTGGGTAAAGAGAAGTTCTGGGTGAATCATTGTGCAATATGTTTACAGTCTCTATTCTGCTTTCCTTCCTTTTGCAGAACCTTCAAATTTAATCAATTGGAATGAAATAGCTGCAGAAAATGGCTAGAGCCTTGCAACAAACATTTATTCAGGGTCCACTTTCTCCTCTTGCTTTCTAGAGTATAATGACTGCATTCAGCAGCTTCCCGACAGGGGACGTGCAACTGTGGAAGTTCTACCAGTGTACTTTGCGAGACCAACAAATTAACCACTAGGTTTCTCTTACTATTATTATTTCTTTTTGGCAAATGCAATCGATTTGGCTCAGTCAATGGCTACACTATTCCATGGATCAATTCAACATTGAAATGCAGCAGTGGCAAGAACTGAATGGTTTGCATACAAATTTTCAAAAAACAAAACAAACACCTACGCACACAGAGAGGAGAGCTTTCTCTACTTTGGCACCCAGCTGTGGAATGAGCTCCCTAGAGAGGTTTGCCTGGCACCTACGTCATACTCCTTTCGATAACAGGTGAAGACCTTCTTATTCTCACAGTATTTTAATAGTTTATTATCATAGTCTTTTAACTCCACTGTTTAAATCTGTATTTTAAATTTGTATTTTAAAACTCCATTGCTGCACAGTTTTACCCTGGTTGTGTTTTTATATTGTGCTTTTATATTGTGTTTTTATACTGTTTTGTTGATGGTTTTAACTTTTGTGAACCGCCCAGAGAGCTTCAGCTATTGGGAGGTATACAAATGTCACAAATAAATAAATAAAATAAAACCCATCATTCCTACTAATTGTCAGAATTGAGGAATGGATTTGTACATCATGAATCCAGCTATTTTTGTGCTAGCCTATGGCCTTACTATAAATTAAACATTTTCTGGAGGGACAGTTCATGCTTGTGAACCAGCCACTTCTCAAGAATGAGGATTTTGAGTGGCTGAAAATAATGCTACCATGGTCAAAGAAATGCTGGCTGGCTGCTGCAACCTGCATCTTCATGAAGCTCCTACAGAAAAGACAGCATGGAGAAAATGTGGTAAGTTCACATTTGTGAACTGGATATTTGTGCCAACAATACGTTCGGGACTGTATAAAAGACAAATTATAAACCTTAAGGGTTTACCACCTACACTGGAAGAACAGGATAAGGGGTCAATAAAACAGGAAGTGAGAATAAAGCTGTGGGAGGTTAATTGATGCTAGAAAAGGAAAGGGAAGAAAATAGAAGATAAAGAGAAAGTGGGAGGGTGGCTATATGACATTTCATTCCTTGGAAATGCATAAAATTACTTAGTATGGATTTTACCAACAACCGAGCAATATGATATCATAAACTGCATTGCCCTGGAGTCCTGCTGGAACGTAATCACATCACAACGAGTGCTTAAATCCAGTGTGTAGGTGGGCTTTTTAGGATTAATGAGATTAGTTTTACTGTGGTGATAAGTAATAGGAACACAGAGGAAAAGATTATCTCCTGATGTAATGGCAGTATTTGGAGGGGGGAACATTGTGGAGGACAGTAGCTCCCAACGATAATCCAAAATGTCTAGTAGGTCACAGAAATCTTATGAGTAATCCACCAGGTATGAGTGTTAAGACAATAAAGTGCAGGAGTGTAGGAGATGGTTAATAAATAGAACTGGAAGTGTGATTTGCAGAGATTACTTGTACAAAAAGAAAATCCTATTAGTAAACTCCTTCCTTTGCGGGTGCGAAACACCTGAAGAGGGGTTACAAAGTTCTAAAGCAGCTTTCCCCAACATGGCACCCTCTAGATATGTTGGATTACAATTCCTAGTATCTCCATCCAGTCAGGTTAAGGAAGGCTGTTCTCAGGAAATAAAAGATCCTGAAGCAAGTGGAGCCTTCCTTCCCTCCCCAACCAAGACCTGAATGGCTTTAATACCTCTCCCGTCACTTTTAATTGGATTTGGAAAGATTGGCCACTTTGCTTTAATGATGATTCCTTGCATGTGGTTTTAGTCAAGGTCAGAAACGTTATCTCCTTCTATTCACCTTTCTGGTGCAAGTGTTGGATTAAAGACACAATCTGCAGATCTTTGCACACAGCAGCAGACTTCAAGCAGGTACCTGCATGCTACAATCTATGCGTGCTCTGCTACTATTGGGCCTCGGGCTTAGCTTGCGACAGGCTACCACAGAGTCCAGTTCTGACACAGGTACGATTATGGGCACATAGGCCGAAGGCAGGAAAATCCAATGAAGTGAGGTGAAGCATGACAGATATAGGGTAACGCAAGTATTGAGCAAGAGAGAGTCTGTATTGTCACTCAATGTGAAGAGCTGTTCAGACTGTCAGACTCGTCTAGAAGACCAAGACTGCCCTAGAAAGAAGCACTGTACTTAAAACTCCAACGAGGAGGCAGAAAGCTTTCTAACATTCACCCTTTTAAAATACTGTTGAAGCCTCAAGAGAAACATCAGCACCAGAGTGCTGTCAGCTGTCCCCACAGCCTGAAGGTGGTTGGCTGACATCCCAACATCACGGAGAGGCAAAAGGAGCTACAAGCAGTCTTCTTCCTAGGCCGATAGAAAATCAGGGTTAGTGTCAAGGCATCACTGGGACAACACCCCAGCAGAGCCCCACTGACAAGAGCCTCCTCCTCCTCCTCCTCCTCCATCATCATCATCATCATCTGCTTGTGCACTCTCCTCTCACTCTGGCCCAGACAACAGTGGTGGTGAGAATGGGGAGCAGGAGATGCCACGGCCTCCTTGCTCACTGGCTCTTTGCCTGTCAAGCAAGCAAGGGGTACCAATGATGAGAAAGAGGAGGAGGAGCAATAGCAGCTAGTGACAATGGTGGGGAAAAGGTAGGCTCACTGAAGGGACTTCAAAAGCTGGGAGTGGGTGCAGGGCATTCAGAACATGCAACACCTATATTGTACCAATTCCACTGGCTGCCAGTGCATTTCCGGGACCAATTTAAAATGCTGGTATTGACTTTTAAAACTCTAAACAAGTTGAGACTGGTTTGCTTTGCCTTCACCCACATCAACTTGCCCACCTGCTAAGATCTGCTTCTGAGGCCCAGCATCTGACAAAGCAATGATGCTGACAGGCATAGAGGAGAGGAGGTTTTTTGGCAGTGACCCCACATTTGTTGAACTCTGTTCCAATTGGGATTCAACAGGCTCCATCGTTACAGACTTTTAAGCAGGCATTCAAAACTGACATGTTTACTTCTGCCTTTTCATAATTTTAAGGACTTTACTTGGCTGTTATTCCTGCGGTGTTGCTGTATTTTGTGATCTCTGTTTATTGGGCTGAGTACTGTTTAATTTTTACAGCTGGCTGCTGGTATTTAATTGTATTGTGATTGTCTGTTTAGTTTTAACTATGATATTTTTATAGTATTATAAATTGTTTAATTTATATATTTTTGTAAGCTGTCTTGTAAGAGGATTTTCTAAAAGTTGGAATACACATTTATCTGACTGGACGGAAGGTGCTTAAGCTGTTCTGGATGAGATTGAACTCTCCCTGAAGGAACAGATTTATAGTTTGGGGATCCTCCTGGAGTCATCTTTGTCACTTGAGGCTCAAGTAGCCTCAGTGGCACAAAATGCCTTCTACTAACTTCAGTTGATGACCAAGCTATGCCACTATCTGGACAAGGATAACCTGGGTCTCAGTTTTCTCTGCTCTGCTAATCTCTGAGTTAGATTACTGCACAGCACTCTATGTGGGGCTGCCTTTGAAGATGGTTCAGAAGCTGTAGCTTGTGCAAAATGCGGCAGCCAGATAAATAACAAGGTCAAGGAGATCCGAACATAAAACACCAATTCTGGCCCCCTTGCAAAGGCTGCCTGAATGTTTCCGAGCCTGATTCAAAGTGATGGTTTTGACCTATACACAGCTCAGGATGACAATAACTGAAGGAATGCCTCTCCTGGCTTGAACCAACCTGTACACTATGTTCAGCATCCAAGGCCCTCCTCTGTGTGCCTCCTCCAAAGGAGGCTAGAAGGGCAGCAACAAGAGAGAGGGCTTTCTCAGTGGTAGTCCCTCAATTCTGGCATGATCTCCCCGATGAGACCCACCTGGCATCAATGCGGTCATCTTTTTGGTGCCAGGTAAAAGGCTGCCCTCTTTTCCCAGGTATTTGGCAGCGTCTAATGAGTTTAACATTAATTAAGAGAATATTAAGATGCATTTGGTTCCTGCTATTAATATGATTTCTCTAACAATCAAATGATTGCTGCATTATCTATCTTCTATATGTGCAAACAAGGCAGTTACCAACATTCTGTCTTTCTTGGCCACAAATGTGACCAAGAAAGTGTGACACTGGGTGACCAAGCTCTCACTGACAACAATCATGTAGGAGGTTAAAAAAAATTGTGAGCAGAACATAGGAGATTCGCAACACCTTCTATAGGTCTTCAGTCACATACTCACTGTTTGTCATAATGATGGGTGTTTTGCTAGTGTTAATGATACGTTGTTTTAAAATAAGTTATTTTCTTTTATATATTTTCAGCTCTAGGCAGTGGAGGCAGATGGCTCCGATGGTCGTGGGGCAGGGAATCCACTCTGAGTTTCAGTCAGAACCAGCCAAAACTTTAAAGGAGCTATCCAAGGTGCTGAAACTTAACCCCTAAATAGGTTCAGCACCTTGGAATTCTGGTTGGTTGTGGTCTGAGTGGAAACCCACAGTGGATTCACTGCCCCACCAGCCTCCATTGGCTCTAGGTTTTCCTCCATGTAATGAGCAATTGACAAGCTCCTCGTCCTGCACAACTATGACAGGAGTACAATATTCTCTAAACAAAATTCCTAGAGTTCAATGACCCTCTATGGCAGCCTCTTGTATTTGCTCACATCCTCCTTTCCTTGTTACAATCAGCCTGGCCCTCTCTCTCTCTAATTCCCAAAAGTTTGCAACAGCCATGAACTTGAAGGGGTTACAGAAAGGTAAATAAATATCAAAGGACCACAATGGATTTGAAAAGGACACTTAGAAAGCTAGCTCTTGTTTTCAATGGAATTTCTCCTCTGTTTGTTAGATCTGATTCTTACCATACAAGAGAAAGAGAAGTTAAGCACTACAACAATTTTCAGTTCAAACAAAGCAAAAGAAAAACAACAACAAGGAAAGAGGTTTTACAGGTCAAATCATTGTTCGTCTAATAACTCTTTCTTTCTTTCTTTCTTTCTTTCTTTCTTTCTTTCTTTCTTTGCCTTCCTGTATGTGGTTCTATGAACACATCATTTTCCTAACTGCAATCGTCATCATGTCAGTTTACTACAGAGGCTGTTTTTGAACTTGACAAGACTGAAAATGGAGGTACGGCTCAATGTACTTATACATATGCCTTACCTATTACGTTTGACATTCTCTTACGCATCATGGAATATCAACTCCTTGATGTTTAAGGTGTTTTGAAATAACCATAATTCCAGGAGAAAAATAATGTACAGCAGGGATAAGCAACGCGGTGCACACAGGCACCAAGGTGTCCACAGATAACATTTTTTGATACCTACGAGACACCCTATTCGTACCAATTTTTATTTTTAAAACTTTTTTTTTTGGCATTTTCTTACTGGCAGCTGGGATTGCTTCACAGTGAAATGGGAGGCTCTGCTGCCATCTTACTTCCCCATGAATGACTCTGGGTGGGTTACTTGCTCTTTGTTATTAGCAATGCTCATCCGTGGCAGCTATTTTAGGGTTGTGCCCAGGACAATTTCTTAAATTTCCAAATGTGCCCATGGGCCTAAAACATTGACCTCTGACCTACAGGTGTGTGGGTGGCTGTTTTAATGAACCTGGTTGCATTTCAGCAAAATGGTCTTCAATTATTATGTATAATAATGATATATTCCTTTCCATGTGGTCATCCTACCTGAAGCTCATTGAACAGTCAGCAGCTGGGATTCTGAGAACCAGCTTTGGATAAAGTGATGTAACTAAGCAGAGTTCCAAACAGAGAAATGATACTCCATAAAAGCCAAGGCGAACGGGCCGTCAATCTTATGCAGCCAAATGGAAGCCCAAGCAGATGGGCAGTAAATCCTGCCATGAGTCAGAGCAAGCTGGTTCGCTGAGCTGGTCAGGTCTCCCTGGGGTGCTAAGCTAGTTTTCTTTATCACTCTTGCAGGGGCTTCAGGGGGGATCGGGCACCACACTAAAGCAGTACATATCCAAAAACAATCCAAGCTTGTGGTGCACGTAATTTCAGGAGTTAAGAGCAGAGCATGAGAAATTTTTAGTACAATGCCAACTGTAGGACTAAAAAGGGGCAAGGAAATAACACTGCTTGAAAAGAGAGTAATACCACCAATCCATATTTATAAAATATAACTCAGTCACGATCTTGGCCTTTCCTCTGCTTTTCCCACTTTCCCATCTGCCAGTATGCAAATAGACAAGTTTTGGTCCTGAGAGAGAGCAGTCGAACAATCCAGGTTGCATAATTAAGTCAAAAATCACAGTCACTGGATGTATAAGATGCATCAGCTGATGTTTATACCACAGACACATATTTTATTATTCCTATTGCACTCATCTCTAACCAACACACTGCCACCCTTTGTTCATGAAGTTGGAAGAACAATCAAAATATTATGCTCAGCAACAAAGAAATGTAGAAAACTCAACAAAAGGACTTTCTAGATGCCAAAGGGATACAAAGAACACATATACTTGGATGTGCTACAGCCTAAAACCATGTTCAATTAAATCCAAAGATTTATTTTAGAGCACACTAAAGTATCCTTGTCCAACTTAGCTATGGACTCTATCAACAAAACATGGAACTTCAGGCAGCTAATTTTGGCTGCCCCAGGGAAACACTGCTATCACAATTCAACATAATTGTAGGCATACTTAAGCCTATCCATTTCAATCAGTGTCAAATTTGGTGTGGGATTTTGGCCCATAACTAGGAACATAGGAAGCTGCCTTATACTGAGTCAGACCACTGGTCCATCTAGCCCACTGGTCCATCTAGCCAAGTATTGTTGACATTGACTGGCAGCTCTGCAGAACTTTGGGCAGGAATTATCCTAGGCTTACCTGGAAATGCCAGGGACTGAATCTGGGACCTTCTGAAAAAAAAGCATGTGCCCCACCACTGAGCTGTAGCCGCTCCCAGACTGTGGAATGACCTGCCGGAGGAGACTCGTCAACTTAACAGTCTTTTAGAATTTAAGAAAGCCATAAAGACTGTTCTCTTCCAGCAGGCATATCCAGTGGAATTTTAGAATGTTTTAAGGATGTTTTTAGGATGTTTTAGGATTTTTATGCAGTTTTAATAATATGTGTCATGTTTTAATCAGTTTTATGTATTTTATCATGTTGTTGTTCCCCGCCTCGATCCAGACGGAGAGGCGGGTAAGAAATAAATTATTATTATTATTATTATTATTATTATTATTAACTAAAAAGTGCACTGAGCCCTCCTAGTTTTCAGAGGACCACAAGACAACAGAACAAACAATTCTGACTGCTGTGCAAGGATTCCAACCTATTTTATATTTATTCATTTAAAATACTTACCAAGCAATCAATGCATTGTAAGGAAAGCTACGAACTGCTGAGTTTAATAACTCACTTCACTAAGTAGCAATTAGCCAATAAAGCTGCCCTGAGGCAACATACAACAAAATCTTTGTGCAGTAAGAAAACATGAATTACTCACAGAATGACATGCTGGAAGGTTGGAGAAACATAATTACATGATTATCACTATTTCTGTAAGATTATTAAATCATCTGAGGCTCCTTTGCTTTCTTCTCCTAGGTGCCACCACCGGTTTTCTCAATGCCTGGGCAATAAAGCTCCTGGCATTTTTCAGTCAAGCATACTACTCATCCCAGCCTTATCACTCAAGTGATCAAATGGACACATATACAGTTTTCATAATGGTATTCTAGACAATGAATGAGTAGAGTGGAATTCTATAGCTCATATAGCTGCTGGCCTTCGCCAATGTTATTGTGGTCTGAACTCTCCCCCCTCCCCAAATTTCCCCTTAAAACATAGAGCTTTGGGATGATTAGTGGAGCAGAATGGAGAAGGTGGGGAACAAGATGGGTTGAGAACTGCGGTGAACTGCGCCAACACTACTCCCGACTTCCTACAGATCCTTTGGTCAGGGCTCAGCAGTAGGTTTGTGGCAGAATAAGGTTTCCTAAGGGGACCATCCTTCTCTAGAACACGTTATGGACAGAGCATGAAGGCAGGTAGTACGGAATGCATTCTATTAAGACCAACAGCAGTACAGCCTTTCCTAGTATCTGTCGTTGATCCCACTTTTTAAAATGGTTTGAAGTCTACTGGACAGAATCAGTGATACCCAATTTAGTTGCTACCTCCTAAATCAATGACACTTGTTTATGTAGGCAGCAAGTCCTAGGATAACCCGAGTGCTTTTCTTAGGTCACATTCAAGTCACTGTGTGCTTCCATTCCGAATGCAACACAGTTCTCCACGTCCAAAGAAAATGTGCTATTGGGGGAGGTGGCCCAATATTTTTTCAGCTTCGTGTGGACTACTGGGATTGCAACTCTCCTTTTTCCATTTTGTGGTATTGCTTGCTCACTCACTTATCCCCAATGTGAAAGAGAAGCCAGGCAAGCACCCCTAAATACCAATTTTCTTCCCTTCTTTCAGATTGTGGCTGAAGCCTTTGATCATGCAACGAATCAGAAAGAAATGGATTCAGTCATTATTGCAGAATAACTAATCATATAAACAAGGCATATGTTGCTCTTAAACCAATATTTTAACACTTCAGTAGGAGATATGCTGCTTATAGCAATCTTCTTTGTCTGCAGATTTGATGGTAAAATCTTTAATGGGAGAAGGAAAGGAAACATAACATTCCCATTCATTTCGGCTGCAATCCTATACCTACTTATCTGGGAGTAAGCCCCATTGAATTCAATGGGCCGTACTTCTGCATAGTCATGTACAGGATTGTAGTTTGTCGTAAAAATCTAAATTATTTTACCACAGTAAAACGACAGGAAGAAAAATGGTATGTTAGCTTTAAGTACTTAAAAAAAAAGGAGTTCCAGAACCTAGGCAAATACATTTTGGCTCTGGAAAGAGCTATCACAAACCTCTTAAATTTCATGGCCATTTGGCCCCATTGTTTATAGTTGCACTCTTTCAGTATTAGGGTGTGTGTGAGGGGAAGAAGAAGTGGGCCCTAGTATACAAAATATTATGCCACAATAATAAATCTGCTGTGTGAATATGAAACATGGCCCTTCTAAATCATGCCTTGACAGCACGTAGAGACTGTGCCAGAAACAGACTAAAAGTCACAGGTTCAGATTCACTCACAAGCAAGTAATCTATTTCAGGCACAGGGATTGATTTCTAGAAGTATGACTGTCGGCTTTTTTATTATTAAAAAAATGAATCCCTGTCCAAGTGAAGAGTGTATTTTTAGCTGATATAAAGACAAGTGCACTGCCACACTGAACTGCCACATTCATTTATACGGGTTTAAAGAAAACCTTGATAATCATAGGTCATAGTCTCCCACTGAAAGCTTGGCAAAATGCCCATGAACTCCAGTGGAAATGGGATTAAGGTTAGACTAGAGCCTAAAGGAATTTTCATTAGCTCAATAATCCACACGGAATCCAGCACTGATTCTCTTTATTAAACAGATTTCAAAAATTCTTTCTAAACAAATGTGATTTTTTAAATTTACAAGTATTTATGAGCTTCACTGTTAATCACTCAGACAAATAACTCCCAATAATATTGCTTTAATATGGCTGCATTCACATTAACTTATGCAATTATTATTTTTTGTAATCAATATCTCGCCTTAATTTTCCTCACACAGATTAAATCTAGGACTATCAATATGGAACTGCAGAATTAAAGAAACACGGGACTGGCACATTCTTATATTGAGTTTTCTGTAACATGTAAAAATTCTTACCCCATGTCCTAATATAATTATATTGTGCATTTCCACATCGACAGGCGGGCACATTCTTCTGCGGACACAGGAACTTCCCAGGACAGCAGAAGAATCAGGATTTTCCTGGTTTCTCTTAACCCAGAAAAATCCCATCCCACCAGCCGCGGACCATCCCAGGCATTTTGCCTGGCGTGGAAAGGGCCTAACTTCACTATATCCTTGTGAGTGACCACCAGGGTTTTATATATTCAGGGAACAGAGTTTCCAACCTGAAAATCAACTGAGATTACAAGGTGAAGTTATATACGATGAGAGAGAAAGAGAAAGAAAGGACCAGTGCAAACAATTATTTCTGATGTGGAAAAGTTGCCACAAGGTTTTTGCCCTTACTATTAGCTTTATGAAATAACCTTTCAAAAATGCCTACGTAAGACATATTGCAAGACACTATGTCCTGAAAATACTTCTTTACTAGGGATTTTCCAGATCTAATAACTTGCAATCCTGCCAAATGGGAGTCTTTTAAAGGAGCAATTTATCAAATGGAGAAAACTCTTCCACATTAAAAATATATATTTTTAAAAAACCTCTTCCACATTAAAATGGTTGTCTAACCCCCCCACCCCCAAGCTATATAAGTAGTGCTCTCATACTTCTTTCTGTTAAGTAATAGAAGTGCTTTGGGTTTACTAACAGATATCAGTGAGCATGAAAATTTTGGCTGGGATCCTAAAGAGCTACCTCACACACACACAATGAAAGTTTAATGATTTTCCTTTGATTGGTAGACTCACATGCCACATTACAAATTGCTTTTGAAGCTCCTTCAAGGTTCAAAAGAAGTTTGCTATGAGACATGGAGGACCGCTGTTAGAGAAAAGCCAATCCAAAGCCTCCTTTTCACATACAGAATTGTCTGGCTCTTTGAATCCAGGCTGTGAATAGGAAAACAACAACATGCAGCTAGGAGCAAAATGCTGTGAGTCATCATAACCAGCTACCAAAAAGTAAAATTAACCAACTAATCGTCTCCCAAAAGAATTGCAAGGAACCTAAGTATGTTTGTACTGTTTATTACAACAAAGATATTCCTGGTTTTCTGAGACGTTCAGTCCCTGAAGATGTGATGGATATCATCTCCCCAAATCCCACACATGACAGCTGCATAAAATCTACTTATGTGGGCTTTAAACAGCATTCAAGTCTGCAACTCAAATACTAATATTAATGTTCTAATTATAACCCAACAAAATTAGATAGTGTTAAAATATTCAAAACATATATCAGCTTTGCAGATTAACAACATTTATAATGCCATTTTTCAGTTTTAAAATATTAAAATCAGTCCAATCGTTTCCACATTTATTTATTGTTAGTTTGGGGAGATGAGATAAGCCAATGATGGTCTCTTAGCAATATTGACAATCTAAGAGAGAATGGCCTCAAGAACCCAATTTCCACACCCATTTAGTTTGTAATTTATAAGTTGCTTACCATAAAATAATAAAACATCCCATAGGACCAAAACAATAACATCACAAATCAGTCAAAACCTTAAGACGTTCCACCTTCCAAGGAGATCCCACATACAGATAACTTTGATATCCCACTTTGGTCATTGACCTATACAGAGGAGAAGTATACCTGGCTGTTCGGATCACTGTCTATAGAGGTGGGGTGGTACCTATTGCCCAAATCAGCCCACTATTTCATCACAAAGGGGAACATTTGACTACAACAAGCAAAGTCCTACAAATGCTCCACAAACAAAGTTGTCCCTGCACAACCTCTCTTAAAGGGATGACCAGTTGCTCTCAGGGCTGAACTACATGCTATGTTAAATATGTAGTATGCAGTACATAATCCTTGCTTTCTTTTTTACCTCAGAGTAAGCATACAGAGCCCCAATCTGGATCAGGGCCACTTTATGCAGGTACCAAAGGATTAAACTTTTCCACGCAGCCACTTCCCCCCCTAAATTTGCCCCCTCCCCAAGTAGATGCTAAACAAAGAGAGATAAAACCTCCATTGCCCCCAGTGAAGCACTGGCGCAGTGGTGGCTCCCAAGGAAGTACAACATGTAGGAACGATAACCAAAGGGAGAACCCCTCCCCCCTGCAACCTTCTTGGTAAGTATCAGAAAGTGGCAGCAGAAACAGAAGGGCAGCTGGGCCAGCACTGTACATGTCAACAAACCACTTATTACATCTGACTGATCAGCAGCTGCACATCTGTACTTCTCACAAAACTCATATTGACCGGTTCACACGTAACAGAAAATCATGGGTTAATTAACCATGCACAAGCAGGAGTGAGCAAGTGTGCTGCCCCCCACATGCTCCTCACTTCCACTTTTAATCAACAACCTACGATCAGCTGGTTATAAGAGTGACATAAGAACCCAGAGCACCAAATTGCTTAGGGGATCAACAACCCAGCAGTTAACCCATTTTGTTGTTGTTGTTATTTCCCCCCTAAATAACCCAATCACACACCACACTTACAACCTATGACCCGGCCTATTATTCATTGATTAGAAGCGGAAATGAGGAGTGTGTGGGAGGCAGTGTGCATGCTTCCACCTGTTCATGCATGGCAAATTGTGGTTAATTAACCCATGATTTACCATTACATGGGAACTGGCCCACTGATACGGATTCTAGTGAAAAGAGAAACTCTGTATTGATGTTTCTGAACCAGGAGGGTAAAGTTTCATGAAGAACTCCCCCCAATACCAAAAAAGCTTTTCACTAGTACCAATGGCAATGACTGCAGACTGTTGGCAATATAGCACTACAGCTACCACCACTCATATATATATATACACACACACACACACAGCCCACCACCACCAGTATTGATTTTACTAGCCAGAAGTACTGCAAATGTAGGCAGCTCCCTAGCCTGCCAGTCATAGTCTTATAAAGTAAAGTGACTTGAAAGCTAATGCAATGGATAAATGATCCCTTAAGTACACAGGATATGCAAGGTCTCTGCACTCTTGATATCATAACGTAAGTTTTTCTTGACAACATCATTAAATGTACTGGCATTATTCTTTTGGACTGTTCAGATGTTCTCCAGCTCTTCCATCTTATGCCCAAATGTACGCCAATTCCCCATTTCCTATGGAGGAGTGAAGAAGGCATGTAATCGATCATTGCACTTTCTTTCTACAGCACTACTGCTTAATTTTTACATAACATTTTCCAGTATTTGTTCTGTACAAAACACTTTGATCTCCAAACAGCTCTTCCAGCAGATTTACAAGATACATGATTATTCCATTATTCCCCAAATAGTTAAGGGAAAGGCAGGCAAAACATGAGCAAAAGAGGAAGGAGGGGGGAACATGAGTTTTAAGAAAGGTCATTAAGTTGTTGAAAGTGTTGCTGCAAGAAATAAAATAAAAACAAAATTAAAAAAGAAATGGGCAGACAGGAGGAGAAAATGCTCTTGGCACATTTCCCCCACCACCACCACCACAAAAAGAATATATGTTGCAGGTTTCCATTCATTAACAACAAACCAACATCCATAGGAGTGCAATACCTGTATTAGGACCAAGTTGAATTCATAATCTGGTAGGAGGTAAAGGAAACCACAAGGGGTGGGGAATAAAAAACTAAGAGTGTGTTGTTGTTCCCAACATCTGCAGTTTCTACCAATCTTAAACTGGAATATAGGTAAGTTTTGCAGAAAATTACTACAGTGGATAATGAAATAATGCTAAAACTAAAACAGAACAAGGTTAATGGGGAAGATATATATTTTAGCATTTCTTCAAATATAAGCTGACAATATCCCTCTGGGAAGATGCCCAAAATTAAGAAAATTGTTTTATGCCATAGGTTGAAGATCAACTAACCTAGGATCTCTTATTTCAGTAGAACATGAAGCAGCCTTTAGAAAAAAGGTGTTTGCTAGCAAGGGAAGCCCTGAAGTGGAGAATGAAATAGACAAGAGGAGGATGTCAGTATGCTTGGCTCAATAGCAGACAGGTGGTCTTGTGCAGTTGCGCAAGAACCTAAAACTTTTTTTAAAATTGCAAACCCATTCCCACATTCATGAGGACTCAGAAAAAAACATCCTTTTTGCGATCTGAAGCGGGGTGGGGGATTTCGTTCAGGAAGCACTGAAATGGAAGATGAAACTGAAGACATTGACAAGAGAGAGCAATGACTAGGCGGTCTTGTGCATTTCTGCAAGACCCCAGGAAAAAAACTTTCCAACATGTTCCTGCATTCTTAAGGGCTCAGAAACTTTAATTCCCTTTGGTGATCTGATGCAGGAGAGGGGGGAATTTCCCTTGGTAGTTTTCAATCCCAGTGGGGAACTGCAAGCATGCAAAAATGGTGCTGACATAGGGAAGGAAATTTTTGCTGCAAAGGCCCCTGGGATATGTGCCAGCAGCAGGAGGACTAAGAGGGACAGAGAGAGAAACAAGCCACAGCAAACCGCTGAGTTGTCAGGAGTAAGGAACAAGCCGCCAAGTCACCATGGCTTACAGTCATGTGATGCGAAAACTCACCTAGTGTCTCATCACACTCTACTCTAACTCAAAAGCCCAATATCCCCCTATACAACCCTATCATTCCAGTGTCTTTGGCCTTCTCCCATTACCTCCACCGTATCTCCCATGCCTCAGTTCTCCACAGCTGCCAAATACCTGGGAACATTTCAAAAACTCTACATCTAAGCTAAATTATTTCAGTTCAGCAGATTTACATACATTTGTTTGATTTTCAGACTTTATTTTAATTCTAATTATGGTAGGTTTCCTGATAACAGAACTTGAGAGGTTTTTGGCACTCATGGAGAGGAATTTATGACATTTAACTTTGAAATATTCTGGGGCACATTACATCTTCGTTGTTAAAAATAGAGCAATAACGAAAATGGCTATTGATCCAGGGATTCTATGTGGCTTTCATTATTGTACCGTGGGTAGGGCATAAATCAGCCACCGGAGATGGGATCTATTAGAACAGGCTATAAATGATTTTCCAGTTGCCATGAGTTTTTCCTGTCTTACATCAGTTGAGTTCTAGGACTTCTTCCAAGAACATTAGATGAGCTCATTTCTACCTGCATGCAACTTAATTGATTTCTAATTTAAAGGATGCTTCTGGACTAGTCCACACATTGACCTAGTTCACATGACACAACAGGCATTGTGCTGGGCACCTATGGGCACTATTTTTGCATGGCACCCAACTTGCTGTAGCTTGTCACGTCATGCAAATCCAGGGGGTAGGGGTTGTTCGAGGGTTTATACAATTGCAAAAAAAATGCATGGCTTGTTTTAAGGTTATGTGAGGGTTGTCTAACCTTCAAACAACCCCTGCCACTTGGATTCACACAACATGACAAGTCACAGCAAGCTGGGTGCCATGCAAAATGGCCCAGCACAATGCAACAGACCCTGCAGATGAATTAACCCATAGTGGGCTGTTGTGACATGTGCTACTTCATAAGGTGGCTATAACATATAAAACAGGAGTAGGCAAGCTGGTGCCCTTTAGAAGTTTAGAGCTGCAACTCCCATCAGCCTCAGCCAGAATGGCCAATGGTTCGGAATTATAGAAGTTGTAATACAACCTCCCAGGAGGGCTGCAGATTGATATGGAAGGTAGAGCGCAGGGCCATCTAGACACAAACAAAGCTCTGAAATCCCTCTGTACTTTTAATGCTGCTGGGTTAGCTTTCTCGACTGTAGGTTAGTTTTCTAGACAATAGCTTTCTAGACTGTACCCATACAAATAACATCTTGAATATTGTGACCTCCATCACTGTTCTGTGGCTACAGCACTTGAGGCAAGAAGTAGAGACCAATTTGGGAATGACTTCATTAGAGGTGTTCAGATATAAATTAACATGTTTGGCTGGACCTGTTGGCCCACATGCTTCCTCTTCCCCTCGTACATGGCAATTCCCTCTTTCCTTTCCTGTTTTGAGGCAAACCATAGTTTCCCATTACATGTCTTGCAAGAGAAGCACAAACCACTGTTTGCTGGTTTGGACAAAATGGCAAACTAGCTTGTAAAAAAAAAACAAGAAAGGAAGAAGGGAATTGTGTTTGACGGGAGGAGGGAGCACACAGGCACAGAACACGAATATATGGTTTGCCATTGATGTCTGAACCATCCATTAGTAAAGCATGACTGAATCTCTGGCAGGAAAAACTACAGTGGGATCCTGGTCTCAAAACAAACCTTGATGTCCATGTGAGTTAACCAGCCTAACTCTGTTCAAAGGTGTCGCCACAATGCATTGTATCCAATGTTAGTCTAACCTAAGTCCCATTCATTTCAATGGGTCTATTCTAAGCAGGACTAACAATGAATGCAAGCCTCTTTACTCTCCTATGTGTGTGCTTGCATGCTGTTCCTCTCATCAGGCATACCATCTTCATTTCACAATGGCTACTACTCCATCCACAGAAGCATTAGCCCAAAGTAACATCTTTCCTCCCACTCCACCACAATTAATGGGCATACATTTAACTTTCTCCCCACTCCTCTTTTTTTTGGTTACCTGTTATCCTGGCTCTCTGCTAGTATAATGTAACCACTCGTATTCATAAACATCCTTGCTTTTATGATGCATCTCAGATTCTAAAGATCAAAATGCTTTTTTCAAAGTGGCAAAATTTCTGCACGTGTCTGTAGGCTGACTAGATAAAATCCATGTTAGGGCTCATGTAACTTTAACAGTTGTAGAGAAAAGGGAATTTCAGCCAGTGTCATTTGTATGCAATTAGTCCCTGGTGAAATTCCCTCTTCATCACAACAGTTAAAGGTGCATGCACTATACTAGAGTGACCATATACAAAAGAAGGCAGGGCCCCTGCAACTTTAGTTGGTGTGATGAAGAGGGAATTTCACCAGGAACTAATTGCATACAAATGACACTGGCTGAAATTCCCTTTTCTCTACAACTGTTAAAGTTACAGAAGCCCTGACCTTGATTTTATCTGGTCACCCTACGTGTCTGTACACAAAGAATGCAGTGGAGCAACATGGCAGCATTTGTTATAGGCTCACTTGGGATTGTACAACTACAGGACAGCGAAGATGGCCACAATATAAAATATGTACTAAACAACTTAGGAGTGCTTATTTCCCCTCACCCGCCATGAAACTTTAGCTAAAGGATAATATTTTAACTTGCATAACTTCTCTCCTGTATATCTATAACAAATGTCTCTCATACTTCAGTAATCTATTCAAACTAGTGAGGTGCATTTCAGTATGGTGGGCTGTGTTTATTTCTCTACTGGTCTCTATGGCAGAACCTCCAACACTTCACCAGTGAAAACAGGGGCATTGGCCCCCTTCTCAATTCAAAGGATCACTTTAAATGGCCCACGTCCCCACTATTCAGGGGTCAACAAATACCAGCTTGGCTTACTACCAATTTTACTCCTATCTCCATCCCACAGCGGAAGAAAAAAAGGACCCCACCTTTCTTCCAAGCTCTCTGGGATTGCTAGAAAGCAAGAGGAAAAGGAAAATACATTTCTGGCTTGCAGAAAGCTTTGGAGAAGGACAGAAAAAGTGGGATAATCCTTCTCCAGTGCTTTCTGCATATCAGAAAAGTATTGGAATCTTCCTCCAGCCTTCTAGCAAGGCTGGAGGAAGAGGCAGGGGCTCATGCAAAGCTTTCAAAACAGAAACAGCAAGCATTTCCCCCATTTTTCCTGTCCTCCTGAAAAACAGAAAAGTATTTTCTTCTTCCCCCCCTAGCAAGCACTGAGGGCTGCAGGGAAAGGCATAGTCTGGCAGAAAGCTTTGGTGGAGGTCAGAAATAGCAGGTGTTTCTCCTGCTGCGTCTGTCCTTCTGCAAGTGTTTTGCAAGATGCCTCTCCCATAAGACCTCTGTGTTTGCTAGAGACCAAAGGAAGTGGAAAAGGCATTTGTGACTTGCAGAAAGCTTTGCAGAACAGAAAAAGCAGGTGTAATGTTTTCCCTTCTGTTTCTTTCCTTCTGAAAATCAGAAAAGCGTTTGCCTCTCCTTTTAATCCTCTATAGCATGGATGGCTGAAGGAAGAGGCAGGATCTTCACCTAATGCTTCTTTTATTCATATGTTTTGGGAATGCCCAATAGTCACCTTTTGGGAGAAGGGTTATACGGATAAACTTTGTATTGGAACAGTCTTTAATACTGAATGATGTGCATGTCGTCCTAAACTACTTATCGGTCTCTTGGAAGCTAACATATGGTCAGCACAAGTGGATTTTTCAAGCTCTTATGACAGCCAAAAGGACTATTATTACTATATTGGAAGCATAAATGTTCACCTCCCATAATGAAATGGACTGAGGACCTAATGCTATCAACACTTGAATATAGGCGCTACTCACGAGTGGATAAATATATGGATATTTGGTCTGCTTTTCTTGAAACTTATGTATAATCTCCCCCTTTTTTTTCTTTTTCCAAAGAAAGAATGTTGTACTTGATGGGCTATTGATATTTCTATGCATGTAATTTTCTATTCATTTTTCATTTTTCTTTTCACAATTTGTTTTCTGTTTTGTTAAATTCACATTGAAAGGAAAAAGGATTAATAAAAAAAAATACTTAAAGGGGACAAAACTACATGCAAGGCTGCAACCCTAAGCACCCTTAATAGAGCAGGGGTAGACAGCCTGGTGCCATCCAGATGTTTTGGACTAGAATTCCCACAATTCCTGTCCATTGGCCATGCTGGCTGGAGCCTACAGGAGTTCTTATTCAAAATACCTGGAGGGCATTAAGCCCCATTGTACTCAGTGGTGCTTGCGTCCAAGTTAATAAGTTAAGGATTCTGCTGCATGTTACAGTTTGGAATCTGAGAACTGTTATAGCTTAGGTGAAGTTTGCTCATGATCTCTGTGATATTAAAGCCTCTTCAGTTTGTCCCCACACCCTTCTCTCTTATGAGCTATATATACAAACGGGGTCAGTTCCTGCTTGCAGTGCTTTCACTGGGAACAGGCCTATTCCCAAGTGAAAGATATGATGACAGTATTGCATTACGACTACAGTGCTGCCAGTACAGCCTATGTGGTTCTGCCAGTAATGTAGTACTACTCTACTCTAAGCACTGGGGCCTTTCAGTAATATTTTATAGGCAATATTTAACTAAACATTTTCCTGATAGGAGTTCACACAAACAAAGCCTGACAGAGAGTTTGTTTCATTTCTCCAGAATGCTAAAGAGAATCTATTAATTTGGTTGTCTGTAGCTATCAAGCATACAGTTCAAACACCTAAACAATTTGAGCTCGGCTAGTGATGACTTTTAACTGAACTGCTTATAATAATAAAATAATAATTAAATGAATGTCAGCTACTGACTCAAATGAAAACCAAGTACAACTGAAGAAGTGTCTTGCTTGCTGACTGAGCATTAGTTTAAATTACACATGACAGGGTGCTAAAAGGTCTCCCTCAGTCTAGCAAGCCAGACACCCTGAGCAAGTGTCAGAGCAATGTCATGAAGCAGAATGTCAAGCTGTTGCTTTCCATGTTACCAGTATGAGACAGTTTTCAATGTCTGTGCATGTCCCTTTATTTATTTTATTTTGCTGCTTACTGTAACATACAGTACATATTGTGTATATCTTTGTGCATGCGTGACAATTTGTATGATTTTTTTGAGAAATGCTTTTAGGACTGATTTATACATATGAGAGGGGGCGGGGAGAATGCCATTGAAGCAGGTTTGCCAAGTTGCAGCCTGGAGTTCTGTTCACTTCAGTTAGGGTTGCCAGTTCTTTAAATGAAATAAATGTATCTTGTACCTGGTTGGGACCCAGGCTAGGGATGCAGAGCTCAGAATTTCTTTGGGCATGTCTGAGTTGGACTTCCAGAATGTGTCCTGCTTTTTTGAAAAACAGAGATGAGAAATTGCTCTTGCTCTCTGTTTTCTGTCAAGTTATTCCAGGGGAAGGGCTGTAACTCAGTGATAGAACATGTGCCCAGGTTCAATCCTTGACAACTCCTTGGAGAGCTTCTGCCAGTCAGTGTAGACAATACTGAACTTCATGGATCGATGGTCCAACTCACTATAAGGCAGCTTCCTATGTTCCTGTGCCTTCAAGGCAACAAATAAAACTCCAGGTGGGTTGATTGATTGTTCAATTGACAACCCTAACTACAGCAAGCAGGGAACAGTAAATCCCAGAATCTATGACTGCCTCATCCCGTTACATTGGGGGATTTAAAGATATATGAAACATAGGAAGCTGCCTTATACTGAGTCAGACAATTGATTGGTCCATCTAGTCCAATATTATTGACACTGACTGGCAGTGGCTCTCCAGGGTTTCAGACAGTATTTTTTCTTTGCCCTATCTGGAGAAGCCGGGGATTAAACATGGGACTTCTACATGCCAAGTATATGCTCTATTACACTGAGATGCAGCCCCTTCCCTATGCATCTTCTCCAAGTTGCAACCAGGCAATTCTAATATTTCATGCACAACCAGTAGTAAGTGGCAAATGCACAAAGCAGGCAATTGCTTTTAAAACAGCACTTTCTTATGCCAAAATCATAGCGCCTGCCACCACAGCCCAAGGTCGTACCCACTAATGCCTCAGTCTGCAGTCTGAGTGAGTGGAGTAGAGTGGAATGGAATGGAACGGAGGTATGCAAGGGATCAGCCTAAGCCGAAGTCTTTTAGGTATGTGGGCTCCCAATCCAAATAAAAAGGGTGTGAAAGCAAAGAGTAAGCAATCTGCTTGGCACAGAGCAGAAAAGCCATTTCACCCCAGTGTTTTGCATGACATGATACTGTAACTTTCAGAATTTCAGCTTGGTGCTTAATATCAAGATGAGCCTTGGGGCACTTACATCTTGGGCTGCCTCTAAAAGAGAGGTTTAAAGCTCTTTCAAGGCGCTTTAAAAAAATTACCTCTTCAAGAATGGAGCGCAAATCGGGAGTAGAGGTGCGTTATCTCTCCGATTATGCGCATTATCGAATGCGCGTTAAATCGCGAGTTTTATTTTGCTCCGGCCGTTAAAGCGCATTTTGACTATGTGAACAAGCGCTTTTGCACATTAACTACTTGGAAAGCGCATTTTGGACATCCGTTAATGCGCTTCGCCGCCTCTCGCCACCTCTCGTGCAGAGGTATTAGGTGTAAATGCGCTTCAACGATGATGCGCATAATCGCCTAACTGGGCGCAAAAGCGAATCCTTGTGGAGGGGACCTTGGGCTGAATGGAGAGTATTTAGCAAGCAATGTTGTCATGAGATCCTATGTCTGGAGTCTCAAGAGATTAAAAAGTATGAATTCATCAAACAGTGCCAATTAAATGCCTCACAATTAGCTTAGGACATAGCAATCAGAAAATAAACCTGAATACACCCCAACACAGAGTTGCATACCTCCAGCATGATGCCTGAAATTGGCCTTCCATAAAACAAGTGGGCAGAGGAGGCTTCACGCCTCCAAGCACCGCAATTACTCAGAAGTACTGGTGTGATTGGATTTGGGTCAATCATAATACATTCTATTGGAACCACTGTCTATAGAGTTTAAAGCAATTGTTTATCAGGTCTCAGTTGGACTCAGACCTGGTTCCTTTGATCCCTTTATTAAAACACTGGGCTCAAATCCCTTAAGTGTTCCAGTGCCTCCAGCCAGTCCCACTTTGCTGAAATCACTCCTTTGGTTCCTGGCCTCCCTTCCATAGGCAGGAAATCACACTCGTTCCTGGTGAATGGCAAGCTCCATAGTTTTGAGGCCTCCCAAGGGCTTAATATCTCCACTCTCTGTTTGCATGGCAAGCCCAGTTGTCCTGGTTGCATTTCATAGCTCTTGCTCCTTTGCTGAAATCACTTTGAGCCATGGAGCACCAGAGTTCTGCCTCGCTACATATTGCCCCAGTTCTGGCGGCTAAGTCTCCACCTTAGCTGAAACAGTGACCCTCCTGCAGCCTCGTCCAAGGCTTTCTATTGCTCCCATCTCAGGAGTTTCCCCACAATCCAGTGCCGTCTTCAGGAAGGATCCCACAGAATTCCAGGTTCTTTTAAGTTCTTTATTTTCTGGAGGTCATTTCTCTACAAATCGTAGCCTCCCTTGTTGTACTCCCTTTTCTATGGTGTGTTTCTGTGGGTGTGAATGAAAATTCAGTCTGTCTTTTTAACCAATTTTTGGGTTGGAACTCTGCTACTTTAATGCAGACTTGCCCTGTGGGAAAGATTATGGCCTGTTCTCCTTTTTTCCACATTTCTGCTTTATGCTCATCTTGGTCAGCCAATTCTTCTAGAAGGGAGGGTTGAAATAAAATCTCTTATGAAGTCCCAACAATTCCAATTGTGAAACCTACATATCTGAAAAGAAAACGCTGGAAGAAGCAAGTTGTGCGGAATTTGGTATGAGTGTGTGTAGATACTCACTATGTCTTGCCCTCCTCTCTTGACCCAGTGATTGTATGCAGGGATTAGCCCTGGCTTGCCATCCATGATCGGAAACAAAGGCCCATGAACTCTTTTCCCCTCCCTTTGTAAGCCAACCCTACTTCTCAGATCTCTTTCTTCTTTTCTTTTCTTTTCTTTTATCTCCTTGTTCCCTTGTAAGTTCCTCAACCCCTTCACAATCAGACTCAACAACATGCATGTCTGCAGTCTAGCTTTCCATGCACAGCAGCCTTCAGTTCAGACACTGAGCAGAGTTTTAGAGCTATTTGCCCCACATTTCAAACTCCATACATGGATGGGTATGTTATCCACTTTGCTTCATGCATTGTTTGTTTAATAGGCCTATGCCTGTTCATCTTATGTGCACTGTTTGAATCTAGAATTCATAGAAGTTATCTTAGTATGGTTGTTGCTACAACTTAATTCCTGATAATTGATCATTTTAAAACCTGGATTCCTGTTCAATAAAACCAACTTTCCTGTTGGGGAAAAAACCTGTGTGTCTGCATGCGCTCATTGGGACAAATCTGCCTAGACGTAGTACAGCCCACATCAAAAGGTATCTTAGATGCATGCCTCTCTAGAGCATGTGTACAGGTATTCACATGTTCAGAGAAGGCATTTGCTAACACTCTTCACCAAATACCTCATAAATGCTCCCACTAGCCTGTCCAGGACATTTCATGGGTATATCTTTAGTAGGCAATGAGTATTTGGCTTATGAAATTAGAGAAGTGTTCATGGCAATATGGAAAGGTAATATATTGATAAGGAACATCTAACTCAAGAGGATAGAAACTGATGTAGCCAGAAAGATTTATAACTTTCTTCCAACTTTTCAATTGGCAGTGTGCAAAAGAACGTACAAAAATAACACATTTTAATGTGTACGCTGGCTCTTTGCCTGACAAACTATAGGTTCATTTGCTAGAAACCTAATCTAAAGCGGGATGGAAATATAAAGGTGTATGAAGCAGGCTGAGCAGAGATGATAGGCATTTAAACAGCAAATGAGAAAATGGAAACTACTGACTACTATTTGGGAGAAGATCCAGTGGATGATTTTTGGAGGTTTTAAGAGCAGAAACCAGATGTGCTGCTATTCATGACCATTTGCTTCATCATATCTACAATATTTCTCTAATAAATAACTAGATGCTTAATGGACATCTGCTGCCTCTCCTGGTCTAAATTTATCATCTTGCCTCTGGAGCCCCACTCTTTAGATTCCTGAATCTGGGTGATGAATTGTGTAGACATCTGGTCTCTATCTTTTCTACTGTTCCATGACCACTATCCTCTGAGATCAATAGTGCAAGTAGCATATGATACATCTTGCTCTTTCTTTCTTAACCATAACAATGACAGAGAGAGGGAGGGAGGGAGGGTAGGAGGGAGGGGGATGCTACATATTCATCAACCCATAAAATGCTGAAAGCTAACTCACAGTAGCTTGGGGGTGGGAGGTATAACTTCACGTTGCTTGAATAGTATAGTACCATTCAAAACAAATTGAAGCTGCAATCCAGTACACACGTACTTGGAAACAAATCCCACTGAATTCAATGGGACTTGTTTCTGAATAGGCATACACAGGACTGCTTGTTAAGAGGGACAGTGATATTCTACTTTGTGAGATTTGCACTGTGGTCTCTGAATTTACCAGATTAAAAGAACTCTCGTGACATTTTTGTAGAAAAGGGGAATTCAGCAGGTGAAGCTTGAAATACAAGGAAAACAAATGTGATACCTGCTAGAATCCCCTCTCCTATAAACTAGAATCCCCAGAGTTCTCAATGCGATTTTCAGACAGTGGTGTAGTGGTAAATTTTGAAGTACAGGCATTCATTATAAAAGTCCCCATTGATACCCTGAAAAATTCAAGTTGCTGTGTTGATCCATGTCAACAAACCAGTTCTAGCAGTTTCCAACTGTAGCAGGAGCAGGTCTAATTATGAATATAATGGGTCTTAATGGCTCATTCAAGACCAGACTGCCTCATCATACTTTGTATTACAACAGGGATAGCAAACAACTACATATAGTTGCTGAGAAAATTCATTGCCTATGCCCCAAGCTACCATGAGGATTGCCGTTAAGCTCAGAGGGGACAGAGAATTCTCAGGAGGGTGGCAGATGATTTCAGTGTCCCTGCTTAAAAAAAAAAGTGATCAGCGCTATCACCTCTTCATATCTACAGAGCAAAGCTGGTGTTAAAGCCACAGAAACAGACTTGGCAGATGATGTAGACAACCTTACCATTCATTTTAACCCAGTTTGGCAATCTCCACACAAAATGCTGAACCCAGGGAAAGGTGGATGTATAAATCCTACCCTATACTCTAATTAATGTTACCAGGCCTGTTGGGTCCATTAAAAGGCTTTTAACGGGTCTTTGCATCATACTTAAACAGGGTCTTGCTTTATTTTCCTGCCACATGGCACACTACTGCATCATTCTGTCACGCACAAAGCCATCTAAATGCCCTCTTCTCTTTAGAATTGCTGCTTTCCATGTATGGCTTTGTCAATCCCCCAACAGTACATTTATTTACACAGAATATTTCATTCATTCAACCATTTCCATCCATGCTCGCCCACACATCCTAACCTAAGGCTTCAAGCTTCTCTTAACCACATCAGTCTTTCATATGTCAGTAAGCTGCTGAGCACAAACAGACCAACTAAGTCATTTCTTGTGTTTCCCAGTATTCCAGGTATGACTGGATATATGTGCTTTCTTTTATCTGGGTATCCTGTTGTCTCTTAACAGATAATTACACTCCCAATTCATGGAAGCACGTACCTTGTGGAGAATTTAACCAAATAAGTTAAAAAACAAAACAAAAAAACATTCACTTGGATAATACAGATTGGACCCAAACATGTAGAACTCTGATCCTAAAGGCTGTATCAAACATCTTCCCCCCACTTTCCACATATACACATACCCCCCTCTTGCATTAGCAGAATGCGGTAAAGCCAGGGGCATTTTTGTAAAATGAAGCCTTATCTAGACAGACTTTGTTCCATGTGAAGAAACATTTCTGAAACATTTTTGTTCCGCTTCCTCCCCCCCCATCCACAATGTATCCATTTGAAGAATGGCATGAGCAGTTACTTTTTTTCTACTTGTAGTCCTATGAATCCTCAGGTTGCTTTTATATCAGATGTTAAGCTACGGGACAAATGTCTTCACAGTTTGTTACATCAGCTTGGTTGATTCAAATGATATAACCAAACTATACAAACTGCACAGCAGATGGGCTATTGCAATATGTAAGATTGCCCATTTTTAATGGCTTTGTTTCAGCGTGTCCGTTAGGTGCCTGACGCAGAAAACAAAATCCCATATGTAGCATTTCCTGGCATAAGAATAAAGTGATGAGAAAAGCTTCATCTTTGAAGACAAAAGAGCAGAGGCAGTAAAAAAAAAAATCAATACAATATCACAACTTTATCAATGTTTGAGGAGCACATAGACCTTTCCTCATCAGAACTGAGGACATACAGACATCCTTAATTAACACAAAAATATATTTCAGCCATTGGGACAAAATGCTACATGAATCCTTGAAATGTCTAAATCACGCATTTTTAATATGAGTGGACAGCCGACTTTGGGCAACTCTGGCCACAGTCATGCCTGCCTTAGTTGCACCATTTGTACTACTGTCACAGGATTTATGTGGGGCTGCTCTTTGGAAACTTCAGTTGGACCAGAATGCTGCAGCTAGACCATTGGTGGTTACAGGAAGAATGTGACTCACTTGTTACAACAGCTTTATTGGCTACTGGTCTGTACCAAGCACAATTCAAACTGCTGTTTATGACCTGACAGACCACCTTCTCCCATATGAGCCTGCCCAGGTTCTAAGATCTTTGAGAGAGGATCTTCTTTTGGTTCTGCCACCTTCAGAGGTATGTTTAGTAGAGATATGAGAGAGGGCCTTCTCAACAGCTACTCCCAGGCAGTAGAAAACCCTGCTGAGGGAAGCTAAATTTGCTCCCTCTCTGCTGTCCTTCCACCAGCAGGGAAATATGTTCGTATTCAAGCAGGCCTTCAGTCTGTAAGTTGGATCTGTTGGGTTGGTGACATTTTTATTCTATTGCTGTTGTGTCTTTAATTGGGTTTTTAATGTATTTGTTTTATTATGTTTTAATCAAGTTTGTATTTAATTTAGCTCCTACGATTGTAAAATGCCTTGAATGCCAGTTTCTTGGTAAAAAGCTGGGGAATAAATAAATAAATACACAAAACTCTAAAGCTAGGGGAGGGGTGTAGGATTGCACTTGTGCTTTTTTAAATTTCAGGAATAAGCACAAGGTGGGGCTCAACAGGAAATATAAGGGTACATTTGCAATGGGACTGGGACTTCCATGACTTCAAATAATGCTTTTAGCAATTAACACCTCTTTATTACTTGCAAATGACTACTACTCCTTGAATTTCCAAAGTGAATCAGAGGCCTGCAGTTACCAACAGGCTTCATTTATTCAATCCCTCTTTGCTCAAGTGCTCTTGCATCAACATCAGTTTACTGTCCTCCTGAGAGGGATAGAAATCTAGTCCCATTAGTTAAAAAGCTTCCACCACCACCCACCCTCGCTACTGCATGAGTTCTTGATGTTGTTGATTTTGGAAGACCTGACTCATCTTAGAAAGCTGCTTTACTTTACAGCTGTATTATAACCAGGAGGCTAACTTCTGCCTCCTGTTTCACGCTATTGTTCCAAGCCTCTCTAGCCAAGTGGATTATTTAAACAGCCACATTAACTCTGTCTTAGCCTGGTAAATGCACCTTAAAGAACAGAGTCTGCTAGTCCAGTATAACAAAAAAAGTTGTTTCATGGGTTCTAATAAGTATTAGAAATCATTTCAGATGTTTCACAGGCATGTGCCTGTGACTAATGCGTATAAAGGGCACTAAGAGTGTATAATACAGGGCTTCAAAACCTCAGGCATAAGGCCCAAATCTGATTCTCTGGGGATCTTCAGAAGGCCATGCCCCCTTGTCCTGTCCCCACCCCTTTTCCTTCACCCATTTATCTTTTGGTCGTTTTCTGGGCTTTGTGCAGTTTTTTTTCTGTGTCAACTCTGTGCAAGAACAAGATGCATTTCTTAAAATTCTTCTGGCCACAGAATTATCTCTGCCATTGCAGAGATTTCCATCAAGAAAGGCTATGAAAACAGGAAGAACCAGAAGGCTGCAACTGATTTGATCATTTAAGTTATGTATAATGAACACAATTTGAATTAGGTGAATGCATCGAATCTCTTTGTTTTGTGTTCCCCATTTTCCTGATAAGTAAGAAATTCTAGGGGCAGCCATTTACAAGGCCAGTTTCATTCTGAGAAAAAAGTAATAAAGGTTCATGGTGTTTTTGTAACATAGGAACATAAGAAGAGCCATGCTGGATCACACCAAGGGTCCATCTAGTCCAGCACTGTCACACAGCGGTTAACCACCTGTCGACCAAGAACCCACAAGTAGGACATGAGTGCAACAGCACCTCCTGCCCATGTGTATATAGTGTATATATAAACTGGTGTATATAGGCTTACTGCCTCAGATTCTGGAGGTAGCACATAGCCTTCAGGGCTAGTAGCCACTGATAGCCTCCTCCAAGAATTTATCCAACCCCCTTTTAAAGCCATCCAAATTGGTAGCCATCACTACAACTTGTGGTAGCAAATTCCATAGTTTAACTATGCACTGTGTGAAGAAGTGCTGCTTTTTATCACTCCTGAACCTCCCACCAATCAGATTCTTGGGTTGACCCTGGGTTCTAGTATGAGAGAGGGAGAAAAATGTCTCCCTATCTACATTCTCCACACCATGCATAATTTTGTAAACCTCTATCATGTCTCCCCATACTTTCTTTTTTTCCAAGCTAAACAATCCCAGCAGTTGTAACCTTCCCTCATAGGGGAGATGCTCCAGCCCCTTGATCATTTTAGTTGCCCTTTTCTGCACTTTCTACAGCTCTACAATATCTTTTTTTAAGTATGGTGACAAGAACTGTATACAGTTTCTTCCTGTTTTCAAAGCCTTTCTTCATGAAATGTTCTACAATGGCAGACAGAATTCTGTAACCAGCAAAAAATGAACATCTTATTCTTGCACAGAGTAGCAAAAGAAAAAAACTGAAGAAACCCCTCTTATGTCTCATGATAGCAAATTCCATAATTTAACTATGTGCTGTGCGAAGAAGTACTTCCTTTTATCTGTTCTGACTCTCCCACACAAGCAGCTTCATGGGATGAGAGAAGGAGAAAAAATATTTACAAATCGAGAACTTGAAAATTGAGGAGAACTTTCTAGTCTTTAAAGTAGCATCAGTTTCCCCCCAAAACTTCTACACACTGATATCCCCAAGGCTTTTTTCCCCTTCACTCACTACAGTTCAAACAGTTTTATCTCCACCTTCTACTCATAGTCTCTCATACTCATAGAGAGAGAGAGAGAGAGATTATTTTCATCAGGTGAAAATGAAAGATGTATGTTTGGAAGGTAGATTGGTTTTTCATTTTAACAGGAAAGCCTCTTTTAACTCAATGTATCTGGGTAGAGGCATTATTACAAGTGATGAAACTCACTGAGTAATCCTGCCCCTGACATCATGTCATACCATAGCGCTGTCCATAGGCATCCACACGTACAACACAAATGCCTGCAGCAGGGAGATCTTCATGCATACAACTATATGGGTAGATCTACAATATGATGTGCTGAGTGAGGCTCTGTTCCTGCTCATGTTGTGAGTTTCACCACTTGTAATAATCCCTGAATAGAGCTTTAGTTTAGAGGTTAACTAATTGTATAGCTAACATCCTTATATCCAGCTCATTTAATGTTAATCTAGTTATTATTGAAGAGAATACTGAAATGAAATTTCTTTAAAATCTGATATTTCTGCTTTTAAAAACCCCTAAAACATTGCTCTTTACCAGCCCTGCCCTATTGTCTTTCTGCCTTGACTAACTTCTTTGACTTGCTTGGTCCAGCTTCACTACTACAGCACAGAACAACATAATCCTTATCCTGCAAGAGTCTTTGCCCATGTGTCTTTAGTCGGAGAAACAGAAACTGAAAATCCAGAACTTTCCTGACAAGTTAGATTGGACAAAGCCATTTTAATGAGATGAAGAACTGAAATGAATGCTGTTAGTGTAGGTTTAGCATGTTTATGGTGAGATTTAATTGTAACTATGTTATTTCTTAAATGAAAAATATAGTATTGTATTTGATTTTTTTAAAAAAAAAGTTTTAAAAAATCCAATTTAAATTTAAACAATATTTTTACATTTATTTTTTAAAAATCAGATTTTATCCAACCTGTTATCGTCTCAATAACTCCTTCCACACATTGATTTTACAGAGTTTATAACATCTGAAAACTATTTTGATTGCAAAGAAAAGCTTTTGTGGTCCTGGTAGCAGTGCTAGCTATCCTTTGCTGGTTTGGGCTATTATCACAAACCGAGAGAGAGAGAGAGAGAGAGAGAGAGAGAGAGAGAGAGAGAGAAAGGAAGAGAAGGACCAGACTGTCTGAGCTTGGAGATCCATGTGGCCCCTGTTCTTTCTAGACTATTCCGTATGTTCAGGGCCTTATAAAGTTCAGTGTGCCCATAAAAACCATTCTGGTCAGATTGCTAGTTTCCAGGTACAATTGGGACAAAAGGTTATACTATTCTAAACAATAATAAGTGCTAAAGTATTTACCAATGCCAACATAAATATTTTAATGAAACATTTCAATACGTAAATAAATAAAATATACACAAAACAGTATACTGTTTCAGACTTGGCCAAGAAAAAAGAAAATCCAGAGTCAGGAAGTCTGTGGAAGCTGGGATTGGTGGGTGAGTGGTGTTTAAAACTGATTACCATATTATTTAATTAAGCCTTGTAAATAATGCCCTCCCAGCCAAAGTTACTAGTTTGCAAAAACAAAAGCGTACTAGCCTGCTGGGACCTGGTAGAGGAGAAACACAGCCCACTGCATTTCTATGTTGGGTGCTGAGAAGGCGGTTTCCCTCCTGTAGTACTGGTTTCTATGCTGAGCACAGAGGAGGGATGAAATGTTCCACACACACACAGCCCATGCACTTACTTGCATGCAATTTCTTGTTGCCTATGCATTGTTTTCAACATGCTTAAATACAAGTCTGATTTAATTTCACCAAGGATCCTCAGAATGATCCATTAAATTCACATGTACTTATACCTCACTTTCACCAATCCAGCTACAGCGGGCAAAAAATATTTTGTAAATTAGGTAAATTATTTTCTTTCCTGTGGGAAGTACAGATTTTAGTTTACAACAAAAGGTTCTAGCATTAAAAAAAAAAAGATCACATCCAGAAATGTATTTCATTAGGTGTGCGTCACCTGAAATACCTAGCCTACTGGATATGGAAGCACATACAGAAATGTGTAGTTTTCTATACAAAAGCAAAATTCCATACAAAATTTGAAATTAAATTCAGAGGTCTCTAAAGATCCTTTTACAATATTTTACATATCTATCTTTAGCTAAAGCTCACAAAGTTCTAGTATATTGAATAAGGAATCTATCAAATCATAGTATGGTAAATTCCACTCGTTTTCCTATTCCATGTAACTCTTGTATCTGGTTTTTAACAAGTCAATATAAAGCTGGGGAGAGAGAGCGCTACTCTCTTTAATGCATGCCTTACACATTTTTGGCATTACATGGTTACCAATGTTTTAAAAATGTTTCACTCTAAATGTCAAAACATAAGATATGCATTGTTTTCAACACGCTAATGTAGTCTTCAAAATGTATACAGAAAGCCCTGATGCATAAAGAAACAATAAACCATTCATCATGTGACTGTAATCCCACAATGCCTGTGATCCAGCATATGGAATGCACACAAGACTCCCACTCTCAGCTATGGCATGGGAGTGCTGTAGGAACTCTTTTTCCTACCACAGCGAGCAATGGGGAAACAAGTGTGAGGCTATCTCACTAGATCACGGCCTGTGACTGGAACTCTGGTCTTGTGCACATCATCAAGCAGACTTCCCCAACTTGGTGCCTTCTAAATGTTTTAGACTTCATCTCCCATCAGCCCCAGCCAGCATGTAGTTCAAAACATCTAGGGGGCACCGTGTTAGGGAAGGCCAAAGTAAGCCATCATAAAACCATCTCTGACTGGATGCAAGAGTTAAGACACAGTACCTTTAAATAGGCTGACCAGACCCCCCCGGGTTTCCCGGTCCTAAACGGGAAAAATGGGCCAAACCAGGCTGACTGGGCCCCAGGGGGCAACCTCCAGGAAACAGCTCGTTCTCCTCCCGCGAGGAGGGGGGGCGGCGCGGCGCGGGTGGGGCGGGCAGCGGCACGAGGCACTTACCTGCTGGGGCGTCTGCTTCCCTCCGGTGCTCGGAATCTACTGAGAAACGTCATCACCCGGCGCAGTACTGAGAGACAGGCCAGGAAGCCTGTTTCTCAGTAGATTCCGAGCACTGGAGGGAAGCAGACGCCCCAGCCGGTAAGGAGCACGGGGCGGGCGACGCAGGGCGCCGTGCGGGCAGCGCGGGGCGGGGGGGCGGCGCGGGGACTGCACGGGGGGGTGTTTTGGGGGGGTGGCCGGGGGGGGGGGGTCCGGGATTTTGATCCTCAAAATCTGGTCACCCTACTTTAAACCACTTGGACTTGTAAAACTGAGGTCACTCCTCCAGGATGTGTTTTTATGTTCCCATCAAACTCAAGGTCACCAGCTAACCAAATGCAAATTTTCAAATGTACTTAGTGCCTCCTTTAAGTCTGGCTGTTTTACACAAGCTCTGTCAGGCCCACATCCTAGGAGAATATTTCAGAATCATAATGCTTGAGACAGTCAAGAATCAAATGTCAGTCCAAACAAAACATTGGACTATGGAGATAAGCCAGAAATATTTGCTCCCAAACAAACCAAGCAAGGGTCAATAGCCAAAGATTCAACATGAGCTCACAGTCAGTGGCAAAAGTAGAAATGAGACAAAAGAAAGATCAACACGATATACATGGTGAAAGCAGAAATAGCCACAGACCACTGGTCTATCCTGAGCAGTGTCAAGGAGTCAGATGGAAGTTTTCTTGACTACCACAGAGATAATATTGGAGGATTTGGCATACCTAATTGAAGCTCTTCAGTGCTGCAGTTTCTATTCTCTGCTTGCATAGCTCAGTGCCAGAATGGGAAACTATTTTCTGCCTACAAAGGCAGAAAAAACAAGGATCACAGTTGAAAGCAAATATCTTAACTGCAAAGGGGTACTGACTAGAAGAAGATTAACCTGGCTATGCTCACCTGACAAAGACTATCCTAATTCTTCCAGCCAGCCATAACTCCATATGAAGAGGCCAATGCCTCTTGCTGCTTCGAGGCACTGACAATTTAAGGAATATTTAGGATGAGATATATTCCATTCACCAGCTGCAGTTGCTTTGAAAATGGCATTCCTCATGGCCTTTGTGATTCCTGACAAACCACCAGACATTCATGCGAAATTGGCAAGAAACTGACTTCCCCAACCTGGTGCCTGGGAGATGTTTTGGACTACAGCTCCCAGCATTCCTTACCATTGGCTAGTCTGGCTGAGGCTGATGGGAGTTGGAGTCCAAAATTATCTGGAGGGCACCAGATTGGGGAAGGCTGAAGCAAACTAAAATAAACAAAAGAACAGCAATGTGGGCTTACAAATAGAATATACACCACCACTTTTATCACACTGAAATAAAAACATGTTTGTAGAGGAAAATCTGAGGAATGACAATCCCTATAATCTTATAATATAATTTCACTGACAATTGTGGAAGAGGAGATATTACATGTGATAGGGTGCTTTTTTAGCATTTCTCAAAATTTCCAATTTGTCATGTTAGGCTTCGGTGTGGCGGCGGGAGGGGGAACAGGAGATTTTTTTGTTTATCTTTTGTTTCTAGTGTCTGCATGTTCCTCCACCCGCACCTCTGGGCATTCCCATCTCTAATCCCACCAAGATATCTTCGTAGATATGGCTGTACCATGCTTTCTAAATATTAGTTCAGTGAATCATTTATCTACAATATGAAATTGTTTAACAACCGAAGAATCTGAACACTAATCCTGCAGTCCTATCTTGCAGTTGCCATCACTGTGGTCAGTGGGAGCTCTGCCTGAAAATAGACTCATCTACCATTTGTTTCACTACAATTACCACAGAAGATCTTTGCGGAGTGAACTGTTATTTTCAGAGCTATGACTGTTGTAGGTATTTGTCATGATTTAGCTATTCTTGTTTTGCTACGGAGCAATAATCACAGAAATGGCAATCTGTGCTGTAACCATGACAGTGCAGAATCGAGAAAAGGGAATGGAAGTATATTTACTTCCATAATTGTCCTAAACATCTTTCCTGTAATCTGTAAAGCACCATTCACATAGATGGTGCTATATAATTGATGATTATGCATATTCAGTGCTCTCATTCATATGCATGCATGTGTTATGGTTTACCAAATGGATGAATCTGTTATATGCACATGCATGCATATATTTTTCTGCCTGCTCCTGATAGACGCAGAACGTAGCTAATTTTAGATTCAAGTGGTGTAAAATGTCACAACTGGCACATGACTGGGTACTGTAAATTCATCTTAGAGCAACAAAGCTGCCCTGTTATAAACTCCTGAAATAACTTTTGGGTCATCTGTTCAGATGAACAGGTTAGATTGAAGCATTTTGATTGCTCCCATATGTAAACTATATAGTTTGTTAATACAGCAAAAGCAAAACTACCAGGCTCTATGTGACTAAATATGAAGTGCATTGATATGTTGAACTACTGATCTAGGCTTGCTTGCTTTGACACACCGGTCCTCATAATCGGCACTTTTGTCCAGGGTATGTTCCATGAACATCTTGTGCAGGCTGGTCCATATTTCAAAGTACTTCCAGGTTTTGTGCTGGAAAGCATCCCAATAGGAGATGCTGACTTTGCCCGCAAGCTTCTTTGTGATGTCTGAACAGACATGAAAAGGAACACTGCCCCACTGTTAAGTTTGCTGCTACAAATGACAGGCTGGAGTCTTTACCTGTTAGTAAATCCAGTTGCTGGTAGGTACCTCAACCTGCTATTTCAAACAGCAAATTGGCACACTTCTCCATGAGAAGATTCAGACTCTGCATGCATTTCTTTGCATGCAGAGAACTGTGTTCAGCAATGCAATAAATCACATGAAGACAAGAGAGTTCTACCTGCACAATAGACCTGCAAGCATTCTTTAGACCTGCAAGTCAATATTAATTACAATAACATCACATAGGATCTTACTTTTGTTGATTTAGAACCAACTGTAAATCCCTTATGGAAAAAGTTAATAACAAGTTCTCCAATAGGGAAGTTCAGCCAAGGAGAGATCTTTTATCCTACAGGATGATTTATTATTCATCAGTGGAATGAAGAGTTTGAAGGGGTTCTTGGATGCAAAGCTTCAAGCTGTACTGCAACACACCCTCTGCAATATTGCTTTCTCCACCCAAAATATGTGTGAAGTTTATGAGAGGACAGGAGCAATACTTATCATATTAATTGTATCCCATTTATCAGTATAAGATTGCAGGGTTAGGGGGCTTTAAAATTACTTTTTAAAGATCCAAAATGTATTTGAAAGTGCATGCATAACTATAATTTGTCCTTTTAAAAGTTGGTTACAATAATTTATAGCATGGACTATTTACTCCAATTGGAGAAAATCAAGGTGTTGTCTTCCAAAAAATATTTCAGGCATGCAATAAGGCTGCATTCATTGACATTTATGGAATGCTGACTTCAAGCATATTTTAGGTTTACATTGTAGCCATGGTTTTTACCTTAATGAAATATGAGTAACCACAGGCACTATCAAACAAGGTTAAGCTTTCTTATGTCCCATTGCTTTCAGTGTGTGTGTGTGTGTGTGTGTGTGTGTGTGAGAGAGAGAGAGAGAGAATTAATCATATTCTTCTGTTCCACTGATAGCAATTAGACTCAGCTCCAATTAAGTACTTAACTCTGACTGAATCATACTCCACATTTTTAACTTTCAATATAACTAAACATTAAATAGTTACTATAATCCTAGCAGTACTCATTTTTAGACAGTGAGAAAGTTAAATGGACTTGACTGGAAACTGACCATTCTCATGCGGTGTCAACATAATGAGCTGGTTCAAACGTAACACTAAACCATGTTTTAGCATTATGAGAACAAGCTGAAGTGAGCCTCAGGTTTGTGTACTTCCATGCAGGGAAGGAGACTGAAAACAGTCATTTTTGGTTTTGAATAAGCCACAATTTATTCATGAAAGTGTGATTTACTCTAATTATAGAGATCTGAAGCTACAATCTGATCTTGATTTGTTCAAAGTAACAATTGTTAAAATCAACCACAGTTTTCTGAGTTGCTATATCATAGGAAACTATGGTTAATTAGAGAGTTCCTTGCTTGGTTGCTGTAAGTCATGAAGGGAGGAGCAAAGGGGCTAGAGGTGTGGGTAAAAAAGGAACATCCACATCTCAGATTAATAAACCAAAACATGATTGTCCAAACATGGCCACTGTCTCTGAACATAAGATATAGCAAACAAACCAGAAAGTAGGGAGCCACTTCTATACCAAGGATATTTAAGCAATAAAAACAATGTTATTAAAAACATTAGTTCCACAAGTATTCCTGGGATGTTAAATCTTTCTAATGCGTGAAGCAATATTTACAAAGACACACATTATGCCATATCTGCAAGTTTTATTTTGATACCTAATTAATTCAATATTTCCATTTTTCAAAAGTGTCCCCCACCTGTAATAAACATGTACAATGAATCTGTTGGACCTCCAATCAAGAGACAAGGCAGGATTTCATCCACGGAATAATGTCCATCCCACATTTTCCAGTTATATTCAGGGGCATCCAATATTTAACATTCAGATCAATGTATTCAAAGTTTAACGTGGTACCATGAAAAAAGGACACTTTTCTTTACTCTTTTAGGCAAGCAGAACTAGAAGGCTGTATATTCTGGCTTTAGAAACTATAACTAAGGGTTCCCTTAGATGCCTAAAATACAGAAGTCTCTTTCTTATGAAACATATCAGTCATAGAAATAATTATTTAACAGGTGTCTGCTCCACTCATCTGCACTGCCACTGCTCCTTTCCATGTTTCTCTCTCCGTAGTATCATTGCCATGACACTGAATACAGCAGAATTCTTTAGTTTGCCAGTTAACCCTATAGAAGAGACAGAAAACACAAGCCTTGCATGCACTCAGTGCTGTGAAACACAGGTGAGGGTTGAACTGTATACTCACACAGTTCTGCTTCCCTAACCTGAAGAAGCTGAACACTGAAAAAATATCACTCAGTGGAAGGAAAAGCCATCTTTAACTAGCATGTCAGTGCAGCCTGTATAGCATGATAGCTTTTAGGAATCTTTCCTTCTTCATCAGCTCTCGCTATTAATGGGGGACAAATTTAATCAGCAAGTAAAAATCCAGTTAATTGTGATAATCAGGACTAGATCTCTCAGAAGGCAGGGTAAGTAACCCTTGCCTCAGGCAGTGGATCGAGGGTGAGGGTGAGTGGCAGACCGAGGTTAGTCACCCACCTGTTGAGCCCCTGCAGCCTGCCATTTGGCTCACATCACTGCCAGGGAGCTCGAGGCCCTCCTGGCCAGTTTGCATAAATGCCCAGCACAATTGCGTTTATGTCTCCAAGGCTGGCTGACTGGCTGGCCCACCCACCTACTGCACCCACCACTTCGGTGCCTAGTGGCACTAGGGCTCTCCAAATCATCCACCCCATTCAGCACTGCTTGTTTTGAGGGTTAAAGTTATTTCAAATAGTGTTTGCCACTGTTACAGCAAAGCACCAGCAGTGCAAATGATCCCCAGTCCACCTGGCTCACGGTGCCTCACTCAGAGAAAGAATCCGTTCTTCAGAACATGGCATTGCTGGGTGAAATGGACCCAGAAATCCCAGGAGTGGCCACACTTCCATCACTGATGCAGCACCAAAACAATAAAAATTGGTAAGCCAGGAAGGAGGACGTGGTCGGTTTGTCTGCCTCTGCCAGCACAATGTCTTTTGCCAGTCTTAGCGACAATATTAAAGCTTGCAACATAGATATTTTAACTAGGTGTTTTGATTTTGTTCAACATAAAAGAGATGCAAAAGATTGGGGCATTTGTAGTCATTGAATTAATTCTAATGCCGTTTCTCAGAACAACCCAGCCAAATATCTGTGATAATATTTAAGCAAGTACAGAGAAAATATCATTAATAAGCACAATTATTCAGCAAATGTTAGTTGTGATGCCTGATTGCTTGAGTGTGAGCTGAACCTTTTATAGAACAACAGTAAATACACTGGATAAAGAAAAAAAACCCATATCACTAGTAACACTTTTTAAATTATCTAATGTTATTATGTATTATGATATTATTATGATTGACATGACACAGTAGCTAAGGCTAAGATCCTAAACACATTTGAGACCACAGTTGTACAAATGTGAATAAGATTCCAAATTTAAGCACAGAACACATGTATATGCACAAAGATAGCCATTGGCTGAGAAGCTGTGATGTCATGGAACATTCTCATGAGCATTCTCACTGCTTATGAGTTAAACTGCCAGCATGGAGATCCTGGGACAGAAAAGCTCATAGGTTGTTGGCAGTATGGAGTGCAAAAAAAGCAAAGAGATAGGAGGCAGATGGAGCGTGTTAGAATATCATGAGGGAAGGAATCTTTTTAAAAATGTTTTTATCCATGCGGCAGCCCCATCACATGCACCATGAGCCGCTAGCTTAATTTTCCTCTAGACCACACAGGGGAGGCATGTGGCCCATAGACCACCACATGAAGCCTGCAGGCTCCCTCCCCAGTTGATTTGCCTCTCCCCCTGCTATTTACCACTAGAAGCAGCTGAGCACCCACTTAACCTTTCCCAGTGCTAATTAGGTGATTAGTGGGGAGAGGTGTGCAATGGGTTCACAATGATCCCGCTGCATGTCCCTCACCACACAGTGCCCAGCTGATTACCGCTAGATGAGCAGCATACTGACTGGAACTTTTCTCAGTTGGGCCATATGGGGAAATGCACAATAGGAGTGAGGAAAGGCTATGTGTGTATGTAAGGTGGAAGTGGGAGCCCAAATATATCAAATGTCTTGATACATGGTTTTATTACACTGTATTATAAATACATTGTCGTTCTGAAACTTCATTGTTAAATCACAATTAATGCTGTAAATATGTAACATAAAAGACATTTCATAGCCTAGAAGATATCTCATTGGATCATTTTTGTAGGAGGAACAAACAAAGAAGCAATTTTTCCACCATGAATGACTGGTTGTATTCACAATTATTTCTCTGTCAGCTGAGGTATTACATTTTTCCTATTAGAAGGCTTTAGGAATTCTCTGTGTAAGGACGTTTCAAAAGGATCAAAGCAATAAATCAGATACAACTGATTCAGTGACCTAACTATGAATCAGAACCCATCTCTCTCTTCACCAGCAGCCAACAGACTTTCCTTGCTATCTCATATTTATTTAGCAGTTGTCATTTATTTACTGTCAGAACAAACGACATGTGAAACAGACAGTATTTTTAGTCATACAGTGGAGGTCTTTTAAGTTTCATTTTTAAAGCAATCAAGATAACATTTTACAAATGATTTTACATCCATGGTAGTCAATCCAAAAACGTACTTAGCTACCTTAATAGAATATTAACCTAACGTATACCCTTTTTAAATGAGAGTTTTAAAATCATATATTTGTGATTTACTAATCACACACAGCAACATGTGATTCCCACCCACAAGACGGGCAATTCATTTTCTACAGTGGATTCTGCTAGTTACAGTATTTAATAGCTGGGCCATATATAACTTGGCACCCTGATAACATCCAAGAGTGTTCTGTAACCAAGGAAAAACATTTTTTGAATTCAAATAACTGTTTATATCTTACAATGCACAACCAGAAGCTGCATATAATATTTATTTGATTAAAGGAAGTAAGCTCAAGAACGGATTTCTTTCAGAGTTATGTGAAATTGTCACTCCCTATTGATGGCATATATTGTAGTCATTCTTTTCAGATTAGATCAGCCCCCATCACAAGTCATCAGGATAACAGTCACTGTAGTGAACTCATACCACTGATATTCTGATGGGAAAGCTTAACTGGCTTGAGACCACATTATTTTGTAATGAATTTGCCAGTTTTTCCATACTCTGTGATGAGTTTGAAAGCCTTCTTCTTTTCCCAGTGACTGGATCTAATACTTCTCAAACTTTCAAGTAAAGTATTGATGAGCTAAGCAGGTCAGCCATAAAACGAAATCAAAACAAAAGAATGTGGGTTGCTAGAGAAATCCTTTCATTTTCCAATACTATAGTTGTAACGCTCCTGCTATATTTCAAATTTCAGATTTATTGCACCTAGTCCATGTTCCTCTTGAGACAATACAACATTTTCAGAGCACATCTAGAGAAATAAAAGCAGGTAATATTAGAAGTTTAAGAACAACTTCACACTACAGCCTGGGGTACATCAGATAAGTTCTAGGGCTGGTTTACATATAGAACCATGTAAGTGGCATTCTGCATGTTTTGCCAATGTGGATGTGGATCAAAGTGCATCTCTCCATCCGCACTGCAATGCTCATCCATTTTTTACTGAACTGGTGTCTTTTTATATATTAATGGGGATGTGCATTAAGGTACACCAATTGTTACGTGTAACTAGTTCCTATGACTATAGCTGGGTAGGACCAGCAAAAGTTCCACCAACATTTCTCATGGTAAATATGTAAAATGTGAAGTGAATATGTACCAGGGGCAAAGGCCCATTGTGTTACCTTGGCGCACGTCCACATGTCTCTCCATGTTTTGGAGACATAGATTTAAATTTCATATTTTCCATTATTATTGAGGGTTTCATGCCTATTCACATAAAGAAAAGACACTGAAATCCTACTGGACACAGGCTTATTTCCAAGTGAACACGCAAAGGATTGCAGTTAGACTATGATTTCAATTCTGTCATCATTGGTTTTAAAATGAATCTATAAACTAAGAGTCATTGAAAATCTAAGATCAAGTATAGAATATGTATATTATGAATTTAAGCATTACAGAAATTTAATAATAATAGTAAGTAATAGTGTCTTGTAAATTTACTCAGAGGTTCATGTTAGATTGTAAGTAAAATGCAATGGTTTTGATTTTATAGCTCGAGCATAGCAGCTTTAGAATTACTCTAGATTTTATGAAAGCACTGATGGTGAATCCCCACCATATTAGAATCATTATTCTTCCTTTCTACAAGCATCTTCTAAGCAGTGTAATAGCTCTCAGCTAATAGTAGCCGAATGCTTTTTAATTGTTGGTTATAGCACATGCTCCACAGTTGCACCAATACAATTGACCATAGACAAAAGGGAATCATTAAATTTCTTTTAATGACACATAAATTGTAAGTGAAGTAGATTCAGAGTAATCTAACATAATTGGATAAATCTCTTAAAGCCCGAATCTAAAGATCAGTATGTATGTTATTGTTCCACTGATAAGCAGGAAATATGAACAGAAAATGAAACGATTACTACTATGCCATTCCATTAAAAACAGGTATAGATCAGCTGAAGCCTTGTTAACTTTCAGGAAATTCATAACTTGAAATCTTTAAACAATTTAATCAAGGAATTAAAACCAAAACTATTCTATCATACCATCCTCTTGCCCTTGAGGTTCTTCAAATAATAGCAAGTAGCAAGCATGCAACATATATCCAGGGAGCAAGATTCAGCCAAAATTATGAATTTCACAATAATGATTAGGCTATAATAGCTAATAGTTACCTATTGCTTACAATACTACTATAAAGAAATCCACTAATCATTTCAAATAGATGCAGATCTAAGAACATTTCCATACCACCCAGAATAAGAGAATATAAAAGTGATATTTTTAATGAGAAATCACTGAATTTTTCATGGAGGCTAAAAACTTGTCTCCATTGAATAAATGAAGGAGAAGGGAAAAAAATAAGGGCCTTCCTGCTGTTGTCCCTAGCCCAATGCAAGATGCAAAGTCATCCTCCTAGCAATAACTGACACACAGAAAGACATAACAGGATGGAATTTTAAACATAGATATATATTGCAAAGGAAATAGATGGATATTTTTACTTCTCAACTGTTTTCATAATAAATATTTTGAGTATATTTTGCTGAAACCCAGAATGCAGTCCTATGCTGCCAAATGAACAGTGAAGCAGGTCTTATCATAGACAAACATCACGTAGCACAGTCTTACAATAATCACATTGAGATTTCAGCAGCATTCTCACACTCCAATAGAAAAGGACAGTGGCTCTTAAGCGCTTAAGCAAAAGAGGCAGAGAGAGAAAGACAAAAAGGCTTGCTTAGTCAGAAATGACCCCAACCATAAGGCAACAGACCTTAGGGGTTTTTCTATACTCTCCATTGTCTGCATACTGTCTAGTGGGAACCACATATAGTGGACTGGAATAGCCAACCATTTCGGGGACCTGATTCTGCCACCTGTTCCATTGCAACAACCAGTAGCTATTTTAAGTCAAAGCTTCAGCTCATCAGCACTGCAGCCAGTAAATCCTTCTCCTGGGTTACCCTGGGGCACAACTTAACGGTACCTTTGTATCTCTCCAGCACATCTTCATAAGCTTGCAGGTACTCCTGTTCCTCGGTATAGAAGTGAGCACCAGGGGAGAGATAACTAGCCATGGTTGAAGTTTTGACACTGTCTTGATCAGGTCTCTCCAAGGCAGCAAAGCAGCCTTGGAGAGCGGCACAAAAAGGCTGGAGGCAGGGAGGAAAGGAGGGGCAGTAGCCGTACAAGCTGTCCAAGGAAACGCCCATGCCCCCTCCCCCTTCTCGAGCGGTGTGGGAGCACGTGTGTGCCTCCAATGAAAAGGGCTTCCTCCCTCTCAGATTTCATTAGCAGCAAATCTCTGTGCTCTCAGCTTAAGGGCCAGAAAGAGAGAGGGAGAGCGAGAACTGGAGGGGGGAGGCAGACATGGATGCCACAGACCCGGCCCTGGAGGTGACCTCTGGCTCAGGCTTCTATTCTTCCTTCCCCTCCCCTCCCACAGTAGTTATCCTTTTGCCATGCGGCATTTTATCCTTTCTCATTTTATTTTTTTTAGACAGCCCTTGTACACTTAATTGGGAATGACTTGAAACCACTGTTAGGCTGATTTCTGAGTAAACATGCATACAGTTATGCTGTAAATAACCTGTCTACATGAGCTGCTGGTTGAACATTTTAAAAATAAGAACATTAAGGCTGCAGCACAGTAACATTCCAAAAGGAAAGAGATTCCATGGCGCAGTCATGTTAAATTCCTCATACGGTGTAGACACTCTTTTGTGTCCTGTCAAAAATCTGTCCTCTGCTGGAATCAGGGCCAGCCCCTTGAGGATGACAATTCTTACATTTTGAGGAGTTTTTGTCTGAGTGAATCTCACAAGAAAAGGATCATAGCCTCTATGCCAAACAGGTATGATCACAGTTTGGGCCGTTACCTAGCTGTGCCCACTTTGCTTGTAGATGGATGCTGTGTCAGTCTGCTGAACTAACCTGCCTTGGTCCTGCATTCCATCCTTCCACTCTCTAAAGGGTCTAGTAGTGTTTGGCACTAGATCCTCAGCAGAAAGGCTTTTATAGCCTAGCCAAACACTTTTATCACCCACCCTTTTTAAGAGCTGCCCCTCAAATCTCAAACCCACCACAACAGTTCCTCCCCTCCTTTCAAAATGATTTTGTCCCCCATTTCCAACCATTACAACTCCATAGAGGCAGGGGCGGGGAGAAGAGCCCAGTCTCCCTTTGGCTCAAAACAACACGGAGAGGTCTCTAGTTTACAAAAGCTTATGCCATAATCGATGTGCCCGTCTGTTGTGTTTGTGCCACAAGGCTCTTTGTTGCTTTTGCAGCATCAGACACGGGACTCTGGAAGTTGTTTCACTCTTCTTGGGAGGTTTCCTTTCAGCACTTGGTCTTCTGGCTTTCTAGAGAGCCCCCCTCCCCTCCCCTCCCCCTGCTTGGCTTTGTGCGGCCCATAAAGCAGGGGCGGGCTTGTTGTTTTCCTTTCAAAGACTCGGCCACCGCCGGCGCTTTCCGGGCACAGTCAGTCTCACTGCACCAACAGATCAACTGCAGGCCCGCCGGCGCCTCCTCCTCCTGCTTCCCTCACAACACCACCCTTTTCAGACGCTCGCTACGCGTCGCATCAGTGCTAGGAATAGCACTGCTTCCCGGAAAGGGCCGGCGCGGCGACCTCCTTCCCCTGCCATGGCTCTCAAGAACGAGGCCTCTCGAGCACAAGAGATGCAACAAACAAGCCATTCTGCGTCCTATGCGCGCCCCCGCGCTGGTCTGCACGTTCTCACAGGCTGGTAATGAAGACGGCGGCGACGGCAACAACAATAACCGCACTAGTGCTGGGCGTGGCGAAAGGCCACAAGGCGGGGCCGAAGCTCTGCCGGTGTCAGCGCCGCTCCCACCATTTGTAACCGCTTGCCGGCAGCATGAATAACTGCGCATGCGCTACCGGCGTTTTGTCCCCGCCCCGCTCTGTCCCCCCCACCTCCGTCCCCACACACACTTTCTTCTGACTCCGCAGGCCGGGCTGGGTCCTGCTGCCCTGTCACGCTGCATCTGGTGACTCGATCTCACTGCCGCAGCCTTTGCTCTCTCGCGTTTCAGCCCACCGCCTTTCCTTTTGCTATCCCCCACCCCAAGCCTAAGACTGTACTGCAGCCTTCCCCAACTGGGTGCCCTCTAGATGTGTGGGGCTACAACTCCCAACATCCCTCAGCCAGTCATGGGAGTTGTAGTCCAACACATCTGGAGGGCACCCGTTTGGGGACAGTTGCAGTACAGCCCCCATCCCTCCAAACCAAGCGTTTTTGCAGCAAAAAGCCAAAGGCAGAAAACAGAGCAATGACTTTTGACAGGGATGGAGTCTGGTCCCTCTCCTGCCCTTTTCCCAGTTACCATCTTCTGTCACCAATTACTCTGGTATTTCTAAGACTCTAAGGATGGAATAAAATACTGTTTTTCGCGGGTTGACAATTCTGGCTTCTGTGGGAAGGAGCCTGATTATTCTATGTGTGATTATTTCCTAAGTACCAGCTGCAACTAGGCGTTTCTCCCCACCCCTTTGATACACATACACACATACTGCTCTCTCATGGAGCTTGACTGGAGTCCCCAGATTCCAAGATCTCCCCCCCCAACTGATTTCATTTTAGCCAAGGCAAGTTCTGGAAGTGATTTCCAAAGCTCAGCCTTCTGATGTGTGAAGGCATAAGGAAGTGCATACGTGAGCATGTGCAAAGTGTAATGCCACCCATAGATCTCAGGTTAGACAGCAGGACTTCCTGATTATGCTTCCACGTAAGTCAGAGATCTATCTTTATTTTTTAATAAATGTAACTAATCAGTAGCCCTCCACCAGGCTTTCTCCCCTGCATCTGACTAACAAGTGCTGCAAAGTCAGTACATCTTTACAACATAGCTGCAATGAGCCTGTGTGTACGCGCTGTGCGTTATCATTCCAGGCAGGCTCCATGAATAACACACACAACCACAGCATTTTCTCTCAGCGATCAAGTTACACTGCCTTCTCAATTTGCAACCGGGTTGGCCAAGCAAGTTCCCTGACCTATTTCAAAACCAATGGAGATCAACTCTTCTGGTGCCTTATACTGTGCTCCCAGCAGGGCCTCTTTCTCCTTTATTATTCAGGGGAGGGGAAAAGGGAGAAGAATGTTTTTCAATGGCTCTGTCCCTGCTGGTTTCTAGAGTAGACACCCAGGTCATGTCAAACACAAGGGCAGTCAGGGAAATCAGATGTGTGATTGCACAGCAGCTCAGTTCCTTCCAAGCCACTGTACACTATTTAAAAATCAAAAGTACGCATGTAGACCTATCCCAGGTACATTTATTTGGAAGCAAGTCTCACTGCAATCAATGGAGCATATTCCTAAATGTGTGTGAGTAGGATTGCATCCCTCCTAGGGCATGCTTTGAGATCTTGCACTCTACCGGCAACCCGGCTAGCAGAACACACTATAACAAAATGGGCAAAGTTGCTCACATCCTTCGCTCTAATAATACAACCTCCCTTGAAAGTTTAATGCACGCACCTGCGTATATTGCAGCTGCATTTCCTCCCTCCACCCCCACGAACCATTCATCCGCTCAGCCAGAAAACATGGCCAAACAGCTTAGTCACCAACACTGGAAAACCGGGCCTAGATTATATTCGGATTTATTTTTGTAGCACTGAGGCTGCAATCCTGTACACACTTACCTGTAAGTCCCATTGAATTCAGTGGAGCTTACTTCTGAATAGCATGTATAGGATTGCACTGCAAGAGAGCAACGAACAAGGCTCTTAACCTATAGTCCTCTCTGTAATGCACAAACGCACAATAATTCAGACATGTGTATATTGACTAGATTTCTTTCCCTTCTCACATCCCAATCCCCCATTTATTTCATGTTGGTCTTACCGGCTATCCTGAGCACAGCTCTCTCAGCTGGATCCAGCACTGATCCTCCTTGAATCTTCCTCTTGGATCTCTCATGTTTAGGTAGGTTCCAGGGCAGGGTGTCACCCGGAGCAGGAGACAAGGAACCAGATTTCTGGCTGAAATCATCATCGTCAGAAAAATCCGCAGAGGATGACATGGAACATCTGTAGGAAGCGTTGCCAGAGCTCTGGAGAAGGGAGATTTAAAAACAAAAACACTGAGGCAGGCAGAGAATTTCCTCTTCAAAATAAAGCAATACACATGTTTTGCTGTTTAGATCTCCCTCTAGGCAAATCAATCCGAAATAGATAAAACTGAAACTCCCCACCCTCTGCCACAGAGATCTTATTTTAAAATATCAATGAATAGATTGCTCACCATCGTTGTTTATATGTCGCTGGTGTGTTAAATCCCACAGGCAGCAATGCTGGAGAGGGGAGCTTAGTGAAAATACATTTGCAGTAGGATTTAGGCAGGGAGATAGGTGGCCTGGTGTTCTGGCAACCAGCTCACAATGATCCTCTGGAGTTGACCAACAATCAAGCCAGAAGGGAAAGGAAGTGGGAGGGCAGGAAAGAGATGGGCTTTAAAAAAAAGAAAAGATGCTTCCCAGCTACAAATCGATAGCATTTGGCTCCCCCGCCAGGCCAAGGAAAAGATGTGCCATCCCCAAGCGCTGGTTCAGTCATTAAGGTGGAATAGAGGGTGGGGGGAAGAATTCAGCCCCCATCACAAATCCAGGATGCTGGGGCTTTGCTATTGCATGTCTGTTTCCGAAACCACGCCCTGGTAAGTCTCTCTCTCTTTTTGATTTTCTTCCTTCCCTGTAGTGGCTGAACTTCTTTCCAGAGCTGGCCAGTTTGTTTGGGGGTTCCCACACAAAGTGTGCCGGCTTTGGGAAAAGCAGGAAATGTGGCGCTTCTCTTTTCTCCTGGAAGCGAAAGCAGCAGGGAGAGAGAGCACAAAGGGCGGGTTGCTTGCATGAGCCTCTCCTGGCGAGAGGCCTCTTCGGTAAACACAACGCGCCCGGTTTATGACACACGATGCTGTCCTTTAAGGCAAGGCAGCCAAGGTGGACTGTGGGGAGACTTTCCAGTCGCCACCAAGCAGGTAGCAGCTGCCTGCTGCCCACAGAGTCCAAACCAGCAAGCCAGGAATGTAAACAAGAAATGATGCAGTGCAGGCACAAAGGATAGACAGGGAGGGGAGGCACTTCTGGCCTCCTCCTGAGCCCTCTCAAAAAGCAGTGAGGCTGAGGGAATGGATGGAGCAATTGTTTGAGGAGGGTGAGGGAGGGTGATTTTTTTAAAAAAATAAAGGTGATGAACAAAGCGCTCAGGGTGATGCAGAGCTGATAGCGGTTCATTGTGTGTTTGACTGGCCTGAGGAGATTTCCCAGCTCACCTGACAGGCAAGCAATGGCTACAATTGCTAATAAAGTCTGGGATACTGCTAGGACCCCTGTGCTGTGTCATCTCAGCTGCAGCTTGGAAGTGCCATGCTTGGGATGTACGGATTTATTTATTTTATTCCCTGTTCTTTACTATTTCTCCTCCCCCTCCCTCCTTTCTTCTTCCCAGTATGCTTCATAAAATAAATTATCTGAATTGCAGCCATTTCTTAGATGGCGCAAGTGTACAGCTAGACATTCTTGATCAGGTGGAGTTCCTCTTCAAATAATTCTTGTACTTTGGCACCTTCATAACATGGCAGTGCTCCTTTCTCCACACCTTGGTGGAATGGAGATTTTTCACACAAGCATCAGCCACCTCTAAGATGGGCCACAATGGGGTGAAAACTTCACGCCATGTGGAAAAATCTCCTAGAAAACAGTATTGCACATTATGGCAGTGGTGACAGGAAATCACCACATGTGGATAATTTCAAGTGTCCTTTCCACAGGATAAACATAATGTATCAAATTGACCTAACTCCCTTTAGTATATTCCTTAATTCTTATGTTTGCTCAGCTTCTGCTTTGGACTTTTGTCAGACATGCCCAGTGATCCAGATACATGCAGTACACATACAGACATATTATACCTAAATCCTAAAAGGTGCTTTAGATATTTTTGATATTCATGGGCATTTTATAGGTTTATACAAATTATATATCTTCAACAATATGATATATCATTGGCAAACTGGTTTTACAGGGATTTTGTGGTAATTTAGAAAGTATCTGCTACAATCCAAAATTTAACCCAGATCCTACTGTGGTGTGTGTGTTGTTCTCCCTTACCAGCCTGTCCATTCACTGAGGTCATCAGAGGAGATACTCCTGGTAGTCCCGCATGGACATGAGGTCCATTTGGAGTCCACTCAGAGTAGACACTTCAGTGTACTGGCTCCTTCTCTGTGGAATTACCCACCAGTTAATGTTATGCACGCACCAACATTGTTTTGTTTTCAGCATCTGCTGAAGACATTTTTAAACAATTCTTCCCTGATTGACCAGCCACAGTTTTATTGATGTAATCATATAATATTTTGATTATTTTTTCTTATTCATAAAACAATAAATAGTTATAGATATAAATAGATACAGAGCGGTATATAAATCTAGTAAATAAATAAATGTGATTGTCACTGGAACCTACTGAGTAGTGCTGGGATATGACTAATGTTGACACACTGTGTTTACAGATGATAATCTCTTAAACTCCTAACCCTCCTGTGTTTTCCCTCTCCTTCTTCAGTCTTTTCTCTTACCACAGAAAATCCATTAAGGAAGAAAAGACACAATAGCTGAAGAAGGGTAGCAATAGGAGCCCTCCTTCTGGAAGCACCCACAATCCTCCCATGCCCACACAATTTTTGAACTGATACAGTTTTTATGGGGCAGGGAGCTCAGATTTTATATCAAGATCTCCAATCTTTATGAGTGTCTGGTTATGTCACTTAAGGCTACATTGTGGTAATTTTTACTACACAAAATCCAAAACTCTGGATGCTGCACCAACATAAGGAATTAAGTGATAAACTGAGATTATCTGCAACCCTTCAAGAATAGGTATGATTTACAGTGTAGTCCCAGAGGCACCATCCAGGAGTGGGTAATCTCCAGATTTTGTTGGACTGCAACTCCCATGAGTCCTAGTCAGTTGTGAGGGAAGATGGGAGATGCAGTCCAACAACATCTGGAGAGCCACAAATTACTCACCCCTGGTACTCAATACACCACTTTGCAATGCAATCCCGGGCAAGGTTTGCTCATAAGTAAATCCGACTGTGTCTAATGGGGCTTACTCCCAAGTATGCACAGGACTGCAGCCTAAGTTACACAAAAAGCGTAGGTAGCGTCTGAATTCATTCATCTTGATGTAGCTCATTCTAAGCTTAAGTAGAGGCTGCATGATCCTGGGGATCAAAATGGATCTGGGAGATCTGGTTCCAGATCCATCATGGTACTGATTCAAAACAAATAAACAAGGATAAAAGTAATCTAAGACAAAAGCATGACAGAAATTGAATAGTACCATAGTAAAACTAATTAAAGTGCTATAAACTATACCTTTACCCTAAAGGATCACCTTCTCCTATATTGTAATCTTCTACAGAGGTGGCTGTCCTGAGGACTTCCACTTTCATAGGTTGCTGGGGATAGGGCCTTTTCCACAGTGGTGCCCTGATTAGGGAATTCACTCCACAGAAATATTTCTTTAGCATTCTCTCTTTTGGTCTTTAGATGGCAATTTAAAACAAGTTTGAGTTGCCCAGGCGTTTGATTTATTTATTTATTTATTTATTACATTTGTATACCGCCCCATAGCCGAAGCTATGAATGATATTACTTTCTGTTGAAAGATGAATGATATTACTTTCTGTTGTTGTTAATTGGTTTGTTTTAGTAGTGATTTTTATGGGATTTTAGCATTTTACTTTCTGTAAGCTACTTTGATCATCTGTTACGATGGAGATGTGTGGTAAAATGTTTTGAATAAATAAAGTAGTCGCAGTAGTAAATAGGCAAAAGGAATTTGTGTGTTGTTCTGTGATTCCTGACTGCCCATTTTTTTTAGTATTCAAAACGTAGCTTTATATGGCTTAGGAATTTCCTGTTGTGGTTCCTACCCAAGGGAAGTGAACAAAACCTGCATGCCAAAAATATCTCTATATAGAGGCTATATAGAGATGGCTCCATGCAATACCATTAATGGAATCAGTTTGATATGCCTGAAAAGAAATGAGAGAGCCTCTGCTTATTATATTCCCTTCTGAAATGAAATAGAAAACAGTGGGAGAATACATGCTATTTTAGGAGCTATTAATACTGGAATAATGACTTAGCAAATTCATATCTTTAAATTCCTCATATATTTAGAATCAAGACTAGTGTATATGCTGTTCTTTTTTTAAAAAAAGGATCTTAATAAATATTTCAGATATTTTGATAGATATCTTCTAATTGTGCACAGTTCTTTATCATTCTTTACCTCTGCATATTTATTTTTTGCTTTTGTCGTTAAATCTGTTAAGTACTTTCAATTGGTTGAGTATTTTTATTTTTTCTTGTTTTAGTTCTAGGATTTTAAAGACTCAACTGTAAATGTTATGTATTTCCCATACTTGTCGTAAATATTCATTTCCATTCCCAAATCAACATATTTTATTTTTTTTAAAAAAAAGAACACTTCAAGGCAAAATAAAGATAATACCATAGCTTTGATCAGGGCACCACAGGGTTTAGTTTTAGATTTAGCAACGAATCATTTAGACAAGAGGAATTCATGAAAAGATTAAAGAGAACTATGAAGGATGGTGACTGAACAGCACAATCGAAGAGCGTATTGGAATAGCTTGTGTACCACTTCCCTCTACTGGTTGTGTCTGACCTCAGCTATTTACTCTTTAGTACAGACAACATCCTCTTTAGTACTGACAATTTCCTCTGTTGGCTAAAAAAAGCTGAACAGAGAAATGTTTTTATAATTGCTTCATTATATTTTGTGATTTTTAAGTTCTGTTGCACGCCACCTTGGGAGGGTTTATCCTAAAAAGTGGCTTCTAAAACCTTTAAATAAAATAAAATAAATAAATATTTACTGAAACGTTCTGCAAATAACTTCTGTACTTCATTCCAGATTTCTTAATGTGACTTACAGCCTCATTCAAGAAGTACTAAATGTGATATCTCTCATGTTAATCTTCGTAGAAATACCCTGAAGTATTCCTCACAAGGTAATGTCCAGCCCAGCTCCTGTTCCACTAAAGGGCTTTTTATTCCTTCTTTTTTAAAAATAAACAATGATTAATTATACATATCTGTCAATCTAGTAATCACGCACTAGCAAATTAAGTACAGTTCTGGTTGCTGCATCGCAAAAAGGATATTGCAGAACCAGAAATGGTGCATAAAAGGACAAGCAAAATGATCAGGGGTCTAGAGCAACTACACTCTGAAGAAAGTTTACAATGCTTGAGGCTTTTTAAGTTCAGAAAAAGGGTAAGATGGAGTTGGAAGCAGCATGACAGAAATTTATAAAATTATGCATGGCATGCAGGAAGTGGATACAGATATTCATTTCCCAGGCCATCCTGCTAAACTGAATGGTGGGATTTGGAACAGGCAAAAGGAAGTACTTCTTCACACAGACCATAGTAAAAACTATGAGTGGGTTCGCACGGCACACCAAACAATGATCATTTATTTTCCCAAACAAACCATCATTGGTGAGCATGTTGTCTGAACCCGGACTGTGCTTTTCAGGCTTGGGAAAAACAACTCACCCTGGGAACCCATGGTCTGCAGAAAGGGTTATTTTACCCACAGTGGGTTGGTATATCATCTGCCAGTGCATTGTGTGTAAACTACAACAGGCAGTGAGTCTCTTGGCAGGAGCGGCAGACACCTGCACTGCTCCTGCCCAAGCCATTATCTGTGCCCTTTCCCCTTGTCTATGACAGCACCTCCAATGGTGACCCAACAGCACCATGGAGTGGCTGTCATGAGCACACCCTTCACGCCCACTGATCCCCCTTTCTGACTGGTTGGAGCCCTTTTTTTGGAGCCCCTTTCTACAAAAGGAGACTGAGAAAAAATATAAAAGCTGAAAATCTGGGGGGGGATGAGCCCCCACAGGCAATGCTGCCCCAACAGTCTAACAGTCCGGGGGGGGGGGGCTTGGATTTGGCCTCTCACCCCTGATTTTCAGGAGGCGGATTTGAAAATCTAATGGAAGCTTATGTGGAATGATCTCCACAGGCTTCCACTGGATTTTCAAAGTGCCCCTCTGAAAATTAGGGGTGGGCCTCCCCCAACCCCCGATTTTTGGCACAAGGCATCATTAAAACAAAATATTTCCTTGTTCCAATCTTGTGTAAGATTGTTATGAAGATTTTTTTAAAAAAATGGAAGGGGGGCGAGATGGAGTGGATGCCCAATGTGGGACCCTCCTAGGGTCCTGGCCCACCCCGGCATGCATTGGGGACCCTTCTCCTTTCCTCCACCTCGTGGCAAGACGCGAGAAGAATCTTTCCACCAAACTGGGGGGAAATGGTTTTATGGAGGGGAAGGAGGAGTAGGGCGGGAGCAGAGTGGATGCTCAAGTGTGGGATCCTCTAGGGTGTTGACCCACCCCAGCAGGAATGAGAAGTGGGTATGTGAGACCGTTTTCTGTTCCTTCATCTCATGGTGGGTGGAGGGGAAAGAGAACAGTCCCACACTTGGGCATCTATTGTCCCCTGCCCCCCTTCCTATCTATTTTTAAACACTATTTCTTCATTCTGATCTTGCACAAGATTGGAATGCGAATTTAAAATATATATATATTGAGCCCCATTTCTTCTGAGGAAGCAGGGGTACCTAGCATGGGGAAGGATGGGAGTGGGTGCAGACACCCCTTCCCACCCCTCCTCATGCCGGGCACCCTGCTGCTTCAGTAGAAACAGCGCTTTTCCACCTCCCCATAGGGATCGTTTTCTCTGCCTTGCTTCTGATAGCTGTCAAAATGGATCGCAGCAAAGCAGAGACAGTGGGCAGCATGCAGGGGAGCGGGAGGGGGGAAACCAGTATTTTTCATTTTCCTGTTGGTGCTCAGGTGCTATTTGCTTCCTCCCAAATCAGAATGATAGCTATATGCTTTCTCCAGAATCAGAGGCAGTTTAATTCTGGAGGAAGCAAATAGCTATCGTTACTAGTAGCCATTTTTCTAATAGCTTTATCCTCCATGGATTTGTCTAATTCCCTTTCAAAGCCATCAAAGTTGGTGGCCATCTTCATATCTTGTGGTAGCAAATGTCATAGGGCCTACTCACACATCACATTAACCTATGAGGGGCTAGCCACTTGCTGGAGAACAACAGTGAGAAATCCTGCATATGGGCTTCCCATTGGCATCTGGTAGGCCATTGTGGGAAACAGGATGCGGGACTAGACAGACCTTTGATCTGATTTAGCAAGGCTCTTTTGTTCTTAAGTTCTTTAGAACATTAGACATGCCCTGCTAACTCTTAAGTGGTGCTTAAATGGTTCACTATTATGAACTGCCCAGAAAGCAGTTAGATGCCGTCGTTATAGCAGAGGCTGACGATGGAGTGTCCAGTGACTCCGCGAGTAGAATTATACTGGATCGGTTTCAGTTGGTGAGTACCGAGGACGTGGACAAGCTGCTTGGACGAGTGAGGGGGACGACTTGCCCTCTCGATCCCTGTCCTTCATGGCTGGTCATCCAGGGAGGAGATGTGGTTAGATCGCAATTACAATATATTATTAATGCATCTCTCAGGGAGGGGAGTTTTCCATCATGTTTAAAAGAAGCGGTGGTACGGCCGCTTCTAAAGAAGCCCTCCCTGGATCCCCTGGACTTTAATAACTACAGACCGGTATCAAACCTTCCATTCTTGGGCAAGGTGATTGAGAGGGCGGTTGCCTTTCAACTCCAGGTAGTCTTGGATGACACTGATTTTCTAGACCCATTTCAAACTGGCTTCAGGGCGGGATACGGAGTTGAGACTGCTATGGTCGCCTTAGCGGATGATCTACGCCTGGGTATTGACAGGGGGAGTGTGTCCCTGTTGGTACTTTTGGACCTCTCAGCGGCATTCGATACCATCGACCATGGTATCCTTCTGGAACGCCTGAGGGGATTGGGAATCGGGGGCACTGTGCTTCAGTGGTTCCGGTCCTACCTCTCGGGCAGGTTCCAGATGGTGATGCTTGGGGATAGCTGCTCTGCAAAGAAGGAGCTGCTGTGTGGCGTACCGCAAGGTGCCATCCTTTCCCCAATGCTGTTTAACATTTATATGAAACCGTTGGGAGAGATCATCCAGAGGCATGGGGCGGGGTGCTATCAGTATGCTGATGACACCCAAATATATTTCTCTATGCCTTCGACAACATCATCAGCTAAGGATAGTGTGTCTCCTCTGAATGAATGCTTGGAGGCGGTAATGGGCTGGATGAGGAAAAACAAACTGAAGCTGAATCCAGACAAGACGGAGGTGCTTGCTGTCAAAGGCTGCAACCTGGGTTTGGAGGTGTGTCAACCGGTTCTGGATGGGGTTACACTCCCCCTGAAAGACTGTGTTCGCAGCTTGGGGGTGCTCCTGGATCCGTCGCTCCAAATGACAGCCCAGATAGATGCGACGGCCAGGAGTGCCTACTATCAGCTTCGGCTGATACGCCAGCTGCGCCCCTTCCTAGAGTTGGAAGACCTAAAGATGGTAGTGCACGCGCTGGTAACTTCGAGGCTTGACTTCTGCAATGCGCTGTACATAGGGCTACCTTTGTGCCTAGTCCGGAAACTTCAACTAGTTCAAAATATGGCAGCCAGGTTGGTCACCGGTACATCTAGGAGTGACCACATTACGCCAGCTTTAAAATCGCTCCACTGGCTGCCAATTAGTTTCCGGGTGAAGTATAAAGTGTTGGTCATTACCTTTAAAGCCCTACATGGTTTGGGTACAGGTTACCTGCGGGATCGCCTTCTCCCGTACACCCCGCACGCTCAGGTCCTCTGGGAAGAACTTACTGCGGTCGGCCAAGACTAGGCTGACAACTGTTACCCAGAGGACCTTCTCTTCTGCCGCTCCCAGACTGTGGAATGACCTGCCGGAGGAGACTCGTCAACTTAACAGTCTTTTAGAATTTAAGAAAGCTATAAAGACTGTTCTCTTCCGGCAGGCATATCCAGTGTAATTTTTAGAATGTTTTTAGGATGTTTTAGGATGTTTTAATGTAGTTTTAATAATATTTGTCATGTTTTAATTAGTTTTATGTATTTTATCATGTTGTTGTTCCCCGCCTCGATCTAGACGGAGAGGCGGGTAAGAAATAAATTGTTATTATTATTATTATTATTATTATTATTATTATTATAGAAATATAATAAATAAATAAATAAATAAATAAATTGATAACTTTGCACAATCCCAAGTACTTAATCAAACCACATAAGCATCTCAGGATCACCCACCCGCTCCACCAATGAGTAGTATGTGATTCAGTATTATTTAACTCCAGGCAAAGGACAGCCTTCAATCCCCAAAGGAGGAATGTATGGAAAATCAGCCAAAAGCCGACCCTGGCTATCACGAAAGAGTGAGGGGCAAACCGGTTAACTTTAGGCTCTGAATTTCATGGTCTTACTCCCCTGACCCCCCAGTCTTAGATAGCAAAGTGTATTATTTCGCCAGGCCTGGAATGATGGGAGTTGCAGACCCAACATATCTGCAGGGCACCAAATTGGGGAAGGCTGCCCTGTGAGCTTTATGGCTGAGCAAGACTTTGAACACACTTCTCCTTGGTCCAGTTCCAATATGCTAACCACTATTTCACATTGGCTCTGTCACAGTGGAAATGTGTCATACATTTCTCCTCTAGAGAGGACTTGCATATGAGCCAAGCTCTGCATGCTTCCAAAACAGTGCGACTTTCTACATGCCTTCTATCCAAAAACATATGAACATCTTAAGTTTGTTTATCACATTTGCACATTCCACTTAAGATATAACTTTGAGTCTGGAGAGCACACCCATATTTTATAAAAGGTAATCTGGCAAGTGATTCTTAATAGCACTTTGATATAAATGATTGTATGCCAACAAAAATCTATGTAAAATATCTTACACAAAACATAGCTTAAAAATTGTCAACCATTTGGACAAAAGCCAGACATTATCTCAACCATTGCTTCCCAGTAGAATTGCTGTCATTTGTTTTCTTGTTCCGGATTAAATGCAGCTACTAGATTACAGATGTTTCCCAGTATATCGAAAGAGGCATATATCTGAATATGTTCTTCTTACTGCATATTATTTATTTATTTATTTATATATATAGCACTATCAATGTACATGGTGCTGTACACAGTAAAACAATAAAACAGCACATAGGCTTACATTTTGATAAAATCACAATAAAACAATAAGAAAGGGTAGGTGTGACGATACCCCACATTTCTGTCTCCTTATGTCTGGTTTAGTGTGTCTGTAGAGTGCGGAATGTTGGACTGAGTGGGTGTGGCTGATGATGCTGGGAAAGGGAAGGGGGAAGAGTATATATTGTGTGAGAGAGTGGTTGGTATTATTATAGTGTTGGTTGGGTGGAGGGTAGTTAAGTGGAAAATAGCTGTGTGTGTTCTGGTCAGGAGAGTATGAAGAGAAATGAAATAGAATATTTTAAGGATTTAGGATTATTAGTAAGATTATTAGAAGTATTAAGAATAGGCAGGTTTGAAACTGATTTTGAAAGAACTGTAAACAACAATAAACTTTTTCTTTTATTTTTGCTACCACAAACCACGTGTCAGCTTGGCTTTGTAACCTGCTCTCTTAGTTTATAAAGAAACTCATAACATTATACCTTCAGCCAATATACTCACAGGAGAACCTTTTTCAAAACCTTAATACCCTTTTCCCCTCTACTATAAGGGAAAAGGTAGTGTTTATTTTGCCCTTCCCTCAGGCTTATTCAAGTGGTGGCGCTTGTCTTGAGAAAGGGTGCTCACGACCGGGCCGAATATATAGGTGGTGTGGTGGCACAGTAGGGAAAGCACCAAACAGGCACAGGGGACAATAAAACTAACGGTATAAAAGTAAGATCAAAATCAAGTTTTAAAAGCTTTAGAAAAAAGAAAAGTTTTCAATTGAGTTTTAAATACTGTAATTGAACTTGTGGTCCGCAAATGCTCTGGAAGAGAATTCAGGCATAGGGGGCAGCGAGAGAAAATGGATGAAGCTGAGCAAGAGAAGTAGAGACCCTTGGGCAGATAAGAAACATAATATTTGATGAGGGAAGAGCACGAACGGGGCAATAATGTGAAATCAGAGAAGAAAGATAGGAAGGAGCTAGACTGTGACAAGCTTTGAAAGTCAACAGAAGAAGCTTATATTGAATTCTGAGGTGAAGCCAATGAAGGGATTTCAGGAGTGGAGTAACATGAGCAAAGCGATGAGCCCAGAAGATGATCTTAGCAGCAAAATGATGAATGGAAATCAATGAACTAAGGTGAGAAGAAGGAAGACCAGTCAGGAGAAGGTTACGATAGTCCAGCCAAGAAATGACCGAAGTGTGAACAAGAGTCTTGGCAGAAGAGACAGATAAAAATGATCGGCTCCTGGCAATATAATATAAGAAAGAATGACAGGACTTAGCTACTGCCTCAACATGAGGAGTAGTGAGGAGTCAAATATAACACCGAAACTACGAGCTTCCTCAACTGGATTAAGTGTAACATTATTAACAGTAATAGAGAATGAAAGAGATGGTGAGATCAGAGCAAATTGTTTGAATTTTGGTATTGAAGAAAGAGGTAAAGTCGTTAGCAGACAGAGAGGGGGGAAGATGGCAGAATAGGCTTCAGAAGAGAATTGAAAGACGTGAAGAGCCGCTGAAGATGCTTAGCATTTGACTGGATTAGCAATGAGCATTCTGCTGTTTGGCCAAGGAAATAGCAGAAGAGAACGAAGAAAGAACAAATTTGTAATGGACAAAATCCGCCATGTCCGTGGTCCTATGCCAAAGGCGTTCCACCACTCGGGTACAAGAACAAAGATAGTGGATGAAAGAGGTGAACCAAGGTTGGGGTTGAGAAGGACGAACCATCCGTGTCAAAGATGGAGCAAAATTGTCAAGAGTTGAGGATAGAGAAGAATTGAAGAGAAAGAAAGCTGAGTCCAAGGAGATGGTAGAAGTAACAGAAGGAAGAGAGGACAATGATTGAGAAAAAGCCTCATAATTAATAGATTGTAAATCGCAACAAGAGCGAGAAATAGAATATAAGGGAGGAGGATTATGAGTAATCATAAAGGAAACTAGATGATGATCTGACAGAGGAAAGTCAACAGCAGAAAGGTCAGAGATAGAGCAACTGCTGGTGAAGACAAGATCCAGACAGTGTCTGAGGGAATGTGTGGAAGAGTCAGACCAAAGCTTAAGATCAAAGGAGGATGATAACGAGAGAAAACATAAAGCTGCAGAGTCTTGAAGGTCATCCACATGGATATTAAAATCACCCAAGATAAGGGTAGGAGAATTATCAGAGAGGAAGGTCAGCCATGAATCAAAATCAGAGATGAATTTTGAAAGCGGGCCTGGGGGGTGACAAACAACTGCAGCCCGCAGCTGCACAAGAATGAAAAGCCTAACTACATGTACCTCAAAAGAAGAAAAACAAAGTTAAGGTGGAATAGAAAGAGGCTGGAACCAGCGCAAGCTAGATAATAAAAGACCCAAGCCACCGCCACGACCCTCCGAGCAACTAGAGTGAGAAAAAGAGAGTCCTCCAAGAGAGAGGGTATATTGCACAATGAAGCAATGAGTCTTTTCTTATTTTGGGGACAGTACTGAAATGCAAATAGAAGTTTTCCAAGGGCAGGATGGGAAACAATGGAAAATAAATAATTCTCAGTATTTGCTTCACTCACCAAGGTTATAGGCTGGATCCAGAGAAGCGCAAGCATGAATTCTACTCATGAATCAAGGCTTTTCCAACAACTCCTCCCCACTGCAGTCCTGAAAACATATTATTGGGGTGGGGGGTCGCCCTCTAGGACATTGTGGGGAGGCTGCAGTGGAAAGGGGAAACTGGCAGAATTTTGGAGCAGAAGTCTGTGCTCATGTAGGGCACCTTTGGATCCAACTTTATGTACATGTTTATACACATATTAAATCTCAATACTGTTTTAAGAAAAAGCTAATCAATTGTGTGTCTGTGCATATATGTGTAGATATAATGGTTGAATTCCTAAGATATCAAGGCTCAAACTACATGGCAAGTATTTCTTGTTACTGTTCTTTTAGTAACATAATTTTCATTAGTCAAACGACATGCTAGGGAGTTCCCTGAAAACTGGATTTCAACATAATGTTTAATTCTTGAAACGAAACAAGTTATTTCATGGCTGGTGCAAAAGGTGCTACAAATATGAAATTAGTTCTGAAAGCATTTCTCAGTTGTTGCATAATGGCAATTTAAAATTCAACCCTGAGGGGGAAAATTCTATCATCAAGCCTTCTACAGTAGTAATGTCTGTTAAGTCATTTATAAACATAGTTACTGTTTATAGCGACTAATATAAAGGGCTCCTTTTCCTGTTATGAGGAATAATGTTTATATGATACAATAGAATATTATACTATCCACCCATTACTTCAAGTAGTAATGCAGGAAAAAGGAAACATCTGTGGTTGAGCTCTGTACTCTTTTTCATTTATGAGACAATGACTTTTGTCGATTGTGTGAGGGAGAATCAAAATAACAACAGGCACAGCTGGTGTGTATTCTTGTATTCTGTTGATCCTACTACTGAAAAGTATCTGCTACCCACATAGGAGCATATAAAGCTGCCCTTTAAACTGATGACATATCTACACTACAGACTTAACCAATCACTTTAACGAGGCTTCTGTTTCCAGATTCTTCGCAAAATTAAGATTGGCTCTTTTACACGTATTTTTATCCACGGTTTTTCTTTCTCTGCCTTTCGTTATGTTCCATTACACTAGCACTAGGTGGCATTGTGGTATAGCAGAATTGCACAATTACACTAGGCTTTATCCCGCCATTCACAAATATTGCCAGACTTTCCATTTCAGGGGGGTGGGGAATGCTAAAATGGTTGCAAAGCACTGGAGAGGCCCTGGAAGATGACGTTGCGTAAAGAACCTGCAAACTACCATGAAGAATCATGAGTGCACAATAAATGCCTCATGTAGAAAGGCTCTGAGTCAGACCATTGGTCTGTCTACCTTGGAACTGTCTACATGTTTTGGCAATGGCTCACCAGGGTTTTAGATGGGGCTCTTTCCCAACCCTACCTGGAGACACCAGGCACATGTTGCATGCAAAACATATGTTCTACCACTGAGCTACATCTCTTCCCACAGGAAGCTGCCTTATAATTATACCGACTCAGACACTGGTCTATCTAGCTCAGTATTGTTTACATTGTTTGTTGGGCCTGTTCAGACAACATATTAAGCCATGGTTAGGCCATTAACCCTTTTGCAGCAAATGGTTAGTGAGCATGTTTAAACTGTCATTATGTAGCTATCATGGTTAGGAATGGTTCATATGTCACGCTAAGCCATAATGTTTAGCTCAAAATGGTTAACCACCATGGCTAAGCATGTTGTCTGAATAGGATTTTTTTCCAGCATTACCTGGAGATGTCAGGGGTTAAACCTACAACCTTTTACATGCAACGTGTTTCTCTGCCCAAGTTATAGCCCATTCTTTCAACCAGGAAAAGGTATATTGTATTCACAAATACGAAGTACCTTCATTCCACAGACTCATAGCAGTAGTTTGGGTGGTTGCTATTAACCTTACCAAAAGTTGGTTAAATTGATTGGAAATCCTGACAATGCCAAACTGAGACTGTGCCCTTGTGAATTCATTACCTGAATCAGTATGTGTCTTTTAATGGTGGAGAAGGAGGCACGTCCATCCTCTCCACTGTGTACATATGAAATAAGAACTATGTGAATAAGTAAAAGGACTATGAGACATACAAATTGCTATTTGTTCACAAGTGCTATGGGCCAAAATACCATTTGAGGCATTTGGCAACAACCAAGGACATTTCTCTCTAAAACAAGGGCTTATTTGAGCAGCTGATAAGAGAAACATTCCACAAGTTTTATGGAATGTATCAAGGACAACAAAAAAGCAGCTGAAAAGCATGGATATACAGTAAGATTACCACCTGCCCACTCATTTTCACTGTTGGGCCCCTGCAGTCCCAAGATATGTTGAAAGCTGTGTAGTACTGGAGTGACCCAGCTGACCCCTGTCTATAGTGTGTGAAAGCTATTTGTGCAGATTTCATATTGTTAGTCCCCTCATTTGGCACCTCTGGTACTTTGCTCTTCACGCTGGCAATCAGGGGTAATCAATCAATAGTCCTTGTTATGCCGGGTCAGGGTTTAATGAACCCCAGCAGAGGCCCCTGGGATCTGGAAAGACATTTCTTTTCATTTCTAAGGAGGAATATTGAAAAATGGGGGTGGGGGAGAGCATGATAGTACAGGAAGAAGGAAGGAAAGCGTACTAGAAGAGATACAGAGGAAGAAAAGGGAAGAGAATGAGGAAGAAAATACAAGAAGATAGAGCAATTTGGTAGTTAAAGAGTAACAGAGGAAAGGTATATGAGCTGGAGAGGGGAAAATGAAGATTTACCCAACAGGAACACATGGTATAAGATTGGAGAACAGAGGGGCAGACTGAAAGGTATAAAAAGGTAAGAAGGAAAAGAGCCAACTGTATCCAATGTGGACAAAGCCCTATTTACACATTTTTTTACTGGCTTCAGCAAATATGCAGAGAGAGTGCTCAAGCACACTCACAGCCTTCCATCACTGTGTTAGTCAGCTCTACTCATGGAGGGTGACTGTCTGAAGAAGAGAGCCTCCATGCGAGCCGGAATGCTGGACCAGGAGTAGAGAGTGATGGATGCGACAATGGAGGAGGGTGAGGCTGGAGCGTTCCCACTCCCTGCATGTTTGCTGTACCTGGAAAGAGAACACCTGAATAGGGCTTTTGAAGACACAGATTCAACTCCCTAATTAGCTATGAATTCTACGTGGTAATGGTTGTCTATGCTTACTGTAGTTTATATTTAGTATTGTATCATTTCAGCAGCTGATAAAGAAGTATGTTCTACATCTAACTTAACTGCACCAATTTTGCAAGTATCTTGTAAATACATTTTTTAAGGAACTGCTTACCTAATCCCCCCATCACCACCAGTGATGCTAGACTGAACTACAAATCAGCAAGACCCTGAATTGGAATCTCATCTCTATCCATGAACTCACTAGGCGGCCTTAAGCAAGCCACTCTCTCTCAGTCTCAGTCATCCCATCTGCAATATGGGCGATAACAATGCCGGCTTACATTGGTTTACAGGTTGTTGGAAGGATAACAATTACATAAAGCACTTTGAATACTGGAAAGTGCTAAATAATTCATCATCATCCCCCTTCTCTCTGATGCCCTCAATACATCACTTTCACCCCTGCCAAATCCTTCCTTTCCAGTGGAAGCTGGTGGCTGTGATTTCGGTGGGGCTGTGAATCCATTCTGGGTTTCAGTCAGAACTAGCCAGAACTCTAAAGGAGCCATCTAAGGTGCTCAACCCTATACACAAAATATTGCTCCTTTAGAGTTCTGGCTGGTACTGACTGAAACCCAGAATTATTCAAAGCCCCACCGAAATCCGAGCCACCAGCCTTCACTGTTCCTTTCCTTCCAAACTGAGAGTGCTCTTATTCTTTCCCTCCTGAACAGTTGCCTGTTCTTAGGGCCTTTCTGCATGGTCTGCAGCCCAAATAAAGTATTAGCATTAGGCAGTGCAGTGGTGAATATGATTTTTTAAATTACTGTAATGTTTTAACACAAAGCAAATAATTTCATGGAACAGTTACCTTACACAGCTTGGACCATGATACCTGACAGAGCACCTCTCCTGACATGAACCTACCCGTACACTATGTTCAGCATCTAAGGTCCTCCTTCAGATGCCTCTTTTGACTAGGAAGGCGACAACAAGGGAGAGAGCCTTCTCAGTGGTAGCCCCCCAGTTATGGAATGAATTCCCTAATGAGGTCAGCCTGGTGCCAACATTGTTACTTTTGGGGCACCTTTCTCTTTTCTCAGGTATTTGGCAGCATATGATAAGTTTAATCAAGTCCTGGATTTGTCTTATGGTTATGGTTGATTGCTCAAAGTTGTTTTAGATATATGCTGTCTTTGTATGTACTGTTTGTGTGTGTTTTACACAGACAGTTTTAAAAATTTGTATACTGCATTTTTAATGGCTTTTAATCTTTGTAAATTGCCCAGAGAGCTTCAGCTATGGGGCGGTATAGAAATGTAATAAATAACAACAACAACAACAACAATAACAACAACATTTGTAGAGATGTTGGGCAATCTCCTCAATCCACAATACAGGATAGAAAAAAGCTGTTAGCTGAATATGAAGAAACAACAAGCTAGTGGTTGATCAAGCTTAATATTCTGCCATGTTTACTTACTTACATTAAAAGTGGAACAATCTCTTCAAAAAACACCTGTTTGTATCCAAAAAGCCCCTAACACAAGCAGAAGACACTTCCATTCATGCAAAGATAGGTCTCCAGTTTCTACCATTCTCCCACCAGCTCCAGTCCCTCCCCCTGCCCAATCACAGGCTGTTTCAGAGCATCTCATAGCCTTCAGGAATGGGTTTTTGACAGATGCAATGGTCTCTAGTAGAAGGGGGAGGCAAAACCCTACAGTTTGCAGTTCTTTGGATATAAAATTACAATTTCACCAGCTCATGGAAGAAAAATCTGAAATATCATGCTGCTCTCTGACTTCAGGGGACTACAGGGCAGCACTGTCTTTGTCCACATAATGTAGTAACTTGAGAATGAATGATTGTGAGCCAGCCAAAGTTAAACACTTTTAAGTCCCATTGATTTCAGCAAAAAAGTAAAAACCGTTTAACTTTTCCCAATTAAAATTTGTGAGACTGTAAAGTGCTTTGGTTTGGCTAGATTTTTTTTTTAAAAAAGATCTATTCCAAACTTAAAAGAGGAAGTTATTGCCATTCAATGTGGACTAAAGGTCATAAGAATGTAAGAGCCATGCTGGATCAAACCTAAGGCCTACCTAGTCCAGAATTCTGTTCCCACAGCGGCTAACCAGCTGCCCATGGGAAGCCCACAGGCAGGAATGAGGGCAATAGCCATTTTAAATATGCACTGTGTAGAGATGCATTGCCTTTTGCCTGTCCTGAATCTCCCACCAATCAGAACCCAAGGTTCTACAATTTGAGGGAAAGAGAAAAATGTCTCCCTATCCACTTTCTCCCCCATGCATAATTTTATATAGCTATATCATGCCCCTCCCTGACTTGCCTTTTTTCTAAACTAAAAGCCCCCAAACATGTTATCTTTACCTGCAGGGAAATTGTTCCAGCTCCTTGATAATTTTAGGTACCCTTTTCTGACCGTTTTTCCAGTTCTACAACACTCTTTTTGAGTGTGATGACCAGAACTGTGACCTCACTATTCCAAGTGTGGTCACACCATAGATTTGTATAAGGGTAGTAGGATACTGGCAGTTTTATTTTCAATTCAGTTCCTTTGCTAATGAGATCACTACTCCTTTGTCACTAGTTACACATATCATAGCCTGGCATTTATGCAGGAAACTCGTTAAACCTGCTATTCCAGAAAGGAATCTCTCTGGTGACTCCTTCTCTCCATTTACCTACTCTGCTGGCTCAGGAAGCAGACTGTAGGGTTCAATCAATATATGTTGGTGGAAAAGGAGCCCATCTTAGGGTGCTATCAGATTTAGGGCTTCTTATTTTTCCATCGCCTGAACTTGATAGACTAAAAGCACTCTACAATATTTCTATAGATACTTGTACTAAAGAGTGGAAGAAATACTTACTGGTTTTCGAGTTGGTGTGACTTGAACAGAATGATAGAACTCTGGTTGTACTCTGCTGCTCTTCTTGATTTTTCTTTTCTTAACAGCTGTTTCTTGCTCACTGAGTTGATGGGTTTCTACTAGGGGCTGTGTTTCTTCAAGTCGAGGTACTACACGTCTTCTAATATGGCGCGGACTCGGTCTAAAGCCCTATTAAATGGAGATGAAAAGAAATTACATAGTGTCTCAGGGTTCTTGTATTCTTTCATGTAATAGAAATATTATACAAGGTAGAACTACCGGTTCTATCTGCATGTAAATATTAACAAGTGATTGAAAAGTATACATTGCTTTCTCCACTGTAAATGAAATGAGTATCTGGCTAAAAAACCAAGCTTCATTCATCTTTGATAAAAAGTTAATAGGGAAATTTCCAATGGGGAAAAATGTATTATAGCCTAGAACATAGAAAACCTGCACTGGGTCAAACCAAAGGCCTGTTTCAGATGGTGCTGGGAAAAGTGGCCACTGTTCCCAGGAACAGCCTAGTCACCCACTGACTTCATCCCTAATCTCATCCCAGCTATTATCTCTACTCTGAGATTGGAGATAATAGTGGCTCTTCCCCTGGATCAGACCAAAGGCCACTCGGCCAGCGTTGAAAAGAACTGCTGCTCCTCCCATCATCAACCAAGCCTTCTGCAGCCTGCGTCCATGTTGTTATCTCCAATCTAAAATTGGAGATAATTGCAGGGCTTCCTCCAAGAAGATTCTCCCTGGAACCCAAGAAGAATCTGTGGGCCCGATGCAGAACATCCACTGGCCAAATTAGGCCCACAGGTCAGAGGTTATGCATCCCTGACACAGGTAGACAAAGCACTGGGTTGTGGGGGGGGGGGGGGAAAGACAGCTTAATAATCTCTACAGTTATTAAGCTCACTGAGTAGTCTTGGGCTAGTCACTATTTCTCAGCTTAAAGTATATCACAGGAATGACATGAGAATGAAATGCAGGATAGGCATACACTATGGATATATTCTATGTGTGTCTTCCTTAGTTATAGTAAATTCATAAATAATAGGTGCCCAATAGCAATTGCCTTATGGTATAATTTTGTACATAATGTAGGCTCTTAATTATACTAGAATCATGGCTGACTCAGCAAGCACAACTTATGCAGTTTTACAACCAAGAAAGCATATGGATTTCAATTATCCATAAGTAAAAATATGATCCCTTAGTGTTTTTTTTTTTAATTCAAGCATGGTTTTGCTTTAATGAGATATAAAACACACACATAGTGTTTTTAAATGTTATTCCACGGGCACTTCTGCTTGTTTTAATCAATTATTATTATTATAGCAATAATCTTTATTGATCTATTTCAAAAGTAATACAAATTCTACTACTTTTTATTTCAACATATATTGTAAACGTTTAGAATATTATCTAAAAGTTCAGAAACAATTAAAAAGTGAATTCAAACAATATAAGAGGGCATACAATCCTGCCAAGTCTAAAAGCCTTTTTATGTCTCATTGTTTTCAGTGGAAGATATTCAAGGGTAGGTACAATTCAGCCGAAGTTAAGCACTTTGAAGTCCCATTAATTTCAGTGGTAGATTGTTATACAAGTTCATAATCTTTTCATTGAAGTCAGTGCTTAACTTTGGCAGAATTGTGGCCCTCATGCTCCTTTTGAAATCAGTGTGACATAAATTGATTTTCAAAGTTCACCGGACCATATCCACAACAGCACTAGCTGTCCAATCATTTTTCAATAAATCCAGTTAGGGATTCTCCCTTTCTCTACAAACATTCCTATATAGGGAGATTTTTATTGTTCTGTATGAGAAGGACAGGGGTGGAGAAGGCGTATTACCACGTGTAGGCAAACCCAATAAAAACATTGCCACATTTTAAAATAAAAAGTATAGTGGAAAATGACTATTACAAATTTAAATACCCGAGTAGAAACACTGCAAACAAGATTGCACATCATGCAAATCATGCTGGATATGTACAACCATTCCACACTGAATAAAATACTTTGAGCATGCTTGTTTATGTAACAGAAGGATCTGTGAGAAGTTAAGCAGCTCTCAGTGTGCTTAGAGATACACGCCAAAGAGGGATTTAAGTGTGTGGATGAATCTTCACAAATAATTTAACCTCCAAGTTTCTAGGTTAACAATCAACTACTTCCTTTAAAACAATGAATGAATGCCTAGTTACCAAAAATTTTTTGGTAAAGACCTGTGCTGAACTAAAGTACTGAAAATATAAAGGTGTAACCTTCCCCTGTTTTTAGTCCCCCCCAAAAAGAAAAAAAAATTACAAGGAGTAAGATCTTTGCAGCTTTACAACTTCATCTGTTCTTAATGCTGGCATTTACTCATCACTAGACATCATAATCTTCTACTTATGACTTCACAATTGCAGAGGATTATGATGTGATACAAGGAACAGGGTCCTTATTTCAGGTGAGATGCACCCAGCAGGATGAAACCAGCCAATACAGATAATAGCAGGATGCAATTGTCTGTAGGCTGTTATGGCTGCAACCCTATGAATACTTAACTTGAGAGTAAGATCCACTGAAATCAATAGGACTTATTTCTGAGTAAACATGCCTAGCATCGCACATCTGGCACATTTATGAACTTTCTGTTTGAATAAAGAATGTTGGCTTCAGTTCTACAAAAATACCAGTGCTACTACGATGAATAATAATAAGCAAATTGAAGACAAAATATCTTAAAATAAAGACAACATGGTTTGAAATTGTTCACACTGTACTTCTGACATAGTTCTCCATTAACTAATTATAGAAACAGCCTATAATGGCAGCACCAGAGCATATGCTCCAGTGCTAGCACCCACACTAGCCCAAGGAACTACTCATTGATGTCCAACAGCCTCTGCTGCAATCGTACACACACTTGTCTGGGAGTAAGCCACACTGAACTCTGTGGGGCCTACTTCTGAATAAATCTGCTCTGGGTTGGTATGTACACTATTAATTTGCACTGGGGCCCTGTACCCAATTACATACTTCGTGCCTGTAGTCGGTGTAATAGATATGTAGGAATTTGTATGGCACAAATATAAGATGTCCGCTTCCCAGAAACAGTAGTCACAAACCCAGAAGCAAAAGAGGAACACATTCTTTGAAGAGTTACCTGTTATGGGTGTAAGACTACAGCCTCTAGTTTTACGCAGTGGTTGCTGTCCCCCGCTGTGGGTGCTGATCTAGGCAGTATGCTTCAACTAGCAATGATTGGCACAGGGATTGATTGGCACACTTGACATCCAGCATGCAGATGTCCAGAATAATTGCATAACAGTCATTCACAAAAGTGCTACTGTACCCAGGGAACCCAATATCTTGAAGCCCCCTTAAGCAGCAAGCCAAAGAAGTTATATATCCCTGTGCAGGGAGAGCTTTCTGTTATGTTTTTGGCATTCCTGAACAGTAATTTCTCTCTTTGGCATTGGAAATACCTCAAATGCCTGTGGGGGATTTTCTGTTGCACAATACAAACTATTTTAGATCACATATGCAGTGCTTGATTTAACTAAATAAAATACAGAATTTGAAGATGTACAAGTACCCATAAAGAGGGAACTTTCCTGGAAGCACATACTACACCTGAAAAATGCTACTTTTGCATTTTGATGGAAATCATTTGATTCATTTTCCAGATGTTTGGGAAACTGAGCAGTAAGAAGTATTTTAAAAACAAACAAACATAAAAGTAAATCAAAAGAGCCATGACACTCCCCTTAAACACTAGTCTAATGCATCCATGTTCTAGGATGCATTAGACTAGGATGCTCTGAACCTGAGAGGAGTATCACTCAAAAGTAGTATGCAATGTGGCATGAGTGTTAACTCAGCTGTTCCAAGAAAAAAGTAAAGAAATCCCAGAGGGCTAGTAAAAGCCTCTTGCATGGGTCTAACGTTGTAATCCTGTGCACACTTACATGGGAGTAAATCCCATAGAACAAAATGGGACTTTCTTCTGAGCAAACAGGATTGCGCTGTAAGTAACTTTTGGTTTGTAGTCAAAGGCAGTGATCTAGTGCATAGGAGTAAGCTCCTCTGAACATAATGGGATTTACTTCTGAGTAAATATGCACAGGACTGCATGACATGCATGTAAAATACAGATACCAGCTTTACAGTTCAGTGGGAAAACACTTTATATCTTAAAAAGAGCACCAGCAATCAAGGACCGAAGTAACATCAGCCTAAAAGCAAACGTCTCAGTTTTCTATTGTTTTAAGGGTTCCACTTGCTATTTATGTGAAAACAACATTAAACATGGTTCCTGGCTCAGTTCAGGAAAAATGCCATACACTTTCTACCCATGAGTATTTGTGTATGAGATTATCATAGTGCCAGATGTCAGTATATTTCCATTATGATTATAAAGCTAGTATCTTTTCCATTACAACCTTTGTTCTTCTAATCAAACTGGGCTAAAACTTGATGATTTATGAACAAGTTGCCAGACTGGAAATAATTGCTAACTTATCTTTACATAACTTAGTTGCAGATGTCAAAGTGGTATAACTAAAAAACAGAAAGCTTTTTTAAACTGCCTCAGATTTCACAAAGTGGAGCTTGAGTCAGTTGCCTGGCAGAACACGAGGTTCTTAAAACTGAATTAATGTTATTTTAAACACACAAAAGTTGAAATCTGAAGATCACACATTAATTGACTCATTTGTTCAGATCCACACTTAGTCATACTTAGAGTAGATCCACTGAAAACAATGGGGCTTAAGTTAGTCATGACTTACTCTGAACCCGGCTAAAATTAAGCTTTATTTTGTTTGCTAAAAGGCCTTGGCCACACAAGTGGACAAGAGATAATATAGAACACGTTAAGGAATTAAAATATTACGGAATTCAGTTCAATCAGAACACTTGGGTACGGCATCTGAAATCCAAAAGACTTCTATCCCTTCAAGTGGCTAAGGCCATATTAAAAACTGCTTGCTTTCCAGGAGGTAATTTATTACTCCCTGCACTTAAGATCTTCTTTGGGAAAGTTCCACAAGTGGTCTATGGTGCAGAAGTGTGGGGTTGGGCAAATATCAAGTTGGAAATTATCCAAAATTTATTTCTGATGTCACTCTTGAACCTACAACAAAAGGCTCCTTTTATCATAATTAGATTTGCAGTTGTCTTCTTCAATTTTGCCCTGTGTTCATATTTCTTTGCTTTTGTGGTGGCTGAAATTATAGCATATGGTTACCCCCAAAATGGAGCAAATTTGGAGCAAATTTCTGTTCAAAATTGGGCTAATAAATAGTAAACCCCTATAACGAAGTATAGATTGATTCATGATGCCTTTAAGACTGTTACTCTTATGGCTGCAAAACAGTGTATAAAAAGAGTGGGATCTTTTGTTAACTAGATGTTATCTTCAAACTATGCAATGTACACTATTTTATCATTCTGTTAAATATGATTGTGGCTTTCCAGATTACTTTTTTGAATTATCAGTTGGTGTGATGAAGAAAGCATTTACTACCTTGAGATTTTCAAACTACGTCTACAGTATATTTAGAGGGGAGATCCGCTGGGTTACCTGTAAACAGTGGCTTATGCATTTGTGGCCAGGGTATAGTGGAAGATATGGTTCATTATGTATTGTATTGAGAGCTGTATAATTCCCCTAGGGATTTCTGAAAGTGATTATTGAAGCAGTTTCTTTTCTTAATAGAAAGGAGAAAACCTTCGCAGCCCAATGGATTAGATATATATTTATTACATAAAATTGGCTTCAATGTGCTGGGGATCATCTATGCTAGCTCTCAGCCTAATTATGCTGTTTTTTTGTTGACGGGCTAACTAAGTCTGGATCCAACCCATTGACTCCGGCGAGCATCCGGTTTAGGTGGGTATAGTCATATTTAAAATTAAGACAGAAATAAATCTGCTGAGGATTTTCAAATATAGTTTGGATTCAATATTCCACCTTCAACCCAACACTGTCTCTTGTTATAGTTTTCAAAACGTTGGAAAGTTTAAAAGAATTCTGAATGTCATCCTTCCTGTTTTCCTACTCTGTGTGCTAAGTCATATTGCTGTATTCTAGAGTATGCCTGGTTTTTGTTTTGTTTTTTAAATGGTGATGAGATTTGGCTACACCCAATAGCTCCCTGCATGGTTGCACTCATCCTGCAATAACTCTAGAAGCACACAGGCTATAAAGAGGTTCTAATGATGGTCCTTTCTACACCAGAGGGGTGTAGAGGGCCGGGAGCAGGTGAACCTGGAAGTAGCCACTTCCAGGGTCGTCCCTGTAAATACACATCAGCAGGGTGTGACGTCCCAGGTTGTCGGACGTTGCAGCCACCATTTCCCCCCCAAGGAATAGCGCTCCTGCGCTCCAGCGTAAAAGTATCAAAAAAACAAAATGCCACACGCAATCACGCCCCCTCCCCCCGCCATCCTAGGGATGGCAATTTTGGTTCCCCCCTCTCCTGATGGCCACAGAGCCGCGTGGCGTGGCTCTGTGGCCATTGGTCCTGCTGCACTTACTCGTGTGTAAGCACGGCAGGACCGGGGTGGGCGGCCACATCTTCCGCAGGATTTTTCTGCAGTCCCGAGAACCAGGAAAAATCCCGTGCCCGTCCCCCTCCGCCCCCAGTACTCCCTGTGCAGCATGCGGACTCATAGGGAGCAGCCAGGGTCCATCCCAGGCATTTTGCCTGGTGTGGAAAGGGCCACTGAGCCAGATTATTGATCTCCCTGGCCCTGGGCTGTCTACTGAGACTGGCAAAAACTTTCTGATGTCAAAGATCTATCCTATTATCTGAGATCCTCTCTGAGTCAGAGATTCCAGGAACTGAACATGTTATACTATGGAGCTACAACCATCATATGAGAAACAGTCATCAGTCTTTATCAGGCTGGAAAGATTTGGAACGATGAGTTAAAAGGGAGACAAATTCCTCTAGGCGTGATATCACGTGTGTGTGTGTGTGTGTATGTGTGTGAGAGAGAGAGAGAGAGAGAGAGAGAGAGAGAGAGAGAGAGAGAAAGAGAGAGAGAGAAAGAGAGAAAGAGAGAGAGTTATTATTTAAAAAGTATAACTTTACCTTACTCCTAGGCTAGCCACTCTTTAAAGCAGGGGTGGACAACTTGTGCCCCCCCCATATTTTGGCCTGCAACTCCCATGATTCCTCACCATTGGTTATGCTGGCTAGGGCTGATGGAAATTGTAGGCCAAAACATCAGGAGGCTCACAAGGTGCCCACAAGTTGCTTTAATGGAAGTAGAAACCCCTTCTCTGGTTATCTATAGCCTACTTCTGATGAAAGGTGCATCATTTTCATAAACAGTTATAATACCCGCTGCTGTCAAAATGTTGTTTAGATGTCCAGTGTTCAAAGGATCCTTTATGTGCCATACAAATCATTCCAGCACATTTCATTTCTATGCCAGCTACATACCCATAACTTGATTATGTTTATATCCTGATTTTTCTCTATGGGATCAAGAGTTATATGCATGGGAAGTCCCGGAGGTCTCCATCCATGCTTAGCTTCTGCCTGCAACCATATTCCAGACTTGATCACCTGCTTCATTGACAGCCATCCCTGATCATTTCAGTGACAACAGCAATGTTTCTACACTCTTAACCCCACAGAATAAATGAAGTGAAGATGTGCTATTCTGTTTGTGCTCCGAAACAAATATCAGCTACATTTTCGCTTTATGCCTGAATTCCGCTCTTAGTATATCCCAGGCCATAGCAACCATCATACTAACTATTGCGCCAATCAAGTCCCCCTGTCATTTCAACATTTTTAAAGGAACACCCTCCACTAATCCAGTAATGAATTATGACAGTTAGGGAGTTTGAGAACAGCAGCACTGTTAAAATAAATATTTCAGGAGCGTACCTAAGCCATATCATCCTGGCTCTAGGAAACATGAACACTGTTTAAGGAACAAAATAACATAAAGGCCTTCCAAGATGAAAGCAAGGGAGGATTTTAGTACATTACTACTGTGCTCACTCCAATCCAGAGCCTGTAGCACTGTATATGTATATGTTGGTTCAAGGCTAGCTTGATGTATGGCAGGGATGAGGAATGTGTGGCCCTCCAGATGTTATTGGACTGTAACTCCCAGCATCCCTCACTATTGACTATGGCTGCTAAGGCTGATGGGAGTTGCAGTCTTGGAGGGTCACAAGTTCCCGACTCCTGCTGTATAGGGTACTGCCTCTCATTGCTTTTAAAAAAAAAACAAGTCATGGGAGACCTGTGCTGAATGTAGTGCACATTCTGAAAGAGAATGTTGATGGAGGGGGAAGGAGGGCAAAAGTTTCATAAACGATAAGGCACTGTTTGAAGGAAATGGTTGCAAGGGAAAATGAAACAATACGAATCATCCTATCAAAGTTCAAGTCATTCTACCACTAATTAGTACTGTTCAACACCCTCTTGCATGCACACATCAGTTTCACCATGTCTTTGTGTATCTTTCCTGGCTTTTTAGAAAGAGTTGCTTATTCCCAGATCATCACACGTGCGCGCACGCGCACACACACACACACAATAAACGTAAAACAGAACAAAACACCTCTGTGATTATATTTGGTTGATAGCAGGAAAAGGCTAGTGCAAATGCTAAGAACAGAAAATACCTGTATGGGTTACCTTCCCAGAGTTACAAAGGCAACCTTTGTTTGGATACCATGTTAGATTGCATTGAATATATGTAACATCGTACATTTACGAGGTAATAGTAGTAACAGAAAAACAATTAGCTATCACAAAAAACACTCATCAATAAATTTTTATTCATGATCCCATTCCACAGTCTCCTCTATTCTCCATCTCTGTCAGCTTCAATTTTGTCATAGGTTGGATTTAGCAGCTGCCTGGGGGTCCAGTGCTATCTACTCAACTATTCACTCAACAGCTGAAACAAATAGGCCAAACAGTTCATCTTCACTTGTAAAGCTGCCAATGCTGATCTGTGTGGCCAGTGTTACATTTACATTTGTTTGTTTTTTTAAGTTATGAGGAAATTTGCAATGCTCGTTTACAATGCAAATTTATCAGTGCTCATTCAATAAATGATATGATGTGTGTGTGTATGTGGTTGTGATCAACTCCATGCATACAAAATTATTACTTTACGGATATGACAAGAGCAGGGTCAGTCCAAGGCCTATCTAGTCCAGCACTCTGTTCCCACAGAGGCCAACCAGAGGCCCATGGGAAGCCCAGAAACAGGACATGAGTGCAACAGCACCCACACTCATGTTCCCCAGCAATTGCTATGCAGAGGCACACTGGTTCTAGTAGTGGACGTAATATATAGCCATCAGGACTAGCAACCATAGGTAACATCCTTTGTGATAGCCTTATCCTCTTATATGACAGACATAAAGCATGTATGCAAATTATGCATAAAAGTTGTGAAATGGGCTACAAATCCATACATATATAATAGAGGACACTCTTTGGTTAAGTGTCATTTGGTCTAGAGCAGTGGCAGGGAACCTCCGGCCCATGGGTCTGACCCAGCCCATAAGGCCTCTCTAAGTAGCTTGCTAAGCCCCCATTCCTTCCCTCCCTGAAGCCCCATCCCTTGGGAAAGACAAGTTGCAAGGGAAGGCAGCTTGATGAAAAGCTGCTGCCTCAAGGCACCTGAGGCAATTTGAAGCAGAGGCCCTGCTCCGTCAGCCTAAAGGCACCTGAAGCATCTTGCTTGAGGCTATGGCTGACAGAGCAGCTCCCTCTTCACCTCTGATCAGCTGTTTCTGAGGGTGGAGTGGGGAAGATCTCTGGGAGGGCAGGTCTAGCACACACCCTGCTCAGCTGAGCAATGACAAACAGAAAGCTGCTTTGCCAGCCCCATCAACTATAGGAAGCAATGCAGAGCCATTACAGTAGCTGATCAGGCTAGTGAAGCAGGGACAGAGCACTCTGCTTCGCCAGCCTCATACAACCATTCAGGCTCCCTGCTTTGCTAGCCCTATCAGTTGCGTGTGTGTGTATGTGTGCCAATGAATGGGTATGACTTGGGATGTGTGAAAGAGAGGCTGTCCCCGCCCTCTTTTTTACTTTGGCCCCACCCAGCAATGGCTTCTGAAAAGTTAGCCATGAGAGAATGAGGTGCTTGGCTGAAAGCATTTCCCCACACCTGGTCAAAAGCCAGCATTTATAGGCACCAAGCACCTTTTAATTTCTCTGCAATTATAATGATGAAAATTAACAAGTTCCCCACACCCCAGCGGTTTGTCACTCTGTGCTTCTGGCACACTGCATCCTCCTTTCCACTTCGCTTGCTCTTTCACAGGCTGTGGAAGGGCAAGCAAAAGTTGAAGGCAGCCCACCAGCTCACTCTGAGATGGCATCATTGGTGCATGGCACATGCTTCCATTGGTTCAGTCAGGATGGGCTTGAGAAGCCTGCTTGCTCCATACCAAGAGAAGACTCTGCTGCAGCACAGTAACTGGAGAGTGGGGAAAGCCCAGATTCCTGCCCTCACTCTTCTGTGGCCTAGCAAAAGTGGCTTCAAAGAGGGACTGCAGATGTCCCAGCCTAATACATGGGATAAGTAGCATAAGTGAAGATGATGTGAACAGTGAAGGTGGGTGTGACTCCGAAGGTCTCTCAGAGCCTCCACCCCCACCCATCATAATGACGGTGGTGGTGGTTGCAAGTGTACTTATAAACAGCACATATTGTAGAATGCTAAACTTTTATGTTAGTAGCATTGCTGGCAAAAGACAAAGGCTGAAATCCATCAAAACATTCACTGCAGAACAATGGCAGGGTAGTCCCACTGAAACCTTTTCCAAATTATGTAGCCAATGAATGTCGCCCAATAGGACAAATTATAGCCTAATGACACGATTAATAAATAGTGGTTGAGGAAATATTTGTAAAGGCATAAAGGGCAACTCAACAGTATATGTTTATGGGAAATCAATAGCAATTTTCAGCTAACAAACTTCTATGTATTTGACATTTTCACCCAAACAGTTAATTCTGCTGTATATATAAAAATGCCTCCTGCAGAGGTGCCCCGTTTTGTTGAACTAGTCTATGTCTAAAAAAACATAAAATTTCATTGCAGTTTCTAGAGGTGCTTCCCACCAAAATCAATAGCAGATTATTAATTTCAGTTCGGCTTGTGAGTTGCAGCTCCAGCCTCAGCCAAGGCGTTAAGCAACTACAATGTAGTCAGCAAGTTCACAGAAGGACGTTGTTCAGGATTGTACTTTTCCTCTCAGTGCCTCCTCCTTTTAGACATGTAATTATATATAGACTAAACAGGAGACCATCTTACAATGAAGGCCTGATGTAGCCTAGCTTCTTTAAAATCGATGTCAGTACATAAATTGCACCCATGTTTCCAGGCCACCCAATTTAAATTGCTGACAAGGGCACATCATAAGGAGATTACTTCATCTAATTTCTAAGCAATCAAAATGAATTACTGTTCCTTGCATGGTAATTTGTAAAAACAAAAACCACCAAAGGAATGTACTATTAAAGACAGGGGAATTTAATGCAGCTAGAAGGAATTCTGTGCCTTTCTCTATGTCAATGTCTCAGGGCCCTCCGGAGGCTTTGAATTTCAACTCCAATCAGCCCCAGTCAGCATGGCCAATGTCCAGGGATTCTGGAAGTTGTAGTCGAAAATATCTGGAGAACAACAGGATGGGGAAGGCTCTTCTTTGTTAACAAGTCAGGAACCTCATGTTTCCAAGCAGAAGGCAGACATTCAAAGATGATTTAAGTCAATGGAGTAATGATTCTTGGACTGAGTTGTAGTTCAACAAAATAATCAATTATACAAGTGGGCCCCTGCATCAAAATGTCGCAGTATATCCCTGTTACCCGAGAGGGTTGAAAAAACAAAGGTTAGCACCAAAGATGAGAGTTCCTGTTCTCATTTGCATATTAGCAGGATTACTTTTTAAAATATTTCAGACTAAGAACTGAATGAGGAAAAGCTAGAACTCTTCTCTTTGCTGCTGTCGTTTTTTGGGGGGGAGTGGACTCCCCTCCAAAATGCTAGAGGGGAGATATAACAAGATTCCTGTAGAAAGTAGATATTGTCCCTGCAACAATGCTGAGATTGAGACTGTTTCTCACGTATTTTTCTGCTGCAATTTTTACAATGGATTGAGGAATGATTTATTGGGGCCAATAGTCCAAGGTTTCCCAGGTCGGTCTAATGAATTCCTGACAAATATTCTCCTTCAGGGTAGGGAGAAGCTTGTCACTATTCAAGTTGCAAAGTTTATGTCTCTAACAATTCACTGTAGAGCTAAAATGATTATTTGAATGGTTATGTATTATAGTGTGGAACTGCATTAAAATCTTGGATTGCTCCGTTGTTTCTATAGGCAGCTCTCATTCTGGTGAAATTTAAAAATAGCTTCTCAGTGTGAGCCAGGAAATGACCTACCTAGACAGTGAGCTGGTTCGCATAATCGAACAAACCACCGTAGCTTAAAGCCATGGTGGGCTGCAGTGCCAGCGGCCAGCCATTTTGAATATTCAAGCTGCAACGTTGGCTTGTTGTGTTGACCAAACCTGGCAGGCATGGGCTGTCCGATGGTTAAAAATAGGCTATGAATTATGCCAGGGTTTAACCCTTGCACAACCAACCCCACCAGATTTGGATGACATGCCAAGTTACAGCTTGTATATTCAAAAGCTGCCTGGCATACATCACAGCCCACCATGGTTTATCCATGGTGGCTTATTGTTGGGCTATTGACCTTGTTTGTCCAAACCAGGTAAATGAGACAGTTCTCTTTACCTTGAGTCTCTTCCTCTATCCTCTTTTTCAAGTATACTCAACTCTGTTCTTCCTCCCACCAGGTTCTCCATCTGAGCATACATTCAGTATTCTGTGTCCACTGCAAATGCTGTTTGAGGGCTTCCCCCCTTATGGTTCCTTTATCCTAAATATATATTTTTTGTACTTCTGCAAACTTCCCTGACTTTGTGTATACCACTCTCTTGTGCAGGAGTGTTGTTGCTTTGGCTACATAAACACAAACACTTTTGTGTGAAGATCAGCATTAGAATATACAGGGACTTGTAACAAAATGTTGCCGCATGGATTGCTCCTGCTCATGGCTGGCTAGCTGGAATCCTACACCCACCCAGAATACTCCATCCCATTCCCCCAACCCATTTTCCAGTTTTTCATGTGTTCGTCACCCCACATAATTAGTAAATAGTTGGTCTGTTTGGGAGGGCGACATTCCTCCCTTAACATTTTTGGATTTCCCCCTAAATGTTTTTTGTGCTTCTGCACACCTTGGGGTCCTTCAAACTTGCTGATACCTCCTTCTTGTGCATGGATGTTTTTGGTTACATAAGAGTTTGAATTAAAGGAACTGAGTTTACTCTTAGTATATAAATGGTGGTGGTAAAATGTATTGTGGGAAAGATAATAGCACTGCCTATCTCCGAGAAAGCTATAGGTATGGCCAAGCAGTTTCTGAAAACTAAACTAATGCATGCACGTACACACACAGAAGCAGGCAAATCTCTTAAAACATTTGTTGTATTCGATTTTGAGATGGTTGTAGAACACAGCCATAAGATAATGGCCTTGGCACTTGAGTGCAATATAGGAACTGTACCTAGGAGAGAAACTACAACTGAGAAGTTTCTAAAATTTAGAATCTAAATATATGAACTAGTAAGGTTATATCTACATTTCAACAAACATATTGGTTTTATGCTGGCTTAACTATCACAGCATCCTCCAAAGGATCTTAGAAATTGTAAATTAGTATAGGTGCTGCTGAGAATTCTCTATTAGCAATTCCCTAAGCTCCCCTTCACAGAACTATAATTTTCCATGTTCCCTGGTGTGACTGGTTTAACTCTGTAGTACAGATATGCCCTAAGGCACTTTTAAGAATTCATTAACAACATTCTTTGCCACAGAGTATGCACATATTACCAGAGAATATAGCTGCAAGCACAATTATACCAGTGGCAGGACAAATTCCTTGCAGGACAATCCTAAACACATTTACTCAGAAGTCCCACTAACTCTCATGTAAGTGTGTGCATAGGATTGCAGCTTTAAACAAAGAGAGTGGTTGTATCCTAGAACATACCCCAGAATACTTTATAATGGAGTCCCCGGCAAAGTCACAGGAATTGTGTGGGCAGACAAATCAACATGAAAGGGGTTTCCTGATGGTTGAAAGGCTGAAATCTACCGTTGTCAATTAAAGGTTTCTGTGACAGAAATGGCAGTTTAGAGCCTTTACAGACTATCATATATTCGTGCAATAAACATGCAACTGTTATTCATTTGTAATGGGCAATTAGATTAATTCTAGCAAAGCTGCACTTTTGTTGCTGGAAAAAAAACACATTTGTTTTGTGCACTTAAATGGCAATATTTCATGCCTGGGGAAATGTTTTTCTTTTCCTCCAGAGAGTTTATATTCTTCTTTCCTTGTTGTGAAATAGAAGCTGCACAACAGTCCTGGGAAAGTTGAGGATCATTTTCTTGGTAGAAAGGCAGGATACAAATCAAATCAATCAATTCAACTTGTCATGGGAATGCAATCGTGTTGTGTCAAGTGACATTATGGCCACCCCTCTACATTTCTGTGTACCCAATGACCTTTGATAGTTCTGAAATAATAATTAAAAAAAGATGCAGGGGTAATCGTACAGGCTATAACTTCCGTAATAGTTGCATGGAGCAGATAATGTGGGTAGCTTCAGTTCCACTGTTAACAATGTCCTAACCTGGCCTGCCCTATATTGAATTCAGCAACTCCATCTAACATACCTAATTCAGTTTAACTAAGCCCCTCCCTTCCATTTGTAGCAGAATGGGGAATGGATGTGGTTGAGTTCTAGGTTGATCATATGGAAAAGAGGACAGGGCTCCTGCATGTTTAACAGTTGTAGTGAAAGGGGAATTTCAGCAGGTGGCATTTGTATGCATGCAGCACCTGGTGAAATTCCCTCTTCATCACAACAGTTAAAGCTGCAGGAGCCCTGACCTCCTTTGTATCTGGTCAAGAGGGAAGGGCTCCTGCAGCTTTAACTGTTGTGATGAAGAGGGAATTTCACCAGGTGCTGCATGCATACAAATGCCACCTGCTGAAATTTCCTTTTCTATACAACTGTTAAACATGCAGGAGCCCTGTTCTCTTTTTCATATGGTCACCCTAACTAAGGTGTTAGAATAGACTGTGGCACTACATATTATAGAGTCACATTTTTGAATGCTCACCTACATGGAAAAACACCCAGGAAGTTGGAAAGTAGGGTCTCGGCTAGAGCTTTTTTTCCCCAGGTGCACTATTATTATTATTATTATTATTATTATTATTATTATTATTATTATTATTATTTTCTAGCAGAGTTGGGTTTTTTTCCAGAGAGGGGAGCTTTGAAAAGTCATATCTCCCACATGTGCCCCTCCTTCTTCTGCAAGTGTATTTCATGCGGCCTAACAACTCCATACAGCAGGGCTGCAGAACCTGAGAGTTGGGGCTCCCCATCTAGCCAGTTCCCGAGATGGACCCATCCCCTTTCCCCTTGTTCATTTGGTGGTTTCCTGGCTTTAATTTGTTCCCCATGCTAAAAGGCTGAAATGCCTCTCCTAATACTTAGTTACCGGCAGTAACTTAGTTACCGGTATTTTAGTTCTCCATCACACCTAATTCCCCCCCCCCCCCCCAGTTCCTTTAAAACTACACAGAGGCTTAGGGCACATTAAATGCACCTAGGGAAAATAATCCAGACTTTTAGCATTCTAGGAAAGGCTGGGGAAGAGGCGGGATGTCAGCAGGACAGGCACAGCGTCATGTGACTACTGTGCTGCAAATCCACACACCAGGCATGGCGGGAGTGCACTGAATCTCTAGTGTGATGGTGCTCTTAGTCCCACCCCTTTACCTTTCAGTCTTGTCCACCACTGGAATGTAGCCCCTGAGAGCTTCTCCCAAAATGGGAGTTCAGCCCTTGGGATGAAAGAAGTTCAATACCCCTACTATACAATTATTATTCTGCAATGGGCAGCCCATGCCAATCTCCAGCAAAGGGGGAAGTTTCTAATTTTGCAAGACAAAGCAAAGGTTCAGCATTCCGTAATTAAATGTGTTGAGGTTAAGAGAGCCTGCTGGGAGAGATATTGTTGTGCATTCCTTCTGCACCCATTAGCCCACCAAGGCCAATGTTATGTCAGTGACACAATGCATCAACGGAGCTATGATTCAACATTACTTCCCCATTCATAATGCTTCATGATTTTACTGTAAGAACATCAGGGTCACAAGGTGTGATGGGGAAAGCATTTGGAAAGAATAACATACAGAAAGTGCTTCCCCCAGCACTCTTATTATATAGTTGTTGGTTGAGTCAACGGGAAATCAGCAATCGATGCAGCATCTAACAAAGAAAGCTCCTGGCTAACTTGCTCCACTTCCTGTATTAATTCTATTTTGTGTACTTTTTAGTGGATCTGCATATAAGACTGACTAGAACTTGTAATGAGTAGCATTGTGCCATCTGAATGAGGAACCTACAAATTAGAAGAGTACAGTACTGCTATGTTTTATTATCAAAAAGTAGTAAGCTAAACCACATCTAATAATCCTTATACTTTTATACTGCAGAGAGCCAGTATGGTGTACTGGAAAGAGCAGCTTTTCCCAAACTGGGTGCCCTTCAGATGTGTTGTACTACAACTGCCATTATCCATTAGCTAGCAGAACTACTGGCCACGACGGCTGTGGATGATGGGAATCATAGTCCAACACATCTGTAGAGCAGCCGATTCAGGAAGGCTGGGATGAAATATACTGGATAGCTTAAGCTAGGGTAAACCCAGGTCCAAACCCCCAACAGATCATGAAAATCACTGGGCAACCTTGCGCCAGTCACTATCTCTCAGCCTAACCTACCTCACAGAGTTGTTGTGAAGATAAAAGGGAGAGGGAGGAAGACAACACTTTGCCCTGCCCTTAGCAATTCTAAGGAAGGGGAAGATAATAAATGAATAAATAATACTTAGCATGTATAAAGCACTTTAAAGGATCTGGAGCATTTCACATACATTATCCAGGTAAGATATTGGGGGAGTTCACACAACTTAACAGCCCATCCTGTGAAATAAGTTATGCATGGAGATTGTCATTGGAACAATTCACATATAGGCTGACAGATGATTGGGCTTACCGTGGGCGGTTCTCCCTCTACTTCTCCCTCAGTCCTCCAGCCGGCTCTGGCACATATCCCAGGGGACGTAGTGTCAGAAGCCATCTTGTCTGTTGCTAAGTCCCCCTCCCTGCTCCCTGCTTCAACTATTTTTGTATGCCCAGACATTTTCACAAATCAGCACTGATTTATTTATTTATTCAGTCCAGTTTTGTCTTTGTGATTTTTATTTTATTTTGGTTGGGTGTTTTTTTGCAATTATGTAGATGCACAATTGTGGTTGTCAAACTATGTATACCCTTGCCATATATATATATATATATATATATGTTTCAGCTGTTAAGGAAGGAAGTGCACTAGGAAACATAGAAGGTAATTGACAAAACAGGGCTGCATATATGGTGGTTTGATAGCCTTTTACAGTTGACAAGACGGGGGGGGGGGGGGGAAAGGGGATCAGATCGGCCCCTTAGCAAAGTTATCCCTTAGGTATTAGTCACCCATTCCACACAAACCCCAGTCTCTCCCAAGTGGTTTTAAGGGTGATCAAGGGTCCACCCCACCTCCCGTTACTGCAAAGGAGGGGTGGAATAGAAGGGGAGACCCCCCCCCCCGGGGTAAATTCAACAATTCAGAACTTGAGAATAACTGTGCTGAGAGTACAATCTGATCCCATTTCCCCAACCAGTCAGTGGGTATTTTGAACACACTGACAGCTGTCAAATGGAGGAAAAAGGATCAAATCATACCCTTAGCAACCTGATCCCCAGGGTTTGAAATGTGGAACTTACCTTTGGGGGGGGGGGGTCTCCCTTCCATTTCACCCTTACCACTGTGTCTCCTCCAAGTGGTTTTAAGGATGATCTAAGGTGTGATGGAGTTGCTGACAGGCAGCAACTTCTGCAGTGAATTCTCTGTGGTGGCTCCCCAATTGTGGAACGATCTCCCCGACGAGGCCCGCCTGGCGCCAACATTGTTATCTTTTCGGCGCCAGGTCAAGACTTTCCTCTTCTCTCAGGCATTTGGCAATATCTGAGGAGCCTGGGTTTGTTTTGTTTTGTTTTTGTAGTTTTTTTGAAGTGTTGAAGTGGTTTTTAAATGTACAGATTGTGTGTATGTTGTATGTTTTTGCTGTTTTAATTTTTGTATATTGTTTTTAATTGTTTTTAATCCTATGTAAACCGCCCAGAGAGCTTCGGCTATGGGGCGGTATACAAATGTAATAAATAAATAAATAAATAAAATAAATAAATAAATGGTAGAGACAAGATTTTAACCAAGGGGGGGAGGGGGAAAAGAATCACATTTGCCTCCTGCTTCTGTCCCACAATAGGGATGAGCAACTTCCTCTTTCTTCACAAGGGGAAGAAAGAGGAAGCAAGCAATGACTATGTGGCCCATTCAGTGCGCATTTTTATTGAACTGCTTCTCCTGCACACAACAGGAAATGGCAGAAAGTTTCATTATAGCCCAAAAGATTGGATTTGATGAGGCTCGTTTTGTGACAGAAAAAAGAGCAGAAGGAGTGGGAGACATGCGGGAGGAACGCTGCATCGTCAAAATTTCCCGCAAAGAACCATGAGTCGGCAGGCACGAGCATGTGATAAAACGCTCATCCGAAGATGTACAGGTTAGTCTCTTACAGTGCAAGCCCATACATGTCTACTCAAAAGTAAGTTCTAATGAGTTCAGTTGGGCTAGATATTGGATTGCAGCCTTAGCCACTCTGTGACACCAGTTTTTAAACATTCATCCTTTCGAATGTTGTTTCTGTCACTTAGTAATATATTGTCAATTAAAAGAATAATAAGAGCACAGCTTTGTTTCCTGTTTGCCACCTTTGTCCAGAAAGCCACTGTGAAGATAATGGCTGCATTTATAATTAGGGAAGAGTGACTGTGTTGGGGAGATAAACACAGAGCCCCAATTTGTGGGGAACTGTACCTGTCTGTTGTGTCAGTTTTAGAAAGCTTGTATAGCAGAAAAGGTAATTTAGTTAGCACTTAAGTCATTATTTTGTGCTCCCTTGCGATTCACAGGTCCTTAAAACTTTTTTAATGTTTGTATAACATGGCCTTTAAGTCATATTCACAATCCCTAGGCCACCAAATGTGATCTGCCCTATCTGCTGTTCCCAGACAGAGCAGCTCATCTCTGCCCACAAAAGATATGCAAAGCCCCTATCATTGCACCCAAGGTGTGCAGAACTATCAAAGGGGCAGAAAGATCAATTGATTTCCCATCTTGCTTCACTTCAGTGGTAAGAAGCAGTACTTTACTATTCTCTATGCAATATTGTATTTGCATCTATACACTGTTCATCTTATGCTCTGATTTGTCTTCCATTCATTCAGTGCGTCACTTATTTTTTAATGGAGCTTGTTCAGGGTAAGTTCCTAATTATCTTTTTCTGTGTGCACTGTACATGAAAGAAGACAAACACTAATTGCCATCCATCCATCCATCCATCCATCCATCTATCTATCTCAGTCTTCCCCACCCTGGTGCCCTCCAGATGTTTTGGACTAGAACTCCCACCATTCCTCCAGATGTTTTGGACTACAACTCTCACTATGAAACACCTGGGCATCACCATGTTGGGGAAAGCCGATCCATTTTTCTTGCTACCTATTTGCATAACTGAATCACATGCACCGCAACAAGTAAAGTTGAGGTGCAATTGACGGAGCAATTATTCCTTATATTTGAAAGTTATTCCTTAAATCTTGCCAGCCATATGCACAGTACAACTGTCTGAAACTACATCCATCATAAATTTTATATGGAACAGAAGAACAATAATTTCCTGTGTAAGATGCGTACGTAAGAATTCCTAGCTATATTGCTTTTATACATATTAATGGGGTAACAAGCTTTATTTTCATCCTTGATTGCCTTTTCTTCTTGACCTTGCTCCTTGAACCTTAAGTGCTTAATGGAATGCAGTTCTAAAACCCTAGGGGTAAAATGTGTCCAAATACAACTGGTTCAATCCACTGGGAACTAAGGGATGGCTCTTTGAATAGGCAGAGGCTTGCATCTCTCTAACTCTCTCTCTCTCTCTCTCTGTCTTTGAATGTGTTTCCCACAAATCAAACATACAACTATAATTCATCTTAGAGACTTAGCTGGTTTTTCTTTTCACTGGAGCTGTGCATGCACTCAGGAGCTTATAAATAACCCTGGAATTCTTCTACTGACTTACAGCACACAATACTTCCAAGGCTATTTATTATCATTGTATACTGACATCAAGAATTATATTTTTAGCTGTTTGTCTTGTTAAGGGTTGACTGTGATAATGGGTCACCCATTATGCCACTTTTTTGCATACACCAGGAAGTAACTAGTTGTCAAGTGAAGGGAGGGATGTACTGACCTATTATATTTGGCAGTTTGAGTTTTCTGTTATCAAAATTACTGATAGGATTTTTTTATGTGTGTTTGCTTCTCTCGGTGACCTATTTTTAGCACCAGACATGTATAAGCGTCTTATCTACATTACAAAATGAATACATAGATGTCATCTCCTGCATTGACAGTAACTCTTCAACAGGCAAAGCAGCAGATGTAAAGTCTATGACATGTAAATTTTACTATGACATGTAAATTTTACTAAAGTGCATTTCTTCAACCTAGACCTAAAATATGCTGTCATCGCCCCATAATTAGGATAATAAAGAATCAAATGTCGGTTCCTTTACAGAGGGAGCAAAATCCTGTCACTACCAATCCAGCTAAATCAAAAATCCCTAAACTGTTGTATGGCCTAATGCCATGAGAACATTTCCCAATTAAAAAAAGCAATGAGCATTCAAAAGTGAAAAACAGAGAGAAGATTATAGCTGGCCATACCATTAGGCAGAAGGAGGCGATTGCCTCAGGCAGCAGATGCTGGGTATGTGTGAGGGCAACAGTGGCAGTCCTCTCCCCCAGGGCATTCTTCCTAAATTCACCTCCTGGCCATTCCCTCTGGTTGGAGTGTGACACTGCCTTCCTTGCACTACCCACAGACAGCTTTCTTGGGGCCTACCAGGCTCTCTGCCTCTCCTGATTTTTATTTTTTTCTTAAGATTTTTAAAATTATCTTGTTTTGTTTTAATTGGGATCTGGCATGCTGCAAAGTGAAGGGCTGCCCTCCAGCATGATCTTTATCTAGGTTCAAAAGAATAGCCTAGTATCTTGGACCACAGCCCCCGCCTCTGTCTTGTATTTCGGTTTTTGGGCAAATTGCTTTTCTTAGTCTCACCAGTTTGTCGTTTGGGAAATAATTGTGATAGGGCATGCCTAGCATGGCAGCTATTTTATGAAAGGGCAAGCCTCCCTTTCCATGGTAGCCATTTTGTAAAAATCCATTAACACTCTCTCAAAATTCCTAATTTGCCCACTGATCCAAAAAGTTTGAGGACACCAGCCCTAAGCTAGCTAACTGTCCTCACGTGAAGGATGCTATCCCGAAGTAAAATTCTACTATCAATACAGTCACCTTCTGAATGTGGGAAGAGGCATCAGCTTTTCCTTCACTGCAGGCAGTAAAATGTCTTGGGACAGCCCTGAAGATTGTTTTTGCTGAGGGGGCAAACTAACTTTACACTAAGTGAAGACATAGGAAGACTTCAGCATTGCAGAAGGGCTGGAAAAATGGGGGTTGGGATACAAGATGGAGATAAGAACCACAGAGCCAAAAACGCAAAAGAAAGATGTCGGGGGAGGGGAACCTTCACACAGATCCCAAGGACAGAAGGCTTGTATGCTGTTTGTAGAAAGAGCTTAAGAGGGCCAATGTATCTTGTGCATTATGTTTGGCCTCCTCTTACTGATTCCAAATCTTTAGCTGTACATTTCTAGTAAAAATAAATTATTTATTATTTATTTTATTTCATAGATTTATATACCAACGTCCATATTTAAAAATATCTCTAGTTGATAACGCATGAAGCCCAATCCTAGGCTTACTCCCAAGTAAGTGTCTGTAGGATCACAATAGGATCTGGGTATGATTTTGGTACCTCCAAAGCATTTCCCCAAACCAGAACATGATGAAATAAATTGAAGGTTGTTTTTTGGAATGACAGGTTTTAAGGAACAATGCACCACCTCTCCTCCTCCTTTCTTAAACATAAATAACCCCATTGAACTTCACTGGCAGGATCACATTATAGCCAATGTTTCTTTCTAGGGATGCATCTGGGGTGAGGAAGAAGCCTATTTTGCATATCATTTTCAGTGCACTTGTGTCCATAGGGATTAAGGACCATCTAGTGGCCTTGTGAATCGGGATTACATTTTGGAAGTTAAATTGATGTTCAAAGAGGTTAGTGGCTCCAGCAGGGTTTTCTATAATGAATATGATGGAGTATGTCCTAACATGGAGGATTAAAGCACTTAAAATGGGGGGGAATCTATTCAGGGAAGTCATTGTAATAATATTAATTAGTATTTATTAGAATTTAGTTCCTGCAGTCTGTTGCAGTGGGAGAGCAGAGGGAGAGTAGGGCCATTTTACCAGTCATGCCGAAAGACCTCCCCCATGAAAGGCTCCTCCTTCCTGAGCTGCCACTATCAGCAGCCATCCTAGCAGGCCTGAGAGAGATGAGAGGGGAAAGGAGGCCTATTCTAGGCTGACCAGATAAAATCCAGGTCAGGGCTCATGTAACTTTAACAGTTGTAGAGAAAAGGGAATTCCAGCTAGTGTCATTTCTATGCAATTAGTTCCTGGTGAAATTCCCTCTTCAGTACAACACTTAAAGGTGCAGGCACTATACTAGAGTGACCTTATACAAAAGAAGGCAGGGCCCCTGCAACTTTAACTGTTGTGATGAAGAGGGAATTTCACCAGGAACTAATTGCATACAAATGACTCTGGCTGAAATTCCCTTTTCTCTACAACTGTTAAAGTTACATGAACCCTGACCTGGATTTTATCTGGTCAGTCTAGCCTATTCCAACAGCCCATCTGACATATTTTCCGCCTCTTCCTTCCCAACTTCTTTTACCTCAAGTGTCGTGTCTTGTTTAAATTGTACGCCTGCTTACATTCAATCAGTAAAACAAGGCAGTCCCTGCCTGTAAGCCTGCGGACGGGCACTGTCTTGTTTTACTGATTGGATGTAAACCCCTTGGGGAGCCTTTTTTGGCTGAGGAATGGGATGAAAATACTCTACATAAATAAATCACTATCTAACACAACAATCCTTTGGAGCTTTTTGCCCCAGAGGGCTGCATGTGACACTGAGCATTAAGCTGGGGGCCACATGCTGGGGGTGGGCATGGCTGAAGGCAACAGTGGGCATATTCCGTGACTGACCACACTCTCACACATATAAATGCCCACACACATGTCACCCTCACCCTCATACTTTCACAAACACACACACGGCCTCCTCCCTCCCCCCCCCACACACCTTCTTCCCCAGTGAAATCATACTCCACACAGCCTGCTGGACAGGTGAGTGGCAGACTTGCAGTGGGGAATTTGGGAGCTTGGTCACTTGTGGCAGGCTGCAGCCAAGGCCTCTGAGGGCCACATGGAGCCCATGGGCTGCAGATTGCCCACTGGAGCTTTGGAGCGATATGTTATCTAAATTCACACCTAACATGTCATGTCTAAAATGTGAGGTGTGATGGTCCAAGCCTGCTTGGAAGCTCTTTCCTCAGCCTCCAGGGTTATGGGATCTGGTTCTGGCTCCTCTGTGGTGAGAGAAAGGCATACTGTCTACATTCATTATTATTATTATTATTATCATCATCATCATCACCACCACCGACCACCACCACCACCACCAGACAGACTAATAGCAAACTCAATTCTGGAAGTGTGATTCCTTATGTAAACAAACAGCACCTCCTGCAAACAAATGGGTGGTATCAAGAGTGGTTTGGGAGAACCACAAACTTTGCCAAAACACAACAAAAACTTAAGGGGGGGGGGGGGGGGTGACCCTAAGAAGAAAAAAGAAAACAAAAGCATGCTTTGTGGCCATGGAATGCTGGCTAACTGTTCGAAGGGGGGAATGGAGCATCCTGGAAAAGGGTATGGCTGTCTGGCTAGAACACTGAATAGGAACAATCCACACTGCCACATTTTATTACAAGTCTCACACATTACTTCCTGTTTTAAAGCCCAGGCACCAAACCATGTTCAGGATAAACCCTGATTCATAATAAACCCTATTGATTACATGATTTTGCTAAATGTGTAACTTACTACACCATCTGAATTTAGTCCCAGTATATTGGGGCAAGGCTTTTGACATCATCAAAAATTGGCCAATTTATCACAACACATTATGTTGCTATTGCTCTGCATAAAGTACTGCATAAAGGCCATGTGATAAGCAGCATGGTGGAAATTGATAAAACCTGTAATGCCAGATATTGTTTGGAATAACACAAGGCCTAATTTGCCCACAATTTATCCAGCTGGAGCAATCTTGGATCACGTGGTAGAGTTATAGGTACATGTGATATACCCATGGATTTGTGATACCAGACTTCCAGTGGCCCTTTGCACCTTATTATTGTGATGCATACTCAGATTTAAGTGGCTGAGAGCAACAGGAAGCCATGGCAGGCTGCCTGTGACCCTGCAATTTTCATTGCCTGACCTTATCCATTGAACATGTTCCTCACAATCCATTCAAAACACTAAGTATGCATACACAATGTATACTCCGTTCAGAAAACCTCTCACACCGTTGGGCCTACATGTGCCATCTTTTTGGTCCGTCATCTTAAATACTCCATAGGAAAGGAACGCAATATCTCTGGTGGATGCTTCTTCACCACTTCAGTGAGTATCGCCCAGTTTGCACAACACACCAGCCACTGTGGGTTATTTAAGGGTTAAACAACCTTCGCATAACTCTCGGTTTATAGTAGTTTAACCCTCAAATAATCCACGGTGGACAGGTTCATACAACACAGCAACCTTCCAATCAGATTTTGCATATTCAAAATGGCACCCAGCATGTGCCACGTCTCATTGGGGGTAAACAACCCATGGTGAGCCTGGCGCTTCAGGCTCCTTGGACAGCTGTGGTCTGGCAACTGAGTCTCCAGGGGGAGATCCTTGTGCTGATTATCGTGTACTAGTTGTGTTTACACTAAAGTATACATTTCATAGCCATAAAAGCTGCATGAGGAGCTGCCCTTATTTGCATGTCTTTCCTTTGATAAATCTATTCCCCCATGGCACCTAGGAAGCTAAGTCTCATTGAAAGTCAATGGGATTTGGGCTGCCAAATGTCTACAGCTTTACACAGTTCAGCTGCTTAAATCCCATCTGAAGTCCATGGGATTTAAGCAGCCCTTTACTCAGCATTATAGCCTAAGGCTGCAGTCTTCAAACAGCTTACCTTTCATGAAGGTTGTGCTGCTGCAGCAGTTTTCAGAATCAGTTTATATGTTTAAGATAAAAAAAGAGAGAACTAGAGACATCAAACCAAGCAATGGTCAGCACTATGTCCTTCAAAGAGTACTTTCCCTTGGAATTACGAGATTTTGCTTTACTGATATTTGGGAACTATCGCTAAAGCTGGGATGACAGACAAACCTACTTGGAAGTAAGTTCCATTCTAAGGAACCAGAACTAAGGAGGTAAATTGCAAATAACTGCATCAAAGATCAGTGTGTGTGTCTATGTGTCACACAAGCTGCAGTCTTGTTCATACTCCTTTGGATATAACAGGCAGAGTACACTTTACGGCCCTGGTCAACAACTCACTTTCCTGAAGAGCTACTAGAAGAAGCAAGGAAGGGCTGGTGAGCCAACACTTCAGCCCCCATCCTCTAAAGTAGACTTGCCAATATGTTCTTTTGCTGCAAATGTAACTTTCTCCACTTTTCATTTGTCACTTGGATTTGGCCACCACATATTTAACACTGGGATTCTCAGCCTCCCCAAAGTTACCAGCCGGATTTGGCCTCCGCATGATAAGCAATCCCTGCCTCAGCAAGGACTTGCCATGTGACTCATCCATCCCTCATACGTTGTGAATCTCTGTGCCCCCATGCCACATTTCAAAATGTTGCTGGGTACGAGGAGACATAGAAACTCACAATGTGATTAATCCCAGCAAAATCAACTAACAGTCTTGTGGCACCTTAAAGACAAACATATTTATTGCTGCATAAGCTTTTGTGGAATGGTATTTTTGAACACTGTGAGACGTACTGTTGGGTTTTTTTACTGTGAATATTTCAGTTCTAGAATTCTTCAAAGATATGTTTATAATAGACATGCTAATCATCGAATTGAATTTATTTAAGCTGGTTGTCAGTATTTAAATAGCCTAGATCAATGATCTTCAACTGGTGGGTTATGACCCAAAAGTGGGTCACAAAATCAGTCAAGATGGGTCATGGTAAAGCTGTTGCTGCCATGTTGGGCAATTGTGAAATTAGGTCCCATGTTGCAGGCTGGGAGTCTGAGATAGGTCTTGGGTCTGAACCAGTTGAAGATCATTGGCTTAGATAATCATAACATGAACAGAACCCATAAAAGCTCCAGTTTAGAGAAGCTACTACAGTATATAATGTTACAACTTCAAAGCTGTGGTCCTCAGTTCACCTACTTGGAGTAATTTCCCTTGAAAAGAATTGGGTGTGGGTCCTAAGCTTGCTTTTTATTGTGACAGAACACCCATCATTCAGCAGATGCCAAACATTTTGTCATGTTGACCATTTTTCTTTAGAGACAAAGTCCATGCAAAATATGCATGTGACATAACTCAAGTTTGAAATCAGGAGATTAATAACTAATTTTGAAGTGAATATGTTGTTTCCTGTATCACATATATGAAATCTGTGGTTGCCAAATTACTTATTCCTTCTAAAAAGTTGAAGGTGGCCGCATTAATAAATGACTGATTTTGCTCCTGTTTTGTTCAAAGTCTTTCCCAAATACTGTTCAAAGATTTGTAATGTGCAAAACTAATGATATGCATATTTTATAGTGATGCAATTAAACATGAAATAAACCTTTTTCTTATCAGTGACAAATGTGTGTTCAATTTGAGATAAGGCGAAATCAGCCCTATTATTAATTTAATCATAAATACTAGTAAATATAGTAAATATAATTTACTATGCCTATTAATTAGTCAATTCCCAACAGTACACCTCACGCAGTTCAATCATATAAAGGTTTACTCAGTGGTACTTCTAAGTAAGTGTGTATAGGATTGCAGCCTTAATATATGATACCTATGTATAACAAATTACATATGGAAAGGTTTTATAAAATATGTTGCCCTGCTTCACCACTCATATCACTAGTCCTAATAAACTCAGTACAACTACTCCAAATTAAGAGCAAGATCTAGCCAGTTGCAATGCTTTTAAGTCCCACTTCTATGGGGAAAATCCATTGATTGCTTGCTTCCCACTGAAATCAATAGGATTTAAAAATGCTTAACTTTGGGTAGATTAAGCCAGTGTAGCTCGATATGCATGTTTACATGGGGGTCAGTCCCACTGTCCAACAGGCCTTACTGTCAAGTAAGTGAGGTTAAGATTGCATTTTAAGTAATTTAGCCTTTAATAGCAGCCATACTTCCAAGGGAGGAAATTCGACTGAAACCAGGGGTGGGTGGGTTTACTTTTATGTAAATAGGCTTAGGATCACATTGCAAGCCTGCAAGCCTGTGTGCACTTACCTAGGAGTAAGCCCCATTGAACGTGTTAGCACTTAAGTCTGAGTAATAATGGATAGCATTAGCTACGTGACATATAGAAATAATAATAACCATAATATCTGCAGTTTAATTGACTATTAATGATGGAAATATTAAAGGCTCCATCCAAACTCCAGGCTTAACTTTGAAGCTTAGGTTTACAGGCGTAAATCAGCCACTTTACTCTGAGAAAAAAGTAACTTTTAATTTTAATTTTCCAGTGGTCTTAGCTACTTTTTAAATAGGGAATCAATTGTCCTTGAATATTGTGATCTAAGAAAGGGGTAGTTCTACAAAGAACATAACCCTCTGGAATGGGATCTCCAGCAAATTGCTTTGAAAGAATGTTCTTAATGTACAAATGCAAGACAAAAAAATCACTCCACTGGAAAAAAATATTACACGCCATAAGCACCAAATAACCTTGAGTGCTCGTGAGAAGATTAGATGTGCTCTGTTTACTTAAATCTATTGCAAGAAGCCAGGAATGTCTGACTGGTTAGGATTTTTCATTTTAATTTAAAGCATTCTAGTGAGTGAACATGGGAGTCCAGTTGTGGAATGCACTACTTTGCTTGCCCCTTATTAACAGGGGTGGGCACTGGCAAGGGAGATGCGGATGATAACTGAAAGCTTAAAAGCCCTCATTCTATAGTTATAGTATGAAGACCGCTGAAGATGAAAGGAACATAGGAAACTGCTTTATACTAAGTCAGAACTGACTGGCAGAGGCTCTTCAGGGTTTCAGCCCTCCCTAAAGACACTAGGGATTGAACCTGTGATCTTCTGCATGCAAAGCAGGTGCTACAGCCCCTCTAGAAGGATGCCAATCCTCATTCCTTTAGTCCAGCCTTCCCCAACTTGTAGTCTAACACATCTGGAGGACCCCAAGTGCCTCCATTCCCTGCCAACATAGCTTGAGAAAGGTTGTTATAGTATAGTTAGTTCCTTAACATTTTCCAACACTTCTTTTACTTGCAACATACAACTGCAGGTTGCCAAAAATCACCAATGGCTGATGACGAAGCAAGCAAAAGTTAATTTATGTATACAGCTGATCTTTTTTCCTCTACATTGCTATGATTAATAGCTGCATTTGTTTAATTGCCTTCCAAAATAAATTGGTTCATACCAGTGTAAAGACAGGAAGAACGAATATCTTTAAAAGAAAACAATGTTAGATAAGAATATTATGATATGTAAACAGTATTAAAATAAGGTGTCCATGCATAATTCTTTTTTAAAAAATCGGTAGCAAGTGTTCTTAAAGAAACATAAATATGTATATATTTAAAGTGATTTGTATTGTGGTAAGAAAACTTGTTCTGACCTTGAGATTGCGTGCTAAATAAATTACCTCGGAACGAAAGTGATGGGTTCTCATTACAGCATCTGGAAAGGAAAAGGGGCGGGGAAGACAAGACTGTTATTTGTCTCAATTTCAGAGTCATTTAAGTTCTACAGAACTACTTGCTCAATTGTGTTTTTTAAAAAATTCACCACCGCTACCATCACCCGTCCTAGCCCGCCCCCCTCCCGTTAAAGTGATCTGAAAGCTCCAAGCACAGCTAACCTTAACAGCCAGCATGTATATTTAATTCCCCTCCTAGAAGTTGATGGGAAAGTTCTAGTGTAGTTGAGCAACCGGGTGGCGGTGTCCCAGCCAGCAGCTGAAAATGTCATTTAAGGGATAGGGTGGAGACGAGGCTGCCGCAGTGCTTCTCTTAAAAGCCTTTTCCCAAATATAATTGGGGGGGGGGGGGAATTCAGAGGCGAAGCTTCCTATTAGCTACACCGTCCTCCACAAAACTATCACAGCTTGGGAAGGCGGTGGGGGAATTCCCATTTAACCCTCCCTCTCTTCTCAGAATTTAAATTACTCTATCCTCCTTTGGCAAAAGCAGGCAGGCACTCCGTCTCTCTCCCTCTCTTACCTCGGCTCCTGGAGCGCCCTGAAAAGACGGATTTGATCGGATGCCTGCCTTTCTGGAGCTTACGGTGCCAGCAGCAGAAGAATAAAATTGTGGCGACGGTCCCCAGCAGGAGAAGCAGCAAGAAGAGCGCACATTGGATGCTGTAAGGTCTCAGCAAAACTAAGAAAGCGGCGGCGATCATGGTTCAAGCGTGTGTGTGTGTGAGAGAGAGAGTAAGCGTTATTTTCTGGGCCGGGGGGCAAGGTAGGGGTGGTGAGGAGTGTGAGCCTGGAGGACAGGCAGGAGCCTTGGAGAAGAACGCAGCAAAGGGCAAGCTTGTCTATGCAGACGGCTGGAGGAGGAAGAGGAGGAGGAGCATGATCATCCTTCCGTGGTCCTTGTGGCCCTGGAATGAGGGCTCCTAATGGCTGCAGCCGACACAGTTCTGAGACGTGTCAGTGATTTCCGCGAGGACAGAGGACCCTCAATCCATGACTCAGCAGACGAGAAGGCGGCGGCGGCGGCACTCAACAGCAGGGGAATTTTTCCTCTGGGGTTTTTTTTTTTTTTTTGCACGCGTACGAGAGATAGAGAAGGAGGAGGGCCAGATCAAATGCAGCGGGCTCAGGATCAGCAGCAGCACCTAAGCTGCAGTCTTGCCTGGAGACAGGGAGAGGGCACCCCACCGGAGTGGTTTCTGCAGCGCAGCAGCACGGAATTGCTGCAGTTGCTGCCGCTGTGCGCCTCCAGCTCTTGCATCGCAGCGATGCCCCGTAGCAATAATGGGGATGATATGGAGGAGAAGGTGCTTGCTGCTGCTCCTACTACTGATGTTGCCCATCGAGAAAACGATTTGCAGAAGGGGCGGGAGGAGGAGAAAAGAAGGGGTGACTCCCAAAGTTTGCTGCTACTCTTGCTGACGACAGTTCATGAGTGAGGGGATTTAGCGAGGGGGAAGGGGAGGGGGGACTTGGCTTCCTAGTGGTTGGTGACATCACAAGCTGGCTGCTGCAGAATGAAAAATGGCTGCTTTAATGCACAAGGAAAGGGTGATCAGGAGGAGAAAAGCCGAAACAGCCTTGGAGAAGACGGGGGATCTCCGCCGGGTGCAGAGAGGAAGACATCACCAACCGCAGGCAAACGAGCAGACTTGGCGCCGAGAGGGGCAGAGCTAGGAAGACACATCATCATCATCCGCTGCCATCTCCAGTTGCTGTTCACTTCCTCACGGATTAAGGAGGATCTTGCAGCTTCTGAGGAGGCGGCGGGAAACAAGGACAAGCGAAAAGTCACGCACGGTGAAGGAGCAGGTGGACCTTTCCTCTATCTCCCGCCCCCCTTCCCACACGCCGTGCTCTCCTCCCCTTGTGCTGTGCAGTGATTTAGTGGTAAAGGAGCGTCATGCTGTTCTACACACACACTCACACTGAATAGATGTTTGCACGTGTCGAGAGACAGGCGCCTTTTCTCGCAAGGGGGCGAAGGCGTTGGGGAGGGCAAACGGATTTAGGCGGCAATCCTATACACTCTTACCTGGTATTAAGCTCTATTGAACTCACTAGGGCTTGCTTCTGAGTAGATTTGGGTGGGGCTGCGCTGTTTAAAACAAAAAACCCAAACCGTCCTATAATTCATCCTATTTGCAACCTTCTGCATGTTGATTCAGTTTGGAACCTCTTAATGTGGGACTTTCTCCCATGCAATTGTGCATAAAATTGCACTGTTAGTCTCAGAATGTTATTGGGATCAGTTAGTTTGTTAATCGGGAATTACCAATCATTGCTATTGCTTATATCGTTGTTTCTGACTGCTACAAGGGTTTAGGCTCCAAGCCTGCATTTACAGAGTAATGGTGGGGCATTGGATTCATGACCCAGTTTTCATGATGGGAGGGAATGCTTGTTTGACACTCTTGTTTCCTTTGACTTCAGCTTTGGGCAACAAGTCTACAGCAAAAGAGTCTAACCATCTCAAAATAACGATTACATGATTTTCACATAGTGACTTACATGTATTCTGTAGTGGGGAGGTAATTTTTATATTTCGCCAGTGTTTAACACAAACGCTTACTGTGGGGGAGGGGATTTTCTGGTGCTGCATGTTGCTGCAGCAAAATCAGACGTTACCCTGCTGCTGTCATCCTATAGTGAACTGCAACTTGCTGCATCTACCTGCAGCCACCAGTATCAGTGTAGAAACTGAATGGGTCATATGTGATAACATATTTATGATGCAGTGATGCTTTACTGATAATTGTTCAATGGTAAAGACCTTTTTAAAATTACACATTACCCTCTACTTATTAAACTGGTTAAAAAAAAAGGCATACAGAAACATTTCCGTTAAGTCATGTATTTAAAACTACGTATTACTTAGGGAAACATGTAATAATCCTTTAGGGATAATCAAATAAATTGTATAGCTTTAATCAAATTCTAGCCCTATTTCTTTTTTAAGCATATTGGCACAAAGCAAATACAATGTCTGTGCTTATGCAGTAGAGAGTACACATTTACAACACTTAAATGTTGGGTTATCAAAGTAGATAAGAAAACAAGATTAAACATGATCAACAAATACATAGGGATTAAAATGCTAGGTGGAACTTAATACATTTTGTTTTATAACTCAGCTCCCTGATGTTTTGATTTGATTTCAGCTGAGCTAGTATATGCTTATTTCATGTGAATGGTAGTTTCCTTGCAGCCTGATTCTGTGCATGTTTACTTAAAAATTAGTCTCACATTGTTCATGAGAACTTCCTTTCAAATTAGTGTGGGGGACGACTGCAGTTTGATAGCACAACTATATGTATGTTTTCTCAGAAATAAGTCCTACTGTGTTTAATGGGCCTCACTACAATCCTATACCTAGGCTGCAATCCAATACCTATCCATTTACCTGGGTGCAAGCCCCATTGAATTCAATGAGTAGATATTGAATTCAGTGAGTGGACATATAGGATGGCACAGTTCATCACCTAGCATTTTGTACAAGTAAGCTTTTTCCATTTACTTCTAGTCTGTTGCAACAGAATTACATTATAACTAGCCACTGCTTGTAGCCTACATTAAGGATTCATGGCTTGGTTTCCAACAGATGCATTGAGGATGCATGTCTTGATGTGACAAATGCAATGTTTCTGAATATTGCAGTACACTGCAGTCAATCACTGTTAAGGCATGAAGGTTACTCTGAGATTATTAATATGATTTCTCTTCAAGGTGAGGCAGATTGTGTGTCACCTGTACTCTGCCTTGCTGCAGTGTTTTGCTGCAATATATTGCAGTATCAAGAAACTTTTCAGAATCTCCCTCTCTCATCAGTTATATATTGCAAGATGGTGAGTTGTAGGAGATTTAGGATATAGTCGTATTTGCAGTAAATCTTTATAAGGATGAGCTGGAGCAAATAAAACATGTGTGTCATAATTAACAAGTTAAAAGAGAATGAAGATTAATGGTTATGGGTGCACTTCTAATATTGATTTATATAGAGGATGAATACTGTAAATCTCAGGTTTACTACAGGCTGGCAAATGGTGGGAGTTGTGGGAGTTTTTTCTGTCTAAACATGGATAGGATTTCTCCCTAAGTAGCTCAATTCCCATTGACTTTAGCAGGAATGTTGTGAGGTTATTTTATACATGAAGCAAGTAATGTGAGGTGTGTGTTTTTTAAGCTGTATGCATTTATTGTAAAAAAAAAAAACACCTCAGAACATCACACCATTCTTGTTCGAGGACAGTACATGGTGGCTAACAATCCTTATGGTAAAATAAAATAACTATTTTATAAATACAACACCATTCAAACCAACATATACATAAAATCAACAAATATAATGCACTGACAAGGATCCAACAATCCGCAATTTGCATGCCATCTAAAGCAACATAACATCTGGGCCTGGCAGGCCTCCCCAGGGAAAGTATTCCATGATATTGGTGCCATTATCAAAAAGGTCTTGGTCCTAGCAAGTCACCCATCATCCTTTCCTGTTTCATCCTGCCTCATTTGGCAGAGGCACATGAATGGGGGAAGGTGATCCCAAGCCTTTAGGTAACATGTAGTTAGTGCAAAGGTGCATAACCTTCAATGGCTGCCGGTCCAGGTCTGGGCCTGATTCAAAGTGCTAGTATTAACATTCAAAGCCCTAAATGACTTGGGGCCAGATTATCTGAAGGAATGCCTCCTCCCATATGTACCTGCCCAGACACTACAATCATCCTCAGGGGTCCTTCTCCATGAGCCCCTGCCAAAGGAAGTGAGGCAGGTGGCTACCCCGACTGTGGAATGAGCTCCCTAGAGAGGTTTGCCTGACACCTACATTATACTCTTTTAGACGCCAGGTGAAGACCTTTTTCTTTTCTTTTTGGTCTCAAAATTTTTATTTTTCCACACACCAACAAGTTCAACAAACAAACATCTACAGAAACTAAAAAACATAAAAGAAAAGAGATATAGAAGATATACTATTTTCTCCATAGCAAAAATATGTAACAATATTTTCTCTTGCTAATAAGTAAAAACACATTTCCCCTCTTTCTTTTATCTTAACCATTTCTTCTTGTTGGTTGAATCCACAGATAAAGTCTACACAATCCTACACAAAGTCTATAAGAGGTTTCCGTTCACTTCATCTCTGCCAACTCCAATAACTCCAACATCCATTGTAGATAGTGTTGGGCTTTTCCATTTTTGTGTATATAATAATCTCGCTGCCATTGTCATATAGAAAAATAAAATTCCCCAGTTCTTTTTCATCTGATCATCCACTAGGCTCAAAAAGATATTTTAGTTATATATTGACCTTTTTATTTTCTCAGTATTTAACAGTTTATCAGTTTAATTTTTAACTTTGCTGTTTCAAATCTGTATTTTAAATTGGTATTAATTTTTACATTGCTGCTTGGTTTTATCCTGCTTGTGTTCTTATATTGTATTTTTATACTGTTGTTTTATATTTTGAATGGTTTTTATGGTTTTAATTTTTGTAAACCGCCTAGAGAGCTTCAGCTGTTGGGTGGTATAAAAATGGGAGGGGGGGGGGGGTCCAGGAAAAAAACCTTCTTGCTGCCCAAGGGCCTAATTCCATTTTGGAGAACCTCTCAGGAGCTGCATTTTGGACAGTATGCCTCTCCCCAAATTAGCGTATTATAGCTTCAATCTCTTACTGCCAGCAACTAAGCCTTAAAACAGACATTTCAGCCTTTAAGAATAGGGAAAATCTGTAAAACAGCCAAGAAACAACTGAACAATTGGTAGTTGGGGGAAGTGGTGGTGCCAGGAGAAGGGGCGTGACCATCTTGAGAACCCTGGAGAGTCAGATTGGAAGCCCAGATGGGAAGGGCTGGAACCCCAGGCCAAATGCTCTGCATGATTAGAGTAATATGTTCCTAAGGTGGTTTAAGCGCTTATAAAGTGCACCCATTGGATTTTTAAATTTTATTTTAAATTCATACAGAAATACAAAATTTATTAAACAAAACTGAACATAACTTAAATATCCTTCCCCTCCTCCACTGATAGGAAATCAGTGATTCTCTTATAACTATTACAAAATATATCTATTACTATATATATGATATTAAACATTCCATTACTTCCTTTGTAGGTCAGAATATATATGTATGTATGTAACATAAATTAACCCAAGACGTGAGGGATACCGTACATTATGCCAACCAAAAGGATTTAAATGTCTTGGGAATTTTATTCTCCCATTCCGATGAAGTTGTATGTACTATGAAGCAATGCCAATCTGTATTAAACGTGTCTTTTAATCTTGTTTCTTTTACTATCTCAGTTTATTTGTCAGTTTCTCCATTAAGGCTACATGCCAGACCTTGCTATACCAATTTGTTTGCATGGCACCGGACAAATCCTTCCAATATCTAACTATGACCAACCTGGCAGCAACCAAAAGAGATCCTATTAGTGGCTTAAATGAAACTTTTTCATTATCCTTCTGAAATAATCCCAACAATGCTAGTACAGGGGATTTAATGACCTTTTGCCCAATTATTTTTTCAATTTCTTTAAAAATTAAGTCCCAAAAAACTTTTATTTTAACACAATGCCACCTCATATGCTGGAAAGAGCCTACCTCTCCACAGCCCCTCCAGCAATATTGCGCACTTGAGTTATTAAATCGTGCTACCCTTACTGGCGTTAGATACCATTTTTGCAAGTTCTTTAACATTGTTTCCTTTGTGGACATTGAGACAGATTTGAATGGGAATTTACTCAACGAATTTGACCTTAATTGACCAGTCCAACTCCCATATTTTCTTTAGACCCTGAGAACTGCCCATCTCAGAATGAACAAGAATGGAGTATAGTCGGGACACCAGGCCTGAGTTAATATCAGTAGAGGACTTAATCAAGACTTCAAACTATGTACGGGGACGTGTGGTACATTCCTTAATATGTGGTGGATGTATAAATGTACCCACGTGGCACCATTTCATCCATGTAATATTGAAGTTTTTCAGATGAGTTCTCCACAAATCCCTAGAGAGGGGAACATTATCATGATAGAAATCCTGCATTCTATACAGCCCTACTCTCTTAAATGCTTCTACTCTGATTTGCCTTGCACTGCGAGTGAATTCTGGGTGACAATATAGTGGGAGTAGTGGTGAAAGCTTTGGCATTAGCTTATCCAACCATCGTTTACAAACATTAAATGGTCCCATAAAGTTAGATATTGGGCTCCTGGCCACTTGTTGTAATAATCGTTTTATAAATGGGATGCTTTCATTAGACTTTATATCTAAAAGAGTTATATCTATGTGTGTCCAATGTAGGTGGCAATCTTTTCTAAGAAAGGAGATCAGATGTCGGAGCTGGTATGCTTCATAATATGTTTTAAATAATGGAATACCCCATTCCCCTTCTCACATGGGTCTATACCGGTGTACCTTGATAGTTCTAGGGTGTTTACTCTTAAATATGAAAAATTCCACCTTCCTTTGCCATGAGCTGAGTATTTGATTAGGAACCTCAATGGGGAGCACATAGAATAGGTATGACAACTTGGGTAGTATTGACATTTTAACAGACGCTATATGACTAGCTAAGGAGAGTGTTAACTTAGACCATGTTTTAAGATCTGTGAGGATTTTCTTCAAAACAACTCCATAATTAGCTCCCAGTGCCTTACCTGGATTCTTAGTTAGGTACATATCCAAATACCTAAACTGCTTGTTTGTTAAAGGAATGCCCAGCTCCTTGGATATCTTAAGTTGAGAATTTGGAGATACATTTAAGCACATTAAATCCGATTTGCCCCGGTTAACCTTTAACCCTGAAACTTGTTCAAATCTATTCAGTTCCAAGTGCAATGATGAGGCAGCTCGTAGTGGGCTGATTCAGATCCGCCAGCCTTTATGTCGTCGATCATTTCATTTCTTTTTAATGAGTTAGCCAAAAACTCAATTACCATTTCAAATAGTAAAGGAGAAATTGGACATCCCTTCTTAGTACCACTGTGTACTTCAAAGCTCCGTGCGTATAAGCCATTAATGCGAACCTGCGCTTTTGTAGGGAAATAGATCGCCCGTAGTGCATTCAATCTTGCACCCACCTATGAATGCTTAAACATTCCAATAATTTTGGTATTCTTTTAAGTAAGTGAAACCATGGACTGCAGGGCTGTATTATGACCTATATAGCCAGTTCTGGCTCCAGATTATTGAGGGCCCATGGACAAGACACCCTCAATGGGCCCCCTCTCTGAATGAGTCTTCCTTCTCATGGCCATTGTCACCAGCTACTATTGCTCCTACTCCTCTTTCTCATCATTACTTTCATTTTCTTGTTTGGAAGGCAGAGTCAGTGAGTAAGTAGGCAGTGGAATTTCTTCTCCTTCTCACAACCACCATTGTCTGAGCCAGAGCAAGAGGCAGGTGAACAAGTGGGTTGCAATAGTATAGAGGAGAAGCAACTCCAGGGAGCTCTTGTCAGCAAGCCTCAGCTGTGGTGTGAGCCCTCAACAGGTGTCCAACCATGCCTACCTTTGACACCTGCCCTACATAGAACAGATGGTATTATCAGATGCCAGCCATTGTCATGTGACCAGTCATAGTATGGCCTTTCCCTCCCTTCCTGCTCATTGGGTGTCTTGGTAGTTCCGGGAGAAAGACATGCCTTTTGCAGTTCTAAGCAACTCTGGCTTCTTAATCCCAGCTGCCAAATGGCTTATCAATTTCTTTATTAAAGTGTCCCCCTCTGAAGATCTGTGTCACCATGTTTTAGAACTGTAATTTTTGTAAATATTTTTAAACGTGCTGAAATACCAATCTCACCACCTGAGAACATGCTCACAACAAAGACTGAAAAGCAACAGGGAAAGATGACTGTACCTTTTGCCTGGTAAAAATGAAACTCATCGTTAGGGCTGTTTCAGTCGTATGCTACTTTTTGTGTTCCTCGTTTGTAAATGTGCCTGGCTTTTGCCTACAAATCCTATACATGCAAGCAGGAACCTAATCCTTTCTTGATCATCATGTGAATTTTCCAAAGAAAAGTACAGAGGAATTGGCCTTCAATAAATATATATTTTTAGTTTCATTTTTAGCCCACCTGTTCCCCAAGGAGCTCAAGGTGGCATACCTTTTATTCTCACAGCAAGGTAGGCTAGGCTGAAATATGGTAATTGGTCCCAAACCACCTATGAGCTTTATGATTATGAAATATAATAAAGCAACCTAAGGCCTGATCTATACATGCAGGAAAATAGCCCTCTTCACAACTTCTATAAATTCATAAATGCATGGGGCAGGATTGTACCTGCTGGTCTCATCCCAAATGTCACCAGGGGCCTTGGCTAAGCAGCAACTGAGATAGTCACACACTCCCCTCATGGGGCAGAAAAATGGGCGGCATCCCATTTAGGCTACTTGACAGATGCGATGTGCTGAGCAGCAGCCAAGGAAGAGCTCACCTCACCCTTGCTAGTTTGGCTCTCTGCTGTCAAATCACCCTGCAGGCAGCTTTTATCTCAATTTTTAGACTTTTCTACACCTGAAATAAATATTTATATTGAAAACGTTGACAGTGCTCAGACAGTGTTCACTTTGACAGAATAGCAAAGGGGTCTTCAACCTCTTTCAGCTCAAGGCCAACTTCAATTTCAGAGAATCTCAGGGGCTGCATTCCTGTGTAACCATCCTGACAGGAAGTAGTTCTTGGCTTCTCTCTTTGTACTATCTTTCCATCCCTTTTAAGTCACTCACTAGGAAGATGCCAAAAGACAGATAGGTATTATCTTAAGGGCCAGTGATTTGTCACAGTCGATTATGGGAAATTGTACACCAATAGAAGTGAGGAGCATGTCCCACTGATTCATAGTGGGACATGCATAAGGGAAAGGAAGAGACGTGCATCCATTTTATTCCACATCCTTGATTTTGCATCCATTTTACTCCACGTCTTTGATTTGGCAAAAAAACAAAACTCTTAAGCCTTTAGAAGCATTGCTGTCCCAATGCCAGCACTGCTTTTGGCCTCCACAAAAGCAGCAGGTTCATTGGCACTGTCCAGATGCCCACAGAGCAGCCGTGTATGCTCTTGAGCTCTTTCAAGAAACACAGAAAAATCATGGAGTTTGTATAACATACTATTGTCACTGCATGTTCCTGTGTACCTAGCAGGGCCCTCAGTTGAATTTTTGAAACCAGCTGCTCTCAGGATTCTTCAACCAAACAGGCTCAGCTATATGATATCAACACCAGTTTCTCTCAGCCAAACACTTGGGATCTTTAAAGCAAAATCATACATTGGTCAGCAGCTCATGCCATATTGGAGGGGGGTGTCTTATTGCATATATGAAGCAAGCAGCTGTGTTCCAAGTTTATTTAATTATATAGTAAAGTGGCAGCTGTCCTTTTGGACACACAACAAACCAGGAAGCCTAGCTCAGTTTTGGTCCATTTTAGAGGGGCAGACTACACATTACTTTGCAGCTGCACGTGACAAAGTTAAATGTGGACCAACTCCATTGCAAAGTGCCCTTACAAGGAGGAATTTTCATCAAAGAGACAGGAGGAAAGTGCTTTATCCTTCTGCCACTTACTTTCCCCCAAAAGCTTCCCCTATCCCCAGCTTTTATCCTCTCCAGTGTCCTAGACCTATGTTTATCACCCATATATGGGTCTAAAACCCTATGATAAAAGCAGTGGGGGGGGGGGGCGAGGGGAAGAAGCATTCAGGGGACAAATGATGGCAACAAAAGGTTAAGCAGTCCTTTCTTGTCACTTTTCCAAAGCAAACTGCACCTTTCCTGGGTTACTTTGCAACAGAGAAGGGCTTCATCACACATGGCTCAAGCATATCATGTAGTTTGCTCCAAACTCTGGTCCAGGCTATTCCGGAGCAAAAGCATACATTTTGGAAACTGCACCCATAGTAGTGTTAAATTAGGTTACTCACCAAGAGATAACACAGCTTAAGTACTTTGATAATCACTACAGCAATCACTCTGGCCCGCTTGCATTGGCTGCCTGTATGTTTCCGAGCCCGATTCAAGGTGCTGGTTTTAACCTATAAAGCCTTACACGGTTTGGGACCACAATACCTGAAGGAACGCCTTTTCCGACATGAACCTACTTTCAACATCTAAGGTCCTCCTCTGAGTGCCTACTCCGAGGGAAACTCAGAGGTCGGCAACAAGGGACTCTGTGGTGGCCCCCCAATTGTGGAACGATCTCCCTGACGGGGCCCGCCTGGCGCCAATGTTGTTATCTTTTCAGCGCCAGGTCAAGACTTTCCTCTTCTCTCAGGCATTTGGCAATATCTGAGGAGCCTGGGTTTGTTTTTGTTTTTGTAGTTTTATTGGGCTGTTGCAGTGGTTTTAAATGTATGTATGTATTGTGGGTATGTTATATGTTTTTGCTGTTTCAATTTTTGTATATTGTTTTTAATTGCTTTAATCCTATGTAAACCGCCCAGAGAGCTTTGGCTATGGGGCGGTATACAAATGCAATAAAATAAATAAATAAATAAATACTGATGCTTGCTTGATATAAACAAAGAGGGCAAAAGACGTCTTGAGTTTATCCTCGTGGCACCATTTCTTTTCAACTTGCAAAAAGGCCCCTGTAAGCATGAAAGAATGAGACCCTGAACTGTTTTGTTATAAAGTTCAGTAGAATGAACATTTCACCTCAACTGTTCAGGGACTTGTCAGATCTTATATAGGTCAACTCTTCCCTTGCCAGGATGCATCATACTTATTCCATGACTTCAAACCAGAGGGCGTATATTCTGTGCTTAATATAACCATTACAAGGTTATACGTCCTTTTAAATGTAATATAATGCACAGGGTACTAGAGATAGGGTGAATATTATCCCTCCAAATCATAACAAACTCACCCAGGTACGATTGGATGTGGATTCATCCTTAAACTCACTCCACATAAACAAGCTTTTGTGCATGTGCAGTATCAAAATGCAAATTTATTTATTTATTAAATTTTTATACCGCCTAATTGCTGAAGCTCTCTGGGTGGTTCACAACAACTTGGGAGCTGTACCTTGGAAACACATAACGCGTTATCAGGTTGTGTACCCCCTTCACATTTGGTTATTTTCATGTGGCTTCTCACACAAACAGTACTCATCAGCAACAGTAAGTAATGGAGACATTTACTTACCCAACAAAATAAAGGTACTGTACGAACAATGACCTAGATCCAATCCAAGTAAGAGAGAGTTGTGAGATCACAGTTTGCCATAAGAAAGAAAAGGGTTAATCCAACTCAGCAAATGCATGTAAGCAGTGTTCTTTCAATACAGATCACACATGCTCAGAAGGTCATGATCAATTTTGAACTTTATAGCAAATTCGTAAGACCTCAGTCCAGGCTTATTAAAAAGATGAGCATTACAAATGGGTGAGATTTGACCAGGAAGCCAACTAATTACAAAATTCAGCAGCACCACTACAGAGTACACAACTAAAAAGGGAAAGATAATTACTTCAATGCAACATTGGTCTCAGATTGCCACAGACCATTTGTTCAAAGCAGTACTGATCACAGCTGGTAAACTCTTCAAAGTTGGCATAAATTCTCCACCCCACAAATATCCATGTGGGCTAGAAACTATTTGTATAGAAATTAGAGAAGCAGTGACATTCCCTTGATTGCATGAAGTGTGTGTGATACATCGGTGCATACATAGGGGAACAATGCATAGATGGGGCACGGTTGACTGGAGTGCACTTCAAAATGTCTGGATATAGGCTGACCATCTGAAAAGGAGGACAGGGCTCATATAACTTTAACAGTTGTAGAGAAAAGGGAATTTCAACCAGTGTCATTTGTATGCAATTAGTTCCTGGTGATATTCCCTCTTCATCACAACAGTAAAAGTTGCAGAGCCCTGCCTTCTTTTGTATATGGTCACTCTAGTATAGTGCCTGCACCTTTAACAGTTGTGATGAAGAGGGAATTTCACCAGGAACTAATTGCATACAAATGACACCTGCTGAAATTCCCTTTTCTCTACAACTGTTAAAGTTATATGAGCCCTGTCCTCCTTTTCAGATGGTCAGCCTATCTGGATACATCATACAATTTTCATGGGATACAGCATGAACCTTCATGTGCTTATCCACTTGATTGGGAACTCCAATCATGCAGGGCTCCTAACCACATGGAGGTCATATGTGTTCACTAGGGATGCAGAACCCGTTTCAGCCTGAAAGCCAAATTCCATTTCAGAGGATTCTCAGGGGCTTCATTCCAGTGGTGGGCAGGGCCAAAAGCAAGACAGGCATGCCCAAAACATACATATCACTCATATTGTACTTTAAAGCTCTTACTGCCATTAACTTAGAGCTTCTCTACAGTTTAAAAACAAAAAAATGCTGCTTTCTGCATCCATTTTCATTCTGGGTTTGCAATTGGCTCAATTACACAGGCAGCCACACATACTTCCTCTCTATCTCTGCATCTTCCATTCCATTCAACTCATTAAAACTTCACCATCTAGTGGTGGAATTAAAGTGCAACACCATCTTTACATAGGTGATTTTGTGGTTTTTTAAAAAGCTGATTATCTGTGTTTTCTGACAGCAGGATCATGCAGGAGATGTACTGGCTGTTCATGATGTCATGTAATCGACCCGCAAACTTCCATGAGTGGCCAGTCATGTGGACTATAAATTGCTCATTTAGAGAAGCCCTTAGCCTCAGGACTTTTTAGAATGAGGGAGAAATGCACAAAACCTGGAAAAACACAGAATGATTGGTAGATGGGGGAAAGAGTGTGTGGCCTTCTGCATACCACCATAGGGCTGCATTGGTACTCCTGAAGGGCCAGATTCTGCACTGTTGTATACAGAAATATGCATGGAGGCTCCCATTCAGACCTTCCACTAAATGCAAGGGCGGGGCGGTTGGAGTAGGGGCAGCCCTGCACATAGGGGTGGGACATCTCCAGTCCTCCAGATGTTTTTCAATGCATGGAGGAGAATTTATGAAAAGGGTGCTGGAGACTATACTTCACAAAAGACGTGCTTAAACAAGGCCTACATAAGGTCATCTATCAAGCTAAATGCATATCACTGTTAGGTGTTGAGTGCTTGTTGCTTAACAACCCTCCTGTTTTTGCACTGCCAGACAGACATCAAGAACAGAGTGAGATAGGGCAAAACTGTTCGGGATGGAAGCATGAGGTATAGGAACAGTGTATGGGACATAAGTAAAATTCTAGTTAATTACAAATTGTCCAATAGGATCTAATTGGCTTGGATCCTAAAGTAAGTAAACACAAAGAAGTTCATGGTGGAAAACTTCCTTGTCTTCTCTTCCTCCCTCCAGCTGCCTGCATCCCCTCCAAAAATCCTCCCTGGAGGGTTGGAGCTCCTCCTGAATTACGTAGAATGGGTTGCAAGTGAAGAGATGAATTACCCCAAATCAGACTGAGATAAATTAAGTTAGAGAAGTTATAGAAAGGAAGTTTCCCAACCTGTTATCCCCCAAGCAGCCTTCCAGTGCTTTCTTAAGTTTACTTATCTCAGGATCCATATCATTATGATAACTTCTAAAACAAAATCATATCTGATCTATCGAAGTTTGAAGAGTTTGCTCCAAGAGAACCCTCTTCTAAGTAGATAATAGGCACATTTAAAAGAGTTTTCAATGTTAAAAATAGGTAAATTTACGTTCTCATTTCTTGCAAGCAAAAATAGTTTACTTATATAGCAGAGAAAGAGATGTATAAACAGCATAGATTAAAATGAAAGAAAACTCAATTATCTTACCGATTCTGCAGACTAGAATTTCACACTGGTGCAAGGTGGAAGAAACTAGAGGCACAGTAATGAGTGCTTGCATGAATGTGCATTGCTCTGGTGCAAGACAGGAAAATTGCTCAGCTTTACAGATGAGCAATTCACATCTGCTCTTGTGATCACATTCCAGGTGGATGCACTTGCAGAAGGATGAAAAAAGAATGGCAGTTCCGCTTATTCTCTTCCTCCTTACAGCAGATTGTGGTCTTATAGAGCCTATCCCAAATAAAATACAAGACTGATGCTGTTAATGGTAGAGGAGCAAGCAGGTGCCTCTTCCATCCTTCATTCACATCAAAGAACGCATGAGCAGGGTCTTTGGTTGATTACAGAGTTCCTGCCCACATGATATCTCCTCACCCTCTCCATTCCCCTTTTCAGGGTAGGGAGATCATTAGACCTGCTGGATCAAGCCAATAATCCATGTAGTCCACCACAACGGCCTGCAAGATGCTGCTAGAAGCCCCCCCCCCTCAAGGCCTGCAACCAACAGCTCTCCACTGTCCTTTACCACCACCCCCGGCAACTCTAATTCAGAGCTATGTAGCCATTGAGTTCCCAGAAAATATTGTTCAACGAAGTGTACCGCAGAGGTGTGGGGTGCCTGCCCAATCCTCCATCACCCAAGAGAGCTGTCAGGAGTGTGAACTGGGCAGAGACCTGATGGTGATGATACTAACCTGAAAACGATCTAAGGCCAGTTTACACAGCCTTTAATGGCTTCAAACTCGATGCTTACTTCATTCTTCATGCAATGATTGCAGTGAGCAGTTTTGGCCTCCACATCCTTATCACCAACATGCCTGTCAGCAGCAACTATGTGCCCAACGCAACAACAACAAAATGTTCCCAACGTGGTTTAAAACAAGTCTAAAGAGAGATTGTGGGAAATCATTAATGACAGAGTAATCCTATGCACATTTACCCAAAAGTATTTCTCACTGTGTTCAATGGCTTGCACACAGGCCTGGCACATGAACTTTTGCTGCCTAAGGCAGAGCAGCAAATGGCCCCACCCCACAAGCAAGTCAAGCTGCATAGTACCCAAGGCCAGTCAAGTTATCCTGACATCTGAGGCAGAAATCTACACAAACACTTTCCACTTCCCTGGCAGTAAAAATACAATAATAAATTAAATAACTAAAAACTTGCCACCCTTCTAGGACACCTGAAATCTGCTGCCTGCGGGACAACATTTCCAAAACTGGCTCATCATCTCTGTAATTTTCTATTTTTTTGCAAAAGGAGATGTTTCTGAAAATAAATAGTAAATTACACAGCTTAGAAAGCAATACCAACCCAGCTATTTACTACGTAAAGAATAGCTTAGACTGGAAGCCAGGAATCTCTAGAAACAACTTCCTTCTACTTCCATTAAACATTATTCTAGGGGAAGCATAGATTGCAGGCTTTAAAAACCTAACCTAAACTCTCTGGACTGCAGAGGGACAATGAAAATAGCAGATTCAATTATTCACTTTATGACTATAATGCACTGGAATAACTGGAAGTTACCTCCATGCACTGGGCTTAGGTATTGAAAATAAACATATGAAGCTGCCTTACATGGAGTCAGAACTTTGGTCCAACTAGCCCAGAATTAACTCTTCCTGCCAGTGGCTTCACAAGATGGATGTATTTCCAGCTACACTATGTGAGTTTTTTATCTGAGGGTCAGAGTAGGACTGAGACTTGGGTTCAAATCTCCATGCAGCTGTTAGCTACACTGGATAAGTTTGGATCAGTCACTATCTTTCTCAACCTAACCAACCTCACAAGGTTGTTGTAAGGAAAAAACGGAGGGCTGTGTGGCAAACCATGAACTCCTTGGAGAAAGGGTGGGATAAAAATGGAAGGGGGAAAAAGAGAGATCAGGTATTGACAAGTGTATATTCAGAAATAAGTCCCACAGAATTAACTGGGAATACCTTGAGCTAAGTGTGTGCAGGACTTCAATCTTAACTGGGACTTATTTTATTGTAAAGACTTTCCCTCCATTTTAATTGGACAAGGGCAGTTAAACAAGAGGGAGACAGATTCACTTTTAAGAAAGTGAATAGGTTCCATCTATCTGATTTAAAGCTCTATAAAAAAACACAGGCACACGTCAACAAAATACTGTGTGGCCCTTAAATCAGTTTCCAGAGAGCTAGCTGTGCTGGTCCATACTAGGAAAACGAGTGTAGCACCTTAAAGACAAACTTTTTACAGCAGCCCCATCCCCCCACCCCGAACCTGGTGCCCTTTAGATGGGCTAGACTACAATTCTCATCATCCTATGCTGGTTAGGGATGATGAGAGGTGTGGTCCATCACATCTGGAGGGCAACTGGTTAAGGGATAGTTTTCATGGGATAGAGACACCCAGTGCCTTCCAGATGTATTGGACTACAACTCCCATCAACCTCAGACAGCATGGGCAGTGATTATGGGAATTGTAGTCCAGCGCATCTACGAGGGCACTGGGTTGCCTACCCTTTCGTGGACTAGGAAGCAATTCATCAGATGCCCGAAATCTTATACTCGGTTTCCCGTCACATGATGCAGCTGATGAAATATTAGACAGCAGCCCTCCAACAACGCTTATGCCGTAACATAGACTGGTCAGCTTTCATAGCGCCAAACAAGCCTTTTTCTCGTCTGCGTCCATGAACGGAAGGCACAACAGCAGAAAGACTCCAACTCTCGCGTTTTCAGCAGAGCGTGAGAGCCTTCAGCGCAGGCGACCGGGCAAGAAACTACACTTCCCAGCAGGCCTCCGCGAGCTTTCCGGCGGAGGAAAAAAAAAGTGTCGCTCTCAACTTTTCAGGCAGAGGAAGCAAAAGGGCGCGCGTGCCCTGCCGCCGCCTGGTCACGTGCGAGTTCCGGGGGGGGTTGGGTCGAGTCCCAGTGTGCAGACGTTAGGAAGAGCGCGGGCTGTTTTGGCGGAGGTTCGGCCTGAGATCCGTCGGACGCGGAGCTGCACCGCGCTTGTCAGTTGCATGTTTGGGCATCGATGAATCGTGGGCAGGGCCCGGCTGGTGCACCAGCACCTTCAAGGTACATGCAGCAGCAGCAGCAGCAGCATCGCCATCGCGTGGCTTGATTGTGCTCATTGATTGTGCGCGCTTGGGGCAGCCTCTTGGTAGCCTACTCTACCCCCTTACTTTTGGGGGCAGTGTTGTTGTCCCCTCGCCTTCTCCTCCATCTCTCAACTTCTCTCCTTCTACCTTCTCATTTGTTTTTGGAAGCTGCTTTCATTAGATTGAATGGAGGTCTTGCCTAGCCTTTCTGTGGCATAATTGTTGTTGTTCCTGATGAAGCCTTGAAGGCATGAAAACGAGGTATCTATCGATTTCTTTTGTCCCTTATCACTCCGACTCCTTGGAATGCCCCACTTCTTCAGCAAATCTTTTCCTGAGTCACCGTCGCTTGACTTGGTTGTCCCTTTAGCTCAATCCTTCTAGGTAACAGAATACATGTAAAACAATACAGGACCAGCAAAGTCAATGTGGAATCGTTGTGTAAGCAAGGTTTATAGAACTAAGGAAGGTTTTCTCTCTTTCTCATGCACTCCCCCACCCCCACCAGGTGATAAAGTGCTATGAAGCTTGAAAGTGTGCATACTCTTTATGCCACCAGTATGAGTACTTTAATAAAAGAGCGTTTTTCATCTTCTGTCCTTTAAGACTAGTATGGTAATAGCTCTACCCATTCCACTTGCTATCTGTACAAGGATTATGTAGTTCTTGTCATTTTGTATAATTGAATAATTGAATTATAATTGAAAGTGAAGAAAGTGGCAGTGAATGTAATCTGTATAGTTTCCTATATAGACTACATAGGGGCCAGAGCTCAGTGTGATAGAGCACATGCTTTGCATGTAGAAGATCCCAGGTTTGATGCTCAGCTTCTCCAGGTAGGTAGAAGAAAGAATCCTGCCTGAAACCCTCAAGAGCAGCTGTCTGTCAGTGTCAACAATGCTAGGTTAGATGGACCAATGGTCTGACTCGGTATAAGGCAGCTTCCTATATTCCTATTTCTATATGCTTTTTAATACCTACAAGTATTATTATCTGCAAAAATAGAATATTCTGCAGTGCTTTGTCATTGTGTACCTTGTTGCAATTTGTTATTATAATAACATCTGTATATGACTGGTCAGAGTACAGTTTGTTGATATAAAACAAAAATATATGTACTATCTAACTTTAAAATAAATTACTAGTGTTTTGTTTCTTTATTCATATGAGATAATTCTACAGCATTGATATAAAGTGGCAAAGCCATTGGTCTAATGGTTGCAGTATTATGCAATTGCTAAAATCACAGAAGTGTTTTTTTCCTTTTCTTTTTTCAGATAATGGAATGTCTTGTGCCTTCAAAGGACATTGAGAATGCCTCTTCTCAACAGGGGGAAAGTGATGATGATGTTGAGTTTGTTGGTGTATGTAAACAATTTACTTTTATATTTATTTATTTATTACATCTTTATACTGCCCATCAGCCAAAGCTCTCTGGGCAGTGCACAATTCAAAACCATAAAAATAACAATATAAATTTAAACATTAAAAAGTTTAAAAGGCAGTGTAAAATGAGCTACATTAAAACCAAGGAAAGCCTGTGTAAAAAGGTATGTCTTCAGGAGGCATTTAAAACCTATAAGTAGCAGCATCGCTTCCTCTAATAGCGAGCTTGGGCGGTTAAGAGCCTATCATCTTGGAAACAATATAGGGCAATCTAAATATAAGGTAGCAGTTTCTACATACTTAGGGGCATCCCTAGGTATGCAGACATATATATGTTTATGAATTAAAAGATTTTTTAAAAAAACCTGGCAAGAACCTGTTAGCTTCCAGGAGTTACAGAATGCTCATGGCAGCTGAGCATATAAAGAGAGAGAAAGGAAGGGGGTCTAAAAAAAGCAGGTCAAGAAAAAATGGTACGTCTATTAAGTCTATGGGTGAAAGCAGTTCAGACTTGGAATGTTAGGAGGTCAGAAAAAAAGAGGGTGAGAGAGAATTGGCTTGACCATGCCTCTGTTTAACAGCATATAGTAAGGGGATGTGTCCTGTGAGATTAAAAAGAAACTCCCTGCACTATACAGAGATGTTTGGGGATGGGGGAAATGGACACATTTTCCTTTTTCTGCTCTCCCCTTCTTTCCCCACTATATACCAATAAAATGCTCAGATTCAGGGTTGGCAACCTGCCCCAAACCTGAGGCTTCTAGCAGTATATGGCAAAGCATTGGAAGGCTGAAGGGTGGGGAGAACAAATTTACCTTAGAGCACTCTCTCCCTCAACCCACACTGTTTCACAGGCCGGGTAAGGAAGGCAGAAGCACAAAGAAGCAATCCTTTTTTCTCCACTTCTGTCAGATGGGGGCAGGATGAGTGCAGTAAAGGTGGAGGTGCCATTAAGTAGCCCTTTTTTCTCCCCTTTCAGATGAGAACAGGGCAAGCGCAGTAAGGGCTTCATAGTTATTGGGAAGGTATTCCTATTACACCCCCCCCCCCATCATTCCCCTCGCCTTCAGATTCCTCCTCACTTGGTTATAACATATACTTGGGAAAGAGAAGAAGGAGTAAAGCCCAGCATTGGCATAACTGTTCTGGCTGTGGTGCTAGGCGACATCACAGTAAGAGAAAGGCTCCTGCTCTTCCAACTGACATTCGCATTGGGGAAAACTATTGTTTCAGTGTCTCACCCTACCAGTGATATGCATCACTAACAGTCTGAGCGACAGTCCCTACTGGCACCCCATGTGCATGGAACTCTATCCCCAAGCAGTATGATACGGAGTTAGAATCTCATTTGGAAGCAGATTCAGAGAGAGAGGAAGCAGAGTTCTCTAAAGAGAATAGTTCAGAAACTGCCCCTTTCTGAGTCATCTCTTTCCCTTGGAGTCTTTTCCCATTGTAATCAGCAAGGCAATAAAGAACTTGAAACTAAAATATTTTTTTAAAAATCTCCAGTTCAGCCAGCAAGGCCTGCCATGGCTGAAGAGGGATTGAAAGGAGCTGCAGAGGTATTTTCCAAGCGAGGGTCCCTGTGTGCTCATTGTTCCCTTCCCTCGTATGTTTCCCAAAATACTTCATATTGAGTGGAAGGATCCAGGGAAAGTTAGAATTTCCCATAAACTTCATAAAAGTATATTCTATGCCACCACAAGTTATGGAATCCCTTGTGGTACCAAGAGTAGAAGCACCTGTTGTGGTTCTTTCCTCCTAAACCGGATTTCACAAGGATGGGGAGGGGGGTGAGTCGCTGTCTGATACAGAGGTTTGCAAGAATGACAAGACTCTGAAGCCTCTTCATTAGGGCAGCAGTGGGTAATTCAGTGGTGGTGCGAGTCTCAGGATGTGGGCCAGAGTTCTTCTATCAGAAGTACCATCTTAAGAACATAAGAGCCATGGTGAATCAGACCAAGGGTCCATCTAGTCCAGCGTTCTGTTTACACCTTGGCCATCCAACTTGTGTACATAGGCATATTGCTTCTGATACTGGAAGTAGCATATAGCCATCAGGAGTAGTAGCCATTGATAGCTTTACTGAGAAACAAAGAGAGGCTCTATAAAATAGCTTGGGCAGCTGAGTTTTTTGCTGGTTCTTCAACGGATGGTAGCCAATGTTCTGCAAGAGCCATGGCTTCAGGTCTGCCCATAATCTCTGGCTTAGAAAAGGGGAGGTTGATGGTCTCTCTAAAGCTAATTTCTCGACCATTGTTTTAAAAGGAGGCAAGTTATTTCAAGGATCTCTTGAAATAACTTGCCTCCTTTCTATCCCCAGTCATTGTCCAAGATTCTAACCATTACACTGAAGTGGCTCTCAGTGTGATAAACGACTGGTGAAAATATTTTTCAGTGAGTGAAATAGCATGCAAATAAATAGTCTTGTCCCTCTTGCTGGTTCAACCCCCCTGCTCCCCAGCAAGAATGTTTCTAATGAGCTTTGGTGATAGGTAATTGTATTATGCACCAGGCACTTCAAGTTTGACCAGCTAAAAGCTGGCTACCATAAAATGGCATAAAATCACATGCTTCCTTCCCTACCCTTGTCATTCCCTCTGTTGTTTTTCCAGTGCCTGTCTTGGATTGTAAATTTGTTTGGAGCAAGGACCTGTCTATGTTGCCTGTGTAACTGTGTGAAGGACCATGCACATGGATGGCATGGTATTAACAGCAGTGATAATAAAATGCCCTTGTGTATCAGCAGGGTGGTGCAACAGTGGTGGGAGGTACAGATCTGATTTATTTATTTATTGGGCAAAGGGGTATACAGTTGAGAGAAGCCGAACCTTCTCTCTGCATGTAGCCTATGTTCCCATAGGCTTTCAACCAAAGCATTTTTCTCCCGGCTGGTGATCTGAGTTATTTGAGAATTGAGTCAACATGAAGTAACCAGTTTGTGGCATCTACCTATTGCCATCCTTTTAGATAGTGAAGCAGAATGTGTGTCAAGGAAAGCTAAGAAGACTGTGTGGAAAGGCTAGCCATGCACTAAATCATTGTTTGAGCATCAGTATGTAGTGTCAAAGATATGTGTGAGTAAAACCCAGGTGGAGATCCTAGTTCATATTAATGGCATTTCCTCAATGCAAGCATAGCAGCAGCCCCACATACTTCTGAGGGCAGCTGTGGTGGTCATGAGGGAGACAGATTTATGAAATGGCTATAGCAGCTATACAAGTCTTGGGACAGGTTTTTAATGGGACTTTAGTGTTGCAGGACAGGGGCTCTCAAGGCGGCTTACACACTATGCTGGAAACAAAGATACAATAAAGCCACAACAATAAAACCAAACCACAGCACAGCAATATAACCTGGAGATGGAAATCCATTAAACAGAAGTCTGCACTTGGCAAACCACCTTTTGAAGTGTCTGCCTAGGCCTTGACTCCTGTCTTTTCTATTAGATAACGCCATAATGTGGCCATTCATGTTACCCCTTTCTTCATATTTTTTGTTATGTGAGTAGTTCAAACATTTCTTTCCTGCACCACTCTGCGCAATGGAGGTAAAGGATGAGCCGGTTCATATGACAAGGTGGCTTATCGTGGGTTAATTAAACCACAGTTAGACCCGGCACTTGCAGGGCATGTGTAGCTGCCATTTTGAATATGCATCCGGCCATCGTGGATTAATCAAGGGTTAAACAACCCTAGCTTATAGCTTTTTAAAAGTTATAGTGGTTTTAAATGTATGTGTATATTGTATGTTTTTGCTGTTTTAATTTTTGTATATCGTTTTAATCTTATGTAAACCGCCCAGAGAGCTTCAGCTATGAGGTGGTATACAAATGTAACAAAATAAATAAATAAATTTATCCAACTACTTATTGAGACAAGCAGCAACCCCTGATCGCCCCGAGGTTGGTTGCATGTTCAAAATGGAGGTTGCATATTCAGAATGATGGCTGCACACTGCAGCTAATTGTGAATTAATTAACCCACAATAACCTGCCATCTTGTATGAACTGAGTCAGTGAACCCAGGGCCTGCTTCCAATTTTGCTGCCCAGGGTAAGGGGCAGTTACATATGAACAAGCCCATCATGCAATTAAAAAGATAGGCTTCCGCAAATATAAGTTCTTCTTCGTGGTCTCTGTGCATCACACATATGGGCTCGCGCCGACGCCGAGCCTACTTCCGGGAAACTTCAGTAGCTAGCTTAGAGTTTTGGCGGGAACCCCTCCCCCCACCATCCTATCGCGCATGCTCAGGGTTCCCGCCCCTAACTTACCTCAGTTCTTCTTCGACCGCTTCGCTGTTAGCCTCGCGGGAGACTTCGTCTGGTTTGTACGACCTTTAGTGAGAAAGAAGAATAGTTGTAGTTAGTTTAGATAGTAGTTCATAGTTAGTTAGTTTATCTTGTTATAGTTAAAAAAAAAAATTAATCCTTAGTTAATTCACTGTATATATAATTGCACTAACGCGGTTCGCCATCTTATGGCGCAGACCGCGCTCTTCAGGCGTTGCTCCCGGTGCAGGGCCAAAATAGCCCTCACGGACGGCCACTCTCTCTGCCTTTTTTGCCTGGGGGAAACCCATATTGTTGACTTTTGCGCACATTGTATGCGCTTCTCAAGGCAGACTAGAAGAAATAGAGCCGACCGCCTTCGTAGTCTGTTGTGGTCTAAGGCGCTCTCAGCGGTGGATCAACCACGACCCTCCATGATGCAGGGAACGGTTTCTGGGGAGAGCCGAACCCTCTCGATCCCAGCATCTCCGGGTTCCCCCCAAGTACGGGCGGCGACACCGGCACCGTTATCGGGGTTTTCACCCCCTTCATCACCGCCTCCGGTGAAGAAAGCAAAAAAAACCGCTAAGTCGTCAAAGAAAATTGCTTCGACGTCGAAGATGCGCCTGGTTTCGAAACAAACTCCGGCATCTAGGAAGTCGGCATCGCGGCCGTCGTCGATGCCGTCCTCGACATCGGTAAAGGTGGTTGCTATGGTGCATAAATCCGCCTCGGTACCGACCCAAGCTTCGACATCGAGACACCGCACGTTATCGATCTGCTCAGCTTCTCAGTCATCCCAACGTGCAGAGACCTCCCCAGCTGCATCAACATCTAGGAGGAAAACTCCGTCAGTGTCCTCGTTGCTACGCACACCGTCGACACCGATAATGCCACCGCAGCAATCAGCAGCTCTGTCCCCGGCACGCTCGTTACAGTCTCCTGGACCCATTCTCATCGCGTCCGATACAGAACGCACGGTACCGACGGAGCCTACACCGACGACTCATCGCAGGGAGGGCCATCGGCGACGTGCGCAGGGTCCGCGATATCGATCATCGCAGTCGAGGTCCCGATCTCGATCGGGGTCTCGTTCCAGGGACTGGGACGTTTACTCAGACCATTCCCGCCCGTCGGATCGCAGTCGTTACCGTTTCGATCCATATACGGGACATCGGATCCGTGACTCACCACCACCAGTTCCGCCGCGTCGGTCGACTTCCCTGCTCCAATCTGGGGTTCGACGTCGAGAGCATCCGCTATCGGCAACACCACCTCCTCAGGAGCGAACCTTAGCCACGCTACCGCGGCGTCGACATCGACAGCCATCACAGTCATTTGAAGATTATGTCTCGGACTCCTCGTCGGCACCGTCACCTCGGCCCTCGGAGCCTTCTCCGTTAGACACAGTCGGCACAGAGGATAGAGCGTCACCGACGATGGAAATGGGCAGTTTTTCGGAGCAAATGTTGAGACTAGCACAGTCTCTCAACATAGAGTGCTAGCAGCCAGTTGACAATTCCGACGATGGCATTTATGATGTGATGTACTCCGAACCATCCCCACAATTAACCCTGCCAATGGTGAAGGCGCTGTTGAAAACGTTAAAACAGTCTTGGGAACACACTGCCACCATTGGTCCGACTTCAAAGCGATTGGATGCGATATATAAAGTCAAGCAGGCGCAGGCACCCTTCCTCTTCCAACACCCGAAGCCCAATTCGGTTGTGGTAGAGGCAGCGCAGAGTAGATCTGGGAAGACACATTCCGCCCCTACTGACAAAGAGGGTCGAAAACTCGATTCCTACGGGCGAAGGATTTATGCATCTACATCGTTGGGCATCAAGATTACCAATTACATGGCGCTAATGGCGCGTTATCAGTTATTCCTCTGGGAGAAGATTTCATCCTTAACAGACTATCTCCCAGACGATCAACGCGAGCTTGCTCGCGTTTTCCAAGCAGAGGCGGTTAGGTTATCGAAGCAGGAATTAACAACGGCTCGACACCTAACAGACTGTGTGTCCAAAGCAATGGTCGGGGCTGTGGCCTTACGACGCCACACTTGGTTACGCTCGGCTTCACTTCCACAGGAAACGAAGAATCGAATTGAGGACCTTCCCTTTGACTGGGAGGGCCTTTTCAATACGGACACGGACACTACTATGGACACTCTGCACAAGGCCAGAATGACGGCCAAGAAAATGGGCTTTCAACAGCCCCAGCAACCGTACCGACAACGTAAATGGTATAGGCCAGTTCCATACCAACCACGACCTCAACAAGATAGGGCGCAACGTTATCAGCCTGCGTCAACCCAATCTTACCAGCCGTGTAAGTTGACACTGCGCTTCCAACAGCGCAACAAGCAGTCACAGCTGCACAAGCGTCGTCTTTGACTTCGCGCCAACCCGGCTCTACGACGCAGCGAACAGGTTACAACCCTATCTGCAAACCTGGGCGTCAATAACGTCAGACGCTTGGGTCCTCAACATCGTCGCAGAGGGATACAAAATAGAGTTCGAAATCTCTCCTCCAATTGGCACCATAAATATCACACCGCCTTCAGTCACTCTAAAACGGGAGACCACCGCGCTCCTTCACAAAAGGGCTATCACAAGAGTGCCCCTGTATCACCTTCATGCAGGCTTTTACTCCCGTTATTTTACGGTGCCAAAACGGGACGGGGGACTTCGTCCCATTATGGATCTCAGAAACTTAAACAAGTACATACGACCCAAAAAGTTTCGTATGATTACCCTAGCAACAGTTCTACCCATGCTAAAAAAAGGCAGCTGGTTCACGCTCATAGACCTGAAGGATGCTTACTTTCACATCGCTATCCATCCTTCGCACCGACACTACCTGCGCTTTTTCATCGGTCACCAAGCGTACCAGTTTTCCGTTCTTCCCTTTGGCCTAAAATCTGCACCAAGAGTTTTCACCAAGTGCATGTCGGCAGTTTGTGCGCACCTTCGGTCAAACAACATCGATGTGTATCCTTACCTGGACGATTGGCTAATCGTCTCCAGCTCCAGAAGCCAGGCGCTGGCCGACGTCCACGACGTTATCAATCTTCTCTCATCGCTTGGGCTGCAGATAAATTACAAAAAATCCATCACGCAACCGTCACAGCGAATACAATTCATAGGAGTTACCCTGGACGCCATTGTGGGAAGGGCTTTTCTTCCAGAAGACAGGGCAACGAGCCTGCGTCAACGCGCAGCACGACAACAATCGAAGCAACGAGCGTCGGCATTCGAAATTTTAAGACTACTAGGGTTAATGGCAGCGAGCGTGTTCGTCGTACGTTGGGTGCGGCTTCGGATGCGCCCGCTCCAGCAGCTCCTTCTCAAACATTACTCCTCTCTGCAAAACCCACACAAGTTAATACTTACCGTTCCGCGGGCTGTCAGAGAATCTCTCCGATGGTGGACGGACGTGAACAACCTCTCTCAGGGCATGCCGTTTATCACACGAGGTCCGTCTCGGATAGTCACAACGGATGCATCATTAGAAGGATGGGGAGCTCACCACGACGATCTGGTAACGCAAGGAAGATGGTCACCTTCAGAAGCTCGCCTCCATATCAACATATTGGAGCTTCTGGCTGTCAAAAAAGCCTTACAGGCTTTCTCTCCTCACCTACAAGGGCACCATGTCCGAATCCTGACCGACAATACCACTGTGGTGTGGTATTTGAACAAGGGAGGCGGGACGCGCTCGCATCACCTCCTTCGAATTGTAATGGACATCCTGCAATGGGCCATCTCCCACAATATGCTGCTATCGGCACTACACATTGCCGGGAAGAAGAATACCAAGGCAGACGACCTAAGCAGATCTTTCAACGACACCCATGAATGGGAACTCTCCACCCCTATCCTGGAACGCCTCTTTGCTCGTTGGGGAAACCCCGACATCGATCTCTTTGCTACAGCTGCCAACGCAGTGTGCCCAGCGTACTGCTCCAGAGCGGGCATAGGGAGGGCATCGTTGAGGGATGCCATTCAATGGGACTGGTCGAGGGGACTTCTCTACATATTCCCTCCGTTTCCGCTAATTGCCTGGGCAGTAGCAAACGTCAGGCGCAACAACTCGAACGCCATAATGATAGCCCCGTGGTGGCCAAGGCAACCTTGGTTCACGTCGCTACTCAGACTGGCGAGATCAGAGGTTTGGCACCTACCGTGTGTCCCCGACCTCCTTTCCCGGGAGAACGGGGGAATTCTTCATCCCGACATCCGCACTCTACACTTGACAGCGTGGAGAATCTGGCGTCTTGGAGAGGCCTTGCCGTCCCAGAAGAAGTAAGATCTATTTTAGAGGCCGCACGTAAGCCCTCCACCAGACTATTATATGATAGAAAGTGGAAGCGTTTCCAAGATTATGCGATTCTCAATGCTTTTGATTCTTATACCGCGGACATGCCTCACATCATCTCCTTCCTTTATTCGTTACACGCTTTGGGACTAAAACCAGCATCCATTCGTGTGTACCTGTCCGCAGTTGCGGCCAACCATGGGTTAGTGGAAGGATTTTCAGTTTTTACTCATCCCATGGCGAGAGCCTTTTTGAGAGGCCTGCGTAATTTGTTCCCCACTGTTCGTCCAATAGTCCCGCAGTGGAGTCTTTCGGTAGTTCTCACAGTTCTAACTGCAAAGCCCTTTGAACCATTAGCCACGATAAATATTCGTCTGTTAACACTTAAAACTCTTTTCCTAGTTGCTATCACGTCTGCGAGACGTGTCTCTGAGTTAGCGGCGCTGCTAATAGACCCTCCCTATTTACAGTTTTTTCGGGATAAAGTGGTGCTGCGACCGGACCCAATGTTCGTTGCTAAAGTTTCATCGCCGTTCCACGTAAGCCAGGACATTGTTTTACCCACGTTCTTCAAGCCTTCGTCAGATCCCTTGTCTTCAACATTGCACGCACTGGATGTCAGAAGGGCACTGGCTTTTTATAAGTCGAGAACTGAGAGTTTTAGGAAATCTCGCAGCTTGTTTATTTGTTATGGGGGCATGACTAAGGGAATGGCGGTGTCTCCGCAACGCATCTCCAAGTGGGTGGTAGAAACCATTACACTAGCCTACCAGATTGCCAAAAGAGAGCCACCTTTTCACCTGACGGCACATTCCGCTAGAGCGCAGGCAACATCGTCGGCATTGCTTCATGGGGCCTCGCTGTCGGATCTCTGCAAGGCAGCCACCTGGACTAATGTTTCCACTTTTATTAAGCATTATCGTCTAGATGTGAGAGCGCGGCAGGACTCCTCCTTTGGTAGAGCGGTCCTCTCTTCAATTTGCCAATGACCAACCAGCATGCCTACCCGCCTCCGGTAAGTCTCTGCTTGTTATTCGCCCATATGTGTGATGCACAGAGACCACGAAGAAGAAATGCAGGTTGCTTACCTGTAACTGTAGTTCTTCGAGTGGTCATCTGTGCAGTCACACAACCCACCCACCATCCCCTCTTGGCATCGCTGTTGTGATGGTCAAGTTGAGTACGCATGCTCTTTTGTTAATTGATATACTTATTGCCTTAGTTGCGAGGCCAAGCGGTCTCAGAGAACTGAGGTAAGTTAGGGGCGGGAACCCTGAGCATGCGCGATAAGATGGTGGGGGGAGGGGTTCCCACCAAAACTCTAAGCTAGCTACTGAAGTTTCCCGGAAGTAGGCTCGGCGTCGGCGCGAGCCCATATATGTGACTGCACAGATGACCACTCGAAGAACTACAGTTACAGGTAAGCAACCTGCATATTTCTTGGATTTTGGTATACTTGATCAATTGATTAGTAGGCAGTCAGCTGACAAAAGCCCAGCCCCACAACTATCTGTCAGGAAAACAATGACATCTGAACTCAGCAATAATGATTTCTGAAGGCTGTTCTGAATATCCAGCCAATTTGTCCTATTTTGTGGCAAGTGTCCCTTGGAGAAAAAACAATGCTGAAGATAAAATGTTTGTTTGCTTTCCTAGGAAGCTGTATTGAGACCTGTCTTGGACTGTATTGACCTCAGTAGTGGTGATGAAGACTGTAGCCTCTCTTCTAACGTGAGTGTTGCCTGACTCTTAAAATTGCTGGACAAATCTTTGGAATTATTCTGTCCTGCCTTTCGTGTGGCTTATGCTGATTTTAGGAACTATTTATGGTGCACATGCACAATGAATGAGTTCTGAGGTTGTAGAAGATTTGAAGGAGAGACTCAAAAATGTTACTTGCAGCTAAGTTGTTAAAAGGTTCATTGTTGTTTGTGTCTTGCATGCAATCTTTAAACATTCTTTAAATTGCAGCTGCAAATCCTGAGAGAACTAAGAGCAAATTCACACCATCGGCCTTGTGGATTTCTTGTTTTTATGCTTTATTTATTTATTTATTTATTTGTAACATGACTATACCACTTAATATAGACAGACCAGGTCGTGGGAACGAAGGGGGCACCGGGGCAGGTTGAGCACCCCCGGATAACCAGGTGGCCATGCAGCCACCATTTTGGAGCAGGATAACTATCATTGTTTGTTTTTTAAGGAGTTATGGCTCTGGACTCCTCCTTCCACCTCACCCCAAACCTCTCATTGACTTCTTCCTTTTCTGGAGGATCCCCCAACTCTGGAGCAAATTTTCAGGGTGCTATTGCCAAAACCTGTGGAGGGAAGAATGGGGCTGTGCATAGTAACCCGCCCCATCCTAAGCATATCTGCATGTGCCGGCTTCTCCCCAAACCTTCCTGCATTGCTCACAGGAACATGGGGGGTGGGGCAAGGTCAGTGAGTGCGACCCCATTCATCCTTCTATGGGTTTAGGCTATAACACCTGAATAGGCCTACTAAATCAGCCCTTACCTGTGCTGTGAAGGTTTCAATCAATTGTTGTGAAGTACACCTAGTGGCCCATGTTAAATCAGGACCGTCCTTAAATGTATATATTATCGAATAACCCCTGCAATTTGCACTTGTATTGTGCTTATGCCAGTACAGTCTGACACCAACCAGCTAAGCTAGTATGGTGTCACCAACTTCCCAGGGAACAAAGCTTTCAGCAACACAAATGGCTTTTGTGAGGTAAGGGAAAGTTGTCATCTGGCTAGGATTAAAACCTCACATGGGGAAGCTGGAGTGCAGAGGTACTGAAGGAAGATGATTGAGTAGGTAATGGGCTGAGAAACCGAAATCTGAGGAAAGGGTAGATGGAGGAGAGCAACTAAACGGGAAACTTTTCCCACCACATGGTCTTCATGCCAGGAAAAGCTTCACTTATGTGTCAGGCTCCTGTTAAAGGTGACAATCATAAGACCCACGAGTTAGCGAAGTGAGTGATGGTGGGGAGCTGAACTGTGCCTGTTACTTTGAACCAGCCGTGCAGTTCTTTGGATGCAGGCTTCTGACAATTGTTCTGTGATCTGTTTTGGGTGTTGCATATTAACAGTACAGAATGCATCATAGAAATGTTTAATTTTCTCCCCACTTTTCTGTCCTTTTGAAGGTGTTGTGACAACTGACATCCTTAAAGAACACATCCCTTTACTGAACTGTTTGGAGACTTCTCTCATATTGAATGCACTGGTGTCTAGAAAATGACTTTGAGGTTTGGGTGTTACCTTGAAGTTTAAGGCAGCAAGGTTCACAAGTTTTGGCTCTGTAGTTTCATGGTGGGACAGGGCAGGGTGCAGTCAGAAGCTTTTTCATATCAACATGACTTGTGTCTTTAATTGTAGAATTGTATCATGGACACAGGAAGGTTCTAGACTAGAAGGCTTGTGGCCTTAAGGGGTTTCTTAAGAGATCTCGACTGAGGGAAGGCAAGACTAGTAATGTTCCAAAGTGTTTATTTTGTTGTTCTCCTTTATAAACAACAAAACAAATCCAAACTTTAGCATTAAATGCCAGCTTTTAACTTGAGTGCTGTCTCCTTTTTCCTTCTCTGGCCAAGTACCCAGTAAGGCTTTATGGCTTATTGACTGAGCCTGCTCCCTCATTGATTATTAGAATTCAGAGACTTGGCCCATGGCATTATAGAACCATAATTCAACAGATATCTTCTAATATTTGGACAGTTCAGTTCTTGAATCCACATTGTTCTGTTTGTTTTCTTTCTCATTCCCCTCTTCCTGCCTCGAAATGCAGTGGATGTATAAAAGGACAGGGCTCTTGTCTGTTCTCCACCCCACCCCCCACCCCCCAGAATTTTGAGACTGTTTTTGTGTTTGGTTGTAGTTGAATTGTCTGGCAATTTGTGGTAGCTGGTCACTTCAGGAAGCTTCTCTTCATTTGTAGAACAATGTAAAGTGCAAAGACCACATTGATTATCAGAAGAAAAAGGTTGATTCCACCCTAGATCGACTGGCACGTCATGTAGAGGTTGAGAAACAACTGAAAGAAGAGAAAAATAAAGCTTTCAAGGTATGATTCTTTGCCATAAGTAATTGTGGCACAACGGTTACGGCATGCTGTGACGATACCCCACATTTCTATCCCCTTAGGTGTGTCTGATTTAGTATGTCTGGAGAGTGCGGAATGTTGGACTGAGTGGGTGTGGCTGATGATGCTGGGAAAGGGAGGGGGGAAGGATAAATATATAGTGTGAGAGAGTGTTTCAGTTTATCCTTATTGTCTTGGTTGGGTGGAGGGTAGTTGTGTGGAAGATAGCTGTTTGTGATCTAGTCAGGAGTGTGTGTGAGGAGATTATTAGGATTTAGGATTATTAGTAAATTATTAGAAGTGTTAAGGATAGGCAGGTGTTATATTGATTTGAAAGAATTGTTAATAACAATAAACATTTTCTTTTATATATATTTTTTGCTACCACAAACCACGTGTCAGCTTGGCTTTGTAACCTGCTCTATAAATATAATAAAGAAACACAAATCATTACCCTTTCAGCCAACACACTCACAAGAGAACCTTATTCAAAACCCTTAACACCCTTTTGCCCTCTGCTATAAGGGAAAAGTGGTGCGTCTTTTACCCTTCCCTCAGGCTTATTCAAGTGGTGGCGCTTGTCCTGAGAGGGGTGTGCTCGTCTAGGCCTGGTGTTTGAGGCCGTGGCGGCACACATGCGTTTTGTTTCTTTCATTTTGTAATCCAGTACAAGTAAAATAAAAACTAAACTAAACTTCCATCTTCCTCCAACACCTTCCCCTCTTAGCAGTTCCAGGTAGCTGCTTATTACCATGTGGGTACTAGTGTCTGCTCTTACTACCATGTGAGTAGATCTCTGGGCAAAAAGCACCTTTTGAGTGCTGTTGCCATAGTACATTACTTTGATGATTATGTTCAGTCACAATAGATGTAGTAGGGTGCAACTGAGATATTTTCAGCCTTTCCTCTGTGTCTGGAAGCCTAAGACTTTAAAGAAAAAAAGCTGATATACTCAGGTCTGTTTGTTTCAGAGAAAACTATTCTAGTTTTTGCTCTTGATCATTATATTAAATATAGCATGTCTAGTAGTTCTGCAGGCATCCTAGGATTGGGTGGCCTTTTTCAAAGAACTTGTTGTCCCCAATTCAGCTTCTAGTGAACAAATACTGACCTGTCCCCCCATTATTAGGGGGCTCTGCAGAGAGATAGTGATATGTGCAAATATCTCAGGAATAACTTCCAAGGCCAAACAGTGGTTTGAAACATATACCATCAATATGCTTCACCAAGGAAAGTGTTGTTATTTTTAGTTCTTTTAAGATGTAAATGATGTAGAAAAGTGCAAGAAACAGCCATTTTCTAAGGCCTTTGGGGGCTGTATCCAGTGTGCCAAGATTTTTACCATAAGTTCATGTTGCTGGTGACAAATATTGTCATGCTGGGAGAAAAGCTCAGATGAACTGGGTAAGACTTGCAGGCCTTACATTGCCTAGCCCTGAAGCATTACCAGCTTATTAATCCTGTTTTGAATACTTATTATACAAATGACACTGTGATTAGTTTTATGGCTATAAACTCCCCCATCCCAAAATCTTGTGGTTGGAGTTTGGGGGTGGGGGATGGGTTGTTGTATTAATGTTCCCCTGACTGCTCTGGGTACAGACCATAGCAGGTTAATAATGACTATGAAAGGCCTATATTGTAAACCTATAATGAACTAGAGGCCTGAAGCTAAACTGCATTAATGCAGATTGCACTAGCTTGCATCTGGTGACATGTTGCCATTTATTTATTTATTATTGCATTTCTATGCTGCCCAATAGCCGAAGCTCTCTGGGCCTTTATTCAGTGATGCTAGATGAGCAGTTTCCAGAAAGAGCCAAGTGGTAATTGTGGAGATGTAAAATTTCAGGAAATTTGAGATCATGGGGGAAAAACCCTTTTTCTCCCCAAGTTTTTTGGAGGGGGAAGTGGAAATTTTGGGGAACTACATTAAATGACTGCGTCAGCATCAGAAACTCAGGACTGTATAGAAAACAAAACCCAAACTGTCAAGAATAAACATTTACTGTCAAGAACGTGAAATGGTGACTCTACTCACATGTTGGGAAATTGAGTGTAAATGTCTATCAGTAAAATATATTTTAGATCAATAATTTTAATAAGGAATTAAAGAAATAACTATGCTGGGAATCTTACAGAGAGGATTAAAAAAAACATTCCTCCCATGGCTAGGGTGACCAATATGAAAAGGAGGAGAGGGCTCCTGTAGCCTTAACAGTTGTATGGAAAAGGGAATTTCAGCAGGTGTCATTTGTATGTATGCGGCACCTGATGAAATTCCCTCTTCATCACAACAGTTAAAGCTGCAGGAGCCCTGCCCTCTTTTGTATCTGGTCACTCTGGTATAGCTTGAGTGCTGCATGCATGCAAATGACACCTGCTGAAATTCCCTTTTCAATACAACTGTTAAAAGATACAGGTGCCCTGTCCTCTTTTTCATATGGTCACCATACCCATGGCTTCATTATTTTCAGACATATCTAGTCTTTCTATAAAAGTATTCTTATTACATAGTTTTTAGAAATCATTGGAGGAGGAGGAGTAAAATATGGGTAACACTATATACTTTGTTTTACATTCTAAAAGAAAATATCCAAAGCTGTTCAGTTTTATTGGGAAAAAATAAAAACGGTCCTCAGAAAACACCCCCAGAAAAAAGCTATCTCCCCCCGCCCCCCCCCCCCCCGCCCCCGGTGCCTTCACATCCCTAGGTAATAGCAGGGATCTGTGAAAGTAGTTGTTCTCAAACACATACACTGTACATTTAAATGTCTTCCTTGACAATGTATTAGCTTTACATATGTTTATATATAAATGTATACACTTATTGTAGTTGTCTTAAACAATTAATATTCAGTGTGAATAATTTTATGGAAAAAATACTAATAATCTGCCTTTTGACCCATGGAACCGTTAGGAAAAACTGGATTCTCAACACGCTCATGGACTACAAGAGCTGGAATTTATCCAGGAGCATACTGACACAGAAGCAGCAAGATTATGTGTGAACCAGTGGCTAAAAATGCCAGGTAATTTATTGGTTGAGTCATTTCATCATGCTAGAAAGAGAGATCAGACGTTCTTCCAAAGAAATATAGTGTTCTTCCCTAGTCACAGCTTTCACTGGTCAACATGGAGGTGTCCAAGTACCTTCCTTCCCTTTAAGACAGAGGTAGGGAATGTGTGGCCCTCCAGATGTTGGACTGCAACTTCCAGCATCCCTCACCATTGGCTATCCTGGCTGGGGATCATTGGAGTTACAGTCAAACGACAGCTGACGGGCCACACTTTCTCCACCCCTGTTTTGAGATACTGTAGCTTGATAGCTTAGTACATACTATGTGTAAATACTTCACATTTATATAGCACTTTCTGAGTGTTTAGAGTATTTCACATGAGGTGCTAAGGACACCAGAGTCAGTGTGGTGTAGTGGTTAAAGTGGTTAAAGTGTTTGACTGGGAGTCGGAAGATCTGGGTTCTAGTCCCCACTAAGCCATGGAAACCCACTGGGTGACTTTGGGCCAGTCGCAGACTCTCAGCCCAACCTACCTCACAGGGTTGTTGTTGTGAGGATAAAATGGAGAGGAGGATTATGTACGCTGCTTTGGGTTCCTTGGAGGAAAAAAAAGGCGGGATATAAATGCAATAATAAATAAATAAATAAAATAAAAAATCCACTGGATCTCCAGCTGAATGAAACTGACTATTTGGATCCATTCCAGTCTGGATTCAGGCCTGGTTTTGGGATGGAATCAGCCTTGGTTAGAGGGAAAAGGGGAGTGCAACACTGTTACTACTTCTTCATTTCTCAGTGGCTTTTGATACCATTGATCATGGTATCCTCCTGGATTGCCTCCTTGAGTTGGCAATTTGTGGCACTGTTCTCCAGTGGTTTGACACCAAGGCAGGGTCGATTCCAGAGAACAGCATTGGGTGATTGCACCTCAGCCCCGTGGCAGCTGAACTGTGGAGTTCCACAGGGCACCATCTTGTCCCCAATGTTATTCAATATCTAGATGAAGCCATTGGGAGTGGTCATCAGGAGATTTGGGGCAAGGTGTCACCAGTATTCTGACAACACCCAGCTCTGTTTCTCTCTGAGATTGTGAACCAGTACCTGGATGCAGTTATGGGTTGGATAAGGGCCAATAAACTGAAGCTGAATCCTAATAAGACAAAACCTATGGTTTTGGCACTTCCCACGTCCAGAAATTGGGGTGTTTGCTTATTCTGGATGGGGTTGTACTCCCTCTGAAGGAGCAGGTCCATAGTTTGGGGGTTCTCCTGGATCCATCCTTGTTACTGGAGGCCCAGGTAGCTTTGGTGACCCAGACCACCCATTACTAACACTGGTTCTTATGCCAACTATGCTGATTCCTGGATAGGGATAGCCTAGTCATGGTGATCCATGCACTGGTAACCTTACCTTTAGACTACTGCAATGCGCTTTATGCGGGGCTATCTTTGTGCATGATTCAGAAGCTGCAGGTAGTGCAGAATGCAACAATTAGGGTGCTCACTGGGACACCAAGATATTCCCACATAACAACTGTGTTAAAAGAACTGCGCTGGCTGCCTATTATCTACCGAGCTACGTTCAAGGTTATGTTATTATCCAATAAAGCCATAAACAACCTGGAACCAGAATACCTAGCATCCTGCCTCCTCTTACATATACCCAGACGACATTTAAGACCATCAGAGGAGGCCTTGCTGGTTATTCCAAAATGAAAGGAATGTCGCCATGAGGAATCCCAATGACAGTCGTTCTCTGTAGCGGCACCCACCATCTAGAAAACTTTCCCTCGTGCAGTTTGGGAGACAGAAAATGTGGTACCTTCCAAATGCCTCCTAAAATGCACCTTTTCATCCAGGCTTTCCCAGGTCTGTAGCTGTTGTTGGTTTTTACTTTGGTTTTATATGGTACTTGTTAACTTTTAAAGTTTTGTATTACATTTTATCGTTGTATTTTATGGTTCTAAGTGTTGTGAACTGCCCAGAGAGCATTCGCTATTGGGCTGTATAGAAATGTAATAAATAATAAATAAAATAAAATCCTCATGAGGGAAATTACAGCAGTACAGTTCTTTTCTGTTGCCCTGTTGTGATCTGTCTATATGTTGTCCTGAAATATAATCACACAGGTTCACATTTCTGTTTTATAGGTCTCAAGCCAGGCAGCGTAAACTCTGGAAGAAGAGCATTACCTCAGAGTTCAGGCCAAACAACATCTAACAGTAAATCCATTTTATGCCCCATAATGAATTGCAACAGAAAGTTCGACAATGGGCATCTTCTCCTAGGCCACCTTAAAAGGTATTGGTTCTTTATGATCCCCAAAAGAACATGTCTCCAGATTGAATATGGGGCATAGTGTCTTACCAGGAGTTTCAAATGCGCAGTGTGCTGATCTGTGCTCTGTAGGAATTTTATATAGATGAATGTCAGGTGCTTTTCAGTTTTCAAATGTATGTTTTAGCCAAGTTGGTTGATATTAAATTATGTTAGCAAGTAGTTGTTGATTTTAAAGTTCTTGTTATCCAGGGCAATTCCCAAAATGCAAAATGTTGTTTTGTAAAGCATGTTACACATAATGATGTAATTTATTACTTTTTTAGGTTTGATCATTCTCCATGCGATCCATTGATTACATTACATGGACCTCCAGCCAATGCCTTTGCCTGCATAGTCTGTAACAGAAGATTTTCCACCTCTCAACAATATAGTGACCACCTTTTGTCTAAGGCAAGAATTTAAGGATAGGTATATTTTGACAAATAGTAAGTTTTCCTCCTCTCAGAGAAATCCATTTTCTAACCAACTTGTACATGGACCTCTTCAAGCATCCTCACCGAAATTTAGGATTTGTCTTGATTCCATATAGGTTGCCTAGCTTGTGAGGGGAGCATCAAATCTGTGCATGTCCCTCTGCATACATTAGATGAGATTTGGAAAACCCCATTTGCAGTGCAACTAAGGTCCAATATAGTCTTTGGCTGATACTGGAATTACTTCTTTTTTTGGCAACTGGATAACCTTTGGGGGAAAAAATTAGAGAATGCTGTCAATTGAAATTGTAACCATTTTGACTGCTCAGGATTGGTTTGATATTGGTCAACTTCAAAAGCTCTGCTGCTGAAAGATGAATTCTGTACATGAATTCTACTTTGTAGTATTAAGTATCAGTTAAGAAAACTTTGCATTCATACGTCTCCAGCTTTTAGAATTCATAACAATCTTTCCATAAGAGGCTATAGAAGAATATATTCCGTAACATTGGGAAATAAAACTTCTCTGTTTCTCTACAACTGAGTTCCTGTGTTTGTCCCTCTCACCCCCCCCCCCCACCATATCTCCCACTGCAGGCAAGTGAAAGTGATGGCCATGAAAGAAAGTACCCTCCTCAGCATATTCAGTGCTTTGCGTGCCCATGCTGCTTCCTCCTCTTTAGCGTAAGAGATGAGTGTCTGCAGCATATGTCTGGGAAGAATCATTTTTTCCAGGCTTTTAAGCTGACTGGTGGGTTTCTTCTTTTGATACATATTTTTGCTATCTGGTATGAATGGGCACTGTATGATTTAACCCTTAAAATGTGTTAGTACTGTCATCTTCGTCAGTGAGGTCATTTTTTTCTTAACAATGTGTTCCTATTCTGGAAGTGTCAATAGAATGTATAGTTTTGTCTGTTGTTTTTCAACCAATGCTAAATATGCTGAATCTGCCAACTAAAATGCCTTCATTTTTCCCCACTGTCAGTTATGCAAATTCCTCCTGGACTTTGTAAGCCCCAAGGTAGATTCTGCCTTTCCTACATATGTCCATTAAAGAAGATTTAGGGAGCAATCCTATGTCCCCTAGACAGCATCTGTGGTGGGGACACAGGATTATTCGGTTTACTGGCTCCAACCTTGTAGTCAGGGCTCTGAGCCGGGAGCCAGGAAACCACATTCCCTGCCCCCACACAGCCTGCATGGAGAGAACTGTGCCAGCTACCTCTCCCATTCACAAAATGGAGCACAGAGATGTGGGGGAAAGGAACATTTCTGGGGGCAGGGAGGGGAAGAAGCCAGGGTGGCAGCCATATGAAAAATCCTAATGCTACCCCAACCTCCTTCCCTCCCCTGTCACGGAGTGTCTGCTAGACAGGCAAAACACTTGTCTAGCTTAATTGCAGAGGATAGGACACTAGTAAGTCTCCGGGTTTAGAGACTTACGAGTAGCCAGGGCGCATCCTTTAGGATTGTGCTTCTAGCAGATCAAATCATACCTCAAGATCATATACAATCCCAGCTTTCTTAAAACTGTGGATTTGTAGCTTGTACGGGAGAGAAGGGATTGGAAGCTTAGAATCAGTTGGCTCCACAGCTCTATTAATTGGTTCTTATACTTTTGCCAATCTGATAAAACAAGAAAATAATATACATTGAGATAGATGCCAAGAAAGATATTTCCTGGGGCAGTGTTTGTTCTCTACAGTGTGGCTACGGCTTCTGCCGTTGCCTTCCCCCCATTGATATATGTGAGGTCCATAAAATATAAATTATACTTTTCTATATTACAGACATTTCGGAACACAGCCATATGTGCTAGGTACCATGTTTCTTTCTTGTAATTTGATATTTCAGAAGACAGCAGTTTGTGTTTCTCTTTCCCCTCTTCCCTCTGGGACATTGTATACTGCTCACCAGTCACTTACTGCATTGGATTTATATTTCCCCATTTCTTGAAGTCTTGGGGTAGGAAACAGATCTAAAGTATGTGCAAAGGAACTATCAGTTAATAGATGCCCCTGCATTCTGATCCCAAAGATATGAGGTAGCATCTACTTCATGCATTCATGGTTTTGCTGACTTAGCACTCTTGCTTAAATCATGTGTATCTCTTCACTCTCCAGTTAGCTTTCAGCACAGCACCACCTGGTTGTTGATAGAAGAAAGTTTTTTTTTTATGTAGACTGATTGAAAATGGCCAGCAGTTTGCAACATACTCTAGTGCATGGTGCAATGCTGCCTCAATGCCGCTGAGCCATAAAATCTAATCTGTACACCAGCCTTCGTTGCTAATATACTGGAGTCTGGATGTGTGAGCCCCAGGGAGGCTGACAGGTGGGTGGCCTTGCCTTCGGACAGGGATGTGACTACATACCTTTGGTCCCTTCTAACTAAGTGATGCTATGTATTCCATTGCAGGTAAACCAGGGAGCCCGCTTCCTTTGCCTTTCCCAACCTATGCAAAGAATCTTCTAATCTCCTTGTGCAAAGAAGTGCCTTTCCAAGTGAAGTGCACATTCTGCCATCAGGTGCTAGGTTCCCATGTGGCGCTAACTGCTCACTTCAGGTTTGTGCGAGTCTTCATACTTGTAGAACAGAACTGCAAACCTGTGTTTTCTCTAAATAGCTGTTGGGCCTCATTTTCAGTTCTGACACTTCTTCCTACATGTATTTTAAACATGGAGATGATGGGTTATCCAATGCTAGAAAAGTCACATATGCAGCAAGTATAGCACTGAACTATATCTTCACTTTGGGAGAAAGAGCAGTGCACCATAGGTGCTATATGCATATACAGTTTTCTGCCTTTAGGAACCATGTGTTCCTACCAACTGCCAGTCTTGGTTTTAAAGGGCTTTGGCAGATATCTGGGGCATTGCCTCTGCAGGACAGGGAGGCAAAGGGGACCATGAAATATGTTGGTATGGCAGCGATGGCCTTCCGATTATTTCTTTGCAAGGCTGGCCTAAGCTCAGCAAATGATGCATGCCCAGCTGCAAGAAATAATGTTGAGAATGTGGATTGCTTCTTAGATTCTGAATTTTTTATTTGTGCAGCTGCGAAGGTGTTAATGTATTCTTTCCAATTCTAGAACTCGATGTCGGGATGCTGGTCCAATAGCTCTGTCAAAGAAAAGTATCTCCCAGGTCGCTGAAATATTTAAAGCCAAAGGTTTCTGCCACAGCTGTGGCAGACTACTTGCCAATGACAACGAAATCAGTCAGCATGTTTCCGAAACACTACACAAGGTTAAAGTTTTCGACACAATGGAGGAATCTGTCTTGATGATCTGTCATGTCAATGAGGGGAATAAAAATGCTCCTCAACTACAGAAGTATGTAAGCCTTTTAAAATCTTCTCCTCTGAAGAGACCTTTGGACTCAAACGTTTCAGTTGGTGATGAGAGAGAAACCATTTCAAAACGAAAAAAGGATTTGGAAGGCAAAAGCCAAGAGGCTAGCAGTGCTCAGACAGTTAAAACCTGGGTATGTCAATGTGACCTGGCATTTCCTTCTGAGGAGTTGGTAGGAAAACATATTTTCTCTGAAAACAGAATCTGCCACAAATGTGGGGTTTGTGGGAAGTTTGCTGAAAGTTCAAGTATCATCCGTTTGCACATGAGCCGGTTCCATGGAGGAGCACATTTGGCTAACTTCCTCTTCTGGTGTCGGGCCTGCAATGTACCCCTTCAGAAGGAGGAGGATGTTATGACCCATGTGACAGAACTTCATGGTGGGCATAGCTACTATTGTGAGAAGAACATTGTTGAGCATGAGCCTGCCTTACCTTTAGATACACAGTGTGGTAATTCACTTGAACAAAATGGCCGATCTCCAAGCCCTATGGAACTGTCTCCAATTCCGAGTCCAATGGACATGTCTGAGCGCACCTCTCCCCAATGGCAGTGCCGCATGTGTGAGGAAACATTTGACTCAGAAGACAGTGTGAAGCAACATTGCATGTCATCAGAGAGCCATCATTTTCACAAGTACAGCTGTGGCTTGTGTAAAATGACATTTCGGAAAACAGAAACGTTACGTCGACACTGTCAGGAGAGGCATAAAAATGTTGTGCAGATTAAATACTTCTGTGGGTATTGTGGCAACCTCTTTTTTGATACTGAGGAGGAGTTTTTCCTTCACTTCAAGGGTATACATAGTGTGGACTACCTGTGTGTGTCTGAGGGAGCAGGAACATCCATCAAAAGTCTTGAAGTAGTAGAAGAGAGCGACCTTCTCAATTGTGGCTGTCGGGAAAAATACATCTCCAAAGAAAACAGGAGGGCAGATTACAAGAGGTGTCAACAAGCAATGCTGGAAAAAGGCAATCTGTGGTTCCGCTGCACTTCATGTTCCTCAACAACGCAAAGCTATTCTGACATGCTGGCTCATCTTGTGAGCCACACAAACAAAAAAACAGACCAAGAATTGTATGTAGTGAGGTGTGGAGCATGTAACAAAAACTTCAGTGATATTGCAGTTGCCCATCAGCACTTTCATGGCAAACATTGCTTCTCACAAAAGCCCCAGCTAGCCTTTGGATCTTCAGCGGAAAGTGATGTCTTCCAGTTCTCTGTCAGTGGTTCCTGCATGGACGAGAAGCCTGATAAACAGAGGCTTTCCATAGATACGGCTACAACAAGTTCATCAGAGACAAGTGTGTCGAAGCTGGGGGATATAAACAAAGAACAGGTTAAGAAGCCACACTGCGAAGGCCTTGGCCAAGGTAGGTAGAAATCCTGGTATACTTTTAATGCACAAACTAATATGGCTGCCTAGAGAATCTTGCAGAGCAATTTATTTATTTATGACATTTCTGTACCGTCCAGTAGCTGAAGCTCTCTGATCAAGCTTAAAAGGTGACGTTTCATATCCGCTGCCTAATTAATGCAAATTCCTTTGTAATTTGTGTCCATAGTGATGCAAGAAACCCTTTGCAGATTGAACCTTTTGCAAGCCAGCAACGACACATTTTGTGGTCTTGCGCTTGGGTACTGTTTACCAGCAGAGCCACATGTGGCTTTCAAGCAGTACAAGGCAATGAAGAAAGAGAAAGTTACAAGGAGATGAGGGATGGGCGCTAAAAGTGAGGACTATTTGAGACAGTTGGAAAAAAGAAGCAGTATGGTATTTGAGGATACTTATTGCATCGGAGGAATATCATACCTGTTAACGAGGGAGACAGCAATACGTTAGCTGGATTGTGCTAATGTATTGCTGTAATAGGACAGGGAACAGTTGGGTGATTATGGAGGAATAAGCAGCAGTGACCTGAGCTGTATTTTGTGGTCATTGATCATATTGAGATTTGGTATCTAGCCCTTAATTAGAGAAGTCTTTGCCATATTTGCTGTAACTGATGGTAAAATACATACTGCAACCAATTTGGCTTGAGGGTTAAAACAGAAACTTGTAACCTCCACTGTGAAATAGCCTTACCCTGTACAGCAGCCCCTCTAGAAGCCTATAGCAAACACCTGAGATGGCCTCTGCCATTGGCCTTCCTATGTGTGGCCACTGCTGAGTTGCCAAAAGAGCTGGGGTCCGTTTTCATGCTCACTTTTCGGTGCCAAGTCAAGACTTTCCTCTTCTCCTAGGCATTTAACAGCATATGATGATGGTTTTGTGTTGTTGTTGTGCTTTGTCGTTGTTTTAAAGGATTGTTGTTTTAAAGGATATTGTAATTATAACTTGTTTTTATACTTTATGGGTTTAAATTTTGTATATCAGTGTTTTTAATGTTTAATGTTTTTAATTTTTGTAAACCGTCCAGAGAGCTTCGGCTATGGAGCTGTATATGCTCTGGTAACCTCCAAGTTAGATTACTGCAATGTGCTCTACGTGGGGCTGCCTTTGAAGACGGTACAGAAGCTGCAGCTTGTGCAGAATGCAGCGGCCAGATTGGTAACAGGGACCAGAAGGTTCGAACATATAAGACCGATTCTGGCCCGCTTGCATTGGCTGCCTGTATGTTTCCGAGCCCGATTCAAGGTACTGGTTTTAACCTATAAAGCCTTACACGGAACATCTTTCCCGACATGAACCTACCCGTACACTACACTCAACATCAAAGGTCCTCCTCCGGGTGCCTACTCCGAGGGAAGCACAGAGGACGGCAACAAGGGAGAGGGCCTTCTCTGTGGTGGCCCCTCAATTATGGAATGATCTCCCTGATGAGGCCTGCCTGGCGCCAACACTGTTATCTTTTCGGTGCCAGGTCAAAACTTTTCTTTTCTCCCAGGCATTTTAACAGCTCAAGTTGAGGTTTTGATTGACATTGTGGCCAGGCTTAACAGTTAAAATGTTTTAAAGTGTTTTAATAACAGCTGTTTTATGTTTATGGTTTTAAATTTTTTATATTGTCTTTTTAATGCTCAATCTTTTTAATTTTTGTAAACCGCCCAGAGAGCTTCGGCTATGGGGTGGTATATAAGTGTAAATAATAATAATAATAATAATAATAATAATAATAATAATGGAATAAAATAAAAAATAAATAAAATAAACTCTTTTACCATTTGTATTTGTAAATGGGATTGTAAAGGTCAGGAGTTGTAAATGCACCTTCTTGTTGGAGGGTATAAAATGTATACAGGAAAATATGTGGCTGTAACGTAGGCCATGTCTCCGTACAGATATTAACCAAGAAGAAACTTGGTTAGATATCTCTTAAAGCCCTCCCACTCTTCACTTGTTTCTCTGATCCTCTTAGGGCGAAAACAGGTATTCTGACAGTGGGAGATCTATGATAGGGATATCTCCACAGTGGGTGCAAGGGGTCAAGGCAGTAATGCTGGGAGACGATAAGAGATCCCCCGTGCCACCTCTGTTTTGGCCCTGGCTTTAGGCTACTAAGGCCTGCATAGGTGAAGATGGTTCTTCATTTGGCTAATAATACTCATGGTGCATTTATACCTTTGAGGGGCATGTGTTATGCTTTGGGCCTTTGCGGAGTATTTTCAAACTGTAGTTCCAGTATTTAGGAAACCTTTGGCAAGGCAAGTTAGTAATTTGTCAGTAGCCTTCCCAGGAATTCCTATAAAACAAAATCAGCTAGTTCCTAAAAATCTGGGACACCTGGCAAAGAAACCCCCTATTTTGCCTCTTCTCGTGGCCCTTTTCTCTGCCTGTGCAATAGCTAGCCACTGTTTGATTGCATGGATATGTGGCCTTTTTTGAAATAATCGTGTTATGTTATGTAACCCCCATAGTATTGGTTTTCCTGGTGGGAGCAATGACATACTTTGAGTCTGTATTGTTTCAGGTTGAAAAAAGAGACGGAGGAACCCTGCACCAAACTACTGAAGTGGAGCAGTGGGAGGGGAGAGAAGAAGCGTGAACCATTTAAGTGCTGAGAAGTGTACTTATTTGCAAAATCATGCCGAGATTGGCATGATTTTGTAAATAAGTATACTTTTCAACACCTCTTCCCCTTTTGATCTGTATTCTTGCCCCTCTGTTAACAGTTACTGCCTCCTTTTTGTAAATAACCATGTGAAACTAAACTGGCATCACATGAAAGTAAATAGAACCTTAGAATGGAAAAGGGTCTTTTTAGAATTAAAGTTGTTACAAAAAGTTGCTGTAAATTTGCTGGAGACGTGCTGCATTGAATAACTATACTTTATTTTTACTATCTTAATTATACTGAGTAATTAAGAATGTGGTTCTATATCCTGAAAGCGGTCTGAAATACTAATTTCTACAACTGATGAAACACAAATACATTTCGATTATTCTTCCTTCATCCCTATCCCCATATCTAGAAGATGGAGATCTACCTGATCTTGATTACTTGTGCACCATGACGCACATTATAATGATGGATTTGGATAACTGGGGAAGCCTTTTTCATCAGTTGCCTGCTACCCTTAATCAAGGAACTTTTATCTGGGGCTTTCAAGGTAAGGAAAGGAATTAACAGTTGAGGCATAAGAATAAAAGTTGCACAACATAAACAGGCAGCTTTGTAGGGGCGGAGAGAGGATAAAAGTCAGATGTTGCCCACATCTCAAAATGTGCTTACCTTTGCTTCTCTTTGAATATCAAGGGTGGGGAACCTCATACTCAGGGGACCAACCCAATCCTTTGGAGTTCCACAGACGGGCACATGCCCTTCCCCTTGGCCCCAGCCCATTTCATTCAAGCACCAGTCCTTTGGTTTCCCAGCTTTTGTGCAGTTTTTCCTCATTCTAAAAGGTTGAAACGCTTCTTCTAAGGCTTAGATACTGGCAGTAAGAGCCATTTTTTTTATTCCTGGACCCACCAAAGAATTTCTTTAAAATGGAATCCAGCTATTGGGCAGAAAGAGGTTCCCCAACAATGAAGTAAAACTTGTGAGCTAGAGCATCTAGGAACCGCACTGCATCTGTTGAGGTTAGTTCATGCCATATATCATCTGAGGCAAAACTGGTAGTTCTCATGGACCCTGTTCAGATGACACGCTAAGCCAAGGTGGTTAAGCATTTTGAGCTAAACGTTATGGGTTAACATGTCATGGTGGCTACATAACTATGGTTTAAACACGCTCATTAACCATTTGCTACAAAAGGGTAAGCTGCCTCCACCGTTTCCTTGTCGTTAAGGGTGGGGGGAGGAATGAAAGTTTGTAAATTGTTACACTTTAATCCTAAAATGGGCATAAGACAGTAAGACTTTTTATAAGCTATTATGTGGAAACGCATACCATTCATTTTTGTGGAGTGTAATTGTATGCATTAGGCATGTATTTCAACAGATCGGCCACTATCTTGAGAAGCGTATAAAGGGAGTCAACTGTTTCTTTTTGGGCAACAGAAAACCTGCAGTGAAAAGAGGGAATGCAATTTAGGAATATTGATACAAAATGTCATGATTTATGCTGTTAATAGGAGGCATGTGGGCTACAGAATTTGGTGTATCACATCACAACAGCCCACCATTGCTTAATTTACCCACAGGGGCTAGCATGTCATGTCATAGTTACTTGGGTTATTTAGGGTTGTTTAACCCTCAAACAACCCCTGCTACCTTAGTTGGCACATTACAAACCTCAGAAAGCTGGGTGACCCCAGGTGCCATGCAAAAATGGCTCCTTCAGGCTCCTGGCACAATGCAGCTCCCACAGGTAAATTAAGCTACGATGGGCTGTCATGTCATGTGAACAAGGTCAGGAAACGGGCAATGAAGTGTGCGGAGGGGGTGAGGGGAGAGCATTTTTGCCATCTTTGGGATGGTGCTTGGCGTCTTCCAATGCCAAGTTCATTGTATTTTTTTTAAGTTCCTTGGCGTAGGATCGCAATTGCACAATTCTGCAAATGTCTCCTCTTTATATAAATAAATAAATAAATGGCGCCCCAGAACATCCCTCTTTATTTCCAGGGCAACTCACTGGTATGTGGCCCCTGAGGGGCAACCCTGGAAGTGGAAAACTCTGTGATCGTCCCTCCCCACTCCCCAAATGGCTGCAGGTGTGGATGAGCCCTGTGTGTGTCTGTATATGTGTGTGTGAGAGAGAAATGCTCCCTTGCTATATTGTGAGAGTATTGTGAGAGTATTTTAACTGATGTCTATGAACGATTTGCATAAAGAATGACTACCTTCTGTGTAATAGGGCTTTTCTTCAACCAGTAGTCTGGAGGTGTGTTTTGTCACACAGACTGCATGGTGCCATCTAGCAGTAAGGGCTTCACAAATATGGAGCACATTTGTTTGGATATAACCAGGATATTGTTTTTAAAACCAAAGGAGAGTCCAAAACTGAAGGTGGACTATCCTTTACAACCTGAAGTCTTCTTTTCTTCTCCTCACAAATGAAACTGGGTGCAATCTTTTTTAAAAAACAAACAAACACCTGTGATTAAAATTTGGTGGGGTCAGTGAAAGCAGTTAAACACAACCTGCAGGTCACCAGTTGGCCATTTCTGATGAATATTTATCCAGCATTCCTCTTTTGATTTTATGCTCTCATGAGAGGCATAGAATTGGATGTGTATAGTTCATTGCATATATCATCCATGTGCAACTTCCCCAAAATGTATATTAATTGTTTACAGTTTTCACAACACTTACTCCCTCAACTTGTCCTGGCAGTGCTTAAGTGAAGTTTCTAACAATAGCTGCCTTTTGTTTCATTGCTTAGGTGGACACAACAACTGGAAGCCACCTGTGAATTGCAAGATCTTTAACTACCTGAACAAGATTGGGTGTTTCTTCCTCCATCCACGCTGTGGTACAAGGAGAGAGGCAGCTGACTTTGCGATCTGTGTGCACGTACGTTTTCAGGCTTCTTTGTCGGGGATAATTTGGGTAGCTAGTCTTTAAGTTTTGTTAGGGTTGTTGTTTGAAAAACAATCCTCCCTATTTTTTCCCTCTAGTCTCCTTGATGTCAGTGGTGGTGCATGTTTAATTTGACTGGAGTAGGGCCTAGGCCAGTCGTGACATTTCTTGAGAAATTCCAACCTAAATAGTTTTCTTACCTTCCTTTTATGACACAGGTTGTCACTTCTAAAATGTGCACATGCCCTAAAGCTTCTTAAAGTCATATAAAGATTTAGAATAAAAACTAAAACTAAGGCGCATCTCCAAATATTCCGAAGTAATACTGAATTGGTCAGGTGGTGCATAAAGGAATAAAGCAGGCAGTAATGATTCCTCATGACATTATGTATTCTTGCTTTCATAAAGTGTTAACGACACTATGGAGAATTAGAATTTTTATTTTATTTAACTTTTTTTATATTTATATCCCACCTTTTTTCCTCTTGAAAGGAACCCACAGTAGCTCACATGTTCCTCCTCTTGACCATTTATTATCACAACATCCCTGTGAGATTGATTAGGTTAAGAGTCAGTGATTGGTCCAAAGTCACCCAGTGAGCTTTATGGCCGAGTAAGGACTAGAACCCTGATCTCTAACCAGTACATCACACTGGCTATATACACTGGTGTGTGTGTATACATACACACATATTGAGAGGAAGCACCATCATGTCATTTTTCTTCAATTGTTTTTTCTTATATAATATACATACTCCACACAAGAGAATAATTTTCCAGCTATTTCTAGATAATGTGTGGAGAACCATATATCTACGGTATATATCTATGGTATAAGGGTGACTGAGAGAAAGGAGTGATGGGAACATCCTTCCGCAGGTGAGGGAGCAACTTTTGGGGGTGTGGGACAGGAATCAGCCTGTTGTTCTTTCCAGCTTGCTCAATCTGGCGGTCAACTTCTGATATACACCACACATTCTTTTGCAATGCAGAAGATTGGGTTACATGACATTCAAGTCATTTCCACTCTTACAGCTTGTGAAGTATCTTTCACTGAGGGAGTTTTATGCCAAATGTCTCCATGTTAACTACACACTTCCATTTCATAGGTGGGCCGTCTGGATGAACACTTGCCGAAGCATATTCCTTTCACTATTCTTTCTGGAGACAAAAGCTTTCTAGAGCTGGAAGACCAGCTTAAGATGACTCAGCGGGCAACCCGCATTCTAGATCCTCATAAGATTGATGCCAATATGATGTGTGCCTTATTAAACAGCATTTCAGATACAGCCAAAGGTATCTCTATACTACACATGTGCAGCCTGGTAAAAGAAACTGATGCACTAAATATATTTGCATTTATTGAAGAAATAATTCCATCAAATACTGTAGTGGCCATTTTTGATGCAGTTTTGTCAAGCTAGTTTATTCTCTATAGCAGAGGCAGGCAGAAAGTAGATCAAGATTTACTGGTAGATCTGTGGGTGATTTGTATTCGATTAGCAAGTATTTCCAGCTGCCCATGATTTAACAATGGGCCTTTCCCCCCACCCTAAATTGGAGTGCTTAAATCAAGAAAACGTGGAGTAGATTTGTTTGTGTGAAAGGATTTGTGTACAAGCTCCAAATCCAGTGCTAAAAACGAGTTCCTGGGCTGAGCACGTGCTCAGTCACCTTTTCCCTCAAATCTATTTCCACCTTCCAGAGCCTCTATTTTGCACCTGGCTCCGATTGGGTAGACGTTGGCACTGTAGACTTCTCTGATCTACTTTTGTTTTTTTTGCTAACATCTGCCCTGCCAAGTCCTGCTGTATACTGCAGAGTCTACAATATAGGCCTACCAAAATAGAAAATGAAGGAATCCTTGAAGTGTACAATATGTCTGTACACTTTGAGGAATAGGCCAAAGGTACTCCTCAAAGCTCCAACGGTTCCAATTTTAAAAGCTTTGCATTCTTATAGTTCATAATTTGATGTATAATGTTTTAGAAATTAGCTAACATCTTATTTAGATTCCTCTTAGAAGCAGATTGTCCCTGAGATCAAGGTAAATTCAAGAGATAATACTACCTATCCCAAAATTCTCCCTCCCATTTCTTGTTCTTGCCTCTCTCTGGATTTTTAATCACTCTTGCATCTCTGGAGCCAAGGCATGCACTTGCTCACCAACCAGCATAACCTCTGGCATACCTGATTTTTGAAATTATAATTTTGAACCCGGTTTTTTTTTTTGGTAGAATTTGATAGAGATTCCAGACAACTGACGGCTCCCTCTTATGTACCGTTGTTACATGGGAGCTGCTACAGAATGGCCCAGTTCAGCCATAGCTGTAGCTTTTGTCAGAAATTCGTGGGTTGTTGCTAGAAACTGGAAACGTGTACATCCGAGCAATTTGTGGGCTAATTAATTAATGCACAAATTGCTGCTGAAAGCTTCCATTCCATCCGAACAGAGTCCATAACATATTGAGAAGGAAATGTCTAAATGGGGCCTTAGGAGATTTTACGTTTGGATTCAGTTCTGGTTCACTAAAAGGAACAAGAAGTCTCTTTTCAACTTGCTTTTGGGTTCAAGTTCATTTCAACTCCCTAGAGGATCCGAGGATACCTATAATTCATAATATCTAGAATTGCAATTTAGATGATTCAGAGGCCTGTTTGGTACTTTATAAAAAGACATCCCTGTTGAAAAGCTTTTGAGTCGGTCATATTCTGTGCAATTGTGTCAAAGTGTGAAAAGCACATTCAAGTCTCATCTATTTTTTTGCATAAACATGCAGTAAAATACCTGGGCATGCAGTTGACAGTGTGTGAGGGATTCCATGCTCATTCTTACATGGAAATCAAAGGTTTTAGAATGAGCATGGAATCCCTCACACACTGTCAACTGCATGCCCAGGTATTTTACTGCTAAAAAAATGGAAATAAAAGCCCAGTTTCCTTAAATGAAGGCTCATTCCTGTGTGTCATATTTGCATCCTGCTGTTCTTCCCAAGAGCTGAAGGGGGCATACGTGCTTTTTCTCTCCCCTGCCTTCACCCTTTTTATCTTCATGGCCACTGTGTGAGATGGGTTAGCTGTGAATTTTGCTTATGAGTTGCTTTCTGTTTGAGAGTATTGTCTTTTGAACGGAGGCATGATAAGATGCGGCAGCCTATTGTTGACAGTAAAAAACCTTCAAAAGAGGAAAGCTAGTTATGAGCGCTACAGTATTGAATAATTAAAACAGTATTTGTTTCTGCTTACAGAAAGTGAAGAAGAAGATACCCGAGTGGCAATGCAACTGTTTTTGGAAGAAACAAAGGGCCAAAAAGGTACGTCTTAATTTACAGGCAAGTTGCTTATTCAAAAAGCAAAAGTAGCTGTAGAAGGATTTGATAATATTACCAAATGAGGAATAATCTAGAACACTTTTATCACTGTAGGGGTATATTCTAGGGGTGTGCACCAGATCGGGTCCGATCCACAATCCGGAACTGATCTGGCCAAAATTGGATAAAATTATCCGATTACGATCCCCGCATCTGGATCACCCAATCTCATCCGATCTGATCCAAAAGGACCCGATCCGGATCGGAAGAGATCGGAGGATCGGACCTCCTCCCCCCACTCGTGCTCCTTACCTGCTGGGGCCGTCCGCTGGTACCTTCTACTGAGAAACAGGCTTCGCGGCCTGCCTCTCAGTAGTGCGCCGGGTGATGATGTCACCCAGGGCGCTACTGAGAGGCAGGCTGCGAAGCCTGTTTCTCAGTAGATGGGGCCAGCGGATGGCAGCGGGCGCCCCGGCAGGTAAGGAACGTGAGGGGAGGGGGAGGGCCCCACTTACCTGCTGGGGCGCCTGCTTCTGTCCGCTGCCATCCGCTGGTCCCGTCTACTGAGAAACAGGCTTCGCGGCCTAGTTCTCAGTAGAGCACTGGGTGATGATCACCTGGCGCTCTACTGAGAACTAGGCCGCGAAGTCTGTTTCTCAGTAGATGGGACCAGTGGACAGCAGCAGATGGCAGCGGGCGCCCTGGCAAGTAAGGAGCGTGAGTGGGGGGGAGGGACAGGGAGGGGGAAGTTAGGCCCCTACTCACCCGCCCCCATGTTTTCCTCATAGGCTTGCATTGGGGAAAAGAAAGCTTTTCCCCAATGCAAGCCTATGGCGAAAACACCTAAAATGGCATCCGATCTGAAAATCGGACTTTCGATTTTCGGATCGGGATCGGGTTTGATCTGATCCGGAAAGTCTCCAATCCGACACGCCAACCCCAGTTCCAATCCGATCCGGGGGTCTGTGCACATCCCTAGTATATTCCTACATTGTGGCAAAGAAAAAAATGGAAGAGAAAGAAGATAGTTGTGTTGTCCACAAAGTTGCATTAAATGAGCCATTGGTCCCGAGGCAGCTACTTAAAAACCTTATTATTGTTTTCCTTAACTTACAGTTTGGAGATCCGAAGCTGAAGACTAGTCTATACACTCAGTGGCGGTTGCGCATCGGCCACCCTGGGTAGGCAGGGCTGTTGATAGGCATGTGATCCCATTTCAGGATCACATAGAGGCAATGGTTGCATGAACCAGCAGCTTTGTGGATGGGATGTATATATATGGCCTCCACAATTTGTGTTACTTCAGCTGTTCTTTTTAGAACTGTCCTAGTCACCCATATCAGGAGTACCATCTGTACAGTCCCCATGCATGCTCCCAAAAGCTAGTTGCCAATTATATGGACCAGCAGAAAAAGGTAGTGACTTGCTTTAGGGAAGGGTTATAGCTCAGTGGTAGAGCACATATTTTTTTCATACAGAAGGTCTTGGGTTAAATCCCTAGCATCTCTACATAGGGATGGAAACTTAGACTGCTGCTGCCAATCAATGTGGACAATATTGAGATAGATGGAGTAATATTCTGCCTCGGTCCAAGGCCATATTCAAGGCCATCTAGTCAGATCATGCCAGAGACAGGATTACAACCCAGGACCAAGCCCTATACGTTAACAATTAGACCAAATTTACTTCAGAATAGGAAGGTGGCCTGTTAATCCTGCAAGCATATAAACACAGAGACTCTTGTTGCATCTCTCACTGGTACAAATATTCAACAGTGGTATTCACCTGGCACTTAAATGGTGTATGGAGAGAGAGACAGAGAGAGACAGAGAGAGAGATTAACAGGGCACTAAGTTATTTTTATTTTATTTATTTGTAACAATTATATACCACTGAATATTATTGAATCTCTCATAACTATTTCTCACTGGAGTCAGTATCCAAACTTACTGTATAACTGTTACTTGCTGGCTGCATCTTAAAATTCTGATGTTTTTATGTAAATGCAGAGGAAGATGCAGAATTTCAAGAAGCAATTAGGCGAAGTCTTGAGGAAATGTGAAGATTCCCATGTTTAGTGCAGCAAAACATCCAAATTGCTTCCAAGTAATTGAAATTTGTTCATCATTTTATAAAAATTAAAGAAAAAAAATACTGGTTAACATTTCAAGTCTCGATGACACTTTGAAGATCTGAGTTATATCAGCAACACTTGAGTACAATAAGCTGAAATGGAACTGAAGTGCACATAACTACACTGGATTTCAATCAGCGTATTTCATTGCTCGAGCAATAACGGTATATGAAAATGTGGTAAGCTAAAGTATACTTAAAGCTCAAGAATATGGCAGTTTCACTTCTTTAGTTTCTTCTACCTAGTCTGAAAACTAGGGTTACCTTGTGATTTATCCTATCTTTCTCTCTTTTTTATAACTTTGCTTTCCTTTTTGGATTTTAATGTACTTCCTCTTTTGGAGACATTGCTAAACCTGTTGCATGTGTATTTCTAGCACAAACATTGCAATTTATACAAGTATTAAATCCTGATTTTCTGGGACTATCTTGTCTTTGTTGATCAGTTCATAAAGAGAAGATTAGGCACTAATACTGAAGTTTACAGCGTACAGGTAAACTTGTTTGGTGGCTTCATTCGACTCATGAACTACATACGACTCATGAACTAAAACAGGGTCAAAGATCTAGTTATTTTCAGTTGTCTGTATATTTGTTATGTATATTTTATTTTGAGGGTGAATTAAATGACAAATTGACTGGGCTGTGTTTATATTTTGTTTCCTGTTTTATTAATAATCCAGCAATTTATTTTCCTTCCTTTTTGTCTAATCGGAATAGCGTAACTCCAGAAAGACAAGACCTTTCTATGTTCCTACATGGTTAATTTATTGTGGCTATTTCTCAGAGCATAATTCTATATTTGAGCATAATTAAAATATTGACTATTTTTTGTATTATGTCCTCATTTCAACCGAATGCTGTTTGAAAGGTTTCATCTATCTTTTCTCATCCATAAGCACACAAATTTCATGACTCAGTTTCTCTAGTTATGTTCACTTTGCATAGAAGAGTGGAATGGAGGCGTTGATTTTAAGCCTCTGATACCACTGTAGGTCTCCTTAAGATGTGTTTTGAAGTAACTTATTTTGTGTTACAGCTACTTAGGCATTCTATTGCATAAAATTGCATATATGTCAATCCATAAATATAATAAAAATGTCAAGAAAACTTTGAGAAGAGAGTGTTAACTGCTCTTGGAAGGAAAACTATTCTGTATAGAGGTGTTTCATGTTTATGTTTTCTAAGCTGCATGTTTAAGTGGGGAACGAATTCTGGAACCTGGTGGCTCAGCCTAATGGGAAATTTGGGCATGTATTTGGGGAGAGCCTAGGAACCTCTCTCAGCAGTCTATCTGCCTGCCCCTCTCTGAGATTGAAGGTGGGTTAATGAGCCTTGACCAGATCCAGGGTTGGCAAGGTGCATCCATTCCTGGTAGACAAGACAACTTTTCCTCCTTCCACCTTTACACCCCTCTGTAGTTAGCTATGGCTTCCCTTCTTCCAAGGGCTACATGAGCTGCAGGTAGTGTTAACATCCAACACATTACTAGGCTGCCAGCTTCTCTCCACAATTTTTGGCCCAGCTTTGCCACTCTGCTAGGAAGTTGATTGTATACAATCTCCTTCATAAATCAGAATATTGGCTATTTTCCTGATCTGATTTTATTAATTTTGGCAAACGAATAGAATGCACCTTATTTCTCCTGGCTTTCCAGCTTGCCATGAATGTGTGTTCAGAGACCAGGACAGGAAAAGATCTTGGGTACCCCCAAAACCTCTAACCCAGTTTGCAAGTAATGACAACCTGTGGGTTGTTGGGGCCATGCGGAAGTGAGTGAGCTAGCTGCCTCCCACCCACTCGTTGTTTCCACTTCACATCTGGTTTAGAAAACAGCCCAAGAACACACACCCCATTCAAAGGTTGTGTGGTGTTACATGCAAATCTGGAACTCTGTTGTTTCTCCCTCAACAACCCAGAGTGTTCCTGGTTTGTTTTCTAAATCGGATGGGAGGCAGTGGGTGGGAGACAGCTTGGTCTTTCCCTTGCAGCCCCAACCAACCATGGGTTAAGTAATTAACCCATGTTTGGTCGTTACATGTGAACCAGGTCATTGTTGGGGGGATGGGTACTCCATTAATGTGTGTGCATTATGTAAAACTGTCCACATGCATATAATCTCTGTTCTATAAGAACTCAAGTGCACGTGATATTTAAACAGGAGGCTTTATTCTTTTTAAAATGCAATTAGTTTTTAATGTAAGACAAAATAAAAATGTAGTTTTTCAAAAGAAGTCAAAGGAGAAAATATCTCCTGCTGCTGCCTTTTTATATATTCTCAACAGAATTGGGTGGTGGGTGACCCTTTCCCCACCTTTTTTGTTTCATGTGCAAAAACATCAGAACTCTTAGCTAAGGGGAGATGAAGGAGCAGCTCCCAATCCTGTCCACATCTTATGAATTTGTACTGCAACCTGGACATACCGATCTCATATGAAGAACTGCACACAGGTTAAGGAGACAGGCTAATTTTTTTGTTGGAGTGGTGAAGGTTTTGTTCAGTAGTAGTACTGATAGTCAAATCAATTTTTAAAACCCTCTTGCAATGTAAGCTTACTTGCAACCTTTTCATAAATGTTTGCTAACAGAGCACCATTCCCAGTCTTTACGTAAGAATATATCTCCAGCCCTCCCTCTAGCCCCACCCACTGCACCTATACATTGCTCAAATCATTTCTGATGCAGAAGATGAGAAGCGTTATGGTCTTTGCAACATCCCATTCACCTATTCAATACTAATCCCATACCAATAAACTTCTGTGTTCCCAACTCAGATTCGCTTCAAAAATGTGTAGACCAAATTTTAAATTTGCTGCAGAAATGTAGGTTTCAAAATTTAGGCTTGCCATCTTCATAATCAAATATCAAGTATAGATTAAGACTAATTCATTGTTGGTGTGTAGATGTGGATAAATACTATGTATGGAAGCAAAAAGTAGCTGCTGCAGATTTTAGATGTAAACATAGTGGTTGACTAATGCACCAATAGTAATTAGATTCCTTTTCAAAGATATTATTCCCTTCCTGGTGCTGGGATTCTTGACTTGAAACTGTGAAGTTGCAGTCCTTCACTCACCTGAGAGTAAGGCTCAATTCGGACGACACGTTAATCAACTGAGAGGACTTAACCCACTGAAGGTGTGTTAAAAAAGCGGCCTCAATTCGGACGACACGCTGCAGCAGGGGATGCAAAGTTAAGTTAACCACCCTGGTGGTTAATAACGTACTCAGTTCTGACGGACAGCCCGGGCGCCATTTTCCCCGCTTACCGAACTCCGGCAGTCCTCCAGCAGGTATCCCAGCAAGTAATGCGGCCAAAAACCATGGGCGCCGCCATCTTGGACGATGCTGTACACGCCTCCCAAACCCCATTGGCTGCCTCAGTCACTGGGCGGATTCCAGCAGCTTCGGGCAAAGAGTCTGCCAGGAGCAACGGCAGCACCAATACAACACCCGCACCCTGCGCCCAGCAGAGCACTCACCACTGCCTGGTGGGGGAGGCAGGCATCCTGGTTGCTATGGCGGCGAAACCAGCGCTCCGTTTTATCTGCGCCCGAGCTCCCGCCCGCTTTCTGCTGCTCTTGCCGCTCTCCTCTATGGTCTTTTCCGTTAACGTACTCACCTCGGTTGTTTAACCCACGCACCTCAAGTGGCTGAATTCGGACAACACGTTAGTCAATTGACTAACTTTTAATCAACTCGCAAGTGAGTTGTTTAACTCCGTTGTTTAAAACCGCGACTTAAACAACTGTGGGTTGGTTAACCGTTGTGTGGCTGAATTCGGACGACACGTTGGGTTAACCCACTGACGGTTGTTTAACTTAACACCCGTTGGTTAACGTGTCGTCCGAATTGAGCCTAAGTCTCATTGAGCATAATAGAATTATTATTAGATTGATAAATATGTGCTGAACATACTTTAAAATATCTCTAGGGAGATATAGAATCATAGAGGAGGATATAGAATCATAGACAATCTAGTCCAAATCCCTGCTAGAGCATCCTCAATAGATGGCTGTCAAACCTCTGCTTCAAGGCTTCCAATGAGGGAAAGTGCGCTCCCCTCTCCCCGGGTAACTGGTTCTGTATGCCTACTTCCGAGTATACATGCGTAGGATTCTGACGCACAATAATAATATGGTTGTCATCATTGTGATAGAAGAGAGATGTTGAAACAGAGTAGCTGAATTCGGACGACACAATAAGCAATTGGCGTGGGGGAAACAATCGTCAGTTGTATTGACTATCGTGTCATCTGAATGCTGCCATAGTCAATTCAGCGCTGATCCTAATCCACACCACAGTTGATTATTTATTACCATGTTGTGTGGGGAGTACCCCCTAGATGAATAACTGTAAAGTTGATTATTACCCCACCGTTGACTATCGTGTTGTCCGAATTCAGCCAGTGTGTGGTTTTCATTTGAGGAAAAGCGAACAAATTCATCTATGGCTGACTTGAAATGATTTCAAACTATCCTTTTTCATCTGCCTGGATTATGCCTGTGAATGTCCATAAATGTGTGTTGCTTCCAATGGAGTCAAGTATTGTGGCTGCTGAGTTGGTGCCAGTTTGCTTTCTGTGTTCTTCACTTCAGCCAAAGCTTCAGTACACGTACATACTTTCTATACTTCTTCATATACAAGTACCCAAACACTTCCCTGGACACCTATGACATTACTTGAAGGCAATCCAAGTAAACACAACAGCCAGAACCACCTACCCCACCTCACAAAGCATGTTTCCCTATAAATAGAAATCTCTAAACCCTACTTCAGCTACATGCCATTTTATTCTGAATGAGATACCATATGTTTCTAAGAGGGTCTTGTATCATGGGGTTCTCTTCCCCGCCCCACACACAAATACACATAAACTGATTCTGTTTTGCTTATTTTTCCCCTCCCAAATTCTACCTGAAGCATGATACCTTTTCTGCTACTCACCCCCTGCCCCCATTCAATTCCATTAGTATGTTGGCACCACCATTCTGCTGAAATAATATCCACATGTATTTGCTTTTAGCCATGTGGATATAACTGCATGGGAATCCTCCCTAAGGGAGAGGGTGCCTTACAAATCCTGTTAAATTGCTTCAGGCATAAGCCCTGAAAGATGACCCTGGCCAGAGTGTATTCTATTAACATCTCACTATAAAGCCACTTGAAGAAGAGCATCCCTGGCTTCTCTGCAGGGATGAACAAAAACTCCACTTAGAAAACCAGCATGTCTGAGGAAAAGTGAGAGTAAAACATGCTGACATGCTAGTTTTCTGTTTTTCATGAAGTTTTAAAAGAGCTTTTAAAGACTTATCTCTTCCGGCAGGCCTACCCTGATGAATTTGAAAAATAATTATAGAAATTTCATCTGGCTCCATCTTTGGGTTGAACTACATGTTACATTGGAGTTGAATAATAAGAATTCCTCGTCGTCGTCCCCCCACGGGGGGGGGGGGGGGAGCTGTAGGAGGGTATTTGGACTGCAAGAAAGAGCATCTAATCCTCTGCTCCACACCAATTCTCTGACCCTTAGAAGTGTTATTCCCCTCCTCTGTGGGAGAGAAAGGGAAATGTCTCTTCTAAGGTGGCCATTTATTGTTTTGTAAATGCATTCAACACAACTTTTAAACTTCTGTTTCATTAATTGAAGGCACCTTTTAAATTTAAAAGGTTTTTTATTATTAAAATGTTGAAAGAGATAACAAATACAAGGATATTATTGGTAAATACCAACATAAATGCACAAATACTAACATAGGTCAACATTAAAAAGTTAAATAAAAAATATGATATTTTTAAGAAGTTGAATAAGAGAAAAGTATATGGTTAGATATCACAAAATTAGTTCCAATTACTTATATATAGACTCCATTTCTCAATAAATATATTGCTTCTTTGCATCTTTAATAACACGAGATTAGTTAAAAACATGTTTATCCCAAATAGTTCTTACAGATTTCCAATGTGCAGCAATGCAAGCCTAGTTGCCTAGGTACTGTTTTATTTTATTCATATTACACACACTTCTAGCTTATGCTTTTTGTTACCCTTGGAGGTTTCCCATCCCAGATAAACATAAGTATTTGTTCTGCCATGTTCCAAAAAAAGCAACTTCATATTCAAGAACTGCCCAGAGAGCTTCGGCTGTGGGGCAGTATAGAAACATAATAAATGAAATGATGAGGTAAGTTTGTAAATAAAAATAATATATTGGGAAGTAGATTCAACTTAAGATGTTTGTTTTTTTAAAAGATAGGGATATGAGATCAGTGGTCAAGGTCTTTTGTAGGCTCACGTAATAACATGGTTATATGTTATAACCACTTCTACGCATGTTAGATACCTGCTACTGATTTCAGTATGATATGCTCCCCAAGTCAGTGTGCATAAGATTGCAGACTAAATTTTAGAATACACTTAAGTTTGAATGAACCTTTAGCCTTCATAGGAAGTAATGTAATTAAACCTTTCAGAGGTATGGAGAGAGAAAAAGGGGCTAAGTATGAGAGAATCAGACCTTTTAAAGTCATATAATGAAGCCATTAGTGAGTGAATATTGTCTTGACACGCATGTCCTTCTAATCCTTCCAATTATGGTTAAGTTTATAGAACTATGAGGTCACAACATACTTTCTTTCATAGAAGGAAAGTCTTCTGTCCTCTTCAAATGCTTATTTATAGAGAGAGTTCCTGCAACTACTAAGACTCTTACAGAAGACTACAGTGCTGTTTTATACACGTTTAGTTATTTCTGCATAAGTTTTTTTAAAAACAAGCCTGAATCCATGGCTGATAATTTTGCTGAATAAGCCAAAAGGCTATTTACCTATTTTAATTGGATGATATATTTTACCTTGCTCATTCCCTCAGGTTTGTATATACAAAGATGGAAATGTACGTTCTTACAGGATCACTGGTTAGGGATTATAACTGGCTATACTTGTTGAGATGAGATAGATCTATAATCTGCTCTATAGTCACTTAGGAAAACAAATGGGTTAAAAGGTTTTAAAAAATGTATGTTCATTATGTCAGTTCCTACTTTTATCTATGTGACATATTCCACTCTATAAAGAAATCCTGACCTGTAGTTGCAATAGATCAGTTTTCCCCAACCTGGTGCCCCCCAGATGTGTTGGACTAGAACTCCCGTAATTCCCCAGCTGGCTGGAGTTGCTTTAGGAAACACGACTTCCCATTGAGTTAGCGGTGGGTCCTGCTAGAGCAACAGAATTAGTAGAGGTGCAGCAGCAGCATAGGATACTGCCCACAGTTAAACAAACGTACATCATTTACTGTATGCCTCCATTTCCAGCATCTACAGCACTCTAGATATGGTGCTCATGATGGTTGTGTACTGTATGACACTAACGTACAGTGGTTTATCAGTTAGTCTGTCACTGTGAAGAAGAGATAAGAGGAAAATCACTGGTTTTTGACAATGTAGAAAAACACAGCAGAGTAGTTCACCAAACATGTTACAAGCTTACTTGTTAACAAATGTAACTGGTCATTGTGATTTAGTTCTGCAATATACGAGAGGGAAACAGCTATAGGCTTAATGTTGCATGTAAATGTTTGAATCTACAATGGGCTTGAGAACCTGTGATGCATACACGCAGTGTACACACAATTAAAAAGGGGGCATGAATCTCACATTAATAATGCTTGGTATTTAGATAGCACTTTAAAATATTCAGAACACATGCAGTTTTTTTTTAATATACCACATTTGTACCTTGCCTCTTGACTAAAAGGTTTCATGAGGCGCTCACACCATGTAAAATATACAGCACAATAAGAAGTTAAAAACAGCAGTAAAACAATTGGCTACCAGATATAAGAGCATCATCCAATCATGTTAACAACAGAAAAATTGCATTTTCAAGGGGGGGGGGGTTTCCTCTCAATAGGAAGACATCAAAGAGGGAACTTAACAGAAGGATAGAGAACGATAGGCACCACAGCTGAATGATGGGGGCACTCTGATCAGGCCCCGTTATGGCTCTGGGGTATAGGGAAGTCCTCTCTTGGTGGCCCTCTCTTATACAAAGGTTCTTCCAAAAAGAATTACAATAAGATGCCATCAATCAGATTAAACCTCCTGCCATATCCTAGACTATCCAGCTATTTGAAGAGTTCTGCCAAGGACTGGTCCAGTCAGCCCAGCCAGGGAAAAGAGGAAGCCACTTTGGATTTACTTGTCCAAAGCTCAGAAGAGGCAGGACTTCGCAAGAACACAAGGGGAAGGTTAACTGAAGTCTTGCATGTGGGGAAGGTTTTAGTGAGAAATTCCCTGTTAAAGCAATGCAGCCAAATATCCGGATATAGGGTTGTATCGATTTGTGTAATGTAATAAGGGCAATGGGGAAAACGGTAATTTGCCACCAAAATTCAATGGTGCGCCAGCAAAAAAGGAAACTAAAGTGTAAAAGTGTTGGTTTACACTAGTGCAAAATCATTAACGTTAATGCTGGGACAATGTTGGATACTACCCACAGAATATGCCTCCTGTAGATGGAAGGACTCCTGTGGAGGATCCTGCTGACAGAATGAGGAAGGAGACATTTTTTGTTAATTTCTCTCCAGCTCCCAATGTCCCTGAAAATCTGCTCTCGAGGATTGGAGGACCCCCATGGCACAAGCTCTCCTGTCACCTGCCATCATTGGCGTTACGTCCGTCTCCCCCATCCCCTCCTCCGCTGCATCCTGCTCCCTACCATCACCACATCCATCTCCCTCCTGGGGAACCCTCTGGAACTGGGGAGAGGTGGAAAAACAGGCCCAACCCATTAAAAAGGAAATACATTGGGGTTGGGGGAGGAAAGAACAAAGGAAGGCAACAATCACACATACAGAAGTCAAAATTGAATTATATTGACTTAACTAGTTGCACGTTAGCTACTTTAGTAGAATATTTGGTTTCAGAGCATATGCAGAGTTCTTTGCAGAGAGGATGTTCTGAGAAAGAACATTTTTGGACTCCTGTTTTCATGAAACGCCAGGCTGATGGTGAAATCTCATGTTTATGGGAATCTGGGTCTAGGAAAAGGCATCCCCTTCGTGCAAATGGATTTTTCTTTTTGTCCAGTGGTCAGAGAAGTTCTATTTCTAACCAGTTAATCAGAAAATTATTTAGTGGTTAGATCCATATCCCTAACAACCCTGAACTTACATGTCAAACTAATTAGCCAGTTCCAACTACTATTCATTGTGATATTAGCAACCTCTGGCAGTTTATTCAGGGTTCACTGCAAAGGTGTGAAATTCCAGGCCTGTGGAACTACATCTCCTCTAACAAAGATATTAAAAAGCCAGCTCATGTGAAAGCAGGCAGCCTTTCAGATACTCTGCTCGCGTGCCATTTAGGGCTGTAACGATGAAAAACACTTCACATACATGATCTTAGAGTCCTTGCAAAACCCCTGTGAGAAAGTCAGCATTATTGTAGATGGGGTAGCTACCTGGGGCTGACAGTTGCTTGCCCAAGGCTCACTTGTGAGTTTGGCTGCCTCTACAAGAGAGGTTTAAAGCTCTTTCAAGGCGCTTAAAAAAATTTACCTCTACAAGAACGGAGCGCAAATCGGGCGTTGAGGCGCGTTATCTCTCCGATTATGCGCATTATCGAATGTGCATTAAATAGCGAGTTTTATTGTGCTCTGGCCGTTAAAGCGCATTTTGACTATGTGAACAAGCGCTTATGCGCATTAACTACTTGTAAAGCGCATTTTGGTCATCCATTAATGTGCTTCGCCGCCTCTCGCCGCCTCTCGTGCAGAGGGATTAGGTGTAAATGCACTTCAGCGATTATGCGCATAATCGCCTAACCGGGCGCAAAAGCGAATCCTTGTAGAGGGAACCTTTGTGAAGGAGCTGAAATTCAAACCAGTCCACAGCTCAGTTTCTTAGCCATGATGCCATAACATCTCCTGGCTATACAATATCTCTTGCCTTTCCTTCTGCAGTTCTTTTGCAGATTTTCATTGTTAAATGTGTTCTTGGTGTAATATTTTTGCTTTATTTGTTCTTTTTTTAAATAATAATAATCAAAGGTTAAAAAGGGATGTTCATTTGCACCTTCTAAAAGCAGCAGAAAATTCTCTTTCCCCTCCCCCCCCCAAAAAAGGTGGTGATGAAAAGCTGAGAAAGTACTGCAGTGCAGTTACTGGGAGGAAAGTTTCTGCCAACTATTGGCACAAGCACAAAAGACAGCAGGACTGCTGTATCCCATTACCCCACCCCTCCTACCCCCAGCTACTACTCTGAGCGTTGTCACTTCCAAGGGGCGGGCAGGGCAGTGTGCGAGCCAAAGACCGGGCCTGCGCCTACCTCCTCTTTCGTGCTCACCCTCTCTGGACGCTGCGCGACGGAGGATTAGGCCCACAGTGCTGCCTGGAGGCAGTTCAAAAGCAGCCGCCTCTGCCCCTCCGTTCACCCTCGTGCTCTGGGCGGCTGCAACAGAGACAGGTGGGCCCTTTACCGAAGGAGCGGCGACCTCATCCGCTCACTCAGCTGCGCTTTCCCTTTGAGGGGCGCCGAGGTGGGGGCTAGGGATTTCTCAAGCACGTGCTTCGCTCCTTGTGCAGGGAGGCCTTTCGGCCGAGCGTCCCTGGCAAGACTGTGCTGCTGAGTGCAAGTGCTTCCAGCCAGCGAGCGTCCTTTGCGCCAGGGTTTCACTACGGCTAAACCTCGGAAGAACCAGTTTCCCATGCCACGGCTGGAATGCGCGATGCGTGAATTATTATGAAGATGAGGGCACCTCTGAGCATACGCAGAGTGCCCTCTTTCCCCCCGCGTTATTAGTTAATAAGTCAACTCTCGTACGCCTACGGTTATTAGGATACTTTCTTTCATCGCCGTTGGATCTTGAGAGCGGGAGAAGGGAGGAAACGGCTTGGGGCGGGGGCGACTCGTCTCGTCTCCTTCTTTGGCGGCGAGTCGGGTGTCAGTCCTGGAGCGCTGCTGTCGCGGCACCCACTGCCTGTGCGGAAACGCTCTCCAGGCAAGCGGCAGAAGCACCCGGCGGCAGCGGTGCCACCTCCCTCGTTGCGCAGCTCGCTATGGCCCAGGCCAAGATTAGCAACGCCAGGAGCAGCTCTGGCGGCGGCGAAGCAGCCCAGCAAGCGGGCGGCGGCCAGCAGCTCCGAGGTCGCTTCTTCCGCTCCACCTCCATGGCGGACCGCTCCAGCCGCCTGCTTGAGTGCCTCGACCAGCTGGAGCGGAGGTAAGCTGGCCGGGAGGGTGCGCCGGCTTGGCCAGAGAGACTGGCGGCGGCTTTGTCATGAGGTGTCGGTAGAAGGAGAAGAGCGCGCGCGGCTAAGATCACCCCCTTCCCCCCAATACAATATAGGCTCCCCGAAGAAAGGGGAGAATTGGGGCGCCTCGTCTAGACTATGTAGCTTTTTAGAATGAAAATGAGGAAGGCAGCCGCTTTCTTTGAAAGGACAGTCTCTTTATAGTTCCCCGTCATTAAAGCATATATTTTTTAAAATTTATGATTATTCATTGTATTGCTTATAAATTCCTTCTCCCCATCTAGCTCTTGTGTCTTTTCCACAATTGCATATTCTTTTTGGGGGGTGGGGCGCGCGCATGACTTCACCTGCTGGGTGGTGTTTTGTTTTATTATTTTGTTTTAAGCCTCAGGCATTTGTTCAAGATGACACAGAAACCTTGTCAGGAGCGGGCAGAGAGAGAAATGTTGATAATCCTCACTATAATCCTGTAATTAGGATTACTTTTAATTTTGCAAAGTGCTCCTCAGTCTCCAGCATCCTTTGCTTCACTGCAAGCCTTCTTGACTTGGAAGGGCTTCCCCCTTTTCAAGGTGGGGCTTCAAAGAAATGAATGGAAAAGCATAAAACCTTCCATAAGCCCAGCACCATTCACACAAGACATTGAATGAATGGGGGGCAGGAGAGCATGATCAGGTGTACTATCATAGCTGCTCCTGATGTCTATGACTTTAACTTAATGTGAACATAGAACCACTGGCCTGAGGTCCCAGTCTGGCCCTCTGAGATTCCCCACTTGGCCATGCCCACTTCCCTTGGCTTCACCTCCCATCCCCCTACCTCTGATGGTTTGCTGGTATCCCAGCTTTTTTGCAGCCCCCCTCCCCTATTCTAAAAAGTTGAAATGTCTCGCCTAAGATGTAGTTACAAGAAGAACTTTAAACTAAGATATGGTAGTAATCGTTTTTGTATTTTGGCTCCACCCCTTTTACCTTTAGCTCCACCCACCACTGGAATGCAGCCACGTAAGCTTCTCCAAAATGGAATTTGGCCCTTGGACTGAAAGAGATTCAACACCTCTGCCATAGAGCATACACACATGCAATTGTATGAATGGGGCTTTTCGCACAATTGGAACGTAGGGCTCCCAGTCTCGGAGAAGGAGCCTATGGGGTATCTTTGCACACATTGTTAGGCTGAACACATGGAGCTTGGGAGTGGGGTATCATAATGGTATCAGAAACATAAAAGAGGAACACGGGCCAGGCTTCAACACCTGGCATTCTAAAGCAATTGCCAGGGCCCAGCCCATCAGCACTGACACCGATCCTGTGGGCCCACCCAAGATGGATGGGTATGCAAGCAACCGTTTAAATTTCTCAGAATGTCCTGGGACATTTCATTGGGCATTCCAGAGTATTCTGGGCAATTAAAATGCTAGCTCCCAGCTACCTTTGGATCATGGCAGCTGCTTCTAGCGCTGCCATACGAGGTCCAGTGGAGGGCATTTTGGCCAGAGTTCTGTCAGACCTGGAGTTGGATCTTGGTTGAATATGAATAGTTATTAAGTTCATCTTTTTCTAATTTTAATGAGCACCTTACTTTAATAATAATAATTGAATTACGTCTTTTTATTTAGCATTCTCTTACTCATTTTAAACATCGTGCCAAGTCATAGTAGCTAATTGTTTTCACTTAAGCAGAAGTATGATGGTGATCTGGAAAAAAACCACTCTGAGTCAGGTGAATCTTGAGTGGGAAGAGCTAGGCTGGTCAGATTAATGGAGTTTGGAGTACTGACACTTAAATGGGACACAGCCATCACCACCGATATATAGGATTGGATCCAGATTTAGGTCTGTACAACTGAGCTGGCAGTAGTGGACTTCCCTGTCCCCTCCTTTCCACAGCAGCCCCCTGAAAATGCTATACAGAAGGTCAGGGGACCCTGCTGAATAGAGTGAGCTTTGGGAGGGAGGGTTTTCCCCCGAAAATCAAGCAGAGGCATCTTCCGTGAGCAGAGTGCTTCCGTCCATGGAAGGCAGGTTCTGGATCCACTCCGTAGTGTGCATGTGTGCATATGTATTTAAACCAGACATTTCCATACTTTAAAAACAATCTTTAAATAGAAGCAATAATTTCAAAAACTTATTTGGTGATTGATTATTAATCAGTGCTTTCGCTGGTGTGGTTCACCCACTGTCCCCATCCTGACGGTGGCCTTCTTGGATAATACGGAGAAGAAATGGAAATTGATAGGAAGTTATTCGCTTAAAGGTTTCACAATGGTTCGTAGCGGAGTTGAAATTTGAATCCAGGCCTCTCTAATCCAAGTCAGCAGAACAGCCTGACTATCCGTGGCAACATCTGATGAGGCACCACCTTCTCATGCTGCCCGGAGAGGCAGTTGGACTTCTAGGGAAAGGGAAAGTTCATTAATCAGCTACATCACTACAGAAGAAAGGGGGCTGCTGCAATTTTGTATCAAAAGGGACAGAGATTATATATGTCACTACAGGGGTGTTCAGATTACTACAGTACACTTTATGTGGGGCTGGCCTTGTAGATGGTTTTGTAAAATGCAATTGTCCGTTTCTGGGCTCAATTTGAGCTGCTGATTTTAAACTTTAAAGCCTTACGTAGCTTGGGACCAGGGCACCTTGAGGTCTGGCATCTTCCACATAAATCAGCCTGATTACTAAGAGCTTCCTCAGAGGCCCTACTCAGAGGCCCTTTGCCTACAGAAGTGAGGCAGTTGATGACCTGCTATAGGGCTTGTTCTGTTGCGGAACCCCAACCTTAGAACACTCATCCTTAGGGAGGCTCACCTGGCAGTGAGCCTGACATCCTTTTGGGCAGTATTTCATTTATTCTTCTTTTTCTTCTTCTGTGTTTCTTCTTCTGGCTTCTCTACTGCTTCTGTTTTGTGGGATTTTAATAATATGATTGATTGCTTTGTTATTTTAACTGCATGATAGGTGCTTCAGAACACTAACTGAAGAATTCCATGTAAATTCACTGATTAATTAATGCAGCATACATTTTTTGGCAGTGCAGGTTCTCATCTTCCAATACTTATGGATAAGAATTTTCTCTCTGTGTTGCTTGCTTACAGATGATTGATATCTATACACATACCTCTATCACCTATGGACTGCCTCTCTTGTAGGGTGACCACATAGAAAGGAGGACAGGGCTCCTGTATCTTTAACGGTTGTATTGAAAAGGGAAATTCCTTCCTCATCACAACTAAAGCTGCAGGAGGTCTGCCTAGATTGACCAGATGCAAAAGAGGGCAGGGTTCCTGCAGCTTTAACTGTTGTGATGAAGAGGGATTTCACCAGGTGCTGCATGCACACAAATGACACCTGCTGAAATTCCCTTTTCAGTGCAGCTGTTAAAGATAAAGAAGCTCTGTCCTCCTTTTCATATGGTCACCCTACTCTCTTATAAAATATTGTTTGCAGTGGTATCAGGTGACATGAAAACTTCCTCTATGGTGTTTATTTTGGAATGTTTTTTTTCACACATGCAAGTAATTATTTGAGATTCCCAGTATTGAATGGATACCAAAGTGTGGCCCATGGTGGATGTTGGTGAATTTGAATTTCATAGGTAGTTGGGCTGCCTGTGATACTGAGGAATGAGGAAGAAATTTGCTGCACAAAGATGGCCCAGCTTTGTGAGTGAAGTACACAGGTGCTATGGTGGGAGAGACCTATATATAGTTCCAAACTAGGAGGGACCTGGGCATCCCAGCTGTCATTCCAGAAACCACATGGAGCCTGGGCACCTTTTTTTGTTAGCAGGGCCTGTGCCTTGAGTTTCTGAGGGATCCCCAGCACAGTCCTTTGCATTTTTATTCAGACATAAGCCCACTGTGAATGGAATCCCCCCCCCCCCCCACTAAATGTGCTTAGAATTTCAGCTTAATTGGCCAGGAAAACAAGGTCCAGAATTAACATAAATAGCACAGCCCCTCTTCTTTAACATGTCGAATCCAAACATGACTTCAGAACTATACCCCAAATCAACCCTTCCCCATCCCCCAGAGCTTTAGCCATACAATCTAATTCACACCTCAACCTGGATGTTTATTTTCTATGGACAGGAGGAAGGAAACAGATTCTCTTAAAATCTGAAGTTATTCATAGATGAAGACACTACAAAAGAAAACCTGGAAGCAATCCAGGGAGCATAATTAAGGTTTGTCATTTTGCCCTGGCTCTGTTCCTTTGCTTGTAACAGCAGCCTGACATGCAGGAATTTAGCAGATGAAGCTTTTCTTGTGATGGAGATGAAGATGAAAGGAAGGGAAAGGGTTCACAAGCTTAATTTCTGCATTGTCAGCTTGCTGTTCAAGGCATAGGGAGCAACTGGTAAAAAAATTTTTTTTAAATTCCAGAACTATATAAGACACTACTATACTACTCACTAGAATAGGAAAACTACCTTACACTCAAGTTATCTCCTTTGTATTGTACTAAAGCTGAAAGAGCTGCTGTTCCCTTTCCACATATATATTACAATACTTCTAAAAAAGAAAGCCGGTGAGCTTAGAAAAAGGGAGGAATTACTAGAAATGGACTGTGATACATAGTGTGGCTGCAAGTCAAGCTACTCTACAGGTTGATTGAGGCATAGGGCATTTCTACTCCAGGGGAAAATCCCACAACTTTACCGCAGCTTTCTGGCTTCCGTAGTATTTCAGAGTACAGATTGCCACTAACTTGAAATACTCTATATAAAACCTTCCCTGAACATAGAAAATTAGATATCAGGAAGAAGGCTTCTAGCCTAGTCTTCTGTCCAACATGATAATTTGCAGTGTAGAGAACTGTTTTGTAGAGACCAGCATTCCATCATGCAAATCCCCTTCTGCGAATCCATTACCCAGTTCTTTGGAAAATACCACAATAATAATGTATAGGATTTTGTCTGTTTCAAACATAAAACTGCATCCATATAACACAGATGTACTATTGTCGCCAGAGAGCAAGTATAGCTTACCAACAACATAGTATTAATTCTCTAATTCCTTTGTGGAACCAGAAAATAATCCTTTTATGTATACTAGTCATGCTGATCAAATTGTATGACATTCTTAAGGTGTTTTTAACAAGATGCGTGTAAGGAAATGTTAGACATGGCTACGTTAAAAACAGTATTGATTTGACATTTAAGGGCCGCTTCAAACATTGTAGTAGAAGCAGGACCTATTAATATCACACAAGCAGAGAACAAATTTAGTCTCTTATTCTAGTAGTGTGAGTTTACCTTTTTACCTTCTCCCCATGATGACATTGGGGATTTTGCTAGTTCAATACAGGCATCTTTCTACAGACATCCCTATCTAAAAAAAAAGACCTTCTCCTGACCTTTTACATTGAATCAGAGGGCTGAACAAACATGATAGCCATTATTAGCAATCGCAACATTTTAAAACTTAAAAGCAGCCATATATTTACCCTTTCCCTACTCTATGTTTCTGTCTGAAATTACCTGGTTAGGTGCATGCACTCTCACACCAATAAAGCAACCCCTGCCTTCGCCAGGCACACTTATTTCCCTAAAGAAAATATTTTATCATTTTATACACCTTTTGGAAGGAGTACAATTACAATTCTGTGTGTATAAATCGTTGAAAACTATTTGAAATAGTCACTGTGGGATTTGTAATGACCGCTGGAAGAATGTTTCCTAAATTGAGAGTTCTAGCTTGTACATTTCTCCTTTTTTCTTTGACAACACCTGGGATACTGCCCCCTTTCCTTCCGTTGTGTATACACGATAATTTTTTTCCTCACATGTATGCCCTTCTTATTTTACAACGCTCAGTCCAAGTCCTTTCTCATAAAGGCCAAAATTGAGACAATCAAGATCCAAGGCTGGATTTTCTATTTCTTTCTATGTCGGTATAAATAAAACTTATGGGCAGCGTAAGGAATTTAGTTTAATTTAAATGTAAAATCAATTGGCACTGCTATAAATGAGTAATACTTTCAGTTGTTCCCTGGAAAACATGAAAAGTCAATGTTAGTAGTATTTAATGATCTGTAAACTTTCTTCCTATCTGGTTTTTCCTCTCCACAGAGTTGAAGCTCTGCGTGATGCAGCTTCTACAATGGAGCAGGAAAAAGAAACACTTCTGGAAATGATCCACAATGTACAAAACAGTCAGGATATGAGGAACATTAGTGAAGGTGAGAGTCCAGTAATTCTCAAACCTCTCATTTGAGACCTACTTTGGGAAAATGAAAAAACAAAAAACGATATAGAAAGATAATCAATTCACATAAGATGTTTGAACCCCTTTATCTGACAGTTGAAACAGCTTGGCACTATCTGTTATGGAGGGTTGCTAATACTGTTCAAGACAAAATGGCCTAGTTAACATGCTATGACAACCCAGTTTAAAACAACAACAAAAAAACGGTAATGAACAATCCAACATACTAATCAGTTAAACCCTGGGTTCCAACTCTGGCTTGTTGGAGGAGAGACAGTTCTTGGGTTTGAATGTCACACTAAACAACTTAGGGACTCCTGGGTTTAGCTGCTCCCTCTGGCATTGAGAGCAATCAAGTTGCATGAACTAATACGCCGACTTGTTCATAACCCAGGGTTTAAAAAGAAACACTGGGTTGGCTGTGCATGAAAACCAGGACAATCTCTCATAAAAGTCACTTCAAGCCCACTAGAAGGATTATTGCACTCCAAATTTTATGGCCTATGGTCAGATTAAATGATGCAAGTACTATTATTAGTTTATCTTTCCTCTTCCGACTCACAGTAATTTAATATTTTGTAAAGCTTTAAAACTAAAATGTTTCACTTTGAAAATGCAGGTGAAAGAGAAGAACTCAGTCTGACAGCCAAGCGCCTGATGGGCAGAACCCTCACAGTTGAGGTTTCTGTAGAAACCATCCGAAATCCCCAGCAGCAGGAGTCCTTGTTACGCGCAACACGGATGATTGATGAAATAGTCTGTAAAACCTTGGATGATTTGGAAGACTCCAAAAACCGCTTAATGTCACTTTACGGAGCATGTATGTCTGAGGTTCCATCTGGACCCATTGATCAAAAATTCCAGTCTGTTGTAATTGGATGTGCTATAGAAGATCAGAAGAAAATCAAAAGACGGCTAGAGACTCTGCTTAGAAATATAGAAAATTCTGAAAAATCCATCATGCTATTAGAACATCAGAAGACAACTGCGAGGCAACTCTGCAACAATGGAAAAGATTAAAAGCTATTGAATACTTTTATAAAAAATGAATGTTTCCACACTATATACAAAAGCAAAGAAATGCTGCTAACATTCATCGTATGGGGTTTAGTAGTACAAATCAGATACCCTGGAATTTAAAGAGGCCTTGCATGTCTGTGTAGCCCTTAAATCAATCCTTGGGTATTCAGAGCATACAAGCTGGAAGGGGAAAATCCTGGAAAAATACCCTTAGCTTATCCTGGGGTAAAGAGTATCCTTGGTTAGACAACCAATTAAAAAGTGTTATATGAAGCACATCCTGTGGCAGCTACAGGGTTAAGCAGCTGCAAGACCCATATGAACATTCAGCAGTTTTTATTCCGTGGCTTTTGTTCCCAGCAACAGGCTCAACAGACTATTTTACCGTGTACAGGGAACATATCCTTAAACTGCTGAGTATATTTAAAGTAATAGGTAGCTTAGCTATAGCCTTATTTAAAATACAGTACTGGCTGTAAATGTAGACATTTTAATGTCCTAAGGATGAACCTTTTCATAAGCTGTATCTGGTTTGCTCCCATTTAGTATTTTAATACTTGTATTGTAAAACTCTTCTAAACTCTGGCAGCTCATCAGTACCTATTTTGTTCTTTTCAGTTCTCTAGAAAGCTTCAATGTTACTTGTCATACACAAAAAATTCACCTAGCACACTTTTTCTTCCCTTTGGTGAATGAACATGTGCTTGGAAGACAATGTGGGGTGGGGAGGTTGCTGCAATAGATGTGAAGAAAAAGTTGATGTGCACTTTTTTCTTGCTGAAGAGTCATAAATAAACTAGATTGTGCTTTATACTGCAAACACTTCAATAGCCTTTTTTGTTTTTTGAGAATATACTTACTTGGTATCTAAAGATCTCTTAAATTCTGGAGCTAGGTAAAAAATGAGAAGACCTTTACTGAACTATATTTTAGTTGCATTCCTGCTCAGAAACAAACACTAAGATTTACCTATCAGTTTATAGTCCCTCGTTGCTCATGGATACAGAAAGAGGTGGTGATTTTTGCAGATTCCCCTTTTACCTCCTCCCACACATTCATCCAAATTTCTAGGGCAGTTTTTCTGGGGGTGGGGTACAGGGAGAGTCAGCAAAAGTTGCCTCTCCCTCATTTCTGTGAGCAGAACTTCACTCACAGGGTTCTTTGATTCCAATCCTTTATCTTGCAATAAAAGACTGTATGTTGATAGATATGCATCACTTGATAATTCCAGGCTAAAACACATGATTCTGTACAGACTTCTAGTGTAACAGAAAAAGGGAACATTATGAGAAAAGCTTTGGAGTAGATGCATGTTTTGAACACAACAGGATTGCCCTCTTACCACTCTTGGTTAATTTTCATATTGAAACTACCCATTGCCAATACAGAAAATAAATTCAGAATATTAAGTTAATCATGCTCTCAGAATCACCATATCTAGCACTGACACTAATATTCTTGACAAATCCAGTAATATTGGCAAAGGAATTTTCAAAACACAATTGGAGATTTTGTAGAGAACTACCCCACAAGCATATTAAGTATTTTAAGTCCTTTATTGTTTGCCCAGTTATTTCAAATTATTATAGTATGTTAATTCTGTATGTGATTTTTATCATATATGCCTAATGGCCATTGATTTTCAAGTGGTGAAGGTGCAATTGTTAAAAATCTTTTATCATAATCTAAGCAGCATTCAAAGAACCTTTATATTCTTTATATGCAGTTTTTGTTAAATGGCAACACTTTTGGATAAGTTGGCGGCATGCTAGTTTTATGGAAACTGTTGTCAACTTCAATACATTATTTGAGTTTATTCTTTACACACATATAATGTATTTAAAAATGTCATAAGCATGGAAACAAGGCTTCTGCACATGGACAATCTTTGTGGATTGTGTTCCGTGCAGATAAAGGGGAGACCCTCATCCAGCACCCAGGGCTGCATGTATGATATTCCTTTCTTACCTGGGGCTGTGGAAAAACTGATAGAAATAAGGTGAACACTATGTTCTGACAGCATCAACCATCTATTTCAGAGATGCATAACTTGCACACACAGCCCAAGGTTGTCCTGACCCCATCACCAAATTCTCCACTATCTGTAGTCTCTTTCTCCCCCTCATAGAGATCACTCTTTTCCTACCACTGCTAGAAGCAAGGAAAGAGTGGCCTATATCAGGAGGTGGTGGTGGAAGGAAGGTTTTCTACTCCTTACCCTAGAGATCCATATACATTGTTGAATGTTTGCACGCATATGTGTATAATATGTGCATGCAGCCCTAGAGCCACATCTCATGCAGTCCTTGGGACTGAAAAGATGGTGCGTTCCTGATCTATTTGGAGGTGTAGCAGGACATTTCCATTCTTTTTCTCCAAAGCCTCCAGGTAATGAGCACTGTCTAAGCTGGCAGCACTGATCATCTGATCAGCAGGGAACTCTTCACCAGCAGCATGGCTATCCATAAAAACCTTTAGATTAGAGCACTAGTATTAACCCTCAATTACACATACAGGCACTAGAATTACATTACTAAAAGAACTGGTAGTGTTTTGTGTTACTTCCTCTTGTACTTTGAGTATATCTATATTAAAAATGAAATACAGAAGACTTCTATAATTATTTTCTGGAAATTAAAGACCTTTCCAGGCAACAGTCCTATAGATATCTATGTATATCCCAGATGTGTATGAAGTTGGTTTTTAGCCTACTATATGTACTCAAGTCACTTTTTCAATTCTGAAAATGTGAGCATGTGTAAAGGCCTTAAACACAGTAGCACAAATGTTACACATATGGTTTACATTAACACAAATTTATACAAAGGCAAAAAGGACAAAATAAATTGAGAGACTCCTTCTGTTCACAAGTACAAAACATGTAAGGCTACCAGTTTAATGTAAAAATTTCCATATAAAAAATAATATGCACGCAGAGCCCTAGATATTTAAACCAAGATTGTTTACGGACATTGGACAATTGATAACTTACTTATCTGTCCATGCAATTGTCGTATAAAGCATGACAATACAATTTGAACCCGTACATGTACAGCCATCCAGTGACTAGATACACTTGTTAAAAATAAGGGACACGATCCAACACTTTCAAAATGAAAGGAGGAATTTATGACTGCGATGCCCACCTCATTGCCAGCAACGGGAATGGTTACAAAAGCAAAATAAACCTTATTCTGTTCAGAATGTGTGTGCTTCTCATGCCCATGTTATGAGACTGGTGGGCCAAGACACCACTGAAAAAAAGGTATGGATTTTAAGTTTATTATATATAAATTCATGGAATGTTAGAAACCTTCTCCAAAAATATAACAAGATACACACTTATGGTGAGAAGACCTACTAAGTAAATGTAATAGTTCAATGTTGATGATTATAGTTCGTAAGGAGAATCAATATGGTAGCTTAAAAGTAAGAGCCATAAGAAGAGATCATCATCCAAAAGAACGGTACAGTTCAGCTGGTAGAACTCCAGGTCATGTTATTTGCCTTTGAATATAACTATGCTCCTAAACTACTGATATTCTAACATTTCTTAGAAACAGAGCCATTTGCTGCTGACAGAGCACTGTTACAGAAATACTGTGGAAATATTACACGACAACATGGTAAACAGAATCAGTGTTGTAGATACATGCTTCAACAAAAAAAAAACTAGGGTTAAGGTTTTAGCAATGACCTTACAGCATAAGATTTTTAAAAAATAGTTTACCACCCTGTTCTTAAACATATTATATGGATGTACATCAACTTTAAGGGGACAACAGTTTGATCCTACACATGTTTACTCAGAGTAAATCCCATGAACTTGGTGGGATTTACTCCTAGGGGAGTAAGCATAAGATTGCAGGTTTACATTCACACAGTGCGATTAAGAACAGGCACATCTTTAAAATGACAGAACAAAAAAGGGGCCTTTTTTCCTTAACCTGGGTGCACAATAGATGTTACAAGATGCACTGGAGAAATTCCTTGAAATGATTTTAATCTTTTGATAAGAAATTGCTTCATGTTTCACCATGTTTTCCCATAAAGAGTGTGTTAATATACAAGCGACAGAGTTGTACTTTTTTTAAATGAACAACTTGATGTATTCTGCCTGACTATACTATTTATCACCTCCTTGCCCTGTAAAAATTTGGAATGCATGTCCCAACACAAAATTGACTAAAATATCTAACTGTAGCAGCATAAACATTAGGTTTTGGCACAGCACAATTTTTTTTTAAGTTAAGGCCCACTGTGAAGGGAAAGTTTGAACATGCAGAGTACCATTTGAGAAAGGTTAATTCAAAAGTTATTTTTAAAAATGAAAATTATTTTTAGGATGTCACTTTAGTAGTCATCAAGACCTTATAACCAGGCACAGTACCTTCACTGCAGTTAAAATTCATAAGCTATACAATTATTGCACCACCAATGTTGCAAAAATGTGCACTGGGTAGTTTAACAAACTATTAATTTCAACTTTAGTTTTAAGCAACCTCCTATTGAGCCATAGGATCCAATAAGTAGGAAAAGCTATTTTATTTTGAACAGTATGAATACTACTGATATTTAAGCCTTTCCATTTAAGTTTTTTAAAAAGTGAAACCTATCGTACACTTTAATACATCATACCTTTCAACTGGAAAGTTGTCCTATTCAATGTGAAATAAATGCATGGGACAATGATTATATTTCTGTGCCACCAGGATCTCATGTACCAATAATAATAATTCATTTTAACAGCAGTATCCACTATTAATGTGGGATCCAATGCGTGCAACACCTGCTAAAGCACTGGTAAAACATCTCTATAGCCAGCTGTGATCCTTACAAACTGCAGTTGAACAGTTGTGTCAGACCGGCTTTTCCTGTCTATGTGGCAGCATCAAGGTATGCTGCAGTTGCTGAAAGGACTTCTGTTTTTCTTGGTCCGTTGTTTGTTTGGCCTAAGGTTGATGACATCACCACCATTAAGCAAGTTAGAATTCTGGCCAGAATGACTTCCGCCTGCTGTGTTGAAGACACCTATATAAAAGCAAAACACAGGCACAAAAAGAGTTATATGTACATAACCTGACCATCTTTGAAACACAGCACATCAATGTGTAGAGATGTTAAAATTTTATTTTAATTGTTCAATTGGTAGCCATCTTGAGCATTTGGAGATGGGGCCTCTACACTTAAAAAAAGATTAATAAAAGTTAAAGCTGTTAATATACAATATATCTTTATTTTTTCCATTTAAAAATGTGTGTCTGCTTCTTGATCTAATAATGACTCCATTAGCTAAGATGCTAAAGCCAAATTAACTAAATAGATGCCACGGTCAAGTTAATTTTCAATGCAGAGCCTGAACCTAAGTAAATGGACATTGGCACCCATCCACACTCATTATGTGGCAAATAAACAAGCACAATGGAGATGTAAAGCCAAATGAACCGGACTTTTAGATTGAAGAAATGGTAAAGGTTGTGGGGAGGGGAAGAGGCCATTGAAGAAGAAGAAAAAAGGAGCCAAACTGACTGTGAAGTGCTTTAAGGAAAGACTATGTACAAAAAGTTCATTGTATTTGTAAAAAAGACAGTTTGCAAAGCTATTTTCATCAGGTGCCAGATTTCTTCTTAAGAGAGCAAGCCTTTTGTACATCTTTACCAGCATATTGACCACTAATAGGAACTACATCTTGTCAAACCTTTGACAATACGTAAGAAATCATACATTCTCCATTTGTTGCATAACCTCTGGGTACATGATTTTAAGAAGAGTGTCTAGTCAGGATCATTAGTGCTATAACATGATGACAATCCAGCATAGTCCTCATGGCCTATTTTACAAATAGAAAATAACACATAACTTATATAGCAATTTGGCAAGTTAATATTTTGATTCCACTTTCATTGAAATACACTGGAAATAGAAAAGACATCTCACAGTTAGCACTTTTATCAGCAGGCAATACTTTCTGGCTGCAATTTGTTGGTGCATACATACCAATCCTGTTGCTACTTGTGTGTACTACTTCTGGATCTTCAACTATCCGTTGTTTGAGTTTTTGAAGGTACTTCTCAGCCAAATACCTAAAAACTGCAGCATACAGAAAGCTACATTAAGGCATTAAGAAAAAAAAATACATACATCACCGAGTGCTTCTAATCCAGGTCTAATTTTTAAGTGAGAAAGCTGCTATAAAAACAGCCTTCATGCACATGTAGGACTGCACCAAGACCATGAAGAAGAAGTTCTTTTACTGGGGCCTAGCTCTCACTGAGGTGAGTCTGTGCTCTTCCATGCAAGACAGTTTCCTCAGACACAGAAAATTAGGTGTCAGGGACAAGCACAGATATAGATTTTATCACTTCAGTTGGAGCTAGGCCTGACACTAATGCTGGCAAAGAAGAAAATAAATAAATAAAATGCTGAAGAGATTAAAAATTGGCATCTGGAGTAAGTCATAGCTCTATATCAGCAGGCCCTTACCTTCTGTTACATTTAAGTCCTCCTTTACAGACGCTCGATAGAATCGTAATTTTAATTTTTTTGCCAATGCCTCTGCTTCTTCACTGTTTACCAGGGAGAAAAAAAAGTTTATTTTATACTCCAGTTATACATTCAGTTAATCACCTTTATGAAAGTAGACTAGGATTGCACCTTAATTTTTGGAAAGTTAACTGTATGTAAGAGCAGCAGAAATTACTACTATTGACAATAGTGTAGCACTAAATGGATGGTTAGCTGGCAGACACTATAAAAATACAATCTGTTAAAAACAATTATAGTAGATTTTATAAAATATATGAAAAACAGCACAAATACAGAGAGAAAAAGCATACACTTCTTACACATGCCAACCAAGCCAAATTATCTTCCCCTTGAAGCAGTACAGCCAAACGGACATTCCAGCCCTTAACACAGTATGTGGAAGTCAGCCACATTGACTTTAGTAGGACTTATGGCCAAAGTATACCTCCTGATAGTGCTAGACCCTCATCTTGAAATGCAGATCTGTCCTTTTCTTGTTACATGGAAGGCAGGAATGGGGTGTGATTTAAAGCAGAAAAGAGGCATAGGAGGGGGTGCTGAGCCACTCCTGCCCCTCCCTACTAACGACTACTCCCCCAAGCCAGCCTCACTTCTATTACCAAAAAATTATTTCTTGGACAGAATGTGACAGAGAAAGCAGTGAGCAGGAGAGGTTCCAACATTCCCTTTCTATATGTCCCTTTAGATCACACCTCATACACAGACTCCTCTTGATGTCCTTGCTCATCCATGATACATAGATCCACATTTAAAGACACATGTTTGCCCCGTCACATGACGTTTGGCCTTTGCTTGCCTGAAGCATAATTAGGACTCAGGTAAAGCAATCTTAAGCAACATTTATAGTATACAAATGCAACATCTCCATTATATAAAGCATGGGTGTTCAACCTCAGGACCGCAGGCCAAATCCAGCTCACTGGGACCCCCCAGACACCTCCTCTTTTCCCCTTGATCACTGACCATTTAGCGGTTTCCCAGCTTTTGCACATTTCCCCCATTCTAAAAGATTGAACTACCTCTCTTAAGGCTACATTACTGACAGTAAGAGTTTTAAGCTAAAATATGCATGCATTCTTGGTATTCTGCCCCCCCCCCCAGAGCCTCCAAAATTAAATGTGGCCCTCAGGCTGAAGGAGGTCCAGTACTCCTGACATAAAGTATAACTTGTGCCAAAGTATCAGGGTAAGTGTGTGTCTTCTTTTTAATTTTAGCAATCCTAAGTGACAATTATAAACTCAAGTCAGTACTTGGAGAACTGATTTCATAAAGGATGGTAACAACACCTACTTTTTTATACAGGAATAATCTAAGAGGTCGATCTTATTCTGAACAAGCACTGTAGGAATGTCCCCGACTTCAGAGACTACTTTCTCCTTCCAGGTAGGGATTGCTTCAAAAGACTCTCTGTCAATAGTTGAAAACACAAGCACGCAAGCTTGGGCTCCTAAAAAATAGAATTAGTACACATTACTTATTTATGGAGAATAAGTTTCATTACATCAAACCTATCAAGTATCTGGAATAGGCCAGTTTCTTCTATTTTATTCCAACACAATATTTTGTAGGTGCTTTGTATTCAACTTGGAGTTAGACATCAGAAATTAAGGTTTCAAACTTATGCACATTTACCTGGGTATAAGTTCAATTGACCACAGTGGGACTTTTGTCTGAGTTAACATTAATATGATCACATCAATTACAACTGCTAGTTTTCAAGTTACTCAATTGAGATACCTGTTGAACTTCCCCAACAGACAGAAAGGATTATTACTTTTTGTTTCTCATGTTTATTGCAAGACACTCTGATCCTAAAATGTCAGGAAGTATCAAGCGCCTTTATAGCTTAGCTTATATTTGTGAAGGATTCATGGAGTATATCCCCTCTTTTGGTAAGTTTTTTCACTAGCTGGTGAGAAGGTTGTAACCTTTCCTGTTGGTTTTAAACCCACAACAGTCTTGTAAATTTCAAAGCCTGATGCCAACAAGGTTGCCCCTGAAGGTTACTCAGAGGTTGCTCTTTTGCTTCTTTGTATCACCAACTGGTGATAATATTTTAATTACATAAATACAGAGTAAAAACATTTAAAAAGCAACTTTACACAAACAACAACTCAAAAATAATTTTCTTCTTTCTGCTGCAGACGCCATCCACCACATTTTCTATGTGATCAAATAACTTAACTAGTGTTAAATCCACTAGTGAGAAGGCCTCCAGTCCTTACACATAATTCAAGCCATTTGGGCTGCACAGCCAAACGGGGTCTTGGCTTTTAGAATCAATCCTTAATTTGTTTATACTACAGTTTAAAGAGAACTATGTAATGAGCCCCTTATCAGGGGTCAAATACTTGATACTGAACAATAAACACCAGTATTTTGTATTATAAGAGCTGTCATTCTATCCAGTTCCTCATTGCTTATAGTGAATGAAAGGTAATTTTACACTGGTAAACATACTACCTGAATTCTGAGCAGCCGCTGAGCAGGAAGAAACTTGTATATGTAAGGTAATTCAATATCCTATGCTTTAGCTGAAGTTCTAAGAATCTTAGACTTAGATAGTGGAGTTGTGAGAAATATCTGCAAAGTTATACTTGATAGTTACACCAATATATCAATTCTCTCTCAATTAGCTGGAACATCAGCTATTAAAACGAGGTAATATCCTAGAGTGTTATTCCGGTAACGCAAATTACATTAGTTTAGCATAGGGGACTTCTAGCGCAATGCCAATATCATTAGCTTGCACAATGTGTTTTCTGAGGAATCTCATTGCTCAAACTAATGTTATTAGTCCCTTATGCTAGTACAACATAATTTGCATTAGTGGAATGATACCGTAGAATGCTGTCCAATCTAAGCAATATCGTACATACCTTGCCATATAGCTTAAAATGTTTAAGGCACCACCAAAACTCAATTAAACAAAACAAAAAAACTACAGGGAGATTTTTTAATGGCAGTTGCAATATTTAATGCCTACAGAAAGGCAGCAAAGTTATATATTACATTTCACACACTAATACTTTTATTGGTTATTGTTTTATTTGGGTTAATGAGCAATTCAGAGCCATGTTCCACATTACAGAGAGGGATAGGGATGTCCGGATTTTGTAAAACTCCATTCTGTGTATGTTTCGTGGATTGAGTGCTGTTGATCATTCCAGCGCCCGTTTACAGACAGATTTGATTTCCCCCAAGAGTGTAGGAAAAATACACATATAACTTCTTAAGAGTTTTTGTAACAATTATGTAATTTATATTAGTACTTAACATTTAGTGTATTGTCCCCCATTCTATTCAAACTTTCCCCACATATATTTTCCATCATGGCATATGTTTCGGCAGAAACTTGCATATTTTCCTCCAAATAAATTTGCGTACATTTTGGGAAAGTTAAAAAAAGATCTGAAAGTCCACGGATTCCACATGGTCCAAGGAGGCTGGTCTCAACAGCAGATTCTGCAGGTTCGGATTCTTAGAAAACAGAACTCATTTTAGCCCATCTCAGATTTCTCCAGTATCCCTAGAGAAGGATCACACTACTTTTGTCTCAAAATGTGCAAAATGCCACGAAAGAAGAGTGATACAGAGACTATCTCTAGTGAAGTTATATATGTTCAAGCAGAACACAATCTAGTGAATCTAAGCTAGGGAATGGGTATTTTTAATTAGGAAACAGCTGTGCACATTACCTTTTCAATGACATTTGTATACAACTTCACAGTGCAATCCTATATACGTCTATTGAGTAAGGCCCATCGACTTCAATGGGACTTATTCCAAGGTAAGTGTGTGTAGCCTAAGTCTTTTATGTTAAACTTTCACTATCACCAGAGTGGAACCACAAGGGTCCTTCTTATGAATCACTCACCTAAATGAGTCACCAGCTTGCAAGCAATTGATACTGGTGACAATACATCACTGAAGACAGATTCAAATATTATGGTTGCCAAAACATGTGTGGTGCTTTATACGGAGGCTGCAACATTTGTAACTTGCTATCACGATTAGATTGGCTTCTTTGCATGAAAAGATTCCATGTCAGCATTGCTGACAGCTTTTGGAAATGACCTAGAAACTCTCTGAGCCAACCCACCTAATAACGAGCTACAAGCATTATCAGTTCCACATCGAAGTATTGCCAAACAGACTATTTCTGATAGTTTCCACATGGACAGCTACCTCTGAAGTGACGCTAAGAATTGCATTTTAGGGCCTAGGGTAATAAATTGGTAGACTGTTTCCATACACAAAAACAAACTGACACAACCTCTTTGCAATCTTTCAGGTACAAGTAGCTTATGGCAACTTCGGAATTCTTCTCTGAAGGTACTAAAGTCTAAAAACCCAATTTAAAAATGTTTTAATTATGTTAAAATATATTTTAAATATTTCTGTCAATATTTCAAAAGGAGACAGAACACACTACTTTCAGGATACATTTAAAACCAAGAAAGAAAAATATTACTCTAGCAAGGGCATATATAAATAAATATGTTTTCAACATAACTTACAAAAGCAAAGGCAAAAGTTCTTTGAGATATTCTACATGTTATTATTGGGGAGTCTCTGCCATCAATACAGGTTTTTATAGTGTAGAAGTATTTACACAGCTAGATTCACATATGCTAATGATTCTACTCACCTCTGTAATAAGCTTTAGTAATTGCATCAAATTCCTCTTGACCTGCTGTGTCCCACAGCATCAGTCGGACGTCTTCATCATTGACTCTTAAAAATCAATTGATCAATATCATGGGTTATTAACAGGCTGAAACACTAAAGCATACTATGAAAAAACAAGGAATGTGTTATTTAAAATATATATGTAGCAGCAGTGCTTGAACTAGGGTGGGATACCATCCCACGTCTTGTCAGGCAGTCCTAAATCCCATCCCAATGCTTTTTAGGATGTTTTTAGGATGTTTTAATAATGTGTGTCATGTTTTGATCAGTTTTATGTATTTTGCCATATTGTTGTTCCCCGCCTCGATCCAAACGGAGAGGCGGGTAAGAAATAAATTATTAGTAGTAGTAGTAATAGTAGCAGTATCCAATGGTGCCTTTGCTTCACACAAATTGGGGCACCTAATTTTCTCCAGTACCTCCTACCCACTTCACCCTCCTGCTATTGCTGAGGGCAGGAGTCCCCTCCACAACATAATGGGAGACTGAGGGTTGGGCGACTGTCCACAACATAACTGGTTATGGCTGCAGTTATGGATGAAATTGGCCCAAGGAAGTACCTCTGTTGACCACTTCTCTCTCCCAGGCCCCACACCTTCCATGAAATCATCCCCACCTATTTTACACATCTCTGTGCAGAGACAGGCACAGAGCTCCAGGGAGCTGGCTGAGTCCCTATCCTTCATGTATTGCTTGCTTCTCCAATCAGGATGGCACATGAGGAAGGCACCTATCTCAGCTGGCATTTGGAGGAGTGGCTCCTGCATCCACTGCCCGGGTCCCCTCCCTCTGCACACCATCCCAAAAGGAATGTTGCAAGGTGTGCAGACACGCCTGATTCAGATAAAGGAAAAATGGGAGGGGCGTGAGCAAATGTTGTCAGAGGAGTGACTCTGGGGGCCTGACCAAAGGGATTGGCCTAAGGAATTGGTCCCAAGAGACAGACAATCCAGCTGCTGATCAAAAAAGGTGCCCTGCCCCTGTGCTAAGGCAAAAGCACCACTGGATGCAACTCAGAGAGCTTCGGCTATTGGCCAATCTAGAAATGCAATAAATAAATAAATAAATAAATTAATTAAAAACAGTTTTATTCAGAGGAAGTGCTCTCAGAGTGGCTAAAACATCCAAAGGTTCTCTCCTACATTTTTCATCCTCACAACTCTACAAGATAGCTTAATATGAAAAAATGTGACTATTCGAGGCTTCACAGCTGAGTGAGGATCTGAACCTCAGTCTCCTGGGTCCTAATCCAACACTCTTTACTACACTATACAAGATTAATTAAGTCTTGCTTAATTTGAAATGAGCCCATTCCACTTCCTTTTCCCCCACCTCCTTTGAGAAAATGATCCAACTACTGTATGGAGGTGAAGTAAATTGGACAACATTTAAAATTCCAGTTTACTTTTATTGGAATGTTCATGTCTCCTGCATAAATTGCTGTTATTCATTCTTAGTAATATTTCTCATTTGCTGCATTATTAGTAATATTTCCCATTTGTTCCCTAATTCATAACCACCCTATTTCATCTTGCCACTATTGGAAAAGTAATCCTTTCCTTCTTCACAAAAGGTAAACTTTTTTTGCATTCATTATTCAAGCTGGTAAATCCGGCACTTATGTGGGAAAACTGCAGAATACAATTAGCATATAAATGCTTCACTTTCAGCTCCATGAACAAAGAACAGTGTCACAACATTTTCTCTGAGATACACTTACAAAAAGCATTACATACACACAACACACATACCAGAATGGCAAGAAGGAACTGTCCCCCACACCATCACCTCCATCTGTTAAATACATACTGCATTTCTCTTTCCAGGAAGTCAACTCCAATAGTTTTCTTGTAGTCTTTTGTAAAAATTCCTTTGCAATATCTCTGGATCATACTGGACTTCCCAACAGCTCCATTTCCAACCACCACCACCTTGATGGCAACTTCCATATCCTCCTCCAACATCTTGGCAAGTCACAAAAGGTTGCAGTTACTTCACAATTTTAGCTGAGATCTTCCTAATTCTGTAACTGGAGGAAAAAATGATACTGGATTTGTGATCAAGGAGACAGACTTCTAGTTCTTCTAGAAACTTATTACGTGAGTCTGGAGCTGCCACACTAGTACTACAATCCTACACACACTTAGCTCAGAACAGGTCCCATTGAACATAGTGGAATTTAATTCTGAATAATTGTGCACACTGCATATTAATGGCCTCGCTATTCTCTCATGCCAGTCCAAGGAATCCTACACTGGATACAATATGCTTTAACAAAAGGGCATAAGGCTGGCGCACCATTGTTAGTCCACACACAGCACCAACTGGGTGGACAGAAAGGGCCAACAGCAACTTGTGTGGCTACTATGCCACTGAGCACATGAAGTCCAGCTGAGCATAAAAATTCCCTGGGCAACATTCACTGGAGCATAACAACATGGTTAATATTGGAGTGTTAAAAATCAGTACAACTTCTGTTACGTGTCTAAAGTGAACAGGAACTGTTAGCATTCAAATATACCCAGAAACTTTGAGTACCACACTTCGTATGATATTACTGCTTATAATTTATGGAGCAGTTTAGTGTTTAAAACATTTCATATATATTATCTCAGTAATTCTCATCATAATTCTGTACAGCAGGTTCATATCATTATTATCAATATTGCACATGAGGTGGGGAGATTAGCAGAACAGTGCAAGAATAATGTCAACCAGCAAATTTGTGGCGGAGGCGATTTTTGAACTGCAGACTTCCTGGCCCACAATACTGACACTCTTCCAATGCATTCCTGTGTGTTTTATTCAGAACTCAGTTCCACTGTGATCAATAGGGATTACTCCAAATTAAGGTGCGCATAGGACTTTGGGCATTACAGTACATCAGCACTTGAGAGAATAATTTGGGATAATTTAGCTTCATGTTCTCAAAATGTGAACTGCAAGGTATCACATAAACTAACACAGGTATTGTTGTTGTTTTAAAAAAACAAGGCTGCAGTATGTAAAGCTACCCAAAGAAATAAAAACTCTTAATATGAAGCCATTATCAAGGAGATTTATGCACATAAATATTAGCAAAACAATTTATACACTATTTCCTATAACACGCCCCAAGACTATGAAATCTAACATGGGCTCAAATTCCCTCAGCCTGTGGTCAACTGAAGAAGTCCAAATTTCTGAACCATCTGACTTTGCATTGTTAACAATATCATTTATGATCTACAGTGCATCAGAAAGAAATACAGCTTATGCCACATATCTTTAGCCCTGTTCAGCCATTCTACATCCAGAAATACTGAACACATGAGGAGGGAGAGAGCGCTAGCCCCACCTTCTCTATTCATGGAGTGTGAATTTGTGAAGAGGAGATCAAGAATGCTATGTTCTCAATGGCTTGGAGAGCTTCCATAGATACTGGAGACTCTCCTCCTCACAATGTTGCCCTGCACAAGTAGCAGCTGACAAAGGAGGGGACACAGCAAGCATGCTCCCCCCCCTCGCATGTTCTGTAGTCCCGGATATAGAACACCCGACTAGGGCTCTTGTGTTTTCAAAGTTGCCTATCCATTGTCAGCATAGATATATTTTGAATTCATATGCTTCTAGAGTAGCCAGGTCAATAACATCAGCTACTAGGCCCTTGTAGTTTATTGCTCATTGCTCTCAATGGGTTGCACAAGGCAGTACTATAATTTAACATTAAAATACCAACATGAACAGTAACAACAAAATATGAAATTAAAAGTTATGGTTCTTGCTAAAGAGATTGTAGATTGTGGCAACAGTTACTATGAATGCTCTTTTATATAGATGGTTTGTTCTTTAATGTATATCATGCATGCACAATTTCTTCTGTAACAGTATGACAAAGCATTGGGCTACAGAATCATTTAAGCAGAAGGTAAAATCTGAAAAACAGACTAGGAAGTAGCCTGAGCAAGAACTAAACAACAATTTAAGAAGAGATGCCCTGATTGTAATTTTGATACAATCTCTGCAGTAATGTGCAGTATCTTGCAGTCGCACATTATCACACTTTAGTAATCTACATGCTGCCTGCCCTTAATCTTGCCCAAAGTTGTAATTTTTGAGGCACTGTCAGTTTCTACAATAGCTCCTTTCCAAAAGACTCAGCCAGTTTCATTTCAGATGTCAGTGCAGCCTCTCTCCTCTGAGGATATAGCCTCATTCCATCCAGTATGATCTGTTGCCTGTTTCCTTCCCCACCCTGTGCAATGTTCTTCCACCATCAAGTTATTCCCATAAATCTAATGTGTTCCTCCCTCCCATAACCACCACTGCAGAAAAAACCAAAAAAACCAACGCAACTCCTTCTTACATTACACACTTCAAGAAATGACCTCATCTTATATCCTACGCTTAATATATTTAGGATAGCAGTTCTCAGGGCTGGTCTTAACAAAGGTTCCTCGGTCAATAATTGTGCCAGCTCCGACACTTACTGGGAAAGTAAAGGCCACCTACATGTAATTGGAGTTGGGGAAATGAAAAAAACATTTCCACACAGTAGCAACTCCACACAGGGCTGTAACATGTAGCACACCTTACAGCATGAATCCACTGCACTTTAGGAAATGCCGTTTTACCACTTAAGCATCAGGAACGTGTGATACTTGCATCATAGCACTCCTTGCCACATGGAGGAGCTACATGGTAAAGGTGCAATATGTAATAGACACTATATAAAGAAGTCATTATGAGGAAAATGTAATGTGTAGACTAGCTTTTCAAGGCCTCAGATCACTTCCCAAGGGTGACAGACAGTTCTATGTTTAGAGTTGCTGGAGCAGAATAAATATGAAGAGCACAATCTAGACTAGTGACTGTACCATTCGACGCAGTCTGAGAGCCAGTGTTGGACTGGAACTGAGGAATTCTGGGTTCTAGTCCCAACGCAACCATGAAGCTCACTGGGTGAATGTGGGCCAATGACTGACTCTCAGCCTAATCTACTTCACAGGATTGTTGTGAGGATGAAATGGAGAGGAGGAGGACCATGTACGCTGCCTTGGGCTCCTTGCAAGAGGACAAAGGCAGGATATAAGCATACTAATAAATAAATAAATAAATAAATGAAATCACAAACTAGCTGACACCTCTACCCTAGAAATAGCATTTCTCCATAGTATTTACACACTATGCTAATCATAACTCATATCATCGGCAGAACTGTCTACAGAATTGTCTGTGTAGTTTTGACCAATATGTAGAAAATGCCACCATTTGGCCACTTACAAGCACAACAGATAAATGGTTCAAACCAGAAGCCATTTTATATGTACTGGGTAATCTAAAAACTTAATCTGTTAGAATGCCTTAAATACAGGCATGCAGTTGACCATTCAGAGACAATACATACCCCTACCATCTGGACAAGCAGCATACCATTCCTGTCAAGTTGCAGGTACATACATAACTTCCTTAGCAATACAATATACCCTAAGATTTCCTTGCTAAAATTTCGGCACTGTATTCTCTGCAAGGTATCTGCAATAAGGAGGACCCAAACGTAATCTAACTGAGGCCACAGCCTTGGAATATCTAAATGTAACAGAGTCCCTGAGCATGCACTGAGTGCTATTTCATCATCACTTGAGTAACCACAACTCTTTGAAATTAGGGGTCTAGCCAATGATTTTCAAGCAGGGCTTTTACATAGGAATCACTGCTTGGGGAACCCCCCTGCTGTGTAAGTTACAGGGAGAAAGAAAAGGCGGGGTTAGAGAAGACTGAGGGAACAACATTTCTCGTATTCTTATTCCGCACCCAGGCTGCGTCTTACCCGCTCAGGCAGATAGTCTCTTCCCCCAGACCGACCAACTCCCACTACGACCCTCACAGTCCAACTCGCCTACACAGGCCATTCCCTGTTCGGCCGGCCGCGCAGTCCCAACGGCGCCCCACTCCCGCCTTGCAACGCAACCCGCTTACGGCAGCCTCCGCCCGGGCCGCGCCGAAATGCAGACTGGTCCAGCCCTCTTCCAATCCCAGCGCCGCTCGCTGGGTTATGTACGTGTGTGTGAAGGGGAGAGGCGCCTCCACAGCGACGGGCAGCCGGGAGAAGCGGAGCCCAACCCGGACGCACATCCCAGCTCCCCCGCAACAGCACCCGCTATACGCCCGGAAACACCGTCAGGGCCGCGCGGGGACCCGCTTGAGAAGCCACCCTTGGCGCCCCCTTTTCCTTAGGGACCACGGGGAGGTTAGGCAAGACTCACCGCCGCCACTACCAGCCTCAGCCGCCTACTGCTTCTCCTCTATAGGGGCGGGAACAGCCTGGCGGGCCCGGGTGGGAGATTGGAAAAGGAGGAGGGATAATTGCAGGCAAGAGAAGCGCCACATGCGATGAACAACCAACTAACCCTCCAATCTGGGAGGCACGGAAGAGCCCGGCAGATTTTTCCGACGCTGAATTCCCCAGAGGCAGCCCAACCCAGAGTCCGAGTCCAAGGCAATTGAGGTCTTTCCCCAGATCCTCATGCGCAGTTCCCCCGACGTAAACCCGCTGAATTGCACGAAACTAAGGGTGTGATCCTATGCCCACTGACCTCGGTGGGACTTACTTCTGAGTAGACATGCATAGGATTGCATTGTGGCTTCCAATTAAGGGTGGGTAGGACTACAAAGGGTGGATAGCACTACAGAAATATTTTGTTTACTGCAATATTCAGAAACTTTATACCCCAATCCTATTAATAATTCTTACCGTGATTCTATAGTGCAATCCTAGGTTTGTCCACTCAAGAAGTAAAAATAACAAAGCATCTTGTTGCACCTTAAAAACTAAGAAATGTGTTACGGCATCTGGGGCAATAATACTGTGCCATAATTTAACCTTAAATGGACATTGTAGGGACCTTCTCTGTGGCCACACCTAAACTATGGAACTTGTTGCCCCAGAAGGCTCAGTTTGACATCTGATGTTTCACCAGATGTCAAAAGCCTTCCTATTCAGGCAGGCATAGGATATATACATTTTACTTGATGCCTCTGTTTATCTGCTGCACCTGTCTCCATTTTTGTTATATTGTATTTTGTTTTCGTTTAGGATTTTATTGTACTTTATGGTTGTCTTTAATTGTTGTTATCCGCCCTGAGCAGTGTGTAAGCAACAATAGGGCAGGACATAAATTTTTGAATGTTTAAATAAATTAACAAACAAATAAATCTTTCGTTTCAGGAAGCTTTTGGCAAAGTTTCATTAATTTAATTGAAGGCACAAAATAATTGAGATTAATAACTGAGAGCCAGTATGGCGTAGTGACTAAAGTATTGGACTGGGAGTTGGGAGATCTGGGTTCTAGTCCCCACTCGGCCATGGAAACCCACTGGGTGACTTTGGGCCAGTCACAGACTTACAGCCCAACCTGCCTCATAGGATTGTTGTTGTGAGAATAAAATGGAGAGTAGGATTGTGTATGCCGCCCTGGGTTCCTTGGAGGAAAAAAGGAGGGATACAAATGCAATAATAAATAAATAAAATAAAATAATGCATGACAATAGGACAGTATCCCATAGTATACTTTAGCCTTGGCTTTGTTTACTCAGTCGTAGCCTAAACAAATTGGAGAGCAAGTAAAGAATAATGAGGGCCTTTTTAATCATTTTTTTGGCCTCCTGGGCCAGATCCTATATGTAATCCTCTATAGATACAGAGTGTGTGGAAAGAAAAGAAATACTTTGTGCCACATTGTTTGCTTGGATCCTTCGTTGCTTGAGTAGATAAGGCAGAGTAGAGGAAAAGGAGAGTAGAGGTAACACTCAGACTGCAATAGTTATGCACACTTATCTGGCAGTAATTTAAGTGAGACTTTCTGCTGGATTGGGGCTATCAATTTGTGCAATCCTAAACATTTAATTGGAAGTAAATCCCACTAAAATATTATTTGACTTCTAAGTAAACATTGACTGTGAGTAATCAGTCAAGATGTAAAAGGTATTCTATTTCTAAATGGAAATTTGATGACATGTTTTGCCTTTTCTGCCTTTGATTATGTCTACTAACTTCCAACTACTATAGTTGGAAATTATATTATGCAACACTATTTATTGTTTCCACTTTCTTCAAGCCATTTAACCTTTTTTGTCTGGATAAGTAGCATATTTGATTTTTAATCTTACCCTTTAGTGAAGGAGGCTACATTTTGTCAATCATCTACATACTTACAACTTAAATGTGTCAGTGTTGTGTTCCCAACCCAGCCATCCTGCCCCTACAATTCTATACTTCTACCTATCTGGGGGAGGCATTAATTACCATCTCTGCCAGGGTGGTGTTGCAAGTCAGGGGAAGGAGAGTGCATGGAAGGCTACTTAATGCTATGGAGTCAACTGTTGCCTGGCATATACAAAACGAGCCAAACAAAACATAGAAACTTAAAGTTGTACTACTACGTATAGTAAGAGCAGTATACTATTTCCAGCATCACAGTTATTAAATATTGGTTAATTGAGAATGTGTTTCTTTTGAATGTTCGAGGCAAGACCTGAGAACAAAACTATCACGCAAAAGGACTGAAACTATAGCAGCAAACTCTCAGACTTTTGACATATAATATCTGCTTTAGAGTTTAACAGCTTTACATTATTTTTCTTGTCAGCTGGTATTTATTCAGAAAATTATTTTTTTCCATGGTAGTTTGTGATGATGCTACAAAATAACATCTGAGCATATAGGCACACATGTTCTGTGTCCTAGTATTCACATAAACATACACTCAAGACCACTCCAACCCTCACTGACAAATGTGGTAAATCCACATAATGGGTGGACACTGCAGAGGAAACATGCATAGGATTGGTCTCTATAGGTACAATCACATTTTATTGTGTCTTAGCAAATTGCCATTATACACAACTACAGAAAAAAAAAACTATACAATTTAAAACTTTACTAATAAACCATTAAGAGTTGCATAATTTTCCATACACGCTTTATACTTCATGGCATGTATTTGTAGAGCATTGACAAGGAATTTAGAAGTTCTAAAGGAGGATACATACTTCTCAGCATCAGACAATAGGAAACAAACTTTAACAAGGGATGGCCTTCCCTTCAACGATCTTAACAATGGATGAATGTATTTGGTTCTGAGATCATTATAAATAGAGCATTCTAGCGGTACATGAATAGTATCTTCAATTGATACAGAATTGCAACTGCATACTCTATTCTTCTTAGGAACCCCCTTATGCCGACCCACCCAATCTGCCAACGGGAGAACATTTAATCTTGCCCAAGTGAAGGCTACCCATCTCTACAGGTACAGGACTGAACTGTTAGGATTTTTTTTGGGGGGGGGGGGTTAGGATTCCAGGAAGGGCAAATGATTGCTAGAAAAGACAAAAACCAGGATTGCCACTTAGCATGGAATTTGTGCCTTTCCCAGCTGCATAATAGGTAGAAATTTATCACATATGGATACCACTTTTTGTTCAAGGAACACAGGGAAACATAAGTAAGCAATATATGATGGTGCTGCCTGGTAACCTTGTATGCCAAAGTTCAAATACAGTGGTAGCTGATGCAAAAGCAAAGATAAATATTTTCATATAGTATTCAAACTGTCCCCCATGGTGTGCTTCTTCTCCTGGAGTAGCAAAGCCAGAAGAGAGACCTGGCTGTGCTACAGATCCACAAGACTCATTAATGTTTGGAACCAGCCTGCCCACTAGCTCCAGCTGCTGTGCTTATTCATGGCTAGCTTTCCTCTATGCCCAGTACTCGCATTAGGTTTGGCAGTAGGAATGGGTAAAGAAACTGATTAATGTCAGGGGACTTAAAAGTGCACAATTCTCACAGAATAAAGCTAGTGTTAGTATAACACTGCTACGGTGTGGTGTTAATCCCTTCTAAATTATATTAACTTTTCTATTGCCTGGTCCCACAATAAAAAAGTTAAATCAATTAATTTAGTGATAAAAATTTCCTCTTGCAATTCTCATTCTACATTCAAACATGTAGTTATTTTTTTTTAAAAGACCACATTTGCGATTTCATCCATTTTATTAAAATGTGAAAAAAAAGTTTATTATGGTGTTAACTTAGTTAAGTACAAATGCAATTATTTTCAACATTAATGATTGGGGTAGTGCACTGGAGAATGCTTCCATGACTCATTTACAATATAATTTATGTGAAGGGAATTCTATAGTGAACAGGCCTTACTTAAATTTTAGCAGTAGTAATTAACTTCTGCATCTCCGGTGTAATTATTTCTATTGATGGAAGCAGAGAAGGTATTTTCCTATCTACAGGCAATAATCTCAGGTTACATGATGTGCCTGTTCCCCAAATCTAATTTTAAGTAGTGAGTAGAACTGTAATTTGTCAACCAGTCTGATCTTCAGGGTTTCCTGCTGCTTGGAGGAAAGGTAACAAGATGCAAAGGAAGACACTGTTTCTGTTCTTTCAAGAGTTAAGTCAAAAATATTAAATACAGATTTAAATAAAAATCCAACGTATCATCAGTGATACAATCCCCATCATCACTAAAATTGTAGAGCAGTATAATACCAAATGGCATTCTGCATTAAACAAACTTGTGCCTATATCAAGAATATAGCCAACATTAAATAACACAAGACTTTCATTCAAACAGCAAAGAAACACATAATGTTTTCTTAAAGACTATCTGTGAGTATGATCTTCAGTTTCCAATTCACATAATTTGGTCATTAATGCTGAATCAGTATCTCTCCCTTCAACGTCATATGATACGTTGGAGGGAGTATGCCTCTTGTCAGTAGTTTAGTTATAATGACTCAAGTCAGATCTAGTGACTAACTATGATTTGGTGATCAATATATATGTGCTCTGCTCCCCCTTTCTTGCATGTTGCAAGGTATCTTTTGTTGTTTTGTTCTGATTGGTAAAGTACAGTTACCACTAGCATTTAAAGCACAGGTTTGCAAGCCAGCTTAAAATCATGGCTTGAAGGCAAGGTGCTAACCAAATTTGCTAATTCAGATATGTGGTGGAAACCTAGGCCACACAGGGTTTTTAAGAACATCCTTGTCCTTGCTTTCTATCCAATGTCCACTTAAAAATAATAACTTTTCAAATACATTAAACATGTAGTTATCACTTACCAACACTAACTTTGTTTGGGCCCACTTAGAACTCCCAACTTATCTCTTTCCTTACATAACAAGTTATCAATACAGCAGGGCACAAACAGAGCAGTTCAGTGTAGGTAGGCACTGAATCTAAGGCAGAGTGATGCAGTAAAATAGAATAATTGCTTTATTGATAAGGTATCAGAATCACATGTTATAAATACTTCAGCTGTGGAAAGGATTTCAGTCGAGGATGTGCACACCTTACATTACATCAAAGGATTCTCAAAAATCCCATATTAATATGGCTGGCTAGTAAATTCCTTTTGTTAGATTGATTAATAGTTAACAGTCCTTGATGAACAATGGCGTTGATGTTCTTTATAGGAGATAATTGTTAGGGGATAGTTTTCTTAATAGATCTCTCTTGAGTGTTTGGAATGGAAAGCCAGGAAAGAAACGAAGAGGAACAGCATTTTGGACCGACAGATGAAAACAGAGAGAGTGGCTGGGTTCGGACGATACAATAAGCAATGGTTGATTAATTGGGCAATCGTCCGTTGCGTAGCTTATCGTGTCATCTGGCGTGAAGCAGACAACTAACGGTGCGCTATTTTGTCGAATTAAGCAACAGAAAAACAACGGGTTGCTTATCCAGAGACCCGTTGCTTAATGTGTCATGTGGCAGGCTCTGTTGCTCAATTTCATGTATTGACTGTGATATTTCAGAAGCCCATAGAGTCCTCTGGCAGGAGCGGTCAAAAGCACCCCCGCTGCTCCTCCACCATTGGCAAAACTTGCAATGGCTGATGGGATAGCACTGGGAGGAGGGAGGAACAATGGCCAGCCAGAAGGACGACAGGAGTTTCAGCCACTAGACGGGGCGGGGCAATGTGTCTGGGGAGTATCGGCAGCATAAGGTACTGTGAGTTGCCTATTCCCCCCCTCCATTGCCTAAAGTGTCATCCAAACACAACCAGTATGTTAATATAAAAGATGACTGAAAACACCTTGTAACGTGGGGCATTTTTCTCTAAGGATCTGATGTGGGGTGCCTGGTAACAGTACATGCTGTTTGATCCCCCTATGCTCTGCCTGTTTGTGCGTAAGTAAAGCAAATAGTAAAATATAACTCCAGTGCTTTCTCCTCCAAATGAAGCCAAAACACAATACTGTTATTTAAACTTTTCCTCTTCCCACCATATCCCTTTTTCATCATGTCTTTTTAGATTGGAAGACTGAGGGCAGGTACTGTCTTGTTTTTATTGATCTGTAAGCTGCTCAGGGAGCCTTTCCAATTGAAAAGAGGGGTATAAATACTTAGAATAACTCAGGGCAAAATCCTATGCATGTTTTTAGAAAGAAGTCCTACATGTCCCAGCACTGAGTTGCAGGACTTTTTTTCTGTCTAAACATACATAGGATTGCAGCCCTAAATAACTAATTAAAAAGCAATACTGTCTCTGGAATCTCTTAGAATTCAGTGAAGTGGGGAGTGCACAATGATATAAATGCATAGCACGTGGGAAAAGCTTCAGGCTGCACTTAAATCTTACTTCATATTAATTCTCATAGGGGAGTAATCATAGAAAATCAATCCTTTTCCACACAAGAGCAATCATAGCCACAAGAGAATTCTCACAGCAGAGAAGCTGTATAAATGCTCAGACTGTAGTGAAAGTTTTTGTAATAAATCAGTCTTGGTTATACATCTGGGTACTACCCAGGTGCCTGTGGGGAAAAGCAGAATGAAAGCAGAACCGACACTGGGGAGAACAACAAATGTCTGTAAAGCTTCTGCTTCTCTGTCAGTTAAAATGCAAACTGTAACAATAGTTTCTCATAAACACATTGTGTTTGATGATCGTCATATTGTGCTCCCTACCTTCATACATCTGTTTGACTTGCTTCTGATTTTTCTGGTTCATCGAAATAAAGCAGTTTATTTATTGTAAAGCAACAAGCCTTCACAATACAAAGGGAGCAAATACTATGTTATGTAACATAGAAATCTATTTTCTGTGCTGCAAATTCACTTGCTCAGATGTTGGGTTATTAATCAAAACATATTTAAAAGCTTTCTCAAATGGTATGTTATATCACAGAGAATTGGAAATGGTTCTTGTAATTCTATCTTCTTCTTAACCTGAAGGTATTTTTTAAGAGGAAGAACTGCCCAATATTGCTTTTGACTATTTACTTAAAATCCTGTGTTTGGGTGTAGAGTACCTTTGCATGTGTTGACCATATGAATTCTCTCCCCCCCCCCCCCCCCCGTTAATGGCAAAATGCTGACTGCTTATTCCTAGAAAGTTTTAATTTGATATTCTTGAGGACTAGTAACATGCATAATCACTGACACATATTTGCAGTTATCAGTGAGAAATCAGCATTATGAATGATCAGGCTGTTCCTGAATGTTCTGACCACATGATGTATATTTAAACCTAATATTGCCAATTAGAAGTTATGTTCTTGTCGGTAGTAATTTGGATGATACCTATCTCTGAACAGTACCCCTTCTTGGATTCTAATGTTGAGAGTTACATTTTTGCACCTTTCAAACCTGGTGACAAAATAAGGGCCAACCTTTCTTCCTTAACTATGGGTGCCTCTACAAAAACTCTTTCAAGGCGCATTACCAAATTTACCTCTACAAGAGCGGAGCGCAAATCAGGGGTCCAGGCACTTTAAATCTCCGATTATTCACATTTTTGAACGCGCGTTAAATAGCGAGTTTTAATTTACCACGGGAGTAAGAGCACCTTATGTCCGCCTTATGTCCGTGTAAACAATTTTATGAGGAGGCGCATTAACGATCAGATGGTCTTGTTGCCATGTGTATGTGTGGATAATTAGTGATCCGCTTAGACAACTCGTCCCCTCGCTTCTTGATGGGTTCCTGAGAGACGGGAAGCAGGGAAAGGGGTGTGTGGACAGGGGGAGGGTATTTTTATGCTTGCCTGCATGCCTGCCTCTGTCCATAGACATAGACACACACACACACACACACACACACACACACACTTGCTCCCCTCGCTTGCTTGCTTGCTGGGTGTGTGTGTGTGTGTGCCCATCTGAATGTGTTACATCACCAAAATGACAACGGATGATTGAGAAGGAGAGAAGGGAAAACAATTGATATCGCTGGGAAAGTAAGGAGGAGGAAGGAATGAAGCAGCTTCCCTTGTCTGTTTGGGCATGCGTTTGGGCGGATCTCTACTCTCTCTCTCTCACTCACTCCTTCTCTTTGGTCTCTTGCTCTCTTCCTCTCTCTCTGGCAAATGGTGGGGGGCAGAGAGAGGCAGCCGAAAATACTTTTTAAAAGGCTGCTGGAGGGGGAATCTTCTGAGGCACATTCTCATTTACTCCTGAGCAGTTCTGGGAGGGGGGACAAACTTCAGTTGGTGGCGAAATTGGAGGGGAGAGAGGTAGCCAAACAGATTAACCACATCATTCCACAGGTAACCTAGGAAACCAAAGGTGGTAGATTCTGGTAGGCGGGGGGGGGGGGGAATAAAGGGTGCAAAATCTGTTTGGGCAGTTTTCTGGGACAAAGTGCATTACTTTCAGCAATATTTGCATGCATGTCAACAACTTTAAAGCGAGTTTCATACAGCCAGTAATGCGCTTCAAGGCCTCTCGTATATAGGTATTAGGTGCTAAAGCGATTGTCAGGAGATGCGCATAATCGGGCAACATAGCGTCAAACCGAAATCTTGTAGAGGGGACCTTAGAGAAAGCAGCTTCAGTCTTTTGCTTGTCCTGTTTGATTAGATGTGGGCAGTGGAGGCTGGTGGGTCCTATTTCGATGGGGCTGTGAATCCGCTTTGGGTTTCAGTCAGAACCAACCAGAACTCTAAAGAAGTTATGCAAGATGCTGAACCCACTTTGGGAATAGGGTTCAGCACCTTGGATAGCTCCATTAGAGTTCTGGCTGGTTCTGACTGAAAGCCCACCGAAGTCGGACGCACCAGCCTCCACTGGGTGAGGGAGAGGTGGGCGCTGATATCAAATCACAGCTACGCGTAAATCCTCCTGCATGCTGTATCTCTTCTCGATGGCTCCACTGCGGCCTTCCCCAACCTGGTGCCCTTCAGGTGTGTCGGACTACAACTCCCTGCATCAGGCAGAGGTTGCTGGGAGCTGTAGTCCAACACACCTGGAGGGGACCAGGTTGGGGAAGGCTGCTCTACAGTCACATTTTGCCTTGGGGAGGGGAAAAATGGCGTCAAAATAAACGAGGAAGCCCCTTTTTCAGAGAACAGAATATGCGGTCTACAACTTTTCGTTTCTAAGTTTATGATTACGCTCCTCTCTCATACGGCGGCGTTGAAATGAAAACCGGAAGTCAAGGCAGTACGCCACTCTCACCTTTGCCTTATCTCTATGGTATTAAGAGGTCGAATAACGGTTCTAGGACGAGATCTGCTTCCACCACAGACGGAGACGTTCTTCTCTCTGAGGGTCCTCCAACTTCCGTTCACCTGTTCTAATCATTCGTTGTTCCCTCGTTTCCCCGCCCCTAATCAATTTTCCTTTCCAGGGCCTAACGGGCCCTGGAAGTGAAGAGAGAAAGGCCGGGGTGTTGTCATGGCAACCTCAGAAGCCGGCGGAAGAGCTCGGGTCGAGCAGAATCACAACGAGGCTCGAACGCGGAAAGGGGAAGACGTCACGGGGCAGAGGCGGAGCGTCTGTTGTTTTCGCGCGGGAAATTGAGATCGGGTGGTGGTAGCCGCCGCCGCCGTCAGAGACGTACTTGCCGGGAGGCTGCTGATCTGAGGAAACTGCGCGGTGAGTGGCTTTTAGGAAGTGGGATTCTCGGGCGCGGGGATTCTTTGCTTGCTTACCCCCTCCCCACACACAATATATCCTGTTCGATCCCAAGTGTCACTCTCAGTGCGATGATAAATACGTTTACTCAGAAGTAAGCTCCACTGTGTCCTTTAGGACCTGCTCCCCGGTAAGTGTGGATCCGAAGGCGGCGATGGCCCTTTTTTGGCGGGAGACGTAATGGATCCATTTCATCGCCTTCATCTGTCTACCTCCTCAACCTATAAATCAACCTTCGCCAACCTGGTGCCCTCCAGATGTTTTGGACTTCAACTCTCGGCCCCAGTCAGCATAGCCAGTGATCAGGGTTGAGGGTTGCCATTCAAAACATCTGCAGGGTATTATGTTAGGGAGGGCAGCCTGCACATTTTTGGGATTACGAGTTCGTTAACATGACAGTGGCCAGGAATTAAGGGTGTGTGAGAAGGGTTAACAAATAAATTTCATTGGATTTCCTCTTCATTTTCATTGGAACTGCTAACATCAGTGATAGCACCAGGAAAGTGATTTTGACAGTGATGATAGCAGTTCCAATGAAAGTGAAGAGGACATCCAATGAAATTTATTTGTTAACCCTTCTCACAGAACATAGTTTTTATTTTGTAAATTGTAAATTTTTGCTGAAAATTTTAAAAACGTGTTAAAAATAATTCAACCTAATAAATAGTCTTTTTATATATATATCAGAGCAGTCAAACCCACACAATTTTTGAATTATGTATGTGTTCATGGTACAGCTAAAAACACTTAAAACTGAACGTTTAAATTCTAACTTTATTAGGGGACCTCAGCTCTAAAGAATGCCATCTGCTTTTTATGTATCATTGGGGGTAATGTAGGTTCTGAAGCTTGCATATCTTTTTGACTACTTTTTGATCACTCTTTCGTTATATAGCAAACTCTTTCTGTGACTCTTTATAGGATTACTTGGAGAAAATGGAGTTTCCTCAAAGAGAGAAAAAGAGATTGGCGAAGCTGTCGACTAAAAAACAAATTTTGTACCCACTGAGTGTTCAGTTCTATGTGGAGCCTCCTACTGAAAATATATCTCTAATAGAATTTGAAACTTTTGCTATTGACAGACTTAAATGTGAGTAATAATGTAGAATAGAATGAAGTCTCTTGTTTTGTATGGCTCTCCGGAATGGTCAGCTCAGTGCTATATTTCTGTGAAACTCTTCTGTGGAATTTTCATGATTATAATGTACCTAGGATGTAATCCTGTGCATGTTTACAGAAAAAAGTCGTTCAATCCCCAGCGTTCCTCAGCCATGCTGGGTGTTGTATGACTTTTTTTCTATCTAAACATGCAAAGGATTATGACCTTAGAGTTCTTCTTAGCATGGCTATTGTTACTGTTAATGTAGGATCAATACGATCTGTTTTTAAATTATTAGTTTCCATCCACCCTATAGACCACATACTTTCAGAGATGTCTTTGATAATCCAAGTATGGACACATTTCAAGGATGATATTGTCTTTTCTTTTCAGTACTCAAAGCAGTTGAGAACCTGGGCGTGAGTTATGTAAAAGGTACTGCTAAATACAATCAAAGGCTGGAATCAGAAATGAGGCATCTTAAATTTCCATATCATGTAAGTAAAATAGAATAATACATCTTTGACTCTCTGAATATAAATTTTGTATTTTATTTGTAGTTGAGGCAACTCTGGATTTTTTTTTCTAGATATGGAGGATGCTGATAGATTAAGAAAAGGGTACATACTGGCAACTCTTGGTCTCCTGTCATGTAGACCAGAGGAGGGCAGAAAGTAAGATCTCCAGATGTTCTGGATTTTAACTCCTGATCATTGGCCGTGCTGGCAGGGGCTTCTGGCAGTTGAAGCCCAAAACTTCTGGGGATCTACTTTCTGCCCACCTCTAACTTAGGCTATGCTAGATTTGTTCAGAGTCCCTTAGGCCTTGGTATGGGTTGTTGATCTCACTCAGCATGCATTGAAGCACTGTGGCTTCTACGCCGGCTGCTGCTTAGGCTTCCTTGAATGACAGAAGCATCAAAACCCAGTTGGTCCGATAGACATCCAAAGATTTTAATTCCAAATTGCTAGTTTTGATGAAAAGGACAGTTGTATCCCAGTATATCAACCTTCCACATTTTACTGTCCCAATCGCCAGTTTCTTTCTAGGCAGAATTTCCACTGCTGCCTAGGAAAAAAAGGCAGAGTATCAAGCAGGCAGTAGCTCTGCCTTTTCGCTATTCACCCACTACCTTTCCCAACCCACTGTCCAGAAAGAGTGAGCTCCATCCTGTGACTCACTAGATGCCCCATCTTTTCTGATTCAAAAAGCAGAACCACGAAAGGTGGCTACAGCATAAAAATACAATCTCAGATAAAATAAAATAGTCAGAATGGCAGATAAAAAAATAACAATCAAATGGTGGGGGAGCCAAATAGCATCAGATTGCCAAATGCCAACTGAAATAAAAATGTCTTCGTATGATAGAATATGCTGTCTGACATTCATGTGAAATGGCTAGGATAGGATTTGGGGTTGGGTAACATTAATATGTGAATGATACCCAATTCTATTGTTCCTCTTCATCTGAAATGAAGAAGGAAGCAGAGGAAATTTTTAATTGGTGTTGAGTGCACAATTGGACTGGATTAAGTTGAGGCTGAGGGTTAATCCATACAGGATAGAGGCGCTGTTGCTCAGTAGAACAAGGAGTAGACATATGTCCTGTTCTGGATGGAATTGTACTTACTTTGAAATACAAGGTCTGCAAGCTGAGAGTGCTTCACCCTACCTTATTCTTGATATTCAAGTTGAGGCCTTGGCTAAGATTACTTTTGCACAACTTTGGCTGGTCCACCAGCTACACCCTTCCTGGATGAAGTAAATTTGGCCACTGTCACACATTCGTGTGGATTCAAGTTCCACCTCTCTGTTTTTGAACTGTTTTCTCTTGCTCTTGAGTTCAGCGTATGAAATTAACTTTAGGAGTTTGAACTGTTTTTATTGTGGCTCATGATTTCATCTTGTTGCTTTTTGTAAACCATTGAGTTCATTTTATAAATAAAAGTTGGGACGTATTTCCCCCCAATAAATAATCTATCAGAAAAGGGGCCAAATAAATTCCACCGGGCACTCCAAAAGTTCTTATGTGCATTCCCATCAACTATGTCTTGGATGTGGTGAGGACACATCATTTAGCATCTGTCTCTACCACCCAACCTCAGTATTTTGCATTGATTCAATTGGGCTATAGAACTGACTGTCTTTTTAATAGTTCTTATAGTAAAGTATTCAAACACTTATTGTTATGGTGGGTGAAATTAAATGTTGTATAAGTGGAATGCATCTCATGCAATGGATTTTCCCTTCCCCTCCTCATTCTCCCTCTACAAGGTTCCCAATTTGGCAATTCCCCCTCCCGCTGCAGCCCCATAAGAGACAACCTGCAAAATCTGGTAGTTCTCCCTGACTCTAGAGAAGGGGGGGTTTGGGGTAAAGGGGACTTGAGGGGAGAGGATAAATCCATTTTGTAAGTTTTCTTTCTACTCGTGTAGTGTTGGAGTTCACCCAGTATATGATATGCCACATTGGATACTATCTAATTTTTTTCTTTTGTACTTAGGCTTTGGCTGTTGTGGACCATGAGGCAAGAAGAAAAGATCATATTTCTCACTTCATAGTGCGTCTTGCCTACTGCCAATCGTGGGTATTGTTTGTCCAGTTATTGTTTAATTACACCCCCCAGCAGTCCTCACTCACATGGGTTTTATCTTTTCAAAAGTTGTATTTCTAATTATTCTTTGAGCAACATTCCACTATCTTTCAGAATAATCTAATCTTTAAAATGCTGCTAATTCTGAAGTGAAAATGATAGAGGCTCAATGAAACATCACATCAAAACATGGTTAAGGAAGCTCCAAATACTATAACTACAGCCAACACTACGTCTCCAGAGATGCTGCGTTTGCATGTAACAGTAATACATGCTTTATGTTAATCACAGTTCGTTGCTTTAACCATGCAGATAAGCAAAGTTTGGTTTATTTTCCCTATTTCCTCTTTTTCTCCCACCCATTTTTGTCAGGCTTCAGAATAGTTTTGTTTTCAGGCTGCTCTTGCTGAGTGCCTCTATTTCAGAGTAGACAGCAGTGCAAACATGCCAGTTCTGTGTTTCAGACATACAACAAGCTATGATTTAAACACTCCAGACTTTGTAAGCCAGAATAAAGGTGGGCTCAGACAACACACTAACCTATACTCAGGGATTGAGCATGGGCTGTGTGTGGTTGAACTGTGGGTTGTTGTTGAAGCATGGCTTATTGTATTGTATGAACTCAGCCGCGCTATGTTTGTTAATCACGAAAACTCATGAAGAAAACCCATGGTTTGTTGTTGGGTTTTGAGCTGTGGGTTATTTGTGGTTAACAAACCATGGTTTGTTATCATGACTTAGTTCAGACAACATGATAACCAGGTTTCAACAACAACCCACGGTCAACTCATATTCAACTCCTGAGTGTGGGTTATAATGTTATGTGAACCCAGTCTATGGCTTCTTTCTGTGGTTTGTAGCTGTTTAGCATACAGTGGATGGGTTTGCATGAAAGGACAACCAACCCTGTGAATAAGCTACATAGGATCGGTTATTTTCAGAACAACCCACAGTGCGCTCGACTGATGATCCAGTTCACTATGGGTTGTTCTCCCTCTCCTTCCCCCTCGGTATCTCACTGTCCTGTGCATCAGAACCCGTCTCGTCTGCCCGTTCTGACCCCCTCACTGCTTTGATCGCGACTGCTTTTCAGCCACAGGAATGTGTGCAAATGTCTTCATTTTTTAAAAAGTTTTGATGTTGTTTTTTTGCAGTTGTGAAAGTGTGCACTTGTGGCTATCAGATTTGTGTAGCCTTGCCTTGGCAATATCCTTTTATGTTTCAGCTGTCAAAGGAAATTAAGTGTAGTATGAAACATACAAGGAATTTGACAGGCTCCAGTTCCCATTTGTAGCTCTCATTCGCAGTAACCATGGCAGTTACTGTTCCGAATGGGAGCTGCAAAAATGGGTCTCCTGTAAAAGGACTTGCTGGAGAATCGGGGAAGTGTGGTCTGGAAGCATTAAACCCCTGAGGATCACCTTGCTAAGAGGGCGATTTTGTCCCCTTTTCGCAATCTGTCACTGTGAAATGGCTGTCAAATTAGCCTGTATTCAGGCTTGTTTTGTCAGTTTCATTGTATGATTCAGACTGCACTTTGTTCCCTTTGACAGCTGAAACATTCAATGATATTGCCAAGGCAAGGCCACACAGACCTGACAGCCGCAAGTGTGTGCTTGCACAACTGTGAAAACCAACAAAATAATAACATTACAAAGACATTTGTGCACATTCCTGGGGGCGATTTTTTAAAATATATATATATATATATATATTGATTGTAGCACCATTTGTGCAATGGCTGGGGCCAATTTTTTTAAAAAAGGGGTTGCTGAACGAGTGACAGCCCTTCCATAGTTCTGTTTGGGCATAATTGGAGGGGCTGTCAATGGTGAGGGAGGCATGAGGTGGTTTGGGAAGGTGCGGTCGGGAAGAGTGGCAAGGGGTTTTGCTGCTCTTTGCTGGGAAGCTTTGTACTCAATCACTGCAACTCATGTTATAGAGTCATAGAATAGTAGGGTTGGAAGGGGCCTATAAGGCCATTGAGTCCAACCCCCTGCTCAATGCAGGAACCCACTTTAAAGCATACCTGACAGATGGCTGTCCAGCTGCCTCTTGAATGCCTCTAGTTTGGGAGAGCCCACAACCTCCCCAGGTAATTGGTTCCATTGTCGTACTGCTCTAAATTTTTCCTGATGTCCAGCCGGAATCTGGCTTCCTGTAACTTGAGCCAATTGTTCCGTGTCCTGCACTCTGGGATGATTGAGAAGAGATCCTGCTTCTCCTCTGTGTGACAACCTTTCAAGTATTTGAAGAGTGCTATCCTGTCTCCACTCAGTCTTCTCTTTTTCAGGCTAAACATGCTCAGTTATTTCAATCTCTCCTCATAGGGCTTTGTTTCCAGACCCCTGATCATTCTTGTTGCCCTCCTCTGAACCCCCTCTAGCTTGTCTGCATCCTTCTTGAAGTCTGGTGCTCAGAACTGGACACAATACTCAAGATACCAGAATAGAGAGGAACCAGTACCTTGTGTAATTTGTAAGCTATACTTCTATTAATGCAGCCCAAAATAGCAATTACTTTTTTTGCAGCCACATCACACTGTTGGCTCATATTCAGCTTGTGATCTACAACAATTCCATGATACTTTTCACTTGTAGTATTGTAGTATGTTAGGTTGGCTCTGCTGGGTTTGGGACAAAAAAAGGGAGAAACAGGTTCTAAGAATGTTAAAATATTTTATTCAAAATAAAGTATTTGAGCATCCTGAGAACCTGTTTCACCCCTTTTTGTCCTGATTTGGATGATCTCCTTTTGGTTTTTCTGCTGTGTTTGGGCAACATGCCTACCCATCATGGGTAAAACAACCTTTAGAACAAGCCATAGGTTGTCAGGGTGGCTTTTTGCCAACATACATGCCACCCTGCTGGAAGTGTACAGGTTCAGATGACACGACAACCCACGATGGATTATAGTTGTCTTGTTCAGACAACACACTAAGACATGGTGGTTAAGCATTTTGAGCTAAACATTATGGCTTAGCGTGTCATGTGAACCATTCCTAACCATGGTGGCTACATAACCATGGTTTAAACATGCAAATAATTTGCTGCAAAATGGTTAGTGGCCTAACCATGGCTTAGCATGCTGTCTGAATAGGCCCGGCGTCATGTTAGCCCAGTCTATAGTTTATTTGCTGGGATGGATTTGGACACAACAAACCAGAGTTCAACAAACCACACTATGGTTTAGCATTATGTACAAACCAGGCCCATTGTGAACGGCATGAACTTATGAAATGGAGTTTTGAGAAACAAGAAAACCAAGCAGCTAAGCAGTTCTAATCATGTTTTGTGTTAATTTGAAAGCTGAAACTGTGATTTAGGTTCTAAACCAGTGGTGGGCAACATGCTACCCCCATGATAGCCCCAATGCAAAAAAGTTTTAACACTGCGATCTGAAGGGGGGGGGTCCAGGGGTGCAGCAAATTACCCTGGACATCTGAGATTGCTTACAACAATGGATAGCAATAGCAGTGGCTTGGTGCAATGTTTAAATTAAGTCTGTGACCTGGTTGGGCCGACACAACAGCCCACCGTGGTCTGGTTTAGAGTTATGCGAAGGTTGTTCAACCCTGAAATATCCCTTGCACAGCAAGCTGTGGTAAACCCCAGCCTGGTTTTGCATATTCATAATGGTGGCCGGCGTGCATCGCAGCGTGCAGATAAATTAACCCATGATGGGCTGTCTGGCCCTCTGTCTCAGCATTGCCTGTGGGAGAGGTAAGCCTAAGCTCCAGTCATTTAAATGAGAGATCTCTGCTAAAGCTACTTATGAAAAGATCTATATAGCCTTTTCTCTTTTTTAAGGAAAATACACTCCAGTGCAGTTAATGACACATCAATAAATAAAATACTTTTAATATGGTGTTACAGTTAAATAATAGAAAACCATTATAAATTGGTAATAAATAAAAGCACGCAGGCTGCTTACAGAGACTAGCGATTGCCTAGTGGCTTTTTTAAGAAGCAGGTAATCATTTTCTTTAATCAGTGAAGAAAATCCAGGCCTTTTGAAGGGGTGGGTTTATAGAAATAATTTAGGTCTCAATCCTATGCCTGTTTAGACTGAAAGAAGTCCCACAGCTCCCAGCATGGATGACTGATGTTGGGAGTTGTAGGACTGTTTTCTTGTTTAAATATGCATAGGATTTCGACCTAAATTTGTTTAAGTAAACATTTTATATTCTGCCACCTAATTTTAAAGGTGGTTCATAACAGGAAAATAGGGACCAAAAAAGGGAGAAACAGGTTCTCAGGCTACTACAGTACTTTATTTTAAAGCCCAACGCATTTTGGCTTGTGTTGTTTTTTAAGGCTGAAACACGTTGGGCTTTGAAATAAAGTATTTTAGCATCCTGAGAACCTGTTACTCTATTTTTTGTCCTGATTTGGGTGCTCTCCTTTTGTTTTTTTCATAACAGGAAAAAGTCAGGCATTATTTTTCAGTGAATGCAATGGTGTGGTGGTAATGAAATTAAAATTGCTCATCTGATAGAAATTTTAGTAGTTCAATAGTGCCACCAAGAGGCAAAAGACTGCATTTTCATTCTTTGCTTTTATTTGCAAATGTTTTTGGGTTGTTATGCTAATGTAGCTTGGCTTCACTATATGGTATTTGTCCATAACTCATTTTCCCATGAAAGAGAGTAACTTGTTGCTTGCCATATATTTAGTACTTAATTTTAAACAGAGGCAGAAATTTTATAGAGTTGTTTGTGTATCCTTACCATTGGTTATATAATACTTGCACAGAAAATATTTTATATCAGAGTGCAGAAATGTTTTGGAGTCAGGGCAGGACTGTGTGCATGGGTGAGTCCCTCTGCCTCTCATCCCCACTGGAGTCTCCAATTTCAGAGGTAGCAGCAGGGATGTGGGGTGGCCTGGGCATTGGGGCTCACCCACACGGGGAAGAGCAGTCACTTGTCACCATGTGCGGACAAGTCCTAAACCCCGCCGTCTCTCATCGCTGCTGCTGTCTCTGAGATTGGCGGTAGCAGTAGGAATAAGAGGCAGAGGGAGTCACCTGCATTGGGGAACAAGCGACTGCTCTTCCCCACACAAGGGGAGAGCCCCAATAGGCGATGCAGGCCTTATTGAGGTGTCCCACAGATTAGGCCCATGGATGGAGACTCTGCTGTTAGTCTCCAGCACTGGGATATTCTTCCAGTTTAGACTAGCATTCTAAATTAAGTGCATGCAATGGACTTCAATGCAGACTGCTTCAAAGTAATGTGTTTGGGGTTGGGCATAAGGAACAATAAGGAGTTGGGTTTAATTTTTTTGTGGTACATTGTTTCAGTGTCTCAGGCAAAATGGATTGTCACTTAGATCTTGATCATGCTGGAGGGGGTTCAGAGGAGGGCAACAAGGATGATCAGGGGTCTGGAAACAAAGACACTGAAAGAACTGGGCATGTTTTGTCTGGAGAGGAGGAGACGGAAGGGAGACATGATAGCACTCTTCAAATACTTAAAAGGTTGTCACACAGAGGAGGGGCAGGATCTCTTCTCGATCATCCCAGAGTGCAGGACACGGAACAATTGGCTCAAGTTACAGGAAGCCAGATTCCGACTGGACATCAGGAAAGACATCCTCACTGTTAGAGCAGTATGACAATGGAACCAATGATGTAGGGAGTTTGTGGGCTCTCCCACACTACAGGCATTCAAGAGGCAGCTGGACAACCATCTGTCAGGTATGCTTTAAGTTGGATTCCTGCTTTGAGCAGGTGGTTGGACTCATTGGCCTTATAGGCCCCTTCCAACTCTACTATTCTATGATTCTATGTAGAACTGTCCAGTTAAACTCTGACGACTGTAGTAGTACCATTTTATTTACGTAGTTTAAGGTTCAGGGCAGTTAGAGGTGGTTACTCAGCCAAACCTCAGAGCTGCTGACCTTGATGTGCCTACTCAAAGATAATGGATCCTTTCTATCTAATTAAGGTTTCCAACCAGAACTATTTGGTTCCCTTCATTAGGAATCCATGCCTATTTTACACAGAATATTGACAATTACTGATGAATTTGTGAATGTTTAGAAACTCAGCTGAATTGACTTAAATGTGAATTTCAGCATCCACTGGTATATGTTTGACAAATGAGGACATATGCTCATTTTCAGTTGTTCATAACATTTGGCCAAGATTGGCAACGTTCACCAAAATTTGGGCATTTACTGTAATTCAATACTTTTTCATATCGTTGACCCAACCCTTATGTTGAGATTAGAGTGAACATAATGGGTCGTATCTAGACTTCCATGAATAAAAGGGCTTATTTTGTTTGAAGAAAGTACAGTGATCCAGCTCAGGCTCTGTCTGGAGCAGCTTTTCAGGGGTCTGAAGCAAAAATTGGTTTGCATCCTTCGTCCAGTGGGAGTCTCCTGTTGGTGGAACTCTGAATCCAGCCCAGTATTAAAGTAAATTGTCAGGAGCTTGGAAAAATACAGAATCTTGACATTGTTGATTTAAAAAGTCACGGCTTTGGGTATGAGTGGAAGAAACTGTATTTCAGGTTTATGTGATGTCTCAACACATCAACATTTCTCTTTGTGCTGTGAACTGAGCACCAGAAGAACGAAAATGAAAAGAGAGAAGGGTGATTGATGTCTTTCTATCTTTTGGCAGAGACCCGTGGCCCTGTAAACACATTAGCTTCTTCCTTTCCGCTTTTCAGAACCCATGGAGTCTTTGCGAAACTTCAACTCTCTTCAGCCCTCTGTTAACTGTGTCAGTCTCAGACTGGTGTCATTGGTCAATCATATTCCTGTGTGTTGCTTTGCTTCTTTTAGTCATTTCAGGCATCTGAGTCTTCTGGGATGTTTATTTTGAACCAGCCTTACTGGAATTCCGAAGCACAGTTCTGATTAAGCATCTATCTAGATAATCTCAAAAACTAGTGTGGAAGAGGCTCCTTTTGTCCAGAGAGAAGAAATGTGGGAGAGGCAAAAATGTCAAGAAAGGGACAGCTGAAAATAATTTTTTAGAGGTAGCAATTCAAAAGCAAATTATGTAGGAAACTTAGTTCCAGTGATAGAAAACTGAATGTGACAAGATTGCAGGTGAAGTCCTCCCGCCATTTATCTTTCAAAGGATGCATCTAGAGAACCACAGTGTGTTTTTAAATTAAATGAATTTCAACTTGTATTTAAATGTTCTACTTCAGGGAGGAGCTTAGGCGGTGGTTTATCCAACAAGAAATGGATCTTTTCCGCTACAGATTCACTCAGCTAAGTGATGAATTGATTGAAGAGTTCCTTGGATATGTTAATTTGAAATATGATGCTGTAAGTACCTTGACATGTGAATGTGTTTTGTAATTCCCCCCCCCCCCTTTACTTCCAAAAATTTTAATGAGTGGTTGTGGTAGCATAGAAATGCTTGATATTTGGACTGAATAAGGTTTGTAAGCACTCTTTCTCTTCCCCCACCCCTTTTGACCTGCTGGCTCCTACTCAGTTTTGAATTTTCTGCTCTGTAGTGCTTGTTTGGGCTGCGGTATTTATCAGTAGAAATCCATTTTGGTCTCCAGAAGTGCCTCACGACAGATATTGTGCCATGCTTGTGTGCGCATTGCTGAGGGTCTTCAGCATGGTTGTTCCTGGTTCAAAAGCAGCAAAAATGTGTTACATAAAGACAACAGACAATACTGATGTCAACATATTGTTTGAATCCACGTTCTGACATCATTTGGCTGAAGTTTTATAGTTTGCTTTAAACACATATCTATAGGAATGCATGCCATATGGGACCAAGTCAGGTAGAGTATTCCACTTTTAGGGCAAGTTTATTTATTGATTAGAAAACACTTCTATACTAGGTCATAAAATGCATACTGAGAACTCATCTGTTTTATTCATAGATTTTAAATTGATTCAGTTTCTTACATTGGACATGGTAGAGACAGTTGTAGTGTTTGTGATAGGCCCATTCTTTGAGCCAGGCCAGGATTTATGAATGACCTGCAATTAAGCACAGATAATCCATTCCAGGTTTTGTAGCAGGCGGGCAATGCCAAGGCCAGTCTGCCTGTAGCTGCCTGCAAAGAAGGAGCACTACAATACATATCTACCACCTAAGTTTTATGTGGATCCAGATTCCTACTTCCAAGGGTCCCAGGTCTGTGGACACAACAACAGTGTGATGCATACATTTTTACTTTGGACATAATCCTCTTGGCTTGATTGGTAACGGTTGAATGATTATTCTGTGTGTCATGTTAATAGGCAGTCATCATTTTAGAGAAGTCATATGTTTCTATAGAGATCTTACAGAGCAGAGGTGGGCAACTTGTGGCCCTCCAGATGTTTTGGTCTACACCTCGCATGATCCCTCACCATTGCCTGTGCTGACTAGGGCTGATGGGAGTTTTAGGCCAAAACATGAGGAGGGCCTCAAGTCCCCTCCCGTCCTGCCCCCTTCCCTCTCTGGTTTAGACATACCCTATCTGCAAAATTATTACTCATTTGCATTTTAGATTACAGATTAATGGTATAAGATTATTTTTAATTTAAATTCATGGATATTTTCCCTTTGCCACATTTGCTATGGTGTGACTGTTGAGTTTCCATTTCTTTGAATGAAGGCGAAGAGAGTTGCACAGCTTTGCTAGGGCTTGTGTTCTACTACCTATTTACCGGCCATGCTCACACATCACTTTAAGCCAAAAATTATGGTTTAATAAATGGGAAAAGCAACGTGCTCATGCACGTAAACAGTCCACTCTCTCCTTGCGTAATTGGGTAAATTAACCTAAAAGGTGATAGCTCTTTCTAGTGTCTGAACCTAAGATTATGGTTTCATGTGCTCAAACAAGCCAGTATTTGTAAAGCAGCAACAAACTCTGGTTTAAGGCTGATTTATAATCCTGGCTTCTTTGAGTGCACTAAACCATAATCCCAGACTTCACGAGATGCTATCCTTGGTTAGTTTACTTGTTCATGCTAAGTAGGTGCGAATGGACTTTGTGCACTAGCATTCTATTCTTAAATTACTTTAGGCCATACTTTTTGGCTTAAAGTAATTTGTAATCTTAGTCACAGTGTACAAAACTGTAGGTCAGTGATGGGGGATGTATGGGTCTCATATGTTGTTGTACTGCAAATCTTAACATCCCTTGCCATTGGCTATGCATGCTAGGCCTGATGGGAGTTGTGGTGCAACAGCTAGAGATGTAAAATTTCCAGAAATTTTGAAGCCATGGGAAAAAACTGGGGTTTTTCCAGTTTTGGGGGGGAGGGGAACAGAAATTTTCAGAAAAATTGGAAAAAAAATGCAATATTAGCACTTTTTACAGATTGAAAGTCACTTTGTTCCTTTAGGAACATTAAATATAATTATGTACAAGTTGGTTTGGCATAAAATTATCACATTTGGTATATTACAAGTACAGTGTATTCAAACAATTATTACAAATTGAATTTACTTTTTTACATTTTTTTTTTTTTTTTTTGGTAGCAAATGGAACTACAAGCTCCTGAACTGTAAGGGACCTCTTTGGTTTTCCCAGTTTATGAGGAGCAGGCAAAAAACAATTAAAAAGACAACAACAGAAGAAACCATCAACATTAGTAACAAAGACAATTATTTATGTCTCGGCTAGTCCTCCACAGTGTCAAGCAGACATAAAGCACCCATTCCCATAAAAAAATTTAAGGATCATTTGGAGAAGTAAATATATGAACACCTTGTCTTAAACATTTTATTCATCATGCTAAAATAAATCATTCCATAATCCATTTTTTCTTCATTTTTTTCCAATTTTTCCAATTGTTTGGAACAAACAAAGAAGGTGTCAGGGAAAAAAAGGGAAAAAGCGTTTTTTAAATGAATTTTCCATTTTTTCCCCAGGCCTTCACATCTCTAGGTCCAACAACACCTCGGGGTCCACAAATTCCCCACCCCTGCGTTAGGTCCTTTATATTGTCCCATCTAATTTCTTTGATTTCTGTATCATTTGAGGATCGGATTGAGGTAACGCTTTGGGGCCTCGTGCAGTTATTTTAAAAGCATGATTCGAATGACTGTGAACATACTGAAGGACTTCTGGTGAATGGGTGTGGAACTCTGGGCACTTTCACAATAGGACATTGAACTATATTCTCCCAGATCCTGACAGCACTTGTGTGCTGCTTTAGACGTCGTCAGCTAGTAACATTTTCTCTTTTGTAACAGTGCTGGAGGCAGGATATGTGAAGAGGATGGGTTAAAATGAAGTTTGTGAAGGTCACTTTGGCTGACAAAGTTGTTCTAGTATGGTACAAGTGGACAACTTGGAAAATCAAGAGGTTTCTGTTCAGTTACTCTTTTGTTTCCTAAGAAAAGGTCAGAGCTCCAGCAACAGAAAACCTGATAAACAATCTGCAAGAGTCTTCAATTCAGAGATTTTGACAAGTAGCATAATGCATTTACTTTTTCAAAAAAGGTCCTTTGGGATGCTAGAACATGTATTGTGGCTTTCCCTTTTGAACTACAGCACGTCATGTGAAGCTGATACATTATGTTATACATATTCTTTGATATGATGGAAGGGTTACTTCTTTTCACAGAGAGAATCAGGATCCAGCAAAGGCTTCCTACTAGAGGAAGAGGGGAACGTAATGATTTTGGCAATTCTTCCTTCCCCCAGCATTTTCGTCCATCCTGTTCTTGAGACTCCCCCAACCCTCCAGAACAGCTTTTCAGAGGGCTGCAGGGGGAAGGAAGAATCAGCGAAAATTGTTGCCTTGCCAAAGAGCAGCTCCCCTCAGCGCACGTCTGGATCTAGCCCATTGTCCACATTAATGGGCAAGGTTGGGATCATGCTGGCTGCTTCCCTCCTATAATATTTCCTATCCTTTTCACTTAGTTTATTAGTCCTCCTGCTTCTAAGTTTCATATGAGAAAAACCAGAGAAGAAGACAGCAAAACTTTGGGAATCTTCGCCTTTGACCTCAGTTTATTAATCAAAGAATCATAGAATAGTAGAGTTGGAAGGGGCCCATAAGGCCATCAAGCCTAACCCGCTGCTCAAAGCAGGAATCCACCTTAAAGCATACCTAACAGATGGCTGTCCAGCTGTCTTTTGAATGCCTCATTGGTTCCATTGTCATACTGCTCTAACAGTCAGGAAGTTTTTCCTGATTTCCAGCTGGAAACTGGCTTCCTGTAACTTGAGCCCATTATTCTGTGTCCTGCATTCTGGGTTGATCAAGAAGAGATCCTGCCCCTCCTCTGTGTGACAACCTTTCAAGTATTTGAAGAGTGCTATCATGTCTCCCCTCAGTCTCCTCCTCTCCAGGCAAAACATGCCCAGTTCTTTCAGTCTCTCCTCATAGGACTTTGTTTCCAGACCCCTGATCATCCTTGTTGCCCTCCTCTGAACCCCCTCCAGCATGATCAGGATCTAAGTGACAATCCATTTTGCCTGAGACACTAAAACAATATACCACAAAAAAATTAAACCCAACTCCTTATTGTTCCTTATGCCCAACCCCAAACACATTACTTTGAAGCAGACTGCATTGAAATCCATTGCGTGCACTTAATTTAGAATGCTAGTCTAAACTGGAAGAATATCCCAGTGCTGGTGACTAACAGCATATACGGGTGGGGTGCAGAGTCTCCGTCCATGGGCCTAATCCATGAGACACCCCAATAAGGCATGCATTACCTCTTGGGGTTCCCCTCTTGTGAACTCCAGATAGTTACACTTTGAGTAGTATCTGATTTTAGTCTTAGAGTAGACCCATTTATATGAACAGGACTAAAATAGGTCTACTCTAAGTAGAATCAATTTTTGGATAATACCCTGTGTCACCAGATAGCATTAACCAGATTTTAAACTAATACCAAAATTCAGTATGGCAGCTTTCATTAGTGGTGTATAATCTATACTGGATCAGCTATTTTTGTTGAAGGAAAGCTTCCCTGTTTGTATTGAGAGAACCAAGCATTTAAAGTATTGCACAGACTGACTGTAAAATGTTGTACAAAATCTACATGCAGAGTCTGTCACAAGCACAGAACTACTCTCTATGAGTAAATCCCGACATTTTAGGTGACAGGGCCCAGCAAAGGGACTATGCAAACACAGGTGACCTAGTTTTAGGTGACTGATGCTTTAATCATAGCAGAAGTGAGCACTATAACTGGATCTATTATCTCACATTTTATCAGTGAAGGAAACTACTTCTTTTATAATATCTTTTAAAATGTCAGAAACAGATATTGAGGTCCAGGTGTCAACCGTTGTTGTACCTAGATATCTTCTAAGAATGGAAAGTATAAAGCAAAGGATTTTTTTAAAATGGGGAGAGAATATTCTGGCTGCATTCAGACAACACGATAGTCAGCGGTGGGGTAATCAACTTGACAGTTGTTTATCTAGGGGGTACTCCCCGCATGACATGTTAATAACTGTGGTGTGGAGTAGGATCAGCGTTGAATTGACTATTAGTCCACGCTGAGTTGACTTACTCATCCTGCGCCCTCTCTCCCCCCTCAGTCCTCCTGTTAGTATCTTATCATCCATTGCTGCTGAAAATCTATCCTGCCAGCTGGACTAGAGAGGCAGCCACCACTTTCACCGCTCTTGCCTTGTGACTCTGGCTGACGAAATAGCCAAGGGTGACTGAGGAAATAACCAACGGTGCCCTCCACACAACACAATAACCAGTAGTGGTTCAATTAGCCAATTTTGCACAGCATTGGTTTTATTAGTGGTTATTTCGGCCAAATAACCAACCGTTGGTTAACACCCCCCCCCCCCCCCACAACACAATGACCCATGGTGGGTTAAATAACCAACTGTCGACTATTTAAACCACCATTAGTTATTGTGTTGTTTGAACCCAGTCTCTGTGGTTAAAGAATTGGGGGTAGGTCATGATCCCATGTTTGTTACCCATGGCCTCTTACCTACCATGTGCCCGTTTTTGGCCTGGTTAAGAAGGAATCCTGGAAGTGTAAATTAGGGTTCTTGCTGGAGGCTGCTTGTAGTCTTCTGTGTCAGAAGACCAGGAGCACTTACCTCTAGATGAGTGGCGCCTGGTAGTGACCTTATTGTCATGTTCCCTGCACGTCATTTTGTCTTGGGGATGTCTAGTTGTTGTACTGGCAGACAGAGCCTGGTCACTATCTAGTGCAAAATTGGGCATATCTAAGACTCATTGATATCAATAATATTTAAATGTCTGTCGCTTGAGTGTACTTGTGGATTTATTGACTCTGCGCTGTATCTGGAAAAAGATAAACTACTCTGAATCTTTTTTGTTGAACACAGATGCTACACCTTTTTTAAAAAAATGGTTGTGGTGAGTTTAGCAAATGAAAAATGACAAGATGCAGTATGATCAAATATGACTTACATCATATTGGCACATTGGTACTGATATATTTCCTAAAGTTGTGGACTATATGGTTTTCATAGGCCAGTCTACTGTTCAAACTTGACTGACTTCTGAATTGTGTGACAAGGCTGTACATGAATTGTTCTCTCCCTCACACAGAGATATATATTTCATATTCTTAAATCAAATTCTGTTAAGAGTATTTTTTCTGCATTACTGAGGGAAGAAAAATCATGCCCTGGAATAGTCAGTTGGAGGAGCTAATGCTCTGTCATGCAGTTACTGGTCTGCTGGGCAGAATAAAAGGGGTGTAGGTAACAGAAGTCGGCAAATTTCAGTCCCCGCAGGTATCTGCTCTTTGATGTTGTTGTGATTTTTTTTTTTTTAAAAAAAACCTCTTTGGAGAGGTTTGTTAAGCAGTGAAAATGGCTATTTTTTGGTTTGCCGTTTTATCACTGAATTGTTCTGATACGAGCAGACCTCTTCCATTTTATTTCACTTTCAAGCCTTTTTAATTAAATAGCAGAGGAATGTATGAGAATACTTGTAATTCATCATCTCAATGAATTAAGAGTTCTCGACTTTTTCTGAAAGTAACACAAGGATAACTGGGTTTTGACAGTAGTTAGTTCATTAAAAAAAATTATGCGCCTGGCTGAATTGGTAGTTTCTCACCAATTTGAATTTTAGTAGTAGAATCAGCGGTCACAATGCCTGCAAAATATAAGAGCTGTGTTGGATCAGACCAAAAGCCTTTCAAAAAGCTGCATCCAAACTTTTGCCTGGGGCTGGTTGCAGGAAGCATAAAATTCCCCTGTTACAACAGCTCAACTGGCTTCTGGTCTGTTTCCGGGCACAATTCAAAGTGTTGGTTATGACCTATAAAGCCCTACATGGCTCAGGTCCAGGTTATCTGAAAGACAGTATTCTCCCTTATGAGCCTGCCTGTCCTGAGATCTTCACGGAAGGCCCTGCTCTCAGTCCCGCCATCAACACAGGCACACCTGGGGGGAATGTGGGACAGGGCCTTCTCGGTGACTGCTCCAAGGCTCTGAAACACCCTTCCCAGAGAAGCTAGACTAGCTCCCTCCTTGCTATGTTTCTGAAGGCAGGCAAAAACTTTTTTGTTCCCACAGGCCTTTGGGAATAGTCTGGACCTCTATTAATGTGCTGGCTTTTGTATTGTCATTTGCCTTTTTTATTTTTTGAAAATATTTTAATATTACAGCAAGTTTAATTATAAATTTAACTTTTGTATAGTTCTATTTATATGTTTTAATTATATATGTTTTAATTTTGTAAAGCCATCTCGAGTCCCAGTATCGGGAAAAGGGTGGGATGCAAATAAATCTCCTCCTCCTCCTCCTCCTCCTCCTCCTCCTCCTCCTCTAATGCAGCATTGAATGCAGTAGCTGCAAAGAATGGCAGCTGCTAGTGTTCATTGATTCCCAGCATTATGCGGGAACCTAGACTAGAAAACCTTGTTTGGCACCCTCATCCAGAATTCGTTTGACAGAATGGTGCATGCAGAATGTGCAAATCCAGCTGGAGGCCTTGAAAGGAGTTGCTTTAATTTAAATCGGGTAGGGAGCCTTATTTTCTTTGGCGGGCCGTTGACCCATGAAAAAAGTTCATTGGGGGCAGAATCTATGGTTGTCTGTTGTTGGAGCTTTCTAAGGAAACAAAAGTGTAATGGAATAGAAACCTCAACAAATGTTGGTGGATGGACCTCCACCACTACCACTCACTTCTCTCTCTCTCTCTTTCTCTCTGTGACCATCTGACATTTACTAAAGAAAAAAAGAGGTCCATTGTTAGAAATGCTTCTATTTAGTCTTTCACATAGCAGCGTCACAAAAGATGCCAAAATGGGTTGGAGAGAACTTGATCAGGGGCTTACTGGGGTCTGCTGTGATGGGGGTCCAGCGTATTTGGTGGAGCCTTGCTTGGCATTTCACCTCTTCCAAAACTCTGTAAGCATTCCCAGCAGGTGTTCCTGCTCTTTGCTCCTTCGCCTGCAGCCTTTCTTCATCTCACTGGGACTCCTCCGCTGCTTCTGCAACTTCTTGGCAAAGGGAAGAAGCCAGAAAGTACTTGGACATTCTGGGCATTTCCATTGATTAGGAAAGCTGGACAGAAACAACCACCACCTTCCACTTCCTCAGACGGAAGCAGAACAGCTCTCTCAGAAGTTGGGAACGGAATGTGTTCCCACCCTCTTGTGCCAGAGCTGGTGGACACATGTACTCTGTTCTCGCTGACACTCCCCATCCCTTAACACTGGTCTAGCATTGAGAAGCGACTGAGGGGAGCTGGGTGGGCTGGGGCTGAGGTTGTGTCCAAGAGGTTGAGCTTAATGCCTTGCACAGTTGATTCAGTGTCCTGTGGCTACTTTCTGGCTATCGCTCCCTTGCCTCTTTGTGACTCTCCACCAGCGTAAGTTGACTTTCAGGTTGGGTTGCAGCCTCTTGATGTTTGCTGTGGAGATTCAAAGCAGCCAACTTGATAATGCAGCCACTCTGAATTGCATTTTTTGAATTTTTGGGGGAAATCCAGTTGTGAAGTCAGATCACATTAAGCAGCAAGTTGGATTCAGCCTGCAAGCTGGAGTTTCCCCATTCCTGCCTTAAACTCTGCTCTGGTGCACCAGTTCGTAACCTAGAACCTGAACCTGGTTGAGCCTGAAGGAGCTCGCCATTAAAATGTTCCTGGTATCGAGTAAATCAGCCTGTAGGTTTTTTGAGTTAGGAACGCTGAATGCCAACAAGGCGTCATGTGTAAACTATCAGAATTAGTGCTTAGGCCTGCCCCTTAATGCTAATTCCTTGATTCGTAGATGTTGGAGTTGGATCTGCCAACCTTCTGTCCTAAGCCTATCTATCCTAGGGAGAAGGAATCGATCATTAGAGACATAGATGGCTCTGTATGTGACTTGCATGTAGTTCACGTGGTAAATCACCTGGCTGTCACAAAGGCTGTAGATATCACACATTGTTTAGGTAGCCTGGTAGATGGTGCTGGGGTAGAGTCAGTGGATGTTGGCACCAGTGACATGGGAAAATGTAGTTTTGAGGTCCTGAAAGCTAAATTTAGGATGCTAGGTAGGTAATTGAAAGCCAGGACCTCCAATCTGGCAAGGTGAGGATGGGGAAGCAACTGTGGGCAGTATCTTATTGACGCTAGTGTTACGGCAAATTACATTGCGCTAGTGTAAGCAACCTCTAGCTCAATGCCAATAGTATTGATTAGCACCAATGACTTTATCTTTTTAGATATGTCTAGTTTTAGAAGAACTTCTTGTAGTAATCCAGTGAATTAGGAATTCCACTTTGCTTCTCCAGTAATTAAAATATTTATAAAATACCTGTTAGGTAAGCCATCCCAAGGCAGCATACAGCAAGATTTAAAACCACAAAACTCAATAAAACAATGATAAAAACAATATGAATATAAGATAACAATTAAAACCAGATAGCACTCTGCACACAGTGTAATCCAGTAATGTCTGTGATACCGCCCCTTTAGTCCTCCTTTATTTCCTCTATTAATCAAAGGATCCCAACTATGGAACAGTCATCAGAATGCTGCTCTCTGTTGCTCACTGAGCCTATTTGGCCTCACAGCAACCAGCCCAGCACTCTCTATCCCCCTTTTCCTTCACCGCTGCTGCCGCTGTACCCTACCTCAGGTACTCCCAAGAATCCAATCCAGAATTAGAGACAGAAATAACTTTTATTTAACAATAAGTAAAGTTATGCAGTTTACAAAGCTTATGGTTTCATCAGTTTCAATACTTGTTTGTTTCAATACGGCTTCATTTGCAACCCTGCCTATGCTACCCCCTACACTACACTCTCTCCTCCCAGCCATTCCGTTCCTAAAATAACAAAAGACGTTCCTACTCTTGCTCTAGACCCTTTCACAGACAACCCCTTCCTCTAATTGAATCACTGCCTCCACATACACTCTCAGCTGCTTCCTTTAATTTCTCCCTCTCACTGCTAACTGCCAATCTAAACCTTTGAACCACCAGCCAATCAGTATTCACTTCGTGTTCTATTCACTCTCTCCCCCTCCCACCAGGATAATAATAATAATAATAATAATATATTTATTTATTTATTTCTTACCCACCTCTCCCTCTGGATTGAGACGGGGAACAACATCAAATATAAAATACATAAAACTGATTAAAAGCACATAAAATGAATACATTATTAAAATACCAATAAAACTCTTATTAGGCCTGCCAGAAGAGATTGATCTGTATGGCTTTCTTAAAGTCAAAGAGACTATTAAGTTGATGAATCTCCTCCAGCAGGCCGTTCCACAGTCTGGGAGCTGTAGAAGAGAAGGTCCTCTGGGTAACAGTTGTCAGTCTAGTTGTTGTTGACTATAGTAAATTCTTCCCAGAGGACCTGAGCGTGCGGGGCGGATTGTATGGGAAAAGGCGATCCCGTAGGTAACTTTGACCCAAACCATGTAGGGCTTTAAAGGTGATGACCAACACTTTGTACTTGACCCGGACAGTAATTGGCAGCAGTGAAGTGATTTTAAAGCTGGTGTGATATGGTCGCCCCTAGGTGTACCAGTGACCAACCTGGCTGCCATATTTTGAACTAGTTGAAGTTTCCGGACTAGGTACAGAGGTAGCCCGATGTACAGCACATTGCAGAAGTCGAGCCTCAAAATTACCAGCGCATGCACTACTGTCTTTAGGTCTTCCAACTCTAGGAAGGGGTGCAGCTGGCGTATCAGTCGAAGCTGATAGTAGGCACTCCTGGCCATTGCATCTATCTGAGCTGTCATTTGGAGCAATGGATCCCGGAGCACCCCCAAGCTGCAAACATAGCCTTTCAGGGGGAGTGTAACCCCATCCAGACCTAGTTGACACACCTCCAAACCCAGTTTGGGGCCTTTGACAGTAAGCATCTCCATCTTGTCTGGATTCAGCTTCAGTTTGTTTTTCCTCATCCAGCCCATTACCGCCTCCAAGCATTCATTCAGAGGAGACACACTATCCTTAACTGACACTGTTGTCAAAGGCATAGAAAAATATATTTGGGTGTCATCAGTGTACTGATAGCACCCTGCCCCATGCCTCCGGATGATCTCTCCCAGCGGTTTCATGTAGATGTTAGACAGCATTGGGGATAGGATGGCGCCTTGTGGTACGTCATACAATAGCTCCTTCTTTGAGGAGCAACTATCCCCAAGCATCATCATCTGGAACCTGCCTGAGAGGTAAGACCAGAACCACTGAAGCACAGTACCCCTGATTCCCAGTCCCCCCAGGCATTCCAGAAGGATGCCATGGTCGATGGTATCGAAAGCCGCTGAGAGATCCAGAAGTACCAGCAGGGACACACTCCCCCTGTCAATACTCAAATGTAGATCATCCACTAAGGTGACCATAGCGGTCTCAACTCTGTATCCTGCCCTGAAGCCGGTTTGAAATGGGTCTAGAAAATCTGTATCATCCAAAACTGCTTGGAGTTGGAAGTCAACTGCGCTCTTGATCACCTTGCCCAGAAATGAAAGATTTGATACTGGTCTGTAGTTATTAAGGTCCAGGGAGGGCTTTTTTAGAAGCGGCCATACCACCGCTTCTTTTAAACACGATGGAAAACTCCCCTCCCTGAGAGATGTATTGATAATATGTTGTAGTTGTAATCTAATTGCATCTCCTCCCTGGGCGACCAGCCAAGAAGGACAGGGATCAAGAGGGCAAGTTGTCCTCCTCACTCATCCAAGCAGCTTGTCCACGTCCTCGGTACTCACCAGCTGAAACTGATCCCGTGTAATTCTACTCGTGGAGTCGCTGGACACTCCATTGCCTGCCTCTGCTATAATGATGGCATCTAAGTCGGCTCTTATCCGAGAGATTTTATCTGTGAAATGAACTACTTCCCAGCCTTGTATTTGAACTCCACACAGCACTCACATCCTATATAGCAAATATCATCAAAACGTTACAAATACTGACATATATAACTGGCAATAAACTGTAAAACATCACAATGTCCTGACTTGGTTATAGGCCAAGATCAACAGTCTTTAGGGCCCGCTTAAAGGCTTGTAATAACTGGCCTTGGTATAATGAACTGCTGTTTGGCCTTGAAACAAAGCCCCATGTCTTCCTGTTAGGTAATGTTGCTTTTCTGGGGAATACTAGTGTGTCCTCTCTTCCTTTCTCAGAGCCATGCTGTTCTTGTTCACACAGGTTAGTAGTGCGTCTTTTCTATGAAATCTGAGTCCCTTATATAAAAATGATTTTCTGTTGACCCTTTCTTGTCTCCTCTCTATATCTCTCTGAGACAGTTTGCCTATATTATCTACAGAGCAATTTTATGAGGTTTGCTTCAAGAATTCCATCTTTGGCTGTAGTTTTCTGCACATATGGTGTGTTGGCTTCCACATTTTGAGGAAACAAAGTAGTAAATGTGATTGAAGAATTACTAGTATGGCTGCCTCTTTTCACTTCCATAAACATAATGGAAAGCAATTTGAGGGAAATAGTCACAATGCTAATTAAGGGTTTTAATTTGTTAATTGTCTCAGTTTGATTAGGGACAGATGGTGATTATCAACAAATCTAAATGGACCCTTCTAAGACTGTTTTTAGTAGTTACAATAAACTTGTAAAAATAGTTTAAAATAAAACTAAACTACACATTATGGTTGCATCGAATGCCACCTTTGATTTTAAAATGTTAATTGATTCATTTTTAAAAGAACACAAGGAGGCATTGGATAGGATTGGTTCTGAACATAGGAGATCCAGATGCCTACCCAACCCCAAAACCTACCGGGCCTAATCTACATCATGTGCTCATTGTAATGATAAAACAAGAAAAATATTGTGTGGAGCTTTTGAGTTTGTGAATATAAATACGCCAATCTCTGCAGCCCTCCCCTTTTTGTGGTATTATTCAACCATATATAACTGGCCCTAAATACAGCTAAAAAAAAGTGCTGAATATTCTGGATTTCACACAGCTTCTGCAGTGTGCTAAATATCTGATTTATTGCTGGGGGAAAGCTGTAGGCTATATGGGAGGAAATCAGTGGATTGCTTTATAAGTAAAGCATAACTCATTATATGTTTGCTGTGGAAAGCCGAAGATCCACGCTTACCTCTTGTAACTCAGTCTTTCTGTACCTTGGGCCATCAGGCAGAATGTTGACTTGAATTAATATTAATTAATTAATATGTAGTGCAGCATCAGTGGGTGTGAAGAAAGCAATGAGAATCACTCAATTTAGACTGTCCCAAGACCTCTTAACTATCCCAGGGCTATGTTAAATTCAGGAAAGAAAGAGGCTATCTCCTCTATAAGAGATCAAATAGAATGTTCTTGACTTTAACAAGGTTTGACAGTCTGAAGGCTGGCTATGGATTGGATCCAGATTTAGTCATAGTTAGAGCAGACCCATTGAAATTAATGGGACTTAAGTTAATCCTGACTAAGCCTCACTGATTTCAGTAGGTCAACTCTAATCATGACTAGGTCTGGAGTTACCACGATGTATGTATATGCATGTGTGTCCTTATCTATGGACAGTACCCAACAGGGCACTTACACTTTCGCCTATCTTTTCTGCCCTGTCAATTCCCTTCCACAACTGGTGGGTCCCACCGATTGCATTGTGTATGTGGGACCTATTGCTTATGCAAGGAAGATTTAGTGTTTCCTACGGGAAGCCCTGAAATAAGCAGAAACATTAGTTTCTGGAAGGAGGCAGGTTGGCGGAGTTCCCTTATGCAAGTTGTGCTGACCTGCTTCCACCCAGAAACTAGCATTTCCACTTGTTTCAAGCTGCCCCAGAAATGCTAAATTGCTGTTGCGCAAGTGATGGGGGCTGTGATGCAATTGGCTGGGGTAGAAGAGAATCAGCACTCCATTGGACTCTGCCCCGTATATTCTACTTTCTAGTCTAATATAGTTTTCATAGATAATTACAAATCAAAACATTGGATGCTAGATCAATGCTAGTCATTTTTTTAAAAAAATGAGGAAATGGTGTAACTCCTGTAGGAGTTGGAACAATAAGAGAAGCATATTTTCAACAATTAAATTATTGCAAAAAAATGTTTACAATGTTGTTGCAACATTTTGAACTTTATACACATAGACAAATTTCTGTTATTATAAGTGAATTATACTGCAACAACAAAACCTCCTTTTCACCACACATGTTCCCTTTATCAACCTTATCTTCCAACACATTGAGATGTAGAAATAATAACTTTGGTGGTGGCAGATTCATTATGGATCCTTTGGACCCTTGAGAAGCAGCTGTGGGAAGAATTACCTAATACCTAGTCTGTTTCAACTTGCTTAACCTTTTAAAATGTGATTTTTAAATTTAGAGGCTCCTTTTAAATTTGAGTCCTGCAGTGTCCTTGAGAAGGTAGCTTCAATTTCCTGAATAACCAAAGAGGTTAGTCCTGACGATGGAAGGTGACTTCTGTTTTGACATGCTGAAGGAAAAAGGGAGCACGATTTTTTAATGTCTTTTCCATTTTTGTTAACAATTCATGTTTTGCTTATCTAGTTCAAGTAGACAATAGATTAGCATGACATGAATGAGCTGCAGCAAGCCCTGAAGCTGTGGTTAACACCAAATATAGTATGTTGAAACAACCTAGCTTCACAAGTTGGCTTGTGTAGAACTAACCATAGTTCATCTTAAACTTGTCATTCAGGGTGATGCAATAAGTGGTGGTTAAACAAGAGTAGAAGTCAATGCCTCTAATTTCTCCTGGCCGCACAGGAGGAGGAGTGGGGGAAACATATAGGTCAAAGGCTCGCTGTTACTTACTTATGCTCAGCCAGCATTGGGCAACTTCTGGCCCTCAACATGTTTTGGCCTACAACTCCCATCAACCTTAGTCAGCATAGCCAGTGGTCAGGGATCAGATGTTTTGTAGACCGAAACATCTGGAGGGCCACAAATTGCTCACCTCTGCATTAAACTATAATTTAGTGTGGCGTTCAAATGCACCCATTATGTCTTTCAGTTGAGCCTTTTCCCTTTTTCATTCTTTCTTACTCGTTTTTCTTTAATAATACATCTGATTTCCTCATTTTTCTATGCTTACATTAGATGTCCCATTTATTTTTGCATAATCCCCTAAAAGGCTCTTACCTGTCATTTTCAATGATTTTAAAAAACACAATTACTTTTATTTTAGATTCCAGAAATGGAAAAGAATGACATTAAAGACAAGTTGCAAAATGCAACTCCTGCTTTTGGCTCCTCTGATGTAGAAAAAACTGTCTTCTATAAAGTAAGTGAACTGCACAGATTGCGATGGCATTTAGTATAAATGAAAAATTTTGCACTGTCGTTCCCATAGCTTCAGTTTTTCCACTTAATTTTTCATATTCTGATTACTTCTATCCACAGTTCTTGTGTAAAATATTTGTCTCAAAGGAAATGGCTGGTTGATTTACCAATCTATATACTAATCCTAACTTGCCAATATCTGTGCAGATCAGCAGATGAAGTACTTTTCCTGGCTGAAAGTTGAGTATTCACGTATTGAAACAAATCTTACACCGATGAGGTCTGCAGGAAGGTACTTTCTGTGAAAGAATTGCTCTTTGTAGGAAAAAGAATCATCCTGAAGTTAGGCTTGAAAGCACTGTTATTTTACAGAAAGTTTCTCAAAACTAACAAGCATCCTAAACAACGTTCTGTAATAATAATAATAATAATAATAATAATAATAACAACAATTTATTTCTTACCCACATAAGCTCACACATAACTAAGGAATTAGTTTTAAGAACTGAAAGTCTCAGACAACCAATCTCAGTTGCTCTTTAGTTCCCTACCTACCCCTCATATCAAGTGATGTCTGTGTGAATCAACTATTTCCTTATGATGTTATTCTATGTCCCTGGTCAGTGTGGGTGAAAATCCCAACGACATGAGCACATCCAATCTTCACAGAGGGTGCTGAAAACAAACCTGTGGCTGCAACCTCAGAACTGATGACTCATGAAAGATTGTGGTTCATTTAATAAATCAGGATGCTTTTCCATTTTAATTAGCACCCATTTGCAAGCACCTGCCTTTTTATGACGTGAGGATAGAAACTTCTGATTTGAAAGGCTGCTTCTAAATCCATGTCATTCCTTGTATCTTGGTTGGGACATAGGTCCTTCAATTGCTAAGAGTTTATGTAAGTTCCATATCACATTGCTTCTGTTACAAATTCTCTTCAGGTGTTTAAAATGTTGTTTCCTTGATTTATTGGATTTTTATTTACTTCGGTGTGGTATAATTAAGTTAAAATACACTGGCCTGGTTCTTTATTGATTGCAACTGGTCTTTTCTTTTCCAATTCAGGTCCCTTTCTGTGATGCTGTGGATTTAGTTCGTGTCAGACAAGTTTACTTTCATGGTGGTTATGCCTATGTGCCTCGGCAGGATTTTCTTTCCATTGTCTTGAACAATTACAGAACCAAACTGTCAAAAGCCCTGGCAGTAAGTCTTTTTCCTATCTAATTTGCTCTGTGTTTCATGGCCCCTTTTTGTTTTCAATGTACAAATGGCTACATTGCATCCAGCCTGGAAAAAAAATGATTGAGGTAGGGCATGGGGATTAAGTTTACAGGATGTGAGAAGTATTTGAACCTTAAACGCCTTATCCTCGTTAAATAGCGCTTCGCCTTCACCATACAGTGAACAACTGTAGCTATTCTGCCAGAGGTGGCATTAGTACTTTGCAATCATTTTCTGTGTTATTGGCAATCAGGTTTTTTTAAAAATTTCATTCTAGTCAATTTTGTAATAATTTAGGTAGAGGTAGAAAAACAGAGGCAAAAATAGTGATTGTCTTCTTTGGATATGATTAACAATATTTGAGTCAACTTTATTACTCTTGCTGGTAGCATAAATTTTTGCTTTTCGGGAAAGGTTTGACTCCAGTACGCTCTAGTCACTGCACTGTAGCAATGTTTAGAAGGTACCTTTGATTTCAGTTGCCAAAATGTTGGAAAGTGGAAGCAGATTCGTGTTTTATTAAGCGGTAAGATAGAATAGTCACATTTCTCCCTGTGCCCCCCCCCCAATATCTCTGTGAATAAATATATAGGCCAGAGGTGTTCTTTTTTTAATAGAAGAGTAAGATTCATGGGTTGGCTTGATGAAAGAGTAAAATTCTGGGAGATGGAAGCTCCAATGCCCACAGCTGCCTGTAGGTTAGGCTGGAAGTTGTTATGTAATATATCTTCAGATAACAATGGAAGCAAACTGGAAGTTGAGAAACTTATAATTTAAAATGCTTGTTGATCTTTGGGGGGGGTGCACACATATGTGTTGGGGTGATCTTAAAAGGATCCACTCGCTTCTCCAGATAAACTAAATCACTCTTTCTCATCCTGGTGCTTTCACCTCCCATCAGCCCCAGCCAGCATGGCCAGTGGTCAAGAATGCTGGGAGCTGTAGTCCAAACCATCTGGAGGGCACCAAGTTGGGAAAGCCTGCGCTAAATTATCTGAAGTGCTCTTGTGTCACTTCTCCCGCTGCCACCTCATTAAGGTAAACGCAGCGTTAGGTTTAAGGGAGAAATCAGTGGCTGAACGTCAATGCAAAATTTAGTGCGTAATATAAATTTTGTCCTCTCATGAAAATGTATCATCTCATCTATTTATAAGCAGAATCCCTTATTTACATTTGCAATGTGAAGTGATTTCACATTGGGGAAGAACTGATGAGTGTTCAGTTTCAAGTCAAAACTCTGCCCAACAGGTCTTTGTTCTTAACCAATTTTAAATATGTTTGAAATCTTAATGTATACACCCCAAAGGAGTTGGTTATTATCAGTTATTAACTGTAAATGTTGGCCAGGCTTTTAAAGACCAGATGGAGTCTATGAGGCAAATATTGGTAGAATATTGTGGTGAAATGAAATTATTTTCAGTATTAAGAAATGTTGGTCTTATCTGTTGGGCAGAATCCAATGGCACATGAGTGAAAGTCTGCTCGTACTATGGAACTTGTAGTCGTGTGTGGTTCCCCCCCCCAGCACCCTCCTAAAAACTGCTCTAGAAGATCCCCACCAAAATCACATCTTTCTATTCAATTCCCCCTAATATATGCAATTTTTAATTAAATAATTGCATCCCAATATTCAGAGAAGTATGAAAACCAAGTGATAATTACATTCCAATTCATGTATTAGGTCGGAAAGTGTGAATTAGGCGGATTTGTATTAAAATCCCTCTCCTGATAGACATCCTTAGATGTTTGTCAGAGAGTGTTCTCTGCATATACATTTGTACTTGCAAAGAGCTACAAAGTTCAAGGACGGTATCTGGTTGGGCAGCGTCCGTCCTCAAGGGAGCTTACCACAAGTATATCTGTGTGTGCAGATAACTCTTTCTGTTACACACCCAACAGGCTTTCTTCAGATAAGTGTGGAGGCAGTGTGTGGTTCTGGTGATGGGCAGGGTCAGCCTGTGTGTCCCCGAGAACGCCTCCATGCATTCATTGAACAGGTAGAAGGGTTTCTGCGAACTCCCATACAGGCAATCTGCTACAAAACAAGCATCTTATTGCCCTGCCTTGCTGGAGGTGGGGCAGAAACTTCAAAGGTACCAATGCCTCAAAAAACCCTGGTAGAATGGTCTACAACTAGCTAGATGTTCTGAGTAAACATGCATAAATATGCCAGCTAGTACAGTTTTAGATGCTAAGTCATATATGATGCATTTTGTGTTGTTAAAGGGGTAAAATAAATTTAGATCTAATAAGAAAGCAAATATTGCATATATTTCAGTTTCACCATCCCCTAACTTCTGCCTCCCTGCAAAAGCTCCCCACAGGCATCAACATTTCTGGAATGTGTACATCTCATGGAACTTCATTCAGTCTTTCTTTATACATTTTGGCAGGTTTTTAAAAATCCTCATAGCTCTCATCTGAATCCTCCTTGTAACCTGTCAATACCAGCTTAAATTGTGGTGTCCAGAATCTCTAAGCAACGTTTATTGACACTGGACCTGTTTAGACAACATGCTAAGCCATGGTTAGGCTGCTAACACTTTTGCAGCAAATGGTTAGTGAGCCATGTTTAAACTGTGGTTATGTAGCCACCATGGTTAGGAATGGTTCACGTGACATACTAAGTCATGGTTGACACAACATGCTAATCCATAATGTAGCTCAAAATGCTTAACCACTGTGGCTTAGTGTGTTGTCTGATCAGGGTCATTGGGTGGAACTGCTGTTTCTTTGTCTTGAAAGCATTGTTCCTATTGCCAGTAAAATGGCACTGTCCAGTTGTGTTATAGTATCAATGCTGACTCATACTCAGTTTGTCAGCTCTTTCCTACACGAAGCACTGCACGTTTAGTTTCGTTGACTTTTCATTTTGTCATCAGCTCTATTGTCCAAATTGAGGTCACTGAATCCAGCTTTCTATGAATTTGACTATGTCCCTTTTCTAAGTGTGCTTTTTCAAGCAAACATGCATTATGGTAGCTAGCGTTTAACCTTTAAAGGGTAGTTTCTGTAGCTTAGTCGCATTGTTGCGTGTGCATCATGCATTAATGGCTTTCAGAAAAGAAGCCCCCAAACAGTGCGAAGTAGGTGAGATGGTTTCTGAAACATAAGACATAATGGAAAGTTCAAATCAATATAACAATTCTCTTGTGTCTGTATTAATGGAAGTGTCTTTGAAGAGGATCATATTCTTAGTTTCTGTGCTCATGGTCTAGGTTTCTTTGTACTTCTCAGTTAACTCATTCCTTCACGCATACAACTTGATCGTGAAGTAGAAAGCCTACTGTTCAAATCCAGCCTCTGCTGAGAACTCATTGGCTCAATTTGGACGACACGATAGTCAATGGTGGGGTAATAATCAACTTTACAGTTGTTCAACTAGGGGGTACTCCCCACACAACATGGTAATAAATAATCAACTGTGGTGTGGATGAGGATCAGCGCTGAGTTGACTATGGCAGCATTCGGATGACACAATAGTCAAAACAACTGACGATTGTTTCCCCCACACCAGTTGTTTATTGTGTCCGCGGAGTTGAGCCATTAAGTCACCTTTTGGAAACCACGCTTGTCAGTTTCATCCCCATATTGGTGACTCTGCTTCTCCTCCTCCTCCTCCTCCTCCTCCTCCTCCTCCTCCACCACCACCACCTCTTCTTCTTCTTCTTCTTCTTCTTCTTCTTCTTCTTCTTCTTCTTTGATGCCTTTTTCAAAAGAAACTCAAGGTGACTTAGTGAAGAAACTGAGGTAATTTATTCTTTTGCTGTTAACCTATTTAGACCCTCAGTTATTGAAACAAAACGTAAGTTAGTTATATTTTGTTTCAATAAATGAGGGTTTAATGGGTTAACGGTAAAAGAAACATGACTGCTTTTCACTCAAGGCTTGTACCTGAGGAAAGTTACACTGTAAATATGATGTGCTGGTTAATTGGCAGTTACTCTTCCCAGTAAGAGGGGAAAATCAATACATGTTTCTTTCTATATAAGGGAAAGTAGGATCAAAATTGGTGCCATCTGGTTGGAGGAGAACTGAACATTTTAAAGATGCCCATTGGTCCTAAGTTTAAATAGAGGTGGGGCGGCAGAATCTTGGTTACACCAAAGCTGATTGGCTGAAGGGTTCTGACTGGAGCGAATGTAAGGAGCTGTGGAGAGGCAGCTGAGAGGTGTTTTTCAGGATTAGTCTGACAGAGGAAACTGTCAGGAAAGTTTACCTGGAGAGTTGCCTGAGGAAGAGTTGTCAGAAAGTGTCTTTGTGAGCTTGGGTAGCTTGAAGAAGAAAAGCAGCTAGCTACAAGAATCCGAGCTGAGAGTATGTGAAGCAGAAGCTGAAGAAGGTCTGCATGCGGGGAGAGAAAGACTCCTGGAGCAGCCTTTGGAGGAAAGAGCTGAGTATCTGCAGGTGGAGGTGGTCTGAGCAGCTGCTGGACCAAACTGAAGGCTTCAGGAGAAGCCTGGTGAATAACCTTGAAGGTTCCAGGTTGAATTCAAACTTGATCAGAAGTAAGGCTGCCTTTCAAGCCTTCATTGTTAGGCCTTTGAGTTAATTGGGGTGAAGCTTGATAGAATGGACTTAAGGTTGCTCACTCTCTCCTTCCACATCCCATGGTATTCCAGAGAGTCCCCCCTCTCTTTGGGGCAGGGTTTTCAAGGAGTGCAACATGTTGCAGTACACAATGAGTAAAGAAAGCCTTACTATGTGAGCAAAAGTTACACTTGCAGCTCTCTGGATCCAAGCCAAAAGCTCTTTGAATGTGGTATACAAATGCTATTGATAATTATACCTACAATTTGACCACTGTTGCTTTGTCAAAGCATGTTGCTCCCCTTCCTCCTGACTTAAAAATAAAAAGAAAATTCTACTCTGAGGACAAACCTCCATTTTTTTTATATAAATAAATATCAGATTTACCTTCCTTTAGTGATATATTATGTGCCAATGGACACATAGTGCTACAACTTAAGACAAAGCAAAAATTAATGGTTTGGACTTCTAAACCTAATTCTACACATATTAAAATACTTTCATGACTATGTTATTTATAGTTGGAAACTTACTGCTGCGCACAGCATTGCTTTCCTTGACACATGACTGCCCTGAAATGCAACAGATTTTATACAAATTGTCTACTTGTGATGAGAAGACATCAGCAGATCCTAGTTGCTAGGAAACAGCAGAACACCGAATAGCTTCTTTGGTTCTTGTAAATTCTTTGCATTTTTTTTTACAGTAGATCTGTACCTGGAGACGACAGAAAGTCTTATAAATCTCCACTTTAAAAACGTGTAGGGCATAATCTGTAACAGAAGGTACTGAGGTAGTTATTGTTATTTATTTTGAATATTTAAGTGTGGCAGGCATTCTCATATTAGCTAAAGTGTATGTAAATATACAGGTATAAAATGTGATCACACGCACACACATTTTGATATTGGGATTTTAAAGTTGGTTTTTGGATGTATTAAATGTGTGAAGAACTAAGTAAAAAGCTTTAAAGCTATTGATAAAACTTCTGCTCAGAATTCCAAAGAGAGGCCAGAGTACAGTTTGTTTTCTGGTAATCAAACCTATACTACAAAAAAAATCATTTCCAATAATACATTGAAAAAACAAATGGAAAAGAGAAATTTAGCACTACAATTTTGCTCATCACAATTGCTGTGGCACATGCTTTCTGGTGAGCATGAAAGTTCCTGGCAGGGGGGCAGGATGATCTGATCCTGCTCCCTCTCCCCCACCCCCATCCCCAAGTTGGGAGGAAGCCTGGAATTTGTTTGGGGTTCTCTTTTGCTGTGAACTTGCAACACTTTGTAAATGCTGAATCAAAATAAGTCTCTGCCTCCCCCTTGGCTTCTGAACTGGAGGGACGTTGGGAAAATGCATCAGTTTGGCTCTGTGTTTGCCATGTGCTTATAAATAGAGCCAAAGCAAGCTTTAGTCCTCCCTGGAGCAGGATGAGAGATACTTGCTTTCATGTTGTGTGGAATGGAACTCCCTCCACTTAAAAGTTTGTAGCTGGAGAAAGAGATTGTTTTTCATTTTGTGCTATATCTTGGGGACCGAGCATGAAGTAAGGAACAAGAACCACGAGTTTTTGGTTGCCCACCCAAGATCCTCAGGAGCAGCTGTTGGGGTACGCAGGGGATACGAGTAGGGAAATTCCTATTGTGTGTCTTACCTATGGATCAAAGCCTTTGCCAGTATGGTGCAGCAGTTGCCATGTTATGTTTAGATATAGGATACCAGAGTTTAAGTTGACACTCAGCCATGAACCTCATCTGAGTGGACTAGGGCAAGTTGTCTCTTCATTGCAGTTTTTAAAAAGCTGAAATGCTGTTCTGAGTTGTGTAAAAGAAGGATGGGACTGAAGTAACTTAATAAAGCCCTGACTTGATATATGAGGGGCCAGGTCAGCTTGCTAGGATATGCATTCGTCAACAAAATTTGAATCTTGGAAGGCAATTATTCAAGAAGTTTCTTTGGAAGATGTTAATTAGAACATGTACAACTTGTGATCCACCAAGCTGAATACCGCCCACCAAAAGCTTGATACGCCTCTTCTTTGTGCAGGCTGCCTAAGACTACAAAAACTTAAGAGATTTCCAAACACCTGATAGTCTGCCATAGATAGCTAGTGGGCTGTGTTTGATTTGGTCAGGAACAGGTTTTACAGACCTGTGTTTATATTGTGGCTGTTCTGGCCTCACAAAGCAAAGCTGAACTTTCAGATTCTCATCTAGAAATATGGGTGTTTTAGTTCAGCTGAAGTTGCTGGAATTATACTGCTTACAAGAAAATATCCACTATATATATATATATATATATAGGATTGCTCTGTACATTTTCAGCCCCAGCGCATATGTAAGTCAGTACCTTACTGCAGCCTCCCAACAAACCACAGTACCTATGACAAGTCATTTAAAAATCTTCCATGGCATTGGATACCATCTAAAAATTCCCTTAAAATGTGTTTTCCTTAAAGTTAAGCGGATATAGAAAACCCTTCCCACTTTCCATATTTACTGCTAAAACTGATCTTCCACTTTCTTACGCCATTGCTACACATATCTATGTTGCCCAAGAACTTGAAGTATGGGATGAGAAAAGCTAGGTTGGTCTCTTTTGCCTGGCACAATGAAAGATCCCCTTTCCTCTTTATGGAGAACTTGAAGAGACAATATCTTTGTGCCGGGCATTAGGGCGTTGTGAATATAAATACGGATAATGAAGCACATACATTCTGTGTCAATCTTTAAAAACAGACAAAATAGTTTGCAAGTCTCTGCTGTTGGTGCTTAGAGATGGAAATGCTGTGTTTTCCCACATGGGATAATGTTTTGTACACCTTTCTGTCAAGGATTCTCCCTTCCCCCTCTACTTAGATCTGTAAACACCATCTATCATTGTAGCTTCTGCCAGTAAATTCTATTTGGAATTGGGAGTGGGATATGCAATTTTGTGCAGATGGTGTTCAATAATATTTGATCACCTGAAGTTTCAAACTGTGAAGAAGAAGGCTTTGTGTTGTGGCATTAATATCTGAAAATTATGATTAATGAGGGTCTTGTCACTTGAGATTCATTTCAGGTATTGAGTTCTGAGTGTTAACCCAAAGTAATTCACTGTAACATAAATGGATGATTTTTATAATATGCATATACAAGGTTAGTAAGGTAATAACTTTGACAGTGCAGTATAAAACATGATTAAAATGACTTTGTCCTCTGGATGCCTCATGCTGAAGTGCAGCAGAAAAGTGCTTTCATTTTAGTATAATTTCATTTAATGTCTTCCTATTATTTCTGTGCAATTTATTATTTTTCGCCATTCGTGGTACTATGGAGCAGTTAGAAGATGTTTGGCAAGTTCAAGGTACTTGCAATATTTTTGTGAAATATTTTTAACAATTTCAGTCACTGTGCAATGGAGTGCATAAATATTATTTCTTGCAAGGTCATTTTCTGAGGTAAGATGCTGCAATTGCATATGTCAAAACAAAGTCAAGATAGGTGTAAAGGAGAGTTGCTGTTTTTATAGAATAGGCACTCAGAATGGACTGGAACTGCACATGAGTGTTTGCTAGTCATTTCTACTTTGACGAAGACTTTCCCCTTCTTCTGAATTCCGTCATTAACGGTGAGCTATGGTTCAGATCCACATCTGGGAAATGTGTGTGCCCCCCTCCTTCTGGATTGAGAATGTAGAATATCCACATGTTTGGCATAATTCAGGTTGGTGGATCCCTCTGATGCCTTGTTACTTCATGTTGAGCTCCAGTCAGTACCGTTTTATTATGGTCTAAGATTTCAGGCAGTGGTGTTGTAATAATATGGAGTCCAGCAAAGGTCACAACTAAGTGCATGGGATGTCGGATGTTTTTTGTTTTTTTTTGAGGAAAGTAATGTCATCTTACTATGGTGTGTATAGGTCTTGAGGGACTGATCCGAACAACACTGAGATGATGGGCTTGCATTAATTGATCAGTCTTTGAGTAAACAGAGAATTTAGAGCATATGTTGAACCCCTATACTAACATAGTGCATAGGAATTGGACTGTAAGATGGAAGATTTGAGTTTCATCTCAGCATGCTTGCTGATACTGGTACATGAATTTGGGTTTATTTCATTTCCTTGTAAATAACTCAGTGTGCAGTAAACCTTTTGTGTCATTAGAGCAGAAATCTAGAGTGGTTAGGATGTGATGGAAGTGTATCTTTTTGCCTTGGCATTTGCCACTATGCATTTGCAGTTCTGGGGATCTTATTTATGGGCATCTACAGTCATGGGCTTTGTGGTGTAACTTTGCATCATCCTGTTGATAGCAAGCAATATTGGTGGGGAGAAGAAGCAATATTGGTGGGGAGAACAAGCATCTTTTGCATGTTCAGCTGTTGTATTCTGTTACTGTAGATGTCAGGTGGGGTATACTGCTGCTGAGGGTAGGGGGATACACTTGCTTGCTACACAGAGGAATAAAGTCTGGCCTAATTGCAGCATTCGCTGTGGGCTGCTAACACACTTCCTTCTTGCTAGGAGGGGAACATCAAAGATATCCAGCTTACCTCTTACAGCTTAAGACTTTATTTTATTATAATTTATATGGTGTATATGATGCTTACAGTATTTGAAGTGCTAAATGCTCAGTAACGTTGCCTCAAAGCAAAGTTGTATTCCACTGATTTTTACCTAGCGCCAATGACATCAAAATGGAAACTGAAAAAGAAACATACTTTAAAGCTAATTGAAAGAAGATCATTTTTGCAGTTACTTTCCAAACAACCTGTAGAACCTTGGAAGAAAGGTTACAGGCACTTGCTTCTTACCACCCCTGGTCACTGCAAACAGTTCATTTAAAAAAAGTCAGCAACCCTTCAGCTCAGCTTGGCACCCCTCTCAGCTTTGGCACCCTGGGCGACTGCCCAGCTTACCTACCCCTAACACTGGCCCTGAAGACAGGTAGGAAATGGGGACTCTGAGATGCTGGGCTTAACTTCATCCAAAGAACTGGCCATTTCTTCTTCGTGGTCTCTGTGCATCACACATATGGGCTTGCGCCGACGCCAAGCTCAGTTCGGGAAACTTCTATTAGCTAGCTAGAGTTTTGGCGGGAACCCCTCCCCCCACCATCTTATTGCGCATGCTTGGGGTTCCCGCCTACCTCAGTTCTTCTTTGACCACTTTGCTGATCGCCTCACGGGAGACTTCCTCCGTCCGTTTCGTATGGTAGTACCTATGGAGAACGTGTAGATAGGATTAGTTAGCTTAGTTATTTCTTAGTTTGTGTTATTGTTCTAATATAAGCAAAAAAAAAAATTTTTTTTTTATTATAGTTTTTTCTAGTTAGTCAGGCTATTTTTGGCCTTCGCCGGCTTATGGCGCAATCCGAGCTTTTCAAGCACTGCTCGAAATGTCAAGCAAAATTGACACTAACTGGTGGACATTCTTTATGCCTGTTGTGTCTCGGGGAAACTCACATTGTAGATGCGTGTTCCCACTGTATGAGTTTTTCCTGACAAACTCGCCGAAACCGTGTTGACCGTCTCCGCAGTCTACTCTGGAGCAAGGCTCTTTCGGCCATTGACAAACCGCACCCGACTATGCCTTCAGATCAGCCTACTTCTGGGGAGCGTAGGCCTGGGCCAATAAATCGCTCACGCCCGGCATCGCCTAGCTCTCCCCCTTCGCGGGTTGCAGCTAAGGAGCCTCCGAGACAGGCCGCTCCGCCATCTTTGACAACTGCTACGCAAAAATCCCATAAGGCAAAAGCTAAGGACAAATCTTCCAAGTCGGCTAAGTCATCGAAATCGTTGAAATTGCAATCCTCGGTACCGCCGTCGGTACCGCCGTCGACTCCACTGATACCGTTCTCGACACCGACTACACCAACCTCGACGCGGGTGACCTCTTCGCCGGTACCGCCTTGGTCGGTACCGCAGAAAGCCCGATGCCCGCCTTCGACTGCTCTCCGGGCATTGTCTTTGCCGCCGAGATCTTCGATACCGTTCCCGGTACCGGTAGACTGTTCCTCCGAGGCCGACTTTATGGAGACGATACTGATGGAGCAACCCGATCTCCTCGGTACCGAGCAGCAAGAATGTCTTCCCATTTCACCTTCTTCGCCAGTGTCGATGCCTCTTCGGGGTCCCCCCTCCTCGCCGGTGTCTAGGTCCCTCCTCACCGGCATTGAGAACGTCTAGGAGGACTACCATCCACTCCAGGTCACGCTCCAGATCCTGCTCCGGGAACTGGGATGTCTACTCCGACCGCTCCTACGTGCCTGGGTATCACCGACACCGAGAGCCTCGGTATCGGTTTGACCCTTACACAGGCAAGCGCCTCCCATGCGCCCCTCACCCGGCGGACCCTGACCCTGAGGTTGTCTTCCAGGATCAGCCTCGTCGTTGATGACCATCATCATCGGCATCGGTGCATCCCTCGGTACCGGAGCAACGACCGGCCCCGTCGCCGTCATCAATTGACGATTACGCATCGGACACCTCTTCGGTACCGTCCCAAGCGCCTTCGAAGCCATCGCCCCCTGATGGGGTGGGAACCTTTGACAGGGCTTCCCCTTTGATGGAGCTGGGCGGTTTTTCTGAACAGCTGTTACGTATGGCGCAATCTTTAGGCGTTGAACTCCAGCACCCACAGGAAGAGGTGGAAGACAAGATCTTTGATGTCATGTACGTCGATCCGTCTCCCCAGCCCGTCTTACCTATAGTGCCTATGCTCCTTAAAACCGTACAACAGTCCTGGCCTAACCCAGCTACCAGGGGTGCCACATCTAAGACTGGACGTGCTATACAAGGTGCAGGAGTTGGATGCTCCCTTTCTTTTCCAACATCCAAAGCCCAACTCCATTGTGGTGGAGGCTTCCCAAGGCAAGACTGCTAAGGGCCGCTCAGCCCCAACAGACAAGGAGGGCAGAAAGTTGGATGCATTTGGGCGCTGCATCTACTCTTCCGCGTCCCTGGGCATCAAAGTGGCAAACTACAACGCCATGATGGCGCGCTATCAGCTCTTCCTTTGGGGGAAAGTCTCAACGCTTACAGATTACCTTCCAGATGACCAAAGAGACCTAGCAAGGGTTTTCCAATCAGAGGCCATTAGACTCTCCAAGCAACAACTAACCACATCACGGCACCTTACTGACTGTTCTGTAAAAGCCATGGTTGGGGTGGTTGCACTACGTCGCCATGCTTGGCTGAGATCTTCTAACCTGCCTCAGGAAACCAAATCCAAAATCGAAGATCTGCCATTTGACGGCGAGGGCCTTTTCCATTCTACCACGGATTCAGCCATGGACACGATTCATAAAGCTAAGATGACGGCGCGGAAGATGGGTCTTCCTACTCAGCAACAGCTGCCTTACCGGGCTAGAAAATGGTATCGCCCCGTCCCTTACCAGCCTAGACAACAGCAGGAACGTTCTCAGCGTTACCAAACGGCATAGGCCTCATCTTCCTACCAGGCCAGAAAACAATCTACCCATTTCACCAAACCCCGCAGGCAGGACGCTGGATCGAAACGGCGCCTTTGACTTTCTGCCTCCAATAAGACTCATAAACATCTCCAACAGACTTCTACCATTCCTGTCAGTGTGGTTAACTATCACCACAGACCGTTGGGTACTCGACATCATCGCCAACGGTTATCTCATAGAGTTCCAAGACCTCCCTCCTCTTGGCTCCGTGAAGTTTACGCCACCATCGGACACGCTTTTTCACGAGACGTCATCTTTCCTCGAAAAAAACGCAATTACACGGGTTCCACTCTACCATCTGAGAGCAGACTTCTACTCCCGTTACTTCACGGTGCCAAAGAAGGACGGAGACCTTCGCCCTATTATGAACCTCAGACATCTCAACAAATACATCAAACCCAAAAAGTTTCACATGGTGACCCTTTCCCAAGTTTTGCCACTACTAAAACGGAACGCATGGTTTACTCTCATCGACTTAAAAGACGCTTACTTCCACATTACGATCCATCTTTCTCATCGGAAGTATCTCCGCTTCCTCGTCGGAAGCCAGCCATTCCAATTCTCCGTGCTTCCGTTTGGCCTAAAGACTGCGCCACGAGTTTTTACAAAATGCATGGCGGCAGTGTGCACCCACCTGCGATCCCAAAACATAGAATAATACCCGTACCTGGACGATTGGTTAATAGTCTCCCGGTCCAGGACCCAAGCGATGGCAGACGTCAAGGTGGTCTCTTCTCTTCTCTCCTCCCTTGGCCTGCAAATAAACAAAGACAAATCAATTTTTCAACCGTCTCAAAGGATGCAATTCATAGGTGTACTCCTCGATTCCACCGTGGGCAGAGCCTACCTGCCCCTGGAACGAAGACACACAATCTTGGACCTGCGCTTACTAGGCCTCATGGCCTCAGCAGTGTTTGTAGTACGTTGGGCCCGACTACATATGCACCCACTACAACAACTTCTCCTCAAGCACTACTCGCCTGGCCAGAACCCACGCAGAGTCATACTTACCATTCCGGCTCACATCCGCTCCTCTCTCCTTTGGTGGTCCACTCCAAGGCATCTGTCACGAGGAATGCCGTTCCACCGTCCCTCGAGGGCTGGGGGGCACACTTAAACGATCTCAACATCCAAGGAAGGTGGTCACGTTCAGAGAGCCTCCTACACATCAATCTTCTAGAACTCCTTGCAGTGCAACGAGCTCTCCATGCCTTCCAGCTCCACTTACACGGCCATCATGTCCGCATCCTATCGGACAATACCACTGCAGTATGGTACTTAAACAAGGAGGGAGGGACTCGTTCTCCTCGTCTCCTCAGTCTCACGCTAGATATCCTTCATTGGACTATCCCGAGAAACATTTGCCTTTCAGCACTACACATTGCAGGGATAGACAATCAAAAAGCGGACGACCTCAGTCGCACGTTCCGCGACACCCACGAGTGGGAGCTGTCATGGGATATTCTCCCCCTCCTGTTCGCCAGATGGGGTCCGCCCTCCGTCGACCTTTTTGCGACTCCTGCCAACACCGTTTGCTAGAACTTCTGCTCTCGTGCAGGAATCGGGCGCAACTCACTGGGGGATGCCTTCCAGTGGGACTGGTCCAGGGACCTCCTGTATATGTTTCCCCCCTTCCCGCTGGTCGCACAGACGGTTGCAGGAGCACACAGGTACCGGGCGGACGCCATCATGATCACCCCCTGGTGGCCGAGACAACCCTGGTTCACCCATCTCCTGCGCCTGCCGCATCAACAGTTTTGGCATCTTCCCAAGATCCCGGACCTTCTCTCCAAAACCAAAGGCATGGTCCTGCATCCAGACCTCCAATCACTGAACATGACAGCTTGGAGGATCCAACCAGATGGCAGAATCTAGACATGCCGCCAGGCCTACGCTCCATTTTCGTGGCGTCCGCTAAGCCCTCCACACGGGCATCGTATGCCAGAAAGTGGAAACGCTACCAAGATTTTGCATCCCAGAAAGGGTTTCGCTGTGACAGGGGACCCATAGCACATGTCATTGACTTCCTGTATTCCTTGCACGCAGTGGGGCTGAAGCCCTCTTCCATACGGGTCTACCTAGCTGCCATTTCTGTAAACCACAGTTTGATTGACGGGTTTTCCGTGTTTACACATCCTGTCACGAAAACTTTCCTAAAGGGCCTTTGCAACCTGTTCCCATCGGTACATCCCTTGGTTCCCCAATGGAGCCTGTCGGTGGTGCTCATGACCTTAACTAAAAAGCCCTTCGAGCCACTCGCAACAACTAATTTACGTTTGCTTACTTTAAAGGCGTTTTTTCTGGTAGCGATAATGTCAGCTAGACGAGCATCTGAGCTAGCGGCGCTGCTCGTTGACCCCCCGTATCTACAGTTTTTCCCTAATAAAGTTGTACTACGCCCCGATCCTTCCTTTATTCCTAAGATTTCGAATGTTTTCCATGTTAACCAAGATATTGTTCTCCCTACGTTCTTTAAGGTTTCGGATGAACCCTTATGTTCTACATTGCACGCTTTGGACGTATGCCGTGCGCTAGCCTTCTATAAGTCCACAACTGAGGCTTATCGAAAGACTCGTACAGTGTTTGTATGTTATGGGGGGAAATCTAAAGGTTTAGCAGTTTCTAAGCAGCGCCTCTCCCGTTGGATTGTGGATGCTATTGTACTTGCCTATCAGGTCGTTGGTAAAGAACCACCCGGCCCTTTCACCGCACACTCCACGCGGGGACAAGCTACCTCTGCAGCCCTCGTATGGATCATCCATCCCTGATATCTGCAGGGCTGCGACAAGGACTAATGCCTCAACCTTTGTTAAGCATTACAGACTGGATATCAGAGCGGCACGGGACGCTTCATTCGGAAGGGCGGTCCTCTCTTCTATATGCCATTGATTCACCAGCGTGCCTACCCCCCTCCGGTAAGTCTTGCTGATTATTCGCCCATATGTGTGATGCACAGAGACCACGAAGAAGAAATGCAGGTTGTAACCGTAGTTCTTCGATTGGTCTTCTGTGCAGTCACACAACCCACCCACCGTCCCCTCTTGGCAACGCTGTTCTGTTGGACAAGAGGTTTTTATCACTCATGCTCAAATACTGCTATTCGTTACCAAAGAATATTGTTGCCATTTACCTTAGTGCAAGGCCTCACGGTCTCAGAGAACTGAGGTAGGCGGGAACCCCGAGCATGCGCGATAGGATGGTGGGGGGAGGGGTTCCCGCCAAAACTCTAGCTAGCTAATAGAAGTTTCCCGAACTGAGCTTGGCGTCGGCTCGAGCCCATATGTGTGACTGCACAGATGACCACTCGAAGAACTACAGTTACAGGTAAGCAACCTGCATTTCCTCTACTCCATTGGTCTTGTAGCAATTCAGGAGAAAAAATGTTGTCTTTTGTTTTATCGGTGTTGCATCTTGTGGGCAGTATCCCATGGGGCTGTTTTTCCTCTGCTGGTCCCGTTGCACTTGCAGGAGCAACCACTTACGCAACGAAGTTTTCACACTTCTAAAAATAACGCTAGTTTCTAGATAAGGACAGGTTGGCGAAACTCCCTTCTATGAGCTCCGCTAACCTTCCCTGTTCCAGAAACGAGTGTTTCCACTTGTTTCAGGATATTTTTAGGAACACAGAAGCCCCATTGTGCAAGTGAATGGGCCCCAAAGGGTACTGCCCTTTATGTTTTACCTGGAATTACTGATAAATCTATTATTAATATTAATATTAATATTTCTATACTACCTCATAGCTGAAGCTGTCTGGGCAGTTTACAACAATTCATAAAAATTTCACAGCATTACAAAATACCCACAGCTCAGACAGTTGCTTCAGAAGGATACCACGGTCGACGTATCAAAAGCCTCCGAGAGATTGAGGAGTATCAACAGGGTCACACTCCCTCTCTCCCGACATAGATCATTATACACCGTGACCAAGACTGTTTCCATGCCAAAACCTGTCCTGAACCCAGACTGAAATGGATTCAGATAATTGGTCCAAGAGTGCTTGGAGCTGGTTGGCCACCAGCCCCTCAAGGACCTTGCCCAGGCAAGGAACAACTGATTTAAAGTTGTTTAGATCTTCCGAACCCAAAGAGGATTTCTTCAGGAGTGGCCTCACCACACCTCTTTCATGCGGGTCGGGACCACTCCCTCTTACAAGGAGACATTAATTACTTCTCTAGCCCTGCTGGCTGTTCCTTCCCTACTGGCTCTTATAAGTCAAGTGGGGCAGGGAAGTGGTCACATGAATCTGTTCAAGCACCTTATCCATGTCCTCGAGCTGTACCAACTGAAACTCATCCAAGAAAACAGGACCAGGCTATGCTGTGGACAATTCACCTGATTGACCTGCAGTAACACTGGAGTCCAAGTTCTGGCGGATGCAAAAGATTTTATCATGGAAGTGCCTAGCCAGTGCATTACAGAGGGCCTTAGATGGGTCCACGTATCCTTAGGGCCAGGATGTAATAAGCTCCGGATGACCCTAGGCAGCATATGGGAGACTGAATAGAGGCAGTGATTTTGTTTACTTGCCGCTCTCACAGCCTTTGAATATATCTAGTTATAGGCACACACCAGAATCCGACTGCATCCACTAGGCATTTTTCTCCACCTGCACTCAATCCATCTCCTATTTCGTTAAATCCCTCATTTTTTCAAAATTTAGCAAATGTCAGAGAGGTCATGGTAAAGCACAATTTGGTGCCGTATCTCGTTACTACATTTTTGCAGAATGCAAATATGAGCTATTTTAAAACTAATCTTTATCTGTCATTCTGCAGTTGTACAAACAGCATTTTTATGTCTTTGTAAAAAGACAGTCAGGTTACTTAAGCACATTTTTTTGGGCGACATCCTAAAGGCCGTAACAATATGTTCTAGATTCTCATTGCCTGTGGGCCTCCCTGCACACCCAGTAATTAAAGAGATAATATAGCAGTGATGGGGTGTTTTAGATATATTGTTGGGTTGTAGAACTTAGAAGAAGCTGTTAACAAATATGTTCCCCAGAACTGTTGTATAAACAAGCCATCTGTTGTGCACAACCTATTGCAATTCTGATGGATTCATTTGAGCTAACCATCTATTTTTAACTGGTGAAAATGTTCACAGATGGCGAGATGTTACTGTTTGCCACAGAACTCTTTTTTGGGAGTTTTATTGGTTTAGTTATAGCATCATACTGGTTCAGTTTCCAAATCCGAACTTAAGTTTTAATTATTTACTGAAGTAACATCCCTAAAAGTGAAGTCAGCATTGGAGTTATCTGTATGGTTGCTAACCATGATGTAACAGCAACCCACACCAGTGAAACACTTCAGATGGTCCCTTCCAAACACAATGGCTGGTTTCGCACGACACATTAGGCAATTGGGGGGGGGGGGGAAGCAACCGTCAGTTGTGTTGCTTATTGTGTTGTGTGGAGGGTTACACACCATGCACACACAACTGACGGTACGCTATTCCGCCCAATTAAGCAACTGAGAGAAACAGCGGGCTTGCGCGTTGTTTAGCCCAAAGCCCGTTGTTTAAAGTGTTGTCTGAAACCAACCCCCCTCTCTCCATGCACTATTCCGTTTGGGCATAGAGTTCTGCCGGCCGGAGCAGCCGAAAAGAACCCGGCTGCTCTGAGACAGCTGGCAGAACTTGTGGTGCATGCTGGGATACAGCTGGAGGACTGAGGGAGGTGGGAGGGAGGAGACACTTCAGCCAAGATGGACGCCAGAACTTTCATCTGCTCAACGGATGGCAGAGCAACATGTTGTGTGGGGAGCACCGCCTACCTAACGCACGGTGAGTACGCTATCTCCCCCTCCGTTGCCTAATATGTCATGCGAAACCAGCCCATGTATGAGCAACAGCAGCCACCTTGATTATTTGCCATAACAAGGCAGGATAGAAAGAAGGTGGAAACGACTTGTTTAAAGGTGGTGTCTTAGCTTGGGACTATATTAAAATGTACTTCAAAATTCAGAAAATCAGAAAACTATAATTCAAGAATGGGAGAATGATGCTAGAAGTAGTCTCTGGATTTTGAGATGAATGCTCTAGATCTCTGTATCAATTTTCAGAAAACTTTGCAAATTAGACAATAGTCACCTTTGAAATATACTCGTTTGCTATTAAAAAGCAGCTTAAGAAATGGCCTTGTTGCAGAAAAAGCACATTTTTAGCATAAAAATTATTCATACTTTGTGAATGTAAAAATAATAGTTTTGCTATCATAGCATTGAAAATACTAATAGCATTGTTTTTGTTTTGTTTTTAAGAGCAGATATTAGTTAATTCCATTTTGAATAGCAAAAGAGGCTTCTGTTAGGTATCAGCACTTCCCATCCACACACACAGATCCTTGCTGCAGAAAGCTTGACCATATAAATGGGGAAAAGGTGCATGCCAACGCTAACACTAGACATTTTTACACAACTGTATCGAAGAGTGCTTGAATTCTATGAAGTATTTTGGTTACATGCAAAATAGGTGTGGTGGTAAAACTGGCATACATCTCCATTCATTGTACCTTTGCTTGAATTGCAATACCTATCTTTTATCTATTGGTCTAGATTGTTTGGCATTACAATAGTGTTTCCCCTTTTTTTTCCTTTTAGCTCTAAGAGCAATAGCTTCCATTTTGAAAGTCTAAGGCTGCACCCTATACCCACTTATCTCAGAGTAAGCTTCATTGAATTAGACATGTATAGTGTTCCACTGTAAACAGTATATTGAATGGCTTCACGATCCAAGCCCTAATACTTTTGAACTTGTGCTATTCCCCCTTACTCAGTTTTTTTGGGAGGTGGAGGTCATTCTCTCATTCTGGACTCTGAGGCTTGTCACATTTATTGCTACAGTGCTCTTTGCAGTGTGGCATTTGGAACAACTTTCCCATGTCTATCTACATTGCCTGTCAACTTCAGAACTTTTTCTCTCCTTGCCATCGCGTCTTCATTTTTTTCGGGCTCATGTTCCATAGGCTAGCTTTGCAACTGCTTCTAGCACACGAGTTTTATTAAAAGTCTGACATGAAATTGTCAGCTAAGTATCTTGCAAGTGAGATCAAAGAAAGCTGAGAATGACTTCATAAAATGAAGCCAGAATTCTTGTCTTATTTTTTTAAAAAAAACATATTCTTTAGCCAAGTCAATTTTGTTCTAAATCAAACTCTGCTTGAAGAATTGGTGTTAGTACACTTTCATATCATCCGATTTCCATTCTAATGTCATGTAAATGGAATTACCTCTGTTATATTTTACACTAGATTGGTTCAGTGATTTACTAGTGCATTGTGTACTTGATCTGACTAAATGCAAAAATATTAGAACCAATACAAGAGGTGTGCAAGTGATTTCTCCTCTCATTTTCAAGGCTTTCCATTACTGAAAAATAGCCAAGCTATTGAAAGATGCTTTATAGAAGGCTTTGTATATAACATTGCATGAGTGGTTACTGCCACTTACTTTACTACTTGAGAGTCACTGTTTCTTCTAAAATTGCTGCCATTTTTTAAAGTAAAATTAATTTCTATATTGCAATATACCATTCTCCCTGACCTCACCTTCTCCTCTAACTTTTGTATGCAGAATACAAAGTGGACTGCAATGGGAAATGTGTTTTCCATTTCACCATATTAAGTTTTTATTATTAAATTCAAATATATTAACGGAAAGTGAAGTTTTCTAATAAACTTCTTCAGGAGAATTTGGGCAAGTAAAGGGACCTATCCACCGAGTGATGATACACCTTTCTACAGTTGATTCAGTATTGTAAACTATATAAACTGGGGCCATCTCATCACTCACCAAGGTCTTCTGATGATTTGGATCCACTTATATTCTTACCTGGAGAATGGCTTTAACCAAAAACATCCATATCCACAGTAAGGCATCCTCTTTTTGCCTAACAACAACTCTTTGTACTGCACTGAAAACTACAAAAAATCCTTATAAAAAATAATTGGCTGGGTACTGTATGTGGCTTCTTTTTTTAAAGCGGAAAATATCTGTGCGGTCCTCTGGATTGTGACCAGTGCTCTAGTGCTAAAAGTACACGTTCTATCTTAGGCTCTTCTCGGGGAATCCAGGTCTTTGCTGAACAACTTCAAAGCACTAGGATGGAGAGACTTTTTTGCAGTGGGAATGTTTTACTTAAGCTTTGACTGCCTCTTTACTGTATACGTTTCCCCTACTGTGACCAATGGGTTCCCAAGTTTTCTGCCCTGGGTCTGCTGCTGAAACTGTAGCCCAAATAAGTACAGTAAGGGTTGAAGGACATACAGATTTTCTCTGTTGCTCTTGAAGGTGAATGGCTTTGTTAACAACAACAAAAATGTATTTCTCACATGGTCCTGGGAGTCATTTACTTGAAACAGTTAGATATACTACAGGGCAGAGTTTCCCCAACAGATGAGATGTCTCTCCTGATTTCTCTTAAGGGTACTGTCAACACAAACACTCTGTGACCCCCCACTAGTCTCCTGCGTATGACGCAAACCATCTTATTATGACACTTGCCTGGTCAGTCATGGCAGAAATACTGCAGATTTTTCCCGGACTGCCTTGATTGTTTTCTTTAAGTTCTTTTAACTTGGCTGTGTTATCTTGGACCTTCAGAATTCTCTAGACACTCTAACTGCTCTTCATTGAGTGGATGGAGAATGAAGCATCAATTGAGCTCACTTTAATATTTTAAGTCTGCAGCCCTTTGCACTTACCCAGGTGTAAGTCCCATTCAACACAGTGGTACTTATGTATGAGTAAACATGCATAGGATTGTGCTACATCACTTGTATGAACAGAAATGGATTATAATAAATGTCTTACTAAAGACTTCCCAAATACAAAACACACCTGCGGTACTGATACAAGTTATAAAACAAAAAAACTATTAATATTCTTCATGACAAATTACTCTAGTATCTATTCAAAATATCTCTGCTCTGATGTTTAATTTAAACTATCTATCCTTTGAAGCAGATTATAAATGAAATTAAGAGGGTTGGCAATCCTCATCTCAGTTGGATTTGAGAGAGAGAGAGAGAGAGAGAGAGAGAGATGGCCCTATTGCATCCTATTGCAATGAAACAAATTGCTTGCTGGGCCATAATAATTATTTCTTGAACTAAATCAAGTGAGTTAGCATTCTGGTTAGTCTCATAACTTACCTACAAAGACAGAATTACTTCTGTGATTTCCAAGTACATGTCTCTCTAATTTGTAGTGATAGCATTGAGTAAAAACAACAACAAAAATACTGTATTTTTAGAATATGAACAACAACCTAGGACCATATGAGGTTAGGTAATAATATATCCTGGAGTACGAAAGGTATAGTACCTGGTGTGTCATCATTTATAGTCCCTTTCATTTATTAGGAATCTGGCCATCATGCAATGTGGTATTTGAATTCTTTTAAGTCCATGGCTACCACTGAGCAAAGGAATGCTACTGATTAACTGTATTGTAAACCAGGCATGCAATTGATATCTTTTATCTGATGCTTAATGGAAAGAAAATGTTAATTTAGGGTAATGAAATAGGCCTCCCAAGTATGGTGGGTGAATAGACCATTAGGTTAATTAAAACGAGGATATGTATCACTGCTGTAGTGGAACTATCATTTTGAAGGAGACAGTTTCATTTAGTGCTTGAATAGTGAAATTCAAAATATCTCTCTCCGAAACTGGATTTACGACACATAAGACCAAGATAAATGGCAAGGGCAATTCAGATTTCTATTCATTTACTTTTACCTGCCTACTATCACTTGTCAGTCTTGACTGCTTGTCACATAAAGGTGAAGATTTATCCAGCTTTATTTAAATCAATTAAATGCAAATTGTGTTGCTTCGCTGTCCATCATGCAAGCAGCAAGTTCAGTACAAAAAGTGTTAAAGTTGTGATAAACTGCCTACAGGAAGCCTCTCAAATCTGTTTTAATGGCTATAGTTGCAGTCTCCATCTATGGACTGTCATGCTTGCTTAGGCTTTTTTTTTAAAAAAACAACCCCAAAGTACTTTAAAGATTCTGCAAGAGGAACGAGTTCTGTTGGTATTTAGTTCAAACCTAGAGCTTATCTACACTACTGCTTTAAAAACGGTTTATAACAGTTTTAAACTGGTTAATAACCGTTATTGACCAGTTTAAAGCAGTAGTGGAGATAAGCTCTTAGTTGTTGTCTTAACTTTTTAGAAGTTAAAATAGCTGCAATTGAAGAATAAATGGTGATGCTGGGAAATAACTGGGAAAAGGAGGTGAGAAGCGGGCAAGAGGCACAATATTTGAATATTTATTTATTTACTGCATTTATATCCTGCCTTTTTTCATCCAAGGAACCTAAGGCAGTGTAGATAATCCCCCTCCTCTCCATTTTATCCTCACAACTACAACCCTGGACTGAGAGTCTATGACTGGCCCAAAGCCACCCAGTGAGCTTCCATGGACGAGTGGGGACTAGAACCCGGATCTCCCGGCTCTCAGTCTGATACGCTAGCCACTACACCACACAGATTTGATTAGTCAAAGAATCAAATTAGCATCCTTACATATTTGGTCACAGGATCAAAAACAACAATCCTTCCAACACCTCAAAATGACTACTGCAGCTATACATAGTTAAAATGGGTACAACTGTAATAGCCATCCAGAGAGCTCTGCTCTACTCCGTCAGCACTGCCACCTGTCTGTTCACCCACCTGTCAGCACCTGGGTTTGTGTCCTAGTGCTGAGTAAAATTAATCAGAGAGCCCTTGCACAAGAGGAAGGTACTTCTTTTCAAGTTAGGGGAGGCCCTCCATTTTTTTCTAGTTCCCCAGGTCCTGCAGCCTGGTGATCCATGGTCCAAGCTGTCCTGGAAAGTACCTAAGCCCACACGAACAGTTGGGATGGTGGGCATTGGGTCTACAGCGGGAAGGACGAGATGAGAAAGCTTTGTCACACGTATGGAACTCTGCTTATAGTTATCTCGATCCCGCCCATTGAGTTAGAGGATTTTTTACTTCTAAGATTATCTAACATACACACACACACACACAGCTATTGAAAGTGTAATATGAGTGGGCAAAAGGTAGAGCTCCAGATGTTTTGGACCAACTCCCATAAGCCCCCTCCCTGCTCACCTCCTTAAGTCTAGAAAACAATGAGGGATAATGTTGTTATTCTATGACAGCACAGAATGAAGGATTGCTTCATATCTTCTAGCCATCCTGGACAGGGAAAGATTGAAACCCATGTTTTATGGTTATGTGTGTCTGTTTTCCCTACTTTTGGAATAGCACTTTGACAATTGTTTAAATTAATTGTTCTTGCACATTTCTGGAACATTTAGGTTAATAAACTTTTAAAAATTAACACTTTTGGAGGCTAAATGTTGCTAAAACGACCAAAAATATTAAATTCCAAAGTAAAGCAATATAGATTAGTGACCTTGTACATGTTTTTCCCCCTATTGACAACTTTTTATCTCGACTTTAAAGAATAGAAAATCCTTTGGGCAAGTAATTTTCCATTAGTCCTTGGTTTTTAATTTAAAAAAAAGCCTGCATCAGAGTGCTTTTGAGCTCTCTAGCATTTAGCTGTTTTATTTTTTATCTTGTTAATTGTCAGACAAATGTTTTTTTTTCTGCAAGGATTGCATTCTCTTTGTGGCACTGTAGTATTCAGTGTTTGCTGTAGCATTGATACTGGGACTACTGGTAGATGATGGTTTCTTACCAACAAATTTTTAATGTGTCACTGTTACCAGCAGCCTGATAATAAGCCCAAATAGCCAGTCACAATGACTCCCTAATTCAAGCTGTTGTCAATGGTTGTTCTTATTTTTGACCCATAGGGATACACTAGCAGAGAGATGCCGTGCAAGGTCCAATGGGAGGGTAGACAAGAATTGAAGCTTAAAATGAAATAAAATGTAAGACTAGATGTAGCAGAAACCTTTTAAAAACAACTATGAAGAATTCCTTAGCAAATATCTATGCCATATGGGGTTGGATCCAGAACTTCATGTGGAAGGCAAAACCGATCCAGTGCAGTTAGCAGTAATCCACTTCTGTGCCAGACCTACTCGGAGGGTTTGGGGGACTCCCTGGAGCAGTGGGTGAGGGGGGCTGCAGAGCAAAATTGCCCAAAATGGCCTCCCTCCTTTCTACCAGCGGAAGCATTTTGTGCCGAACTCTGCTCAGGGTCAGCAAAAGGAAATACTGGATCCAACTACGAATAAAGTCCATCTGAATAAATCCTAACGTAACCATTCCTAAGGCCTCAAAAGAGAGAAACCACTAGAAATGGCAAAAGACTGGATTCCAGACTGATCTGTGCCCAGTGGATCAGTGGTGTGTGCATCTGTGTCTTTTGGGTTGAATATAAATGTTCCAAAAGCATTCCTAAATTCTAGTAGAGAAAATATGTAAGCACCAAATCCATGTATCTGTTCTTACTGGGACACTCATGTTTCCCTGTCTCCACAAATAAGTCTAAGCCAGAGGCAGAATATAGGAGGCTCACAGGGTGAAACAAGGATCCTCAGATCTAACTGTACTCTTCATAAACCAAAATGTGCAGCATATATTTCCTTATCCTGAGAGATGCCTTTAGTGGCTTTTAAAATATCTGAGAGCTTTTTAAATTTTTGCTGCCTGTTTGATGTTTTATCTGCATGTCTGCTAGTCTTACTTGCACTGTTTTTATAGTGTATCATATTGCCCTTTTATCTGTTCTGGTTTTGTTGCAACTAGCTTTACTGCAAGCTGCCCTGGGGCCTTTTGATGGAAAGATAGGATATACATCCTGTAAATAAAACAAATAAATAAACTTGTCCAATGGGAGAGGCACGTAAGCAGATGGAATACTTTGAACACAAGCTGTAATTGTTATTTTCTGTAGATATTTGTACTGCTTTCATAAACAATGCTATGATGCATCCCAGGCACATAGAGAATAAAATCGGTATTGACATTCCTTTCGTTCTAACCTCTAAAATATTCAAATAAATGTGACTGATATATGTGATATAATTCCCTCTAATAACAGTTAGTAGTTTAGTGCAAAATGATGTTACAGACAAACACAATGGAGGCTTCTGATATGCTTTGTGGGGGACGACAAGTTATGGGCAATGTATGATTTCTAAAAATTGCCCCACCCCAAACAGTTATCTAAGGACTATGTATGTGTGTGCTGGTGGTCAGGTGTGGGAAGTGGACATGTGCAAAGCCCAGGAAGGCTATATCCTGAGCCTCAGCAATAGAACAGGTCCAAAAGTAGGAGTTCTTCCTTATGTGATATGTGCTCTCAAGAACTACCAGACCCAGATTTCTGTATGTATAGACAGAAGGGACGGACAAAGCACCATGATATCAGGGACAGGGCTGGCCCAAGATATTTTGCTGCCTGAGGCAAAGGACAGTGACCTGTTTGGCCCAATCAAAACAAGCCACTGTGGCTAGGGTGACCAGTGACCACTGTGGCTAGGGGCCCTGCCTTCTTTTGTATCTGGTCACTCTAGTATAACGCATGTACCTTTAACTGTTGTGATGAAGAGGGAATTTCACCAGGAACTAATTGCATACAGATGACACTGACTGAAATTCCCTTTTCTCTACAACTGTTAAAGTTACATGAGCCCTGACCTGGATTTTATCTGGTCAGCCTAACTGTGGCCAGTTTAAATTGGCGGCATGTGCTGGGTGCCAGAAACCTTATTACCTGCCTGGGTGTGGCGTGGCGTGTTGTCCAAATCCAAGCGGCATGGCTTGTTTGAGGGGGAAACAACCCTCAGATAACCCATCAACAGGTCACTGAGCCAGTTCACATGAATGCAGCAGCCCACTGTGGCTTATTTAAGCCATGGTGGGTTGTGGTGCATGTTGGCAACCATGGGCTGATTTTGGGTTGTTTGTGGTTTGTTAACCACAGAAACAACTCACCCTGTGCAGGTTTCGAATGTCACGATAGACCACAGTACAATTGATCTAGCATAAATCTGGATCCAACCCAACAGTTTTGCATCTGCATTGATTCATTGTAATGGGGGGGGGAAATCAAAAGATCAACAAGATTACGTAATTATTCAGGCCAGTCAAAAAGTTACAAAGTGGACAGGCTGGATATTATGATAATGAAAAAGAGCAAAAAAGGGGGGAGTTTAGGCTCATGGTGTGATTTCAGAAATGGAACATGTAGTTTCAGAATTAAATTACAAAATTTTCTTTAATGCACGTATGTGTTGGGATTGTAGCATGTGTGTGGGAGGGGGAGGGTCTATGTTACAAGTTGTACCACTCCCACAAATGTTGCTGAGGCTCTGAATGCAATACTCCCAACTGACCTAGAATGAGAAACTCCTTGCCAATATGCAATGGCTAAAGTATTGCATGTGTGTACACGCACGCTACTAGGAATCCACTGCAACATTTTGTTGTCTCACTAAATCATAAACTGGATAGTTGTAGAATACAAATACTTATGTAGAGCATTTACCATGTAATAATAGTAATTCCGTTTCAGCACTTATTCGTGCTTTCAGATCGATGTGGTTAGGAATTTTGGAACACCCTGGTCCTACATGCACAAAGTACGATATTCTATTGAAATGAATGGAACTTGGATTTTTACAAATTTCGATGCATTCATTGTATCACATAATGGATGAGATTGAAAGAAGGGGCACATGCAAGCAGGATGGAGCTGTGGAGAGACAGGGTCTTGCCTTCAAACTGAATAGCGTAGTGAACAGCTGTTCCAGCTACATGAAGTACTCCTTTCCCATTTGTCCCTTCCCTTCCTTTGAATCCTGACCCCTCTTCTCTAGATGCCTAAAGCAATCAGCCCTTCTGCAGGAGACAGAGAGAGCTCAGGGTTCCTTTGATTATCCCGCTTTTGAACAATTGTATGAAGTTCTTTTATTAGCTCCTTTTATTTTGTTTTATATTTTTGTTAAAGGCAGCACCTAAATACAATAAATGTATTGTAACTTGTTTTGTTCAAACCTCTCTAGTACTAAGACCATATGAATCCCCACTGATATCACCTGATTTTTCTTAATATAAAAGATGCTTGTTGGCTGTTAACAAGAAAAAGAAAACTGAATTGCTGCTACTTTTAGCAGTGTGTTTTTGAATTTTAACAGTTGTCTCTAGATGTGCATAATGCTAAAATATCACTACATATTTGTTTGCTTATTTTAGTATTTCTGGAGAACTGCAATATGTTAAAGGTTAACATCAAACGTTTTCTAAATTGATCAGCATTGAAATGTCAGCTGTCTAGTTATGGCAGCATACCAGCATGCAAACATTGGTCTAATATTGATTTCCCTGGTTGCATAACATTTGCATTGTGACATTTTGCTACAACATTAGCAAAGTGGTTGTTTCTGGATCAATCATGTTTTGATAGTACGCACCATACAATTATACTTGATGTGACCTATTTGGAATTGCATATTAATGATCAGTATATATTTTTTAAAGTTAACCTGGAGTGTGAATTGTGTTCAATTGAAAAAGATGCAATTTGCAAGCATACGTCTAAAGCTTTATAAAACTATATTTAAGATGAGTACCAAATGTAGTCAAAGCAATATCAACAGTGCAACTCTATACATTTCTGCTTTGATGTAAGCCGGATTGGGTTTAGTGGGGCTTACTCCCAGGTAAGCGTTTATAACATTGCAGCCTTAATTAAAAAATTGGGATTCTTGTGAGAGTTGTATTTAATTCTGTGTATTGGTCTTTCATGAAAGAGAAATATTTTGGCCTTTTTAAAAACAAGTCTATGATATTCTTAAAGGAAATATTTAATTTGCATTTCCATCTAGCATTTTCCATAAAACCAAACTTACCTTATCGTCCTATTCTTATTATACCATTTGATAGGAGTAATAAAATTTTATCACGTTTTATACACCACCCTTTCTCCCAGAAATCGAGAGGAACGTACATGGGTGACCACACTTCCCTGCAGTTTTATCCTCACAACAGCTTTGTGCTGATCATTTGTCTGAGAGAAAGTGATTGGCTCAAGGTCAACTTTGTGGCTGAATCTGGATCTGTCCCAATTCTGTCTAAACTGGTGGGGGGCGCTGTGTGATTTAAAGCATCAAAAAGATAATGTGGAAATTATTCTGAGCTTTCTTTACATTTTTAACTTGCAGTTATTTCCTTTAAATTCAGAAGTAAACAACCTGGTGTTCTCCAAGTTTCTTGGACTGCCACTCCCATAGTCACCAGGGGTTATTTCCAATGGGTAGTGTCCAGTGTTAGTCTAACGTAAGTTCAGCTAAGTAGGACTAACATGGATATAACCACAGGTCACCTACCCTGCCCTAACTGATACGAGAAATGAAAATGGCTTGGGGGCTGGGGTCAGAGAGGGAAGAAATGGGAGAAGAAAGAACTCAGCCTCCTTGGCACTTTAAATCATTCCCCATTCCTTGTTTTAAATGTATTGGTGGGACTCCTGCATTTGAAGACAAGTCTGCCACTGTCATATTTAGCTATTTTATTTATTATAGCACTTTTATACCACCTTTTAGCCAAAAAAGTTGTTCAAGGCAGCTTACAAAAATAATTTTTAAGACCGTCCCTGCCCACAGGCTTACAATCGAAAAAACATGTCACAAAAGGAAAGGAGATTGGGAGGGAGAAGGAAAAAAACAAATTTAGGCACTAGATACTTAGTTGCAAAGTTCAGAAGGTCATGGACACAGTGGAAGGGCTACCACTTCCTCTTTCTCTCCCGCTTCCTCTCATAGCCTCATACAGAAACAGGCAGGATAGAGAGATGCCTGGTTGCTGCTTCCATTCCCTCTGATGGCCTCAGTAGCGACACTTGGTAGCCGGAGAGAGGGGGTCTCTCAGCTGGAGCTGGATCATATGTAGTGTGTGTCTTGCTGCATTGTGGATGGATTAGAAAGAACTGAGTGTTTCATATATAGAGCGATGTCTTGCCCAAGCTGCTCACATATAGCAGATAATTAGATGAGCATGTAAAGTAATTATAATCAATTATATTAATGGTAATATGTTTAACAAAATACTGCTGCTTAACAGAATTTGATGATGATATGATGGACCTCCATGTTATTGCCCTGACATAGTGTGGGTATTATCTTGGCATTAAAAAAATGTGAAAAGTGGGGAGATTGTTCCAACATACTATGTTTTGCTCCTCTTTGGAAGAAAATGCATAATAAAATGTGGAATTGTCAGTTGTAAAGGACAATGGCTCCTGTTCAGACTTGTCCTTTGCTTGTCTGGCTATTAATCAAACACTATCAGTCTGCACTGAAAAGCATTAAATACTTGCATTGAAAACCAATCTATCAAGTGCATGTCTTAAATCTTTCTTTAGAGTTGTGACTAGTCAGAATTTCTAATAGATATATAGTTCTGAGGAAATCTAATTTCTGAGCATTAATACCTGCTATATCATTAATTTCTGACTAAAGATTGCACATGGGATTCTAAGATCTAGATGTTCAAGAATAATGAATTTTGTATACATTTGCAGTGGCATCTGAATTAACCCATGGAATTATGGTTTTAGCTTATCTAAATTATTATGTTTAAAATAACTGTCTTTGTAAATTCTTGGGTAGGAAGCTGGGAAGAATCTTTGTCTTAGACCTTGGGGAGCTATTGTTAGTTCGAGTAGACAGTCCTGGGCTAGATGGATAAAGGATTTGACTCTGTTTAAATCACCTTCATGTGTGCTCCCAGTCCCCTCCCCATTCCACTTGTAGCTGGCGTGGAAAGAATCACACTGGTTAACTCTCTGTGCTCGCAAAACGGAGTGGGGAGATGGGGAAAAGGGGGCATTCCTGGGGGCAGAAGGAGACTGGGGCAGCTGCACCACACCATTTCCTATGGCCTCCCCAGCCTCCTTCCCTTCCTCTCTGAGGTGCCACTGCTAGATGGTAAAATCACCCATCTAGCAGAAATGCAGGGCGGCTGGAATGCGGAGACACCATTGATTCCCCTCCCCCCTGCATTGCAAACTCAGCAGTCTCCGAGTTTGGAGGGTCCCTACTATCCACACAGGATTGTGCCCTTAATGTATGAACTGAAAATGAAGAAGTGGTGTAAACGGAGATGGCTATCTATTCCAAAAAGAGAAGTGATGCGAGCCTTTCTGTTCTGCTTAGGATGATGATTTGCGGGACAAATGGCAAGACAGAGAAAGGATAACTTCCAATGTACAGGCTGAATAGCTGAGACTGGAATAATATCACTTAGCATTTCAAATGTTCAAAGCGCTTGATGTATATCATCTCCTTGTAATCCTTACGGCTGCCATGTGAGGTAGATTGATATAATTATCTCCATATTGGAGATGGCCAGAGTGGGTGGGGGAGAGTACGGTGAGTCTGAGAGTGGCTTGTGTATCACTACATGTTGATTTTGGGGCAGAAATATGATTTGAACTGGGGTTGCTGATTTGAAGTTCACGCATAAGCAGTGTGTTACATCAGCACTGAAGAAACCCTGACAATTTAGGACAGAGATCTTCACCCTTTTTCGACCTGTTGGCAGGTTTGGAATCCTGACAAAATGCCATGAAAACCACTGACAAAATGGCTGCCATGTAGGCATAGCTATTCATAAAATGGCCACCATGGAGGAACATGTGGTTACTCACAAGATGGCCACCATGGGGGTGTCAGGTCAGAAAGATGACAAGATTCCAAATAGTTCAAATATTAAATAATTTACTAGCAAATAAATAAAACAGAAATAAAACAAATTACCTCTCCCCCAACAAACAAACAAAAGGGCACTGAGGACAAGCACCGCATCTCCCAACACACAAAAATAAAGCGTTAAAGACCAAGCACCCCCCCCCCCCCAATAATGCCGATAGGAGAGTGAGCAAGCAGGAGGAAGATGTCCTCTTTGCCGCTTGCTCCCCTCTCAGATGGAAAAGACCCCAGCCCACTTAATCCCATCCCCATCTTGCCGCTTTGCATTCAAGGGGAACATTTACCTTTACCTTCCTACACACCCACCCCACCACTCACACGAAGGCCTGCCAGGCACAGAATGGGAGTATGGACATAACCTATTACTTTGGCCAATCAGAGAGCAAGGAGGCATGTCAAAATTGCAAGGGAGGTACATAAACTTGAAATGATAGAAAAACCAGGCCCATAGACTTGAAAATATAGAGGGATCAGGAAGTCAGTAGACATACCTTGTATACATAGAAATCACCTTGAGAGCGCCATTAAAGACCTCGCGGGTGTATCTGTGCCTTCGGGAGCCCTGGTGGGGAACTCTGGTCTAGGCAAAGTGCTGTGGATGTTAGAACGGAAATTATTTGGCAAGACAGTAACTTCAAGATACAGCAAGTTGATAGTAGAAGAAACTTCTATGGGAGCAGTTACCGAAACATGGATTCGTTCAGTATTTCTGTCAGGAGTGAATTCAGCATAGGAGTCGATTAGTTCTATCTGCCATAAGTAGAACTAAAGTAGTTGAAATGCAGTGGTGAACAGGTTTAGGGCTGAAGAAGAAACTGATGAAAGAACTTAAATAGTTTTAATTTAAAGGTTAACAGTTTGTATGGAAAGCTGATGTAAAGGTGAGTATAAATGGGAGCAGTAAAAAGATGATAAAAAAATGGAGGTTACAAAGGTGTTAGTGACAGAAGAGAAAAAACTTTTGATTTCTGTTCCTTAAGATTGGACTTGGCAGGTGAATCTGACGGTAAAAGACACAGGGATAATCCTACAGTCCGATCAGTTAGTAAATAGGCTATTTAGACTGCTAGTAATTGCATTGCTTGTACTAAGAAATGACTAAACTTGGAAAATTAATTTATTGGAACTCATCTACTTATGAATTTGTGTTTGGCCCTTTTTAGCTAACAGCACGATCGCTGCCCGTTGTACAAACTGATGAAAGACTCCAGCCTCTGCTTAATAACCTCAGGTAATACAAATACACATTTTCCTATAATATTTATCTACCCCAGCAAAGCAGTAATATTACTGGGTGGCCCAGGAAGGGGCAGCAAGAATTGTCCTGGATTTTTAGAGATAGCTGGTTTTGCTTTATTGGATTTGCTGGGAAAGCTATTAAGAAAATGCTAACCCATCTCTCTTAAAACGATATCAGATGTCTTATTATGAAATGCAAATACCAGATGCTTTGCATTAAAGGGAAAATACACAAAGACCCAAGCAAGTTCACAATGTATTTCCTAAATTTGGGAGCAACAGGGTGTCACCTGGTTGTCTCTAGACATTGCTTTCAAAATTGCAGCCTTTGAAATGCAGAGAGCCAGTAAGGGAGGAGGTGGGAATTACAGTTCAGCTCAAGGTTATCTTCCCAGCAGAATCCTCCCAAACACTGGGCTCGGATGGGCTAATTGCCATCAGGCCAGTTCTGGGAAAGTAGTATAATATTGTCAACCTTTTGTTACAAAGAAGTGGAAAGAAGAAGAGCTTGAGGGCTTATGCTTCACCTGGGCTGTCGTGGTGGTGTTAGTCTTGCCAATAACACTGGGGCAGACCTCTGAAAGGAACAAGCCTTGCTCTCTTTAAAAAGGTTTACGACAGGGAACTCTGGAAGTATAGCTAAGACAGCTAGCTGCTTTGTTACTTTGCATACTGACCAAACCACTGTTCTTTTTTTTACTCATATTTCTTTATTTGTATGTATTTCTACAGTTCTTAGTATTGCTGCTGCACTTATATATAGCTTCCATTTTGTATAATAAAATCTTTAAACTTAAGACCTTGGTGTGGGCTCAAAGGTTCATTTCATGATACTAGTGAAGTGCCTAAGCCATTTGACCATTCAAATGGTAAAGAGTTTTGCCTGAAGTTTCAGGGCGAGGGGGGGGGGAAACAGCCCTCGAGTATCCTGAGACGCCTAGATAAGGACTGAGCATCTCCTGGCTCAGCCCAAGGGCTAGATGGAGTGTTGGCAGTACCGGTTTAGGGGTTACTTGAAGTCTGGGTTTGGGCTGAGGCCCCTTAATACCCCTCCAGTCAGCCAGTCTCGGGAAGGGGAGGTTGACGGAGTAGGGTATTTAATGACACCCCACAGTTGGACTCAATGTAGCATTGCCTCAAGAGCGATGCTACATGGGCATCGTGAGAGAGTCCATCTGGCCTAATGCAGGCAGGTGATCGCCCTTACGGAGCCTCAGCATTTGCCCAGCCTTGTGTTTGTGTTGATGCTGGACCTGTGCCAACTTCCAACTCCCTTCCCCAAGCTTCCCGGATCTTTGGACAGGAAGAAGGAGCTTTGCAGATTTCTTTTTTTTCCTCACGGCGTGATATTTTTTTCCATTGCAATTCAGGGGTGCCTCTTCCCTCCCCTGCTTCCTATCGCTACTACATGGATTGCTTTTGGGGCATATGAGGAAAGGAATATTTCTTAAGCCAGGAAATGACCAGTGCCTCTGCTGCAAGCAAAGCCAACCTGTTTTTCCTTTGGGTCAAGGCAGAATGGCCTCACCTTTTTTTGTTTCTTTAGTCTGTTGTTGAGCTCGCCTCCCTCTCCCCACACAAGGTGCCCTTCTAATTCTGGATCAGAGAACATGTGACCCTCCAGATGTTGTTGGACTTCAACCCCCATTAGCCCTAGACAGCATAGCCAGTAGTAAGGAATGATGGGAGTTGCAGTCCAGGAACATCTGGAGGGCCACACGTTCCCCTTCCCTGTTCTGGTACATGCAGTGAACATGAAGAAGGTCAATTCTTGGTTCAGAGTCAGGTGCACAGCATGAAGTGTTGCATTCTGCCTGCTTCTCCACTTCTGCAGCAGACCATGGAGTTCATCTTTCTGCCCACCCCCCACCCCCACCCCGAAATTTGGAAAGGCAACATAGATTTTAACAATATATATATTTGGAGCCAGCTTTTTTATTTACAAATAAACTTGGAATTGGATTCCTCACAACTTTATGTTTGAAGATAATACTGCAATACATGTATATAAACTTTGCTAACATTTAAGTAATGGAAGCGTTCCCATATATAATGAGCTTGCAGTGGAAGATAATTAGCAATATTGTTGTCATGCAACATCTGCTTTCCATCAACACTTCAAGCTTTCCCCTTAAGTAATCTTTGCCTCATCTTTGGAAAAAAACGTATTTTGTCCTTGAAAAAAGGCCCTCGCTACTTGAAATTCATGTGGAATATCCTCCTTCGCTCAGAACCCTTTTTTAAGCCACAATCATGGTTTTATTATATATTCCCTTGGGTAGTCTCCTCATCGTGTTCTGTAATATCTCAGTAGAAATGTTGTCATCATTCTTTGATAAATTCAAGAAGGCACATTTTTTTCCTAGTGATTTCTTAATAGGAAAGCTCTAGGAGCTATACCTGAAGTCTAGAAATACTTTCTTTGGGCAGCTACTTTGATATGCCTCATTAGATTTCAAATATTTTGCTCACACTTGAATACTTGGCTCACACGTGAAACGTAATGTTCAGCACAGGCTGCTGCTATTCTGAGCATTTTTCGGGGGAAGCAATATATTTATTTGGAACTATCAGTATGTCTATTTGAGGGGTTTTTAAAAAGTCTGGCTTTAGCATGTTTTAATTAAGTTTGCTAAATTGTTATATTGAATGATTACTTCTGAAATTCATAGAAACAAAGATAAATTTAACTTTAGGTTCCCATAGTAACAGCAAGACTACCTTTCCAATTTCTGAAAAAGTACATATATTGTAACTAACTAACTTCCTTTCTTTTCCACATTATAGCCATGCATATGTTGGTCCAGATTACAGCATTGAAAAAAATACTGGGAACATTTCATTAGGACAGATTGATGCTGTGAGTATTTTATGGTTTGTACTGTACTCCATGTTCCCCTGGTCCAGCATACAGTTTGTGTGAAGAAACACACTACAATATACAAAATAACGACAAGCTAAATCCAGAGGAACTGGAAGTTATTCACGCATTAGTCCTATTGAAATCAGTGAAGCAAGTTAGACATAACTAAAGTTCCATTTATTTCAACAGGAGCAACATACAACTAACTTCCTATGGATCCAACTCAATATAATTATAGTGTCTCAAGTGTACTAACTGCATAAAACTTACAGTTGTTTTAACAAGTAGTATACAGGTTAGGAGGGGTTGGAGGTACAGGTTTTCATTAAAATCAACCCAAAATAAAATGTTGCAGGATAAACATATAACAAAATGAAATTGTGAATATCAGTAATGCTTAACGTGTTATGTGGCACTTTAGAGTGTTCATAGCATATACACTGAGCTCAAATCACACAGAATGCCAAACTACTGTTTAGCAGTATGTTAATGACCCTTGGGCTCATGTCCTCTCCCCCCACCCTCCATGACAATTGCTTACTTCCATTCCTGATTTTGTAGGCAAGCATAAACCATAGTTTGCATATTTGGACAAAGTGGCAAGCTACCAAACCAATTGTTGCAAACAAGGGTTCCAAGGAGGGAGCTGTTGTGGGGGAGGAGATTGAGGGAGCACACAAGCCTGAGAGCACGTTCATTAAGTCCATACCATGCTATGGTGTTGTCTGAATAGGTCTGGTAATTCTTAACTTGAGCCTATAAGGTAGGCTAATATTATTTTACACATATTATAACATTACCTGCAGTTATATATCAGGCTATTGTTTGTCTAGCACATTAGCTTAATACTGCTAATAGTTTGAGTGGTAGTGATTAAAGCTGATACTTTGGGCAGTATCCAATACTAACTGGGCACCTCTTGCTGATAATGTTGTACCAGAGGGACCCACCGCGGGCACAACACGAAGTGACTAGAGTAGAGGTAGGCAATGTGGCACCATGTCCTATCTCGTTGTTGTTGTTGTTGTTATTGTTGTTGTTGTTGTTACCAACAACATTTCTTACTGGCAGTTGGGATCTCTTCAAAGCAAAGTGAGAACCTCAAATGGCTCACATCTTCTTTTCCCATTCATGCTTCTGGGCTACATGTGGGGCTCTGAGACATCTTGGGAAATGAAGATGACAGATGGCTTCAGACTGATGCTTTCATCTGCAGCACAACCATTTTATGGTGGTGCCCATGACCATTTCTCACAGGCCTGAAAAGATTGCCTACCCCTGGTCTAGAGCAACCCTGGGAATGAGCTAAAACACTAGTTTCTGGAACGGGACAGGTCAGAGGAACTCTCTTCTGCTTGCTCTGCTGATCTGTACTGTTTGGTAAACAAGTGCTTCAGGTCATTTCCAGTTGCTTTATAAAGTGCTTGCTTCCTACTGCACCCCAACTGGGTCTCGCTGGTGCACGGTCAGCACTGGATACTGCCCTTTGTATCTAAAATTGCAAGAAAGTAATAGTTGAGAAAATAAAAATAAATAAATTGTGGAATAAAGTGTACAACTGTTTTAATCTCTTTTAAAGCCTTATCTGTTCTTTTCCCTTTTTTTGCTATTTGTTATACCTTGAAATCTGAAATGACAGAAGGCAGCATAAAAATGTTTTACATAAATGTAAGAGAGGTCCACAGATAATTGACATCAGGGTCATCGACTTAGACTATACTTCCTTTGGGAAAAGCTACTATTAAAATGCAATCAAAATCCATATTTTAAACCAGTAACTAATTAACCATACTGATTAATGCTTTCGGCTAGAAGTAATAAAATCACTTCCCTTTTAATAAATGTACTTCTGCATTGCATTTGTTCTTGTATTTTGTACAGAAAGAGATATTAGATCTAAATGCTTAGCGCAATATTGAAGTTGTAAAATAGATTTATCTGCAATACCTATAGCCTTTGCATTCACTTTTCTCCTCAAGCTATTCACCTTTCTAAATGGATTTAATTAGGGATCAAAATACAGCCTGTAAGCTAATCTAGTCGATAGGTCTTTAATGCAAGTTTTCTTGTTACAGCTTTCGGTTAAATCATTTCCTCTCTGCATGCGTCAGCTGCACAAAGCTCTGCGTGATAACCATCATCTCCGTCATGGAGGCCGTATGCAATATGGCTTGTTTCTAAAGGGCATTGGTTTAACATTAGAACAAGCTCTGCAGTTCTGGAAGTCTGAATTCATCAGAGGAAAAATAGATGCAGACCAGGTAAATTAGTTGTTGGGAGCATGGCTCCGTTTTTGACTGTTCTCTTTTGGACACTTGCATAGTCCATAGGCATTGTACATGCACATTGCGGACAGCTGCTGTAGACTAAAGCTATTTAACATAAACAGTAAAGACAAAAGCAGCTGCTTTAGCATCCTCTCCTCACAGTGGGTTCCCCTCACTCATTTCTCATAAGTTTATATTGCCTAATTTCTTTTCTTTTCTATGCAATAATTACAAAAAGAAAATAGAAAGGTTAATTAAAGTATTGGAAAGCATTTATATACATGGATATCAATATGTTTTGGCTTCTAAAACCAATAAAAGGACCCAAATGTCCTGTGTGTAGACATCCATTTGTACAACAGGATGTCCCCTTCTTACATCCTCCTACGCACCCTAAAATCTGCTCTGAATGGTCCTTCAATCCTGCAGAGCCCCTACAGAGGGCTTTAGGAGGTGGGGAAGTCCATTCCACAAATAGTGACCATTCCACTGGTTGACAGGCACCATTGGATTTCACCATAAACCTGACTGTACTTTGGGCAGTATCCAATGGTGACATTCTGCAAATTCAAATAGTGCTACTGGAGCTCTGCTGAATCTTTCCCTTGCACAAGTGGTTGCCCATTATTCTTGCGCAACTTTCTGTGCAAGCGGTTGTGCATCCAGTTGCATAACAGTTGCAAAGCAATGGATTGCACAAGCATAACGCAAAACCGATTGCACAACCACTCTTGTGCAAATGTAACTTTAGTTGGATCCTTCTCTTGCGCATAGTTCAGAACCTAGTTTCTGCTAGTGCAATGTCATTTGCGCTTAAGGAAAGACACAGCTGGATACTGTCCATTCTCTTTTGTCTTTCAACCGTATGATTTTAATTCATTCGTACATTTCAGCTATTTGCTGTACTCTGCTAATTTTATGCTACTTCAGGTTTCACAGTGGTTAAAAGATTTGAGATTTGTACAGGATGCATTTTTGGTACAATTTGATAAGTAAGTTCAAGTAACATTACTTTCAGATCTAATCGTATTTCATAAATCATCATGCTGTTGATATTCTTCTCAATTCTAAACTAAGATTTTTGTGCATGTCTACCACATGCACGGACAGTTTGCTGCAGGTTCGGTACCCTAGCAACAGGCTTATTTATTAATTTGGATATTTGTGGTTTTGCTCCTTGCGAGAACCACAGAAGGGGCTACATCAACTGATACTCTCTATGGTACAGTCTGTCGTCTGTGCCGCCACAGTCCCAATTGGGTACCACCACCACCAATATTTAGAGCCATAATAATAATAATAATAATAATAATAATAATAATAATAATAATAGTAGAACTTAGGTTCTGAATCTTTAAAAATGAAATAAGTAGGATGTATAATATTTCCCAACACAGGAGGCCTCCTTGTTGCGGTAGCAGAAAGCACTGTTGCCGTTGCTCCTCCACCTTCGCTGCTCTGAAAGTGGTATAGTCTGAAAAGGGGTGTGTTGCTGGGAGCCTTGGATCCATTGGATTTAAAGCCCTTCCATTCCTTTGACAGGAGTCCGACAAAAGAGACAAACTATGCCAGCCATGAAGCCAGTGTAGTTATCTTCTTCCCATTGAAATCAGTGGGGAGAAAATAAAAAGTATTGATAGACGAAAGAAAAGAAGATGGGGTAGGGGAAAAACACCACTCCATCATCCTCTGCCCTGGCCGGTGTGAGCCCAGCAGGCCTCAGGAAGTGGTAATTCCTCCACCACAGACTCTTTCCCAGTCCTCCATGGGACTGCTCTGCTTATCTGCTTACATAAAAAGATTGGAAAACCTTCGTTATTGTGGATGAAACCAAGCTCCTCTATCTTCCTCTTACTATGGACCTTGAAAAGCCACAGTGGTAATAATCTGCCACTGCCTTTCTTATCTAATTAATATCAACACCAGCATTTAAATACAAATAACCATATGTGATAAATATACCCTGGTTCCTATATTTCCATTGCAAGCATTAAATTCCTACAAAAACCATATCCGCTTAGCACTCAGTTAACGTGGTTCTAGGCTAGAAACGTGGGGTAAAGAGACAAGGAGACTGATTTAAAAGTTAAAAACAAATATATGATATTTACACATTAAGTTGTTCAATCAATACCGAAGGTTAGATGTCAATGAATTCATATTGAAGGTTAGATGCTTTATCGATTACATGCTTTTCAAAGGTAGTGCTCCGTTAAGGAAACAGCTGTCACTTCATTCTGGTTCACTTTCCTAATAAAACCCAATTGCCAACTACCAATTTCCCTATGTTTACTTCTATCCCAGTTAGCTCTCCCAGAATGACTTGGAGATCTAGAAATGAAACGGAGTAACGATGCTCATTTGCTTTAGAGCTTTTGTGCCCTTGGAAATAGCTTTTCAGTTTAAGATATTCTAAAACATTAGAATGAGATATTAAAATGGAAAGATAATACTGCATGCAGTTGTGTTTTCTCCTTTTAAATGTACAAGAGAGCCTATCCGAAGTGCTACTTTTTATTACCATAAAACATGTGAAACAGTAAGAATAAGTCACAGTACCACAATATGACAATTGATATTTAAATACATTGCTGGAACATATCTCTCATCTGCATGTATCATCAAGAGGCTAGCTGGTCATGTATTTGATTAAATTATGGTTTTGATTAAATTATATTTTAGTCAATTATTAAAATGAAAATGGGCACTTTGATTGTATACATTAATTTAAGTAGGACTAATTACTGTTTGTATTTCAACTTGTATATTCTGTACATTTCTCATGCTTCTATGTTTTTATTTTATTTCCCCCTTTTGCAGTGGTGGGCTGTATAATGATAATAGTGTCTTATGTAGCTGTTTATCTGGAGTTAATTCCTTCCTATAAATTCAGTGTGAACTTCACACCTGGGCAGGATCTACACTACTGCTTTATGATGTTTTATAATGGTTTTGACCACTCTTCAGGCCCAGGACACATTCCATATGCGGTTTTCAAAACATTTTCAAAGTGTTATATCCTGCTCTGTGTAGATCTGACCCTGGAAATTCAAGAATATTAGCTGGGATGGAAAGACGTCCTTTGGTTCTTGGAGGGGTACTTGCACTAGTGAGATATTTGACTTTTCCCCCACTTGGAACTGCTGAGGTCTGTGCCTTATCATCATGTACTTGTGAAAACTCTCCATTTCAAAAGCAGCTGCAATGCAGCACTGCAAATTGTTGCTTGAGGGGACAACAGTCTAAGGAGGTCCTGGGCTCAAGGAAGTCTTGGGGCTTCATCACACGAGTGAAATAAGGCATGCTTGTGACTAGCCAGTCACAGAAGTTCATGGGTCCTTTTGACAATGTTGGCAACAGCCAGGACGTCTCCCGAGGTCCCCCCGCTTACTCCATTAAAAAACCCAAAAAACAGAGTTGAGCTGGAATAAACCTTTAGTGGTGCAAAATAGGCAGTGTGTAAAGCTGGCTATGAACTTTCCAGGGAAGGACTTTGATAGGAGGAAGAAGAAAGTAAAATGCCTCCCTTCAACAAAGAGAGGCAGATCTGATCCCCCATCCCACCAAGAGCATTCCTTTAAGTTTAATGAGGCTTACTCCCAAGTAAGTGTGCTGCAGGGGACGCACAGGCTTCTATAAGGCCACAAGAACAAGACCTTTCATTATGCTAGATTATAGCTGTGCTAGTTTTAAATCCAATGTGATTCTTTTCAATTATTTTTTCTTTCGTTTGGTTTGTGCTAGTACTTCCCATGTGTCTACTCAGAAGTAAGTCCCATTGTGTTCAATGGTGCTTATTCCCAAGTGTGCCGAGGGTTACAGACTTACAGCACAATCGCACATCTACTCAGAAGTAAGTCCAGGCTTTCCTGGGGGCTGCGAGGAAACAGACAAACACAAGACTTCCCCCACCCTTTGCACACATGCCAGGGAGGGAGGGAGGCGTTCCCTCGATTAAAACGTTTGCCATTTAAAGAAGACCCAGGAAACATCAGGATCTTCTGCCTTGTCGACCCTCTCTTCCCGTGTAATTCTGCCCATATCAATTGTCCCAAAGAACCAGGATCTTTCCCCTTGTTGCCTCTCTGCTCCTTTGTAATCCGACCCATATCAATCGTGCAAAAGAACCAGGACGCACCCTCGCCCCAGGTAAACAATGTGATTTCCCGTAATGTAGACACACCCTTGGTTAGTTTTAGGGTTCTGTGGTTTTCAGCCATCAAATAGTCGATGCAGTTATTACCAAGTAGGTTGATTTTCTTCAATATAAAGCATATTAGCTAGGATGCTGGGTGGCCCCAATGGCCATGCTGTATGGGGACGATGGAATTTGTAGTCCAAAATATCAGGAGGGTGGCAGGCTGTATGTCTTAACTATAGTATGAATGCCACAGATGCTGCTTCTAGTCTTTTGAAAATGAATGGGTGTTGGAAAATGCCTATTGTGGTGGATATTAGGAAGACATGGATTGGAGTGAAAAAAAATACCTGCTGTCTGTTCAGGCAAGTCCCTAAAAACTGGATGCAGATACCTAGGCTTTGGAAATATTTGTGTCTGCCCTGGGCAAGAAACGCTCCTTTACAGTTGCCAATTCTTGATAGGTTCCATTGGTCAGGCCTTCATTGTTGGTAACAGAGGAGATTTACCTTGCTAGCTTTTATTGTCCTTCTGACTTCACATGAAAAATTGTGTGCTAGCCATCAAGCCACAATTGGCTGTCTGAGCAAATAAGATAACTCAAGCTGATTTTCCCAGGTGTCTTGAATACACTTTGTCTAGGGATATATATCGAATAACCTGCAAGACTGGAACGTAAAAGAATTTTCTGTTGTGTATATCTTTAGGAAATCCTAACCTTGCTGCGCTGTTGGTAACTGTCACGTTCCAGCTTGCTAGTTCCATGTTGCTAGTTCCAGTGGTCCAAAATCTGCTTCACTTGTTCAAAATTGTAAGAGATAAGCATTTCTCATTCATTGTGTCACTTTCTGATGCAATCATTACAAGTAGCAGCTAAATGCCTTAAGGGTTGTGTAATCCACAAGATGTTATCCACCCATATTCAGAAGGCTTCCCATTACAATACAGCTTTAACTCTGGTAAAAACCCTTTAATTAATAGTTATAGTCTGTAAAAAAAGTATTGTAAAATCGCATTGTAGAGAAGTTATTCCCCTGATTGACTTGGTTAAGTGAGTGTAGTAAAATATTTCACGTGATAGCATATCCTGCTTCTGTTGATACTGCAGTATCATTGTATCTACCAATCAGGTTCTGGGGAAATTGTGGGGAGTGGGGGGGGGGGCGAATAGCAGAAGGCTTTCCCTTCCATATCACAGAGGGGGATGCTATAGAACTTCTTATTCTGTAGAGTCTGCAAATGACACCTCCCTTGTCTTGATATTGCAAACTTACCCTCAGGATGACACTTATGATAATGCAGTTATTAATATGAAGGATTATTGTGTGCTGTTGGAACAAGTACATTCCATCTGTTAACTGAATTATGAGCCAAATTGCTGGTTAAAGGACATTATTTTGAATAAATATTGCAGTCCTATTACCATAAATTAATGCATAAATTAATAAAGCTAGTCAGTTACTCCATATTTTCAGCACTAGCCCTGTTCATTAATCAGTGATTGATACAGTTTTTAGAAGTCATTTTGTGGGAGGGGGTCTTTGATAAATTTGAATGGGTGTTAGAAATGTTGTTTGCAGCCATTCATATTTTGGTGAAGATCAACCTTACCATTATGCATCTGCTGTTTTAATTTCAGTGTTATAGTATTATATTTAAAATAAAGAAGTTTGACCTTGCAGACCTGAGGCCTCTTAGGGTTCAACTGCAAAGTAAAAGATACTAATGAGAATATCTTTGGGATATAATTATGTAGATTTAAAGGAGTGATGTACTTTTAATTATGCCCTGTAGCTAATGTAGATGCATATTAAACTAAATCATGCCTCTGTGTATTTCCCTCTGAAATTTCTCTTTTCTCAGGCCTTAAATTACTAATCAGCTCGTTGGTGCACACCAAGGTTAAGTAAACTAGTGGAATAGTGGCAGATTAGATTTTATATTGTACTTCTAACACATCCTATCAGTTGGTGAATTTAATGGTCTTGGCACAACATAGTTTTGAACAAAGCATAGTCCTTGAGGCATTTCTGGGATGCCACTTCTGTACACCTACATATGTGGAATATAGTAATATTGGTTTGAGATTCCTTACTGAAACATGTGGCTTTGAGTAGCTTAAATTAAAAAAATCTCCCAATTTCTTACTGCTGTTAAAATTTGGTTATGCATATTGTAATATGGTCTTTAGTTTTTTGCTTACTGCTTTAACTGCTTTTCTGAAAAGCTCCAAAAGGAGATAGCAAGTTTATCGTGTATGCATTAGAATATTTTTTTGGATTCCAATCCACCTTAAAGTATTAGTTTAGTGTTAGTCTTTTCCTCTTTATACTTTGTTTATTCAACAATTTTTCCCTTAGAGCAGTAAGATGATTGTGACTTTTTCATCAGTTTGGAAAGGCAAGATGGCCCATTTTGGAACTGCGCTTGATTCTGTTGTTGTTCTCCATCCAAAATCCCCCACCCTTGGGAGAAATTATGAACAAATTTGGTTTTCTCATTAGCAGATACATTTTCAGTGGATTAGCAGCATTACTTGTGCTTCAGTCCTATGGAGTCTTGTCCTTTTCAAGATCTTTGTTCAGCCCAGTCTTTAATATGTGTTTTTGTAGTAATCTGGTGTTTTCAGAAAATATTAGAACACTTGATTCAAGCATTTGAACTAGGCTTACTACCATTTCTGCATTGGAATAAATCAGTCACAGGATTCTACCTAATTCACTTGTTAGGACTGTTCTTTTGAAACTTCAAAAGGAAATTAAGTAGCAAATAAATGACATTATTCAGGGATGGAGGAACAGTTACTGCCATTTACTGTGTGTGTGTATGTTACTCATAATGCTATGTATTTCCTGAAATGTAATACATTTGTAGTCTTAATTATATTGCCATGTTTCATTGTTGCTAGATATCTGAAATATTACCTGCATTCCTTTGTAATTTTTATTAATACATGTTTTGTAAGCTTACAATTGTGTCATTATAGCCCAAATCCAATTACTTCAAAGAAAGAGTTTGTAGTGAAATTTTAAAACATACTCTTCTTAGTAGCCACTCACCTCACTTCCTTTGGTGGGGGCTCCCGGGAAAAGGACCGCTGACAATGATTTTAGGAATCAGGCAGGTATATATGAGTGGAGACGATCCTTCAGGTAATCTGGCCCCAAGTCATTTAGGGCTTTGAATGTTAATACCAGCACTTTGAATTGGGCCGGGAAATGGACTAGCAGCAGCCAGTGCAAATGGAAAAATACTGGCATAATGTGATCATATTGGCCAGTTCCAATTAACAATCTCACTACCCTATTTTGGACCAGCTGAAGTTTCCAGACTGTTTTCAAAGGCAGTCCTACACTTTTGTCTCAGGGTCCAGGAGTGCACCCAAACTATGAACCTGATCCTTTGCGGGAGTGCAGCCCCCCTCCAGATCATGTTGAATATCACTAATCTGGGCAGAAGAACCACCCACTAACAGGACCTCCATCTTGTCTTGATGAAGTCTCAGTTTATTGTTATTATTTCATCTCTTTCTCGCTCGTGGCGGTTTTTCTAGATGGACATGACAGGGATTGCCAAGTCATGCAGTCTTTTACAGATTCATGAATTTCCTGACAATTGAGCATGTTTTAAGTATAACTGCTTTCTGGATGTTAGTATGGATGTATTTTGGTAGGCCCAGTTTCTGAAGGTTTTCTGTATAGTTTTTTGATGTGATGCTGGTGACTGAGGTGATTAACGGAATAATTGTGACCTTTTCCTGAAGCCATAGTTCTTGGACTTCCATGGCCAGTGGTGTATGTCTGTCTCTCTTTTCTTCTTCCTTTTCAACAACATTTTTGTCATTCGGTATTGCTATGTCAATGAGATATGTGTGTTTTTCTTTTTTGTCTATGAACGTTATGTCTGGTTGGTTGCAAGGTATTGTCTTGTCGGTATGAATTGTTCTGTCCCAGTATATTTTATGATCTGTATTTTCCAAGATTGTTTCGGGTGAGTATATAAAGTATGGGGTAGATTGTTTGATAAGGTTGAATTTGATGGCCAGTTGTTGGTGAATTATTTTTGCAGCTGTATTATTATTATTATTATTATTATTATTATTTATATCCCGCCTTTTCCCCAATACTGGAACTCAAGGTGGTTTACAAATTAAAACAAAAATTAAAAATATAATTAAACACAGTATGATTTTAAAATATTTAAACATTTTAAATACAAATAATTAAAAAATCCAAATTATAAGCAGTACATCCACAAAGGTCTGAACTACTCCACAAAGGCCTATTGAAACAGAAAAGTTTTAGCCTGCCTCCAAAAGTACACCAAGGAGGGAGCCAGTCTAGCTTCTCTGGGAAGGGACTTCCAGAGCCTCGGGGTAGCCATCGAGGAGGCCCTCTCCCACGTTCCCACCAGGCGTGCCTGTGATGGTGCTGGGACAGAGAGAAGGGCCTCCCCTGAAGACCTCAGGGGACGGGCAGGCTCATAAGGAAGAATATGGTCTTTCAGATATCCTGGGCCACAGCCATATAGGGCTTTATAAGTCATAACCAGCACTTTGAAGTGTGCCCGGAAACAGACTGGAAGCCAGTGGAGCTGTTTTAACAGGGGAGTTGTCTGCTCCCTGTAGCCAGCCCCGGTCAACAATCTGGCCGCAGCTCTTTGAACCAGTTGAAGCTTCCGAATACTCTTTAAAGGCAGCCCCATGTAGAGCGCATTACAGTAATCCAAACAGGATGTAACTAAGACGTGTGTCACCGTGGCCAGGTCCAACATCTCAAGGAACGGCGCAGCTGGCGCACATTCTTTAACTGTGCAAATGCACTCTTGGCCACTGCCGAAACCTGGGCATCCAGGCTCAGGGCTGAATCCAGGAGTACACCCAAGCTGCGAACCTGTGTCTTAAGGGGGAGTGTAACCCCATCCAACACAAGCTGAATCCATATTCCCTGATCTGCCATTCGACTGACCAGGAGCACCTCTATCTTGTCTGGCTTAAGCTTCAATTTGTTTGCCCTCATCCAGTCCATTGCTGCAGACAGACACCGGTTTAGGACCGAACCACTTCCTTGGAATCGGGTGAAAAGGAGAAGTAGAGTTGGGTGTCATTAGTGTACTGGTGACACCGCACCCCAAAAACTCCAGACAACCTCTCCCAATGGTTTCATGTATATGTTAAATAGCATGGAGGACAAAACAGAACCCTGAGGGACTCCACAGGCCAACGGCCAAGGAGTCGAACAGAAGTCCCACTGCACCACCTTCTGGGTCCGTCCCTCCAGGAAGGAATGGAGCCACTGTAAAACAGTGCCTCCAAGTCCCATCCCAGCGAAGCGGCCCAGGAGGATACCATGGTCGATGGTATTGAATGCCGCTGAGAGGTCCAGCAGAACCAACAGGGACACACTCCCCCTGTCCAGTTCCCGGCATAGGTCATCCACCAAGGTGACCAAAGCTGTTTCTGTCCCATAACCAGGTCTGAAGCCAGATTGAAATGGTTCTAGATAATCTGTCTCATCCAGGAATCCCTGGAGTTGGGAGGCCACCACGTCCTCCATTACCTTGCCCAGAAATGGGATATTGGAGACTGGCCGGTAATTGTCTAATACATTGGGGTTCAAGGAGGGTTTTTTCAACATAGGTCGTACTACCGCCTCTTTCAGGCAGGGTGGAACCTGGGCATCCAAGCTCAGGTCCCCTCTACAAGATTTCGCTTTGACGCCCGATTGCCCGATTATGCGCATTTACGGATAAGCGCATTTACTCCTAATACCTATTCACGAGAGGCGGTGAAGCGCATTACGGGCTGTATGAAATGTTCTTTAAAGTTGTTTACATGCGGAGAATTGCATGTTTACATGGCCATAAGGCGCTTTAACTCCCACGATAAATTTTAAGTCGCTATTTAACGCACATTCGATAATGCGCATAAGCGGAGATAAAAAGCACCTCAACCCCCGATTTGCGCTCCGCTCTTGTAGAGGTAAAATCTGTAATGCGCCTTGAAAGAGCTTTAAATTGCTCTTGTAGAGGCACCCAGAGGGAGGCATTAACCACTCCACTCACCCACTGGGCCAGTCTCCCTCTGGCTGCTTTTATGAGCCAGGAAGGGCAAGGATCTAGTATACATGTGGTGGCTCTTAGCTCTCCAAGAATCCTGTCCACATCATCAGGCTGTACAAATGGAAAAGTATCCAATAACACTGGACAAGGAGGTGCCAAAGCTACATCCACTGGGTTTGTATCAACCATAGCATTCAAATCAGAGCGGATCCGAGCAATTTTGTCTGCAAAGTGCTGGGCAAATTGGTCACAGCGGGCTGCTGACATGTTTGAATTCTCTTCTTGCGGGCTAGTATGTAAAAGGCCCCTGACCACCCGAAACAGCTCCGCTGGACAGCTCTTTGCAGATGCAATAGTGGCAGAAAAAAATAGTTTTTTTGCTCCCTGTATTGCCACAGAGTAGGCTTTCAAATAGGCTCTAGCCCGTGTTCGATCGGATTCGCTCAAAGTTTTCCGCCAACGTTGCTCTAGTTGCCATCTCACTTGTTTCACTTCCACCAGCTCCCTAGAAAACCAGGGGGCTGGTGTGGTTCCACTTCATGAGAGAGGACGCTCAGGAGCAATCATGTCCACCACCCTAGTCATGTCTCCATTCCAGACATCGACTAGGGCTTCGACAGAATCGCCTGCCAAGGCAACAGGAAAATCCCCAAGAGCTGTCAGGAAAGCATTCGGATCTATCAGCCTCCTGGGGCGGACCATCTTAATCAGTCCTCCACCCCACCCCTGCAGAGGTTCTGAGTACCAGCAAGTCTACACCCCACCAGGTAGTGATCTGTCCATTACAATAGAACGATACAAAGTTCCTCCACTCTCAGATCACCATCACCCCATCCAACACAGAAAACAAGGTCCAGAGTGTGCCCAGGAGCATGGGTGGGGCCAGATACCATTTGGGACAGACCCATGGTTGTCATGGCGGACATGAAGTCCTGAGCCGCTCCTGACAGGGCAGCCTCAGCATGGATGTTGAAATCCCTCAGCACAACAAGCCGGGGGGTTCCAACCCCAACCCTGAAACTACCCCAACTAGCTCAGGAAGGGAGACTGTTGAGCAGCGGGGTGGACGGTACACCTGCAGACTGTGGGACAGGGCACCTGGTCAGGGGGATGGAATCCCGATAGACCACTGCCACTCCATCTCCCTGTCCCCCAGGCCTTGCCTGCTGCTGGACAGAGAACCCTGGTGGGCAAAGCTGGGAGAAGTTAACCCCTCCAGCTTCATCCAACCAGTTTATTGGCCCTTATCCAGTCCATTACCATGCCCAGGCACTGATTCAGAACAGCCACTGCCTCGTCTGAATTCGATAAAATGGAGAGATAGAACTGGGTTCCATCCACATATTCATGACTCATCAGTTCAAACCTCTGGATAATTACCCCTAGTGGATTCATGTAGATGTTGAACAGCATGAGGGATAGAATAGGTCCTTGTAGAACCCCATAGTATAGTCGCCAAGGCACCGAGTAATAATCTCCCAGCACCACCTTCTGGAGTAGAAACACTACAATGTAGTGCCTCCAATTCCCAACCAAGAGAGATAACATGGTCAATGTTCCAACAAAATTGACATGGTCGTTCTCCCACATCCTCTTGGCAAAGGTCATCCCACAGGGTGACCAAGGCAGTTTCCATCCAAAACCAGGCCTAAAGTCTGATTGAAATGTGTCTATATAATCATTTTCACTAAAGACTGTGTGTAGTTGACCAGCAAGCACCTTCTCAAGCACCGTTGCCCACAAAGGGGATGTTAGCTACTGGCAGGGACGGCTCTACCATGAAGCGGTAGGAAGCGGGCCCAGCAGGCGATGGAGGAAAGGGTCTGCCGCTGCTTGGTCCTGTGGCCACTTAGATGGCCAGTCATGCAGATAGCCGGCAGGACCAAGAAGCAGCAGCCACATGCCCACTTGCCCTCCACCTCACCGGGTACCACCTCACTGCTCACTGCCTCGCCTTCCAACCCTGCCAGCCTATTTTCCCTAGCACAGGCCCGCATGCTGCCAGTAATACCTTTCTGACTTCAGGAGCCACACGGCCTGCATGTATGATAAGGTATCACAAGAGATCTCTCGTGCTGCCTTGTTGGACGCGCAAGCATTGCACGCCTCCTGAAGTCAGAAAGACCTTACATGCAGTGCATGGGCTGTGCTAGGGAAAGTAAGCTGGCTGGTGGGGGGGGGGGGTGAGCAAGAGACTGTTGCTTGGGGGAGAAGGAGGCTGTGGTGGGGAGAGAGGCCATGGCAGGGGAGGGGGAAGGCTGTGGCGCAGAAGATCCTGCTTCAGACGGCGACCTGCCTTGGCCAGACCTGGCTACTGGCCTATAGTAGTTAACATCATCCAGGTCCAAGTTAGGCTTTTTCACGAATGGCCTAATTACTGCCTCTTTTAAAGAGGTCGGCACCTCTCCCTCTTTCAAGGAGGAATTTACAATCTCCTGAACACAGCCAAATATCACCTCCCTATTAGGTGTAATAAGCCATGAATGGCAAGGCTCAAGTACACAGGTGGTCGATTTGAATTGACGAAGCACCTTGCCTGCATCCTCAAGCCTCAACTGAAACTCATCCAAAAATAAATACATAAAAATGAACCATTCGCTGCTCTGGGCACCTCTGCTAATGAAACTGTATTAATTGGGACGTCCGATTTGAGTGATTTTATCTTGAAAAAATCGTTATTTATTTTTGCATTTCTACACCACCCAATAGCTGAAGCTCTCTGAATGGTTCATAAAAATCCGTGCAAACTTGTCACAGAATGCTACCGAGGGTTCCACCTTCTCTCTCCCTGGCCCAGATTGTAGCAGGTCATGAACCACTCAGAAAAGCTCTGCTGGATGACCCTGAGAAGATGCAATGATGGTGGAAAAGAACTCCCTTTTGACACCATCACCGCCACTGAGTAGGCTCAATAATGAGCTCTAACCTGTGTTTGTAAATTATGCCATTGAATATAAAAATCACTGGACCATCTTCTCTCCTTCCTTCACATAATCATGCTGGATTAAAACAACAAATTTCTTTAAAACACACCTCCTTCTATCATATGTAACCCCCTCTCCCCTACCCATATCTTGGAAAAAATACCAGGGAAATAGGAACTGATGCAGGGTTGGATAGTTGGTTCATGTCATAGGCTGTTAGTATTTTGAGATGCCCTGTCTGTCAGTCTGATAGACAGGTTCATTAACTGCATGATCAACATAGGAGCAAATCTGATTCATGGAAAGCCTGCTCCCTCTTCTTTGGAACTGTGGTGCTGACAGGAAAGAATAGCAAGTCTTCAACTAAGTAGCCAAAAACATACTACTTTGAGGAAGGTCAAGGGTAACTTTTATTTTCCCTTTAATTTTAGGTTGTTAATGAATGACATGTGCTTTATTATTATTAAATAAGTATTTAAAAAAATTAGAACATCTATTTCATTCCTTAACATTATTTGCCATAAGCAAATAGGGCTAGTCTTCAAATGTGCCTACAACCTTAAGGTTCAACTCTGTGTGTTCCTTATCTCCCTTACTATCTACAGCTAAAGAACCAAAATAGAGTGTTTTACACTCCAGAATAGAATGTGATGTTTGAGACTGCATTTCAAAAACACTTATGGGGAGCAAGTGCCACTGAACTCTCATTTTTTTCTGAGTAAACAGGCATAACACTGTGCTGTAAATGCCACAAAACCTATACGAACTACCAAACTCCCCTGGGAGTAAGCATTTTCATCTTGGGCTAGCTTGGTGGTTTGAATTCTCCTTGCCACATGAGAGAGGTTTTACCACACATCAGAACAGATGTGTGGTAAATTAGGCATCAGTTTGGGACTGGTAATATGAAAGAATGATATATCAATGTGTGTTAATGGCATGAAAGATCTTCCTTTGAATGCTTCATTGTTACCTGCAGCTACATGTTAGTGTGTTCCAAAAGAAAACCATCCTTCAGTTAAACGCTGCGTGATTTAAGTGTAAAACAAACATTTTCTAAAGTTCAGCTCCATTTTTTATTCTACTCCATCTATCTCAGCTTCAATGCTGACAGTGAAGTCACGGCTTATTTATTTATTTCAAAAAATCTATACACCAATGTTCATTTTTTAAAATGCTTTGTGTAAGCCCCTGTGATTTTACTTCCCTTCATCCCCTACCTCTGGTATTAACATTTTCTGAAGCAAAAGCTATGGCCATAACTGGCCATTTTCACCAAAAAAACGACTCCTTATCACTCCTTATCACTTATCACTCAAGGGAAAACATGAGGAACAATGCCCACCTTGCCAGTGTAAAAGGTAGTATCCCAGTGACACGCAGAGGGTGTCCCTATTACCCTACACCAGCTCCTCGAAGTCTGAGGTCCTTTTCCCACTATCACCTATGAATGGCTTTTTATGTGGATGTGACCTCAGACAGGAACCTATCAAAAGAATTTAGAAAGAAAGAAAGAAAGACCTGTCCTCTGGCCTATTCCCTCACTCAGGGTACGTGAGGGGTGAAACCTTACATTGCTTACCTCATAGCTCACTCAGTAAGGTTGCCCGTTTTGTCTGTTTTCTGTTAAAATGTTTGTGCTCTTGTAAGTCACATTTCATCCTTGCCTTTCCATTGCAATAGTATTTTAAGTACAGTGGTACTTCTAAAGAATGTATGCAGAGGCAGTGCTATCTGACGTCAAGTTGAATGGCAAGGGGGAGTTCTATCCATTCTCTTTGCATTAACTTTTCCAAATGGTGTGTCACCTGAGGGTTCTGGTCTCAAGAAGGGCAGTGCCTCAGAGGAGCCCTTTATATATTGGAATGGAGAAAATTACAGTCAACAAACAGGTTAAATTATGTGCCCCTGATGGGGCTTGAGTCTTCCGTTTGGGAGGAAGCTAGGGAGGGAAAGGTATTTACCTCTTTTGGATATATGCAACTACAGTACAGTGTTGTAGATCAGTACAATAGTTTTTTTTTGTTTTTTTCCACAGTCATGCTGGAATTGTCCTTTACTGTGCCTGAAGCACCAGCTTGTAAAATTAACTCATTATCAAATGTGGACTTTACAACCTTTACTCACAATATATATATATATATATATATATATATATATATATGTTTGAAAAGCTTGGTCTCAAATTAACTGTTAGTTTATCTTTGATTACTTTGGTTCTTGTTAATAAGTCCAGTAGAAGAGGTGGTAATTGTAGAAAATTAAGGAATTCATCTGCATGTCCATTTGTCATACTCAAAAATGATTTCCAAGTCCTATGGTAACTTACTAAGTATAGAGATCCATTTACTGCCAACTACCTGATAACATAGTTTCAATTTTCACTGTAAAATTGTTCTTGCAGGAAGACGATATCAAATACAACCACTCAACCACTCAAAGTCCCAATATTTCATCCTTCGTAGTAGCTGAAATCACTAACCCCCATGTGCAGTTCAAAAGTAAACCATCTGCTTTTCTGTTTTAAAATGTTTTTGTTATTCAGTTTGACAAAGGGTACGCTTACAACATCCGGCATAACTATGGGAAAGAAGGCAAGAGAACTGATTATACTCCATTCAGCTGCATGAAAATTATCCTGTCCAATCCACCAGGCCAAGGGGATTATCATGGTGAGTGCTTACACCTGACATGTTCACAAAGAATGGGGACCCAGCAGCTTTGGAAGCCAACTGATTGTCTGGCTGCATTACCGGCAGACGTTGGTTTTGCAGCTTATGCCAGTCATCACTGTCAAAGCCTAGTGCGCTGTTACTCTTCTGGTGATTTGTCTTATTACAGAACTAGGTCAAGCAAGAGAGATTCATTCAGCAGCACTTCCAACATGCGCTCCACCGAGCTTTTTGGTGTTTCTTGTTTCTTCTTCCTTCTGTGGCTGCTTTTCTACTCCGTCCACCCCACCCCACCATGTCTCAAGACAGAGAACAAAGTTCCTTAGTGCTTTTGCTTTGCTTGCTATCTCTCAAATAGTAATCAATAATTTGATTTTTCTAACAGCTAAATGATCTCTGGAACGGTATTAAGTATTTTAAGCCTTGTGACAAAGTCATAAGAATGAATGCTAATGGGGTAACACTTCTGTGACTTGCCTAAAGATGACTTGTATAAAAGCAGGTAGTCTTAGAGATGATCAGCTTTTGTTAGCTCTGTTCAGGAATGCACGAGGGCTCAAAGTGTGTGTTGGGACAGGCCGCACACGCTAGTCCTTTATGTCTCCATGCATGCTGCCTCCTCCATTCAGTCCTTACCATGTTGAATCAGAAAGGTCTAAACAGGACTTCTACTTCCATTAACTTGAGGATGAGTAGAACTCTCCATGCGATTGGGATAAGGCAAGGTTCCTGATCGCATGAAGAGTTCTTCTCACATTCAGATGAATGCAAGTAGAACTCATTTTCAGACCTTTGCTGGTTCAACATGGTAAGATCTGAACTGAGGAGGACAGGGAAGGTGCACACATTGGTGGTGGGGTCAGCATGCACGGCCCCTCCCCAGTACACCCTTTGTGCCTTCACAAATTCAAGCAAATGCCTTTATAGGGCTTCTCTTAAGCAGGAATCTGTCCTCAAAGTTGCACAGAAACCTTTGATTTCATTATAAAAATAATAATAACGATGCCCCCATTCTCTCCACATAAAGGCCTATGGAACTGTATAAGAAGAGTGAAATCTTAGAAGCTATAGACTGGGTCAAATTAAAAGACCTATATAGTCCATTTTCCCCTGTCAGAACCAGTGGGATATCTGCTCCAAAGGAAGTCATTAGCCAATTACACTTACTTGTTTACTCTCACATCCATTTCTTCCCAGTCAGTTAAGTCCAATGCTCTAAGGTATGAATTTTCTGTGTGAAAAGTTTCTTGTAGATTGTATTCTGGGAGAGAGAGATATTTGTGTGGCTTTTTTTTGTATTGTAAAGAAGATAAATAACAATTCCCTAGCCTCATCCTCATCCTCATTCAGGTTCTTAAATGTCATTCATACTGGAATGGAGGTTATTTAAGGGTTAAATAACCCTTGCATAGCCCTAAAACAGACTGTGGGTTGCACAAGGATTGTTTCACCCTTCAAATAACCCCTGCCACCTGGGTTTGGATGACACGACAAGCTATGGCAACCCCTGGCCAAGGCTCGTATATTCATAATGCTGCTCCATGGTGCCTCAAGGTTCAGTTAACCCATGGTAGGCTGTTGTGTTGTCTGAACCAGGACAATTATGTTTTGTGTGAATTTTCATAGTCATTAACTTTTTTATTTTATTAATAAGCTGTTAGAGAATTCAGAACTACTTAGTGAGGCTCTCAAGTGTATTGTACTAATTTCTGGGTAAATAGTTTTGTTTGTGTGCTTGTTCTTTGTTGTCAGGATGCCCATTCCGCCACAGTGATCCTGATCTGCTGAAGCAGAAGCTACAGTCCTATAAAGTCGCTCCTACAGGGATCGGTCAGGTAGGGAATATCTTCAGATACTTCAGTAGTGTGGCATCAGGCATTTCCTTTCAATTTTGTTTAAGACTGATGTACAATGTGTGACAATGCATGTAAAATATCTTTTAAATCAGGGTATACTATTCCCCCCCCCCCCCCCCCCGGAAGTGTTCTCTTCACAACGCTGACAAGTGGATTGATAGTTCTGTTTCTCATTATTATAATGCCCCTTTTTTGTATTTCGTCAAGGACAATCAGCAGACTCATGAAGTTCTGTTTTATTGCAGCTCTTATAACTTTGTGTTTTTAATACAAGTGGGAGTTGATGACAATATTTTTCTTTGGAATTTTAAAAACTTGTATGACTGTGAAATATGTTTTGCAGTCAGTGGATACTGTGATGTGCATTAGTCATTGCCCGATATAATATGCAGTTCTAATAATCCATTAATTCATGCACATATTTGCTTTAGAAATTCTTTATTGTACTGAAGTGCCATAAATAAGAACTGGCAGTGCAATCCTATTCATCTCTACTAAGAAGATTAAATTCAGTGGGACTTATTTCTATATGTGTGTATGTAGGATTGCAGCCTCCGTAGAGTATATTGCTTTGCAGTGTGCTTTTATGTATTAAACTCTTCCTAGAATATGTGAATACAAAGAGGTCTCATTCGCACACAATGACAACCCAGGCTCTTTTAAAACCTTGGCTTGTTGCAAATGAGCCAGCATGCTATTCACCGCTGCTCGATTGCTTCCACTGGCTCCTCCTGCCAGGGGGAGTGGCTAAACAACCCAGGGCCGCTTCATCGCTAGGTTGTTTGAAGTGACAGCCAAACTCTGGTTTGTCTCTCCCTCAACAAGTCAGAGTTAGAATTCTGGATTAAACTCTGGGTTGTTTAGCTGCTTCTGCTGGCAGAAGGAGCCCAGTAGGAGTGATTGAGCTTGTTCACAACAACCCAAATTTTTTATTAAAAACCTGTGTTGTCTTTGTGTGTGAACTGGACCATAGGGTCATATGAAAATTGATGAAAGAATCCCCCCCCGCCCTCTTCTCTCACTTGAACACACCACTTGGTGTGTTCTGTTGCCTGTCCCTAGAAACACTAGGACACACCTTTAACAGAGTTAAATAGTCTAATCAGCAGTTAGCACGTCCACTGATTTCCTTTCTATCCTCCTCATGCACTGTCATTCCACTTGCTTTCAGCTTAACAGGCAATTTAACGCCATTTCTAGCCAAGCCACCCAAAGTCAGTCTCCCCACAGCTGCCAGAACGTATTGAAAGCCTCTCCCTCAGTGCCAGTTAATTCAAAGCTGCTTGACCTTTCAGCGATTCTCTTTCCCAAAGCCATACTTGATTCAGGTACTCCTTGTTTAAATGTACAATTGCTCTGTTGATCTAGCTTCCAGTAATTTCTTGTCCATGCAAACCCAGAAGGCTAAGATATTTATCAGTATACAATTTCTACTCTTGCCCTTAGGGTGTTCTAATTCCCATGACTGCTGGAAGCATAAATAAAATCCATTGCTTCTGGGCATGTTCATAAGTGTCCGAAGTAAACTGCTGATATTGTAGTGTGGCCAAACCGGGGTTTTTGGATAGTATGCCACAACCTATTTCTGTTCAGCCCTCTGGGTTTTGGAACTTTGCATCAACCCCTGAATCACCTGCTTTTACCCAGCAAAAGTACCTCATTTTAACTACCCCAACACGTGTGTTCTGCAATTCTGTTTAAAGCTATTCTCAGAATCCTGGGGAACACTTAGAAGCTTGACTATGTGCAGTTTTAAACGTTAGCTTCACACGCAGTAAGAAATTGTGACCTGGAATTCTTCTGATGAACACTCCAAAGAGATAAACAAGTATGTAAATTAACCTTGATGTACATTGTATTGTACTGTTAGCCTGCTTTTCGGCCAAACCTTGGCTTTCGTAAGTGGGTAACAGTACTTAAAAATCCAGTACAAATAGCAATTTAAACCAAAATGCAGCTGAAGGAAGCAGTAAGCCTATACACACCAATTGCTGGGGAACATGGGGGCTGTTGCACCCTGTCCTGCTTGTGGGTCCCTGGTTGAGAGCTGGTTGGCCACTGTGTGAACAGAGTGCTGGACTAGATGGACCATTGGTCTGACCCAGTAGGGCTCTTCTGATGTTCTTATGAAATGAGTTCTCAGCTGGAGCTGGATGTAGGTAAGATGGAGGAGTGCCTGTGCGCTGCCTTCCCTGCCTCCAGTGGCCTCAGTGATGTCAATTGGAGTCTGGGGGCTCTTGCAGGAGCTGAATTTAGGCATTGTGTGGGAGGGATTCTTTTCCGATGTCTTCCCGGGAGCATAAATATTCTTGGTATAAAATGTAGAAACTGCGAAAGAGCATAGTATTCAACTATAATTCCTAGCTTGTACTTTATGCAATAACTATCTATATGAAATGCAAATTGTTTTAAAGTGAGTGGGTGGCCTGTTTGCCAATTTAACGTTTAGTGCCACAAAGTGTCAGGAAAGCATTTCTGTATGAAATTCCAACGTTTTTAAGTTCTCTCGCTTAGCCGTGCTAACAGTTTGCTTGCTTTCCACCCATTTTCATGCTAGATTTCTCCATGATGTACACATCTCTGGCTTGACAAGTACTTTATTGAGATTCCACATCTTAGGCTGAGTTCCGCATCAAAATAAGCAACAATTGTAGCCCTGAGATAAGATTTAAAAGTGGCGATTTTCATTCCAATAATTTCCAGTAGTAGATTAAAACACTCACATTTGGGTGTATATTTAGTTCTTTGAGGTGGTTTGTCATTAAGTATAGTGTCTGGTGGAGTACTACAGTTGTCAGTTAAATGCTAGGATAATTTCTTGCACATTCTGTAGAATACCTTCAAATTTCTTTCCTTTTCGGTGAATCTTATTCAGTTTGGGTTATTCTGAAGAAAAACATTCAGCTAAAACATCAGAATAAAGTGCACCTTATTATAATAAGTATAAGGAAGCATACCACTGGTGTGTAGAACACCTTGCTTTGTGGTACTTTACTAATAACTTATTATTTTCACAATCAGTGTGTCGTAGTCTGTTCAGCATTCTTGCTGGGAAAATGCAACACTGCACCTGTTAGAGGGATAACATCAATCTTCAAGGTCATGTTTTGTTGTTTACTCACTGGCTGGTTTCGGACAACACATTAAGCAACGGAAGGGGGGAAACAGTCGTCAGTTATGTTGCTTATTGTGTTGTGTGGAGGGTAACACGCTGCTTACAAACTACTGACAGTATGCTATTCTGCCCAAATAAGCAACAGAGAGAAACAACTGGCTTGCAAGTTGTTTAGCTCAAAGCCAGTTGTTTAAAGTGTTGTGTGGAGGGGTGAGTGTATTAATGGCGTGCGGTAAGTGGGTTAAAACACCAGCCCATAGAGGCAGGCGGCAAGAGCGACCAAAGCGGCGGCTGCCACTCTGCTACAACTGGTGCAACTTGCAGAGGCTGCTGGGATAGCACCGGGAGGACCGAGGGAGGGAGGGGAGAGGGGCGGGGGCTATGTCAGTCAAATGCCGGGTTGACTATTAGTCCACTCAACGCCAGCCCCAACCACCCACAGTTGTGTAGGAATATGTTGTGTGGGGAGTACCCATAAAATAACCAACTGTGAGTTGACTACTCAACCCTCCATTGATTAAAGTGTTGTCCGAAACCAGCCACTGTTAGAACCTGAACCCTGCAAGGACTAGTTTTTTTAAACTAACAAACAAACAAAAAACCTTGAATCCTCATGATTTACCTGTGTGTGTGTGATACATTTACAAAGCAAATATGCATATTTGGCCTCTTTTCACAGTTCAGCATAATGAACCCGTGAAGTGATCCAGAGTCTTGCTTGAGATAACACAAATGCCTTACAGAATCAATGATTGACCCCATCCAGCATTTTGTGAGAATCCTAGCAATGAGCAGACACTGGAGGGCTGTCCGCAAACCACCCCTCCATGTGTATACTGGGCATGCAGAGGGCAGAATGGGCGCCTACCACCCCTTAGCAAAAAATTGTTTAATGTATGCAAGAAGAGCCTATGCACACAGGCCTATTAGGGGGTAGAGCTGGGAGATGTGCACATGTGGTCTAGCTACTACCTCCGCATGTTGGCTTTACATATAGAGGCGGCTCTTGTGAACAACTCTTAGGTAGTCCACTGAATATTGCCCAGTGTTTCACTGGACAACTGCAGCCTACCATCTATCTATGGTTGCCCTATCCTTAAATCAGGGGGTGGAGATCCTCTTTCAGTTCAAGAACCAAATTCCATTTTGGAGAAGATTTTAGGGTCTACATTCCTGCGGTGGGTGGGGCCAAAGACAAAAGGGGGTGGGGCCAAGGTATCAAAAATGCCAGCTGAAGGCTCTTTCTCCAGGGAACTTAGTGTTAGGAGAGGCATTGAGATATTTTACAAGGGAGAAAAAATGGTGCAAAAGCCAGGCAACCATCAAATGATTGGCTGTGAAAGGAAAGGGGGTGGGGCTAGGGGAAGGGTGGGTGGCCAGATGGGACCCCATTAGCAGCAGTTTTGGCCCCCAGACCTGCAGTTCTTCACCGCTGCCTTAAAGGCTTAATCTCTCGGATAAGAGCCGACTTAGATGCCGTCGTTATAGCAGAGGCTGACGATGGAGTGTCCAGTGTCCAGTGACTCCGCGAGTAGAATTATACTGGATCGGTTTCAGTTGGTGAGTACCGAGGACGTGGACAAGCTGCTTGGACGAGTGAGGGGGACGACTTGCCCTCTCGATCCCTGTCCTTCATGGCTGGTCGTCCAGGGAGGAGATGCGGTTAGATCGCAATTACAATATATTATTAATGCATCTCTCAGGGAGGGGAGTTTTCCATCATGTTTAAAAGAAGCGGTGGTACGGCCGCTTCTAAAGAAGCCCTCCCTGGATCCCCTGGACTTTAATAACTACAGACCGGTATCAAACCTTCCATTCTTGGGCAAGGTGATCGAGAGGGCGGTTGCCTTTCAACTCCAGGTAGTCTTGGATGACACTGATTTTCTAGACCCATTTCAAACTGGCTTCAGGGCGGGATACGGAGTTGAGACTGCTATGGTCGCCTTAGCGGATGATCTACGCCTGGGTATTGACAGGGGGAGTGTGTCCCTGTTGGTACTTTTGGACCTCTCAGCGGCATTCGATACCATCGACCATGGTATCCTTCTGGAACGCCTGAGGGGATTGGGAATCGGGGGCACTGTGCTTCAGTGGTTCCGGTCCTACCTCTCGGGCAGGTTCCAGATGGTGATGCTTGGGGATAGCTGCTCTGCAAAGAAGGAGCTGCTGTGTGGCGTACCGCAAGGTGCCATCCTTTCCCCAATGCTGTTTAACATTTATATGAAACCGTTGGGAGAGATCATCCGGAGGCATGGGGCGGGGTGCTATCAGTATGCTGATGACACCCAAATATATTTCTCTATGCCTTCGACAACATCGTCAGCTAAGGATAGTGTGTCTCCTCTGAATGAATGCTTGGAGGCGGTAATGGGCTGGATGAGGAAAAACAAACTGAAGCTGAATCCAGACAAGACGGAGGTGCTTGCTGTCAAAGGCCGCAACCTGGGTTTGGAGGTGTGTCAACCGGTTCTGGATGGGGTTACACTCCCCCTGAAAGACTGTGTTCGCAGCTTGGGGGTGCTCCTGGATCCGTCGCTCCAAATGACAGCCCAGATAGATGCGACGGCCAGGAGTGCCTACTATCAGCTTCGGCTGATACGCCAGCTGCGCCCCTTCCTAGAGTTGGAAGACCTAAAGATGGTGGTGCACGCGCTGGTAACTTCGAGGCTTGACTTCTGCAATGCGCTGTACATAGGGCTACCTTTGTGCCTAGTCCGGAAACTTCAACTAGTTCAAAATATGGCAGCCAGGTTGGTCACCGGTACATCTAGGAGTGACCATATTACGCCAGCTTTAAAATCGCTCCACTGGCTGCCAATTAGTTTCCGGGCGAAGTATAAAGTGTTGGTCATTACCTTTAAAGCCCTACATGGTTTGGGTCCAGGTTACCTGCGGGATCGCCTTCTCCCGTACAATCCGCCCCGCACGCTCAGGTCCTCTGGGAAGAACTTACTGCGGTCGGCCAAGACTAGGCTGACAACTGTTACCCAGAGGACCTTCTCTTCTGCCGCTCCCAGACTGTGGAATGACCTGCCGGAGGAGACTCGTCAACTTAACAGTCTTTTAGAATTTAAGAAAGCTATAAAGACTGTTCTCTTCCGGCAGGCATATCCAGTGTAATTTTTAGAATGTTTTTAGGATGTTTTAGGATGTTTTAATGATGTTTTAGGATGTTTTAATGCAGTTTTAATAATATTTGTCATGTTTTAATTAGTTTTATGTATTTTATCATGCTGTTGTTCCCCGCCTCGATCTAGATGGAGAGGCGGGTAAGAAATAAATCGTTATTATTATTATTATTATTATTATTGTATTGACTACAGGTGTTCTGTGAAACCTGTAATCTAAACATGTTTCCTAGAAAGTGAGCCCATTGAACTCAGTAGGCTTCTAGGTAAACTCAATTTCCCACATTTTGTTAATTCTATAAGAGGGTGTGATCCTTCCTTTTCTACTTTCTTTCCTATGCAATCTGAGCTGTTAGAAGGTGATGAAAAAGCCAATCTTTATTGGACTGTACTGGATTATCACTAACCATTATTTGCAGGAGAACTAATTTAGGTTCTTTCTGTGTGAGCAATGTAATATTTCATGGTACTTGGATATCGCTAAGTTAAAAAAACCTTTGTGCCTCAGGGCAGTTCCTCCATTTACCTCAAGAATGTGAAGGCAGGAAAGTATTATTTCTGTTCAGCCTTTTTGCAGATTAAAATGAGTATTTTTTTAAAAAAAAAATACTGTTAAATCCCTGTTGGGATATAAAAAGTAGAGTCCCTGTAAATTTTTGATGTTGAATGTTAGAAATAAAACACACAAAGAAAGGAAATGGTTGCTTCATGCAAGCATATAAATGAAGGTATTTGCAAACCCATTAGAGAACAAGCTGAGTTACATTGAGGTAGTGAGAAACTGACCTGGAACTAGGGAAAATGTCCCTAAATATGTTCCAGTAGCTGCACCTCAATCACATTTGAAGTCACCTTTGAAATAAAAATGAAGGTTAGAAATAGATAAAATGCAACAAGTCTTTACTGGAAAGATTGAGCCTTTAAGAACAGAAGTACTATTTTATTTGAAAGTGGCTTTCAACTGACCTTGAGTAGATGAATATATCAATGATTATGAAAGCAAAGGTAGTTAACCATTTTAAGCAATAAGGCTTTCCTGGTGCCTCCAGCCCACCTCCCGCACTCCCCAAAAGCTGCTCCTGAGGGGTGGGGGTGCGACTGAAAATCAGGATTCAGCAGAGGCCATTCTGCTTACAAGTGGTACCTTTGGATCCAAGCCCATCTCATTGTGTATACTGCAATAAAAATATTTAATAGCAGCAGAAAGGAACTAGAGTGCATCTTTTTTCACTCTTCCTTGACAAGATGCAGTTGCCAAAACTCCTTCTCTAGCGCTATCAAAAGGCCAGGAAGAGCCTTGGCTTCCATTGCCTCTCCAGTCTTGCTATTGAGGGTAATTGTATGCAAAGTCCCAGCATGGGGACTAAAAGAAAATTGGTCTGTAAGGTTTTTTAATTAGTCACAAATTATAAGTGGCTTATGTTTGCCTAGGTATAGGCAGTTTTTTTTTTACTAGAGTGGCTGCATGCAAAAAGGACTGAATAAAAGTTGTGATCCCTAGTAATGCTACGGGGAAGGCAGTGTTTACAAGTCAGCTATCAAATCTTTCAGTAGATTGCGGACCAGTTCATTCTACCCTGCAGCAGGAAAATCATCACACTTCCTATGTCTGGGGCTTTCCGGGATCAAAGCAGCCATTTTAACAAACTTAGGCGATAAGATGCTGGAAATTTGAAGCACCACTGCCCATATGATAAATGCATGGACCATGGCAGAACTCAAGAGTTGTTACAAGTTAAGCCAAAAATAAGGAAATACAAAAAAAAAAGTTTCACCTGTCCAGAAGTGAAGTTCATGGTAAAATCTGGAATGGTGAATTCTTCTTATATTGTCCATGCTTAACGTGGTCACTTGGCTTGGATCCAGAGATGTCTTGCACAAGAGGAAAAACTCTTAAGCTTGCCCAAGGCACCATACCACATTCCTCCATCTTGCTGCAGCCTCCATGCCTCATGCCATGCCATTTCAAAGGATCCATCAACCTTGAAGAGTGGGTTGCAGGGGACACAGGGGGCTGCCAGGGTGGAGGAATCAGGAAAGCACAATTGTGTAAGTGGAGTTCCTCCGGATCTTCTCTGGATCCAACCCATTGACTTGGGCTGGGCAAAAAATGGCAATCATTTGTGATCAGGATAGTACTAAAGACTGCTATCCAGAAAGCCCTTTTCGGGCTTGTATGCACAAAGCAGGGCGCTGCCATCCTGGGCTTTTGTCCTAACAGCGCCTGCCCACATAGTACCCCAGACTGCTTTTCAAATTACCTTGAACATCTAAAGTGGCCTGTCAAGCAGATGGGAACAGTGGGGGCGGGAGCTTTTCTTAGTTAAAAGTGTTGTGGTTCACATGAGACAAGCCACACATAACTCTGGTTTGTAGTTCTGAAGCTGCATCAGCAAGTTTAATTATGTAAAACCAAGTTTTAAAAAATTAGATATTGCTATCTGTTTCATTTCAAAAGCAAACTGACAGTGCCAGACTTGAAACTCTTCTGGCTGGTTGACTTGTTTTTTTCCCCATGATATTTAACAGGAAGTGACAGGAAAGGCAGACATGTAATCAGTTGTGCTTGTAGCAGCAAAACAGACCCAGTAAGCACTTCTTTGGCATCATTGTGGTTTGATATATTCAGCAAATATTATTTGTACATCTGTCAATAACTATAATAAGGCAGCCTCCAATAATGAGGACAGCTGGGATATGTGCCAGAGTTTATTGCCGTGCTTGACACAGGAAGGTCAGCCTTTGGGAAAAGGGTTGGAAATTTGCATTTCTCAAGAATTTTCACTCTGCTGAGGCTATCTCTCAGTTCCAGCAGTTTTCTGTGCTTGAGAAGCAGTGAATATACAGTTTAATATATAATGGTGGAAAGGGAAAATGACATGCAACTTAAATTTTCAAATGCCATTGCATTCTGCTGATAAGAATGAGTGCTTATGCAGGACAGAAGAGATTACATGAGGTAGAATTGGAAAGCAAATTGTATTTACAAGAGATAGAAAGATGTTTCTAATAGGAGTTCAAAACAGACAATTGCCTTTCTCGTTCTGAGGAGAATTTCTAGGAACAACTTACTTTGAGGTCTCATCTTACAGAGGATCTGTAGCGCCTCTTCTAAATTGGGAGCACAGTCATATTATGTCACGTACATATGAACATTATGTGTAAAACAAAAAGTGATAGCAAACTTGAGTTGTTCGTGTTTCTGTCTCTCAAATGCTAGATGTCTGTTTGAAACCACAGAAGAGATTTTTGCAACTATTATGAATGCAGTGTCCGTCACTCTTCTGTATTTCTGTTTTATTTGTGGAGTCAAAAGTGTTTATATTTGCAGTTGCAAAGGCAGATCCCTTTTTCTCTCCATGGATAATTTGGCTTTAATAGTAAGCAGAATTGGGGGGGGGGGGGAGGACTTTGCCCAGAGCCCTGAATCATAAAGCTTCTAAGATAGCAGTAGAATATTGATCCCTGTATTATACAAATGCCAATTGTGCCATAACATGTATGGGTTGTATGTTCACATTATTGCTGTAAAGAGTGTTTAATCTATTAATTCACTTTCCCTTTTCTAGATTTTGGACCTGGTGAAAGGTATGCATTACCAGCTGGCCTGTCAGAAGTACTTTGAACTGACACATGATGTGAGTGCAAGTTTAGTTGTTATTTTTGTCGCTCCAGATTCAACCCCTTGTCTCTAGGAAAGACACTGGGAAATCCAGTGTGAAACTACAGACATTCTGCTGCTCACATTCATCATGTACTGCCATCCATTGTTAATTATGCTGAGATCATGATTACATAGCAGATGTCTTTGGTTCCATGTATGAATTGACACTCCACATTTGCTAATTGTTTAGTATGCATAATCAACAAATGTGTTATGAGGTTATGCAGTTTTACTTTGTAGCAGAACTGTTTATATTTGTGGAGTGGCATTGAGTTGGTCCTGGCAAATGAAATTAATTAGATAGCGAGATAACATTTGATATCTTCTCATATGTTTTTTCCCCTTCCAGTTTTTTCTTTACAAGTTAGAAGTAGATATAGCTCCAAGTTATATTATGATAGTACTCATGTGTTTTATTTTACTGTTGGGGCTGATTGGATTTTGTGCGTATTACACAATTTTATTTTGTAGTGTCACTTATAGTTAGAACTGGCTCACAAATTATAGAAGGAATACACTTGAATGGCAAAGCAACACCATGCATGCATTCTTTTCTCCAAGAGGCAGGAATAAAGCCAGAGCACCACAGCTTAGACATGTTGACACCATGTCAACTCCATTAGTTTCTTTAGGCTAAGGGAGATGAGAAAAAGGGGCAGGAAGTCAACCCCTCATTAGTTGTTTTCAGTGATAGGATACACTTCAATTGTATGCAGTATTGTACTCCCTATTCTATAGATATTTCAAAACTTGCAAGTGCATGGTGAATTTCACTTTTTAATTTGTTTACAAATAATCTCAACATTTTTAAATAGAGAGTATATTATGCAGAAGATGAAGTTTGTATAATATAATTGTTTTAAAAACACACTTCAAAATGAAAAAGAAAAAATCAAGCATATTTATATTTTGTGTATTGTCTAGAGTTGAACTTTTGACCTTCAGGACTCTTCCTTTTTAGCTCTACTGCTTGGACCAAACAACAATTAACTCAGTCTTTGCTTATACCAGGGGTCCCCAACCTCTTCTGGGGCGGTGGGCACTTTTGAAATTTTGAGAGTGTATTGTGGGCATTCTCACAAAATGGCTGCCATGAGGGAGATCTTTTCTATTAATAAAATTGCTGCTATGGTGGGTGTGGGTCCAGTCACAAAACACCATCTCCCAGAAGACAAACTGGCCAAACTTAGTACAAGGCAGAAGTAGGTTCTAAGCCCCAAATTTCAGATCAGATATTTTCCCCCACAAAGTACCACAAACAGCCATTTCTCGGAAGGATTTGCAGTGTATTCCCAGTTCAATAAATAAATCTAAACCTTAAAAATCTAATTTTTTTTTTAAAAAAACAGGATGGGACAGGGAGATGTCTGCAGGCACTGTGGTGCCCATAGAGATCCCAGGTGTATACTCTTGTTTCCAGGATTTGGGGCTCAGTTTTAATATTATGACTCAGCTCTCAGCTGTGTCAGTGAATCTACTTGGAACCCCTCAAATGGATTATGAATGCTGCTCTGCAGGGCTCTTGCTGATCTTGGCCTGCAAATAGCAAGAATAACTAATATTCTTATATGGAAGTCAAATACCAAGAGGTGGGAAGAGGACCATCAGTAATGCCAACAGTTGATGTATTATCAGTGTGGCTCAGGTGCATTATAAGCACAGAATCTGGCAGATAGAAGGAAAAGTGTGCAAGCATAGAGGCACACCGTATATTTAAACTGGCTAACAGACATGACCTCTCATGAATTGGAATAGCTCTTAGGTTGATACAGTGAAGCCTTCAATGAAGGTTTTGCAGCTTTCAGAGTTGGGCCTGTCTGAGTGGAAACTATGCCTGTTGGTACCCCTAGACACGGCCTCTGCCATCGTACACTCCTGGCTGGGTGGGTGTCTGTCCACTCCATTCCCTTGATGGGGGGGACGCTTCACAGCAGGGGTCAGGGTGTATCTATATAACTATATCCCTCAGACCACTCCCCCACTGGCTTCAAAATGTATTGACTGCAAAGCTATATGCTGGTTAAGGAAGTATGCCTCTAATGACTGAGGGTGGTAGTGCAGACTCCAAACACAGAGACACATTTAAATTTAATTAATGCATTTTAAAAACAAATAACCCTGAGGTGTTATAATCCTGTTTCCTACATTGGCCAACTAGATTCCTGTTGGGAAGCCCACATGTGACTAGTAGCCGCTGATAGCCTTATCCACTCTGAAAAATTTGGGTGGGATGTGTTATTTATTTATTTATTGCTATCAGAGTCTTGATATTTTGCTTTGTTTATTAGTGAACATTGTTTGGTGATATAGCCTTGTTTTTGATTTACCTCAAATGCCTTTGAATGGGGTCTTTTTATTTAGATTTTAACTCTGGTCAGTTCATCTACATAGACATGAGCACCCCCCCTCCCCCCGGCCATGTGCTGAACTAAAATATTTGTGAATACAGCTAGAAGAAAAAAAAAATGCAGAAAAGGGTTAAGCAAAGCAATAAAGGGGCAAGGTTATACATTCCCATATGGTGGGATATATTCTTTGTTACTTGCAAATTAGTATTTTACTTGAAAACGTATTGAGATATTGAGAGTGGTGATGTCACAGTGGGCTTCAGGTTTTATTTAAATGTAATGAAATTACTTTCTGGTGTCACCATATTAAAACTAAATCCCAAACCCTGAAAATATGAGTCTAAGCAAAAATACCTGAGATCATTTTTATTTTGGCCATAGGCTATATAACAGTACAACATTAAAATGAGATAAAACAATGACACAAGGATTTAACCAGCACTAGGTATAAGTAATCACATTTCCAGTTTAATACATGATCACTGAAAAAGACATTGGTGGCATCACATCTGCCATGATGAAAATAGCTTCTTTCAATGTCTCTCTGTTGTTTATTATTTATTTATTTTTAAACATTTTATTCCCTCTTTTCAGTTATCAAGGCTTCCAGAATGGCTTGCTAAGATCAATAAATGAAATAACAGATAATTAAAACAGTAGAAACTGCATGAGTTCTTTAACAGTGCAATCCTATACATGTCTACTCCGAAGTAAGCTCCATTGAAATCAGCTAGACTTACTCCCAGACAAGTGTGTTGGATTGCCCATACACACTTATCTGGGAGAAAGTCTTATTGAAATATGTGGTGCTTATGTCTGCCTAGATTTGTATAGGATTGCACTGTTGATCAACGTCTCTTTAAACAGGCAGTTAAAGTTTGCTTTGCTGGCTGCGGCTGGTTCTCTTTCTCACAGGGCAGTTGTGATGGCTTTTGTGAGGAAAGGAGGCAAAATAGGCCGTCCAGTTTTTTGTAGGAGCAAGCATAGGGAACTAATTGTCCTTCTGACTTACGACAAACTGCTGGAAATGTTCCCATTCATCTCTTGCATCAATTATTTGTTTGCTTTAACTGATAAAATGGTGCATTTACATCCAAATAAATGTGTTCTTTGTGCTTGATTAACTCTAAATATTTTGCTATCATGACTGATTTGGCCATGCCGATATTCTTAATAAACATAATAAAATAGATGTAGATGTGTTGACGTGTGTTAGGAAGCTGTCAAGCCCATTACATTGTAAACAATATAATTAGAATGTGCACCATTAAAATGGGCAATGTATGTATCCCTTGTTATATTGGAAACTGCCACTTTTAATGTAGTTTTGCAAAGACCAATGTATTAGATATTGTGTCTATTGTTGCCTTTCTAATGGCTTTCCTTTATTGAAAAATGCATATCTCAATTATCTTTATCAGGAAGAAAGTTTGCTTTTCAATTTCTTGGTGGTCATATCTCAGTTAAAAGCTCGTTCTTGAGAAAGTGAGAGAGTGTATAAATAGTGCTGCAGCATATAATAATCTGAAATAATTTCATATGGCTTTTTTGTAATACCAGCTTGCCTCATTATCACCTGTCATTTGATAACTTTTTGATTAAAACCCCAAGATCACACAGGTTCAGCATTATTGCTTCAGCGTCTTTCAAAAGCCACACCATGTAACACCAAAAGGATGCCAAGCTTTGTGTGAAGGACTCTGCTCAGGATGAACAGAATTTCAGCAAATCTTTGAGGCTCTAGCAGATGAAATGCAAAGCGGGTAGAATAGAGAGACTTGTTTTTAAATCCAGTGTCCTTTACCCTGTCTAGATTACAAGGTTTCCTTTCCCCCCTTCCCCCCTCTTTTTATTTTACATGGTACAATAAATGGTTTTGGATTTAGTTTTTATTTGCATCCTAAAGTTTTTCTTGTGACTGATACGGTGGGGGGGGGGGGGGAGATTAGTTTCAAGCTAAATGCGTTTTCAGTTTTTCTTTCAAAAGAAACGATGTTATGTGTTTTTGGGGGAACTCTTACGGCCAGAGGGAATAGTTATCAAATGCTTACCATTTTTAAACAGCATTAGTCTTTTTAAAAAACCAAAGAAATGTGCATCCTACTCTCTCTTTAATGTGTGGCCTTTACTCACCAGCTTAGCATTAATGATTTTTATGCAGACACATATATGTCTTGAAAATACGTTCTATATAGAAGCAATAACTTCCTTTGATTAAAAATTACTAGGCTTACCTCTAAAAAGAGCCATGATTAATCATAGTATAAGCTAATGAGGTGGCAAAAAAGAAAAGGTGCAAAATCTAAATGCAGAGGGCAGGGGGCGCTGAGGATTTGGTGATTGTGAAGGCTTTCTCACTGTGACTTGTTAGTGGAGATTCTCAGTTTTGATCTGCAAAGCTGCCAGTGATTTGCTTGTCTCCCTGCACCGAAGTGTAGCATTGGCAGTTTGACACGCTCAAGACAGCTGGGGAGAGGGCAACCCAACAGTGTGTGTGAACAGCCCAAAACTAGGCATTTAGGAATGCATAGGTGGATGGCCTGCAGTTATGCTGGGTCCAGAATCAGCCAGAAATTACAAATTTGGAGAGCTTGTATCATGCTCCTGCAGTGAAGAAACAATATACTTATTTACAAAACTGCCAACAGCAGTAGCAGGAAAGCGCTGACAAACATTTTCAGTAATGCTAGTTACCAAAGATCTTCTCCTTCTTAAGTTCTTTTACAGAGCTTGGACTCCTTCTCTTTCCAGAGAGGAAAATAGGGCTACATCTTTCAAAATTGGGGGGGGGGGGGGAAAGTGATATTTTAGCCAGCCCAGCCCTTCCCCTAACAGGCTGTTTTCTGCTTATGCCAGAACATGTAAAGGTAGTCAGGGCTTTTACTGCTGTTATTCCTACACCAAAGGAAACCCTTGTAAAAAAACAACAACCCCAAAATGAATGCATATTAATTTCCAAAATACTTGACAGTGTAATGGCATCTTTGCATTATTGCCTGTGTATTTGCCACTCTTATATTTCCTTTCCAGGATGATGTTGGTAGTGGTTGCTGCTGCTGCTACTAAACAGGGTGACCAAATATGAAAACATTGTTTACACTTATCAGCTTCAATGAACCAATATTTAATGGATGCTGACCCTACTATCCTCTGAAAGCGAACTCTCTCAAAGCTTGAACAAAGTGATTTCCCCACCCCCCAGAGCAGATTGGGAGGGGAGTATGGGAGGCCCCCCCTGCAGAACAGAATGGGAATTGCTCAATATCATGCCCCTCCCCATTTGATTGACGGAAGCTTTCTGTCAGTAGAAGGAAGCAAGTTGGATTCTGCCCTAAGACTTTGTGAAGTACAGTAATGCCACACGTTACTGTTCTCTTTTGTCTTCTGCACAGGCTGATGAGATTGGCTTTTCTTTGAACCATCCAAATCAGTATTTTGCAGAGAGTCAGCAGCAACCCAGTGGCATCAAGGAAATTAAAAAAGAACAAAGGCAACCTGAAAGCTTCCAGCCAAAGCAGAGCAGCCAGATAAGTATAAACACAGCCTCCGCTCCCTCTTCTTTACATAAAGCAGAAGAAATGGAACTCGAAGGACTGGAAGAGTACTTTGCTGAAGATTAATGAGCATCGTTTCCCTTTTGCAACAGAGCTTTTGCGGTTCCTGTCTGTATTTTGAAAGAGATCTCTTAAGAATGAGGAGCCAACACCATGGTGAACGTAGGCCTGTTGCGTTCTACACGAAAAGGAAAAAGGGGGGGGGGAAGTGTTGTAATGCATCTAGCTGAGTAACCTCTGCATCAGTTCTGAAAAGCAGCCATCCCTCGTCAAATGGAAATGACACAGTACTGTGCAAGTGCGAGCAATTCAGCAGTTGGGATCACATTTTTATTTCTGCGGGCAAACGTTTTGAGTCGCTAGCCCTCCTGCCCTATGCTCACTGTTATGTAGGGGGGGTTTTCCGCCACTATTTTTCTTAATAAACCCAATTCTGAAATGTACAGTAGTGCAAATATTTATTGTGATTTTCAGGTGATGTCTGCTAAATACATTATATAGAACACATAATTGCTTTATTAAAGGCTCCTGGAAATATAGAGACGCTTCCTTGCTGTGATTTCAAGTAGCAAATGCTGCTGCTTGAAACAACTAGGCTTTAAGCACATAGTGTCAAATCCAATTACACTTAATTGTGTAGACTGGTCACAGCCAGAGTAATTAAAATGATTAGTTTCCTATCCATTCTTAAAGATCCATTTATGATTCATGTTGAAGTGTAGTAAGAAAGTTTTGTATCTGAAACCATAAAACAGAACTGAGAATCTTCCATAAAATGCTTACATAAAAAACAGTGGGGGCTACCCACTGTTATAGATCAGATGTTTAGGAGAACACTTTATAATTACAGAAAATTAGACATTTTAAAGATGTAATTTGCATCTCCAAGAGTGGCTGTATATTAACCATGAAATCTCTCATTTCAAGAGTGATTTGCTTTGTTGATACTACATTATATTGTCGCATCAATGGAATGAAATCAGTTCTAGGAAATCAGAAATGACATTCAGAATAACTCTTGATTGAAAGGAAGTATTAAAATCTACTTAGATTGTAGCTCTGTAATCACTTAGCTAGGAGTAAGCCCCATTGAACTTAGTAAAACTTACTTTTGGGTAGACATGTAGAGACTGCACTGCATACTTCAATGAGAAATCTTTCTTGATCAGAAGTACTTTGTTTCTGACATCCTCTTAAAATGGTGTGCATTTTCAATAGGTTTTCACCCCTTAATGTGATTCTGTAGTCTTTAATTATATTACAAGCTCAATTGCTTTATAGTATAGTATTACTTCACAGGTAATGCTTCAGTGAGCTAACTTCTAAATGCAGTCTTCTAAATGCTGAACTGGCTATCCCCTTGTTGCTTATTCAGGGGCAATGTATTTGCTGTTCTTCACAATTCATGGCATTTCAAGAATTTGAAAGCAGTGGATTTTGAACGAGCTTTTTACCAATTACCTGGGTGCCACAAAAGTATGTCTTTCTGATCATGGACTTCCATCGTTTCTCAGCTTTGTAGAGGGGTGGTTTTTGATAGATCAGATTATTCACGTGAAAATGGAAAAAATGGAAAAGAAGATGACGTTGCCAGTGCCACAAAATGTTCCATACGTTTCTAAGTAGTCCAGAAGGCCCTATCTTGTGAACTGAATTTAAGTCAGCAATAAGCAATCTAAAGCTCATGGGCTGTATTTGTCTCATCGGTACTTTTTATCTGACTTGTACAATCCCATACCATGGCATGACTGAGGACATGTCAACCTTCTCTTGCTCTGGCAAGATCCCACATGTTCTCATCAGACGCTCAAGGGGTTGGGGAGACATGACTTGCTAAGTTGTGATGTGTTAAGTTTGTTGAGCCCCCATTTTCCCATTCTTGTGCCCCCCATCTTTAGAAGAGGCCCCACAAATGTGTTGGTTATGTACAGAATTCAGTAGGTATCCCTGACCTGCATGGTATGATATTGCTGTATTTTGAAATCCTGACACCCAACACCCCTAGCTGGGCCCAAGCTATGTAGATTCAGCCCAGTCCTGATTTAAGCAGTTGAAAGAGCTTTGCAGGAACTAAGGGAGAAGGGCCTGGCACAACAGCTCCAAAGACTGCTACCGCACTGGAGCTGGGATTGACTTATCAGCACAACAGGAAGTGTTGTTTCCTTGTGCCTTAGTACCTCATTCTGTTTTAGTTTCGCTGGATTGGATGCAACGACATCTTCCTGCAGATTCCCCCTTCCCCTGCAGCCCACAGTATGCTTTCCACCCCAAATCTGCTGTACAGGAAGGGCAGGGAGGAGGACTAGAAGAGCAAGTGTCATTATGTGGGTAGAAGTCTGCTCACACCATGTGGGATGAAACACACATAGCCAGCTGAAAGTACACACATTTTCTGTGAAATTTACTGAGCATATAACACTTGATGAATATTTTCAATTAACAAAGAAGCTCAGCAGTAAATTCATTTAAGCTTCAATCCTTTCTGGAATAATAGATGTCCCATAATTGTCCTTGGGCCAGGCAATCCTGTGATCCCGCTAGGCTGGCTGGATATCTGTCCCACTGTAGTGTCATTGTTAGTTACTTACCTGTACATTCCTAGCACAAAACGTGAGTGGGGAAGAATGCCATTCCAAAAACCACAGCGCAGAGCAACGCCACTAGCCACGGGTGTCTTCCTGTGACCCCCCTCCCCAAACTATGGAATGCACTTCCTCAAGAGCTATAATTGGCAGCCACTCTCTTGGGTTTTAGAAAGGATGTAAAGACACAGCTTTTCAATTGTAACCTTTCAAAATGTGTAGTTTTAATATGTCAGTGTTTTTACTCCATTAATATTCCTGGTTTTTTATTGTTTTAATGTTTTATTGTTTACAGTTGTTGTACACCACCTTAATGGCTTTTTAAAAGATAAGGTGGTATATAAATGTTAATATATAAATTAATAGCAATACCCCAGAGACCATGGCAACACCACAGACTCCCACTTGTCATGACAAACATCCCCCTGAAAAACAGTCACAGAAGGCGCAAATCTACTTCATGGTGATGAGGTGAACCTCCTAAATTCCCTTCTGGCACATGTGGGAGGAAGGCTACAACACTGGACACCTGGACTCTCAACATTATGCAACATGGCTATTTCCTGGAGTTTCATTCCACTCCAGGAACAAGTTTCTTCCCTTCCCCACCCCCCTTTCCAGGTCCACTCACAAACAGCAACTGATAGATGCAGCAATTGCCAACCTTCAAGTCATAGGGGCAACAGAACCTACCCCACCTCCCAAACACTTCCAGGGCGTATACCCCATCTTCTTCCTGGTCCCCATACTTGATCTCAAACTTCTCAACAGGACTCGTCACACTCCGGTTGTATCCGTTCTTCATTCCCAGAATTAGCATTCCCTTTCACAGAACGCAAGAATTTTTTCTTCCCTCTTTCTTTCTTCCCTCTTTCTTTTCTTCTCACTCCTCTGAGCATGTCTGGTGCGCACTGGATGTCAGAATCTACCATAAGAGGACTGGGGAACTCAGACACTCCAATTCCTTATTTGTTTCCTTTCATCCAGCAGTCTTAGGGCAGAAAGTTTCCCATGCTGCCATTGCCAGGTGGCTCAAGCCATGCATTTTTGTAGCCTATGAGGTTAAAAACAACTCTCTAAACCTGCATGTGTTATAGCACACTCCACCAGGGTCTCAGCGGCCTTTCCTACTAATGCCCTCTTATCAGAGATCTGTAATGCCTGAGCAACACCCCATGTTGCTCAGGCATTACAGGATGGACAAATATGCTTCTGTTGAAGCAGCCTTCAGACGCAGTGTTACAACAGGTATTGCCTCAACTATAGAGTCAGTCTGCTTTGGGGGCCACCCAATGGGAATAGTAGCTTTTGTACATCCCATGATGGATATCTCCTTTGCACCAGATGGGAATGGAAAGTTGGGTACTTGCCATGAAGTTCCATTCCGATTTGGTGCGCAGAAGACATCCATACTGCAACCTCTGGCATTCTCACCACCCCTGTTGATATTAGTATTTATTACAATTTTTGTCAAGGAGTGTGCCAATACACAGAGTTTTTTCTTTTCCTTTCTACCTTCTGTTTTTGAATTACTACATTAATGGCTTTTCAATAGCTACTCTGTCCCAATGCACAGCTAGAACAGAACTGGCTGGGGGGAGCCATGGAGGTCAAGATCAAGACAAAAAGCTTGATCATAAGTTCCTTGACTGCCCTGGACAGTGAGAGGAGTTAACCCATGATGGATATCTCCTGTACACTGAATTGGAATGGAACTTTATGGTAAGTACCCAACTTTTCATTCCCCTGGATACACTACCTCCGGAATAGTGGGCTCAAGTTACAGGAAGCCAGATTCAGGCTGGACATCAGGAAAAACTTCCTGACAGAGCAGTATGACAATGGAACTAATTACCTAGGGAGGTTGTGGGCTCTCCTACACTACAGGCATTCAAAAGGCAGCTGGATAGCCATCTGCCAGGTATGCTTTAAGGTCGATTCGTGCATTGAGCAGGAGGTTGTAGTCGATGGCCTTACAGGCTCCTTCCAACTCTACTCTTCTATGATTCTCTTCCTCCCCTCCTCTGTAAGTTCTTTGGGGCAGTGAGTGACCTGTCCTCTTCTATTTTGTAAAGAACCCTGCACATGGATCTTGTTAAAAAACAACAAAAAACAACCATTTGTATAGAATGGTGTTTGCATTAATTTGGTTTTATTTAGCCAGCCAGTTGCTGAATTAGGTAATGTATCTTGTTTGTTGCATTTCTCTCCCCCGCTTTCTTATAAAAGAAAATAAATCTTCCATTGGACTGCTTTTCTTGCAGTATAAAACTCACTTTGCATTTGTGCCTGCCCTATTTAGTTCACTGTCATGTTAATGTCCCATTCTTCAAAGCTTTGTCTTTTGTTGTCTGATTCCCACCGACTGCTCCTTCCTGTGTAAAATCAAAACCCATGCTTCTCCAGACACTTCAGAGAATTCTAGTTTTTAAGAGAGGTTTGTGGCACAGGGCCATCCCTTCTAGTAGCTTGTTACTTGTCATCGATGAATATGTAGAGGAAAACAGCGGGATGATAAGAATTTTCATATTTTTCAGGGTTGCGGTTGGCAGGTTGCCTTCGGAGAATCTTTTGACTTTGGCTGTATTTCAGCCGGGCACCTGAAAAAGAAAGTGACGCGTGTGCTGCAAATGGGAATTGCCTTGCCTTTTGTCTGGGCTCTTAATGTTTCATGCCTGTGCAGCCATTAGCTGAAGGAGAGACACTAGAAGAGCAGTGTTTTGGAAAACAGAAGAGCCTGAGATCAATTGCTCCCAAGAGAATGCATGCTTGACACTTCTTACTTACAACAAAGTGCTGAGCTGTTGATTAGTAACATAGGCTGCTGGGAGGGAAGTCTGGAACGTTGAACAATACTCTTGTGTGGCAGAAACGAGGCTGCTTTCCTTCCTTGAAGGCAAACTACCATCTGGAATTCATTTTTGCCTCTCATCATGACACAAGATTCAACTTCACAAAAACAAGAGTCAAAATGCTAATATTGTGCTTGTGCTATTTTTACTGATATGACCTTTTTTAAAAAAATGCCAATGATTTGAGCCCAAGAATTTATTTACTTATAGAAATTTCATCCCTGCCCTTCAAGCAAGTTCCTAGCATAGTTTACAAAAAATAAGTCAAAACAAAATAAAAAAAACAGCTATAACTTACCTACAGCATAGTAAAGCAGCCATGTTTTAAAAGAGCAGCATAAAGCCACAAGCAGAGATAAAACAAAACAATTTAAAAGGCTGGGAAAATAAAAAAGCCCTTCACATGTGACAGCAAAGGAGCTAGGCAAGTTTCCTTGCGTGAAGCATTCTGTAATTGTGGTGCCATCACTGAAAAGGGCCTATTCCTGGTAGCAGCCACCACACCTCTGAGGGCAGGGGTACCCAGAGAAGTTCCTCAGGTTAAGATTTTAGTGTATGGACAGGCACGTGTAGACACGTAATTTGGGTTTATACCCTGAGGTATTATAGAATTTAAGATTATAACTAAAAGCAAATATTATCTTCCATATTAGTGTACTATTTTATTAGGCCAACTGAAAGTTCACAAAAATATGCAAGTTTTCAAGATCTCTTCATCAGGGAAGATGTTACAAGCAGCTGATGTGATGGTGGCAGCAGACCCTGTCTCCTCCATTCCATCTCAAGATTGTCATCATGCAGACACCATGACCCCCTCCACAACCTTTTTGTAACATCTTGCTTGATAAAAGACATTTGGAGATCCTGAAAGCTTGCACTTGTTTTGGCATCTTTTGGTTAGACTAATAAAGGTATTACACTAATATAGAATTTAGAATATTGCTTATGGCCAACACAACTACTTTGTTTTTTTGAGCAAATGCTAAAATGCAATGAATTTTAAATTTCATCTTCCATGATCTTCCCCAACTGCTGGAGCCCAATGGGAAAGGAGGTCCATAACGTGGAGCAGTTACAAGGAATGTGTTTCAATATGCCCTTAAAGTTAGTCAATCAGATGCCATCCTGCTACTTTACTAACAATGTATTTCTCTCCAGCTAGGAACTGTGCACCTAACAGTGCAGCATCTATATACAAATGGGCTGAAGCACTTACGTTATTTATTTACTCAGTCCTATCATACAGTGAGCCATTGGAACCTTCTCTCTCTCTCTCTCTACCTCCTTTGCAGCCTTTTACACTGGGGCCTTGGGTATCTAAAGGACTGATTCTTCCCACATATACTGGCCACGTGTTGAGCTTTTTGCCAGAGGCCTTTGTCAGGTGGCAACAGGTGAGAAGACCTTTTCAGCTGTAGTGCCCCATTTTCAGAACTCTCTTCTCCATCAGTCTCACTTGACACCTAATCATAACGTCCTTTCAGTGCCATTGAGCCCTACCTGTCTAATCCATCATGTCTACATAGGCTCAGGCAAGAAAAAACTAAAACAATTAAGTGTTTTAGCTTACAACATAACCTTATGAGTTGCTGCACTGAGATAGCAGCTTCCAGGAGCGTATACATATATTATAAGCTTTTATCAGTCAGACAGAATTACTTTCCCAGAGTTTACTGGGCTTGGGTGGGGAGGGGATGACTTAGATGCACCCTAAAAATCCAGCCAAGGACTGCACAACATTTGCCCCCAATCACAAGGGCTTCTCTTGTGCCAATGCTGGCCCTTTATAAACGTGTGTGTCAATCATAAAATGATCCCATAAAGGTGTGTCTTGTCTTTGAGTTCCTTAAGGTCTCCTGAATTCTAGGGCAAAATGTAAAAAGTTAAGTTTTCTTTACACTACTCAGAGCCCAATGGAGGCTGGTCGCTCTGAGGTCATGGGTTGGTGAACCTGCTCTTGAGTTTCAGCCAGAACTCTAAAGAAATTATCCAATGTGCTGAACCCTATCCCCAAAATAGGTTCAGAACCTTGGATAGCTCCTCTAGAGTTCTGACTGAAATCCAGAGCAGATTCACTAGTGGTGTCTAGGAAGTTGTCCAGGAAACAGGCCATAGCTGGAAGAGCCCTCCAATAGAAGTTCAACACAGTTGGTTTTAGCACAGTTGCCCAGGGGGAGGGCTAACTTGAAACCCTAAGTTTAGTTGATCACATCATGTATCCTCCCAGCTCTTCACACAATAGGTGTGTGATGGTTCCCTGTATGTAATGGGTTAACAGTGGTATAGTATAGTCATTAGAAAATAATAAGAGTGAATCACCCCAGAGCTAAAAAGGGTAATTTCTCAAATGCTTCGGAAATAGCTTTCTGATCATCCTCCAGCTCAGCACAAGCGTAGAACAAAAGGATGGCTAAGCACCCGAACAATAGGCTCGACAAGGTGATTGCCAAAGGGAGGGGCGAAGCGAGTGAGTTGGCCTGAGAGAGCGAGGAGAAAGGAAGGGATGGATTCAAGAGAGTGAAGATGGAGTTGCGTTTTTACTCCTGTTTGTTTTGTTTTCTTGCCTTTGTAACTTCAGTTCTATGTGTGTAAATATCTTAAGCAAAGCGTGCCTTACTATGCCAAGAATAGTAAAGAGTTTTGATTTAAAACTGGTATTGTTGGAGATTCCTTTTCACACCCGCCTAAAGCTCTAACCTCCACGCTACTGAAAAGGGGAAAAGAGACAGGTGGAAGCTTGGGTCCCAGAAAAGGGACAAGGTTGCTCTTAAAGAGGCAATATATCTTTAAGGAGCAGAATCAGAGTGTTCAGACAGGAAAGTGGAACTCTGAAAGTCCAGGAGTGGAACCAGGACAAGGTGCAGTCCAATGAAATCTTAAATCCCAATGAAATCAGTGAAATGTATGTGCTCCTCTAAGGGGGGGGGGGGCACAGAACCTAAAGCCTGGGGTTCCAATCCGGCCCGCTTGGGGTCCTCAGTTGGTCACGGCCCCTTTCCCCAGCCACTGATGGTTTGTTGATTTCCTGGCTTTTGTGCAGTTATCCTCCCATTCTAAAAGTGCCTTTCCTAAGGCTCAGTTACTGGCAGTAAGAGCTTTAAACTAAAATATGCTGGTAATTTGGGTATTTTGAGCCCTACCATTTTTACTTTTGGCCACATGCATCACTAGACTGTGACCCCTGAGAGCTTTTTTGAAATAGAATGTGGCCCTCTGGTTGAAAGAGGTTCAACATCCATAATCTAAGGGTTGTATCCAATGTTAGTCTAATATAAATCTCAGGACTGATCCACACCACTGTTTTGTTTTGGTGTAGTATTGCCTGGATTACTGCTGTGGTACACAATGCACTTGATTTTCCATTTGTATCATGGTTTCTGGGGTATTCCAGAATGTCCATGACAGCTTTTATAATGATTTTTCTCCATATTGTGATTCTCTTGTTGAGCATGAGACCATGTGTGGAGTATGAGGCATCGTGCTATCATTACCGGTCCTGAGGAGTAGCCAAAATTTGGAAACATCGGAAATAGGCAATTCTTTTGCAATAGTGGAGGATATGTTTTCAGCATTAGGGACTGGCTACCTTGGGCGGTGAAGGTGTTCTCTGCCAATTTTACTTGTTGCTTTGTTCAGAGTTGCTGTTTGCCCTCTGTGTTTTCCCCCACCCCCAAAAAATTACATTTCTGCGCACCTTCACAGTTGCGAAGAGCTGCATGAAGTAAAGACAAATGCCAATGACAGAAGTATTGAATAGCACATATACGGCCATATACGCCACCTTCAACTTACCGCTACTTCGGCCTTGAGCTGTAAATTTATTTTTGCTTGCATAGCCAAAATAAATAAATTTACTGCAGTAGAAATGCCGAGTGTGTAAAGCAACATTTTGTTAGCAATGCCAGTGGCATCCAATGTTGAAGAAAGCCCAAACACAAAAGAACTACCTTCCCACTGTGTTCCTTTGCTCCTGTGCAGGTGTAAGACGTTCTAAAAACCAAATAAACTGCTACTATCACACATTGTGGGTATGTGTAACAATGCAAACTGCAATATTCTAAGCAACACTCACATGCATTATCAAGTTAGCAGCATCCATTTTCAGAGCAATGGACAGCGTGGGGTTTAGTGTGATATGGGCAAGCGGAATGAAACCATTAAATATTCCACGAAAAGTCTTAACGTGTGCACTATGGGTAGGGAATGCACAAGATGGATTACAGTAATTACAGAAATGACACATTTAAGGTTTTGCTTTAGGTGTAGGTCCCCCATTCATTTCAATGGGTCTGGTCTAACAGGACTAACTTTGGATACAACCATAAGTTTCCTTGGAACAACCCTAACTTCCATAAGCTCTATGATGTTTGGAGGATGGAATTGGAAAAAGGCTTTCCCTAAACTATTTGTTTTGGTAACATAGAGTCCATTGCTAATGTTGGTCAGATAATAAGACGGTGCTTTTAATGGATTGTATACTTTCCTGAGAATTCAACACAGACCCCTCTGCTGGAAAGGGCCTGAACAGCTGGTAATTTGTTTGCACTACATTTATCATCATCCGTTCTCCCCTAAAATGGAAAACTACAGGCATTTTGATGAATGGGGGTAAAGTCTGGCCAATTTTGCTTCATCTTAAAGTGTGTGTGGTGTTCGTCGTCCTTTGCAAAGACGCTGTTTTGTAACTTCTAATACCAATAACTTTCTTTCTTGTCCTGAAATTGCTTACTGTACAGCTCCAAACAACTGCTGTGATATTGCATGGTTTATGGGTACATAAACCATCGTAGTGCCAAACCAGGAATAAGGGAGCACGCATCCAGGAGTGCACTAGTTGTCCCCACACAAGACACGTGCCATTTCTCTGGGGGCATTTGTGAGCTGAAACAGGAAAGTTACCCATGTGGACCGCACTCCTCAAAGACTTCTGCCAATTGTATGGGTGGATGGGGAGAGTCCTCATTGGCTGAAGTACCCTTCATGTTTGTAGGGTGAAAGTCAAGTACAGCGAAGCAGTACAGCTTATTCTGTAAATCAGAGCTGTGCGGTCATATATATTGTACAGGGCCAGGAATTGTGATATTTGTAATAGCAACTGAAGAGCAATTCCTTTCTTTTTGACTTTATCCCTAACATTGTAGCTCTTCTTAGAGGCTTAGTTCAGTTACAGCAGTAGTTCCATTCTTTTGGGGGTTGGTGGGTGCAATTGAATTTTGAGAGAGTGTTACAGGTGCTCATAAAATGGCTGTCATGGAGGGACTTGCCCATTCATAAAATGGCTGCCGTGATGCACATGGCCAGTCACAAAACACTCATTTCCCAGAATGCTAATTGGTGAGGCTAAAAAACAACAACAAAAAACTTGCCCAAGAACTGAAGTACAAGGCATAGGAGGGGCTCTGAGATCCAAAACACAAAATCACTTTTTTGAATTCAAATATAGTGCTGCATTCTTAAGGTTATTAAATAATCTTAAGAAACATATAAGGCTAAATCTCCAAAGTTATATTTTATCGCTGTAATGTACCTACTTAGATGTCATTAGATAAATCAGTGTAACTAGATATGGAGCGTCATCAAATGGGTCAGAAATCGCATTTCCCTACTGTCACTTTGCCTCTTGCTGCTGTTCCACAGTAGCGACGAACAGCTTCCTCTTTCTTCACACAGGGAAGAAAGAGGAAGCAAGCAATGACCACATGGCCCATTCGGTGGGCGCTTTTATCGCTCTGCTTCTCCTGCACACAGCAGGAAATGGTGGCAAGTTGTGCTATAGCTCCCCAAAAAAGGATTTTCTCTGTCTTATTTTAAGACGGAAAAAAGACCAGAAGGAGTGGGAGACATGCGGTAGGTGGATGGCATCATCAAACGGACTCATGAAAAACTGAGTGGCCAGTAATGAGCATGCGATAAAATGTTCGTCTGACTACTCTCTAGTACTATCAAAATTTGTTGTTCAAACACATTGAGGTTGGTGTGTGTGTGTGTGCGTGCGTGCGTGTGTGTGTGTGAGAGTATATACAGTTAACCCCACCATAAAATTAGTTAACATCTGCAAGCGCAATGGGACTTTCTCCTTTCTGCTTTTCTGCAGCCCTCAATCCTGTCCAAAAATCCGGACTTAGAACAAACGGCCCGGGGTGGGTTAAATCACCCCTCCTCCCGGTTGTATTGACAAAGTTGTTCCATCAGTGGAATGACTGAATTGGATCCATCCAACTCACAGAATTTTCATCTCCATTAGGGGACATATTTTTATAGTAGAAAATTCCTCCCATGAGTAACGGAGCTCACTCCTAACTTCATCTTGTTGCTGGCCGATTTATTTTCTTCATTTTCTTCTTCTGTCTCTTTTTCATTCAGTGACAAATCAGAGTGTGCTTAAATTAATCTTCATTCACAAAACTTTGTTGTAATTTGTCCCCTGCAGCATTTAGTTTAGACAAGGGAGACAAACTTTATAACAATAAATTTGGTATCCCTTAGATTCTGGAGTGTCTGTCTCTGTGGGCATGGTGATGAATAGCAGCACCCATGGAGGCTGGCACTACCCATTATATGGAGTGCCAAAATTGGTCTCCCCCACCCCACATTGTGAGTGGATGAAAGGGGCTGCTTAACCCTTTTCTTTCCAACTGTTGTCTCCTGAAAATCACCTCTCCCCCACCCACCCACCCACCCCCAGCTTCTTTCCTTCTTGAGGAGTAAAAGGTATGTGTCCCTGTGTCTTTTAGACACTGGGGAGAAAAGCAGCATAGCGAAGGCAATTTTGAAAACCTATACAGCTGCAGGGATGGGTTTGAGATGTCAGGCAGCTCTTAAGAAGAATTTGCTATCTAGCATTGGTCATCTAGGTGTGTGAAATACTACAGTCTGCTTGATGTGTAAAGTCAACTCTGTGATTGGAGCACTGGCTCCATTCGATTCACGAAAGTGTGCTCATTCCTACTTGTACACATTTTTGCAACGAGTGACTTTTTCTCCTGAATAAGACGAATGAGCACAGGGCTCCAAAAACTCTCTACTGACTACATTCTGTTTGGTGACAAAATGAAGACATTCACCAAAGCTGTATGTTTGTTTTTGTTTTCTGTTAAGAGGCCGAAAATAGACAAAAGTTAAAAATTGTCCCACAAATAATATAAAAGTTAAAATGGGTACTTCCTTATGCGTGCTTTCTTATGCACTGTCTTTCACTATTGTTTTGTGGGGCAGTAGGGGGAAAGTTTCATTGAGAATGTTTTCTTTAATGGATGCAGTTCCCCACAAAATAATGTTAGTGGCCATTTTCTTTGTTCCAGTGAAACATTCTGCATGTGGAAAAGGCTGGCTGGCAACTCCTGTTTCAGGCTCCTTGACTGGGCCTTCCTTTTGAGTCTACTGCTCTACTGGCCTGCCCAGGGTGGCCAGGTGTTCTGTTTTACAGAGGACAGTCCTCTATTTGAAGGGCTGTTATGTCCAACCCCAGTTTAAAGATAATGGGCTCCATCACACTAGTGTTTTATCGCACTCTCGTCATGCCTGGTTTGCCAATTTGCAGCATGGCACTCACATTACGTCATACCTGTCCTGCAGTTACCCTGCCTCTTCCCCTTCATTTCCCGTGTTTTCCTAGAGCAGGGAAAGTCCGGTTTATTTTTTCCATGTGGGATTAACCCACCCTTCTGCCTTGTGTATTGCATTCCTCACGCTATGTCCTTCGTTGGAGGCGTGTGCTTTGAAGGGAAGTCTTGCTGACTAAAGAGGAGGGTGGGGCAGTTCTCCTCCAGCATGCTGTGTCAAATGAATGGACTTGTGCTGAGTTGGTTGAACGGACATCTGCTGCTTCAACCCCACTCTCATTGCCCGCAGAAACGGCACCCAGCTGATGAAACATTACATCGGTAAAACTCCAGACAACAAAGTCAGGGCGAGGGGGGGAAAGGCACCCATGTCCATCACAATGTCACAACCAATGAACTGGAGGGGGAAGGAGAAGGGGCGGGGTGGGTTGGGTTAGGGTAGGGTAGGGTAGGATGGAGTGGGAGAGCGAACAAGAGAAAGGAGGTTTCACCAGTACAGTGGTGATACCATAAACCCACGTGAAAGGGAGCATTAGCTTGACGCACTAATGAAACGGAGAACCAGGAAAAAAGTGATGGAGCCCAATGAACCATAATAACTGTTGCCATCAACAGTTAACACCCAGACAGCGGACTGATCAGGCAGGCATACAGTCACCTAATCACAGTCTTCCACAGAATGGTGAGATGTACTATATTTCTATTTAGTCATAGTAATTCTTTTTAAATGTGTTTCTGTATATGTCAGTCAGCATATGCAAATATTTTGCAAATTGCCATCCTCTTTTTTTTTTTTTTTTGCATTTCCGCTTTCGATGGTTCACAAGTGGCCACCCAATCAGTCTTGTTGCTTCCATATTCCGCATCTGTCCTGAATCCATCCTGGTCTGTTTGCCCAAACTTTTAACAATCTTCCCCAAACTTTCTCCCAGAGCGAGCTATGCAGCGCCCAACCCAACCTGCCAGTGAGACGTTAGTCTAGCAAAAGAGATCACATTACTTGATCACATTACTTGTGCCACTTGTTACACTTCTAATCTCTTCACCCTTAGCTCTGCAGAGGAAGAAGGTGGATGCAACACTTTGAAAGCATTCCCACAAGGTAAACTCAGCGTTGTCACTTGCGCAAGAGAGAGATTAAAGATGCCCTTTTTCACATTTCTGACCATTCCAAGCTAGATTTTGCTTTTTGCTTCTTTTTTAAAGCAATTTCAGTTTGAAGTTGCTTTTGTTCTTGTAGAAATCATAATATATTTTCCTACTGAGTCATAGCTAGACATAGGGTGGCAATATGGCCTACTTTTTAGAGTACAGCTCTCTGTTTGAAGGACTTTTAAAAGACAGGGAGTGCAGGGGCCTTGAAGTTGCACATCAAGGGTGAGCATCTCAACAGCAGACTAAGCAACCCCACTGGTCAGATACTTCCTTGCTATTGTGAGATGTATAGTATTTTTTATTTAATTGGCAATAATTATTTCTAAATTTGCATCTACAGACATGAATTAACATATACAAATTTTATGCAAAGCACTGTCTTGTCTTCCTTTTTGGCAATGTGTTTCCTCTTTTAGCCACTCTAGTGCACATACATTTATTTGTATGAACATTGGTAGATAACCTTTTCATGAAAATCTAAAAACAACTGCAAAATTGTGCTGGGGATTGAGGGGGGGGGAAGAGAGAGAGAGAGAGAGGAGTGTCGGTGATTTCACAGGCACTAGCCAATAAGCGGCACTCACAGCTGACACTTCTCAGTTGCAGTAGACAAAAACCTACAGAACGGTGTTTTTTTCATTTGCCCCAAAGATATATATTTTTTAAAAGTGTATTTGTAGAGCAGCAGAGCTGCCTCCAGATATTATGTTTCATGTGGTTCTCAGGTAGTCTTCCATTCAGAACATTTTACAGCAGGCGTGGGGAACATGTGGCCCTCCAGATGGTGTTGGACTGCAACTCCCGTCTTTCACCATTGGCTATGCAGGCTAGGGCTGATGGGAGTTGGAGTCCAATGACATATGGAGGACCAAAGTTACCCACCCCTACTTTGCAGGGTCAGGCCTGCTTACCTTCAGCATAGAGCTACATTGTCATGTGCTTTTTCAGAATTCTCTGGGCCATATTTCATCTGTGTTCCTAGGGCAAAATGGTGGACAGATGCATCAGCCATCTGCGCAAGGGGATGAACCTCTGGGGCTTTTGCCATTATACTCCGTTGTCCTTCATTAAGATGTCTTTCTCCTACTGGAAAAGGGAAGCTCAATTCCCAGAGCCCAGAATGAAACACCTGTTCTAAGGATCTCACAAGATGTTGTTAATGCATGTTAGACAGAAAAATCGACCAAGCTGAAGAATCTCAGATAGTGCCCTTCTGAAGTTCAATGGGCTGTTTTCTCCAAAGAGCAGTTATTCTTTATGGAGATCTTTCCACCACCATCACCAGTCTGAAATGCAAACAAATTATTTGACAAATGCCATAGATGGCTCAGAACACTGTAATGCATTCAGATAAAATAGCTTAGTTTGGTTGCAAAAGAGTGTGTGTGTGTGTCCGTGCGTCTATAGGTATAAGGAACGTATCACCCTGACATTGTAAGGAAGCCTTGACTTCTGATAGTTTGGACTGCGTCTCTTTAATGTTTGACAAATGATTCCAGTTCAACATCTGCTTTTGAAAGCAGAAGATAATATGGGACTGGCTCAATGTTAAACACTTTTTCTAGGGCAACATGTAATTTGATGGGCTGCAGGGAAGCTAACAGCTTTATAGAATGGCCTGCCCTGCTTCCAAATGATCATGCAATTCTTTTCGTTATGATGAAATTACAGTGTTTTATAAGAAAAAAACAAGGCAGGGGAATTTCTTCGCTATGGCGTTTCTTACTTATTGAGGATCTGAAAGCTTCAAGTGCAAGCAAAATGCAAGGTCTAATATTTCAAATTGTTCCAGAATGAAAGTGAAGCACTTGGCTTTTGCCCTCTGCAATATTTCTGCATTACTACCATTGGGTTGGTGCTTGGAAAAGTGGTGGCCAGATAATGGCCTTCGCGATATTGCTACACACAAGATTTGGGGCGGGGTGGGGGGGGTTCCTATCTCTTTTGTTTTTATTCAGCAATTCTTAGTGGAAAGTGAAATGAAAATGTAAAATCTGGAAGCAGAGAGAAAGCTAAGCAAGGAATGATTCCCTAGCTCTTAATTTTCTTTCCCATTCTCTGTAGGCCACTCCTTTCCTTCAAAATTTTATGCAAAAATTTGGGCGTATAAAATCAGCGTTTGTTTCTGAAATGAAAGATGCCGGATGGATTCGGGCCTTCCTGGAAATGTTATGTGGACAAGGAAGGCTATTCTGCACATGCTCAGAGGCACACATTTTTGTTATGGTTTCTCCTGTTCCTGGGGGATGGAATTAAAAATAGGTTCTGTGACTAACCCATTGCAGAACCAGAGTCATCATATCCAGTTTTGTAAACCCGGGAACTGGAACTTCCAGGCTGCAGGACTAGTCCAGTCCGTGGAGGTTATGCATTTGGCTCATGGAGCCTCCTTAGCTTCCTCCAAGTCCTGGCCCCTGGAGGAATTGCCCCTATGCCTGGTTTTGATTACATTCAATTACATTCCTATTCCACTGAATCTGAGATTGGAGATAACAGTGGGGGTTCCCTTGTGTGCTGCTTTCTTTCCCAGTTGAGAACAGCTCACAAGGGAATCCCTGCTGCTAATCCCAATCTCAGCTTCAAGATGCTTGGAGTGGGGATGTAGACGCTGGGTCTGTAGCTGGCACTGGATGCACCTCCCCCAGGACTTGGATCGTGCTCGGCTGGCACTCGGCTTTCTCTAAAGCCAGACTCTCACTTAGATTTACTCTTCCAAAGTTGGCATGTAGACCAAGTAGTTGGCACACGTTCCTGTGTAAGTGAAGGTTGTCATGTTGTTAATATCGATGATATAGAGAATGTCTGGGGTGGGAGGAAGCATACTAAACATTTGTCTGAATAGCTAAAAAACTTAGTTTTTTTGGAATCTCCCTCCCCAATTCAACCTGACTCATGTATGAAGTTCAGCAACCGAATTTACCAGCCTATCATTTTGTTTGCTTGGTATGCTGTGCTGGCCTCCATGATGAGGTAAGCGTTATCCTCTGAATTCTGACATGTGATGCAATCATCCCATTTTTAAGACTTCTCTAACAAGCAGCAGGCAATTGTCATGTACATATGCCAAATATCAGCTTTCTGGTGAGTGTGGACTTGCTTTAACCATTGGTGGTTGAGGGGTGGGGGTTAGCAAGATTTCTACCAACCAAGAAACCTGTCTGGTTTCCCCAGGAGGGAGACAGTTTTGAGTTAACAGCTGGATTTTAAAATTTCAAAAATGATAATAGAATCATAGGATAGTAGAGTTGGAAGGGGCCTATAAGGCCATCAAGTCCGACCCTCTGCTCAATGCAGGAATCCACCTGAGGAATCCACCTCCAAATCTCAGATTTAGTGGAATCCAACAATTGTCTGCTACTTTCTTGTTCGTAGTGGTCTTAGGGCAGGGGTCTTGAACCTCTTTTGGTCCAAGGGCGAAATTCCATTTTGGAAATGCTCTTGGGGGCCTTATTCCAGTGATGCTTGGGGCTGCTGGCAAGTGGGGCAGGCCCCTGACTTAGGGACACTGATCACATCACCTGACAGAGCCCAGTTTGAACATCTGCAAAGTCTTTTCTTCCATATCATTTTAAGACTATTACTATGCAGATATTCTGACTACAACATCCAATTAGCCTCCCCCTTCCCCCAGCTGCTTTTTTGTAACATCTTGCCCAATGAAGATATTGGAAAATCCTCAAAAAGTTGCACATTTTTTTGTGACCTTTGAGTTGGTCTAGTAAAGGTGTTACACTATATGAATTTTGGAAGGTACCTCTGGTAAGCAATGTATCCAATTTTGGGTTTCTTGCTATGGAAGTGCCTTAATGATCCTGCTATTGCCATGATGAGTCAGCCCCGAGCACACATATATGAGTGGGAGTGGGTGGGTGTGCTTGGTACCGCGGGAACTGCAGACCTAATGGGTTGCTGAGAGGCAGTCATGGAACCCAGTGGAGTGTGTGTGTCCCAAACAAAGGTGAAATGTTAATGTTGGGCCCCGTCGGAAAAGGCTCTGGGAACCACTCCTTGAGAACTCCAGTTTTCATACCCCTTTCACCTTTTGGCTCACCCATTTAATATGGTACAAACTATATTCTGACTTTCCTGTTTTGTGTTCTATTGTTGTTCTCCTGGCAATGCTGGGGCATTCATGTCCAGTAATCGATCTAACCGATAATAAATTATCCTTAAGCATTGTGTGTGACTCTTTGTTGGATACTCAAGAGGCATATCCTATTCTATCACTGCTCCACATGTGTACCTTATTTCTTCATGGAAAAGAACCTAATACAATAAACTATAATTGCATAGCGACTGTCATGGTTGGAAGATAATCATGTGTATCTATATCAGAACAGCTCTGCTTATGCTCAGTCAAAAGCAATCGAATGAACCAACTTTGCGTGCTGCACCACCAGGTGAATTTCCTCCTATACTTAATGGCAAAACAGACCATTTTAAAACATTATTAGATTATTTCTCCGTTCTTTCTCCATTTTGATTTCAGGGTTTACTTCTGTGATTTGCAGCAGCTTTGTGGTTTTCTGTACACCTGGGCAGAAGCTTGCTGGGCCATGTCAGAATTGAGAACGAGGCCCAGATTATCTTGACTTAATCAAGGGAGAATGATGCAAAATTAATTTGAATTTCACTTATGGGTACTGCAGAATTTGACTGATAGAATCTTCAGGGTTGCTCTGAGCCAGCAACAATATTGCCCACATCTTGAGGGAGCAGAAGCTGAAGATAATTCTCCTGATGCAAAGTTACTCAAGCACAAAAAACATGAAACCCTGTGATATTTTTATTTATGGTATAGCGTATCTTTTCACAGTCTGAAGGCACTTAAACAGTCCTCTGCTAGATTCATGCTGATCCCATATTCCAGCAGTGTATTTCATGTTAAGTTCAGTGTTGGAAAAAAGACACTTCAAAGATTTTGGAATAACACAACATTTTCATAATTAACTTTTTAAGCCCACTCTCCCAGAAAGCTCAGGAAAGGAAACATACTTCTTCCCCTTCTCTGTGAGGTAGGTTAAGCTGAGAGACAGTGAATGGATTTGGATGATCGCAGCGAGGGAAGAAACCATGTGCGATCTCCTGTGTGCAACTGCCACTTGCATTATTCCCAGTACTGCAGCGTGTTGTCCGAACATGGTGTATGGCACGGTTGGCATACCCACCCTACAACATACACTAGAGGTTGTTAGTGCCAATAGCCAGGTTTGGACAACATGCCAGCCTGTACTGCAGCGCAGGGAATAATGCAAATGGTGGTCACGGCATGCACAGGGGCAGAGGGAGCAGTCACGATGGTTGCTTCCCTCACTGCAATTGTTTGAACTCACCCAGTGACTGGTCCAAAATCACCCAGTGAGCTTCATGGCAATGGGAGGACTTGAACTCAGGTCTTACCGATCCTAGTACAACACTTTAAACATTATGCCAAACCTGCTCAGATAAGCTGCATTGCACAAACATCAGGTTTTCAGGTAGTTAATTGAATATTCCCAGTTTGTATAGGCTTTACAGATAGCAGACTTGAATTCTGGAATTCTCAAAGTCTACTTGTATGTGTGCATTAATATAGCTCTTCAAAAAGATTTTCCCCAGGTGGCTTTACAGCACAAAAACTAAAATATAATAAAAAATCATGACAATATCAAAACGAATAAGAGATAAACAGTATATAAAGGCAGGATTAGAACAATTTAATGGGGGGATTAAAATTATTAGAAGGCTTGGAAAATAGCATTAGTTTTATATTTTGGGCAAAGTATTCCATAAGTAGGGTGCCACCACTGAGAAATCTCCCCCACTTCCCCCCCCCCTCTGTCTGTGACCATTTGACTGTTGTTTATTCACCTGCTGATGATTACATCAATTAAGCCAATAATCACCAAACAATAACATTAACATACTAACACGCTTAACCCCTTGTGTGTGAAACAAGGGTAAATCAGTATGTGTTGAAGGGGTAAACACTCCTAATGTGTGCGGGTGCTGGAGGCCTCGCGGTGCTAGTGCACCGCCGTCAAGACAGGCCCCCTGTCTCTCTCTCTCTCACACACACATGCACACACACACAGAGATGACAGAGCACTTGGAGGGAAGCCTCCAAATAAGATTTAAATATACAGGCAGGCTGATGTGGAGGCAGGGAATCCTTTAAGCCCTCTCTACATGCTATGGTAGAGACTGCTATGGTCGCCTTAGCGGATGATCTACACCTGGGTATTGACAGGGGGAGTGTGTCCCTGTTGGTACTTCTGGACCTCTCAGCGGCATTCGATACCATCGACCATGGTATCCTTCTGGAATGCCTGAGGGGATTGGGAATCGGGGGCACTGTGCTTCAGTGGTTCCGGTCCTACCTCTTGGGCAGGTTCCAGATGGTGATGCTTGGGGATAGCTGCTCTGCAAAGAAGGAGCTGCTGTGTGGCGTACCGCAAGGTGCCATCCTTTCCCCAATGCTGTTTAACATTTATATGAAACCGTTGGGAGAGATCATCCGGAGGCATGGGGCGGGGTGCTATCAGTATGCTGATGACACCCAAATATATTTCTCTATGCCTTCGACAACATCGTCAGCTAAGGATAGTGTGTCTCCTCTGAATGAATGCTTGGAGGCGGTAATGGGCTGGATGAGGAAAAACAAAATGAAGCTGAATCCAGACAAGACGGAGGTGCTTGCTGTCAAAGGCCGCAACCTGGGTTTGGAGGTGTGTCAACCGGTTCTGGATGGGGTTACACTCCCCCTGAAAGACTGTGTTCGCAGCTTGGGGGTGCTCCTGGATCTGTCGCTCCAAATGACAGCCCAGATAGATGCGACGGCCAGGAGTGCCTACTATCAGCTTCGGCTGATACACCAGCTGCGCCCCTTCCTAGAGTTGGAAGACCTAAAGATGGTAGTGCACGCGCTGGTAACTTCGAGGCTCGACTTCTGCAATGCACTGTACATAGGGCTACCTTTGTGCCTAGTCCGGAAACTTCAACTAGTTCAAAATATGGCAGCCAGGTTGGTCACCGGTACATCTAGGAGTGACCATATTATGCCAGCTTTAAAATCGCTCCACTGGCTGCCAATTAGTTTCCGGGCGAAGTATAAAGTGTTGGTCATTACCTTTAAAGCCCTACATGGTTTGGGTCCAGGTTACCTGCGGGATCGCCTTCTCCCGTACAATCCGCCCCGCACGCTCAGGTCCTCTGGGAAGAACTTACTGCGGTCGGCCAAGACTAGGCTGACAACTGTTACCCAGAGGACCTTCTCTTCTGCCACTCCCAGACTGTGGAATGACCTGCCGGAGGAGACTCGTCAACTTAACAGTCTTTTAGAATTTAAGAAAGCTATAAAGACTGTTCTCTTCCGGCAGGCATATCCAGTGTAATTTTTTAGAATGTTTTTGTCATGTTTTAATTAGTTTTATGTATTTTATCATGTTGTTGTTCCCCGCCTCGATCTAGACGGAGAGGCGGGTAAGAAATAAATCATTATTATTATTATTATTATTATTATTATTATTATTATTATCAAAATGCATAGTTGGGAAGGGAACAAAACCGGTAACATTTGTTTTTTGGCTAGTCATTCATGTAAACAACCATGTTGCAGTGTGGTCAGAGAGAAGAGATCTCCAAACAGCACTCATTCCCTTAACCCACATGCCACTACCTAAAACTCCTCATGTGAATTGACCCTATTAGAGAAAGGTGGAAGAGTTCTCTCACTTGTATTTATTCAGTACTTATTTCCAGATGAGCTATTTTAATATCTCTGCCCTCTATTTTTGAGGAGAATGTAATTTTGCCTCAGCAGGATGGCAGTTCCTGTGCGGTGGCAAACGTTTGTGGGAAGATCAGTGCTCGACTTTGACAGAGTGTTCTTCAGCTCAGAAACAGATTCCCAGTAGGAGGAAGGAAGGTTAAAAAAAAAGGTTCCTTCTTTATTCACCTATACTCAAGAGTTTTAGATATTTAAGAAGTCCTTTCATAGAATTACATTTTATACCTTGAATAAAATTGTAGAGGTTTTCTATCCTGTCCAGAGAGTTATCTTGATTTAGAATCTAGGTCACTTGCCCTAGGCAAAATATTTAGTCATGAACTGAATGCAGAGGACCCCCCCCCCCCGCCCAGTCAGTTGTTTTTTTTCCTGCCCAATGTACAAGATCATTTTTTTCATGTTTAATCCACAAACACACAGCTTCACCACCCTGCAGATATACAGAATTGTATTATTGAGCTATGACATAGTTTGGTATTTCTTTCTCATACTTACATTTCCCCCCCTGATGACATTACTGTGCAGTTTTATCCCATAACATCAAAATCCTACAGCTAGAAATGCCATCACAGTGTTATGATGTATTGAGTTGTGAGCAACATTCACTCTTCATCCAATATACAGTGGTGGCTGTCAATGTTTGCTTTGCTTTATAGGGCAAACCAGTTTCCTGTCCAGGGAAGAGAATTCATCTGCTTCCTTATTGAAGAGAGACATCCATACAGTATTACTCAGTGACCCATTGCTGTGCTCTAAGGGCATGTCTATGCAGCAACATCCTCCATGTCTTGTGGCATGAAGTTGGAAGTGGGGGAAAGACAGTGCTGTAAGAAAGAGGCACCCACTAGTCCAGTTGTTTTGGGTAACGACTGCTGTTTGGACTGTGCTGCTATAGTGCTTTGACAGTCCTTGGTCTGCCATTTAGGCCATCTTCGAACCGCATCTGTTGCTTCATGGGAGCCCCTGCCTGTGGTGTTATCCTATTTGTGTTTGCGTTTTGGAACCATTTCAACATGCGCAATCAGGGGGTGTTTCCCATCTAGTATCACAGGAAGTGATGATATAGTTAATGGCACTTGCATAATTGTGTATGCGTATGAAAGGAGCTTTCCATTTGCATGACTTGGTATGTTGAATAAGCCAATGAGATTCCCCCAAGTCCTCCATGTTGAAGCACTGTGCAGAGTAATTTTGTAATTATCCTGGTGGAAAATAACTATAGTAGTAAAAGAAAGTAATTAGTATTAGACCTTCCAAGTTTTGCAGATGTACAGGAAGTGGCTCACACCAACTTGGGAAGGAACATAAGAAGCTTCCGTGTACCAAGCCATACTGTTGGTCCATCTAGCTCAGTATTGTCAACACTGACTGGCAGCAACTCCCCTGGGTTTCAGACAGGAATCTTTTCCAGCCCTACCTAGAAATGATAAGGATCAAAACTGGGACATTTTTCATGCAAAGCACATGCTCTATTACTGAGCTACAACCCTCTCCAATTTAGCTACAATAATATAATATGTGAGGCATGTCCAACAGAGACACAAATGTGGAGATTCTACATTTAAAATTATCAGAGTAGCATCCAGTATTGACTCTCTATTTTATCACGTGCATTTTATTTATAAGAACAAATACACCCCAATGACTGCAAACATTTCTCACATGGCACTAAGCTTTCTCTATGAATTTGATTGTTTATATTTACCTTCTCTCAATATATATTTATTTCATTTTTATAATAATATTTTGTATCCTGCTTGTTGACCTTAAATCATATAATTCAACATTTAGAAAATAAATTTACCTATTTTTTTCCCTTATCACAATTTCTAGTTTTGAAATATCCTAGTTTGTATCCCATGTGCTTGTTTTGGTGTTCTAAATTTATTTAATAAAACCATTCTTCACTTTGATTTCTAAATAAAGTTACACTAATAGGTGAATGTCCCCACAAATGTAGTGTAATAAGGGCAGGCAATTTCCATTTGTTTGATTCTATGCAAAGAGCATGTTTGCAAGAACAATTACAAATATGCTAACTGTGCCATCTGTCCCCCAATAGCCTTAGCTTAATTTACCACCACCATGATGAATTGTAGATTTGCATAGTCTATGTATTTCAGTTAAATTTCAGAAAAACAGCAATGCTGGAGAAATGCTTGCTTATTATGGTAATTGCAATTAATCTTCCTTCAGCTCAACTGATCCATTTTATTGTGGCTATACTTAGTCAAGGGATCAGAATCTGTCAGGATGACAGTAATTTAAACAAAAGGGGTAGTTAAAATAAAAAGGAATGTGGCTTATGCATTAAAATAAATGTAGCCATGATTCTGAACTATGTTACAGTGCAATTTGTAAGGGGTTGAACCTTTTGTGGGTGTTTAATTTTTATGATGCTCTTCATGTTCAGTTGGACATCTCTTGCAGACAGTACATTTCCCCCCTCCCAGGACATACATTTTAAAAATGGAGCTTAATCCCATCGAAGCTAATAAAAATTCCACATTTTTAATCAACCCTGGCTCAACTGGGTCTTAAATGTAATGCACATTTTAACAAAACAGAGGAATACATATTACTTTTCCTCCTTATTTAAACTAAACCCCACTACCCTCTTGGTGTAGATGCTGTCTCAGAGCAATAGAACCTTCTTTGAATATCTGTGTCAAGAAAACCTGCATGGATAAAAAAGTAAAAAACCCAAACAACCAGCCAGGACAGCAGCTGTGACAAGTGCAACCTCCCCTCTCCCCCTTAAGCAACTAAACTGCAACACATTAAGCTAACTAAGGTGTGGGCAACTTGTGGTCCTCCAGATGTTTTGGCCTATATATCTTATCTGCCTTAGCCAACATAGCCAATGATGGGAGTTGTAGGCCAAACATCTTGAGGGCACTAGGTTTCCCACCCCTGATCTATCTGACCATATATGAGGGGAGGGTAGCCTGTTTCCTTCCAGATGCTGTTGAACTATAATGCCTATCATTCCTAAGTACTGGCCAAGCTGGCTGGGGCTGATGGCTCCTGCTATATATCCTCCTTAACCTGCCATGCACATCATACAATATTAAAGTGCATCCTCTCTCCCTTCCTGCAATACAATGCAGTACATAACTGAGTGATTTCAGCAGGCATCCAGCTGCTAAATCATGCTGCGTGTAACAGGTGCTACAGAGTGGGACAGGTTGTGTGGGGTGAGAGCTCAGTTCTGCTTGCAATGGTGATTGTGTCCCACATGTTCTGTCCAGAACAAGGCAGACAGGGAGATAACTGTTCTACCTTATAAATAAACAGGAACGATATTTGATTCTTGACACTTTCCCACTATTAGTACATATAAAGGACTCTCACTGTTGAGCTTCCTCCAATGTGGCAGCCAATTGAAGAGTTGCAAATGTTCCTAGGAAAGCAGAAACACACTGGACATTCAGCCTTCATCCCTTCTCACTAATAACATGCACCCCTTTCTATCCCTAAGATCTTAGTGCTTACACTAACAGCTGCTGAAGTTAGACTACTGGTGAACATTCCATTATATCAGAGCGACTCAGCCAATAGACTCAGCCAATAAACTGGAACTCAGAAGAGCTCTAGGTTTTGGTTCAGAGCAGCTCACCTACAGGTAATAGCCAGCCTCTGTCTTTATCCTTTTATTTGTTTACGTTTACAATGACTTAGGAAAATGACCACTTTTCTGGTGGTCTGTGCTCTGCATTTACTTGTCATTCATATCTCTACAGCTACAGCCAAGTTAAACATACATAAAACAAACAGTGTTTACTTTGTTTGTTTGTGCTGTTAATGTTTTTTTCATATGAAACATTCAGGATGTGTGGGCTAAAAATCAAAACCTTTTATCATTATGGGATCCTGGCAGTATCCAGGATCCCATAGTATCCAACACACAGATTTACTGGCCATTCTCTATTGCAAGACTAAGGGTGAACGTTTTGGTTGCCAGATGTTTTTTGACCACTTTTTATATGGATTTGCTTAAGCTTTAGCAGCAACTTTTCACTTGTGCTGGTACAGCTTCATCCATGTATCTTTGCCTGTGGGCTCCATCACACCAGCATTTTATTGCACTCTTGTCATTCCTGGTTTGCGGTTTTGCAACTCACATGACACCATGCCTGTCCAGCAGTCACCCTGTCTCTTCTCCATTTTTTGTGTTTTCCTAGAGCAGGGAAAATCTGGTTTATATCCTCCAAGCAGGATTAAAGCGCTCTTCCACCCCCTTGTCCTAATGCCATGTCTTTTGTTGGGGGCATGTGCTTGCCGATGAAAGAGGAGGGCAGGGCAGTTCTCTTTCTCCAGACTGCCCTGTTGAACAAATGGGCTTGTGCTGAATTGGTTGAACAGACTTTTGGTGCTCCCAAATGCTTACAGCTCTCTCATTTTAAAGATAAAGAGATGAAACTTGGCACCATGGTAGCTCTTAAGTAGGGTTTTAGGCATGCTGAATTGAAGATGATCCCTTCATCAGTTGATTTTTTTAGGATTTTAATTTAATTTCTCCCTCTCTCTCAACCATTCCCCCTCCCCATAAACACACACACACACACCTCTGATTGTCTGTTAATTCACCTCTGCACATTTATGGAGGGAGCTTTTATCTTTTACTTTGCTGATGCAGAGCTGTGTGGGACTATAAAATGGTTTTATTTCTTTTCTTTTTTAGGGGTGTGTGAAGGTGCAGGAATATGCTTGCCAAATTGACTTTAATGAGAACCTTTTCTTTTTATTTTCCCTCTATACCTGAGAATAGTTCTGTGTCTTTGGTTCTGGATCCAGCAATCCAACAATCCAACATAAAGAGTTCATTAAAGGGATAGGCCCATCAGCAAAGTAAAGGATAAAAGCTCCCTCCATAAATGCACAAGAATGGATTAATGGAGAATCAGAGGTATGTGTGTGTGTTTATGTGAGTAAATGGTTTGAAGGATTTTTTAAAAATTGTAAAAAACTTAATGGATCAGCAGATCTAGTTCAAACTTGGCATGCCGAATACCCTACTTAAGAGCTATCATGCTTCCAAGTTTCATCTCTTTAGCTTTGAAAATGAGGGAGCTGTAAGCATTTTGGTTATTTCCAATAGGCTATAATGAAGCTGTTATCCAAAAATGGAGTGGAGGCAGCTATGCCAGGTCCATCACAACATCCATCAAGGACAAGAACCAATTAACTGGGGGGGGGGGGAGGAGAAGGGGGGGAGTGGAGTGGGAGAGCGAATAAGCCATGAGATGAAATAGTGCAACAATACATGCACGTGAAAGTGACCAGCGCTTGCTGCGCTAATTTAACAGAAGTCAAAATTGTGGGTGCATATCAGGGGGAAAAAGTAGGTGTGATGGAGTTCTGTGTTATGTTTAGTGTACTATAGCTCTGTTCTCAGTCAGAGAGTAGACTTGTGAATGTACTGTGCCACTTGAGGCTGGAGGTGGAAGCTCAGATGATGAAATGCTCTCTCAGTGAAACACATAGAAAACTAGCATGTTAGCAAGAAGGTTCATTTGCAGTCTAAAGTGAGAGAGACCACATAAAGTTTTACATCTCAGTGATAATTAGGCTTAGAGCCTTTCCACATGAGGCTTTTATCGTGCACTTGCAATTACTCACTCATGGTAGTTTGCAGGTCCTTTTTACATCGTTGTCATTATCCAAGGCCTCTCCCATGCTTTGCAACCATTATTGCATTTTTTTTCCTAATGAGAAAAGTCTGCTATTATTTATAAATGAAAGAATGCGAGTCTGGTGTAATTGTGTAATTCCAGTACACCACAGTGCAATCTAGTGGTTGTATAATAAAACATAAAGAAAGGCAGAGAAAGAAACCCTCTGGAAAAAACACCTGTAAAGGAGTTGATTTTAATCCTGCAAAGAATTCGGAAGTAGAAGCCTTGGTAAAGGTGCAGGATAAAAGCCTCATGTAGAAACACCGTCAGTCTCCTATCCTGAGCAGATCATTAAATATTAGCTCCACTTGCAGTTTGAAGTGGTACAACCCAGAAAAACTAGATGTTGTTCCCATCAAAAAGCTATGAAGGGTGAAAGAGAATTGCAATGTATTTCAGTGGGCTAAGAAATCCCTATGGCTTTTCTCTGCTGATGCAAGGTTTTGATATGACATTTACTATTCCAGGAGAAAGAGATCAGCCTTTCAGACTGCAATGGAATGAATTCAGATATTTGCTCACAGTCTGCAAATGTCTGCCTTTTTTTTCTTGATTTAGAAAAATGCAGGTTCAGAGATGGAAGAATAAATGAGCTAAGTGAAGTGGTTTCAAAGAGAATCAAGGGAAGTACTACAGAACACATGCTTTTTCTGCAGGAGCTCCCAGCTTCAATCCCCAGGATTTCCAAGTAGTGATGGAAAACTCCTCCCTGAAACCCTACAGAGCCTCTGCCAGTCAGTATTGCCAATACTGGGCTAGATGGACCAATGCTCTGACTCAGTATAAGGCATCTCCCTATGCTCCTTGAGTTACTGTCAATGTATGACCTCTATCCCTTGGCCATAAGGACGGACTCACTATGCCCTAGCATATGACCAATGCTGTGTGTCATGATTCTAAGCCCTCCTGCTGAGATGGGAGACAATAAAGAAGCTTGCTGGCAATCTACGAAGCTTTATTCAGCAAATAAACATCTCTCCACACCTGAAGGGAATGAGAATGCTAGGAGCTTTCTTCTAAGCTTAATTGGGTTGACTAAGCTAGGCCGTTGCCCCTTCAACTAAAAGGGAGAGTTTCCCACACAGTCCAAGAGCTACTTTAGCTCAGGGAGGGTTTTTCTTGAGACATTTTGGCGAGTGGCTTGCTTGGTAGACTGCCTTCACCTGCTCACAACTCTGCTTGCTTGACCTTGTGGCGGATTCTGGGATTTGTCAACTCTGAAGTCCCCTCCCCCTCCAAAAGAAGCTGAGCTCCCAGGGACTGGGGGAGGATGGGCTCTGAGCTGTTGGTATTCTCTCCAATAAGCTCTTGGGAAGATTTCCCCTTGACTCCTAAAGCGTTTTGGAGGATCTCCTCCCTCACTTCCTGACTTGGCTGGTACATTTCTAGTTTTGTTTCTTCTACTTTGTCTGATTAACCTCCTGAAACCACTTCCCCCACACTAGGGAGAACAAGCCTGATTCTTGTGAGGGAGGGGGAATATTTATGGTATTTTGATGTCATGAATTTATGGTTGAATACATATGCAAAGCACACTTTTCTTTAATTACAGAAACATTGGCTGAATTTGGATGACACGATAGTCAATGGTGGGGTAATAATCAACTTTACAGTTGTTCATCTAGGGGGTACTCCCCACACAACATGGTAATAAATAATCAACTGTGGTGTGGATTAGGATCAGCACTGAGTTGACTATGGCAGCATTTGGACAACACGATAGTTAATACAACTGACGATTGTTTCCCCCCCCCCCTGCAGTTGCTTATTGTGTCGTCCGAATTCAGCCATTATCTCAGTCAGTTACTTCATGTGTCTCAATGCCATCAATGGATTGTGTGTGTGTGTGTTCTCTAATATTCTAAAACTTGGAGAGAAAAAGTGTCAGTAGCTACCAACCAAGGGCAAGTCTGAAACATATGGCTACAATATCTATGCCTTCATTGGGCTCCTGAGAGTATTCGGTGACAAATCAATGGAAATATCTTGTACATGTGATAGTGTGAAGTGTGCACTGAGGATACTAATGGAGTAGTCTTGTACTGTGATATCAGTTGCTTTGCTCTCTTTGTTGTGGCGATGCATTTTTAAGCATAGCTTGGGAAGCTTCCCTTCCACTGTGAATGAGAATTAGGACACTTGGACTTAAAATGCGCTGAGAAGTGACAGAACAGGTCTTGATTTCCATGTACATATCAGAGAGGAGAATGTCCCATAAATCTGTCAGATTAATGGCTCCCTAAACTGTTTTCCTATGAACAATATTGGATGATTCAAAAGAAAATGTACCAGACATGAAAGGGTAATTATGCTGTGATCTATCAATTATGCCAGAGTATGGCTGCACTAGCACACCTTGTTGCAATTTACAGCACAATCCTATATATGTCTAATCAGAAGTAAGCTCTGCTGAGTTCAACAGGATTTACTGCCAGGTAAAAGTGTATTGGATTGCAGCCTTAGGGTGCAATCCTATGCATGTTTAGACAGAAAAAATCCTACAACACCCAGCACCGGCTGGGGAATCCAGGAGTTGTAGGACTTTTTTCTGTGTAAACGTGCATAGGATTGTGCCCTTAAGGATTTAGTTTGTCCCTCACTGTTCCTTTTTGTGTTGTGGATGCTACTGTTTGTGCTATTCTCATTCTTACAAATGTTCTCCTTTGTGGATTGTGGGGATTTATTTATTCATTTTTATTTTATGTATTGCATTTATATCTCGCCTTTTCCCTCTCTAAGGAACCCAAGAGTGCATACATAATCCTCCTCCTTTCCATTTTTATCCTCACAACAACCACCCTGTGAGGTAGGTTGGGCTGAGAGTCTGTGACTGGCCCAAAGTCACCCAGTGGGTCTCCATGACTGAGTGGGGACTAGAACACAGATCTCCCAACTCCCAGTCCAACACTTTAGCCACTACACCACCACCACCTCCTCCTCCTGCTATTCCTCTTCCTCTTCTTCTTCAATTGGGCACAGATCTCTGTGCCTTCACACACTGGACAAGAAAAAGGGGGCTAGAGGCAATTCTGGCTACAACATGACACTGAGAGCCTATTTACACTACTGCTTTAAAACAGTTTATAACAGTTTTAAAACAGTTAGTTATTAACTGGTTTAAAACTGTTATAAACCATTTTAAAGCAGTAGTGTAGATAGGCTCTCAGTGTCATGTTGAACTTTCCGATCTCCATTTCCATCTATTGCAGGGAAAGCCAACTACTGTACTGTGCATGTGCTACTCACAATTAAGTCTCTCTCTCTCTCTCTCTCTGTGTGTGCACATGTGTGCGCGTGTGTATGTGTTTATTGTGCTTTGTTATCTACATCAGAGTACCAAAAAGTAGTTTGGCTGATTCCTGATACTCTGTAACAGGGCTGCCAAACCTCTTTCAATTTTGGGGAAGCTCTGTTGGGCAACATTCCAACAGTGGGCAAGGCCAAAGTAAGGGGTGGGGCCAAAGGCAAAAGGAGGTGGGGCCAGGTAAGAACATAAGAAGAGCCACGCTGAATCAGACCAAGGGTCCATCTAGTCCAGCAATCTGTTCACACAGTGGCCCACACCAAAGAGGATATAGCGGTATAAGGTATGTGTCAATGGGCCCCAACAGTTATCAGTGCACTTCAATACTGCTAGAAAGCAGTAGTGTGGCTCCTGCCTTTTATATACCGCTTTCATACCGCTTTCACAGTGCAATATCCCGCTTGGTATAGATCTCGCCAAGACTTAGGAGAGGCATTTCAGCCTTTCAGGATTGGGGAAAACTTGCGCAACAGCCAGGAAACCTACAAACAATTGGATGTGGGAGACCAGAAATCACTTTTTTACTTGGTGATATTGGGGGGGGGGGGGTTCCTCTGGGCCTGAAGTTGAAGACCTGTGGCCTGCAGTATAGGAACAAAGTGACAGTGTTTCTACTGATGGGGATGGCTACATAGGTAGGCTCCCTTCACATCAGTGTGTGTGCACATTGAGAATGCACATGCACATCAGTTGTATGTGCATGTGCACAAACTCTCATGAATGGGACCCACCACTATGTGTAAATATTGTCATCTCAGAGGCAGATCATTCTCTTCTCAACAGAGGGTTAGCAAAGGTAGAACAGGCCCCACCCAGATAGTTGTGCTATTCACATACATTCCCCACCAGTATGGAATCATAATGCAGAAATGCAGCTCCTATGCTTCCAGCTGTTTTCACACAGATGTGTAATAAGGATCAACAAAAGGAATTTGTGAAGCTTTTGCCATGGAAGAAAAGTGGTGGGACAATGGCTGAGCTGAGAGACCTCCTGGGCTGTTTATCCAGATCGTCTTAAGAAATTGTTAGCTGCCACTCTAATTGGTTTCTAACTTCCACTCCAAGTTACCCAGAGGTGAGGTACTGCTCAAGCAGAGCTGGGATGGGCAGAAAGTAGATCTCCAGATGTTTTGCACTTCAACTCCCAGCATTCCTGGTCATTGGCCATGCTGGTAGGCTCTTCTGAGAGCTAAAGTTCAAAAAATCTGGAGATCCACCCTTTGCCTAACCCTGTGCTAAAGGGCTGTACTCAGGATGAAGTGCAGGCAACATCAGGCACTTGTGGTACAAATCTGGCCCATATCATGTGAAAAGCACTTAACAGAGGCTTCCTTCTAATGGCAGCAACCTAATGCAGACATGCTCCTGGATCTCCAGTGTTCTTTAACTGAGTAGTAACCCTGGGACAGCAACCGCTTGATTCGAACTTGGAATGACGCAAGGCAGTGTGGCAGCATGTATGACTGGAAGAGAAATTCCTCATCAGTGTAAACAGGAGCAATTGTCTTAGGTGTGTGTGGGGAACATCTCTAAACATAATGATCTCCCCACCTCCCTTACAATCCAAGGATGTATAAAATCCCCCCTTCCTCTGAGGAAGGAAGGCTGTGAGTCATGTCCATGAAACCATGAGATTTCCAGGTTTTCTATGCTGTGCTATTTAGAAGTGAAGGAGGGAGTGTTTTGCAGCTCAGTTTGTTTGGATTCACATTCAATTATAATTTTCAACATACCTAATTAGTATAATTAATCAGGGTTTTCCCTGAATATTCATTTCAGTCCTTTTGTGACCTTTCTGCATTGAATAGTAGGTTGTATTGCTCTTCCTCTGTTAAAAAGCTAGTTCTTTGATGCTACAAAATGTTACAATTTCTCCTTGTCAGTTTCCCCTATTTTATTGTTTAGTTGAATATTGATCTGTATTGAGTGCAAGCTATCCCTCCTCCTCCTCTTCCCAAAGTGCTGGCCTTCTTCTGTGATATAAACATTCCAAGGTGAAATTCAGGTGATAACTTACAATAATCCTGTTCAGATGACATGTTAAGCATTTTGAGCTAAACATTACGGCTTAGCCATATGACTTAGTGTGTCATGTGCAGGGTAGGGCAGAGCGGGGCCAGTGGGGCCAGTTGGCCCGAGGTCCATGATTTTGAGGGGGCAGTCCGACGAGGGGGTCCCCCCTAGCTTCCATAGCATAAGCGGCCCATCAAGAAGCAAGGAGCCCGCCTTGCAGAAACAGCGCAGAAGCCGTCCATCATGGATACCACGGTCAAACTGCAAGCTCCAGAGGGCCATGCCAAAGGCAGGGTGGGGATATATGTGCCTAAGTTGCGATGGTTGTCCTTACTGCATTGTCCTCAATGAGCAGTTTGAAATGGGGGGCCACACACTTCCCATCTGGCCTGGGTATATTATCAGTTTTGCACAGCTCTGGTCATGTGGACCATGGTGGCTACACACACACTAATGAGTTGCTGCAAAAGGGATAGCAGCCTAGCCATGGTTTGGCGTGTTGTCTGAACAGGTCCAAACTTTCCATTGTTGACATTCCTTCTGATGTTTAGTTATACCAGTGCATACTTGCAGTTGGCTAAAGGGTGTAAATCTGCTAACAATGGGCAAGAGATGTTTCTCTTATGGTTGCCAACTGTCTAGAAAAACACGATCAATTCCAGCTTTATAAAATGTGCAAATGGCAAGCACCACTTTAAGAGGGATTACCCTCCCTCCCTCCCTCCGTCCCTCATAGAATACTAATGAATGTCTCCTCTAAGATGACAAGAGAGACCTTAAGCAAAATATTGCAGTGTGAGGCCATGCCCTCCTCCAGGTTATTCCATTCCACCCCCCATCACACTTGATGTTCCATTTCCTCCCCTAATAGTCAGTCAGCATTCCGTGGCCACTGAGCATGCTCAATCCTCATTGGGATGTTCTGGGATTCTCCCCACCCTTAGGTCTCCCCCCCCCCCCCAGATTGTTTTGTATTTCTGCAGACCTGATGGCTTTCTCTGTGCTTGCTGATGCCTCCCACTTGTGCAAAGATAATGAGCTACACTCATGCCTGAACATAAAAAATAGAGGAAATGATATGGCAACAATACATGCTTCTTTGGTAACTGCTAATAGTAACAATTTGGCTGACTGTTGGCATCTCTCACAGTTAAATGTATAATCATAGCAATGCTGCATTACATAGCACACTTATTTAAAAATATTACACAGCATTTTAAACACATTTTGTGTCAGGATTTTTAGATTCACCATTTATGAATATATTTATTTTTATGCTAGGTCCACTCTAACCCTCCAAAAATTGATGGGCTCCACTCTAGACCCATTGAAAAGCCATTGGTTTCATTCTCTGGCCTCTTCCAGCATCTATTCTGGATTTCATTCCAATGCAAAGGGTTCCACCCCACAAGTCCTGCTCAGGAACTAAAATGTTAAAACTGTATTTCAAGAGTGGCACCCCTTGGCCATTGGTTTATTTAATTAAAAATGAGCTTGAAATGCTTTAGTCCAATTATCGTTTCTTAGTTTCCCAACCCTTTTTTGTTTTTATTGCTCTTGGTCTTTTCTACATGAGACATTTATCACATGCTCATCATTCCCTACTTAGGATTGTTTATGACATCTTTAGACAATGATGTGACCCTCCAGTTTGTGTCTAACAGCATTTTTGAGGAGTATTTTTTTAAGAACAGTGAAGTGTGGTATTTCATTGTAGAATCGAAAGAAAATGCTTTTTCTACTTGTGTATTTGTGCTATTCCACTATACGACAGTGCCACCTAGAGGTTATGTAGTGGAAAAGCAGGAAATTAAACACTCCAGATGTAGTACTTGAATCTCAATTCTGTGCCAAACCCAAAATTAGATAAGGCAGATTAACAGCCTCAGGGGGAAAAGCTCTGTCTTGTTGGTGTTGTGGTTGTTGTTGGTATCCTCTATTAATCTTCTAAATACCTATCAGAATAACCATGTTGTCAGATCACTGCTCCAGATTCTTGTGTCTCACAATAACCAGTTCCAGATATTTAAAAGTAGGTGATCATCTAAGAGAACTCTAAGTAAATGTGGAATTCTGCAAGAACAACAAGAAGGCCGGGTGTGAGTGCCAATGAGCCCCTGTGTAATTTAGAAGAGATGGGGCTTTGTTGAAAGGGGGCATACCACCAGATCCTCTTTGTTTTCTGGCAATACCATTTTATCTGACCAAAGTGTAAACCTGCGGGGCAGACAGATTTCTTAATAATGTAACTGCCTCCACGTCGTGACTATTTCTAACACTACACTCAGGCAAGCATGGTAGAGTAATATCTGTATCATACATAGCCCTATTCCTGACAAACTGAGAGACCACAGGAGCTATTCATGCCCCCAGGGACAAGGGATCCCTGACAGCTCGGCCTCAGCGTTGCAGCTTAACACAGTAATTGATCTCATTTGCTGGCCTTTTGCACTGCTCCGCTTTCAGTCTCCTATGCTAAATAATTCAGACCACTACTTTCCCCACAGCAAAAAGGTTCGGACTTCAATCAGGGCTGCAAGAGCCTGCAGAGCAAAGTAGTAGTAACAGCAGGCCAGCTCCTGTGAGGTAGTTCATTTATGTGATAGCTTTTGTTTCTTACTGTCTATTTAGATTTTTATGAAGGCATAGTGTAAATTAAAAACAAAGAAAAACCGAACAAAGCACAGCTTTACAAATGGTTTCTTTTTATGAGTAAAGGAGTAGTTGTGGGAGATGCACAAACTTGTTTATGGCCATGAAGTCAAATTAGCAGCAGCATGTCTAAGCTCTCACCAAAGTGTCATGTATTTATTGTTTTCAGAGCACAGTCCTATGCAATTGGCACTTGACAGACAGAGGCCTCCGATCTCGGACCCCTTTGTCTAACCAAAGCTGTGCTGGCAAGAGCCAGGCAGGTCAAGAAGAGGATGGAGGATTTTACAGCCTCTCCAGCCTATGTTTAAAAACATTTCGGCTCGATGGGCCATTCAGTCTGTCTAGCTGATTTACCTGGCAGTGGGTGGGAGTGGTAATGCTCTTGAATCCAGTGGATTCAGGCCTGTCCTCCTCCCTCCCCAGGCACCACCTTTCCCCCTTTTCTGCCTTTCTGGGGAGGCAGTGGGGAAGATCCAGCCCTCCCACTCAGGAAACCTAGGAGCCTAAACTGTATGTCTGGACATATGTTTTCCCAAGCCATAGGTTTGAAAGGTAAAACAAAAATGCCCTAAGCAGTCATTCAAAAAGGGGTTAAAATCAACATGTGAGGGGAGGGAGCACTCCAGCTCCACCCCTCTCCATCATGGCATTTGTCACCCTCTACTCATGGAGGGTGACTGTCTGGAGAGGAGAATCTCCTGTATCTTGTGGAGGCTGTCCATGCGATTGAGAACTCTGATTTTCCAGCATCTTGGCTCTTGTGGAGAACCTCCATAAATACTGGAGGAGGTTCATTGTGATGTGGGAGGGGAACAGGGCTAGAAAGCTTCCTCCCCTCATGTTTTGATTTTAACACCTTTTTGAATGACTGAATATGTCTTCTATTTTAAAGACAAAGGCCTGAATCCTAAAGCAAGTCAAGGAAGTTCACAGAAGAAAAGTTTCTTGTCCACTCTTCCCTCCTTGCAGTTGCCTGTGATGTCCACAAAGTCACCCTGGAGGGTAGTGATAGAGTCCTGAATAATGCAGGATGGGGCATGGGGTGGTGGTGTCGGTGGATGGATGGGATGCTGGGGGAGAAGATAATGGGAAACTTTCAGACATTGCCAGCAACTACATTGCGAGGAACGGACAAGAAAGTTTGTCCAAGAACTTCCTTAAGTTAACTAATCTTAGGATACAAGCTAAAAAAAAAGGATCAATGACATGAAACAGGATGGTGTCCCTGTCGCCCCCAAATGCAAAGCTTTGATGCACAACTGGAAGACACAGGCCTGTAAATTTTTTGCATTATCCTGAGTCAGCATTTGTTCTTTTCCAGTCAAATAGTCTACTAATGTTTTTTCATCTTGTTCCTGTGTAAAACTAACTTTAGATGGAATGGTGAACTAATCTAAAAATGATCTAAAATAGATTTTTTTTGGGGTGCCTAAAATGTCACGGTTTTATGTCCCAATATCTTTGGCATTTCTGCAGGTAGGAGCAAAGACCTTAGTGTTTCCATTTTGGAAGCGTGTGCTGCTTTCTTCAGAGTTGATGAAAAGTTTCCACTTCAGAGCATCCTGGGTGACGCAGATTACTAAACTTTTTGATGTTTGGTCTGTAGGGCAGAACTGACTCTTAACTGGTACTTACACATTTTATGGGAAAGTAAAGTGTACAGTACATTAATATAAGCAATAAGTAAACAGCCATTCAAGATGTGACATACTGGCAATTTAGGACATCCCAGAATTAACTCAATAAAATTATGTTCTGGGCTGGCTCCATTTCTTATTGGAAACACTTGCACCTTGAAAAAATAGCAGAGAATGGGAAACCTAGTGGGCCATCACAATATTTACTAGGGCCAGAGTTGTAGTGCACAGCCTTTGTGAAGGGCCAAGTGTTTTCACATATAACTGAACTGAGGGTTAGATCCAGCTCTCATGTGTATGGAATTCTGCTTGCTCAGTGGAACTTCCCTGTCTTCCTGTCTCTTCTGCAGTCATCTTCAATGCCCCAAATCCACTCTGGATGCTCCTGCAACACTCTGGGGCAGTTCTGTGGGGCACTTAGTGGGGGAGGGGAAGATGGAAATCTCTTCTGCCACCAGTTCCCCCCACTGGCAGAACAACACCACTGGATATAAGCCTTTGTGCTCTTCTGATCTCTGCACAGAGGGGGCTGGTTAAAATTGTCTGGCATTGGAGACTAATGATTCCCTTTCGTTTCCAAGATCAACAGAGTACACTATTTGTCAATCGTCCTCAAAAACTTGGAGCCAACACTGGAAAGAGCTCATTTTAACTCTTGGTGTTGGTTATCTATCTATCTATCTATTGGTAGGGAAAAGAGTATACACCACCTGGTGGGGGGGAGAGCAGAAAAAACATGCCCCAGCATGCATAGAACTCATTTGCATATGGGGCAGAGTGGTGCATATGCCCTTCTGGGACTGTTAGGAATAGTTAAGAGACAAAACAGATAGTAAGAACCCTTGTGTTTCCATCTCTGGAAGCCATCTACACTATGGGTGCGGACTGGGTGCTGGCTCACCCTGAGTCAAAGGACCCTTGGAGAACAGGGGTCAGGACTCTAATCAGGAAAAAAGGATCATACTCTGTGAAGAGAAGAACTGAACTTGATCTGTTCCTTGCTAGAAGCAGTTTCTGGCTGAATTGATAAGGAGCTGAGCTGATTTTGTTACCTGTTGGACAGATTCCTTGGATAAAGAGAAGACAGAAGAGCTGAGCTAACTCCATACTAAATCCATCAACGCTAACTTCCAAATTACCTTTAAATTAAACATTCTTTTTACAACACACCCCAATTCCTCTTATTCTACCCTGTTCTTCCTTGCAGTGCACCCCAGTTCCTGTTGAACCCCTTATTGCAATGCTTCCCCAGTTCCTGTTACTTACCAGTCCACCTTATTGCCGCGCTCCCTAGTTCCATTGACCTACCTAGACTGGCGGGATTGTTGATTTCTATTGCTAAATTGGAATAAATACAAGTAGTTATACCTCAGGTGTGTGAATGAGGTTGCTATTCAGGCAGTTCTAAATTGGTGTCCCAGGTTTCCTGGGTGGGGGCTTGAGTCAGAGATCCACAAGGGAACAAACACCCCTAGACACAGAACCTGGCCCTGGGTGCTGACCCAAGGGATATATATATATATATATATATATGACCCAAGGGATATATATATATATATATATATCCCCTTCTAATGCTGCATCCCTGAAGTGTCAGTCAGTCAATAGAGCTTCCCTAGGAAGTAAAAAGGATGTTGCATCCATCTGTTCCAGGGGGAGATGTTCCTCCCCAGACCTGTTCTGACATCATAATTTAGGTGGGTCTGGATGAAGTGTCTGAAAAGTCTGCTGCTTGTCTAGTTATGATGGAAAATCCAGCTGCTGTTACCCAAGGGAACGGAAAAGATTCTTGGAGATATGAGGCCCAACACTTGTTTCCTTTACCCTTGTTCACCTTGGCTAGTGAAATCTACCTGGCCCATAGGTAAGATACAACATTGACAACCATGGTAAGGGCTGTTCTTCTGCACTGCTTTATATATCTTCTAATACTCTTCACCAAAGTATTCCAAAGATTCGCGATTCTGAAAGGTAAGCCTACATTAAAATGAAAGCAACCCAACCAGATCGACCCTTAACATGCTGAAATTAAAATGCAAATAGAAAAGTACCTATGAAATATTGGAATGGCATATAGGGCTAATGAATAATCACAGCAATTGTATATATGCAAACAGGTGGCAATTTATTGAAATGCTGGTAAGAGAAAAGTAATAAAATGTCTAATATCTGCTATATATTTATTTCCTTTTTCTTTTTGTCCCTCAGTGTTTTGTACTTGTATATATTCTATAGAAAAAAAACAATGAATCCTAAGCATGTTTATTAAGAAGTCTATCCTATTGAATTCAATGTGGTTTACTCCCCAATCAGTGTACTTGGTATTGCAGCCTTGCTCAGGTCCAGAAAAGGATTCGTCTGAAGTGAACAAATGGATTTAAGCACCTTAGGAAAGAATCATGTTTGAGAGATTTGTTTTAAGAGTCTGGGGTCATCCCATGAAGCTAATTGGTGGGAGATTCAGAAAAGATAAGAACACTTCTTCATACAATGCATAGTTATATTATGGAATTCGCTACCACAAGATGTAGAGATGGCAACCAATTTGGATGGCTTTAAAAGAGGATTAAACAAATTCATGGAGAAGGCTATCATTGGCTACTATGCTACTTCCAGCATCAGAGGCAGTATGCCTATATGCACCAGTTGCGGAGTGAGATGGTGTTATAGTACTCGTGTCCTACTTGTGGGTTTCCCAAAGACATGTGGTTAGCCACTGTGTGAAAAGAATGCTGGATTAAGGTTTTTTTATTTTATTGTTCCACTGAATTTCTTTATATGCACTTAAACAGTGGAACATAGAGTGACTGTAATTTTAATTCCTTTCCCTTTTCGATATACCAAGAGGGTCCATAGATTATATTTGTTATCGGTCCTAGTTTCTTTTAGGAATTCTTGCATATGAAGGGATTCATAATAATGTTTTCAATGACAAATTTAGAAAGTATAATTGTTTGTTATTTCTTATTTTCATGATTGAGTTGTGTAATGTGCAAGTCCATTCAGTGTGGTGTTTATCTTATAGCAGATGTTTAAGTATGCATAGTAAGGTGGTTTTTTATCATGGATTCTTCATTATGTATTAAGAGCTATTCATATAATTAATAGGGATTATTCATTTATTTATATGGATTTTGTTCTTTCAGTGCCCCTGAGGAAGGTTGGTACCGAAACTTGTTCGACATCTCATTATTTTATAAGGACACTTCACAAATAGATAAAATCCATTTTTCAATGCCATTTTTAATCCCCCCCTTTTATTTTCTTGTGTTTGGTGCTGCTCTCATTTCCCCTGTGTTATTCATTAGCATTATCTATGGGTGCCTCTACAAAAGCGATTTAAAGCTCTTTCAAGGCGCATTACCAAATTTACCTCTACAAGAGCGGAACACAAGTCAGGGGTCTAGGTGCGTTTTATCTCCGATTATTCGCATTTTCGAATGCGCATTAAATAGCGACTTTTAATTTGCCGCGGGAGTTAAAGCGCCTTATGGCCATGTAAACATGCGATTCTCCGCATGTAAACAACTTTAAAGAGCGTTTCATCGAGCCCATAATGCGCTTCACTGCCTCTCGTGAATAGGCATTAGGAGTAAATGCGCTTATCTGTATATGCGCATAATCAGGCAACCGGGCGTCAAAGCGAAATCTTGTAGAGGGGACCTATGCCATATCCCCCCTCCCCACAAAAGCCAAAATTTTATATTGGGAGCATGAATGTTCTTCCAGTTTTCTGCAATGGCTCAGCCAATTTTAACTATTACAGGCTGATCTCAGATTCTGCCTTTTTGAAGAAAGGGCTCAAGTAGGTAGTGGTGGTTTGACACCTCCAGGAATTTTTGGTTGAGATGGATATTCTGTACCCATGCAAGTCAGGGTTCACGGAAAGGTCTGGTACAGAGAGCACATCCTCTTTCTAAATGAGAGTGCTGAAATGAAAAAAAGTTGAAGGCGTAGGGAACCAAGAGTGGGTTTTGAGGGAAGAATTCTTTCTTAGGGACACTGTTCTGCAGTCTTTGTTGCAAAGTGACTGGAGAACACAGAACATCTTCACTCTAAATCCATCAGTGTCAAACAAATTATATATTTCCAGGGCAGCTGGGTATTCATTTTCTAAGAGCTGTTCTCCCTCCTTTTCTCTTTTGCTAGTGATTGAGTGGCCAGCGACTGTAGCGGTCCATTTCCTGATTTGCTACTGCCATGTGTATGTTAAAAAGAGAGGTGTGCCTGTCTTCTACAGGAAGGGCCCCCAAATTTTTCCAGGCAGTCCCAAGGGTTTGAACATGCCTACTGGGATTTTGATTCTCTCTCCCACACCCCAACACACACACACACACACACACACACTTCAAACAGCATAAGGATTCAAGAAGGGCTTCAGACAAAACGTCTGTCTAGTCCAGCATCTTGTTTCCCACAATAGCCAACCAGATGCCAATGAGAAGCCCACAAGCAGGACATGAGGGCAACAGCAGCCTTCCACGTCTTTCCCTCAGCAACTAGTATTTTGAGGCATGCTACCTCTGATCCTGAAGATGGAACTATAGCTGCCATCAGTAGCCATGAGTAGCCTTATCATCCTTGAATTCATCTAATCCAGTCTGAGCCAGTGTGGTGTAGTGGTAAGAACGTTGGACTGGTAGTCAGGAGATCTGGGTTTTATCCCCACTCAGCCATGGAAGCTTTCTTGGTGGCGTTGGGCCAGTCACTGACTCTCAGCTCAATCTACATCACAGGGTTGTTATTGTGAGGATAAAATAGAGAGGAGAAGAATTATGTACGCCTCAGGTTCCTTGGAGGAAAAAAGGCAGGATATAAATGCAATAAATAAATAAATACTCCTCCCCCCATTCTAAAGCCATCAAAGTTATGGGCCATAACCACATCTTAGTGTAGCAATAGTTTCTACACAAAAAAACTCTACCTTAAGCCAAAATGCAGTTTCTCTGTAGGGTGGCTACCTCTCCTTCTTCACAGAAGACTGCCCTCCAGTTTGGAGAGCTGTCAGACCAGTCTTTGAAGGTGCCTTCTATTTGATGGGCTGCCCAGTCCACGTTTGGTTTGAAGTGAAATAACCACAAAGCAGGCACTGAAGTTGTCCATCAGCAGTTGGCACCTGGGCAGCAGACTGAGGAGGCACTGAGGTTACCTAGTCAGACTTCTCCATTAAGGTGGGCACATATTGTAGTTCTGTTTCAATTATAGCAATCATTTCTAATTTTGCAGCTACACGTATGTTATGGAAATTGGTGTCCTCTTTTGTTCTCTTTTGTTCTCTTTTTGGGTGATGCATTTTATTTCTTTTTGTTGATGTCTAAGTGGTCACCCTGTTCTCATGCCATATCACAAACTGCTTACAAAATTCCCATCAGGCTCAAAAGGGATGTGGCATGGGAGAGGGGATTTTTTTGCTGAAGACACGTGAGCCCAAATTCCTCCTGGGCATGTGGAATCATTGGTATGGTTTCTTGGATCTCAGCCTCTGTCCCTAGTATAAATATATGTAATTTAATCTACATTATCAAACACAGGCTTAACTTTGTTGCCTATTTATCTCACAATACTCCAGCATTTGGAATCAATGGGGTAATACCTTTGAAATCTGAGTATATCTGTACTTTGGCTCTTATGCAGGCCAAAAAAAGAAGGCTACAGCCTTCCTTATGACATTTTTAAAATTTACCTCAATTCCAAGATTTTGTTAAGGCAACTTTATAGAGAACAAGCAATTGGTGACGTTTATAAGCAACCTATTAGAGAAAAAAAAGGCAATTCCTTTATCAAAGAGTGAAATGAATGGCTTCTGTACCACTTATGCAAATAGGATTTTTTTATCATTGCCTTGGGTTTTTGCAGACTTCTAAAAAAAGTTTTTTTAAAAAAATTATGCCAGGAAAAGAATGTTAAGACTCTCTTCACAGCCACTGATGTGGAAAAAAGAGAGAGTTCTACTAGACATCAGAATATATTTCTATAAAAACCTCTCTCTGTAGATTCAAAGTGCTCCTTATTAAGTTTTTCATGATTTTTCTCAAGCCTGAAGCTTCCTTCTGAGACATGGAAGTTAAAATTTTCCAAAGAAAAAGCACCCGAGTGTAAATTAAATATAAGAAACTTTTCTTTTTCCACTGTTGGAAGTTTCTAGCATTTCCTGCAATGATAGTTTTTCTTGCCAATTTCCTTTCCCTCTTGGGTGCCAAAGGTCTTCATAAATGTATGCCAGGCAAAATGGGCAAAGCTGAAGCTGCCCCACCCATCTTGACATGCATTCACTTTAATGATCTTTATATCATAAGGATGGCCACACCATGGCTTCCAGCCACACACACAGTTGTTTTGCAAATACGGCTCCAGCCTAGTGGATGGAATTCCAGTTTTCATGTATCTGATTATTGTGGCCTATGCTGGGCTGCTGTTCTTTGATTATGACATACTATGGCTTAGATGGAACCTTGGTTAGATCTACACCAAGCAGAACATGACACTTCGAAAACGTTTTGAAGACTGTACATGGCATGTGTCCTGGGCCCCAACAGGTCCAGACCCGATTCAAAATGCTGGTATTAACTTTCAAAGCCCTAAACGGATTGGGACCAGGTTATCTGAAGGAATGCCTCCCTAAGATCATCCTCGGGGGTCCTTCTCTGTGAGCCCCTGCCAAAAGAAGTGAGGCAGGTGGCTACCAGGAGGAGGGCCTTCTCTGCTGTGGCACCCCGGCTGTGGAATGAGCTCCCTAGAGAGGTTCGCCTGGCACCTACATTATACTACTTTAGACACCAGTATTTCACAGTATTTTCACAGTTCTTCAGTTTGATCTTTAACCTTATTGTTTAAATTTGTATTTTAAGTCCGTATTAATTTCTGCATGGCTGCTCGGTTTTTATCCTGGTTGTGCTTTTATACTATATTTTAAATTATGTTTTTATATTGTCATTGTTTTATATTTTGAATGGTTTTTATGATTTTAATTTCTGTAAACCACCCAGAGAGCTTCGGCTATTGGGCGGTATAGAAATGCAATAAATAAATAAATAAATAAATAAATATCACGACTGTTATAAAACATTTTAAAGCAGTAGTGTAGATCCTGCCTTTGTCTACCTACCTCTGTTTCTTGTTGCCAACATCTGATCCTCTGAAGTATGTACACATTGCTTCTAAATGGAAAGCTTCCATTTACCTCTGGGTCTTGTATCACAAATTGGTTACAGACAGTGATTATGGCATGAGTGTAGAACTTCAGGTCCAGGGGCCAAATCCAGCCGTCTGGGGCTCCCAGAAGATCATGCCCACTTCCCCCAGCCCCACATCCACTTCCCCCAACCACTGATCATTGGGCAGTTTCCCAGCGTTTGTGCAGGTTTTTCCCTATTCTAAAAGGTTGAAATGCCTCTCCTAAGGCTCAGTTACCGGCAGCAAGAGCTTTAAGTTAAAATATGCTGGTGTTTTTGGCCCTGCCCCCTTTGCCTTTAGCCCCACCCTCCATTGCAATGCAGCCCCCGAGAGCTTATCTCAAATGGAATTCGGGCTTCAGGCTGAACATGGTTCTGCACCCCTGCTCTATTGCATGAATCAATGAAGATTGAACTTCCTAAGTTAACTGCAATCACCTTAGTATTCCGGACACTCGTTTCCCCGGAATAGAATCTCTTTGCTTTTCATTCATGCTTTCTTGGACTACTCATCACTGTATGCCAATATGGAAGTAGCATTATTTTCTTATTTACCGCTCTCTCTTTCTCTTCAACAGTGAGAATGAATAGGAAATCAATGCTATTAGGGGGAAGAATGATGAGCTCATCCCCAGGAAGCTTTGTGCTCATATATTTGGTGTCTTTCCCCTCATAAATTTTCTTTTTTGCATCTTTTAGCTCACTGCAAACCTGGTGTGTAGGATGGAACTGTAAGAAAAATAAATAAGTCAGCGAAGTCTGTTATGCTCACTAAATGCTGATGACAATTCGACATCCTGTTCCTCTTTAGTTCCTGCCATCATAGAACATTGGCTATTATGAGAAATGGATGAAAATAATTAAAATTGCACCCAAACTCATATTGAAATCATTGATGAGACTATTCATGTAATGTACCTCCTTAGCAGTGAAAAATGCCCTGAAACATCATTGGTGATCTTTTCTTTCTTCAAACTTGGGCATGTGCTGTGGAGCATGTGTGGTGGAAATCAGAAAAACCTGTGTTTTTGAAGTGCATGAGTTAATGAAGGCAGAGATTCAGAACCAGTTCCAGATTTGAGACACCCAGGGCAGAGAGCACTCGGTAGTGCCCCTTCTGTATCAGTGCCATGGACCAGGTTCTCAAGCCTTCATCCTCATAGGATTGCAACCTCTTGAACTTGGAATAAGGGTCTCCTGAGATAACTGTTCAGGTAGGCTGACCAGATAAAATCCAGGTCAGGGCTCCTGTAACTTTAACAGTTGTAGAGAAAAGGGAATTTCAGCCAGGGTCCTTTGTATGCAATTAGTCCCTGGTGAAATTCCCTCTTCATCACAACAGTTAAAGGTGCAGGCACTTTACTAGAGTGACCATATACAAAAGAAGGCAGGGCCCCTGTAACTTTAACTGTGGTGATGAAGAGGGACTTTCACCAGGAACTAATTGCATACAAATGACACCAGCTGAAATTCCCTTTGCTCTACAACTGTTAAAGTTACATGAGCCCTGACCTGGATTTTATCTGATCAGCCTATGTTCAGGAAGAGGATTCAGTTTCTGAGAGGTCTCATGAGGCTTCCACCTCCTCAGGACCTGGTTCTCCCAGAAGACTCCAGGGATCTGCCGACTGCATCAGGAGGAGGTTGCATTGCCATTCTCAGACTCTGGACGCAACAGCCACACAGACTTACCCCCTGTCATTGCAGCCTGAGGCTGCTAAAATAGACCAGTCACTTTTAAGAGAAAAGGCCTGAGTAGGTTGAGCTAACCAACTTAAATGAAGCCAAACCCCTTCATAAGGCTCAGTCAAGATCTGCTGGTTGTTGGAGCCACACACAGGAAAGTTTGTCTCGCTTCCAGCCTCAAGACTGGTCAGAGCTCTCTGTGATGCTGCCCTTGATCTATATTGGAACCCTGTAGCCCAGCCTCATCAGCATCCAACAACACTTAGCCTTCATTATGACAGAGGCAGAACAGAAGAGTTAGTGGACTCTCTGTTGCAGTTTGTGGGCTTATCTGGTGGCAGCAGCAGCACCAGTGCTCTGACAGAGCTGCCATTTAAATTTCCTATAATGGGCTGGAGCACTGGTACATTACCTGATGCCATGTGGTGATGGCTTTGTTAGTGGCAGGGGAGACAAGAATATGCATTTTCAAGCATAATTCTTCAGCACTCTGAAAGGGGCCTTCCTTCTTCCCCCCTTTCCTCACTTTTGGATTTTTGTTTCCCATTTCATCTTTAACCCTCCTCACCTGTCTTTAAAGCTTATGCTTGCTTATGCCTTCCACATGGTCTCTGGAATAATCACCACGAGTTTTTAATTTGTTTTATGAAGCCTTTGGGCATGCTAAAGACCTTAGATGTTCCAACAATGAACACACACCCAACTGAGTTCTATTAATTAACAAAGGCAGTCCAGATAGTAATATGCAATATGGTATCTCCCCCCCACCCCCCACCCCGCCCCTGCTGCTGCTGCTGGACTGATTTATAATATGTGAACTAATAAATGTGGCTCTAAAATAATGCAAGGAAGAGAAGCTGGACTGAGGTGGGGTTTCCATATAAAGAATGGTTCACAAAGTGCTATACTATTGCCTTCAGTAATATAGTATTGTTTTACAAAGTAAGGATGTATAGCAGGATGAGCTGACCATAAGCTTTGGGCAGTATTCAAGCAGGCCATTCTACAAGTGGTGCCCATTGTTTGTGCAACGGGAGCCCCAAAATGAGAGCAGAAACACTCATTTCTGTATTGGGACAGTCAGCAGTGCTCCCTTATGCGAGCTCTGCAAATGTACCCCATTCAAGCATTTCCCCACTTGTTTCTGCTTTTAACAGGAGCTGCCCATTATAGGAATTCTTTAATGATATTCTGTATGTATGTATAAGGTTACTAATACTTGAAAGAGAGGCTTAAATGCATTCCAACGTTTTCTAAATGTTCAGGCTGCACAAATCACATCTGGGCATTGTTTTCAATTGAATACAGTGCTGGGTATTCCCCCCCTAGCATCATCAATGCCCCGAACAGTTTGTGAGGTAATAGTTACCAAGTTTTTTAAAAGTAAGTTATTCCTAACAAGCAAGTTGGATATGTTTTGACTTTGCTGTACAGGCATGCTAGAAGACTAAAATAACCTATGGTAATTTTGTGCCAGTATTTATCATCTCTAAACTGTCAATACATGGTACAACAAAGAGAAACTCATTGAAAAAAATCAAATCTCCTGGCAAGTCAGAAATGAAATTATAAATGACTGTTGGTCTTGAAATAGTTTTGCTTTTCCATGGTAGGACACTAGATGGCAGTGCAGAGACAAAGAAAAAGCTCCTTTTTTGTACTTCCTTGAATATGCCTGTCTGTGTTTGATGGATTCTTTATTACAGTGTGGAGGGATTAAGTGTCTTGCTTCACAAAACTGGGCAGTGTGCAATTGGTATTAGAGAAGTGCCAGATATGTTTGCAGGGATGGGATTTGAGGGAAAGCCATCCATCCTTTCAGGTTGGGTGGGTGACTCATTCATTGCAGAACAATTAGCTGAGTAGAAGGGAACTCTGTTATGTAGTTAAAGCAACTAGCTATTTTTGTTTGTTTGTTTTCTAAGTATGTTCAGTGCAGATGTAGACCCAATTCATCAGCAAGCAACACAGGAATTTCTTTATTACTCCTGAGTTAGGGCTTACTATATGGGCAGCCATTTTTACTCCTGCTCTGCACTGATCTAATCTACCTCAAGGGCATGTCTACATAAGAACCTATTGCTGACAGTGGTGTCACTGGATAATTTTAGATTTAATAATCTTATGGAGGAGGCTTAGGCTGGGAGAAGGAGTTTCTGGAGATTAATCAGATTCTGAAGCAGAAAAGACAGCGCCAGAAACGTACCAGTCTACATGTGAAGTGGAAGAGGTGATTCTCTTGGGTTCTTCACCAGCTGGCGATGAACCTTCTCCAGACCTTATCACTAAAAATGTTAACAACACTCAGTCTCTGGGAAATCATAATTCTTCAGAAGGGGAGGGCACTTCAAAGCTAACTGATCCTAGAGTTTGCCGCAGACTCAAACAGGCGGAGTCAAAAGACCCGGCTAGCTTCTCGCCAAAGGCTTCTTCAGAACCAGCCTCCTTGAAGTTAAAGTGTTCTGGGTAAAGAATTTCCCTTTTTCTTGAAAAGCCATTTTTTTTGCTTAGTTCGCATAGTTTTGCCTAAAAAGAAGTTCCTAGAAGTTAGGGTACCTCTAGATGGACACTTTCCGTCAAGTTGGCTTCGCTCTGGCGGCAGTTGGGTTACATGAAGCTGCCATCAGTGCAAAGCCATCTAGGGGGCAAAGGCCCTTTGCTCTGCTCTAAAAAAGTTGGGCATTTACCCCGACTTTTTTTAGAGCTGAGCAGGCTGGGCAGGGAAGGGGGTGGAGCAGCTGCACCACCTCCGCAGTCCTCCACCCATTTAAAAAAAACCAAACAAAAAAACAACTTACCTTTGAATAGGGGGGCTGCTGCCCCACCTGCCCCTCCAGCTGCTGCTGGGCAAGTGCGGGCGCAGAGGCGGTAACAGGAAAAGCTTCCGTGGCACTCCTTACGTGAAGACTGGCGAAAGGCGCATCAATGCACGCCGTGGCGCCTGCCGCTGCGCGCCGGAAGAGGCGCCGTCAAGCTGAGGCCTTAGACTCTCTTCAGGTGGGAAGAGATGTTTGTTGCCTGAATAAAGCTTTGTGGATTATGTGGCAGACCTCTTTATTGTCTCCCAATAAGGCAGGAGGTTTTGAAAAACACGACAGAGGCCAATCTTTTGATCTGTTTCAAAGTTGGTGGCCTGCACGCCACAGACGCAAACAGACCATCTTCCAAACAAAGCTAAGCTTTATTTAAACAAAGCCTTCTCCATAGGGCTCTCTCAAGGTGTGGCCTCTCTCTCCTCAGGCCAGAAGTTGTGGGTGTAGCCATTAACAACTTCCTGGCTCCTCCCAGGAAACACATCCTATCTAGGCCAAATCCAGCAGTTCTTTCATATTGTTGCATCTCTTTTCTTTTAAGGGGATTAAAAAAACCCCTAAAATAAAAATTAAACCTGAATTTTACAAATAGCCTTTTTTGCGTGCAGGTCTCTTAATAACTCACCTAAGCATGTCTGGATTCAGTGATGATATGCTTCAGTTGCCATCCTTTATCCTGCTCTCCTCTAGACTCATGGTGTGTGTCCTTGCTGCAGTCTCTTCTTTCGCATTCATCTCCCTCAGGACTATACTCTGGTGTCTCACTGCCCTGGTCAGCATATTGCAAGGATCCCCTTCTTGTCTCATCTCACAGGCCCCTCTGCTGGTAACATGCTTGTCTATCATTTGAATGTATGACCTCACCTGATTCTTCTGTTGTTTTCCTTATAAGTCTTCTGTTTAATCTAAATATTTGTCTGCTGTCCATCTGTACCTTATATATGATTGTGGGTTATCTTGCTGAATTATGGTTGCATTGTGCCAGACTTTTTCTTGTTTTGTTAGGGGATGGACTCTCGCTGTGTCCCCTGGAAGATACTGGGTGATTGGTTGTATTACAGGGCTTGTCTCTGTTGCTTCTGTCTCCTCAGTTCATCAAGAGATGGTTCTGTAACTCCTGGCTCTAATAACATCCCACTTGTTTGTAGAAGTGTCTTTGTTTTTTGACTCATTAACCTTTGCTCTTGGGATGGAGTTAAGGTCTTGGTATGGAGTGTTCTAATGATCTGGAAGTACTAGGTATGGGTCTGTCCCTGCCATTTTTGCTTTCCTCAGGTGTTTCTAAGCTGTTTTTATTGTGGATTCTACTTTGAGATTACTTTGAAAATACCCATGAACACAATGAAGTGATGTGTTCAAAATCCCAGTCCTTGCTGAATTTCTGGAATTCTGCTACAAAAAACGGGGGCCCATTATCTGAACACAGTGTCTGGTATCCTGTATCATGCAAAGTGTGCTTTTATCTTATGTATGGGGACAAAAAAAGGGGAGAAGCAAGCTCTCAGGATACTAAAAAACTTTATTTCAAAGAGCTTTAAAATAAAGTATTTTAGCATCCTGAGAACCTGCTTCTCCTCCTTTTGGTTTTTTTTATCTTGCGTATGACTGTTCTGGCAGACATACCTGAGAAATATTGGAAAAATAATCTACAATGCCTATATATTCATTGTCTGCCCAGCTAAACAAATCCACACCTACTTTTGCCCAAGTTTTCTCTAGAATGTCATGCTGTAATAGTGTTTCTCTGGGTTGGTGGCCTACCTAAAAAAGGACAGACTATTTTAAAAGCAAACACAATAAACTAAGCATCTATAACTATGTACATGTCCATCCAGGTGCCCCTGACTATAATTTTTTCAAAATATATATAAGGAAGAAAGGGTGCTGTGGCAAGCAGCATCAGCCCTTGTGGGCCATAGCATGTCCATGTTGGCCCACATGCTGACGCTTGGCATGTTCCAATGTTCTGTCACCTGCTAGTCTCTAGACACTCATCTAGGACACTCTGGAGCCCTGGACTTAGGCCCTAAGCTCCAACCCTAGCTGCACTACTCATGGCTGAACCATGTAATCAAGAACCTGATGTGATTGTATCATTTGAGAGTGAATTTAACATTTGAATGCTCCCTTTTGCTTACACACACACACACACATTCAAAAACATAGCAGCCAGGAGGGGGCTAGCCAAAAACTCTCCTTCCTGCCAGCTTTGTACAGGAAATGTTTCAAATGGTGCAAATATTCAGACAATGTAGTCTGAATGACACAATTCAGCAGTAGGTATATGGAATAAATTTGCTGGTCATGTGGCTCAGCTCTTAGTGTGCTCCCTTATTGGTATACCATCAAGAGTGTGACATTATCAACAAACCAAAGGTGCAATGGGAGTTTGGGCTCCAACACTGCTCCACCTCTATGTGGAGAGGGGGTACTCTGTATGTACACCATAATTCCCTGAATTGGCCATGTGGTATTTCTGATCTGTTGTATTAGTAAATTGTGGAATATAAGAACGATGGTTTTCTAAATGGACATGTGTTCATTTTCTACATGGACAGTGCATTTGTAGATGAAAAGTATGTGTGTACTGTATGTGTTCGATAACATATGCTGTGCGCTGATGTGTGTGCCTTCCCTTCTGTCTGTACCATAGGAAGCTGCGATTTGCTGCAGGTTGCCATTACATGCAGCTAACCCCTGCACTTCGTGAAACAGTTATGCATGAAATGGACATTATGCATGGTGGTACGTACAGTTTCCTGTATTTTATTTAACTATACCAGGGGTAGGCAATGTGGTGTCTGTAGGCACTAGTGCACCCCTGGACATGTTTTGTTAGTGCCTGCCAAGCTACCCTAGCCCTCTCACTTAAAAACCAAACAAACACATTTTCTTAATGGTAGCAGGGAATTTTGGTGAAAAGGATTTCTGTTGGTAGTGAAAACTGTGAATTCAAAGGAGTTGTTTAATGTGTTGGGGCTCAGGATACCACCTCTGCCTTTTACTCAATCTTTGGGGCAGTTCACTTGTCCTTTGCCAGCCCTCCTGTGGCAGCCATTTTGTGATGGTGCCCAAGACAGTTTCTCAAGTTGGCAAATGTGCCCACTGCCCAAGAACGTTGCCTACCCCTAATCTATAATATATGATTTATATACCACCTCTTCCACCTTAGTGGGGGATGCTTGGAGTAGTTTACAGATATAAAATAAATACAGAAGTTGTAACATGACAAAATAAAACTACTCATACAGCAATGCTACAGAAAAGGAAGCTTACACTGTACCACATGATTGGGAAGCCAAGCCCTGCACTCCCCCTATCTTGTCCAGATTTTCAACCAGGGCAACTAAGCCAGTTTCAACCTTGGTCCCCAGGGGGAAGCCATATGGAAATAGATCCTGATAATTTTAATTAAGCTGCACCTGAAGCTACTTTTCATGAGGGTCTATAGAAGGCTATTTTGTCCAGCAGAGAAGTCTAACAACTTCCTCTTTTAACATTGTTTAGATTATATCCTGGGTGTCATGTTCTCCAGCCTTGACCCATCCTCTGGCTCCAAAGCAGACTCAGAGGCAGAGGAGCATCTAGAGATGTGAAGGCCCGGAAAAAACCTGGAAAAATTTGGGAAAAAACTGTTTCCCCCCCCCCCTTTTCCCCAAAAAATGTTCATTTCCCCCCGAAAAAAAGGAAAACATATGAAAATTTACAGAAAAAAAGGAAAAAAATGTTTTCCCCAATTTTTTCTGGTTTTTTTCTGGGCCTTCACATCTCTAGGAGAGTCCTTCCATTAACCCAACTCCTGCTATGCCAGGGCCTTCCAGGCCAGAGGATATGCCTCTACCTGGCTCCTCATGTGCAGAGGACACTTTCCCCATTACAGCCTTCACCATCCCCACCCTGTAGGAGTCAGCAGCTAGAAATCAGGCAGTAGCCCTTTAAGAAACATACTGTGTCTCTGAGGGGATGGAGCGAGCTAACTGCAGGTCTTGAACTGCTGGCCTTTATAAGGCTTCAGAAAGACTTTGTTGCTGAGTTAAAAACAGCTCACCTTGACTGAGTCTCAGTGTATTTGGAACTGGCCAAAGTCCAGTAAGACCCTGCTTGGTCTAACCTTGCCTTCCTATTCAGCACATCAAATCTGACCTGACCTGACTTGACCTGATGCCACAGAGCCTGACCCCATTTGACCTAACCTGATTGGATGTGACCAGACTTGATCTGATGGGGGTCTTGTGTTGACCCTCTTTTCTTGTATGTGCCTTGCTGCTTTCAGCACCTCTGGGTGCCTTGAACGAAGTCAGGCAGGGCAGTGGGCAGCCAAAACGGCCGTAGCTCAGTGTGATAGAGCACATGCTTTGCATGCAGAAGGTCCCAGGGTTGATCCCTGGCTTTTCCAGGTAGGGCAAGGAAAAGAATCTTGCCTCAAACCTTGGAGTGTCGTTCCCAGACAGTGTCGACAGTTCTGGGCTAGATGGACCAATGGCCTGACTCAGTATAAGGCAGCCTCCAATGTTCCCATGTTGTGGCCCTCCAGATGTTTTGGCCTACAACAAGTCAGAATAGCCAAGGGTGGTGGATGGTGGGAGTTTGGGGCCAAAACATCTGGAGGGCCACAGGTTGCCCATCCCTTTCCTACATAGATGGCAGTATGCTGGCCAGTGAGCCTGATAGGAATGAGCATATGATGCCAAGGACATACCATAGAATAAGTATTGCATGTTGATCAATTAGTAACGCTTCAGATACTAAGAGAATTATTTGACCGTGATGGACATTCTTCAAGGCAGGATTCTAGTAAGATGTCCCAAGGAAAGGGGAATGCCATCTTGCAGCAGTCTAACTGTTGTTAATGTGAGGGCAACCCCCCTTCCATTTAGTGGGTTGCTAATAGTGACCTAACTCTGCCAGTAATAAACCTAGGGGAACTATCCACTTTGAAAGGCAGCGTTACAAGCAGAATGACAAGAGTTCTCAGAACTGGTGGCCAATTAAGTCAATAGTGCTTAGGTAAAAATAGGTTGACTGATTTTGAAACAGCTCTCAAAACTAGAGAATAAAGCAAAATGTGCAATTATTAAGACCTCAAAGATACTGAATAAATACAAAGAGAGCGAGAGCGAGAAGGAACATATGAGATTTAGAATGCCAGCTAAAAGTTATTGAAGCACAAAAAAATAGATTGATTACATACTGGGATTTTAAATGCAAGCTCAGCAAAACTCAAGTTTCCATACTTTTCATTCTTTATTTAAGCTCCGGCTGGCTCAAACACACTAGTGTAAGAAAAATAAATAAATGCGTAGGTTGGATAGGACAAAGAAATGGTTTGCCACTGATAAAGATACTGATCGGCAAGGAAAATCAAATGTTCAAATCCCTCTCTTCTATCTTCACACAACCAGAATGTCCATTGTTAATGAATCACAACCCCACAAAGCGATTGCTATTATGTGCACATTAATTATGGAGCTATGAGGTCTCATCATAACTGAGTACTGTTAGCTTCACTTTTGTATTGTGAGAAGGAAGCCCATCATGATAGAAAGGTAAATGGCTAGCTATGGATTCAGACTAGGAGGACAAGGGCCCATTGCCAACCCTGCTCACCCCAGTATGTGGGCCTCCACCCAGCACTGCTAACACTATTGGAGGGGTGTTGCCTAGTGCTGCTGCTGCCTGCTGCTGCTGCCTCCAATCACTCACCCCTCCCCATGCATGTGTTTACTGGCAGTGCTTTTGAGTGGGAGCCATCACTCAGCTCCAGTACTTGGCAGATGGCCACCATCTTAGCTTCCCCTAAATGCAATGCCTGATGGTGGTGGAAGGTCCATGGTCCTGGGTTGGGACCCAGGGATGGGGGTCCATTGGCAGCAGAATGCCAAGACTGGTGTGGGCCTGCCTGCATCGAGCAGGGGGTTGGATTAGACGACCTACAGAGACCCTCTAAACTCCCTGACTCTACTAAGCATAAATTGCACCTGCTCTATATAGCCCTTATCCTTCCTAATGTCTTTTACGTGTTGTCTTTGCACTGTGTTTTGCCCCATGGGATAAACTATTTCTGTTTCAACAACATTACACAAGAAATACACCTGTCTCTTTTATGTAATCTGTACCTTCCCTAGAGAAGAGGAGGCAACTGTACATATACCTGATGCTGCAGAAGTGAAATGTGCTTGCAATATAGCGATGCGAGGCTGGAGATCTCCCACCAATAGTGTTCTACCTTTTTTCAAGAAAAATATGTAGCTTGATGTGACAATCTATGAGTAAGTCTGGGGATCATAGTAAAATGAAGAAACTTTTATTCACGTAAATTTTACATGAATACAATATTCCCTATTGTATTCATATATATATATATACACACACACACACACACACACACACACACACACACACATTATACATATTTGTTGTATACAAATGTGTAACATCTACCCAGTTGACCTAATTAGAGATAGGGAAGCTTCCTCCCCTCCGAACTTTCAACTTTCAATTCCATGATCTCCATGTGGTCAAGCACCCATTTGCAGAGGGATGATTCATGTAAACATACCCTTCATTTTTGCAGGCTCAGTGGAAGCTGGTGGCTCTGATTTTGGTAGGGTTTGTGAATGCATCCTGGGTTTCAGTCAAAACCAGCCAGAACTCTAAAGGAGCTATCCAAGGTGCCTGAACCCTATCATCAAAATAGGTTCAGCACTTTGGATAGCTCCTTTAGAGTTCTAGTTGGATGTCAATGAAACCCAGAGCGGATTCACAGTTCCACTGAAATCGGAGCCACCAGCCTCCACTGTGCAGGGTATGCATTGCATGTAAGTTGGCTACCTGCCTATGCAATTCGACCTTGACTGTGCAGAACAAGGGCCAGCAGGAGCAATCTCCATGTATTCATTTCTACATTTGATACCACATTGCATTCTGCTGCATAAAATGAGCTAGTAAAGTGTAGTATTCAAGACACCTCTCTTCAGAGATTGTATAATTTTACATCGTCTGTTTTTTGACAAGGGGTGAGAGTCAAGCAGATGATTGAATCTGAAACATAGAATGGGGTCATGCAGTTGCTCATCAGCCTTCATGACTTAGAGCATAAGAAGAGCCATGCTGGATCAGACCAAAGGCCTATCTGGTCCAGCATTCTGTTCACACCATGGCCAACTAGCTACCTGTAGGGAATCCACAAGAAGGACATGAGTTCAATAGCCCATTCCCACTCATGTTCCCCAGCAAATGGTCAAAGGTATACTGCCTCCAATACTAGAGGTAATATAAGGCTTTCATGGCTAGTAGCCATTGATAGCCTTCTCCTCCAGAAATTTGTCCAAACTCCCTTTTAAAGCCATCCAAATTGGTGGCCATCACTACATCTTGTGGTAGCAAATTCCATATTCTAACTGTGCTATGTGAAGAAGTGCTTCCTTTGAACTGTCCTGAATTTCCCACCATTCAGCTTCCTGGGATGACTCCAGGTTCTAGTATTATTATGAGAGAGGAAGAAAAACTACCCACTTCCACCCAGTGTCTCAATCTTTAAGAGATGTTGGTCCAACTACACCTAATGCAGAAGATCTATCATTTCCTGGCATCTTTTACATTGACAAAAAGCAGCCCTGTTGGCCCTGATGTGGATCAGGTCAGCAGTGCTGGGAGAAAGGTGCTTCAATGCTTCCCACGCATATTGATTGCCCAACTTATAGATCTCCTCCTAAATTGTTACTAGCAAATGAAGGTTAAGGGGAGACAGGTGCACACATTGTGTCCACAATGTGTCCTCCTTTGCAGCTAATAGCAGGGGGGGGGGGACTTTGGATCACGGCTATAGTGTGGAGGGAGCAGGGGAAGAGTTAACCCTAGTGCCTGATCAATCCCCTTGCAACAGCTTTTAGTGAATGTAAAAGACTTTTGGATCTCCTGTGCCAATGTGTACTTTTGGCCTTATTTGATAATCGGCAAACAAATACAGTGCCAAATGAGCGGGCAGAATCGGCATTCAAATACAATGCCAAACCAGTGAGTGGAACCAATTGTTCAGCTAGAGTTCCAGCTTACTGTCTAGCAAAATCTATTCGCAGTCCTCCTCAGTATGTTAGTTTTGGGAGAAAGGGAAGGGTGACACCCCCAGAGCAGCTGGAGGTGTGGTAAACCTGAATAGTGCCTTGTGAGCCATAGACTGGGGTGACCTGCATATACAAATATAAATTTATATCTGAATTACTACAGAACAGGGATTCTAAAAACCTAGTGTATGTGCGTGTCTGATGGGGTGGGGATCATTGCTATTGTTAAACAATTGGGAATCAGAAACTCTTGACGGTGTCCGGCAAATTATCCAGCAACCTGCTGGCTGGTTTTGATTTAGCTTCTTCTGTCCAACCCTTTGGCAAACAAACCTTTTCCAGGGTCTGCCTACTAGCGAGAAAGCTAATTGGATGTAGTAATGATTTTTAGAAAGCTAATTTGCTGCCCAAACTATCTATTCATCTATCCAGATGAATTTTAAGATGTTTTTAATGTTGTATTTTTCTCTTGCTTTTTAAAAATTTTAACTGTTGTGATTTTTTTGTTTTATATTGTTGTTGTTCCCCGCCTCGATCCGGAGGGAGAGGCAGGTTACAAATAATAATAATAATAATAATAATAATAATAATAATTATTATTATTATTATTATTATTATGCAATTAAAAAGAAAGGTGTGTGGGTGTGAGTGATAGAGAGGATGTTAAACACCTGCAAAAGGATGCTTCAGCAGCTGCGCTATCAGCTAGTGAACCTGGCATTTCCCTTGCTGCTTCCTTCAGCTACAGTAGATTGCGATTCAATAGAATCAAATCTTTTGCAGCCTCCAGCACTCGGGCAACTGGCCCAGAAGTCCTTTCAATTCAGGGCCTTCATGTTTCTTTTTAAATCCACCGGAGATGGTTAGTCTTCTTTTTCTTTACAAAGGCAAGCAAGCAAATAAAATAAAATAAAACTCCCACCCACCATGGTTTTTAATTTTTGTGAACTGCCCAGAGAGCCTCGGCAATGGGGCGGTATAGAAATATAATAAACAAAATGAATTGAAATTGTACAATTTGGGGAGTATAAATGCTTTAGGACAGGGTTAGGCAACTTGTGTCCCTCCAGACTTTTTGGCCTACAACACCCATCAGCCCTAGCCAGCATAACCAAGGGTGAGGGAACATGGGAGTTGTAGGCCAAAATATCTGGAGGGCCACAAGTTTAGTAGAAGGTTCAATGGAACACGATCAGCATGGGCTTTATTGCATTCTAGATATGGGATTGGTCACTTTATCTATTTTATTCTTGGGTGCTTCCAGGTGAGACTTGTATTAATCAACTACCCTGCCTCATTCATGGAATTTTACAGCAGGGGGGGAGGTTCCAGATGTCAACATCTTCTACTTGTAACCTCCTCATGTTTTCCTACTGCTGCTTTCACTTTTTTCTTATCAGGAAAAAAATCTGTTAAGCTAGAAAAGGTAAAATAATGGCGCAATGTCTTTGAAGTGCTAGGAACTCTCTGTCTAGAACCACCCATCATAATAGCCCTCCAGCACTGTGGCTTATTTCCCCTCTGTGATCATGTGAACCCAGCCATTGAGAAGCATTTTGTTTGAAGTATAGGCAGCAGCTGGAGAGTTTTCTACATGAGGTTTTTAACCTGTATCTTTACCCAGGCTTTTGCTTCCAGATTCTTTGCAAGATTAAGATTGGCTCTTTTACACATCCCCTGCCCCCAGGGGTTTTCTCTCTCTGCCTTTCTAAATGTTCCTTTACACAACCACTAGGTGGAACTGTGATATAGTGGAATTGCACAAATACACAAAGTTTCTATAACACCATTGAGAAAAATGACAGACTTTCCTCGTTAGGAAAAACAACAACCCTGCAATAATGGTTGCAAAGCACAGGAGAAGCTCTAGAGGATGCTGATGCTGTGCAAAGAACTCAGAAACTACTGTGAGTGAGGAATCCCAAATCCTACATAACTAACACATAAGGCATGGCAACTATGGAACATGTCCTATTGTGGTCATGTATTTGCACCCATACTGTGGTCAGGTCACAATAGCCTGCAACTCTTTGAATGCAGAGGCATAGTAGTCTTACAGCCTAAACTACAATGATAATAAGTTGAAAGTATCGAATCAGCAAATGTTACAAGACTCGGATTGAATTTGGTTGACTTTTAGTTCATATGCAAACCATGGGAAGTTACCTTATTCCATGATCATTTATATTCACCAACTGTCCCTGAAAACTACTTTATTAGTGGTTCTTGTTCTCTGTCCCCCCCCCCCCCCCCGAGCCTTTCTACATGAGCCTTTTATTGTGTGCTCATGATTCCTCACTCACGGTAGTTTGTTTTTGCTAAATAACACAACACAAATTAAAATTATCTATAGCATAGACGAATGTGGATGCACATTTTCACCTGATGTGTACAACGTACATGAATCTCTGGCAAGGATCTTGCCCTTGTACAGTGAAGTCTAGATTGAGGTTATCACAAAACATATGGTAGTTACATACACTGTAGATGATTCTAAGTTTTTTTCTTTTTAACTTTTCTATCTCTCATGTCTTCACCTAAAAGCTGGTGGCATTATCCACTTTGCATCTTTTCCTGCATAGCTTTATTCAGTGCTGCGACCCCCCCCCCCACTTCTCAGTGTAGCTGTAGATAATAGGGGGCGATGTACAGTAAGCTTATTATGGCTGCGGTGTGCTACAGCAGTACATTCTCAGTAATCTGATTTGTTTCTACACAAGGATTTTAGAGATATACTTCAAGTCATTTATGCTACTAGATGACAGCAGGGCTAAGTTCTAGGAGGATTTAGGAATGTAGATGTCGTACAGTGCTGGATGTTGGCTGGCTAGCTGTATCACTGATCTGGCTTTGCTTTTAATGCAATTTCTCTACATTGCTCTAAGATTTTTCTTTCCACTGTGTGTTAGTTTGTGTTGGGACTGACTACTGCATGTTAAAACAACAAAGCAAGGAAACAAAATGAAACTTAATGGCTTCTCTTTTCATTCAGCTCTGCAAATATTTATGAATCGATAGATGTTTTGATTTTTAAAAATCACCGGCATTGCTTTATGTTATGAACAGATTCCATAGATGTTGGGGCACCATACAAGACAAGCTACCTTTTGTGATATGTTAGACCTGTGATTGCAGGGGAGAGCAAGTATGCCTAAGGCCCGTTCAGGAGCCCAGGAGTCCAGGTCCTATGTGGATCTTGTTTTGTGTTGACTGTGAAAACCAGAGAGACATGATGGTATGAACGGATTCTCACTAACCTGTTCAGTAGGAGATTATTTAACAAAAGGCATAACAAGAGGGAGACCAACCTGGACCCATCCATTGGATATGGAAGGCAACATATACGTCATGGTGGCATTGTATCTTACATTCTACTACCCTCAGCTGGCAGGTTTCAAGTATAGGAGTGCACTCTGAGCCTGCATTCACACATAATGCTAAGCTATGTTTTATGTTAACCATGGCTTGTTGCTTTAACCATGAATTATTTTGCCAGCCTTCAGAGTAGTTTCATTTTCAGGCTGCTCATGTTGGGTGCCTCTGTTTCAGGGCAGACAGCAGTGCAAACAAGCCAAAAATAAACCACGGTTTTGGATTCGTACATCACGACAAACCATGGTTTAAAGAAGTCAGATTTTTGCAAGCCAGCAACTAACTATGGTTTCTATTTGTGGTTTGTACTCAGTTAACACACCATGGTTTGTTTACAGGGATGGGTTTAGAAACAACCACCACCCAGATTTCAATAAATCACACCATGGCTAAGCATTATGTACAAATCAGTCTAGCTTAGAAATTGCAGTTTCACACTGTTCTTTCTTACATTATTTCTCACAGTCCCATCAGTTAACTGTGGCACTGTAATTAAGAGATTGATTTTTGCCATATACTGTTTCTGAAAGTCTCACAGTACCATACATCCTCCATATATTATGGCCTATCTTTAACAGAGGAAAATATAGGATATTGGGAGAAAAATTAGCAGAAAATATGAACGTTTAAATAGTGCCAAATATGACAACTCTCTGAGTTCACATTTAATATAGATAAGTTACTCAATCTACAGTAGTGCAGTGTGTTGGGGCTATTTATGCATAAATCACTTAGTTCAGCCTGGATCCAACACTGATAGGACATAATTGATCTTTAAAAGTTTCATGAAGGAATCACAGACTGTGAAATTAAAGGAGGGCTCTGTTGTTTAACTTTGCATTTCTATCAGTTGACAGGGATAGGACAGGCAATGGAAAGATGCCTCTTTTCTTTGCAGGAAGAATATTTTTTTACAGATAGCATTGATGCTCTAATTCAGTAACCTCCGTGCCTGCAAAATCTGAAGTACCTTTATTTTTCAGTGAGAATGCAAGAATAGCCCTTCTGGTTCAGACTAACATTCCATCTCAGTCCAACATGCTTTCTTCAACAGCAGTAAGACATCTGAGATGTTGACAACCAGGGCATGAAGACAATAGCCAACCACTTGGTTTGTTCATCTCTAGCATCTATTTTTCACAGGTAAATTCCTTTTGAACATGGAGGATCAGAAGTTGGGGAATACCTGGCTTGACAATAGCATGTGTGAAAAGGATCTTGGAGTCGATCAGAAGCTGAATATGAGTCATCAGAGTGATGTGGCTACAAAAAACAGAAATGCAATTTCTGGACTGAATAAGGGGTTGGACTCTATGGCATAAATGGTCCCTTCCAACTCTGTGATTCCATTATTCTCATTTATTTATGGAATTGGTTGTAACTCAGTGCACCTGATTTGCATGCAGAAAGTTCCAAGTTCAGTCCCTGGTATATCCAGGTAGGGGAGCAAAAACTGTCTGAAACCCTGGGGAGCCATTGCTGCCAGTCAGTGTTGACAATACTGGGCTAGATGGACCAATGGTCTGACTCAGTAGAAGGCAGCTTCCCATGTTCCTAAAATAATTCTGCATTATTTGTATAGTGGTGATTACTATTATATCTCAGCAGAAGAATGCAATCAAGTATGCCGTCAGAATGTCACTGGCTGAGATACTTGTAGGGCTGCTTTTTACTATGGCATGCAAATGGCATCTTTACATTCCCTTTGGTGGCTGAAGTGAGAAACTCTGGACCAGCAAGGCTTGAATCATATACTTGGGGATGTATAGATTTTGTTAAATCTATTCTGTCTGTGTTTCGTGGATTGTCAAGTGTCTTGGGTTCCATTGTCTGCTCATTGATGGGATAATTTCTTTTTAGCAGAATTTCGTTCTGCTTGCATTAATGTTAATTCACTAATTTCCCCCCAAAAGTAATAAACAAACAAACAAAAAACCCAAACCACCACCCGGCTGCAAGTCTGCTGAATCTGCGTTACTTGGAAAAAGCCAGTCCACTGCTGGTCCGATTCATAGTTATCTGAACTCATTTGAATCTGTTGTAGATTTCTCTGGCATCCCTTAGGAAACTTCCAGCCCATAGTCCCAAAATTACCTGAAGGGGTTTCCATTTCAGCTCATTACCTTCTTCCTGAAGTCCTTCCTACCCAAGCAGAGAAACACTCTTATCTATGATAAGCAGCTGATAAGAGATAAGAGCTTTTTCCTGCTCGGCAGTGAGAAAGGGAGCTGAGAAATAACTCCCTTTCTCAGGTGATCTGCATGGATCACCTAAGGAGCAGGGGCTGTGTGTGCGTGCATGTATACATGTGTGTGTGTGTGTGTGTGTGTGTGTGTGTGTATATATATATATATTGTGTGTGTGAACATGGTGGCTATGCCCATTTTGGACTGTGACCATGTCCGCTGCTGGCATGCGACCCCCAGGAGGTTTCCTGCCTAGCAATCCAGCCCGTGGGCCAATTCCCCCCCCCCCATAATACATCATGAAGATGGTTTATACAAGAACACTCGTCTTTGAATAAGTTGTAATCAGGCAGGACACCTAGGTGATCATATTCCAACTTTTAACGGCGTAAAGCAAGGTTGTATACTTGCTCCTACTCTATTTAATTTTTCATCAATTCATTAGTTAAAAGCTTGGTGGAAGTATGCTCCCATCCCCCGAATCTGGCATTCCCCGAATCTGGCAAACAAGCCTCTGTCAGTACTTTTGTATTCTGATGCTGTTGTGTTGCTTTCTTTAACAAGCACAGGTTTAAGTAATCTCTTAAGAGCTTTAAACCTTTATTGCAAAATGAACTACTGTCGATTAACCATCTCACATCTAAGGTTACGTGTTTTTTTTCCAGAAGAAGGTTAAAGCACAAATGGCAGATTAACAACTACCCTATTAAACAAGCTTACTCTTTTAGATACTTGGGTATTTGGGCTGTGAACAGATCCGGATCCAGATCCCGAATCTGGAGCGGATTGGGCTGATCTGGACCTCCTGGATCCGGTTCTGAACCGGGTCAGGGGAGGTCCAGATCATTCTGGAGCAGATTGGGTCCATTCCGGATTGATCCAGAGATCCGGGCCCATTGGCCTTCCAGGTCCCTGGGTGTCAGCTGCGCAGCCGGCACCCAGAGACCTGCAAGGCTGGCGGTGAGTCCACACTCTCCTTCCTCTCCCCATTCACCCGCCACCATCTACTGCCTTCTGCTGCCATCCACTGTACTGAGAACCAGGCCTCGCGGCCTGGTTTGTCAGTAGAGCAACATCGCACCGGGTGATGACAGCACCCGGCACGATGTCACTCTTCTGAGAAACCAGGCCGTGAGACCTGGTTCTCAGTACAGCGGATGGCAGTGTGGACGGCAGCGGGTGAGTGGGGAGAGGAGGGAGAGTGGGGGGAGGGCGGTAAGTCCTTTTCCCCATAGACTTGCAAGTCTATGGGAAAAAGGAGGGTCTCTGGATCTCGATCTGGAAACCCAGATCCGATTCAGGTTCTGAAATGGATCAGGGGAGGTCCAATCCAGTTTGGATTGGATCGGCCCAATCTAGATCGCCCGGATCCAGATCCGGATCAGGGGGAGCTGCACAGCCCTATTGGGTATAACCTTTCATTCTTCTGGCTCATGGAGTTTACAAACTACAATGCAATTGAGAACGCACAGAGAAGCATTAGGGCTCTCCTCCACTTTTTTCATACGAAAGGAGGCCAATACATTCCTTCAGCTATTCAAGTTTTCAAGGCGAAGGCTATTTCCCAGATATTATATGGATCCCAGTTGTGTGCATATACAATTTTTGCCTCCTTTGAAGTCACTCAGATTAAGTTTTTGCATGCAGTGCTGGGGGAGTCCCATGTTGTGTTCCCAATGTTTGTTTAGAGGTGGGGCAAATCTCTGTTGAGGCCCGTGCATGGATTCTTAGGATTCATTACTGGCTGAAGCTGATTTTATCCCCAGTGGGTTTGGCTCCACTGACGCTGATTGATGCATGCCAGACAAAATGGAAATCTATGCTATATGAGACATTGAGAAATCTGGGTTTTTCACGAAATGCCCTAGTTGCTCTTGGTTATGAAAAACCTAAACCAACAATTCAACAGCGTATTTGGGATATGGAATTGCAAAATCATTTGAGTCTGGCCTCAATGTAACCTGAATTTAGAGATAATGGGATGACTTTTGCATGTGCAAAATATCTGGTGGATTTGAATATCCCTAAATTCAGGAAAGCTTTCACTTTAGCCAGGTTCAATGTTCTGCCTTCAGCCCTATTGGACAGAAGGTTTAGAAATATACCCTACCAAGAATGGGTATGCCCATGTGAGATGGGTAATGTGGAAACAGTAGGCCATGTTCTTTTGTACTGCTCCTTTTACAGGGATTTGCGCCAAACATTTATAATCCCTATCTTGCAACGAACCCCTGGCAGATCCGATGAATACTACTTAAAACATCTATCAGATCAGAATTCTCAGTTTACTCCAAAAGTGGCCAGTTTTTGTGCGGCTGCCATAAACCAATGGAAATTAATGTTGAAGAGTTTTATTGATGGACAATAATATTTTAGATTCAGGTTGGGATTGTTCTGTTTTTATGTATGTATTTTGTATATGTATTTTATTGTATGCATTTTATTGGGGGTTTTAATATTATTACTACTACTGCTGATGTTTTCTGTTGTACTGGTCCATGACTGAAAAAAATAAACTGAAACTGAATCATGAAGACGGGTAGTTTTTCTAACAACAATTGGCTTCTGAATGGCTCTTGGCCATTTGCTCAAATACTTAGGCAATCTGTTGTTCTTATTGTTGCATATTGCCTTTGAGCCTTATTGCCCAACTAACGTTTTCTCATTTTGATTTCATGTAATCCATGCCACTGCTTTTCCTTGATTCTCTGTTCCGCCTGTATTTCGCTATTTTAAATGTTTCTCTTCATACAATCTCTGAGACAATGCTCTTATATAAGAAAGCAGATGGAGAGCTACAGTTCCTGGTGAAATTCCCTCTTCATCACAACAGTTAAAGTTGCAGGCACTATACTAGAGTGACCATATACAAAAGAAGGCAGGGTCCCTGCAACTTTAACTGGTGTGATGAAGAGGGAATTTCACCAGGAACTAATTGCATACAAATGACACTGGCTGAAATCTCCTTTTCTCTACAACTGTTAAAGTTACATGAGCCCTGTCCTCCTTTTCATATGGTCAGCCTAGTATATTCCTATTTATAGGTTTTAGCTGTATATGTTTTAGTTTTGTAAGGCTGCCCTGAGGCCCAGCATTGGGCAAAAGGCAGGATACTACTTCTACTACTACTACTAGTAATGTTTCAGATTTCACTTCTGCATCTGATGTTCTTTTGCATTTACTTTTCTTTATAAACCATTCATATCTTAAGACTTCTTGTGTGGCATGTTTTCATTGGTTTAACAAGTTAAAAGGGGTATTCACTGTTTTCATGCTTATGTTATAAAATCTATTTTCAACAGGCCTAGTAACTTCAAGAGTAACAGAGTTGGGGAAAATCCTCAATCTCTTTGCTATCAGAGGCACTGAGTAAGGGATCCCTGGAGATAATTTAGACTGACCCCAACCACAAAACACTATTCCCCCTTCTGAACAGATCTGGACCACAGACTACTAAAGACAAACAAAGTAGCAGGCCATAATGACAGTTCTCATGTGGCCATTTGCCTTATGAGGCAGGTCCTCTGCGGGCTACCAAATGGAGGGACTAACAGGCCATAAAGTTGCCTGGCTGGGTCTGCCAGAAATCCAGCCTCAACACTCCTGGAAGGTCCATGTTCTATAGCACCTGCTGTCAGATGAACCTGAGGGAATCCCACCCTCCACCCCTGGGTTTAATTTACTGGCTTCCACTGGCTGGACCTTGCAGGAAACTATAGGGACAGACAGAGCAGGCATTCATAGCATACATAGAATGCTGAGACTGGCAAATCTAAAAGCAAGTGTGTTGCTTTTCAAGAACCAAGGAAATTCAATGGGTCTTACATTTGAGTAAATATCTAGGGATGGATATGCAGCCTGTGCAAGAACTGAGTAGGGTGACCATATTTGGGAAACCAAAAAAGAGGACACCTAGTGGGGGGGGCAGGAAAATGGCTTTCTGGGGCCACTTTAAAGTCCCCAATTGGAGCAGAGGAGGGGAAAGCATGTCATTCTCACCCCACCCCACCCCACCGCTCCAATAAGGCCCTTTTCTATAATGCCTGGGAATGACACGTTTTTCCCTTTTAAGGCCTTGACTGGAGCAGTGGGAGAGAATGACACACCTCCAGAAAGGATGTCATTCCCCCCTGCCACGCTAATGGTGGCCTTAAAAGGGAAAGTGTGTAATTCCAGGTAATTATAGACTATTGCATAAAATCCCCCCTGACACTGAGGATAGAACAAAAACCAGGAGAAACCTGGGGAAATCCTGACAGTTTTTTATTATTTATTATTGCATTTATATCCCACCTTTTTTCCGCCAAGAAACCCAAGGCGGCATACATAATCCTCCTCCTCTCCATTTTATCCTCACAATAGCAACCCTGTGAGATGGGTTGGGCTGAGAGTCTGCAACTGGCCCAAAGTCACCCAATGGGTTTTCATGGCTAAGTGGGGAGTACAACCCAGATTTCCCAGCTCCCAGTCCAACACTTTAGCCACTACGCCACACCCTAATGGTCACCCTAGAATTGAGCCATCCCAAGTTGGAAGCAGATCGGTTTGTGCCTTGATTTTTAGGATATTTTTTTAAAAAGTTTGCTTTCAACTTGGCATGGCTAAAGCCTTACTTAAGAGGTACCATGGTGCCAAGTTTCATCTCTTCATCTTTACTTTCTTTCTTTTTTTTAATGTACTGTTCAAGGCCCTAGACCCCAAAGAGGAGTATTGGGTTTGAAGTTTAAAAAATTCCTAAAACTCAAGACATAAACAGATCTGCTTCCAACTTGGCATGGCTCAATCCCTACTTAAGAGCTACCATGCTGTCAAGTTTCATCCCTTTATCTTTAAAAATAATGGAATTGTAAGCATTTTAGTTAATTAAAAAATAAATTGAAGTTTTAAACATTTCTAAAAATCAAGGGATGAACGGATCTGCTTCCAAATTGGCATGGCTAAATCCCTACTTCAGAGCTACCATGGTGCCAAGTTTCATCTCTTTATCTTTAATTTCATTTTTTAAACTTGTACTGCTCAAGGTCCTGGACCCCAAAGAGATTTCTGTTTGAACGTTAACAAATTCCTAAAAATCAAGGCATGAATGGATCTGCTTCATACTTGGCATAGCTATATCCCTACTTAAGAGCTACCATGATGCCAGGTTTCATCTCTTTATCTTTAAAAATGAGGGAGATGCAAGCATTTTGGTTGATTTATTAATGTTAAAAGTGAGTTCAACACATAACACTAGCTTTGATTTTATATTGGATGTCAAGATGGTATAACATTCTGGCTGATGCCGGCTTGGTTGTCAACTGTATAATATCCAGTCATCCGTTACACAAAGACATGAAATTCATTAAACAAAAAACCTACGGTTTACAAAAACAATGTTAAGGCTCTACAGATTCTAACCAAGCACCAAAAAGCAGGAAAATTGGGAGTTAAGGCTCACAAGCCTTAACGCCACATCCTCCCTAAGGAGGCAGAAAGTGCAAGTGAAATTCTCATTCTCCCAAAGCAGATAAACCATGAGGACAGGGTGGAGAATATGATATGCAGAGGTGACTGTGGGGTTGTGGAAAACTGATCACGAACAACTTAGGGCCACCTACTTCTCTTTTTTTGTTTAGAGCAGCCCTTCCCCAACCTGGTGCCCTCCAAAGGTGTTGGACTACAACTCCCATCATTGCAAGTCAGTATGTCCCATGGTCAGGAATGCTGGGACTTGTCATCTCAAACACCTGGAGGGCAGCAGGATGGGGAATGCTGTTCCATACCCTTACCAAATACAGGGTCTGCCTAATACTTTTATCTCACACACATCTCGCATATAGCAGCACTCTTGATAACAAAAGCGGCACTATTCATTACAGATCTAGAACCAGAGCATGTGCCAGGCGCTTCCAACTTTTGGTCAATATCCTGCCTTTTTTTTCTTTAAATGTATTTATAAATACATGTTTTTTTTCTTTAAATGTATTTATAAAAAATATACTGTTCACTCCCCACAATCCCTGCACAATACATCATCTCATCAAAGCAACAGTGGAGCAGAAGAGGTTTAGTTTGGCTGTCTTGAACACCTTTCAGATGAGATTAGTTTGCAATCCTATACCTCTTGGGAGAAAGCTCTAGTGAATTCAGTGGCACTGGCTTCTGAGAAGACATGTATAGGAGTCAACCTTCTCCAGCCTGGTGGTCTCCAGATGCGTTGCACTGTAACTCCCATGTTATGTGTTATGGGGAAGACAAAAATCAATTGATACTTAATTTTAAAATAATACTTATGCATGAAAGTATTAGGTGGTAGCTCTGTCTTTGATCTCACACTGCTGAACAAGTAAGAGAAATCCTTTATCTGATATTCAAGAAACAGACATCCTATGCCATGTGTTGAAAACTAATGTTGATGTCTGAAGGGCTATCTGGATTAGGTATTCAAGATTCATTCATTGTGCTTTCATTTGGTTTTGACAGTTTATTTAAAGTGATGTAGCTCTTTTGTAGTTCCTTGATTGATCACATATCTTAATGCTGGAAAACATCATACTTTAGTACAGATGTGGGCAGAAAATAGATCTATCCTGATGATTTGGACATCAACGTGCGGCATTCCTGATAACTGCCCATGCTGATAGGGGCTTTTACAAGTTGAATTCCAAAACATCTGGAGATCTACATTCTGCCTTCCCTTGTTCTTGAACAACATTCCCCAACCTGGTGCCTGTCAGATGTGTTGGGTTGCAACTCTCAACATAAGGAGATGCTCTAAGAAATGAGAATTAGCTGGTCCTAAGTTGTTCATCATCATTTCCCACAACCCCACAGACACCTCTGCAGATCAAATTGCATATCTAGATTTTTGAGATGACAAGTCCCAGCATTCTTGACCATGGGACATACTGACTTGCAATGATGGGAGTTGTAGTCCAACACGTAGGTTTTTTGTTTAATGATATAAGGTGTTCATAGCTGGTGGGTAAAGGCACAGTTGTTGTTAAGGTGAAGAGGGGAATGGTCGGTTTATTCTAGTCGTTCTGGACTTTGCGGTATTTGGAGTTGCTTGTTCTTAGATCACTGCATTTCCAGCCTAGTAGGAGGCCACTTCAGTAACGACTAAACTCCTTTGTATTCCAATATAGCTGTTCTCTGTGTGTCAACCAAAGGCATGAATGTGTGGCATGAAGTGAAAGGGAAAGGATTGCTTTGAAGCATTGAGACACTGGTGCGAATGTCTCAGCGACATTAAATATGCACAAAGCTAGCAATGCTGTCCTTTTGTCTATGCAGCACATGCAGCACTGAGATTTAATCCAGTTTTGCTTGCTCTGGAAAAGCACACTTTAATTTTATGCCTCTGGTATTGTGGTGGCCTCATGGACCATCTCAACTGACCACTAGTGATTTACAGGCTACTGCTTCCTCACATGCCTGATTTTCACACTTAATGTGGCATGGCCTGGCCTCTCCAACTAGCCTACTTGGCCCCACAGCCTAATGGCCACTCCCTCTGCCCTCCTTGCTAGGCTGTCCAGATGGCTCGGGATTTCCCGGTCCTAACCGGGAATCCAGGGGCGAACTGGCCCAACCGGGGGGCGGGGGGGCAAACCGGGGTGGTAGGGGGTCACGTGGCGGTGGCAGCAAGCAAGGAGCGGCGGTAGACCCGGCGGCAGTGGCGGCGGAGGAGCCAGGGAAGCGGCCGCCCCAGCAGGTAAGTGCCCTCCCTCGCGCCTCACGCTCCTTACCCGCAGGGGCGTCCGCTTCCCTCCGGTGCTCGAATCTACTGAGAAACAGGCTTCGGGGCCTGTCCCTCAGTAGCGTGCCGGGTGATGACGTCATCACCTGGCGCGATGCTGAGAGACAGGCCGTGAAGCCTGTTTCTCAGTAGATTTGAGCACCGGAGGGAAGCGGGTAAGGAGCGCGAGGCGCGGGGCACTTACCTGCTGGGGCGGCCAGGTCTGCCGCCGCGCCATCGCCACCAGGTCCGCTGCCTTGCCGCCGCCGCCGGGTCCGCCGCGCCGCCGCCGCCGCCGGGTCCGCCACCGCACCGTCGCCGCTGGGTCCGCCGCCCCGCCGCTGGGTCCGCCGCCCCGCCGCTGGGTCTGCTGCCGCGCCGCCGCTGCCGGGTCCGCCACCGCGCCGCCGCCGCCGGGTCCGCCGCCGCGCCGCTGCCGCCGGGGCCGCCGCCGGGGCCGCCGCCGCCGCCGGGTCTGCTGCTGCGCCACCGCCGGGTCCGCCGCTGCGCCGCTGCCGCCGGGGCCACTGCCGCGCCGCTGCCGCCGGGGCTCCCACCACGCCACTGGAGTCGCTGCCACGCCGCCGCCACCGGGGCCGCTGCCGCGCCGCCGCCGCCACCGGGGCCGCTGCCGCGCCGCCGCCACCGGGTCCGCCACCGCGCCGCCGGCTCGTAAGGCCAGCGGCCGCGCGGAAGAGGCAGGGGAGGGCCGGCCCTCCCCTGCCTCTTCCGCGTGGCCGCTGGCCTTACAAGCCAGCGGGGGACCCAGCGGCGGCGGCGCGGCGGCGGCGGCGGCGGAGGCAGCAGAAGAGAACCCGCCCCGGTAGGTCTGGGCTGATGTTTTTTGGGGATGGGTGGCTTGATGGGGGGGTTGTTTTGGGTGGGGGGGTGGCTTGGGGGGTTTGTTTTGGGGGGTGGCTTGGTGGGGGGGTTGTTGGCGGGGGGTGGACTGGGATTTTGGGTTCCTAAATCTGGTCACTCTACTCCCTGCAATCAGTGGGATATTGAAAGCATCTTGCACCAGATCTTCCCAGCCAATCTGTAGGTATGGGCTGTGTGTAACATGGTTCCCCCTGGGCGGTACCTGAACCAGGTTGTTAGGAACATGTGTGCAGCACATTCGTTTGTGTGTCTCCACAACCATTCCCTTTTCAATGAATAATGGCTACCAGAAGGTGAAAACACACATCCCTTTATAGATTCAAATCGGTCACCTCCCAAACACGTTCCCTTTACTCTGATTTCTTCCTGGTTGTTTCTTCCATTGAGGTAGGGGTGGGAGGAGGTAAACATGTTTTGTCCATAGGGGATTTGAACCAGCCACCCTTGGGCGTGTGTATGCTTGTATGTTCATAGATCCTTCTAGGGTCCCCTCCACAAGGATTCGCTTTTGCGCCCGGTTAGGCGATTATGTGCACTATCCCTGAAGCGCCTTTACGCCTAATACCTCTGCACGAGAGGCGGCGACAAAAGGCGCTTCCCTCCCCTCCCCTTCCCACCCCGCCGCTCCCCAGCTGGCTGGCTGGTAGGCTGTGGGCAGCAGGCGAGTGCTCCTCCTCCTCCTCACCTTCCTTTACCCCCTCTTCTTCCTCCTCCTCCTCCCGCCGGGCCCCCGGCGCCCCTCTTGCGGGGAAGGAGTCGCAGGCGGGCGGGTGGGCGGGCGGGGCTGCTTCATCTCTGGGCGCCCGCCCGCCTGCGACTCCTTCCCTGCAAGTGCCTTTTGACAGCCTGATCCCCTCAGCAGGAGCCGGAGGACAGTGGAGAGAGAGGGGTGCGTGAGAGCTACTGGACGCTGCCAGGCACCTTTGGCTGCCTTGGAAATGTGGCTGCTTTCGTGACTGGAGGGAAACTGGCTGGCGACTGGGGGCTGAGGTGGTGGAGGAGGAGATGCAACGGCGATACCACTTGAGAGGGGATGGGAAGCTGCTGCCGCCGCCGCTCCTTGCGAGTCGTGGCGGGCTCGAGCTGCCGAACTGTCCCTTCTGCTCGCCGGAGCAGCAGCCCCCTCTTCATGCTGCTCCGGCAAGCGGAAGGGACAGTTCAGCAGCTCGAGCCCGCCGCGACTCGTGAGGAGCGGCGGCGGCGGCAGCAGCTTCCCATCAAAATGCGCTTTAATGGACGGAGCAAAAAAACCTCGCTATTTAACGCGCATTCGATAATGCGCACAATCGGGGAGATAACGCACCTCTACGCCCCATTTGCGCTCCACTGGTGTAGAGGTAAATTTTTTAATGAGACTTCAAAGAGCATTAAACCTCTCTTGTAGAGGCACCCTAGGAGGCTTTCTGAGGCTTTGGTTGCTGCCTCTGTGTGCTTGCTTGTGTTTTCCTCCCATGTTGCATGTGTGGTGATGTGACGGGCATGCCCCCATCTTGGCCTGTGTGGATTGGTTCCTGTGTGTCCATGTGTGGCATGTGGGCATCGTCACCTGCACAGTTTTGGACAGGTGGACCATGATGGTGTTTCCAGGGATGCTGTGGGCATGTCTTTCATTTCCTTGCTGTATTTGTATTTGTATTTTTGTTTTGTTTTGTTTTGGTCTGTTTTCTCCTCTCCTCCTGGGGTGACCAGACATAGAATTTGGCAGCCACTCTGCCATGTAGCATTGACATATCTCTGGACCCAGCATGAAGTAAAGGATTGCTTAGCTCCACCCCATGTAGTGAGGCATTAAAAACCTATGTTTCTCCCTAGCCCACATTAGGGTTTAAATGTTGCGTTTTAAAGGATGCAGTTTACTAATTAGTAGGATATATGACCTAGCTTCTTCTACTAGTGTGTTGTTGTTGCTGTTGTTGTTGTTGTTGTTGTTGTTACTATTATTGCAATAATAGTAACACAAGAACAACAACAACACACTAGTCACACCCTTAACTCGAAGAAATAAACAGTCTCAATTGCACTGAACTCACAAAACACCGCATGCTCCATTCCAACTCATGCATTGAAAGAATAACAATCAGCAGGAAAGAAGGAGGAAGAGGCCTGCTGGACATTAACACAATGCATGCTAAACAGATAAAAGCACTCAGAGAATTCTTCTGTACTAAAAACACCCCCATTCATAAAGCCATAGTAAAAGCAGATAAAAACTACACCCCATTCAACCTAGCACTACAAAATGAAGACCAAACATGACCACTCACACTCGCAGAGAAAAAAGAAAAATGGGCACAAAAAGCACTCCATGGGAAGCACTACAACATAATACAGAACCCACAAAGAAACAAAGAAACAGAAGGATTCCCAATAACTATACAGGATCAAATTATAGTAATCAAGAACTACCAAAAATACATCATAAAAGAAAACAGTATAACAATAGACCTATGCAGGAAATGCCATCAGTTCCAAGAAACAATAGAACGTTTAACAGAAGGATGTAAAATTCTAGCAGGAATGGACTATATGGACAGACACAATACAGCTGCAAAAACAATTCACCAGCAACTGGCCATGAAATTCAACCTTATCAAACAGCCTACACCATACTATACATACTCACCTGAAACAATCTTGGAAAATGCAGATCATAAAATATATTGGGACAAAACAATTCATACCGACAAGACAATACCTTGCAACTGACCAGACATAACGTTCATAGACAAAAAGGAAAAACACACATACCTCCCTGACATAGCTGAATGACAAAAATGTTGTTGAAAAGGAAGAAGAAAAGAGAAGCAAATATACACCACTGGCCATGGAAGTCAAAGCACTATGGCAACAGGAAAAGGTCACAATCATTCCGTTAATCACCTCAGTCACCGGCATCACATCAAAAAATTATACAGAAAACCTTCAGAAACTGGGCCTACCAAAATACACCCACACCAACATCCAAAAAGCAGTCGTACTTAAAACATAACTCAATTGTCAGGAAAGTCCTGAATCTGTAAAATACAGCATGACTTGGCAAAGCCCGTCATGTCCGTCTAGACAAACTGCTACAAGTGAGAAAGGAATATAATAACAACAATAATAATAATAATAATAATAATAATAATAATAAATGTTCATGCCGCAACATGCTGTGAACTTTTTTCGTACTCAGACCAGTGAATTTATACTTTAAAGAAGAAGCATCCAAATGATGTTTCTGGTTTTGTTTGTTCCAGAATAATTTCTCATCGAGGACAGGTGGTGTTTAAGAAAGCTTAATGAGAGGAATGACTTGGCTCTGAGCGGCAGAGTTGGAAGGCATATCACAGCTGGGCTCTCTCAAAAGAGACTATGAATGAGACAGGCATTTTCAATTACTGCCCAGGGTTGAGGCCCCAGTAATACCTTCTCACCAGTGACATGCTCCAAGCAATAAGCACGCGCACCCTTCATCTGTTTCAAGTGGGCACTTTAGCATGGAGGAGGCCGGCTTTTATCTTGTAAATACGTCTTGCTCCAGTTGCAGGCATTGGCACATTTTCTTCTGTAGTTGATGATGCTACAGTTGAAACTCCACTAAAATATTGTAGGCTTTGATGGAGTGGCTCAATTGCTGTTGTTGTTGTTGTTGTTGATAATGTCTATCACTGCACCACTCTATAAAAAGGAAGGTTGCTTCTTGATAGAAGTAAGTAGAAAGCACAAGGAGCACAGGACAGAACATTCATATTGTTTATGGGGTTGATCATGTGTGAGCATCTGTAAAACTAGATCCCCTTTCTTAATTTCATAGAATATGTGCTGAAAACTGAAATCATCCAGGACAATTGCAAATCCTGACCTCAGGCAATATATAGGGGGTGAGCCAATTTTTTTTTTTTGTATGGGCTTCATTTTGGGCTACTCAGCTTTCCCTGTGGCTGTTATTTACAGGACAAAAACATGCATGTTAATTGCATTTTCGTAATTAACATCACATGTAGTTTAGCCTTCAAGTTTTACTGTCAACAATAAATAAGGAGCAAGGGTGAATCTTGACCTGAGTGCCACTTCACTGGTATCATAATGCAGCAGAATATAAAGAATTTAGCCACTTCCCCACAACGTCACATTCCCACATGTGTGGAACATGTCCCCTTTTATTTACATCCTCCCCAGCACAGACCCTCTGTCGATCCTGGCTGGATGGTGAATAGGCATCACACATCTGAACAGGTGAGGCACTAGTTGATGATGATGATGACTTCCTCTGGTTTTTTGTTTGTTTGTTTAGGATGCTGTTGTGTTTTGTAAGCAGGCCCTGAAGTTCAGTGACAAGGATGCTACTGAAATTAATAAATGAACTTGTCAGCCTGTCAGAAGGGGCCTGGTTGAAGGAGCTCAACACAGCCTGGCTGCAGGCCACCAGTGAATTTATCACAATATCTCTGAGAAACATTTCTACTCTGTTTCATCTCACAGCTGGGCAAGGAATGGCTCTCTGTTTCCTGGCTGTAAGGAAGTGTGGAATGAGTAAACAGGATGAGCAAACTGGGAGGGGGGAGTTGGTTGGGATTGCTCAAAGACGCAAAGTGGGGGTAGAATTGTAATTTTTGAGATGGATTTATGGCTTGTATGAAGGGTTCTTCCCCTTCAAACTTGCAGTGTAGCTCTTATCAGCCCGGATGGACATGGGGTTGAATGAAGAAGTCGCTGGCCTCACGTCTCCGAACAACTTGTCCACATCCTCAGGTTGAACAAACTGAAATTCATCCATCAAAAAAGGAAAAGTGGAATCCACATTCTGGAATCCAAAACTAAGTGGATGCAAGCCATTTTATCAGCAAAGTGTTTTGCAAATTCATCACAGTGGGTTTCCGAGTTGTGATTTTTGAGCTGGGTCTGTGACATGTTTCAATGTTTTTTTCAAGTTGTCCCCCAAAGCTTCTTTTTCCCTCCTCCAGGTAGAACTCCTCCCCAGCAAAACTTCCCCCAGTCCTTTATACACCAAACACACACACACACACACACACACACACACACACAGAGCAAAACACCCCATGGTCATTGCTCCCCAAGCTCCCCAAGCTTACCAGACAGCAGCAGGGGTCCTTTCCATTCCTTAAAAGCAATGTCTTATGTAGCTGGCTGGGCATTTTGGAAAGCAGAACTCCACCCACCCCACTTCCTTTCCTCTCGGATGAATGCTCCTCCGTTCATGTGGGTTCCAGGGAAGGGAAGAGAAGGAAGAAGGCACCAGGGCTGGAAGCCAGAGCTTTGCTTTCCAGTAGCTGAAAGTAAAATAAATGTTTTTAAAAGTTTTAAAAATTATTTTAAAAAATTGGAAGGCAAAGGAGGATATCTGGTGTGCCTGGGGGCGCAGTTGGTACCTGCAGCATCACATTACCAACCCCAGGAGTAGGGCTTTTCTAGATAAGGCTTTTTAACCTCACACTTTACTGCTGCTTCTGCTTCTTTGTGGGATTAAGATCGGATCGGTACACTTGGGGGGGGGGTATGTTCTGCCACATAACCTCTAGATGGTGCTGTGGTATAGTGAAATTGCACAACTATAGTAGTACTTTATTCCGCCATTCACCAAAGGCCAGATTTTCCCCATTCTAAAAACAACAACATTAAAATGCTTGGAAAGCATGGAGATGTCCTTGAGTTAGAGGGATTCCTTAACAAATGTGTAGATGTTACAAAGTGAGGAGGGATAGCCAACAGGATAGATGACAGGATCAAGTTTCAAAAGGATATTGACAGGCTGGAACTTCAAGCCCAAGCTAACAAGATGAAATTCAATAGGGATAAATGTGCACTCTTGCATTTAGGGACCCCAAGTATAGCACAAGTATAGGATAGGGGAAACCTGGTTTCGAAGTGTATATGTGAAAAAGCCTTAAATGTCTGAATGGATCACAAACTGAACATAGCCAGCAGTGCAATACAGCTGCTAAAAAGCTAATGTAGTCTGCTGCATTAACAAAAGCATGGTGATCAAGTCTGCCCTGTTCAGGATTAGATCACATTTGGACTATTGTTTCCAGTTCTGGGCACCCCATCTTAAGAAGGACATTGACAAATTGAAGCATGTCCAGAGAAGAAGGACTAAGATGGTGAGAGGTCTGGAAACCAAGTCTTATGAGAAATGGTTGAAAGAGCTAGGTATGTTTAGAGAAGATTAAGAGGAGACATGATAGCAGTCTTCAAATATCTGAAAGGCTGTCATGCAGAAAATTGAACAGAGTTGCTTTCTGTTGCTCCAGAGGGCAGGAGTAGAAACAATGATTGGAAGTTACAAGAAAGAAGATTTTGGCTAAACATCAGGAGAAACTAACAGAGAGGACTATTTGGCAGTAGAGTAGACTGTTTCGGGGGTGGGTGGATTCTCCTTTACTGGAGGTATTTCAGCAGAGGCTGGAGGACCACCTGTCAGGGATGCTGTAGCTGGATCCTGCACTGCAGAGCCTGCATTGAGCAGGGGGTTGGATGATCTCCTAGACCCCTTACAACCCTTTGATTCTGTGATATGTGTTCACACATATAATTTTGCCTTCACATAAAATATGGATAAATTTTGTCTACTTATGATGGACGGAGAGCTGCCTATCTCAACATATGGAGAGTCTATACACTTAGCAACAAGTAGCAACTTGTCAGTGGCTGTGTTCAGACAACACAATAGTCAATGGTGGGTTAATAGTCAACTCCAGGGTTGATTACAGAGGGGGTACTGTCCACACAACATGTTTCTACACAACTATGGAGTAGTTGGGGCTGGCGTTGAGAAGGCTAATAGTCAACCTGGTGTTTAACTGACACAGCCCCTGCCCCTCTCCCCGCTCTCCCTCCTCCCTCAGTCCTTCTGGTGCTATCCTAGCAGCCATTGCGAGTTCTGCTGACTGGACTGGAGTGACAGCCACTGCTTTGGTCAATCTTGCCAGGGGACTCTGTAACCAGCCAAGATAGTCCACTGAACCTGACAGACAACATGCTAACCAACGGTTGTGCGACTAGTCAACTCTGCAGAGCGTTGTGTTTCTCCATTGGTTATTTTGAGGAAATAGTCAACCATGGGGTGATTTTTGCCTGATAGACAATAACCAACCAACACAATAACCAACCACTGAGTATTTAATTCATGATGTCCGAACTGAGCCATTGTGTGGCAGGAAGGAGGAGAGAACGGAAGTGGAATTGCATTGCTGTATGGTGATTGGGTAGCCTGAACTCTGATTAATTTTTTAAAATGTTTATTGTTTTAATAGTAATGTTAACTACCCTTAGCTCTTTTTTTTCAAAAGGAAAGAGGGTATACATATTTTAAATAAATAAATGTCACCTTTGATGGGGTTTTCATATACATGAGCTTTGAAAGGTAGGATGCAGTTTTGTGGACTGGTACTTATTTCATCTGGTGTATGAAGTGATATCCCTTGTTTGCAGATGTGTACATTGATAAATGTGTATACACATACGGGTATGGAGAAAAAAGTCTAATTCATATCATACTAATGTAATAACATATCATACACAGACTTACATATATATACACACAATTATATACATTTTCCCTCTACATCCATAGATACATATATGTTATCTATATAGATATATACATCTGCTAACTGAGGATAACACTTTATACATATGATGAAGTAGAATTTATTTCCTCATTGCTCATGGTACAATATGTCAGCCTTTAATGTGCCCCAAGACTCTTTGTTTTGTGTGTGCTGACAAAGACTTAACTCAGCTGTGCCACTGGAATTGATCAATGGATGTGGAAACTCTGGCCTGCGGAGATTCCCTCCCAGGCCCCGTCCCTCCTCCGCTAGGAATCCCTGCTGATACCTCTGACCACTGATCAGAGATAACGGTGGGGATTTCACTTTGCACACCACTCGAAGTGGAAAGGAGTCCCTGATGTTATCTCTGATCATGGATTGAAGATAACAGTGCGGATTCTACCTGGCCAGAGCTACACCAGGTAGGATATAGTGGCATGAAAGTGTCATGAAAGCGGTATATGAAAGGCAGGAGCCACGCTGCTGCTTTATAGCGGTATTGAAGTGCACTGACAACTGTTGAGGCCCATGGACACATTCCATATCCCTTTATATCCTGCTTGGTGTGGCTCCTGCCTTTTATATGCCACTTTCATGCCACTTTCATATGGCTATATCCTGCTTGGTGTAGATCTGGCCTGGGTGTGCTGCTCGCAGTCCCAATTGGGGCGACATGCGAAGCAGGCGTGTGATTTGGAGCAGCTCCTCCAAACATCAGCCAAGTCCCTTTGTATGCCTCTAGTCCAACTGGGATGGTGCGTGAAGAGGTTATCTCCAATTAGTGACTGGAAAGAGATAGTGTGAATTCCCTTCACTTGCCTTTCTCCCTGGGAGGATGATTGGGGCATGAAGCAGGCAAGTGACTTGGCTGGCACTTGGAGGTGAAGGTCTCCCATGCCTTGGCTGAACCCCTTTCTCCATGCAGAGAAAACCATGGAGCTCTATGCCTCTCTCCATACAGAGAAAGCTAAACTGGGACTTGGGGGGGGGGAGGCCTGCCTCCTGGCATCAACCAGCTCATCAGATTAGTCCTGGGAGCAATCCAGCCCCTGCGACCAAAAACCTCTGAGTTGTGCCAGTGCATTATGGGTCAGACGCCTGCCCTAGTTAAGAGGGTCACAGATTGGTACTAAAGAGCTTCACACTCCTGATGCCCCTCCACAAAGCCTCAGATTTCAGTACAGAATGGGTCACGTCCATACAGAGTCATTATTTGTAAAGGTGCTGACCCAGTCCTTGAGCAAATCCAATTGATTTCAATTTTATATGTTAATTCTGTGCTAGCTTGTTTTGCCCACTAGAAGAGAGTGCCTGCTGTTGCAAGTGTACTTTATCAAATTAACGTACCCGCCACTGTTTCATGTAGCATATTGCATTATTTGCTACACTTCACTTCCTGGCATTCTTTCATCCTAAGGAAACACTGAACTGGGTATTGCATCAGTTAAAATATGTTGTGTACTGACTGGGATTTGTTTATCTTTGTATTTTTTGATACTTAACCTCATGGCTCAGGAATTGTTATGTGCTCAATTAACTCTGGCTTATGTGCTCGCTGCACTTTAAGACTGTAGTGCTCTTCCTCTAGGAAAAAAAGAGTTTAGCACAATGCTTTGATTGTCTTGGGCACAGTAGACTAAACAGCAGTCTGCTGATGCATTATTTTATCATGGGTCAAAAGAGAACAGATGTATCTACCGAGTATAGGGTCGAAAGGGGACATACTCTGTTACTGAATATGGTGGTACTGTCCCCAGCCTCAGCGCTGAATCATCCACTGGAATGTTGCACTGGGACTATTAAAATAATCTGTATTATTTTTGACTAATCACCTGCAATAACTGTAGGTTTATTTTAAACGCTCTCAGGAAATTCATAATGTTAAACACCACTAATTTCTTTTAGTCAAGAATTGCTATTCCAAGTTCAGAGCAACCCATGTTCAGTATGGAAAGTTGCACAATGAAAAACTCCTGTTTTGTGTTTTCCTTTTTATCAGACTTCTTCTTCTTTTTTTTTTTGGAGTCTATCAACAAATATAGAGATAAAATGAATAAATTAGAACACAACGGGTTGCATCCAGCAGTATCATTGTGCTAACAGAAACATTTCCATCAGTGAAACCAGGAGTGGGGTGATTTCCTCCCAACCCAACCGCCCACAATTTCCCTGCACAACCTCAAAATCTGCTCCAGAGGGCTGGGAAACCGTCCAGAGCAGATTTTTGGGCAGCATGGAGGGCTGCAGGGAGGGAAGAGGAAGAAAATCCTGTAATGCTAGCATATGTCCACTAGCACAGTGTTGGGATTAATCCAATTATTCAACATAAACTAACCCCTCCTCCCCAGTTACGACTCCAGTTTCCAGAGTCATACAATGTGTTTCAGAGCTGGAATGTATCATGGGATATCCTGCTTGGGCCATGAAGGGCCATAAATAACTAAGGAATATCTAGGGCATTGCTAACCTTCTATCCACCCATGCAGTGCCAGCTCCAGATTTTTGGGGGCTCCTGTGGCGAAACACCCAATGGATCTATCTTCTCACTGCCATTCTCACCAGATGCTATTGCTCCTCCTCCTCCTTCCCATAATTGTAAGTAGTTGCTTGCTTCACAGGCAGTCAGCCAGTGAGCAAGTAAGCAGTGGCATCTGCTCCTCCTCTTCTTCGCTATCACCACCAGCCCGATGATGTGGACCAGGTGCTTGGACAGGTTCATGCAACCACCTCTGTATTGGATCCTTGCCCCTCTTGGCTTATAAAAACTAGCAGGGATGGAACAGCCAGCTGGGCCAGGGAAGTGATCAATGCCTCTCTGCGAGAGGGATGATCCCAGACTGTCTGAAAGAGGCAGTAGTGAGACCACTCCTGAAGAAAGCTTCCCTGGAGCCAGAAAATCTTAATAACTATAGGCCAGTGGCAAATGTTCCATTCCTGGACAAGGTCCTTGAGCGCGTGGTTGCGGGCCTGCTCCAGACACAGTTTATGCCCCTGAAATTAAAGCTGTATCCTACAAGTGGCATGTATGGTAGTGATGTTCTGCTGCGCCCACTTGTAGAAAAACATCCAGTAGCCCCAGCTCTTGGTGCAATGAACAGCTGCTAAGATATCATGGTGGGCTGTGTTTCTGACCTGGAGATATTGCTGCATAGTAAGCTTGAAGCCAGGGTAGTTTGTAGGTTCCAGCCATAAAATCCAATATTCAAGAGCTGATGTAATGTTCTTAAATGCATCGCAGCATAGAAATTTTATTCCTGCCTTTCTTGGCTGAGTCTCTAAGAATTGACATTTCAGTCGATTCTTTCTAGCTGTATATATTTACCTTTTCAGGAATAACTAAACAGCACTGAGCAAAGTGACCTTGATGTTTTTGACACTACTGTATAATCACACCAAGAGCTCAATCACACTTACTTTTTTTCCTGGTTTGCCTCCGCAATTTCCATCTCTGTTTCATTAGTGTTTCATTAGAGCATCAAGCTCATGATCCCTTTCACGTGGGTTTGTGACATCGGTGAAACCTCCTTTTGCTTGTTTGCTCTCCTACTCCACCCCGCCCACCCTGCCCCACCACCCCACCCCTTCTCCTTCCCTCTCCAGTTTATTGGTTCTTGTCATTGATGTACATTGTGATGGCTGTGGGCATCTTCCCCCCTCACTCTGGCTTTGTCGTCTAGTGTTTTACCAATTTAACGTTTGGGCTGGGTGCCATTTCTGTGGGCAAAAGGGGTGGGGTTGGAGCAGCAAAAGTCTGTCCAATGGGTCAGCACAAGCCTGTTCGTTCGACATGGTGTGCTGGAGGATGGGAACCACCCCACCCTCCTCTTTCATCAAGAAGACCTCCCTTCAAAGCACATGCTTCCAACAAAGGACAAAGCACAAGAATGGGGGTGAAAGGGCATTTTAATCCTGCATGGAGGAAATAAACCAGTCTTTCCCTGCTCTAGGAAAAGACAGAAAATGGAGGGGAAGAGGCAGGGTGACTGCAGGACAGGCATGATGTCATGTGAGTACCAGGCTGCAAAACAGCAAAGCAGGCATGACGAGAGTGTGATAAAACGCTGGTGTGATGGAGCCCCAAGGCTTTATCACTTCAAAGTGATGTCCAGAATTGACAGTTGTAGCTAGCCCTCCTACCACTTTTCAAATATTGCAGGAACACTGAGCATCTTGCAGCGTACCCTTCACTAGGAATAGCCAGCTGGTCAACCTTTTTAGTTATGTACCTGACAGTATGTCATGGGTAAATCTGTGATCTCAGGCAAACAACCCGCAATCTAAATAGTTGTTTATAGGCCGATTCTATTGACTGAAATTTCTTTGCATTGAAAGAATATTGGGAATAAACCAGGAAGGGACCATTGTGAAAAGGGGTAATGTTATATATACGTCATGTGAGTGTTCCTAGTTTGAGTAAAACTAAAACAAAACAGAAAAGTAATTAAAAGTACACATTGATGCAGGTCCTAATGACTAGACTGTCTTGATTTCTGAAGTCAGCTACAGTGGTCTTTACCAAGGAATTATCTTTCCATTCTCAATCATGTGTTTCATTTTGATGTGATAAAGCCATAAGGAGGGTGATTTTTAAAATATTTATAACACTCTGGATATTTCCCTTGCCTACTATGGGTTGGATTCAGAACCATCATTTGGCGTTGGAAAAATATCACTTGTGGGACTGGATTTTGCTGCTCTCTCCTTGGAGCCCCCCACCCGCACACCCTCCAAATCTGCTCCAGAGGGTTGTGGGACTCTCCAAGGCAGATATAGAGGGCACACAGGAGGCTGCAAGGGAGAAGGAGAGGATGGGATTTTCTTCCACTGGACCCTATTGCTCTAAGGATCACCGGGTGGAGTTTTGCCCCATAGCAGTAGTTATTTTGGGTTCAGCCTCAGGATGCAGTGCCAGTGCAAACAGATGGAGCCTGCATTCCAAAGCTGGACCCAAAATGGTACTAGGTAAAACATTTTAGTGGGGTCCTTTTGATGCTGTTGACGTCTATGGTGAAGCATCCAGATTAATATTCACTTACTACCTGAAAGTTCTGGCTGTGTTATCATCATGATGTGACCGAGGAGGGCCTGTCTATTTTCAGAACGATTGCCCTCCAACTGCTTTTCATTCTCCTTGTCTGTATTGCCAAGATTTTTCAGCTTGCTTGTTATGGAAATCCATCATCGGTGGGTTAGTGTCAAGTCTTTCATTTTTGAGCGTGGCATAATTTTTCTCTCCTACTTCATACTCCTTCATCAGGTCAGTGGTGTCCCCTGCCTTCAAGAAGCAGTGTTCATTCTTTAAATAATGAGATCATGCGTATCAGCTAAGGGATTGACCCAGTTTGGAAGTGGATCCACGACAGAAGATAGCGCATCTTCATCTTTTTCAACTCTTGGATTGAGCTTTGTTTGATGAAGATATTATCTATTGCTCTGCAACGTTTCTCTAATCTGATCCTGTGTAATAATATCTCTTCACTACACCTGATTTTAGGCTGAACCTTTATGTATATTTGAGTTGGTGTATTTTTCTTTACTAACTATTCAATGGTCTAGTCAGCAGGAATGAATTTCTGCCAAACAGGTAACTGAATCCATGAAACTTAGATACACCTCTCTGGACAGTTTGGCCGACAAGTACTGAGCATAGTTAATTTGTCATTAGCACAAAACCAGGAGTTCATGGATCATATGGCAAAAAGGCATAACTGCTGATTGCCTTTTTGAGACAGTGTACAGCAAGGCATTTTCAATCGTGTCCACATCCAAACACTGACATATTATGATGAAAAAGATGCTCCAGGAATATGGTTGTACGAATGTGTTGTAGCAGGTTCTCAATTATTCTTTGGGACAGATCATCTACCAGGTCATTTGTTTCTTTCAAGCAATGAGTAGACTGTCTGCTTTTCTAATTCACATTCATCTCCTCTCAGGGGATGAACTCCATCTAGGTCAGTCTCAGTAGAGCTTCATACACACAGGGTTGTATGCAACCTTGACTGATCACCAGCGGAATGAAAACCGCTGTTGGAATGATTTCCTGCTTCCCTCTGCAGCTTCCCCCCCATACACTGCCTACATCTGTTCCAGGTGGTTGGGGGACCCTCCAGAGCTTTGGAAGGCATGCGGGGAACTGCAAGGGGGAGGATATCAATATGAAGTCCACTCACATGATATTGAATTTAAGCCACAATTGTGTATTGTAACTGTATGACTGTACATCATGACTTCAAGAACTCCAGTTACAGAGCCTTCTGCAATGATGCCTGTTTTAAGTTTTTTTTTTTGGGGGGGGTAGTTTTAAGGCAATTTCTGCTGCTTGGGCACACAGAGCTTGATTTGTGGTGTGCTGGATGGGTGCACAGAGCTTGGCCTTCCAGAGCTTGTCCTACTCCTCTGGGGTGGACTTTGAAATGAACTGAGATATCCCCCTGCTCCTGCCCCCAAATCATTCATTTTGCTAACAATCCAAGGCTTAGAAAATAAACCCACTAGTCCTCCTGACCCACAAAAATGTTTTACTTCTTTCAAAGGCTGCCCCTGTAACAAACAAACAAAAAACAAAACTGCTCCTAAGAAGCAAAACAACAACAACAACAACAACACCACCACCACCATTTACTGTGGAGAACCCATGGGGTGGATTTTTGGCTCAGAACAGCAGTTTTCTCAGAGGCTATCAGGACAAGCAGTTCCATTGCGAATGGATGGAGAGAATTCTCTCCATCTGTTTGTGCAGAGGATGTTTTTTGAAGCTACTCCCAAAAAGGTATCGTGGGACCGGAGTGGGAGGGCAGATGTTCACCCTCTGCAGGGGAACCTTCAGGCAACAGGGTTCATAGGACCACCTGCTAGGAACGGTGCTTTCCCCCATTGGAAAAACTTTTTAAGGGGGCACCCTTATAAAGAACTCCCTAATCCAATGGAGGCTAGAGTGGTGTAGACACAGTCCTGACTCTGTGATGCTTTCTTTTAGCCTCCCTTCCCCTTCTTTCTCAAGTGGCTAGAATAATAAAAGGTTAGTGGTAGGGTGCCGTGGGTGATCCAGGTTCTTCCTTGCCTGTCTGTCTTTCTCATTTTATTTTACTCTATAGCAACACAGTTCACTTCCATACAGACCTTATAAAATGCATGCAGTGTCCCAATAGCACTGCTGGTGGCCAATCATATTAAAATGTTATGTCATTCTGATGTGTGTGCAGCTTCAACCCCTGTAGCACATTCAACTGTCTTTGCTTAAACACCTAGGGTATACCTACTTCGGTTTTATGGGTGCATTAATTTTCTGCGACACCTTTGGAGCAAACTATTAAAAACGTACAATAAAAAACCCAATTAAAGCAAAGAACAATGCTAGAAAAACACAATAAATCTGAACTGCATTTAAAATATAGCAGGTGGCAAATAAAAAATTTAAAGCATTTACCTGCTCCAACTCCAAAACCTTAGGAATAAAGAAGTTTGGGCCAGCTTGCTAAACATGAGAAATAACTGGGCCTGGGAAGCCTCTCTGGAAAAGGAATCCTATTAGGCTACCTCTACTGAAACAACAACAACAACAACTCTGTTCCTAATTGCAAACGGTCTTCCCTTTTTTCAAGTTCTAGCTTAGACAAAGCAGAAAATGCCTACAACTAGAGAGAAATGTAGCTTTGTGGTCTATTCTAGATAATTCATCAAGTAAAGGCAAAATCACAGCAATATAAAAAGTGCTAGGAGGAGCAGTTTGTATCATTGCAGCTGAGGCAATGATATGGTACCATTATATAGCTCGATGCTAGAGAGATGGATGTTTTAAAACATGGTTTTGTCCTTAGGTATTTGTTTGCGTGCTGTTCAATGAAGCCTCTTTTCTTTTTGTGCTTGCTATGTGAGTGAGGCAATAAAGATCTATTAAAATAATAAAAATTAAGAACAAGAAAGAATTGCTCCCCCCCCCCCCCCCGCTCTTGGTAACTTAGCTAGGGAAGTATATTCTTAGTGGCTAATATTTTTGTTTCTCTTTATTATCAACCTGGTACTATATAAACAAAGGCACCATTTCCATTTTCAATCTATCAACTTGAAAGCCTTTCTTCTATAGCAATCCCAACCAAGGGAACTACTGTCTCATGCCCAGTACAAAGTACCAAAGACAGGCTTCTAGCCTACTTGGTTGCAGAATGACCTCACTCAGAGGTCACTTCCAGGATACAAACTCTACAGAACTTAAACAAACAGGTGAAAATACATCTCTTCATAGTGCTCCATAGCTGTGCCTCATCCTATATATTTGACCTAATTTCCCATTATTTCCCTGGGCATGTTGATCTTCAGTCTTCCATGTCTATCATCCCTCAGGTGGCCCAAAGTCTCCTGCTCTATTAAATTACCCTATTCATTCTCCATTGCTGCCCTCTATCTTGAGAGCGCCTATGCTGTGCTGCCTCTCTCTTGCTTTTCAAAACCATCTTCAAAATTGATATTTTTCTGAGAAGCTTGAGGCTTTACCCCCTAAGACAGCTTCTACCAACCTGGTACCCTTCAGGTGTTTTTAATACAATTCCAAGGATGGGATCATGGAAGTTGGAGTCCAAAACATTTGAAGGGCACTGGGTTGGGAAAGATTGTCCCAAAGCGCCAGTCCTAAATTCAATGGGATTTATCTCTTCCTATACATGCATAGGATTGTGATATAGAGCTTGTCTACATGAGCTAATTATTGCACACTTGTGATTGGTCACTCACAGAAATTTGTGGGTCCTTTGCATAATATAGTCAACCTCCAGGATGTCTCCTGCACATTTTCTCATTTATCCTACTTTAAAAAAAGTTAGAGATCATCTGAAATAAAAATTAATGCAGCATATCGGCTGCCACTAGATGGCATTGTTTCATTGAAAATACTGAGCAATGCGGAGAAAGAAAGTTTTCAATTCCAAATCACATGTTCACATGTAAGAAAGCCCATCATAAACTTGGAAAGAATCCGGAAGAAGAAAGCCCAGTAAGAGTGTGTGGTTTTTGCTTAATGTAGGGAACCTCATAAACCCTTGTCCCTAGCTGAAATGAAGAGTAACTGTGTAATCCTATTCATTCATCTTTACTCAGAAGCAAGTTTTATTGTGTTCAGTGGGACTCCCAGGTAAATGTATATACTAGGAGTGCAGTCGAAGTACATATAATTGCATTTGTTTACATCATCCCGTGTCTCCTTATTCTCCCTTCATTTTCCCATTAAACTGTAAGATCCTCAGGACAGAGCTTGCACTTTTTTTGTTTGTTATGCTGTATAGTAAGCACAGCATATATGGTTGGCATAATATCAATAAAAATAAAGAGGTGAATGTGACTGTTACCTCATGAGAGCTCATTAGACTAAATGGGCACATCCACTCCCTGAAAATGACCTCGTGTGTAATCATTTCTGGAGCATCACCAATGATTACCCTAGTGTTTCAACCAGTGTTTATATTGTCTGTTTGGTTCTGCAGATTCAGTTTCTCCTTTGTGACAAATGCAGTAAGATCAGGAGGGCCAAGCTGTGTTGCTGCCCAGCTCTTTTGACCTTGGCACAACCTTATGTGTGTAGGTCTTTTGGCAGCTGCTCTTTCTTTCCCAGCTTTTATGCCTTCTCTTTTGTGTCGCAGAAGAAAGGGAATAATAAATTGGGGCCTCTGAACTTTTCAGTACCACCCTGTGTGTTTTTCTACCATAGTGAAAAAGAAATGAAAAAAGAAAAGAAAATTTATTTTCCATGATGTTTTACGAACCTCCATGACTAAACCTCCATGAACAACCCTTCCTGCTGCTATTTCTGTCAGCGTTCTCTAGCTCACTTTTATTTAACTTCACAAGTTTGCTGAGAAACTAGACATCTTTGTCTTTCCCTGTTCTAAGTACCTCCCCCCCTTCAATTTCCATGTTACTGGGGTGACCAGGAAGGGGAAATGGGGGATAGGAAAGGAGGGATGAGCAAACCATAAAACAGCACTTTTAAGTTTTAAGGGCCTTCCCACTCCTCAAAAGATCTGAGCAATTGACAAGATAGTCATGTTATTTCTGTGGAGATTTATTTCCTATTTGATCAGGCTAAGATCAGTAAGGGTAAGCAAAAGACTTTGTGAGCTAAAACAAAAGTCAGAACTCTGCTTTTATGTGCCCTCTTTGTTCCCCCCCCCCTTTGAGGATTTATTTTCTTCTCTAGTATAAAGCATCCACCAGGCTATCTGCTGAAAAAAAAGGGGGTTGAATCCCTGTGGTGTGACGTGCCAGAGTTTAAGGGGTGTGGTGTGGGGCTGAATGGATTTTTTAAAAGAGATTTTAAAAGAGATTTTACCTCAGTGAGAATTCACCTCACCATATTATGTGAAGTACAGTATGTTCAGTCCACGGCTGCCTTCAGTTGCAGTCCTTTACATTTCATTTAGTGCCTCGTCCTTCCATGTCCCCGTGCAGCTCCTCTTTATGCATTTGCATCATTTACAGGCTTCCTTCTCTCCTCTCTCATTGCCTGAGGTGGGAGAGAAGATGCACTAACGCCACAGCACCATCCCAACCTTTGCTGCTGTCTAAGGAGAGCTGTGCAGCTGGAAGCAGCAGCTGTGAGTCTCACAGGAGCTCCAGAGATACTTCTTCCAGTTGTGTGCGATGATAGAAAGAGACCCCACCCCCCTCTCTTCTGCTAGAGCAATTGGCATGGCGGGAGAGCAACTGACAGGGCTCTCCTGAGCACCCGCTGGAGGAGGTGGCACAGCAGCAGTGCTGGGCTCTCCTGATGGGGGCAGGGGTTGGGTGACCAGATCGCCCGGGGTTTCCTGGTCCTAACTGGGAAACCTGGAGCGATCTAAGCCAACCGGGGGGCAGCGGGGGCAAACCGGGGCTGCGGGCGGGTCACGCAGCGGCGGCGGCGAGTGGTGGTAGACCCAGTAGGTCTGGGCTGGGTTTGGGGGGGGATGGGTGGCTTGGTGGTGGGGTTTCGGGAGGGGGGACCCCCCCGCCACCACATGCCAGGGTGTCCTCTTCCCTCCAGCGCTCGAATCCACTGAGAAACAGGCTTCGCGGCCTGTCCCTCAGTAGTGCGCTGTGTGATGACGTCATCACCTGGCGCGCTACTGAGAGACAGGCCGCGAAGCCTGTTTCTCAGTAGATTTGAGCACCGGAGGGAAGCAGCCACGCCTGCAGGTAAGGAGCGCGAGGTGGGAGGTGGGAGGGCCCCCCTCACTTACCTGCTGGGGCGGCCGCTTCCCTCCGGTGCTCAAATGTACTGAGAAACAGGCTTCGCGGCCTGTCCCTCAGTAGCGTGTCGGGTGATGACGTCATCATCTGGCATTCTACTGAGGGACAGGCCGCGAAGCCTATTTCTCAGTAGATTCGAGCCCGGATGGAAGCTGCTGCCCCTGCAAGTAAGGAGCGCGAGGCGCGAGGGAGGCGCACAGCGTGGAGGAGGCGCGTGAGGCACGGAGGAGGCATGGCGGAGGAGGCGCGAGGGGGCCCCCACTTACCTGCTGGGGCAGCCGCTTCCCTCCGGTGCTCGAATCTACTGAGAAACAGGCTTTGCGGCCTGTCCCTCAATAGCGCGCCGGGTGATGATGTTATCACCCGGCGCGCTACTGAGGGACAGGCTGCGAAGCCTGTTTCTCAGTAGATTCGAGCACTGGAGGAAAGCGAATGCCCCGGCAGGTAAGTGGGGGGGGGCTCCTGCCTCCTGCGTCGCGCTTCTTACCTGCTGGGACCGTCTGCGGGTGCCCCCAGCAGGTAAGCCCCCTCCCACCTTGCTGTGTTGTTTTGGCGGGGTGGCTTGGTGGTGGTGGGGTTTGTTTTGGGTGGGGGGTGGCGGGGGGTTCAGATCTCACATGGCGGGTGGCCTTTTAAAAATATATATATGTTTTTTTGGGGGGTGGGCACTCTCCCTTTGCGCGGCCGTTTTGGGTGGCCATTTTGGACTGGGATTTTGGGTTCCAAAATCTGGTCACCCTAGGCAGGGGGAGCGGTGCAATACCACTTCTCTTGCTCCACCGCCTGATACTGGCCCTCAACCTGCTTCATGGGTGGGCTGGCCCTGTCTCAGGAGTATGGATTTGGATTGTTAGAATTTAAAACATAAATATTGGCACAGATAGATGTGCTCATGGACTGCCATGATGTCAAACAAAGCAAAACAGCGAAGCATAATAGTAAGTAGTGGGAGTTGGAAACAAAGTCCTGTGATCTCCTTCTCCCAGCACAAATTAGACATTACCTATTTGAGGATGGAATGAATGAGTGAGGGGTAGGGAGCAAATGACCACATGCATGGGCATCTGGCCCAAACAATGCAAATGACAATTGTTATAGGTTGATGCCAGCCAAACCTGATTAGCTATTACGTAAGTAGTGTACACACATCAAATTGGTTCTCTTAAAATATGCTATTCTTAGAGCTATTAAAAGGGTGGCCTGTTCATGTGCATGTCCTGCCATGTGGGACCCACTTCAGCATGAAGTGGCCCCATGCTGACTCCCTGACATGTAGTTATCCTATTTACATATGTGTCCCTGCAATGTAAGATTGCACCATGTTGACCGGGCATATGTGTGAAAGAGTCCTGCATTGGCTCCTAAAGAAGAAGGTAGACATTCCAGCCATATGTGCAATTCTGGGAGATTTCAATATCAATGTTTAAAGAGATAATTTCCTTATACTAATTATTTTTGACCTTTTTTTCTGTATATTGCAGATGCAGGACCCTTAATCTGGATTGGGACTGTAGCAGAGAGGGGAAAAGGGTTAAAACCTACCTATGCCTCACACTAGAGTCCTAATCTGGATTGGGGCCCCTGTGTTTACACTAGAGTAAAAAATAACAAAAGGCATAGCTGCTTGCCACATCTTTGAAATAATGTTTTCTATTGCCCTAGGCAGGCACAACTAGTCTCTCTTGATGACGAGCGTCACCAGATTAACATTTTATCGTACTCACATTAGTGCCCACTCATAGTTTTTCGTGGGTCCTTTTGATGACGCCGTCCACCTCCTGTGCATCTCCTGCTCTTTCTGGTCTTATTTCGGCCATAAATAAGACCCTGGTAAATCTGCTTTTTTTTTGTTTGAAGCGAAACGTACTGCCATTTCCTGCTGTGTGCAGGAGAAGCAGCGGGATAAAAATGCCCACTGAATGGGTCACGTGGTCATTGTTTACTTCCTCTTTCTTCCTCTGTGTGAAGAAAGAGGAAGTATCGTGGGACAGAAGCAGGGGGGGAAGTGACGGTAAGGAAACACAATCCCCCCTCTCCCAATGACACAGTGCAAGATAATCTGAGAATGCCTCACAATTAGAGGAATTCCTTTCCAGGAGATGTGGGCAGGAGAATTGCCCAGCATGGCTGCCATTAGCCACTTAAACAGTATTGCAGCATTCACTTCTAGGGTTGTCCTTGGAGATCATTGTGTATATGCCAGCAGCAGGAGCAGCCGTGTCATGCCATCTGGCTACCTGACTGAGTGATAGCCAAAGCAGAGAGCCATGACATCGTGAGCTAAATGATCACTGCTCCCCCATCGCTTTGCCACATGCTTTTGTTTATTGTTTAATGATTGATGAATAATCCCTTTAAAATATTGTTGAGCTGGAGACAAGCAAAGTGGATCACAACGAGCAGACTCTCCTACTCTTATGAAACAAAGGCAGGATCTACACTGCTGCTTTATAGTGGTATTGAAGTACACTGACAACTGTTGGGGCCCATGACGCATCTACACCAAGCAGGATATAACACTATGAAAGTGGTATGAGAGCAGTATATGGTATGTGTCATGGGCCCCAACAGTTGTCAGTGTACTTCAGTACTGCTACAAAACAGTAGTGTAGATCCTGCCTTTATAGACTGCCTTCATACCACTTTCATAGTGCTATATGCTTATGAAGAACAGACAAGATGTATGTCTAAAGAATTGGGCCTGACTGCTGCTGTGCAACTGAAACTTGGTATGTGGCAGCAGCACATAGTTAAACTGTGGAATTCACTACCACAAAATGTGGTGATGATCATCAATTTGGATGGCTTTAAAAAGGGGTTGGATAAATTCCTGGAGGACAAGGCTATCAGTGGCTACTAGTCATGATGGCTATGTGCTGCCTCCAGTATCAGAGGCAGTAAGCCTGGTATACACAGGTTGGTGGGGAACATGGGTGGGAGTTGCTGTTGCACCATGTCCTGCTTGTGGGTCTCTGGTCGACAGCTGGTTGGCCACTGTGTGAATAGAGTGCTGAGCAGGATCTAAACTACTGCTTTAAAACAGTTTATAATGGTTTTGGGCCCGGGACACATTTCATATACCATTTTGAAAATGTTTTCAAAGTGTTATATCCTGCTTAGTGTAGTTCTGGCTTTTGGTCTGATCCAGCATGGCTCTTCTTATGTTCTTATGGGAGCAAAAAAATAAAAATAAAAATCAGTGGTACAGGCTGCACAGGAGGATTGTGGCCCACATACGGGCTGTGTGTTTACCCACCTCTGATTTAGACTGTTGTACTGGAGCTGGGTAAGCAAGATGGACTTGGGGCTACCCTAGACAATAATTTTGTTGCGCAATAAACATGCTGCCATTTCTCAGCTGTTGCAAAAGATTCAGACATCTGTTCAGTGGAATTGATGCATACACATTTCTTCCTGTAATTCCTTCCATGGGAGTTGCTGAGCAATGATACAGAGCAGGTGAGGCTAAGACCTAAAGTGGCACTCTCCTTCCAGTACATGAGCATCTTCACACAGCCTACAGCTTCAAGGACATCCTATAACTCAATGGAGGATGATTTCCATAAACTTTACACAGATTGCTACAAAGGTGAACTCATTTGCATAATGATTATGGAAATGAAGAGAACTCAATTGTATTTGGTGTTGAATAATGGATCTGGCAACTCGGTTCAAAGGCGTATTAGAAGATACTGTGTGTCTCTGTGTGGACATGTGCATGTGCACATTTATTTAGTTTAATCAAGATGCTGAGATACCCATGCATGGCAGCAGAAATGCCTGCATCCAGTCAATAAGGGGCAGAGGAAGGCCATTTGAAGAAACACCTTCCATCTATAGGGATAGCAGGAAGCAACATTGTGATGAATCCAATCTCCTTCTCCTCCTGCCCCCAGAAAGATTTCTGAATAAAGAACAGGCCAGGCCTGGTGATGGTGTGATAGACCCCCCCAAAACTGACATCTTTCTACATTCCATGCGAACTCTCAGGCTTCATCTCCCACTCCCCATAAGTCAGGTTATATAAAAGAGGTACTAGAGAAATTGTCTGGAGGATGCATGACCGAGTCCTCCCAGGCTATTGATTGGTCAGTTTGAATTTCCCTCCTTGGGAACTGCCCAGACCTAGGGCAAGGGTACCCAACTTTTTGGGACCCATGGGCACATTTGGGAATTTGAGATATTGCTGTGGGCATCACCACAAAATGTCTAATCATTGGATTGCCACTTTGGCATTTGCCTGTTGCGTCTTTGGATCTTAGGCTGCATCGTATTCAGCAAAACCTTTTGCTTCGTGTCTATTGGACAACACAACATCTTATTAATAAGGGATTGTCTAATTTCGCTAATTGTTGGCAGTGCATTACAGCTAATGCGTCTTTTAAACATGTGTTTTCGCAGTGTCCATTAATTGTTTTTTTAATGGTAGGAGGTTATTACACAATAAAATTTGTACTGGAACAGTCATTAATATTCACTGATGTACACACACTTTTAAATTTACCTGCTTCATGGAAATTAGTGAATGGTCAATGTAAATGGATTCTCTGTGCCCTTTTGGCAGCTAAAAGACTGATAAACACTCACCTCCTATAATACAATGGATTGAAGACCTTACAATAGTTTCAGTATTGGGACGAATGGCATATGGACGCAAATTTCAAATGGATACATATTTGGATATTTGGTCCACTTGTGTTGAAGCCTATGTATAATTGCTAGAAAGTTGTATGCATTTTACATATATTTATTGCTATGGATATATACAAATCCATGTACGCATATTTAAAAAAGGGGGAGGCAAAATTTAAAAAAACCTGTTTTGTGGGTGTCCCTGGCGGCCATGTTGAAGAGCCTTCATGAATACCATTGGAGGTACCTGTGTGAACCATGTTGGGGACCCCACTCTAGAAGTATTTTGTCTTGCAAACAGTCAAGGCAAAAGATTCCTTCGCATTTTGGAGGCCCAAGGAGATCCACTCATCTTGGAACTGTTTTGGTGAGTTTGGATCTTGATAAATAAAGTTTAGTGATCTAGTTTGATGTTTCATTTTATTTTTCAAAGCAACTTCTGTCTGCTTGGTTCTTTAATAAATATATTTGATTGGAAACTGGAGTTGATGTGATTGCATGTTTGTTACTTTTATAAATTCTGCCTTTTTTTCTTCAAGGAACCTAAGGCAGTTTACATAATCCTCCTGCTTTTCTTTGTGTCCTCACAACAACCCTGTGTGGGAGGTTAGGCTGTGAGTCAGTGACTGGCCCAAAATCACCCAGTGAACTTCATGGCCAAGTGGGGACTAGAACCCAGTTCTCCTCAGTCCTAGTCCAACACCCTAACCACTACACCACACTGATTCTCTTGCCTAGCCTGCTGACCTTATTCTTAAGAAGTTTAACGAAGGTTCTGAAATAAAACCTCTCACATGGCAGGGGCCACAAAAATACCAGAGGATGCGTGTTGCCCATCCCTGAGTGAAAGGCCTAGTGTTTTACATGGTGCATCTACCAAGACCATTCACATCTACACTTATCTTTGCTGCCTTGTACTGAGTTTGGTGAGATGCAGAAAGATGCTTGCATGATGTGACTTGCATGTGCCAATCTGTGGCACAAGTGAATGGGGGAAATGGCTCTCAAGCATTCAAGTTGGGCTACCATGTCAAAGACTCAAGCCAAAACAGAGTGAAAGAAGGAAAATATCCTGTTTTAGAAAGTTGAGCTTGGCCCTCTGGTTCTGATTTAAGAGTTGCATATAGGTACAGGTATTTGTTGTAGGTATTTGGTTCGCCTTGTTCTCTGTGGTTTGCTTCACCTGGAGCTCTGTTTTGATGCTCATTTCCAGCTCCTGTGCATTTCCATCTGGATGGGGTTGGCCTATCTTACTATGCTGTTGGGCTGCCAGACTCTGTCTCTAGACCTTCCCACTCTGGCACCGAAAGCCCCTATTTTCATCTGTGCAGTGTTGAAATGTATGCACTTAGCTGTGGAATACATCTGGGGCACTCCCTGTTTGCCTCTCTTGTGCTATACATTGGCCAGCTCTTGAGCTCCTTGGGTAAGAGCTGAAACTATGCCTAGGCATGGAGGGCAGTATAAGAGTGCACTGCAGTGGCACAGTCATAACTTTGGATTTGACCTGTATAGCACTTGCTGAAAAGGATTGGTACAAATCAATCATTTGTTAAATACATACGGTGCACTCGTTCACCGTGTGGCACCAATTTGGTAGTTGCTGATTTAACTTCACGATGAAGTGCTCAGAGCTCAAGCAATGGACCGTTGCAGTGTCCCAGGAATGTGTGCACATGGACAATTTAGATTTAATTGTCTCTTTGTGTAACTCACCAAGAACGATCCCATGAACAAACTCCAACAGGAAACTAAGACCGTGCTTCTAGGACCATCCCCAGAAAAGCTTAACTCATCTCATCTATTTTACTTACACAGACTCATGGGATTGCTTCACAAGGTCACCACATAAGCTCCACATATTATGTTGGAATTGGCCCCAAGAAGGCATCGTATCTTATCCCATGTAGTGCTGGATGGCAAGAGTTCAATTAACAGTGAAATGGAACAACAGATGTGACTCATTGATAATTGCTGGTTTTGGTAACAGAGCTTGGTTGTTTTTGTTTAAAGGAATAATAATATAGTTACTTGCCAACTTGTCATCAAGTGAGAAGCAAGACAAAGTAGAGTGATCGGGAGCCCACAATTCAGGGGCGGCAGACAAACACGATGTATCCTGTTCTATAAATGCACAATTCCAAGAACAATTGATTGTGCATTGATTTTACCATCCGCAGCTCGTCATACCATACAAACATCCACAGAGGTTGAATGTGTTTTTCAGTTCCAACATCAAGGGCACCTATCAAGGGCCCACACCCAAACTTGCAGCTGACTGATGATAGCCCCTGCAACCTGCTTGCCAACCCCTTCCTCTGGCATGTTCCAAGACAGTGGTTGTGGTATGAAGGAGCAGTAGATGCCACTGCCTGCTTTCTCATTACCTTGCTGTCTGGCAAGCAAGCAAGTGGTAGCAATAGTGAGGAAGAGGAGCAGCAGCACTTACTGGTGAGCAGCTAGAGGAAAGGGGGGCCTTGAAGGTCTCTTGGCCAAGCACTCCCCAGAACCCGGAGCAAGTTCTGGAGACTATAACAAACTTCTTGCTGTGCATATTTTGTATTGGTTCGGGGAGGGGCAGACATAACCAACCCACATATCAACAGGTTTGATTTGTCCTGTTTATGTGTAGTGCTAGTGCATCTAGAAAACAGGGAGTGTTTTTTTTTTTTAAAGTACAGCCCAGTGAATTAGAAAAAAGCACATTACGAGAACCCTTGTGGCTCAGAGCAAGGGTTCAACTGGTCTGGTATGTTGTGACCAACAGCAACCAGAAGAACAAAAGAAGAAGTGGGTCTCTGACTGGCTCTTGAAAGAAGCAATTTATGATGTGAAGACTGACCAATGTGTTTTCATCAAAGGTTTTCCTTAGCATCTTCAGGTGTCTTATTCCAGGACCCTCAATTAGAACAAGTCACTCGGAAATATACTTTTGTTTGGGCCGGTAAGATGCCTCTGGCAGATCTCTGTCCCTCTCCCAGATTTCTTAAGCCTTCCAGAAATTTAACTTGGCAAGGTGCTGTAGAATCCTACCCTGTCTGTAGCAGAATGCGCTGACATTCACTCCATACTTATTTCTGGCTCCAGAGCAGAGGTTGTGCTTTGTTTCATGAACAAAAAGCCCCTGCCATGCTTCAAGCGTTTGCCTATTTATGTTCTCCTAATGCACAATTAACATCTTGTTAAACTCTCTCTGCATACATGGTGACTCTCTCCTGGTCTCCTTGCACTGTGTCTTTCAGCCTCCCGCTACCCTTAAATTACACTATCCCTCTTTCTTTCATGCCAAGAAAAGCTTTTTTCAATTTACCACGCTGTCAGTATTTACTTGTTAGCCTGCCAATAGCGCTAACACTTTTAATTGATATACTACTGATTTTTTTTTCATTGCCAGGAGAGTGATAAAAAGATCACATGTTGCACAAATGTGAACGGCTGCTCTCACATTACAGCCTGTGGGCACGCCTTTGCTCCTCAGCAGGGCTGTGGCATGCTTCGTTGTTTATATTCTACAATTAGGACAAGAGAAATGCTAATAATAAAATGCAGGGATAGGACATCAAAGCACCTGTTTTCCAAAGTACCTGTACATTTGTCAGAATTTACTCACATCTTCTGTCTAAATGACTTGATGTACCTGGGGAGTGAATGTACTGTGTGCCCCCACCCCATAACATTATATTGGATTTTCTTCCTGAATGTCACATTTGTCTTTCTAAATTCCCTTGTTGGTTTTTAGATTTCACATGAGCAGCGAATAATAACAAATGGACCCGCATCGTAATAACAAGGGAAAGCCTCTGTTTACAACAAAGGCTGTGAAAAAATATTCAAGAGTGCCCTTCAGGTTTTGTGCCTATAGTAGTACAAGACTTGTACGTGAATTATACATAACAAAGGGTTTTTTTAAAAAAAATTCAAGGTGTTGTTTTATTGTTAATGTTTTGGTTTGGTTCTTTTTTCTTTAGTCAATTTGGGGACATAGGTTATATTTGCAGCTATTTCAAACTCAGCATGGAGACATTGTAAGCTGTGATGTTGAGCAGGAACAAACAACATTCAAAGAGGCTATAAAACAGACCATCAGTATTCTCTATGGTGCTTTAAGCAATACATGTCCTACAACACTGTCCGGTCTCTAGAATGACATTGCAATATATTCTGTGGTATTACTGCAATGGAATAGTGCATGTATCTTGAAGAAGAGGCCAGACACAGACAAAGGGGCTGTTCACACAACATGCTAATCAATATTCGGGGCTTGAGTGTGGGTTATTTGTAGAATCATGGGTTGTTCATTGAATCGTGGGTTGTTTGTTGAATCGTGGGTTAGTGTGTTGTCTGAATGCAACCAGGGTGGCTTGTTAACTTTGCAGCGTGGCTTGTTGACCACCCTGACCACCCTAACAACAAACCATGGGTTCTCAAGATGGCTTGTTCGAGAAAATAAGCCACACTGCATGGTTAACAAGCCGCTTTTGTTGCATTCATACAACACAATAACCCACAGTTCAAAAAACAACTCACGGTTCAAAACAACCCACACTCAATCACTGTGTGAACAGCTCTTCTGTATTTGTCTGGCCTCTTCTCCAAGATACACTCACTATTCCATTGCAGTAATACCACAGCATATATTGCAATATCATACTTAGAGATTGGGTAGTCTCGTAGGACATTTTGTGTGAACAGCCCGAGTTAGACCCCTGACCACCCTGAACAGTTCTGCTGGATGCAAATTCGCAGACGCAATGCGTGCAGAGAAGTAAGCTTTCTTCGCTGCACATATTGCCACCCCATAGGAATGAAGATGTTCTCTATGTCGTGTCTTATCGGATATAAGTCGAATTTTCCGCCATGTACAAAAGAGGGCAGGGCTTCTGCAGCTTTAACTTTGTGATGAAGAGGGAATTTCACCAGGTTCTGTATATATACCAATGACACCTGCTGAAATTCCCTTTTCTATGAAACTGTTAAAGATACAGGAGCCCTGTCCTCCTTTTCATATGGTCAGCCTAGGCCTACACAAAGTGTCAAGCTGAATTCAGACCACCAATTTTGTACTGCAGACTACCACATGCTGGAGGCACTACGTTTGACTTGGTGAGCCAAGTATTGTGTTGGCTTACCCTACCTCAAGGCCAGGCAGAGGCTTCTGTGAGCTGAGGCAGAAATTAAATGTCCATTGTTCATTTTGAAGTCTCTGGTGTGTTTTCATACTTTCACATTCCATCTGTTGCTGCAGCAGATGTGTTGACCCCTTCAAACTGCTGCCTTAGACCATTGCTGTTAGATGCCAGCGTCACCACACAGTGTGGTGCAACTTCATAAACACCTCAATCAGCTTATGAAACAGGCAAAGGATTATCAGTCTCTCTGGGTATATACTGTGGGGGACTGGATGCTCCGATTTGCCACAGCTGATACGTGAAAGATCCATGGGAATGCACTTTTAATAACTGAAGCGGTAAATCCTTTGGAGTGAGGCCAGTTCTTTTAGAATAGAAATCACACTTCTGGATAGGTTTAGCTACCCTGGGAGAGTATACCATTTGCCTGCTGGTTAGATGATGTGGTGGCTAGTGGTTCTGAGGCACTCCATCCTACATTCTTACCCATCTCATCTGTTCTGTGAACCCACTTAGCATCCCTCTTCAAAGCAGAGTTATAATAGGCCTACTGAGCATCTGGGTACCTTAGTTTCTCAGCTTACAGAATTTCAATGACTGTGCCAGTCCTAAATATATACAGTAATACTATATTCCAGGAATAGGTGTGATTTAGTGTTATGTGATAGTGTGAATGTGATATCCGTAATCACAGTTGTTTCTTTATATGGCTTGCTTTTTATTCATTTCACTTCCCTAAGGGAAATTACTCAAATCTTTCACATAAGTCTGATTTCCATGAAGAAGCTGCCCTAAATCTTACAAGGCCTTTATAACAGATCATCATCACAACTTCTGTTATGTTCATAAGATTTTTGAAACCAGTGTTTTCAAAAATGCATCACTTACCGGAGGGTCAGAACTACTGAATTTTGGTTGTAAAATGTATGTAGAATATTCTGAGTTGTGAGATAACCAATTTTTACATCACCTTGATGATTTACTGCACTTACACAATTTTAAAGTGCAGACACTTTGTTTTTAGCTCAGCACTTCCAAAGGGTACAGTAAGCTACCTGTATTTCACCTGTAGGTGAAATACTTCCTGTATTTTGCATGGCTGTGGAGGGCAGAAGCTCATAAAACCCTCTACTGACTTTATAGTAGTTTACTCTACTGGGCAAATCATTCTCCTGAAGTTGTATCCCTGTTCACTTGCTAATTCTTTTCTTGACTCCTTCACCTGGGTGGAGCAGAAGTGAAGTATGCATATGAGGCATCACCTTACGAAAAAGCAAGTGATTGATATTGTGGTTGTTAACCCTTCTTGTTTCAATTTTTATACAGGCCAGTGACATTTTGCTAACTGAGCTGTCAGTGTACAAAATTGCATGCCACATCTCATCAACAGAGAAGATAAATTACAGTGAGATTTGACACTTTCTATACACAATTATACACCTGTGTAGGCCATCCTGAAATCACTTCATTACATACTGGGTAATGGATAAAATAGCATCATTGACTTCAGTTATTGGTGTTTCCCCCTTTCCAATAACTAATTAACATTTTCTTAAACAGTTTTTTTTAAAAAAAGATTATCTATCTATCTATCATCTATCTATCTCTATCTATCTATCTATCTATCTATCTATCTATCTATCTATCTATCTATCTATCTATCTATCTATTCATCCATACTTTGTGTTACTGTACAATAAATGCCTACTACTTGTCAAGCTGTGTTTGTGATATAACTATTAGTGTATCATGGATTGTATAAGAAAAGGTGCTAAGGGCTTTGTGTGCATGTGCTGGCATGTAATATATTTCCTGTCTACATTGCTTTGCTTGTGGCAGATCTTCAAAAATATAGGAAGCATCAGCTGCTATGTAAAAGCAAGACAGTTATGTCAGATTCAACAAGAGTGAAAGAGAGGGATTTTGACTTTTATATTGCATATTTGTTTTTCTATAACAGTGCAAAATACTGTGATAGAAGTAAAAAAAAAAGTTGATATTGACAAACAGGTAACAAAATCTATATTAGGGCAATGCTTTTATTAGGATTTTCAGGTTTGGATTTTTTTATGGGCAGGATTGTAACAGCCCGAAGACTATGTCTCAAATCCTGCTCATAGCAGTTAACTGCAAAAAAAGTTAACCATTGCAAAGTCATTTTGACCAGCTCTCTCCTACCCCTCCCTTGCAATGTCTGCCTGCTGCCGCACAGTCTGGAAATAAAAGTTACTATTGACGATAGTTAAAGTGGTTGTTTTTTAAAAATAACTGAACCCTTACATACTATTTGTTTATTTACTTGCAGCACATATGTCACCTTTTTGGGGAGGCAAAATGCTCAAGGCGGTTTATAGTCCAAAACAGTGATTTAGAATCTAACAGGCCAATGGGGTTGGTGGGGTGGAAGACAGGGCAGATGTTCACTACGACACTGCAAGAGGAGAACAGGAGATCATGTGTGGCACTCAGCAGCTGCACATGTACCTGGTTGTGGGGGGATCTCTCTGCCGCAAGTGGGTGGGGAATAGGTGGAGGGTCACTGCCCCACTTGCCCCCAATATAGAACCACCCCGGGGTAGAACGGTCACTATGCAGAAGACAGTACCAGAACAACAGGAGCCAGGCAGTTGGCCTCAGCCAGGCCAATTGTGGGTGGGTGGGTGGAGGAAGCTTATGTAGAATATCCAAGACCTGTTTGTGTTCTTATTGTCGGACTCCTGGTATACCTATCGCGCACTATAGCTCAACTGCAGATGTTTGGTGACATTCCACATGCATCTGGTTGCTGTCCCCCACTGCTTGTTTCTCTAGGTTCCAATGAAGTACAGCTCCCAGCATTATAGTGTGCTTCAAGAAGAAGCTTTTATTGCCCCATAGCCCTGCCTCATTCATGGAATTTTATGGGGGGAAGGTCCAGACAGCATCATTTTCCACTCTTAACTTTCCTGTGTTTCCCTACCACTTCTGTCTTCCCCCTTTTATTCTTACTGCAGAAAACCTTTTAATTGGAAAAAGAATACCCGTACATTATCTTCTAGATGAAAGGACTAAGAAGTCTCCTATAGTCAGTCACAAAGATGAAAGCACCCTAAATTACTTTACTTCAGCCAATGTAGGATCCTACACCAATTCAGCTACATCTCTATATGATTACCAACTAACATAATTTTGATAAGTATATCCCAGAAGTATGTTGGTAGAATCCACAATAACATTTATAGCCCTTCTATAATGCCCTTCCATATTACTTCAGTATTCTTTGTATCTTATTGTTTTGGGGAAATATACTTACTGAAAATGTACCCCAAGGATCTCTTCTCCCATCTGACAATGGTATAAAGCATTCTTTCACATTGATTCTGCTCCTCTCAAAATGATTTCAGAAGGATTATCGGAGGTTTAGTTACTATTGAATGAAAAAATATTTTACTCTGGATGTAAACCTTTTTGTTTGTGGATCTGATCTACTTTGTCAATTTTATATCTCATTCAAGACTGGACAATTTACATATTTATATTTTAGAGTCTTATTTATATTGAAGGTTAGGTGTTTTCTTTTGAAATATCATAGAGAGAATGAATATGTATTCAGATTTTAACATGTGGAATAGTGAGGAAGAGCAATAATGAAACAACAGCCACCACCTATTCATGCAGTTTTAATATATTCTTTTGATTTCATATGCAGAAATCTGCACTCGTGTATAAAATTATATTTTGTAAAGTGAGAATAACCACCCAAGTATTTCTTGGTTGAGCATGCACTGGGAAGCAAAAGCATGCAATGGCTTCTTGATGTGTGTATATCCCATCCCATCCCATATACTTGAGTGCCACTTTTGTATTATATGCACTTTCAGATATGAGCAAGTATATGCAGGTTGCTTACCTGTAACTGTAGTTCTTCGAGTGGTCATCTGTGCAGTCACATATATGGGCTCGCACCCCTCCCCCACCATCCTGCCGCGCATGCTCAGGGTTCCCGCTCTGGATTACCTCAGTTCCCTGAGACCGCTAGGCCTCGCAACCAAGGCATTAAGCATATGAGCTAAACAAGAGCATGGCGTATCAACTTGACGTCACAACAGCGATGCCAAGAGGGGATGGCGGGCGGGTTGTGTGACTGCACAGATGACCACTCGAAGAACTACAGTTACAGGTAAGCAACCTGCATTTCTTCTTCGTGGTCTCTGTGCATCACACATATGGGCGACTAACAAGCAAACTTACCGGAGGCGGGTAGGCACGCTGCTTGATTATTGACAAATCGATGAGAGGACCGCTCTGCCAAAAGAGGAGTCCTGTCTAGCTCTTACATTGAGGCGGTAATGCTTTACAAAAGTTGAAGCATTCGACCAGGTGGCCGCCTTACAGATATCAGCGATCGAAGCTCCACGGAGCAGTGCAGAAGACGTTGCTTGTGCCCTGGTAGAATGTGCAGTCAGATGAAAGGGCGGATCGCGTTTTGCGATCTGGTAGGCCAGTACAATGGTGTCCACCACCCACCTGGATATACGTTGTGGAGAAACCGGCAATCCTTTAGATGCTCCTCCATAACAAACAAACAACTTTCGAGATTGTCTAAAATTATCAGTTCTGGACTTATAGAAGGCTAATGCCCTTCTGACATCCAATGTATGTAACGTTGATGATAATGGGTCTGACGAGTGTTGGAAGAACGTGGGTAAAACAATATCCTGAGTCATGTGGAACGTTGAGGATATTTTCGGAACAAACAGCGGGTCTGGTCTCAGAACTACCTTATCCCGAAAAAACTGTAAATAGGGCGGGTCTATAAGCAAAGCCGCCAATTCTGAAACACGTCTCGCTGACGTGATAGCAACCAGGAAAATAGTTTTAAACGTCAACAAACGAATATTTATCGTGGCTAACGGTTCAAAAGGTTTTGACGTGAGTACGGTGAGAACTAACGAGAGGCTCCACTGTGGAACAATTGGGCAAACAGTGGGGAACAAATTATTTAGGCCTCTTAGAAATGCTCTCGTCATAGGATGTGTAAACACTGAGTAACCGTCCACTAAGCCATAGTTGGCTGCAATGGCGGAGAGATATACACGGATGGAGGCAGGCTTGAGTCCCCCCGAGTGCAAATAATAGAGAAAAGAAATAATGTTAGGCAAGCCTGCTGTCAAAGGATCAAAAGCATTGAGCAGTGCATAATCTTGGAAACGCTTCCATTTTCTACTGTATGATAGCCTGGTAGAGGGTTTACGTGCTGCCTCTAAGATCGCTTGGACTGCTTCCGTTACATCTAAATCTTTCCACGCCGCCGGATTCTCCATGCCGCTAGATGTAGGTCGTGGACATCGGGATGCAGGATTCTGCCGCTTTCCCGGGAGAGGAGGTCGGGAATGAGCGGCAGGCGCCAAACCCGTGATTTCGCCAGTCTGAGTAGCCGCGTGAACCAAGGCTGTCTTGGCCACCACGGAGCTATCAGTATAGCGTTCGAATTGTTGTATCCGATGTTGGCCACTGTCAAGGCAAGCAGCGGAATCGGAGGGAAGATATAAAGAAATCCCTTCGACCAGTCCCATTGCATGGCATCTCCCAGGGATGCTTTCCCTATGCCTGCCCTCGAGCAGTAACCTTGGCACACCGCGTTGGTCTCTGTTGCAAATAGATCGATGTCGGGGACCCCCCAACGAGCGAATATCTGGTCCAGGACGCGTGTTGAAAGCTCCCATTCGTGGGTGGTGCTGAAGGATCTGCTCAAGTCGTCTGCCATGACATTTGTCTTCCCTGCAATATGAAGCGCAGACAATAGCATGTTGTGGGAAATTGCCCATTGTAGAATGTCCAACGCAAGGCGAAGAAGGTGACTCGATCTCGTCCCTCCTTCCTTGTTAAAATTCCATACTACTGTGGTATTGTCGGTTAGGATCCTGACATGATGGCCTTGTAGGTGAGGAGAGAAAGCTTTTAGGGCTTTTTTGACCGCCAGAAGCTCCAATATGTTTATATGAAGGCGGGCTTCTGAAGGTAACCATCTTCCTTGTGTTACCAGATTGGCGTGATGAGCACCCCATCCAGCTAGAGACGCATCGGTCGTAACTACGCGAGAGGGACCTTGTGTGAGAAACGGCATGCCGTGTGACAGATTGTTCCTGTCCGTCCACCATCGGAGCGAACTTCTTACGGACAACGGCACGGTAAGTATCACCTTGTGAGGGTTTTGCAGGGAGGAGTAATGCTTGAGTAAGAATTGTTGGAGAGGTCGCATGTGAAGTCGTGCCCAACGGACGACGAACACACTCGCGGCCATCAATCCTAGCAGCCTTAAAATCTGGAATGCGGAGATGCGGTGCTGCGACCTCTGTTTGATCGCGATTTGCTGAATGGCCGTAGCCCTGTCCACTGGAAGAAACGCTCTTCCCACAGTGGAATCTAGAGTTACTCCTATGAACTGCAATCGACGGGAGGGCTGAGTGATGGATTTTTTGTAATTTATCTGCAGCCCAAGAGACGATAGGAGAGTGAGAACCTCGTGAACGTCGGTCAGCGCCTGGTCTCTGGAAGTGGAGACGATCAGCCAATCGTCCAGGTAAGGATACACGTCGATATTGTTTGACCGAAGGTGCGCACAAACTGCCGACATACACTTGGTGAACACTCGTGGCGCAGATTTTAGGCCAAATGGAAGGACAGAAAACTGGTACGCTTGAGTTCCGATGATAAACCTTAGGTAACGCCGGTGTGACGGATGAATTGCGATATGAAAATACGCATCCTTCAAGTCGATCAGCGTGAACCAGCTGCCCTCCCTCAACATGGGAAGAACTGATGCTAGGGTAATCATTCGAAACTTCTTGGTGCGTATGTATTTGTTCAACGCCCTGAGATCCATAATGGGGCGAAGTCCCCCGTCCCTCTTTGGCACCGTAAAATACCGGGAGTAAAAGCCGGAGTGCAGATGGTATGGTTTGACTTTTGTGATGGCGCCTTTGTGAAGTAATTCTGCAGACTCTTGGACCAGAGCCCTGGTAGACGGCGTGGACTTTATTGTACCAAGGCGAGGGAGGAATTCGAGCTCCAATTTGTAACCTGCTGCTACAATGTTCAACACCCAAACATCTGAAGTTATGGCTGCCCAAGCATGGAGATAGGGCTGAAGCCTGTTCGCAGGGTCGTTGAACATTGCCGGTGGCAAGTCAAAGATGACGCTTTTGTGACAGCGTCTGCTTGCTACGTTGCTGGAAGCGACCCGTCGCCTTACGCTGCTGGTACTGCCTTGACGAGTCAGGGTGATAACGTTGGCTCTTGTCTTGCTGTTGTTGCTGTTTGTACTGCACTGGCCTGTACCACTTTCGTTGTCGATATGGCTGTGGATTGTGTTGGAATCCCATTTTCTTTGCTGTCATCCTGGCCTTGTGCAGGGTATCCATTGCCGCATCTGTCTCGGAATTGAACAGGCCCTCTCCATCAAATGGGAGATCTTCAATCCGATTCTTTGTTTCTTGAGGCAAAGTGGCCGAGCGCAGCCAGGCGTGACGGCGCAATGCCACTGCTCCCACCATTGCTTTGGATACACAGTCTGTGAGATGACGTGCCGTAGTGAGCTCTTGTTTCGACAGTCTGACAGCTTCTGCCTGAAACACTCGAGCAAGATCCCGTTGGTCATCTGGGAGGTAGTCGGTCAGCGACGATATCTTCTCCCAAAGAAAAAGCTGGTATCGCGCCATCAACGCCATATAATTGGCTACTTTGATGCCCAAAGATGTAGACGCATATATACGGCGGCCATAAGCATCCAGCTTCCTACCCTCTTTATCCGTGGGCGCCGAATGTGTCCGACCAGACCGGCTTTGGGACGCTTCCACCCCGACGGAGTTCGGCTTTGGATGTTGAAAAAGGAAGGGTGCCTGCGCCTGCTTGACTTTATAAATTGCGTCTAATCTCTTTGAAGTCGGACCCACAGTGGCCGGGTGCTCCCAAGATTGCTTTAATGTCTTGAGAAGGGCTTTCACCATTGGCATGGTTAACTGCGGTGAAGGTTCGGCATACATCACATCGTAAATGCCATCGTCGGAGTCGTCAGCAGGTTGCTGACACTCTATGTTGAGTGATTGGGCAAGCCGTAGCATGTGCTCTGAAAAACTTCCCATCTCCATAGTTGGAGAGGCCCTGTCCTCTGTGCCGACTGTTTCCGACGGAGATGGTTCTGAAGGACGTGGAGAAGGTGCAGAAGACGAATCCGAAATGTAGTCCTCTAAAGACTGAGATGTCTGTCGTTGTCGAAGCGATGATCGTTCTCGAGCTGGTGGTTGCGGCGGTGCCGAATGGTCTCGACGCCGACAGACTTGTTGCGGTAACGAAGACGTGTCTGCTTGAGTACAAAGTGAAAGCAGACACGAGCCCTGTAATGGATACTACCAAGGATCAAAGGGATCGAGACCAGAGTGATCCTTCCTTGCACGCATGGCTGCAAAACTCAGCTAGGCTCAGCCGTTCTGCTTGAAAAGTGAAAGTAGGAAAGGAAACACGAGCCCTGTAATGGATACTACTAGCAAGGATCAAAGGGATCGAGACGAGAGAGTGTTTCCTTTTCTTCGCGGGAAGCGGGAGGGGAAGACCTGGCCTCTGTAGAAATTTTTTTGAAACATGTAATTTAAAAATTCCATAGCCATCAAATGCCTGGACCTATAATTCTGAAATTTCTGACACATATCTACCCCTAACCCATCTACAAAGTGAGCAACGTTCAGACTTCTTACTTTTAAAATAAAAAAGTTATAGGCGTTTCTTTCCTCATTGTTTCAAAAATACCTTGCCACCACATGCCTGGACCCAGCTGTCTGAAATTTTACACACATATCAAGCCAAGTGGTACCTGTAATGTGCCCATGTTTCCTGTTTGTATCTTCAAAAATAAAAAAGTGGGAGGCGTAACTGTATTTACCCCACCACTACCCATTTTTCTAAAATTAATTGCCACACAAGGCAAGCACCTACGTTTCCGAAATTTCACACACATAGGTCCCAAGGTACCGCCTACAATGTGGCAAAGTTTCATGTGTGTAACTTTAAAAATGACAAAGTTATAGGCATTCCTGGGTATTTATTAAAAAATTAATTGCCACACAAGGCAAGCACCTATGTGTCTGAAATTTCACACACATGGGTCCCAAGGTACCACCTACAATGTGGCAAAGTTTCATGTGTGTAACTTTAAAAATGACAAAGTTATAGGTGTTTCTTTCCTCATTGTTTCAAAAATTAATTGCCACACAAGGAAAGCTCCAATGTTTCTGAAATTTCACACACATATCAAGGCAAGTGGTACCTGTAATGTGCCCAAGTTTCCTGTTTGTATCTTCAAAAATAAAAAAATGGGAGGCGTAACTGTATTTACCCCACTACTACCCATTTTTCTAAAAATTAATTGCCACACAAGACAAGCACCTACGTTTCTGAAATTTCACACACATAGGTCCCAAGGTACCACCTACAATGTGGCAAAGTTTCATGTGTGTAACTTTAAAAATGACAAAGTTATAGGCATTCCTGGGTATTTATTAAAAAATTAATTGCCACAAAATGCATGCACCAATCTTTCTGAAATTTCTCACAGATAACTACCCCTAACCAGTCTACAATGTGCCCAAGTTTCATCCTTCTATCTTTAAAAATGAAAAAGTTATAGGCATTTTTGTAAAACAATACTTGGCTATGGGAAAAAGCATTCAAAATGGCGTCCGATCCGGATCGGACATCTGGTCCGATCCGATCCGACCAGCCTCCGATCCGATCCGATCCGATCTGACCCCCCAGGTCCGATTCCGATCCGCTATCCGATCCGATCCGGGGGGTCAGTGCACATCCCTAGTAACGATGCCTTCGAGGAAGACGCCTTCGGTAACGACGCCTTTGAAGACTTAGTTTTTTTGGTCTTTTTTGCCGGTGGTGGCGAAGAAGAGGGTGAAAACCCTGACAATGATGCCGGCGCCTCCGCTCGAACTTGGGAGGAAGCCGGAGAATCTGGGATCGAAATACTTCGAGCCTCTCCAGACACCGCTCCGTGCATCGCTGATGGTCGAGGTCGATCCACCGCTGAGAGTGCGTTAGACCATAAAAGGCTGCGAAGCCGGTCTGCTCTGTTTCTCCGAGTTTGCTTGGAGAAGCGCATGCAGTGCGCACAAGAATCAACAATATGGGTTTCTCCCAAACAAAAAAGACAGAGAGAATGGCCGTCGGTGAGGGCAATTTTAGCCCTACACCGGGAGCACCGTCTGAATAACGCAGATTGCGCCATAAGATGGCGAACCGCGTTGGTTGAATAACTTCTCTCCACGGAGAGCCTAACTAACTACAAATTACTAAATCTAATATTTTTTTTTTTTTTTAGTAACTATAAACAACTACAAGAACTCTATCTAACTAACTAACAAATATTCTTCTTTTCTACAGACTCTACAAGTAGAGGAAGTCTCCCGCGAGGCTTACTGCGCAGCGGTCGAAGAAGAACTGAGGTAATCCAGAGCGGGAACCCTGAGCATGCGCGGCAGGATGGTGGGGGAGGGGTTCCCGCCAAAACTCTATCTAGCTATTGAAGTTTCCCGGAAGTAGGCTCGGCGTCGGCGCGAGCCCATATGTGTGATGCACAGAGACCACGAAGAAGAACTCTTTGAAATTCTAACACGTGACGCAATTCCCAGTCACTTAAAATTCATATTCTTCTAAGGAAATTTCAAGCAATCAAACACATCCTGATTTTAATCATATGAAATGGAATTATAATGATTCGAATATGGCTCTATCTAGCTCTGTGCTATCGTGTTTGAGTGGCAGTGGTTCTCCAGGAACTTTTCTGGAGAACCACGGAAGATGCCAGGGACTGAACTGAGACTTCTCTGCATGCAAAACACGTGCTCTGCCACAAATTTATGGTCCCTCCCCAAATTCATCAATACTGCCTTGAGGCCATAGATGGTTCCTTTTTCTGATGAAGGAGTATTATTTTAATAAAGAACACATATCCTCTTTCAAATTAACTGTACTCTCAAGCACAATAGACAATTAACAATTTATTATGTAAACTCAATGCTGATGCATCACTACAATTTTCCTGAGATACATTCATGGTAGAGGGGTTAGGTATGAACAGCTGTGCTGTGTTATGTAAATTCTCCAAGGTTCTCAAGAACTTCATAAGAGGGGAATTAATTTGTCCCCCCTGACCCCATTTTCTCTCTCTCTCCAGCCCCGTCTCTGCAGATGCTTCATAATATTGCTTTAGGTGGAGCTTCCAACTATTTGCTTGTTTTACTTATTCATTTGAATTTTGTCCTGAGACTCAAATCAGTTTCAGTAAAATAATAAAGTGCAATTTTGTTGGAGCAGCTTCTAGCCTTTGTGGCATATAGGGTTGTATCCAACAGTGCTCTTCCACCAGTGGAATGGACACCACTGGTGGATTGAATTCCCCTTCCTCACTGCACTCCCCACAGAACTGTTCCCTTAGGATTATGCATGGTGTGGAGAATGCAGATAGGGAGACATTTCTCTCTCTCTCCCATAATACTAGAACCCAAGGTCAGGCCATGAAGCTGACTGGTGGGAGATTCAGGACAAATAAAAGGATGTACTTCTTCACACAGCACATAGCTAAACTATGGAATTCACTACCACAGAATGTAGTGATGGCCACCAATTTGGATGGCTTTAAAAGGGGGTTGGATAAATTCCTGGAGGAAAAGGCTATCAATAGCTACTAGCCCTGATGGCTATGTGTTGCCTCCAGTATCCGAGGCAGTCAGCCTGTGTGCACCAGTTGCTGGGGAACATGGGTGGGATGGTGCTGTTGCACCATGTCCTGCTTTGTTGGTCCCTGGCCGACACCTGGTTGGCCACTGTGTGAACAGAGGGCTTTACTATATGGACTCTTGGTCTGATCCAGCATTGCTTTTCTTATGTTCTTGTGATTTGGGGTTTATTCATGGGTAAAGAGGGGAAGGAAAACTCGCACTCATGCAATGTTGGATTGAACCAATAATATTGCACTGGGGTAACAAGTTTGGCCCAAGAACTCCCATATAGAGATGGTTCTATGCAGGACTGGTTCTATAGCACATGAAAGCAATATGCAACACATATTAAAATAACCAATGCTCATATTTCATTCCTTACTAAACAAAAATGACAGAATTCCCTTTTTTTTAAAAAAACTATCTACAAGTTTGTAAGACATATATGCAAGCAAGGCATTGATCGGCTTATGGCTGTCAAAATTGGGTCTTCTACAATGTCAACGGAACTGCAAGCTTCAGTGAAGATTTAATCCACTTTTAGCATAAAGTCATTTTGCAAAAGCTCAATGATAAAATGATGTCCAGAACAACTTAGGGAAAAGTAGGGGAGAAAAACACACACACTGAGAATACTATTTCCAGTTCATAAAAAAGAACCTATATTCCCAAGACTCTTGTCCTCTTAAGGGGTTATAAAACTGAATTACGACAACATGTGAGGAGGGAGGGCAAGAAAGTTAGCTTTGTCCCTGTGCTTGTCATCTTATGTTCAGGAAAAACATCTGAAGTGGGGAGCCTTTTCAATACATGGAGGCTCTCTGTGCGACGTAGTATCGTGGCCCAGCTCCAGAACTGCAGTGGTCCTTGGAGTATATAGCCAGAACCTGATCAGAAATGGCCTAGAAGGGTTTGGGCCTATTCAGCAGGTGGAATGTCAGAATCAGTGTCAGCTTATCTCTGTCAGTGTTCTCAGAGGAAGGAAGGCTACTCCTGCCCAGCTGCTAGCTTTGACCTTGGCAGGGAAGGAGGCAGGGAGCTGTGAAAACCCAACAGAACAGGCTGGGGAGTGGGGTTCAGAGGTGTCACAGAGGATGAAGCGTCAATCCTTAAGGGCAGGATGGAGATGTCCTGTTTGAGCAGGGGCCTCGTTGATGGGCTAAAATCCCTGGTCAGTTAGTTGTTCAGGCCACACCTTTGCTTTTTAGCAGGCTTGGAGCCTTTGCTAAGAATTTTCTCGTCTTCAGTGCCCCAAATCCTCTCTGTTTGGACTTACTGTTACCTGAGCCTCTGGAGGCATTCTTCACTTGGACTCATTATCCAATCTGGACTTTGTATTGTTAAGAATAGGACATGAAAAGTACTGCTAGACTTTTCATAGAACTTGAATTCTTGTTTGCTACGGAGTATGTATGTGCAGCATCAATTAGCCAGAGTGCATGCTGGGGTGGGATCACTCGGACTTGCTCTTGAACCTATGTTTTGACTCTTGGATTTGATAGGCCTGGCTCCATGTAGCATAGAGGTTCCAATGAAGATTTCAAGGTTGGACTTAACCTCTGCATGTGTGGGTTTGTTTAGCCCCACCCCCCCGATAGAATCCTTTGATTGTGTAGGATAGTTTATGCCAGGAATCATTCAAGCCCTTGCCCTGTATTCTGAACAGTAGAGATTACAACAGGGAGACCAAGTTGTCTGGATCTCTGAAATGGTTATAGTTATTAGCTTTAGATTGTTTTTGCATTACTGCTGGTGGCCATAGTTATAGAAGTGATATAAAAGATTCTCACTGATTTAGAGCGTCCCGCATCAGAATGCTAAAGGATGTGTTTGAAAAATTGGGCCCATGACATGTAGAACCTTTACGTCAGGGGTGATGAACCATTTTTTGGTGGGGGGTAAAATTGTTCCATGCCCCTCTCAGAATGGAGAAAGGACTCAACTCGTACAGGGAGGAGCAGTTGCTCTTCTCAATGCTGGCGGAGTGGCACATGCTATGTGAAAGGACTCAACCAGTTCCTTCCCAGACTGGCTTTGCGCACCATCGCCATGAGAATGGGGTGCATTCATGGCTTTGCACAGTGTGCGTTATTCCCATGGGAGTGGCACATGCCATGTGAAAGACTTCGCTCAGCGCTGGGAAGAGCAGCTGTTTCTCCCAGTGTCAGCCACTCACTGCTCACATACCTGCTGTTATCTCTGATTTGAGACTGGAGATAACAGTGCAGAATCCTGCTGGAGGAACTCAAGGAGGATCCATGGGCCAAATACAGAATTCTGTATCCATGCTTTAAGTTCTATCATCAAAAAAGTATATTTGGCCTCCTTCCTTATATCATAATGAACAACATATAATAAGAATATTTCCATGTTGGTATTTGGGGCAAGCTTTGCCTTTGCTTTACACTGTGGACATCATGGAAACTGCCTTTGCTTGCTAAGTTGTTTCACTATTGTGAATTAATGACACTACTGAGTTGCCATATGTGCTGAGAGACTCTTTGACCTGTCCTGAAGGGTGACGTTGTATGGGATGTTGCCTTTCAGATCTAGCTTTTGAATTTATTCTCATTGAACGGAGTGTTGCTACACCTGCACTACACTGTCTCAGCTGCTGGACTACAAAATAAGCAGATTCTCCCCCCCCCCCTTTTTTATTGCTGTACACATACGGTTTCGATTAGTGATATCACTCTGGAAATGTAAACTTGGTGTTCTGAAGCTATGGACATGTTTGGATTTGTTTTAAGTTAACAAATATGCACTGATGTAATTTATAGCAGATACGATGCACTTTCAGGTTAGAGATGAGCATGAGGTAGCTGTCAAGGTCCAGGCAGAATGAAGAAATTAGGAGGCATTAGTTGTGCATTGCTAGGTGGTCAGAGGACATGCCAGAGGACAGTTCTAGCCCAGGCAAAGTCCTTGCCCAAATAGGAAGCCTTTTATAGCCCTTCCTGCCTAGAAGGGCTCAATGATCAGTCTGGCTGGGTGGAGCCAATCCAGCGAATCTACATTGCTGCTTTAAAGCGCTTTAAAGCGCTTTATAACAGTAGTGACAACTGTTGGGGCCCAGGACACACTCCCAAACAGTTGTCACTACTGTTATAAAGTGTTTTAAAGCACTTTAAAACAGCAGTGTAGATCCTGCCCAGAACCCTGGTCTCCTTTATACAGGAGTGGGCAAAAGGTAGATCTCTAGATGTTTTAGAATTTAACTCCCAGAATCCTTTGCAGGATAGCCAAGGGTCAGGAATGCTGGGAGTTGAAGTCCAAAATTTCTGGAAATCTATTTTCTTCCCACTCCTGCTTTAGTATACCAGGAGCTGCTCCAAGCTTCAATCCTGGGGTTACAGGTTCTAGTCCTGTTGGCTCCTGATGGTATAAATGTTTTTGTTGTGTTGAATGTTTTCCAGCCCTTCTATTGTCTCCTACTACTGCAAAATGGGTATGAATATCTACTTGTTTGCATAATTTGGTGCTTGCATTTTATTGCAAACAAACAGGAAAGAATTGCTATTCAGAACTTCCAGCTGGCTTTTCTTTATATTCCTAAACTTCAGTGTTGGGCTTTTGCCAACCTTGATAGGAACAGGGCCTTTGTTGTTGTTGTTGTTGTTGTCATTGCCACTATTATTTCACAAAGTTGATAGTTAAATCTATAAGGCTGTGAATGAAAGTACTCAGAGTGAAGAAAAATAAGAGCTGAAGGACGGAGCTTTGTAGGATCACTAGAACAAGCGGGAGAAATAAAGAGAAGAGACAAAGCCTGGATTTACACAATCAGCAGGGGAAAATAAGTCACCATGGCTTCTTCCCTCACCTTTATGTGTACTGCTTGCATGTCCACCATTTGCTCAATTACCTGCAACACAGCACAGGTTATCATGTTATCTGAACCTGGCATGGTGTGAAGCGGGGCTATAACCCCTACAGCAAGCCACAGGTTGTGGGGGTGGTTTAGAATCCCCCCTGCCATGCACAGATGACAAAATAACCCATGCCACATCATGGATAATTAGGCAAATGGTGGGTATGTGAGCAGCATGCATGGGGGCAGGGAAAGAAGCCACGTGGCTTATTTTCCCCCACTGATTGTGTGAACCCAGCCAAAGACTTGAAGAGAGAGGGCAAATTTGCACGTCATGCTAAGCCACCCTAAGAATAAACCACGCTGGGTGGATGGCTTATCACTCCTGACAGATGATCACCTACCCAGTGGCTTGCCATGGCTTATTTCTCCCTTTCAGTCTTCTCAGCTGTATCCCAGAGGCCATGATGGCAGAAATCCTAGTTTCCCCATTCCCTATGTCAGCACCCTTTCTGCAATTAGTCATCTGGGTTGCTGGCTCACAAAGGTAACTCCCACCCCCACATCAGATCACCAAAGGGATTTAAGTTTCTGAGCCCTTATAAATGCAGGAAAGCATTTGCAATTTTTAATAGGGAGGGTGCTTGTGTAATTGTGCAAGACCACAAGACCACCTGTCTGCTCTTGAGCCCAGCATAGTCATATCCCTCCTCTTGTCAATGTCCCCCTCAGTTCCATCCTACACTCTGGCACTTCCCAAGCAAAACCCCTCCCCCTCCTACATCAGATCACGAAAATAAAATAATTTTCTGAGCTCTTATGAGAGCAAGGACACATTTGCAATTGCTTTCAGGGTCTTGCACAACTGCACAAGACTGCCTGTCCACTATTTAACCAAGCATACTAGTATCTCCTGTCAATGTACTTGCCAATTTCATCCCCCACTTTGGCATTTCCCTTCCTAGCAAACACTTTTTTTTTAAGGCTACTTGACATTCTACTAAAGTAATAACACCTGCCCAAAAAACTCCTCTCCTGAAGCCTCCAGCCATTTTTGGCTTCCCCCTCACCCTTCCTGCTCATTGCTTTCCCCCACTGGTCTACATTGCTAGCTGTCAGATGTACATGAGGGTTATAGAGCAGTGAGCAGGGATCACAAAGCATATGTGGACGTCATGGCAAAGCAGTTAAACTAAGGGGGAAATTGTGCAAACGTCATCACAGAGCAGCAAAATGGAGGAGGAAATTACTCAAATTTCCTAGCAGCAGACATTCATTCTTGCACGCTTGTGTAGGGCCAAGAAAAAAGAAAAGAGAATACATTCAGGACACTCTCCAGAGTCTTTTCCTCAAGATTTCTATGAAAAAAACCTACCCTAAGATAGAGAAGGGATGTGGGAAGATGACAGTGACACTAGCGAGATCACCTGGAGTAGGTGTTTTTGCTGCTCTTACCGGCCGGTTCTCTGACCATTCCCGACAACTCATGATAAAATCGCCATGCTGCATTCAGAGGTCACAAAAAGTCACCCTGAGAACAATCCACCCTAAACAACCCTACTACAAGCCATGGGCTCAGGATGGCTTGTTTGCAAAACAACAACAATCCATAGTGGAAAAACTACTCTGGCTTCAGACATCATAAGAACATAAGTCATAGGCTGGCCATATGAAAAGGAGGACAGGGCTTCTGTATCTTGAACAGTTGTAATGAAAAGGGAATTTCAGCAGGTGTCATTTGTATGCATGCAGCACCTGGTGAAATTCTCTCTTCATCACAAGTTAAAGCTGCAGAAGCTATACTAGAGTGACCAGATACAAAAGAGGGAGGGCTCCTGTAGCTTTAACTGTTGTGATGAAAAGGGAATTTCACCGGATGCTGCATGCATAACAATGATACCTGCTGAAATTCCCTTTTCTATACAACTGATAAAGATACATAAACCCTGTCCTCCTTTTCATATGGTCAGCCTACATAAGAACATAAGAAGGGCCATGCTGGATCAAACCAAGGGTCCATCTAGTCCAGCACTCTGTTCACACACTGGCCAACCATCTGTAGGCCAGGGACCAACAAAGCAGGACACAGTGCAACAGCACCCTCCCATAGGGATGTACTGAAAATCCACAGAGGCCTTCGAGCTCACTGGATTCTTCAGGCTCAGCCCTCTTGAGCCCTGGCATGCTCGCCCGGCGGACTTTCGCCCCATGGTTCCTTGCCTAACGATGGGGCTGCTGCTCCTGTCGGGCGTGGGGGGAAATGTGCAACCTCCCCAGCCTTGGGGAAATAGCATAAATCCTTCCTGCCATGCTAGGCTGACCATATGAAAAGGAGGACAGGGCTCATGTAACTTTAAGAGTTGTAGAGAAAGGGGAATTTCAGCCAGCGTCATTTGTATGCAATTCGTACCTGGTGAAATTCCCTCTTCATTACAACAGTTAAAGCTGCAGGGGCCCTGCCCTCTTTTGTACCTTGTCACTCTAATATAGTGCCTGCAACTTTAATTGTTGTGATGAAGAGGGAATATCACCAGGTATTAATTGCATACAAATGACGCCGGCTCAAATTCCCTTTTCTCTGCAACTGTTAAAGTTACATGAGCCCTGTCCTCCTTTTCATGTGGTCAGCCTATGCCATGCTGATGGTTTTTTTTTAATGGCTGCTTCCTGAAAGGGCCTCTTAAGGCTCTGCTCACCCTCCCATCACACAGCCCTCCTGCCCCTTACCTGGACCTACCATGTAATTCCTGCTAAGCCATCCTACAATGACCCATGATAACAACCCAGCATGGCTTAGCATGACACGTGAACTGTCATTGAAGCTCATGGAGAAGAGCGAGCGAGTGTCAAGGAGCTCAGAATGACTGACACTCTTGGAGGTACAGGCTGACAGAGTAGAAAGACAATGCCAAATAGGACATTAGTTTCAGCCTGAAAAAAGGTCAAGTAACATTACCAGAAAGCAGAATAGAAATGTTAAGCAAGTCTTTGTTCAGCTTGAGCTCCATGTTGTTTGACAAGGCCATGAAAAAGTGTTTTTTTTTGGTTTTTTTTTGCATGTATCAAACACTTTCTGGAAATCAGAAAACCTTCTGGGAAAAAAACTGCAGCAATTTAGAAAATACATAAAAGGAATTACATCCAGTAAAGGATGCTAGGAGTGTGACAAGACAGTTCTGCAAGTAGGGGGAAGCAGCAGAAAAGAAGCTGGCCTTGCCAACATATGAGAAGTAGAGAGAAAATGGTGCCATATTTTAAAAAGCCAGTCAAGGTGTCAGTCGCAGTGCAATCCTAGGGATATTTATTTAGATTTAAGTCTCATTGCACTAAGTGGGACCTATGGTGTAGGATTTGTGTGTTTAGGATTCTTTGTTAATGACAGGGAAAGAGCAGTCAAAGAATATTTGACCACATGAAATGAACCTAGGAGGTTCATCAGACGAGTGTTTTATTGCACACTCGCTACTGCCCACTTACGGATGTGTGCACTTTCTTTAGACGATGACGTCCACCTCCTGCGCACCTCCCACTCCTTCCGCTCAGTTTTCCGACACAAAATAGACCCTTTTAATTCAACTTTCTTTTAAAAATGGAATGTACCGCGATTCCCTGCAGTGTGCAGGAAAAGCAATGCGATTAAAAATAGCCCCTGAATGGGCCATGTGGTCTTTGTTTACTTCCTCTTTCCCCTCCGGGCAGAAGAGGAAATAATGAGGGACAACCACGGGGGCAGAGAAGCGACAGTAAGGAAAAGTGATTTTCCTCCGTGTGATGTTGCTCTAGATTGGGGGGTGGGGCACAAAGTCAGAAGGTAGATCTGGATTTACTGGTAGCTCTCTGGATTTACTGGTAGATCTCTGGGTCGACCAATAAGGTTTTTAACAATACCAGCAACAAAATGACTTTCTCTCCACTCTAACTTAGCCCACTGAAATAAAGAAAGCTTGGGTCAACCAGGAGTAGTGTGTGTGTGTGTATATATAAAGGAATGTGAGATCTGTTCAGTTTTCGTATTCTACTCAAAACAAATTTCTGGGCTCAGGAGTCTTTAATTCTAAGTGTATGTTTTAAGTGTATGTCTTTTGTTCCAGGCTCCACTTGTTGGATTTGGGTTCCTAGTAAAAACACCCAAAGTAGATCCCACAGGTTTGCCAACTCCTGAACTTGATCATTAGAATTTGACAAATCACGCCCAACTGGGCTGAAAAAAGTCATCTATATTTGAAATCTGATGAAGGAGAGAGGTGTTTTCAAATAACTGGAGAAACATAGGTCACATTGAAAGTGGGAAAATAAGGACTCAAAGAAATACAGGTAAGTTGGTATAACTTGAATAACTGGTGAAAGCATTATTTATCCTAAATTTAGAGTAAAAGTATTATCTGACCTGAACTCAATTTTGCTCATAAAATCTAGAGATATACTGGCTAGAGTGTATATTGCTAGTGAATAGCACCCTCCCCTCAGATATTTGAACTGCCCCAAAGAAGATGGAGAATAATTGTTCCCTACAGCTACTACAGCAGCTTATGAAGAGAAGCCATAGATTTGCATTGCAGGGAGGCAGATTTCGATTATATACAGTGAATGCACTGTCATGATAAGAGTGGCTGACCAATGGATTGGTTTACCTGGGAGATTTTTAAATCACCTTTGGAAGCTTTAAAGACGAGGCTGAACATCTGTGGCTGACATGGTTTGGCTACAGTAGATCCTGCCATAATGCCAATGCTTGGGCCAAGTGACTGTTCAGTAGCCTTCTAGGTTTAGGTTTGGCAATTCGAGAAGAATGTGTGCCAGCTTTTGACATAGGTGGACAGGCTCCTGCACAATTGTTTCCAGTGTGACTATTATACTGAAGCATGGCATGTATCTATGACAATGGTAAAATGAACTTAAACTCTGTTTGTGGCTCCTTGTGAGGGGGGGGGGGAAGTGGAGAAAAGTTTTTAGAAAATCTGGACTTATGTTTTAGCCTTAGACAGGCTTTTGCTATTTTATTTGTCTTGTGCTGAGTCCAGTGAACTAGTTTACTTTTAATGGTTCTCTATATTCCAGCTTACAGATGACAGCGACTTACCTTTTATAAATCATAGACCATACCTCCCTATGAGGCTATCAGAATATTTACACTGGAGAATACAAACGGTATTTTAAAAAGCGACAACAAAATGGATCCTTGAAACAGAATTCCTGTCAGAAGTATTCAAACACCCTCTCCTTGCTTTAATGTCTGAATGGGTCATATGAAGTCTGGTGAAAGAGCAATTTCTTTTACCGCATAAAGTTATACATTAGGGTGCAATTCTATGCATGTTTAGATCGGGGGGGGGGGAGTCCTACAACTGCCAGCATCCCTCCAGCCAGCCATGTACATGCCCGTCTGGCTACTCCTGACCATAAAATATTTTCAAAAATAATAAGAAAGAAAGGCTGCTGCAGTTGGGCTGGTTTCTGCTGCCCCCATCACCTGTTAGTCTCTGGGCTCTCCGGTTGCGTGGCTGGGGACTTTGCTCTGAGGTCCAATCCTAGCAGTATCACTGAGAGAATGCTAGGACTGAGAGGTTCTTTACATTAGAAGAACCTCCCACCCGCTTTCTTACCACAACCCCCCAGTCTCAGATCTTTTCGTGTTCAAAATGGGCTCCTTCACACAGCGATAATCAGCGGCTACGTGGTTTTTAATTGAAAAGAGAATGTCATTGAAAAGAATAGGCTGCAATGAAACATCGCCATCTAGTGGCAGAATAAAAAACCAATTTTTAATAGATACTGGATTATCTTTGTTTTAAAAAAACACAGGATTGTTGGGGGAAAGGGTGAGAGACATCCTGTTTGTTTATGACATCATGAAACCGACCCACAAACTTCCAGGAGTGGCCAGTAATGAGCGTGCTATAAATTGCTCATTTAGAGATCCCCTAAACCTCTATCTCTTCCTACAGGTTTACCCTGAACCTCTATCTTTTCCTACAGATTGCCCCTCAGGAAACAAATAAACACACACCTGCAGCTCCACCAGCAACAACCCATGCAAAGCTGAAATCAGAAAACCATTACCCCACTGAGCACTCCTTTTCCTTCCCTTCTTTCTAAACTTAAAGTGGGGGCATACGCCGGAACTGCAGATACTTTGTGCTCCTGAGGGCCAGTCCCTAGAACAGAAGCTGGGCTGGCAGACACCAACTTCAAGGATTAACATATTTAGAAAACGGCTAATACACACATGCGATCTCCCCGTCCCCAGTTAACAAAAACCTTTGCTGGAGATGTTAATCCTTAGGACTGTTTTGCTGGAGAGACTTGTTCCTGGTGCTCTCCCTATAATGCTCCAAAATGGTCTTTTTCATAGTAACTGCAGTGGGGCAGCTTCACTCCCTCTGGCTTCCTGCATGCTGCATGGGTGCCTGGGGGCTCAGGCCCTTTCTACACCAGAATGGTGTAGCGGGCTGGAGAACCTGGAAGAGCCATTTCCCCCCCCCTTCACCCGGGAGGAGTGCAGGAGCGCTCCTCCACAAGATGTAAGTAAAACAAACAAACAATGCACGTGCGCAGGCCCCCACCCCCCTCCCTGCCCTTCCGGGGGTGGCAAAATGGGTGCCACCCCCTCCCCAGCTGGGCATGGAGCCACGCAGTGCGGCTTCGTGCCCAGTTTGCAGCCACGCTTGCTTGAGAGTAAGTGCGGCTGTGCCCAGGATGGGTGGGCACATTCTTCCATGGTCCTGGGAACTTCCTGGAACCACGGAAGAATCGGGATTTTTCTGGTTTTTGTTTTCCCAGAAAAATCCCGTGCTTGCCACCAGCCCCCAGGAGTTCCTGTGTGTCATTTGGACTCAGGGGGCCAAACCAGGCAAAAAGCTGAACCAATTAGGGTTGACAAAGCTGCACTATGTTGCTTCTAAAATCTCAGGGGAGGGGTATGTGCAGGGCAGCCCTTTTTGTGTCAGAGCATCCTCGTCTCCTCCAGCGGTGAGCATTCCTAGATTGGGTTGTTCAGTGGATATGCAGGCATCCCTTTACTTTCCCCAGGTGGATGAAGTCTGGGCATGTTTGTACCATTCATACTGTAGTGCTTGATAATGACGTTTGTTTAAGTAAAAAAAATGTACATTTGGTTATTTCAGTTATTTGAAGAGCTGGCAGTTACTATCTCACAAGCGTTTGCATTGTGGCACCAGAAGCTGAAGGCGCAAAACGTATAGCTTTACTTACACAAATGCATTATTTTATAATTCGCTGAGGCTCACCTAATAGCATGATTTTTCAAAACTGTATACCTTCTAGGCCTAGTTATATTTGATTCACCCTATATTAAAACTGCATTTTGCTTTGGTTAGCATTTTGTGGTTGCCACAAAACCCTCATAGCAATGAAAAGTAGAGAGTGAAATGAAAATCTGAAATGAAAATCATTAGTCTGCCAGAGAGATCGCGAAGGGAACACAGTGATGCTCTGGACTGCAATATGTTATTCTCCAAATTATAACATTTGTGCCCAACAGAAGAGCGATAAGTCCTATTTACAGCCAAGGGAGTTAATCAAATATAAGTTATTGAATGCACAGTAATCGTTAGATAGCTGATGGTAGGAATCTTCCATATATTGGGTAATTAGTGTTAAATGATAGATTGTCCCTATTCTTCGTTAGCATTCCTGCACAGATACACAGAGTGCTATACTGAAAGTAAAGAAAAGAAAAGTGTGTGGCGTGGGGTACAGAATGGACCTTTGAAGTATGTTCATATTCTCGCTCTGGTAACATGAATATTCTTAGTGGGCTATTTATATTTTTATCTTAATGACTCTTTCATGTTTTCTGTTTGCTGAAAGCAAGAACAAATGCAAGATTTTCTTTTTGGTGCAAATGCAGTGGAACACCACTGTGGATATTCAGGAACAGATCCCAGGGAGAGAAGAGAACTGAACAGAGGTAGAAAAGTTGATGCCCTTCGGTCTCATCAATTGCTCTTTGACACAGAGCTGTTGATTTTTGATCTTCCTTTGGTTGATGGCATAGATTATACTGATGGACAGAAGAATGAATATTTGTTGCCTGCAGTCCGAAAGGGAATGAAACAATGAGCTCCATCAGACAAGCATTTTATTGCATGCTCGTTACTGGGCACTCATGGATTTTTGCGGGTCCCTCCCATGACATTGTCTGTCTCCCGTGCACTTCCTGCCCTTTCTAGCCTTCTTTGTGTGACAAAGAAATTCCCACCCCAGTAAGTCTGACTTATTTTTAAGGATGGAAGATGACGCTATCTCCGGCTGTGTGCAGGAGAAGCCGCGTGATCAAAACGGCCCACTGAACAGGACACGTGCACATTGTTTACTTTCTCTTTCAAAAGAGGAAGTAAGGTGGAGTGAGAAACCATCAAGGCACCAGCTCTTTGTAAGTGCTCTACTAACTACAATCCCCTGAATAATAATAATAATAATAATAATTATTATTATTATTATTATTATTATTATTATTATTATTATTTCCATATACATACTGCCCCATAGCCAAAGCTCTCTGGGCGGTTTACAAAAATTAAAAACATTGAGCATTAGAAAACCAATATACAAAATGTTAAACCCTGAACTGAACCATCTGCAGGATTGGGGCCTCACTCTCTAGTTGAGCTGGGAGGGTGGAATCTGGAGGGAGAAGCTTTCTGGGAGAAGCCTTGAAAAGTCAGCTGCCACAAAGGTAGTCATGTCCTGGCATTGTGCCAAGTGCAGCAGCAAGTGTGCGCTTGACGATGGACTTGGGCTAGTGCCAGGCTTTTCTCATTTCCCCCCCCCCTCTCTTCCTTTACCCTTTCTCCTTCCCTCTCTGCTTCCCATTCCCTTTTCCTCTTTTCCTGTAGAGCTACAAACTTTACTTCAGCTGGAGAACCCACAGCATTTGGAGTCCCAGGTAAATCTTTTGCTGATATACTGCTAATGCTCAAGTCAGAAAAAAGAAGTCAAAGGAATCTACTAGTACCCTTCCATCTGGCTTTTTTTAAAGGAATACACTCCTTACATTTGATAGACATATGGCGTTTAAAGCCCCCACCACTTCTATTTTTTCTTTCTATTCAATTCCACATCAAAGTTATTCTAGAACTGATATTTTTGTGTGTCTCCAGTGTTTCTCCATTAGAAACTGAGATTGGATTTTAGTCTGTCTCTGATCATGCTCCAGTTTCTCTAACTCTTGGTGACTATGAATGTAGATATAAATCAAAGAACTGGAGACTCAATAATTCTGTTGTCAGTAGTGTTAGGTCAAAGAGACAAGAATATTTTGCAGTTAACTGCACTGAAGGGATGGCATGGAGAACAATATGGGATGCTGCTAAAGCAAGAAGTATCTTTTTTATATCTGCCTCTAATTATATTAACACACTGAGATCAAAGTATAATGAAGCTCTAATTACCAAAATCAAAGAGTTTGATTTGGCACATAAAAACACCCAGAACCCTGATATTCTTGAGGAATTAAAACAGTATAGAAATATGCTAGACATGCAAAATATGTATTTAGCCGAAAGGTCACTTGCCTGCACCCATCAGAAATATTTTGAGAAAAGTAACAAAACAGACAAGTTACTGGCTCATAAACTGGCAGGAAAACAGGAACAAATATTAATTCCTCCATTGTTGCTGGAACAACAACATAGATTTGCACAAGACAATAGAGAAACAAAATTTGAATCTTATATAAATCTGAGAACCCTAATGATGATGACATTTCAAAGTATCTTTATCAGATGCCGATTCCATCATTTGGAGCAGTTGAATGCTCCAATTACTACACAGGAGTTACACCAAATGATTAATGCCTTGAAACCAAATAAATCGCCAGGAATAGATGGGCTACCTGCTGAATTTTACAAGACGTTTGCTGATACATTACTAGTCCCACTAAAGAAGTTGTTTGATGAGTGTATCAATATGTTAAAGATTCCTGACTCGTGGATCATATTAATACATAAGAAAGCATCATTGACCTCATCTTATCATCCAATATCACTCTTAAATCAAGATAATAAAATCCTAGCATCTATTTATGCTAAAAGGCTAAATATTAGTATTTCAAAATATATTCACCCTGTGTTATTTTCTATCTGAAGAAGCAAGGCTTACTGGTACTTTATGGAAACAACTTTATTGATCAATTAGCAAAACATTCAGTTACTGCCTTGCATAGAGCTCCGCCTTTCTCTGGAGCTAGTCACACCTTGTGTTCTAACTAGTCTAAACCAGTTTCTTGTTAACATTACTAAATGCATAACAAATCTTAAAGAGACAGGGCATAATTCCCACACACCCTGACCGAACAGGCTTCTTAGTGGGGAGGTTGTTATCAGACTGCACAAGGAGGGCAGTGAACCTTTTGAATGAATCCTGTGTTAGTAACAATCAAACTGTTTTTGCTTTCTTGGATGCTGAAAAAGCTTTTGATCGGATAGAGCGTCAATTTCTATATAAGGTGTTAGAGAGATTCAATGTCGGAATACCATTCGTAAATTTTATCAAAGCGCTTAATGATAAATCAAGTGCCTTACTTTTTATTAATAATTGTAATTCTGAATTTTTCCAAATAAGTAGGGGAACCAGACAGGGCTGTCCCTTATCTGCTTTACTTTTTGTCTGCTGCATTGAACCTTTAGCAATTATGATTCATTCATCAAATGAAATATCAGGTATAGAAATTGGTCCAACTAACTTTAAAATTAGTTTATATGCAGATGACATTATGCTGTCTTTAACAAATCCCTCACTGTCGATTCCTGTACTCCACAGATCTATATCAGATTGTGGAAAGGTATTGGAATATATGGTAAATGCTTACAAGACAGAATACATGGGACTTAACATGCCATTGCAAACTAAGAATATGATAGCTACCAAATATGGAAACTGGTGGACTCATAAGCCAGTGAAATATCGAGGTATTAGGCTAACTCCAGAAATAGACAAACCATATCAATGTAACTATCAGCCTTTATTTGATTCTGTTGCGGCAGATTTTTAAAAATGGTCCTCTATGGGAATTTCATGGATGGACAGAATAGCTATTACCAAAATGAACATTATACCAAGGATATTGTTCATTTTTTTAAATATAATGATACCAGAACCATTAAAACATTAAAGAAATTGCAGGCCATATTATTAGATTTCATTTGGGAAGGGAAGAGACCAAGGTTTTAATAACTATGTATAAAGCCCTGCACTGCTTGGGCCCTGGTTAACTGAGTGCTCACCTTGCTCTTGTGTCCCACCATTGGTAGACCCGCTCTCAGGGGCAGAGTGACCTGATTGTTCTCTGCTACAATTTGGAATGTGCGGGGGCCAGGGCTTTTTCAGTGGTTGGCCCCTGGTTATGGAACAATTTGCCACTTGAGATTAGACAGGCTCCCACTGTCAATTGGTTTAAGAGCCTCTGTAAGGAGTTCTTATTTTCACAAGAGTTTGGGGGAGGGGTGGTTTAAATTTTAATGTGGGTTGAGGTTTTTTAATCGAAATTGTTTTATGTATTATTGTAAAGCGCCATGATGCCAGAAATGGCGAGGTGGCACTATAAAAATGTTTTTAAATAAAATAAAAATAAAAATAAAGACCTTAGAAAAACCTTACGAGAAAGGAGGATGAAAGTCTGTAATGTGATAGCATACTACTATGCAACCCATTTAAAGGTGTTTGCACAATGGATTAATGTATGTCCAAGTATACCATGGTATGTGATTGAACAAAAATATGCCAAGGTCCCTCTTGCAATATTACCATGGTATAGGAAAAAGAAAATCAATGACTCTCAGGTAACAACCAACTATAACCCATGTTTTACTGCTGCTATGCTAGTTTGGGATAACTTTAAGAATATATTCTCCCCAAATGTTTCTTTACCTGCATCATTCATTTACAATGATAATTTCACATTAATTGGTGGAGTTTCAAAATGGATTAGACACACAATCTATAGATTCATTCAAGTGGTGAAAAACTATACATGCATTTCCTTAAATGATCTTACATACAAAATAGGACAGGTCCTTCTAATTCTAATGTTTGTAACACCATGCTAAATTCAGTTCTAACCACTTTTGAACAACTAATTTATGAAGCTAAGAAATGGAAAGGCTTGTTATCACAGATTTATTTGTTAATTATGAAGAGAGATGAAAACAATGTTAACAGCTTCAAAACTAGTTGGGAAAAAGCAATAGGCTGTCCAATTACATTACAAATGTGGAGGAAAATATTCTTACAATGCCCAGCATGTTCCCCTTGTGTTAACATGAAAGAGAAACATTATAAAATACTATACCAATACTACCTGACTCCTAACCAACTGAGTCATACTTACAAGAACTGTGAAGATCAGTGTTGGCGATTAGTAAAATTAGTAAAACTAATTTTATGTATATTTGGTGGTAGTGCCCTCCGATTAACTATTTCTGGGGGAAAATTGTATATGCAATATCTATAATTACACATATTTTATGCCCTGTGACCCTATAACAGTCTTGTTTGGTTACATGGAGGAACAGATAAACCTCATATATAGAGAGATGATTCAAATCTCTTGATTGCTGCCAGGATTTTGGTTGCCAGAAACTGTAGGAGTAATGCTATCCCTGCACTAAAAGAATGGTTGTGCAAAGTCTGGAAAGTAGCAGAAATGATCAAGTTAACTGAATATGTTTGTCTGAGAGATGGAAGTCTAAAAACTGCTTGTTTTTCCAATGTCTGTCACCCTTTCATTGTCTATATGAGAGATAGATATAATTTAGACATAAACGGGTATAACTGTTTCTCCCTGTTATAGCCTGACCAAAGGGGGAAGCTTACGAATGTACTCTCTATAATCTCTGCGATTGGCATCACTTTATATCTTTGTTAATTTTCAAATGTATTGATGTTAAATGCTATTGTGTTATTTTTAATGTTAATTTTGAAAGATAATCAACCCTCATCCTGGCTTTTTTGGACTCTCACTTCAAGATCTGCTATTGGATGTGAATGAAAGATGTAAAGACTTTGATTTGATTGCAATGCACTCATAGGCTGAATTCAGACAACACGATAGTCATTGGTGGGGTGATAATCAACTTTATAGTTGTTCATCTAGGGGGTACTCCACACACAACATGGAAATAAATAATCAACTGTGGTGTGGATTAGGATCAGCGCTGAGTTGACTATGGCAGCATTCGGACAACATGATAGTCAATACAACTGACGATTGTTCCCCCCCCCCCCCAGTTGCTTATTGTGTCATCCGAATTCAGCCATTCAGTCAAACTTTAGTAATATTCTAGTAGATGACAATACCCAGTTCTTTTTTTGTGTGTGGATTCTGCATACAAAACATCTAATGTATATTATATGAATGTAAAAATGTATATATTTAAATTAAAAGTTTCAAAAATAAAAAAGAGGAAGTAATGAAGGACAAACGCACAAGGCATGTGATGATGCTCAATATCTAAACCAGCCTTCCCCAAACTGGCACCCTCTGGATGTGTTGGAATGCTACTCCTATAATCCCCAGCCAACATGGCCTATGCATGACCCCTACCCAAACAGAAGAGGATCTCCCTGTCTACTTCTGTACGAGGGTTACAATCCAGGCCTGGCAAAACAAGAAGGTCAAGGGAGACTTGATACTGTGTGCCATTAATCTTTCTTGTGACACATGATACAAAATTAAGTATCATGTCACTTGAAAGATTAATGACACACAATCTAACCAGCCTGTAATTCTGGAAAATTATAGACCAGTTATGTTAATGTCTGTTCCAGGTGTATTTGTTGAAAGCAGTATTAAAGACAAAATTAGTTAGCATACAGAAGGACAAGTCCTTCTGAAGAGGAATCAACATGGCTTCCACAAAGCTAAGTCCTGTCTCACTAATCTTTTAGGGTTCTTTGAGAATGACAATAAACATGTAGACAGGGGTGATCCTGTGGACGTTGTTTACTTGAACTTCCAAAAGGCTTTTGATACAGTCCCTCATGAAAGACTCCTGAGCAAACTTAGCTGTCATGGAATAAGAAGAGAGGTCCTCTTGTGGATCAGTTACTGGTTAAAAAACAGAAAGCAGAGAGTAGGAATAAATGATAAATTCTCCCAATGGAGGGAAGTAAATAGTGGGGTCCCACTGGGATCTGTATTGGGACCAATTATTTTCAACTTGTTCATAAATGATCTAGAATTAGGAGTGAGCAGTGAAGTGGCCAAATTTACTGATGACACCAAATTATTTGAGATGATTAAAATGAACAGGAATTGTGAGGAGCTCCAAAAGGATTTCTCCAAGCTTGGAGAGTGGGCATCCAAATGGCAGATGCAGTTCAATGTAAGCAAGTGTAAAGTGATGCACATTGGGACAAAAAGTCCCAAGTTCAAGTATAACCTGATGGGATCTGAGCTGGTGGTGACCGAACAAGAAAGAGATCTTGGGGTTGTTATAGACAGCTCAATGAAAATGTCAACCCAGTGTGTGGCAGCTGTAAAGAAGGCAAACTCCATGCTACGCATAATTAGAAAAGGAATTGAGAAAAAACTGCCAGTATCATACTGCCTTTATACAAATCTATGGTGTGACCATACTTAGAATACTGTGTACAGTTCTGGTCACCACACCTTAAAAAAAGATATTGTAGAGCTGGAAAAAGTGCAAAAAAAGGGCAACTAAAATGATTAAGGGACTGGAGCATCTTCCCTGTGAGGGAAGGTTATAATAGCTGGGATTGTTTAGCGTGGAAAAAAGGAGGCTAAGGGGAGACCTGATAGAGGTGTACAAAATTATGCATGATGTGGAGAATGTGGATAGGAAGATATTTTTCTCCCTCTCCCATAATATTAGAACTCAGGGTCACCCCATGAAGCTGATTGGTGGGAAATTCAGGACAGATAAAAGGAAGTACTTCTTCACACAGCACATAGTTAAACTACAGAATTCACTACCACAAGATATGGTGATGGCCACCAATGTAGATGGCTTAAAAGGGGGTAGGATAAATTCCTGAAGAAGGCTATCAATGGCTACTAGTCATGAAGGTTATGTGCTACGTCCAGTTTCAGAGGCAGTAAGCCTATATATACAAAAGTTGCTGGGGAACATGGGTGGGAGGGTGCTGTTGCACTCATGTCCTGCTTGTGGGTCAACACCTGGTTGGCCACTGTTTGAACAGAGTGCTGGATTAGATGGACCCTTGGTCTGATCCAGCATGGCTCTTCTGATGTCCTATGTTCTTAAATTGTCATTCTCTAATTTTCATTATAAAGTATATATACCCACACTCCATTTCTATTCCATGGAAATGGAAAACTTCTTCCATTATATTTTGGCTGTGTCAGAGAAAAAATTACATAGTGACAACCTTACTAGGCAGGCAGCAAAAAGTAGGTGTACTGAGCTTGTTTTGGGCTACTGGTGGGCTACTGTTGACTTAGTTGGTCACAGGTTGTTCAGGCTTGCTCTAGATAAAGAGCAGTCAGAGGCTTATGTGAACAGAAATTCAAATAAAGCTTCAGCTATTCAGCTTAAAGTCTCTAATTATATTCCTATGTTGCACTTTTCATCCGTTGCTGCAACAGTCATGTTGACCTCTTCATGATGCTGCTGTTTAGGGTACAAGCATTGTTATATAGGCCCCCTTCACACGAGGCTTTTATTGTGCACTTGTGGTTGTTCATGGAAGTTTGCGGGTCCTTTTCACAATGTTTTCATCCTCCAGTGCGTTTCCCATTATTTTATGTTTAACCCTGCCATTCCTTAACTTGTTGAAAATGCAATAATATTTCAAAAATCACCTAATATCACAGTGCCATCTACTGGCTGCATAAATGGAGCAAATGGAACCTGCCCAAAAAGCAAATGGCCCCCCGAAAAGGGGGAGTGCATGTATTGTTTCGATCATAATCTCATAAAGACTCTGGAAGAAGAAGCCCCAGTAAGGGTGCAGGATTTTTGCTTCAATGTAGAGAAGCCCACAATGTTGCAGTGAAATATATTGTTAAAAATATTGGCGCAAACCTTCACTTCCAGATTCCTTTTCCCTCCGTTGTAAAGTGGTTATGCTTAGTGGTGAGGGAAGAGAAACTATTCCACTATTTCAGACAGGTCTCCCTCTCCCCTCCTTACATTACGTTAATGTTAACAAGGCCTTCGAAAGCGTGTTCCTGTATGATACGTGATACAGTATAATTTGTTGTACCTAATGGATTTTACAGCAGCCTGGTATTGTCAAGTTGACCATTTTTATGTAGCTGTTTGAAAAGTCCCGCTTTGATTACTTCATGCTTGGTACCACAACAGCTGTCTCGCAAAAGGCAAATAAGTGAGATTTTGAAAGGGACTTGATGGGTATTTTGTAAGGGACTTGATGGGTATTTTGTATTTGCCACAAGTGGATTCCCTGGCGTCTCACCTGAAAGGCAGGATACATTTAAGTCGATTAAGAGCTTTATGTTGACTAAAGAAAGGTGATGGGATAGATCTAGTATGAATTAAAGAACACAATCTTTCAGCTGTCTTCACATTTGCCTTTGAAACAATAATAGCGTCAAGCTCTCCTTTCCCCCTGCTCGCTCCTAGTTTATCAAGTGGCAGATGGGTGATTTTTACTTGTTAGGGTGAATTGACTTCTTACAAAGGCATTTCCACTGCACTGCCATAAATCAGTTGGAAAGGGCGACTGTGAGAACAGAAAATCAGCACCCTGGGCCTTGTCATTTTGCCATCCAGCCTGCATGCTGGGACATCTGTTCCCACAATCCGTTCAAGCGAAAAGGTGTGTATATATTGCATGTCTTCAAAACTTTGGAAAGGTGTTGCTGTTGAAGTGCGTTTTGCTTGATTAAAGGGGAACTGGAGCAGCTTGCAGAAATGTATTTATTGGAAATGATGGGTAAAACCTGATGGGAGTCCTGAACTTCAACATACTGATCTGCATGAAATGCCCACTGGACTCAATGAAAGGGGCATGTGTGCCTGTGCAGAATTGGAGGCTTACTATTGCAGTATAGCTTTACTCATGTAGGTATTTGGCTCTCCCAATGTTGTGAGGGTCTTCTGTCCTCAAGAGATTTGAGCGCAGAGAATAGTTTAATTTCTAAAAAGAAAGGTGCTGAGACTTAAAGGCAGGCTTCATAAGAGGAACAATTGTTCCTTCCTTGGTCAGCCAATGAACTACTAAGCTGCCTTCAGAGAACTTCCTCCAAAAGTGAAGACATCTGTTCTCTCCCTGAGAGCTGCAGAGCTGAAACAAAACAAAAGTAGCCACTTTGACCAAAATTCCAAAATCCATATTAGCGTAATTTTTTTTTATTAGGCCAACCAAAAGAGCATGGAAGGTTGTGGGAAGGGGGAAGAGGAATAGGAATAGGACAGGAAAAATAAATCTGAACTGATGGTGAAATCATAATATCTGCATGTTCAGAGTCCCCATATGAAATGGGGAGGAGGAATCTTCAGACATTCAAATTAGGTTCTGCAGGTCATGCAATGGTTACAGGTTGGACCTCCAGCTGCCCCTAGGATTGCAGGGAATCTGAAAGGTAAGAATATTGGATTCCCCCATTTTGGAAATATGAAAGCAGGCTGTTACTCAGGGCCTATCTACACTGTCCCTTGGAACGTTCCAAATAGGTGCGTTCTAAAACGTCTTAGGCCACATTAACCAGTACTCACATTACAGGAGAAAAAAATCTTCAGTCTTCAAAGCAGTATGGGAGGTCTCACACACTCTTCTGTCTTTCTCTTTCGTTTTTACAATGAGTTTAGGGCAAAGAATTGTGGGAGTTGTAGTTCAGTCACCCACTTCCTCCTTAGTTCTCCTTTCATTCACTAGCTTTCAATGAGTATAGGGCTAGGCATTGTGGGTGTTGTAGTTCACTCACCCATTTCCTCTTTCTTCCCCACCAATCAACTGCTAAGCATTTGGGCTCCGGTCAATGAAGCACTGCCCTCACGAATCGCAAACGGTAAGGAAGGACACATTATTTTATTTAAAACGATTTATTAAAAGTAAAAACCACTGTATATTGCTGAAGTGAGTTTTAAAAAAACCTCAGGTATACATCGTTAAAGGGAGTGCGTCATGTGGCCCAAAGAGTTTTCATTACCCTTATGAAACGTTACAAACCTCGTGTGTAGATCGGCCTCAGTTGTGTTTCCATGCTGCGCAAAGCACCTTGGCCCCTTTTATAAAGGGATCCAGACAGAAACTAAGCAGTCTTTATATTAACCAGTCTGGAGATAATTTCAGATGCTGTACTGGGTAAAAAAAGCCAACTGAAACCAAATTGAGTAGCTTTACCTAGTATTTGGAGTCGAGTTGTGTGCCTCATTTTCCTCCATGTTTGGGTCAGGCCTGGTTGGTGGGTTTGAAAATGCATTGTAGTTTATTTAATTTGCCTCAGTCCAAATCAACTGGACAGAGGAACTACCGACACCAAGTATCATGGTCTTGTCTGGATTGAGTCTCAGTCTATTGTTCTTCATCAGTCCATTACAATACCTTTTGATCTGGAATCACCTCAGATCTTTGTCCTATCAAAGATTTATTCACAAAATTCCTTAAACAAGACGGCTGTGGTTCCATGAAAGACAATTATGATTTGTCACATAAGAAGATATTGATATCTCAGGGACAGAAACAATTCTGTCGGGCTAATGCTGAGTAAGTATTATCTTAATATTTGGCCAAGCATGTTGTTTGTTGTTGTTGTTGTGGCTGAAGAGGTTGCTCTCTTGGCCTTTGAGCTGGAGAGGCTTTTGTGGTGGGTGGTTGGCTTGTGCTTTCAGTTAATGAGCCTGGAGGTCTCAATGCTTTTTAATAGCTTTAGTCATATGTGACTTCATGCATGAACAGTCTGAAACCAGCCAAAAGGAAGGTCAGGCAACATGCTGATAAGGAAATCATCCTAAATCTCCATTTTGGATGATTTCATTGAAAAAAAATGCTTCCTCTTGTGACAAGGTCACATTTGAATTTGAATCACCTTCTCTCCTTTTGGCATTATGCAAACCTGCTTTGAACAGCTGCTTCATATTGCGGCTTCCTTTCAGTGATTCTTTTCAAGTATAGCTAAACACCTGTGTTGACTCTGCCTGCTCTTCTAGGGGGTTATGCCTGCTTGGACTACTAAACAAAAATTAGCACTGCTGATTGGCACACACGGAGGCTGCAATTTTCATAGCTGTACTTGTCCAGTTCTTGGGTAGGTGAAGTGGCTCAAGCACGCCATACTTAAGTTTTTGTTATTTCCTCATTTGGTTAGATTTTCATTGCTGGTCAATGTGCTCAGTGCTGATTTCCCAGCAGTAGTAGCTATATTGCATTGGTGGGATTTCTAAAAGGAGACCACATCATACTCTGCAAAATGTGATCATACAATGTCTTCTTCCCCCACCCCTGCAGGCATATGATGCATCTGCTCGTTTGTTCAGCTTCTCCTTTCTTTCCAGAAAAGACAAAGCAGAACCATCATCTTCCTTCTGTACCCAGGGTCATCACAAAATATGCAAGGGTTCTGTACACAGGGGTGGTATCATCATAAAAGATGCAGGTAGCTTCTGGAGCTACTGTGTTCAGTTTCCAGCAGGTGGGATAGTAGTAATCTAGCCATTCACCTTTTCTGGATACTGTTGCACTGTGTTCTGTTTTTTTGGGACATTGCAACCATGAGCCAATCTACACAATTGCTTGTTATGTTTCATAATGCTGATTTTTATGTTTTAAATTATTGCGTTTTAAAAAGTGTTAGGCCACATTTTCTTAAACTTACGGTTCAGTAGATAATTTACTCTGTCTTTACTGCGTTTAATGAGGTCTCACTGACTCTTCCCTGCATTTCTTTCTTTATCGTTCCTTCCTTGCACCGTAGTTTCCATGCCCACTTCCTCCTAATCCCCACTTCCTTTCCCTGGCTTGCATTGAATTTTTAACTGTTGAAGCACCCAGGAGAGGAGAGACAAAAAAACCTGCAGCCATAAGGGAAGCCAAAGGCAAGAGTAAGCATTTGGGCACCTGAAATGAAGGCCACACCCACACTTGTGTGATTGGATACCAGATGCTTGAAATCAGCAACTCAAATCCGGTAAGGAAAGACACATTCTTCTCCTTACAATGATTTATCAAAATAAAAGAATGGAGTATATATCATTAGATTGTATTAATTAACCACGGCTATAAAGCGTTACAGTAAGTGTGTCATGTGACCCAATGAGTGCTCGTAACCCTTTCTAAACATTGCAAACCTAAAGTGTAGATTCCCTCCATGTGTGCTGACTTCTCTTATTCAGTTCAGTGGTTTGCTCTCAGTTTCTTTTTGGAGGAACTTCAGGAGTTTTGGTAATTTTCATTCATCATTGCCCTCCCTGCTATCATCAAGAATAACAATTTAAAGACATTCTAATTAGTGCTGTGCCAAAAATTTCTCCCATGAGAATTTCAACCATTCTCATTCAATTTGATAGGAAAGAAATTCCTTTCGGGAAAAAATTCAAAGGAGAAGAAACTTTGGAGAAATTCTCATGGGTCTGGTTCAGGGTTCTTCTGCTTACCTTACTTGTGAGATTGTTGAGGAGTGTGTGTGAGTGTCCTGTCTTCCATTGTACAATCATGTCTCTGACAGCCTGTAGCCTCCTTGGTGTCCCACACTTCCCACCCAGGGGAATTTATCATAAATTTATTCCTCTCCTAGGGCCTTTTCAGATCAGGAAGTGCAGGTAGCCTGGGAGACTGGAGAGCAATGATGAAATGTGTAATAGAAAAAAAAATATAATAGTACCCTCAGCCACCTTACAGTGATTAGGTAAGGTAAAAAACACCACCAACACACATTCAAAATAATTTTTAAAAATGCCCCGAGAATGAGGCAGAAAACTGGAAGCCCTTTTCATAGAAATTCCTGGGATTTTTCTTTTCTTACCTCCTAGAAATTAAAGGATGCTTTTCAGAATTTTTGCCACATTTTCTTCACCATTAGTTTTTGTGGTGGCTGCATTCCCTCCCCTCAATGCCCTTGAGAGATGCGAAGTACATGGGGCATTGTGGAGATTGCAAAATGGGGTTGATGCTATTGCCACTTGGAGTCGCAGTGCACAAAAAGAAAAGAAAAACCCTTAGGAAAAAGAAAGAAAGAAAGAGTTGTACACTTCTTTCCAAGGATGATGCCTGCCTGTTGGAAATTGTTGGAGAATTTCTCCTCCCCCTGGAGAAATCCGGTGAAATTGTCCCTCTAATTTCTCTACCCACAAAGAGGGTGAAGGATTTTGAGAGGCCACTTGTGCACAGTTTGAATTCTAACTAGGTAGAATGAATGCCTATGGGGTAGTGGCATTGTGATGGCAGGCTCTGCCCTTGACCCACACGCGTACACACACACACCTTGCTTCAGACATCAGAATGAACACATGTAGGTTGGAGGTGGAATTGCCTATCAGGTTTTGGAGTGAGGTTCTATTTCCAGGTGTAGCCCCTCTATGAAGTTGTTGCTAATGGCTGCAGTTCAGCAGTGCCCCTTCCTCTTTCTCCCCATGTGAATCCTTTCTTAGGATAGCCAACGCTGCCCTTCCCTGCATTTTGCCCTAATTGCAGCATAGCCATGGCCCTATAGGTAACTAGCTCCAACCCTTAAGGGTGCTATGGCAGATAATTGGCCATCCACACTGGTTCTGCTGAACCACTCCTGCCCAGGAGCAAGGATCATTTAAAGATTCCAGAGGGTCATTTCCCCCCAAGTTGAGATATTTGTATTGCCTTGTTAAAATCAAAGGCTATTTTTCTCCTTGTCTGTATTGCTCCTTTCATTTATAGACTTTCTCCCATGGGATTGGAACTGTAGATGATTGTGTACATTTATATTTAATACTGGGGAACTAACCAGCCATGTCGGTATTTATATGGCTCCAGTGTCATATGAAAATGCATTGTACAGCTGAAATTGATGTTTATCCTTTCACTGTCAGATACTGAGTTTCACTGTTGTCAATTTAATGTTTGTGTGCACACACACGTGTCTGTGTAGCCCCATGCCCACTTTTGCAGTGAAACTGAGAAATATAACCTGTATGGGTTGCTCTGAGGATTAGTTAATGTGTGTGTTCTTCATTAAAATACTTTGTACTGTTTCATGTCACTTTGATTTGAAACAGAGTGAATGGAAAATGGTGGGGTAGGCATCAACAGAATTTGCTTAAAAGAGGTTGTTTTGTGTCATTATAAATAAATAAAATGAGGTCATAGCTGGTTTCATTTTTTTAAGTGTTACTGGAGAAAATGAATTAGCATTGGTATGATGAAACAATCCTTGGTCTTTTATTTGATCAACCCAGAATTTTTTAGGTGATGATTTTCAGTTCCATTTATTAAAGCAAAACAAAATCCTAACACAGAAATGCACTTTGGGGTGCCCTATCTTTGGGAAGCTTGACTAATATTTGTCCTTAAATCCCAATATCTTATAGAACAGAAGCCACCATTGAAATGTGTTTGGTACACTAATACTCCATCGTTGTTCCAAAGACAGAAGCTCTATTCAGTTATTGGGTTCCATCTGGCCTACTTTTTCCCCTTGGTTTGTATCCGTGGTTTCCCCCTCCATTTCCTTAGCTAGTTGAGCGCTGGGCACTTTCAAGTCTGTGCATTGTTGTGCTATTTCAGCTTATGTATCTTTCCACCTGTAACACTACTATGCCGGCGAAATCTCTCATCCTGTCCCCTAGGTTCTCCTTCCCCCTGCAGTTAATTTTTAATTTTTTTATTTCTGCACAAATATAATAGTACGGTAGCCTGAAACTGAGCAATTACGGTAAAACAACACACTCTGCTTTCTCCTAAAATCTTATTAAACAATATAAGTGAAGAGAAAGTATTACAATTAGTTTTTGGAGACGTTTGTGGTCAATGTTGGCATGGCAAGCGGAAGCTGACATTGTTCTGGTCAGGAAACCTAGATATGCCTACTTAGGAGTAAAAACCACAGAGTTGAATGGGACCGAGTCCCAGGCACGCTCACCTTCTCCGCAGGGTGTTCAGGCGCCCTCGCTCCCTCCCCTTTCATGGTTGAGCAGTTGAGTGGAGAACCGCCCCACCCTTCTCTTTTATCAGCAAGAACACCCTTTGACACGCATGTCCCCAACAAAAAATGGGATGGTCCGATATAGTGCAAGGACTGCAATACACAGAAGGGAGGAATGGCTTTATTGCCAGGGAGGGGAAAAAAGGACTTTCCACACTCCAAAATAAGATGGAAAGGGGAGGGGAAGAGGCGAGATAAGTGCAGGACAAGGATGACGTCATGTGAGTACTGCTCTGCAAAAACACATACCAGGCATGGCAAGAGTGTGATAAATCACTGGTGTGATGGAGTTCAAAGTCTCCTCAGAATTTACTTCTGAGTAAACAGGAATGAAATAACAGGAGAAAGGCCACTTTATAACTACCCCAGCATTCCTTACACTCCCTGTGAAATATTCAGTAGTGACTATTGCAAGGATTCTTTGATGCATATTAGGAAAACAGAAGCCAAAGTTCCACTCTGTGGTCTATCAGCAATGTACTAAGGGCAGGGATGGGCTTCCAAATGTTTGGGATTACACCTACCATAATTCCTGACAATTGGCCATGTTAGCACGGGCTGATGGGAGCTGAGTCCAAATGATTTAGAGGACACCAGTTGTCCATCCCTGTGCTAGGGTACCAGTTAATATAGGATTAAGGATGTTAACTGGGAAAATCATTTAATTTTGCAACTTCATGTTCATTTTCAAAACCATCCTTGTTTTCATTAATCTTTGTTGGCATTGCCTTCATTTTGTTATTGATCACTTTGCCATTTTTTCCATCGATGTCAATGAAACATCAAGCCTGTCTTCTTCCACCTGTAACGTTTGTGCTTTTCATCCAAATGTTATGACATTTGTAACTTTTCTACCAATTCATCATGGTAGATAGATAGATTGTTCCTGTTTTATAGAGGCAAATAAAAAAAAAATGGGGTGGGGAATCCCATAAGCTTGTTATTACTTTCAAAGGAAGACCTAGGTAGTTTTCTCCAGTTTGTAATGTTGACATTTTCCATCCAAACAGCAGAAAATTTGCAGGCGTTCTACTGCTCCCTGGGGCATCAGATGTGTCAAACTTCAGATAGATTGGACAAAAGGTCTGTTTTAGAAGAAATGAAATAAAATGGAAAGTGAACATCTAAAGTTTTCTACTAATTGAAACAAATGCACCCATCTTCATATAAAAGGACCCACTCTCATTTTTCACCTTTGCTTTTGTTTTCAATTTTATTTTACATTACCACAAATGTAAAATGAAAGTGGCTGCATTTGTTTCATTTTAAAAGTTTTAAAAATGAATGTTCATCCGTACATGTCCATCTTTTTTTTAGAATGAATTTTTCCAAGTAACAATGAACAGTAACAAATTCAGATGCATCACATATGAGCCAATTTGATTACAGCCTTTCCGATCACCCAGATCTCTGTTTGGTACAAGCAAGATTATCTGATGAAGTTATCATTCATCATCCTGATAGATCACTCCATAGAGTTCTCTGTGTCTTAGGAGATTGTCATATATTCTTCTCAATATTACCAAATTCAGTAAATGGATCCCATATGAATCCCATGTTCCATAAAAAGTGTCAATTTCTACTTGGGCTCTTTGTACCTGATTTTTAGTGAGTTCCTCCATTAGTGCAAGGGGCCACATTTTCTGTTTCCATATGGTAAGAGAAAGTTCATTTGCTGATTTCCAGTTAGCAGCTATGACCAACCTGGCTGATGTCCACCTTGATTAAGCTACTGCTTGAACTGTGTTCTCTACAAGAACGGAGCGCAAATCAGGCGTAGAGGTGCGTTATCTCTCCGATTATGCGCATTATCGAATGCGCGTTAAACAGCGAGTTTTATTTTGCTCCGGCCATTAAAGCGCATGTAAAGCGCATTTTGGTCATCCGTTAGTGCGCTTCGCCGCCTCTCGCCGTCTCTCGTGTAGAGGTATTAGGCGTAAATGCGCTTCAGCGATTATGCGCATAATCGCCTAACCAGGCGCAAAAGCGAATCCTTGTAGAGGGGACCCTAGTCAAGGTGCTCGTTTTAACGGATAACACCTTACATGGCTCGGGACTAGAATACCTGATGGAACACCACTCCTCACCTGCACATACCTGGACACTACGCTGAACATCTGGGGCTTTCCTCCAAGTGCCATCTCCAAGGGAGGCTCAGAGAGTGGTGACAAGGGAGAGGGCCTTCTCAGTGGTCCAACTTATAACTGTTGAAGCACAGGACACATTCCATAGACTACTTTCATAGTATTATGAAATGAACTCCCCACTCAGGCCTGCCAGGTTTCAACACTGCCATCTTTTCAGCACCAGGTTAAGACTGTCATCTACTTTCAGGCATATGCCAGCCATCTGTACAGGTCTAGTATTCTACTGAAACTGTTTTTAGCTGTCTAAATTGTTTTAAATTTTATATATTTATATTTTGATGCTGTGTTTTATTATCCGATGAATTGTTGTAAATCACCTAGAGAGCTTCAGCTATAGGGTGCTATAGAAATGAAATTAATAATAATAATAATAATAATAATATACCAGGTAGCTGCAAAATGACTTGATGAAGCCACAGGACATTGCAAGGAGGTGCTAGCATAACACGGAAGGGGAAGACAGACAATAGCTGTATGTCACAGAATGCACCCACCATCACTACCTCGATTTATGTGGCTCATCATGGGACATGTTTTGTTATTTCTGAGGGAAGCAAAGCCTTTACTTTAACTCACCTGTTTGGCACACTCTGTTTGTTTGCATGCATGTTTGCTTGTAACAGACAGCTTATCTACACTACTGCTTTAAAATGGTTTAAAACTGTTTAAAACGGTTTATAACACTCCATATACAGTTTTCAAAATGTTTTCAAAGTGTTTTATCCTGCGTGTGTAGATAGGCTCACAATGTTCCCCTTGAACACTGAAATATCTGAAATTTGTTGGGCATATGTAGGAATAAATCCTGAGTTGCCCTTCTGTGAATGGAACAGCTCCTTCCTCCACTGCAATGTAGTGGAGGTTTCAATTGAAAGAAGCGGGGAGATGACTTTACTGATTTCCCTGGCAGTCCCCTGTGCCATCTCCCACACTGTTCTGGAGGGTCTCCAATTCTCTGGACCAGATTTTCAAGGGGGAGTAACAGTGGATTCAGGGGGAAAGAGGGTTAACCTCCCCTCTTCTTCTAGTGGGAGAGGCCCATGACTGGAGTTTCACTCTTGGGAACTCTGGAACCAAGCTATAGCCAGGTTCAAATACAAATTGAACTGGTAAGAAACATAAGGTCAGCATTATTACAATCCCACAATAGTTGCGTAGAGAAGCTAAAGGCCTACCAGCTATCACAGGAGGTGAGCAACATCACTTAATTGTAGAATTAATCGTTGCAGAAGACCAGTTGAAATTTCCGTATAGGCAAGGGGGACTTGCAACAAAATGTTGGAGTTCGGAGTACTCCTGTTCAGAGTACTAGCCCTTCTTTCCTCTTCCATGGTACAGTTTTACAAGATACAACATGCTTGGCCCTCACTGGGCTGTTTTTAGGTGTCCCCCTCCCCCAGGTTATTTTCTCTAAACACTTTATGCACTTCTGCAATCCTTGGGGTTTCACCCAAGCCTGCTGACACTTCCCTTTTGTGTGTGGATGGTGTTATTTTGGTTGCATAAGGATCCACCCTCAGATAATGAGTTCACTATTAGTATGATGATGCATCCCCCATCTGATGGTCTAACAGTGCAATCCCCTACATGTCTACTTAAAAGTAAGTCCCATGGCGTTCAATGGAGCTTACTCCCAGGTCAGTAGGTATAGGATTGCAGTTCTGATCAGCCTTGGTATCCAATAAAGTTTTGCACAATTGAGGAAAACATGCTAAATGAAAGAAAATAAAGATGCGTTAAAGTAGAAATCTGCTGTGTGTGTGTGTGTGTGAGAAGCTAAGTCCTTGATACCCAGCCAGCTGTTTTTAGAAAGGGCACATTGGTGTGAAATGTTGTCCTAATCCAGGGCAGCAAATATCAACCTGTCATAAAGTGGAGGGCTTTTTATGTTACACTTGACATGATCTCTGATCGGACTGCATGCCCTCCATCTGCAACAGGAGATGGGAGAACGGTGTTGCTGTGAAAGGGCAGCAGTGAGCAGCACGTGGATAATGGGCTAGAGCTAGCTGGTTGACTCAAAATGGCAGTTGTGTTATACTTTGGCTCATGATTTCATTGGGAAATAAAAGTGTGGTTTTGTTCTTTGGGGCCACGACTTATTGCACGTGACCATTCCAATTATTTTCACAGGAGTTATACTCTGCTGTTTGTTCCCTTTTTATTCTTTCAGTTAGATGTGTTTATCTGTTGGTTCCAACATGTAGCAAATAACTTTAAAAATAATCATCATCTGACTCCCCACTCCAAAGAGAAGGCAGTTCACAACCATCAAAGCTTTGAGACTCAGTAGAGAACATTCAGCTTGGAAGAAGATATCCCCCTCTGTTTTTGTTTCCTTTCGTGCACAGAAAGTATTTCCAGACGTTTTGCAGATGAAAGCGTGGATGCTAGACGGGAGCTCCTTTGAGCTTCGCCTTTGCATGCAGACACAAAAACCGCTTAGCAAGTTGGGAGCCGGGGAGAGAGAGAGGGCAAGGACTGGGCAACCACATCACAACCAGCCAGGCATTGTAAAGAGCATTGCATTTGGTTCTCATTAAGAAAGAGCAAATTCAATTAGAGAGCCCTGTGGAGAAGCAGCAGTAAAAGGATAAGAGTTGAGCTTTACCACAGAAACAAAGGCCTTGATTCGATGCATAGTTAGGGGAGCTTAGAGTTGGCTTAATTGGATATTCCATCATAGGATGATATCAGATTTTGTTACTTATAATGCATTCTTTTCTTCCATCCCATTTCCTCCCCCCCCCCACCTCCATTACAATTTGATTTCTTGCTGAAAATAAGCCATTGGCAGTTCTCGATGTATACCTTTAACGAAAAAATAAATTACTAGGGTTTGGAGAATATTATCAATCATCTTCTCTTGAGAGGTAAGCAGTGATGTGTATGAAAAATCAGTGGACACTGGCTCTATTTTCTTCCTTCTTTCTCCTGTTTGTCCTTTGTAGCGGAGCCTTTAGAATGTCACTTCGGTAATTCTCCACAAAACCTGATTCTCAAGCCCACAAGAGCCTTAAATTACTTTTTGGGGTGGGGATTTACACAAAGAGCTTTATGCATTCCTCTAGTTGTTAGCTATTAAATTAGCTGGACATAGTCCAACTACAGTTTTTATAGAGTCAATTATAAATAAATATTTCATTGTATATATGGTATTGCCAAAGGGCCATGGCTGTGAAGTTAATTACTCTGCAGTTAGGTTTTAAGGTGAAACTTAACCCCCCCCAAAAAAACTGGGGTGAAAGTGGGGAAACAGATACTGCAAAATTTGCCTGCAGAATCGGTCATGTCATTGCAGGGGAATGCCGACCGTATGCTTTTACAAGCAAGCAGAGCAGGCAAGGGTCATCTTTGTTATGACTGTGGCTGCTAAAGCATTCATAAAGTGACTGTTTTTGCATAGTATGCACCCTGCAGTTTTGTAGTTGCAGAGTGGGTAGTTACTTCAAGTTCTCAAAGCAACATTTAGCTGAATGTAAATTCTTTCTGTATGGAAGGTGGCTCTGGAAATATGGTATGTACAAGTGCATTGGGAAAGCTTCTCAGTTGCCTCATCACTATTTTAGTTACTCTGTGGATGTTTTGGTTCTCCTGTTGCCAGAGAGGATCAAGAAGTGGCGGGATGAGGCTTCCTGGGATGGGGCACTTAGAGCTTTTCTATACTTTTCTACACTGCTACATCTACTTTCAGTAGACTGACCAGATAAAATCCAGGTCAGGGCTCATGTAACTTTAACAGTTGTAGAGAAAAGGGAATTTCAGCCAGTGTCATTTGTATGCAATTAGTTCCTGGTGAAATTCCCTCTTCATCACAACAGTTAAAGGTGCAGGCACTATACTAGAGTGACCATATACAAAAGAAGGCAGGGCCCCTGCAACTTTAACTGTTGTGATGAAGAGGGAATTTCACCAGGAACTAATTGCATACAAATGACACTGGCTGAAATTCCCTTTTCTCTACAACTGTTAAAGTTATATGAGCCCTGACCTGGATTTTATCTGGTCACCCTAACTTTCAGTTTTGTCGTGGAACTGAGATCTGAGCATTATATGAAGAGCATTTCCTTTCCTGATTTTCTGCTGCATAATCTCTGGGTGTCACTGTGGTATGGTGGACTAGTGCAAAAGACAAGCAGAAACAGTGTTTTCCTTTGCTTTCTTTAAATAACACTGCATTTTTTATGCTCTAAAAAAACTGTCTGAAAGGGCTGTTTAAAAACAGGAGTGAATCTGGACGGTCGTAACGACGTCTAAAGAGCCCATTAACAACTGGGAGTAGGGAGTGACAAGCCCACAATAAATACCTTGTGTAGAAAAGCTCTTCTTTTCATTCTAAAGTGACTGGTATGACCAGGGCAGGATCTACACTATTGCTTTACACTAGGGTGACCAGATAAAATCCAGGTCAGGGCTCCTATAACTTTAACAGTTGTAGAGAAAAGGGAATTTCAGCCAGTGTCATTTGTATGCAATTAGTTCCTGGTGAAATTTCCTCTTCATCACAACTGTTAAAGTTGCAGGGGCCCTGCCTTCTTTTGTATATGGTCACTCTAGTATAGTGCCTGCACTAGGGTGACCAGATAAAATCCAGGTCAGGGCTCCTGTAACTTTAACAGTTGTAGAGAAAAGGGAATTTTAGCCAGTGTCATTTGTATGCAATTAGTTCCTGGTGAAATTCCCTCTTCATCACAACAGTTAAAGTTGCAGGCACTATTAGGCTGACCATATGAAAAGGAGGACAGGGTTCATGTAACTTTAACAGTTGTAGAGAAAAGGGAATTTCAGCCAGTGTCATTTGTATGCAAGTAGTTCCTGGTGAAATTCCCTCTTCATCATGACAGTTAAAGTTGCAGGTACTATACTAGAGTGACCATATACAAAAGAAGGCAGTGCCCCTGCAACTTTAACTGTTGTGATGAAGAGGGAATTTTACCAGGAACTAATTGCATACAAATGGCACAGGCTGAAATTCCCTTTTCTCTGCAACTGTTAAAGTTACAGGAGCCCTGTCCTCCTTTTCATATGGTCAGCCTAGGCACTATACTAGAGTGACCATATACAAAAGAAGGCAGGGCCCCTGCAACTTTAACTGTTGTAATGAAGAGGGAATTTCACCAGGAACTAATTGCATACAAATGACACTGGCTGAAATTTCCTTTTCTCTACAACTGTTAAAGTTATAGGAGCCCTGACCTGGATTTTATCTGGTCAGCCTAGCCTGCACCTTTAACTGTTGTGATGAAGAGGGAATTTCACCAGGAACTAACTGCATACAAATGACACTGGCTGAAATTCCCTTTTCTCTACAACTGTTAAAGTGACAGGAGCCCTGACCTGGATTTTATCTGGTCAGCCTACTTTACACTATTGTCCTGGGGCCCAGGAAATGCTCCATATACAGTTTTCAAAATGTTTTCAAAGTGTCATATCCTGCTTGGTGTAGATCTGGCCTAAATCTGCTAACACTCCAAATTTGAAAATGGGGACTCCTTAGGAGGATGGATTTGTGGAACTTGGGACTTATTCTTATTCGTAAAAGATGCAATATTTATTTACTGCACTTGAAACATCCATCAGCCTTAAGCCATCATGGCCAGGCATGGTGGGAGTTGTTGTCCAAAACATATGGAGGGCTGTAAGTTGTCCATCTCTGAGCTCGCTTATCCTTGGGGAAATGGAAATAAGCTTGCTCACTCCTTTGTTTATTGGGAGTGGCTGGGCGAGCAATGGGGATGGAGTCAAGTGGTGAGGTCCTTTCCCCCTTCCATGCCTTGGATGTAGGTATAGAAGGGGTTGTTTCAACATCTGTCCTTTGGAATGTTCTCCAGTAGCCAGCAACCACTAGTTATTGAATACACAATATAGTATTACTGCTCCAATGTATGCATATTCTTACATTAACTCCTCTAAATCTTATAAACTTTTATTAACACAAATCTTCATAACACAATTTAGTTAAGCGATGCCATATGAAGGCTGGCTGGCTGAGTCTTATGTGACAGCTGACAATGCGCGTGGGTGTAAAATTTAAAGAGCAGCTCTCACCATCACTGCTTTCTTTGGAGATTTTTCAGTGACCACTCTTGGTGGGATGGGGAGTCTCCCATATAATAGTGGCCATCCACATGGAAAACTGCTCTACACTTTACACCGCCTTTCCATATATCTGAAGTACAATGTAGAGTCTACACTGTTGAGTCTTCCTTTGGGTACAAACCACTTAATCCAGGACATAAGCCATTTCACTAGCATCAGTGCACTGAACTGGCTTAATTGGCTTGTGGTTTACAGTGAAAGGATGCCAAGATCAGCTCATGAACAAACCACCAGCAGGAAATGTATTTGTGGAATAAAATATTCATTGTGAATTATTTTGCTCAGCTCCATCTGTCACAGCGAGATGTTTTCTCCAGATCTATGCCACTGTATTATTTCGAGGAAAATGAAATGGCTGGATGTGTGTGTGTGGCACAATTCTTTTTAAAGGAGTTTCTAGAATTTCAAGCTGGTTGTTGAATCTGCACCTGGTACAGGTGCTGCAGGGTGGGAAAATAGTGTTCAAGTGTTTCTTTGAAGTTAGCTTGTTGCAGGAGGATAATCAGTCATCGAAATCAGAGCCTTTCTGACTAAAGTAAAGAGAAGGTTAGAAGAAAAGTGATTTTTAATTTATTTTGCTATCTCAACACAATCTTCCCAAATTCCTCCCCTTCCTGACCCAACAGCCCATAAATTCTAAGGAGATAATTTCTCCTCTGCTGCCACTGCCTCATTTCAAGCTATTGACATACCAGAAGTTCTTATTGTCCACACAACTTATGGAATTGTCCAGAAGACATGGGCAATGCCATTAACTGCTACCTGCTGATATACAAACAATCAGAGGAATTCACTTCTCCTGCATTATCAGGTGACCATGGACTCCTTCTTTTAAGATTTTGTCTATTCTCTCCTAAATTTGTCTTGCCCCTATGTCCTTTTTGCCTTACTTTTATTCCACTTGGGTTAGATCCAGAGTTAGTCACGACTAATTTAAATCTCATGGATTTCAATGGGCCTACCGTTTGCATGACTTAAGTCTAGCTCCAGCCCAGTGTCTCACAGTAGCCTTTAACTTTATAATGGTTGTGAGGACAGTGCAGGCAGCTGGACAAAATACTTGCTTGATGGGAGATTGCCTCTCAGAATTACCATGTTAAGAAGCACAGGAAGACATGTTGACACAGTTTCTTTGACCAAAGCGTGAAATCTTATCTTTATTCTAATGTTGATTGCTTGAAAACACCATATTAAGTCGTGTTAAAAGGTAGTGATTATAAGGGTAGCAATACTTTATAGAATAAAAGCATGGCTTCGTGAGACCATTTCCAGTAGGAAGAAACACATTTGGGTGTTGCTTATGTTTCTTATTTATCAGGCTGAGGAATGAAGTACTTGCCCTTTCCCTGTTCTCACTGCCACAGAAACAAGCTCTTTGAAGCATGAGCTGGCTATGTGAACAGCCCTCTCACTGAGGCTTCTCACTGCGCTTTAGAAATGAACACTATCTTACATAAGGTACTACTGAATAACATAGGCTGACCATATGGAAAGGAGGACAGTGCTCCTGTATCTTTAACAGTTGTATGAAAAGGAGAATTTCAGAAGGTGTCATTTGTATGCATGTAGCTCCTGGTGAAATCCCCTCTTCATCACAACAGTTAAAGCTGCAGGAGCTATATTAGAGTGATCAGATACAAAAGAGGGCAGGGCTCCTGCAGCTTTAAATGTTGTGATGAAGAAGCAATATCACCAGGTGCTGTATGCATATCAGTGACACCTGCTGAAAATGGTTCTCAGTAGAGTGGAAGCAGCATCATCCAGTTGATGGCAGTGGTGGATGGTGGCGGCGACGAGGCAGCTGGGTAAGCAGGGAGAGTGGGGGGAGGGCAGTGAGACCTTTTCCCCATAGACTTGAAAGTCTATGGGGAAAAGGAGGGTCTCCAGATCTCGATCCAGAGACCCAGATCGAGATCCAAATCCTGTTCCAGACCGGATTGGTGGAGGTCCTGTCTGGATCTGGCCCGGATCGCCTGGAGCTGGAGCCAGACCGGATCTGGGGGCTGTTCACAGCCCTAATATCCTATACTACTGAAAAAGTGAAATAGCTGCCTCAGTCAGTTGAGGTCACCAAACAATCTTGTCAAAGGGCTTGTTCAGATGACACGTTAAGCCATGATTAGGCCACTAATCCCTTTGCAGCAAATGGTTGGTGAGTGTGTTTAAATTGTGGTTATGTAGCCACCATGTTTAGGAACAGTTCACATGACTTGCTAAGTCATGAATCACACAGTACACTAAACCATAATGTTTAGCTCAAAATGCTTAACTACTGTGGCTTATTGTGTCGTCTGAAAAGGGTCATAGCCTTCTTGACTGTGTATGAAAAGAGCAATTAGAGACAGAGGAAGGGCTCCACCATGTAAGCCTCTGAAAGGTTCTTTCTGTGATCTCAGCACCAGGCATGACTTTTACTGTGTTGCCTCCCTCTGTGGTGGTCTTTCTTCAAAGAGAAGGGAAAATTAAATGGTGGGAGTGAGGAAGGAAGGAATTGGGAATGCTTTCAGTTCACAAACCCCCCACCCCTGTTCGTTTTCTATAAATAGTGGGGAAGGGCTGTAGATCAGTGGTAAAAGTAAAAACACCTGATTTGCATGCAGAAGGTCCCAAGTTTAATCCCTAACATTTCCAGGGAGGGCAGGGAAAAGCCCTACCTGAAACCTTGGAAAGCTGCTGCCAGTCAGTGTTGACAATCCTGAATTAGATGGACCAGCAGCCTGACTCACTATAAAGCAGCTTCCCATGCTCCTATGAAACATGGATACATAATATATTATATACTAGTCTGATGCTGATTCCGTAACTTTGTGGAGCAGGGTGGGTGGGGAGAGAAAGAAGAGGCTCCAATAAACATATGCTACCTAAAGAGAAAATAGATTATGGTCCTCTATGTTTAAAGAACATCTCTCTACGCAAGGTGGCCACATTTCCTATTTTATGTAGGACTATCCTCTAATTTGGAGAGCTGGCAGAGGGCAGTCCTGTATTTGAAGGTGTCCTCTATTTGAAGAGATGTTCCAGTCCAAGTCTTATTTAAAATCAACGAACTACAAGAAGGGAGTGCAGAGGCCTTGAAATTGCCAACAACATGTAACACCTGGATGGCAGACTGAGCTAGGCTGACCATCTGAAAAGGAGGACAGGGCTCATGTAACTTTAACAGTTGTAGAGAAAAGGGAATTTCAGCCAGTGTCATTTGTATTCAATTAGTTCCTGGTGATATTCCCTCTTCATCACAACAGTTAAAGGTGCAGGGGCCCTGCCTTCTTTTGTATATGGTCACTCTAGTATAGTGCATGCACCTTTAACTGAGCCATGTCCTCCTTTTCATATAGTCTGCCTAGACTGAGCAGGTACACAAGTTACCTACTAGTCTTCTCAACTATGATGAGATGTATGGTTTCTATTTAAATTATACTTATTTCTAAATTTGCATACATATATGCACAATTAGGAATAATTGTAATTTAAATACAAAAATACAATATGCAAATTTTATGCAAAGCATGGCCTCTTTTTCCCCTCTGGTTTTTTTTTGCAATGTATGAGTGTCCCCACTCTCTACATGCCACTTGGTGGGTCAAGCCTGTGGTACTACTGGATCACATTGTCAAGCACTTGAAAGATAAAGGCAGACTTTCACCCTTTTCAAGAGCACAGCACGAAATGACTCTCTGCATCTGTCTTTTGCCTTTTTAATTCCTCCCCCCTCTTCACTTTTATGGAAAACATGGGAACAACAGGAGGCAAAGCAGAGACCGCAGAGCAAAACTGTAGCAGTAAATCTATCGAAGTTACCCAAGTTATTTTGGAGCTAATTATGACTGTGTGCAAAGCAAATGAAGTGAGAAGAACTGAATTAATGAAGACCGGCTACCTCCCACAAGCTAATGAGGCATGCTTTATACCAATAGCTCTTCAAATTGAAAAATTAAACTACTTGGTTGGGGGGAAAAAAAAAAGAAATGCTAGGAAGTTTTGTTAAGAGCAGCAGAGAAGGAAGAAAAACCTTCCAGTAGGATTTATGTTCCCAAGGTGTTTAAAGCCCTCACATGGCATAGTTACTCTGTAATGTGATGCAATTCTTCCTTCAAAATCAGGCCACCTTCTGTTATTTTGTTTTTCCCTGTCCTCATTTGGAGTAGCTCTTAGTGCCGTTGGACCAAATAAAACAACAGACCTTTATTGCACCGGGGTCATATTTTGGAGGATAATTATTCCGTAGCTTATTATTCCCCATATGAAAAACAATGTTTTTTTTTAAAAAGGTATTCATTTCAATTAACAAAGAACCTCAGTGAAATCTGCCTTTTTTTGCACTTTAAATAGCCAAAAGTCACTTTCTAGCTCTGAATCCTTTTTTCTACAACAGAGATAGGCAACCTTTTGTAGCCCATGGGCAAACTAGGCAATTTGAGAAACTGTCCTGGGCACCACCACAAAATGGCTGCCATGGGAAGCATGGCTAGTGGTGAGTGGGTGTTGAGAGTGTGTGGGTAGTTCTAGTGTGGCAAGGAAGTGCTTGGGAAAATCTGACCCATGGAGGGGCACTTCTATTCCAGTGACTTGGTACAAAAGGAGATATCGCTGGAGGAGTGTTGGGAATGGTCCACCAATGTTTATACACTGTTCCCCTTCTACCCCCTCCTCTAACAACTGAGACTTTTTGCCTTGCAGTGCTGCTATTTAATGCCAGGTTGGACCAGATTAAGATTGCACTCAGTCATGATCTAATCATGGATGAGAAGGCTGGTCTGGCATGTATTATTGAGACTTAGGTTGGCCACGGTGGTACAGGCATTAGTAATCTCAAGACTGGATTACAGCAATGCATTCTATATGGAGCTGCCCTCAAGGCTGCTCCAGAAGCTGGAAGTAATGCAGTAAGCAGCAGTTCAGCTGCTGTTGGGAGTTGCGCCTTTTCAGCATGCAATTCCTTTGCTGAGAGAACTGCACTGGCTGCCTATTCACTACCGGGCCAGGTTTAAGGTTTTAGCACTAGTGTGCAAAGCCATAAACAACTAGGAACAAGGATACCTGAGAAAGTGCCTTCTCCCTTATCAGCCAGGGGTCATCAGAGGGCATGTTCCTGGTGGTTCCACATGGACCTATTGGAGTTGACCAGGAGGAGAGCCTTCAGTGACATGGCCCCCTTCCTCTGGAACTCTCTCCCTTCTGAGAACTGGCAGGTGCCAACATTGTGCTGTTTCTGGTGCTTCCTGAAAACATCTTTATTCCAGGAAGCCTTCTTTGGGTGATTGGCCATGATTTTATCAGAACTCTGTTTCCTTTTAAAAAATAGTAATGATTTAACTTGGTGTTTTATTCTTTTATCCTATTTTGTATCTTTTGTACAAAGATTTTGTATCTTTCGTTTACCACTCCAGAATCTGTCTAGATATGGAGTGGTATAAATAATAAGCAAACTTTTAAAGTTTTATTTAAACAAGAGGGTTTTCCTACAGAGCTCTCTCAAGCTGTGGCCTCTCCTCAGGCAGAAACAGTGGGTGTTGCCCTTAACTACTTCCTGGTTCCTTCCAGGAAGCACAACCCATTCAGCCTGAACCCCGTAGTTTCTGATAGGATTTATTTGGTATTGCTGCCTCCTGTTAGAAAGGCAGCTAGCAGAGAAAAACCAAAAAGGCAGAACAGAATGAGCATTTACCAGTCCCACATCCACACAAAGCCAAAAAAGAGGCCACACTCTTCCTTTAGTGAGGAAAAAACCAGATTTACTTATAAATGTCATATTGTACTGGCAGGAGTGCTCCCATCAATGGTGGAGATCAAAGAGAGAGAGAGGAGGGAAAAGGGGAGGAACAGAAACCAGTGGAGGTTCTAGAGATCCTAAGACTATCTGTGCTATGCACTAACTAACTGCAACAGCCCCATAGATGAGGGTTAGTATTCCCACCAGTTCCTTCATTGTGTTACATGAATCATGATGTGTTTCTGTACAAAAGCACCTTCATTTCAGGATTCCTGGCCCATCTCAAATGTTAGCTCTTTGGCTGTGAATAGTTTCTTCCATCTTCATGGAACTCACCTGAGAACTAGAATAATAACCAGCTATGTATACAGTCTTGTGCTATTTAATCATTTTTTAAATTTTACTTTTAAATGTACTTAAAGAGTTTGAGAACATCAGGGACCTGCAGGGAAAGGATGAGCAGAGCCACTAAAAGGTGTGAAAATGACCAAACTCTTTCCAGATGTTTGCCTGAGATGTCCTTGTAATTGAATCATGTCTTTGCATGGTCCATGATTCAATTACTGTTGAATTCATGCATAATGACATTACACTCAATAAGGTGCACAGCTAACACACTTTTCACTTTCAATTCTTTTCGCTTTTATTTCTCACTGGGCTATAGCGACTCTGAATTGCAAAAGAAATCGCTGCAGTGTGTTTATCTGTATGGTCTTTTGAAAATGGGCCTTTTGCTTGCAATCCCAAAGCAGGCCTACAACTCTGACAATGGAAGAAAGGATGTATTTTCCCCATCATGCCTTTGAGTCCTCTTGAATTAGTTCTTTGTTGGTAACTAAGTTCAGCAGAAAACCTTTCCTTTCATTTGTTTGTCTGCAGTGCCAGTGCACTGTAAATTGGTGTCAGTTTGACAATGGGATTCAGAGAAAAGAAATTAATGATTATATGCATCAAATAACTTAAAATTATGGGGTGGTAGCTTGCCTCTATGCTCTAAGCATCATTTTGGCTATGCACTTCCATACTAAGCAAATTTGCGTTTGTAAAACAAAAGAAGTGGCAGTAAAACATATGTATGCAGTGCTTCAAATTTTCTGTTTCTAGTCCTCTGTGTCCATGAATGGACTAGTAGGGTTATAAACTGGGAAGCTGGGCAGATTAGGGGAGGAACTTTACCTCTGTCTTTGCACCACTGCCTTTCCATCCAAATTGCCCCAAGAGACAGTTATGCATATCAGCGACTGAGAATTTTTACTTGCTGGCTTCATATAGCCCTCAGGCAAGAGGAATCTTTGCCAGGCATCAGGCACTTCATGAACTTTGGGGATGTAGCTGTCACTTTGATGTTCTTGCCTGTTGGCTCAGTGGAGCAATAGTGGAAAAAGAAAAGAGGAAGTGATGGAGTTGAGTTTAAGGGTAAGGAGGAATAGTAATGGAGTGGTGGAGTGATTGAGGAGAAGGAGTTGAGGGGAAGAACAGAGGCTTGAAGGCAGGGGGTCTGCAGAAGAAAGGTGAAGTGGGAGGGGGTATCGATGCTGAGAGATGGGAGGAAGAGGTTAGTTGGGGTGGAAGTAGGAAGCAAGGAGAAAGGTGAAGATGGAAGGCAAGGAGGGTTTAATTCTGTATCTTCATTCTTTTTAGAGCCAGCCTCCAAACTTTGTTTATTTATTTCCTTGCATTGAATTGCTATACTGGCTATTAGTCAAGGCTCTCTGGGTGGTTCACAAGACAAAACTTAAAACCATAACATACTACAACACAGTAAAACATAATATAAAAATCGTAAGTTTAAAATGCAATGAAAGTAAAAATCAAGACAAAAGCCAGCATCGGGGCAAAGTTCTAAAATGTACTAACACGATTTTTAAAACTGGAGGACTCCATCCAGCAGCATGGGACCCATTTGATGTATTTTTACTCAGTATGTCCGTTCACCTATTCTGCTATTGCAAGGACTGGCAAGCTGTAGCCCTCAGATCTTTTGGTCTACAACTCCCATTAGCTCCAGCCAGCATAAGCAATAGTAAGGGATGCTGGGAGTTGTATGCCAAAACATTTGGAGGGCCACAAGTTGCTCACTCCTGTGCTAATGTCTACAGGTCAAGCAATAGTCAGAGGCACAGGAGTGGCTGGTTAAAAAAAAAAGTTGGCAACCTTATTTTCTACTTCAAGGAAATTCATAAAGGTCCTGCCACAGAAACTGAATTCACCTTTAGTTTCATGCCTGTTTATTGTTTTTGGCATTCATAATTGATTTCTGTTGGTAAAAATGTGAAAGGTAGAAAATGAAGACGACCTTGGAAAAAGTACATGCCCTTTGCCTCAAAGCTATGTTGGTCCAACATAATGAATCACCTGTACCTAATTTGTCATGTTCATTCTCAGTAACCACTATGACACTAGGACTCACTCCATATGTGCAAAGCACTTTAACAAGATATGGGGAAAAAACAACAGCTGGTTTTCTTCTCACTCTCTGCCACCTCACTTTTCTCAGCAGAAAAAGGCATATAGCAGCTGTTTTATTCAGAAGAGGGAATACACCTGGAAAGGAACACTTCCCAAAGTTTGCTTCAAAATTAGGGGGAAAAGACAAAGAAAGCTGGAGGGAAAAGTAAACAACCCCCAACCCGGGGAAGGCTCTGTGGCTGAAAAGATGGTCTTTTCTACCAGATTAAGGGTATGTCTTCCCCATAACACATAACATGGGAGTTACAGTGTAACACATCTGGAGAGCACCAGGCTGGAGAAGGTTGACTCCTATACATGTCTTCTCAGAAGCCAGTGCCACTGAATTCACTAGGGCTTTCTCCGAAGAGGTATAGGATTGCAAACTAATCTCATCTGAAAGGTGTTCAAGACAGCCAAACTAAACTTCTTCTGCTCCACTGTTGCTTTGATGAGATGATGTATTGTGCAGGGATTGTGGGGAGTGAACAGTATATTTTTTATAAATACATTTTAAAAAAAACAGTGGTTCTTTGAAAGGCAGGATACTGACCAAAAATTGGAAGTGCCTGGCACATGCTCTGGTTCTAGATCTGTAATGAATAGTGCCCCTTTTGTTATCAAGAGTGCTGCTATATGCGAGATGTGTGTGAAAGAAAAGTATTGGGCAGACCTTGTATTTGGTAAGGGTATGGAACAGCATTCCCCATCCTGCTGCCCTCCAGGTGTTTGAGATGACAAGTCCCAGCATTCCTGACCATGGGACATACTGACTTGCAATGATGGGAATTGTAGTCCAATACCTTTGGAGGGCACCAGGTTGGGGAAGGGCTGCTCTAAACAAAAAAAGAGAAGTAGGTGGCCCTAAGCTGTTCGAGATCAGTTTTCCAAAACCCCACAGTCACCTCTGCATATCATATTCTCCACCCTGTCCTCATGGTTTATCTGCTTTGGGAGAATGAGAATTCACTTGCACTTTCTGCCTCCTTAGGGAGGATGTGGCATTAAGGCTTTTCCTGCTTTTTGGTGCTTGGTTAGAATCTGTAGAGCCTTAACATTGTTTTTGTAAACCGTAGGTTTTTTGTTTAATGAATTTCATGGCTTTGTGTAATGGATGACTGGATATTATACAGTTGACAACCAAGCCGGCATCAGCCAGAATGTTATACCATCTTGACATCCAATATAAAATCAAAGCTAGTGTTATGTGTTGAACTCACTTTTAACATTAATAAATCAACCAAAATGCTTGCATCTCCCTCATTTTTAAAGATAAAGAGATGAAACCTGGCATCATGGTAGCTCTTAAGTAGGGATATAGCTATGCCAAGTATGAAGCAGATCCATTCATGCTTTGATTTTTAGGAATTTTTTAAAGTTCAAACAGAAATCTCTTTGGGGTCCAGGACCTTGAGCAGTACAAGTTTAAAAAATGAAATTAAAGATAAAGAGATGAAACTTGGCACCATGGTAGCTCTGAAGTAGGGATTTAGCCATGCCAAGTTGGAAGCAGATCTGTTCATCCCTTGATTTTTAGAAATGTTTAAAACTTCAATTTAATTTTTTTAATTAACTAAAATGCTTACAATTCCATCATTTTTAAAGATAAAGGGATGAAACTTGACAGCATGGTAGCTCTTAAGTAGGGATTGAGCCATGCCAAGTTGGAAGCAGATCTGTTTACGCCTTGAGTTTTAGGAATTTTTAAAACTTCAAACCCAATTCTCCTCTTTGGGGTCTAGGGCCTTGAGCAGTACATTAAAAAAAAAGAAAGAAAGTAAAGATGAAGAGATGAAACTTGGCACCATGGTACCTCTTAAGTAAGGCTTTAGCCATGCCAAGTTGAAAGCAGATTGGTTCATGCCTTGAATTTTAGAAAAAAAATTGAAGTCAAACTTTAAAAAAAATATATCCTAAAAATCAAGGCACGAACCGATCTGCTTCCAACTTGGCATGGCTCAATTCTAGGGTGACCACTAGGGTGTGGCCTAGTGGCTAAAGTGCTGGACTGGGAGCTGGGAGATCTGGGTTCTACTCCCCACTTAGCCATGGAAACCCATTGGGTGACTTTGGGCCAGTTGCAGACTCTCAGCCCAACCCATCTCACTGGGTTGCTGTTGTGAGGATAAAATGGAGAGGAGGAGGATTATGTATGCCGCCTTGGGTTTCTTGGCGGAAAAAAGGTGGGATATAAATGCAATAATAAATAATAATAAAAAACTGTCAGGATTTCCCCAGATTTCTCCTGGTTTTTGTTCTATCCTCGGGGGATTTTATGCAATAGTCTATAATGACCTGGAATTACACACTTTCCCTTTTAAGGCCACCATTAGCGTGGCAGGGGGGAATGACATGCTTTCTGCAGGTGTGTCATTCTCTCCCACTGCTCCAATCAAGGCCTTAAAAGGGAAAAACGTGTCATTCCCAGGCATTATAGAAAACGGCCTGATTGGAGCAGTGGGGTGAGAATGACATGCTTTCCCCTCCTCCACTCCAATTGGGGAATTTAAGGTGGCCCCAGAAAGCCATTTTCCTGCCCCCCCACTAGGTGTCCTCTTTTTTGGTTTTCCAAATATGGTCACCCTACTCAGTTTTTGCACAGGCTGCATTTCCATCCCTAGATATTTACTCAAAAGTAAGACCCATTGAATTTCCTTGGTTCTTGAAAAGCAACACACTTGCTTTTAGATTTGCCAGTCTCAGCATTCTATGTGTGCTATGAATGCCTGCTCTGTCTGTCCCTATAGTTTCCTGCAAGGTCCAGCCAGTGGAAGCCAGTAAATTAAACCCAGGGGTGGAGGGTGGGATTCCCTCAAGTTCCTCTGACAGCAGGTGCTATAGAACATGGACCTTCCAGGAGTGTTGAGGCTGGATTTCTGGCACACCCAGCCAAGCAACTTTATGGCCTGTTAGTCCCTCCATTTGGTAGCTCGCAGAGCACCTGCCTCATAAGGCAAATGGCCACACGAGAACTGTTATTATGGCCTGCTACTTTGTTTTTCTTTAGTAGTCCGTGGTCCAGATCTCTTCAGAAGGGGGAATAGTGTTTTGTGGTTGGGGTCAGTCAAAATTATCTCCAGAGGTCCCTTACTCAGTGCCTCTGATAGCAAAGAGATTGAGGATTTTCCCCAACTCTGTTACTCTTGAAGTTACTAGGCCTGTTGAAAATAGATTTTATAACAGAAGCATGATAACAGTGAATACTCCCTTTAACTTGTTAAACCAATGAAAACATGCCACACAAGAAGTCTTAAGATATGAATGGTTTATAAAGAAAAGTAAATGCAAAAGAACGTCAGATGCAGAAATGAAATCTGAAACATTACTAGTAGTAGTAGTAGTAGTAGTAGTATCCTGCCTTTTGCCCAATGCTGGGCCTCAGGGCAGCCTTACAAAACTAAAACATATACAGCTAAAACCTATAAATAGGAATATACTAGGCTGACTTTATGAAAAGGAGGACAGAGCTCATGTAACTTTAACAGTTGTAGAGAAAAGGGGATTTCAGCCAGTGTCATTTGTATGCAATTAGTTCCTGGTGAAATTCCCTCTTCATCACAACAGTTAAAGTTGCAGGGGCCCTGCCTTCTTTTGTATATGGTCACTCTAGTATGGTGCCTGCAACTTTAACTGTTGTGATGAAGAGGGAATTTCACCAGGGACTAATTGCATACAAATGACACTGGCTGAAATTCCCTTTTCTCTACAGCTGTTAAAGTTACATGAGCCCTGTCCTCCTTTTCATATGATCAGCCTAAATATACAAAAGTTAAAAATATAATTAAATACTTTTCAATATTAAAGCATTTAAAACATTCTAAATGCATAACAATTTAAAAGTCGAAGGTATAGACAGAGGTCCAGATTATTTGCCAAAGGCCTGCTGGAACAAAAAAGGTTTGTCTGCATCCAAAAACACATCAAGGAGGGAGCCTGTGTAGACTGCAAGGATTAGAAAGAAAATCCATGTGTGTACACTATGCAAAATAAATGACAGCTCAACTGTTTCTAAACCTTATTAGAAAAACAGGGTGACTAGGCTGAAACCAACGTTGTAGGCCCAGAAGCACTTTGAAAGGTTTCAACATTGTACTTAAAACTTTACACCAGCCCAAACTAATTAAATGAAGTGTTTGAAGCTTTCAACTTATAGCAGTATGGACCAAACTCTTAGAAAAGAGGGAAGGAGCACTGTGTGTGTATGGGGTGGGGGTGGGGATAGAAAGAAAGGTATAGCCACCTATTCCCAGGAGATATCTGAAGATCAGGTTACCATGGATCCAGAGGAACCACACCCTGCTTCACCAGGGAGAAAAAGAGCAAACTGGCCTTATGAAGATAGCCCAAAATACTCTCAGAGCCAAAGGAATGCATGTTCCAGAAGAGAAAAGAGAAACTCTTCTTCTTCACTCAAAAGGTCTGTGCTAGAGGCAGCGACCATTTCACCCACCCACCCCACATTCTAAGGCAGGAGGGAGGGGGGAAAGCGATGCTACTGAGCATGTGTCGCGCTATGAGGGAAGATGGCCGCCTCATTGACTTGAAAGAGAGGTTAAAATAGTCCTTAAAAGTCAACCGAAGGGAATTTTAAAAAACGAAAAGCTTTCCACCAACTACAGTCAAGGAGGAAGAAGCCCCCACCACTGGATTAATTAATAAGGCTCTAGAAATTATGCAAATTGTGAGCACAAAAGTCGCAACCCGGATGTAAATTTTACAAAAGCAGGGAGACAGGTTTGTATTCCTTTTCTACCTTAAACTGCTCTCCTTCCCTCAATCTTTCACCTATCTTCTTGAAATTTTCAGGTAATGTCAAACAAACATTTCTTTCTGGCACCTGTAAATTTCAGAAAGGTTGATGAAACATTTTCGATTTTATAGCTGTTAGAATGACCCCCCCCCAATTATTACTTTAGCATGGCGGAATGTGTTTTTTACTGACGGCCCTCAACAATGTAGGCACGACTGTGCCTCCATTAATTATACAAATTGGTGTCCTTTTTTTGTGTGTGTGGTGCATTTCCTCTTTTTTTGGCAATTCACAAATGGCCACCCTAAGTACCATGCAGTACATAGCTTGCTATTTCAGGTCCAGAGCAGACCTTACTTTAAATGTATGTCTACCAGCTATGTCTTCTTTTCATTTTTAGAGTAATTGTAGACAATGGAAGCTGGTGACTCCAATTAGTCACAACTGGAGAGAACTCTAAAAGAACTATATAACGTGATGAACCCTATCGCCCAAAATAGGTTCAGATTTTGGATAGCTCCTGTGGAGTTATGGCCGGTTCTGACTGAAACCTGGATTGGATTCACAGCTCCACTCAAATCGGAGCCACAACAGCTTCCTCTAGCTGTAGGGACCCTGCGCAGGATCTTAAGGCTCGCAACCCCAATGCTAGGCTCCTGATCCAGACTGGAGACCTGCACCTACTCTAGAGTAAAGATGAAAACAAGTTGTAGCTGCTAGACACACATTTAAAGTAATGTCTGTTTTGGCCCAGGCACACTGTGCTCACAGCGATACCATTCGAACTGCTAATAACCAATAACAGTAGGACAATTACATTTTTCCTGTTTATCTCGAACCAAGTGAACAAATGCCTTTGCTGGCTTTTAAGTGGGTGGAAGAAGACAGGCAATTGGAGGAGGTGGAATAGTGCCTTCAACAATGGCTGGTGGCGGCAGCAGCGGCTCAGGAAAAGAGCCGTGGTAAGACAATTGAGGGGTTACCGGTGTGTCCCTATTTTTATTTGTGAAATGTTGGAGGGTACAATATCTGAAGATTATATTACAGCAGATGGATGAGAACTGTTGAGCTGACAGTTGGGAAGAGGTGGCTGTGAATAGATTAGATTCACTCTGTAGACGTGAACTTCCAACATTCTTATGTTGCTACATCATTCATGGATATATATTTTTTAAAAGAAAGATAAATACAAGAGTTTTATCTAGGATGTTGATGGAATGATGTAATCTACCTGTGTACCAGCCAGGGAGTTTGAGGGCATTGTTAGATCAAAATAGGTGTACTTCATCAATTGGAATTTGCCTCTTAAACTACTTCAAGGTAGACAAATAAATCACTTTGACTACCCTATTTCCATTTTTTGTGTTTGTGGGTGTGGGTGTGGGGAATGAAGCAAATGAGCTATGGATCATCCATTTGTACTGCTGCCTTGCTTTGACTAAGGTAGTCCATTATTATCAATTAACACCCTCTCCTAAAATCCGGCAACAATTATACCACTTTTGCAAAGTCCATTTAATTATCCGATGTATGCAGTGGTAGTTACCTTTGCATGTAATCTCATTAATTATCATATAGTAACTACAACAGCATGGCCAATGGTTGAGGATTATGGGAGTTGTAGTGTAAAACATCTGGAAAGCACCAGGTTGGGAGGAGCTGCATTATGTCATCAGAGATATATATCTTTACCTATAAAGCGGAAAGTTTATCCACTTTCAGATGAGTTAGAAACTTGACACGGTGACACAATGATAGGTCTGGCTGTACAATATACCAGAAAAAATTAAAAATACGAATTTTGGGGGTTTAAGTATTATCAAGAATTTAATAAAAACCTAAGTTTATGCCTACAACTCCCAGCATGCCTTGGGTGGAACTCCCAGCATGCCTTGGGCAGGAGGCCAGACTTACTGGCCTTTGGCAGCCATTGTGAGTGCACAGGTTGGTGGCTGCTGCGTGTCTTTTACAACCCCGACTCCTAAGGTTGGTCTCGAGCAATCAACCCAATTCCACATAAAAGGAAACAACCCACATAAATGGGCTGCATCCATTTGCCATACCTCCTCCCACTCTCTGCATGGTTTTAAAATGTAACTAGATACAACACCAGGACTTTGAGGGGCCAAACATGCTCAAAGGCACTCCATCTTGATATCGCTGTTTTTGTTGTGTGTCAGTTAATGAGAGAGATAAGGAGCAGCTGAGCAATGTTCGGGGTGTGACACTCCACAGAAGCTGGTGGAGACTGGCTGGGCTTTAGGCCAGCTGATGCCAATTACTCATTAATCCCTGTCCCATAAAAGTCTGTCCAGAGCTCAGCCCCAGGGCTGAAAGCAACAATTGTCTTGGATGTCTGTACCTTACTCTGTGCATTTCAGCTCTGTGCCATTGATTCAAGCTTGGATTCTGACCCCTGGATTGTGACCTGACTATTCTCTTGTGTGTTCCTGAAACCTTGGACTTGCCCGGACGTACCGGACGTATCCTGACCCTGTGGACCGGCTTTCTGACTATGATTGCAATTCTACTACTGTTATCTGGACTTCAACAGCATCTTCGGCTTTTGACTGATGGACTGGATTACTGACCTTGGACCTGGACATTCCTAAGTGGCATCCTTGAATTATGACAGTTTACTTTCAGCCCTGGGGCTGAGCTCTGGCGAGACTTTTATGGGATGGGGATTAATGAGCAATTAGCATCAGCTGGCCTGAAGCCCAGCCAGTCTCCACCAGCTTCTATGGAGTGTCATGCCCCAAACACTCCTTGGCTCAGCTGCTCCTTATCTCTCTCATTCTGACTCACACCAGTTTCCTCAGAATCTGGGGGAAGCAAGTGTGTAGCCTTTACCCTTACAAGGGAGGGAGGAAGGGGAGGCAATCTGCACATGCCCAGAAACAGACCCGACAAAGGGGGGAAGTGCCTGGCCCAGCCCTGGCCCTTCAGTACAGGCTCCTGATGTAGCACTTGGTGGATGAGAAGCACAGGCTGAGGCACTCCCAGCAGGATTGGCCAGAGCGGGGTGCATCCACTTATAGCTGCTTACCTCCCCTCATTGGCGATGCTACTCCTCGATGCTCTATTGAGGAGGAGCATCGGCAACAAGATGATGTCTCAGAGGATGCAGGCACCTGCAGGCGCCAAAGGCATGCTGGGAGGTGAAGTACTGGCATGTAGAGTGGCTGATTTAAAATAAAGAATGGGTGAGCAAACGCTGACCTCTCACTAACTGTCTTTATTCTCCTACCTGACTTTCTCCAACTGCCACTAACCCTGCCCACCATTCCATTCTAGCCTCAGCTATATCAGTCAATCCTCCATTCACTCTTCTGTCTCAATGGTATAGTCAGGCTTTTACATAAAGATCATAAACGTTATTCAGAAATCCACAAGGAGAGTGCCACAACCAAGATGGCCTGCTCTCCAGTTGTCTTCCACCATATCTCAGATGGTGTTCAAAGATTAACATGTTATTCAGGGACCTAGGCTTATGCTTACAGGGACCTAGGCTTATGCTTACAACTCCCGGCATGCCTTGAGCAGAAGGGAAGACTTATCAGGCTTTGGCAGCCATTATCTGGTAGTGGCTCACCCTCCTGGGTCTAAAGGAAGAGCGCCTGGGGCCAGCTGCCTCAGTTGCTAGGCCCCATCGGGAGCAGGCCTATTGCCAATGGCAACCAAGCGAACTGTCAGTCAGCCAGCCAGCTCCCTCATGGCCTACCTATGAGCACCGATTGCACAGTGTAGTGTGGACTGGCTCAGCCAGACTTCGCTTCCCATGAGCTTCAGCAGCAGGACTCCCATTGGGCAAGTTAGGCACCACAGCAAAAGGCATGCTGGGAGTTGTAGTTTTTGTTTTCTGTGGGGACAAGGAAAATTATGGCGACAGCTTCAAGGCAGCTCTGGCCATGCATTGAAGGTGGGTGGGGGGGAAGAAACTAATATTTTTTTAAAGTTACCTCACAGGCCTAGGACTGGCCTACCTTGAAGGGTTGTCATGAGGGTGAGAGAGGAAAAAAGAAATGAATTAAATTTGTTTAAAAGTTAACTCAGGCCTGCTACTTTAAGATGATTACCTTGCAGACATATATTTTAGGGGGTCCAAGCAATGCCAGGTAGAAACTTGAAATCTGGCATGCTGATATGTACCAGAAAAATCTAAAAACACAAAAAATTGGATTTTAAGTATTTTTATGTCAGATAAAAGGCCCAAGTCACCAGTGGCCTTTACCATCCTGGCTGTCTGCCAAAACCTGTTAAATGTAGATATTATATAGTAAATTATGCCAACAAAGTATTCTGTGTTCTGGCTGCTTTCCTTTTTCATAATAATAACTTCAGAGCACATACATACAACAGTTCCTCACGTCCATTGAGATCCACTTCCCTACTATACGTTATTCAGATATCTGGGCAATGCCGGGTCTATTTTGAAAACATATTTTTAGGTTTGAATCTTTTTTAGCTGGTAGAAAGGGTGTTGTGTGTCCTGATTGTTTTTGAAGTTTAGATGGCTGCTCTGGGCAAGGCATGATGGGAGGTGCTGGCATTTCAGGTAAAACAAAAAATGTGGTTTATCACGAAGCTCTAATTTAAAATACAGTTCTTATTAACACAGTTTTCCATTTATCCTACCAAAACAATTTACGAACTCAACCAAACTAAAACCAACCAACCAACCTAAAGATGAATAAGTTGCAGAGAAATTTATTATTTATCAAATAAATGCTATAAATGTTATTCATGGACCCAAGCAACACCGGGCATATCAGCTAATTATATATATATATATATATATATATATATATATATATATTCGCCTTCCCAAATGTTATACCCTCCAGATGGCTTGGATTACAACTCCCATTATCACCATCCAGCATGATTGTGCTGGCTGGGGATGGTGAGAGCTGTAGTCCAATCCATCTGGAGGGCATCACGTTGGGATAGTCAGATATACATAATGTGTGTAACATAAATTTGGTTAGGGAGAATATTTAAAGAGAGTCAAAAGAAAACTACATTTTTTTCTTTTTAAAAAATGTAGCTGTTGTTTGTGTGTCTTTTATAGTTTAATGGAGTTGGAATGAATTTGCTCCCCCCTCAATTCTCAAAACTTTTCTTTATTTATTCTGCCTTTGTATTCATTTGTTCTTCAAGGTGGCTGATGCAAATAGCATGGACCGGTTTGCACAATCACCACATGGATTGTAGCATGTGCCAGCAGCCATTTTGAATATTCAAGTCTCAGCGGTTAGTCGTTGTGACTTATCGTGATTTCAGACACTGGTGAGGGTGGGCTGTTGGAGTAGTTAACAAATTACCCACAACCTATAGACTGTTTGGGAGTTGTGGGTGGTTTATTAACCAGACCAACAACCTACCCTGCATTGAGTTTGGATGTCACAATAAGCCATGTTAACCACCCGCTATGGCTTGAATATTCAAAATGGCTGCCAGCACAACACATAAATAAACCATGCTGGGTTAAGGTGATCATGCAAAAAGTTATCAGTGCACTTCAATACCGCAATAAAGCAGTAGTGTAGATCTAGCCACAGCCACCAGCAGGGGTTCATTATGCACATTTCCATGTAAATATGTAGTGTGTTTAGATTTACACATTTCTATCCCACTGCCATGTACCAAAGCCACCCCCAAGGCAAGGGTTGCAGCACGCCAAAGATCATTTAGAGCCTCAGTTTCCATTACTTATCTTAAACTCACAATCTTTTTACTGGATCTAATGTTTCAGTTACTGCTTTGAGAGCACATTTTGCTTTTTAGCCTCTTGGGATATTTCTTTTCTACTTTTGAGGATTACATTCAGAGTTACTCAGTAGAGGGCGATGGCTTCCATTTTGGTAGTGCTGTAAATCCATTCTAGATTTTAGTCAGAACCAGCCAGAACTCTAAAGCAGGTATCCAAAGTGCTGAACCCTAGACCCAAAATGGGTTCAGAACCTTGGATAGCTCCTTTAGAGTTCTGGCTGGTTCTGACTGAATCCCAGAATGGATTTACAGCCCCACTGAAATGGAGCCTTCGTCCTTCACTGGAGTTACTAGGGATCACCCATGTAACTAGAACAGAAATATGTCCTTTCAACCCACCTCCTGCAATATACTGTTTGTCGTGATGGTGTCCAGTATATGTATATTTAAGGATCACAAGGGAGAGATACATCTTGTTCTTTCATTTGCTCTGTTACTAAAGGGGGTAAGTAGGAAGTGTCTGTGTTTTTGAGTGTGCATGCACAGCTTGGGGCTTGGTTTTGTAGGAAGGAGGATATATGTGTAAGAGGGAAATACATAGAAGCTGGTTGTAAATTGCAATACCAAGTAATTTGAATTTTTATCAGGAGGAAAATAGATCATTTAACATTTAGGGTATATTAGAGGGACCATTAATTTTTCATAGAGAACCTGAAAAATGGGTCTGATCAACCTTCTACTAGAAATAGCTGCAGAATGTAAAAATGCTAGCAGCACAATGCTAGCAGTCGTATAAACCGCCCCATATATAGATAAGTTGGATCAGTCTCTGTTTCCCAATCTAACCTACCTAGGTGTTGTGAGGATGAATGCAGCGGGGGCAGAGGGCTTCCTGGAGGATAGATAAGATAAAAACGTTACAATAAATATAAATAACCAATACGTGCATTAAAGTTACCAGTGACCATTGACATACCTTATTTATATATTCATAAATAAGGTATGTCAGTGATCCTGGAATATATCACTCAATTTGGAAGAATATCGTATCAACATGGATGAAGGGTCGATGCAACATTTTCTGAAAATTGTTCCAAAGGTTTCTAATCAGACTTGAACTAGGACACTTTTGCTGCAAACATTGTAGTAGTGTTTGCTCATTGCAGAAAACAATGGAAGTAGCTCTTTCTCAACTAGTTTGCTCTACTAAGTTTCGTTGAAACGTGAGAAACTGGTATGTTTACCTGCATAAAGCATGCCTGTAAGTTATTCTTTAAAGCATCAACTTCAATGTATAGCTGATCTGGTTATTGGCCTGCATGGTAGGGTCAATAGTTAGTGACCTTCATAACTATAACTTCTTCTTTGGAGCTCTGGCATCAAGTAAAAAAAGCACATCATCCTTAAGGGTTTCTTTAATGTCACAGCTAGTTCATCTTCCCTTGAATATGTACTGCTCATTCACACTAAAGTCAAGCTTGTGAGAGGCACCTTTAACTGAATGCTCCTAATTTTTGTCTTCATTGGACCTTAGCCACTAGTCCAAGGGTGTCAAACATTTTTCAAGCCAAGGGCCAAAGGATGCAGACAATCCATTTATGCTGACCATTTGTTAATTTCCATGAAGCAGGTAAATAATTTAAAATTTAAAAGAGCGTTTACATCAGTTAATATTAAAGAGTGTTCCAGTATAAAATTTATCTGTATAATAACCTCCTCCCCAAAAGATGCAACTACTGGACATTGCCAAAACATATGTTTAAAAGACGTATTAGCTGTATAGCATTGCCAGCAATGAGATGAATCTGACAATTCCTTCCTTAGGGTTTGCTGAATTCCCCACGTCCTGTTTGTGCTCTAGTCAACGGACTCCTGCTGGTTGCCTGACCCCAGCTGGTGTGCGGGGCGAGCCACCAGATGGTTCACAGGTGCCCGGCAAGAGCTCAACGTTTTTAAATCCGCAGGTTGCGCAAAATCATGGGTGGGAATATTTATGGAAATCACATTTTGCGCAATCCATGGCTGAAATAGTGCAATCTGCACAAAATTGCAGGTGTAAAGGACCATTTATGCCTGCACTTCTGCACTATTTATGGGCGCAGGTTTGTGCAAATCGTGATTTCCATACATCTTCCTACCTGCAATTTTGGAGAAACGTGGATTTATGCAAATTCACATTTATACTTATCACTATTTGTACACACAAAAAGGCAGGAAACTGCAAGCTTGCCCAGCTCAGTGCATGCTGAGTCAACCCAGCTCATGAATCTGTGAGCAGGGGCTGAGGTGGCAAAAAAATAAGATTGCCTCCTTTACATGTGTTTTTCCTGGGGTCTTGCTTTCTCTGGCTTTCTAAATGTTCCACTACACAACCATTAGGTAGCACTGTGGAACAGAAGAATTGTGCAAATACATAATGGTCTCATACCACCATTCACAGAAATACCAGACTTTCCTCATTAGGAAAAAAAGCCACTATAATGATTGCAAAGCATGGGGGTGTTCCTGAAAGATGATGACATTGTGTAAATCACCCGCAAATTATCATGAGCAAGGAATCATGAACGTACACAAGGGTGTAGAAAGGCTCTGTGTTAATTTCTGGTGCTTCTTGCTCAGTAGAATGCGATGATATAGCTACCTGCTTTTTCATGACTTTTTTTTTTTTTTTGCAGTTGGTGTCATGAATAATTTTATTTTTCCCTAAACATCATATGAAGGAAGGAACAAAGTCAAAACAGCTACTGTAAGCAATAGCAAAAATGTGTGTGCAATGGGCCAAATACTTTTTGGATCCTAGAGAATTGTGACACTTTACTTTTGTGTGGGGGAAAAAGGGGTTCTTGCGATAGCCAAAGTGATTTTTTTCAAAAGAAATAACCACAGATTCATGAACTAAAATCATTCTCTCAGTTATCAATTCAGACTAAAATAAGGTGATAATGAGAAACATTAAGGAATGAACTCTAGAATTGTTTTGAATATAGTTAATTTTCAGTAAACCGAAGGAAGTGTTAACATAGTTCCTTGGCAGAATATGGAAAACATGGATCTGCTTTTGAAAGAGTCCAAGGTTAATTTGAATGAGCCTTTTGAGAGGTGCTGTCAGTTTGTATTTAACAGAGGGTTTGCTTATTATATGTGCTTGTCAAATAATTTACACACTCAACAATCTATCACACACATAAATGAGTGTAGAAGCAATTTGCTAATCTAAATTTTCTTAGTGAATCCTCAGGGTGGTGTATTATGATACCTACTAAAGACCATTGCAAAACAATCTATAATTTAACTTTAATTTAAGATTATTGCTCTGAATGGATCCAAGGAAATAAATGGAAAGGGTTAGAAATTGGAGATGTGACATTTTCATGAAAATATTTAAAATAAAACAAGAGTCTCATTTAAACCAGCATGGATTTATGTTAACTCTGCATCCCTCTCCGCCTATGGATTAGTTTTGTTTTGTGATTCCCGGTTACATGATAAGTTGTTTTTGTGTTTGTTGTGATAATAGGAAACCTGACTTTAAAAATCTGGAGAAAATAAAACGCATGCAGTTGGAGGGATGTTACAAAGATGTTAGTAGGTCAAGAAAAATGAGGATGAGGAAGAGCCATTGAGTTGGAATGAGATTTAGGCTGCCTCTACAAGAGAGGTTTAATGCTCTTTGAAGCCTCATTAAAAAATTTACCTCTACACCAGCGGAGCGCAAATGGGGCGTAGAGGCGCGTTATCTCCCCGATTGTGCGCATTATCGAATGCGCGTTAAATAGCGAGTTTTTTTTGCTCCGTCCATTAAAGTGCATTTTGACTGCTGCCGCCGCCGCCGCCGCTGCTGTCAAAAGTCGCGGCGGGCTTGAGCTGCTGAACTGAAGCTGGGGAAGGCAGGTGACTACCCTCCGCCCGCCGGCTGTCCCTTCTGCTCGCCGGAGCAGCATGAGGAGGGGGCTGCCTGGCCGCGGCGAAGGAGGGAAGAGAGCCCGCCCGCCCATGGGGAGGGCCCGGCGGGAGGAGGAGGAGGAAGAAGAGGGGGTAAAGGAAGACGAGGAGGAGGAGGAGCGCTCGCCTGCTGCCCACAGCCTGCCAGCCAGCCAGAGGGAAGGGGAGGGGAGGGAAGCGCCTTTTGTCGCTGCCTCTCGTGCAGAGGTATTAGGCGTAAATGCGCTTCAGCGATAGTGCGCATAATCGCCTAACCGGGCGCAACAGCGAATCCTTGTAGAGGGGACCTTAGTTATGCTTAGAATAGACGTTTTGACACCAATGGGACATGTTAGTCACAGCTAACTTAATTCCCATTGATTTCAATGGGTCTACCCTAATGAAACTAATCCAACTCATCAGAGTTTGTTAAAAGGAACACAGGAAATAATAAGTAATTCTGTTTAATATAACAAAGTGTCTTAAAGACAAACTGCAGATAACCAAGGGAGAGCTGGAGATACAAAAATGGGAGGAGAACTATAGGCGAGTTAATCTATCAGATATAAATGATCCTCAGAAAGGAACCTAGGAATCTGTCTTGAATTATATTCCCATCGTGACAGAAAACCCATTGCTCCAGCTGACACTATTGGCATAGCACTAAAGATCCCTTATGCTAGCACAATGTAATTTACATTACTGCTCGTATCGTGTTGGATACTGCCCAGTGGCTGGCAATATACTTTCCTTTGACACTTCAGTGATCTCCAACATTGGTCTTGAAGTGTACTTTATTCCTGCCTCCCCTGTAACTTCTGTTCTGGTTACAGTTCTTTTTGTTGAGGTGACTCATTTCTGAAGGAGGGAAGGCAAGATGTGGTTGGCACAACAAAGTCATAAGGAAGGGATATCAGAAAGGGTGCTATCTATCTATCTATCTATCATCTATCTATCTATCTATCTATCTATCTATCTATCTATCTATCTATCTATCTATCATCTATCTAATCTATCTATTATCATCTATCTATCTATCTATCTATCTATCATCTATCTATCTATCTATCTATCTATCATCTATCTATCATCTATTTAATTTAGCAATAGATAGTAGAATGCAAAAAAATCAGCTAGGTTCCTAAGAGCCAGAAAGAGTCTGATACATTTACCAAGATGTCTTTAGAAAGCCCATTTTGTTCACCAGTTGCATAACTGTCAGCAGCATCATGTATAAATAAAAATGGTGGTCTGTCCAGATCAAGGCAGAGAGAGATCTGTCAGCTTATTAGCAGACCCCCACTTCCTTGCCAAGGAAAATGTCCTTTGATGTAGAATGATGTCAAAAATGGCCCACGTGGACTAAGGGTAATCTCTAGAATTTGTTTGAAGTTTCAATCTCCTCCCCCCCCCCCATTTAAATTTCATACAAGGAGCAAAGGGAATACTGAATCTCCATCCCAACCTTCCTTCCAGAACTTCACTCCTGTCCAATCTGTATTCCTCTCACATTAATTTAAATAGCCCCTCTAAATTAAAAAGGGGGAGAAAAGGGAAGACAAAGAGAAGGAAATTAATACACAATGATATAATCAATATGTAGTAGCAGAGGCTGGTTTAGATTCTTAATAACAAAATAAGGAATCTAAACCAGCCTCTGTTCCTACATATTGATTATTTCATATTTAGGATAGTCAGACTAGTTGTGGGACCATCCCACAACAGAGCTGGAAACTACATCAGCCCCAAAGCTGGCATAATGAATTCCTTCCCATTGGAAGCAATGGGAAGGGAAGGGGATTGGTTGCTTTTCCCATCTCACCATGGCTGGCATAAGACATAGGACTTAGGAAATGGTAGTAGCTCCACTTCAGATCTCCATCATGAGCACCACCAACATAATTGCTCTGTTAATAATTCTATTCATTTTTAAAGCCATCCTGGGAATATGATTGAAGGGTGGTAAAAAATACTTTAAATACATGATTTGGGTTTTCAGCCCCACCACTGGCAGACTATAGCCAGTGGAGCAACCGCAATGGCAGAAAACTTGGCTGCTATCCAGAGAGGCCCCTCTGGACGCAGACTTCCTCTCCACTGACAGAGGGGTGTGTGTGTGTCACAGCATCCAATGGCTTCTTGGCCAGCCTTGCAGGGAGCATAGTATTTCTCCTTAAAACGAAAACACATGAAAAATGAAAAAAAACACAGACTCACAAAACATTTAAATCCAAAATGGTATCTAAAAGGCTCAGTAGAATAAAGAGACATTTGGTGCTGAAAGGGCAATAAGGTAGGTTAGGATGACCAGATAAAATCCAGGTCAGTGCTCATGTAACTTTAACAGTTGTAGAGAAAAGGGAATTTCAGCCAGTGTTATTTGTATGCAATTAGTTCCTGGTGAAATTCCCTCTTCATCGCAACAGTTAAAGTTGCAGGGGCCCTGCCTTCTTTTGTATGTGGTCACTCTGGTATAGTGCCTGCAACTTTAACTGTTGTGACGAAGAGGGAATTTCACCAGGAACTAATTGCATACAAATAACACTGGCTGAAATTCCCTTTTCTCTACAACTGTTAAAGTTACATGAGCCCTGACTTGGATTTTATTTGGTCAGCTTAAGGTAGGTGCCAGATGAACCTCTTTTGGAGAGTGCTGCAAAATTGGGATGCTTTTACCAGAAAGGCCCTCTCTCTGGTTGTCACCTGCCTTACCTTACATTGCAAGGGCACCCACAATCGGCCCTCCACTGAAGCACTGAGTGTGTACGTAAGTACATGTGGAGACAAGCAGTCCTTCAAGTACCTTGGTCCGAAGTTGCGAATGGCTTTACAGGTCAAAATTGGGCCCAGAAACAGACTGCAAAACAGTGCAGCTGGCATAGCAATGCCTGTAATATGACAATAATGGCCCGTCCCACTTAATAATCTAATAGCCGCTTTCTGCACTAACTGCAGTTTCTGAACAATCTTCAGAGGCTTTCCTATGTTCATCACACTACAGTACTCTAACCTGGAAGTTACCAAAGCATGGGTAATTGATTTACAGAAGCAAAATAGGTAATTTTCTCTCTCTCTCTCTCTCTCTCTCTCTCTCTGCCCAAACATATGCATTTTTACTCAAACGTAAGTCCCATTCTGTTTAATGGGACTTGCCTATTAAGCATGCTTTGGATTGCAGTCTCAGCCTGGAAGACACAACCCTCTTGATCCTAGTGTTAGGTTTTATGTGACTATGTTTACAATCAAGACAGCTGCCCACTCAATATGCAGTGCATGAATAATTGTATTTTTCCCAGAATAAGAGATTTGGAAAGTCCTCTAAGGATGAGTCCAGAAAGCCTTCACCTATTTTAACTTTGGTCCGTGTGTCATACTAGAAGTACCTTAAATAGACCTATGCCATTATTGGGGTCACTTCACATGCCATCTGCTTTGTCAATTGTTTGTCCTGGGTTAGTTCTTCAATTGCTACTGCCCAGTGTGTATGGGTGTGCAGGGCCGTGCAGCGCTGGTACTATGCCCAGGCCAGATGGGAAGTGTGTGCCCCCCCTCCATTTCAAAAGAGGAGGACAACATGGCCCCACCAACATGTCTGTTCTACACAGCACCTTCATATTAAACCTGTTCTACAACACCTCAAGGCACACATATCCCCGCCCCACGTGCGGCATGGCCCTCTGGAACTTGTAGTCTGACCGTGGTATTCACGATAGACGGCTTCTGCATTGTTTCCACAAGGCAGGCTCCTTGCTTCTCGATGGGCCGCTTACACTATGGAAGCAGTAGCATAAGCTAGGGGCCCTCCTCCTCGTCGGAGTGCCCCCTCAAAATCGTGGGCCCTGGGGCCAACTGGCTCCCCTGGCCCCCCCTCTGCATGGCCCTGTGGGCGTGTGGTGGTGGTGGGCTGGAAGATAAATTGTATGAACTCACAGGAGCATGTGAAATGTAAGGGGTTGATGAGAAGCCATCTCCCTTCAAAATCATTATTTAGATGCATGCTCCCAAATTCATAGAAAATTCTGTCAGATATCAGAACCACCTAAACCTCTCTTGGCATCCAGACACATGAGAGCCATTCTAATTACCTCAAAGTGTATATTAAGGATAACACTTGTTCTTTATAGCCTCTCCAATGTCTCCATTAAGCATTCCAAAAGTGCTGGGAAATTTTAAGGAACTTTTCATATGATTCCAACTCAGTTAATCCTTGCCAAAATATTAACTGCGCTCTTTTGTTCACTATGTGGAGTGAATGAAATGATTTCATCTCATATTTGTATACCCAAAAATGAGTGGTGAGTAGCACTTCATGTTGGTGAATGTCAATGTTGCTAAGTTATTGCTGTAGAAAGGGATGTTGAGTGCATGATCCATCTTACTGAAACCAATGGCAAATGAAACACTGGTTGTTTTATGGAGCTACATCTATGCATAATATAGAACTTTTTTTGTGTCTAGTTTCACTTCTGTTTTTTAAAATTTACAATGTTCAGCAAACATTACTTTTCAACATTTTTTTTATCAAATTGTCTTTGACCACAAAAGGCTGCCAGAATTAAAAGTGTTCAATTGTTACCTGTCTTCTTTTAGACAATGAGGTTAACAAGCAGATAAGAAATATAAATAATAAATAAGAGAGAGCAGATTTGCTGGTTCACTAGCTCCACTTGGACCTCCTTAACCATGCAGGATTCTGGAATGACTAGAAATGGATTTTGTATGTGGAAGGATGGTTATTTGCTGCATTGTTTTATTGGCTGCACCGCCATCGTCTCCTGAATGAGTACAAGGTGGCTCTGATGGTCTGGTTACTTTTGTCATTTAGGTGAAGAAGCAGAAGTTGTAGCACTCATGAGATGAGATAATGATGTGCATATGCAGCATATAATGGCACTCGTCCCTAGTTGGCCATTACATCCCCAAGGGTTTGTGTGAAAAGATTGAACAATGTGGGCTATAAATGGAATCTCGAGGAATGCTGCTTTTCACATGGCTTGGAGGTACTTTTCACATGGTACATAATTTACGAAGTGGTTTTGCAGGTATAACTGAAATGACAAATTTGATAGGTTTTGCCACAACAAAGCTACAGTCAACTGTATCAAATGCTTCTGTACAAGGTGACTAAAATGGCCAACTGTCCTGGATTTTAAATCAATTGATCATCAATCACTCTGACAAGTGTTGCATCTACTCCAAAGGTCATTGGAACCTCAGTTGGATTTTCTTAGTGCTCATATTAAATTCCAAATGTTTCTGCAACTGTAATTCTTCTACGGTCTTTCAATTTCCTGTTTTTTTTTTAAATGGAATATTGAGAGAAAGTGTCAAGTGGCAAGCACTAGAGGCAGAAGGTAAACCAGGATCTACTGTTGAATCTCTAGATGGTTTGATGTAAATCATCAAGATTGTAGATCATCAAGGAGCCCTTTAGCTCCTGCAGCTTGAAGTGTTGTGATGAAGAGGAAATTTCACCAGGTGCTGCATGCATACAAATGACACCTGCTGAAATTCCCTTTTCTATGCAACTGTTAAAAATTCAGGAGCCCTGTCCTCCTTTCCATATGGTCACCTCACCACTGAGCTATTGTAATTTGCTTAAAGGAAGCCTCTTTCCCTAAGAATACATTCCATAGAAGAGTCCTTCTATGAAAAGAATAAAAACATGAACGCAAGTTGTGGAATAGAAGCCGCAATCATGTGTGAATTTTTCATTTCCACAAGACTCTTCTCAGTGCCCAGTAGACAGCTCACATGAGCAGTTTGTTTCCTCCTGCAAGTCACCCACCGGTTGCATTATCAGAACCAACTCTAATTCCTTCCCACAGTAAAGATTTTATGGCACTTTTTAATAGGCAACTGATCTTTGTGCCAACGAAGTCTTAACACCCTGATAATAATTGTTATTGTAAAGTAAGCTGCTAAAATAAGGTTATTCCAGTGCACTATTATCTTAACTCTTTTTAGTGGGTAACAAAGTTTGTCAAGGAAAAAATATCTCTGTTTAGGGCATCACATTATATATACTGCTTCATACTCAAAATATAAATACCCCCATTTCAATATGTTTTGGGATTACAAACGATCATAAATTTCATATTAGGAGTTTCAGTAGGAATTCCAGACTTTTCTGGATATTTGAAAAACAATGTTTAACATGGAATAATTCCCCACGAGTGTTAAAAGGACTAATGTCATGTTAGAATTGCTATAATTCTGTGTTATCTTTCCTGTACTGGAAAGCTTCTATTTTATGAAAACTAAAAATGCCATTAGCCATTCTAGATGGAGATAACTAGCAAGCCCCTCAAATTGATTTTACTTCCTTAGGCTTAGCAGGAAAAGAAATGAACTTTAGGAATAACTGGTAGATACAGGAGGAGGGAGATTAAAAAAGAATGAAAGAAATAGACTGGGAAGTCTTTAATAGCTGTTTATAGCATTATATATGTTATAGTTTTGTAAAACATTAAAATATCATTATTTTTATAGTTCTTATTTCACATTTGCATTTTCTCATACACTTCTAATTTTACGTTTTCCAAGTTTAAGTAAATGTAGTTTGGATAAGCTGACCATATGAAAAGGAGGACAGGGATCATGTAACTTTAACAGTTGCAGAGAAAAGGGAATTTCAGCTGGCATCATTTGTATGAAATTAGGATCTAGTGAAATCCCCTCTTCATCACAACAATTAAAGTTGCAGGCACTATACTAGAGTGGCCAGATACAAAAGAGGGCAGGGTCCCTGCAGCTTTAACTGTTGTAATGAAGAGGGAATTTCACCAGGAATTAATTGCATACAAATGACGCAGGCTGAAAATCCCTTTTCTCTACAACTGTTAAAGTTACATGAGCCCTGTCCTCCTTTTGGATAATGGAGAACCATTGTTACAAAAGACAATGGGTTGGAACACGGGCCTAGATAAAGCCTAGCTTTGGCAGACAGTGGTCAACCAGGACAGCTTGCATATTGTTTTTGAATATACTCTGTGAATGGGAACATGTTTCAGAGTCATATGAGGGTTAGGGTTAGGCCTCAGGTTTGGGTTGGTAAAACCTGGGTCCCTCTGTAGGAACAGGGGCCTGGATAAAACCTCGAAGACAGTATGCAAACTGTCCTGGTTGATCACTCAGCCTATCTTGCCAAAGCTTGGCTCTATCGAGGCCCTGTTCCTGCACAGGGACTCAGGTCTTATCAGCCCTAACCTAGGCTGACCAGATAAATCCAGGTCAGGGCTCCTGTAACTTTAACAGTTGTAAAGAAAAGGGAATTTCAGCCAGTGTCATTTGTATGCAATTAGTTCCTGGTGAAATTCCCTCTTCATCACAACTGTTAAAGTTGCAGGGGCCCTGCCTTCTTTTGTATATGGTCACTCTAGTATAGTGCCTGCAGCTTTAACTGTTGTGATGAAGAGGGAATATCACCAGGAACTAATTGCATACAAATGACACTGGCTGAAATTCCCTTTTCTCTACAACTGTTAAAGTTACATGAGCCCTGACCTGGATTTTATCTGGTCACCTAACCCTAACCTGAGGCTTAACCTTAACCCTATATAGAACATAGCATCAGAACTCTTGTCACATGGAAGGAGTTTATGTCACATCTCTCCTGTAAAGTTAGTTCAATGCCTTGGCCAGGGTTCACAGCTTTCACATTAGCATTGATATGTGGCAAATGACAAGCAGTGTAAAGCCTTCCAACCTGGGCGTCCAAGGTAGGTGCAGACTGGCCAGGTGCGAGTCAAAGAAAGACTGTGAAATGTTCAAAACACAGGTTAGGTGAAAATTTTCTATCTTACAGCTTCCAGAAAACACAATAGTTTCCATGAGCATTGGGGCTTAAAACTTTGCTGGCGGATATTCCTTTGCAACTCCTTATGACGCACAGTTCATATGCTACTTATTGCACTGTAGTGATTTTGTTGAATTATCAGAAGATATCAGACATTTGTTTTTTCACATTTGGAAATACTCAGAAAGTGTATTATACAATCCAACTATGTGGTAGGCCAAAACATCTGGCGGGCCCCAAGTTGCCTACCCCTGATGTAGATGAAGTTGACAGTGGTGACATTTATTTATTTATTTATTTATTCATCTATTTATTTATTAGATTTATATACCATTGACTATATTTAAAAAATATCTCTAAGAGAATGTTAAGAAGAGGTTATCTAATGATTTGGGCTACAGTTGTGAAGGCCCTGTTATACCATAATGGCTTTCCTAGTAGAAGAAAAAGTTACTGTCAGTTTTATTAGCTGTAGTGTGTTTTGACATCTTTGTATTATCAAATGTGCTGGCTGTTAGAGTCTTCTATATCCCACATCTTCTGGCCCAATTAGTAGTAAAAATCTGGAGTCTCTCCTATCAGAAAATGCTACCTCTTCCTTCTCTACGTGTCGTATTCTAGCCCGAAAGGTTTCTGAACTCCATAATTAGAGCAGGGAATGCAAAGATTTGGAGTCTCACTTAAATATAGATGTTCAGTGCTACCAGTGGTGGCATATCTGACAATAATTCAGGCACTACAATGCTTGAATATACAGTTTCTAAGCACGATTGGGTGCTTTGGGGTCATGGACTTCTTTGAGGTGGAATTTTAAATTTTAAGTGTCATGCTGCACAATCTCATAACAGTCTCTCAGAAGTAAACTGTGTTCAATAGAGCTTACTTCCTAGTAGGTTTAGGAATGCAGTCTTGGGAAGCATTCCTATACATAATTACTGAGAGTAAGCCCCACTGAACATAATGGGAGATACTTCTGAGTAGACTTGCATGTATTGGGTTTTTTGTTTTTTTTGTACTTTATGTTCATGCAGTTTCTATATGTTGATATTTTAGTAGGATCCCCCCCCGAGATGACTTTATCATATTTGTATTCCACTCTGCCTCCAAGGAGCTCAAGACAGCATGCATACACTTGTTCCATTTTATTCTATTTTTCTCCTCACAACTACCCTGAGAATATCAAAGCCAGTATGCCTCTCAATGCCAGTTACTAGAGAACACTTGTGGGAGGGTGCTATTGCCTTCATGTCCTCCTTGTGGGCTTCCCATTGGGACATATGGCTGGCCACTGTGTGAACAGAATGCTGGCCTTTGGTGTGATCCAGCATGGCTCTTCTTATCTGAGCCAGATTAGCAGTTCTTGTCAGTCAATCTGGAGAACCCAGTCCTCTTCTCCTTCCCTGGTTAAAGTTGAATTAACTGTTTCCTTCACCATTGCTTTCTTCCCTTTCCCCCTTTCAATGCAGACAGGTAATCCCAGAGACTACACTACTGCTTTATAGTGGTTTGGAAGTGCACTAATAACTGTTGGGGCACAATCCACATTCCATATACTGCTTTCATCGTGTTATTTCCTGCTTTTTATTCCACATTCGTAATGATTTGACACAAGGTGTAGATCTGGTCATAGGAGTAATCCCCAACAAACAATGACCACTAAGCATTAAAATGGGCACAGAATTTCACAAACGCAAGGACTGTTTGCCATTTATTTAAAACAAAGAATATTTCCACCCCCAAATCAAATGCAATAAAGTATTCCGTTCTGCCAGCATGGTTTTGTGACCTTTTAAGACTAGTCCTTAAATCTCTCACACAAATTCATGGGTTTTCTCCTATCTTCAGCAAGTCATGGGGTATAAAGATAGCAATGTTACAGTGGAAAAATACAAGCCTGGTTTTCAAATAGGAAATGCCTTTATCTTTTCCCTCCACTTAAGATATAAAATAAAGGTGTTTTTTTTTTTGGGCAGATAGGAAGTATGTTCCATTTCATGACCTGCAGCTGTCAGACTGCCATTTCAAATAATTGACTCTTGAAGTTCAGTCCAACTTAATCCAACCCTGTGCCCTGAGGCAGGATAACCGCATATATAGAGCATTACTGACGAAGACCTGTCCAATCCTTGGAACCTTTAAGGAAGGTTGGAGCCCCCCCCCCCTTGAAAATCTTGTTCTACTAAATAGGGAGAAGGGAGTTAATTGGACTAGGCCTAGTAAACATGATTTAGTAGAAGTGGCTTGTTTTCATTTATACTGAAAGTTTAAAATATGTTGAGGTTGCATCCAACCATGTCTTCTCACCAGCAGAACAGCAAGGGCAGACTGAAGTCCTGCTGTGCTGAAGAGTATTTTAAACAAAACTAGTACATCTGTGTGAAAGCTAGAATTCTCCCTGAAATACACATTTTGTACATGCAGTTTTGGTGACTGTTTTCTTTTCACGATTAGGGCCAGATCTACTCCAAGCAGGATATAACACTTGAAAAGCGGTTTGAAAATGGTACATGGAATGTGTCATAGGCCCCAACAGTTGTCAATAATGTTATAAACTGTTATAAAGGAGTAGTGTAGATCCTGCCCAGGTTACCTCAAGGAACGCCTCCCCACATACCATGAAGCACACTGGGTGATTTTGGGCCAATCACAGTCTCTCAGCCCAACCTACCTCACAGGGTTATTGTTGGAGGATTCTTGGAGAGGAGAAAGTTTCTGTAGGCAGTCTCATGTTCCTTAAGGAGGACAAAAGGTAGGATATGGATGTAATAAATAAATAAATAAACTGTCTACGAATAGGGTCTGAGAACACCTAATGGTCTCCTGTGGCCACACATTACTAATAGTGGGCAACTCTTCTTAAAGGATGCTTGTGGTCCTCTACAATTGATCTTGTCATTGATGAGCTTCCAAGAAATCCCAGAGTTTTTCAGAACATAGTTTGAAAACCACTGCTTTATCATTACTCTTTTCTATTTAAGGTTATGTAACACAAACATTTTCTAAAAAATAAAATTTAAGCCACTAAATAGAGAGGGAAATATACCTCTTTATTTAGATAGATAGATATACATACATAAATGTTCTGTGGCTCTTTATTCCATGTGGTTTGTTTCTCCCCTAACAATGATTCTGCCATGTCCTCCATATATTTTTTTCTCACCAGAGTTCAGCAAGGGTCGGTTGAAGATTAAAATCTCCTTCTGTGCAGAAGCCTTGCAATACTTCTGATTTTTGAAGTGATTAGAATTTCATTTCTCACTGTAATCTTTCTTTTCTTTTTTTTCTTTTTAAAAGCCAGTCACCCTATATATGACAACTATGGATGGAGAGAAAATGGATCTGGAAAATGAGACATTCATTAGCAAGTAAGTGCATGGGGATTAGAAAAGTCTGTCTGACTCACAAAGCAGAAATGGCATTTAGTATCCCAGTCCCCTTCTAGACAAAATTAGCAAATGCTGCAGTGAAGTTTAAAGCCTGCTGGTCGCAAAATTGGAAATTGGTTTCCTGGGGCTCTCTGTAAACTCTTCATTACTTTACTCAATCATGCTTCATTAGCAAGTTAACAGACAGAATACCAGTGCACATTGGGATACGTTCAAGCTCCAGCCCTTCCGTCTCCTTGAACGTCACTTAAAACTTGAATGTCACAGCAGATTAGACATTGTGTCAAATTGCATCTCCTCGTCAGGCTGCGGCATGGGCAGCTTGCAGATCATCGCCACTTAACCTCTTGAAAATTGCCAGGTGCTTTTTAGTCTGCTTTGCAATGGGTAACAGGAGGGTTTAATTCAAAGTGATTCTGTTGGAACTAACACACAATCTCCAAAGGCATCCGGAAAGAAAACAAGCTGACGAAAGGTATGGACTGAAGATGTGTATGTGATGCCTCACATTAGCTTCAGCCTATTCTCTGAAGAAAATACGATAGTTTAAAAAACACTCTGTGAAGTATTTCTGTCTCATCTATGTTTTAATTCCAAATGTTGGCAGAACCTTACTCATCTAACTCTGGGTTCCAAGTTCAATTTTTCATGTTGACTGTGTATCAGCAGTTGTGGCTAACAAATATGTTTTTCTGTGATTCCTGGCAGCTAGAAAACACAAACTTCTGTGTGTCTTAACAGCTTCTCTTCCAATAGGAAGCTTGTTTGGTTGTCAATAGTTAATTTTTGACAAGAGGTTACTGCTATTGATCCAGTTTTTAGACACATGTACACAAACAACAGGCAATCAAGCAACATACCCACTAGTCTAATGTCATCCATTGATCTATGCATGTATGTACTAGATCCATTAAATTCTTCCAATAAGGAGTTACCATTATCTGCCCTTTCAAACCCCATTTTGTGGGTCCATAGTTGAATGCACTTTGTGGCACATACCATATTTGTTTTAGTTACTTCTGTAATAGTCAGATGGTTGGAGGGGCAGGGTAAAAATGCTTGAGGCAGTTAAAAAAATCATAGATGTACTTTAATGCATGTTGCTTCATGGAGAAAACTACAGCAATTGGCTTGGAACCCTTGTCATGTGAGAAGGCCAGGTCTACACCAAGTAGGATATGACACTTTGAAAATGGTTTGAAAACTGTATATGGAGTGTATCCTGGGCCCCAACAGTTGTCACTACTGTTGTAAACCATTTTAAAGCAGTAGTATAGATCCTGCTGAAGTCTGCTCAAACAACAGGACTTCCTTGTTCTCTCCTCCTCCTTGTGGCTCTCCCATGGAACCCCCGAATTTGCTTGAGGGTCCCCCCAAATCCCCAGAACAGGTGGGGGCTGCAGGGAAAGGGAAATCCATTCTGCCAGTGGTTTTTTTCCCTGCTGGCAGAATGTCACCACTGGATATGCTCCGATGAACTATTATTTTTAAAATTTTTACAATCCTTTCTATATTTTACCTCTTGCTGAACAATTCAGTTCTTAGACCACTTAGTTTCGTGTTCTTTTTTTTGGAGGATCCTGGGTTGACCACAGCTTGTAACCACACAGTATTTTTGTCAGCAATGAATTCAATTAATTTTGATAAAATGCACTTGTCATTTCCCTGTCCAGAAGAGTGATTTCTTTCATTCTTTCATGATGACAGATACAGCTGCATGTTGTGCAACATCCAATTTTAGTTTATTATTAATTTTTCCAAAATGCATTGTATTTACTGAGGGCTTCTGAAGAATTACAGCCCAATTGTAAAATGATGGGATTGATAAATCATCTTGGGAAGATTTACCATAGAAAAGTGAAAACTCCTGGAGTGTCCCCTTTTCAGTGACAAAACCCAAGGAAACTCCAGATATTCACCCCATGTGCTACTTTTACAAGGCCAAATATCCTGAGTCCAACTGAGATATTGGGTTGGATTCAGATTTACGCTGGATCAGCTGCATTGACAGAAGTGAATTTCCTCACTCTCTCTTTCCCATGGCAGCCCTCTAAAAATGCTGCACAGAGATTCAAGAGACCCTACTGAATGGAGCTATCTGTGATGTGGTGAGAAGGAGAGATCCTCAAAAGTTGGGCAAAGGGACCTTCTGCAAACAGAGCCCTTTCTTTTGCAGAAGCTCCCTTTCATGATGACAAATGCTGAATCCCTTGTTATTTTCTTAAGCTACTGCTCTTGGTAATGCATAGCAATAACTTGCGTTTGATGACAGTATTGATATGCTTTTTCTCAAAATTCGCCCAGTCCTCTGATAGGATCAGGGTCTCCCCCCCACTCATAATCTGTAAACTAAACTATAGAACAAGCCGTGGAAAGGTTTTGACATCACAAGAAGTGCCAACAGATGGTTTCATCATTGGTCATGAGGTACATCTTGAACTAGAATTCTGCACATAGTGGTTATATCTTTGATTGACATGGCTAGTAAATGTGTGATGAACTGGGTGAGTATGTGCCAATATGCCCAGCAGTAGAGGGCAGTAGAGGGCTGTATTGAAGTTTATTAGGGCTGTGCAAGTTTCCAGCCTAGGATATTCGAATCCGAGGCTCGGAGGCCATTTTCAGGTGGAACTGCCATTTTCTGGTGGATTCCGGGTCGTTGCACGTTGCGGGCACTATTTTTTTAAGCAAGAAGAGTGCTGAGCACTCCAGCAAGTAACTGTAAGTTTTTTTTTTTAAAAAAAACTGTTCGCAATCTGGCCCCCCTCCCCCTTCCATCCTGGGGATGGCGATTTTGCTTCCCCCCTCTCCTGATGATCACGGAGCCATGCGGTGTGGGCGGCCACATTCTTCTGTGGTCCTGGGAACTTCCCGGGACCATGGAAGAATGGGGATTTTTCTGGTTCCAGGTAACCAGGAAAAATCTCATGCTTGCCCCCCCCCCCCCCGTCCCTTGTACTCCCTGTGCATCATGCGGACTCACAGGGAGCAGTCGGGGTCCATCCCAGGCATTTTGCCTGGTGTGGAAAGGGCCACACAGAGAGAAAACATTAACTCTGTAATATTCAAACAAAACTATATACAAAATTAGAAGGCAGTTCTGTTCCTTCACAGCCTTCTTTAGATAAACTATCTGGGGTTATAGAGCTTATTCTCCCTATCCATGTACAAATTAATTTCATTTGTGTTGTTTACATTATTATTATTATTATTATTATTTATTACATTTATATACTTCCCATATATGAAGCTGTCTGGGCGGTTTACAAAAATTAAAACTTTGGACATTAAAAATTGATATACAAAATTTAAATATCATTTTTTTTACAGACCTTTAGAACTAAGGATATTCAATGTGTGGAAAGCAGAATGTCCTCAATTGACCTCCAGAGTTCAATGGTACTGACAGCAACTAAACAGTTTATGTATTTAAACATTATACCTCACATTTCACTTAAAATTGAACATTTCTGTATGTATAATTTCCAATATAATGTATAATTTCCAAGATAGCTTACAGTTTGAAAGGAAAAATAATATTAATGCTGCAATCCGATTCTCATTTTCCTGGGAGTAAGCCTCACTGAACTCAATCGGACTTATTTTTAGTAGACATGTATAAGATTGCACTATACCACAAATACAAAGCAAATTTTAAAATAGCAGAACAGTATAAAATACAGTTGACAAATAGCCACATCAGAGTCTGTGGTCTAATCTAGACATAATGGTGGCAGTCCTCACTTTGTATAAGCTCTGTGTGTGTGTGCGTTTTGGGAAGGATGGTCTGCTTTTTAAGTGCAAAAGGGCCATCTGGGTAAGAGTTCCTGGACTCTCCCCATGTCAGTCACTCACCCCCTCACTGGCTGAGACGAAAGTGACATCAGTGGATAAATTGCAGGACAGATCCTCACTTAAAGAGATGGGTCTCCCTCTGTCACATCTACTTTAACCTATGAGTAACCATGACCAAACATCTGTCAATAATTGCTTTTTTAGTTCAGCATCTGAAAGGAAACCTGAACTGATGGCCTTTTATTTTGATATATTTTGGAGGTTATAAGAATGAACTGGGATGATAACCTCACATATATTATTTTCATAGTGATGTGTGGGAATCATAGGGCTAAGAACCCCAATAGAACACTGAAAGGCTACCTGACAACATTGCAAAGTTATGGTAGCTATTACTCAAAAGCTACATTTATAGCATTCTGAAAGGAGATTTAGCTGTGCGACTCCAATTGTGATTAGTGTTTTTTATGCAGGTAAATCCTATCCAATGTACTGAAAATGCTCTTTCATTGTGTGTGTGTGTGTGTGTGTGTGTGTGTTATAAATGTGCACATGCTGATTAGATATTAAAGGTACATTTTCTGACTATCATGCATTTTTGTGAGGGTTATTTTAAAACAGACTTTCTAGTACAATATTTCTGTATTACTGTATATGCTAGAATCCTTTTTAAAAGCTGGATTCTGGTTTAATTAGGATAAAAGCACATATACCAGGCATGTCACCATGAATGTAACTTAGCACATCACATTAGATATAGTTCCAATCTATTTCACATATCTAAAATAGCACTTGAAGAAAAGTCAGGGCTATTTCTGATGATTTTAAAGGGACAAAGACAGCAATTATATTTTGTATAACTCTAAAAATGTCACGGTTGGTTCAATATCACGTCAGGCTTTCTAGCTTGTAATATTAGCAATGGTTCATTTTCTGTAATGAGAGACTCGGTGATTAATGAAAGTCTAAGACCATATCTTAATAGATATTAGTTCCACTGCTGATGTAATATCATTTTCCCTATAGAATTTAACGGTCCTGTATGGAAGGGGGAGTATGATGAGAAGAAGGGTTGTTTTCCACATGAGCAGAAACAAGAGAAATGCTCTAATCTACAACAGAAACCAGAAAAAATACTGAAAAGTGCTGTGCAGGAAATTAGTTTCATTTTCCAAAATTGTTCAACAAATATCAAGTCCTACAATTATTTTTCAAGGACGTTTCCCCCCAGCTCTTTCAATGAATAGTAGGTTTCTTTTTTTACTAATTTTCTCAAAGGTAACACCAATTCCTGGGTTAAAAAACCCAGAAATTGGTGTGGTCATGCAGGAGCGAGTGAGCTCACTGCCTCCTACCCACTTGCGACTTCCACTTCCACTTCTGAAACGTCTCAGGAACCCTGGTTACACAACTCAAAGTTTTAACCCAACAACAAACCATGGGTTAAAGCTCTGCATTGTTAACCCCAAACAACCCAGAGTTCTGGGTTCGCATGTCTTGGTACATAAGAACATAAGAAGAGCCATGCTGGGTCAGACTAATGGTCTACCTAGTCCAGCATTCTGTTCACACACTGGCTAACCAACTGCCCATGGGAAACACAAGCAGGACATGGATGAAACACTCATGCCCATGTTCCCCAGCAACTGGTGTACATAAGTATACTGCTTCTGAATCTGGAGGTGGTACAAAGACATCAGGACTAGTAGCCATTGATAGCCTTATCTTCCATGAATTTGTCTAGTCCCTTTTTAAAACTATCCAAATTGGTGGCCATCACTACTTCTTGTGGTAGTGAATTCCATAGTTTAACTATGTGCTGAGTGAAGAAATGCTTTTATCTCTCCTGAATCTCTCACCAGTCAGCTTCATGGGATGACCCTGGGTTCTAGTATTATGGGAGAGTGAGAAAAAGGTCTCCCTATCTACTTGCTCCACCATGCATAACCCAGACATTCCTGGGTTGCTTCAAATAGTGGAAGCAGGAGGGAGCCAGTCCACTGGTTCTTCTGCATGTTGTCACAGACAACGCCTGCAGCAAGCACCACATGCAAGCCATAGCTATGTGGGATTCCATCATGGAGGAGGCATCAGGGCTTGTCAACTCCCAGAACTGGATTCAGTTGAGACCTCCTCATCAGGGGAGGGCCCCACCATGAACTAGGACCAGTGGGGGTGACAGGGCCCCTGGAAAGCACTGCTGTTCTAAATCTGGGATGACTTTCCTCTATGATGGAGCTCTTCTTTGCAAGCATTCCACAAAGAAGAATTACTGACAGGTATGCCACCACAGGTTTATCCTCATCTGAACACCTTATTATGTCCAGCTGGGAGTTCTAAGGCCTCCTAATCAGAATCCTTCTCTTCAGTCCAGCTGTAGGAAAAAAATAAAAATAAAAAACACTGAACTAAATAAAACTTTGTAACTATGCAGGCCTGGATGTAGGAAAGGGTTTGGTGAGAATTCCCCTTCCAAATCAATGCAGCCAAATGTTAGGAAGACCCAGATTGATAGCAAAGTCACATATTCATGGGAATCTTGAGATCAGTGAAAGAGAGCTTCTTAGCAAAGACTGACTGTTGTTTTATCCAGTGTGGGGGATAAGCCCCACTTCTGATGTCAGTGGTGTAGCCAGCACAGCAGAATATTACTTAGTAGTTGGACCACCTTCTTAATGATTCTAGACTTACATTTGAAAAGAGCTGAACAGTTTCAACAGGAGAAAACAATATGCAACAGAGCTTAAGTTCAGGATGCATATTCTGAGACAAAAAACAGAATGTATGCATCTTTGGGTTTCCCTGCATGGTGCCAACTTACCAGACTCTCTAGGAGGCACTGTTGAGCCACCTCAGAATGTAGGCTTTTGTCTAAAACCCTGAAATCATATCCCAGAATATTGCCCCTCTCTAGGAACACACAGGGGAGAAGAAATGTGCCCCAACTGAACTTACCCCACAAGCACCACCAGGTCCTCCAGAACAGTGACAACAGTGGTCCCTGACACTGCAGCACTCACTTGGCAACATGGAACACTTATGAGTCCTACTTGGGAGGAGAAAGTGTGACCATAAGTATTGCCAGGATAAAGCCCCACTAGTATTCCAGGAAGAGTGAGGCTTCCACACAGTAATTAAACCAGGGGCTGTTTGTTGCTGGGATCTGTGCCGTGTCATTTAGATGGTGCAAGCGCAGCTTCATAGCCACCATGGCGCTTCCCATAATGCTGCGATATGAAAAAGTCGGTGATTTACCCTGACTTTTTCAGAGGGAGTAATGTCAACATGGAATTTCTGCCATGTGATGTCACTCTGAGGCTAATCTTGGGTCAACCCATGGGCAGAGTCTGGTGGAAAGCGACCAGCAATTGGTTGCCTTCCACCTGGAAGAGGGTGGGGTGACTCCAGGGCCTGGATGGCCGACCAGAAACCCCATGCTCCCTCCTTACCCCATCCCAGGAGAGGGAAAGCACAGGGTTGAAGGGGGAGGCAGCACCAACCTGGCACCAACCCAGGCATTTTAACAGCTTAAATTGAGGTTTTAACTGACTTTATGGCCAGGCTTAACAGTTTAAAATGTTTTAAATGTCAGCTGTTTTATGTTTATGGTTTTAAATTTTGTATATTGTCTTTTTAGCGTTCAATCTTTTAATTTTTGTAAACTGCCCAGAGAGCTTCGGCTATGGGGTGGTATATAAATGTAATAAATAATAATAAGTAATAATAGTAACGAAGACAGCATCCTAGGTGAAGAGAGGCTAATTCCTTTGGGCTGCATTTCCTCAGGGATAATTACTTAGGGGTTGCAGTGGGTCAGGCCAGAGCTACCCTACACCCAATAGCCTGATTCTATGCAAGTTTACTTAGAAGAACATTCCACTGTGATCGGTGTGCATAGAATTGCATTCCTTAATAAGCTCAGATGAAATCTAGAAGGTCAATTTGAGATTAATATTTACTTAGAAGTAAGCTATAGGAAGGCATGATTTAGCTAAAATTGGGGAGGAGGATCATGACATGGGGCTTGTGGAATTCACTTCACCCACCTTCCAGAACTGGCCATCTGTTCAAGGCGCCATCAGAAAACAGGCCAAAGTGCAGCAGCTGTTGCCCTTTTAGGAAAGGCAGCCAATGCATTGCCCTTTTAAGAAGCCACCAATAAGAAGCCTCCACCAAAAATGAGGAGGTTCCCTCCCCCTGCAGTGTTTGTTTCAGACCATTCCCAGAAAAAAGTTCAGTGCTCTCCCTGAAATGGAAATAAAGTGTTTATCTCTCTCTCACTCACTCTCCCCAGGGCCTCCAAGCAATCACCCTCTGAGCATGCTGCCTGTTCCCTCATTTGCCATTTAAAAGACAAAAACATAACACATCATTTGTAGAGTCTCTCTCCCCCCCCCCCCGCCCATACTTTGCATTTGCAGAAACTCTCCAGTTATTTCATCTCTCCTTCCAAACTCCCACCTTCCTGGCTAGCTGACCCCTTTCCCCACACCCCGAGAGTTCTCACTGATTTTTAAAATTGCTGCTAGGGTTGCATACGTGGTTTATATGATGGTTGGCTAAAGGAAGGGTCAATTGCCTCTGCAGAAGGGCAGAGGCAAGGGAGGAACGCCGAGAATGCCCAAGCATGGCTGAGTATGGAGTGGGACCATCGTCTAGCCCAGTATTGTCAACACTGACCGGCAGCAAAGACTCTCCAGGGTTCCAGGTAGGAATGATCACAAGCCTACGTGGAGATGCCAAGGATTGAACCTGGGACCCTCTGCATGGAAAGCAGGTGCTCTACCACAGAGCCATGATCCGCACCCCTACTTAATTCTCTGCTGCCACATGGAAGTTGCTGATACAAAGTCCGTTATAGACCTGCTCTTAGTTGAATGGTCTTCTGAACCAGGAGTAGGCATCCTATTGCTCTCCAGATGTTATGTGCTACAACGGGCAGGGATCCTATAATCCATGCCCATTGGTGATACTGGCTGGGGCAGGTGGGGTTGTAGTCCAAAACATCTGGAGGGCACCAGGTTCCTATCTGTGTTCTGAACATTGCAATTTCTGCCCGGCACTAGATCCTCTGGCTGTTGACATTGCTGGACAGCTCTTCCATGATGGTCCTTCTGCTATTCTGCATCTGAAAGGGAGCATGGTGTGAAGGGAGTCAGAAAATCCTGTTGAAGACTAAATAATAATTAAAAAATGGCACCATAGATTTCAGATCTCCCCCAATGAGGTCTCCATTGGAACCAAAGGCTCCTGGGCAAAAAAAGAAAGGTAAAAAAGGGGTAAAGCTAGTGGAGAAAAGTTACCAAATTAATTAAAACTAATTAACTGTCTCCAAGCAAGCAAGTACAAGCCTTAAACTTCATAGGAAGATTTGGTCTACTGTTTGGTAATATAGCTTAATAATGAGGAGGACTTACACTTGATTGAAATATGCTGCCCTGCATGCATGAAAGTGGGGCCTACTTTTTAAAAATGGTTCGACATACTGTGGCATTTAAAGAAAAATATGCTTAATGTTTTGACCTGCTGTAATCCTGGCTGAACTTCTGTATTTCAAATAATGCCAGCACAGATTAATCAGTGCTAAGACAAATGTTCTTGGCTTCAGATGAGAAGTTGGTTTGATGAGTGATTACTTTAACCGCCTGCACTATAGAGATGGTGTGTAATTTATTTCTGTGGGAAACACTCGTGCTGCGAAGCTCAAAGACATTAAAGCTTCCATCAGAAACAGAAAGGTGTTAATGTAGCAATTCAGAGAGCAATGATTGTTTAACCCTGTTACTCTGTACCCTTTTCATCACAGCATCTGTGACAGCCTGATCTCATAATCAAATCATATTCTGAATAAGTAGGAATCTTAATTTTCACTTAAACATCAGGATTTCAACAAGTAATTCTTAACCTTTGTAAGTCAGAGGTGTTGGGGGGAGAAATCACTGTAAAAATGAGAGGACATAGGTGCAATAGCCCTGTCCCTCTGAGAAATTGTCCTAATTGTGTACAGTTGTATCCCCTCCCTTAAAATTCCTGCAAATGTTTCATCTAAATTGATTCCTTGAAATTGAAATTCAGTGGCAATGAAAGCTGTGCAAAGAAACATAACTTTATTTATTTAAACTGTTTTTACCCCATCGTTCTGCATGATGACAGATCCCCAATGCAGTTGACAGTAGGTAAGAATAAATACATAATAAACAATAAAATTCTTTAAAAGGTTGTTGTGACTTATGGAGCATTTCTACACCAGGGAAACTCCTGCAATTTTACTACGGCTTTCTGCTTCTGCTTTTGTTGCACGATCACGACATGCTCCCTTTCACTCCTTTATGCACAAATTCTATATGTTTCATTTATACAGCCACAGGATGGCACTATGGTCTGCCTCATCTTATCGGGGGATTTCATCTTTTCATGCTGAAAAGGAAAACGGGTCTTTTTGTTACTAGTTTATTTCAGTTTCAAATTAAGCCACAGAAATCCTTGGAAAGTACGACAGAGGCACTGGAGGTTGACAGTGTCATGGAAAGGACCCACAAACTTCTGTGAGTGGCCAATCGCAAGCATGTACTAAATTGTTCATATAGAGATGCTCACGGAGGCTCTGGGGGAATGCTGATGGAAAATATCCTCTTCCTAGGCCTTAGATGTTGCTAATGCTGCTGGTGTGGCTGTTTCAACAATAATATAACCTATGTTGTACCTGCCCCAAACCTATACCCACTTATTTGGGAGTAACCCCACTGAACTCAGTGGGGCTTATGTTTGAGTAGACGTGTTTAGGATAGTGTTGTAAGTGATTTTGTTGTTGTTGGTGATGCAGCGAATCGTTAGCTCTTATTGACTGAGCTGATGCAAAGCCTTAAAATGTTCCAAGGGGGAGAATGAAACAGGCAGCGTGGAATCCCAAAATTCAGTCTCTCAGAGGGCTGTGAACAATCACTTTGGCTGGAAATGAAACATTACGTTGGCTCTAAGGAAGAAAGTGTGGTCTCAGGAGACATGGAAGCAAAGACCAAATACAGAAGTGCAATCTATGTATGGTGGTGGATGTGATTTAAACACACATTTTCTGTTTGAAAATGAACGTATTGGGATTTTTTTTCTCATTCTATATTTTTTTCAAAGTGACTAACAAAAATTAAAATTATAAAAAAAAGAAGAGCACAAAGCCAATTATCAATATTGCATAACAACTGGCAGAGATTAAAAGCTTGCTGGAACAAAAAGGTCTTAACTGCATGCCTAAATGGAAGCAGAGAAGGAGCCTGGTGGTTTTTTCCAGGTGAGGCACTCCACAATGTAGGTAACCACCATGGAAAAGTCCCTAATTGCTATCGCTTTGGTCCATATACCATGCCTTGGATGTTGATAAAACAAAACACACAGTAGTGGATCCCTGATGTGTGTATGGGTGTGTTTAACCACTATAGTAAACTATATATCAATATGCTACAATCATTAAAAACTTATTATGTCTGATGAACAATTTGGCTTACTAGACAATCACATGTAGTGTTTAACAATGTTATTTATTAATAACATTGTTGATAAGGCACAGGAAAGGACATCCATTGCTGATCCTAATTCTTGGGCAGATTCATACTGGAATGGAGCAAATGTGTGTTCCTACCACTTCTGGCACACTGTAGAATATGTGTCTGTCTTTACACTAAGGGTCAGGGAACAAAAAAAGCAGAGCCAATGGTGTAGCGGAGCTAGGGTTCACAGGATCAAATCCCCAGGACTTTTTGATTAGCAGGGATGATAATGTCACATGCTATGGTGACCATTTGAAAAGGAGTACAGGGCTCCTGTATCTTTAACAGTTGTAGAGAAAAGGGGATTTCAGCAGGTGTCATTTGTATGCATGCAGCACATGGTGAAATTCCCTCTTTGTCACAACAGTTAAAGCTGCAGGAGCCCTGCCTAGCATGACCAGATACAAAAGAGGGCAGGGCTCTTGCAGGTTTAACTGTTGCAATAGGGAGAATTTCACCAGGTGCTGCATGCATCCAAGTAACACCTGCTGAAATTCCCTTTTCTATACAACTGTTAAAGATATGGGAGCCCTGTCCTCCTTTTCATATGACCACGCTACATATCCCACCCCCTCAGACTTCCCTATTCTCTTTGAATTTAGTTGCAATAGCTGGGGTGGGTGGTGATGGATTTTCCCATCAACAATATATTGTTGTGAATTATCCCAGGCTTGCATAACACACACACACACACACACACTCACACACACACACACACACACACACACACATCTCAACACAGCTACTTGCATTTTTGGACTCTCCTTGGAGGTGTGGCTATGGGGACTGTCATGATGAGCATCTGCATTTCAAAATTTAGCACTACACCACTGGGCAGAGTAGTCAATCGAACTAGGCACAGAATCATCCTTTTCTCTACAACTGTTAAAGATACAGGAGCCCTGTCCTCCTTTTCATATAGTCATCCTACCTTAATCTCTCAAGGCAGGCTCCCTCCATGTAATAAGTTTACGAGCATGGTGAGCAGCAATAACAGGCTTGATTTTTGCCTCTCTCAGTCTGTGACAGCAACTCTACCCTAAGAGGCCCACAGGTCACCACTGCTGAAGGAGACTCTGAAGGTGGGCAGAGAAATCCAAGCTTCTCTGGGTGGCCCTTTCCATGGTGTGTGTTGAAGTACAACTCTTTTCCTGCTCCCTTGCTATATATAGACCCTTTCTACACCATAGGGGTGTAGAGGGCTGGAAGGCGGGCGATCCCGGAAGTAGCTGATTCTGGGATTGTCGCCCTAATACAGACCATTTGTGTGACGAACTGGGTTCTTCTGAGGCCATCGCTCCGTCACGGCTGCCATTTTTTTAAAAAAACATATGAGAAGAGCGCACGAGCATTCCAGGGAAACTATAATTAAAAAAAAAACAATGTGAAATTGCCCCCTCCCTGCCATCCTGAAGTTGGCAAAATGGATGTCCCCCCCCCCCCCCTGATGGGCATGGAGCCACTGTGCTTACTCGTGCAGAAGCACCTGGGATGGGCGGCCACATCTTCAGTGGTCCCAGGAACTTCCTGGGACCGTGGAAAAATTGGGATCTTTCAGGTTTCCGTTATCACTGGAAAATCCCGTGGCCAACCCCCCACCTCCAAGAGTCCTTGTGCGTCATTTGGACTCACAGGGACCAGCCAGGGGCCATCCCAGGTGAAACGCTTGGTGTGGAAAGGGCCTAAGGCTATGGAAATGTGGGTGACATGAAGTAGGCTCTGTCATATGAGTGGGTCACATAGACAGTGGGTTACACAGCATCATCAATGGCTAATCTGCCACTAACATTTATATTTATTCAAGGTGGCCAAGAATTCGTGAGAATGGCAGCATTTCCCTATAGCTTCCTAAAGAGGTACTGTCAGCAGAATAATATCTATATGATTATCTCCCTGCCTATTATAGATTGTGCATCATCAGTTCTATGCTCTGATAGGAAAGGGGGGTCTCTTTACTATTTGCCTGCCCTACATCTCTTCCACAGATTTCTAAGAACATGAGAAAAGCCATGCTGGATCGGACCAAAGACCTATCTAGTCCAGCATTGCAATTGTCAACCATATGCCTATGGGAAGATGACAAGCAGGACATGAGGGCCTTTTCTGCAGTGGCCCCACACCTCTTGAATGAGTTGCAATTGGGAGTCCACCAGGCCCTACCATTGTAGGCTTTTAGGAAGGCCCTGAAAATGTATTGCTTTACTCTGGGCTTCCCTTGATTATGTTTTATAGTTAGGGTTGCAGTTGCAGCTGTATGTTATTGGTTTTGTTTTATGCTGGTATTTGTTTTTTGTTTTTATAATGTTTGTTGCTGTTGCTGTTTTTATTGCCATATAAGTTTTTTATTATGTGAGTTTAACTACTTCCCTGAAAGGCAGACAAGATACATATATTTTTAAAGAATAAATAAAGAAACATATATTTTTAAAGAATAAATAAATAAATAGAAATAAATAACACCATCCCCACTTGCATTCTTCAGCAACTGGAATACAGATTTCTCTAAAGCAAGTCAATCACTTAATATTTTTTTTCTGAGTGCACTTTTCTTCTCATCTCTCTTAGGAAACCAAACATGGCAGGGCAATAATGTTTAAATGACTTTTAGTGTAGCGGCTCAGTATTTAATCTTCATGAAACCACAGCACACAGCAGTTATCAAGTGTGCTTTAGAGCCTTTGTATACATTTCTTCAGGTGTAGACAGTCTCCAGCTGAGATAAGTCTACTTTTCTATATTTCCTTATGAAATACAGGGCAGGCAGTGGTGGTGGGGAGCCTTTACCTAGGCCATGTTTTGTTCAGTATAAGCACACAGATTATTATTATTATTACTTTTAGCAACATTTGTTTGAAAGCCTGTATTTCAGGCACTAAACATAACTCATGCAAACATCTAGTAATAAATATTTGAAGTGCTGCCATTCAATATTGTCATAAAAGTATTTTTGGAAGTTGATATAGATGTTGACATAGAAGGAGCCTGGCTCAATGTCCTTCTCTTCTTTGCTGTAGTTCCAAAAATGAAAGTGTTTGTTTCAAAACAAACAAACGAACAAACCCTCCCCTTATCCTTAGAGCAGAGGTAGGCAACCTGCAGCCTTAGGGCCATATATGCCCCTTGGCCATATTTCAAAAGCCCTCTACATGTGATCAGTTCTGAGCTCTGGCAAGAGTAATCTGTTCTTCCACCAGCAGGCTTCTGGGGCTACACATGATAGGGCTGCCAGTGCCCAGATGAAAATACTTCAGTGGCTTTATCCAGTCTAGAGGCTGCCATTGATCATCCCTGGTCTGGAGAATTTGATATATTCGACTTCATTTTGAAATAAATAAATAAACCAAGACAAAATACTAAGATCCAAATGAGATTCTCCCTCTTGGATTCAGACATCCAGTAACAGAAATGACACTGACCTGGTTCAAACATCATGGGAGCAAATTTAAGTCATGCTTTTTGGGGACACGAGCTACGTGTGAGCCATTTCTGCCTTCTGTAAATAGCCTCCATCAGCCTGATTGGAGGTCATGAGGTGACGTGTGAACCCAGACTGATGAGTTGTTTAGGGGCTAAACAATCCAGCTTTTAATTCATGGTTTGTTGTTTGGTTAACTGCTGGCCTGTTTAGCCCCATTGGTTTGGTTCGCATGTCATACTCACAACCTCCAATCTGTCTGATTAGAGGTTGTTTACAGAAAGTGGAAGCAGCTCACACACAGTGCCATGTGAACTGGCCTAATTATGTACAACTGAGCTGGAAGATAACTTTCTTGACTGCTGAATATAACTAGCAACTGGATCATTGCTCTTGCAGAACATCCTTCATCTTAGAATGAAGTACACAACCTCCTGATCATCTAGATCAGTTGTCCTTTATGTCAGTTATCATGCCAAGCTACCCTCACCTAGATGTATTTCTTTCTTCTCTTCAGTGGAGTTTATTACAGTTTACATGCAGGGAACTTAGATGAAATATCAAGCCTGAAGAACAAAAGTCTGAACAAGCTGCTTCTCAGAAGTGTCATTGTTATTGAAAAGGTGACATTGAACCAAACAAATTTTGCTCTTGGCATTATAGTCTCTGACTGGAAGTCGAAGCAAAACCACCAAGTTAAAGCTTTTTGAAAGTTTTTAAAAATATAGTAGCTCAGAGTAGGAACTAGATGCTCCAACTATTGTGCTTAAGAACTGAAAGATGAGTGACTAACTGATCGTATCTTATATGTCTAAAAGATTAAGATCTATCTGGCATCTTTCTGCAAATCTCCTAGTAGTCATTGGACTACAGTGAGCAACTATGATTGCCAAAGAATAAAAAAACAGATACTGATTTGCATAATATTTTGCACATGCAGATTTATAAATAATTGTAATTTGAACAGAATTACGACACATGCCACTATAGTGGGGAAGACTGTGACCAGGTGACCTGTGTGGCTGCCTGTTCAATCTGCTGTGAATGCTCTGTTGATGGACAACTTCAAGGCCCAGCTGTTCCTTCGGATGGCTCTTTATCTTGAAACCGGAGTTGGACTGGAAAACTATTCACATTGAAGACACCTTCAGTATAGTCCTCTGGCAGTCCTTCAAATAGAGGACTGACCTCTGCAAAAGAGGACACACGGTGAACCTACATTGGATAACTGATGCATAAGACAGAAAAGCGGGCTTTGTGTTGTGCCTGCTGTGTGACCTTGTGGTGAATATTGCAATGAAGGAATGTGTGAATTCCCCCCAATGCGATTTTTCACTTTTTAGCCTGTGGGTGAAATGTGCATTTTTGTCCCCTTTTTTGTATAATTTTGGAATGAAGAAAGAATGAAAGTGCCAGCCCTGTAATGACTACCTCTGGCTACAGCGCCAGCCCAGCAATGGCCGCCCATGGCCAACTGCAGCCCTGGCCCTGTAGTGCCTACCTGTGGCCAGCTGAAGCACCACTGAGACTGCTGAGGTGCACGATGGAGGACTGCAGACTACTGCAGGGTGGTAGTTAGGTAGTTAGGGAGTGGTTAGGGTAGCCACGCTATAGAGTGCAGTTCCATGGTCATTTGGCAGGAGCACTTGACGTGGTTAGTGTTAGCCATCATGCACTATGGTAAGCCTAAGCACCCTTCCCCAAGCTACGTCTGAACCGGGCCATTCTCTGACTGGACATGTGATATATTTATTGTTTTTGTACAGAGGAAGGAGTCTTAACTATGTGGAAGTAGCAATTCCCCAAAATTCTGATTACCACACGCAGTTTCATTGTGCTCTAGCATTTCCCATGACTGTAATCCCTGGCAACTCATTAAAGCACTTGTTCCTTTCAAGAGTGATGTGGCCAGGTCTACACCTCGTGTCATATCGATATGATCCCATCATGTTTCTGCTATATCCCTCTTGCGTTTATATCTTGTAGCACACCCAATGACATCTGTTGCAGTGTTTTGGACAATACGGAATAAAAAGCAGGAAATAACTCTAGAAAAGTGGTATATGGAGTACATAATGTGCCCAACAGTTATTCGTGTAGTGCAGTAGGGAGTGGAACAAAGGTACCTGTAGATGACACAAATGCTGACTCAGACATTTCTTCAACTACAAACATTGCCTCACTGTCTCTGTACCCATCAGTACAAAACCGTCCTAGTTTAATTACAGTGTGATTCTCTTGTGATTACAAGACCTTAAGATCCAAATAACCAAATAACAAAAAGATCCAAATAACTGAAAGCATCAAATAACAACCTACAAGGTCTTTTGAGTTTATTATTTGGTTCTATCACAAACCCAATCATAATTCTTACATTCATGACCCCATCCTAAGAACTTCAGCAGCACGGAAATGATCAGGAGGAAAGCAAACCTAATGTTGTGTTAATGCAATACCATTAGCATTGACATTGTCCTGGTATTGCAGCAGGTTGATCGAGTCGCAGAAATGTTTATGGTCAAACTTCTGTTTTTATATAGTTATGGCCGGTTCCAAAACTTGATTTAAACAGGAGGTATGCTTTCCTCCTTCCTGCTTCTGCAAAACTATTAACACCAGTTTATAACAGGAAAGAATTATTGCTAGGATTGTGATGGAACCAAACAAATTTCCATCACCTTGAGAGAAAGATTAATTTCATGTCTATCAATTTACTCAGTAATCCATGCCTTGCTGTGGAACGTGTGAACAGACTCCATTGAAAAGCATTTGCATTTGAGATCATGGTCACTATATACAATGCCTTGTATAAAAGAGTCAAGGAACATAGGAAGCTGCTTGCCTTATCCTGGATCAGAATATTGGTCCATCTAGCTCAATATTGTTTACACTGATTGGCAGTAGCTCTCTGGGGTTGCAGGCAGATCCTTTCCCAATAGCAGCTTTCTTCCAAGAAGCATTTAGCAGCTTCTGTAGGCAAGTTTCATCATTACTGCAAGTATGGGGGTGGCAGAAGGGTGAAATGCCCTCCTTGTTGTGCTGTGGTCCCTATTTTGGTATCAGGATCAGGCCTGTTTTCCTTAGTGTGGGAACTGGGTTTCAGGGGCTGAATCAGACTCAGAGACTGAAGAAGAAACAGAACCAGGAGTACACCAGCCAAGACAGGAAGCAGGGGAGGAGATTCTCCAAGACTCTTCAGAAGTCAAGGATGAATCTTCCCAGGAGCTTATCTGATAGGATGCCCATGCTTAGAGATCATCATCCCCTGGCCCTGGGAACTCAGTCTCTGTCAGAAGGGGAGGGAACATCAGAGTTGACAGATCATAGAATCCACCACAGGGTCAAGGGCGCAGAGTTGAAAGGAGATGGGTGGCAGTCTGTTAGGGCAGCCACTCACCAGAGATTCAACTCAAAGGCCGGATCTACACGTCGTCCTCGATGCGCCCTCCCTGTGCCACAAGCTGCTTTGGAGCGCTGCACTTCGTCTAGTGTGGCTCAAGCCTCGGAGGCTCTGCTCGCGCTATCGCCACCGCCGCCGCCCTCTCATCCCGGCCGGTCCCAGGGAGGGAGGAGGGAGGGTTGTAAACAAAAGCTAGCAATTGGAAATCCCTCTCCCAATCGCTGGCTTTTGTTTACAACCCTCCCCCCTCCCTCCTCCCTCCCTGGGACCTGCCGGGATGAAAGGGTGGCGGCGGCGGTGGTGAGAACACGAGCAGAGCCTCCGAGGCTTGAGCCACACTAGACGAAGTGCAGTGCTCCAAAGCGGCTTGTGGCGCAGGGAGGGCACATCAAGGAGGACGTGTAGATCCTGCCAAAGACTCTCCCTAAAGGAGGGATCCAGTAAAAGCTTGCAGGCACTGCGGGGAAACTGTCCATTTGGTTGATAGGCAGCTGCTTTACTTTGTTAGGTTAATTAGGCTTAGAGGATAGCTCCTAGCATTCACACTCTCTTTAGGTGTGAAGTGACATCTATTTTCTGAACAAAGCTTTGTGGATAGCATGACAGACCTCTTTATTGTCTTACAACTCAGTGGGAGGGCTTGGAAACACGACAGTTTATCACCCCCACTGTGGCAACCATTTTTGGAAAAAAAATAACCGTGTTAAATACAACCATGCCTCCTATGAAATGTGTCATTTGGCCCATAGACTTCCTCAGTGGATGTCTTCTGAGCCTCCATTCACTGACATCTGCCTCTCTCCATCCTCCGGTCATCCACTTGAGCTGGCTCTGCCCATGCCTATGAGAAGGCCTGAAGAACCTTGCTCTAACTTAATTCCAGGATGATGTCTGTCACTTTAGCTTATTATTAATCATAGTGAACACATTTAACTCTCCTTGAATTAAGAAACAACCATTTAGTCATGAAGAATCTGTGCCTCAAAGGCTTGGTTGTTAAGCAAATAGCTCCTGATATGTTTTTAACTTTTGTTTCTATCAGTATCAAATTAATTTAAAGGGGGTTGTAACAAGCCGAATTAGAGCTAAGCCAAGGGTCTGTTAACTGTGCTGAATTGCTACATTTTCTTCTAGCTAGTGTGACAAAAGTACGTCTAACTCTGAAGAAGGGTAAAATACATTCTGTAATGTATGATGTTTGACTACAGCTGATCTTTCATTAAGGGTATCGATAAATGGATCTCAAATACAAATTTGCATGCCAGTAGATTCCCCACACCCTCACCTTTTGGCACAGTAATGTTTTTTTTTCCTAATTGCTGGTGCATTTTAAAACTCATATTGTTTTGTGAAAGATAAACTCCTGGCATTGGCCAATATTGGATAAAACAGCACCTTTATCCTCTCTCCTTTTAATTACATAACATTTCAATTTGCTCCTCTTCAATCAATCAAATTGGTATTAGCCCTTAAACTAGGTAAAAAGTCTATTACAACACAACTGTACATATGTTTACTTGAAAGTAAGTCCCACTGAGTTCAGTGGGGCTCACTCTCAAGTAAGTGTGCATGAGATTGCTGCCTTATTTTTTTTTAATAAACTGGATCTTGTGTTGGTACTATGTGTGTGTGTGAGTGTGTGTGTGCGCGCGAGCGCATTTCTGTGTGTGTTTGAAATGTTTTAGATCCCCTCCAGTATCTTTTGCAGTCCCATTGGAAACTCATTGAGAGAGATTAGACATAAACACACTGTAAGAAAAGAGATATATAATTCCCCTTCCCCCTAAACTAATGTAATATAATGACTGAGTGCTATCTCAAGCAGCAAGCATGATTCCCTAAAGACCTATGAATACAAACTAATGGGTGACAGGCAGCTGGAAACAGCTGCAATTCCTCGCATATAAATGTGTGCCCATTTCCAAGTTTGCGGTACTCTTTTTCACTTAACATCTGTGTTTCAGTTATGTCCCTGCTACACCTAAGGCCAAAATTCTGAGTATTTTGACATGACAAAGAGTTTGTTATCTAGTAGTTTAGAATTCTTGTAGCTTCTCTGGGTATGTGGAGGGGCAGGGCTGACTTGTTGATGGATTGAACTGGATAAACCTCCTGGGCTGTGGCACTAATGTTGTTCCATGCTGTCATTCAAAGGTCACTGTTGCCTTGACTAGTTTCTGTTGCCTTGACTAGTTGCAACTTTGATCTGGATAGTAGAGGTGTGCAGAGCACATTTGTTCTGCTTCGAATTTCCCAGTGGAGCTCTGCTGAGTGGGTTCTCCATTCTGAAATTCAGGATAGCTCTCCTGCTCCGCCCTGTCGGATTATCCGTAGGAGAAATCGCTCCATTTGGCATGATGATAGCTCTTCAATCAATCAACTTTATTGCAGCCAACAGGCCAGAAAATCAGATAAACCGTAAGTAGCATTTATACAGTATGTTTGATTCACGGGTACATTAAATCTAAACATCTTATATAACTACTTGAGCTCTGCAAACCAGTATATTATGGACAAATTTGGCTACTTGGGTTGTAATATATTTGTCTTTGCCCTAAAGTAAAAAGACTACTATTTCGCGAGGGTTCTTATCCGCTAAATCTTTAATTAAGGGGCCAATTAAGGTGATCCTATCATCGCTATAGAAAATGCACTTAATCAACATGTGTTCGACCGACTCAACCTCTAAATTATTACACGGACAGAGTCTCTCTTCGAAAGGGATTTTCGCAAATCTTCCTACCAATAAGTTTTGAAGGGAGGGCATTAAGTCTTGCTAGAGAGAAGGCTCTTCTAAATTTGGGCACTGTTAACAATCTCAAATAGTTCATTCCATCTCTGCCATCCTCTCTATGTAGCTCTAAAGAGTGTGGGGAGCATGGGCCGCTGGCCTTACCCTTCAGCTCCTGAAGATCGATAGCTTTCAATCTTTGGCTCACGAGACTCTTAGCTACTCTGATGTCCGAATTAAGTAAAACAAAAGGGGGAAGCCCTATCAAGTGGATCTTATGGGCTATCGCTTTCACCCATTGGGAGTCATAAGTGTCCAAGAGAACCTGGGACACTAAAGAATTAGGGGAAAGGCCATGATAGAGTCTAAGCCAGAATTGTATTGAATGGGTCCATGCCAAGGAGCTCAGGGAGGAAAGACCCGCTTCCAAATTAAGAACCGCCCCCGCTACACACCTAGGAGTTCCAAATAAGAGTCTTAGATAGGATGTCTGACTATCTTCTATCGAACATTTATTGAGAGAGAACCAGATTGGTGCACCAAATAGAAATTGGGCAACTAATTTTGCTCTAAATACTCTAATAGCCAATGGTAAAAATCTACCTCCCTTTTGGTAAAAAAAAAGTGCCAAAATGCTCCCAGAGTTTGTTCAGCTTTTCCTTTAATGAAGGTTAAGTGCTTTTGCCATCCCAAATTCTCCTGAAACCAGATCTTAAGTAGGAATTTAGACATGCCAAGTTTGAAGCAAATCCCTTCATCCCTTGATTTTTAGGATTTATTTTTTTTAAAAAAAATTCCCTTCAACTCCCTCCCCTTCATACTATAACACACAAAGAGTGAGTCTGATATGGGTCTATGGTGCAAGGAACTTGGGGACTGGAATACACAGCAAGAGCTATAGCACACACACAAGAACCAAAGAAAACCAGAGACACAGAGAGGGAATGCAAACAAACAGCAACACTCAGCAAGCAGAAGGTCTCTCTTTGACCCTACCTACCTACCTACCTACCTAACACAGCGAACACCAGCATACAGATAAGGGATTTTTAATATATATTTTAATTTTTTTTTTAGTGTGTGTATGGTAGGGGTGTGCACGGACCCCCCGGATCGGATCGGGACCCGGATCGGGACCTCCAATTTTGTCCCGGACCGGTTCGGACAAAATCGGAGGCCCCCCGGACCGGATCGAGTCCGATCCCGATCCAAAAATCGGAAATTTTTGGATCGGCCGCCATTTTTTTCCCCATAGACTTGCATTGCAATGCAAGTCTATGAGGAAAAAATGGCGGCGGGTGGGTAAGGGGGGGCCTAACTCCCTCCCCCCCCGGGGCCGTCCGCTGTGGACGGCCCCGGCAGGTAAACCCCCTCCCCCGCGCTCCCTACCCCCCCTGGGGCCGCCTGCTTCCATCCGCTGGCGCCCGCGGGCGCCAGCGGATAGAAGCGGACGGCTCCGGGGGGGGGGTAAGCCCCCTTCCCCGCCACTTACCTTCTCGGTACGTCCGGCGCCGGCGGCTACTACCAGCGGGCTCCGCGGCCTACTCTCGAGTAGCGCGCCGGGTGATGACATCACCCGGCGCGCCACCCTGGAGCAGGCCGCGGAGCCTGCTGGTAGTAGTAGGCGCCGGCGCCGGACGGGAGCCGCCGGGCCGGGCAGGTAAGGGCCCCCCTCCCCCCTCCCCCCTCCGCGCGCCCCCTCCTCCCCCCTCCCCCCTCCGCGCGCCCCCTCCTCCCCTCCACGCACCCCCTCCTTACCTTTCCGGCCCGGCGGCTCCCGTCCGGCGCCGGCGCCTACTACTTCCAGCAGGCTCCGCGGCCTGCTCTAGAGTAGCGCGCCGGGTGATGACATCACCCGGCGCGCCATCCTAGAGCAGGCCGCGGAGCCTGCTGGGAATAGTAGGCGCCGGCGCCGGACGGGAGCCGCCGGGCCGGAAAGGTAAGGGCCCCCCTCCCCCCTCCGCGCGCCCCCTCCTCCCCTCCACGCACCCCCTCCTTACCTTTCCGGCCCGGCGGCTCCCGTCCGGCGCCGGCGCCTACTACTTCCAGCAGGCTCCGCGGCCTGCTCTAGAGTAGCGCGCCGGGTGATGACATCACCCGGCGCGCCATCCTAGAGCAGGCCGCGGAGCCTGCTGGGAATAGTAGGCGCCGGTGCCGGACGGGAGCCGCCGGGCCGGAAAGGTAAGGGCCCCCCTCCCCCCTCCGCGCGCCCCCTCCTCCCCTCCACGCACCCCCTCCTTACCTTTCCGGCCCGGCGGCTCCCGTCCGGCGCCGGCGCCTACTACTACCAGCAGGCTCCGCGGCCTGCTCTAGAGTAGCGCGCCGGGTGATGACATCACCCGGCGCGCCACCCTAGAGCAGGCCGCGGAGCCTGCTGGGAATAGTAGGCGCCGGCGCCGGACGGGAGCCGCCGGGCCGGAAAGGTAAGGGCCCCCCTCCCCCCTCCCCCCTCCGCGCGCCCCCTCCTCCCCTCCACGCACCCCCTCCTTACCTTCCCGGCCCGGTGGCTCCCGTCCGGCGCCGGCGCCTACTACTACCAGCAGGCTCCGCGGCCTGCTCTAGAGTAGCGCGCCGGGTGATGACATCACCCGGCGCGCCACCCTAGAGCAGGCCGCGGAGCCTGCTAGTAGTAGTAGGCGCCGGCGCCGGACGGGAGCCACCGGGCCGAGAAGGTAAGTGCCCCCCTCCTCCCCCCCCCCGCTGTCCACTTTCATCGGCGGGCGCCCGCTGGCGCCCGCCAATGGAAGCGGCGGTGGGCGCCAGTGGGCGCCCGCCGATCCGCCGATCCGCCGAACCGGTTCGGAGCTTTTTCGGACCGGTTCGGATTGGATCGGCCGATCCAGCTGCGGGATCGGAAATCGGATAATTTATCCGATTTCCCACTGGACCGGACTCGGATCGTGGATCGGGTCCGATCCAGTGCACATCCCTAGTGTATGGGTAATAAGAACACCCACACCCATGCACTCACACTATAACACACAAAGTGGGACTGTGGGGTGGGTCTAAGGTGCAAGGAACTTGGGGATTGGAGAATAACTAACCTATCAGCACACACACAAGAACCAAAGAAAACCAGAGGCACAGACAGAGAATGCAAACAAATAAAAACGAATGCCAGCAAACAAGCAGAAGTGCTCTCTTTGACTCCTCCTTCCTTCCTAACGCTGAGAACAGCTGGCAAAGGAATGACTTCCAGGGCAAGGACAAATGGGCTAAGCACTGGGATTGGAGGAGGGGGGACAGGGAGGAGACTGTGGCTAATAGTTAGCCACAGATGTCAATCTCAAAACCTGAGTGTTTTCCTTATACGGAGAACTGTTCTGTAGACTCCCAGCAACTAAACACAAGCCTCAGAGAGACCCCCCCAAAATAGTCAGATACTTTCAGGGTGGTTTGGAGGTCTGACTGCTGTCCGTTCCACCCTGAAGATCTCTGGCGGTTTTAAAAGCACCCACAATCTGCTCTGTGAGACCGGACCACCGACTGACCACTGACTGACCTCTGAATGGGCAGAGCACAGCTCACACACCTACTGAATAGCTATTTTGCTGAACTGAGGGGTAGAAATATAAGGTGAAAGTCAAAGTGATATAGAATAGGCCTGTGGATATAGTCAGCAAGGATGCCCAGGCAAACAGTGTTTCATTGTATGCAGGATGTGGAATTGGTGTGTATTCAATTGTATAAATACATGCAGTAATTCTTTATCCTGACTTCTTTATTCCAATGCTTTGAAAGCCTGGACCAGTTTGTTTTTTTTAATCTTCCTTTCTATTGCCATTGCTATATCAGTGGTTGAAGTCTCTGTTGTGAGTATCCTACTGCTGTGGGTGTATTTCCTGTTCCTGCAACATCTTGAGATATGTGTCATGCCTAGCATTTGATTCAGCAGTGAATGAGTAAGCAAGAAAGACATACAATGAAATGAGTAAACTAGAGTGTGTAGGAATTTGGAACCTATATGAGAGCTACTTGGCAAAGTCTTGTTAGCTCACTGTGGAATGCAACCAAATGAATTTCCTTGATTAGGATAACTACCATTAAGAGCTGCAATCCATAATTTAAGGGTTTAATTAAATCTAAGGTTACTACTCACTGCTCATTTAGCAACCATTGCTGCAAAAAAAGCCATTTTCCTTCCATCTATGCTTGGCAAGGCTTCGGGCATATTAAATCAGCATCTTGGATTGAGACATAAGTACTCTAGTGCCAGAACTAACTACCTGTTAGCAATACTTAAGGTGGTAGATTCCTTTTTTGAGGAGTAATATAATTATCTTGTGACTGACACCCTGAACCTAGCGATGTATAGGTCATACTTGGGATTCAATCTCAAATTCCCTTATGGATAAATTGTACAGTACTGACCGTGCTACATTTTCTTCTCTCCCAAGTATTTGATCAAGAGCCATGTGTATAAATTCTACTTGAACATTTATATAATAATAATGCTACAAAAGCAGGGATATGCTCTGTAACTCACCAGATTTAAATCAGCCCACCAGCCATGTATGGCGTCCCACCAAGGGCTTGATAAACACCCTCATTTTGATACCTGCCTGGGCTACAAAAAAGAGGGGGGACTTGTCAAGCATCTAGCAGACCATAATATATTTGGCTCGATTTCTTCCACATTATGCAGGTTTGATGTAAGGCTATTGGACTGTGAGGTAGATTGACATTTCGATAATCTGTTGATCTGAGATTATTTTTAAAATATAATTTCTGGGCTGCTGTTTTGCATTTAACCCATTGCTGACCTACAGCCTTCTCTACTCTTTTCTTTGTATTTTAGGGATGGGGGAGAAATTCATTCATATCACATCTTAATGCAAATTTACCTAATTTCGATCCAGTGTGTGAACTGAAACACAGTTTGCTTTCAAAATTTGCACTTCTCCGAATTTTGCAACAAAATTCTTCTATCTAAAACTGTATATCCAGATGTGTATATTAGGAGAAATTGTTAGATGTGATCAAAATTGAGTGTGCAAGAAACTCAGCCTGTCATAAGGGAAGAGTGCAGCAGAGAATCAGATAGTTAATTAGTTAGAGACGTGTTTGTACTATGTTTTTTTTTAAATTTTGACTGGTTAGTATCTCTTTAACCCGAAGATTCTTTTTTTTTTTTTAATTAATAATTTTATTAATTTCAACATAATAACAACATAAAATACATACATAATCCTCGACTATTCCCCCCGTGCACCCCAATCCCATGAGACCACTTCTTAATCATTCTTCTATCCAAAATTTTATCGACTCTTTTGAAGGTTTTTGTCCCTTCCCCGATCTTAATACATATTCCAAAAGGGGACTCCATATTTCCCTAAAATCATTTTTACTGGACATACCCTTCTTTAACTTCATTTTACAAGTCAGCATATCATTCAAAGCCATATTCCATATTTCTTTATACCATTCTTCTATTGTATAGCTTCCTTGTCCTTTCCAATTTTTTGCAATCATTAATCTAACAGGTGTCAGGAGGTTGTTTATCAATTCTCTCTTATTTTTGTCATCTTCCCCTCTATCCCATATTGCTAGTAGAGCAAGCTTTGGGTTTAATTCCACTTTACTTCCAATTATTTCACTTATTTCTTTAAATACCCTTTCCCAAAATTTTTGTACATACTCACAGCTCCACCACATATGGAAATAGGTTCCAACCTCCTGGCATCCCCTCCAACAGTTTTTAGACATTTTTTTATCAATCTGGTGAAATCTAACCGGTGTTAGATACCATCTCCACAATATTTTATAAAAATTCTCCTTAATTCTGATCGATAACAATTTTAACATTCTTGCATTCCACAACCTCTCCCAATTATATTCCTTAATTTCTCCCTTTACATCCTCTTCCCATACCTTTTTTATTACTTTAAGAGAGTCTTGAAATTCTTCCTCTATCAATAATTTATATATCACACTTGTCAATCCTTTCTTAGTTTTGTTTTCTTCTTTCCTTTCTTTTAACTCAATTAAATCTTCAAATTTTGTATTATTTCTACATTCTCCATTTTTCAGTTTCCATTCCTGAGTCCATTTCCCTAATTGTATGCATTTAAACCATATTAACTTTTGACCTGTTAATACCTCTTTAATTTGGTCGTTATCCTTCATATTTTCCATCCATTTCCTTAACTTAATTATTTCCTGATCTTTCAATCTCGCTTCTATCTCCGCTTTTAATACCCTTGGGAAATTCTCCACTACCACTACTGGAGCAAGTGGTGAGTCTCCTGGTATCCACTTCCCCCTAAACTTCTCCCAGATCTCCACTATATTTGCCAACAAAGTTTAACCCGAAGATTCTAAGTGTGTCCCATAATGCAATTCTCAGGCTTGCTTCCTGGTTCTGACTGCTCTCTCTCTCTCTCTATGACAGTTATGTTTTCTAATGACATAAGAAGTAAGAAGTCTTCAAGAAGTCTTGATAAGATTAGTTTATCTCTCCATGCCTATTCTATTAATGTTTCATTATTTTTGTTCTAAGAATAAACGTTCATTTTTTTGTTCTCTACTATTAAAGAATAGTCTCTTGCATTGTCCTTTAAGCACACACACATTCTGACTTCTGCTGACAGAAATAACATTCAGAATTCATGATAATAGGGAAATTGTTTGCATAAAACCGTGACTATTAGACAAAATGCATGTATTTGGAGAAATGTGCACAAAAATGCTTATGAATTTCCATGCAAATTTTAAACAAAAGATTTCATAAGTTTTGGACAAACCAAACTTAACACTGGAGGAATTAGAAACAGATAGAAATGAAAATAGACAGATTCATCCATTCCTAATCTATTTGCTGTAATGAATATAAGAAGAAGATGCCTCCCACAAGCATTTCCATATACTCAGAATGCTAATCAGTGAATTTCTTTAGTGAACTTTTGGTAGTCTTATGTGTGCCTTTTTGTTGCCTCTAATTTTATCATTTTAAAATAAGATTAATTTTTATGATAAAAGACGAAGGAGGAGGAGGAGGAGGAGGAGAAAGGTGACACTTTGACAGGGATTAATTCATTTTGGTGTCCTCATGCAAGAAGTAGTGACACTCCATTCGAATGAGCCTAGGCATTACAGAAAATGCAGCAGTTTCCCAGGAAACATGCATGTGATTTATTTTATAGACAGAATGAAGTGGAACAGGAAATCAAAAATAAAATGAAAAGGAATGGTTCCAGAGGAGAACAGGAAATAGCCAGCTGCATTAAAGGATGAGGGTTCTTTCCACTGTGTGATTACCATCGTGTGAGGGGAAGCCCATTCCCTCCCACATGTCTCTGTCATCATTTGTGCAGCCTTCCATGTGTTGGGGGCTGAACATCTGATACTGAAAGAATAATAGAGTTGGCATCAGGCAAGCATGTCTGGACAGCTACCCAGACTTTTGTGGATTCATATTCCAATCCTGAGCAGATAGTGTCAAAGTGTCTATAGATGTATACATAGAGGGAAGATTGGGCTAGTACTCCTCATCCCAAGCTGCCACACATTAAAATACATGTGTGTTTTTAATGCATGTATTAACATACATATGTTCAGTTTGTATATCTGTACCCTGAAGAAGTGGAGGACATATATCGCATGTACAACAACCATCCACACTGGCCCCTGTGCAGATGAGATGTGAGGGTTGGTGAATGAACAGAGCCACTGGGTGCAAATTCAGCCTGCCACGTGTACATCTAGACACAGGTTAAATATTCTGTGAAAAGCCTCCCTTCCAAGAATTGTGTTCACCCTTGACTGCTTACTAAGCAGGCGATGAAGCATGCCTGGGATAATCAGCACTTAATTGGGTTAGCAAGCAGTTGTAAGGGCTGAATGTTTTCCTCCCGTTTACCACTTTTGGCGGCCGATCCAAAAAGTTCCAATTTTTGGATCGGGATCGGACTCGATCCGGTCCGGGGGGCCTCCAATTTTGTCCGAACCGATCCATGACAAAATTGGAGGTCCCGATCCGGGTCCCGATCTGATCCGGGGGGTCCGTGCACACCCCTAGGTTACACACAATGCCAGGCCATAACTTAGTGCAGGAATAGGCAACTGCTGGTCCTCCAGGTGATTGGGCCTATAAATCCCATCATTCCTCATCACATTGGTGCTGCTAGCTAGGGCTGATGGGACATCAGCCCTAGCTGATGTCCCATCCGGATCGGCCCACAAGTTGCCTACCCTTGATTTAGTGTTAACATGCATGGGCAGGAATTTGCCCACATGAAGCACTGACCTTGGCCACCCCATCCTCCCCTTTCCCTTGCCCGCATGGCTGAGAGGAGGAATAAACCAGAATTTAGTTTCAGTTTACCTGATTCCTGGCTTTTAATTATTGATGTTCAAGCCACGAATTATGGTTTAAAATAAACTCTAGTCAGTTGCTAAACAAATCAGCCATAAACCCTGGATTGTTTTTGTAGTTTGTTTAATTATTTTAAAACCTCAGTTACTGGTTCACATGTAACGACATATCAGGAATCTGCTAAAGCGAAAATGAAGCCCCGTTTATTTCTTATCATATGGGAAAAGGAGAAGGGAGTGGACTCATTCCTGCTCATGCACAGAGTGCTAAACCAGGGGTGAGCATGTTGTAGCTCTCTAGGTGTTGTGGCCTACAATTCCCATTAGCTGTGCTGGCAAGGGCTAATGGGAGTTGTAGGTCAAATAATTTGAAGGCTACAAGTAGTTCACCCCTGCACTAAACATTGGTTTTGTGATGTGCTTCGTGTGAATGAGGCCAATGTATCCCTTCATGCAAGTGAGAAGATCTTTTGCACTGTCAACAGGCATCCGTTGCCTGCAACCAAGGGAGGGCTCCAGAATGAGTTCTCTCTTCCCCCTGCTGTAGTGTTGTTCTTATGTTGGCTAGAAAGCATTTTGTATTGATTAGCTGTAATTGCTTTTGTGCAGTTTAGTTTTATGAGTTGTCTTGGGCATTATATCAGCAAAGAGAAGGTGGAATGTGAATGTCATAAATGCACAATAATGCATTAAATCCTATGCAATGCTTCGTATGACTGGGGAAGAGCTATAGCGTAGTGGCGGAGCACCTGCTTTGCATGCAGAAAGTCCCAGATTTAATCCCCGGCATCTGCAGGTAGAGCTGAGAAAGCCACCTGTCAGAAAACCTGGAGAGCCGCTGCCAGTCAGCACAGACAATACTGAGCTAGATGGACAAATGGTCTGACTATGTGTAAGGTGGTTTCCAAGGAGTTTGAAAGCTTCTCTACTGTTTAGCCGCCCCACCCCCACCGCTTTCTGCTTCTGCTTTCGTTCTGGGATTGCAATCAGCTTAATTATACAGGCAGCCACATGGTTTGGATTGAATACATCCTGTCTGCCTTGAGTTTGAACTTCCATTCAAATCAATAAAACATCGCCATCTAGTGGCAGGATTATAGTGCAACTCCACTAATACATGGGGTCGATTTGGCCGATTTCTTTTTCAAAGCTGATTATAGCTGTGTTTTCTGACAGTGGAATAAAGTGGGTGGAGTGCAGGAGATATCTTGCTTGATGGCAGCATCATGAAATCGTCCCTCAAACTTCTGTGGATGGCCAGTCATGAGTGTGCTGTAAATTGCTCATTTAGAGGAACCTTGGACAATGCGTTCAGGCTTTAACAGCACTGTCCATTGGAGGCTATTGGCTTTGGTGGGGCTGTGAATCTACTCTAGGTTTTAATCAGAACCAGCCATGAAACCCATCTCCAAAATAGGTTCAGGATCTTGGATAGCTCCTTTAGGGTTCTGGCTGTTTCTGATTAAAACCCAGAATGGATTGACAGACCCACCGAAATTGGAGCCTCCAGCTTCCGCTGGTGTTACCCTATGCATGTCTACTTAAAATAAATTTCATTGAGTTCAATGGGACACTCCCGGCTGTATACTGTACAAGACTGCAACATAAAAATTTCAATATAAACAGGCTGATTTAGCTTGTACTATCAGTATTTTTCAAGGAAAGGAAAAACAAACAAAACACCAATACCTTGGCACTATTGAAAGAAGTATCAACAAACAGACCCAGAGCTAGGGCAGGATTTAGTTACCTGAAGAGTGCACAAGCTTTGTGAATATTTTTTGTTTATATACGTATGACAGAAGTGTCTCAGAAAAGTGAGTCTGACAAAATTCCAGTGGTGGTGGGGCTGCGTGATGATGTCATCAATATGGCTGCTACGCTATTATGTAGTTGCCACATTTAAATATGCGTAACTTCCCACCCGTTTATGCTACAGAGATGAATTTTTTTCTGAAATGTTTCAAATTTAATGACAAATACTTTTTTTTTTTTAGTAAATCACGGTTAAATGTCACACATAACCAATGTGAACACTTATTTTATATGTTCAAATGAAATTATCTCAAAAACTAATGGAGTTAACAAAAATGTGTAAGTTCAAAAAGTATTTGCCATTAAATTTGAAACATTTCAGAAAAAAATCGTCTCTGTAGTATAAACGGGTGGGAAGTTATGCATATTTAAATGTGGCAGCTACATAATAGCTTGGCAACCATATTTATGATGTCAGCACGCAGCCCCCCCCCCCACTGGAATTTTGTCAGACTCACTTTTCTGAGACACTTCTGTCATACGCATATAAACAAAAAATATTCACAAAGCTTTTGCACTCTTCGGGTAAATAAATCCTGCCCTAGCTCTGGGAGTAAAAGTGACACAAACCATTAGAACTCTAAAAAGGAAGTTGAGTTTTAATTAAAAGAAAATGGTATGGCTCCCTGTCAGGAAAAGGTAAGAAAGCAAGTAGCATGGTTGTTTAGCACTTCCAGCTGAGCTGTGAAACTTGGAGTAACTGTGGGTAAAACGTACTCCCACTCCTGATATTCTTATAAGCACTTAATTTGGCATCCTGTCTGTCGAGGTGTTTGTTTTTATTTAACTTTTAGGGCATCTGTGTGCCTCCTGCATATAATCTGAGCCTACTGCCATGTTATGTGTTTCTTTTTATGAGTCAATGGACTGAGCTGTCTCCAGGAAACACTGAAGGCACTGAGGGAAATTGCCTCAGTTTTTTCCTCTATTTAGTGGTGGTTATTGTCAATATAAGCTCTGCTGTGTGGGCAGTTTCAACAACAACAGTTGTCTTGGACAAAGACTTTTGAAATGTTTGTCAATTCTCGCTGCTCTAGCGAATTTCATTAAAAGTCAGAATTGACCTATGCTAGAGAAATCAATGTTGATTTTAGAGGAATAGAGTTCCCTGTAGTAAGTAATATAGATAAAGATGGATTCCCCCCCCCCCCCCCCCCCCGCTTTAAAAGCCTGGTAAAGAGAAATCTTGGCAAAGTTCTTACAAGAAAAGGGAGTTAAGAAAATTCCACCAATACACAGCTTGTTGATTGCAATTTGATAAAAAGAGGTTTAGGATTAGTGGAGTATTGAGGCAATGGCACCTTAAAAAAATAGCACAATTAGTATAGATTTTATTTCATTCCAGCAGAGACAAGTCTGCTATGTAGATGCCTTCAGGTTGTGCATTAAGGAATCTATTGACCCATCACATACACAAAAGCTGATTATATCAGCAATGCCATTACATAGGGTGTGGATTAAGGGGGGGACAGTCTTGTGGTCTCCTTATCTCAACTCTTCCTAAACAAAGAGGGGTCACCTTTCTGAAACAGGCAAAGGACTGAATACTCATTTTAACACCATTGGCTAATTCTTATTGGCTCTTTCGCTATATTATTAAGAAACATGGGTGTAATTATTACATTCTGTTTTAAAACGGGCTCTTTTTCATATTTGCATATATTTGTCTTCTTTACTGTGCTAAATCTGGTAGTTGCTGTTGCTATTACATATTGTGCCATCTGTGAACCTAGTTCTGAACGGGGTTTAATAGTGAAGAAAGTAGGACTGAGCCAAAACTTTCTAAGAGAGGTGTTTCTCCAAAAAGAAATCATGTGGGGGAGAAAGGCAGGCAGAAAATGAGTATGTCTTACTGAACTCAACGTGACTTTCTTCTGAGTAGACATATATAGAATTGCACACTAATAGGATACGAAAGCCAGGAACTCCCCCCATCTTTGCATTTTCATTTTCCTCAAGGCCAAACTGGAGATACAAGTCATAATAATCTTTATATGCTCATAATTGCTTCAGTTAATATAAATCATTTGCCTCCCAGGAAGGAAGTCAGATAACTAGGATAATTAATTTCTGTGTGTATTTTTGTGTAGGCCTTATACAAATTCAAATAATTGCAGTTATGAACAACTTAATTTCTCTTGTTGAAAATCTAGTTTCCTAGCTGTGTTTTTTGAAGCAAGGGATTCTCTGTTAGCTTGCATCAGAGCAACTATTAATTGCTGGGCTTTCAAGTTTGATGTCTGGGTACTTTAATTGTCACTGTAATTGATTTTACCTTTGACTTGGCATGGTGATTGCTTTGTAATTTGTGAATGATTAATGGCTGTCCTGTGGTTATCTCTGCTTGGCTAGGCCTTAGGCAGATATCATGTAGCTGGTTTGTCTTGACTCTGACTTTCCATAAAAAACTTCTGAAAGAATTTGGATCAATTATTTTTTCACAGGAGGAGGTGGAAAGTGTGTGTGTGTGTGTGTGTGTGTGTGTGGATGGGATTAGAAGCTGTATTTATGTGTATGCGTATAGAAGGAACTACATAATCTTCACTTTGGCTGGGTTCGCAAGTAACACCAAAACATGGTTTAATGTTACATGCTTATGAGCCTGTTTGGAGACACACATTCACATGCTTCCCCTCCCCTTTCTTCTTCAACAAGGAGAAGGAATAAACCAGAATTCAGCTTTACTTTAGCAGATTCTTGGCTTGTTGTTACATATGAGAGCCGATCTACACACTAGCTTTATAACATTTTATAAGGGTTACGAAAACTCTTTGGGCCACATGACGCACTCCCTTGAATGTTGTATACCCGAGGTTTTTAAAAACTCACTTCAGCTATATACAACGGTTTTTACTTTTAATAAATCATTTTAAATAAAATAATGCGTCCTTCCTTACCGTTTGTGATTTGTGGGGGCAGTGCTTCGTTTACCAGCACCCAAATGCTTAGCCGTTGATTGCTGGGAAAGAAAAAGGGGCTAAGGAGGAAGTGGGCGAGTGAACTACAACACCCACAATGCTTAGCCCTATACTCATTGAAAGCTAGGGAATGAAAGGGGAACTAAGAAGGAAGTGGGTGAGTGAACTACAGCAGCCACAATGCCTTGCCCTAAACTCATTGTAAAAACGAAACAGAAAGAGATGGACAGAAGGGTGTGAGACCGCACACACCGCTTTGAAGACTGAAGAATTTTTCTCCTCTAACGTGAGCACTCCTTAATGTGGCCTAAGACGTTTTGGAACACACCTATTTGGAATGTTTTAAAATACTATTTAAAACATTCCAAGGTACTGTGTAGATAGGCTCTAAATCAGCAAGTAATCTCTTAAAGCAAAACTGAATTCTGACCCTTTCTGGCTCAAGCATGACTCACTAGGGCCGTGTCTACACCTGCCGTTTATTCCAGGATAATATCAAAGTCATCCCTACCGGGCCACATGACGCATAACAGACTCCGCTGTGATCTTGGGTTGATCCCTCAGTTAGGGTGTCCATATGGAAAGGAGAACAGGACTCCAGTATCTTTAAGAGCTGCATAGAAAAGGGAATTTCAGCAGGTGTCATTTGTATGCATGCAGCACCTGGTGAAATTCCCTCTTCATCACAACAGATAAAGCTGCAGGAGCCCTGCCCTCTTGACCAGATACAAAAGAGGGCAGGACTCTTGGCAGCTTTGACTATTGTGATGAAGAGGGAAGTTCACCAGGTGCTGCATGCATACAAATGACACTTGCTGAAATTCCCTTTTCTATGCAACTCTTAAAGATACAGGATCCCTGTCCGCCTTTCCATATGGTCACCCTACCCTCAGTTATTCAGGAATATTGCTGACTGCTTTTGATGTGGTTTTTCACCTCTCTTGCTACAATCCGGAAGTCTGCAGCTGTTGTGCCCCCCTTCACAAAGTTGTTGCTGTTCGGTATGAGTTTCTAGCTTGGCGAACAGCCAAGCTGCTGTTAGGGGCATGCCCAGTGGTTTCGGAGGTGTTGGGACCTGTCCGCCATTTTTGGCACATATTTTAATTGATTATTGCCGTGGTTTGGCGCTGACCATGTATTGTTGTTTTTTAACACAAACATCTTTATGTAGCATCGCATATTCTCTGGACCTCCAATCCACCCCATGCTTAGCTGTGAATTTTGCATTTGTGCTCATCCCTCCCAATTCATAAAAAAGCCCTATAGCCACGTCATCTGCCTAGCCCCACTCACTTCTCCCGATCCACATGTGGAAGCACCATCAGGGGACACATGTCCTCCTGCAACGGCACTCCTGTCGTTGCGAGAAACTTCCCTTACGTGTGCCCTGTGAGTGGCGATCGTGGAAGCAGTGAACTATTGCAAAAATCCCTCCTCCATTATGAAAGGGCTGTAGGTGTACATTAGCCCTGAATTATGGTTTAGGACAGGAGTTTCGTACATTTTTGGGCTACTGAGCACATCACAAAATGACTATTGTGGTGGGATAGCTGGTCAAAGAGTACCATGATGATGTTGGTCATTCTACCCTCTAGACCCCAAATTTGAACACCTCCTCACCGAACACTAGTAACTAGGGCTGCATAGCTACTCCGACTCACCTCGGAGACCGATTGACTCACTGACTGGTCTCTGAGTACTTAGTTAACTGTCTCCTTTGTAGTAGGGCTTCTATATGGTCCTATATGGTCTAGTTCATCCAAACTGCGAGAGCTCACCTATCCATTTAAGGCCGCAATTCTATATCCACTTACTGGGGAGTAAGCCACATTGAACTCAATGGGACATAATGCTATATAGATGTGAAAAGGATTGCTCCATAAGAGTGAGGTAACTGTGTGAAACTGGAAAGTCCTGGCTTCATCTGAATTTTGCCCTAATTGCTGTATGAAAAATAGAGGGTATTTTTTTTTAAAAATAATCTGATAGAGTCTGGAAAACATAGTGTTTTGGAAGATGTATATGTTTGATTTAAACCATAAATGGAATGTGGCATTTAGCATTTTCACTGCAATGAATACCCAGCTGGATTTCACATTTTGCAATTACACTTGCATATTCTTTCTCTCCTCTCTACTGCTAAAATAAGCTAACACAGTGCAGGTGCATTTTGATTTATTTGGAAACAATCCCAAGGAATCTTTCTTTGCCTCCTTGGCAGCAACCATGTATAACAAGACCTTGACAACAAATCCCATCAGAGAGCTGGTCTAACATGATGGACATGATTGGTGGAATAGATTCCCCACCACCACAACCTTGGGAATCGTACAAGTGTTGTAAAATCCATTTGGTCTGCATTTTGTGGATTGTCAGATCTCTTTCATTTGTCATCAGCTCATTGATGGAATCAGATTTTTTCCAGTCTCCCAAATTTGTGCAAATTTGCATTTGCACAAATTCACACTTGTGAAATGCACAAATCCCCCTCAAACATGTGAATTGACTCAAAATGCAAATTTTCATGCTTTAGCCTATGGAGGAAATGTGCATTTTCGACCAATGTATTTTTATTTTATTTATTTTTTACAACTAAATTTGCATAAATTCCAGAAAGTAAAACAAATGAACAACAACAAAAACCAGTCTGCAAGTCCACAAATCTATGCAACTCAGGAAAAGCTGGTCTGCTGCGGAATCTGTGCATTGGAGTCATAGAAATCCAACTCATTAGATTCCGTTGCTGGTTTTTCCAACATCCCTTCTGCAGCCTCCTGCACCCCATAATGGTTGGGGAATCTCTGGGGTAGATCTGGGGTTGCAGGGGTGGAGGTGAAGTCTACCTGAAGAATCTCATTAAAATGAATGTATATAAATAACAATTTTATCTACTTAAATTCATTGATAGATTGATTCGCCAAGTTGAAACCCAACACTATAACTGAGCCTTAAAGGCAATACAGTATAAAAGCGATGGTGGGTAGAGACAGCTTCTCAGCACATCTTTTTACATAAATGTATAATGAATAGTGACATTTTATTAAGAACAATCCCAATTACTCAAGCAGCCAAAATCATTTTCTAATAACCTTTGCCTCATTTTCTAATAGTTAATCCCATAATGGTTTTGTACATGGGTTTCTCTACTCTTGCACTGAATTCTGAAAAGGTGCGGAAGGAAAGGCTTATATGTAAGATACAAAATGCTTAGAGCATGTCAGGCAAAATCAATGGGATATTTTGAGAGTAAGATATTTGGAGATTGCAGCTCAGTGTAATTCTGAAAGCCTTCAGCCAGGACAAATCCTGCGTACCTCGATGAAATCTACTTCAGCTGTGGGTTGCCCACATGGGCGATAGACCTTTCTATTGCAGGGGATCAGAATGCAAACAAAAGGAAATATTGTTTGGGTTTCATGCTAACATACCATATTAAGTCAAGGAGTCATGCTGTGCTATCTCAGAACTCAGGGCAGTCGCCTATGAACTTAATGCAGGGGATGCTTGAAGTATTGATTAGTTTTCATCTCGGTTTTATAAGTTCTAGTGAACTCTACAGACTGAAGGGCAGGTAAGATAACTGCAGTGTGTTGTCTCTGGAAAACCATGGACAGCTAATTAGAAGAGACATTTGATTAATTGTGGAACCCAAAGGCCATGTGACTTCTCCATGTTTGAGTGCTGGTCCATGTACACTTAAGAGCAATGTCACAAATGGGGCTGATGCCACCCTCTTCACCTTCCCTTTCCTTTTTATCCTCACCTATTTTGGTCTTGCCTTCCTACTTACCTCACTGAAAACAAAGATTAGATTTTTAGTCATTCTACAGACACCAAAAACTGTAACAACAGGGTCACAATTTAATTGTTAGAAGTCACTTTGCATCCCGATAGTTTTGTACCATATGTGATAGCTGTCTCTCAAACCTTTCAACTTTTTGCTCTATGTTTGGTTGTAACAGAAATGAAAGAGAAAGCTTATTGTATATTGTTACAAATGTCTCAATAAATTTCTGATCTATATATCTGACCCCACCTGCTTTCCACAGCAGCAGCAGCAACAACAGCACACAAATGACGCTTATGTATATAGGTCCTGTACTTATGCAAATTTGGCAGTTCCATTTTGACTGACGCAGGATTTGTCTTTTGTAGTCAGATATACATCTATAAATGTAAAGGGCTACATCCAATGGCAGGCAGGTGGATTCCTTTGCTCTTCTCCCCTTGCAACTCCCACGTGCCTCCCAAATCTGCTCCAGAAGTCCCTCCAAAACTCCGGTGCAGATTTGGGCAGTGTGCAGATGGCTGTTCCACCAGCGATGTCCATTCTGCTGGCAGACAGATGCCATTGGATGCAACCCTACTCAAGCAATAAGCAGCCTACTGACTGCAATCCAGTATTGCTTTAAGAACATAAGAACATAAGAAGAGCAGTGTTGGATCAGACCAAGAGCTCCATCACACCAGCGATTTAGTGCACGCTCGCCATGCCTGGTGTGAGGATTTGCAGCACGGTACTCACATGACGCCATGCCTGTCCTGCTGACACCCCTGCCTCTTCTCCAGCCTTTTCTGTTTTTTCCTAGAACACCTAAATTCTGAATTAATTTCTGCATTTAATGCTCCATGTAGTTTTAAAGGAATTGGGGGCATGTGCTGTAACAGGAGTCTTGCTGTTGGCTTGAATGGATTGCATTAGGTCTTGGCAGGGAAAAGTGATCTCTCCCAGTAGTCGGCTCCAAGCCTCAATATAAAACCCAAACTTTGCACCCCTGGCTTGAAAGCCTTTTTAAAAATCATACAGTGCCTGAATCTCTGCAGAGATGCCCCAAAGAGCCAGATTAAAAGGTTGTTCCATTTTTGCCTGGCAGAAAGGTGGTCTGGTTGAAGTGCTCATCTGACAGGACCTGTTAGCAGGGGTGGAGTGGAGTGGAAGAGCAAATGAGTGAAAGAGCAGCTTTTCAGGTGAAAGGGATCATAAGCTTGATGTGCTTATGCATCAGAGGTAAAAAACACGGAGGCAAATTGGGGGGGGGAATTAGATGTGATGGAGCTCCAAGGGTCCATCTAGTTTAGCACTCTGTTCACACAGTGGCCAACCAGTTGTCGACCAGGGACCCACAAGCAGGACAGCGGTGCAACAGCACTCTCCTGCCCATGTCCCCCAGCAACTGTGGCATACAGGCTTACTACCTCTGATGCCTCTGATATAAAGGGTCTCCACATTACAACACTACTTCTGTGCATTTTTTTCAAAGTGGGCTGGGAATTTTAAAAATGAAACTCTCATATCTAGTGGTATATTCAATACTTAGATTAGAGGAAACTTAAATATTTCAAAACTGGGGATGAGATAGCTGATTTTATTTCCCCTCCCAATAAAATATGATATCATTTGTTGTTAAAAAAAAAGAATTAAGCAAGATTCAATACAAGATAAAATGTCTCAAATTAATCCTCTTTCTAGCATCTCATATCCCAGCTAAAGCTGATCACTCCTAGAAAGCTGTGCAATCCCTTCCCCTTTCCAATTTGAACTTCACTATCTGGCTCCCAAATATCAGGAACAGCAGATATTTTCAAAATAACTCGAGACATTTATGGCTTCAGCAGATCTGGGATACTTTAAAAGCTGACAGGTTTCTTTGTGCTTTATGTTTCATAGAGATAAAATGATCATGCTGCTATTCACTGTGATAAGGGCTCTTTCTAGTCATATCATTTAAAAATGTCTTCAGGTACAGAAATGTGCTGTTGTAGTCTTTTTTTAAAAAAAAAATCAACCGCCTGTATTTTTAGACTGGCTTTAGTAGAGAACGTGGCACTGAAATACAGTCCAAAACAAAGGGACATTCAATATTTGTACTGAAAGAATCTTTTTTTTTTTTGCCCTCCTCTTCATTCGTTCCAGGCCACTGACTGCCATTCTGCCTCCATCGTCAAATTGAACATTCCTTGTAACCTGGAGTCATAAGAAGAGCCCTGCTGAATCAGACCAAAAGCCTCTCTATTTCAGCATCTTGTTTCCACAGTGGGAACCAGTTACCCATGGGAAGTCCATAAGTAGGACATGAGGACAATAACTTCCTGTTGTCATACCCCAGAAACTGATATTCAGAGGCACACTTCCACCCAATACTTGAGGTAACATCTAGCAATCATGACCTGTTGCCATTGACAGCTTTATTCCCCATAAATTTTAATAACATGACAGCTAATCTTTAAGATTTTTAAGTACATAACTAAAGGGATCCTGCTAGATGGAAAGGATTCTCCCACTCCCTCAGTTCTCCTCAAAATTCTCTCCTGGGAACGTTGATAGAATTCATAGAACAGTATAGTTGGAAAGGGCTCAATGCAGGAATCCACCTTAAAGCATACCTGATAGGTAGCTGTCCAGCTGCCTCTTGAATGCCTCTAGTGTGGGAGAGCCCACTACTATAGGTTCCATTGTCATACTGCTTTAACAGTCAGGAAGTTTTTCCTGATATCCAGCCAGAATCTGGCTTCCAGTATCTTGAGTCCATTATTCCATGTCCTGCGTTCTGTGATAATTGAGAAGAGATCCTGGCCCTCCTCTGTGTGACAACTTTTCAAGTATTTGAAGAGTGCTATCATGTCTTCCCTCAGTCTTCTCTTCTCAAGGTTAAACATGCCCAGTTCTTTCAGTCTCTCCTCATAGGGCTTTGTTTCCAGACCCCTGATCATCCTCATTGCCCTCCTCTGAACCCTCTCCAGATTGTCTGCAACCTTCTTGATGTGTGGTTCCCAGAACTGGATGCAGTATTCAAGATGAGTCTATTCTCTAAATATTCTGAAGGATGGTTCCATCGGTCAGTACTGGAGAAAGTATCTTTACTCTAGTGGTTCCCAAACTCTGAAAATCCCTCCAAAATCACATTTGTCAGATGCCATCATTGCTATCTTTTAGTCAAAGTCCTTCCTGTTTCTCTGAGCTTTTAATGGAATTTACCTGGCAATCCGAAACTCAAACACATGTACTTACTAAGGAATAAGACCAATTGAGATGAGTGGGACATACTTCTGAGTAAATATGTTTAGGATTGCCCTCTTGATTGTTTTTATAGTTATGGTCCCCCCACTGCCAAAATAAAAATTCATTCTTGGCTGCTTTTATAATGAAGGTGTTTTTTCTTTCTTAACTGATTTGTTTTGAGGGTTTTTGCAAGGGTACTAAAATATTTTCTGTTGGTAGCTATTTTGAGACAATAGGGGAAAAAAGACAAGATATAAATTTAGACATTTAGAAATTAATAAATGGATGCTGGGACTAGTTCCACTTATGGTAGAATTTGGTGGCAACTCTACCTCAGATTGGGTGCATGAGGAAATGTTTACCAGAAAGTACCCCTATGTCAAAATCTCTCTGAGTTTTCAGAGACTGCAAGGAGAAGAGAACCAAACTGGAGAGTTTTTGTTTGTTTATAAGAGTATTTGTAAACTTCCTTTTGACCCTAACCAGAGTCCTCAAGGCAGCATACAAAAACAAAACAGTAAAACCACTTCAAAAAATAAACCAGTTTGAAGACTGAGCCAATTTAAAACCAAAAAGACTGGAATCACAGCTTTCAGTCTCCTATTATAAAATATTAGAAGCCATGTGGAATAAATAACATTTTACTGCCTGCCTAGTGCCAGTTCAACCTTACTTGAGTGTTTTAACAGAAAACCTCCTGCCTGCTTTAACAGAAAACCTCCTGTCTGCATTTCCACCAACCTAAACTCTTTTGGTGGTGGGGCATACATAATATTGGGACTTGGGAGGAGAAATTACTTGGTGACCTTTTCTTTTTTTCTCTGGTCCTAAAATGAAATAAAATGAAATCACATGGTTTGCCTAGTCTACATAATTCTAATTGAATGTACTTTTTAGTATTGGGAGGGTTTGGTCACAATTTTTAAGCTAAGCTCAGTTTGTAAGATGCTTTTTCACTCTAAAAGTTGCTTTGTGTACACATGGCTAATGCTCCATAATTTGTAAGGGGGATGCCTCGTAGAGATATACAGTAAGTTGTAGATATAGATCACTGTACATGTCCACTGTACATGGCTTCAATGACACTGTGATATTATAATGGGATAGGTTTAAAGATGAACTCTTGAGAGGAGAAACAGGATACATTTCCCCTTAAAGATGCATTAAAAAAACATGGCGCTGTTTGAACACTGCCATTTCTATACAACTTACTGTAGGAGTGCCAATGACACATAACTATAGCATTTTGACATGCCTCTGGAGGAAGGCGAGATAGTGATGGAATTGAGGCCATCACTTTAACAGACTTACATTGGAATTGGGCTAAGGTAGGCGCAATAGGCCCAAACTATTATATTAATAATAATATAAGGAAACTGACAGAATCTTTCCCAGCCGACTTTCCTCTGGGTGGGTTGGTTGTTGTTTTTTAAGTCATGTTTTTCCATTCTTATATTGATACTGCATAGAATACATGAGTTGTATCCAATGCTGTCTGTCTGCCTGTGGAAGAGAAAACAGTGGCAGAACAGATTTCCCCTTCCTCCCCCTGCATGACTTCCAAATCTGCTCTAGAGGGTTGGAGGAAGGGAAATCCTGTTGTATGACCAGAAGTTTAACCCTATATTCCAAAAATTAATAAATGGGATCCACTTATTTTTAAGGGACACAATCTGACAAAGTTTAGTTGTACCTAAATACTTTTGAAATCAACATTGGCACAAGTCTGGGAAGTCATCCTCTTTTCAACGAGGCTGTGAACCTATGCAGCCTACTGGATGTGTTGCAGCTGGATGTGGCAATCCTGGGTTCAACTTTCTGGTTTAACTTGGATTTGCTAGGCAACCTTAGGCGATTCTTTAGATCTCAACCATCACCTATCTGTACAAAACACAAAACCTGATATCTTGTACACACTTTTGCATTATCAAGTGAGTATCTTGGAGAAAATTATAGAAATGTCTCTATGTCTGAACATTTCCCCCTGTTCTTCCAAATAATAATAATAATAATAATAATAATAATAATAATAATAATAAGCCAAAGTCTTCACCATGTTTAATTAGTGAGAATAGGGTAGGATAAATATTTATTTAAAATCCCTGTCATCTCTTACCGGGTCCTAAGTTTAATATGAAATTGCTTCTGGATTACTTTTCCTTACATCAATTTCTTTTTAATGGCTGAAGATCCTCTGAATTTTGCAAGATGCATGTGCTACTTTTAAGCTTGATCATTCTGAAGTTACAAAGACACTTGCATACAGGTGTTTTCTTTTTCCTTCTCTTGATAAATTTTCAAAGCACGAGAAGAGAAAGGCATTTTTAGGAACTACTCCCATTATACATTTGAATGTGTGCAGATACTCCATACATTGTCCAACCATGTAAGGCCTTCAGAAGTTGATGCTTGCTTTCTAAACCCAAAACTGCCAGGACTAACGCCAACTTGTGAACCTTTACCTTTTACTCCAGTATGTGAGAGGGCCAGAAGTAGTTGTTTAGTCATGACGGCAGGCACATTCTGCATTCTGAAAATGTATGCTATTTTAATTATACTTTCACATATCCCAGAACTCAGGCTTTGAAAATAGATTCTAAGCTATATGCAGTAAGCATTGTCCCAAATTAAATCCTGCTTGAAATACTGCCACAGACTGTGTGAGATATGGTACAGACTTATTCTTAAGATTCATGAGGTAATTTGCGCTTACCACTTTAGGACTGGGAGTTAGAGGCTGGAACCTATTTACTTCCCTTCTATAAAAAGTCACACACTCCTCTCATCTGCAAAACATGGTATTGTTTATCCCACTCATAGAGAGGCATGGCTGGGTTATCTGTGGAGTTTCCTATGCATGTACATGTTCCTAGAACCTGGTTCCTCAGTTGGTAGTTGAAAAAGCAAAGTTGAGAAAACTGCAAGTGGTTCTTGGAATGGTTCTTGAACAATCAATCCAATAATAAAAAAAGTTAGTTTCTCTAGTTACGGAACAGTGCTTGAATGGGTTCAATTGTAACTGTGACTTTGGCTGGAGAAAGGACTTGGTGCTTTCCCTCCCTCCAGCTTTCTCTGAACAATACTTTGGAAATGTCTCCTTGGCTGTATAGTCCAAGGACCACTACCCATGTAATGAATTAGGCCATTTGAATTCACCTGGATTGTTACTCAGTCCCTTTGCATTTTTACTTATACTCAGCAGTAAGTTTTCTTATGCTCAACAGAGCTTACTGTCAGGTTAATGTGCAAAGGGTTTCACTCTCAGAGCAAAACTGGAGGAGTTTATAAATAGGTACACTTTTATTCTTGGGAGTGGCTTTAGATATCCACATCTGTTGTGGCAGCTCATGTCTCGCAACTGTCTGATGTACAGCTGGTGAGAGTACCCAAGGCAGGGCCTTCTCTGTTCTGATGTCCAGGTTCTGGAACACTTTCCTACAGGAAGGTCAGGCTTGCCTAGCTCCGTCCCTGCCAATCTTTAGACCAAGGAATGACTCATCAGAATAAGATGGCCTGAAACAGGGGTGGGCAGATTGTGGTCCTCTTTGTATTTTGGCCTACTAGGCTTCCTCAGCATGTTTTCCCACTACGCCTTTTTAAAAAATCACATTAGGTCACAGAGAGCTACCTTTTTCTCCTGCAGATTATAAGAACCATATGTGAAAGACATACTTAAGCGACAAGCACGAGATCAAGGAACTGCATTAACCAGCTGTTTCTCTGTAGTGATTAGCTCTCTTAAACACCAAGCAATCTTCATGTGCTCACATCTAACTGTCACTGATTACATTTTTCAAACACTGAATTCCACACAGAAGGCAGCTGATAAGATGACATCGTCTCAGTTATTTTATGCACCAGGCAATATATTTTACTTATTCTTTCAAAAATGTATACCCCACTTTGCAAGACTCAGGGTGGCTCATAACAGTAAACATTCAATGACAATCAAACCAGAATGACAGAAATGGATGATTTCACCATCCTCTCTCAGCTGCCATGGAACAAACTGTGGCAGCTGCTTCCCGAGGTCGCCAAAGTGACTTTTGGGAGGCAAAAAAGGGGTGTTCCAGTAGGCAAGCAGGGGAGGGGCAAGGGGAAGGCGGGATATACAGTATCCTGTGGCCTCTCCAACCCTTGTCCTGCCCCTGGCAGAATAACCTCAGAAAATTGCCTCTGTCACTCCTGTTTCGCTGGATGTCTGTATGTAGAACATAGGATATTTGGAGCACTCCAACTTCAGAGCCCTCCTTCAAAGGGCATAAGATTGCAACCTAATATGGTACATATATTATCATCCTTTTCCACTACACTTCCATTTCCCAGCCATTCAATGCATCTCAGTCTTTATTCAAGTGACGAGTTGCTGAGGCCAGCCAGTATTGGACACTTTACAGGTTTGCCATTTATGTCACTAGGGAGCTGTCTATATGTGAGGATTGAAAAAGTTGGGGATTTACCCCGATTTTTTCAATTGGAGTGATGCCAGTGCAGTCCTTCCACCATCTGATGTCACTCCGAGGCCAATCCGGGGATGGTGCCTGGTGGAGGGGACCAGCAATTGGTCGCCTTCCACCAGGAAGAGGGTGCAGCCAGCTCCAGTACCCGGATGGCCACCCAGAAACCTCACACTCCCTCCTTGGCATCAGGATTACCTGATGCCATCCCAGAAGAGGGAAACCGTGGGGTTTCGGAGGGAGGCAGCGGCAACCTAGCACCATGAAGACAGCCCCCTGATCTCTGTTGAACTAGTAAGTGCAGTGCCACCCTCTGGCTATCTGTATTGATGGTGCTGAAGTGCAGCTGGGAACAGCCTTGCAGCTTCCTCCTTCCACAACCATGATGGTGCAAAAAGAAGGGTACCTGTGCCAAGCTTGCAGGACCCCAGCTCCTTACATAGCTCTCTGGTCTTCAAAAGGATCCCCCATTTGCTTGAAAGTGTGCCTCACGTTGACTTCCAGCTACTTTTGTTAGGGACAGAAAAAAAAACAACCCTTCCCCTAAGGATTAAAGCTCTTGTATTCTCATGAGAGATGGACTTCTGATGGACATCTACAATCACTAGGAAGGCACACTCACTACTGGCATGGTAATGAGAGGCTTTTGTAGCCTAACAAAAGCCAGCACCATTCAATTTACTCCAGTCGCGTACGGCTCATGGCTTTTGATGTCTGTAAGCCACAGCAGACCTGCCTTTAATCTCTACACATGTAGCTTTAGCAGCAGTTCTTAAGGGAACATAAATTGAAAAAGGAGAAATGCAGTAGTGGGGGGGGGGGGAAGGAAAACCCCACATTCAGTCCATGATTTACAGGGTCTCTGGAGCCCCAAATCACTAAACAGGTTGTTTTACATGGAGAAACAGACCATAGAAGTGACTATCCCATTAAAGGGAAATTCAAGATAAGAATTACAACATGGGCAGAATCTTGGTCTCTGCGTAGTAAAATGATACCATCAGGATGTTGCAGAATGAAAAGCAATCACTTTCAATTATTATTGCACATGTCAGCTCAGTCAACTAACTCAGCTGGTATCTTAGGCAGCAATTCACAAACATCGGCAGATGAAACAATTCTGTGCACAGCACCATGTGTGTGTGCATGAGAGAGAGAGAGAGCAAGCAACACACAGAGAGAGAGGGAGGGAGAGGGAGAGAGAATTTGAATTTGAGTAGCAAATAAATGTTATAGGCCAAGTGGATTCTACAAGGCATATCTGCATGGGCGCAACTTCACTTTCAGTATATCAAGTGAGAAATTCTCTAAAACTAGACATAAATATTATCACATTTATATCCAGATATTCCCCAGGAATCCAAGATGGCATGGATGATTTTATTCCATTCCTTCAATTTTCTTCCAACACTGTAAGGTGTGTTAGTTTAAGAGATAGTGACTTGGCTCACATGTCATGACTATCCAGGATTTATTTAAACCCTGGGTAGTCATGAAGGAAATGGGAGCAAACGAGAATGCTGGCTCTTGCCTGTTGGTTGCTCCTGCTGCAGCCAGTTGGAACTAAACAATCCAAGGATGCTCCGTGGTCTATTTCTGGGTCTATGGTCTGACATTGTGGGTTGTTAGGGAAGAGACAAACCATGATTCATTGCTGGGTTTTACCTCTTAGTTGTCTCTCCCCCCAAACCCCACAATTCTGGGTTCAGAATGGCAGACAAAAACCCAGGGATGGAGCATCCCTGGGTTTTTCGCACAGTGGGTGTGGTAGGCAAGATCCAGCACTTTCACTTGCTCCCACTTAAGCAAACCCTGGGTAGTCATGATGTGTGAACTGGGTCAGTGAATAGCTCAGGATATTCAGTGAGCTTTGTGGCTGAGGGGGATTTAATCCTAGGTCTCTCTGACCTGATTCAATGCTCTGTTCATGACACTGAACTCCATTCATTCAGGAGAACTGGCATTACATGCTGGATCACGCAGACAGCAAGTTCTACTCCAAGCGTATGGATGAAAGAGGGTCCCGTATGCCATGCCTTAACTCTCCTCAAAAGCCTTCTCTTGTGAAATTTGATACAAACTGATCAGTGAATATTATTCCTTTGATGTCATAATTTGACATCCAGTGACAGTTGATCTCAAAAGTTCAAATGTGGCTTTGAAATTTGACAGTACTTAAAAACAAAAATTGATAGAATTTTTGTTTTTAAAAATCTCACTTATTATGACAAACAAACTAGGCCATTCAGGGCAGTATCCAATTCTGCCCTTCGCAGGTGGCCCAAGCTTACTGATTGTGGTGTGACCTCTCCCATTGGCAGTCACAATGTAGTGCTACTGGGAGGGAAGTGCCGAAATGAGCGGAAATGCTTGTTTCGGGAAGAAGAAAGTCACAAAAGAGATCCATTGGGTCCAACCCACAGTCTGCAACAGGGGCACTGCTAGTCTTTGGTCCATAGTCCCACAGCCTGGAATCTATCTCTCAGGGCTCTGTATTTGATTTCCCTTTGATGCCAATGGAAATTGCCTTTCAGGGGTCGAATTTCAAGGTGGGTTACAGCTAGGGAGGTAAAGATTAACTCTCCCCTTCCCACATTTTGAAATACTCCTCCAAAGTCATCCCCCCCCCCCCCCCCGCCTGGACATTGCAATTAGCTTTTAAAAAATCATTGCTGCTGCCAATGGAAGCTTCCCCCCCCCCCCCCAAGTATAATTGCATGGAGTGAGGACAATTTTCCTCCAGGAGGGAAAGAGAGAGAGAAGTGGGGTGGGGAGAGAGGCGGGAAAAGGGACACAGAGAGATTTCAAATTAATTGAAGAGTAATTGAAGAGGAACTACTGATTTAGGATTATACGGGCAGGGTGCAAATTAATTGCATAATATATTTTATTTAAGATGTGTTGGATCATAAATTATTTGGCTGGCTTTTCCTCATGTGAAATTTAAATAAATCCTAGTAATTATTCCTAAAATTCCACATATATTAGCATATGCAAATATAATGCAGATTTGGTCCTACAGGCCTGGTCTACAATCGCCATTTTAAAACTGAGCCTGTACTGCAGGCCTCCTGGCCACAAGGTCTGCCCTAATTTTTGAACTTTTTCTGGCCTCGTTTTCTGCCTCTTATACCACCTTGCCTGATTAAGAATGCTTGGAGAACCCAAGAACTTACATAAACTTTTGTGGTATTTTGGTTGATCCGAATAAGGGTATTGCCTAACTGTGGATTTTGCATTTTATTTCTGGATTTTGGATTTTTTTTAATTTGTGGACCAGCATTGTCATCTTTGCTTTTTATGTACCTTGGAAAATACTGTGTTCGGCCATTCAGAGCAGAATTTACCACCAGAGGAAGATGATTTCATTGAATCATAGAATAGTAAAGTTGGAAGGGGCCTATAAGGTCATTGAGTCCAACCCCCTGCTCAGTGCAAGAATCCACCATAAAGCATACCTGAAAGATGGTTGTCCAGCTGCAGCTTGAAGGCCTCTAGTGCAGGAGAGCCCACGACCTCTCTAAGTAATTGGTTCCATTGTCGTACTGCTCTATCAGTTAGGAAGTTTTTCCTGATGTCCAGCTGGAATCTGGCTTCCTGTTACTTGAGCCCATTATTCCGTGTCCTGCATTCTGGGGTGATTGTGAAGAGATCCTGGTCCTTCTCTGTGTGACAACCTTTCACGTATTTGAAGAGTGCTATCATGTCTCCCCTCCGTCTTATCTTCTTCAGGCTAAACATGCCCATTATTTTCAGTCTGTCCTCATAGGGATGTGTTTCCAGATCATCCTTGTTGCCCTCCTCTGAATCCCTTTCAGCTTGTCTGGACTGGACTCAGTACTCAAGATGAGTACTCAAGATGAGGCCTAACCACTGGAAGAGGGACTTTACATTCTGAGGGATTTTGGATTTTTGACAGTATTTGATAGCAGAAATTAGATGTTATTAACTGTTTTCCCACTGTTAGAACTCCGGCAGCATTTAACGATGGCCAACTATGACATTTTACATTAATGTGATATACAACAGTACGTAGGTGATACACCGTAGCTGACTTCCAATATTTGGCTCAGTGAATATTTGTTGTTCTATAAATATCTGATTGACCATGTTCTTGTATTCAGTGTTTGATATCAAATTTCTAAGATAGCCAATTTCTAAAAGTAGAGGTGCCAGGGTTGAAGCCTGCCTTGTGAACTTTAATTCCTGGCTTTTGAATCTCAAAGGTGTGAGGGTTGACTGTTCTGTGGTGGAAATGCATGCTTGGGGACATCCTCTTGATTATCAATTACATTCTTCAAGGCTCAGCAGGTGTTTTCAAATTAAGATCTGAAGATGGTTCCTGGTAATCTTAGCCTTGGCAGCAAGTATTTGTGCAAAATCGATATTCGTCTTTAAAATCCAAACTGATTTGAAAGTTCCCAGTCATCTATTCAACCTACCCTCCCCACCCAACCAGCATGCTGGCCTAGCTTCTGCTATCTCCAGATGGCCACACATGTGGGTCATGTCTAAAACTTGTGGCCTGCGTGCATAAATGGTGGCCCACATCCAATGGAATTCCTTACCTCTGGAGCTCAGGCAGGCACCAACTTTGTATTCCTTCTGGCACCTCCTGAAAACATTGTTGTTCCAGGAAGTCTTCCCTTAATGACCAGGTGCTGTTTTATTTGCACTTTGTTTCTTTTTAAAATGTCATTTTAATGTGGTTTTTATTCTTTTATTCTATTTGCCCACCATTCTGAAATTCTTGAATGGGGAGTGGTATATAAATATTGTTAAATAAATAAATAAATAAATATCCAGTGCACTTGAAATCCAATGCAATCCAATACAGCTTTGGCTATTGGCAGTATAGAAACGTAATAAATAAATAAATCTCCCAGGAACAAAATCTGGGAATCGTATGATTTGGGCACAAGCACATTGGATTGTACATGCGTAGGGTCTATTTAGATGTACTGCTCCTGCGAAAGGGCAGGGGGCGAAGTTGCATGTGGATGAGGTCTCCTCTCCACACTACCCTTCACATGATGGGACAGATCAGGATGTATGTGTAATCCAATCTGGCCCCATGTCATGCATTTTATAGTGATAGATATTACCAGCAAAGAGGAGAATGGCTTGCAGGTAGAGATATATGAGAATTCCATTCTAAGTCATTTTAAACTTGAATTTGCCCTGTTCATCACCCCAAACATGGATGGCAGCATAATTTTCAAAGAAAGCTTGCCCATTCCTGAGCTTGTGTTTACATTTGCAAAAAATGGATACTGTAGGAAAATGTTCCTTTAAAAATGCAAATTCCCCCAAAATACAGACTTCCAAGCTTCGGTCTATGGAAGAAAAGTGCACATTTGGTTGCACACTTTAAAAAATTGTGTGCCTAAATTGGCACTTTTCCCATGAAAAGAAAAGAAAAGCAGATTGTAGTTGAAAACAGAAGTGAGGCAATCAGAGGTTCAAGGCAGAGCTTGGAGAACCTTGGCAAATGCGAACACGTTGATTCTTCCATCCTTACTTGTAGGAGTGCTGCCTTTGGAGGCAGTCACATATCCTCCCTAATGTCTAATTCAGGCAAGTATTTATTTAAAGAATTAATAACCCACCTTTCTACTAGAAATAGCCCTCAAGGGCGCTTATAATGAAATACTGCAACATGACGTTAATACAAAAATTAAAACACAGACAAAGATATAGGCCAGATCTATACCTTGTCTCAGTCATTGAGCTTCATCACACCAGCAGTTTAACGCACTCTTTCCACTTCTGGTATCTGGTTTTGCAGCACGGGACTCACATGACGTTGCCCCTGTCCTGCACACATCTCACCTCTTTTCTTCTGCCGCTCCCAGACTGTGGAATGACCTGCCTGAAGAGATTTGTCAACTTAACAGTCTCCCAGAATTTAAAAAAGCCGTAAAGACTGATGTCTTCTGGCAGGCCTACCCAGTTGAATTTTTAGGTGTCTTTTAATAATGTATTTGTTTTATATGCTTTTAATTAGTTATATATGTATTTTATGGTGTTTTGTATTTGTTGCTGTAACCCGCCTCGATCTAGAGGGAGAGGCAGGTAAGTATTATTATTATTATTATTATTATTATTATTATTATTATCCTCCATTTTGTGACCAGGGAAAGTCTGGATTATTTTCCCCAAGCAGATTTAATGTGCTCTTAAGCCTCTATGTATTGCTGTTCTCTCGCTTTTTCCTTTGTTGGGGGCATGTGCTTTGAATGGAGTCTTGCTGACAAAAGGGGAGGGTGGGGTGGTTCTCCTCCTCCAGCATGCCGCATCAAACAAATTAACGGATTCGTGCTTAGCCTGTTGAATGCACTTTTTACTGCTCCATCCCCCTCTCATTGTCCACAGAAACGGAGCCCAGCCAAAGAAATGTTAAATCAGTAAATTGCTAGACAACAAAGTCAGATTGGGGGGAAGGAGCCCATGCCCATCACAGTACCACAACCAATGAACTGGAGGTGGAAGGAGAAGGGGCGGGGTGGAGTGGAGTGGAAGAACAAACAAGCGAAGGGAGGTTTCAAGGTGCAGCTCAATACCATAAACCCATGTGAAAGGGACCATTACCTTGATGTACTTCTGAAACAGAGGTAAAAATGTGGGGGCAAACTAGGGGAAAAATAGGTGTGATGGAGCCCATTCTGATCCCATCATGGTAATACTATATCCCTCTTGCACCTTTATAACTCATAGGACACACAATGACATTTGTTGCAATATTTTGGATAAAGTGGAATTAAAAACCAGGAAATAACACTCATGAAAGTGGTATATGGAATGTGTAATATGCCCCAACAGTTACTACTATAAAGTAGTAGTGAAGAAAGCAGCAGCATAAATACCAATAAGAAAAATTAGTCCAGAGAGATGAATTATCAGAAGCTCAGCTGACTTAGTTCAGCATCTAAAAGATTGCAAGGATGGTGCCAGGCAAATGTCCTTGGGGAGGGAATTCCACAGCTGGGGGGCTACCACAAGAAAGACACTTACCTTGGTAGATGCTTTTCTAATCCCAGAAGATGAAGACACCTGAGAGCACCGCTGCACACCTGGAATGATACAATCAAAGCAAATGGCTAGTTACACTGGTCTCAACCCCACCCAAACTTACATTTGGAGGATCAGGTTCGCCATCTCTAAATATTTGAGAAATGAGTCTGCTATGATGTGTTTCCTATTGAAACAAACCAGCATTTTACATTTATTTAGTCTGTTTTATGTCACACATCTACAATCGTTCGCTCTGTTCAGAAGCCCTCTATCTTGCTGGCAAAGTGCCTGACCTTCAAACATGTCAAACCTTTGCAGGCTCACTGAATACCTTTACAATATTTGGCCTTAGGAGACATGGAGAGGACAATAAGTGAGATTGGGCCCTGCATAGAAAATATTTATAAATCCTCTTGTGAAAGAAAGAAATAATGTTATTTCCCTGTTGCTTCTTTTTCACATATAGGAGCAGGATGGCTAGATATACAATGGACAGAGCCCGTGTCCCATTAATAGAACGGGGGATTTGGGCAAGTGCAGCTTTTCTGTGTGATAAGCTGCCAAATTTCTTTCTTTTATAATAGAACGAGTAATAATGGGACAGAGTTTGCATCTGGTTACCCAAATGCTAAGAGAATTCCTGGAGGGGGGATCCTTTATGCATTCATTAAGATTTTTGAACAGCGTAAGGAACTGTACTCCATCTATAGCTGCAGTTCAGTAATCTCAGGTGACCTATTGAAAAGATTAATATTAACTAGCAGAATTTAGAATAATTTATCTCTCTATCCATCCTTGTTTGTTTGTTTGTTTTAAAAAAATCTTGCTCTCTGCTCTTGTCAAAGGAGCTTTTTTTGGCTCTTTCTTCTTCTTTGACCTCTTGTTAAAAAGCACAGTGCTGTTAGCATACTGTATGCATGCACAACTTTGACTGAAAAATAACCACCTGAAGCTTTGTCTTCACTTAGTAAATGCTAAATGCACACTGCAGTTTAGCACCATTTTGAAGTACATTCCATGTTGTGATGCTCTCTGACCCCCATTGAACTGGCTGGGTGCTTCTTTCATCTGTGGATGGGATGTGCATTGTTACCCACTTAATGTGCATGACTAGTTGCATGTGAACAGAGCTAGATCAGGGTCAAAGAGTTTAACCTGTAAATTAAAAAGCAGGGGAACTAGTCTTTTAATTCCCTCTGATTGTGACTCCTTAGTACCATATGCCATGGTGGTGTAGTGTTTAGAGCAGGGGTGGGCAACTTGTGGTTTTCTAGATGCTTTGGCCTACAACTTCCATCAGCTCTAGCCTGCAAAGCCAATGGTGAATGACGATAGGAGTTGTAGGCCAAATCATCTGGAGGGCCACAAATTGCCCACCCTGGGTTAGAGTGTTGGACTCGGACCTGGACCAGGGTTAATAATAATAATAATAATAATAATAATTATTATTATTATTTATAACCCGCCTCTCCCTACGGATCGAGGCGGGGAACACAATGCAAAATACAAGCATCACAAAGTTAAAAATTTAAAAAAACAAGAGAAAACACATCATTAAAACATTTTAAAATTCATCCGGATAGGCCTGCTGGAAGAGAACAGTCTTCATGACTCTCTTAAATTCATGAAGACTGCTAATTTGTCTAACCTCCTCCGGCAGACCATTCCATAGTCTGGGAGCCATGGAAGAGAAGGTCCTCTGGGTAACACTCGCCAGCCTAGTTCTGGTTGGCTTGAGTACGTTCTTCCCAGAGGACCTAAGAGTGCGGGGCGGATTGTACGGGAGAAGGCAATCCCGTAGGTAGCCTGGGCCCAAACCATGTAGGGCTTTAAAGGTAATAACCAACACTTTATACCTTGCCCGGAAACTGACCGGCAGCCAGTGAAGTGGTTTTAAAACTGGTGTAATGTGGTCACCCCTAGGTGTACCGGTGACCAACCTGGCTGCCATATTTTGAACAAGTTGAAGTTTCCGGACTAGGCACAAAGGTAGCCCTATGTACAGCGCATTGCAGAAGTCGAGCCTCGAAGTTACCAGCGCATGCACTACCGTCTTTAGGTCTTCCAACTCTAGGAAGGGGCGCAGCTGGCATATCAGCCAAAGCTGATAGTAGGCACTCCTGGCTGTCGCATCAATCTGAGCTGTCATCTGGAGCGACGGATCCAGGAGTACCCCCAAGCTGCGAACACAGTCTTTCAGGGGGGGAATAACCCCATCCAGAACTGGTTGACACACCTCCAAACCAAGGTTGGGGCCTTTGACAGCAAGCACCTCCATCTTGTCTGGATTCAGCTTCAGTTTGTTTTTCCTCATCCAGCCCATTGCCACTTCCAAGTATTCATTCAGAGGAGACACACTATCCTTAGCTGACGATGTTGTTGAAGGCATAGAGAAATATATTTGGGTGTCATCAGCATATTGATAGCACCCCACCCCATGCCTCCGGATGATCTCTCCCAGCGGTTTCATGTAAATGTTAAACAGCATTGGGGAAAGGATGGCACCTTGTGGTACACCACATAGCAACTCCTTTTTTGAAGAGCAGCTATCCCCAAGCATCACCATCTGGAACCAACCCAAGAGATAGGATCGGAACCACTGAAGCACAGTGCCCCCGATTCCCAATTCAGGCGCTCCAGAAGGATACCATGGTCGATGGTATTGAAAGCCGCTGAGAGGTCCAGGAGTACCAGCAGGGACACACTCCCCCTGTCGATACTAAGGCGTAGATCATCCACTAAGGCGACCAAAGCGGTCTCAACTCCGTATCCTGCTCTGAAGCCGGTTTGAAATGGGTCTAGAAAATCAGTGTCATCCAAGACTGCCTGGAGTTGAAAGGCAACCGCTCTCTCGATCACCTTGCCCAAAAATGGAAGATTTGATACTGGCCTGTAGTTATTAAGGTCCAGGGGATCCAGGGAGGGCTTTTTTAGAAGCGGCCTTACCACTGCCTCTTTAAACATGATGGAAAGCTCCCCTCCCTGGGAGATGCATTAATAATATGTTGTAGATGTGATCTAACTGCATCTCCTCCCTGGACGACCAGCCAGGAAGGACAGGGATCGAGAGGGCAAGTAGTCTTCCTCACACATCCAAGCACCTTGTCCACGTCCTCGGTACTCACCAACTGAAACTGATCAAGTGTAATCCTACTCGCGGAGTCACTGGACACTCCACTGTCAGCCTCTGCTATAACAATGGCATCTAAGTCGGCTCTTATCCGAGAGATGATCGTTAAAAGCATCACAGCGAACTACCGAAGGCTCTAAAATCGGATTCAGGGGAGAAGGAGCCTGAGTTAGACCCCTCACCACCCTGAACAGTTCTGCTGGACGTGAATTCGCAGACGCAATGCGTGCAGAGAAGAAAGCTTTCTTCGCTGCACATATTGCCACTCCATAGAAACGAAGATGTTCTCTATGTCGTGTCTTGTCGGATATAAGTCGAGTTTTCCGCCATCGGCGCTTCCGTCGTCGTCCTTTCCGCTTCAACTCCCTGAAGTCTTCTGTATACCAGGGCGCCCTATTAGAAGCGGGCTGGAGAGGACGTTTGGGGGCGATCGTGTCGATAGCCCTAGTTAGGTCTTGATTCCATCTATTGACCAGGGCTTCTACAGGATCGTCGACGATACCAGCCATGGAAGCCTCCAAGGCTTTCTGGAATCCAGAAGGATCCATCAGCCTTCGAGGGCGGACCATCTTAATAGGTCCGCCACCCCTGCAGGGACGGGTGGTAGCCGTGATACTAACCCTGACCAGAAAATGATCTGTCCATGACAATTCGGAGGTATTCAATACCTCCGCCCACAGATCCGTCTGTTCGGAACTGAAAACAGCATCGAGGGTGTGACCTGCTGAATGTGTGGGTCCAGAGACCAATTGGGATAGGCCCATGTTTGTCATGGATGCCATGAACTCCCGAGCTCCACCTGACAAACCGGCCTCGAATGGGATGTTGAAATCGCCCAGGACCAAGAGCCTGGGCGAATCCAACACCAGCTCCGAGACCAGTTCCATGAGCTTGGCCAGGGAGTCTGATAGGCAGCGGGGGGGGGGGTGGTGGTGGTGGTACACTAACAGAATCCCTAGTCTATCCCTGGCCTTCAGACTCAGGTACACACACTCGATGTAATTCAATTCCCGGACAGGATATCTGGTCAGGTTAAGATTGTTTTTGTAGACCACAGCTACTCCGCCCCCCCGCCCACTTTCCCTCACCTGCTCACTAACACAGTACCCAGCTGGGAGAGCCTGAGCCCATGTCGGGCCACTGTCATCTCTCAGCCAGGTCTCTGTGAAACATGCCAGGTTGGCCTCCTCTTCTTTGAGGCGGTCATAGATTATGTTTGTTTTGTTTTTAACTGACCTGACATTACATAGGAGCAAGGAAAGGTTCTGTGGGTGGCCTGGATCATTCCCCAAGATCCCCGGGGTAGCAGGGCGACCGGAAGGTAAGATGGGTGTTAGATATCCATCTCTCCTTCCCCTGTAACGGCATTTCGCCCTGCTATCGCCATATCTCTCTCTGCCCCACACAACAGATATTGGTGCTCCCAGACACATTTCAGTTGCCTTAAGTTGTTTGTCTCTCTCACGCGTGAGAGAGAAGGAGAAGGGGTGGGCGGAGTGCAATGGTGGCTGCTGCACTATCTCCCCCACTCGCGCCGTCAGTCCTTCGGCTGTGGCTGCCTCTGTTGTCCCGTCCCGTCCCGACGTCTCTCTCATGCATGAGAGGGAGAGAAGGAGAGGAGGTGGGCGGAGTGCAATGGTGGCTGCTGGTGGGGTTCAAATCCCCACCCAGGCATAAAGCTCACTGGGTGACCTTGGGCCAGTTACTATATCTGACCAGCCTTACCTACACCACTGGGTTATTGTGAGGATAAAATTGTTCCTTTGAAGATGAGCAAGACATAAATATAAGAAAATATAAAAAATATGAACGGAGTATCTGGTGAACCAAGCAGGTCTTTTTGCTTCTCAGATTTGGTCCTCTCCTTCTGAAAATGACTTTGCACGTACATTCAATTCTTCAAGTAAGAAAGATATAATCAAGTCAAAAGCCAATAGGAGCTGTGCTCAGCCAAAAAACAAAAAGTTCTTCCTGACACTTCATAAAAGGCTTCTCTCTTGTCCCTAGGCTAATGTTTTAAGGACATTTCCCTTGCAGCAATCTGAAAGTTTAAAGAAAATGTGTTTTGGGGCTTTGGGTCAGGGGAGATGGGTGAACAGCAATTGTCAGGGGCACTGTGCTTTGCAGTGCTTTGAGTTTTAGACACTGCAGAGGTATGAATTCATTTACATATATGCCACAATTTCCAGACGCTTCTGCTATATGTCTTCTTCAGAGATATGGCTGAAAGAATACATGAATGTGGAACTCAAGTTTTTCTTCTGCTAATACGCCAAGAGCTGCAAAGGCAGCTGATATAAAACTTTAAACACTGACATGTAGCCGCCATGGGGATCATGAAAGGTTTTCACATCTTTGTTTCCTTTGGAAGAGGTAATTGTAAGGCAATCATGCTGTGGAATCTTGAACATAGTGCACTGATTGAACGAGTAAAGGAATCTGCTGTAATGGCCCTTATGAATCTCCCTTGGGTCCGAATTGTTCACAAAACCATCCAATTGCTGGGGTGTCCTACACATCATTTTGCATTGTTGTTGATTCAAATGCAGTGCAACTTCAATGTAGAAATTGGCGCAAAGTCTTTATTTTTTGGGTTTTCTTTTCTTTTGCTCTATTCTTAGCCTCAGCATATGAATATCAACTCAAATCAGTGGTAGGTTGGAGAGAAATCAAGCATACGAAAAGCCCAAGGTCTTCTGTGTTCACTCAATTCTACTCATGCTACCTATTACAAAATCAGATGGGAGCTCTGTACAACAGCCACCAAGAATAAAAAATAAGGAACAACGAGCTGCAGTGCATAATCTTGTTTAGATCCTGCCAAATATTACTAGAACTGTATGTGCATTGAGGGTTGTGTTTTATTTTATTCTGAAAAGAGCCCTTCCTCAGGGCTAGCCCTGCCATTAGGCACAGTGAAGCATCCACATCAGGCAGCTGTCATGACAGGGCAGCAAAGTGTTGTATTACTGTTATATTTTTATTGTCGTGAAGGTGCTTGTGGGATTTTCTGCCTCAGGTCAGGGTGAAACTCGTCAAATACTTTGCTTGCTCACATCCTGCCTTTGTTAATCTTCAGATACACCTGGTACACTGTCCCATACAATGAATAAAACATTCAATCAATAAATTGCAAAAGCAATTATAATACAATTGGAAAATAATTATTTCTTTACCTAAATGGTGTCTATGCAATTACCAGACAGCGAGCACAATTTCCTGTGTTGCCAAGTTCTTAAAATTAGGACAAAATTGTACCCAAGGGCAGTAAAAAAAAAGGTGGTCAGAAAATGACTTAAGAAACTGAGATATTGGATGTCTTGGCTCTAAAGCATGTGACGACAAGTAGTCCAAACATTGACTCTTTGAGACGGGTCATTGAATCCAATTCCAACCCATTATTGGTGCATGTTTTGCCAGTAGTAGTAAAAAATGCACCCAAAATGATTATTCATATAGGTAAGTGTGTGTGTGTGTGTACACACACACATATATAGGCACAATCCTATGCATTTTTACTTGGATGTAGCTGCATTGAATGCTTTTAGAGAATATAAATAAATACTGTAATGGTAAACCGTACATAATTCAGTTGGCCTTACTTCTTAGTACGTGCATTTAAGATTGCAGCCTTATAGCATCTTCACATAGGGGAATCACATTTCCTTACTGTTGCTTCTCTGCCCCCGCTTTTGTCCTTCATTACTTCCTCTTTCTTCTCAGAGAGGAAAGAGGAAGTAAACAAAGATCACGTGGCCCATTCAAGGACTATTTTTATCATGCCACTTTTCCTGCACACAGTAGGAGTTCGCAGCACATTCTGTTTTTTTTTTTTAAAAAAGTCAGATTAAAAGGGGTCTATTTTGTGATGGAAAGAGAGTAGAAGGAGCAGGAGATGAGTGGGAGGTGGACATAATTGTCTAAATGTTGTTCCCCGCCTCAATCCAGAGGGAGAGGCAGGTAAGAAATACATTTATTATTATTATTAAACGATACACGAACACCCATAAGTGGGCAGTAGAGAATATGCGATAAAATGAACTTGCCTGTGAGTAAGGCTCACTGAAGTCAGTGGGACTTATTTGAGTAGTCACGCATAGGATTGCAATGTAAAGTAGTGATCGTATGCACGATTGTTTAGAAGTAAGTTCCACTGAGCATAGAATTGGGTTGAAGGCTGCAATCCTACATTGATGGGTGAAGCTCACAGGTAGATAGAGATGTTTTGAACATTTTTACTGCTGCCCAGCATCCAGCTGGTAGGGCAAGGAAGCAAGGAGCTTTACCATGGCTTGCCTGAACTAGGTTAAGCTTTTCAAAACTTCTCTGATTGCTTATGCATTCTTCCCCACCTGCACTATAAGTGTGCAGGATTGTAACCTAAGAGGTTGTGAGAAGGTCTGAGGAATTTAAAAACAACAACACCCTTAAACAGACTATTCTGAAATGATGGTAATAAATGGAAACAAAATATTACTTTAGTAGATAATATTGCCATTATTTCTGTCCCCCTCTCACAATCATCAAGAAAAAGAAAAAAGCCTTTGCATTTTTTTTTGAGAAGACATGTCTTGATATGAGAGCAGAATATGATTGTTGATGGGTGCTAAGACCTTGGGGGAAACCTCAGTATTTATGGGTGGCATCCAAGGTGATAAGGAAAGACAATGAGTAAAACAGATAAAACAAGGATAGCTTGAGACAGAATGGGCCTACTGTGATCAGGTTGCTGGACTTGAAACTCATTATAAAGCAGCATCAGTTATGTGAGAGCCGTGAGACCTTTTACAAACATTCACATCACTTTAGCTGTCTTGATTTCTTGCCAGTCCTTCCTGTCTCCCTGTCCAGTTTCATAAAGGATTTCTTGCTCTTCCTTGACATCTTACTGTAATCTGGTAGAGGACAAATTTGTTCTAAGGACAGGCAAATGGTAAAAGCTAGATGGGCCCATTGTGTGTATTTGCTTTTTTCACTGAACAACCAGACAAATGACCTTAAAGCTTGCCTTTTAAATTTAAAACTCAAATCCCTGAGGTGGACAGCAGTGTCTGGGCAGGAGCTGGCATAGGTGAGTGGGTATGCATGCTTGAAATTTCCTTCATGCCCCTTCAAAATTCCCTGCACATAGAGGAGAAGGGTTCTAGTTTGTCCTTCTCCTTTATATGTTGGTTTTTTTATGTGGAGGGGACTTTTAAAATAAATAAATAAATAAATAAAAGAGCATTTAGTCTTCTACAATCAGTTTAAAGTGATACAGGGTAACCTAGGTTTACCACCTCTGTGAAGCCTACTCCTTAATTTGTTATTTCGGCTTAATCAAGACACTCTTAAAGATAAACAGTGCTATGAAGGAGAGAGTGCGGTATCTTTTTTAAAAACAAAAATGAATAGGGTCAATATTAGCAATGATAATATTATGTTTCTGTAGTGAGAAAGTATTTTCATGGACAATTGAGAGGAAAGCAAGGAGAATTCATGAACACACAAACCAAAGTTGTAGTGTGTGCCAGCCACCATTTTGAATATGCAAGCCCTAATCGGCAGTTGCTGTGACTTGTCATGTTGTAAGAACTTGGGTGGCAGCAATTATATAAGGATTAAACAACTCTTGTATAACCCATGGTCTGTTCTAGGGTTATGCAAGAGTTATTTAACACTCACACAACCTCTGCTGCCTGGGTTTGCATGACACAACAAACCATGGCAACCACTGGCCAGGGCTTGGATATTCAAAATGGCAGCTGGCATGTGATACAGTGACTCCAAGTGTTAAGTAATCCATAGGGGCTTGTTGTGACGTGCAAACCAAATCATTCGGAACTTTAAATTCATTTCTGTGCCAGCCAGTTTCTGCATGGCAAGCTTCTACATATGAATTGCCATCATAAGGAGAAATTTAAAGCAGTTGTCATTAGGGATGTGCACCGCTGAAATTATCATATCGTATCGTCATCGGAAATTCTGATATAAAAAATTTCAGATCCAATCATATCGAGCGGTACCCGGAGTTGATCGGATCTGAAATCCGATAAATATTGGAAGTTCTGATCCGATTACAGTGTTTTTCCCCATAGGTTTGCATTGGGGGAAAGAAAGCTTTCCCCCAATGCAAGTCTATGGGAAAAAACACTGGGCTGGCACTCCCTCCCTCCCCCCACTCATGTTCCTTACCCCCCGCCACCTCCTCCTCCGTCTCCTCCTCCTCCTCTGCCTTTGCCGCCACCACCACCCGTACTACTGTTAAACAGCCTTTCTGGCCTGTTCGTCAGTACAGAGCTGCGCTGAGTGATGTCATCATCACTTGGCGGAGCTCTGTATTCACGAACAGGCCAGAAAGCCTGTTTAGCAGTAGTACAGGGCGGCGGTGGCAGGCAAAGTTGTAGGTAAGGAGTGCGAGTGGGGTGGAATAGAGGGAGGGTTCCCCAGGGGTCCCCACTTACCTGCAGCCTTCCCCACCATAGTACTGCTAAACAGGCTTTGTGGCCTGTTTGTCAGTACAGAGAGGCTCCGAGTGACGACGTCATCACTCGGCGCCTCTCTGTACTGATGAACAGGCTGCAATGCATTTTTAGCAGTACAACGGACTGGCGGCGGGGAAGGCCGCAGGTAAGGAGCATGAGTAGGGGGGAGTGAGTGAGTTAGGGTTCCCCAGGGATCCCCAAGGGTCCCCACTTACCTGTGTCCTTCCCTGCTGCCATCTGCTGCCCTCCGCTGCTTCTGGACTACTGAAAACTAGGCTTTGCGGCCTAGTTCTCAGTAGAGCAATGACGCTCCGGGTGCGGCGCATCGTCGCTCTACTGAGAACTAGGCCACAAAGCCTAGTTCTCAGTAGTCCAGAAGCAGCTGAGGGCAGTGGACGGCAGTGGGCAAGGCGGCAGGTAAGGAGTGCAAGAGGGGGGGAAGGGAGGGCCGTCCCTAAACTGGCGGTCCGATAATCTGATATGTCTGATAGTTATTGGACATATGGATTTCGAATCTGATCAGATAGAGCCTCCTTAGAAATGTATCATTATCGTTAATCGGATGTCCGATAACTACCTTATTAGATTGTTATTGGACATCGGAACGATACACTATACATTCCTAGTTGTCATGCACATTTCATGCATATATCAGCTCCTGGTGTCTTTAGGTCTGTGTAGCTATTGTATGAATAATGTTCTAGCAGCACCTGGTCTACCTACCATGTTAATATGCATATTAGTGCAAGAAGAGTAAGTTCAGGAGGAGGAGCTAATGTACTGTCCCTTCTGAATGTTTAGTCTTTAAAGCACAAGTAGGTCGATCACTTACCAAAAAAGAGGAAATGCATCGCCAAAAAGGACACTAATTTGCATCACCTTTGTATGTGCAAATGTATGTGAATAGGTGTAAATGTACATGCATAGGTGCAAATTTAGGAATTAAAACTATTCTTTAAATCAAAATACAAGACATCTCACCACAGTTGGAAAGAATGACAAAGACTGTGTCTACATTAGCCTTTTTTCCCTGGGTCATCCCAGGGGATCCCAGGAGCAGGCAGGGATGACCCCTCTATTTTCGAGGGATAACCGAGACCTCGGTTAACCCGATTTTACCCACAGTCCTGGGATGATCCCGAGGATCGCAGGCAGTCTGGGCGCTCGTCCTGATTTCTTCCCTTCTCCCTGTGAGTAGTCGGGGTCAGCAGAGGGAAGGAGCTGGGCCTGGAGGAGTCCAGGGACATTGAGGGTGGGAGCAGGGTTGGGCTTTTTCGTTTTGTTTTTGTACTTACATTTCACTGGAATTCAACTAGGCTCTTGGCTGCAATCTCTTTTTAAAAAATGGCGGGCGTGATGAGCGCGATGTTCCTCTTCCCTTCTGGGACATCACGTTTCTGTTTGGATGGCCAGGGAGGATTGCAGAAGCAGGTAAGTCTGCGATCTTCCCCCTCCCTCCCTCTACATTCTTAGGTGTAGAAAGAGCCTAAGTGACCTGTGTGCCTGCTCAGTCTGCTGTACAGGTGCTGACTGTTTATGGGCAACTTCAATGCCCCTACTCTCCCTCCTTACGGTTCTTTGATTTGAAACCAGAATTGGAGCAGTCAGTCAGCCCATCAAATAAAGAACACCTTCAAGTAGAGGTCTGTCTTCTGCCAGCTCTCCAAAACAGAGGGCTGTCCTCCATAAAGTAGGCCACCCTAAGCACAAGGACATCTGGATAAGGCAGGATCTTGTTAGATCATGCAGGATTCCCATACATTATATTGTTCAAAGCTGGACTCAGGGACAAGAAGCCAAGAAGATTCCCAGGATTAGGGGGATGTAAAGATTGGGTGGTACTTGGCACAGGCTGTCACCTCACCGGCCAACTCATCAGCTGACACAAATAATGCAATCAGTTTACCATCACTTGTAAAGCTGGCATTGCTGACATATGAGGACAGTGTTTTGTTCACATCCGTACTTTAAAAAACTAAACAAACAGCCAACACCAAAAGTTGTTCATTCCACAAAGGGGCAGATCCATGGAGTGCAATTATTTTGTCATTGCACATGATAAAGATAAATAATGCATGAAAATCATGCATCAAAGTCATGACATAGGTTACAAATGTAGGTTTTTGTTGTTGTTGTAACAAAACAAAGCAAAGCAAAAAACCCTGGGTGACCATTCGAGTGACCATTTGGTCTACAATGGGCCTGATAGGGCCTTCAAGCATAGGGTGCTTCCTTGTGTAACTGGGATCTCTGGTATGCACGTGGAACTTTCTGCTTGCATGGGAGAGGAAGTATATTGCCATACCTATCCCTCTGCATTCACAGATGTGATTGCTCTGTTGAAATTAATGAGGTAGCTCATGCTTATAAAACCTAATCAAGCTGTTCTTGGGGTGCTGGTTTCAGACATATGTATGAGTCAGAAAAACCCATGGTTTTAAAATCTCAATTTGGTAATGAGTGGAGTCTGTTGAATTAACTGTTCCTGAAACAACCAATTAAGTGAAAAAGCACTACCGCTTTCTGACTGTGCAATTATTTTTGACACTTGAACAGAAATTGCATTATTTTATTTAGGTAGAGAATTGTGTTAGAACAATTTAGTTCTGTTCTTAAGAATTTTAAACACAATGAGTGTGCAATGAGCAGAGAAGGAATTAATCTAAGGATGTTCCTGGATTAATGAATTTTGTTGTAATGGCCCACTGTATGGTCTTGATTTGCGACCCAAGCTGTACGACAGTTTGGCATCAACATGCAAATTTGAAGTTGTCTTGTTCTGGTAAACAGATTGCTGTGATGATATACAGTAGTAGTTAAACTATCTGCTTTGTTTACCAATTTCATTGCATGCTTCATTGGCTTTCTCTAGCATCTCACAGCATATGATGAAACTGGCTCAGATGATGCTGTCTGTAGTATTTGGAAGGAATCTATTGGCCAGGATCCAAAGAACCTCAATGCACAAGCCTAAGGTGCTTCTGCAGCTGCTTGTGCTGCATTGGATGCTGTTACAAAGTGTCCCCAGACTTTCAGGAGATGAAATAGGCTGCTGTGGGATGGGGGATGTGGACAAACATCCCAGAGTATTCATGGTCTTTTGGTTTCCGCCCATTATTCATAGAGTGATACCAAGGACAGTTTGTGGCATGGTGATCACTTATATCAGGGATGTTGAACATCTTTTAGCCCATAGGCCAAATTCAATTTTGAAGAAGCTGGTGTGTGTGTGTGTGTGTGTGTGTGTGTGTGTTCATTCCAGTGGTGGAAGCAAAAGGGGCAGTGCCAAAATACCAGCATGTTTTAACTTAAAGCTCTTACTGCTAGTAACTAAGCTTTAGGAGAGGCATTTCAACCTTTTAGAATGAGGGGGAAACAGCAAGAAAGCTGGGAAACCACCAAACTATCAGTGGTTGAGGAAAGGGATGGAGCCAGGGAAAGAGTGTGTGGACATCTGGGGAATTCTGGAGGGGCAGATACAATCTCTAGGAGTACCAGATTTGGCCCTCAGGCCTAGTATATAAATCCACTGGGAACTACTGCAACAACCTTCTCAATGGCCAGTCCTCTGCTCTCAAATGGCCTGCTGTCAAGTCTCATTAACCAAAATGGCATTCCAGTACACCTCCATTTGTTTTGACCTCAGTCTTGGTAACTTGAGGGGGCAGAAGCCCCCTCTTGGGGGGACCAGAAATGACCCAGAAACCTCCAGCTGTTGATCCCTAATTTGAGTTATTTAGATAGGCACACAATGGGGACAATCCACTGACATCAGTGCTATCAGCGCTATCAGTAGTACCACCACAGTCTCAGGAGAAGCATCTGCGAGCCACCCATCATTGTAATTACTGTCAGTGACTTGATGAAGCATTACTCTAGGGCATTATGAGGAATTTAAAATGGCAGATTCACATGTTCCCACTGCTGCTACGCAGAACATTTAGGCCCCAGAGGGTGGGAGGGACAGCCCATTTCAAGGCATTGGCACAGGTGGGCCCTGCCTGGCACTGGAGCCTGACCACTCCCCAAGGATGCCTAACCCTTGAACAGCAAAACTCTTTGTATCCATCAAGCAGCCTCCTTCTCTCCTTTCTGTAACATGGCAACGGTGTTGCTGAGGGATGCTTTGCTGCTTACAGGAATAATGTGAACTTTCCCACCTGCAGAGCCAGTGGCAATTATATTTAGGTTAGGGTTGCTCTTTGTATTGAAAAGGACAGTCAATATGGTAACTGTGTTGCTCTCTGGCTGTCCTTTTGTGATTGACCTTTGAGATGTAGTGTCTATAGATTGGTTAGAATCCCACTGAGATTTTAAGAGAATTCATCACCTTGATATCTATGGAAGCAACCACTTTCACCCTGTATGATATGATGAACATTTTTTTAATCAGTCTAATTCCACCAGCTTCAGAAATTGTTTTGTGATGTTTTGTGTGAAAAAATATTAGGGGTGTGCATTGGATCAGATTGGATCCAATGCACACCCCTAAGGAGTGTAACTGTATGCGTGTCCTCCTATACCCCATAGACTACAGAGAATAGTCATAGCTCAGCTATGACTATTCCCTGTAGTCTATGGGGTATAGGAGGACACGCATACGGTTACACTCCTTAGGGGTGTGCATCGGATCGGATCGGATCGGATCCGATGCACACCCCTAAAAAATATTATTGTGATCCCTGCCATCTACTCTGACCCAGAGAACAGAATATGTATATAATTAAACAGGAGCCTAAAGGTATCTGACCTGGTGGATCTTGAAGACAATCCCTGCAACAGGAAAGATTCTTGAAATATATACCATCATAGATGGTAAAAAGCCAATTCTTTGATTTGTGTTCACTTCTGTTGACCTCTAGAGAGCACGTATACCCAGTGTAATTTACATTCTACTTTAGAAGTACATGGAGGCCATTCACTGCTGTGTTGCCTGTTGAACTTTGATTACTCATTAATATGCCAAGAAGGTATTGGTAACATCACTGATTTAACAGAGTTTTATACAACTCCCTAGTAGGGCTCAAAAATATAGGCCTGTAACAGGGTTTCTCTGGGTTGTACTTAAGGGGACAATAATTCACTGTGCCAGAATACAATGAGTTGTTCTACAGCAGAAACTAAAGAACTGCTGTTGGGGATATTATTGAGATGGGAAGAATATTTGTCTATAGCACCCCAAAACAGAAAGTAAAACACGTTAGATTGTTGAGGTATGAGTAAAACCTTCCTCAGGTTCTGGATTGCTCAGTGTTTGCTGACACAGTCCTTGGGGTTCACAATGAGCCATATCGTATCCTTAGGATCCCTTACAATTTACAGGCCCTCTCTCCACCTCTCCTATATTAATGGCAGACATTTCTAATAACTCGTACAGGTGAGTTCTACAATAACATATTTCAATGTGCCTTCCCTCCTAGCATCCAAAAGATTTTGGAGTGGTGAACAACAAATAGAACACAAGAATAATAACAGAATAAAAACATCACATTTAATTTTTTTAAAAGAATAAAGTTAGTAATTACTAAATTCTGTGTGATTTCAATGGGTCTACTCTATATCTTCTCATTTATTTCTACTTTGATAGTGACCAATTTCAGACAATCAAATTAAGATTGCTTTAATCTGAAGCATGTTGTAGGCCTGTTGTAGGGTTATTTGAGGGTTGTTTCCCCCTCAAACAAGCCATGCCACCCAGGTTTGGATGTACACGATTCCAACCTATCATTCCCTCCAAGCTGGAGATTCTACTGCTCCTCATTTCCCTACTCCATGTTCTGTTTTTCTTTTCTAGTTGCCACTCTACATTCCATGGCATTATTGCAATGTTTTGGAGTGAGGTTTTTTTTTTGGGTCTTCTCAGTCTTTTTTTTTTCTGTTCAAGTTTTTGGGAGTACTTCAGTAAACCTCGAGGCTTCCTAAACGTGCTGAGGCTTCCCTCTTGTTCCTCTGTGGTTCCATTTCAGCTACAGTCCTGGCAGCATTCACCACTTGACCTGCGATCATTATTAGAATGAGTGATTAACACCACTAAGTAGAGCTCTCAGGATTTGATTGCAGGTTAATTGAACATTCTCCTTATCCAATCTCTTGCCTAGAGCCTTTATTTTTCAAAATTCCCAACTGTCTGAAATTTTGGGTTTTTATTCTGCTCGTTTCAGGAAAGAGAAAAGAAAGTAGTTTTGCTGCATGTGTATGTGTGTTCTTTTCATGTCTTCACACAAGAAATACCTGCCATTGGCTGTACTGGGATTTCCACCCCCAATTGCAAGTGGGTTCAGTGTGTGTCTGTTACACATGATTCTTCCATGCAGTGAAAGAAAATGCAGTGAGGGTTGTAGGGCCTAAGCTTGCCCACCTTGGGTAGCCACCTTCCGAATTGGTAAAAAAGAAGAAAGGCATCACCCAAAAAGAAGACCAAAGAGGAAACTAATTTGCATAAAATTTGGATATGCTAATTTCTGTAGATAGATGGAAATTTAGAAATAATTATTATAATTCAAATAGAAATTCAGCATGTTTCATGCTAGTGTGGAAAACTGTGATCAAATGACCAGTGTGCCTTGCTGAGTTTGCTGTCCTGGTGTTGTTGATGGGCAACTTCAAGGCCCAGCTCTTCTTTCTGATAGGTCCTTATATTTATACCAGAAGTGGATTGGGCAGACTTTCAAATAGAGGATGCCTTCAAAATTGAGGACAATCCTTTGGCAGCCCTTCAAATAGAGGACTGTCCTCTGTAAGAGAGGACACATAGCCACTGTATGCCCACTACTAAAACCAACTGCTGCCTTCCCCCTACTGTGGCATATTCTGCCTATTCTCTGCATGCATATCTGTGTGCTCCTACACTTCAGAAGGTACCCTGCCCAGTCAAGGTTTCTCCTTGAGTGTATATCCTACATGTAGGAGCTCTGTGTGTACAACAGAGAAGTCATTTCCATGAATGTCCATTGGACATGTATTAGACGAAGTGGTGAGCTGTTCCAGCAGTGTGTGGAGCTAGCTTATGTAGGTCCAAAATCTGTGAAGAGTTTGTGAGAAGAATAGAACTACAGGAAAGCTAGGGTGACCAGATAAAATCCAGGTCAGGGCTCCTGTAACTTTAACAGTTGTAGAGAAAAGGGAATTTCAGCCAGTGTCATTTGCATGCAATTAGTCCCTGGTGAAATTCCCTCTTCATCACAACTGTTAAAGTTGCAGGGGCCCTGCCTTCTTTTGTATATGGTCACTCTAGTATAGTGCCTGCACCTTTAAGTGTTGTACTGAAGAGGGAATTTCACCAGGAACTAATGGCATACAAATGACACTGGTTGAAATTCCCTTTTCTCTACAACTGTTAAAGTTACATGAGCCCTGACCTGGATTTTATCTGGTCACCCTAAGGAAAGCAATTGGTTTATATTGTTACTCATGTCAACTGTAAAATTTATCAACAAATTGTGTGCTGCATCACTGCTATTCATCAGTAATGCCAAGAGCGATCATGTGATGCCAGCCTTACAGAAGGGGAATCTGTGCTTTCATTGTGGTATATGAACTGTACCATTCATTTCTCTCTTCCCAGGCAATCTTATTACCACTATGGAATCTTCCAAATAGCATATGCTCTTGTTATAATACATCTCTTTTTCTAGTGAAAAAGCCATCAAATTCACACAAAGAGCTATGACCTATGGGGTCTTTGTGGCTGTTGTGACACCTGTAGCAGCCACTTTCCTTGCCTTCAGGAAGTCATATATATATATATATATATATATATATATATATTCAGAGCAATATAAATAACTTTAAGGGAAGTCACTGACCAAAGTACAAAAGACGAGTTGAGCTGTGGAACAGAGCAGTTTCCAGAAATAGCTAATCCCTTGTCGCAAAGGAACGTGTGAGACAGAAACATATACTTCATCCAGAGAAAGAGAGATTCATAAACGTAGAGATCAGTTGTAACAGCTCTATCTAGGGCAAAAGTTACCACTATCTGTAACAATGAAAACATGGACAAAATGGCCATGGTGTAATATATAATATCATAACCGAACACTGTAACAACTTGATCCAGATCAATAACTGATGCAGAACACACTACACTTGATCTTAGCCAAAAGGCCGAGAACACAAAGAAAGGCCTAGGAATGGCGGAATCTGTGACAAGAATGTAAGATAATGAACATTACCCGTGTCTAAGTAAAACACGGTTAGGAACAGAGGAGCAAGTCAATTTATCTGTCTACAGAGTTATGGTCAAATGCCTCAAGAGAGCAGTGAAAGAAAAGGTTGCTCCTCTTTGCCTTTGGTAATGGCTACTAGAGGCTTTCGACCTCTTTGATTTTCTCCTGATAGAAGACGACAGCTGGAAATTGAACAGTTAGGAAACAATCACAATGTTAAAGCATGACCAGACTGACATCCTTCATTGTGAGGTGAGGGAACTAAGACTGTGGTAAAATGCTGGAGTTTGAATGTTGTGTTTTCAGATAGCCCCACAGCGTAGGGAGTCCACTGAAATTGGAATCCCACCGCCTTTCTCCCTAGTGAAGGGAAGAAATCGGTGGTTTATTCAAATGTCTGTAACTGACCACTGTCTATTCTCAAAGTTTCAGCATTTTCCACAGTTTACCTTGAGAGTAAGTAGTTGTTTTCCTCACACTAGGTATACAAGTTCATGCTCTTGTGTGTCATGTTAATGAATACAGAAAAATGAACACTCCCTGGATTTTCACTTCTAATCAATAACATGGTTTCAGAAGAATGTCCCATATAGAATCATGAAAAGATTAGGAGAATCCACTCCCCTCACTACTCCTGCAAGACAGTGTGTCTAAAAGTTTTAAAGGGGTAACTAATCTGGGTTTAGTGATCATGATTATTTGCCATGTCAGCTATTTGTTTCTTTTATTGTTGTGTTTTCAATTGTGTTTTTATGGAACTATTTTTTATGTTATGTTTTAATTATGATTTTTTAACCTGAATTTTATTATTGTTATCTATCTTGAATGCCAGGCTAGGAATTAAATAAACAAATCAACCCTATTTCCAAAAACCTTCTTAGATTCATGCGACTCTAGGTAATGATTTATGTTTTCTTTGGATTTGAATAATTATCCTGTCTGTGTTGTGTGTTTAATGTAAGTACTCCTGATGTTTCCAGCTTGGCCTTTTTATAACTTAAGAACAACCAGAGAATGTCCTTGTTTAGGATAGCGCAATTCATATAAGGGGCAGGGAGAAGCATGGTGGAAAAGTTCCCTGCCCTCAAATTATATGCATTCACTTTACAGTCTTTGTGGTCCCTAAGCATACAGGCTCTGTACACAAAATTGGGACTCATTAATGGATTGAATGGAATTCACTTCTGCAAGATGTGGTGATGGCCACCATTTTGGATGGCTTTAAAATGGGTCTGGACAAATTAATGGAAGATATAAATGGCTACTAGTCCTGATGGCTCTGTTATCTCAATATCTGAGAGACTATGCTGGGGAATTTGAGTGGAAGGGTGATATTGCACATGGCCTGTGTGTTGGTTTCCTGTTGGCAGCTGGTTGGCCACTGTATGAACAGAGTGCTGGACTGGATGGACTCTTGGACTGATCCAGCATGACTCTACTTGTGTTCTTATGAATGAGGATCAACAAACTGAAGCTAAATCCTGGCAAATTGGAGGTAGTGTTGTTGGGTGGTTTGTGTGACAGGGGAGATGATGGTTAAGTTGTCATCCCTCTACTCTAAATGCTCAGGTGGAAAATCTGAGGATCCTGATTTATCCAGGTTTGTCACTGGCATTATGACCCAAGTGGCATTAATGACCATTATTGTATTTCACCAATTGAGGCTGGTGCACTTTCTGCAACCCCTTCTGCTAGGGTGACCAGATAAAATCCAGGTCAGGGCTCATGTAACTTTAACAGTTGTAGAGAAAAGGGAATTTCAGCCAGTGTCATTTGTATGCAATTAGTCCCTGGTGATATTCCCTCTTCATCACAACAGTTAAAGTTGCAGGGGCCCTGCCTTCTTTTGTATATGGTCGCTCTAGTATAGTGCATGCACCTTTAACTGTTGTGATAAAGAGAGAATTTCACCAGGAACAAATTGCATACAAATGACACTGGCTGAAATTCCCTTTTCTCTACAACTGTTAAAGTTACATGAGCCCTGACCTGGATTTTATCTGGTCACCCTACCTTCTGCACAGAGATAGTCAGGCCATAATTATCCATGCTCTGGTAATTTCCAGTTTAGATTACGGTAATGTGTTACATAGGAGTCTGAGGCCAGATCTACACCAAGTAGGATATTGCACTATGAGAGTGGTATGAAAGCGATATATGGAGACAGGATCTACACTACTGCTTTATAGCGGTGTTGAAGTGCACTGACAGCTGTTGAGGCCCATTGACACATACCACTTTCATAGTGTTATATCCTGCTTGGTGTCGATGTCCCAAGGCATTCAAGAGGCAGCTGGACAACCATCTGTCAGGGATGCTTTAAAGTGGATTCCTGCACTGAGCAGGGGGTTGGACTCGATGGCCTTATAGGCCCCTTCCAACTCTACTATTCTATGATTCTAATTGTCAGTGCACATCAATACCACTATAAAGCAGTAGTGTAGTTTAAATGCATCTCAGGAACTCCTAGACTACCAACTGGGCTTTGCAGAAGGGAACATATCATTATAGTCCATTTTCAAGCACATTCCAAAGTGCTGGCGCTAACCTTGAAAGCCCAATGTGGCTTGGGGCACCTGAACATCTACTTCCTCCAACAGGAAACTTGCTTGCATACTGAGGCCATCTTTGGAGGACTTTCTCTCTCTGAAATGACCTGGTTTGTGACTGGAGAGAGGACAATGGGGGAGAGGGCCTTTGGAATGCTCTCCTTAGATAGGCTTGCTTGGCAACTACACTGAACTCTGGTAGGTGCCAGGCAAAGATCCTTTCATTTCCTTTAGGATATCATCTACCTTCTTTTTATTCTGTCTCTGCTTTGTTTTTGTATTGTCTATGCAATTTTAATATATTTCTTTGCTATTCGGAAATGTTGTTTCTGTGCACATTCATGAATCATGCTTAAGTCTGATGCTTACCATATAATGCATGCACTTTGCAATAGGTTTTCTCTTGTGCATTGTGCACAGACTACTTGGCAATAACACAGTGAGGATAATAGTTACATTTGCTCATGGATTTTTATACACTACAGATGGAGACTAAATGTCCTAGAGTATATTCATAAGTATTCATTGTTCTGTTGCAATTGGGATCTCCTCTTCCTTACTTCCATCTTAGAATCAAGATTTACTCACAAGATAAGCTTTTCACAGATTTCTGGGCTTTTATTATGTTAGTACTGTGTGATTGCAGGAATCCCAATGCTTCATTCAACTCTTGTTTGAGCTCTTAGACAGCCATACAAAAGCCTTGAGGACTTTGTGGCAGTTTGGGATTCTTATCGTGAGTGAGATAGATGGAACTGGCTCAGTTCAGAGAATGACTATAGATATATTTGAATCATTTTGTGTGGCTCCTGGAATCCTGTAAATTCGTGATCATATTTTACAAGTGAGACACACACCAACTGGTTGGAATGCGCATAGAAAAGTGATTTCAGTCTTCCTCAACCTGGTACCCTCCGGATGCTTTGGACTGACTCCCAGCATTTCTGATTATTGGCTACACTGGCAGAGACTGATGGGTGTTAAAACCCAAAATATCGGGGGGGCACCAGGTTGGGGAAGGCGGGCATAGGCGATAGAGTGACTGAGGGCAATGGGTGCTCTAATTCCAGGCCATTCTTGGCACAGCTTTGCCTTGCCGGGGCTCTTCCAAACATAGGTGTTTATCTGTTTCCTCAAATACTATTTGTGCCCATCCCATTTCTCTGTTGCTTATGAGTGTTGTCATGACAGCAGACTCAATTGAAGTGGCATCTTTTGACTCCCAGGGATCATGGCGGATGTCACTTTTGAGCAAAAGCATGAGGAGCACCTGCCTTGGTAATGCTATGTAACCCAGATCTGCCCTGCCCCCATTACTGACAAGCGAGAATGAGCAATAGGGGTTGGCCCAGGAAAGTGTGTTCTAAATCTACTCCTTTTAATCCAGAACCTGAAAGCCACACAGAAGCTGCAACACACTCTCAGACTATTATTTCAGTTCTGGCTTATATATCCACAACCTTGATGGAAGTATACCAAAGCCATTGGCCACTGGAAAATGTTAATGCCCAAAGCCTCCAGTGAGAAGAGGAGCTGTGATCAGGGTCAGCATCAAGAGTAGGCATGGTTGGGAACCTGCTGAAGGCCTCACCCAGCATCGGTCCACTGACTTGCTTCTCTTCACCACTGCAACCTGCTTGTTCACCTGTCCCTTGTCCTGACTTCGACAGTGGTGGTGGTGAGAACAAGGGACACAAGATCCCACTGCCTACTTGCTCATTAGCTGTCTGCCTGTCAAGGAAGCAAGGGGTAGCAATGATGAGAAAGAGGAGGAGGAACAATAGCAGCTGCTGATAATGGTGGTGAGTAGGTAGATTCATTGATGGTGGGGACCCATTGAAGGAGTGTTGGCCAAGGGCCTTCAAAAATGTGGAACTGGTGCTGGCTATGATCATGAAATTAGCAAAAGTGGACTGGCCTTATGCTTCAGCAGGTATGACAACACTAATTAGCTTTCCCCCCCAAGAATTAGACTGTGGTGTGGACCAGTTGGTTTATAGACATACCTTTGAAATAACTTAATAGAGCCCAAAGCACCTGTTTTCTGCTTGGAACTTGTGGTTATAATCATGCAAATATATCTAGGAAGAGGAAGGGGATACTTGATGCTGTGGTCTCAAAGTCACTCAGGTTCATATTGGACAACTGTGGTGTTATTTCTACACTTGTGAACCAAAATACATAAAGTACTTTCCCTAGTGGGAAAGGATATTTGGTGAGCTTTCTTCCAGCTTTTCTAAATATAGCCTTTTAGCTTTTCCTCCCTCATGCCTGGGATGGTGAAACTTTAAGAGGAGAAGGTGGATGGACATTCAGAGAGACTGACCAATTTCTGAATATCAAATGATATATAAAGAGATACAATGTGGTTAGATCTGTATTAATTCTTTATTCTATCTGATTTTGTTTCATTGGCATAGACAAATCAGGCCTTATTTCAAATCCCACTTGACTCTAGACTTCCTGACAGATCTTGGCTAAATCACTGTCTCTCAAGATCACTTCCCCATGCGTGCAATGGAAACTTTAAGCACTTAACCTCATATAATTATGAGAATCAATTACATACAAGTGTAAATGGCTCTGTATACCAAAATGAATGACAAGTAGGTAATTGTGTGCTTCTGTCTCTGGTTCAAAGACCCTGAGTGATTTTTCCCTACTCTGTTTTTTTCTTACCTATTCTTTAGGTAAGCTCCAGAAACTGACTGCAAAATATTTGTGGGAAGCCCTTTACACAACACCAAATAATTCAGCTTGAGTGCTCTGGCTATACACAAACCATCTGCAAAAACAGATTGTAAAATGTACACCAAAAAATAATGGCCCAAGCAAGCAAAAAGACACTTACACTCATAAATAAAAGATGAAGTCAGACACCCTTTGAAGATATACAGCAGGATTTCTTGGCAAACTGAACATCTGCAGGTGTCTCTTAGATTAACTGCCATTCTTTCAACATGGCACTGTTAGTGATTGTTGTTTATTCTGCCAGGTATATGGCAGAGGCATTGAGTTTGAAAACAAAGCAACCTAGATTATCTCCAGTTTTTTTTAACCGCTTGCATGAGGTGTGTGAAAGATCAAGCAGTGTTTCTGTCTGATGTATTGGCATTTCTTTCACACAATGATACAAGGCACCATTGAAATAAAAGGGTCTGCACAAGAGGCTGGGATTGAATCTCTTATGGCTGCTGACTATTCCTTTATTGGGTGGATTGCTGCTTAACAGCCCAGGATGGTTTATCACTGGGAGCTAATTGTTAGGAAATGATCTTCTGATAGCTGGAGATTTCTCTATGATTTTGAATGAGATGCTCATGAGACCTTGGAGCAGGTGACAACATTCCAGCTGAGGTGAGGTGGCAGAGAGATAGCAGAAACAGAAGTTTTGGTGTAGGAGAGGAATGAACATTTTTAGTTGAAGTTAGCAGAAACAAAGAGGTGCAGCCAGTGCCAGCCCTAGGTTTTTGAGGGTCTTTGGGCAAGACCCCCTCAAGGGTCCTCTCCTTCAGTTAGTCGACCTTCACACAGCCATTGTTCCAGCTGCTATTGGTTCTCCTCCTCTTTCACATCATTGCTATCACTTGGTTGCTCGACAGCCAGAGGGCCAATGAGCAAGTAGGATGTTCTCCTGCTTCTCCTTCTCATCACCACCACCGCTGTCTGGGCCAGAACGAGAAGCAAGTGAGCAAGCAGATTGCACTGGTGAAGAGGAGGAACAATTCCAGGGGATTCTTTCGACAGGTGCACACCATAGGGAGGAGTTGTAGGCTCAGTGGTAGAGCACCTAATTTGCATGCAGAAGGTCCCAGGCTCGATCCCTGTCATCGCCAGGTAGGGCAGGAAAAACACCTACTTGAAATCCTGGAGAACCATGGCTGCCAGTCAGTGTTGACAATACTGGTCAGCGTTGACAATACTGGACCAGATGGACTAATGGTCTAACTCAGTGTAAGGTACCTTCCTATGTCCCTATGCCTACACTTGACACTAGCCCAGGGTACAGCCTGGAGTGTGGCCAAAATTGCTCTTTTAGGGATCTGCCTTTCCAGATGTCTGTTTGCCTACACTTTTGCTCTTCTTGAATATGAGCTTCTTTAAAGGAGCAATTTATAGCACACTCGTGACGGACTACTCACGGATGTTCATGGGTCCTGATGACACAGTCCTGATGACACGCCTCCTGCATGTCTTTTGCTCCTTTTCTCAGTTTTAGCATCACAAAATAAACCTCAGAAAACCCAACTCTTCTGAGGTTGTGCTGTCCTATTGAAATGTATACGCTGGTTGTTGCTCTCTTCTCTGTGTAATTGTGCTCATTTCAAACACAGAAGAGAACCAGGAAGAGAAACAGGGTAAGGAAACATGATTTCCCCCACCCTTGATCTGAAGAGACCCTATGTATCAATAAAACAAGAGTTACAAGGCACCTTCAGTCTCCAATGCTGTCTTATCCAAAGAAAACCAAACCTGGTAGTGCTGTTTCCAGAACCTCTCCCTGCCTGGACAGTGGGAAGCACATAACAATCCCACTGAAAGTTAACTCTACTAGGGATATGGTAACAAAAATGAAGAGGGCCAAATCTGAATCCCTCCCACAAAAAGAAAAAGGATAACTTCCAAAGGTGCTTAAGAATAAACCTTAACACAAAATAGCCATGAACATCTGATACCTTTTGAGGTCAACTGGGAAGATACTATTGGATAGCAGAAAGTGGCTAGTTCTATGGGTTTTTAATTTTTTTAAAAAATATATCACCCCCAGCTGGGGTGTGTGGGGTGGGGAGACACCACTTGGATAGTCAGCCTTGGGCACCCAAATATTTTGGAGACATCCCTGCAAATACGTCCCACGCAGCTCATTGGGGTTGGGAAGCTCCTTCGTCCTAGATGAGTCCTTTGACTAAAATTGCAGCACTTGGGCTCTTTTATGTAGAGCCGTGCACTCCGCAGAACTACTTCTTTTTATTTGTTTGACCTTCGTAATGAGAACAAGTTGATACAGCTATGGTTAATGAGCCAATTATTCTTCCCGAGAATAGCATCCATGAAAGCATTTTCCTCCAGTTTACTATGGGAATCAATTAAAACCTACCTTATCCTTTATGTTTTATTACTGTTTGCATTGGTAAGCCTTCCTCAACAAGATAATTAATTGGTCAAGAACAAAACTACCTCTGAAGCCCATAGAGATTGGTGAACAGGTAATTCAAGTTTTGCAGTTAATTTCACAAACTAATTTCCTGAGGCCGACTACCTGAGTTTAAGTTGCTGGAGTTGCAACAGCAAGAAGCAAAATCTGAGGAAGCAAAATTCTGCCATGCATTTAAAGAGAAATGAACATTATTGTTCCCTCCTAATAAATGAACACAAAATGGCATGAATTTGTATGCAGTGGTGGCCACATTCTAAAGCAAAATTCTGTGCACTTCTGTGTTGGCCTAACATGAGAGCCAGTTTGGCGTAGTGGTTAGTGTTGGTCTGGTATTTCGGAGATCTGGGTTCTAGTCCCCGTTTGGCCATGAAGCTCCCTGGGTCATTTGGGGCTAGTCAGTGATGCTCAGCCTAACTTACCACAGGGTTGTTGTGGGGATAAAATGGAGAGGAGGAAGAGGCCCATGTAAGCCTCATTGGGTTCCTTGCAAGAGGACAAATGTAGGATATAAATGTAATAATAATAAATAATAATAAAATTGCACTTTGTTGCATTTTGGCTCTTCTGTATGCTTGGAGTCTCTAATATAGGGCCCATGTGCAGCAATGTCCTCACAGACACCTCTATTAGCACCTGTCAGGCTCCTTGCCCTTTCTGATTTTTATTTTATTTTATTTCTTAAGGTAAACTGGGAGGCTGGCATGCTGTAAAGTGAAGTAGTACCCTCTAGCACCATCTTTATTTGGGTTCAAAAGAGTGGCTTTCTGTTTTGGAGCACAGAACCCCTTCTCTGCCTCTGTTAGGTTCTTGATCAAGTTAGTTTTCCTAGCTACACCAGTTTGCATTCTGGAAAACATGTGTTGATTGGCCATGTCCACCATTTTGTGAGAGTGCTCCCAAACCTCTTGCAAAATTCCAAATGTGCCAACTGACCTCAAATGGTTGGGGACCCCAATGTATGCATTTATCATTGTATAAAATATATATTCAATACAAATGAATGGTAATATATATTTGCAATTACGTTGTAGCTACAGGCTTATCAAGGAATGGGCATTAAAAAACAGGCTCTCATTATATCACACTGACTATTGTATATGTTCCCTGCTCCTGTTCTTTCACTCACTTACCAAAGTGATTGAAAACAGAAATATGTGCTCCAAAGCTGGAAAAAAAATCTGTCCTTGAAAAGAACTGTGAAGTTCAAAATTGATTGGGCCATTTTGGGGGATATAGCAAATTCTCCCATAGCACCTTCTTTGGATATTTTCTTCTTGTTATTGTCACAGATTGGTGTATCTCTCTCTAATTTCTAGACCAAACCAGGCTCATTTGAGTATATAAGTTTGTTTGCAGTGCTGGCTCCAGGTTTTTGTAGGCCTTTGGGCAAGACACACTCAGTGGCTCCTCTCTCTAGTGAACCTACCTTCTCCTCACCATTTTCACCAGCTCCTATTGCTCCACATCTACTGCTCCTCCTTCTCACTACCACTATTGTCTGGACTGTGGCTATCAATGACTACTACGTATGATGGGTATTTCTTACCTCTGAATACCAAGTTGCTGGGGAACATGACTGGGAGGTCATGTCCTGCTTATGTCCTGCTTGTGGGCTTCCTGTACCCAACTGTTTGACTATTGTGGGAAATAAGTTGCTAGATAGGCCTTTGATCTGATCCAACAGAGCTCTTCTTAACGTTTCTGTGCCCAATTCCTTGTGTTGTGTTTGCAGTCAATAAGGCAGCCCAGTATATCCAGTTTTTGTTTGTTTGTTTTGTCTTTAAGTTCGAGAGAAGCCTCTCCACATTCAGGCAAGAGCAATTTCTGGACAACCTCCCTCGTGGCCCAGCTTCATATCTTGATTGCACCTAAAGACAAATCAGGGCCCCTCTGTTGAAGACAAATATTTCAGTGACACTGCACATGATCAATTTGGCCAAAGCAGACATTGCGTTAAAGGCATAGCAAGCAGCTACATCTTTTGTTTTTCACTCAAGCAAAAGAGCAGGGCCCTCTTCCTGATCTGGACCCAGCATGGCAGTTAGGAGAATTTTAATTCCCCCCACCCCATTGTGGTTTCAGTGCAGGGCCAGATCTACACTACTGCTTTATAGAGGTATTGAAGTGCACTGATAATTGTTGGGGCACAATCCACATTCCATATACTGCTTTCACAGTATTATATCCTGCTTATTATTCCGCATTCATAACGATTTGACACAAGACGTAGATCTGGCATCATCCCCTTCCTGTGCTTGCAAATAATGGTACTAAATAGTAGCGTGACCATATGAAAAGGAGGACAGGGCTCCTGTATCTTTAACAGCTGTATAGAAAAGGGAATTTCAGCAGGTGTCATTTGTATGCATGCAGCACCTGGTGAAATTCCCTCTTCATCAAACTGTCAAAAATACAGGAACCCTGTCCTCCTTTCCATATGATCACCCTACAAATAGTGATTCATTACAGCAGGGATGTTGGAAAGATCCACAGTGGGTTCAACTAAGTTCAGATTTCTATGTTTTTGGGGAGGGATTTGTGCAAATGTGCATTAGCGCAAGTGATCCAGTTTGAAAACACAGTGGGGTAAAGTTAAACTCTTCCTACTCACCATGCTAGGGTCCAGATCAGGATCAGAAGCCCTGCTCTTACACTAGAATAAAAGATGTAACCATTTGCTACATCTTTAGTATAATATCTACTTTGGCCTCACAATCTGTGAAAAACAGATGGAGTGGATATAACAAAATCCATAAATCCCTAGGTAGGGGTGCCCAACCCAGACATGGACTACGGTGGGCTTGATTGACCAATGATCTAACTCAGTAGCCCTCTTCAGTTGTCAATCATGCATAGATTGAACACACATAGGTGGGAGAAAGCCACAGTGGCAGCAGGCTCCGGCCCCAACCTCTGTGTGTTTGTTTCAGAATTCTAAAGTGAATGTGTGTAGATTGAGGGTGGAGCCCACCCTGTGTGTGACTGAACAAGTGATTGTTAGATAGTTTCAAGTGTAAATAACTTGGCATTGCATTTAAAATGCTCAAAATTAGAAAATGATTAATGTTGGAGTATTTAAAAGGCTATTTTCTCATTTTTCTGTTTCATGTAAAAGACAATACCTGCAGGGAATGAGTTATTTTTAAAAATATTGAAAACCTGAAAGTGGATTCCTGCTATATCAAAAAGAAAAAGAAGAAGAAAGAATGTGGTTCATTATTACAAGACACTGTGATCCATAGAGGCCCTTCAGCTACCTATTTGACCTTTCAGAAAAGCAGTATTTTCCCCCAGCAGATCAGTGGAGTTAAAAATGTATGAGATTAATGTAAACTGCAGCAGACTTTTATAAATCTAAATTAGGGTGGTATGTTCCCTACCCTATGAGGCATCTGCTGCCTTTACCTGCAATGTTTGTCAGGGGTATTTTTTCCTGTCATTCTCACAAGACGAGCATCAGCATCAGACGAGCGTTTTTATCGCACACTCGTTCCTGGCCGCTCATGGCTTTTTGTGGGTCCTTTTGATGATGTTGTCCACCGCCCATGTGTCTCTCACTCCTTCTGGTCTTCTTTCCGTGACAAAATAAGACCCCAGTAAATCCGATTTTTTTTTTGTTGGAAGCGAAACGTGCCGCCATTTCCTATTGTGTGCAGGAAACACAGCACAATAAAAACACCCACTGAATGGGCTACGTGGTCATTGTTTACCCTGTATGAAGAAAGAGGAAGTATTGTGGGACAGAAGCATGGGAAAAAGCGACAGTAGGGAATCGTGATCCCCACCCCGTCTAACGATGCCCATAAAATCACTTTTGTTGTATACTTCTTTGCCAATCAACTATTAAAGGCACAAGAAAGTCTCCTGTCCATCAGGTCTCCTGTCCCTCTGCATCCTTGTACTAATGTGTACATGAATTGCTTTGTTTGCTAATGTCAGTCCTAGAGATAAAGCAATATAAGATGAGGGAATGCTATGCCAAGAGTGGGTGGCCAGATTCATGGTAAGTCTGGAGGAGTCTCCTGCTTCTAAGTTGGTGACAACTCTGTTTCTTGCTAGGTCACCCAGGCTGTTTCTACACCAGGCTTTTGGGCTGGTATCATCCCCGGCTGGTCCCTGTGCATTCACATGATGCACAGGGTCTCCCGGGGCAGGGTGGGTGGGGACAGCCATGGGATTTGCCAGGGATAAGGGATAAGGATCCCTGGAACATCCCAATTTTACTACTGTCCCAGGAAGTTCACGGGACCACAGGAGATGTGGCCGCCACGCTTACGTGCGAATAAGCAGAGCTTCAGAAATGGGCACGGAGCCACACCGTGCAACTCCATGCCCATCAGGGGAAGGTGGGGCCAGGTTTGCCATCCCCAGGATGGCAAGGGGAGGGTGGGGGCCTGGTTGGGTCAGTGCACAGGGATCAGCCTGGGGCCATCCCAGGCAAACAGCCTGGTGTGGAAGGGCTCAAGAGACCCAGGTTCTAGTCTCACCTCAGCCATGATGCTCACTAGAGAAGCAGGCATGAGACTGACTCCCAGCCTAAACTACCATACCTCACAGGGCTGTTGTGAGAGTGAAATGGGGAGGAGGAGGACCACATAAGCCACATTGGGTTTCTTCCAAGAGGAAAAAAGTGGGAAATAATAATAATAATAATAATAATAATAATAATATAAAACCTGAAAAAACATGAGTGTCAAACTATGCTGCTGCCACCGTATTTTTATTTCCTAATGGATCTGCATAGTGTTAGCCAGACTATGGTGAGTTATACCGTATTTCTATTTAAATTATAATAATTATTTCTACATTTGCAGATATACATATAAATTACCTTATGCAAATTGGAATCTTCTTTTGTCTTCTTTTATGGAGGTGCATTTTGTCTTTTTGAGCAATCCATGAGTGGCCACCCTATCTGACAGGCAGGTGGATGGTTTTTAGCAGGCTTCTACCTAGGCTGACCATATGAAAAGGAGGACAGGGCTCATATAACTTTAACAGTTGTAGAGAAAAGGGAATATCAGTAGGTGTCATTTGTATGCAATTAGTTCCTGGTGAAATTCCCTCTTCATCACAACAGTTAAAGGTGCATGCACTATACTAGAGTGACCAGATACAAAAGAAGGCAGGGCCCCTGCAACTTTAATAGTTGTGATGAAGAGGGAATTTCACCAGGAACTAATTACATACAAATGACACTGGCTGAAATTCCCTTTTCTCTAAAACACTTAAAGTTACATGAGCCCTGTCCTCCTTTTCATATGGTCAGCCTACTTTTACCTGACCATACAGCCTGTAATCCTGGCTAAATCGTTACTTGTTGGTATGAATCTTTAAGCAACTATATTAACTCATCTTTCTGCCCTGTTACTTGCTGATAAGTCCATGGATAACAATCTTTGGGCTTCTATGAATCCAAGTTTCATTTTAGGGTTCTTTGTTTTGGCTTGTTGTTTTAATGTTGTGGTACAGAGAAATTGTGCTGCAGATAAAGCACTCTCCTTCGGTTGATACTAGAGACCTTTTGAGCCCTTCCTTCTTGCTGAGTCTCCTCAAAATGTGTGAGAGTGGCTTTTTAAGAAATACTACGCCAGATGTAGTGCATTTGTAGCTAGCCTAACAGCTTGGATGGAAGTGCATTATCCCCTCCAATGCGAGAGGCAAATATTGTAGAGCGATTTGCAGACTCTCCTTGAAGTGATGTGCAGGCAATCCTTTTAGGGTTTTATTCCCCAGCGCTTGCAATGAACAATTGAAGCTGCACTATTACTCGAATCCTCTGTGAAATTGGAGAAGCAAATTAGCTGTGAAAAATGCAAGAATTTCCGAAATACAGGACCTAATGTGACAACTGAGTATTATGGCATAATTGAATTAGTTCTGTGATACAGATTTTAAATAAGGGTAACAGAATAGAGCAAGGCTCTTGTTCCTGGTGTTTTAAATGAAAGGATAGGTTTAACATTCAGCATCAGAGGAGGAAAGTGGCAAAGAGGGCTTTCCGTGCCACCTCAGTACGGATATTTGTCAAAGGCTGCCTCTACAAGAGAGGTTTAATGCTCTTTCAAAGTGCTTTAAAAAATTAACCTCTACAAGAACGGAGCGCAAATCAGGCGTAGAGGCGCGTTATCTCTCCGATTATGCGCATTATCGAATGCGCGTTAAACAGTGAGTTTTATTTTGCTCCGGCCGTTAAAGTGCATTTTCCCTATGTGAACAAGCGCTTATGCACATTAACTACTTGTAAAGTGCATTTTGGTCATCCCTTAATGCGCTTCGCTGCCTCTCGCCGCCTCTCGTGCAGAGGTAATAGGCCTAAATGCGCTTCAGCGATTATGCGCATAATCGCCTAACCAGGAGCAAAAGCGAATCCTTGTAGAGGGGACCAAAGCTAAAGGTTGGCAGCAAAACACTGTAATATAAATGAGAGAAGTCTTTTGAGGTTGCTCTAATTTATTTATGGCTGAGCCAAACAGACTAGTTACTATCCCCAAATTCCTCCTGGCTTTTAAGACTTGTATCTGCAACCATTGACTCCAGTGCTCCAGGAATCCTTTTCATCACCATATGTCAATATTCATGCTCAGCACTGGTTCAAACAGTGGGGGCAGCCAAGGTTGCTAAGACTTTTGTTTTTGAAAAATGTTTGGGTTGCAGTCTCAACCATTCTCAAGATTTGGATACTCATGGAAAACTTTACAAGGTGGGCAGCTGGGTTATGTGAATCTAGATGTGAGTTCAGTTTGTGAACTGGGCTACACCAAACCCACATATCTCCTGATTCTAATCTCTGATTAATATTGCCTCTAGAACATGAAGGATCCACTCACATGGGGATTAAAATAATAAAAAATGTCTCCTTGTAAATCACCCAGAGAGCTTCGGCTATTGGGAGGCATAGAGATGATGATGGCTTCAATAGAGATAATAGGCTTCAATGGAGAGTTTTACTTTTTTTTTAATCCTCTGCCCTGTGGGGGGGATATTTTTTTTACTTACTCTCACACTCTAAAGTTTAAAAAGACTCAGCTATATACTATGCACGCAACATAATATTTAGTTCAACCTCTACACTCTACTGAAATGGCTAGAGGTGTCTTTTGACAAAGTATGGATGGAGCCCCAAAATGCATTGTCCTCATTGTTCCCATTGAACTTCAAGCATCTAAAGGCATTCAGCTACCCCACTTCCTCTTGTTCCCTTTACCCTTCCTCCAGAGACAAAAAAAGGACTCACCTTGGAAACGGTGGAGGAGGGCTCCAACTATGATGAGAGAAACCAGTTTGGCAAGAAAAGATGCTCTCTGATGAAATGATCCTCTCTACATGTCGCATCCCCACTGAAGTTAATGACAGTTAGAGCATCATTTCCAGCTTGAAGAGAGAGCTCTTTGGCAGGATCTACACTATCGCTTTATAAGGTATTGAAGTGCACTGGTAACTGTTGGGGCCCAGGACACATTCCATATACTGTTTTCAAACCACTTTCGTAGTGTTGTATCCTGCTTGGTGTAGATCTGGCTTTCCTCCCTTCCCCTTACTCACAATGAAGCTGTCGTCCCTCTTGGGTGAGGAAGGGGGGTTGCAGTAGAGTAGGGTGACCAGATTTTGGAACCCAAAATCCCGGTCCAAAATGGCCACCCAAAATGGTCGCCCAAAGGGGGCGTGCCCATCCCCCAAAAAACATAAATTTTGTTTTTTAAAAAAGGCCACCCGCCATGTGAGATTTGAACCCCCCCGCCACCCCCCCACCCGAAACAAACCCCACCACCACCAAGCCACCCCCCCAAAAAAACCACAACGACATGGGAGGGGGCTTAATGGCTGGTGACATCTGAGGGTACCCATGGGTGCCCACGGGTGCCCGCAGGCGGTCCTAGCAGGTAAGAAGCGTGATGTGGGAGGCCCCCCCCACTTAACTTCCGGGGTGGCCACTTCCCTCTGGTGCTCGAATCTACTGAGAAACAGACTTCGTGGCCTTTCCCTCAGTAGCGCGCCGGGTGAGTGGGGCCCCCCTCGTGCCTCCTCTGCACCTCATGCCTCGCGCCTCCTCTGCGCCTCGCGCCTCCTCCGCACCTCGCGCTCCTTACCTGCAGGGGCAGCCGCTTCCCTCCGGTGCTCGAATCTACTGAGAAACAGGCTTCGCGGCCTGTCCCTCAGTAGAATGCTGGGTGATGACGTCATCACCCGGCGCGCTACTGAGGGACAGGCCGTGAAGCCTGTTTCTCAGTAGATTCGAGCACCGGAGGGAAGCGGACGCCCCGGCAGGGGGGGTCCCCCCACCCGAAACTCCACCACCAAGCCACCCATCCCCCCTCAAACCCAGCCCGGACCTACCGGGTCTACCGCTGCTTGCTGCTCGCCGCTGCGTGACCCCCCGCAGCCCCGGTTTGCCCCCGCTGCCCCCCGGTTGGCCTGGATTGCCCCAGGTTTCCCGGTTAGGACCGGGAAACCCTGGGTGATCTGGTCACCCTACAGTAGAGAAGACCTTGGATGGGTGCAAGTACGAGGTTGGTCCTCAAGGCTGGCTCTGCCTGATGTTGTTTCTGTCCACAGCAATGTCAGCAGGGCTGCTCGCATAATTGAGCACCCTTCTTCAAACCCTCTACCCATTCCCTGATTTTGATGTGGGTGGGGATGCACATGGTCACAATGAGTACTATTTTTCTTGGTAGAAAGGTGGGGTCCTAATCCAATTCAATCCATCAATCAATAAAAGGCTCACATGGGGAGCTCTTCTAGCTGGGTAAACTTATATTTATAGCTTCTCTGTCTGTCTCTCTCTCTCTCTCTCTCTCTCTCTCACACACACACACACACACACACACACATACCCCTCCAAAAAGTTCAGTGTGGCTTACACAGTAAGAAGGACTACATACACTTGTTTCTAGAGCTGAAATGTTTGTATTCTTTTCTTTTTAAAAAACCCTCTCAATTGAAAAGTGAGCAAACTTACTTCCTTACATTAACCTGAGCAAACTTTATAGGTAGTGTCTATCTATAATGATAAAATAGCCAAAGTTTGTAGTGTTCTAAAGATTGTAAATTCACAGCTCTATCATCATCATCATCATCATCATCATCTCACATATTCAGCTACCAAATGACTATCACGTTTTGCTATTGAAACTTTCATCTTAGAGCTGATCTACACAGTAGGTTTTTAATGTTTTATAAGGGTTATGAAAACTCTTTGGGCCACATGACGCACTCCCTATAACGTTGTATACCTGAGGTTTTTTAAAACTCACTTCAGCTATATACAACGGTTTCACTTTTAATAAATCATTTTAAGTAAAATAATGTGTCCTTCCTTACCGTTTGTGATTCAGGGGGTCAGTGCTTCGTTTACTGGTGCCCAAATGCTAGCAGTTGATTGGTGGAGAAGAAAGCGGGGCTAAGGAGGAAGTGGGCGAGTGAACTACAACACCCACAGTTCTTAGCCCTATACTTATTGAAAGCTAGGGAATGACAGAGGAACTAAGGAGGAAGTGGGTGACTGAACTACAACACCCACAATGCGTTGCCCTAAACTCATTGTAAAAATGAAACAGAAAGAGATGGGGCAGAAGAGTGTGTGAGTGCACACACTGCTTTAAAGACTGAAGAATTTTTCTCCTGTAAGGTGAGTACTCAGTAATGTGGCCTAAGACATTTTGGAACACACCTATTAGGAAAGTTTTAAAATACTATTTAAAACGTTCCAAGGGACTGTGTAGATAGGCTCCCAGTGTCTTTATTCTTTGTCTTTCCTCCTTTGAATGAAGAGCTGAAAATTTTGAAAACCTGACTTATTGCTCCTTTTGGACTCCTTCGTTCAAAACAAGAATAATGTTTGCCTGCTGTGTGGTGTATACTTGGCTCAACAAGGAGCCATCTGCAGCCCAAGAATCTTGTGCTCGAGGAGCTTCAGATCTGTCATTGTTGTGTAGAAACAGGACATAAACATTCCTCAGGCTTCCAGTTCCATCACAATGAAATCACACCTGAAATACATGCTTTTTGCATCTCATGGCCACCAGGGGGCTGTCTATATGTGGCCAAAGCCTTGCAGTGGCTATGAATCTGTGTTGCATCAGTTATATGTTGCAGCCACAGACTCACAGCCACTGCAGGGCTTTCCGATGAAGCTGTGCAGAAAAAAAGTCAGGGACTTACCCCTACTTTTTCTGTGGGAGCAATGTCAGTACAGCTTTTCTGCCATTGCTCTGTGGCCGATCCGGGGGGCAGTCCTGGTGGTAGGTGACCAACGATTGGTTGCTGGAAACCAGGAAGAGGGATGGCTCCAGTACCCAGGTGACTGCCAGAAACCCTGCGCTCCCTCGGCGTCGGGTTTACCTGATGCCACCCTAGGTAAGTAAGTGAAGATAGCCTCCTTAGTTTCCAAGCCTGTTCCATGTTGGTGAGATGCAAAGGTAACTTGTTTTATGGTTAGACTCGATGATCTCAACTATTTATTGGAAGCTGAGCTTTGGTTCAATACATTCGCAGGTCTGTCAGTTTATTAATTTATTTAGGCTTCTCTCTTCCCAAACCGTTAGGATATAGCACTTTAAAAGGACTGTCATCTGTGGGCTGTTTCTTTCTCCAGTACTGGAAACCCTTTTCCAGTTGATGAAAGAGAAGGAAAAAGTTCAATTTCTAAATACTATTTAACTTCTTTATCTAATTGTTTTGACACAAACAGGATGTAAATGGTTTTTGCTTTCTAAAAACTCCTAACAATTTCAGTCTTTACATCAAATTAAAGTAGCTTTGAAAGAAAATAATGCATCTGCAGATGGTGCTGAATTGCATAAAATTAATTACTACATATGCAAGTTCTCAGTAATTAATTCCATTGAGGCTTGTAAAATCCATTGCAAGCAGAATTAGATGTTTTTAGCCTTCCTTTTATACCTGATCGTTTTACTGTCATATGGCAGGCCATGTTATAACAACGAGGAAAAATTCTGTTCTGTTGCCCAGGAAAGAAGGACTCTATTTTCCATTGACATGAATCTGAAACAAATGTGATCACACATGCCTACATTTTCTTCCTGAAAATTATTTTTGATGAAAAATAGCAGAGTTCCAGTATCATTTCCTTTTATATTCAACAATAATGTTTCAAATTAGTTAGGAGATGTTAAGACTGGAGAGTTCCAGTTCAGATTTCTATCACGGTGGAGGGGACACACAAGAGGAAGGCCAGGATCTCTTCTCGATCATCCCAGAGTGCAGGACATGGGATAATGGGCTCAAGTTACAGAAAGCCAGATTCTGACTGGACATCAGGAAAAACTTCCTGACTGTTAGAGCAGTATGACAATGGAACCAATTACTTAGAGAGGTCGTGGGCTCTCCTGCACTAGAGGCATTCAAGATGCAGCTAGACAACCATCTGTCAGGTATGCTTTAAGGTAGATTCCTGTATTGAACAGAGGGTTGGACCCAATGGCCTTATAGGCCCCTTCCAACTCTACTATTCTATGATTCTATGATTCACGGAAAATATCTAAAACAATGTTAAAGTAAATGGTCACAGCTCAGTGGTAGAGTGCATGCTTATCATGCAGAAGGTTGCAGGTTCATAGGGTGGCTAGGTGTTCTACTTTACAGAAGATAGTGCTCTGTTTTGGAGACCTGGCAGAGGACAGTCCTCCATTTGAAGAGGTGCCAAGTCCAATTCTGGTTTGAAGTCAAAGAACCATAAGAAGGGAGGGCAGGAGCCTTGAAGTTTTTCCCCATCAACATGTAGCACCTGGACAGGAGACTGAGCAGGTACACTGATCACCTAAGTCTTCTCAACTATGGTGAAATGTATTGTATTTCTATTTAAGTAATTGTTATTGTTTCTAAATTTGCACACACACACACACACACACACATATATATATGCAAATGTTGTGCAATTTGGTGCCCTCTTTTTGGTGATTAATTTCCTCTTTTTGGTGAGATGGAAGTGGTGACTCTACGGTTTTGTCCCTGGAAACTCTAGGTAGAGCTGCGGAAAAACTCATGGACGAAACCCTGGATAGCTGCTGCCAATCACTGTGGATGGTATTGAGCTCGATAGACCAATGCTCTGACTCTGTATAAGGCATCTTCCGATGTTTCTGCAATTGGGCAATGTTAAATAGCAAGGGATGATACATATTTTTAGAGGACTTTTAATTACTATTTTATACCTCATATTTAATAACGCATTATCAACACAGGTGAAACAATCTCTTCTTATTCCTCTTTGTTGAAGGAATGGGATCAGTGCCTTTGGACTGATTCCATAATAATAATGATAATAATAATAATAATAATAATAATAATAATACTGCAAAGTGTTGCACGGGCTTGGCATACCCGCGGACCCTAGCCAACCACCACTAGTCAGGGCTAACCTCCCTGCTATTGTGAAAAAAATGGTTCCAGAAAGCAGAAAAAAAGCTTCAAATGGGCAGCGTCAAGGCCGAGAATGTTGCACGAACCTAACAGTCAGCCAAAACAGAAACAACGAACAAGGAAAAGCACAACCACCCAAACTCCCCCAGACATGTTTTGCCTGTTCCACAGACAACCACCAAGGTGGGACACCCAAAGCAACACATAGCTTTGTCAGATGAAATGAACCTTAACATTATGCGTTGTTACTATAAAAGCACACAACTCAAAACAATAGCATCAGGATACCGAACAGAACTTCACAGACTATTTATTAGGGGTGTGCATCGGATCGGATCCGATCCACGATCCGAATCCGATCCGACCCAAAATCGGGAAAATCCGATCCGATCCGATCCGATCCGGACAACCTCCGATCCGATCCGATCCGATCCGATGAGGTCCGATCCGGATCGGACGCCATTTTGAATGCTTTTTCCCATAGCCAAGTATTGTTTTACAAAAACGCCTATAACTTTTTCATTTTTAAAGATAGAAGGATGAAACTTGGGCACATTGTAGACTGGTTAGGGGTAGTTATCTGTGAGAAATTTCAGAAAGATTGGTGCATGCATTTTGTGGCAATTAATTTTTTAATAAATACCCAGGAATGCCTATAACTTTGTCATTTTTAAAGTTACACACATGAAACTTTGCCACATTGTAGGGGGTACCTTGGGACCTATGTGTGTGAAATTTCAGAAACGTAGGTGCTTGTCTTGTGTGGCAATTAATTTTTAGAAAAATGGGTAGTAGTGGGGTAAATACAGTTACGCCTCCCATTTTTTTATTTTTGAAGATACAAACAGGAAACTTGGGCACATTACAGGTACCACTTGCCTTGATATGTGTGTGAAATTTCAGAAACATTGGAGCTTTCCTTGTGTGGCAATTAATTTTTGAAACAATGAGGAAAGAAACACCTATAACTTTGTCATTTTTAAAGTTACACACATGAAACTTTGCCACATTGTAGGTGCTACCTTGGGACCCATGTGTGTGAAATTTCGGAAACGTAGGTGCTTGCCTTGTGTGGCAATTAATTTTTTAATAAATACCCAGGAATGCCTATAACTTTGTCATTTTTAAAGTTACACACATGAAACTTTGCCACATTGTAGGCGGTACCTTGGGACCTATGTGTGTGAAATTTCGGAAACGTAGGTGCTTGCCTTGTGTGGCAATTAATTTTAGAAAAATGGGTAGTGGTGGGGTAAATACAGTTACGCCTCCCACTTTTTTATTTTTGAAGATACAAACAGGAAACATGGGCACATTACAGGTACCACTTGGCTTGATATGTGTGTAAAATTTCAGACAGCTGGGTCCAGGCATGTGGTGGCAAGGTATTTTTGAAACAATGAGGAAAGAAACGCCTATAACTTTTTTATTTTAAAAGTTAGAAGTCTGAACATTGCTCACTTTGTAGATGGGTTAGGGGTAGATATGTGTCAGAAATTTCAGAATTATAGGTCCAGGCATTTGATGGCTATGGAATTTTTAAATTACATGTTTCAAAAAAATTTCTACAGAGGCCAGGTCTTCCCCTCCCGCTTCCCGCGAAGAAAAGTCGTCTCGATCCCTTTGATCCTTGCTAGTAGTATCCATTACAGGGCTCGTGTTTCCTTTCCTACTTTCACTTTTCACTTTGTACTCAAGCAGACACGAGCCCTGTAATGGATACTACCAAGGATCAAAGGGATCGAGACCAGAGTGATCCTTCCTTGCACGCATGGCTGCAAAACTCAGCTAGGCTCAGCCGTTCTGCTTGATAAGTGAAAGTAGGAAAGGAAACACGAGCCCTGTAATGGATACTACTAGCAAGGATCAAAGGGATCGAGACGACTTTTCTTCGCGGGAAGCGGGAGGGGAAGACCTGGCCTCTGTAGAAATTTTTTTGAAACATGTAATTTAAAAATTCCATAGCCATCAAATGCCTGGACCTATAATTCTGAAATTTCTGACACATATCTACCCCTAACCCATCTACAAAGTGAGCAATGTTCAGACTTCTAACTTTTAAAATAAAAAAGTTATAGGCGTTTCTTTCCTCATTGTTTCAAAAATACCTTGCCACCACATGCCTGGACCCAGCTGTCTGAAATTTTACACACATATCAAGCCAAGTGGTACCTGTAATGTGCCCATGTTTCCTGTTTGTATCTTCAAAAATAAAAAAGTGGGAGGCGTAACTGTATTTACCCCACCACTACCCATTTTTCTAAAATTAATTGCCACACAAGGCAAGCACCTACGTTTCCGAAATTTCACACACATAGGTCCCAAGGTACCGCCTACAATGTGGCAAAGTTTCATGTGTGTAACTTTAAAAATGACAAAGTTATAGGCATTCCTGGGTATTTATTAAAAAATTAATTGCCACACAAGGCAAGCACCTACGTTTCCGAAATTTCACACACATGGGTCCCAAGGTAGCACCTACAATGTGGCAAAGTTTCGTGTGTGTAACTTTAAAAATGACAAAGTTATAGGTGTTTCTTTCCTCATTGTTTCAAAAATTAATTGCCACACAAGGAAAGCTCCAATGTTTCTGAAATTTCACACACATATCAAGGCAAGTGGTACCTGTAATGTGCCCAAGTTTCCTGTTTGTATCTTCAAAAATAAAAAAATGGGAGGCGTAACTGTATTTACCCCACTACTACCCATTTTTCTAAAAATTAATTGCCACACAAGACAAGCACCTACGTTTCTGAAATTTCACACACATAGGTCCCAAGGTACCCCCTACAATGTGGCAAAGTTTCATGTGTGTAACTTTAAAAATGACAAAGTTATAGGCATTCCTGGGTATTTATTAAAAAATTAATTGCCACAAAATGCATGCACCAATCTTTCTGAAATTTCTCACAGATAACTACCCCTAACCAGTCTACAATGTGCCCAAGTTTCATCCTTCTATCTTTAAAAATGAAAAAGTTATAGGCGTTTTTGTAAAACAATACTTGGCTATGGGAAAAAGCATTCAAAATGGCGTCCGATCCGGATCGGACATCTGGTCCGATCCGATCCGACCAGCCTCCGATCCGATCCGATCCGATCCGACCCCCCAGGTCCGATTCCGATCCGCTATCCGATCCGATCCGGGGGGTCAGTGCACATCCCTACTATTTATGTAATTCTACCCCCACCTAATGGGCACTGTAACAGAACAAAGACTAATAGATCAAAAAAGAGTTATAATCAACAACAAAAGGCTAACAAACATGAAATTCAAAAAATCAAAGAAGAAATAGCACAACAGAACACCAACATGAAAAGCACAGATGCACCAACAACGAGCACACGAACATCCATAGTAGAAACAGCAACCCTAGACACAACAAACCCACCAGAGGACTCCCAGACAACTCCACAACCCGAAACACACAATAAACATGAACATAGAGCAGCAACTTATGAAAGAAATTGAGACAAATCTAACACAATGGAGAGAAACTGACCCAACGAAAAGAAACCCTAGACTAAAGTTTAACAAGGACACACAGAAACTCATAAACCTAATAAATAGTAAACTCACAACATACATTAACAACGATAGCAACCTAGAAGAAATTCACACAGTCATCCATGCAGCAGCCACAGCAGTTCTCACCTGTAACAAACAAGAACTCTGCACAAGCAGAAGATTAGAGGTTTTTGAGGGCCCTTGGACAAATCACCTTCAATGGACCCCATCCCTCATGAGTCTAGTCTGCCTCCTTTCATCATTGTCACCAGCTGCTACCTCTTCTCATCATTGCTACCACTTACTTGCTTCACAGACAGAGGCCCTTTCTACACCATATGGGTGTAGAGATAGTAGGGTGACCCTATGGAAAAGGAGGACAGGGCTCCTGTATCTTTAACAGCAGTATAGAAAAGGGAATTTCAGCAGGTGTCATTTGTATGCATGCAGCACCTGGTGAAATTCCCAATTCATCACAACAGTTGCAGCTGCAGGAGCCCTGCCCTCTTGACCAGATACAAAAGAGGGCAGAGCTCCTGCAGCTTTAACTGTTGTGATGAAGAGGGAATTTCACCAGGTGCTGCATGCATACAAATGGCAACTGCTGAAATTCCCTTTTCAATACAACTGTTAAAGATATAGAAGCCCTGACCTCCTTTTCATATGGTCACCCTAAGAGGTAGGAAGGTAGGGAGGGCGATCCCGGAAGTACCTAATACACACCATTAGCGCACAGGGACCAGCTGGGGGCCATCCCAGGCAAAAAGCCTGATGTGGAAAGGACCAGAGAGCCAGTTAGGGAGTAGGCCTTGGCATCTACTTCTCCATTGTCGGAGTGTGAGAGAGAAGAGGGCGAAGAAGTAGGTTGCAAGATCCCATGGGGTTCTTCTTGGTAGGCCCCTGCTGAGGCGTGGGCCTTTGGCAGGTGCCCAAACATGCTTTTCCTTGACATTGGTTCTGCAAGACTTTGCATGATCAGAGAAGGCAAATAAGCCATGGTGGTTTATCCCCCTGCACTTGCCAGGGGTGGAGGATTAGCATAATTACCGTTGGTAGGATGGCTTGCCATGTCATGTGAACCCAGCCATGGCAGGTTGTTGTCAAGGGAAACAAACCACCCATCACCCATAGGCTTTTACAGTTCTGGGTGGCTTGTTATCCATGGCAAAAAGCCACAGTGGTTAATATTCCCCTCATGAACCAGGCCACTCAGCATGCAGAATCAGTGGCTGAGTTCGGATGACACTTTAGGCAATGGAGGGGGGGAATAGCATACTGGCCATGCGTTATTTTGCCACACAACATGTTGCCCCTCCCCCTGTTGCACGGCTGAAAGACCCGCTATCCTTCTGGGCTGCTGCGTCTCCTCCCTCAGTCCTCCGGCCATATCCCAGCATGCACCGCAAGTTTTGCCAGCTGTATCGGAGCAGCCAGAGTTTTTTCGGCTGCTCCGGCTGGCGAACTGTATGACCAAACGGAATAGTACACGGAGAGAGGGGGGTTCCCTCCACACGACACTTTAAACAACGGATTTTGGGATAAATAACGTGCAAGCCCATTGTTTTTTTCCCATTGTTTATGTGCCCCAAATAGCATACTTTCAGTTGTGTGTGTGTTGTGTGTTTCCCTCCACATGACACAATAAGTAAGCAACACAACTGACGATTGTTTGTTTCCCTCCCTCTCCGTTGATTATCGTGTCGTCTGAACCAGGCCAGTGAGATGCTCATTGGTATGGATAGTTCTTTGGATTAACAGCATATGGTATGTGAATTTATCAACTTCTGAACCAGTTGTGCCTTTAGCATCACAGGATGCTCAGACATTAGCAGGTGATACTGTTTATTGCTAAATTGTGAAAACCTTCACTTCCTAATTTCTGCATATCAAGGCACAAGAGTAGTTCAGGCTGTTTTTCTTCTCTTGTGTAGGTTAGGGTGACCAGATGAAATCCAGGTCAGGGCTCATGTAACTTTAACAGTTGTAGATAAAAGGGAATTTCAGCCAGAGTCATTTGTATGCAATTAGTTCCTGGTGAAATCCCCTCTTCATCACAACAGTTAAAGGTGCATGCACTATACTAGAGTGACCATATACAAAAGAAGGCAGGGCCCCTGCAACTTTAACTGTTGTGATGAAGAGGGAATTTCACCAGGAACTAATTGCATACAAATGATACTGGCTGAAATTCCCTTTTCTCTACAACTGTTAAAGTTACATGAGCCCTGACCTGGATTTTATCTGGTCACCCTAGCATAGGTGGAATTCCTAGGCTTTTCTGGCACATGGTATTGTCTGTGTGTGTGTCTTGCGTTTGTGGCCCATTTATCCCCCCAAATGGTGCTTGAGTTGTGGTCAGATATAAAGTAAATAGCAAGATCCCCTTGATTGCCCTAAATTTGACAAAGATGATGGTATACAGCACCTTTCTTCATGATGAATGGAAAGGTGAAAAGTGCCCCTTGACCTAAGAGATAGAAACTGTACCTTGTTAGGAGGTGAGTTTTGGAGTATTATTAGGCCATTATCAAGGCAGGCTGGACACATTGACAAGTAAGCCAAGTCTGCGGTATTTTGGCCATCCAAGTGATGTACTTGCGGTAGGGAAAAACCCTCTTGTGAGGTACTTCAGACATTATTTGAAGCTGTAAGCCTTTGCAGTAAGCACTCTCAAAGACTTGGTGCGGCTGTGCACCTATCAGAGTGCTTGCTGGACCCAGTAATACTCTCCCCTGAATGCTCTCCTCCGAGTATGCAGCTTGTGTGCTGATTGTGTGAGAGAAGAGTAGTCCTGTGCATGATTGAATTGGCAAGGCAGAAAAGAAAATGGCTCTGGGGACAGAGAGAGATATAACAAGCTACAGATAACTGGGCTGCCAAAAAGACAAGAGTGAGCGAGAGTCTGGTGGGGAGAAAGGGGTTAGAGAAACAATGGCCAGCTATTTCACACATAAGTGTGAAAAAGACAATAGGGGGTGGGTAGTAGGAAAAAGACAAGCAATGAGCAGCCGTGTTTCAAGCATTAGATATTTCACTCAAAGGCAGGGAAATGTTTGCTGTTATTTTTCAATATGGCTGAAACGGGGACAGGACCAGAATAGCGCAAGGAGACAGTTGGAAACTATCCTTATTGGAGAATTTACAGTGACTTCACAAAGATGTTGCACATTCCAATTTGATTAAGGTATACCTTGGAAATTGTAACATGAGATGTGGCAACTGCATGGATTTCACTGCGCGTGCTCCCGGAAATTGGCTTTGGCTGTCTGGATCACTGCTGTGTAGCCTGTGAAATGGTCCTCCAAGTAGTTGCAGTGGGCTACTGTATGTTCTTTCCTTTTCTATTAATCAGCACAGCATTATAGGCAGATTTGAGGGGGCATGCCCCCTTTCACCCCTTTTGCTCTCTTTAAGGTAATATGCACATGTCAAAGTTTTAGATGCTCAGTCTCCATGTACATGTGAAGGTAGCAGTCCCATTGGTTTAAACCAAGGGTAGGCAATCACCCAGATGTTTTGGCCTACAACTCCCATCAGCCCTAGCCAGCATAGCCAGAATATTTGGAGGGCTACAAGTTACCCACTTCCATGATAATGTCTAGGTCAAACAGCAGCCAGAGGCACAGGAATGGCTGGGGGGAGGGGAAAGGTGGCAACCTTATTTTGTGCATCAGTGAAATCTACAATGGAACTACCACTGAAACGGAATTCTCCCTTTATTTCATGCATGTTGATTGTTCTTGGAACATGTTATTAATTTCTGCTAGTAAAAATGTGATAGCTAGGAAATTAAGGCCTTGGAAAAGGCATGTGCCTTTTGACTCAAAGCTTTGTTGGTCCAATATAACGAATCACCAGTACCTAATCACCTGATTTAAACCCAGATCTGCCTCAAACATGTATAAAACAGGATGGGAGCTGAAGGGTCCAATATTTTTAAAAGCAAAATGGCAATGCTGAAAGGTGGGAATGAAACTGCTCCACACCTGCAGCGTACACTTTTCTGCTTGCAGGGATCACTTCTGGAATTGAATCCAATGTTGACCCTGCAGGAGCCCCTCCCTATCTTCTCATTGCTGTAGCTGTTGCCATTTGCTTGCCTTGTCCCTCTGGGCCATCACCTCCAGTTGGGCGGGCAAAGGGAGGAGAGGCTGCTACACCCTCACCTGGCTCCTAGAATCACTCACTTGCTTGGATAAGGTAAGTGGATAGGCAGCATCAGGAAGGAGTAGCCACAGGGTCAAGATTTATGTGGGGGTTGGCTTTGCTGAGGCATGGGCTTTATTGTGAATCTGACAAGGCTGACCTCTCATGTCAGCCCTGATTGGAGCCCAACTGGAGAGAACAGACATCAGGCAAAAGGGTTATGGCAATTAAGCTTCAGGCAGGGGGAAGGCCTCCCCAGCCATGCAATACCAATGGCTATAACAATTGCACCCCAGCATGTCCATTACATGACTGGAACAATCCTGGTTTTCAGCAAATGCATCTATCCTGTCTCCTGTCGTTTGAAGTTCCTTTAGACCTAGGAGAGGTGTGCAGATTTATACGTTCTGTCACGTTCATTTGCCCATCCTTGATAAGTGAAGTAAGCTATTTAACAAGGAACAATAAGCCAGCCAAAAGATGAGTAGCCAGCATACTTCAAGTTGAGCAACAGTGCTTAGCAGCACATATGCTAGGTGAGTGGAGGAGTTTTCTTGTTTATAATAGAATTTCTTGTAAATCAGAACATTAAGGATCAATGCATGGCTTAAGAACAGATAGCATTATTGGAAAAAACACTAATCCAAACAATTGCCTTTATTTAACAGATTGAAAAAGATTCCAGGCTCCAATCCAGCATCCTGTCCTTTTCACAGTTTATGCTAACAAGCTAAGAAAGCTCCTGTTTTTTTTTCCTTTGGCATGCCCAGCAAGTACTGTAAGAAGCAATCTCTTATATCAAGTCAGTTCTACAGTCTTGTCTCTTGGTCACTCTGAATTTCCAGTGCACGTGTCACCAACAGATGATGGGCAGTGACTCCATGCGTGTTGTGGAGCACCCATAGATGGATTGCCTCCAGGTTCCTTTGTCCTCCACCCCATGTAAAATAAATAAATGCTTCCTTACTTCAGCAGCTGAGTTCAGTGTTGGATTTTACCAAAACAACCCTGCATGACTTCATATAGTTCTGTAAGAAAAAAAGGGGGGCAGAGTTGTCAGGGGTATGGGACACCAGTTGAGGGATGAGGGCTCACATGGCTACCATCCCAATGACCTCCAGAAGCCTATAAATGTACAATGTTCATGGAGAGGTGTCAGATCAAGCTGAGGTCGACAGCAGCTATAAAATATAGACATAGGGGTGTCTTCTGTAGTTCAGAGTTCCTAAGGTCAGTGGCTTAAGCTAGATGGAGTGCAGTAAGCAGAAGGTACCATTCTGTCGACTATGTAAAGGCAGAAGGCCAGCTTTGAATTTATAAAAAGCTTGGCCAGTCCAAAAACTTTGCCTTACTGGCTAGTCACAGGGGCTGACTGTGCACACCTCTGTTCCCTCCAGTACTTGATGAATGCTTTGAGGCTTGAGCACAAGACATTCAATGATCATTCCCTTGAACCCTGAAGTTCCTGGTTTAAGCCCTGGCGTGTTGTAATCCTGGCAATCCAGGAACCAATTTCCTGCCTTCAGACTCCTGAGGGCTGGCCCACACTCCTATTGCTGCACCACCACAGAAGTAAAACAATTAGTGGCAAACTGCTACGGAGACTTAAAAGGACCACATTTAGCTTGAGAAGAAGCTAACACTGATCCTTTTTTGTCTCCTTGGCTGTTTGCAACTGAACGCTCCCCCCCACCCCGGGCTGCTGCACTGCTGAATTTCAGCAGTGTAGGAGTAGCAGCAGGAGTGATGAGGGCTGCATTTAAGGCCATGGGGGCAGCATGTGGCCCCTGAGCTGCATGTTGTTCACCCCTGCTATAACATTTATACCATGCTATAAATGCTTGCTTTTCATATTTGGTGCAGCAGCCCTAAAAGTATTTCAGAGGGGAAAATTAATAAAATGGTCAGTCTCCTCATACACAGTGACCTTTGACTAGCATTCCCGTATGGAAAGTAACTAGAAGTAGAAAATAGCATTTTCTGTGCCTTACATTCTCAAGATTCAAGACTAATGAATGGTCTTGCTACATTCATGGAGGTGAGGGGTGTGTGTCCACACACGTATTTTCTGTAACCTTTCATACCAGACAGCCACTGGATAAATGCCAAGGAAAGCCTGATCTGATTTCTAATCAGTGGTCAGCTTGGTTCATGAACTCAGTGAGCCAAAAAGAGAAAGCAATTTTTACTTGTATAATCCCAAAATTGTGCGTATAACAAAGGACAGAATATCGATCCAGGGCTGGGATTTTCCTCTGCACAACAAAATACAGTGCCTGCCTGAAATCACATTTTTAGCCCTTTTGGATTAGACACAAAATACTCTCTGGCAAACATTTATTAGAAAGAAGTGTGTAAAACTGTTTAGTACTTTGATCAAACCAGGAGAGATGTAGAATTTATTGATACTTGGAACTCATTGGATTTATATTGGCTGTATTTTGTGATGCAAAACCACGGAACTTAATGATGGGGCTAGTGGTGTTTTTCTATCTAAATTCCCTTGATCCATTGCAATGGGTCTGTTAAGACTGTTTGGAAACTACAGTTACTGCACAATTCAGCCAGTAGTTTGCTAACTGATGCAGGGCAATGGGAACACGTTTGGTTGGTCCTTAAATAACTTCACTGGCACCTAGTCCATTTCTGAGCACAATTTGAAGTGCAGGTGCTTACTTTTAAAGTCCTACATGGGTTGGAAACAGGGGACCTGCAGGAATAAAAACAAAAAAGACCACTGCAATGTTTAATTCCCAATATATTTGTGTTTCTGTCATGTTTTGGGAAACTTCTCATCGTTGAGGGCAATTAAATTCTACAGAGCTTCCAGATAATACTTGAAATGCTCTGCTTTTTAACTCACTATTGGAAGGCCAATATCTGCATACCCGCAGGAGTGTCTTCCCCGATATCAACATGCTAGTGTGCTGCAAGATCTGCTTCAGAGTCTCTCTTCAGAGTAGCCCAGCTGAAGTAGGAGGTAACAAGAGAGAGAGTCCCCTCTGGTGGCTTTGGTGGCTCATGTGGACAGGGGTGATCCAGCGAATATTGTTTGCTTGGACTTCCAAACGGTTTTTGACGAAGTCCCTTACCAAAGACTCCTGAGCACACTTAGCAGTCATGGAATAAGAGGAGCGGTCTTCTTATGGATCAGTAACAGTTTAAAGAAAAAGCAGGGAGTAGGAATAAATGGTAAATTCTCCCAATGGAAAGATGTAAACAGTGGGGTCCCACAGATATCTGTATGAAACCAATGCTTTTCAACTTGTTCATAAATGATCTGGAATTTGGAGTGAGCAGTGAGGTGGCCAAGTTTGCTGATGACACCAAGTTAGGGGGAAAAGGGGGATTGCGAAGAGCTCCAAAAGAATCTCTCCAAATTGGGAGAAAGGGCATCAAAATGGCAAATGCGGTACAATATAAGCAAGTATAAAGTGATGCACATTGGGGCCAAAAATCCCAGCTTCATGTATATGCTGATAGGATCTGAGCTAGCAGTGACTAAGAAAGCGATCTTGAGGCTGTGGTGGCCAGCTCAATTAAAATGTCAACCCAGTGTATGGCTGCTGTGAAAAAGGCAACCTCCATGTTATGCATAATTAGGAAAAGAATCAACAATAAAACTGCCAAGATCATACTCCCCTTATACAAATCTTTGGTGCAACCACACTTGGAATATTGTGTAAAGTTCTGGTCACTGCACCTAAAAAAGGGATATTGTAGAGTTGAAAAAGTGCAGAAAAGGCAACTAATATTATCAAAGGGTTGGAGCAACTTCTCTATGAGGAAAAGTTACAACATCTGGGATTGTTTAGCTTAGAAAAAGGTGATTAAGGAGAGACATAATAGAGATGTACAAAATTATGAATGGTGCGAAGAAAGTGGATAGGGAGACGTTTTTCTCCCGCATTATACTAGAACCTCAGGATCATCCCATGAAGCTGATTGATGGGATGTTTGAGACAGATAAATGGAAGTACTTCTTCACACAGTGCATAGTTGAACTATGAGATTCACTTGTACAAGATGTAGTGATGGCTACCAATTTGGATGGCTTTAAAAGTGGATTGGACAAATTCCTGGAGAAGAAGGCTGTCAATGGCTACTAGTCCTGATGGTTGTATGCTATCTCCAGTATCAGAGGCAGTTCAAGGTTGCTTTGAAGTCAAAGAACCATAAGGAAAGAAAGAAAGAAAGAAAGAAAGAAAGAAAGGGCCTGGAAGTGAGCATCTGGTCAGTGTTCTTGATTCTGGTGAGATGTATGTTATTTCTATTAAAATTATAATTATTTCTAAATTTGCACCTATATGTATAAATGTACATACGCAAATGTTATGCAAATTGGTGACCTCTTTTGTTCGTTTTGGTGATGAGTTTCCCTTTTTTTGGCAATGTGTAATGGCTACCGTATGCTCACCCTGCTGTTTTAACCAATGTTTCCATGTTTTTTATGATTACATTTGTTGTTATTATTTATCCTTTATTGTAAATTACTCTAGTAATTTCTGTTGAAGGGAGGTATTATGTTAATGAAACAAATAAATGCATAAGATACAATCACTTTCCAGCACAGAGTTATTTACTGGGCATGCTATAAACATGTTGCCTTTTGATTAGGTATGTGTTTGGTAGGCATAATAAAAGCACAAATCCCAGTGCTTAAAAATAAATAAATGGAAAGACTCTGTCTTGTGTTGATAACACTGATTGTGAGCTATGTAAAACAAAATAATAAAAAGGGTGTTAAAACGCTTGCTTTCTTTGCTATTTAAATTGAATATATTCAAGAGTGGGTCACTAGACCAGAACTGGGGAGCATGTGGCCCTCCAGATGTGCCAAGCTAGCTGGGGCTGATGGAAGTAGTAGTTCATCAACCTGCAGGCAGTCCCCCTCCTGCCTAGGGAGCGGTGGATGTGACAGTGGAGAGGGGCAGGGCTGGGGCACTTCCCCTCTTTGTGTGCTGCAGCAATATGCTTCCAGGAACACCTGAGCATGGTTTTACATAGAGCTCCATTAAAGTTGAAAACTGAATTTCAGCTCATTTTATTTAATTGATTTCATCGAAATTCCATCGTATGAGGTCAGGTCTTTGTTCTGTAAACTTCATGCAATTCTCTGAATTTACAGTGCTTTCTTTCTAGAAGCCCATTTTTAAAAGCCCCGTCTAAACTGCACCCTTGTTTATGTGAATGCAGATTAATGCCCTTTCCATACCTACAGGTGTAGAGGGAGGGAGGGGGGTGATCCTGGATGTACCTGCTTCTGGGATCGTCCTCCCCTTTCCAAATCAAAGTGCGACATCCCGGCTTTCCCTTGGGCCATTGCGCCATTGTGCCTGCCGAGGTTTTTTTTTGCCAAAGGATCCAAAGAGTGCTCTTCCGCTCCTTCACAATTTTTTAAAAAAATCCAAACCAGCCCCCCACCCCCTTCCCTGCTATCCCAGGGGTGGTGAAATTGCTATCACCCCCCCTCCCCTGATGGGCACGGAGCTGCACGGTGCTATCGGTGTAGATGATCCTTCAGGGGGTTTCATAAACAAAAATGACAAGAGGTTCGCAATCTAAATTAACTATCACATGTTATTTGTGTTTTATGCACCTAGGGCAACTTCTTTGACAGGTCCTCTCAGTCTTCTAGTACTCCAGTAGGAGTATTAATATAGGCGCAGGTTTCAGAAATCTCGAATTAAGCAAAACAGCAAAATATTTAAAGATTCTTTTTCATAATAAAAATAACCTTAAGGAAAATAATAATCATAATAATCATAATAATCATAATAATCATAATAATCATAATAATCCAAAGAACAATGGTTGAGTTCTTAAAAGTTTAGGGTGCTTGTGAACCAAGTGGCTCATTTCCTTTGCGACCTTGGCTGTGTCATTTATGCTTCCTTTGCATGCAAATTTGCTGTCCAGGAGTTTAAAATGTCAATAGTCACACTTACCTTGGCAACATTTTTGATTTGCCTAGTTAATTCCTGAATCATGCTTTGGGATCTGTTGTCAGAAAGTGGTGATGGAAGCACAAATGCCAACCTGATGCTATCGGCTTAATCTGTTTTACTAGGATCACACAGATGCAGCCAGGAGATAGAGGCACACACCTGCCTGCTTAATAATAACCGCTCTGCTCTCTGGGGAGCAAGTTAGCATTCTTTCCAGAGAGGACTGATCTGCTCATAGATTAGGTAATCAAACATACCGACACACGCTATGCTGGCAAGGTGCTTCAAAGGAGATCCTTGACTGAAAATACAGCTGCTTCTTGGTCATCCTGAAAGCATTAGCCTGGCATGTGGAAGGGCTAAAAAAAATATTGGGGATTAAAGTTAATGACATTTCAAGAGAAATGGCAAGAAAATAAATCAATCAATCAATTCTGATCTTACATACACATGTGTAAAGCTGGAATAACTCCCATGAAAACAAGAGGATTAGGTATGGGAGAACCCTGAGCTACCAGAGCCATGTGCATCCTACAAATGCTATTACTCTTATTTCTAAGTCAGTAGACAAGGGATTTGGATCAGAATCTTCTAAGCACGGTGTGCACATGCTTCAACAATTGAGTCCTTAACTATTATATGCAGTAGTATTGCTATAGTTATTTTTGTTACAATCACATTTCTTAGGGCTCCAACACATATATTATTTTCTAGTGGTTTGCCTCCACATTTTTTACCTCCATTTCTTAAGCGCTGCCAGCACTCCTCCCTTTCGCGATTGTAGCTATACCGGTGAACTCTCTTTTCACTTGTTTGCTCTCCAGCTGCTATTGCACCTATCCTGCCCCTTCTTCTTCCCCCTCCAGTTCATTGGTTCTTGTCATTGATGGACATCGTGATCAATGTGGCAGCTTCCCCCCTCGCTCATTGGAGCTCCTATGGGAATTAACCAAAATGCTTATATCTGCATAATTTTTAAATGTAAAGGCATCAAGCTTGGCAGGGTGATAACTCTTAAGGAGGGCTTTTGGCATGCCATGTTTGAATCAGATAATTCAAGGTTCATGCCTTGATTTTTTAGGAATTTTTAAATTCTCCCCTTAAACCATTTCCCTGATACTCCGCCAATGCAAAAGTCCACCTGTTTGCATTTGTGGAGGATCTATTTTCTTTTACTTTGATAATGCGAAGCTGTGCATCTCCAGTTCATAAAATAGAGATTGGCTGGTTTCCATAATCATAATCATAATCATAATAATAATAATAATAATAACTCAAGAGTAAATCCCATTGATTTCAATTGCATTTACATCCAAGTCTGTGTGTGGGCACCCATCTTGCCTGGTGCCTGCTTACTTGCAAGTAAGCAGGCACCACAAATGGGCACGGCTCATTGTTGTTTTGGGGGGGCATCATCTATATGACCCAGGCACCATGTGCCACATAGAAGAGAGCAGGGAGAGCTAGAAAATAAGCAGCAAAGAGGGTGAGCTCTACCTCCTGCCGACTACATGCTTGACCCAGAATGCTGGCACTGGATCTGTTTTTCTTATTGCATTGTTTCCCTCTAGTTTTTCTGAACATAGCTTGAAAGTGAGCAACCACAGAATTGTTATCATCTGTTTGCAAAATGTACATTTTACTTTACTGCAGAACCCTCACTTTGAAGGTATCTATTCATTAGATGGCTGCTGATGGCTCCCCTGAAACAATGGCCTTGATCTAGGGGACTGTGAGGTAAAATTCTCCGTTTGTATGGTGAACCTTCAAGTAGCTAGTTGTATGAAGACAACTGCCATGTGGAACGGTGTAAAGAGGCCCTTTAATAATGCACTCTGATAATCTAATATACACACTGGAGTTTTGTTCCATTGTCTTGCACCCTATTTCTCTTTTCCTTGGGGGCCTGCCATAATCCAAGCAGAAGTATTGTAGAAATGTAATTTAAGAAAGCAGTTGATGGTCCATGACTGGGAAAAGACAGCCATTCCAATATTGCTATAGCACCGTGGGGCAATTTATTTATTTATAATCAGAAATCATTATTAAATTCACTGATGGGTGCATGTATGAAAATGGACTCAAACTGGAAATTGCCAATGCATCCTACAACAGAGGAATAGCTACCTAGAATGTATAAAGTTTTGTAAACTGCCCTACCAAGTATAGTTGAATTTCCAATATAGCATGCAGAAGATTTATAATTTTCAGGCAAAATGGTCTGGTCTGGTTCAAGATTGGAACAACTACATCAGACAGGAAATCAGAGCTGGCCAACTTTCTGTTAAGAATGAACCAAGAAGTTTTGCTGCCTGAGTGAAGGGACAGGATGGCACCTCTGCATCACTACATCCTTCACCTCACCTGAGGCCAGCAGGTTAGCTTAGAGAGTACAGGGCGGGCTGTGTGGAACATGCAGTTTGGTTCTTTAACACCTCGCCTTCCCTAGTTCACTACTGTGCCTGATACTCACTTAAACAAATGCTATGGCAGCATGAGTCACATGAGCAGAGCAACACGTGCGCAATGCTTGCTGCAGTGTGTGGCCTGAACTGGTTGCCTTTCTCAGGGGTCTTTCCCAGCAGTTCTCTCTGGGACAGGTTGAGTATCAAGGCAGCCCGCCAGTTGTGCCCCATCTTGATGGCTTTCATAGTTGGTGGTGGAGCTCAGAACAAATAGTTCGGGAGTGCTGCTTGGAACAGCTATCTCCCTCCCACCATCTGCTGCTTGGAACAGCTATCTCCCTCCTCCTAATGGTGGGGCTTCCCTCTGGGGAAAGTAACTGGTTTATTATAACCTGCTCACTTAAGAAAGGAAAGGCACGGCTCTTGGCTCCTGTAGCCCCACTGGCAGATTAAAATGGCAAAGGAGTATACCTCTAGTGTCCTTGGAAAATGAGGGGAAAGGGAAGGTGGGGAGAGGTGAGAAGATCAGACTGAGCGATACTTCAGGCATGGGATAGCGAGACTTATGCTTGCTTTGCTGATGCTCATGCTGTACGTTTCATCTATATTTTACCATGGAGGAGTAAGAACTTTGCTGAATCCTCATTATGCGTGCAATGATTTAGAAATCAGCCCCTGTGGCTGCATTTGATATTCAGTTGCTGAACTGTGGCACTCTGTTTCATTACTTATAGCAGGTTGTTTTGGAAATGTGTCCTGTGAACCTATAAATTATGTACACCCAGTCATAGATTTGTAACAGCACGGCGGGAGGCTTTTTATAACTTTTTACTTTTACTTTTTCTGAACAGAATTGTTCTTCTTTTTTTAAGGAAAGAAGTACAAATATAGAAACAATAAACTATAATCATAAAACATACTAACAAAAACGATAAAGTCAAGTCGATACAAGGGTAAGAGAGCAGTGTGTGGGGGGGGGGGAGGGGGGATCAAAGTGAATATATAGCTACTTATCCGAAGGAGAGATCTGAAAACCAAGCTTTCATGGATCCAGAGGAAGGTTGAAAGAGAGCTCTCCTAGAATCCAGGATGTAGAACTCAGCAAAGTCCAGGTAGGGGAAATTAATCCAGGTAGAGAGAAAATATTTTAAAATGAAAAGTGATGTGAAGTCCAACCTTCACCAGTGAGCAAAAGCAAATAGGGGGCAAAAACTACACCAAGCTGCTCAGGAACTAGGTGCCTGGCTCAGAGAAACTGTGCTTGAGGAAAGATAGCTCAAAAGAGTCTCAAAGTCAAGGGAAAACATGTTGAAAAAGAGAAAAGAGGATTTTTCTTCTCCCAAAAGGGAGGCAAAAACCAGGCTGAGACTGCAGCCCTTTCTACACCACGGGGTGTAGAGGGAGGGCGAGAGGACGATCCCGACTTACCTTCTCCTGGGACATCCTCTTCTTTCCTCACGGAAGAAGCGGAACTTCTGCTTCCTCCCGGGCATGACATACTCATTGCGCCCACCATTTTAAATTGCCCGGGCCCCGAGGAAAGTGCACGAATGTTCCTGTGCTCTGGTAAGTTTTTTTTTTAAAAAACTTGCACTCGATCGGGGGGCCCTCCCCCCACCATCCTGAGGCAGCTCCGTGCCCATTTTTGCTGCTGCCCTTACTTGCGAATAAGTGCGGCAGCACCCAGGATGGGTGGCTACATCTTCCGTTTGGAAGAATCGGGATTTTCCAGGGATCCCTTATCCCTGGAAAATCCCGTGCCATTCCCCCTGCCCCTGGGAGTCGTTGTGTGTCATTTGGACTCACAGGGACAAGCAGGGGGCCACCCCAGGCGAAATGCCTGGTATATAAATGGCTTGCTTCTCAGACTTCAGGTAGCAAAACTCTCTGCCTTCAAGGAAAGACAGGCATGCTTATGAACCAAAGTTTCACTCCCATTCAATTCCATATCTTCCTTGTGATAAGCTCTGGTCACGCTGAGGAGATTCCTTGTCCATGCACCACACATACACACACATAGGTTCCAGGAATTCACTCCATTCCACCACCTTCTGTATAAAGGGAATAAGAAAACAGCAAAGGCTAAAAGATGTTGACTATATTGTCTTCACCGAGATGGGCACAAACAGTTGCCAACACATTTTCAGAAACACTACTGAGTGACTGAGTCCCCCCCCCCCCCCCGTTAAATGCCCTTTCTCTCTTAATCGTTAATTTTCTGAAATTTTCAGGTTATGTAAAATAGGCATTTCTTTCTGTCATGTGCAATTTTCAGAATGATTGGTGAAACCCTTTCAATTTTATTAAGATTATAACAGCCCACCCCCATGATTTCCATTCAACCTTATGGAATGCTTATTTTGTTGATCACCCTTATCTATTGGAGGCATAACTCCCTGGCCCTGTTCAGACAACATGCTAAACCATGATGGATAAGCATTTTGACCTAAAAAATTATGGCTTAGCATGTTGTGTAAACCATTTCTAAACATGTTGGCTACATGACCACAGTATAAACACATTCACTAACTACATGCTGCAAAAGGGTTAGTGGCCTAACCATGGCTTAGCGTGTTGTCTGAACAGGCGCAACAAGTTGGGAAGCACTTGCTGGAGATGTACAGTATCCCAGCTTTTTTTTTTTTTAAAGGGGATGAATTGCCTTGCCTTGTACTTGGCCTTGCCTGATTGGAATATCAACAGTGGGGTCTATGAAATGGCAAGAATTCACGAGCCATATGCAAGCTGTCACTTTGACAGATGCATTTCCCCAAGCTATTTTAATGATAATTTTATTGAGGGAAATGATATCAGATTCAATCCTCCTCTGGATTGTCAGGTTCTTCCAATGTGAAGAAGAGATGGAATGCTGAACAAAAATACCGCTGCCTTGGGATTCCATTTTCACAATGTGTGATCTGCTGCTGCTGCTGCTGCTGCTTTCTTTCCTTTTTTTCAAATTGCTTATACTTCGTTCAGAGGCTTTTGCCAATTTATGTTCTTTGCCCTCTGATATTTCCCAGTCAGAATAATAAATATAAATACATCTGGTGAAGGGCTAGACAGAGGAGTCTTTGGTCTTTTATGCATAATCCACACTCAAGCTAAGGAGTTGTATTATCGGAGTAAATAAATTATGTATTGAAAGAAATAGAATAAATTGCCTGTGTTTCCAGATCTGATTCTCCACTCCTCTCTGTAGGTACCTGGAAATGTTATTTCAACCTGGACCGATCTACACCAAGCAGGATACGACACTTTGAAAACATTTTGAAGACTGTATATGGAGTGTGTCCTGGGCCCCAACAGTTGTCACTACTGTTATAAACCATTTTAAACCATTTTAAAGCAGTAGTGTAGATCCTGTGCCTATCTATCTATCTATCTATCTATCTATCTATCTATCTATCTATCTATCTAACTATCTATCTATCTATCGTCTATCATTTCTCCTTCCTTCCTTCCTTCCTTCCTTCCTTCCTTCCTTCTTTCCTTGCATCTGTTGGAGCTACTAATGAAAATAATAGGCAGAGCTCTATGGGGAGATGTACAACATTTTATATTCAATGAGCAATTCACCCATAACTCACACATGCTCGAGATCTTCTTGGAGAGTACTATCTTTAATTTGTTTTGTGATTTGGAAGTAGTATTATTCATCTGCTGCAGTTATTCATCATCTCTTCTATTACGACAGGAGCAAGTTGAATAAAAACAAAAGTGTACCATAGGTATGAGTGCCTTTAGACAAACCATTTATATACTCTTCAGAGAGGAATTTTGCCATTCATGGATATACTACCTGAAGATATGGAAAAGGCTATCAGATGAAAAGATACTATGCAAATGAAGCTTCTAACAAGTAGAGCATCACACAAGAGTTGTTAATGTAGCCAAAGAGCTGACTACTCCCACATCTTGAGATCCATGGGTGAGGTCTTGCTCTATGTCTGAAATATACATTGGGCAGGTACCCAGCAGATGGTCTTTGTGTCAGTGGTGTCCAGACTGTGGAATTAGTTGCCCCAGAAAGTACTCATAGCTCCTGGCTTGCTTGCTTTTAGGCACTAGGCCAAGATGCTATTTAAGCAAGCATTTAACCTGGGTAGGATCTACACTATTGCTTTATAAGAATATTGAAGTGCACTGACAACTGTTGGGGCCCATGACACATTCCATATACCATTTTCAAACCACTTTCAAAGGGTTATATCCTCCTTGGTTTAGATCTGTCCCTGGTGGTGGTGGAAAGTCCTGGCTCATTTCTTTTCCTGCTGCTGTTTTCTTTCAAGCTACTGCTGTTTCATTACCCACTGTTATTGGTGCCATTATTGGCTGGAGTGCCACTTCATATCTATGTTGTATTTTATTACAAGTCGCACCTTGAATATCCGTTGTGGACAGTAAGTCAGGATCATTTAAAAAATGAATAAATACCCCCTCCAGCAAAATAATAATACGTGAAAAAGAGAGCCAGTGTGGTGTAGAGGTTAGTGTGTTGGATCAGGAGTCGGGAGATCCAGGTTCTAGTCCCCACTCAGCCATGGAAGTTTACTGGGTGACTTTGAGCCACTCACAGACTCTCAGCCCAGCCTATCTCACAGGGTTGTTGTGAGGATAAAAGAGAGGAAGAGGAGGATTATGTACTCCACCTTGGGTTCCTTGAAGGAAAAAAGGCGGGATATAAATGTAATAAATAAATAAATAAATAAATAAATAAATAATACATTTATTGAAGGTGTTGAATGGCCAATTTCTCATGCCTCTGTTGCTGCCCATGGTGACGACTTGTGCAGACCAAGCCATTTTGCCACTCCCAGGACAAGGAAGCCCAGTTCTAGCTGTCAGAGAAGAAGCCACCACTCCCCCAATGTACTAAATATCTGTAGGACAAGTGGGGAGCCCGGAAGCCCATAAAATCTTCCTTTGAAATTTATCCTCCAGATCCAAGAGCATGAGAGCAGTGGGGTCTGTCCCCTTGTAAGCCTTCTACCGTCCACATTTCTAGATCTGCTTGTTTAAAAGCAACCAGGCACAGACCAGCTTTCCCTGGTTGCCTGTAAAGGGATTTGCACATTTCATTAAATTTTTTTTAAAAGGAATCTGCTGCCCCACAAATTGGGAATGGTTTTGTTTATTTTCTACAGAACAACTACTGACCCTCCCTCCCCTCATACAGACATTACAAAGTGATGCATACAGTTGCTTCTGCCTTTCCATTTCTCTTAGCCCTCCACTCCCCCATCCTGATTCGGCCCTGCTGCTATTATTTGCTTTTCTGTGGAAAAACACACAAATGCTCTACCCATGGTCTCTGAACGTGGGTAGAAATTAGTCTTAAAGGCCAGAAGGATTTTGCCCTGGGCATTTGTTTTAATGCCAGTTTTTTCCAGTGCTGCGAGCCTTTAAAAAAAAAATCTTTTACATACAGTCAACAATTTATTTAATGATCCTTGAATTATTATTATTATTTTTTTGCCATACTATCTAATTAGTGCTTCTCTTGGGAGGAAGTGGCAGTAGAGCAGGGGAAGGGAAATTGATTCTTTGGGCCAACCGTAATTGATTCAAGCCTTGCGGGAGTAACCAAAACAGAGCAAAGAAAACCCCAAACAAGAACACAAAATACCCACATAACAGACTTACGTATCATTATGCAAACATTATTAAATAACAACAGTATATTTTCAATTACTTCACCAAGAGTCTGTCCCATTTCTTAAATATAGATAGACAGATATTAGTGAGATAGATAGATATTAGTGATGCCTCCTCTTCCAACCAGGACTGTCTGCCAGCAGAATGAAAACAACTGGCAGAACTGGCCAGTGTTAAGGGTAGGCATGGTTGGTCACCTGCTGAGGACCCACACCTTAGGAGTTGCTCAAGAATCCTGGAGGAGTTCCTCCTCCTCCTCCTCCTCTTCCTCCTCCTCCTCCTCCTCCTCCCCATTGCAACCTGTTGGTTCACCTGCCTCTGACTCAGACATTGACAGTGATGAGAAGGAGGAGCGATAGATGCCACTTCCTGCTTGCTCGCTGGCTTTCTGCCTATCAAGTAAGTTGGTGGTAGCAATGTTCAGATAGAGGAAGAGGAGCAAGAGCAGCTGGTGACAACAACGGCAGTGAGAAGGTAGACTTACTGAGGGAGGGGGCAATTGAGGGTTTCTTGCCCAAGGGCTCTCAAAACTCTGGAGCCGGTAGTGGGTTTTCTCCTTTCCCACTGCTGCCCTCCCTGCCACATCTGCTCTGAATTGTCTGAATCGTCTGCTTGCACAATGTTTGATTTAAGCCACAGGGTGTCCCCCTGCCCCCAGTAAATGGTCACTTTGAATTCAAAGAGCAATCCTATGTATGCCTACTCAGATGCACACCCCACTGAGCTCAAAGCATCTATTCCTTAGTAAAGCCTCCTTCCCATGATACTGATTCATCAGGGAACCGTTTTTTAGTCAATGGAATGCTTTTCTTTCATCAATTTATCTAATCCAGTGATATGCAGTATGGTGAACTCCTAGGCCCTTTCTACACCAGATGGGTGCAGAGGGCTGGAGGGGCAGTGATCCCAGAAGTGCCCACCATTTTGTTTTGTTTTTATACTGGGGAAGAGCGCTCTTGCGCTCCACCGCAAAAGGTAAGTAAAAAAAAAAAAGTGCATGGAATCTGGCCTCCCCTCCCCCCTGCCATGCTGTGGATGGTGAACTTGCCCCCCTCTCCCCTGATGGGCACCGAGCCACGCGGTGTGGCTCCATGCCCATTTGTGCTGCAATGCTTACTCACGAGTAAGCGCAGCAGCACCCGGAACAGGTGGCCACATCTCCCACGGTCCCAGGAAGTTCCCGGGACTGCAGAAGATTCGGGATTTTCCAGGGTTCCCTTATCCCTGGAAAATCCCATGTCCAACCCCCCACCCCGGGAGTCCCTGTGCGTCATTTGGACTCACAGGGACCAGCCGGGGGTCATCCCAGGAAAGGTGTGGAAAGGGCCCTAGGCATCTTTCTTGGTGGCCACTAATTTGCCTTACCTTTTTTAAAAAACACATTTTCTTACCAGCAGTTGGGATTGCTCTGAAATAAGTGTCTTTTGGTGCCGAAAACTGAGAGTTCTAAGGAGTTGTTTACTGCGTTGAGGCTCAGACCCCCACCTCTGCCTCATACTCAGTATTTTGGGCATGTCCTTTGCCATGCCTCCCATGGCCACCATTTTAATGGTGGTGTCCAGGACAGTTTCTCAAATTGCCAAATGTGCCGACAGGCCAAAAAGGTCGCCTGGTCCTGGTCTAATCCATCAACGATCCCTTAAATGTTGCAGCTCTAGACATAATATTGCCAACCTCCTACATGCCTTGCAGTTAAATTACAGGTGGCAGCCCATGTGGCAAATGCTAATCTCTAGCCAGCCAGTGCAGTTGTTATAACTGAATGGCCACTGCTATGGACTATTTCTTGAAACTGTGGTCCTCACTCTTTTATTTTTCCTTTCCCTCTAGAGAGCAATACTTTTCTTTCAGCAAAGGTAGCTTTGATGCTATCATTTAAGCAGTGGACAATATTGTCTGAGATGGCATGAATCAAACACAAAGGTTCAATCAGACAGAATGGCAGATATTTTAAGGAACACGCTTTACAGTCCGTTGCTTTTCGAACCGTAATGGTAGATCAGTGTTGTTGCTCAAAGGCCATTAGCTAAATATTACACAATTCAGGTTCTGTTGATACGTTTGCAAAGAAATCCTCTTTCAAAGGTCTTTTAATGAGGTCCAGATGAGTAATGCGAGCACAAGAAGCCACACTGTTGTCAGTCTTGTATGGCAATCAATCTTGGAATAATTTCAGGGTTTACAGAAGAAGCACCTAATACTAGGTCCAGAGAAATCTTAACCCAATAAGAGGTGTGGATGCCTCCTCTGTGTCCTTTAAGAACACAGCTTGATCCAGACGGTTTCACATTTATTTGAGTTTGGTAACCCCCTGACACCACAATTTACCCAAGTTTCAAGCCAGGGATAAAGTTGTGTATGGCAGGCAGTGATCAGAGTGATGCTGCATTTAAATAAATATACTAGAGCCAGAGACACTTTGCCGGGTTGTGATTTCTCCCTGGCAAATAACCTGCACCCTGCTTGGTGTTTTTTACAGAAAGGTGATCTAAATATAAATAAACAAATACAAAATGAAGAGCATTAGTGGCTCAGTGTGGGGGTGCTGTCAGCACTGCATAACCCAGCCCCCTGTTTTGACAAGATTGCTTTACAATCCCCCAGGCTTGTTGTTTGTGTGTATGCTCCCCTTTCATATTTTGCCATGGCTCTAGGGCAGGGGTGGGCAATTTGTGGCCCTCTAGATATTTTGGCCTACAACTTCCATCATTGCACACCATTGGCTATGCTGTTTAGGGCTGATGGGATATGTAGGCTAAAACATATAGAGGGCCATACATTGCCCTTTAGTGTGTGTGGAATGGATATTTGGGAGGTGGACGAAAAGGAAAGGCAGTAACCCTATCCAAAACATTTAGGGAGATTTTATGCTGATCAAAAGAGTGCTAGAATGCAGATACTAGAGCTCTCTGCTGCAATAACTCCTCATCCCCATCCCTACTATGCTATAGGGGAGATCTATCTATCTATCTATCTATCTATCTATCTATCTATCTATCTATCTATCTATCTATCTATCTTCATCATCATCATCATCATTATCTATCTATCTATCATCTATCTATCTATCTATCTATCATCTATCTATCTATCTATCTATCTATCTATCTAATGTCGGGAGAAAGACAGGGGGAGTGTGACTCTGTTGATTCTCCTTGATCTTTCAGCGGCTTTCGATACCATCGACCATGGTATCCTTCTGGGATGACTGGCTGAGTTGGGAGTGGGAGGCACTGCATTGCAGTGGTTCCGCTCCTACTTGGCGGGGCGGCTCCAGAAGGTGGTGCTTGGGGGACATTGCTCAGCCCCATGGATTCTCCAGTATGGGGTTCCTCAGTGGTTAGTCTTGTCCCCCTTGCTGTTCAACATCTACATGAAACCATTGGGAGCGGTCATCTGGAGTTTTGGAGTGAGCTGTCATCAGAATGCTGATGACACACAACTCTATTTTTCCTTCTCATCTTCAGCAGGTGAGGCTGTGGATGTGCTGAACCAGTGCCTGGCTGCAACAATGGACTGGATGAGGGTTAACAAACTGAAACTCAATCCAGACAAGACTGAGATGCTGTTAGTGGGTGGTTCTGCTGACTGGATGGAGGATGTTCAACCTGTTCTGGATAGGGTTGCACTCCCCCTGAAGGAGTGGGTTCATAGCTTGGGAGTTCTCCTAGAACCATCTCTGTCACTTGAGGCTCAGGTGGCCTCGGTGGCACGGAGTGCCTTCTACCAACTTCGGTTGGTGGCCCAGCTACGCCCCTATCTGGACAGGGATAACCTGGCTTCAGTTGTCTATGCTCTGGTAATCTCTAAATTGGATTACTGCAATGCACTCTAATTGGGGCTGCCTTTGAAGACGGTTCAGAAGCTGCAGCTTGTGCAAAATGCAGCGGCCAGAGTGATAACAAGAACCAGAAGGTTCGAGCATGTAAGACCTATTCTGGCCCGCTTGCATTGGCTGCCTATACGTTTCCGAGCCCAATTCAAGGTGCTGGTTCTAACCTATAAACCTTACATGGCTTGGGACCACAATACCTGATGGAACGCCTCTCCCGACACGAACCTACCCGTACACTACAATCTACATCTAAGGTCCTCCTCCAGTTGCTTACTCCGAGGGAAGCACGGAGGGTGGCAACAAGGGTGAGGGCCTTTTCAGTCATGGCCCCCCAATTTTGGAATGATCTCCCCGACGAGGCTCGCCTGGTGCCAACATTGTTATCTTTTCGGCGCCAGGTCAAGACTTTTCTCTTCTCCCAGGCATTTAACAGCATATGATGAGGGTTTTGTGTTTTTGTGTTTTTGTGTTGTTGTTGTGCTTTGACCCAGAAGGATATTGTAATTTTAATTTGTTTTTATGCTTTATGGTTTTAAATTTTGTATATTGGTATTTTTAATGTTTAATGTGTTTTATTTTTGTAAACCGCCCAGAGAGCTTTGGCTATGGGGCGGTATATAAATGGAATAAAATAAATAAATAAATAAACAAACAAATAAAATAAAATTGCATTTTTGTAAGCCTTTCTAGAGATTTATAGCTGCGCACACTCCCTTTTCTCATCCCCCATTGCAATTCACGTAGAGCTTATGGAAGCAAGTCTTGTAAACTGGTCTCTACATATCTGAACGCCTCCATAGGGAGAATGAAGTCACATCGCTAAGTTGATATAGGTCATATGTGATGTCCCAAGTCCACCGGAGAGTGCATGCCAATTAACTACTAACTACCCATTGTCAGCAGCCCCTAAATAAAATGATGTGCCGCTAGATGTTAAGAGAGTGTACTCATTTATATACAAAATAATTTAACACTTGCCTGCTTACCTTGTGTCAGAGGCTTTAGCAGAATACCAAAGTACTTTAGCACATGGTGAAAAGCCCCTTATTACCTGTTGCTGGACTTAGCAGTACGTATTTTACTATGCAATAATTTTGTCTACCAAATGCCTGTGCATTGCCTTGCATATTAATATGGCTATAAGTGCTATGTAGAAGCTTAAATTAAGTTACTTTTTTCACAGTTCTTTTAGCAGACCTGATGTGTTGCTATGGAGATTTCAGGTTTCTCAGTCATGTCATCGTCTGGCAAATCAACTGAGCCAGCATCATTGCTTCTTTTGTATATTATTATCCTGAGCAACTCCACATCATTTGCAGACTCATTCAGTAAGCAGTAATGCACAGACCTGTGGACCAACCTTATTTGTTCATTAGAATGCAACAATGATAAAGGTCACCAGGTAATGATGAGCTCATTTTGCCCAGAAAGAAAGAAAGAAAGAAAGAAGCTCTTAAAATCCATGGGATGAAACTGATTTAACTACATGTGCATTGGCAAATAGGCCCCGATTCAGCTATAGTTACTATTAACAGCAACGGATGGCATCCCCATTGACAGCAAAATATACATTCAACAGGCAATGGGGCATGGAACGGGGTTGTGCACATAGATCAGGGGTGGGCAACATGTCACTTGCAGCCTCATAAGAATGTAAGAAGAGCCATGCTGGATCAGACTAAGTCCAGCTCTATGTTCACATATTGGCCAACCAGCTGTCAACCAGGGATCCACAAGCAGGACATGGTCCAACAGCACCCTCCCACCCATGTTCCCCAGCAACTGGTGTATCTAGGCTTGCCCAGCCTAGATACACCAGAATAGTTGTTTTTAAATGGATATTGTATTTATAACCTATTTTTATGCTCCTTATGGTTTAAAATTTTGTATATCAGTTTTTTAATGTTCAGTGTTTATAATTTTTGTAAACTGCCTAGAGAGCTTTGGCTATGGGGCGATATATAAATGCAAACAATAATAGTGCCTCTGATACTAGAGGTAGCTGATGTTTCCCCACCCCTCACCCCCAGTGGCACATTGCTGAATGCACCAAAAAGCCACAATTAAATCAAGGTGACTCTTTCGTTGGATCAAGGAGACTGTGTCTGTCTGCACCATACGATAGGACTTCCCACCTGATGTGTATTGCAATCGAGGACAGGGAAGTTTTGTATTTACCCAGGAATAATATATTGCATTTTGAAATATGGGGAAAAATAAAGTGCAGTATCCTTCCTTGCGAAGCGCAAACTTGAGAGAACAGGGACTGTACAATAAAAGAGCAGCAGTGCACAATTATTACACCCATGCACACACAAACATGACTGTGAGGCAAGAGCCTAGGCCAGCCTCCTCCAACCTGGTGCCCTCTAGATGTGTTGGACTGCAATTCCCAGCATTCCCAGCCGGCATGTGAGTTGCAGTCCAACTCCTATTTATTTATGAGAGTAGTCAACTCCTATTTATTTGAACTAGTGCTGTGCCAAATCCTTTCCCCTATTTTCAGGAACTTGTTCTCTCCCTGCGAAAGAGGCATTTTTTTTCGCCTCTTTCACAGGGAGGGGGAGGATTTCAGAGAATTTTCTCCTTGGGCAGGGTGGGGGACAACATTTCCACATTTAAAAGTGTAGCCTGTTGTTTAGTAGTCTTCTTTCTATTATTATTATTATTATTTTTAAAAAAACACACCCCAGCACTTGGACAAGACCGGCATTTCTTCATGAATACCTATTGGCAACCATGTGACCTCTCCCTCTCCAATAGGCATTCAGGAAGAACTCCTGGGCTCCTGAATGTGTCAGGGGTGTTTTATAAAAAATAAAAGATTAGAAAGAAGACCCTCTCAAAACTTTCTACACTTAAAAAGGTATGTAGAAACTCTGCCCCCCCACTCTTCAAGGAGAACATTCTCCGAAATCCCCACCTCTCCCAGCCTCTTTCTCCAGAGTTTTCATTTCTCCCCTACCTCCCACAAAATGTCAAAAATGGAATGATCATAATTTTCTGCACATCACTAATTTCAACATTTAGGCCACACTAGTAAATGTACCTGGAATACTGTCTGTGGGTTAAATCCAACAACATGTCAGCAGGCTTCTGCCAATGCGATATTGGATTTAACCCATAGATGAGCAGGATGGGACTTTCTCCCTGTCTCCTCCTCACTGTAGCCTTCCATGCCACCTATAGTCTGCTCTAGAGAGTTGCTATCAGGGAATGACAGTGTTGGATGCAGCCCTAAGTCTTTGGTTTTAAATCAAATGTAAGACCATTCTTATTCAAGTTAGAAACTTAAAGTCACCGATGAAAGTATAAAGAAGAGGGAAATGGGAGAATTGGTCATTGTTAGGCATTTCTAAGACCACTTTTACTCCATTCTGAAATATGTTTACTTGGAAGTAAACCAACCTTTAAGGTTATAGACCTAGTGAAATTGCTCAGTTTCAGTGTGCTTTTGCTGACACGGAGCTTTGAAAACTGGAAAGGCACTTAGAATTGTTCTCCCATAATAGTGCTGGTGAAATTTCTTTTGATGTGCTCACAAGAACCAGTTTAAATAGAATTTTGTATTCTAGACATAAGAATATTAACATTGGTTGTTTGTTTCCTACCTTCGATGGTGCTGTTATTCAATTATTCAGATGTCAATGTAACCCAACTTTGAGCTTTGTATTTAGCTGCCATATAAATCTAGCAAGTGTTTGATAATAACTCTTGTCATACAACCTCTACAATCGTAGTATCTGTTTCTGACTGTTTGATGCAGGAAGCATTGAAATAAATAGGAGTTTTACTCCGGCATGAGGATCACTCTCCATATTCATAGCCAGCTTTCCAAAAATACCTCTCTGGTGGGTGTCCTTTTCTGTGGTCCCTTGAGGCTCATAGGGGAAGCTGGTAGGAAGATCAAAGCAGGAAGAAAGTAGGACCTTGGTTAGCGCCAATTGTATCCTGCTGGCTGAACCTCTCTCCTACTAGGACAATAGGAAGATGCTGACCCAGTTTCCAAGGCACAGCAGCCCACTCTGACTTAATTTAGTTGTGGGGCCTGTCACATTATGCTGGATGCCTATGGTTACCCCTGCTTGCTGTGTTTTGCTGTGTCATGTGAACTTAGCATCATGGATTATTTGAGGGGGTAGACAATCCTCAAATAACCCTAAAACAAGCTATGGGTTATGTGAGAGTTTTCTGCCCCATCAAACAACCCACGACGCTGGGTTCGCATGACATGAAAAGTAAGCTACGAGCGCTCCACCACTGCCTGCATATTCAAAATGGTGACTGGTGTGCTCTGCTAAGCCTTGTGGGGAAACTAGCCCATGGCAGCTTAGTGTTACATGCAAACAGGTTGGTTGTCTCAGCAGGTAGCTAAACCAACTGAAGCCTTGTGCAGGCTGAAAGGACCTTTATCGTGGTCAGCTCTGCTGCCCTCCTTAAGGATCTGACTGGATTGTTAAAGGGCCCTCATCTGATTTTGTAACCTGATGCTTCTGTGAAGCTGGAGAGATGGATGTTCTTCTGCGGACTCATCTTCTGATGGCAGGATTGTGTCATCTGGCCAGGAAGGCCTTAATAAGGCACTGACTGTCCTACCCCTGATAAAGTAACCTGATAAAGTAGCCTTGAATCCTGCGCTGCACACTGGAAAGTCTAAGGGCTGGGGGGTCATGACAGTGGTGGGGGCACTGACTCCCCTTTTAGATCAGTATCTATGGTACATAGAGTAAGTAATTTTGATTTGTAAGCCGTGCATAATTTCATAACAGTGGGTGGTTAGCAGAAGGATTGGACATGTCTGCTCAGTTAAATCCAACTCTCAGCTCACACTCAAATCCACATGAGCTACATTTCAGAAGTGCCGTCTTTGTCTGCTGTGATATGACTCTTCCAATCGGCTGTGTGTGCATTACCCTTTTTGAGTATGCAAGCAACATTTTCCTGTTCATCAGAAGAATGAAGTAAACCCGATTAGATTTGTTCTCCATCTGGGAGCAGGAAATTAACTTTGGAGATGATTTAAATCTCTTGCCCAGGGAGGGACTCTTCCTACTTAGAGTTCAACAGTTCAATTTGATAGAGACCTCTACCAGTATTTCTAATGCATACGGTTAAGTGAAAAAGAAGAAGAAAATGCGCAGTGTATGTTGCCTGGATCCTTAGAGTGAGCCCACTGGCGGCACTTCTTTTCATAGTATCAACAAACATTGAATGAATGCTGAGCTGGTTAAATACAAAGGGATGGTGAAATCGTGCAAAACAATAAAGTCTGGCCTCCCATTATTTTGCCTTGGGCTGAGGGTAGCCGCAATTACAATCTCAAGGCAGATCATGTACACTGATTACATAGAATGGTTGGTTGTGATAAAATACAAGGGGGGGGGAAGGAAGATGGAGTCAGTGTCTGCACTACAACTTCATCCACCTTAACAATTACTTCCTCTTGCCGGGGAAGTCTTGAATTTTAGTTCAAAAAGGGGGTTGGAAAGGATCTCTAACGGAATTTTCAGGATACTCATCTACTATCTCCAGGATTTGGAGTAGGGAAGTTCCCAGTTGATGACAGGGGTCAGGCCACCATTCATGATATCAGGAGTGAAACCTCACCCCTGACACCAACTGATCCCTGGCTGAAGCACCAGCCAGAGCTTCTCTAAGCAGTGCCTCAGCTAGGGAGCCAGCTTCGCGCTGTATATGGCTTTCCCCCAGCTAAGCAGGCTTCCCAACAAAGGCATTGGCTAGGGAAAGCCCAGGTGGCCTATCTTCACTCCTCTGTCACCTTCTGCACTACTTTTTCCAGTATCCTGAGACATGTTCTACCATTGTTGTGGATTTCCAGTGGATGCTTGCCAGTTGTTTACATTCATCAGTTGGTCTCCTCCCCGTTCTCCCCTCTGAGGGGTGGGGGAGGTGGATATTTCAGCTGAAGTCCCACAGGCTGGATGGCCCTTGGATCGAAGGTTTCTCAGCCTTTCGATACACATTTGTAGTGTAGACTCATACAGCGTGAACATGTTATGTTTTCCCCTTGGTTGGGTTTGCATACATGTTACCACAGTAACAGTGGCAGAGAAGGCTTGAGTCACTCGCATGGCCACTTTCTAGACTATCTTATGATATGTGAAGAAGGAAGTCGTGCTTCTCTCCTATGGCGAAATGCGTCACTTGCACATGCTCTGTCAGCGCAGATGCTTTTAGGGTGATACACACAAAGAGAAGCAGATGGTGGGATTCCTTCTTGTGGAAGTTCTTCCTCACATTTTCTAGGGCTTCCTGTCAGCTGCCATATTGTCACTGGAACAATGTTGGCTTACATAATCACTGTGCAACTTGGCTGTCTTAATTGTTGGAATCCACATGTTCTTCTGTCAGTCTCCATTTCCAGAGCCCACCTGATCTCTTGTTTGTGATCTCAGCAGTGAGCACAAGTAGTCTATGATATTTTGCTCTTTCAAACGCTTGCAATAAGAATCATGCCCCATATCATATGGAAGTTTGCCATGGACCCCAGCCTACGCATATTGTATCAGTAGTGCTTCACTGTTGGTTCTAAAAATATCGGTACACTAAATGACTACTTGCTTTGTTTACACAGTAAGACCAGTCCTGTTATATTGGAGGGCAGTGGATGGATGATGATGATCCTTTCTTTGGGCTTGTTGACCGTAGTCTCTTCTGGCCCCCATGTTTCTCGTATGTAAATGGAGAATATTCTCTTGAAAGTTTCAGTGATGCATAAGCAGGAGGAAACTTCAGAACATGGAAAAAGTAGGATTAGGCCAAAATGCACTACTTATGAATTCTTGTTTCCATTTGGTAGAAGGGAACAGTAATGCAGTGGATACTTATAAAATAGACAACAGTGCTGTGGCATTAATACTATTGACAGAGGAAAGCTGTGGCCACCACAAGCAGGGTATGAGGTGGTATGTGCTTGTCATAATTTCTCTTAAATGTGTGGGTTTGAATCCCTGTATATTCGTCCCTGTTAGTGCTTAATTAGGGTTGCCATCTCTTTTTTTTTCTGACAAACTTCCCATCTTTAATAGCTACTTGGCAGGCAGGTACAACGTGATCCTCTCCATGCCTGGAATAGCTGTACCTATTGAATTCGGCTGGTGCAGGTGGGTGAGAATTTCTTTTCAGTTGGTGTTATATATATTATATGCCAAAATTCACAACGTTCTTCATATTCAGGAGAGAAAAGACTTGATTTTTTAAAACCGAATGTGAGAGAAAATGACTGACAGATTCACTCACTCCTAGTTTAATGAACTTTTTTTTGTAGCATGCTGAAAAAAGAAGCATGGATGGTCTTATCCATTGTCATGAGATATCTTAATGCTAAATGTCAACTGCTTTGGAATCATTTTTTTCAGTTTGCACAATATTTTTGTCCATGTATCCCTCAGATCTAGCTTGTTTTGGCTAATGTAATATGTAAACCAGGCAAACATGCGTATGACCAGCAGCCTGGAATTTTGGGTTCCCTCCTCCTTGGTAAATTAGATCATGCAATTGCTGCAGACCATAGCTATGATTGCCCAGTTTACCCCGTGCTTGCCTCTACAAGTAAATGCCCAGGCTAAGATGTAACATATATTGTGTGAATCAGCCCTTGGTTACTGAAAAACTAACTGCTGCTTTAAAGGGGAAGTGATTTTAAAAGCTTACGTAGTAATGACGGCAGAACAGAAGTGAAAATAATAAAGCTGTGTTAGGATACAATCTACTTCTGGTTAACGTTGGCTTGGAATGTTTAGAATGCTGTTGGTAGCTTCTCCCTTTGGGAACTTTGTTTACTGAGCCTATTGAGTTTATATGCCCTGACAGAGCATGGCTGGAAGGAAAAGGGGGAAAGCGTGATATGCAGAAAATCAACCATGGCTGGAAAATATGCAACAGGGATTGTCAAACTTCATCCAGTTAAAGTTGTGACTTCCTTAGAAAAGACGACTTTGTATTACCTTTCCCCACAGAAAGAATTTAGGACAAGTTATTTCAAGAGAAAGATGCATGGGGGAAGGAACGGTTTTAACATAGTGGCAGAAGAAAGGATGACCTCTTGCTCCTCAAGTAACGCGAGGGTTGCCTCAGGAAGGCCTTTTTCTAAATGGAGCTGCCATACTGATGTGTCTGGGGAAACCTCACCACACTTGTCACTTTTGTGTGTAAGAGGATTATAAAAAGGAGGGTGCTGGTTTTGACTGGGAGAGGGAGGGCTTTCCACACACAACACTTTTTGACCTCATTTGGAAAGTTACAGTTTACTGTTTGCACTGGATCCAGCAAACAGCAGCTCCCCTCCCAAACCAAATGGACGCTGTTTTGTTTTTATTCATTCAAGTTTAATTTCATTTCGTAGGATATTGTTGGCTGTGATACAGCATGGGAATATGCATGTGCACGTATGGCCTACGGAGACATTTCAGTCGAGGTAGCAATGGTGAGAAAGAGGATGAGGAGCATTAACTGCAGGTGACAATGGCAGTTGGAAGGTGGACTCACTGAAGGAGGTGGGCCAGTGAGGATGTCTTGCCCAAAAGCCCTCAGAAAGCCCTCAAAAAGCCCTCCCCATCGTGCTTTTTTCTGCCTTCCCCAACAGTCACTCAGCATTCTGTACCCACTGAACACATTCAGTCCTCCTTATTGGGCTGTTTGGGGGTTTCCCCTCAGTTTTTATGTACTTTTGAAAACGTTGTGGTCCCCTCAACCTGTTGATACCACCTTTCATGGATGCTGCCATTTTGTCTCTATAATGATGGGCACTTGGAGAATGAGTTTGCTGTTGGTATATAGGATAGTGCGAGCAATACTTAAAATTGTATTTTTGAGCTCATGTCACTCTGAAGATAATTTTATTGCTATGTTTGATTAAATGGGATGTTGTTAGTTATTAAGCTTAGTCCTTCATTCTATTATTTGTATTTTATCTACTGTATCTGGTTGTTTTTGTTTTTGCTAGTACTGTTGCTATTACTGTTTTTTAAAAATTATTTTAAAATGGCAGGGTACTTGTGTTTTAAATAAATAAAACCTGTGGCGCTCTACATCAAGGACACCATTTTGAATCAGGGATGGAGGGGAGAGTCAGATTATATGCAGAGAGCTGCTCTTAGTTTCATTCAAGGTTAGAAAGGAATATGGGAAAATATTGTTGAATTACAGTTATAGTCATATTCTCTAACTGTTTCAGGGAATACTCATAAAATGTCAAATTGCAAAAAAGCAGTAAGTTCATTTACAATCTTAAAAAAAAGGATTAATAGAAACTGTAGCAAACAACACAACCATCCTTTTCTTTTTCATGCAAAGGGATGTTTTCCTTTGACATGCATACCTAGTTCATGTTTTCATGTAACAGTTTATAGACAAACTGTATATAGGACCAGTGAGACAGCCAGTTATATTTATTTATTTACCTATTTGTGCATATATTGCATGTCCTTACTGGGCATTCCTGAGGATGGGAGAATAGAGCTATGTGCAGAACATCAGACCTGCCTGGAAAATATGCAGTAGAGATTTTCAGACATACTACCGTTACGGTAATGTCATGTGGTCTTCAACGGAGAACAAGAAAAGGATTATATTGTCTTTGAGGTGACTTCTATGCTCCTCCTTTGCCAAATCTACAAGTATCCCAGGTAAAAGTGGCAGGATCTTGCCACAAAAAAATTAACTTCTTTAAGGAATTATATATACACATGCAGAATTGAAACCTACACTACTCCCAACAATCCTTAATCAACATGTTCTTGGAGGTGTTACATAGGTAGGAAAAAATGTTCTTTCATTCTGCCATTTGGAAGTGCCTGCATATTACATAGAATTTTCAAAAAGTCAAAAAGTCCTGGTGAAATATTGTGATTTGAGAGCACTTTTATAAGTTATAACTAAAAAAAAAAGAAAAACAGAGAGCTAAATCTGACACTTGGACTAATGCTATCAGCTTTCCAAAGAAAATTGTATGAAGTCCCATTTTTAGAAAACTGGTTCACCATTGATACTTCTAAGTTAAAAATATAGCATACTATTAATGACTGCATTATATACATCTAGTTTGCATGCATTCTGCATGATTTTGCCCTGTTTCTCATGGACAATTCAGTAGGATTTAGGAATATACTAGCTCTACAAACATATTTATGGATGGGAATTGGACAACATACATCTTTCTATGCATGAAAACAGACTGTTGTTGTTGTTGGGACTATGAGTGATTCTAGAAAATCACATCCCCTTCCATCCTCCACAACAGGTAATGAGCACAGCTCTGCCAGCCAGTTGGCAAGGTAGAACCTCATATGCAGCCATGTGAGAACAGTCATTTGTGAACACCTCCGTATCATGGCAAGTGCTACTCTGTATTTGTAGCTATGCAATCTAAATTCATTGCAGCCAGTGAAATCCCTGGTGCTGCCAGAAATTGCAAAATCAAAGTGACCTGAAATATACTTCAAGGCATAAGCATTTTTTACTTTTGTCAACATCACATCCTATTTAAATCCTACTAATTACAGCAAGACAAGATAGTATGAAAACTTGTAGACTTATTGCACAGTGCTATGTACACTTACCCCATTGAAAATCTGGTAAACATGCATAGGATGGCACTGTTAGACAGTGGGGTGGGGAACTGTGTTCAAATTCCTTCTTAGCTTACTCACTAGGAGACCTTGAACCAATTATTCTCTTTCAGCTAACCTACACGTTACAGCACATTACAGCCTATAGCTCATGGCTCCCAAATCCAATAGGCTCTGACAGGGACGCCTGGAGAAAACCCCCAGAGGGAATCCCCTCTGTTATCTGTGAGCTGTGATTACAGTGAAGGTTCCCCTGCATGCCACTTCCCCACCCATTGGCAGTGGGAGTATTGCACAGGGAAATCCTTGTTCTAACATAAGATCAGAGATAAAAGCAGGGATGTGGGTGACAGGGGACTTGGAAGAGCAAGGTCATTCATGTGCCATCTGGAGTCTGTTGGGAGTATTGCAACCTTGTCTGCAAGTTACACAGCTAGCCTTTGGATCTCTATAGCCTATGATGTAGTTTCCTGTGATTTCTTCTTTTATACCTCCCCTCCCCTTCCTTTCCCCACCCCTTTTGCTGACTTCCACCATTGTTGAGAGCACATGTGTTTGCTCTCTTTTCCCTGCCTATGTAATGAAAAACAAAATGGACGGAACAAACCCTTTTTGAAAATTCTACATGCCACCTGCATTTTTATGCCAGATCCTTCATGAGTAAAGCCACTTCGCTATTTTTTTTATTTAACCAAAGAAGGGTGTGGTCTCCTTTTATTCTAAGATTGCCTAGTGTGCAGGTGGGACTGGTAAACACCCATTCTGTTTTGCCTTTTTGTTTTTCCTTTGCTAACTGCCTCCCTAACAAGAGGCATCATTGCTAAACAATCCCATCAGAGTCCCTTTAGGCGACACTGGGTGCTGTGCGATGCTAGGGACTCAGCAGGTGCTCCCAGCGCCTTTCAAGTCTGTTTCGCCATGTTGAATTAACCATGGACCTCTGTGCCTCCCTCAGCATAGATGATGCTGAAATATATGTGTGGTGTAATGACATCAGTGAGCATGGCCATGTCCCATCCCATGTCATCCATCTGTGGAGGGCTTGGTGGTGGTGGTGGGCACTGTACTGTCCCCACTGTGGAAGTGTTCTACACTCTGCTCTGCAGGATTGTTAGAAGGAAGAAATGGGATTACTCAGACAGTGCTTTGAGCTTCTTGGAAGAATAATGAGATACAAGTGGGATTAATACCTAGATTTAAGATGGATATAGTGGAATATTTATTTGTTTATTTATTTATTATATTTTAAATCTGCCCTTAACAAAAGTCCTCATATGGATTGGAAAATGCCGTGGTATGTATCTCTGTTCTGTGTAGTTTCTACGAATTTATCTCTTATTGTGACAATTAAATACTGTTACTTACATATGACTGAGAATGCAGCTGTGTAGCAGTAAAAGCTTGTTTCAGAAGGCAGCTGCCAAAGCATAGATTAGATATTTCAGTTCCTTTCCAATTTTAAAAGGACAACTCTGACAACATCTGCTACTTCATTTGTTCAAAGCCTGGATGCAATGAAGGGTGCCCAAAATTTGTTTTGGATTACGCATTAGAGATCACTTTCCCTCATGAAGCCCAGGGCAAGCCCAGTTTTAGGGGAAAGGTAGCCCAGCTGGTATTTTGCACTTAATTGTGCACTGTACTACCAACAAAATGGTCTGATCTTGGCTTCAGTGATGGTTGAAGGCATTCTACAACACTCAGCATGTAACACACACCACACACATGTTGACAGGGGAGCAGGAAGTAAACATAAATCCAAAATTACTTAGGCATGCCCCATTGAAATGGGTCCAGTAAAACAAGACCCATTTAAGACTTGCCTGAGAGACAGGACTGAGTAGATCTTGAGATGCTGGGGCTGTGAGGCTACAGGTTTCACAGTGGCCTTTGAAGGCAACTGGGGATGTTGGGGATCATTTGAATTCTTTAGGTCTCAGTGAAAATGGACTTTCAAATTATCCACCTTCTTTGTGGGCAGAGTCATGGGGAGCAGGGATGTCACCAAATATTCTCCATGGTGATATGAAATTCTTCACATTTCTTGGAGAAAAAAATTTAGATGGGGCTCAGCTCAGCTCACCTTTATTTATTTACTACTTTTATATTTTGCCTTTTTTCCTCCAAGGAACCCATTGGAAGTGGCATGGGTATAGCTTCTTTTTCGTTAAGGTCCCCTCCCCCTGCTACCACAAGCAGAAGCAAAAACCAGAGCGCCAGGATTGGCAAACTGGCTGCCAGTTATATCCTGTACAATGTTCCAGACACAGTGTTGTTTTGGGGTCTTGTGGGGTGAAGGTGGTAACTGCCAAAAAATTATACTTCTAATGGAGAAGAATGTTCAGAGGATATTCTTCAAATAACTTGCCCTCTCTCTTTTTTTATTTTTTTGAGGGCCCTCGGAAAAGAAGATGTTCAGAAAATTATTCTGTGAAGTTTTAGCTCAGCTCAAGTCTGGAGACAATTTGTGTCATTCACAGTTTGGTTCTAAGTCCCAGGGCCAATTAAATGAAGTCTGCATTATATTTGGTCACACTGCAACTTCTGACAGGGGCTGTTACTCCTCAAAATGGCATTGGGAAGATGATGATTATTCCGTCTAATAAAATACAATTAAAACACTGGAAATTGGTTCTAATATGCTACTCCTCTCAATACTGATTCTTGGTCAATTATTCCAAAAGTTGCTCCTGCAGATTAAGTTAGGCCCAAAAAATACGTCAGAGTTATGGTTCTGTAGCATGATTTTTGCAAATGAAAGCCATTCTGGAATTTGCTTTTCTGAGGCAAGCCTGGTTATAATCTTTAGAAGAAAGAAGGTGAGGAACTATTCATTGCCAAGCTAGAAAAATATGAATGTGCTACTTCCATTGGACTGTATCCACGACTGTCCAAGAGCTAGCGGGACCCACCGCTAACACAATGGGAAACTAGCAGATCCCGAAGCAACCAGAAATGCACTGAACCTCTCATTTACAGAATGGAGCAGGTCAGCAAACCCCCAGAAGGGAGCTCCACTGACCTATTCCATTCCAGAAATGGGCATTTCATCTCATTTCCTGGGTTGCTTTCGGAAGCACTAGCTTCCTGTTTTGCTAGTGGTTGGTTCTGTGGGCACAACGGAATGAGCAGAGGTGCAGCTGCAGATTGGATACTGCCCATTATATTGTAAACTCTGTCTGAGAAGTAAAAGAAAGTAATTTGACAGTCACTGAAATGATCTGTTTATTTGCTTTAGTGATATATTTTACAATCATATTCTGAGCTCAAATGAACTGCGATGCCAGAACTCTAGCTGACAGACTGCTTTGTGAAAGACTACATCATTTTCTGCTGGTGTAGCTATGCATATCTAAAATTTAATCCCAAAATAACAGGGCTAAGGAGGCTAATGATCCAGGTTTGAGAAGTGTGTTGTCGTAAAGCAAGACGTGAAGATAGTAAGAAACAAATGGCTATCAATATTTCTAAATAGCACACAACAGTCTAGCTGTGTCTCTTTTTAAAAATAATTATCATTATACAAAATATGCAACACGTACAATCCATTATATGCAATTCATACCATTTTCATTATCTTCTATTCAAATAGAGCAATTCATAACAAAGGGGCGGGGGAACAAGTTGTACTGTATCTTCAAATCTGGTTTTCCGAAATGCCACAAACATTTTTCACAAAATACCATTTTTTCATATATCTGTCAGAATTTTCCTGCTTTTGATCCTTCAAAAGAAGAAGAAGGTAATTTTAGGAATCAGTACAGTGTGCCGTATTTTCCAGTACTAGAGCCATCTCTTCTGTGTTGGGTTTCAAATACTCTTGCAAGAAAATTCATGTGTTTTCATATTAGTAGTCAGTCAGTTGTCTAGTCTCAGTCATCACCGCCTGGTGATTCTTCCCCATGTGACGGACACCTCCCACCACAAGACGCATCTATCACTCTGCCTTACGCATCTGCAGAGCCACAGGTTGGATTAAGTAATCAAGATTTCCAGTGTGAATTGGCCCAGTGGAACTGCAGTCCTGTTTTCGCACACTCGTTGCATCTTAATAGATGAATGGATGAATTTCTGCATCTTAATCAAGATTCAAATGCCTAACCAAATCAAAGTAGTGCACATGTTTCATGCACCCCCTCTTTTGTGCATGGGTGTCTTTGGGTCAATCATGTTAAATGTGAACTGTGAGGAACTATATCCAAGATTCCCACCCCTACACCCAATTATACTTAAGGTGTAATCCTATGCATGTTAAGGCTGGGGAATGCTGGGGGTTATAGAGCTTTTCTCTGTCTAAGCATGCACACGATTCCACTCTTACCTGTTATTATTGTCCTGCAGCTTTCTCTAGGGTTATCCTTCTCTTAAGACACAAGCCTAGCAAAAAACACAGAACAGACTAGAACAACTTTGGTATATTACTTCAATGTACCACCCCAAAGCACTGTGACTGGAGAGCCCTGGTACAATAATTCTCTGTGATTAGAAGCTAGAGCTGTCATCTCAATCCTACTTCCTACTGCTCCCTTTCCCTCCCCTCCCCGGCATTTCCCTTATATGGAAACCTGGAGTGGGGGGCATGTATCAATTCCCCCAGTGTCAGTGGGTCCCTCAAATCTCTGGAGCAGGTTTGAAGCTTTGGGAAGAGCCTGTTTCATGTCAGGCTGCATTGGGAGGTCACCTGTTTCACCTTGGACAATTTCCAAATCTCTCCAAAGATTTGGCCGAAGTGAATGTGCACCCCTAATATGTAGAGTACGGGGCATGCACATTTCACTCTTGGTCATGTTAATAACGGACAAATCAAAGCCCATCAATTTCATGTGTGTGTTTGTGTGTAGCTTTTTGCCTTAAAAACGCACATGGCACTTCTCCTTCAAATGTATCTTTTACTATAAAACCCACTCAGGTGTCCCCCCTCCCTTTTTGAAGAGGATGACCTGAAGGTTACTCTGCTGTGGGAAGGGTGACTGTGAGTCAAGAAGCCTTCATAATCAAATCACTGGTTTCAGGGCCCAGATATGAAAGAAACAGCCTTTCCTTAGGTTTCCAAGTGTGAACGCTTTGGAAGGGACAAATTATATTAGTTACTAAGGGCACATTTTACAAGCAATGAAGGGGAACCAACCTGTTCATTGTTTTCAATAGGAGCAATAACTTCAGCTAAACATGCCAAGGCACAAAAAGTGGGTCATACTGCATAAACTTTCATGGTGGCTGCAGACATTAAATAACCCTGTGCTCTTCTGTGTGTGCTGCATTATCTATATTAGGCAGATGATAGAATACGGAGTACTAGGTTGTCCTTAGCCATGGAATTCTTTGTGAAAGCCCGGCCTATTGCTGTTGCTTTTTTCCTAGGCCTTTAACTTAATGCCATTCAAAACCTGGAGGACACGAGCACACACATAGAGAATGAGCATGAAAATGAACATTGGGTATCATTTAATAACCCCAACTCCTACGGATTAAAAGTTTTTTTTAAAAAAGTCATTTGAGGATTGTGGACCACAAAAGCATAAAAAACAGTTTTATTTTGTGAAGTGATGTGCTAAATATGATGTTTCTCTCCCCCCCCCCCCCAATTTCATTTTCTGCTGCAACTTGTTTCGAGGAAAATGCACACAAAAATGTGCATATGGGGTGAAATTGTAAACAAAATGCATATGCTTCACCAAAGTACACATAAACAGCATTTCAGTAGTGGAAAGTAGTTAGAAAAATATACATTAAAGTGTATATTACAAAAATGCATATGGATTTCCATACAGTTGTTTTTTAAAAATAAATAAATAAATAAATTGCAAGCTTGTGTGGAAATGAGACGGAATGAGCTTGACCTAAAAAGCCCGACAATCTTGGTAAGACGGAGAAAGACAAATCTGTCCAATGCAGAAGTGGTGCATTGACCATGCCCCAAGACATTATCTTCTTTATCATTAGGGATAGCCATTTCAATGGTGCTGCCTCACCTATGGAATCCCCTTACCCCACAAATGGCATAAAATATGGAAATTATGACTGTAATTTGCTAAAGGTAGGCTAATTGCAGCCAGTGAGTCGCAAGAGGACTGGATTTCTGGTAAGTCCCAAGTGGCAGGTGAATCCCAAGTGGCCTGGATTTTCCCCTGATGGACCCTGCCGTGACTGGTGGGCGACTCTTTAGAAACTGTTTTTATTGTAGATTTTGACATTACTGTGAAGCAAAAGGTATAGCAGAAGTAGGGAATGTTTTTCAGTCCATGGTCCAAATTCCAATCTAGCAAAGTTCTCAGGAGAACATATTCCATCTGTGGAATACTGATTCTTACTGATTTTAAACCTAGCCAATAAGCAGGATGTCTACTCATAGGTAAGCAGGATTGGACCATTGAGCAGCACTTTCAAATAGCATCCCAAATACCAAGCCTCCCCATGTCTATTCAGACATAAGCAGGATAAGCCTCAGAAGGAATCAAGACTGAATAACTCAGCAATTTCCTTCCCAGCCCCCTCTCCTTGTCAGGGAAAAGCTCTTACTTCTGATCTGCAGCTGATCAGAGATAAGAGCTTTTCCCTGTCTCAGGGAGGGGGCAGGACCCAGCAAAAAAACAGGCTAGCTGGATTGGGACTCCTTGTGGTTTGTACCTGGCCCATGGGCTGGATGTTCCCTTTTGCTTTGGTATAGAAATGTGGTCATACAAAATCAACTGTTGCCTGAAACCCACTGCCATTTTGTCTGTCCCTTACAAGTACCATGGTTCAAAAGGCTACATTTTGTCGGGTCTTGCAAATCTCGGCAAAATGTACTAGAAAGTTTCCTGCTGAACAAACTTGTGCCTTCCAGTTGTTTTGTACTACAACTCCATCAGTCCCAGTCAGTATGGCCAATGGTCATGAACGATGGGAGTTGTAGCCCAAAGCATCTGGAAGGCACCAAGTTGTCTACCCCTTTGAGATGGACAAAGGAGTGGTTATACACCCTCTATACACTGGCGTGGGACATTCTGAAACCAATAACCCTCAATATTCCTCTATTCCGAATATAATCAAACCAGCACTGTATTATCTATCCATTAGCTATGAACCCCCCCCGAGTTTTTAAGTGTCCTTCATAAGAACACTTTATAAGCCTAGGCACACAAAAGCCTAAACATACCTATCTACCTACCTACCTACCTACCTACCCACCCACTTCCTTTGTTAAGCAGGAAAGCACAGAAAACTTTCCTCTATGCACTTGGAAGTCTCCATTCCAGAACCATTCTACTCTCGGGAGTCTTTCTAATCTATCACAATAACTGATCCAGAACCCATGAACTGAGCAAGTCTGCTTCCCTGATCTCCCTCTGTGCATCCTCTGTGGCCTTTTCTAGACCTCCAGGCATTCTGGGAGGGAGGGGGGAGGCTCTCACGATATCCTCATCATGAGAGCATCCCTCAGCATGCACATGCGGCGCGTGACGTCCTGGAAGGAACCAGGGGATGTCATTTTTTTAGAGCCTGAGGAGGGAGCGCACGTGTGCTCCAGCGCCAGATGTAAGTAAAAAACAAACAACCCCCCCCCAAATCACTCCCTCCCCCTCCCTGCAATCCCAGGGGTGGCAAAATTGCTGCCACCCTGTCCCTTGATGGGCATGGAGCTGTGCGGTGCAGCTCTGTGCCTGAGTCAGCGCTGCACCAGGCAGGACAGGCGCCCACATCTCCCATGGTCTCAGGAAGTTCCCAGGACCATGGAGAAATTGGGATTTCCCAGGGATCCCTTATCCCTGGGAAAACCAGTCCCCATCCCTCCTGCCCCGAGGAGTCCCTGTGCATCATCTGAACGCACAGGGACCACCCAGGAGCAGTCCCGGTAAAAAAGGCCAGTGTAGAAAAAGCCTGTGTCTCCCAGTTTTGAGTGTTCCTTTTCTGCACTCCTACTTCCAGTAGACTCCACCCTGGAAAGCCTTGCTGTGACTGAAAAAACCAAACACGAGCCCCACATCCTCCCCCATATTTGGAAAGAGCATAAGGAAGGAAAAGTATAAATATCTCTCCGTCTTCCTCTATTCCTCTCACCAGCTTTTCAGTTTCTTCTAGAATTTTCCTCCCTAGAAGCCAAGAAATCACTGAGCAGCCCCTAGACTAGATAGGAGAGTGTACCCTTTTCTCCATGGTTTGGAGGAAGTGTGGCAGTGGTAAAATGCACTAAGGATTGGATTGGGGTGGGCAGAAGGTAGATTTCCAGATGTTTTGGACTTCAACTCCCAGAAGCCTCTGACAGCATAGCGAATGATCAGGAATGCTGTGAGATGAAGTCCAAAACATCTGTAATTCTACTTTCTGCCCACTCTTAATGATCCAAAGTCACACACACTGGCTCAATTCGGACGACACGATAGTCAATGGTGGGGTAATAATCAACTTTACAGTTGTTCATCTAGGGGGTACTCCCCACACAACATGGTAATAAATAATCAACTGTGGTGTGGATGAGGATCAGCACTGAGTTGACTATGGCAGCATTCGGATGACACAATAGTCAAAACAACTGACGATTGTTTTCCCCACACCAGTTGTTTATTGTGTCGTCCGAATTGAGCCACTGTGTTCTAGTGTATTTTGGAGAATGTGATAGTTTTGGTGCCAGCTCTGTTGGACAGCCAGTAGCTTGTCCTCTAGCAGAAAAGAGCTGCAATGGGAAAAAGTCCTAGCACATTTAAGCTAAATTTCCCACTGTCATTTGTGTTTCAGAAAGTCTTATCTGAACACAAGGGGTTGGATCCAGATTTAGTCATACTTAGAGTAGACCCATTGAAATCAGTGGGATATCAGTATTGATTAAATCTGGATCCAACTCAAGAGAAGTAGTTTGCAGTCAGTCAAGAATCCTGAACAAATGTGGTAACAAAATAAGTATTTTTTTATATTTCACTGCAAACCATAGCACAGAAGATAGGTGACACCTTGATAGGCCCTGGCTCAAATTAAACCTTGGGCTTTCTTATAGAAGAGAATATAAAGCACTTCTATGTTTTAGATAAAGCAAGACATCATGTTTTGAATTTCGTTCTACATTCTCTTCTGCCTAACACGGTTGACATTTTTCACTGAAATACTTTAATAAGACAGGGGATTACACACACCAGATGCAAAGTAGTTTCCTTTCCAATATGTAAAAAGAAATTGGTTTGTTTAACGTTCAGGACAGCTCAAAATTATCAATCCCATCAGAAGAAATAGCCGCAGTGACCTTTTTTGTGTTAACTTAATGAAAGTGGATTTGGATGGGTTTTTTAAAACTGAGCTTGGTAATAAAGTTTTACTGATCCATGGGAGAGTGGGGGGGGGAATCAGTGTGGAGGATATGGATTCTGCTGATCACAGCAGCAGCCATTTATTTAATATAGGCTCATGGCTAAGAGGAAACAAAATTGTAATACTCCTTTGGATTCCTTAAGGGGCCATTGAGAATACAATTTATATAACTTGCATTACATACTATGTCTAGCTAGGGTGAAGCTAGCTAGCTGCAGTGTTAAGTGAAGATTATTTCACATCTATATATGGACTGATTTGTTGTGAAAGCTAAAAAAATCTACTAAAAGGAGAAAGTTCTGAGGCAAATCATTTATGGAATGAAGAGGGGAGAGTCCCCCCACCTCATCTTTCAGACCACAGGATTATTCCTCAGGTACATTTATATCTCTGGTTATTATGAGGCAAAAATGCTCTTAGAATATATTGTTTGTGTACGTGCAATTTGACACTGAATGCCTGTTCAGACAACACGTTAAGCCATGGTTAGGCATCTAACCCTTCTGCAGCAAATGGTTAGTGAGTATGTTTAAACCATGGTTATGTAGCCACCATAGTTAGGAATGGTTCACATGACACACTAAATCATGGTTCACATAACACGCTAAGCCATAATATTGAGCTCAAAACACTTAATCACCATGGCTTAGCGTGTCATCTGAACAGCATTCATACATTAAAAAGCAGGGCTTTGAACCTTCCTATGAATCTTTGCCCTCCCTTTAGAGTACAATCTGAAGTAATGCTCCTAATGTATCTTAATGCCCCCTGCAACAGAGAGTACCCTAAACAAACTCAGTGATAGAGTGCAGCCGGAGTGACTTTAGCCTTCTTCTGCCTGCCTGTATATCATTCAACCATGCCATGTATAGATGAGGGAGCATTTTGCATAAGGAGCGCTCCATTCCCCATCCATACGCTCCACATTCCTCAGGTCTGTTGAGCATTAAGCAACATGGTTAGGCACTTGCATTTCTGTTGGCAGATTTTGCAGGAGACCATCCATCTCTTAGGAATACTTTTGCATGCAGGTTTTCTGATGGGTTGGTTAGCCTTATCAATCATTTCCGCCATAGAAGCTGGTGGCTCTGATGTCATGGGGTGGTGAATCCGCTCTGGGCTTCAGTCAGGATAAGTCAGAACTCTAAAGGAGCTATCCAAGGTGCTGAACCTAAGTTTGTGGTTGGGTCCAGCACCTTGGATAGCTCCTTTAGAATTCTGATTGGTTATGACTGAAACACAAAGTGGATTTACCACCCCATGACATCAGAGTCACCAGCCTCCATTATACTTCCATAAGGAACAGTGCAACAAGAGGGAGCTTCACACAGATTCCTCTCTGCAATTCAGTGAACATTCAGGGTTCTCAGGTTTGCATGGGCTACCCGCCTACCAAAAAACTGTGTGCTGCCTCCTCCATTCCCTGGTGGATGTTCATGAGAAGTTGTTCTCCACACATACATCTTATATATGGAGAGCTCCTACACTCAAGGAGGCACCCTGAATGGTGCCTTCAGGTCTCAGAACTCCCTGTGCAGACATCTGTACGTATGGATAACTCTTTTCAAGATCACCCACCTGATGTTTGTCAGGGTATGGGAAAGGTTTCGACCCATACAGGCAGCTTAAAAATAATAATATGCAAACTAACAACAACAAAAAAAACCTCAAAAGTTAAGCAACAAAGAAATGCTGCTGTGTGGCTATTGAGGAAAAAATGCAAAGATATTTTTTCAGGGAAAAGTTTCACTGAAGCCCTTTCTACACCTGCAGGTGTAGAGGGAGGGAAGGTGATCCCAGACGTACCTGTTTCTGGGATTATCCTCCCCTTTCCAAACGGAAGTGCGACATCCCGGCTTCCTCCTAGGATGTCGTGCCCACCATTTTTTTTAAGAAGGATCTGGAGAGCTCACGTGCACTCCATCAAAAATGGTAAGTAAAAAAAAGAATCCCACCCAAATTGGGAGCCTCCCTCCCCCCCAGCCTGGAGATGGCAGACTTTCTCGCCCCTCCTCTGATGCCCATTTCTGGTGCCCACTTACTCGCGTGTAAGCAGGCACCAGGCAGGATGGGTGCTCACACCTCCTGCGGTCTCGGGCTGTTCCCGGGATTGTGGGAAGAATCAGGTTTTCCCAGGGATCTCTTATCCCAGGGAAAACCCATGCCCCCCCCCCCCCCCAGGAATCCCTGTGCATCATTTGCACACACAGGGATGACCCAGGGACTGTCCCAGGTAAAAAGACCAGTGTAGAAACGGTCTGAAAGTAATTCACTGCCTAGGTAGATGATGTGTTCTATGATTTGTTGGATCACTCCATGGGGCAGATTCACACAGATCCTTAAAGCAAGATTGCCTCTAGGGTTTTATAAGCTCTTGGGCATGTTGAACAGGAAGACTGCTTAGGTGCTGGGAGTGGGCTGGGGGCATGGAAACACACCTGGCAAATGGTGGAAGAGCCAGGGGCATGCAAGAAAGTGTGTCAAGAGACCTCAATGACATGCTCTCACTTGACAAGGAAGCCTGCTAAGAAAGAGGCAGCATGTGCTCTTGCAAGGATCTCTGGGATGCACAGCTATGTGATACAGGCCCAACCTGTTAGGTCATCCCTGGACTAACCAAATGCTCAGCTCCACTGCAAGCAATTCTGAGATGTAATATAATTTCATGCAAAGATCTTAGCCAAAAAGCCGAGAAGCAATGCAAAGAGTGGTTTGTTTGTTTTTTAAAGACCAATAGGACAGTAGCCACCTGTAGTCCTCAGCATTGTAGACTGGGTTGTGAGATAGTCCTATGCTGGGAGAAAGACAAGGGTAGTGTGACTCTGCTGATTCTTCTTGATCTCAGCGGCTTTCGATACCATCGACCATGGTATCCTTCTGGGACAACTGGCTGAGTTAGGAGTGGGAGGTACAGCATTGCAGTGGTTCCGCTCGTACATGGTGGGTCGGCCCCAGAAGGTGGGGCTTTGGGAACATTGCTCGGCCCCGTGGATTCTCCAGAATGGGGTTCTGCAGGGGTCAGTCTTGTCCCCCCATGCTGTTCAACATGTACATGAAACTGTTGGGTGCGGTCATCTGGAGTTTTGGAGTGCGTTGTTATCAGTACACTGATGACACGCAGCTCTACCTCTCCTTCTCATCTTCATCAGGTGAGGCTGTGGATATGCTGAACCGGTGCTTGGCTGCGACAATGGACTGGATGAGGGCTAATAAACTGAGACTTAATCCAGACAAGACTGAGATGCTGGCAGTGGGTGGTTCTGCAGACTGGATGGAGGGTGTTCAACCTGTTCTGGATGGGGTTGCACTCCCCTTGAAGGAGTAGGTTCATAGCTTGGGGGTTCTCCTAGAACCATCTCTGTCACTTGAGGCTCAGGTGGCCTCGGTGGCACGGAGTGCCTTCTACTAACTTTGGTTGTTGGCCCAGCTACACTCTATCTGGACAGGGATAACCTGGCTTCAGTTGTCTATGCTCTGGTAACCTCCAAGTTAGATTACTGCAATGCACTCTATGTGGGGCTGCCTTTGAAGACAATTCGGAAACTGCAGCTTGTGCAAAATGCGGCAGCCAGACTAATAACTCGACCAAGAGGTTTGAACATATAAAACGGACTCTGGCCTGCTTGCATTGGCTGCCTGTATGTATCTGAGCCCAATTCAAGGTGCTGGTTTTAACCTATAAAGCCTTACACGGCTTGGGACCACAATACCTGATGGAACACCTCTCCCAATATGAACCTACCCGTGTACTACACTCAACATCTAAGGCCCTCCTCTGAGTGCCTACTCCGTGGGAAGTTCGGAGGATGGCAACAAGGGAGAGGGCCTTCTCAGTGGTGGCTCCCCAATTTTGGAATGATCTCCCCGATGAGGCTCGCCTGGTGCCAAGACTTTCCTCTTCTCCCAGGCATTTAACAGCATATACTGAGTTTTTAATTGACCCCAGAACTATATTTAGGCCTGGCTGAGAGTTCACAGCTATTTTAAATGTATACTGTTTTTATATGTTGTTTGTTTTTATGCTTTTATGGTTTTAAATTTTGTATATCGATTTTTAATGTCCAAAGTTTTTAATTTTTGTAAACCACCCAGAGAGCTTCGGCTATGGAGCGGTATATAAATGTAAATAATAATAATAATAATAATAATAATAATAATATGCAGTCCTGATCTTGTTCATTCTCAGAACAACCCTGCAAGGCTGGTCATGATTACATGACTTCTTAAAGCTGAAATAAACTTGCTCTCCAAAATTCTGTTCAAAGTTTTTCTTTGCACAATTTTAGGTTAGAAGAAATTCTCCAGCTGTACGTATTCTGCCTCCTCTAATATTTGCTGAATATTCCCTGGATGCTTGATATCTATAACCAACACCCAGTGATATTTGATGTCAGTATTTCATTTGACAGATGAGAGTTTGATATTATTTGGTATTTGTTATGCAGTGTTATTTAGCAGATGACTTTCAAAGAGCCGAAGGTTTCTTTGGAAAACTTATTGACAATCACTTAGCATATCATATTTTAATATATCTGATGGTTGTTGTGCAATCATGTTTAATATTTAACATTTTTGATAGCTGACATGTAATTGTAGTTTTAAATCTAACATATAGTCATATTTAATATTTGACAGTTGGCAGCTTATCATTTCATATTTGAAACCTGTCAAAATCAAACCATCTAGTACACAACCCTGTCTCACCCCCCTTGTATCTGATATCTCCTTGGTTACATGTCCTTGTCTTGAGCAGCGTACTTGGGTTGTTGTATTAGTGTAGAGAGACTGGATAAAAAAAAACAGTCTGGGTTCAATGTCATACCGCTTCAGTTTCTCCTATAAACGATCACACAATATCGAGTCGAAAGCTGCTTTGAGATCTATAAAAGCAGCAAACAGTTTCCCTCCCTTGGGTGTCATATATTTTTGCGCAAGATGGACCAACACCAAGGCATGATCCAAGGTTGAACTACCAGCCCTAAACCCTATCTGTTCATGACCGAGAATACCTTTACTAATGATCCACTCATTTAGTTTTTGGTTTAAATATCCTGCATACAGTTTCCTGACCGTGGACAGAAGACTGATTGGGCGGTAATTAGATGGATCATCCTTAGAGCCTTTTTTATATATTGGAACAATTATCGCTTTTTGCCAATCTGTTGGAATTTGTCCATGCCTATTTATTGATGTGAAAAGTGCAGCTAATAATTCAGCCCACTAGGAGATGTTAGTTTTTTATTATTTCATTTGGAATGCCATCCGGTCTGGGGGATTTCCCCATTTTAAGTTTTCTTATTAGATCTTCTTAGTTTATCTTGTAATTTGGAAAGGGAACTACAGTTCCTGGGAGGTTAAAAGTTTCCTCAAAATGTTTTTCCCAGGTGGCCGTTGAAATGTGATACTCATTATTGCATCTAGCTGTGCTTAACTCTCCCGACACTATCTGCCAGAAGGTTCTGATATTCTTGGTGGCCATAGCCCCAATAAGTAGCTGCCAGGACTCTTTATTCATGTCGATTTTTTTCCTTGCTGATCTACCAGTCTCGCTGGCCTCTATACCCTCTCATCCCCCAAAGACTGGACAAACAAAAGTCCCCATCTTATTATATGCGGATGATGTAATTTTAATATCCCAAACAAGGTTGGGACTCAAAAGACTATTAAACAAGTTTGTAGATCACTGTGAAACAAACCTTTTAACTATTAACATTACTAAATCCAAAGTGATTGTATTCTCAAAAAGGAAGGTAAGATTCCTATGGTCTATGGCAGGCAAGAGATTAGAGCAAGTGAATGCCTACAAATATTTGGGAATATGGTTCCATGAAGGTTTAAATTGGAAGTGCCATGAGAGGCACATTAAGGCAAAAGCAGAACAGAGTTGTAGAGCATTGGCCCGTTTTTTTTTTTTTCACTAAGTGAGGGGGGGAACTCAATACCAGCAGTAGTCCAAGTTTATAAGTCAACTTATAGTGCCGCCAGTCCTGTATGGATCCTCAATATGGTTCCCTCTGACAAAGGGAACCTTTGAAGGAATCCAAAATTCCTTCTTCAGGACAATTTTTGGTGTACTTAGATATGTTGCAGGAGCTCCTTTAAATCTTGAAGCTGGCCTTAATTCCTTAAAATGCTTAGCCTGGGTTTACTCGGTACATTACTGGCTTCGTTGCCATCTAGCAGTTTCTTCTGACTCTCTTGTCCATAAAATCCATTCTGACTTTTATGTATCACCTTGGTTAAAAGTAGTCACGAACAAAATTTCTAGTATAGGGTTATCAATCTCGCACCTCTATACAATAGGATTAAAAAATGCTTGAATGGCATCTAAGCAGAGATTATTGGATATCGATGGGCAAGAGTTAGGAATGGCATCTAAGGGTCCTTGCTCCCCGTTATCATTAGGGTTGATACTTTATAGTAACAGTAAAGGGGCTCAATATCTTAATTGGTTATCAATTCCAAAATACAGGCAGGCCTTTATGCTAGCTAGGTTTAATGTGTTGCCTTCTAGATTATTGGAGGGCCGATTTGAGAAAATCGAGTGGTGTAATAGATGCTGTCCTTGTAATGCATCTGAGGTGGAAACAATAACTCACATTTTGCTATCCTGTGAATATTATCACCAGGCCAGAGCTGATTTAATTTGGCCCATTATACATTCCTTACCAGGAAGATCACCTGAACAATTTACAAATCTGTTACTACAAGGTTTGTCTAAGACAATAACAGAACAGGTGGCCAAGTTTCTGAATCTGGCAATACAAACAAGAACATTAATATCAGCCTAATCATTTTAGAATAAAAGTGTATATGTTTTTTTATTCAGAATGTTTTTGTATTTGTGATACCTTTAGTCTATTGACTGTTATAAAGGATATTTGATTTGATCAAACCATCTAGAGATATCAGTAAATCTTAAGCATTTGAGTTTGGATTTTGAAATAAAAGTTTCACATTCAAAATGTAAAAATCTACACTTTTTGAATCTGAAATTTGAATAACAAAACTAGAAAATCTGAAAAATGTTGAATATTTGTAAATATTCATTTTGGCTTCAATGGAGATTTTGGGCTATGACATGCTCCAAACCACCCATCAGATAAACAGAAGTCAGGTGATATATCCTGTTGCTGGACTCTGAATGGTAGACTGAATATTGAGAGCTCGTCCACATTTGAAATGGTACCATCTGAAATGGCACAGGGGATTTTGCTCATTTATTTTAGCTCTAAACTGAAGCTTTAAATCAATTAAATCTAGGCTTTGAGGCAGCAACATCTAGACTAGACTGTTGCAATGTGTTGTGCATAAGGCTGCTTTCAAAGAAACACCAGAACTTCAATAACTTAGTAGTACAAAACTTCATTAAGTTTCCATTTGGGACCAACTGTAGAGAGCGTATCTCATTGATACAGTGGTTGTAGTCCATTTCCAAACACAATTCATAATGCTGGTTGTTAACAATACATTAAAATGGTTTGAACCCTAGCTTCCTGTGAGAACATCTTCTACCACATGAGTTTACTCAAAACTTACTTTCTTCATCAGAGCTACTCTGCCAAGTCCCAAGATCATTGGACATTAGGTGGGTGGTGACCAGACAAGCAGGCCCTCTCAATCATGGCACCTCACATGTGGAATGTCCTGCCCAGAGAAGTATGCCTGGCACCCATTCTTTTCTTGCCAAGCAAATACTTTTATAATTTGCTCAGGCATTCTAACATGCTACTCCCCTTATGACCTGCTTACGGGCTTCCCATAGGCATTTGGTTGGCTGCCGAGAGAATAGAATGCTGGACTAGATAGGCCTTCAGTCTAATTCAGCATGGCTCATCTTCCAAATAGCTGATTTGAACTGATGCACTGTTGCTTCATGCTTTAGCTGGTTTATGGAATGAGTGGCCAGTTTGGTGTTTTACATTGTTGTACTGTTGAATGTTAGTGTGTTGTTTTATTCTTTTGCATGTATGCTGCCCTGGGAACTGTGGAAGGGCAGCATATAAATTGTGGTGCTCATGTGTCCTGCTTTACTGAGGACACACTGTTTATTGAAGGGCTGCCAGAGGACCATCCCCTATTTGAAGGCATCCTCCATTTGAAGGGCTGTCCTGTCCAATTCTGGTTTAAAGATGGAGAGCTGTAAGAACTGTTATCCATCAACAGTTATTACCTTAAATGCAGATGAAACAGGCAGGCACACAGGTCACAGCTTTCCACACTATAGTCAAATGGACTGTATCTCTATTTAAATTGTAATAATTATTCCTAACTTTGCACTACCATATGCAAATGTTTTGTTGTTTTGTGGTGATTCACCCTAAGTGAACTGATAAACTAAACTGACCTTAAGGTTGCAATACAATACACATTTCCTTGTGAGTAAGTCCTATGGTTCTTACTCCTGAATAGACATGTATAGGATTGCATTGCAACAATGTGATCTTATACATATCTACTCCTTAGAAGTAAGACCTATTGAGTGCAATGGGACTTATTCCCAGGTAAATGAGTCTAGGATTGCAGCCTAAAGATTTTGACTTATAAAGCTTGATTCAGTTTAGGACCACAATACCTGAAGAAGCACTTCTCCCAAAAAAATAGTTAAAAGCTCATAAATGTTCCTCTCCATGGAAATCTTTAGTAAAAGGCGAAAGATTTATACGATCTGAAAAGAAACAGAGTATTCTTAATGCCTCAGATAATCCATATAAACAGTATTCTTAATTCCGCAGTTAATCCATATAAACAGTATTTCAAATACTATGGACAATTTATTGATGACATTTTTGTAGTTTTTACACAAAATACAGAGGTGGACAACTTTTTTTCTTGGATTAATTTCATTGATGAAAATATCAAATTTACCTCTCACAAAGAGCACTTCTTTTGGCATGATCTGATCCATAGACTGCATTCAGCAACAAAGCCCCCCCTCCAGGTGCCTCGTCCAAGGGAGGTTTGGAGAGTGGCAACAAGGGAGAGGGCCTTCCCAGTGGTGGCCCCCCCAGTTATAAAATGAACTCCCTGACGAGGCCTGTCTGGCACCAACATCATTATCTTTTTGGCATCAGGTTAAAACTGCCCTCTTCTCAGGCATTTGGTAGCACGTAATGCATTTTAATCAGGTCCTGGATTGTCTTTGGTTGATGATTTAAAACATTGTTTTTCTGTATATGTCGTCTCTGTGTGTGTGTTGTCCTTTTATGTTTTATGTAAATGTTTTTACACTTTGTATAATGTACTTTTAATGGATTTTAATCTTCGTGAACTACTCAGAGAGCTTTGGCTATTTGGCGGTATAGAAATATAATAAATCAATTCAAATCAAATCAAATATACGTTTAGGCAGAAAAAAAAATCCTACCAAGCTGGCTAGGGAATTCTGTGAGTTGTAGGACTTTTTTCCTGTCTAAACATGCATAGGATTGCACCCTAAGAGAACCAAACTAATACAAATGAGTTGAGGATTCACTACATACTGCAAGAGCATGGAGCTATGATGACTGATTCCAGTGACAGACAAGTAAGGTCTCAGTGGAAATCTTCAAGACAACTAAACTATATTATTTCAATAAAAACCTGGATACCATGGGAATACAGCCCCAACATTATTTAATCATAAATGGTGATCTGGGCCTTGTGTTCATTTTAATAGATTCTTAAGCTCAGCATGAAAGCATTATTAACAGGGCCACTTTGTTGTTAAATTTTCCTGAAACATGACATTTTACAGGATGGAATTTGTAAGCAAACATTTCACAGAGTTCCATTTACAGAGAAGTTATAGCTCCCCAAACAGTCGACTTCATTGTTAAATCAAATTGAGCTTTGTACCCAGTCCTTGTAAATGTCTGGAGCAATGTTTTTATTTCAGAACATGTGTTTTGACATAGAAACAAAATGATGAGCAGATCAAGTGATCCTTGTGTCTGATGCCATGGCAGTCAACAGTAGAACTTCAATAGACCTTTGTGGGTCTGAAGCCACTAACTGTGTCAAACCACTAAGTTTGAGGTGGTTGTTTTGGCAGTGTTAGGGTTTGGTACTGTTGAGGAGGGGGGGCAGTTTACTACCTTTTAAAATGCCCATACAGAAGAAACCAGCAGTGTCCCAAGAACAAATGAAGTTTCAGTAACTACAAAAACAGGCTGCCTGGCTGCATTCAGAGGGCATGTTTTCTCAGAAGTAAGTTTCACTGTGTTCATTGGTAAGTGTGCAAAAGATTTCTGCCCAAGAGTCAAATGGAGATAGCCATTCAGGAAAAAAAATACATAGGGATCGCTGCTGGGGTGCTGCTAGTAGCCCGTAATGAGACTGTATGGGTAGAGGATATGCCAAGGTGAGGATTAAGGGGACAGATTCCAGAACAGTTTTGACTGTTCTCATCAAAAATACCAAATGGGCTCCTTTTGTTGTTTGAACCTTTAGCACGCCTTGACTATACATTTATTAGCATTTCCCCATAATCACAACTAGAAACATGTTCCTTTTCTAAAATAAAAGGGTAGACACTCCGAATTGTATCTTTCTCATATTCTAGATTCCATGTTTGGCATGGTGATGGTTGTGTTGGTTTCTAGAATCCTCTGATTAAGTCCCTCCTTCCTTAGCAGGCCAAATTCTAGGAGTTTGCTGGTCCTTAGGCACCAGGGCACTCATGGGCTTCCTTCCCCCCCACTCATTCAGTACCTGAGTCACTGGCTGCTGTTCCTGCCTCTCACCAGCACCACTTGATGCCAACCTGATGGGTGAGTGAACGTCTGGTGAGGTTGATGCTACAGAGCTGGGCTTTCTGAGACATGGCAGTGAGCTGCTTCCTAGATTAAAAATATTGCTGTCATCACATCACCCCCTCCCCGCCTTTGTGCCTTCTTAGTTGCTTCTAGTCTCATACACATATCTGAGCATGTGTAGAAAGTGAAACAGAAATGGCAGAGATATTTTCGGGTTGGTGGAAGTCCTCCAGCAGAGGCTCAATCATGCCAGTTGCTGAAACTGGGTCTGTTTCTTGGGAATGCATGAAAACTCACATGAATCTTTGAATCTGGTTCAAAATGAGTCCTTGGTGGAGGTAGAGGGGTTGGGGAGCAAAAGCTGGCAGGATCTGGATGCTTACACTGTACTTAACATGATATGATTTAGGAATTCTGGTATCTTTTGGGGGGGGTGTATTTATGCGGAGATCTTTTGGTTTTTTATCTTTAGAACATAAGAACATTAGAAGAGCCATGCTGGATCGGACCAGCACTCTGTTCACACAGAGGCCAACCAGTCATTAGTCAAGGACCAACAAAGCAGGACATGGTGCAACAGCACCCTCCCATCCATGTTCCCCAGCAACTGGTGCATTTTAATACAGCAACTAAAGAGGAAATCATGTTCAGGTGGTAATCCTTGAGCTGTGAAATCTGTGCCCCTCCTTCTCTGAATATTCCAAATTTTATTACCCTCAAGGCAGACAAATGGGAGTTTTTTTGCCCAAGACCTGCAGTCCTATACATACTTATTTGCAATTCCCATTGAGCTAAGTCAGACTGACTTTGGAGTAAACATAAATAGAATCTGGCTGAACCTCCACTGCCAAAGTTTTGATGGATTCGGTATTGGGATTTGTCCTTCTCTTCAGGGCCCTTCAGGAGAAAGAAAAATGCTTGGACTCTAGGCCTTGTGATTCTGCACCCCTGGCTTAGAGGATGATTTTTTTAAAAAAAGAAATACAGAATCCATGTCGGTCTTTAATTTCAATGGAAAGATACTGGCTGTGATCCACATGACTTCTGCTCAGGCGAGTTGGCTCCTCCAATTTCTGCTGATTCCCTGGCTAACTGCAGCTCCCGTTCTACACACTGTTCTGGAGAGTGTGTACAAGGAAGATAGTGATATTTGTGTGTGTGAACCCCTGTTGCATGAATGGAATTTCACATGTGTTACTTTGGATGATCCAACTGAGTGATAGGCAGAAAATAGCTCTTCAGATGGTATGGACTTTGACCCCCAGCATTCCTGACCATTGGACATGCTGGCAGGGACTTCTGGGAGCTGAAGTCCAACACATCTGGAAATCTACCTTCTTCCCTCCCCTGATCCAACCCATAGTGTATTTTATCACTGCTACTCTGTCTCCAAACATGGAGAGAAGGGTACATTCTGCTGTCTAGTTTAGACTAGGAGTCAGGAGGCAACAAGAGGTTTCCTTCTATGTGGTCATAGAAAGGACGGTGTGAGTAATCATCCTACTTTCCTGATAAGAGGATGGATGTTTTTCTTCTTCACTTCCTCTGAGTAAAAGGCCTAATAACTTCAGTGTGATTCTGACTGGGTTCTCATGATTGGCAGGCAATTAACAACTCATGGTGGCTTGTTAACTATGCTGCATGTGCTGGTCACATGCCGGGGTGGCTTGCTACCCATGACAACAAGCTACCCTGGCTGGGTTTACATGGACAAGCTATACTACTAAGGGTAATTATGCAAATCCCCCTGGCATGTGGGGGAATATTACCATCTATAGATTCTATAGATGATTAGACAGAAAAAAGTCCTACAATTCCCAGCATCACTTCAGCAAGTCATGCTCGCTAAGGCATGCTGGGAATTATAGGACTTTTTTCTGTTTAAACATCCATAGGTTTGCACCTTAATACTATTTTATTTCTGGAGACACCTGGGCCAGAAATATACCAAGCAGGATATGATACTTTGAAAACATTTAGAAAATTGTATCTGGAGTATGTCCTGGGCCCCAACAGTTGTCACTACTGTTATAAACCATTTGAAAGCAGTAGTGTAGATCCTGCCTTATTGTAACTCAGAAAGCCCATTATGGTGTTGCCAGTACACAGCATTGCTTTAAGACTCCTTTGTTGCCACGACAGCCAACCCTTTCCTCATGGCATCCCTATGAGCTGTTTTTCTAGTTTCAAATCTGCAATCTGGTGTTGTTCAGCTGAGCTACTATTTCAAAAAAGAAAAGAAAGCAAAAGCTCAATTGTGCAAGCTGTACCATCCAGTCTAAACCTAGATATCTATCGAACCTAATTTACCCTTTATACAATCATCTCTGCCTTTTTCAGGTCTGCCTAATGAGAATGCCCTTATAACTAAAGGCTGGAAGGTGTTAGCCAAAAGCGGAGTTGCTCCTTTCTCTCCCTCTCCCTCTCCCGCCCTCCCCCCTCCCTCTCTCTGTTAGACTAACAGGGAAACATATAACAATCTCTCTCTCTCTTTTCCTCATTAGATTAACAATGAGCAATGACAACTGCTTGTTCCAAGATGTCTTTGGGAACACTGCCTAGCAGCTCATTATTAGCCAAAGTAGTGGAGATGGCATGGCCCAGATTGTCATTTCATGCACACCGCTGTAATTCAATGACAGCTAAGCTCCAATGGCAACAATGGATATCAGCAGATTTCCGCTTCTTTGCAAGAGTGTGATCTCAGTCTCATCCATGATAATGAAAGGGAAGGTCTAGATACAAATAATGGCCATGGGCCCTGCATTTTCTTCACTGCCCAGAACTGTGAGCAGAATCACCATCTCAATTATGCTTCGAGAGGTGGAACCACCTGTTGTCCCAGCTTGTAAAGATGGAATTCAAAAGGTAGCATCCTGTAAATTGTGAGCCTGAGGGTAGGGGTGATATATTGCAACATTAGAGATCCTAGAAATAAACATTCAGTGGGACCGGCAACAAAATGTTGCAGCTTATCCTACCCTTCAAATAGGAGTGTGCCTATTCAGGGTTCCAGCTTCGAGTGAGCATTTTGTCGCTACTGAAATGCTCAACCGTTCTGGACAGTGAATAAAATACAGTGCCTGCAGCAATTCCTGTGTATTTATCTTTTAGTTCTCACTGGGTTGTGGGGTGGGGTTTTTTTCTTGGGTGTTGGTGGGTTGCCCCGTTAGTCCTTTTCACTTTTAAGATTTTTTTTTTTTTTTAAATCTGCAAACCTCAGGGTCTCCCTGAGCATTCTGATACCTCCCTTTCGTTTCTCAGGGCCAAACTAGACATTTTTAATTGGCTTACTTACCTCTGTGTAAGCGTGTGCGCCCCATTCAGATGTGGACTGAATCAGGGCCACGCTTGTGCTTACATAACAGTCGGTCAGTCAGTCAGTCATGCATAACTCTGTTTATATGATTAGCAGAATAGATAGTTTGTCCCTCAATGGCCCTATTTTGGCTCTATTTGTGTTGGCACTCATTGCCTATTAGAGGGAATAACGATGCTCAAAATTCTGTATGTACAAGTGAGAACATTGACATCAACTTTTTTATTTCAGTGTTGTTGATATTTTGTTGTAGCCTGGTTTATTCACATCCAACTGTTCTAGGAAGGCATCTAGTGTAGGCTTCTTTCACACAAGATAGCTCTGTAGTTGCAGGAAGATTCTGATATGAAAGTGCTTTAAAAAAAAAAAGGAAGAACCCCCCTCCCCCGCTTGTATATATATAAGGTGACAGACTGTACCATTGCTGAATCTTTGCAGCTCTTGGTGATTTAGGATGATATTTCAATGTGCGGTGGGCATTTTTACTCTCATAAAGCTACAGTTGGGCTTTCATTGCTGCTTTTTGTGATATATAGCACATACAAACAGAACCTCTTTTTGTTTTCTCTTCACCAGGTATCACGATTGAAGTCTCTCTCTCTCTCTCTCTCTCTCTCTCTCTCTCTCTCTCTCTCTGTGCATAGGGAAAAGTGTACCTGAGAGGAAGTAGGTGGTCTGTATGTTTTCAGGCACTTTTTGACTAGTAACATCCATGAACACATTTGGACAGGACAAAATTGGCAAATCCTGAGGTAAGAGTTACCACAGATATAGATCTGGGTGTGACTGATTATTATTATTTTTAAAGACTTTCCTGCTCATATGCATTTTACAAGGCCAAAGAAACCCTTTCTTTCATTTAGTTTAGGGTGACCATATTTTGGAAACCAAAAAGGAGGACAACATAGTCAGCCCCTAAGGGGGCATCCCCACCAACATGTCTGTCCCTAGGGGGCGTGCCCATCTGAACATAGCCTTGGTCACATGTCTGATTTTACAGCACACAATTAAGACAAATCTGTTCTACACAACATCTTAATGTTAAAATCACTGAAATAACACGTGAGACATCCAATGTATCTGAAATTAACTTCACTCACTCTTATTTTTGTAGCTTTTGCTGTACTTTGTTGCTATATTCTGTGTGATACATTCTCCCCTTCCCTCAAATATCTTTTCTGATTGTATCCTCCCTTCTCTGCAAGCTGCTGCTTAACAGGGCTTGTTGCCGGCCAGTTGGCTGGCTTTTTTTTTTAAAAAAGTTCAATTTTGTTTTGAAACTTGCTAAAAATCAGTGGATGAACAGATCTGCTTCAAACTTGCATGGCTAAAGCCCTACATAGGAGCTATCAAAGTGCCATGTTTCATCGCTTTATCTTTAAAAATGACATTTTTTACAAAAATAATAATTTTAAAACCTCAAACTTTTTTTAAAAAAATCCTAAAAATCAATGGATGAACAGATCTGCTTCCAGTTTGGCAAAGCTAAGGCCCTACCTAAGGGCTATCAAGTTGACAAGTTTCATCTCTTTATCTTCAAAAATCACAGAGCTGTGAGCATTTTTATTAATTCCCATTGACTACAAAGTAGAGCTGCCCTTTGGGTGGGGGAAGGATGGGGAAAATCCAGATCTTTCTTCAAATTTCATAATTCTCCCCCTTCCTGGATTTGTAACCAAAAATCCTGACATGTCCTGGTTTTTCCTGATATATGGTCACCCTACACGGCTCTTCAAGAACAACACTGAGTTCACTGGTGTGTGGCCAAGAGCACTAATAGGTGGCTAACAAAGGAATTAGTGAACCGACCCTTTAACTAAATGATTTAATGCAAGGAAGGATTGCATGATTGAATGCCTGGAAGTAAAGATATGTAATTTATACCCCAGACAGATATAGGACATGACCAATGGAGTACAAGCCTCCATTTACTGTTATTCCAAAGCTGAGGCATTTCCTTCAAGCTATGAGTTTTTCAGTCCCTCGTCTCTCTCTCTCTCTCTCCTTTACTCTCATAGATTTGTTACCCCCGATGTGTTAGACTGCTGTGAATGACCAGTGGAGCCCTCAATTTGAATTGGGCTCATGGAGCTCAAGAGCAAGGAGTCAACCTTTCTTATCTGCACCATTTCCCCACTGAAAATACACAGCACTGCTATTTCCTGCACATAGTAATTTCTGAAGGGGGGGGTATAGCTGCTGCCAGTCCAACTATGCCAGAGGTGGGCAGGAGGTAGCCCTCTAGATGTTTGGGACTTCAACTCCCAGAAGTCCCTGCCAGTATGGCCAATGGTTAGGAATACTGGGAGTTGAAGTGCAAGTTTACTTTCAGCCTACCCTTGGGTTAGAGCATATTAGGCTAGATAGATCAATGGTTTTACTAAGTACAAGACTATTTTGTATGCTATTATTTATTCATACTATGCCATCGAAGTAGGTGATGTTTTAATACAGTGTATATGTTCAAACTGTCCCTTAGAGAAAAAAGTAAGTCATATCTTTCAGAGGGCGAACGTCTGCTGATAATGGAGCTGCCCTGGCAAAGTATTAACAGAACAGAAGGAGTTCCAATAAGAGACACTTTCTTTCCAAATTTGTAGTAGTACAAATCAGCAAAAGTGTTGAAAAGGTGAGGAGCGCAGGTCTTTTCTTGCTCTTCAGTCACCCTAGTTCATTATGCATCAAAAAATGATAAAATGTGTTAAAAGTAACCAATCTGTGTTAAGTGCTTTTGCATACATTCCCTAAAGTCCTGTTCATGTGTTCTTTTGAAAGTGTCAGGGCTAAAACTGGGGACTGAGCCACACATACTTACCCCATCCCCAGTGTCCCTGTATGCATTGGCCCTCCTCAGATCCCTGACCTTGGCCCTTTCCGCACCTGCCATTTTCCCCGGGCTGCCCCTGCCTGCTCTTGGAGAGTTCACATGATGCACAGAGCATCCCGCAAACAGGCAGGGGCCAGCCCTCCATTTTCATGGGGGAGCAGGGAATGCTATTATCCCGGTTTGTTCCCTGTTCCCGGGACAGCAGTGAGATGGGTGGCTGGTGTGCCCGCCCATCCCGGGTGCAGCCGCGCTTACTCATGAGTAAGCGCAGCTGCACCAATGGCCACGGAGCCACACCGCGTGGCTCCGAGGCCATCAAGAGAGGGGGGGTCCGATTTCACTCTCTCCAGAATGGCTGGGGGGAGGGGGGCGCGATCGTGTGTGTGTGTATGTGTCTGTGTGTGTGTGTATTTAAAAAAGAACTAAACTGTTGCGCACAAGCACTCGGGCACTCTTCTTCATTACAAAAAAAAGGCGGCTGTGAGTTGCGACGGCCCGGGAGAAGCCCGGGCTGTCGCTTTGTGGTACAACTTCATCACGCCGTACCCAGAAGTGCTTACTTCCGGGTTCACCCGCTCCCTGCCCTCCACACCCCTATGGTGTGGAAAGGGCCCTTGTTGTGTTGGGGAGTAAGGTCAGCAGGGGAGTTCAACTTGATCCACTTGAGGGTCCCTGAACACACAGAGTTCTACTCATGTTCAAGTGAATGAGAGTATAATTCCTCTGCAACACAACAAGGTCATGGATCTGAGGAGGTGAGGCTGGCATGTACAGGGCAGAACCAGCTCACACGTTTCCCATCTCCAGTTTTAACCCCCACATCAGCAGAATGCATGAATAGGTCTTAAGGTTCATATGAAAACATTGACACCAGTTGGTGCAATAGCATGAGACTGGTGATCCCATTGGTCTGAAGTTTCATTGGCTATATGCATCTGATGGTGGACTATCATATACAACAGCTTTTGCCATAATACATTTGTTAGTCTTTAAAGACTCGTTGTTTGTTCTGCAACAAACTAGCATGGCTACTTCTCTGGAAATTGACTATGTGTTCTCTAGGTTAGGGGTTTCTTCTTTTAGACATCAGTGTACATATTGTACACATCCTTCAGTATAGATATTGTCTTAGTGCCATCGGTAAATATTACAAGTATTGCAAGATTTTTTGAAGAATAAGCAAGAGAAGCACCCAAATGTTCATTACTTAGCTTTCATTGTAAAAATGGAAATCCCTCATGGTTTTCTGCAGCCCCTTTGTTTTAAGCAAATAGATGATTGATCAAAGAACAAAATTCATTAGCTAGTCACTGCTACATAGACCTTGTAAAGATATGAGCAATAATATACAGTTGAATTTTGTTTCCAAACAATTTTCTACTGCTATAATTTTAATGGGAAATGTTCCATTTCTAAAATTGTATTGGGCTCCATCCAGCCACATGCAAGCAGACTTCTACTTGCACAACAAAATATCTCCTTCCTTTCCTCCCCTCTATATCTTCCATGTACACCCACCAAAATCTACTCTGGAGGGTCCCCCAACTCTCCAGAGCAGATTTGTGGGTATGTAGTGGGATGTGGGGATGGGGATGGCAATACCATTCTACAAGTGTTGTCTGTTTTCCTAAGGGGGGGGATGCCATTGGATACAACCCTATGTTTCTTAAAATTAATTAGTAACATAAAGAATGGACCCAATACCAGTCAAACTGGGCAGTTTCAAAGTTGTAATTAAATTTATTCAGGCAACTATCCCTAGGAAGTATGAATGCGAATATTATAAATATAAATTTATTGCCCTTTCATCATATTTAAATTAGTATATGAATAGTTGTCTGAGCTTTCACTTTTTTCTTAAAATGTATGTATTACATTTTTGTACCACCCCACAGCTGAAGTAAACCATGTAAGAAAGTTTATGCTCTTAAGTTGTTATAAGCTTCATATATTTATATGTATTACAAATAATTTCCAAGTAAAGCAATGAATTTGTTTGAATATAACATGTAAACTATATTAAGATTGCAATTGTATACCCACTTACCCATTGAACTCAATGGAACTTACTTTTGAGTAGACGTATATAGGATTGCCCTCTAATTAGACTTTACTGAATTGTTTTCCTAATCACATATCCACTGAATTGCCAAGAGCTAAATAGAGCTGTACTGCAAATCATAAAACGTCTGCTCCTGTATTTCTGGTGATTAAATTTTGAAAATAAATGAAAACGTCAGTTGTGGAACTTCCTAAACCTGTTTTACAGGGTGAAATCTTTCTGTTCTGCCTTGGTAAAATGAATATTCTTATGAAAGTCTTTTATAGTGCAATCCTACAATGCCTACTCAGAAAAGTGTCACTACTGAGTCCAATGGGGCTTGTTCTTAAGCAAGTGGGTATAAGATTGCAGCCTTAGTGATAAATATGGCTGAAAGAGAGCTGGTGTGGTATAGTGGCTAGAGTGTTGGACTGGTAGTCAGGAGATCTGGGTTCTACTCCCCATATGGCCATGGAAGCTCACTGTATGACTTTGGGCCAGTCACAGACTCTCAGCCTAGCCTACCTCACATGAATGCAGTAACATGGAATTACTTTTATGTATGAAACAACCATCACAAATGAATTGCCAGAGGCAGAACATTCATATCAACAGTGTCACCTCAAGCTAAGGATTTACGGATTTTGTTAAATCCATCCTGTCATTGTTTCACAGATTGGCGGGTGTCTTTTATTCTGTCATCCACTCATTGACGGAATCATATATATTTTACCAATTTTGTTCTACTTGTGATAATTTGCATTAGCTCGAATGTGCACTTGCACAAATGAGCTAATCCACATTAGTTAATGCGAATTAGCATTGACGCACACTTGCGTTGATGCAGTAATGTGCCTTAGTGCTAATGCAAATTAGGGCAAATCCCCTCCCCCCAGAAGTGAAAAACTGGTTTGCAAGTTCGCGGAATCTAGGTGACTTGGAAAAGTCAGCTCCCTGTGGAATCCACAGGGTAGATTCCTGGAAATCCAAACTCATTTGAATCCATTGCGGATTTTCCTGATATCCCTACCTCACCACATTAGTTTTGCATGGATTCAATCGAGTGTCATAAGCTGATGAATCTATGAGCGAACCAGCCTGTAATGGCCCACACATCATTTCTAAATGTTGTTGATGCAAAAGTCAAAGTGGGCCATTTTAAAATTTACTAAACAGTTGGCATACTTCTGTAACATTCACACTAACGGGTGTGGCAGGAGTTATGGCATTACTCCTAAGAATTGCTTTGCTGGATCAGACTATGGTCCATCTGGTCCATGCAGGTTCCTGTGTCCAAGAGCAGCCAGCTAGATGTCTCTGGAAGTTCAAAAGCAGGATGTGAAGGTGATAGACTTTCCCAAAATTTGTCACTCAGGAGTACACATTTATGCAGTTCCTCAGCCTGAGAGTTTAAAAAGGAGGCCATATTCCTCCCCTTCCCACTTTAAATCATTTGTCAGTATGAACAATACAGGAGTCAAACAGCGCCCATGTCCTGCAGTGCAATTATTAAACTGAAGTAATATCCTGTGAACAATGCCTGTAATGTTTGACTGATAACTTTCCCCCATTTAAAAGAAAATTATCTTTAAGCAATGCAGTACAAATGGACCAATATTGTTTATAGAGTTCCTACAACATGTATGTATGATACAGACACTCATGTAGTCCCCACTAAGAGTGATTCACACAGACTTTCATTTTTTTAAACACTTCCAAAATATTTATTTGTTACACTTTCCCTCCCCATTTTGTTACATTCTTTGTTATTATCTTCCTCCCCTTCTCCTCAGGGTAGGTTGAATGACAGCAAAATGTTCCAGTTATTCTCTCTTGGAATGCTAAGGAGGTAAATGTCATCTTGACCTTTTCAAATACAATGTTTTGATTTGCTTGCCATTGCATTACTTTCAGGTTCACAGTTGTCACTAGCCTGTAGAAACAGTGGAATTACATTCAGTCAGTCATTAATTTCAAATGGCATAGAGAAAGTTCCAACAGAACTGTTTTGTTCAATAAAAATAAGATACAGTATATGAATATTTTTGATACTTCATCACCACAGTCTAACAAAAATGGCAAGCACTCCACATTAATTTCACTTTGTAAATGCGTGGTTTGTAATATATACAAATACAATTATTTATAGACTGGTTTACAAAAACTGATACATATTCATGGAGGAAAAGAATACTAATAATGAGTATTCATTAAGGGCATTTAAGCATATAGTTTCTTACCAGAATTGCCTTGAAACCATGGTATGCTAAAACAGGAGTTAGAATAAATTGTTATTACCTTAGGCAGACTTAGGCTTCCTCTAACATCTGTAAATAGCTGTCAGAAATAGAATATTGAGGTAAATATGGCTCTCCATTCTTCAGAGTATGGGAAGTATCCAACACTGCGGCAGTGCTAGTAGAAAGAAATGTTACCGCAGTGGAGAGCTAGAACTTGCTAGTGCAACTGGAAATAGACCAAATTAGCACTTCCAGAATGGGACAAGTCAGCAGAGCTTGTAGAAGGGAGTTCTACTGACCTGTCCCATTCTAGCAAACACTAGCTTCCTGTTGCACTAGCATTGAATTCTGTTAATGCAATGTGTTTAGTGCTGGAGGGCTGCTAGCATTGGATCCTGCCATAATCTTGTATTATATTGTTATAATAATTCATGTATATGTCCTTAGTCTTTGGGAACTTATTTATTTATTTATTTACTTACTTATTGCATTCTATACCTCCCAATAGCCGAAACTTCAGAACTGGAGGAGTGAACTTTGCTCCAACAGAAGGATTCTGTGCAAAAAGGAATATAGCCATTTTTTTTGGTAGAAAGGTGGAGTATAAATCAAATAAATCAAGTATTAAAATTTACTCCTGGGAGGCATGCTTAATCAACCTTATACCAAATTGGATTCATGATGAAGAAAAAATGCCTGCATTGTTCCTCTTTTCCCTAGATTCTGGGGCGCAAGATGTATACATATTCCATGTGTGGCTGCATTTTTTTATTTGCTTCCGTGAGATCTTTACAGTGGTATCTTAAATTTGAAAGCACACAAGGCTTTGACTCCAGAGTCGATGTGACTGGCTTGCTTTATCATGGATGGTGATGATAATGATGATGATATTAAATTCATTGAGTGGCCAAATATGTTTGTGTAAGTCTTGAAGATACAACAATAAACCATTAATTGGATTGTCAATAACAGCCTGCTCCACCTCATTGGCTGCTGCTGCTTACATCAAGCATTTTGTATTACTAAAAGTTACTGGGGAGGTGGAGAGTTAGCTGCACACATTGGTCATTATGTGTAGTTTCAGCCCTCATAATGACTTGAGCAAATGACTTCGGTAGAATTTCTTCCAGAGCTTTACAAAAGTTACAGTCTCCAATACAGTAAAATGCACTAAAAACTACCAGGTACAAATACTTTTATCTGAGAGAGTTGCTAAAAGCTATATTTATAATTTCAGATGACATAGCAAGAGGTGACTGCTTCAGCCCTTATGATATTCTGAAAGGATTGCTGGTTGCGCTGATTACCAGTTCCAACAATCATGTCGATTTTACTTAATGTTACTTTTTCGGAAGCAAGCACTGTAATATCCCTAAGTAAAAGGATTAACACAGCGGCTTTCATAATAGTACTTACTAACTTGGGCATTTTTTATGTCCGTATTTTTTTTTTTAATATTCAGAACTCTGATTGAAAAATATTGGGAGAAAATGCATGGTAATATATTAGGTAATGCCTCTCCTCAATGAAATTAGCATTTAAGAAAACAAAACAAAACAAAACAAAAAATACGCTGCGCTTGCCATGCTCTTAGAACCCAATGAACCTAGTGCGTTGGATCTAGAGTTTGGTGTGAGTAATGGGACTAGGGGAAACTGACTTCCCCACCCCATCCTTCCCACGACAGCCCTTCAACTCTGCTGAAGGGGATGGGGCTGAAGGGGAGACTCTCCAAATCAGTTGAGGGCACCTTTCTCAAGTGCTAGCCCTTATAACTCAGGGTCCAACCCAGCATAGTTAGTTTTAGCCTATACACTTACTTGTGTAGATCCTCTCTAGGCATGATGGGAAAATGTGATTTGCGTGATCATCTGCTTTCCCGTTTAGTGGAGAGGATCATGCAAATCAAGTTCAAGTTCAAGTTCATTATGCAAATAACCAGCATAATGCAAATCGTTCACTCGTGTTTTCTGCATCATAGAAGTACAAAGGGCTTCTGTGATTCCTTTTGCCCTTCAAAACCACCCTGGAAGCTGCTTCCAAAGTTCAGGAGAATGTGGTAGCATTAGTAAAGCTGAATAAAATGGAAGGAAGTGTGAGGGAGAACCACACACAAAAGTGTTTATGTGCTTGGTTAAACATCTATCTGGATCCTGGCCAGAGATGGTAAAATATCCCATTGTTCTGACATGACACAATCAATGCATACTAGTGAGGCTTTCAATACTGTTCTCCTACCAGCAGTTCCCTTCCATTGCTTTGCCAACTCAACTGCTCCTGAAAGGTCTCAGAATGGAGCAAGCAGAGTGTGAAGGAGTATTGAGGGTCTGTTCTTAGGTTTGCTTTTTTTAAAAGTCTGACTTGGCATTTTAAATGAATTGCAGAGATTCTGTGATATCATAGATAGTTTTCTGGTAGCATCTTGTCTATCAAGGCTGATAAATACAGAAACATTCCATGATCCAAACCAAGATAATCTCAGACTTCTTTTTTTGATTCCCTTTGTACACTATATGGCAGTGCTGCCCTGTACTATGCACATAGTAATCCTGTTACCCAAATGTTTGTTATCTGAATAGTTCAGATATCTGCCAAGCAAGTTCATAAGCCTCCCTGGGAAACTGTTGAAGGGTAGGATATAAATCAAATATACAAAAATAAATAAACATGGCAGCTGAGACCAAACTGTGTAGGACAATGAAAGACTAATCTGTATTACTTTGTACTGATGATTTGGGCATACTTATTGGCAATACATTTCTTTTGTCTCAAATATAATTGGAAAAGATTCGATATTCAAGAAAGTTAATCTATATTCAAGAAAGTGGTAGTCAGGGCAGGAGGTGGGAAAGGAACATTTTGTCTTTGGTTTTGTTCCACTATCTGACTGCAGTTGGAGAAAAAATTAACCTGCCACTTACGGTGCTTGTGTGGTTTTGTTCCCAATCCATGGGCATGTCAGGGGAACAAGGGGGGCTTGGATCATCTGATCTAAGCCTCTCCCCAGTATGACCACAGAACAGTCTGTTTGGGACCTTGCCACTAGTGGGAGCTCTGCCATCATTTCATGTAATCTTGGTAAAGCGCCCAGAGAGCTTCGGCTATGGGGCGGTATATAAATGCACATAATAATAATAATAATAATAATAATAATAATAATAATAATAATGCACACTTCTGGAGCTTTCCTCATACGTATCAGGCACCCTGAGGCTTCAATTGCCAACCCACTGATGTGCCTCCCTCTCCACCAGCAGAGCAGCACTTATGCTGTACCTTTTTGCCCTTCTGATGGCTTCTCCCCCAGTTAATCTTAATTGTCCTAAGTTGAAGGATAAAGTAAAAGAAGGGCTTTTTTTTACTATTTTTTTTTTTAAAAAAGTACTTAATAGCCTCAACAAACCTGATAGCATATTTCGTTTTTCAGGACGGACATCTTGAATCCGCTTTGGTATCCAGTCATAAATGCAAAAGTGTCTTGGGACTCCTTCCATCTTTATCCACTGAAATTTTCCATCTGTCTCTCCTAGAAAGACATTTAAGAAGAAAGAAAGACTGGAAATTTATCTACACTCCTCAACAACAGCTTCAAATGCTACTATGTCCTATACAAGCATTAACGGTCAGTTTCAAATATTACTTTTACCTATTCTTAATATGGATGTTTTTTGTTTTTAAAATGACATTTATGATGCCTGAATGGCAGTGCAAACATTTCTTTCATTCCTGATATAAGTGTCAGAAGGCAGATGTGGTTCCTGATGTGTGTTCCTGTACTGAAAATCCCACTCATCAGTCCATACACTCACTACCTATTTTATTTTATTTTTATGGGCACCACAATCAAAGAAATAAATTGCTAAGTTGGGAATGATTTGGAGAAAAGCTACTGACATGACAGAGGGACTCAAAGGCAAATTATATGAAGAGAATGTGACAGAACTGGCTATATGTACTGCATGGAAAATACAATTAAAAAGATATGTTATAACAATATTCAAAGACATGGAGCAGAGATATTTAGGAATAGCTATGTTTTTATATTTGAAAGTTAGGGAAGAAACCTAGCATTGAAAACCTGATTATAATGTTGAGAAATGATTATGCCTAGGCATCAAAGGAAGCAATTACATTGTGAACTGAGTAATCTATTGAATCTGGCATTTGTCTAATTTCATTATCCATGTTAATGCAGATGATCATGAAAGTGAATTATCATCCTAGGTTCTTTTGGATTTGTTTTTCTATACTTGTTCTTCCAACAAAGGGCCCTGGGATCACCAAGATGGATTCAAAGACCAAGTCATCAGCAAGTCTTATCCGTGATGGCTACATGGAAACATTCAAAGGCAGCATGCCACTGAATAGCAGTTGCTGAGGAGCAACACTGGTGGAGGACTGCGGGCCAAATCTTGTAGACTTCCAAGAAGCATCTGGTTACTGTGGTAAGCAGGATGCTAGACTAGATGGAACATTGCTGTGATCCAGGAGGGCTCTTCTTAATGTTCTGTTGCTGATGCTGTTGCTGTTTGTTTTCTGCATGCAAAAAGGAATGTTCAGATCATATACTCTAGGATAGGGGGGCATTGGGTACCTATGATTGTGATACATGTATTAATATTTGTGCAGTGGAAAGGAATATGCGGAGCCATCCTTCCTTCTACAATTTAAAATAAGTACTATATGCCTGCTTAAATATCACAAACAGTTTCTTCAGACCTACTATAAACCCAGCCAGTCATATAATGGAGCCATATGGCTCTTTCTCCAATTAGAATGAAACTGCAGCCACTTAGTACATTTGCAAATTGTTATGTAGAAGATGTATGAACACAGTCTAGTAATAACAACAGTCTAGGCAGCATTCGCCCTTCTTTTTTCTTTTCTTTTTTGGTGTGTGGCAAGTTTCATATTCTGGACAAGGGGAAGGAAAAAAAGAAACAAATACATGGTGAATTGATTCTACAATAAAGGAAAGGAGAGGAAAAGAACGAAAGAAAACAGAACTGAACATTCAAGACATCCCAGTTGTCCAAAGCTAACATGTGTGAGGTGACTTTTTATATTTACAAACCACAATAGATTTAACACCTCTAAAATTTATGATTTCACCTTTTAGGAATAAACAAAAATAAGAGGAAAGTTATGGTAGATACATGCAACCAAATATTCAAATGTACTTGATTTATGATGTGGTCTTTGATTCAACTGGAACAGCTTATGTTACTTCAAAAGCAAAGACAACAGTCTCCTTTTAAAATGAGAACAAAATATCAGCAAAAAAAAGAGGTTTGTGATACATTCATTTATCGTCTATACTTCAATTTGAAATCATTTGATTCTCAGATAGGGCTTGGAAATGGTTGAAGCTAGTTGGAATCTAATATCAGGGGCCTGCATGGTGCTTAATATTTTCAACATTCTCATTGGAAATCTAATGTAGGGAAAGTAATATATGGCTTACAGAATTGAGGTCTAAAGGTCTACTGCAAACTACAAATTACTAGCTTTTCTGTTTTTTATTTTATTTGTTAATTCAAACACTTGTGTTTCGTATTTCTTTAAAGCTAAACTGGGGGATTATGGCTCAGCTGGATGCAAACTGCTCAGAAATTCTCATGCCTTGAACATATGAAAAGCTTATCCTAAAATTATTTGACTCTGTGTTTTATAGGTATTGGGAAGAGGTATGCCATGTTCAGGGAATTCACAGGGAATGGAGAATGTATCAAAAACAATTAAAGTTCTCAGCCTCTCTCATTTATTAAACTTTAACACACACAGCCAATATTATTGTACAAAGAACTACCACAGGAGATGAACAGATATTTTAAATGGTCATAATCAAGCTAAGTCCCATGAAATCTCCCCCCCCCCCAATAAAAAGAGCTTGGAAAGAACAGTATTTAATGGATTATCACAAAATATATTTTACCCTGCAAAGTATTCTAAAAATGTGATAACTCTAGAAAGAGGGAGGGTGAAATATTTGGTTGATTCAATCCATTGAAATCAGGATTATAAATCATTAGAAATTTATGTAAACAAATAGGAAAGAAGTAGAGTTAATGGAGTTAGTTGTTTTTAAAGGAAATACAATCTAAGGAAATACAATACAAATCCGTTGCTCCCCCTTTGCTCCCCTGGCAGTTTCTGTGCATGTATTGACTCTGCTTTCACCCTGAATTCAATGTATTTTATATTTTACCTTATGAAACACCTTGAGGAGACTTTGCTCGAAACTTGATGTGAAAATATTTTGAAAAGTAATTAATACGTTGATCTCTGAATCAACGATGGGCAAGAAAAGGGGAGATTTAACAGTGCTGGAGCTCAATGGAGCAAGTTCCCATTTTTATACAGGGAGTGACAAAATGCAATAAACAACAGAGTAGAAATAGTCCTTAACAAGATGCGCTATCTGAAATATTGGACCCTTGAAAAGGTCACTAGATTTGATCTATAATTAGTAGCAAAGTTAAGAAAAAGAGTATGTAATAAAGAACTCAATTGGAGTCCTGTATTGTAACTTCTGTTTAGCTTTCTTGACTGGTTTGTTCATTTGTTTGGGAATGTGTATGTACTATGCCATTGTGTTTGTTTCTCGCATGGGTTAGGATCCATGTGTTTTAAGTTCACTAGCACTGTAATTTAGTTACAAGCATTAAAGGTTAATTGCACTAGTTTGTGCTCACAGCTGATGAAGTTTATAGCTGTGATAGGTGTTTTTGTTTCAGAATAAATTCACAAGCCGCTTTAGGCAGACCGATTACTCACACATGGCCTTGGAACTATTTTAGGAAATTGGAGGAGAGAAATACATTTTATGCATTTTTCATCTACATTACGTAACTCATGCTAACTTTTTTGGGATGATCGTCTTATTAAGCAACTGGTGAGTCTTTGGATCAGTTGGAGGCTGGGGAACAGGTAAGTTGTATGAGGCTCATTATCATTGTTTGTGAATTGCCAGTTTACCTAGGATGAATGCCCTTTTAAGTTGCATGGAAGGACATTCAGCCCTTCAATCAAAGATTCATTCACTAGCCTTTAGGCCAAGTGACGAGTATTGGTTGCCTCACTAAACTATTATCTGTTTGATATTTTGCCAGTGGTGAGTTTGATTTGTTATGTTTTGCTTTGTAATTCTTGTAGGACACTCAATAAGATTGATGTTAAAACACGTTTGTCCTATTCTGTTATAGCTTTTAGGTTTCATATATTCAGGTTGTAATTTTTTTATATATTGATACATGTGTCATTGCTATATTGTTACAACATTTATATTTATTTGTATGAAACAATGTTGTTTGAACAGATACATTTTCTTTAATTTCGGCTTATGTTCATGGAGTAAGAAAACATGCTATAGTCAACGCTATTCCATGGCTGAGTTCGGATGACATATTAAGCAATGGAGGGGGAGAATAGCACACTTACTGTGCATTATTTACCCAGTGCCTGACACACGACATGTTGTTTTCCCCCCGTTGCGCGGCTGAAAGTCCCAGTGTCCTTCTGGGCTGCTGGTGCGCCTCCCTCCTTCCTCCCTCAGTCCTCTGGCCCTATACCATCATGCACTTAAAGTTTTGCCGGCTGTATAGGAGCAGCCGGGGGTTTTCGGTTGCTCCTGCCGGGGAACTCTATGACTGACTGGAATAGTACACAGAGAGAGGGGGGATCCCGACACACGACATGTTAATCAGCAGGTTTCAGGATAAGCAATGGAGCAGCCCATTGTTTCCCCCCTTTGTTTAATTCACCAAAATAGCGTACTGTCAGTTGTGTGTGTGTTGTGTGTCGCCCGACACATGACACAATAATCAGCACAACTGATGGTTGATTCCCCCCTCCCCTCCGTTGATTATCGTGTCTTCCGAATCAAGCCCATGTTTTTCTCTTTTCATCTTTCAAAGCTGGTGGCACCCTTCCACACTTCCTAAGTAGTTTGTTTGTTTGGATTTTTGATTGGCTTTGCCTGAATGTCTCTTGACTAGCTTTTTCTCTTCTCTAGATTTTGCAGGGAAATACCGGTAACTATTGTCCAATTGCTTGGTCAATTGACTGCTTATTATTTGACAAATCTTGATTTTCATGACGTTAAGAATGTCCTCATATATGTGGCAGTCTATTTATTATTATTATTGCATCATGTTGTAGCAATGAAATGAGTGAGGGCCACTTACTCCCCAGACCTACAGGAATCAAGTTGATACAGACACACCCTCCCCTACCTGGCTGTCCAAAGAATTTCTGCACTCTTATCTCTCAACTAAACTACATTGACTACCTTATCCTGCTGGTCATTTGCTTAACTGGTGGCATCTCTGAACAGGAGCACAGGATCCAGGAGGAGCATAAAGCAAACATGCACACAAAATCATAAGTGTCATAGATTTGGCCAGAATTTTATATGGGAGTGGTGGCAGCATTTGTATCATGAATGCAAAGGTACCCACATTGTGCTGAACCATACAGCATAGCCCCTTAATAAAAGGATTCTCCCCTTTCACTGAAGCCACATAGGAGAGCCTGCAATGTTCAATTGTTCCTCTAGAGAAGCTTTTCAGAGGGCATCAGGGATTGCTATGGGGAGCAGAAGAAGGGTAAAGTCCATTGTGTGAACTTGCCTTCTTGTTCAGTGTTGGATTTCACTCCCATAACAATATTTTTTATTGGAGATAGGCAAATCTGTCAGCTTTGATTTCTCCCAGATTCTTATTTTTACAATCTTAAATTTGGTTCATTTCAAAATTTGAGGATTTTTGTTTTACAGTCACATGAAAATTCATACATATTTTGAGGGAACATTACTCCTTTAATCTATGCATTTTTGTATGCAATTTGGCTGAATATACTTTTGTTTTGCAAATGTTCCCAATACAAGGCATTTTAATCCTATTTTCAGCAATATGTGCATTTTTGTGTGCAGTTCCCCCTACTAGACACACTTTCATATGTATTTTTTGATTGGAGAGTGCTCTTGCAAATTCAGAGAAATGCAAATTTCAAAGAATAACTGGGTTTCAGTTCATGTCTTCATTTGAAATTGCAGAATTATGTGAGTTTGCATTAAAATGCAAACTGAACAAATCTCTCTCCCATCCCTAAGTTTACAGAGTTATTTTCCTGAGCCAAAATATATGTAAAACGTTTCTAGCTGGACATGGAGGATACAGGTCTCTAGTATATATTGGCTTAGAAGTCCTTGAACCTTGAAATTATAAGATTATTATAGTTATATCAAAATGAAGATTTCTTTTTGTCATTGTTTTGTTCTGAAGACCCAATGGCTTGCAAAGCTTGGATAAATGTTACTGGTTAGGTGTGTTCACTGGACAGCTTTGATGAGAACATCTGTGGTGCTTTGCAGGAGTAACAACCTAAAGATAATTAATCTGATAATGATTTCAGCATAGATAATAAGTCATTCCCAAGTTGTCTGGTTAAGTAAAGAGGCAAAATGTTTTCTGGTGGCATTGCATTTGCTAACAAACTTGGTCAGACTATGGGATGTAAATTCCACAGAAATAGTGGAAGGAGTAATGATTGGAACTCATGAGAGAACCGGGGGAGTAATTTCTTCTTTAAGTGTAAGTAAGTCTGTCGAGAAGTGATGCACGGCTAAGTAATATGGACATTACTGCATATCACTAATCAACTCTTCCACGGCACACACATTACAAATATCTTTTACAAAATCTTCTGTGGATAGCAGCAAAATAATCCAGAAATATATCACTATACTTGTTTAAGCAACAAACATAGTTGCTTAGGAGGGGCATAGCCAGGCCAAATGTAGTGTGTAAAGCATTGCTTCTGATCTGGCACATGTCCCTTCCGTTCTGCATACAGAAGGTCCCAAGTTCAATCCCTGGTATCTCCAAGAAGGGGTGAACCCCCCCCCCCCCCGCCTGCAACACTGGAGAGCCTCTGCTAAGCAATGTAGACGGTACTGATAATAGATGGAGTCATGGTGTGACTCAGTATGGGGCAGCTTCCTAAATCTAATTTAAAACAATTATTTATGATATTTTAGAGCTTTTCTACATGAGGCATTTAATATGCATTTATCATTCCTCACTCATGGCTTTTTATGGCCATTAAAAGGAACCTCCTTTTTTTGCTTCTGTTTTTAAAGAGCACTTTCCCCATGTAACATGTAGAGAACATTAGGCTGACCATATGAAAAGGAGGACAGGGCTCATGTAACTTTAACAGTTGTAGAGAAAAGGGAATTTCAGCCAGTGTCATTTGTATGCAATTAGTTCCTGGTGAAATTCCTTCTTCATCACAATAGTTAAAGTTGCAGGGGCCCTGCCTTCTTTTGTATATGGTCACTCTAGTATAGTGCTTGCAACTTTAACTGTTGTGATGAAGAGGGAATTTCACCAGGAACTAATTGCATACAAATGACACTGGCTCAAATTCCCTTTTCTCTCCAACTGTTTCCTTTTCTCTCCAACTGTTAAAGTTACATATGGTCACCTAGAGAACATGTAACATGTAATTAGCCCCTAAACAATACTGATCCTGTTCAGATGTCACACTAAATCATGGTGGTTAAGCATTTTGAGCTAAACATTATGGCTGAGTACATCGTCTGAACCATTCCTAACCATGGTGGCTACATATCCACGGTTTAAACATGCTCACTAACCATTTGTTGCAAAAGGCTTAGCGGCCTAACCATGGCTTAGCATGTTGTCTGAAGAGGCCCACTGTTCATTGTTAGCCATTGCTATGCTTTCATGGATGAATTGAAGTTGTACTAACTCAAAGTTCATTACTCATACCTTGTAGAGACATATGGTATGTAGTGAACATGTACTATTATTTATCCAGGGCTGACGTTTTCCTAAAATTTGGAGGTCTCATGTTACAAACGGGAATCTTTTCCTCCATGCTGAGGCTACAAGAATGAACTTCCATGGTAGTCAATCTCCATGAAAACCAGCAAACCACTGATACTCTGGACATTTTGGGAGACCTGTGTGCAATTATTGTGAATATATCTTCCATTAATTTTATCATCTAGAGTGGCAATTTATTTCTCCATGTCTAGCTCTCAGAGAAGTTTAGAAGAAATATAGAAGTTGTCAGTGCATAAGAGTCAACATATTACTGCTATACTGCAGCCATTTATAATGAAACCAAAATGAGAACTCACTTGTTTGCCATTAATTTAATGTCCCACTTAGCTCCTATCAGATGCAAATAGCTGCCTCATCTGTTTAAGGGTTTCTGAGCGCGCATATAATGAAGTGCTCTGTACCTGTCAAATAAGCAGAATTCATAACCGAAATCAGAAATGGATGAGAACATTCACCATCCTTGTTAAAAAAGGAAATTGAAACCTCAGACATGGCAATGTCAAATTTATACTGCATGTTGGTTTTCCCTCACAAGTTTCACCTATATTACTCTCTGGGCAGAACTTTACAGTACAGGATGTCCATGGATACACATAAATGTACCAAATGCCTTTCTTAAAGCAAAGTCAGCAGGTACGAAAGGTAACAGCTATAGTTGTCAAACATACTCAAAACAAAATAAATTGGGCAGCCAACCTCTTGTATTTATATCGATTTTATATCCTGCATTTTAGAAAACAACCCCACTGTTTAATTTTAAACAGTGTTCTAGTTATGATCAGTCTCCCTGGAGAAAGATTTTTATGAGTATAAATGGAGATAATGACTATCATTAGTCACTGCCATTAGCATAAAACATTAGAAACTCTATGCCATTCATAACAGACTGTGACATGACAGTAAAAATATGACTTCCCATCACTTGTGTATGCTTTTTGACTACAGCTGGTTGCTATTTTACACTGCTAAACTGATATCAAAAGGGTGGTAAGAGTGGTATTTAATAGCATGTTCATCATCACGTCTAATTGTTTTCCACCACAGGGTATGAAGCTTTATGTTCTCGATCAACCAAAAACAAACAGCCATCCTGCTTAATGGCTGCTCAATTAATGTTTATGGTGCTACTTTTATACCCTGAGTTATCTGACAAATAAACTCCAAGAAGCAATTTAAGAACCTCTGAAGCTTAATGATAACCCAGCTGATATTTAAAGAAAGGGCAAACAAAAATTCCTAAAGTATTCATAACTTGCGGAAACACAATGAGATTCTTCCTACAACTTTTTATTAATTTTCAAAGTGAAAGGATGATCAGACCTAGGGAGACAATGGTGCCTGTCTCTCTTTCTTATATTATTATTGTTGTTGTTGGATTATTATTATTATTATTATTATTTCAATTTATGAGTCTTCCTATAGCCAAGGCTCTCAGGGCAACATACCTACTAAAAGCAAATATAATAAAACTGTGACAAAAGCAACAACACAATATATATATATATATATATATATATAAGCTTTAAAAGCAGCAAAAATAATTTAAAATAATTTAAAAAGGTAAATTCAAGCAGCTAAAAGATGGGAAAATAATGTTAAAACACACCATTAAAAATAATATTAAAAATAAACCAAGCAGCAGTCAAAAATGTCTTTTTTTAAAGCTTGGGAGGATCAAAAAGTCTTTGACTAGCAGTGAAACATCAGTAATGTAGGCACCATAGGGAGGACACTCCACGATTTGGGGGCCACCACAGAAAAGGCCCACTCATGAGTAACCACCTGTTGAATCTCAGTGTGCAGAGGCAGATGGAACAGGGCTTCGGGGCATGGGCAGGAAGATATGGGGAAAAGTGATCTTTTAGATATTCTGGCCCGAAGCCATTATGGCTTGCTTTAAATTATTAAAATAGAAATTACTTGTGCAGTTTAAGTCATGTAAAGGTAATACTAAGTTCTTCACACTGCTGAAGCTTAATCCTGTGATGATGCCAGGTTGCCCTTTATAATATGGAAGCGCTATACCTCTTCATAATTCTACCTCCTTGTCTGTAGTACTGGTTATCCTGATTAAAAATGAGAGTTCAAAGAAGACAGACTTCCCTGCTGTTGTTTTGGTGCCTATGAATGAAACACCTTCCCTTTTGTATGAAGTCTTCACAGGCTGTGTAGAATTACCATAAATAATATGTTTTCAGTGACAAAGTGCCACTGCAGATGCTGAACGTAAATGATTTCTGGCCAGTGTTGTTAACTGCATAGAGCAGTAATATATTCATCCAGAATATTTTCGTTTGGTCTCCCTGATCTCCGGCTTCTAATGTTATATTATAAGCTTGTGCTTTTCCAGCACCAAGGCAATTAATCATTAATATCCCCGTGTTCCCCCAAAGTAGCTGGACAAAATTAGACAAGACAAGAACCAGACTTGAAAGGTGACAAAAAAAATCTTATCAGAAATTACATGGATTTTTATGCCCTAAATTCTCTCTGATAGGCACAGTGCAAATCTATTTTAATGAAACTACTCTAATAATATAGTACTCTTTTTCCCTAATCTTCCAGAGGCACCACTAGATCATAGGGTCTTTTCCTCAACAGAGACAAATGGGATGGCTTGTTTAAAAAGCTGTAGGGGCTTTTTGACAACTTCCACCCAAGAAAGAGGCAGAGCAGTGCCGTTATCACCTGACTGGCTGATGTTTGACGCTCTGACTTCCTTTGATTAAGAGGCAATGAGCCGGTTTGGAGTTCATTTTGCTGCTCCTAAGCACCTCTTCATTGAAAATTATGCAGTTGGACTGATTTGTATTTGATTAGTTTAACATCAGTTTTATTACATGTAATAAATCAAGTCAGATTTTATGGGGTTGCTGCACATTAAAGGAACCATTGAGGAGGGTGCAAAACATATTTTTATTTCCTATGTTTTTTGCCTGACATTTTTTTTTATTAACACTCTACAGGCATTTAATATTTAAGCAATGATGCTTGTATTTTACTTCTTTCCTTATACATAGTATACTATTGAAATCACACCATTCACATTCTAAAACAAGCTTGAAAAACTTGTAACCAACAAAGCGAAACACAGGCTATCTGCCCTGCAATTTGTTCTACTGGGCATCTCCCCCGTCTATGTTTGCAGTCCTAGACAGGCAATGAGAACAGAAGGTTTATGAAGCCAGGGGGCGAGGTGGGGGGCAGGAATCTGCCATATATAAATGGTGTGTACGGACGGCCCTGCCACTAGGCAGATGCCACAGGCTGTTGATCTGGGGTGTCATGAAAGGACAACAAATTGTTAGTCGTTTAATTTATTACTAGTGTGAAGCCCATGTCACCACGGGCACTAATAGTCCTGCTCCTTTCCTGCTTTTGGACTCCTCAGTCCCCTTTCCACAGATGGGCTCTTGAATAATGCCAATGTGGCTCATGCAGAGTCTCCAAAATTTGCATGCAGTGCAGCCCTGCCCCCTCCATCATGTGCCCAGATTGGGCATCTCTGTCCCCTTTCCCCTCCCCACTGGCAGTGACTGCACAGAGGCACCAGTGGCCTGCCTTTGCGCCACACTGATTGGATGAGCAGGGCTGTCCATCATCTCACTGGTGGAGGGGCTGCCCTGCCTGTTTGGCAGGGAGGCAATTAATTGCTATTAAAATGCAAGCTTTGAATTTTCTCAAATGTTCAAAATTTTCTGCATGTCTACACTACTCTAGCTTCAGTGTAAATAAAAAATGAGCAAAATTGGTCTGATAGCTCTTAAATAATAAGCCTTATACCATTATATAGATACTGTATTTTTTTTTTCTCCCCCAGGGGGTGGTGCTTGTGGGATTTGCTACCTCTGGTGCCCAAATAACTTGGGAAGCTTTGGGCATTTGGGCAGACACCATTTATTACTCTGTTACAGGCACCAAAATATATTGGGCCAGCCCTATCAGTGAGTTATGTTTGGCATTGTAGTAGTTCATAAGTTCTGCATACCGAAAGACTAGTAGACAGGCTTATGAAGCCTATGCACTACCTGTGGGTAAAAAAAATGCTTCAATATGCTGACAACCATGCTATGAAGGAAGACACTTGTAAGCATGGTAGTACCCGTGTAACTCCTGTGTATTTAGGGGAGACATAAGTTGGGCCTGCTTACCAATGCCAGCTATAGGTTTTTGAGGGGCCTGGGCAAAAATCATCAATGGACCCCTCTCACTCAGTGAGTCTGTGTTCTCACTGCCATCCTCTTTTATATCATTGTTACCACTTGTTTTCTAAACAGGCAGAGAGCCAGTGAACAAGTGGAGAATGGTATCTATTACTGCTCCTTCTCACTACCCTTGTCTGGGCAGGGTGAGAGGCAGGTGAACAAGCAGGTTGCAGTCGGTAAGAAGAGGAGCAAGTCCAGGGGGTTCTTGGCAGTGGGACCCTGCTTAGTATGGGCCCTTGGTAAGTGCTTAACCATGCCTACTTTGATGCCTGCTATGCCACTTACTAACTCTTTCAGCATCTCCTTCTGTAAAAGAGTGCATCCACCACCTTGGATGAGTCCAGAATAGTGAAAGACCACATACTTTGCATGTCTTAACATAGGTACCACTAAGAAACATAGGAAGCTGCCTTATACTTGTCAGACAATTGGTCCATCTAGCCCAATATTTCAATACTGACTAGGCTGACCATATGAAAAGGAGGACAGGGCTCATGTAACTTTAACAGTTGTAGAGAAAAGGGAATTTCAGCCAGTGTCATTTGTATGCAATTAGTCCCTGGTAAAATTCCCTCTTCATCACAACAGTTAAAGGTGCAGGGGCCCTGGCTTCTTTTGTATATGGTCACTCTAGTATAGTGCCTGCACCTTTAACTGTTGTGATGAAGAGGCAATATCACCAGGAACTAATTGCATACAAATGACACTGCCTGAAATTCCCTTTTCTCTATAACTGTTAAAGTTACATGAGCTCTGTCCTTCTTTTCATATGGTCAGCTTAATACTGACTGGCAGCAGCTCTCCAGGGTTTGAGGCAGGATTATTTCCCAGTCCTACCTGGAGATGCCAGGGATCAAACCAGGGCCTTTCTTCATGCAAAGCATGTGCTCTAACACTGAGCCACGACCCTCTCCCCTAGGTCCCAAGTATGTCTCAAGTTAAAAGAATTCAGTGTATCAGGCTGGGAAAGGCCTCTGTTCACGAAGAGCCACGCACTATCAAAGTAGGCAGTATTGGACCAAGTGGACTAGTAGTATAATTTGGTAGAAGGTAACCACTTATACTTTAATATTATCATATATTCAAGATACAATAAACACGACATCTCTCCCATAATATACAATGTCCACCAAAGGTTTCAACTATGAGGAGCTTTTTATATTTATTCTTATTTCTGCTCTGCCCTTCTAATGCATAAGCATTACTTGGGGCAGCTTCCAACGGTTAGAAGCAGAGTATTGTAGCAAAACAATTCTTAATGCAGAAATCATCAGAGTCTGGAAGAGCAGATAAAACTACTAGCACAGCAAAAGCCTGCCAGAATAATTATGTCTTCACTAACTGGTGGACAACCATCAGAGTGGAGGCCACCCAAGTCTAGGAGCCTATCTACACTACTGCTTTAAAACGGTTTATAACAGTTTTAAACCGGTCAATAACGGTTATTAACCGGTTTAAAACTGTTATAAATCGTTTTAAAGCAGTAGTGTAGATAAATATTGCTGCAGCCACTGAGAAGGCTCTTTCTCTTGTAACTACCAACCATGCCCCTGCCCTCAGCACAACACAGAGAAATGCCTTCTTGTGTAAACATTTAAATCATATTGGACTTTGATCTTGTACTATAGAGCTTAAAACAGGTTACAATATGCCAATGGACCTGTTAGGTGTGATTTTCAATTATTTAAAAGGTTGTGTAGAGTTGCCTGATTTAACAATGTGTTAATGGCAGCAAAAATGTCCATTGGAAGAAGATGATTGTCTCTCCAATATCTGAATAATCTATTTTCAAGGATTTGGCATGTTGCTGTTATGATGAAACTGATGATTACATCAAGGCAAGTGTGTGTGTGTGTGTGTGTGTGTGTGTGTGTACCATATTCTTTATTTACAGTGATTTGAATCTAAGTATCAGAAATATTATTTATTATGTGTTTTGAATTATCTTCATTGCTTTACAATAATGGATGAATGTATGAATACTTTTAAACAATGGTCTCCTCCCTGATCTTAGGGAACTGGCAGGCATACAGGATGAGGTGGTCCCTCAGGTATCCTGAACCTATGCCAGATCTTTAAAGGCAATCACCAATACTGCAAATTGTTCCTGGAAGCAAACTGGCAGGCCGTGCTTATGCTGCAGGATAGATATAGTATGGTCCAATGGACATGTGTCTCCACATAGAGTGCATTGCAATAATCTAACCCGGATGTTAGTGATGAGGGACTTTCCCCAAGCCCCTCATCACTGAAAATGTAGCAGTTTGTACTTGGTTACTTGAATACTGCAGTCTGTGTGAACTGTAATTTTTATTATTATTGATGATGATGATGGCTGTGCAGAGAGCCATCCTTGTGAAACAGGGCTTCTGGGCTTCATCTTTCCTAAAGCAACCATCTGTACTGCCTAACAAGCTCTCTCCCAAATATAGAGATGCTTCAAAAATACCCTGCAAAAAAATTCTGTTGGGAGAACAGACAGCACTGAAAACATCTTGCAGGGGGACTCCACAAGCACACCAGAAGGCATACAGATTTCTGCAACACTCTAGACTTCCTTTAAAGTCTTTATTATTCTTATGAACTAGCAAAATGCTAGGTGTCTATGCATGGAGAAAGGCCATGTATATTGTGAGGATCACTGGGAAGAATGTTGGGTCTCTTGTGTGTTCTTTGTCACTGGGTGCATGTGTGAAGGAAAGGCCATTCCATTTCATGGGGGCAAAGCAGGTTTTGCCATCAGTGTAACAGTGCCCTTAACAGCGGCACTTTAGTTTGCCCCTTAAGAGTGAATTGCAGCCATGAGGCAAATCTTAAAGGATTGCACTTGGGGACGCTACTGGGCTTTGGCCTAAACCTATTTCCTGTCCTTGGTGAGAGACAAGTTTAATCACCTTTCACTGGTGTTGTTGACTGTAGTCCATTTACTTTCCCCAATAAAACTGATGTCTCTATGGGAGGGAAAGGGCTCATCCTATAGCTTCCTGCTGCTCCCTCAGCATCTGCCACCCGAGACATCCACCTCACTCTATGTAGTGGTAGGGCCTTGTGTGTGTTTTTAATTAGCATAGATATATTGTATTTGAAGGAGAACAAAATATGTCTTTAGCTGCCTCTACAAGAGAGGTTTAAAGCTCTTTCAAGGCGCTTAAATTTTTTTACCTCTACAAGAACGGAGTGCAAATCAGGCGTAGAGGTGCGTTATCTCTCCGATTATGCGCATTATCGAATGCGCGTTAAACAGCGAGTTTTATTTTGCTCCGGCCATTAAAGCGCATTTTGACTATGTGAACAAGCGCTTATGTGCATTAACTACTTGTAAAGTGCATTTTGGTCATCCGTTAATGCGCTTCACCGCCTCTCGCCGCCTCTCGTGGAGAGGTATTAGGCGTAAATGCGCTTCAGCGATTATGCGCATAATCGCCTAACCAGGTGCAAAAGCGAATCCTTGTAGAGGGGACCTTTGATGAATCTTGGTGAACAAGTTTTACTTTTACACTCAGAAAGTAAATGTTCCTCCAGGTCTCTGTGGATAACCTTACAGACAGTGCTGTCTCCAGGTGCTGCAAAACACCCTCAGCGAGTCTACCTTCTTACCTGCATTGTTGCCAACTGCTCCTCCTCCTTATTATTGTTATCACCTGCTTGCATGCCAGGGAGGGAGCCAATGAGCAAATAAGCAGTGGCATCTACTACTCCTTTTTCACTCCACTGCTGTTGCCTGGGCCAGGGTGAGAGGAGAGTGAACAAGCAGGTTGCAATGGTTAAGAGGAGAAGCAGATCCAGTGGACTCTTGTTCGTAGGTCCACCTGCTGGGGTGTGCGCCCTCCGCAGATGTCCATCCATGCTGACCCTTGACACCAGCTCTGCTTATGTGCTTTGCTCTTTGCCTGTGGTATGTACTGTCATTGTCTTCCTGTAATCTCATTTTTACCCTGAATTCTAATTTGCTGACTGAATTCTACCTTTAAATCAAAATTAAACCACTTCATGAATTTGGTGCACTCCTAGTTGTGTTTCCGATTACTGCAATTTTCCACAATAGGAACACAGGACTATGCATGGCTATTACAGCTAGTACAGTGGCAGGAACATTTAATATCTAAAGCCATCAGTACCGATGGGTAGAGCTGAAAGAAAACTGCAGAGACTTTAAAGGTGAGTGCTCAAATTAGGTGAAGCACAAGGTAATGGCTTGATGATGCTTGACAAACTGAACGTGTGAAACTGTTATGTATGTTTCACACCAAGGCCAGTCATGTTACTTTGGCACCTGAGGCACATAATCTGATAAGCGCTTATCCCCATCCTTGGCAGTAAAAATACATTAATAAATCAAACCATTAACCATTTGCTGCCATTTCAGAACCCTCAAAAACAGCTCCCCGAAGCACCTGCCTCAATCTGCCCAATGGTAGGGCTGGCCCTAACACAGATGTTTACATTTTAGCACCTCAGACAAATACTTCCAAGAAGCAGCCAGGCAGGAAGACACCAAGGCTGGTAGTGAATCAGCAGGTGTGGTTGATTATAAATCAGACAGCAATTGGAATATGTGAATTCATACATGTTAAAAAATATTCTTGCAAACCTGGAGTAACCATTCAAAACAAATTCCTCTTTGTATCAGGTATCTCAGGCTTGTTTGCAGTATGGGGGATATAAATGATTTGAATGTTGAGATCACTGTATGGATACTAATTCACATCAGTTCATGAGGTGGATAAGTTAATACAGTTACTTTCATTTGGGGCGGGGGGAATCTCAAAAGAGCTTCAGATTATGGGTGAATCAAGCACTAGGAAGGTATTTGTAGAGTTTTCAACTGACAAGTACCCTGAAACTATCTCATTGAGATGAGGAACAGAGACTGGTACAGCTTCATGAAGCAGGGGTCCTTTGGAACTGGCTGAATGATTGCCCAGGACCCAACATGAAGGGACCTGCCTGCCCTCTTTTGCATCTGTAGCTCCTGCAGCTTTAACTGTTGTGATGAAGAGGGAATTTCACCAGGTGCTGCATGCATACCAATGACACCTGCTGAAATTCTCTTTTCTATACAACTGTTAAAGATATAGGAACCCTGTCCTCCTTTTCATATGGTCATCCTACTTTAGCCTGGGACTGGCTATAGATAACATTGATTGTTTTCCTACTTCATAAAGCAACCTGGGATTAGGGCTATGATATTTACCAAATAATGTGATAAGTTTTATTGGAGGACATAAAAGTAATTAGAGTAATGCTATATTTTGAAAGTAAATCCAGATTAGATCTAATGATCTTACATGGAATGTAGTGTGTGTGTGTGTTTGTTTGTCAGAATATATTCCCGCTTAAAAAACAAAGAAAGCAAGCCTACATTTATAATGTCATAGTTGTGGAGAAAATGGGCCTGGCATTAGGCACTTTGACAGCATAGGCAGAATCTGTACTCTCTCTGACCCACCTCATCCTGTAACTGAATGAAGTCTGGATCTTTTAAATTGGGCAGTCCATCTTTTTTCATCTCTCTTGGACTCCTAGCTTGTTGAAACCTAATGGACCCTTTTCCATTTCTGCAGCATCTACAGCCTCAGCATCTCCCTGTAAACTCTCCATCATCAGGGTCAGGTTGCCTTCTTAATACTTACAGGGCAATGAGAATTCTTCTTTGAGAATTCCAACTGAAATTCTTGTCACAACCCTCACAATACCTATAAAGGTTTCAGCTGATATATGTCAGAAGTGGGCCTTCATTGGATAGTTAGTTTGACTCTCCTCTTGATGTTATTGATTTGGTTGTTGGATCTTATTGATTTGTTATGAATTGCTGTACTTTTAGACTGAATTTTATTGAATCTATTCTCTTACCATCTTATTCTTGTACATTATTCTAGGAGTATATGATCAAGGGCACTTTATACATTTACTAAATAAACTCAATGCTTCTCAAAGATCAGCTGTGTTGGATTGGTCAGCAAGATCCATATTTGTATTGTCTGAGTATTCTGGAGAGAGGGTGCATCCTGTAGTATATGCTAGACTGGCTCAGGTAGCAGCAGCAATGGGTGTGCAATGGAAGCTTAAGATCAAAACATACATTACTTTAAATCCATATCTAGGAGTGATATTTTTTTAAAAAAATTACCCTAGAGTAGGTGCAAGTCCTGCAATCTGGATCAATGCCATTGTATGGGGCTCCTGGGGCTTTTAAGCTCCAGATCAAGGGCTCTGCAAACTTTCCTACATGGGGCTGTTAATCTGCTGTATCTACTTTCAGTTGCAGAATTGAGATTTGAGCACTATTAGAGGAGTGTTTCCTTTCCTGCTTTTCCACTACATAACCTTTAGGTGGCGCTGTGGTATAGCAGAATAGCACAAATACACAAGAGGAAATCATTATTTCTTTCACTTTCACAATTAAATGCTACATTTTCTCTGCTTTAAATAAACTCACCAAAAATGCTAGTTAGACACAGAAGAGAAATTGAAGGACCATGACGTCATCTAAAGTACTTGTAAACAACCATGAGTAGGGAATGAAATACATAGTTGCTAGTTATGTATTTAAAGTAATGTCTGTTTTGGCCGATAAATTACTGTGCTCATGAGAGGCCTTGCAACATAATTAGAACAGATTTGTTTCAGAAAGAGACAAAGGTAGTAACTAACACAAATGACCATTTTATTAAATAACAAAATAGTTATTTGTCTCTTCATTTGCTCATTTGATCTATCGGCTTTTTTATTGATTTATTAATTTTCTTAACTGAAGATTTTAGTACAAGACATGAGTAGGTTATATTTTCAGCTCTGCTAGTAGTATGCTCTCATAGGAATATCAAAACATTTTCACTCTGGTTCATTATGTGGAAATCAGTCCAAAATGATCAGGCTATGGCAACAAAGCATTTCAGAGTAATTTAAGAAAAATAGCTAAGCAGATCTTCTGCAGTATGATTGCATAGTTACACATCCCCTGGCCACACTCACTGCTGACATGCAGTCCCCAACCTGAGGATGCTCACAGCCACATGTGGCCTCAGGGACAAAAAGATTGCCCACTCCTGGTCTAAAAAGATGAAATTAGTGGAAAGTCACAGCTCAAAATGAACGCTAAAGTTCCTCCAAAGTTTTATTCCAACAAATCATATAGGAAGCCACATAATGCTCAAACAGAATATACATGTGGCTTGCATCTTTTGTTTCCATGCATTTGGATTTTGTGGCAGAATTCATTTGCTATACAATACTGCATTGGAATCAGATTAATTCAGCTACAAAGGAGGCAACTGAATATGATTCAAAAGTTGGAAAGACAATGTGCAAGTCTTTTTTGCCAGTCATCTCTTGTCAATTTGAAAACACTATAGCCAATACGAAAATGTAGCGTTTGAAAATGAATGAATAAGAGACAGTGCATGCATCATGCTCACCGTCTTGAGTTGCAACCAAAAATATTCCTCTCTCTCTCAGAATGATCCCTGTTTTGGCCACACTGTTGAGCATTGTTTAATATGTGACTCATCATGTTGAGGATCTCCAAGCACACACCATCAATGTTGGCAGGTCAAAACAGATATTACTTTAAATGTGTGTCTACCAGCTATGTCTAAAAAAAAAAAACATTTTTACTTTAGAGTAGGCAAAGGGCTCCCAATCCAAATTGGGATCCTAGCAGGAACTTGGCCTCACACCTACACTGAAGTAAAAATGAAAAGATCTAGCTTCTTGACACATATTTAAAGTAATGTCTGTTTTGGCCCTGAGATTCTCAACATGGTAGTGGTAAAACCACCTGCGTGTACGTAACTCTGAAAGTTCTGGTAATGGTCTAGACTCAATGATGTTGCATTGATAGAGGAGGACTGATAAAAATCTATCTGGACATTTTTATTTTTATTCCAGTTTACTTTGGATAAGAAAGGGAATAACAAGAACAAAAAAAAGTCATTAGGTTGAATACATTTGGTGCATCCCTGGGTTATGTTCATGGAATGCTCCCACCTGTGGAGCAGGATGGAGGTGACTTTTGCTGAGGTCTTCCCTTCCCTTGTAGCACCCAGCTCCCCTCACCACCACCCACTATTCCAGAGGCAGGGAGATCCTCCAGAACAGTGTAGGAGACGGTGATGGGGCCTGCAGGGGAAGGATGGAATAGACAAAAGTCACCTCTCTTCATTTTACGCGGGGGATGCCTCTGCTGGATCAAAAACCGTCCATGGATGGAAGGCTGCAGAAAGCAAAGTCAGGATCAACCCATTATATTTAGAGTTGGATATCACTTTTTGCTAAGTAGATAACTTGGTAAGGACCTTCCATACTTTGTTACACCAGCCCAACGTGGGTTCTTGCTTTTCTACATAATTTGATTCTACCTCTTCCAAGAGCAGGGAAATAAGATCACAGGTAATTAGGGAGAGTCTGTTTGCATCCAGAATTATCTTGGGCCTTGTGAGGCAGGAGATATCCCGTGATATTTTAATGGATCTTTCATTTCTGTTCCAGAACCTTTTGTAGTGTTGGGCATGCCCATCAACAATGACAAAGAGACCCCACCTTCCAGCAATGGTTAGAGTGCTGACTGCACATGAGGGACAGTTTGTGTGTGGATAAATGCCTTTGGAAGATTAAAAGGTGACACTGAGGAATACTGCAATAAGGGTTGGTATAACCCCAGGTTATGAAACATTTTGCTTGCATAAAAAGGCTATGAAAAACACATAGGTAATACAACTGAAATGCTCAAGCTGAATCTCAATCAAATTCCTCCTCTGGACGGTTGGCTGATATGTCACTTCAACTGTAGAACCAAGTAGAAGCTCAAGTGGAATTTTAGAATCCAGTGGAACATTAGAATGTATTTAGGATGTTTTTATTAGGGATGTGCACTGGATCGGACCCGATCCACGATCCGAGTCCGGTCCAGTGGGAAATCGGATAAATTATCCAATTTCCGATCCAACAGCTGGATCGGCCGATCCAGTCCGAACCGATCCGAAAAGGTTCCGAACCGGTTCGGCGGATCGGCGGGCGCCCACTGGCGCCCACCACCACTTCTATTGGTGGGCGCCAGCGGGCGCCCGCCGATGAAAGTGGACAGCGGGGGGGGGGGGGCGCGGAGAGGAGGAGGGGGGTGCTTACCTTTGAGGGATGTCTGCTTCCGTCCGGCGCCGGCGGCTACTACCAGCGGGCTCCGTGGCCTGCTCCAGGGTGGCGCGCCGGGTGATGACATCACCTGGCGCGCTACTCTAGGGCAGGCCACGGAGCCCGCTGGTAGTAGCCGCCGGCGCCGGACGGCCCGGAAAGGTAAGCAGGGGGCGCACGGAGGGGAGGAGGGGGCACGTGGAGGGGAGGAGGGGGGCCCTTACCTTTCCGGGCCGTCCGCTCCTGTCCGGCACCGGTGGTTACTACCAGTGGGCTCCGCGGCTTGCTCCAGGGTGGCGCGCCGGGTGATCACCCGGCGCGCTACTCTAGAGCAGGCTGCAAAGCCCGCTGGCGGTAGCTGCTGGCGCCGGACGGGAGCGGGCATCCCTAAAAGGTAAGCAGTGGCGGGGGGAGGGGGCTTACCCCCCCGGAGCCATTCGCTTCTATCTGTGGGCGCCCGCGGGTGCCTGCGGATGGAAGCGGACGGCCCCAGGGGGGGTAGGGAGCACGGGGGAGGGGGCTTACCTGCCGGGGCCATCCACAGCGGACGGCCCCGGGGGGGAGGGAGTTAGGCCCCCCTCATCCACCCGCCGCCATTTTTTTCCCCATAGACTTGCATTGCAATGCAAGTCTATGGGGAAAAAAATGGCCGATCCAAAAATTGCCGATTTTTGGATCGGGATCGGACTCGATCCGGTCCGGGGGGCCTCCGATTTTGTCCGAACCGATCCGTGACAAAATTGGAGGTCCCGATCCGGGTCCCAATCCGATCCAGGTGGTCCGTGCACACCCCTAGTTTTTATGATGTTTTATTGCTATTTTAATAATGTGCACCATGTTTTTAATCAGTTTTATGTATTTTGTCATATTTTATATTTACTGCTGTTCCCCACCTCGATCCAAATGGAGAGGCTGGTAAAAAATATTATTATTATTATTATTATTATTATTAGTAGTAGTAGTAGTACCTTGTCCTCTAGATTCCACCCGATTAAAGTACTGTTAGTTTAACCACAGTGGAATCAGAATCAAGTGGTACTCATGATCTGACAAGCCACAGAATTAATGCAACAGACCAACCATGTTAAATAGGCATTCTGTTGTGATGAAGGATTGGGGACAGGAAGTGCACAGAAATCTGCCCATGTTTACACACCTTTCCTAAGTTACATGGCTCAGAGTACCTGATCTCCTGGGTTGTTAGACATTTTGAGAGATGCATAGCTAGCACTGAAACCAGCAACCTTCACCATGTCTTTTCTAGTATTGCTAGTAATAACAATTGTGTGGCATGATGTCACTGTGTCATGAATTTTCCTATCTACTCAGTCTACAGCAGCTGATGAAGTAGAGTGGAGGCAGCAAAACTTGTAGGACAAGGGATGTCACCATTCACTCTTGCCATGTTTAGAAATTACTGGGGGGAGAGGAGGGGGACGGGACATGGGGCTGTTATTTTTGGAGGAAGTCATGTCTCTCTCATAAAAACAGGCATTCTGTTGGGATGAGGGATTGGGGGTAGGAAGTACACGGAAATGTCCTTGGAGTGCTCACAGTTACAGACTACTCATAAGTTATTCTACCATGTAATAGCTTATTGAAACAACCTGAATATTTTAGCTTCAAAGAACCATGGTCCCATTTCAGCATTTGCTGTCACATGTGTGAGCTGCCAAACATCCCCAACTATAATATTCCTGACTTAATCCAATTTTAAGGTCTTCTGCCTCCAAGATCAAAACAAATGTCGACTAGTAGCACATCCAGTGACTGAAGCTGGTGTTTCATACCAAAATCTTTCACATTTTAAAATCTGTTTATACATGTAGAAGTTTCAACATTTTAAAACTATACAATTTTAAATTTTAAATTTTAAAAAATGTTTAAATCTATAAAACAATTGATCGGGATGTGCTACTAGTGGTAATTTGTTTTGTTTTGGGGGCGTTTTATCATGCGCATTGCATCGCCTGCATATCAGTTGTTTCGTGTCTTCTGTCTAACATGCCATATTTCTAGCATTGTTAATAAGATGTAACCCTTTTGTGTTGGATTTCTCTATAACTAGCAGTTGCTAGAAACTATTGAAGTAGCAGCTAGAACATCTTGTTATTCCTAGAAGACAACACTATACAGAAGGGTTCTGATTTAAAATCTTCTTAAGAGGAAGCTCTGAATTTGAACTGGGGCTGAGCTCTAGAAAATGAGAAATGAAATTCTGTCCTAGTCTTCAGCTTCAAAATGCATGAAAGTTCCAAAATATGTGAAGTCATGATTAAAAAAGAAATGAAAAGTGATTCTCTGAGCTGATATACAATTGTGTTTACCTCACCTCTGAATAATTTTGGCTTAACTCACATAACATGCTAGGGATTTAAGGATGCTAGAATATGAATGAAACAGCAATTAATTTACACGAATAATCATGCATTACACTGCAAATTAGCACAAGTGATGTTATGTGTTCATCTAGTCAAGCATTTGCATGACTGGTGTATGTATGCATGAGTTATTATTGCCCATTGGTAATATAATTCTTGAATATGAAACAAAGGACTCAGATATACATATTAAGGTTCTTAACGCACAATAAATGAAAGCAGCAGCTACTGCTCTAAACTTCAGTTACCCCACATAACAGTGCAATTATTGCAATTGATGCAATGTGTAAACAGGGCCTTAGAAGCCTTGTTTACTGTCTATTACATTTGTTTGTTTTGCTGGCAGGTGATTTTATCAATCCCATCTGTACTGTAAGCAGAAGTGCTCCAATATGTGTCTAGTTACTTGCTGATTCTATCATTAAACACTTGCTCAGCAAAGGCAATAATTGTAGCTGTATATTACAAATGCAACAATATTAAATGATAAAGATATGCCATCTAGCAAGGGATGGGCAATTCCTTTCGGAGACACCATTCTTTGGTCAGTGTTCAAGTCAGAAAATTGCCTTGCCTTGCACATCCGTTTCATCTAGCAAGTATTTCCATGACTGCTATAAGCGTGAGTTATTATTGTCCATTGAGAATTTATAATTCCTGAATAAGCAGATGTTCTCTCTGCTATATAATGAGACTTGTGGAGTCTTGCTTGGCTAGAGTGAAAGAGAGAAATATAATCACCAACAAATGAATGGAATAGGTCTCCTTTACAACTTAACTTCAAAACTTTGCTCTATCAAATCAATACAAGGTTCACATTGTTGTCTTTGTGGGCTCATAGTTCAGTCCCTGCCAAGATGGACATAGGGTAGAGTTGAGTGTGAACAGCAATTAAGACTTCTTCTTCTTCTTTTTTTTTTTTACATCATAAGAATTAAGGCAGAGGCAGAGCTTCTCTTCACTGGCTACCTGAAGTAGAAAAGCAATTCATTTCAGTCTATCGGGTACACACACCACTCAAATGTAGCAAGCAGAACTAGGAACTTCGTTCAAGTTTCAATCCATTTTTTTCAAGTTGTTCTACTCTACTTTAATTAGATGTATTCCAGTTTTAAATACGTAAAATAAGAATTTGTATTCTGTATTTATATATTTCAATGCAGTGATTTTATTGCTGTTGTTTTAATGTTGATCAGTTGTACACCTCTTCTAGGCAAACAACTGAGTTGAAAGTTCTTAAAATAACCCTTACTGATCCAATTTGGGTGGGAAGTGTACTGGTGTACTGTAAGCAGTCCAGACTTGCAGAGGAAGACAAGTAGCCCAGGCTTTCTTTTTCCTTCTCCCATTGAGTTATTTATAAATTAACAACAATTTTTACTTGGGGAAGTGTGTTCATGCCTGATGTTACTATTGAATCACAGGGCTCTGATAGGCATCTGGCACTTGTGATGTGAAGGCTTGAAGCATTATTTTGAAGCCAAATCAGAATGAGGGCCAGAGTAGAAAGCTATGATTCCTGCATTCAGTCTAACACTGTCTGGGTTAGAAGGAACTTTGAAGAAAAATAGGTCCCTCTAATAGTGGGGAGCATGAATAACTATGTGGCCAAACACTTCACCCTTGTTTTGGTTCTCCATTAATTGCCTCAATGCCCAACCTACAACTCCATAGCTTGCAAATAGGAGTGGGGGGAGATGGGGTCATTTTGGTTGCCATTGAACCAGTTTTGTAATTAGAATAGAAGATTCACATCTCTCAAAGAGCCCCTCCAGAATGTTCTATAGAAGGAATGTTAGGAAAAGGAAGCAGATGTGGCTCATGATTCCTCTCCCCATCCTTCCCAGACTTGTGAGAAGTGTGGGTGGAGGAGATATATGTTCTCCGTTCTCCCTGTGATGTATCTGAAGTTTGACTGACTGATGCCATTGTTTAAAAAGTAATAACGCCTCTTGAATGCAGTGATGTCTGTTAATCTCCAATTTATTCACTTAACTGATGGGTATATAAGTCAATGCCTCTTAGACTGTGTCTTATGTAGATTTCTAGTCTCTTTACTAGCATACTATCAGGGTCCAGACATTCCTACAGAGATGGCTAGCAGAACAGGATTCATTTTCCTTCCCCATTTGAGTGATCATTTAGCATTTTAAGAACAATTGTTACTCTGATTGGCTTCTGGTAACAAAGGTGTGAAATTCTAACATGGTTATCCACGTATGGTGTTTAGGTTTAAATATGAGACATATTCGGAAGATCTGTGAATTAACTGGCTTGATGCCTTCCTAACCACCACATGAGTTTTCTTTACTGTCTCAGGGCATGAACAGTCCAGAAGAATAAGGCTAAAGCCATCTTGAATTTATTGTAGCATGGCTTAAAAGATGTAACCTCTACAGTCATGAGTCCTGCTTGTCAGGATTAACTAAACAAAACAGCAAAGTAATAAAACAGTTTATGTAATCCAACGTTTTGACTGGAATGCTCCTATTAAAATTGCTTGGCTTCAAATCTTGAAAGCGGCATTTTTGTCAGATTATCCAAGGGGAAACCAGAATTTATGCCAATACAAAGAGTGGTGTCTCCGTGAGTCAAAAATCTCTTTCCACAGTTTGTGCTTGTTTCATATATTCCAGACATTACCCTGGCTTACATGATCAATACCAGGAACTGAGGACAGTGGTTAATAAATGGTCCTAGCTAGCAGATTAAGAGTCTGAACAAGCTTTGGCTGATGGCTAACTACACTCCATGCTCCATTGACATATCTACATATAAATGTGTGCAGGTGTGTATCTTTAACAATAAAAGGAGGATGCAAGACAGGGATGTGGAACCCTCATCTTGATCCATCCAGCTATAGTCTATTATTATTCCAGCCAATTCTGGAATGAGTCAATTCCAGAAGGTGGCATGGGAAGGTTGCACAGTGTTCTTTTCTTATGCAGTACTTTTATTGTTACAGTTGGACCCGCTCCACCCTGTGTTGTATGTGTATGATGACCTTGTCACATTACTTTAGCGCTGAGTGATTACTTTTGAAAAGGATGTGGGGAGAGATTAAAGAGCCATTAGAACCTCCCACCCCCCCACCCCCCATACTTCCAATATGGCTAGAGATGTATGGGAAATTCATTTCATTTTGTTTTTGATCAGAATTTACCCAGTTCGCACCTTCCGGACGAAACGCAATCTGCAATTGAAGTAGATACATTTCTTAGCTTGCAATGTAATCCGCATTCCCCCAAAATTGTGTTCAACAGCATGGATACATTTGAAAAAAGTGCATGAAAAAATGTGCACCTTTGAAAAATGCACACAAATATGCTCTAATAATGGGAGAAGAATGCATACATTTCAAAGATGCTCACAATTGAGGCATAAAATCAGGGCAATATCTATGAAAAAAGAACAACAGAGCTTGTAATCTGATGAAGACTTGAATCAGAATGTGCTTTGAGATGAAATTCGGAGAAGTTCGGGGAGCTATTGTTTTGCTGATTCAACGTCCCGAAAATGGGCAGAGAAGGCATTTCTCTGCTCTCTTACACAAGAACCAGAGGCATGGGGAAAGGAAGCGAGAACTTGTGCTTCCTTTTTTGTCACCAAGCAGGATACAGCTCCATGAAAGCATTATGAAAGTGGTATATAAGAGGCAGGAGCTACATGACTGCTTTATAGCAGTAGTGAAGGCACTGACAACTGTTGGGGCCCATTGACACAAACCATATACCACTTTCATATCGCTATATCCTGCCTGGTGTGGCTCCTGCCTTTTATATACTGCTTTCATACTGCTTTCATAGTGCAATATCCTGCTTGGTGTAGATGAGGCCTAAAAGGCAGCTCAAGATGAGGCCTGGTGTTTGCCCACTTTGTGTTTGTTTTATCTATATTTCCTAGGTGCAGGTACAAGACTGAACTCCAAATTTGTACTGACAAAATAATATCTGCTAGATGGAATCCAACATTACACAGCACTCTTGTATTTACATATTGACTTCAGGTTTTCTAACGTGGCTATTTGACATCAGAAACATCCAAGCAGAACTTTAAAAGCAACTAATTTAAAACATTATTAACACATACTGGCTCAATTCGGACGACACGATAGTCAATGGTGGGGTAATAATCAACTTTACAGTTGTTCATCTAGGGACTACTCCCCACACAACATGGTAATAAATAATCAACTGTGGTGCGGATTAGGATCAGCGCTGAGTTGACTATGGCAGCATTCTGAAAACATGATAGTCAAAACAACTGACGATTGTTTCCCCCACACCAGCTGTTTATTGTGTCGTCCGAATTGAGCCAGTGTCTATATTCTATAAAGGGCCATCATCACATTGTTTGAATAAGAACATCCTTGACTACATTTGGCAGCTAGCGTGGGTTTGCAGGAGAAGAATGCTCTCCCATGTAATCCATAATAAAAGGAAAAGTAGCAAGGCAAGGCTATTGGAAAGGCAATTTTTTCCTTCCAAAGAACGATTAACTACAAAATCGATAGACAATAAAAGTAATAATAAAATAAAATGTAAATGACAGAATCTTGAGTTAATTACTTCCCCCCCTTCAAATCTAATCCTATATGTGTTTACTCAGAAGTCAATTACACTGGTACCAATGGGACTGACCTAACAACTGTATGTTATTAGAATTCCTGTGTTATGCCACAACCTACTGCTTATAGATTCCTATTGGGACTGGAGGCTGATTCATGTATGTGGGCAGATGACTTTGTTTCATCACTTGCAGTTAGGCCCAGTGTATTATGTATAGACTGCAATATAACACAGTGGCAGAATCCACCTCACATAGGTGGATTCTATAGGTGGGGCATCACAGTTTTGAAAGTTCACCTATATAAAAACATCTCCCTGCAAGTAGGAAATTAGAACAACCAGTTGGTCTATATCCTGCGCTAGGTTTTTTTTTTGTTGCCAGGAAGTTTTGTTTTTGTTTGCATACGGTAGGGTGACCAGATTTTGGAAACTAAAATCCCGGTTCCCCCCCGCCACCCCCCACCCAAAACAACCCCCCCCACCAAGCCACCCACCCCCCAAAAACACCAGCCTGGACCTACCGGGTTCTCTTCCTCCGCCGCCCGCGCCGGGTCCTCCGCTGCTACCCCCACTGGGTCAGCTGCCGCCCCCAGGTCCCCCGCTGCCGCCGTGTCTTCCTCCTCCGCCCTGGGTCCCCCGCCACCGGGTCCCCCGCCCCTGCCACCGGGTCAGCCTCCAGGTCCTCCGCTGCCACCAGGTCCTCCGCCACCAGGCTCGTAAGGCCAGAGGCCGCGCGGAAGAGGCGGGAGAGGGCCAGATCCGGAAGTGATGTAATCGGCCCTCTCCCGCCTCTTCTGCGCGGCCTCTGGCCTCACGAGCCCGGCAGCGGTGGCGAAGGACCTAGCGGTGGTGGAGGACCCGGCGGCGGTGGCGGCGGAGGAGCCTGAGAAGCGGCCGCCCCAGCAGGTAAGTGCCCCCCCTCGTGCCTCGCGCTCCTTACCTGCAGGGGCGTCCGCTTCCCTCTGGTGCTTTTGAATCTACTGAGAAACAGGCTCAGTAGATTCGAGCACTGGAGGGAAGCGGATGCCTCTGCAGGTAAGGTGCGCGAGGCGCAAGGGGGACACTTACCTGCTGAGGCGGCTGCTTCCCAGGCTCCTCCGCTGCCACCGCCGCCTGGTCTACCGCTGCTCGTCGCCGCTCGCTGCCACCGCCGCGTGACCCCCCACCACCCCGGTTTCCCCCCGCCACCCCCCGGTTGGCCCGGATCGGTCTAGGGTTCCCGGTTAGGACTGGGAAACCCCGGGTGATCTGGTCACCCTAGCATACGGTGTCCAAACCATTTTACACAGTATGGTAAACAAGCCTTAAAAACACATGCAATGTGATACCAAATAATACACCACATCCCCCCTAATGATAATTGTCCAAGACTAATCATGGCAGCAAATTTGAGGTGAGGGATTTTTGCTCAGTCCTAAGCTATTTCAACATCAACCATAAAATAGGGATGAGTGGGTTCCCTTGGCATTCTCTTATTCCTTGGGTTCCCCATTAGTTGAATTCTAGGAGGTATTCCAGTTTTCAGAATGTCAGTAATGGATTTTGCAAAATCCCCCACCATCCACCTGACTTACTCTGAGACTACATACACTTGGGAGTCTGTAACAGCACATTACACACAAAAGCATGTAGTGAAATATGACCAATTTTTGTTAGGGCCAGATCAAGGCCATATTGAATTCTGGGGCTAGCTATCTGTAGTGCCCCCTCTACTCTGTCCCCAGTACTGAATTCATACATGATATTTGTACACACACACGCAAACACAGTCAACAATACACTATAATAATGGAAAAGTATTTCCACTATATATTTTAGTGGAAGCAAAAGACTAATTTCTCTTTCATGGCAAAGGACTCCAGCTCAGGGTTTTGCACACCTAGTGAGAGAGTAAGTGTGTTTGTGGCTTGGTGTTTTGTGGCTTGGGAAGGGTTGACATGGGAAGGCCTCCCTTCCCCAAATGGGGTAGGCCTGAGGGGTGGTGAACTTATAGACGCCACTCAACAGGCACAGAATGTTTCACCCGATATACATATAGATAGATAGATAGATAGATAGATAGCCTGGCTAGTCGCTGGCATAACGAGGCACCTGCCTGGTATTTCCCCTTAGCAGTTTTTCAATAAATGTGGCTTGAGTTTTTATAATGTATAGATGTGTCTTGTCTCTTTATTTCCTCTCCTCCTTTCACCTGCAAGGGTCTCAAATACAAACAACCTTCCTTTTTATAGTATACAGTACACAGAAAACATAAACACATATTAATTCTCTCCCTTTCTCTCTCTCTCTCTCTCTCTCTCTCTCTCTCTCTCACACACACACACACACACGCACGCACACACACACACATTCAAGAAAGAGACATAGACTGACTCACTGGCCCATTCAAACACAACAGTCAAACAGAACATTGCACATGCACGCACACACACACACAGAGAAAGAGCTCAGGACCTGAGAAGGACCAGCAAATGCCTTCCATTACTCACTGAATAACCTTGGGCCAGTCACTACCTCTCAGCCTAACTTACTTCACAGGATGGTTGTGAGGGTAAAAATGGGGAGATCTTTAGTTCCTGGTGGAAAGGCAAAACATAAAGTAAATAAAGTAAATAATTCTATATTAGAATAACACAATTCTCTTACACTATGTTCATAATAAGCCTCCTTAGCATGTAAAATGGCATTGTATCACTGTGCATTGTATTACTCTGTGTAGTCTTTTACATGCATGTACAGTAGTGGCAAGATGCATCAAGTACCCCACTTGGAAATTTATCTTATAGAGACCCTGGGGAATGAGCCTGAAGACTGACATCAACGCTTATAACTCATATAAAACATTCAAAATCTGAAGGAAAAAAAATCTTCCATGAGCATCAACTCAAAGAAATTTTATTAACAATAAAACTAGAAAATATTGTGGGAACATAAAGATCAACCAATTTATTGCGGCATAAGATTTCATGTATCATAGCGCAATTCATCGGGTGCATGGAGTATTATAGGGATTTTCAGGTTTATATGTGGTACATACCGGAAAGGGAGGGAAATTGGAAACAATGAAGTCAGAATTAAATGTAGAAATTATTTAATGGAAAGAAGTGGTCCTTCTTTTCAGTAAATACTTTATAGCCACCCCTGCGTTATCCCTAACTACCCCCAAACAGCCCACTAGTACACAAGAACCAGATCTACACTAGTGCCTTATATCAGAATTAAATTTCCTGCTTTTTATTCCATATTATACAAAATACCACAATATATGTCATTGTGTGTGCCACAAGGTACAAATGCACAAGAGGGATATAGTGACACCACGATGGGATCGTATTGATATGACACGAGGTGTAGATCCGGCCTAGATCACAACTTTAGACTAGTCTGCAGTGATGTCATACACTCCACTCCCTCCCAGCAATATGGGTATAATAACCATGGGCAAAACAATGGTCCATTTCTTGGACAATGACCAGAATGTGCTTGAACATTTTACCTTATATCTCAGGTTCAACAAGGGCTAGAGATTTGCTCCTTTTTAAATTTGAGATCTGAGAATCTGGGCTAGCTAGTGGGTCCCTTGAGATGGTGGGATGGAGGCTACAGCCTCTTGAGCCCTGTAGTTAATCTGGCTATGCTTTTTGCTTAAAAAAATGGTAGGGGTTTAGGGGGTGCTTAATCTTTTCCCCGCCAGCATTTTCCTCACTCCAAATTGCTATTGCTCCCAGGCTATTTACAAGGCTAAACAAGCACTTGCAATCTCATGAAAGGGAAGGGGAGTAGCTGGGTGGGCAGCTGAAGTGGGAAAATGGTCAGTGAGAGGCATGCTCCCCTAACACTTCTCCACTAAAACTAGGACCCTCTGAGAACAACTTTTCTCCACAAAGAGTGGGATACCAGGGCTAAGTTGTTGTTTGCCCCTGGTGGGGATGTCTTGCCTTCCTTTCAGTTGGTTTGCCCTTAGTGGTGGTCCTTGCATACTCCCTAGGGCTCTCTTCTGGCTTCTGGATATATGAGGGGGGACTCTCAGTGGCTTATTTGGTCCTTGACCAGAGACGGTTAGAGATGGGAAAGCTCACCTGAACCCGCCTTACGTGCCGGTTGCTGGACCCTCGGTAACCAGTTGATCCTGCTTGCTGTGTGTGGCGAGGCGTCGGATGATCTGTCAGTGTCCAGCAAGTGGCACGTGGCATCCTGCTCCCTCTTCAAGCTGCTATTTTACAGAAAATGGTGGCTAGTCCTTTTACCTAAAGGGCCCTTAAATTTTTTTAATTAAAATAAATAAATAAATAAATAAATAAAGGGCCCTTATGTGCAAATGACAACTGTAAATAGGTCCATTTATGCAAAATCATAGGCAAGTGAGTCAGGCAAGTTCAAGGGTCCATAGACTGGCATCTGCGGGCCTAGCCAGCAAGAAACCACAGAGCCTCAAGCCCCAAACTGGACGCCCGCGACATACTAGTGGCTGTAGGGCTGTGAACTTTCCCCATGATGTTTCACTTTGTTTTGAAATAACATTTTTTAAAATAAAGGCAACAAAAAACAAACATGCATGTTTATATAACAAGATCACTAAAGAAATAACAAAACTCATTAATTATAACTCTTAAGTCTATCATTGATATGCTTGTGGAACAGCTAGAGTAAATAAGCTAAGTAGAACCTTACTATCTAGTGAAAAATTGAAAATACAAATTATATAGAAAACCAAGATAACTAAATAGGGTCATCAACTGCCATTTAGATCTCTTTTGACGATAACTCTTGTGGGCTGTGTAGAGTCTATGGCCCTCCTATTTTCCACAGGAAACTTTACTGGAAGTCCTACCCCAAAGATGTCCTGTCTTCCTGAATCATACTCAAATGGCAGGAGGGAACCAACAACCCATACCCCACTACAAGAAACAACCCACAATGATGACAGTATATAGCTACAGTCAAAATTAGGGAGCTTTGTGGTTGAAACTGGAAAGTTGAAAACAAGAATTCTCCACTAACACCTTCTATGCCAATTTAAATTTTCAAGTGTTTTCTAAAGAAAAGAACCATCCTCTGACAATATAAAGTAAATGTGAAACTCCATTCTGGATAGGTAAATCTTTGATGTCCAATCAATGTTTCACTCCATTTGACATCTCAGTGCACGAATACAGCCTGTGTACGTTGCTTGTTTAGTCCAACATTGACCTTTGTTCTGTAAACCTGAGTTGTGGTTTATAGATTGAAGACTGAAAGCCTGAAACTGCCTTCATGCTTTTTGAATCTTAAGAGTGGTGTTTTCGCCATGATGAGATGAAATGCTAGATTTCAAAGGCGATTCAATAGTTCTCAGGAAGAAAGCAGTTTTCCTATGTCATAAGTAAATACTAGGGATGTGCATTGACCCCCCGGATCGGATCGGATTGGAATCGGACCTGGGGGGTCGGATCGGATCGGAGGTTGAGCGGATCGGATCGGATCCTGATCCGCGGATCGGACACCATTTTGAATGCTTTTTCCCATAGCCAAGTATTGTGTTACAAAAATGCCTATAACTTTTTCATTTTTAAAGATAGAAGGATGAAACTTGGGCACTTTGTAGATGGGTTAGGGCTAGTTATCTGTGAGAAATTTCAGAAAGATTGGTACATGCATGTTGTAGCAATTAATTTTTTAATAAATAACCAGGAATGCCTATACCTTTTTCATTTTTAAAGTTCCACACATGAAACTTTGCCACATTGTAGGAGGTACATTGGCACTTATGTGTGTGAAATTTCAGAAACGTAGGTGCTTGCCTTGTGTGGCAATTAATTTTAGAAAAATGGGTAGTAGTGGGGTAAATACAGTTATGCCTCCCACTTTTTTATTTTTAAAGATACAAACAGGAAACTTGGGCACATTACAGGTAACACCTTGCTTGATATGTGTGTGAAATTTCAGAAAGCTAGGTCCAGGCATGTGGTGGCAAGGTATTTTTGAAACAATAAGGAAAGAAACACCTATAACTTTTTTATTTTAAAAGTTAGAAGTCTGAAAGTTGCACACTTTGTAGATGGGTTAGGGGTAGTTGTCTGTCAGAAATTTCAGAAAGTTAGGTTCAGGCATTTGGTGGCTACGATTTTTTTAGATTAAAAGTTACAAAAGTTTTTCCACAGAGGCTTGGGCTGTCAATTGCACCCTCCTTCCCCCGCCTCCCCCTCCCTTTTTTATCTGTCAAAACTCCGTGTTGTTGTAACTTTTAATCTAAAAAAATCGTAGCCACCAAATGCCTGGACCTATCATTCTGAAATTTTTGACAGACAACTACCCCTAATCCATCTACAAAGTGAGCAACTTTCAAACTTCTAACTTTTAAAATAAAAAGGTTATAGGCGTTTCTTTCCTCATTGTTTCAAAAATACCTTGCCACTACATGCTTGAAGCTATGTTTCTGAAATTTCTCCACATTAGACATACCACTTTGGTTCACATGTGTGATGAATTTTAGAAGCATAGCTTCTAAACCCGTGGGAAACCTGTCCAGGTCCCCCCAGCTCCTGACAGTATTCTTGAGTTGACAGCCCGTCTTCTGCCCCCCCTTTCCCCTAGAAGAGCTGATGCTGTCAAGTTGGGTCTGGGGGCTTCGTTCAGGGATGGGAAAAGGGGCTCCAGTAGGCAATGGCTCGGGGAAAGGCATGGGCACTGGAGGGCTTCTTTACTTTACGAAGGGATGGAGGGGGAGGAGGCAGCTCTGTCTCCGACCTACCCACCCATCCCAGGTGGAGAAGAAGGGGGCGCTGCCTCCTCCTCCTCTGTGCTCGGCTCCTCCGTGCTAGCCCCCTTCTTCTCCGCCTGTTTACTTTTACAGCTCTGGTAGTTAATTCTACCCCTATTGGAACGAGTGGGATAACTGAAAAACTATGCACATAAAGTGTTAGGGATTCCAGTGCCTTTGCTAAATCCTGTTTAGCTGCTCGTGTCTAAAGATGCATGGTCCAGGACCTGTTCCAACTGTTCCATCTGAGAAAGAAGTGCAGAAGGTGAATGGAGATATAGATATAGATAGATGTATATGAATCTATTTTGATACTAGATGAATTACTTGTTTCCTTAACATCATCACAAATGGTATCAGGAGTCAATAGCACCTCAAAGGTTTAGAAAACATCTTGTAAACCTGAATGTTTAAACATTTTCCTCTTCCTTGTGCCCCAGCAAAACTGCCCCCCTTCATAATAGCCATTATTTTGTGCAAAATGTACTAATCCAGCTTTTGGGGTCATTATGGTCCCAATTGTGAGATTCTCTCCCACACTGCTTCACACCATTTAGGAATGTTATAGTTAATTAACAATTAACTTTTGTAAACCGCCCAGAGAGTGTTGATTATTGGGCAGTATAGAAATGCAATACATAATTAAATAAAATTAGTGTGATTTAGTGGAAGTTGCCCAATAGGGCAGAATATTCCATCAAAACTCACAAAGTATGGCATACAATTCTGGCTGTACTGTAATTCCAAAACATCATATGTCTATGATGGTGACATACATAGAGAGGTGTATAGTACTGTTCTGATGCAATGATAGAAAATTCCAGTAACAATGTGCTTCATGTAACCATTTTGTCTGTCTGTCTGTAGCTTATACAATTGTGAAACTGACTGCTCAGATAGTGTGTGCAAGGTCTGTGAGATTTGTTGTTGTTACCGTAATTCACAGCTCTTGATTACTGAACTGCTGTACTTGTGCAACTGTTATAATTATTTTACACTTATGTTAATGGCACAATACATTTTTAATGTTGAAAATCTGTGGGGTCAGTTAGACTCCATACATGTGGGTTAAATCCAGGGTCTGCCTTTTATGAATAGAGAGGGTCTGCTCAAAGAAGGTGCCTTTGCCCCATATTCGGGTATCTTCCTTTCACGTCATGGTTCACACCATTCAGTAGTGTCCCTTGACCCTCTGCACAGCATTTTCAGGGGGCTGAAGGGACTGCCATGGGGAAGAGGGGGTGGGAAAGGCCCCTTCCACCAGCACAGTTACACAAAACTGAATCAGAATCGAACCCTGTATTTATTTATTTCATTTCATTTCATTTCTATACTGCCCAATAGCCGATGCTCTCTGGGTGTTTCACAATGCATAGTTCAGAACTGTTCTGTCTATTTTATCTGAGAAAGGAGTGCAGAGGGTGAATATATCTATTTTTATAATAGATGAATTACTCATTTCCTTAATATCGCCACAAATTTTACTAGGAGTCAATAGCACCTCACAGGTTTTTGTAGCTTTTGTGTAGGATGTTCTCAACGACTGAAGCGCAGCTGGAAATGGAAGGTCTCAGTAAAGGCAGATGTCATGCTTAATAATGTCCACCAGGTACTTTATTTTTATGGTTTTGGGGAGGTACATTTGAATCCAATACCAATTAGTACATTTAATTTTTTCTATTAAAGGAGGGTTAAAATGGGTTACATACTGAATTTGTAGTGCTATCATCTTTTACCTTTAAGAAAGTGAACTTTGAAGTTATCATTTTTAAAGGATCAGTAATACAATCACAGAGAGTCACATGTCAACAGAGGGGTTTGTCTTTAAACTGAAAACCTGTGCAAGTTCACAATTCTTAATAAAAATGGAAACCATATTTCATTTAAGTAGCTCAGTAAAGTTCAGTGCAATCAGGACTGTGAACTACCTAAACATTGATTAATTATTTCAATTATTTAATGGCTTAAATAAATCAGGTAATATTTTGAGGCTATTTGTGAAAGATTATCTTGTCTCAAGGAAAAAGCAAAACAATTTGTTTGGGAAATCACCATAAACCCTTGTTATGGAATTGCCTCCCAAGATGTTAGACTACCTGCATCTCTGATGACTATTAGAGAAAATGTATTTATTTTGCCTGGCTTTTAATGGTTTGAGATAGAAGGTTTTCTTTAATTTTGTTATTAAAGTTGTTTTTTGTTTTATTTTTTGCAGAGGGTAGTATAATAATAATAATAATAATAATAATAATAACAACAATTTATTTCTTACCCGCCTCTCCGTCTGGATCGAGGCGGGGAACAACAACATGATAAAATACATAAAACTAATTAAAAACATGACAATTATTATTAAAACTGCATTAAAACATCCTAAAACATCCTAAAAACATTCTAAAAATTACACTGGATATGCCTGCCGGAAGAGAACAGTCTTTATAGCTTTCTTAAATTCTAAAAGACTGTTAAGTTGACGAGTCTCCTCTGGCAGGTCATTCCACAGTCTGGGAGCGGCAGAAGAGAAGGTCCTCTGGGTAACGGTTGTCAGCCTAGTCTTGGCCGACCGCAGTAAGTTCTTCCCAGAGGACCTGAGCGTGCAGGGCGGATTGTACGGGAGAAGGCGATCCCGCAGGTAACCTGGACCCAAACCATGTAGGGCTTTAAAGGTAATGACCAACATTTTATACTTCGCCCGGAAACTAATTGGCAGCCAGTGGAGCGATTTTAAAGCTGGCGTAATATGGTCACCCCTAGATGTACCGGTGACCAACCTGGCTGCCATATTTTGAACTAGTTGAAGTTTCCGGACTAGGCACAAAGGTAGCCCTATGTACAGCGCATTGCAGAAGTCGAGCCTCGAAGTTACCAGCGCGTGCACTACCATCTTTAGGTCTTCCAACTCTAGGAAGGGGCGCAGCTGGCGTATCAGCCGAAGCTGATAGTAGGCACTCCTGGCCGTCGCATCTATCTGGGCTGTCATTTGGAGCGACGGATCCAGGAGCACCCCCAAGCTGCGAACACAGTCTTTCAGGGGGAGTGTAACCCCATCCAGAACCGGTTGACACACCTCCAAACCCAGGTTGCGGCCTTTGACAGCAAGCACCTCCGTCTTGTCTGGATTCAGCTTCAGTTTGTTTTTCCTCATCCAGCCCATTACCGCCTCCAAGCATTCATTCAGAGGAGACACACTATCCTTAGCAGACGCTGTTATCGAAGGCATAGAGAAATATATTTGGGTGTCATCAGCATACTGATAGCACCCCGCCCCATGCCTCCGGATGATCTCTCCCAACGGTTTCATATAAATGTTAAACAGCATTGGGGAAAGGATGGCACCTTGCGGTACGCCACACAGCAGCTCCTTCTTTGCAGAGCAGCTATCCCCAAGCATCACCATCTGGAACCTGCCCGAGAGGTAGGACCGGAACCACTGAAGCACAGTGCCCCTGATTCCCAATCCCCTCAGGCGTTCCAGAAGGATACCATGGTCGATGGTATCGAATGCCGCTGAGAGGTCCAAAAGTACCAACAGGGACACACTCCCCCTGTCAATACCCAGGTGTAGATCATCCGCTAAGGCGACCATAGCAGTCTCAACTCCGTATCCTGCCCTGAAGCCAGTTTGAAATGGGTCTAGAAAATCAGTGTCATCCAAGACTACCTGGAGTTGAAAGGCAACCGTCCTCTCGATCACCTTGCCCAAGAATGGAAGGTTTGATACCGGTCTGTAGTTATTAAAGTCCAGGGGATCCAGGGAGGGCTTCTTTAGAAGCGGCCGTATTACCGCTTCTTTTAAACATGATGGAAAACTCCCCTGCCTGAGAGATGCATTAATAATATATTGTAATTGTGATCTAACCACATCTCCTCCCTGGATGACCAGCCATGAAGGACAGGGATCGAGAGGGCAAGTATTTTGTTGTTGTTGTTGAAACCGCCTTGGGGGTGCTTTTTCAAGACCAAAAATCAGTATAGAAATGTCTGTATAAATCAATCAACAAAATACTTTGCCTGAATGCAGTTTGTGTACAACAGTGTCAACAACACAGATTAACGGAAGTGATTTCACTCTTAAATCTGGAAGTATTTATGATGACAAAGAGCAAATCAGTACAAGTTTTCTGATCCTCATTGAAATGCCATATTCTTCAGGGCAGGAAGGCTGTCCTACCTTGCTTCGTTCCTTGTACTGTGTTAAATCAAATGTCTGCTTATTTGTGTAACACACTCCATTCCAAAGCCCATGCAATTCACTGGAAACAATAATGATCCTAAGAATGAAATGAGACAGTAACTCAGTGAATGTCTGGTACTGAAGAGATAACCTTTAAAGTACCTGGTTACACTACTATCTTGTCTAACATTTCAGCTCTAAATAAGCTCTGATGATAAACATGGCTGACTTTGGCTTGTTGACATGCTTATTCATTAGATTTGTATCCTGGTCTTCCTCTGCAGAACTAAGAGTAGTTTATATATGGTTTCCAGTTGCCCCCCCCCCCCCAACTAACTTGCGAAGTCATAGCAGTTTACTTTAAGCAGTAGAAGTGCACCATGTACTTTTGTATAATAGGTTTTTCACATTTTCCTGGAGCTGAACAAACTCTAGCTATGTCCCATCGACTTCTCCCCAGCATACAACAATGCAAAAGCACTGAACTCAGGGACATATTGTTCCCAGGCTTGAAGCAAAGCTCAGATTTCTATTTTTGCAGAATCAAATTCCTGGAAATATATTTGTTTGGTGAAGGAAATATCCAGGTCATTCTGTAAACCAACCAGTGAAGCTTCCACTTATGAACAGGCCAGGAGTAGCCATGGCACAGAGGTAAGATCTGATATTCACCAACTGAGCAGAAGAGAAAGATGTTGCACTTTTTTTGTGGGAGAAGAACCAGAAATGGCAGAAAAGGAATTCATTACATTTCCAAGCTGCCAAGTACAATGCTTTATGTTGTTTTGTTATTCTTATTTGTAGTGAAAATATCTTTAATGTAGATTTTTTAAAAATCTTTTTGTCCTCACAACAAACCTATGAGAGATTTCATTGTTATTATTATTAAATTGAAAAATAAAGCCATCCATGACTGAGTCCAGAATGGAATTCAGGGCAATGGATGCTATGCAAGAAGCCATGTTCTGTGATTTGTGCTCTGGTGCTAGCTATGTGGTAAACAATGGTCCCTGCTCCTATTTATGTGGGGTTTTCAAACACTGTTCCAGAATACCTTGGGGTTCCTCAGATTCTTCAAAACGATCACTAGTGGAGACTTCCCAAATTGCAAATTGTTACATGTAATCTCAATTCACATAGCCTGGGGACCGGATTCAGTTTTGGAGAAGTGCTTGGGGGCTGCGGTGCTGAAGGCAAAAGGGAGCAAAGCCAAAAATACCAGAAATACAAAAATAAATTTTAAAAAAATTGAAAAATGCCAGCACATTTTAACTTAAAGCTGTTACTGCCAGTAAGGAAGTCTTAGAAGAGATATTCCAACCTTTTAGAACAAAATTGTTCATATAGGTGGAAAACCACCAAACAATTGGCAGTTCAGGGAAGTTGGCATCTCTAATAGGCTGGATTGCAAGGTCAGATATGGCCCACAGGTATGAAGTTCAACACCCCTGATATAAAACAATGATGTCACCCAGCAGGCTTGGCCAAAGATCTGTGTAAATAGACCCTGCAATCTAGGATATTCCCTAGAATCTTCTTCAACACACAAAAGGATCTACATCTGCAAAGAGGTTCTGCAGCCACTGAGGCAACATGGGAGCTGTCTTCATGGCACTGAGTTGGCACCGCATTCCCCTAAACCCCACGGTTTTGCTTACCCAGGGTGGCATCGGGTAATCCCCACACCAGGGAAGGAGCAGGGGTTTCTGGAGGTCATCCAGGTACAGGAGCCCCCCTCTTCCTGGCTTCTGGTGACCAGTTACCATCTGCCAGAACTGCCTGCTAGATCAGCCACAGAGCAAGGTCAGATGGCAAAAGAGCTGGGGTGACCTCGCTCCCACTGAAAACTTCGGGATAAGTCCCCAACATTTTCACTATGCAGCTTCACGGAAAAGCCCTGCAGTGGCTGTGAACCTGCGGCTGTATCATATAACTGACACACTGCAGATTCACAGCCACCATGGGGCTTTGGGCTTGTATAGACAGCCCCATGGAAAGAGCAGCCTGAAGACAGAAAGTCTGAAAACCACTTTCTCAAACTAGGACCATTCTTCCTCAGGTAAACTTAATATATGTTGTATCAGTCCCAAACATACACTCCTTCACCCTGTGCCTACAATGTGAACTTGGAAAGATTCTTTATGATCGCGTCACTAATTGGGAAAAGTGCTTCCTCCAGAGAAATCTAGGAAAGCTGGCTTCTGCTGTCACTGAAAGTAACATGCATTATACCAATCTTTCTCTTGAGGTAAATAATTTACTGATATACAGTGTATTTCAGAGATGTTACTGATTTACATGGCTCTAGAAATCCAAGCTTTGACTTCAGGAATTTTATGAGAAGAAGAGAGACTGAAAGGCCACCACTTGGGCTTGAACTCTTTTCCTAGTTCAATTCCAGTGTAACATTTTTTCTCCATAGAAGAATACCTGTGGAGGAACACATGTACAAAATGTTATATCAGATTGCAAAAATCTGTCAAAACGAGTGCAGGAGAAATCAGTTCTCCTGGCACAAGCTTTATATAACCTGGTAGCATGCCAATTTGAGATGGCTTCACCTGCAAAGCGGAATAAAGAGGAATCAACAAGATGAAAGAGATCTATTGCTGTGAATCGTATCATATATAAACCTAGCACAAAAACAGGTGAACGCAAGCAATAATAAAATCCACAAACCTGTATTCTGAACAACAAATTGGACATTTAAAGTCTTTCTGCTCCCAAAGGATAGATTATTTACAAAATGTATATGCTGATTTTCAAAAGAAGTGCTCCTGTCTTCAAATGAAGGATGACTCAATATATCATGTTCATAACTACTTTAAGAATTATTGGACACCAGAAAATGCTTAATAGATAGACACACAAACACACACTTTCCCCTTTAACACAGCCTTTTCTTCTAGAGCAGAAGTGTATTATGTCACATATTGGAGGCCATCAGCATTTTATACATTAGATCCTACCTGCAGCATGATCCTCATCATCTTTACTCAGAAGTAAATCCCACTGTGTTCAATGGGGCTCATTTATATGTAAGTCTGCATAGGACTGTAACTTTGGGATTTGAAATAATATTAATAGTTCTTTATAGGTAACATTTCCATGGAACAATTACAAACAGTTACCCTAAGGAAAATATTTCCCCCCATAAATGAAACACTACATTGATTGCTTACCTGGACATTATGCAAGTATCTGCTGGTTTGCTGTCCTCTGTGTTTGGATCCCTGAAATAGTGAGACAGAACATTCAGTGTGACAGATGTAAAGCTAACTAAGTTCACGTCAATCAACACAGCAGAATCAAATGACAAGACATATGCTTCAAAGACTAGTCAAGGAAGTTAGCATGCAACTCCAGCGACAAGAGATCTTTTTCTTTTCTTTTGTTCACAAACTGAACAGCAACCGGCCTATGCTCTGGTCTCATCAAAAAAGTAAACCAATCACATTGACAAAAAGCCACCAGAAACAAAAAATTGTATTTAAAAGATTCCACCATTTTGGTATCCCTACTATAAAGTCTTTCTTTTTGTCATAAAAAAATTTAGGTTATATATTCACTGTTAGCAAGAGTTGCATTACTATTATTGTTAATTTTAGTTCTGTTTATTGCCTCAAGGGTTATATATTGTAACATAATTTTGTTGCCACTAGTTAATGTTAATTAGTTGTTTTAATAGCCTATAATACCTATTTGTTATGTTTTGGCAGGTTTACTTTTTTAACTATCAGTAACTTAATCACTTGGAATATTTAACATTGCTGTTGCATACTCAAAATTACAGAGTTACTTATTAATGTTACCTGTTTAACGTTTAGTCATCCTTTGAGTCCTGCGACATATTTCCTTAATAATCATCAGCCATCAAGTCTGATATTCTCAAAAGAAATAACAGCCCTCTAAACTGCCTTCAAGGGAGGTGATAATTAGCACTGAAAATTACAAATAAAGTTTTTGAAGTTGAATAGCAACAACTGGGCAGTGACACTGATGATTGGTTTGTCAAGACAAATTATTAGATAACTACGCAAATGCAGCCAACACACTCCTCAGAGTGAAAACAATAAGGTGAGTCTATGCAATGCTTACATGTTGAATGGGATATTTAATGTGCGGGGAAACTCAAAGGTTGAAGAACTAGCATTTAGACAGTCTAACACTGGTAAGCAGTAATCTTACCTCTTTAAACTCCATTACATTCTCACGAGAGACATGCTAATACAAACAAGTCAATCAGAGTGTGTGTTTAGCAAGATCAAGCTTAGAGGATAGTTTAGAAATCCATTTATTGTTTCTAAAGCCACATCTTTTTTCCCATTAACATGTTATACATTAGTGTCTGCTATCCATGATTCATGTCACAGTTTAGTTTGTTAGCTTTTAAATTATTTAACAACCATAAGTTATTAATACATCTTTTAAAGTCTTGCACATATTCTTAAAACAAGCTTGGGTTCATTTATATATTTTGTTTTTGAAAAAAAGTTTTTATATCGAAAACATTTTAGGCATCTCTTGAAGAAGAAATCAAGCAGGCATTTAAAGCTAAACACACGTAATTCCAAATTTAGTTTCTTACAAAAGGTTTCAGCTTTATTGACAAATTATGGCAAACATATTTGACAAAATTATGGTTTCCTATTTAGAGAATCTTACACATGGAACTTTATGTGACTTTTTAAAAAATAAAAAACCCAAAACAAATACAGGTTAAAACACTGGACAAATTCAGTTAGCTACATACATACAGTAGCTGATTGTTGTCAATCCCGTTAAAACAGCATTTAAAATGAAATTTACAAACTTAATATTAAACATCTTAAATCTAACTAACATATATTAAAAAGACAGGTTAAAACATCTTATCTACATCTTGATTATCATCTGGTTCAAAAAGGTCATATTACATTTTTAGCAACCCTAAATAAAAACTCAACCTTTGTAGTATGGGGGGGGGGGGGAATAGATGCAGCTTCATGCTTTTTCCCTTGTTTTGCTTTAAAAATTACACACAACAGTGAGGAACAACCAAGAGAACATCATTTTGCTGAATGGTTTAGTCAACGCTTGCCAACGGTCTTTTAAAGTCCATGTTAAAAAATAATACTAATGCCAGTGTCACTCCAATGTGGAAACACAAGAAGTATATAGGGTAATCATAAGCAGTAATTCCTAGGATAGAAAAGAAATGGGCTATTACTTGTCTTGTTGCCGTTTATGTGGAGACCACGGGTTATTAATTGTCTTTAAGGTGAGGTCACAGATGAGGAGGACCTTCAATATCTACCATAGGGGTGTTCCCTGTAACCCCCTCTGGTTGATCTGGGAGGTGGCGCCTTTAGGCTGGGACGGCTTATGGCCCACTCTTCTTGCGCTAAAACAGACAAAATAAGAAGAAAGAGTTTGATTTATTTTGGCAGGCAGGCATTGCGTACGAGATCAAGCTGTTCCCAAAGGTGCATTTAGCAAACAAAATATGAGGATGGCGTTATGATCTATTCCTCTGTCCTTTGTAAAATTGTATTTATAAGATTCAATTGTCTGCCTAGGCAGCTCTCAGTAAAGACCAACAAGCCTCTTTCCCTCATTTTATGCAAGATATGAATATCCAATTTACTGGTAACACAATCAGCCCTAGAAAAACCATTGCTTTAAGGCTGCCTGCTCCAAACCTACTCCATAACTGAGTTTCCAACATGCTATGCTAAAGCACCAAAGTGGATATCATTTTCTGCAGCAGGAACATTAACTGAATCAGGAGTTGAGTCAGAAGTGGGTAATTGAAATACATATGATTTTCTGCTTCCACATTCAAAAAAGAAAACAGTAGGACAGAAACTACTTGGAACTAAGGTAGCATTAGGACAGCATTTTTCCAGGGTGTTTAGATAATTCTGAGTATAAATCAAAATATATTAGTTACTATATACACATCAACCATTTCAATAACAACAATATATTGGTTTACTGTAGTAGTTGGAGCCATAATGGCTCTTACTGGATTTACTGTCACTGTTATGAATTTCACCAGTATGTGGTATCCTCAATGTTGCTGTGAGTTATGGTGCATGAGTAGCTTTCATCTGCTTGATGCCTTCCTGAAGCAGTATCGGATGCCCAAACCCTGTTGGACAAACACCTCTGCTGATCTCTTTCATTTGTCGTTTAGGGAAAAGGTGCATTGAGGTGGAGCGATTGAAGAGTTTTAGGCACAAGAAATTCTACATTTGTTTAGCTGCCTCTCCGAAGCCTTTGGCTTTAGAAAGACAACTGTAATATAAAAACCTCCTACTGAGCACACAGAACACATAGGGTCAGTGGCTGGGAAGACCAGAACGGTGGAAATCCAAGAATAGCCTCTATAATACAAATACAAAATGCATACGATAGGTAGAATTTACTCTGGTAAATCATTGGACTGTTTGTACATGGAGGTTTTGGTTATTTCAGTACTAAATATGAACACATCAACTCCTTGTTTAGGAAGACCCGGATCGATCGAACCATGAGTAGAGTTTTGTTCTTGGAACGGGACTCTTTCCACTTCTTCCTTCTTGCTGTGGCTCCTTGCATCCTATTGCAAATTCATCAAATATTCAGGTCATAATCGCTTTGGAAAAAGAAACTCACACTTTATGCGTTAGATCCAGCATTATGCTAGTGGAAGTCCCCTAGCGCAATAGGAGTTTCTTCCTTCTCCCTCATGCAGCCCTATACTGTTGGAAAATCTTCTCTGGAGGGTTTCCTAGCCCTCTGGAACAGATTCTGAGGGTGGTGCAGGGGCTGTGGGATCCCCCCTCCTAGTTCCACTAATGGAAGCAGCTCCTTCAGCAGAATTGCACTACGGCTTCCAACCATAGTCTTAATGATGAGAAGACATCCCTGATACATGGGATACTATTCACAAATTTATTTATAGGCTTTTAGCTTGCATTCATGCACGAAGTTCAAATAAACCAGGAAACACGGTAATTAATTGCCATGTTTGAATATAGATGCTTAGCAGCCACACCCAGAATGGCAATGGCTACATGTCCTATGTTTGCAGCACATTAAAATTTGTGGAATGTTAACATCTGTTGAAAGCAACATGTTAAATATGTAAACTTATATTGAAAGCAACTTTTCAGCAAAGAGAATGACAGAAAATACTGTTATGTGAAAACAAATCTCCTTGAACAGTTCTTTCTCCATTCATGTGACCCCAGTTGCTAGTTTATTTATTTATTTATATTTATTTATTACATTTGTATACCACCCCATAGCCGAAGCTCTCTGACCGGTTTACATAGGATTAAAACAATTAAAAACAATATTCAAAAATTAAAACAGCAAAAACATACGACATACACACAATACACACATACATTCAAAACTACTACAACAGCCCGAACAGCTACAAAAATAAAAACAAACCCATGCACGTTTCTCATCCAATTAGGGGTATCATGCAAAAACACAATTTTGCACACATATGCTCCTAATAGGATTAGTGCACACATGGTTATCATCATGCCATCTACCATCTCCTTTCAGACATGTGGGAGAATTAGGGATATTTTATGTGGGTGAACAATGGCAGGATTTAACCAAGAACTCTAACACTGTGAGAATGTGATGCAACACTGTAATTCCTAGACATGTTGTTGTTGTTGTTGTTGTTGTTATTATTATTTACTTTGGGAAAAAACTGGTAAATTACAAAACAAAAGCCATGGAAGAAACACAGTAGTTAAACTTTTTAATTTAACCTAACCAAGCTTTTAAATTAGTGATCTTGTTTTTCTTAACTATTGATTAGATGTGTAATTAGACATCTCTAGGCAATTTAAAAAAACACTAATAACCTGGGACTATTAATTTATATTGAAAGCAAATGCTTGGCAAAGAGAATAATAGAAAATATTGTTCTGGAAAACAAGTACATAAAATTATTCTGTGCTGTAAAAATGCTACCATTGCTTTTTATTCTGAAAGAGTATGCCACTTTTTAAATAAAAAGGAACTAATTAGGACTATGTAAAACTCATTTTTGTATACTTTCAATGTATTCATAACTTTTAAAAAAAATTCATAGGAAATTTCTTGTCAGATCTACAAAATGTATGCAATGCTTTGTCTCTGTCCAGCTCTGGTTTATACAATGAGTCTGTAATCCTATACCAATTTACCTGGGAGTAAGCCCCATTGAAGTGGATTGGACATGTATAGGATTGTGCTGTGAGTGATTATTGCTATTTAAACAATTTACAGTGTGATTGTATACATGTCTACTCAGAAGTAAATCCCACTGATTTCAATAGGATTTACTTCTAGGTAAGAGTGTATCAGACTATGGCTTGAACAGCCTATGCACTAGCTATATTTGCAACAAAAGGGGCAGGGGAAAAGGCAGAAAACCCTTTGCTTCCTAGGGGTGACTGACTTGTGTTGATAATGCTGTTATAGTTATTGTGAGGTATATAATGGAAAAAATATATAATAACAAGTGCCCTTCCCGCATCCCGGTCACGTGGCCGCGGGGGGGGGGCTGTTGTGGGCGGGAGGTTTGTCAGTCTCCCTTGGCGTTAGGGGTGGGCACGTTTAGCCATAAGGGACGGTGATCATTCAGTGGCACTATTAGCTGGTGACAGGTGATGCCTGAGGGCCTTCCGTTAAGGGCTTTGTGGCCTCGGCGGGGGGATAGGGCTCATCTGTGAGGGCAACTCACCTTGCTCCACCCGGGTTATGGCCCGGGGGGGAGCGACATGGGAAGGCAAAGTAACGCCATTCGCTAGGCCTAGAATGTTTCGCCCATTAATCGCCAGTTAGAGTTATGGCAAAGTTAGGGCCCGCCCAGTGTTTCCTTTGCAGATTTCAATAAAATGTGGACTAGATTTGAATCCATATACTATGTGTCGTCTTGTTATTTCCACTCACTCCGCCTGCAAATGCTCTTGAATTGTACAGTAACTTTACATATTAAACTGGAGTGTACCAAAGAGTGTGGTTTGGACCCTACACATTTCTACTGAAGTCTCACTCATGCCCTCACCTACCCCAAGTGACTAGGGTGGCCATGTGTCCTCTTTTTACAGAGGACAGTCCTCTATTTGAAGATCTACCAGAGGATTGTTCTCTGTTTTCAAGGCATCCTCTATCTGAAGCTGTGTCCAGCCCAAGTCTGGTTAAAAGATAAAGAACCACCATAGGGAAGAGTTGGGCCTTGAAGAGGCCCATCAACAGCACCTAGGAAGCAAATTGAACAAGGGACACAAGTCACTTGATCACCGTCTTCCACACTGAGGTGAGATGCACTGTATTTCTATTTGAATTATGTCTAAATGTGCATGTATACTATAAATTAGTATATGCAAATCTTATGCAAATCGGTATCCTGTTTTTGGTGATGTATTTCCTCTCTTTCGTTGATTCCCAAGTGGCCACTCTAGCCTATAATGGCACTCCCTGGCTTAGAAGATGTTTCCTACCAGCTAGGACAGTTCCAACGGAGTGTGGCATCTCCGTCAGGTAGCTGATTTGGAGTGTCATGAAAGGGCAGCAAATGGTTATTTATTTATTTATTTATTATTGTTTTATTTTTTTTATCACTCTCAAATAACTTGGCCAACCTTGGCTACTTTGTCTGGCGGCATTGGGTGGGGGGTGGGATGAGGACATTTGCTGCTTTGCCTCAGGTAGCAAAATGCCTCGGGCCAGCCCTTGTTCCATTCTGCCATTGTGTGGCAGCTACCCTTAGGCCTGGAATTATGGAAGGAAAGTGAGAAAACACACTGATAAGTCATGCACTTTAACTTGCTTCTCCCATATATGTAATACAGAACTTCAATCAAAAGGCCTGGGATATAGTTTGGGAATATAACCAGGTGGATTTTTTTTCTTCTGGGAGCTGGGTTTCAGTTACTGAAATAGTTCCTGATTGGATCCTTTCAGTTCTGAGTTCAGTGCTTTAAACTATAATCCTTGCAATATTCTCCAGAGATATCACTTCAGTGCATTATATATGAGGAGCAATTAGATGCTTTGCAATCAGTGAAGTGAGCAGGTTGGTTATTCCCTTTAGTCTTTGGGTCACTGTGACCATTTCCATCAATGATCAGCTCCTCAGCATTTTTATAAGGCAAACTCCTTTGGTTGCAAGACCCTGGTGCGAGCAGGACGGCTTATGATTAGTAGGCGAAGGAAGTAAAATATGCACAATTATGTCTGCGGATTCATTCCCAAATGAATCAAATCAATGATCTCAGTTGTGCACCTGTGCGAACAAACTAGCAAGCAGCTGATGGTCGAGACACCAATTAGACAACAACAGAGTGTGTGATGTCTGTTCGCATGGGTCAGTGGCAAAGAACAGACGTGTTAAGTTCTGCTTGAAAAACACAGCAGATTGGGCAGGTCATGGATAAATGTAAGGGCACACAAGATAGATTAGTTATCTTCTTCCATGACAAAGTTTCATCAGCCTTTCAAGCAGATTAAATCCACACTTTGTCATCATGACATACTCAAGTGTTGTTGTTTCTGCTCTTCTCTTCTACTACAGTAAATCCTTCACAACTGGGGTTGGGATGGGGGCTACGGACTACCAGACCCAATGTAGTGACTATTCAAAATTCACTATGTGGAAGCACTGTGTGAGAAATCTGCTGGATCGGATTTTGGGGGGAGCCTTAAGGTCATTTAAAACATTATCTGATATGGGGGTCAGCTTCCACTGAGGGAAGATGCTGGAGTCCCCAGTCACATTTAAGTTAATGTTAGGGTAAGAATGTTACAAGAATGTTTCTGATGTTTCCAGATTTGGTTATCATTTGCCACTACCCTCAGTCTCAGATATGGACTGCTTATTCTTTCCAGGAGGTATTCAGTTGTCTGGCCATTTTCTTCTCCATCAGCTAACTCACATCCTGGATCTTGTTGGTCCATTACCCACAGGTTCCCCTGTTGGTCCATAACCCACAGTAACTTTACAGGCATACTATAATGGTGTCCATGTAATTGATGCTTGCCTGGCCAACCTGTTCCCTTGCCAAGTGTGTTCGACTGCAATTCCCAGAAATCCCAGCCAGCATGACCATTTGGGAGTCTAACACATCTGGAGGGCACCAAGTTGGGGCCAACTGCTCTACCTGTTCCAGATGTTCCCTCCTGCACCCTTATGAGTTTTCTGCCTTTGCCTCTAGACCTTCCTTACTTCTTTCCCAACTATGGATAGATATTCTGGTAATGACAATTGGCCTGGACTTATTTTACCTTTCCTACTCTTTACTTTAAGGATGTGTGAGAAATCTGCTTCGTCAGGGTTTTCTTTTCTTTTTCGTACAGATTCTTCCAATCCACACCAACTGGAAATGGATGTGAACCGAATGCAGTTTGTATCCAGAATTCCATATGTTTCCAGACTTGCAATGCATTCTGCGGACCAGGAAAAATATATCCCCCAAAATGTGCACCTTTGAAAAGTGGACGAAGGAAATAAAAATGTGTAGTCAATGGGTGGTTGGAAAGAATTTGAAAAATGTGCACAAAATGCAGTTTTAAAACTATGTCGATTCCCACATCGGCATGGAGCCAGCATGGAACAGACTGGGAGGTGGAAAAAGGAGGAAACAGATTTGACAGATCTGCCCATTGCTAGTTTGCTCCCTTTTGTCTGGCACTTGAATTGCAGATTCATCCTTGTCATAATCCGCTAACCCAATAGAAGCTGCTTGTTTTTCTGGACAATCAGAACATTTTTTTCCCATTGCTAGGATTAAACTCCCCTTTAAAAATTCTTGGAATTATCAGTCCAATTACATTTAAACATCCCAACCCACATCCATGATGTGCTGAAGACCGTAAAATATTGTCGACCTGCCAATGTTAGCGAGATGAAGTCGATTTTAAACACAGTTGCAGGCACTATACTAGAGTGACCATATACAAAAGAAGGCAGGGCCCCTGCAACTTTAATTGTTGTGAGGAAGAGGCAATTTCACCAGGAAATAATTGCATACAAATGATACTGACTGAAATTCCCTTTGCTCTACAACTATTAAAGTTACATGAGCCCTGTCCTCCTTTTCATATGGTTAGCCTAAACACAGTGTTCTGGCTTAACTGGATCACAGTCTAAGTATGTTTGAATTTTGAACTGGGGATGGGGGAAGAAATCAGAGAATTGCAAGAAACCAGAAGGGAAACTGCTGAAGACTGGAAAATTTTCAGGAAAGCTGTAGGAACTGGAAAAAAAGGACTAAGGACATAAGTAATCATGGCTACAAGTTAATCAAGAGTTATGGGATTTTGTTTTAAAGCCACACGTATTAAATGCATGAGCAGAAACCTTTTATTAATGTGGATACTTCCAATTTGCTGTGTTTTCACTGAATCAATACAGCAATCCACCATTAAATGGGGAATAGGAAGTTAATTGCTATTATCACTAGCTGCCAACCTCCTTGGTTTGTGATCAATTGACAGTTACTTATTATTATTTCAGCAGCGTTACTTAAAATTCACACTGGCTCCTTGCCATTACATTCGCTGGGCTTTGAGTAAACTTCCTGTATGTGCTGGGAGCATTGCTTTATTGATGCATCCTCTGTAGCACACACTTAAAGAGGAGACTGAGATCATGCACTAAGGTAATACATATGGGAGACATCAATCTCCTAAGGATGAGCAGTTTGACAGCCATGCTAAAATGGCATATGTTACTTTTCCTTAATTTAGAGAATCCTTTTTAAAAGGGCCTTAATTGTTTAAAAAGTTAATGAATAGGAATATTAATACAAAATGGTGATGTGAAGTCACCATCAACAGGGGTCCACAAAGTTTGGCTGGTTTTGGTAGCCAAGCAAGAATGTGGGATTGCTGGAACTCTACCCCTCCTCCAAAAAGTGGGGTCTTCAGGGACAATCCCCTCCTCCCCTCCCCATCTCCAAGGAATGGTTGCACTTGTGATGTCTGTCTAAATTGCAGTGTCAAATGACAAGCCCCAGTGCTCCTTTAGAGCTGAAAGTAGGGGGGATAGGGAGAAGAAGATACATGGAGGGGAGGGTAGACTTTATTCCGGAATGTTGGGCCGAGTTCCCCCCCCCCTAAGAGTTCTAAGAAGATTGGGACCAATGCCCAGGAAGCTGGTGAGGAGGGGGGTGAAATTGGGGGTGAATGTGGGGGGGAGGGTTAGGGAGGGGAGGGTATGTGTTACACAGAGGGAGACCAACTTAAAGATTTGTGTGAAAGAGAGAGATGGAAAATAAATTCAGATTGGCAACACTGAATGTTAAAGGGCTAGGAACGGTAATTAAAAGAAAGAGGATTGAAATGTTATTAAAGAACAAAAAAATAGATGTAATTTTTTTGCAGGAAACTCATCAGGCCAAAGATGGAGTTAATGAGCTTCGAATGAGGGAGGTGGGCGTTTATGAGAAGTCATATGGAACTTCGAAATCGAGAGGGGTGGCAATAATAATTTCAAAGACAAGTGGTATAAATATTCAAAGTGTAAAGAAAGATAAAAATGGGAGGTTTATTATCATGTTCTGCAAGTTGGGAGAAGAGGAATATGTATTAGTGAATGTTTACGCTCCAAATGGGAAACAAATGGATTTTTTTGATGAAGTATTTAATGTGTTGGGAGAGGTGGGTAAAAAGCATATTGTGATGGCAGGAGACTTTAATATGGTACTAGATAGAGGGAAAGATAGGGATAACATACTAAAAGATACTAAGAGGGAGGGGAAGACGGAGTTAAGCAAATTAATGGAAGGGAAAGAATTAATGGATGTGTGGAGAGTTTTAAGAGGGGAAGAAAGGAAATATACCTTCTACTCACAGAGATTTAAGAGTTATTCAAGGATAGATTACATTTTTGTATCAAAAAATATGTTACCCAAAATCATAGATTGTGACATTGGAGTTATTAAGGTTACTGACCACGCATTAATGACAATGGACATGGAAACCAAGAAAGACTATAGATAAGCGAAGAGATGGAGACTGGATGTAAGGTTGTTGAATAAAAAATACATAGTGGAGAAAATAAAGAAAGAATTGCAGGAAATGTGGGAGATTAATGAAAAAGAGAATAACCGGCAGGACATATTATGGGATACAATGAAAGCTGTGGTAAGAGGGATTTGTATTAGGGAAAGGTGCACATTAAAAAAACAACAGGAAGCTCAAAATAAAAAGATTGAAGAGGAGGTAAGGAGTTTGGAAGAAAAGTTAAGGGAGACAAAGGATAAACGCCTAATTGCCCAAATTCAAGCTAAGAAAAAGGAATTAGAGAAAGAAGAATTAGAACAAGTTCAAAAAAATTTGTTGTATTTAAAAAGAGATTTTTTTGAATATAGCAATAGGAACTCGAAGATGCTGGCTAGATCCACACAGTTGGAAAAGGCTAAGAATATGATAGGGACAATAAAGGATAAGTCAGGGAATAGTTGTAACTTAATGAAAGATAAATTGAATATATTTAAGGAATTTTATAGTGAATTATATACATCAGAATCGGGACCACAAGATAAGGTATTGGAATACGTAGAGAGGAATTGGAAAATAAAACTGCAGAAGCAGGATAGGGATTACATGGAAGGTTTAGTTACTGAAAAAGAGATAGAGGGAGTTATTGATAAACTAAAAGGAGGGAAATCTCCGGGGATGGATGGGTTGGGGTCGGAGTATTATAAGCTTTTTAAAGAAATTTTAATACCAAGATTAAAGAGATTATTTAATAATATAATAGAAGGGGGGAAGACCCCGCCATCATGGGATTACTCCCTGATCATACTAATTCCGAAACCAGGTAAGGATTTAACGGATCCCGCGTCATATAGACCAATTTCCTTAATAAACCAAGATTCAAAATTTTTTACAGCAATAATGGCAAAAAGAATGGCCACATTTATTTTTAAATATATTAAAAAAGACCAGTGTGGATTTATTCCGGGCAGGCAAATGCCTAATTTAATGGGAAGAGTATTAAATATAATTAATATTATAAAAAAAAGGAATTTTAAAAGCAGGCTTGTTAGCATTGGATATATTCAAAGCCTTTGATTGTGTGGAATGGCCAGCACTTAAAATAATATTAAAAACATTTGGGTTTGGAGATAAATTTATGGGAGTGATGGATAAGTTGTATAAAAACAATAAAGCTGAAATAATGGTTAATGATGGGTTAACGCAACAGATTACACTAGCCCGAGGAACTAGGCAGGGATGTCCTCTTTCACCGATCTTATTTGCAATAGTAATAGAAATTTTGGCAAATGCAATAAGGGAAGATGAAAGAGTGAAGGGGATAGGAAGAAAGGAGAAGATTAAAATGAATATGTTTGCGGATGATACATTATTGACAGTAGAAGATCCCCTGGGGAGTGCAGAGGTGATTAAGAAGCATTTAAGAGAATTTGGAGAAAGTACGGGATTAAAAGTAAATTGGGGGAAGTCAGAAATGATGTTATTTAACTATAATAAGGATGAGTTGGAAGAAGGTAAGGTTAAGTTGGGTCTTAGACTTAAAAATATAGTACGCTACTTAGGTATTAATATTGATAAAGATTTAGATAGGCTAGAGGAACTTAATTTGGTAGTTTTAAAAAAACAAGTAGGGGAGAAATTAGAAGTATATAAGAAATTAAAACATTCTTGGTTTGGTAGGATAGCAATTATTAAAATGAAGATTTTACCTAAGATTAATTTTTTGTTTAGAATGTTACCAATTAAAATATGAGAGGTAGAGTTGAAAAGTTGGCAAAATATGATTAACGCATATTGTAATGGGGATAAGAAAGCTAGGATTAATAAAGGGCTATGGTATAAGGCTCAAAAGAAAGGAGGTTTAGGACTTCCAAATATTAAGTATTATTATATAGCTAATCAGTTAAGATATGTTATAAACTGTATTCTAGGGGAGGAAGATTTGGAATGGTTGGAGACGCAAACAGGGGAAATAGACCATAAATTGAAAAATATATTTTTTAAAACAATTCAAAAGAGAGACTTAAAGGGACTGGACAACCCTTTGTTGGTAAATATAGTGGAGATCTGGGAGAAATTTAGGGGTAAGTTGATACCAGGAGATTCACCACTTGCCCCAGTGGTAGTAGTTGAGAATTTCCCAAGAGTGTTAAAAGTGGAGATTGAAGCGAGATTGAAAGACCAGGAAATAATTAAGTTAAGAAAGTGGATGGAAAATTTGAAGGATAATGATCAAATTAAAGAGTTATTAATAGGTCAAAAATCAGCATGGTTTAAATGCATTCAATTAGGGAAATGGACTCAGGAATGGAAATTGAAAAATAAAGAGTGTAGAAATAATACAAGATTTGAAGAATTAATAGAGTCAAAAGGTAGGAAAGAAGAAAAGAAAATTAAGAAAGGGTTGACTAGTGAGATATATAAATTATTGATAGAGGAGGAATTTCAAGATTCACTTAAAGCAATAAAAAAGGTTTGGGAAGAGGATGTAAAGGGAGAAATTAAGGAATATAACTGGGAGAGGTTGTGGAATGCAAGAAGGTTGAAATTGTTATCGATCAGAATTAAGGAGAACTTTTATAAGATCTTGTGGAGATGGTATCTAACACCTGTTAGATTTCACCAGATAGATAAAAAAATATCTAAAAATTGTTGGAGGGGATGCCAGGAGGTTGGAACCTATTTTCATATGTGGTGGAGCTGTGAATATGTACAAAAATTTTGGGAAAGGGTATTTAAAGAAATAAGTGAAATAATTGGAAGTAAAGTGGAATTAAACCTGAAGCTTGCTCTACTAGCAATATGGGATAGAGGGGAAGAGGACAAAAATAAGAGAGAATTGATAAACAACCTCCTGACACCTGTTAGATTAATGATTGCGAAAAATTGGAAAGGACAAGGAAGCTATACAATAGAAGAATGGTATAAAGAAATATGGGATATGGCTTTGAATGATAAGCTGACTTGTAAAATGAAGTTAATGAGGGGAATGTCCGGTAAAAATGATTTTGGGGAAATATGGAGTCCCCTATTGGAATATGTATTAAGATCGGGGAAGGGACAAAAACCTTCAAAAGAGTCGATAAATTTTTGGATAGAATAAGAATGATTAAGAGATGGTCTCATGGGGTGGGGGTGCATGGGGGGGATTGTCGAGGATTATGTATGTATTTTATGTTATTATTATGTTGGAATTAATAAAATTATTTCAAAAAAAAAAAAAAAGAGCTGAAAGTAGGCATGGATTTTCCCTACATTTGTGCTGTGCTGTGTTGGAGAATAGGGCTCGGTGTGGGCATCTTGGCATGACTCTCCAAGCATCTCAGATGTGCAGTGCCAAAATAAGCTCTAGTCCTGCTCTCCAGGAATCCTACTTACTTATTAGTAAACCCTATTAAACTCAACATGGCTTATTTCTGAGTAGACATTTATTGGATTGCACTGTAAATATTTTCATGATAAACTAAACCTAGCAGGATAGCTTGTATCTTTTTGATTACACTTGTTTGCAATTCGTAATTCGGGAGAGAGCAACTTCCAGCTCATGGGCCTAATCTGGCCGACGGGGTTGCCAGTTGAGCATTCTCCACAGGTCCCTCCTCAAGGCTGCCTACTCCCCAAATCCCACTCCCTGGCCTGAGAAGAGGAATCATCCAGTTATCTTTGATCCCAATTACATCTCCGCTAAAGCTTTCAGGACAGGATCAGCAGTCACCTGGTCCTGCAAGCCCCAGCCAAGTCCTTTTCTGCATTAGTTGCACCTCAATTGGGACATGATCCGCATGGGAAGGAGGCACCTGACTTTGTCAATGTTTGCTGGAGCCAGATCCTGCAACTGCCAGCAGAGTCACTTTCTCTGTGTAGGAGCAAGTAGGGATGTCAGAGGAAACTAGCTGGAGGTGGGGGTGGAGCTCAATGAGTTTCTCATCAGCTCAGCCCCCGGACTCCATTTTGTATTCCACCAACTGGCCCATCTCATTGCGCAATGAGTTGGGCTAGTAGGTGGAATTTCCGTTATTATTATTATGCTTAAAAATGTGCACAAATTTTGGGTGCAAATTGCACAATTTATAGCCAAAATTTGCATAATTTATTCAAATTGCAGCCGCCAGTGCTATGTTGGGGATTTGTGTGAATGGGTGCCACTTTGGGGATATGGCAATTTTAAGAAAACTTCCAGTGAAGTTCCTGGATTTCAGGAGAAAGCCCATGGCTTGCCTCGCAAATGCAAGTTAAGCTGGGGGCTCTGAGGAAATTTGACGAGACCCCCAAAAGCTGGATCTCCCATGATGGCCATCCCTAGGAGCAAGGAGGAAAAAAATGGGTAAGATGGACTCAACATAACAGAAAGAGGGGTGGGGCTTCATGGTGGACCCTTCCCCTTGACTTCTTCTGGCCCACTAACTTGATCCAGAGGAGCAACCTGGCCCTTGAACCAAATTAGGTTGCTGTTTCTTGTCTTAGTTCAACTGATGTGAATTGTAAAACTCCCCTCACTTGGTCAGACTGAATTCTTTCTTTTTTTAAAAAAACTTCATGAATTTATTTATTGCAATTTCCTTTAACTCCTGTTTTAGGATGAATTCACATTACTACCTTTTCCTAATGCTCTTCACACACTGGATATTCAAGTGCATCCTGATTTCAGGCAACACATCTTCAGACTGTAGAACTAACCTGTGTTAAGAATACTTCACTGACCATTCAACACACCATGTTATCGTTGGTTACCACCATGAAATGATTAGAAGTCCTCCCCCCACCAATGAGACAGTGAGTTGAATGGCTTAGCTAGAGCAAGCATGGGCAACCTGTGGCCCTCCAGAAATCATTGAATTCCAATTCCTGTCATCCCCAGCCAGCATGGCCAATGGGGATAAATGATGGGAGTTGTAGTTCAAAAGCATCTTGAAGGCCATGGTTTGCCCACCACCAAGCAAGAACGTCTGTATTGAATATGGCTTCTTCTTTTTTTGGACATATTTTAATAATTATATTATGGCTGTTCAGACTAGGACATATGGAAGAACTGGAGGGAGATTCTTTGTATATTAAAACCAGTTATTACATTGTGTGATATTAACATTCAGTATTCACTTCCCAAAAAGTAAAAAGAGCTGGCCTGGAGGAGAAAATGTGAAATTATTTTTATATTACGTAGACAACTGATAAACACAGAAAACAGTGTTTGATCATCAACTGAATTGTACATAATTAAGTAAAAATCTGATCATTAGTACAAAGTCGCAAGAACAGTCATGACTCACAAGTGTTGTTTTCCAGACTGAGATTATAAGGCATATAATAAAAGTCCTGAATTCTTTACATTCTGATAACATCAGACAATAGTAGATTGCTATCTCCTTCAAGATAAATATCCAGTTGTCTATAGGAATAAGGGCTCCTCTGTAGAAATTTTCCACCCTCGCAGTCTCTGCAACCATTTGTCGAAGGGAAGATACCAAAGGATTTAATAAACCATCCTTTAGGTATATCTTTGGAGAAAGGAGTTTTAATTGGCCTTTAGGGAGGCTACTACCTCAGACTCCAAAGGAGAGAATTCATTTCTTAAGAAGTCTAAGAGAAACTGAAGAAATATGGGAGAGAGGGCAGGAGTGAAAAAGAGGACAAGCATCCCGTTGGGTGTTCTGTAAAACGTAAGATCAAATGAAAACTTGGTATCACTAAGAACTGCATTCAATTACTCACTGCACTTATTAAGGCAGGAGTGCTCCTAGCAAAGTTCAGGAATAGTCAGCATTCTTGGCCCGGTAGAATTTAGTAGAAAAAAATATATCCTTGCCATAAAATCTAACAGGGTAAGTCAGGAAGCCTATTTCATTTTTATTAATTTGAATCACAGTACTTTTTGCCCATGTAACCAGAAACATTTATATAAAGGATGTATGGAGAGCCAACAGTAAATAACAATGCCCAAATTGATTAAAAACAGCCCTATCCTTTCTGTGATCATACACTGCATACTGCAAGGGAAGGACAACTGTCCTATTAAAGATTCCTTCCATCTTTCTGGTGCAAATTAGGAAATTAGGGTAAAAGAAAACAACAAAAACAAGCACAAAAATAAGCACCTTTGTATTTCTCAACCTCTTTGCAAGTGATACTGAAATGGGTGTTGCTACTGTCTGCACAACCCCATCTTAAGTACGTTTTCTTAGAAGTCAACATCCTTGAATTCCATCCAACATCAAGGTAAAGGATGGATGTGGATGAACATCTCAAAAGATGAAGGAGGAGGAAGCAAAAGTCCAGGAAAGAAAAGCAAGGCATAGTCAGATGGGATGGGAAACTGAGGCAGGCACTTGTCTATCCACTTAGCCCCATTGTTATAGCCCCATATCTCCACACATTTAGTTAATACTAATTGTGGGGAAAATGTCATTTCCCATTTGCTAGTATCATTGTTTGACATTGTCCTATTAAGAATCGACAGTTTTAAACCAAGCATGAAGGAGCTGAAATGCTCAACAGCTAAACAAATGCAATTACTTTTGAAACTGTCAGCTTGCATAAACTTTTGTTGTTCCTCTGTATCTTTTACTTTATTTTTGATTATTTCTAGTTATTCTCAGTGGGTGCTCTATCCACTTGTATTCTTTGACCTACTTCTGATACATTTTAAGTCGAAGTGAATGATTATGTGCTTCAGTAGAATAAAGCCAACATTATACTTTTCAGTGATTTTAGCAAATATTCATAGCCAACTTATTATTAGTTTTAATGGTGACAAGTAGGGATGTGCACTGGATCGGACCCGATCCACGATCCGAGTCCGGTCCAGTGGGAAATCGGATAAATTATCCGATTTCCGATCCCGCAGCTGGATCGGCCGATCCAATCCGAACCGGTCCGAAAAGGCTCCGAACCAGTTCGGCGGATCGGCGGATCGGCGGGCGCCCACTGGCGCCCACCGCCGCTTCCATTGGCGGGCGCCAGCGGGCGCCCGCCGATGAAAGTGGACAGTGGGGGGGGGAGGAGGGGGGCGCTTACCTTCTCGGCCCGTCCGCTCCCATCCGGCACTAGCAGCTACTACCAGCGGGCTCCGCGGCCTGCTCCAGGGTGGCGCGCCGGGTGATGTCATCACCCGGCGCGCTACTCTAGAGCAGGCCGCAGAGCCTGCTGGTAGTAGCCGCCGGCCCCGGACGGGAGCGGACGGGCCGAGAAGGTAAGCAGGGGGTGCGTGGAGGGGAGGAGGGGGCGCGCGGAGGGGGGGAGGGGGGCCCTTACCTTCCCGGCCCGGCTGCTCCCGTCCGGCGCCGGCGACTACTACTACCAGCAGGCTCCGCGGCCTGCTCTAGGGTGGCGCGCCGGGTGATGTCATCACCCGGCGCGCTACTCTAGAGCAGGCCGCGGAGCCCGCTGGTAGTAGCCGCCGGCCCTGGACGGGAGCGGACGGGCCGAGAAGGTAAGCAGGGGGTGCGTGGAGGGGAGGAGGGGGCGCGCGGAGGGGGGAAGGGGGCCCTTACCTTGCCGGCCTGGCCGTTCCCGTCCGGCGCCGGTGACTACTACCAGCAGGCTCCGCGGCCTACTCCAGGGTGGCGCGCCGGGTGATGTCATCACCCGGCGCGCTACTCGAGAGTAGGCTGCGGAGCCCGCTGGTAGTAGCCGCCGGCGCCGGACGGGAGCGGACGGGCCGAGAAGGTAAGCAGTGGCGGGGAAGGGGGCTTACCCCCCCCCGGAGCTGTCCGCTTCTATCCGCTGGCGCCCGCGGGCGCCAGCGGATGGAAGCGGACGGCCCCAGGGGGGGTAGGGAGCGCGGGGGAGGGGGCTTACCTGCCGGGGCTGTCCACAGCGGACGGCCCCGGGGGGGGAGGGAGTTAGGCCCCCCCTCACCCACCCGCCGCCATGTTTCCTCATAGACTTGCATTGCAATGCAAGTCTATGGGGAAAAAAATGGCGGCCGATCCAAAAATTTACGATTTTTGGGTCGGGATCGGACTCGATCCGGTTCGGGGGGCCTCCGATTTTGTCCGAACCGGTCCGTGACAAAATTGGAGGTCCCGATCCGGGTCCCGATCCGATCCGGGGGGTCCGTGCACACCCCTAGTGACAAGTAGTTTTAAGTCAAACAATAGGTTTGGGTGCCCTGGTAAGAACATAAACAACACTTTAAGGTCAGACTAATGCCTAGATAAGACTGCAGTCTATCCAAAGGTAAGCACTAACAGAGCAATCCTATGCATGTATAAATAGAAGTGGCTCCCAATATATCCAATGGTGCTTACACCCAAAAAATGTGTGTTTAGGATTCCAACCTTAGTGTCAATGTAGGTTCTAGATTTCTGAGGGCCTTTGGGCAAGACATACTCAATGGGGCCCCTCCCTTGATATGTCTACCTTCTTACCGCCATTTTATCCAGCTCCTCCTCCTCCTCATTGCTACCTCTTGCTTGCTTGACAGGCAGAAAACCAATGAACAGGTAGACAGTGGCATCTACTGCTTTTCCTTCTCACCACCACCAACTGGGCCAGAACGAGAGGCAAGTGAAAATGCAAGTTGTAATGGTGAAGAGGAGGAGGCTTCTGTCAGTGGGGCCCTGCTGGAGTGTGGGTGTGAGGTTATCCTTGACCACTTGCTACTGCTGCCCCTGTCTCACCTTTACTATTTAGTAGGGGTGTGCACGGACCCCCCGGATCGGATCGGGACCCGGATCGGGACCTCCAATTTTGTCATGGATCGGTTCGGGCAAAATCGGAGGCCCCCCGGACCGGATCGAGTCCGATTCCGATCCAAAAATCGTAAATTTTTGGATCGGCCGCCATTTCCCCCCCCCATAGACTTGCATTGCAATGCAAGTCTATGAGGAAAAAATGGCGGCGGGTGGGTGAGGGGGGGCCTAACTCCCTCCCCCCCGGGGCCGTCCGCTGTGGACGGCCCCGGCAGGTAAGCCCCCTCCCCCGCGCTCCCTACCCCCCTTGGGGCCGTCCGCTTCCATCCGCGGGCGCCTGCGGGTGCCCGCGGATAGAAGCGGACGGCTCCGGGGGGGGTAAGCCCCCTTCCCTGCCACTGCTTACCTTTCCGGGCCGTTCCCTACCGTCCGGCGCCGACGGCTACCACCAGCCGGCTTTGCGGCTTGCTCTCGAGTAGCGCGCCGGGTGATAACCCGGCGCGCCACCCTGGAGCAGGCCGCGGAGCCCGCTGGTAGTAGCCGCCGGCGCCGGACGGGAGCGGACGGGCCAGAAAGGTAAGGGCCCCCCTCCTCCCCTCCGCGCGCCCCCTCCTCCCCTCCGCGCGCCCCCTGCTTACCTTCCCGGCCCGTCCGCTCCTGTCCGGCGCCAGCGGCTACTACCAGCGGGCTCCACGGCCTGCTCTCGAGTAGTGCGCCGGGTGATGACATCACCCGGCGTGCCACCCTGGAGCAGGCCGTGGAGCCCGCTTTTAGTAGCCGCCGGCGCTGGACGGGAGCGGACGGGCCGGAAAGGTAAGCACCCTCCTCCTCCCCCCCCGCTGTCCACTTTCATCGGCAGGCGCCCGCTGGCGCCCACCAATGGAAGCGGCGGTGGGCGCCAGTGGGCGCCCGCCGATCCGCCGATCCGCCGAACCGGTTCGGAGCCTTTTCGGATCGGTTCGGACTGGATCGGCGGAGCCAGCTGTTGGATCGGAAATCGGATAATTTATCCGATTTCCCACTGGACCGGACTCGGATCGTGGATCGGGTCCGATCCAGTGCACATCCCTACTATTTAGGCCCCACAGCACCACAGCCCAGCAACCTGGCCTCCAGAAAACTTCTTTGTTCTGCTGCCACCAGTACCTTCTCAGGTACACCCACATACCACACGAGGAGAGTGAATTAACAAGAATTTATTAATAAGAAATTGCATGTTAACAAGCTTAATGGTTACTTTAGTTCAAATGTGTATCGGTTACAAGGTTTCAATGATTATTGAAACCTTGTAACCGATATGCTCTATGCTCTAAAATCTTATCTCAATCCGATATGCTCTATGCTCTAAAATCCGATATGCTCTATGCTCTATGCTCTATGCTCTAAAATCTTATCTCAATCTGTCAATTCTCTCAAATCCCTTTTAATGTTTCTCTCAAAAATCCCCCTCAAATCTCCCCCAATCAACCCTGTCAGCTCTCTCTGTCAGACACATATATACACTCCACTAACTCTCTAGCTCCTCCCACTCTTACACAGCCAGCTAATCCAGGCACTCCAACCAACCAGCCAATCAACACTCACTTTCCATTCGGGCACACAGCCAGCCAATCCAGGCACTCCCCCACAACCAACCAATCACTCTGTACTTACTAAGACCTATAATCACAAATAGTAAGTACATTTCGACCTAGTTATTTACTTTACCTGTTATTGTTCTTAACCCTTTTAAAATATATAAACAAACGCATATCACAAACAATAAACCTTGCAATATATTTACAACCACAAACAGCAGAACTTCACAGGAGGCCTTGACATGTGCCCTCCCATGCCTACCTGTGACACTTGCTTAGTGTTGACTTCAACGGGAGAATTAAGCAAATGTGTATCTGTGCAATTATTTACCTGTCTACTTAGGGGCAAGTCTCATTTAGTTCAATAGAAGTGGCCTGAGTGGGATCGGGGCCAATTTGGAAGCTCTGAATTGGCCACTGAAATGAATTGGGGGGGGGGCTGTGCACAGCCCTACTAGAGTGCATGAGGGACTCTGGCTAGGGAGAAAGCACCATCAGGACAAAGCATTTATTTCACTCAAGTAGAACTGCTTTTTGAAATCATCATTATCATTATCTGGTAGCTGGGTAGGGCATCAGAGCAGAGGCCTGAATGGGCCTGGTGTGGGAAGATGAGACCCCGAGGTGGCGGTGAGTGTGTAGGTTCACCCAAAGGTAGTCTACTATCTAATGTATACCACTAAACATACCAACTAAGGAGGGGAAATGGGCTTACATTTGTGGTAACTTGTCTCAAAGCAACAATAACACCTTAATTAGGTTCTCCTCATGCCCACCTCAAGTCAGCTGACAATCCTATTTTGGAGTGAGTTCTAAGGGTCTTCACCATGTCTATGCTGTCTAGGTGTGATGAGAATTGTAGGCCAATACATCTGGAGGGCCACAAGTTGCCCACCCCTGCTATAACAGCGCCAGCTAAGGATAGTGTGTCTCCTCTGAACGAATGTTTGGAGGCAGTAATGGGCTGGATGAGGAAAAACAAACTGAAGCTGAATCCAGACAAGATGGAGGTGCTTGCTGTCAAAGGCTGCAACCTGGGTTTGGAGGTGTGTCAACCGGTTCTGGATGGGGTTACACTCCCCCTGAAAGACTGTGTTCGCAGCTTGGGGGTGCTCCTGGATCTGTCGCTCCAAATGACAGCCCAGATAGATGCGACGGCCAGGAGTGCCTACTATCAGCTTCGGCTGATATGCTAGCTGCGCCCCTTCCTAGAGTTGGAAGACCTAAAGATGGTAGTGCACGTGCTGGTAACTTCAAAGCTCGACTTCTGCAATGCGCTGTACATAGGGCTACCTCTGTGCCTAGTCCGGAAACTTCAACTAGTTCAAAATATGGCAGCCAGGTTGGTCACCGGTACATCTAGGGGTGACCATATTACGCCAGCTTTAAAATCGCTCCACTGGCTGCCAATTAGTTTCCGGGCGAAGTATAAAGTGTTGGTTATTACCTTTAAAGCCCTACATGGTTTGGGTCCAGGTTACCTGTGGGATTGCCTTCTCCCATACAATCTGCCCCGCACACTCAGGTCCTCTGGGAAGAACTTACTGCAGTCGGCCAAGACTAGGCTGACAACCGTTACCCAGAGGACCTTCTCTTTTGCCGCTCCCAGACTGTGGAATGACCTGCTGGAGGAGACTCGTCAACTTAACAGTCTTTTAGAATTTAAGAAAGCTATAAAGACTGTTCTCTTCCGGCAGGCATATCCAGTGAAATTTTAGAATGTTTTAAGGATGTTTTTAGGATGTTTTAGGATTTTTTATGCAGTTTTAATCAGTTTTATGTATTTTATCATGTTGTTGTTCCCCGCCTCGATCCAGACGGAGAAGCGGGTAAGAAATAAATTGTTGTTGTTGTTGTTGTTATTATTATTATTATTATTATTATTATTATTATATATTCAATACAATATTTTTTAAAAAATGCATTTTTATTCAAGTAGTATATAAAACACTTGCTTTCTAAAAATGCTTAATTGGTTTTGGTTTTGTTATGTGACACAGCAGTTATGTACCCCATTGTTGTCACATCAGTAACATTGAGAACAGTCACCATGAAATAGATTTGGGCACTAATCAGTATTTTCACCATTGCTTTGAAAACCAATCCACAACTGCGATTAAAGTCTTTGAGAAATTCTTATCAAAATGGATTTGTTTAGTTTTCTGGCCTCTGTCCCACAAGTCACATTACCTCAGAATGACATACATCAGCTTAGCCTGGCCTCTGTAAAAGCAAAAGCGGAAGGCTATACAAGTGATTTTGGGTTGTCACTGAATGACTGGTTTTCTAACTTCACACTTTTACCAAAAATAGAACAGGCCTTACCGTAGCTGTCATAAGCATCTTCACTTGTTCCATGACCATAGTCATAATATTCAGGCAGACTGCAATAGATTCAGACAGCAAGTAAAGTTATTGCAAAAGGAAAGCGTCAAACTAATAAATTTAAACAACACATAAAGGCGTAAGTTTGATATTTTTGACCTTTAAAAAATTCTAGAATAGCAAGCCATTAACTTCAGTCTTCAAGAGGAAAAACTGAAATGAAAAATAATGAACAAAACCCACAGCATATAGTAGATTGCACGGTTCCTCTTATTTTTCTTTTAATAAAATCAATACTTGAATGGCAGTGGTCTTTTGAAGGATTCAGTATGAAGGTGTGAAAAGAATATTTCCACTACAGGTTGTCATAACAATACCTATACAATCAGTTCTTCAATTTCACTTAACGTGAACTAAATATTTCAACCAGGGCTTGGAACAATCTGGTCACAATATCTCCTGTTTCATTGAAAAGGTTGCCTTGCAATTCTGGGAATGAACCTGCAGGATGTTTGCCTTGACTTGCAGTGCTTCAAGTGTACTTCTCGCCAAGATGTTTGCCATCACTGGGAAAGGTCAGGTTGGACCCCAGAACTGTAAGGGATATAAAGCTCATTGTGCCCATCTCCCTGTAACAACGCAATCACATTTTCCTAACAAAGCATCCTTTGTGATAGGGGAAAAAAATCTGTTTACAGAGGTTGGAAAGTCCAAGGTGCACCAGATCTGTCAGCAGGACAAAGGATAACTTTAGGAAAGAACTTTCATAGTCCAGCTGCAAGGAGGCAAATATCAGTATTAGTGCTAGAAAGGATTCCACCCTCACCGAAGGCCATTTAGAGGATCAAAAGTAGCAACAGAAAACAGATTTAGCACCCGACAGGGTGAAAAGGCAGGCACACAGGTCACCTGGTTACAGTCTTCCACACTATGGTGAGATGTATTTCTATTTAAATTACAATAAATATTTCTAAATTTGAATCTATACAAATAAATTAGCATATGACATTTTATGCAAATCGCTGTCTTCTTTTGGCCTCTTTTTCTGGTGATGCATTTCTTCTTGTTTGGTGATTCATAAGCGGCTACCCTGCCTGTCATTCTTACTCTAAGCTAAGCATTTTCCATATGTAACATAGCCAGGGCATTCACAACATTTAATGTTTATCTCATTAAACTGTATATCATTCAGAATGAGCTTTAAGTTGTATTTGGAGTTTGAATGTCCCTTTCTTGGGCACTACCATCTGGTCTAATATTGCAAGCAAAATAAGATGCCATAGGCAAGATCTACACGGCTGCACTATCGACACTGTAATGGCATTGAAGTGCACTGACACATTCCATATACTGAGCCTATCTACACACAGAGGATACAACACTTTGAAAACGTTTTGAAAACTGTATATGGGGTGTGTCCTGGGCCCCAACAGTTCTCAAAACTGTTATAAACCTTTTTGAACCGCTTTAAAGCAGTAGTGTAGATAGGCTGACTGTTTTCAGACTGCTTTCATAGTGTTATATCCGGCTTAGTGTAGATCTGGACACAGTTGCAGTTGTATCTCCAGTATCCCCTGTCTGTGGTATGGGCTGCTGGGGATTAAAAAGCCTGCTCTGCCTCCAGTGAGACCCTTGGCTCTGCCTCTGCTGACCCACCCTCTGCCCGCCCCATGAGTCAGATTGGCCACCAGTTGTCATTGGTGCTGAGGCACCCATAGAAGTGCACCAGAGCCCAGTCTACTGATACACAGGAAGGAAGGCAGAAATGACAGCCATTTTACATCACAATTCTGGTATTTGGGCACTACAGTCCCAAGAACTGGGATCACGAGCTTGTGTTGGTGCACCATTCACTTGTGTTGGTGTGTTGTGCCTTAGTACAAGTCTAGTGGGCCCAACTGCAGATATGGGTTTTCCGGGTCCACATCTATTTCTAGTAATCCACAAGGCCTCCTCCAGAATTCACTGCTGGAATCTGAATATTTATAGAATTTGGAGGCAGCTGTACTTGGTTCTTTAATTCGTGCTATTGTTGGAAAATTCCAGGCCCCTGCATGGAAAAGCACTAGGTCCCTGCAAATGTCGCTGCAAGGTTATTAGAAGATGCTTGGAAACCCGCGCAGATAGCTAAAACCAGATGTATCCTGTTTTGAACAGCTAAGGCCCCCTCTACAAGATTTCAGTTTGACGCCTGGTTGCCTGATTATGCGCATATACGGAGAAGCGCATTTACTCATACCAATTCACGAGAGGTGATGAAGCGAAGTATGGGCTATATGAAACGCGCTTTAAAGTTGTTTACATGCGGAGAATCGCAAATTTACATGACCATAAGGCGCTTTAACTCCCGCGGCAAATTAAAACTCACTATTTAATGCGCATTTGAAAATGCGAATAATCGGAGATAAAAAGCGCCTTGACCCCCGATTTGCGCTCCGCTCTTGTAGAGGTAAAATTTGTAATGCACCTTGAAAGAGCTTTAAATCGCTCTTGTAGAGGCATCCTAAGCAAACAGAAGTGCAAAGTGCGTACGTGATAAGTAACCACAGCCCCCAAAGGTGGGGGTCTAGTGGAAATTTCCACCTGCTTGCTAAAAAGTATATAATCCTGCTGTAAACCGGAGTTCAGCGCTCCATTCCGTTGTCTGTGACAGCCTGTTGCTTGCAATAAACACTGTCGGCTTGAACTTTATCCACTTGTCCATTCTTAATTGACTCTCGACTGGACAACGGACTCCCGGAAGGGAGAGAGCGCAGTGTTCCTGCGCTTACCACACTATTGTAAACCTAGTGGCAATATAAATAGCCTGTTGCTTATATTTATTAGAATACTGTTTTCATCTAGCTTTTTAGTAAGCTGTAAGTGCTGATTTGTGTTTCAGACCCCTGAGCTAGCACAAATGGCTTTCAATGACTACTTTAACACAATGTAAAAAGACAAATCTCAATTAATTCAGATTTGGGTACAAGTGTAACAGATCTCAGTAAACAATTATTAAATGAACTCAGCATAAACAAAACTTGGCTATTTAATTTTAAATTTTATTCCTATCCTATAATTTAGCAAGCACAACGTTCATGCATCCAAGAAAATCAGGTTTCCTTGCCAGTGTTAATGGGAAAGAAGTCAGTATTCTCTGTGATTAGCATACATTAGTCTGCAGGCAACAGAAAGTGCTACTTTCCTGCACCTTCCTGAAAGCACAGTTTGTCAGACATATAAAATTAACTTGCTATCAGCCAGGCATATTTTTCCAGCTTCCAAAGGCTGCATTATACTTTGGCCTCCTAGCTTTTGGGCAATCAGATCCTGCACTGCAAACAGTGACTGATCCTGCTGCATTAACCTTGGCATCATATCACTGACATGAGAGGCAAAATAGGCTGACCATATGAAAAGGAGGACAGGGCTCCTGTACCTTTAACAGTTGCAAAAGACAGGGAATTTCAGCAGATATCGTTTGTATGCATACAGAACCTGGTGAAATTCCCTTTTCATCTCAACTTTAAAGCTGCAGAAGCTATACTAGAGTGACCAGATACAAAAGAGGGCAAGGCTTCTGCAGCTTTAATTTTGTGAAGATGAGGAAATTTCTCCAGGTTCTGCATATATACAAATGCCACCTGCTGAAATTCCATTTTCTATGAAACCATTAAAGATACAGGAGCCCTGTCCTCCTTTTCATATGGTCAGCCTAGGCAAAACCACACAGCCTTGCCTCCTGCCGGGAAAGGCTCCCACCTGCTTTCAGTTGTTTCAAATGTCACTGCCTCATCCCTGCTCACGATGTAGTAAACTTTTTTATCCCATCAGGCATATTATGATTGATATCAACTGTTTTTATGCCTTCCCCTCTAGTTTTCCAATGATTTTGTGTTTTGTATTTGTTTCATCTGATTCATTCTTAATCTGTGTCATATCATGGTGATTTCTTTTGTAAGTGTCCTTGGAACAAAATGTTTTAAAAAGCAGATAACAAAGAATTAAAATAGATAAGATTTGACTAAGACAGGAGCCAGTATGGCTAGAGTGTTGGACTAGGTGTCAGGAGATCCAGGTTCTAGTCCCCACTCAGCCATGAAAACCTACTGGGTGTCTTTGGGCCAGTCACAGATTCTCAGCCCAACCTATCTCGCAGGGTTGTTGTTGCGAGGATAAAATGAAGAGGAGGATGATTATGTATGCCACCTTGGATTTCTTGAAGGAAAAAAGGCAGGATATAAATGTAATAATAATAATAATAATAATAATAATAATAATAATAATAATAGACTTATAAGTGTGTGAAATCTGTTCCATCCATGTTTCAGGCACCTTTTGTTCCATTGTCTGCCCATGAATGGTATTGGATTTTTTTAGTTTCAGAATTCAAACATGCCAAAATGCACACATTCCCCCCAAATGTGCAGTTTCATGCTTTAGCCTATGGGGAAATGTGCATTTCTCACCAATTTTATTAAATTTTGCATATGCAAGTCCATGGAATCTGCCTAACATGGAAACATGAGCATATGTTGGCATGCCTACTTGAGTAACATCAAGGAATTAAGATTTGGTCTGGAGAAAAAGAATTAGCATACCAATAAACTACCGTTATATTCAATCTTACTTGTAGCTTCATGCACTCTCTTATCTACCTACCTACCTACCTACCTACCTACCTACCTACTTAATAATCATCCATTCTCACTCTAGTGTGACCAAGAAAGGGAACCCAGGATGGGGCTATGCAAATAGGGGCTGGCTTTATATTCGATGGCTTCCAATGAATTCTGTGGAACAAATGAAATGGGCTGACATGACCAGGGGGTAGGGCAGATGCATCAGCATTGTCCCGGAGTGCATATCTTTTTTTTCCCTGTGCAAGTGAAAGGCTGTCATTCATCTGTATTGGAAAAAATAAAGTGCTTTACTTGGGTACAACACTGCAGTGGTGACAAAGCCATCACCTCCCATTCTTGAAGGCAGATCCAGCTTTGCAAGAAAGGGGCAATATGCTTCTGATGCTTCCCCTTTATTCCAAAACCATGAGGAGGGTAGGAGGCAATGGCTCCACCTCAAATATAACTTCTGGATCACCGGGGAGCATTCCTTGGGCAGTATCCAATGCTGCTTGCATGCTAGCAGGCCCCACCACTCGTGCGACCAGAATCGAATGGATCTTGAAGCAACTGGAAGTGAGCAAAATGCTTATTGCGTTATGGCGTGGTCAGTGGAGCTTGGAGAAGGAAACTTTACTGACCTGTCCCATTTTGGTAATGAGCCTTTCTGCTTATTTCCAGGGTTGCTGTTGGAAACACTAGTTCTTGTTGCAGTCCCATGAATGCAACAGTAATGGTGGGAGTGGAGCATCAGTATTGGATGCTGCCCCTTACCCCACCCCCTTTGGGTCTGGAGGACATGTTCAATTTGGAGCAAGGCCAGATTTGGCAGCAGAAGATTACTGGAGTTGGAAAATGGAGAGGAACTCTCCATCTCGCCCCTCTTTTTACCTATTATTGGCTTTTGGCTAGTTTTCTAATAACAATGGAAGTGATGAGCAGAAATAGATGTGAAAATTGCAGGAATGCTCTTCAGTCCTTTTTGCAGTAGCCAAATCAGATAGAGGTATTGCAGAATAAAAGGATGATGTGCTCCATGTGCCATGTACTTTTTTTTAAAAAAGGCTTTTCTTTATTGCTGCTATAGCCAATACTATTCATTATACATTGCAACCAATATACATTACAAGTAAACAGCTCTTCTGTGCCACTGAAATAAATTGGAAGTTTGCTTAGTAAATAAACAATGTATGGTAAGCAAACTAGGGGGAAAATTAGGATCTTAAAGCAGAGCAGTACATCACATGCCAACCTTCACTTTTTAAAGAGGCATTTCAGACAAGACACATCCAAAAGTCGAAGAGTAACACTTTTTCAAGAAGAACAGATTTATGATTAGCAGAAATGGCTGGCTTAGGGGCTTCAATGTGCTTTGGTATTTTTTTAAACAATTATTATCTCAGCTTAAAGCGTAGAGGCCAAATTCCATTGCTACTTTGAAAGAATGAATTCAAATAGAGGCCATTTCTACTGATGGAGAAATCTAAAGTTGACCACTGGTTTGTTGCTCAGCTCCCCTCTTGCCCCTTGTTTATCATCTTATAATCAGAGACCTTCTTTGGAGGCCTGAATTAACTGCCTTTTTTATTTCTTGTTTCTATAGACCCATGAGCTCATTTTGCTCATCAGAGGAGGTGTTGCTGGTTGTACTGCAACCTGCAAATTGCTATCTTGCAGCAACCCGGAAGTGGGCCTTCTCTGTGGTGGCACCCACCTTATGGAACACCCTCCCCCCGGTAAACAGGAGGTGCCAATTATGGCATGCTTTAGCTGTGAATTAGACATATCTTTCTACCCAGGCCTTCCTCAATTGATTGTGCTGCCCAGTCTGCTTTTAATGCTTTTAATGTTTGTGTACATATTCTATTTTAATGTATTTTAGAGCATTTTTTGTAAACTGTTTAGATATATTTTTGAATATGTTAAACAGTATACAAATGCCTTAAATAAGTAAAAAGGAAATATTCACTGCTTCACCTTTTGTAATGGACCCCTAGGATTGTTGGAATCAATTTCATTTCTTTCATTTATTACATTTTATACCATCCAATAGCCAAAGCTTCCAGGGCAGTTTACAAAGATTACAAACCATAAAATATGATATTGTATTTCAGACAACACACACACACACACACACACATATATATATATATATATATATAATCAATATTCATAATGTAAGAGAAAGCTCTCTTAGTTGCTAAAAGTCTTGCTTTATCTCAACAAAACACGAGCTTCCCCATATATATATATATATATATATACTTACATACTTACAGTATTATGGGGGATTTGTATGTAAATGTGAATAGGTTGCATTGCCCTCAGGTAATCCTCTAGTGAGAACTCTTTAATTAACTTTCCATGGAAGTGTTGCCTCAAGGGATTCAAATGCTTGGAGACACAAATCTCACCCAATTGAGATAAACCTATTTGGCTAACCTTCACTTTTTCAAATGGTATATATTATGATCACTGTTTGCTCAGTCAAATATTTCTATTGAAAAATGTCTAAATCTCAGCTAAAATATGGAACCTTGGAGGTGCAGTTTAGACACTACAATCTTGCAGATTGGCATAATTTACCACAGCATGGCTAAGCTGATATGATAAACCGAAAACCAGTGTGGTGTAGTGCCTAAACTCTTGGACTGAGAGTTGGGAGATCAGGTTCTAGTCCCCACTCAGCCATGGAAACCCACTGGGTGACTTTGGGCCAGTCACAGACTGTCAGCCCAAGCTACCTCACAGGGTTGTTGTTGTGAGGATAAAATGGAGAGGAGGAGGATTATGTATGCCGCCTTGAGTTCCTTGGAGGAAAAAAGGTGGGATATAAATGCAATAATAAATAAATAAATAAATAAATAAATAAATAAACAAAAATGTCTTTGTTGTCATATGGATTCTTACAGTTATGGCCTTCTTCTTCTGCCTTGCCATCTGATAAGTAGGTATAATTGATGTTACCTTATTGGCATGTGAAGCCATTTATGGAAGGTTTGTGCAAGGTTTATATGATTTCAACCTTGCCAGTGAAGCACCCATGTGCAGAGTATCTCTCCCTCCCCAATGAGTAACCACAATCAGAGCGAACACATATGGAATTAGCGAGAAATATTTTCTGTTCAAAGTGTGTGACAGGCTCTCTGGACAAACATGTCATCAGGTGGTAAAACTATTATATACTGATGGTTGTATCAGTGTTCCCCCATATGTTACAAAATTGTGTATATAGAAAACTAGGAGCCTGGCCACATGTTATTCTCATCACATGAAAAGTAGCCATTTGCAAGCCCATATCCGAAGTCTTCTGCAGAGGCAGTCAGAGAAAGGTGGAGAAAGTTCTAGAACCCCTGGCTGCCTTTTTTCATCTTGTTGTTTAAGTATTCTTGCATTACTTCTCCTTCACACCAAATTGTCTCTAGAGATTGGGAGGGGAAGGAGCAGGGGCAATGGCTGCTAAGCAGAAATAAGATAAGCACATTCATTCCAAAAATTAAATTACATCATCCTAATTGATAGATCAACAACACGATGGAGAGAGATGGTCAGCAGTTCTGCTATCCCCTCATACTTTTTATGCCTATCTCCGGAAGAGCCTTTCCAGTTCTCAATAGTCAGAGGTTGCCTTACATATGGCTATTTTTGACTCACATTTCTTTAAACCTAGCTCTGCCCCAAAGCAACGGAGGGCTGATTTTCAGAGATGAGGGATGCCAACATCCCTTATCTAGTTTTGACCTCTACAAACTCTTTCATGGAGCAACCTTCCACCCAGCTTGGCGCTGATACGCGACATGAACCCCACTCTGGAGAGTCACTATAGGGAGAAACACAGAAAACACAGCACCCCTTTCCCCACCTTATATTGGGGTATCACAGATCTGTTGCTGGGAAATTCATTTCTCTTTTTGCTTGAGGGATATCTCTAGCATATCTGACTTGGCTTGCATTTGTGGGCTGAGCCATAGGTTTTTCCTGAACTCCAGAAACTTCATTCATTGCACAAATTGTGGTCTAGATTTGCATAATTTATTCAAATTATGCCTGATTTTGCATGATTTGTGGAAATTATGACCGAAATAATGATATTTGCGCAAATTGCATAATTTTGTGCAAAAATCAGCTGCATTGCGCAAATTAAAAATACAAAAATCAGTGACCTTGCCCAGCTTGATGCAGATCTAGGCAGGCTCCACAGTGACAAGTGGACTGAAGTCCAGGAAACTGAACCAAGGGAAAAGAAGGGCTCATCTACACCTATGAGCTTTCTGGTTTGTGGGCGGGGGAGGATCTCTCGCTTTCTGGCATCCAGGATCCTCCTCCAGCATCCAAATGCCAACGTGATGTCCTGGAAGGAAAGAGGGATGTTCTGGCATGTCATATTTTTTTTTAAAGAGAAGACATTGCACAAGTGCGTGGGCACAATCCAGCGCCTAGGTGAGTTTAAAAACAAAACAAAACAAAAAAATGGGAAGCTTGGCACCCTAACACCCTCGAGAGTCATCTGAAGGATGATGAAAATGCTACCCCCCCCATCCACGATGGGCACGGAGCTCCCCAGACAGCTCCATGCCTGTTTCCTGAAGCCCTGCTACTCACGGGGAGGAGGTAGGACCCAGGAGCCAACGTCACACCACCTGTGGTCCTCTGGGCTGTCCCAGGGCCATAGGAAAAACTGGGATAAGTGCCATCCATTTTATCACAGGAAAGTGAGTGGTCATCCCTGGTTGACCCCAGAATCCCCTGTGCATCATTTGGACACACAGGGACAACCTCAAGCTGACCCTGGATGAATGGATGGTGTAGAGATGGCCTCAGTGAGCTCCACCCCCAAAATGAATCCTTCCAACATCCCTCACCACAGACACAGATTTGAAGAAACAGGTCTGCTGCTGTCACATACAGTTTGAGCCAAAATGTCATGGTGAAGTGTTGTCGCCTAAGCTTCCCATTGACTAGGGATGGGTGAGAATTTTGTTTCAGTGCAGTTTTGATAAGAAATCCCCAAAATTAGCGGATTTCTTCATATTCAGGTTGGAAAAAATGAGATTTCAGAAGTGTGAATGTGGGAGAAGCTGAAACTGAGAGCTAGATTTGAAAATCCCTGCAGCCCCAATCATTTACTGTAAATCACAACTGAACACAAATAAACCCATATTGAACCCACATTTACTCCATACGTGGTGAAGCCTTCTGTACATAGATGGCCAAAGATGGGGAGCTGGAGAAGGATGGAAAGGAATGGAATGGAACAGGAAATGGAGAACAGGAGAATGAAATTGAGATATTCTGTTAGTGAGGCTATCATATATAACACTGGAGATCTATGATAGAAAGAAGTCTTCCAAGAACCTTAGAGGGCATAAGTGATTTATATGGGGGGGAAACTGTTACCTGCTTCAGGGGTAGTGTATTTGATGCAGTTGTGCTCATTGGATCAAATAAATGAGAGGTGGCATTTCAAAACAGTTTTGGGTGATGAATGCCATAAGTGGATTGCTGTGAAGACCCATAAAATGTCATCTTTTAGGCCGGCTAACTTGATTCATTCAATAGTCTCAAAATAAATTACAGGGAAATCTTTATTTATGAAGAGATAGATATAAGCACAAAACCTAAAATGAAATACAGCAGTGTATAAATACAGTGCATGCTGCTTAAAGTGGGGACAGTGTACAATAGAAAGTAATAATAGCAAGTATGGTATATTACCAAGACTATATAGTCATTGTTCAATCTCTTGCCTATGTACAGATTTTATTTTGTTATATTATAGGCTAAAACCCAGCTGTCACCTGTCTGTTGCCAATGCAGTCCACCTGCCTAGTCATTCTGTAATAGCATAGGTCACAATCTTCCTCAACCTGATGCCCTCTAGATGTTTAAACTACAACTCCCATTATCCATGACCATTGGTCATGCTGGTTGAGGCTGATGGGAGTTATAGTCAAAAATATATAGAGGACACCAACGTGGGGAAGGCTGGCATATGATATCATGAAGGTCACTAAGAGAGGAAGCTTCAAATGATTAAAGACAGGCCTATCAAAGACTACTTTTCCTGAAAGCAATGTCTGTGTTCAATCTCAGGGTCAGCTCTCAGGCTCATCTACATACTCAGATACACACATGCAGAAGTGATAAATGTGCAAAATTAGTCAAATATGAATGGGGCAGAAAACAACGAGACAGTGATGCCCCCGATTCTCTCCTGCCCCACTGATTGCATTGTGCAAATGGTGCTCACCACTTATACAAAGGAGGTTTTGTGCTTCCTATGAAAACCCCCCAAATGGGTGGAGGAAACACTTGTTTCTGGAAGGAGGCAGATTGGCGCAGCTGCCTTATATTAGTTCTGCCGGCCTGCTTCCTTCCAGAAACAAGTATTTCCAATCATTTTGGGTAGCCTGGGAAGTACTAAATCACCATTGTGCAACTGGTGGGGGCCACCTGCACAATGCAATCGGTGGGGTGGAAAATAATTGGTGGGAGTGTAAGTGCCTCATTGGATTCTGCCCAAAATGTGTACATTGTACCTAAAGTGCCATTTTTGTACATTTTGTACTCAGGAATGTTTACAGAAGTGCCGAAGTAGCACCAGAAGTTGAAATTCGAGGCAGTAAATTTCTGATTACCAGGTAATAGGGACAAACAGGGATTGCTAGGATCATCACACCCTGTTTGTGAGTTTCCCATTGGCATCTCTGGTTGGCCACTATTGTATGCACTGTACTGAATTTGATGAATGTTGGGTCTGATTAAGAAAGCAGTTCTTCTGCCTCAAAATGATTTCCAAACATTCTAAGTTGTGTGTGTGTGTGTGGGGGGGATACCAAAAGAATGTTGACAAATAATGCAGATTTTGTGTGAGAAAAGAGAGAGCATTTTAGCTGGTGGAATAAAGTCATTGGTCCTTAAACAGTTGGAGGGCTGTGCAGTGTGCAGTGTTGGCAGCAAAGAAAAGAGATGCCAGACAGGAACTGCTAACAGATCACAGAATCATAGAATTAAAGAGCTAGGAGGAATATTGGAGGTCATCTAGTCCAACCCCTTTTGGCACTGTATTTGAGATCTTCCTCTAGCTTGATGCAGAGCCATTGATGTGTGATCATTGAGTATCCTTGCTCAAACAGCTGTGGATAACAGTGGTAGCATCCAATCCATATAATCAATGTGTTACTTTCTACAGAGCAAATCCAGTGTTGGGTAGGCTGAGCATCTGAAAAGGAGGACAGGGCTCATGTAACTTTAACAGTTGTAGAGAAAAGGGAATTTCAGCCAATGTCATTTGTATGCAATTAGTTCCTGGTGAAATTCCCTCTTCATCACAACAGTTAAAGTTGCAGGCACTATACTAGAGTGACCATATACAAAAGAAGGCAGGGCCTCTGCCACTTTAACTGTTGTGATGAAGAGGGAATTTCACCAGGACCTAATTGCATACAAATGACACTGGCTGAAATTCCTTTTTCTCTACAACTGTTAAAGTTACATGAGCCCTGTCCTCCTTTTCAGATGCTCATGCTGCAGGGAGGGCTACAGAGTAGGGAAAAAGCTGAGATGTGAAGAAAGGATTGTTAGCAGTGGCAGAAACTTTGGGGGATGCAGGGCAGAGGAAACATGGGACTGAAGAAAGGAGAAACCAAACAGAAGGGGTGGAGGGGGGAAACTCACCAGCTCCTAGGGTAGGAGGGGACGTATAGTATTTGTGGGGTGGAAGTGAAAAGCAATGGCCTTTTTTAAGGGTTTGGGACATTAAATCATAGAAGCAGGGAAAGGTCATAGAGACAGTGGGTTGAGACCATCACTGCCCATCTTCTAATGGAACAAAACCACTGGTGAAACAGATTCTCCCTTCTCCCTGGAAGCCCCCATGCACTCCCATTCTGTTCTAGGGTGTTTGTTGACCCTCTGGAACAGTTTTGGGGCATGCTGGGGAGCAATGGGAAGCCCCATTCCATGAGCAAAAGTCCATTCATTGGACTTGGATGGAGCCCAATGAGGGGAGGATTGAGTTTTACATATTGATTTAACTTGAATCCAGCAGGCAGTTCTTTTGTCACAGGCATCTTATACATTCATATTCAGAGATGGAAAAAATAGCAATGTCCATCAGCATAACATTTATGTAGTCAAAACTTGTTTGTTTTTAACCAGTCTCTTGCTTAACTAGGCTGACCATCTGAAAAGGAGGACAGGGCTCATATAACTTTAACAGTTGTAGAGAAAAGGGAATTTCAATCAGTGTCATTTGTATGCAATTAGTTCCTGGTGATATTCCCTCTTCATCACAACAGTTAAAGTGGCAGGGGCCCTGCCTTCTTTTGTATATGGTCACTCTAGTACAGTGCCTGCACCTTTAACAGTTGTGATGAAGAGGGAATTTCACCAGGAACTAATTGCATACAATTGACACCTGCTGAAATTCCCTTTTCTCTACAACTGTTAAAGTTATATGAGCCCTGTCCTCCTTTTCAGATAGTCAGCCTAGCTTAACTATTGAGGAGCAGCACTTTACTTTGGAATTAATCACAGTGAAAATAACTGCACTAACACCTTCAAATCCAGATCCATTGCTATGTTTTATTCATTATGTTAAAAATATACCATCCATGAACATACAAGAACAGCAAAATTTGGGAGCTGCTGAATCAGGTAAAGTTATCAGCTTATCAGAGGTTTAGCACAAAACATGGGAATATTTTAGATGACTGGAAACCTGCTATTATTTGCATGCTGATTCATTCCCTCTAACAGAAAACCCAGTGACCCCAATGACAAAAGAAATGGTTCCAAAATGGAGCCACCAAGAAGCAAACAGGAGGACACCATGGTTTGCAAAAAATATATAACCAAATGTAGCAACCCTCTCCACAAAATATGGCCAGATGAGAACTGGCAATCCTCAGGGTTGAACAGGAGCCACAGAATGTTGGGTGTGAAAAACCAAAAACTTGGGGTGGGGGAGGAGGTTGGAGGGAGCCAGAGAATGAATTTGCTTGCTTGAATCCTTAGTAGTTCATAGTATCCTGGAGGCAGACATGCCTAGCTGGTTGGAATTCTGAACAGAAGCATTCCTAATAGAGAGTTGTTTGTTAGTTTATTTAAAAATATTTATATACCGCCTTAGCTGTTAAAAAGCCATTAGGGCGGTGTACAACAATTTAGAACTCTGTACCTTCAAACATTGCTTTTGCTCATTTAAATGTTTATTGTAAACATTCATGTTGTTTCACATCTTTTTTCTTTTTATAATATGCTTTTTGTACTCTTTTGTCTTCAAAGCAAACAAGAAAGGAAAACAAATGAATTGGACTAATTGTAAAGTGAGGTGCTATTACATATTAGCTAGAATGGCACTCTATATTTATTTAAACGTATTCAAGTCATCTTATATCTATAAGGTTTAACACAGAGGAAAAACTCAGAAAGTATAGTATGCAAGCAATGGTAGTTGCCAAGGATCTACAACTTGGTATCAAGAAAGTTCATTTGCAAATGTTACTGTGAATGTATAATGCCTATGCGTAACTCTGTCATTTAGATTACTCAGGAGATGTGGTGCTAAGAAATTAAATCTCTATTAGTCTTCTAGGCCATTTGTCTGATAAGTTTGGCTCACTGTTTAAGAATTGGTAACAATAAGGACCATAACATATCCAGGAATATATATATATATATATATATATATATATTGGAATTGAAGTTGACATTTTTAAATATTACAAAGATTTGGCTAATGTTTAGCAGATTTATGAAGTCAATTCAACCATTACTATGAATGGACATTGCATATTCTTATAGTGGGCCTTTTACATCTCTAAATTCCAACTATTCCAAGTGCTTCAAATAATACAAATAAATCTGATATTCACTGGTGCTAAATGGATCCTATGGGAGCCTCTGGAGTGAAACTGTAATAGGACTACACCAGCTATGTTGTCTTCTTAAAGAACCAGGCTGATTAAGGGCCAAGGCCAGATCTATACTGGCCAGATCTACATATGTGGAATAAAAAGCAGGAAATAACACTATGAAGGCAGCATATAGAATGTAGATTGTGCCCCAACAGTTATCAGTGTACTTCAATACCGCTATAAAACAGTAGGGTAGTTCTAGCCAAACACTGTTTATTAACTTTAGAACATCAGTATTAAACATAAGAACTTACAGTAGGGTGACCAGATAAAATCCAGGTCAGGGCTCATGTAACTTTAACAGTTGTAGAAAAAAGGGAATTTCAGCAGGTGTCAATTGTATGCAATTAGTTCCTGGTGAAATTCCCTCTTCATCACAACAGTTAAAGGTGCATGCACTATACTAGAGTGACCATATACAAAAGAAGGTGAGGCCCCTGCAACTTTAACAGTTGTGATGAAGAGGGAATTTCACCAGGAACTAATTGCATACAAATGACACTGGCTGAAATTCCCTTTTCTCTGCAACTGTTAAAGTTACATGAGCCCTGACCTGGATCTTATCTGGTCACCCTAACTTACAGTCTTTGGATGTGGGTAGGTTTTGGCTTGAGCCAGGTCCTCTGAGCATCCGCCTTTCTGTTGAGTCTGTCCAGAACTGGCTTCAAAGCAGGCCTACCAGAAGTGAGCCAAGATGGGGATATACACAAAGCCCCTCATATATTGAAAATACATGTGAAGGGGGTGTGGCGTCACACCAGTTAGCCTTGCTTCCTGCCATTGAGGCACACAACTTGTAGAGTGTATGTGTATAGAGGTTCTTCATGGGAGGAGGAATCCTGATTGGTTTAGGATTCCTGCTTGTGTATGAGCTCTACATGTGTACATTGGTACACATGCAGGGCTCCTTTACATGTCTGCTGAATACATGGTCAGTGGTGGACCATGGCCAGTTTATGCAAGGTGATAGTGGAGGGGGCAGGTCTACCTGACATGACTCCATAATCCCAGCATACTTTGTAAGCATGCAGGGAGATGATGTGAACTCCCCTTCTTTGTGGATGGTTAACTTCATTATACAACTAACTCTGCAGTACTCTTGGGATGGGGGAATGTTTGAGCTCCCCAAGATTCTCCGAACATCAGCTCATTGTTCGTCTCTTATCGGATTGAGCTCATGTTTGTGATTGCTGCTTGTTTTGTGTGAGGTTGCACAAAATGAGCAGCTACTGAACATCAAAATTGCACAAACAATCCCCAAATTTGCACAAATGTCGCTGTAGACTAAAGTGTGGATGGTATAAAATGTGCCCAAATCTATAGATCCATACAAGTGGTGAAAAACTATGCAAGCATTTCCTTAAACGATCTTACACACAAAATAGGACAGGTTCTTCTTTAGCTACAACATAACCAATTAAGATCCTATATAAATTCTAACATTCATAACATCATGCTGAATTCAGATCTAACTGCTTTTGAAAACTAATTTATGAACAGAAGAAACTGAAAGGCTTGCTATCACAGATTTATTTGTTAATTATATATATAGAGAAAAACAAGGATAACAGCTTCAAAATTAGATGGGAAAGAGCCATCCAATTACACCACAGATGTGGAGGAAAATATTGTTACAAGGCCCAGCATGCTCCCCTTGTATTAACATGAAAGAGAATCATTATAAAATACGATACCAATGCTATCTGAGTCATATTTACAGGAACTGTAAAGACCAGTGTTGGTGATGTGGAAATGATAAAGCTAATTTATGCATATTTGGTGGTAGTGCCCTCTGATTAACTACTTCTGGGGGAAAATGTATGTACAATCTCTACAATTGCACATGTTTTTATATCCTGTGACCGTCTAACAGTCTTACTTGTTTACGTGGAGGAACAGATAGACCTCTATATAAAGAGATGGTTCAAAATCTATTGATTGCTGCCAGAATTTTGGTTACCAGAAACTGGAGGAGAAATGTTATCTTCATGCTAAAAGAATGGTTTTGCAATGTCTGGATGATAGCAAGAATGACAAAGTTAACTGAATATGCTTATTTAAGAGATGTCAGTAAAAAACAAAAACAAAAAAAGCTGCTCATTTTTCTAATGCCTGGCACCCTTTCACTGTCTATATGAGAGATAGATATAATTTAGACATCAATAAGTATAACTGTTTCTTCATCCTATAGCCTGAGCAAAGGGGAAGCTTACCAATGTGCTCTCTATAACCTCTGTGGGCGGATCTACATACGAGGTTTTTGACATTTTATAAGGGTTATGAAAACTCTTTGGGCCACATGACGCACTCCCTATAACGTTGTATATCTGAGGTTTTTTAAAACTCACTTCAGTTATATACAACGGTTTCACTTTTAATAAATCGTTTTAAGTAAAATAATGTGTCCTTCCTTACCGTTTGCGCTTCATGGGGGCAGTGCTTCCTTTACTGGTGCCCAAATGCTTAGCAGTTGATTGGTGGGGAAGAAAGAGGAAGTGGACCAGTGAACTACAACACCCACAATTCTTAGCCCTATAAACTCATTGAAAAACAAAAGAGGAAGAGACAGGGCAGAACAGCGTGTGACCGCACACACCGCTTTAAAGACAGAAGACTGTTCTCCTGTAACGTGAGTACTCAGTAATGTGGCCTAAGACGTTTTAGAACGCACCTATTTGGAATGTTTTAAAATACAATTTAAAACGTTCCAAAGGACTGTGTGGATTCCCCCTGTGACTGGCATCACATATCTGTGTCAATTTCCAAATCTATTGATGTTAAATGTTGTGGCAGTTTTTCTAGATGGACGTGACTGGCTTTGCCAGGTCATGCTGTCTTTTATTGATTCAGGGATTTCCTGATGATTGAGCATGTTTTAATTATGACTGCTTTCTGGATGTTGGTGTGGATGTATTCTGGTAGGCCCAGTTTCTGGAGGTTTTCTGTAAAATTTTTTGATGTGATGCCGGTGACTGAGGTGACTAATGGAATAATTGTGACCATTTTGTTGCCATAGTTCTTTAACTTCCATGGCTAGTGGTGTATATTATTATTATTATTATTATTATTATTATTAGATAACCAACCCTCATCCTGGCTTTTGTGGACTGTCAATTAAAGATCAGAAGTAAAATAAAGATGTAAAGAGCTTGATTTGATTGCAATGGACTCCTACAGTTAAATCTGGCAATATTCTAGCAGATGACAATTCCCAGCTGTTCTTTTTGGACTCTGCATACGAAACATGTAAGGTATAATATATGAATGTGAAAATGTATATTCCTTAATTTAGTAACCCAGAGAAATGATGTCTTATTGATTGCAGTATGTATTCTCTTACAGATTTTTCAATATAGTATGTATTGTATTGCTCTCAGTGTATGTACAATTTATAATATATATTAAAATGTGCACATTTTGAGAAAATTGTGCATTAAAAAAGTTATGCATTTTGAGGAATTTCTATAGTTTGAGAAAGTTGTACATTTTTAGGAAGGTGTGCAATTTTAAAATACAGATTTTGTGAATATGAAGGCAAATTTGGGAATTTGTGAACATTTTCAGAGAACCGCCATACCCCGTGCCTGGCTCTGCCTGGGCACGGTGTGGCCATTGCGGGGGGGCAAAGGAGGACGAGGCGTGGAGGAACGCCATTGGCACCTTTTTGCACCACAAAGGGGGGGAGGGAGAAAGGAGCCTATATTAGGCTCCACCCCCTCCCTTCCCCGCTCTTTGAAATCGTGGCTTGTAATGCCTGAGGCTCATCACCTGCGAGTCTTGCGGCCCAGGTGGTGAGATAAGGGTTACCATTGGGGCTAACCCTCCTCACCCACTCGGAGTCATGAGGAAAGTGCTGGGGTGACACCGGAAAGCCTCTCACCCCAGAAGGGGGAACCAGGGCGTGCCGAAGTTGTACGACACACCCTGGCCAAGAATGACTCACCCTATACCGCTTACAATGGTTCTTGACCATGCGTAGATTGGAGATGCTCGCTTAGGTTACCCTTCTGCAATTCATCAATAAATGTGGCCCTGTTTAAATCCAAACTCTGTGTCCGCCTCGTTATTTCCTGAGCTCCACTTTCCCGCGATGTTCATATTCAGGATTCTGAATTGGCCACTTTTTAGTGATTTGCAAACTACAACTAATTCCTCATACATCCCTATGGTACCCCAGGACCTACAGCTATGATGAGCCCAAAAGATCAATGGGACTATAAATGAGCTCCGCCAACCTGAATGGCCAACAAATCCATGGAATCCACACAACTCATAAAAAGCCAGTCCACTGTGGAATGAACAGATCAGATTCATAGAAATCTGAACCCAGTTGAATGTGTTGTGGATTTCTCAAATATCTCTATAGGTAGAGATGCTGGAGAAATCTACTGTGTACTCCAGTGAGGCCAGATTCCCAAGAATCCAGTCTCTGGAGTCTGCAGAAGACTCCTCCCTTCCCTGCAAATCCTCAGATTTTGTGTGGGGCAGTTCTCCGCCCTTATAAGAAGTTCGATTAGCCTGTCATGGGAAATTATGGCTGTAATTGGCATATTTTACACCGTTTGTGGCCATAAAGCACTTACCTCTACCTCAATTGCGCCCTTCTACCTAAATTTCAGCCTTGATTTCCCAGCAGCAGACCCACTCTGGACTGGATGTCAGAGGGTTTGCCCACCCCTACCTAGAGGACTATATATAAAAAGGCCATTAGCTCTTTTATTCTCTATCTTTATTTATTTATTTATTTCATGTCATTTCTATACTGCCCAATGGCTAAAGATCTCTGGGTGGTTCACAAAAATTAAAACCAGAAGGCACAACATAAAACATGAAATATATTTCTCCCACCCCCATTGAGTCTGTGCCGAGTACCAGGTAGATATGTGTTTCATATGTAACAGTACACAAGAGCGTGCACAGACAAAATAATAGGTGAAATCTGATTACCAATGGTTCCCAAAGGGATTTTTTGGGGGTACATAACTGCATGGCATCCAACCCTCTGTCTCTAGTTGTGATGAGATTGATACTGCTCTTCATTTTCCTCTTTCTGACTACCTTAGAAGGCTGTTGTAAGAATTACTGAGATGTCTACGAAGCACTTTGAATATTTGAAATGTACGATCTAAATACAAAGTGTTTTTTTTTAAAAAAATGTTTTAATCGAATTGTATTTTAAAAAGATTAAACCAACCTGGAATTTATTCTAATAAAGGGTGGTATATATACATTTAAAACATATCCTGCCAGGCTGTTGCTATGTGGGGAAAAGTTGCACCTGCTGAAATTCTCCCTTCTGCACCCCTCCAAGAACCTATGTTTCACACTAATTCATAGCTAACTCCGGAAGCGATTTTGTTGCCAACTTAAATGAAAGTTATCTTCAATCCTAGATGAACAACTCAGTGAGGGAAAGTTTCCTGTTGCCTCAGTAAAGGCTTTAAACCTTTTAAGAAATGAAGACATGCAGTGGAACAGTCTAGCAGATGGCAGGAACATAATAACAGGATGAAAGTAGTATAACTATAGAGAAAATCCCTCAAACTCAATAACTGATTGTAAATTCAATCTCAATGGTTGGCTGTTGTCTTGAGCCTTCCAATAAAGCTGAATTATTAAATTGTGATTCAGTTTTCTAGAGAATATTACTGCAGGTATTATTCAGCAAGCTATTATTTACTTATTAATACACAATTTCAAGAATTGCTGAAGAGAGAGCAAGAACCTGAGGGCTCATCAACACCTGCAGCCCTTTGGGAGTGGAGAGGAAAGATCACTGAGTTTTCCACTTCCGGATTGTCCCTCAGGAGCCACAACCAGCAAGTTGTCTCAGAAGTAAAGAGGTATGTTCCGGGGTGCCATTGGTTTTGTTGTTGTTGTTTTGTTTTAAAAAAGAGGAGAAATTTGCGCAATTGTACAGGCACGATCCTGCACGAAGGCACTTTTTAAAACACACACACACACACCAAACTCGGCACTGGAAGATGCCAAGTGCCATCCCAAAGATGGCCTAAATGCTCTCCCCCTCACCCCTGATGCCCACAGACTCCCTCTGCACAACTCCATGCCTGTTTCCTGAGCCCCACTACTCATGGGGAAGAGGGAGGACCCTGGGAGGGAGAGCCACACTGCCCACGGAGCTCGGGATGGTCCCGAGACAGCAGGAAAAATTGGGAAAAAAGCAGTCACAGCTATCCCGGGAGAACGGAGTGCTCATCCCTGGTTCACCCTGGGATCAGCTGTGCAGCATTTGGACACACAGGGGTGATGTCGTGACCACCCCAGGATAAATGGCAGGTGTAGACAAGCCCTGATAGTGAATAGAATGAATGGGTAGTGATATGCCACTGATATTGGGGGGACAAACCATACATTTCTCCAGTGAATGATTCTGGCAGAAAGCTTGCCAGCTACAATGCACAGTGTCCCTACTATTCCTTCTTTTGACACAATTTCTGCCCTCATTTGGACAAGGGTGTTCTCCGGTGCAATCATTTTAAAAGACTAGAAATTATAGCTTCAAGTCTTCCTTCCATCAGCTCTGCCTCTTCTTTATTATTTTGCCATCAACTCATGAGTCAGCATCTTTCATTTTAAGAGGTTTTAGGCCCTGATGAACAAGCAGTCATGGTGGTTAAAATCTGCTGACTAGCTAACCTCAGGATGCAGGTGTTGCAGGTGGGCCAGTGACTCTTACTCCAGTCACTATAGCATTTGAGTTGGTTAGGGGTTGTTATGCTGAGAGATGGCTAGGCCCCATTTTGTATGGATACTAGGGTGACCATATGAAAAGGAGGACAGGGCTCCTGTAACTTTAACAGTTGCATAGAAAAGGGAATTTCAGCAGGGGTCATTTGTTTGCATGCAGCACCTGGTGAGATTCCCTCTTCATCACAACAGCTAAAGCTGCAGGTGCCCTGCCCTCTTTGGCTAGAGTGGCCAGATGTAAAAGAGGGCAGGGCTCCAGCAGATTTACCTGTCCTTCTTTCCATATGGGCACCCTGGAATTACCCACTCCTCTGCTTTGAACCATGGCCTGTTAGAACACAGGCCAATGTGCAGCATTGTTTTGTCTTGAGCACCAAGTAATGTCATGATTTCTTTGTTACTTCTAAGCTGTGTGGGTGATTCACTTCACATCTTAGCACTGACTCAAAAGAGTTAACTCATAGATCTTGTCCACAGAACAGGCTTCACGGTGCTGAGAAGAACAGCTGACCAAACAGTATGAGACCCTGTTATACTTGGGCACATCTTTACAGAAGGTAGCTGTGGGTAAGACTTTAGTATTTGCATAAAAGTGGGCAATGCCATATTTGAAGCAACTCTTTGCCCCTTCCTTTTCAGGAGCCTTTTCACATGCATTGAAAGACTTGTACTTCTGGATTCCTTCTTGAGTATTGAGCTCATTGATTCTGCTGAGTGGCAGCTCCTCTACCTCTTTCTACTGTGAATTACCTGATCAGTTCTGGAAGTTTGCTTGCTTTGCCTGAATCCTGCTCTTTATTCCATAAACCATCACGAACTCTTGTCTCATTGTGGTTTTGATCCTGATTCTGTTCCTTATCCATGATTTTGTTTTTCTGTTCTGGAATTGAGTTCTAGACATGATCCTATATATCTGCTTTGGCATGAGTTTACATCTTGGAATGAGACTTGATTATACACAGTATCTTTTCAATTATGTATTTCACATTAGGGATGTGCACACCAGAAAATATTGTATCATATTGTTATCAGAATTTCAGATCAAAAAAATTATCGTCCCCAATAATATCGTAGGTGAACTGTATTGTATCTTTGGGGCAGGAGATAACTCTGCAGTGCGCCAACCTGGAGGATCCTAGCAGAAGCATATACATGTGCTGCTTTGACAATTGCGAATCCCATCAAAACAACCCCCACGCACTGCCTTGACCGCATCGTGCTTCAAAAATGACCCAGTCTGCCCGCCATCCCCGTGCAGGCAGGTTGGCAGTTCTTCATGCCAGAGCTGCGCACATTGGCTGGAGCAGAGGGAAATAAAAGTCACGTTCTGAGTAGAGGTGGGCACATTGGCTGGAGCAGAGGGAGAAGTCACATTCTGGGTAGAGGTGGGCACATTGGATGGAGCAGAGGGAAATAAAAGTCACGTTCTGAGTAGAGGTGGCCACGTTGAATGGAACACAGGGCATAGTCACATTCTGGGTAGAGGTGGGCACACTGGATGGAGCACAGGGCAAAGTCACATTCTGGGTAGAGGTGGGCACATTGGATGGAGCAGAGGGAAATAAAAGTCACGTTCTGGGTAGAGGTGGGCACATTGGCTGGAGCGGAGAGCATAGTCACATTCTGGGTAGAGGTGGGCACATTGGATGGAGCAGTGTCTCCAAAAAAAAAAAGAAATGCATGAGGGATGCTTCTGCAGTCCCTCACTAACGGAGTCCACGAGGTGTTTGAAGAGCAGACCCTGGGGACGTAGTGACGGAAAATAATAATACAGGAATCTGTCAAGGCGCTGTCACTGCAATGCCATGCATATACTGACTGCAGTCCCTCACTAAAGCAGTCTACTCTGGGCACACTGGATGGAGCAGTGGCAAAAAAAATAAAGGCAAGGTGTGAGGGATGCTGCAGAAGTTCCTCACCAATGCTGCTACACCAGAATTAGGTGAAGTAATGAGTTGCCTGGTTCCACAACATCCCTATTATTAACAGGGAATCTGGGTTATATTCCAGAGGGGTAGCCTAAGAAATTCTTGCAGGAGGAAACGCCAAGGAAGACATGCATGTGATTTCACTGTGCGAGAGACAGCCACCCCAGAACTGCCCCCAGCATAAGCATCTCTCCCAGACCCAGAGCCACCTCGCCCAAGGTGCACCTTAGAGCCACTTTTCATACTGCTACAAAGTGATTGAAAATAAAATTATTTATATTATTTATATATTTATATATCACCTTTGCAAACATTTTGTGTGCTGCTTTGACCACAGATTGTGTAGTGTTATCCTGTGTAGCAGGCTACAGGACACACCAGCATACTCATGGTCAATCAAGCAAACACACACACACACACAGAGGGAGAAATATATATATATTTTTATATAATTTTTTTTTAAAGAAAGTTAAACAGGGAAAGGGACAACAACACACTCAGTCAGTCACAGAACTCCCACTCACGCTAACCTAACCCTTCAGTCAAACCAACCAGAAAACATATAAAAATTATAACTCAAACACACAAGCAATGAACAGCCAATCAAACCTGAGACACAGAAGGGAACAGAAAGATGAAAGACTACAATGAATCACCAACAATTCACCACCAAAATGAATCCAGCAGTAACTAAGTAACTAACTATAAGGCTGCCTCTACAAGAGGCATTTAAAGCTCTTTCAAGGCTCATTAAAAAAATTACCTCTACAAGAATGGAGTGCAAATCGGGTGTAGAGGCGCGCTTTCTCTCCGATTATGCGCATTATCGAATGCGCGTTAAATAGCGAGTTTTATTTTGCTCCGGCTGTTAAAGCGCATTTTGCCTATGTGAACAAGCGATTCTCCACATTAACTACTTGTAAAGCGCATTTGAAACAACTGGTAAGGTCACCTGTTGAGTGCTCAATTACCTCCTGCATACAAGCATTTACGATAAAGCGCTTTAGCGATTATGCGCATAATCGGCTAACCAAGCATCAAACGGAATCCATCTAGAGGGGGTCTAAGACCGAGGACAGAGCTCCAACAAAATCCACCCTTCTCCCTCAATGCCTAACTCCCAACAGAGCTGCAACACCAAGTGTGGGGGTTTTATGTGGGAATATCCTTAGCCCTCCTCCAATATTGTGATTGGAGCCTGCTGGAATCCTTGCTGCACGATTGGTCACCGAATCTGTCAGTCTCAGCAAACACACCCAACCTTCTAGCTCCATCCATGACCCCAAATGAAAAAGAACCTTCTGATAATATGATAAAAATCCGATAATTATCCAATTATTTCACTTATTTCTTTAAATACCCTTTTCCAAAATTTTTGTACATATTCACAGCTCCACCACATATGGTAATAAGTTCCAACCTCCTGGCATCCTCTCCAACACTTTTTAGATATTTTTTTATCAATCTGGTGAAATCTAACCGGAGTTAGATACCATCTCCACAATACCTTATAAAAATTCTCCTTAATTCTGATCGATAACAATTTTAACATTCTTGCGTTCCACAACCTCTCCCAGTTATAATCCTTAATTTCTCCATTTACGTCTTCTTCCCAAGCCTTTTTTATTACTTTAAGTGAATTTTGAAATTCTTCCTCTATCAATAATTTATATATCTCACTAGCATCAAACGGAATCCATCTAGAGGGGGTCTAAGACCGAGGACAGAGCTCCAACAAAATCCACCCTTCTCCCTCAATGCCTAACTCCCAACAGAGCTGCAACACCAAGTGTGGGGGTTTTATGTGGGAATATCCTTAGCCCTCCTCCAATATTGTGATTGGAGCCTGCTGGAATCCTTGCTGCACGATTGGTCACCGAATCTGTCAGTCTCAGCAAACACACCCAACCTTCTAGCTCCATCCATGACCCCAAATGAAAAAGAACCTTCTGATAATATGATAAAAATCCGATAATTATCGTAGGATTTTTATTGTCTCTGATAATTATTGTAGGATTTTTTATCGTATCGTTATCGTTAGTTGGATGTCTGATAAAGACCATATCGTATCGTTAGTGGCCATTTTAATGATACGATACACATCCCTATTTCACATCAAAACATTGTTGACTGCTATCACTCTTGGCTTGTCCTTGAAGCCGAACTGTTGCCATGCCATTCAGCCCTTTAGTACAACTCAATGAGAAGATATATTAGATGGGATGGGATGGGACAGTGAGTCAGGGGGCTCATCTACACCTAAGAGTGTAGTGGAAGGGAGGGGGGAGGATTGTGGACTTAACTTTCTCTGTGATCATCCCCCAGCTTCTATACGGTTGCACAATGTCCTGGAAGGGAAGAGGGACATTGCAGGCACCTTTTAAAAAAAAAAATGAAGAGGAGCCGTTCGCACGGCCCTGATCCGGGGAAAAATAAAAAAAACAACTCCCCTCGTCATCCCATGGATGGCAAGATTGCTGCCCTTACCCCTAAAGGACACAGAACCCCCCGAACAGCTCCATGCCCATTTTGATAGCTGCAGCTACTCGCAAAGAGGCGGGAAGCTGGGATGGGCATCCACACCCCTGCAGAGCTCGGGATCTTCCTGAGACCGTGGGAAAAATTGGGATCACCTTGGTTTCGGTTATCTTGGGGAAAGACTCTGTCCATCCCTGGTAAACCCTGGGATCTCCTGTGCATCATTTAGACACACAGGTATCGCCTCGAGACAACCCCGGGAAGAAAGGCTGGTGTAGACATGGCCAGGGTTGCAAATGGTAGCTCATTTGAGAAGGAGACCTTTTCTCCAGATCCTTTTGGAAAGGATCAGGGTTTTCCATTTCCACTCTCATTGCACCACCCATTCTAATGGCAGTTAAACCTGATACATTTAACACTGCTGTTAAACCTGATGAATTTAACACATTTTATGGAATTTACGTTTAGAAGAACTGAGATATGTTGAGAAGTCATTATAGTCATAATCCTTGAAAGACTAAGAATTACAGCTGCTCTGGAAGGAAATTGAGTAGGTCAGAAATGTACTATAGTAACTTAACTTTAAGAAATGCTTACCTCTGTGTTTGTGTGGCATAGCTATTATCATAGGCCTCATAACTTGTTTCGTCGTATTCACCTCCATATCCATCATCGTATCCCTACAGTAAAAAAAAAAAAAAAAAGGTTTAGAAGGCTTATACATTATGAGAAGAATTATGCTGAAATATATAATTTGTAATTATATATAGATGCCATAATTATGCAGGACAGAATATCTTGGGATCTGCTTGGGATCTGAGTTTTCACCCCAACAGCGGAAGCCTCCCTGAGCTGCTTAGGACACCCCGACCATGGAAAGGAGGGGGTGAGGTGATCTTCATCGATTCTTCCCTCCTTCTGCAGTTCCATGAGCCACCTCCTCTACCGTTCTGGAGCATCACTCAATCTTCCAGAGTAGACACAGGGAACTGCAGAGGGTTGGACACTGTGTGAACAAAATTCTGGACCAGATGGACTCTTGGTCTGATCCAGCATGGTTCTTTGTATGTTCTTAAGTTATTCTGTGAGCACTGCTGACCTGTCCCTTCTGAAAATGAGCATTTCTGCACAATTCCAGTTGTTTTTTGAATTGCTAGTTCCCTGTTGCACAAGCAGTGGGTCCTTCTTGTACATAGACAGCACTGGATACTCCCCAAAGCTCACAATCTGATACAGACACAAATTTCAATGATCTTCAAAGTAGAATTTGGAAAACCTCAATGAGCTCATCAGGTTTTTCTGGTTTGCACATCCCCAACCATGATGGAGGAGAATATGAAATGTGTTATTCTTCCAAGGGGTCCTGCAATTTCAACTGTTCAAGCGGCCACAATCTCAGGAATAGCTGCTGACTATCTATGACCAACTGTTTTTGTAGATTTCATTGTTCAAGGGGCTGCATGATCAGGGACAATTGGGATTGATCACACATCAAAGAGATATACAGTGGGGGCGGGTGAGGCTGAGATGAAAAACAATTTAAAACACGCCGTTTAAATTTTAACTGGTGTCTTTTTGAATACCTAGGGTACACAGAAGAAATGTGTGACATTTGAGAGGACAAGAGCACTTTGTGATATTTTGCGAAAAGCACTGGAAGAGAAGCACGTTAAAAAGGTCAGAAAAATTAAACTCTCATTCAGCAGAGCTTTTGAATCTGTATTACCTTCTGGATTTTAAGTGTTTGCTTCAGTAAGCCAGTAATCCTTTCAGATAAGCTTCATGGATGGGGATAATTATTTTATTTATTTATTTATTGCATTTTTATACCAGCCAATAGTCAAAGCTCCCTGAGCGGTTCACAAAAATTAAAGCAACAGCTGTCCAAGTGCAATGTGGGCCAGAATCGTGGGTGGACCTGAGAGCCACACCGGCAGAGCCATGTCAATGTGTGCTGCTTTGCTAACAGTACCCAGCATCACCACCAGATAAAGTGGCTGGCAAAGCACCATCATATAAAAGCAGTCCCCCCACCCAATCCTGCCTTCCCCTCTACTTCCCCTCTCATTTTTTAACATAGGCCAGTTTCACACGAAACAGGATATAGCACTACAAGAGCGGTATGAAAGAGATATAAAAATGCAAGAGCTTTATAGCGGTATTGAAGTGCATTGACAGCTGTTGGGGCCCATAAGACACATACCATATACTACTTTCATAGTGCTATATCCTGCTTGGAGTGGGTCCTGCCTTTTATATTCCTCTACCATTTCATAGTGCTATATCCTGCTTGGTGTAGACCTGACCATACAGAATTTTCTAAAACAAACTTCAGACTTGATGCACGTGCTTTTGGCTAGAGAGAAGGACACCATCGCATCAACGTTCCTTTTTCCAAGGTGTTCTGATCTGTACACGGCATTGATCATCCACACTGGTATGGAGGTGGCAGTGAAGGGGACACACAAAGATGGAAACAAACGGAAAGAACCAAAAGCTGACCCAAACTGTACAACATGTGGAAATCAAGAGGGTCAAATGGCAGACTGCTGACACATTAGTGTTACTCTGCAAACAAGGCCAAGTAATTCAGAACTTCCAACTCCAGGAAGAAATTCAGATGGGGAGAATGTGGGGTGTGAAGGTCATCTCTAGAGGGCACGCCTCTCTCTGGCTTGCCATTTCAACCTGTAAGGTTGGTAGGAAACAGACACAGGGCCTTTTCAGTGGTGTACCCACATTTTTGGGATTCCCTCACCTGGGAAATACACATGGCCACATCAATATTGTTTCAAGAAAGATTCCAAAGCCTTTAAAAAAGACAATAAGTCCACGTTTGTTGCATCTGCTGCTTCCAGAGTGTATTGTTGCTGTTCTTTAATAAGGATGATTATTTTAGTAGGGATGCCTAGATCAGTCTATTGGTTTTACATGTGATCATTCATAAGTCCGTTCTGCGTCAATCTGCATTTTTTTTAAAAAAAAAAATCCGCACGGCGATTCATATTTAAATACGTTTCTTTTAAAACATATTTTCCTCACTAAATATACATTTCTAAACACATTTTCTCTCAAATATGAATTTCTAAATGTATTTTATCTGAAAGCATGCAGTTAATGTGCATTTATGGTGCAAGTTTTGAGTTGAGAATCCTATCTCAAAATTCAGAGAAATGCAAAATCTGAAGGATAACTGTGTTCAGAGCTGCATGTAGTCCAGAAGGTGTAGATTAGGGCCTTTTCTACACTGGCCTTTTATTCTGGAATTGTCCTTGGGTCCTCCCTGTATGTCCAAATGATGCACAGGGATTCCCGGGGGTGGGGGGGATGGGCATGGGTTTTCCCCGGGATAAAGAATCCCAGGGAAAACCCAACTTCCCGAGACTGCAGGAAGGGTGGACACCTGTCCTGCCTGGTGCCCACTTACTTGCGAGTAAGCAGACACCAGAAATGGGCACAGATCCATGCCGCATGGCTCCGTGCCCATCAGGGGAGGGGAGAAGCAAATCTGCCATCTCCAGGATGGTGGGGGGTTGGTGGCCCCCTGATTTTGGGGGGATTTTTTTTTTTTTAAACTTACCTTTCTGATGGAGTGCAAGTGCACTCTTCCAGCCCTTTCTGAGAAAAAAAATGATGGGCGTGACGGGGCAACGTCCCGGGAGAAAGCCAGGATGTCGCACTTCCTGGTTTAGAAAAAGGCGGACAATCCTGGAAGCAGATACATCTGGAATCATCCCCCCTCCCTCCCTCTACACCTGTCGGTGTAGAAAGGGCCATGGTCAGTTCACTTTGAAATGCAGACTGAACAAAATCCTCAGGCATGGCTGTGTTTTAGTAAGCCGATTAGTTGATGTAATGTGATTTTATGCGAACTTATGACTGTACACCACCTTGAGCGGCCTATATGCTCTAAATGGTGGGCTAAAAAACTTTTTGAATAGTGGAAATAAATAATCTCTAGTAAAAGGAGTCATACAGCACAGAATGGTGTGGTTTGGGTTATGATGGGATGTTGCCAACAGAAACAATTCAACCTTCACATCCTCTTAACAACATTTCATTTTCCACTGAGCCAATGCCGTTTGGTAGCAGCCCATTGTGGAAGTGTAGGGTGAAATAAAGAGACGAGACAAGATATTTGGATTTTAAACATGGGCCACAATTTATTGAACAAGATCTGCAAAAAGGGGATCACCTAAGCGGGCATCTCAGTTATGGCTTCATCCAGAGCCATCCTAGGAACGGGCAAGCCATTCTTACCCCAGGGAGTGACGCCTGCCATTTTGCCACTCCTGGGCTCCCCCATTTGGGTAGGGAGGCCTTCTGATGTCACCACCCTCGTGCCACATGGCTCCGAGCAGGTGAGGAAGGTTAGCCTCAGGGGTAAGCCTTAACCTTCCAGCTGGTGCTGCACGGCTCCCAACCTTGGGCTTCAGACTCTACCCCTCACCACAACGGTGCCTGAGAATGCTCACCAATATCCCCCCACTCTAGATGCCCGCACCTAACCGCCAGTGAATTGTGACCAATTATGCAAATCAACCTATTTAATACACCTATCCTGTCTTACAGTATGGAGTAGGCGAAAAAACATACAACCAAATTAGATTGTGTGCAAAAAATTCCTACTCGGTCTCCAAACAGACAACCAGCGAAGCCCATACTGCCAACAAGGGAGGGCGGAAGGGAGCCGAGTTCTGAAGAGGGAGAGTGTGGCCTGCAGCCTGCTTATATAGCTGCAGACCCCCTCCCTCACGTGGCACCATTTGAATGTAGCCAATAGGCTACCACCACGCCTCGCCTCCTCACCCCCACCAGCAACCGCCCCCCCCCACACCCAGGCATGGCTGGGCATGGGTCTGGGGCAATTATAACAGGATTGCAGTTGACAGAAAATAATTGTATGGTGCTTTCTCCACGTGAGAAATCCAGGCTATAGAAATGTGCAGCAGTATCAACGTAATCAATTCTATATCCTCTCAGAGGTATGGACATTTATAGCATCAGGATCATGGGAACTGAATTTCCTGTACTCCATTTTCATTTACATTTCAGTTTCTCCTTCAATGATCCCAATACGGCATTTCCAGACATTTAAATATTTGCAGAAAATATGTAATGTGGGCATGATCTCCACCAAACCCCATTTAAACAAAAGAGATTGCATGTGAATAGTGTTTATTATGCTTGCACCCTTTTTATTAGTGTGTTTCCTAGCTGACAGGAGTAAAATTATACACATTTCTACTGCTGCTGTGCAACATTTGTGTGAAATTTTCCCTCAGCCATTTTAAACTATCTAATCATCATTTTGGCTAAACCTGTAATTTCGAATGTTGACAGAACTTGTCACATTTTTTCATCAATGGTATTTTTTTCCCTTTGGGAATTCTGCATAAACACTAGTGAATAAGTCAGAAATACTTAGATGTTCAGGCCAACCACAGCCATGAGGTTTATCAGCAGTAAAATGTGGAACAAGTCATAAAAATAATAATTCTGAATCTTTAAGGTAGAGATTTAAATACTTTGTCACTACATAGACAAACTCAAAATGGAAGGCTGTGGCTGGACACTGCTGTCGAATCAGAAGCAAGTCACAGGCCCTTTCTAGACCATAGGGGTGTAGAGGGAGGGAGGAAGGGTGATCCCGAAAGTACCTAATACACACCATCAGTGCACAGGGATCAGCCTGGGGCCATCCCAGGCAAACAGCCTGGTGTGAAAAGGGCCACAGTCTCATATCTTTCACCCATTCCTCCAGCCAGCGACAGTTCCAAAAAATCCTTATATCTAAATGCAGATGTAACATCGAACAATGCAGATATAATGCTGACCCTCTATTTCAGGTTGCAGATATAATGCTGATCCTCTATTTCAGGTTTGGAGGTTACTTTGATGACAATGACATCGGAGCATGTGTTAGTGCTCAGAGTGGGTGAACTCACAGGAGCTCACCTTGGCGAGTGCTTGCCCCGCTCCCACTTGCCAGGCCACATTGAGACTCATTTGAGGCTCAGCTTGGCCCAGCGAGTGCTCAACAGCCGGCCAACTGTTTGCTGAAATTGCGCACTCCCCTTCCTTCATCAGTAGAGGCTGCCATTGACGCAACAGCAGGAATTGTGCAATTCGTGGGCACTGTACGATTTCCGGAACACTCGTGACTTTACCCTTGTGTCAATGTGGCCTTTAAGGCTGCTATGGATGTGGGGGAGAGGGGAAATGCACAATTTATGGAGGCTCCCAAAATCCCACAATTCCCCCTGTTGTGTCAATGGCAGTCTTCATGGATGCAGGATGGGGAAGTGTGCAATATTGGTGTGCAGGCGGGTGTCTGCTGAGCGCTACTGGGGCCTTATGAGCACTCAGGCAAGGGTCTGCGCTCATGTCAGGATGCCCAACTGGGTCTGGGGGACCAGACATAGGGGGATCCCCTGGACTCCTGGACCCAGTTGGGCACTCATGGCATCCTCAGTTAATATTAACCATAGTTAACCCATTGGGCATCATCACGACTGCACTAACCCTATTTTATGTTGCAGGTACAAAGCATACTGAAGCTAGCGAGGTAATGACCTGGTTCACATGACACGACAACCCACTATGGGTAATCAGCTACAGTGGTTTGTTGTGTTGTGCAAACCTGGTGTAGTTTCTGCAGTATGGCTTATTTTTCAAGAACAAGCCATCCTGAGAACCCATGGCTTGTTGTTGGGTTATTCATATCCATGGTAGTTTCTCCTGTTCTCCAAATCTGGCAGTGCAATGTCAGCATGAGTTGTCAGGAACAGCTACAGAAAACCCCTGACACCACCATCCTACCTCCTCCTTTCTCAGTGTCCTCTGTCCCGTGCTCCTAAGAATTAATAAGAAAGGACACCGGAGAATGTCCCTAAAGCATTTGCAATTTGTAAAATCTGACTGGTTTTTGCCGATTGGCAGGCGCCTTTAATTCCTTTGTCTGCTCATTGATGGAATCAGATTCCCCTCTCAATTTCCTGAATTTGTGCAAATTTGCATTTGCACAAATCCTCCCCAAAGTGTTCATTTTTATGCTTTAGCGTATGGGGGAAATGCACGTGTTCAGCCACTGATTTTTTTCTATTATTTTACACATTTTTCTATGACTAAAAAGGATTCCGGAAGGAAAAAAACTGGTCTGCATGTCTGCAGAATCCATGTGACTCGGGAAAAGCCAGTGTACTGTGGAAACTGCAGGTCAGACTCATAGAAATCTGAAGTCGTTTGATTCCGTTGCAATGTTCTCCGACATCTCTAGTCATCACCAACCACCTAAAGAACTACCCTGAAGCCCTTCTATACAGCCAACAGCCATTTTATTTAAAATGAAATTTATCTTCTGTATGACTATGGGCAAAAACAGACATTACTCTAGCAGCAACATTTTTTTTTGTTAATTTTTAGTCTATATTCCCACAAGATTCCCAATTGGGATTGTGACCCTGGGTTGTAGGAAGGGCATTTAAGATCTGGACTGGCACCTACTATAGAGTAAAAATGAAAAGAAGACTTAGACCCTGTTCAGACAACACACTAAACCATGATGATTAAGCATTTTGAGCTAAACATTATGGCTTCGTATGTCGTGTGAAACATTCCTAATCATGGTGGCTATATAACCACTGTTTAAACACACTTACTAACCACTTTCTGCAAAAGGGTTAGTGGCATAACAATAGCTTAGTGTTGTCTGAACAGGCTCATAGCTGCCAGACACATGTTTAAAGCAATGTCTGTTTTAGCCCACACAGATAATGTAAATGAAGCAACAGAGCGGTTTTGCATTGCTTTCAACAGAGGCTGCTCCACAGAACAAACTGCTTCTGCCAAAGCATAAAGGCCAGCTTCTGGCAAAGCATCAACCCCAGCCCCAACCCCAGTTACTTCACTTCTAGCAGCAACATAACAACAACTTTTGTGTCTGCTCCAGCACAGTAAGGGCCAAGTCAGAAGTAATATATTTTTGTATTCATCATAGTTTTATTTCAAAGCAATTATGTGAGCTACCCATTGAGTTATATGGGAATAAATTCATCCTGGTGGAATCATAAGAAGAAACCTTGAGTCCTACTCATTGGTGCTGGCATATTCCACTGTAGAAATGTTATAAGGAGTAGTTAGAATAGGGGGCACAAGAGACAGGGTCTTCTCAAAGGTGGCCCCAATATAATGGGACACCCCCTCCGGAGAAGTACAGTTAGTTCCCTTCTTATTTTCTTTTAGGTGGGACCTGAAGATATTTTTTTAAAAAATTCAGCCTTCTTTTCATTAAGAGTGTAAGTCAATGGTGTGTGTGTGTTTGTGTTTGTGCGTATGTTTTGTTCTATATATTGTTTTTAGTGGCTGTGTCTTAGGTTGCAATCCCATGAGGCTTACTTACATGCATAGGGTTGCACAGTTAGGGTTTTAGATGTTATGATTGGATGGATTGCTTTCTGTTTTATTATTTTAATTTTAATTTTTGATTCTTGATTTAAATATTTTATTACATTTCATATGCTGCTTTTTGTTTTGAAAGGTGACCTAGAGTTCTTTTAAATAAATAAATAAATAACAGTAAAATAATAATTTTCCATGAAACATTCCAGATCTTTAAAAAGTGATGTCATTAACATGCATCTAGGACTTGAAGCGGGGGCATTAGCTTCTTTTAGTAATTTCCTATTTAGTAATTATCGTTCTTTGGTGAATGTCATCTCTTCTTGATCTTATTTCTGTTAAGTTTAGCAAATTATTTAAAAACTCATACTCCATTTTGTGATACTTCTTCAGATACATAATCTGCAATGAATATTTCAAGTGAGAACATATCTCTGACTCTGACGCAATCTTTAGTGAAAAATTAATTTCGTTTTTCAGTGCAACATCTCTCTGTAAACATCGTGTTCTTTTTACACATGGGTGGGCCAATAGCTCTGTTGTGTATATAAAAAATTAAATAGTTCTTATACATGTTTATAAATGATGGATCCAATCCAGCCAAACTGAAGCACTTCTTAGTAGAGTTGTACTGATTATTACTTTAAGATTAGTGTATTTAATACATTTGAAATCATCACTGAAAAATACCTTGATGACTATTTCAATGATTTCAGTGCTATTTGGCATCCCTTTATTCCTCCCAATTGTGCCTAATTCTCAAACCCATTTTTCTTGTTCTTTGTCCTCATTTGTCCTCACAGATATATAACCTGATTGGTTCTGGCAACCCATGTGAGTTTGTTTATAGGCATCCGTGACATCACCAGGTCAGTCATAGTGTGGCAGCATCAACAAACTCAGAAGAGTTGCCAGAACTAATCCTTTTAAACAGTAATAGAGCAAAGGAGGCCAAGGAGGGGATCATGACAAGTGCTTCCAAAAACTGGAACAGATATACCAAATTCCCCAAAATGAATACAAAAATGGAACCCTACTGCTTTAAGTTGAGCAAATTAAGTATATGCTTAATGCCCGTCCATTAAAATCAATGGGCCTTTAAAAAAGGCTGTTAATTGCTCTATCTACTTTCTGTTTCATTGCAGAATTAAGATTTGAGCTCTCCACGAAGAGCTTTTCCTTCCCTGCTTTTCCACTACAAACCTATAGGTGACACTGTGGTATAGCAGAAGAGCGCAAATACACAAATAGTTCATTCACTTTCAGAAATAATATCCCATTTTCCCTGCATTAAAAATAAAAATCAGGCAAATGCTCTTAAAAATAGAAGTGAAACTGGAGAATCACAAACAACCATGAGCAAGGAATCACAATAAATGGCTTGTGTAGAAAAGCTATTAAAGGTGCTTGAGTGGATTGTGCTAGGAATTTTTCAAATCTAGAGCTAGTTGTTTTGCGGAATCCTTCTGAGATTACCCCAGTATAAGCATACATTGTATATTCAATAATGTAGACTCATTGGTTTTTTTCTTCTTCATTATTTTAAAAATAATTCTCATTGTTGACAGATGATCCCAAACCTCCCAGTCTCTTTATCAATATTATTTAGGCTTACTGACATTAACCTAGCTCTCTATACAATTTTATTACAGGGATTTTATTCTGAGATAGTCATTGCATTGTTAAAGATTTTTTTAAAATAGTTTTAAGCAACCTTTTCTCATTCCATTCCCACCCTCTGCTAGTGCCCTTTTAATGTGGGTGCCCTTTGAGAAGTTAAATGTTCCTTTTTCCTGGCATTTAAAATTTAAAAGATTTAAAATTCCAACTTCTTTATGATCACTATTTCTTGACATCTCAGCAGGTTTCCCTTAAACGAAATTCACTAAAATTAAGGATCGTTTCTCCTTTTATGGATCCTAGAATTAAATGTTCCAGAAAGTGAACATGTTGTCTAGACATTTCATCTCCATCCCATGATCTGTGATGTACTTCACACAGCCACTATGAGACAAAATTTATGTTATCCACTATTACTTTGTATATTTGCAATCAGAGAGACACTGGTCACATAGTCCACAGTATATTGCTACATTTCCCCGTCCCCTCTGTATCCAGCATATCTTTATAAAGCTGTGAGTTTCATAAAATATGTTTGCTATAGGATGATTTTGCATGTGATGTAAAAGCAGCAGTGATGCCTAAATGAATTGCACATCTTTCCCCTATGCTCCTCTAGATCTCATGTAAGAGGGAGGTTTGCACATCTCTTCTGCATGGAGAGAAATGGGTGTGATGTGCTCTTCATGTGTGGACACTGTCAAATGTGAAGTAGCTCATTGTTTTACCTATGTCCTAAGATATTGAAACTACCGTGCCTTGCACTGTGAAAGATAGAGGTGTAACCCAATCCAGAATGCACAAGATTTATGAGACAATGCGGTGATGATGTATATGAGATGCTCAGTACAATATGAAACATCCATGCCCCTGTTTGTACCAGGAGGCCTTCCTTGCGCCCATGCTAGAGATGGGCGCAAGGAAGAAAGGGAGATTGCTCACCCAACTGCAACAGTAATCAGTGGTTGCCTGGTGTCAGGCATAATCATAATGTAATTGGGAGGGAGGGAGCCTTGACCCAGGCAGTGCAGAGTGAGAACCTCGTCCCCCTAGTCTACCCATAAAGGAGTGTGTCCTCTAGGGCTCAGCCAATATGTTGCCAGCCTGCCCATTCCTCTGCTCCCTCCTATGTCAAGGTGTTATAGATATGGACTCACATCCTGTCAGGGCTCAGAAAGATTTTTTCCTAGGTTCATAATGCCCATCTTGGTCCTTATAGCAATCCTTATTTGACAAATATACTGGATCTTTTGCCCTTATGGGGCAGTTTACAGTCAAGCAAGATTGACTAAGAAATCAAGAGGGAGTAATATGAACTTCCAGCTCTCTCACACAGAGATAAGAACCCCTTAAGGGGTGTTGGGAGTACAGACATGGACCAGCCCATTTCAGTGGATGGCACTATGGTGGCTCTCCCAGGTGGTTGGACAATAGACACAGGAATGGCAGATTAAGCAAAGAGAGAAAGGGCTCATCTACACCTAGAGCCCTTTCAGGAGTGAGGAGGGATGATTGTGAAGTTTTCAGCTTCAGCGATCTTCTCTCATCCCATTCGGGGAGAACTTTTTTTTTTTTTTTAAACTCGTGAGGTTTGCACAAGATCAGCGTTGTAATCCTGTGATTGTTATAAAACAACAAAACCAAACACATTCGGTGCTGAAGCATGCCAATACCCATTCAAAACATGGCGACAATGCTCTCCCCCTCACCCCCGATACCCATGGGATCAGTCCGCACAACTGCTTTCCTGGTTGCTGAGCGAGGAACATCAGCAGCTTTGGGAAGGGAGGGCACACCAGCCGCTCACCTCGGGATTGTAAGATCACCCGTGGATCAGCTGTGCGTCATGTGGCCTGCTAGGGGTGACCTCAATATTATCATGGAATAAATGGCTGGTGTGGATAAGTAAGCTTGGTGGCTGAGTTGAGATTTGAACTCGGATCTCCCCAGTCCTAGTCTGGCATCTAACCATGACATTTTTAGCTTCCATCACCATGTGCCAAAGCTGAAAGTTAACAAGAACTGCTACATTATTCCCAGACAAAGTAAAGGCACTTTTTAAAGACCTACTGTCCCCACCTTCAGTTCAGAAGAAACAGAACATGCACCACATATTATATTTGAACAGACACAGACAAGCGATAATTAGAAAAGATATTTTGGGTGTGATAGATTGTTCTATATTAAGCTTTTGCCAGGCATTAGGCCTAGTACAAAACTTTTGTCTTGCTTTTAAAAGATATGCATGAGTAATGAGTTTGGAGACAAAGATTTTTCATTCTTTTACGAGAGCTCATTCTTTTACAGGCGCTATTGCCAAAAGGTCACGTATAATTAAAAGTTACTCATGGAGTCGAGAAAAAAAGACTTGTAGCTGGGACTATAATGGAGTGCCAATCAAAAGGCTGAGTAGAAAGTAATAATTCGATTAATGAAATAAAATCAGTATGGCTAACATTGTTGTCTATAATTTGATTACTTTAATTAGAGAATCATAGTAATTAAAGTTCAGAAAGAATTACATCTGTTCCAATATATTTGGAAGGCATGATTGTTTCCTACGAAATATTTCCTTTTGCTATTTTAAGCTTAGCCATAAAATGCGCACATTTATTTATTTTATTAAATCAGGAGTGGGCAATTTGTGGCCCTCCTGATGTTTTGGCCTAAAACTCCTACAAGACCCAGCCAGCATTGCCAATGGTGAGGTCTGATGGGAGTTGTAGGCCAAAACATATAGAGAGCCACAAATAACCTACTCCTGATTTAAAGCATTTTCAACCCACTTTTCAACCCCAAAGGCATGCGACTCCATTTCTACTAGAAGACTGTACCCTAGGCATGATTCAGTCAAAATTAAGTGCAATTTAAGTGGAAATTAATGCAATGCTTAAATCTTGCCCCATTGAAAGTGTGGGACATAAATAATCAACTTTAACTGGATAGTGCCCCTAGTTTTAAAATGACAATTCATACACTTACTATAGTACTTAAACTGCAGCATTGTTGTTGGGTGCCTTTGCTTTCCTAATATTTTCATATGCTACATATAGTTTGATCCAAATCATATTACTTGAAGAGACTTTAGTACTAACAAATCATGTATTTTGTATTAGGGTGTAAAATGTATAACATGAAAATATAAAGAAGAGATCTCAACATTTTTGATTTCCAGATTAGTGTGGTCAATTCCATAGCAGGCAAAATCCCTCTAACTGAGCTTCAGTAGAACCGTACACCCCTAATAGATCTCCTCTTCCATAAATTGACAGAATTCTCACCATGGATTCACTAGTAGGCTGATCCATGACTTCAGGGCATGGAAATTTCTTGCATCCCAGAAAGACCCAAACTGCCCACAACCTCTTTTTAATCCTCACTTATTATCCACTCTCTTGGTAAAGATCACTATTCCCAAAAGGCTTGTCAAGGTCCTTATCTAACTAGCTGGATGCAGCAGGATTTGGGGGAAGCTAGCCAGGGGTATAAAAGCAAGACAGGCTTACATGGGAGCCCAGTTCTACATGCAAAAGAGGTATCCCAGCTGATGAAGCATCTTAGTCCCAATGACAAAACATCACAGTGAATGGTTAGGCAGAAAGGCAAGTTACGCACCAGTGTGAGTTTAACAACCAGGCAAGAAAACTAGGAAATTCCCCTCCCTTGATCTTAATAATTTTACTTTCCAGATGAACAAGGCCAACAAATAAAGCACCTATAAAGGTAGAAAGCCATCACTGATATAGGGACTATCCAGTATATTGCACTGTGTGCCACATGAATGATTCTCTAGCAGCTAGGTAGAAATGGTGGGTATATGTTCAGTGCAATGAAGCCAAGGGAGCTGACCATCAAGAGACCCATTCCTTGGGGATGAAAGAGGTATGTGTAAGCAACAATATGTTTCTGGGCGATGGTGATTCAGTCATTAGAAAAAAAGGGAGATGGGTTTGTGATGGCCATGTAGACTGCATGATGACTTGCCTGCCTAGTGTGTAGGTTGTGGATGACACACTTAAGACTAGATATGCTGGTAGACACTACTAACTCAAAGAGCATGTATTAGACCTGGAAAAGGGACAGAAAAGGGCAAACAAAATATTGAGGGGGCTGGAGCAACTCCACAAGTATACTGATGGTTGTGACTGATCAAGAAAGAGATCTTAGGGTTTGGGTAAAAGTGAAATGCTCATTTTAATGAAAATGTTGAATATGAGCCTATCCACATTGCCATTAAAATGACTTATATGCTGTTTAAAAATGTGGTTTTTTAAAGTTGTTTCATTACGTGGTAGGACACACGGAGCAGTACTTACATTTCATAGTGACTGCTTCCTCCGTCCTCAAAGTGTTCAGTGGTGTATTACAGGGTGAATTCCTTGACTCTTCTTCTTTAGTTTTTGTTTTGCAGGCTGCTTGAGTTATGGAGACAGAAGTGGGCGGGTCAAGCAGCCTGCAAAACAAGAACGAAAGAAGAAGAGTAGCTACATTGAAAAAAGAGAATTCCATGCTAGAGATGATTAAGAAAAGAATCGAAAATATCATAATGCCAGTATAATATCAAGCAATCTATACAATATGTTTGAATACTGCATACAGTTCTAATCGCCACACCTCACAAAAGATATTATAAGACTGGAAGAGGTACAGAAAAGGGCAACCAAAATGATCACAGGTTTGGAACAACTCTGCTATGTGGCAAGGTTACAAAATTGGGGGCATTTCGGCTTAGAAAAGACAGTGAGTAAGTGATATAGGTGTATAAAATTATTAATAGTGTGGAGAAAGTGGGTAGAGTAAGAGTTTTACTCCTTCTCTAGAACCGGAATTGTCGAATGTACCTGAATGGTGGGAGATTCAGGACATATAAATGGAAGTATTTCTTTGTAGAGCAGAAAGTTAAACTAAAACGTTTGATGCCACAAGGTATGGTCATGGCCACCATTTTAGATAGCTTTAAGAGAGCATTACAGAAATTCATTGTGGATAAAGCTATCAATGGCTAATAGTCATGATGGCATTACACTATCTCCATCATCAACAGTAGTGTGCTTCTGTCCTGAGTACCGGTTATTGGGGACAATAGCAGGAGAGGTCTACTGCCTTCATTTCCTGCTTTGGGACTTCCTGTTGGCATCTAGCTGGCCACTGTGGAAAACAGGATGCTGGACTAGATAGGCCTTTGGTTTGAGTAGGCTGGCCATCTGAAAAGGAGGAAAGGGCTCATGTAACTTTAACAGTTGTAGAGAAAAGGGAATTTCACCAGGAACTAATTGCATACAAATGACACTGACTGAAATTCCCTTTTCTCTTCAACTGTTAAAGTTACATGAGCCCTTTCCTCCTTTTCAGATGGTCAGCCTAGGTTTGAACCCATGTGATATAGTGATTGGACTGGGACTTGGGAGACCTGGGTTCTAGTCCTCACTTGGCCATGGAATTCACTAGGTGACTTTGGCCCAATCAGTGATTCTGAGCCTAACAGGCATCACCATGTTGCTGTGAGGATAAAATGGAGAGAAGGAGAATCATGTACGCCATCTTGGGCTCCTTGGAAGAAAGGAGTGTTATAAATGTAACAAGTAAACAAGAAATACATCCAGCAGGGATCCTCTTATATCCCTTATGCTTCTTCTTGCCACCAGCATTTAGACAAGGTCAGCATAGCTGTTCCTAACAAGTATGTACTGTGTAAAAGGAGTGCATTGTATATTTCTGCAACAGGGTGCTAAAAGCTTGCCTCCACTTAGCCTGTTTCTGTTATCATGGAAACATGTTTACCTGAAAGTGAGACAAACCCTATAGAAAAATAATGAGTTGTACTCCTGTATGAAGTGGATTTCCTACATTCTAGCATTTTATGCGGCAGATGAGTGGAACCGTTTAACACATTCCTATCTTGTTTTTGTGTAATTGCTGAGCTTTTATTCCTATAAGATACTCGTGTGGCACAAATGCAGATAATTTTGAGGCAGTTGACAACAATGCTCTCTACAAAGGCTAGGCACTGGAAAGGGATGTTCATCATAATTCAAATCTTCGGGGAGACATGCTTTGTAGTTCTTCTTTTCAACAGCCACATTAGATAAATAGTGTCAAATCTGACCGTCTGAGAACCTTTCCAAATCAAATGCTATTTTCCCCTTTTCCTTCAAAATAAACAGGACTTCATAATAGAGGTTGACAAACAATGCAGTGTGCAGAGCTGATTTTATTTTTATTGACGTGCTTGTGAACTCTTAGAGCATAATCACGTTGGAGCATATTTGCTATCACTTTTGCAGGAAACTTTTCCAGTGTCTGTCTTCCACATATTTACCTTTAAAGGGGTGTGTGTCTGTGTGTGTGTGCATGAGAGAGAGAGAGAGACAGAGAGGTGGGGGGAGGGAAAAGGTGTCAGTATAAAATGTATCCTTCTGCATCTTCTGAGCACAAATGGCTTATATGTACAAATCTGGAGAGGAGTGGAGAGACTGAATGGCCACTGAAAAAGATAGTTAAATGTATGGACTTCTGACCCAGCAGAATGGATTACGTCATGGTTACAAGCACAATGAAAAATAATTGGGATTATGTATTTGATCAGAAATACCACTGGAGAAATTCATTTCCCATTTTTGAAATAATCTCTTGGCACAACAGAGCAGTGTTTTGCTGATGGAGTGGGGGAAAGAATCATAAAGGAAGGCCATTGACACAAGGAACATGGATGGGACTTCCCTAGGGCATAGGTAACTTCGTTGATCTCAAAAGCTGGACAGCTTGAGGTGCTCAATGCTGCCAGTAGGTCCCTCAACTCCCTGAATGGATTGGCTCTCATGAACAAAGTACAAACCATGGCTGACTTTAGGCTAGGAGCCAGGGTGGGGTCCCCTCCAAGGATGATGACAGAATGTAGCCTTACTAGCCATGGTCTTAAAGAACAGTACCCACATGGGTTACATTAATAACTCATAGCTGGATAACACACATTGCATTCATAAAATGGTGGCTCTACGAACTCCATGAATTGGGTTGGATCCAGCCTTAGACATATTTAGAGTAAATGCATTGAAATTATGACTAACTTAAACCCCCTTGATTTCAGTGGGTCTACTCTAAGTATGATTAAGCCTGGATCCAACCTTCTGCATTATGACTTCATTTGTTTATGCGGTAACTACAGCTTCCAGGAACATATGTAGTGGGAGCACCACACATCTTTAATCAACACACCTTCTACACATCTTGCAGTATGAGTAGGAAACATAAGTTATGTTTCTCCTCCTAAGAGGTTAATTGCATGTGACTGGAAAGTATTCAAATTTGTCAGGTAACTGGCTTAAGCAAACGCATCCTTTAGGGCAAAATTAGATGAGTTCAGAACAATTATTTAGAGTAATGAATGCAATTTCTAAAAAAAAAGAAAAGAAAAGGTTATGTACCAAATAACTAGGTTACTTATTCAGAAGATGTTTAAATCAGGGGGATCTTAGCAAAACTTGTTGAAATATATCTTTTTTTAATTTTTTGATCATGTGGCAGCAGTACAGAAAGTATCAGTGGCTATAAAATGTTTTGTGCTACAAGTGAATGTCATGACGCACTGTAAATGTTGACTATTAAACATGTAATTGCTGTATTCAGTCCATTGAGAAAGGCGGGAATATGATGACATATTGAAATGTCAATGACCAGGTTGCAGTACAATTAGGGCAGATCAGGTATAGAGCAAATACACTCTTTACTAGATTCTTAAGCTTTAGAAATGAATGCATGAAATCCTGTGTAGATGATTAAAATATCCCAAACTTATTTTTCAGACCTGGTTAAGAGCAGGGTGTCCTTGACACTACATGCAAGCATCCAAGTGTTGCCATAACATTGAAATGCTCATGACCACATGGGCTAGACCAATCACATGAGAATTAGCACCCATGGGAACTGGTACCATCCCAGGAAGTTACTGAAAGAGGGAGAGATCTGTTTCTAAGAAGGAACATGGGCATAATACTCAGTATGGGATTTCTATCAGGGTTAAGAGGTTAATGGAGGATTTTTTCCCAACAACCTTAAGCATGTTTACTCGGAAGAAAATCTCACAGAATGTAATGGGGCTTGTGCCCTAGTGGGTGTACTTACCTTTGCAGTCTTAATTAGGTGCTTTAGGCTGCAGTCCTATACACAGTTTAATTCAAGGGGACTTGCTTATGAGTAAGCCTTCATAGGATCATACTGTTAGTCTGTAATCCTATACAGACATACCTGATTGAACTGAGTAGACATGTGTAGGATTATGTTGTTAATTAGAACTGTGTTACCTGTTCTTACAAATGTGGAGCAAAGAGACAATGGAGGGGCTGGTGCTTACATTGATCAGGGCATACAGATCCCTTGTAAGGCAGGGGGGAAATCCATCTAAAATATAGCAGTTTTTATATTAGGAAAGTTGGACCTAACCTTCCTTCTTTTGTAGTTATTACAATCTATTATGTGATTTGGAATTATGATTGGAATCGTGAGATAGATAGATAGATAGATAGATGGCACTGCTAATTCTCCAATTTGAATTTCAAGGTCCAAAATAGATATTTGCATGAGATAGAAATATTTTCCCAGAATGTAAGAGTGTACATCTGTCTACAGGTGTTAGTTCCTTTTCCCGTGGGAGCATAGCCTTATCTGGAAATTGATCCAAGAACTTCTTGCAGCTACAGCAAGAATCATACACCTAGACCATCCTTCTTCAACCTTATGCCCTTCAGATGTTTTGGACTACAATTCCCAGCATCTCTTTAATTCAACAGGGATGATCAGGGCTCTGGAAACAAAGCCCTATGAGGAGAGATTGAAGGAACTAGGCGTGTTTAGCCTTGAGAAGAGAAGATTGAGGGGAGACATGATAGCACTCTTCAAGTACTTGAAAAGTTGTCACACAGGGAAGGGCCAGGATCTCTTCTAAATCATCCCAGAGTGCAGGACGTGGAATAATGGGCTCAAGTTACAGGAAGCCAGATTCCGGCTGGACATCAGGAAAAACTTCCTGACTGTTAGAGCAATACGACAATTGAATCAATTACCTAGGGAGGTTGTGGGCTCTCCCACACTAGAGGCCCTCAAGAGGTAGCTGGACAGCCATCTATCAGGTATGCTTTAAGGTGGATTTCTGCATTGAGCAGGGGGTTGGACGCGATGGCTTTATAGGCTTCTTCCAGCTCCACTATTCTATGATTCTATGACATCTAGAGGGATCATATTCGGGAAGGATGAGCTAAGGCAACTGAAAATCAGAACAAGAGAAGAGCTAGATCAATAGGGAAACATTCTTGGGAAGGTGTTGAAAAATGTCCAATTAGTGTATATTTTCCCCTCAACGCTGCTGAAAAAGTATGTGAAACACTGGCAATTGTTTCATCTCAGACCTAGAAATAGCCTGTTGTAGAGCTTGTTTCATGACTTTCTTCTTATTGTAAAAGCTTCAAATAATACTTTAGCAGAATTAGAAGGAATTGTAGTTGTGCTGTACGTACTTGATAGTGACTGCATTGGACCACCTGGCAGAAGTTACTTGGAGTTATACTGATGATTTCTTACTCCTCCTAACCACCATCACTGAAAGCAAAGATGGGTAACCCACGTAATGGCACCAAACAAGTTAGTTTCAAAATTCCCTAGTTTGGAGACCCAGCGTTAATTATTTCACTAATTGCATTAAAGAAATGAATAATAATGTCACAATTATATCTCTAACAAGCAAAAGCATGAAATAAAACTCAATTCCCATTGCTGTGGGGGATGTTTATTTTTTAAAAGCAGAACTATTAGAATATTAGAAATAAAACATGGCTGGAAATACAATGGTCATGATTATACAGATGCAGTTCTTTGAATAGTGAAGAGGCCATTAATGGGAACAAGCTGGTCATAAATGTTTAAGGTCAAACATCATTTCATTTCTCTTTTGTACAGTCTTTTTCTGAGGCTCATGGTATTTGTTCCTGTGAAATGTTTGTCCTTGGCAGATTTGCTCCTTGACATCCTTGTTATTCTCAAATCATTAATTTGGGAAAAATCATAGCACTCAGTGACTGCAGAGTCCTCCTCTAAACCTGCAATTTAGCATTCTCATTTTCAATGCATTGTTCAAGCGGAGATTTTCCATATTGGATATGGCCCACAGGGGCTTCATAAATTAAGTCCGATTTCGTACTATAGGCTTTTGGGAATGAATAAAGGAAGAGTAAGGATTATTAAAACAGACTAAAAGGGACACACACACCAACCCATCCAAGTCCTAGAAAATTTCAGTTTTGTCAAGCCTTCATACAGAAGAGTCTGTGAGAGAAACTCGTAAGAGGTGTTTCACACAAATAGCAACAACACCAAGTTCACAAGTGAGTGTATATCACTAGGAACTTGCAGCCAATCTCAATTCCCTAATGACTGTATCTGTACGATACAGATACTTTCTATTATAATTGTATAAGAAGAGCCTTGATAGGTCAGACCAAAGGCCTACCAGTCCACAAGCACGACACAAGTGCAACGACACTATCTTGTTCGTGTTCCCCAGCAACAGTTATTCACTTGAGGTAATATAGAATCTACGCTGCTGCTTTAAAGCACTTTAAAGCGCTTTATAACAGTAGTGACAACTGTTTTGGAGTGTGTCCTGGGCCCCAACAGTTGTCACTACTGTTATAAAGCACTTTAAAGTGCTTTAAAGCAGCAGTGTAGATCCGCCCAATAGAGACATCTCAACTAATAGCCATTGATGGCTTTATCCTCCATGATAGCTTCATCCCTTTATCATATCATATTTGTATTTTTTTGAAGGGGACATTAAAAAAAATCTAAAGTGTACACCTATAAAGCAAAGTGTGTGAAGAGGCCCATGTAGCATCGTTCTATAGATGTTTACTCAAACTAAATTCCACTGTGTTTAATGGTTTTTACTCACCAGTAAGTGTGTTGAGAATTAAAGCTCCAGACAGGAATTCTTCCAGAATTATTTTGGTCTCTCCTAGTATGACTTAAAACAAAACATAAGCTAGACTAGTTGGATTGTATCCAATATTAGTTTAATTTAACTCCTATTCTTTCCAATGGCTCTACTCTAAGTAGGACTAACACTAGATACAACTCATTGCCTGGCAGTGCTCAGTCTTATTCTCAGCACAGGAGAAATCAGATTTACAAAAAAATGGAGGGTGTAGAGGGAGATGATTTCTCTTTGGGAATAAATACAATCCATTACAGGAATTCTATTTTAAAATAGTTTTCCTTACATAGATTTTCATCAGAAATCAGACAAGTTCTTTGACTTTCAGCAAATTCCATTTGCCTAGCCATACAGGTCATATGCTTGAGCAAGGAACCATATATGATTTACTCACACTATACTCACATTTGCACAGCTGGCTCATGATTTTAATAGTTTCTTTCCCCCTCCCTTCTAATGCACACATGGCTTGCAGCTGAACTGATTTTTGTACAAAGAATGAATTGTGGTGTAATTAAAAAAGGGAGTTGGTACAAAAAATGATTTTGTGGGATTTGGTTGAATATCATGTTGTTTGGTGATATTGGGATGACACTCCTTTAGGTAAGCATGCCGTGACTTTGGAACATTACTTGGTACCATTGGTACCAAAATTCATGCTAAAATCTGATTGAAGCGGCAAGTGTAGGCACTTGAGGTCTCAACCCAGGGATTCTGACAGCAGGGATCTTCTGCCTTACACCTATCACCATGGCTGCTTGAAGACTCATTCTCCCTTTGGTGTGATGGACCATATCCTCAATTAAGTACTATTGTCTGATTGGTCCACTCTATGCTGTCCTAGCTAAGGTTCATTTCACATATATCAATTTACCACTTGATGGAATATGTTTCCACAGGGTAGCGTGACTCTGATGTTTAAACAGTGTAATCATTTTTAAGTCACCTTATTGAGAATAACTGCTGTATTCTTATGAGTGATGCAAGACATGTTTAGATCAGATGTTTAGATGTCTTGAATTTTTAATTCATCCTAAGATTCACCCTTTGGGGAGGGAGGGAAACATGTAAAAGAAGTCTGACAAAATCAGAAATGTTGACAGTTGTTTACCCAGAACATTGGGTAGATAGATTAATATTTTATTCCACTACAGATGTCAAAATGATACATATAAATTCCAAGGTATACACACACACACACAGAGTTTACATTAAAAAAACACTAAACAGAAACATTCCTAATTGTCACTCTATTTTCCTATAATAAGATATGTAACCCATATTTTTTAATGTAGCTATTATATATGAAACGTACATAAATACTATGGGCAGTATCCAATATTGCTGCAGTACTTCTGCTAGTTTTGTTGCACTCATGGGAACCCGTGAGCGCAAAAGGAATTATCACTTCCTAAGGGAACCCTTGAAACAAATGGAGACACTCGTTTCCATAATGGGACAGCTCAGCGGAACTCCCTTCGACAAGCTCCACTGACCTGTACTGTTCCAGAAACAAGTGGAAGCACTTGTTTCCAATTGCTTTGGGAATAGGCTTACGGATACTTTTCACTGGTGAACTGCATGATAAAACTGGTGGACACAGTAGCTAGGTTGTCCCCGAAAAATAAAATCACTATTGCTCCACCACAAGCTCAGTGGGGTAATATAAAGCAGCCTTGTTGATTTGCTAGGTAAGAATACAGGCCATTTCACCAAAAATCTAATTAACTGTCCTGAGAACAAGTGGCATATCACCTCATGAAGCTCCTGGATCCGTCGCTCCAAATGACAGCCCAGATAGATGCGACGGCCAGGAGTGCCTACTATTAGCTGCGCCTCTTCCTAGAGTTGGAAGACCTAAAGACGGTAGTGCATGCACTGGTAACTTCGAGGCTCGACTTCTGCAATGCGCTGTACATAGGGCTACCTCTGTGCCTAGTCCAGAAACTTCAACTAGTTCAAAATATGGCAGCCAGGTTGGTCACCGGTACACCTATGGGTGACCATATTACACCAGCTTTAAAATCGCTCCACTGGCTACCAATTAGTTTCTAGACGAAGTATAAAGTGTTGGTCATTACCTTTAAAGCCCTACATGGTTTGGGTCCAGGCTACCTGTGGGATCGCCTTCTCCCATACAATCTGCCTCTCACGCTCAGGTCCTCTGGGAAGAATTTACTCCAATTAGCCAGAGGACCTTCTCTTCTGCCGCTCCCAGACTGTGGAATGACCTGCCGGAGGAGACTCGTCAACTTAACAGTCTTTTAGAATTTAAGAAAGCTATAAAGACTGTTTTCTTCCGGCAGGCATATCCAGTGGATTTTTAGAATATTTTAAAGATGTTTTTAGGATGTTTTAATGAAGTTTTAATAATGTGTGTCATGTTTTAATCAGTTTTATGTATTTTATCATATTGTTGTTCCCCGCCTCGATCCAAACGGAGAGGCAGGTAAGAAATAAATTATTATTATTATTATTATTATTATTATACATGCAGTTCACTGCTCTAATTTTTTTTAGCAAATCGTAAAATAATATAACAGGTCAAAACAGTTGTCCCTGAATATCCAGGGTTGTATCCTCTACCCTGCTTTCCCGCAGCTGCATTTCTGAATAATGTTCACAACTGATATATCTTGGTAGAGGGGGAAATAATGGCAAACAACAAAGAGGGGGGAACCCTTATAGTATGGTCATTGTATACATAGCATTGTGTATTGCTGTCAGTTTAACCTCTTATACTTTGCAAATTCCCAGCTGTGCTTGGAGCATTGCCGATGAGTTATGAGTTTCTAAAGGTCTAGGTGCCCCTGAATAATGGTGACATCTTTAAGAGGTCTACCGTCCAGCTACTGCAAAATATATTTTGTGCTGAAGGACACAATTAAACTCAAATTTACAATAGCTAATATATTGCTGCAGCTGCACATCTTTGCTCCTGTACTAGGAATATTCACAGTGGCATTATAGAAGTGAGGCAGAAGAGCCCAGGTCTTGATTCCACACAGACATACCAAAATGGTGGCAATCATACAATTACTGCACAAAAGGAAAGACTCTTGCCCTCCTCAGTAATAAAGAATATCAGTATAGTAGGAATGCGGGGATATTTAGTTGTAACCGAGACTTAGTATTATTTCTGTTTTGAATCCAATAATTCCAAATCTACCTTAACAACCACATTCATTCACCCCTCTATTTCAATATGGAACAGCTCATTTCTCATCTAATGATGCTTTGTCTACAATGGCAGTAGAAGGAGCTGGGAATGAGACAGCAGGATGCTGAGGTGGTAGAACAGACTGCCTCACTTTAGGTTGCAGGTGGAAGATACCATTTTTGAAATGTTCCCCAATCATGTTTTTTAAAACAAAACAAAACAATGCATGTGAAAATATAAAACCAGCGCATGAAGGAGAAAGGTTCTTCCCCAGGTCTTTATTTGCTGTACTGGTTTTCTATTAATGGGAAGTAGGGATATGTATGCCTGAAAATATCATATTTTATCATTATCGTAATTTCGGACCAAAACAATTATCGTCTCCGATAATATCGTAGGTGAACCGTATCGTCTTCATGACAATTATCGGAAATATGACATTTAATTTGCAGCCCCATTGTGCCCTATAGAGCTGATTTTTTAAAAAAGAAAAAATGCCTATAACTTCTGTATTTTCAAAGTTACAGGCTTGAAACTTGGTCACAATGCTTATGGGATATGCCTAAGTATGTGTATGAAATTTGAGATCAATCCCTCCAACCCTCGATTTTATATGAATTTTTTAAAGATCATTTAAGTTCTGACAGGTCAAAAGTTGCATGAGCTTTCAAAAATATGGGTGGAGGGATTGATCTGAAATTTGGCACATATGTGTAGCAACATGTGCTAGACATGTGTATGAAAGTTGAGATCGATCCCTCCAACCCTCGATTTTATATGAATTTATTAAAGATCCTGCAACTTTTTGACAGGTCTGAATGAACGCACATGTGAGCTGTCATTCTGACCTGTCAGAACTTAAACGATCTTTAATAAATTCATATAAAATCTAGGGTTAGAGGAATCGATCTCAAATTTCATACACATACTTAGGCATACCCCATAAGCCTTGTGACCAAGTTTCAAGCCTCTAACTTTGAAAATACAGAAGTTATAGGTTTATTTATGTGGCAGTCCAATAATCCGGTATAATCAGGCTGAAAATTATCATCTCAGATGATTACCATAGGCAGTTGTATCGTATCGTTATTGTTAATCGTATGCACGATAAAGAGCATATCGTATCATTATCGGACATTTTAACGATACAATACATATCCTTAATGGGAAGTTTTTAACACAGAGGAATATTCAAAAACATCATCCCTGCCTCCACTTGCAGTCTGAAGTGGTAGTGGCAGAATTCGGACAACACATTAAGCAACTGAGGGGGTGTGGAAATAATTGTCAGTTGTGTTGCTTTTTGTGTTGTGTGGAGAGTAACACACCGCTCACAAACTACTGACGGTATGATATTCTGCCCAAATAAGCAACTGAGAGAAACAACTGGCTTGCAAATTGTTTAGCTCAAAGCCAGTTGTTTGAAGTGTTGTGTGGAGGGGTGAGTGTGGTAATGGTATGTGGTGAGTGGGTTAAAACATAAGCCCATAGAGGTGGGTGGCAAGAGCAACCAAAGCAGCGGCTGCCACTCTGCTACAACTGGTGCAACTTGCAGAGGCTGCTGGGATAGGACTGGGAGGACTGAGGGAGGAGGGAGGGTGGGGAGATGGGCGGGGGCTGTGTCAGTCAAATGACGGGTTGACTAATAGTCCACTCCACGCCAGCCCCAACCACCCACAGTTGTGTAGGAATATGTTTTGTGGGGAGTACCCACAAAATAACCAACTGTGATTTGGCTACTCAACCCACCATTGACTAATGTGTTGTCCGAATGCAGCCATAGTCTGCTCTACCACTTCGGTATGCTTCTATTCACTTCATTCTGCTGCATGTGTAAACCAGTCCTACCTATCAGAAAGAGAGAGAGAGAGAGAGAGAGAGAGAGAGAGAGAGAGAGAGAGAGAGAAGGGACTTGTGCTATTGTTCTTGGCATGTTGGCAGAGGTGGGGAGGATATAAAGGATAGGTTGCCTTTGAGTTAAGTAGCTTTCAAGATTTAAATCCTATGTTCCTCAGAAGTTTGTTAGGAGTTCTTCCATGAGAAAAACAATGGTAATGATAGACAAGCTTCTTTGAAAGACACTCTGCCTGACAATACTCCTCTTGTCCTTTAGTGTGTGGCCACAGGAGTGGGTTTCATGTCACACTTTCAGGTCATTCAGGGCAACAGGTGGCCACGGCCTGAACAAAACTAACCGTACATTCAATCACAGCCTACAGTTCTGCTCAATGCACTCATTGTCTCTTGGAAGAATGCTACGAGTTCCTTAGAAGAGAAGTTGATATGGAAGAGAGAAAGTTTAAAAAACTCTCTTCTGCTGCACATACGTTGGATTATTGAGATATGAAAAAATATAGAGTAAGCAGTGCTGATGTACTAAAAACATTGCAAGTTGAGCTCCTTTCAGATTTTTGTTTTTAGAGTCTCAGTCTCTAAGGTATAATATGTTATTTGGCACTTAGAATAGGCATTTGTAGGCAATTTCTGCCACAAACGTTAGTTGAGTGGGGTTGGCGCCTCCAGCAGAGGAAAATGAAGTTAGACCTCATACATTTCTTTGACCCTCTCCCTGTTTGATTTGTGTGCCCTTTTTGAATCTGCTTAAATTGGACTATATATATGTGGGACACATGACCTTATATGATCTACTCCTCATTACCTAGAGCTGTCAGTTTCAACTCTGGGTCTCCCGATGAGTTTTCATTTAAAAGAGGAAATTGTCAATGCTAAATTCCAACAGAGCTGTTGTGTGTATGACAGCTTTATCCTAATGGGATTGTCTAAGTACTTCAAATAAGCCAATGCAAAATATATATGTATTTTTGTTTGTTTTTATGAACCTGACATCTAATTGCATGGTATTTATGTAATGTGTCAAAATTTCCTCTGTTTTGTTTCTGCAAAATGCATCTTGCATATTTTATGCAAATATAATTCTCTCTTATTTTCAAAGATAGACAGCCAAAGATCTAATTAGGCTAGATGCTCACATTTAATAAAATGAAATAATTTTACATTAGTCGACACAAGTTGCTTTCGTACTGTAAAATGACACTGCCAATTGGGGTGGGGGGAGGAGGACTTTCCAAGCCTATCATGCAAAAATCCTGAATTTCTCTTACTTCTTTCCAAATTAACAATTGTTCCATGACCACAGCATGTCTGGCCATTCCATGTATATAACTCACTGTATCTTGTGGGTGGAATGAAAATGAGATTTAAAGTGACTTGTCCTGCTTTTGTCCTATGCAAATGGCTAAACATGGGGCTGGTGTATTTGCCTGATACTTTGGAATGGTCTCTCCCATTGAGGGCATAATGGTTGCTTGTCCAAAGAACCAGGAAGGCCTGGGATATGCAAAAACCTTACTGGAAAAATAATCTCTAGAGCTGGGACAAAGTTAAAAACAGGGGGAAACCATCAGTGTCATCTCTAGAGTTGGAGGGCATGGGGGATGCCAGTATGGTCATCCCACTCTCTGATCAGGTGGGGAAAGCTGCATACCAAAAGGCATCATCGGAGCAGACAGGCTGGCTAGGAAAGGGATCTTGGAGTTTTAGTGAATAGGTCAATGAAAACGTCAACCGAGTGTAAAAAAGGTGTATTCCATGTTGGGTATCACTGGGGGGAAAACCAGAAAATAAAAATTCCTATATTATAATGCATTTATACAAATCTACAATATTAGCACTCTTAGAATACTGTGTACAGTTCTGGTAACTACATTTCAAAAAGAATACAGTAGAGCTGGAAAAGGTGCAGAAAAGAGTGATGAAAATGACCAAAGGGCTGGAGCAACTCCCCTATGAAGAAAGGTTACAACATTGGAGGGTCTTTACCTCAGAAAAGGAGAGTAGGGGAGGGCATGACAGAAGTATTTAAAATTATGCAGGGTGTGGAGAAAGTGGATAGGTAGAAGTTTTTTCCCTCTCTCAGAATACTAAAGTGGCCATCCAGTGAAGCCAAATGGTGGGAGATTCAGGACAGATAAAAAGAAGTACTTCTTCACACAGCATTATATTCCATATGACCTATGGAATTCACTATCACAAGATGTAGTGATGGCCATCAACTCTGATAGCTTTAAAAGGGAGTTCATGGAGGATAAGGCTATCAATGGCTACTAATGATAGCTGTATATTACCTTGAACATCAGCATATAGCTGTATATGCCTCTGACCATCATTGGGGGAGAACATGATTGCACTCATGTCCTCCTTGTGGGCACCTAATGGGCATCTTGTTTGTCCATCATGGGAACAGAATGCTAAACTAGCTAGACCTGTGGCCCAATCCAGCAAAACTCTTCTTCTTATGTTCTTATGGTTGTATGTTCGGGCACAACCAGTCAGACAATGGGAGATCCTTTTATTCCTTTCTTGAAAAACACACACAATGCAGTTATCATGAGAAGGAAGTGAATCTAATTAGGATCATGGTAAATGAAGTGGGGGTTTACACTTATTTTTGTATATCTGTATATTTCCCCCCATTGAGTAATGAGCAGTATGGTATCTGTATGTTTTCCCCTGTTGAGTATGAGCAGTTGGAGTATTTTGATAATCCTGCTCCCTCAGTGTCACAGTTACAATTAGATTTCCTAATACACACACAGCTGGTATTATTATTATTTAAAATAATGAAACGATAGCAAGAAATCCTATCACAAATCTCCTGATAGCATTGTACTATGCATAATTGATTCTCTAATGTTACCATTCATTAAAACAATCATTTCATGAGTTTTCTTTAAATTGTTAGAATGGTCTTCTAATGAAGCCAAAGGCAGGGAGAAAATAAATGCACATATTTTTTCTAATATAATGCAATTTAATCTCATTTTCATTTTTGTGTGCACTTTCTCCTACTTTATGCAGCTTTTAAAAAATAAAATTAAAATGGGGGAATTCCATTGCAAAATGTAGAGAAGTGTGAATTTCAAATGATAACTCAGTTTTGGTCCAAAAGTGCATAGAGTCTTCCATATCCCTAGTCCTAGGATATTGCATCCCATGTCCATGGTCTCCATTGGGGAAATAGGGTGGTGTTTTCACCACCCATGCTGGGGGGAGGGGGCACAGGTATTTAGTAGGGCTGTGCAGAGTAGCTCTGCTCCACTTCAAAATTCAAAGCACAGCTCCATTGAGGGGCTGCTCTGCTCTGATTTTCGGAGTGGTTCTGCCGCTCCACTTCATTGGACCACCCGTCGAAGTTCTGCTCTGTTTTCAGATAATCGCTCCATTATAGCCAATGGGAATTAACAAAGATGCTTACATCTCTGTAATTTTTAAAAGATAAGGAGATGAAACTTGGTACTAAATTATGCTATTTTCCTTTTTTTCCCTTTTAGAATGTTGCGATATTTGAAACTGAAGCTTTGGAAGTATGTAGTTGCAAATAACTATTTTTTATTTCCTTTATAGGTTTTTTATTTTGTTAAAAATTCACAATCAAAATTGATTAAAACATGGCTGAAGTCCTACTTAAGAGCTATCATGGTGCCACGTTTCATCTCTTTATCTTTAAAAATGACGAAGCTGTAAGCATTTTTGTTAATTTCCAATAGCCTATAATGGAGTGGTTTTCTGAAAATGGATCAAAGCTCCGATGGGAATACCCTCCACTGCAGGTATTCAATGTTTTTTAAACCATCCCCTCTCCGCTCTGAAAACTAGTCAAAGCCTTGAATGTTCAGAGTGAAGCGCACAGCCCTAGTATTCAGGGTAGGCATCTAATATGGCCTTTGGATGTCCTAAGGTGGAACAGAACCCTTGCACCCTCTGCCCTTGCACCAGGGCTACCATTTATTTCCAGAGCAGCTTTGGAATCCACTGAAAAACAGTGGGGTTCAGGGCCTACCCTGGCAATGCTTCAGCCCCCATTGCAGTTTCTGCCTGGATTCTGATGGGAGTAGAACTCTACCCTGTCCTTACTAAAGCAGGTGATTTATTGAGCCCTGGTGAACTTCCACATAGGGCTGGTTGGCTGCATTTGGATTGGCCAATCAAAGTTGTGCAAGCCCAGCCGTGAGGATAGTGTCCTCAAAAATAAAGGAGTTGGCTACTCCTGAACAAAAGGATAACCAAGAAAGTGGACTTTCCTGTGTTACAGATTGTTCTAGTTTTAATTGTAGTTTTAGAAGGTAGGAAGATGTCAACAGTGTGGAGATGACTTCTTTGGAGGAAGGAATTAGGTTCAAATTTCTACTTTTAGCTTGTCTTCTGGGATGGGATTTTGTTGGACAATGGGATGGGATTTTGTTGGACAACACTGAAAGAAAACCAAGAGAATTGTTTTTATACTTTTTTCCTAAATTAAATAAAAACACTTATTATTTCTTCCAGATTCTAAGGACCAATTATGAGTGAAACACTGTGTGAAAATACACAGAACAGAATTTTCAGAAACTGGCTGTATCGTATATCTGTAAGAAAATGCAGCCTCTGCCTTTGAGTAAAGGATGCAATTATGGCATATAAGAACTGTCGTTCGATGCCTGTTCTTATCTAAAGGAACAAAAAGGGGATGTGAAACTAAAGTTTTCTGCATGAAAAAACTAAGATGAAAATAAACATTACAAACAGAATTTATGGAAATTATTTTCTCTCTCTCTCTTTAGAGCATTTTATCCTCCTCCATACACTAGGTACTGCATAGATGGGGACAAAGGACATAGAGCCTTAATTGCTATTGGGCTTCTGCAGAAAATGACGCAACCTCCCCCCAAAAGCTAGCGGGGGTTGCTGAAGATGCATTGCAGTCCCTAACTAAATGTTTCCCTAACATTGTATTCTCCCTTTTGAAATCAGTGTTAATCATGCATTTGAGAGTATGGGAAATTGCTTTTCAAAAATTCTTGGATATTCCCAGCCATTAAAAATGTGACTTATTTCCCATGTTTAAAGGTTAATTTAAACCAAGCATAATCACACCTCTTCTAATTAGCCTCCTAAGCTCCAGTATAGCTGTGATTTTTTAAAAACAACAACAACAACCATCAAACCAACCAACACCTTTTGGCACAACTATTAAAAACACTAGTCTTGAGGGATTTGCGAAAATGGGAAATATTAGCTTCACGATACTTTTGAAACTGTTGCAACTCATTTTTCGTCCATCCTGTACTTAAACGGGTATTCTCCTGATTAAGCTGATGTTTTACCATTGGATTATTATGTTTATTTCATGTGAAGAAATATATATATATATATATATATATACACACACATACACACACACACACACACACACACATACCATGCAAATGTATGATAAGCCATGATAAAATGGAAACCACTGAAGGAAAATTCCTACAAATGGGGCCAATTAATCAACGGTTTACGCATTATGCCTGCAAAAAACATCATGCCTCCTTTTCCTTATGGTACAGTTTAAAGATGCATGCCTCCACCAAGCAACAGACAACTTCATAGAGTGGGGTGGGGATACTTACAATGCAATGTCACTGGATCACACAATAGTGAGTACTCCTAGATGTTGCAGTGAGGAAGATGCTTTTTTGCAGGGAGGGGAGTATCTCCATTGTAGGCATAACATGTAGGATTACAAAGGCTTTCAACACCAGGAGGATATCCAAAGTGTGGTTCCATTTGACACTAGTGTTCTTCTACAGTAATAGGAAAGTGATGTGTCTTCTCTGTAACCATTGCAATCAGAAGTTTTGCTGCAGTTGGAAGACCCTTAGGAGAGAGGAACTGCTTCTACATAGGATCTAATGGGGCAGATTCTGCTGCAGGAAGTGAAGCCTACTGCATATTACAGTCTCAAACTGCATAGACTGGTCCATAGAGTTACTGGGCTCCTCTACACCTAAGGGTGTAGCGGGAGGGAGGATCGCAGACTTACCTGCTTCCATGATCCTCCCCCCGCTTCTAGACGGCTGCACAATATCCCAGAAGGGAAGAGGGACATCACAGGCACCATTATTTTTAGAAGAGCAATGCCCCAATCTGATCCATCAAACTCAGCGCCCAACCCCCCACCATCCCAGGGATGGTGAAATTGCTGCCACCATCCTACCCCCATGGGCATGGAGCCACTCCACACAACTCTGTGCCTGTTTGAGGATCTGGGAGGCTGTGTCACACTAGCCATGGTCCTTGGGATTGTCCCGGGACTGTGAAAAAAATGGGACTTCCCCAGTTTCAGTTATCCCAGGGTCATCTCTAGGTTGTCCCTGGGATCCTGTGTGCATCATTTGGATGCACAGGGATGACCTTGAAATGACCCCAGGATAATTGCCTGGTGTAGACATGGCCCCAGACTCATAGTGGATGGAGAGACTGATGCATAACTTGACCCATAGCTTGTCTTTGCATTGATGGATGGGACTAGTTCACATTTTGTTCTATTCTATTCCCATTATTCTGTTCTTGAAATGAATATATTTCAGTATTTAACGCAGAAATAACCTAGCATATTTTCCAATGATTTCTCAGGATAATTCAAGTCACTACAGAAAATATCTAGCAGACATGCTGAGCCCTAAGGCTATCATTATTCTTTAAGACTGGGTGAAAAGTTCATTTGATAGCCTTTTATGCATTTTCTGTTTTGCTGAAAAAGTTGTGCATGCCATGGGTGGGAAGCAGGTGATAATTCATTCTATATTTTTAAAAGAGTGAAATGAAAGCTTTTAACACTTGAAATATAAAATGGTGTTATTAGATCCATTGAGAATGGCTATTACAATTTGGTTCTGGTGTTAAGAAAGACAGCAGAAAATTCAAAAATTATTTTTTTATGATTGCTATCAACATGAAGAAAACTTATTTGGCAGCTAATGTATTTAGTTTCCCACTGCGAACTGTGGGACGGATAAATTCCCTACATTGCAGATGCAATATCATATCAAATACCTCATCTTATCTGCCGAGTGGCAAACCCAGCAGCTTTTTCTGTGATCTGCTACTGCTACAGAAAAGTTGTGTGGATGATTCTTTCCACATATGTGCAGCACAGACAGGAGAGAGGCTGGAAGGGGGGTATATTATTATTAATAATAATAATAATAATAATAATAATAATATATTTATTTATTTCTTACCCGCCTTTCCCTCTGGATCGAGGAGGGGAACAACAATAGATATAAATACAAAGACCATAAAATAGATAAAACATTAAAAACAAATAAAACCAATACATTATTAAAAACATGTTAAAGCTCAACTAGGTAGGCCTGCCGGAAGAGATCAGTCTTCAAGGCTCTCTTAAATTCAAGAAGACTGCTGATTTATCGAATCTCTCCCGGCAGGCTACTCCACAGTCTGGGAGTGACAGAAGAGGAGGTCCTCTGGATGAGCAGTGGGGAATTCTACAGGCGGAGAAACATGTATGGGTGGGGAAAGAAACGTCATGTCAAGAATATGGATTGCCCTGTCTATCAGTAAGCAGCACAATCTACCACACCTTCCATGTTTTACTTTTTATGCTCCACTTCCTGTTTTGTTTTTGGCACCAAAAAAATGTAGCACCTCATCAGCAGTGCAGAGACCCCCAATTTTCCAGAAGAGATTTGGAGGACGCAGGGGGTGGGGTGGGGAGCTGCAGGGGGACAGAGATGATGCAGGAGTCCTGCTCTGCTAGTGTACCCTTCTTGTGGTGGAATGACAATTCTGCATCTCAGATCCGAGCATTCATTAAGAATAATGAAATAAAAAAACTGAGGCCCTCCGTTCTGTGAGGAAGAAGCACCACTATTAATAATCAAAGAACAAAAGTGTATAAAATGCAACAGGAGGGGTGGTTTGAATGTGCCATTAACTTATTGTTGTGGGATGGTGGGTCGTCAAAATAACCCTCGTTGTCCTCTGGCTCATTTCCTTCTGCTTTGAAGCATGCTACAGTCTCTCCTATTCTTAAAAAGCCTTCTCTCGGTGTGCTTTCTTTCTCTCTTGAACAACCATCCTGTTTTCCTTGTAACCATTTGTTTCAAAAGTCCTGGAGTGGGTGGTTTACTCTCATTGCCTTGATTTCTTACTAGTAACTCTGCTGTGGATCCTTTTCAACCTGGCTTCCATCCTTTGCATTCCATTGAGACAGCCTTTCCCAAGATTACCAATGATATTCTCATTGCGAAGTCTAGAAGCCGTTATTCTGTTCTTATTCTCCTGGCTCTTACTGCAGCCTTTGACACAGTTGATCATGATCTTCTGTTGGATTCCCTTCGTGACCTTGGATTTTGCGACTCTGTCTATGACTGGTTTGCTTCTTACCTGTCGGGTCATTCATTCAACGTGTTGGCTAATGGACACTTGTCTTCTTGCTTTCCCCTTTTAGTTGGGGTTCTTTGGGGCTCAGCCCATTGTTGCTTTCTTTATATATGTTGTCCTTGGTAATCTTATTCAATCTCATGGCCTCCAATATCATCTGTATGCTGATGATACACAATTATATCTTTCATCTCCGGAACTTTCTCCTGATGTTCAGGGTCGTATCTCAGCATGTCTTTCAGATATCTCAGCTTGGATGCTTCATCGTAGTTTAAAACTTAATATGGCAAAGACAGAATTGCTTGTTTTTCCTCCCAAACCTTTGCCCCACCTTTCATTCTCTATTACTATTAATAATGTTACACTTAATCCAGTTGAGGAAGCTCGAAGTTTCGATTTTATATTCAACTCCTCACTGCTCCTCATGTTGAGGCAGTAGCTAAGTCCTGTCATTCTTTCTTACATAATATTGTCAGGATCCAATCAATTTTATCTATCTCTTCTGCCAAGTCTCTTGTTCACACTTTGGTCATTTCTCAGCTGGACTATTGTAACCTTCTCCTGACTGGCCTTCCTTCTTCTCACCTTAGTCCATTGGTTTCCATCCATCATTCCGCTGCTAAGATCATCTTCTTGGCTCATCGCTTTGATTATGTCACTCCACTCCTGAATCCCTTCATTGGCTTCCAATTCACCTCAGAATTCAATATAAGCTTCTCCAGTTGACTTTCAAAGCTTGTCACAGTCTAGCTCCTTCCTATCTTTCCTCTCTTATTTCACATTATTGCCACATTCGTGCTCTTATCTCATCAAATGTTACATTTCTTACCTGCCCAAGGGTCTCTACCTCTCTTGCTCGGCTTCATCCATTTTCTTTCGCTGCCCCCTATGCCTGGAATTCTCTTCCAGAGCATCTGTGGACCACGAGTTCAATTACAGTCTTTAAAGCTCAATTGAAAACTTTTCTTTTTTCTAAAGCTTTTAGAACTTGATTTTTATCTTACTTTTATACTGTTAGTTTTATTGTCCCCTGTGCCTGTTTGGTGCATTCCCTTCCTTTTATTGTTTTATTGTGATTTTATCAGAATGTAAGCCTATGTGGCAGGGTGTTGCTGTTTTATTGTTTTACTATGTACAGCACCATGTACATTGATGGTGCTATCTAAATAAATAAATAAATAGTAACTCCCAGGATCCTTTCCAACTTGCTGATCTTAAGTCAATGTATTTGTGGGTAGAGCTATCAGTGTGGTTTGCCCTGAAGTAATACCCCTTAAGATCGGACAAAATATTGTTGATTGTTGGTAATGCTCAGGTCCTAAGATAGCTCAAGAAGGTTTAAGTCAAGGGTGAACAACTTCCAGGGGTTGGGAGGCTGCATTGTATTCTGGGGAAAAATGACAGGGGGGGGGAGACACTTGTGGACCATGGGCCATTAGTTGCCCAGCTCTTTCATAGAGGATGGGTGGTAATGACTGATCCTTATTCCAACCACTAGACCAGGAGGAAAGGGTGAGCCAAGGTCTCTGTGTAAGGAGAAAACAACAACAATCTAAGACTGCAGTTTTTTGAGTAAGACTGGAAGAGACACTTTGAAAGCCCTCTGGAAAGCGTGTGAGGAAGGCTTCAGCCTTCACAACTTTAACTGTCTTCATAGATTCCATATTCTGATGATATTCTCAACAGCTGTCGAAGACAGGGATTCAGATTCAATTATCTCATTGAGGGTTAACACATTTTGACAAAACCTTGGTTGATGCAAGGAGTGAAACAGTGTAATAATATCTGTGGAAAATGGGTGCTGCTTTGCAAAAAATGTTAATGCTGCTGATGTTGGTAAATTCAAGGTGGTCTGTGGATAGAGATCCATGTTTCTGGCTTCTATAGAAAATGTCCTCCAATAGTTCACCCCACATATGGTTTCACTGCAGGTAGATTGCAGGCTTTGCATGAAGAAGGTTCCATGTTCAATCCCTGTCATTGCCAGGAAGGGCTGGGAAAGATCCCTGTTTGAAAGCCTGGAGAGCTACAGCCAGACAATAATGAGCTAGACAATAGCTCAGTGGAGGGCAGATTCCTCTGTTCATCTGTTTACTTGTTCTCTGCTGGAATACTGCTTTCCATGATGAGATCAATATCACATCTTGGATTAGATGATTAGATGTACACGTTCCTAGTAAACAGGTTGGGCAATGTGCATCAAGTTGTAGTGTACTCAGTAGTGAGTACTTTAACCATTTGAGGGTATTTCTCAGCCAAATACCTAATATCTATTAACTGAAGATACACCATAATATCAGCTCTTTTGAATCCATGGGGTCATATGCATGCAATGTACACTGTACAACTGAATTATGGCTTCTCCTTAGATATGTGCATCTGATGCCTATGAAGTTTGAGTTCAACTCAAATTTTCTCCTTTCTTGTCATGAATGGAGACATTGCTAGCATGTGCTTTCTTGAATGCCAACAGACTTTCTGTTTGGTGTTACAGTGGAAACATTGGAATAGCGGTACACTCAGGGCAGAACTATGGGAAGATGTCTAGGGCCCCATTCAGCAGAATTAACCAGAGGGCATCAAAGCGCAGGAGGGCTAGCTCAGCGCATTTTGAAGTGATGTAATACACACTATCAAACTACCTAAAGGCCACCTGAAGTAAGTGAAACAATAAACCGGGGATACAACGTCTTCAGCCGGAAGGACTGCACCCGGTGCCAGAAGAGGGGCCAGAGCTGCACAGGTGCATGCGCACACACATAAACACAAACACACATGGGTGTGCGCACACTTACCCCAATTAGGCAATTTAATTTAATTTTTATTTAATGTATGGTGCACTGGTGTTTCAATCAGTATCTTTCACCTCCACCATCTCCCACGGCAGGCAATTTTGCTTACTCCAACTTCGACCATTTTCTTACTTCTCTTTGCTTTTGAAAAGTGTGTTCATCTCTGTTTCCTGCATTAGAAACAGTCACAGCAAATAGAACAAAGAGCCATACCATCGCCTGAGGGGGAAGTGACAGATGGTCTTTTATGAGTTCATCCGGCAGCTACTCAGAGAGGGCTCTATGGTTCCTGTTGGACCCTAGAGCATCCTCCCGGAAGTGGGAAGACAATTTTCAGGGAAGGAATGGTGGGTGAGCTGGAAGAAGGGGGAGGACCAAAGTGTGAGGGAGGACCAAAGTGTGGCAAAAGCAGCAGGAGGGGGCAAGCAACATTGGGGATGGCACCAATGGCCTTGGCAGAGCAACAGTAGCAATGTGGTTACTTTAGCAGTGCATGAATTTTCATGGTGGCAGCTGGGGGTCTTTAGTGGTACACAACAGGACTTGGTGGGCCACGTGCAGCCCACAGGTTATGCATCCCTGCCATCTAAAAAAAGAGCCCTCCCTTATAAGACCATTATGTCCAGAGACTAAAATTAACTGAATGCACCACTGAGTGGGAATACAGGAACGCCCCAAGAAGTAATAAACATCGATTTACATTTTTGAGTTCCTTAGAAAAGAAGAACCCTTGGAATTTAATTGAGTTAGCAGAACTTCACAGCTCCAGCCTCACATCTCTGAAGTTTGCCCCAAAGGATCTCTTCTTTGATAATACTGAGACATTTTATTCCAATTCTGTCATGATTGTGTCATATTTTCCAGGCATTTGTTGCAAGTAATTGATGTGTATTGATCTTTAAGGGTAGATCTGTTCCTCAGGAACGAAGTTGTGAGGACCAACAATTTACACCTTCAGCTAATAAAAGTTTTAGTAAAACTTCTACAAATCTTTGTGCCCGTGTGTGACAGGATTAGTTATTTTTCCTTTTACAACAACTTCAGATGCTGGGCCATTACGAATCAATGCTAAATATTCCACACCAAGCACCTCATCAACACGGCAGGTGTCCTATTCAAAGGGAATTTTGTCTAATGTTGTTTTTCACTCACTTTTCTTTTCCATCTTCAAAGCTGAGGCAGAAAAGGGGGGGTGAATGATGTCGCACAAATAATACCATTAGACACAGGGAAACTTCAACTGCAAAAGTGAATTTATGAACTTAAAATGAGTGTGCCTGCATAGTATTGGAATGATTCCCCCCCCTTTTTTTTTAGGAAGAAAGCTTTAAGCACTAGAAAAAAGGTCATCTATAATGTATAAGGAAGCCCCCTCCTGAAACTTGCATCATTTTATATTCTATTCCACATTGACGGGAATCTTCTTCCTTCAGATCTGCATGATTGATCTCAGTTCTGATCGTCTGCTCTCCATCAATATGCAGAACACCCACTGATATCAATGGGAGCTCTATACAAAGCGGCAAGAAAGAATATCAGAGATGAAATTCATTATGACCTAATTTAAAGATTCTTCCCTTCCCCCACCTCAGTACCAGCAGCAATCTACTACAAACTGGGAAATAGCATGGGAGAAACCTGGGTGTTTGGGACAGGAAGCACACTATCTGTTGGGTGATAGTTTCCAGAAACTTCTTGACATATAAATGCACAAGTTAACATGGATGTTTACTTCTTCTTTTTTTACGGTACACAATAAGACCTTTCAAGCAGGCTAAAATCTACCTCCCCGTGAATTGTGTGCATTGTGACTACACAATTATACCTTCATTTCTAATTTGGGCCTTGGTTTGAGGAATATGGATGATGAGTCCAAGGGAGAAAGACTTTTCAGTGGTGGCTCTACACGTCTGGAATCAGCTTCGTTCAGGGATTCGTCAAACCCCTTCTTTGCAGGTCTTCAGGAAGGCTCTAAAGACCCACTTGCTTTGGCTGGCCTTTTCATACTCTGTGGCCTGCAAGCTTTATTGCTGTTATCTATTTCAAAGTGTTTTATTGTATTTTATGGAATATTTACTCATTGCTTTTCTGTTTGTTTCTGTATTTTTTTTGTATTTGTATCTTGGAGGCTGCCTTGATAGGATTCTACTCTTAAAAGCAGCCTAAAAATAATTTTAAATCAATGAAAAAATAAGATAGGATTTCACAAGCTTAACATCTTTTAGGCACTATGAATATGAAGCATATCTGTGGATCCCTATGCAAACGTTCTCCTTCCAAACTTATCAGAAGGGGGTGGGTAGACACTAGCACAGAGGGCAAGGTCCATGGAGCTTAATTATCAATGGCACAAAACCTTCCTGCAAATCGCTCCTCCCACAATGCTGTCAGTAATTTTGGGGGCAGGGGATTAGCACTTGCCAATAATAAACCATTTAAAAATGCACCCGTCTCTAAAAATGTATTACACTCTCCTAAGCATGGTGTAGATATATAATGAGAGGCATTTTGTTTTTTAAAACAGCATTTGTACAAGGGGGGAAAAAACCTCCAGGATTTATGTGTGCTGTTATTTGGTTTACCTTGGTAACATGATAAGGGACAAAAGGTGTAAAACCAGAGCAGGAACCAGAGCACAGAGATTTAAAAGATCATAAAAATAGAAGAGATTTGACAAAACTATTAAGAAGTGCTATCACATCAGAAAGACTAGACAGGGACTTATCTATACACCCTGTATACCCCGGCATGGCTGTGCAGTGGCGCTGCATTGTTTATATGATGTGGCTGCCAACTCACAGCCACATCCAAACTGTGATTTTTCAGTTGCTCCAAGGTCACCATGTTGTTTCTTCGTTTGTCAGTGGTGGCCTTGGTTCGGGTTAAGCAAGTGAGTGTTGCGAGGGGCAGATCCAAGTGCAGGGTGAGCCCGGGAATGCAGGGCAGGAGGCAGGGGGTGGGTTTGACAAGCTGAATAGTTGCTGGTGCTGTGGTTTTTCCTGGTCGGATAGCCCGTGATTCCGCCTGCCATGTAACTTTCTTGATTCCACCTCACAGCAGCAATGCTGTGGGGTTTTGAGGGAATCAGCTACCAAAGCGGTGTTGTATAGATGCCCCCAAAGTTCCCCCCCAATATTAAACTCTTATATTGAATCAGGTGTTATTCCATATTCATTTGAGTAGGAAGCCCTTGTGGGATAGAGGAAGGAGGGATGGGGGAATCTATCAGTTTCATTTTCTCCCGCATTTAATTTTTTTAAAATCTCATGTTCTTTCTCTCCTGAATATGAAGAACTTCAGGAATTTTGGTAAATTCTTTTTTTAAAAAATGAACTGAAATGAAATTCTCACCCATCTGCAACAGCCAAATAGGTACAGCGATTCACAACATGGAGATGTGCCTGCCTGCCATAAAACTGCTAAAGATGAGGCGCCTGTCAGACAAAAAGAGGTGGCAACCCCAATTCAGCATTCAATAGGGATGTGCACGGCCACGAAAATCGTATCGGTATCGGGACTTCTGATTTTGACCTGAATCATATCGGGTAAAATCGATGTCCATCAAATCACTCCGGATCTGATTCCGATATGAAAACCAGACTTCCGATTTTAGAATCGGACGCCATTTTGAATGATTTTCCCCATAACCTAGTATTGTGTTAAAAATGCCCTATAACTTTTTTATTTTTAAGGGCAGTAGCATGAAACGTGGCTGCATTGCAGATGGGTTTGAGGTACTTATGTGTGTGAAATTTCAGAACCAGAGGTGCTGGCCTTTGGTGGCAATGAATTTTTGAAAAATGGGTTGCATTGGGGGGAAAGTCAGTTATGCCTTCAACTTTTTTATTTTTAAAGATAAAACCTTGAAACTTGGCTACATTAGAGATGGCATCTAGGTAGTCATGTGTGAAAAATTTCAGAAACATAGGTTCAAGTGTGTAGTGGCAAGGCATTTTTGGAAAAATGAGGAAAGAAACACATTTAACTTTTTTATTTTTTAAAGATAGAAGCATGAAACTTGGCCACATTGCAGATGGGCTTGAGGTACTTATGTGTGAGAAATGTCAGAAACATAGGTGCAGGTGTTTTGTGGCTATGAATTTTTTAATTTAAAAGTTCCAACATTTCCAAAACGGAGGGTTTGACAGCTGTCAAACAGCACCCCCCTCCCCTGCCTTCTCCCCCCTCCATTTTGGAACTCCGTTTTGGTATGAAGGCGGTATATAAAAGGCAGGAGCCACACCAAGCAGGAAATAGCTATATGAAAGCAGTATGTGGTATGTGCCTATAGGCCCCAACAGTTGTCAGTGCACTTCAATCCCACTATAAAGCAGTAGTGTGACTCCTGCCTTTTATATACTGCTTTCATACAACTTTCATAGTGCTATATCCTGCTTGGTGTGGATTAGGCCCTGGATGGATGGACCTGCCAGTTTCAATTATACCCACATCCATTTTAAATAAATAAATAAATAAATAAATAAATAAATAAATCTCAATTTCTTTTTGTCCTGAATATGGCAAACTTTGGGAATTTTGTGAAAACTGAACTCAACAGAAACTCTCACCCATTCTTTGAAGGCAGGAAAGAAGGCAGGAATGAAAGAATAAAGGCTGTTCCCTCCTACTTATTTGTCTTCCTCTGTACTATTCTTCATATTGGTACTGCCCCATGTATCCTATGTCACTTGATGGAATCCTTTAGCCTAGTACACAGAAAGAATAACAGCTCACCAGAAGCTGCTGTTTGTTTTCAAAGGAAGCATGCTGAGTAAATACCAAGCATGTTGTGTGCTTTATTCTTATTGTTACCTTGATGGAGTTGGGAAGTCAACATGCACTAATATCAGACAAATGTTCTGCAGTCTTTTCATGTCGGCAACAGTAGCGCAGGCATAATAAATCACTAGAACAAATTGTCAGGCCAGTAATGTGGCTTGTGCTGTGCTGATTCTCATTAAATATGAGTGCAATTGAAGAAAAGTACCGCACGCTGAATCCAGCATTCTTAATGAGATATGCTACCGCAATTAGTTTTGCTGCCCAGGTATGCACTCTGTCATTTAGTTCACCCAAAAGGAGCATGTGACAGAAGAACTTTAGCAAGTGTCTGGCAAGGTGAGGCACTTTGACACTTTTTTCTAAAATATGACTTTCCAATGTAATTTCGAGTGACCTTCACAATATGGCTAGGCTTTCGAAAAGTCTATTGTTAATCAATATTAAAGCCCAAAGTGAGTGTTTTATTGATAGTTAAACTAATGCAGTTGATAAATCTTTTCACGATGTCTTACAAGCGGCTACATGTCCAAGTGGAATGCTTCATGAATGTCAGCCTAAAAATTGTTTGACAAAAACTTGATGAAGTTTATTTGACATGACAGAGCCAAAATTCTCTTATGGCATGTAGCATCTCTCTGTCATTTCAAGGTTGGAAGTAAATATACTGGGTTATGATCATCAACTCATAATGTGTCTTAAATTACACACAAAGCAAAGGGTGGACGAGTCACCATTACAAGTGTGAATTCATTCATTAGGCAAGTGCACAGGGTTAATTAACCATTGAACTAAGTATATTACATAGTAGACACCCAGACAAATTGATGTCCTTATTATAACAGATCCCATTCTATCAAGAAACACTCTTAAGTAACAAGTATTGGAGAGCATTTTGTTATAGAAAAAGTGGGTGCTGTTTCCTTATCACAGTCTTCCCCATCTAGTCCCCTCCAGATATTTTGGTCTATAACTCCCAGCCTTCCTGACCATTGACCATGCTGGCAGGGGGTAATGGGAGTTGAGGTCCAAAACTCTTGGTGGACACCAGCTTGGGGAGGACTGCCTTATCACATGGATGAGTTGAACCAGAGTCTCTGCCCCCAAGTTAAATTTGAAGGGGTAGAAATGGAATAGCTCTGCCTACTGCACTGCAATGTAAATTTAGCATGGCAAAGTAAAACTGACCCCCAAAATGGCACAGTTTGGAACTGCTGCACTCAGATCCGATTACAAGAGGAGGAATGTTTTAGTTTGTAGGTGTTTATGTTACTCTGAGGATGAGCAGCATACATGCCCAAGAATTAATTGCACTGATTATTGTTTCTTTATCCTGGGAGAAAAAACATGTCTCTTTAAAAGAGGTGAGGGGAAAACCCACCAGCAATGGGAAATTAACATTTTATCTATTATTTGTAAGCAGAACAGACTAGTGCAAGGCTGCGGTTTGTTAAAGAAAGCCCAGAAATCTCACCCCAATAACCTTTACATGGACTTACAACTCAGTGGTGCATATTAAGTACAGCCTCCACTTAATGAAGCTGGATCTTTATATTTTAGCACTCATTTGGAAAACCAATTAACTCTGGCTCTATTGAACAAACTCGAACAGGAAATAAATCAAGTGTTAAAACATTGGTGAAGAGCCAGACTTTCTGTAATTAGGGTACTGATGTGCCCAGGGCTGACTAGTGGTACTGAGTGCCATAGATTGACAACTTCCACTTTCCAAAGCAATTAGAATTGTTAATGTCCCTTTGCTGCACAGGTTGAAATCTAGCGAAACCATGACAGTATTTTGATCTCAGGAACGTAGGTGGCTTGGTTTAAATTTAAACCTACAAGTTCTTCATTGATGTTATTTTGGTTCTAGATTATATTACGGTTCTTCTTTGGTGAAAAGCATTTCTAAGATCCCAAACCTACAAATATTTACTTAGATGTGAATTCCAGAGACCTTTATTTCAAGCAAGTGAATGTAACATCACAGCTTGACACCTTAAAACGAAACCTTAAAAACTAAACCAGCCTAAGTTTGTTTTGTTTTTAGGCTTATAGCTTTTTAAAGTTATTATAGTGGTTTTAAATGTATGTGTGTATTGTATGTTTTTGCTGTTTTAATTTTTGTATATCGTTTTAATTGTTTTAATCTTATGTAAACTGCCCAGAGAGCTTCGGCTATGGGATGGTATACAAATGTAACAAAATAAATAAATAAATAAATTACTTGGAAACTGTTTTCAAAGCAACTTACTTCTAGCCTTAAGGCTGCAATTATGAGCCTATCCACACACACAGGATAAAACACTTTGAAAACGTTTTGAAAACTGTATATGCAGTGTGTCCTGGACCCCAACAGTTCTCAAAACTGTTATAAACCGTTTTAAACCATTTTAAACAATTGTAAAGCATAGTGTAGATAGGCTCACTGTGTATGCTTTCTTGGGAATAGTTATCACTGAATTCATTGTGACTAGCTTCCACGTAAACAGGATCAGGACATTGACCTGTTAACTGCCTTTTAATCAATTTATTGATTGATTAGGATGTTATACTATTTATATTTTCATATATTTTGAAGATATGAATTTAGATTTTTTTTTCTTGGCCAAATAATTTTTTAAAAATTATTTTTTTTCTTTAGAACACCATTTCAAATTGTAATAGCTGAATCTGGAGATGTGCATAGGAAATGCATAGCTGGAACCCTAACCCTTTAACAGGAAACTATTACTTGATATCCACCCAATGATGGGATGTAGTCTGGCAGGCCTACCCAGATGAATATTAACCCAAGAATTTTGAGATGTCTTGATTGTTTTATAGGCTCTTTTATTTAATTTTATGTATGATCTATATTGTATTGTACTAATGTTGCTCCCCGCCTTGATCCAAAGGGAGAGGTGGGTAAGAAATTATTATTATTATTATTATTATTATTATTATTATCTATCTCCTCACATCTTGCACTTGCATGCTGTTGTGTTTTCAGAGGGTAATTGTGCTGGTTGTTGCTCAGCTGTTGTGGAATTGTGAATGGCTGAGGGATTTTATTATATTTAGCAGAATATAGGTATCACAAACAAATAAAGAAATAAATACAGAAAACTCTTGAGTGCCCATATTCAATTCTTCTTCAGATATTCTTGGCTTATTAACCATGGCAAGCTTGCTCTGAGTTACGTTGATTGCTAGACATGAAAATAAGTCTGAGCTGTCAGAAGGAATGGTGTAATGGCCACTCATGTCACAAGCATACCTTTAATAAAGGTTACGCCTATGTCTTACCCTCCTAAGCAACTCTTAGGATATATTTATTCATATTTGCACATATTGACCACTGTTGTACTTAAGCATCACCCAGAGTGGCTACAATATTAAAACCAATGAAAATTTAAAATGCAATATAGTAAAATACGCAGCCCTCTTGAACCAGACTAAAAGCACAACATAACTAAAAAACAGCAGCACTTCTGATTTTCTTATAACACCCTTCCCAAATACACACACACACACCAGCATGCAGATACCAAGTCATAGGAAAACCCTGCCAATATTTATGCTTGTGCAGGCCCACTTGCACGGGCTGCCTATTCAAGCCTGATTCAAGGTGCTGGTTTTAACCACTAAAGCCTTATACAGTTTGGCACCACAGTACCTAGCGGAATGCCTCTCCTGACATTAACCTACCCGTACACTATGTTCAGCAGTTAAAGGCTTCCTCTGGGTAAGGCTTGGAAGAAACAACAACGGAGAGGGCCTTCTCAGTGGTAGCCCCCCAATTATGGAAAAATCTATCTGAGAAGGCCCGCTTGGCACCAACATTGTTATCTTTTCAGTGCTAGGTTAAGACCTTTCTCCTTACTTAGGCATTCAGCAGCATATGGATTTATCTTATGGTTTATTGTTTAAAATTGTTTTTAGATATATGTTGTCTCTGTGTGCTCTGTCTGTTTATGTGTTTTATGTAAATGGTTTTACACTTTGTATAACATATTTTAATGGCTTTTAATCTTTGTAAACATAATAATAATTTACTTGGCACTGGAGATGCTGGTTGGGGAAGCAACCAGGCAGATCTTTCCTGGAAGTGATTTCCACAGAGTGATCACCACAACAGGTAAGGGTAAAGGGGGGGGGGGATTTCTCAGGTGAAATGTCAAGTTTTGAAAATGGAATCGCTAAACTTTCCTTTCTCTTAGCTTTCCAATTAGCTGCTCATGTCCATACCAGCCATGCAATACTGGGAAAGAAAGTAGACAGTTGTGCAGGACGTTGGAAGAGACACTTATTTTCAGTTACCTGCCTAATAGCACAATCCTAGGCAAGGCTACACAAAATTTAATCCCATTGAGTTCAATGAGGCTTACTCCACAAGTAAATGGGTAAAGGATTGCAGCCTAAATCAATACATGATTTTTGCCCAAAATACATCCATTGCCTGACCAAAATGGGCATTCTGGTGCTGTGGTGTGCTAATATCGTGATTGACAGGGAGTATGATACCTGAACTATGGAAATAAGGGTTTGTTTTTTCCATTTAAAAGATATATCACCTTAATATAAGATATATCTTACATCTCTGACCACCTTGATTTGCATTCCCAAAGAAAATATTAACATGTTGAAATTATTGTGAACAATTCTTTCAAAGTTCTGACCCCATATTTTACAACTGGATTTTACTCAATTGTATTAACTTTGTATCCATGAGATTCAATGTTAGCAATGTTAGCAAAAACCTTTTACACACTGATGGATATGTACTTTGTTGCCAATTATACAAGAAAGTCAACGGAGAAGCCTAAGAATTAGGGATGTGCACTGACCCCCCGGATCGGATCGGATAGCGGATCGGAATCGGACCTGGGGGGTCGGATCAGATCGGATCGGAGGCTGGTCGGATCGGATCGGACCAGATGTCCGATCCGGATCGGACGCCATTTTGAATGCTTTTTCCCATAGCCAAGTATTGTTTTACAAAAACGCCTATAACTTTTTCATTTTTAAAGATAGAAGGATGAAACTTGGGCACATTGTAGACTGGTTAGGGGTAGTTATCTGTGAGAAATTTCAGAAAGATTGGTGCATGCATTTTGTGGCAATTAATTTTTTAATAAATACCCAGGAATGCCTATAACTTTGTCATTTTTAAAGTTACACACATGAAACTTTGCCACATTGTAGGGGGTACCTTGGGACCTATGTGTGTGAAATTTCAGAAACATTGGAGCTTTCCTTGTGTGGCAATTAATTTTTGAAACAATGAGGAAAGAAACACCTATAACTTTGTCATTTTTAAAGTTACACACATGAAACTTTGCCACATTGTAGGTGGTACCTTGGGACCCATGTGTGTGAAATTTCGGAAACATAGGTGCTTGCCTTGTGTGGCAATTAATTTTTTAATAAATACCCAGGAATGCCTATAACTTTGTCATTTTTAAAGTTACACACATGAAACTTTGCCACATTGTAGGCGGTACCTTGGGACCTAGGTGTGTGAAATTTCGGAAACGTAGGTGCTTGCCTTGTGTGGCAATTAATTTTAGAAAAATGGGTAGTGGTGGGGTAAATACAGTTACGCCTCCCACTTTTTTATTTTTGAAGATACAAACAGGAAACATGGGCACATTACAGGTACCACTTGGCTTGATATGTGTGTAAAATTTCAGACAGCTGGGTCCAGGCATGTGGTGGCAAGGTATTTTTGAAACAATGAGGAAAGAAACGCCTATAACTTTTTTATTTTAAAAGTTAGAAGTCTGAACATTGCTCACTTTGTAGATGGGTTAGGGGTAGATATGTGTCAGAAATTTCAGAATTATAGGTCCAGGCATTTGATGGCTATGGAATTTTTAAATTACATGTTTCAAAAAAATTTCTACAGAGGCCAGGTCTTCCCCTCCCGCTTCCCGCGAAGAAAAGGAAACACTCTCTCGTCTCGATCCCTTTGATCCTTGCTAGTAGTATCCATTACAGGGCTCGTGTTTCCTTTCCTACTTTCACTTTTCAAGCAGAACGGCTGAGCCTAGCTGAGTTTTGCAGCCATGCGTGCAAGGAAGGATCACTCTGGTCTCGATCCCTTTGATCCTTGGTAGTATCCATTACAGGGCTCGTGTCTGCTTGAGTACAAAGTGAAAGCAGACACGAGCCCTGTAATGGATACTACCAAGGATCAAAGGGATCGAGACCAGAGTGATCCTTCCTTGCACGCATGGCTGCAAAACTCAGCTAGGCTCAGCCGTTCTGCTTGAAAAGTGAAAGTAGGAAAGGAAACACGAGCCCTGTAATGGATACTACTAGCAAGGATCAAAGGGATCGAGACGAGAGAGTGTTTCCTTTTCTTCGCGGGAAGCGGGAGGGGAAGACCTGGCCTCTGTAGAAATTTTTTTGAAACATGTAATTTAAAAATTCCATAGCCATCAAATGCCTGGACCTATAATTCTGAAATTTCTGACACATATCTACCCCTAACCCATCTACAAAGTGAGCAATGTTCAGACTTCTAACTTTTAAAATAAAAAAGTTATAGGCGTTTCTTTCCTCATTGTTTCAAAAATACCTTGCCACCACATGCCTGGACCCAGCTGTCTGAAATTTTACACACATATCAAGCCAAGTGGTACCTGTAATGTGCCCATGTTTCCTGTTTGTATCTTCAAAAATAAAAAAGTGGGAGGCGTAACTGTATTTACCCCACCACTACCCATTTTTCTAAAATTAATTGCCACACAAGGCAAGCACCTACGTTTCCGAAATTTCACACACCTAGGTCCCAAGGTACCGCCTACAATGTGGCAAAGTTTCATGTGTGTAACTTTAAAAATGACAAAGTTATAGGCATTCCTGGGTATTTATTAAAAAATTAATTGCCACACAAGGCAAGCACCTATGTTTCCGAAATTTCACACACATGGGTCCCAAGGTACCACCTACAATGTGGCAAAGTTTCATGTGTGTAACTTTAAAAATGACAAAGTTATAGGTGTTTCTTTCCTCATTGTTTCAAAAATTAATTGCCACACAAGGAAAGCTCCAATGTTTCTGAAATTTCACACACATAGGTCCCAAGGTACCCCCTACAATGTGGCAAAGTTTCATGTGTGTAACTTTAAAAATGACAAAGTTATAGGCATTCCTGGGTATTTATTAAAAAATTAATTGCCACAAAATGCATGCACCAATCTTTCTGAAATTTCTCACAGATAACTACCCCTAACCAGTCTACAATGTGCCCAAGTTTCATCCTTCTATCTTTAAAAATGAAAAAGTTATAGGCGTTTTTGTAAAACAATACTTGGCTATGGGAAAAAGCATTCAAAATGGCGTCCGATCCGGATCGGACCTCATCGGATCGGATCGGATCGGAGGTTGTCCGGATCGGATCGGATCGGATCGGATTTTCCCGATTTTGGGTCGGATCGGATTCGGATCGTGGATCGGATCCGATCCGATGCACACCCCTACTAAGAATAAGCTTTCCTACTTCAGATCTAGATTTTCTAAATTTATATCCAGCTTCTATTCTTGGTTTTGTTTGGGGATCCCATGCTTTAGTTTACATTCCTATAAAATATATTTATTACAGTTATTACATATTTCAAAGAGTTTCACCATCCAAAACACAAACATTCCAACCAACTTATTGATACAATTCCTGGAGGATAGCTCATCCTGTTCTTCTGATTCTGAACTACCAACTAGACTTTGCTGATTAGCCATGCTTGTCTTTTCCTTTTCTTTTTCTTTCTTTTTTCTTTGAAAGATTTGCATATGCTTTTTATAAAAAAAGATATGCATATGCTTCCATTTGAATACTAATTAAAACCCTTAACTTAAAGGCAATGAAGATTCTGTCTGTTAATAAATTCCACGTCAATTGTCATATGATAGAGAAGTTGGGATCTAGGGACCAGTATGAATTTAAATCCAACCCCTAATGAAGATGTAGTGCCTACCCAGGATATTTAAACTTTAAAGCTTCAGAGCTAGATGGAAGAGTGAATTAAATTCTTCATATTAAATGTAGCTGAAATATATATTATGAATTACACCTGTTATACATTTAGAACCAACTTGCAAATACTTCTAGACATAGTGTGCACAATTCCTTATTTCACAGGGCATCAGCAATCTTTTCAAGTTAAGCTGCCATTTAGCATCCTTCCCATTATTCAAAAAATAATCATGTAGGATGTGGATTTTACAATATTTTTAGTCATTTGGATATTTTTGTATCTTGAGTCCTTGAAAAACTTGTTTATGGAATGCATATATCTTTCATGTAACATGAAGATACTGGTAATGTTGTTGTTTTGGGGAAGGGGAACTTGTAAGTTTAAAAGTGAAGTTGTTTGCAGAACTGTTGATTTATATCCAAAGCATTAACTTAATACAGTCGAATGAAATGTCATAACCCCCTGAAGGATCAAGTTCATAGTCTGAGTAAGGGATCTTCTGGCCATAGTCAGGGAGTGCTTCTGAGAAACTGGGGCTTGTGCACTAGCCACAGTCTTTCCTGGAAAAGACAGATCTGTCCACTACACATCTTTGCTCCTATCCAGTTGGGGTATGTAACATGCTTTAATGGGGCAGCCTCTTGAAAGTGTATGGAGACTACGTGGGTGCAGAATCTGCATTGGTCTCTGATTCATTCTCAGGCACAATTTGTTTATTTATTTATTACATTTGTATATTGCCTGATAGCCGAAGCTCTCAATTCAACAGCTGGTTGTTATCTTTAAAGTCCCTATATGGATTGGGCCCAGGTTTTCTAAAGGATCATCCTTGAATCCCATATGAACCTGACTGACAGCTGAGGTCCATGTCCTGCCAATATTTGAGATGTGATTAGTGGTGATTTGGGAAAGGACCTTTTCAGTGGTGGTGCCCAGGCTATGGAATTGCCTCTCCTTGAATGTTTGTATGGACCCCACAGCACAGGCTTTTTCTTGGGCTGTAATGCCCATTTTATTCCATCAGGCCTTTAGTCTCAAGTGACTTCTTTGTTGTCCTTGCTCTTTATTATCAGTTGGAGTATTGGATTATTGCTATGTTGCATTTCTTAATATTTTCTGCTGCTCTGTGGATTTTAGTATTTTGTTTTGTTTTTCTACTTGGCATTTTAATATTGTGGCTGTTGGTTTTATTTTAATACTGTGGCTGTTGGCTTTATTTGCTTTTATTGTATTAGCAAAATTTTAAGGCCTCCAGGTGGAAAATTACCCAATAAATAAATAAATAAAGTCCAGAATGGTTAGAGAATTTTAAAAGAAAGCTTGATGTGGCGAATTAATGTTTGTTGGATGAGATTTTCCTTTTGTTTTGGTCCATAGGTTGTTGAACAATTAGTTAGATGCATGGGGCTGGATTTAAGATTTAGCTAATTTGAGGGTAACATCAACAAGCTGGGGGAACTGTAACTTATTGCAACATCACCTTCCTCACATTTATTACATGCAAACAGTATGAAAGACTCAAAACAGGTGTGAAACATCCTGCAAAGACTGGACTAAAGCTAGGAATACTATTCTGAGTTGCTCTCATTTGAATATAACTTTTCATGTTCTGATTTGTCTATTGGGAGGTGGGAGTTGTAGGACAAAACATCTGGAGGGCCACCACCCCTGATGATGCATGCTGAATGCCCTCTTAGATTCTGAACCTATTACACACTGAAACCTCACAATGACATTCACTTGGTTCTTAAGATAAGTTAATTAAAGGAAGTCTGTGGGAGAAAACTTTCCTATCTCCCTTCCACATTGTTCAGAAAGACACCTGACCTCCAGAGAGACTTTCTGGGAGCAAAAGTGAGAGGAAGGAATGGGAAACTTTCCTTATATTAATCTCCTGAAGTAAGCTATTTTAGGATCCAAGCCACATGGATATTTATTCCTCTTTGTTCTTATACCAGAAGCATAATAGCTGGAATCAATAGTCACATGCACTTCCTCTCCTCCCAGGTCATTGCAATGTGTAAAAACACCTGCCACATTACACCTTTTCTGAGAGAAGTAAATAAGGCCCTTTTAGTTTGTGTTTTCATAATCAGCACCGTGTCAATTCAAGTCATCCATAACAATGCCAGATTTCCTCCTGTGAGAGCTAAATGTAATGAGTGGTTTTAGGATGAGAAATGTATACTCTAAGAAAAATCTATGGTTCAGAACTTGCTACTCCTGGCTCTCTGTTTATTGGACACAAACCTTTTCTATCAGGTGTCTATTATACCTTTCTTTATGTCCTGAGTGACTGCCTTGGAGTATCCTGTTTTTGTCTATAAGCCAGTGCAGTTGGATTGGAGAAAATATTTGCTGCCATGAAATGTGTTTAAAATGTTTGATGTGGAGAGCTGTTTAGGGCAGAGGAGGAAAATAAACCAGAACTTAAGTTAATTTATATAATGGAATCTACAAGGTGACAATTACTTACAACAATATATTGATTGTCTGGTAATAATCTATCTATCTATCTATCTATCATCTATCTATCATCTATCTATCTCTATCTCTCATCTATCTATCTATCTATCTATCTATCTATCTATCTATCTATCATCTATCTATCTCATCTCATCTCATTTCATCTCATCTCACAGACATGCAGATACAGGGCACAATACTCTGAGACAATACTCTGTTCTTAAAAACTTAAAAGCCCCAGTGAGGAAAGGATACACGAAGGTTGAAAGAAACTAAACTAATCTGTGTGAAGCTTCATCATACATCAATATTATGCATGCTGATAATTATTAATAGAGGGGGAAAGGTCAGCAAAAAGTAAACCAAAGAGAAACAGAGATGAATGATAAGGAGCTAAAAGTGGGATTTTGAGTTTTATCTTGAGAACAATGATGAAGGAGATACAGTTTTGAGGTATAGCAGGCATCAGCAATATGGAGGAGGATTATTATGATCTGGTAGATGCTATACTTTGGGCTTTAAAAAAAAGCTTTAGGTGAAGTCCCTCACCAAATGTCCCAAAGAAAATGTTGCAGTCATGGGAAAATGGGACTGTTTGAAAAACAACAAGAAGAAACAGGAAGGAGAGTTCTCATAAAAACAGTGGAATCCTGCAGGAAGTGGTATTGGGAAGGATATATTTAATTTATACATAAATGCTCTGGAGTTCGCAAAGAATACCAAATTATTCAAGATAGTGGATCTCAGGCAAACTGTGAAAACTATGGCCATGTCTACATCATGCATATATTCCGGGGTCGTCTCTAGGTCATCCCTATGTGTCCAAATGATGCACAGGAGATCCTGGGGTCAAGCAGGAACAACCAGAGACTTTCCCCGGAATAACTGGGACAGTGTATTTCCCAGTTTTTCTGTGGTCCCAGGACACTCCTGAGAATTGCAGCTGGTGTGGTGCACGAACACGGGTCATCCCTTCTTCCCTGCGAGTAGCGGGGCTCTGGAAATAAGATTGGAGCTCCACGGGGGCAGTCCATGCCCATTGGGGGTGGGGTGGGGAGCAGTTTCAAGGTTTTCTTTTTTAAACTTACTTGAGGAGGAGTGCAATTGTGCTCCTGTCTCCATTTGACAAAAAAATGGCACCCACAATGTCCCTCATGACTCCTGGGATGACACATGGGTATGAGTATGCAGGAGGATGTTTCCAGAAGCAGGTCAGCCCGGGATCCTCCCCCATCCCTCCCGGAAGGCTCATAGGTGTACATGAGCTCTACATCTGGGTTGAACTTTCAGTTCAGCTGGACTTTGGAGGTTTCAGAGGAATGGTTGGGCAGTGAAAACCCTCCTGAGGAGTGCACATTTAGGTGGAGAAGAATTTTAGGGTGTATGTGTGTGTTTCTAATGCTTACAGGTGATGAGGGACCAAGGCTTGATTTTTCCTTGCTTTAAAAGAGTAATCGCCTAGTGTTGTTCCCAGGGGTGACTGTAGTCCACATTTTCAAAGCAAAACTTGGCAGCAATGGGGCTACTAGGACAACTTTCCAGCCACTTGGAGCAGCAAGAGGACAAACAAAGGAACACTCAGCTGCCTCATAAACTGTAAGTATTAGAACATCCCCACCAAAAGTCATTTGCCCTTCATTCGGTCTCCCTGAAAGTCGTTCCCCCACCTTCACATAGGAGGAAGGGGGGGGGACTTTCATCCAGCCTTAGGCCGGATCTACACATCGTCCTTGATGCGCCCTCCCCGCGCCACAAGCCGCTTTGGAGTGCTGCACTTCGTCTAGTGTGGCTCAAGCCTTGGGGGCTCTACTCGCGCTCTCGCCGCCACCGCCCTTTCATCCCGGCCGGTCCCAGGGAGGGAGGAGGGAGGGTTGTAAACAAAAGCTAGCAATTGGAAATTCCTCTCCCAATCGCTGGCTTTTGTTTACAATCCTCCCCCCTCCCTCCTCCCTCCCCAGGACCGGCCTGATGAAAGGGCGGCAGCCGCGGCAGCGCGGGCAGAGCCTCTGAGGCTTGAGCCACACTAGGCGGGGTGAAGCGCTCCGAAGCGGCTTGTGGCGCAGGGAGGGGGCATCAAGGACGACGTGTAGATCCTGCCTAAGGCTGGATGAATAAATAAACAAATAAACAAATAATAAAGATAAATGGCAGGTGTAAATTCAGTGTAACTATAAAGTGATGCAAAAATGACTCAACTTCATGTACACACAAACTGGGCCTGAAATGGAAGGAAAGAGCTTGTAAAACTGCAGAGAAAAACCTTCTGAAAATGTCTCCTCAGTGAGGCACAGCAGTGAAAAAGATGAATTTAGTGTTTGGAATTATTGGGAAAGGAGCTGAATAGAAATCAGCAAGTATCACAATGCCATTAGATAAATCACTGGGGCAGCCACAACAATGATTAGTTCTGACTGAGTTTGAAAAAGGATATCATAGAGATGGAAAATGTACAGAAACAGGCAACTAAAATGACTAAGAGGTCATAATATTTTCCTTGAAAGGAAAGGCTAAAATGTTTAGGACTTTTTAGTTTAGAAGAAAAGATGACCAAGGCAAAATATAACAGAGATTTATAAAATTATGCATGTGTAGGGAGTAGTTGGGGGGGAAATCATCCTCTTTCATGAGACCAGGAATTACCAGGAGTTACTAGATGAAGTTGAATGGTGTTACATTCACAACACACACAAGAAAGCACTTATTCACACAGTGTACAATTAACATATGAAATCTGTTTCCACAAGGGATGGTGAAATCTGGTAACTTAGATGACTTTGGCATAGATTACATGGAGGATGGGTCTGTCAGTAGCCATGATGTGGAACCCCCATGCTCAGAGGCACTATATCTCTCAATTGGGCATGGATGTTTATTTATTTATTACATTTATATCCCACTGTTTTTCCTCCAAGGAACACAAGGTGGTGCACACAATCTTCTTCCTCTCCATTTTGCCTCCACAACAACAACCCCATGATGTGGGTTAGGCTGAGAGTCTGTGACTGGCCCAAAGTCACCCAGTCAGCTTCCATGGCCAAGTGTAGACTAGAACCTGGATCTCCTGGCTCCCACTCCAACCACTACACCACAATGGCTCTCCATGTTTCCATGCCTAATTATGGAAAGTATGTTTCTGGCCTGTATCATTTTTGTATGTGTTTACCATAAATCCATTCCATCCAGTTTCTACATAAATATGTAAGTTGTTAATAAAGAAAAAAAATCTGCATGGAAGTTTGTATATAAATACAGACGTTTGAATGTATTTTCTCTGAAAAGGCCCACTTTCAAAGGGGAAGTTTTGACCTCAGATACATTATTCCAGCCCCTTCAAAAACCTCTGTAGCCCTTGCCTCTCTGACATTAGAGAAGGGTAGAAGGAGATGTGCTGGGAGTGGGCCAGTAGCCATGCCGGGAGAGGATCCACAGCTCTCTTGGGCCAGATCTACACCAGGCAGGATATGACACATTGAAAATGGTTTAAAAACAGTATATATAGTGAGTCCAGGGCCCCAACCGTCATCACTTATTATAAACCATTTTAAAGCAGTCATGTAGACCCTGCCTTGGTTTCCAGACCTGCCCCCAAACCAGCCACTGATCTATGCCAGCTCTGGAACTGGCTCCAATGGGAGGGAAATTTACAACCAAAACCAAAATGGTGGATGGTGATGGAGTGGAAATCTGTTCTACCCAGCTGGGCTTGTGCTGGCAGAGCATTGGATTCCTCAGAGGCTCTGACATGGGAACTCTTTGCAACAAATGGCAGGATTGCTCAACTTTCATACTTAATCTCAAATTATGCATTTTTACACCTTTTTGAATTGAGATCTGTGCCCCAACATCCAAAAAAAATGAAAAGATAGAAGTGCAAAATTAGATAGTTAGCTATGTTATGATTTGATCACAGCAAATTCCAATACACACTGTACCTGAACTGCATCTCCTGGACTAATGTAATGATTGGAATGTAGATATCTATTTACTTTCATACTTCTCAAATGTTCTGACAGAATTGTTGACCCCAAAATATATCAAAATGCACTCAAAAATATGTATTCTGAGATAATATATTTAAACATATTCAAATATATTTTGGGAGAAAATACATTAAAATGTGTATTTAAATAGATCTTTTCATGCCGCTTTTTAAAAAAATGGCAGATTAATATAGACAGGGTATGGAACAGACATGTGACTAGGGGTGGAGCAACATTCATTTACTTCACATTGAATATGAACTCGGCTAATATGTTCTTCCTGAACTTATTATTATTATTATTATTATTATTATTATGTGAACCAGAATGCAAATATTTTCCAGTTTTCCCACTTACATGAATCTTGCAATGTAAACCTCTGATCAAAACTGTATACATTAGGGAAAATTACATACAAAAATGCATACGTGAAGGAAAATTGTGTATGAAAACACCTGTATTAGGGGAAATTGCTTCCAAAAAATGCATATGTTAGAGGAAATTGTGTATGGATTTTTGTGCAAATGAAAGTGCATATACATTTTTCATACAGACCTTTATTTTTATTTTTTAGTTGCAATCTGATACAGAAATAGGATTGGAACAAATGTATGTGTTTTAAAAAAAATGCAGATATTATAGAAAGTGAAACATAAAGATTCACCCATCCCTACCTATGAGTAAATTCATCTTTTGTCCTGGTATGTTCTGGGCCGGACTACCAGATTCATGTGTCAGTCCCTCCTGACCCGTTCTACCTCACAGATGATGGTGTTCTGGTATCATGCATTCCAGGACCTTGCCCCTCTGCTGTGGAATTCACTCCCCCTGTCACTGCAGATAACTTAGAATTTGGAGGTGTTTGAAAACGTTTCTTTTTGATAGAGGGGGTTGGCTGGTTGTTCCTCCATGCTGGTGGTCCTTGTGGTGGCCATGACACATTTTATGTGGGTTTTATTTTAAGGTTTTATTGTTATATTCTTTTAAACCCATTTAAGGTCTTTTATCAGAATTATTGTATTTATTGCATTTTTGTAAATTGCTGACCTATTTTATTTCATGTACAGTGCTTTGTAACAAAGCACTATAAAATTATTATTATTATTATTATTGACCAAAAATAGACCAATCCATCTATTCCTATTCTGAATATCATGTGTTAGAACATGGTATGTTTTATTTTACTTTTTTACTTCACAGAGGCATTTGGTTTGATGCTGGAATGCTGGATGAGATAGAGCACTATCTGATCCTGCCATGCAATTTTAGGGCTCTTAATCCACTCAGGGAAGCTCATTGGATCATAATAAGTGTACCATGTGTTAAACTGCCACTTCAGCTGGTCATTTGAATTCACCACAATCCTCTTTCATGTAGTGAACTGAAGTAATAACAAACATCTGATAGGCTTATCATTTCTCAACTTCCCTTTGGCTGACTTGATAAGTAATCTCTGATATTTTATCAGCATTAACAGTTTCACATGCCCAACTGAACAGAGAACACAACTGCAGTCACAATAAGAAAAATGCATGATATTCACATGAGCCTTATGAACGAGAATGAGTAATTTCTGTATCAGCAGAAAGGACAAAGGCAAAAGCAATAGCAAAGGTAATCAAGGACAGGGGAGAGGGGAAAAGACAAAGCTACTGAAATGATTATTAATAGGATTAGCATGCGAAATCCAATTTGGGTGCTAAAAGAGAATAATTAAAACCATGTACTAGATGTATATTATCCATAATGATTGCTACAAAAGATTATTAATCCCAGCACGTTTACTGTAATAGTACAATAGTAATGCTGTAATAGCATAAAAAGCAGTAGATGAAAACAATATCTTGCTTCTGCTTTCTTTCAGCATATTCCCTCTGAAAATTCTCAGTGAACTCCACTGAGATCTATTTTGACACAGAGTGGATATGTGATCTTCCACAACGCAATATAGATAGTAGTCAAGTTGTGTCTAGCCACTATGAACATATGAAGCTGTCTTCTACTGAGCCAGACAACTGGTCTATCTAGGCTACTATTGAGCAACATCAGATGAGCGTTTTATAGCATGCTCATTACTGGACACTTATGGATTTTCGCAATTCCTTTTCACAACACCATCCGCGCATCTGCCGCTCCTTCTGCTTGTTTTTCAGTCACACACACACACAAAAAGACCCAGAAAATCCAATTATTTTGGCTGTAATGAAACTTGCCGCCATTTCTTACTGTGTGCAGGAGAAGCAGCGTGATAAAAAATGCTCACTGAACGGGTCACGTGGTCATTGCTTGCATCCTTTTTCTTCCCCTTGTGAAGTAAGAGGAAGGTGCTCTTCCCTGTTGTGGGACAGGAGTAAGAGGCAAAGCGATGGTAGGGAAATGCAACCCCCATCCCCTGTCTCACGATGCTCACTGTCTATTCTGACTTGCAATGATATTTCATGGTCTTATGCTATGTTTGAACTAGGCTGACCATATGAAAAGGAGGACAGGACTCATGTAACTTTAACAGTTGTAGAAAAAAGGGAATTTCAGCCGGCTTCATTTGTATGCAATTCGTACCTGGTGAAATTCCCTCTTCGTTACAACAGTTAAAGCTGCAGGGGCCCTGCCCTCTTTTGTATCTGGTCACTCTAATATAGGCCTGCAACTTTAACTGCTGTGATGAAGAGAGGATTTCACCAGGTACTAATTGCATACATATAATGCCGGCTGAAATTCCCTTTTCTCTGCAACTGTTAAAGTTATATGAGCCCTGTCCTCTTTTTCATATGGTCAGCCTAGTTTGAACTGAATTGTATTGGAAGCATATAAGCAGCCACTGCAGCTGATATAATAGAGGACTGAGATGAGGACTGCCCAATCTTGTTCAAGTGATCCTCTTCAGGGGTGATGTGAATTTGATGGGTTTTTGAGAGGATGCCACTTACCTTTAGGAGTACTGTTGGGAAAAGCTTTTATTTTTATTTTTCATCTTGTTCTGCTGCTACTTCTGCCTCTTGGGATGTCCATTGCCAGGAAATCTGGCCTTATTTGGGCTCATCATATTTCTGTACTGCTGCGACTTTGCTTCAATTTGCAACCTAAACTGCAAGTTTCTTCCTGGAATCTAGGAACTTTTTCAGTTTTTTTTTAAAAGGAGAAGTAGCAATTTGAACTGCAAGTTGTGCAAATTGCTATTTATGCAAGTTTTACAAAACCCCAAAAAATCCACGAATTGTCCTGACTTGATGCAGATTGAATCAGGATAGTTCGTAGGAAGGTGAGCCAATGTCTGGGGGGCAAGCTGCTGAAAGCTCAGTGGGCTCCACCCCCTGGTTGGATTCCTCTGACATCCCTATGGTGGCTGAGCTGTGATTGTCATACCTTTTCTAATGAAGATATGATAGTCTTATCAATTACAGTCATATGATCAACATGCGGCTCAGCCCTTGAGTAAACTCTAGGAGTGTACAACTGGCATTTGCAAGCAACTTCATCACAAGGAAATGTAATAGTAGGGATATGTTGGGCCTGTTCAGACAGCACGCTAAGCCAATTTGTGAAATATACTTCCTGACAGATTTCACTGGATATTATATATGGGAAATGTAGAAACCTGACATGCCAGTTCTAGCATAGAACTCTTTAGAAAACACCTGTCTTGCAGACATTAATATTGCAAATACAATCAAGTAAAATAATGGGAATTTGTATCCACATCTGGACCCAAAGAGCATATTTTGTTTCATTGACTTTCTCAGGAATGGTTTGAATGATTACTTACTTGATATTTTACTATGACCCTTTTGCAGCAAATGGTTAGTGAGTGTGTTTAAACCTTGGTTATGAAGCCACCATGGTTAGGAATGGTTCACAGGACATCATGCAAAACTACAATGTTTAGCTCAAAATGCTTAACCACAGTTAACCACAGTAACTATTCAAACCATTCCTGAGAAAGTCAATGAAACAAAATATAATCTTTGGGTCCAGATGTGGATGCAACTTCCCATTATTTTACTTGATTTTATTTGCAATATTAATGTGTGTAAGACAGATGTTTTCTAAGGAGTTCTATGCTAGAATTGGCATGCCAGGCTTCTACATTTCCCATACATAATGTCCAGTGAAATCTGCCAGGAGGTATATTTCACAAATTGGCTTTGTATGACATATTGTAGGGTTAAAGGAACCTTTGACTAAAAATAGAATATTAAATAAGATAAAATCCTATTATAGAAACCTATTTGCTTTATAAAGCCTTAATATGAAGGGATGAAAAGGATTTATGCTAATCCATGATTTTAAATCATTAATCCAATTTTTTACACTGCCTTTACTACTGAGGCTTTCCCCGTGCATGGTATTCCCAGGTTTGCTAGACAAAACAAGAAGGAAGATTCTTTCAGGATCTATGAAATTATAATTTCATTGTTCCTTGCATGACATGCAAGTGAATCATGACATTTGACAAAGACATGGCAATTTGTTAGCACTGCTTGCTAGGTTGAGTAACATTTCAGACTTACCCAGATACTTTGTCTTAGAGTCTTCTGAAGGCCATAACTACTAATTAAATTCTAAGACAGGCAATTGCTGTAGCCTCTAACCATTAATATTGAGTTTACTTTATTCAGGCAGAATGAAACGTCTTTAGAAAAATAATATTTTGTCAAGTTGTATCTTACAGGTTCTCACTTTAAAAGCCCTGATTATTTTTCTTTTTTTAAAAAAAACATACCCTAATATTTTTGCACATCCATCAAGAAGGTGTTTATTTGCATGACAGAAGGTCACCTGGTGTATAATATTCTATCCCAATACAAATTAAACTAAACTGAATTATATACTCCTCTGTCATTAATCACTCAAGGCAACTGGACAAGACAGTTCTAACAATACCAAAAGTTGCAATGACAGTACTTGATTTTGGACTAGATCTAGCACTGTATACATGTTGAAAATCTAGTTTCTGCCTCCTTTTTGAAATCTCATCAAGATAAGTTCAATTTAGGGCCCTTTGCCCACTTCTTCATAGAAACCCAGGAGCATATGCTGAACATCGAAAGGGGTGTTGATTTAAGGATGCTGTTGACTTTGTGATGTGAAAAAATATAGTCTCACATGCTGTTGTAGGCATCAGTGGAATCAAGTAGCTGCAGGTCAAAGGTTTGAATGTTTTCCTGTAGAGAAAACTCCCTTCCCTTGTTACCCTTGTCACCCTTCTCTGTGACATACTAGTTTTCTAAGTGCAAGGAGGGTTTGTTTGTTTGTTTTAGTGGGGGAGCATTTAAACATGCAGTCTTCTATAGACAGTTGAAATCCAGGGAACTGTGATTCAGCTGAATACATAAACTGGTCCCATGTGCATTCTTGTAATCAGGCTGCATGTAATTGAACTCTTATTATTTAGGAACAGTCTGACCCTGGATAGTTGAGGTTGTGGACAGGGAAGTGGTTAAAGAACCAGGAAAAAACACCGTACAGTTACTACCAAGCTCCACAGAATGGTTAGGCAATCTTTTGGGGCCATGGGCACATTTGGCAACTTCAGGAAACTGTTGTTGGCACCACCACAAAATCACTACCATGGAGGTATGGTAATGGATGGCACCTGCCCAAAAAATGAGTACAAGGCAGAGGTAGCAGCTGACACCAAACACACTAAATAATTCCTCTGAACCCACAATTTTCATCACCAACAAAAAACTATTTCACACCAACCCCAGCTGTCAGTATGAATATATGTGTGTGCTGAAAATTTTGACCGGGGGGGGGGGGTTGAGGGAAAATGAAAATTTGGGCGAAAGAGGCTTGGAGAGGTGAGGATTTTGGAGAATTTTCTCCTTGGGATGGGGGACAGTGTTTCCACATACCTTTTAAAATGTAGCCAGTTGTTGAGGGTCCTTCTTCCATTCACTTTAGTTTTTTAAAACACCCCTGGCATTTTCAGGAGCCCAGGAGTTCTTCCTGAATGCTTATTGAAGAGGGTGAGGTCACATGGTCTCCAATAGGCATTCACTAAGAACTAACTCAAATGCTAAGGGGAGGACAGGTGTTTTCTTTGTAAAGCTAAAAAATAGGAAGAAGGTCCCTCAGCAACTGACTACACTTTTAAAAAAAGTATGTGGAAATGTTGTGCATCCCCAGGAGAAAATTCTCCAAATTTTCCACCATCCCTGCGAAAGAGGCAGAAAAAACAATGCCTGTTTTGCTGAGAGAAAGTTCCTGAAAATAAGGGGCAGCACACACACACGTGTGTGTATGTGTGTGAGAGAGGGGGGGTCTAGGGCACGCTGACAGGCATCAAGAAAAGTTTCCAGGAGGGTGTCTATACACTCTATTGGCCCTGCAGTGGCTGCACAGTGGTGCTACACTGTTTATATGATGCAGCCATCAACTTGCAGCCACATTGGGCTATTACTTCCAAAACTGCACTTTTTGGTGGTGTCATTTTACTGCAACTTTTCCAATTGCTCCGATGCCACCACATTGTTTCTCTCATTTGTCTCTGGTGGCTTTGGTTCAGGGGCATTCCTCCTAGGAGTAAATCCCAGTACACAGTAAGCCCAGGAATGCAGGACAGGGGGGCAGAGGATGGGCTTGGCAAGCCAAATGGCCACCAGCACTCTCCTGCCATCTAGCTTTCTTGATTCCACCTTGCAGCAGCAATGCTGCGGGGTTTTCAGGGAATCAGTATACAAAGCATCATCATATAGACACCCCTCAGGGTAGTTATTTCCCCTTTCAGGTCTTGGAATTTACTCTGTAATGTTGGTTTCGTTTGACAGTTGTTTGGTTTACCATTACAAAGAGTTTAAAGTTAAAAGGTCAATTTGATCAGTTCTGTCTGTTTTCTGTGGATCATTTTACTGGAAACTGCTGGAGTTTTCAAACATTTATTGCTGCTGAGGAAACATTACGTTTTTTAAAAAATGTCACCAGTTTTTAGTTAGAACTGATGTTCAAGATGACTGAAATCAGAGATTGCTCCTGTAGTGAAGCCGTGTTCATTTTAAACCTGATATTAAAGGATGGGACTAGTTTGGAATTGAGAGTCTTTAACTGGATATTATCAAAGATGGGACTCAGGGTATGCCTTTATTCTCACATCAGTGTGAAAGTCATGCTGTAAAGCTGTAATTGATAGGATGTAGTATTTAGTGTGTTCTTCTTCTTAAATTGTGCTGACTTTGTGGTAGTCACTGTTTCACAGTTAGTTAGGGGTGAGAATTAGTTTTGATACATTTTTTAAATAAGGATTTATCAAAATTCACATATTTCTCCATAAACGGGGCAGAAAGAAGTTGAGATTTGAACAAATGCGTATCTGAGAGAAAGTGTAACTGACATATTCAGGCAGAGAGCTTTGAGTGCTTAGAGTTTAAACATCTGGACTCAAATCCCTGTATATTCAGCCATGCTTGTGGTGCTGAATGAGGGTTGCCACCTCTTTTTTTCCTGACAGGCTCCTCATTTTTAACAATCACATGCCAGGCAGGTAGAACATGGTCCTTTCTATGCTGGGAATAGCTGTACCTATTCAATTTGACCAGTGAAGAATTTTGTTCGGTTCATTGTTTGAGAAGAACTTACTAAAATTCACAACATTCTTCATAAAGAGGATGGAAAGAACTTGACAGATTTGTCCATCCCAAAGCACAGTTCCATCCCATGCCATTTAAATATCATGAGTTGCCCATGTCTGCACCACTTCTCCCGGACATTGGAGTAGGGGCCATGTAGGGCCTCCCTCTAACATTCCCCACTGCATTTTGTTGAGCTTGGCACACCAAAAGTTGCATCTTTGCAAACAGATGTGGCACCATTTGCTATACACTGCTTTACATGGGAAAGTTCCCATGTTCAATTTCTGATTTCTCCAGTTAAAATGTTTCAGGTCATAGGGCTGGGAAAGACTGGAGAACTGCTGCCAAGTCTATGTAGGTTAGGGATGTCTGGCGCAGGGAAATCTAGCCTTCTTGGGCTCGACAGATTTCCCCTGAGCCCCCAGTTTACCTCGCAGTAGTGAAATGAGACACGGGCTTTCCGCCAGAACTTGCAGAATTCCAGGGTCACTGTGTGCGAGTCTCTCCTTCTCCCTCCTGGCGCCCGGGAGAAAGAAAGGGACATTTGTGCACAGTGCAGCCATGGTGACGGTGTGGGCAGAAGCCCACAAGCTGGCCTGACTCGATTTGTGTTGAGTCAAACCAGCTCATGGCTTAGCCCCCAAAACTTTGGCACCCTTGATCCCCTAGACGGATTCCTCCACCATCCCTAATGCAGGCAGGCATCATCCTTGCCCCAGCCCCTCATTTCAAATGCTACTCCATTTCATTTGTCACATTTTTTAAAACACATTTTTGGGTGGTTCAGGATTATCCAAATGTGTTTGTAATTTTTTTTGGAAAAAAAACATTCCCCATTCTTTTGCAAAGGTGCAAGAGTACACTTTTGCCTGTCCAATATGTATATTCTTGCCTTGTCATTGTCCATGTATGTTGCAACTCTCAACAGGAACACCAAACTGCAGTAGGTAACATACAAGGAAATTGACAATGCAAGATGGCAATTAGGTCAATTTGTGCACTGTTTATTTATTTATTTCATTTCTATTCCACCCAATAGCTGAAGCTCTCTGGGTGGTTCACAAAAATTAAAACCACACGGTACAGCAGAAAATATAAAACCTGGAAGCTTAAAACCGCAATATAAAAGTATAACTAGAATAAAGCCAAGCAACAATGCAGAGATTTAAAATACAGAGTTAAAATACAGATTTAAAATCATAGGATCATAAAATCATAGACTAGTAGAGTTGGAAGGGGCCTATAAGGCCATCAAGTCCAACCCCCTGCTCAATGCAGGAAACAGCAGAGCTGAAAGAGTAGAATGCTAAATTTAGGACTAAGGGAGAAAGGAACTCATTTGCACATTCAAGAAGCACTGTAAATTAAGGAAAAATGCAAGACCAGTAAGTGCACCAAAGGTGGCAGCGGTAGGGGGGGGTATACCTCCCATTTTGCAATGAAGTCTGCTTACTTTTAATAGTTGAACTGACATTTATCAGTGTCCTCTTACCATTCAACACTTCTAGTCCAGAAAGGGGAAACCTTGGCTCCTCCCCTGCAGGGTAGAGAAGGGGGCATAGCAAGCAGGCACGGGGAAGCCGAAAGTGGAGGAGGATAACAGACCAGGGCATTGACAGAACATGGTAATTAAGCAAAAATCATGGCAGAGCAGTAGAGCTTGGCTGAATTTAGCACAAAGTCCCCAGCTGCTGTCAGTTGCTCTGGCACACTTGTGCAAGAGTGAAAGTAAGAAATCAAACAATCAAACAAACTGGTGAGTGGAACAGTTACTGTTTTGGTTAATGTGAAAAGCACAGACTACTGAATCCAGGTTATTGCTGTCTAGATAGGGGAATAGCTGTACCACCAACTGAAGTTGGCAGAAGGCATGAGCCTCAAGTGACAAAGATGGCTGCAGAAGAACCCCAAAATATGAAACCGCTCCTTCAGGTAGAGTACAGCTCCATTCAGAACAGGATCAGCATCCTCTATCCAGTCAGAAGAACCACTGACTAACAGTGTCTCGGTCTTGTCTTGATTGAGCTTCAGTTTATTATCTAATCCACTGTCACAGCCAGGCTCCATTCTAGCACATCCACAGCCTCGATTGATGAAGGGGAAAAGGAGAAACCAAGCTATGTGCATCAGCATGCTGATGACAGTGCACTCCAAAACTTCAGATGACCCCACTCAGTGGTTTCAAGTAGATCTTAAATAGCATGGGGGACAACACTGATCCCAGCCGAAATGACCGGATGGCTTTGCTTTCACCACAATTAATTTCTCTTAACTGCCATCAGAGATTGGTATGATCTTAATTCTGCACCAATTCAGTATAAAAAACACTCCCATAGATTAATTACAAAGAAAAGTTGTATTTTTTATTTATTTATTTCATTTCTAACCCGCCTCTCCATCTAGATTGAGGTGGGGAACAACAATAAATATAAATATAAAAACAATAAAATAGATAAACCATTAAAACAGATAAAAACAAATACATTATTAAAAACATCTTAAAATTGAACTGGGTAGGCCTGCCAGAAGAAAGCAGTCTTCACGGCTCTCTTAAATTCAAGAAGACTGCTAATTTGTCGAATCTCCTCTGGCAGGCCATTCCACAGTCTGGGAGCGGCAGAAGAGAAGGTCCTCTGGGTAACACCCGCCAGCCTAATTCTGGCTGACTGGAGTAAATTCTTCCCAGAGGACCTGAGTGTGTGGGGCGGATTATATGGGAGAAGGCGATCCTGCAGGTAACCTGGACCCAAACCATGTAGGGCTTTAAAGGTAATGACCAACACTTTATACTTCGCCCGGAAACTAATTGGCAGCCAGTGGAGCGATTTTAAAGCTGGCGTAATATGGTCACTCCTAGATGTACCGGTGACCAACCTGGCTACCATATTTTGAACTAGTTGAAGTTTCCGGACTAGGCACAAAGGTAGCCCTATGTACAGCGCATTGCAGAAGTCAAGCCTTGAAGTTACCAGCGTGTGCACTACCATCTTTAGGTCTTCCAACTCTAGGAAGGGGCGCAGCTGGCGTATCAGCCGAAGCTGATAGTAGGCACTCCTGGCCGTCGCATCTATCTGGGCTATCATTTGGAGTGTGTGGGGCGGATTATATGGGAGAAGGCGATCCTGCAGGTAACCTGGACCCAAACCATGTAGGGCTTTAAAGGTAATAACCAACACTTTATACTTCACCTGGAAACTAATTGGCCTATTTCCTTACAGTTACTATTAAATAATAAAGTTTTTTTACTTCATTGGTGAGGCTTAATTTAATGCATCAAGATTTTCTCAGTTACAAATATTTGATTTTTCTAAAGTGATGGGGAAAAAGATTTCATGCTCTCTTGCCTGCTAAAAGACTGATACTACAACATTGGAAATATAACATGCAATGGATTGAAGACCTAAACAACAGTAGCAACATTTGAAGGAGTGGTATACAGGTGCCATTTATGAATGGGCTTATATTTGGCTATTTGGTCTGCCTTTAATGAAGTTTAAGTGTAATTTACCCCTTTTTCCTCCCCCCCCCCATTTAGAATGTTGTAATATTCGAAACTGAGGCCTTCAAAAATTTAGTTACACCTGAATGTTTGGGTGTTTGTTTTTGTTTTATTGTTTTGTTTTGTTAAAACTTACAATAAAAATTGATTCACATTTTAAAAAATAAAGTAATGGAGAATAGATAATGATGGACATTAGGCTGAATTAAATCATAGTACATCTATGAAGTATCCTGCCCTACAAACACACAAGAGGCTTTTTACTATCTATGCTTACAGTGAGACGAGGCATGACAATTCAAGTAAGCTCTCTAATCCATGTGATGGAACTTAATTCATATAATGGCTTTAGGATTGGTGTGTTAGATGAGCATTTGAGAGAGCACACATCATTGTTATTATTGCCCTTTTCTATTTGCAGTGCCTTTTCACTCTTTCTCTTACATTCTAAATGCAAGAAGATACCATGGTTGACTGAAGCAAATGGCAGCTGAGTTTCCCATAAATTCCTCTAGTTTATCAGTACTCCATTTAAATTACTAAGGGTCAATTTGAAGACCCTTACTGAACGCTGAACAGTTGTTCAGGGTATGTGGGCTGTGTATGGGAGCACATAATGAAGCAATCATGTAGCATGGTAACATGTCCACATGGGTTGAAGAATTGGGGTGTGGGTAATCAGTAAGGCAATTGCAGCAAATGCCACCCCATTGACTCTCAACGTGTAGTTCAATATGAATTGTTCACATAGTAGATTGAAAAGTATAAGCCTTTTATTAATATGTGGTAGCAATTGTCTTTGCAAAACAGATACAATCAGAGTTCTGGATTTTGTCTTCCTGATAACTGATAAGATGGCTGTTTTATTTTATTTTTTTAAAGGTAGTTGTCAGAAGGGTATTAAATATTGGTAGGGTGACCAGATAAAATCCAGGTCAGGGCTCATGTAACTTTAACAGTTGTAGAGAAAAGGAATTTCAGCCAGAGTCATTTGTATGCAATTAGTTCATGGTGGAATTCCCTCTTCATCGCAACAGTTAAAGTTGCAGGCACTATACTAGAGTGACCATATACAAAAGAAGGCAGGACCCCTGCAACTTTAACTGTTGTGATGAAGAGGGAATTTCACCAGGACCTAATTGCATACAAATGACACTGGCTGAAATTCCCTTTTCTCTACAACTGTTAAAGTTACATGAGACCTGACCTGGATTTTATCTGGTCATCCTAAATATTGAGGGTTGTATCCAATTGGTAATATCCAATGTTAGCCTAATGTAAGTCCCATTCATTTCAATAGGTCCATTCTAAGTAGGACTAGCAGTGGTTACAACTGTAGCTGTCTATTTTCCTGCTGTACAGAGGGCCACCCACGGACAATCAGTCAAATTAGTACTATATGTTATTGTTTATAAGGAAAAATCAATGTAAGCAGTGCTTTTTCTCATGCCTCTGCCTTGCTTAAAATAGATGTTTGGCTAATTTGTATTTAGAACAGAGAATAAAACCACATTTCTTAAGACATGATATTATAATTAACATCTTTGCACACTGTGTATAGTCAAGTTCCATTAGCAACTAAATTGCATCTGATGGGTTTATACTGTGTATAAACACTTCCTCATTAAAATTTTAAATACGTCTTTGTTCATCATTGTGGGTTCCTGGTCAACAGCTGGTTGGCCACTGTGTGAACAGAACATTAGACTAGATGGACCCTTGGTCTGATCCAGAATGGTCCTTCTGATGTCCTTATTTGCCATTGTACCCTGAAATAAAGGGAGAGTTGGGTAAACTAGGCCCAAACTTGATTGAATTAATAGGCGAAGATCTGCAACAGTGAAAGCTGTGTAGGTCACTCACTCAGATTAACTAATAATGGTTGCGACACAGGCCCTCCTCTGGCCAAACCTTCACGTATTGAGGGGTGCCCTCCCTGGGTCTCAGCCCAAGCATCCTGAGATTCTAAGTGTACAACCCATTCAAGGTCTCAGTGAAGGTCTCTTCACTCTAAGATTGTAGGTGGTAGGTCCTGGGACCCCGTTTTGCCTTAAGTAGGCTGACCATATGAAAAGGAGGACAGGGCTCATGTAACTTTAACAGCTGAAGAGAAAAGGGAATTTCAGCCAGTGTCATTTGTATGCAATTAGTACCTGGTGAAATCTCCTCTTCATTACAACAATTAAAGTTGCAGGCACTATATTGGAGTGACCAGATACAAAAGAGGGCAGGGCAACTGCAGATTTAACTGTTGTAATGAAGAGGGAATTTCACCAGATACGAATTGCATACAAATGTCTCTGGCTGAAATTCCCTTTTCTCTACTACTGTTAAAGTTACATGAGCCCTGTCCTCCTTTTCATATGGTCAGCCTAGCCTTAAGGGAACCTCTGGATGCTCACTGCTAACTCACTCCTTATATGCCCTACCACACTGCACACCTTATTGTGATGAAATGAGCCTATTTATGAGCCTATTTAGGATATGACCACCAGATAACAGTAAATTACAAACTCTGACACACACCTCACCAGCCCTAGTGGATCAGTATACCCATTCTAAGCCCTGCTCCCACCCACCCCCACAGCATCAGTATAATGATGCAGCATGGGAATACATGCTGAGCTGATGACACATCTCCTCCATAGTCATGATGTGTCACAGGGTGTCAGAATTGGGCTTCTATTCAACAGTCATTTCATATCAGAATAACTAAGCCACAATGAGCAGACCAGGCAGGCCCAACACTAGCGCTTGGCATAGGTGGGCAAGTGCAGAGGGTCCAGTGGTTCAGAAGGGTCAATCCCTGCCCCTGAGCCTCCTACAGCTGCCACCTTTATCTCTTTGACAGATAAAAAAGGGAGGGGGAGGCAGGGGAGGGGGGTGCAAATGACAGCCCAAGCCTCTGTGGAAAAACTTTTATAACTTTTAATCTAAAAAATTCGTATCCACCAAATGCCTGGACCTATCATTCTGAAATTTCTGACAGACAACTACCCCTAATCCATCTACAAAGTGAGCAACTTTCAAACTTCTAACTTTTAAAATAAAAAAGTTATAGGCGTTTCTTTCCTCATTGTTTCAAAAATACCTTGCCACTACATGCTTGAAGCTATGTTTCTGAAATTTCTCCACATTAGACATACCACTTTGGTTCACATGTGTGATGAATTTTAGAAGCATAGCTTCTAAACCCGTGGGAAACCTGTCCAGGTCCCCCCAGCTCCTGACAGTATTCTTGAGTTGACAGCCCGTCTTCTGCCCCCCCTTTCCCCTAGAAGAGCTGATGCTGTCAAGTTGGGTCTGGGGGCTTCGTTCAGGGATGGGAAAAGGGGCTCCAGCAGGCAATGGCTCTGGGAAAGGCATGGGTACTGGAGGGCTTCTTTACTTTACGGAGGGACGGAGGGGGAGGAGGCGGCTCCCACCTACCCACCCATCCCAGGCGGAGAAGAAGAGGGCGCACACGGAGGAGCCGAGCACGGAGGGAGAGGAGGCAGCTCTGTCGCCCACCTATTCACCCATCCCAGGCGGAGACGAAGGGGGCGCGCACGGAGGAACCGAGCACGGAGGAGGAGGCAGCTCCTTTTAAAATAAAAAGTTATAGGCATTTCTTTCCTCATTGTTTCAAAAATTAATTGCCACACAAGGCAAGCACCTATGTTTCTGAAATTTCACACACATATCAAGCCAAGTGTTACCTGTAATGTGCCCAAGTTTCCTGTTTGTATCTTTAAAAATTTACCCCACTACTACCCATTTTTCTAAAATTAATTGCCACACAAGGCAAGCACCTATGTTTCTGAAATTTCACACACATAGGTCCCAAGGTACCACCTACAATGTGGCAAAGTTTCATGTGTGTAACTTTAAAAATGACAAAGTCATAGGTGTTTCTTCCCTCATTGTTTCAAAAATTAATTGCCACACAAGGCAAGCACTTATGTTTCTGAAATTTCACACACACATCAAGCCAACTATTACCTGTAATGTGCCCAAGTTTCCTGTTTGTATCTTTAAAAATAAAAAAATGGGAGGCATAACTGTATTTACCCCACTACTACCCATTTTTCTAAAATTAATTGCCACACAAGGCAAGCACCTATGTTTCTGAAATTTCACACACATAGGTCCCATGGTACCACCTACAATGTGGCAAAGTTTCGTGTGTGTAACTTTAAAAATGAAAAAGTTATAGGCATTCCTGGGTATTTATTTAAAAATTAATTGCCACAAACTGCACGCACCAATCTTTCTGAAATTCCTCACAGATAACTATCCCTAACCAGTCTACAATGTGCCCAAGTGTCATCCTTCTATCGGTAAAAATGAAAAAGTTATAGGCATTTTTGTAAAACAATACTTTGCTATGGGAAACAGCATTCAAAATGGCATCCGATCCGCCAATCCGATCCGGATCGGACCTCGGCGGATCGGATCGGATCAGAGGGTTGGTCAGATCGGATCGGATTTTTCCGATTTTGGGGCGGATCGGATTCAGATCGTGGATCTGATCTGATCTGATGCACACCCCTAGTAGAAAGCATGTTTTGCTAAAGGCCTCATGTCCAATCCCCACAATCTCTTGGAAGGGCTAGGAAAGGCCTTTGTCTGAAACCCAGGGGAGCTGCTGCCAGCCAGTGTTGACAATACTGGGCTAGATAGACCAAGGGTCTGACTTGGTCTAAGGCAGCTCCCTATGTTCCTATGATCACAGGTAAAAACAGCAAGACAGGGACGCTATAATGAGTATGGATGTTTGGTATAAAAACTCAAAGTGTTGCTGTTTCATCCAGGCATGCCCAGTAACCATGAAGATTGGCCTCCAGCACACGCCCGGCCATGCCTGGGCGGGTGGGCGGCGGTTGTGGGTGGGGAGGAAGAGACAGGGTATACGCGTAGCCCATTGACTACATCCAAACTGTGCCACGCACGGAGATGGGGCTGCAGCTATATAAATAGGCTGCAGGGACTCCATCTCCCTCTCCGTTCATTTCAGCTAGGGGAAGCGCCGCGATCCCAGCCCAGCAGCAGCGGAGCGGTTAGGCCTTGTTTGGCCTCAGGTTTGGAGTGGGGAGTCGGGTCTGCCCGAGGTAATACCCACCTTAGGAGGAGTTTTTGGGGGCTGCGGCTGCTGCACCTTGTTCCCGAGCGCATGGCGCTCCGGCTCCGCAGGGGTCGGGCGGTGGCAGGGCCTTTGCGTGGGTGTGGAGCTGCGGGGTGTCCCGGCCGCGTGGCGCTCTGGCTCCGTGGGTGTTGGGTGGCGGTTGGGCCTTCGGGGCGGTCGCAGAGCCGCGGGGTGTCCCGGGCGCGTGGTGCCCCGGCTCCGAGAGTGTCGGGCGGCAGCTGAGCCTTCATCACGGTCATGGAGTGCACCTGTTGGCTGTCTGGAATAGGCTTCTGGAGACGTCTAATGAAAGGAAGGTTTCCTTGAAACAGTTGCAGGATCTGGTTGGCCATCTAAATTTTGCATGCCGGGTCATTGCTCCTGGTCATGCCTTTGTGCGGCAATTCTGTGGCGCTATGTCAGGACTGCGCCGCCCGCACCATAGAGTGTGTATGACCAGGCACATGCGGGAGGACATCAAAGTTTGGTTAGAATTTTTGCAACACTTTAATGGTGTCTCCTTCTGGAGACACGAGTTACTGTTGGAAGCTACCATGCAGGTCCATTCCAATGCCTCCGGTTCCTGGGGATTCGGAGTGATATGGAAGGACCGTTGGTGTGCCGAACAGTGGCCACCAGATTGGAAGGCAGCTGGACTTTGTAGGGACCTCACGCTCTTAGAATTTTTTCCGATATGTGTCGCAGCTCACATATGGGCCCAGGAATTATCCAATGCTACAATGCAATTCTGGTGTGACAATCAGGCCATGGTTCATGTGATCAATACCTTGTCCTCCCATAACCCCAGAGTTATGGCCCTGGTGCGCGTGTTCACTTTGCATTGTCTTTAGCACAATATTTTGTTCAGAGCTAGGCATATTCCTGGATTGAACAATGACATTACTGACGCTTTATCGCGTCATCAGGTTCAGCGGTTCCGGGAATTCGCTCCCTGGTCCCAACAAACACCAGAAGTGATGCCACCAACACTCTGGCGGATTGGAAGGATGAGGTAGAGCAGGCCGTGTGGCAGTCAGTGGCGCCTAGCACCAGGGCTGCTTACCAGAGGGCAGGTAGGGATTTTTTAGCATTCCGTACAACTTTGCATCTTCAGTTATCCTGGCCAGTACCTGTGGAACATATTTTGCAGTTTTGTGTTTACACCCGAAGGAAGGGCCTGGCGGCCCGTACCATTGGGGGTAAATTAGCAGCCTTGGCTTTTTGGTCCAAGATAAAAGGGGTGCAAGACAATACTAAGGCGCACATTGCGCGGCTGGTCACGCGGGTCTTTTAGGACCCCGGACAAAAGGCGGCCTTTATCCACCAGTATCCTGGCCGGTTTGAAGGTATTGTGGCCCTCACTTTGTCGATCTAGTTATGAAGCGGCCCTGTTTCATGCCGCGGCGTTGACGGCTTTTTTGGGGCGTTTCGGATATCGGAGCTTGTGGTGGCATCAAAAGAGGATTGTTCAGGGAGGGCACTTCAATTGGCTGATATTAGGGTCATGGAGAGTGAAGTGCACATCTGCCTACGGCACTCCAAAACCGACCAGTTGGGAAAGGGTGCCAAGATAAAACTTTTTGCAACAAAGAGACAGGAGTTGTGCCCCGTAAGGGCTCTCCGTGAGTATTTAGCCCTGAGGGGCATTGCCCAAGGGGCGTTGTTTTGCCACATGGATAACTCCCCTTTAACAAAGTATCAGTTTTGGACCGTAACGAAGCGTGCACTTACCAGTTTAGGGTTCGATAATGTGCAGTTTGGAACACATTCCTTTCATATTGGGGCAGCTTCAACGGCCACATCGCTGGGTTTTTCAGCAAGTCAGATTCAGTCAGTGGGGAGGTGGCGCTCCGGTGCATTCAAAGGATATGTGCGGCAGTTGCCTCAATAACGCCTGCTATTGGGCAACACTTAACATTGTCATGTTTAATTCTCAGATCTCTGGAAAAGGGGCACCCCAGTAAGTGTGATTATATGCGGCCATAGTATGATCTTTTGGGCCAGCAGGCGAGCTGCCAAGTCGAGCCAAGGATTACAGCTTGGACTGAGCCAGCATGCAGATATACAATGGCTGGGCAGACGGGGCTGCGGTGGGAGAGCCTTCTTCCCACGTTATTGCAGCAGCATGCATTTCACACTCCGCCGCAGATATTGCTCATCCATCTTGGAGGCAATGATATTGGGTGTTTGAAGGGCAAGCCTCTGATATGGCAAGTGAGAGCAGACCTACAGAGCTTGCGGATGCGTTGGCCTGGGATCCAGATCATTTGATCCTGTATACTGCCAAGGATGGATTGGGGAGCAGGCGGCGATTTTCTGGTTCTGCAGTGTGCCCGGAGAAGAGTCAACACAGAGAGCTATAAAGACCTGATTAAACATGGTAATATTAGTGTTAAACACCCAATGATAGTGCAATCCAGGAGGGAGCTGTATAGGCAGGATGGTGTTCATCTGTCTGATATCGGGAACGATATTTTCCTAGACGATCTGCAGAGGGGTTTGAGTGAAGCAAACCTAGGTAGTGTGGGGGGGAGCGACTAAGGAGATGCTTGTCACCCCCTGTGGCGGTTAGGCGCGGGCATCTAGAGTGGGGAATATTGGTGAGCATTCTCAGGCACCGTTGTGGTGAGGGGTAGAGTTTGAAGCCCAAGGCGGGGAGCCATGTGGCACCAGCTGGAAGGTTAAGACTGACCTCTGAGGTTAACCCTACTCACCCGCTCGGAGCCATGTGGCACGAGGGTGGTGACACCGGAAAGCCTCCCTACCCCAATGGGAGAGCCTGTGGAGTGGCGAGATGACAGGCGACACTCCACGGGACAAGAATGCCTTGCCCAATCCTAGAATGGCTCTTTATGAGGCCATAACGTAGATGCCTGCTTAGGTGTTCCCCTTTGCAGATCTTATGAATAAATGTGGCCCATGTTTAAAATCCAAATATGTTGTCTTGTCTCTTTATTACACCCTACACTCCGCAAACAGTAACAATGCTATTAACAATTACTGCTCCAAAGAAGCCTGCTTTGTAATAACCTGCACTCCAGTGCTGTTGTAAAAGGTTCATGAAATGGAGTATCAATGAGACTACAATCCTATAGAGGACATGATGCGTAACATCAACATAATGATTTTCTAAAGACGTGCATTTTCTTGCATTGAGGATGTTAAAAAGTTTCTTTTCAAATCCACCCACATGATTCACTTATGTATTGTATTGTATTTAATGATATTGATTCAGGGCACACTGTATCTGTAGTGCAACTTGCTGGAAGGGATATTTAGAGATAATTTTCTTCCAGTCTATGCTATAGAATTATGAGCATGAAAGAATGCAGGGGAGATTATTTTCTGTTGCTAGATCATCACCATTAGTGACTGTTTTTCACCATCTCTATTTCTCTTTTCTTTTCTTTAAAAAAGATGACATATCATATCATCCCTGACAGTCCCCCTACCTGCCATGGCCCAGCTACTTTTATCCCCACAGGCTCCAGGGCCATGCTTGTCAGGTAAACATGGATCTGAAACATTGAGAGGGGTAAAATAAATTGGGGTGGTATTTCAGAGGGCATGTGATGGACATGGAAAAGATTTAGCATGCCCCTCTCTCTTGTCTGGTTGCCCCTCTTATTTTTGCATGGAAAAGGGGGTCATTGGGGCTTTGCTACATTTGTCTGCAGCAGATCATATTGCTTTCCCTAAATGTGGCTTGGTAGAAGCATGGGCTGCATGACCCACTTACGCAAGAGTTGTACTGGCATTTAGAGGATGCTAATGGCTTTCACGATATCTATAAGTCTGGAGAATACCAAGTTTGAATTGCATAAACATCAATATATTGGCACCTTCCTGGCATCAATGCTATTGATGTTTGTTCTATACACTTGTTGCATGGTTTGTTATTTTATGAAAACGTTGTTAAATACTGTAATTCCTGATCTTGTAACCAAACAGCTATTTGGTTTCATTACTGGTTACGTCTCAACACATATTTCCCAAGATGCTATTATATCACACTGCACATTACCATGGTTGACAACTAGGGGGTTGTGTTTTATTAAGATGTTAAAATACCAGCAATTTCTCTTTTCTACATAAAATACACTGTGTACATGTTCCAGTAGTGATCTTCCTAGAAAATAGTGTAGGACAATAAAGCAACAAACATGGTAGCCCTTTGCCCAAGTGCAGAGCTTGCCTCTTTTCTCCTGCCATGCAGATAATTAGTGAGAAGTAGAAAAGGGGGACCTACAGTGATAGGGAAGATGCTCTGAGAGTCTAGGGCCAGATCTACACCAAGCAGGGTATAACACTGTGAAAGTGGTTTCAAAATGGTATATGGAATGTGTCATGGGCCCCAATACCGTTATAAAGCAGTAGTGGAGATTCTACCCAGGACTGCATATCCAGTTTGCTGCTTTGCTAACAAATCTCTGACCTGAAGCTCCAACTTCATCAATTTCATGAGATGTTGGATGTTCGATATCACACCCATCTATACTCCAGACTCTTCTGCTTACAGTGTAAGAGATCAGTGCATGTTTCTGCACACAACTTACCTCTCACGAATCAGGACTTCTTTCTTCTAGGGAGTCAATTTTATATCCAGGTCAATGTTTGGGGGGCTGATTCCTTGCCCCATGGATTATGCGAGGAGCTATTGTAATGAATAATTCTAACACAAGGGGAACTTCAGGTCAAATGTTGGGATTGCCTTATAAATGAAATATTACTTTGCGTGGGTAGTCCTCTGTTAAGGATGAAAAGATAGCCACACCATTTCATTCCTTATTGACCAGTGGGTTTGCTCTATCTTGAGTCCCAGCCCTCCTGAATTCTGGTTTAACTCGGAGAAGTTTAAAGATAAATTCCAGAATCGGAGCATGCACAGTCTGTTTACTTGCATCCCCCCTTTTGCATTACCCAATGTGCTTAAGTTCCTATGTATTTGTGTGTGTGTGTGTATGTGTATGTGTGCATTCATGCATATACTCACATTAACACTGCTTTAATTTGGTGGTGGTGTTTTATCAGTGCACACATGTATTGGTAGAACACCACCCCAAAAGAATCATGATGCAACTATACAAACAGTCATATCCAGACTGCTTTTTAGCAGTGTTTTACATAGGCATAAATGAATACCGGTAATATAGAGCAGGAGAAAATACATATATGAACTGAAGAAGCTGAAGGCTATGGCAATCTGTGCATGCACAGTGCTTTGTCCAAAATGTGGGATGGGTTTCTGAATGCATCACCTCTACTTTGGAAGCAAGATTAGATAATTTCACCCATAACCTGGGAAGAAATTCAGGTGAGAAGGAGCATCCCTATCTTTAGTCCCTAGATAGCAATAGAGTAGCCAAAGATTTGTAATGTTGTCAGAGTGGAGCAATCTCTCTATTTGTTAAAGTCACTGAAATCAATAGTGTCATTTTTTGTTTTGCAGAAGGGTGTCACGTCACTTGCAGACAGTGTACCTAGAGGCATTGTCTTCCTGTCACCAGCATTCATCACTGCATTTGATATCTACAATTCACATCCATCATATTAGAGCCACATTCCAAAACTCCAGTCAAGAAATTCCCACCAGGGCTGTATGCAGGTAGAATTCGATGTAGCCAGTTGACCTTTCTTAGGTTCCAGAATGACAATGCACAGCCATCTTAGGTGTAGCCAAAGATATTTGTTTTAGCAGAATAAACTTATCATGTCATCCATGCATAGGCTTCAGACCTCCCATCTTCCCTTTCATACACTGAAGATCAATTCTAATCTTCAACATTTTCCAGTGTGTCCCAGGATTTATGTTTATACCATCTTTAAACCAAGCTGGAAAGCGTTCTTACTAGATTCTCCCTCAGCTGTTTGAAAGGGCACATTGTTACAGTATCAAACCCTCAACCAGTGATTAATGTGGTCATCACCAGTCTATCTCCTTCCTCGTGTGCCAGATGATTTGGGCACGTGGGGAGGTTCAAGATGGGCTCTGCATCAGGCATATGGGGAAGGGGCAGAAGGACTTGCCCCACTTCTTTCCTGTGAAGCTTGCTTTGCCTTGGGCATTGGAGAGCCAGAAGCAGCACACAGCTACTTCAGTGGAGGAGCAGCCCCTAAAGGGGAAAATACCTGGGCCTCATCTACACCAAGCAGGATATTGCACTATGAAAGTGGTATGAATGCGGTATATAAAAGGCAGGAGCCACACTACTGCTTTATAGCGGTATTGAAGTGCACTGACAACTATTGAGGCCCATTGACACATACCATATACAGCTTTCATACTGTTATATGAAGCTTGGTGTGGTTCCTGCCTTTAACACCTCTTTCATAGTGCAATATCCTGCTTGGTGTAGATGAGGCCCTGGATTTGTTGAGCCCCACCCTGCAACCCACTGGAAATCATATTACACACATCACTGATGCAGCCGTGGAATTTGCCTTCTTTGCTTAGTAGCAAACCACAGATATGAGGATGGCAACCATTTCCTATATAATTATCTTACAATAATGCCAATGCTTAAAAAGGGGAAAGAGAATGCATTCTCATCCACCATTTTTCATTGGAGCTCAGTTTAATGAGCCACCCACAACTGTTAGTTTTGCATTGCAGGCTATTATGAAGCAGTCTTCTTTGGAGCCGGGATTGTTTTGCTATCAGAACAGAAGACCTTTATAATATCTCTTTAGCTTTTTTTATTTATTTAATGAAGATAGAACATTAATTCCAGCCCCCCTCCCCTCTGACAGTAGCTACAAAGTGCAATGCTTGAATACCTTTCCTCGTTTGTTTTTCATCATGTAACACCACCCAAAGGCAATCATTAGCTAATTTGCTGATTTATGGTTGCAGTTTATGAGCTTTAAGCAGTGCTAAACCACAACAGCTTCTTTTTTTCAGCATTACAACAATGGGGGAATGCCTGTCGCTTGTATGCCAAGCTACATATATCAAGAAAATGTACATGGAGGCACTTTCCCTGTAGGAAACACATAATGTTTGTAGCGGCCTTTAGCTTCAGTGACATCCCCCAAATGCTCTCTTATTACTTTCCTGTTTCCTTCCAGAGCTAATCCTTCCACTGTCACCTATTTGTTGCACAGAAAGCACTGCCAGGTGGGGAAAAAATCATGAAAACTGTCACCCATCAGAACAAGGTCACAAAACAACTTTAGTATGTGAACAAAATTGCTATTATTTGTACTGGCTCCCAGCAGCACTCATCCCCAAAAACAAATTGCTTTCTGTTGTTTGGTTCCCTCCACCCCCTTTTTGATAGGACCTGGGATCCGAGGTATATGAGTTTTTTGTTTTGCCCTTTTTGCTTTTTGCTATTTTTAAAGCCTTTCTATAAAGCTTAAAGGCCCATATTCCAAATAAATCTCATGCTATGGACAGGGTAGGTTGTCCTAGCTCAATAAAAGTTTTATAAAAGCTGTCATGTTAATTTGGTTGCTTCTGCTATCATGCAATCCCCATGCTAGCCTGGATTCCCAGCAAAATCTCTATGCGGGGGAAAGAAAGTCCGCTTTTGGCTGCCTAGTTGCACACGCCTAAATCTGGATCCAACCCTATATAAGGAACATATGTGTATTTATCATTTATTTAATAAATTTATTTACTGTTTCCATTTTTTTAAAAAATATAACTCTACATGGTTTAGAAAGGGATTAAATTAAAATACTTTAAAATAAAATGTTTATAAAAGCATTAAAACTAAGTGGTCATGATACCATAGTTAACAAACAAACCGGGTTACACACTCAATCAGGGTAATATAATTGGCACCTCAAGGATGCGACAGTTGGTGCTTCCCAGGAGGGAGGGCATTCCGTAAGGCTGGCACCACCATGGAGAAGGCCTGCTTCCAGGTTGCTGCAAGTCGTGGAAATCTGCAGGTTGTCATACAACCAGCAAGGCCTCCTCTGAGGTTCTTAATGACCATTGAAGTCTATATCAGGGAAGTTTATCTTTCCCCAAGCTGTTCAGGGCCTTATATGCCAATAGCAAGAATGTAAAATCGGCTTGGTAACTAATAGGTAATGTTTGCAGGGTGTCCAGGTATCCCACTTTACAGAGGACCATTCCCCAATTTGGAGAGCTGACAGTGGGCAGTCCTCTTTTTGAAGAAGTTATATATTTGAAGACGTGTCCCATGCAAGTCTAGGTTAAAGTAACCATGAGAAGGGAGAGGAGGGGTCTTGAACATGCCCATCTAGAGTGAGCACATGGACAGTAGACTGAGCAGGCACACAGGCCACCTACCCAGCCTTCTCTACTATGGTGAGATGTATTATATTTCTATTTATAGTTATTTCTAATTTTGCATGCATATATATATATATATATATATGCAAATACTATGCAAATTGGTATCTTGTTATATCTTCTTTTTTGGTGCTGTATTTCCTCTTCTTTGGCAATGTGTAAGTGACTACCCTATACATTTACCAGGTTTCCACACAGATGTCCCCCTTTACCTTAAAATTGCAGCTACATCCATCCAGAAGAAATATTTCTCTCTGTCTAAGATGAATCTCCTGCCAATCAGTTTCATGAACCCTTGCCTGAGTTCACTCTTCCCACATAACACTGGCAGTCACATAAGTAGACTGCTTGCAAGAACAGTTATTTGTTGGGATGATTTATCTGAAGTAACCTCTTTGCTATCTCTGTCTTTTCTGCATTATGTAGAGGTTATTTTGGTGGAATATTCTGCATCAAGGCTTAAATCCTTAAACCACTTCTGAATTTGACCTTTACGGGTCTATTTCATTGGAAGAGCAGAAAAAAACAGTGAGGAATAAATTTCCTTTTAGAATAATTCATTTTTATTAGACCCTTGGTTTAAAAAACAACAACCTCTGTATGTCATTTCGGATACTATTTGACAGTTTTACTAAAGCATCCAGCCTTTAAGATCTTTATTAGAATTGAAACACATTCATTTATTAGGCCTTAAAAAGCCTAATAAATCATCCAAAATGTTTATACATTAATTTTCAGATTGATTTTCTTATGTATTGCTATGCGAGTCAAGTCTGACAAATTGTTGCAAAGATTATTAAGACTTTGAGAATTCCCATGTTTTATTCTAGAATAGAAGCTTCAGGTCAGTTTTCCAAAGAGTAATTAAAAGTGCAATCTTATGCAGGCCTACTCAGAATTAAGCACCATTGAGTTCAAAAGGACTTACTACCAGATAAGTAAGCCCCATTGAGCCCAATAAGAGGTCTGTCTGACAGAACATGCATGAGGTTGTGCTCCATGGCTGCCATTCTATATATATGGAAGTAATTCCCACTGAACTCAATGAAACTTACATCTGAGAGACATATTGTAAGGTGCCTACATAATTACAAATCAAGTCATAGAAATCTTCCCCAGTCCAACAAGAGGCATAGATAAAAAGAATAGGGCCGTGAAACATCTCGGATGAGGCATGATGGATCCGAGAAAAATATCCCCATTGGAGATATCTGGACTGCCTCCAAATGCAAGGTCATTCAGGTCTGAAGAGTTTTGAGAAGAAACAGGATGGTCTTGAGGCTTCAGATCTCCCTCAAAGCCTTGGAGGTGTTTTCTTGTCCCAATTTAATAAATATTTGGATGCCCCCCTCCCCACCTTTGCAACCTCTGAAGGCTCTGCATGAATGGAAATTGCCAGGAAGATGGTAGAGGGGTGTAGCTTTGTGACTTTTGTTCTCTAGCTTCCAATCAGGGCATGACTTTACCCGGGCTGTTCAATTACATTGCTTTTGCTTGAGGGCAGTGCACTGAAGGAACATATATAAGACACTGTTTTAAGTGAATTCTTTGCTTTTCACAAATTGTATAGCCAGAAGCAGCCAGGCAAATAATTTATGTAGTTCATTGTCTTCTTACCTGTGTAACCTTTCATTATTCCAATTCAATCCAATCCTTTTGTAAAATCTATTCCTAATTTCCAGTCTCTTGCATTCTCTTTCTCTTTCTTTCTTTCTTTCTTTCTTTCTTTCTTTCTTTCTTGTTCCTGTTGTTTGTGTCTCTTGAATCTAACTTGTATTGCTGCTGTTATTTATTCATAATCCCTGCACCCATCCTTCTGAAACTGTGCAAGAAACATACCCAGGGGCACCTCCATGTTGTATGTAGGGATCATTTTGTTGTGTTTTTATCACTTTTAATATTGTTTTGATTTACTTCTGCCCCGATAGGCAGCAAAGAAATATTACAAATAAATACATATTATTTCTGTGCTCCCCCAAATAAAGAACAGGTGTTATAGATATATATCTATATATCTATATCTGAATGGGGGACCGTGGAGGCAAATAGACAGGTGTCGTGTCTGCAATTTCTGAGACCATCCAGAAGCAGGCTGCCCACCCAGTCAGCAATGTGGGGTTGGAGTAGGGAAATGAGATGGATGGATTCAGTAATCCAACCTCCACACAATTTTCAAGTTAAGTGACCAAGTACAGTTGGATTGGGACACTAAACTTTGGAAGACTTAAATATTTTTGCTGTCATTGATACCTTCCAGCTGAAATTCTCTGAGAATTATTGCTTCTACAATTTTAAATTATTTGATACCCATATGCTGAAAAGTTAGTAATCCTGGGCACTTAAAAATGTTCCTTTGATCAATAATTAGAAATTTGCAAAATATGCAAAATACCTGCATTTTCAAAACAGAAACAAAGTGTGAGATGCATTATTGGAACAACACTTTCTACTAGCAAAAGATACCCAGGGGCAAATTTGTGACATGATTGATTCGTTCCTTCTCCCTCCCACCCCCAATGAGCCTCTAAAATTGGCATATGGTCGAATCCAAGCCGAATTTAGGTGTGAACAGCCTGAAATATTACTGCAAATACTGAAAGCATTACTGTCATCTAATGTATTTATACAAACTTGCTACTGAATTCTACTAAAAGTGGATGTGGGTTGAACTTCTCAGTCCTTTTAAATCAGAATAATAATGTTCCAGAATAATTAGTAGATATGGAAATCTAAAAAAAGTCAGCTAAATCTGAAGCACACTCATTCATCCAGGAAGAGATGTATGTTCTTACCAGTGCCATATGAACTTAGATTCTGCATTCTCATGATAATTTATCCTTTTCATGTCAGATCAGCTCCTATAATGTCATTATGTCCTCTCTTAAATATACATGAGAACTGCAATAAGTTTTTATAGTTTTTGAACGATGCAACTTATTAGCAAACAATACATGAATATTTGAGAACCTGTATCAAATGCTGGGTTGACACTATAACATTTATGATGCTGTGTGACAGTGAGTGAACTATATGTGCACAATATATCCAGGATCTTGAGCTGAAATAATCAAAGATAGGAGTAAATGAATGGAAACATAAATAGAATTTGCTAAAATTCAAATGGGTATATGGCTCTTTCATTAAAAAATACAACCAAAAAGCAACTTACAGCTCAGAATTTTCAGGGCACTTCCTCACAATACTGCAATGTTCTTCTCACAATACGTCTTTAAAACCTTTGTCCCAAATCCTAAAGACTATGCATTCCATGGTGCAGTGTGAAGATGAAGTATTCATGCACAGGGATATGTGTCATTTTTAAAGTCAATGATACAAATCCCATGTTGTAATTGAACCTTAATGAAATATGTAAGGCATACTGCCATTCACGACTTACATGGGCTATCACAGCAACTGATGAATTTTAAGGTAGCTCCAAATCCATTACTGGGGCTGGAGTGAACAGAACTAGGAATGTTGTGTTTTCCTGTAGGTGTTAATTTTTTTATTGGGATTTGTTAAATTAGAAAAGGAGGATTATTCTCTTCAGAACTGCAGTCAATAGCAAGAAATTAAAACTCTAATTATCCTTATAAAGTATTTGAACACTTCTTTGGCTCTCATACGGACTAATACCTGCAATTGACACCTAGGATTACCTCAAATATGAGAAGGCATTCTCCACTCAGAATATTCTTTTGAAATGCTTATGTAGGCCCACTTCAACAATGGAGCATTTCTTCAGCTTTCTATGGAGGCAGTTTTTGCAGACTATTAGTATGGTATGCACACATAGTGCTTAGTTGGATGGAAGCATTAAATTTCTATATTGACAGATCTGCTATATAGCCTCATGGATTTTTTTGTCACTAGTCAAACACCAGCACGACTTCAGCTAAGGTTCTTAAAGGCAAACACTTTTTATTAACAATACAGAAACACAAACGTTGCAACAGATTCTCTAACAACGTCAGAGAGAGAACTGGACACCACCTCAGGCCCATTACTCATATAGGTCTTACACGTAACAGCATTCCACCTGGAGTCATTTGTCCAATCACAGATTTCCTATTGTTCTAGCTGCTTGTTACATACCAACATAGCCAGCAGAGTTGATTAAAAGAGGGAGCGGCCTCGCTTCCTAACAATGCTCTTAGCAATGCAGTTATTATGGTATGCATGCATGCATGCAACACACATAGTGCTTAGTTGGATGGAAGCGTTAAATTTCTATACTGACAGATACATAGTATAGATCTACTATAGGTAGCCCTCTAAAACTCTCTAGCACTTTAAACTAAACAGTTGCCATTGCAAGATATGAAATCATGGTGGGCAACCTACAGCTCATGGAGGCTTGTGTTCCTTCTGTAGGCCTTGCCATGTAAGGTAAGCTGACCAGATAAAATCCAGGTCAGGGCTCCTGTAACTTTAACAGTTGTAGAGAAAAGGGAATTTCAGCCAGTGTTATTTGTATGCAATTAGTTCCTGGTGAAATTCCCTCTTCATCACAACAGTTGAAGTTGCAGGGGCCCTGCCTTCTTTTGTATGTGGTCACTCTAGTATAGTGCCTGCAACTTTAACTGTTGTGATGAAGAGGGAATTTCACCAGGAACTAATTGCATACAAATGACACTGGCTGAAATTCCCTTTTCTCTACAACTATTAAAGTTACATGAGCCCTGACCTGGATTTTATCTGGTCACCCTAATGTAAGGAAGTTTGGGAGGAGGTGGGGAAAGGACTCCACATTCTTATGTCTGATCTGTGATTGGAGATTACAAGGGGATTCCCATGTAATGGTGAGCATCCCATAAGGGATTCCCATCATTTTCTCTGATCCCAGATTATACTAATAAGAGAACTGGGAGTGCAGTGGCTGATGCTTGTTCAGCACTTACAGGAGCTCCTGAAAGCACCAGGTGAGATGGCTTTGCTTGTCCTTTGCCTTGCCTGATGGACAAGATGAAGGATGAATGGATCTGGGTAGTACACCTGTCCAGCTCTTGCAGAGAAGGCAAAGGATGAGTGAAGCAGGGCTGAATAGCTTTGGATGTCTCACATCTTCACCCCAATGGGAAAAGGCATGGGGCAGGTGAAGTGGCTTTCTGGAATGGGAGAAGCTGATTCCCGGTGGATGCACTGGGAATATGATCCTCCCAATGCACCCACTGGGGGCAGAATAATGTCAGGAGGTGTGGCTATGCCTATTTGATATTATTTTGCCTATTGAAGGCTAGGGTAGGGGCATCCTTTGGCTGATACATGATTTTGGTCCCCCCCTCTGGCATAAATGCTTACCCATTTCAGACTTCAATACTCCAAAGCAAACAAAAGTGGGGGAAACTTCTTTCCCCACTCAAATGCCTCCGTTTTTGAAATATTTTGCTTCCTTTCTCATTCTGTGTCATTGATTGAAATGGGATAAAGGCTAAGGATGTCGGAGGAATCAGGTTGGAGAGCAGAGCTTGATGAACTCATTGGCTGCTCCCTCCAGACTCTGTTTCATCTTCTACCACTTAGCTCGATTTGGTGTTATTATTTGCATAAAAAACAAATTTGAGCAAATTCTGGCTGCAAAATTTGCATAATTTATACACATTTGCATAATTCCCACAATTTTGCATAATTTGTACAAATTAGATTAATAATTTGCACAAATTGTGCAAATTTGTGCAAATTTCATTTGGAATTTGCAGAAATTAAGCAAACTGAAACTGCAATTTGCACAAATGACACCCACAGGTGCTATGTTTGGGATCCTGGCAAAATGGTGGTTTTAGAAAACAAAACTTGTTTAAGATCCCAGATTTTTGAGGAAAGCCCATGGCTCGGCTCGCAAATGTAAACCTAGCTGGGAGCTCTGGGGAAATTCATCAAACCCGAAAAGGGCTGGATTTCCCCAGGACAGCCATCCTTGGCGTAGGCACACTTCATACATAATCTGAAGCAGTATGGTTGCCACCAACCCATGCCATTAACCCATTTTCTTCAAGCACTGCAATTTCTGCAATTTCCAGTCAAATAGAATGGTCATATAACATGCTATAGCAAAATCTCTCCTATTCCCATGTGAGGGGTACTGCTGGTATAATATGTAACAATCACACAGTCCATCATAACCATTTGGGCAGAAAGCAAAAAAGTTACAAAAGTGGCTGAGAACAACTATGGAATGGCAGCACTATGCCAGTTCTATGAAGTGAGCTTCCAACAACTGCAACTTTAGTGAGTGAGGGATGGGTGAGAAATCCATTTTCTCAGAGTTTTTCTTTTTTGTGGATTTCTCCCATCTGCATTGCCCAGAAAGAGATGCAGACCAGATGTGTTTTGCATTTGGAAATCTGCACTTGTGATGTGTTCCGCACAACAGGAGAAGCACATCTGATAAAATGTGCACATTTGAAAAGTGAGCAAAGAAAAATGTATTCATTTATAAATGCAGACAAACATGCTTTAGTCAATGGGTAGAGGTATCTACAATTTGAAAAATGTGCACAAAAATGCACAATTAAAAGAAATCCACAAGAAGTCCACCTGGAACTGACACAGAATGGACTTGGAGGTGGGAAATGGAGGAAGTCTATGGAAATGGATTTGGCAGAACTGCCTATCACTAGCTGCTCTTTCATGTGTTTTCCCATTTATCCTTGTTCGTGGAATATGAAGTAATTCTAGATGTAAACTTACTAGTGCTTTATTGAAGTTTACCAAGCCTGTTTATAACCCTGAGAGGCCCAGGGACTGAATGTATCAGTGCATTCTTTTAAAACTTACGTATAATTGGTATAAGTGTCCTGGTTTATTTATTTATTGCATTTATATCCCACCTTTTTTCCTTCAAGGAACCTAAGGCAGCACACATAATCCTTCTCCTCCTCTCCATTTTATCCTCATAACAACAGCCCTGTGAGGTAGGTTGGGCTGAGAGTCTATGACTGGCCCAAAGTCACCCAGTGGGTTGCCACGGCTGAGTGGGGACTAGAACCCTGATCTCCTGACTCCCAGTCCAACACTTTAATAAAATTAATAATAATAATAATAATAATAATAATAATAATCTATTTATTACCCGCCTCTCCCAATGGATCGAGGTGGGGAACAGCATCAAACACAAAATACAAAACTGATTAAAAGCACACAAAACCAATACATCATTAAAATACCAATAAAACACCAATAAAACACTTTAGCCACTACACCGCACAGTTGGAAGTCTCAGCTGTCTGAGCAACTGGCTATATGTGTGTCTGACTAATGTTTGCATCACAAAAAGAAAAAAGAAGAGGTAAGTAACTCATATATGGCAGCTATAATTCAAAAGTCGTTGATGATATCAATGGGAATGCTAGAGCTTTGTAAAGTGTAGCTGATTTTCAAGTGATTGACATGAAAACTCATTTGGAGTTCCCATTTATTATTTAAAACACACATTAATGGGAAGGGTAATCGAGAGGGCAATTTGCTTTCACAGCAAAACATGTACAAGAGCAATCAGTAGGAAAAACGATGGCATCATAAATCAGAAATGTTCACAAATTTGTGCTTTATGACTTTACCTCATTTCTTTAAAACACTCTTTTGATAAAACCCTAATGGCCACATCCAAAGGACTGTTGTATCAGCAAGTGAGCACCTAGGCTCACTCACTGTTCCTGGGTCCACATAATGCCATAAACCAAAATAACCCAGGGTGCAGAGAATTTACACTGGTGCTGCAGAAAATGGGAGAAACTGGTTAGATGTGGATGTTTTTTAAGTGTTGAAGGACGACAGTTCAGTTTTCTTTATCAATCTCATTATGCAGATTGTTTTCAAAATTCAGAGCTAAGCCAACAAATACCACTGTCACTGTGGGCATCACTGTGCTGTGTTGCATGAATAATAGCAGAGTGTGAATTTTGAGGCCTTTTACACTGCCAGTCTGTGTACTTAACCTTCTTGGCAAATGGCTCCAAATGGAATTGTTACTGAACATTGTGGTGAAGTAAAACTATGTGACTCAGCTTTGAAACATTTCCAGACAAAGAAAAGTCTGAAATGGCCTAAGGTCTGAAGAGACAAGAGAAAATGGTAACCTCGTTGCCCACTTCAGTTAGTTTCCCCTTTCATTTTATCTTCTCCTTGATGCATTTGTCCCAGGTTGTCTTTATCTTTATTGAGCAATACTAGGTTATCTATCTTGTAGAAAATATTAATACTTCTTTGCCTCTACTGAAAATGATGTGCCCAACTTCTACACGTCCTATAGAATTTTATTTTTGTATCTTTATCCTGAAATTGTCTGAAACCCTTAGATGTCTCTCTTGCTTTATCTTGGCCAACTTGGACAGCGACAGATCAAAAGGACAGTGGAAATATTCACTAGTGCTGTGCTGAAAATTTTGATCATTCCATTTTGGCATTTCATGGGGGGGTGCAGGGAAATGAAAACTTGGGTGAAAGAAGCTGGGAGAGGTGAGAATTTCAAAGAATTTTCTACTTGGGGAGCGGCACAGGGTTTCTACATACCTTTTTAAGAGTAGTTAGTTGTTGAGGGTCCTCTTTCTTTCTTTTTTAAAAAACACCCCTGCATTTTCAGGAGCCCAGTAGTGCTTAGCTTATTGGAGAGGGTTAAGTCACATGGTCTCCAATAGGGTTTCACTAAGAACTGCTGGGCTCATCCAAATCCTGGAGAAAGGGAGTGTTTTTTTAATAGTTTTTTTTTAAAAAAAACCCTAAAAGATAGGAAGAAGGTACCTCTCAGCAACTGGCTACACTTAAAAAAGTGATGTGGAAATCCTGTCCCCCTCCACAAGGAGAACATTCTCTGACTTTCCCCCCTCCCTGCGAAAGAGGCAGAAAAAAAGCCTGTTTCGCAGGGAGAGAGGAAGTTCCAGAAAATAGGGGGCAAGTTTTGGCCCAGCACTAATATTCACATTGCTTCCCAGAAAGTGCCACCTGGGATCCACATAGAGGATGCTCAAGAGGATGTTCACTAGAATGATCCTGCCATCCCCCTCCCCTCTCACATGATTGGTGCTCTGACAGGATGGGAGAGGGATGGGGAAAGCTATCTAGTTGATCATTGCATAGATGGTGCCATTCATATAAAAAGTTGTTGCTGCTGGACCAGTTGCAGCTTCACACTCAGTGGCTCAATTCGGACGACACGATAGTCAATGGTGGGTTGACTAACCCTAACCCTAATCCTAGGGGGCACTTCCCACACAACATGGTAATAAATAATCAACTGTGGTGTGGATGAGGATCAGCGCTGAGTTGACTATGGCAGCATTCGGATGACACAATAGTCAAAACAACTGACGATTGTTTCCCCCACACCAGTTGTTTATTGTGTCGTCCAAATTGAGCCAGTGTATCAGATACTGAATGGAAAAGAACACCACAGAGGTGGCTGGGCAGGCCACCAATAGAATTCCCATAGAAAGTTCCTCACTTCATCAGTTCTTATGGCCACAAGGATCACTGCAATCATATATACTAGTTCAGTTCATTCAGTACTTACTCCACACTGTGATGTGTTTCCCACAAATGGACTATTACCAGCACATACTGTGTCTGAACCACTCCCTAGTGGCCAGTATCTCAATATACTAATTTCATGGCATATAATATAGATGTAGATTTTAAATGAAGCATCTGAGAGGCAAGTGCATATATCACAAATATGAATAACCGTCAAGGTTTCTCTACTATTAGCATTTGAATACACCTCCTTTACAATTAGAGATGTGTGTTCAAAACATTAAATGCTAAGAAGAATGAACTGTATATCCAAATTGAATTTCATTTTTAAAATCCCATAATTACTTTACAGGCTACAAAGGAAGAATGCAAAACTGCTACTTTATAAAATAGCTGAATATAAACTATCAGTTGGATAAGAAATGTGTTATCATAAAAAAACAGAACAAGTCAAATTTGAAAATTCTCATGTTAAATGACTTTAAATTTAATATATTCTGAAGGCTTGAATAGATTCACTGTTGCATAACCCTGAAAAACAATTCCTTCCTGACAAGAAAAGCATTCAATTTAATGTCAACCCATGTGGGATAAGATCGAATGTAAGAACAGATTTACTTCCAGACATTTAAATGTGTAATATTCACAAGGAATGTGGGGGAAATGCATTGTACCCTCCAGTTATAAATGGACTAAGTATGAGCTGTCTATAAAACAAATATTGTCTTGCACACCGAGGGCCAAGAACTCAGGCAACATAGCTAGAGATAGGGCAGAATTTTGTTCAGCTCACCTTGAGGTAAGAATGTACCAAATTTGCACATTGCATATCAATTGGAACAGTTCAGATGTAATGTAAAACCATCATTTCCTGATTTTACATTTCAGGATAAAGACGACCACATGTAGGGAGGGGAGGGCTAAACCTTCCCCCATCCTATTACTTTCCCAAAATTCGTTGCCCAGATTGCTGTGGGCCAAACTATATATGACGATGGGAAATCTGAGATTTTTTTTTTAAAAGGCTGAATGTACTCACTGAAGGTGTTAACCAGGATCGTGACAACCTGTCTCCCTCACATTGATTTCCCAAATCAAATTCCCTCCACTCCTTGAAGCTGCTATCCCCAGCTGCATTTAGCCTTAAAAAAGGGGATCAAATCACTGACCTTTTGCCACCACATCTTGTCTAGTTGTGTTGTAAGAGTACTCCTTTTGCTCCATTTACTATCTCCACTCTTGCTTTTGTTTAAATGATTGTGTGTTAGGTAACTATCCCCCGTCTTTATAAAAACTATCACCCCATCCCATCACATTATTCTTCCTGTTTTTGTTCTTTAAAAGCAGATGCTGAGGCAGAATGTCAGGGAAGTGATGTCACTAGAGCAGGAAGTGGGTTGTATTATGTTGCAGAGAGAGGATGCATGGATCAATCTATCAGGAATGGAGGCTTCAGCTTGCGACTCTTGTAGATATAGGTAATTTGATGTGTGATTCTTAGGCTAAATAACTTGATTTCCCCATTAGAGAAGATTAATGAGATTGTTTGCCATACACCCAAATGCATGGCATTTTAAATCTCTTTGCCATCTCATAGTCAAGCACAGAAATTATTGCGACATTATGGTGCTATAATAATTGTACGCCTGAGCCTGTTATCTATATAGGTTAACTTTATAGCTTCCAGAATTGACATAATATCATGTTGCGAATTTCATGCAAGGCATGCTGTTAGAGTAGTAAATCAAAAGAACAATTCCTCTTTACTAAGGCTGTTTGGAACAATCTCTAAATTCATGTTGTGTTCAATAAACTTCTTGCCTGAAAGATTATTCATAATATGATCCCACCAACTCTTTCCTCCCACCCTTGATATAATACAGTTCTTGTGCATTGAACCCTTCCGAGCTGCTCACTAGAATGTAACAATGCACTCCCCCCCATAAAATTATGTACACTTGCACCACCTCAAGGGCCATGAAGGACAAGAAAATGCAACTCTGTCAGACAACTTATTCTGAATGTTTTAGTTCAGCTGTGCTAATTCTAACTTTCGGAAGCAATACAGGAAGTCATGTAGATAAATCATGATGCCTATACACACTTTTGAATTCTACTATATATGGCTGAGGACAGGACAGGCTGGGGGATATCCAAATTCTGACCTAGAGTGTATATTCTCCAACTCTCACTTGTTAAATCAGGGGATGAGCTAGAGGCAGTGTGAAAACTAGACTAGAAACTTGATGAGCAACAGGAAGAAGATACTGCTTGGCTGAGCAGGAGAGACAGAAGGCAAAGTACCTAGGATTTATAATAGGCTAGGCTGATCCAGAAGCTTTCTCCTTCCTTTCAGTCAGAAGAAGACACACAATGCTAGGTTGTCTATTAGCCTGGGGTCAGGTGGTCCATGGTAAGGAAGTATGGAAATTGCATACACACACACACACACACACACACACACACACACATATATATATATATATATATATATATATAAAGTGACAAAAATGCCCACTCACGATCCCAAACAATTTTGGGAAAAGCTCATACTTTCTCAAACCTGCAATTGTGTCTATGTAAATACAGCTGTAAATTTACATAGAAGTAAGTACTTTATGGCCACAACTGGCATAAAATACACCAATTACGGCCATAATTTCCCCACAATAGGCTAATGCCATTAGCCTATTGTGCCTTTTATAAAGATGTAGAACCACCTCACAAATTCTGGTGGATGCCCCAGGCTCTGGAGAAATCTGTGGGGCCCCAAGAGGCCCAGATCTCCCTGCAGCAGCCCCCCTGGAACAAATACCAGGGGGGGAGTTTGCCGATCTTTAGGTGACAAGTTGGCCAGAAACTTTAGAAAATTAATGTTCCTACATTAGAATCTAGTAACTCAATCATAGGTCACAGTTTTACCTCAGTGACAAGATGGAAGGAGAGAGTTAGAGCAGACACTTCGATTGGTTTCAAAAAGGTTTTGCTGGTAAAGTTTTACATAACAAAAGTACCAATGAAGATGCATATTCCCCTTGGAAAGACAAAAATCTCCTAATTCACCGGAGGCAACTTGGTGCTTTGGAGTTAGCTTCCTCAGCCAGTATGCTTCCTATACTAATGGGACATGATGTTGTCCTTTGGGCATTCCAGGAAGTTGCAGAGTGTTGCTGATTGGTTGTTAAAAGCTAAAAAAGCTATAATTAAAAGAGCAAGTGAGTGAGTGAGCAAGCGGGCAGTCCAACTGACTCCCAGTTGGCCTTGTGCCCAGGACCCTGGAAGGGCTGACTCCCTTCGGGGGGGAGAACCTCACTTTGGATTTGGTTCCGAAGTGAGGCAGCCCAGCCCTAAAGCACCGAAGTCAAATCAGGGCCATTTCAGAGGCTCTGAAACAGCCTTCAAGGCAAGCCGTGTGTGTGTGTGTGGCTACGTACAGGCCTATTGGACACTACTACTACTGTTATCCATAACTAGTTGAAAAATGAATGAGTGCTCATTAATGGCTCTGTATACATCAAACTGGAAGAAGGTTGCAAATGGAGTGCCACGAGGTGCTGCCTTAGACTCTGCACTGTTCAACATTTAATTACTTGAATGAGGGCATAGAGGAGATACTTACCAAACCCGCAGATGAAAATAAGCTGGGAAGAACAACTTACATTGCAGAAGATTCAAAAGAAGCTTGGCAGGCTGGAACAGGGAGGCAAAACCAACAGTACTAGAAATAATGGGTAGAAACAGCTAGGGAAGCAGATTTCGGCCAAACATTCGGATAAAGTTCCTAATAGTAAGAGTTGTTTGACAGTGGAACAGACTGTCTCAAGAGGTGGGTGGATTTCCTTTGGTGTAGGTATTTAATCCACGATCCAGACCCGATCCGGGGGAAATCGGATACAATTATCCGATTTCCGATCCCCGCATCTGGATCGCCCGATCTGATCCGAACCGGTCAGGAAGGACCCGATCCAATTTGGATAAAATCAAAGGATTTTGACCTCCTCCTGCCCCTCGTGCTCCTTACCTGCCGGGGCTGTCCACTGCCATTTGCAGCAGACAGCCCTGGCAGGTAAGGAGCGCGAGGGGCAGGAGGGGGCTTACCTGCCGGGGCTGTCCGCTTCCATCCACTGCTGCCCACGGGCGGCAGTGGAGGGCAGTAGATGGCCCTGGCAGGTAAGGAGTGCGAGTGGGGGGAGGGGTAAGGGAGGGGGGAGTTAGGCCCCCACTCACCTGCCCCCATGTTTTCGCCATAGGCTTGCATTGGGGGAAAGCTTTCTTTCCCCCAATGTAAGCCTATGGTGAAAACAGTTAAAATGGCATCCGATCCGAAAACTGGACGTCCAATTTTCGAATCGGAATCAGACCCGAACCAAAACGGGAAGCCTCCTATCTGATCCGAGGCCTCAGTTCCCGTTCCGATCCCGGTTCCGTTCCATTCCGGTGGGGCATGCACATCCCTAGTATTTAAGCAGGGATGCTGTAGCTGCACTATGCATCACAGGGTGTTGCACTAGATGAACTTTGATATCCATTCCAATTCTGTGATTCTTGGAACACAGTGGGATTTACTTCTGAGAAACATGCATAGGATTGCACTGCATGAGGCAATTTAGTGTGGTGTGATATTAGAAAAACACATAATTGGTATGAATTCTAAACTGCAGTGGGAGACATGTCTGCTCCAAAGGCTCCTTTTTCTCTACCTTCCCTGCTGCACCATCTTTCTTTTTAATTTAAAATTAAAACAGGTCTCATTCTTCACTGACAGCTTGGGACATGTGAGTATTCTCTGTTTCCTTTGTTTTCTCTGCCTATTTCATCATCCTGATGTATTCTTTCATTATTGAAGTTGTACCCTGTTACTATGGAATGCTTTGTTAATGTATTCTTCAGAGGGGTTTTTCTTATTGAATAAAGAATTTATAAAGACATTATACATCACCGTGACTCAATTAAGCAGGTATCCTAAAATACACAAGACGTTAGAAGATACTCAATGCTTACAAGTTACAGTCCACCATAGTACAATAATAGTATAATTTGTCATTCTCATACAAAGTCAATATAATCTAATGAGAGAAGAGAGAGAGAAAAAGTATCATTAAATATGTACTCTAATAGCAAAACTACTTCTGCACTTTTAAATCAATAGCAGTTCTGCAAGAAGCCAATTAATGTGCATACAACGATATGCTTGAATGGTTAAATAGCAAAGCCTTGCCCCATTGTGTGTGTGTGTGTGTGTGTTTGACGTGTGTGTAGGTTTTAGGATGGGCTTTTGTTCTTTGTTTGAGGTTCTTTTGCGAAGATTCGGAGATGCCTCAAAGAGCATAAGGGTGATGATGTCACAAAGCTGCCAGAAGCTTCTGCACAGGTGCACTGTCATATTACGGGAACAGGGGGCCAATTTCCTTCTCCAAAGACCCACTGCAATCCCTCTGCCACTAAAAAGGAGAAACACAAGCTAAATGTGTCTGTTCTAAGACTACGTGGTGTTTTGTTGATGCATGTCAGTGGCAAACTGCAACTTTCCCCATCTATCCTTAAAAAAGGGGTAGAGCAAAGGAGTGGAGCTGCATTTAGCTCATGGGCTATCTCTCTTGGGTGTCCAGTAAATGCAGAGGCCCAATTTAAGCTGCAGGTTTGGGGGGGAAGTCTTTGGGCAAGATGTCCACAGGCCGCACACCTCCTCCTTTTCACTGTTGCTGCTGTCCATTGGTTTGCCCTGTCCCCTTAGGTCCAATCTGCACTACTACTGCCCAGAGGAACACAGGGACGTCGAAAGCTTCCTTATAATGAAAAACCAACAGGAGGAGAGCATCCAACTCAGAGGGAAAAAAAAGGAGAAAAGCAGGTTCTCAGAATGCTAAGAATATCTTATTTCCAAATCCAATGCGTTTCAGCCTATGTTGTCTTTTTAAGGCCTTCTTCAGGGGGGTTGACCTGTTAAGAGTATTTCTGCAGACATCTCTTATCAACCCCCTGAAGAAGGCCTTAAAAAAACAACATAGGCTGAAATGCATTGGGCTTGGAAATAAAGTATTCTTAGCATTCTGAGAACCTGCTTCTCTTCTTTGTTATAATGAGCCAGGATTGGTTCGTTAGGCCAGTACTGTCGCCTGACTAGTGGTGGCTCTGGGGCCAGATCTACACCTTGTGTCAAATCGTTACAAATGTAGAATAAAAAAGCAAGAAATAACACTATGAAAGTGGTATATGGAATGTGGATTGTGCCCTAACAGTTATCAGTGCACTTCCATACTGCTGTAAAGCAGGAGTGTAGATCTAGCCTGGGTTTCAGGCAGGAAGGATTCTTTTCTAACCCTATGAGGAAATGCCAGGCATTGAGCTTTGGACCTTGTGCATGCAAAACTGGTGCTCTACCCCTGAGCTACAGCACCTGAGATCCTGAGGGAGAGGACAAAGTGAGTAGAGGCTGCTACTCCTTCTTGTTCCTGTCAACTGTTCACTTGCTTCGAGAGGGCAGTGACAGCAAGGCAGTGTAGCGGGGATGGTGGCATTGGTGGTTGGCGGTGGCCTCCTGGTATACCGGAGCCTCAGCAGATGGCCAACCCTGCCAACCCCTGATGCCAGTCCTGAACTCAACAACAACCATCAAGTGTAATGTGTGCCCTTGCATAGGCTGCAAAAGATATCAGGGCTGTGTTCCTGTCAGTGCCTGAACTGTGATGGTTTGGAAGGAAGTGGAGGATTTCAAAGTGGGAGAGGAAAAAAAGGAAGTGGGATGATTAGGTCAGGTTAAATTATGTCAATCTGAATTGAATGCAATGGTTATAGGTCTGCCAGAAAAGAAGAGAGATGGCATCCCTTCAAACAACCCTTCCTGCCAAAGGCAATGAGAACAGCAAAACGATGCAGATGGTACTTCCTCACTGGATCAAACTTTACTAGTTTTCCATAGCACCTTCCCCATTTTGTATGTCTTGTTTCACACCTACCTACACTGTGCCAAACTAGCAGGGATGCTCCGGTTTTTAACTACACCCACACTGCTTCTAATTTTTGCTATAGGCATAGGAGAGAAAATATGTAACAAGGGTACATGGTGTGAAAGCATGTCTTCTTGCCAAGAGCACACAAAAAAAAAACTCCTCGCATTTTTTTAAAAATGCACAAAACATAACAGTATGTAGATAATTTCTCCTTTTCAGTTCTTTTGAATGATCCTTGTTAAATCTATTCAGATAGGAACACACAACGCTGTGGTCAGGCTATGGTCCATCTGGTCCAGTATTGTCGACACTGACTGGCAGCAGCTCTCCTGGGGCTCAGGAAGAAGTTTTTCCAACCCTGCCAAGAGATGCTGGGAATTGAACCTGGGACCTTGTGTATGCAAAGTCTCCCAACATGAAAAAGCACTAAGAGAAAGATGTGGGTGGAGGGTCAATGGTTTTCCAGAAGCCATCCCTTCAGAAGATTCCCACAGAACACAGCAAGGAGCAAAAACACACCGTAATTGCAGCTTCCCTAGTCCTACACTGTTTGTTTGTTTGTTTTAATCTAGCAAGGTGGAATTGCTACAGACTTCTTCCCTTTATTTCCTCTGAAATAAATGCACTGGGGGCAGTGGGGGTTGGTGGTCCCAATTTCAGTGGGGCTGTACATCTATTCTGGGCTTTAGTCAGGACAGCACAGAACTCCAAAGGAGCTATCCGCAGTGCTGAACCCTATCCTCAAAAATGGCTTCAACACCTGAGAGTGCTCCTTAAACGTTCTGGCTTGTTCTGGCTAAAATCCAGAATGGATTAACAGCCCGAATGAGATTGGAGCCGCCAGCCTCCACTGAGTAAGGGCTGGAGAGAAGGAGTGAATGCTATAGGGTAAGGTGTGTGAGTGGGGAGAAGGCATTAGGACACATCGCTTCTAAAATTTCCTGCACATATTTCACCTGAAACATGACCTTATCAAGAATAAAATCAAGGCCCCATGTGTTCACTGAAATCACGAGGAAGGATCAGGACCACATGAGCTAGCCACACCACAAATTTCCAGGTGCCCCTCTAGTCACATGCTTTGATATGTGTACATTCAGTTGAACACATGAAAGGAGCCCCTATGACCTAGCAGCTCAACATAAATAAGCTTTGTGTGCAGAGACTCCTTTCACATGTTTATCTGAATACACGGCTGTTGGAGGTGTGACTAGGTGGTATGGGGTTTGTGTCAAGAGGATATAAGACTATGTAGAGTTAACTCCAAAATGTATATAAAAGCAATATTGTGATGTGACTTTGAGCAGTTTCATCCCAAACCTTGAACATGTTGCCCTCAATCCAGCTCTAGTAGGCGATGCACATGACTAGGATCATGAAAGGCAGTGAATGGCATCTTTAGCAGCAAGTGGATCCAGGTGGGAATACACAATGCCACCAACACCTTGCTATGCAAACAGAATGCCCATATAGATCTGACCTGCTCAGATATGCTTGTGTGTATGCAACCATTCTGTATGCACAGAAAGCAAGCTACACATGCAGATCTTCCTTGCTGCTGCATCGTGTTTAAATCTCTATCACAACTGCTTGCTATATGTTCATATTAATTAATGGATAATAAGTGTCGCAGAAAATAACCCTGAGCCAGCTGCAGTCTCTGTTGATGAAAAATGCTGAACTGCCACAGTTTCTTTACCTGACACAAGCTCTGTGTGAAGAATTGTTCTTCTCCAAGATTCTAGCTGAATGCCTCAGGGCCATTATCCGTTTTCACTTTTTTTGGTGATTGCTCAGTCTCAAATTGGAGATCAGGTCAAACTGAAGGTGCTACGCTTTAGAATAAGGTCAATTTTCACATCATTGCTACTGCAGTTTGAAGAGCCAAACTATATTTACAGCTCCGATAAAACATAAGAAAACAGGGCCTATTAGGAGTGAGCACACTTCAGAATCAAGGCCAGGCTATTTTTTTTTTTTTGGTGAGATTTGAACACATGTCATTACTGCCCTCTTGAAGGGGTAGGGGGACCTATTCAGATGGTCCACTCCAGGGGACTGATGGAATCCAATGGATTTCTGAATGCACTGGGGGATTTTCCAGTGGAGAGAGCGGGAGATCCAGCTGAGGCCCTAGTCTCACTGTAAAACAGTGAGATGTGGTCGGCCATCAACTTGATTGCACAGGAGTGCCCTCTCTGCTTTTGTAGAACCCACTCTGTTCCTTGGTATACTGAGAAGCTACAGACAATGAAACAGGCTGGACATCACCTAGAGTGCATATGATGTAAGACTCAAAGTGAAGACAACAGAGTATTTAATGATGCCTATTGCACAGAAGTGTGGGCAGCAAAGAAGGCTTACTTTGCTGCCTCCATTGCATCCTCCATCCAGTGGAGCTTTTTTAGGTGGTTCAGTGGTTTACTCTCCCCGGTGAATGGAGCCTTGGTACCTTCAAGGATCCACTGTGACCTTTTCATATCACATCTTGAAGGTAAAAACATGCAGCGAATATGACGCCACTGTTAGGACAGCTCCGGTTAATGTGTCTGACATCATCTGCCCAATTTTGTAGGATCAATTTCAGTTGCTGCAGCTTGATGACATGGACAGCCAACCACGTGACCTCTTGTTCCTTGTCCTTCCTGGCTAAAAATGCTAGCTGAAGGGGTAGGACTGGGTGGGTTCAGGGTGGCTAAATGCATCTTTCCAGGAAGGTGTGATTCCTGCTGTCTTAGATGCAGTAGTGCAACCACTGCTGGAAAAAAACACACATTCTGGACCTAATCGAATTTGGAAACTACTGCCCAGTCACAAATACCCCTTTCTTAGGAAAGGTACTTGAGAGGGTCATGACAGAGCAACTGCAGGCACTCTTGGGGGATACTGATCATCTAGACTCATTCCAGTCTGGGTTTCAATCTGGTTATGGGACCACATTAATCTTGGTTGCCCTGATGGGTGAACTTTATCAGGAGAGAGACAGGGGGAGTGTGACCGTGTGAATTGTGCTCAATATCTCATTGGCTTTTCATGGCATTATTTATTATTTATTTTATTATTTATTACATTTTTATACTGCCCATCAGCCGAAACCAATATAAAACCAGCTAAGTTAAAATCCAGGGGAAGCCGGTGTGAAAAGCTATGTTTTCAGGAGGTGTTTAAAAGATGTTGCCATGAATCTCTGGGACAAGGGAGGGTTTTTTCAAGAGTGATCATACCACTGCCTCTTTCAAGGCAGTGGGGACCATACCATCCCACAGAGATGCATTCACCACTCCCCTGATCCATCTGGTCAGCCCCCCGCAGCTAGCTCAAATAAGCCATCATGGGCAAGGGCTGAGAGAGCATGTGGTGGGTCGAACAGATGCAAGCATCTTGTCCACATACTCAGGCCATTGACCATGGTATACTCCTGGATCAACTCTGTGGGCTGGCATTCAGGACACTGTGTTACAGTAATTCAGGTCTTTCTTGCAGGGTCGATTTTAGAGAGTAACATTGAATGACTATTCCTCAGCCCCTTGGCAATTGAGTGATGGGGTTCCCCAGGGTACTATCTCATCCCCAATATTGTTTATCTATATTAAGCCACTGGAAGCAGTCAGTAGGGGATTTGGAGTCAAGTGTTGGCAGTATGCTGATGACATGCCACTCTATCTCCCTGTGACATCTGAATCAGCAGAGGCTGTGCAAGTCCTGGATCACTGCCTAGACATGGGCTGGATGAGGGCCAATAAACCAAAGTTGAATCCTGGAAAGATGGAAGCTCTTTGGGTGAGTGATTCCGGAATCTGGCAGATAAGATCATTGCCCATTCTGAATAGGGTTGCACTTCCTTTGAAAGATCATGTGCTCTTAGATCCATCACTTGTCATGGGAGTCCCAAGTAACCATGGCATCTGGGAGTGCATTTTACCAGCTTCGACTGGTTCACCAACTACAACCTCGCCTGGGATAGCTTAGCCAAAGTGGTACAGGTGTTAGAAGCCTCAAGACTGGATTACTGCAATGCACCCTATGTGGGGTTGCCCTTAAAACCAGTTCAGAAGCTGAAGCTAATGCAGAACACAGCAGCTTGGCTGTTGTCAGGAGCTGCTCATTTCAGCATGCAACTTCTTTGCTGAGGCAACGGCACTGGCTGTTTTCACTACCAATTCAGGTTTAGGGTTTTACTACTAGTGTAACCAGGATACTTGAGAGACTGCCTGCTCCCTTATCAACCTGCTCAGTTACTATGCTCATCATATGGGATGCTCCTGGTGGGTCTGCATGACCTGTGGTTGGATTAGAGTCCACCCACTCTTTAGTGTGGTGCCCCCTTTTCTATAGGACTACCTGCCTCTGGAGGTCAGGCAGGTGCCAACATTATGTTATTTTTCAAACCTTCAGAAAACATCTTTACTTCAAGAAGCCTTCCTGGATTGACCAACTACGTTTTAATCAGTTTTTATTGGTATGTGTTTTTTAAAACAACAACAACAACCATTCAGTATAGCATTTTAGTCTTTTTATCTTTACTGTTCACTTCTCTGGAATTTGTTTAGATGCGGAGCAGTATAGAAGTGTTGTAAATAAAATAATAAATAAATAGTTATCTGAGATTAATTCTAGAACACTACCAAGTATTGACATGCATGTGGTAAGGTGAGCAACCCAGTCAAAGACCTGGGGAATAGCAATGAACAGAAGGTTCTTTGAAGCCCATTAACTATTGGCTAGGGTAGGATTTCTCACACGTAATTTGTTTTTTTAAAAAATAATCTGATGAACCAATAATATTCCAAGAGAAAGGATTCATGTGGAATATATTTCACTGTGAGTTGTCAAAACACTTTACTCAGATATCCTCTGTTCCGACTTGATCTAATTATTCATGCCTAAAATATAATGATATTACTATTCTGCATTATTGAATAATATTAGATACTAAGGCAGGCAGGTTCGGAAGAGGCTGTTAATATTTCACACACCCACATCACCATTAGGAAGAGAGCTCATTAATCATTTAGCAAGACATCACCTTACATAGGGGCCCTGTCAGCTGAAATGGAGCAGTGCCGTTGGAAAAATTGCATTTTGTATTATTATCCACCTGCTGCTATGCCCAATTTAGCACTGAGCTGTTCCACGTGCTCACCTTGCAATTAAAAAGACATGTGGGGCTTAAAATTAAAATAATCTGTTTCAAACCATCAAAACTAACTGGAGTAGGATGACAGCACAATTTCAATATTCTACACTTCGAAGGATGGGAGGGACGTCCAATACACACCTAGTCTGGTGTGGTGTCAATATAAATATTTCTTTAGTTATTATTTATTTATTTTATCTGTATTTTGCCTTTTTACCAAAAAATGGCACTCAAGGTGGCTTACAGAGACAATTAAAACTGATTAAATAATACATTAAAATACAATTTAAACATAACAACTACAGAACATATATTATTAGGAACAGTACCCAAGGCAAAAAGACCCAATTACGGGCCAACCGCTTTCTTGAATAAAGAGATCTTTGCTTGCTGGCAGAAGGACATCAAAAAGAGTGCAAACCTAGCCTCTCTTGTGGGGTGGGGAGTTCCACAGCCTGGGAGTGACCATTGAAAAAATCTTCTCTTGTGTCACCACAAAACACACCCATGAAGGTGCTGGTCTGGAAAAAAGGGGCCTATAATGCCATCCAGTCCAACCCCCTGCTCAATGCAGGAATCCACCTTAATGCATACCTGAAAGATGGCTGTCCAGCTGCATCTTAAAGCCTCTAGTGTGGGAGGTAATTGGTAATTGGTTCCATGGTTGTACTGCTCTACAGTCAAGATTTTTTTCCTGATGGCCAGCTGGAATCTGGCTTCCTGTAAATTGAGCCCATTATTCCGAGTCTTGCACTCTGGGATGATCGAGAAGAGACCCTGGCCCTACTTGGTGTGACAACCTTTCAAGTATTTAAAGAGTACTATCATATCTCCCCTCAGTCTTCTTTGCTCAAGGCTAAACATCCCTAGTTCTTTCAGTTTCTCTCCATAGGGGTTTGTTTCCAGACCCCTGATCATCCTTGTTGCCCTCCTCTGAACCCCCTCCAGCTTGTCTGCATCCTTCTTGAAGTGTGGTGCCCAGGACTGGAAACAATATTCAAGATGAGGCCTAACCAGTGCTGAATAGAGGGGAACCAGTCCCTTTTGCAATTTGGAAGCCATTCTTCTATTAATGCAGGCCAAAACAGCATTTGCTTTTTTTGCAGCCACATTACACTATTGGCTCATATTCCACTTGTGATCTACAACAATTCCAAGATCCTTCTTGCTTGTAGTATTGCTGAGCCAAGTATCCACCATCTTGTAACTGAGCATTTGATTTAATTTTCCTAGGTGTAAAAATTGGTGTTTATCCCTATTCAAATTCATCCTGTTGTTTTCAGCCCAGTGCTATAGCCTATCAAGATCACTTTGAAGTTTGTTTCTGTCTTCCAGGGATTAGCTATCCCACCCATTTTTGTGTCACCTGCAAATTTGGCAAGCGTTCCCTGCACCTCCTCAACCAAGTCATTAATAAAAATGTTGAAGAGCACTGGGCCCAGGACTGAGCCCTGCGGTACCCCAATCATTACTTCTGTCCAGTTTGAGAAAGTACCATTGATAAGAACTCTTTGAGTCCAATTCTGTAGCCAACTGTAGTTCCACCTAATTGTTCTTCCATCTAGCCCACTTTTAGTTAGTTTGCTAATCAGAATGTCATGGGGCACTTTGTCAAAAGCTTTGCTGAAGTCAAGATATACTATGTCCACAGCATTCCCACAGTCCACAAGGGAGGTTACCCAATCAAAAAATGAGATCAAATTAAACTGGCAGGATTTGTTTTTGACAAATCCATGCTGACTTCTAGTAATCACTGCATTGTTTTCAAGGTGCTTACAGATTGACTTCTTTATAATATTTCCCAGGTATGGATGTCAGACTAAAAGGTTTGTAGTTTCCAGGTTCCTCCTTTTTGCCCTTTGTGAAGATAGGGACATTAGCCCTCCTCCAGTCATTCAACACTTCACCTGTCTTCCATGATTTCCAAAGATAAAAGACAGTGGTTCTGAGAACTCTCCTGCCAGCTCCTTTGTTACTCTAGGATGCAGTTAATTGGACCCTGGATATTTGAACCCGTTCAAAGAAATTTGGTGTTCCCTTACCATTTGTTTATCAATCTCAAGCTTCAATCCTGCCCCTTCAGTTTGTACTTCATTTTTGCCAGGGGAGGTCACAGACCTGCTTTTGGGAGAAGATTGAGCCAAAGTAGGAACTGAGCAGTTTGGCCTTTTCTTTGTCATCTGTTATAAATTTGCCATCCTCATTGAGTAGTTGAGCCACCATTTATTTTCTGTGTCTTTTACTATGCACTTACCTAAAGAAAGCTTTTTGTTGCTTTTAGCATCCCTCACTAGCCTCAGCTCATTCTCAGCTTTAGCCTTCCTGATGTCATTCCTGCACTTCTGTGCTACCTCTCTGTACTCTTCTTTTATAACCTGGCCTTCCTTCCACTTCCTATATGTGTCCCTTTGTTTTCAGGTCATCTCTGAGGTTTTTGTGGAGCCACATTGGTTTCTTCTGTTGTCTTCTATCTTTTTTCCTTGTTGGAATTGTTTGTAATTGTGCTTTTAAAATTCCCTTTTTTAAAAACTCCCACCCATCTTGGATTCCTTTTTTTCATTAGGGTCACTTGTCATGGGACCTTTCTTATCATAGTTCTGAGTTTATTAAAATTTTGAATTCTGCCTGGAAACAGACCAGTAGCCAGTGAATCTGTTGTAACAAGGGAGTCGTGTTCTCCCTGTATCCAGCTGTAGTCAACAGTCTGGTCACAGCATTCTGGACCAGCTGAAGTTTCTGAACAGTTTTTGAAGCAGCCCCATGGAGAGCATGTTACGGTAGACTGAATGGGATGTAACTAAGGCATAGGTGACCATGGCCAGATCAGACCTCTCTAGGTACAGGCACAGTTGGCACCTGTTCAAAGGAAACTTGCTCATGAGTTTGTTTACGCACTCGTCCCCAACCTAGTGCCCACCAGATGTGTTGGACGGCAGTTCCCATCATTCCCAGCCATTGTGGTCTTATGTAGATTGTGTGTGTGCTTAGGAAGCTTTTGCAATTAGTGCCGTTGTTGGTGTTGAATTAACTTTCACTGAGGAAATTAATGGGGAAAAGCCTTGGGTTGGGGCAAAACGGAATAGCAGACAATAGAAGTCGAAAGAACTGTGGGAGAGACTGGAGTGAGTCTTTGGAGAAAAGTGAAAAGGAATGAATTTGGGGCTTCTGCTACAATGTAGAATTTTTGGTTTTATAAAAAGTATGCCTGTGAAAAAAGATTGGCAATATGAATATTTAAGGGCCAAGTGAAGGCCAAATATTCCCCTGGCAGTTACCCTTCACTTAGATTACTATACATTGATATGAATATTTATTAGGCTGTGGTTGTATTAGCATCAAACATAGCAACATTGCACTTTAGGCTGTGTCAGCTCTTCTTTTAAACTCCATCTGGCAACGAATAGAAACCCTTTAAAGTTGAAACATATCATCTAATATTTTAGTCAGGAGAGGCGCTCGCTTTGCAAAATTATATTGTTCCTCTTTTCAAATAATCCTTAGAGATTCAATATCAAACTATGAGCCTGACCTAACAAAAACATAACAATGTACATTTTGAGATGAATTACATGCTAAGCAGTCTCAGATGTGGAAACCATGTGCACAGGTATAGAATGGATTTTCTTCCATCCCCTTTTAAAAGTTGTATTTGATTGTCCAAAAGTATAAAGGAAGGGGCATTTAACTGTATGGTTTGGTTCAGAGCAAAGAGGAGAGGAGCCTTCCTCTAACATTTATCTGACTGGAGCTACAAACCTATACCCACATACTCATTGAACTCAAATGTGTCTCCTCTGAATGAATGCTTGGAGGCAGTAATGGGCTGGATGAGGAAAAACAAACTGAAGCTGAATCCAGACAAGACGGAGGTGCTTGCTGTCAAAGGCCCCAACCTGGGTCTGGAGGTGTGTCAACCAGTTCTGGATGGGGTTACACCCCCCCTGCAAGATTGTGTTCGCAGCTTGGGGGTACTCCTGGATCCGTCGCTCCAGATGACAGCTCAGATTGATGTGACGGCCAGGAGTGCCTACTATCAGCTTCGGCTGATACGCCAGCTGCGCCCCTTCCTAGAGTTGGAAGACCTAAAGACAGTAGTGCACGCACTGGTAACTTCGAGGCTCGACTTCTGCAATGCGCTGTACATAGGGCTACCTTTGTGCCTAGTCCGGAAACTTCAACTTGTTCAAAATATGGCAGCCAGGTTGGTCACTGGTACACCTAGGGGTGATCACATTACACCAGTTTTAAAATCGCTTCACTGGCTGCCAATCAGTTTCCGGGCGAAGTATAAAGTGTTGGTTATTACCTTTAAAGCCCTACATGGTTTGGGTCCAGGGTACCTACAGGATCGCCTTCTCCCGTACAATCCGCCCCGCACACTTAGGTCCTCTGGGAAGAACTTACTCAAGCCAGTCAGAGCTAGGTTGGCGGGTGTTACCCAGAGGACCTTCTCTTCCATCACTCCCAGACTATGGAATGGTCTGTCGGAGGAGGTTAGACAAATTGACAGTCTTCATGAATTTAAGAGAGTCATGAAGACTGTCCTCTTCCGACAGGCCTATCCAGATGAATTTTAAGATGTTTTTAATGTTGTATTTTTCTCTTGTTTTTAAATTTTTTTTTTAACTGTTGTGATTTTTATGTTTTATATTGTTGTTGTTCCCCGCCTCGATCCGGAGGGAGAGGCGGGCTACAAATAATAATAATAATAATAATAATAATAATAATTATTATTATTATTACTTCCATTCATGGACTTGCTCTGAGACCTTCACTAATGAATTTCTCCAGAATAGGAATGAGAATATTCAAAAACCAGGTCATTCGAACAGTGGGGCAAGGGGGCATACTAGGAATATTTTAATAAACAAATAAATACTGTAAATATTTTCCTGTGAGATTGACACCATTTCAGCAGAGTCCCCCAGTAAGCTCAAAGTCAAGAGACCGGGTGAACTTTGTGGGCAATGATGGCTGTAATTTTGAAGGCTGTACTTTGGATTGTAGGATATCTGCGAATGCCACTAGCACAGATGAGTCCAAAGAAAGACTATTAATGGGTGGAGGGTGGAATATGGTACCTCTCCCACACATGCTGTGCTGCCCTGCAAGAAGACATTCTGACAGGTAGGGAAATTGTTCCTAGGTATCTGATTCATGTCCCATAATTTCTCAAGCAGCCTCAAGGGCCTAAATGGGCATCTTGTGTCCCTCCAGATGTTTTAGCCTACAACTCTCATCAGCCTTAGGCAGCATAACCAATGATGAGGGATGATGGGAACTGTAGGCCAAAGATAACTGGTGGGCCACATCTTGCCCACCACTGGTTTAGGCCCCAGTGGCTGCTTGAGTTATAAATAATAAATCACTTGGCAGAGTATAAATGATATATACACATGTACAAGAAACTAGGGATGTGTATCATATTGTTAAAATATCTGATAACTATACGATAAGGTCATTATCGGACATCCGATTAACGATAACAATACGATAGAAAAACTTCCGATAAATATCGATCCGAAAATTTTCAGCCTGATTATATCGGAATTTTTTCGGATTACCGGATCACCATATAAATAAACCTATAATTTCTATATTTTCAAAGTTAGAGGCTTGAAACTTGGTCACAGTACTTATGGGGTATGCCTATGTATGTGTATGAAATTTGAGATCGATCCCTCCAACCCTCGATTTTATATGAATTTATTAAAGATTGTTTAAGTTCTGACAGGTCAGAATGACAGCTCGCCACGTGCGTTCATTCTGACCTGTCAAAAAGTTGCAGGATCATTCAAAAATTCATATAAAATACATGGTTGGAGGGACTGATCTGAAATTTGGCACATATGTGTAGCAACATGTGCTAGGCATGTGTATGAAATTTGAGATCAATCCCTCCAACCCTAGATTTTATATGAATTTATTAAAGATCATGCAACTTTATTGACACCGGGTTGACTGGGCCTCCACGCTGTCATCTTGTTGTCTGCTTTTTTCCCCATAGGCTTGCATTGGGGGAAATGCATTCATAACTTTTTTATTTGAAATGATAATGACATGAAACTTGGTGAGCCAGGACTAGCAAGATCCAATCTGCAATGTCCAAAACGTTTCATGTATCTATATTTTCAAATTAAAAAGTTATAGGGGGTCCCCCAAAAGCCCCACCCCCGCTGTAACTTCGTCATTTTTAAAGATAAAAACTTGAAACTTGTGGGACATTGAAGAGGGGATCTGGCTGGTCATTTGTGAAAAAAAATCAGAGCAATTGCTCAAACCCTTGATTTTCTGTGATTTTTTTTAAAGATCGTGCTCATTCTTTATAGGCATTTTATAGGCAGTTATAGGCAGTTATAGGCAGTTATAGGCAGCTATAGGCATTTTATAGGCAGTTATAGGCATTTTTTCTTAAAAAAAATCAGCTCTATAGGGCACAATGGGGCTGCAAATTAAATATCGTATTTCCGATAATTATTGGAAATACGATACGATTTACCTCCGATATAATCCGATCCAAAATTCTTTGAAAAAGTGATTTCCGATAACGATACAATACGATAATTTCAGGCGTGCACACCCCTACAAGAAACTCACCAAAAAGTGACCCTTATACAGAGAAACAAGTGAATAGAACAAAAAGGTAGGTGGTTTTTTGGGGTGTGTGTGGTTTTTTTTTTTTACATCTTTAGAGTGCAAGTCAGGCTAATTCAATGTAATGAGAGGTTTTGCTATTGTCTTTAACAGTAGATTACATAGATCAGCCCTAGATCCAGCAGTGTGCAAGTGCAGAAGCTAGATCTGCATGTAATTCATTCCTTCTTAAAGGAAGGTAGGATCATGTTGATTTGCCATTTGGCACGGAAGGGAAAGCGGGTGGGGGGGGTGGGACTCAACCAGCCCCTTCCCTCTTGCAGCCTCTCCCAAACAGCTAACTACTGGGATTCCAGTTTCTTTTCAAGAGCACCCCAACAGCTGGATCAGGTTGGGAATTATAGGCATGGTACCTATCTGCATTTGAGGTTCCCCACCCAACTGGGATATGCACACAGAAGCCTACTTTTAAGTATGTATGTCCTTTTGGTTGGATTGGAGTAACTGCTTTAATTTTGAGACAGCATCTAAAAAGGACAAGGGCACAATCCACCATGAACATCTGCATTCCCAATGAAATGAATGGCATTTATGTAAGAGCTCATGTGATGCGACTTTGCATGCTTCATTTCAATGGTGCATGTATACAAGAAGCTCCCTGTGGATTGTGTCCTTATTCTTTCTGAATGCCTGAGTTCAACAATCCCACTAACTGGAAAATAATATTTAATTTTCAGGTGTGAACTCCCTTTGTGATTTTTTTAAAATGCCTTATTTTGGTATAATTATTTTAGAGAATTTTTCCAAAGAAATTAGTGTCATTCTTTTGTTAAATGTACTGACACACACAGAGCACAAATATCTTTCTTCCAGCTCTCATTCTCTGCATTATAGTATTATTCATAATATTCTTCTAACCCCCCTAATATAGTCTTCATAATAATATATAATCAATCTACTGTTTATTGTCATTACAGTAAAAATACAATCTGAGTTTTCAAGACACTGCAAATATTAGGGAAATATCATTTAGCTTTTTATCTACATGCCTTAGGCATAAAAACTAATCCATCATTTTAAATCAATATGCTATTCTGCCTGTCAAATTCCAGAGTCTAGAATGCTAGGTTGTTCTAATCATTGTTGCTCTCTGCATGTTTTCCACTGCTTTGTTCATTGTCTGTGAATAAAAATATATTTTTAAGGTACACAGATAGGCATGTTCTGCTTGACAGATAAATTGATAGGTGTGTGTGCTTGCAGTTGGTTGACAAATAAATTGGTAAGTGTATATAAGTACTATTAAATGCAATTTAATTAGAGGTGCACAAGAATTTCATTTCAGTTTGAGAATCATCCAAACTTGCCAAGTATGGACCCCGAATGGGAACAGGAGCACTTAAAAAAAATTGTTCACACATTTCTGAACATGAAATAGCATCTGAAAAATGCAGGGGTTAAAAAAAAGCACTTTGAAATGCAATTGCAGGGTGGGGATGGCATATTCATGGTTTAGGCAATGGGGGAAAGTGCACACTTTTGAAAAATGCACACCGAAAAGTGCATGTTTCCTTCTGAAATGTGCACTTTCCTTGTTTGAACAAACTGGAAAACTGGTTGTAATCAAAAACAGGAGTGAGCTGAACTGAGCTTTGAAGTGAGTTTGCGAGGCCCGGTGAGCTCAAACATCCCTGGTTCTCCCATCCCTAAATTAAATATGCTGACCTAGAACTATCAATTCAATGGTAAAGTGCTTAACTCTTAACTTTGAGAACCAGAACCAGTGCTGTGTGGTTCCCACCACACAGTCGAGATGTATTAAGGATGAACAGACATACTATACCCCACCAGTGGGGGAACTCAACAGCATCTAAAGTCTTGCACAAGGCTGGCCATAGACCCTGTTCAGGTGCTGTACTTGGAATAGCCATGTCAACAAAGTTCATTTTTAAATTCATCATATTTATGCAAATGGCTGACAGGAAATGGCCCCTATCCACTTGGTTGTGACATGGGAGGCTGATGTTACTAACTCCATCCATGAGGAAGGGTTTATAGCAGAGGTGCAGTACATCTTTTAGACCAAGGGCCAAGTTCTATTTTGGGGCAATCTAGTGGTGGGTGGGGCCAAAGACAAAAGGAGTAGGCCCAAAATACCTCAAATAACAGCATACATTAGCTGTTACTGCCAGTCACCAAGACTTCGAAGAGGCATTTCAACTTTTTAGAATGGGGAAAAGCTGGGAAGGCACCATCCAGAACCCTGGATTTGGGCCTCAGGCCTGTGATTGATGTGCACATCAGTTGTGCACATATTTGAAATGAATGCATTGTTTTCCCATCGGTTAAAATGTTGTTTGCATACGTTTCTCAAAAGTGTGCATGTGTTCGTGCTTATTTTTCAAATGGACACATTTTTAAACTCATTTCCCGCAAAGTACATTGCAGGCTCAGAAATGTATGGATGTTGACCACAGATTGCACTCAGGTCTGTGTTCAGCTCGGGCTGGTGCAAACTGAGTATAATTTCTGGTGGAATGTGAACTGAATCCAATTCCCAGAGGGGGCAACCTCTGGCGTGGGTTTTTGTAAGCACTGTACACTCTCCCGTTACCACAATTCTGCCTTGTACTGAACTGTTTTGGTGCAGTCCCCTTTTACCCCTTATTTCTATGCCTCTCAGTCTGCTCAGCCCTGGCTCATACCATGCCTCATGCACAGTGCCTTGAGCACTCTTGGCTACTTCCCCCTCTTCCCTCTCATTTTAAGGTTATTATAGCTTCTGTTTCCTAGCAATGCTGATCTGCTTAACTGATTCTCCCCTCTCCTGTGGGGAATAATAATAATAACAATAATAATAATAATAATAATTTATTTATTACCTGCCTCTCCCTCCGGATTGAGGCGGGGAACAACAGTAAAACACATGATATAAAATACATAAAACTGATTAAAACATATAAAAATCAACTGGGTAGGCCTGCTGGAAGAGATCAGTCTTTATAGCTTTCTTAAATTCTGGAAGACTGTTAAGTTGGCGAATCTCTCCCAACAGGCCATTCCACAGTCTGGGAGCGGCAGAAGATTGTCCCCTGGTTTTTTTCCCCCTCCCGATAAACATCTTATTTTGCCTCTCTCTGTACCTGAATGGTAGAGGTAGGTACGGCATGGTGGCATAATGAGGGAAAATGTCTTTCACCTAAGGAAATTTTAGGAGGCATTTAATACATTTAATAAATGAAATAAAATAAATCCATTTCTTCTGTTGCTGTGGTAAACATATTGCCTCCACAGTTGCAAACATTCAACTTGGGGTTAAGGTACAAAATCCTTTGGCATGCATATCCCCGGCTGGAGAGAAATCATGTCCACAGATAGATGCTATGTGCACAATGCCCCCCCCCCCCATCCAGCTCCATAGCTTCAATTAGAAAGCTAATCCGTAGTGGTGCTGATTCGCTGTTCAGGAGTGAGATTGGATTTATAGTGCCTGTTGCTCCATCCGAATAAGCGTTTAGCCCTATCGTCCTTTATTTGACTTGGGATATTGTCAAGGAAAATAGCCGACACTCCAAAGCAGGCAGTGATTCGGTACAACGAGGTTTATTAAGACACTACGTACATAGGAGGGAAACAGCTCCAGCAAGCTGGGACTGCTCTATGACCAACAAAGGCAAAACTGCAGCATTTATCCCTTGTTTGAGGCTTTGATGGCACTCATTTTCGCCCCCTCCCGTCCCGTAATGGATTACATGTCAATAAATGTTTCAAACTAAAACTATTTCACATATCATAATAAAAGCAATATCCTGGGTACTTGACGCTTGGTGTAACGTATTGTTGCTTGTTAAGGCTATCAAGAACAGATGGCCTTTTGGCTAATATGTGGCCGTTCCTAGTGAGGGGAGTGTTTACATGTTTACACTTATCTCAGGCCCATGGGTGCCTCTTTGTCTAGGATCTGTGTTGGGGCAGATGGGTCATGCTTAATGTACAGCACTGCAGACAGGATGAATTGGGAGGAACCAGAGAAGAGGGTTAAGGAATGATATCAGGAAGGACATACAGAGTTCCTGCTCTGCTTAGTGTTACTTTGTCATGATGGAATGCAATTCCCTGGCCTGATGTGATTCAGTGTTTGCATTTCCCGTACGGGTTTGATGTTCAGGTTTCTTTTATATCAAACCTGATTTGAAATATTCTTTGACAATATCCATAGAAATATGGGTGGATCAGGCCCCTGATGTTTTGTTCTGGTTGTGGGAACAAGGAACAAAGGAAAGTTGCTGAAGTTGCCCCAGGTCCTTTCCTTTTAAGGTAAAGTAATCTTGCCAGGGCTGAGCCAGGCAAAGATTTTTAAGAGGGCCAAAAGAGGATGAATATTACCTTTGTTTCTTATATTTCCTACATACCACTGTCTCCTTTTGTCAGATGGGTTTTTCAGGTTTTGGGAACAATAGAAATCCCTTCAAAACCAATTTTTGAGAGGTAAATGTAGGACTAACGTGCACCAAACAAACAGTGATCTTTCCTTCAAAATGCCATCAACTCTTTGAAAAACTGACAAACCCTAGATCTCATCCTCATGGTGAGGTAACCTCATCTGTGGTTCCTAGTGGGAACATTTCTGTGCTTACATCATTATACAAGATGTTTTGGTCCACATGTGCAAATTAAATTAGAGCACAATCCTATGCATGTTTAGACAGGAAAAAGTCCTCCAACTCCCAGCATTCCCCTGTCTTTAGCACAATGGTGCTAAAATCACCAGCAGCAGCAGTGCAGTGGTAAATTCTGAAGTGCAGGGGTTAATCATGATGATCCCATAGCCACCAAGGAGAGTCCAAAAATTCAGGAAGCCGAGTTGATCCATATCAACAAACCAGGTCTAGCAGTTTTATCTAGGGATGTTCGGGGCACCCGTCGGGGTCTGGGAGTCTGACAGACTTCCCTGCATCTGCCCCCTAACCCCGGACCCAGCTTGCCGGGCTGCAGCATGTTTGTGGGCCTGCTCTTTGAGCACGCACAGCTTAACGACTTCGCAGCAGCTGTCCACCCTCATCTGGAGCCTCTATCGTTGTGCACAATGGAGGCTCCGGAAACTGCATATTTCCTATGCCGTGTAAATAGTGGCTGTAAAGCCCCCATTTACACAACATAGGAAATTCCGAGCAGGATGCAGGTAAGTCCATCCATCTCTAGTTTTATTTCACCAGGAGCAAGTCTTTTGTAAAGCTCATAGGTCTTGATTGCCCTTTCAAGGCCAAGACTTTGCAGTACAATGGAAACAATATATTGCTGTTGGGAAAATTCATTCTCACCCCACAGGTACTGTGATAATTGCTCCTAAGCTGAGTCCCCATAGATTATAACAGGAGACAACTATCTTGCTAGAGGAAATTCTGCAGACCCTATTTTCTAACAACCCCCTGAGGTAGGCCTTTAAATAAAATACAGTCTGAAACGCGTTGGGCTTCGCGAAAATAATTTATTTGCATCTTGAGAACCTGTTTCTCCTTTTTTCTGACCTGGCTTGGATGCTCTCCTCCTTTTGTTTTTGTTTTTCCACTATGTCACTGGCCACGAGCATCAATCCTGTGCCGTCTTACCTAATGAAGTGTCATTTCCTACCATTTTCATTCCAGCTGCTGTACACGCACTAGTTCAAGTTTCAAAGACTTCAGCTCCAATGTTAAATGAAAGCCTTCACCTCTGAGCACTATTGTGAAGCTTCTTTTAACATATTCATCATCGTAACAATTCTGAGCAGAAATGCTAAAAAATGTGACAAAATGTCTTCTACTTTAATGCTCATCATTGTCCGTGAACCCATGGGGTAACTACAGTTGTTCCAACTTGCCTAAAAACTACTGAAAAATGTAAATAGCCAGTGGAGCATAAACAGTTGAATCTGACATTAGCTTTCATTTTCAATCATTTGCACTGCACTCAAACACACACACACACACACCACACCACACCACACCACAGAGAAGAAATAGTATGGTATTAAAAGTGGTCTATCTCATTTTCTTTCTCTGTATTTTCTGCTGTCTGCTGTTTTAAAAGTTCTTCCTAGAATTATAATCTGCTCATGTGTTAGATGTTGTCATGGGACACAGGTATTTATAGCTCTTCTTAGGTTTGTGGTGGGGGTGAGGGGGGGACAAGGAACATTTACAATTACATTATTTGAACGTAAGTATTATTTGCAACAGGTTTTTATTTCACCAGGAGGAAGGTCTGTGCTTTGGCCTTTGTGCATCTAGATCAAGACACATTGTACATTCGTGCATGTATAAAGGTAACCTACAGGTTACCACAAAGAATAAATGAAAGCTTTCATTTTCTTGTGTAGTGAAAGAAGCCTACTCAGAGAACACTCATTATTTGGCCAGGATAATGATGAACGTGAACTACTATGTACAATCATGTGATCCTTTTGTTTTCCTTTCAGTAGGAAACAGCTGAAGACAGAAAGCCCATTTCAGACATTCATGTGGGATCAAATGAACATACATGAGGGGGAGAGAACAGCATTGCAGTGTCAGACTCTGCCCTCAACGTATGTGTGTTCATTAGTATCTCTGTAGAGGGCTCTCGTGTTTACAGCAGTGAACAGAGGTTTTTGGCTTTCACAGATGCTATAATAAACGTGCTGCTCCCCCTCCCCATGCGCTTTCACTTTACCCCACATGAACATCTGAAAAGGGTTAAAGTGTGGTGGAAGAGGTTGGAGCACACAATAAAGACTGAGCTCTTCCGGCAGGCCTACTCAGATGAATTTTAAGTGTTTTATTGGTGTTTTATTGGTATTTTTAATGATATACTGGTTTTATGTATTTTAATCAGTTTTGTGTGTTTTATGATGATGTTGTTCCCCGCCTTGATCCGGAGGGAGAGGCAGGTAATAAATAAATATATTATTATTATTATTATTATTATTATTATTATTCCAAGGCATTTATTTTCAGAGCACAAAATGACCCTGTTCAGATGACACGCTAAGCCACAGTGGTTAAGCATTTTGAGTAAACTAGGATGACCAGATAAAATCCAGGTCAGGGCTCCTGTAACTTTAACAGTTGTAGAGAAAAAGGAATTTCAGACAGTGTCATTTGTATGCAATTAGTTCCTGGTGAATTTCCCTCTTCATCACAACAGTTAAAGTTGCAGGCACTATACTAGAGTGACCAGATACAAAAGAAGGCAGGGTCCCTGCAACTTTAACAGTTGTGATGAAGAGGGAATTTCACCAGGAACTAATTGCATACAAATAACACTGGCTGAAATTCCCTTTTCTCTACAACTGTTAAAGTTACAGGAGCCCTGACCTGGATTTTATCTGGTCAGCTTACCTTACATGGCAAGGCCTACAGAAGGAACACAAGCCTCCATGAGCTGTAGGTTGCCCACCATGATTTCATATCTTGCAATGGCAACTGTTTAGTAAAGTGCTAGAGAGTTTTAGAGGGCTACCTATAGTAGATCTATACTATGTATCTGTCAGTATAGAAATTTAACGCTTCCATCCAACTAAGCACTATGTGTGTTGCATGCATGCATGCATACCATAATAACTGCATTGCTAAGAGCATTGTTAGGAAGCGAGGCCGCTCCCTCTTTTAATCAACTCTGCTGGCTATGTTGGTATGTAACAAGCAGCTAGAACAATAGGAAATCTGTGATTGGACAAATGACTCCAGGTGGAATGCTGTTACGTGTAAGACCTATATGAGTAATGGGCCTGAGGTGGTGTCCAGTTCTCTCTCTGACGTTGTTAGAGAATCTGTTGCAACGTTTGTGTTTCTGTATTGTTAATAAAAAGTGTTTGCCTTTAAGAACCTTACCTGAAGTCGTGCTGGTGTTTGACTAGTGACAAAAAAATCCATGAGGCTATATAGCAGATCTGTCGATATAGAAATTTAATGCTTCCATCCAACTAAGCACTATGTGTGCATACCATACTAATAGTCTGCAAAAACTGCCTCCATAGAAAGCTGAAGAAATGCTCCATTGTTGAAGTGGGCCTACATAAGCATTTCAAAAGAATATTCTGAGTGGAGAATGCCTTCTCATATTTGAGGTAATCCTAGGTGTCAATTGCAGGTATTAGTCCGTATGAGAGCCAAAGAAGTGTTCAAATATTTTATAAGGATAATTAGAGTTTTAATTTCTTGCTATTGACTGCAGTTCTGAAGAGAATAATCCTCCTTTACTAATTTAACAAATCCCAATAAAAAATTTAACACCTACAGGAAAACACAACATTCCTAGTTCTGTTCACTCCAGCCCCAGTAATGGATTTGGAGCTACCTTAAAATTCATCAGTTGCTGTGATAGCCCATGTAAGTCGTGAATGGCAGTATGCCTTACATATTTCATTAAGGTTCAATTACAACATGGGATTTGTATCATTGACTTTAAAAATGACACATATCCCTGTGCATGAATACTTCATCTTCACACTGCACCATGGAATGCGTAGTCTTTAGGGTTTGGGACAAAGGTTTTAAAGACGTATTGTGAGAAGAACATTGCAGTATTGTGAGGATGTGCCCTGAAAATTCTGAGCTGTAAGTTGCTTTTTGGTTGTATTTTTTAATGAAAGAGCCATATACCCATTTGAATTTCAGCAAATTCTATTTATGTTTCCATTCATTTACTCCTATCTTTGATTATTTCAGCTCAAGATCCTGGATATATTGTGCACATATAGTTCACTCACTGTCACACAGCATCATAAATGTTATAGTGTCAACCCAGCATTTGATACAGGTTCTCAAATATTCATGTATTGTTTGCTAATAAGTTGCATCGTTCAAAAACTGTAAAAACTTATTGCAGTTCTCATGTATATTTAAGAGAGGACATAATGACATTATAGGAGCTGATCTGACATGAAAAGGATAAATTATCATGAGAATGCAGAATCTAAGTTCATATGGCACTGGTAAGAACATATATCTCTTCCTGGATGAATGAGTGTGCCCTGCCTTCTTTTGTATATGGTCCCTCTAGTATAGTGCCTGCACCTTTAACTGTTGTGATGAAGAGGGAATATCACCAGGAACTAATTGCATACAAATGGCACTGGCTGAAATTCCCTTTTCTCTACAACTGTTAAAGTTACATGAGCCCTGACCTGGATTTTATCTGGTCACCTTAAGCTAAACATTATGGCTTCGCATGTCATGTGAACCATCCTTAAGCAGGGTGGCTACATAACCATAGTTTAAACATGCTTACGAACCATTTGCTGCAAAAGGGTTAGCGGACTAACCATGGGTTAGCATGTTGTCTGAACAGGCCCAATGTGTGTTCAAACCTTGCCCATCATGCTTCACATTATTCATTGGCATCCCAACACTTAATTGTACCTGCATTTCTCCCCCCAAAAATGGTACTCAAGGTGGCTAAACGTTAAAACTTGCATACTGAAAAGCGCATGAGATTTCATCATCTCACTAAAAGATACTGATCCAACAGAAGGCATTGGCTTAGCTACTTGCTCGCTTCCAGGAAAAATTGAATGAGCTCATTTGGTTGAAGAATGCAGACAGACATTGGCCTTTGTGTTGCCCATTTACTGGGATTCACACTTTTATTGAGTTTCTCTCTGAAGTTATTTTTTTCTGGCATTGATGAAAAGAGTCCAAAGACTTTCACAGACATAAAATGGGAGTATTATATGCTCCAATTTAATTTATTCACATTATAAGCACAAATTCTCATAAAATTAGGGTGCCTTTCAGACTGATTTCACAGCTGTTCAGAGCTGTTCTTCTGTGATGTACTTTCACAATTTTTGTGAATGACTCAACCATATCAGTGATGCTGATCTCATGGATGTCTCCCATAGTATTAGGACCATAGGAGGCCATGTCAGAATTAGGGGTTGTATCCAACATTAGTCTAACTTAAGTCCCGTTCATTTCAATGGGTCTACTCTAAGCATAACAACCCTAGTGAACAGGCCAAAGTTATTTAGCATTTAAAATTCCATCAGCAAAACTCTAAAAGAATAGCCATGGTTCTTCATGTAGAGAAACAAAGGCAAAGTGAAATAGCCTACAGCATATATGTGTAGAATGAATAGGTTGTTGAAAGTGAAAGATTTTAATGGAATAAAACATTGTCCACACAATAGCCTTAAAACTGCTTTTTGAAACGTAGATAAATCCAGTGTCTATATCTAGTTTCAATATGAGACATATCTGTTTAGTTCAATAGAGATGGATGATGGTTATGAACTCGAAAGGCTAAACATTTATAAGAGTATAATTAGGCATAACGTCTATGGCCACCATTCAGCCTCAAATGTGTCCATCACACATTTTACATAGAGGCAAACCCAATTTTACACAGGGAGCTGCAGCCAATCACAGCTTTTATTGAACCACTGCTAATTTTTTCAAGTAGATGAGGAAAAGTGGAGCTGCAAGCAGCCAAATCTTAAATATGCTACTGAATAAAGCCAGGAATGCAATCTTTTTCAGCAAAGAAGTAACCCTTCAAAAATCTCATTTATGCACTTCCATCTCTTACCAGGACACACTGGGCAGTATCTAATTGTGTCATTCTGTTAGCACAAATAACATTGCACTAGAGGAAACAAACTTTGCACAAGAGAAAAATCCAACTAAAGTTCAATTTATGCAAGCGCAGTTGTACAAGTGGTTGTGCATTATGCTTGTGCAACCTGTTGTGCAACCAGTTGTGTATAACTCTTGTGCCACCCATTGTATAACTCATTGTGTTACCCATTGTTTAACTCATTGTACATTCCACTTGTGTAACCGATTGTGCAACTGCTTGCACAACCAGTTGCACAAGAACAATAGGCAACTGTGTGTGCAAAAGAAAGATTCAGTGGCGCTCCCCTAGCACTATTTGAGTTTGTGGAATGACACCATTGGATTCTGCCCATTACTAATGTTTCCTCAAAATAAATGTGGCTCTCATTATAAGGCAGGGTCAGGTGCTCAAGTCAGTCTTGCTTAAGATGTGGGTTTAAAAAGATGCAATTAAAATGCGATTCACCACTACCTTCACCCTGAAGACTTCTTGTCCAATATCAGTGTGCAATAGTATTCCAATTTAATAAATTAATGTTGTCAAATTTCAAGTATCTGCCTTGCTCATTATTTGTAGTTAAGCCTTATTGGCATTTCTCACCCCATATTGTCATCTAATTCAGTTACTATAAGATCCTCCCACAAACAAGAAAAGAGGTAGGGGATTTACAGCCAATAAATAGGCAGTGAGGGCCATGATGGAAGCTGAGATAGTGCAGCAGTAGCACCACTGAGTGGTGACTGAGGGAAGAGTGCCTCATGTCCTCGCCCTAGGGGTGTCCTGCAACTTCATTTGACCAATAGCATCCTTTTTAAGCTACTGAAATGATTTGTCCCTTGCACTTTTGGCTGGATTGTATGCAGGTGTATGGGATGAACAAACATCATGGAGGCAAAGCCTCAAAGCACATCATCACCTTCAGTTTAAAACAAACCTGCTTCTTCCCAGAAACATCTTTAAAAATCTGCCCAATTAGATAAAGCTAGTTTCAGATCCCACCATGTCTGGCAGGTCTGACTCATCATGTTTCAGATACTTAGGACAACCACTCAATTAGTCTATTGTCCATCACATTGAGCTACATCAAGTTGGAGGTGATAGCCATCTCTATGAATTGCTTTCTTAAGCAAAGAAAACCTGCATGGCCCATACACATTATTTCCTGCTTTCCTTTCTTCTTCCCTTCCTGCTTAAATTTATATACCACTTTTTTCTCATGAAAGTATATGCAAGCCATCTCTCCCATATTGTTAATTAAAAACAATTAAAAATGTGCTAACAGTTTCCTTGTCTTTATTTAAAAACTGTCATGGTATTTCTACAGAATAAGTCCTTTTCAATTAAAAGAATGTGCATTCTTAAATAATTCTTGAAAGGTTTTCCAAGTTCATGTTTTATGTAAGATGGGATCAAGAGAACTGCAGAGTATTTGTAATGTTAGATCAGCAATATCAAGAACAGTTATATTCTTTCTAATTATAGTATCGGGAAAAATGTGTAATTAAGAAAACTGGTTCTCTCTGAACAGATGTTATTAAAACAAAAATTGCGTATGCTTCACTCATCATGTCAAAATCTCAGAAGCTATCACAGAGAAATAAAGAAAATTGAGGCAACTCAGAAGTTCCCAAATAAATGGGTGAACATTTAATAACAACCATTGATCAGTCTCACAAATACCACTTTTCCAGGCTTAAATTGCTTAATATATAATGCAGCCAGTAATCCCAGAAACATCCAAAAGGGGCATTGTAAAAGGCAAACATCATGCTGTGGCTAGTGGCACTGGCATGGGAAGAAGCATCCCACAACTGAACGTACCTGCTTAAGGGCAGGATGTACTTAGAAATGGCCCAACGCCACCACCCTGATAACAATGCAAAAGCTAACCCCACACTCATACCACCAATCCCTGTGCAGTACAAATGATGCCCTTTAGCATGTTGGTTGTGTATCCAACTAACCTGTGAATTAGCACTTGTGAAGACATTAAAGATACCCATTTTTTTTTAAAAAAATACCATGCATTTCTTTATTGAGAAATAGGTACTTACATATTCGTCATAGGGTTCATGTGCTGGGGGAGGGGGTGGCCTGTAACCTGGTACTGCTGGAACTCCTCTTGCTCGAGGGGTTGGGACACCCCGGGCTACAGGAGGGGCTGGAAGTACTCCACGTGTCACAGGGGTTCCTCTTGGTGCTTGAGCTCCTCGGCCAGGTGGTGGAGGAGGAATTGCACTCCCGCGTCCCCTGAGAAGGAATGGGGAAATCACTTTAATGTCAAGACGAGCTTCAAAGGCAAAGATGTAGAAAGCCTGTCACACACAATAGGACTTCTGTTCTGGCTGCTTGTGACACCAAACCTTAATCAGCTGAGATATGCAATAGTTTATAGAATTGATCTCTCTCTCTCTCTCTCTCTCTCTCTCTCTCTCTCTTTCTCTCTCTCTCAAGCACTCGTATCATCATTAAACCTATATGTTTGATATTTCTATTTCCTTGGGTAGACAGATAATTAAGGGTATCACAGTATAAAGGTAACTCAGCTAGGCTATAATATGTGCAGATTGATGGGAAGTAGACGAAGGACAAGGAGAATGGAAGGAAATGTGGTAGATTACAGTCTTGCTGTGATACAGAATCATCCATCTCTTATTCTCATATAGACCAATCTAGATAATTTGAGTGTAGGTGCCTTTGTTCAGCTTTGGCTTGTGTACCAGCTTGTGGACCATGGAGATCTGTCACTCATGACACTGTCACTCACGCCCTGGCCAAATCGAGAATGGAATACTCCAATGTGGGGCTGGCATTGAGGAGTGTTGTTTGGAAAGTCTGGATGGTGCAAAATGCAGCGACCGGAGCAGTTTTTGGTGTTTGCTTCTCAGAACATATTACTCCATTGTAGTTGTTGTTGTTGTTGTTGTTTTTAAACCATTTGCACTGGCTTTTGATTTATTTCTGGGCACAATTCCAAGTGCTGGTTATTATCCAGCAAACTCTAAATGACTTGGGACCAGGTTATCTGAAGAACCAGTTCATCCTGCACAAACCTTCATGTGCTCTGTGTGCAATTTCTCAGGCCCCTGGTTCCACCACCTTCAGAGGAGACCTTGGAAAAGACTAGGAATGTCATGGGCACCCACGGACCCCTCCCATCTGCTCCTCTGGACCTGTGCCCTGAGTGCCTGTGAGGCCTGATAAGTGCTCAGCAGCCTCCCTCCCTCATCTGTTCACACCTTTATTCTTGCAAAATGGGCTCCTTTATGGCCGCCATTTACGCAAGGGGGAAATGCATAATTTCTGGAGCCTCCATTGTTCCACACAATTTCCCTTTTGTGTAAATGGTGGCCATAAAAGCCCCATTTACACAAGAGTAAATGTGCAAACAAAGCATTCACACCTTTACTTTTGTGTAAATGGGGCCTTTACAGCTGCCATTGACTCAATGCAAAGAAATACATAATTTCGAGAGCGAGGGTGGATGGCTGGCAGGCTTCACTGAGCCTCAAAAGAAGATCCTCAGGCCCGATGAGCAGGGGTGTACAGCAGCAGTGGAGCAAGCGTCCAACAGATCGGACACAGGTGAGTTTGCCCATCCCTAGCACAAGAGCAGCCTCCTTGGAAGTGGCATCCTGACTGTGGAACTCCCTACCAAAAGAGATTCATTTAGTCCTGTCTCTTCTTAAGTATAAGAAAGGAGGCTAATACCTTGTTACTCCACTGCACTTTCAATCTGAGTTAACTTCCTTTCAGCAATGTGTTTTTAAACAGTTGTTTTCTGCTCCTCTGCTGCTTTTGTTTTATGATTTAACTGGTGTATTTGTTTTATTTCATTATTTTCATTGCAATTTTGTGTGTTTAACTTGGAAGGCACCTTAGGGGCCCTTTGAGGGCCTGAAAGGTGTGGAATAAATTTTCTCAACTAAAATAAATAAATCAATAAATAAAACACATGTTATAATGTGCCAGGAGAAGAGAGTAGGAGAAGGATGCACTGAAGAAAAGTACTCATAGAATGAATAGCTTATTTCACTGGAGAAGAAAATCAAAGAATATATAAGGGGCATGTCACCACATGGTGTGAGTGTGTATTCCTTTGAGTTACTCCAAATAAGTGGCAAAGACCCTGGTTCAATGCCTTGCTCAGTCATGAATATCACTGAATGATTTGAAATGACATAATGATGTGATGTGACATAAGCTGTGCTAAGGTCCTAGGAGGAAGGCTAAGAGCTTTTCTACACAAGGCATTTATTGTGCACTTGCCATTCCCTACTCACAGTTGTTTATGGGTTCTTTAGACAACGTCATAACCCTCCAGTTTTGCTTTTGTTTTCAAACAGCACTTTCCACAGTTTTTTGCAGTGCTATTTGTGAAAGCAAAAGAAAATGTTTTTTTCACTTGTGCAATTGCACAGTTCTGCTATACCATAGGGCCACCAAGAGGTGATGTCACGGAAAAGCAGGAAAGGAAACATTCTTTGTCTAGTGCTCAGCACTCATTTTTGTGACAAAATTGAAAACAGATACAGAGGATTAACAGCCTCATGCAGAAAAGCTCCTGGGATATAAACATAATAAAGAATAAATACATTTCCCCAGTAAACAACAGTTCATTACTGAAAGAGCATTTCTAACACTTTTGTTATGGTTTTAGAGGCAAATGTTACCTTTGTCAGAGTGAACACATGGGCATCTCTGGCTGCCTTACTTCTGTTTTAATTTGCCACATATTGATTTAAACCTAACACAACTATGTTTTTACAAAGAATGAGCCAATATTGTTTTGATTCTGTTTACTTGCTTAGGTAGGTCAGTCAATTTCTGAGGTTTATTAGTTAAATTGTGTTTCCAATTTTGTAACTTTACAGAAACAGCATGTAGAGTGTAGAAGGTTCAATAAGTACTGTCAGTTGTAAAGATGTAGATCTTTTCCCAATTAAAAATATTAATCAGAAATCACTTTATTTTACCCTTTGCCTAAGTGATTCCCTCTGTATTAATTAACGACTCAGAAACACACTACAACAAGCGGGACTGGACATGAAGTAAAAGCTGATGCCATTTTTAAAACCAAAATTCATGACTAGGTAAGGGGTTATTCTGTAAGAACTCAATTCAAACCATAGTTGAAAAATACATTTTAAGAGATTAGATTAAAAGAACCTGACTTCCTTGTTCCTTCCAGCATAATGAAGACTGACAGAGAATATGATTTCTCTCTATAAATATACCAGGGGGAGAGAGAGAATATTACAGAGGTAGAAGAGCTAGTTACGCAAGAGAACAATGTTGGCCTTAGAACAAGGAGATATTAATTGCATCTGCATGGGAAAATAGTAGCTCATTTTTAGCTACTATAGAAGCAATACGATGAGTCAAGCAAGCATGCAAAATTTCAGCGGAAGACCTGTGGTTTTATTTAAAGAATTATATTCCATAGGATTATAATAATAAAGGGCAAACTTAATAGCCCTATACAGACATACCTATATACAGGCAGAGGGAGATGATGATCACACTTGATGGACTCACTGCCTGGGCATTCCCAATATTCATGTATTGGACATCATGTATAAATAGGGACTTATTATCTCTATGCGTAAATTGTACAATCTAAATTCTGGATGTAGACACAATTAATGCCTAAAGGTGTTAGAATTTATGCCTGTAATCACATGTGATTTTCAAAGGATGAACATCAGGTGTACTGTAGGGCCTGGACTGGCAGAGGCAGTTACAACCCCCCCAAAGAGGTAGGTAACATATTTTGTATGCTGATGGATGGTTGTAACAGCAAACAGATGCTACAATGAAACAAGGTTATTCCGAATCAACATTTTAAAATGTTGATGGCAAAAGTTGTAGAATAAAAGCAATGTCTCTATCTACCAAACACTACAACTTTGTAAACTCAATAAGACAATAAATTATTCTATGGTATGTGGCAGACTTCCCCAAGCTGGTTCCCTCCCGATGTGTTAGACTGCATTTCCCATCATCCCCAGCCAACATAGCCATTGGAAATTGCCAGGCTTGAGAAGGCTGAAATTAGAATTACAAACATTAAGAATAAACAGTTGTTAAATGATGCTGTACTGGGCCTAAACATAGCAACTGTACTGGGCATAGACATGGTTATTTATTATTCTCAGTAAATCATTGATAACTTATACCAAGACCTACTTTTTGCCCAATTTCAGGTCAGGAATGTTAGAAGTATGACTATGTAACGAAACAGTTCTTCAAGGTTTCTGGAAGAGGCATGTCCCTACCACATGTGGATTCAGTTGGATGTATTTACCTTTATTAAAATATGGACCACAATCCAATTAAATAACACTTAAGGCACTGGGACTTAAGCCATGACTTAAGCCATGACCATCTTGTTCTTTGGTCTAGGACTGAGTCATGAATATCATTCTTTCCCTTTCTCAACGAGCCATTTTTCTCTCTTTCCCTCCCATGCATTTAAAACATGCTTTCAGTTCAGCAAGCAGGGGAGGTTCAGTAAAAACAAAACATACAAGCTAAAACTAACATTTTTCTCTCATTCACTCCTTTGAACTGTAGCCTTTATTTACATATTTAAACCATGTAATCTGTGCCTGGAGCTGCAGCGATGGCACAGTTATTTATATTGCTTGTAAAGAAGTGCAAATCAACTGACCTTGAAGGAGCTGCAGGAGGAACCCGGATCCCTCTTCCTCGAATGCTTCGTCCACGAGCTGAATCCTCTGAACCATTCAAATATGATAATTCTCTCAATTGCTCTTGACGGATTTCATCGTTATAATCCTGAAAAAGAGAAGGCAGCAGAACACCTGTCACCTGCCCTGTTTGGGTCACTTTTGCTTTTAAAATATCAACATATTTTGGATATTTTCCAAAAGGCGTAACAAAATCTCTTGCTTGGTAAACTCTTTCTTTCTTTCTTTCTTTCTTTCTTTCTTTCTTTCTTGAAAAAGGAAATTATTTGCATGCATACATTATTGGAATATATTAACTATATATAGCAATGAAAACTACTGGCTATTTCATGAAAGTAAGCACTTCTAAAAAGAAATATGTCCAACTGAGTTCTGTGAGATTTGCTCCTTGTAAGTACACTTATACATATATATATCCCCTATGTAAACCATGTGCAAAAGCCATCCAGTATAGAAAAGAGTTAGGGTAGGATGGCTAGAATGTGCAATCCTGTACAAGGGAGCTTACCTACATTTGATCACCTGTGAATACACATACTGCAAATGGAAAGTTGTATGCGTAGGGATGAATGAGAAATTTGTTCCAGTATATGTCTGAACAGGATTTACCCACTTTGCACCATCCAGACTGAACATGGACTCAGATGCAATCTGCGGTCGAAGTATGTGCATTTCAGAGCTTTCAATGTAATTCGCAGACCCTCCCGAAATTGCGTTCAATAGCATACATACATTTGAAGAATGAGCAGGGGAAACTGTGCACTTTTGAAAAATGCACACAAATATGCTTGAATCTACGGAAGAAGAATGTGTACATTTCAAAGCTGTGCACACTTGATGCGTATATTTGGGAAAATATGCAGGGATTTCCATGTGAAAAGAATAAAAACACAATTCACAATTTGATACAGACTCAAATCAGAATGAGCTTCAAGATGGGATTGGGAGAACTTTGGCAAGTTTCGAGTTGTGCTGATTTGCATATCAATGTATATGCCTGGAGTTTGCTGGTGGGTCATTCCCATTCTCCTCTGCTATCATAGCCCTCCTTTATAAAACCCTCATTGATATGGACCAAGGAGAAATTTTCATTTACCCTGGGAAAGAATTTATTGGATTTTTAGTGGCAATGAATTTTATGATCTTTGACCATCTATGTCTTTAAATAATTTTCTTCACCATAGGGCTTCTCCATTCTGGAAAGACTCTAATGCAGTTGCTGGCTTTCGGACAGTAAACAGCACACTACTTTAATTAGTTTCTATAACCAAAATTTTAAAAAAAGATCATATGACATCTTTCCTTTCTTTCCAACCTCCAAGCAATCACAAAGAAAGCAAAAAGATAATACTGCACCGGCAGAATGGCCAGCTTTGTTTCAAAAGCAAGACCTTTTTTGTTGCATATTTTTAAAGCACCACAGTCATTAATTTATAGCATACTGTGGCTTACAATGACAATTTTCTATAGATCTGTTTTAATAACAGTACTACCTACACAAATATAAGAGGGGAAAAGTATATCAAAGTGGTTTCATTTTCAAGCAATCATAAAAAGACAGAATGCATCTCTGATGCAGTGAGCCCCAAGGCATGCTACTAAAAAAGCATCCCGAAGGGCTTTTTAAAATTTGTATCTTACATTTTTGCACACAGAATCCTTCCTTTGGGCTATCATTCACCATATGTTCCTTCCCATGTTATTTGTTTTTCATAATGTGCCCCATGTGGGCTACCCTTACACCTGATTCAGAAGCTTCAGCTAGTACATCATGGAGCACCTAGGATTTTCAGTGGAGCATCCAGCTACAGTTACATCTGTGTTAAATGAACTGCACTGCCTGCATATTTGATACCAAGCCATGTTCAAGATTCTATTGTTGACATACAAACTCCCAAACAACTTTGGATCAGGATACTTAGCTAACTACCTTCCCCTATATACACATAGTCAACCACAGAGATTTTCCAAGGAAGCCGTATTGGTTGTTCTGCAACCAATAGAATATCACCAGCACCCACCTTCTGGAAAGTTCACCCATGCATTTTTTCCAGAGGCAAAAACTGAGGTGTGCTTTAAATGCGTCTTGAAGTCATACAGAAGCTTTCCCTGAGTTGTAATGGGCTACAATACTGCTCTATTTTATTTTTTTGTAGCAATATTTTAAATTATTTATTATTTTATTTATTTATTTATTACATTTGTATACCGCCCCATAGCCGAAGCTCTCTGGGTGGTTTACATAAGATTAAAACAATTAAAAACAGTATACAAAAATTAAGACAGCAAAAAACATACAATATACACACACAATATACACACACATATATTTAAAATCACTGTAATAACTTTAAAAAGCTATAAGCCTAAAAACTAAACAAACCCAGGCTCATTAGATATTGCTAAATGCCTGAGAGAAGAGGAAAGTCTTGACCCGGCACCGAAAAGATAACAATGTTGGCACCTGGTGGGCCTTGTCGGGGAGATCGTTCCACAATTAGGAGGCCACCACAGAGAAGGCCCTCTCCCTTGTTGCTGACCTCCGAGCTTCCCTCGGAGTAGGCACTCAGAGGAGGACCTTAGATGTTGAACGTAGTGTTCAGGTAGATTCATGTCGGGAAAGGCATTCCATCATTGTTCTTACACTGTTTTTACATTGGTTTTTTTTTAATACTATATTATGTATGTTTTGGGAGGTGAACTGTTTAGAGATTTCAGAATATTAATTGGTTTCAAAGTAGATAAGTGAGGATGAGAATTTTTTTAAAAATATTCTCCCCACCATTGTTACCAACTTACTGTGTCATCCTATACATGTCTATTCAGATATAAATCCCATTATTTTAAAATACTTAGGACTGCAGCTTCTGGACTGCTCATTATTTTAACCACACAAAAATCCCTGCACATGATAGTTCCCATTGCCATCATAACATGAGGTAGTGATAAAAAAGGCTGAGCACGGACTCCCTGATTCACTTTGGACTGATATGGACCTGCTTTGATTCACTTCAGATCTGAATCCGAATAGAGATTCAGATTTCCGAATTATTCGAATTTCTCATTTTGCCATAGACTTGCGTTGGAAAAAAAGAAATGCTTATAACTTTTTCATTTTTCATGATACAAACATGAATTTTGGACACCTTATAGATGCTCTGGAGGTGCTCACATTTATCAAATTCCAGACAGATTGGTGCAGTGGTATTTGTGCGATCAACTGGTAAAATGTGCTTTTTTCAGGGAAAAATGGAGGAAGGAGAAGGAAGGGGGAAGGATTGGAACAAACACACTAAAGTGTAACAACTAGAAGATTTTTTTAATATATACATTTTGTATTTTAAAAAGACAAGCAGAAAGATAAATAGAGTCAAGAGATAACAGTGAGAGAAGGGGGAAGGCTCAAGAAAGATCCAAATATCAACACCCAAACACACACACCAACAACAAACCTAAGTTAGTCAGCCCAATACACCCTACTCCTACCACATCTCTACCCACAATGAGCAAGGATGAAGGAAGCTCAATTTCCTGATTGTCCTTAAGCCTTCCTCTGCCATTGTGATTGGAGGCTGCTGGACAGCATTGGGAGACTTCAAGAGGATTGGGGGATGAATTTGTCACTTAACAGCCAATTAAAAAACCTCCTCCCCCACCCTACTCTAATAAAGGAAACATTGCAAGCACAGACAGGCTGTCTGTGCTTGAAAAAAGGTCTGAATCAATCCGAATCTATTCATACCATGCCAATTTGCTTCAGGCCGATTCAGATCTGTTTTTATTCACTTCAGATCTGTTTTGAAGCCCTCCAAATGACCCCAACTCACCTCAGATTCGGGAATTGGATCCAAGGCAATGCACAGCTCTAGTGATGAGTACATCTTCCATTCTGATAGAGGACAGGCATAGAGATAGCCTATGACAGACTTCCCCAACCTGAAGCCCTCCAGATGTGTTGAACTACAACTACAGTAACCCCTAGTTATATATATATATATATATATATATATATATATATATATATATTAGGGATGTGTACGGACCCCCCGGATCAGATTGGGATCTGGATTGGGACCTCCAATTTTGTTCCGGAACAGATTGGAACAAAATCAGAGGTCCCCTGGATCGGATCGGACCCAAACCTGATCCGAAAATCGGATGTTCGATTTTCAGATTGGCCACCATTTTTCCCCATAGACTTGCATGCAAGTCTATGGGGAAAAATGGTGGTGGTGGGGTGAGTGGGGGCCTAACTCCCCCCTCCCTGTCCCCCACCCCCGCTGTTAACTCCCGGGGCCGTCCGCTGGTGCCTGTGGGTGGCCCCGGCAGGTAAGCCCCCCCATGGTTCTTACCTCCTGGGGCCATCCGCTGGTGCCCACGGGCACCAGCGGACAGCAGCGGGCGGCCCCGGGAGGTAAGTGGGCCCCTTCCCTCCCCCCTCATGCTCCTCCTTACCTGCCCATCCCGTCTGCAGCCATCCGCTGCCACCCGGGCGGCAGTGGACGGCCCCAGCAGGTAAGCCCCCTCCCTGCATTCACGCTCCTTACCTGCTGGGGCTGTCCGTGGACGGCCCCAGCAGGTGAGGAGCATGAGTGGGGGGAGGGGGGTCCAATTCTCCAATCCAATACGATCTGGATAGGGTCCTTTTCGGATCGGATCATATTGGATCGGCCAATCCAGGTGCTGGGGATCAGATCGGATAATTTTATCCAATTTCCCCCGGATCGGGTCCAGATCGTGGATCGGACCCAATCCGTTGCACACCCCTTATATATATATATGACTTCAACTCCCATAATCCCCGAACCAGTCTAACACATTTGGAGGGCACCATGTTGGGGAAGGCAGCCCTGTTTCATGAAGAATTAAGATAAGATATCATAGCCCTTAAGGCATGCAGCTGACCATGGGTGTCTCGTATTCCATAAATATAACAAAATTACTGAAAAACTTGTTTTCTGTGAGAATCTACCATTTTGTTTTCAGGATGTAGCAGCGGGCATTTAATTGTGATGACCAAAAATCACATAAACAGCCACTATGTCATTGGTATACAAGAATAATTATAAAAATTAAACAACAAAATCATTTCAAATGGCCAGACAGGAAAATTTGAGTGTATGCTGTAACGTTTTGGCAAGGGATCTGGAAAATATGGTATTCCCTGAGATTTGCAGTGTAATATAGCTGGATTTTTTTCACTTGAAGTCACCTTTAAATTACTTTTCACTAGGGGATGTCACAGAAATCTGCAATGAATCCAAATGAGTTCAGATAGTTTGGCCAGCTCTTTGAATATATGTACGATTTGATAGTTTGTGTCCTGTGATTTGTTTTTTGTATGGTCGTCCCCCCCCCCCCCAAAGGCTTATTATTCAAGCTAACTGTCAAGGTGAGGTGACAAAGGCAATGAAGAATTAAATTCATCTGATTTGCACCTATAAAAACCTTTCCCAAAGCCACATGCACAGTGCTAGAAATTAAGATCAGCTCATTCATTCATGGGAAGTCAGGGAAACAGAAGGGCAAAATCAGTTTGCACAGCAAGTAGTGTTAAACATTTTGGAACCAAAATGTTTGGAAATAAAGAGTTTCACATTCTTCCTCACATCAAACCCTTGAAAACAGGGATTTTTTTAAAAAAAAATCTGAGAGTGAATGTGCATATTTAAAATTTTGGAATCCATTGTAATTGTCAGAAAAATCATAGATCAAATCATATCTCATTTAATCTATGATTTTTCTGAGAGATATGATGGAATCCAAAACTTCACATAGGAGTAATGGTATGATTAAAGGGCTGATCAAATGTGTACACAGTGTCATTAGAATCTTTAAAGAATAGCCTGTAAATTCTGCTGAAACTATGAATGGATTATCCACAATCTACCAATGTTGTCTCTTTTAGAGATACAACTTTTCCCAGCACAACATTGCAAGGAAGAACTGAATATTTGAAAGCACTGAAATATTTTAAGCACTGAAATAATTGACATCTGGGTGAGATCAGATTAAGCAAGGTGAGGAGCTATTTGAGCCTCATACTTGGATTTATATTGGATTTTCCATCTTTAAGCATTGCCACAGATTTGTTGTGACTATTTCATGCAGTTGAAGAAATAGACTAAGCTAATCTTTAATAAAACCAAGCATTTCTTATACTAAAGTCTAAATCAGAAAAAAGAGACAACTAGACAGCAACATTATTAAAAAGGCAACACAAAAGATTATATAATACAAAACTAATGTTAAAGCAACCATCCAGTCAACAGATAGAGAAGGATGATTTTGCTCAATTTCTTTGGGTATAAACATATTTTAGGGTTTAAATTTTTGTGAACTGTCCAGAGAGTTTTGGCTATTGGGTGGTATAGAAATGTAATAAATATAAATGGAGACACCACTTGTATATGGTCTCATTACTACCTAAATCCATCCTACTAAAGCAATTAACTTATTGCTTAGTTCTCCCAGCTGTCTAGTTTTTAGCATTCATAATTTTGGCAGAAAACTACAGGGTTCCAATTAAAGCCTTATTATGGGTATGCAGCAAGTCAGGTTAAAGGTGCATGCACTATACTAGAGTGACCATATACAAAAGAAGGCAGGACCCCTGCAACTTTAACAGTTGTGATGAAGAGGGAATTTCACCAGGAACTAATTGCATACAAATGATGCTGGCTGAAATTCCCTTTTCTCTACAACTGTTAAAGTTACATGAGCCCTGACCTGGATTTTATCTGGTCAGCCTACTGGATGGGGAAGCGACTTTCACAGAGGACCTGTAGTAGTAATTCAACTACTGAGGAGTGCAACCTTTCCTCCTCTCTCTCCCTTTGTATTGTAAACCTCAGCTCCCACCGCACCACTGGCTGATGATGCCAGACGCATTTAACTGTGCATACTCAAAGAGAAAAATGATAGCTGTATTTGGGTTAGTGTTGTCTGTGGCAAGCTGACACATTTCCCGCAGCAATCATTTAACCACAGAAGGAGGTATGCATGGTCAGGGTTTATGTCTCTCTGCTCTCTGCCAGTAGACATTTTTGGGCTTGTGTTACCTGAAAGGCATTCTCATTGTGCCTGCAAATCTGTCTAGATAATGGTACGTATTGTCATTGTTTTGGCACAATTAAGATGCATTGTGCTGCAAACAATATACTAGATTGAAAATAAAATACTGGATTTACTTAAGATTTTCAGCAAACAGCATCTTGTCTATGAATCGGGGTTATAAATTGCTTGGAATAAGCATGCAGCTTCTCTCTTTCCACTTCCCGCAAAGCCATTCCTACCCATTCTGTCAAGCTTATCTAGTTATACTAGGGCAGCCATGTGTTCTACTTTACCTAGAATAATTCTCTATTTTGGGGAGCTTCAGAGGATAGTCCTCTATTTGAAGGTGTCCTCTGTTTGATGGGCTGTCCAATCCAAGTCTGGTTTGAAGCCAACAAACCATAAGGAGGAAGATCCCAACAGCAGCTAGGACCTGGACAGCAGATTGAACAGGCACCTGGACACATCTTCCCCTTCATGGTGAGATGCATTGCATTTCTATTTCTTTTAAAAATGTGTTGTTCTTGATTTTTTAAAAAAATATATTTTAATTGTGTTTTTAGTATTTTTTTATTCATTTATTCAATTTGTCCATCATTCCAAAATTCTTGAATGGAGAGTGATATATAAATATTATTAAATAAATAAATAAATAAATAAATAAATTTCAAAGAGAGCCAGTGTGGTGGAATGGTAAGGATGAAATGGAGCAGCAGAGGATTATGTACATCCCCTTGGGTTCCTTGAAGGAAAAAAGGGGGTATATAAATGTAATAAATAAAATAAATTATAGCAATTGATTCTAAATTTGCATCTATACATATAACTTAGTATGTTTGTTTTGTTGGCACATTTCCTCTTTTTTGTGCTGTGTAAGTGGCTACCCTGTTCTATACCTTTTCTTAATTCAATCTATATATGAACCTAAATATGATCATATGAAGCTGTCTTATTTTGAGTCAGACCTTTAATTATCTAGCTCAGTATGACACTGACAATATGGGACTTATATGCATGTTATATAGGTTGTGTGACTTGATGTGATGTCTGTGGATGAGGTATTGGTGCTGCTCATGTTTGTAGTTCTTGCTTTGTGCTAGTGGACTAGTTGTTACATTGTACTAGTCTGGACTACATTCGATTGACAGTGGTGGCCTCACATCATCTGTGGCGATCTTACCTTCGTTGTGAATTAGAATTTCACAATCGTCTCACAAAATTGCAAATAGACACGATGAAGTGCAAAATAAAAGAGTGTCAAGACACTAATGCCACAGAGCAGAGAATTTTTGGCAGTGGGCTTTTCACTTATGGTACTCTGTGGGTTGCCCATCTAAATCCATCATTGCCTGGCACCTCTGCTCTAGTGAGACAGTCAAGCCAATCTATGAGTCGGCGTAGCGCCATCCAAGCAGATGGGCACAATTGGAGACAGTGGAGAGACAAATGTGGGCCCAGAAAGCACAGCCTTTCATCTAGGAAGATTAGACTAGCGTAAGTTTAGAGCTCTTCTGTACAGAGCTAAGAACAGATGCTGTTGTAATGGGATGCATGCATATATATACACATACATATACATATATAATAACTGACTTTTGTAGAATAGCACAGCTGATCGGGATGTCTGAAATAGAAAGCATTCAGGTATCTAACATTTTACACTACAATCCATATGTAACCATTTAAGTTGCAGCTTGTAGAATTTTAACTTATCACAGCTGCCTTGATTCAGAATGACCATATTGATCTCCATGATGAAAGAAATGACTACAAATAGGTATGTTGGAAAAAGCTCAGTTAAAAGGATGATTCATTCTTACAAACCTTTCATTTCTTGGTCCAGTTAGATTGATTCCCTTATCATTTGAAATGTGAAAATGCAATGCAGTTTTGCTAAGACATTTGTTCTTCACAGCATGCATATAAAGACCATTTGTCTTGTGGCTATTATACGAGAGACCATTAGGTTTAACGTGACAACTCTCAATGATATATAGTTAAATATTTAACTTGCATGGAGGAAACTTAGATCTTCCTTCTTGCAGTGATCACTGAAGTGTCACCTTCCATACACTCACTGCCCACCCTCCATGCCAATGCTCAAGTTAATTTAAGTACACTTAAGTTCTACAGGCTTCATCAGATGGGCGGCGGGATCACGGTTCCCTACCATCACTTCTCCACCCCCCCCCACTTCTGTCTCATAATACTTCCTCTTTCTCGTGGAGAAAAAAGAGAAAGTAAACAAAGACCACGTGGCCCATTCAGTGGGCATTTTTATCGCGCTGCTTCTCCTGCACACAGAAGGAAATCACAGCAAGTTTTGCTTTGAAAAATAAGTTGGACTTACTGGGGTCTTATATTGTGATGGGAAGATGGCCAGAAGGAGAGGGAGATGCATGAGAGGTATATGGCATCATCAAAAAGACCTGTGAAAACCCATGAATGGGCAGTAATGAGTATGCAATAAAACACTCATCTGACATCACGCTACCTCCACAATCCCTAAACAATGTTCAGCAGGATGACTTAGTTTCAGGTTAGGTAGAATGCAGTTGTGTTAAGAAATACAATTAGCAGCTCAACAAGCGGGGATACTTTTAAGTTTTCCCTTTTCCAAATAGCCCTTTAGATTTAACTGCTGTGTTTTATCTCACCCGGAGTATAGAGCAGCACCTCTGCATTTGCTCTCTGCCTGGCTTGTATTTCCATAAAGTATCAAGAGACAACAATGTGCTCATCTTAAATTTGTTAATGTGATTTTGGTTTTTGCTTCTAGCACACAGACTCTGGTGCACATTAAACCACCATAATTAGATGAGATCTTGAGCATGAGCATATCTAAGTTTCCTTTAGACAATGGAAAGCATGTGTGTGCAGTGAGTGGGAAGTTAAGTGGAACTTTAATTTAACGTTCCGCATATACACATCCATTTTCTAAATGGAAAGTTGATCTGATTGTATACACAATGACATGCTCAAAATCAAAAACAAAAAATGTACAAAATGTTATAATGTTAAAGAATCTAGGTTTGTTCTGTCCCTGACTTCTCTCTTTCCATTCAATTGGAAAGTGTCATTGAAATGTGAAGATGTTATCTTCCTCATTTTGAAAACTCAGGGTAGGCAGAAGGGTTCAAGCCTAAACTTTTCAATTATATGCATGCCGTGATCTACCTGCAACCATGATATTCATTCAACACAACACACTGTGGATAAACAACATCTACATTCAAATCCAGATTCTGATTCAGCTGTTGTCTATCTGTGAGGCATTGTTATCTATGGGAAGTATGCTTGAATGTGCATCTAAACTCTAATATGCATTCAGTTACAACTTTTCTCCCTGCACTGAGCTTTGAAAATGGATAAGATGACACTTACATAAATTTACCTTTGCAAGCAGTCTTGTTTCAGGACATCATCTTTGTTTTTTGTGTGACATCATCACAATTGAAAACTTAATTCTATCACAAAAGAATCCTGGCCCACTTTCCATATTATAATTTCAAGGCATTTGAATGCCTCCATGTTTAAGAGTCACTTCTGTTTAGACATGACGGGTAGTATAAATTGTGCCCAAGTGCTAGTGCTAATGACATTGTATTAGCATACAACCCATGTTTGCAAAACATTGTAAGTAGTTGTGGCTAAGGAAATGGTAAAAGTGGCGAGTTGCCACCAAATAGCAATGGGACTGAAATTTTGGGGGGAAATCCCCATTTTTACCATTGCCCTAGCAAAAGATAGTTACATTGTGCAAGCGTTGGTTTATGCTAGTGCAACATCATCAGCGCTAGTGTTGGGGCACAAGTGGATACTACCCGATATTACAGGGTTGTGGAACCTCTTTCACCTCAAGGGCACAGAGATTTGTCTTTTAGTTTGGGCACAGGATCCAGCTTGGCAATTGCTCATGCCAAATTCTATGGTACATTTACTTTGTTCAGGAACTTCAGCTGCTCCACAGCACTGTAGCCAGATTGTTGACTGGAGCCAGTGACAGAAAGCATGCAACTCCCTTGTTACAACAGCACCACTGCCTATTGACCATGTTACAGACAATTCAGAGTGCTGGGTATGATCTATAAAGCACTATGCAACTTGGGATCTGCCTATTGGAAAGACTGACTTCTCCCTGATGAACCTGACTAGATTTTAAGATCCTCAATAGAAGCCTTTCTCTTTGAGCATTTATACACCAGGGAAAGTCCTGCAACTTTACTAGAGCTTTCTGCTTCCATTTTTGGTACACTATTATGACGTGCTCCCTTTACATCCACTTCCCTCCCCCTCCCATTTTTCCTTTATCTACGAGTTCTATATGTGTCATTTATACAGCCGTAAGATGGTGCAGTAGTCTGCCTCATCTTATTGTTGGATTTCTTCTTTTCATGCTCAAACGGGTCTTTTTGTTACTAGTTACTAGCCTTGGAAATCCTTGTAAAGCATGAGAGATGTGCTGGAGTTTGATGGTGTCATGTAAAAGACCCACAAACTTCTGTTTGTAACTAATCACAAGCATGTAATAAATTGCTCATGTAAGATGCTCTCTTTCCCACCACCATCGGAGGAGGCCTTCTTGATGGCTGCTCTGAGGCTCTGGAACTCCCTGCCAAGGGAGGCAACACTAGCTCCATCTCTATAGTCCTTATTCCAGCAGGCAAAGACATTATTACTCAGGCAGGCATTTGGCCCTTAAGCTGTTTTGCTTGCTCAATTAGGTTTTAACAGGTAGGTACTCTTCATTTATTTTAATAAATGAATGACCCTCCTTATAATGCAGCTTCATCTGACTTGCATTTTTTTTGTTGTTGTTCATTGCACCAGGAGTATTGCATCAACTCCACTGCAAAGGCTTTGCACTCAGCTGCATTTAAAAAGGCAGCTGGGTGTTCCATTTCTAGGACTAACCATGTAATAGTTATGAAAGATTCATTTAATGTTGCCTTCCAGATTAAAGAAAGAGCCGAAGTGAGCTTTGTAATCTAAAATTACATACTTCAGGTTTAGAAGACTGCAGTTTCATTACATGCCAGAAAGACCACATATGGTAAATGTTTGTAATTATCAAAATGAAATAGTTCAACTTCAGAATATTCTTTCTGATCCATTGCTATAATTTTTGATACCTTACTTCATTTTTTTCTTTGTTATTTGCACTGTAAATGGATTGGCTGTTCAAATAGGCCATCCAATTTCTACCTCTTTTGAAGCAAACTTTGTGGGCCATCAAACTGAATACATCCCACCAGCTATGGAGACAGCATAAAGGGTAGGCATGGTTGAGCACTCCTCTTCACCACTGATCCTCCTCACCATTTCAACTTACTTGTTCACCCACCTCTTACTCTGGTCCAAACAGTGTTGGCAGTGAAAGAAGGAGCAGTAGACACAGCTGCCTACCTGCTCATTGTCTCTCTCCCTGTCAAGCAAGCAAGGGGTACCAATGATGAGAAAAAGTATGGGGAGCAATAGCAGCTGATGGTATTGGTGATGAGAAGGTAGACTCACTGCAGGAGTGGGCCCACTGAGGATGTCTTGCCCAAGGGCCCTCAAAAACCTGGAGGTGGAACTGCATGCAATGCAGCCTCCCTACAGATGGACAAACTGTCCTGTGCCTATCCTATGCACTGCTGGTCAGACCCCTACAAGTTACCTATTTGGCATGCTGGGCAAGCTGCCGGAGTTCCAGGGGTGCCTGGCAAGCGACAAGCGGCTTGTCCCCATTCTCCGAGTCACCATTTTGGGTTAAAAAGACAGTTTGGCTATTTGGACCATTCATACCTGTAATTTTTCATACATAGTGCTATTTATGCCCACCATTTTATGCAAATGACAATTTATATACACAACTGCACCATTTTTATGCAAAATGGCAGCTTGCAGAGAAGTGGGGATCCCTGCAATTGCCCGACTGGCATATTGTTGGTCACCCTATGTATGCTACAAACATATACCAGTTTTGTACCACTTTAGCTGTCATGGTTTCCCTCAAAAAATGCTGAAAACTGTATAAGAGGTGCTGTGTATGGGTGGATGAATTGATTTCCACCCTGTGTCAGTTTCACATAATTTCTTTACCCATAATTCCATTATATGACTACATTTTTAAATGTCCCTACCAAATACCTATTTAAATAATATTTAAAGGTGCATTTTCTCTCAAAATACATTTTGATATGTTTGAATTGTTGAAAACTGTGTTGTAACGTTCAGAGGAATCCAAAATCTGGTAGATAGCTAAGTTCCAATTTGTGCATTAGTCCAAAAGGTGTGGGTGCGGTCATTTCATATAGGAATTTGCAAAGATCTAACCCCTTAAGCCCACCCACCCCAAGTACTAAGAACTGTCTGCTGCCCTTCACAAAACTACAATTCCCCAGATTTCTTGGGAAGAAGAAATGATTGTTAAAGCAGTTTGCTTGTAGCATAGATATGCCCATACTCTCTAACAACATTCAGCATGTTAGTATTGTAAACAAAATATTAAAACATTACCCACTCTACACCAGATCCTAGAGCAGCCTTTGCCATGGTCCAGGACTGGCATTCTTCTGAAATGGAAGCCTCCAGTGACAGTGTCACTGGGAAGGCTTCAGAACCACTTCATGATCCTTCTGAAGTGGGGCCCACTGTCTTGTCTGTGTATTCCCCAGGAGACACCACTAATGTCTCCCACTTAGGAGACTCCTCTAGTGAACAGAGGGACCTTGGGGAGCTAGTCCCAACTGGCTCCCACTTTCTCCAAACTTCATTCCCTAGGAGAAGCCAATGCTGACAGGAAAAGGCTGCTGCCCCTTTAAGAGCCAGATGCAGCACCTGAAAGGGTGGAGTTTCCAGGGAGACTCTCCTGGCCTGAGTATAAAACCCTTCCCAGCCATCTTGAATGCACTGAACCTCCTTGCCTCAGCTATTGCCGAGGATGGATGATGGATTTCCTGATGGAGTATGACAGGCTATCAGATATTTTGGACTTACAACTCCCATTAACCCTAGTCAGCATGGCCAGTGGTCAGGGATGGTAGGAGCCATAGACAAAATATTTGGAGGGTACCAGGTTGGGGAATGCTGTCCAAGAGAATATGGACCTTGAATTCCTCCACCTATTGTGCCTATCAATATTTCTCTACCCTTACTTCAATTGCCAGAGCTTAGAATGGAGGAGATGGGCTGCTAGAGGTTGATCTTGACCTCCTTATGGATTATTCATGGATTCCTGAACATTTGTGGAGCACGAAGAGGTGGTGGCTGTGATCTGTCTAATTGCCTGGGGCAGCCCTTGCTTTCAGCCAGGTGGAATCATCTGACATACTGATCTCATGGTTATGATAATGAAAGGTCGAATTCCACTTCCCAACCATGCCACAACATGACATAAGTTGCAAGATTGCGATACTGTGTGATCTTAATAAGAGGTTAATACCATTGCACTTAATGGTAGTGAAGATTAAATGATCAGGAGAGCAATGGCTGGCTATCACCAGCATAGATAGGGAAGAATTTCATTTCAATTGGCATTATTATTTTTACCAGGATTTATCCAACTTGGGCCTTCTGGAACTAAACACAGACTCAAACACAATTTGTGACTGGAAGTCTGTACATTTTTTATGCTTGTAATGTGACTTGCGCAAAAACTACAACATCTGTGTTTGAAAAATATGCACATTTAGAAAAAGAGCAGAGAAAATTCTAGACCTTTTAAAAATACGCACGCATACACTCTAGACAATGGGAGAAAAATGTGTACAACTAAAGAACATGCACCCAAATTTGTGCATTTAAAAAAATTGCACCAAAATGCACACAGATTACTGTGCAGGAAGAAGGAGGGGGGGGAGGAGACTCAACTTCGAAGATGAACTTAACTCTGAACAAAGTTTGCAGTTCAAAATGGAAAGCCTTGATGAGATCTAGTGCTGCTAATTTGGACATCCCTAATGGCCACACACTCCCTGTACTGTCTAAGAGTAGTTTTTTTATGCACATTCATTGGGATGGGGTTCAAGGTAGAATGGGAGGATGGACAAATGAGAGGAGTTTGGGATTTTTTTTTACAAGCGAATAAAAACACGAAGGAAAGTCCTTTATTCACGAACAAGTAATGCCTTTGTCACGCTTGGGTGACAATTGGTACACTAACTTAACAGCTTTATGAGAGAACCTGCTGCTTTCTTTCATTCTATCTCCCCCTCCTGACTACTGTCTAGCTCCATGATTTGAATTGCTAGCAATTTAACAGCAAGTGCTGAGGTGGAAAATTTCATATATTACCCTGATGGAAACGATGGCACGGTCACCCTTTTGGATATTGCAAACTGCCTCCTAAAACAGATGTTGGATAATGACTTTCTGGGATTAAGGTAGCCGACAGCTGAAACACTCTTAGCAAGTTAGTATATTAGACAAAAATGTGGATAACAGACACGATTGCTGCTTAAGATGCTTTCCTTGTGAGCTTCAGAACAGCCTTTAAAAATTGGATGAATGTTTGTTTAAACGTCATCCATGTTCCACAATAAAATGAAAATAATAAGATTCATATTAGAATATAATTGGGGCCATTGCATCTCTTGGCTCTCTCTCTCTAAGAACACAGGAACAGCCTTATATGCTTGAGCGCTAGCTCACATACAACATGCGAACTTTCACACATCGCACACACCACATGCCTCCCCCCCCAGACCACCAGGGAACAAAACAAAACAAAACTGGAAGTAAAGGTGAAAGAAAAGAGGGGGGATGCTCTAGGAACAGACTATATGGTTCCTGCCATAGAAACCTCATTCTTAGAGCATCCTAGAAAGCAGCCAGGAGCTTTTAAGCACTGCTTCCTAGGACATTCTGGGGATGCTCTAGGAATTAGGCTTTTATGATAGGAACTAAAAGATCTGTTTCTAGAGCATTTTCCATTCCCCCCACCTACATGCTTTGCATGCAGAAGGTTTGAGGTCCAGTCCCTGGTATCTTCTTTTAAGAGGAACAAGTAACATGCATGATATCTGCCCTGAGAGAGACCCTGGACAGCTAAATGGACAAATGATCTAGGCATTTGGTATTAGGTATTAGGCACTTTCTGTGTTCCAGCCTTTGTGTCAGATCATGAGGTTCATCAGAAGGGATCTGAGTTTGCTGCATGGGCACAATGCCGTGTCAATCTTTTATCTATTCATGATGCTTTGGCTGTTCCATTAATCACAGATAAATTATCAACTAAGCAGTGAGCTATTCATTATGAAAGAGAATTTATAGGAACCCTTGTTTCCAAATTTGTGTACAAAGTTTTCAGCTCTGAAGAAATTGCTTTGTAAAGTTCAATAAACAAAATGTTGTCTGCAAAGGGAGTGGCAAATGTTAGATTTACCAAAGCATCGAAAATTCTGAGGACAGGAAATAAAACTATTGTGTGTGTTTTTATTTTTTATTTTTTTAAAAAAATCCTGCTTAAATTGGTGTATTTTTAAACCTGATTAAATAAGAAAAGCTCTCCTTTGGGATGGGTGTGCAGTGCTTGTTCCTGAGCTAAAGTTACTGTATTTCAATTATATCAAACACATTTATCTTGTGCAGTCATAGGTACCGAAAGACAAATTACTAGGAGTTCAAGGTGCTATCTTAGCCTTTAAGCTTCTGTTTCTTGAGGCAAACTTAAATGCCAGATGATTTCTTTAGAAAAAGTTAAGAGTCACAGCAGACCTTGATATATCTTTATAGCTGTACTTTTATATTTATTAAGTTCTTTCCAGTTATACTTACAAAATACTAATTTCAAGGCCAAACATTGCAACAGAAATATTTTCAGATACTGAAAGTCTGATTATCAGACACTGTTTTTATCAGACATCGTTCTTATTGTTCCATACAACTAAATGAACATGGAACCCTGTCAAGGCAATCCATTTAAATGTTAAACTTTCACTGGTTGAAGAATTAGATGAAATCAGTTAGAGAGAGAAAAGACAGAGAGGGGGGGATATCTAGTATCTACCCTTGTTATATGCCTTTAATGAGACTTTGCACAAAATTCCATCCAAATGAATATGCATATATTCAAAACAATGGATTGTTATACGGATGGATTAACATGCAATCTTCAAGCTCATTGAGGTTCTCCAAATTCCGCTTTGAAGCTCATTTCATCCTTGTTCACGTTTCTGAACACCAGCAACTTTTTCATTCTGATTGGGAAAAACGTAAATTTTCAGTTGGGAAAAGTGCACATTTTTAGATGGAGACATTTTTCCCCAATCAAACATGCACATTCCCTTCATATGCTAAAGCATGAAAATGCAGATTTGGGGAGGGAATATGCATGTGTGCATGTGTGCATTTTCAAAATGGTTGAATTTGAATGCAAGAATGCATGATTGCAAACTTTGTTATTTCGGCAGGCTTTTGGAAGTACTCTGGACCTGTGTTAATGTATTGGATATCTCTATCTATCTATCTATCTATCTATCTATCTATCTATCTATCTATCTATCTCTATCTATCTATCTATCTATCATCTATCATCTATCATCTCTATATCTCTGTTACATTTTTTAATTTATTTTAAAATGTTTTTAGTTTTACTGCAGGTTGAATTCTATTTTAACTTTTGTAAATTTATATTGATATGTTTTAATTGCACATGTTTTAATCTTGCAAACCACCTTGAGTCCTAGCCCTGGGAAAAAAGTAAATAATAATAATAATAATAATAATAATAATAATAAAACAAAATCCTTGTACACACCTAGATTGTCATATAACAGCCGGGAAAGCCTATTCGTTGGGAGAGACAAGAGTGAATAGGACCACCCTTATGGAAAGGAAAATGGTCGTATAGAGGGAAATGAGAGGGGGAACACGGCCATTCCACCAGCCCTGCTGGAAAACTGAATGGCGCGCCCCCCCCCCCCCACATTCATTTCCTGTTCCCAGCACCTGGTATTGAGAAGCATACTACCTCTGATATTGGAGGGAATATATAGCCATTATGATTAGTGACGTGAATACACAAATAGTTTTATTCTCTATGACATCCCCCTGTGCATTGGTAAGATATCACACACACAAAATCTCAATACAACAACCACAAACAAAGGACCAAACTAAATGTTGTCATAACCGCACATAGTGGAGCTATGCATGATTGTTTCCCCAGCTTTCCTGCAAGTATGTTCAGCCCTGATGCAGATCAGGAAAATGATGCTTCAGGAGATGAGGGTTTATGCTTCCCCTCCACCCTTTTTGTCCCAAACTTCCAACCCACTGTGGGGTGTGAGTGGAGTTTTAAAAATTCTCAATTGATTCTAATAAAGACTTCATAAACAAAGCCAGGTAACTAAGTATTTCAAAATTCCAATGAGAATTTCAGAATTATGCATGCCTACCCAAAATAAACATTATATGGATGGTATGTATAGCTTCCTCCTGTTCAAATGAATATGAATTATGTCTGTGAACAGTTACTAAATACTGGATTTGCTTTCCTCAGTTTTATTTTAATTTTAAAAAAAAAAACAAACTTCCCCAATGTACAAGTCAGTAACTAAATTAAAGCTATAAGGTTAAGATATGGATTCAGCTCTTCAGCCAGACATTAACCATACAGAAAACCTTTCCTAGAATGTTATTGATTAGCTAGCATAAATGAAAGTGGTGCTTTTGCACAGATCAAGTATACTAAATTGAGGATGTGGTTCCACAATTCTGATATTTAAGTCTGGCACTTAAATATCAGAGATTGGAGTGGGTATTTTTATTGGTTAATTTATTGATTTTAAAACAAAACAAAATTTCTATCCTTGCTCATGGTCTATATGGACCTCAGGGTGACTAGTGACTTTCATAGCTGCCAATGAATAACCAGTTTGTATTTGGGTCTTTTATCCAAGGAAACATCTGTCATTATTTTACATTCCTTTGTGCAATGTGAATATGTTCTCTTGTAGCTGCCTGTGCTTTGGCTCTTATTGGACGTAAGATGATGGAACACAATCTTGCCTCTCTCCACAGCTAGACTCAACCTCAAACCCTCCTTGCCTTATACTGTTGTCCCATGTCTGGGCTGGGATAAATGAGAAATACAGGCACAAGATCTGGAGTTTTGGTTCTGATGTTTGGTGTTTAGTTGAACTGTTACCGTGGTTGTGCACTTGTCAAGAAATAGAAGAGGAGTATGAAGATGCTAATGGAAACACACTCTTGGTTATATCCAGAATCCTATGATGGCAGTGATTTTGTGGAGTTGGGAGAGGAGAAGTTATGTATAGGCAGGGCTGGTGCCAAGGATAGACATGACTGGGCCAAAGGTTCCCGCTCCAGTACAGGCCTACTGACAAGGACCCCCTGGAATTGTTCCTCCTCTTCACCATTGCAATCTGCTTGTTCAACTGCCTCTTTCTGTTGCCTAGACAGCTGTGGTGGTGAGAAGGAAGAGCAGTAGATGCTGCTGTCTACGTGTTCTCTCACTGTCAAGAAAGTAAGTAGTAGTTAGGGATGGGTGAATGACTGATATTTGAGATCGCTAGGATTCTCTGAACATTGTCTCACCGCTTGTCTAGTGCCTGATTCCCATTTGCAATCACTGCTTGCTTTGAGTGAATGAGACATTTGCGCAAATCGAGCAGCGAACAAAGGGGAGAGTTGCGCAAACCACCCGAAACTTACGCAAATGTCCTAATGGGCACATATTTCCTCCATTAGAAAATTTGCACAAATTGAGCTGGGAATTGGAAACCAGACAAATGTGAGCACATGCTCAACAATTTGCTGAAAATTTTGGCGAACACATGCTCGGGCTCACGTTCAGGGGTCCAAATGTTGCATGCTTACATGAGGCATGCTCACATGTTTTTCAAGAAAAACAAAATTCTCATACACCCCTAGTGGTAGCAATACTGAGAAAAAGGACGAGGAGCAAGAACAGCTGGTGACAATGGTGGTGAGAAGCTAGACCCATTGAGGGTTTCTTGCCCCAAGGTCCTCCAAAATCTGGAACTGGCATTGTTTATATGGTTCTTCTCTTGATAGGGTTGTAAATGCGCATGCACAGCTGGAATCAGCTGAGGACTCTCACCTAATAACTTATATTTCTAGAATTAGGAAATTATTTGTAAATTCATGTAAAAAGTTGTAACCATGAATAGGAAATCTACAGGATAGAATCACATGCCCCCTTAATGTGTGGTGCCATATTTCCTCTAGCAATTCTAACTATATAGAATGATCATTCGTTGGCTAGATTATAATACATTCCTGGAACTATTTGTACAGGAAGGAAGTTGGGAGAGGCATGGTAATGTTTTGGCTCCCCACATGGCTGGTGCCATAAAAATGATTGTCACTTACAACTGCCACTAAAATGGCCCACCAGTAAGTAGTTATGGAAGTCTACCCATAGCTAAATCCCATGGGAGCGTAGGTTTTTTTTTAAAAGAGATATTACAATATGTAAAATACTGTGATCTTTTAAAAAAACAACAAGGACCTTTCCTCGCCCTGCTCGCTGGGGCGGGGAGAGGAGGTGGCGGGCGAGGATGGGGAGAGGTGACGTGGGGGGCCTGCTATTGGCTGGCCTGGGGTGGTGCCACCGGAGAAAGGAGGGGTCTGGGGCTATTTAAGGCCAGGACCCCTCCACATCTCCATTGCTGGCTGAGCAGCTGGCAGCGAAGAGGAGCAGCGGTGGCTGAAAGTGGCAGAGACGACGAGGGAGCAACAGCAGCGGCTGGAAGGTGCAGCGGCGACTTTCCAAGGAGCGGCAGTGGGGCAGCGGCGGTGGGGCAGCGGCAGCGGCTGAGCGGCTCGGTGGTGCCCGGGGAAGAGGTGGAGAAGGTTCTGGGGGCTGGGGACTCAGTGGTGGCGCGGCGGCAGCCGACGAAGATGTCGGAAAAGTCCGGCTGCGGTGGCGGCTGAACGGCTTGGCGGTGACTGGCGAAGACGGGAGAAGGTTATGGCGGCAGGGCCCCGGTGGCAGCTGAGTGGCGTGGCGGCGGCCGACGGAGATGTCGGGAAAGTTCGGCAGTGGAGCCGCGGCAGTGGCTGAAGAACCCAGCGGCGGCTGGGTGTGCGGCGGGACAATTGAACGTGGCGGCGACAGGGCAGCCACTTCGAAGCTTTGCCCTCGGTGCATGGCTGTGCACGGATCAACTGGCGAGGCCCCCGTTTAGCGACCCTGCAGGAGGCAACAAGGAACACGTGGACGAGCGGCATCCGCTGGCTCCCACCTTCTCCAGGCCTTCAGGCGGTCAGGTTTTTCGGGGCATTAAGGGGGGCAAGTAGGCGGGCACCCAGGCAGAACTGTGGATCATGCCATCAGAGGCAGGTTCAGCCGGCGAGGCAGCAGTGTTGAGGGGGCGGATTTTGGGCCTATTGGGAACTCGCTGCAGTTTTGGGACCCGGGCCAAGCGTCCCTGTTTTAAATCAACAGCCTTTTGCGGGGTTCAGGCCAGGGCATTCGTTTAAGTTCTCCCCCCCCCTGAATTTTGAAAATATAAATAATTAAATACAACCCCCTCCCTCCCATTTCATAGTTTTTAGTCACTTGTCTTTTGGGCATAGCAGGCTGGTTTTTCTGAGTCAATCAAGCATACAGTCATTAAGGGAGCTATAACATTGGGGAGGTTTGTTTGCCCATTTCTGGTTATATATTTCATTCCGTGGCAGGTCAGGATTTATTTTAACAAATCGGTACAGTTTATATTATATCTGGTTGTCAGTGGATTGACTTTGTATCGGGGGCGTTGCCTAGCTATTCACCATGCCTCCAAAAAAGGGAGTCGGGGGAAAGAAGGGCAAAGGAAAGGCTCCTGTGCAATCATCTAAACGGAGAAGGCCTATTGAGAATTCTTCTTCTGAGGAAGAGTTAGACCCCCATGTTTCTGATATCGTATCTAGATTACAAACATTAGAACAAGAAAAAGGTATTCGCGCCCCCCCCCCCCCCCCCGATACCATCCACACCACACATTCTTGCGGGTCGGAGACAAACAAGAAAAAACAGGCAGGATGATTTATGGGATGCTCTTTCAGCCAGGTTGAAGGTGGTCGAGGCTTCTTCGGGCGGACTCACAAGGGAGGCATCAGATCCAGAGGCAAGTGTTATCCTGTCATCCACCCCTTCCGCCAACACTGAGCAGAGTGCGGTGTCTCCCCCAGATCCTGCTCTGCAGTCTGTCATTCCAGGACAGGGCCCAGGGCCCACAGTGCAAGGTGAGCAGCAGACACACTACAACACACCGCTATCTCAGACAGCAGGTTCCTTCCCTGCACATTGGGTTTTTTTGCCTTGGTTAACAGGAATGGGGATGTAGGTGGGGACTGCAGCTCAACCCTTCATGACACCACAAGCTTCAGTTTTCCCAATTACTCCCTCTGCTATAGCATCTAACTTACAACAGGCTGGTATACCTAGCGCAGGACCTATAAGGCCTCAGCAGCTGGGAACTCTCTTCAGGAGGGTCTAGCACAGCCCCCCCCGGTCTCAGACGCAATGTCAGCATGTGGAAGTGTCTGGCAAGGGCCCGCCGGCCGGGCCCAGTTCAGTCCATGAGGTCAGAGACCCATATGCTGGCGCCACTTACGATACTATTCCGACAGGTAGCACATCTGCACCTTCAGGCTATCATTTGCTCCCTGCAACCAGGGAAAAGATATGCAAAGAGGAATATGTTGATATATTCTCCTTGCTGTTTCGGGAACACAAGAGCTCCGAGAAAGAAAAGGGAACAGCCAAGGAGGCTGAAAGGATTAAAAGGAAGAAGGGGGTTCGCACATGGGCCAATTGGCTTCCGGAATTCCTTATTTATATGGGAGTAGTGCTCCAGCGCTTCCCAGGAAAAGGGGTTATTTTAACCAAATACCTTGATATGATTTATCGAGCGTATTCCGAATATGAGGGCGGGGCCTGGTTGGCTTATGACGAATCATTTCGTCGTAGAGCGGACTTTGACCACACCCTTCGCTGGGATGTCAAAGATCATGATCTGTGGTTGCAATTCATGACGCCAGCACGGCCAGGCTTTGGTGATAGGGCGGATAGCGGCCATATTTTGGCCAAGCAACACCCCGCATCCACCTCTCGGGGGTACGTGGGTCAGGTGGTTCAACACTACCCGCTCTGTTGGGACTTTTACAAGGGAGTCTGCACTCGTATTCCCTGTAAATACAGACATGAGTGTCAAACATGTTCCGGCCATCATGCCGCAACAAATTGTTTCAAAAATAAGAGTGGAAAATGGCCCGGCAAGGACGGACAGGGTGCTAGGCACCCCGGGGGGCAACAACCTCCTTCCAAAGGGGCCCAGTCAATAAGTTGTTAGCCCCTCAATAAGTTGTTAGCGTTGTATCCCAAAAGGCGTGAGATGCTGTACCTCGGAGCGGGATTTCGGGATGGATTTTGTATTCCATTCCAAGGCGTTAGATGCAGCTCATTGGCTAGGAACCAAAAATTGATTAGTTTAATGGAGGAGATTGCTCAAGAAAAAATAGATAAGGATGTTCGGGCAGGAAGAGTGCTGGGGCCATTTTCAACCCCCCAATCCCTCATTTGCGGGTTTCACCATTGGGAATTGTGCCCAAGAAGGCACCAGGGGAATTTAGGTTGATACACAACCTTTCTTTCCCAAAGGGTGCCTCCGTAAATGACGCGATTCCTGAAAACTTGTGTTCAGTTAGGTATGCCTCTTTCGATTCGGCAGTGAGCATGGTGCGAAAAAATAGGGCAGGGGCCTTGATGGGAAAATGCGATATAAAGGCTGCTTTTCTCATTTTGCCCATTCACCCTAGGGATTTTAATTTATTAGGTTTTTGCTTTCAGGGGCAATTCTATATAGATCGGGCCCTGCCAATGGGATGTTCCATTTCATGTGCTATGTTCGAGGCATTTAGCTCTTTTTTGGAGTGGGCTCTCATTGTTAGGGCGGGAGCATGTGATGTCATTTATTATCTTGATGACTTTCTGTTTTTGGGGCTGGCAGGAAGTCCACACTGTGGGCGCATGATGGAAAATTTTGCGCATTATGTGAGGAACTGGGCGTTTCTCTGGCGCACGAAAAAACAGAAGGCTCATCCACGGTTATTAAGTTTTTGGGCATTGAGTTAGATTCCACTCAACAGTGCTGTCACTTACCAACAGACAAGCTAAACACACTGCACTCTAAATTGCAGAGCATCCTGAGCAATAAAAAAGTATCGCTGAGGCAATTACAAGAAGTCATAGGTCATTTAAATTTTGCATGTAGGGTCATAACACCTGGACGCGCCTTCCTGCATCACTTGTGCTCAGCAATGTCGGGCTTGAGTAAGCCACACCACAGAACGCGCGTCACTAGGGCTATGCGAGCAGATATTGCAGTTTGGTTGAAATTTTTGGAACATTTCAATGGCGTCTCGTTTTGGAGGCGTGAGCTCCTGGTGAAAGCGGATCTGCAGGTTTATTCAGATGCCTCTGGTTCTTGGGGTTTTGGTGTTATTTGGGGAAATAAATGGTGTGCGGAGCAATGGCCTGAGGAATGGCTTTCCGATGGCACATGCAAGGACCTTACCTTTTTGGAGCTGTTCCCGATAGTTGTGGCAGTACATTTGTGGGCTGCCGACTTGGCTAACTCCACTGTGTTATTCTGGTGTGACAACCAGGCCACGGTGCAGGTGGTCAACTCTCTTTCCTCTCGTAACCCTTGCGTTATGAACCTAGTTAGAGCTTTTACTCTGCATTGTTTGAACTTTAATATTCTCTTTCGGGAAAGGCATATTCCGGGTCTAAATAACGATATAGCAGATGCTTTGTCACGACACCAGGTTCAGAGGTTTTGGGAATTGGCTCCCTGGGCCCTTCCAAGGCCGGAGATCATGCCTCCAACTCTTTGGCTGATTGGAAAGAGGAGATAGATATGGCTATATGGCAATCCTTGGCGCCTAGCACCAGGGCCGCCTATGAAACCGCAGGTAGGGAATTTCAAGCTTTTCGATTGGCCAATCATCTTCAGCTTTTGTGGCCCATTCCCGTGGAACATGTGCTACAATTCTGCGTAAGTTCCAAGAATAAGGGTCTGTCTATTCGCACCATCTCACTCAAGTTGGCAGCTTTAGCATTCATGGCAAAAGCATGCGGCATGGCGGATAGTACATCGGACTTCCGTGTCCGGAGGACTTTAAGCGGCTGGGCGAGGGCATCCCCTCGTGCCACTGATGCAAGACTTCCATTGTCCCCAGATATTTTACTAGGCTCGGTGGCCGCTTCTTTGCCACTCACAATATAAGTCAGGCTTGTCTCACGCTACAGCGTTAACAACATTTTTGAGGGCATTTCGCATATCTGAGGTCCTGGCTTCTTCTAAGAGAGACAGTTCCGCAAGGGCATTGCAATTCTCTGACATACGTTTAGAGGCACGGCAGGTTCATTTACATCTACGGCACTCTAAAACAGATCAGAAGGGCAAGGGACGTTGGGTTACCCTATTTCCTTCTACCAATGCTGAGTTATGCCCGTTAAGGGCTTTGGCAACTTTTTTGGCCTCGCGGGGGGCCTCTACTGGTTTCTTGTTTTGCCACCAGGACGACACCCCACTCACCAAGTACCAATTCTGGGCTGTCGCAAGGAGGGCACTCAATGATTTAGGTCTGCGTGCAGCAATGTTTGGCACACACTCTTTTCGCATCGGGGCAGCCTCTACAGCAGCTTCTTTAGGGTTTTCCCCTTCACAGATTCAGGCTTTGGGCAGATGGCATTCTACAGCGTTTAAAACGTATATGAGGCATATGGCTAGGTAACGAATAAGCGGCATGTGCTAACATTTTCATGTTTGTTCTAGATCTGCCAGTGGCTACAGCACCCGTGCGGGTTTCTATATGTGGCCACAGCATGGTTTTTTGGGCCAGCAAGAGGGCGTCCAATTCCAGCTTTGGATCGCAGCTTGGCTTGAGTCAACACGCTACCATTCGTTGGCTCGGGAAACGTGGTATGCGGTGGGACAATCTCATACCCACCTTGCTGCAGCATCATTCTGCTTGGCTCCCCCCGCAGATCCTGCTTATTCATTTAGGGGGAAATGATTTAGGCTTGATGAAGGGAAAGGCCCTTATTCTGCAAGCTATGGCAGATTTCCAGCAAATACGCCAGCGTTGGCCCTGCATCAGGATCATTTGGTCCTGCATTTTGCCCCGGCTGCATTGGAGGGTCAGCTGTGATCCCCTCGCTATTGAAAAGGCTCGTAAACGAGTCAACACTGAGGACTTTAAAGCCCTGGCGCCATATGGCACTATTAGCATACGACACCCTAATATCTGCCGCTCTTGGAGGGAGCTGTATAGGCGTGACGGGGTACACCTGTCATCGCCTGGTAATGATTTGTTTTTAGCTGATCTACAGGAAGGCCTCCGCAAAGTACTTCATCAAGGGGGAGGGGGAGGGGGAGACTAAGCTGAGGCTTGCCTCCCCCTGTGGTGCTAGGAGTGGGCATTTTTATGCTTTGTTAATGGTGAGCATTCACAGGCACTGTTTCAAGTGATTGGTAACGCCTGAGGCCAACCACTGAGAGCCCTGGGGCATCAGTTGGGGGGATAAGGCTTACCTTTGAGGCCAACCCTTTCTCGTCTACTCAGAGCCCTGTGGCACGAGGGGAGACGACACCAGAAGGCCTCCCACCTCACATCGAGGAAGCTCGGGGGGCGGCGAAAATGCAGGCGCCACCTCCCGGGCTGTGAATGCCTCGCCCGATCCCTTCAATGGCCTGGCTGGCCATGGCAAAATGCCTGCTTAGGTTTACCTCCCCCTTTTGCTTATCTGTCGAATAAATAAAGTGGCCCTTGTTTAAATCCCAACTCTTGTGTCACCTCTTCATTTCTCATCCTTCGCTCCACAGCAACCACATAGAAGCATATAATCACAGTGTAATTTCCACACAGCAAAAGCTTGTTTTGATATTATGCATGAGGTCATGTTTGATATTGCCCCCTATTTTAACAACTTGATTATTCCATCAGCCCCATCTTTTAAATCCATTAGCCCTACAGGAAAGATACTTGGAAGCTTTCAGAGGCAGAATTACTAGAACTGAAATACAGTGTAAATTACTGGACACTTTTATGCCACCTATGTCTGTTGGACAGTGGCCATAAAGTGACCTTAGCAGAGTTATTTACAGCCATAAACTGCACAATTTAACCTGCAGCACACAAAAACCCATTTATCACATCAGCTTTAGCATAAGTAATCATAGACCTCTCTTTCTTTCCATTGACTTTGGCACTCTGTCAAAGAAGTTCACAAAATCATCACAGAAGGCTGTTTAATTACACTTATTTAATTGCAGATTAAATAGGCTTTCTAAACTGATATAAAATATTATCTTTACAAATAACAAGTGCACTCTTCTCAGCTGAAGAAGAAAACCTTTTACCATAAAAACATTCTAATGATGTCCCAGAAAACCCAGGCTAGATCTACACTACTGTTTTATAGCAGTATTGAAGTGCACTGATAACTAGAGGCCATCATGTATGACTCTGACGAGAGTCAATAACTTCGGAATTTTAAATTGATGTTCCTTCAGAACTCAAATAGATCCATCCAGCTCCGCAGACTTAACACTGTATGTTTCAGGAATATACTCCAAAGCATTTTTAATGGTTGCTTCAATGTGTGACAGCTCTTCAGATGTACCAGCTGAAATGAATCACTGCCAAATATTCCCCAAAGCAAAGACCATGCAGATGCATTCATTTTTCTTCCCTACAAAACCACCACCAACTTTCTGTTCTTCCGTTATATATATGTTGTGCAGTATGGTATTGATTTTCTGCAACACATCCTATAACTAAGGCATTATTCCTTTTCACATGAGCATTGGCGTATAGATTTAGTGCCAATTCTCAGATTTTTTTTCTTATGATGGAGACAGACATGAAATATAAAAGGATCTCAGAGCAATCCTTCAGATAGAGTCTGAGCCCACCTTCAAATCTGAACTTTCAGACATACCATCAAATCAAATGCTTGCTGAAGCACTTCAGTCTTGCTCTCCATTGGCTCATGAGTGCTGCCAACTCATTCTCCATTTGGGGAAAGCCAACCAATCACCCCACAACTAGGTGAAGTAGTAGTGGGCAGGAAGAAGTAGAAGTAATGAATTACAGAGTCAGTGGGTGTCCCGGTTCCACTCCTGGACTTTCAGAGTTCCACTTTCCTGGCTGGACACTCTGATTCTGCTCCTTAAAGATATCTTGCCTCTTTAAGAGCAACCTTGTCCCATTTCTGGGACCCAAGCTTCCACCTGTCTCTTTTCCCCTTTTCAGTAGCGTGGAGGTTCGAGCTGTAGGCGGGTGTGAAAAGGAATCTCCAACAATACCAGTTTTGAATCAAAACTCTTTACTATTCTTGGCATAGTAAGGCACGCTTTGCTTAAGATATTTACACACATAGAACTGAAGTTACAAAGGCAAGAAAACAAAACAACAGGAGTCAAACCGCAAGTCGATCTTTGCCCTAACTCCTCTTGACATTTTCTCTTCAAGCATTTTATGGGAAAGTTCACCCTTCCATTCCTAACGAAAGCAATCTCCCCGTTTTTGGCTCCTCATTTTCCTTTTCCCACTTCGCCCCTCCTTTTTCTTGATCACCTTGTCAAGCCTCTTGTTAGAGTCATTGGCTATCCTTTTGTGTCTGGCCCGACACAACCTGAGCTGTAGACCGATCAGAGAGCCATTACTGTTTTAGCCCTGGGGAATTCACTCTTATTGTTATGCCTTAATCACTCTACTTCCTAACTGTTAACTCTTTACATACAGTGACCCCTTCACAGTGGGAAGAAGCAAGATTGAAGGGCTTCAATTAGTATTTAGTTCACAGATATGTCTGTCAGTTTAGGCTGGAAGGCAGCCCTGGACCTCTGTGAATATGCTCCGAGGGCTCTTTTTATCTTGTGCCTGTCTCTCTCCACCCTTGTTTTCCTTAATACTCATTACTTGCCAGTATTCAAGGTAACTTTGGCTTACATATTTGCATTAGATCTTCTTCCCCTTCTCATGAAATCCACAAATGTTAATGTTAAAGGCAGGCCTGCTGCCATCTATTTGTCTCTGCCATGATGTATCCTTCTACATGGCGGCTCCTGGTGGTTCCACATAGCCCTATGGCCTGGTTGTAATATACTCAGAGTAGAGCCTTCACTGTGGGGGCTCCCTCTCTGTAAAGGTCCCTGCCTCTGGATCCCAGACAGGCACCAACATTATTTTGTTTCTGGCATCTGGTGAAGACATTTTTATTTCAACAAGCCTTCCTGATTAAGCAGCCGTTTTTTAAAATTGCTACTGTTTTTAAAATAACTGTTATTATTGTGTCTTATTGCCTTCATCTTTTATTATTCACCACTCCAGAATCTGTTTATAAATGCTATAAATAAATAAATAAATAAATACAAGTGTTGATGTGTCACTTAATGACTAACCATTAAGAAATACTTGGGGTAGGATCCAAACAATTATTTTACCTATACCTGAAGAATCACCTAAGTCTTCAATGAATATACCCAGTGAGATTTTTAGATTCCCACGAACAGCAAACATCACCAATACCATATCACCTACTGCTTGAGATGTTGCTGCAGGCTGGAGACACTGTTCAAGGAACACAAATCTAATGTTCCATTCATTGCAGACAAATAGCTGTGTATATCTTTGGATCCTAACCAATGTGAGCTGTTCAGAACAAACAAATGTGAAATAAATCCAGATTACAACAAAAGTATTGCTTTAAACTAATTACTGAAACCAAATTCCATATTAAAGGAATTGTTTAAAGGCATTGGCTCATCGCAATTACCTCTGTGTGCAAAATGTTTGAGACTGCAATTCTAAATACACTTCCTAGGAAGTAAAATCCATTGAAGACAATGGGACGCATTTGCAAGTAATCGTGAATGGAATTGTGTCACATGGCTGTAATCTGATGCACAGCTACTATGGAGTAAGCCCCTTGGAGCACATTGGGACTTTACTCTGGTAAACATGCATAGGATCAGGCTGTACATCATATATATATATATATATATATATACACATTTTATTATATTTATCAACTCATTACAATAGATATACAATTATTTCCCTTTCTTTTATACACCAAGTGCACCCATCCCCAGGACCAATTCTTCTTCCATTACATTTTCCAAAATTGCGATATTTCTTGCACAGGTCTATGTCCTCTCCCCCTTAACAATACATACCCTAAAAATAGTTTTCATATATTTTCAAATTCATTCCAATTACATATTCCCTTTTCTATTCTAATATTACATGTTAGTTTATCATTAATAGCAATATCCCATATCTCTTTATACCACTCTTCCAACTGAAAATCATTCTGTATCTTCCATTTCCTCGCTATTATTAACCTTGTTGCACATCTTAAAATGATCACAAATGATCACAAAACAGGTTAGAGAGAGGAAGGGTAAACAAACGTGAGTCAAGAAATGCCAAACACAAGTACACCACGAAGTGGGTAAATAATAACTAGACCATAATAATACTTTTGCAACAAATCCAGAAAATGTGGCCTAAGAAGAGCAAGGATGAACATAAGACTATAAGAAGTAGGTCACTATCCTGTTCCCATGGTGATCAACCAGATGCCTCTGGGAATCCCACAAGTAGGACATGAAGGTGATAGCCTTCTTGTTTTGTACCTGATGATGGTTTTAGCGTATGTCTATTCATTTAATGCTGTGTTACCGATATTTAAAATTATACTGTACAACATCTGAAGAAATCTATTTAATGAGGTATCAAAAAGTAAATATTTAAATAATAAAAGGCATGTTGGTTTGATTTCAGTGGTGTAATTTTGCCAGTGCAAAGCTTCTAACATTTGCAGAAACCCTGGCAGGATCTACACTACTGCTTTAAAACGGTTTATAACAGTTTTGACAACTGTTGGGGCCCAAGACTCACTCCATATACAGTTTCAAAGTGTTTTCAAAGTGTTATATCCGGTTTGGTGTAGATCTGGCCCATTTTCATTCTTGTGAAAATGTCAGAACCAATACATTGATTCTTCTTGCACAAACACTAGTAGAACACACAACCAGTAGCAGGACAGCACCACCTCCAAGTATTATATTGGATACAACTCCATGACTTGAAGCCATGACATCCTCAAGCCACTAAAAATTTACTGCAGTGGTTGAATTTTCTCATCCAGAAACACTGAGGCTATTCAGCATTTATAGAATCTGCAAGAGCAAGCTACTTGTCAAATAGGAAACGTCTTCAGGAAACTTGTTGGTAAAGAAAAAAAAAGGGATAAAGGGGGAGGGAGAAGGATACAACACAGAAATTGTGCCCTGAAGGAAATACCTTGCTGCCATTGGAATAAAACATATGCCATTCTGCTGTATTGCTTAAACTTAAGGTACAAAAGACATTATACTGCACATCATATTTCACTAAAAGGTAGCAAGAATATTTTTTAAAGGCCTGACCTTGAATGTATTTCTCTGAGGAAGAAAATACACAAACAGTACTATTGAGGGTTAATATTTGGAGGAGGGGCCATCCTTGTGGTTCTTAAGATGGCTGTCGGGTTTACTGTAGTTAGCGCCTCAGTTGTGTTACATCCCAAATTAACAGTTTGGATTTTTTTCATAAGAACCTGATGTCTGGTAGGAGTTAGAAAATACCTGTGTATTCTATTACAATGACAACATACAAATGATCCCATCCTGTAATTCCAGTCAAGCCACAAACCCAGCAACATCTGCATGCTCCTGAAATGATCTCATACTTAAATTGGATGCAGCAGAAATCCCAACAAGATGTATTTTAACATTGCAAATGCTGCCCCCACCACAGCACCCCCAAAGCATATTCCCCATATTATATTTCCTGATTCCTGCTCTCTAAAACTTCACCTTCTAGCAAGCAATGCTCCAAGGCTGAGTTGATTATAGACAACATTAAAACAATGTTGGGGGACAGCAGGGAGGGAGGGAGGGAGGAAGGGAAGAGAAGGGAAGGGAAGGGGGGAAGGGAAGGGAAGGGAAGGGGGGAAGGGAGGAAGGAAGGAAGGAAGGAAGGAAGGAAGGAAAGAAAGAAAGAAAGAAAGACTGAATGCTTGGGGCCAGTGGTGAGCATTCAGACTGATCCGAAGGAATTTGCATAAGAAGAAAATCTGAAGGAGAACATACAGACTGTAAATTGCAAAACAACTAATTCTGAAATGACCAGGATCATAACTAAGAAGGAAAAGTTGGTGTTTGGTGTTTGTTTGTTTTAGCCAAATATCAGCAAAAATTATGCCTACATTGAATGGTGCTATATCCAGGGAATAACGGAAGAATAGCTTCTTGCTTCTACAATTGAAAACTTTCTCATTACAAACAGCAGCAGCCGAACAGATGTGAAGATCTAGTCCCATAAGCAAACTTGGCTATGGGTGTCCAAAATCTTACAACAGTGAATCTACAAAGCACAGAGATTGAGCTACAGGGCACCTATTGTCACCAATGAGATTGGCAATAGGAAAGAACTGCTGGAAAGAATGGAGCTCAGCAGATGTTGTTGGAGTCATTATACAGCAATGACATCCTGGCATAGCGTGTTTCTCAGTAATATGCCTAGTGGCACTATAAGATGCCTGTGGAGCCTGTAACTGCCAGAGTACATCATACTCTTTGATGCTGTTGGTACTTGCTTGACAGCTCTTGTATTTGTAGGAACTTTGTTCCTTATGCTTTGTTTATTTGCTCCATAATAGTTTGAACACCATCTGTTCTTGCCCTCTGCATCTTCACCCATCCACGAGCTCTCCAGTTTCAACGCCATTGTGTCGTGGCATTTTGTTTTTAGCCATAACTTGTAGAACTCTCTTAGTTTGCGTACATTACCATTAGAACTAAAATGGCTGCCCGTCATGAATTGACTGGGTAAATGTGTCTCAAACATTTGGGAGTGGAGCCTAAAGATAAATAACACAATTATTTCCAACACTAGTGAGCTCCTGGACAGCTCAGAGAATTGAATTGTTTTCCACAAATGCAGAAAGTAGCTTGATTTATTCTGATTCCAATTTGAAGCCAAATTAGACCTTGTAGCATGCCCCGATGATGCCAGAGAAGAACTTCTGAGCCATAATACTCGCTTCACATTTGATGTGAGAGTTATGAGCTACCAAAATTCATCTCATAAAGCCAGGAAATACAAAATTCAGTCAATGTCTTCACTCATAGGATTGAGGTCTTTCAGCTTGCAATGAGATACATGGAAACAAGAGGCACATTAAAAATGCATACATTTGAAAAATACTACAAACATGCTTTGATCAGCGGGAGAAGAATGCGTACATTTCCAAAGTGTGCACAATCGAAGCATACACTAGGGGAAATGTACATGTAAATACACAAAAATTTTAATGTAAAAAGAAAAAAAAAGCAAAGGTTGAAACCAGCTGCACCCCTTCCTAGAGTTGGAAGACCTAAAGACGGTAGTGCACGCGCTGGTAACTTCAAGACTTGATTTCTGCAATGTGCTGTACATAAAGCTACCTCTGTGCCTAGTCTGGAAACTTCAACTAGTTCAAAATATGGCAGCCAGGTTGGTTACTGGTACACCTAGGGGTGACCATATTACACCAGCTTTAAGATCACTCTACTGGCTGCCAATTAGTTTCCGGGCGAAGTACAAAGTGTTGGTCATTACCTTTAAAGCCCTACATGGTTTGGGTCCAGGTTACCTGCGGGATCGCCCATACAATCCGCCCTGCATGCTTAGGTCCTCTGGGAAGAATTTATTATGGTCAACAAAAACTAGACTGACAACCGTTACCCAGGGGACCTTCTCTTCTGCCGCTCCTAGATTGTGAAATGACCTGCCGGGAGAAATCCGTCAACTTAATAGTCTTTTTGACTTTAAGAAAGCCATAAAAACTGATCACTTCCATCAGGCCTACCCTTTCGAATTTTAAGAGTTTGATCTGTATTTTAATAATGTATTATTTTTATATGTTTTTAATCAGTTTTATGTATTTTATGTCATTTGTATCCATGTTGTTCCCCACCTCGATCCTGAGGGAAAATTATTATTATTATTATTATTATTATTATTATTATTATTATTATTCATGATGGCATTAGTCAGGGAAGGATGAGAATTTAGGTTAAGATGGTTTTTTTATATAGGAATTCACCACAATTCACAATGTTGTCCATAGTTAGGACAAAAAGATTTTCAGATATTAAAAAATGTAATATGGGGGAAAACAAAACTGACTTCATCCATCCAGAACTTTGATGACAACAGGGATTGTCAGGTGTCTTTCATTCCGTTGTCTGCTCACTGATGAAATCGGATTCCCCCCTATTTCCTAAGTTTGCCTAAATATGCATTTGGGCAAATTAGCACTTGTGAAAATGTACAAATCCCCCCCAAATGAACAAATCTGCTCCCCCAAAATGCTAATTTTCATGCTTTAGCCTGTGGGGGAATGCACATTTTTGGATGGGATTTTTTAAAATGTATATTTTTATGACTAGATTTGTACAAAATTCTGGAAAGTTTTAAAAAAACAGTCTGCATGTCCACGGAATTTATGTAACCTGGGAAAAGCTGGTCAACTGCAGAATCCATAATCTGAATTCATAGAATCTGAACTCATTTGATTCCATGGCAGATTTCTCTGACATCCTTACTTTTGAAAGTCTGTGTTTGAATCCTTGTTAGTGGTTCATTAGGGTTGCTTTTCTAACAGGCTTTGAAATGATAATGATGCAATAGGGTCTTGAATCCAATTAAAAAAACCACAGATGTTAATAGACCACAATAGCCAATAATTTCCTCCTACTAAATTGATTATATTTAACCACTTACAAAATGCCCTGCCCAAGAACATGTATCAAGGAATATAATCAGTTTAGTAGGAGGAAATCATTGGCTATTGTGGTTTATTAACCTCTGTGCTGTTTTTACCTGGATTCAAATTATATGGTTTTATTATCTTTAATGCTTTATACTATCAGATTTAATTTAATCTGATGCCTCTTCAAATACTACTACTACTAATCATCTTTGCATACTCTCCTCTTCACTATAGATCACTACCCACTACCCACTGGTTAATTAGTTGAATGAGTATCAGTTAGCTCAATTATTTGTGACAGAATTGGTAACACATATCTGTTCTAATTGGGTAGAGTTTGAAAGTCAGTATCTGCATCTCCTCTCTAGATCCGGATTTCTTTAACTTTTCCGATTTCTGTATATTTCACCACAGCTCACTTTTATCATTATTAAACTTAACCCTTTGCTGTGGAATAAGATAGGATCGCATGTCTGCTCTTTTTTAAAATGAAATTAATCCGAGAGACCTTCAAAAAGTCAGGGGAACCAAAGTATTCTTCAAAATGCCAACATAACTGGCACATGAATCCCCAATAAATGCTTGCAAAAAGAGCAGACATGAGATCATATAAAGTGAAACACATTAATCATGGTAAAAATGAATAATTGATAATATTTGTGATCCTATCATCTCTCTCCTATCCTCTGCCCCATTGTTAAAAAGATCTAATCTAGAAATCTCAAATATCTCCATTTCCTGGCTGTCATATCTCTTTATCTCTCCTGGCTCTTATATCTTTCAACCAGGTATTGAAGAATTCCTGCCCTCCTCCACACACACACACACACACACACACATATATATATATATATATATATATATATATATATATATATATTGATGTAAGGCATTCTTCTTGAAAGATAAATCCAAATTACAGGGAACCAAAAGACTTGTACCAAAGATTATTATTAAGGCAAGATACAGGATTGCCAAATTCTACAGGTGCAGCCACTATCAATATGGTTCCATGTAGACAGGATTTATTGAAAGCTGTAATTATTCAAACCTATGTGTAGTGAAAAGAGGTGCTAATTATATAAAGAGCCTGCGATTTTCAGAAAATCTTTCTGGGGAATTGTATGCTCTCAGAATCTTGTACAAGAGTGCAACATCTATATAACAGATGGTAGAATGCCCATTTTGGATATTATATGATTATGGATCTCCTGTTTGCAACTGATCAATGCAGTAACCCAAATATAAAATTCAGATTATTTGCGGTGAAGGATACTGAGAAAAAATAAATAAACAAACTCTATACCTTAAAAGAGGAAAATGTTCATTACGGAAATCACAAACAACAATTGAATAATGTACTAGGTACACATTTTTTTTTTTAAAAAAAATAACTTAAATATTTATTTTCTTATCACATTTCTTGTTCTGGCCTTCTATAGAGGCCTTCAGCAACCTAAGCAGCAAGACTATTTTAGGGCTTCAAGAATATTCGTTTTTAGCATCCTTCATATTATAAACCCTGTTATATTTAGCCCTTTGGAACTACTGAAGATTTATCCATCTTTGAACCCAGCAAAGGGAATAGGGAGTTGGGTAATATGACTCCTTCCTCCTCAAATAATAGCCACTGCCAACTGACAGGAGAAAGATAAGCGTTAATTGCTAAGCAAGTGTATCTGGCAGCTATCAATAGAACACTTCTATTTTCTCTGCTACAAAGAGAAAGGTGTCAAACAGCTATTGTTTAATTACATGTACTAGCTGAATCTCATTAGTCATTTGTTGCTGAGGCCTCAGCAATCACTGTTGACAATACTACTAGACTCAAAACAAAAATCAGGAATCAGATGTGAACTTTACTAGGCATTGCTGCTTACAGTGCTGATAAGTTGCATCTGTGTGACATGACAATAGAACAATGTTGCTCATATATCCTGAAACTGCTTGTAATAGTTTGGCTGGTGTGACTTCAAACCCATCTGTGCTCTTGACCATATATTTTCAACTTCAGATCCTTTCTGTGACTGTTTGGGCACTGTACCATATCATATACACCTCAAACAGCCATGTCAAATTAATGGGTGAGTGATGTCCTATCCATCAATCATTTTTGCCATATTTGAGCACCTACTTTACATATGCTCCAACCACTGTTTCCAAACTGTGTCCCAATGAACTTTTTAGAAACTCATTCTCAGTGAGTGGCTAGGTAATGCCAGGCAATCTTTTCCTGCAGATGGTTGAGGGGAACCTTTGGTGTTCTAGGATGTGCTCTCAGTTTATGCGTAGATAGCACTGAGCCCCAACAATCCTGGCCAGCACTCCCCTGAATTCTGTGTGCACAGTTTAGAATGCTTCTCAGAAACTCCTGCAAGGCACAAACGTTTCCTAGAGGTGAATTGATGTGTAAATGGTTCACTACATATATAAAGTTTGAAAATCACTGCCTCAGACAATGCTCAGTTCACAATACTTGGATAAAAATACCAGCTAGAAATACACATTCCTTCTATACAGATCGTAAGAAAATAACTGTTAAATGATAACTGTAGGTACTTAATCTTATCTGGCAGGTTTCCTGCAGAAAACCCGGATTTGATAGATGCATACGTAAAACATTTGCAAATTTAAGTGTAACAGTAAATAAAGCCCAGTAATCATTTGTAAAATATTATTTATTCCAGATTTCTTTTGGCATGAACATGCAGGAAAATTACATGCCATAATGTGTGCCAAGCTGCTTTCTACACAAATTCTGAAATGCGGTTTGGTGTTTATGATAGCCATCTGCTGAGATCTTTCCCTTCCTATCTAAAAGTAGACATTTAACTGTCTACTTAGTAGGAGTAGCTAGCTTATTCACATGAAAAAGAAAAAGGGTGTTTCTAGAAACTAACATTAACACTATTAACTCTAAATGTTTTTTTCAGAAAACATTACAACGAACATTAATTTTGTATGTTAAATAAGAAGTTATTTCTTAAGAAAAGCATAAATTACCAAAACATTTTTTGAAAGGAAAGTATAAATGATAATAAAGTGTACATATACTCATTTAAGATGGTAAAAAATAAAAAGAAAATCAGGGGTGAGGTTTATGGTGAGTTATTACCTGGTTATTGTTATCAAGTATTTAATATTTTAATTGTAGAATGGACTGGGTATTTAACTTTTACTTACATTAGGTGAACTGAAATCAATTTTAGAAATTGATTCAAAAATTTTAATTTTATTTTCAAATTTTTGTAAACAAAAGGTGTGTGTGTTTGCGTATTTGATGGGTGACTCTGTCAACCTCAGTTATGTTCAGGTTCTTATTTTTCCAATGCTAAGTTCACTCTGAATAGGATTGTTAAAAAAAAATTAGTCACATGAATATTTGTACACATTTTCAGGTGCATTTTTAATTTTTGTAAACCCTTTTCCCCAAATGTACACATTTGTGTGTATTTTTGCAAATGTACACAGTTCATTTAAAAAACTAAATTTTGCAAAGATACACATTTTTGTGTGCATTTTATATATGCATATATTTTTGTATGAATTTGTTTTAGCTCAAACTTTGGAAATGTATAGTTTTCAGCAGCAAATAGCATTCCCACTGATGTTTAGATTTAGAAAGTGTGCCTTTGGACATTTTGGATTGCATTATAAACTGCACTAATTTTTCACCCATCCCCTATTATGTCTGTATGTGTATGCGTGTGTACATAGACACATACACTCACATATTAAATAGATCACAGCAGGCTCCAGAAGGTTCAGATATTTTGTTTGTTTTATTCAACTCTTGGCCTGGGGATTAATGATGAATGATTGCCTATGAGGAGCTACAATTTGACATAATGGACCAGTTTGCATATCACAACAAGCCATTGTGTGGATTAATTAACTCTTGGGGCACTGCGCGGTCACCAATTTGAATATGGAAGTCCTGGCCGGTGGTTGCCATGGCTCAGTGTGTCAGGTGAACTTGCATCAGTGTTCCACTTTGTAAACACATGTTCATATAATAATAGATTGTAACACAACCATTTTTCTAATTTCTTGGTTCAACTGGGAAATAACTAAGGTTGAATGCATTTGCCAAATGAAGAACTCTGGATGAAAATTGGTTTCAAGGCACTTAGGCTGTGAGTTCCAAGTCAAATATATATATTGTCCAATGTCATGTTAACAATTATTGTGAAGTATTCCTTAATCTATAAAAATAATTTTTAAGAGTCAAGTGGCCTTTAGTGTTTTATATTACATTTCATATTTATTTTGCTTCAGATAGTTTTGATCATCTTGATCTTCTACTTGCACCAGAGTGACATTGCACTAGGGATGGATGGCCTAACCTCAATCTGCACTGCCAGGCCCTCACTGAACAACACCCACCACAGACTTATCACGTGAGCTACTGGATGGGCCAGCAAGTGCCATACAGCCATCCATCCCCTTAAAAAGCCACAATTTTTACACAAACTGGCAGCTTGCCAAGGGGACAGGCAGCCATGTGGAACTTGCCAGGCACTTACCAGGCCATCCAGCGACTCGCAAAGCACAGTGAGTGAGAGCAGGTGGTCAGCAGGGTCCACAGACCCCAGTCCAGGATGCCAAGTGTTGGGGAGGGAGTCTATTGGACTCCATCCCCATTACGGACACCCATGTTGTCCCTACGTTGCACAGCCACATAGCAGTACCAAGGCACACTGAGCAAATAGATGACAAGATGCCTAAGAGGAATCTGGGCTGCAGGTTTGCTGGCCAGTTGCTGAGGGTTTCTTTGAAAGGTCAAACCAGTAGTTCCAAAACTTCAGTGGCACAAATCTCTCAAATCTGCCCACCTGATCTCATGTATTATATGCAATGCACATGTGTCCAGGGGAATGTTGGCTGTGTTCCATGATGCTCTGTCTGTTCATATTGTCAAAATATCAATGGGTTTTCTCCAGGGGTGGAATTCTGACTCAAAGAGAAAGTAGTCCCCTATGGATGATATGATATAATATACTTCCCTCAATAGACAACTTGTTTGCTTACTCTTCATTGAAGCAAATGGGCTGTGAATTTTAAAATCGTCACATAATCCTTGAATAGACCAATGTGTTGGATTACATTTTAAAAATTTCAGTCCATTCATTTTAATGAAGAATAAACATTCCATAGTTCTAATTCCCTAGGTCAACTTGGAAAAAACTAAGGTTGAATGCATTTGTCAAATGAAGATACAATCTATTCTTATATGAATATGTGTTTTACAAAGTGAAACCATGAATGGGGTAATGCCATTTATTTGTATCTTTTCTAATTTACATTGTTTTTATTTAAATCAAATGAATACTGCAATCCTATACTCTCTTACCTAGGACTGAGTAGATATGTGTCTAACTTGCACTGAAAACGTCTAAACATAGATACATGCACCATCCAGAAGCAATAGAACAAGATATTGTTCAGTTTGTCTCCTATTGATGTTTGATTGGTTCTCATTGGTGCCATTAGACATGGCACCCTCAACGGGTCTCTTGCTCAGTGAATCTAGCTTCACCGCTATTGTCACCAGCTGCTATTGCTCATCCTCCTTCTCGTCATGCTACCACTTGTTTGATTGACAGGCAGAGAGCCAGTCAGCAAGCAGGCAATGGCATCTCCTTCTCACCACCATTGTTGCCTGGGCCAAAATGAGAGGTGGGTGAATAAGCATGTTGCAATGGTGAAGAGGCACAGCAACTCCATGGGGCTCTTGTCAGTGGGCCTTGCTGGGATGTGGGCCCTTGGCAGCTGCCTAACCATGCCTACCCTTGACATTGGTCTTCGTTCTCATACTTATTTAATAACAGCAGGGTTTTCTCAAACATTTTGACGTCACACCCCACAAACATACTCAACCTTCCAGGTCCATTTCTAAGCTAACTCTACCTTTCAGGCCTTACTTTCCCCCCGCACAATAAGAAATGTTAGAATATCACATTAGTAATTGAATTAAGACTGAACATGTTTATATTTTATTTTCCATGTTTCATGTTAATGTAGGTAATATATAGACAATGTGTATTTGAACAGAATTTAAGCAAAACCTACTGGGAGGGAGGAAGCCAGTCTCTTATATGGGCCTCACAATGATAATGGTGTGCTGCCAACCTGGTGATAAAGAAAAGCGTTGAGAAGCGCTGTTTTAGGGTATTTCTACCCCATGCCCACACACAGTGTACAAATGTTGACTACCACTGCCCCAAAACAGCCATTTTGTCACACAGACACTTCCAACTGTGCCCACAGGCCCCAAAAGGTTGGGGAGCTCTGGTTCAAAGGCCACCCTGTGGAGTTACAGTTAAGATGTGACTTGAGCCAGAGGCACCCACTTTACAGCTCATGCCCTATACCAGCAACCTACATATCTGTGGTGTGGGACAAAATTCTGAAACAGTTTACTCTGATCCCCCAAAGCAGAGACATCAGGATCAGCCCTGAGTGTACCTGGATATTAATATATCTGCTCTATGATCTTTCTATTATTTTGGTATAATGTTCTATTAGCTGTTGATATAATTAAATGGAATAGGGTGTGAAAGAGAATCACAAAGCTCAGAAATCTCCATTTCTAAAAAACAACAACCACAATCCCACACTTTCTTCATCTATGACTTATTCCTCATAAGAGAAATTTCATTTCCATGTTTCAGGGGATGTGATGTGAAGGTGCTTGAGGGTCACAGAACAAGGCAGGCATTACGACATCATACTTATTCCCAGGTTGGAGTCACAGCAAGCATCTCAATGGAGCTCTGTCATTGAACTAAATCATGCCTTTGAGTTAGCTGTGAGTGAATAAAGGCAACTTGTCATCTAAATATGTGCTAAATGTTTGTCAGGGTGGCTTCACATCAGGGATGCCATTTCAGATTTCAAGATAGGGCAAAGAGATTTCACTGGGGCGGGGGGTGGGGGAACCTGGCATTAGATATACTGATGATCAAATTGTTAAAAAGTACAATATTTTAAGAGCAATTGTTGTGTTTACTTCTTTTATACATGATAACAATTATGACAAAGATAGAATAGAGTTACTCCTTATATTTAAACAATGGGATTTGGAACATATGTTTAGCAAAGATGCTCATTTAGGCTTCAATCCTACATGCTTTTACACATAAATAAGCCCCGCTGAAGTCAGTGGGGCTTATTTCTGTGTAGATATGTATAGGATTTCACTGTTAATCTATTATTATTATTATTGTTATTATTATTTCATCTCTTTCTTGCTCATGGCGGTTTTTCTAGACGGACATGACGGGCTTTGCCAAGTCTTGCTGTCTTTTACAGATTCAGGAATTTCCTGACAATTGAGCATGTTTTAAGTATAACTGCTTTCTGGATGTTGGTATGGATGTATTTTGGTTGGCCCAGTTTCTGAAGGTTTTCTGTATTATTTTTTGATGTGATGCCGGTGACTGAGGTGGCTAACGGAATAATTGTGAATGTTTCCTGTTACCATAGTTCTTTGGTGTATTTTTTTCTCTCTGTTCTACTTTCTTTTCAACAACATTTTTGTCATTCGATATTGCTATGTCGATGAGGTATGTGTGTTTTTCTTTTTTGTCTATGAACGTAATGTCTGGTCAGTTGCAAGATGGCCAGAAATGGATGATCCTGAGGAATACACTAATCACATATGACCTAAAACATGGGTAGTGGAAATATGCTCTTACCTTTGGTCTTTTATTTCTCTCTATGGGAAGAGGGTGGGAGGACTCCATACCACACAGAGAGGTACACATGAAAAGTTTGCTAGAGAGCTTGAAGATAAAATTGCTTTCATCCACCATTATGTGGATCCAGCCAACTCAGAAGAAACTGATTTTCTGGATCCATTTCCATTGGGGTTCAGGCCCGATTTTGGCATAGAATCTGTTTTGCTTGTTCCATGAAAAGGAAAGAGACAGGGGAAGTGTGATTCTGTTGATTCTTCTGGAATTCTTTTTCTGTAAAGGCTGTCCAAGTTGGAGATTGGAGGTAATACTCTTCTATGGTTCTACTTGTACCTGGATGTAGGGCTAGCATCAAGCATAGGCATGGTGGGCACCTGTTGAGAAGCCACACCTCAGCAGGGATCCACTTACAAGAGCCCTCTGGAGTCGCTCTTCATTTTCACCACTGCAGCCTGCTTGTTCATCTGCCTTTTGTTCTGGTCCAGCCAACAGTAGTGTTGAGGAGTGGGGAAAGAAATACATGCCACTGCCTACTTGCTCACTGGTTGTCAGCATGTCAAGCAAGCAAGCAGTAGTAATGATAAGAAAGAGGAAGAGGAGCCATAGCAGCTTGTGACAATGGTGGTTAGAATATAGACTCACAGAGGGAGGGACCCTATTGAGGGTGTCTTACTCAAGGGCCTTCAAAAGTTTAGAGACAGCACTGCCTGTATGGCTAATTCCAGAAATATTGTTGGGGATTTCTGTTCGATTCCTCGCTATTTATGCTTTGGGATCCAGCAGTTCTATGCTATCTACCATGCTTTTCAATATGTACATGAAAGCACAGAATAAAGACAAACAAAAATTATGAGTGAGGAGTCATCAATATGCAGATGTCATCCAACTGCTCTAGTCTCCTTTTTATCTAATGCTGGTGGAGTGGTGAGAAAGCTAAATCAGAGCCTGGTTCCAGTAATAGACTGGATGAAAACCAGTATAATAAAGGTCAATCCAGACATGTTAGAAGTACTGTTAGTTGGTGGTTTGTCTGTCCAGGCAAGTGGTATTCAACCAATTCTAGAAGGGATTGCAACCCACCTAAATATTAGGTTTGCAATGTCAACTGATTCATTTTTGTTACAGGAGACACAAGTAGTCCATAGAAACCTGCATGAGGAAGAAGAGTAGTTCTACTACTACGACTTTTCTAAAAGGACACTTAAACCACAAAACCCCACCAAAATGCATTACTCAGCTTGCAGACACTGAGCAGGCAGCAATAATGGAAAGCCATAAAAAAGGAAGTCATGAGTACCAGTTTGTGTAGAAAGGTGGGGTACAAATCAAATAAATAAAACAATAAATATTGGTTAAGTCTTTTCCAGGAAGCACAAACAGTTGGAAAGGCTACACAGCACAAAATGGGACAAAAGTTGCAAAATGAAGAGCATACATCTCCCCTCCCTCAGCCACCTTCTCACAGTGAGGTAAACACTGAAGCCCTGCACCCTGAGAAATTTCTCTGAAATTCCTGTGAAAGAGGCAGAAAAACGACTTCCTCTTTTACTGAGAAACAAAGAGGTTGCAAAAGAGCAGGTGAGGTTTCAGCACAGCTCTACCATTAATCTGTCATAGCCTCAAAATGTTTTTACTTCTTGTGACTGGTGTTTTTATGCTGTATTATATGTATTTTTGTTGCTGTTGCTGAATTTTAAATTGTTTTATTTCTTGGTGTGAGACTTCCTGAGAACTCTGTTGTAGGTTTGTACATGATGGGCAATTCCACAGAATCCACCTGCCCCTCCAAAAAGACATGTGAAACCAACTTCATGTAACACTCCAGACCCCTTCTGGGCTGGTGCAGTATAATCCTAAAGAAAATATATTATTCCTAATCATATTAAGAGCCCCAGATTATAACTTGACTTTGAACGTGTAGAACAAATAAAACCCTTGTATCTTAAAGGGATTTCCAGCTGAATAGATTTTAGTGATAGCATGAGTAGATAGAGATGCTCATGTTACCAGACTTCAGAATCAAATGCACGGTAATATTATCTTTATCTCTCAATATGATGATACAGACAAATAAGTTACTGTGAGGCAACAGAATTTACCCCAACCTAACCTGGTAATTCCAATGAGTGCATATAATCCAGTAAAATGTAACCATTGTCATTTTAAATAATGCATAAAGGACAATGTGGATCATGATGCACTTGGCTCTATGTATTTCTGTTGATTAATTGGCCTTATCAATATAACTGACTAAGGCAAATGTTTTTCTTCAAAGATTATAGTTTGAATAAGCATTTAAGGAAATGTGGGGGGAAAGATGGCAATCATTCTTCCTGGAAACACAAATAATGTCAATGTGCTTGACTTAACCAGGATGTGATTAATTAGGAAATCCATTTAACTGGGACATTTCCCAGGGAATAAAATTAAACCAAATGAGATTTAACTGGCAAGGGGCAGTGGTTAATTGGGATGATAATTCCACTTAATTGGGATGCCTGCAGGCAGTTAAGTGATACTCAGATATACAGTCTCGTATATTTAGAACTTCATCCTCCTTCCCCAATATAAACTAGTTGCCAATGCTAGATCAGAATCTGACTTTATCTAGGCTAATGCTTATAAGTTGATTCCCTTACCTCTGTTATACTACAGATAAAGAAAAAGATGGTGGTGCAAGATAAGAACACAAGAATCTACGAAAGTAAACGTTTACCAATGATTTATTCAAATAGGGCATTATTTTTGAATGAACTGGCTAAAATCTTTAAAATGGGAGAACCCCACCCCTGAGTTAAGTAGAATCCTTCAGTGCCATACATTTACATGAATGAATTGAAGAAGTCCTTCCAAAATGTATGAATAAAACAGTGTAAAAAACCCCTCTCTGATTTATATAGTGCTGAGATCATCTAATGCTCAGTGGTCACCCACCTTGATCCTAGATGATGGACCAGGAATCATCAAGATAAACATAAACATAAATGGCACAGTTCACTATGAACCCTCACTAGTTGGTATCTCTTTCTCTTGTGGCTAGTTTGTCAACATTTGGGTTAGCACTACAGAGTTCAATCAATTGTGCAAGAGAAGTTGCCATCTCGGCAGAGATGTAATATGAGCTTTCATGTCTCTTCTCTGCAGATCTATGCTCTGTTTTCAGATAATGCTCCTCCGCATTCAGTTCCTGCTGCTGAAAACTCAATTCAGACACTGCACCATGGTTTCCATGAACCATAGCGTGGTACTCAAGCCATGGAAAGGGCTGTAGAGAGAAAGAGCCATAGCTCAGTGGTAGGGCACATGCTTTGCATGCAAAAGGTCCCTCGTCCAGTCCTTGGCATCTCCAGGTAGAGCTGGAAAACTCTTGCCTGAAACCTGGAGAGCTGCTGCCAGTCAGTGTCGACAAATCTGAGCTAGATAGAGCAATGAATTCAGTGCAGATAGACTCAGTATAAGGCAGATCCCTATGTGCCTCACTATAGGTTGAGCTTCTAAACTACGAGCAAACTATTGTTTAAAGTTGCTTGAGTATTCCCATTTTCTATCTGCTCAGCAAACCATGATTTAGAGTTGCTTATCTATTTTCATTTTTTTTTGTCTTCTCATCAATCCCATTTCTTTTGGAGATGCACAATGACAATAACAATGATTTGTCAACAAAGGCATTTGCACTAAACCATAGCTAGCACAAGCCATGGTTTGTAAAACTACTTTAAAACCATGATTTTTGACACTGTTTTGCTGGCTGATTGCAAACAATGGTTTGTCAGTTTAGACGTTACACTGAATTGTTAGTTCCACTTCCTTAGCCATGATTTGGTGTGATGTCAGAATACTGCCAAGGACTCAAGCTGCTTTTAATACTGAAGAGAAGTTGAAAATACAAAAAGCCGAGCTCAGGCCACACATGTGATTTTCTTACACAGGCACATAGCTCTTTCCAGGCGACATCTAATTAACCGCACATAAGTGTGGTTTGTGAATCATGTGTCCATGGAAGAACCTTTACACGGAGCCAGGGGACATTTTCTTATTGGCAGCTTCAATACCTTTTCCAAGAATAGTTAGCTCTGCTATAAGACTGAGGTTTTAATATTCCAAATGTTGCAAATGTATTCTCTCTCTTATAAAACAGGTATCATTTAACAGGCAGAATTGGCAAAACTGTATCTAAAATAACATTGACTAATTTTCAGTGATACTAACTTTGATGAGGGAGGGAACATGTCTCTCTCTCTCTTTTTACTTTTTTGGCCTTTTTCTAGATCATCTGATATTTTCTGCCAAATGTTTGATCTCATATGGTAGTAGTGCTCATAGTTGACTTTTAATACCTCTGCCACCCTAGCTTGCCAATATCTGCATAGACCCTATTTCACTCTCAGGAATGCTGATGATGAATGATTCAATCTATTTTCCCTCAGCAGCCCATATTGCTTCTTTTAACTCTGAGGGGTTCTTAGCATGCATCAAACAGCATTTTTCTTTCATGCTGGTCCTTTCACAACATGTTTGTAAGCACTGTGGCCTTTAGGTCATCTTCTCTTACTATTCTAAACAAAATATGCAATATTCGGCCTCTCAGCTTTGATGAGATTCAAGATTATCTTTGATTTTATGAAAGACATCCACATTAGGCTACATTCAAATACAAAATTAAAGCTGCAATCCTATACCCACTTTTCTGAGAGTAGGTCCCATTGAACTCAATGGCACATACTTCTAAGTAGCCATGGATAGGATTGAACTGTAAGTGCTTTTTGGTACAGTGAAATAGTTCTCAAATCCATAATAAACTGAATACTGTTATTTTATTAAGATTCATTAGTAACTGAAGACATTATTTAAATACGGCTGAACATATTTGAAGCATTCATTGCCTCCACTTCAGTTGTCCTGGTGGCAAATCATGTTCTGACTTTCTAGAGTTTGTGCTCTCCCAGTGTTGATGGACAACGTCCATCACTATTAATGTGATGATCTGTCCTGTATGAGTATTACTCATCCTGGAATAAGATTCTCATTGGAAATTATTGGAGCTGGTATTTCATCCCCTGTGGTAATGCCTCAAATTCTCTAGCCATCTATTATTTATCTAATTTACATAGTCTGAAGGCATCCTTTTCTGGCCTGAAATATCATGTTGCCTCCCAAATCAGTTCCTCTTTCCGTCCAGAAGAAATTCTGTTTCTTGTTTTCCATTTTTCTATTTGCCAGGTTAGTACATCTTGCTTTCCAAACAGAAATGGGTGAAAATATATAGGTAACGAAGTGTTTCTTTAAAACTCACATCTTTTTAATATCATTTGCTCAGCTACAATCTTCCCTTAACTTGCAAGTTTATGTTGTTTTAGAAAATTATCTCTTCTTCTCCACAAATTGTACAATGAGCCCAGAGGTTTATCAATGAATGAACAATATAGCACCATCAACTATGGATGGAGAGATCAGTCTATTTCTAATGCATGTCACTTTCACATGTTTAATCATAAGACATTCCATCATATTTCTGCATTAATCTGCAATTTTTGTTAAAAAATGAAAATTGAAGTTTTTTTTAATTATTTATAATATTTTTATTCCACTCCCCATTCAAAGATTTAAGAGCAGTGAACAACAGTCACACCAAAATAATAAAAACAATAAAAACATGTTAAAATTACATTTTTAAAAGAACAAAGTTTTGATAATAAGCTTCCTGAAATAACAATGTTTTCAGGCACTGCCGGAAGCAATACAGCATTGGCACCTGCCTGACCTACAAAGGCAGAGAATTCCATAAAAAGGAGCCACTACACTGAAGGCTCTTCTCCTGGTGGACTCCAATCAGACCACCAGAAGCATGCCCTCAGATGACCACAGTGATTGGGCATGTTGGTAAGGAAGAAGATGCTCTCTCAGGTATCCTGGTCCCAAGTTGTTTAGGGCTTTGTACCCTTTGAAAGTTTGCATTTAAATTAGGGGTGTGCATCGGATCGGATCAGATCCACGATCCGAATCCGATCCGCCCCAAAATTGGGAAAATCCGATCCGATCCGATCAACCTCCGATCCGATCCGATCCGACGAGGTCCGATCCGGATCGGACGCCATTTTGAATGCTTTTTCCCATAGCCAAGTATTGTTTTACAAAAACGCCTATAATTTTTTCATTTTTAAAGATAGAAGGATGAAACCTGGGCACATTATACACTGGTTAGGGACAGTTATCTGTGAGAAATTTCAGAAAGATTGGTGCATGCGTTTTGTGGCAATTAATTTTTTATTAAATACCCAGGAATGCCTATAACTTTGTCATTTTTAAAATTACACACATGAAACTTTGCCACATTGTAGGTGGTACCTTGGGACCTATGTGTGTGAAATTTCAGAAACGTAGGTGCTTGTCTTGTGTGGCAATTAATTTTTAGAAAAATGGGTAGTAGTGGGGTAAATACATTTACGCCTCCCATTTTTTTATTTTTAAAGATATAAACAGGAAACTTGGGCACATTACAGGTACCACTTGCCTTGATATGTGTGTGAAATTTCAGAAACATTGGAGCTTGCCTTGTGTGGCAATTAATTTTTGAAACAATGAGGAAAGAAACACCTATAACTTTGTCATTTTTAAAGTTACACACATGAAACTTTGCCACATTGTAGGTGGTACCTTGGGACCTATGTGTGTGAAATTTCAGAAACATAGGTGCTTGCCTTGTGTGGCAATTAATTTTTTAATAAATACCCAGGAATGCCTATAACTTTGTCATTTGTAAAGTTACACACATGAAACTTTGCCACATTGTAGGCGGTACCTTGGGACCTATGTGTGTGAAATTTCAGAAATGTAGGTGCTTGTATTGTGTGGCAATTAATTTTTGAAACAATGAGGGATTCATTGGACAGCACTTGCCCATAGGGATTCATTGGACAGTACTTGCCCATAGGGAATCATTGGACAGTACTTGCCCATAGGAAATCATTGGAAAGCACTTGCCCATAGGAAATCATTGGAAAGCACTTTCCCATTGAGAAATACAGTTATGCCTCCCACTTTTTTATTTTTGAAGATACAAACAGGAAACTTGGGCACATTGTAGACTGGTTAGGGATAGTTATCTGTGAGAAATTTCAGAAAGATTGGTGCATGCGTTTTGTGGCAATTAATTTTTTAATACATACCCAGGAATGCCTATAACTTTGTCATTTTTAAAGTTGCACACATGAAACTTTGCCACATTGTAGGTGGTACCTTGGGACCTATGTGTGTAAAATTTCAAAAACGTAGGTGCTTGCCTTGTATGGCAATTAATTTTAGAAAAATGGGTAGTAGTGGGGTAAATACATTTACGCCTCCCATTTTTTTATTTTTAAAGATACAAACAGGAAACATGGGCACATTACAGGGAACACTTCACTTGATATGTGTGTAAAATTTCAGAAAGCTGGGTCCAGGCATTTGGTGGCTACGAATTTTTTAGATTAAAAGTTATAAACGTTTTTCCACAGAGGCTGGGGCTGTCAATTGCACCCTCCCGCCTCCTGGGAAGAAGAAGGAAACACTTTCTCTCATCTCTTTGATCCTTGCACGCTTGGCTGCAACTGAGCTAGTATCCATTACAAAAGGAGAAACAAAGTAGCACTTGGCTCGTGTCTGCTTTGATACTTTCACTTTTTACTCAAGCAGAACGGCTGAGCCTAGGATCACTCTCTCTCGCTAGGATCGTTACAGGAGAAATTTTCTACAGTCTTCAAAGTGGTGTGTGCAGACACTTTGCCACCACATGCCTGGACCTATCATTCTGAAATTTTACACACATATCAAGTGAAGTGTTCCCTGTAATGTGCCCATGTTTCCTGTTTGTATCTTTAAAAATAAAAAAATGGGAGGCGTAAATGTATTTACCCCACTACTACCCATTTTTCTAAAATTAATTGCCATACAAGGCAAGCACCTACGTTTTTGAAATTTTACACACATAGGTCCCAAGGTACCACCTACAATGTGGCAAAGTTTCATGTATGTAACTTTAAAAATGACAAAGTTATAGGCATTCCTGGGTATTTAATAAAAAATTAATTGCCACAAAACGCATGCACCAATCTTTCTGAAATTTCTCACAGATAACTATCCCTAACCAGTCTACAATGTGCCCGAGTTTCCTGTTTGTATCTTCAAAAATAAAAAAGTGGGAGGCATAACTGTATTTCTCAATGGGAAAGTGCTTTCCAAAGATTTCCTATGGGCAAGTGCTTTCCAATGATTCCCTATGGGCAAGTACTGTCCAATGAATCCCTATGGGCAAGTGCTGTCCAATGAATCCCTCATTGTTTCAAAAATTAATTGCCACACAATACAAGCACCTACGTTTCTGAAATTTCACACACACAGGTCCCAAGGTACCGCCTACAATGTGGCAAAGTTTCATGTGTGTAACCTTACAAATGACAAAGTTATAGGCATTCCTGGGTATTTATTAAAAAATTAATTGCCACACAAGACAAGCACCTACGTTTCTGAAATTTCACACACATAGGTCCCAAGGTACCACCTACAATATGGCAAAGTTTCATGTGTGTAACTTTAAAAATGACAAAGTTATAGGTGTTTCTTTCCTCATTGTTTCAAAAATTAATTGCTACACAAGGCAAGCTCCAATGTTTCTGACATTTCACACACATATCAAGGCAAGTGGTACCTGTAATGTGCCCAGGTTTCCTGTTTGTATCTTCAAAAATAAAAAAATGGGAGGCGTAAATGTATTTACCCCACTACTACCCATTTTTCTAAAAATTAAGTGCCACACAAGGCAAGCACCTACGTTTCTGAAATTTCACACACATAGGTCCCAAGGTACCACCTACAATGTGGCAAAGTCTCATGTGTGTATCTTTAAAAATGACAAAGTTATAGGCATTCCTGGGTATTTATTAAAAAATTAATTGCCACAAAACGCATGCACCAATCTTTCTGAAATTTCTCACAGATAACTGTCCCTAACCAGTGTATAATGTGCCCATGTTTCATCCTTCTATCTTTAAAAATGAAAAAGTTATAGGCGTTTTTGTAAAACAATACTTGGCTATGGGAAAAAGCATTCAAAATGGCGTCCGATCCGGATCGGACATCTGGTCCGATCCGATCCGACCATCCTCCGATCCGATCTGATCCGATCTGACCCCCAGGTCTGATTCCGATCCGCTATCCGATCCGATCCGGGGGGTCAGTGCACATCCCTAATTTAAATATGTATTTAAACATGTACTTTTGAACATGTTTTTGTGTATGGCAGCACGTATGTAGCTGGTCCCATTGGGGAAAGACAGAACAAACCAAATCATAGACCTGGTTGGGTTAAATGATTGGCCACAACTTTATCGGTTCTATCTTGGAAAAGAATTTGATGGGGGCATAGGGCATGGATCCGACCATCAGACAGACTGATTGCTGGTTGATTCTGCCATCCTGACTCCATGCTAGGAGCCTTAGCAAGGCAGCAGAAGTCAAATGCTCATGTTACAGAACAGACGGCTAATGTGGCCCATTTTTCTGCTACTGCAGGTTCGCAATCCCATGCTGGGCTGAGTCTTGATGCCATTCCCCGATGGGGGAGCCCAATCCCATTCCCTTTATAAACTTAGTTTCTCCAAAACGATGAATTCCTACACATGTTTTATCTCAAAAGGCACATTTGAAAGTGTTTTTAGATATGTATTTTTTGAGCTCAGAAATGCGTCACAACATTTAGGAGAAGTACAAAACCCAATGGATAGCTCTGTTCTGACCAGGAAGGTGCAGATCAGGTGAGTTTGTATTGTGATTTTCAAAGATCAAATTCCTCAAGCATTCCTGCCAACAATCCCTGCTCGGTCCTTTATAGAAAAATGAACAACCCTCATAAGCTTACTAACTCATTATTTTTCACTACCCCATCATTTGACAAAAATGGAGAAATCTTTATTCAGTCCCATAGGCAGGAAAAGACTTTTTAAAAAAAACTACAGAGAAAGAATTTCCCCCTTGCCCTCACATTCCTGATTATTAGACTGAGCACTGGAGCTTGGGAGAAATAAGCAAATAATTGGCTGCATATCTGTGTAAGCCCAGTACAGAAAATGAGATGAAACTTTGACATGTTGCAGAAGTCCATCCAAACCTAGCTCAGAATTGAACTTCTGGGGATTCTTCAAAGGTTGCCTTCAAGTGTAGACAACCACATCCTCTCTCTGCACCCTTGTCCTGCTCAGATTAATATCCTGGCTGGAAAAGGGCTCCTGGCTTTCCTCTGCCTCCTGCCCCGACTAGCTCCCAAATCACTCTTCCCACCTTTTCTTTTTCCTTATTGTCAGGTGAGAATGGAGGGAAGGCAACAGTGGCAGCACCAGTGAGAGCAGGAACACTTTCCCACTTGAAGCTAAGAAAAAGGGTTAGGTGTGGAAGGTGCCTTGGTTGCAGGGAGTGGGGTGGGGTGGCAAGAATAGCTTCGCAGGGCAGCAGAGGCAGGCAGTGAGGAGGAAATGATGAACCATCTGAGGGCTCATCTACATCTATGAGCCTTCCAGGATGTGGGGAGGATCTTGGGTTTTCTGGCTTCCAGGATCCTTCCCCAGCATCCAAATGCTAGTGTGATGTCCCAGGAGGAAAGATGAATGTCTGGCGCGGCATGTGTTTTTTTTGGAAGGAGGAGCTGGTCGCGCAATTGCTTGGCCCTGATCCACTAAAAAAGTAAGTAAAAAAACAAGTAAACAAACCTTAAAACAAAAACACCAGCAGCCATCCTGGGGGTGGTGAAATTGCTCCCCCCCCCACTCCCGATGGGCTCGGAGTCACCCTGTGCAGCTCCATGCCTGTTTAAAGAGCTCCACTATGCACAGGAAGGACCTGGGAGCACTGGCCACACTGCCCGTCATCCTCAGGGTTGTCCCGAGACTACAGGGAAAAATGGGATAAAAGTAGTCCATTTTATCCCAGGGAAAGTGAGTGGTTGTCCCTGGTTGACCCCAGGATCCCCTGTGCGTCATTTGGATGCACAGGGAAGACCTTGAGCTGACTCCAGGATAAATGGATGGTGTAGACATGGCCTGAGTCAGCCATTGACTACTCTAGACAGTTCCTGTTTGTTCTTTTCTTTTCTTTTTTTAAAGCTTTTTTCTGGGGGTGGGGGAAGAGAAAAGAAAAGAACAAAGCTTTTCTAAACTATTAAAAGCACTGTTTTGCTTGCAGCAAGGCTTTCAGCCCAGCAGCAGTTCCTGAATGCTTGGAGATCATGTGAGATGATGTCTCCTGGGCATTCCAGGAAGCGTTGCCCAGCTGAAAGCATCCATGTCAAGAGCCCATGATGCTGGGACAGTGCCCGGGGCATTCTGAAAAAGAGCTACAAGGTTAACTGAACCCCTGCTTCTCCTTCTCAACAAAAAAATTCATCAAAATTCTCCCCCTCCCTGCAAAAGAGGAAGTAAAAACAAATGCCTCTTTTTCAGTGAGGAAAGAAAAGTAGAGACCAAGGTTTGGCACAGCACTTTGTATAAATATAGTGTGTATATATATATATATATATATATAATATTCAGAGAGAGCTTTACTATTTTGGCATAAATCAGATATCTTACTCCAAGAAGAAATAACAGAATGCAGCTGACAATGGGCATATAGTATCAGATAAACCAAGGTGATTGAGCTGAAAACAAGGTTTCTGGTCAAGGAATGAGATGAGTTCCTTAGGATAACCTCAAAGCCATGTGAAAATGCTATCTTTAAGCAAACTAATATATCCACTGAGGTCCAGAAACAGATGGAGCCAGTTAAGCCAAGGTTCTCATGAAGGTAGAAAACAGCATCACAGGGACCCATACAATTTTATAATCTGCATTGTAGCAGCACATTCAAAATGCTGCAGCAAAATGGAATGTCAGATTTGTGACTGCAGAAAACAATTTTCAAAGGCTTATATTATCACCGCTATTAACTATACCTGCCTTCAGCTTGGCTCACAAACTGTTACCTTGTATATTGTTCTTGTAAGCTTTCAGAACAAAAGTCTTCCACCAAAGCCAAACACACACACACACACACACACACACACACACGGAAAAAGCAACATCCAAGGTGCCTTCTGTGTCCAAGCTGTTAAGACGTGCGTAATTTCAGCAAGAATAAGATTTAGCATAAATCATAGCAAAATCCACAATGGAAAACCTGGCATATTTTGTGTTTTCACACTGACACCTGCAATTGTGCTGTGCATGGTTATTTCTCAAAGGTGTTCCTGTCTCTTTTGGACCAAAAATGTTATCTAGGCTTTCTGGATATACAGATCCTTTGAGATTGCTTTGCTTCTGTCTTTTAACATAGGTGTCTCTAGGCAGAACATTTTGATCTATGATTCATAAGTCCTATGAAAGCAGAATCAGACTACTACTTTCGCCACACTCGCCTGCCAAGACTGTCAGCAGGAGAATCTTCCTTTTTCTGCAAGTGGTTTTTATAGAGTCTACAGGGATAGACTCTGCAGAAATATAGAAGCCTGCACTGCCATGAATGTAAGGAAGCTAAAGAAGATACAAAAAAAAAACCACAACTATCCAGAATTTTTGAAATGGAAATGTAGCCTGAATGAAGAGAGGTGTAGACAAAGATTTCTTACAGCAAATTTTGTGCCTGTTTATTCGGGGAAGAAATCTGACAGGGCTCATTTCTTATAAGTGCAATTAAATTTGCAAGACTAAGAATATAAGAACTTTGCCCAGGTAAATCAGGCAAAGTGTCCATTTAGTACAGCATAGGGATGCATGAGAAATTAGTTTTTGTATGTTTTTGATCAGGATTTAGCTAGTTCACACCTTCTGGACTGAACATGGACTCAGACACAGTCTGTGGTCAAAGTCCGTACATGCCTGAGCTTGCAATGTAATTCACAGACCCAAAAAAACTGCATTCAACAGCATTCGTATATTTGAAAAATGTACATTAAAATGTGCACTTTTCAAAAATGCACACAAATACACTTAATCAATGTGCATGAAATACACAAATACACTTTAATGTGCATGAAATATGTGCACTTTTGTAAAAAAAAAAAAAAAGCACTTTAATCAAATCCACGCGAAACAAAAAAGAAACAAACCTCGCAACCTGATATGGGCTCAAATCAGAATGAGGCAGAATTTGGAAAACTTTAGTCAGCTCGAGTTTTGCTTATTTGCACATCCCTATGTAATGGCACTGTGTCTCCAAGTGGTTAATCACAAGCAGAGCATGATGAAGATACAGCCATCCCAATGGTAGTCCCCAGTATGTGATGATCAGAGACAGACTGCCTCTAATCATGGAGGATTCTCCCCCCCTCTCGGTTGTCATGGCTAAGGTTACTTATGTATATTTTTAAAATATTTATATCTTTCTGTTACACTATGTTGATCCTCCAGACAGGTGACAAGTATATCAATTGTATAAAATACTTTTATTAAAACAAAATGAATAAAAGAGCCCAAGAACATCTAAAATAATAACAAATAGCAGTTGCAAGCAAAGCAATATTAAATGTCTTTTAAGGCGCCACTGTACAGGAAACATCTGGCCTGGGGCATAAAAGTAGTAATGATAGCACCAGGTGAATGTGCCTATGGAAGGAGTTTCATAACTGGGGAGTCACCACAGAAAAGGTCTTACCCCTGGTACCCTTGAACAAGGGACATTCAAGGAAGAGCCTTCATTGAAAACTTCAGCTGGCAGATAGGTTGATATGGGATAAGTAGGTCTGGTCTCTGTCCCTTTAGTCTTCCTAGTAAATCCAAGATTTTGAATTGTGCCTGGAAACAAACTGGGAGCCAGTATAAAGATCTTCAACTATTGGTGAAATATGTTAACTATAGCAGGTCTCAATTAATTATTTGATCACTGTGTTCTGGACTAATTAGCTACTAACAGTTCCATTCTCCATGAATTCATTCAATACTTCTAAAAGCTCATCCAGGCTGCCCACAACCACCAAATCATATGGCAATACTTTTAAAAGTGCCATAGCCAACGTTTTAGCTGACAAACTGCTACACACACATTACCAATCTCTGATCCTTTTCCAAGAGAAACAAAAATATTTTACAAAATATTTGTAAATGCTGCACTAGACGCAATGGAACTAAATAAAGATTCTCAATTTGAAATTCATATTCAGATGTAGATGTAACTACTAATATCTACATAACATGCAGAATTTGTCTATACTAGATTATTCTTATTGACCCTGATGAATAAACTGAGATTATGTAACTGGTCAGGAACTAGTTTTGCAGAATGGTCATGGTGAGGGCCGGTCCTGCTATCAGGCAGAGTGAGGTAAATATCTCAAGCATGAAAAAGTAGCAAATTTGATAGTCATTGAATTTATTATTGTTGCATTTTTGAGAAAGGGAGAAGTGCTTGTAACATTTTCCAACCTTGGGTGCCAAAATAACTTGCAAGACCTTAGGCACCTTGACTTGGAGAGGATAGGACACCATTTGCTGTTCCACATCAAGCAGCAACATTTTGGGGGGCAACTCTGATGAGCATAGCAATGGGAGCCAAAGACCAGGCAAAGATCTTTTTATTTTATTTTCTAAGGTCTTTTTAAACATTAGTTGGACTAGCTTTATTTTCTTCCTGTGATGGGGGAGTGCTTTTTACCTCTGCTGTTTTAATTATGTCATTGTGTTTATAATGTGCTGTTGTATTGTTTTAATTTTTTTATTAATTGTCAGCTGACCTGAGAGCTTTTTCCCAAAAGACATGGTATAATATTATCTTTTTAAAAATAATAAGAATTACTTGATATCCATTACTTTGCTTTACCACAGCACCAGCACCTAGTTCACTATTGGTGCTAAATGAATGTTAGTAGTAGAAAGAGCAGTAGCAGTGGCAATTCTGTGATAAGGCATAAGAACATAAGAAGAGCCATGCTGGATCAGACCAAGGGCTTATCAACACCTGCCATGTATCCCGGGTGGTCATGAGGTTGTCCCTGCATGCCCAAATGATCACGGGGTAAACCAGGGACGAACACTCAGTTCTCCCGGGATAGCTGGGACTGCCTTTTTCTCAGGTCCCCTCTACAAGCAGTCGCTTTGACGCCCGATTCCTCGATTATGCGAATTACCTTGCACGCGCGTTTACACCTAATACCTACACACATCTCTGCGAGCGCCGTGGCAGCAGCGGCGGCTGAGCGTGGCCTTCCTTCCCTCTTCCCTTCTCCCTCCTCCTCCTCCTCGGGAGGAAGGGCGGGAAAGAGAGCGGCGCGGGCGCTTGCAGAAGTTGGCGAGGGGAGTGGCGAGGGGTGGGCGCCTTCCTTCTGCGGCGATGGAGCAACGCGGAGGGCTTTCCGCCTGCCGAGCCCACCGCTGCAGTGGGAGGAACTGGTAGGTACAGCTTCCCCCCCCCCCCGCGAAGGGATTCGGGCCCGGGCGCCCTCTCTCCTCCTGGGCATTTGGATATTCCGCCTCCCGTGTTCACCCCTTTCCTAGGCAGCAAAAGAAAAGTTTTCAACGCCCCTCTCCCCGCTTTCCTTGCCTCCCTCCCCCCTTCCCCGCCCGTAGGATAAGGCGGCGTAACTCCGGAGGAAAAAAAACCTTGCTATTTAATGCAAATGTGAAAATGCGAATAAAAGGAGCTAAAACCCGCCTGTACTTTGCACTCCTCTCTTGTAGAGGTAATTTTTTAATGAGACTTGAAAGAGCTTTAAATCGCTCTTGTTGTAGAGGTAATTTTTTAAATGCGCCTTGAAAGAGCTTTAAATCGCTCTTGTAGAGGCAGCCTCAGTTTCCCCCGCCATCTAGGGACATTCCCGAGCTCTGCAGGAGGTGTGGCTCTCCCTCCCAGGGTCCTCCCTCTTCCTCATGAGAAGCGAGGCTGAGGAAACGGGCATGGAGCTGTGTGTGGGGAGTCTGTGGGCCTCGGGGGTGAGCATTTTTGCAATTGTGCAAATGTCTCCTCTTTTAAAAAAACACACAACATCCCTCTTTACTTCTGGGACAACTCACTGGCGTGTGGCCCTTGAGGGATGATCCCAGAAGTTGAAAACTCCGTGATCATCCCTCCCCACTCCCCAAAAGGCTGCAGGTGTAGATGAGCCCCAAGTGTCATTCTTGTCCAGCACTCTGTTCACACAGTGGGCAAACAACTGTCAACCAGGGACCCATAAACAGGACATGGGTGCAACAGCAACTGGTATATATAGTCTTATTGCCTCTGATATTGGAGGGACTGAAGGGAAAAAGAAGATGTGAAACATTCAGGCTGTTCTGGTTGCTTTTCTACATGAGCATTTTTCTAGCCATTGATATAGAAGAATGAAATTCAGAAACAAAAGGTCAGCTGTTATGGGTAGTTTTTGTTCATCCCCAGAAGCTGAAGGCAATTTCTTTCCACAAGCTGCAATTCAGGCTTAGCTGTTTCCACTGCGGAGGAACCATGATAATTACCATGGGATACACGCCACAATATGTGATTCTTATCATCCACATTCAATTGTGGTGTCCTTGATCTGTCATCTGATGGGAAATCTGAACACAACAATAAACTATATTTGAGATAAACTAGTAAAACAAAAAAACAAAAACAAAAAAGTAAATCCCTAATGCCGAGTTGTCAAACACGGTGGCAAATAGATCATAAAATTTCAATTGTGGTTCATTCGAGCTCAACATAACCACCCGCCCCAACACTTCCAACCACCAAAGGCAAAGATACTTTAAGTCAAACATAATGGGTAAACAATAGGCCAGCGCTAATAATTATTATTTCTCTCTTAAATAGATTCCTCAGTGTGTTTGAAATGTCTTATTAAGGGATTGCTTTCATATGCCCCTTAAAAGGCCTTAATAACTTAAATTTCAGATGAGTATGCAAATGAGAAGAACTGATATCACCTTGAAGAAGTTGAATAGCTAATTCCATTATGCTGTTGTTTAATATTGCATTTGGTTTCTTTGTCCCACTATTGGAATATATTATTTAATTGGCCTCTATTTTTATTCCAATTAATTGGGTGCTGATGTTATTTAATTGCTTGACAGATTTGGATTTTTAAGTGCATTGTATATTTTAATGTCTTATTATGTGAGCTAACTTTTGAGGATATAGTCCAAAACAGCAGCATATAAACAATGATATAAAAAAACAAATAACTAATTTGATCATGATGCTGACAGTCAAGAGAAAATGTAGGACAGATTATACTCTTTTCAAGAAATATCTGTTGGCAAGGCTTACTAAGCAATTGTGATTCAGAAAGTTTCTCTTCAAGCACTCCAAGAAGAAAATTCTCAACATTGTGAAGTCTGACTATTAGTTCTAATTTTCTCCCTAAGCATGTTATCATGTTAGTCTCTTGGTATAAATAGGAGCATATGCTTTCTAATGCATATACATGCAACAGGGAGCAACTGTAGCAATAGCAAGTGTTCCAGTTTGATATATATGGACAGAAACGTACAGCATGACATGACATTAAATGCAATTTTGCATTTAAAGTACTGTTTTGTTTTGGATTTTTTCCAATGTAAATAGTATCTACTGATATGGGGAGTGAGGGCTGATGATCCGAATTGCTGAAGGCGTGAAGGAAGATTTTAACCCTTTCCTCCCCTACACTAGTCCTCAGGAAATCCCTTCTCTAAAAGTACTATTTGCATTGGTAGGAAATCTCCTATTGGGGCTAATGGGAAATTTCCCTACAAAGCAAATACCCACCAATTTCAGAAGAGTTTGTCCCTTAGATGTGCATCCTGAAGTAAACCATTTTCCACCTATAAGAAATATCATGAGTGAATTAGCCTTGAGGGTTTTGAAATTGTAAGGCAAAATGAATGAAAGCTATTTATACTTTGATTACTTAAATGTTTACATTTATTCCAATTTAAATAAATGTTTTAAATAAATGTTTTTTGAAACTGTGCCAAATCCAGGAAAAATAAGGTTTACTTCATTAGTTTTGACTTGAATACAGTAATTTAATCTACATGTAGGAGAAAAATATACACAGGTATATGCATTATACTGATTCTCAACATAACCGGTGCTTGGAATATACTTTGCTTCCAAAACAGTTCTTGTTCAACGTAGCCTCACTGATGGAAGTTGCATACACACACGCTGCATACAGTCTTCATTTCAAGATAACAGATAAGCACAGGGGTAGAAACTGATGTCACACCACCTTCTCACACTAGTGACAAACTAAAACCTACGGTGAGGGCAAACTGTGTCTTCAATGAATGCACAGAACATCTCATGAATTAGATGGAAATGCATGGCTCTTTGAGGATCAGGAACAATATAAAACATGTCCACTGGTTCTTGTAGGATTTGAAAAAGGTCAGAAGGTTTCACACACCGGAGTCATACAGCCATATGCTGACTTCAGTGTGTTGCAAAATATGGGAAAGAAATGACCCTTCAACCAAAAGGCCCTAGTTTAAAATATGTGTCATGCAGCAAATCTCTGACAAGTTAAACTCTGACTAATATAGTGATAGAATCCCTGATCTGAGATAGTGCTCTTTAAGCAGCAATTAACCTCTGAGCCACCTGCACAACCCAGGGGGTAGAAAGGTTCCCTAGGATATTTATTTATTTTTACACAGCACCATTAACATGTTGGAGGAAAAGAATAAAAGAAACTATTTGGAGGCAAAAGACACCCCCCCCCCCAAAGCACTTGCCTTTGACTTCTTATTCAATTCACACCTGCAAGGAGGAAGTTATCTCAAGGGCCCAGATGTGCTTTTCATTAGCATAATCTCCACTCCTATGTACTTTGCAGTACATACACATGAAGATGGTGCTAATGAGGTGCTCTGCCTCCAGTTCTTGAGGATCCACTCAATAGATCAACCTGACACAACCTAGTGCCCTCCTGGGCAGAATCTACACTCCTGCTTTATAATGGTTTATAACAACTGTTCAGGCCCAGGGCACATTCCATATACCGTTTTCAAAATGTTTTATCCTGCTTGGTGTAGATCTGGCCCAGATGTTTTAGATATGGAAGGAAGGAGGAATCTCAAAATGTGATGATATCACTTCACATAGTTTGCATTCCAGTTGTTAAGGGGGAGAGAAGCAGAGAAGATGCATGGCTGTTAATTTTGGTACCAGCAATGTACCTCCCATAACATGTAGTTTCATCAGCAAAGTGTACTGTAACAAAGCAACTCTCCTCTATACAGTATATAAAAGGTTAATAGAAGGCAAGCAACTTGCTACTACAATAAATAAGGTTTTTATAAACAACACACCCTCATAAAACAAATTAAAGATATATTGTAAAAGGGGAATAAAGGTCAAATTCTCTAGTACAAATTCTCTGCAGAATGGACCCCTTGACATAAACTTTAACAAGCCAGTTAATAAGAGTTTTCTTGGTGATATTACAAATCTGAAATGAAGCAGTGAGGGATAAAACTAATAAACAAGTCATAAAATATAGTTGTTACTTCTTTGGGGTGATTACTGCTGCAGTAAACCAAACCCTAAACACTGCAACAATTTCTGAGGGCTTAACAAATCTCTCAGTTTATCTTTTTTGGGGGGGTGCATCACACTCACATCAAATCATACACAAATCATAGGTACAATAAAACATGGTTCATTGCACTGGCATTGTTATATCTAAACCAGCAGATCATCTAGTAAAAATACTGTCTTATGTTGTAAGGCCATAATTCACAATCTATTTGCTCACCAGTGTTTACAGGCCAGGGTGTTTAAATAGCAGTTTTGTATTTGGTCCGTATTGACTAAGGAGTGTCTCTGTTTTCTGCCACCTGTCTGAGGTAAATCACTGTACTCGTTTTGTCCCCATACTTGCCCTTTAAGAATCCCTTGTTAAAATGTTGTTAATGACATTCCTAGAGTTCGTCCACTCCCTGGGTCTCCAAAAGTTAAATCCCTGAGCAGGGAGTAGATGCCTCTTGTAATGCCTAGATGGTAACATGCACATGACTGCTAAGGCAATGCTAGCTGGGGGTGACAGGAATTGTTCTCCAACATATCTGACAGGTACCAGTTTTGGAAAGGCTGCTATAACTCTATCCTGGTAGGACCATGCTGGTTACTGTCAAGGCCTGGTCTGTCACGGCAATATGAGAGACATAAATTAGAAAAAACATGATATTAGTGTGAGATTACCATTCCATGTGAAGTAATGCTTTTTTTAATGGTGCAGTCAATAAATATTGATAAATAAATGTACTCTGCATGTTAAGACTTCTCCAGTTCTACTATATGGCTAAATTCTGAATTCTAATTCATATTGATTTAATGGATTGATCCCAGAAATTTTATACTGGGGCGATTATTAAAGTGTTCTGCTTTGACATAATCAATAATTCCACACACATACGCTTCCCACAGGTCCTCATTTAACTGTAACATTCTTCATGTATTGATGATGTATGTTATTGAGCTTCAACTGAAACTGGAGCTAAATTTCAAGAAGACGTATGTGTGATTAGGGATGTCCATTGCTGTGAAATCTGATTGTTTTTTGGCTTGACAGAGTCCCGCAGTGTGTAAAACTCACTTTTCATCTGGGAGCCAAGCTGTGGACTGTTTCCCAAGCTCCAGGAACATTGTTTGCAGATTTTGGGAGGAAGGTTCTGCAATTTGCCACAGCAGCAACTATATTGGCAGCTGGGCACCATTTTACAGCTGTCTGCAATATCCTGTGGGGTACTGCGGGGTACTGTGGGGAGAAAATGGTGGCTGCCACACAGACATACACACACACACACACACCTGCACATAATATGGCGGAGAACAGTATACAAAGTGCCCTTCTGTTTATATGGTGGGAAGGCAAGAGAATGAGGAAAATCTCAGAAATGTGTCTTCTGAGAAATTTTTGCACAGCTTTAGATAATACATGGTCATGCTTCTTTTTAACTATATCATTTTAGGTAAGGCTCTGAAAACTTATGTTACTGGTGACTGTATAGTCCCTCTGATATGTCACAATGCTGAAATGCAACCAAGAGTATTTGATGTCCTCTATCCCTACTCCATTATTCAGTATTAGTACGTTATTCAGGATTATTCATTGCATGGGAGTGACTTTTCACAACAGCAATTGCATGAGGCTAGTGTATCAAATCCATGTGTTTCAATTACTCTGGAATATGAGATATGTGGCCTGAAATATGTTGGGAGCACAATTTAAATATACCGATAAACTCTTGAGATAGCATTTTCTTACTTCATTTTAAAGAACAATATTTTCTTATCACAGCTTTTTGCTTTTGTCCTAGAAAGGCACACCAGAACACAAAGTGAAACTCTGCATCTAAAATTGGCATGGGATAAGCTAAGAACCTTTAAGTAGCTGTGAAAAGTGACAAGGTAACTGAATAAAAATTATTCCTATTTAGATATCTTCCTGACTGGCTTCTTTGGCAAGATCATTAGCCATGACTCCATAGACCTGCATAAATAAGATGGAGTGGGGAGTATTTCCGATGTATTTCAAGATAGAATTACACAACCATTTAACAAACAGAATCATTATGTTTACCTCATAGTCACTTTTGCAAGCAAAAATGAAATTCTTATACATCCCTAGAGAACTCTGGCTATTGGTCAGTATAGAAAATAAATAAATAAATAAAAGAACTGGAAAGTATGGGGTCTAATAATGCTTGGATTATTATTGTTGCAATTTTATATACACTTTCCTGGGGGCAAGTCTGATTGAACTCAATGGGAATTACTTATGAATCGGCACATTTAGATATTCACACAGTGAATATTCAGGGGCTACAAATGACCACATGCCCATGTGAATAGCGTTAGCACTAAATAAAACTAGTTTTTTCACAAAAAACCTTCCTGCCTCCAAACTGCACCCCACTGCTTTGATGATTAAATGCTGGGGATGAGAGTGGGAAGGAGACCATGAAACAAAAATGCTCACCAATTCAAAATGAAGACAGAAAATATTAACCTCGCTCTGATTTGGCTTTGTGGCAGCATCCTTTAGTTAAATCTGATTGGTTGCATGGTGATGTGACATCATATTGCCTCTGTTGTGCCTAATTACCTGTGATTGCCTAAAAAAGTTGCCTCTATTTTTATTTTTAAAAAGATGCCAGTCTTTCATGCAAGCCTGATAAAGGGAGAAAGCAGCTATGAACAGTCAGCATGCCAAGATAAACACCAAGTACATTACACATGTATGGTTTTATGTTCTTACTGGCTCTATCATTTTTTAAACCGCCTCTTTCTTTGTTTGCCATGCCTACAGTACTTGCTATTTATTTTCCTTGACACGTTCCTTGATTCCTTGCGAGCCAGTGTGGTGTAGTGGCTAAAGTGTTGGACTGGGAGTTGGGAGATCTAGATTCTAGTCCCCACTTAGCCATGGAAACCCACTGGGTGACTTGGGGCGAGTCATAGACTCTTAGCCAAACCTACCTCACAGGATTGTTGTTGTGAGGATAAAATGGAGAAGAGCCTTGGGTTCCTTGTAGGAAAAATGGCAGGATATAAATGCAATAAATAAATAATAAATAAATAAAGTCTGAGAACTTTGGATGATCATCTAGATACCTGTTTCCAAAGTTTATTACTGACAATAACCTGCCTTCATGGTTCATCTTGGCTGGGTACTGTCTCTTTCTCCATATTCCTTGCCGCTGTTGCTGTACCAGTGCCTCCCTACAGTCTAGTAAACTGAACGTAATTTCCCTGAAATAGCATAGATTCTGGCCACAATGAACCAATCTGTTTGGACCCATTTCTTCGATAACTCTGGTCTCTACTAGCATAGGGCTTCATAAGCACTAGTTTTACAGTTAGGTTACTAGACTGTTCATAAAAGCCATTTTTAATGTAGAATATTCAAGGATTGTCAAAATACACAATATTATTCAACTTGTGGCCCATGACAGTGCTGGGAGCGGGCAGGAGGGATGTACACATAATGATATGTATGATTTTCAAGTATGCATCTTAACGTAATAGGACGATAGGCACGTATATTTGTAACAGCACTATAAGCCACTTACTGGAACGAGGAATTTTTTTATTTCTTCCAAGGCATGGCTCATCCGTGAATACGCTTCCCCGGGTGGGGCAAACACTTCAATTAATACATGTAGTTCATCACTCAAGTGTGCATATTTGGCTTCCCCACTCTTCCTTAGTTCTTCTTCCTGTGGAAGAGGATATTTTTAGAAATATAAATCTATTCACTTTGCATTGATTTAGCATTTACAGAGAACACGACAAAAGGGCATAATCTAGGCAGACTTTCAGCAAAATGGGCCCTTTGAGAAACAAAACATTCTGGTATAAATTACTTAAAGTTCTGAAATCACTTTGAGTGATCAAAACTAGCATAATTAATATCTACAACAGATTTTAATCAGCAAAGCAAGAAAAAGCTAAATACTTCGTAGGAATGTGTTGAAATTTCATGATAATGTAGCAACTCCCATTGAAAAGAGAGGAGCCTGTTTAGATTGATTTTTCTGGAGTAGTTGACACAATGAACTCTGCAAACTATATTCTAAGGTACGGCAATATCACCTTAATCCAGAAGATTGATCCCTGTGAGGAAAAGAATTTATAAATGAAGATAGGGCTTTCTGGTTGTCATCCTGCATGTGGCATTTGAAGGGGGGGAACACACCCTGCAGCCAATGCTCGTGAAATGTGCATTTGATCATTGCACCATCATCAATTGGGGTAGGTGACATCAATTAGCTTAGGAAAACCTGTTATGAGCAGTTTTAAAATGGCAATAATTAACAAGTGATAACCATTAGGGCTGTGCACAGATCCAGAATGCCGCATTTGCCGGTCGCAGAGGGTGACGTCATCACCCGGCGCGAACAGGAAAGCGGCCGACTGACATCGAGGAGGGAAGAGGACGCTGTGGATGCCACAGAGGAGTCTGCAGGTAAGGAGGGCGATTGGGGGGAGGGAGGGAGGGAGGGAGGGAGGGAGGGAGGGAGCAGGGAGAGCAGGAGGGAGGGCTCTGCATGGACCCAGAGCAGATACGGATCCAGATCTGAGGCGGGTCAGATTGGACCTGATCTGGACCTCCCAAATAGGGAACCAGATCGGATCGTGGGGTCCGTGCACAGCCCTATTAGCCATTGCCAGAGTTTCCTTCTAATGCATTGGGAACCATATCTATTGTGCAATTCTCTTTTTTGTTCTTGTATTTTTCTATGTCTGTTATCGATCTTCTTTATTCAGGTGGGACAATTCCAAGAATGTACTTCCCTTCTTGGTTATCAACCCTCTCCAATCAATAAACATTTCAACAGAGGAAATCTAGGCACACAATAATACCTTGCACACAGGCTGCTACACCAGATCTTGGCCTAGAACTCACAGCATGTGTTTCCTGTGCAGTCTGTGGGAGCCCGATGAGCAGCAAACAAACTCCCATTCCCTTGCTGAGCCGTCATTTTGTGTAAAAATGGCAGCTTGGCCTTTTTCATAAAGGGCCATCTATGTGGACCATTTGCCTCTGTAATTTTGAGTAAATGGCCCCTTATAGCTCTCATTTATGCAAATGGCATTTACGAAAAAAGCCAAGCTGCCATTTTTACACAAAATGGTGGTTTGGTGAGACAGTGGGGATTCCTACAAATGTGGGGATTTGCAGACTGGTGTCTAGTGGGCTGAGTCAGTGGGAAATCACCAGGCCCCAAGTCTCAGATGGATGCCCGTGACGTCCCTAGTGATGTGCCTTCCATATATATCCTGGGAATATAGAGCCACAGAGTTGGAAGAGGCTTCAAAGATCTTCTAGTCCAACCCACTGCTTATGCAGGAAACATATAACTACAGCTTTCTTTATTTGTTACATTTACATCCCACCTTTTCCTGCAAGGTGATGTACATGATTCTCTTCTCTTGTCCTCCTCATAACAACCGTATGAGGTCAGCAACTGGCACAAAGTCACCCAGTAAGCTTCATGTCAGAGTGAGGGCTTGAACACAGATCTCCCAAGTCCCAGTCCAGCACTCTTAAGCACAACATCACATTGGCTCTCACATCCCAAATAGGTAACCATCCAGCTTCTCCAGCTTGTTTCACATTCCTGTATGGATTTGAAATATTCCCCAAAGTGCACATTTCTATACTGAAAGCCTTTTTTAAAAAGCCTTCCTTTCTTTTATAGACACTTTAATAACTGGAGGATGCAGAGCAGAAAGCTTATTTAATATTGACCAAAAGACCAGAAAAATGCTCATCACCTCAGAAAATATTTTTTCTGGCCCATGGTATATCTCTGGATAAGAAAATATACTGTGACCCAAATTTTCTTGGGATAATGCATGCATATTCCTATAACAGGCTGTAAATACTGTCAAATCAAGCTTTAATGCACCAAGAGTGCATATATAATCAGTGTGAACCAGAAAATTGCCCTGGGAACCTGGAGAAGAGGGGAGTATCAATTAAATCAATCAAATCAATCAATAAATAAAAATGTTAAGCAGTTTTGCATTTCACTAGAATGTGTGGAAATTAAATGTTTGATTACAGTGCAATTTAAACATGCTTAACCTTCTATAAGTTGCAGTTATAATTAAATATTATGTATTGCTGACAAGTGTAAGCCTGCAGTTTGTTTGCTGATTTTATAAAGGAGTGCATGGCCAAATTCATTTCCCAGGGTAGGTGGTCTATCCATACAATACTGCTTTCAATGCAATGCTCACTAGGATAAGCATCCAGGCGCACTTCCACAAGCACCGTATGAAGTTCCCCTCACAGCTTAAACTTGAATTGGCTGCCAACTGGCAGATTCTCCTCATACCTCTTTGGCTCCATGAAGATGGACCCAGGAAGCAGCTGCTCCTTAAAGCTCAGAATATGCTTGCCACTGCCTGGCAGTGACTCTTCTTGCCTGGAAGTTCTTTGGTTAGCAGGTACAATGACCTTCTAGAGCCATATTACCTGAATGAGCTCAACTACACATTTCTTTCTCATCCCACCTCTTGCCCTGATTTTGACCTGTGAAAGTGCAATTCTCTTTGCATCTTAAAGGATCCTTTGAGGAGAACTGATCCTCAGGGTGCATAAACTGTGTGGCCAGTTCTTCCCCCTATTTGGATTCTAGGTGGAAGGAAAACAAGCAGCAGGCCTTGCTTCCTTTCAGAATAATTGCACTCACTGATTATAATTTTATGCCTGCCTGCTTCTATGTGCTGCCAATTTTTACTGGTGGAACAACGAGTTTACCAACTGAGATGTATCCAGCACTTTTTTCCCCCCATATTCAGATTACTTTACACTTTTATTTTATATAATTATTCTTTTTTATGACATGGATCCAGATTTAGTCACATTTAGACTAGACCCAAAGTGGGACAAGTCAGTCATAACTAAGGGTGCCTCTACAAGAGTGATTTAAAGCTCTTTCAAAGTGCATTACCAATTTTACCTCCACATGAATGGAGCGCAAATCAGGGGTTGAGGCGCGTTTTACCTCCGATTATGTGCATCTTCGCATGCGCGTTAAATAGCGAGTTTTAATTTAACGCGGGAGTTAAAGCACCTTATGACCATGTAAACAAGCGATTCTCCACATTAAACACCTTTAAACTGTGTTTCATGCAACCGTTATTGCTCTTCACCGCCTCCCGTGTATAGGGATTAGGCGTAAAAGCGATTGCGAGAAGATGCGCATAATCGGACAACCAGGCGTCAAACCAAATTCTTGTAGAGGGGACATAACTGAAGTCCAATTGATTTCAATGAGTGCACTCTAAATATGACTAACTCTGGAGACAACTCAACTGGAAAGGACGTCAAGGATCTCCCTTAAGAGACCAGACCACTGAGAAACACCTTGTTGCCATTTCCCATTATAAAACTGGGCATTTTATCTCTAGCACCGTCATGCCCTGCGGCGGCCGGAAGCGGCGGAGGGGTCAGCGCGCGGGGGACGCACCGGAGTCCCAGAATCGGCACCGGCGGCGGCTGGGAGCCGGGCGGATGGCGGAGTCTGGGCCGCAGCCCCCGGGGGGCGCCCCGAGCCGGCACGAGAAGAGCCTGGGGCTGCTCACTACCAAGTTCGTGTCGCTGCTGCAGGAGGCCAAGGACGGCGTGCTCGACCTCAAGCTGGCAGCGGATACCTTGGCGGTGCGGCAGAAGCGGCGCATTTATGACATTACGAACGTCCTGGAGGGCATTGGGCTGATCGAGAAGAAGTCCAAGAACAGTATTCAGTGGAAAGGTGTGGGCCCTGGCTGCAACACCCGCGAAATTGCCCACAAGCTGATCGAGTTGAAGGCAGAGATTGAGGATTTGGAGCAGCGGGAGCGAGAGCTGGAGCAGCAGAAGATGTGGGTGCAGCAGAGCATCAAAAATGTGATGGACGATGTGCAGAACAGCCGGTTGGCCTATGTGACTGATGAGGACCTTTGCAAATGTTTTCCAGGTGACACGCTGCTAGCCATCCGAGCCCCGTTGGGTACTCAGCTAGAGGTTCCTGTCCCCGAGGGCTTGAACGGCCAGAAGAAATACCAGACCCACCTGAAAAGTACAAGTGGCCCAATTGACGTCCTGCTAGTCAATAAAGATGCCTGGAGCTCTCCTCCGGTGGTTCTTCCCGTCCCACCCCCTGAAGACCTCATTCAGTGTCAGCTGGTCACTCCCTCTAAACCCCAGAGACTGCCTGTGGGCCATTCCCAAGAGGCCTCTGTTCCTAGCACGACCCAGCCGGCCGCCCCTGCCCCCAGCAGCACGCAGGACCACATCTCTGCTTCACAGAAAACAACCAGCACTGCAGACAGTGGCATCTCAACAGCAGAGTCAAAAAGCAGCGGGGCAATGGATCCCCTCGCCCCCTCGACGGTGCCTGCTAGCCCTCCTGCCGGGCTGGATACGCAGCCCCTCCAGTTCTCTGCCCTGCTAGACAGCAGCTCCGTCCTGTCCAGCCCCTTTATCTCCTTTGAGCCAATCAAGCCTGACCCCACAGAAATACTGGAACTTCCCAAAGAGCTTTCGGAGATGTTTGATCCAAGCAGAGAATGCATGAATTCTGAGCTGCTCGAAGAACTAATGTCCTCTGAAGTGTTTGTGCCTTTGCTTCGTCTCTCTCCGCCGCCGGGAGACCATGACTACATCTACAACCTGGACGACAGCGAAGGGTTGTACGACCTTTTTGATGTGCCGATCCTCAACCTCTGACTCCGGGCGTCTGGACGGACTTTGGGAGACCGATTCTTTAAAGCCAGTCAGCCCACCCATCTGTCTCTGGGAAAATCCCCGTCCCTCATTTTCTGGATTCCTTTCCTGCAAGCGCTTGAGGGACACACCAAGCTGCTGTGGTCTATACTTTAAACCAAGCGGGATGGTCTTTGCCAGCCTCTTCCTGCCCACGATGCACCAGCGGAGTTCCCCTGGTGTATCCCACTCCATCATAGCTGTCCTTTCACGGGATCCTGGGTCCTCCTACTCAGGGAAGCCGGCTATCGGATCTTCTTGAACGCCAAAAGAGCTTCCTCGCGTCCACAGGCCCTCTTGGGGCTTCCCTGCGCTGCTGGAATTACTTTGCATCTTCTTGAAAGGAATCGCAGAGCTGAACCGCAGCCAAGTCTTCTGGGGGGGGGGGCGGAGGGGGCGGAGGGAGAAGCTGGGATCGGCCCGTCTTTTTACCCAGTCTAATTCAGATGGCCTCTTTCTCTCTAGCAACTTACACACACTTTTGACGTGAGGGATGGGGGCATTTCAGCAGATCCATGGGTTTGATTTTGTGCCCGCAGAGGCGCTTAGAAGCCGCACATCGCGCTCCGGTTCCCTCCGTGCTTCTCCCGGCGTGACGGTCACGCGGGCGCACACAATGCGAGCGACGCCCAGCTCCTCTCGCCTCCCAGGTTGAAAGCAAAAACAGTGCCAGTTTTGCACAGTCACTTTCCTTCAAAGAGAGTCAGGATTGAGTCATGAATTGCTCCAAATTGCAGGGGTGCCGGTTGCATGGAGTTGCCAGTCATGTCCGTGCGTCTCGACGTGTCTCCAGAGCCCTGCGCGCGATACGTCTCCCCTGCTTCCGAGTAGCAAGTGTGGTTTGCCTTCCCTTCCGGGCCCTGCATAATCCTCCCATCAGGCCACCTTTGCACTACGCTTGATCCCCGTGTCCTTTTTGCCTTCCAGTCTGCGCTTGCCTTTTATCGGATGCCAATACCTAACTTACGCGCTCTGGCCATTACCGTCGCTCATTTCACGGCCCCAGAAGGCGAGCGGCTGGTGCGGAGGAAGGTTCCGCCTGAAGGTGGAGCAGTCTTGCATCCCAATCCCAACCTTGCTGCTTGTCCGAAAGCCTGATTTCCACGGGATTTGGTGACAAGCCTGCTTAAGGCTGCCGATGGGTTTTGCATGAACTGGCACCTCGGAGCCCCCCGCATCACCAGGGGATGCCTGTCACATGGGGGGTGCCTGGCCAGGGCGCGCTCATCTGAGCTATCCCTGAGCCTGGCCAAGGATCACCGAGAGCATTCTCCAGTTCAGCAGTAGGCAGCCTCCTGCTCACCAGAGGGTTTGGACTGCAGCTTCCATCATTGCTCACTGCCGGCTGGGGCTTATGGGGGTAGTAGTCCAAAATGTCCAGAGGGCAACAAGCCAAATATCCCTGCTCAAGGTCCTTTGGGTGGAACATGGAGGCTAGAATTCCATCCCATCCCCTCCAGCATGGGAGCTCATGTCTTGCGTCCCGATGCTTTAATGCCCAGGAAAGCATCTGGCGTCATTCCTGGGCAAATTTCTGGGCTTCTCTAGCTCCTGCTTTACACAGGCACCTCCAGGAAGCCAGAGGGCTTCCTGTCCGGTTTGCTCCTTAGCCTTGTGGTCGGGGGCAGCCGAGCGGCTGCCCCTCCCTTACGATCCTCCTCTCACCCTCTGTTCAGTGAAGTCCCACAGAAGATAAAGAGAGGAAATGTACAATGGGGGTAAAGTGATATAAAGATTATTTTTATACTTTTTTTGCAGCAAGAGACTTGCCTGTAATATTTGTACAGGTTTTTTTTCTGAGTGAATAAACAGAATCTCTAGCACCACAAATCAGCTGCCATAGCATTTCACAGAAATTGAAAGACTGCCAGTTTGTTAGATAGGCATACTTTTTTTTTTTAAAGTACAGACTGAAGAATGTCATTTTCTCCACCAAGGAAATCAAATGAATGTGTAATCATTATTTATATCCATTTTTTTCCTTCTTGATTTTGGTCAGAGAAATGCAAGAGTATTCTCATTTCATTTCATATATTTCTGAATTCCCTTGGGAGTTTTTTTTATAGTAGGCAACCCTTTTTGAAACTCAGTTAGCTTTTCCAAAGGAGGGCGTTTCAGGCATCCCTTCCATGCATTTACTAGCTGTTCCCATCCATGCATTCAGAGAGACATCAAGAAAAAGGGGGCACATGGGCTAGAACCCTGCCCTAAGACTGGAGAGTAGGGTTGAACTGCCATGGGGTGATCAGAACCCCCCCCCCAGAAGAAAGAAAGAAAGACAAACAGACAGATGGACAGAAAATTGCTGTTGTAGTTAAGATTAATTGATAAAACAGACAGAGAGGAGCAGCCCATTTTCAAGTACCCAGCAACCAACTGCACTAGAGATGGGCAAATGGGCAATGTTTGAGCTTTCCCAGTTTCTCTGAATGTCAACTCGCTGCTTGCCTCTCCTTGATTTGCTCCTGCATTTGTGACTGCTGTCTGTTTTGCGCGAATGGGGACATTGCACAAAACAAACAGCTATCAAACATGAAAGTTGCGCAACCCCCCCAAATTTGCACACATTTCCAATTTCCCCCATAGATGTGGGCGATTTAAAAATTAGCACATTTTTAAAATGTGCGCAAAATTGAACAGGAAATTTGCACAAATCAAACAAGAGCCCCTGTCTGAGGATTTGTAAACATTTTGCTGGATGCATTCTCCTACTGTGCAACTTTGAAAATACACAGTTTCCAGAGTCGCCATTGTTGCACACAATGGCAGGTCCAGGCGAGTTTCAGGCAGCTGCTGGTAGTCACCAAGCCATGGGGTGCTTGAAGAGTGGGCCAGCAAACATGCCACAGCTCAGCAAGCTGTGTCCAGGGGGGCAGGTGCTCGGGATTCTGTCAGACTCCTCGACCCAGTCAGGCGCCCATGGCATCCCTTGTGGTGGGGTGGCATTATTCTTTTGCTTTAGGAGTTTGATGCCATTATTTTTTTAACAGAAGTTATTCTCTCCCATTGCTCCTAATAGGAGAGAAACAGGTTATTTCCCCTCTAGGGCTGGCATAGTTTTCTCCTCATTGTGAGGGTGTGCTGGAGGAATAGGAGGGTTTTGGTTCCTGCAGATCCAAAGCCTCCTGCAGATCCACCCCCAAAACATCTCATTTTTGTCCTCTGCTTTGTTTGGGCAATGGCAGGTCTACTGCGTGACAGAGGCTTCCAAGAGCGGATCCCCTTCTCCACCCATGAACCACCCTACTATGGTTGGAAAAAGAGAACAACAAAATCCTATGGCCCTGGGATATTTAGGAGTAACTCATCCACATTAAAAATAACTTGAATATTTCTTAATTAATGAGAGCTGGAGTAGTAGAGTGGCTATGAGACAGAATTACAAATCTGGAAGTCCCTGATTCAAATCTCACTTCTTCTCAAGCAGACCATTAAGTGGCCTTAGGCAAGCCATTCTTAGCCTCAGTACCCTCCCCCCAATCTTCAATGTGGCAGAATGATAATTAGTGTTGTGCCGAATCCTGCCCCCTATTTTCGAGAACCTTTTATCTCCCTGCGAAAGAGGCATTGCTTTTTTCTTCCTCTTTTCCAGGGAGGGGAGAATTTTGGAGAATATTTTCCTTGGGAAGAGGGACAAGATTTCCACATACCACTTTAAAGTGTAGCTGGGTGTTTAGGGGGTCTTCTTTCTATTTCTATTTTTTTTAAAAAATACACAGGCACACAGCACTTGGAGGACCCTGGCAGTTCTTCATGAATGCACACTGGAGACCATGTGACCTGCCCTCTCCAATAAGCATTCAAGAAGAACTCCTGGGCTCCTGAAAGTGCCAGGAGTGTTTAGGGGGGGAAATAGGAAGAAGACCTCTCAAAACTTCCTACACTTATGTGGAAATCCTGTTCCCCTCCCCAAGAGAAAATTCTCCAAAATTCAGCCTCTATCATCAGAGTTTTCATTTTCTTCTCACCCCGATGAAATGCTGAAAATGAAATAATTGAAATTTTTGGCACAGCACTAATGGTAATATTGAGCCTATCTACACACACAGGATAAAACACTTTGAAAACGTTTTGAAAACTGTATATGGACTGTGTCCTGGGCCCCAACAGTTCTCAAAACTGTTATAAACCATTTTAAACCATTTAAACTGTTCTAAAGCAGTAGATAGGCTCATTGTCTTTGCACAGATTTGAACACTTCAAAGAATTACAATAATTTGAACAGAAATACAACTTGAACAGAGTAGGGAAGACTGGGACCAGGTGACTTTATACTAGCAAAACACTATGGCAAGGTTTATTACAGACAAGCAGGGCAAAATGCATTAATCTGCTTAAAATCAGTAGCAGAAATTGGATATAATATCACAGTATTACACTATGGCCTCATCTACAAGAATTCGGCTTTACGTCTGGTTAGCCGATTATGCGCATATTCGCAGAAGTGCTTTATCGTAAATGCTTGTATGCAGGAGGTAATTGAGCACTCAACGGGTGACCTTACCGGTTGTTTCAAATGCGCTTTACAAGTAGTTAATGCGGAGAATCGCTTGTTCACATAGGCAAAATGCGCTTTAATGGCTGGAGCAAAATAAAATTCGCTATTTAACGCGCATTTGATAATGCGCATAATCGGATGTTTAAAGCGCCTCTATGCCCGATTTGCGCTCCGTTCTTGTAGAGGTAAATTTTTTAATGCGCCTTGAAAGAGCTTTAAATGCCTCTTGTAGAGGCAGCCTATATTTATTTCTTCTCCCAAATGAAGCACAGTTAGTCTGACATGAGTAACATGGACACGTACATTTCAAACGTTGTAATGTACTGCTAAAAATGTTCTTCCAAAATGTTTGCCTTCCTAATAACCTCCTTCCAATTCTTTGAATGTACCTATAGTAGCAATGATTTAGGTCCAATTTATGTGATGCAGAAGCATCTTCAAGACAGCACTTCAACATTTCGGTCACCGCAATTGCTCATTCTGTTCAAGCATGAGGCAATGCATACAAAAAAACCAAAAAACCAGAGGGTCTCCAAAAGGTTGGTGTTTCTAGTTTCTGAACTCAGGAATAACAACCATTGCTGTGTACAGAGGAGAGTGAGGGTGAAAGAGAAACATTGCCCAGAGCTATGCTTACCACTTCTCATCTTTTGTGTTTGTTCTGGTAGACGTCAGGTGCGACTGAGCTTTCTGAATGATAATGCTATAGTTATATGTCTGATGAGCCCTGTAAAAGTTGCAGTTTCTTCAGTCAAGAATCCAGGAATGGTGAGAGAAACAAAGTTCAAACCTGATGCTATCATTTAACTCTCCATTACTTCAGCAGTAGTTGTTTCCCTTTCACCTGATTGCTAGCAGACATGTTTTGACGATTCTCTGACATTCTTGCCCAGATACTGATAGTTCAGTTGTACAACATAAGATAAGCAACCCTTGAGATTTATATATATATATATATATATATATATATGATGACCATTGCATCCCTCTTTTTCAACCTTATCTCCAGAATTGTGAGAGCTGAAATGTAGTTAAAGAAGAGGCAAAAAAAAAAATGCCTCAGCTCATACACTGCAGGCTACTCAGGGTTGAGGAACTGCAGAATGGCCCACTAGGGAGACCATATGAAAAGGAGGACATACCTTGTGTAGCTTTAACAGTTGCATAGAAAAGGGAATTTCAGCAGGTGTCATTTGCATGCATGCAGCACCTGGTGAAATTCCCTCGTCATCACAAGAGTTAAAACTGCAGGAGCCCTGCCCTCTTTTGTGTCTGGTCACTCTAGTATAGCTCCTGCAGCTTTAACTGTTGTGATGATGAGGGAATTTCAGTCCAGGTGGTGGCATTGCCTCCTCATCCGCACTCCCTCCTCCTTGGTCCAACCCCCCCCCCCCCCCATTGCCCTTCCTGCTCCAGCTCAAGTTTGTTCTGTCTCTGCTCAGGCTGCTGGCTTGGTTTCTGTGCTGGGCAGGGAAAAGAGGCTTCTGTTTCTTCCTTTCTAAGATGGAAGCCATACGATACACTGCTGGAGGAACACTGACTCTGTTCCTCCACTGGCCACCTGCTTGGCTTCAGTGCTGGCTGGGGAGAAAGAAAAGCCTCTTTTTCTCTGCCAACCATGGAAACCAAGTGAGGGCCAAAATACACATCCACATACATTCCCAGCTAGTAGTTACATATATAACCTCTAGATTAAGCACAGGGGTCCCAATCCAGACCCTAGCATGATGAGTAAGGGGGACGTTAACTACCCCCTGCAAGTGTGATCCCAATCCAAATTTCAGGGCAAACACCTGCAATATATATTACCAAACAATGATCCATTTGCTTTTATGGATCACTATCTGGCAGTCTAAGAGCTCCATCACACCAGCAATTTATTGCACTCTCGCCATACCTGATATGTTTTTTTGCAGCACAGGACTCACATGACATTGTCCCTGTACTGCGGTCATCTGGCCTCTTCCCCTCCTTTTTCCATCTTAGTTTGGAGTGGGGAAAGTCCATTTTCCCCCCTCCATGCACAATAGAACCACTCCTCGCTCCTGTGCACTGCTGACCATCCCATTTTTTTGTTGTGTGTGTGTGTGTCAAGGGACGGTCTTGCTGACAAAATAGGAGGACAGGGTGGTTAACAACTCAATTGCTCAACCGTGAAGGGGGAGAGAGAGAGGGTGCCAGAACACCCCATGGAGAAGACGAGCGAGGCTGCTCCCGCCCATGCCAGGGACTCAGTCCCACTCAACTCTATGTTTCTTACTCCTGAGTAGGCATGTCTAGGTTTCCTGATCAGAACAATGTCAGCTTCCCCTTGCCATGCCTACATTGACCACAAACTTCTCCAAAAATTAATACTTTCTCTTCACTTATCTTGTTTAATATGATCTTAGGGGAAAGCATAGTGTGTTGTTTTATTGTAATTGCATGATTTAAGGCCACTGTACTATTGTATTTGCGCTGAAATATATATATATATATATATATATATATTAGGGATGTGCACTGACCCCCCGGATCGGATCGGATAGCGGATCGGAATCGGACCTGGGGGGTCGGATCGGATCGGATCGGAGGATGGTCGGATCGGATCGGACCGGATGTCCGATCCGGATCGGACGCCATTTTGAATGCTTTTCCCCATAGCCAAGTATTGTTTTACAAAAACGCCTATAACTTTTTCATTTTTAAAGATAGAAGGATGAAACTTGGGCACATTATACACTGGTTAGGGACAGTTATCTGTGAGAAATTTCAGAAAGATTGGTGCATGCGTTTTGTGGCAATCAATTTTTTAATAAATACCCAGGAATGCCTATAACTTTGTCATTTTTAAAGTTACACACATGAAACTTTGCCACATTGTAGGTGGTACCTTGGGACCTATGTGTGTGAAATTTCAGAAACGTAGGTGCTTGTCTTGTGTGGCAATTAATTTTTAGAAAAATGGGTAGTAGTGGGGTCAATACATTTACACCTCCCATTTTTTTATTTTTGAAGATACAAACAGGAAACTTGGGCACATTACAGGTACCACTTGCCTTGATATGTGTGTGAAATTTCAGAAACATTGGAGCTTGCCTTGTGTGGCAATTAATTTTTGAAACAATGAGGAAAGAAACACCTATAACTTTGTCATTTTTAAAGTTACACACATGAAACTTTGCCACATTGTAGGTGGTACCTTGGGACCTATGTGTGTGAAATTTCAGAAACATAGGTGCTTGCCTTGTGTGGCAATTAATTTTTTAATAAATACCCAGGAATGCCTATAACTTTGTCATTTGTAAAGTTACACACATGAAACTTTGCCACATTGTAGGCGGTACCTTGGGACCTATGTGTGTGAAATTTCAGAAACGTAGGTGCTTGTATTGTGTGGCAATTAATTTTTGAAACAATGAGGGATTCATTGGACAGCACTTGCCCATAGGGATTCATTGGACAGTACTTGCCCATAGGGAATCATTGGACAGTACTTGCCCATAGGAAATCATTGGAAAGCACTTGCCCATAGGAAATCATTGGAAAGCACTTTCCCATTGAGAAATACAGTTATGCCTCCCATTTTTTTATTTTTGAAGATACAAACAGGAAACTTGGGCACATTGTAGACTGGTTAGGGATAGTTATCTGTGAGAAATTTCAGAAAGATTGGTGCATGCGTTTTGTGGCAATTAATTTTTTAATAAATACCCAGGAATGCCTATAACTTTGTCATTTTTAAAGTTACATACATGAAACTTTGCCACATTGTAGGTGGTACCTTGGGACCTATGTGTGTAAAATTTCAAAAACGTAGGTGCTTGCCTTGTATGGCAATTAATTTTAGAAAAATGGGTAGTAGTGGGGTAAATACATTTACGCCTCCCATTTTTTTATTTTTAAAGATACAAACAGGAAACATGGGCACATTACAGGGAACACTTCACTTGATATGTGTGTAAAATTTCAGAATGATAGGTCCAGGCATGTGGTGGCAAGGTGTCTGCACACACCACTTTGAAAACTGTAGAAAATTTCTCCTGTAACGATCCTAGCGAGAGAGAGTGATCCTAGGCTCAGCTGTTCTGCTTGAGTAAAAAGTGAAAGTATCAAAGCAGACAGGAGCCAAGTGCTACTTTGTTTCTCCTTTTGTAATGGATACTAGCTCAGTTGCAGCCAAGCGTGCAAGGATCAAAGAGATGAGAGAAAGTGTTTCCTTCTTCTTCCCGGGAGGCGGGAGGGTGCAATTGACAGCCCCAGCCTCTGTGGAAAAACGTTAATGTATTTACCCCACTACTACCCATTTTTCTAAAATTAATTGCCATACAAGGCAAGCACCTACGTTTTTGAAATTTTACACACATAGGTCCCAAGGTACCACCTACAATGTGGCAAAGTTTCATGTATGTAACTTTAAAAATGACAAAGTTATAGGCATTCCTGGGTATTTATTAAAAAATTAATTGCCACAAAACGCATGCACCAATCTTTCTGAAATTTCTCACAGATAACTATCCCTAACCAGTCTACAATGTGCCCAAGTTTCCTGTTTGTATCTTCAAAAATAAAAAAGTGGGAGGCATAACTGTATTTCTCAATGGGAAAGTGCTTTCCAATGATTTCCTATGGGCAAGTGCTTTCCAATGATTTCCTATGGGCAAGTACTGTCCAATGATTCCCTATGGGCAAGTACTGTCCAATGAATCCCTATGGGCAAGTGCTGTCCAATGAATCCCTCATTGTTTCAAAAATTAATTGCCACACAATACAAGCACCTACGTTTCTGAAATTTCACACACATAGGTCCCAAAGTACCGCCTACAATGTGGCAAAGTTTCATGTGTGTAACTTTAAAAATGACAAAGTTATAGGTGTTTCTTTCCTCATTGTTTCAAAAATTAATTGCCACACAAGGCAAGCTCCAATGTTTCTGAAATTTCACACACATATCAAGGCAAGTGGTACCTGTAATGTGCCCAAGTTTCCTGTTTGTATCTTCAAAAATAAAAAAATGGGAGGTGTAAATGTATTTACCCCACTACTACCCATTTTTCTAAAAATTAATTGCCACACAAGACAAGCACCTACGTTTCTGAAATTTCACACACATAGGTCCCAAGGTACCACCTACAATGTGGCAAAGTTTCATGTGTGTAACTTTAAAAATGACAAAGTTATAGGCATTCCTGGGTATTTATTAAAAAATTAATTGCCACAAAATGCATGCACCAATCTTTCTAAAATGTCTCACAGATAACTGTCCCTAACCAGTCTACAATGTGCCCAAGTTTCATCCTTCTATCTTTAAAAATGAAAAAGTTATAGGCGTTTTTGTAAAACAATACTTGGCTATGGGAAAAAGCATTCAAAATGGTGTCCGATCCGGATCGGACCTCGTCGGATCGGATCGGATCGGAGGTTGATCGGATCGGATCGGATTTTCCCGATTTTGGGGCGGATCAGATTCGGATCGTGGATCGGATCCGATCCGATGCACACCCCTAATATATATATATATATATATATATATATATATAAACTGCAGTGGGAGGGGAAGGAGAATGTAGGGGGCAGGGCAGGAGATTTCACTGGCATAGTAGTGATACAGGTGAAAATATACATGAGAGCAACAACACACAGACGTGAAAGTGCCCAGCGCTTGACTCGCTAAGGAAACGGAGGGGGAAACTGCGGACACAAACCGGGAAAAACGTAGGTGTGATGGAGCCCTAAATTGCAGTCATGGACCTATGTTTGAACTGATAGCTGGAAAATATTCTATTTTAAAAACCCCTTTATTAAAGTAATCAGTAAAAAGTGGGCTAGATTTGTATTAACTATTAGCTTTTCAAGTGACCTCAAAGAACCTTAATCATATAGGGTATACCTTGTTGAAGAAAACAGTATTCTAATGATCACAGCATCTTGGACTACATATGCATATACCCTTACTTAAGCTTCTTACGTGGTGTGGGTATAGCCTAACCACTTGCTGATACAGTATGAGTCCCTTCTTTGGGGGAAGAAATGTAAAATGTAAAAATGTCATTTATTTCCAATACGCTTGCATTACACATGTACCAAATTTCAAGCTCTAGCTTAGCAATACACCCATGATAAAGGCTGTCAGTTAGTCAGTAAAGCATAAATGTCTGTCTCACAGGTTAGAAGCCTCACTTTTACTATGGAGTTTTAAAGTGAAAGTTGATGATTTTAAATTCAAACCATCCAATAAGGACATTTCAAACATGATCAGCCAATGCCTTCGGCGCTATTCATTCTCTACTTTCTTTTTAACCATTCAACAAGCTGTAGGAACCTAGAATATTCAAAGCTAAGAAACATAAATTTTACCCTACCCTATAAAACTAATGAGCCATAACCCACCCAATTTGAAGAAGTCCAGTCTTAAAACTTAGTAAGTCAGTAAGAAAGTGAAGTCCTAGTTAGCAGCATGTCCCACTTGTTTTAATTAGGGGTGGATGGATATGTCAATCTTAGTTCACCAAGATTGTCAGGGGTTTGTTTTGAACTGTCCCTTTTCTACACAAATGTGCCACTTTTTTTTTTTAAAAAAAATCTGTACAAAAATTCATACAGATTTTTGTGGCAAATGAATGTACTCATTTTTGGTGCATGTTTAACTTATATATTTTTGATGCATGCACCCATTGGCTGAAGTTTGCACCCATTGGCTACTTTCTCTTGCGGAAGTAATTTTTTAACCCACAATGTTTGTTGAGAAGCGATTGGTAAAACTACTTAAGTGCAAAATGTTTGTTTTTAAAAAAAATACTTAATCACAAAATACTGTCATTCTGTATATTAGATAAAGACGAGTTGCAATTTCCCTCCGGCTGCAAGCCATGAAACATGAACAGACCTATGTGGTGACAAAATATTTTGAATACTTTTTTGAAGTATGAGAAATATTGGTAAAAATGTTCAGGCTCAACAACAAGAAAATGAGGTTTGTTTCTCCTACAATATTTTAAATTCACATTCTGACTGTGGAAATGTCTTTGTTCTTATCCAGAACATGCATATGTTGTGCTCTCTAGTATCTGATAATATACAGAAGAAAAACATGAATACCAATATGTTATGTGTCAAGTGTTTCCATAGCAATCATATGGGCTTCTATTTGCAATGTCACCCAGAGACAAAACAGACATTACTTTAAATCTGTGCCCAGCAGCTACCTCTTATTACTTTCCCTTTTTACTCTAGAGTAGGCACAGGTGCCCCAATTTACAGTGGGACCCTAGAATGGGTGATTGGAGGGCTTTTAAGGTGAATGCTGAGGTACTCATCCATTAAGAGGTTGGAACTGCTTTTCAAAATGTGTTTCTTCCAGCCATAATTATTTTTAAAACAAGTGAAGGTTCTATAACTACAAACTAACAACTGTCGTCAAATAAAGCAAAATGTTCATTGACTTTGTGATTGTCCTTTGTGTGATCTTTGGATATTCTTTACCCGTCTCTTTCCCTGGCCTCCTGGGGATCAGTATGTCAGTTGTATTAAATAAGAGTCTAGGTGTCTCTGGGACTGCTTGAGGGTATGGGACAAGGGTGCTAGAATGATAAACCAAGATGTACGTTTGGGTGTGGATGAAAGAAAGGGAAGCACAGACCTCAAAATTGTCTAAAATTCTTCACTGTAAGCAGCCACATTCAAAGAGCATTTCCCGTTTTTATGGCACCATTGCTATACCTCACATGGCAATGGTGAGGCATTTTACAAGGTGTTCAAATGACAACATCTTCCACTTGTGACCCTTTCGTGTTTTCCCATCACTTCTTCCACCTCCCCCGCCCAACCCCAACCCCCAAATCCGTAAGGAGAAAAAGATGTAATAGCGCCACAATGTCTTTTGATTGACAGCACTAGAAGCCCTCAAACTCAAAGAACACCAGTTGTGTATGACAAATTTCTACAGACTTGGTTGAAGCCAATGGGGGTAGGGGTGGGGTGGGGGTTGCACTACCAGAAAGAACTACACTTGCACAAGGAAAGGCAGCTGAATTTTGCTGATACTCCATACTTGCAGTCCCAGGGCCAGGAGCAGATACCAACGGGCCCTTGGCATAGTGCAACCAAAGAGCCCCCTAGCCACCCGCTTGCCAAAGCAGAGGTCTTCGCTTGCCTGCTGCCAAGGCTGGCCACCTAAGCCCCTTGCCCACCTGATGTCAAAGCCCCCTCCCCACCCTCCATCCTCAAAGCCACCTACCTGTACCACCTGCCTGCCTAAGCCTGCTGCCCACCACCCAAACCCCTGCTCACCTCCATTCCTGAACTTGCTCACTCACTGCCCAAGCCCCTTGCCTGCCACCAAAGCCCTCTGCGCTCACATCCACACCCCATAGTCAAAGCTGCCCACTGCCACCCTCTGGCAGCCATCCCTCCACACTGTCACCAGCCAGCCCTCCTTTTTTAACCTGGCAGCAATGGCTGCTGTGGCACCTCATCACCCAGGCCCAGCCCTCCATACTTGATCTTGAAGGGGACCCCTCAGCAGCAATAGCATGGAGTATGTTGTAGAAAGCTACAGTTGGAAGGGGAAATTGCAATAATTGGATGCTCCATCTTGTGCCTGTATAACCATTGTCCACTAGCACAAATCCACTATAAGCCATACATTACATTATCTCAATTGAGTTGTTTTGTTGTGAACAGAATCCCAGGAGGTACACAGGCCTCTCTCAACTGCACATTCCTTTCGGTTAATTTTAGTGGAGGGGAAAGCTTTGTGCCAAGAAAGGGATGAAAATGCATAGCACTTTCTAGTCACGTGAACAGGGAAATGTACATGAAGGAATTATGGCTCCATGTCTATCGGGTTCAGAATGCATTCAGCACTATTGTTACTGGCATTTCAGCATACTGCCCAGTTACTTAATTCATTTACATGGTCTGTATATATCTTCTTGTCTTTAGCACATCCCTGAGAATCTGTAATTTTGACAAACCATGCCAGACCAAAATACAAAAACTAATTTTGAAGGCAAAATTCCAAATACCCTGGAATTGATAGCTGGATTTTGGCAGAGAAATAAATATAGCTCTAAGTGGATGGATTTCAACATCTGATGTCATTAGAATGCAGCTCAACAAATTATGGGATGCAAATTGTCATAATGCTTTCAAACCAAATTCGTAGCATAATATTTTGAAACATGGGTATAATCTAATTTATCACGTTTATTTAGTATATTGCTGGAATTAATAGGGATTAAATTAAATACAAGTAATTCACATTACATTGGTTTTAAGTGGACATGCAGCTTCATCCTCCTAACCTTGTTTACTCAGAAAAGGAAGTTCCACTAATTCCAATGGGACTTACTTCCAAGTAAGTGTGATTAGGTTTGTGGCTTTGCAGCACACAATCCTATACATGTTAATTTCAAAGTGAGTCTCACTTCTGTGTAAATGCCTACAGAATTGTAGGCTGACAGTGCAATCCTATACATGTCTACTCAACAGTCCCATTGAGTTCAATGGGACTTACTCCCAGGTAAGTGAATATAAGATTGCAGCCTTGGTCACTCAAGTAATGTTTGATGTATTGTACACTCTGAAATTTAAGAGTGTTCCTGGTCAACAACTGGTTGGTCCCTGTTAACAGATTGCTGGTCTAGATGGTCCTTTGGTCTGATCCAGCATAGGTCTTCTTAAATTCATATGAGACTAAGAAGCCAAATTATTAAAATCTAACAAGACAACGTTGAACTGGGATGACTTTTCCAGTCTTTATTATTAATCTTTGGCTTTTTTTTTAGACTCTTATGAAAAGTAGAGTGCCTAAAATCCTTGTCTTTAATAACAATTAATATTTGAATGATAGCTCATAAAAATGAGAAGTAGTGACATAATTAAAAGAAGCCTAGACAGATGAGCTCATATTTTGTACATCATTTTAATTGGTAGGAATGACTTACATGACTAATGGTAACACACTGCAGAATCTAAAAGTATATGATGAAGTGCAAACATATACTCTCTGTGATGTAATTTAAAAAGTGGACAACTTTATACTCTTACATGAGTGTCAAGTTGTCAACCTACAGTGGTGACAACGAGTTAAAACTGGCAGTATTGGTCATGTGTAGTCATCTCAACCAACATGATTGCCTCCAGGCATATATTTTGATACAAGTGAACTATGGGGTTCATTTATTTATTTATTTATTTTACTTAAAATGATTTTAGGCCACCTTCAAGGCTAGAACCCTCTCAAGGTAGCATGCATGATTAAAAACAATACAAAACAGAGAGAGAAATCAATAAATATATATTCAACAAAAATGCTGTTAATACAGGTAACACCAATAAAACCTGCAACCTACAGACTATGTAAAGACCAGTGAAAACAAGAGGGCCTTCAGAGCCTTCCTGATGATCTGCAAAGAAGGGGCCTTAGGGAACCTCAGATGGAAGCTGATTCCAGAGGTGCAGGGCCACTACTGAAAAGGCTCTCTCTCTCTTGTACTCGCCAGCCTAACAGCCCTAGGTGGTGGGCAGATGAAAAGGGCCTTAATCTCGTTATTGGAATAATTTCATTAGACTTCTCATGTGCCAAGTCAGGGGCTGATCTGATCTGCAGCTCCTTCAAATCAATAGGTTTACAGATTGCAATGAAGCTGAGCAAAGCCCCAAGGGGAAGGTTGGCAAATAGACCACCTCCTGAACATATCACAACACACACAATATGGTGAACTGTAATGATGAAATTTAACATGAAGTTTTAATGTATCAGTAGTATTAACCTTTATACATTTATGGGCCTTTTAATGTAAATTCTTTGTGTTTCATATTTTAACCCTTTGTATTTAAACTAACTTTTACATATTTGTGGGCACCTTCTAATGAAAACCTTTGCTACTAACTTTTTGTATTTTACCCCTTTGTATTATAGAGTTTTTGTATGCTTATCTGTATTGTTGGTGTATGCATTTGTAAAGTTTATATGACCTTGATGGTTGAAACAACAAATAAACACACATACTATAGAGGAAGGATCAGCTTGTTCTTCCCCCAAACCCTTTCACATTTTGCATGCTAGGAATAGGAATCTGCCTAGGTGGTAGAGCTTGCCATGCTTTCATCAACTCTGCCCCCTGGACTTCAGCTTGCTTTCCAATCTCAACTGATGGCCCATCTCAATGGAATTAAGCTAATTACATCTGCAGTTTGCACAAATTCCAACTGGAATTTGCGCAACTTTCTAATCAGGAAAAAACAACAACAACCATGAAGCAAGTTCCTGGATTTGAGGATAACATCACGGCTTGGTTTGCAAATGCAAGCCAAATTGAGATGGCAGCAAGAATCCAGCACCACCAGCACCACCACAAAAAGGTCCAGATTTGCAAATGATGGACATCCCTAGCTAGGGATACCAGCCTAGCTTTGATCAGCCACTGAAATAAATAAAGATATGAAATGATGTGGATGCCAAGCAGGAACTGACATCAATATGCAACTGTCATCTGGCTAACCATGTTGCAGCTGTAACAGAGATTCAGACATATATAATGAGTGTATGTAGAGCAGGCTGAATGCAACCCCTGAGCCCCCCCAATGCAGAACCCACCACCCCAAATATTTGAGGGTACAAAAAATAGCTAAAAACAGTTTGCAGAGTGGTGTCCAGAGCTGCTACAGAGAGCCAAAAGTGCCTGCTACAGAGACCTCAAAGGGTCAAAATGAACAAATTTTGAACGTTTTGGCACTCTGTAACAGCTCTAGATGCTATTTTGGTTTTTTGGGGGGGCTTGTTTGAATCCCCTTCCATTTTGGTACCTGCAGGTGGTTCGTCGGGGTCTGGGGGAATGAAAATGGCCACCTGACCTCCTACCCATCGCTGGTGTATAGGGGGAACAATTCTAAAACATGTTTAGAACCCAGTGTGAATAATATAAAACAGAATTTGTGAGTTGTATATGGTGAATGTTTCTGTCGTTATATCAATGTTAACTTGTATTTCTAAAATAAAACACTTGCTTTTTTAAAAAACACACACACACAAATGAATAATCAAAATTGGCTTCTAGTGGGTCTATAAATTTCCTTCTATTATTTAAAGTACATGTATCAATAAGAAATGTTTCATAAGCTTTACTGAGTTTAACTTAAACTAAATGAAATTAATACAAACTGGCTTTTCACAACTTCTGAAATATCATCCAATTAAAAACAAACTTATTCTCTTAATTAATGGAGACCCAAGCACTGCAGCATTGCCCTAGTTTTATATTTTCAGCCACCCCGAAGTTCATGATATTTGGATTTCTTTCACTAAATGAGGTCAACTTTAATGAAAAACGATTTTCATATATAATTTATCAATACTGATATTAGTGCATCTACACTTTGTGGTAAAAGAGTATAGCTTATCCACAGAAAAATATTCACTGTTTCCTTATACATCTCTTAATTGGCTTCTATTTTCTTCCTAGTTAGGTACAAACGTATTCAAATTACAAAATAATGGTAAAATATATAAGTCTGGGACAGTGGAAACTATGCTATTTCCTTTTTAGAGGCAATTAGAAAAAAAAATCCTCCAAGCAAAGGGTATACTTAATCTTGTTTGAAAGAGATCCTGGAACTGGAACAGAAAACCTCTGTACTACAAATGAATGAACAACCAAGATTCCAACTACATTAGCCTTGATGCATTAATTCTAATACTCAATTCATCATAAATTCCATTGTGCAATTACTTTATCAGAATTGTGCAAATTACTGCATCTGAAAAAGCAAAGTTCACATTCTGTTAAAATACAATTATACAACTTTATAAATAACTGTATAAATTTTAAAGGTGTTACTTTCCCAGGTACTTGAGGAAAAAAATAAATTATATTATAAATTCTGGTTATTTGATTAGAGCTTCCTAAATATCCAATACAACACTATTTCTCAGTCTACTTTCTATGGAGCCAGAGGGATCTCTTCTATAGGCCTCTCTATGCATGATAGGATTATCTCAAAAAGGAACATAGATGTTGACAAGCATATCCACTGGCTGTTTCCTTACAGAGGTGTTGTATTCATTAGAGAAAGGAAAAGGTCTATAAAATGGCCCCCATATATTCCTTGGTCATGTGATAGGTTTGGCCAATGGGGGATAGCTTTACTCTAGCTTATGTGAAGGAGGGTATGCCACAACTTTCTTATATAGTCTGCATTTTGGTATACATCCCTCCCATGTTCCAAAATCAGCCCAGTGCAAGACTAGCTATGTCCAAGACTTTGTTATTTTTGATGTTGTTTCTTGTTTCAAAGTTCCTGTCTGAAAGCTTGGTGTGGGAAGGAATCAAGCACCATTTTGGGGGGATGGGGGTCCTCCTCTCACGCATATATACCAGGCTCCCATTTCATACATATATCCCATAAGTACTGACATTTTCTATTTAATTCTAAAATTACATTGTTTTAGGAATGTATGAGAAATTTGCTTCTGCACAATTATTATTATTATTATTATTATTATTATTATTATTATTATTGATTTACCCAATGTGCACCACATGGACCTGAATACAAGTTGTGGTCAGAAATCTGTACATTTTTGAGTGTACAGTGCATTCTGTAAAATCCCTCCTAAAATACAACATGTGTACATTTCCAAATTGCTCATAAACACATTTTAGGCAATTTGTCTGGAAACATATATGTTTAACAATGTACACAAAATTTGCATACATTAATGAATACATTACCAAAACTGTGTACAAATTTCTGTACTTTTTTTTTTTTTTACTTTTTAAAGTAAATCTCGGATTGAAGGAGCTTGACAAAAAATAATCAATCTTGGTGAGACTGACAGATCCATCCATCCCTACATTTCTGAAATTACACCATGCCCACGCTGGGATTTTTCTATCATGTCCACATGAAACAGTCCCCCTTTGCTATTGCCTAATATTTTACAATTGTACTATGTTTAATTATATTTTTAATTTTTGTATATCACTATTTGTTTTCACTGTACATGATTTAATTTGTAAGCCGCCTTGAGTCCCATTATTGGGAAAAAGGCGGGATATAAATAAATATAATAATAATAATAATAATAATAATAATAATAACAACAACATAACCTGCAGCCTGAAGAACAGTCCGACTAAACTTGCTGTTTTGTAACTTTTTGGTTTGTTCTTACTCGAGGCCTTGTCTGGCTGGAGGATTGACTGGTGTCCTTTTGAAAAACTGGAGGATTGATTGGTGTCCTTTTGCCTCGGTTGGACTCAATGGCATTACAGGCCCCTTCTAACTCTGCTATTCTATGATTTCAACCTCTTTATGTTCCTGGTGCTTTTACAGTCAGACATGGCAATATTGTGTGTGTGTGTGCGTGGGTGTGTGTGAATGTGTGTACATTATTCATATATTTGGGCATGTAAAACAGCAACATGGGCTCCCAGCATCCCTAGGATCAATGCCCCACCCTCAATCGATCTCCTCAGGTACTCTAAAACTTTGTAAAGGAAACACACAAGGAAGGAGAATAAAGAAAAGCACAGTAGCCTCACCATCGTCTGTTGCTATTTCAACGATCTGGATCCGCTTCACACAGGGAAGCACTCTCTGTTTAGAAAAGGGCCTGGAACAGCAATTCACTGTCCAGAATGTTGCTTGTTTCTGCCCTAACATTGCTTCTGATTGGCTCCAGCCAATATACAGGGAAATAAACTTCCATAAATGCAATGAGTTGGGCCAGCTGGTGGAATTTCCATAACACTTTTGGGGGGGGGGGGCATAACAAGATCTTTGTGCAAATTACAGCCATGAATTTTTGGCTGTAATTTGTCATACTCTCTCTATTTGCTGAAATTATGGCTCACAAAAGAAGGCCAAATTGGGTGTGCTGCAGAAGCCCAGTGAGCCCAAAAAGGGCCGTGTTTCCCGGCAATGGACATTCCTATTTGGAGCCAGATGTCCCCAGGAAATAGGTGGCCTCAGAAGACCCTGGCGCTACCCAAGATGATCCTAGCCCTTCAGGGCTGATGCCTTCAGGTCTGTCTCCTCAAGAGGTGGAGAACTCAGCTTTTGAGACAGAGACAGATGCCAAGCAGCCACCTAGCCCCTGAGAATGTCTTCACCTCAAGAGAAAAGCTAATGGGGCTCCTTTAAGAAGAAGTGCATGGGTACAAAAGAGGAGTTCTCAGGAGGAGAGACTTTCTCTGCCCATATGCTTCCTCCTCCTCTCTGGGCTCAAACTACATCACCACCAGAGCGGGAGGGCAAGGTGAGTGGAGGTTGCTTGTTGCTGTAACAGCTCATTTGCTCAGAGAGGGTTGTTCAACAGGCAGCATCAGAAGGGCAAGAAGTAGTCACAGAATTAGGCAGCTTTGAGGGTTGGCAGTTGCCCCCTGCTGATCTTGTTGATAGGCCCAATGATGCCAACCCCGATGCTGACCCTGATGCAACATTAACTGTTTGACCAAAGGGGGCTTCCTTGTTTATGCTCTGGATCTAGAAATGGACTGTAAAATTCCATTAGAATAATCTATCTCACTGTCTTCAGAGTAGGGATGTCCATGATTTGGAGATCTCGCCCATTTGGGGCTCGCCGGATTTCTGTTGCCTGTCTAACTTGGCTTGCATTGATGAGTTGAGCCAGAGGTTTTCCCTAAACTACAAGGCGTTTTTACAGATTTTTACTTGGTCGGGGATTTGCACAAATTGCGGCTGAAATTTGCACAAATTGAACAACATTGAAATTCCGCTAGCTAGCCTGACTCGCAGCAGACCAAGTCTGACCAGTTAGTCAAAGATGGAACAAAGGCCAGGGGGCTGAGCCAATGAAAGCTCATTGAGCTCCCTGCCAAACAGATTCTTCCTGCAACTTTCATCGAGAGATCATCAGCTTGTGCTGCATATGCTTTCTGCACCCAGAGTCAGCTGCAGAGCCTGCATTTTGTCTGGATATTTATTCAATCCCAGGTATCACCAGTTAAAAGATCAGGTAGAAGGTGATGGTCTGCCAGAGACCATGGAGAGCTGTTGTCAATCAAAATAGACAATGCTAGGCTAGATAGACAAATAGTCTGACCTGGTATAAAGGCAGCTTCATGTCTATAGTTTGCTCTACTGCAAGGGGGGAAATATTTTGAGCAAGAAAGGAAAGATATAACCTTTGCCTTTTGTATCCTGTAATCTAGAATCTCCTTTGCACTGTGTAGATGGAGGAAGTAAAATACCATCAAGACACATTTAAGATGTCTTTTTGTGTTTTTAAAGGCTGAAAGTGTCATGATTAATATATTATTTTCTCTTGGCAAAGGTGAATCTACCAATATTTGAGAGTTAGCCTTTTGAAAGTAATGTATTTTTTTTAAAAGGAGCACTATTCAAGCATTCACAATTGTCCAGTCTATCAATTGATGAGAAGGTCACAAGCATTTAAATACTTAAAGGTTAAAAGAGGGGGAAAAGATGAAGAAACCTTTAAACAACTAACATGGCCTGATAGCAATTTGATCAGAAAAAGTACTTCAAATGAAGCAATAAACTTTGCTGCAATGGGAAAAAAATTAGGAATCACACAGCCCATTTTTTTTAAAGGATATTAGGTGTTCTAATGTTGCTGATATTAGGAGTCAAAAAAACTTTGTCAATTTTCTGCAGATGACCCAGGGATCTGCCATTGGCTCTCTGGACAGTTTATAAAGATTAAAATACAATATACAAAATTTAAAAACCATTTACATAAAACACACAGACGATATATGTGAAGACAACATATCGGAAAAACAATATTGAACAGTCAACCATATCATAGGACAGATCCAGGACTGCTTAAAAACCTCCAAAAATTAAACCCTTTTTATAATTTCACAGCAACATTTTGTGGCAACAAATTCAAGAAATTAAATACCCATTGTGTGAAGAAGTAATTCCTTTTGTCAATCCTCAATTCCCTGCAATCCATCTCATTGGATGATTCTGGTATTATGAGAAAGGGGGAGGATCTCTATCGGTTTTCTCCATACCATGCATCATTTTATAAACTTCTGTTATGTGTGTGTCCCTCGACCCTGCTTATTATCATTATTCATTTCATTTCTATACTACTGAATAGCCACAGCTCTATGGGTGGTTCATAACAATTCACAAAAAATACAAACCACATTATACAACATTATACATTAACTTGTCTTTTTTCCTAACTAAAATGCCCTGTTCTTCACAGGGAAGGTGCTCTAATCTTATCAAGATCTACAGTGCCCTTTCTGAGATGGTGTGATCAGACCTGTACACAGTATTCCAAATGTGGTGCAACCTAGATTTGTATAAGAAAATTATTTATGTATTTATTAAAACATTTGTATCCTGCTCTATATCACTGGGATCTCAGGGCGTCGTACTGATAAAATCATACAAACAATATAAAACAATAAATATACACAGCTAAATACAAATTAAACCATTAATCAAGCTAAAACCAGTATAGAATTTAAAAGCAGTAAATACCAATTAAAATAATTAAAACTTTGTGCAAGCTTGGTGAATTTAGCCATCAAAGTCTTTGTCGAAAAGACATGTCTTAACTTGGCACCAAAATGAAGCCAGTGCTAGGGCCAGTTGGGCTTCCAAGAGGAGGACATTCCACAGCCAGGGTGCCACAACAGAAGAAGCCCCTCCCATGTCCCACCATAACATATGTCTCACATTGGTGGGAGGTGGAGAAGGGCTCTTCTAATAGATCACAAGTTTTGGGCAGGCATATTTAAGGAGAGGCACTACCTCAAGTATTGAGGTCCCAAGCCATTTAGGGCTTTAAATTAGGGTTGTGCAGCCCCCCGATCCGGATCTAGATCCAGATCTGGGTGATCCAGATTGGGCCGATCCAATCTGAACTGGATCTGCCCTCCCCTGATCCACTTCAGAACTGGATCCAGAACCGGATCCAGGTCTCTGGATCGAGATCCGTAGATCCTCCTTTTCCCCATAGACTTGTAAGCCTATGGGGAAAACGACTCACCGCCCTCCCCCCACTCTCCCTCCTCTCCCCACTCACCCGCCGCCGTCCACACTGCTATCCGCTGCCGTCCACTGCCATCTGCTATACTGAGAAACCAGGCCGTGAGGCCTGGTTCTCAGTACAGCAGATGGCAGCGGATGGCAGTGAGTGAGTGGGGAGAGGAAGGAGACTGGGGGAAGGACGGTGAGTCCAATGGACTCACTGCCGGCCTTGCAGGTCTCTGGGTGCTGGCTGCGCAGATGGCACTCAGGGGCCTGGAAGGCCAATGGGCCCAGATCTCCGGATCGATCCGGAACAGGCCCGATCTGCTCTGGAATGATCTGGACCTCCCCCGACCAGGGTCGGAACTGCATCTGGGAGGTCCAGATTGGCCCAATCCGCTCTGGATTTGGGATTCGGATCCAGATCTGTTCACAGCCCTACTTTAAATGTCATTACAAACACCTTGAATTCTGACTGGAAGTGTATAGGCAGCCAGTGCAATTTCTTTAAGACCAGTGTTATACGGTCTTTGTGGGATGTACCAGTCATCAGTGTAGCTACTGCATTTTGCACTAGCTACAGCTTCAAAAAACTTCAAGGGCAGCCCAACGTACAGTGCATTGCAGTAGTCTAATGAGGAAGTTATCAGTGCATGTACTACTGTGGCTAGGTTATCCCTGTCCAGGAAAGGCCATAGCTGGCAGATCAGCTGAAGCTGGCCCCAAGTACTCCACGCCATGGAGTCCACCTGGGCCTCCAGTGACAAGAATGGATCTGGGAGTACTCCCAAGCTATGCACCTTCTCCTTCAGAGGGAGTGCAACCCCCTCCAGAACGGGTCACTTACCCAATTCCCAGACTCAGGAACCACCAATCCACAGAGCTTCTGTCTTATAAGGATTCAGCTTCAGTTTATTGGCTCTCATCCAGCCCATTTCAGCCTTCTGCCCTTTTTATTTTCAATCTGTCCTTAATAATCCCTTGTATGGGATACATCGTTTTTGCAACTGCTGCACACTGCAACTAGAAATCACACCCCTCCCCCGCAAATCTCTTTCCCAGTTAGTTATCACCAGTGTAGACCTCATCAATGTATTATGGTTGTGAAATGAAGAAAGGGGAAGTGAAGCAATAGAATAAAATGCCATGACAGGCTGACACACCAGTGGTAATATTTCCTTTCTTAGTGATGAGGTAAATGAAGCAAAAGTTAGTTCAAGTTAGCTGTGACTAAGTCACCAATGGAACAAATATTCATGACTTTCACGGGGTTTGGTCATGACCAACTTTAGCGGGATCAAAGATACATACCACCAAATTAAAGGCTGTTTCTGCCAAAGGGTCAATGAAGTTACAGAGTCATTTATAGTTCCTACAGTATATACACCAATTGCTGAGGAACATGAGTGGGAAGGTGAATTGGTAGCACGATCCAGCATGGCTCTTACATTCTTAAATTAATTAGAATTATGGCTAGTGAATGTCATTAAATCCTGTATCATTTCTTGCAAGAAAATCAACTGTTTTACATTTTGGGATATAAAAAGATTAAATCTTGAAATAAGATGCACTTGTCAGCTCCTTATGAATCATTTAGTGATACTCGGCTCTTATTAAGTGAAAATTAATCTCACATTAGCCCCTTCTCTGTGAAAAGTCTCCTTCTTGAATGGTTAGTTAAACTGACATATATTGTCAAAATATAGCCCTAAGGAAATACCTTGATGAGAAATTAGAACATTTGTAACAAATTAAGATACAGTTATACTTGTTTTTGTGAAAGCACTCTATTTGAAATAAAAGCATCTCCCATATCAGCAAATGTTCTCAAAAGATACCTGTTTTTGCTAGCAGGGATGGACAAACCTGTCGTTAACTTCTGCTTAGTTTCTCATTTTTCCAACATTTAAGTTCATTCTGTCCTGTTTCCACATCAATTTGTAATTATTATTTTTAATCCACACAAAAAAGACTTATGTATTTTTGTGTTCATTTCTCAAAATGTCCACATTTTTGTATGCTATTTTCCAAATATATGCATTTTGTACACCCATTTTTTAAATATACACATTTTTGCAAGCCATTTCCCCTAATATAATGGCTTTTTTCCCATTTCCCCATAATATTTGCATTTTTGTGTACCTATTATATGCAGTTTGTGTGCATTTTCCCTATCATATGCATTTCTGTGTGCATTTTTTAAATTTGCAAACTGCATTGCAAAATTAAGAAAAGTGCAAATATCACCATATCAAATGCATTCCACTTCGTGCAGATGTGGTGAGGTGTGAACCGAACAGATTTGTTACCCAAGTCTGCTTGCTAATGATGGTGCTGACGTTCATAATTACCTGCTTCAGCATACACATTTGTCCAGCATATTATAAACTATATTACGATTCAAATCAAGTGATGTTTCCCTGGAAGCTCAGAATATAAAATGACATTCTATGCATGTACATTGTACATTGTACAGGCAGTGTTCCAAACACAACTCCCCAAAGCTGGCTGCTTTGTAAACACTTGCAAAGATGTTCTTTAATGTTAACTCCACACTTCTGATGAACTAATTGCTACATGAGGCTTTTGCATATAATTTACAAACAATACTATGCTGCATTAACTTCTTAATTTTGTCCAAGCTAACTCAAAGAAAGCAGAGAAGTTTGAGGGGATGGGCAGATGACATCATAGTTCGAGGGGATGGGCAGATGACATCACAGTTCCTGCTAATCAAACTGGCCCGATGCTTCAACCCTGTGCGACCTGGCTCTACTACACCATTGATGAAGTCAGGCAGACATTCCAAAGTGTGCCAAAAGTGGTTTGAACACACTGTACTCCAAAGGAGGCAGAAAAATCTACTTAAACTGCACTTAACATGCCTGTGTGTCTTTACCCAGATGCAGACGAGGATATTTGATGAAGAAGGTTCCGGCAATTAGATTTTTAAAACTTGGGATGGTGCTTGCTCAGAGTTGATTTTTCTTATTCTTCTTTCTGAATTATACAAATAGGATGTGATTTTTATGGCAATCTGAATTGGTTGTTATAGACATGTATGCATTTACATGAAAAAAATGAAGATGCAGAAGTATGTTTCATTATTATTATTATTAATATTATATTTATAACCTGCCTTTTTAAATGGCCCTCCTCTTCTCCATTTTATCCTCACAACAACCTTATGAGGTTGGTTAGGCTAAGAGTCAGTGACTGGTCCAAAATCACCCAATGAGTATCGTGGTTGAGTGGGGACTAGAACCTGGATCTCCTGAGTCCCATTTCAACACTCTAACCACTACACAACCCTGGCTCTCAGTTGCCTAACATTCAACATGAACTTGTCTAAGTTGAACATGATGCATGCCTTTACTCTACTGTAAAGTTTCCTGTGCATTCTCAGTTAATACTTACAGTAATGTCCATCTCTGTTGCTAATTTTTCTTTAACTTTCTCTGGAAATGCATACTGGGAATCAGCAACAAGTGGCTGAAGAAATCCATCGTTAGAAGCATACAAATGAGCAGGCCTTACACATTGCCAGGAAAGTGGGGCCAATCCAATCTACTCAGGATTCTACGTATGTAAGACCCCTTAATTTCACAGTGGTGTAGTGGTTAAAGTTTTGGACTGGGAGCCGGGAGATCCAGGTTCTAATCCCCTCTCATAGGCTGACCATATGAAAAGGAAGACAGGGCTCATGTAACTTTAACAGTTGTAGAGAAAAGGGAATTTCAGCCAGTGCCATTTGTATGCAATTAGTTCCTGGTGATATTCCCTCTTCATCACAACAGTTAAAGGTGCAGGCACTATACTAGAGTGACCATATACAAAAGAAGGCAGAGCCCCTGCAACTTTAACTGTTGTGATGAAGAGGGAATTTCACCAGGAACTAATTGCATACAAATGACACTGGCTCAAATTCCCTTTTCTCTACAACTGTTAAAGTTACATGAGCTCTGTCCTCCTTTTCATATGGTCAGCCAACCCTCTCAGATATTGAAGCTCACTAGGTACCTTGGGCCAACCTACCGCATGGGATTGTTGTTGTGAGGATAAAATAGAGAAGAGCAGGATTATGAATGTCACTTGGAGGGGAAAAGGTGGAATATAAATGCAATAAATAAATTTATGGGAAGCAGGGGTGCAGCCATAGCACACTATAGCAGGAGGAGGGTGAAACTATATTTTACGCTAACTACACGGTGTGCAGCTATGTCTTCAGGTTTTCTTTAATTAATTATAGGTGGTGGGGAATGTTATTTGGCTGGAATGTGTGGGGAGGTTTAGCCCTTCTTTTCCCAGCAGTAATCAGGACAAAGAGATCACACATGCTGCAACAAAGAGGCTTGGGAAAAGTTCACATTGTAAGCCTCATAGCAGGAGGGCAATTTCCCTCTCACATGCCTGTAGTCAATTCAATTAAAAATGAATAAAAATGAAGATGTAGCTGCATGCTACATCCAGTGTAATGTTTTATTTCACTCTGAGTGTCTGCAAATATATTCCACACCAATCTTTGCACGCATAGAGAAAAATAGTCCTGAAGGGGGCCTAACCACAATGTGGAAATGTATCTTTCTGTATCAGGGATGCATAACCCCATGCTGGGGGCCAAATCTGTCACTCCAAAGTTCCCCAGAATGTCATACCCCCCTCTCCTGGCCCCACCCCCTTTTCCCAAAAAATCAGTTGTTTGGTGACTTTCCCATTCTAAAAGGTTGAAAGGCCTCTCCTAAGTATTAGTTACTGACAGAAAAAGCTTTAAGCTTAAGTATGCTGGTATTTTGGGACTCATGCCTTTTACCATTTGCCCTTCCCCTTTTGTCTTTAGCCCCATCCACCACCAGAACCCAGCTTCCAAGATGTTCTCCAAAATTGAATTTGGTGGTAGGACCGAAAGAGATTCTGCACACCTGTTCTATAATGTCCACAGACTTGAGGACCTAATGCCAACCTTTTCCTACAAAAAACACCTATTTGAAAATACATAAATTCAGTGCCAAGAAATTATCTGGTTCCCAATCACAGCCAAGCAACCAGCAAAGGAGGACTGGGCACCTGCAAGTTTAATTGTTCTGTAGAACAGGGAATTTCAGCCGGTGTCATTTCCATGACAAATTAAACCTGCTGGAACCCATTTCTCTACACATCTCCTAAAAGTGCCGGAGACCTGTTCTCTTTTCATCTGCCCACGCCAGCAACCATGTACTGTGGCCTACCAGCAGCAAGAAACCCACCCCATTTTTATTATGCAAGGCAAACAGCAAAAGCAGGAGATTTATCAAAGTCCTGATGGGCCAGCCAATACAGCTGATGAATTGCATAGTATATGCTACTGTTACTTTAAGAGAAACATGCAGATAACTTCTAGCTTTTTATTAGGGTTGTGCAGGGGCTCCTTGACCCACTTTGGATGCCAAATTAGCCCCGATCCACGTTGGCCCACTTTGGACCCAATCCAACCTGTTTCAGATCTGGATCCAAAGTGAGATCTGGAGCCACTGCCCCCTGCCTGCTGGGCCACCAGGACTTACCTGACCCGTCTGCTCATGCCTGACAGCTGCCTGTCCTGCATGAGAGCCACCATTTTTAAGGAAGATGATGGCTCTCTACAATAGTAGATCTACTGTTGCAAACAATGGCTGCTGCAAAACGGCATTTATGGGGGAAATGGTGGCTCTCCAGCAGGATGGCCAGCTACTGAGTGTGAATGGACTGGTCCGGTAAGTCCTGGCGGCTTGGTCAGCAGGGGGGGGGGGGACTGGCTCCTCATTGTCCCCGATCAGGCTGAAGCACTCTGAAGCGCTTCAGACCTGATCCAACCTGCTCTGGACTGCTTCCCCCTGATTTGGGCCCAATCCAGTTTTGGACTGAAGTGGTTCGAATCAGCCCACTTCAGTTCGGGATCCGGACCCGAAGCGGCACACAGCCCTACTTTCAATCAGTTCCAGAGACTAAAACAACACATTTAATATGTAATGTGCAGCCATGTCAGTGCTTTTTTCTTTGTGGGGAAAAAAAAAGCACAGAGAACCCAATCAGCCTGAAGACACTTGTCTGGGGAGTCGGGGGTCTGCTTGTTGTGGTCTTGATCTGGTTTGGAGCTCACACTTTTAATTTGCAAAGGAAATATCTCCTATTGAAGTAAATGGGGTATTTTCCCCTATGCAAATTGCATGGATCCACTTTGGAACTACAGCAAAGGGCAAGGAATTTAATATTCAGCCCCGCCGTCCTCCAAGCTAGGGCCCTGATCTGAATCAGATCCCCTGCACTTACTTTTGAGACAGAAGAGGGCACTGCTCTCATTGCATGCTAGAGATTAAAGGTTACATGTACTATGGCTCTGAGACAGTCTTGGGAAAAACCTCCAGTTTTCAGCAGGGCCCCCACTAGAGACAAGTGTGGGTGTCCTGTACAGGCCTCCAATGTGGGTAAATAAGCCATTCCTTTGTGCAGCCACTTTAGATTGGTTTCTCTTTTCCCTACTCATTGTGAGCCAAGTCTTTCCTGTGTGGCATTCAGGAATCTGTGGCCGCTTAAGACACTGGCTCAATTCGGACGACACGATAGTCAATGGTGGGTTGACTAACCCTAACCCTCACGCTAACCCTAGGGGGCACTCCCCACACAACCTGGTAATAAATAATCAACTGTGGTGTGGATGAGGATCAGCGCTGAGTTGACTATGGCAGCATTCGGACGACACAATAGTCAAAACAACTGACGATTGTTTTCCCCACACCAGTTGTTTATTGTGTCGTCCAAATTGAGCCACTGTGTAATATTCCCTTTAGGTCAGGAAACAGCAGCAGAGACAATATGATTGATAGAGATCTATTTGGCTTTTCCTTGAGTGTCAGACTGCTGATGCTTTTAGCTGCAACAATGTACTGGATTTTAGTGGGTGGTGGGTGGATTTTTAAAAAAATTATCAGTGGCTTTTGTTAATGTCTGATATTTCTTGTTATCTGTGTTATATTCTAGAAGTTGACTAGGGAAGGTTTGTATTGTGAAACATAGCCTTAAAATATTTTTATTAAATAAATAATTGAAATACAACAACTGGCTAACTGATACTAACCAGATTTAAGCTGCAATAAACTCTCTGCTACAAGCTATGTTCAGGTTGGTGGATCACAATTTAGGGCCTGATGCATATAGCGGTGACAAACTGTATATTACTTAACCCACAATTTGCTGTGTGGCACATGCTGGGTACATGCCACAGCCATTTTGAATATGCATCCTCTGATCAGGCCGGTTGGAGGTTTGTTTGGGTCATCCAAACCTGGACACTATGGGCAGAATCCAGCTACAATCCTATTTAGAGTAGACCTGTTGAAATGAATGGGACTAAAGTTGGACAGGGCTAACTTAAGTCCCATTCATTTCAATGCTAAGTAGGAGTTTAGTTGGATTCTCCCCAAGAGTTAAAGTGGGTTAAACAATCCTAACAATTAATTAACCCATGATTTCCCACCATTATGTGCAAACTGGGTCTTTGTATAGACCTACCTTATTAGAATCAGTGTTCCTCAGGGCACAGTCCCAAAACATGTGAGTTCAGTCTTGAAATAACCCTCATCCCCTTAGCACATGCTGAGGTCTGCTCTGAATTGTTTGTTATTTTTATATGATTTTGACATTGAGTTACATATGTATTCTAGAGTGCAATCCAACAGTATTGCCTCCCTTTAGGTGGAAAGCAGGACTTGTGGAACACTGGAAGTGAAAATACCACCATTCCACCTTGAAAACATTTTCAGCTAGATGGCTTGTTGGCAGGGTTGGACAATGAAGAGTCTGGTGGGTCCACATCTCTCAAGTACCCTGTCCCACTCTCTTTCCTCCATTGTCCAATAGCGACCTTGGAATAGGAACCACCATGGAACATCCTGTGGTGGCTGGAGGGGAGAATCCCTCCTTGGATCCCTCCCAAAATCATAGCTCTGTCTACTATCCTCTGGTCCCTGGAATGCCCTCCCAGGGACCATAGGACTGCTCTGTTTTTATAGTATGTGTGTGTAAACCACATATAGATTTTATTATATTAAGCAGTATGTATGTATTATGAGTAAATTAATATGTGAGAAAATAAGGAGGGTCTTTCTGAAAGTGTGCAGTGCATTCCCATCCCCAATGAGTACCCATAACTTGCTCCAAACATCTGGGATTATAGGGCAATCTTTTAGGCTAGTTGGAGCACTAGCCTTATCTTTTTTTATATACAAATGTATCACTGTATCAATTTAATGCAAGACAAAGATTGGATGCATTTTGCATACTTTAATTTTTCCCACCTTCTCTGAAGTGAAATGATAACTCATGCACAAATTTCCTGAGAAAGATGCTCATGCCTGAGTGTATGTAAAATTAATGCTTCACTTTTTCAGACACGCAAGGAAGTTAATTCCCCCTCCCTATTATAAATGGATACAAGCTGAAGTAACAGACTGTGCACATTTTCTTTAAAACTGTTATTGAGGAACCACAAATTACTGCTGATTGCACCATAACTGTGCCAAGATGAAGTTCTAACTATAAAGTTATATTGATCCTGGTGAGATATATGAAGAAGGGATGTTACAGTACAACAGTAATCAATCAGAAAAATAATCTAGAGGCTAATCAATGTCTCTGAATAAGGGAAAGGAGCATTAATCCCTGATGGAGGTATTACAAACACAATCATATCTAGGTTAGCCATCTAAATTCCACTCACCATCTTCCCCTATTATGTTGATCAAGGAATTGAATTGCAGAGGGCTCCAAATAGCCATTGTTCCAAGCCTGATCCCCTCCATTATTCTATTTAATTGCCTGCACTGTAATTTAATGTAATGCTGTCTCCACAGTAGCAACTGCAAAAATTCCTTGCAACAGTAGCCCATTAAGGCATATTAAAAGTATTTATCATGGTTCTCAGGAGTATAGATAAACACAGAACTGGAGGATCTGGGATTTAACATAATTGTTGCAAATAATTCAAAGCGGTCTTTTTTTCCTGCATTTATCTATATGTAAAAAACTGAAAACAATAATTATAAAACAAAACACTGCAATATCAAAAGCCAGTCTTTATGGAGATCAATGCAGCTAAATAAAAACATTTTTGTACTATAAATTATTGCTCTGCAGAAATGCAGATGGGCTAGGCTATCAAGTAAAAAAGACCTATGACTTTCAAAAAAGTTGTAACATACCAACATCATGCCATTTGTTTTTACTACATTTGACATTTTTGTTATTAACATTATCATTTCATTCTCCCAAACTTTCTCTTTATTTACATTTTTGTTGTAGCTTTAATTATTCTTCAAATCTTTCGAGCACAATCCTATGCATGTTTAGATGAAAAAGTATAAAATGGATGGGGAATGGTGGAAGTTGTAGAACTTTTTTCTGTCTAAGAGCTCCATCACACCTGCGATTTAGTGCACTCTCATCATGCCTGGTGTGCAGATTTGCAGCACGGTACTCACATGACACCGTGCCTGTCCTGCTGACACCCTGCCTCTTCCCCAGCCTTTCCTAGAATGCTAAAAGTCTGGATTATTTTCCCTAAATCCATTTAATGCACACTAAACTTCTGTGTAGTTTTAAAGGAACTGGGGGCTTGAATGGATTGCATCAGGTCCTGGCAGGGAAAAAATACCTCTCCCAGCAGCTGGCTCCTGGCCTCAATATAAAACCCAAACCTTGCATCTCAGGCTCGAAAGCCTTTTTTAAAATCATACAATGTCTGAATCTCTGCAGAGACAGGATTGTACTCCCTCAGTGCCCCCAAAGAGCCAGACTAAAGGGTCATTCCATTTTTGCCCGGCAGAAAGGTGGTCTAGTTGAAGTACTCATTTGACAGGACCTGACTGGAGGGAGAAAGAGAAGGGGAGGGGTGGAGTGGAGTGGAGTGGAGCAAATGAGCTAACGAGTGAAGGAGCAAAAGAGCAGCTATTCAGATGAAAGGAATCATAAGCTTGATGTGCTTGTACCTCAGAGGTAAAACCACGGAGGCAAAGGGGGGGAATTAGGTGTGATGAGGTCTCTATATGCATAGGAGTGTGCCCTTATAAAACTTGATATAGGGTGGCCAGATGCAAAAGAAGACAAGGTTCTTGCACCTTTAATATGGTGTAGAAGAGGACATTTCTGAAAGTCTCTCTTCTGCAGAACTATTAAAGGTGCAGGAGCCGTGTCCTCTTTTGCATTTGGCAACCCTTGCTGAAGGTGATGAAGTTGAGCTACTGAAAATCCCTTTAGGGTTTTGCTTGTTCTCATCCATACTTCAGGGCACTCACTTCAATTAGATACAATGAAAACCTTGCTTCACAGTTTCTTTCTACAATAATCTCATTTTCACTGCAGATAACATTTGAACCACAACAATTTGTAATATCTAACCATGTCTTTGGCATCCCTGTTATATGCAACACAAGTAGATTGATGAAACAATTCCTTCACAGATCTTTTCCATCCTAAGGGAGTAGTTTTCTGTTTGCAAAGTTAGCCAACTCTTCTTAACCTGCAGTCAACTGCAGGTGAGAGAGAGAGAGAGAGAGAGAGAGAGAGAGAGAGAGAGAGAGAAAGAGAGAGAGAGAGATGCTAAGGAGCTCAAAAAGCCAACCCCACCTCACCCCAACAAACCACTCACAAATTCCCTATGCTCTGAAACACTGTCCCCTAATCACTACTATATTGAAGGAAATTTAATTTGTATATGCTCAGGCGGACTCTTCTTTCATTTTACTTTCCAAGCAAAATCTTGGTACTGAAAACAATTATTGGAACTGGTTCTTTGCTTGCCTTTAAATATCTCACCACCACTATTACTAACTAACATGATGTTAATTAGTGCTAGTAGCAGTGCAATATTTGCAGGCAAGCTACAGAGTTATTCATCATCATCCTTCTTTTTTGAAAAATAGTTCTGACAATTTTTTCTCCTACGTCATGTTAGGAGAAACAAACAAACAAACCCCTTAGGAATAATTAGAATTAATACTAAGCGCCTTCCTGAAACTTGCTCTGATCAATTATTGGCAGTATTGCATATCCATTAAATTGTTATATGAATTTGCCCTTTCTGTCCTGAAAAAGCAATATGAAAGGTTCACAATTCTGAACATTCTCTGACTGTTCTGATATATGTTGACATTTACCGGTTAATCATAAAAATGAGGGTGGAGTTGGTTCATTTTTCGAAGGCTCTTTTTATTCTTGAGATAGTGGTAAATATCAGATATGTTTGCACCTCTAGGATTACTTTAGGCAGGTTTTTTTTTCACATCTGGAGATTAGACCTTTGTAAATGCCAGTATTTTCCAGTAAATAATGGAAATTACAATGGGTTTTGGCATTGACCAAAAGTACATGGTTGACCTTAAGATTTACTTGTAAATAAATGTTGGCAACATTAGCAGCATGAAGTTTGCTTAGTTTGTTTGCTAACATGTCATGGTAGATGTATCTATTTAGCAATACATTATGAAAATATGGGCATTTTTAAAATTACTCTGAACTGTACCTGTAAATGCCAAAACTTTGTACAATATACCACTGGCCTTGTAGAATATAAATATTTTCTATAAACTACATGTATTCATAGGTATACAAAAACTACAGAGCAATCCTATGACTCCTCAGATAGCAAACCTAGAGAGCAGGGTTTTCTATCTGAAGAGACCACCCCACAAAACCCTACAGAAACCCTCACCTAACCTATGTTCACACAACACAACACCTCCTGAGTAGGGATTGAATATGCAAAGTGCCAATGGGCATCCTGCCTCAACATGGGTTGCCATGGGTTGCAAATCAGGTCACTGACTGCAAGGAAGAACACCCTAAAACTGTCACAAGCCAAAGTTCACTTCTTGACCATGTTTGCACATCATGCTAAGACATACTGAAAAGAAGCCATGGTGGGTGGGTGGCTTGCCCATTACTCATGATTGTCCATTCTGCAGTTTCCTGTGGCTTGTTTCTCCCTCAGTCCTCCAGCCTGCTACAGGCCTGTATCCCAGGGAGCTGTGTGGCAGACATCCTCATTTCCTTGTTCCCTACATCAGAACACTTTTTGCAAAAAAAGGTGAAGTTGCTGGACGATGGGGGAAACTCCCCCCCCATATCAGATAGGAAAAAAAGGAAATAATTTTCCAAGCCCTTATAAACTCAGGATGGTGTTAGCAAAAAGGTATGTGTGTTTTGTGCACTTGCACAAAGTGCAAAAGAGCAAAAGACTGCCTCTTTGCTATTTAGTCAACCTTCCACATCCCCGTCTTGTTCATGTCCTCTATTTCAGCACTTTCCTTACACTGAAGTACAAACATCAGTGAGAGGGTGTTTATAAACTTCTTATTTTTTCTGACCTAACGTGTGCATGAATTTCCCCTCTGTTCTACTGCTCTGCTACGAGATCTCCACAACTTTCCCCCTCCTTTCTCATTAGTGCTACCATCATTCTCCTTCTCCCTCTTCCCTTCTCAGCTTCAGGATTGATTTTTTTTTTGTACATATCATGAAGAAAGGGCACAAGAGAGAATCCCATAAACATTTGCATTTTTTAAAAAGTGTGATGTTTGCTCCTGCGCAGGTGCGCAACATTCCTCTCCATTTTACTGGTCTGCCTTGAAATTTGTGCAGTTTCCGCCTCCATTTTGTTGCTCTGCCATTTGATTTACACAAATTTCTCCTCCATTCTACTATTTTGTCATGAATTTTGCATAATTTTCCTGTTCTATCAATGTCCTGGTCTATTTTGTCCCCACCTTTGGTCCCCCCCTCCTTTGTGCTTGTTGTTTCCCTCCACAGGAATACATGTGGATTATAAAGCAGAGTTGGGGATCAGTAAACATATGCAAATTGAAAGGCTGGGCAATAAATGGAGGGGAGATTTGCGCAAATTTGCTGAAATGCAGTAAGCCTGGCAGTAACTGCTTTAAAGAGGAGGTGGAGGTGGGGAGGCTATAACTCCCACTTGTCAATGTCATCCTCTCACTATTATACCTTAAAACGACACTTGCCAGTTCCCCCCTCCATTCAACACTTCCTTGAATGTGATGTAGCAATTGGGGTGGCTGCACTAGCAGTAATGATCTGGGGGAGGAAACTGAGAAGTGTCAGTTCAAGGCTTAATAGTGAAGGGATGACATTGACAAGTGGGAGTTATTGCTTTGCTTGATATATATATATATATATATATATGCTTCTGACTTGCACAAATAGGTTCGTATTTTCCTTTATTAGTGTTTTACCCCCAGTCCTTCACAAGCGTGTACAGATTAGCCTGCCCACTATGAGCAGTCTCATCTTGTTAATTTCCTTGTGTATTACAGCTTTGGGAGCTTGCTATCAAGGGAAGCACCAAAATGGAGCAGGTAATATACAAGGAAATTGACAAGGCGAGACTGCACATAGTGGACAGGCGAATCCGGCACTTGCTAAGAAATTGGAGGAACAGGAACAACAACAAAAACACAAACCCATTTGTACAATTCAGACATCCCAAGAAAACAATACTAAAAGGTGGTGACCAAGTTACGGTCCTTCCAAAGTGCCATTTCGACATTGATTCGAGGGGCAGACATCAATGGTGAGGGAGCGAGGAGACTGGAGGCAGCAGTGGCAAGATCATGAGGAGCAGGATGGGCTTTTTTGCTGCTCCTGCCAGGCAACTGTCTAGTTACCTAGAACAAGCCACGCTACCAGGTTTGGACAAGCCACCCTGGAAAAAAGCCACCCTCACCAACTCTTCTATAAGCCATGGGTTCTCAGAGTGGCTTGTGCATGGTTAAGAAACCATGATGTATCATCCACACCACACCAGGTTCACTTGTCATGGTAAGCTACACTGATATGAACAAGGCTTACAACGTACTATGGCTTATCATTTCATACGAACCCAGTCCGTATCTCACTGCAGGCCTAAGGCCAAGTAACAACTAACTGGCCCAACATCTCACACCTGTTTTATTCTGGCAATAGCTCTTCTGTCAAAGCTGAGAAATACAAGAGTCTGTTCTAACCTCAGTTAGAAGGAGATGGATACTTTAATGATCGACATTATGTTACACAGGTAATAACATGGTCTCTTTCAAAGCATCTGTTCCAGGCTGAAGCAATTATTTGCCAAGTATTCCCTTAGAACAATGTAATTTTCTGGAGAACTAGCCCTAGAATAGGCCGTTCCTCAGAGAAGGTAAAATTGCCCTCTTGGTTATTCCGTTTTGAAAATGCCACCACTAATTGTACTGAAATATTATACCACTTCATGAATCATTTCAGTAGGAAACCTTTAAAGTGAAGCAGTTGGCTTAATCTCTACAACAAATCTAGTATCATCCAGCCTTACAGCCAGGCCCAGGAGTGGAGACTACACAACTGGGACTGTAAGCTCCCAGAGCTAATAGGCAAAATGTGCAGTTTGCACTTGACCTTCAGTCACCCACGGTGCAACTAGGAACATCTATTACAGCAAATGCTTTTAGTAGTCAAGGAAGATGATAACTAAACATGGACAATATTTGAATATAACTCAAACAACTGGGTACAGAAACACAAGAAACACATGTACAAAGTCCTCTCTGTTCTAATGCCTGATTAGTGCCAATACATTTTGAAGAGTGAAAAAACACCTTCTCCCATCATTGGGACGCTTGAGTTTTAAGAAGAAAATACTCATTTATTTCTGTTTTTAGCCTACTGAATGAAACAGATAAAAAGTGTTTTGTCCTGGAAGCACAAAAGCCAGCCTCTAAAGATCTGCACAACTAGTTGCACAGGCCAAGGGGCCTTTGGGAATGTTTATCTTGAACAGCAACTCTCCATTGCTTCATTTAAAACTGAATTTCTGCTAGAGTTTGTGATATGTAGAAATGGAGTAAGCATTATGTCTGGAAATCAGTGAAGACAAAAAGGCTTCATTATCTTTAATAGGCAGAAGTAAAGAGTCTGCATAGTGGTGCGCGAACAGTGCCCCACTGCTGAAGACTCTTGGGGCAAGAGGACCTTTTATTTGCGCCCATCAGCTGTTTTCCAGCATGCCACCTGTTTAAATCCACAATTCAAAGTCATTGGTGATGTACGTATCTCCACTGATTTCAATAAATGCATTAGGGGTCTGTGAGCCTTTCCCCGCTGGGTATGCACAAAAGATCTTAAGATTTTGCAAGCATTAGAAGGAAATACTCACAAAAGTCTGGACATTTTTCAGCGAAACATAGGGAATTTTTTATCACTGATGATGCAGCAGCAGAAGAGTGAGCAATGAAAGAAAGAAAGAAAGACAGACAGACAGACAGACAGACAGACAGAAAGAAACCAAAAACGTCACTAAGCATTCCTGAAGGCCATTGGGAGTATCTAAAGTAGTTCTTTGAATCCTGGCCAAAATGAGCTGTGATTCACTTACCCTTTTTCTTTGGCACATCCAGATAATGATTTAAGCCCCTCCCCCATCCCACTAATGTCACTTGATCATTCATTTATATGATTGGACAGAGTAATTTATTCTTTAATAATGGTAAACAATTTTGAAGGTACACTGTGATTATAATGTTGCTCATCTTTGGATCTATTTTCTGCAAGAGCCCTTCAAAGAAATGGTTGTAAAATACATGGGAAAGGCATTCCTGCTAACTACTTCCATGTAATGTGCTGATCTTATTTAAATCTCTGAATTGCTTTTGCTTGGATAGCCTGTAGGTTGATAGTTTAATTTTGCTCACTGTGTTTCACAAGGGTTTGTGTGAAGTGCTTACTGAGGACACTTGGGCAGCAGAACAAATTATTACAAAGTGTCAGAGGCTGCAAAAACATCATCTCTGTTGCAACAGTAAAAACATTGGGTTACATCCAGACAAAGTAAGGCTTTAGTCCCACTGCGATCAATAAATCAAATTAGTTACGCTTTATTTCCATTGAAATCAATGAGCCAAGTTGTGACTTACTTAAGTCGATTGATTTCAATGGGACCAAAGGGTGATTAACTTACTCTGCATCCAACCCATTGTCAATATCATCTTTATGTATACCAGAGCAATACTGTCTGCAGAGAAGGGGGGAACCTAAGGCTATGCAGAGAGAAATTATATAGGTTTTAGCTTTTCTATCAAGGTTTTTTTTTCGATATTCAAATTGTTGGGTTGCAAATATATTCTTTGTTCTACAATAACAAAAGGGAAAGTTCTGAAAGTGATTTAAGGAAAAGAGCTTTATCACAGAGGGGGATCAATTTATTTCAGTGCAGCACAAGAAATCTGACAAACCCATGTTTAAGGGATTACAGAGTTTATTACTTATTATTACGAACCTTATTATAGCATGCTTTTGAAGAAGGTCAGGTTTAAAATCCTTTTAAATGGAAAATAGAGATTATGTGTTTTCAGAAATATAATTGATTTTAAGAGGTCTATACATGTTTATTGGCAGCATTCATATTGACCCCTGCCTTTCAATAATCAAAATAAACAATGCAAGTGTATAAATCCATTTTGAAACGGGTAAGAAAATACAGCTGGATTTAATAGAATGTGGCGAGCTGTGATGCCTGGTCATGTGATGTAATGTAAATTACAGGTTGATATATATGTGTGTGTGTGTGTGTGTGTGTATGTGTATGTGTGTTGTCAATGCCAATTATATAGAGTGAATACAGTACGTGAGTTAAAGTGGGAGGGAGGAGAGAGTGAATGAAATGTTGGTGTGCTGGTGACTGATTGGTGAAGAGCATGAGGTGTTTGAAATATGAGTGTCTGCAGTCAGCTTGGAGTTGGTTGGTTAGAGTTAGTGTCAGAGAGTGCAGGGACAAGTTGTTTGTTATTTTGGGGTTGGAGATTGAGGGAGGAGTTGAGAATAGGATAGGTATAATAAAAGAAAGAAACAATGTCTTCAGTGCTTTACTGAACACACAGAAATGCATCTTATCTATTGTTTTAAAGTGTTATTAATAATCTTTTATTTTGTTCATCAACATTCAGTGTGTCATCTGTCATTCAAGATAGTGAATGTTAGGCTGACCATATGAAAAGGAGGACAGGGCTCCTGTAACTTTAACAGTTGTAGAGAAAAGGGAATTTCAGCCAGTGTCATTTGTATGCAATTAGTTCCTGGTGAAATTCCCTCTTCATCACAACAGTTAAAGGTGCAGGCACTATACTAGAGTGACCAGATACAAAAGAAGGCAGGGCCCCTGCAACTTTAACTGTTGTGATGAAGAGGGAATTTCACCAGGAACTAATTGCATACAAATGACACCGGCTGAAATCCCCTTTTCTCTACAACTGTTAAAGTTACAGGAGCCCTGTCCTCCTTTTCATATGGTCAGCCTAGTGAATGTGAGACTATAGGTATATTACTAGGATTTTTTGGTGGTGAGAGTGGTCAAAATCTGGTAGGGATTTCCTTGATCTGGACTTGAAAGTCTATCAGGGGCAAGAGTGGAAGTGAAAGGATAAACCCCCTCTTATACGCCACAAAGGTACCCATACCCTTAGGGAAGGGATCCCTAGGGGAGGGGTACGACACTAGCATCTCATGTAAAGTGGGGTTCAGCGTGACACAGCTGCCCTGCTCATTATGGTCACTGGTTTTGCCCATTACGGTTGTCCCCTGCTCCTGGCAAATGGGTCATCTAACTCATTTTCCAAGTGCAGAAACCTGCAACTGAGCAAGCCACCTCAAACATGCCAAATGTCATTTGAGAGCTAGCACACTGAAACACCATTTGAATTTAAAACTTCTACACTCAAAAGCTGACAGACTTTATAAACACAAGAGGTCACGGTTAATGTGATCAACTAGGTGTCTTTTAAAACAAATTGAACAAATATCTATGTTACCTTTACATTTCCCTGAAGGAGAGCCCCTAGGGTCTCACAATGCATTAGGTTCTATGGGGGTGGGGGTGGATGTTTTTTATTTTATTTTTACTGTAGATGAATAACATTACATTGTGCCTCTGGGTCCCCCCCCCCCCACAGTTTTGTTGAACGTGATGATCTATCTAGAGCTGCCAATGTTATACCTGGAAATGAAACCATAGCATATAGGATTTAAAAACAGGCTGTTCGCCAAACTTTAGTGGCACAATTTCAGATTTTGCCACAGGTGCAAAGGGTTCACATTGAGGAAATATGATTCAACAAAGGCCAAAGGGTAGCTCACTCTTGGAAACATTTTGGTAGCTCACTCTTAGGGAACCCCCCTAGTGTATTTTGAAATATGTGCTGAAATTATTATTTTGTATACCTCATGATAATTAGGTGTTGTCATCATAAAAAAGTGACATTTCCCCCCTTTTTTCTTGCAAATGGATTTGTGCCTTTGACATGCTTACTTAGCACAAGGGCCCATTGAATTTTTTTGTAACTATCGTCACTCAGAGATCTGGTCTGCATGATAGGACACAGTACATTGTGTACCTTGTTTGTGTCAGTTTTTTGGTATGTGTGACATCTGAACCTTATGCTGAGACTTCAGTGTGATTTGTTAATCATGCACAAACCACCCTGAGAGCCCATGGATTGTTGTTGAGTTGTTGAGCTGGTTTGTGCAGAATGGTTTGACATGATGTGTGAACCTGGCAGTATGGCCTATGAGTGGCTTGTCAGCATGAGCTATGAAGCTGCCTGACAAGAGCAGTGAAAAATTCGGCCACTCCACGGAATCTCATTACTGCCGCCTTCCCCATCCATTGTCAGTGCTATCTGCCCCTCCACCAATACAGAAATGACTCTCGGAGATGTCCTTAACATGTCTGCAACTTTTTTTTTCTTTTTCTCTGCTTGCGCAGTGGATTTTTTTATGCAGTTTTAATAATATGTGTCATGTTTTAATCAGTTTTATGTATTTTATCATGTTGTTGTTCCCCGCCTCGATCCAGACGGAGAGGCGGGTAAGAAATAAATTATTATTATTATTATTATTATTATTATTCATAATCAGATTTTTAAAATATTTTTTGCTTCCAAACTCTATGCAAAGTATGCAATTTTCACAACAACTTACACATCATTATCATCATCATCTTCATAATATTATGAACCCTTTTGCACAGTAGTGAAGGACCAAAAAAGAAAACAAAAAAATTGTGAATGTAATATTTACTCAGAAAAGGGTTAGCGATTGGCAGGGACTGGGGGAAAGGAGTCAGAAAACTTTCCCTTCATAGGGTATATGAGGATACAAGAGGAGTCATGCCGCAAAGGCCCCTGGGATACTTTCATGGTGCAGGCAGGAGAACTAAGGGGAAAACAAGTCATGGCAAGCCACAGAGTTCCTGATAGTCTGTCAGGAGTAATGTTGGTTAGGAAGCAACCAACCAACCCATCATGGCTTGTTCCCAGAATGACTTATTGTGACATAGAAACTTGTGCAAAGACGAGAACCTTTTGCTTTAATGTAGGGCCATGTTTGTGTGCACATGAGAAAGGGGAGCTGAAATCCTCTAGCAAATTTGGGAGCAGTGTGTGTGTGAAATTAACAAATGGGCAAAACTCACTGCTGCCAATGGAAGTTTTGTCCACCATGTTCCCCCCCCCCCCCATGTAGTATTAGCTGATGCTCTACTGTGGAAGGTCTTGAAAAATCAATGGCTGCCCTCACTTTTTCCCAGAAGCCCCATTAGAGTAATTCTGTGTCGTCACATAGCATCACTCCAGAAGTTCTGTTTTTTTAAAGGGGGGAAGGTGGATGCTTGAGGAGGAACTCTGGTGGTAGCAGTGAGTTAACCCAACTCTTAATTTTGTCATTCCAAAATTAGCTAAGACGCCTCTTCATTTTGAAACTCACAAGAGGGTCACCTTTAGTAGAGGCAATGGCCTCTGATGTTCCTGAGGTGTGTGGTCTAATTCACCAAGAAACTCCTCCCAGGATGGTCAATGGTCAGGAATGCTGGGAGTTGAAATCCAAAACCTCTGGAGATCTATTTTCTGGCCATTCCAGGTTTAAAACACAGGGTAGGAGGACCATTTCTTCTTGGGCTCTCTAAATGGCACCTTTTTAATAATGGCTAACTAATACAGCTATTTCTGTAAAAAGGTGATGTGGAGTAAAGAGGAGTATAGCCATCGGACACAACTAGTAAGAGTCTGGGCAACAACAACATCATTTAGGTAAGTTTCTGAAAACAATTATTTATATGCATGCATAAATATGTATTTAATGACACATAATTAGTAACCAAAGATATACCCTGGAAAATGTAGCCACAAATATAATTACCTTGGAAAACATTTCATATCACACATGCAATTTCTGAGAATGCCTATAGATAATTTCACTTGTAATCAAATTTCACTTGTCTATAGATTTTTAATTGCTCTCTTTCATCACTTTATTTCAGGCTGCTTGATTCTTTTTTAATGCTGTGTTAAGAAGGCATGGTGGAAGTAAAAGAGGAAAAAGAATGGTAAGTTGAGCCATTTAGCCTGGCTGTATTTAATCTTATCACTTTAACCTCTAAAGAAGAGACTTATTATACATTTGTAATGCCAGCCCAGTCCAGGAATGACAAGCTTTAAAGATGTCACATGAGACAGTTGGGTAATCAGAACTCTCAGGATGGAGGCTGTTATTTCCACCTGTCATAAGACCTCAGTGGGAAATGACTGTTATGTTACGATGGGCACAGTTCCCTCCTGTAAACAACTTCCATACTCTGCAATTTAGGTGCTAAAAGTTTTGAAGTTCAGTGATTTAGGAAAATGTCATCATTTTGTACCTGTCGTCACACATTACCAGGTCAAAGAGAAAAGGATTTATTTCCCTCCAAGAAGTCCAGCGTCTTGCTACTTTAAACATGGGGCCCCTAACATGGTGCCAGCAGGTGATATTACACCTACCCCCTGCCCCCTGCCCCCTGTGGCTGCCCCCTGCCTCCTGCCCCAACCAATTAAATGTGTGTGAATGTGTGTGTGAATAGTCTGTGTGCACCACAGGGAGAAGTGTGGGCCTCTCACCTCCCACTATTTGTTTCCACAGAATGCTTCTGCGCCCACTTGGACCAAGATACATCCTTAGGAAATAAAGGAGGCAGGTCGTTGGGGGATAATGCTTCTATCTGCGCTGCAATAAGACACCCCCACCCCCGCAAAAAAACCCCATCCACCTGAGGGAGTGAGGGGAAAAATAAAAAATGGGATGGTGATACTTTTTGTTCCCTCAAAGAAGGGCAGCAAGGTAGATTAGTCACATGGTCTGTCTGCAGGACAGACCATGTGACACACACAGTTCTGTCTTCCAGCACTTTGCCATTCTCCACTCACTCCTCCAGCTGGCTGCCATACTGTCCCCATCCTCCTGTGGCTGTCTAATTCTTCATAAAGAGAGGACTTGCTCCAAAGATGCTATCTGAGCTGAATTAGTTATTCGTAGGACCAACGAACTGTTGTGTTTGTGAAAACCTGCCCCATCAACATCATCTTATTATTATTATTATTATTCATCATATCATATTCCTATGTATGTAATGTTTTCCCATTTTTTCCTCTTTACAATTCTTTTTTTGTTCTGTTTTGTTATTATTCATAATAAAAAGGAAAAAGGAAAAAAATCATCATATTATTCAACTAACCATAGTACAAAAACTAGAACAAAAGCTAGACTGCCCATTCATACTAATAGTGTCATGTGGAATGTCATATTTATTTTAATCACGTGCATTTTCAATATGTAGGTTTTGGTTTGAGTAAAATGGCAACAGCCAAGAGTACTACAGCATTAAGTAGACTGATGAAAATTGCAACTTAACAACTCTGTTTTTCTCTCTTTCTTAAATCAATTGTTTTCTCTGCTGTTGTTGTTCTTAACAGCTGAGATGAATGACTTGGGGTGGGGGTGATGTCAGAGAGAAACAAACCAGATTTTCTGAATGTAGTGTCAGAAATTATTGAGTGGAACTGATAAACATGCCAGGCCTGGGAAACAATAAACAAATATGGAGACAGATTCATTCTGCCTTAGGAAATGTTGCCATCACTTTATTCACAATTACTTTAAAAAGCAGTGAAATGTCCAAGAGGGAAAAAGACAAAGGGAAGAAATTATTAACCAGGCAGATGGTAGCTATAAATGCAGTGGAAGTTTCAAGATGTTGTAACTCAGTTCCACATTCTCTCTCATCTACTACAATCTCCAAGAACATATATAGCATGAACAGTGAAATGTTGTGCATCTTGTCCAAATGTAAAAGTCCACTGCAGAAAATATATATTTTAAATAATTAATTGTACAATGAAAAATGTCCATGTAAAATATAGTCACATAAACTGGGCATTGATAACAAGAATGCGGAGTGATTTCCCCCCCTCCCATTAGTATTCTTTATCTCAGACAATAATAGCTTTATGCATAATTGCCTCAATAATTTCACAAAGTATATCTGGACCAATTTAACATTCAGAGAATGATATATTGTAATTATTTCATCTAATTTGAAATGAGCGAAAATCAAGAGTTGGGTACAGTACCTTGGCTTTGTCTCTCATAGAACCTTTACCCAGGATCGACATTTTTGCACCTGTTTCTTCTTGTAATCTTTTCAAGGAGTTTCCTCTTGGGCCAAGCAATTTCCCCACAAAATTAAACTAAAAAATAAACAGAATAGGTAGGAATGGAAGTTAGAAAAGTTTGTTTCGATAAATGCAGTACATATTGTGTAGCATAGAAGAAATATTAGGAAAAATGGATGGATAAAGCTGACAATTTTGCTTTATCCCACATTTAGATTTTTTTAAATCTCAAATTCTTTCTTTTTCAAATATGAAGAAAATTACAAATGTTTGTCTTTAATAAAAACTGAAATGAAATGAAATTTCTATCCATCTGCACTGGTCCAATTCAATTGATATAGCTATTTCCACCATGGAGAGAACCATGTTGCATCTACCAGCCATATAGCTGTTAAAGATTAGGAGCCTGTCATTGAAACTCGTGGACATCACCACATCTTCTGGCAGTGAAATGCTTTAGGCAAAGATGAGTTAAGCATCTCCTTCTGGTCTACTGTATCTCCCTGAAAATGCCTTCCATTGTGGACAAGGGCTTGCCACCACAAATAAAGTTTTCTCTGGGTGCACGATACCAACAACATTTTCTTTCCTTTATTAAACGGAATCTATTAAATTTGGCCAAAACAACAAGGGGTCTTGTGACACCTTAAAGTCTAATAAATTAATTGTGGCATAAGCAACCATGAGCTATAATCCACTTTATCAGAACAATACGAGAAAGGGCCATAGTAAACATGAAGGAATGGCTTACGACCAACTGTGTCAATCTTTTCAATGTGTGAGGACAACAATACTCTTATAATTCTGACCTTGCCATAGCCAAAAGTCAAAAATGACCAACTGCAGTGAAGAAAGCACACATAAAAGTGAAGAAAGCACACACTCAGTGCACAGAATGTGTGAGGCAAGTGCTCTTTGTGACTAGTATCTGCTAACCAAAAGTTTTCAAGGCCAACGGTCTTTTGCCAATTTCAAGATCTTTGGTCATAGTGAGAAAAGAAAGTAGTTCCCCAAGCTCCTCAATTATTGACAAACTCAATAATTATTTTGGTAGGACAATACATTAATATGGAGCTTAGAAATCCCACTTTCTTTTATCACTATGACAAAAGATCTTGATAAAAGGCCTTTGACTTTGAAAACATTTGGTTAGGAGATACAAGCTATTGAAGAGCGCTTGTCACCATGTTCAAAGGTGGTGTCCTCCTCCATTCAGTGCTCCCTACATCAGAGGAGATGGGTGGGTAGAAAGTAGATCTCTAGATGCTTTGGACTCCAACTCTCAGCATTCCTGACTATTGGACACACTGGCAGAACCTTCTGGGAGCTGAAATCCAAAGCATCTGGAGATCTACTTCTCTCCATCCCTGCCCTGTGGTGAAGTCTACCCAAGTATTTTTAAACCCTTCTATGTTTAGTTTTGCTTTGTTTTTAGTACAGGGGCATGTTAGTCAGTTTTGACTTTTTTATGGGAGTCTATTGCAGGCTCAGGTCTGTTACAGTCAATCACTGATCCATGGACTTCAAATCCTAACCACCAACCTCTCTGTCTGATCTGTGTTCAGCCATAGTTTGTTTGCTCTCATTGAACCCCTACACACATTCACAGTATCTGAAGAGACCAGAGCAGGTCAGATATTTAGAATATACTTAATTTCTAGGGATGTGCACTGACCCCCCGGATCGGATCGGATAGCGGATCGGAATCGGACCTGGGGGGTCGGATCGGATCGGATCGGATCGGAGGCTGGTCGGATCGGATCGGACCAGATGTCCGATCCGGATCGGACGCCATTTTGAATGCTTTTTCCCATAGCCAAGTATTGTTTTACAAAAACGCCTATAACTTTTTCATTTTTAAAGATAGAAGGATGAAACTTGGGGACATTGTAGACTGGTTAGGGATAGTTATCTGTGAGAAATTTCAGAAAGATTGGTGCATGCGTTTTGTGGCAATTAATTTTTTAATAAATACCCAGGAATGCTTATAACTTTGTCATTTTTAAAGTTACAAACATGAAACTTTGCCACATTGTAGGAGGTACCTTGGGACCTATGTGTGTGAAATTTCAGAAACATAGGTGCTTGCCTTGTGTGGCAATTAATTTTAGAAAAATAGGTAGTAGTGGGGTAAATACAGTTACGCCTCCCATTTTTTTATTTTTTAAGATACAAACAGGAAACTTGGGCACATTACAGGTACCACTTGCCTTGATATGTGAGTGAAATTTCAGAAACATTGGAGCTTTCCTTGTGTGGCAATTAATTTTTGAAACAATGAGGAAAGAAACACCTATAACTTTGTCATTTTTAAAGTTACACACATGAAACTTTGCCACATTGTAGGTGGTACCTTGGGACCCATGTGTATGAAATTTCGGAAACGTAGGTGCTTGCCTTGTGTGGCAATTAATTTTTTAATAAATACCCAGGAATGCCTATAACTTTGTCATTTGTAAAGTTACACACATGAAACTTTGCCACATTGTAGGTGGTACCTTGGGACCTATGTGTGTGAAATTTCAAAAACGTAGGTGCTTGCCTTGTATGGCAATTAATTTTAGAAAAATGGGTAGTAGTGGGGTAAATACAGTTACGCCTCCCATTTTTTTATTTTTTAAGATACAAACAGGAAACATGGGCACATTACAGGGAACACTTCACTTGATAGGTGTGTAAAATTTCAGACAGCTGGGTCCAGGCATGTGGTGGCAATTAATTTTTGAAACAATGAGGAAAGAAACGCCTATAACTTTTTTATTTTAAAAGTTAGAAGTCTGAACATTGCTCACTTTGTAGATGGGTTAGGGGTAGATATGTGTCAGAAATTTCAGAATGATAGGTCCAGGCATTTGATGGCTATGGAATTTTTAAATTACATGTTTCAAAAAAATTTCTACAGAGGCCAGGTCTTCCTTTCCTCCCCCTCCCGCTTCCCGCGAAGAAAAGGAAACACTGTCTCGTCTCGATCCCTTTGATCCTTGCTAGTATCCATTACAGGGCTCGTGTCTGCTTGAGTAAAAAAGTGAAAGTAGGAAAGCAGACACGAGCCCTGTAATGGATACTAGCAAGGATCAAAGGGATCGAGACGAGACAGTGTTTCCTTTTCTTCGCGGGAAGCGGGAGGGGGAGGAAAGGAAGACCTGGCCTCTGTGGAACATTTTTTGAAACATTTAATCTAAAAATTCCATAGCCATCAAATGCCTGGACCTATCATTCTGAAATTTCTGACACATATCTACCCCTAACCCATCTACAAAGTGAGCAATGTTCAGACTTCTAACTTTTAAAATAAAAAAGTTATAGGCGTTTCTTTCCTCATTGTTTCAAAAATTAATTGCCACCACATGCCTGGACCCAGCTGTCTGAAATTTTACACACCTATCAAGTGAAGTGTTCCCTGTAATGTGCCCATGTTTCCTGTTTGTATCTTAAAAAATAAAAAAATGGGAGGCGTAACTGTATTTACCCCACTACTACCCATTTTTCTAAAATTAATTGCCATACAAGGCAAGCACCTACGTTTTTGAAATTTAGCACACATAGGTCCCAAGGTACCTCCTACAATGTGGCAAAGTTTCATGTGTGTAACTTTAAAAATGACAAAGTTATAGGCATTCCTGGGTATTTATTAAAAAATTAATTGCCACAAAACGCATGCACCAATCTTTCTGAAATTTCTCACAGATAACTATCCCTAACCAGTCTACAATGTGCCCAAGTTTCCTGTTTGTATCTTCAAAAATAAAAATGTGGGAGGCATAACTGTATTTCTCAGTGGGAAAGTGCAATGCAATGATTCCCTATGGGAAAGTGCAATGCAATGATTCCCTATGGGAAAGTACTGTCCAATGAATCCTTATGGGCAAGTGCTGTCCAATGAATCCCTCATTGTTTCAAAAATTAATTGCCACACCAGGCAAGCACCAATGTTTCTGAAATTTTACACACATATCAAGTGAAGTGTTCCCTGTAATGTGCCCAAGTTTCCTGTTTGTATCTTCAAAACTAAAAAAATGGGAGGCGTAACTGTATTTACCCCACTACTACCCATTTTTCTAAAATTAATTGCCACACAAGGCAAGCACCTATGTTTCTGAAATTTTACACACATAGGTCCCAAGGTACCACCTACAATGTGGCAAAGTTTCATGTGTGTAACTTTAAAAATGACAAAGTTATAGGTGTTTCTTTCCTCATTGTTTCAAAACTTAATTGCCACACAAGGCAAGCTCCAATGTTTCTGAAATTTCACTCACATATCAAGGCAAGTGGTATCTGTAATGTGCCCAAGTTTCCTGTTTGTATCTTAAAAAATAAAAAAATGGGAGGCGTAACTGTATTTACCCCACTACTACCCATTTTTCTAAAATTAATTGCCACACAAGGCAAGCACCTATGTTTCTGAAATTTCACACACATAGGTCCCAAGATACCTCCTACAATGTGGCAAAGTTTCATGTTTGTAACTTTAAAAATGACAAAGTTATAAGCATTCCTGGGTATTTATTAAAAAATTAATTGCCACAAAACGCATGCACCAATCTTTCTGAAATTTCTCACAGATAACTATCCCTAACCAGTCTACAATGTCCCCAAGTTTCATCCTTCTATCTTTAAAAATGAAAAAGTTATAGGCGTTTTTGTAAAACAATACTTGGCTATGGGAAAAAGCATTCAAAATGGCGTCCGATCCGGATCGGACCTCATCGGATCGGATCGGATCGGATCGGAGGTTGGTCGGATCGGATCGGATCGGATCGGATTTTCCCGATTTTGGGTCGGATCGGATTCGGATCGTGGATCGGATCCGATCCGATGCACACCCCTATTAATTTCATTTATTACATTCCTATACCGCCCAATAGTCAAAGCTCTCTGGGGGCTTTACAAAGATTTAAAACCTTAAAAAGTACAATAGTGTGCATAATATAAAAACAGTTTAGCTACAAACATATAAAGAGACATGAGGCACACTATGTGCCATTTTGTCAGAACAGAATGAGAAAGAGCCATAGTAAACATGAAGGAATGGCTAAAACCCATCCTATGCTGCCAAATGCCTGGGAGTACAGCAAGGTCTAAACTTGATGGTGAAAGGATAACTTTGTTGGAGCCAGGCAGGCCTTGCTGGGGAATTCATTCCATAAATATAAATACATATATTTAGAAAATATATACTTTAGAAACTTTCTATCAGTTACCCAGAAACATTACTGCTAGAGGGCTTGCTCTCAAAATGTGTACTGAATTGCATAAAATATGTACACAGGGAATTTTAAATATTGTCATGACAATGTAAATAAATGATTGGTTTTTTTTTTAAAAAAAAGCCATTTATGAGGTGACACTCATGTATGCATGCATAAGGCAGAGTAAAATCTTAAAAACAATGTTGCTGCTTATTATCAATTTCTTTAACCTCAGATTCTTGAAGCCAGAAACACATTTCAAACCAAGATATATACCTGTTTCTTGGGTGGGGGGGAAATATGCAAGCTGCAATTACCAGCTACCACTACTACCACCGAGTAGGTGATAAGGTACCAATAGGTTCCTACCACCACCAAATGATGGGTGAGCATTGGCTTGCTACTGCACTACTGTCAAGACCTACAGTGGTATGACAACGTAATGTTGAATTGAACTAATAGCCTGAGCAAGAAGGTAATGTCATTTTCCATCTTGCCTATCTTATTTATTTCTTATTCACATTGGTATACAACCTTATCTGCTAAAAAGCCATCAAGGTTATATACAACAATCTTCAAGAACATTGTCCCAAAGAATAGACTTTAGCTTGTAGAATGAAAAATGCAGCTTCCTGCTCACCTGGGAGCCAGGTTTTGGTGGCGTGCAGTCCCAGTGGGAAGGGAGGGAGCAGCGTAGATTCAGTGCAGTGGTGACAGAGGTCCAGCTACAGAGGTTCAGGTCCTCCAACATAGGGAGGCCTGGGAGCCAATTATGGGGCCCTGGCTGGTTCAGAAGGTAAGACTTCGTGGATGGACTGGAAGAAAGACTATCTTCCTCTGACCTGCCCATTGGTTGTAAAAGCCAGGCCTCCCACACGGCTTTGGCATGGCCATCACTGACTTTCCCGCCCACACTAAAGTAACATATCTCTTGCTGTGGATTAACATCAGTTGCTGGCTAACAGGGCTGGGAAGGAATTTTACCTGCATATGAATTGGTGCTGTGGTGCAGGGTTTTCATCTTTCCCATTGCAAGAACATTAATCCAAGTGTAGACAATGGAACTGTGTGACAGGACACGTGTAAATGGAAGGCCCACTACAAAGCCTTTCAATTATTTGTCACAACTTCATGGGTGAGGAAGGCATTGGTCTAGGTCCACTGGTAAAGAAGTTTAGCTTCCTCATTCCTCATTCTCTCAGAGGGGTCCCTATAAGAATCAGCATCAAGAATCAGCCCGGTGCAGGGTGGCACTTCTGCTGCATTCCAGGACAGTAGAGAAAGGGCTCACTCTAATGGTCCTTATGTGAGCACCTGACTCCTGCCTTCCCACTGAGGCCTCTAGCATGCATGCAGGCCAAGGTAGAAGGATTGGACAGCAGGCAGGAAACTCAATTAACAGATCTATGCTCTATACTCCCACCAAAATTCTATTCCAAGCTGAAACCAATAATGTTGTGGCCAGTAATTTCATCCAATCAAGGCTCTGTTTCATTTGTTTCCCTCCCCCTCTTTCTCCCTGCCCTTCCACAGAGGAACCAGCTACATGCATCCACACACAAATAACAGATTAGATTACCTGCCCAGCTTAAACTATAGCTTCCTATCAACCTAGTTCTCTGATCTAACAGCATTAAATCAGCCACTTTACTGTTTTGTTAAAAATAGGGAGGGGGGGAATTGCAATACATGTAACATTTTTAATCCTCCAAAACCTGGAATTTCATATTTTTATTGCTGCATTTTTTACTATGCACTAAATCATACCAACTGCCTAAATCCAGGGAAAAGTATACACAGAGAAAGCCCATATGTTGGCCCAGTGCCATCAAACAGATGGCCAGTAACTCTAAGCAAACATCTTCCAGAGTACAAGTCCATACGGATATAACAAACTATTCCCTCTGTTTTTAGTCTAGTAATTTTCTGTCAGAAATTGGTAACAAGTTGTGGCATGTAAATAAAGGAATATAAAGAGTTTTAGCATTTAAAATAATCTTTCTGGTGAAAAAAATAAATGCGCTCAGTCTCCAATGTATCTTTATTTGGGGAAACTTAATGAAGCCCTTCTGGAGAAAAACTGTCAAGTTATTTTCCCTTTTACATAGATTAGCATTTTGATTTATGATCTTCTAATCTGTAAATAATACTGATGTTGCATTGTATCGTTTGTTCATTGGAAAAAAAAAACCTCCTAAGTAATTAGAGGAAACTATGAGGACTTTCAAATGGGGGTGAGGGGGAATCGTGTTTCCTTACTGTTGCTCTCTTCCTGGTTCACTTCCGTTGGAAACAAGCACAATTACAACGAAAAGGAAGCAGTGACCACATGGCCTGTACATTTCAATGGGACAATGCGCTCTAGTGGGCATTTTACAATGCAACCTCAGAAGAGTTGGGTTGTCTGAGGTTTATTTTGTGATGCTAAAACTGGGAAAAGGAGCAGGAGACATGCAGGAGGCTGACTGCATCATCAAAAGGACCCAGGAACATCCGTGAGTACCCAGTAATAAGCGTGCTATAAATCGCTTGCTTAAGATGCTCTAAGAACAGAACATAGGAAGCTGTTCTGTACTGAATACAACCCTTGGTCCATTTAGTAGGCTGACCAGATAAAATCCAGGTCAGGGCTCATGTAACTTTAACAGTTGCAGGGAAAAGGGAATTTCAGCCAGAGTCATTTGTATGCAATTAGTTCCTGGTGAAATTCCCTCTTCATCGCAACAGTTAAAGGTGCAGGCACTATATAGAGTGACCATATACAAAAGAAGGCAGGGCCTCTGCAACTTTAACTGTTGTGATGAAGAGGGAATTTCACCAGGAACTAACTGCATACAAATGACACTGGCTGAAATTCCCTTTTCTCTACAACTGTTAAAGTTACATGAGCCCTGACCTGGATTTTATCTGGTCACCCTACCATTTAGCCCAGGATTGTCAACACTGACTGGCAGTGGCTTCCCAGGATTTCTGGCGGGAGTTTCTCCAGCCCTATTTGGAGATGCCAGGGATAGAACCTGGAACCTTCTGTCTAAAGCATGCTAACAAAAACTAAGGCTACAATCCTACGCACACTAACCTGGGAGTAAGCCTCACTTAACTCAGTAGGACTTAAGGTGAGGTTGATCCCAAAGCTAGTGCCACTGCATATGATTCCCCCCCCCCCCCATGGAAATGAGATGTTTAACACTGGAATTACCAGCCAGCTGCCATGACTTGAAGTATTTCTCTTCCATTACCCTGTACCCTCAAGAATATCAGGGCAACTATGAGCCTATCTACACTAGGCTGACCATATGAAAAGAAGGACAGGGCTCATGTCTGCCTTCTTTTGTATATGGTCACTCTAGTATAGTGCCTGCACCTTTAACTGTTGTGATGAAGAGGGAATATCACCAGGAACTAATTGCATACAAATGACACTGGCTGAAATTCCCTTTTCTATGAAACTGTTAAAGTTACATGAGCCCTGTCTTCCTTTTCATATTGTCAGCCTAATCTACACTACTGCTTTAAAATGGTTTAAAATGGTTTATAACAGTAGTGATGACTGTTGGGGCCCAGGACACATTCCATATACAGTTTTCAAAACATTTTCAAAGTGTCATATCCTGCGTGTGTAGATAGGCTCTATGTTGCTGCTGTATAAACTGCCAGCTTCTGTTTATGTGGTGATTGACCTCCACTAAGCCACACTGGATAAATAACAATGGGCAGTAGCCAAAGATGTCAATCTGCTAATGCAAATTACATTGTGCTAGTGTAAGGGACCACAAGCGCAAAACCAATAGCTTGTGTAGAATCCCCTCTGTCTCTATCTCTCTCCTTCAATCCCAGCCCAAGAATGAAGCTCAGTTGAGTTACACAATCAGTACAGCTAACGCCAGCAATAAATATAACAGGAACTTTAATTAAAACAACAGATTCTCCACAGGACTTGCTTCTGAGTAGACATAGCAAATTACCACCAGTGGATAGAACAGTGAAAGCAGAGGTGAGTAAGGCCCTCAGATGGTGAAGTTATGGAGCTGTCCCACTGAACTCTGTGCAGGAAATCGGGGATGCACTTATAATTAGCAGCATAGCCAGAGGGGCAGTGAACACCCAGCAGATTTGGGGCATCTTCTGGAGTGATTATCTCTGACAAAGATGGTGTGTGTGGGGGAGAACCGTTTACAACCCAAGGGCCAAATTTCCAAATTCAGTCTTGGTGGAGAAGCTCTTGGGGGACCACATTTCATTAATGTATGTAACTAAAGAGGGCAGAACCAAAGGCGAATGGAGTGGGGACAAAATAACTTAAGTTACCAGCATATTTTAACTTCAATCACTTACTGCCAGTAACTAGGCCTTAGAAGAGAGCTTTCGACCTTTTGTAATGTGGGACAAAAACTGCACAAAAACTGGAAAGCTACTGGACCATTGGGAGGGAGAAGGAGGCAGGGACAAGGGATGGGGGCACAGCTATCTGGGGAACCCTAGAGGGCCAGATTGGGAGCATGTGTTATGAGCTTGAGGTCCCACACCCTTTGTCTTAGCTGAACCGTATGCCAAGCACAGGACTTCACCAGAAGCAGCAAAGGCATTCAAAACAGATAAAACCTTGGTGAATTTGTAAAAAAATACTATAATATAGGCTGACCATATGAAAAGGAGGACAGGGCTCATGTAACTTTAACAGTTGAAGAGAAAAGGGAATTTCAGCCAGTGTCATTTGTATGCAATTAGTTCTTGGAGAAATTCCCTTTTTGTCACAACAGTTAAAGTTGCAGGGGCCCTGCCTTCTTTTGTATATGGTCACTCTAGTATAGTACCTGCAACTTTAACTGTTGTGATGAAGAGGGAATTTCACCAGGAACTAATTGCATACAAATGACTCTGGCTGAAATTCCCTTTTCTCTACAACTGTTAAAGTTACATGAGCCCTGTCATCCTTTTCATATGGTCAGCCTAGTATAATAAAACAAGGCCTTGCCACTCGTTGTGACAGCAATTATTAAAAAGCAGCTCGGCAAGACAATCAAAATACAGGGTCCATAAGCTAAAATAAAATGTGTGTAAAAATAAGTAAGCAACCAAAGAGCTCACCCAAACATGGCCACCATTGTTGCCACCATCTTGGTTCTCCTAAATGATATTCTTCACCACAGGCAGAAGGCTATGGCTTTGATAAATGTGAGCAATAGTGGGACAATAGTGGCATGGATAGCTCAGTCGCCATCGATTATCAAAGGAGACAATCACCTTGCGTGGAGTATTTCAGCAGACATCTCTGATCAACCCTCTGAGGAAAGCCTTTGAAAGAACACAGGCCGAAACGCGTCAGACTTTGAAATAAAGGTTATTATTTTTTTGCATCATGAGAACCTGTTTCTCCTTTTTTCTGTCCCTGGATAGCTGGGCCAGATTCTTGTGTGGATGAGAGTGAGATGAGAGAAGGCTGCCCTCACTCCCTTTCATCGCTGATCTCAAACAAAACACTCACTGATAATAAATGTTTAATGAAAAATCAGGCCTAGTTGTAACGCAGGTTGGGGGTCCGCCTCTTTCTTACTCACGGCAAAGCTCAGAACCACTTGCAGCTTGCAGCAAGTAAATGTACACTCTCCAGAAGCAAGACTATTTTCTACCAAGTATCCAACTGAGCTGCTTTTTAATCAAGAACTCTCAATTAACCTGACCCTCAAGCTCTAGCACATTGTCACATGGCATAAATGTAAACAAAAATGCAGATCTTGCAAGAAACATTCACGCACGGGTCCATCGGGAATGCCGGGGAACATTTAAAATTTGCTTGCAGCTACGGCTGCCGCTTTATCTAAAACCGGTGGTGTAAATGTTTGGGAGAACGGGCTGGATTTCCCAGTTAACAGTCGTGTTTTTTTTAATAGTTACTTATGTTGCAGCATTTATATATCAATTTTCAACATTTACTTACAAAGAGATATACAATATAAAATGTAATAACAGCCATTTCAAAAATCAATCAATAAAACTGAAATTAGAAACAGTCAAGCAGCATTTTTATTAAACAGCCACCACAAAGGGTAGCTAGGTAGAAATGATGGATTTTTGTTAGTTTTTGAAAAGCAACAAATTATACAGCTTGGTGCACCTCCCAGGGGAGGGCATTTCACTTAGATGGGGCAACTACGAAGAAGGCCCTGCTCCTAGTAGATGCCAATTTTGTATCACTAGAAAAACGAAATCCCCAGCAGATCTCAATTGTAGAGAAGATGTTCCCTGTGATACTTCAGATCCAGAATTTACTTCATTTACTGAATTTACTGAATTTACTTCATTTACTGAATGGAGCCAGAATGTGTACTGAATGGAATACTGCTGGACCAGGATCCCAACACAGCCGTTAAAAAATTACTATGGTGTAGTCAATTTTTACATCAAGACAGAATCTTTAATCAAACCTGTGGACAAATTATTGAAAAAAGGCATTTGGGGAAGCTGATTTATGCAAAGGGCATTCAGTCCCAAGCTAGCTTCAAAGGTCCAAGCCCAGGGATTCTCTGGATATTGTTCAGCTCTTCTGAGCCACAATCAGGAACTCCACAGCCCTGTGCAGCTATTATACACACACACACACACACGTGCAAAAATGGAAGTGAAACTGTATGAGTACTTTAAATTCCGGGGATCATCAGACGAGCGTTTTATAGCACTCTCGTCATGGATTTTTGCGGGTCCTTTTCATGACGCCTTCTGCATACCTCGCACTCCTTCTTCTCATTTTCCCATTTTTTTAAAAAAATACCCTGGAAAATCCATTTTTTTCTCCTACAGTGAAATGTGTCGCCATTTCCTGCTGTGTGCAGGACAAGCAGCATGATAAAAGGCCACATGGTCTTTGTTTACTTCCTCTTTCTTCAGTGTCTGAAGAAAGAGGAAGCTGCTTGTCCCTATTGTGGGACAGTTGCATGAGATAAAGCAATGGGAGGGAAATGTGATTTGCACACACACCCCCCCGTCTGATTAAACTCTCAGTTGCACTTTTTACTCATATGTTTCGCATGTACTGCATATTCCTAGTAAACTGCATCCAAGCATTCTGTTCCATGCTTAGTAAATATACAGCAGAAACTTCTCATATGGACATAGGCATCAATCACATAACCACATTGGAGGATAATTCCCCAATGAAAGACAACAGCACCGTCTTATTTTAAGTCAATGGAGATTGTTACGCTGCGAGGTCTATCAATTGTTTTTATGAAACATTTTTAATTGCATGATCAGCCTGTATTATGTATTATATATAACCTGGCTGACATCCAAGTTGGGGGAGACTTAATTATTTCAGAAATTGTATATCAAAATCTAATTAAAGGATGCATTATAATTCACTGGAATTTTGATTTCATCATTAATAGCAATTATAATTAAGGCAGCACTTACATAGTGATTTGCATGTTCACAACGCAAGGCAAACATTAATTTTCTTATTCAAGTCATGTTCATATTCAATGGAAAGTACTTATTTTAATTTGACTGACATGCCCATACTCATTAACATAGCTTTAAAGAGACAGTATTTATTTAAAAGCAGTTCTGTTTGAACTCAACATTTTGAGAATATGGGTAGACAGGGAAATGATACCTGAAAGTGTGCAAAACTGTGTTTCTTTTTATTTGACATGATATAAGACTCATGTCTTACAGTGCTCTCTGGGCCTACTATAGCAGTCACATTTTTACAATCTTACAAAGGCCAGTTCATACATGCATGTTCAGCACTTGATGACTGCAAGATCCAGTGGAGACTTGTATGTGTGAATGAAACCCACAGGTTCAACACTACAGACAGAACTTCTGTATTGTCTTATATCATTTGAAATGGAGTCAGTTCACACATTCAGTTGCCAAGGCTCTCCTCACTTGATGGCTGGTGGCTGAATGTGTGAAATGATTCCATTGAAAAGCATTGTGTTTTTTAGAGGATTGGAGGGAATTTGAAAGCATGAATTGTGATGTTATATCGGTGATGCATCCTGACTTGTTTTTGCAACCATCGAGAGATGAAAGGTACTGAGTCATGGTTAAAGCCTTGGATTAGGACTGGCAAGAGCCAAGTTCAACTATAAATACCAGGGCCAAATTATGTATCTGGTAATTTCCTAGTTGCTTATCTATTCATATTTTTGCAATGCAAGCTAACGAACAAACAACGTCCTCTTGACTGAATACATTTTCTGAATTTTTTCCTTCTTATTTTGTTTATCACTGGATATTTTTTTAAAATTTTGTCACCTTTAAAAATTGTTTTAACAAAAAGGATTGTGGGCATGCTTGAGCGTGTTTGTGGTTAATCATGAGGACTGATTCTCAATGTTACGTTATCCATCAGAGGATTCACATGCGTCTAGCATTCTTAGTACCTTTGCTATTAAAAACAAAACAATGGGTTTGCAAACCCTCTTCAGATCAAAACTTTGATCCGGGTTAGTGTTCATCATAGTTAGCCCTGCTACAGATGTAACATGAAACTATGGTTCAAGCAAACCACAGGAGGTTGGATGAAATTGGGCAGGAGAAAGTGGGGTGGGCATCCAACTTCACATTCCAAATCTTATATCTGAACTAAACCTCTGATGTAGAAGTCTCTAGAGAAAGCTCTAGTGGTTTCTATGCCATTCAGAATAGTGCAATGTCATTACGAAAAAAGTAAGTGCATGTTTTGTTTTTTATTTTAATCTGGGAGAGTCTCTGTGAGAATTGTGTAGGGATTTGAAGAGTACTGCAAATTATTGATGGGCAAGTTCTCCCAGGTTCTGAAAGAAACTGCCTCAAATTAAGCCGAGATATTTTACAATATCGCTTTCACATGTGTTCACCCATCTGTTCTATCCTGTTTCCACATTAATTTGGATCTTTTTTAAAAGAAAAAAGGATGGATCAGGTCATTTGCAATGGTTTAATTCTAATGTGTGTGTTCCTCGGTGATCATGTGCTTCTCCTGGATGACTATTTCTGCCCATTGTTTGGTGCACATCTTACACTATACTGGTGTGCCAGTAGGCAGCTAGTGAGAGCGCCCCATGGACATACCAAATTGATTTAGTTGTTAGAATTAAAATGATTACAACAAAAATGAAATCTTTGTTAGATGGGTCATTACTATTAATGTGGGGAAAGGGGAAATGAACAAGAAAATGTTCAACTTGAAAAGCAATGGGGGGGGAAAAGATGAAAGAAAGCCAGGGTATAACTATATTAATAACATCTGATTTATGCTAGCACTTTTCACTTGCAACTTTTATATCAAAGGGTTCTCAGTTTCTAAGAGGATTATATTGTTAATACTCAATTTGCTTCTAAAATAACATTACTGGGAGCACTGCTTCCATTGCATAACAATCCTCTTTGTGCCTTAATTTTTATATGTGGTAACAGTATTTAGCAGTTTTTACATACTAAGAGTAACCCAGGAACAGAGGCATGTAGGCCCAAAGGTCGTGCCTCTAGGAAAAATTATAACGAATTAAAGAAACCCTATAATTTCCTTTAACTTTATCTTGAAAACCCAAGTGTATAAGGATGAGTTTGCAAGAACCTTTCCACCCATATTACACTGAGGACTTTTGTACACTGGTCTTTTGTCGTGGGATTGCCCCTGGGTGGTCCCTGTGTGTCCAAATGATGCACAGAGACTCCCAGGGGCAGGGAGGACGGGCATGGGTTTTCCCAGGGATAAAGAAACCCTGGGAAAACCAGATTCTTCCCATGGTCTTGGGAATGACCTGAGACTGCGGGAGGTGTGGGCGCCCATCCCACCTGGTGCCTGCTTAGTCTTGAGGGGGTGGCAGCAATTTTGGGATAGCAGGGAGGGGGTCCAACTTTTTGTGCTGGAGAGCAATTGTGCTCCCTCCTCCGAGTTGTCTAAAAAATAATAGTGGAGGGCACATGTGATGTCTCTGGGACGTCACATGCCGTTTGTGCACACTGGTGGAGGATCTTGCAATTGGGATAACGCGAGAGCCTCCCCCTCCCTCCTGGAATGCCAGAGGTGTAGAAAGGGCCTGACTCTAGTGAAGGAATGAAGTAGACTTCATTTGGAATAAGTGGTTTTGCAATTAAAAAAATGTTTTCTCACTGACTAAAATCATTCTGCACTGAACAGTACCAACATCCCATCTCAAGTTTATTTCCACTGGAGCTAATTCCCCATTGATTTGAATGGGACTTGCTTTCTCGTAAGTATGCTTAGGTTTACATTTTATTGAGATGTGAGCATTGCGGTCCATTCGGCAATGGTTTGTACAGGGATAAGAAAAAACGGGGTCTCACTGGCTTTCATCTGGAAACAACAATTTGCTCAAACACATTATTCATGTTTCCCAGGAAAGCATAACAGTATTGTAATGTTTTTCAGCGGCTGCCTTAATGAACAAGAACACATATGGGCATTTTTATTTGTTTACTCCCAAATCTGCAAAACCTTAGGACTACGACCCTAGTGATCCATGAAAACAATGGTGCTGATATGCTTGAGCTAAGACGCTATCGCCTCAAAGCAAACTTTGTTTTTTCTTGATGTAGTCTGCCTTTTAATTGGCCATTTGGTCCAATAGTAGCCAAATTATTATTACGTTTATTTTTTCTTGTAGGAATACAGTGTTTTGAAAGTTCCACATGGAGTCTTCAAATGATGAAACCTGTTTTATATTTCCAGCATAGACCACCAGGTCCTGCAATGGTACATTACATTTGTCTGTGTTCTGGGGTTTTGCACATCATTTGTCAATGGTTGTCGTGAAATAATTGCTTTTGCCAAACATGTTTGGTTTCCTTTTTGAAGCAAACTAGGATTCAGGGGGCAAAAATGCCATCAATTGGCCAGTGTATTCTGCTACATCACTCTAGGTTGGGGCTTGTTCATATGAAGGCCTATTTAAATGTAAAGTTCAGTCACTCAACACTCCTGGAATATGGGAAAAACTAATCTGGGAACTACTTGTTGGTGGTGTGATCCCATGTAGCCAAGGGCTGTGAGGAAACGATGCAATCATATGGATGCAATCATGTGGGCAGGGCTTTCACATGCAGTCAACACTGTCCCTCCTGGTAGGCTGCTAATTGGGTGGAAAAGAGTCACATGATTGGCACTACCCAGATGACTACATCAATCACACATCTTTTTGATGCATGGGATTACAACACAGAGCAGCAACTCCCTTGCACCTAAGTGTGAAGGGGAACGGAGAACATGTTCGATACTTGGTGAACAGCGATGGGTGAGAATTTCATTTCAGTTAGTTTGGGATAAAATTTACCAAACTTTGCAAATTTCTACAAATTGCAAATGGAACGAGCGTGAATTCTTTTTTTAAAAAAAATGACTGTGTGAAAAATGGGAAATGATATACACGTACACATGGACATAAATCCAGGCTTAAGGCTTTGAGTGCTTGCCTTGTAAACAACTGGGTTTGAATCACTATGTATTTAACCGTGTTTGTGGGGCTGAACTGGGATTGCTACCTTTTAACAGCAGTATTTTTGATCTGTTTCTTTTGCTGTTGTTGGTTTTCTCCATGCTGTATCTATTCAATTTGGCTGGTGCATATAGGTAAGAATTCTGTTTAAATTCACTTTTAATAAAAATGTATGAACACTTGCAAATGGCTTTATATTTGAGATGGAAGGAATGTTAGGATTCAGCATTTCAAATGTCGGAGAAAGCAAAACTGACAGATTTATTCAACCCTAATGGTGAAATTATGACTAACCTGACTAACCCAACATTGTGTTGCATTAACTGATATCAATACAGTTGTTCGTGCTACTTTATAGTTGCTGGTTTTAGTATGTGGGCACACATACACACACAAACAGTCGTTTTTGTCTTATGTTTTAATCTTTTACTTACTGTTCATGGCTTGGAATTTTTTTGTGCTAGAGAAACTCATAAATATAATAAAAACCACTTTGCAAAGGGAAAAGACTTTATGGATGCCTATAACCAAGATAATATTTCACTGCATTCAAAATATATCATTCATTTCCACTGTCCTAATATCTGGACCAGCTAAACAAAAAATCCCCAGAATATCTGTTCTGCACGAACAGAGGTATTGCTTTGTTCAGTCTTCTTCAAAAGAAGTCAGGTTCACAACAACCACATATTTTAATCGCTAGTCTTAGAAGAAACACAGACTTTATAAAGCAGACTGTTTTACTTAAATGTCACACAACATAAATTTCTTTCAAGCTTCATTTGATGTATTTAAATGCACAGATATTTGTCTCAGATAATAACTTTAATAATCTTCCTCATGTCTTTTCTTATCAAGCATAATTACTTCCCACACTTAGCCAGCATTTGTGCATATGCCACTGAAATGATATATGCAAGATCACATAGCTGTAGAAACAGAACTTAAAGACTTCCCATTCATTTTATATGGTGCCCATCATTCCCTTTATTTATCATTCAAGTCTTCACATGCTTGCACTTACGTATCCAAAAGAACACCACCTATACACAAAAGGTAGGCATCATCAGACATAGAATAACCCTGAGGCATATCAAAGTATGTTATTTAAAAAGGAAAAAAATCCCTTAATGGAGGAACCAGTGTGGTATATTGGTTAGTTTTGGACTGGGACTCTGAAGACTTAAGTTCTAGTCCCCACTCAGCCACAAAGCTCACTGGGTGACTCTGGGCCAGTCACTGACTCTCAGCCTAACCTACCTCACAGGTTTGTTGGGATAAAATAGAGAAAAGGAGGACCATGTAAGCCACCTTGGGTTCCTTGCAAGATGAATAAGCCAAGATATAAATGTAATAAATAAAGAAATGCCTTCTTTCCCCTGCTTGTAAACAGCACAATAATGAATCAGTGGTCACAGAATGGGGGGGGGGGAACTAAACCCAGAGTGGGAGGGGGAATGGAATGGAATGTTGGGATAAGAGAACAGAGGTAGGGACACAGAGATATAAAAACATTCAGACAGCCATCTAATTGTCTGGATGGGTCATTTCCTGTTTCATACTATGAGCTGATTTTTTTTTAATGTACCCAGGAATGTAGGTGAGAGCTGCCCATAGAAATCAATGGAGAAATCAAGGGAAGCCCAAGTGTGTCCAGCTTTCCTTCCCCCAAAAGCTATTTTCCTTTATTCTATTTTCACAAGGAGGGCCAAATAACATGTGCATGTGAGCCTATCTACACAAGCAGGATAAAACACTTTGAAAACATTTTGAAAACTGTATATGGAGTGTGTCCTGGGTCCCAACAGTAGTCACTACTGTTATAAACTGTTTTAAACTGTTTTAAACCATTTTAAAGCAGTAGTGTAGATAGGCTCATTCTCAGGCAGGCAGCAGCAGCGGCAGTGCTGTGGGCAAAGTTCCTGCCCCCTGCAGAGGCAGGCCACACTGGACTAGTGGGGCAAGGGCAGAGGGGGCTTAATGCCCCCAGATAGGAAGGTTCTAAGGAAAGGTGATGGAACTTTCCTATTTCTGGGACGTTCAGTTAGCGTCAGACGTATTGTGAAAGAGCAGTGCTATGGGCTCTTTCATTTATAATTTGCAATCCCTCTCCCTAAGCAATGTGATTGGAGGGGGACAGAGAGGAGACTGTGGCTATTGGTTAGCCACAGCTGTCAATCTCAAAACTACTTCTCCCTCACCCCTCAGCGTCAGTTAGTCGTCCACATGAAATGAGCCCTCAGGTCGCCTAAAAAAACTTCGGATCCCTACAGATCCCTTCGGAGTTCTGAATGATCTTCTAACTGCATCACAGGTTTCTGACAGTTTTGAAACCACCCCCTAACCATACCGTGATTTCAGAGATCTGTCAGACCTCTGGATTTTCGGTGCAGAGCACACACCTCTAGTAAACAGCAGAGGAAGAAACAGCATCAAGGGCCCAAAACAGTTGCTACAGTAGCTTGATCCAGACAGAATGAGGATTTTTATACCTCAATCTCAGTTCTTTATGGAGCACTAACCCTCATTTCCTCTCAGTATACTGATCTACCACTGTGCTATTTGTCTCAAGGTCCCAATACTGTCTCTCATTTTGTCCCTGATCTTAGGGACAATTCACATATTTTCTTCATTTTCCAGGAGGCGCAGAGAATCAACCTCTTGGCTGCAACATGCGCTCCAGAGGTCAGTCTAAAGGGCAAGGGCTCACAAACTCTTGGAAGCATGGGGGAAGATGGAAGAATCCTTACTGGGTGCAGGGTTCACACATCCCCCTTTCCAGCTATGTAATTGGCAGCAAAGAGCTTGAGATTTTATCCACTCCCTTCCTATAAGGGCAATGTGTGAATGGAGAGATGTGTGAATGTGTGAATGGAGTGATCCACCCCCACCCCCACCATCCATCTTTGTGTGGATAACATTTTGCAAGGCAATGTGACTTCCATGACAGGCAAATATATAAGGAATTTTCCAGTCCTGTCTCCAATTAAGATGACACTCTCGGTTGCCAAACAATTTGAAGGAGAAGGCTGGGATTGGTCAGACAAATACACACCACCCAGTCATGACCCTCATCAGAAAATGAGGGAAAGGAAGAGAAGTTGCTCCTTAGGCAATTCCTCTCCTTTATTATCTTTATCTTCCTTCTTTAAATAACACTTAAAATAACTGGAAAGAAAAAGTGGCTGGAAACCTCTCATTTTTCTCTCAAAATAAGGTTTTTGTGTTCTGTAATTGAGTTAATCTGGGTTGCCCTCCAGATTCCTTACAGCCCTCCCAACAAATCTGCATTCATTTCCACGACTGAATTGAAATAAATGATTCATTATGGAAATGGCTTTTCCCAGCTAGAAATACTATTTACAATGTTTCATTATTATCCTGCTATTAAGAAGCACACTCAGGACAAAACCCATTCAGCAAAAGGCTAGAGAGGGGAATAATGCATGGATTTTTGAATGCTTAGCTATTTAATAGAGTTCTTGGTCATTTTTCGTATCATTATAAGTTTTGGAGACACAGTCATCAGTTTCAGGCTTGAGCTAGCTGGAGAATTCCTCAGTGATCACTTTTCCCCTTTCTTTTGGGCAGTAGTCCTACTCTAATGAATACCTGATTATTGCAATCAAAAAGCAGCCTAATTTGTTCTTATATAATATTACACAGAGAGAGGGAGGAAAGTACCAAAGAGCTGCAACAAAAAGATAATAACAGGTTCATGATTGTTTATAGCAAAAGTTTCAGAATAACAAGGGGGGGAACCCTAGAACTGTTCTAACTATTCTGAATATTTATATACATAACCACCTATATGTTCTGGAAAGTTACATGATGGGGAATCCTTAAATGAATACCTCCTAGATTAAGATTATGGCCTGGGTCAGCTCGGTCAGAATTATGTGGTTGGGTCCGTGACTGGAGATGAAAGAGAGGGCAAAATTACATCCCTCTTTCACATTGGCACATGATTTTGGGGGAAGGAGTCATTTAGGCTGACCATATGAAAAGGAAGACAGGACTCATGTAACTTTAGCAGTTGTACAGAAAAGGGAATTTCAGCCAGTGTCATTTGTATGCAATTAGTTCCTGGTGAAATTGTTAAATTTAAAGTTGCAGGCACTATACTAGAGTGCCTCCAACTTAAAGTTGCAGGCACTATACTAGAGTGACCATATACAAAAGAAGGCAGGGCCCCTGCAACTTTAACTGTTGTGATGAAGAGAGAATTTCACCAGGAACTAATTGCATACAAATGACACTGGCTGAAATTCCCTTTTCTCTGCAACTGTTAAAGTTACATGAGCCTAGAGTCATTGCATCTTTTTGCAACTCAAAGTAGCTGGAGACTACCATTTTGTTTTTCTAGAATGCCCTGTTCCAAAAGGAATCTGGAGGGGGGGGATGGCTTGCACAATTTTTTTTTCTGGTAGCTGCATTTCACCCCATAATGTCCCTCTGAATGGGACATTTTGGAAAGCAAACTGGTGACTGCCAGTTGATCAGTGCTGTGAAAACCTCTGGGGTATATCCCCCCCACACCACTGAAAATGATCAAAATATCCTATAAATGGAGCTACAAAAGTGTGAATGGCGGATTTTGGCCCCACTCTATAATCCTCTGTTGGGCATTTCTAAATAGACTAAACTTTTGCACTGATCCAAACCTGCTCTATCCTTCTCCTTCCTCGGGATGGGAGAATCAGTGAGGCTCCAGTTCATCAAGGTCTTCTGAGTTCCAGGTCGAAGCTCAGTCTGCCTTGTTCCCAAATGTAAACTTTTGTTGTAGTTTGACTGAGAAAAGTTTGTATTTTGTTGCACAGTTTTTTCAATGGTGGCTGGTGGTAGGATTGTGCAAAATCTGTTCTACTTGTGTTTTGCAGATTGTCAGGCCCAGCCTCAAAATTTTATTTTTTTAGTTTCCAAATTTTCGCGAATTCATACATGTAAGAATGTGAAATTTCCCCCAAACTGTGTATTTTCATGCTTTAGCCTATGGGCGAAATGCACATTTTTGGCTGTGTTTTTTGGTGTTTTTTTTGGGGGGGGGTGTTTTTTTGCGCAAAATTCCTGAAGGTCAGAAAAACTGTCTGCAAGTCCATGGAATCCACCGGACAGGGGGAAAGCCAGTCCACTGTAGAATTCATGGGTTGGAGACATAAGATTCTGAATTCATTTGGTTCCATTGCAGATTTCTCTGACATTCCTAGGCAGAAGGCATGACACTGGTGGAGGCAAAGCCAAGGGGTGCATGTGTCCAAGGAAAGGCATGCAAAACATGGGGATGCTGTTGTCACTTCCATTGCTGCTGTTGCAGCAGCTGCAACCACTACCACCACAGCAGCCCAACTGGTGTTCAATTTTGCTGTTGTTTATTTGATTTGGGGGGTCATGGCAAGGGAGACTCCAAATAGGCTGCCGCGTGAGCAGCACTTTCCCTGTATATTTTTTAAGCATGCATCCAAATGCATGCTTAATTACAGCATGGAAATACTTCCCTCCCACCTTCAAAATGTGCCCTTTGAAGTGTGCATTTGTTGAACAAATACAATTCGCAAATACGATCACAAGCTCAGGAATATGCACTCTTTGTACTGAAGTTAGCACAAATTGGTTTAAGTAACTAAATGAATAAATAGCAACTGGATGGAATCATAATAGCACAGTAGTTGGAGCCATACTTTAGAGATAGAATGCCTTTACCTGGTTCAGTCCTTAGCATGGCTAATTAAAGGAACTCAAGCACTGAGAATGTGGAGATTCACTGCCTGCCAGAGCTGACAGTACCAGGAGGTTTGAGAAGGAGCTGCACATTACAACCAAATGGAGATGCTGCCCCAAACATCACCCCTCTGCTGAGTTCTCCCCTTCTAAAACTAGCAGTGATGGAGAGCATGAATCCAAAGAGGTTACAGCAACCCATGTTGGCAAAAGCCATTAGATGTTCTCGAAGTCTGCCCTCCATGACAGCAACTGTTAGAGCACCAATCCCCACACTGGAAGGAGAATATCTAAACGGGGTCTTTGATGCCATTTTACCTGTACATCCAGATATTACTGGTGTGGCTGTTAACCCTAGTGTTAGAGCAGGGATGGGTGAGAAATGTGTTTGGTTCACATTTCAATATGAACATACCAATCTACACTTCCCAAACTTGAACGTGATGAGACCTCAAAATCTGCACTTCGCAATTCAGCTCACACAGAAATAGTGCACTAAAATCTGTACATCCGAAACAGTGCAAAGGGGGCTTTACAAGGATGGAAAAGAGAATTCAACAGATTCATGGAGAATAGCCCTAGCCAGTGGAGGCTTGTGACCATGATGTCAGAGGGCAGTGAATCTGCTCTGGGTTTCAGTCAAAAGGGGGCTCTTCAAAGTGCCAAATCCTATCCCCAAAATTGGTTCAGTATTCTAACACTTTTAGAGTTCTGACTGGTTCTGGTTCAGACTTAAACCCATAGCGGATTCACTGCCCCACTGACATTGGAGCCACCAGCCTCCACTGGTCCTATCATTGTCTACTAGTCCTGATACCTAACAACAGAACTTCCTTGTTTAGAGGTGAAACATCTCCAAATACCAGATGCTGGAGTCAAACAACAAGGTCACTATTTCTATCATGCCCTGTTTGTGAACTTCCCATCTGGCTGACTACTGTTAGAGGGAGCATGCTGGACATTGTGGTCCACTGTTCTTAATAAATTGCTGTTATGTATTCATAACACCCCATTTTGTATATCTTGGGATTCAACACTAACAAAACAGATTGCAAACTTGCTCAAACAGAGCCCTGCATAAAAAGCTTTTTAAATGCCCCCATGCAACATGCTAAATGACATACTTCTGAGCCAATCAATAAGTTTCTTTTTCCATCTGTTACTAAAAGGCAACATGCTTGTGTGTCATTGCCCATTGGTAAGTGAGTTGGGTGCATTTTGAAATGATCCTTCCATCATTGAAAGCTTTACTGGAATTTCTTCTTTCTCTGTAAGCAGAACATGGTCCCTGATGACCTGCAAAGGAAAGGTAATCAATGTTCCAGTGTCTCCTAGCAAAATTTAGTACTGCATATCTGAAAACAAATACTGTAAATCAGAGACTAAGCAGCAAAAAATATATATAATTTATTAGAACTCATAAATATCTGTCTACTGTAAATAAAACGAGTTCCTATAATTCATTTCCTCGCTCTGCTTCTGCAATAGTAAAAAACAGAAACTGAAGTGTTGTGTTGTAACACTAAATAGAGCTCCTCTCTAGCTTGCCCTGAAGTTAAATTGGCAGGCCACATTATCCACTTTTGAATCTATATAATTAACAATTGCATCACAATAAGCCAATAGCTCTGAACAGCCACTTTTGGGTGTGAAGTGAAGGAGCTGAGCTAATCAGCTCAGTGACATTTCAGTTTTATCTTTCAGAAATGATTCTTGGTGAGCTTTGTGTAGAAAATCCAAGCCCAGCTATGGACAGCATTTTTATAGGACTAGCTATGCTAGACTGAAGTCAGGGATAAGAGCCAATCTCATCTGTTGGTATAGGTGTGTTGTTCCAATTCATACAACACATTCAACCCAGGACATTGAATCCCCCCAAAAGGCATTCATGAGTCCAAAGTGAATTAATGAAGTAAGTCCTTAGACTACTGAGTTTGCATTATTTCCATATTGCTATTGACTTTCATAGTGGGGGTGGGTGGGTAAAAGGCACACATACAAACTGTCTGGGTCAACTTTGGCATCAGAAAATTTCATTATCCTGGTCATGTGATGAACCAAAATGGCAAGAAAAGCTAAATTCTATAACCCAAATAAGTATTTTGGATTGCATTTATCTGAGTATTTATAATCATAATAATTGTGCAATGCCATGTTAGCTGTAAGGGTAAAAAAAAGTTTATAAATTCTATTATCAATAGAAATAATAGTAATAATAATAATCTAAAAAAAATGTTCAAACCTAGGCAATACCCATTCTCACACACTCATTCGGAATTATACACAGACTCAATCGCACCGAACTCACAAAACACTGTATGCTCCATCCCAACTCACGCATTGAAAGAACAACAATCAGCAGGAAAGAAGGAGGAAGAACTACCAAAAATACATCATAAAAGAGAACAGTGTAACAACAGACCTATGAAGGAAATGCCATCAAGTCCTAGAAACAATAGACCACATAACCGGAGGTTGTAAAATTCTGGCAGGAATGGACTATACAGACAGACACAATACAGCTGCAAAAATAATTCAACAATTGGCCATCAAATTCAACCTTATCAAACAAGCTATACCATACTATACCGGGTGGCCCAAAAGTAGGTATACAGTTGTTTAGAATGTTGATGGGTGGAGTCAGAATGACAGTTGGGAAAAGTATACTGTATACCTACTTTTGGGCCACTTGGTATATACTCACCAGAAACAATCTCAGAAAATGCAGATAATAAAATATATTGGGACAGAAAAATTCATACAGACAAGAAAACACCCTGCAACCGACCAGACATAACGGTCATGGACAAAAAGGAAAAACACACATACCTCATCGACATAGCAATACCAAATGACAAAAATGTTGTTGGAAAGGAAGATGAAAAGAAAGGCAAATATACACCACTGGCCATGGAAGTCAAAGAAATATGGCAACAGGAAAAGGTCACACAATTATTCCATTAGTCACCAGCATCACATCAAAAAACTATACCAAAAACCTTCAAAAACGGGGCCTACCAAAATACATCCACACCAACACCCAGAAATCAGTCATACTTAAAACGTGCTCAATTATCAGGAAATTCCTGAATCTGTAAAAGACAGCATGACTTGGCAAAGCCAGTCGTGTCCATTTAGAAAAACCGCCATGAGCAAGAAAGAGATGAAATGATAATAATAATACAGATTTTCAAGGCTGTGGATGGCACCGAAACATCTTTCCCCATTAAACTGAAAATCCTGCAAATGATCATCTTAGTTGGCAGGAAAAATGATGTAAGTCCACTAACGAAGTTAGTCTATTGGAATTTATCCACCTGGCAAATTTTCTCTAGACCTGGGGGGCTTCTATATCACAACTCACCAACTCAATAATGGGGAACTGATTAGCCCTGCATCCATCTCCATTCTGGCTATGCACTGGGCATCTAGCATCACACTCCCACCTATATATAGTGCCTTCTACCAACTTCGGTTGGTGGCCCAGCTACGTCCCTATCTGGACAGGGATAACCTGGCTTCAGTTGTCCATGCTCTGGTAACCTCCAAGTTAGATTACTGCAATGCACTCTACGTGGGGCTGCCTTTGAAGGTGGTTCGGAAGCTGCAGCTTGTGCAAAATGCAGCGGCCAGATTGATAACTGGAACCAGTAGGTTCGAACATATAAGACCTACTCTGGCCCGCTTGCATTGGCTGCCTGTATGTTTCCGAGCCCGGTTCAAGGTGCTGGTTTTAACCTATAAAGCCTTACACGGCTTGGGACCACAATACCTGATGGAACGCCTTTCCCGACATGAACCTACCTGAACACTACGTTCAACATCTAAGGCCCTCCTCCGAGTGCCTCCTCCGAGGGAAGCTTGGAGGTTGGCAACAAGAGAGAGGGCCTTCTCTGTGGTGGCTCCCCAACTGTGGAACGATCTCCCCGACGAGGCCCGCCTGGCGCCAACATTGTTATCTTTTCGGCGCCAGGTCAAGACTTTCCTCTTCTCTCAGGCATTTGGCAATATCTGAGGAGCCTGGGTCTGTTTTGTTTTGTTTTTGTAGTTTTTTTTTTTTTTGAAGTGTTGAAGTGGTTTTTAAATGTACAGATTGTGCGTATGTTGTATGTTTTTGCTGTTTTAATTTTTGTATATTGTTTTTAATTGTTTTTAATCCTATGTAAACCGCCCAGAGAGCTTTGGCTATGGGGCGGTATACAAATGTAATAAATAAATAAATAAATAAATAAATAAATATATATATATATAAAACAAAAAACCTATGGTTTACAAAAACAATGTTAAGGTTCTACAGATTCCAACCAAGCACCAAAAAGCAGGGAAATTGGGAGTTAAGGCTCCCAAGCCTTAACGTCACATCCTCCCTAAGGAGGCAGAAAGTGCAAGTGAAATTCTCATTCTCCCAAAGCAGATAAACCATGAGGACAGGGTGGAGAATATGATACGCAGAGGTGACTGTGGGGTTGTGGAAAACTGATCATGAACAACTTAGGGCCACCTACTTCTCTTTTTTTGTTTAGAGCAGCCCTTCCCCAACCTGGTGCTCTCCAAAGGTGTTGGCCTACAACTCCCATCATTGCAAGTCAGTATGTCCCATGGTCAGGAATGCTGGGACTTGTCATCTGAAAAAATCTAGATATGCAATTTGATCTGCAGAGGTGACTGGGGGGTTGTGGGAAATGATGATGAACAACTTAGGACCAGCTACTTCTCATTTCTTAGAGCATCTCCTGATGTTGAGAGTTGCAACCCAACACATCTGACAGGCACCAGGTTGGGGAATGTTGTTCAAGAACAAGGGAAGGCAGAATGTAGATCTCCAGATGTTTTGCAATTCAACTTGTAAAAGCCCCTATCAGCATGGGCAGTTATCAGGAATGCCGCGAGTTGATGTCCAAATCATCAGGATAGAACTATTTTCTGCCCACATCTGTACTAAAGTATGATGTTTTTCAGCATTAAGATATGTGATCAATCAAGGAACTACAAAAGAGCTGCATCACTTCAAATAAACTGTCAAAACCAAATGAAACAACAATGAATGAATCTTGAATACCTAATCCAGATAGCCCTTCAGACATCAACATTAGTTTTCAACACATGGCATAGGATGTCTGTTTTTTGAATATCAGATAAAGGATTTCTCTTACTTGTTCAGCAGTGTGAGATCAAAGACAGAGCTACCACCTAATACTTTCATGCGTAAGTATTATTTTAAAATTAAGTATGGATTGATTTTTGTCTTCCCCATAACACATAACATGGGAGTTACAGTGCAACACATCTGGAGAGCACCAGGCTGGAGAAGGTTGACTCCTATACATGTCTTCTCAGAAGCCAGTGCCACTGAATTCACTAGAGCTTTCTCCCAAGAGGTATAGGATTGCAAACTAATCTCATCTGAAAGGTGTTCAAGACAGCCAAACTAAACCTCTTCTGCTCCACTGTTGCTTTCATGAGATGATGTATTGTGCAGGGATTGTGGAGAGTGAACAGTATATCTTTTATAAATACATTTAAAGAAAAAAAACATTGGTTCTTTGAAAGGCAGGATATTGACTAAAAGTTGGAAGTGCCTAGCACATGCTCTGGTTCTAGATCTGTAATGAATAGTGCCCCTTTTGTTATCAAGAGTGCTGCTATATGCGAGATGTGTGTGAGAGAAAAGTATTGGGTAGACCCTGTATTTGGTAAGGGTATGGAATAGCATTCCCCATCCTGCTGCCCTCCAGGTGTTTGAGATGACAAGTCCCAGCATTCCTGACCATGGGACATACTGACTTGCAATGATGGGAGATGTAGTCCAACACCTTTGGAGGGCACCAGGTTGGGGAAGGGCTGCTCTAAACAAAAAAAGAGAAGTAGGTGGCCCTAAGTTGTTCGTGATCAGTTTTCTACAACCCCACAGCCACCTCTGCGTATCATATTCTCCACCCTGTCCTCATGGTTTATCTGCTTTGGGAGAATGAGAATTTCACTTGCACTTTCTGCCTTAACTCCCAATTTTCCTGCTTTTTGGTGCTTGGTTGGAATCTGTAGAGCCTTAACATTGTTTTTGTAAACTGTAGGTTTTTTGTTTAATGAATTTCATGGCTTTGTGTAACGGATAACTGGATATTATACAGTTGACAACCAAGCCAGCATCAGCCAGAATGTTATACCATCTTGACATCCAATATAAAATCAAAGCTAGTGTTATGTGTTGAACTCACTTTTAACATTAATAAATCAACCAAAATGCTTGCATCTCCCTCATTTTCAAAGATAAAGAGATGAAACCTGGCATCATGGTAGCTCTTAAGTAGGGATATAGCTATGTCAAGTATGAAGCAGATCCGTTCATGCCTTGATTTTTAGGAATTTTTTAAAGTTCAAACAGAAATCTCTTTGGGGTCCCGGACCTTGAGCAGTACAAGTTTAAAAATGAAATTAAAGATAAAGAGATGAAACTTGGCACCATGGTAGCTCTGAAGTAGGGATTCATCCATGCCAAGTTGGAAGCAGATCCGTTCATCCCTTGATGTTTAGAAATGTTTAAAACTTCAATTTAATTTTTTAAATTAACTAAAATGCTTACAATTCCATCATTTTTAAAGATAAAGGGATGAAACTTGACAGCATGGTAGCTCTTAAGTAGGGATTGAGTCATGCCAAGTTGGAAGCAGATCTGTTTATGCCTTGAGTTTTAGGAATTTTTAAAACTTCAAACCCAATACTCCTCTTTGGGGTCTAGGGCCTTGAGCAGTACATTAAAAAGAAAGAAAGAAAGTAAAGATGAAGAGATGAAACTTGGCACCATGGAACCTCTTATGTAAGGCTTTAGCCATGCCAAGTTAAAAGCAGATTGGTTCATGCCTTGAATTTTAGGAAAAAAATTGAAGTCAAACTTTTTAAAAGAATATCCTAAAAATCAAGGCACGAACTGATCTGCTTCCAACTTGGCATGGCTCAATTCTAGGGTGACCACTAGGGTGTGGCCTAGTGGCTAAAGTGTTGGACTGGGATCTGGGAGATCTGGGTTCTACTCCCCACTTAGCCATGGAAACCCATTGGGTGACTTTGGGCCAGTTGCAGACTCTCAGACCAACCCATCTCACAGGGTTGCTATTGTGAGGATAAAATGGAGAGGAGGAGGATTATGTATGCCGCCTTGGGTTTCTTGGCGGAAAAAAGGTGGGATATAAATGCAATAATAAATAATAAAAAACTGTCAGGATTTCCCCAGATTTCTCCTGGTTTTTGTAGAGAAAAGGAGATTTCAGCCAGTGTCATTTGTATGCAATTAGTCCCTGGTGAAATTCCCCTTTCTCTACAACTGTTAAAGTTACATGAGCCCTGTCCTCCTTTTCATATGGTCAGCCTAAATATACAAAAGTTAAAAATATAATTAAATACTTTTCAATATTAAAGCATTTTAAACATTTTAAATACATAATAATTTAAAAGTCAAAGGTATAGACAGGGGTCCAGATGATTTGCCAAAGGCCTGCTGGAACAAAAAAGGGTTTGTCTGCATCCAAAAACACATCAAGGAGGGAGCCAGTGTAGACTGCAAGGATTAGAAAGAAAATCAATGTGTACACTATGCAAAATAAACAACACCTCAACTGTTTCTAAACCTTGTTAAAAAAAACAGGGTGACTAGGCCGAAACCAACGTTGTAGGCCCAGGAGCACTTTGAAAGGTTTCAACATTGTACTTAAAACTTAACACCGGCCCAAACTAATTAAATGAAGTATTTGAAGCTTTCAACTTTATAACAGTATGGACCAAACTCTTAGAAAAGAGGGAAGGAGCACTGTGTGTGAGTGGGGTGGGGGAAATTAAAAGAAAGGTATAGCTACCTATTCCCAGGAGAGATCTGAAGATCAGATTACCATGGATCCAGAGGAGCCACACCCTGCTTCAGCAGGGAGCAAAAGAGCAAACTGGCCTTATGAAGATAGCCCAAAATACTCTCAGAGCCAAAGGTATGCATGTTCCACAAGAGAAAAGAGAAACTCTTCTTCTTCTTCACTCAAAAGGTCTGTGCTAGAGGCAGCGGCCATTTCACTCACCCACCCCACATTCTAAGGCAGGAGGGAGGGGGGAGAGCGATGCTACTGAGCATGTGTCAGTGTCGCATTATGAGGGAAGATGGCCGCCTCATTGACTTGAATGAGAGGTTAAAATAGTCCTTCAAAGTCAACCGAAGGGGATTTTTAAAAAACGAAAAGCTTTCCACCAACTACAGTCAAGGAGGAAGAAGACCCCACCAGTGGATTAATTAATAAGGCTCTAGAAATATACAAATTGTGAGCACAAAATGTCTCAACCCGGAAGTAAATTTACAAAAGCAGGGAGACAGGTTTGTATTCCTTTTCTACCTTAAACTGCTCTCCTTCCCTCAATCTTTCACCAATCTTCTTGAAATTTTCAGGTAATGTAAAACAAAAATTTCTTTCTGGCACCTGTAAATTTCAGAAAGGTTGGTGAAACATTTTCGATTTTATGGCTGTTGGAATGACCCCCCCCCAATTATCACTTTAACATGGCGGAATGTGTTTTTTACTGATGGCCCTTAACAATGGAGGCACGACTGTGCCTCCATTAAGATATATATATATATATATATATATATATATATATATATTAGTGCAGCTGCCACATGCAGTGTGTGTATGTGTGTGTCTCAAATATGAGTATAGATTAAAAGCAACAGCAGTTCGATTTGTGTTTGTGTGTGTGCTTCTGCACATCTTTAATTATCTGCCCTACCTTTGTTGTCAAGAAAAATGTTTCTGCTCCATTTTACCTACAATTGAATCCGCTTCATTATTAAAAGTGAATTCCCACTCAACTACTTGGAGGTTGGTAAAACTACAAGTCAATTTACATAAAGAAGATTTGGGGATGGAAAAGGTGGTAACACACCTTTTAAAATAATAATAATAAAAAAGAATTCCCACAACTAACACCACTGACAGGATGTCAGAAAAATAAATATGAACAGCTTGCTGCCAGAGCTGGGAGAAACTTGAGAAATTAAATTGCAATAAATCACTCGACCCACAGAGTATTCCATCCAAGGATTTTGAAGGAGATATGGAACAAAGGAGACAAAGTAAAGGCATAAACATGTTCATCATTAGCAGCATAGAGAATTGGAAATGGCTATTTTAGAAAGATGTAAGCCAAAGAAAATATGAGAAATTATTCGGACCAACAAATTTACCAGGGGAAATAGAAACTGAAATGGAAACAAAGGTGGCAATATTAAACTGGGTTGGGAAAAGGGCTTCATGTTTAGACTGGATCACTGGGCAGCTTTCATGCAAGGAGAGACTAAAGTGAATTTAGTGGTGCAACATCAAAAACAGAACATGAGGGCAAGATACAATAGCAATCCATACAGTCATGAAAGATGTGGAGTATGTTGGTAAGTTCTTGTCTGTATACTAATGCTTTGCTGTTGTAATCATGGGACAGTGCTGCTATGACTACAATACAAACCCAGCTTTGATTGTTGCCACTGACATGTGGAAATCAGTGAAGGTGCAGTACATGATGCTGAAAAACGGTGTGAGTTTTTCCCAGTTTAGAGAATATAGAATATAGTTCAACATGCAAAGGTTGGGTGGGCAAACTGGCTTGTGCTTGCCTCGGCGGGCTCTCACCCACTGCTGCCTGCCCCTGCTCACTGAACTGCGCGAGTCTCTTCTGAGGCTCAGGTTGGCTCAGCGAGCACTCAGTAGCTGCCCACCCATGCGCTGAAATCATACGCTTCCCCTTCCTGCATCAATGGTGGCCACCATTGACACAAGGGGAGGAATTGCACAATTTCAAGAACCTCTGCAAATTGCGCACTTCTGCTGTTGCATCAGTGGTGACCACCATTGATGCAAGAAGGGGATGTGCATGATTTGATACATGAGTGGGCAGCTACCGAGCACTCAATGTGGCCTCACTGTGGCGGGGGCTCCATGCTCATGTTGGGCATGCCTGACTGGGTGCAAAGGGCCAGACGTGGTGGTGGTGGGTTCCACCGGACTCCTGAATCCAAAGGGGCGCTTGCGGCTTCCCTAGCAAGGAAGCACTCAGCTAGGATTGCCAATTCTTGATAGACAAAATTCTAAAAAATTGTTTTGGACCTGAGGCAGATCTATTAATGGGTAGAGCAGCCTAGCTGATGAGTGGGCAAAGCTAGGGATGTCAGAGAAAACTGCAAGGGATTCAAATGAGTTCAGATTTCTATGAATCTAACCTGTGGATTCTGCTGTACACAAGCTTCTTCTTTTTTTAAAAATCATGCAGATTCCACAGACGTGCGGAGTCATTTTTAACTTGCACGTTAGCACAAGAGGAACAAAATACTCATACATCCCTAAAAATAAATAAATAAATAATAATAAAAAAATCCAATCCTGTCAATGAGCAGGTGATGGAACAAAAGATGCCTGACAATCCGTGAAACATAGATGGAAAAGATTTTGCAAAATCCATACATGCCTAGGGGAGCCCAGCAATAAAGGATTGGGATTAATGCTTACATATTTCTTGCCCCTAATCCAGCAATACATCCATGTGAGAAAGGCTTCTCTTGATGACCTCAGTGCAAGCAAGCTGGTACGGGAGAAGGCAGTCCTTCAAGTAGCCTGGGCCTATCCCATTTAAGGCTTTAAAGGTGCGTGCCACACGACATGTTGCCCCTCCCCTTGTCACACAAATGAAAGTCCCAGCGTCACTCACACAGGTCAGGCAGAAATCGAGCCCCAGCCCACCTGCGGAGAGGCGGAGAGGGAGAACATCAGCTGGAGAGGGGGAGAGAAAGAGCTGCGAGTAGGGACTCCCGGCGTCTCCTCCAGCGCAGCCCCAGCCCACCTGCGGAGAGGTGGAGAGGGAGAATATCAGCTGGAGAGGGGGAGAGAAAGAGCTGCATGTAGGGACTCCCGGCGTCTCCTCCAGCGCAGCCCCAGCCCACCTGTGGAGAGGCGGAGAGGCAAGAACATCTGCTGGAGAGGGGGAGAGAGAGAGCTACGCATAGGGGCTCCCTGCGTCTCCTCCAGCGCAACCCCAGCCCACCTGCAGAGAGGCGGAGAGGCGAGAACATCGGCTGGAGAGGGGGAGAGAAAGAGCTGCGCGTAGGGACTCCCTGCTTTTCCTCCGGCGCAGCCCCGGCCCACCTGCGGAGAGGCGGAGAGGCGAGAACATCGGCTGGAGAGGGGGAGAGAAAGAGCTGCGCGTAGGGACTCCCTGCGTCTCCTCCGGCGCAGCCCCGGCCCACCTGCGGAGAGGCGGAGAGGGAGAACGTCGGCTGGAGAGGGAGAGAGAGAGAGCTTCGCGTGGGGGCTCCCTGCGTCTCCTCCAGCGCAGCCCCAGCCCACCTGCGGAGAGGCGGAGAACACTGGTCTAGTCCACCCCTCTGACACGCTTGAAGTGTCTGGGAGTGCAGTTGAATTGAAATGTGTCTGGGAGTGGCAATATCTGTTGTGCAGGGCAAGGGGAGATATGGCGATAGCAGGGCGATGTGCCATTATAGGGGAAGGAGAGATAGATATTTAACACCCATCTTACCTTCCAGTCACCCTGCTATCCCGGGGATCTTGGAGAACGAACCAGGCCACCCACAGAACCTCTCCTTGCTCCTATGCAATGCCAGGTCGGTTAAAAGTAAAACAAATATCATCTATGACCTCCTTATAGATGAGGAGGCCGACCTGCCATGCTTCACAGAAACCTGGCTGGGAGATGATAGTGGGCCGACATGGGCTCAGGCTCTCCCAGCTGGGTACTGTGTTAGTGAGCAGGTGAGGGAAAGTGGGCGGGGGGGGCGGAGTAGCTGTGGTCTACAAAGACAATCTTAACCTGACCAGACTTCCTGTCCGGCAATTGAAGCACATCGAGTGTGTGTACCTGAGTCTGAAGGCCAGGGATAGACTAGGGATTCTGTTAGTGTACCGGCCACCCCGCTGCCTATCGGACTCCCTGGCCGAGCTCACGGAACTGGTCTCGGAGTTGGTGTTGGATTCGCCCAGGCTTTTGGTCCTGGGCAATTTCAACATCCCATTCGAGGCTGGTTTGTCAGGTGCAGCTCGGGAGTTCATGGCATCCATGACAACCATGGGCCTATCCCAATTGGTCTCTGGACCTACACATTCAGCAGGTCACACCCTCGATGCTGTCTTCAGCTCCGAACAGACAGATCTGTGGGCGGAGGTAACAAATACCTCTGCATTGTCATGGACAGACCACTTTCTGGTCAGGGTTAGTATCACAGCTACCACCCGCCCCTGCAGGGGTGGCGGACCTATTAAGATGGTCCGCCCTTGAAAGCTGATGGATCCTGCTGGATTCCAGAAGGCCTTAGAGGGATCTATGGCTGGTATCGTCGATGATCCTGTAGAAGCCCTGGTCAATAGATGGAATCAAGACCTAACTAGGGCTATCGACACGATCGCCCCCAAACGTCCTCTCCGACCCGCTTCTAATCGGGCACCCTGGTATACAGAAGATCTCAGGGAGTTGAAGCGGAAAGGATGACGACTGGAGCGCCGATGGCGGAAAACTCGACTTATATCCGACAAGACACGACATAGAGAACATCTTCGTTCCTATGGGGTGGCAATACGTGCAGCGAAGAAAGCTTACTTCTCTGCACGCATTGCGTCTGCAAATTCGCGTCCAGCAGAACTGTTCAGGGTGGTGAGGGGTCTAACTCGGGCACCCTCCCCCCTGAACCCAATGTTAGAGCCTTCGGTAGTTCGCTGTGATGCCTTTAACAATCATTTCACAGATAAAATCTCTCGGATAAGAGCCGACTTAGATGCTGTCGTTATAGCAGAGGCTGATAATGGAGTGTCCAGCGACTCCGCGAGTAGAATTACACTGGATCAGTTTCAGTTGGTGAGTACCGAGGACGTGGACAAGCTGCTTGGTTGAGTGAGGAGGACGACTTGCCCTCTCGATCCCTGTCCTTCTTGGCTGGTCGTCCAGGGAGGAGATGCAGTTAGATCACAACTACAATATATTATTAATGCATCTCTCAGGGAGGGGAGTTTTCCATCATGTTTAAAAGAAGCGGTAGTACGGCCGCTTCTAAAAAAGCCCTCCCTGGATCCCCTGGACTTTAATAACTATAGGCCAGTATCAAATCTTCCATTTTTGGGCAAGGTGATCGAGAGAGCGGTTGCCTTCCAACTGCAAGCAGTTTTGGATGATACAGATTTTCTAGACCCATTTCAAACTGGCTTCAGAGCAGGATATGGAGTTGAGACTGCTATGGTCGCCTTAGTGGATGATCTACGCCTGAGTATTGACAGGGGGAGTGTGTCCCTGTTGGTACTCCTGGACCTCTCAGCGGCTTTCGATACCATCGACCATGGTATCCTTCTGGATCGCCTGAGGGAATTGGGACTCGGGGGCACTGTGCTTCAGTGGTTCCGGTCCTACCTCTCGGGCAGGTTCCAGATGGTGATGCTTGGGGATAGCTGCTCTTCAAAAAAGGAGTTGCTATGTGGTGTACCACAAGGTGCCATCCTTTCCCCAATGCTGTTTAACATTTACATGAAACCGCTGGGAGAGATCATCCGGAGGCATGGGGCGGGGTGCTATCAATATGCTGATGACACCCAAATATATTTCTCTATGCCTTCGACAACAGCATCAGCTAAGGATAGTGTGTCTCCTCTGAATGAATGCTTGGAGGCGGTAATGGGCTGGATGAGGAAAAACAAACTGAAGCTGAATCCAGACAAGACGGAGGTGCTTACTGTCAAGGGCCACAACCTGGGGTTGGAGGTATGTCAACCAGTTCTGGATGGGGTTACACTCCCCCTGAAAGACTGTGTTCGCAGCTTGGGGGTGCTCCTGGATCCGTCGCTCCAAATGACAGCTCAGATAGATGCGACTGCCAGGAGTGCCTACTATCAGCTTCGGCTGATACGCCAGCTGCGCCCCTTCCTAGAGTTGGAAGACCTAAAATCAGTAGTGCACGCACTGGTAACTTCGAGGCTCGACTTCTGCAATGTGCTGTACATAGGGCTACCTCTGTGCCTAGTCCGGAAACTTCAATTAGTTCAAAATATGGCAGCCAGGTTGGTCACCGGTACATCTAGGGGTGACCACATTACACCAGTTTTAAAATCTCTTCACTGGCTGCCAATCAGTTTCCGGGCGAAGTACAAAGTGTTGGTTATTACCTTTAAAGCCCTACATGGTTTGGGTCCAGGTTACCTACGGGATCGCCTTCTCCCATACAATCCGCCCCGCACGCTCAGGTCCTCTGGGAAGAATTTATTACAGTCAACAAGAACTAGACTGACAACCGTTACCCAGAGGACCTTCTCTTCTGCCGCTCCCAGATTATGGAATGACCTGCCGGGAGAGATTCGCCAACTCACTAGTCTTCCGGAATTTAAAAGATCTATAAAGACTTATCTCTTCCGGCAGGCCTACCCAGATGAATTTTAAAGTGTTTTATTGGTGTTTTATTGGTGTTTTAATGATGTACTGGTTTTATCTGCTTTTAATCAGTTTTTGTATTTTGTGTTTGGTGTTGTTCCCCGCCTCGATCCGTTGGGAGAGGCGGGTGATAAATAAATATATTATTATTATTATTATTATTATTATTATTATTATTAACCTAACAAAAAATAGCCAACAACTGTCACCCTCTTCAGGCATTCACTTCCAAATGTGTGAAGGGGCCTGTGGGAATGTGTAATGTGTATACACGTTGGGGTGGTGAGGGGGGAATCCCAACATCAAGTATAATCTGATGGGATCTGAGCCCAAAGAGATCTTGAATTTGTGGTGGACAGTCCATGAAAATGTCTACCCAGTGTGTGGCTCCTGTAAAAAAAGAAAAGAAAAGAAAAGGCAAACTCAATGTTAGGCACAATTAGGAAAGGAATTGAGAATGAAACTACCAATATCATTCTGCCCTTATACGAAAGTATGGTGTAATCATAGTTGGGTACTTGTAACATGGAATGGTAGCTTCAGTTGTATAAAGTAAAATCCAGTCATGGGACTTCAGTCAGTCATGACTAACTTAAGACCTATCCAGTTTTAATGGGTCCACTCTAAGTAGGATTCATGTTGGATTTTACCCAAAGATTCCATGTGCCTATTTCAGTGAAAATACAAGTCTGGGACTTTGGTTCATCCTCTGCCATTGATGGTCATCCACCTCCAAGGTAGTGGCAAAGCTGGAACCAACCACAGCATAGAATACCATATCATATCCTGTCCATATTGCCTAAATAACGTGTCTGATAAGTTATTCTGAACACCTCCCAGGATCAGAACCTATTCATTACAGCTAAAAAGCACCAATGGCTGTTTTTTAAATAAATAAATAAATAAATAAATAAATAATAGTAATAATAATAATTGCAGCCCCTAACCCTTTAGAAACTACCTGAAGGAGGAGAGGAAGTCATCAATATGAATAGTTGGGATTCCTTTGCTCCAGAAGTGAATATCTTGGAAAACAATGAAAGCTAATTTGAAGCATTAGCCTTTGCTTCCCCATCTCTAATACGTGCCAGGAAATGCAACTGCAATTATATATCCCCCATGGCATCTCATTCCAAGCTTCCTTCTGCAGTAGCAAGTATTTGATTGGAATGGTATACATGGGCTGAGTATCAGCAATTGCAGTTTCTCATGGAAAGCTCATTTTAGTGTTTCAAATTAACATAATCATAGAGGAGAAGCAACCCTGTAGCACAGAGGCAAACATATTGTGAGAGTTTCTAATAGAATTAATGTGGTTTCTAAGGAGGAGAATTTATTTTTAGTAAACAGTCTTAATGGAACATGTCTGGATTTACAACTATGATATCTTAAGCTTATCAAAATATACCTTGTCTGTCTCAAATAGAGCACAGCCTATTAAATACTTCATTAAATTCATCCCATCCATTACAGAAACATGATTTTCATGACAAATCAAATTATTATAAATGTTTGCTTTCCCTTTCAAGGGAAGCTAGGTAGTTCACTGATTTAATTCTTTAAAAAAATCTTACTCTGTGTGTATATTAATGAAGACAAAGAGAAACAGAACAGACAGTTGAGGAAAGAAAACTGAAATGAAGGAGGTTTAATCAGATGTTTAACACCATCAATATCCTTTCTCTGGCAGAATGTGCCCTAGACTTTTATCCATAGTAAGGGCTTAATGTCTGCATACAGTCCTACAAAGGCTTTGCATACTTCCTAAAGCTGGCTTGATACTAGGTGTGCTAAACATTGACAGCACACATGCAGAATCTCCGTTACTATTTGCCCCTTTCACATATTCCCTCCATGCACAGTAGTAAATGTGTGGAGGAAGGAGAAAGACCATACCTACTGGCCTCAGCCCCAACATCACAGAATCCCATTAGTAGATTTTGGTTTGAAGAACCAAAGGTCTGAAAAGGGTTTCCTATGACCTTATAGAAATATCTACAAAGGTGTTCCACATGGTCTGGACATTCTGTGCAATCACCAATCCTGACTGTTTGGGTCACAGATGTATAACTTGTGGCCTTCCAGATGTTTTGGTGTACAACTCCCAACATTCAAGGTGCTGGTTTAACCTATAAAGCCTTACACGGCTTGGGACCACAATACCTGATGGAACACCTTTCCCAACATGAACCTACCCGAACACTACGTTCAATATCTAAGGTCCTCCTCTGAGTGCCTACTCCAAGGGAAGCTCAGAGGTGGGCAACAAGGGAGAGGGCCTTTTCTGTGGTGGCCCCCCAATTGTGGAACGATCTCACCGATGAGGCCCACCTGGCACCAATGTTGTTATCTTTTTGGCGCTAGGTCAAGATCTTCCTCTTCTCTCAAGCATTTAGCAATATCTGATGAGCCTGGGTCTGTTTTGTTTTTAGGCTTATAGCTTTTAAGTTATTAAAGTGATTTTAAATGTATGTGCATATTGTATGTTTTTGCTGTTTTAATTTTTGTATATTGTTTTTAAATGTTTTAATCTTATGTAAACCGCCCAGAGAGCTTCAGCTATGGGGCGGTATACAAATGTAATAATAATTATAAATAATAATAATAATAATAATAATAATAATAATATCCCTCACTTTGGCTATGCTAGATAGGGCTGATGGGAATTATCAAAACATATGGCGGACCACAGGTTGTTAACCCCTGAAGTGGGTAAATCCATTCAGATAGGAAAGTATGGATTTGGTTGAATCCATTCCATCTGTGTCCCATGGATTGTCAGGCATTTTTCATTCCATCATCCGCTCACTGATAGAATCAGATTTTTAAAACCAGAATTTCATCCTACTTGCACTAATCTGCATTAATGCTAATGTGCACTTGTGAAAATGTGCTGATCCCCATTCACTAATGCAGGAAGGTCAGGACATTTGAAGTAGCTTGTATTCAGATTTGCTGCATAGTTTATTATCAAGACAAATTTGGAATGTTGGGCAAAGCTGACACAGAACAACTCCAGAATGGTTGTTTCCTCTAAGCAGGTGTCCTCCAAATATTTTGGACTACAAGACCTATAATCCTTGTACATTGGTCATGCTGGCTGGGGCTTATGGGAGTCGAAGTCCAAAATAACAGGAGGGTGCCAGGTTGCCTACCCCTGCCTTAAACATTCCAAAATACATTCATGTTGGTCCTTGGTCCTTACATGCCTACTCAAAAGAAAGTTCCATTGATTTCAGTGGGGCTCTTTCAGGTCGGCAGGTATAATCTTTCTCTCTGTGTTACGGAAACACTTCTGAAAGAATAAGACCCATGAGATGTACTTCTGATGCTTCTTCTTAGAACTCAGGCTGTCCTTCTGTCAAGGGGTATGTGTCCCATTCATAAATGCTTTTGGCAGACGGAGGTGTGCAACAAACTGTGGAATGTCTCATTCTATCTTTTCCTATCCTCCTTTCATGCAGTATTCCATATTCTACTAAGCAGATTTAGCCTACTTCAAGTCAACCACTACAATTTCCCCTTTTTGTTGTGGATGCTTTAACATGGCTGGTTTCATACGTGGAAAGTTAGAGATCAGATGGTGGGTTCATTTAGATTTCCGCTGATTTTAGGCATGTGTGTTCTCCTTTTCTATTCTGGCAAAATAAATTATAGATATTAGTAGAGTCTTCCAGTGAAAATACGTAGGTTTTTTTCTATCATGTGAGGCAGCCTGCAAATGAAAAGATCTTCATTTAGGGAATGAAGCAGGCTACTGAGTAATAGAAACCTTACCAGAGTAAAGCCAGTGTAAAGCTAGTACAACTGTACGTGTCAAAACTGAATTCATTGATACTATGGTTGCCAACAGAACCAATATGTTTTTAAGTCTGTATACTCTTGTAGGAAACTGTGGAAAGTGTGCCTCTAAATTATAGGACAATGGAAATACTCCCTCCTAGCTTTAAAAGTAGCAATGCTAATTTCTTAGGTGTCTCAACCTTGCAAGCTATTCCATTGTGGTAGCAGCAAACAAGATCAGGTGTAAAAGGCCCAACACACTATCTGAGGAGACAGCTTACATAGCAAAAGCCCAAGCCCAAGCCCAAGTGTGACATAAAATAGCAGCCAACGATGCTGCTGAAACAGTGTTCTCTCCTCTTTGCATGATCATAGATGACTTATGCTGCAACTCTATGCCTACTTACATTTGAGCAGACATGTACAGGATTGTGGTGATAGATGTTCCACAACTTCATTCATACAATATTCTCTCATTTTTTTTGAGGATGAAAGATCACACACATCTGGCTTACATCTTGGCCTTACACAGTGTATATATAGTGCTTTTTAAAGTCTCCCTTTTATAGGTACCACGCCGGTTATAAAAATCTTCTTCATAGAACCTGCACAGAGTGCCCTTTCTCCTGTGGACGGGAACATAGACTTTTATGGTGTGGCACCTCAGCTGTGGAATCCTACACCCCTGTCCATTTGCTCAGCATATACCTTAAAGGCATTTAAATGCAGGGGCGGGGATTACAACCCCATTATTAATGCAGGCTTATAATGGAGTTAGAAACCGTTTGAGAATGTATTTTTCTGCTTTTGGTTTTTAATGTTTTTATTACATTTAATTATTGTTTTTATTTGTTTTTTGCTGCTTTTCCTGCTGCTTTTCTGTTTGTTTGTGATTTTCACAAAAGAGGAAGTGTAAAAATGTCATCCAGACCAACTGCAGAAAAGATTGCACCTCTTGAATGAGACACAAATATTTTAAAGAAGTGGAGTGGAAAAGAACAAACATGCTATGGTGGTATGGACTCTATTTGCAGGCGAATAGGGTGGAAATAAAGAGATGACACAAAGTATGTATGGTTTCAAATCAGGGCCACATTTATTAAGATCTGCAAAGGGAACACTGGGCGGGCCCTCTCTACGCCATATAACTAATAGGCGTTTTAACGAGCAAAACATTCTAAGCCTATGGAGTGGCAGCACATTGCTCGCCACCCCCAGGCCTACCCCTTTTTGGGAGGGGAGGCCTTCCTGTGTCGCTCCCCCCCGGGCTGTGAAACCCAGGTGGAGTGAGGTGAGTTGGCCTCACAGGTAAGCCCTATCCCCCCAGCTGGGGCCGCAGAATCCTCAGCAGGAAGGCCTCAAGTATCACCTGTCACCACTTAACGGTGCCACAGAATGATCACCATCTGTTTTCTAAACATGCCCACCCCTAACGCCTAAGCCAAATGTAACCAATTCATACCACCCTGAGGAATCCTAAGACACTCTCTTCCAGACTTACAGTGTGAAGTAGGCAAAAAACATCAGGCTACATGAAAAAATTCCTACTCGGCCCCCAAAAGGGCAACAGGATAACCCACACTGCATACTGGGAGGGAGGGAGCCATGATCTGAAGAGGCCAGAGGTTGCGTGCGGCCTCCTAATATAGGGGCTTCTGCCCCTCCCCTGGCCTGTAGTACCACGAGGTCTTCTCCAATGAGAAGGCATGCTTCCTTTCCCCCCCCGGCCAGCAACAGCCTCCTCGCGGCCACGCAAGTGGGACGCGGGGGAAGGGCATGAAATATAGTAATAATGTAAATGTAAATGTAAATCCGACACTGATAGCATCAACATGTATTTGTCTGGACAACTGTGGGTCAAGGATAGGACAGGAGTCATCATGGATTGGGATGGATGGATGTCAATTTTAGTTGCATTCAGTTTCTTATTTTTCCAGTCTTAAATTGGGTAAATTTTGAGGGTTTTCTTGTTAAAGTTCATGTGAAAATTCATTTGCACTTTTGTGCACATTTCTCCTAATATATGCATTTTGTATGCGATTTTGCCTAATATACAGTTTTTGTCCATAATATAATGCATTTCCTAATATAATGCATTTGTGAACATTATTTATCCTATGTATGTATTTTTTGATTGGAAGAATCCGTTGCAAGATTTGGAGGAGTGTGACTTTTGAAGGATAACTTAGGCCTCATCTACACCAAGCAGGATATTGTACTATGAAAGCAGTATGAAAGCAGTATATAAAAGGCAGAAGCCACACCAAGCAGGATATAGTGGTATGAAAGCGCTATATGGTATGTGTCAATAGGCTCCAACAATTGTTAGTGCACTTCAATACCGCTAGAAAGCAGTAGTGTGGCTCCTACCTTTTACATACTGCTTTTATACTGCTTTCAAAGTGCTATATCCTGCTTGGTTTAGATGGGGCCTTAGTTTTAGTTCCTGTATTAATTCAAAAGTGTGAAATTAGCAAAGTTTGCATTTAAATGCAGTTTTAATGAACAATTTTTCTCTATCCATCACATCCCTAATCATGTATATGCCTTTTAGAGTTATCTATTCATCAATCCTTGTACCCCAGACTATGGTATTCACAGTGTAATTGTATGCACATTTACTCACAAGTAAGTCCCACTGTGATCACTGGAGCTTGCTCCCAGGAAAGAGTGCACAGAATTGCACCACCTACATGTTTTATAGTGCAAATTGTGAAAAGCAAAATGTCACTGCCCACTTCCAGTTTACGAATCAGCTCTAGTGGCCAGAGATGAAATAGCACCATGACTTAAAATAAGATCCTTTTCAAAAGGTTATTAAAAGGTCATTTATATGGCAAAGATAAATTCAGAAGCTTGAAAAGCCAGATAAACGCAGTATATACATGTATTGCAAGTATTATTTTGCTCTCTTCAAAAGGCTCCAAAACCTCATTCTGGATCATCAGGGTGTCTGTCAAAATCCCCTGTTGTGCAGACAACTCTGTTCCAAAGAAAAATGTCTAGAATCCAGGAGATTAAATCTAAATAGCAGAAGTCCACTAACACAATGAGATTTGCTCCCTCTCCTTTCCTCCCTGAAGCTCTTTGTACTGCCTGAAATTCTGCTCTGGAGGGTTTCCCAGATGGTGGGAGGTTGGGGAGGGATGGAGAATTTCCCCCTCCTGTTTTGTTGGTAGAAGTCCTGATTTTCAAACTCCATTGAGCACTATGAACTGCCGGTGATTAGTTGTCTTGCCGTCTTGAAAGTTAGCTTCATTTAACTTTTAAAAAGCCAAGGTCAAACTAAGGCTATTCATTTTGATTACTTATGGGTATGTAATCAAATGAAATTATACTCAGAGAGAGATAATTAACTCATTTTACAGTTATATGTTCACTTAAAAATGTTAATACAAGTAGGGCATGACATATAGATGGCAGCAGCTGCCTCTAATGGTCATGCACTGGCCCTATAAGTATCAAGCTCTTACACAGCTCATGACATTTTTCATCTCCATATAATTATGTCCTCAATTGTTGCTGAAAGCCAGGAAAGAAACTTTAGGCTGCAATCCTATATAGATTTACCTGGGAGTAAGTCCCATTGAGCTTACTTCTGACTGAGTAGTCATGTATAGGCTAGCGAATTTAATATCCTTCGGAGAATATCAGGCTTATGTGACGGAAGTTCAAGTATGCCATAAATATGTTTCATTGTAGAAAGCCATTATTTAAATGTACTCTTTAGCAATTGAGAAAAGGGGGAAATCCATGCGCGAAGAAGTGGTTTTAAACAATTTAATTAAAAGGAATAAGGCTAACAATGCAGGTGATGCTATTTTCGGTACAGGCTGTTTCTTTAAGCTTATGACTGCTTTAATATAGTTGCTGGAGTCAGACAATTGAAAGACAGCACTGGAGAGCCATACCAGTTGCAGATGTAATGCTACTCAAAGTTAAGGAATCAAGAGTAGCCTATGGGACTGCACACTTTAACCTCACCCCTCTTGTCTCTTGCATGCCAATTCATGCTGGCCTCCTCTGCCTGAGTTGATTATTTTGCATGTGACCATTTCTTAATCCTGCTTAAAATAAATTCTGGGGTGCTTCTAAACTCCCTTTCAGGCCTAGGTTTATCCTGACAGGGTGTTTAGGAGCATCCATATTAACCCCAAGTACAGGAGGTGGAGAAGGAAAGACTGCAATTTAGTAGCCCACTGACAATCCCTTAAGTCTGGATAAAGTTATGACCACACTGAATAAGCTATACGTACGTAAGGACCATGTCTACACCTGCCAGATATCCTGGGGTCATCTCTAGGTTGTCCCTATGCGTTCATATGATGCACAGGGGATCCCGGGATGAACCGGGGATGACCTAGAGATGACCCTGGGATAACTGAAACCAGGGATATCCCAGTTTTTTCATGGTCCTGGGACAATCCGAAGGATCACAGTCCTCAAACAGGCATGGAGCTGCACAGGGTGGCTCCATGCCCATGGGGTTTGGGTGGGGACAGCAATTTTGTTATCCCTAGGATGGCAGGGGGTTGGGCTCAGGGTTGGTGGGAGGGTTACTTACTTTTTTCGCAGCACACAGCTCCTCTTAAAAATAAAGGCACCCACAACATCCCTCTTCCCATCCGGGACATTATGCAGCCGTATAGACGCTGGGGGAGGATCGTGGAAGCAGATAAGTCTGCAATCCTCCCCCCTCCCTCCTGCTACACCCTTAGGTTGGATTACTGCAATGCACTCTACGTGGGGCTGCCTTTGAAGATGGTTCAGAAGCTGCAGCTTGTGCAAAATGCAGCGGCCAGAGTGATAACAGGAACCAGAAGGTTCAAGCATATAAAACCTACTCTGGCCCGCTTGCATTGGCTGCCTATATGTTTCTGAGCCCAATTCAAGGTGCTGGTTTTAACCTATAAAGCCTTACATGGCTTGGGACCACAATACCTGATGGAACGCCTCTCACGACACGAACCTACCCATACACTATGATCCACATCGAAGGTCCTCCTCCGGTTGCCTACTCCAAGGGAGGCATGGAGGGTGGCAACAAGGGAAAGGGCCTTTTCAGTGGTGGCCCCCCAATTATGGAATGATCTCCCCAACGAGGCTCGCCTGGCGCCAACATTGTTATCTTTTCGGCGCCAGGTCAAGACTTTCCTCTTCTCCCAGGCATTTAACAGCATATGATGAGGGTTTTTGTGTTGTTGTGTTGTTGTTGTGCTTTGATCCAGAAGGATATTGTAATTTTAACTTGTTTTTAGACTTTATGCTTTTAAATTTTGTATATCGGTGTTTTAATTGTTCAGTGTTTTTAATTTTTGTAAACCGCCAGAGAGCTTCGGCTATGGGGCGGTATATAAATGGAATAAAATAAATAAATAAATAAACAAATGACCCCAAGGACAAGCTCATAAGGACCCATGCAAATTAATGGTGCAGTAATAGGTACAGCAGGGAAAATAGATTGGGTGGGACTATACATATTTTCACAAATGGAGCTATAATAATATCATACACAGAATGTATTTGCAAGATCATGGTCATGCACTCTTGTAAATACATTTGAAAAGGAAATATATTTGTTCCATATAGCAATGATTCAATAACTGACTACAATAATATAATTATTAAATAGCATTTTTGAATTAATGGGGACAAAAATATCTTCAATCCAAATGTTCCATATTAACTGGGTTGCGAATCAGGTGGAATTTCAGAATTTTTTTTTAAAAGAAAGCTAACTCCATTGATATCAGGAAAGAACACCAAAGCTAAGTCTCTTTGTAGTTAAGTTGTTTGCTGCATTTATGATTGTTTACAGTTTAATGTTTTAAATTGTTGAATCATTTTATTTATGCAAGCTGTCTTTAACACTTCCATTTGAAGGAGAAAAGTGAGACACAAATTCTGAATTAAATGAATCACTCCATCATAACTGCCTCAGCAACAATCAAGTTAAGGCCTTCAAGGAATCTTCAGAAATCAGGCTATTGGGAAAAGCTGAAAGGAGCAGGGTAGTGCTTTTCTAATTGCTCTGGGGCAGGTTACCTCAGGCTATTAATGAAGTAGAAGAAGGGGACTAGGGCAAAATCTACACGTCATCCTCGATGCGCCCTCCCTGCGCCACAAGCCGCTTTGGAGCACTTCACCCCGCCTAGTGTGGCTCAAGCCTTGGAGGCTCTGCCCGTGCCCGCGCTGCAACGGCCGCTGCCCTTTCATCCAGGCCGGTCCCGGGGAGGGAGGAGGGAGGGGGGAGGGTTGTAAACAAAAGCCAGCGATTGGGAGAGGGATTTCCAATTGCTAGCTTTTGTTTACAACCCTCCCTCCTCCCTCCCTGGGACCGGCAGGGATGAAAGGTTGGCGGCGGCAGCAAGAGCGCGAGCAGAGCCTCCGAGGCTTGAGCCACACTAGATGAAGTGCAGCGCTCCAAAGCGGCTTGTGGCGCAAATAGGGCGCATCGAGGACGATGTGTAGATCCGGCCTAGGTTTTATATATGTATATATAGGCACTACCGATGTATTTTATACCACTTTAACAGTGATTGCTACCTCTGAAGAATCCTGGGAATTATAGTTTGGTAAGGGTGCTGAGAATTCTGTTAGATTTCCCTAGCCTACCTCACAGAACTGTAGTCTTCGGGTAGCTGGAGGAAAGGTAATAGTATTTCATTTGTTTACATTTTTTAACTCACCTTTCAGGAAGAAGTCCTCCCAAGGTGGCTTACAAAAAGTATGAACTATATATTGCAATGTTATAGTACAGTACAATTTAAAACTACAAATTACAAATATCAAAATTTCAAGAACAACCAACATTACCTACAGTTACTAAATATCAATTGAAGCCAGCATCACAGTAATCTAAAAGCCAATATACTTCATTGGATTTAGAATTCCACAGATTAGGGGACACCACTGAGAAGGCCTTTCTCTACAGCTTATCAAGTTCAAAGGTCTTAAAGCTAGCCCAGCAGTAGATCCTCTGATACTGATCTTAGATCTCAGGCAGGTTCATTCGAGTGTAGGGATGGACGGACCACCCGGGTGCTGCTCGTCAAACCCCCACGGCTTATCCAACTCCAGCAAGTGGTGCTGCATGGACCAGGAGTGCTCAGCAGCAGGGCACAGGTGTCCACTTCCTCATCAAGCCACCATTTTTATGCCTGTAATGTTGCAAACATCTCCCCTTTAAGACCACCACTTAGGCAAAAAATTATGGACATTTGTGGAAAATGGTGGCTTACCGAGGGAACACATGCCCACACACTTGCCCAGCTCAATGCATGCTGATTCAGGCAAGCGCTGGGGGCCACAGACTGGCATCCAGGGAGGACAAGCTGCCGATTTCTCACAAGGCTTCAGTCCCCAAACAGACATCTGTGCCATCCTATATGGGTGTAGATGGTTCTTTAAATAACCTGGCCTCAAACAATTTAAGTCTTTAAAATCAAAACAGCATTTTTATTTAGGACCTGAAATGCACCAGCAACTAGCGCAACTGGTTCAGTATCAGTGTAACGTGGTGACTGTTTAGCATCAAACACCCAAGTGACAACAATCTGTACTATTAAGGGTTGTATGAAAAAAAAAATGTTGCAGTTTGTTTCTGATTAGGTTTTACCCACTTTGTACGTCCTGGACTGAACACAATCTGCAATCAAAATGCATACATTTCCAAATTTGCAATGTGATTTGCGGACCAAAACAAATGCATTTGGCAGCATGCATGTTGTTGAAAAATGCACACAAACACACTTTAATTGTTGGCCTAGGAATCCACACATTTCAAAGATGTGCATAATTGATGTGTACATTTGGAAAAATACACATGACAATACACATGGATTTTCATACAAAAAGCAAAAAGAAACAAAGAGCACAAGTTATTTATTTATTTATTTATTTTATTCCATTTATATACCGCCCCATAGCCGAAGCTGTCTGGGCGGTTTACAAAAACTTAAAACATTGAACATTAAAAACACCGATATACAAAATTTAAAACCATAAAGCCTAAAAACAAGTTATAATACAATATCCTTTAAAACAACAATTCTGGGTCAAAGCACAACAACAACACAAAACCCTCATCATATGCTGTTAAATGCCTGGGAGAAGAGGAAAGTCTTGACCTGGCGCCGAAAAGATAACAATGTTGGTGCCAGGCGAGCCTTGTCGGAGAGATCATTCCATAATTGGGGGGACACCACTGAAAAGGCCCTCTCCCTTGTTGCCACCCTCAGTGTTTCCCTCAGAGTAGGCAGCCGGAGGAGGACCTTAGATGTGGATCGTAGTGTACAGGTAGGTTCATGTCGGGAGAGGCGTTCCATCAGGTATTGTGGTCCCAAGCCATATAAGGCTTTATAGGTTAAAACCAGCACCTTGAATTGGGCTCGAAAACATATAGGCAGCCAATGCAAGCGGGCCAGAGTAGGTTTTATATGCTTGAACCTTCTGGTTCCTGTTATCAATCTGGCTGCTGCATTTTGCACAAGCTGCAGCTTTTGAACCATCTTCAAAGGCAGCCCCACGTAGAGTGCATTGCAGTAATCCAATTTAGAGATTACCAGAGCATAGACAATTGAAGCCAGGTTATTCCTGTCCAGATAGAGGCGTAGCTGGGCCACCAACCGAAGTTGGTAGAAGGCACTCCGTGCCACTGAGGCCACCTGAGCCCAAGTGACAGAGATGGTTCTAGGAGAACCCCCAAGCTACAAACCCGCTCCTTCAGGGGGAGTACAACCCCATCCAGAACAGGTTGCACACCCTCCATCCGATCAGCAGAACCACCCACTCACAGCATCTCAGTCTTGACTGGACTGAGTTTCAGTTTGTTAGCTCTCATCCAGTCCTTTGTTGCAGCCAGGCACTGGTTCAGCGCATCCACAGCCTCACCTACTGAATATGAAAAGGAGAAATAGAGTTGTGTGTCATCAGCGTACTGATGACAACACACTCCAAAACTCCAGAGAACTGCTCCCAACAGTTTCATGTAGATGTTGAACAGCATGGGGGACAAGACTGACTCCTGAGGGACCCCAGACTGGAGAATCCACAAGCATTGAGGTGGAATTTGCAGAACTTCTATGAGACTTTATATGCACATCTCTAATACCAGTTGAAATTTTGGGAATATCTTGACAGGTGGCCCTATGTAGAGTGCATTACAGTAGTATAGTCTGGATGTAACTGGTTTATGCATAACTGAGGCTAAGTCCACTTTCTCCACCATTCTATATAGTATAGATACAGGTGTGTAGGAGCCAGGTGAAATGGATGGCATGGAACAATGTGGTAATAGGTTAGGGGAGTGCAATCTCACTTAAGATACATGGGCCAGGAAGTAGCAAAGGAAGTAGTGCCAAGGATGTAGGAGACAGATGGCTATACCCAATGGGATTTGGGGTGGGGATGCCCACAAGATTTAGAAGGTTGAGGAGGAGTTGTGCTTTCATTAGGTTTCCAAGAAGATTATAACGTGAACTACTATCTGTTGGTACCAAATAAGTTTTCTATAACTACATTAGAAAATGGCCAAATCATGGTCAGCACAAGTGTTTTGAAAGAGATGGAAGGGGAAGGGAAATCCAAAAAGAAGCTGTCGAAAGATGGTCGAAGTGGACCTACAAAATCTCATTATGCGAACACTCAAATCCCCCTCTTGATTGCTGCCAAGACTTCTGTTGCTAGGGTTCAATATACGGACATGGAAGAAGTCCATTTTCATACTTGCACAGAACTGAAAATATATCTAATAAGATACAAAAGAAGCTACAATGGTTCTGTAAATTTAGTATGTACATTTGAAACTACATTTCAAGGTCGATTGCTCCTTGAGAAGTGTAAACAGATGCCAATTATTCTGCAATATTCTTTTTAACCCTTCCATTCCATAATGTGGGAGTACTCTTCTGCCTACTCATCTTATATAGAGAGGAAGTGGAAGCTTGTGATCTGCCCAGGAGCAGCCACACAAATCCACTGCTGGATGGGTTTTTCATGAAACACACAATTACTGTTTTGTCAATGTAGCTTGGATGAAAGGATAGAGCTGAAATTAATGTAATGCACAAAGAACCAGGCTGTTGTATACTGCCACAGGCATAGGGGACTCATGCTCTTTGTGGGAGTTGTCTGCAGGCTGTGTGACTAGAGAACAAAGAACATAAGAGCCTTGCTGAATTAGACCAAAGGTCTACCTACTCCAGCATTCTCTTTCCACAGTGGCCAACCAGAAGTTTCATTAGGTAGCCCATAAGCACAACATGAGGACAAATAGTCCTCTCCCACTATTGTTCCCAGAGACTAATACCCTGAGGCATGATGTCTCTGATCCTGGAGGCAGTATGTAACTATCACGACTAATTCCCATTTTAAAGCTGTTCAAGATAGTGGTCATCAAGGCTGCATTGGAAATGGTCAAGAATACTGGGAGTTGTCGTCCAAAGTATCTGTAAGGCATCAGGTTGCAGAAGGCTGACCAAAACCATTCCCCAATGATTTGCCTGTGTCTGTGTCTGTGAAATAGATGCTCCTATATCTTCTCAATATTTTTAATTTTCTGCATATCTAGACAAATGTACATATACCAAGTCCTTACTTGACCTGTGAGCTCATGAGCTTTGACTGCATCCACAGTCAGAACAAACCTTGCTAAATCTCAGGACTAGACTAAACATAATTTATTTGTTAGAAGTGTTTTTGCCTAGTTGACAATTTATGAATGCCTGTATCTTTTACTGATTCCTTTTTTCTTTTTAAAATATGTATTTTGATGGTACAGGTACATATGCATATTCTCAACATTTTACAGCTTTTGGAATATGCATAATAGAAACTTGGTTTTATGTATTTTTCATGTGCAGGGAATTACTGTCTGTCTCAGAAATGCACCACAGTTAACTGTCCATTTTTCATTTAGATCTAAAATGTAGACAAAAATATAGTGTTGTCCTTGAAAGACAATAACTGTGTTTGTTCAAAGAAAATAAATGAGCCAGGAGATGTTCTCCCTACATCTGTGTGTATGGAATAATTGGCAAAGAATTGTTCAAATTTATGTGAAGATTATCCCTGTAATGTTTCCCAGGTCAGTGTCAGGTTGGATTACCAAGCACATGCAGTGAGTGCCAGATGCACAAATTAAAGCAGCACACAGAAGAGGGCTCGTAGGCTTTATTGTTATTTCCATATAGCGTATACAGAGTTGAGTTGGAATCTCCTTGATTCGGTGGAATTTCTATAAAGGTGAAAGTCAATATACATGTTATCATATTACACGCCATCATTAGCCTCTCCAAAATGGAATTTCACACACACACATCAAAGGACTGTTGAAAAACAACTTTTAAGGAAGGCCTTGATAGATATAGGTATATAGATATCTATATATCTATATATCTATATATCTATATCTATATATATTCCTTTTACCTGCTGCAGAGAGGGAGAGAGAAAGAGAGAGGGGGTGGGAGGGAGAGAGAGAGAGAAAGTTAACAGCAGGTAGCAGCAAATTGACAGGATGAAGAATGTACCCACTACCAGGGAATTTACATATCCCCGGCTCATGCATCACCACAGCTTACCCAAGTTTAATGACTCTTCTGAACTGACAAGATGATGATGCTCCCACTCGGTGGGACTAATCAGAACCAGTAAAATGCTTCAGTGACCAAAATTGGAGTGAAACTTGCATAAGTGGTTATCTTGCCTTAAAGACAAATGGGATAGTAGGGGTTCATTTAGTTTCCTTCAATTACAATAGCTATTGAAACAGAAATTCCTCTTATGGGAGGGGATGTAAAATTCAAATGTAATCGGAAAAAGGGAAAACTAATTTAAGTTTACAAGAGTGCAGAAAAATGAGAGAGAGAGAAATATTCTAAAAATAAAAGAGGACATGTATTGACAGTCTGCACAGAAATATCCACACACACACACACATACACACACACACATCCAGATGTGTTTGCTTCCTATTAACAAATGACATACAGGGTAAGCAATTGAAAGGTTGCATAGGCTGACCATATGAAAAGGAGGACAGGGCTCATGTAACTTTAACAGTTGTAGAGAAAAAGGAATTTCAGCCGGTGTCATTTGTTTGCAATTAGTTCCTGGTGAAATTCCCTCTTCATCACAACAATTAAAGTTGCAGAGCCCTGCCTTCTTTTGTATATGGTCATTCTAGTGTAGTGCCTGCAACTTTAACTGTTGTGATGAAGAGGGAATATCACCAGGAACTAATTGCATACAAATGACACTGGCTGAAATTCCCTTTTCTCAACAACTGTTAAAGTTACATGAGCCCTGTCTTCCTTTTCAGATGGTCATCCTAAGGTTGCATCATCCCCAGGCTTGCAAATTAAACATTGATAGCAACACTGTAAGGACAAGTCTTATCAATGAGGGTTTGTATTCACATGTATGTGTATTCTCAGCCCTGCCCTTGCAGAATCACAAGCTGCCTATATTTATGGGTTGCGTACTCCAATGAATATCAGTGAATTACAAGGAAATAACAAGGAAAAAATACTTTATCGCAAGCGTCAGTTTGCAAAATAATGCAGGCATCAAGGTAGTTGAAATGAATAAGTCCCTTCATGCAGGAATATCTTTATGTTAATCAGAGCACATATGGTCACCCAAGTTTAACCCTTTCATTCCATGCTGTGATCCTGGTGAAAAGAGTCCCTCTATGAGTGCTATTGGCCTTGTGAAGGAGGCTCCTTCCCAATAGCAGCAATGGGAGCTTTCCCTCAAGGGTAATTACAGCTGCAGGGAAAAAGATTTCCATTGGGACCACTAGGCTAAAAACCTTCCCTTCCCATGCCCTGTGGTCCTGCTGAAAATCCCCCACTCCGGGCCTGCTATTAATTTTTGTTAACCTTGATATTATTGCAAAAGACACATTTTGCATCACATTTAGCAGTTTGGCCCTGAATTATGGCTGCATATAGATTGGAAAGGTGCTCAACTGATCAAGTTACTTGTTGAGTAACAAGTAACTTGAGTAACAACAAGTAAATCAAGTAACAACAAGTAACAACAAGTAACTTGAGTAACAACAAGTAACTCAACTGATCAAGTTACTTGTTGAGTAACTTCAAACTTGGCTTCCATAATCTATATGATGAGGCCTACGATTACGAAAATTTCAAACTGATCTGATACAAATTGCCACATATATTGCAAATTAAATGGTGCTGAAAACTGATACATTTGTATTTCTTATTCCACTCTCCATATCATATATTTGTTTCAACTTGTGGGGAAACTACTGATGTACTGTATATAATGGCTCTTGGGCATGGTTAACTTGCAGTCCACCTTTAGCCCTTTCTCTCCAAGTAATACACTTCTGACTCTGAAGCTTCTGCTACACCAGTCTTAAATGTTATGTCCAGGAGAGGAGACAAACTCCAGAGGAGCCTCACATAAGACTGCCTGGCTCCAAGGCCAACACAAAGAGAATAGAGAAGGGCCCCCACCCAGGCCTCCAGAAAAGAAAAACAATACCTCCAGGCTTCTTAAAGATATATAACACAACACACCCCTCTTCTCCAGGTTGATACTGTCTTTTGTTCAATTGACTGTCAACCTATGAAACATCCGAACCAAAACTACTGTCTGTCAGAGGATAGCCCAGATAGATGCAACGGCCAGGAGTGCCTACTATCAGCTTCGCCTGATACGCCAGCTGCGCCCCTTCCTAGAGTTGGAAGACCTAAAGATGGTAGTGCACGCGCTGGTAACTTCGAGGCTCGACTTCTGCAATGCGCTGTACATAGGGCTACCTTTGTGCCTAGTCCGGAAACTTCAACTAGTTCAAAATATGGCAGCCAGGTTGGTCACCGGTACATCTAGGAGTGACCATATTACGCCAGCTTTAAAATTGCTCCACTGGCTGCCAATTAGTTTCCGGGCGAAGTATAAAGTGTTGGTCATTACCTTTAAAGCCCTACATGGTTTGGGTCCAGGTTACCTGCGGGATCGCCTTCTCCCGTACAATCTGCCCTGCACGCTCAGGTCCTCTGGGAAGAACTTACTGCGGTCGGCCAAGACTAGGCTGACAACCGTTACCCAGAGGACCTTCTCTTCTGCCGCTCCCAGACTGTGGAATGACCTGCCAGAGGAGACTCGTCAACTTAACAGTCTTTTAGAATTTAAGAAAGCTATAAAGACTGTTCTCTTCCGGCAGGCATATCCAGTGTAATTTTTAGAATGTTTTTAGGATATTTTAGGATGTTTTAATGCAGTTTTAATAATAATTGTCATGTTTTTAATTAGTTTTATGTATTTTATCATGTTGTTGTTCCCCGCCTCGATCCAGATGGAGAGGCGGGTAAGAAATAAATTATTATTATTATTATTATTATTATTATTATTATTATTATTACCAGTACTTGGCTCTTCATTAGGGATTACCCTTTACCACTATCCCATGACATAGTCATTAAACTTTGCAGGTAGTCTCACTTCATGCCCACTCTATGTTTGTCCAATCCTATCTGTCCTTGAGTCTATCTCAGAGGGTATCTCCAGCTCAGCTTGAGATTTTTCTTCTGCAAGAATATTGCCTCAAGGGACACTGGCTTCTCTGCAGCCTCTGGATCTGCATCAATTGTGCCTAAAGGAGAAGAACAGACCCTCCTGGGATGCCTCAGAAGTGTAAGTGTGATCTTGGGGGATCTAAACTACATGGGAATGTTGTTCCTTCCTTTTCTGGGCTACTGATGCTGGCATCCAGCCTGAAGAAGTTTTCAGTCTGACCCTACCCCCTGTTTGCAAAGAAGGAAGTGGTGCTGCGTGGTTGTCAAAGAGCTCCATCAGACGAGCTTTTTATTGTACATTTAGTACTGGGCACTCATGGATTTTCATGGGTCCCTCTCATGTCATCTGCCTCCCCTGCGCCTCCCACCCCTTCTAGTCTTCTTCATGCGACAAAAAACACCCCAGTATGTCTGAATTATTTTTAAAGATGGAAGTTGCCGCTATCTCCTGCTGTGTGCAGGAGAAGCGGTGGAATCAAAACGGCCCACTGAATGGACCATGTGCATGTTGTTTACTTCCGCTTTCAAAAGAGGAAGTAATGAGGGACAAATGTGCAGGCGGAGAAGCAACGGTAAGGAAACACGATTTGCCCCTGAGTGATGACGCTCAAAGTGCGCTTTCTGCTGCTTCTGTCAGTCATGTAGTCTGGAATGCACTCCATGAGGAATCATGGGCTTCAAGTCATGGCTGGCAATGTCCTTCTCAGCAGTCATCCAATGAGCAGATGGGCAGGAGCAAAATTAAATCCCCCCACTCAGTTGAAAATTGCCTGCACAGCAAATGGTATAAGATCACAAACTCTCTCTTTTGGTATACCATAGCATGCAAATGTTGTCTTCAGGTCATTTTCAATTCTAATGCTGTCTCTAAGAGGCCAATAGAAATGGAGTTCAGGCCTTTGCTTGTGCCTTCTGGGCCAGCCATTGATATGTAGGACCTTCAAAGTCTGCAGACATGTATCTGCTGAAATGTGCTCTTGCAGAAATTTGAGCTTGTGAGCACTGAGTAGGTGTGTGCTGGACAGCCTGTAAATCACCCTGTCAAAGATTCTGTTTGTTGGCATGTTCCCTGTGGTCATACAAAGGCGGGTGAGTGTTCAAGGTGACCCCTCAAGAGAGAGAAACATCTCAGGATGCTACTCAGGTTTTATTAGCCAAAATCACAAATATTTCAGCCTCCTGTTGTTGTTATAAGGCACTCTTCAAGAGGTTATAAAAACATCTGGAGAGATTCTTATATACTGTAGTTCATTGTCAGTATTGGAAATTTTCTTGCCCTTTGTGTATTGGATGCGGATGTCATATTTCTGCAGTTGTAATAACATTCTTTGTAATCTTGCTTTGGCTTTTCCTATTGGTCTGGCAAAAATTGCCCCCAAGGGCTTGTGGTCAGATTGGACTTTTATTTGGACACCAAATACATATAGATAGAATGTTGACATTGCAAAGATAATTGCCAAGAGTTCCTTTTCTATTTGCATGTAATTTTGCTCTGCCTTGCATAGGGTATGGGAAGCATACACAAGTGGTCTTCCTTTCTGGAATAGGCATGCTTCCATATTATCCTTGGAAACATCAGCCTGGACCCATAGTTGCTCCTTGGAGTCAAAATACTGCAGGACTGGTGACATTCTGATGGCCCATTTCAACACCATCAAGAGCTTCCTGGTGTTCAGCTCCCAATCGCCACACAACATCATTCCACAGAAGAGTCCTGAGTGGAGCTGACAGACACCTTGTCTTGGGCCAAGTATTGGATGGTGCACTGAGTCCTTTGGAGTCCTTTTTTGTCTCCAGGGGGAGGTTTTCTGGTGATTGCTTCCCTCTTGCTGTCATCTGGCTGCACACCATCCTTAGAGATAGTCCATGTATTTGACAATGGCCACTAAAAATTGAATTTTGTCTTTATTAAACTTAGCAACCCCCCTTTTGTGCTCTCTCTCTCTCTCTCTCTCTGACCTGTTGGAGTATCTTGTCATGCTTCCCTTTGCTGGATGCTACAACGATTATGACATGTGCAATGATGTGAATGCCAGGAATGTCCCCAAAGGGCTCATAATTCTGACTTGATGCCAAAGGACAACCTGTTGAAGTGGTACCTCCCCCATGGGGTGTTGAAAGCACATAAGACTCCCTATCTAGGGCTACTTGCCAGTTACCACCCTTCTCATCCAAGATGGTGAATAACTTTTGCCAGTGAGGTTCCTCTGCACATCCTCCATTGAAATTTGTTGTCCCTTAACTGCCTTCTTGGGAACTGTAGGGTCTAAGCACAATCTGAGTGATTCTTCTCCTTCTCCTTCTCCTTCTCCTTCTCCTTCTCCTTCTCCTTCTCCTTCTTCTCCATGCTATTAATTTGGTCACCCTTATGATGATTCCCTTTGACTCTAGGTCTTCCAGGGCTGTTTTCAGGGGAGCAACAACAGCATATGGAATCTTTCTGCATCCATGCACTACAGGTGGTATCATGGGCGCCACATAAATGTGATGCACAACTCAGAAGCACCACAGACTTTCAAAAATACGAGAATAACATTTGAAAAAGTCCTCTTGTCTTGGTCGGAGAATGCAGGATTACAACATGTACATGCCTGATCAAGTCAAGGGCTACACAGTGGGGGAGGAATAGAAAGAAACTGTCAACTGAAATAAGAGTGAGGTGATTTTGAAGGCCTAAGGAATCACTCTCACTGATTGACAGATGAAGAGAGGGAGGAAAGAAACAGTTATGGAAGAATCCTGTGGAGGTAAGTAAGCTGTTCTGAACATACATATTTGTTTGTATGCATCTACATATGTGTGTACAAATGACGTGTTTGTATTTTGTTTTTTAGTTTGTGTTTTTTGTGGTTGTTTTTTAAAGCTGAAATAATAAATGTCCTTTTTAAACATCAGGGAAATTCAATGAGTCGTGGCCCCATGATCAATAATGATGCTGTGCAATGTCACAAATTACAAACAGCAAACGGGCATGAGTAGGATTGTTTCAAGAGTCCGGCTTGGTCCGGAGCGCCGACAAATCCCCTCCCCGTCCCGGCGTCCGGTAAGTTTTTTAATCATTGAATTCTGTTTTTTAAACTGAATATTACATAAAGTTTATCTTTTAAGTTATGTTGAAAAGAGGGCATATTCTGAAGGCATGTGATGCAACAGCCTTCCTGAAGCTAAGGAAGATCTGCAGCTGGGGTGGGGCTGGGAGTTGGGGGCTCAAGCTGGTCAGTGTCTGAATCAGAGATCATCTAGGTCTAGGAGCCCCGAGTATTATCCACGGTGTGGAGACCGTGGATAGGGAGATGTTTTCCTCCCTCTCTTATAATACTAGAACCCAGAGTCATTCCATGGGCAGATTAAAAGAAGTACTTCTTCATGCAGCACTTAAACTATAGAATTCCCTATCACAGGATGTAGTGGTGGCCACCAACTTCGATGGCTTTAAAGGGGTATTAGACAGATTCATGGATGATAAGAGTGTAAATTGCTACTAGTCATGATAGCTTTATATTACCTCCACTATAAATGGACATGCAGTATAAATGGAGAGTGTTTTATTTTTTAACTCTTCCCCTGTTGGAGGTAGAATTTTGGGGAGAAAACGGGGGGGTTAAACCCTGTCCTGGAACACCATAGTCCCAATCTGAACCAAGGCCACACATGCTTACACAAAGCTAAAAAAAACCCTTTACATAGCTGCACTCTTTGTGACTAGCTGAACATTTAGCCTGACTCTCATGGGATTATTGTGAGGATGAAATGGGTAGGTGGGGGAGAAAACCCCTATTTAGGCTGGCCAGATGAAAAGGAGGACAGGGCTCCTGTATCTTTAACAGGTGTATAGAAAAAGGAATTTCAGCAGGTGCCATTTGTATGCATGCAGCACCTGGTGAAATTTCCTCTTCATCACAACAGTTAAAGCTGCTGGGGGGGGGGGGCGTTAGGGATTTTTTAAATCCTGTCTCCTGATTGGCTCTTGGAGGACAGTTTTTTTTTTCACCTACCTTACACTGATTCATTGATGGAATTTGGGATTTTGGCTGGGGTGGTGTGCAATTAAATAGGTTGGACACAGTGTACGTTGGCAGGGTTGTTCAGGTAAATAAGCATTAGGCAACATCCGGTGAGTGCCCAGAGGCACCTTTATGGTGATTGGTTGTTTCGCAATCTTTTCCTTTGGATCCTGGGGAAGGCAACCAACCTTTAGGCTCGACCGTAGCCCACTCTAAAGTCTTGGGGCTTTAGTGACAGTGAGCTGGTATGGCTTCTCCTTAGGTTATGGCTGGCCGGACTCAAGCTGGTAGATATGGCTTGTGTGTGAGTTCTCACCTATAAGCTCACTGCAGGAGGGGATCCTTCAGAGACTCCTGTCTCAGTGCTTTTCCACACAATTTCATAGACCATAAGCCTTAGTTTTATTCCAAACCTGTGTCTTGCCTCTTTATTCTGGAGCTGTGTGTGCAAGGCTGTAATAACTGTAACGTCTAGGTTTTTAATTCTTAGGTCAGGTCAAACTTTTATTGCTTATGGCCAACGGCCTTTGAAAAAAATAAAAAAAACTTTAAAATGGGATATAACAATGACATTTGCAAATAAAATTACTAAATATCCTCTTTATACAAACAGCATTAAAAACAACACACACACACACCACCACCACCAAACAATAACAAGAATTCTCTGGGATGGTTTTTGAATTTAATTTCAGTATCTAGAAACCTAAAATGAAGTTCTGACTACATAGAACAAAATAAGATGTGGTGTGGAAGATTTTCTAAAACAATACTTTCAGATTTTTCATTTAATACTGCAATACTCTTTGGTAAGCTTTTGTAAGCACATATGTGGCAGTTGTGCCCTTCTAACTAAGAGAATCCAGAGAAAGCCTCCTAATGTTTTTCTCAGCTTGCCGAAATTATAAATCCACACCCACTTCACATTCTAGCAGATGGCCCCAGCTATATCAGGGAGCACGATGGTTTATTATTTGATAATAACAGTGTCCTTGTTTAATAATGGCCAGCAAGCGATGTGCTGATGCTCTGTTTCCATGGAGATGTGGAAGTGTCACTGCAGAGTGTGAGCTGAGCTGTTCATATCTCCTCTGTGGACAAGCAGTAAAGGAAGAGGACATGCTCAGGCTTTACACTTCAACAAGGGATGCTGCAGTGGGAATGCTGGTGGCAAGTCTAATCTTTTCTCCCTCCCATCAGCATCTTCACATTGACAGTTTCTTCTTGAATATGTATTGGTGGACAACAGGTAGAGGAGAAAAACTGAATTTCAATATTTCCCAAAGGTGGGAGGGGAAAAAGATGCTTGGTGAATAACTGAATTCAATCTTAAATATTAATGTAATAATAATCAAATAGAAATGAATATGTATAAATGTGAAACAAGGAGGAAATAAAATTAAAATCAATCTACATCTTCATCTTCTCATAAGCTTCGGAAATTTGATTGCCCTTCAGATGAGAGTCCTTTTCCAAAATATTGTTTACAGCTCAAAGTAAAAGTGTGTATTTGAATGTTCGGGAATACTGTTGGGATTTTTTTTATTTATTTAAGAAAATTTATACCCTGCTTTTTCCTTCTGAAGGAGTTGCTCAAAGTAGCTTACAAAATATAAGAAGCAGAAAAACAGTAACACAACATTGGAGCACATTTATAATAAGCTAAGCGCAGCAGTAAAAGCAAAAACACAAAGAACAGTGAATTAATAAGATTATTTATATCATTAATTAACAGTTAATAACAGTTAATAAATAAAATTAAGCAGCTGTAGAATCAAATGTGTGCTAAAAAGAAATGTCTTTACTAGGGATGTGCACTGACCCCCCGGATCGGATCGGATAGCGGATCAGAATCGGACCTGGGGGGTCGGATCGGATCGGATCGGAGGATGGTCGGATCGGATCGGACCGGATGTCCGATCCGGATCGGACGCCATTTTGAATGCTTTTTCCCATAGCCAAGTATTGTTTTACAAAAACGCCTATAACTTTTTCATTTTTAAAGATAGAAGGATGAAACTTGGGCACATTATACACTGGTTAGGGATAGTTATCTGTGAGAAATTTCAGAAAGATTGGTGCATGCGTTTTGTGGCAATTAATTGTTTAATAAATACCCAGAAATGCCTATAACTTTGTCATTTTTAAAGTTACAAACATGAAACTTTGCCACATTGTAGGTGGTACCTTGGGACCTATCTGTGAGAAATTTCAGAAACTTAGGTGCTTGCCTTGTGTGGCAATTAATTTTAGAAAAATGGGTAGTAGTGGGGTAAATACATTTACGCCTCCCATTTTTTTATTTTTGAAGATACAAACAGGAAACTTGGGCACATTACAGGTACCACTTGCCTTGATATGTGTGTGAAATTTCAGAAACATTGGAGCTTGCCTTGTGTGGCAATTAATTTTTGAAACAATGAGGAAAGAAACACCTATAACTTTGTCATTTTTAAAGTTACACACATGACACTTTGCCACATTGTAGGTGGTATCTTGGGACCTATGTGTGTGAAATTTCAGAAACATAGGTGCTTGCCTTGTGTGGCAATTAATTTTTTAATAAATACCCAGGAATGCCTATAACTTTGTCATTTGTAAAGTTACACACATGAAACTTTGCCACATTGTAGGCGGTACCTTGGGACCTATGTGTGTAAAATTTCAGAAACGTAGGTGCTTGTATTGTGTGGCAATTAATTTTTGAAACAATGAGGGATTCATTGGACAGCACTTGCCCATAGGGATTCATTGGACAGTACTTGCCCATAGGGATTCATTGGACAGTACTTTCCTATAGGAAATCATTGGAAAGCACTTGCCCATAGAAAATCATTGGAAAGCACTTGCCCATTGAGAAATACAGTTATGCCTCCCACTTTTTTATTTTTGAAGATACAAACAGGAAACTTGGGCACATTGTAGACTGGTTAGGGATAGTTATCTGTGAGAAATTTCAGAAAGATTGGTGCATGCGTTTTGTGGCAATTAATTTTTTAATAAATACCCAGGAATGCCTATAACTTTGTCATTTTTAAAGTTACATACATGAAACTTTGCCACATTGTAGGTGGTACCTTGGGACCTATGTGTGTAAAATTTCAAAAACGTAGGTGCTTGCCTTGTATGGCAATTAATTTTAGAAAAATGGGTAGTAGTGGGGTAAATACATTTACGCCTCCCATTTTTTTATTTTTAAAGATACAAACAGGAAACATGGGCACATTACAGGGAACACTTCACTTGATATGTGTGTAAAATTTCAGAATGATAGGTCCAGGCATGTGGTGGCAAGGTGTCTGCACACACCACTTTGAAGACTGTAGAAAATTTCTCCCGTAACGATCCTAGCGAGAGAGAGTGATCCTAGGCTCAGCCGTTCTGCTTAAGTAAAAAGGGAAAGTATCAATCAAAGCAGACACGAGCCAAGTGCTACTTTGTTTCGCCTTTTGTAATGGATACTACCTCAGTTGCAGCCAAGCGTGCAAGGATCAAAGAGATGAGAGAAAGTGTTTCCTTCTTCTTCCCGGGAGGCGGGAGGGTGCAATTGACAGCCCCAGCCTCTGTGTAAAAAAGGTTAATAACTTTTAATCTAAAAAATTCGTAGCCACCAAATGCCTGGACCTATCATTCTGAAATTTTACACACATATCAAGTGAAGTGTTCCCTGTAATGTGCCCATGTTTCCTGTTTGTATCTTTAAAAATAAAAAAATGGGAGGCATAAATGTATTTACCCCACTACTACCCATTTTTCTAAAATTAATTGCCATACAAGGCAAGCACCTACGTTTTTGAAATTTTACACACATAGGTCCCAAGGTACCACCTACAATGTGGCAAAGTTTCATGTATGTAACTTTAAAAATGACAAAGTTATAGGCATTCCTGGGTATTTATTAAAAAATTAATTGCCACAAAACGCATGCACCAATCTTTCTGAAATTTCTCACAGATAACTATCCCTAACCAGTCTACAATGTGCCCAAGTTTCCTGTTTGTATCTTCAAAAATAAAAAAGTGGGAGGCATAACTGTATTTCTCAATGGGCAAGTGCTTTCCAATGATTTTCTATGGGCAAGTGCTTTCCAATGATTTCCTATAGGAAAGTACTGTCCAATGAATCCCTATGGGCAAGTACTGTCCAATGAATCCCTATGGGCAAGTGCTGTCCAATGAATCCCTCATTGTTTCAAAAATTAATTGCCACACAATACAAGCACCTACGTTTCTGAAATTTTACACACATAGGTCCCAAGGTACCGCCTACAATGTGGCAAAGTTTCATGTGTGTAACTTTACAAATGACAAAGTTATAGGCATTCCTGGGTATTTATTAAAAAATTAATTGCCACACAAGGCAAGCACCTATGTTTCTGAAATTTCACACACATAGGTCCCAAGATACCACCTACAATGTGGCAAAGTGTCATGTGTGTAACTTTAAAAATGACAAAGTTATAGGTGTTTCTTTCCTCATTGTTTCAAAAATTAATTGCCACACAAGGCAAGCTCCAATGTTTCTGAAATTTCACACACATATCAAGGCAAGTGGTACCTGTAATGTGCCCAAGTTTCCTGTTTGTATCTTCAAAAATAAAAAAATGGGAGGCGTAAATGTATTTACCCCACTACTACCCATTTTTCTAAAATTAATTGCCACACAAGGCAAGCACCTAAGTTTCTGAAATTTCTCACAGATAGGTCCCAAGGTACCACCTACAATGTGGCAAAGTTTCATGTTTGTAACTTTAAAAATGACAAAGTTATAGGCATTTCTGGGTATTTATTAAACAATTAATTGCCACAAAACGCATGCACCAATCTTTCTGAAATTTCTTACAGATAACTATCCCTAACCAGTGTATAATGTGCCCAAGTTTCATCCTTCTATCTTTAAAAATGAAAAAGTTATAGGCGTTTTTGTAAAACAATACTTGGCTATGGGAAAAAGCATTCAAAATGGCGTCCGATCCGGATCGGACCTCGTCGGATCGGATCGGATTGGATCGGAGGTTGATCGGATCGGATCGGATCGGATTTTCCCGATTTTGGGGCGGATCGGATTCGGATCGTGGATCGGATCCGATCCGATGCACACCCCTAGTCTTTACTGCTGGAAGAACACAGATAAAGAGGAAAATGACCTTGGAGCAGGGAAATCTGATTAGTTTTTCACTAATTTTCAATTAAGATGTATATATGACAAAATTGTTTCAAGGTCATGTCTAGATGGGATATTTAGACTCTGTTCAGATGACAGGCTAAGCCACGGTGGTTAAGTATTTTGAGCTAAACATTATGGCTTAGCGTATTGTGTGAACCATACCTTAGCATGTGATGTGAACCATTCCTAACCATGGTGGCTACATAACCACGGTTTAAGCATGCTCACTAACCATTTGTTGCAAACGGGATAGCAGCCTAACCATGGCTTAGTGTGTTGTCTGAACAGGCCCTTACCCATACTTATCAAGCAAAGTATTAAGTATGTATGTATTACAAATGCCAAAAAAGAAAAGAGAAAGGAAAAAAGTGGGAGATTTACCAATGGCAGATACGTCTTGGTGACAACCTACAGTGAGAATTTATATTGTGTTTATTAACATACATTGAGAGCACAATCATATGCATGTTTATGCAGAGAACTCCTGCAACTCCTAACATGCCTCCAGCCTCTAAACAATCATATGATTGCACCCTAATGATACAATGCATCCAAGCAGGCCTGCCAGTGTTGGGCTGGGGCAGGTCTGCCCACCTAAATTTTCTCTGCCCCCACAATCTTTTACAAACAAATAATAAAAAAGTTTACAATCTTGTCTTTAGAGGCCCTGCAAACCAAAAGAAATGCTCCTTACATTTTTGGCACCCCCCCCAAACTCTTAGGCTGCTAATATGCATCCAAGAGATAGTGAATTGGGTTGTCATATGGTAACAGCTGCTAGAGTTGTTCATGCTAGATACTGAGGACAAATTAAGGGAGGCACGGTAGTGCCTCCCTTGTTAAGAGCGGTCAGTAAAAAACACGTTCCACCATGTTAAAGTGATAATTGGGGAGTGGTCATTCTAACAGCCATAAAATCAAAAATGTTTCACCAATCTCTTTGAAATTTACAGGTGCCAGAAAGAAATGTTTGTTTTACAATACCTGAAAATTTCAAGAAGATTGGTGAAAGACTGAGGGAAGGAGAGCAGTTTAGAATAAAAAGATTAAAGAATCCCCTGAATCTGAAACTGAAAATTGAACTCAGGGCTTGCGACCATTTTTGCGTAGCTGTCCTTACCTTCAGGGAGTCTTTTTCATTAATCCAATGGCACGGTCTACTTCCTCCCATTCTAGTGTAGGTGGAACTGCTTTTCTTTTTTCAAAATTCGCTTAAGTGGAATTTATTAAATTAAAGCTGTGCCTCTTTACGAAATCCGGCGGCCATTTTGATTATGGCACACGCTCAGTAGAGTCTCCCCCCTCCCTCCTGCGTCAGCTACAATGGCTGCTTCCTCTAGCAAAGACAGTGCTGTAGTCTCTTCTCAGAAGTAAGTTCCATTGACTGAATGCAATGGTCTTACTCCCAGGTAAGTGTGTAGAAGATTGTAGCCTTTATTTTAAAAAAAACAGTCTGGAACCTTAGAAGGCGGAGAGGGAGAGATGTGAGTGAGAATTCCCTCTCCTTTACAGCACTATAACTCTACAATTAACAACTTGCTTGCATGCTTTGCATGTGTGTATGTTCATTTGATTATGGCTGCTGATCATTAATTTTCATATCAATTCAATCCAAGGCATGTCTACTCAGAAGTAAGTTCCACTGAATGCAATGAGTCTCATTCCCATTCCACTAGCTTGAAGGGGTGTGTGGATTTGGCTGTACGTCTCTTTGAGAGCTCTGTGTATTTAGGGACCAAGCCTTTTTGTAAGAGAAGAGGTTAAGCTCCCCCCTGTTTTTCTTTTTTTAAAAAAAAAAAATCCATGTATTTGATTTTTAAAGAATTTTTATTCCTTCATTGTTATTATAATTAATAATAATAATAATTAGAAGTAGTAATATGTTTATTAATGTTACATTTATATCCTGCCTTTTTTCCCTCTTGCAAGGAATCTAAGGTGGCTTACATAATCCTCCTCCATTTTATCAGCACAACGACTCTGTAGTGTAGAAGAGTCAGTGACATTCTGAATTCTCTTAGCTTTTCTAATATTTTTTTGATCAGGTTGAACAAAACTATTGTGTACTGTTATCTCCAGTACCAACATCTTTGATAATGTTTGGGTGTATGGCATGTGCTACTTTTACCCTCACAACAACCCTGTAAAATAGATTAGGCTGGAAATTTAGGCCTGGCCCACTATCTATGTCTGTGTGCCTGCCTCTTTCATATATACACACAGAAAGGCATCCTTAGGTTTGTTCTTTACTTACTACATACCATAAACTATGTGAGCTGTCACAAATGATGCAATACACTCACTTTTTGCACTTCCTAATACATTTGTTTCCCAACTAACTTACTGCTAATACAGTCATGAATCTAAAACTAAAATATGTTATTTTACTATAGTAAGATTAAAGAATCCACATACATCAAGTGCAAATCAGAGAACCTACTATTTTTCATATTAGTCTTCAAGAATTAGGATTCTTTTCCTAATTACGCCTTACACGGAGGTTGCCTTTTTCACAGCGGCCGGATCAACATTTTCATCAAGCTGTCCACCTCCCCTGCTCCAAACTCTTTCTTGGTCAGTCACTGCTAATTAGCTCAGATCCTGTTAGTGTATATGTGAAATTGTGATTCCCCAATGTGCATCTCTTTACACTTGCTTACATTGAACAGCATTAGCCCTTTTCATGGCCATTCTCTCAGTATGCAGAGATCTTTATGGAGCTCCTCACAATCCTCCATGGTTTTAGCAAGACTAAATAATTTGGTATCATCACCAAACATGGCTATGTCACTGCTCACTTCCACCCTCATTTGTCATGAGGCAGTCTGAAGAATCTTCCTCTGAGGAGGAAGAAGTGGCAGAGACTGCAGCTTTACCCATTCCCCAGGACTTACCGGAGGAGGAGGAACAGCAGGGAGATTCCTCTGAAGAGCCCCAGGAAAGCCACCCTCTCCCACCCCCTGTTTCTAATGAGGAAGACTTGGGGCCTGAAGGAGTTTGTCCAGTAACTCCCCAGCAAAGGCGGCAGCTCAAACGGGCGGAGAAAGCTAAGCCCACAAGGTGAAGCATGAGACTGAGAAAACAGAGCACAGCTGATGCAAGCCTTAAGTAAGATAACGAAGGAATTGCACGCAGCTGTGAACAGGCTCAAGCAACTATAAAGAAGAAAGAAGTCAGAAGCTAAGATCCGTTGAGAACAACCGTCGTCTTCGGCTCTTGACACCCGGCATACTCCTGAATTGGAACCTGTGGACTGAACAACCGGCTTGACTATTTTGGCTCTGGACTTTGGACTGCTCTAATACTTGGTTTGACCCTCGGCTTGACATTCGGACGGACTGAACTTTTGGCATGACCTTGGCTATTGGTAATTGGATTTTGGAATTGCAAATAAACCCTTTAAACCGTTAAGGCCTGGCATTTTTCCCAGACATTCTTAGATAAGGGAGTTGGCAGGCTTCCTATACTAAGAGTCGTAAATACGACATCATTCTAATATTATGAGAAAGGGAGAAACTGCCTCCCTATCCACTTTCTTCACAACATGCAAATAGGAATGAGCAGTGAGATGGCCAAATTTGCTGCTGACTCAAAATATTTAGGGTTTTTAAAATGAAGTGAGATTATCAAGAGCTCCAAAAGAATCTCTCCATAGTGTGAAAATGGGCATCAAAATGGCAACAACAGTTCTACGTAAGCATTTGTAAAGTGATGCACACTGGAGCAAAGCATCCCAACATCACATATACACTGATGGGATCTGAGCCTGCAGTGACTAAACAAGAAAAATAAAACTTGGGAATGTGGTTGACAGCTCAGTGAAAATGTCTACCCAGTGTGTGGCAGCTGTAAAGACAGCAAACTCCATGTTAGCATTATAAGAAAAGTAATTGAGAATAAAACTGCCAGTCTCATACTGCCTTTATACAAATCTATGGTGTGACCACACTTAGAATACTGTGTACAGTTCTGCTTAACTATAGAATTTAGTATCACAAGATGTTGTGCTGGCCACCATTTTGGATGGCTTGGCCTCCTTTCCATGTGGTCACCCTACAACATGACACTATTCCCTGTTCTGAAGAGGTCTGGACCTCAGACTACTAAAGACAAAGTGGCAGACCATAATAACTGTGTTCATATGCCCATTGCTTTATGAGGCTTCTGCAGGCTACCAAACAGAGAACTATCAGGCCATAAAGTTGCTTAAATGGGTCTGCCAGAAACCTGACCTCACCGTTCCTGTTAGGTCCATGTCCTACAGCAAATGCTCTCAGCTAAACTTGATGGAATCCCATCCTTCATCCCTTGGTTTAATTTACTGACCTCCCCTGGCTGGGCCTTGCAGGGAACAATAGGGTAGACAGAGCAGACATACATAGCACGCACAGAGTGCTGAGAGTGGCAAATCTAAAAGCAAATATGTTGCTTTTAAAGAACCAAGGAAATTCAATGGGTCTTTTAAGTAAATATCTATGGATGGAAATGCAGCCCATGCAGGCTTGAAACTGGACCACAAACATGATCACAATCTGCTACTTTAAGATGCAAACAGGAAGAAAAAGCATGTAGCATAAAATGAGCTAAAATAATTAATATAGTAAACTGTAACTTATACTAATTTAGGATATTTTCCTGTATCATCTTGTGTGCTTCCAGAATAAATTGGGGAGATTTTAGTCCAGTATAATTTTTTTTCAGGTTCTCTCCAAATACAGACACAAAACATGAAATGCTTCTTTTCATGAGTCAGTCATAGAAAGCTTTTATTTCTGGACAATGGCTATTGAAAAATTCAAATGAGACCCCTCAGATATCAAGTGAGAGAGCATAACTTCTGGGGTTCATTTATTATTTTGAAAAGTGGGTGCAACACATATCACTAGCTTTGATTTTATATTGGATGTCAAAATGGTGTAACATCCTAGCTGATGCTGGCTGCTTGTCAACTGTATAATATCCAGTCATCCGTTACACAAAGCCATCAAATTCATTAAACAAAAAACCTACGGTTTACAAAAACAACGTTAAGGCTCCACAGTTTCCAACCAAGCACCAAAAAGCAGGGAAATTGGGAGTTAAGGCTCCCAAGCCTTAATGCCACATCCTCCCTAAGGAGGCAGAAAGTGCAAGTGAAATTCTCATTCTCCCAAAGCAGATAAACCATGAGGACAGGATGGAGAATATGATATGCAGAGGTGACTGTGGGGTTATGGAAAACTGCTCACGAACAACTTAGGGCCACCTACTTCTCTTTTTTTGTTTAGAGCAGCCCTTCCCCAACCTGGTGCCCTCCAAAGGTGTTGGACTACAACTCCCATTATTGCAAGTCAGTATGTCCCATGGTCAGGAATGCTGGGACTTGTCATCTCAAAAATCTAGATATGCAATTTGATATGCAGAGGTGACTGTGGGGTTGTGGGAAATGATGATGAACAACTTAAGTCCAGCTACTTCTCATTTCTTAGAGCATCTCCTTATGTTGAGAGTTGCAACCCAACACATCTGACAGGCACCAGGTTGGCAAATGTTGTTCAACAAGAAGGGAAGGCAGAATGTAGATCTCCAGATGTTTTAGAATTCAACTTGTAAAAGCCCCTATCAGCATGGGCAGTTGTCAGGAATGGCGCGAGTTGATGTCCAAAACATCAGGATAGATCTATTTTCTGCCCACATCTGTACTAAAGTATGATGTTTTCCAGCACTGTAATCAATCAAGGAACTACAAAATAGTAGGGATGTGCACTGACCCCCCGGATCGGATCGGATAGCGGATCGGAATCGGACCTGGGGGGTCGGATCGGATCGGATCGGATCGGAGGCTGGTCGGATCGGATCGGACCAGATGTCCGATCCGGATCGGACGCCATTTTGAATGCTTTTTCCCATAGCCAAGTATTGTTTTACAAAAACGCCTATAACTTTTTCATTTTTAAAGATAGAAGGATGAAACTTGGGGACATTGTAGACTGGTTAGGGATAGTTATCTGTGAGAAATTTCAGAAAGATTGGTGCATGCGTTTTGTGGCAATTAATTTTTTAATAAATACCCAGGAATGCTTATAACTTTGTCATTTTTAAAGTTACAAACATGAAACTTTGCCACATTGTAGGAGGTACCTTGGGACCTATGTGTGTGAAATTTCAGAAACATAGGTGCTTGCCTTGTGTGGCAATTAATTTTAGAAAAATAGGTAGTAGTGGGGTAAATACAGTTACGCCTCCCATTTTTTTATTTTTTAAGATACAAACAGGAAACTTGGGCACATTACAGGTACCACTTGCCTTGATATGTGAGTGAAATTTCAGAAACATTGGAGCTTTCCTTGTGTGGCAATTAATTTTTGAAACAATGAGGAAAGAAACACCTATAACTTTGTCATTTTTAAAGTTACACACATGAAACTTTGCCACATTGTAGGTGGTACCTTGGGACCCATGTGTATGAAATTTCGGAAACGTAGGTGCTTGCCTTGTGTGGCAATTAATTTTTTAATAAATACCCAGGAATGCCTATAACTTTGTCATTTGTAAAGTTACACACATGAAACTTTGCCACATTGTAGGTGGTACCTTGGGACCTATGTGTGTGAAATTTCAAAAACGTAGGTGCTTGCCTTGTATGGCAATTAATTTTAGAAAAATGGGTAGTAGTGGGGTAAATACAGTTACGCCTCCCATTTTTTTATTTTTTAAGATACAAACAGGAAACATGGGCACATTACAGGGAACACTTCACTTGATAGGTGTGTAAAATTTCAGACAGCTGGGTCCAGGCATGTGGTGGCAATTAATTTTTGAAACAATGAGGAAAGAAACGCCTATAACTTTTTTATTTTAAAAGTTAGAAGTCTGAACATTGCTCACTTTGTAGATGGGTTAGGGGTAGATATGTGTCAGAAATTTCAGAATGATAGGTCCAGGCATTTGATGGCTATGGAATTTTTAAATTACATGTTTCAAAAAAATTTCTACAGAGGCCAGGTCTTCCTTTCCTCCCCCTCCCGCTTCCCGCGAAGAAAAGGAAACACTGTCTCGTCTCGATCCCTTTGATCCTTGCTAGTATCCATTACAGGGCTCGTGTCTGCTTGAGTAAAAAAGTGAAAGTAGGAAAGCAGACACGAGCCCTGTAATGGATACTAGCAAGGATCAAAGGGATCGAGACGAGACAGTGTTTCCTTTTCTTCGCGGGAAGCGGGAGGGGGAGGAAAGGAAGACCTGGCCTCTGTGGAACATTTTTTGAAACATTTAATCTAAAAATTCCATAGCCATCAAATGCCTGGACCTATCATTCTGAAATTTCTGACACATATCTACCCCTAACCCATCTACAAAGTGAGCAATGTTCAGACTTCTAACTTTTAAAATAAAAAAGTTATAGGCGTTTCTTTCCTCATTGTTTCAAAAATTAATTGCCACCACATGCCTGGACCCAGCTGTCTGAAATTTTACACACCTATCAAGTGAAGTGTTCCCTGTAATGTGCCCATGTTTCCTGTTTGTATCTTAAAAAATAAAAAAATGGGAGGCGTAACTGTATTTACCCCACTACTACCCATTTTTCTAAAATTAATTGCCATACAAGGCAAGCACCTACGTTTTTGAAATTTAGCACACATAGGTCCCAAGGTACCTCCTACAATGTGGCAAAGTTTCATGTGTGTAACTTTAAAAATGACAAAGTTATAGGCATTCCTGGGTATTTATTAAAAAATTAATTGCCACAAAACGCATGCACCAATCTTTCTGAAATTTCTCACAGATAACTATCCCTAACCAGTCTACAATGTGCCCAAGTTTCCTGTTTGTATCTTCAAAAATAAAAATGTGGGAGGCATAACTGTATTTCTCAGTGGGAAAGTGCAATGCAATGATTCCCTATGGGAAAGTGCAATGCAATGATTCCCTATGGGAAAGTACTGTCCAATGAATCCTTATGGGCAAGTGCTGTCCAATGAATCCCTCATTGTTTCAAAAATTAATTGCCACACCAGGCAAGCACCAATGTTTCTGAAATTTTACACACATATCAAGTGAAGTGTTCCCTGTAATGTGCCCAAGTTTCCTGTTTGTATCTTCAAAACTAAAAAAATGGGAGGCGTAACTGTATTTACCCCACTACTACCCATTTTTCTAAAATTAATTGCCACACAAGGCAAGCACCTATGTTTCTGAAATTTTACACACATAGGTCCCAAGGTACCACCTACAATGTGGCAAAGTTTCATGTGTGTAACTTTAAAAATGACAAAGTTATAGGTGTTTCTTTCCTCATTGTTTCAAAACTTAATTGCCACACAAGGCAAGCTCCAATGTTTCTGAAATTTCACTCACATATCAAGGCAAGTGGTATCTGTAATGTGCCCAAGTTTCCTGTTTGTATCTTAAAAAATAAAAAAATGGGAGGCGTAACTGTATTTACCCCACTACTACCCATTTTTCTAAAATTAATTGCCACACAAGGCAAGCACCTATGTTTCTGAAATTTCACACACATAGGTCCCAAGGTACCTCCTACAATGTGGCAAAGTTTCATGTTTGTAACTTTAAAAATGACAAAGTTATAAGCATTCCTGGGTATTTATTAAAAAATTAATTGCCACAAAACGCATGCACCAATCTTTCTGAAATTTCTCACAGATAACTATCCCTAACCAGTCTACAATGTCCCCAAGTTTCATCCTTCTATCTTTAAAAATGAAAAAGTTATAGGCGTTTTTGTAAAACAATACTTGGCTATGGGAAAAAGCATTCAAAATGGCGTCCGATCCGGATCGGACCTCATCGGATCGGATCGGATCGGATCGGAGGTTGGTCGGATCGGATAGGATCGGATCGGATTTTCCCGATTTTGGGTCGGATCGGATTCGGATCGTGGATCGGATCCGATCCGATGCACACCCCTACAAAATAGCTGCATCATTTTAAATAATAAACTGTATAAACCAAATGAAACAACAATGAATGGATCTTGAATACATACGGTAATCCGGATAGCCCTTCAGACGTCAACATTAGTTTTCAACACATGGCATAGGATGTCTGTTTCTTGAATATCAGATAAAGGATTTCTCTTACTTGTTCAGCAGTGTGAGATCAAAGGCAGAGCTACCACCTAATACTTTCATGCATCAGTATTATTTTAAAATTAAGTATGAAATGATTTTTGTCTTCCCCATAATACATAACATGAGAGTTAAAGTGCAACACATCTGGAGAGCACCAAGCTGGAGAAGGTTGACTCCTATACTTGTCTTCTCAGAAGCCAGTGCCACTGAATTCACTAGGGCTTACTCCCAAGAGGTATAGGATTGCAAACTAATCTTAACTGAAAGGTGTTCAAGACAGCCAAACTAAACCTCTTCTGCTCCTCTGTCGCTTTGATGAGATGATGGATTGTGGAGGGATTGTGGGGAATGAACAGTATATTTTGTTTAAATACATTTTTAAGAAAAAAAAACATTGGTTCTTTGAAGGGCAGGATATTGATCAAAAGTTGGAAGTGCCTGGCACATGCTCTGGTTCTAGATCTGTAATGAATAGTTCCCCTTTTGTTATCAAGCATGCTGCTATATTTGAGATGTGTTTGAGAGATGTGTTTGAGACCCTGTATTTGGTAAGGATATGGAACAGCATTCCCCATCTTGTTGCCCTCCAGACATGTCCCAGCATTCCTGACCATGGGACATACTGACTTGCAATGATGGGAGTTGTAGTCCAACACCTTTGGAGGACACCAGGTTGGGGAAGGGCTGCTCTAAACAAAAAAAGAGAAGTAGGTGGCCCTAAGTTGTTCGTGAGCAGTTTTCCACAACCCCACAGTCACCTCTGCATATCATATTCTCCACCCTGTCCTCATGGTTTATCTGCTTTGGGAGAAAGAATTTCACTGGCACTTTCTGCCTCCTTAGGGAGGATGTGGCGTTAAGGCTTGGGAGCCTTAACTCCCAATTTCCCTGCTTCTTGGTGCTTGGTTGGAAACTGTGGAGCCTTAACGTTGTTTTTGTAAACCGTAGGTTTTTTGTTTAATGAATATAAAAGAAATCCACCCATTAATGAATGGATTGATATGGAATATGCCTCTATGGCAAAATGAGTAAGCTGTATACAACTAAGGTCATCATCATCATCATCATCATCATCATCACCACTGTTGCTTCTTCTTCTTTTTTAGAACTGAATGCTGTTTATTAATGGCTGTGATGTCCATGTTACATCCTAATTTTATATCATTTCACCATGTTATAAAATCAAAGCAAACTCTTTTACCTATAAACTTTCATAAAGATTTAAATTGGAAAAGGAAATTATACTGAACTCTGCACTCCTGATTACAAGAGCTACTCCAAAGTGCCAGTTCTGGAAATAGCTAGGCACCATATCCATGCGAGGTCTTCAGTTGAAAAACAAAACAAAACAAACAAAAAAATCAGATTGAAGTCAGTGAAGTGAATCGAATCAACCCACAGAAATATAAGAAGAGAGGCAGCAAACTGATTGTGGTATTTAAGTGTGCACGATAATATTGCACCTTCAATACTTCTATTCAGTCCACACCCACTGTGTGCAATCATTTCCATGATGCCCTATGTTTTTGGAGATGCTGCATACTTCTTTTTCCTTGCTGTATATTATGATATCACCAACTCAACATTTTCTTCCAGATCTCTCAGACAGTCAAACTATTTCTAGTTTTACATGCTGAAAAGCAGTCACAACATTTATCTTTATGTGCTCATTGCTCACAATAGCTTGGGAAGTAAACACAGTGTGCATTGGCAGAATTCTAGACCCTTCTGGTATAGTTATTTCAAAAGGTCCATGGCTTCTGAATACTTAACCCCTAAATATATTTGAAGTAACTTCTAATCTCTCCAAAGGGTCCTACTTCCAAGTAAATGTAGTTATTTTGTTATTTAAATATTTTCTGTATCATTTGGCAATCTTGCGCAAGTGCACATGTTCGCAAGTCCGCCTGCCTGCTATTTAGCCCTGGAGTGGCATATTCCCCTCAATATCCTTGTCAGTTTCATCCTCTCCACATACTACTTCCTTTAGCCCAGCACAGCTATTTTCTGTATTTGTCAAAGAACTTGTCAATTTCATCTTCCACTTTGGTGCTTTCCGATATTACTGAACTGAGTGGAAGGTCTTTTTTTGTTTGTTTTCAAATCCTCCCACTTCCAAAATGTTACTATTCCTCAGTCCCCAGACCTGTCCCCATTCAATCTCTGTCTCCCTGTATTTGGGATATATAATAGCAGATTTCTAGGTCAGCACTCTAAGATCTCTGGTGTTGGCCACAGCTACCAAAATTGGCTTGAAAGAAGCAATCCCATGCATGTCCCCATTGACTTCAGTGGAATTTAGTCCCATGTAAATATGTATAGGATTTCAGCCTAAGTTACACTACTGGACAGTGCAATTTATTAATGAATTGCTACACAATAGCAGAGAAATGCCCTGCATTGGTGACATGCTTCAATGTGGACATTCTCAAGAACTGGACAATTAGGCTTCATTCCTACTTGGAAGATAAGTCTCACTGAACAAGATGGAACCAGTTTTTGAGGAAACATGTACAGCTGGACTGCAATTATTTACAAGGATGAAAGAGCAATTGAAGCCTATTTAATACATGCCATTTTGTGTTATTCTTTAACCATGTTTGCAGTACTATTTTGCACATTTTTATGAGGAAGATGGAACTCTGAATGAGAAGAACAAGAGATGGATGGGTGGATATGTTTGGTTGCCCTTAAGCACTTTGAGAAAGGGCAGAGAGTGGAATGAAAGTATAGCCACTGTTTTTTATTCATCACGCAGAAGCATGGTTTGCAGTTTTACAGAGGACACCTTGAGGACTGATGGAGGGCTTTAGTTGGTCAACTAATTGATTTCACGACTGCTCTGCTAATCCATCTTCCTTTCCTGCCCCCCACCATCAAGGTAGAGAAATATCCGTAAACCAATAATATTGGGATTACCAAATTAACACTGCAGAAGAAATTAGAACAAGCATATCATTTATCCTCCAGTTCAATCAAATGAACAAGAGCTGGAGGCCTTCTTTAAGATACAGGCATTGCATTGTGGTGTGAATATAAGTCAAACCCATTCATGCCAGAACTTTCAGGCTATAGTCAGGGATCATTTCATAGAAATATTTGAAAATGTTCCTCCACACAGCTGGGCTGTGCAGGTGAGTTTCCTTAGATGTTTTTCTTTGGTTGCCACCCACAACCAGACCTGTAGGGAAAATCAGCCTTTCATTCTCACATGCAGAAGACTCATGCACCTGCAGTTAAGCAGGCAGAAAGAAAAAGCAGCAAATGTGTGTCAACTTTTAGTTTACATTATATGGCGGAATTCAAAATATGGCAAATTTGTCATTGAAGGTTGATCGTTTGCATCAGCAGCCATAGTTCATATAATTTTACAGACCACAGAGGTGTCTTCAAATAATAAGTTGGAAATGGATGTTCCAGCTGATACAAGGCTGCACCCTCCAAGTCGTAGCCTCATGTCAAATTCTTCCCCACCCATTAAAGTTTAGACATACTTATCCATGTTGAGAGGGGTCACATGATGCTTTTTCTTGTCTCTGATCTAATTGATTGGCTGCCACTGGCTGGGGTGGGCTAACTGCTAGAGTGAAATGGGAACATGGTTGCAATTTGGGAAGGCAATTCCATACTGAACATGATGCCTATTTCCACCCTAATGAAAAGTCAGGTAATTAAAGCTCATGTAATGGCTTAGACTGAATTGAACTTGCTCTTGTCTTTTTATTACAGATCCTGATAATTCCTCCCACACTATAGCTTTTTTTTTTCTGAGGTGGCACTTTCAATATATTTTTCTAAGCAATTGCAGTCATGTTTGTTGGGGACATTTCGTGACATCTTGACATCATGTGTCATTATATAGTGTCATTCATGTGCATCCTTTTGGCTTGATTTCCTGAAAAATAGAGATACCAAGTGGTCATGGATCATTACATCAGTCAATCCATTTGCTATGTGATTTTAGACTGGGCTTGCAGAAAGACCATCCTGACTGTATTTACAGACGTTGCCTGCCAAAAGTCAGGGTGGAAGCAGCAGCTGCAGGGGCTCCAGTGATTCCATCTGTACCAGCAGTGTTACCCTTTTTTGCCCACAGTCATGTTTCTTCATTATGACCTCAGTTGTACTGCTGTTAAGAGCAAAAGAAGTACCAAAGATCTGGACAACTCATTTAACAAAAAAAAATATGGTCCCTCGAGAGAACATTGGAAACAATATTATGGCTCTAGAAAGGACCTTTCTGTGATAGTTACTGCTCCAGATCCACTACCCTCAAACCATCCAAAGGATTCCTGCTCCCTTTAAGTACTCATTTCATTTCATTCATTCATTATATTCCTATACCATCCCATAGCCAAAGCTCTCTGGGCAGTTCACTCTTCCCTTTCTTCCTAGCTGCCTGCTTTGAATTGCCTCCCAGAATACCTATGTGAGCCACCTCTCCTACTACCTTTGAATCCCTCCTCAAAACCCATATTTTCTGTAAAGCCTTTGGGACAACTTCCTAGTTACCATGCCCTAATGTCACTTAGCCTGTAATTTAGTATAAGCACATGCAACTGGAGCAACCAGGTATTGCTTCCATGTTTACTGTTTTTTCCACTTGTTTCCCCAGTGCTGAATTTTAGATTGTAACCTCCTTGGGGCAGGAGCTGACCTCTCTTATGCACTTTATGTTAGTGTTTTGTAGTCTCATGGTGCAATAATAATAATAATAATAATAATAATAATAATAATAGATTCCAATTGTTATATACCCATTGGTCACATATAGGCTGACCAGATAAAATCCAGGTCAGGGCTCATGTAACTTTAACAGTTGTAGAGAAAAGGGAATTTCAGCCAGTGTCATTTGTATGCAATTAGTTCCTGGTGAAATTCCCTCTTCATCACAACAGTTAAAGTTGCAGGGGCCCTGCCTTCTTTTCATATGGTCACTCTAGCATAGTGCCTGCACCTTTAACTGTTGTGATGAAGAGGGAATTTCATCAGGAACTAATTTCATACAAATGACACGGGCTGAAATTCCCTTTCCTCTACAACTGTTAAAGTTATATGAGTCCTGACCTGGATTTTATCTGGTCACCCTAGTCACATACAAACTCTATCATGAAGCTGTACTATGTATACTGACTTTTACTTATTAAACATTTAATGGGTTAGACCCAGACTTAGTAATGCTTTGCATAGACCCACTAAAATCCATCATGGCTAACTTAAGTCCCATTGATTTCAATGGGTCTATCCTAAGCATGATGAAGACTGAATTCTATCCTATGATTTTTAGATTGTTTGGATTTCTATGGGCTACCTGAAAGGCAAATGCATACATTTTTAAATATGAGTTGGTGATCAATATTTGGGGCTGCCTAAACTATTTTATATTCCCAGAAAACAGTAGGCACTTTTGTTTCCTATATAGTAAACAACTACATGCTGCTCTAACAATGTGTGTTATGAAATTGGCTTATTTGTACTGTATAATTGCTATCTACCAGCTCAAAACATTAACAGAAGACAACTCATTCACTCACAAGAATGATAAATACAATGTATGTGACTCTAGCAATTCATGATTAATAGGGCCTTTTTTATTCATGAAGTTAGATGTCAGGCTTGACTGAAAAATGTGCATAATCTTACATGTATTTATTCCAAAGCAGTAAAATTGTACCTCGTTGCTACATGGATACAATAACAACCACATTTCACTGTTTTGCAGATTAAAACAGAATACATGTCAAATGATGACCTTATACAGCCTATGTTGAAAATTTCATTTAAAAGTTGCCAAACAGAGTCACTTCCAGGGTAATCCATTACTATGGATTCATGTAAGCATAACTATAGTTTCACTGGAACACAATGTCAAACATAAGGAAATAAATAAACCAAAGTATATTATAATGCTAACTTTGCTGTGTGGGAGATGAACACCTCAGGCTCTGTGAAGAATGTGTTTTTTATATTATTGCTGCATATTAAAAAAAAAAAGTCCTGTAACATCTTATCTGTTTTGTAGTTCATTATATAATGCATATGCTATAGCTTAATAGGCAATGCCTCTTCAGAAATCTATCCATTCATTCCATTTCTATATTGCCCAATAGCCAAAGCTCTCTAGGCGGTTCGCAGCATGATAAAATATAATATAAAATCTTTACAATTTTAAAACAGTCTGAACATATGTTAAAACTGCCAGGTCTTGATAAAAAACTAAAAAGCCTAATTCGGAGCAAATGTGGGTCAGATGACTTTGCTGCACATGGCCTTCCCCAACAGAGTAGGGCCTACCTCTTTATTTTCTTGTGTGAGTGTGTGTGGTTCGGTTTTTGTTTTGTTTTGTTTTGACAGTTGAGGGTCCAATTTTTATTAAACTGCCCCACACAGGGGTTTATTCCTTTTCAGCCATCCGTGATACTACTAATACCTCCCTGTGCAGTTACAAGGCTTGAGGGTGGGGAGCACACCCATTGATAAGCTCTTTAGCCATATAGAAGGGACAGTTATTGGTGGCTTCATGGCTGGGGAGAAAGAGGGATCCCAATAAAAACTGAAGCCCATCAACTGTAAAAAATAAACTTAAATAAAATGTCTTTGAAGTAACATGTAGTTTGACCATAAGTCCACATGACTGAACTAGCTGACGGACAACTCTTGTTACCTATGCTTCTGCCTTCCCTCTTCTCTGCTCCCTCCTGTGTTGAAATGTCAACAGTAAGGGTAGAGAATCTGTCATTTTTGTTGTGTCATGCTGTAAAACACCTTGTATATTGTTGGGGCATAAAACAATAAGAACAACTTCTAACTACATAGATATATTGGTGAAGGGACACTAAAGAAATAACAGCATTCTGTCAGGATTCCCACAATATGTCCAGAGTTTCAGATGAACATAAAACTGGAGGGGACCTTTGATGTGAAGATTCAAACACTAGGGGTAAGATGAAACACCTCCCCACAGAAATGCTTATCCCATTTGCAGGCAGTGAAAATGGGGAACATTCCATCGATTTTGTGGTTGGAAACTTGTCAAAAGGTTCTGTGGGAATTACCTCTGTATGTAACAATGGTGACAGAATAATACTTTTACTAAAACAACAACAGCGACAACAACAACAACACACACACACACTTTATTTGTGTCTCTAGTGGCCAGGGTGATGATACCATCCTCTACCCCGCCAATCTTCATGGCATAACATCATGACGTTGCATCCTCATGTAGGAGCTTTGAGGAGAAAATACTGGCCCCTACTACTGGCTCCCTCCCTCCCCCCTACAACCACCATGGAATTATTCATTCTGGAAAGGGAAATAATTACCATCAACTGCTGCAGTCAACGGTAAAGAAAACCTGGTAAAGTTGCATGATTTTCCTTGTTGTAGAAATGTTCCTAAAGTCTTAGGAGCTATGTGCTCAAAGCTATCTGCCTGGATGGATGAATCTGTCAGTTTTGATTTCTCCCACATTCTAATCACTACATCTTGTGGTAGTGAATTCCTTAATTTAACTACATGCTGTGTGAAGTACTCCTTTTATTTGTCCTGAATCTCCCACCGATCAGCTTCATTGGATGTTCTAGTATTATGGGAGAGGGAGAAATAGGTCTCACTATCCACATTCTCCACACCATGCATAATTTTCTACACCTCTGTCTTGTCTCCCCTAAGCCTCTTTTTTCCCAAGCTAAACAATCCCAGCTGTTGTAACCTTCCTTCATACGGGAGATGCTCCAGCCCCTTAATAATTTTGGTTGCCAATTTCTGGATATTTTTGGATATTTCATGGATATTTCTCATTGTTGGTTGTTTAAAATTGTTTAAATATATTGGTATGTGTGCCTGTGTTTTGTCTGTTCATATGTTTGTATAATGTATACTATGTATAATGTACTTTTAATGGTTTTTAATCTTTGTAAACTACCCAGAGAGCTTCAGCAAAAGGTATAGAAAAGTAATCAATAAATGAATGAAGAATTTGGAAATGATGGGGGTGCGGAAATTCCAAACTGAAGGTGGCCCAGCATCTTCAGCTGAGTGTGAAAACACGACTCATTTCACTACGATCTCTTGGGTAATTCCCACATTCTCCTATATCTTAGGATCCATTAAACTGCCTGATAAATTCCTCTGCTGTAACTTCCAGTGCAACGAGTCATTGTAAGGGTATCATAACTAAAAAAAGAGTATCATTAGAATCCATGGGCCATGAAATCAAGGGGATTAAATGAGACAAAATTTAGAGTAATGCAGTAGTAAATCAGGCAGCTTACTTATGTCTGACGAGCAACGACCATAAGAAAGATTGGAAGGTTCCAGCATCAAATCCAGATCCAACTTTTACTAAAAATCAAGCCTGAAAGCATAGACATTTGACATGATTTTCTCCCATCCCTCAATTAAAGAGATGAGCACGTGAAAGCCATTGTGATATGGTGTAGTGCTTTGGCCTTGAACTGTGAAATCAAAATTAAACGCAAAAAATAAATAGGGGGGGGGAAGCCACAATAAAATCATAACGATAGAAGTAAAAGAGAAAATCAAGTAAAAAAGCAGCTAGTAACACTAAAATGAATAGAAGCAATTAAAAGGGGTTTCAAATATTAAAAACCATTAAAAATACAAAGGTCTAAGATAGTTTTTGCCTGACATCTAAAAGATAATGATGAAGATGCCAAGAGCACATATCAAGGCAGGGAGTTCCGCAGTTTGGGTCCCATCTCTAGAAAAGCACTCTTTCCAAAGATGGACACTCTTCTGCATAGCCACTTGTATAGCCAGAGAAGAGCTTCTGAAGTAGATCTCAAATGGTGGACAGGTTCTGGTGAGAGCACAAACCATTGAAACATCCCTACCCATTAGTCAGAGGTAGACATGCAGTCATCAAGAAGTACTCACAGATAAAAGGAAGTACTTTTTTCCACACAGCACATCATTAAACTATGGAATTTGTTACCACAAGGTGTAGTAATGGCTATGGGGTGGTATATAAACGGAATAAAATAAAATAAATAAAATAAAATAAATCAATTTGGATGGCTTTAAAAGGGGATTGGATAAATTCCTGGAGGAGAAGACTATCAATGGCTACTAGTCCTGATGGCTATGCACTACCTCCAATATCAGAGGTTGTAAGCCTGTATACACTAGTTGCTGGGGGACATGGGTGGGAGGGTGCTGTTGCACTCGAGTCCTGCTTGTGGGTTCCTGGTCAACAGCTGGTTGGCCACTGTTTGAACAGAATGCTGGTCTGGGTGGACCATTGGGCTCTTCTTATGTTCTCAAATGGAAGTTGTGACTACTTTGATACAGAAACCAACAATGAAATGGTTGTGATCCGGAGCTCTCCACATACAGAGACTTTCCATATTTCTATGAGAGGGGAATATTTGTCATATACATATGTGCAATAAGTTTGTCATATACATGTGTGCATCTCATTCTTCTTGGAGTTCATCGGGACCACTCTACTAAGTATTTTGTCACAGAAAATGAGATCTGGATCTTAGGGCAAGAATGCTAAATCCAGAGCTGTCACAAAATATGTCCATGAGATTATTTATTTATTTATTTATTTGCATACCTGCCCTTGAAATTCTGCCACTTATGTGAATCTCTTGATAATGCAGTTGTTCATTTTCCTGGTTATAGTTAATACCATGACTACAGAAGTACTGTGTATTCCATTTTGGATTTGTAAAGAATAGAAAACCGCATAACACCTACTGATAAATATATATTCCTATCCTCCAATCATGTTAGGAGTTGCAACAGAGATGAGCAGCCAACTCTCTGAGTTCTCAGTGAAATAAAAACAAAAGATTGTGTGGTCCAGACAACAAGAAAATATTTTTTTTAAAAAACTGAGGTAACTATATTGCTGACTGAGTCGTTTCTGTTTCTGGAACATATATACACATCAGCTGTGTTCATTTACTGGACTCAATGTGTAGAAGGGAGTATGGATAGTGCAAGCTTTGCTCCAAGAGGAAGTGAGCTTTCTATCCTCATCACAGCATAGATAAATAAAACTGGCAATACAAGAGGCTCTTCCCCTTCATTAGGAGAAACCTGACCTCAGTTATTTAGGGAAGAAGGGGGAGAAGAGCAGAATTACCTTTGCTTCTTTTCCTGCTTAATTTTAAAATGGATGTTGCCAGTCCACGCTATAATTGAAGCACAGCCTTGCGAATGTTGAGCCAAATTTCTCCTTGTGGAGACATTTCATAGGAAATTGCACATTTGCACATCTGCATGGAGATATTTTTATGACAGTTCAGGCCAAAATCCAGGTTGCCTCTCATAAGTCAAACCTATGATGGAGTCAGCATTTACCTTAATTGTCATTTATGATGATTACTTATCATCTCTATAACACTTTTTTTATGAAGTTGTAACCCTTATTTCATTAGTCTTAGAAATGTACTGTCACCCATTATAATCCCCCCTGTGATTTGTGGAAAATTGGGGCTGAGCAAAATGGGTAATCTTTGGACATGCAGTGGTCTTATTGAGCGGAGATAAAACATGTAGATTGCGACGGCCAACATGCTTACCCAGTGGAATACTCCGGTTTTAAACAAGTATAAGCTGTGTGGTGTTGGGGAAACACTTAGTAAGAACGATATATCTACAAAAAATATAGGTCTGCAGCTAGTAAAAAAAAAATAGACGACAGCAGTGACAATCAATTATTATTTGGTATTTTTAGCCTGCTTTTTCATGAAGAAGGTGCATTTACCTTCTGTTTTGCTAACAACTCTGTGAGGTACATTAGGCTTCTGACTAGCTCAAGGCCATCCTATGAGCTTCATTGTTGAGTTGTACATGCAACTGTCTACTGGAAAATATAATTGATATCTACCAGCAAGGCCAGATTAACCATTACCCTAATAAGGCTATAGCCTCAGGCCATCATATTTTTAAGGCCTCAGTTTCCCCTCTCATCCATGAAGTTCATTGGCTGGCCTTGGACAGTCACTGTCTTTTAGCCTTATCTTCCTCCTCACAGGATTGTTGTAGCAAGGATGGGGGCGAGGCGGTGAACTCCCTATGTAAAATCAAGAGATATGCTCAATAAAGCATTTTAAATGTAATGTATGAAAATGTCCTTTCAAAGCCTACTACACACAGCAGAGTCCCATGTGGTGCGGAAGGCACACAGTCAAGGATCACTCTGAAGACCCTATTAGCTGCTGTTGATAAGATCAAGGATCTAGGATATTTTCTGTTTGGTGCTGAATGTGTCACATGCGGATCAGTGACTTTAACCTTCACAACAGACCAGTCAAACATTTCAGGACCTTCAAGACCTTTCATGACATGGGAAGACATTTTATATCTACTCAATTTTCTCTCCAAACACTGCTAGAGATCAGTGTTTGTCATGACCAAAGCTACAACGATCCCAGCACTCTGAGTAAATGTATTCAGGAACGCAAAGATGACAGAACAAAACGCTTTGGCTGATTACATACCATATGCCTTTCATTCTCTCAATGTTGTTGGACAGTCTTCTCTGGTGTGTTGCACTGAAACAGTTTCATTTTTGGGGGGCTTTGCCAAGGAATTCAGAGTCCTTGGGCAAGGCACTCTCAATAGGCCCCACCCCTCAGTGAGTTTACCTTGTCCCCATCATTACCATCAGCTGCTATTGCTCCTCCTCCTTTCCCTCATTATTGCTGTCATTTGTTTTCTTGACAAGCAGAGATTCAGTAAGCAAGTAGGCACCTACTAATTCTCCTTCTCACAACCACTGTTAGCTGGGCCAGAGCAAAAGGCTCGTGAATAAGCAGGTTGCAGTGGTGAAGAGGAACACGTCCAGGGAGCTCTTGTCAGTAGGACCCTGTTAGGGTGTGGGGCCCTCAGCAGGTACCCAAACATGACTACCTCTAACACCTGCCCTGCAAGAATTATACATGATTTTTCCTCTGGATTATTCTTAAAGATTCACTACCAAATGGATCCTAATGGATCCATTTCAGAGACACATTGGGGAGTCAATGCCAAAATCATACACACATTTGTTCTGGGATACCATAATATCTTCAAAAAGCTGGAGAGAATCAAGCATGATGATTTTTAAAAACAGCAACAAAAGAAGGTGCAACAATTTGTAGACTCACAGTTTTATGACATGCAAATGCTCAGTCTATTAGGCCACCCTTGCTCAATCAATGATCGCATTTGCACTGCAACTGACTTGAGCAGATCTACACTGCTGTTTTAAAGCGCTTTAAAGCGCTTTATAAATAGGGTGACCAGATAAATTCCAGGTCAGGGCTCCTGTAACTTTAACAGTTGTAGAGAAAAGGGAATTTCAGCCAGTGTCATTTGCATACAATTAGTTCCTGGTAAAATTCCCTCTTCATCACAACAGTTAAAAGTGCAGGGGCCCTGCCTTCTTTTGTATATGGTCACTCTAGTATAGTGCTTGCAACTTTAACTGTTGTGATGAAGAGGGAATCTCACCAGGAACTAATTGCATACAAATGACACTGGCTGAAATTCCCTTTGCTCTACAACTGTTAAAGTTACATGAGCTCTGACCTGGATTTTATCTGGTCACCCTATTTATAACAGTAGTGACAACTGTTTTGGAATGTGTCCTGGGCCCCAGTAGTTGTCAGTACTGTTAAAAAGCGCATTAAAGTGCTTTATAGCAGTAGTGACAACTGTTGGGGCCCAGGACACATTCCAAAACAGTTGTCACTACTGTTATAAAGCACTTTAAAACAGCAGTGTATATCCTGCCCAGGTGTTGAACAGAAAAAAAAATGAGAACTCTGCCTACAGTTCCCAGGATACTATGGATTGGATCCAATGAATCATGAGTAGAAATGTAGTAATAATCTGAAAAAGAAGAAGAAGAAGAAGAAGAAGAAGAAGAAGAGGAGGAGGAGGAGGAGGAGGAGGAGGAGGAGGAGGAAACATAATAGCCATAATAACTGTTCCACAAATGCTCGCAGAATGTTCTAGTACGAAGGGTAAAACAGCGATTCCATGAGCATAGGATGTCTCCAGCATGTAGAACAGCACCTTTGGGTCCAACCCAATTATGCGCCAGCAGGCCTTGGTGAGCACAGGCAATAGAAATAATATGAGAAGCGATCATTTTCTCATTTGATATGTTTGTGGTTTTGCATTTCTAAAAGGTAATGATTTACTGGAAAGTTTTTAATACATCTTCTCCAAACTGTCTTATTTAGGAAGATATATTCTTGGCACGCCTCTGCATTCAGCCCTTCAACTGACTCCACCAAGTGCTGTCGACATGGAGCAGCATAACATATGCAATTAAGTTATCATCTTGAGACTAGAAGGAAGCAATGGAGTCAAGTAAATCTACTCTGGCATTCTGTTGGGCTTGAATTTTCAGCTTTATCTGTATCAGCAGCAGATTTGGTTTGTGTTTCAATAGTACTAAACTGATCAGTATTTGAACCACTTTCTTATGGATATTAGTTCCCCACTTATACCCCATTGCAAAATTCTGCAAACAGCAGTGCAAGAAATTGTTGCCTGGAAATGCCCTAAGATGATCTTTATCCCAGTTCAAAAACCTCACTATTTTATTTTCCTTTATTTGAATTGTTTTAGTGTTCATATGATTAAAAAATGAGAATTACATGAAATCCACACAGTGCCACAAACTGGAGTATAAGCTGAAAAGTTTTACCTTAACCAAAGAGTGAACTGTAGCTAGGGCTGGCATAACCTAGGGTGACCAGATAAAATCCAGGTCAGGGCTCATATAACTTTAACAGTTGTAGAGAAAAGGGAATTTCAGCCAGTGTCATTTGTATGCAATTAGTTCCTGGTGAAATTCCCTCTTCATCACAACAGTTAAAGTTGCAGGGGCCCTGCCTTCTTTTGTATATGGTCACTCTAGTATAGTGCCTGAGGGAATTTCACCAGGAACTAACTTTTTCTATGGTCACCCTAGCCTAACCATTAAGCAGAATGAAGCATCATCAGCGTTGAAGATAAATTTATCTGCCAGGCCAGTAAGCTTTTGTCTATGGAATGGGAGGAGGTGCCATCTTATCCTTCACCTCAGGCAGCAAAATATCTTGGGCCAGCCCTGACTGTAGCCTTAGAGAACTATAGCTCTAGAGCACAGTTCAAATTAAGCATCACGTTGAAATAACTCTTTGACTTAACTATATGTTTTAGCTTTGATCAGAGGAACCAGATGTTCTGCCTACATATGACCCTTATATTCCAAGTTCCCACTGCTGAACGGTATTCAATTATGAATTGAAGAAAAGAACACCAGAAGGAATATCAGCGGTTGTCATACCTACCTACTCTAATGAATGAACACGCCTCATCTCTTAGATGAGGCAGTGTGTGTATAAAACTATGCTTACCATTTGCATACATAAGACATGAAGACTATCTACACCAAGCAGGATACAACACTTTGAAAACGTTTTAAAAACTGTATATGGAGTGTGTTCTGGGCCCCAACAGTTGTCACTACTGTTACATAGTGTGACATAGGGCTACCTTTGTGCTTAGTCCGGAAACTTCAACTAGTTCAAAATATGGCAGCCAGGTTGGTCACCGGTACACCTAGGGGTGACCACATTACACCAGTCTTAAAATCACTCCACTGGCTGCCAATTAGCTTCTGGGCGAAGTATAAAGTGTTGGTTATTACCTTTAAAGCCCTACATGGTTTGGGTCCAGGTTACCTGTGGGATTGCCTTCTCTCGTATAATCCGCCCTACACACTCAGATCCTCTGGGAAGAATTTACTTCAATCAGCCAGAACTAGGCTGATGAGTGTTACCCAGAGGACCTTCTTTTCTGCCGCTCCCAGACTGTGGAATTGCCTGCCAGAGGAGATTCAACAAATTAGCAGTCTTCTTGAATTTAAGAGAGCCATGAAGACTGATCACTTCCAGCAGGCCTACCCAGTTGAATTTTAAGATGTTATAAATAATGTATTAGTTTTAGTTTTATTTGTTTTAATGTTTTATCTATTTTATGTTTTTTGTATTTATATTTATTGTTGTTCCCCATCTCGATCCAGAGGGAGAAGCGGGTTAGAAATAAATAAATAAATGTATTATTATTATTATTATTATTATTGACCGTTTTAAACCATTTTAAAGCTGTAGTGTAGATAGGCTGATGATTAAAATAAATAGGGCAAGAAATAAAAGGAGCATGATAGTCGGAGTCTACTACCGACCACCTAATCAAGGAGAAGACGAGGATGACACTTTTGAAAAGCAAATTGCCAGTGTTTCAAGGAAATATGATGTAGTAGTAATGGGGGACTGCAAATAACCCGATATCTGTTGGGAGATAAATTCTGCCAAAAATGGCCCCTCCAAGAAATTCCTTACATGTGTGGCCGATAACTTTCTCATACAGAAAGTAGAGGAAAGAACTAGAGGATCGGCTATCCTGGACTTGATAGTGACCAATAGGTATGACTTAGTGGATAAAGGGGCAATTATAGGAACTCTGGGGGAAAGTGACATCATACTTGAGTTCTTGATTTTAAAGGAAGCAAAAGCTGAGTGTAGCCATATACATACTCTGTATTTTAGGAAAGCTGATTTTAATAAACTCAAAACTATGGTAAGTAAGGTCCCATGGCAAGTGGCCTTAATGAGAAAAGGAGTCCAAGATGGGTGGGAGTTTTTTAAAAAGGACATTTTTAAAGGGACAATTACAAACAATCCCAACAAGGAAAAAAGATAGAACACAACAGAAGAAACTGATGTAGCTCCACGAAAAGCTTAGAGATGACCCGAAAACAAAACAGGACACATATAGAAAGTGGAAGGAAGGCCAGGCTACAAAAGAAGAGTACAGACATTTAGCACAGAACTGCAGGAATGACATCAGGAAGGATAAATATGAGAATGAGCTGAGGCAAGCAAGGAATGCTAAAAGCAACAAAAAAAAATCTTTGGATACGTGCATAGTAAAAGATAGAGGAAAGAACTGGTGGTTCAACTGCTTAATGAGGATGGCAAAATGATAACAGATGACAAAGAAAAGGCTGAAGTGCTCAATTTCTACTTTGGCTCAGTCTTCTCCCAAAAGCGAGTCTATGACACCCACCCACCCCCGTGCAAAAGTGAAGTACAAACTGACGGGGAGGGATTGCAGTGTGAGATTGATAAACAAATGGTCAAGGAATGCCTAATTTCTTTGAATGAGTTCAAACCTCCAGGGCCCGATCAACTGCATCATAGAATAATAAAGGAACTGGCAGAAGAACTCTCAGAACCACTGTCTATGATCTTTGCAAAATCATGGAAGACAGGTGAAGTGCCGGATGACTGGAAGAGGGCTAATGTTGTCCCTATCTACAAAAGGGGCAAAAAGGAGGAACCTGGGAACTACATACCAGTCAGTCTGACATCAATTCCTGGGAAATTTTTTAGAGCAGGTTATAAAGAAGTCAATCTGTAAACACCTTGAAAACAATGCAGTGATTTCCAGAAGCCAGCATGGATTTGTCAGGGACAAATCCTGCCAGACTAATCTGATCTCATTCTTTGATCGGGTAACCTCCCTTGTGGACTGTGGGAATGCTGTGGACAGAATATATCTTGACTTCAGCAAAGCCTTTGACAAAGTACCACATGACATTCTGATTAACAAACCAGCTAAAAGCATGCCAGATGGAATAACTATTAGGTGGATCCACAGTTGGCTACAGAATTGGACTTCTCAAATTGGGGGGAGGGAACGAGTGGGGTATCTCACGGCTCAGTCCTGGGCCCAGTGCTTTTCAGCATTGTTATTAAAGACTTGGATGAGGAGATGCATGGAATGCTTATCAAATCTGCAGATGACACAAAATTGGGTGGGATAGCTAATACCCTGGAAGACAGAAACAAACTTCAAAGTGATCTTGATAGGATGGAATGCTGGGCTGAAAACAACAGAATGAAATTTAATAGGGATAAATGCCAAGTTCTACACCTAGGAAAACAGAAACCAAATGCACAGTTACAAGATGGGGAAATACTTGGCTCAGCAAAACTACAAGCAAGAAGGCTCTTGGAATTATTGTAAATCACAAGCTGAAAATGAGCCAACAGTATGATGTGGCTGCAAAAAAAGCAAATGCTATTTTGGGATGCATTAATAGAAGTATAGCTTCCAAATCTCGCGAGGTACTGGTTCCACTCTATTTGACACTGGTTAGGCCCCATCTTGAGTATTGCGCCCAGTTCTGGGCACCACACTTCAAGAAGGATGCAGACAAGCTGGAGGGGGTTCAGAGGAGGGCAATGAGGATGATCGGGGTCTGGAAACAAAGTCCTATGAGGAGAGACTGAAAGAACTGGGCATATTTAGCCTGAAGAAGAGAAGACTGAGGGGAGACATGATAGCACTCTTCAAATACTTGAAAGGTTGTCACACAGAGGAGGGCCAGGATCTCTTCTCAATCATCCCAGAGTGCAGGACATGGAATAATGAACTCAAGTTACAGGAAGCCAGATTCCAGGTGGACATCAGGAAAAACTTCCTCTCTGTTAGAGCAGTATGACAATGGAACCAATTACCCAGGGAGGTCGTGGGCTCTCCCACATTAGAGGCATTTAAGAGGTAGTTGGACAACCATCTGTCAGGTATGCTTTAAGGTGGATTCCTGCATTGAGCAGGGGGTTGGACTTGATGGCCTTATAGGCTCCTTCCAACTCTACTCTTCTATGATTCTTTGATAAATACATCTGGCTTACTATCTTTTACATACTACCCTTTTCAAAGAAATATGATAATGTATTTGCCTTGTTTGTCCTAACCCCCTCTCATATCTAAATGATTCAACAGATTGCTTATGATTTCTTTTTTCTGGCACTGTTCAATATCTCCAGTCTGATTTAAGACCAACTCATCACACTTTATCTGTCTGAGCCTTTGGGTGGGGTGGGGGATCATTTCAGAGGGGTGTTTGTTATTCTCTTATTATCCTCAGACCAACTTGACAACTGTGAACAAGCCACTGCATTTGCAGAAATCTGTTGTTAGTTCTTCAATGATTGATCACTTCCTTCAGCCCTAAATTTTGAAAAGTCACACTGTTTTGACAAGAAGTGTTTTAGGCCCCCTCTCACTTTCCACAAGTTACCTCCCAGTGAATCCTAGTTAATATATCCCTTGTGATCATATTTGTGATAGTAAGCCTCTTACAGATGCTACATGTTATTAGCATTCATTTTCTTATTTGACTAAATAGGCATTTTGAGGCTGCACTGCTCAGGCTGTAGTGGCAATATAAATAAATAAATAAATAAAAACCGCAATGTATTATTAAAACACACATTATTGTTACTTCATTGCAAGGGGATATGTGAGATGAAAGGTGATTTGTTTGGAATGTCTTCCTTGCCAGCTAAAATGAAAGTAACCAACCAACCCTCTGTAAATATATGATTTTTCTAGAAGTTGGGCTCAAAGCACTAATAGGGCAATACTGTTCTAAATTACTGTTCTACTGAAAACGAAAGAGCTGACAGTGTCATTCTGATACCTCCAGTTGCTTCAATGGCTTTGGAGCTTAGAGATGCTCCATATGTTACTTTTTTCCCATAAAGAAAGTGTCTACATAGTGAATAATATGAGATCCAAGCAGCTCTCGAACCAGAAAGAGCATGGCCTGAGGATGCAGACAGGACTGCCTATTCTTAGGCTGCAAAGCCTTCTTCCAGCATAGCAGGGAACAGGAAATGCAGCTTTAGCACCCACAATTGTATGAGCAGTATGGTAGTGCTTGTGTCTGGACTGGTAGAAATATTAGAATCGCCTGGCCAACAGAGCAGAATTTTCTGTCTGGTGAACATTGAACTTCAGTTTTCTGTTCTTCTCCAAACTCAGTCCCCCTAACATCAAGGCTAGATTCCTGGCCTCAGTCAGGTATGGTCACCCACAGTCTTGATTTGGTGCATACGAATTTCATGGTGAAGAAACCTGCATTCAATTGCACTTTCTTAGGGCATGCACACAACACTTACATGATGGAGTTCACGCTGTTTGTTACAGAGATGTACACCCCATGCAGGGATAACACTGACATACGAAAGGTCTGTGACTATGGACTGCTCTACAATGGTAATAAACCTTTGAGGACAGATAATTTTTAAGAGAGTTGTTAGAAATATAAGAACCACTCTCTGCAATGTATATATTCATTTATTTTGACCCACTATCAGCTTACGTGAAAGTCAGCACAATCCAGCCAAAGTTAGGCAGCTCTACATTCCATCAATTTCAGTAGAAGATATTTAAGCACCTGCTTAAACTCCCCCATTGAAATTAATGGGATGTCAAAGTGCTTAATTCTGGATGGATGATAGGATTTGCAGGTTTTTCAAGCACCATCAACTATACATAAACTGTTTGAACAAAGGCAAAATGGAATGGGAAAAAATGGGTTGCAGGAAAGCCAAGTTATTGGTTGCCATTGTCACAGAATGGAAAGTCTTAGTGCTAATAGAAAGCTTCAGGAATTGTGGTTTCTTTTTCAGAAACTCCATTCCTTTTCTGTTTTCCCCCAACTGGCAGTCAGAGTTCCATTGCTCCTGAGCATGCTCAAAACTCATCCAGCTTTTTGTTTGTTAGGCCTAATCCACACCAAGCAGGATATAGCATTATGAAAGTGGTATGAAAGCGGTATATAAGAGGCAGGAGCCACACTACTGCTTTATAGTGGTATTGAAGTGTACTGACAACTGTTGGGGGCCATTAACATATACCATATACCGCTTTCATGCTATATCCTGCTTGGTGTGGCTCCTGCCTTTTATATACTGCTTTCATACTGCTTTCATAGTGCAATATCCTGCTTGGTGTGAATTTGCAGCCTTAAGCTTATGTTTTCCTGAACATGCCAAAACCTCCTTCTTTCTCAGTGGCCCTATTTTGGCTCCATTTCTGTTGGCCCTCATAGCTTGAGTTCACTGTTAGCAGGAGTGAAGAGCTCAGGGTAGTTACTGGGGTCAATGTGCTCCTGACAATACATAGGATCTCAGAACAGAAGTAATATGGTGGAAGTATCCCTATCATGTATGTCATTAAATTTTACAGGAAATGGTTGAGATAGACAGGGTACATTATGCCTGGTTCACAGGAAACAGATGGAGGGAGAAGACATACATAAAATACTAATGATATTTCAGAATCCATCCCACTGCCAATCATGCTCCCATTGACTCTACAGTCCATATTATCAATTGATAGGGAACTAAGAGCAAAAAAGAAATGAGAAGGAAAAGCACTGGGATCTTTTGTGCCTTTCAGACTATCATCACTCAGGCCAGATCTTCACCAAGCACGATATAGCACTCTGAAAGCAGTATGAAAGCGGTATATGGTATGTGTCAATGGGCCTCAACAATTGTCAGTGCACTTCAATGCTGCTGTAAAGCAGTTGTGTGGCTCCTGCCTCTTATATACCGCTATATCCTGCTTGGTGTAGATCTGGCCTCAGTCAATTCATCCCTCTAATTATATTATGAAAAGCATTTACAAGAACAGTTCTGGAAGTCATATTGCCTTTTTGTGCTGGCATGGTTTTTTGCATTTCCAAAATACGTGACAAATGTAATTACGCCTGAAAGAAGTAAAGCTTCTCCTTTGGCAGAGGCAGAAAGAATGCTAAAATATGATCTGTGCTTTGCTACGACTAACCTAATTAGAGTGACACCATTCATGGCTTTAGAGTTCTGTTGATGTCAGCATTTCCATTGTTTGTGAGCCCTTAATTTCAGGGCATTATTGCTTTGTTCTACGTAACTTGGCTACTTCGATCTAAATGTGCACTGCAGCTGTAGATGGCTTCTCTGAGGGTTTCCTTTGAAAGTCTCACTTGGTTTTTTCAAAGCAAATGAGCATGTATACTGAATGTGCATAGCAAGGGAGTAGGATCATGGTGGCAGCTCTGGCCCCTGATGTGCATGGTTCAGCAAGCTGCTTGAACTGCTCCCAAGTGTGTGCAATTTGCAGACACACTACTAGCTTGTCCGTCTGTTCAAAAATTGGGCATTTTGTGAGGTTCACAAATATGAGTATAGAACATATGCACTTTGGGTCTATGCCAGGAACGGGTAACCTCAGGAGGTCTGAGGCCATTTCACACATCCACACACACACACGATATTAGGGATGTGCACGGCTGAAATTATCGTATCGTATCATCATCGGAAATTCTGATATAAAAAAATTTCGGATCCGAACATATTGGGGAGTACCCAGATTTGATCGGATCCAAAATCCGATAAATATCGGAAGTTCTGTTCCGATTATGGTGTTTTTCCCCATAGGTTCACATTGGGGGAAAGAAAGCTTTCCCCCAATGCAAGTCTATGGGGAAAAACACTGGGCTGGTACTCCCTCCCTCCCCCCACTCGCGCTCCATACCCACCGCCGCCGCCTCCGTTGCCACCGCCACCACCTCTGTTGCCACCGCCGCTGCCGCCACCCCATACTACTGCTAAACAGGCTTTGTGGCCTGTTCGTCAGTACAGAGAGGTGCCGACATCATCACTCGGCGCCTTTCTGTACTGACGAACAGGCTGCAAAGCCTGTTTAGCAGTACTACTAGGCCACAAAGCCTAGTTCTCAGTAGTCCGGAAGCAGCAGAGGGCAGCAGATGGCAGCAGGAAAAGAGCGTGGGGGGGGGGGAAGGGAGGGCTGGCTCTAAAATGGTGGTCTGAATATCGGATATGTCCGATAATTGTCGGACTTATGGATTTCGGATCCAATCAAAGAAGGCCTCCAGGAGTATGTATCATTATCGTTAATTGGATGTCTGATGATAATGACCTTATTGGTTCGTTATCAGACATTGGAATGATATGATACACATCCCTACATGATATACCCCATAGGTCACAGTCTGCCAGGCTGCCCTGAAATAAATGATGTTTTAAACCTGTTTTTAAAGCGAAAAAATGACATCTGTAGGACTTGCAAACAAGCTAAATGAAATTTAGCTTGTTTGCAAGATAAATTTGACCATTTTGGTGTTCCATAGCAGCTATAGACCACTAAAACAGTCAGAGTTAGTTTGCAAACAAGCTATATTTGGTCCTTTTGGCACTACAGATACCATTTTCCCCTTAAAAATGATTATTTTGGAGTGCCTCACAAATTTAGGAGCATGGCAGATGCTGCACGTGGCCTCCAGACCATGTATTGCTCACCCCAGTCTAGGTAGATAGTTGGCTGAATGTGTGGAGGATGGGGCAGCAGGGCCTATAACTGCTAGCATGCACCTCCTCCAATGCACATTCAATGATACACACTTATACTACAGAACTATTATGTATTATGCACTCTAATCTAACTTGTGTCTTCATGTTTTCTCTAGCTCAGTCAGATTCAAGGGGCCCACATTTTATCATTCATATGCTTTAGGGAAAGTCACTTCATTTAAAATATTGTTTCATTTGAAATATTTTTAAATTATTTAATAATAATAATAATAATTTCATCTATAGCCCACTTTCTCCTTCTTCTTGCAGGAACCCAAGGCAGCTTACATGGTCCTCCTCCTTTCCATTTTATTCTCATAGCAACCTTGTGAGGTAGGTCAGGCTGAGAGTAAATGACTGATCCAAAGTCACCAAGTGAGCTTCATGACTAGAACCCAGATTTTACCAATCCCAGCCCAACATTCTAACCACTACACCACAGTGGCTGTCTATTATTATCCTTCTTTGGAGCAACAGAGATGGAGGAATGAACTCAAACTTCCCAACCACCCCAAAAGGTTCCCTCTTCTAATGTGAGGATATGAGCATTGAAGCCACCACATGCTCTATTGCTGGTTGAAACTGAGGTTATCACACTGTTTCTTTGTTTATTAATGTGATTTGTACCTTGCCTTTGATGAGAATATTGACAAGAAGCAGTCCAGATGTTTTCTAAGTCAGGCTTGCATATTCATTCCCAGGATTTTAAAAAGCCTGACTCAAAGGAGAAGATGGCTTTTAAGACCCCACCCCACCCCACCCCACCCATCCCCAAGCATCCTGATCTTTCTCTGGCTCAGATAAATATTCAGTCTGGAGAAAGGCCTACTGCAATGTTTTTTTTATTTAATTTATTTCAAACATTTCTTGGCCGCCTTTCAGAGCAGAAGCCCTAACAAGGCGGCTCACAACAATAAAATATATAAAAACAGTTTAAAACACTGAAAACAATAAAAACATACCACTAAAATATCAGTAAAAACAATAAAAGCTAACAATAAAATCATCAAGAGCAACAATGGCAACAACAGCAAAACAGTACTCGTCGCAAGAAGGCCACAGTAAAATAAAGCATTTTAAGGCCTTCCTAAAAGCCTGTAAGGATGGTGCATGACAGACTATCGATGGGAGTTTGTTCCACAGGTGTGGGGCCACTACTGAGATGGCCCTCTCCTGTGTGGACACCCACCTAATTTCTCTCACAGGTGGGCAAATGAGAAGGGTCTCTTTTTCTGATCTTAAAGTGTGGGCAGGATGATATGGGTGAAGGCAATCCTTCAAGTAACTAGTCCCAAACCATTTAGGGCTTTAAATGTCAAAAAGAGCACTTTGAATTGGGCTTGGAAATACACAAGTAACAGTAAAGGCATTATGTAGTCAAATAGCTTTGCCCCCACCAATACTCAGCCGGCTGCATTTTGCACCAGCTGAAGTTTTCGAACAATCTTCAAAGGCAGCCCCCCATACAGTGCATTACAGTAGTCTAGCCTGGATGTGACTAGTGCATGGTTAACTCAGGCAAGGTCCATCCTCTCCAGATAGGGCCGCAGCTGGTGTACCAACCTAAACTGGTAGAATGCACTCCCAGACAACTGCAGCCACCTGGGCTTCTCCAGTTAGCTCACACTTCAGAAGGATTCCAAAACTGCGTACTTGGTCTTTTAGGACAAGTGCAACCCCACCTAAGACCAGCTGTAAACCTCATCCAAAGTAGTTGGTTTCCTAACCCACAGTACCTCCAACTTGTCTGGATCAAGTTTCAGCTTCTTCACCCTCATCCATCCCAAAACAGCTTCCAGACACTTGGAAAGACTACAACTTGGAACCTCCATGGAATTCTGCGGTAGAAATCCTGTAGAAGAAACTCTGCTGTAGAACCTGACGAGGCCATGTCTACACCATACTTTTTCCCCTGGGTCATCCCTGTGTATCCAAATGGATGATCCCTCCATTTTCCCAGGATAATTGGTTCCCCAGTTATCCCAATGTTCCCCACGATCCTGGGACCATCCCAAGGACTGCGGGAGGTGCGGCTTCTGCTTCCACCTCCTGATAAGTAGCATGGCCTTCAAAGCAGGCACTGAGCTGGATGGGTGCCCATGCCCATGGGGGTGGGGCAGCAATTTCGTCATCCCCAGGATGGCCGGGTGGCAGTTGGGTTGTACCTTTTTTTCCGATCGGGGCCATGCACGGCTCCTCTCCTTTTTTAAAATAAAAAATGGCATCCACGATGTCCCTCTTGCTTTCCGGGATGTCGCATGGCCATCTAGACACTAGGGGAGGATTGTGGAAGCAGATAAGTCTGTGATCCTCCCACTTCCTCCCTCTACACCCTTAGATGAGCCCCTACTCTTTCCTCATTACCTTTACTAGCATTCTGTCATCATCATCATCCCTATATTTCTTACTGAAGGCAAAACCTACATTAGACAAAAAACTCCAGACACCCCAAACCCAGCTAACTATAGACCCATAACATGCCTCCCAACATTCTACAAAATTATAACTGCCACACTCCCAGTGAAAATTGAAGCACATCTCACCCAACACAATACTCACAGAAGAACAAAAAGAATATAAAAAGAACAGCAGAGAATGCAAAGAACAGTTAATAATAGACAGTGTCATCATGAAGCAAACAGAAAAACAGCAAAGAAACCTTCACACTTGCTACATAGACTATAAAAAGGCTTTTGACTCCGAGCCTATCTATACATGCAGGATAAAACACTTTGAAAACGTTTTGAAAACTGTATATGGAGTGTGCTCTGGGCCCCAACAGTTCTCAAAACTGTCAGTCTATCTACACTACTGCTTTAAAATGGTTTAAAAAGTAGGGATGTGCACTGGATCGGACCCGATCCACGATCCGAGTCCGGTCCAGTGGGAAATCGGATAAATTATCCGATTTCCGATCCCGCAGCTGGATCGGCCGATCCAATCCGAACCGGTCCGAAAAAGCTCCGAACCGGTTCGGCGGATCGGCGGATCGGCGGGCGCCCACTGGCGCCCACCGCCGCTTCCATTGGCGGGCGCCAGCGGGCGCCCGCCGATGAAAGTGGACAGCGGGGGGGGAGGGGGGCACTTACCTTCTCGGCCCGGTGGCTCCCGTCCGGCGCCGGCGCCTACTACTACTAGCAGGCTCCGCGGCCTGCTCTAGGGTGGCGCGCCGGGTGATGTCATCACCCGGCGCGCTACTCTAGAGCAGGCCGCGGAGCCTGCTGGTAGTAGTAGGCGCTGGCGCCGGCCGGGAGCCACCGGGCCGGGAAGGTAAGGAGGGGGTGCGTGGAGGGGAGGAGGGGGCGCGCGGAGGGGGGAGGGGGGAGGGGGGCCCTTACATGCCCGGCCCGGCGGCTCCCGTCCGGCGCCAGCGCCTACTACTCCCAGCAGGCTCCGCGGCCTGCTCTAGGGTGGCGCGCCGGGTGATGTCATCACCCGGCGCGCTACTCTAGAGCAGGCCGCGGAGCCTGCTGGAAGTATTAGGCGCCGGCGCCGGACGGGAGCCGCCGGGCCGGGAAGGTAAGGAGGGGGTGCGTGGAGGGGAGGAGGGGGCGCGCGGAGGGGGGAGGGGGGAGGGGGGCCCTTACCTGCCCGGCCCGGCGGCTCCCGTCCGGCGCCGGCGCCTACTACTCCCAGCAGGCTCCGCGGCCTGCTCTAGGGTGGCGCGCCGGGTGATGTCATCACCCGGCGCGCTACTCTAGAGCAGGCCACGGAGCCTGCTGGAAGTAGTAGGCGCCGGCGCCGGACGGGAGCCGCCGGGCCGGGAAGGTAAGGAGGGGGTGCGTGGAGGGGAGGAGGGGGCGCGCGGAGGGGGGAGGGGGGAGGGGGGCCCTTACCTGCCCGGCCCGGCGGCTCCCGTCCGGTGCCGGCGCCTACTACTACCAGCAGGCTCCGCGGCCTGCTCCAGGGTGGCGCGCCGGGTGATGTCATCACCCGGCGCGCTACTCGAGAGTAGGCCGCGGAGCCCGCTGGTAGTAGCTGCCGGCGCCGGACGGGCCGAGAAGGTAAGCAGTGGCGGGGAAGGGGGCTTACCCCCCCCCAGAGCCGTCCGCTTCTATCCGCTGGCGCCCGCGGGCGCCAGCGGATGGAAGCGGGCGGCCCCAGGGGGGGTAGGGAGCGCGGGGGAGAGGGTTTACCTGCCGGGGCCGTCCACAGCGGACGGCCCCGGGGGGGGGGAGGGAGTTAGGCCCCCCCTTACCCACCCGCCGCCATTTTTTCCTCATAGACTTGCATTGCAATGCAAGTCTATGGGGAAAAAAATGGCGGCCGATCCAAAAATGTACGATTTTTGGGTCGGGATCGGACTCGATCCGGTCCGGGGGGCCTCCGATTTTGTCCGAACCGGTCCGGGACAAAATTGGAGGTCCCGATCCGGGTCCCGATCCGATCCGGGGGGTCCGTGCACACCCCTATTAAAAAGGTTTAAAATGGTTTATAACAGTTTTGAGAACTTTTGGGGCCCAGGACACACTCCATATACAGTTTTCAAAACGTTTTCAAAGTGTTTTATCTTGTGTGTGTAGATAGGCTCTCCGTCCCACACAGTTGGCTGAAAAAAGTACTCGAAATATACAAAATACATACCTCGATCTAAAACTTTCTGATGACAATGATGGAGACACGGAGAATGACAATACACCTAATAACAGACAAGGATCATATACAGACAGAAAAAATAAATATCAAACATGGCATATTTGAAGGTGACGCATTTAGTGCTCTATGGTTTTGCTGGTGTCTCACAACACTATCCAACATCCTTAACAACAACACCTATGGCGTCAACATAAAACACTAAAAAGTAGTAAAGCACAGAATGAATCACCTCCTGTACATGGACGATATCGAAATCTATGCTTCGACATTGATGCAGATAAAAGCCCTTCTGAGAATCACTGAAGAACTGACAACAGATATGAAAATGGAATTCTGAGTAGGAAAATGCAAGATGCTAGACATAGGCAGGATCTACACTACTGCTTTATAATGGTTTATTACAGTTTTAAGAACTGTTGGGGCCCAGGAGATGTTCAATGTTCAACATTTTCAAAATGTTCTCAAAGTATTATATCTTACTTGGTGTAGATCTGGCCATAGAAAGAGGAAAATGGAAGGAAGAAGAAACAGAAGAAACACTAAATAATGAAATATTAAATAACATGGAAGAAAATGAAACATACAATTATTTAGGATTCCAACAAAACACGAAAATCAACAACTCTACAGTAAAACCTCACTAAGAATGCAATATAAAATCCACCTATCACAAATCCTAAAATCCAAACTCATCTCTAAAAACATTTTCAAAGCCATCAACAGCTATGCAATACACATCCTCACATACTCATTCGGAATCATACACTGGTCACACTGAACTTGAAGAAATAAACAGACTCATTCACACTGAACTCACAAAACACTGCATGCTCTATCCCAATTAATGCGTTGAAAGACTAACAATCAGTAGGAAAGGAGGAAGAGGTTTACTGGGCATCAACAAAATTCAAGCTAAACAGATAAAATCACTCAGAGAATTCTTTCACACTAAAAATAAAGCCATGTTAAAAGCAGATAAAAATTACACCCCACTCAACCTAACACTAGAAAAGGAAGATTAAACACGACCACTCACACTCGCAGAGAAAAAAGAAAAATGGGCACAAAAAACACTACAAGGAAAGCACTACAACATAATACCAACAAACAAAGAACAATCCTACAAAGGGCAAACTATTTCCTGAAACAGAAGGATTCCTAATAGCTATACAGGATCAAGTTATAGTAAACAAGAACTCCCAACAATATATCATAATAGATAACAGTGTAACAACAGATTTATCTAGAAATTGTCATTAATTCCAAGAAGAGATTCCAGCCACGCCTGGCATGCTGGGCGTGGGGAAGAAGTTGCGGGTGGAGATGAGAAGAGGACACATGGAGGCATGTCATTGGCTGCCTCCAAATTCGAACCAGCAGGGAAGGGAGGGGTGCCTCCCCGCCACATTCTTCTCAGTTTTGCTCCCTCCCCCACCCCCTGTAGACAATGTGGGCTTGCTGGTTGCCTTGTTGGGGACCAAGTAGGAATTTTTTTACCTTCAATCCTTTGTATTGGAGGTTTTTTCGCCTACTTCACACTGTAAGACAGCGAGGAGTAATAAGTAGGTTGATTTGTTTGAATTGGTCACACTTAATCTGGCAGGTGGCGGGCATCGGGAGTAAGGATAGGGTTGGTGACCATTCTTAGGCATCGTTATGGTAGGGTGACCAGATGGCTCGGGGTTTCCCGGTCCTAACCGGAAAATCTGGGACGATCCAGCCCAAGCGGGGGGCGGTGGGGGCAAACCGGGGTGGCGGGGGGGTCACGCGGCAGTGGCAGCAAGCGACGAGCGGCGGTAGACCCGGCGGCGGTGGCGGCGGAGGAGCCCAGGAAGCGGCCGCCCCAGCAGGTAAGTACCCTCCCTCGCGCCTCATGCTCCTTACCTGCAGGGGTGTCCGCTTCCCTCCGGTGCTCGAATCTACTGAGAAACAGGCTTCGCGGCCTGTCCCTCAGTAGCGCGCCGGGTGATGACGTCATCACCTGGCATGATACTGAGAGACAGGCCGCGAAGCCTGTTTCTCAGTAGATTCGAGCACCGGAGGGAAGTGGACGCCCCTGCAGTAAGGAGCGCGAGGCGCGAGGCACGGGACGCGGGGCACTTACCTGCTGGGGCGGCCGGGTCCACTGCCACCGCTGCCGGGCTCGTGAGGCCAGAGGCCGCGCGGAAGGGATGGGAGAGGGCCGGATCCGGAAGTGACGTAATCGGCCCTCCCCTGCCTCTTCCGCGCGGCCTCTGGCCTCGTCGGGGCCAGAGGCCACGCAGAAGAGGCGGGGGAGGGCTGATTACATCACTTCTGGATCCGGCCCTCCCCTGCCTCTTCTGCGTGGCCACTGGCCTTATGAGCCCAGTGGCAGGGGACCTGGCGCCGGCGGTGGGGGACCCGGCGGCGGCAGAGGAAGACCTGGCGGCGGCGGGGGACCTGGGGGGGGTGGCGGACCCGGCAGGGGCGGCAGCGGAAGAGAACCCGGTAGGTCCGGGCTGATGTTTTTTGGGGGTGGGTGGCTTGGTGGGGGGGTTGTTTTGGGTGGGGGGTGGCTTGGTGGGGGGGTTGTTTTGGGTGGGGAGGTGGCTTGGTGGGGGGGTTGTTTTGGGTGGCGGGGGGGACCGGGATTTTGGGTTCCAAAATCTGGTCACCCTACGTTACGGTGATTGGTGACATCCGAGGCCCTCAGCTGGGAGTTGTGCGGCACCAGCTGAAGGGATAGGAGTTGCCTCAGAGACCAACCGTATTCACCCACTCAGAGTTGTGCAACATGAGGGGAGTTGGCATCGGAAGGCCTACCTACCCAAAAGGGAATCAGGGTAGGCGCCGAGTCAGTGGCGGCACCCAGCTTGATATGAATGGTTCGCCTGATCCCGTTGACGGCCAAGACGTTGGCCAAAGATAGGATACCCACTTAGGCCTCCAACATTCTTCGCAGAATAGGAGAAATAAATAAACATGGCCCTGTTTAAAACCAACTTATTGTGTCGTCTCTTTATTCCATCTTCCACTCCCACAAACAATAGATCACGTAACAGGAGGATGCAAAATTCTGGCAAGAATGGACTATACAGACAAACACAATACAGTTGCAAAAATAATACATCAACAACTGGTCATCTAATTCAACCTTATCAAACAATCTACACCATACTTCACCCAAAATAATCTTGGAAAATGCAGATCATAAAACATACTGGATCAGAACAATTCATATGGACAAGACAATACCTTGCAACTGACTGGACATAGCAGTTATAGACAAAAATGAAAAACACACTTACCTCATTGACATAGCAATACCTAATGGCAAAAATGTTGTAGAAAAGGAAGAGGAAAAGAGAGAAAATATACACTACTGGCCATGGAACTAAAGGACTATGGCAAAAGAAAAAGATTACAATTATTCCGTTAGTCACATCAGTCACTGGCATCACATCCATTTTTTTATTTTTTATTTTTTTACAGAAAACCTTCAGAAACTGGGCCTACCAAAATACATCCACACCAACATCCACAAAGCAGTCATAGGCCCTTTTTACACCTATGGGTATAGAGGGAGGGGGGACGATCCCAGATTTACCTGCTTCCAGGATCGTCCCTGGGTATCCAAACCGGAAGTGTGACGTCCTAGGACGTCACAGGCACCTTTTTGTTGTGTGCTTTTATTTTGAAAGGAGCAGAAGGGGGCAGGAGCATGGCAGAGAAGGTAAGAACGCCCACCCCACCCCATGCCATCCTGGGGATGGCGGACTTACTTCCCCCCCACTCCCATTGGCACAGAGCCACCCTGTGCAGCTCTGTGCCCGTCTCTGGTGCTGTGCTTACTTGTGAGTAAGCAGGCACCAGGCGGTAAAGCCGCCAACACCTCCCGCGGTCTCAGGACAGTCACAGGACCACTGGAAGAATCAGGTTTTCCCAGGGTTCCTTTATCCCTGGGAAAACCCACGTCCATCCCCTCTGCCCCCGGAAATTCCTGTGCATCGTTTGGACACCCAGGGAGCACCCAGGGATGGACCCGGGAAAAAAGGCCGGTGTAGAAACGGCCATACTTAAAACATGATCAACACTAGTCAGGAAATTCCTGAATCAGTAAAAGACAGCATGACTTGGCAAAGCCCGTCAGGTCCATCTAGAAAAGCTGCCACGAGTGAGAAAAGAGAAATACTAATAATAATTCTATTTCTAATTTTTCAGACATTTTAGAGCAAATTTAATTTCCCTATCCTCCCCCCATGCACACACAATCCTCCCCTACTCCCAGCTCTGTTCTTAAAATTGAGCAAAAGTAGGAGGTGGGAGGAAGCACTGGATACTACAGGATGGTACAGCATTCATTTCCCATGTTTCCTTGATCGGCTCAAGAGAAATTGGCTCTTTTTTGGGTCAATCCAGGGGGAAACTGGGGTAGTTCACTCATCTCTACCTTTGACAAAATATTCCCCCCTCTCTCTCATGTTCAACATACCATCTGCAATAAAGGAACAAGGAAAGCTACATTCTTCCTTGAAGGCTAGAAGTGCTATGAGTTGACAGGGGAAGAGGGATGGGGGTGGAATCACCCAGTATTTATAGTTGGAAAAGCTTGCCAGAGAAACTGCCCATGTTGCCTTCAAACCATAATATATAATGAAGGTGCTTCCTTATTGGTTTGAGTTTTGCTGAACAAGGGGAAAACAATTTGGCAAAAGGATGCAGCAGATTAAGGTATAAACAGACTTTGGGCCAGATGGTCCCCTTAGCCTTCCCAGTACTACAAAATGCAGTTGAGAGAGAAGCCAGCCACATATACACTGGAGAGAAAGTGTCAGACCCAATACTGAAAGCAGATGTTCCCTTGCTGCAAGCTATGCGGATCCTCCCTTAGTGGCAAAATACAGCTGGCTTTGTAACGAGACCTATGGCACGGTAAAAAGAAAAGGAGGGACGGTATGGCCACATCCAGCTAAAAATTGCAACCAACTGGAACAGTGCTGAATATAGCTACAGTACTGTGAAATTGACCAGGGGAGAAGAATGGTCAGCCATAGTAAAGGGCCACCCTCGATTGACAGAACTGATCCAGTAGTACACATGTAGCATAGCAGATCCTTTTCTGGAATAGAAGTTTTCCTCAAGGTTATTTGAGTATTTGTGAGATCAAACTTGAGCTCCCACATCCAGTCCACACCTGGCTACCTTAGAGTCCCTGGAATAGGGAATTCTGGTTTCTTTGGGCCAGTCACACCTTCACACTGAAGAAACCAGTATAGGCATAAAGAAAACATGCTACTGGGCCTATGCACACCGAATTTTAAGCATGCAAGTATCAACTGATGCAGCTCTGACATGTGTGGATTACACTCCGTTTTGCAAATGTGTAAACAGGTAATTATTTCATTTATTTTTAGATTCTCTCATGAAAGAGCTATGTGTAGGAGCTATGATTAAGCTTGGAAACTTCATTTGACATCATTGGATTTTGCAAAAATGATGGTTGTGCATGGTATATTTCTTTTTACTAATCCCTGGGCCCAGGATTAAGAAATATATGGCAGTTCTTATCACAAGGTTGATATTACAGTACTAGTTTTGTGTAACTAAGCTAGTATGGTTCTCATTTAAATATGATTTTGCTGCTATCTTTATCATTAAGTCCTATCCAGTCTACACTGAATGATAAAAGAGTTTGTCTGTGCAGATTATTGTCAGAAATGCCCGTACATCTAATGATTGTTTGCTGCAGAGGCTGACATTGAGTTGCAGATGATGTTTTAAACCATCACTTCTCTTTGTTTCATTAAAGCACTCAGGGCCTATCAATCATTACTAACATAATTAAAAAATATAGCAGCACAATTTAAGGCCTGACACATACTGTACATGCATGAGTGCCGTTAAGGATGATGATGTTGATGTTGATGATTTGGCCTGGATTAAAAAGGTGGTTTGGTAAGGCCATTTGTATGAGCTATAAATTCAAATCTCACCAGCCATGAATGGAATTGTTGCAATGATTACTGAGATAATAAATAGATGAAGCGCTTTGAACACTTGAAGTTTGCTATATAAAGGATAAATAATATTATAGGAGCCTGCACCTAACAGCCTCCAATTACCTAGAATCATTGCAGTGGTTACTCTTTATCTTCAGGAAGACTTGCCTGCATCAAGCTACCTGATGAGGAACCCTGCCATAGAATCTTTCTGTGTTGTAAAACATGCTGTAGATTCACACTCAGTTCACACTGGACTCTAGCCAGGGCTTTGGGGCTGTGCCATCATATTACATCAACTCAAAGCATGTCTTAGATCACACACAGGACGCTCCTGTCCCTTGATCAAGAGTGGACAATTCTTTTACTGCTGAGGGCCATATTTCATCAATATGTCAGAAATATATCTCATGTCCTCCATAATCCCCTCCCCTACCACCTTTCTTCATACTAAACCTACCCATGTCCCATTCCTTATATCTTTATTTGTTAGGGTGAGCATGCTTGCTTAATGAGTCTTGTTTGGGTTTTGGGAGAAGAGTCTACCCAGTATTTTTGCAGGACTTTTGGATTTTATGTAGGATTCCTGGATGTGATTTGGTTTAGGACCAGGATTTGAGGAGAATGATAAGATATAACAGTTGTTCAATGGAAAAAATGTTTCTGGATCAATTGCATGTCTATGGGCAAATCAACATGTTTGTGTATGTGTGTGAGTGTGTCTAAAACTCTATGGTTGTTTTCTCATGACCTAGAGGTTCATCAAACAAGTGTTTTATCGCTCGCTACTACCCACTGACGGATGTGTGCACGTCCTTTAGATGATGACATCCACCTCCCACATGTCTCCCACTCTTTCCGCTCGTTTTTCTGTAGCAAAATAGACCCCTTTTAATCCAACTTTTTTTTAAATGGAATGTGCCGCAATCTCCTGATGTGCGCAGAAAAAGCAGCGTGATAAAAACAGCCTCCGAATGGGCCACGTGGTCTTTGTTTACTTCCTCTTTCTTCTCTGGGAAGAATGAGGAACTGCAGAGAAGCAATGGTAAGGAAATGTGATTTTCCCCCGTGTAATGATGCGCCAAGTTTCAAAACAGTGGTCACGGAATGCATTGTCTGTCGTGTGAGGTTGGGGAGGGGTAGAGAAGTGAGGACATGCTTGCCATGCCGCCACTAGGTATGTAACTAGGTCATTGTACATGTCTTATGGATGCCAAAATCTTGTTGAGTTCTTGAGGAGAGTCTGGTATTACTTACAGTGCGGCTCCGTGGCCATCAGTGCTGCTGCGTTTACTTGCACTGGGGCGAGTGGCCACATCTTCTCAGGACCACGGAAGATTCAGGATTTTTCTGGTTCCTTTTAACCCAGAAAAATCCCGTGCCTGCCCCACCCACCCCCAGGACTCCCTGTGTGTCATTTGGACTCACAGGAAGCAGCCAGGAGCCATCCCAGGCAACAAGCCTGGTGTGGAAAGGGCCTTAGGCAGCCAAAACCTCCCTGCAAACAAGCGAACCACAGTTGGACCTAGAAGCCCTTACTGCGTTGCCTGCTCATCTTGCAATCTGGCAGTTCTCCTCTTCCTCTGCTCTTCGAACAAGACAGTATGCTCCTTGTCTCAGTGCAATGCTGCAGCTTTGTGGGATTCCTGCTTGAACTGGAGTAAGAGCCTCAGGTTGAACTGGAATGAGAACAAAGGAGAGAGATCTCACCTTGGTAAGTCTGCCCTTTGGCCCCACCCCTGTCCAGCCCATCAGAGTGCGAATTGGCTCAGCAGGCTTGTCCCTGGGAAGGTGCCAATATTGTGGCCGAGCAGCTACTCCTTGCCAGCTTTTCTTCCCTTCGCTGCTGGCCTGCGCACCGGCACAAATCATGGCTTCCCAATAAGCGGGGCACTCTGCTTCAGTGACAGAATTCAAATTGCAGCAAGGGATACTGGTATTCCCACCCACTATAAGCTTTAATTCAAAGGCTTATTCCAAGTATTCTCTTGGGGGTTCCAGAATGGAACTATGAAAATGTTGTATGCTATATGTGGCCATGTATTGCCATTTAATGGATCGGGGATCTAAATGGCATTTAAATTATAATGGATATATAAGTGTTGGGAACAAGTATGGCTTCTTGGCCAAACTGATCTTCATTTATAATTTTGGTCTTTTGTCCATGACATAAAGACTCTGGCCAGATCTACACCAAGCAGGATATAGCGGTATGAAAGCAGTATGAAAGTGGTATATAAAAGGATGGAGCCACACTAATGCTTTATAGTGGTATTGAAGTGCACTGACAACTGTTGGGGCCCATAAGACACATACCATTTCCTGCTATATCCTGCTTGGTGTGGCTCCTGCCTTTTATATTCCGTTTTCATTCTGCTTTCATACCACCATATCCTGCTTGGTGTAGATCTGGCTGATGAATCATGTGGAAGAAGTAATCAGAAGACAGAAGACTAATCCTATCTCAATTATTCTATTAGATATATATGATTCTATTAGTATATAAATGTAAATCTGAGTACCATTGATGGGTGAGAAGTGCTGAATAGGGTGTCAGGAAATGGGAAGCATTCCATATGAACTAGTGAATACCACCACTAGATATCTAATGGTCTATAGCTTCTTGCAGGCATCCTGACTCACGCATTGTCCATTGTGTGTGGGGGAGTCAGGACATGCTTGCCATTTCTGCTACTAGACACCTAATGGTCTCTTCAAGCATTTCCTCCTCACACAGGAATGTGAGGGGGGGCGATGACATCCTCCCCATTCCTGCTTCCCTCCATCATTTTCCCAAGGTCCCAGCCCTGCCACCCTCCACACAAGTGGGATCGATCATGCAAGGTTCTAAATTACACAGTTAGTTTCCTTGAGTAGTGTGAGCTCCATGCTACGTTCACCCCAAACACCTGGAGGAAAGCAGAGCTGGACTGACAGTGACATGATGGAGAGGTGCATCTTCATTTCCCAGCCTCACATGATAGGAATGGGGCTTAATTCAGATGTGGTAGCAACTATAAGACTGGGGGGAACTGAAAATAATAATATACCAGGACATAATTTGCTGGTGACTGTGATTTCTGTTAAACTGATGTTCGGCAGCGACTTGGCTTTCTTGTTGGATCGGAAAATGCTGAAATAATAGGTAACAGGGATCTCTCTCCTTGCTTGAAGGGCCCCACAAAAATAACTCCTTGATCTCTTGGTAGGTAAACTACATTGTTAGTCAGCCAATTCTATATAGGCCCAATATTGTAGAATGGCCCCTCAGAGGTTGTACACTGATCGACAATACATCTTCAACTTATTCTGCTTGAGAGGCTAGCTGCCTTTGGCTCTTTCTCAACTGGCATTCCATCAGGTTTCAGAACAACAGGAGAGATACGAAGTGGAGCTACAGCACTGGCTTTGTTGAGAAGAGCTCTTTTGATCCCACCTCTCCCTGAAGTGTTTCCATCCCAGCTGATCACTGCAAGAACTTGATCGCTTTGAGAACTAGGGCTCGAGGTTTTGTTTGTTGGTTGGTTGGTTTCCTCTTCTTCCTTCCTCATTCATTTTTCCTTTTGCATTGTGTGACTGCAAGGCTGAGGGCATATGGATAATCATTTTAAAAAAATGATAAGCAAGCCGCTGTTGGAGCCTTTTCAGCTGCAGTGTGGTGTAAAATGCTTTAAATAAATAAATGTATTCCTCCATCTTTAGGAAAATGAAAACCCCAATAATTCCGTTGAGCAGTTTGCCAATAAGTGGGTTTTGAAATCCGATTTTTGTAGGACCTAAAAGTTTACAATGCTGTAATGGGATGGTGCTTGTTGTACATGATGCTCAAACGAGGGGTTATAGGGCTTGTAGTCTTTGGGGGTGAGCCAGAACATTTTATATCTAGAGGAAGGATATAATTTTTTTTAAAGATATATGAAGCTATGTCTTTTTCACTTACTTTTAAGATCTGCTTTCCCATAATATGGTTATTTGATATTAGATAGGATATAGTTTGTTATATGCAAGGGAGAATAACACCCACCCACACCAAATCAGTGTTTTAAATAATTGACACTAGAACTGAACATTAGAGAGAGCCAGCAAGATTACAACTAAGGCTCCGATCTTACAGCCACATACTTGGGAGTTGAACACCTAGGTAGACATTCATAAGATTGTGTTCCAGATACTTCTGGAAATCAGTTTGTCCTGGAATTCTTTTTTCTGGGGAAATCTTTCGGACTGGTTAGGTACAGCCTTAGCCACTTCATCCCTTTGAACCTACAATGCTTTTCTCTTGTATGTATATGGTTCTTTGATTCATATTTCTGCAATGATTTGTTACACAGGTACTTTACTCTCTTTTGCATGTTAACAGAATTAGTATGAATTTGTTTCCAATCCTCTCAACTTTGCCTAGGCTGATTGACAGAAAAAAAACTAATTCTAGCATCCGTACAATTCAGCAAGGGCCTTATTTAGTTCTTGACTACAGAAATACAAAGGAGAGTAAGATGGAGGGAAAGCTTGCGATGCTCGTCTGCTTGACTGCTCTAAATTCTGACAGCAGGACTTCTCTTTCCACAGCACATCCCATCTCCCAATGCCAAATGTATGATGTTCCCACTGCCTATTTTTCTCTTCACAGAGACTCACTTAAAAATGCTCCTAACCTTGCAAAGCATTCCGAATGCATGTCCAGGGGGTGATAAATGTGCCAACGACTGCTACAAAAGCAGGATGGATAACTGTCAGGTTTGGAGAGGAGAGACATCGGAAAGAGGAGAGATGTTGGGGGGAAAACCCAACACCATCACTTGCAGACCTCCCCTGGAATGACAGAACAAGGGCAGTAAAACCCAGCCTTCAAATCAAATACAGTGAAGCTCATAGTCTGGTGTAAATGTGATTTACAGGGAAAAGCTAGCTGGGAAATGAGAAGTGGGTTGCAAAAAAAAATTCCCAAAACCCTCCTAAATATTGCTAGCATCTTCAGCTATTACCAAAATAGAGAAATGATTGAGATGATGCTGATGCTGATGCTGCCTTGCATACCTTTTGGTGGATCTCATCAGCTTGTTGTCAGATTTTTTGAATTGCCAGTGAGGCTCTAGGATTTGGGAGACCCTTGGACAAGAGGTCCTCAGCAGGCTCCCTTCTCTGGGCTGGTTCATCTACTCCTCTTTCTATCTGGGCCTCAAACGAGAGGAGCAAAGCAAGTGGAGGCTGCCTATAAGGGGCAGGTGAACAGGCCACAGCAAGGAAACGATGCTGTAGGGCCAGGGGCAGGCAATGGCATCCCTACTGGGGAATGGGTCTTGGTAGGTACCCAACAATGCCAGTCCCTGATGCCAGCCCTGATTACTGCCTAGGCCATAGCAAAGGAGAATGCGTTAAGTTTTCTGACCTCTCAGAAATGGCAAGCAATGTTTCAATTTAGCAAATGATACCTTTCCTATGGCACACACAATATAGAAATACAACAAGACCTTTATTCTTGCTTTTGCAGACAGGTCGAAAGCGCATCATGTGACTGTTTCGTGTTCTACACCCTTTGGCCATAATCCAAAGTGGCTGTATACGGGAGGAATCTGTTTTGAGCTGCTTTCACCTTCTGTGCTTTGGAAAGGTTTCCTGCCTCAGATGGAGGATCTATTGTTCTTACTGAGTGCAAGGACTTCCATGCACTTAGTTGCAAAACGGATGGCTGGTGCTCAGTTCAAGTGGCCCAAAAGGCAGATTGTGCTCAGAGTGGATGGAAGCAGTGTTTGAAAGTCTGCAGCCACCCAACTGAACCAAGATGTATTTATTACATTTATATCCTGCCTTTCTTCTATAATGAAAGTCAAGGTGTCATACATGGTGTTCTCAGATGATCACCCATCTAGGTATTGATCAGAGCAGATTCTAAGTTTCCAATATGAATTAAACTTCAATTTTTTCTTATCAGCCCAATCTAATTTCATGGTAAACAAATACCCTTTGGGGCTCATCAAAACCCTTCCTTCAACTACAGATGAAAGCAAGTACCCATATTCTTCTGGAAGCCATTATAGTTGTTTTTTTTTTGGTTTTTTTACACAGAAGTACAGTTTATGGCCACTTCCACTGACTAAATTAGACTGTAGAGTTGCCTGGTAAAGGAGCCATTCCCTTTTTTAAAAAAGACCTACATATCAACAAGCAGCAAATTTTCAACAAGCAACAAATTTTGTACATGGACAGAGAAATTCTGTGCAAGTCCAATGTGCACTTCTCATTAATATAAAAACTCATTAACATAAATGACAGTTAACTGAAGTACACATTCATAAGGTATATGAAGAGATGACTTAATTTATTTGGAAAATATATTCTCACTTGCAGTACTCTCTTTTTCAGTGTTTTGAACAATTAGAGTATCAACAAACAAGACTATACACAGAGGGATGTTCTCTTGCTATAGATAGATAGATGAATAGATAGATAGATAGAGATATTAAACACTTGTTAAGAATGTTAAAGACCGTTGCAGTATTTGCACAAAAATTAAAGTATACTCCAAGCAGCTTTCCCCAACCTGGTGCCCTCCTGATGTGTTGTACTGCAGGTTCCATCATTTCTAGCTGGCATGGCCATTGGCCAAACTCAGTCATGAACACCACAGTCAATTGGCCAAGTCTGTCCCTGGCCCATGCATGTTTTATGGAATGTTTTAAGCAGAGATAGAAGACGATGTAGAACAGTGGATTAAGGTGACACTGACTGAGCTATACCCTTTCACTGGGGGGAAGGGCATGCCTCTTGCCTGGGGAGTCACCCACCACAGTGCTTTTGCTCAGAGGGCCATAAAAATCTGGAGCCAACACCAGTTGCAAGGGAAGTAGCCCATGGTTCAGCACTTGGGTGCGCCAGCAAAAATGCCAAAAGCATATCTGTGAAAGATGGATTCCCCTTTTTCCTGAGACAATGTGGCACCAACTCTGGGAAGCAAATGGTGCAAATTTAACTGCTCATACTGGCCCTGTAACCACTGATCTCAGCCACTTAAATAGATTAGACTCAAACAGCAGCCTGAGCTCAGTGATGACCCCCGCCCCAAGGCCTTGCCTTCAGGCTCCCAATGTCACAGCCTTCCTCCATTTTCTACTTCAGCATCTTGTTCCTGTGCAAATTCTAAAAGGCCAACAAATGTCTACGACAAACGGTAGAAACATCTTTTAAATACAACAAGAGTGTTATAAAAATGACATTTCACATATATAGGCTGAATGGTCCATAACCCATGGCAGAGATAAACAGGAAACAATACAACCTGGTATATGCAGATTATGGGAAGTGATGCCAAAGCACCTCTGATTCCCAAAAGAAGCACAATGCAGACACACGCTTAGGTAGTGATGCTACAGAACATTATCAATTTAGGCACAGTGCAACAGCCTAACAAGGCAGTAATAAGCAGTTCTCTAACACTGCATATTTCTAGTATCTTTTACCATTTTGATGATTATCCTTCATCAATTTTATATTCATTATTCAGGAGGTAAATGCCATCTTGGAATCAATGCACCTCTCTCCTTTTTTTTACACACCTCTCATTTGGGTCGATAGGCTTTTTTACCCATTGTAATTTATTGCTATTGCTGATGAAAGAATAAAGTGAAAAGTGGAGAATGTAATCAAAGCTAATAGTAGGGCCAAATACCATGCGACAATAGATCAGCAGGAAAAATTGCACTAGAGATAAATGGAGGTGTTTACCATCTCAGTTTGAATACTGCCAGTACAACAACTATTTGTGTAAAAATACAAGGCTGCACAGGTGCATAGAATTCCTTCCCTTCATCTAAAAAACCCTCCACCAACCTACCTCCTGCCTGTCTCTTTGTTATACAGTTCGGTATTGAAGAATTTTGGTTTGGGGAAGTGACATCTTCTAGACTTGCTTACAATCACATGGATTCCATTGAGAGGCAATTTTTTTACTTCAAAGTAAGGAAATGGGAAGAAACTCAATTATTCTACGTGAAGTGCTGTAGCAAGTAATGCAAGAATTTTCAGATTATGTTGTTCAATTTTATATTATGTTATTCATCTTATTTTAAATTGAGAAATTATTTAAGAATACTGGGAAAATCCTTTATTTATTTGGAATGAGAGTGGTATTAGGTTGACGGAGCTAAAGAAAGCAGAGCACCCTCCTATTTTGCCACACCAGGTTGCTCTAACAATAGGACCCTCTTTCCTCTTTTCTCCCCTTGTTTGGATACTTGCCCTTTATGTATCCATCTTTTTTCCTGCTCAAAAGAGCACTAGCTGGTTGGTGGCTAACAAATCAAAGTTTAGAGCAACTGCAGAAGAACAGAAGAGTTCAGAATAGTCTTAGAAATGTTAACTTTTGTGGATGTGATTGCATTTGCTTGCTCCTTTACTGTCAAAATGTAGATATTTATAAACTCATTGGAAGAGTAACCTGTTGGTGTTGTTAAATGAAACTCTGCCAAATACATTAATAGCACTATAATACTCCTAATATTTGGAGTAAGATCCAGAATCTGCCATCTATGAATGGAAAGTACCTCTGGCCAATTTGGGGGGGGGACTCCCCTCTCCCCCAAACCACAGCTCACCCCATTCATAAGGGTCCCCTGATCCTCTGTGTAGCATTTTTAGGGAGCTGGAGGGGCTGCCAAGGGCAGGGATGTCTGCTCCTGCCAGCCCATTGGCCCATGCCTAAACTGGACTACTTTGTTGGTACAGCTAGTGGGATGGGGGTCTCAGACCCTGACTTTTATGTTACTTTCCTTAAAAGATGCAGCAGTGATCATGAGTAACTGCTGCATACAATGTGGGCCTGGGCAGTTAAGACGAACGGAAAGTAAACAAACATTGACATGGATCAAACGGCCCAAAAGGCACCCTTAGTTATTACTATCTATTTTCAAAACAATCCAACATGTTTTCTCTTGTAGAATCATCCTTGGAAAGAAGAAGATCATTGCTGGAACAGTGTTTTGGTAGATTACCTTCTGTTAGAGATCAAAGAACTCACCAAAATTCTCCATAATACAATTTCAAGCTTGTTTCAACTTGCTCCTGTTTTTGATCCATGTTTCAGCTTGTTTGAATGGGAAAAGTGTTCATTTCAAATAGGAAAAACTGTGCAGTTCTATGTATATTTTTCAAAAGCCTGCACTTTCTCTCCATTGACTAAAGCGTAAAAAAATGCTTTTAAAACTTTTGTCGAAAAATTCACATATTTTAAACATGGTTGCAATATTCATGAATTGCTAACATTTCTGGGGGTGGGGGGGAATCTATCCCTGACCCTGGTCTGTCCTCAGTGTGCATTCCCCAAAACGTGATCTGAAAAATTGATCCAACAATTACTGAAAACAATGCAGAGGCACGAATGTATTTTCAATCTCTTTTTATAACACCCTGAGTTAGCATTTTGAACATGGTATCTAATTACAACTATAACCACAATCATCTATCAAAACAGCACAGTATGTCTTATATTATATAGTTATTACAATACCTTTGGATACTGTTTGACAGGAATCAATACTCTTTCTGACAGTTTTATATTTTTGTTGCTGATGACATCAAGATATTTTTTCTCTTCATCTTCCTTCTTCTCATCAGAACTCTGGAATTTTTCAATTTCTGAGAAGAGTGAACAAAAAAGGATCCATAATTATTATTCTTTGACATAGGATTATTTTCTTAATGGGAAGTTATATTGTTACTGCATACACACTGAGACATAAGAATATGTTTTGCACGTTAAGCTGCGACAATAATTTCAATGGAACCAAGACCTGTGATCCAATCATAAGAAGACTTTATGATAGCATTCAGCCGAACACTTAGGAATGGCGTAAATCTGTGTCAAAATCAGGCCTGGGCCAGGAGCAGCTACATCCAAATCAAGTTCTGGAGTAGGTTCCTGAGCTCAGCCACTGAACCTGAGAGCTAAAACGCAGCACACAGAAAGTAGCAATGCTATCATGCAGAGAGGGGAGGAGCTATTCTTATTATATTTATACCAGACTTGGCCAATCCAGAGGCTTGATATTGCCTGCTAATCACAGGGGCCAATGTTGCAGCACCCTACTCTTACTTGTTCCTGAAGAGGGCTCTGAGGCCTGACCAGACACAGACCCATGTTCTTCACTACAAGAACTTGCAACCTAAGACCATGATGCTCCCAATTCAAAACCTTATGTCGTTAATTCTTTGTCAGTGATCCCATTAAAGTTTGTTACAGAATTTCAACAATGATTCAAAAAGGCCAATACTCCAGTTTTGAAAATCAACATGTAATAAAGTATCTTGGGTAAACCTGTGTTACAAAGTAGCTCTCTTGTGAGTGAGCAGTACTCCATTTTGAGGCAGCCCAAAAGCCAAGGTGTCTTCATCCCCCAACTCCAGCAGAGATGGGACAAAGGCACAGGAATGGGGCTGACAGCAATCACGTAAGGCTAGGTCAAGAAATTCAGTTTCTAATAGACCTCCTAAAATGCATTCCCCAGAGGCAAAGGTGGGGGGTTTAAAATTGAGCAGAATATGAATGCTGAATGGCAAGAGTGATACCTCGCCCTGCACCTGGTCCTGCACATGCTAATGTGTTTCTATTCTTGAACTCCAGCCTGGACACCTGTCTTTCAGACAGTTATTAGTGTGCAAAGTCATCTTGTGTTAAAAGAATGTTTCTGGCAAGTACAGCCATCATCCCAAAATACCCTTTTTTGTTATGTCTTTCTCCCATGGCAAGTTGCATCGAAATGTCACTGCTTTTCTCTAAATTGTATAACCTCCCAGGTTTTGAGAATCAGGGCCCCCTCTTCCCGGATGCATGGGGCCATGCTGCTGAAATCACTGGGTGCCTTACCCCCCCCTCCCCCGGGTAAGGTGCCACAGTGAGCTGAAATCACTGAGTTTCTCCTCCCAGAGGAAAGGTTCCTGTTCCTTCCTTCCTCTTCACTGAGTCTAGGAGCTGCAACACACACTAGTTGCTGTCTACAGGAAAGGGTTTCAGCCCAGGGAAAGGTATATTGCTTTTAGAGATCCCCTCCCCTCTTTCCCCTGCTGTGTGTGTGTGTGCATGCTCTAGGTCTCAAGAAGACTCCCTCTCACAGTCTTAAGTTTCCATTTGCTCAACTAATTCCCCCAAAACTAGCTTGTGTATTTGAATTTGTTTAAACCTCAGTAAACGTGCCAGTGTGGCATTATCCTCTTCAATGGTGTAGATTTCTTTGGGTAGGAATCTCCTTACTTAGCCACAGATGCTCCATTGCCAATGTCTAAAGATTCCTTATAAGCAGGTGTGTAAGTCTCATTAGAAAATGTGCACATTTGTACACAGGTCTAACGAAAGCACATCACATAACACCTGATAACCCAGAGCCACACTACAGTCCTCAAGCTTTCTAGTGGTTGCGTAGCACACAAAATGAACGTCAGGAAAATGGAATCACACCAACCCTACAGGTGAGTTTAGACATCTTTTGGCAGATATATCCTTGTCCTGAAGCTGAAGTAGGTCTCAGGAGATGTACTCAAATCAGATACATGTGAAAGTCTCCCCAGTGTGATCCTAGCAAATGCTTTCATTATGGGAATGGAGGAGATTCTGTAAGCAGTTTAGTCTATTGGCTGCAGTATCTGTTAATACATTGTTTGATAATATTAGTGCCTTAGCTGTCTTGCTGTAGAAGCTCTCCTTCATCCTAGCAGTGTAGCATGGAGATGATGGAGACACAGGGGTTTTTCCACACAGAGCCCCTTTTATGTGGTTAACCAGGATCTGTACCAGGTTTTGTTACCTGCAGTTTCCCAACCCATGATCCACACCAAACCCCTTTTTCTCAGTGGGCATAGCAAAATTTCGCATCCACATGAGGAAACAGTCCATGACAGAATGTTTTGAGGTATCATTTTCTTGGTTCTTTCCTTACCCCTCCCACTCCTCTGTTCCTTTCCCACACAGTAACTTTTCTCCATTCTTGGCGTGTGCATTTTAACTCACCTGTGCATGCCACTTTTCTAAATCTTTTCTTTCTTTTATGTACTGGACGTGTGGCAATTTGGAATTCCCAATGTACAGCATACAACTCTCCTATGTCTGCCACCTTCTGCTCGGTTTCCCAGAAACATGGCTGTTAGAAATGAGCCTGATGGGTGGGCAAACAGAGAACTTTCGTTTCTTTTCCTTTGTGAAAAGAACGCCTCAGTTTTCCTAGCCACCCCAGCCCCACCATCACAAAACTGTCTCACAGAATTTTATTTTGTATTTTTTATTTATAGACCTTCAGCAAGACTGTTCCTCTGGAATTCCATCAATGTATGTATTATATATAACATAACTACAAAGTTAAGCAGGCAATTTTAGTACTTCCACCCCCAACACTCTACCACCATAATCGCAAAGCTGTCTCACACAAATTAAAACTTTCTTATTACCGTATTTCATTGATTCTGAGACACACTTTCCCCCCCATATTTATGTCTGTAAAAATGGAGTGTGTCTTAGAATCAATGGCGTCTTAGAATCGCCAGATTTCTTCCACACTGGCATGGGGTTCAAGATGCATGCACACACACACACAGCCCTGCACAAAGGGGCTCTGCATGCCCCCCTCAAGCAACTCGGCCTCCCTGCACAGCTGGCACTGAGGGACTCCATAAGGCCGCTCAGAAGTCTCCCCTTCCCCCTTCCCCACTCACCTCCATCGCTGCCGCTCTGCTGGCAGTGACCTCCTTGGTCTGGAAACTCAGCGCTACTGCGAACCAGGCTGTGATCCTGCAAGATTTTGATTTCAAAATCTCGCGGGATTGCAGCTTAGTTCGTGGTAAAGCCACGTTCCCAGGCCAAGACGGCCGCTGCCAGTGAGGAGCTGCGGTGGCGAGGACTGGCAACAGCGGTGGAGGGGAGGGGGGAGGGCCCCTAGAAGGCACCACACATGTTGCAATCTCCAATTCCATTGGAAAATAAGTGGCGTGGGTGTTTTCCCGCTCTTTCCAAATGTGAAGCCTCCCTCTGTTATTTCAGTATAGTGGAGCTCACTCATTTTGACACATCAAAATGGTACAGAATTAAAGTGCATCTAAGAATCAAAGCAAAACTTTTTTTCTGTTGGTGGTACTGAAATTAAGGCGCGCCTCAGAATTGATGACATCTTAGATTCGAGGAAATACAGTACTATTTCTGTTCCTTGCACAAGTCTGTTCTTCTGGAATATCACCAACATACATTGAAGAAAGGGGGGGGGGGAAGCACAAAAGCAAACCTCAGAATTAAGCAGGTGATTTCAGTGCAGGTGTTAAACAGTACTGAACAGTTCCGTGAGTAAAGAAGCAAAAGAAACAATGAAGTGGCTGCTAATGCTGTTTTGAAGAGTTCAAAGAAGCTGCAAGGCATGGTTCTACAACAGAAAACACATGGCAAGCAAACAAGAAAGGAGGGGCATTTCCAACATGTCATCCACTTTCCCCAGGGACAACTCCTCCCACCATTCTGTATTTTCCTGTTCACACCATCAAAGAAAATGCGCAGCTGTTCTACTTTTTTGCTCCTTAACGGATTTTCCCTCTTAAGGAAAAAGTCAGGAGACCTGCTGAGAAAACTTGGGAGGTGTTTTTTTTATTTTTTTTACAAAAGGATGTTGCCATCATCTGGCTCACCTGTGAAATGTGAGCGAACAAGTCATGGTGATTCCTCAATAAACTCTCATCTGCAAAAAAGCCCATAACAATAAGAGCATTGCCCTTTAACAGTTAAGCACTACAGTAGGAGTGTATGAATCAATCTAATTCCAGGATGTCACTTATGCATGTTTTCACTGACAGGTCCATTTCGTGCTGTTTCTTCATTCATCTGCATTTTTTTTTAAAAAAAAAAATCCACACAAGATTTTGCAGATTGTAAAAAGCCTTTCCTTCTCTAAATATGCATTTCTGAACATATTTTCTAGAGGTGTGCAGAGCGGGTCTGCTCCACCCCAAAATTCAGGGCGGAGCTCCGTTGAGGCAATTCTCCACTCTGATGTTTGGGGCGGGTCCATCTCTCTGTACCGTCGGATTACCCGTTGGAAAACCACTCCATTTTCAGAGAACCACACTACTATTGTCAAGGGGACTTAACAAAACTGCTTACAGCTCTGACATTTTTAAAGATAAAGAGATGAAACTGGGCACCCTGGTAGTTGTTAAGAAGGGCTTTAGCCATGCCATGTTGGAGGTGGATCCCTTCATCCCTTCATTTTTAGGATTTTAAAAAAAATTGTCCCCCTCAAACTATTCCTTCCCCTATACACACACACACAACACACACACACACACACACACACACACACTCACACACTTCAGATGCACTTCATCTTCTTTCAAGAGAGCTTGCAGAAGTTTCAGAAACTTGAAACCTCCTACAAAAATCAGTCCCCTATCTCCATATGTGGAACAAGAACACACACACTCAATAACACACAATGGGGAGCATGAGGTGGTACTACAAGAAGCAAATAAAAGCAGACAGAGAGAAAAAAGAAAACCCAGCAAAGAAAGTTGGGTCTGGCTGTGTGGGAGAGGGAGAGAGAGAACTTTCCCATTTCCGGGACGATCAGTCAGCCTTAGCCGCATTGTGAAAGAGCAGTGCTATGGGCTCTTTCTTTTATAATTCGCAATCCCTCCCCCTAAGCTACATGACTGGAGGGGGGACAGGGAGGATACTGTGGCTATTGGTTAGCCACAGATGTCAATCTCAAAACTTCCTCTCCCTCACCCTTCAGCAACATTGTCTTCCTAATATGGAAAAGGGTTCATCTATCAACGTAAAACGAGCCCTCGCATAGCCTAAAAAAACTTTGGATCCCTTTGGGGGCTCCAAACGATCTTCCATCTGCACCGCAGGTGTCCAACAGCTTTAAAATCATCCCCTTACCACACCACGAGTTCCGGGCTCCATCAGAGGTCCATCAGACCCCTGGATTTTTGGTGTGGAGTACACACCCCTAATGTTTTCTCTCAAAATATGCACCTTGAATGGCATTTGATATGTGTTTGAGCTGAGAACTGCATTGGAACATTTGGGAAATGTTGTGAAAGCCAATGGCTAAGTAAGTTCCAATCTTCACATTTATCCGGGAAGAGTGGATCTAGTCAGTTCATACTGGAATTCACAAAGACAGAATTCCTCAAGCATACATACCGTGCCATTCTAGCCAGACATCTAGCCAGGAATCTATGGTTTGTCTCAGCTCTTGTGCTTGGAGCTGCATATTGAGCTCATCTATGACAGATATCTCCAAATATGTGCTGTGCACTGTTGGGAAATATTTGTTTCACAAGAGTATAAGAGAGAGTTTCACCCAAGATGATACCTGCGGCTTTGTAGTAGCAACTTTAGGGGCAATGGGTTCAAGGACCTTTTTAATCCCATCAAAGGATGGTACAAGTCTATCCATACTGATTTGTACAGTCACTAGCTGCCTTCTGCACTGAAGTCTTTGCTGCCTTAAGTTCCTCTAATGTTTCTGACATGGGATCAATATTGTGAAATAAGGGTGCAGTCCTTGGAAAACAGGTGTTGTTATTTATGAGTTGAAGAAATATGCAGCTGAAACTTTGGTTCTGCATGTGCGGGGCCATTAATAAGAGGAAGAAGTAAGCACTAGAAAACCACAGGGAAACCTCATCTGAAGGAAAGGCAAGCTGCTTCATGATCAGAGAAGCCCTCTCCCTTATTATAACTTTAAGCCTCAGCACTTAACTCTGGAAATAGCTGGGACTAAGCCCAAGTCAGCCTTGGGTCAGATTAAACTTCACTGCAAACCAATGTTGAATAAACATACTGCCCCAATCCTCTGCTATTTGATTTAAAATAATTATATTTAATAACAATCTAGGAACTGAAAATATAATTAAGAACCTGCTGAAGCAACCAAATCATAATTGTGTTCCTTCATGGACTTGTGACATCTATGTATATTTGTTGGTCTTATGACAACCTTATAGTAGACAGAAGAAAAATACCTTGCCTCCTCTTGCAAAATGTGAGAGTGTTTTGGCTTCTTTCTCCTATCTTCCTTCCACTCAGTGTTTGTTGCTGAGCTTGCGTTTGAGCGTCTGGTAATGCTACATCTCTGCTAAGGGAGATCTGGTAATGAGCTCAGCCCTGCTGAGCTGAATGTGAGCACAGCAGGGAAATTTCTGGAAGAGCTGAAGAGCTACTTTAAAGAAGATAAAATGAGGGTATCCTAGAACAGTTGTGTGTGTGAGAGAGAGAAAGACAGAGAGGGGGGGACTCTACTTTGCTGAGCAGTTGGAAATTCCAGGGGAGCTTTTCATTTCTCCAAGGGGAGAGTTCTGGAGACTTGCAGAATTCTTGCAATATCTGTTTCTTTACAGATATACAGATTGTGCAGCAGGGAACAAGCAACACATCATGGTTCCTAGTCCCAAACCAACAGTACATCCTTGAAACACTCTCTCACACACACCCCACACTCACACATATTAAAAATTGGTGACTCCAGAAAAACTAGAGCAAAGGAGTGGCAAAGGCATTGCTATACACACTAAATGCAAATATGCTGTTAGTAGGGTGACCAGACGCCCGGATTTGTCCGGACATGACTGGGAAATGGGGAGCAAATCTGCATCCGGGCGGAAAAACTGTTTTGGGGGGCCAAATCCGGAAATTTAGCCCCCCAAAAGGGTGACCAGATGGCCCTGCGGCGATCCAGGCCAACTGGGGGGCGGCGGGGGCAAACCGGGGAGGCGGGGGGTCACGCGGCGGTGGCGGGAGGCTGGCGGCGCGAGGCACTTACTGGGGCGTCCGCTTCCCTCCAGTGCTCAGAATCTACTGAGAAACAGGCTTCGCGGCCTGTCCCTCAGTAGCGCGCCAGGTGATGACATCATCACTCGGCGCGCTACTGAGAGACAGGCCAGGAAGCCTGTTTCTCAGTAGATTCCGAGCACTGGAGGGAAGCGGACGCCCCAGCAGCAGCAGGTAAGGAGCGCGGGGCGGGTGGCGTGGCGCAGGTGGGGGGGGCGGTGCAGGTGCGTGGGGCGGGTGCGTGGGGCGGGTGCACGGGGCGGGTGCGCGGGGCGGGGGGGGTGGCACGGGTGCACGGGGCAGGGGGGTGGCGCGGGTGCACGGCGCGGGTGGGGGGGATGGCGCGGGTGCGCCACGGGTGCGCGGGGCGGGTGGGGGGTGTGGCGCGGGTGCGGTGTGGGTGCGCGGGGCAGGTGGGGGGTGCAGCGCGGGTGCGCGGGGTGGGTGGAGGGCGGCGCGGGTGCACGGGGCGGGTGGGGGGTGGCGCGGGTGCGCGGGGGGCGGCGTGGGGGGGTGCAAGGCACTTACCTGCTGGGGCTTCCCTCCGGTGCTCGGAATCTACTGAGAAACAGGCTTCGCAGCCTGTCCCTCAGTAGCGCGCCGGGTGATGATGTCATCACCCGGCGCGCTACTGAGAGACAGGCCAGGAAGCCTGTTTCTCAGTAGATTCCGAGCACCAGAAGGAACCGGACGCCCCAGCAGGTAAGGAGCGCGGGTCGGGCGGCGCGGCGCGGGTGGGGGCAGCGTGGCGCGGGGGGGCGGTGCGGGCGGGCGGTGGGGGGGGTTGTTTTGGGTGGGGGGGGCGGGGGGGTCCGGGATTTTGATTCTCAAAATCTGCTCACCCTAGCTGTTAGTAAAAACTGGGGGAGTGACTGGGGCAGGGGAACATACGTCTGCTCCTAAACAAAAATATACTCTTGGCAGCCAGCTCAAAAATGGTGAACAAACTCCTTTCTCCCTGCACTCGCATTCTCTCTTGGCTTATGTACTTTCCCCTCTTCAGAATAAAGTCCAAATTGGCCCTTTTCACACACACACACTATCCACCAGGGAGCTGAGTATAATATTCCAAACCGGCCTTTTAGCTTGAAGTAGGATTTAATGGTTCATCTCTCCCTTCAGAACACACATTCTGAGGAGGGTGCCACTTTGCGTGAGAAAAAGGTAGGTCTGCAACAATGCTAAGCCTGCAATCCTAATGCACACTTAGCAGAAAGTACCTCCTATTAAACTCAGTGGGACATACTTCTGAAGAAACTACTTAACTATACTGCTGAACAACCTACTTGGCAGGCTTATGAAATTACCTTCAAAATGACTGCAGGTTTGCTTACATATGATCACTAACCCTGGTTCAAATTTGTTGGAAGAGCTTGATCCTCAAAGTCAGTGTTCTGGTGCTGGTGGAGCATTTGTGGTTGGACAAATACTCCCCACCACTCAGTATCGGCTCAGATCCATCTAGCTCAGTATTGTCTGATGGCAGTGATTCTCCAACAGTCACCTTGCTTGGCATAAGTAGGTTTAGCAGGTCATTCTTAAGGATCCTTCTAAGGCTCAGACCCTAAGGACTGGACTATTCATGCAAGAGAATGAGGTGGTAGAATTCCGGACAGCACTACTTCTGGAAGCAGGAGGAGGATTCTGTTTTTGAATGCTCTCTCATGTAACAAACTTCCTGAGATAAAGCACACACAAACAAAGGAGAAAACTGCAGCCCTTTCCCTGTTGTGCTAGGTTTCTATTTGTAGGGAGCTTTTTACGTAGGAGACCATTCAAAATGTGACACACACCCCTTGCAGTCTCAGGACTCCGTTATCTTATTTCTGCCTCATTGCACTGCATATGTGGAACAGGCGTAGGTTGGCCATTTATTCTCCTTTAAACGGGACAGTCAGTCCTCTATTAGTAAGGCATCATCTGTTTGAAGGGCTGTCCTGACCAAGTCTGGTTTAAAGATAAAGAGCCATAAGAACTCTTGCCCATCAACAGTTAGCCCTGGACAGCAGACTGAACAGGCAGGCACAGTCTTCCACACTTTGGAGAGATGTACTATATTTCTATTTTGATTATAATAATCATTTTTAAATTTGCGTTGATACATATAAATTAGCATATGCAAATTTTATGTAAATTACCACCTTCCTTTTTTTTTTTTTTTGGTAATTCATAACTCTTAGATTGGTGCCTGGCAGCAGGAATGGCCCAAAACGTGCTGGTACCCTCCATCCCCGAATCAAAGCACATAGTATCCAGGAGTGGTTAAGGATTTGGCACCCGAGAAGGAAAATTCTACAAATGCCTCTTCCAGGGAGTAAGAATGCAATAATATAATAGGCCAGCCCAATATATTTTGTAAAGAACAAGCTGGTACCCACTCCCACTTCCATGTACAGAAACTGTCTGAGCAGGGTACTCAATTTTACTCCAACACTGGTGAGAAGAAGGCATCCTCCAACATACCAAAGACAGCAGGATAGGTATATTATATTGTTTATAATATAATAAAATAATAATTTGCTGCCTTTTCATGCTACACCAGATCAGTTCAAAGCCAGCCCAGCTTGGGGTGAAACTTCATAGGAAAGGCATGAAGCTTACTGGGGCATGGTGAAAGCCAAGCAGGAAATAGCTTTTCCTCTGTATTCTGGCCCTACATTTTGAGATTTTACTCCTTATCTTAGAGCATATGTCTCGTTGCCCTCTAACCAGCATTGTGTGTGGGGCCATTGTGTTTCAACCTCTTGAGAGGGAGACTGAAACCCTGAAACTTTAGGCAAAATGGTGAGACCTGAACAGTCTACCTGTGTGGAGCTGTCACTGAATGCTTCAATGTGAGACCCAGGAGGGCTTACCTTGAAGTGAATGTTCTGGTTGTGATGTGTCACCCATGGTATGCAGCAGCAGCAGCAGCAGCAGCAGCCAATCTTCAAGGCCACATAGGAGGGGGAAGAGCTGTACTGTGCACGTCCTGCTCTCCATACACAGAGAAGGCAGGGACACAATCTGCAAATGCCTATAGTTTTTTAGAGGCAGATATACAGAATTCTATAGTCCTATTCAGGGGTTGGAGGAAACGTGCTCTGAAAACATGCGAGGGGGAAGAGTAAGGACCAAGCACACTACCTCTGCCTTCTCTGTCACCATCCTCACTGTTCTCCATGTCTTGAGAGGACTTCTGCAGTGGGGAGCCTTTTCTATCTGTGGAGGCTCCCCATGTGATTAAGAGCCCCATCAATTAAAGGTCCTTCTCACACAGGAAGCTTCCATGGATACAAAAGGCTTCCTACTGCAGCCACTCATCTTCAACACATGGAAGGTGATGAGGATGGTGACAGAAAGGGAGGAGCTAGTGTCCATGTCCTGACTCTTTCCTCTTGCATGTTCACAGAACATGGTCCCCAAATACCCAAATACCTGAATAGTAGGGATGTGCACTGCCTCGGGCTGTACCGTTGAATCCAATCCGAATACAAGGCAGTACCAGGTCAGCCTGAGGCATCCTGAGGCAAAGCGGATCAGGTCCTTGTGGTGCCTTGAGCCAATTGGGGCAGTGGTGGGTAGGCATGAGGCTGACCACCCATGCCGGAAAGCCAGTGAAAGGCCATTGGATTCCCCTCCCTCTCTCCCCGCTCACCCCCTGCTACCCACAGGACTTGCCTTTGCTGTCCATCCTCCTCCATTAGAGCCGAGATTGAAAAGTAAGGTGGGGACTCTGACATTTTCATACATACAGGGTCGCAAACTACAGTGGCCGTAAAGGGCCATTTCCATAGGTTGTGACCATAGATCTATGAAAATGACAGACCCCATCTTACTTTTAAATCATGGCTCTAATAGTGGAGGACAAATGGGAAAGATAAGTCCCACAGGCAGTGTCCATGGGTTCAGGGGGGGAGTGGGGGGAGGTATAGGGGAGCAGGGAGTGAGTGTGGTGAGTGGAGATTCCAATGGACTCCCAGTCAGCCTTGAGTCTGGCTTTCCTGGGTACCTGCCAAGCCACTGCATGATGGACACCCAAGAATGGTCAAGAGCTGACCCACTTTGGAGATCTGAACCTCACTTCAGATTTAGTTCTGAAGTGAGGCAGCCCAGCCCTGAATCATCTGAGTCAAATCAGGGCCATTCCAGAGGCTCTGAAACAGCCTCCATGGAGAGTCACAGGGCTGTGTACAGCCCTATTGAATAGGTCTTCTATTATTCTGGCAAAAAGAAATCCAGTAAAGAATGTGTGTGCATCTCTTACTTTTACAAGAATTACTTTACTGCTACCATGCCAATAAGATGGATTTAATTATACTTCACTTCACTATACTTGACATCTGTTACAAAACTTACATTATGAATATAGTTTTTTCCTTTTTTTAAAAAAGTCAACCCCTATCAGAAACATCCCTTTGCTACGTTTTGAAGCATGTCAAAACTCATCAAATAACAAATGTTCTTCTCTTCAGCCTCTGCAATCTACCACACAATAGAATACACCTGCCCAAGCTGTCAGCATTTGGTTCCCCTTTAGAAGAGGAATGCTAGCTTTTCCTTAGTTTCTCTCTGGGCAGTTGTTTTTCATAATCATTTGATTGTGGGTATTAAAGTTGTCGGTTACATTGTTTATAAGAATCTTGCATCTCCACCCTAAGATTGATTTTGCTTTCATCTTTGAGTTAAGTGGCCTTCTTCTTATATAACCCAACTATGAACTATTCCCAAAGTAATACATACCTAGAATTTGGTATGTATTCAATATAAGGGCACATCTACATAGGGATGTTGGACGAATTTGGTTTGCAGGGGGGGAGCTCTGGGAGCTTCCCTTGGTTCAGCCCCCTGAATTTAGGTCGGCCCCCTGAATTTGATATCATGTAGCAAGCAAGGCATAATACTTTGAAGGAATGTGTATGAATATTCCCATCATATATGAAAGGCTGGCCATCTTTGCCATCCATCTGGTGCCCTTCCTCATAACAGGGTCCCTATCCTATGCAACTACGTAGATACTTTCTGCCACAATTTACTACAAATTGAATTTACAGTAGTAACTGCCTGGAAGGATGAAAATCAATAAGACGTTCCAATCTGATCAAGGGGTTTCAGAATAGAGGAGAATCCTCCTCCTAATGCAATTATGGGAGTCAGCTAATTGCCCTTCAGACTCTATTAATATGAGAAGCACATAAAATTGGCCATTAGGATTAGTCTAAAACTTTCACACCACATAATGCAAATATATAAATCTGAAAGTGCTTTTCCGTGGGGAAAGTGGGACACATATATGTTAACCTTTCACACAGTGCCAAGTTTCAAATACCAAAAAGTACTTTCAGTTATCGATATAAGAAGCAGTGGGGAGAAATAAAATTTTTCAGGTGAGGGAAGATGAAAAATACAAAAAGCTTTTAAAATTCATACCAGATGATGAGCAGTCAACAGATTTGTGTAATCGCACCTCCCAACCTGGCAAAAGCTCATAAAACATGCAAAACTTTCTGGATTCCACTCAGTAACCTGCACACAAAAGAGGCACATATGTTTCAAATGCAGGAGGTATTGAATGATTTGACAAGCCCCTTATCATACTGTGGATGTGAGCCAGGTAATATTTTCACCACATTAGATGGGAAAAATACAACTTGACCTCAAGTTGCATCATAAAATGGAAGTAAACGACCCTGACAAGTATGTCCTTAAAGCCCATTAGCTTCCTAATGGAAAATAAGATGTTCTATCAAGGAAACAAAAAGAAAGACTGAATGGAAAATTTCAAAGAATAAGAGGAGGAACTTCCGTTCTAAGTTCTAACTGAACTAACTGTGGCTAGTGTGTGCCATCTATGCACACACATTCACAACTCTCTCTCTCTCTCTCTCTCTCTCTCACACACACACACACACACACCTGCTGGCAAACTTGTAATATCATGTTTTTTAAAAGTTTCAGAGTGCCCTTCCCCTGAGAGCTTTCCCCATGAGTCTTCCCATTTGTCCATCCAGCTGGACTTTGAGCCAGGGAATGGTGCTGGTCTCTTTGAAAGAGGTGGTAATCATGGCCTCCTGAAAAAGCCTAATCTTAATAACTATGTTAATAACTATAGGCCAGTGGCTAACATCACCTTCCTGGGCAAGGTGCTTGAGTGGTGGTTGCAGGACAACTCCAGGCACTTTTGAATGAAATGGATTATCTAGATCCATTTCAATTGGGCTTCAGGCCTGGTTTGGGAACATAAACTGCCTTGGTCACCCTGTGGGATGACTTTTGCTGGGATAGAGACCCTGTTGGTTTTCTTGGACCTCTCAGTGGCTTTCGACACCATCAACCATGGTATTCTTCTGGATAGGTTGTCTGGGATGGGAGTTCAAAGCATTGTGCTGCAGTGGCTTCACTCTTACTTGGATGGTTGATTCTAGAAGGTGGTGCTAGGGGACTATGCTATGGGGTTCCACATTTTATCCCCTATGCTGTTAAACATCTACATGAAACCACTGGGAGAGGTTATCCAGAGATGTGGCCTGAGGTGTCATCAATATTCAGATGACACCCAGCTCTACTTTTCCTTTTCATCAAACCCAGGTGCGGCAGTGGCTGTTCTGAATCAGTGCCTGGGCACGGTAATGGAGTGGATGAGAGCCAATTAACTGAGACTCAATCCAGATAAGATGGAGGTACTGTTAGTGAGTGGTTCATCTGCCCAGCTAGGAGATATTCAACCTGTTCTAAACATGCTGTCACAACCACCGAAAGGATAAGGTTCATAGTTTGGGTGTGCTCATCCCAGAGCTGTCACAGGTGGACTCGGTGGCACGAAGCATCTTTTATCAGCTTAGGCCAATATACCAACTACACTCTTATCTGGGCAGAGATAGCCTAGCTATAGTTACCCATGCTCTGATAACCTCTCATTTGGATTACTGCAATGCGTTATACATGAGGATGCCTTTGAAAACAGGCCAGAAACTTCAGCCGATCCAAAATAGGACAGTAAGACTGTTAACAGGGACTGGCCAATATGAACATATTATGCCACTACTTTTCCAGCTACACTGGCTGCCAGTCCCTTTTCAAACTCAATTCAAAGTGCTGGTATTAACATTCAAAGCCTTAAATGGCTTGGGGACAGGTTATTTGAAGGATCGCCTTCTCCCATATCCTAAGATCATCTTCACGGGTCTTCTCCAGGAGCCCCTACCAAAGGAAATGAGGCAGGTAGCTACCACAATGAGGGCCTTCTCTGCTGTGGCACCCTGACTTTGTAATGAACTCCCTAGAGAGGTTCGCCTAGCACCTACATTGTACTCTTTCTGGCAACAAAAAATACATTTTTATTTTCCCAGGAATTTTAGCATTTTAGCATTTTAATCTTTTAGCTCTGCTGTTTTAAATATGTTGCTTCATTTTCAATCAATCAATCAATATTTATTACAGTCACAAGACCAGCAGAAACAAAACAACACTACAAGCGCATATAGTATTCCCAGAGCCAACAAAATGGAATGGGACTATAAGTATAGTAGTATACAAACAGTCAATTAATTGACTATACATTATGCATGTCCCCACATTTTAAGAAATTAAAACATTATCACAATCAGATGTTATCATCCCACGCTGATAGGCAATTGCAGCAGCACAAAATCTAGCCACTTTAAAAGTTATCTAAGAATTCTGGTCGGCCAGAAGATAATCTATATTGAACACATCAGATCTCCCAGGTATTCCTTGTAAAATAGGAGTAATAAAGGTATGCTGAAAATCACAATAAAAAAACAGTACAAATACATGGTCCACCGTTTCTGTTACTTCATTTTAAATCTCTGCATTGCTGCTATTTTTATATCGTTTTTATGCTGTATTTGTGGTTTTATTTTTTGTGAACCACCCAGACAGCTTTAACAATTAGGCAGTATAGAAATGCAATAAAGAAAGAAAGGAAGATTACTCCTACCAAGACCCAACTTTTCTAACCTCACCAACTAGCCTTAATTCCATCTACACCTTTCTTGGACTTTTCCCATTTTGATTCCCTTGGGCCTGTCCTTCAAGTCTGCCCACTTTTTTCAATTAAATCATGAAAATTAAATTCCAAATTAAATTCCAGGTTGAAGTGAATCAATGCAATCCTCACTAGAAGCATACCCTGAAGACATTCTCCAAAGGGCTTTTTTAAAGAACATCCTCAGGTTAAAGGCAGTTTCTTCTAAACAGTATAAAATTATGCTGCTAATGCTAAAGTAGCAATATGAGACAAAGTGGTAATGTATCAATGTGTTTATTACTTTGTAATGTCATCTTCTCCAAAGTCATCTATTAAATTGGCATAATCTATTTACCTTGTATTATTATTCTCAAAGATCCAGTGGATGTTTTATTGGTATTTTATTGATGTACTGGTTTTATATATTTTTAATCAGTTTTGTGTGTTTTGTGATGATGTTGTTCCCCGCCTTGATCTGGAGGGAGAGGCGGGTAATAAATAATAATAATAATAATAATAATAATAATAATTATTATTATTATGTTGCACCTGTTGCTGTTGTAGGCCCTTTCCACACCAGCCGTTTCACCTGGGATGGCCCCCGGCTGGTCCCTGTGTGCCAATGGCGTGTATTAGGTACTTCCGGGATCACCCTCCCTCCCTCCCTCCCTCCCTCTACACCCCTATGGTGTAGAAAGGGCATTAGACGTGTCAGACTCTCTGATGGCTGATTACATTTGTAGGCTTTTGATAAAAAGAGCCATCTTCACCAGTTAAGGTGCAATGTTATGCAATGCAAGATAAGCTTGGAAACCTAAGAATATTGAACTTAGGGATGTATGAAAAAATATTTCAGTTCATTTTTGATCAGGATTTACCCAGTTTGCAACCTTCCAGGCTGAACATGGCCTCGGACACCATCTGCGGTCAAAGTCCATACATTTCGAAGACTGCAATGTGATTCATGGACCAAATAAATAAATAAATAAATAAATGTGTTTGACAGTTTAAAAAATGCGTACTTTCCATCATGAATACATTTCAAAAATGTGCACAAATACACTTTAATCATGAGAGAAGAATGCGTCCGTTTCAAAAAAAGGCATACATTTCAAAATGTGTACATTTTTTTATTTTTTTAAAAGTGTACATTTTAAAATTGCATACCACTTGTGCAACAGAATTGGTGGGGGCACAAGAGAATCAGCAAGGGGGCATGTGCACTCTGTTGGATCATGTCTTAGGTGCATATAGGCACATACATACCTACATACAGGTTAATACAAGCATAACCCAAAAAGTAATACACAACAGCACAATCCACTGGATATTTACTCAGAGTTAAATGTTCAGTGGGGCTTAACCCCTAGCAAGTGTGTCTGGGATTGCCATCTATGTTTATAAACATAATTCACAGTGAAATACTATACATGTCTCTTCAGACAGACCTAAAATCAAGGGTAGGCATGGTTGGGCACCTGCCAAGGGCCCACGCCCCAGCGAGTTCCCACTAACAGGAGCCCCTGGAGTTGCTCCCCCTTGTTGTCTCCATTACAACCTGCTTATTCACCTGCTTCTTCCTCTAGCCCAAACAATGGAAGTGGTGAGGAGGAGGAGGAGGAGGAGGTCACACTGCCTATTTGCTCTCTGCCTGTCAAGCAAACTGGTGGTAGCAACGATGAAAGGGGGGAAGGAGGCGGAGTAATAGCAGCTGGTGACAATGGCAGTGAGATGATAGACTCACCGAGCAAGAGGGACCATTGTGGGTATCTTGCCCAAAGGCCCACAAAAACCTGGAGCTGGCACTGTCCTCAGAAGTAAGACCTGTTGATTTTGTGACGGGATGAAAGGGCTGTTTAATGCAGTCAGTCAGGAAATAAAGCTATCCAGCTTAGTGGCAGCAGTGAGGAGCAAACAAAGATGGGCTAGGTTAGATGGATTGCTCACCTTTCTTCCCTTCCATGGTGCAGGCTGAAGACCATGCTGCCATAAACGCCAGTGGACTTTTTGGATTAATCTATCTGGACATTGTGTGTGTGGGGAATCATAGGAGTGCATTATCAGAGGGGAAAGCAATGCTTCAATATTCTGCTAAAATTAACATTCCAGTAAATAATAGGGGTGTGCACAGACCCCCTGGATCAGATCGGGACCCGGATCGGGACCTCCAATTTTGTCACGGATCAGTTCGGACAAAATCGGAGGCCCCCCGGACCGGATCGAGTACGATCCCGATCCAAAAATCGGAAATTTTTGGATCGGCCGCCATTTTTCCCCCCATAGACTTGCATTGCAATGCAAGTCTATGGGGAAAAAATGGCAGCTGGTGGGTGAGGGGGGGCCTAACTCCCTCCCCCCCCGGGGCCGTCCGCTGTGGACGGCCCCGGCAGGTAAGCCCCCTCCCCCGCGCTCCCTACCCCCCCTGGGGCCGTCCGCTTCCATCCGCTGGCGCCCGCGGGCGCCAGCGGATAGAAGCGGACGGCTCCGGGGGGGGGTAAGCCCCCTTCCCCACCACTGCTTACCTTTTAGGGCCGTTTGCTCCCGTCCGGCGCCGGCGGCTACCGCCAGCCAGCTTTGCGGCTTGCTCTCAAGTAGCGCGCCGGGTGATCACCCGGCACGCCACCCTGGAGCAGGCCGCGGAGCCCGCTGGTAGTAGCCGCTGGTGCTGGACGGGAGCGGACGGGCCGGGAAGGTAAGGGCCCCCCCTTCTCCCCTCCTTCCCTCCGCGCGCCCCCTGCTTACCTTCCCGGCCCGTCTGCTCCCGTCCGGCGCCGGCGGCTACTACCAGCAGGCTCCGCGGCCTGCTCTAGATTAGCGTGCCGGGTGATGACATCACCCGGCGCGCCACCCTGGAGCAGGCCGCGGAGCCCGCTGGTAGTAGCCACCGGCGCCGGACGGGAGCGGACGGGCCAGAAAGGTAAGGGCCCACCTCCTCCCGCCCCCTCCTCCCCCCCCCGCTGTCCACTTTCATTGGCGGGCGCCCGCTGGCGCCCGCCAATGGAAGCGGCGGTGGGCGCCAGTGGGCGCCCGCCGATCCGCCGATCCACCGAACCGGTTCGGAGCCTTTTCGGACCGGTTCGGATTGGATCGGCCGATCCAGCTGTCGGATCGGAAATTGGATAATTTATCCGATTTCCCACTGGACCGGACTCGGATCGTGGATCGGGTCCGATCCAGTGCACATCCCTAGTAAATAATACAATTAAAATGAGCTAAATGTAAAGAATAATTTCTTTGCCATCCTTCTCTTATTCTGTCCAGTTCGTTAATTACATTAGTTTGTTTATTTTACATTTCTTTCTTATTCTTTTTTTTTAAAAAAAATCAAAGGTCTCTATAGTTTTCCCATCTTTATTCATGGGGCTGAAAAAGATTGCTACAAGATTTGGTTTCATGGTGATAGCACTGTGATCTGAGTCAACAAATGCACACTTGTGGAAATTCATTGTTCATCCAGGACAGTATAGTTTTCATTATGAAGAGAAAAACGTTGGCTCCATTTTATTAGGATATATAGTTTACCTTGGCCTTCTGTTAGAATATATTTTAACTTACTCTTTTTAGCTTTGAACAATGCTCAGTGTGTGGCAGCTGAGCAGATGTCCTTTGCGTAAATCGATCTGAACATTTGGGGGTGAAATCCTTTCCATAGCACCAAAAAGGACTATAACATGCTTCTGTGTCATTTATGCGCACGTGCGCAACACACACACACTGCAGCTAGGCAAACAAATATTCTGTCCATGAAGAATTCTCTTTTAGAATTTAAGCAATGGGATATGCTAAAGGGACAGATGCCTCCCTGCTCTGTCTACTAAATGGTGTAAAACCATCTGTGGAACAATGTGACATTTAGCCCGTAAGGCTAAACAAGTATTGCTTTCTTCAATGTGTCTATTGATTGTTTGTAGTGCCCTGAATCAATTAAAGGGAATGAGATCCTCAGCACTAGCAGCAATATCTACCATAAAGATGGCATTCAATTGCAAGGATGTGATAGGGAAATATAAGAATCCATACAGTCCTTTCCTTTTTATGCACGCATACTTTCTCCCTCATTGGTCCATTGATATGGGACACTAGTTAAGACAGCCTTCCCCAATCTGGGGCCCTCCAGGTGTTTTGAACCACAACCCCCATCATTCCCATTGGCCATATTGGCTAGGGTTGATAGGAGTTGAAGTCCAAAAATTTGGAAGGCAGGTTGGGAAAGGTTGAGCTAAGGCATGCCCAGCCACACTGCCAAACTATCTCACTACTCATGAACCATGCCTGGCAGGGGCTTAATATACATCCCATTTTTGCTCTTTGCTAAGACTGTAAAAATAGTAAGGCAGACGAGACCTTGGCCACAAGACACGGCTGACAGACTGTGCTCAGCTTGATAAGCAGCAAATTGTGCAGGGCCCTGAGCTATGCAAAACCTGCTACGTAAGTGGCTAGCAGTGCAATCCGATACTTTTCTCTTTGGAAGCAAGTCCTATTGAACACAACGGGGTTTACTCCCAGGTCCATGTGTATAGGATTGCATCTTAACACAACCACAGTTGCCGTTTATGAGATATATGTAACCATCCCCCATAACAAAGCTAAGCCAACTGATAGCTGTATTATTCTAGCTTCATCACTGTTTATGCATTAGCACTGTGATAGTGTGCATGATGTTTGAATATGAATTGATTTATTATTATTAGTAGTAGTAGTATTATCGTCATCATCTAGTTTGGACAATTTATTACTGGTGTGCATCTGATGGGAATTACATCCATTCAATGCAAAGGTAAATTTGATTTAGAAGATATCACTTAATTGTATAATGCTGATACACAGATGTTGAGAGCATGACTAAAGGTATTGTGAATCCTCCATTATCCTGTAGCTCATGCACACACACACACACACACACACACACACTAAAGACTGCAAGGAATCCAGGATTTATTTTAATAAAGTGATTGCTTGCAATGTCATATTATTTGTGAATCTATGGAAATAATTCTGCTTAGAGAACTTACCATATTAAAGAGAACATGGGTCTTACTAATGCATTAAAATAATAAAGAAATTTGCACAGAAAGCAATGGAATCTGATGTGCAGCCCAATTCATTAAATGGAGCTTACTCGTAAGTACATATGTTTAGGACTGCAACTTTAGTCATGGTTCACTTCATTGATTTCAGCTACAATTTGATCCATACTTATTTGAGAGTAACTCCCATTGAACCTCATGGGACTAAATTCTGAATAAACATGCATAAGTTCAAGTTAATAGGCTACAGTCCTAAGCATGTTGCAGTAAACCTCATTTAAAATAGTGGAGTTGTTTTATTTTTATTTAAATTACTTAAATGTACCAAGGTGGAGTACATGCATATCAATAAAGCAATATAAAACAACTTGGAGCCACCATTATAAACTCAATCCAAAGTAAACCAGATTTGGATAAGGCTGCCAATAAATTGAGATACTGGGTTGCTGTTTGTATTTAGTTTTTCAATATATATACCATCAGAACAAAAGTTCCCACCAATTGCTCATTTTGCCCACATTTCATTTCTGTAACCAGCTAGATGTCTTTTATCTAGCTACACATCTGTCACTGCAAATCTCAACAGCTGGTCAAAAGGAACATCTGCCAATCTATTTCTACCTCTAAAAATGTTCATTACAGAAAGGAAACTTGTGCAAAAACCTTTATTGATTCAAGACCGCTGTCAGCTGTCTTGATAAGCAGTAGAAGAAACTCTCCCCCTCGGGGTTACAAAACATCAAAGGTTCATTCCTGATGAGGAAAATTTCCAGGAGTAGAGTACTTTGTTACAAACAAAGAACTTCAACTTCTCTACTTTCCAAAATGCTGACTTTCGCGTTGTGCAAAGTTTTCCCAAAAAAACAGAATCTATCACTTTTTTCGCATGCCTCTCTCTCAGGCAGGAACCCTTGAGGTGAAAAGACGTTTCTCTGTAAGAAAGTAGTCTTCTTAGACATGTTCAGTGCACTTCTCTTTTCGCGATAAAAAGTGTTATAATTTCTAGTCAAGTGCCACAGGCTGCCTGTGATGGAAAGGAGAGAATCTTTCACCTTACCCGAAGGCATGTCCACATTGTACTGTTCCATCCCCTAGGTGTAGCACACATCAATAGCACATGAGATGCCTTTGGTAAAGGTAGCATCCTTTCCCCTTGAATACTTCATGCTCAAAGTGAAAACCCAGCCATCCATAAAATAGATCATGATTTTAAACCTCTCCCTTTGTCACTTTTTGACCTATTTTAAACAATTCCCTGTACTTCTTGCTGGAACTTTATAACCTCCCACTTTGGCTCACAGATTATGCTTCCATGAAATGGTCCCCTTTAGCCATGTGCATCCGAAAGTCTTAGCTACAGTCCTAACCACTGGGCTATAATACCAGGGCAGAGGAAAGGGCTAGTGGTATTGGTGTGAGCCAAAGCATTGTGTGAACCTAATCTATTTATGTACAACATTTACATAACCTCTCCACATCCACAAGATTTCAGAGTGGTGAACAACAGATAGGATAAAAGAATAAAACAGTTTTTTTTAATTGTTTTTAAAAAGAAACAGAGTTCTGATAAATCTGAGTTCTGGCAAAATTGTGGCCGGTCGCTCAAGGAAAACTTCCTGAAACAATGTTGTTTTCAAAAGGAACTGGAAGCAACACAACATTGGCGCCTGCCTGACCCCCAAAGGCGGGAAATTCCATAGGAAGGGAGTCACCACACCAAAAGCTCTCCTCCTGGTAGACTCCAGCCAGACCATAGGTCCATGTGGAACCACCACACATGGTTGGACACATTGCTACAAGTACCTTGTCCATATCATCAGGCCGCAGAAACTGGAGCTGATCCCACAGAATTTTGCAGATGGTAGCATGAGACACCTCAACTAGAACTGCACTAACAACAGCATCAGATTTGCTGTGGAGACAAGTAATTGTGTCCTCAAAGTGCAATGCAAAGAGGTCACAGCGGGCCCCCGATGGGGTCAGGGCCCCATTTGCTGGGAAACTCTATCAAACTCAGTCTTGATGATGTTCTCATTTTTCCACCACAATGTTAATTTCATCCCTATTCCATATAAGCTGTTTTTCTGTACATAAATTTGTACATATTTTCGCGTGGATTTTTCAAATGCACACATTTTCGCATGCATTCACCCACTGATAAGAATGTGTTTGTGTGGATTTTAGAAATGTCTGCAGCTTTCTTTGCACGTTTTTCAAATGTGTACATGCTGTTGAATTCTATTTTATTTTGTTTTATGGAATGCATTGCATGTTCAGAAACGTAGGGATTTCTGACCACATATTGTGTTCAGGTCTGGGAGTTACAAACCAGGTAAATCTGGTTGGTAGTGGGGACTCGACAAAGCAACTTTCTTACTCATTGCTAAAGATAAGTAGCTATGTTGTCCGACTTACTCATGTTGTTTTTCTTTACATACACTAGATGCTGTTGAATGAGAATAAAGTCTTTGCTATCTTTCAGCCCAGGTACACATGCAAGTTTAGCAGTAGAGGAATAGACTAACCTTTGGAGAAATGAGAGGTGGGGTGTAAATAATTTTATAAATAAAATAAAAACTTAAAGTCATGCCCATCTTTCTGTGCATTGCTTTCCATTATGCGTCTGCTTTTGAATTTTATCCAGGGCTAAATGGAAATGACTCATATTTCCCCCCAAATTTCCATTAAGCTATGATGGAAAAAAATGTTTCCCGTTCTTGTGATTTTTCAAATTGTCTTGAATATTTCATCCATATTTTGAATGCCACAATTTCTAGGGACCATTTGAGGGGCTCCCTAGAGAGTCCATACTATGGGCACCACAATCTTGAATCACATTGGTCTACACACCCAGTCAGAGACAGACATCCAGTGATACAATGTCGCATATGCAGGCACTTTTTCTGTGTGTGAAAAACTGCTCACATTACCTTTCTTGACTTTGATCTTATAATAGAAAGGCAGGATATAAATATACAAATAAATGAAGGAACAAAATTAGTGGCAGCAGCCATAGTATCCATGGAATTTGGAAGCTAGGAATGTATGAATCTATCAATTTTGATTTTTTTTAGTTTCCCATTTTTCCAATCTTACGTTTAGTTTATCAGGAACTTTTCCAATCTTGGGTTCGGTTCATCTTGAACATTGAGAATTTTTCTAATCTTGAATTTGGTTAGTTCTGAACTTCGTGATTTTTTTTTCGAAAAAAGTTTTGCATACATTTTGTTTTGCATGTTGGTTGAAAAGTGCAACATTAGGTAAGTTTGCATTAAAATGTGAACCAAAAATAATTCTCCCCCACCCTATTGAAGGCCCAAGGGACAATCCATGTTGATCCTTAGAAAGTTCATCATTATCTAGGAAGTTCATCACAATCTTTGTATTGTGATGAACTTCTAATTAATTGTGAAGTTCCATGTGATCTTCTCTGAAGTAGTCACTGCTACTTGTTTATTGTTTATTGAAGATACTTCTTAATTGAGAATTATATATATTCACAAACTAGCTAAAAGTGGGCTAGATGGAACAACTATTTGGTGGATCTGCAGTTAGCTACACAATCGGACTCAAAGAGTGCTTATCAATGGTACCTTCTCCAACTGGGGGGAGATAATGAGCGGGGTACCGCAGGGCTCAGTCCTAGGCCCAGTGCTCTTCAACATTTTTATTAATGACTTGGATGAGGAGGTACAGGGAATGCTTATCAAATTTGCAGATGACACAAAATTGGGTGGGATCGCTAATACCCTGGAAGACAGAAACAAACTTCAAAGTGATCTTGAAAGGCTGGAGAGCTGGGCTGAAAACAACATAATGAAATTTAATAGGGATAAATGCCAAGTTCTACACCTAGGAAAAAAGAAACCAAATGCACAGTTACAAGATTTGGGATACTTGACTCAGCAGTACTACAAGCAAGAAGGCTCTTGGAATTGTTGTAGATCACAAGCTGAATATGAATCAACAATGTGATGTGGCTTCAAAAAAGCAAATGCTATTTTGGGATGCATTAATAGAAGTATAGCTTCCAAGTCATGTGAGGTATTGGTTCCCGCTATTCTGCACTGGTTAGGCCTCATCTTGAGTATTGCGTCCAGTTCTGGGCACCACACTTCAAGAAGGATGCAGACAAACTGGAGCATGTTCAGAGGAGGGCAACGAGGATGATCAAGGGTCTGGAAACAAAGTTCTATGAGGAGAGACTGAAAGAACTGGGCATGTTTAGCCCAGAGAAAAGAAGACTGAGGGAAGACATGATAGCACCCTTCAAATACTTGAAAGGTTGTCACACTGAGTAGGGCCAGGATCTCTTCTCGATCATCCCAGAGTGCAGGACACGGAATAATGGGCTCAAGTTACAGGAAGCCAGATTCTGGCTGTACATCAGAAAAAACTTCCTGACAGTTAGAGCAGTATGACAATGGAACTTAGGGCAGTTGTGAGCTCTCCCACATTAGAGGCATTCAAGAGACAGCTGGACAGCCATCTATCAGGTATGCTTTAAGGTGGATTCCTGCATTGAGAAGGGGATTGGACTCGATGGCCTTATAGGCCCCTTCCAACTTTACTATTCTATGATTCTATGGTAAGGTGATAATAGAAATCTGCAAATATTTGGTACAGCCCAAACGTTATAGACATCTTCAAATTATGAAAGTATATTTGATGAGGAGGGGGCTCACAGTAGTTCATCATATGCTGAGTAAATGACAAAAAGTAGCTACCAAATATACAAGAAGTTAGCAAGAAACATTATGGAAGAATGTGCTTTATAGAGTGGATGTATGAACTACCACTATTCTAAATAGTACTTTATTTCAGAAGGCCTTGTAATTGGAGGTGTGCACGCCAAAAAATATCGTCGTTCATCGTTATCGTCATTTCGGACCAAAAAAAAATATTGTCTTCATTCATATCGTAGGTGAACCGTATCGTCTTCATGATAATTATCGTGAAAAAAATGATAATTTTTGCAGCCCTATTTTTAAAGAAATAAATGCCTATAACTTCTGTATTTTAAACGTTAGAGGCTTTAAACTTGGTCACAGTGCTTATGGGGTATGGCTAAGTATGTGTATGAAATTTGAGATCGATCCCTCCAACCCTCAACTGTATATGAATTTTTTAAAGATTGTTTCAGTTCTGACAGGTCTGGATGAACGCACATAGCGAGCTGTCATTCTGATCTGTCAGAACTGAAATGATCTTTAATAAATTCATATAAAATCAAGGGTTGGAGGGATCGATCTCAAATTTGGCACATATGTGTAGCATGCTTGTTATTGCATGCTTGTTACTGGGCACTCACAGATTTTCATGGGTCCCTCTCATGACACCATCTGCTTTCCGCATGTCTCCCACCCTTTCTGGCCATCTTTGCGTAACAAAAAAAGCTCCTGGTAAGTGTGTATTATTTTTAAAGATGGAGGTTACCACTATCTCCTGCTGTGTGCAGGAGAAGTGGCACAATAAAGATGCCCCTTGAATGGGCCACATGCACTTTTTTACTTCCTCTTTCCTCTCCCTGAGAGAAAGAGGAAATATTGAGCAACAAAAGCAGAGGCAGAGAAGCAACAGTAGGCAAGAATGATTTGATTTCCCCTGTCTGATGGTGCTCTATATCACCAGTTCAAATGTATGTTTTCATTTCAAGTTCACAGTCAGTTTTGCAATTAAAGTCATAGTTTATTAATTCAGGCTTTTGAAGAATTATATATTTGATTTTAGACTACAACTCTTAAAAGCAGCAGTTTAAAACAGTTTAGAGCATATATGCTAAGACACCAGGAATGACTTCCAAAACACTTCTTTGTCTCTGTAGTGCTGCTGAAATGAACATCCCCCATACCGCTTGAATGGACAAATGGTCCTATCAAATTTCAGCTTTTTGACACATGTAGAAAAATAAGCTCAGGTTGATTGCTCTAATGTGAGTCTTCAGGCCAATGTGTTGAGGCTTAGGGAAGAAACAACAACAACCCATAATTATTCATTCATTTAATTGAAACCCTTGGAACATAATGTGTTAGAACTACTGTAAGTGATTGATGCCACGCTAGGCAGCTGCCAAGTGAACATGAGCAGTAGACAGATTTTCCCCTGAAGAGACATTCTGAAATTTTGGATCTCAGCTTCTGTGAATCTTTTGTTTTTGGTGTTATGAGTAACTAATTTCTGAAGAAGGGGAGAGAAAGGCCAATACTATTATAAATTGTCTAACAGCCCTTTTGCATCACAGTTATTCTGCCAGACAAAATCATCTCTCTCTCTCTCTCTCTCTCTCTCTCTCTCTCTCTCTCTCCCCCTCTCCCTCCCTTTCTCCCTCCCCCCCCCTCTCTCTCACACACACACATTTTTTTTAATCCTCAGATCTTTGGAGTCTGAAGAATGGATAAAAATAAATTTCACTTCAGCTTGACAGCTGGGCTTTCAATAAAGCAAAAGAAATGTCAAAGAATACAGTTAATCGATTTTGCGACTGTTTCATGCATATCTTGTTCCTAAATTAGGACGACAGAAGATTAGGCATGATTTCCTGCATGCTGTTCTTTCCCCAAATCTGCTCCAGCCACCAAAGCAAAAAAAAAAATAACACCGCTAATATGCCAAGAATGGGACGAAGGGTGCAAAACCGGAACAAGGACTCCACTTGCCTCTATGCTGGCCCTTCCTTCAATTGAGAACTGGGCACCTTCTTTCCCTACCATCTTACTATGCTGTATACAAATTTGAAAGGTCAATGAGACACAACAGAAATCATGACTTCATGAATAATATCAAATGTTCTGAAATGGATCATGAATGTTTCAGCCACTTGTCAGAGATAGCCATGCCCTAGGGTCACCTTAACAGTATTTGCATTTTTCTACAGGGATTGCTGGTGAATGCGAATTAGGATTTATCATTGGTGACGGGTGTTTTTTTTTTAATCAACTTTATAAATTTAGACTGAATTATGGCACGAAAAAAGAATGTACTTCACTGGAAATGCAAGCATGGAGAGCTCTTGAATGGAAAATGAATGAATTAGGGGGAATAGCAGCTAAGTCGCAATTGCCTGAGATGGTATCAATGCAGAGAGCTGTGCTCAACTTAGAAATGGAAATGAGGTGAATGAAGCAGTATTATACATTTTAATTCCTTAACCTTGTCATTAGGTAGGAGCAAGAGGAGCATATACAACAAAAACAAAAGATTCACAAAGGTTATAGCTCAGCAGTAGATGTCCTCTCGCCCTTTTGCTTCTGAAGAGTGGGAAGAGGAACACCTACACTCCCCACCTGCAACTGGGAAGAAGGTACCAGGGCACCAAAGGAGCATCAGCTTGCTCACATACACATGGATGGCTGGATCAAGCATATGAATGACAATAAGCTAATTTCAGGGGATCATTGTCATGAGCAACAGTGACCTAATCCACACCAAGCAGGAAGTAGCACTATGAAAGTGATATGAAAGCAGTATATGGTATGTATCTTATGGGCCCCAACAGTTGACAGTGCACTTCAATACCACTATAAAGCAGTAGTGTGGCTCCTGCCTTTTATATACCACTTTCATACTGCTTTCATAGTGCAATATCCTGCTTGGTGTGGATTAGGCCAGTGTCTCAGGGTATGGTCTGATGGTATTATGTGGCAAGCTTTCAAAGCTAAGTAAGTCTGGGTTTTGTCATTTGCTGGATGGAGACTCTATGTATGCCATGGGTTGAGTTCCGTCATGTTAGAACTAATTAAAAAAATACATAGCAGTCCTATATCTGCCTCATAATGTGCCACATTGCCTCATAATGTGCCACATTGACATATAATGTGCCTTCAGACCATAGCCCGAGGCATTATTGATCATGGGCAAGGTCCCCAGAAGCCAGCTGTCTGGCACGCATATGCTTGATCCAGACATCTGTGTTTCTGTGAGCAAGTTGATGCTTCCTTCCTCCCAGTTGTGGGAAGTGACATAGTTCTGCAGGGAGAAAGTCCCATGTTCTATCTCCTGCATCTCCAGGTAAAGTTAGAAAAAGTCCTGAAACTTTGGGGAGATGCTGCCCGTCAGTGTGGACAAAATACTAAGCTAGATGGATCCAACGGCCTGTGTCAGAATACCATAGTTTCATATGTCCCTACCCCACCTTTACTGGATTGGATTACTTGGGTATAACACTAGTGGTGTGAATTATATTTTGCAGTACATTATGTTTGCCACTTTCAATTTTGGCTAAAGCCCTTGAAAAATCAAAGGTATTTAAAAGGAAAACAAGAATGGCAGATGAACATCAATTATGTTGCTAAACAAACAACCCTTTTTTCAAAGCTGGATATTCCATGGCAAAAGAACACTTTGCAGAACTCAGCTAGCCTGACAGCTGAGTCTAAACGTCAAACTGAATGGTCTACCAGTGGATGTTCAAAGTACCCCACTTGTAACTTGCAAAGTCTTTATTGTTTTAGTATGTTTGCTGTACGATGCTTGGAGGTAGATTACTATACTTCCAATATTCCCAGACATTTGTGACTAAGGGTAAAATCCAACATAAATCCTATTTAAATTATACTAGGCTGACCAGATAAAATCCAGGTCAGGGCTCATGTAACTTTAACAGTTGTAGAGAAAAGGGAATTTCAGCCAGTGTCATTTGTATGCAATTAGTTCCTGGTGAAATTCCCTCTTCATCACAACTGTTAAAGGTGCAGGGGCCCTGCCTTCTTTTGTATATGGTCACTCTAGTATTGTGCCTGCACCTTTAACTGTTGTGATGAAGAGGGAATTTCACCAGGAACTAATTGCATACAAATGACACTAGCTGAAATCCCCTTTTCTCTACAACTGTTAAAGTTACATGAGCCCTGACCTGGATTTTATCTGGTCACCCTAAATTATACCCATTGAAATGAATGGGAATCCCATTCATTTCAATGGGTCTACTCTAGGATTTATGTTGGATTTTGCCTCAATATTATTTTTAATAGGGTGAAATCCATTCTGTAATCGTCCCCCCCCCCCGAGCCCCCAGTTCCAGACACCCTGAAAGAAATTGTCCTGCTATGGCAGTGTTTTCTTTAAATGGAAAAACAACCACGTGGAGCAGAAAATGAAGCTAACTTTTAGCTTCAAGGTTCATAACACATAAGCTCTGTGTGTACAACTGAGCCATTATCTTATTAAAGGCATTTACAAGCTTATCTGACAAAGCAACCGTAAGCCCAGGAAGTCTCTTTGGAACAAGGGATGGATCTTCCAGCAAATCACTTCTCACCAGCAAGGAGCTTTGCAGTGACACACGACCTCTTTAAGCACATTAAGGCCAATGCAAGGACTCTCAACCTCTATGGGTGGGTTTAGATCTTTCCTTTCTCCTCTTTAAAAAAGAAGTCACCAACAATGTAAAAAAACAAAACATTCAATATTCTGCATGAGCTATTTTAAAATAAATCCTGTATAGTTCTTTTCTTTGCTTATTGGGCCCAGTTCTTGAAGAACTGTAATAAATAGGATTTTTTAAAAAAACATACACAAACAAACTGAACACTAACAAGATTTACAAAATAACACAGGAGAAGCACAGGAAGCGTTTGTAGAAAATCCCCAGTTCACTGATACACTCTTGATTATGTCTTTTTACTTTAACCTCCCCTCCACAACACAATGTATTTTTATGCATGCATACATTGATATTTCAAATTGTCCACCTGTGTCATCTTTATTTCACAATGAAAAAATGGGATGTAGCGACTGTGTTGCATCTGAGGAATATTACATTCTATACCACCTCATAGTCAAAGCTCTCTGGACAGTTCACAAAAATTAAAACCACAAGGTATAAAGTAAAACAATACAAAATAAAATATAAAGGCTTAAAGCTGCAGCATAGAAGTACAACCAGAATAAAACCTAGCAGCAATGCAGAGGTTTAAAGTATAGTTTTAAAACAGCAGAGCTAAAAGCTAGAACACTAGAATGCTGGGAAAATAAAAAGGACTTTACCTGGTGCCAAAAGGCATACAACATAGGTGTCAGGAGAACCTCTCTAGAGAGCTCATTCCACAGCCAGGGTGTCACAGCAGAAAATGCCCTCTTCCTGGAAGCTGCTTACCTCACTTCCACAAGGATTATTTGCTGAGATTAATCTATGCCAGGGTTTAAACCCTGCTGAATTTAAATGGGTGATACTTTCCACAAAAAACTCTTCACACTCACATTCAGGGCTGTTCGGGGGGGGGGGGCAGTGGGGCCAGTTGGCCTGGGGCCCACAATTTTGAGGAGGCACTCCGACGTGGAGGTCCCCCCCCAGTTTACGCTACTGCTTCTGTAGTATAAGCAGCCCATCAAGAAGCGAGGAGCCCGCCTTGCAGAAACAGTGTAGAAGCCGTCTGTGGTGAATACCACGGTCAGACTACAAGCTCCAGAGGGCCATGCCGCATGCCGGGCGGGGATATATATGCTTGAGGTGTTGTAGAACAGGTTTAATATGAAGGTGTTATGTAGGGTGACCATCTGAAAAGGAGGACAGGGCTCATATAACTTTAACAGTTGTAGAGAAAAGGGAATTTCAACCAGTGTCATTTGTATGCAATTAGTTCCTGGTGAGATTCCCTCTTCATCACAACTGTTAAAGTTGCAGAACCCTGCCTTCTTTTGTATATGGTAACTCTAGTATAGTGCCTGCACCTTTAACAGTTGTGATGAAGAGGGAATTTCACCAGGAACTAATTGCATACAAATGACACCTGCTGAAATTCCCTTTCCTCTACAACTGTTAAAGTTATATGAGCCCTGTCCTCCTTTTCAGATGGTCAGCCTATGTTATGTAGAACGTACATGTTGGTGGGCACACTCCCTAGGGTAGGCTGACCAGACCCACCGGGGTTTCCCGGTCCTAAACGGGAAAAATGGGCCAAACCGGCCGACCGGGCCCCAGGGGGCAACCTCCGGGAAACAGCTCGTTCTCCTCCCGCGAGGACGGGGGGGGCGGCGTGGCGCGGGTGGGGCGGGCGGGCGGCCTGCACGGGGCGGGCAGTGGCGCGAGGCACTTACCTGCTGGGGCGTCTGCTTCCCTCCGGTGCTCGGAATCTACTGAGAAACAGGCTTCGCGGCCTGTCCCTCAGTAGTGCGCCAGGTGATGACGTCATCACCCGGCGCGGTACTGAGAGACAGGCCAGGAAGCCTGTTTCTCAGTAGATTCCGAGCACTGGAGAGAAGCAGACGCCCCAGCCGGTAAGGAGCATGGGGGGGGGGGCGGCGCGGGGGGGCAGGGGGTTGTTTTGGGTGGGTGGGGTGGCGGGGGGGTTCCGGGATTTTGATCCTCAAAATCTGGTCACCCTAGGGGCAGCCATGTTGTCCTCCTTATTTGAAATGGGGGGGGCACACACTTCCCATCTGGCCTGGGCATATTGCCTAGGCTGACCATATGAAAAGGAGGACAGGGCTGATGTAACTTTAACAGTTGTAGAGAAAAGGGAATTTCAGCCAGTGTCATTTGTATGCAATTAGTTCATGGTGAAATTCCCTCTTCATCACAACAGTTAAAGTTGCAGACACCATACTAGAGTGACCATATACAAAAGAAGGCAGGGCCCCTGCAACTTTAACTGTTGTGATGAAGAGGGAATTTCACCAGGAACTAATTGCATACAAATGAAACTGGCTGAAATTCCCTTTTGTCTACAACTGTTAAAGTTACATGAGCCCTGTCCTCCTTTTCATATGGTCAGCCTAATATTACCAGCTCTGCACGGCCCTGCTCACATTGCTAACTGTACCTTCTCTTTTGTTGGTTTAGATATTTTTTTCCTGTGCTAGGTGTCCAGAATGAAGGTTCCCCTCCCATACTTTGGATTCACATGTAGTTACACTGAGTCTCTGTGGCAGCTTTAGTGTCAGGAATAAGCCCATGCCATCCTATGTTCCTGAACGTCCAGGTGAAGATACGTATGGCATGGATGGAGAAAGGAATGAGGAGAATGGGAAACATTGAAAGGAACCACACTTGCCCTTTGCCATCAAACTAAATGGACAATGAGCTCCAGCTTAAAAAAAGAGCTTACCAACAATGGTTCTCCCTTTCAGGCCGCCCCCAAATGGGGTAAATGAAATGACATCCGCGTCTTTAAACTACAGTGGGCAAGAAATTCCTGCAGTCACTATATACATTTTATGGACATATCAGTGGTGAAATCAAAAGACTGCTTTGCCAATAGGATTCCAAGAGAGAAAGGGGCAGCCATCCTTGCATGCACCACAGCGCTATCTGCAGTCTGAAATATTCTGTGCAGCATCATGTGTTTTCCTTTGTAGCTCACCAGGCAAACGCTGAAGATTTCACCCACGACCCCACAATCCATCACACAATGGTTTGCTTCAGGGCTTATGGGACCATTTGTGGTCACCTCATACCATCTGCAATTAGAGTTCTCTCTCTCTTGGGGTTAGGGCCTTTTCCTTCATCTTAAATATAGAGCAAATCAAATAATAATTACAGCTGATACAACAAATCCCTCCTCTCATCAATGGCCCAGGCCCTTGCCATATCACCCTGCCATCGCAGGAGAAATACCCATAAAAACAGAATGCCAGAATGCATTATTATGTTTGGCAGAAAAGATACATGAGCAGGAGTTGACAGGAATCCTATAATGAAGATCTTTTTCTACACTGTCTTTGAGGATTTGGCAATCTAGTGTAACATGCTTATTTATGTGTATACCCATCTTGGGTATGTTTCCTAGAGGTTAAAGTAGGGGTCTCTATCCATTTTGGGTCAATGGGCACATCTGTAATTTTGAGAGTGTCATGGCCACTCTCACAAAATAGCTGCCATCGGAGTGGGTGAGCTTGACCATTCATAAAATTGCAGCCATGGTGGGCGTGGCTGGTCACAAAACGCTCTTATCCCATAAGGGAATCTGGTGAGACTAAAAGAAAAGTAACATGTCTAAGAATAAAAGTACAAGGCAGACCTGAGGTCTGAGCAACAAAACACCAAACCACTCTTTTGAACCCAAAGAAAGATGGTTTGCAGCATGCCAGCCTTCTGGTTAAAACAATAGGAATGATTTATTTCATTTCATTGCTGTGCTGCCCAACAGCTGAAGTTCCATTGGAGGGTATAGAAATGGAAACATTAAGATAGAAAATACAGATCTAGAGAGGCGGGGAGCTTGGTGGGCACCAAGAGGAGTGTCCAGGGGCACATTGGGGCCCACAAGCACCAGGTTGGAGACTCCAGGGATAAAGGGTGCTTCCATACAAGTCCTTTGTGGTTTAATTGCTCTGGCTCATTCATGGAATTTTATAAGGGGCTGAATGGTGGCTTTTGGTTGGAAACACTCAAAGTAACATGGAAGACTAGGAGGAACACCAAAGATGCTTCCTAATTAATTTGCTTCCCCCTTTCAAATTCACCAAATGAACTTGTATTTTCCCATTTCCTCACTCACATCAGAACTGTAGACATGATGTATTGAGCTGAAGTGACACCTTAAAACTAGATTTTTCGATGAAAGTTTGTTATGTACTGATATAAATGGTTATTCCAATCACATTCATTGTAAGCCCCAGTGCCTTACAAGTCATTGCTCTTTTTATATTCTTATGTTTTAAGACAGAAGAAATAACAGGATCTTTTTTTATTTCCAATCTTGCCAGCTGGCAAGATGTCTATTCCTGAGAGCACTCCTGTGATGAAACATTCCTTCAATGTAAGTACCACATCATTCATATTTATCTGCAGTGGCTTGGAAATTTGGACACTTACTTAAAAAAAAAAAAGTCATCATACTGAGATGATTTTTATGACTGTTTTGACAATCTGTTCTTTATAATCATCATCATCACCATCATCATCATCATCATCACCATCATCATCATCATCATCATCATCACCATCATCATCATCATCATCATCACCATCATCATCATCATCATCATCATCATCACCATCATCATCATCATCATCTACGCCTGTCTTTTTAAGCAGTATGGCCAACCTATATGGCCTCTACAGCACTTTCACAGGAGAAAAAGAAAACATGGAGTATTTATGGGTATGCATGGAGAGGGGAGGGGAGAGAATGTTCTATATCCAGACCCCCTTCACCCCACCACATAAAGCAACTTACTGTAAAATTTGAAATCTTAGGGTGACTATATGAAAAGGAGGACAGGGCTCCTGTATCTTTAACAGTTGTATAGAAAAGGGAATTTCAGCTGGTGCCATTTGTATGTATGCAGCACCTGGTTAAATTCCCTCTTCAGCACAACAGTTAAAGCTGCAGGAGCCCTGCCCTCTTGACCAGATACAAAAGAGAGCAGAGCTCCTGCAGCTTTAAGTGTTGCGATGAAGAGGGAATTTTACCAGGTGCTGCATGCATACGAATGACACCTCCCTTTTCTATACAAATATTAAAGATACAGGAGCCCACTCCTCCTTTTCATATGGTCACCCTATGCAATCTAGGATATTAGAAAGACAGCCAAAATGTTTCTCTGAACGAAACATGCATACATTGGCAAATGAGGCTCATAACCAAGTCAACCCTAATTCCCAGCATTTTACCCAAGCCAATAGGTAGAAGAAACACATACGCAAGTAGAGGCTTTGAACAAATTTCACAGACTGAATCTGTCAATTCAAGATGGGTTGCACCTAGATAACCCACCTCAGTAGTCTAATCTGCAAAAGGTGTTTTAACTGTTCAACTGGGTGAAGATGAGTCTATATGCAGCTGAGCTGTATTCCTACAAAATGGGCACGCACAGGGCAAGGAAGATAATGAGCATGATTCAGCCACAACTAAGTACTTTTTAATTTACTGATTTCAAACCAATCATGATTTCCATCATAGCTTTTCATGGAAGAGATTTAATCAAACATATAACTGTCATTGAATCTTTGGATTTTCCTAATCAACTGCACTGGTTTCCAGTCTGTTTCTGGAAGTATTGAAAGCGTTGATGTTGATCTATAAATCCCAAATGGCTTGGGACCAGAGAATCTAATGGAACATTTCCTCTCATGTGTACCTAGTTGGATCCTTACATCATCTTTCGAGGCCCTCCTCCAGGTGCCCTCCTCAAAGGAAGCTAGGCAGGTATCAACAAGAGAGGGCCTTCTCCGTTGTGGCACCCTTTTATAGAATGTTCTCTCCAAAGGGATTTGCCTGGTGCTTATGTTGTTAACTTTTCAAAACCAGGCAAAGGCATTTCTTTTCTCCCTGGGATTTTAGAGACCTAGCTCTAGATTTTTCATGGCTGTTTTATCAATTCCTGTGCTCTTTGTTGTATTGCAATCTTTTATTTGTATTGCATTTTATATTTTTACTGTTTGTATTGCATCTTAGTCTTTTAACTATTTGTAACCTCCCAGACTACACTGGTTATTGGGCAAACTAAAAATATAATATAAATTAGGGTGCCCATCCGCCCGGATTTGTCCGGACATGCCCGGAAAAAGACAGGCAAATCCAAATCCGGGGGGGGGGGAATCCATTTTGGGGGGCCATATCCGGAAATTTACCCCCCTCAAAAGCCTGTTTTGGGTACTTATGGTTTTGGTCTTCCGAGGCCTGCTGAAGCCATTTCTGGGTTCCTAGAGGGCCGTCGCTATGGCGATGGCCCTCTAGGAATCCAGAGATGGCTTCAGCAGGCCTCTACAGGCCAATTTCAAGCACTTCCGGTTTCGGCCTTCTGAGGCCTTCCGAAGCCATTTCCGGGTTCCTAGAGGGTTGTCGCTATGGCGATGGCCCTCTAGGAATCTGGAGATGGCTTCAGCAGGCCTCTGAAGGTCCATTTTTAGGACTTCCAGTTTCGGCCTTCTGAGGCCTTCCAAAGCCATTTCCGGGTTCCTAGAGGGCCGTTGCTATGGCGATGGCCCTCTAGGAATCCGGAGATGACTTCAGCAGGCCTCTGCAGGCCCGTTTTTAGGACTTCCGGTTTCAGCCATCTGAGGCCTTCCGAAGCCATTTCCGGGTTCCTAGAGGGGCCGTCACCTCTAGGAATCTGGAAATGGCTTCAGCTGGCCCATTTGGGGCACCTTTGAGGCCTGTCCCTGGTGGGTCATCCTCATCCACACTTACCAAAACTCAGTCTGCAAACCCCTTCCTGCTCCCGCTCAACGATCCTGGGCCTCTTCTTGGACGGTGCAGGCAGAGGACAAAAAGCAGGCAGAGCAGCACATAGGACAGTTTTATCCTGGGAGTTACAAGGTTCTGAGAATTTTTCCAAAACTGCCCTCCACCTGTTAGGATCTCTCCTCCCCCAGGTCTTATCCTGTACTTTTCTAATCCCCTTCTCTGCAACCCCTTGCAGCTGCTAAGCATATTTTCAAGGTGAATGTAAAAATCCCCATAATTTGCCCAGAGAAATGGGGGAGGGGGAGGGAAGCAAGCATAGGAGCAGCCTTGGGAGAGGTATGTTTGTGTGAGTGTATTTTTGTGATGGGTGCTTGGGGTGCATGTTCATTTGTCTATGAATGGATGTGTGCGTGTGTGTTTTGTGGTGGGTGATTCTGAGAGAGTTTGGTGTTTGTATGCATGTTGAGAGTGTGTGGGGAGCTATAGTTTTGTATGTGAGAGTTGGGGGAATGATATGGAGTTGATATTCCTATTTACAGGAAATAAATTTGAATGAATTTTCTAAGAATTCATTTAGAGATGGTTTGAGGAAATTGGTTTAGCTGTCTGGAAAACAGGCGTTGTGCTGGAACAGAAAACTGGCTTCAAAGCAGTACCTTTATCTGGTTACCTCACCCATTTGCTTTTATTTGATTGTTTTGTTGGAGGAGAACATTGAAATATATTGATGTATGAATTGACTTATTAGCAATATTTATTTACTGCTTCTTATTTGAATAAATCATGAAACAGTTTTAAAAAAGAATATAAAAATGTCAATGGTATCATATCAGAAGTTCATTTGAACATACTGTAGCTCATGGCTGTGTGAAAGGCAAAGTAAATGGATGCAATTTCAGTGAGCTTTTTAAACATCATGAATACATAATTTATTATCCATCTCTATTGGAGGATGATTGTTACTGGCCATGGTGTTTTTACTTCATCTATGTGATATTTGCTGGTGCTAGCATTTGTTTTATCCTTTTAGTAACTGTACAAAAACAGACGATTCTTGTTAAATAAAGTATCCTCCTCCAAGCTGGTTCTCTCCAGATGTGTTGGGTAAAACTCCCAATGCCCAGTCAGCATGACCAGATAGGAATCACAGTCAAAGACATTTGGAGAGGATCAGGTTGAGGAAGGCTGAAATACATAGAGTTCTAAGTTTTTTTTAAAAAAAAGTCATATTCCTCCTCAGTTTATTAATCTTCACAAGATCATATCTAGCTGAGCTGGAGTCTAGATCCACATTGTATATTGTATCTTCTATATATTTTCTCAATTAATTCCCCAAACCCGTGTCAGACTGTTAATGATTTTTCCATTTAATTCACTAATCTTTTGGATCTAACTATTAGCTCATGCGCCAATGTGCATGGTGGGTGGGGTGGGTGGAAAAGGGTTTTTCACTTCTCCTGTAATTGCTAGTTATTTTATATCGTCCACCTGAAGTTTCTGATGTCTGAAAGCCCGAAGTAAAATTGTTAAAAGTCCTAAAGACATTTCCATCAAAGTTCATTGGAGTTCTACTGATGAAAATTCTGACCAGCAAAATATCTCAACCTATGCCAATATGAGTAAGATTTCCTAAAACCTTTGCTAGGTCTCTCTTTTCCTCTTCCTTTTCTGCAACGTTTTTGTCATTAGGTATTGCTATGTCAATGAGGTAGTTGTGTTTTTCTTTTATATGTATGACTGTTGTGTCTGATTGCTTGCAAAGTATTGTCTTGTCCCAGAATTGTTCTGTCCCAGGATAGCATGGCTTGGCTTGACTTGTTTGAGTGTGTCTGGATCTCCTAGGCTCTGAAAGCATCTTTCTGGAAAGCACCTGCTGGTTGCATGATCGAGGAGGCCAGGTTCTGTGAGTGCATAGTTGTCCTTGACAGGAGGGCCTTGCACTTGCTAGAGTAAGGTGAATAGATGTGAAGAGGCAGCAATCATACATTCATTTATCTGGGAGTAAGCTTCATTGAAATCAACAAGAGTTATTTCTAAAGTTTCTTTGGGCAGTTTTCTTTGGGTCCCTGACTGGGATTTCTATTCTCTACACACTGAGGCAGTGTAAATTCAGGATATACTTGGATAAAAGGAGGGAAAGGTCCTTGTCTAGCATTGTGATAATGGGCATCTGTTCTGGCCTTTCTTTGTATTGCTACTGACCATGGTTTTGTTTACATGGCTAATGAACCAGAGATATAATGACACATTTTTAGATTAGTTTCTCACTAATAAACCAGTAGTTGAAACAAGCTAAGAGGTGAGAAGTGACTACAACAAGCCTTTAGTCCATTTTGTTCCATGGCTAATGTTTGCAGGGTAATCGTATTTTATACTCTTCCTGCAATGCTAGGTTGCTAGTTTGTTGTACTAGATTTTTCTGCACTTGTCAACTGCTTCATTTGTTCAGTGGTAGCAGTATGCTGAATCTGTGAGTATGGATAAGAGAAATGTTATGAGGAAAGAGTGTTAAATGTTAGGGAAGTTGGGACTATGGTCATCCAGTGAAGGATTTGCAGTCAGAAAACATATTTGAGGGAAGTGGAAACTATCACACAGAGCATAGCAAAAGTTTCAAAGTACAGCAAAAGCTACAAAAGTAGGAGTGAGTAAAGTTAATTTCAGATACATTGAATGTCTCACTTGTTCTTTATTTTAGTGATTTTAACATGAAGATATTGTGTAGAACAGGTTTGTCTTGATTGTATGCTGTGAAATCAGACATGTGACCAAGGCCATGTTTGGGTGGGCACGCCCCCTTGGGGGATGGCCACGTTGGTGGGCATGCCCCCTTGGGGCGGCCATGTTGTCCTCCTTTTTGGTTTCCAAACTATGGTCACTCTAATATAAATAAATAAATAAATAAGATTAAATTTTGCTTGATGATGCTCAATACTTTCTATTGAACCAGCTAGCCAATAATCCCAATATAGTGGTGATTTTGGCTTTTTCTAGTTAGCAATTGGTCAAATTAAATAGGAAAAATCATTTTAAAATACATTTATTCAGTACAAAAATTCTCATAAGAACTTTTTACAGCATTATGCTGTAATAATAATAATAATAATAATAATGTAAAGAATTCACCAGGAAGCAATCAAGAGAGATTAGTAGCTCAAAGGTATATTAAAATAGCAATATAATTTACTTCAACCTTATCACAAACACGAGTAAATCAATTTTTAATAAAGTGTAGATCTGGTGCCATCTCTACAGGGGAAACACATACAGTAGTTAAATTATATTGTTTGAACTTCTTCCGATTGTTAATCAGAACTGATAAGAAAATCGGGTACTGATCAAAGGAGAAGATTCAAATTATGAAGCATGCACAAACAGTCTATTAATGATTTCTGTTCTGTTATTTAAGAGATGATTCAGTTAAAATGCTTGCAACATACATGCATAATTTAAGCAGTAAGATGAAGTGAGCTTTGTTTAATTCACTAAGTGGATATTTCTTACTCATCCTTTGATAGTAGCATTTCTTTTTTTTAAAAAACACACAAAACCTTTTGATGTAAATTAAGTGGGCTTGTTTCAAACAGGGGTTAATTTATCTTTTCTATGATAGCACCTGAGTTCACAGCACAATAACGCTCTACGCAGAATGCATGAGAGAGTCACAAGTCCAATTAGAAGCTATGTTTGATCACTGCAGGAACTGAAATCTTTTTTAAAAGGAGAAGAAAAAGTTCCTGATTCAGATCAAATCCTATTTGTTTTTGTTTTTTTAAAGATATCTTTATTTTAATTGTGAATGCAAAGGAGAAGTTGCCAACCACATCAAAACAAGACTTAACTACCAGTGAATTAAAGTTGAAATTAAAAATTAAAAATTACTTAACATGTACACATGAAATATTACTTGCACATAATTGTTCACCCCCACTTGATACAAGAAGCAAATTCTACACACATAGAATCATAGAATCACTTGCTGATATACCCGGCATCGCTCGGGATCCCTAAGATATCTGTCTGCATGGTAATCATCTTAAAGTAGTAGGCCAGTGTTAGGCCTGTGAGTTAACTTTTAAACATATTAAATTGTTCAAGGCATGCTGGGAGTTGTAGGCATATGCTGAGGCTAGAATGGTATGGTGGGTGGGGTTAGTGGCAGTTGGAAAAAGTCAGTTAGAAGGAGAACAAGGACAATTAGTGAGAGGTCAGGAAAGTGGGAGCTGAGTTAGCATTGAGCTAGTGACCTGGTTTCCACTAGGGATGTGCAGGGCCAGGAAAATAGGATCTGAATCGGTATCAGGACTTCTGATTTTGACCTGATTCATATCAGGAAAAATCGGACATCCCTCGTATCGCTTCATATCCATTTCCGATACGAAAACCGGACCTCGGATTTTAATCGGACGCCATTTTGGGATGATTTTCCCCATAGCCTTCTCCTGTTGTAAAGAAATGCCTATAACTTTTTTATTTTTAAAGATAGAAGGATGATCCTTGGCCACATGGCAGATGGGTTTGAGGTACTTCTGTGTGAGAAATTTCAGAAAGATAGGTGCAAGCATTTTGTGGCTATGAATTTTTTTACTAACAAACCAGGAATGCCTATAACTTCTTTATTTTTAAAGATCCACACATGAAACTTTGCCACATTGCAGAAGGTATGTTGCTACTCATGTGTGTGAAATTTCAATTTTTGAAAAATGGGTTGCATGGGGGAAAGACAGTTACGCCTTTAACTTTTTTATTTTTAAAGATAGAACCTTGAAACTTGGCCACATTAGAGATGACATGTAGTTAGTGATGTGTGTGAAATATCAGAGAAAAGGTTCAAGCGTGTAATGGCAAGATATTTTTGGAGAAATGAGGAAAGAAACACATTTAACTTTTTTTTATTTTTAAAGATAGAAGCATGAAACCTGGCCACATGGCAGATGGATTTGAGGTACTTATGTGTGAGAAATTTCAGAAAGATAGGTGTAAGCGTTTTGTGGCTATGATTTTTTTTTACTTTAAAAGTTCCAAAAGTTCCAAAATGGTGGGTTTGACAGCTGACAAACAGCACCCCCTCCCCTGCCTTCTCCCCCCTACTGTCAGCTGTCAAACTCACCTTTTTTGGAACTTTTGGAACTTTTAAATTAAAAAATTCAAAGCCACAGAATGCCTGCTCCCATCTTTCTGAAATTTCTCACACAGAAGTACTTCAAACCCATCTGCCATGTGGCCAAGTTGCATGACTCTCTCTTTAAAAATAAAAAAGTTATAGGCATTTCTTTACAGCAATAGAAGGCTATGGGGAAAATCATCCCAAAATGGTGTCCGATGTTCCAATTTGATCCGATTTGAATCGGATTTAAAAAATCGGATCAGATAAAATCGGAGCTCCTGGGAAAAAAATCGGTATCAGGCATCAGATGTCCGATTTCCCTCGATTCACTTCGGAATCAGACATCGGATCCAATTCAATGCACATCCCTAGTTTGCACATAGTGACCTGGTTTACTAACCCATACCTTATTCAAAATCAGCCACTCTACATGCCAGTAATACATCTCCCAGCATGCCTTTGTCAGCCCGCAGGTGTCCTTGTCCTCTGAGAGGCACTTCCCTCCTCTCGTTGGCAATGCTGCTCCTCAATAGAGCATTGAAGGGTAGCATCGCAGAGGAAGAGAGATAAGCAGCTCTCAGTGGACGTGCCCAGCTCTGGCTAAATCCTGCTGGGATTGCCTTGGCCTGTGAGTCTCGCCCACCAAGTTAGGGTGACCAACTCTCAGGATTTTCCCAGTTTTGTCCTGGTTTTTGTTCTATCCTGGGTGTCAGGGGGGGATTTTCTGTAATTTTCTATAATGTCCTGGAATGACACATTTTCCCCTTTAAGGCTGCTGTTAATGTGGAGGGGGGAGGAATAACATGCTTTCCAGAGGCCCCTATTGGAGCAGTGGGGGCAGCAGGAATGATACATTTTCCCCTCCTCCAATCCAACCGGGGCCCTTAAGGCCCCGGTTGGATTACATGTGATTCACAACCGCCACGCTAATCACAGCTGCCAATAGCATGGCAAGGGGAACGATGCACTTTACAGAGGCCCTGAAAAGCACACTTTCCCACCCCCAGCTGTCCTCTTTTTTGGTTTCCCAAATATGGTCACCCTACACCAAGTGCTCCTTCAGGAGCCTGTACTGAAGGGCCAGGGCCAGCCCATGTACTTCTCCTCTTCATCAGGCCTATTTCCACGAATGCACAGAGTGCTTCCATTCCTCCCTCCTCCTAAAAGTGAAGGCCATACATGCACTTCCCCCAGACTCTGAGAAAACAGCGATATCAGGATTGGATGCCCTTGAGCATGTTTGGCCCCTCAAAGTCACACTGTTGTATCTATTTATGATTTTAAAACCACGCAAAGGGTGGGAGGAGGCACTGCAACTGGACGCAGCACATTTATGTGGATTGTTTCCTTTTTTGTGGAATTGGGTTGACTGCTCAAGACCAACCTTAGGAGTCGGGGTTGTGAAAGACACGTAGCGGCAACCTGCCCATGCACTCACAATGGCCGCCAAGGACGAGTAAGTCTGTCCTCCCACCCAAGGCATGCTGGGAGTTGTAGGCATAAGCCTTGTTTTTTTATTAAATTCTTAGAAAATACTTAAAACCCCAAATTCTGTGTTTTTAGATTTTTCTAGTACATCGTACAGCCAAGACCTATCAGCATGCCAATTTTCAAGTTTCTAACTCATCTGGAAGTGGGTAAACATCTCCTGCCATATATCACACACACATACTTTCCATTTTATAGGTCGAGATAGAATCGTAGAGTTGGAAGGGGCCTATAAGGCCATCGAGTCCAACCCCCTGCTCAATGCAGGAATCCACTTTCAAGCATACTTGACAGATGGCTGTCCAGCTGCATCTTGAATGCCTCTAGGGTGGGAGAGCCCATGCCCCTAGATCATTGGTTCCATTGTCGTACTGCTCTAACAGTCAGGAATTTTTTCCTGATGTCCAGATGGAATCTGGCTTCCTGTAACTTGAGACCATTATTCCGTGTCCTGCATTCTGGGATGATCGAGAAGAGATCCTGGCCCTTCTCTGTGCAACAACCTTTCAAGTATTTGAGGAGTGGTATCAGGTCTCCCCTCAATCTTCTCTTCTCCATGCTAAATATTCCCAGTTCTTTCAGTCTCTCTTTGTTTCCAGACCCTTGATCATCCTTGTTGCCCTCCTCTGAAAATGCTCCAGCTTGTCTGCATACTTCTTGAAGTGTGGTGCCCAGAACTGGACACAGTACTCAAGATGAGGCCTAACCAGTGCCAAATAGAGGGGAACCAATACCTCACACAACTTGGAAGCTATACTTCTGTTAATGCATACCAAACCAGCATTAGCATTTTTTTTTGTAGCCACATCACACTGTTGCCTCATATTCAGCTTGTGATCTACAACAATTCCAAGATCCTTATTGCTTGTAGTATTGCTGAGCCAAGTATCCCTTATCTTGTAACTGTGCATTTGTTTTGTTTTTCCTTGGTGTAGAATTTGGCATTTATCCCTATTAAATTTCATTCTGTTGTTTTCAGCCCAGCACTCCAGCCTATCAAGATCACTTTGAAGTTTGTTTCTGTCTTCCAGGGGACTAGCCATCCCACCCAATTTTGTGTCATCTACACATTTGATAAGCATTTCCTGCACCTCCTCATCCAAGCCATGCCTACTTGCTTTGGATTATACACCAGGCATAGTTATTAGCTTTGGCTGAGACAAAGGTGTGATTTCACCAGAATGGAAATAGCTTGAATACAACTATCCATGCTCTGGTTACATCCTGCTTAGACTATTGCATAGTATTGTACATGGAGCTGCCGTCTAAAATGGTCTAAATAAGGGATGCTAGATTACTAACTGGGACTGGACAATAACTGCGGGTCGTTCCCCCCCCCCCCCGATAGGGTATAGGGTATAGGTTGAACATACAGATGTGTTGGTTAGTGACTGAGTGAAAAAATAATTGGTATATATTAGGTTACTATGTAGTTATCCTGTTAATATTTGGATGCAATGCTACATACATATTTGATATTGGTTGGTGGTATGAACAATAACAATGATAAAAAAACTTTTTTGAAGAACTGAATAAAATTTTCAGCCATCTCTAGGTAAGGCAAGATGTGTGTTATCCCATCACTAAATGAAAGAGCACTGCAACATCCTCTTCAGCGTTGAAGAGAATTCTAGGACTTACTTTGGGTTTATGTGAATTTATAGTGTCCTGAAACAAACCTGTATGTTTCTTCCAGCATGTGTGACTCTTGAATGACTTTGCTGCAGGAATAGGTGGACTATATCAGGAGTAGGTACCCTCCAGGTGTGTTGGACTACAACTCCAATCATTCATAGCAGGCATGGCCATTGGCTGTGGATGATGAGAGTTGTAGTTCAACACCTCCAGAGGGCCAATATAATGGGGCCAGCCCCAAATTATTACCTTTAAAGCCCTACATGGTTTGGGTCCAGGTTACTTGCCTTCTGCCATACAATCCGCTCTGCATGCTCAGCTCCACTGGAAGAATTTATTACAGCCGGCCAAGACTAGGCTGTCAACTGGGCCTTTTGCCGCTCCCAGACTATGAAACGACCTGCCGGGAGAGATCGACCAACTTACAAGTTTTCAAGAATTTAAAAGAGATATAAAGATTGATCTCTTTCGGCAGGCCTACCCAGTTGAATTTTAAGACTTTGTTGATTGTAATAATGTATTAATTTATATGTTTTTAACCAGTTTATGCATTTTATATTGTTGGTATTGATGTTGTTCCCTGACTCGATCCGGAGGGAGAGGCAGGTAGGAAATGATGATGATGATGATGATGATCACAGTCTTGTAAAAATGGCTAAATTGCCCATTAATAAAATGAACCATCAAAAATATTTAGGAATGGGGTACCGTATGCTTAAAATGTTTCCAGTGGATATTAGGAAGGTGATGTGTAAAAAGTAATAATAAGTACATGATTAAAACCAACTGCACAGATAAATTAAATACAGGGCTTATCCCACAATAAAGACAGTAATGGTTTTTAAGAAATTGCTCAGGGACGAATACATAATGAAAATCACCTAGAGTTCTTCCCAGGCAAGTTCCTACAGGCTTCTAGAATTGTAAAACTTTAAAACAATCACAGCAACATTGTAAAAGAAGTCTCAAAGCCAAGCATTATATATCCAGAGAATTGATGGACCCAGTTAAACTTTTAAGCATTCTATAAAATCAAGAACATGTTTGAGGCACCCTTTACAATTTGTAATTATATTGCTCTATAACCATGAGATGATCACTCTAATACACTGACAAGCAAATAAAGCTATCCTACTCACAACAGCTTTGACTTTCATTTCAGTGGCAAGAGCAGCTCTGCTTTCACTGTGGGATGCACACATAAAGCTGCCTCTTAACTGAAGTGGCAAATATCATGAATGACTCCAATAACCATATCCCAGAACTGCTGGACCTTTGGACATGTTTACCATAGATGTAAGAAAATAAATGTATTCCTTCAGTTATATTTTCAGTGTATCCCTCTACCCCAGTCACCTGAGGCTTCAAAAAGTACTCCTACAAGAATGAAGCAAGCTCCTCTAGGCTAAGGACTTTACAGGAAGATAGCTATAAAAAGATAAACAAACAAAATAGATGTGCAAGGAGCCAGACTAGATTCAACCGATGTTTTAAAACCACTTTCTTCTTCCCCTCAGGGTGTTACTGTAAGATTGTGTTCAGGTTGTCTAGCAGTGCATGTCAGTGATCCCCAGAAGGATGGATGAAAGCTAGACAGCTAGGGAATACGAAGAGTGTGCATGAGGGGGTTTATCCGAGAAAATGACAGAGCAACAGGAAAGACAGGTTGACAAGAAAATAAATAAGGAAAGAAGCATGGAAGAAACTAGAGCAAGGTAGATCTTCAGAACAAAGCACCTTGCTTTAATGTTTTTTCTGAGGGGGAAATAAATGGGCAGTATGGTCAGGATTCTAGGATAGAATGGGTAAAATTATTATTATTATTATTATTATTATTATTATTCATAAGAACTTATCAAAATCTGCAAACGTCTTCATAAACAGGACAGAAAGAAATTTGAAACTGCAAAATGTGGGAGAAACTGAAACTAACAGAAGTATCCATACAGGCCTGGGGTATAAAATCAGAATCATAGAATAGTTGAGCTGGAAGGGGCCCATCAGGCCATCGAGTCCAACCCCGCTCAATGCAGAAATTCACATTAAAGTATGCCTGACAGTAGCTGTCCAGCCACTTAGCTCTTAAAAAGTCTGGGTTTGAATCCCTGAGTATTCAAGCCATATTTGTGGTTCGGTATTAGGGTTGACATCTCTTTTTGTCTCAAAGCTCCTCATCTTTAACAGTGGCCAGCCAGAGAGATTTGGATATTGGATGATTTAGAAAGGAAATTCATGAATAAATGAATGAATAATATGGCAAGCAGGTACAACATGGTCCTCTCCATGCTGGGAATAGCTGTACCTATTGAATTTGGCCAATACAAATGGTTGATATTTGTTTTGGTTGGTTTTTTGATATGTACCAAAATTAGCAAATTTCTTAACAGGGAAAAAAAACCATGCAATTTAAACATTTTGAATGTGATAGAAACCAAAACTGTTTTGTCCATCCCTCTTCTAGGAGTATATTTTTTGTGTGCCTGCCATAATTTGTCAAATTTACATCCGCAATTTGTGCAAATTTGCTTTATTTGTGCAAATTGCAGCTGTAATTTGTGTAAATTTAAAATATCAGTAATCTGCTAAATAACCTCACTTGCTGCAGGCTGATTTTGGGCAACTAGCAGAAGATGAACTGAAATCCAGAGGGCCAAGCCGATGAAAGTGCAGGACAGAGTGCAGGACATGGAATAATGGTCCCAAGTTACAGGAAGCCAGATTCCAGCTGGACATCAGGAAAAACTTCCTGTTAGAGCGGTATGACAGTGGAACCAATAGTAGTGGGTTCTCCCACACTAGAGGCCTTCAAGAGGCAGCTGGACAATCATCTGTCAGGTATGCTTTAAGGTGGATTCCTGCATTGAGCAGAGGGTTGGACGCGATGGCCTTATATGTCCCTTCCAACTCTACTATTCTATGATTCTGTGAAAGCTTGTTGCCTTCCACCTCTCAACTGGATACCTCCAATATTCCTATCAGGGACTGAGCAGGAAGGGACAGTGGGGACAGGGCTTGTGTGCCTACCCATGTCCACTCCCCACTTTTAGCCCTCATGTGAGTAGGCCTGTCTCCACTGATAGGAATGCTGCCACTTCCAGGTTCATCAGACTGCCAAGAATGCCATGTCTACCAGGCAATGCAGTCATTTCCCTGCTTGGTGCTCTACCTTCTTTCACTTTACCCACAACTCGTAAGCCTGGATGGATGGACATACTATGTCCAGTTCTACAGATGTCTGCCATTTTTCACTGCCAAGTTTGTTCTATGACAGATTTTGTGCAGATCTCTCTCTCTCTCTCTCTCTCTCTCTCTGAGTACTTTTTAAAAAGGTGTGCATTTTTGTGTGCATTTTTCAAATTGTATGCATCCACCTATTGGCTAAAGCATGCTTTTGCACATATTTAAAACGTCTGCATGTTTTTCCAGGCACTTTTCATCACACACTTCCCCCCACACTTTTTCTGTAGAATGCATTGCAAGTGCTGAAATGTACAGATTTTCAGATGCATCTCTGTCAGTTTCCAGAGGCTGTGTATTCTCGAAATCAGTACAAACAGACAAAAAGTCCATCAGAGTGGATTCCTCACATTCATCCTACTTGTAAGGTGGGCAAACATATTATCCCTGGACATTTCCCTCCCTGCAACTGCCGAATGAACCCTTTTGGCTTGGCCCTGTAATGATCTTAGCCTAGGCTTCCTGGATTCTAAAGAAATAAAAGCTAGCTCAAACAAAAGGTGATTTCATCTTTTGTTAGCGGAAGGGAAGTGCAGGCAGTCTCCATCTTGGATGAGAAGTCATTAGACAGATGGCGTGTGCAGGTATTTTTTAATGTACATAGCTGCTAACAAAAGTCTCCCAGTGCAAACATTATCCATCAAGTCAATTGTGTGGCTCCAAAATGATCCTAGGAGGATATGAATTCCATTAAATGAATTGGTGCTTTGTGATGTATATAATTCTACGTCCATACGTTTCTTGCAATTCATAAGGAAATACATTTTTTTTCTGAGAGAAGTTATTTTAGTTGGAATTTAATGAGAAAAAAATTAGGAACGTATAGGATAGGAATCTGACATCCTCCTTTGGTTGAATGCCTGACATGGAAAATGAATCAGATTTTTGATGCTCAAAGGGTAGGTTGCCAGGGCAGCACCATTTAGCCTATTGTATGAAGAAAGTGAATCGTGGCTTGTTCATTTATTTATTGCATTTTTATCCCACTCAAGGCATCATACATAGATTTTCATTGCCCTAATTTTTTCCTCACAATTATGCTGTAGCTTACTCTAAGAGATTGGGACTGGCTGAAGGCCATCCAGTGAGCTTCATGATTGAGAATTTAAAAACAGATCTCCCCTCTGCCAGTCTGATGGAATGGCTTGTATCCAGTGTTGATTGTCAGGCAGCAGAACAGAAACTACTAGCGGAACTGATCCCCACACATCTCTGCAGTTCCCAGTGTGCCCTCCAAATCTGGTCTGGAGGGTTTGGGGACCCTCAGAGCAGATTTGAGGGTAGATTGGTTTGCAGGGGTTGGAGAAGTCCTGTTGCACAAGCGGACAACCATTTGAGTAACTGCGGATATAGAACCTGACCCAGACTCAACAATGGCACCCCTACATCTACATCTTTCATTAAGCTGTTATGGGTTTATCTTTCGAAACCTACCATTCCATTATTATCATCATCATCATCATCATCATCATCATTATATGCCACTGAGAAAAATCAGTGTGTATGGTTGAAAGAAACAACATTGGATCTTTCTATCTCCTGCTTTCCTTCTACAACTGACAAAATTCCATTTTTCCAAAGATCAGATGATGTTTATTTTCAGACTTTCAGGGCTTGTAGAATGAGGCTGTGATTCATAAAAATGTCTCACCTTTTAGGGAAAGGCTTGAGGAAAACTAGCCTTTGGGAGCTGAAAGACATTGCATTGGTCACTTTTCCTCAATACTCCCCAGTTTCCTCCGATAATTCATTCACTGCCAGAATGTTCCTCCCTGCTCACAAATGATCTTAATGACAGAACAACAAAGGCTGTGATTAACATTCGTTAAAATCTCATGTGTAAGCGGCATTAGAATAAATGAAGTGGTAATTAACCTATACACTTCTACTGATTGTTGTATCTCGCTATTAGTGCTTAATGAGGATAGACAGTGCTGGGTCAAAAAGCTTATACTTCTTTTTGGAAAACCATAATGACATCAGCTGTCACTCAATTAAGTAAGAGGCTCTGTCTCATTTTAATCCTTTCCCCCAGCTCACATCCATGCCCTTCTTTTGATTGTAGCCATCTCTTTCTTCTTGTTGTCTCCCTTGTTGTCTCACTACCCATAGTAGTGAGGCCAAAAGGTGTAATGAGGGGAGAAAATGAAAAGCAAAGTTACAAATTTAGTGTTCTAGGGCCAAGTTCTTTTGTCATGGGCCACATGAGGCCAGTTTTTGTAGGGTTAAGCTGAAATGGCTTAAGCAAGAAGAAGTATAAGCATTCTAGTTATTTTTACTTTCTGTAGAAAGTTAAATGTTATACATAGTAATGGGTGAACAAATGATGCTCACATTGGCCCAGATTCTCTGCTGCTTGTCTCATCTTTGATTTCAGTGAGCGTTTATGATTTGCATGAATGAGAAAACTGTGCAAAAGTTAGAGTATTTTTCAAAACTGCACAACTTTTCCCCATTAACTGAAGGGGAAACTGCACTTTTTTTAAAAAAAAAATCACCATTTCGAACTGCTTTTTCTCTGACATTTGCACAATTTTCAAATGCAAGTGCATGTCTGAGAATTTTTGAACATTTTAAAAGAACATTAATAATAATGATACTAATAATAATTTTATTTATTACCCGCCTCTCCCTCCAAATCGAGGTGGGGAACAACATCCAACATAAAATTCACAAAACTGATTAATAATAATAATTATTATTATTATTATTATTTATAACCCACCTCTCCCTCAGGATCGAGGCGGGGAATAACAAACAATGTAAAACACAAAAACCACAAAATAGTTGAGATATTAAAAACAAATAAAAACCAATACATCATTAAAAACATCTTAAAATTCAACTGGATAGGCCTGCCGGAAGAGAGCAGTCTTCATGACTCTCTTAAATTCATGAAGACTGCTAATTTGTCTAATCTTCTCCGGTGGACCATTCCACAGTCTGGGACCGGTAAATGAGAAGGTCCTCTGGGTAACACTCGTCAGCCTAGTTCTGGCTGATTTGAGTAAGTTCTTCCAGAGGACCTGAGCATGCAGGGTGGATTGTATGGGAGAAGGCCATCCCACAGGTAACCTGGACCCAAACCATGTAGGAATTTAAAAGTAATAACCAACACTTTATACTTCGCCCGGAAACTGATTGGCAGCCAATGAAGCAATTTTAAAACTGGTGTAATGTGGTCACCCCTAGATGTATAGGTGACCAACCTGCCTGCCATATTTTGAACAAGTTGAAGTTTCTGGACTAGGCACAAAGGTAGCCCTATGTACAGCACATTGCAGAAGTCAAGCCTCAAAGTTACCAGCATGTGTACTACCGTCTTTAGGTCTTCCAACTCTAGGAAGGGGCACAGCTGGCGTGTCAGCCGAAGCTGATAGTAGGCACTCCTGGCCGTCGCATCTATCTGGGCTGTGATTTGGAGCGAAGGATCCAGGAGTACCCCCAAGCTGTGAACACAGTCTTTTGGGGGGAGATGTAACCCCATCAAGAACTAGTTGACACATCTCCAAACCCAGGTTGGGGCCTTTGACAGCAAGCACCTCCGTCTTGTCTGGATTCAGCTTCAGTTTGTTTTTCCTCATCCAGCCCATTATCGCCTCCAAGCATTCATTCAGAGGAGACATGCTATCCTTAGCTGACGATGTTGTTGAAGGCATAGAGAAATATATTTGGGTGTCATCAGCGTATTGATAGCACCCTGCCCCATGCCTACGGATGATCTCTCCCAGCGGTTTCATATAAACTAAAACCAATACATCATTAAAATACCAATAAAACACCAATAAAAACACTTAAAATTCATCTGGGTAGACCTGACGGAAGAGATCCATCTATATAGCTCTTTTAAATTCTTGAAGACTGGTGAGTTGGCAGATCTCTCCTGGCAGGTCATTCCACAATCTGGGAGTGGCAGAAGAAAAGGTCCTCTGGGTAACGGTTGTGAACCTAGTTTTTGTTGACTGTAGTAAATTCTTCCCAGAGGACCTAAGCGTGCGGGGCAGATTGTATGGGAGAAGGCAATCCCACAGGTAACCTGGACCCAAACCATGTAGGGCTTTAAAGGTAATGACCAACACTTTGTACTTCTCCCGGAAACTAATTGGCAGCCAGTGGAGAGATTTTAAAGCTGTTCCCCTTTAACATTGAGGGCATGCTAAACTGTTTTTCCAGCTCAAAGTTCTCATACATCCCTAGTTCTACATCTTTCTGAGTATAAATTGTACTTTCATGGTAAAAGTATGAGCAAGTGCAATGTTGAAGTAGAATTGGGAAAACCCAGATTCAAATCCCTTCTCATCCATGAAACTCACTGGATGACTTTGGGCTAGTCACTCTCTCAATCTACCTCGTGGGTTGTTGTGAAGATACATGGGGTAGGGGGAGAACCAGATCTGTCACCTGCCACCTTGAGTTACTTGGAGGAAAGATGGTATGTCAATGTAAATAATAATAATGATGATGGTGGTGGTGATGATGATGATGATGATGATGATGATAATGTGAGTGATATAACTTCCCCTGGGAATTGCATTGTAAAAAATAGGATAATGAGACTTCTGGCACTGTGTGGCAGAAGGTATTAGATTGCTTGGACTCTTTTCCTGTTTGGAATCTATCTACACTACTGTTTTAAAATGGTTTATAACAGTTTTAAACCAGTTAACCAGTTTAAAACTGTTATAAATTGTTTTAAAGCAGTAGTGCAGATAGGCCCTTGGTGTGAGGACCCACCACCTACCAACCTGCTGTGGCCAAAATTAAAAATCTGCCTGCTTTAACAGTCAGGGAAGGGGTGTGCACAACAAAGCTCAATGAGCAACAGAACCAGAGATGCAATGATGTCACACTCTCTTAGATAGTAACTTTGTTCAGATGACACGTTAAGCCACAGTAGTTAAGCATTATGGCTTAGTATGCTGTGTGATCTATAATTTAGAGGGTTGTGTGAATCATTTCTAACCATGGTGCCTACATAACCACAGTTTAAACATACTCACTAACCATTTGCTGCAAAAGGGTTAGCAACCTAACCATGGTTTAGCATGTTGTCTAAACAGTCCCCTTGGTATTGTCAAAGATAGGTTATCAGGATAACCATCTAGACCTGGGTGGCTCATGGACCACATCCAACCCACAGCTAAAATTCATCCAGTTTACAGCACAAGCCCACTTTGGCACTTCCACCCCTTCCACCACGCCTAGCTCCACAGATTTCACAGTACCCCGATCTTCCAGGCTAGGAGTGATATGCCCAATGATGCTTGGTTCCCAGCTCCAGTCTCTGTACCTTCTGTTGGCTTCAACAACACTTGTTGGAACACCTCCGAGCACTGGGCCCAGTCTTATCCAACAAGGGGCCACAAAAACAACCAGAGACAAGGGTGAGGATGAGAGGGATTGTACCACACCTCTTTCCTTGTTTTCTCCCTCTGACCCCTCACTCATCAGCACCAGGGCCTTTTCACATTCACATTAAGTAAAAATAAACAAATCCCAGCAAGGTGAATTGAGCAGAGTTAAATCTCTGCTCACAGTGCTGATTAGACTCTGTCTTGTACACAAGAAGCTTGTAGTAGGGAGGGGGTTGCCCTCTGAAAACAGAAAAGCAGGAGGAAGGAGACTACACTAAAGTGGGGGGAAAAGCAAAGGGCCATGGAATGGGAGGGAGAAAGAGGGATGAAAAGGGATTGTGGGATGGGCATGATCATTTGTGGGAGTACATCCAATGAAGTGCTTCTTAAAAGGCTATCAAAACACAAGAGAGAGACAGAAAGAGAGAAATGGGGTGGCAGAGAGAGAGAGAGAAAGATTGGGTTGTAGAGAGATAGAGATGGGGTGGCACACACACACACACACACAGAGGGAGAGAGAGAGGGTAGAACAGAGAGAGGGGGTTGGGTGGTACAGAGAGAGGGGGGGGAAAGAGAGAGGGAGAGGGAGAGTTAAAGAGACAGAGGTGAGGTGACTGCAAACTACACCTGCCATTGGCTGTTCCCCCGATTGAGTATTCCTGTGATCAACTGTCCATCACAGGAAAAAAAGGTTCTCTGTCCCTGCCTAGACTGATGCTGAAATTACAACTGAGATGCCTGTAAGATGCACCTTTAGGCCCCTCAGCACTTTTCTTTTAAGTCTCACAGCTTGCAGTTCTAGGGAGTGAATCCACACACATATAAAGGATGAGTTAGTGATCTTCCTCCAGTAATTACCACAAACAAACATTTAGACTAGCATATATTGAACTTCATGGTTTTGTTCTTCCGCCCACCCTCCACCCCACAAGACAGAGATGGTTTTCATTCTGTGTCCTCCTGCATTTGAAAAAAACAGCAGCAATAATATGGCACACGCTGCGAACATTGCTCTTCAGCAACCTCTGCTGAACTGTCGCCAGAGCAGCTTTATTTGCTCAGCACATTAGACAAAGAACTCCTATAGAGTATAACTAACTGCCTGGTCCTTTCAACTTGGTTAGCTGTTGCAACTCAAAGAGAGGTGTAGATGTACGCAGGGGGCAGACTGAGGCAAAGCTCTGGATTTCAGTCAGAATTCTAAAGGAGCTATCCAAGGTGCTGAACCTATTTTGGGGGTTGGTTCAGCACCTTAGATAATTCCCTTTGCATTCTGACTGATTCTGACTGAAACCCATAGAGGTTTTACAGCCCCACTGACAACAGAACCACCAGCCTCCCCTGCTCAGGTCACAGATCTGAGAAAGGCCTCTGCTTAAGACAGCCATTGCAAGTAAGGTTAAGCTGAGTAGACCAATGATTCGATTCGGTGGCCCTGTTCAGACAACACACTAAACCATGTTTAGGCTGCTAACCCTTTTGCAGAAAATGGTTAGTGAGCATTTTTAAACAGCGGTTATGTAGCCACCATGGTTAGGAATGGTTCACACAACACACTAAGTCATGGCTCACATGACATGCTAAGCTGAACATGGTCAATACTGGGCAACTTTGCATGTTCTTACCCTAATCCTGATTTGATCGAGTTCATGTTGCACATACAGTCCAATCCTGCATGTGTTTAATCAAAAATAAGTTCCACTAAGTTCAATGGGATTTGCTTGCTTCTTTTTCTATCCTCTTTCCATCCTGTCTATACAGTACGTAAACCCCAATTCTCAAACAAAGTGTTTAGGCATCCATTTATGTCTGGACTAGGTGAACTATATCCACAGAAATAGCATTCAAAGCACAAAGGTGGAATATTGCACTAAGGCTGCCAACACCTGGGCAGGATCTACACTACTGCTTTATAGTGGCATTGAAGTGCACTGACAACTGTTAGGGCCCATGACACATTCTACATACCGTTTTCAAACCACTTTCATACTGTGATATCCTGCTTGGTGTAGAACTGGCCATGATGTAAATGGAGAGCTCTTGGTGCTGCAAGATCTGATTTCAAAATGCAAACTATCTTTAGAGCCTCCCCCTAGAGAAGGGTGTTTTCTCCCACTTTTGTTTTGTTTTTTAATCTCAAGTTCTTTCTGTCTGCAGATGAAGAAATTTGTGAATTTCAGTAAATTCTCTAATGAAAAATAAACTGAAACGAAATCACTGCTGTTCAGCTATTCCTTACCCATACTATGCTGTCCCTATCTACTATGTAGCTTTTTAAAGATGAGGAGCCTGTCAGAAAAAGAGGTGGCAACCCTAATTCAGGACCACATATATGGCTAAATACACAGGGAAGGATTCAAATCTGGATTTTTACAAGCTAAGCTCTCAAAGCCTTGGTCTTAACTGGACAAATCTGGCAGTTTTGACATCACTGCCAACTTCATTGCCAACATCCTTTCCAAACTTCACTGCTTGTCCATTACTATTTTTGTGTATCCCTGCTGGGAAGCAAAGCACATCACAGCCATGTGCCTGAAATGGAAAATGGTGACACCTCCTCTTTACTAGTCACAGAAGCGGGGAGAGGGAGAGTGAAGCAGAAGGCAGCATGATTAAATTGAAGCATGGATTTCCTAGCTAACTAATACAAATCTGGGTGGCTCAGAAAAACAAGGTAAGCATTACCACCTCAAAAGTTCTTCTCTGACTTGGATTAAAATCCAAGCCAGAAAATAGCTTTGTTGTGTCAATTAAAGAAGCAAGCCTAAAGGACCAGTATGAACAGGCAATATGAGGAAAATGGAGGAAGCAATTTCACATTTTTATACACAATCTTCTGTGAGGAGTAGAGTCTACACATTTTCTTCAGAAGCAGAACAATTCTGAGCCTAGGCCTATAGGAAGGATGGGCCAAGATGAACAAATAGTGAGGCAATTCTTAGTTAAGTTGCAGTTGGTTTAAATTGCACTTGGTTTAAGATGTGCCTGGTTCTCCAACCCTTCCAACCCCTCCAATGCACATTTTTCTGTACAAGGATTTCCCATTGAATTGTAATAATGAATAGCTGGCTTTTTGGAAGAAATCTGGGGTGTATTATGGTTCATACACATACATTAACTTTAAGTCCTTCCTTCCTCTGCCACACCTCCAAACTCTCCGCTTCAGAATTTCCTCAACCATTTACTACTCCAGCAAAGAGTGGCTAGGTGTCCTATTTTACAGAGGACAGTCCTCTATTTGATGGGCTGTCCATTCCAAATCATGTTTCAAGTCAAAAAACCATAAGGAGAGAGAGGCTTGTCAACAGTTAGCAACTGGACAGCAGACTGAGCAGGCACACAGATCACTTGGACCAGATCTATACCTTGTGTCATATCAAGGGATGAATGGACTATGTTGGATGCTCGCCAAGCTGCCACCATGCCCACCAAATGGGGCTGTGAGCCCATCCACCCTGGTCTGGAGCCTCCTTTGTTGTGCACAATGGAGGCTCTGGAAATTGTGTGCTTCCTCCTTGCGTAAATAGTGGCAGTAAAGACCACATTTATGTAAGATTAAAGATGTGAATGAAGCGTCCACGCCTTTCATCCTGTGTAAATGGGGCCTTTATGGCTAACATTTACACAATGTGAGAAATAAGCAATTTCTGGAGCCTCCATTGTTAAGCACAATGGAGACTCCAGAAATTTTGTATTTCCTGCCTTGCATAAACACTCCATTCATGCATTTAATCTTGCATAAATGGGGCCTTTACAGCTGCCACTTACGCAAGGTAGGAGATACTCAATTTCTGGAGCTTCCATTATGCATTGTGAATGTGTCATGGGCCAGCGAGCTGAATCCAGGATGGGGGCAGACATGGGGGAGTCCATTGGATTCCCTGAGCCAGTCAAGTACCTGCAACATCCCTAGTCATATTGATACGATACCATCATGGTGATGCTACATCCGTCTTGAGCATTTATATCTCTTTGGACACACGATGACATCTGTTGCAGTATTTTGGATAATACAGAATGAAAAGTGGAAAAGAATGCTAGAAAAGTGGTATATGGAATGTGCAATGAGCCCCAACAGTTTTCAATGCACTTCAATACCAACAAAAAGCATAGTGTAGATCTAGCCATGGTCTGTCTTCCTCACTATGGTCTGTCTTTCTCAGTAAAAATCATTCCCATTCATTCTAAATTTGCATCTACACATTGAAATTAGCATATACAAATCGTAGCAAAATAGGTGTCCTCCTTTGTCATGATGCATTTCCCCTTTCTAGCAATGCCTGAGTAGCCACCTTACTCCAGTAGCAGGAGGGAGGGAGGTCCATAGCAGTGCGCAGGGCATTAAAAGTGATGGGCAATACAGTTTCGCCAAGCCCTACTGACATATGTGATTGTGCAGTAAGGGGCAAGATGGACAGATCAGCATTTTATTTGCTGCTGTGCAGAGATGGATGGTAATACACTAAAGACTGACATCGACACAGCACGTTCACAGTGCAACAAATTCTATTTAGTCTCCAGCATAACCTGTCTATGTATAAAAACACCCCCTCCACTCAAATACCATTAAAACATAACAACCTATTCCAAAGCTGCCAGCACTTTGTGGCAAGAAAGAAAACCAAGCGTCTTTTTATGCTTTGTCAGGTGCCAAAAAAAAGTGAAGAGAGAGAGCGCGCTAGGGCAGCATTGAATGAACCTTCTTCTGTTGCTTAAAATGCATAGGTCTCTTGGGACACAGGTTAACCTCAAGGTATACAGGCTAAAGAATGTCTGACTAAAATGTAAAGCTGCTGTGCCCAGTGCATAGAGCAGGGCATTGCAAAACAAGCCCGGGCATTTAAACGGCATGAACTTTCTCACTGCCTCAACCTTTGTGATGAATATATACTCCAGCTGTCATTTTTAATACATTGACTAAACAAATGATAAGTAGGTCCTTTATAGTAGGAGTAGGGAGCCCCTTTCAGACCAAGTTCAGGTTTGATGAAACTCTCAGGAGCTGCATTCCAATGGTGGACAGGGCCAAAGGCAAAAGGGCAGGACTGAGGGCAAAAGGGGGCGGAGCTCACATACAAAAACTACTAGCATTTTGTACCTTAAAGTTCTTACTGCCAGTAACTAAGCTTTCCGAGAGGCATTCCAACTTTCTAGGTAGGGGACATGGCTAAGGTGTCCATATGAAAAGGAGGACAAGGCTCCTGTATCTTTAACAGCTGCATAGAAAAGGGAATTTCAGCAGGTATCATTTGTATGCATGCAGCACCTCGTGAAATCTCCTCTTTATCAAACCAGTTAAAGCTGCAGGAGCTATACGCCAGCACTCCTGCAGCTTTAACTGTTGTGAGGAAGAGGGCAATTCACCAGGTGCTGCATGCATACCAATGACACCTGCTGAAATTCATTTTTCTATACAACTGTTAAAGATACAGGAGCCCTGTCCTCCTTTCCATATGGTCACACTAGACATAACCCTCAGGGCCTGAGGTTTCCCACCCCTGCTTTAAAGGGTATATGATCTCTGCAGGAATCATCTAAGGGCCAAAGAGACTGAAGCCGCTGCATTTTCACTTTGACACCCCTACTGGTCTATTTCCAAACAAATCAATTTCCTACATTATTTGCATGGTTTTTTTAAATCTGCATGTGGCAAAGAATATAAAACCTTTTACCCCATCTTAGTACTTATCTACACTCACTGGCAGCTCCTCCCTAGCATTTTCCCGCCCCTAGCTGAAGATGCCAGGGACTGAAATGGCAAATCATGTGCTCTTACACTGAGCTGCGGCCAAATTAGGTACAGCTGTTGTCTTTCTTCACTAGTTACTAAAACATAAACATTTTTAGTTGAAATGAAGGCTGACGTCATAATCAAGTTGCCATTAGAACGTTCCCACATTTTTGAATGTGAAATATATTAGCATAGTAATGGATTGTTGTTGTTGTTGTTGTTGTTGTTGCTGTTCCTTTCCAGAAAACTACAGAATAATGAGTCAGGAGATATGGCTTCAAGGCATAATGTTTTTTTTTCCTTTTATAGTACAATCATGCAGAAATTCAGGCCTACCTTCTACCCTCATTTTTTTACTGTGCATCTCTGAGGCACAGGAGGAAATAACTTAAGGTCTGCAGCACTATTTAAGGCTTTTACCACATGTGTGCCGGATATGACAGACCCAATTAATATATTGTAATACATTTATCTTTTAATTTAACCATTTTAAATATTTATATTGCTGAAAGCATTATGATGCTATAATAATTGAAAACATCTTTAGTATTCCTGGCTGCCAGTAACTCATGTAGACACAAGACCCCGCTTTTGCCATTCTACCCTTTACGCAATACTAGGAGCTCAGAATCTTCTGAGTCACAACCCTGTTCTCCAAAGCACACAAGTGTTTATTATTTTGCTCTGCACAACTGCCTTCCCCCAGCACATAGAGCTTGCTGGATGAAGAGTAGCGGTTAATAAAGATAGGTGAGAATTTCATTTTAGCTTTATAAGAATTAAGCATAATTCATAAATTTCTCCATATTGGAAATAAATTTATATTTTCAAAAACTGAATGTTTTAGAAATCAAAACTGACAGATCCAGGCCCAAGGCTCTGAGTGCTTAGCTGGTAGAACTCTGGGCCTGAATCCCTGTATATTCAGTCATGTTAGTGGTGAATTAGGGTTGCCATCTTCTTATTCTGACAGGCTCCTAATCTCTAGCCACTGTATGGAAGACAGGTACAACACTGTATGGAAGACAGGTCTTTCCATGCTGAGGGTATCTGTATCTATTGACAGATGTGGCTGGTATTGGGACAGGGAGGGCAAAACCCTACTTGACTTCCTCCCTCTTGCAAACTCCAAGCTGTCCAAGCCTGGCCAAACAAAATAAAAATAGTTCACTTATATAACTGGATGTATAAAAGTTTAGTTAACAGAAAATTCATTACGAACACCTTTTTATTTTTATTTTTCCTGTTCTTAAAACAAACTGTCACTGTTTAAATAGAGGCTATGATTGTTGTTAAAAAGCATATTATTGTTGTTGTTGTTGTTGTTGTTGTTGTTGTTGTTGTTATTTGCATTTATATACCGCCCCATAGCCGAAGCTAGATGGGACAAAGGACTGGTGTAATTGGAGTGGTCTACTCATTGGCCCCACTCAGGCCACAAGGTTGAGCATAAGTGATCTTCCCATTGAGTGCTAGTTCTTCCTAACAATGGTTGATGGACAGTACTCTCTAGAGTTCATTGCCTACAGGGAGAACGGGGGAAGGGCAGGAATTCATCTGTCAAATATGATGGGCTGGAGGCATTGTTTGAAAAGATATTCACTTCTAGATTGTCAGACCCTAAAATCATTGCCAGATGTGTTTCCAATGCATAAAGGAAATAAAATAAAATGCCATTATCTGTTTGACACAAGGAAATGGGAGCTCATGAGCTGGAACTTTCAATCCACACAAGTGAAAGTCCACAATCCTGGTCTCTCTAGACAACAATGGAGATGAAGAAGAGCTGCACTGACTGCCAGTGTGTTTCTGGGCTGATATTGGCCTTTAAAACCCTAAGCAGGTTACTTGAAAGATAGCGTCCACCGATACCAACCTGTCCACACTCTGAGATCAGCATGGGAGACCCAGCTTGTGTGCCTGCCTCTATAAGAACAATTAAGCTGCCAGGCACGAGGGATATCGGGCTGAGCATAAGCATATGGAAAGCCTCCTCAGTAGTCCTCCCACCCCCGGCTTGTGGAACTTGTTCCACTTGATGTCCACTAGGCCCCATCATTATTGTCCTTCAAGCGGGCCTTAAAGACTTACCTTTCACCTTGGTCTATAATAGCTGTTGTATAGGTGGTGCTAGTTAGTTTTAATTGTAAAAAAAAAAAGGAGGGGAGTTATTTTATGCTTATTCATTGTTTATTATTGTTTTGTCATGTTTTATGGTTTTAATTTTGTAGGCCACCTTTGAAGGGTTTCCCCCAAAAGGCAGCCTTATAGGGATGTGCAAATCAGCAAAACTTATTTCAACTCGAGTCTGTATCAGATTGCAAAGTGAGTTCCCCCCTTTTCACATGTGAATACTTTTATGCATAGTTTTCCAAATGCACACATCTTTGAAATGTACAAATTCTCTCCCGTTGATTAATGCATATTTGTTCACATTTTTGAAATGTACAATTTTTTAATGAGCGTTTTTCAAATGTATGCATGGCATGCTGTTGATTTCTCCCCCCCCCCCATTTGGTTTGGTCCATGAATCACATTGCAGGCTCAGAAATGCATGAACGTGGACTGCAGATTGCATCTGAATCCATGTTCGGGCTGAAAGGTGCAAACTGGGTAAATCCTGATTTAAAAAATGAACTGAAATGGATTTTTCATACATTTTTAGTAGCTGTCTTCTAACATATATAAGAAGGTGAGGAGGACCAAATGCCAAAACCTTGCAATAGAAGAAGAAAGAGTATGGAAAGTTATCGGCATGAAAAGAGCGCCTATTCAGCTAATGTAGTGATATTGACATATCATTGAAGGATAACTTAAAACAAGTAAAAACAACAGGAGATTCTTGTGGACTGGAGTCCACTGGAGTCCACTTAATCAAATGCATGAAGTATGTGGGAGTGTAAACATTAAGGGCAGAATGAAATAGAATGCAGAAGTAAACATTTCTATTGTTATCGCCAAATGGGGGGGGGGGGTGAGAGAGAGAAAAGGCAGGGTGCTTCAAGCATATCACCATAGCGGCAAATTCCTGAAATGCTTCTGATGACCAAGTCAAATACAGAGGTGCCAGGGAGGGAACCATGGTTTGAGAAATTTATCTCCATCAATATTCTGTATATGCTGAGAAATAATAAACAAGCAAAAGACAGCGTGAAGCCTCAAAGCAGTGCTTGGATATATAAAAACTTAATTCAGAAATATGACTGGTTATAGTTCTTCAGTGAAGCATCATGCCTATAGCAGGAAAGCCATTATAAAATAAATGTTTAATTCGTATTGTGTTGCCTTGATATTGGGCTTCTTCTTGTCAAAGAGGTTGGATCACTGGTTTTACATAAGCACTGCTTATTTACTGTGAAAATTATTCCATTAGGTAATATTATTCTGGCTTTACTCAAAGCCTAGCCCACTTGCTCCATCAGTTGAAAATATAGTCAGTGCATGTCAGCAAGGTAAATTATATAGCATCATCTGCTAAAACTGCCCATTTCATTCCTGGTACTCCCAATACATCTAATGCAGCTTACCATGCCAATTTTTTTAAAAACTCATTAGGGACTAATAGGGGCCATATTAAAAGTATTTCTTGTTAAAAGGCAAGTATTTTTAAAAAGTGTTTGCAGGGAACTTGAAATGGATGTTAACACTTACTATGCACTATATGGTATAAAAAAGCACAGAATTTTTTAAAATAGCTTAGCTTGCACGTTTGATCCAAGGAAAGAAAAACTATACAATCTAAATGTAAATGTACTGATGAGCTACATTCTGATACTGTGGAGGGAAACAGCCCAGTAACTTTCTTGGTATATTTTCTGTATTGTTGTTTACTGCAGTCAGAATAAGAGAAGCTAAAATGATGGTGTGTCCAAAGTATAATGATCCCATTAGGGCTGATCCAAAGGCCAGTGCTGCAGAATTTCTTGATCTTAGGTTGGGCCATAGAGAGGGCAAAAATTTACCAGAAGATTGTGAGTAATATCTCAAGAGGATGTTTGAGTTGAAAAGAGCTTTGGGACTGGGACTACTTATAATTTCATGAGGGGGAGAGTGTTACCTCTCTCTTTTATTACATATATTAGATTGAATATAATAGAATATTATTTTATATGGGGGTAAGCTTGGCTGTCTGTCATGAAATTGTAAGCAATGCTGAAAGTGTTGAAACCCTTCTAGGAGCCCCATTGTAGGCACAGAAATGCTACTGCACCTTACTGGATGACAAAGGTTCAGTGAAGCAACTCTAGGTGAAATAAAACTGCTAAGGTACATTTTTCATTCTGCTTGTGATGAGAAAAATATAGAAAGAATGGTACAGAACATAACCAAGACCAATATTTGAAATCCCATTGTTTTGAATGAAAGAAATTTAAGCACTTTTACTTCTCCCATTGAAGGGAGGGATGCTTGTGGAATTCAGCCATCATGAATTCTGCTGTAAACTGAATTGATTTGCACCTCTGCGGCTACTTTTGCTGAGGTTGGTTGGCATAACATGACTGATTAATTATGCCCTTTGCTGTGAAGAGGATTCCTGGCTTTTCTAGCTTGTTTCCCTGTAGGCCCCCTCTGATGTGCAAATCAGCAATACCCAACCTCACCAAAGTTCTCCAAATTCCATCCCAAAGCTTGTTCTGACTCGATTCTGCCTCAGATTGTGAGTTTAGGATTTGATGGCTTTATTGGCCCCTTCTAACACTACTGTTCTATGTGTCTATGATTCATTTTCACACAAAAACTAGTGCACATTTTTCCACACGTACACATCTGTTGCATGCATACACATGCATGTATGCATGTGTATGCATGCATACACATTCTTCTCCTATTGATTAAAGCATATTTGTGGGCAATTTTGACAAGTATGCTTTTTTTTCATACACATCTTTCAAATGTATGCATGCTGTCAAACACCGGTGGGTTTTTTGGTACATGAATCACATTGCAAGCTTGGAAATGTATGGACTTCAACCACAGATTGCATCCAAGTCTGTGTTCAGTCCCAAAGATGTGAACTGGGTAAATCCTGATCAAAACCAAACTGAAACAAATTTCTTATACATCCCTACTCCTTAGTCAGAGTTTGATAGTGGTGCATGGCTGACTAATTGTCTTGATATCCCTCCCAACACATGTTTCAGGCCCCTGGGAAGATTGAATCTTGAAGCTGAAGGTTTTGCTGGTTTTAAAGAATTACGTTATTGCCAACTGATGGATAGTGCAGAGTAAAACAAAAGGTTGGTACCATGCATAGTTTCATCCACTGCTGAGGCAAAGTAGATACAAATAAAAAATAAAGAGGACATAGCTCCACAAACCCTGTAAGCTCTACCAGCTGAACAGATACCACAAGTATATAAATGGTAATGGGGGGAACGCAAAAACATGTGGAATCCAGATATTACACCCTGAACCTCTGTGTGCTCATCCAATCCTCCATCCTGTAATTTCCACCCTCCTTCATGCAAATCTTCTTTAAATGTGTTCCAAGATCACCTTTGAAGAATATAGGCATTTTTTTCCCTGACTGAAGATTAATTGTTCAAACTATGTATTGCCAAGTCTTTTTTTCCCTTTTGAATTTACAAACGTTCTCTCTTACGTTGTCTATTCACCACTTGGGAGTATGACATTTATGTGATTGCATTTCATGTCATGTCATTTTGCAAACATCTTCAAATGCAACGTTCTTGATTTGGGAGGAAGCTAATTCATGCAAACCTTTTAAAATCTGCGTAATACACTGGGAGTATGATGGACCAGCCATCTGATTATTTTACTATGCATTGCAGATTTTCAGCATACAGGACTTGGGCTGCGAGTGGGCATTTGGTGAAACACTCACACAATGGCCAGGTTTGCATATCACACAAAGCCACCCTGTGAATAAGCCACCATGCGTTGGTTATTTGCTCACTGACCTGACAGCCGATCAAGCTTGCCATGACTTGTCCCTGCCCCCTCATTCCTCCTCAGTTCTCCCACAGGATTCAGCATGAATCCCACTCACCTTTGCAGTGGAACTTCTCATTTCCTTGGTCCCTAACTCAATTTTTGCTGCTCTGGCCAGCCAGCTCTGTAGGCATTCCTGAGAACCAATAACAAAGTCACCCTGCTGGGTTTGGACAACACAACAAGCCACCAAGGGCATCAACCACCACCACCCCACAGAAAGCCATGGGTTCTTCTCTGGGTAGCTTGTTTATGAAAAATAAACTCCCCTGCAGAAACCATGCCAGGTTCACACAACACAACAACCCCACTATGAGGATCAGCCATGTTGGGTTATCATGTTGTGTAAAGCTGGTCAACTTCTTCACAGTACATCCACAGCAATGCAGGCTGAAATCATCTCACATCTTGCTATGTGAAATTTTCATTTAAATTGTCCCTAATTTTCTATTTTATTTATTATTGCATTAATGTCCCAACTTTTGTCCTCCTACAAGGTATTCAAGGTGACTTACATATTTCTTCTCCTCTCCACTTTTATCCATTTAGAATTCTGTACATGTCTCATGTAGGGTGGCTATGTGTCCTCCTTTTTCATAGAAGACAGTCCTCTATTTGAAGGGCTGCCCAGCACATTTCCTTTCAGTGCCCTCTTACAACTCTCCAAATAGAGGACTGCTTGCTATAAGGTATGACATCTGGTCACCCCATGCTAGGCTTGGTAGTGATATTCACTCTCAGGTAAGTAGGTTTAAGATGGCAGCCTAAACTGGAATCCCCAGTTTATTAGGACCCCCCCCCCATTTTAATGGGTTTAATTCTTTGTTAGTATCTTATCTCTCAAGGGATGCCTCCTCTAAGGAGTTGCCTGCTGCAACGTATATATGCAACATCTAAAAAAAGTACATTTTCCCACTTCAAAGCAATTGTTTTAGTCATGTGCAAATTTAAACAATCAATTAACTACTACTTCTTTAATTAGAAAAAAGCTCTAAATAAAACAGATTTAAAACCTTGCAAATTAAAATGAGATCAGCAGAGTAACATTAATAAATACTATCAAAAATCCCTAGCAGCTTCAAAACCAGCTAAAGGCTTCCGGGGGTGGGGGGGAGGTCTTCATTCACCTGTTGCATAACATTTAACCATCCTGGCACTAGGTGAGTAGCCCTGGAGAAAGAATTCCACAGACAGGGTGCCACTTCTGAAAAGAACCCATCCCTGTTTCTTGTGGTGGGAGCACTCAGAGGACAGCCTTTAAATGTTCTCTTGAATAGGGCTGTGCACTGCCTTGGGCCAAATCCCCGAAAACAAGGCAAGGTGGGCTGATTCAAGCAGCCTCTCCTCGGTTCTGAATTGGATCCAGGTCAGCCCTAGACACCCTGAAGTCCCGGCGGCAGTGGCTCTGGGTTGGGGTGGCAAGGAGGTGGCGAGGGAGAGAGCAGAGAGTTGGGAGTCCAATGGACTCCTGCTCATCCTTGCACCCAGCTTTCCTGTATGGTCAACACCCAGGGACCTGCAAGGCCGAGTTCCCTTGGTGGGCCTGAATCTTGCCTTGGCTTCGGCAGCGAGGTGAGGTGGGCAACCCCGAAGCACCCCGAGTCAAATTGGGACCATTTGGGGCGCTCCAAAAGGGCCTCCAAGGTGAATCGGGGAGACCTTGCACAGTCCTACTCTTGAAGTATAGCTCATCATCCAAGAGGAAGCAACCCCCATGAGGCATCACAAAAATAAGTATGTCATTTTATTCCAGCATAGAATAAACCAGAGGTGTAGCCTGAGGACCGTCTAAGGCCTTTACTACACTGCCCAAGAATGCTCTGACCCCACCAATTCTCTCCCCTCACCAATTCCCTCCCTACCTGTACTCTCCACTCTCTCCCCAGAGATCCTCATACAGATAGCTCTTTCCCCATCACTGCTAGCAATGAGGAAAGAATGATCTGAATCAGGATGGCTGTGTTGTCTGTGTCTGGGTGCATCAGATGTGGCCCTTAGAGCTGAAAAGGTTGTGCACCCCTGGAATAAACCATGTCTTTCCAGCAGGGGTTGCTGGAGGTGAGGGAATGATCCCTACCCAACTGCCTTCTCAACTGGAACCCTGCCAGCCAAATGTAAATAGTATTTACTAGTAAACTAGAAGAAGAGATTGACACTAACTACAATTATTTATACTTTTAAAGCAGTCATTATGCCAGCAAATGCCCTTGTGCTAATGTGACACCTTTCTCCTAACAGAAGCCAAACGAACCCTGGGAACTACAGACAAGTGAGAAACAGAAGGAGAGCCTAATTAAGGACAGACTAGGACAGCATTTGGAAAAGCATAAACTGACAGGGTCAAAGCAGCAAATTTTTTGTACAGGAAAATCTTCTGTTCTTTTCCAGCCTAGTAAAGTTCTTTGTATTAAAATAAGTTAATCAAAGGAGAGAAAGTGACCTGATGAAGGTTATGTGGTTGGGAGATTCATAAAGCTTTTGATAAAATTCCCCATAAGAAATGACAAAAAACATGAATAATCACAGAGTACAGAGCCAATCCGAGTCACAGATTAAAAAGTGGGTGCATGGATGGAAAATCATCCTGTTGAATTAGCATAGGATAGAGAGCTCAGGGTAGAGAAGAACAGTGTTGAAATCCAGTGTTGCATAAAGAAGATGAGCAGGAATTAAGGACTAATGAGAGTGGATCATTCATTTCACATGGGTTCTCTATTTTATGAAGGCCAACCTAGCACAAATCTGTTTGATTTATTTGTTTCTATTACCTGTGTATTTTTCAAAGGTTTCTAATACGTGTGTGTTTTTCTGTGTGTGTGTATGTGTGTGTATGTGTAAGTACACACACACACACACACGCATGATACAATACAATACAAAATTACAGTGGCCTTGTCCAGATTCCAGCCAGCCAGCCAGCCAGGCCCTCTTTCATACATTCCGTTCCATTCCCCCTTCCCATTTTCTTCCAGAGATTCATCCAGCATTCCATGCCTACTAAGTATGCCCAGTCCTCCTTGAGCTATGTGGGGTCCCCTCCTTAGTTCCCCCTCTAAATTAAGGGTTAGATCTCAATATAGTCATGACTAACACAGATCCCATTGATTTCAATGGGCCTACTCTGGGTATGACTGAATCTAGATCCAAGCCATCATTTGTATTTTTTGCAAATGTTGGGGTTCCTGCAAGACTGCTGATACCCCCTTCTTGTGTGTGGATGGTGCCATTTTGGCTAATAGAGATCTACATTCAGTGAACGAATTGGGTGTTAATATATAGGATTAGAGTGAAGCTCAAAGTGAAACAAGGAACTGTTAGGAGTCAACAAGTCCTTCCCTTTGTCTAGTGGGGAACCCAAGCAGATCCCCTTCTCTGGTCTTGAAGGCTGATGCAGGCACACTTTCTGATCTAGAGCCCTCTTGTGGGTGGCAATGCACACATGATGTTCCATGATGTACAGATCCTTGCACATTTCAATTGAAGGGGCAACTGCACATATGCAAAGGTATGCATAGGTGGCCTCCAATAATATGAATGGAACTGCATTTATAGCCTTGGGAGCTCCAATTAGTCATTAATTGGTTTGGAGCTCCATCATTGAAAACAGGTAGGCAAGCAGGAAAGGCCACTACAGTGAAAGCAAAATTCCATTATTCATGATTTTATCGTAGCTATTCATCCCGTTGCATATCATCCTTAAAACTAAACTGGAGCCTTTCCAATGAAATCAATGAGGTTTGAATCTGCCCTTAACCAAGTATTTTTACCATGATAGTTTTTCAAATGAAAGATGAGAAAAGACATCCTTTTTAGTACAGTAATTCAAAGCCAATTCTAATAAAATCTATGCATTACAAGACATAATAACTGGTTTGTCATTTCCTGCACATACTTCTAATTTGTCTCCAAACAGAGAGATTCTTGATTTCCCATTATCATTATACTTCTCAGGCTAGAATCCCCTGCAAATTTTATTAATATACTTCTTCTTTCTCATTCTGGCCGTTGTTAAATAAGACAGAAACACCAGTCCCTAAAGATCATATGAACTCCTCTGATTCTGAGATGTTAATCTTGAAAATGATTTAACATTTTAGCTATTTTATGAAAATTACTTGGGAGAAATGAATGAATCCAGTAAATATTTTACAACACACTGCCTTTAAAAAAAACAAAAAACAAGAGGTTTAAATGGTGGCATTTATTTCCTATATTCCCTACTACTGCTTATGCAAAAGTATATATTAGAAAATGAGTCTTAAAATCCAATCATTCATAAATTTTCCAGACCCACTGACACAAAACTATCAATTGACCACATTCAAAGACTACAAATCAAGAAGTTTGACTGTATACATTTGGACCTGAATTGAAACAATAGTTTCCTGTCCCACTACAGGTATGAATTATCATAGGAAAGCTGGGGTGATTATATTATCACCAATTACTGCTATTCAGAACAATCACTTTGCTTATACAGAGGGCTCATCTACACCTAAGGGTGTAGAGGGACACGGGGGGTATCCCGAGATTTCCTGCTTCCGGGATTATCCCCCAGTGTACGCATGGCAGCGTGACATCTCGGAAGGCAAGAGGGACGTTGCAGGCACCATATCCCCCCACCCCGAATAATGGAGCTGGTTGCACGACTGAGCTCTAGCATCTGTAAGTTTTTAAAAAATGACCCTTTGAACTGTTCCCCCCATGCACCCCCAATGGGCATGGACTGCCCCCACACAGCTCCTTGCCCATTTTAAGAGCCCCGCTACTTGTGGGGAGGAAGGGAGGAGGCGGGAGCGGGTGCCAAACCGCCTGTGGTCCTCGGTATGGTCCCAAGACCACGAGGAAAACCGGGATAACTGAGGGCCCAGTTATCCCAGGAAAATAGAGGGGTCATCCCTGCTTGCCCCCAGGATCCCCTGTGCATCATTTAGATGCACAGGGATAATCTCGAGACGACCCCAGGAAAAAAGGCTGGTGTAGACATGGCCAGAGAATTCTCACTTTTCTTTTTGGCTTCATTTCTCCTTTCTTATCTCCTTGTATCTGCCATATTATATTGTTTCATGCATCTGATGAAAAACTTCTAGTCCATGGAAGATTATGCCATAAGAAATGTGCCAAGTTCGAGGTAACACAAGTCTTGGTTTTGAAGCAACAGACTAACATGGTCACCCCTCTGGAAGTTGAGATACTTCTTTGTGGCCAGGATTACTGGATAGTGATGGAGAACCTTTATATACAGTGCCCAGTATATAGAGAGGTAGTAGGAAATATTAGGTTATATTCAGTGATGTCATTCCATTAGCACACACATTTGCAGAAACTCTATTTTGTGCAATTGTCAAATCCAATACTTTGATTCCAAGCCATTTTGCAAGTCATTGCACAAGCACTTTCACAACTCAGTACAACTTCATAACACTACGTGTTGCTTGTGCTTGTGGCACAACTTGTTCCACTTCCACTTATTTCACTGGGTACAAACCTCGTACAGAACAATTCCACCTCTTGTACTTTTCCTGCTGGCATTACTTTAGGAATGCCTGAATAAGGTTCAGAATTAAATTCTCTTCCAAATTCTATTTAAAATGGTTTTGGGATTAAAAAGTATGGCTCTATGAGGTTAGTGGAAGACTTTTTCCAAAATTCTGAACTCTGTGGAATCTGCTGCTTGTTAATTTGGGAATTGCTTCATATTATCTCACACAGCACCCTTTTAAGACTCTGAAGGTCAAACTTCATGTTCCAAAGCATGTTGCTGACCCATCTCTTGTGTGCCTGGCTCCAACTGGGATCAGGATCATCGTGCACCTCTCCCCATAGCTTTTTGTTTCCCCCAAATTCACCTGATGGAGTTAGAAAGCTCCCACTGTCATATTTGACCCCGAGAGACCCATGAGCTGAATGTTCCTTTAAGGATCTCTTTTCTTTTCACTACATCATGTACTGGTTGCCAGTGATAATAATACTAAAATAATAATCAATAATAATAAGTACAAATCAAAATAAAAACTAATTATACAATTAAACTAAATTTTAAATGTGCTGTGTCCTTCATTTATCATTACAATGTCCATATACTCAGAGCTGAAGCAGGCATACATTGTTATACATCCAGTTGCAATGCATACTGAACAAATCTTCCCCATATAGCTTCAAACGATGTTGACTCAGATTTTCCTTGGATTTGAAGTAAATCATATGTTATTTTCTCAGAGATTGCCACAGACCAAATATTACGATACCATGCTGATAAATTCAAATTGTCCAACTTTTTCCACTGTTGCGTAATTGTCTGTCGAGTAGCCGTCAGTAAGAATAATATTAAGTCTTTGCATTTCAATCCAGTATTAAGTCCATTATATATTGATAATAAAAACAATTCTGGATCATATACAATTGTTTCTCTAGTAATAATCATTATTTCTCTATGTATTGATCTCCAGAATCTTTGCATATATGAGCAAGACCACCATAAATGAAAATACGTGCCTTTTATCTTGCATCCTCTCCAACAGAGAGGACTGCAAGTTTTAGTAATATGCACTGGTTGCCAGTGATGATGTCGCCACCTCCATGCATGCATCCCCTATTGCCATTCCCTGAAAAGATGCAGGAGAACTACATTTCATGGACCACTTCTTATGTAGCCTTATGACTTCAACCCTCATGATGCACTGTCAGCAAAACAGTCATGCGGAGGAATGTGTGGGTTTAGGATTGCAAAACACAAAATACAGTGTTTTGGCTTTACAAAATGGCAGATGTGCTAAGAACATAAGAAGAGCCCTGCTGGATCAGACCAAGGGTCCATGTAGTCCAGCACTCTGTTCGCACAGTGGCCAACCAGCTGTTGACCAGGGAACCACAAACAGAACATGTTGCATCAGCACCCACCCACCCATGTTCCCCAACAACTAGTGTATACAGGCTTACTGCCTCTGACACTGGAGGTTGCACTTAGCCATCAGGACTAGTAGCCATTGATAGCCTTTCCCTCCTGGAATTTATACAGGAAATGTATGTCTGAGCAGCCTGGCTATACGAATGTGCACAATACAACTTTAGAAGTGGTCTTGCACCATTCAGGAAAGGATATCGTCTTTATTGCTCTGTGTGATTCTACAGCTACTTTCACAGTTTTAGTCTTGCCAGCCTGCTTTTTGTACGTGCGTGCATGTCTTTCTGTCTTGACTCACTCTGGTCTCTGCTTCCCTTTCTTTCCAGTGATCATGCAGCTCAAGGTTAAGTGAATATTGAAGGCCAAACAGAATAAAAAGATGGGGAACTCGAGAGACAATGTAATACGGACCCAGTTCCCACTGCTCTCCCCAGTATCCTGCAAATTGAACAAAATGTCAAGCTGGAGGCACGATATCCTTACTGCCCTTCTACTTTGAGTTTGAAGAGCAACAGGGTGTTCGCTAATAAAAACACCATGCCTTACAGAACAATATCTTTTTAGCACTGCCAGAGAGCGAGAGAAAGTACTCTTGACTCATCTCTTTCATTGAAAGAGCAGCCAATTTTTTTTTTTTATAACAACAACAAGAGATGGGAATCAGGAGAAGGTGTCACACACAGAGACTCTGAGCTCTGTGACATGTGCTTCTGTCAAATCCAGGCCTAAACAAATCTCTCTACCTGCTATGCAAAACGTGAGATCATTCAAAAGTGATTCACAGAGAATGGGGTAGGGAGTAATAAGAAAGCTCTTGCTGCAGTTGAATCATTCTACTTTTTTTTTTTTTTGTAAAGGCAATGGCAGGAAACTTGACTGCCTCTGTCCAGCATCAGCATACGAGATATATCCCAATCTTTGTCATTGTTCATTTAGAATATCCCTGTATAATGAATGAGATGGGCAGTAGCAGTCAGGCTCTTGCTCCAACACAACTTCTGTGCAGCTTTTAGGTGCATATAGGTAGACTGACCATATGAAAAAGAGGACAGGGATCCTGTATCTTTAACACTTGTTTAGCAAAGGGAATTTCAGCAGGTGTCATTTGTATGCCTGCAGCACCTGGTGAAATTTCCTCTTCATCACAACAGTTAAAGCTGCAGGAGCTAAACTAGAATGACCAGATACAAAAGAGAGCAGGGCTCCTGTAGCTTTAACTCTTGTGATGAAGAAGGGATTTCCCCAGGTGCTTCATGCATACAAATGACACCTGCCGAAATTCCCTTTGCATTACAACTGTTAAAGATACAGGAGCCCTCCTTTTCATATGATCACCCTAATATAGGTTCTGCATGCAAACAACAATGGAACCATTTACCTAGGGAGGTCGTGGGCTATCCCACACTAGAGGCATTCAAGATGCAGCTGGACAGCCATCTGTCAGGTATCTTTTAATGTGAATTCTGGCATTGAGCAGGGAGTTGGACTCAATGGCTTTATAGGCTCCTTCCAACTCTACTATTCTGTGATTTTGTGCAGATGTTCTGATGAATGCATGGATGTTGACCATGGGGACGGAAGGTGCAATTTCAACCTCACCCCCCCTCCACACACACATCCAATGTATTCATGCTACATGGATATATGGAATAAAGAAGTCAATAATCTATGAGGAAGGCCAGATGCCCTACTCTGTGGAAGATGGCACTATTTTGGGGAAGTGTCAGAGGACAGTCCTCTATTTAAAAGTGCTTTCTGTTTGATGGGCTATCCACTCCAAGTCTGCTTTAAAGTCAAAGTACCATCAGAAGGAAGAGGAGAGAGGGAACTGGACATTCCCATCATCAGCACCTGTACAAAAGGCTAAGCAAGCGAACGGGTCTCTAGTCACTCTTCTCCACTATGGTGAGATGTATTGCATTTCTATGTGAATTATAGCAATTATGTCCAAATGTGTATCTATACATATAATTTTGTGTATGCAAATATTATGCAAATTGGTGCCCTCTGCTGTCTTCTTTGTTGGGATTTATTTCCTATATTTTCACAATACGTAAGTGGCCACACTAAAATCTATATGCCATGGATACATTGCACCTTGCAGCAATGGACAAGCTTGCATTTGCATTTCCTCTTGTAAGTAGGTTCACCTCTAATTATCATGCTGCCCTGTCCTATCGAATATTAAAATAGCTCCACTGACATGGTGATCTTATTCTTAATCTTTACAGCAGCATTTGCTTCATACTGTGATTCATGGAAGTAACAGCACAAAACGTATTTCATACAGTACTATGCATTCTCTACATTCAGAGACCAGATAGACAACCAAATAACTCCTAGGCAGGATCTACACTACTGCTTTAAAACGTTTTATACCAGTATTGACAACTGTTGGGGCTCCGGACACACTTTGAGCCTATCTACACAGTCCCTTGGAACGTTTTAAATAGTATTTTAAAACGTTCCAAATAGGTGCGTTCCAAAACATCTTAGGCCACATTAAGGAGTACTCACATTACAGGATAAAACTTCTCCAGTTTTCAAAGCAGTGTGTGCGGTCACACACTCTTCTGCCCTGTCTCTTTCTATTTTGTTTTTACAATGAGCTTAGGGCAAGGCATTGTGGGCGCTGTAGTTCACTTGCCCACTTCCTCCTTAGTTCCTCTTTCAATCCCTAGCTTTCGATGAGTATAGGGCTAAGGATTGTGGGTGTTGTAGTTCACTTGCCCACTTCCTCCTTAGCCCCTCTTTCTTCCCCACCAATCAACTGCTAAGCATTTGAGCACTGTAAATGAAGCACTGCCCCCATGAATCACAAATGGTAAGGAAGGACACATTATTTTACTTAAAATGATTTATTAAAAGTAAAACCGTTGTATATAGCTGAAGTGAGTTTTTAAAAACCTCGGGTATACATCGTTCAAGGGAGTGTGTCATGTGGCCCAAAGAGTTTTCGTAACCCTTATAAAACGTTAAAAACCTAGTGTGTAGATTGGCTTTTCATCTACAGTTTTCAAACCGTTTTCAAAGTGTCACGTCCTGCTTGGTGTAGTGACAAGGAGGCTATGTTTGAACCTCTATGCTCTTCAAAGCTCCAAAAAGTGTCTTTACACTGATATTTTCTTTTCATATTGGCCTCCTTTTGCTTCTGCAATGTATGTTTTATAGTTTCACTGCTAAGAGCTGCAATTATATGATAAAGTGGTTGACTGTATGGGCTCATTTTAGGACTGGTTCAGAGGTTCCTTGGAGCTATTGTTCACACTCCTATGAATCCACCTGTTTTCTCTGTTTACTTGAGCTTTGTAATTTTCAAAGCACCAACATGTATTTCCAGGATCTCTTTTTTAACAACAAAATAGCTGCAGTCTATGAACACCTGGTACACAATTTACAGCACTGCTCAAGCAAAGGGGAAAAAAACAGGTAAATACACTGAAGGCAAAAGGGCAGACCATCCCCAAAATGTTTGAACTGCCCCTTTGTTCCTTGGACACCGAAATCTTCTTTCCATATTGGCCCCCTTTTGTTTCTGTAATGTATCTTGCATAGTTTCACTGCATAGTTTCTCTCATTCTTACACTCTGAATGGCTTCAGTACTCAAGATGGTATAGTCCTGCCCTTGACCTTCACTCCTCCAGCAATACCACATCAGCTTCCTTAAGATCTCTCACTCACTTAAACATTCCTCACCATTCTTCCTTGCTGACCCTATTTTCTTTATTTATACAATTATTTAGTAGTCACCTTTCAGCTCCAAACAGCCCCTTCAAAATGACATATAAATTAAAACACATAAATCAAGACCACAAGAAACAAAAAATATAATGAACAAATAAAAACAGGAGAAAATATGTTTTCAAACAGAGGGAGCATTATCTAAAATCACAGAAATGCCAAGCCTGTAGTTCATTTCCACAAACACCGATGTGGTGCCACATCTCCCTTCTTCTTTATTTACTAATTAGATGTATATACTGCATTTCTTCTGAGGAACTCAAGGTGGTGTACATGGCTCCCCGCCACTATTTTTATCCTCACAGCAACTCTGTGAGGTAGGTTTGGCTGAGAGAAAGTGGCTTGCCAAAGGTCACCAAGTGAACATCAAGGTTATGTGGGCCTCTGTTTTTTGGGTTCTAGTCCAAAATTCTAGAACAGGGGTGCAAAACCTCAAGTCCAGGGGTAGGGTGACCAGATAAAATCCAGGTCAGGACTCATGTAACTTTAACAGTTGTAGAGAAAAGGGAATTTCAGCCCGTGTCATTTGTATGCAATTCGTTCCTGGTGAAATTCCCTCTTCATCACAACCGTTAAAGTTGCAGGGGCCCTGCCTTCTTTTGTATATGGTCACTCTAGTATAGTGCCTGCTAAGTCAGCTAAGTCATCTACAAAGCTATATTCAGCAAACAAACATTTCTTTGCACTTTAAGAGTTTAAAGCTTAGGAACTTTTTTCTAAACTAACACTTGGCTAAACTAAGTGAGACAACTGTTCTTTCAAGAAAAGGGAAGGTCTTTTTTCTGAAGCCCTTTCACTTCAAGGAGGATTTCTTGGAAGAAGCTTTGGTGACAGGCTGGTCAAGCTGACTGCCTCTTGCCTACTTTTAGCTCCGCCTGTTTGAACTTATGGCGGACCCTGGAATGGCCAGCTCTGAAGTCCCCTCCCCCTCAGAGGATACCTGAGTTCCCACAGACTGTGAGTTGCTAATGTTTTCGCTAATAAGATCTAGTGAAGATTCCTCCCTGGCGAGTGAAGAGCTTGGGAGAATCCCCTCCCCTACTTCCTGTGTAAGCTGGGACATTTCTAGTCCTGTTTCTTCAGCTTCAGAATCTGATTCAGATTGATGGCTTGAAACTCCTTCACCCACACGAAGGGGAAGAGGCCTGGTCATGACACCATGTGATTTGAGTGCTGATTTTCAGCTATTTCAAGCCTCTTGCTTCCAAAGATATCTTACCACTCTTTTACTTCATTCAGTGCCTTCCATAGCAGAGAAACTCAGTTGCTTCTTTGACCACATCACACATTAAAAAAAACCTCCACTTTTCTCATGTAACATTGTCTGTATTCACAAATGTCTCCTTGTAAATGCCTTGTAAAAGAACAAATTTCAACTCTTTCTGTTTTCCCCATGTCAGCTCTATAGCAAGGATCTTGCCTGTTTTCCAAGGGATAACATTTATCCTACCTACTTCAACCTCTCTGCTCCTGTTCAGCCTGGCCTGAATATCCGGCAACCTTACTTTTTCTTATTATTATTCAAATCTTGGAGTGACTCCACCCCCTCCCCTCAAATAAAACCCCATCATGACATTACTTTGGAACTCTTGCTTCTCTCTTTGAAGTTTTAAATAAGTATATTTTAAGAGCAGATGGAACAGTGGATCATAACCCAGTTTGAGAGTACATAAAACCTGTTCAGCATCTTCAAAAGAATGAAAATGAGAGAAGCGTAATCCTGGAATTAATATACTTCATGTTATAAGCCACTTATAGTAGTTCTTCTCACTCACATAGTCAGTCAGTGTACAAGGCTCTTATACCTTAAGCTACACACCAACACACAAATATTCCCAAAAACTACAGCACCCTACCTAATACACCTATGAAGAGACAGAGCAGTGAAGTGGTTAGTGTGTTATCCTACCACTAGGGAGGGTTGGGTTCCAACAAAACTCATTGGGTGATCTTGATGTAGTCACTCAGCCTATCTACACTACTTTAGTGGTTCTGGTCCTACCTCTTGGGCAGGTTCCAGATGGTGATGCTTGGGGATAGCTGCTCTTCAAAGAAGGAGCTGCTATGGGGTGTACCACAAGGTGCCATTCTTTCCCTAATGCTGTTTAACATTTATATGAAACCGCTGGGAGAGATCATCCGGAGGCATGGGGCAGGGTGCTATCAATACGCTGATGACACCCAAATATATTTCTCTATGCCTTCGACAACATCGTCAGCTAAGGATAGTGTGTCTCCTCTGAACGAATGCTTGGAGGCGGTAATGGGCTGGATGAGGAAAAACAAACTGAAGCTGAATCCAGACATGATGGAGGTGCTTGCTGTCAAAGGCCACAACCTGGGTTTGGAGGTGTGTCAACCAGTTCTGGCTGGGGTTACACTCCCCCTGTAAGACTGTGTTTGCAGCTTGGGGGTACTCCTGGATCTGTTGCTCCAAGTGACAGCTCAGATAGACGCAACGGCCAGGAGTGCCTACTATCAGCTTTGGCTGATATGCCAGCAACGCCCCTTCCTAGAGTTGAAAGACCTAAAGATGGTAGTTCACGCACTGGTAACTTCGAGGCTTGACTTCTGCAATGTGCTGTACATAGGGCTACCTTTTTGCCTAGTCTAGAAACTTCAACTAGTTCAAAACATGGCAGCCAGGTTGGTCATTACCAGGTACACCTAGGGGTGACCACATGACACTAATTTTAAAATCACTTCATTGGCTGCCAATCAGTTTCCGGGCGAAGTATAAAGTGTTGGTTATTACCTTTAAAGCCCTACATGGTTTGGGTCCAGGTTACCTGCAGGATCGCATTCTCCCGTATAATCCACCCCGCACACTCAGGTCCTCTGGGAAGAACTTACTCCAATCAGCCAGAACTAGGCTGACGAGTGTTACCCAAAGGACCTTCTCATCTGCCGCTCCCAGACTGTGGAATGGCCTGCCGGAGGAGATTCAACAAATTAGCAGCCTTCATGAATTTAAGAGAGCCATGAAGACTGATCTCTTCTGGCAGGCCTACCCAGTTGAATTTTAAGATGTTTTTAATGATGTATTAGTTTTTATTTGTTTTAATATTTCATCTATTTTGTGGTCCTTGTGTTTTATATTTGTTGTTGTTCCCTGCCTCAATCCGGAGGAAGAGGCGGGTTATAAATAAATATATTATTATTATTATTATTATTATTATTATTATTATTATTATACGGTTTTAAATGGTTTATAACAGTTTTGAGAACTGTTGGGGCCCAGGACTCACTCCATATAAGGTTTCAAAATGTTTTCAATGTGTTTTATCCTGCGCATGTAGATAGGTTCACAGTCTCTTTGCCTACCCTACCTCATAGGGTTATGAGGATAAGACCTGCATCTACATCTTTACAGTACACCTGTTTGTCATCTCTTTTGGCTGCTACTAGCCATGGTAAGCCAGACAGATGAATGCCATATTCAGAGGCAATGTATTTTTGACTAGTAAAGCCAAGAATGAAAAAAAAAAAAAATTAGTGACTGGGTAGTGCCATCAGGTCTGCCTTGTGAACTAGCGGTGAAGACCTTTTTTTATTTTTCCAGTATTTTAACATTTTACCATCTTACCATCTTTGTCTTTTAACTTTGCTGTTTTAAAACCGTATTTAAATCTGTATTTTAAATCTCTACATTGCTGCTCGGTTTTATTCTGGTTGCACTTTTATATTGTGGTTTTATATTATGGTTTGAGTTTTATACTTTAAATTGTACTTTGTGGTTTTAATTTTTGTGAACCACCCAGAGAGCTTTGGCTACTGGGCAGCATAGAAATGCAATAAATAAATAAATCTGGCTGGCTGGCTAGTATTAGAACATAAAAAATAGCTTAGCTAGATCAAGCATTATTCCAGCACGCCCCTGCAGTTCACTGTCACCTGATTAAAATAAAACTGTCACTTGATTAAAATACCTTGCAATATAATCCTATGAATGACTATTTAGTAGTCAGCTTGAGTTCAATGGGACTTAATCCTAATTAGTGTGTATAGGATTGTAGCCTAAATCTGAATAAATATGCATATCAGAAAAAGGGTAGTTCTAACAGAAAATTATTATTATTATTATTATTATTATTTTATTTATTTATATCCCCCTTTTCCCCATGGCTTTATTTTTAGATTATTCATGTATGTGTTGCAGCAGGCACTATGTTAGAAGGGCATGGTCATCTTCTAAGATGGTGGCTTCCATCTACAGTTTTGATAAGTACATTGATTTAAAAACAAATATGTAAAACAACTTTAATATCTGATTAACTGGGACTCCTTTTTAGTCAATCAAAATGTTTTGACAGGATTAATCTAACCAATTAATTGACTAAACATAGCAGCCTAAGCTTTAAGCATTAATTATATGTGCAAAGGCAGGAGGAGCAAATGACTTGTACTTCTTATATTATGAACTTATGTGAGCACCCAAAGAGGAGGCTCCCCATGATGAATATCTCACCATGATGGATAGTAATGATGTAGGTGGAAGTTGCAGTGCAACACATCTGAAGGGTGCCAAGTTGGGGAAGGCTGATGAAGCACAATTTGCTTTTGTTCTCTATAGTTGTTCATATCAGTAATATCCAAAGCCACTCCTACACTCTAGAGACCTGGCCATGGCTCCACCAGTGGAGGCTGGTGGCTCCGATTTCAGTGGAGCTGTGAATCCATTCTGGGTTTTAATCAGGACCAGCCAGAACTCTAAAGGAGATATACAAGGTGCTGAACCCTATTCCCAAATTAGTTTCAGCACATCAGATAGCTCCTTTAGAATGGATCCACGGCCCCACTGAAATCGGAGCCACCAACCCACAGTGGTCTACACCATTGCTTACCATTCCGAGAAAAAGGCAAGATTCCTCTCTTTCCTGGAAGAATATGGACTGCCTATCAATCAATGTATTTGCATTTTGATTATGGCTTTACACACGCATAGATTGCAAATGGCAAGTAAAACAGAGAATAATGGTATAATTGCACCATATTTATACTAACTGTGGAGTGTGAATGGCCCTTAGCAAGTCTGAAGTATCAAAAGACATTTAGGGTACAATCCTATGCATGTTTAGACAGATAAATGTTCTACAACCCTTAGCATGCCCCAGCCGGCCATGTTAAGTGTCTTTCTATTATTTCCAGAGAGGATTCAGTCAGGCCCTGCTACTTAGTGCAGGAGGGACATAGCTATTACATAAGAATAACACTGACACTGTTTTGCACTTTGTTGATTTGTATATGATTAGAAACTTTATAATTTTTTAATTAAGAACAATATCAAAAGATTTAATATACTTTGACATGCTCGTCACATATACAACAACATCAAGATTTTTTTTTTAAAAAAAATCATTAAAAGAACCCTGTTGCCTGGGATCTAAAGAACTGTAAAAAAAAAAAAAAGAACACTAAATTCTATGAACTCTTGCAAAAATGTCAGAAGAAGACGCCTTGAGGTGTAGCAGCGCCATAATGTATTTGGGGTTGCATTGCAGTATGAGCAACATGGTGAATAAGGAAGACACAGGCTGTAGCACAGAAACTCTAAGGAGCCATTGAAAAATCTTGAAAACAGTTTGGGCAAAGTTCTATGCTAGAGCTTGCGCCAATGGAAGACAGTCTCTGAATCTTGGATCACTTGTCTCATACAAGACTCTCCCATGAGGCCCCACTATCCAAAACAGCCCTTCCATGAGAAGAAGCCACTGAGTCAAAAATCCCTCTGTGTCCAATTGACTTCCTTTTGTCTAAGATATAGTAATTTTGCTCCTTCTAATAATTATCTTATTTGTACTATCTGTAAGAAAAATGGAAGCCATATCTTCCTGTTTTCATGCATTGGACTTCCTGTTGACTTTTACTTGGCATCCTCCGAAATGTAAAATTTTGGGGGCTAGTCTGGGAAACTAGACAAATGATTTGTCTGACTATAGGACCTCTTATTGAAGTGGCAACAAAGCTAAGATTATGATCCAAGTAATAACATTGATAAATGGAGATGTTAATCTTTGGACTTTTATGGAAGAAAGCGGTTTACTTCAGACACTGGGGACTGGATGTGGGGTCAGGGGAGTGTGTGTTATTATCTGAACTCCAGGTTTTTCTGGATAATACTGCCTTTATTGTGTTTTATTTATTTGATACATTTTCATAAAACTAAAAAAGCTAACTCTACAGGGTTCTTTATAAACCCACAGTGGACACTTCCCCACCACAACTAATCCAGCTCTCCTCCAACAACATACACACCCTTGCCCACAAGTTCAAAAGTGACACCAGAAAGGCAGGACGGGGTGGGGGAATAAGCTTCTTTCTTTGATTCCTGCAGGAGGATCTATTTCATTCTTCCTCCATGGGCCTTTGTATTCCATTGAAAATCGACAGCATGGGATCTCCAATACTTTGTGCAATACTAAGGCACATGCTGAAGCACCGCCTCTGGCAGCCCCACCTTTGTACATTATACCATTTCAGATGACGGGCAAAAGCTACAGTAAACAAGACCCTCTCAAATAAATCCTGCTCCCAACTCCAGCCCCTTATACATTTTATGGTTCACGGTTAGAGGCTACATTTTCTATCAATTTAAACAATAACAACAACAAAGAAATAAACATGTATTGTTGTGAGCTGTCTGGGCTAAAAGTGTTAGAATGGCGCTGCATTTTTTTTTTTAAAAAAAATGAATGAGTACCCTGACCATAGCGTTAAATGTAGCACTAACCTGACAGCCCATGGTAGTAATACATAGAGGTGCCAAAAGCATTAGTTACATTGAGCTAGATCATGCAGATGGACATTATTGATAACTGCCTCTTCAAGCAATAATGGGCACCAGTTGGAAAGCTTTTGAATAGCTACCTCATTGCTCTGATGTGTCTAAATTAGTAATAGAAGTGAAGATACCTTATTTCCTCGAATCTAAGATGCCATCGATTGTAAGACGTACCTAAATTTCAGGGCCACCATCAGGGAAAAAGCTTTGCGTTATTGTAAGACACACCTTAATTTCAGCACCCTTTCCCTCTTCCCCACTCACCTCCATCGCCCGTCCTCACCGCTGCTGCCACTACTCTGCACCGCCACCAGCGCTCGCCTTGCCCTGGCAAGGCGTCGTTCCCAGTAACGAAGCGAGCATTGCCAGCGGCGCAGAGCAGCAGCAGCAGCAGCAGCGGCGGCAGCGAGGATGGGCTATGGAGGGGAAGGGGGAGGGTTAGGGCCCCACAAGTCCCCCTCCTCTCCCCTCTCCCCCTCCCCTCTTAACTTGATCTCTGCTGCCTCGGACTGGTTCCCAGTAACGACGCCTTGCCAGGCCAAGGGGAGCATTGCCATCGCCCATCCTCACTGCCACCGCCACCATTCCACGCCACTGGCAATGCTTGCCTTGGCCTGCCAAGGCATCATTACTGAGAACCCAGTAAGACGCCTTGCTAGGCTGAGGCGAGTGCTGGCGGCGGTGTGGAGCAGCAGTGGCAGCAGCGAGGACGGTCAACGGCGATGGAGGGGAGGGGGGAAGGGGGGTTAGGGCCCCGCAAGTCCCCCTCCTCCCTCGCAAGTCCCCCCTCCCCACTCACCTTGATCGCTGCTGCCTGGACCTGGGAAGGCTTCAGTACTGGGAAAGAGGCCGAGATCTCAGGAAATCTCGCTTGGAGGCAGTAATGGGCTGGATGAGGAAAAACAAACTGAAGCTGAATCCAGACAAGACAGAAGTGCTTACTGTGAAAAGTCTCAACCTGGGTTTGGAGGTGTGTCAAGCAGTTCTGGATGGGGTTACACTCCCACTGAAAGGCTGTGTTCGCAGCTTGGGGGTGCTCCTGGATCCGTTACTCCAAATGACAGCCCAGATAGATGCGACGGCCAGGAGTGCCTACTATCAGCTTCATCTGATAGTAGGTCTTCCAATCTTTAGGTTGGAAGACCTAAAGATGGTAGTGCACGCGCTGGTAATGTCGAGGCTCGACTTCTGCAATGCACTTTACATAGGGCTACCTTTGTGCCTAGTCCGGAAACTACAATTAGTTCCATATATGGCAGCCAAGTTGGTCACGAATACACCTAGAGGTGACCATATAACACCAATTTTAAAATCACTTCACTGGCTGCCAATTAATTTCTGGGTGAAGTATAAAGTGTTGGTTATTACTTTTAAATTCCTACATGGTTTGGGTCCAGGTTACCTGTGGGATCGCCTTCTCCCATACAATCCATCCTCTAGGAAGAACTTAATCCAGTCAGCAAAAACTAGGCTGACAGCTGTTACCTAGAGGACCTTATCTTCTGCTGCTCCCAGACTGTGGAATGGCCTGCTGGGAGAGATTCGCCAATTTAACAGTCCTCCAGAATGTAAGAAAGCTATAAAGACCGATATCTTCTGGCAGCCTACCCAGTTGAATTTTGAGATGCTTTTTAGTAATGTATTAGTTTTATATGTTTTTAATAATTCATTAGTGTTATATGTTTTTAATCAGTTTTATGTATTTTATGCTGTTTTGTATTAATATTGTTCCCTGCCTCGATCCAGAGGAAGAGGCGGGTAAGAAATAAATGTATTATTATTATTATTATTATTATTATTATTATTGTGCCAATTCTTACAAATGGTGACTCTGCATCAATGCAATCACCAACACAACAAAACCCTTATGCTGAAGTTGGGACTGCCTTCATGTGACTATACATCATTAGCTAGTTCTTACTAACGTGAAACTAAAGGCGCATTCCAATGCATGTTTAGACAGAAAAACTGCCCTACAGCTCAATATCTGAAAAATATGAGGGAAAACAACCACACAGTAGTTAAAGTAACAGTGGTCAAAGTAAAAGTGGATGAGGGTAGTGTTACAAAGATGAAAGGCGGAATCTTTAACATGAGAACAGAACTGGATATATACAAGAAGACATCAGCCTCTGTAATGAAAAAGGGGAAAAAAGAACATGTGGGGGGGGGGAGATATTTTAATACAGCTTTTCTTATCCTAGTGTTCTTTGGATATTTTGGACTACAACAATCATCATCCCTGACCATTGGCCATGTTGGCTGAGGCTGATGGAGGCACTAGGTTGGGGAAGGCTGTTTTAAAACAATTAGAGACATTATTAATTTGTCCCAGTATTTAGCGTCCTTTTTACCAGCCACCTTACCGCATGGTTTGAGAGAGAGAGAGAGAGAGAGAGATTTGGATTAAATGTCTGTCTTTTTGATCTTGAAAGTGTATGTGTGTGTAAAACCTTTTAACAGCTGTTTAAAAAACTCAATATAACTCCCCAATCCCTGACAAAAGATACGGTGGAAGTAGGGCATGTTTAGCATTAAGAATACATTTGAGCCAGACCAAGTAAACAAAGTATTTTATACCAATAAAACCTGAATCCAAAATAAAACTGTAAGCAGAGGCTGAGTGAAATCAAGGAACACAATGGAATCCAGGTCATATCTCCACGGCTTTGGCAAAGCCATAAGATGGACACTGAAGCTGTTTTTGTTTTTTTGTTTCACTTTTTCAAGCAAGATGCTCCCTATTGTACACCAAATGCAGCTCATGCAAGCCTAGTTTGAAATGTTTCCACATTTCCACCGACAGACCCCCCAAAGGGGCTGCTGAGCACTTTTACTTAGCATCATAAACTCTACCACAGAATGGCAAAAATCATCATATGTCTATCCACAGATGTTGAATTGTGACTAGGCAATTATGCACTTCACGGTAGATTTGATCATAACTGGGTGTCTGAATTCAGCTGTTCCAGATGACTGGGTCAAAAATGTACTTCTTGTGTGGATAATAATCAGGAAAAAAAGAGCTTTAAAAAAACTAGGGATGTGCAGGGATGCAAAAAATAGGATCGGAATCAGAATCGGAACTTACGATTTTTAAAAAAATTGGATCAGAAAAATCAGATGTCCATCATATCATATCATTTCCGATCCCAATATGAAAATCGAACCTCTAATTTTTGAATCGGACGCCATTTTGTAAGCGTTTTCCCATAGCCTAGTATTGTATTACAAAAACGCCTATAACTTTTTTATTTTTAAAGATAAAAGAATGAAACTTTGCCACATTGCAGAAGGGTTAGAGTTACTTCTCTGTGCGAAGTTTCATGTGTGGATCTTTAAAAATGAAAAAATTATAGGCATTCCTGGTTTGTTTGTAAAAGATTCATAGCCACAAAATGCCTGGAGCTATCTTTCTGAAATTTTGCACAGAGAAGTAACTCTAACCCTTCTGCAATGTTGCCAAGTTTCATTCTTTTATCTTTAAAAATAAAAAAGTTATAGGCGTTTTTGTAACACAATACTAGGCTATGGGAAAACACATTCAAAATGTGTCCGATTTTCCGATTTTTTCCCATTAAAATTGGAGACAAAAATATCGGATCGGAAAAAATCAGATTGCTAAATTTTTGAATTGGAATCGGTATCAGATATCCGATTTTCTCCGATTTTAATCAGAATCGGATATCGGATCTGATTCAATGCACATCCCTAAAAAAACATGCCTTGTTTGATACCATTTTCAGAGTTCTGTTCAAGTACTGCATGCTCACAGCATTTTAATATTTTGAAAAGTACCTACATTGAAGAGATGAAGTCTTAGCTATATATCTGAATTGCATATACATTGTATCTGTAAATAACTGAAATGTTTCTTATATGTGGGGTGTTTGTGTATGTGTTTTAAAGATGTAAACTGCCCTGAGTATACATGCACAATAAGTCTCTTAGGTGGCCCCATCCACTTGGGGTGAACCCTGGTGAGTTTATATAGCAGTAACAGTAGCAATCAACACCATGTTGGTGGGAGCTTCCATTTTATTTCCCCACAATGCTCCTCAATGTAGTATTGTTCCAGGACATTGTGGGGTCATGAAGACCCCCCTCCCCAAGCAGATGACAATGGTGGGCCCTGCACAGTGCTGGAATGGGCAGCTCCTGAGGGATGCCAGGCACGGAATTAGGAATGTGCTCTTGGCAAAGGAGGCATGTTGTTTTCTCACAAATATCTAATAGGAGACTCGTTATTTCCCTAAACTGAGTGCACAATACTGTCTTTGGTTGCAGCATGTGTTTTCTATTTGAATTTCTTGCTTCCAAACCTAAAGAGACTGACACAGTCCATTCTACAGTGCAGTTCAAAGAAATACTGGAGTAATAAATTTAACCATGAAGAATAAGGGTTCTGACAGACACTGCAAAGCTAAATTTAATAATGGGTGATGTATCTTCATTGCGATCAATATTATTCAGATGGCTCTATATTATAGCATCATGCTTCCCCTGGTGACCTGCTTTTGAGCACACAACAGCATTGTTAGCTTTATGATGTTGGGGCTGTTGTCGCTTTTATTATAAATTTGTAGTAGCAGCCTGCCAGTAATCCCAGCATACTCGTTCAGCGGTTCCTAGATCCAATATCTGCCTAGAGAGAGGTGGGAGAAAGAAATAAAAGTGTTCTGAATGAATAGGAAATATAACTAATCTTATTTTGTGTTGCTTTTAATTTTGTTTCCTCCCTTTGTTGAATGGATCAATTATTCATTTTATGCAAAAATAGAAGCCATGTCTTGGATCATTGGTCGGAGTAGACCAAGTTTGCATTATCCTAGAATCAACACAGAAGTATTGTTAGACCCACTGATTGTAATTTAAGAACTCTGCTGATCAACTAAGAAGAAATATTTTGAAGAAAGTCTTCACAAATTTATGCAATCTTCAGTATTTGGATGTAAACCCATTTTATTGATAACTGAGTAAGCTTAGCCTCCTTTTACTTTACATGTGCAAACATAAAAAAACTATTTATCCCCCATGGTAGGGATAGGGAGCTCTGTGCCTACTCTAGAGTATAGATAGATAGTTAGATAGATAGAGCTGCTGTATACAGATTTACAGTAATCTGTGTTTTGGTCTTCAGTAAATATTGAAATTATAGAAGATTGTGTGCAGCTCTGAATACAAATAGTAATACAAACCTACCAAGAACTCTCTAAGGCAAGGGAAAGGGAGAGACTAGTTACTCCTGTAGTGCTCTGTGAGTGAAGAACAGAATGCTGTAAAAAACAAAAACAAAAACCCATACCATTTACTTTAAATGTGGGGTCCTCTGACCAGACAGCCAAGGGGTCAAACTAAAGGTAATGGGTAGAACACAGAGTGGATGAGAGTGCCCACATTTCATCAAAATCAATGTGATTTAAGCACACAGTTGAGAGCTTTACATGCCACTTCCTAAATATATTACATGGAAATAAGTTTTACCAAAATCAATGGGACATCCACATTATGGCTGTGATCCAGAGATAATCTCAGTGTAAATCTATGACTGCAGCTGGAGCTTTTCCCTCGCCTTCTTCAGACAGCTTTCAAAATAACATGAGGAGTAAGAAGGAAGGAAGGAGTAAGAAGAGACACTCACCTGCACATAATATGCAGAGGCTCACTGGACATTAGCTTCAATCCATCTTTGTTAGGGTGACCAGATAAAATCCAGGTCAGGGTTCATGTAACTTTAACAGCTGTAGAGAAAAGGGAATTTCAGCCAGTGTCATTTGTATGCAATTCGTTCCTGGTGAAATTCCCTCTTCATCACAACAGTTAAAGTTGCAGGGGCCCTGCCTTCTTCTGTATATGGTCACTCTAATATAGTGCCTGCAACTTTAACTGTTGTGATGAAGAGGGAATTTCACCAGGAACTAATTGCATACAAATGACTCTGGCTGAAATTCCCTTTTCTCTACAACTGTTAAAGTTACATGAGCCCTGTCCTCCTTTTCATATGGCCTAGGATGATTCAGCCTTGGAGGCAGTTTCAGAGTGAGGCCATTCTGTATGTTAGAGTTGGCACCAGAATTGACGAAGCCACTCCATGGTGGCAGGAGAGTTGCAGGCCAGGATAGATGATCCACCAAAATAAAAAGGAAGCAGAATCAGGTGGGCCTAGGAAGATTGTGGGAGGAACAATACATCAGTGGCTTTATGGGAGGGACACAGACTTTGCATGCAGAAAGTCCCAGGTTTGATCCCTGGCATTGCTGAGTTAAAAGGCTCAGGTAACAAGAGATAGGCAAGAATTTTCATAGGAACATAGGAAGCTGCTTTGTACTGAGATGAAGCCATTGGAACATCTAGCCCAGTGTTATCAATATGGATTGGTAGCAGCAACTCTCCAGGGTTTCAGGCAGGTATTTTTCCAGCCCTACCTGGAGATGGTGGGTATTGAACCTTCTTACCAGGGTTTGAACCTGCCCATGCTTTTCCACTGAGCTGCAGCCCCTCTTCTCAAGGGATGTATCTCCCTGAGACCCTGAAGAAGAGCTACCAGTCATAGCAGACAAGGCTGGACTGTGCTGGGCTGGATGAACAACAACTGGTCTGACCTGGTATATGGCAGCATCCTACATACTTCTTCCAATATCTATTCTTGTCTGGGCCCAACTAAAAGATCTGCTCCTATGCATGGAAATGCTAAGCACTATAAAGGAAAAGATTGGAAGTATGTGAAATTTACAAGAGGAAATAAATAAAAGATGTTATGGTCATGTTTCACTTGCTGATGTTTTGGCCAAGGATCTACAGCACAGAGAAGACAAAAGCAAAGAAAGACTCTGAGCTGTGCTTTAACAGATTAGCACAATACAATCAAGATGTAGAAAATGGAAAGTTCCCAATTTGGTGTTCATCAGACCAGTGCGATTTTCAAAGGCTTCTTCTTCTTCTTCTTCTTCTTCTTCTTCTTCTTCTTCTTCTTCTTCTAGGGTTAAGGTTAGGATATATAACTAATAGCTAAATAAAGAAGGATTAAGAACCTTTAATTTACACATTAAAGGAACTTAAAGGAAAAAGTAATTTGCTTTTACCTCTTAAAATAGAAAGCTCAAAAGCACTTAAAGTCACCAGTCTAATCACAATGTTTCCAAAGGGCTATCATTTGAGCTCTGATTTGTATATCTTTGGCAGCATCTGTCTGATAGGAATTGCAATTGTGATTATTATTTCCCACCTAAAATATATGCATGCATTAAACACACACTGTGCCAAGTAGGTTAGTGCCACAGTAATAAAAATCATTTACAGCTATAGCTTCTGCCAAAGGTTAGAAATGTTAAATGAAACCTGCTTCCATCAGTTGAAATTGAAGAAATTAACTGGCAGGTCATTTAAAATTCTTATTGGCAGCTGCTTTTATCTATTATATATAATTAATGAAAATGGAATGGAATCTTCTAGAGCTGCCTATTAAACTTTAAAAAAATACTATAATGGATGACTTTAAATATATAATATCTACACACTTTTTTGCTTTAGGACCAAGTGGATCGCCTTCGTCTCCTAAATTTGAATTTTTATAACTTGCTTCACTTTTTCCATTTGATTTACATTGAGAACTTTCTGCTTATAATCTCTGTTCCATTTGCCGCAGCACTGAATTCTTCTCCTTCTACCTCTCCATTGCTCCCTCGTTTTCTCCTCACTGCATTTTCTTTCTTTCTTTCTTTTTTGCCATTCCAAAATTCTTTCAGTCTTTCCTTATAGATGTTTATTACAGTTCGTTAATGAGATATCTCCCAGAATGAACAAAAGGGTTGGAGAAATAAGGAGATGGATGATTAGAGAAAGAAACAGCTGAGCATTGCTGCTAATTTTTAATTACTTCCCATCTTCAGTTCTAACATTTTCCATGCTTCAGCATGCATCTACGATCGCAGCAAATCCAGGACCACAGGGTGTAATGCAAGCTGATTTTTCTTTGTTTTCTCTAATTAGGCTTCTCTTTCTTCTCTCGCTGCAGGATGCCTATTCTTTAGTTAACAGTGAAAATGGTTACAAATCCAATCCCAAGCAGGCTACTTGGAAGCAGGTCCTACTGAAATGAATGGGGGCATGTTTCCAAGATAACATGGTCTGCATCAGGCTATTGGTAGAAGACGATGCTCCCTTATCATCTCCCCAGCCTAGCAGAAACTGATAAACTCTTCTGTTGCTACTATTTTATGTATTTCATGTACTTATGTACTTCTATGACTCACGTGTATTTCAAAGTGGTGGCTTATGTTCTGTCTCATACGCGATAGTGCTTCAGAGTGCTTGTGATTCATTCAGCGCAAAGCACAAAGAGGAATTAGTAACAGATTACGGTAAATACTTCATTTGTGTTTGTCTGTTACTATGAACATCTAGGGACATTAGGTTGTGTATCCAAAGGTGGCTTTGTCTTAGTGGAAATTATGCTACCAAAAATGCAAATCAGGGCACCTCATTATCTCCCTGCTACAGCCATAACTCATCCTGTTCTGGAAGGATCCACAACTTTAGTAGGAGTGTAGGGGATGCAGTGGGTAGTGGGCTTCTGCAAAAATAGGGACTGCTAGTACAAGTGCTTTCTGCTACTGGATACAACCCATGTTTACAACATTATAAGACTTTCCAGATGATGAAGAAGCAGGTGAACCCTGTTTTATGGTTTAACGTTTAACTACAGATTGTTAACCATGAACAATCCAGAGTTCACAACCCAACAACAAACCATGGGTTCTTTTCCTGGGTTGCTCGTACTTAACAACCCATAGTTAAACTATAGTGCAGGATTTGCACGTAAAAACCCATGATTCAACAAATCTCCATACTCAAGATTGTCATTACATGTGAACTAGACTTCCAGTTTTTTAAGGTTTTTTTTCATATAAGCAGGTTCATTATGCATATTGATACATTTCTATTATTGCACATATTGCATATATCTCATTCCTCCTGAATTCCAAGTGCAGTATTCTATAACAAAGACCCAAAGTTGCCATAGATAGTGAATTCATTGCTACTATGGTTCATATCTGATATGTGATTCTCTAGGGTGCAATCCTACACATGCTTACCTAAGTCTCATTGAACTGAATGGGATTTAGAGATGCAGAGATGTACATTATTATGCTATAATTATAATGGGCAGCTGCTGGATATTTGTCATGGAATTAATTATGAGTAAAACTACTCTAGGATTGCACCATTTTGTGAAATCTCTGCAATATCCACCCCTTGTATCAGAGCTCACAGGCTGATAAACAAGTGTGTGTTTATACAGAAGGCATAAGGGCTATCTCATAGGAAATCTGCTCACAACTGGAGATATCCTTCACATTTCCCTTTCCAATGCCAATGACACTATATCAGTATCCACTGGGAGATGTGAAAGCATAGCACAAACTTGTGGCTGGTGCAGAAAGACTCTCTCTATGGCTGAATTCGGATGACACAATAAGCAACTGGGGGGGGGGGGAAACAATCATCAGTTGTATTGACTATCATGTCGTCCAAATGCTGCCATAGTCAACTCAGCGCTGAACCTAATCCACACCACGGTTGATTATGTATTACCATGTTGTGTGGGGAGTACCCCCTAGATGAACAACTGTAAAGGTGATTATTACCCCACCATTGACTATCGTGTTGTCCGAATTCAGCCTATGGCTTCCATCAGGCTTCAAAGAAACCTAGCTTCTGTCCTCTTTCTAATTAACCATTGATGGTGTGACGTTTTCATTTTCTAACAATGGACCAAAGAAACCTTTCACACCCTGTCATCAACAGGCATAACCTTACTTCAATTTTCTATGCTCTGGTAATCTCCAAACTGGATTACTGCAATGAGCTCTATGTGAGGCTGCCTTTGAAGACGGTTCGGAAGCTTCAGCTTGTGCAAAATGCAGCGGCCAGATTGTTAACAGGAACCAGAAGGTTCGAACATATAAGACCGACTTTGGCCCACTTGCATTGGCTGCCTGTATGTTTTCGAGCCTGATTCAAGGTGCTGGTTTTAACCTATAAAGCCTTACATGACTTGGGACCACAATACCTGACAGAATGGCTCTCCCGACACAAAACTACCCATACACTACAATCTACGTATAAGGTCCTCCTCCAGATGCCTACTCTGAGGGAAGCTCGGAGGATGGCAACAAAGAAGAGGTCCTTTTCAGTGGTGCCCCCCCCACACACACACCAGTAAGGACCCATAAGTAAGGTCCCAACACATTTTAATATTATCTTCCTCAAGGGAAAATATTTATATTGCTCCATCATGAACTGCTCAACAAAAAGAGTCAGTTTAAGGTTATTACAGTACGCTGCATTTGGAGGAGCTGTTTTCATGGAGGAGTAACACAAATATTGTCCATTGATAAAGCTACTATTGAAACACATTGGGAATTTACCAATCTATGTAGCTATTGTGTGTGTGTGTGTGTGTGTGTGTGTGTATGCTTATTTACTTTACTTACACTGAGCTGGACTGGCTATGAATCCATGCTATCCTTTTTAAGATACAGTACTGGTTGTGGAAAGGGGTTGTTCCTAGAGGGTTTGGTGTTTATAATTGCCAATGCATGTTATTAGTCAAGTAATGTAAAAGAAACTTTAGAGACAATAAGGTAGTCCAAGATTTTAAGATGCCAGTGAACCATTAAGGCACAATTGCAGAGCCTCTTTCTCCCCGAGGGTCAAATTCCATTTCAGAGAAGCTCTTGTGGACTGCATTCCTGTGATGGGCAGGGCTGAAGGGAAAGGGGTAAGGCCCCTAAACCAACAATACCAGCATATTTTAGCTTGAAGCTCTTACAACTTGTAACTTAGCCTTACGGGAAGCATGTCAACCTTTTAGAATGAGGGGGAAAGCTGCATAAAAGCTGGGAAACCACAAAACTCTTGGAGGTTGGGGGAACAGGGATGAAGCCAGGGATGGGGGATATACACATTTGGGAAATCTTGGCTGGCTGGATTGACACTCCCAGAGGGCAGATTTGGCCTCCAGGCCTGAGGTTCAACACCCTGCATTCATCAGGGAGTCCAAGTCCTCCTGCAGAACAGTGAAGCAACATAAAGTCTTACTCAGTTAATAGCAGCTTAAAGCGACTACAGAGGCTGTGAGATGTACTCTGGGCTTCATTAGCAAAATAGAACTTTTGTAAAGAGAGATACCAAAGGAAGGCAGTTGCCTTTCAACTACTGGATGGATTTTTCTCTGTGCACAACAAGCTTTTTCTGGGCTCCTCCCTTCAGGGAGGATCCTCCCAACTCAACTTCTGATGGGCTACCACTCTGGCGGAATGCCTCCCATCTCTTCTCAGTCCACTTCACTCAGCAGCAAACTCTGGGATTTGTCAATTCTGGTGCCTCCTCCTCCTCCCATTCTGACAGAGTCCAGGTTCCCATGAGAGAGGGAGAACGGTCTCTGAGCCTGGCCCTGCTAGGAAGGTTCTTTGCTGACCCCTGGAGAGTCTTGGGGAATTTCCTACCCTGCCCCCTGTCCTGGCTGGGCTCATTCTAGCTCCATCTCCAATTCTGAATCAGAGTCTGAAACTAAAGCAAGGAGCCTGGGCCCAATCCTGACAGCACAAAGGAATCCCTGGTTCTCAGAATATATCAAACTAGTGCCTAGTTCAGGTAGCAATACTTTCTTCAGAGCCCTGAAGCTATGAAACGTGAGGCACTGATTCAGGAGATACCCATCACTGGAATTTCAGTGCCTGGATGTTTCTCCAAAATAGCAAGAAGAATATTCTTGGCTGAAATATAATGATGGCAGGTACAACTGAGTCCTTCCTTGTACTGTACAGTTCAATGCATTTCTATCTGTCAGGGCCTCCTGTGCTGCAAAGCCCTATGATTTATGCAGCTTGCCAAGGAGTGCACTGTAGCATCACTTCCACTCCTGAGGGACTAAGCATGTTCTTCACCCTGGATGTTTTTTCCCCTCCCATGCCCTTATGTGGCCCACTAGTCGCTCTGACAACATGTAATGTCAATCAAGAGATGAAAGGATTTCAGGGATACAGAAAAGAGAATATATATCTATACACTCTCAGACATAAACACACTGAAATGTGTTTCTTGCCATATTTTCCTCTTTTTGTGCCTTTTTGGAGGTAGAGGGAGAACGTCTTCTCAGACAAGGAGTGTACTATTTGATACCTTTTCTCCTTCATTTTCTTTTTTTTTTTTTTGCATTTTTGCATTTCTTCTTTTATCTCCACAGTTGCAGGGTTTAAAAAAGAAAAAAGAAAAACTCCCATTGATGCCCGTCACAACATTTATTTGACTTCCTACCTATTGAGTGCTAATGGTTTCTGAACAAAACTCAGACTGAAATCTCCTTTAGTCGAGGATGACAAGATGGGAAAACCAGCTGGGACAATGGCACTACAGTTAACAATGGAAAACAACCAATCCCACAAGTAATTATGGTGAGCTTGGAGAATCTCACAGTTGCAAGAGATGAAAAGGCACATATGCACAACAAGTGAACTTTTTTGACATCCACAGTGGTATGTGTTCATTACATCCATTGGGAATGCATAGATCTAACTATTGCAGGGCTGGAGCCAGCCCGCCCAGTCCGAAGGTCCTGAGGAGGTTCTACTTTTAAAGGTTTCTTGCAAATAATTTAAAATAAATAAATAAATAAATAAATAAATAAATAAATATGGGGCTTCAGGATATTCACAGGGCCTTTTTAAAAATTCATTTTATTTTGGAGAAAGCTATAACACCTGTATTTATAAATAACATTTATTCGATTTTTACCCTGCTCGTCTACTCAAATTGGCTTACAAAAACAAATTAAAATAGATCAAAACAACAAAACACATTGAAATGCAATAAAAAAATAACACTTGCAGAATAAAAGCAGCACCAACCTACAAACTCACAGGCCAAAGGCCTCCTTGAATAAAATAGTATTTGCCTGCCAGCAGAAGGATAGCAGAGAGGTAGAGAACCTAGCTTCCTTTGGGAGGGAGTTTCACAATTTGGGAGTAGCCACTCAAAAGGCTCTTTCTTGCACCACCACCAAATGCACCTCTAATGGTGGAGGTCTAGAAAGAAGGGCCTCTCCAGAAGATCTTAAGGACCACACAGGCTCATATAGGAGAAGGTGGTCGTTTGGGTAGCCTGGTCCCAAACAATATAGGGGTTTATAGGTCCTAACCAGCACTTTGAATTGTACCCACAAACAGAGCAGTAGCCAGGGATGCTGTTGTAACAATGGACTTGCGTGCTCCCTGTAATTGGCCCTGTTCAACAGTCTGGCCTCAGCATTCAGGACCAGCTGAAGTTTCTTAACAGTTCTTGAAGGCAGCCCCACATATTATGTGGCAAACAGTAATCTATATTTTTATTTACTTTTGTCTATGTGTGTGTGTGTGTGTGGGGGGTATATATATCTTAAAGTCAGTCCAGAGGTCAATAGTTCAACCTCCTAAAAAATGTGGCCATTCTCGCTGTACCTATTACGAAGATTTTAATAACGCAGAATATAAACACGTCATTCTTCTTTTGTTTTCACGTCCCTCCTGGTTTTTCCCAATTGTGCTGTTTTCAATTGCTGTAAAAGAAATGCAACTCATACATCAAGATGTAAATGCAGGTCACTTGAACTGTTCCATAAAATGCAATGATTACAGGATCCGCTGTTGTTCAGAAACGATGGTGCTGTGGTTTTCAAATTGTGTTCCTTAGAAGCTTGGCAGGACTTCAGTGATCAAGAGAACAGTAATGGTGGGAAGACATTCTGAATGACAATGCATCTTAGCCTTACTGAACATCCACTGTACAGCCGCAAGGTGGGTCAGGCATTGTCAGTGCTGAGTTCTCCCATTGTGCAACCACCAGGCAGAGACCCCATCTCCAAGTCCTTTATTATGCTAACAGCTAGTCTTTCAGATAATACAGTACTTGCCCCAAACTGCCCTGGGCCTAATCAGGTAATCTGGAGTTCTCTAATAGAGAAAGACTTCAGTGAGTGAGAGAGTTGCTGCTAATCTAACATTAAGTGATTTACCCAGAACTTGAAGGGCTTCCTCAGTCCCTCTCTCAGGGAGGGACCTCTCTGTGTTGACTCTGATGACTGGCTAATCTGGCAGAGCATCTCAATTCCTTTGTACACTCCTCCCTCTTTGAGCGACAGTGGGCTCTTGCATCTGTCAAGCCACACCCCTCCCCATCTGTGGGTTGTTGCTTTCCCACAGAAGGGAGAATTGGTGTCTGTTAGCGATGTGTATCATATCGTTAAAATGTACAATAATGATACGATAAGGTTGTTACCGTGCACGTGTTTAACAATGACGATACAATAGAAAAACCTACTATAATCATCGGAGATGATAATTTTTGGGCGATCTTATCATTTTATCGGACTGCTATATAAATATACCTATAACTTCTGTATTTTAAAAGTTAGAGGCTTGAAACTTGGTCACAGTGCTTATGGGTTATGCCTAAGTATGTGTATGAAATTTGAGAGCGATCCCTCCAACACTAGATTTTATATGAATTTTATAAAGATTGTTTTTGTTCTGACAGGTCTGAATGAACGGACGTGGCGAGCTCTCATTCTGATCTGTCAGAACTGAAACGATCTTTAATAAATTCATATAAAATCAAGGGTTGGAGGGATCAATCTCAAATTTGGCACATATGTATAGCAATGATGTTTTTTGACGTGCACACCCCTAGTGTCTGTGCATGGCCCAACTGATTATCATGGCCTTAGGAAGATTCTTCCTTGACTCCTGGAGTCTCTTGGGTAAATTCTTCCCCCACTCTCTGACCCATTTCTTCTCCTCCTCCTAACTCTGCCTTGAGCAGGGGGTTGGACTCAATGGCCTTATAGGCCCCTTCTAACTCTACTGTTCTATGATTCTGAATCTGATTCAGAATCTTCGGACTCCACAGGGAGCCTGGGCCCAATCCTGACAGGCATGTCATCAAACTGCGTACAGATCCACTTTTGGGATCTTTCTATGGCCTAGTGCAAACTGAGAGTTCACTTCAGATAGTATCCTCCTAGATCGGGGTGTGGTCCTTGGTGTAGCTCCCCCCTTAACCACCATTTTCAAAATTCATGGCTGTGGCCAAAACAAAAACAAAAAATCACAATTTTTAAGCATATTCTGGTCATTATAGCATTCCATAATGGTTTGTAACTAAAAACAGCAACAAATCAGCAAGGTTTTGTTGCCATCACCACTGCTGACCTATGTAGGAGAACATTGGCAGGAGTCTGGCTCATGGCAGGGGAACATAACAAGACCCTCTTACATCCTCAAGTTGTTCACCACTATCCCAAAGGCACAGAAGTTCCACAGCAGACCGGAGAACATGGAAATAATTCCCCCGGGGAAGGAATATAGAAAAACACTGCAATCTTAGAGATATCAGGCAGGTCTATCCCACTAAACAGAATACCAGTTCCATTTCATATAGAATGTATTGGTATTTTTAAATTATGTATTATATTCATCTACCAACATTATGATTATTTGTAATTGTTCCTGTTGCATTTTCTTTAATACTGTTGTTTCATTTACTGTTGTTCGTTTGATATGCAGATACAAATTATAATTGCTAGTGTTCATTTCGTGTGTTGTTAGGTGATATGGGAACAATTTTGTGGGTAAGTGGCATACAGAGAAATAGAGGAGGAGGAGGAGGAGGAGTATCAAGAGGCTGAGCTCTCGAGGATCTCAGGCAGAGGTCTTTCCTATCACCATTTTGGAGATGCCATAGTTTAAACCTGAGACCTTCTGCACATCAAGCATGTGTTCTGCCACTGAGCTATGGCCCATCCCAAAACTATTGTGGCATGCAGAGCTATAAAGCATGTTGCCCTTTTGCTGCCACAGGCTAATGCAGCCCCACTTCTAGAATTCATCACCAACCAAAACCTAATCATGAATAAAATTCTGTGTTCATACTTACCATTCTGCTTTGCTTGGATTTGATAGAAATTTCAGTAAAACTAAAAGTTTCAAGATGCTGGAGATATATGTATCACCTTTACAACCAACTATTCTGTTTCTGAAACATGATGTTCAAATGCTGTGGTCATCACTTGATGACTCCAGCATCAAGCAATGACTTGCATGGGTGAAAAAGCTACTACAGGTTTATTCTACCAAAAAGAGAATATTCATGCTTCCTGACATTAACCCCAAAACCACATACTGGCTCTATGCTAAATAGGTTAATTGTCTCTATTGAAAAATACTCTCTGTGTTAAACACCTGATTCAGTCAGCCTTCAAACTATTTACCTAAATTATCTTTTTAAAAATTCCACTTGGTTGAGTGAGGTCCCCTCCTCATGGAAACACATGAAAAAGAGCAGAATAATTTAGAAAGCAATTTTTACTGAATGAATGTTATCAACAGTTCATATATTGTAAAAGAAATGTGTATCACTATACAGTCATCTTTGTACCAAGGCCTATACAGACAGTATCAGCTAATAAATTCCCTTTAGAGCTAATGCTGAAGATAATTATATCCATTCACAAATAAATAGCAAGTGTCTGAATAGCAATAGGTCATTTGATTAAGCAATAACTTTTCCTTTCTAGAATAAAGGTACACGCTTCATAACAGTGCACCTTGCAATTGAAAATAATTTGCATGCAGTGACCTTATCACAGCCTCTTGATTTTCTTAGGAAGTATATATTAATGAATCAAGCAGACCTTATGACAAATCTTTAGCACTGTATGAATAATGAAATTATACTAGCTGTGAGTCCACACAGCAAAATATCACATGCTCAGGCAGAAGATGTTTTTTGTTTTTATAAAAATGCAAGTATTTATTTATCACTCATCTAGGGCTTGTCCTGTACAGCTGCAGCAAAGATAGCTATTAAGAATATGGGAGAAAAATAACCATCTGGCATTTGATACATGGTTATTCCAAGTCTGGAAAGATCTGTATATGAGTGAGCTCATGTGAAAACCCCCTCTCTAGACTAGAGGACGACTTTACACACACTTAAAAAAATGGTTCTAAAATTACTTCCAAGAGGATTTGTATGCAACTCTTTCTTGGGAAGTTCTACAGAACAGACCACAAGAGACAAAGGAGTGACACCACTTCCATGTCTTGTGCAAAGGTCATACAAGAGTGTTCTCTCCCTACATCAGGAGAACCCACATCTGTGTTTGGGGAACATATGCATCTCACCCTACTTCTGATGTTGCTCAGAAACATGAAGAAAGAAAACATGAGCTATTCCCATTTCCTGTTCCTTTACAAAAGTGGGATTTGAATTTACATATCTCACAAGCCTATTTCTCTAATCTTGAGCAGATGTATTACACAGGAAGCAAGAGAGATACATTAGCATTCATTTTATTTTGCATTTATTATATCTGCAGCCTCAAGGTGGTATATCAGATTGAGATCCAGATACAGACACTTCCACTGAAATGTCGACACCCTTTCATTTGCATATGCCAAGTGGGATATTGGACTTCTGTTCTCTCTGTGCAGAAGCTCCCATGTTGCATCATACACTGTATTTGATACTGTGGAGTTTCAAAGGCAGATGGCTCTGTACACAGGAAGCTCTTCAGGATGGTAGTGGGGAAACAGTCCAAAGTCCTTAACAAGTGTGTGGTGGGAGCATCACTCAGCTTTCTATGTCCCACTCCTTTCTATGTTACCACTCCCAAGAGTGTCCTAGCATATCCAAGAACATAGCTTGCTTCTTGGAGTGATGCTGCTGACTAAGAGGATATGTTTGAAAGTTCTATCATACTCTTCAGATCACTTTCTTCCTAAGAAGCAACATATTTGATTTAGAATTGAAGAAAGGTCATGGAGATATCAGATTATTTTCTCCACCCTAGAATCAGCATAACTTTGCATTTCAATTTTATTCTCTAATGACATTTAATAAAATAGAATTAAATAAAATACAATTAAGAGACAAAACAAACATCCACAAACAATACAGAGTAGGATTGCAGCTTGATCACAGTTTTCAGTGAGTCACGCTGACAGTCTCACAAGTCATGAATCAAACTAATGGTTTTGTTCAAATATTTAGATTGATCCCTCCCATTTTTTGTTCATTCTTGCTCACTACATCATGTGTTTCTCTGCATTGCCCCACATAAGAGAACTTGGAATCTTATAGTAGCCCTAAGTGCTACAATAATAATAAAATATGGCACATAAAGCAAGCTGTTTAAATATCCTTATTGCTGGGGTACTTAAATCTCCTTATAGCCATTGGAAGCTACTTGGTTGAATGATGTCTTACCTGCAAATCATTAAAGGTTAACTGCAAAACATTGTACAGTTAATTCTGTTAACAATGGACTTAAAAGGACCAGTAATTATTCTGCCTGCTATAACAAGTGGCTGCATAATGTGACTCAGATAATATAGAGAAGTTCTCTTTTAGGATTTGAGATTTTACAGGCTTTGAATATTTCCCTACTTCTGTTCATCTGGACTGTATATTAAAGATTGAAAGGTGATGCTCCTACAGGGTTGAAAGAATGGGCTTTTCATAATATGGCTTTGTGGCCAGAGCATGAGACACTGGTTGTGTCTGTGCAATGGACGAAAGTCAATGAGATTAGGTGCATGTTTGTTTCTGCAAAATCCACAGAACATTCAAAATAAACCTCAATCATTTATTGAGAATTAATGAGTTCAGTGGGACTTGCTGTCAAGTACTGTGCAAAGGATCATAGGAATTAACACTTAAAGTGAGTGCATTTGTTTTCAACAAAGAATTTTCCTGGGCATTCCTGTTGGGTGTTTATTATTGTTGTAAGTGAATAGGATCTGAAGTTCATTGAAGTTTGCTTATTTACAGGTTCACCGTTACTTAATGGAAGATAAATGAAGAGTTTAAAGGGGGGAAATCAGCCATATATGTATATATATATATATATATTCACATAGTGGCAAGAAGGACGCCTTAGGAAAAATGCAGAAGGTGTTCCTAATTGAATCGAGTATCCTAAATCTAAAGTTTATATACAGGTTTTGTTTCCCACACATCTCCCTAAGTGTTTTGCATAAGCCTGTCTAACTTTGACCCTTAAGCATTAGCAAGTGACATGAAAAATCACTTTCAGGTGGAAGTGAATGCCAAGCCTTGAAAAACATAGAGGACTTTCCCAGTGCATTTAATTGAAATACATTACCAGTAAGAAGGCTTCCTAAGTTACAATTAAAAATTATCTCCCTCTGTTAGCTATTAATAGCAAATAGTCAATAGCAGCATTACAGTTCTAGTAAGAGATGTCATTTTAAAGGCTAATGTAGTATTACTGCAATGAAGCCTTCTGTTTGCAGGGCATCCAGATAAAAGGAGGTATAATGTTTATAAGCTGCCTTCCAAAAGGCAGTCTGCAGCAGTGATATTGAGTGTAACTCTACATCACAGGTGGAGAATATGTGGTCCTCCAAATGTTGTTGGACTACAGCTTCCAGCATCCCTCATCATTGGCTATGCTGATGGCTATGGCTGATGGGAGTTGAAATCCACCAACATCTGTAGGGCCACAGGTTCCCCATCCTTGCTATACATGTAGCTTGCTCTACCCCAGGTATGCTCGCTTTAATGAAAGTTTACATTTCAGCACTCTTTTCTTTTTTTTCTTTTTTAGGTAAAAATCTAAAATGCAGCTCCAGAAACCTTGACAGATGGTGTTTTGAAGGATAATGCCAGGTAGCTGGTATGAATCCCACATTAGCATTCTCTTCAGCTTTCATAGGCAGCTCACCTTAGTCTCTTTTTAATATTCACATATGCTCACCTACAGCTACACTCAGAGAAAGGGGGGAACTAGCATAGTATTTGTTTACTAAAGCCTGTGAGTCATTCAGAATTAAATTCCAGCATTAACAGGAAAGCCCAATGTGAATATATTTTCATGGGCTTGCTTTCATTTCTAATATATATATATATATATATATATATCCATTCCACACACCCATATATCTCCCCCCCCCCACATTATCTTCATATTCATATTGTGTCTCAGTAGATAGTTCCCCCTGCTGGGAAAAATGTAAATTACACACACAGAGAGAATTCTCCTTTGGGTGGGGGAAGTATTTAGGTCTATCCTATGGGTGCTAAAAAAATCTGCTATAGAAACACATGTAGAAACATTTTACAAACCTGGTTTCTGCATATCAATACATCTTTCATTTAAGAAGACTGGAAGACTCCTTTGCTAAGGAAATGTGTTTAATGCCAGTTTAATGCTGGAAGATTATATTAACAACTTTTTAATTAAAAAAATTAAGTTAAGTTGGAACACTGGCACAATATTTACTAGCCTGTTCTTAGATTTCTGTATAATTGCTTGCACTTGACTAATCTCATCTCAAATTCCTTTAAGTCTAACTTTTATGGAGCATAATGAACTACGCCTGTCAGAATTCCTTCATATTTGAGATCATTTATAATATGGTAAGGAAACAATAACAGAATACTAATAAAGAATATAATTAAATTATACCAATGAAAGTAGATTGTGCAAGTAGTGCATGGATAAAGTGGAACTCAAGCACCAGGAAAAAGTTCAAGGAGTTTTATGATGGCATTGCTTCTGAACCTCACATTTTGATAGCACTTGTAAATATGTAACTAAACAATTACACAAAGGCTCACTTCACTTTTGGTTAACAATTTCATAGTGAATAATTCAGCAATCCTGACATAGGCACAAGTCAGCCACAATTGGTCATTGCTGAACAGATCCCTGTTTCTTATTCGGGGGGGGGGGGGACAAACACAGGGCGTACCCAACAGTGCAGCTGACAAAGTTAGCGAGTCTGACCTAGCAATAAAGTGAAATGAAATCACTGCTGAATTATAGAGACTGTAAATGGATTTTAGAACTTCCCATTTAAAGCTGAGCATGGAAATAAAACAAATACGTAATGGATTTAATAAGACAATTGTATCTTCGTGAAAATAAAATTATAGACCCTGGAGACTTCCTGCCACACAAACCCGACTTTAGTAGTTCACTTAATAAAGAGAAAATTTCTTATTAATGAGAAGCAACAAGAAAAGAAACAAAACCTTATTTCTTACTGTAACAAATAATTTCCATGGAAATGTGGTAACCATTAGCCTGACCATTCTTTAAGAAGTGAAAGACATTTGCAACCTTATGTTCTGAACTGGAAACATCCCATAAACCATGGCCACCAGGAGTTGTTTGAAAAGTAGGTCCAAAAATCTATGGCAAAGCCAAACTGGGGATCACCTTCTTTTTCTATCACTAAAAGTGAACCTTTTCTTACCAGAATGGCCGGATCTAATACATTTCACAAAATGTCTAATTGTTGCTGATTTATTTGCAGACTAGATGGATGTCAAGGCTCTTCCGGAGTCCTGACATGAACACAAACTGCCCTGTTTGCTGTGCGGCATTTCTACCGTAACCTGTCAGCATCTCTAGCTTCACCTTGCTCATGAAAAAAAAAAAAAAACCCTGTCCAAATACAGCTCCCACTGCTAAGATTTCTGTGATGCACCTTTTCAGAAGGCTGTGTCAGGGCTAAGGCAGCGTGCCGATAGAAAATAAGAGGCACAACTCTGTCTCTTTTCTGCCAGCGCTTTCTCACTTGCTCGCGCTCTGCAATCTCTAATGCGATTAGTCCTTCCGTATCAACCTCCTCAGTCTCAGCAAACCTCTGCCTGTATGTAGATCTGAGATAGTATCAGTGAGAGCCTCGCTCTCTCGCTCTCGTTCTCTCCACCCCAACAGGGGATGTGTATCTGCATGTTTCTATGCCCTCAGCCCGTCTCAGTTTAGTCCAAGGCAGCATACAAAATTACAGTACACACAGCGGTAGTAGCAACAGCAGCAGCAGCAGCCGGTTCTTTGCTACGAGCGCAGCAAAGGAAACAAGCGAAGCAATCGAGAAAGACTCACACACACCCTCGCCCCCCCCCCCAACTCGGGGAGGCAAAAGCGAAGTCTTACCTTCAGCCAAAAGGCGCATTGCATGAACAAAGGAAGAATCCAAGCTATCTTTCTCTGCCATCAGCTCGGGTAAATATTGCTCCTGTTCCATAGTACGTTCGGCTGCACGGCTGCACTTTGGACCGGCTTGCCTGCCCAAGGTGGTGCTGAAGAAGGGTTGTCGCTGGAGCTTCGTCGGGTTCGGTTCCCCCCCTTCGCTCTGCACTTGGGATGTCTCAGTTCCCCATGCGTCTAGTGGCCTTAGGTGCTTCAGCACCTTGGACAGCGTTTTCCCCCCACCCGCGCTTGGACAGCCGCCTCCCTCGCCAAGCGCGCGTGTTTGCCCGCCCGCCCGCCTGTGTGTGCCTCTCCCCCCTGCCACTGAGCTACAGCCTCATACCAGGAGCCTTAACTAGGGAGGTGGGAAGAAGTCCGCCATCCACCTCCCTTCCCTCCCCATTGGCGATCGTACGCCGGAAGGCGGAGATGTACAGGGCAGCGCGGCAGCAGGATTGGCTCTGTCCCCGTCTCGCCCGCTGAAAGGCAGGTCGGGGGATAGGCAGGAGGAGCGGTGGTGTCTGTGGGAAATTGTGGGGAGGGGAAGGGACAAGGCGCTCCGCTCGCTGTCCAACGTGCTGAAGCAGTGCGAAGGACAAAGCAACCTAGACGGAGTGTCTGAAAGCGCCGCAGAGGGAAACAGGAGTTGGAAGCCGGAGGAGGCGGCGGGGGGGGGGGGGGGATGCCTCTCTTCTACCCGCGCCCTCCTCCTAACGTCTGGTAATTCAGTTCTCAGCGAGCGCAATTAAGCCCAGTCACTGCATATTTTACTTGTTTACAGTGCTGTTTGATTGGAACACGAACACACACACGCACGCTCATTATTATATTCTGCTAGCCAAATTAACAGAGAAAGTTGTCACCTTAGGTGGGATATCTGCTGAAATTACAATCTTGCAGGTATCTACTATTCCCGCCTCCCCTTCCTCATCCAATCTTCTCGTATGACTGCTAAGGGTAGGGAGCTGGTTCAAACGACCGATACGTCTAAAAGAGTGATTAGGGGATGCTCATTGCTGCTTTAATTAATCCGTGGATTGATTCCTTCTCTTTCTCTTCCTTGCCTGAATACTTTTTGACGCTGTCCAGGTAGATTTTTATGACTGGAGGCCCTACAGGGTAGAGTGAACACGTTGCCCTCATAGGAAGGTGGGGGGGGGAGAGTCTCTAATTGAAAACTGCAGTCTCTCCCTGGAAGAAATAGCGTTGGAATGTTTTCCCCACCCTACTGGGGAAAGAAACCAGATCATAAAATGGGGAACTCCATCACCCTCTAGCCTAAGTAAAAGGGTTTAATTAGGAGGGGCTGCGAGATTACACCTTCAGACTTCTTTTTAATATTGTAAACTCCCCTAGAACCGATTTTGATGAAAGTAGTATAAAAACGTTTGAAATTAAATAAAATATTACCTGCAGGCAAACAGCTGGCTTTGTATCCTTAAGTTGTCTGTGGCAGTGTGAAAGGACCACAGGAACATAAGGGGTAGATATAGTTTGCCTTCCCCATTTTTCAGCCATGCAGTGTTTCTTTCCTATGCACTTTACACTCTTGGTGCCTTCTAAAAAGAATAAGCTGGCAGGGTCAAAGTACTTTCTCCTAAATGGGAAATCACTTGACATTTCTATTCTAATCCTATTCAATGAGACACCTTACACACGTTACTGGAGAAGCACAGTAAGCATCCCCATATGATCTATGTGATAGCAAGAACTGGAAGGGTGAACTATGTGGATTGGCCATTTGATAGACTTCCTTCCTTTGCCAGTGTTGCTCCAGCCTCCAGGGATTATGTGAGATTCAGTTATGGCCTCTTTAAAATTCCAGCTTTATTATTATTATTTCCGTTCAACATGGGCTAAATATCTCCAAGCCTCACCCATCCCATACAACTAGGAAGATCAGAGAGGATATATAGTTAGGGTGAGGGTGAGCAATATGGAAGACTACTCTTTGGCTCAGAAAATGTTGAATCAGCTTCATTTAGAACAGTAGCTGCAAACATCATCTACACCCTCAAATTACAGAATTAAAGCTGCTATGCAATTAGAGTGTCTACAGAAGAAGTAAATAAACTCATTTCATTTAATTAGAACTATATATAAATGTGTGTGTGTGTGTGTGTGTGTGTGTGCACCTGCATGTCTTCCCTTGCAAACACTTTAAGAATATATTTCTATTTCTAAACACATTAACTGCACATTCTTTTGCATTGTCCAACTGTTCAAAAATTCATTTCCAGCTTTCCTGCAACAGGTAACACTAATCATTCCTGTATATATTTTTAGTATACAAAGTGATTTATAATTCCTTTCTTTTTCATCTTCACAGAAAGCTACCAGTGAGATAATTTACCAGCCCCCACTTATTTTACCATCAGAAAATCAAGGCTGGGAGGAAGAGGTTTGACTAAGGCCTGAGCTGAAATTTAAAGCCAGGTCTCTAGGCCCAAAAGCACCATTCTGTCCAGTGGTCTACACTGGTACTCATAGAATATTATCATTCTTCCTTGGTTTCTACTACTGGAGGTCATAATATAGCTGTACTTTTTGGTGAGAGGGGAACACCAGTATTCATTCTAACTAGGGCTGATGGTTTTCATCCATTTAAATGGTAAATAAGTCTACTGGAGTTCTAGTTGATTCATTTGCAGGATCCATTTTAATCGGTTGGGTTAATTTTGATTGGTGGAGCTCTATTTTTAAATTTATTTATTTTGATATTGGTCTGTTAAAGATGTTCTTTCCTTCTAAGAAGGAATGGTAGGTTCTGTTTAAATTGTAGGTTTTCTTGCATAATTCAGTATCTACAAAAGATATCTTACTGAGATTTCCTGAGATTTTGGCCATATGCAAATTTAATGTCAACTATCAGCAACTCTCAGGCTCCAGGCAGTCAGGGTTCATGACCAGGGAGGGGGAGATTGGTTGTCAATCTGTTTAGGTCAGAAGTAAACATATAGTCCAAAACAGGCAGGGGACAACATCTGAAGCAGCAAACAGGTTAAAGGACCAGGTGTTTAATCAGGCAGTGTACTCACACAAGAGACAAGCTGCTCAGATTCTGAGGAATTTCTGAGGTTTGGACTTATAAGATTTATGGGCAAGGAGTGGTCTTTGGGGTCAGCTGGCAGAATGCTCAGGCTAGATGGTGACTTCATCTGCAGCACCACTGAATCCCTTGAATTTCTATTATCTGTTGATGCAACTGAAATATTTGACCATATTATTATTATAGTTCCAATACAAAGATGCACAATGTAGCATTGCCATAAAATATTAGATATGAAGTGAGGAAATACATACCTATGTAGATACATATGTAGACATAGGTGTCAATGCTTCTTTCTGACCTGCCAACATCTGGAGCACTTTGGGAAGGAACTCAAGAGACAGCCTTCTTGGGATCTGCCTTCCTGCTTCAGAATTCCTTGGCAAGAAAGCTAGCAAACCACCTTTCTACCCTAATTTCTAATGACCTTCTGCCAGGTAAGGTGATTTTTATTTATACAAACCTTTGGAGCTGTAGATATGTGCTAATTGTATTTTTTTGCTGGTTGTTTTTACTGATTTTATTGACTTGGTAGTTATCTTAGTTTTGTGTTTTTTGCATTTTATTTTGTTTTATATATTTGTATTGTCTGACAACTGGATGGGAAAGGTGGGATGTAAATTTAACAAATCAATCAATCCACATTCTTGAGTTAAATATGATTACTCAGCTCCAAGGAAGTGAGATATGTATATGAACAGAACAATGCACTAAAATAGAAACATTGCTTGATGCAAAAGCCATGAACTGAAAGTAATAGGATAGAATTACAAGTGGAAAATTGCAGACCAGCTCTTGGAACATATATCCCTGTAGTGATATATTTTATGCTGCTGAATAGCCTCTCATGGGATGGTTAAAAGCTCTGCCATCAAGGAAGGAAACACATAGTACAGGGCAAATCAGAGTGGTCAGGAGAAGAAAGTGAGCTAATATCAATTAAAATAATGGGGGTTTTATTTTTAAAAAAATCCATTATATTAACAGATGCTGCTAATGATTCTCCTCTTTTAGTTAAATGAACTCATGTTGATAGTCTTTGTTGCAAAATAGAATAGAACTGTTTCTAAGGAAGCTGTGGTCTAGCTGCCTTTGAGTCCCAGCTAAACTAAAGCTACATAAATGCTGCCATTGATTCAGATAATTCATTATCAAAGTATCATGCCACACAGGTAGGCCTGGAAGCACATCAGAAATCTCAGTCAAAACACAGAGTCATTCAGCAAGAAATCTTTTCACAAGATATGGGAATTAGGAACAAGAATATACAGCTAATTTCAGCACAGAGATAGTGTCACCTTCAAGAAAAATAGAATACATCTTTCATAACTGTCCTTTGTCTTTCAAATAAGTTTTGCTATTTCTTGGGTGGTGTATGTGTGTTACATATCACTATAAATGACTTTTTGGCACTCAATTTGATAGCAATCTTTTGACCCACAAGTATTTAGTACATTCATTCTCTTTGGAGCACATGTTCAGTACTGCAACTTTGCTGTGAAATTATTGCAATTATCTATACAATACATAGTTCCCTCTTCATGAAAAAATCAAACAAACACAGATGTGGATGTGAATTGGAAGTCAGGTTCAATGTATGGTTAAATCAGAACTAAGTATTGGATTAAGGTGTCACAGCAACAAAAAAACTCGGTACCTGCTCAGCCAAGATGGCTTCAGTGGGAAACTGGCTGTTGCGGGTTGGGAGGAGCAGAATAAGGCACCCCATTTGTCAGTACACATGTGCCACATGGGACAAGAGTGGGATAGATCGTATAAAGGCCAGCCCCACCAAGCAACGGCCTCATTCCTGGAGTGGAAGTTCTCAACTTTACAAGGTAAGGCAGACCTAGAGGATATCTGGATGGCCAGATATTTGTACTGTGTGATCAAACTTGCTCCCTCAGCCCTAGAGACATGAGGGTGTGGAAGCCCATATATTAAATAAGTCAATTACAAGAGTCAACAGGTAAATTTATATGTCTCCAAGGATGGGCAGGGATGTGTGATTCACCATCCAAAAATTTTCCACCAGAGGGGAACTTATAGGGCAGACGGGTTCACCTGTCCAATGCAGACAATGGTATGTTCCTGCAGGATCTGCATGTGGGCTTACAGGATTTCCCCTGGGCTGGTAAGGCGCTGAAGCAGAGTAGGCTTGGCACCCTCCAGTGTTGGGCTGTGCGGGAATTTGCTATATTAGAATAGGGCCAGTGAGCAATCTGGAGGTCCTGATTCTAGGGGGCTGTGTGGCTCCCGTATCAGGATATGGTATGCCTTTGGACACCCTCCAGCCTCACCTATCTGGAGTTGTGAGGAACTGTGAGGAGGTAATGCAAGGTGGTCTCTCCACACTTACAAAGTGTCACATAAGACAGGAGCCGGGTTTACCTGACTCCTGGCTTTGGGGAGTGGTCTGCTCATAAAGCCAGGCAAGTTGCCTGCGGTAAGGACACATTAATTCCCACACTTTCACATGCAGATCCAGGGAGGGGTGAATTTCCCTTATTGGTTAAATAAAGAGGCCCTAATTTATCCCAAGCTCTGGTGTTCATGTCTTTATTCTATGCTTCCTTCTCCACTTGCAACAGCTGAAGAGCTTTTGATAAAAGGCAGATATCTCTCTCCCTCTCCCTCTCCTTTTCTGTCTAAATCAGTTGATCTTGTGTAACGGCCAGACTACATGTAACACAGAGACATGTATAATGATCCCAAAAATGTTCCCTCTCCCCAAGGCTAAAGAAGGAGCAAACTGGAGTGGACTAATGATGTGCAAGCAGACCTAGTCTTAATTGCGAATCAGTTCAGCATTTTACAAGCTTTTTGGATGAGCATTTGGGAAATGCTTGTCTCTACTCTATAGTGACACAATGTGTTTTCAATCCTCATATATCTATAATACTACGTTTCATTTACTTCTACTAATCTCTCTCTTTTACACATGTATTCCTGTCAATAATGGTGATATCCATTTCTCCATCCCAATTTTCAATCACATTTAGAAGGAATGATTCTTTCTCTCCTTTAGGCCTCTTGTCTGGCCTCTTTCCCTTGCTTAGAGATAACAAGCAACCATGTAGAATTGAGAGATGCCTGTGAACTTTCAAAGCCTGTGCAAAACCATTCCAACTTGTGCTTGATTTACCAATGTAACCATTTGTGAATTTCTTGAACTGTGGGATTGCTTTCCAAAACAACAATGTGTGCAGAACACCTGATGTATCTTTTAGCAATGCAAGAAAGAGAGGAGGTGGAAGTAATTGTTTTCTTTCAAAAGGAAGGCCAAATGAATCAGAAGGGGAATATGCGTGAAGAAACAGAGAAAAGATACAATATTAGGGCTGAAAATGTTGCAATAATTTCCTTGCCACTGGAAAATCCATGGGAATCCCATTAATGGCAACAGTAAGCCCCTATAGGACACTGATAGAAAAGTATAAGGACCCCCTGAACAAGGAGGAGTGGGTTCTTCAGTGGACATTTTCTGGATGAAGAAGTGAACTTCCAACACCCCATGATCCACGTCTTGCTAAAACTGTTTGGCCAGCAATTGGCTGCCTGTGTCTGTAAGTATGAAATAGTTTGGATTCAGAGAATAGGATCTGCACTGTTGGTATTTACTTTGGGGCAGTTATGCAAACTTTGGGACATTTGAGCCAAACATTCATCCATGGTCAATTTGGGAATGGAAGCTCAACTGGGTGTCTTTCAATAAATCTTTAACTTTCCTATAACTTTGTGCAGTCCTTTTTCTCCACCTCTTTAAGATCCGGTGACTTCAGCCTGATCATCTGAAATCACTAGGGGTTTAATAATGAATGTGTCAGTAGGCCAAATTCAGGAACTTTTCTTCTCCCTCTTGCTAACTTGGAAAGATCTTCTGTAGAGGTGGGATGAAACTGAAAGCTTGAAATATATGTATGCAAGTAGGTGGTAGAGAAAAGTCAATGGGGTTCTGATCTAGGGATGCAGTGGAAGATGAGCGCTATATAATTTAATGTGGAAGAGATCAGAGTAAAAGAGAATAGTTTTCTTTACAGATAGATGGTGATCAAAGGGCAGAGCACATTATTAAGGGTTGTCATCTGAAGGATAGATACAGTGGGGGAAAGTGTTCAGAGCAGAGGCATGGATAGTGTTAAGTACATAAGAAGAGCTGAGCTGGATTAGACTAAACAACTATCTAGTACAGCATTCTGTTTCCACATTAGCCAACAAAATGCCCATAGGAAACTCACAAGCAAGCCCATGGTCCCAAGCAATTCAGATGCTGGGGGTAATATACAGCTTTCATGACTAGTAGATAACATTATCCTACAGCAATTTGTCTAATCCCCTTTGAAAGCCATCTGGGTCGGTAACTATCATTACAACTTGTGATAGTGAATTACATAGGGCTCATCTACACCTGCAACCCTTTGGGGAGTGGGGAGGGATGACCACAGATTTTTCCACTTCCAGGATCATCCCTCAGGGGCTACATGCCAGCAAGTTGTCCCAGAAATAAAGGGGATGTTCTGTGGCCTGGAAGATGCTGAGCGCCATCCCAACGATGGTGAAAATGCTCTCCCCTTCACCCCAAATGCCCATGGACTCCCCCGCACAGCTCTGTGCCTGTTTCCTTAGCCCCACTACTCTTGAGGAAGAGGGAGGGCCCCAGGAGGGAGAGCCACACTGCCTGTGAAGCTCAGGATGGTCCCAAGTCTGGCAAAAAACAAGCAAACAGAGAAAACCCAGTTTCAGCTATCCCAGGAAAATGGAGTGCTCGTCCCCCGTCCACCCTGGGATCAGCTGTATGTCATTTGGACATGCAGGGACAACCTCGAGACGACCCCATGATAAAGTCTGGTGTAGAAGAGCCCATAGTTTAACAGTGTGAAGTAGTACTTCCTTTTGTCTGTCCTGCATCTTCCACTATTCAATTCCATTGGATCACCCTGCATTCCAATATTATGAGAGGAGAAAAACCTATCCCATTAACATCATCTATACCATACATACTTTTAAACACCTTTATTATGTCCCAATTGCAATTTTTATTTCTAAGCTAACCCCACTCCAATGTTGTAACCTTTCATTATAGGGGCATTGTTCCAGCCCTTTGATTTTGCCCTTACAAAAATATGTCTCAACTCAGGCTGGGCCTCAGCTCCTTGATCCCCTTTGTACTATGCTCTCTGTATTGTGGAATATGGTGGTTGGGGTGAATCCCTCCTTTCTATTGTAGCCCTTTTTTCCACCTTCCCAACTCTATCATATCCTTTTGAACGTTGTTGGCCATAGCTGTATATATGGTATTCCAAGTATGGTTACACCATAGATTTGTATAAGGGGAGTCTGATATTTGCATTTTTATTTTTGACTCCTTGTCAAATTATGACTAACACAGAATTTGCCTTTTTCGTGGCAACTGCACACCGGGTCAACATTTTCATCAAGCCATCCATCACAACATTCCTTGATTAGCCACCACCAGCTCAGATCCCATGAGCATATACATAAAATAAGGATTATTTTGCCCCAAATACATCACTTTACAATTGCTTAGATTGAACTGCATTTGTAATTTTAATGCCATTCTCCCTTCACCCAATTCAACTTTGGCATTCTTTTCAATCCCTTTTTCTTTTAACCACCTTAAATAATTTTGTGATGTCAATGAACCTGGCCACTTAACTGTTCACCCCTAACTCCGGATCATTTATGAACAAGTTTAAAAAGCACCAATACCAATTCAGATCCTTGGGGAACCCCGCTGTTTACATTCCTACATTGCAAAAATTGACAATTTATTTCTACTCTATGCTTTCTGTTCTTTAACCAGTAAGTGATCAATAAGAATACCTCCCCTCTTATTAAATGACCACTACATTTGTTCAGGAATCTTTGGTGAGAGACTTTTCCAAAAGCCTTTTGAAAGTCCAGGTTAGCAATGTTTACCACCAAAGCACTCCTAACCACATTCTTGTTAGTGAGACAGAACATGATTTTGCATAAGCCCTGTTGATTTCCCATCAACACAATGTGTTAATAGGAAGCAGTATACAGTTCTGAGAAGCTGGCAGGGAATAGAACTGGAAAAGTATGGAAAATGTAGCAAAGAACGGAGAGCAGTTGATTGATGGACTGGAGGTTACAGATGAAATGAAATATGGAGGGGGATGATAAAAACGCCCAATTAATGGCCAGAGAAGAAAAATTCAGAAAGTGATTGTGAAGAGCTCATAAGACAGGACAAAGGCAAACTTATGGCCAAAACGGTATGCTGCAAGTATGCAATCGAAGTAATGAAATAAAGCAAGAAGCTGAGAAATCAAAGAGACTGTCAATGTGACTATTGAAGTCTTCAGGAACAAAGGCATGGCCCTAAGCAAAACTGAGGAGTCTGTGTGAGGCATTAAAAACAGGGAGAAAAATAGTGACAAAGCTCAGGGGAGGAATATAGATCAGGGAGATAGAAAAGGGTAGGCCGATAAGAGGAAATAGAATGGACTCCAACAGAAAGGAGGGATTAACCTCAACCACCATGTTCATAGAAAAGAGGTCAACTAGGTGAGGCCCAGTCTGAGTTGAGCCATATTTTTTTAAGGGCAAGAAGGTGGGGTGAGCAGGATGGGAAGAGTTAATGCACCAGGATGTGTTAGCTCAAAACCAAATGACATTCCAGGCACGAAAAGAAGAAGAAACATAAAGAGTGGAGTGGATGTTTGAGATTATCCTTAGAACTGAGTAGGGGGAAATTGCATCACTGCCAGTGCCTGCGTTACCCAGGTTTGCTGAAGACAGAAGTGAAAGCAACCTCAAAGACATGTCAAGGTTGAATCAAACCAGGATAGCATGGGAGTGGGGAGTAGTCATAGAAGGTAAGATTAGTGTGCTCAAGTTAGCAGGATAGGGGTGAGTGGAGAAGAGATGAAGAAATGTGAGATGAATACAGAAGAAGGAAAGGCAGTGATGTGGAACGTGGAGAGCAGCAGCAAGCAACTGTCAGGCTGTCGGGAAAGAGGCAAGTGGTTCTACGGGTGCCCAAAGAGATTGATCAACCAGTTTCATCTGTGGCTGACTGACAAACTGCTCAGAAAGAGGCATAAGCCCAGAGTAAGCAGATATATAGGGCCAAACTCTTATGTCACCTGATCCTTGATGGACAGGAAGCTGTGGTACCACTCTCAGCCATCCACACTAGTGGCTCTGCAGCACAGCTGAGACCAGGCCACTTGCGAGAAAGAGGAAAAAGAGGTAAAGATGAATTGTAACTAGATAAGAGAGATCAAAACAGAAAGAGGGAAGGAGAACAATTGCAAGGAGCAAGGAGCAAGGAGCAAGGAGACCTGTTGCACTAAGCAAGGGGCTCATAGCCCTTCAAAATAACTGTTGACCAGTAAGCAGTAAAGCATACATGATGCCCTTATCCTATACAGGGCAAGTCAGGCACAGACATACAGCCACAGAAGGGCATGAAGTTGGAGCTTGTAACCTAAACTTTCAATTAGCATCCTTTTTAAAAACTCCTGGATGAACACACTAGGCATCCTGAAACCAGCCATTACCACACAGCTTTAAATAGGGAATGAGCAATGAAGAATGAAAATAATTGACATTTCTTTTGTCAAAGTGAATGGGCATTTTAATTCTAAACCATGACAGGCACTCATATCTTGGCACTTTTCTGTTTCTAATTATATTTGGCTGAAATATGTATGCTGAAAATGTGTATGCCTACTACATATGTAAATAGATGCTTGGAAGGAAGGTGTGTTCCTCTAAATGTTAAAGTCATTTGCATCTCTATAAGATCAAGATAAATACACTAATTAATAGATGAACCTTTTGTGCTCATCAGGTGTATGGGTTGTTGGTGAAGCAACATTGTCTTCCTTAAAAGAATGCTCCCTGTTTTTCTCACCTTGTGATTTTGACATATATAACATCCATTTGACATATATGACACCTTTCAACTCTTAGTGGCTGCCCAAATACAATTTGAATAAGGTAGATTGATCCGTTGCATGGTCAATCAATGGAAGAAGAAGAGCAAGAGCAAGTCAAAGACAAATTGAGAGCTACCAGTAGGGTCATTAAGTTTGTCCGAACGTGATGGTATACAGCCCCTTGACAATATCAAAATACACACCCAAATTGGGATGGCCAATATCAGAAAGAAGCTTGTCCCACTCCTGGCAAATGTTACATATCCTTAAAGGCAATTGCTTCCTCTTTTGAGTTGAAAGTTGGATCTAGAAAGTCTAATGAAGGGTTCAAGTACAATAGTTAATCAGGGACTATAGTAACCATATCTTTAAAGTGTACAGTTATGGCAACATCCAAGAGGCATAGGGGAGAGGCATAGGTAATGTAGATTGGAGAGGTATTCTATAGAACTGGTGCAGCGCAAAGATTCATATGGGATAATGATTGGCTTGTGTTGAATAGCTTCAGGCCAGGCCGTCATGGCTCATGACTGGAACCTCAGAATTAAAAAGCCCCATCTTGTTATCACAAATTGGAAGTGGATTGTGTTCTCTGCTGGACCTTGCTGTCAGTTACCACCGAGTGGAATTGCATTTTGTCCTACTGTATATGTATGCTGTTATTTTAAGAATTTTATATTAGATATGTGTTTGATTTGTTGCAAGAGATGGTACTCTGAGTATTAAATTAATTGTAACCATATGTTGAGATATCACTTCATTCACTGTGCATGCAATGCTTTTTCCCCCTTTTAAGGTACACATATTTTTTATTATTATTAAACTAGGTTTGGAAGGAAATATGCTTTTCAAAGAATTAATTGCTTAAGCCAAGTTGATGCATGAGACTCTTAAATTCCAGTCATTTACTGCTGGCTAATCTACTATGTCTCCTAATATCCACCATCACCCTACATGTTGGCTATGGACTAAAATCAATAGTAAATGTTTGTGATGATCCTTAAGTTTGTGGTTATTGCAATTCAAGCTGCTTGAGTGTTAAATACCCTGCACTGTAAATAAATGGTCCATTCACGTGGTAGATATTTGTGCTTGGTACAAAAAGTATTGGTTTTTATTAAACCCAAATCTAAAGAGCATCAGCCATTCAGGTTGTTGTTGTTTGTTTGTTTGTTGCACACATGCATCCTTCAGACATGGCAAGAGAAGCACATGTATTTTAATCCTGGGTATCCATATGGAAGTGCAAAATGAAAGGTAGAGATACTTCCCAATTTTTTAAGCCCCAGATATGGATTATGAACTCTGGTGGCTAGTAAGTAACACTGCTTCTAATATAAGCCTAGCATTCCAATTCTCCTGAGTTCTCTCACTGAAACTTTATTGAACCAGAGAAGAACTTCGTTCCTCTCTTCCACCCAGCTACCACCCAGTTTCCTCCATCTTCTCCCACCTCACCACCATCTGCTTACATTGGTGATGGTACTGCTGCTCAAGAGACAGTAGCAGGGGAAGTCTCTCTTTCATTGATCTCTGTTGAGCACCTGGTGTTGGCACCACTATGACAGTGAGCCAGGAACCTGGAGTATGGGGAAATATAGTTATATCATATGTATGTATATGTGTATGCATGTGTGTGTGTTTACAAAATTGAAAAAAATCAGATACATAATGATAAATTTAAAAATGTAGTTATTAAAATGTTAAATATTTAATACCAAAACTAAAAACATAATAAGCACTAAACACACTTACTGGACAGCACAATTGTTTAGGGAAGGCTTGGGTAAAGAGATGAATCTTGAACAGGAACCAAACCATGCCACAGCTGACTCTTTCTGAACACCAAGGGGAGAGGGCATTCCATAATATGGTACCACCACAGAGATGGCCCAGGTTGCCACCAGATGTTGAAAGAGGCAGGTAAGAAGACAAGGAATGATCACCTCAACTACAGCTCAGCTGTCAGAGGAGAGACTCTTCCCTGCAATGTCTGTCAGAGTGAACACTGTGATTTCCTTTTATCTGAAAAGGTTGATCAATATGCCTGACCACCATTTGGCTAAGCATTGCTATTTAGAACAAGGATGGTTGGACTTCTTGTTTTGAAAAGCTGACCCATTTTTCTTTCTTTCATTGGCTTTCTTTTATCTAAATCAGAGATGAATTATAATTGCACAGTGCTAATAAAGATGTTGGAGCCATTCAACAATCAGGATTTAGCAGGTGGTACCATCTTTACAAGTGTGAGTGATCTTTCTCTAATTATCTTAACACCTTGACACTCAGAGTTAAGGAAGGCATTTATGGAATTATGTTCCAGATTGTGCCTTCTGCATATCTGGAAGGAAGGTATATAAATGCTCCCATATTTCAACACCTCCGTATATGTGGGGTTCCACAAATAGAGGAATATATATAAGAACTGTATGCCAGTCCCAGGAAAAGATTTCTTGTACCTTTGCCGGGAGAATGTCTGATAGACCTTTTGTTGAGCAAATGTGTGGATTACTTGTAGATACAGATCCTTCTATAACTAATCAAGTAGCCTTATTTGCAGTGGCTGCTAAAAAGATTAAGGCAAAGATTCTAGAAACTGTTGCTGTAGATGGTGTAAATGACGAACTGAGCTGAGTGTCTTGTTCAACCTTTTTCTGCCTGGGACCGTGTCTCTTTATGGTTGTTGTCACAAAATTATAAGACTCTATGGTTATATGCAATAAAATCAACTGCCTGACTCCTCCCGCCAGTAAATTCTGATCCATTTTAAGATACCTTTGAAGGCTCTCGTTATGTTCACACAGCCTCTCCCTCAGGTGGGCTTGCAGTTAAAGCCCTGGGCTTGGAAACCAAATCTAAAGGGAGTGAGAGGCTTTTCTGAGTTCTACGTACACTTCTTCATTACTTCAGTGCCTTATTAATCACAGATGCTCAGCAGCTTTAATGGGAATGCTGCACAGTGACGCAATTAGATTTCCATCAGGTGAGTGCACAGCAGAGAAGAATCCCCCAAGGAACAGTGTTCACTAGCAGCAGGTGTTAATGAGGTACTAACAAGGCAATATGTCAGGAACACAGAAAATTGCCCATTAGCCAATGTCCATGGAGATGATGTTTAAGTATAATATTGAAGGCCAAAATATTTAAAATCAATGTGTAAATAGGTGAGCATTACAATAAGCTCCTGCCACTCAGGCTCTGATGATCTATATTATTAAAGATCCTGGAATGTTCATCATCATTTACTTGCACCACAATAATCTATTATCACTTCTTCTTCTTCTTCTTCTTCTTCTTCTTCTTCTTCTTCTTCTTCTTCTTCTTCACCACAAGGTGACTTTGTGTGGTCATCCTTTACAGCTGGTTTCTCGGAAGGGCAGGAATGCTGTAACACCCTCTGACATCAAGAGACAACAACAATATCAGGCCAGCCAAGGTCATCTTGGAGTGAATGACCCAAGGTCACCCACTGGACATCATGCCTGAGTGGGGATTTGAATCCAAGTTTCTCTGATCCTACTTCAAACACTACATGATAGCAAAGTGAATTCAGGGTTGCTGATTTGGCTTAAGGTACGTATTAGAAGAGCAGAGCTATTGGTCTAAACCCAGACATGGAATAATGGGCTCAAGTTACAGGAAGCCAGATTCTGGCTGGACATCAGGAAAAACTTCCTGACTGTTAGAACAGTATGACAATAGAACCAATGACCTAGGGAGGTTGTGGGCTCTCCCACAATAGAGGCATTCAAGAGACAGCTGGACAGCCATCTGTCAGGTAAGCTTTAAGGTGGATTCCTGCATTGAACAGGGGGTTTTGACTTGATGGTCTTATAGGCCCCTTCCAATTCTACTATTCTGTGATTCTATGGATCAGCCCCAATCATGTACAAAAGATGTGTGTGTGCAGTGGTGGGGTGTCTACATTTAAGATTTAATGGAGTGCATGGACGAGAGGACCTGCCTACAGAAAGGTAAGCCTACAGTGAGAGGATAATTTAGCATCCCTCATCCACACACCCCATTTACTCTAAAACATTTAAGTGGCTTTACTAGCCACCATCACAAACAATTTAAGCCTGAATGTACACCAGGGGAGAGCAACTTGTGGCCTTCCTGGTGTTTTGCCCAACAACTCCCATGATGATCCCTCACTATTGCTGGCTCAAGAGAGATCCACAGCCAGTCCTGATTCCCAAGTATGACAGACTATAGCCCTGTTGAGGCGTTCCAGAGAATGCATGTGGGCTCAAAATGGGTGCTGGGTTGGGGCCAGGCACACTGGCCTTGCCCCTACAGCTCAAGGCATGCTGGCCCAACCCCCTCTCCATTTTAGACCTTGCTCAGTTGAACCAGCAAGGTCTGAACAGGAGTTCTACTTGAATGTGAATAGAACTCTCTGCATGATTGGGAACCCTCATAAGGCAGGATCTGCGATAGTGTAGAGAGTTCTCACATTCAAGAAAATAAGAGTAGAATCTCTTTCAGATCACACAGCAAGGTCTGAACAGAGGGAAACGGCATGCCCAGAGATAAAGCGGATAGGTCCAGCATGCACAGCTTTATCCATGTACACACTTTAAGCCCTCATGCATTCTCTTGAATGCCTGAACAAGGCTTGTATGATATACTGTTCGCAAACACAAGCCAGCCACATTCACACTTTGAAGTGTGCAATTAAAGCAACTCAGAGATACCCCTGGGGGCAAAAGAAGGGCACATCTTATGAGCCTCTGATTCATCAGCTGAATGTGACAGCTTCTCATCTTAAGTTTAAAATTTAATGGATACGCATTTTATTACAGTAGGTGAACCTTTTGTATGCACTGTAGTATTGGGACTTGGAGTTAGTGAGAAGTGAAGCCAGAGACCGCCGTGTAGAGAACTATAGTTAGCTCCGTATGACCACTGGAGCTTTGACTTGGGACAGTTTCACAAATCGATTGTGATATGGTAGGGGGTCAGCTAGGGCAGTTAATTTTTTGTTTTGTTTTGATAAAAGTCAGAGGTTCTGTGTGCATACTGAGTTCGTTTGGGATCACGGCCAATAGCCGTTAGCATCACAAACCTAACAATAGCTCCTTTTCATTCTTTCTTGAAGGGTAATGGCAAAGGCTGTTAGAGTAACAGACACTTTTGGGAAGCAATAATTGTCTCAAATGTGGGATAAAAATGCAGTAAATAAATACATAAATAGAACAAGAAGTTCCCTAATCATTTATAGGGGTATTATGTCTCTTAACACTAGGCATAACTTTATTCATTTTATTGGATTTGTTTTACGGACCACCAAAGAGGAAGACAACGGAAACAAACAAATGAACAAGCAAAAACAATGAATTTAGCAAATCAATTTGCATGTGATTATGGGAATATTAGTTGAGACTGCTGCACATTCTTTTAAAAACCTGCCTACTAAACCAAGTAAAATTAATGATAAACAAAAATGAGCTCCCTTTGTGGTTTGTTTTCATTCAGCTGTATCCAGCTATGAAAGGGCTATCAAAGAGTGTTCCCAATTAGCTGTCAGCACAGAACAGCTTCAGAGAGCAATCCCTAGGCTTCCGGTATGTTTGTGACAACATCCTAATCTCTGTAAATTGTTTGGAGTAGCATAAAAACGATCTATTAGAAGTGCTTGCTCTCCTCAACGTAGCTCAAATGACTACTAAAGGGGATTTGAAATTATTTGGGTACATGTTTGAGTGAGGAATTATACGGGGCAAGAAGAGCTATATCAGCAGAATGTTAAAACAAGTTTTAGCCAAATAAACCAGAGGGGGGATCACAAATATTTTCGTACCGATAAAGGAATCCAAACCTATCTCAGAGCCATGCTCTATTTTCTAATGTAAATTAGGGCAGCACACTATTTGCACATCAGTTTCTAATATTTTTATTTATCTGAGGGATGTTAGTATGCATCATGGGAAAGCTGAACATTTTCTTTCCTCTCTGTCTGAAAGAGGCACAGAAACATAGAATGCTTGGGCAGTGTGGCTGCATGCTTTTCACTACAGGGGATACAGAAGGGAAACAGTTTTACTACTTTTAGGTGATTTGGATGCCCATCCCATCCGTCTCATTTGACATTTTCAATATTGGGCCTAATGTCATAATATCCCACCCAGCAGTGATGCAGCTAGTTAATTTTAGACACTAAAATTAATAGTTTTGGTGCTGGATGGGCTTTAGATGGCGACATGCATTTCAGTTGTGAAGCACACAGCTGAACAGTTCCCCTGTCCGCTCTCCCTCATGCCTTCACCTTTCCATGCTTTGCAACTGGTTCTACAATCCTGGTATGTTAGAACAATAACAAAGCTATTTGCCAAACCTGAAACAAAAATAAACACTCTGAGCATGGGCAATTTTGCATTTGAAACTCTCTTAAAATTGTTATTGTATTTCAGTTCTATACTGCCCAATAGCCGAAGCGGATTCCCAAAAATTAAATCATAGAACTGTCATGATGACTATAGGAATAAAATGGAGTTTGTTGGCTCTGATGCTATACACATTTACTGCAGAATAAGAATAATTTTGTTAAAGAAAAGAATAATATATATTTGAAGTAAAAAAAAAATAAGCATCTTTAACACTGTATATGCTTGACTATGAAATGTTTTGTAAATAGAAAGAAAGGGTGTTACAGTGACCTCCAACATCAGTCCCTACCCTAGGTGCTGACACTAGGCCTGCTTGGTTCTGCCACCATCACCTGCCACTCTCTGGGTGATCATCTGTAGGGCCCCTGGGCTGGAGAGGGCTGGACTTAGACCCCAAGGTTCAGCCTGAGTGGCACCACTCCTACCCAGTTTCTCTTCTGCGTATGAGGACACTGCAGGAGATCTAGGCAGAACTAGTAGCTCTGATGCTGTTGCTAGTGTAGATTGCTGAGAAACAGGCTGTACTCTGGCACAGTGTTTTTCAAATTTCCTCACTTCATGACTTCCACATTGGTGTGTTTCTGCCTAGATACAGAGTCCTTTTGTCTTGTGGAGCAGTCTTCCACAATCAGGAATCCTTCCAGATCTTTTGTCCTACAACACCCATCATCCCTGACCACAGCCATGCTGGCTGGGGCTGATGGGAGTATTAGTCCAAAAAATATGGAGGAGCACAGTTTGAGGGGAGGTTGTTGAAGATTCTGGGGTTCAAAAGACACACTGTCAGGCTCTGCGGGATGCCATCAGAGTTGTTGGACGTTGCCTTTGTTGTACCTGAGAGGAGAATGTCTTAGAACACATCCCACTGCATCCCCACTCCCTGTAGCTTTGCATCCCAGGGAAGGATCAGCAGTAATGGACAAGCTGTATTTCTGGGAAGCTTGTCCACAATTGTCAAACTTCAGATCAAGGAAGCCCTGCTAAGCTTCTCAGAAACTCCAGGGTTCCTAGGAAGACTTTTTGAAAAACTCTTCTTTGGCAGATTGAGCACAACTAGTAAGAAAAAGATGAGAACTATATTCGATTATTTATTTTTGCTGTAAGCCCAAATTTTCAACCGGCCTAGGTGGTATTAAGTGCTGATTGGCAGCAGGAAATAAACAGGTGGCCCAGAGGGGAGCAGAGCAGAGGCTTCATGTTGACCAGGATTGATCAATCCCCATCCAGGTCAACAGCTGGAAGCTTCCAAGCCTTCAAGTATTTTGATGCCTCCAATGTGCTTCAAACACATTGTTGTGACCTGAAATAATTTCTGCATTTTAAACATGTGCATCCCATAATCTCATCCTCCATGATGCGGAAGGGCAGTTGACCCTGACCCTCTGTAAATTGGCATCCACTTGCAGTGCTTGCACAGCAAATTAATTGTGCTGGCATCTAGTTTTTTGTAGGGGTGTGCACGGACCCCCCGGATCGGATCGGGACCCGGATCGGGACCTCCAATTTTGTCCCGGACCGGTTCGGACAAAATCGGAGGCCCCCCGGACCGGATCGAGTCCGATCCCGACCCAAAAATCGTAAATTTTTGGATCGGCCGCCATTTTTTTCCCCATAGACTTGCATTGCAATGCAAGTCTATGAGGAAAAAATGGCGGCGGGTGGGTAAGGGGGGGCCTAACTCCCTCCCCCCCCGGGGCCGTCCGCTGTGGACGGCCCCGGCAGGTAAACCCCCTCCCCCGCGCTCCCTACCCCCCCTGGGGCCGCCCGCTTCCATCCGCTGGCGCCCGCGGGCGCCAGCGGATAGAAGCGGACGGCTCCGGGGGGGGGGTAAGCCCCCTTCCCCGCCACTTACCTTCTCGGCCCGTCCGGCGCCGGCGGCTACTACCAGCGGGCTCCGCGGCCTACTCTCGAGTAGCGCGCCGGGTGATGACATCACCCGGCGCGCCACCCTGGAGCAGGCCGCGGAGCCTGCTGGTAGTAGTAGGCGCCGGCGCCGGACGGGAGCCGCCGGGCCGGGCAGGTAAGGGCCCCCCTCCCCCCTCCCCCCTCCGCGCGCCCCCTCCTCCCCTCCACGCACCCCCTCCTTACCTTTCCGGCCCGGCGGCTCCCGTCCGGCGCCGGCGCCTACTACTTCCAGCAGGCTCCGCGGCCTACTCTAGAGTAGCGCGCCGGGTGATGACATCACCCGGCGCGCCATCCTAGAGCAGGCCGCGGAGCCTGCTGGGAGTAGTAGGCGCCGGCGCCGGACGGGAGCCGCCGGGCCGGAAAGGTAAGGGCCCCCCTCCCCCCTCCGCGCGCCCCCTCCTCCCCTCCACGCACCCCCTCCTTACCTTTCCGGCCCGGCGGCTCCCGTCCGGCGCCGGCGCCTACTACTTCCAGCAGGCTCCGCGGCCTGCTCTAGAGTAGCGCGCCGGGTGATGACATCACCCGGCGCGCCACCCTAGAGCAGGCCGCGGAGCCTGCTAGTAGTAGTAGGCGCCGGCGCCGGACGGGAGCCACCGGGCCGAGAAGGTAAGTGCCCCCCTCCTCCCCCCCCCGCTGTCCACTTTCATCGGCGGGCGCCCGCTGGCGCCCGCCAATGGAAGCGGCGGTGGGCGCCAGTGGGCGCCCGCCGATCCGCCGAACCGGTTCGGAGCTTTTTCGGACCGGTTCGGATTGGATCGGCCGATCCAGCTGCGGGATCGGAAATCGGATAATTTATCCGATTTCCCACTGGACCGGACTCGGATCGTGGATCGGGTCCGATCCAGTGCACATCCCTAGTTTTTTGCTTACTTTTGTCTCTTTTCCTCATAAAGTACAGCCATGGGAGAGCTCCATCTGAATCTCCTTTAGTCACCATGGCTTCTTCCATTTCCATTGCAAGCAATAATTAATCATGGATGAAACAAGGTAAACAGCAGGGAGATCTGCCATTCCACTGTGGTGGCAGCCATTTTGGGGTGGTGAAGGCTGCAAAAAAGGCAGCAGGGGCTTCATGCAACCCACAGGCTGTACATTGACTACACCTGCATTAATGTTTTAGTGGAACCACTGGTTAAATGGGAATAACTGAAGTTGAAAAGATAAGACATTTTACTCAAGCAAGAAGTTAACTTCTTTTTCTTTTTTTTTCTTTTGGTCCTCAGCACATGGTTTCATTGGAAGACACATCCAAATCCACAAGTTGCGGCTGGGATTTTAAAACCCACGTGACTAAGGCAATCATCAGATGGGGGGGAAATCGTGTTTCCTTACCATCACTCTTTCTTCCTGCTGCTTTTCTGCTATAGGGGTGAGACGAATCACACAGGAGAGAAAGGGGAAACAAGCGTAACTACATGACCCATTCAGTGTAGTGGGACAGCACCCTCCATTGTGCATATTATAGTAAGACTTCTCTGCACAGAGCAGGAAATGGCGACCAGTTTCATTATAACTCAGAAGAGTCACATTTTGTTTGGAGTATTTTACTACCAAAAAAAAAATGGTAGAAGGAGCAGGAAACCAGTGGGAGTTGCACAGGAGATGGACAGCGTCATGAGAGGGACCTGTGAAAATCCGTGAGTGCCCAGGAACAAGTGCGCTATAAAACACTCATCTGATGATGTTCTAAGGTATGTGGAAACAGCAGGCATGCTTCCATTTTCCTTTCGTATGTCCATTAAAAATGGTTTCCATATGTGTTACAGGGTTTACAATTTTAGGCAGAGGGCTGGGCTGCCACCACCCTTGAAACAAACTGTCACATTCACCAGCTGCACCTCAGATGTTTAAAGCTGCCTTTTCAGCATCTCAAGCTCAGAAAGCCTCTGACAGTAGCCTCACCTCTGACAGTTTAACCGCCTCCCCCTGTTCAAAATTCCCTAGACTAGAATGTATGCAGTGGTCCTCTGTATTGACCCCTCCCCTTACACCTTCATATGTGCAGGAGGAAGATGACGGGAGAGGAAGCAATTTCAGCCTGCTGAAACCACCATAATGTTTGACATAATTGATTTTGGAGTCTCAAAGACACAGAACGTGCTGCAGCCAAGATCAATGACTTGTGACTTCACACTGTATTTTTGTTCCCATGAATGCGGATGTAGGAATCTTTTTGCCATCTGCAAAAATCTTTGGAATGCCAGATGAGGAGGAGGAGGAGGAGGAGCAGCAGCAGCAGCATGGGATTTCATTTTGAAAAAAAGTCAAAAATACAAGCAACAAAATGGAAGAACATACGTAATATTGAAAAGACCACTAATTAAGAGGGAAAGGAAATTCATTGATTACAGTCCTTCAGAGGAAGCTCATGGGACATTCTTACAATTAAGATACAAATCTTAAGGACATTCAAGGTTACTCAAGGTCCTGATCATCTCCTGGGAAATGATGGTAGAGTCCAAGGGTTGATATAAAGGCTTAAGTCAGAACCCCACACCACCTGCCACATCCTTTCAGATGATCCTGCTCCCAGCACAGAGATTTGTAAATGAGAAGCTCTTGTACCTAGGCTGACCATCTGAAAAGGAGGACAGGGCTCCTGTAACTTTAACTGTTGTAGAGAAAAGGGAATTTCAGCAAGTGTCATTTGTATGCAATTAGTTCCTGGTGATATTCCCTCTTCATCACAACAGTTAAAGTTGCAGGGGCCCTGCCTTCTTTTGTATATGGTCACTCTAGTATAGTGCTTGCAACTTTAACTGTTCTGATGAAGAGGGAATTTCACCAGGAACTAATTGCATACAAATGACACTGGCTGAAATTCCCTTTTCTCTACAACTGTTAAAGTTACAGGAGCCCTGTCCTCCTTTTCAGATGGTCAGCCTATTGTTACCATCTTCCTCCCCCTGTTTCCTTCCAGTAGCCAGTTAAGGAGACAACAGTCATGAGATTAGCTTTTCCTTCCTCAGAGTGGGTCACTGGAGATACAATCTCCATGTTAGAGTCTTGTAGAACTATTCCCAAAGTAGTGTTACATGCTCTTGTCAATGATTACATGAACCTATTTTCCAGCTTTCCAGTTCATGTGGAAAGGTTCCATGGGTACAGGAGGCTCTCCTTTTCAGACACAAGAAACATGACAAAAGAGAATGGAGGGTGGAGTCTGAATAGGGCTATGGAGATTAATTTACTTTAGCTATTTTATGGCTTGAAGCTTGAATTTACTTTAGCTATTTTATGGCTGCAAGCCACAAGATACTAAATATTTAGTTATAATGGCTGCCTGTGTTACTAACATTAGTAACATAGGACACTGAAAGCTTCTTAAGGGCTTTCCTTTTAGGTTTAAAGAGCTATAGGCTATGGTCTGTATCCCCTACAGCATTGTTAAACTACTTTTGAAGTTAATAAAACATACTGGAAATGCACATACAATATAAAAATAAGCACATATGTCTTATGGGTTGCTATGCTCACTGAATTACTTCCAAAAAGAAAGAAATTCAACATTATGAATCTCACATATTCTTCCAGCTTCCTACTTAGGATTCTACTTCCTTCATTGATAAATTATGTTGTCTGGGATCTAAGCCAATCGTTTCCGGAAGTGAAGAAATCCTTATTGATCTGGATAAGCATGGAGAGCTCCCTCATTTGTTCGACTTTAAGTAGCTCTGTTACTTCTGATCTCAGTAAATGTTCTGATTCGATGAACATTAGAAACTGAACACTTGGTACTATAGCAGTTTATGCTCTGGGTTCCTATTATGGGATTGTTGCATTTGTCACTCACATGATATGAACTTGCCAGTACAAGACTAAGGGCCAAACTATATGTGATATTATTCATATGGTTTGCCCCTGAGTACAATTTTTTTGCCCTTCTGCCCCACACAACTAGCCATCATGCAATGGGAGGTGAGGAAACTGGATTGAAACTATGGCATGCAGGAGAGAGTCTTTAGATCTTGGACTGGTGTCATGTTCCCCATTGGTTTCAACTCCATTGCCTCAAGGGGAAGTTAGCCCAAATGGAAGTGAAAGAGACTCCATGATGAACCAAAGATTATATTTGCCCTCTCACCTCTTTTTCTTTTTTAACAAGCTTGCAAAGCGGAAGACTGCCAGAAACGTAACAAGGCCAGAGTGTTTGGTTAATTGCCACCTGATGGCCCATTAAAACGTATGGCTAGTCATAACATAAATCTTCTCTCCAGGCTGGAGAGATAAGACACAGCTTCGAGGCTGAAATGCAACTTCATTTTTTTGGAAGGAGAGAGAGAGAAAAAGTTAAAAGAAGGAAAGTGAGAAGAATTAGAAAGGAGAATCTCCTTTTTTGAAACTTGCCTGCCTACCTTTCGGGACAGATTGGTCTCACATTTTGTGCCAGTGGGACATAATAAGACAGCAAAGGATATTCGGAGCTTTGATTCCCCCCCACCTTTTTTATGTTTTAATATTCATATTGCCTTTTATTACTATATTCACTATTTTGCATTTTTAAGAAAGAAAAAGAACTCGTGTGTATATTTGAAGTCTAGACAATTAGTTATTTATAAAGGTGGTTCATTCTGACAGAGGATACATCAATCCCAGATTAAAGATGGTTTCTCGTTTCAGTTTTGTGCAATAGGTGATTCAGGTGGCTAATAAATTTTGTTCAGAGGTGGTCCCAATCCATGACACTGGACCCCCCCCCCCCACACACACACACACATACACACCCTATTCACCTGCTATTTCTGTGGGTGGAAAGCTCCAGTAGGGAAGCTGCAATTGAGTGTTGTACACCAGAAGTAGATACTTTTGAGATCAGCTGTCAAAACATATTGTAGCAAATCCTAAATTGGAATTATTAATTGCAATGAAATACATCCTAATCAATAATTCCAGATAATTTCTCAATGATACAAAAGGCTGTTAGGATTGCTCCAAGTATGCTGCTAATTTTCTTCCATTTGAGGTACATTGATGACAAATGTGTCTATGAAAGCAATAAATGCATTAAGGAAGCACTATATTTGAACATGGATTTGTTTGATCATAAGTCAAATCACAGATATGATATAGTGCTCTCAACCTCGATTTCAGATGTTCTGATTTTTATTAATGGAATCATGATACAAAAAAGTATGAACGAGAACTGCCCAGCAGCACTGGAATCTCGTCACCATTTGTATCAGAATGAACACAAATCAATAGCTTCCTAGTGTGCTTTGACTAACTAAGACGGATTGAAACATGGTGACAGTCTGTCTAGGCAACACAACACAAATGGAAAGCCTGCCGTTAATTGGTGGCGGGATGCATTTCACAGCATTTTTCTTTGCGGGGTCAAACAAGTACATTCAGCTCCAGACACAGAGCCTATCCACATTGCCCTTAAAACGACTTATATTCTGTTTAAAAATGTGGTTTTTTAAGTCGTTCCTTTACGTGGCAGGACACTCTGAGTAGTACTTACGTTTCATAGCGACTGCTTCCTCCATTCTCAAAGCATTCACGATTGTCACACAGGGTTATTTCTGTGTTTTGCAGGCTGCTTGAGTTACGGAGACAGAAGTGGGTGGGTCAAGCAGCCTGCAAAACAAAAACGAAAGAAGAAGAGACAGAGAATTAACCCTGTGTGACACCAGTGAACACTTTGACGACGGAGGAAGCAGTCACTATGAAACGTAAGTACTGCTCAATGTGTCCTACCACATAATGAAACAACTTAAAAAACAAGTTTTTAAATATAATATAAGTCGTTTTAAGGGCAATGTGGATAGGCTCACAGTTACAATTCTGTCTGGCAAATTTGTCAGGTCTGAGCCCTTCCCTATTTAGTATTCATCCTACTCCCACAAGTTACTTCCTGCTGATCCCGGGAGTCACAGGTTGTCAGATTCAATGTCCGGGGGGAAAATATTATGCCTTAGGTTAAAATTTGAATACCACATGTTAACCATATATTGTAGGATGACCATGCAAAAAGGAGGACGGGGCTCCTGTATCTAACAGTTGGATAGAAAAGGGAATTTCAGCTGGTGTCATTTGTATGCATACAGCACCCAGTGAAATTCCCTTTTCATCACAACAAAGCTTCAGGAGCCTTGCCCTCTTTTGTATCTGGTTACTCTAGTATAGCTCCTGCAGCTTTAACTATTGTGATGAAGAGGGAATTTGCATGTATGTTGCATGCATACAAATGACACCTGTTAAAATTCCTTTTTCTATACAACTCTTAAAGATACAGGAGCCCTGTCCTCCTTGACATATGGTCACCCTAATATATCCAAGACAGCATGAATATATGTGCTGCCACCATGCATTTAAGATGGTCTATTCTTAGGGGCTGGAGCTCAGAGTATGTCCACTGGTGCTGTTCTAATGGATTTTTGGCAGGTCCAAAGGTAGAGCCTAGATAAAAACCTGTCAAAGAACATGGTGCTCACAGGAACCTATGTGCTCTCAGACAGCTTTCTTGGGGCCCACCAGGTTTCCTGCTCCTCCTGGTTTTTTATTTTATTTAAGTTTTTTAAATTACACTTTAAAAAAAGGCTGACATGCTGCAAAGCAAAGTGCCGCCCTCCAACACCATCTTTATTTGGGTTCAAAAGAGTGAATCTGGTCAAGAGGGCAGGGCTCCTGCAGCTTTAACTGTTGTGATGAAGAGGAAATTTCAACAGCTGCTGCATGCATACAAATGGCACCTGCTGAAATTCCCTTTTCTATACAACTGTTAAAGTTACAGGAGGCTTGGCCTCCTTTCCATTTGTTCATCTTATGTCCACACACCTCTGCCCAAGACAGCAGCATGTCAATAAATTTGATTGGCTGCATAGTTCCATGAGTTCAACTTAACCCTTACATGATCCTTGATTGCCTGGGATCATTCAAAGGCAGAAACAAACAAACCAGTGTCAAAGCACTAGCAAAAAGGGCAAATGGTTGAGAACAGCTCTGAAAAGAGACGGGGCTTTTGGGGTGAGATTTCACTTCGCCGAAAGCACAATTTTCACCTTGAAAATGTTTGATGAACAAGATTTGGTACAGCCCTGGTTTAAATCAAGATGCTTCTATACAATAATAATAATAAAAATAATAATGGAAAAGAGAAGAGAAGAGATGAGATGAGAAGAGAGACAAATATACACCACTGGCCATGGAAGTCAAAGAACTATGGCAACAGGAAAAGATCACAATTATTCATTAGTCACATAAGTCACCGGCATCACATCAAAAAAACTATACAGAAAACTCCAGAAACTGGGCCTACCAAAATACATCCACATCAACATCCAGAAAGCAGTCATAATTAAAACATACTCAATTGTCAGGAAATTCCTAAATCAATAAATGACAGCATGACTTGGCACAGCCCGTCATGTCCATCTAGAAAAAACGCCACGAGCGAGAAAGAGTTACAATAATATAAATAAATAAATCTCATTCTCTTCTCCCCAGTTCCATGACTGGCAAGTAATATTAACACATAACTCCAGCCTGACTGTGGCTCAGGCAACTCAACCCGTGCCCTAGGTCAGGCAACTCTGTGGACATATTTGTTGTATAGTTTCAGGCATCCATTGCTAAGAAAAGGAGGAGGAAAAGAAACCCATGCAGCTAATGTGCCCAAGGCTGCAACCTTCAGATCACTCTTTCTAGAGTACTTTTAGAATATTCTTGCTGACTGTAATAATTGCCAGTGAGTTGGTGTTTTCAATATCTTAGCCTCAGGCATTTGAGTTCCTCTTGAACAGCATTCCATGTATTCAGGTAAAATGAGTTTAGGGATCAGGCTATTAATCTCATGAACTTCCAATGAAATTTGCAGCCTGATCCTCAAACCACTTATGGAGGAATATCTGAAATTCATTCCCATTTACTTCAGCTCAAGTGTGACATGGTCATACTGCTGTGGAACACAGAGAAAATCTCCTATAGGGCTAGGATGGTTGTGAAAGGCACTGGAAGCAATGAGGCATAGTGTTCTCATTGAAAACTCCTTGAAATGCTAAAACAACAAAATGAAAACTCTGGGCCATTGTCTTGGGTGCAAAAGCACAATCTTATGTGAAGCCCAAGATATGCAGCTTATCACATCCTGCTTATCATAGGGACAGAGTCAGAATGTTGGACCATCTAGCCCAGAATTGTTGACACTGATTGGCAGGCCAGATACTTACCTGGAAAAGGCAGGGATCGAACCTGAAATGTTTTTTACATGCAAAGCACATGCTCTACTACAGATTACCCAAGCTGTACATTAGGTGGTATATCTAAAAATCAGTTACCACTTGATCCATTGTTAGCAGCCCCTAAATCTCTGCCATCTGAATATAATAAATATTAATGCATAGCTAAAACACAGAGGGACAAACTGGAGGTGATGCAGTTTGTCCCTCAAACAACCAAAGAGGAAGCCAGTGTGGTGTAGTGGTTAGGGTGTTGGATTGAGACTCGAGAGGTCCAGGTTCTAGTCCCCAGTCGGCACTGAAGCTTACTGGGCGACTTTGGACCAATCAGTGACTCACAGGCTAAGTACCTCAAAGGGTTGTTGAGAGGCCAAAATAGAGAGGAAAAGGATCATGTAAGCTGCCTTGGGTTCCTTGGAGGAAAAAAAGATGAGATATAAATGTAATAATGAATGAAATGTGGTTGTTGTTGTTGTTTTTATTAGCTGCTGTGGGGGCATCTTTGGATTTCCTTGAAGAAAAGTTAGGATTCCATTTTTTTAAAAGAATCAATTTATTTACTTAAAATATTGATCAAAAATGGATTCATCAAAAATAGATTCCAAGTGGTTTCCAATAATACAACAATAGACAAGTCCCCATTGCCACCAGCTAGGGTGACCAGATAAAATCCAGGTCAGGGCTCATGTAACTTTAACAGTTGTAGAGAAAAGGGAATTTCAGCCAGTGTCATTTGCATGCAGTTAGTTCCTGGTGATATTCCCTCTTCATCACAACAGTTAAAGGTGCAGGCAATATACTAGAGTGACCATATACAAAAGAAGGCAGGGCCCCTGCAACTTTAACAGTTGTGTCGTGATGAAGAGGGAATTTCACCAGGAACTAATTGCATACAAATCACACTGGCTGAAATTCCCTTTTCTCTACAACTGTTAAAATTACAGGAGCCCGGACATGGATTTTATATGGTCAGCCTACCACCAACCATAGGTTCATTTCTCTGGTGGTTGTTGAATACTTCCCTTGAAGCAAACTGAAAATAGGAGAAGTAACTGCCCCTGATGGGTCATGCACAGATCACTCTCTTCTACCAAAGAAAGTTTCTTGGTGTATCGTGTACTAGAAATTATAAATGGTATAAGGTGTGACTCTCCCCCCCTTCCGCCCACAGGAGGATATGTCAGATGCTCACAAAAGGATGTCTAATACTAGTGAAGAAATCCAATGGCCGATGAGTTAGCTTCACCCTCAAAACAGCCATTTCTTCAAGGTTATCTGATAAGGTTTGTGGCTTGTTCATGAGCAAGCATTTGAACCTGGGTTCCCTGCTTCTAAACCAGGAGGGCTGAATTGGCCCCCCACCAGGCCAAACACAGACCAGATGGCATTAGGGGTGGGGCCTGCTCCCCTGGTGTCATCCCCAGCATGAAGGAAGGAATTTGACCAGCACCGTCAGGAGCAGCCACTCCTCCCGGCACCAATTGAATCCTTGGCTTCATGCAGAGCCCAAAGATGCTGGGCACCAAATGATGCTACTCAGCCTGCACCAGGAAAGTAGCCCCTGTGGGCAAATGCCGCACAAATTTGCTGCTTTTATCTCTGACCTGAGTTTGGAGATTCCCCTGCTGTGCATGGTGTGCTGTCAAGTGGCAGGCAGAGGAAACTCCGCTGTAATCACCGATCTCAGATTGGAGCTAACAGACCAGAGATTACAGCAGAGGTTCTTCTGCTCTCCAAAGAAATTCCTCCAGGGGATAGGGCTTAAAGGCTAAACCCTGCCCTCCTTAAAGAACCCGGGAGGCTCTGCAGAGTGGATTATGGTTCCCCATGGGCTGGAGGTTTTGCACCTGTATGCTAAAACCAGCACTTTAATCACTACACCACAATGTTTCTCATCCTGCAGGGTTTTATGGTTGGAATGCTTAAAGTGAGACTTAAATGTGTTTTTTTAAAAGATGCAAAATTAATCTCTCGAGTCAGCAAATCATCAGTTCTGTATGCAGCATGCTATAAATCACTGCAGAAAAAAAATTATGGATAAGATTAACTGCCACAATTTCAAAATGTGAAATGAATGTAAAAATGGGGTGGGGACAGAGGGAGAGATTATTTGAGCTAAAGAACAGAAAAGGAGACATGCTCAGGTGAGCAGTGATTGAGCATTTTCTTAGACGAAAGAACAACTGGAATGGGCTAGACTCATTCCATCACAATGATTAAAATTTTAAGCCCTAGATTGCACCATTTGCCCCAAACAAGTTGTGTTTTTATATAGGTGATAGAAAACTACAGTTTTGTTGCTGTACTTGAACACACACAAACTTTAACCACATATTTCCTCCCATTGATTCAAACGAGAAGTCCCGATTCTTCCACCGAAGCCAAGGGGAATTTTACAAGCTCTTTCTAATAATTTAAACACACATACACACACATAGCTCTGTCAGTGAACTAATCCCAAACAAACCTACATGCCTGCATATGAGATTTGCTACTTTTGTGTCACTTTTATCAGCTCATCTTGTGCATAGGGCCAAACAAGGTCAGAACTAAAGGGTGTATCAAATACCTCTGTGAGGCTGATGTTTTTCCTCCCTCAACATTTCTTTAAAACTGTAGAGCAGGGGCATCAAACCGCTTCCAGCCTAAGAGCCAATTTTAATTTCAGAGAAGCTCTTGGGGCGGTATGTTCTAGTGGTGAACAGAGACTAAATAACCAAAATGCCAGCATATTTTAGCATAAAGCTCTAATGACCAGTAGCTTCGCCTTAGGAGAGACCTTTCAACCTTTTAGAATTGGGGGGGGGGGGGAGAGAGCATAAAAGCAGAAAATCCACCAAACAATCAACAGTCAGTGGGATCAGGGGAAGGGGGCGTGGCCACCGGGGGGAAATTGATGGAACAGATTTGGCCTGTGGGCCTCAGGTTTAACATCCATGCTGTAGAGCCTTATCCAAAGGGCCTCAGAGCAAGCTCTGCCTGCGCTGAGGGGCTTCTTCTAAGCTCATCTTCTCAGGCTGTACGTGTGGTGTCGTGAGCGCCTAACTGAGTCCAGGCGCACATTGGAGTCTCCAGAAATTGCACTCTTCTCCCCATTGCATTAATGGCATCCATAAAGGCCCCAATGATGCAGCAGGGGAAATGCATGATTTTGGCAGCCAGGACAGACTGCCGCTAAGTGTTTGTCGGGCCTAGCCCATCCTCAGAAGCTCGCACAGCCCAACGAGCGGGGACGGGTGGCGGCGGCAATGGGTCGAGCATCCGATGGGTCGGATGCTGATGAGTTCACCCACCTCTAGGATCCATGCCACATCTGAGGCACAGAATTCAGAATGATGACATGAGATGCTCCCGCCACATCAGTGTTGTAAATCCCTGTGAAACCACTGGCAGTGGCATGGCAACATCCGATGAGATACTTTTGAACATAATAAATAAATGTGTTAGAATTCTTTACTTCCAAGATCAGCACCTCTACCCTGGCATCTCTTGAGGGACTTCAGAAGTAGCCTCAAAGGCACTGCTGCCAAGGGACAATGGGAGGATCCTCTCTTCCCTCACACACACATTATGCCCAATTCCATCACAGCCCTTCAGTACAACTAAGGAATCAATTGATTTCAGCCACGGAGGTGGAGCACAAAGCTACCTTTCTCTAGTACAATGGTAGCTGATCGTATTTCAGTATGCTTTGAGAGCAATGCCTTATGTTTAAGAGTGACATTTTAGGGTGAATGCATTAATACACTGATCTTTCTGTTTGGGAAATATATCCATTCCTCCACTATTATAAACAATCAATGGCTTTATCCAGATTTATGCACACAATGTAAAAGAAGACACAAAGGGCATGTAAATGTTACAGTTACGGTGAAAGGCATCCACTAGTTTTTATATTGTGCTTTCTGAGATGAAAGGAGAAGAGAAAAATTGATGCACAGAAAAAATACAAAGAAGCAGTGAAATGGAGAGCTCACATAGACCATTCTGATGTAATATATTTCTGCCTACCTTGATCCCATAGGAGACTGAGGACAAGTGTACACGTTCGGGTTCAACACATGTTCTATATTTGTTTATTTAGTACATTTATATTCCTCTTTCCTTCCACCACAGAAATCAAAGTAGCATATATGGGTTTGCCAGGTGGACACTCACACGGACTGTTACCAGACCCAGACCAGATTAGCTTCAGCAAGGTGCTACATCAGATGTCTGTACACAAACACTGTTCAGAAAGAAGACCAGTACAGAAACAAGGTCAGAAGCCTCCTTTGACCAAAGAAGAAGGCAAATACATGACCTATGAGGACTAGGAGAAGGCTTGTAAATAGTACCTTATCTCCCTGCAGTGTTCCTCACATCTGCTGTCAGGAGTTTATTTATATATTTGATTTATGTAATTTCTATCCTACTTCTCTGCCAAAATATGGCGCTCAAGGCCATAAAATCCAGATTAAAAACAAAATCTTACTTAAAGCATAACATAACAACAAATAAACACAATTAAAAGAAGAAGAAAAAACAGAAGAAATAAAATGCACCGAGGAATTCAAAACAACAACAATCTTTCAGCAACATCCCAGGTTGGGTGAGGAATTTCTAACAGCCCTGTGAAGGACTAACATTTGGCAGCTTCAGAGGTCATTTCTGGGCTACAATCAGTGTCCCTGGTAAACTCAAGGAGTAGGGAATCAATGCCGGACTTGCAGGTCATCTAAACCTTCCAGTGTTTCACAGATGAAAATAGGAACAACATTGAAACCCTCTCTCCACTCATATGCCAAGGATTACTGCCTGAGACAACTTCCCCCGCTATAATTTATCAAGGTTCTGCTCCAGGTGCTGTATCCTGTAATGACTTATTCTGCCACAGTGTGCCCTTTAACAGCCAAGACTGTGTTTGTCCATTTGGTTAAAGATGTATTAGGAAAACATAATAATGACCTGGCAGAATAATAATCACAGTTCAAAATATACCCCCACCGCAGCTTCAGGGTATGATTTGGCAGGCTGTACACTGAATGTTGTTCATGCACATATGCATATGTCTGTACAATAAAGATGATGCATCTGCAGGCTGCATCAGATGGGATGCAGCCTATGCACTGCATGCTGCCTTAGTATTCTTCATGCATATGTATATGTAGAATCATAGAACCAGACAATGGTAGAGTTGGAAAGGGCCTATAAAGCCATCGAGTCCAATCTCCTGCTCAGTGCAGGGGTCTGGATGCCACACACCATCTAGAGATTTAACTGTTAATTAACAATAACAAACATTGAACAAAGGTTAAAAAATAGGGGCAGATTTGCCTGGGAAAGTTTCCAGAAAATGGGGATTGTCCCTTTGGTATATAAAGATAGTTGGTGCATACAGCCTTTTAGTTTGAGCCCTGTAATGCACATTCCAAATGCTCCACACATCTCTTGAGTTCTAAAACATAGGGAATGTGAAGAAACAAAGTCTCTACTTCTCAGCAGGCTAGGGTGAGAGCTGAGGTGGGCCAGAATTAGGACACAAGTGATAGACTGTCTAACCTTATAAGTGCCAGTACATTACGGGTCAATCCATTCGATATAATGGTGGAAAGAGAGCTCTCAAAATTTGAAACTGCAATTAGTAAGTATTGCAGTTTCAGGTTTAAGAAACTAGAATGAGTAAGTATTTGACTTCTACAGAAATCTCTGAAGCTTCAGAGATTTCTGTGAAAGTCTAATACTTACTAATTCACACAAAGATGTTTTGCTTTACTACAGCCCAAATGAGGTCTGGAGGGGGGATGACATTTCTTCAGAGAAAGATACTTGACTAATTATCCTGTCTTGTAAGAATGGCAACATGAGAAATCGATTTTGGTTGCAGTTTCATTTTTAGAGCCATGTCTTCGCTCTAGGAAGGACTACTGTTGTGCGTTGCAGAACCATCCAACTAATGTTGCAGAGTACTATCTGCTCCCTGGAGTATTAGAGTTCCAATAGATTACATAGCAGGATTGTCAAATCTTGAATGTAACAACTGACACATATACCAATGATAATTTGCTACCCAACATTCATATGACGGAAAGCAACTATATATTCTTCCTTCCTAGAAAACACTGCAAATTATCTATGCAATGCAAAAATGTTAAATTAAAAATGTGACAGATAAGGTCTGTACCTTGTATATCAAAATCTGTACCTTGTATATCAACTATTTAATTTAACATGTGTTGCATATATTATTTGCAGTGGCAAATTATCCACCTAAGGGTTCCTCTAGACGATCGATTTACGGCTCCTTTAAGGCTTATTACCGATTTTACCTCTTTATGACCGAGGCTTAAATCAGGTGTGCAGGCGATTTTTATCCTCGTAAATGCACATTTTCAATTTCACATTAAATAGCGACTTATAATTTACTTCGATGGTTCCCCATTCGAGCATCGATATATGCAATTGATAATGCAATTAAACGCATGTAAACAACTTTAAAGTGCATTGTATGGAGCCTGTAATTCGCCTCCACGCCTCTCATACATAGGTATTAGGCGTAAATTCAACTGTAAGCTAAAGCGCATATTCGGAGAATCAGGCGTAAAACTGACCTCTTCTAGAGGGGGCCTAATATTAGGTATCTCCATTAGGTAGGAGTTAAGAGGAATGCTGACCAGATTCTCTTAACACACACTCCCCTCTTATTGTTGTGTCTTCTTTTATTCTGCTGCCCTATAAAACAGACCCATTATCCATTAATAAGATGAAGAAATACAGTAGGTACATTTCCAGTTATTATTTTGAGTTAAATATTTATAAAGCTGAACTCTACAATTCTCGACAAGAAGCAGATGTAAATCACCAGCCATGCTAGAAAGATCGCTCTTTAAAGTGAGCTTTTAAAAGCAAAGGGAGCTGCAAAGGTGTTACAAACAACTTTGTTCTTAAAGATGACATTGGTATTTTCAAAGGAATCTTAATATAAAAGGGTGCAAAGAGTGAAAGTGTAATGGGAGGAAGAAAAGTAAAGAAGCTGCCATTCAGAAAAATGTGCCTGGAATGTTATATGCTCTGGTTTACAGTCTTAATATCAAGCTAGAAACCTGAAAGAAGTTCCAAGGAGAAGTAGAGTAGATAGAGTGAGGTGTATGATGATTCCATGCCACAACATACACTGGATTGTGGAAGTGATACAACCCATTCTGGTCCCAGTGTGAGATTTTGCATGGGGATAAATGAATTGGGGTAGATGGGGGACCGTACACCACCTTGAGTTCCTTGCAGGAAAGGCAGGTATATTAGTATTATTCAGAGTCTCAGATAGTGGGATGGATGGAGCTAATACACCATCTGGTTGTGGTATGGATACCTTTTGGCTTGTGCAGCCAAAGGATGTGGACAAAGTGTTAGGAGGACTGAGATCTACTATTTGCTTTGTAGATCCTTGTCCATCCTGGCTTGTGAAATTTGCCTGAGCTGAGCTGGGCTGGGTTAGGGATGGCAATCAGGTGGACTTCATCATGCCCAGCCTCCCAGACCCAGCTTGGTGAGCCGCGCACGAGCACCAGCCCTTACCGGACCTGTCTGTGAGCACCCAGCAGCTGTCCATCTCTTCAGCAAGTTGCCATTTGTGTAAAAATGGTGACTCATGTTTTCTCCGTTAATCGATTCTTTTGCAAATGGTGACCGTAAAGCAGCCATTTACACGACATTACAGGCATAAATGGCCTGTGGGGTGCCACAAGGTTCCTTTCTGACACCATGCTTTTTAACATCTATATGAAACCACTGAGGGAAGTCATCTGGAAGTTTGGGCCAAAGTTTCCATTTGCACATCCCAGGGATGCTGTCAAGCTCATGGACCACTGTCGAGAGGATGTTTTGGGGTGAATGATGGTGAACAAGATGAAACTTAATCCAGACAAGGCGAAGGCACTGTATGTTAGAAAATCAGCTACTTTGGATGGAGTTTTACAACTGGTCTTAGATGGAGTTGCACTGCTCCTAAAAGAAAAACCAAAAGGAGGAGAGTATCCACTCAGGGTAAAAAAAAAAAAGGAAGAGAAGCAGGTTCTCAGAATGCTAAGATAATTATTTTAGCATTCTGAGAACCTGCTTCTTTTCCATTTTTTACTGCTCCTAAAAGACCAAGTGCATAGTCTGGGAGTCTTCTTAGACCCTGTGCTACCTGGGGAACCCCAGGTGGCTGCAGTTCCAAGAGTGTGCTTTACAAACTTCAGCTGGTATGCCAGCTACAGCCCTATCTGGAGATATGGACCTTCCCTCAGTTATCCATGCACTAGTAATGTCCAGTAGGGGTGTGCACACCAAAAAATATCATTTTTTATCGTTATCATCATTTTGGACCAAAAATAATATCGTCTTCATTCATATTGTAGGTGATCCGTATCGTCTTCACGATAATTATCGTTAAAAAATGATATTTTGGGCAGAAAGAAAAAATGCCTTTAACGTCTGTATTTTAAAAGTTAGAGGCTTGCAACTTGGTCACAGTGCTTCTGAGGTATGCCTACGTATGTGTATGAAATTTGAGATCGATCCCTCCAACCCTCGATTTTATATTAATTTTTTAAAGATCATTTCCATTCTGACAGGTCTGGCGAGCTGTCATTCTGATCTGTCAGAACGGAAATGATGTTTAATAAATTCATATAAAATTGAGAGTTGGAGGGATTGATCTCAAATTTGGCACGATGGAGGCGGACAGCCCGGCCAGGTGAGGATCACGGGAGGGCTTACCTGGTGGGCTTACCTGCCGGGGCTTTCTACTTCCATTGGCGGGCACCAGTGGGCGCCCGCCGATGGAAGCGGACAGCGGGCGGGGGCTTACCTGCCGGGGCCATCCACAACGGATGGCCCCACCAGGTAAAAAGCGTGAGGGGGGAGTTAGGCCCCCACTCACCCACCCACCACCATGTTTCCCCATAGACTTGCATTGGGGAAAAGCTTTCTTTCCCCCAATGCAAGTCTATGGGAAAAACAAAAATGGCGGCCGATCCGAAAATCGGACGTCCAATTTTCAGATTGGGATCGGGCCCGATCCAGTCTGGGGGACCTCCGATTTTGTCCGATCCGATCTGGGACAAAATTGGAGGTCCCGATCCGGGTCCCGATCCGATCCAGGGGGTCCCTGCACATCCCTAATTTTAACAATACAATGCACATCCCTAATGTCCAGATGGATTGCTGTAATCCACTGTATGTAGGGTTGCCTTTGAAGATGGTTCAGAAACTTCAGCTAGTGCAGAATGCGGGCACCTGAATATTGGTGAGGATGAGGTGATTCAATCATATAATGCCTATACTGCATCAGCTGCACTACTTACCTGTGTGTTTCCAAGCCCAACGTTTTGTTTTGACCTTTAAAGCCTTGAAAGGTTTGAGACCAAATTACTTGAAGGACCGCCTTCACCTATATCATTCTGTGCTTGCTTTAAGATCAGTCCCATGTCACTTGCCCACTTGGAGGTAGTTAGGTGAGTAAGTACATGAGAGAGGATCTTTTCCTCAGTGGCTTCATACCTCTGCCATGCTCGATCATGCAGTTTTTTAAGAAGGCCTTGAAAATATGCTATTTTACTCTGGCCTTCCCCTGATATGTTTGCTGCCATTGTTGTTTTTATTGTGTGCTTACTGTTTTTGTTGTGTTTTTATGTATTTTAATAACACATCAGTTTTTACTATGTGTTTTAATGTTATTTACCACTTCCCACCTGAAAAGTGGCCAACAAATATTTTAAATAAATAAATAACAATAACAATTGACTATTCACATTTTATCCTGCCTTTCCCTGCAAGATAGCATGCATAATCCTCCTTCTTCCCATTTTATCCTCAAAATAACCCTTTGAAATCTGCTGAGCCAAAGTCACCCAGGGAGCTTAACGTCTAAAAGTGTCTTGAACTTGGATCTCCCCAATCCCAGTCTAACTACTACGCCACACTGGCAATAAATAATAATGATAATAGTAGTCGTGAACATCATCATCATCATCTACAATACTCAAGAATAGAGAAATAAAGCAATGTACATGCATATCAGACCATGTGCCTGTCCCAAAGCCAGCTTTAGTGCATATGATGAAACACAGAGCCTATCCACATTGCCCTTAAAACAATTTATATTCTGTTTAAAAACGTGGTTTTTTAAGTTGTTTCATTACGTGGTAGGACAGACTGAGCAGTACGTACGTTTCACAGTGACTGTTTCCTCCGTCCTCAAAGTGTTCACTGGTGTATTACAGGGTTAACTCCTTGACTCTTCTTCTTTAGTTTTTGTTTTGCAGGCTGCTTGAGTTGCAGAGACAGAAGTGGGCGGGTCAAGCAGCCTGCAAAACAAAACCGAAAGAAGCAGAGACAAGGAATTGACCCTGTAATACACCAGTGAACACTTTGAGGATGGAGGAAGCAGTCACTATGAAATGTAAGTACTGCTCAGTGTGTCTTACCACGTCATGAAACGACTTAAAAAACCATGTTCTTAAACAGAATATAAGTCATTTTAAGGGCAATGTGGATAGGCTCACAGATATGAATAACTGTACTATATGAAAAACTTGATATGAAGGAAAGAGAATGTATAGAACAATTTAAGAAATCAGAGAATGTAGCAGCGAATCAAGTTACATATCAGGAGCTGAGTGATTACAGCACCTTCCTGAAAACCAGAAGCAAATCATAGTCATTATATGACTAGGAAAACCAAGAAGAATTATTAACCAAAAAAAATGGGGGGACTGGAGAAGCATGCAAGTACCTGTTTCTCGGATTGTGCAATAAATCTTCAAATTTAGGCCCATCCAGGCTCAGACTAGGGAAGACTTCAAGGCTTTAAGATGCACCCATTAGATTCTTCCATCAAACTCATTATATATAAAAAAAAATCAAATCTATGCAACTCTAGCATACACATGGAGTATTTAGACAGATTTCAAAGCTATTTATTAAAGGTCAAATTCAATCATAAATAGGTTATGTGGATTTCTAATACAGAAGTCTTTAGAAATGAACAGAGTTTGGGGAATACAAAATTCAGTTCTGCAACGGCAAATGCTTTTTCTTTCTTTTCAACAATTAACAACGCCTTACTGGCCTTTCTCTACGAAGAACATTACAGCATTATTTTTCTAGTTACGTGTTTAGAACATCCAGATGGACATCCTATCTTCAATGAGCCTATCGGTGCAAGCCCTGTTAGATAAAATCGTGCCTGAAAAGTGGAAGCAGGGCTGGATTATCTATTATGCTAAGTATGACTTTGAAGCAATCTCCCCTCTCTCCTCAGCTTTATTTTATTAGCTGAATATGCACAGCGTAAACAGGATGTCTGTCTTGTTTCTTGCACTAGGCATCTTTAAATGACCATACAGGTCAGAACATATCACTGGTTTCTCATCTTAACACAGGTAAAGAAAGGCAATATTCACAGCTCGAGGAAAAATTCTGAGAAAGAGACACATAGGCCTCATCTACACCAAGCAGGATATTGCACTATGAAAGTGATATAAAAGCAGTTGCAATGGGGAGTAGAATCAGTTCTGCATTGCAGAAGGAGTCTGAATACACTCTTGTTTCCCATATGAATCACCCCATGGTGTATGATTTTCTGTAATTCAGTAGTTCAGTAATTTGGTGTCGCCTGCAAACCTGACCTCCTCAATGCTCAACCATAACTCTAGATCATTTGTGAACAAGTTCAAAAGCACTGGTCCAAACAGAAATCCTTGGTTGACCCTGCTGTTTACATCTGTCCATTGCAATTACTGACCATTTATTCCTTTGCTCTTCTTTTCTGTTCTTTAACTGATCTATAAGAGGGCCTCTCCTCTTACTGAATGACTGTTACATTTTCTCAGGGATCTTTGGTGAAGGGCTTTGTCAAAAGCCTTTTGAAACATTGTCTGCCAGATCGCCTCTATCAACATACTTGGTGATACTCTCAAAGAACTCTAAGGCCCTTTCCACACCATAGGGGTAGCTACTTCTGGGATTGGCGCGCTCAACCCGCATGTGACAGTCTGGCTTCTCCTGGGCTGCCGCAACTTGCACCTGCCATTTTTTTAAAAAATTGTAACTAGGCTGACCATATGAAAAGGAGGACAGGGCTCATGTAACTTTAACAGTTGTAGAGAAAAGGGAATTTCAGCCAGTATCATTTGTATGCAGTTAGTTCCTGGTGAAATTCCCTCTTCATCACAACAGTTAAAGTTGCAGGGGCCCTGCCTTCTTTTGTATATGGTCACTCTAGTATAGTGCCTGCAACTTTAACTGTTGTAATGAAGAGGGAATTTCACTAGGTACGAATTGCATACAAATGACACTGGCTGAAATTCCCTTTTCTCTACAACTGTTAAAGTTACATGCGCCCTGTCCTCCTTTTAATCTGGTCAGCCTATTGTAACAGAGAAGGGCGCAGGAGTGCTACTGCACAAAAGGTGAGTCCTATGGGTTTTTTTTTTAAAAAAACCTGTGGGCCCCACCCCCTCCCTGCCCTCCTGGGGGTGACAAAACTGCTGCCACCCCCTCTCCTGATGGCCTCGGAGCTGTGCGGTGCAGCTCTGTGGCCGTCGGTGCAGCCGCGCTTACTCGTGAGGAAGTGCGGCTGCATCGGGGCAAGCAGCCACATTCTTCCACTGTCCCGGGAACTTCCTGGGACCACAGGAGAATCGGGATTTATCTGGTTCCAGGGAACCAGGAAAAATCCCGTGCCCACCCTCCACCCCCACTACTCCCTGTATGTCATGTGGCCGCACAGGGAGCAGCCAGGGTCCATCCTGAGCAAACTGCCTGGTGCGGAAAGGGCCAAAATGTTAGTGAAACAGGATCTAACCCTGTTCAGTGATGGTATGCTTTACAAACTTCTTGAATTTGCATGAGCTGCTCCTTGACTGGCTCTCTTGCTCACCACATCAAAACACCCCATGCCTGAGGTCCTGCAGAATTGTTGCCTGTTGGAAACCAACATTTTTGGGGAGGTCATGTAACTCAGCACAGGTTCACAGGGGCTTAGCATGGTAGTTGCACCTTCTATCTTTTTTTGGTATTACCAGTCAGAGTCATATTTACAAATGTGCTGTTATATGAAAAATACACTCATAACAATAGCAGCAAAAATGAAGAACTAAAAAGACTTAGCCATCCAGTGGTCCATGTGTTCTTTGTGCTCGAGTCTGATTCCTTGTTTAGACAAGCCCTGCTGCTCCTGCTGCTGCTGGAGGAATTTTCCGTGAGTGCCACAAAAGAAAAGGCCCTGTTCCATGTGCCGGCAGATTTTAAGTCACGGGCTGAAAGAATGCCAAGCAAATTCTCATCTTTAGAGCTGAAGGAATCAAGAAGGTGATGTGAGAAAGGGATTGTAGATATAAAGCTTCAAGTACACATGTGTGGAATACAGTTTGTTCTGAGAAATTGAAATGAAATAAGTTGATCTTCTCAGAGTATGTGCTGTACCACATACGTATAGTGCGGGCTTTGCAGAATGACTCCCAAAAGGCCCTTTCTTGGAAATAGGTTACACTGGCAGCTGCAGGGCATGCTTTACGCCTGTCCAGTAGATTGGAATTGCCAGGTTCTGTTGATGTAAAAAATTAATCTGAAAAAGGAGAAGCAGGGGTCAATACCCCTGTGACCTATATTCCTAGAAAGCTCTTATGCATTTGCTTAACATTTAGCACACAGTTAATTCTCATTTGTTTAATTGGGTTCTGGGCACATGCCTTCAGCGCCTTTCTGAAGAGGAATTACTTCCATGCATACATTTCCAATTATACTATCTGAGTCAGTGTTACTTTGATTAAGCAGTAAGATTTGACAGAGAGATTTACAAATGCCATTCATACATGCTCAGAGAAACTATCAAACCTGCTTTTAATCTGATATATCTGAAGGCAAAATAGATAGTGTTAAACCCATCACCACACTGCAGGCTAATGAGGTCTGGCGAGGTGTTTACCAGTTAGCCCGCTATAGTTTGCATCTTTCCTGTCACTTCCCCCCTCATCCCAAACAATTCAATCTATTTTTTTAAAAAATATATCAGATTAGATCTTCACATCAGCTTCAGGAATAAGATTAAAATGTTTATATAATTAAGTCACCGACTCTGTGATGCTGGAGTCCCGTTATCAACCCCAAACACTTGGCGCAAGGGTGGTATATGTGTTGCTTATCCCGCATAAATGTAAAGTATGCTTTTTCTCTTGCAATCATTAAGCAAAGATTGAAGCAGTGGAGGGTGCTCTAATTTTACGATGTGGATGATTTCCATGGGATTCATAAGCATTGGTCACTTACTTTCCCCCCATTTGTATGGAACATTGCTTTCGGCTGCATTCAACTGAATGCTTCTCCGTTTTCTCAAAAGATTATTTCAAAATGTAATTGTTTCACACAAAAGAGTGAACATTCCTATGTGACTCCGGTTTTGTCTGTTACAAATCAATATGAATATACTCTTACAAATCAACCGAGAATATAGATAACAGTCATCCTGTACTCCCAGGTGGGTCACAAAACTAGAATTAATATGTACCTTGGAAGATTAACTTCACACTATGAGCTGCCTGCTTTAAATTAGTATATGAATCAAACACTGTAGTTACCTCTTCTCCAAAATTCTGTCTATGGTGTACATGAAATCCAGTCACACGAAACTTGCAATGCTATTTGTTATAATAATGGCTGGGGAGAGAACAGCAGGGCAAGGGGGCAAGGAGAGAGAGAGGGGGGGGGATAATGGATCAGTATTTAAGGTCCCAGGTCTAATCTCCAGTTCTTCAAATGGAATTTTAGGCCAGATCTACACCAAGCAGGATATAGCACCATGAAAGCAGTATGAAAGCAGTATATGGTATGTGTCTATGGGCCCCAACAGTTGTCAGTGCACTTCAATACCGCTATAAAGCAGTAGTTTGGTTCCTGCGTCTTATATACCACTTTCATACCACTTTCAAAGTGCTATATCCTGCTTGGTGTGGATTAGGCCTTAGGTCCCAGGACTGAGATGATAGAGAGCGACTAATGTGAGAATAAGCAGTGCCAAACCAGTTTATACCGCTTGTACAACTTGGAGCCTCCACGTTGACACAGTATTCAATAGAGCCGACCTCATGTGAAGCGGGAGGAAGCTCCGGCATGAGGTGGTGGGGAGTAGAAAGAGGAGTGAATCCATGCCGCACCCCTCACTCCCACACCCATTCCAGGAGGGCTCGCCTGGTTGTCCTGGGCAAGGCAGCCTAGTCACGGCAAGGCAAGGGGTAACAGCCCTTGCCAATGCTGTTCTTCAGCATGCTTGTTGTAGGGCAGCACGCCGGTTGTCGTCATCCTCCAGTTTCTGAGAAGGAGCCAGGTGGGCGGGCTTGTGGCTGCCTCTTCGAAGGCAAGATTCAAAGGCGAGGAAGATACTGATGAAGAGAGGCTGGAGGCTGCGTTCTGGGGGCAGCCTCTACATCCAGTTTTTTTAGGATTTATCACGCAATCCTATGCATGTTTACTCTGTTGCCAATTGGGTTTTCTCCCACGTAAGTGTGCATGTGATTGCAGCCATACCTGCTTCCCAAGGCCTCTATAAATTTTAATCTCAAATCCAGGTATTTTAGTTAAATAAATTACTCAGACGTACACACCACCCAACTGATGAAAGTTGAAGACATTAGTTGAAGACTTTAAGAAGCAGACCCGCACTCATCATTTCTCACATGGTAAGTGTAACTAGGGTGTCCATATGAAAAGGAGGACAGGGCTCCTGCATCTTATACAGTTACATAGAAAAGGGAATTTCAGCAGGCGTCATTTGTATGCAATTAGTTCCTGTTGAAATTCCCTCTTCATCACAGCAGTTAAAGCTACAGGAGCTATACTAGAGTAACCAGATACAAAAGAAGGCAGGGCTCCTGCAGCTCCTGTTTTCGCTGTGAAAAATATATATTTTTTACTTACGGTTTGCGTTGGAGTGCAAGAGCGCTCTTCCCTGATTTTTTTTTTAATGGCTCCCGCGACACTGCAATGGCTTGGGAGCAGCCCAGGCCGTTGCACTTGTGATTTAAATTGAGAGCGCCAATCAATCCTGGAAGCAGCTACTTCTGGGATTGCCTGTTCTCTGCCCTCTACACCCCTATGGTGTAGAAAGGGCCTAAGGCCACCTGAGCCTCAAGTGACAGAACTGGTTCTAGGAGAACCTTCAAGCTATGAACTTGCTCCTTCAGGGGAGTGCAACCCCATCCAGAACAGGTTGAATACCCTCCATCCGGTCAGCAGAACCACCCACTAACAGCATCTCAGTCTTGTCTGGATTGAGTTCCACTTTATTAGCCCTCATCCAGTCCATTTTCATGGCCAGGCATGGGTTCAGCACATCCACAGCCTCACCTGATGAAGATGAGAAGAAGTAGAGCTGTGTGTCATCAACACACTGATGACAATGCGCTCTAAAACTCTGGATGACTGCACTCAGCGGTTTCATGTAGGTGTTGAACAGTAGGGATGTGCACTGGATCGGACCCGATCCACGATCCGAGTCCGGTCCAGTGGGAAATCGGATAAATTATCCGATTTCCGATCCCGCAGCTGGATCGGCCGATCCAATCCGAACCGGTCCGAAAAAGCTCCGAACCGGTTCGGCGGATCGGCGGATCGGCGGGCGCCCACTGGCGCCCACCGCCGCTTCCATTGGCGGGCGCCAGCGGGCGCCCGCCGATGAAAGTGGACAGCGGGGGGGGGAGGAGGGGGGCACTTACCTTCTCGGCCCGGTGGCTCCCGTCCGGCGCCGGCGCCTACTACTACTAGCAGGCTCCGCGGCCTGCTCTAGGGTGGCGCGCCGGGTGATGTCATCACCCGGCGCGCTACTCTAGAGCAGGCCGCGGAGCCTGCTGGTAGTAGTAGGCGCCGGCGCCGGACGGGAGCCACCGGGCCGGGAAGGTAAGGAGGGGGTGCGTGGAGGGGAGGAGGGGGCGCGCGGAGGGGGGAGGGGGGCCCTTACCTTTCCGGCCCGGCGGCTCCCGTCCGGCGCCGGCGCCTACTATTCCCAGCAGGCTCCGCGGCCTGCTCTAGGATGGCGCGCCGGGTGATGTCATCACCCGGCGCGCTACTCTAGAGCAGGCCGCGGAGCCTGCTGGAAGTAGTAGGCGCCGGCGCCGGACGGGAGCCGCCGGGCCGGAAAGGTAAGGAGGGGGTGCGTGGAGGGGAGGAGGGGGCGCGCGGAGGGGGGAGGGGGGCCCTTACCTTTCCGGCCCGGCGGCTCCCGTCCGGCGCCGGCGCCTACTACTCCCAGCAGGCTCCGCGGCCTGCTCTAGGATGGCGCGCCGGGTGATGTCATCACCCGGCGCGCTACTCTAGAGCAGGCCGCGGAGCCTGCTGAAAGTAGTAGGCGCCGGCGCCGGACGGGAGCCGCCGGGCCGGAAAGGTAAGGAGGGGGTGTGTGGAGGGGAGGAGGGGGCGCGCGGAGGGGGGAGGGGGGCCCTTACCTTTCCGGCCCGGCGGCTCCCGTCCGGCGCCGGCGCCTACTATTCCCAGCAGGCTCCGCGGCCTGCTCTAGGATGGCGCGCCGGGTGATGTCATCACCCGGCGCGCTACTCTAGAGCAGGCCGCGGAGCCTGCTGGAAGTAGTAGGCGCCGGCGCCGGCGCCGGACGGGAGCCGCCGGGCCGGAAAGGTAAGGAGGGGGTGCGTGGAGGGGAGGAGGGGGCGCGCGGAGGGGGGAGGGGGGCCCTTACCTTTCCGGCCCGGCGGCTCCCGTCCGGCGCCGGCGCCTACTACTCCCAGCAGGCTCCGCGGCCTGCTCTAGGATGGCGCGCCGGGTGATGTCATCACCCGGCGCGCTACTCTAGAGCAGGCCGCGGAGCCTGCTGGAAGTAGTAGGCGCCGGCGCCGGACGGGAGCCGCCGGGCCGGAAAGGTAAGGAGGGGGTGCGTGGAGGGGAGGAGGGGGCGCGCGGAGGGGGGAGGGGGGAGGGGGGCCCTTACCTGCCCGGCCCGGCGGCTCCCGTCCGGCGCCGGCGCCTACTACTACCAGCAGGCTCCGCGGCCTGATCCAGGGTGGCGCGCCGGGTGATGTCATCACCCGGCGCGCTACTCGAGAGTAGGCCGCGGAGCCCGCTGGTAGTAGCCGCCGGCGCCGGACGTGCCGAGAAGGTAAGTGGCGGGGAAGGGGGCTTACCCCCCCCCGGAGCCGTCCGCTTCTATCCGCTGGCGCCCGCGGGCGCCAGCGGATGGAAGCAGGCGGCCCCAGGGGGGGTAGGGAGCGCGGGGGAGGGGGTTTACCTGCCGGGGCCGTCCACAGCGGACGGCCCCGGGGGGGGGAGGGAGTTAGGCCCCCCCTTACCCACCCGCCGCCATTTTTTCCTCATAGACTTGCATTGCAATGCAAGTCTATGGGGAAAAAAATGGCGGCCGATCCAAAAATGTACGATTTTTGGGTCGGGATCGGACTCGATCCGGTCCGGGGGGCCTCCGATTTTGTCCGAACCGGTCCGGGACAAAATTGGAGGTCCCGATCCGGGTCCCGATCCGATCCGGGGGGTCCGTGCACACCCCTATTGAACAGCATGAGGGACAAAACAGACCCCTGCAGAACACCATCTTTGTACTAGATTACCGAGGAAGACTGTCTGTTGAAACGTGTTTGGCTCATTTGGTATTGGTTATTTTTGGTATTGTTAGTGGTGGTTGTTTTTCCAGCTCAATAACATTGTATTCTCTTTATTGTTTAAATTATGCTTTTAAACTACAAAGATAAAAAAAAATCTTTAGCATTTGATTTTGTCATATATATATATATATATATATATTATCACCAGTAAGCCCAAACCAGTTGTCTTGGTGTTTTATTGTGGAACACCTCGACCCTGTTCAGACAACACTCTAAGCCATTTTGAGTTAAACATTATGCTTAGTGTGACATGTGGACCATTTCTAACCATGGTGGCTACATAACCATGGTTTAAACATGCTCACTAACCATTTGCTGCAAAAAGGTTAGCAGCCTAACCATGGTGTAGCGTCTTGTTGGAATAGGCCCTTCCTGCTTTGTTTGGTCAGAATGAAATTGTATGTTGATTTCCATGCATTTTCTATTTTATCATGTTTACACAATGTGAAAACCGCATACTATTTCTATCGTTGATGGCCATTTCTCACCAAGTACCATTCCAGATGTTCAAGCCATGTTTTTTCATGATAAGAACCTATTGTTCTTAGATGGTTGAAGAACTGTGACTAATGATAAGCTTTTTGTTTTTTGGTACTCCTTGTGGGGGTTTCCAAGAGCATCATCATCATCATCATCATCATCATCATCATCATCACTTTCTGCTCATCAACGTTTCCTTTGTAGCAAAGGAACCAGTCATATATATTTACTCTGAAGGAGGTCCCACTGATTTCACTGGGATTTATGAGTAAAAGTGCATTGGACTGCAGCCTGAAGATGTATGTCAGGAGAGTTGATCCTTAGGTCAAATTTGGCTAACCTGGCATTCCAATCTGGCCCGCTTGGGTTCCCTTTTCCTCTGCCTGCTAATTATTTGGTGTTTTACCATTTTTTGCATTTGTTTTTCTCATTCTAAAAGGTTGAAATGATTCTCCTAAGGCTTAGTTATTGGTAGTAGGAGTTTAAAACTAAAACATGTTGATAATTTTTGGTATTTTTCGTGTTTTGGTCCCAACCACTGCTGGAATGTGCCTCCCAAGATCATCTTCAAAATTGAATCCAGTCCTCAGGCTGAAAGAAGCTTGACACCCCTGGCATATGTGAATGGCACGTTCTGCAGCCTGGATGGCACAATTTTTAGTGAGGCCTTAAGTTGAAAAGCAGAGAGGGATCAAGAGGAGGCAAAACCAAAAATGGGGACAAAACTCTCCACTCCTTTCCTCCAAGGAATTCTGAAATGGTACTTCTGGGAGGAGAGCTGTGGATCTCTAACGAAGTCCTCAGCATCCTCACCATAATTCCCAGATTTCTTTTGGGAAAGCCATGGCCATTGAAGTGTGGCTTAAAGTGTCAGGCTAGGACCAAGGAAGCACAGAATCAAATCTTGATGCCCAGTGACATAGAGTTGGCCTACCCTGCAGCACAGGATAAAATGGGGAAAGGGGGAAACCTTTCATGCCACTTGGAGCTCCATGGAGGATGGGTAGGATCAAAGTATAATAACAATAACAAATATAAAACCTTCATAAGTTCATTGTGCAGATTTGCTGAAAGAGGGGGGAAATGCTCTCAAATACCAAGGGTGTTATTACAACTTAATACTCTACTAAATTTTAATCATCACCACCACCAGCACCACCAGCACCCCTATTTTTGGTGCTGAAATAGACTGTTACAGAAAAAGTGAAAAGACTGGTTCAGACCTCTGAGTTAGTAATGTCTTGCTGTGGAATCCTATACAGAAGTATTTGTGTATCAAGGATTGCCGCTTTAGACACAGATTGGTATGACCGACTGCTTTTGACTTCTTGCCAACTTGCAAACGTACCTGCTTTACATGGGTTGGCGTAGCCCTCCAAGCAAACTTACACAGCTGTCAGAGTTGGAAACATTGTTTTTGCCCATCTAAGTGAAGCCATGCCTACTGGCACCCCTAGGCATGACCTCTGCCATGGTGCACCCCTGTTGTACCTTGACAGAGGGATCTGTCAATCCATTCCGTTGGGTGGGTGGGGTGTTGTGCTACTGCAGGGGTGGGGTGGGGTAGGTGCATAATTGTGTCCTTTAGCCTAGTCACCTCCCATACTTCCAACTGTATGGGTTGCAAAGCTATGTGCTGATTAGGGATGTCGTCCCCTAGTGATAGAAGATGGTACTGCAGGCTTCAACCATGTGGACACCATTTAATATAAATTAATTAATGCATTTTGAAAGTAAAATAACCCTGAGGTGTACACCCCTAGAAACTCCTTAGTATGCACGCCAAGTTTCAGATGGCAAGTTTTCATGGTCATGGATCTATGGTGCTGACAGTTGGCTAAGGCTAAATGGGCAGACAGACACACATACTGTTTTATTGGCATAAATACCAAGACAAGCTACCTATCCTATCAGTCCCGTCATCAGAAAACCATCTTTGAGCTATGCGTACCTTACAAGACAGTACCCATCATGCAGAGCTTTGAATTACACTGAAAGGCATATATGATTACTCTAGTAGTAGTTCTAAACCCCCTCCTTCTGTATCTGGCTATCCTTTCCTTTTTTTAAGACGATACTTGCTTTGCAGGATTCGGAGGCAGACATGCTCCTCCAAGAAGGCTCTCAGAAGACATGCTGAACAAATTTATTAAAATAGACCAAAGCAAAAATCCTCTTGCCTTTTATGAAGTCCAACTTAAATTAATCAAACTGTAGCAAAATACGTAAGCTGGGAGAGGAGAAGATGATAGAAAACTATCCTAATTATGGCTCATATCATGATTCTTTTTCTTCAAAGTTGAAACAATGGCTTTCAATTTTTCGTCTTTCTATCAGGAGCCCACAAAATTATTAAGCGCTGATAAAAGAAAATTTAGTTGCAAATTATAGGTCTCACATGGATCATTTTCAAACCTCCTAATATTTCTGCTCTACTTAATTTTTTTGCATAATTTATTCATGTAAGGGGTTCCAGCAGATTGAATAAACTTTTTGATTTACTGCCCTTGAAGTGTTTCTAATTAGGAAGCTCCTCGCTATAAAGTGTTCACACAAGGAGCTATCATTTTAAAGTATCATGCCATATTAAGCAATTGTAAAATGCATATATTTTGTGTAATTACAAATCTCATTCTCTTGTCCTCAAGAGATTTCCATGTAGAATAATAAAGTTAGAAAATATATTGGTTGGTGGAGCTATTGCAGATCCTAATTTGCACCTTTCATGCTCCTTTTCATATTTTATTTACTCTGAAATGTCAACCATAACTAAAGTTGGTCCAGAAGGAGTGTTAGATGTTAGCCTCTTTTCCTTGGAATATTAATGTATGCCATGAAAAGATGTAGGTCTAAAAATATAAAATAAAGGGTTCTGTCTGAACACTGCCATTCAGTGAGACTAAATTTCTATGAATTACACCAGTAGTCTTCAACCTTTTCAGACCCAGGACCCACCTTTAACCCAAACTGCTATATCAGACATTTTATTTTATTTTACTGTCTTGTTCTTTGTGCCTCTCCCCCACACACACTACCTCCTTCTCTTTCTTGCTCGCTTGCTCACTCACTCGCTCGCTCGCTCTGTGTTCTCATCTTTCTGCCTTACCCTATCTTTTCCCTTCCTTTTTTTAAAAAAAATAATCATTTAAAAACAGAAAGAAAATTATGTTTGTGTCTCTGGTGAGATTCGCCTTAGATTGGCCTGTAACCTTGTTTCAGTTGCAACCCATTAATTGAAAAGAAGTCCAGTGACTTACACGGTATGAAACAACAAATGGAAATATAATTCTTTATGCTGTAAATAAAGAAAGTCGAGGCTGTTTAACCAACATACAGCAGTGCTGTGCTGAAATCCTAGGGGTGAATGGTGGGGGATTGTGAACTACCTCTGAAGCCTCCTGTCTACCTTATGTAAGGAGCAGACTGAGGGTGGTGTCTGGGGGAGCAGAGAGGGGGAAAGCCCTACTGTGCAAATCCTACTGTATCGTGGAAGTTCACATACTGTTGGCCTCCATCCTGTGTGTTTATAGGAAATTCCTCTTGAACACATAGAAGTGCTTTATACTGACCCAGATCATTGGTCCTTCTATTCCAGGGTCCTGTCATGATGATGACGCATTGGCGCGGCAAGCCCCCCAAACAGTTTCGCTCCTGCGGGGTTGCGTTAGGTAATCCCCACACCAAAGAGCAAGTGTGAGGTTTACATGAATCATCGGAGTCACCATTGCCTCTGCCTGTGCCTCCCTGGCTTTCCCCCCTTACCCCATGGGTCTTACCCTGCATATTGACAGCCAAGGGAACAGAGAACTTCCTCCAGCAAAAGATAGACTCTTCTCCGCACACCGGAGGCAGCACAAGGGCATTCCAGTGACCATTCGGCTCAATGGCCCACCCCTTCCCACCCTGACTGGGTGGACAGCGACCAATCAGGGGTTACCACCCACCTGCCCCTGCCCCTGCCACAACTCTGGAGCAGTGATAGACAGCAGTTGTGCCGTCCTCGCCTCACTCTGGAGAAAAAAGTCAGGGTGGGTCCCTGACTCCTTTTCTTCAGAGCTTCAGGGGAAAGCCCTGTCTGCAGTGGCTGCTGCATCATATAAGCAACATAGCACCACTAGGGAGGCTTTCGCCATGTATAGACAATCCCCAGGTGTGTCTGTTCTGACTAGCACAACATTCAGGCTGCATTAGTCTTCCTCAGGCCGATGTCCTGGGATCCTTTTAACTGGTGATGCCATGATCTGGACCGTATGCACACAGAATATATGTGCTCCCTCTGAAATATCCTTTGGCCCCCTTGGCACATGAACATAGGAAGTCTGATGTACTCAATCAGTCCATTGGGCCATCCAGTCCAGTACTGTCTACTCAAATTGGCAGCAGTTATCCAAAGTTTCAGATAGAGGATCTTTCCCAGCCAAGCAAAGGGTGAATCTTTTGAATGGAGATACCAAGAATTGAGCTGGGAGCTTATTGAAGCAGGATCTACATCTTTTTTATAGATTTTGACTTAGGGGTGTATGAGAACTTTCCTTGTTCGCAGCCCCAAATGCAAGTGCATTTTTGGGTACTACTCGCACAGTCTGAGCTTGTGATGCTTGTTTGCAAGATGTGTACATAAGAAAAATGTGCACTTTAAAAATGCACCATTTGGGAGAATGTGCATTTTCATACTTTAGTCAATGGGGGGAAATGTCCACCCAAATACAGATTTCCCATTCGAACAGGGCAGGGTAGCTCACAACCAGAAGTGGGAAAGAGCTTCAAGGTGGACCTTGGAGAACGTTGATGAGCTCAAGCTTGGTGGATTCTCCTATTTCGATCTAACACCGGTCCTTGAGGAGCTTCATTCAAGAAGTGGAGTTGTCCAAGCCAAAAGAAGTTCTGCTATATAGGGTCATTGACCCGTCCTCTCATTTTGCCCAGGTGTCTGTTTCAGAGCCTGGGAATCCAACACACTAGCCAAGATGCACAGCGGTCCATCACAGCTAGGATGGAGAGGAGGAGTTCTAGCCCTTGAGCATTGCAGAGAAACATGAAACTTATACCAGGCCAGACTAGTTGTCCACCTGGTACAATATTGTTTACTCCAGTGTTCCCCAACCTGGTGCCCTCCAGAAGTTGTGGACTCCCAACAGCTCCAGTTGTCATGGCCAATGGTCAAGAATGCTGGGAGAGCACCAGGTTAGGGAAGGCTGGTCTCTACTCTTGCTCTTATAAGTAATACTCTGGAGCCTCAGGCAGAGATCTTTCATATGACCTGCCAGCTGATGCTTCTACCTGGAGAAGCCAAGGATTGAACCTTGGACCTTTTTGTATGCAAAGCATGTGCTCTGCCACTAAGCAATGGTTCCTCCCAGATGCAATTAAATGTAATTAAATTTCAGTTCATTAATATCTCAAAATGATGAAAGATTAAGCTGGACTTTCAAAACCTCAGAAGATGGTTACCTTGATGTCAACATTTTGACCCACTTAGTAAAGGGCTGTGTTTTGTTTTGTTTAAATGGTGGTGGTGAAACATAATTGATTTTAATTTCTCTATTAGTCACACGTGCTGTCTTTGACAACTGCTTGCAATGAAATCAACAGAAAAAAAGTTTTTTAAAAAAAAGACTGTTGCAAGCATTGGTGACAGCACCAAATAACGGCCAGGGATTTCCCCAAAGCTGTATGCAAATAGAGCATTTTAGGATAAATGTGTAGAACATTTTGGAAAAAATGTAGAAATATGCGAGATCCACAGGTCTAACGTCACGTGCAAGAGGCATTTTCTCTAGCTTCTTTTCCTGTGTCTGCAGAATATGTAATGTGTATTAAGAGTTTATCCATCAGACTATTTCGTATTTATAACCTACTGAATCACAGACACAGGACAAAACCATTGTAGTTTACAAAGTCATTGCAATAGAGATGGCAAAGATACACACGAAAGCATCATGATAATGAGGGCTAGTTCTCACTGAGGTCTGGGCTGTATCACTTCAGACTTCAAGTGAAGGCTTACATGATGGCATGAGTTCCCCTAGCAAAGAAACAAAATCATTTGCACATAGAGAGCTACATGTGAGGGTGAAAAGTCCTAGCCCCATCTCTCTGACAGCTAAAGTTTCAAGATGATTTGGAAAGTTCAACTGCCAGAACCAGCTCAAGACACTTTCTGCCTGAACCCACCCCATCAAGTTGCATAGCACCTAAGGCCACCCAAGTGACTTTGGCACCTGAGGCAGAAAATCCTACAAGTACCTCTCAATAAAAATGCAATAATACCTTAAATAATGGTCGTTTTTGTTGTTGCTTTTTCATACCACCCAGATCAACCCTGCTTGAGGCAGCCCCATTATTCTGCCTAACAGTAGGATCTTCACAGCATAAGAATGTAGCCATGTAGTACAGTCCTAGGCATATTTATTAGGGGTGTGCACGAGAGGAAAAATTGTATCGGAATTGGTGTCGGGACCTCAGATTTTGCCCTGGATCGGATGGACAAAATCGGAGGTACGTCGAATCCGATCGGATCCGATTCCAATACGAAAATCGGACATCCGATTTTCGGATTGGACGCCATTTTAGGTGTTTTTGCCATAGGCTTCATTGGGGGAAAGCTTTCCCCCAATGCAAGCCTATGCAGAAAACATGGGGGGGGGTGAGTGGGGACCTAACTCCCCCCTCCCTGTCCCTCCCCCCCACTCATGCTCGTTACCTGCCCAGGCCATCCGCTTTCATCCGCTGCCACCCGCTGGTCCCTTCTACTGAGAAACAGGCTTTGCAGCCTGCCTCTCAGTAGAACACTGGGTGATGATATCACCCGGCGCTCTACTGAGAGGCAGGCCACGAAGCCTGTTTCTCAGTAGAAGGGACCAGTGGGCAGCAGCGGGTGGAAGCGGACAGGCCCAGCAAGTAAGTGGGGAACTCCCTCTCCCTCCCCCCCACCCGTACTCCTTACCTGCCGGCATCCCGCACTGCTGTCCGCTGCTTCTGTACTACTGATAAGCAAGCCTTGCGGCCTATTTATCAGTACGGAAGCAGCAGACGACAGTGCGGGATGCCGGCAAGTAATGTGGGACCTCCACCTCCCTCCCCCCTCCTTCCACTCATGCTCCTTACCTGCTGCCTCCGCGCTGCTGTCCACTGCCGCCCGCTGCTTCAGTACTACTGAGAAACAGGCCTTGTGGCCTATTCCACAGTAGAGCAAGGGTGCACCGAGTGATGATGTCACCCTTCGCTCCGTTGCTCTATTGTGGAACAGGCCGCAAGGCCTGTTTCAAAGTAGTACGGAAGCAGTGAGCAGCATTGGATGGCAGTGTAGAGGCAGCAGGTAAGGAGCACGAGGGGGGGAGGGGGGAGGTCTGATCTGCCAATTTTTCCCAATCTGGATTGGGTCCTTTCGGATCCGATTGGACGGTCCAGATGATCGGGATCAGATAGTTTCATCCGATATCGCCTGGATAGGGTCCAGATCGTGGATCGGATCCGATCCGCTGCACATCCCTAATATTTATGTAGAAGTCCCATTGTGCTCAATGAAGTTTACTCCTAAATAAAAATGTAAAAGGTTGCAGCCTTAATCATTTACATTTTGACTTAGTTTTGACCAATCTTTCTCTCCGGGGTTCCTGGATGGCCACATCCATTCTCCTGCCTCATTCCTTTTCCCCAGCCCTTAATTTGGAGATTTCCTGGCTTTTGCATGGTTTTTTCCCCTCCATTCTAAAAGGTTTGAATTCCTCTCCTAAAACTTAGTTACTAGCAGCAAGGACTTTAAGTTATAATATGCATGTGTGTTTGGTCTCATCTTTTTTGCCTTTGTCCCCACTCATTACTGAAATACTGCTCATGAGGGCATGTCCAAAATAGAATTTAGCCTTTGGGGTGAAAAGGTTCGACACCTCCCAGCCTATTGAACAGGTCCAGACAGTAGCAGCTAGGAGTTAAGCCTTTTTGCCAATAGCCCCTACACTGTGGAGCGTTTTCACAGAAGAGGGAAAGAAAGCTGTCACAAGAGCTGCAACATATTTCTGTTTCATCCTGCCTTTCTCTGAACTATATTATGTTGCCTTGTTTTCGTTCATGCATAATAATGTAGTGTTTCTAAATGTTAGTTGTATGCTGCTTTGAACCTTTGGAAGAGTGGTATACAAATATTTCACTACATGAATATTGAGAACAGTCTATCTTTCAAGTAATAATAAAAAGTATTGTCCAGGTGTCAATATCATGAAGATGTAGTGATGGCCATCAATTTGGGTGGCTTTAAAGGGGGGCTGGATAAATTCCTGGAGAAGGTTATCAATGGCTACTAGTCCTGATGCCTCTATGCTGCCTCCAGTATCAAAGGCAATAAACCTGTATACACCAGTTGCTGGGGGACATGGGTGGGAGGGTGCCGTTGCACCGTGTCCAGCTTGTGGGTTCCTGGTTGACAGCTGGTTGGCCACTGTGTGAACAGAGTGTTGGACTAGATGGATCCTTTCTCTGATCCAGCTTGGCTCTTCTTATGTTCTTAAGATTCAAGGCTGCCTACTGCCATTCATACAGTACATAACCAATCAGTCCTTCCTTGACAGACTGCCTCTACTCACAGCATGGCCAGCCACTGTTTATGGCCTGCTTCATCTGCCTACACCACATACAAAGGATATCGGTGGCAGGAAGAAGGAGCTTAACCATGATTGCTCCAAGGTTATGGAAGGTTTTCCTTAAGGTCTGAAACTATACTGCTCTTGCAGCTTTACAGAGCAGATGCAAAACTACACTTTTCTGAAAGGCCCTACAGCAATTGAGTGGGTCTTCTGGTTTTACAGTATATTCTACCATGGCTACAAAGTGCAGTTTTTAGTAGTGGCTGTTTAAAGGATTTTATTTTTCAAATTATGAGTTAATGTTATTATACCATTTTATTTTTTATTTACTAGAAGCTGACTCAAGGCAGGATTCAAATGTTTAAATAAGTTATAAAATATATCTCCCTCCACACACACATACTATCCCCTTCACCTGGGGTGTTTTATAACTCTGAGGTCATCTGTCATTCATATATATATATATATATATATATACTCTCGGCTGCAACAAAGCTGGGATGACAGAATTTTTTACAAAAGCTGGATGTTAAGTTTTTGAGCTGAGAAGAAACCTATCAGTATCAACCGCAATCCTGGAGAGGTGACCACAGAACCATCAACTGTTATCAGGCTGATGATGAGATTGCAATTGTCTCTACAGGGGGTAACTGAAACCTCTCATTTCTATTCACTACTTCAGCAAAGCTTATAAAACACATTATACCATAGAACAAATGCCCCCCATCGCTGGAGTTTCTTTCCTTGAAGGACAAAACTCATATCGCCCGCAGCAGAAATAACAATTTTTCTATTTGCTTTTTGTTTAGATTTAAGGGATGTGAGATATAATGTTTAAGCATATGTTATGAATAAAGAATGCAACCAATTAAGTCCTTTTTTGGACTATGAGAAATAGCAATACAATAAAACTGTAATTTTGATCTGGCTATTGGGTCTGACCATTGTGGCCCCCTTTACATACATACACACACACACAGCAGAATCATAGAAACCACGTCCCTATTGTTATGCCACTGGGTAGGCTGACCATATAAAAAGGAGGACAGCTGTATTTTTAACAGTTGTAGAGAGAAGGGAATTTCAGCCAGAGTCATTTGTATGCAATTCGTTCCTGGTGAAATTCCCTCTTCATCACAACAGTTAAAGTTGCAGGCACTATATTAGAGTGACCATATACAAAAGAAGGCAGGCCCCCTGCAACTTTAACTGTTGTGATGAAGAGAGAATTTCACCAGGAACTAATTGCATACAAATGACACAGGCTGAAATTCCCTTTTCTCTACAACTGTTAAAGTTACATGAGCCCTGACCTGGATTTTATCTGGTCACCCTAATCTAAGGAAGCGTACAACAAGTAGGATAATTGCTGAATAATCCATATATTTCATTACTTATCTTGTTCCTTCCTCCTGTTTCTAGCAAAGAACTGCCATCTCAACTTGCTGTTGCTTTTACCAGCTGGTCTGGACTTCTCTTCTCCCCTTGACAGAGGCCGCTGAAACCAAGTGTTTCCTGTGAGGAAGAGCAGCAGGGTCAACTGCTCTGGGGGCAGTGGGATCATCTGGGAGTGAAGAGAAGCCAGCAGATTCCAAATAGCCCCCTTCTGGCTCCATTACAGCCCTTTCGAAGAAGGTCAGGTCACCAGACTAATTCCTGGAGACTCGCTGGGCCTGTTTTTGAACTGTAAGCAGACCGTTTCGATCACAGCTGGTCATTATAAAAAACATATAATGTTAAGAGTTGGTGCCTGAGTTTTCTCGTTTTCATTTTTCACCTCTCCATCCTTTTTCCATCCTCCATCCTTTTTCTTTTTAGATAATAAACCTGAGAGCAGGGACTCTCTTGTTTTTATGAACTGGTAAGCCACTCTTGGAACCTATCCAGCTAAAGAACAAGGTATAAATGCTTTAAATAAATAAATAGCAGCAAGAATCCCAGGACTCCTTGAAAAGAAGGAAGCTTTCCCTTGTTCTCTTTGACTTACATGTACACACACCACCAGTTTATGGAAGTAAGGCCCAATCCCTTGCATGCTTCCCTACACTCCTCTTTGAACTCAGTTAGACTTAATTCTTTTTAAACATGTGCAGGGTGCAGGGGTGAGTCATCTCGATTTCAGTGTGAAACTTTCAACTAAATTAATGTGCTTAAGCTTGTGGCTATATAGCCATCATCCACTGATGAATAGATGCTCCATGAAACATCAAGGCAAATTAACAGCAGTGTGGCCTCTTCCTATTATGCGGAAATGAGAAAGTTCAAACCACATGAGGGCTGGCAGCAGGAAATCTCAAGTCCTTGTCCTCTGGATAAGACCCCAAATGGAATCCACATTTAAAATGATATTACACCTTTCTGTTGCTAAATAATGTTAACTATCAGCACAGAAGTACAAACAGCCTCGTTATTGAGTCATAGTAAGTGTGGCAGGATAAAAGAAGGAAGATTGAGGTTGTGTGTGTGTGTGCACTAAATAATATGAAGTTCCAAAAACTTGCTTTGGAATGCCTCTTCCATCTCAAGCCGTCCTTGCCCTTCTTTTGACACATTCGATTCAATTCTGCTGCAAGGACTAGTCATTTATCGAAGTCCTGTAATGGCAAACACTTCCCCCTTCCATGGAAGCATACTTCATCTCCATGGGTTGTTTATGAAAGAGCCATCATTGATGAGTGTTCAACTGATGACAACCATGGACCTATCTGCTTCAAAACCTACTTTGCTGTTTGACTAGGCTGGCCAGTGAGCAGCACTTGCTCCTAGTGTTGAGCTGAAATAGGGGACCCCGTCTTTATGAACAGTTTCACTTTCTTTCTTTTTGTGGATGTTTCATAGCCCTTTGTGAATGTGAGCAAAAATACTTCATATGAGGTTGTGGGGAGAATGTGTGGGAATGGGTCCCTGTTACCAAGCCAACCTTGGCTTATGTTTCCTCCTCTGATCAAGTCATGCATAATGGTCGGTGCACAATGTGGGTATGGCTGTGCATTTGAATGTACATCCAAATGTGTCTCTCTCTGAAAGGAATGTGGGATGATTCTCCCTCATTCAATCTAATTGTGTATAGATAGGTGATGATAGAATGTGGATAGGGATGCAAATCCAGGGATACGTCTGTATTTGTACTCCATTGAAAGTAATGCCCTACCAATGTAGAATTGATCAATCCACGGAGCATCACTTCCAATGGAATGTGCATTCAGACAGGCATCTACATTCTGCCTGAACTAGTCATATTATACACAAATAGAGCTTGATTGGTGTGACAGTCTTGCACCACAGTACTGGTAGATGATGAAATTCCCAGTGCAGCAGAGCAATACCGGGGCAGGATCTACACTACTGCTTTATAATGGTTTAGAACAGTATTGACAACTGTTGGGGCCCATGACACATTCCATATACCATTTTCAAACCACTTTCAACATGTTATATCCTGAGTGGTGTAGATCTGGCCTGGGAGTGTCCTCTTCCCACCCCCACCCCAAACACATCATTCAGAGTGAGGCCAATGGAGGGCTTTATTTGCTCTCAGTTATGTCACTATGTGTCCATATTGGGGATGTGTATTGTATCGTTCCGATATCCGATAACGATCCGATAATTGGACATCCGAATAATGATAATGATAATTCCCTAAGGAGGCCCTATCTGATCTGATCCAAAATCCATATGTCCGATAAATATCAGAAATATCAGATTTTTGGACCGACAGTTTTGGGCCGGCCCTCTCTCCCCCCCCCCACTCACGCTCCTTACCTGCGGCCTTCCCCACTGCCGTCTGCTGCCGTCCGCTGCTTCCAGACTACTGAGAACTAGGCTTTGTGGCTTAGTTCTCAGTAGAGCGACGATGCGCCAGGTGATGACGTCACCCAGGGCATCATAGCTCTACTGAGAACTAGGCCGCAAAGCCTAGTTCTCAGTGGTCCGGAAGCAGTGGAGGGCAATGGAGGCAGCGGAGGATGGCAGCAGGTAAGTGGGGACCCTAGGGACACCTCCCTCCCCCCCACTCGCACTCCTTACTTGCTGCCATCCCCCGCTGGCCTCCGCTGCTTCTGGACTACTAAGAACTAGGCCATAAAGCCTAGTTCTCAGTAGCCCAGAAGCAGCGGAGGGCAGCGGAGGCAGCGGGGGATGGCAGCAGGTAAGTGGGGACCCCTCCCTCCCCACTCACGCTCCTTAACTGCTGCCGTTCCCCGCTGCCTCCGCTGGCCTCCGCTGCTTCCGGACTACTGAGAACTAGGCCACAAAGCCTATTTGTCAGTAGTCTGGAAGCAGTGGGGGCCAGCAGAGGCAACGGGGGATGGCAGCAGGTAAGTTGGGACCCTGGGGACCCATTCCTCCTTCCCTTACTCACGCTCCTTACCTGCTGCCGTCCCTGCTGCCGCCCGCCTGATCCATAGTACGGTGAAACACACTTTCCAGCCTGTTCTTCAGTACAGCTACGCACCGAGTTATGACATCATTACTCGGCATGTTGCTGTACTGAGGAACAGGCCGGAAAGCCTGTTTCGCAGTACTACGGACCAAGTGGGTGGCAATGCTGGATGGTGGCGGCAGGTAAGAAGTGCGAGTGGGGGGATGGAGGGATTGCCGCCCCAGTGTGTTTCCCCATAGACTTGCATTGGGGGAAAGCTTTCTTTCCCCAATGCAAGCCTATGGGGAAAACACCAGAAATGATGGTCCGCAATCGGATTGGAATTTCCAATATTTATTTTTTATCGGATCTGATAAAATACGAGTACCCTCCAATATGATCGGAACCAATATTTTTAATATCGGAAATTCCGATCCGATTCCGATTCTGATATTTCTGGCCGGGCACATCCCTAGTCCATATCTGATTGGCTAGAGACATTGTGATCCCATCATGTACACAATATGATCCCTGATTGGATGGAATTATGCAGTGAATATGAAAAAGCGCAAACTCTTTAAAATGGCACTAAAGCATCAACACATCAGTACTACAACTGGTCTGGGAAAATGAAGACCACAAAGGCAGGGATTTTCACAGAGATTTTCCTCCTCTAGAAATTCCACTTTTCCCATTGAAAATTGATCCTTGCAAAAAATATACCACCATGCAATCTTATCAGTATCCCTTTATTCTTATTTGCAAATATACCTGGCATTGCTTGGACCCCCTAAGATATATGCCTGCAAGGTAATCGTCTTAAAGCAGTAGGCCGGTGCTAGGCCTGTGAGGTAACTTTTAATCAAATTATATTTGTTTCCTTTTTTTCCCTCTCCCACCTTCATGACAACCTTGCAAGGTAGGATGATGCAAGGCCTATGAGGTAACTTTAAAATGTATTGAATTTGTTTCTTTTCTTTCCTCCCACCCACGTATGTCCAGGGCCGCCCTGAAGTCACCAGCATGATTTTCCTTGTTCCCACAGAAAATGAAAACTACACCCCCCAGCATGCCTTTTGCCATGGTGTCCGACTTGCCCAATGGGAATCCTGCTGCTGAGACTCATGGGAAGTGAAGTCTGGCTGAACCAGTCCACATTTCACTGTGCAATTGGTGCCTGTATGTAGGCCATGAGGGAGCTGGCTGGCTGGCTGACTGACTGACTGACTGACTGACTGACGGTTAGCTCAGTCGCTGCCATTAGCAGTGGGTCCAAAGCTGCACCCTCCTTTCCTCCAGCTCCAGGTGCTGTCGCTTCAGGCCCAGGATGGTGAGCCTTTTCCAGTTAATGGCTGCTAAAGCCTGATAAATATTCCCTCTCACCTGAGGTATGCTGGGAGTTGCAGCCATTAGCCTAGGTCCCTGAATAATATGTTAATATTTGAACACCGTCTGAGGTGTCATGGGAGACAACTAGCGAGTGGGCCGTCTTAGGCCCTTTCTACACCATAGGGAATTTCAGCCAGTGTCATTTGTATGCAATTAGTCCCTGGTGAAATTCCCTCTTCATCACAACAGTTAAAGTTGCAGGCACTATACTAGAGTGACCATATACAAAAGAAGGCAGGGCCCCTGCAACTTTAACTGTTGTGATGAAGAGGGAATTTCATCAGGAACTAATTGCATACAAATGACATGGGCTGAAATTCCCTTTTCTCTACAACTGTTAAAGTTACATGAGCCCTGTCCTCCTTTTCATATGGTCAGCCTAGGGGTGTAGAGGGAGAGAGGGAGGGCAATCCCAGGAGTACCTAACACACACCATCGGCGCACAGGGACCAGCTGGGGGCCATCCCAGGCAAGCAGCCTGGTGTAGAAATGGCCTTAGTTGTGGCACCCTGCTTATGGATTTCTTTTCCTGGGCAAACTTGCCTAGCGACTGCATTAATGGCTTTCCAGTGCCAAGTGATTTTTTATTTTCCAATGCCTTTTAACTTGATGAGATTTTTTTATGCTGCATTTTTTTCTGTTATAACTAAACTACAACATTCCAAGACAGATGCAGGAATTACTGAATAAAGTTTATGATTTTTATGTAAAAGCCTGACTATACCATTGAAATAGAAGAGTGAATGGAGGAATGGCTGGTAGCTGAGGCTAGAATGGTATGGTGGGTGGGGTTAGTGGCAGTTGGAGAACATCAGGTAGAAGGAGAGGTCAGGAAGTGGGATCTGAGTTAGGACTGAGAGATAGTGACCTGGTTTGCACATAATGATCTAACTTAGTAACCCATGATTTTTTAAAACCAGCCACTCTACATGCTATTACAACACCTCCCAGCATGCCTTTGGCAACTCACCAGTGCCCACATCCTCTGAGAGGTGCTTCCCTCCTCTTGTTGCCAATGCTGCTCCTCAAGTAGCACCACCGGGGAGGGAAGGTAAGCAGCTGCCGGTGGATGTGCCCAGCTCTGTCCATGTCCTGCTGGGACTGCCTTGGCCCATGCTTCTCATCCATCAGGAGCCTGTACTGAAGGGCCAGTGCCGGGCTGGGCACTTCCCCCCTTTATTGGGTTTGTTTCTGGGCATGTGCAAAGTTCCTCCCCTTCCTCTTCAGGGCAAAGGCCATGTGTGCACTTCCCCTAGAGACAGAAAACAGCAATATCAGGATGGAGTGCCTTTGAGCATGTTCAGAGTTTGGCCTCTCAAAGTCATGCTGTTGCATCTAGTTATGATTTTAAAACCATACATGGCAGGTGGGAAGAGAAACCGCAAATGGATGCAGCCCATTTATGTGGGTTATTTCCTTTTATGTGGAATTGGGTTGACTACTCGAGACTGACCTTAGGAGTCTGGGTTGTGAAAGGCATGCAGTGGCCACCCATATATGCACTCACAATGGCCACCGAAGGCCAGTAAATCTGGCCTCCTACCCAAGGCATCCTGGGAGTTCCTCTTACCCAAGGCATGCTAAGGGTTGTAGGCATATCGCTAGGTTTTCTATTAAATTCTTTAAAAATACTTAAACCCCCAGACTCTGTGTTTTAAGATTTTTCTGGTATATTGTACAGCCAGATCTATCAGTGTGCCAAATTTCAAGTTTCTAACTCATCTGGAAGTGGGTAAACATTTCTGGACCCACATACTTTCCATTTTATAGGTAGCAATGAAAGACTCCTATGTCCTGTCCCAACCTTGTTTTATAGTAGATACTCCAGTAGCCGCAACAAGCAGTTGCCAGCATAGGGCAAAGCTCTAAAGCCAGTGCTTTGGGACAAGAGGAGAAAAGGTAAAGGTAAATATGGGTGGATGAATCAGTATATTATTTCTAGTCCATGCCATTTTCGCATGTATTCACTGAAACTTCCCTTCCGCCCCATTTTACATTAGTATGCGATATATAGATACATATTAAAACCAGCACCAAAATGTGTTTTTAAACATTTTCTCTCCCCAATGATAGATTTCTAAATGCATTTTCTCTGAAAATATATTTCAAATGCACTTGATACAGTTTTTGAGCCAGGAACCGTATTGAACAATTTGGGAAGTGCAAAAACCAGTGGGCTTCTAAGTTCTTATCCACATATTAGTCCGAGAGGTGCAGATCAGGTAAGTTAGCACTAGAATTCAAAAAGATCAAGTTCTAAATCTTTTTGGGTTGTTGCTTTCAGCATTGCACTTTCTTTTTTCAATTATTTACAATGACAAACAAACAAAACACATTGAATTTATATCTAATCTACTGAGGATAGTGAATGTAATGTTTTCCCCCCTTTTAGAGACAAAAATATAGATTGAATCAACTGGCTACTTGGAGGTTTTATTTGTAGTTCTTCATAATAACAAATTATATTTAGGGTGCAATCCTATGCATGTTTAGACAGGGAAAAAAGTCTTAAAATTCCCAGCATTCCCCAATCAGCATAGCTGCCTAAGGAATGTTAAGAGTTGTGTGACTTTTTTTGATCTAAATGTGAATAGCATTGCACACTATGTCTCTTTCCCATAATCTGAGGAAAGGCATTGAACACTATTGCTGCATAGGTCCCTGATCTGAATATACAATAAAATCATAAATATAAAAATAAGTTTTTTTTAACTTTGCCATTAGCTCATTTCAGTTGGTACATCATTTTTTCTGCCATGGCTATTTGCCCAAGCTCCATGTACTGATGATTTCAGTGTTAGACATACTGCAGTTTCCCAACTTTTAACTATATATATATATATATATATATATATTTGCAGCTGCCATCAGCATAAACACAATTAATTCCTTAGGGTCACTTAGATTATGAAATTTCACTTTCACCCAACATGTAGCCCCAATTCTTTTGTTTGCTCTTTCAATCATGTTAGTAAAGTTCTGTGCACCCATAAGGGTGAGTGAATGCAGAGGAGGCAGTGCTCTCTTGCTTGAAGTGCAGTGTGAGCAGACAACTGGAACGGGAATCTCAAGGAAAAGCTGCCTGCAGGTGCTTTGGGGCATCTAGAAGGAGTCTTCTTTCTATGTGGTGACTTCTTAAAGCAAGGGTGGGTAACTTGTGGCTTTCCAGATGCTGGGCCTTTTCAGACAACACACTAAGCCACAGTTGGGCTGCTAACCCTTTTGCAGCAAGGGTTTAGTGAATATGTTTAAACCATGGTTATGTAGCCACCATGGCAAAGAATGATTCACATGACACACTAAGGGAGTGTCTATATGAGGGGAAAGCCCTTGGGTGGCTCCACAGTGGTGCTGTGTCATTTATATGATACAGCAGCCATTGAAGAACCATCCCAGGGCTTTTCCACTTTTTTGCTATGTTTCTGTTGTTTCACTGTCATTTTCCCTCTCTGATCCCTCCTTTCTGGAGCAATTCCAGACAATCAGGGACCATGTTATGGTGGTGTGCCAGATAAACCCCATCCTGTTCTCTTGTGCTTTTAATGGCATTTTTGATCCTCTTAATGGCCTTGTTTCTGCTGCCTTTTATTTTTTATATTGGCCTTTTACCAGCTCATTCAGCTATTTCATTGATGATGATAATGATGGTGATGATAATGATTTAGCACCACTGCCGTGGATCCACCTCGGGGCTTTCCCCTTGTCAAGACAAGGCCTAAGGGGGGCTATACACACCTCTAGCAAGTCAAATTTATAACCATGTTTAGACTGTGTGTGTCAACATACATTTCTTATATCCATTCCAGAATGATGAGCACATAATTCTTTCAATTTAAAACATGACAGTGGTTACAAAATGCACTGATTTTAAATGTAAACTTCTTTAATTTTTTTTGTTGTCCAGGCGTCTGTGTTTTGTTGTTGTTGCTGCTGTTGTTGTTGTTGTTGTTTTTAAAGATGGCTAAGGTTCTGTTTTGTTTTTTAAAAAGGGAGAGGAATGAATCATTGATTAAAAGAATCAGAAATCTTCTTGGCAAGTATTAAAAGAGAGGCCAAATGTCAGGCATCCTTCATTAACTTTATACAGTAGAATTTGAGACTGCCAATTTAGTACTCAGAAGTGTGAAACAGAACAAAAATTAATGATGGACTAAGGAGAAAGGCAAGTTCAGTCTGCTTCTCTTAGACAGTATGGTTTTTCTCCTTTTCCCATCAAGGGCATTCTTGCTGGTGTACCGTTTTCCCATCTTCCCCTGTTTTGGTAACCATGGCTAAATTGGGTGGCATTGTAACCATCCTTATAGCTCTCTCTTGCCAGATGTTTTGCTAGGATTTCTCAGCCTTGCCTCAGCATAAGCCCCATGCCAGCCTTTGCTAGTCTGGAGCCCTCCAGACATATTAGGACTACAACTCACCATCATCCTTGAAGATGGGAGCTGTAGTCCCAACACATCTAGAGTGTACCAGGTTGGAGAAGGCAGCCATACGCAGTCATTCTCAATTCAGGGAGAACCAAATGCATTTGTGGGAAGAGGGAAATAGATTAGGATTGTGTATGAATGTAGGAACTCTGCTACATCTGATCAAAGTTTCCATCTAGTCCAAGCAGATGCCTCTGGGAAGCCCAGAAGCAGCCCATGAGGGCAATTCCCTTCCATCTGGTTATTCCTCATCAATGAGTATTTAAGGACATAAGATCTCTGAATGTGGAGGGGTGAGTTCAGATGAGTGTTAACAATATTATTGGGGGGGGGGCAATTGCAGGGCTGTACAGGTTATTCCTGCTGCCCTGACATGCTCCCTGGCCACACACCACATGTGCAGCCCTACACCTGTACATAACTTGGGAGGCCCAGAATTCTCCTTCACAGGTATAGCAATATGCACATAGGGTTACTTCACACCCTTACCAAATTTGCAACCAGCGGGAGGGCTCAGCCAGAGCCCAACAACCAAAATGCTTTTGAGTTATGAAGACAGAAGATTTATTTCTTTATTTGAATAGTTTTGATTTGATTTTATTTGATTTGTACCCCACCTTTCTACCAAGAAAAATGACAAGGCAGCTTACAAGCAGAAATTAAACTGTATTAAAACAATAATAAAACAATGCATTAAAATACAATAGGAATACAACAAAAACAGCATACAAACAACATCCCATCCAACAGACCTACTTACTTTACATGCCCCAAAACTGCTTGAATGAAGAGGATTTTGCCTGCCAACAGAAGGTCATCAAAGAGGGAGCGAAGCTAGCCTCCCTCAGCAGGGAAATCACATCTCTCCCATCAGGTGACAATAATCATAGGTCTAATAGCACTATATATAAGTCAAAGTCCATGTTATAACACTTGTTTTTACAAAACGCAGCTGCCCACACCTTGAACTGGTGCCTGGGCACAGTGCTGGGTTGGATAAGGGCAGAATGGAGTAGTCAAGATGTTTAGTGGGGCACCGGGCTGTGCATCAACTGCAGTAGCTACCTATTTGCTTCAGAACCAAGCTCAAAGTCTTGTTGCTGGCATATAATACCCTGGACAACCTGAGACCAGGTTACCTGGTGGATCGCCTTCTCTGATATAACCTTGTGCAATTGTGAAGATTACTGGAGGGACCTGCAGATTTAGGCTGACCATCTGAAAAGGAAGACAGGACTCCTGTATCTTTAACAGTTGTATAGAAAAGGGAATTTCAACAGATGTCATTTGTATATATGAAGAACCTGGTGAAATTCCCTCTTCCTTACAACAGTTACAGCGGCATGGGCCTGCCTTCTTTTGTATCTGATCAAGAGGGCAGGGCCCCTGCTGCTTTAACAGTTGTGATGAAAAGGAATTTCATCAGGTGCTGTATGCATACAAATGACATCTGCTGAAATTCCCTTTTTATTACAACTGTTAAAGATACAGGAGCCCTGTCCTCCTTTTCAGATGGTCACCCTATGCAGATTGCCATCTGGTGGCAAGCCAGAAGTGGGTCTTCTCCACGGTGGTGCCCACCTTTTGGAATGGCCACCATAACCCTTTAGGCACCTGTTAAAGAACTTTATCTTCACCCAGGCCTTCCTGGACCAATTCTGTTCCCCAGTTTTCTATTAGTTTCTCAATAAAATGTTTTAAAAACCCAACATATCCCCCATTTGTATAGAAATGGTTTGGTCTGAGTCTCCCTTAAAAGTAAATAGCTCTGTTTTCCTTTGGGAAAGCATTCCAAATGGAAACAGAAGGAAACTTCACAAGGAAAAGGGAAAAACATAGATATCACAACATAATAAAGTCAGTGAGACAAAATGCCACTTCCTAGGGTAGATCATCCTTTTGGCTAGATCTTTACCTGTCATCATGAACAGGTAAACCAGTCATTACCAGCTACTTCTAACACAATGCCATGCATTCTAAGTGTCACTAATGGAAGCAGTCCAATGGGTACATATACAAGAACATATTAAACAAATTCAAAGGTGATCCTAATCCAACCAGGAATTTAGAAACCCAACTCACAGGGGTGTCTTTTTAGACAGAAAAAAAATCCCATAACACTTTGTGTTCTCCAGCCAGCTGGGCTGGCTGGGGAATGCTAGGAATTGTAGGATTTTCCCCCCAGCTAAATATGCAGGAGATTGCATCTTTATTTCTTTAAACAAATTGCAATATTAGGCACATCATTAATTACAAGTTGCACCCTACTTTAGGGTGACATATGGAAAGGAGGACAGGGCTCCTGTATATAAAGGTTGCTTACCTGTAACGGTAGTTCTTCGAGTGGTCATCTGTGCAGTCACACATATGGGCTCGCGCCGGCGCCGAGCCTCATTCGGGAAACTTCCATAGCTAGCCTAGCGTTTTTGGCGGGAACCCCTCCCCCCACCATCGCACCGCGCATGCTCCGGGTTCCCGCCTACCTCAGTTCCCTGAGACCGCAATGGCCTCGCAACCAAGGTAACCTTCTCAGGAGCATACCGGCAGAAACAAACCTCCTATACAACGACAGCGTTGCAGAGAGGGGATGGTGGGTGGGTTGTGTGACTGCACAGATGACCACTCGAAGAACTACCGTTACAGGTAAGCAACCTTTATTTCTTCTTCGTGGTCTCTGTGCATCACACATATGGGCGAGTAATTAGCAGTACTTACCGGAGGAGGGTGTGCATGCTGGAAGTCACTGGCAAATGGATGAAAGGACAGCTCTCCCAAAGGATGCGTCCTTGACCGCTCTCATATCAAGTCTGTAGTGCTTCACAAAGGTTGAAGCGTTGGACCACGTCGCGGCTTTACAAATGTCCGGAATTAAAGACCCATGCGACAGAGCGGCCGAGGTTGCTTGTCCCCTTGTAGAATGTGCAGAAAAAGACTGTGGCGGTGTTTTTCCGAGCACTTGGTAAGCCAGTACGATGGCGTCCACAATCCAGTGGGAAAGGCGCTGAGAAGATACTGCCAAGCCTTTAGTCTTTCCACCGTAACAAACAAACAACTTGTCAGATTTTCTGAACTGTGCAGATCTGTCTTTATAAAAAGCTAACGCCCTTCTAACGTCGAGGGTATGCAACGTGGAACAAAGTGGGTCCTCAGGGCCCTTAAAAAATGTCGGAAGAACGATATCCTGATTAACGTGGAACGAGGAGGAAAACTTGGGAACAAACGACGGGCCGGGACGTAAAACTACTTTATCTGGAAAAAATTGTGTGTAAGGGGGATGGGCCATTAACGCCGCCAGTTCTGACGCCCGTCTGGCCGACGTGATGGCGACTAGGAACACTGTTTTTAGAGTCAACAAACGAATGTGAACCGTGGCCATAGGCTCGAATGGTTTTCCCGTGAGGGCAGTGAGTACCAACGATAAGCTCCATTGAGGGATAACGGGTCTTATTTGTGGAAACATATTACGAAGACCTTTCAGGAAGGTAGTGGTAACTGGGTGTGTGAAGATAGAGAAGCCATTAATCTTATCGTGGTATCGGGAGATAGCTGCCAAGTATACTCGGAGTGACGACCATTTCAACCCAGTTGAGTGAAGTGAATACATAAAATCTATGACTCCAGAAATAGAGCCCTTAGTAGGATCAAATCCCATTTGAGTGGCAAAGGCTTTAAACCGTTGCCATTTTCTAGTATATGAAGCTCTAGTAGAAGGCCTTATGGACGCTTCAAAGATAGCTTTTAAGCCTGGTGGCAGTGTAAGTGACTGCCAGTTGGTTGAATCCTCCAAGCTGTGAGCTTCAGTGACTGTAAGTCGGGGTGCAGGATCATTCCGCTGTTCTTGGATAACAGGTGTGGGATCTTTGGGAGATGCCAGAATTGCCCCCGAGCCAGTCGGGTTAGTGAAGTGAACCACGGTTGTCGTGGCCACCATGGAGTCACCACTATGGCATTCATTGAACATCGGCTCGCTCTGGCCACTGTCCGAGCGATCAATGGGAATGGCGGAAAGATATATAGGAAGCCTTTGGACCAGTCCCACTGGAATGCATCTCCGAGAGATGCAGGTCCAATCCCCGCCCGAGAACAGTAACTTTGGCAGACTGCGTTGGCAGAGGTTGCAAATAGGTCCACTACTGGAGCACCCCATTTGTGGAACAAAGCTGACACAACGTCTACTGCCAGTTCCCACTCGTGTGTTTCTGAGAATTCTCGGCTGAGTACGTCCGCCTTTCCGTTGTCTGTTCCCGCAATGTGTAGTGCGGATAGGCATATGTGGTGATGTATGGCCCAATGGAAAATGTCCAGTGTTAGATTGAGGAGACGGGAAGAACGTGTTCCTCCCTCCTTGTTTATATACCATACTACAGCCGTATTGTCGGAGAGTAGTTGAACGTGGTGACCTTGTAACTCGGGGAGAAATGCACGTAACGCTCGTTTTACCGCTAACAATTCTAGAACATTGATGTGTAGGGTTTTCTCTGTGCGTGACCACTTTTCTTGCATTTTCAGGTCTTTGACATGCGCTCCCCAACCTTCGAGTGAGGCATCGGTGGTGAGGACTCGAGATGGTTCTCGTTGATGAAATGGTATGCCCCGGGACAGATGAGTCATGACCGACCACCATTCCAGAGACGGGACGACGGTAGTTGGAAGGGTAAGTATTGTCTTGTGTGGATTTTGCTCTGGATCGTAATTCCGGAGCAGGACTTGTTGAAGCGGTCGCATGTGTAAGCGGGCCCACTGGACGACAAACACTGAGGAAGCCATTAGGCCTAGTAATCGCAGCACCGCGAACGCCGTTGTCCTGCGTTTGTAACGGAGGCGTGTGGCGAGGGCTTGGATCCGTCTTCTGCGCTCGACAGGAAGAAACGCGCGGCCTAACTCGGAATCGAGACACACCCCTATGAATTGAAGGTTCTTTGTAGGTTGAAAAACTGATTTTTCTGTGTTCACTTGCAGACCGAGATCGGCGAGGCATGACGTGACTACTTGAAGATCGCTGCAAGCTTGAGACCGAGACGTCGATACGATCAGCCAATCGTCCAGGTATGGGTATATTTCGATATCTTGATTTCTGAGATGGGCGCATACCGCCGACATACATTTTGTAAAAACACGCGGCGCTGTTCGGAGACCGAAAGGCAGCACCGCGAATTGGTACGCTCGATGCCCGATTTGGAAGCGCAAGAATTTCTGATGTACGGGATGCACCGGAATGTGGAAGTACGCGTCTTTGAGGTCCACTAACGTGAACCATCTGTTTCGCTTTAATAAAGGGAGGATTTGAGCTAATGTGACCATGCGAAACTTCTTTGGCTGAATATATTTGTTCAGTTTTCTTAGGTCCATAATTGGACGGAGGCCTCCGTCCTTTTTTGGAACCGTGAAATAGCGCGAGTAAAAACCCGCTTTTATCAATTTTGTGGGGACCTTTTTGATCGCTTTTTTGTGTAGGAGTGTTATAACTTCCTGGAGGAGAACCACTGACGGCTGTGTGCATCGCACGATGCCCAGTGGTGGGGTAGTCATGAACTCGATAAGGTAACCCTCGGCTATGGTAGAGAGTATCCAGCGATCGGTGGTAATCTTCTCCCACGCCGCCAGGAAGGGCAAGAGCCTGTTGTAACTGGCTACCCCTCTGTGACGTACTTTGGAGGAGTCAAAGACGACGTTTCGCCCCAAAGTCTTGCTTTCGTGGCTTAGTGAAGCGAGTGGACGGTTTTCGCGACTGGTATGATGAATGCGGTTGTTGGGATTGAAAACGTTGTGCCCGGTCTTGCTGCTGGCGTGGTTGATACGGGAGCGGCCGATACCAACGACGTGCACGTGCCTGTGGCTGGTGTTGCTGGTGGGAGGGCATACTCATCTTTCTTGCCGTCATTTTTGCCTTATGGATGACATCCATTGTTGTATCCGTGGTGGCATGGAAAAGTCCCTCCCCATCGAAGGGGAGATCCTCAATTCTAGTTTTTGTCTCCATAGGCAAGTTCGACGATCTAAGCCAGGCGTGCCGGCGCAAGGCGATTGCTCCCATCATTGATTTAGCTGTGCAATCCGTCTGATGGTTCGCTGTCGCAAGTTGTTGTCTTGACAGCCTGGTTGCCTCCGCCTGAAACACTCTAGCAAGCTCTCGCTGATCATCTGGTAAGAAGTCCGTCAGTGTTGAAATTTTTTCCCATAAAAAAAGTTGATACCGGGCCATGGTAGCCTGGTAATTGGCAACCTTGAACCCCAGTGCTGCTGAAGAGTAAATTTTTCGTCCTACTGCGTCGAGCTTTCGTCCCTCCTTATCTGTTGGAGCGGTATGGGATTTTCCCATCTTGCCCACTGATGACTCCACTACTATGGAGTTGGGTTTTGGGTGAATGAACAGAAAAGGTGCATCCGACTCCTGGACCTTATATAAAGCGTCCAGTCTTCTCGACGTAGGACCTGTTGTAGCTGGGTTTGTCCAAGACTCTTGCAATGTCTGTAATAGGGTAGGCACTACTGGCAATGTAGGTTGGGGAGTTGGATCCAAATACATGACGTCGTAGATCTTGTCCTTCAGCGGTTCCTTGGGCTGTTGCAAGTCAAGACCTAGGGACTGTGCCATGCGTTGCATTTGGTCAGAGAACGCTCCCAATTCCAACGACGGTGATACTCTATCCGAAGTTATAACTCCCTCAGGTGGAGAAGGCGCCGTAGGTGGTGGAGACGGGATGGATGAGGTATCTGAGGCGTAGTCTTCCATCGATACCGGCGAAGGGTCGCGTCTCGTCGGTATCGACAGCTGCTGTCTTTCAGAGGACATCCGCCCGGTAGTGGCAATAGGGCGAATCCGCTTACCCGTATACGGGTCGAAGCGATAACGCCTCTGCGTTCGTTGACGTGAAGTATCCTGAGTATGAGTAGAGCACGCCTCCCAATCCTGTGAGCATGATCTGACAGGAGATTGGGATCGGGCAGCAGAAATCCTCGATCTGTGCGAGCCAGGCGAAGGTGGTAGATTTGGTTCGATGTCATAGTCTAATGGCGGCGAATGTACGGCATCGATGCGCTCGGTACCGATACATTCGGTACCGACCCCCGGGAGGCCCTCGGAGTCGAGCTGGTCCACTGTGATAATCTCCGATATATCCAATTCAGAGGAGATCTCCTGCTGGCTGTATGGCGAGCGGTGTGGCCAGGGCGGGAGCGATGCTGCTCTATTACTTGGGTTGCTTCGGCGAGCATCCCGCGGTACCGAAGCAGGCGGTACCGGGGTCGACGTCGGTCGATTTGTCGGTGTCGATGGCAACGGTGTCGACGCCGGTACCGATGAAATGCGTTTCGACGTCGGCTGATATGTCGAGGTCGAGGATTTAGCCTTTTTCGGCTTCGATGCCGATGGCGATGTCGACGCCGGCCTTTTCGATGTCGAAGATGCAGCCGCCGCCGGCTTCGATCCCGAAGACTTGGCGGATTTCGACTTTCCCTTGTGTTTCAGCTTCGGCTGTCTTTTTGTCGGGGGTTGAGTTGGCGATGGCAATTCCACAACCCCATGCCCCTGAGCATCCACTATTTGCAGAGTGGTGCTGGGCGATGCTGGGCTTGAGCGGCTGACTAGCGTTTGCTTGCGCTCCCCAGAGGACGATTGAGCCTTTTCCGCCTGAGTGTCTCGTCTTGGAGACTTTCCTTTCTGCTTGTCCACCGCCGAAAGGGCACTACTCCAGAGTAGGCTCCTTAACCTGTCCGCTCTATTCCGACGCGTTTGGCGGGAAAAGGAAATGCAATGCGGGCATGTTTCGACAACATGGCCCTCACCCAGGCATATGAGGCATAACGAGTGGCCATCAGTCAGAGTCATTTTGGCCTTGCACCTCGAACAATGTTTAAATAAAGCGGCCTGCGCCATAACGCGGCAGACAAGGCCACCAGGAGTTACTCCTAACTATCTAAAAACTATTCTATGCTATTCAATTTTTTTTTTTTTTTTTTTTTATCAACAAGACAAACTTAACGCTAAGCTAACTAACTATAAACTATAAATTATAAACTATTTCTCTTTCAGAAGTATACTACCGACAGGAACGTCGGAGGAAGTCTCCCGCGAGGCTATTCCACCAGCGGTCGAAGAAGAACTGAGGTAGGCGGGAACCCGGAGCATGCGCAGTGCGATGGTGGGGGGAGGGGTTCCCGCCAAAAACGCTAGGCTAGCTATGGAAGTTTCCCGAATGAGGCTCGGCGCCGGCGCGAGCCCATATGTGTGATGCACAGAGACCACGAAGAAGAACTTTAATGGTTGTAATGAAAAGGGAATTTCAGCAAGTGTCATTTGTATACATGCAGCACCTGGTGAAATTCCCTCTTCATCACAACACTTAAAGCTGCAAGAACCCTGCACTCTTGACCTGATACAAAAGAGGGCAGGGTTCCAGCAGCTTTAACTGTTGTGATAAAGAGGGAATTTCACCAAATGCTGCATGCGTACAAATCACAGCTGCTGAAATTCCCTTTTCAATACAACAGTTAAAGATACAGGAGCTGTGTCCTCCTTTCTGTATGGTCACCCTATCCTACTTCATATGAATATCGTCACTGAAACATTATGAGCTTCTTCACACAAGTAAAATAAGGCACACTTATGACTGACAACTCATGGAAGTTCCTGGGTCCTTCTGACAACATCGTTAACCTTCTGCATGTCTACCATACCTTCCCTCAGTAATTTCATTATTTTAAAAAGAAAACCTGGATATGTTGATTCTGTTGAAATATCCCGGGATTTCCTACTATATTTTTATTTATTTATTTATTTATTTATTTATTACATTTGTATACCGCCCCATAGCCGAAGCTCTCTGGGCGGTTTACATAGGATTAAAAACAATTAAAAACAATATACAAAAAATAAAACAGCAAAAACATACAACATACACACAATCTGTACATTTAAAAACCACTTCAACACTTCAATATGCAGGGGAAGTGCACTACAAAGCACCCACTAAAGGGTGTTGCCCTGTTTGGGGCTATGAGCACTGAGAGGAGGGGAAGTTATCCATTATAGAACACATTGTTGCCCTTCTTCCCCTGTGTAAAGCAGCCAATTACAATTGCACAAGAGAAGCAGAAAGCAACACCCCGGTAAGCAACACACTCTCCCCTTAATCTAAAGAAGCCCAATGTCATCCACAGGATTCAAGTGGTTAGGCCAATTTCTCGATCACCTCTGCATAGGTTGACCAGATAAAATCCAGGTCAGGGCTCATGTAACTTTACCAGTTGTAGAGAAAAGGGAATTTCAGCCAGAGTCATTTGTGTACAATTAGTTCCTGGTGAAATTCCCTCTTCATCACAACAGGTAAAGTTGCAGGCACTATACTAGAGTGACTATATACAAAAGAAGGCAGGCCCCCTGCAACTTTAACTGTTGTGATGAAGAGGGAATTTCACCAGGAACTAATTGTATACAAATGACACTGGCTGAAATTCCCTTTTCTCTACAACTGTTAAAGTTACATGAGCCCTGGCCTGGATTTTATCTGGTCACCCTACCTCTGCAAAGACCTACCTTGAATGTCTGACGGCAAAGGAACAAGGTGAAGTTTGAAGGGAGTGTTAGGGCTTTTGCAAGGCTGCTTTCTTTGCACAGGAGCTATGCCAGGTGAGCCTCTCCTGCCTATTTGATTGGTTATGATGTTGATGCTGCTGCCATGACCACCACACCTAAATGCCTTCCATTTCATTTCCAATCAAGCACCATATTACTTGAGCCACCTCCAATGGGTGGCTGAAATTATTGCTCCATTGTCTGCAAAAAAGACTCCCTTGCCTCAACACTAACTAATTAATAAAACACGCACATCAATTATTTATTTACAGCTATATCAATACAGCTGTAGACAAAGTGCATAACTGAGAAGCCATGGATTATTTTCCAGAAACTGCTTACTTCACGTCCTTTAAAACATGACGGCATTGTGAAACATTTGTTCTTTTTCTTCATTTGTATATTTTCCCCCTAACTTCCGTAAGAGAATTAAAAATAAAAATAAATCAAGTCTCACAGCCACTCCATTCACAGCTGATTTCCAGGTAGGGCAAAGCAGATGCAATAAAGCATTTAAAGCACACAGCCACAATCTTTATTTACAATGCATGTTTGCTAAGCTGCAGCTGACAAACCATGTCTGGAAATGTTTAGAACCTCATATTGAATGGATACCTGCAGCACTCTAGTGGTCATTCTTTAAAAATGCAGTGTCGCAATGAGACACAGTGAGGGTGAATGATCATGTGTTGGTTTTGTATTTATGTTACACTGCATGTCTAAAAAATGGTGAACGTTTGGATTCACATTTGAATGTTGACAATCTCCCAGACACATCTTGAGACTGTTCAAAAACTCAGTTAAATACCAGTGAATGAATGGTAGCCGTTGCCTAAATGGGATTCACTAGCAGGGACACACATTGATGAATACTAACATTCATAACACTGGTCTAGGATTGTCAACTAGGGATGTGCACTGACCCCCCGGATCGGATCGGATAGCGGATCGGAATCAGACCTGGGGGGTCGGATCGGATCAGATCGGATCGGAGGCTGGTCGGATCGGATCGGACCAGATGTCCGATCCGGATCGGACGCCATTTTGAATGCTTTTTCTCATAGCCAAGTATTGTTTTACAAAAACGCCTATAACTTTTTCATTTTTAAAGATAGAAGGATGAAACTTGGGCACATTGTAGACTGGTTAGGGATAGTTATCTGTGAGAAATTTCAGAAAGATTGGTGCATGCGTTTTGTGGCAATTAATTTTTTAATAAATACCCAGGAATGCTTATAACTTTGTCATTTTTAAAGTTACAAACATGAAACTTTGCCACATTGTAGGAGGTACCTTGGGACCTATGTGTGTGAAATTTCAGAAACATAGGTGCTTGCCTTGTGTGGCAATTAATTTTAGAAAAATGGGTAGTAGTGGGGTAAATACAGTTACGCCTCCCATTTTTTTATTTTTAAAGATACAAACAGGAAACCTGGGCACATTACAGGTACCACTTGCCTTGATATGTGAGTAAAATTTCAGAAACATTGGAGCTTGCCTTGTGTGGCAATTAAGTTTTGAAACAATGAGGAAAGAAACACCTATAACTTTGTCATTTTTAAAGTTACACACATGAAACTTTGCCACATTGTAGGAGGTACCTTGGGACCTATGTGTGTGAAATTTCAAAAACGTAGGTGCTTGCCTTGTGTGGCAATTAATTTTAGAAAAATGGGTAGTAGTGGGGTAAATACAGTTACGCCTCCCATTTTTTTATTTTTTAAGATACAAACAGGAAACATGGGCACATTACAGGGAACACTTCACTTGATATGTGTGTAAAATTTCAGAAACATTGGAGCTTGCCTTGTGTGGCAATTAATTTTTGAAACAATGAGGAAAGAAACGCCTATAACCTTTTTATTTTAAAAGTTAGAAGTCTGAACATTGCTCACTTTGTAGATGGGTTAGGGGTAGATATGTGTCAGAAATTTCAGAATGATAGGTCCAGGCATTTGATGGCTATGGAATTTTTAGATAAAATGTTTCAAAAAATTTTCCACAGAGGCCCGGTCTTCCCCTCTTCCCCCTCCCGCTTCCCGCGAAGAAAAGGAAACACTCTCTCGTCTCGATCCCTTTGATCCTGTTGCTAGTATCCATTACAGGGCTCGTGTCTGCTTTCACTTTTTACTCAAGCAGAACGGCTGAGCCTAGCTGAGTTTTGCAGCCATGCGTGCAAGGAAGGATCTCTCTCATCTCGATCCCTTTGATCCTGTTGCTAGTATCCATTACAGGGCTCGTGTCTGCTTTCACTTTTTACTCAAGCAGAACGGCTGAACCTAGCTCAGTTTTGCAGCCATGCGTGCAAGGAAGGATCACTCTCTCTCGATCTCTTTGATTTTTTGTTCCTCCCCTTCTCCTCCCCCTCGCTGGCATTGTGTGTGCGCCCCGCCGGTGCCCTCGCGTGCGGGCCGGTTCCTGGGCAGCAGAGGCTCTGCCTGGCTGCTGTGAGGCTCCTGAAGGGCTTGCCTAATGCGGGCTGTTGTGCTCCGCTGGGCCGCGGGGGTAGGTTGATGATGAAGAGGATGATGGGGAGGGCGTTCAATGGCCCCTCCGCTCACCAACTGACAGCGCGTGCTCCGCTCCAGACACCCGGCCTCGGCAGCCAGGAGGATACGCTGCCAAGCCCGCCGCCGCCGCCCGCGCGCGCACACACACCACCCGTCCATTATCATTTGGGCAGCCCTAATTAAGGAGCGCTCAAAAAATGGCAAAACCCCCTCTCCTTTTTTCTTAATTCCTTGCAGCTCCCACGATTTAACCCTTTCCTATCAGCTACAATTAATTAATAGTAGGATGACCAGTACCAGGAGACTGGTGTGTACAAATGTTTTTTTTTTTTAGGCTTGAGATCATAAAGAGGCAAATATTCTACCTACCGTATTGGAAGCAGTATGTATTATTACTTTTTTAAAAAATGTAATTAGTAGGATGACCATATGAAAAGGAATACAGGGCTTTAACAGTGGAATAGAAAAGGGAATTTCAGCAGGTGTCATTTGTATCCATGCGGCACCTGGTGAAATTCCCTCTTCATCACAAAAGTTAAAATTGCAGGAGCTCTGCTCTCTTTTGTATCTGGTCACTCTAGTATAGCTCCTGCAGCTTTAACTGTCATATGGTCACCCTTGTTTCCCAACATACTGCTTCCAATACGGTAGGTAGAATATTTGCCTCTTTATGATCTCAAGCCTAAAAAAAAAAAACATTTGTACACACCAGTCTCCTGGTACTGGTCATCCTACTATTAATTAATTGTAGCTGATAGGAAAGGGTTAAATCGTGGGAGCTGCAAGGAATTAAGAAAAAAGGAGAGGGGGTTTTGCCATTTTTTGAGCGCTCCTTAATTAGGGCTGCCCAAATGATAATGGACGGGTGGTGTGTGTGCGCGCGCGGGCGGCGGCGGCGGGCTTGGCAGCGTATCCTCCTGGCTGCCGAGGCCGGGTGTCTGGAGCGGAGCACGCGCTGTCAGTTGGTGAGCGGAGGGGCCATTGAACGCCCTCCCCATCATCCTCTTCATCATCAACCTACCCCCGCGGCCCAGCGGAGCACAACAGCCCGCATTAGGCAAGCCCTTCAGGAGCCTCACAGCAGCCAGGCAGAGCCTCTGCTGCCCAGGAACCGGCCCGCACGCGAGGGCACCGGCGGGGCGCACACACAATGCCAGCGAGGGGGAGGAGAAGGGGAGGAACAAAGGATCAAAGAGATCGAGAGAGAGTGATCCTTCCTTGCACGCATGGCTGCAAAACTGAGCTAGGTTCAGCCGTTCTGCTTGAGTAAAAAGTGAAAGCAGACACGAGCCCTGTAATGGATACTAGCAACAGGATCAAAGGGATCGAGATGAGAGAGATCCTTCCTTGCACGCATGGCTGCAAAACTCAGCTAGGCTCAGCCGTTCTGCTTAAGTAAAAAGTGAAAGCAGACACGAGCCCTGTAATGGATACTAGCAACAGGATCAAAGGGATCGAGACGAGAGAGTGTTTCCTTTTCTTCGCGGGAAGCGGGAGGGGGAAGAGGGGAAGACCGGGCCTCTGTGGAAAATTTTTTGAAACATTTTATCTAAAAATTCCATAGCCATCAAATGCCTGGACCTATCATTCTGAAATTTCTGACACATATCTACCCCTAACCCATCTACAAAGTGAGCAATGTTCAGACTTCTAACTTTTAAAATAAAAAGGTTATAGGCGTTTCTTTCCTCATTGTTTCAAAAATTAATTGCCACACAAGGCAAGCTCCAATGTTTCTGAAATTTTACACACATATCAAGTGAAGTGTTCCCTGTAATGTGCCCATGTTTCCTGTTTGTATCTTAAAAAATAAAAAAATGGGAGGCGTAACTGTATTTACCCCACTACTACCCATTTTTCTAAAATTAATTGCCACACAAGGCAAGCACCTATGTTTTTGAAATTTCACACACATAGGTCCCAAGGTACCACCTACAATGTGGCAAAGTTTCATGTGTGTAACTTTAAAAATGACAAAGGTATAGGCATTCCTGCGTATTTATTAAAAAATTAATTGCCACAAAATGCATGCACCAATCTTTCTGAAATTTCTCACAGATAACTATCCCTAACAAGTCTACAATGTGCCCAAGTTTCCTGTTTGTATCTTCAAAAATAAAAATGTGGGAGGCATAACTGCATTTCTCAGTGGGAAAGTGCAATGCAATGATTCCCTATGGGAAAGTGCTTTCCAATGATTCCCTATGGACAAGTACTCTCCAATGAATCCCTATGGGCAAGTGCTGTCCAATGAATCCCTCATTGTTTCAAAAATTAATTGCCACACCAGGCAAGCACCAATGTTTCTGAAATTTTACACACATATCAAGTGAAGTGTTCCCTGTAATGTGCCCAAGTTTCCTGTTTGTATCTTCAAAACTAAAAAAATGGGAGGCATAACTGTATTTACCCCACTACTACCCATTTTTCTAAAATTAATTGCCACACAAGGCAAGCACCTATGTTTCTGAAATTTCACACACATAGGTCCCAAGGTACCACCTACAATGTGGCAAAGTTTCATGTGTGTAACTTTAAAAATGACAAAGTTATAGGTGTTTCTTTCCTCATTGTTTCAAAACTTAATTGCCACACAAGGCAAGCTCCAATGTTTCTGAAATTTCACTCACATATCAAGGCAAGTGGTACCTGTAATGTGCCCAGGTTTCCTGTTTGTATCTTTAAAAATAAAAAAATGGGAGGCGTAACTGTATTTACCCCACTACTACCCATTTTTCTAAAATTAATTGCCACACAAGGCAAGCACCTATGTTTCTGAAATTTCACACACATAGGTCCCAAGGTACCTCCTACAATGTGGCAAAGTTTCATGTTTGTAACTTTAAAAATGACAAAGTTATAAGCATTCCTGGGTATTTATTAAAAAATTAATTGCCACAAAATGCATGCACCAATCTTTCTGAAATTTCTCACAGATAACTATCCCTAACCAGTCTACAATGTGCCCAAGTTTCATCCTTTTATCTTTAAAAATGAAAAAGTTATAGGCGTTTTTGTAAAACAATACTTGGCTATGGGAAAAAGCATTCAAAATGGCGTCCGATCCGGATCGGACCTCGTCGGATCGGATCGGATCGGATCGGAGGTTGGTCGGATCGGATCGGATCGGATTTTCCCGATTTTGGGTCGGATCGGATTCGGATCGTGGATCGGATCCGATCCGATGCACACCCCTATTGTCAACATTCAGACACGAATGTCAACATTCATCAAATTTGAGCATTCACTGTAAGACACTGATGTACGTTTAATCCTTTGTTGTTCAGTAATAGCTTATCCAGAGTGATTCAATTTAGTCAAACACACAATTAAGAACATCAGCTTTTCTGTTTTGTGCTACATATAGATTCAAAGCTATTTGGAGTGAAAATGGTTTCATTTTGTGACTATTCAAGGTCTTGATATTCTGTTTCACTGGGGTGACTAAATTCTTGAGAGCTTTACAGAACTCATTTCATTTTGCCAAAAGTCTATACAGAGTGAGCTGTAAGGATTTTACAATTTCTCATCCCTAATAGGAACGTCTTCTTCTTCTTCTTTTTACCCAGTACTACACATTTTCTAACACAGGTAATGTCTGGCTAATGTAATGTATCTTCTTTCTTGAGGAGGAACCATTAAGGGGCTATCATATTACCAAATAGTTCCCTCAATCACCAAGTCTCTAAACATTCAGCTAATTCTTTTTCAGAGTTAATTTCATTCCATTTATCTAACTGGCATGGCCAAATTCCCCAAACGTCAAAAGGTTTAAAGCTCTTTTATAATAGGAAAAGTAATTCAAAGGGATTTGGCACCATTTCACAAGGAATCTTCTCCCTAAATGCATATATATATATATATATATATATATAATCTCCTCATGGCTAGAATAACCCTGATACCTAGTTTAGGAATGAGAATTAGAGAATAGTTTGATTGATTGACTCTTTCATCAACAAACCTGTAGGGAAGCTGCGGAAGAAGGCAAATGCTTTAAGGGTTAGGCTAAAATTCCAAATGATCAGGACAAAGTAGAGAAATGCTGTGACAATAGCAACACGTTCTTTGAAAAAGGAGAAATGGATACACATAGAGCAAAGGTTCAGAATAACATGCCTGTGAAGGATGTGATCTCTAATAAATGTATCTCTGGAGACGTATAGGTCTCTGTCATTAAGAACACTATTAGAGTTCCATGGATGAAATGAATCTTTGTGCATATATGCAAGCAACCCCACCTCATCTCTTCATGATACTTTGCTTCTCAGCCATCTGGGTTGCTAACAAACAAACAAAATCCTGCCAAGTTCCACTGCTTTCCTGAATCACTGTACCCTTAGTTCTTTACACTTTCTGTTGTCACTTAACCCACTCCACCCTCCCTATGTCTTCCCTATAGCCTGTGTTCTCTTTTCAGCTTTGACTTATCCACCCTACTTAAATTATAAATCCTCTGGGTAGAAAGCATGCCAGTTCTTTCTGCCATTGCTGCCCTAGTAGTACAGGTATTGGATTAGAGTAGTAACCTAGTACATGGAGACAGGGCCAATGTATATGAACTGCTGGGCACACAAAATAATGCACGTATTTGTGCTGGGGAGGGGGGATTCCAACTACCCAGTCTAAGGGTTAATGGGTCCTTAACATCTTCTTCTTTTACTCTGCACTGAGGAGCCTTTGCATGCAGCGTTTGAAGAACACTGGTCATCACTGGCACAAAGAGAAGCTGCAAACACGGGAGAGGGCTGCACACAGGTTAAGAAGCCTTTAAGGCAGGGGATGAGAATGGTTTTCAGCTGAAGGGTTGAATTCCAATCTGGGAAAGGTCTGAGGGACCACATTCCATCTGTGGAGGGGACCAAAGGCAAAGTGGGTGTTGTAATGGCAGAATGGGTGGGCCCAAAATGTGGCTATTGCTGATTTTAAGCTCACTCAAAAATAAGCAGGAGAAGGCTTCTGCAAGTCTACTCAGAAACAAGCAGGGCTGAATAACTCAGCAGCACTTTCAAATACTATCCCAAAGAACAAGCCTCTGCATATCTATGAAGAGGTAAGTGTGAGCAGCATGACTATTCACAAGACACTGGCTCAATTCGGACGACACAATAAACAACTGGTGTGGGGGAAACAATCGTCAGTTGTTTTGACTATCGTGTCATTTGAATGCTGCCATAGTCAACTCAGCGCTGATCCTAATCCACACCACAGTTGATTATTTAATACCATGTCGCGTGGGGAGTAACCCTAGATGAACAACTGTAAAGTTGATTATTACCCCACCACTGACTATCGTGTTGTCCAAATTGAGCCATTAAGACTCTGTGAGCCTGTTCAAATGACATACTAACCCACCATGAATTACTGAAAAATGTGATCCATGGTGGCTTAGAGTCTTATGTGGGAGGACAATTACCTCCCCATGGTGGGTCAAATATCCATGCCCCACTACGCATCTTCTGCAAGATGGTTAGCAGGCTTCTACAGTGGTTCCCATGTTGCCTGATGGGAACTCTGTGGGTATTTTTGTTTCACTGGCAAAATAAATGGTGGTGACCATAGGTTCCACCAGCAAGAGTGACCACCATTTCTGGCACCGCTCTTGCCACCACAGGTGTTCTCCATGGTCAGCAGGCATTTTCCCCCCATTTTTGCAATGGAGTGGCTGCTGCCCACCCGTTCAACATGCAGAGAATGGTGGGATGCATGGTTAAACCATGTGGAGGTCAGCAGACTAATTGCAGAGGGGGGTTGGTAACAGAACCACGGGGCATGGGGTGGTTCTGCGATTGTGTGGTGGGCCTGCTTGTTGCGGTTCCATTACCTCTCCCCTCTCCATGGTTTGCCTACCCACCCTCCATGCACGTCTGAACAGTCCCTGAGTGTCTACCTACAAGTAAGTCTTCCTCCCCAAGACTGTCTACTCTCTCTGTAGGGGAAGCTCTTTTCTCTGATCAACAACTGATCAGAGATAAAAGCTTTTAACTACTGTACAATGGCAAAAGCTGCCTTTCTCCCTCCACAGCTGGGGAAAGCTCTCATTTCTGATTAGTTAAAAGCTTTTTCTTCTGTTAGAGGAGCTAGGATGGGGAAGAAGTTGGTGACCTGGATGGGGACACCCACCCACCTCCAGAACAGAGGTTTGCCATCCTTGCTTTAAGGGATGCCTGGACAGGCAAGTGTTATTTTGTGTATCCCACACTGTGTATGAATTGGTCCTCAGTGGAAGCAACTAAAGGTGTAATAGCGAGATCAAGACCAAAAAAAAGAAGGGGTGGGGGGGAGAGACAGACAGTAAGAGAAATCTAGTTTGCTATTTTCCAGGGCTTTGATTTCCTCCCAAGCTTTTGATTCCTCCACCACCACCACCCGCCCACAAATGGCAACTTCTGATGATAGTAAAAATAATACAGCACTGCCTCTTAAAATACGCTACAAATGAAACAACAAAAAAGGACCCAGACAAAATCCATCTTGACACCTGCCCACCTGTCAGCTACATAAAACCAATCTGCTGAAGCAATAGACAGCAGCCGCTAAAGCAAGCCTACTACAAAAGGAAATAAGTTACAGTTTTCTTCAGACATTTTAGTCATTCATCTCCCCTAAGCCCAGTGGAATAAACTCTACCTGAAATGTGAGACACTACCAGAATCTATGCTTCATCCAATGATAGTAGCAATCTATTGCTTCTGAACTATGTTGTCTCTTGAGTTATATCCAGGCTCATGCATTTTTGATTGGTGTGACCATCTTGTAACATCATACCTACAACAAAGAAAATAAGACATCATTGCTACTGTTCTTCAAGCATTTTGCAGCAAGCTCATATAAAACACAATCAATTAAACACCAATAAAATCAAGGCAAGAACAAAAAAGCAGTTCTCCAGTCAATAAGAGCTATATGTTGCTCAGATTGGGATCCAGAATATACATCAGCATTTGAAGGTATAAATATCACAAAGGTTGAAGCAGAGATGCATCTGTGTAAATATGCAAGGATACATGGTGGACATTTCCTGGGGTGGCCTGACTATTGGCAACCCCATAGTTCTGCTTCTTTGCTAAATGTTTACAAATATATGCCACCATTTTAAATTAGAGCTGTGCACAAGTGGCCTCTCAAAATTCTCCACCCTATCTGTGGGTAGAGAAATTGGGGCGAGGGGAGACAATTTCACCGAATTTCTCTAAGGGGAGGAGAAATTATCCAATAATTTCTCACAGGTAGGCATCACCTGTGGCAAGGGTGGTGGAACAGCTTCTTCTTTTTTCCCCCCAAAGTTATTTTTTCTGCACTGCCACTGCAAGTGGCAAGAGCATCAACTGTGTTGGCAGCCTGGCCCCCATTTTGCATCCTCCACAACGCTCCATATACCTCACATCACTGCAGGGCATTGAGGACAAGGAATGCAGCCACCACAAAAAATAATGGTGAAGAAAATGCCTCATTTCTCAGGACAGTTTACAATGTATTTTGAATGTGCGTTGGAGGTATTTTTGACCTCAAGTAATCCCTATGAGGTGGCTGAGGATAATATCTATATTATTCTTTCGATTATGCATCTTACCTTTGCTCTACAGTCTCCCAGGCTGCCTGGACTTTCTGATCTGGAAAAAAAATCTATCGGAGGAATAGATTCATGAAGTCTTCCCCTGGGTGGGAAGTGCGGGAAGCCAAGGAGGCTGCAAGCTGTCAGAGAAGTGACTGTACAATGAAAGACAGGACACTCACATACACTCCTCAGTCATCTCATATGTAAGATAAACACAAGAATCCTGGACCAAACCCATAAGAATTTCTCCAAAATTTCTTCTCCTTTGAATTTGTTTTCGAAAGCAATTTCTTTTCTATCAAATTGAATGAGAATGGTGAAAATTTTCATAGGAGAAATTTTCGCCACAGCACTATTTTAAATGTAAAGGTATTTTCCCCACTGGCACTGCTGATAGCCAGGACCAGCCATGTTAGTGTGTTACAGCAAAAACAAGTGTCTGGTGGCACCTTAAAGAGGTTCAGAGAACCTTGATGAGCTGACATGTTACTGACTCACACATCCTTAGTTAGGCTGACCATATGGAAAGGAGGACAGGGCTCATGTAACTTTAACAGTTGTAGAGAAAAGGGAATTTCAACCAGTGTCATTTGTATGCAATTAGTTCCTGGTGAAATTCCCTCTTCATCACAACAGTTAAAGTTGCAGGCACTATACTAGAGTGACCATATACAAAAGAGGGCAGGGCCCCTGCAACTTTAACAGTTGTGATGAAGAGGGAATTTCACCAGGAACTAATTGCATACAAATGACACTGGCTGAAATTCCCTTTTCTCATCAACTGTTAAAGTTACATGATCCCTGTCCTCCTTTTCATATGGGCAGCCTACCTTAGTGCTTTCTGCTAGCATGACCCCGCAAGTGGATTCAACCCTGATCTTATCATTTTGCCCCTACTCCATCCCAATTATGAGAAGTAATATATCTTAGCCTCAACTTCCTATATCACCAAACCAAGGAATATAGGACTAGTCCTTAACAAATCTGCAATGACAACTGCCTTCATAATGGATCCTGTGAAGTGGAATTGACCATTAGGTAGGGTGACCAGATAAAATCCAGGTCAGGGCTCGTGTAACTTTAACAGTAGTAGAGAAAAGGGAATTTCAGCCTGTGTTATTTGTATGCAATTAGTTCCTGGTGAAATTCCCTCTTCATCACAGCAGTTAAAGTTGCAGGGGCCCTGCCTTCTTTTGTATATGGCCACTCTAGTATAGTGCCTGCACCTTTAACTGTTGTGATGAAGAGGGAATATCACCAGGAACTAATTGCATACACATGACACTGGCTGAAATTCCCTTTTCTCTACAACTGTTAAAGTTACATGACCCTGACCTGGATTTTATCTGGTCAGCCTACCATTAGGAGGGTGGACGTAAGGACAATCCACTGTTCATTTTCCTATACCCCAAGAAACAGGGGAAAATACAGTCAATGAAGAGAATCTCATAGTTAATTACCTCATTTTTTTTAAGAACTATTGAAGAAGTACTATTAGGAATGGAAAAGAGCCTCAAGGCCATGCCAGAAACATTTGTGTAATCTAGAGGTTTGATTCAAACATTTGTATGTTTTCGTTACATGTAATTCAGTTGTTTCATAAAATGCAGACTTCATATACTAAGGCAGACTACAACAAATATGGCTTCTTGGCTGCTAACTGGACCTGCTACAATCTTTAACAGTAGGCTGACCACATGAAAAGGAGGACAGGGCTCATGTAACTTTAACAGTTGCCGAGAAAAGGGAATTTCAGCCAGTGTCATTTGTATGCAATTAGGTCCTGGTGAAATTCCCTCTTCATCACAACAGTTAAAGGTGCAGGGGCCCTGCCTTCTTTTGTATATGGTCACTCTAGTATAGTACTTGCAACTTTAACTGTTGTGAGGAAGAGGGAATTTCACCATGTGCAGCATGCATACAAATGACACCTGCTGAAATTCCCTTTTCTCTACAACTGTTAAAGTTACATGAGCCCTGTCCTCCTTTTCATATGGTCAGCCTATTTAACAGTTGTATTGAAAGGGAAATTTCAGCTGGTGTCATTTGTATGCATGTAGCACCTGGTGAAATTCCTTTCAATACAACTGTTAAAGATGCAGGAGCCCTGTCCTCCTTTCCATATGGTCACTCTAACTTCACCTTTTAATTGCATCCAGAAATGGACCAGGAGCTAATGTGATTATGCTGGCACCTGCAAGATGTATTTCCATCACCCAGGTCCAGTTAGCAGCCAAGAGACCATATTTATTGTAGTCTGCATTAGTATATGAAGTCTGCATTTTATGAAACAACTGAATTACCCTACAGCTTTAACTGTTGTGGTGAAGAGGGAATTTCATCAGGTGCTGCATGCATACAAATGACGCCTGCTGAAATTCACCTTTCAATACAGCTGTTAAAGATACAGGAGCCCTGTCCTCCTTTACATATGATCACCCTAGGTGGAGTGTCTACCTTTAAAGACCTACATACTACTTGGGGCCCAGGCACCTGAAAGATACCTTTCTTCAGCATGAGACTGCCAGTATGCTCTCAAGCCTCCAAGTGCCCCTGTGATACAGAGCAACAGATGGCAATTAGAGAACCTTCTTGGTTGTGCAATTCCACATATGGAGTGTTCAGGGACTGTCGTCTGGCACTTTTTAAATTCTGTGATGGACTATTGGGTTTTACTTTCTAATCTGTGATGGAATCAGTATAACTAATTGCTGCATTTACCCTGCTGTTTATATATTGTTCTTGTATCTTTCAATCCATTTTTCTATTTGGTTTATTTTAACATGATTTTTTATAAAGAAGTCCTAGAAATATTTTGACATTCAAGTGTGTGATGTAAATTCACAACATAATATAATAATGCTACCATATATATATATATATATATATATATATATATGAATGATCTGGAATGATAAAAGAATATTGCATCTTTTCTTGAGGACTAAAATTAGTGAACTTGGTCTCTCTCTCTCTCTCTCTCTCTCTCTCTTTCATGGGATTTACTTGGTGGGTAAATCTTGATGCTTACATGTTCTTAGATTTTTTTCTACTGCAGCTCCTGTCCATAATCCAAGAAGAATATGAACGCTAGGCAAGAAACAGGACCTCAGTGTGCCCCACTTGTATCTTCCTAGATGTGTCATCTTTTTATGCTCTGTAGAACACATCTGTGGTGCACACATCGGTGGAAATATTTGCATATCAAGTCAACCCAGCCTAAATTTAAGCTAGTGTGGTGTAATGGCTAAGAGTGTTAGGACTAAAATGGGAGAGACCTCAGTTCACTTGGCCACTCAGCCATGAAGCTCATGGGCCAGTCACCACCTCTCAGCCTAAACCATCTCATCTGGTTCTTGATGGAATCAAGTTAGTTGCCCTGAGCTCATAAGTTCACAAGAAGAGCCATGTTGGATCAGACCAAGGGTCCATCTAGTCCAGCTCTCTTCAACCACAGGGGCCAACCAGCTGTTGAATGGGATCCCACAAGCAGAACACAAGTGCAACAGTACCCTCCTGCCCATGTCCCCCAGCAGCTGGTGTACAAAGGCATACTGTCTCTGATACTAGAGGTAGCACATAGCCATCAGGACTAATAGCCATTGATAGCCTTCTCCTCCAGGAATTTGTCTAACCCCCTTTTAGAGCCATCCAAATCTTGTGGTAGCAAATTCTACAGCTCCCTGTAGGAAGTGTTGCTCCATACATCTGATAGATCTCTAGAATGTATCAAATCAACTTGAAGGAGCAGTCAGAGAATTCCACTCTAGTAGATTCTATCCTGATATAAGGATCTTGCCCAGGTAGTGATGCATTTGTATCATAGAAGAGTAACTCATGCCTTTCCTCTCCACCACACATCTAGAGTATACCACACAATGGTCTATAGACAAGGTTCATATATTTGATGGTACAATTCATGCAATCTTTTGAGCTACAAGATTGGGTCATCATGTCCATGAACCTTCATGTAAAATGCCCTCCACACATATTGTGTTAGGCTTTAGGCACATGTTCACTTCTCCTCTACCTGAGTAACAGATATGAACTGGGCGGGGAGATGTTATTCACTGAATAATTTATTTTGTTCCTTTTTTTAATGCTATCATTTCTCATACACTTACTGGATGTTGGGTTGTTGTTTTTAAATCAGCTTTCAGAATTTAGTCTTCAATAGCACAATATATTCAATAGTACTACCACAGTAATGACAATTTCCATTCTGCTTCAAGTGGAACAGAGAAATACTTCACTCCATTTGACACAATAGGATTAGTCATGTGGTCAAATCTAAACACAATGCAGTTGGGTGCTTCAGGTGATAGCCTCACTGACATCAATATCAAAAGGAAGAACAGATCTTGTCTAGGTATTGTTTTACAGCTGCAGCCTTCAGGTGGTTTTTTTTCTGAATATCTTCCAGTTATACAGAACCAACAGTTTGTGTTTGTCCATATTAGACTGCTCCCCTTGAATGGATAATGGTCTGATATTATGAATGTGAATCTCCGTTTCAGCCTTTGCATTCTTGTAAATTATCTATTTGCTTGGCTTTCCAAGGATTTTCTGTTGCATCAAATAAAATAATCTGTCTTATTTCCTCTTTCCTGTTATGAAAAATAAGGGCAATATAATAGAGCTCAAATAACATGCAATGAGGAATTGTACACATTTAAATGTAGGCAAATACTTCAAATCCAGAATCCTAGTTAAGTGGTCTCAGGAACCTCTGCTCATTCATCTCACCCTTGCTGAGAGAAAAATAGTACAGTGTCTTGTGAATATGCAAATTACCAAGTATTAATTACCTCCAGCAGCCATATATTCCAAGTTTAAGTGTTAGAACTCAGCCAAGGCAATAAGACCAAATCAGGTCTGTCTTCATAATTTACATTTTTATAGTTCTTCCTAAAGCAATCCAGAATTGACTTTTACTGCCATGAGAGGGCATAAGCTAGTATATAAATGTACTTACTACACTTGTTATAGATGTTGCTTTTAAACAGGGCCACACTATTTGGTTGTTTTAAACACTGCAAAACTTCTTGAATCCAAAATAACACCAATAAAGGGCATAACAGTAAATGCAGAACACCCAGATGAAAAGCAATTAAATGACAAACCACCCAGTCTGGTGCATGTTTACTTGGAAGTAAAGTCCCATTTATTTGAAAGGGACATAATCCCACGTAATAGTGCATAGGCTGACAACCACATTTGAATAGCCATTTAGGATGGAACTACATGTTATGGGGGCAAAAATAGGTTTCTCTTTAGGCTGAAGAAAATGGATGTAACATTTGAAGGTTAAATCAGCAGGCAGGAGAACGATCTTATTAACCATTCACCGATTCTCCCCTGCAAATTCCATCCAGGCTGTTTTTAGCTCATGTTTTTCCTTTGGGCTCTGAGAGCAGAAGCACAGCTGGAAGAACCTCAGATGGGAATTTTAGAGGAGTGGAGAGTTAACCGCCTACTCCTCCTTCTTGCTGATTCTCCCCTTCAAATTCCCACCTGTGTCTACATTTGTATTATCTCAGCAAAATTATAGTGTCAGCAAGGGATGTATGGATTCCATTAAATCAGTTCCATCTGTGTTTCGCAGACGGTCTTTTGTTTCGTTGTCACTCAGTGACTGAAGAGGATTTTTTTGAGGATGCACAAGAATTTTGTTCCTCTTGCACTAACACACATTAGTGCTAATTCACACGTGTACAGATGTTTATTAGCACAAGTGCACATTTGCACAAATCTACCCCAAAGTAAAAAAAAAAAGGGGGGGGAAGGGAAAAAAAGCCTATTTGTGCAACTCTGTGGTATTCATAGGTCAGATTCATAGAAATCTGAACTCAGTTGAATCCCTTGTAGATTCCTCAACATACCTAGTGTCAGCTCATTTCTCTCTTCTGGGATAGTTTCAAAAAGCACTCATTCAGACTCAAAGGGTGTTTCAAGATAAGGCTTTTATCCTCCAATCACCTTAGCTCAAACACTAGATTTTATGGAGGCTCCAGACATCTACCATCTGTAACTGTCCCATGTTTTCCCATCGCTTCTTCCATCTTATTTCTTAACAGAAAAAAGAGAGGAAAAGATTGAATAGCTGCCCAGTGCATTTTGATTGGCAGTACTAGGAGCCCTCTATCTGGAAGCAAGTCAAGCCTCAATTCCAACTGGGGGTCTGTCTTCACAGTGCTGGATTGGTGGTGCCTCCTTCCAAAATGCCACGGTTTTTGTCTCCCGGGGTGGCGTTGGGTAATCCCAATGCCAAGGAGGGATCACGAGGTTTCCTGTGGCCATCTGGGTAATGGAGTTGCCCCCTCCCTTTTCTGGTGGAAGGTGACCAATCGCCAGTCATCTTCCACCAGGGTCCACCCCTGGATTGGCCCCAGAGCAAGGTCAGACAGCGGAAGAGCCGTACTGATGTAACTCCCATTGAAAATGTTGAAGTAAGTCCCCAACTTTTTCAATGTGTAGCTTTGTGGGAAAGCTCTGCAGTTGCTTTGAAGCTGTGTCTGCACCGTATAACTGACACAGTGCAGATCTGCAGCTACTGCGGGGCTTTCATTGTGTATAGACAATCCCTGGGTGCTTTCCTTGTTTTTCATTTGGTACTGATGTCAGGGAACATTTTTATAGGAAAGCATTTAAAATGGGCTCAGTTTGAGAACTCTGTGAACACGATTTGTAGTTCAAGTTTTGCATTTGATGTTCATAGCTGATTCACAGTATGTCACCAGCAAAAAGCAGGAATGAGCAAGATCAGACATGCCAGAGGTGGAAGGCAAACAATTGGTTATTAAAAACAAATCCCAAGGGCTCAAGCAAGTGAGGTGTACAACTTGCTACAGGAAAAGATGAAAACTTCTGAGCCACTCTGAGCAGGTGGGAAAGTCCTTCTGATCTTGAATTATCCATCACACTGCAAGCTGTTCCTTTCTTTCAAACAAAGGAAGTGACAATTGTGAGGGCATTTTGAAACATTGCTCTTGTTTTTATGCTATTGCTTTATTAATTTTTGTATTAGCATTTCCCATTTCATTTCATTTCTTTCTGTTTTATTTTTTAATTTTTTTGCATCTGCATTGTGTCAATGGAGGCTTCTCTTGAAATGCAAACAGCAGCTTCTGAGAAGCAATTTTTGTCAGGGCAGGAAGAGAAATAGAAAAATGTCCCTCTTCCCCCAACTCCCACCAAACACATGCTGGGCAGACTTTCCCCTGGCTCCTATTTGCACACAAAAAAAGCATGCATGTTAATCTATGGAGGCTGGTGGCTCAGATTTTGATGGGGCAGTAAGTTGATTCTGGCTTTCAGTCAGAACCCAACAGAAGCTACCCAAAGTGCTGAACCCTATTCTCAAAATGGGTTCAGCATCTTGGATAACTCTTTTAACAGGTTCTGACTGAAACCTAGACTGGATTCACACCCCCACCGAAATTAGAACCACCAGCCACCATTGATGTTAATTGTATTCATGCAGTTAAGGTCAGGTCTAGTTTGGTTCTGAGTAGGAATAATAAGAGGGCTTCTTTCAGCTAGAACTGGTACAGCAGGTGCCGCACTTTGGCCCCACTTTTTTTGCTTTTGGCATCACCCCCCTCCACACTTGCACACACGCACACATACACTGAGCTTCTCCAAAACTGAATTGAGCCCTTGGGCTGAAAGAGGTTTCCTATCCCTGAACTACAGTATGAGAACTCTCCTGCTATCTGAAGCCCAGAAGCACAGAGGGTAGACCAGCATCTGCAAGGTCTCCGAGTGATATGCAATAATTCAGCAAGAGTTTCCGACTCCCAGTTGTCTACCAAATAGCAACAACTATAATTTTATTTAGCCATTTAGGTGGAATCTACCACTACAGGAAGATGGTTCTCTGCCGCCTGAGGGTTCCATTCCCTTCAAACATTAGGTAATGCTACACTATTTGGCTTCAACTGACTTTTTAAAAACCTAGTATAACACCTATACCGACATTGCTAATATAACTGCTGTCATGTTTCTCTTAATTTCGGCTTCCTGACTACTTAGGGCAAGAGACAGATATGTGTTACAGCTGGCTTTTATATTTTTAGAAATCGGGGGTAACCCATTGCTTCTTTGTCCTAGAAAGCAAAGTATAATGTGATACCTACAATACCTACCAGACAATAATTCATTCAGTCTGCAATCTTCATTTTGAAATGGAGCCAAAACTGCAGACGTCATGGCCACAATGTCTGGCCTAAATTTTAGACTTTTCTGTTTCTTCCCCCATGACTTGCCTTTTGTAAAAAAAAAAAACACAAAAAAAACCCTACAGGTCAGGAATGGGGAACCTTCCCCCCATGGGCCTAATCCAGCCCAGAGTGAATTGTAAGTCTGATCCAACATAGCTCTTATGATTGATCCTGTCCAATAACCCCTTTCTGATCAGGCTACCAACTGACAGGCACATCAGGCCTGCTGTATAAGGTACAGAGCACATTGGGATGCATGTTAGAAAGTGCTCCTAATTGACTCCAACTTCATGCAGTATTTGAAGGCACATTCTTGATTTGGAGTGGAAGCAGCATGTATGTCTGCAGTCATGTGCAACTTCCAGAATGGTGAGCATCCTATACAGATTCAGCTGGAAGTGATGCTGAGTCTGTTGCTTCCTGGCATAATCTTACTTTGTGCTAAGTACCAGACAGAGATGAAAATCCGCCTTAGCTGTCCTGCCCACTCTCCTCTTTCCTGGAATTAATTAATTGAATCAAAGAATAATAGATTTTTTTTATGATTAGGCTCAAAGCCCATACGTACATTCAGCAATGCAGTTCTCTCTCTTTCTCTCAACATGGCTTTTGAAGAACATATCCTACTCAAAAACATACTAAAGTTAATGGAATATTAAGGTTGTACATCTAAACTATTGAAAGGTCAAGAAATGCAAATGCTCAATGCTCAACTACCTCTAGCTCTCCACTTTTGAATCGTAATGTACATTCATATGCTACCATGTCAAAACAGTTATTCAAATATGTTTCTCCCAGTGCAGCTCCTATTTTGAATTATATCTCTGTTAGTTGTAATAAAACATGTCTGAAAGCTGTGCATCAGGGTGAAGCAGTCTTAAGTTAACCCATAGAAATATTCTCCGAAAAACCCAACTCAAATATTTTGTATTGAAAATATCTATCAATTCATCATCTAGCTATCAATATATACTTAAAATAATTCACAAGTAATGTCAATGATTATATAGTGTGCATATTTTATGCTGTCATATTAATAATAATCTTTCTTAGAGTTATGGTGTTAGGGCACAATCCTATGCATATTTAGACAGAAAAGTCCTACAACTCCCAGCACTACCCAGCCAGCCATGCTGGTTGGGACAAGATGGGAGATGTAGGACTTTTTTTCTGTCTAAACATGATAGGATTGCATCCTCAGAGGAATTCAGTTTTTGCAAATTCCAACATGAGCTGACTTGTTCTGTACCTCTTGGACTAATGTGTAGATAAGAATTAAATTCTTCATTGGGTTTCACACTTCCAAAAAAGTGTATCAACCGATATTTTAAAATGTGTATTTTGAAATATAATGGCTTTAAAAATGTATTTAAATTTGAATTTCTGTATGTATTTTGGTGGGGGAAAGTGCAGTTTCATGTGGAAAAGGGATGGAACAGACTTATGCATGAAATTATATAGATGGGAAACAGACTGCTACAGGGACCATATGAAAAGGAGGGCAGTGCTCCTGTATCTTTAACAGTTGCATAGCAAAGGGAATTTCAGCAGGTCTTTTGTATCTGGTCACTAGCATAGCTCTTGCAGCTTTAACTGTTACGATGAAGAGAGAATTTCACCAGGTGCTGCATGCATACAATGACACGTGCTGAAATTGTTTTTTATGCAACTGTTAAAGATACAGGGGCCCTCTCCTCTTTTTCATATGGTCACCCTAGATTTGCCCATCCTTACTTAGATCAAGTTTTGTGATTTGGGAGCAACAAAGGGAAAAGTGAAATATAAGTGTAGAAACCATGTACATGTTTCTATTTAATGTAAGTGTGTATTTCATTCAACTGCTAGGAGTTTCTTTTCTTCCCAGGGTTAACCTAGAAGACCAAAGGAAATACATTAGGTACAAATAAGCCAAGAAGTAGAAGGCCAAGTGTAATCTGGAAAGCATATGGTGAGGGCATAATATCAAAATGTTGGGTGAAGTTCGTCAAAGGAAGGATTCATAGTCAGAGCAAGCCTTAGGGATCTTGGCCTGCACTTTGCAAAGAAAATGCATCAAACAAGTAGCACTGCAAGCAATACTTAGGTATAGGAACAAAGAAGGAAAAGAGAGTAGTGTAGAATGGTTACTAGGAGTGTGTGTTCCTAGTCTGACATTCATCTCAGCCATCAGCTCACTAAGTGGCAAACCAGTACTCCTTCCAAACTCAGCTAGGGTGAGGGACCCTGGTCTGATTCCAGTGTTCAGGCCAACAGCAGTTACATAGCACCACTGCAGATCTACCCCAATAACACAGAGAAGTTGTGGGGCAGGGACACCCCCCATTGCCCTCCAAATATACAAAAATTGAATGTTTGCAGATGATGAGGATAAGATATGCATTCTTATGTATCCACGTTACCCCATAATTGGTTAAAAAAACAATATGGAATAGCATGCTTCAATTGCTTTAAACTCACAAGATAAATGCAGTAGCTCGCACAACATCCAGAGGACACTGCAAGTTAGGTTTTCTAAGGAAAACAATACTCATAGTCCTAAGTAAAAGTGGGATCTCTTAGATACACCTATAAATCTGAAACAAGAGAAAACCTAAGTATGTTTGATTTTTCCAGGTATTCCTCTTACATGTGCAGAAGACATATTAATCAATAAAGCTTATCAGAGGTATGCAATTCTTCATAATTCCACTGAGATACTGTTCTCTGCAGCAGACCACTAATTACTGAAAGCCTTTTTTAAAATACTCTCATTTCTTTTCTATCAATGACAGTTGGATTTTTTTTTTTTTAGAAACCACAATTTTTAAAATGCCAGGTCATCAATTATTGTAATACCGCAGAAGATTAATTTAGCTAGGTCGGTCATTCTCACAGAAAGTAGACATCTTATTCAAATTATTTATTTATTCATAGCATTTTTACCTGCCCTTCAGTCAAAAAGGCTCCCAGAACAGCTTACAAAGATAAGAACTAAAACAGTCCCTGACCGCAGGCTTACAATCTAAAAAGCACAATGCAAGATGAAAAGGGATTGGGGAGGGAGGAGGAAAAAACAAATTCAGGCACTAGGGTCAAAGTTGAGCAGGTGGTGGAGTCGGAGCTAAACACAGTAGAAGGCTTGCTGCTTCCTCTTTCTCTGAAGTCCTCAGCAGCAGCAGTTGGTAGCAGAAAGGAGGCTCTCATCTGAACCTGTATCCAGGCACAGTGGAAGTTTCTGGACAGCTTCTTCCTCTTCCTCTAAAGCTTGAAATGCTGAGGGCTGAGGGAAACATTAAAAAGGACAAAAGGGAAAGGTATATTGTTTACATCATGAAATGGGCACCCAAAGTGCTAGATGGGACCAGAAGAACTTGAAGCCTTCATTATCATAATCTGTACTACGAGGAATCTCAATTCTCTGCGTGTCAGGCCTTATGTAACCAAACAGTACCATCCACACACATGAGAGAGCTGTCAGCAGGGTCGGGAGAACCACAAAGTTTGCAGAAGTACAAACAATCTTTTGGAGGGGAAAACCTAAGGGGTGGGGGACTCCAGAGATTGCTCAATGATAACTGTATGTGCTCAGTGGCCACAGGTGACTGACAGACTGTTGGGGAATGGGATGGAATACCATGGAAGAGGCCATGGTAGACTAACTGTAGCAGCGAACAGGAGGACTTCATTCTGCAATATTTTGTTGTAAATCCCACTTAGGAACATAGGAAGGTGCCTTATACAGAGTCAGGCCATTGGTTCATCTAACTGAGGGCCGATCTACATACGAGGTTTTTGACGTTTTATAAGGGTTATGAAAACTCTTTGGACCACATGACACACTCCCTATAACGTTGTATATCTGAGGTTTTTTAAAACTCCCTTCAGTTATATACAATGGTTTCACTTTTAATAAATCGTTTTAAGTAAAATAATGTGTCCTTCCTTACCGTTTGCGATTCCTGGGGGCAGTGCTTCCTTGACCAGCGCCCAAATGCTTAGCAGTTGATTGGTGGGGAAGAAAGAGGAAGTGAACTACAACCCCTACAATGCCTAGCCCTATACTCGCTAGGGTATGACAGAGGAACAAAGGAGGAAGTGGTGACTGAACTACAACCCCCACAATGCCTTGCCCTAAACTCACTGAAAAAACGAAAGAGAAAGAGACAGGGCAGAACAGCGTGTGACCGCACACACTGCTTTAAAGACTGAAGACTGTTCTCCTGTAACGTGAGTACTCAGTAATGTGGCCTAAGACGTTTTAGAATGCACCTATTTGGAACGTTTTAAAATACTTTTTAAAACATTCCAAAGGACTGTGTAGATCTGCCCCCAGTATTGTCAACGCTAACTGGCAGCGACTCTATAGGGCTTCCGCAGGAGTTTTTCCATCCCTACTTGGAGATGCTGGGATTGATCCTGCAGGAACTGCAAGGTCTTTTTCCAAAGGTTTTCTGTGAGAATGAAGATGTTAAAGATCATGAAGCACTTTTCACCTGTAGTGGTTAGAGAGTATTGGATTAGCACTGAGGAAACTCAGGTCCAAATCCCCACTCAATTACGAAGCTTCTTAACCAGCCACTTTCACTCAGCCTGACTTGCCTCACAGGGTCATTGTGAGGATAAAAAGCGTGGAGACCCATGTACATCACCACAAGCTCTTTGAAGGAAGGGCAGGATATTTATTTATTTATTTATTACATTTGTATACCGCCCCATAGCCGAAGCTCTCTGGGCGGTTTACATAGGATTAAAAACAATTAAAAACAATACATAAAAATTAAAACAGCAAAAACATACAACATACACACAATCTGTACATTTAAAAACCACTTCAACACTTCAAAAAGCTACAAAAACAAAACAAAACAAACCCAGGCTCCTCAGATATTGCCAAATGCCTGAGAGAAGAGGATTAATAAATAAAATCTGTAAATGTAAATAAAATAAATAATATTACTTGTCAGTTATATACGGCTTATTTGAGTGTTCAAACACTTCACAGCCTTATCTCAGAAGTTATACATTTAGATCATTTTTAGGCCACCCTAAAACCTCATTCTTAATGTAAGTCAATATTGCTAACCCCATGGTAGGGAGAAGGGTCTAGGTTGTGACAAAGTCGTTGCTGAAGACACCCCCCACCGACGCAATGAGTTTGTAGCTGAGGGTGGATTTTAACCACAGTTGCCCTAGTTCACAGTTCACACTTCTTGCTGCTATGCAAGAACCCCAAATACAATTACAATAGCGATAGGACTAAACTGCCTTAATACTGAATACTTCTGCTTACACCTGTTATTATACACATTACTAAAATAAAACCATCAATACAGATTACTCCTATTCCTTTACCTTGACCATGAAACCACCAAGCCCTGAATACTGAAGCAAAGAATGTCAGCATTTAAACTACCATTTCTTATGACATATGGACATTCTGATGAACAAATCACTCATTCCGAAGTATCTGATACTACCCCACACAAGTGTTTCCCCTCCTCACGCATGTCTTACTGTGGTAGGCATTCTATATTTGATACCAGTTTATAAACCTGCCTCGCCTTCCCAGCATGATAGAATTGTAAAGGATTTTTTTCCCCTTCCTCCTCTAAAGATGTACAGGCAAGTGGCACAGGCAAGCAAGAGTTTATGGCATGCCTAGAGAGGAGCAGGAGAGTCGGCAGTAATGCCTAGCAATGGGGGAGACATTTATTAAGTTCATGTTTTAATGTGAACTTACCTAATTTTACACTTTCAAAACAATACCCAAGCCAAAACTAAGTTATCCTTCGACCTTGTCAGCGTAGGGTTTATTGCAATAAATAAATACAAAAATGAGTATATTAGGGAAGGTGCACACAAAAATGCATATATTTATGAAAATAATGTTCAAAAGTTCATTATATTAAGAACATTGCTTGCAAAACAAATGTGCATTAGAAAAAAATCCTGCGCCAAAATGTGTGTATTAAGCGAAACGTGCACAAAAAAAATAAGCCAAGCTTCTTCTTAAAAATCTGCAAAGGTTGGGATGAAATGAACACAGGACAGATTGAGGAAACTGCAAGCAGTTTGAGCTGGGTCATAGAAACCCACACCCCTGGTGGCCCTGAGAGTCACATAACCCCAAAGGGCCAATCCAGTGCAACTTTCCAATATCATGCTTCCATAACGGCTAGGCATCATTATCACCATGTTCTCCCTCCATGTGTGGAATCTGGCTGAAAAACAGGTGAGTGGGGATGTTTATTACCCCCCCCCCTTCCTGGACTGCCATGGTCCCAATCCAATTTGGGGCCACACATACTCACACAAGAGTAGAGAAAACTATCACACATAGCTATACTCACATAGATTAGCAGAATGTTTAGTACTCTATTGCCAGATTATGATTTTGGCCTGCTTGCTGCCTGACAACAGCCTATCAAGTTACTCATTCATTCATTCAAATATTTCCAACCCACCCTATATCTATAGATCTGCCTATAGTCTGCCTAAGATATTGCTCACGTTGGTTCTTGATTGCCCAGTATTTCAAAGCTTATAGTTTGCAATATGGTAGGCGAGCCTGTTATTCACATTTTTAAAGTAAAAGCAAAACAAAACACCCCTTGGGTGTGTCTAATGTAATACTTTGGCTTCCAGCCCTAGACATTAAACATAATTCATTGCATGAAGAAAAAGATAATCAATTTCACAAACAGTGATGACCAAAATGTCAGCAAAGTCAGAGGGTAGGTATATTTGTTAGCCAAAAGTTCATTACTGGCAACTAGAGAAGTCCCATTATGTTTAATAAGCCTTATTTGCAGTGAGTGATGAATTACAGTCTAAAGTATAATTTGGATATGGGTGAAATAATTTAAAATTCAGTTCTGCTTTCAGTTTGTTAATACAACTTAAAAGCAAAAGCATAAGACAACTCAGAACAGCCATACTGAGAAACGTCTTTATTTTATGATACTTCTCTTCAAAAGAAAATGCAGGTCAGTTTAAACTACTAGTTACTTACTGCAGAATTCTTTAGGCCTGTAGTTGCTATGGCGATATGCCATTAGTAGTGAGCAGGTACTTTCAGCAATAGAAATATTCCTCCATCAGATTTGTCAAAAGGGTACAGGCCAGCATGCCAGTGTCACACTGCTATATTTTAACTCTGAACCACAATTTTCAGAGGCCTAGCAGTACTATTTTCAGCTTTTGTATGTTGCATTTTCTTGCTCATTCTACTGACTACTATAATCACATGAAATATAAGTGTATGTTGAAGAATGAAAGACCTTTTCTTGACAACTAAATAGTTTGTGGAGGTTTGGACTGATAGATAAAAATAATACCAGGAGAAGGTTGTGGATGTTGTGTGTAGGAGACAATAATAAAGGTCTTTCTGCTTTTAAAAAAAAAAAAAAAACACCCCAAAACGTAGTACAGCATATTATGCCGTAGAGAAATATACTGTTTGTAGAATAAAAACAAGTTAGAAGATAGTAAACAATTGTTCCCCCGTGTCTAGAATCTTATAGTAGACTTGACTGTATTATCTTAAAAGACATATGTATTAAAACAGCATTTGTGTACTTGGCGAGGTATCCCAGTCCATGTGTATGAGGTGAGATTTATAAGCCACTAAAACCTTTCATACAGCTTTGATGAATTTATATATACATCTCTCTTGATTTAAAAAAGTGCATTATTTATGAACCCAAGAAAACCTTGACCAATATAAATGAGCATGAGCTCTGGAAATTTTCTGCCTGTTTTGCCTCCCTTGCGAATATCTGTTCAATTAGCTACTTGTGTGCTGATTCACAGGTGATCTTCCCACCCAATACAATTGCTGTTACTTGGGGGGGAAGTAAGTGATGCCATTTTGATACCCAATGAAGTGAGGTGCAGTGAAATCTTATACATGGCTAGGGGTGCTGGAGAAATTCAAGACAGACTACAATGAGTTTGGATTTTTAAGAATCTTACCTGCAGGAATTTGCTGCAGACCAGCTTCCCCAGGCCGCATGGAGTCCATGGACTTCCGGATTTTTTTTTCTTTCCTGAAATTTATGCAAATTTGTTCATAAGAAAATACACAAGTTTCTGCTGAGACATATGCTATGCTGGAAAACATATATAGGATAAATCTGATGGAATGAGACACAATACGCTAAATGTTACATACTAAAATATTTATGTAATTGGTAAATAATACATTTCTCTGCAACTTATTCATCTTTAGGTTGGCTGTTTTTTTTAGTTTTTTTAGTTTGGTTGAGTTCGTAAATCGTTTTGTTAGGGTGTGTTAAGGACTGTATTTTAAATTAGAGCTTCGTGATAAACCACATTTTTGTTTTACCTTAAATGCTTATTATTATTATTTGCATTTATATACCACCCCATAGCCGAAGCTCTCTGGGCGGTTTACAAAAATTAAAAACATTGAGCATTAAAAAGCCAATATACAAAATTTTAAAACCATAAAAAGCATAAAAACATATTGTAAATACAATATCCATTTAAAACAACTATTCTGGGTCAAACAACAACAACAAAACCCCCTCAACATACGCTGTTAAATGCTTGGGAGAAGAAAAAAGTCTACACCTCCCATCATGCCTTGGCCGGAGCAGCCGTCTAAACTTTGAAAACAATCAGGACACACAACACCCTTTCTACCAGCTAAAAAAGATGCAAACCTAAAAATATGTTTTCAAAATAGACGCAGCATTGCCCAGATATCTGAATAACATATAGTAGGGAAGCAGATCTCAGTGGATTTGATGAACTGTTGTATGCATGTGCTCTGAAGATATTATTATGAAAAAAGGAAAGCAGCCAGAACACCAGTGTGCCAGATTTCAAGTTTTTACCCAGTGTTGCTTGGGCCCCCTAAAATATATGTCAGTAAGGTAATCATCTTAAAGTTGCAGGCCGACTAGGCCTGTGAATTAGCCTTTAAACAACTTAAATTCATTTCTTTTTTTTCCTCTCTCACCCTCATGACAACCCTTCAAGGTAGGCCAGTCCTAGGCCTGTGAGGTAACTTTAAAACAAATTAAATTAGTTTCTCCCCTGCTCTCTCTCTCACCTTCAATGCATGGCCCCACTTGCCCAATGGGAGTCCTGCTGGTGAAGCTCATGGGCAGTGAAGTCTGGCTGAACCAGTCCACACTACACTGAGGGAGCTGGTTTGCTGACTCACGGGTAGCTTAGCCGTTGCCATCGATGACAGGCCCAAAGCTGTGACCTCTTACCCTTCTGCTCCAGATGGTGCCTAGTAACCAAGGCAGCCAGCCCAGGCACTCTCCCTTCAGGCCCAGGATGATGAGCTACTTCCAGATGATGGCTGCCAAAGCCGGATAAGTATTCCCTCCCGCCCAAGGCATACTGGGAATTGTAGGCGCAAGCCTAGCTCTCTGAATAATGTTAATCTTTGAATACATCTGAGGTGTCGTGGGAGAGCGAGCCTTCTTAGTTGTAGCACCCTACTTAAGGATTTCTTTTTCACAGGCAGGCTGGCCTGGTGATGGCATGAATGGCTTTTAAGTGCCAAGTGTTTTTTTAAAAATATATATTCCAGGGCCTTTTCACTTGCTGAGATTTTTTATGCTGCGGGTTTTTTCCTTGTTATAACTAAACCACAACATTCCAAGACAGATGCAAAAATTACAAAACAAAATTTGTGATTTTTATGTAAAAAGACTGACTTTACTATTGAAACAGAAGAGTGAATGGAGGAATGACTGATAGCTGAGGAGGCTAGAATAGAATTGGGAGGTGGGGTGAGTGACAGTTGGGGAAAGTCAGTTAGAAGGAGAACAAAGACAGTTAGTGAGAGGTGAGGAAAGTAGGGGCTGAGTTAGGGCTGAGAGATAGTGACCTGGTTTGCTAACCCCTACTTTATTTAAAATCAGCCACTCTACATACCAGTGCTACATATCCCAGCATGCCTTTGGCAGCCCGCAGGTGCCCACATCCTCTGAGACATTCTCTTATTGCCAATGCTGCTCCTCGATAGAGCATGAAGGAGTAGCATCACCAAGGAGGGGATGTAAGCAGCTGTCAGTGGACATGCCCAACTCCAGCCAATCCTGCTGGGATTGACTTGTCCTGCACTTCTCACCCACCAAGTGCTTCATCCGGTTGCTTGTACTGAAGGGCTGGGGCTGGGCCAGGCACTTCCCCCACACTTTGTTGGGTCTGTTTCTGGGCATGCACAGAGTGCCTCCCCTTCCTCCCTCCCTCTTAACGGCAAAAGTTGTGCACTTGCTTCCCCCAGATTCTGAGAAAACAGCGATATCAGGGTGAAGTGCCTTTGAGCATGTTTGGCCCCTCAAAGCCACGCTTGTTGGACAAAAATAAGTCCAGGCTCTTTTCCTAGGAGACATGCCAATTTCCACTAAGAAGCACAGACTCCAAAGATCCGGTCCAACCCTCTTTTATTACGTTCCGCTGAGCGGGTGCACTCTAGCAAGCTGCCAGCCTACCAGAGCCACACCTAGGAGCACGCAAGCCCCCCCTTATATACTTTTACAGTAAGCACCCTATGTCATTGCTTTATACAGTGCAAGCGCAAGCAAAACTCAATGCATTTCAATGTGAGCCACCGCCCTTCGGGCTACTGCCAAGGACCACCTCATTCATTAGCTCATTATTGCACCTACTAGGACAAGATATCAGTTCGCTCTGTACTTCTGGGGAATGTTCCGGTTACAGCCAAGGCCTAGTTAGGCCGAATTAGACTGTTCTTTGTTTCTATCTGCTACATGCATAGGCTGCTCTAGGCTCCAAACAAGCATTCCCAGCAAACAGTCCCACCATTCTATGTGAGTAAGCAAAAGATGGCTTCACTTTGGCTAACAATATTCCCCCCTTAAAAGCATTTTAAGATCTCTAATATTCTTTTACCTCTACTTTTTGGTACAACATAAGCATTTGGCGATGTAAGACAGCCTCTTACATATGATGAATTAAAGCCATTAGACAAGGAAAACAGCAGGTTATACATAGAAAAATCAGAATCACTCCTATTATTAGCACAACTATATTTTTAAGCCGTCCAAAGTTAGGGAGCCAATCAGTCAGCCAGTCCCAGAAATTCCATGGTTTTGAGACCCCAATGTCATGGAACATTTTAACAGAATCTTTAATGATATTCACATCTTGGCTGATTCGTCCCCAATACTATTCTATTTTGAACTACTACCGCACCTAGTGATTTGATCTCTTGTTGAAGCCATGTAAGCCCATCCAAAGTTGCATTAAATGCAAGTTCGAGTTCCGGTATATATTTTTGATTGCCCGTTCCGATTGGTCCACTCCTAGCCAGGGCAAAACCCAGCGGGCCCAAGAATGGAATCCACTGTTCCTTTTGACCAAAGGATTTTCCTCTCTTGAGGTATCCCGAAGTACTTGATGATTGTAATTTCCCAGATTAAGCACATGCTTTGCAGTCAAATCTTGATGAATTTCAACCCGGGGAACTGCTAGAGCTAGGGTGCACCTCCCTTTCCATCCCTGAGGTAACACCTTGTAGAATTGTTGACCACATAGGAAGAACACACCAGGTTGATTTAAGATTAGATTCAAAAACTTCCCCTCATGCACTTTCCATTTGATACAAGCCAGCTGAATCCACCCTGTGAGTTATGGGTGTGATTAAATCCTGCACATCTGGCTGTCATGTTAGTCTCTGTCCATTTTTGAATTGTGGTGTTCCATTAGAACTATTTTTGTAACCACAGAAAATGGAAGCATGTATGTTTCTCAAGATTGCCCCTTGTACTATGTGGGGTCTAGAGGTGTTAGTACTAGGACATCCTTTTTCCTGTGTGTGGTTATATACTCCAGTCATGGTTTCCCATTCTCTGTGAAGAAATACAGGCTATTATTATTATACAGTCCTGTACTCTCATTCCTCCATTCACCATTGGTGAAATTCAAATTCTCTAGAGTTAGGTTGTTTAATTCATAGGGAGGTAGACCAGGGAATCTATATGGGCTAACACAGTTAGTCACATTACTTTCCTCATTATACATTTCTCCCCATGGTTCTATTCTTCCATCCTCAGAATCAAAATACAACACTTTTTCACAAGAGGATTCGGGGAGCCATCCCATGTTTTTACCTGTTCCATTTGCATGTTCAAAACAAATAGGGTGTTTGACCTCGCTTGGGTATGCCTGAAACTCAGGCAATCTATCTGCCAAGGGATTTCGGACCTACCCTCCTGGTTTTCTATTTGACCCTGTGGTGTCTCCCCACTGGTAGAAATGTGAGGCAAGCCATCCAAGCTGCCCTGGCTGCACCCACAAATCTAAGGGCACAGGGATTGGGACAAGTTGTAAGTCTATTTCTGGAGATCTCAGTTGATGACATATCCAACAGGAACTGAGATTGCCAATTGTGGCTAATTGCTGATATGCTTTGTGAAAGGGGTGGCCAATATTTTAGTTTCTCTTTATTGTTAAAGCCTCCCACAGGTATCGAAGCAGGGATGCTTAACTTTTATCCCAACCAAATCCACCAAATTAATTTCATCATGTTCTGTTCTTCTTTGTCCTCTCAGCCAGGGAGTATTTTTACAAATCCAAACCAAGATACCTAGGGTTAGAATGACAAAGATTAGTATTTCCCACCACAAACCAGTCATATGTCTCCAATATTAACAGGCTGAATTAGGGTCTAATAAAAAGCAACAGCCTCTTTCAGGTACAGGGATGCAAAATGGTTGTTCTACTTCTCCCGCTCTATAGGGAGGTACAAACCCTGAGGCTCTGCAAATAAAGGTTCAGGCAGCTTTTGACTAACTACTGGCTCCTGAACCCAAGTTTGATGCCACACTTTTACACACAAACGAGCCAAGAATGGAGGTAATAGTGGCTTAGGCCTGTGGAAAACAGTGGTATGTCCCTCTGTCATTCTGGCCCCACCTGTCCCTCCCATTCAATGTTCAATGTTTCCTTTGGAACAAACCCTTTAGGCCATCCAGGCCCTGAAATTCCCACGACGACTCAGTGGCTCAATTCGGACGACACAACAAACAACTGGTGTGGGGGAAACAATCATCAATTGTTTTAACTATTGTGTCATCCGAATGCTGCCACAGTTGATTATTTATTACCATGTTGTGTGGGGAGTGCCCCCTAGGGTTAGCGTGAGAGTTAGGGTTAGTCAACCCACCATTGACTATCGTGTCGTCCGAATTGAGCCAGTATCTTCTCCTATGGCTCCCTCAGCTTCCGGAGTGGGGGAGCACAAAGGATTGGTGCCTGAAGCCTCCCAAGCATCCGGAGTCGGGGGTGCAGAGGTTTTTAGGAATCTTGTATTTTTTTCTCAAGCTATGGTGGGTCCAGCGATCCCACCCCAACAGTTTTACAGCTGTGTGGCTCACCAAGTCAACCAAGTAGGGCCTTCCCTCTTTTGGGTTAACGGATCATGCTTCACCAGCACCTGGTCCCCAGTCTGGAAGGGAAGCACCACCTGATCGAGCGGAAGGGGTTGGTACGCTGCCGCATCTCGATGAAGCTGAAACAAAACAGACTGCAAGCCAGTAACATAATTCCACAACATTTCACTTTCCCACATCCAAGTTACAGTTTCCCTTAGCCCTGGTGGTAAGACACGTGATGAAAACCCAAAAAAGGAATTCAAAAGGTGACAATTTAAGACCCTTGTGAAGTGTTTTCCTAATTTTTGTCAAAACTATTGGGAGGGCATCTACCCATTTCAAATGAGTCTCTGCACATGTTTTGACCAATGACTATAGTCCTATTCATTCTTTCTGCCTATCCAGAACTCTATGGACGCCAAGGGGTATGAAAGTCCTATTGTTTTCTAGGGCCCTTGCAACTTGTTGAGTTACTTGTGACACAAAATGACTCCCTCTATCTGATCCTATGACTTCTGATAGGGAAAACGGGGTATCAGATCTGTTAGCCAGGCTTTAGTTACTGCTCTCGCCTGGCAAGTTCGAGTGGGATAGTAATCCAACCACCCTGTTAACTGGACAACAAAAACTAGCATGTACTTATAGCCGTTGCAAGGGGCATCTCTGCAAAGTCTAATGCACTTGGCTGTAATCCTCTGAGCTTCGGCATGCATGTTCAGGCCATATACCATTCTCTTTAAAAAGTCCACGAGGGCTCCTGCCCCTATATGTCCTTGCTTGTAGTGCAGGTCCTCCAAGAGATGCAGGGCTCTGGGTACAAAGACAATTCCATGTTCCAATATCCACTATCTTGTAGAATCTTTATTCCTCCAACTTCCAGAGCATCCTCTTCCTCTTCTTTAGTATATTGGGGCTTTGGGCATGGCATTTCTTTCGCCAAACCTATCCACGTTGTTCCTGTCATGGCAGCCTCTTTTGCAGCCTCATCTGCTGCCTGGTTTCTCTTCCTGAGACTTGGTTCCTCGGCTCTTCCATAGGCTCGAACATGCACCACAACAACGGCCTCCCAGTAAGGCTCCTATTAAGTGTCTGTGAGCCATCCGTTGTCCTGAGGCCATGATGATTCCTTTTTCTTTCCTCTGGCCTTCTTTCAGTGCTTCTGTAGCAGCTATCAGCTTCGGCTCCACCGACTCACTTTCTTTCACATAACTAGATCCATCCATGAAGAATTCCTCACCTGGGCTTTGTGCTGCGCTTGCCCTGGTTCAGGTAGTAGGGTTGCAGGGGCTACTTTGTAGCGTGAATGACAGGCTGGGTTCAGGTATTTTTCGTCCGGTTCTCTTCTGGAAAACCAGCCAATAAAACTTTTTATCTTAGGAATGTCCGGGAATAAGGCCAGCAAACAGAATGTTTATTCTCAAGAAATAACCCCAATAAAGCATGGAGTGCCAAACCCTCCAACATACGGGATTGCAATGTCCAAAATCCCCAATTCAGGGTCCAAGAGGATGATTCCTCAGATGGGGCCATGACATTCAGGTATTTTTCGCCTTCTCCAGAGCCTAGAATCTGAGGCACACCATGTGGGACTATCACCTCTATATCAGCTCCCAAAGTCAGCTTCTCAGCCTCCTGTACAATGAGGGCAGTAGCAGCTACTGAGCGGAGACATGACGGCCTCTTTTGAGATCTTGAAAAGCTTTTTTCCATTTCAAGCCATCTTTGCTTAATGACTCAATTTGGCTCTCCCTCCATAGTCCAGTCTGCAAAAGCCAGTCAACCCCAAAAAGGCCCGCAATTCTCAAGGGCAGCCCGGTCTGGGGTACTTCTGGATCACCTCTACCCTCTCAGGGCCTAGGCCTTTTTGTCAACCTTATAGCCAAGAAAAGTCACTTCCCTCTGCACGACCTGGGCTTTTTCTTCCCTGAGACCGTGTGGCCCTTTTTCAGCCAAATGATTCAACAAGCTTTTGGTGGCCCACAGCCAAATCCCTTTGCAACTGGCTCCCAAATATCTCAGCAGCGGCACAGATCAGCCCTATAACCCACAGTCCACAATAGCTAAGTCTTTTTGTGGGTTTCAGGGTCCTCCCACTCAAAGACGAACAATTCTTGCGTTTCTTTGTGCAAGGGACGGAAAAGAACGCATCTTTGAGGTCCAAAACTGAAAACCATTCACTTTTGGCTGGTATCTGGATAACAACTGGGTGGGGAGCCTCAATTAGCCTGTTCACCAACCTCAATCCTGTACAAGACAAAACTTGGGGGGGGGGCTGTTTGGCACCCCCCCCCAGAAAGGGGTGTTGACACATTGGATATTGCTTTACTTTGACAGCAGCGGCTCCTGGCTTAAACTTAAGGCATACAGCTTCGGCACACAAAACTCTGGCTGCTTGCAGCTCAAACAAGCCTGCAGTGGAAAGGGTTAAAAGTCCTATGATGAGCTTCCAGGGATCATCCCTAAATTCCTCTTAGTATCTTGTGCACAAAGGGGAGAGATCAGCTTACAACTGTAAATCAGGCTCTGCTTATTGAGGAATTTTACCTAATTCATTTGCAGAGGGTTTGCCTCTGAGTCTGTGAAAGCAGGAGGAGAAAAAGCCTGAAATTACAGCTGCTGTCTTTCTGACTTTTTCGAAGTTGATTTCTGCCTCTAACAGCAGAGCGGACATGCTGGGCTGCATGCAAATTGGCGTGTTGGATGGGTACCGCCCTCTTTGTAACAAGAGCCTTTGTCCTGCACAGTAAGCAGGCTCCAGCCCGACCCTTCTGCCCCCCTTGCTTGCTTCCTCCGAATAAAAGACGGGAGGAGGGGTCCAGCACTCCCGCAAAGATGCCTCAAACGAAAGAGTTAAAAGAAGCTGGAAAAAAAAACTTGGGTATCTCTCTCTCTCTCTCTCTTCAGCCACGTCCTTTTCTATCTTTCTTCTGCTCCTATCTCTCTCTCTCTGGGCCCCTCTACAAGGATTCGCTTTTGCGCCTGGTTAGGCGATTATGCGCATAATCGCTGAAGCGCATTTACGCCTAATACCTCTGCACGAGAGGCGGCGAGAGGCGGCAAAGCGCATTAACGGATGACCAAAATGCGCTTTACAAGTAGTTAATGTGCATAAGCACTTGTTCACATAGTCAAAATGCGCTTTAACGGCCGGAGCAAAATAAAACTCGCTGTTTAACGCTCATTCGATAATGCGCATATTCGGAGAGATAACGCGCCTCTACGCCCGATTTGCGCTCCGTTCTCATAGAGGTAATTTTTTTTAAGCATCTTGAAAGAGCTTTAAACCTCTCTTGTAGAGGCAGCCTCTTTCTCTGTCGCCGGCTCCGATCGTAGCATGGGAGGGGACAATCAAAGACGCTCTTTGCCTGCTGCCTATGCTTTTGCAAACTTGCCTGAAACCTCTCTTCCTCTCCCCCCCTTATTCTCTTTTACAGGGATTGGGGGGGCTAGGTTTCAGGACCATCCACCAACGCTTCATCATTTTACACTTTCTTTTTGCCTATCGCTCTTTCCAGCTCCTGACTTCTGACAAACCTCACAATCTCTTATAAAACGCCCCAGACTCCTGCTTCATTTTGATCCACAGTGAGGTTGCATATCTGTCCACGTGGGTGGTGGGTAGAAACCAAAGTCACAGCCGTTTATTTCTCTGGATCACTGGAAAAAGGGGGGGTCTGGTCATCAATGTCTGGAGGGGGAAGTTCCATTAACCCCTTCGCTGCCATTTTACAGCAGTTCTGCCTCTGCCTCTCTTTCAGCCAGCTCTCTCTAGCCTCTCCCTTGTGCGAGCTCCCTACACTCTCATCTCTGCCTCTAAATCTAGATGGGGGGGGGGACGTCCAAAATCTCATCGAGCGGAGTGGGTTTTAAAACCAGGATCAGGGAGCTCACAACACATCCCCAGGTGCTGCCCCGCGTCTGACCACCAAGCTTTACAGTTCATCATCCAGGGGGAGGGGGTTTAGAGGTTATCACAGTTTGCCATAAGTCTATATACGGAAATTGGTCCCAATGCCCATGGACTGCATTCAGTTACAAAACTTCACTGATTTAAGGCCTTTTTGGTTTTTTCAGACAATAACAAAACACAAACACTACAACACCAAACATTAAAATGGACTTCTGAATTTCTCCATTTTTGAATTTACTCTGTTTAAAACCATAATCCCCATAGCTTTGAAAGCTTTGCTCTCTACTAGAGACCGTCCCTCGCGACGCTGCCTCTTTTCCAAGAGCTGCCTTTTGCCAATACACACCACAGAGGCATTTCTTTGATTAATTGTTCTCTACTAGAAGTGGCCTCACTCCTTTTCCAAGAACCCCAAATAAAGAATTGCTCTTACCCATTTTCTGCAGCAGTCGCGTCCGACTTGATTGGCACCCGGGCATGGATCAAGATCGTCTGTGTCTATAAGGGACCCTCTCTAGAATCTCCAGGCCAGTTGGCACACTCCTGTGCCCCAAAAGTAATGGCAGGTGCTCAAAAGAGGCACCAGGTGCACACGTCATTATCTTTGGCTGCGGGGGCCGGTAGGTCGCTGGAGCCACTAGGATAAGTCCGGGCGGATAGTCGCCAGTTTTGTTGGACAAAAATAAGTCCAGGCTCTTTTCCTAGGAGATATGCCAATTCCCACTAAGAAGCACAGACTCCAAAGATTCGGTCCAACCCTCTTTTATTACGTTCCGCTGAGCGGGTGCACTCTAGCAAGCTGCCAGCTTACCAGAGCCATACCTAGGAGCTATATACTTCACTTCAGCTATATACAACGGTTTTTACTTTTAATAAATCGTTTAAAGTAAAATAATGTGTCCTTCCTTACTGTTTGTGATTTGTGGGGGCAGTGCTTCGTTTACCAGTGCTCAAATGCTTAGCTGTTGACTGGTGGGGAAGAAAGAGGGGCTGAGGAGGAAGTGGGCGAGTGAACTACAACACCCACAATGCTTAGCCCTAAACTCATTGAAAGCTAGGGAATGAAAGGGAAACTAAGGAGGAAGTGGGCGAGTGAACTACAGCATCCACAATGCCTTGCCCTAAACTCATTGTAAAAACAAAAGAGAAAGAGACGGACAGAAGAGTGTGAGACCGCACACACCGCTTTGAAGACTGAAGAATTTTTCTCCTGTAAAGTGAGTACTCCTTAATGTGGCCTAAGACGTTTTGGAACGCACCTATTTGGAACGTTTTAAAATACTATTTAAAACATTCTAAGGTACTGTGTAGATAGGCTCACAGCCTATCTACACTACTGCTTTAAAATGGTTTAAAACGGTTTATAACAGTTTTGAGAATTGTTGGGGCCCAGGACACACTCCATATACAGTTTTCAAAACATTTACAAAGTGTTTTATCCTGCATGTGTAGATAGGCTCACAGTCTAGAGCCAGTTTAAAAGAAGTTTAAATCAGTTTACTTTATTAGTGCTTTTATACACATGGTTAGAGGAAGCTATCTAACACTGTTTAACTACAAGCACCCCATAAAGCTGGGTGCATGAAGGTAAGTAAGTGAACGCATAAACTATGGTTCCTTCCTTCTGGGAGAGCACAGCATGGCACATGTTGCAGAGGAGAAGGAGGAAGAAAGAAAAGGAAGATGAGGGAGCAGGGAATAGGAACTGATCAAGGTACAGGACATTCTCTATCAGCCCCTAGTCTCTGGAAGCATGCAGAGTTGTTCCTAGTATCCAACACATATAAGGAAAACAACAGGGAGGGGGAGGGAGGGAAAAGATGGGGTGTTAGTTTTGTGACTGGCACTTCTAATCATAGTGAATGGTTTTACCAGGTTTCTCAAATCCCAGAGGTTTAAAGGAGGGAAGTTGAGGTAATAACAATATATTGATATTGGATTGATCCTACTTCTCTCTCTGTAAAGCAGGAATGTTAAAAGACATTTGGCAGGATCTGTTGGGCCTGGAAGATTGTAGCATTGGGTGCTTGCTTGGAAAATGCTGGATGTTCAAGTCCTTCTGTCCCAACCACTGTATGGTCCATATCCATCCCTGTCCAATTGCACTTTCTGTGAGTTTAGTGCCAATTAAGCGGAAAACAAAGAAGTCTGGAACTGTTTGCCATTCATTATATTTCCCTAGCCCTTGCACCTACCCTTCTGAAATTTTGTAGGTTTCTTGTTTAGGGACATACAAAATTTTCATATGCATTCTCAAAAAAACTGATGGAGGGGGATAAGGCAAAGTGAATCAATCCCACCCATTTAAATGCTCCCCTCCCACAAAAAAAAGCAAAACCAAACAAACATTATCTTTCTGAAATGTTCCCAGTTTCTTAACTAAGGTCATCTCCATGCTGTATGTCATTTTCATAACAATTCCCCACAAAAACCATAGGTAGATAAGCAAATTGTATTTGGGTGCTTTATGAACAGTAAAGCCTGCTTTTGTGCAAAAGTCCATGCACCCATTTGTCTGAAATTTGGCACGTGTAATGCTTTAATTGGGCACTATATTCCAATTCTTACAAACAGAAATAAAATAAACATTTATAGCTAATTCTTCCAAGGACAGTCAATTGGAGGCACAAAGCTTTGGATTTCCAAATTGGGATTTGGACCAGAGTCTAATTGGCTGATTTCCGAATTGATCTGAGCCAAATCAGGCTGGTTTTCTAATAGTCAAATCAGAGTCTAAAGTGAATTTTGTGGTTGGGTCAATACCCCTTTCAAAACCTCCTTCCACATAGAAAACAAGCATGTCAGGGAGAAAGCTATTCTAGATCGAGAAATATACAAACCAGTCTATTTCTTTCTGATCTCTGTCCTTCTTGCATAAGTTCACTCATAAGTATATTCTGCCCCATTTCTGCATTAAGCTGCAATTTTAAAAAGCAAAATCTGCACAAATGTTTGCACCGAAATGCGTATTTTAAAATGTATTCGTTTTCAAAATACACATTTCTAAATGTATTTTTGAACCAAAGCACTGCAATGGCTGCCCCACAAATGAAAGACATCACCTGATATTGCCATCAAATCAATACATGATAAACACGCACGTGTGATTTTATCCTCCATCACAATTTACTGAAAGCATTTGCCTGAGTGGCTTCTCCCTCCATCTCTCCCCCTCCCCCCTCCCCCCTCCCTCCCTCCCTCCCACCGCCACCATTATGCTGGCTACCACACAAACGTGATGTTGCTTTTCCAAATGGTTTCTAAGAGTTGATATCCTAGTATAGATATTCTCCCTTACAGCTATTGATATTCAGATAAAATACTCTGAATTGCACTAAGTGCAAATTGTTTTGCTTGTATCACAAATATAGAGAAAGAAATCTTCAACAATGCTGAAAGATTCAAATGTATATGCTGTTGAGGTGTATATGTTTTTAAGTTGCTCAGCAATGAACCATGAAGCTTGCTTCATTCTCTCCTCTGTGTGGGGCATATAATCCAAGAGTTGCAATGCACAGCAAGTAAACTAAACTATCGTCATCATCATCACCACCATCCACACTTCTATTAATGTTCTAAGAGCAATTAAAAGCATATATTAGGAGCATTCCTAAATACAATACTAATAAGTTTATAACTATGTAAAACAAATAATAAATATTAACAAAGTAAAAAAAATCACAGTAAACAAAGACAGTAGCAAGATCTAAAATAACATAATAAAAGCCACTAGAATAAAAATGTCTTCATCTTTTGGTGGAAAAGACCCATAGAAGAGGCTTCACAGATCTCAATCAGGAGATTATTTCAGAGTCATGGCATTACCACAGAAAAGGCTCTGTCTTGAACTCCCCTGTGGTGTATGAATCTTTCCATTTGTACGAAAGTAATTTTCAGAGTTATGTAAAATTCAGCATTCCCACTCCCAAATTTCCTTTTTCCAATATTTGTCATGATTTTTTTGTGCTGATTGATAGAGTTACCACTGGATTTTGCCTAGAGCTATATTTCATGGTTCCAGCTCAGGCAAAACATCTACAGCATTTTGAGAGGAGGAGGGGGAAGGAGTTTCAGTAGAATTACCTAAATTGTACTGCAGGGTTTCATACACCCATCGTAATTAATAGGGGTGTGCACGGACCCCCCGGATCGGATCGGGACCCGGATCGGGACCTCCAATTTTGTCACGGATCGGTTCGGACAAAATCGGAGGCCCCCTGGACCGGATCGAGTACGATCCCGATCCAAAAATCGGAAATTTTTGGATCGGCCGCCATTTTTTTCCCCATAGACTTGCATTGCAATGCAAGTCTATGAGGAAAAAATGGCGGCGGGTGGGTGAGGGGGGGCCTAACTCCCTCCCCCCTGGGGCCGTCCGCTGTGGACGGCCCTGGCAGGTAAGCCCCCTCCCCCACGCTCCCTACCCCCCCTGGGGCCGTCTGCTACCATCCGCTGGCGCCCGCGGGCGCCAGCGGATAGAAGCGGATGGCTCCGGGGGGGGTAAGCCCCCTTCCCCGCCACTGCTTACCTTTTAGGGCCGTTCGCTCCCGTCCGGCGCCGGCGGCTATCGCCAGCCGGCTTTGCGGCTTGCTCTCGAGTAGCGCGCCGGGTGATTACCCGGCGCGCCACCCTGGGGCAGGCCGCGGAGCCCGCTGGTAGTAGCTGCTGGCGCCGGACGGGAGCGGACGGGCTGGGAAGGTAAGGGCCCCCCTCCCCCCCTCCGCGCGCCCCCTCCTCCCCTCCACGCACCCCCTGCTTACCTTCCCGGCCCGTCTGCTCCCGTCCGGCGCCGGCGGCTACTACCAGCGGGCTCCGCGGCCTGCTCTCGAGTAGCGCGCCGGGTGATGACATCACCCGGCGCGCCACCCTGGGGCAGGCCGCGGAGCCCGCTGGTAGTAGCTGCTGGCGCCGGACGGGAGCGGACGGGCCGGGAAGGTAAGGGCCCCCCTCCCCCCCTCCGCGCGCCCCCTCCTCCCCTCCACGCACCCCCTGCTTACCTTCCCGGCCCGTCCGCTCCCGTCCGGCGCCGGCGGCTACTACCAGCGGGCTCCGCGGCCTGCTCTCGAGTAGCACGCCGGGTGATGACATCACCCGGCGCGCCACCCTGGAGCAGGCCGCGGAGCCCGCTGGTAGTAGCCGCCGGCGCCGGACGGGAGCGGACAGGCCGGGAAGGTAAGGGCCCCCCTCCTCCCCCCCCGCTGTCCACTTTCATCGGTGGGCGCCCGCTGGCGCCCGCCAATGGAAGCGGCGGTGGGCGGCAGTGGGCGCCCGCCGATCTGCCGATCCGCCGAACCGGTTCGGACCCTTTTCGGATCGGTTCGGACTGGATCGGCGGATCCAGCTGTTGGATCGGAAATTGGATAATTTATCCGATTTCCCACTGGACCGGACTCGGATCGTGGATCGGGTCCGATCCAGTGCACATCCCTAGTAATTAACTGTTCAATTCCCAAGTACTGATGTTTTGAAAACTGGGCTGGTAAAGGCTGTTCAGTATTTGGCTCCTCCTATGCTAACTGAACAATGGCTTAGATCCACAAGTGTCAATCCACTAGCAGAAAGCCTCTCCCATTCATAACCTGGGGGAAGAGCATTGCATGGGAAAAATGACTCCAAATCCAAAAAAAAGCTCTTTCACTTGTGCACGTTCTTGCAAAAGACGCTGCACAAGTTCTTTCTCTAGAGCTGATATGTTGCTAAAGCCTATACCTTCTTTATTCACTATATTTCGCATCCTTCAAGGCAACCCCAGACACCTTTTGGTGCCGTACTTTGGGAAGTCTTCTGCTGGCACTTTTGCAAACAAAACAAAATAAACAGATTTTTTTCCCTTCTATTCACAGTTCTTTAGACCCAAGCTATGGTAATGATAATGTCAGACAGAAGTGTTTTCATTGACACACTTCATTACATTTGAAGGCATGTATATTCTGGGCAAAGTATTTTCAGACCACTTCCCAAAAACTTAGAAAGTTCGTAAGTCTTCACAATTTGAGTCTCTAGTGGGGGGGGGGGGAGTGGGGGGGTTTTTAAGAGCCAGATTCGTTCCCCTGTGCCTACTCTAGAGTAAGAAAATAAATCAAAATTGTGTGGTTGCTACATATTGATTTAAATAATGTCTCTTTTGGCCTTTTGGCAGTTTGGATGTTTTGTAGTTGAGCAGTCCCTCTTGTCCATTGTGGAATATATATGTATCATCTGCTGATATTTCCAGAGTGAAGGTAAAGTGCTTAGCTACTCTGCATTCCATTAGAGCACATGTGAACCACATTTGATTATCAAAGACATGCTGATGCAGGAAAGTTAAAAGTTCACGAAGAGTACAGGAAAAAATGGTTTGATCCACATTTTCAGACACAATTTGAAAACATCCATCCATAAATTTCAGATATAAATCACTGCGAGGAATGTTGCTTTATGAAAAATCTAAGAAAGCTGGTTCTTCCTCTCTTGCTGGCTCAGAATTTTAGCAACCAGGTTTTAAGTATGTGCAGTTTTTATATAGGATCTGATTTATGCACCAAATATGCATGTAAACATGCCATCAGAATTATTGTCAGGGTTCAGCATTGTTGGGTACCTATGAAAGCCCACAGCCCAGTAGGGGCCCACTGTCAATCCCTGGAGCCTTCTAGAGCATCATCAGACAGGATGGGGGGAATCACGATTCCCTACCATCACTTCTCCACCCCCGTTCCTGCTCACAATAATTCCTCTTTCTACTGGGAGAAGAAAGAAGAAGTAAACAAAGACTACGTTGCCCATTCAGGGGGCATTTTTATCGCACCACCTTTCCAGCACACAGCAGAAAATGGTGGCACATTCCATTATTTTATTTAAAAGAAAGTCGGATTAAAAAGGGTCGATTTTGTGACGGAAAACAGGCTAAAAGGAGCAGGCAGCAGGCAGGAGGTGGACAACGTTGTCTAAAGGATGCCATGAACATTCATAAGTGGGCAGTAGCGAGTTTGCAAGAAAATCCTTGGCTGATGACACTCGTAGACTTACTGTTTCTTCTCTTTGAAGTTGCTTTCTGGTCACCTGCCCTTCCAAGTGAGCAGGTAATGAGAGGAGTAAGAAAAAGCAGCAATGACCTCTATTGTGTCGTCATCGTCTTCTTCTTCTTCTTCTTCTTCTTCTTCTTCTTCTTCTTCTTCTTCTTCTTCTTCTTCTTCTCTCTTTCTCTCTCTTTCTCAAAAGGTTGCTTACACCTGTGAATTCAGTTATAGACACGTGGTTAGTTACTGCTGATTTACCTAGCATTATTTCCAGACATAAGACAACTCCATATTACATGGAGAAGTATATACATGGAGAAGCTCATATAAGTGATACCCTGTTCCTGAGAAACATATGGGTTGGTCCTTAGGTTTAACGTATGCCTGTGTGGTACTTCTTTCATTGGTCAGATGGGCTGATACAACACAATTTCCCCCCCCATCACATGTGTCAAGGGGTTCCCTCCCCACCCACAGAGCTGACAGGCCAGCACAGACTGGTGTCCCTGGAGTAGAGCTAGCCTCCATTTTCTATCCCAATGATATTCCCTGCACTTTTAATTGTGTGCTAAATGAATGTGCCAGAAGCTGCCTTTAGTTTCACAATACCTAGAAATGTGTTTACCTGTTGTAAGAGAAACAAGCATTTGACTGTTTTGCTGACCCAGATGCACTAATTGCATCCAAGCCCTTTAAAAAGCCAAACCATTGGCTTCCTATTTTTGTCAGCCAAATGTCAACAAACATTAGCTGGCATTCTTCTTTTTTCCTATAGGCATTGCCACCATTCCCATTACCGAGTGAATCTTCGAGACTATATCATCACCTTTGCTTATGTGTAGGCAACAGGCATCAGCAGTACTCAGTAACATCCCATTTTACACAGGTGAGGCCTTGAAGATCTAACATACCAGATTACTTCAGCATGCAGGGCAATAGCCACACTACCTACCCAGAAAGCAAAACATTCTTCTCTAAAATAAACTACTGATTTGCAAAGCATGGCCATGCCCCAAAAAAGATTGGGAATCTCTTTCTTTGGCCCTTTCTATACCACAGGGGTGTAAAAGGCCCAGCACGAGAAATCCCAGAAGTAGCCACTTCCGGGATCACCGCACTCAAATCACATCATGGGTGTAACACGCTGGGTCATCACACATTGCTCCCGGCATTTGGGTTTTTTTTCCTTCAAGGAAGAGAGCTCCTACACTCCAGCAAAGAAGTAATTAAAACACACACACTGCACGTGATCGCGTCCCCCTCCCCCCCGTCTCTTGATGGCCTCGGAGCCATGCGATGTGGCTCTGCAGCCATCTGTGCTGCAACGCTTACTTACACGTAAGCACGGCAGCACTGGGGTGGGTGGACACATTCTTCTGTGGTCCCGGGAACTTCCCGGGACCATGGAAGAATCAGGATTTTTCTGATTCCTGGGAACCAGGAAAAATCCTGTGCCCGCTTTCTCCCACCCCCGGGACTCCCTGTGCGTCATTCAGACACACAGGGAGCAGCCGGGGTCCATCCCAGGCATTTTGCCTGGTGTAGAAAGGGCCTCTCTCTCAATCACACGCACACGCACGCACACACACGCACACCCCATTCATACACACACAACTATCTAACCACCCCTCCTCAGCTAATCCATGCAGATCAGCTGAGTTGAAGGACATTTCCCCTGCTTAACATTCTTTTATCTGATCAGCAGTTGATCAGAGATCCAAGCTTTTCAGCAGAGACCGTTTGCCTGGGTGATGGGTTGGGGCCTAAGGAAAAAGCTGGCAAGCTGGATGGGGAACACCCACAGGCAGGACATACCTGCAATATTGGAAAATAGGGAGCTGCCTTAAACCAGGTCTGACCATTTATCCATATAGCCCAATTTTGTCTGTATTGACTGGCAGTGTGGGTACTTCCAGACGGAAAGTTCCTGTCCCTAACAATCAAAAGGCTATTGATTCTGCAGCTATTCCATCTTTTCCTCCTTAACTATTTTTTTTTCTGGTAAGAAAAGTAAGAAAACATGGGAGGGGTGCAAATTGAAGACAATGTAGTCTGGATCCCCTGTAAAACTCTGGGAATGAGGTAGTGGAATTGCACAATAAAAGACTTGTTTGGAAGCATGGTAGATCTCCAAGGATTCAGGCAGATGGCCTGAACCTGGTCATGTTAACTGGAGATTTCAGGGACTGAACTTGGAACCTTCTGCATGCAAATGATGTGTTCTACTATTGAGCTTCTGTAATGTGTATGTTCCTGTGAAACCTTTCACATGGCATATTAGAAACATATAATGTGAAGAAATGACTCATTAGAAAAGACAATAATGCTAGGAAAAGCAGAAGGTAGAAGGAAAAGAGGAAGACCAAACAAGGGATGGATTGACTCCATAAAGGAAGATATAGTTGCAAGATCTGAATAGGGTGGTTAACAACAGATGCAACTGGAGGTCACTGATTCATAAGGTCACCGTAAGTCAAAGTCGACTTGAAGGCACATAACTACTGCTAACTACTAACTAGTATGTGGTGTTATCTTGAGGGCAGTGTTCCTCAATTGCCTATAGATTTCCCACAGGCATCTGGTTCACCACTGTGGGAAACAGAATCCTGGATTGCGCTGGCCTTTGGTATGATCAGCACAGTTCTTATTTTCTCAGAGGCAGCTCATTTCAGGAGTACTGGAGCTGCATTCAGGAGTGGGATTGAAGGACCACCATAATGCATGCATGTGAACATTTGCACACAGGCACACATACACACCCAAGCTCCCCATGCCATTCTGTGAATCCCAATACATACTAACCACCACTTGTTCCAAGCACGTGATTTTAGTCTGGCTTTGGTATTGTAGAAAGGCCAAGCAGTGTAGGCTGACCAGATAAAATCCAGGTCAGGGCTCATGTAACTTTAACAGATGTAGAGAAAAGGGAATTTCAGCCACTGTCACTTGTATGCAATTAGTTCCTGGTGGAATTCCTCTTCATCATAACAGTTAAAGTTGCAGGGGCCCTGCCTTCTTTTGTATATGGTCACTCTAGTATAGCGCCTGCACCTTTAACTGTTGTGATGAAGAGGGAATTTCACCAGGAACTAATTGCATACAAATGACTCTGGCTGAAATTCCCTTTTCTCTACAACTGTTAAAGTTACATGAGCCCTGACCTGGATTTTATCTGGTCAGTCTAAAGCAGTGAGTATCATCTTCAGTCTCCCTCCCAGGCTTCCCATAACACTTAAGGAAGTTGGGCATCTGCTTCAGAATATCGAGATGAAACCAGGTGAAACCCACTGTTTACACAAATTTTGAACAGTTCATACTTGACGACAAGGCCTATTAAAGGAAGGCCCTTGCAAGCTCACATGTCACACTATTACAACCAAATTCTGCCTGGCCTAGCTGAAACAAATGTTCATGGGAAACTTGAAGGCAAGATTATTGTGGTGGGAGATCAAATTCCACATTCATCAAAGGCAGAGCACATAAATCTAATTTGGAAATTTGGAAAGCACAGTTCTTTTCTTCTCTGCTGTATAAGCTGCAGAGTGCTCCATAACTCATTGCATCTGAGATGGAGACAGAAACATTGAAAGAGTTACTTGACTTAGACCATCATCCAGATAAATGCATTCCATTACAGGCAAGCCTCTGGGTGGCAAGTGTCTCTCCCCAGGGTAGATAAATCTGTATTTGGCCAGTCTGTTAAAAATACATTAACTATTTTAAATGCATCATTAGGCATTTTTTTATTGCCTTTACCTTTGGACCTTACAACTCAATATTCAGTAAAGAAAAATGTAGGAATTAACAATGTACATTTTCTATATGTGTTATGTATGGGTATTGATTTTTAAGCCAATGAATGTGATTATATTAAAAACTATGGACATCAGCAGAAAGTAGTAAATGTGTTTGTTTATGTGAGCAAAGAAGCTGCCATTCTGTTCTGTCAGTTCTTTAGTAGAGACTGATTCACCATTATCCGAGCATCAAGAAATCAGAGCTGAAAAGCCTTTTGTATTATCTCATTAATGCTGACTTTCCCCCCTCTCCTACAGGCTAGTATAAACATGTGGTTGATGGCTAGGAAACCCCATGTACTTGGTCTTTCCACTAAAATGTCTGCCCTGTCTGTCTTAAGTTTACTTTTTATCCCTACATATATAATTCTGTCTTAGTTATAGGTACAGTATTTTCAAAAGGCTGTATAGATCCCACTAGAGAAATCATTTCTCCCAAAATCTGTGCCTTAGTTTTCATTGTGACATTTCAGGGAGATAATATCTCTGCAAATGAACTCCTGTGTTAGAGAGACTGGACTGCACTGCATTCTTGTGTCAAAGCAGTGATTCAGTTCAGTGGGGAGCACTGGTTCTCATACAAACACAATGGCTCAATTCGGACGACACAATAGTCAATGGTGGGTTGACTAACCCTAACCCTAACCCTAACCCTAGGGGGCACTCCCCACACAACATGGTAATAAATAATCAACTGTGGTGTGAATGAGGATCAGCGCTAAGTTGACTATGGCAGCATTCGGATGACACAATAGTCAAAACAACTGACGATTGTTTTCCCCACACCAGTTGTTTATTGTGTCGTCCGAATTGAGCCAATGTTTATACAAGTTGGGGCAAGCTGAATTCAGCCAGACTCTTTGAACGTCACACCCTTGAGATCCAGAATGCTCTGACAGGAGAAAACCAACTAGGAAGAAGAAGACCATCATCATCATCATCATTGTTACCTGGAGTTACTTAAAATAAATCTCAGATAGTAAGGAGGGAGGTACAACTCGTTTTTATTAAAAGAGAGTCAGCGTGCTGAGACGGAACCCTGTTGCCTCATGGCCAAAATACAGAGGAACCGCCCTTAACCAACATAGACAAAGGTTTTTACTCTCTTGGCATGAAAAGAAACACCCCTCTTGTGACGTACGTGTCTAGAAACTTCTTTCAACTAAGAAATAGGGGAGGGGGAGAAGAAATAATGCTTCTATTGCAAGCAGTTACAGAAATGCAAAAAAAGCAAGGTCAATCGCAACATTCCAGAGAAAAGATAGCCGGGAGGCCTCTCGGCTGGCAACAAAACAAAGCATCCTTTGAATTGCCAGCTCCTCTCATTAAGCTAACTACTTGTCACCTCGATATTGATCTATTGTCTGTAAATCACAGGTACTTGCCGATACTTAAGACCTTCTGCCCTGTAAGGAATCCCTAGGATGTTTCAGGGCAGGGAGGCAAACATTAATTAACTTTTTTTTCTTAATTTCATGTCACATTCCCCTCTTTAAAGAACTAATCTTAACTTTGCATTTGTTCTTTACTATACTTAAAAAGCATAAGGTTACAGAAAAAAAATTACTGTTAGTTACATTCATCTTGTCTATAGTCATTCATTGTTCTTTGTGCCTCTAAAGCTGCTAGCAGGGTTTAGAGCATGTGTAGAGTGCAAAACAGAAATTAGATACATTCTTAACTATGTCTACTTTTCTACTTCTTCATGTGTTACATCATCTTGCATAGCTAATGATACATAATGAGAATATATTTTGCGTTCTACAATGGAATTCACTATTCGTGTTACCAAAGCCATGAAACACGGGATACAGCAAGGCAAAATGCAAATCAGAATCACAACCAAGCAAAATACCAAAAATGCGGTTTTAAGCCATCTAAGATTTGGAAGCCATTATGTGATCCAATCAAAACTCCATCCATTCCAATCCTGGACTGGCACATGAGCTACCTCTTTTATGTTTTTTGCTAAGCCTTTTATAACTTCTCTATTGTCATCTATTTGAAAACAACAGTCAGAAAAATTTAGGGCAACACAAAGACCGCCTTGCACTGCCAATACATAATCTAATCCCAATTTTAATTGTAAAGTGGCCGTCCTGAGCTGAGTTAGTTGAGTAGCGATCAAATCTAAAGCATCAGCTGTGTGATTTGCCATGATTTCCACTACTGCTTGTAACCGTATGAGTCTATTTGTCAAATAGTGGCTGGTTCTGCCACCCACATTAGATTCCCAGGTAGCAGGACCTATCCACTCAACTATTCGCTCAGCCGGCCATTCTTCACTTCCCCATTTCTGATTTCCTCCTCCAGCTATGCTTTTTAGATTCAAAGATCTCTTTTCTCTCTTATAGATGTCAGGGGAAGTGTCAGGGGAAATCATCCACAATCCTGGAACTACAATTCCCAAATAACAACTTCCTTTCCAATTTTTAGGTAATTGTTTGAAAGCCCATTCTCCGCAAATCCACCACAAGTGGTGTCTATGTCCTTTGTTTCTGGACAGAAGGAGAGCGAGGGTCAGGGAAAACATCGAGGCAGGCCTTTCCATACGGACCCCACTTCCGTAGTGGGTGCAGTTCCTCCCCCAAGTATGCATCCATTCTTCACCCAAAGAGCAGCCACAATATTTAAAAGGCACTCTTTTCAGGTTGCTACAGTTCCAGGTTCCTTCTCTGGGGGCTACTTGGTCAGAATACCAAGTCTCCTGACATTCTGACTGGCCTACGAATATCTCAGAACCATTCTGTGAAATGCAGATTTGTCCCGGCAAAGGAACTACTTTGAGGGCTCCGCTGGAATTATAGTGTGCATATTTGAAGGGCACCTCTTGAAACCCCCAATCTGCTACAATCCCTGTTCTGTTAAGGGGGATGGGCAAAAATGGAAGTCCATCTTGGTGAGATTTGGGAGTCAGTGCACAGATTACACAAGATTTATTATTATTATTGAGTACTGCTGCAGTTTGCTTCACAATTTGAATCCATAGATTAGGCTCTTCCTTTTCCACAGATTTACTCAAACATATGGCTATCAGGGTTAATAACCAAAAGAGGGAGTACATTTTGGCGAGACCTGCCAAGAAACTGTTCTGGTTTGACACAACACACTATTGTTATTCCAATTACAGTTAATGCTACGATCAAAACTATAATCAGTGGCCCATCAATCATGACATAAAGTTCATTTAGATAGTCCAATAGGGTAGAAATCCTTTGTTGGATTCTTCGTCAGAGGAGGCTGTCAGCTTCCGGTTTGACAGCTCCTTTGAGCTGATGCTTTCTTCCCTCTCTCTCTCTCTCTCTCTCTCCACAGAGTGTCAGCTCTCGGTAAGGGGGGTCGCTTGGGTCAGGCAGACGCTTTAAGATTTCTTCAGTTTAACTCTTAGAGTTCCTTTCACTGGGCTGGCCTTCCACTGTCCCGGTGCCTCAGCACGTTTTGCTCTGCTGTAATGTGTCCAGGATTTAAAACCAAAACATTTAATAGCAGTTGGAGTAACCAGCATTACTTGGTGTGGGCCTGACCATCTTGGTTTTAAAGAATCTGTTTTCTACTTTTTCACATAAACTCAGTCTCCCGGCTCGATATTATGTACCTTTTCTGTAAGAGGTAATGCACTTTCTAGTTTAAATTCTTCCTTACCTCTGCAATGCACTTTGCCTATGGGACTACTGGCCTCAAAAAGGCCTCAAACATGGCCTCAAAAAGGAGGTCAATTTACTCTTTACTTTGGGAGTGTTTGGCATCCTGATCAATATCTATGGCAACAGCAAACTCAAGTTAGTAGGTCTCCAGTAGTTCAGTTTATTTTTCTCAACTTGCAGTCTCCACTCAATGCTTTAGAGACCTCATTGTCTCTCACACTATCAACGGGTGCGCTTCTGAGTTCAGCTGTAGTGGGAGCCCGTGGGTGTATTTCTCTGGAGCGTCTTCACTAGAGTCTCCTGTCAGCTATTTTCGGCTCCCCAATCTCTCCTGTCTCTGGTGTGAGGATTTGCTTTGATTTCTCTCTTCTCTGTAACATATAATTGGAAGGGTTTGGACAGGTTGGGTTCATGTGCTAGCTGATGCTTTAATTCTTCAAAGCCTCTTTGTTGCTCTGTGCCCCAGATAAACATGGTCTGTGTCTTTCCCTTCCATTGCTTTGTAGAGTGGCTGCCCATGTGTAGCATAATCTATGATCCAGAGCCGACAGTAACCCACCATTCCTAAGAAGGCTCTCAGTCCTCGCCTTGTGGTGGGTGGTGCAATATTACAAATTGCTTGCACTTGCTCTGGCAACAGGGCTCGTTTCTCATCCTCTCTCTGGGATCCACACACTCTCTGGAACATCTGTCAATTCAATCAATCATGGGGGGCATAATGGCTATCGGCTGGCCACTTCTTTCCCATAACAGCTTATACTGCTATCCATGTTTGGCATGGATACTGTACAGACATCTCCTTCGTGTGGGACCTCGAACTCGAAACCTCTGTCTCTCTCAAAGGTCAGTCTTGCTTGGAGGTTCTTGAGTTTGCAGGACTGGTGTGTACAGAATTAGCTCTTCCTCTTTGGCTCAGCCTTCTGGTTTTATTTAGCAGTATCAGACAATACATTACTGCTACTTTTCGCGTTTAGGGTCACAGCTTCTGACAGGGCTTGTCCTTTTGGACTTTCTTATCTCGTAAGCCCTGGCACTATGACTTCCAAAACTATGCCTTGCAGGCAGTATATTTTTGCTAATTCTGTCAGTCCTCCTTAAATTTCTCTGCATCGTTTCTTCTTATTGCTTTCAATGGGGGGTAAGGTTAAACGCTCTTCTCTGGCAGACTCTGCTCCAGCTCAAGGCTTTAACTCTTTTTGCTCTCTCTCCCTGCCTTCTTTCTTTCTATTGCTTTATTTTGCCAAGGAGCAGACAGACCTGGAAAACCTTTGAGTAATCCCATTACTCCTGGTCCACCTTAAAGGAATTCAAGCAAACAGTCTGCATTTTCCTCTCAAGTTGCTTTTTCTACACAAGTGGGGTTTGCAACTTGACTCTATAGCTTTAATCTTGATTCTTTTAGCAAAACTGGCTTTTCTAATGCTTTAGCATTCTTGGCTTGGGGTTGTAATTTCTCGACAGGCTCAGGATCACAACCAGGGATCTTCCTCACGTCATGATTTTTGTTGCCAGCATAGATTGCTTCCTTACTGCGTTTGCTCCTTTCTGGGCTTCAGTTGCTCAACTTGTTGATTAGACCTTTCACTGTCTAATTTTCCCCTCTTTTTGGCACCTAGAGCCTCTTTAGACCTTCGAGTCTGATGGGGAACAATTTTTGTAGCATCTGGCCCCTGTGCTTCTGAAGTCTTGGGCTGTGTCTTTTTCTTTTTTTTCACTTTCATCTCTTGCCACACTGAAGTTTGCTAAACTTCTCGCTTTTTCTCCTATAGCCAAAATCCAATTCCTCTTGGTCTGCATTCATCTCTTGTCTCTCAAGGAGTCGCCGTGGTCTTAGGGAGTTACCACTGTCTTCACAACCAATTTCTGGCACCTGTTGCTCTGGTTTCTCTGTTTGCCGGTTGCGCAGTCTTGTCTCTCTCTACTCTGTGCACGACTTCATTTTTACAGTCTTTTCATTTTCTGACTTTTAAACTGCACGTCTGGGCTTGCTTCTAAAACTCTCTCTCTCATCTGGAGTTCTTTCTGTATGTCTCTGTAGTTTGACTCACAAAGGACATGTTCACTGTACGTCTGTTGGCAGCCTCATCTGGGTCCACTGGGGTGTATTGTTGATAGGCTTCTTTTAGTCTTTCCATAAAAGACCTTGGGGATTCTTTTGGACCCTGCATCACTTCAGCTACTTCAGACGTATTCATAGCTTTCCTGGCTGCTCTCTGAATCTCTCTTGTGGTCAATTGGCACAACTCTTGACGCCTCTACTCATGGTTCACATTATGAGGGTCTCATTGGGGATCCTACGTGTCTCATCTGCAGCTGCTAGATCTCTCAGTTGTTGCCCCATGGCCTGATGTAGGCGCCCTCTCTCTTCTGTACCATACAGAGGGCTTTCTAAGACTCTTAGGTTCTGCCATGCGAGACTATACGTGTCTATGGCATTTTCTCACAAATCAGCCATTTGTATGGGGTCTTCAGTCAGTGATTTCAGTGACATTTCATCTGGGGTAACTGCATTGAGATCTATGGGAACTGTGTTCCGCCACTCTTGCACCTTCAATGTTGCTTGAAGCACAAGTTTCAACTTTCCTCCCTGTTGCTGAGTGCGTTGGCCGTGAAAACGCTGGGGCGCTAGTTTGAGTAGCTTCTGGTGACTCAGCAACCAGTGGGGCGTCGGGGCAGAATGGAACATTGTTTGAGGGGATGGCAAAATTGGATCTCAGCATCACCTTGCCACTTTCCAAACTACATAGTTATACACGCCATGCAGGGCTTCAAAAGGACGCAGTCATCGGGAAAACTCTTGTCTTCTAGCCCCTGCTCTTGCGTCTGCATACTTTTACTTCTCCTCCGCTGACATCGCTTCAGTTGGAGGAATGCTAATGAGAACAGCCGTTGCCGCTTCCATCAATGCTCTGGTCAGGGGGGGATTCTCAGCTGCTAACTTTGAACAATCTCGTTTGAGAGTTTTTTATTACTTTGCCATAAAAACACCTCTCACTTTGCAGCTTAGTTTCTGAGCATTGGTCGCGCTGCCTACTTCGCTGGATTCAGCTCAATGGGGGCATTGACTCTTCACCTCTCTCCTCGGCTCCCGATCTGCTTCCTCTTTGCCAAAGCACTCAATCAGTCTGCCATCTGCGCTGCTTCCACTGCCATACTGGAGTTCTGACATCATCTCTCTTTCTGGGTCCCTGTCCCTGCTTCTTTGCACGCCATCTCGAACCAGGGGAGAAGCCATTGCCCGCTGCAATGCCTCTTCATCCTTTGTATACATAAACTGCATACATTTACTGGGCCTGCTCTCTCTGCAGGTCCGTCTCCTTTACTCGGGAGACGTTTCCCTGGCTTCCTGCTTCTATTTTTCTCTTCAGCCCGTGGGGCTTGGAGACTCGGCTGGTTAAGCCTTTTTGTAGACTGGCGTGTCTGCACTGGTGAAGCTTGTATACGCACAGGCTTCGGGATACAGGATTGGGACCATCTCTCATGCTGCTCTCTTTGCACACAAATCTGTTAGGACATTGTGCCATTGCATGTCAGGTGGCAGTCTGTTGAGGAGGGTCCTCAACCAGTGGAGTCAATGGTTCTACTCTTGAGTTCACAGCGCGTAGATCATGTACTGGTTTGTACTGGCCTGAGTCTTTCTTTTCAACTGGATACAGGCTGATGGACTTGGTTGGGGTGCTTGCAAAGCTGGCTATATGGTGGCTGTGGCGGTGACAATTCATCTTCCCCATCCTGGGCAAAGGCTCTGGGGAGTTTTAACTCTTTTCTTGACTTGCGTGCTCTCACTTTTCTTCTCTCTGCCTCTAGGGACCTCTTCATCTGGGTGCCCTCTGCCTTTAAGGCTTTTTTCCTCTTTTAGGCATTCACTGTACTGGCATCACCAAATTGGCTGTGGTGCATGCCTGTTTACAAGGATTTCTTAGCCACGCTGGCCTTTCTTGATAATTAGTGGGCTATTGATACAGGAACTGATCAGGATGTGGAACACTCACAATGGTTGGTAGACTTACTCTTTCCTTGAAATTTTTTCATCTATCTAAGTTACACCTCTCTTCTGCCTTCTAAAAATCACTCTGACTTGGCAGATCTATTTGACAAACAACGTCTCAATGCATGTGGGTCTAACTCTTCTCTACATTCTCTTGAATCCACTTTCAAGATTAACTACCCCTCTCTTGAATCTATTTCTAGATTTTCTACCATACACTACAATATGGTTTTTGGGGTTTTCTTTGAGTTTCTCCCACCCATTATGAGTTTCACAGAGACGTCACGCTTTCCATACAAACAGCAGGCACAGAGGGAAAGGAACGGGCTGAGTGGTAAGGGGTCCACTTCAGCTGACACAAAAAGGTATGGACAGACAATCCAGACATGCCCCTTTTTCACGGCCTTGCCTGTCTCCAGGACAAGGAAACGCGTTAGTCAAGGGTCCCACTCTCCAGGGAGAGTCACACTCGTTTTTCGGGTCTCTGCTAATCAGATAACCGTCTCAGCCACCAATCCACGCATTCACCAATCACACTTCCAAACCCTTTCTCCAGGACCACGTCGGGGTAATGAGGTTTAAGCCAAAACCTCCCCCCGGTCCAACAGGATGGCTTAATTCCTGTTCTCTATGGAGGCCTCCCTTTTTATACATTACCTGCCGGCCGGCGTCTTGTTCTGGTTAAGGAAGGAAAAAAGAAAGAAAGAAAGAAACCCCGTCCTTTTTCACCCGTTCCTGGCTGCTGTACAGCTGGCCTCCAGTAGCCGGCGCTCAGTCCTCTCTCCGCAAAAATGCAGTTGGCGCCATGAGGTGTGATCATCAGCAACAGGAAGCCTTGCTTGTCACAGCTGAAGCCAATTGGGCAGGTAATTCACCGGAATGACCATCCGAGTCACGGCACCAGGATATGTTACCTGGAGTTACTTAAAATAAATCTCAGATAGTAAGGAGGGAGGTACAACTCGTTTTTATTAAAAGAGAATCAGCGCGCTGAGACGGAACCCTGTTGCCTCATGGCCAAAATACAGAGGAACCGCCCTTAACCAACATAGACAAAGGTTTTTACTCTCTTGGCATGAAAAGAAACACCCCTCTTGTGACGTACGTGTCTAGAAACTTCTTTCAACTAAGAAATAGGGGAGGGGGAGAAGAAATAATGCTTCTATTGCAAGCAGTTACAGAAATGCAAAAAAAGCAAGGTCAATCGCAACATTCCAGAGAAAAGATAGCCGGGAGGCCTCTCGGCTGGCAACAAAACAAAGCATCCTTTGAATTGCCAGCTCCTCTCATTAAGCTAACTACTTGTCACCTCGATATTGATCTATTGTCTGTAAATCACAGGTACTTGCCGATACTTAAGACCTTCTGCCCTGTAAGGAATCCCTAGGATGTTTCAGGGCAGGGAGGCAAACATTAATTAACTTTTTTTTCTTAATTTCATGTCACAATCATCATCACACACACACATACACACACTTGAATTAATCATTTCAAACATTACCAGGGCCACATGGGATGTGATTGTGACTGTGCCGAAGCAGGAATAACACCATTTGGCTAATACAAGAACAGTTCCTTCATAAACAATTGGAACAGGGCCTTCTCAGTTGTCGGCCCCTACTTAAGGAAATCTCTCCCCAGAGAAGCTAACCAGATGTTACATTAATGGCTTTTAGTCATCAGGTGAAGACCTTTATTCCCCGGATTTGAACAAACTTCAATTTTAACTCCTGTCAGGATTTTCTTTTACCACTGCCTTTTACTTGTTGTTTTCATTGCTTTTGTTTTATGGTTAGTTTATTTTTAACTCTACTGTTGTGCACTGAACTGTTAATGTTTTATTGAAAGTTGGTATTCAGGGTGGGTTGTTTGGTCACCTACATGGGCTCATACTGATGTTTTGGACTTGTCACAGTTTCATTTCAATGACACTATGCAATGAAATGAATAAGTAAATCTTCTTTAGTGCCAGCCCATTAGTTTTTTCTTATGTGCTGAACCCATTTTTCTACACGCTCTCATATATCTTGGTTTCTATAATGTGCTTTTAAAAGAGAGAGAGAAGAAACCCTAATTCCTATGTAACAAGACAGAGGAGATGAACAGATTTGAAAACTAGCTAGCATTGTGAAACCACAGTAACGCTATCTTTTCAGAGAGAAAACCCCTTAAGGACACAATCCTTTGCATGTTTAGACAGGAAGAAAAGTCCTACAACTACAACGGTCCTACAAAAATTGTAAGCCTTTTTTCCCATTTAAACATGCATCTGATTGCATCTGATTTATAATTACTATGATTTTTTGTTGTTATTATTATTTTTTGCACACAAACAACAGGGTGCTAACCTTAACCAAAATCCTCAAAACAAACCAAAAAAAGAAAGTTAAGGGGAAAATGTAATAAATTTTAATACTTAATAAAATATTATATTTATCACCAAAGAAAACTAATAGAAATACATATGTATAGTAACAAAGTAAAAACAAGGCTCTTATGATTCTGGCCAAACGCGTTTCGACAATAATGTCTTCTTCAGTGGCCCAATCACTGAAAATAAACAACAAAGATAATAAGACATTTAGTAGTGCCCCAGATGGAGGAATTTTTTTGTCTTTTCAATATATAAGGTTTTTTAAAAAAATAAACAACCCACCTAAATAGTTTGAGTAACAGGCAAAGGTTTTTTCCAGCGGGGCTGATTTATATATATCCCCAATAATGGGATTGTGTCACTCCCCACATTTGGTGTATATGATGCACCCTGGAAGAAATATATACAAAAAATAATAATTAAATGCCCAATTAAACTTTAACTCCACAGGGATGTACATCCAATTCCACCAAAAATAAGACAAAAGATACTCACAAATGAAATTCACAGGCTTTGCTATTTGCAAATGGTATGCTACTGCCCAGATAAACCCTTAACAGCCAGGCTTTCATTATATACCCATTTGGTAGGCTCATTATATATAACAGCTGTGTTGGCAGCTTTTAGAAAAAGATAGGGGTAACTCCCTCCATCTGTAGCAGGCACACTGATAATAAACAAACACGATGAGAAATCAATCTCAGCTGAAAGCTGTCAAGTCAAACAAGTTGTAGTTTACAGAATACATGACCAATTGCAATCCTCATTGAGTCCATTTGGCATAACTGTTCTGAGTGTGAAAATCCAAAAGAGTTCTCATTTTTTCAGTCTTTTTTCCAGTTGTTGTCCAGAACCAGTCTGTCTTTCCAAAGTCCAGAACTTCAAATCCTTGTCAGAGTGTCCCATTTCAGTAAAATGTTTCACCAAAGGTGCCTGCAATCTTTTGTTCCTGATGCAGCTTTTGTGCTCGCAGATTCTTACTCTTACTTTTCTAGTGGTCATACCAACATAGAAAAGATTGCAAGGACATTGAATAGCATACACAACCCCCCTGGACTCACAATTAAAAAAATCCTTTAAGATATACATTTTGTTGTCATGTGGGTTTGTGAATTCCTTAACCCTCATGCAATTATCACAGACACTGCAATGATGGCATGGGTAATTGCCCTTGGTTTTCTGGTATGTACTTAAACCCCCAATGCTTTCCCTGTTTCTGAAAGTACTGTGCACTAATAGATCTTTTAAATTTCTGGCACGTTTATAAACAAACAATGGTTTTCTATTACACCCTGGTACACCCTCCAACAGGTTCCAGTGCTTAAGTACAGCACTTTGTATATACTCATTATGTCCATTGTAAGTTAAAGGTACCAGCATTCTAGATTCATGTTTCTCTTTATTTTTATTTGTAAATAAATTCTTCCGTTCCATATTTCTCACTTTAAACATAGCCTGCCTTAATTTTCTTTTTGGGTACCCACATTTCTGGAGTTGTTTCATCAGTATTTTGGCCTGCTTGTCATAGCCAGATAAAGTACTACAGTTCCTACGAAGTCTTATAAACTGAGAGTATGGTAGGTTCCTCCTGATGTGTGCAGGATGGAAGCTGTCATATTTCAAATATGAATTGGCATCTGTAGCCTTTCTGTAGGTATCAGTATATATTGAGGTACCACTTTTAATTACCACTACGTCCAGAAAATTAATTCTGGAGGTGTCATGGTTAAATTCAAATTTTATGGTGTCATGTACACTGTTCAAATGAGTTTTAAATTCCATTAGTTCGTTTACAGTCCCTTCCCAGATTAGAAAAATATCATCAAGGTACCTCTTGTAAGTTTTGATGTAAGTTTGAAAAATATTGCCCTCATTAAGGATATATGTTTGCTCAAATCTATCCATAAACAAATTTGCAAGCTCTGGAGCAAATTTACACCCCATGGCCGTGCCTGATATCTGCCAATAGTGGAGCACCATCCTGTGGAGTTAAAGTTTAATTGGGCATTTAATTATTATTTTTTGTATATATTTCTTCCAGGGTGCATCATATACACCAAATGTGGGGAGTGACACAATCCCATTATTGGGGATATATATAAATCAGCCCCGCTGGAAAAAACCTTTGCCTGTTACTCAAACTATTTAGGTGGGTTGTTTATTTTTTTAAAAAACCTTATATATTGAAAAGACAAAAAAAATCCTCCATCTGGGGCACTACTAAATGTCTTATTATCTTTGTTGTTTATTTTCAGTGATTGGGCCACTGAAGAAGACATTATTGTCGAAACGCGTTTGGCCAGAATCATAAGAGCCTTGTTTTTACTTTGTTACTATACATATGTATTTCTATTAGTTTTCTTTGGTGATAAATATATTATTTTATTAAGTATTAAAATTTATTACATTTTCCCCTTAACTTTCTTTTTTTGGTTTGTTATTATTTTTTGTTCATTTTTCAATTCAATACAAATAGCAAACCCTCCTCCTCAACTTCTGCCTTCCTGTCTCCATTTCCTCCCCTTTAGGTTCCACCTCCCTTCTTCATATCAGTCTGTATATATGTATTTAAGGAAATTAATTAGGCAAAAATTGGATAGATAATTACATAGAACAAATAAAAATAAATAAAATAAAATAAAAGCGTTGTGTCATATACATTCGGTTCCAGACCAAAACAGCAAAGGAGACATAACTTGTACTGACATTCCCAGGGACTTACTAACTCTCAATGATTATAAAGCAAACCTTATGTTGTTATTATTATTATTATTATTTGCAGTAAATATAATATCCCTTCCTTCAACATGAACATCTGCTATATAAATGCTGAATCCCAAAGAACTGTGACTCGGAAGAATAGTAGCATGCTCTCACCCATTCACCACCTTGTATTTTAAGATTTATTTTTTTGCCTCTTCTGGTGTCCTTTCCAGAATCATGACTTTAAAGCAAGTTTTGGATTGCTGTTTAAAGTATCCAAACATCCCAAGAGAAATGAAACCTAACCATAGTGAAATATTGGCATGATTTGTCACATTACAAGTATAAATGGACAAATGAAATTGAGCACTGGTGTGTTGTGTTTTTCTATAGTGGGTGAGTTCAGACAACTGCTGTTCCTCCTGTAATTAATGAGAGATGGGCTTCTAGGTTGGAATGGCTCAGACGTTCTTGGAAAGAATGGGCTGTGTGCTTGTAGAACATATAAACCTCTGCCCCAACTCCTAAGTGTTGGTTAAAATATCCCTGAAATACTGTTCAAAGTCTTACAGCTTGACCTTGAATTCACACAATGGTTGAGCTGACTTCTTCCCAAGTCATATTAGTGATAAGGGAGCTGGCATGAGACATGAGTTATGTATGAGTGACAAATGTTCCAAGGACACCGCAGACATAATCCTCTGTTTGAGATTATTGCTGCTGGATAATAGTAATATACAGTTTTCTGGGTTGCTCTTTCATCATTCTTGGTCCCTCAATACATGATCAATATCATGCATAGAATTAAGACAGTTGTGCAGCATTCCATTTGTTGGATAAAAATTGGGTAAATAAAGAGCTGCGAGTGATGGATTGATAGGCAACACCTTGTTCATCAGTGACTATACCACAGGGACACATCAACCAGGTAAAACTATTTAGTTTTAATTAGAGGTACTTTAAGTAGTTACATGTTCAAAGTGTGTAGTATAAAGCTGCAACTAGACTTTGGAACTGAGGGAATCCTCCTTGCCCTTCTTACAAGCAACACATGGGTGATTTTCTATTAAGGAAGGTGAGGTGAGATCTAATGGGCTTCAGCTATAAGATTTTGAGTCAACAACAGGAGAAACCTCTTAACGGTAAGAACAATTTGACAATGGAACCGGCTACCTCAGCCTTTCCTAGCCTGGCATCTTCCAGAGGTGTTAGACTACAACTCCCAGCATCCCCCAGCAAGCCAACTGGCAAATGTAGTCCAAGACCTCTGGAGGGCACCAGCATGGGAAGGGCTCAGCTACCTGGAGTGAAGGGCTCTCTCTTGCTGAGGCTGGACAACCAATTGTCTAGGATGCTGTGGATTTCCTGCATCAAGTGGAGAAGTGAAAATGGCCTACCAACCCCCCTCCAGCTCTATCATCCTAAATAAAGGCAGGGGTAAATAAAAGGCAAATAATAGGCATTATGTCAGTTGCATGCATGAAGATTTGGGTATGGTAGGCTGTGGGAACAACTCTTAAACAGCGGTGGCTTCTGGTTCAAAAATGGCTTAAAGAATGCTCACTTCCCCTTGCAGGTCTGAATGCAGCACCTTCTTTCCCACTGGTTATTCGAAACTTAAAACTGGCGCACAGGTCTCCTGATGTGCAATGTTTTCTCTGAAATATACAGATGAAAGCAGCAGCACTGCTTTTTCATCGCATCATTGTTTTCTTCTTCACAGTCAGATAACCACTGAGGAGCGCACATAAATATTTTACAATCATACTTACACAGCAAGGAAGGTGAAGCCATAGCAAAACAGGAAGCCTGGGGAAACATTTCTAAATAAATACCGTCCAACATGGAATGGAACTTTTTGGAAGAATATTTCACTTTGTATAAAGTGCCCTGAACACCAAAATCTACTCGCATGGCCAGCAATCTGGAGGCCAGACTATTGGAGGTGAAAAGGGGGGGGGGGGATGAAGAGACAAGACAAGTATGAATAGTATCAAATTCAGGCCACATTGAAGACCTGAAAAGCGAAAACTGGATGGGTCCTAATCTACACCAGCAACTAGCTAGGCATTATATTGGGCGAGGCATTCTTTGTCTGCTAAGTGGCGTCTGTAAGATCGCCTCCCCCAGGACTGCACTGGGTGAGGTGAGTTGGCCTCGCAGGTGACCGTTATCTCCCCAGAGTCCACAAAACCCTCAGCAGAAAGGCCTCAGGCATCACCTGTCACCAAACAACAGTGTCACAGAATGATCACCATCCCTGTCCTCTAAGTGTACCTGCCCCTACCAGCCTGCAAGCAAATGTGACCAAATTAACCTAACACCAAAACATAATCAATTTTCCTAAAGACACTCTTTCCCACTTACAGTGTGAAGTAGGCAAAAAGGCACATAGACTAACACAGCCAATTAAACTCAGCCCCCAATAGAGTGACCAGATGAACCCACTGTATACAGGGAGGGAGGGAGACGCAAAAGAAGAGGTTGAGGGAGTTGGGTGCAGTGGGCTAATAATGACTCAGCCGCCCCACCACCCACCCAGTGGCACGCTCGGAACGCCCAATAGCAATTGGGCACATCTCTTCATTCAACCACCACCCTGCTCGCAACAGACTCCCCATTGCCAGACAAGCCAGACATGGGGGAAGGGTATTAGCCAGCAGCATCATAGGATCAAGTGGATCCATATTGGCCTCTTGAGTCCCCTGTACCATGCTGAGCTAACAGATATTGACTGTTATTGAAACAGAAATATAATACGGTTGTGATCAGGCAATATGTGTGATGCCTGCTCAGTTTGTAGTCCTGGCACTAACTGTGCATGGACAACTTCAAGGCCCCTGTTCTCCTTTTTACGGTTCTTTATCTTTCCACCAAACTTGATCTGAACAGAACAGCCCTTCAAACTGAGAAGGGGTGGAGAACAGGTGGCCTTCCAGAAGTTGGATTCTAACTTCCATCAGTCCCACAGGGTTTCCCATCTGTCCTGGCAGTTTCTTCCATGGAGGGAAAAGCTCTCATCCCCAGTCAACAGCTGATTGGAGATAAGTGCTTTTTCCTGTGAGGAAGATGGGAAGGGCCAGGAGAGGAAGCAGCTGAGTGATTCAGTCCTACTTTCTTCTGAGTAGTCATGATGTTCATGCTCACTTCTGAATAGACATGCCAATCCATGTCTTGATTATATGTGAGTAGACGTGCAGCTCATGCTTACATCTGAATAGACATTTTTCCTACTATAAATTGGGCAGAATCTACACTACTGCTTTAAAACAGTTTATAACAGTAGTGACAACTGTTGAGGCCCAAAACACATTCCAGATACAGTTTTCAAAATGTGTTCGAAGTGTCATATCCTGCTTGGTGTAGATCTGGTGGTAACAATTAAATGGGGGGGGGGGGTACGGTTGGTTTTTTTTTTCCAGCCCTGTTCACTTTGCCTGTGGCCTTGCCCACTGATGAAATGGGGCCCCATGGGCAGCCCTCGGGTTGAAAACGTTTTGTCAGCCCTACTTTAGGGAAACCTCCTAAGGGTGTGAGTAGCCAAACTACATATTACTCTTAATGTGTTGCATGCAGCAGCTAGTTATCCTGTTTTTACTTCAACTAATTACAGATGCAGCAAAACAATCCTTAGCAGGGATGGAGCATACGCAGAGGGGAGGCTTATTTTTTTCCCTCCCAGTGTGATCAGAACAAAAAATCCCCTCTCCTGTTGGCACAGCTAGAATGCTTAGAAAAAATAGTTTGTGTTGGTGCCAGTGGGAACTTTTTAAATGAAACTCCTAGCCAGGTGGGAAGGGGAATTTTCATTCTGATTTCACTGGGGATTTAAAATATGTCTCCCCCCCATTTCTGTGCACTGCATTCCCAGTAGGGTCCTGCCTGCACCTGTAATCAAAGTAAAAACAAGATACTTAACTGCATGTTATGTATTATATGGCCATCTAGTTTGACCTTCAGTCACAGATCCCACCTAGTAGGGAAGTGTCTAAATTCTCCAAGGAAGCTACAGAAAAAGACTCTAGGTAGGTCCCATTATAGGCAATTGATGTACCTGGGACTCCCTAGTGCATTATATCAATAGATCTTCACATACTTACTATGCTGTTGCAATGGCTCTTCAGAGAGAAGATAGTCAATTTGCCTAAAAAATGGAATTCAGCATGAGTAAATTCTATTTGTGCCGGTTGTTCTTTTTTGCAAGCTGGAGTAATGCGATCACGGCAGTACAGTCAGCGTACAATGACCCATGTCTATCCCTGACCGTCAGAGTTCTGACTCTGAAATGTTTAGGAGCCACTTTGTCAAGTGCATTTTCCATTTGCTGTAAAACAACACAAACCCACTCAATAATAGTAGAAATATATTCCGGTGTGTGCAGTATTGTTCTACCATTTGTACTTCCCACATGGATGAAAGCACCTGCCCTTTGGCCTTTTGCCTCCCAATATACCTCTGGTACGTGAAGGCAGGAGAGCAGTGAAGGCCCTGGAGTGCCTTTCTGCTGTAGAACATGATTAGGTGGAAATAAAATAATGTCTGCCGGTCTGTTGTTTGATCATTCCTTTGACAGAATGAGGAAATGTTTTTAACACTGCGGGTAAAATGCTACCTTCACGGTGGAACCTTCAGAATAATGTGATTCCTCCCGAGTCAATTTCTTGCCTTCCAGAAACTCCTGACAAAAAAAAAAACCCAATAAAATTTCAAGGACTTCAGGGTAAGAAAAATATGTATTAAACAATGGAACAGTATATAACCGGGCAATGTGACTTGATAGCGTCAACACGCTAGCAAGAATCAATGACAACGGAACAAGATTCAGTGTTTGACTGCTTCAAAGCACCACATTGCAAGGCGCTGAAATTACTGTCAGTATTCAAGAATAGCCTGCAGGCTGTTCCATAACTCTGGGGAAAAAAGTCACTGTGACTAGTCTAAAGCACTATGAAATATTTCACTGAACTCTACTGTGAGGGCAGATTTAAACACATTGATTAAGACATTGCTCTTTTGAAATTCACTCACTATGACAATTTACAAGTGCACTGTGTCAAAATGGGGGGGAAACTTAATGCTTATAAGGGGTGGAAATTGCAAAATAAATTCAGACTTCAGTGGCAGCAATTATATTTTCAAGTACTTTGGAAAACAACAACAACAACGAAACTTTAAGCCCCAATAAAAATGATGTTTCTTATTGAAGCTTATAAAATAGCTGGAAATGGGAGAACATATATTCCCATTCAAATGATAGATCCAATAGCAAATCCCAGGCTAGATCTAACCATGCAGGATATAACACTATGAAAGCAGTTTGAAAATGGTATATGGAATGTGTCCTGGGTCTCAACAGTTGTCAGCGCTCTGCAATACCATTACAAAGCAGTAGTGTAGATCTTGCCCCAGTTTGGGGTAAAATCCCAATTTGAATAATGTTATCTAATGGTCATTTTCTAAGAGGCCCACAAAGGAGTAGCATCTATCTGCAACCCTCTCCTTAGCCCTCCAGTCCAGACCACAGGATCCAATCAGAGAGCAGTTGTATCAAAGAAAGATGCCAGAATTTATTTATTATTTGAAACATATGTATCATGGCTTGGGAGCCTGTGGCCCTCCAGATGCTGAGGAACTACTACCATCATCCCTTGTCATTGCCCAGGCTAGTTAGGGCCAAGAGGAAGTGGTGGCTAACAAGATCTGAAGAGATGGATATCCCCCAGTCCTGATTTAGATCTTTCTTCCATTATGGATCTCCAGGCAGCAGTCATGGGGTTCCCAGGTGTTTTCCCATCCCATCCATTCATGGGGTTCTCGGATGTTCTCCCATCCAGGCAATTTCAGCAAGTTGTTTGCATCATATGACATCAGATCATGTCCAGGAACCTAGAGACACGTTTGCCTTTTTTAAACCATTAGGTGGCAAAAACGCCGACATATATTACACCCTGCTCCCACATTCCACCTACAGAAGTGGATCAGATAGGAAGTTGAATCTTACTTCAACACTTTCTGAAAGCTAGGCTTTATACTTCTGTCATCTAGCTGCTTGGAAATGAATGGAACTCCCCACCATTATATTTGAAATAATTTGGGGGATAATCAGATTAATATTCCCAACGTTGCTTTGTGTCCCCAAAAATTAACCTGTACTTGGATTTAGATTAGATTGGACCACAGGCAGTGGTAGACTTGTCCAGAGATTGTTAGATTGCTTCTGATGTGCTGACAAAGCTGGCAACTTTAACAACTGGCTGTTGTTTTTCAGAGAAGGAGGGAAGGTAAGAAGCCCCCTGGAATTGTAAGCACCCTCCATCTCTTTCTGGAGATTCACTTTGAAACGCTCAGATGAAATGCTGAAAACCCCATTTTCTGACAAACTGATTTGACTGGTATATTTCTTGTTTTTGGTATTTTCTGTATGTGCCAGACTTTATTTTGGTATATAAAATGGTAGTTCAGAATTCTGAGATGTACAAGACAGCTGAGCAAACTTGGACAAAATGCATCTGGTCCTTGGTAAGACATTTTTTACATGCCACTGATGATAAATAGCAGCTGTTGCTATCCAAGTTTTTATTATTATTTTTTATGAGACAGATCATTTCTCTTTTGCATTTACCACTTGTTTCCATTACATTCAGTGGCATTTTTTTCATAAACAGAAAACCGGCTAGCTGTTTTGATCCTCGGTTCTTTCACTTGAAGTCAGTGATACACTTTGAAAATAACAATTGCATTTACTAGCGCATTAACTACCACGGGAACAATAAGAGTTCATATTAACAGATCTAGGGAGACAGCTCTTCACATCAGTTTCTTGTGATCCCACCATGCCCTCACAGCACATTAAACATTTCGAGGCAAAGTCAGACTAATCATACCTCTGGGCTGGGTATTCCCTTAAGATTGAGTGTTGGAGAGTTGGTTGTTGGGAGTGTGAATTAGAGATGGAAAAAGAGAGGTTACATTTAGGCTGCAATCCTATACTCACTTACCTGGGAGTAAGAGCCAAACTACACATTACACATGAAATGGAGACTTTTTTCTTGTTTTACCCCCACCACCACCACAATAAAGGGGAATGGGGAGGGGAAGTTTAACTCTCCTCTTCAAGAATGCAGTGGTCCTGATCCAAATCAGAGCTACACTGCAGTAAAAGAGAGAGAGAGAGAGAGAGAGAGAGAGAGAGAGAGGGAGGTCTCAGTTATGCGCTACATATTTAGTGTAACATAATGGGCCTGTTCAGACAACATGCTAAGCCATGGTTAGGACACTAATCCTTTTGCAGCAAATGGTTAGTGAGCAAGTTTACACCATGGTTATGTAGCCACCATTGTTAGGAATGGTACACACAACACGCTAAGCCATAATGCTTAGCTCAAAATGCTTAACCACTGTAGCTTAGCATGTCATCTGAGCAGGGTCGGAGTTTGGCACTAAGTCCCATTGAATATATGAGTAAACATATATATGTGCCCTATTCACATGTTCTGAACCTGAATAGAGCAAATGTGTGAGGAAAGGGAGTGTTGTAGCCCACCCCTCTTTCATCACCCTCTACTCATGGTGGGTGACAGTCTGAAAAGGAGAATCTCCTGTATCTGTGGAGGCTCTCCACGCAAGCAAGAACCCTGCATTCTGGCTTGTGTAGAGAGCTTTCACAGATATAGGAGGCTCTCCTCTTCGTACACATGTAGAGGTTGATAAAGACCATGACGTAGAGGGGCAGGGCTGGAGCACACTCTCTCCCTGTGCATTTGCTCTGTTCAGGTTCAGAACACCTGAATATAAACTGGACTGCCTTAACGGCTCCTTCTGAGAATTTTTATTTATTTATTTATTTTTATTGTATTTCAGTACTGCCTTTCTGAGGCCAAAAATGGCAGTTTACAAAAAGTAATGAATGAATATCTCATAGAGTGGATTTAATTTCGGAACTATTTCCTGTCAGGAAGCACGTTGAAGTAACACAAATTATGGCTATGCCACAAAGAGTGGTACAACAAAGTAGAACCAATGGAAGTAGCTGAGGTGAGATGCCGCCAAGTGTGTGGGAGAGGGGCTAACGAAACGTTTCCTCAGCCTGAGTCTGGCCATGTCAATGATTCTTTAGAGGTTTTTGAAATGCCTTATCAAATAAATGGGTCAAGGATGAGGCCACATTCACACATACAGTTTAAAAACAGCTTAGCACTGGGGAAGGGGAGCCATTTACACGGCACTCCTACCACTTCATGTTGCAGTAGTAGTTCACCTGCACTGGTTTCCAGTTTGTTAAAAAAGAAAGAGAGAGAAAAGCAAAAGCGAGAGTATGACTTCTAATCAATCTAAAAAGCCACTAAAAGTAAAATCCATTTTAAATTGTGCCTGGAACAAAAAAAATGCAAAAGGAACCACTTTTGACATTTCAGTTAGGTCTGTTTCTAAAGGGACAACTTACCCTTAAAAAAAGAAGCTTTATATTCATTCAGTTTTACAATGTAAGATGGCTCAGAAGCATTAACCTTCATTTTAGTCACTTGCAGTCTTTTCCTGCTATGGCCGGTGTTTCTCAGTTCCCTGCATAATAAAATAAGTATAAAATTGGTTTCTGTTGAGGATGACTTTTACATCTCTTGTTAACAGCAAACAGCGATGATGAAGGTGTACTTAGTACTTAATACTCTGTTTTTCCTTTATAACGTCTGCTAATCCTCTTGATCATACAGCTGCCTGCTGCTTTCCTAGGGATAATACAAAGCTGAAAAACTTGGGATAAGTATGAATTTTTTAATGCGCTGCCTTGGGGAGGGGGAGAACATGCATCTTTTCACTGTATATAGAATATCTTCTATTGGACTGAATAGTTATTTTGAATTCTTCAGTCTACCATACTTTCACATTTTAAAACTTTTCTTTTAACTAGATCCATCTGGTGCATCAACAGTCCTGGATAGGACATAGTAGCCCTGTTCAGAGGACATGCTAAGCCATGGTGGTTAAACATTTTGAGATAAACTAGGCTGACCATATGAAAAGGAGGACAGGGCTCATGTAACTTTAACAGTTGTAGAGAAAAGGGAATTTCAGCCAGTGTCATTTGTATGCAATTAGTTCCTGGTGAAATTCCCTCTTCATCACAACAGTTAAAGTTGCAGGGGCTCTGCCTTCTTTTGTATATGGTCACTCCAGTATAGTGCCTGCAACTTTAACTGTTGTGATGAAGAGGGAATTTCACCAGGAACTAATTGCATACAATGACACTACCTGAGATTCCCTTTTCTTTACAACTGTTAAAGTTACATGAGCCCTGTCCTCCTTTTCATATAGTCAGCCTAGATAAACATTATGGCTTAGCATGTCATGTGAACCATTCCTGACCATGGTAGCTACATAACCACGTTTTAAACATGCTGTCACTAACCATTTGCTGCAAAAGTGTTAGCAGCCAAACCATGGCTTAGCATGTTGTCTGAACAGGCCCACCAATTTACATAATGCCATCCATGTACATTGATGTTACATTGTAACAGGGGTTCACAATCTTTTTGGCCACCAGGGCCACATCTGGTGTTGGATGGGAGCCAGGGCTGCACATGCATGCACATGCATGCATGCACACGAGCACACACACACACTTCCCACACACAAACACAAACACAAATCCTCCCCACAGGGATCGCCACTGAGACTGCTGTTTTTCCATGGCCAATAGCAGCAGGAAACTAGATAGCAGAAGCCAGGGAACAGCATTCTCCCACCCCATCCTGCAGCCCAGCTGATCTGTGGGGAAAAGCTGAACTGCCAGCTGCAGGGGGCACACAGAGAGTGGCCAGGGATCGCAGGTTTTGGATCCCTGCTTTATAAAGTATCTTAAACAAAACAAAGAGTCCTGCCCTGAAGAGCTTATGCTTTAAACTTGGACAGCATGTAGAAGAACAAAGTGTAGGTGGATGGGTGGGTGAGTGGGAGAGAGGCAAGGCTAAAGATGAAGATAAACCTTCTCCCATATCTACTTGCCCATTCACGGAGACCAGAGGCAGGGCCTTTTCTGTTGTGGCACTCTGCCTTTGGAATTATTTCCTACCTGGGGTGTGTATATATGCTCTATTACCCCTGAAGTGGCTGAGCAGTGGTGTTGCATTGTTTCTATGATACAGCCGCCAACATGCAGCCACATCGGGCTTTTACCCCAAAAAGTGAGCTTTTCCGCGGTGTCGTTTTACCTTGACTTTTCTAATTGCTCCGGTGCCACCACTTTATTTCTTTCATCTGTCTCTGGTGGCTTCAGTTCAGGGGTATTCCTAGGGGCAGATCTCAGTGCAGAGTAAGTCCTGGAATGCAGGGCAGGGGATGGGCATGGCAAGCCAAATGGCTGCCGGTGCTGAGGTTTTTCCTGGCTGGAAACCCCCACTCCCTCTTGCTGTCTAGGTTTCTTAATTCCACCTCACATCAGTGATGCTGCGGGGGTTTAAGGGAACCAGTATACAAAGCGGCATCATATAGACACCCCCCTGCATTATATGCTTGATGGTATTTAAGCATCTGCTAAAAACCTATCTGTATACCCATGCATTTGCTGATTTTGTAGATTTTCATAGTTGTTGCTTTGATCTTTGTGTTTTATTTTAATTGTTGTTTTAATGTATTTTGTTCACTTGCCCTGTGATTTGATGATGAAGGATGGTTTACAAATGTTTTAAATAAATAAGAAATAAAAAAATAATAAGTACAGGGGTTGGTGGAAATGCAGAAGTGTGTGGCAGTTTTAGTTTTATAAGCAGCAGAGAATGCAAAGCAGGGGAGACAGAAGGACTTAAAAGGCAGAGAAAGAGTGAGGGAAGAGATGCAGATTAGGTGGTTTCTAGGAGGGAGGGATGGGCAGTCTTCACCCCTCCCCTATGATGATCTGGTTTTCCTAGGTCCAAGAACAGAGACTTGGAGTGGTTACAAGCCCTGTTTGCCGAGGTAAAGGGGCTGAGAATGCTCTGAGGCAGCCTCCCCAAACCTGGTGCCCGCCAGATGTTTTGGGCTACAACTCCCAAGATTCCTGACCATGGGCATGCTGGCTGGGGCTTATGGGAGTTGAAGTCCAAAACATCTGGATGGGACCAGGTTGCTCTGAGGGGTTGGGATCTTGTGGAGAACCCCACACTCCACTCTGTAAAGCCTACTGTGATAACTTATCCTAGCCCCTTGCTGCTGCTGCCCCTGTCCCGCCTTTACTATTAGGCCCCACAGCTCTACAGCCCAGCAACCTGGCCTCAGACAAGCATCTATGTTCCCACTGCCACCAATACCTTCTTCAGGTACACCTTAAACGACCACACCAGTTGGATGAAATTAACAAGTTTTATTAACATAAAGTATATTGCGTGCATAGTAAGCCTATTGGTTTCAAGTATAATGCTTCTATGTTTCAAAATGTTTCTTAAGCTAGGGTGACCAGATAAAATCCAATTAGTTCCTGGTGATATTCCCTCTTCATCACAACAGTTAAAGTTGCAGGGGCCCTGCCTTCTTTTGTATATGGTCACTCTAGTATAGTGCCTGCACCTTTAACTGTTGTGATGAAGAGGGAATATCACCAGGAACTAATTGCATACAAATGACACTGGCTGAAATTCGCTTTTCTCTACAACTGTTAAAGTTACATGAGCTCTGACCTGGATTTTATCTGGTCACCCTATCTTAAGCTAAACTGTTTCCTCTCAATATCAATCAATCAAAACACCTCACTAGATTCTCTCTCTCTCTCTCTCTCTCTCTCTCTCTCTCTCTCTCTGCTTAACCCACAATCAACCCCCCCTCCTCAATTCATCCCAAAACAACCCCCCTATCTGCTCTCCCTCTGTCTGACATATATATATATATATATATATATATTCTATTTGCTCTCTAGCTCCTCCCACTCTCCCACACTCCACCAATCCAGGCACTCCAAACAACTAACCAATCAGCTCTCACTTACCACTCATTCCGTACTCACCCAGACCTGCAACTCTAAATAATAATTTCTGTAACACACTTACATGTCTAACAGTAGAACATCACACCTACAACTTCACCATATGAAAGAACTACACTGCGATATGGGTGCCCTATTTCCCCACCCCCACCCCCACCCCCACCCTGCCAAACCAATGCAATCAAATCATTTTATAACATATTCAATAGTTTGTGCTTGTTGTTATGCAGTACAGAACAGATAAGCTTTCAGGCTTTTGTGGCTTAAATAGCATTGAAGGGCCCAGTGTTTTCATGGACGTGGCATTCAATAATGAGGGAGGGTAGGGAACAGAAGCATTGTCTTTTCAGTCCTCCATGCATCCAGTGAAGCTTGCTGCAAATCAATAGCTTTTAAAGATAAAATAAAATGCTGGTACAAACCTAGGCCAAACCTTGTTCTGCTTATGCACCGCGTCACGGCAAGACAGATGCCTGAGCGATGCTGAGTCACAACCCTATATCCTCTTCTTTTTCCCTGGTAGCACAACAGATACTACAAAGCCACTGTGATCAGGGACACCACACACAGTGAGCTCTGAACTCTCATTGCTTTGAAGAAAAACTGACCTCTTCCCACATAGCGGTGGGACTGTGAGAGAGCACAGTGTTATGAATATTCCTGTTCAACCTCTTGCTACTATGTGAGTGAGATACAGAGGGGAGAGAGGAAGAGGACTGTCCCTCATTACAAGACTTAATGGGATAAGCAGATCTCTTGTGTGGCATACCTGGATGACGTGTTTGTGTTCAGATTTTCACTTACAAATCAAGAGGCATCATCTGCTTTAATATTGAACTTGCCTTTGAAGCAAATCTAACAAGTGCTGCCCTGTTTTTCTGATAGTCTCTCTACCACAGTGATTCCTCAGATCTGCTGAAAACACACTCCTAGATATTCTATCTGTGTACCAACTTCAGACAAGAAGTGTACATAGAGAAGTGTTTTCACTGAATTCCCCCAAAGTAAGGAACTTTACTCCCCCAGAGCCCAAACCTTTTGAGAGGCATTGCAAGACCATTGTTTACACTGACTTTTGATCATCATGGTTAAGCCATTAACTGAGAATGATATTTTAGCATGTATTTTAGTAGCTGGGTGGTTGTTGTTTTTACATAATATGTTTTGTAATATATCCCAATCTTACAGATAGGAAGGGCTAGATATTTCAAAGAAATAAACAGATATGAAGATGGCAAGAAAACATATAGGTTAATAAAAAAAAATGTTAAAAATGAAATATCATCAAAGAGATGTACATTATCTTCAGGAGTTGTATGTTTAATGAATTGCTTTCATTTATTAAACAAGTTGGGGTTTCTTTAGAATAATGAGGGCATAGGGGATAATCCATAAACCATGCTGCAATCATTCCCATGATGACACATGCAGCAAGAAGCCCACAGAGCTTATTGTTGTTGAAAATTCGAGCCACAGTGTGTGTGAGTTGGATGTAGCTTGTTGTTACATGTAAAGGTGGCTTGTTTGGGTGGTTGACAAGCTACCCACAGTCCTAAAATAGCCCATAAAACAGCAAATCACTACAATAAGATACCATCACTGGGTTCGCATGAAACCACAAGCTAGGGCACACCCTGCCATGGCTCGAATATTCAAAATGGTGGCAACTGACAGGCCAAGAAGCACCATAGGGAAATTTACCCATGGTGGGTTCTTGTTATATGCAAACCACCAGGCTATAGCTCTTGTACTGTGCATCTCTGCACCGACTTCTCCCTGTGTTCTGAGTCATAGAGCCAAACTGCCTTTAATGTATTGCATACTGCTACACATGTTCTTTGTCTCCCCCTACACATAATTTGCAAAGGGAGGGGAAGCCTCTATTCACTTTAATGGGGGCATTTCCCCTATGCAAATTGCATGCATGGGGCTCATGCAATGAGTTGGGACCACAGTGGAGGACAAATATTTAAAGCCCCCCCCCCCCCCCCGTTAGGGTGACCAGATGGAAAGTAGGACAGGGCTCCTGTATCTTTAAAAATTGCATAGAAAAGGGAACTTCAGCAGGTGTCATTTATATATATGCAGAACCTGGTGAAATTCCCTTCATCACAACACTTAAAGCTGCAGAAGCCCTGCCCTGTTTTGTATCTGGTCAAGAGGCAGGGCTCCTGCAGCTTTAACTGTTGTGATGAAGAGGGAATTTCACCAGATGCTGCATGCATACAAATAAAACCTGTTGAAATTCCCTTTCTATACAGCTGTTAAAGACACAGGAGCCCTGTCCACTTTTTCATCTGGTCACCCTACACTCTGTATACTAGGATCCAAATCCTGATCCACCCACTACTGTTTCATTAAGGAGAAAAGAACAGACATAGCTGCACACTACATATTTAAAGTAATATTGAGTTTGACCCTGAGCTTTCTCTTCAATAGATGCTAGAGCCTATCTACAAATGTAGGATAAAACACTTTGAAAACGTTTTGAAAACTGTATATGGAGTGTGTCCTGGGCCCCAACTGTTCTCAAAACTGTTATAAACCGTTTTAAACCATTTTAAAGTGGTAGTGTAGATAGGCTCTGATCCATGCTAGTTCTTGTGGTAAGGATATGGCAATATGGGCTTTTGGCTTTGAGCTAGGAAACCTTTGCAGTCGATTCAACTAATTCCAGCAGCTTTAGCAGATGTTATTCAGGCACCAAGCCATGTAGCAGTCCAGATATGTTTGCTGTTTCCCTGTTCAAGTACAGGTGCTTAGCCACACAAATCAGTGCTATGGCTTATGCTTTAAGATTTATTTCTCTGCAAAACTTTTGGTGTGTGTGTTTTAAGCATATCATTAATATATCTTTCATTATGGAACACTAAATACTTTGTTGACTAAAACCTTCTCTGGTGGATTTTGAGCAATAACTGTAGTCTTTGATTTGCTTCATCTGTTCATCTGTATTAATATTATAACCTGGTTTTTCAGCAGCATAATGTTATGACATATTCTTTCAAAGGAGGTGTTATCATCAGACATGAACAGCAGAAGCTGATGCTGTTTTCATTCTGGATGCAATATGCATTAAATTATGATAGACGCTGTAGTTGGGAATTGTGAATAAATATTGTCAGCCTGTTCTTGTTATGGAATACTTAATTATATTTTACTTAACTCTGTACAAATGTGGCTGATACATCTAAAACCCAGTAGATCTCTACAGATCTTTATAAATAAAGTTTCCAAAGGCATTTCTTATTCCAAGAAGAAGGCAGAGGAGAAACTGTCAATGAATGTCCTCTCTGAGCACACACGTGCAAACACATTTTCAGAAATTCTTTAATCTAAGGGACCTTTTAATGTTGGCCATAGTGCATCTTGGCAGATTTGACCTAATGATGCCCACACAGATACACAAGTCTCTTCCGAAACAGAGGAATTTATACTGAGCACAGAAGAATAAAAAAATATACACGTAATTACGTGGGGCTTAGTGAAAGGGCTGGTGAAAGGGCACTATAGGAACTTCAAGATGAAAGTAATCAGTTTGCATATATGATGGCGCTGGAGATTACTCAAGCTCCTTTATGCAGCAACTCCCCCAACCTTCTAGGGCCCAGGTAGTGTTTCTAAATGGTTAGACCACATGGGGAGAGAAATGCCTCAGACCCATGCCCGGCATGCCTGGGTGGGGGGAAGCCAGTTGCAGGTGGGGTGAGATGCCAAGACATGGAGGTCGGCCATTGGTCACCATAATGAGGTGGCGCCACAGGAACTTGGAGGAGGGCATAGCTATATAAGCACTTCACCTCCTCTCAGCTCCCTCTTCATTTTGACTCCCTCCCTCCCTCCCTTATAGACAGTGTGGGTTTGCTGGTTGTCCTTTTGAAGGCCGAGTAGTAATTTTTTGCTCATAATCTAACTTGGTTATGAGTTTTTTCACCTACTCCACACTGTGAGACAAATTCGGTGCATTAAATAGGTTGAATCGATGTTATTTGGTCACATTTGATGGCAGTTAGGTGTGGGCAACTCGAGTGTGGGGAATATTGGTGAGCATTCCCAGGCACCCTTGGGGTGATGGGTAGTGCCTGACGCTGATGGCAGGGAGTCTTGTGGCACCAGCTAGTGGGTTGAAGGTTTACCTTTGAGGCCAACCCTCCTCACCCACTTGGAGCCATGTGGCACAGGGGCGGTGACACCAGAAGGCCTCCCTACCCCAAATGGGGAGCCCATGGGGTGGCAAGCTGTCTGGCACCACTTCAGGGGCTATGAATGGCTTGCCAGATCCTAGAAATGGCCTCCTTGAGCCATGTGGGAGAGGCCTGCTAGGAATTTACTCCCTTTGCAGATCTTTGAATAAATGTGGCCCATGTTTAAATCTATATACATGTGTCATCTCGTTATTTCTTGCCCTCCACTTCCGCAAAACCTCTTCCTGGGGCTTGGCCTGAAACCTCAGTCACACCCTTCCCACCAATTAGAAGAATTAAAAAAAAGAAGCTTTTACAAAGACTAAAGAACAGATGATGCATTTAAACGGGGGTAGGGTGACCAGATAAAATCCAGGTCAGGGCTCATGTAACTTTAACAGTTGTACAGAAAAGGGAATTTCAGCCAGTGTGATTTGTATTCAATTAGTTCCTGGTGAACTTCCCTCTTCATCACAACTGTTAAAGTTGCAGGGGCCCTGCCTTCTTTTGTATATGGTCACTCTAGTATAGTGCCTGCACCTTTAACTGTCATGATGAAGAGGGAATTTCACCAGGAACTAATTGCATACAAATGGCACTGGCTGAAATTCCCTTTTCTCTACAACTGTTAAAGTTCCATGAGCCCTGACCTGGATTTTATCTGGTCACCCTAAACGGGGGGAACCCAAGCCTTTAACTACTGAATCTGCACAGACTCCAAATGTACTCCCACATATCAGTCTCCAGGGAATGCCTCATGAACCTCCTTATTGGGAGGTGAGCCAGGGACCAGAATAATGCCATGTCCCCACCCCAGTCTCGAACAGGACCTCCCCATCCTTTTATCAGAGTTAGCCAGGGAAGGAGGGCAACAGAATCTCACACCTACGCCCGATTAGGCTGGAACAGGAAAGGGACCAGTTGTTAATTAAGGGAAAGAAACTTGCCTCAGTTGTGACAAGTGGATTGTCTCAAAGGAGACTTGATAGAACAAACCAGGTGTGAGACAGAACTCCTTGCTGCAATGTATTACAAACACTCCTAAACATTTTATATATTTATTTAGTGTGTACCCCGACTTTCCACCCAGAAAATGGTGCTCAAGGTGGCTAACAATCATAGGGACTTAGAAAAAGAGAGATAAAAACTTGGTTAAAACAACCACAACCACAACAACACATTACAAACACAAATCATACACACAGATTACAGAATAAAAGCAGCACCTAACTCAACAGATCAGCTTGCATGCCAAAGGCCCACTTGAATAAAAACACCATGGCCTGCCAGCAGGATAACAGAGGTAGGACCTACACTACTGCTTTATAACAGTTTACAACAGCATTGACAACTGTTGAGGCCCATGACAAATTCCATACACCATTTTCAAACCATTTTCAATGTCTTATATCCTGCTTGGTGGAGATTTGGCCAGAGAGGGAGCCAAGCAAGCCTCCCTCAGCAGGGAGTTCCACAATCTAGGAGTAGCCCCTGAGAAGACCCTCTCTCATGTCATCATCACAGAAGGCAGTAGTGCTAAGCGAAGGGCCTCCCCAAAATATCTTAATACATAGGCAGGTTTTTTATGGGAGAAGGCAGTCTTTCATATTAAGCAAATGAAACAAAAAGCAAAATGAATGACATAAACATCTACACATGGGGTTTAGATGGTGGGAAATTAGCTCAAGGTCAGACTCAGCATCTAAACCTAGGGCTGTTGTACATGGAAGACTAGGCTGTAGGCTGCATCTGTACTTGGAAGGGCTGGGCTGTGGTTCTGGAGAGACTGAAGAAGTCAGGGATAAGCAAATCGGGGTTCTGAGAATTCTGGACAAGGGGAAGCTGGCAGAAAGGGATTTAGGAGAGAAGTTACCAGTGAGGAGAGAGGAAGCCAGGACAAATGGAGTGCTTGAGCTATGTGCAACCCTCTCAGGGAAATGAGTACAGACTTACAGATGCACAAAAGGTATTGACAATTGTGTGTCAATCACTTCTTCCAGAAGAACTGGCTGACCACAATGGGCAAGGAGAGGAAGTACGGAGAAATAGAGAAGGCGACCTGGTCAAGATGCCCCACACTGGATGACTAGGGCAAGGCTGTGCTAAAGTGATCTGGTTTCCAAGCCAAAACCTGTTGAAAGACAGACCTAATTCTTACATACACTGACGCCTGCACTCAAAAGAGAAAGTGGGTACAGTGTATAAGGCTACTGTGTGTTGGGGGTGACAATGTGTAGGGAAAAGACTTCCAAAAGACTGAACAGGGTCTGAAAGACTCCTTTCCCAGGATCCCAACAGATTTTTCCTGAAGAAGGCACTGGGGTGCAGAGAACCCCCTGAGGTTGATAGCTGGGTCAATACATCTTGGTCTCTTTAAACTTTTTGCAAGCAGCCCCAATTGAAATGGGAGAATTAGTGTTTCCCTTGCAGTTTTCCAACTCTCCCCCCACACTCCAAACTGCAAATGTTTGTTTTTCATGTCAGGGCAAATAGCAGTTTCGGGCAGGGAATTTAAGCCCCCCTACCCCTGTACCACAGCCCCAGTCCAGTTTGCCTCCTTATTGTCGCTGCTATTTACAAACAATTAAAGATACAGAGGTGCATTCACACATCTTTATTGCTACATTTCATTTGGCCCAAAATGTAGCAGTGCTAGGGTTAAAAGAAGAAAAAGATATGGCCGCTTTAGGGAAAGCGAATTTCAAACACACATATCTCTTGAGTCCAGGCATTAGAAAAAAATTAATCAGAGTAGAGTGGTTCATATTAGGGATGTGCACTGGATCGGACCCGATCCACGATCCGAGTCCGGTCCAGTGGGAAATCGGATAAATTATCCGATTTCCGATCCCGCAGCTGGATCGGCCGATCCAATCCGAACCGGTCCGAAAAAGCTCCGAACCGGTTCGGCGGATCGGCGGATCGGCGGGCGCCCACTGGCGCCCACCGCCGCTTCCATTGGCGGGCGCCAGCGGGCGCCCGCCGATGAAAGTGGACAGCAGGGGGGGGAGGAGGGGGGCACTTACCTTCTCGGCCCGGTGGCTCCCGTCCGGCGCCGGCGCCTACTACTACCAGCAGGCTCCGCGGCCTGCTCCAGGGTGGCGCGCCGGGTGATGTCATCACCCGGCGCGCTACTCGAGAGTAGGCTGCGGAGCCCGCTGGTAGTAGCCGCCGGCGCCGGACGGGCCGAGAAGGTAAGTGGCGGGGAAGGGGGCTTACCCCCCCCCCGGAGCCGTCCGCTTCTATCCGCTGGCGCCCGCGGGCGCCAGCGGATGGAAGCGGGCGGCCCCAGGGGGGGTAGGGAGCGCGGGGGAGGGGGTTTACCTGCCGGGGCCGTCCACAGCGGACGGCCCCGGGGGGGGGGGGAGGGAGTTAGGCCCCCCCTTACCCACCCGCCGCCATTTTTTCCTCATAGACTTGCATTGCAATGCAAGTCTATGGGGAAAAAAATGGCGGCCGATCCAAAAATGTACGATTTTTGGGTCGGGATCGGACTCGATCCGGTCCGGGGGGCCTCCGATTTTGTCCGAACCGGTCCGGGACAAAATTGGAGGTCCCGATCCGGGTCCCGATCCGATCCGGGGGGCCCGTGCACACCCCTAGTTCATATCCTGTTTCCGTCCTCTCCCCCCACATGAACTTTAAGGGTGACCTTGATAAATTTACACACGCATGCACACACACAAACACACACAGTTTTTATTTATTCTGTAAAGGTCAGTCAACACTATCTGGATTGAAAGGATTAATGACAAAGTCACCAGCCCTTCCTAAAGCAGAGGATGGCTGGCTAGTTTATTGGTAAGGTATACAGCCCAATTGCCCTTAGGAATGATGGCTAATTTTATTCTTGTAAATAAGCACTTTCCCAAGTGAACTCAACAGTATTCACTTGCTAAAGCAGTGATTATTTAGTAGCTATGGATGCAATGAAAGCTTTACCATTGACTTCAGAAAGAAGCAGCTTACAGCATTTGAGCACGATCCAGCTGAAGTTAAACACTTTGAAGTTCCATTGATTTCAGTGGGGACGATTTGAGCAAGAGTTGAATTCCTCCCATTTAAATCAATGGAACCTAAAAATGCTTAAGTTTGGCTGGATCAGTTTCTTCTGTTGTTATTGCTCAGCTAAATGAAATGCACCTAAACTTTGCCTCCTAAGACTGACATTTTAAGAGGATTTGATCCTATATTCCAAAATTTTATCTTTGCATCATAGAAATTTAGTGGTGAATCTGTGTCGTCCTGATATTTCTGGAACAACTTTGAAGTTGCATCTGGGTATATCTACTGCAGAGGAGATCAAAGGATTTTAAATAATCAATTTGCATCATGTAGCAAGAGATTTAAATAGCTGTAAGTACCTAGTATTCACTTATTAAACAATGTCAGAGAGTTAGAACTATCATCCTTCCTGACAGATTCATTCAAGTGCAGATACATTTGACAGTGGAAATGGCTACATTACCTGTTGCATCAAATTTCAGCACTGGAGTAGCTTCCAATATTAATCTCCAAGGACGGGATTTCACCGTAAGAGCCTAATCTGGCTGGTGTGCTACATTATTTAAATATTTATAATATTTATATCCTGCCTTTCTTCTTAAATAAGAATCCGAGGTGGGTGACATGCGATTTTAAAACAGCATCAAACATTACACTAAAGCCCCCAGGAATTTAAATAACTTTTTTAAAAAAAATAATAGTGATGCAATCTGTCTTGATTTGTATCTGGAAACTATCCAGCAATGTAACTCCTTCAGTACTAGCATGATGTGGTTCTTCTGTTAAAGAACTAACTAAAAGTTGGCCAGATGTATTCTGTATAAGTTATTGTTTCTGACCAGTATAAAGGGCCAGCTCTGCAATGATTGTGTTGCAGTCAAACTGGGGGGTAATCAACAAGCATCATTCCTATGATCTGGAATGGAGTGCAGTTGATGTAGAAAATAGAGTTGGTAAAACACACTCCTAATCATCACCCGGGGGTTGTCTAAATGTTGTCTTTGCCCCGTGGCGGCTCCGAATTGGCGCTGCATTGAATATATGATGCAGCCATCGATTCGGAGCCACCATGGGGCAAAGAGGTGAAGATGCTTAGGACTTACTCCAAATGTTTGTGCAGAAGCAAGATCAGCATGGCTTTTCCACTGTCTGTCCTCACTCTGGTGCTGTGCCAGGATGTTCCTGGGCTGAAGGTGACCTTGGATTGGTTTCTGGAAGCCAGAAAAGGGGGAGTGGTTGGGCCTGATGGCCGCCGGAAAGCCCACGCTGCCTCCCTCCATCAAAATTGATGGGTTTGGCAGCAAAGTGGTACCAACTCAGCACCGTGAAAGCAACCCCTTGAGCATTTAAGAGTAAATCATGGCCCAGAAATATTCATAAGTTGTTAACCTGATAATTCAGGGGCAATATGACCTGCATCTAAGAATGGATAAAACCTTTAAACCCATATCCCATCAGTCTTCATCATACTATTCTGATCTTTCCTATTTTATAGGATGCACTGAAATGTGACATATGTAGCTACTTGTATTCTGGAGATGCACACATGTTATAGGATGAATTTGCAACTATAACTTCCTAGAGAAAGTCAGTCTGTGGACTTCCGTTACTCCACCCCAAGTAAAAGAATTACTGGAGTGGAAATCCATCTGCCCTTTTTGGATTTTGACTGCCCCCATCTCCAGTATTTCCGAATCTAGGCCGCATTCACTTCTTCACTCACACATCTCTCACACAGTTCATGGTTGCACCAACTATGGGTTCTGTGGTCCCAAGGTAAGCTTTTGAAACCCTGCATTAAAACCTACTTATCCGCTGCTCATATTCAGTATTGCTATCTAAAACAGGCACTAATTAAACCTAATAATAATTCTATTTCCACTCTTCTATAATTTACGTAATTCCATAAAACTGATCTAAAGCATAATACGTATTTATATCACAACATAACATATACACTTTATAGAAACCTTAAAAGACATAAAATCCTCATTTCTATTTAGTTCACATCATAATCCATAAATGCAGTTCATATTTCATTATAATTTCTCAACTTGTTTTCTTTTCTTATAAACTATCAATTCATTTATTGCTGGCTCAGCAACTTGAACAACCCCATACATAAACATCCTGAGTATTTATATCCTTTATGCCTGCAACATCTTTTTTCTTTGCAGTCAATGAGGCCTGCAGAATGAAGGCTCTCCAGGGTGACGATTTATACATTGTCAAAAAAAAAAAAAAGGAAATGCATCCTCAAAGAGAAGACAAAGAAAAAAACAATTTGCACCATATAGAAATAATTGCTATAACTGAAATAGAAATACAATATATCTCACCACAGTGGGGAAAAGGGACCAGCTGACCTGTTTGACCACCTAGTCTACTATCCTGGTGCTAAGTATTGATGGGGCCCTGCTCCTGCTCCTTATGGTTCTAGACAGTATCAGTGGAAGTATCCCTCTGAATACCAGTTGCAAGGAGAAACGAGTGGGAATGGGTTATTGCGCTAATATCCTGCTTGTAGGCTTCTCATTGGAACATCTGATTGGCCACTATAGGAACTGAATGTTGGACTAGATAGGCCCTTTCTCTGATCCAACATGGCTCATATTATGTTGATATGTTTTTGTATTACCATGACACTATCCTAAAGGACTAGATAGCATTTTAACAGTATATAACATTATGCACAGGGATTCCGGGTCCAGACCTGTCATGGATTCTACACAAACTTACACAGAGTTGTTGCATACGAAGAAAGAAATCCACCAGATGCCACTTCTCCAGGAGAACTGGATATTCCAGCAGTGATAGGCTGACCATCTGAAAAGGAGGACAGGGCTCATATAACTTTAACAGTTGTAGAGAAAAGGGAATTTCAGCCAGTGTCATTTGTATGCAATTAGTTCCTGGTGATATTTCCTCTTCATCACAACAGTTAAAGTTGCAGAGCCCTGCCTTCTTTTGTATATGGTCACTCTAGTATAGTGCCTGCAACTTTAACTGTTGTGATGAAGAGGGAATTTCACCAGGAACTGATTGCATACAAATGACACTAGCTGAAATTCCCTTTTCTCTACAACTGTTAAAGTTATATGAGCCCTGTCCTCCTTTTCAGATGGTCAGCCTAAGCAGTGATATTCCAGGACAGCTACCTCTAAATAAGTAGGTTTATGACAATAGCCCTTAAGCGCAGAGTCCATTGCACACATTATTGTTGCAATTATCATTTGACTAACTAGTTGTTTTGAGGCTTTCATTTTATGATGGCTTTTTCACCTTGTGTAGACAATAGCTGTCAGTGAGAAGAAAGCATACATGTGATTATCATTGCATGAATGTATTGTGACATTGCATGGAGCCTATCTACACATGCAGGATAAAACACTTTGAAAATGTTTTGAAAACTGTATATGGAGTGTGTCCTGGGCCCCAACAGTTCTCAAAACTGTTATAACCCGTTTAAAACCATTTTAAACCATTTTAAAGCAGTAGTGTAGATAGGCTGATGATGCCTTGTTTTCATGACCCAGCCTCCTCTTCCAACTATTCTGGGGACATGTATTAGGCTGACCATATGAAAAGGAGGACAGGGCTCATGTAACTTTAACCGTTGTAGAGAAAAGGGAATTTCAGCCAGTGTCATTTGTATGCAGTTAGTTCCTGGTGAAATTCCCTCTTCATCACAACAGTTAAAGTTGCAGGCACTATACTAGAGTGACCATATACAAAAGAAGGCAGGGCCCCTGCAACTTTAACTGTTGTGATGAAGAGGGAATTTCACCAGGAACTAATTGCATACAAATGACACCGGCTGAAATCCCCTTTTCTCTACAACTGTTAAAGTTACATGAGCCCAGTCCTCCTTTCCATATGGTCAGCCTAGACACGTTAGCATCCTGCTTACTATAAAAGTGGTGAGAAAAACACAGTGCAAGGAATACCCTGTCCTACAGCCTTGGAACCCTTTCTAAAAAATGAACCCAGGCAGTCAATGGGTGCCAATCTGCTAAACCAACACCTTGGGCAAGCCTCCAAGGTAGCAAAGCTGTTTACAAAATTAGCTAGTTGTTGGGTTTTTTACTTGCTCCAGGTGTAGAAATGTTAGCTGTGATGAAACAGTACATACACTTACAGAATCCTCCCCTATAAATTGCCCTATATAGACATGGGTATAATTCAGCAGAATATTAGCATCTGAAACAATCACAGTCCTAGTACACTGACAAATTTAGATGACATATTTTTCAAAAGGTTGTTCAAGGAAATCTGGCAGCATTCTCCATCCATCTATGCTCTGTTGATGAAAAAGGCCATGGTATATCCTATTAAAAAAGCTTCATTTAGTCTCTGACTCACAAGTTTTTTACTTTTGTCATTTTCCATGAGGCTACAAATGTGGACAGTAAAAATGGTTTAACCATCACATCATCTTAAAGAAGATGGCAAGGTCATCCCTGTTTGCTGCTGAAATAAATCCCCTCTAAAAGAAGGGTCTTGAGCGATAGTGATATCACTGTTTCATGACACCATAACAATTTATGAAAGCAGAGTTATATTTCAGAATCTCATTCCAGAACTTAAACAATTGTTTAGAGTATATAGTGAATGCCAATGGTTTACTAGAACCTCCAGCATAATTATATAAACTAGTTCTGTATATTCTTTTAGCAGCTTCTTGGCACTATTTGCACTCATTTTAAAAAAAACTGTATTAAAATGTACAGTTTTTAAGACTAAATGTCTAAATGGAATATTATTGGCAGAGCTTGTCTGTTGTGCTTGCAGTTTAAACATATAATCTCAGAATATTAGGATCCCAGTCCGGTAAAATAATTCTGGTAGATGTAATCAACATCGAGTGTACAACTCCATGAGATTCATCTTCTCTCTTAGACTTTCTTCTGGTAGGTAATTCTGTGAGTGTCCAGGTTTGGTTCTGAGCTAGAGATTCAATATCTTCCTTTGCGGCTTTGCTCCATTGTTCCCTTTCTGCTGCTGGCATCTTTGCTACATTGAGTGTGCAAGAAACTCAGCCTGTCATAAGGTAGCAGGGCAGCAGAGAATCAGATAGTTAATCAGTTAGAGACATGTTTGTACGATGTTCTTTATTTTGACTGGTTAGCCTCTTTAGCCTGAAGAGTATAAGTGTTTCCCATAATGCAGTTCTCAGGCTTGCTTCCTGGTTCTAACTGCTCTCTCTCTCTCTCTCTCTCTCTTTCTGACAGCTATGTGCTCTCTGACAGTTATGTTTTCTAATGGCAGTTAGTAAGATGTCTTCAAAAAGACTAGATAAGATTAGTTTATCTCTCCACGCCTATTCTATGTATCAGTGTTTCAGTTTTGTTCTCCACTATTAAATAATTGTCTCTAGCGTTGTTCTTAAAAAACACATAACTCTGACTTCTGCAAACAAATTCTACCATACTAATTAAGAATTGTCCTTGCATAGTATAACATTTGTGTTTACATTTGCAGTCTGGCATCCCACTCCAATTAACACCTAAACTGTATTTAAACCCTTGCGTATCTTCAGCGTGGTGGGATCTAGTTTGGCACGGAGAAGATTGAAGTACAAATGTGAACAGCACTGGATCACAGCTGAAGACTTCTCCCAAAAGAAGTGTGCATATATCACACCAAACACTTTGTTACCCAGTTGATTTCAATTCTATGCAACATTATCTATTCATTTCAATATATTTATATCCCAATTTTCTGTGAAAATTGCAAATTGCATTTTTAGGTTCAAGGTCCAACTGAAAATAATGGAACAAGTTAGTCTCAAGTCATTTAAGTTTCATTGATTTCAGTGGAATGCAGCCACAACTAACCGTAGCTAGATCAGGGTTGTAATGTTTATTACAACATCAAAAACAAAAACAAAAAAAACCCAGGCTTTTTTTTGTTACCTGATGCTCTTTCTTATCCTGGAAGTGAGTTTACATGTTCAAATTAATCAAAGAAATCTAGTCACTGCAATTCTACTCTTAAATAAATCCCATGTAGTGAAAGAGGTAGAAGCGCATAAGATTAACATGCTCTCATTTATGCCTGTATTACATTGTGATCTGAATACTGAATCTTGGAGGGCTCTGAGTACATAACTGTTAAAAGCCATTATGCACCTGTTCTGTCTTTTCCTCCTTAGCAGTTTTTTTTTCTGTAAGGAAACAAAAGATGGAAGTAGTAATGGGAAAACATAAAGAGTTACAAACTGAAGACAGCATCTAGACTAGGGTGACCAGATAAAATCCAGGTCAGGGCTCATGTAACTTTAACAGTTGTAGAGAAAAGGGAATTTCAGCCTGTGTCGTTTGTATGCAATTAGTCCCTGGTGAAATTCCCTCTTTATCACAACAGTTAAAGTTGCAGGGGCCCTGCCTTCTTTTGTATATGGTCACTCTAGTATAGTGCCTGCACCTTTAACTGTTGTGATGTGGTATTTAAAGTTAACACTGGGATATTACGGGATATCGGCAGTATGTAAAGTCAGCATTGCGCTATAATTCCACCACTAGATGGTGCTGTTTCATTAAATACAATGGAGTCTTGCCAAGAAGGGAGGTTTTCAATTCAAAATCACATGGTCACGTTTAAAGCAGCGTGCCATGAATGTGGAACGGCTATGGAGGATGAAAGCCCCAGTAAGGTTACAGGATTTTTCCTATGTGTAGAGAAGCTCTCTGCATTTGAGACAGGATGATTGTACAATAAAAGCATCTGGTACATTTTAAAGAAAGAGAATATACAGAAGTATCTTGGGAATTTCTCAAACCATAGCTAGATGTTTCTTATCAACTTTGTGTGTTTATACCTTCTCTCCTATCATTGGTTAACACCACTGATAAGTGTGGAATAGTTGCTTCCTCGAATCAACATTTTTTCAGAAGAGTGATAAGAAATTCTTCCCTTGTCCTACATTTTGCATATCAGCAAGCTATTAAATGCAGCATTTCTGGATATAGCGTTCACATCTTTGCACATCATCCTGGCTGTCTGACCTTAGGACAATGAGAGGACTCCTAGACCTTTAAGAGTTGTACAAAAGGTGGAAAAACTTCCACAGATATCACAACTACTTTCACTATAACATTATGACAAGAAAATATGTGTCTTTTACTCTTCTGTGTTCTTTGTAAATCTGGACCTGATGACCTTGACTTATTAGTTTTTTAATCTCTTTAATTAATTAAAATCAGAGATCAGGAGAAGTGTTCTTTCTTTTTCACTATAAAGTTTAACTTATCTCTCCTAGGAACTTAACTCTGTATTATGTTGTGTCAGTCTTTCCCTGAAGCTAAATGTAGATGCAGCGCTCTGCTGGTTGCTTTTTCCAAAAACAGTAAATGGAACAAGGCTAGGATGTGCAGTTTTGTTCCCTTCTTTCTGCCAATGGCAACTTTCTCAGTGATATGATCATCTACTTTAAAAAGTGATAGAACAGAAAATGAACTCTCCTAACAATAAAAGAAGCTAAAGTCTCAGAGCAGTTGTTAAGCTTGAAGAAAGTAAAAGTGCAGCAAAGACCATAGATTTATAAAATTGGATTTTTTTATCCTCTCCAACACATTACCTTCATACCAACAATGAATATAACAGAACAAATTATATTCTTACATCTGTTTCATCACATTCACTTTAGCATTAGACCTCAGTATACTCCATAGCAATAATCACCATCACTTATATTTCCCCCTCCCAAAAAAAAACTATTGTTATAATACACTATTACATATTGAAATACTGTTTGTTCGCTTGCTGGAATGTGCAAGCCCATACCTTTTGACTGAGTTTCTGTGATGTCATTGAATGTTTGTGACCATTCTAGCTGCTCACAAGGAGAAGTCATCATCAGTGACATTGACAAATAATCCAGCTTTTTAGGGGTCATAACTGAGGCCAGATCTACACAAACCTTGTGTCAACCCATTATGAATGTGGAATCGAAAGCAGGAAATAACACCATGAAAGCGGTATATGGAATGTGGATTGTGCCCCAACAGTTATCAGTGCACTTCAGTACCGCTTTAAAGCAGTAATGTCGATCTAGCCTGAGTACTTGCTTTTTCTTTGCTAACTAGCAGCCGGGGAGGGGATCAGGATTGGAAAGGGTTTTGATCCTTTGCTCCCACGGCCCTGATCTGAATCCCCATCACATGGCAGATCTTTGCTCTGACAACAGGGGCAGTTTCTTCCTGAGTCAAATAATAGCTGAAGACGTAGGGTGGTAATCACAGAATTGGGACAACAGCAGGAAAAGTTAAATTACCTCTTCCTGCATGCTGCAGTCCTCTTCCTGCTACATCCTCCTGCCCCCACTCACCCACCCAGTGCTACCAGTTAGTATAGGACAAAATCCAAGCTGTTGTAATAGAGATTCAGTGGCGTTTTCTTCATTCTTATCTCTTTACTCAGCACAGTACTGTTGCATGCTTAATGTAAAGTATATTTCGGACCTAAGAGGAAATTGAAGAATGAAAGAAAAGCTTCACACAAGGTCTGGGTGTTGGAGAAAACGGTTACACTGAGTTTAGGGCAAAGTTACATAGGCAAAATGTAGCTCAATCTGCTTGGATTTGTAGCCAACAGGGAGTGAATCTTATCCCTATTTAGGGGGGGGGGGCAGTTATGACTCGCCAAATAAGAGGAAACATAACTTTAAAAAGGAGATTTATTTGAACAAATGTGTATTTGCTAATTTATATGTTTGGATCTTAATTTAGAAATAATTAGTAGAATTTAAATAGAAATAGAGTACATCTCATCGTAGTATGGAAGACTGACCAGGTGACCTGAGTGCCTATTTATTTATTTATTTATTTATTGCATTTCTATATCGCCCAACAGCCAAAGCTCTCTGGGCGGTTTACACAAATTAAAACCATGAAAACCATTCAAAATATAAAACAACAGTATAAAAATGTAATATAAAATACAGTATGAAAGCACAACCAGGATAAAAACGAGCAGCCATGCAGAAATTAATACAGATTTAAAATACAAAGGTAAACAGCAAAGTTAAAAATTAAGCTGATGAATTGTTAAAATACTGAGAAAATAAGAAGGTCTTCACCTGGCGTCTAAAAGAGTATAATGTAGGTGCCAGGCGAACCTCTCTAGGGAGCTCATTCCACAGCCGGGGTGCCACAGCACAGAAGGTCCTCCTCCTGGTAGCCACCTGCCTCACTTCCTTGCTCAGTCTGCTGTCCAGGTGAACCATATTGTCTTCACGATAATTATCGGAAATACGATATTTAATTTGCAGCCCCATTGTGCCCTATAGTGCTGGATGTTTTAGAAAAAATGCCTATAACTTCTGTATTTTCAAAGTTACAGGCTTGAAACTTGGTCACAATGCTTATGAGGTATGCCTAAGTATATGTATGAAATTTGAGATCGATCCCTCCAACCCTTGATTTTATATGAATTTATTAAAGATCGTTTAAGTTCTGATAGGTCAAAAGTTGCATGATCTTTCAAAAATTCATATAAAATACAGGGATTTAGGGATTGATCTGAAGTTTGGCACATACGTGTAGCAACATGAGCTAGACGTGTATGAAATTTGAGAGCGATCCCTCCAACCCTCGATTTTACATGAATTTATTAAAAATCCTGCAACTTTTTGACAGGTCTGAATGAATGCATGTGGTGAGCTGTCAGTCTGACCTGTCAGAACTTAAACGATCATTAATAAATTAATATAAAATTGAGGGTTGGAGGTATCGATCTCAAATTTCATATACATACTTAGGCATACCCCATAAGCCCTGTGACCAAGTTTCAAGCCCCTAACTTTGAAAATACAGAAGTTATAGGTTTATTTATATGGCAGTCTGATAATCCAATATAATTGGGCTGAAAATTATTGTCTCCAATGATTGTCATAGGAAGTTGTATCGTATCATTATTGTTAATCGTATGTACGATAAAGAGCATATCGTATCATTATCGGACACTTTAACAATACGATACACATCCCTATTCAAATAGAGGACATCTTCAAAAAAGAGAACTAGCAGCCCCTGAAATAGAAGACTGTCCTCTGTAATGGAGGACACATGAGCAACGCTACCCCATTATTTGACCAGGACCTCAAGGAAGGAACCTATTAAGCTTCAGGAAAAAGTGGCCAAGGAAAACAGCCTCAGAGTGAGAGCCAAGACATGACTGACAGACCAATGCTTGAGCACATCTTTCAGTACAAGTATTCAGTGCAGAGAAGGGGCAAGCTATAGGAATTCACGTTAGTGAATTTTTCAAGCAGTGGAGTGAGGGCCGTTGGAAATGGCAAAACAATTTAAAAACAACCACGTGTCGGCTTTCTCCCTGGAAAACTCAGATCACACAAGTAGATTCCAGCACTTGGGTATTTCAAAACAAACTCCCTGTTTGTTTGCATTTTCATCCATGTTTGTTTCTGAAATGATTTAATAGCATTGAGACCACTTAGGACTAGCTTTCCCTCCCACAGATCTACTTCTGTTTGTATCAAGGCATTCAGCTTAATGTAAATGGTTTTTAAAAAAAGCAATGGATTTCTAGTAAACATTTCTGAATGCTGACTACACTTTCACATCTTTGTGGGCAATGTCTGGAGGAGTAGCCATACTGGTCTGTGTTTCAGCAAGGATCACAGAATCCTGTAGCATCTTAAAGCCTACAAAATTTATTCCAGCATGAGGTTCCATGGATGAGAAGCATAACTTACTTCCTGGGCAGGTATATATAAGAGAATAGGAAGGTGTCTTTTGCTAGGTCAGATGATTTGTGTATCTAGCCCAGGCATGTGGAATCACTTTCAGCCTGAGAGCTGAATTCAAATTGTAAAAATAAACCTCTCAGGGGCCACATTCCAGTGCCGGGAAGAGCATAGGCAAAAGAAAAAAAACCGAATACACACACAAAGTGCCACCATATTATAGCTTAAAGCTCTTGCTGCCTGTAACTAAGCATTAAAAGAAGCATTTCAACCTGATAGAAAGGGGAAAATATTGAAGAAAAGCCAGGAAACCAAATGAACAGCAGTAGAGTGTGGCTAAGGGAAGGGTGTGTAGCCTTCTTGGGATTACCAGAGTGTCTGGTTGGAACCCTAAGAGGGCTGAATTTGGGCCCCAGGCCTGAGGTTCTCCCTCCTGATCTAGCCATATATTTCTGCTCCATCTATCGTTATCTAGGCTCTCTGCCAGAATCCTTCCCCATCACCTCCTACATTTTTTTTAAAGTTGAAAGCGGCAGGGATCCAACCTGGGACCTGCTGCATGCAAGCAACATGAAAAAGACTGCAATCAAACAGGGAGCGAAACGTGCAATACATATTTTTGGGATGGGCCAATCAGCTATGGCCCATCCTAATAATGTAACATCGTCTCCAATGATTATCATAGGAAGTTGTATCGTATCATTATTGTTAATCGTATGTACGATAAAGAGCATATCGTATCATTATCGGACATTTTAACAATACGATACACATCCCTATTCAAATAGAGGACATCTTCAAAAAAGAGAACTAGCAGCCCCTGAAACAGAAGACTGTCCTCTGTAATGGAGGGTTGGAGGGGGGAAACGTATACTGTGAAGTCAAACAGCAATGAAATACAAGAAGTACAGTCTGTGAGAAATTGCCTTCCCCATGCCACCCTCATGGGCACAGAGCCACCCCGTGTGACTCCATGCCCATTTTACGACCCGGGACAATGGAAAACCCGGGATATTCCCAGGTTCTGTTATCCCGGGGTTATCCCAGGGTCATCCCTATGTTGGACCCGGTTGCCCCTAGATCCCCTGTGCATCATGTGGATGCACAGGGCCGACCCAGGGATGAGCCTGGGATAAATCCCTGGTGTAGACATGGCCATGTCTAGTGATCGAAGAGGGATTATCCGAACCCGATTCAAGGTGCTGGTTTGAACCTATAAAGCCTTATATGGCTTCGGACCACAATACCTGATGGAACGCCTTTCCCAACATGAACCTACCCGAACACTACGTTCAACATCTAAGGTCCTCCTCCGAGTGCCTACTCTGAGGGAAGCTCGGAGGTTGGCAACAAGAGAGAGGGCCTTCTCTGTGGTGGCCCCCCAATTGTGGAACGATTTCCCCAATGAGGCCTGCCTGGTGCCAACATTGTTATCTTTTCGGCGCCAGGTCAAGACTTTCCTCTTCTCTCAGGCATTTAGCAATATCTGATGAGCCTGGGTTTTGTTTTTTTTAGGCTTATAGGTTTTTAAAGTTATTAGAGTGGTTTTAAATGTATGTGTATATTGTGTGTATATTGTATGTTTTTGCTGTTTTAACTTTTGTATATTGTTTTTAATTGTTTTAATCTTATGTAAACTGCCCGGAGAGCTTCGGCTATGGGGTGGTATACAACTGCAATAAAATAAATAAATAAAAATTATGTTGTTGGCAATGTGAAAGGAGCTGTGGTGACTTTGTGTGAAGATTGGGAGAGAGCCAAGTGAAGGCGCAGTAGTGGGAAACTGGATTTACTATATTTATTCAAACGAACTGCCTACATCCAGTGTAGATTTGTGGCTCCAATGTCAGTGGGGCAGTGAATCCACTCTGAGTTTCGGTCAGAATCAGTCAGAACTCTGAAGGAGAACCTTGGATAATGTAAAGAGTATTAAAACCCTATAGTACAATAGCAGCTGCAAAACTTCTCTGGGTTCACATTATTATGCAAAGAACCTACATTCAACATAATATTTCACCTTGAAATAATTAGGGCTTTGCCATTGTTATTTAAAACAATATATTTTTAATAATACTCTTTGTATCAAGGTAGGCAAGTCACAGGAATGCCCTTTTGCCTTTGTGGCACCTCCAGGAGCTCATAGATGACTCATCCCTATGTGCCATCCCTGCCATGCCACATTGTGACTGACCTAACCTATTTAACACAATGCACCATACCCCTAACAGATAATTAAACCCCAAGAGGTTCAGTATGGATTGCCGCTCTACCAACAACAAAAAAGCACAACTGGACAATTTTTGCCCATAGCAAAAACATCCTACTCAGTTCCACAATGGCAACCACAGCATGATCACTATGGGGTGAGTACAAGTGGCCCGTCATTTCAGACTAGGGATGTGTATCGTATTTGGCACATATGTGTAGCAACATGTGCTAGACATGTGTATGAAATTTGAGATCGATCGTTCCCACTCTCGATTTTACATGAATTTATTAAAGATCGTGCAACTTTATTGAGAGCTGGTTGACTGGGCCTCTGTGCTGTCATCTTGTTGTCTGCTTTTTTCCCATAGGCTTGCATTGGGGGAACTGTGTGCATAACTTTTTTATTTGAAATGATAATGACATGAAACTTGGGGAGCCAGGACTAGCAAGATCCAATCTGCAATGTCCAAAAAGTTTCATGTCTCTATCTTTTCAAATTAAAAAGTTATAGGGGGTCCCCCAAAAGTAGGGTGACCATATTTTGGAAACCAAAAAGGACAACATGGCCGCCCCAAGGGGGCGTGCCCACCAACATGCCCAGCCCTCAAGGGGGCGTGCCCACCTGAACATGGCCTTGATCACATCTCTGGTTTCACAGACACAATTAAGACAAACTGTTCTACGTAACATCTTAATGTTAAAATCACTGATATAAAGAACAAGTTAGACATTCATTGTACCTGAAATTAACTTCACTCACTCCTACTTTTTTTAGCTTTTGTTGTACTTTGAAGCTTTTGCTATACTCTGTGTGATACAGTCTCCCCGTCCCTCAAATATCTTTTCTGACTGCAAATCCTTCACTGGATGACCATAGTCTCACCTTTCCTAACATTTAACACTCTTTCTCCATCACCTTTCTCACACCCATACTCACAGATTCAGCATACTGCTACCACTGAACAGGTGCAGTAAAATCTAGTACAACAAACTAGCAACCTAGCATTCAGAAAGAGTATAAAATATAATTACCCTGTAAACATTGGCCATGGAACAAAATGGACTAAAGGCTTGCAGTCACTTCTCCCTAGCACTTCTTAGCTTAGCCGGATCCACACCAAGCAGGATATAGCAGTGTGAAAGCAGTATATAAAAGGCAGGAGCCACACTATTGCTTTATAGCAGTATTGAAGTGCACTGACAACTACTAGGGCCCATTGACACATGCCATATACCGCTATATCCTACTTGGTGTAGATCTGGCCCTTGTTTCAAGTTCAGGTTTATCAGTGAGAAACTACTCTAAAAATGTGTCATTATATCTCTGGTTCATTAGCCATGTAAACAAGACCATGGTTAGTAGCTATACAAAGAAAGGCTGGAACAGTTGCCCATTATCACAATGCTAGCTAAACAAGGATCTTTCCCTCCTTTTATCCAAATATTTCTTGAATTTACACTGCCTCAGTGTGCAGAGAAAAAAAATCCCAATCAGGGACCCAAAGAAAACTGCCCAAAGAAATGACAGGTACAAGTCCCATTGATTTCAATAAAGCTTACTCCCAGATAAATGAATATAGGATTGCAGCCTCTTCACATCTGTTCACCTTACACTAGCAAGTGCAAGCCCCTCCTGTCAATGACAACCATGCATTTACAGAACCTGGACTCGTGGATCATATAACCAACAGGTGCTCTCCAGAAAGATGCTTTCACAGCCTAGCAGATCCAGACACTCAGAAAAGACAAGCCACACTATGCACTCACATATTATCTTGCTGGGACAGGACAATTCCCAGCATGACCAGATACAAAAGAGGGCAGGGCTCCTGCAACTTTAACTGCTAACCTTTCACCAGGTGGGGGGATGGTAAATACACAAAGCCACACTGTAAAATAATCAGAATCTCAAAGCCATACAGAAAAGCAATATTTGGAACGGAGCTGACAGTTGTAAGAGCGTGTACCCCTTTGCATGTAGTATAAAAATAATCAACAACATTTGCATCAGCATCAACACAAAAGCAGTTTTGGAGCCACATTTATTTTTATTACAGGAACAAACCAATGGTGGTGTTAATGATGGGGAATCCACTTACTTAAGGCAAAAATAAAAAATCATTCACACCCACCCACACACCCAAGGTAAAATAATAATAATACACACACACCTCACACATGCTTACCAAAGGCAATAAAAATTTAAATCCACACACCACTGCACACTCACCCAAAGGGGAAAAAACCCACACCTTCTCCAGGACAATAAAAAAACCTCCCCACAAACACTTAAGGGGGAGGAATAAAAATCCACCCCACCCCCCACCAAAGACAAAATAATAATCCACAAGGCCTTCCACCACCATGTACCTTCTTTGCCCTGATGCTGGCCCACGCTGCTGGTCGTATTTACTGCCACTGCTTTTCCATTGGCTTCTGGTGCTGATCCTGCCACTCCGCTGCTGGTGGTGGGTGCTGCTTCGGTTTCTCTTCTCTCTTGTCACTCTTCTGCTCTTCTTTTTTCTACCTCTGCTCTCCTCCCCGCCAAACATCTTCCTTGTCTTTCTTCTTTGCTGCTGCGACGAGCCCCAAAGAGGCCGGAGGCGGCGCAGAAGAGGCGAGAGAGATCGGCCCTCTCCCGCGCTGCCTCTGGCCTCCTCGGAGCTGGTCGCCTCCATTGCTCATTATGCAGGGCATCTGCATAGGATTCTGCCCTAAATAAATGTAAAAAAAATAAAGGAATGTTATCAGGCATCTACTTTGATCTTGTTTTGGTGCTATGCAAAGATCTTTTTTTAAAAAATTCCAGCGCTTTTTAAACCTCTGCCACTTGGTGTTTTGATTTCATTCTGCTGACTGCTTTGAGACTGATCTTTTAAATTATGGTGTTTTAATATTTTTGTTTAAAGTTCATTTTAATTATAATTTTGAACTTTTTGCAAGCCAACCTGGGTACCTGTTGAAGTAGAAATGAAATAAATAAATAAGTAAATACCAACTAGTACCCATTTTAGGCAAAGGCAGACTATATCTACTACTCTTCAATTCTCCATCATTATACCCACAGGTGAAAATCCAGTAAGCTGGAATGATTTGGTGAAGAGTCCCCCATGCTTTCTGCATGACACAGCTTTCACTGTCCCTCTTCCCCTAATCTGGCATATGGAAGTTCACATGGGGGAAGAGACCCTATCAGTATCTGGAGTTCAGTAATAGATTAAATCAGTAGTTTATTTTCACTTTACCTCAGAGAACTCACCTGGCTGAGGATGCTCTAAATGAGAGCTGTTCTGTCTTGGCACCAAAATCAAAGCATCAGATTCAGCAGAAAGAAAACCTAGTTTTAGCACTCAAGCAAGCTGAACCTATATAAATTGTAAAAGAAAAAAAAAGAAAAAAGAAAGAAAAAAAGATTGCCATGCTGGCCCACAAAGAAAAAAAAATCCAAAATCCATAGTTGGGCAATTTTATGCCATTTTGGGTGGCCCTAATAAAAGATATCTACATTATAAAGATGCATTCCAATTACTTTCCTCACTATGAGGGCTAAAATAACACGAGGATTGCTTGTATACTTCACGCTACTTGTATATTACTGTGAAGATTTTTTAAATGTAGAGGTGTAGCATTGTGTCAAAAATTTCTTGAACATTTGTTTTGACCCTTCTCATTCAGTTTGATAGGGAAAAATGCTTTTGGAAAGAAATTCAAAGCAATAGAAAAGTTTGGAAAAAATCGCATGGGTGGGTTCAGGGTTCTTGGGATTATCTTATTTTAGAGATGGCCAAGGAGTGCATATGAGTGCCCTGTCTGTACAATCGCGCTAGCCAAGAACAAGGCCCGGATGTCGGAGGGGAGGAGGCTGGAACGACGCACACCCAGAAGTGTGGGTGTGCGTCGTTCCAGCCTCTTCCCCGGCCGATCTGGGCCTTGTTCTTGGCCAGCGCAATCGCGCTAGCCAAGAACAAGGCCCGGATGTCGGAGGGGAGGAGGCTGGAACGACGCACACCCGGAAGTGTGGGTGTGCGTCGTTCCAGCCTCTTCCCCGGCCGATCTGGGCCTTGTTCTTGGCCAGCGCAATCGCGCTAGCCAAGATCAAGGCCCAGATGGCACGGGAGAGGCCCAATTTTCCGGACTTTGGGGGATATTTTGAAATTTCCCCCCCGGACTCAAATTTGGCCCCCTTCTCCGGGCATGTCCGGGGGGATCCGGACGTCTGGTCACCCTACCCAAAAGCCCCACCCCCCGCTGTAACTTCTTCATTTTTAAAGATAAAAACTTGAAACTTCTGGGACATTGAAGATGGAAACTGGCTGGTCATTTGTGAAAAAAATCAGAGCAATTGCTCAAACCCTCGATTATCTATGATTTTTTTTAAAGATCATGCTCATTCTGAAAGCTGCACGATCTTTAATAAATTCATATAAAATCGAGGGTTGGAGGAATCGATCTCAAATTTTATACACATACTTAGGCATACCCCACAAGCACTGTGACCAATTTTCAAGCCTATAACTTTGAAAATACAGAAGTTAAAGATATTTTTTCTAAACAATTCAGCTCTATAGGGCAAAATAGGGCTCTGAATTAAATATTGGATTTCCGATAATGATCAGAAATATGGTACGATTTACCTCCGATATAATCCAATCTGGATTTTTTTTAAAAAAGTGATTTCTGATAATGAGATGATACAATAATTTTGGGCGTGCACACCTCTATTTCAGACACTCTTTTAAAAATGTAAGAATATAAGAAAAGCCATGCTGGAGCAGACAGAGGGTCTATCTAGTCCAGCATTTTCTTCACACAGTGGCCAACGAGCTGTTGACTGGAAATACACAAGCAGGACATGAGTGCAACAACACCCTCCCACCCATGTTCCTCAGCAACTGGTAGATATAGGCACATCATATCTGTTTCTAGAGGTAGCACATAGCCATCAGAACTAGTAGGCAGGAATTTGTCTTAACACCCTTTAGAGCCATCCAAATTGATGGCCATCACTACTTTCCCTTCTATTCACTTTCACCACTCCCATAATTCCCTCTGTCCCTAATTTTCTCCATTTCCATTTCCACTTTCACCCTCTCCCTCACCATTGCTGGCAAAGTAATCCCTTTACGAATGGAAAGAAACTCACTTCTGGACAGCTCCATTGTATTAATTTACAACATCATGAATGTTCTTGTAGTTTATTTCCATTCTGGAATGGAATATACATACTGACCCAGGTTCTCATGATCACGAGGGGGGAAATAAGCCACGGTGGCTTATTTCTCCCAAGGCTCATGCAGATCATTATTCTGGGGTGATTAGCATAATTAACCTTGGCAGCATGGCTTGCCATGTCATGTGGACTCAACAGGGGTGGCTTATTGCCATGGTTAACAAGCCACCCAGAACCAATGAGCTGTTCTAGGACAATTATGCATGGTGGGGGAAATAATCCACCATAGTTTATTTCCCCCTCCATGGTTGTGCAAATAGACCCATTTGAAAATTTAGTTTTGATGCCAGAAAACATCTAGTTTCCACCTAATTAATGGAGGCACAGCCGTGCCTCCATTGTTAAGGGCCGTCAGTAAAAAAACACATTCCGCCATGTTAAAGTGATAATTGGGGGGGGGTCATTCTAACAGCCATAAAATCGAAAATGTTTCATCAACCTTTCTGAGATTTACAGGTGCCAGAAAGAAATGTTTGTTTTACATTACCTGAAAATTTCAAGAAGATTGGTGAAAGATTGAGGGAAGGAGAGCAGTTTAAGGTAGAAAAGGAATACAAAACTCTCTCCCTGCTTTTGTAAAATTTACTTCCGGGTTGAGAATTTTTGTGCTCTCAATTTGCATAATTTCTAGAGCCTTATTAACTAATCCAGTGGTGGGGTCTTCTTCCTCCTTTCTGCTTTGGGAGAATGAGAATTTCACTTGCACTTTCTGCCTCCTTAGGGAGGATGTGGCGTTAAGGCTTGTGAGCCTTAACTCCCAATTTCCCTGCTTTTTGGTGCTTGGTTGGAAACTGTAGAGCCCTAACATTGTTTTTGTAAACTGTAGGTTTTTTGTTTAATGAATATTGGTACCATGTACTGCAAGTAAACTGCTTCTTTAATAACTCCTGATTTGAGTGCAGTTGGTCCAACAATTGTTTGGAAGACAGAATTCTCAAGAATTGATTCAGTGTGCTGTATTTTACCTATTAAGCAATTGCATTGCTGAATAATACACCATGCTACAGACTAATGCTTTTATGAGCTCCTTTGAGTGGGACTGGAAGTAACTTAATCCACATAACTGACAGTAACTAAGATGCACGTTCTATGGAAATTTACAACAGTTTGCAGCACGCTTTATTTATTTTGCATTTTCATGTGGATGAATTCTGCACGTCTGCCACCAAAGATTTAGAGATTTAACTGCAACTATACAAATTAAATAGCAGGACTGTCTGACTTTAGGCAAAGTGTAAATTATTTATAGATCTAGTTGCTGGATGGCATGTTATTGGACTGAGATCTAACGATATTCTTAGGAGGGGGGAAATCTTTAGGATTGGGTATCATGCTGCACACATTATTTGTATATAATGTTGTCAAAAGAGATAACAGTACTTAGCAAGACGAGCATGGGGCTTTAAAATATCTGAACACTGGAGGGCACCTCATAGCCCTATAACTCTCCCAACACATCTGCATTGTAAGTTGTACATGGGTTATACTAATGATTGTGTGTTTGTGCAAGAGCAGAATAGGCTGGCTTTTAGTCCCTCCTTTCCTTTTTTCCCTTAAGGAGGAGGGGAAGTATGATTTGCCACCCATTTTAATTGTGTAAATGCATTTGACATCTGAGCTGCATGGAATATGTTCAGCATTGAAGGTACAGACAAATAAACCTATTTTTAGAGCCTTAATATGTAACTTGACTTCACTTACAGAATTTTGTCTTTAATATGTTACTGGAGAGCAAGTATCAGCAAAATGGCTCCTTCATGAAGTCTGCTACACATCATTACTCTTTATTTATTTATTTATGTATTTATTTATGTATTTATTTATGTATTTATTTATTTATGTTATTCCATTAACACAAAACCACACCAGCTAGAAAAGAGAACATTTATTTTATTTTATTTTTAAAAAAGTGAAAGCTAGGTTTCCTTTCATGCAATATAATCTCTAAAAATTTCTGGAGTATAAAATTGATATACAATCAGGAATTAAGCAAAAGTAAACACAGGGGATCCAATCCAGATGGAGGCCTAGTATTGGAGTTTGGAGGGAATTTTTAAAAAACTTTTTGCCTCCCATTGTGGTCCCTAGGTAAGCAATTTGCATTGCCAAAAAAAGATTTGCATTGCAGGATAAACATGGGAGACCAATCTGTATTGGTCTCCCATGTTTATTTAGAATAAGAGGGAAAGATGTGGCTGCTAGCTACATCTTTAAAGTAACAGTTATTTTGACCCTATGGACTATATGGAGTTTGCAACCGTCTGACGTTTTCCTCAGTTTTTCTTTTCTTCAACTTCATCTCTCTACCTCCTGTTTTCCCCCCTACAAGTCCCTTCTACCTGCATTGATTTTCAGATCATTGCCAACTTTGTCTCCGTTTCTTCAGATACTCTGTATCTTTGATCTATCACCCTCACCCTCCTCCCTTCTGCCCCCCAGCCCCCCAAAGAACATACATCTGTGGAGTTTCTTCTGAGATTCCTTTTATTAGCCTCTTCTCTTGTCCATCTCGTCATCTCTGGTCTTTTCCTTACACAATGTTCACCCACTCTTCTTCAGATTCTTCTTTTTCAGTCTATTGCCTACTTCCTTCAGCCTTTTTTACCTCTCAGCTTTCTGCCTACCTCTTAGCATCCCTAAGTTCTCGGACCTTTTCTCACTCCTCAGCTTATCCTACAAACCTAATCACAAAGTCTTGTGGGGTTCATCCCAGCCAAACCGAATGTTCCTTCCCTCCCAGAAGTCTGGATTGCAAATGATTTTGTTTTCTGAACAACTAAATATTCCATGTCAGCCCTCCCAATCAGTTTCAGCAGCAACATCAACACTAGTGCAACAGAATATAGATAGGCAGATAAATTGCAAGGATGGCAGAGTAAACATGGTGTTGATTTGGGTAGTTATGGAATAAGTCCTTCTTTGTGTGAATAGCCAGCAAATATTTTAAATAATAAAATGCATTCCCTAGACTTTTCTTATTTACCTGTACACTCTGCTGCTTGTGACAGCTTTTACTATTGTTGTATTCTGTTCTCACATGCAGATAAATGTATTGTTAGTTTATTTAGTATATCGCCCTCCCAGCTTTCCTCCAATGAGTTCAGCTGAGGGTATTGTACATGTCCCCGCTGACATAGAGAAGACACATGGCTGATAACGACTCATGTCTTCACCTATCAGCCTCTGTGGTAATATCTTGTAAACAATAACATGATGTGACATCATCACATCCTTTGTTTCCTCTGCAAGTTCCAGCCAGTTAGTGGCTACATGGACATGGAGACTGTGATGACATCATATCATGTGACTCTTTTACTAGGCATTACCAGGGAGACACCCAGAAGAGATATGGGTCAGCAGCAGCAATAACCAACCCTAGTAGCATCTAGTTAGGCCCTTAGGCTACATTCCTATGCACAGTTACTAGGGAGTGATTTGAACTGAATTTAGTGGGACTTATATTTGAGTAAACGTGCTTAGGACCAGTGGGTGCTAGTGGCTCCAATTTCAGTGGGGCTGTGAATCCATTCAGTTAGAATCAGCCAGAACTCTAATAGGGCTAGCTAGGTGCTGAACTCTATCCCCCAAAATAGTTTCAAAACCTTAGATAGATCCTTTAGAACCAGAACCTGGCTGGTTCTGACTGAAACACAAAATGGATTCACAGCCCCAGTGAAATCGGAGCCACCAGTCTCCACTGCCAAGGCCCGTACTGTTAGTTGGACCATCCTTGGTTTTGGTGTTTCTACAGCAAACTACTAAAGATTCTTTAATTGGAGAAGTTCAGAAGTCTTCATGACAGATGGCACCCAGGAAATAAAAAAATGTGGGGTGCATTGGATTGTTAGGTTTCTCTTCCCAGCAGTGGAAAGGAAGACATATTTAATACTTCGTTTATATATTACATTTTAATTCCATTTTATTCAACTTGGCACATGAGAATTTAGTTCTCTTTATCACTTAGTGCCATATTTTTCAATATTGCATTTTAATATTTTTTAAGAGACTTGAAAGGAATATTTATATTAAAGGAGGTGTTTGAGAATGTATTGGTCACAGCAGGCTGAATTGGGGCATGTCGTTTTACTGCAGACAAAATGTGTAACTATTGAAAAATACATACAAATAATAAATTAACACAAGCAATAATCAGGCATGGCAAGAATAGAGGCATTGCAATAACTAAGTTATTGTTCTTCATTCTTAAAAAAAATGACATAATGTAACATGCAGAAGCTGCAGTTCCTTAGACCTAGACCTCTGTACTTGTTACTATTTCATGCAGAAATATACATTTTGTATGTATTTCAATGCATCAAATGCAACTGTGCATCGAGCTATTACATACAGTTCCATGTAAAATACAAATATTCTTTGGAAATATGCAAAGCCCTGGAGCCTCTGTACAGTTTGGCAAGTCTCATTAGGAATAGAGAAAATCATTTCACACAGCGATAATGAAGGGAAAGAATATTGCTATGCTCTTGAGCTTCCTTTCTTTCGTCTCTATAATAATAATAATAATAATAATAATTTATTTCTTACCCGCCTCTCCGTCTGGATTAAGGCGGGGAACAACAACATGATAAAATACATAAAACTGATTAAAACATTACACATATTATTAAAATTGCATAAAAATAAGGAGGCTGTGCCCATTGGCTGAGGCTTCCGGAATGTTCTGCCCCTCAGTCTGTACTCCCCATCCATTTTTCTCATATAATTTGTACCCATGACATTTTCCCATTTTAACCCAGGAGTCTCACATGTTCACCTTTTGAAACCCACAAAATCAATCGGATTCACTTTTTTTTTTAAAAAAAAAGTATGCATCTCACATTAATAGTTATAAAAACTATTCCACACAAAAAAGCACTGTTTAAATGAATGGCAGCCTGTCCCATTCACAAAAGTACCTTCCTAATCTATCAACCCACCACACATTTGAAATTTTATGCCAGTATTTCTATATCTCTTGTTGCTTTATAGCCACATCTTAATAATATGATTACCTTTGCAATATCCCATGGAACCTGAAAGATCAGGTGTTATTTTTATTCTCCAGACATTAATGGCCTAAGTTATGGACCAAGGAAGCCTGTAGCCCAACAAAACATTTAAGCCCAAATTCTCTTCCTTCAGAACTAATCAACGGCTCTGAGCCTTGCCGATGGTCAATTTTGGAAAAGGGAATCCTATGCAAGACTTCACCTTCTGAAATGCCATTAGCATATTAGGCTGAGCATCATGTCATAATTTGTGGTGCAAATCTAAGCCCAATTCAGATCAATTAGATTTCTGAGAAACATGCTGCTGTTCCCCAGCAACTGGCACATAAGTGGCATGCTGCCTCTGATACTGAGGGCAATAGATAGTTGTCAAGATTAGTAGCCATTGATTGCCTTATCCTCCATGAATTCATCTAAAGGTGTAATGGCAATCATCATCACACCTTGTGGTAGCAAATTCCAGGGCCTACTTTCAGAAGTTGGGTGGCCACCATTTGTTTTTAGTCCAGAGCCCCTCCTAAAACAATAGTATGTGATGATGGAAAGTCACTCTGACAGGAGCATAGCTGAAAACAATAATACCCCCCTGGAGCACCATTTCTTTTAAAAACTCAGAACATCCTCCCAGAGTGATGGTGCGTCATCACATATCATTGTTTTACCAGCAATTCTGGATTTTAAAAAAACACTAAGTGGGCTTCAGCCACTGGGAAAAATAGTACTCCACAGACCAGAGCTTTTCTCCATCCCAAACTTTGTCCCCCTAACATTGAAAAATGATGGAGGTGTTAATGCAAAGATTCTGAGGAGAGAATTTTCATCTCAGTTCTTAAAACACATTGAGCTTTGTCATGGAGCAGGATCCTGAAACCTTGCTCTCAGATATTTGTACCCCCTTGTCCTCTGAAGTAGAGACTCCAGAGTTAATACTTCAGACAGAGGATTTGGTCACAGAACGGCATGTGCTTCCCCAGCATCCATTTCCTCAGAAAGATCCCAGGTGTTGACAGCATCAAGAGGAGGTTGACTTGCCATCATCGGACTCTTGCCATGAGGACACTTCCATGCCTCAGACATTCCCATATTGTTGCAGCTGGAGGCTGCTAAAGCAGGCCAGGCCCCTTTGAGAGACAAAGCCTCTTTCAGTGTGCAGGTGGAGCCAGCCAGCCTAAATGCTTTTAAAAAACCCTCTTATTTAAGGCTTAGACTTGATCTGCTCCTTGTTGGAGCAACATACAGACAACCTGTCTCTGTCTGACCTCCAGCTCATCTCAGAACTTTCAGGGGTGCTGATCTATTATCATCTGGTTTCTCTGAGAAACCTGATTTAACCTGGCTAAATATCTGACCCATATCAGAGCCCTGCAGGCCAGGCTACAGAGCAATCAATAGAACACACAGCCTCAAATGGTATACACTGCTGTTGCTGTCATATCTAGTTTTTCCTCTGCACTGTAAACCAAGAAACCCCGATTTAAATCTGAATCTTATTAGGTGACCTTAAGCAAACTTTTGTCTATCACTCTTAGCCTTCCTCCTACCAATTGCTCTAAGGGTATGATCATGTTGACCTAATGTTTATTAAGTGTTCCCAATACAAAATAGATATATTTCACAGTATGCCCTAAGCACTATTCTGCTTTTATGTCTGAATACAGTACTTGGAGTACACAAAGGTACATGTGTAAAGTGGTAGGGAAAACACATGGCTACACTGCATGCACGGGCCCCACCTCCAATCTCCTTGTATGCAAGCCCTATTCTCTGTGTCCCTTACTTCCCCATATTGAGTGGGGTGGTCTGAAGGGGGCTTCTACTTGTTTTCACTGGAACACAAGTAGAACCACCACACAGCCCTGCTTTATCAGGATTCCCACTTGTGCAACAGTTCTACTTGTGTTCAAGATGAATATGACTAGGGCCTAATCTACACCTGCAGCCCTTTCACTATGGAAAAGGGATGCTTCCGAATGTTCCCCGCTTCCGTGATCGGCACTCACAGGGCACAAGTGACTGATCTTTACCACAATTACAAGAGTGCCATTGCGGGAGCATGTGTGCCCCATTACAGCACTTCCACATGTGTACTGGTAGAAGTGGGCTGGGCTAAGCAGATGGCTACGGGGCAGACATTTTTTTAATTGACTCATGAGGGATGCGCATGCACACACACATGCAGCAATACATGGGGGGATAGGAACTCCATCGAATATGAACTTCCGTGCAGAGATATGTTTGTATTAACTAAAAAAAAACCACACTCAGTGGTAAAACATGCCGATACCCATCCAAGACAAGTGGCAGAAATGGAGTACAGGTCCACTCCTGCACACCTCCGCTACCCATGCACACATCCCTCACAGCTGATTGGCTGTTCGCTGAAACCAGAACTCCCGGCGAACAGCAATGACCTCGCAAAGGGGGGACCACACCGCAAACATTCTTCAGAATAGAAGCAAGAGCGCTAGAAAAACGGCGCCAAAAGCAGTTAGGGATATTCTGGGAAAACTGAGAGGTGGACCCGAGATCGCCACGGGAGCAGGTGAAAGTCATGTGCCCCATTAGTGATGACTGTGATACAACCCTGCAATAAATGGCTGGTGGAGACTCCCCAGGTCTCATAGTTAGAGGAGAGGAGTGTTTGCAAGGGGATGGGGATGCATGCACAGCCCCATCTCTCTTTCATACATTTTTGTACCCTATTCATAACTCCTGAAGGGAGCTCTAGTGAAATGAAAAGGTGTTGCTTCCAAGTAAGTGGCTCAAGATCATGATGTGAATGGAAGTCTTGTTTACTTGAATCACAGTTCTGTATTTCTCATATCACTGTCTTCATAGCACATAAAATGAAATTCAGAAAAACTACCTAATAAAAAGCTGAAGTTTCTAACATTTTAATTTACTATTGAACCTCCCAAGTTTCTCTTTTCTGTATAACTGGAGTAAAACATTAAAGGTTCGCAGAGGCTGGGCTGCCCAGTGGGACTTGTTAGCAGAAAGAAAGCCCTCAAGTGCTACCTTTCTGATTAAGATCATAACACTCAGCAGGGAATCTGTTCTGAATTTCACAGGCTGGTTGTGGGGTGGAGGGGAGAACGAGATGCCAGGGGAAGACTAAGTTATGCCCATGCTGAGCAAAAATTCCAGAAGTAGAGGCTGGTTTACTTGGTACAAAAATCAGGAGAAGAGGGCAAAGGGCTATATGACTTAAGAAAGTATAAGAAACAAAGTGGACCAACTCAAATACCCCAGCCGATGGGAGCTTCCCTCCTGAAGCTAATAGCAGCTTTCACAGGAGTGGGGTTCATCAAGATTGCAGTAATACAGAAAGGTTAACCCCCTCCCTACTGCAGTCCCCAATCTGACTCTCACCCCACAATTTAAGTTCTAAAAAACAAGCCCACCAATTGGTTTGACACAATAAAGTTAACATGCAGATTGACCTCAGGACTGCCTAATTCATATAGAAAGCGGGAAGTCTGGATTTTAGCGCAAAAAAGGTCTGTGGGTTAGTCATGCCTAATATTTATCTCCTCTAGCCTGCCACCACTGTGCCTCCTGGTAGCAGGAGCAATAGCCTCAGCATCAAAGAAGCCACCACGCACCCCCTCTGACTGGATGGGCACACCCAACAGTACCAGCACTGTCCGGCTGATGGAGCCAAATGGCCATTTGACTCTAGATGGCAGCAGGCAGCCACCATCTTATATTTCCCAAATTCCAATGTGTGGCAAGCAATGCTGTGTGGGGAAGGGAGGTGCCGGTGGCAAAAGCCCAGACAGAGTAGGCATCAGTTCCAGTGGGCCCTGGCAGTTGCCCAAATATTCCAGAATTGCCTTAACATCATTTTCTTTAACTGTTTGGAAGAAATCTCAATGGATGTACTGAGGCAGTAAGCCTATATACTGAGAGTAAGTGTGGTGTAGTGGTTAGAGTGTTGGACTAGGACTCCTATTCGGACAGGATATGAATGCAATAAATAATTATATACACCAGTTGCTGGAGAACATGGGTGGGAGGGTGCTGTTGTGTTCATGCCCTGCTTGTGGGTTCCCGGTCGACAGCTGGTTGACCACTGTGTGAACAGAGTGCTGGACTAGATGGTCTGATCCAACATGGCTTTTATGATGGAGACCAGGGGTTGCGCATGTATAGCCCTCCAGATGTTGTTGGACTGCGCTCCCATCAGGTCTAGCCAGAATAGCCAATGGTCAAGGATTATGGGAGTTGCAGTCAATCAACATCGGGAGGGCCACACATTCTCCATCCCAGATGTAGACCCAAACTGTATATGATAGTGGCAGACCTGCCCACCTCATGTGTAAAGCAGGAAAGAGTCAAAGGCTGGTTTCGCACGACATATTAGGCAATGGAGGGGGAGATAGCGGTGCTCCCCACCCGACACGTTGCTCCCCACCCGACACGTTGCTCTGCCGTCCTTTGAGCGGCTGAAAGTTCTGGCGTCCTTCTTGGCTGCAGCGTCTCTTCCCTCCCCCTCCCTCAGTCCTCCAGCCATATCCCAGCATGCACCGCAAGTTCTGCTGGCTGTATCAGAGCAGCCGGGGGTTTTCGGCTGCTCTGGCCAGCAGAACTCTATGACCAAATGGAATAGTCCATGGAGAGAGGGGGGTTGGTTTCGGACAACACTTTAAACAACGGGCTTCGGGCTAAACAACGTGCAAGACTGTTGTTTCTCTCCATTGCTTAATTGGGCTGATTAGCGTACCATCAGTTGTGAGTGTGTGGTGTGTAACCCTCCACACGACACAATAAGCAACACAACTGATGGTTGCCTCTTTCCTCCTCTGTTGATTATTGTGTCATCCAAAACCAGCCAAAGAGTGGTTAGGATTCCTTTCCCTGCCTGTGGCTCTGACTCCCCATCCTCCCACTACTGCCTCATCTCCTCCATCCTGGGACTTTCTTTCCAGCAAGGCTAATGTCCAGTATTGAAACCCAGCTAGGAGAAGAACATATGGGAAGTAGATATGGCTTCAGAACTCGCAAGCGCCCATTCATGTGTGCCTTTGGCTATTTAAATCACACTTCCACCTCCACCTTCATCAAAAGAAGCCTGCATGTCAATAGAGCAGACCTGTATTTAAAGATGCAAGTCTGTTGCTGCCTTGTGTTATTTGGTCCTTAATGAACTGAAGCTTCCATTTTGGGTATTCCCCCCCCCCCCCGGTGGAGTGTGTGTATGTGTGTGTGTGTGGCAGGATTGGTAAGTCATAACTTGAATGCAAATGAAATGTTTACATCATTAAAGCTGAATTGACATGTGCAACTGATTGATAAAGTTCCTAATCATCTTATACATTCAATCAACCTTGTTTGAGTGCCAATTAATCACCAGTGTGAATCCTTATTAAGTGAAAACACCATACAATTAAAGGACAGGTTTTTGCCATTCTATATCTTTGTGTCTTAATTACGTTCACTTAAAAGCTTCCTAATGCTGTAACCAGAAACCCTGTCAGTTTTATGGCAGACTAGCAAAATCCCTGTCAAATTTGATAGGGAGTGTTAATGGACAACTCAAGAATTCTAGCACATTTTCTCCTCTCTCTCTCTTCCCCCACTGTCCCAATCCCCCCACCCCCAGCGCATGCACACACACACACACACACACACACACACACTTACCTCTTGGGCTTGTTCTTCAGACTTGATCCTTGTAGGGAGGGAGGCCTACTGAATAGACTTTTGGGACATGGCATTGCTAGACCACATGCTTTTGGCTTTCAGAAGGATTTTGAATAGGTCAAGTTCCACCAGGATCCTCCCACACCCCTGGTATGCTCAGTTGGGAGCACCGCTCCGGACAGACATTAGATGGAGAGGAAGACAGTTGCCTTTCCCTACTTTAATTCTTGAGGATATCTTCAGTTTTACTTAACTTTATTGCACTAACCAGTTTGTGCTTTTATTAGCCACAAACTCTTGTAAAATGTCTCTTCCTTTTTGGGTAAAGTTTATGACAAATAACTGTACTCTGCTGTTATTTGAAACGAGCCACTTCATTTCTACTCTGCTGAGTAAAATTTATTCACTCTTTCTATTTTATAAAGCATGAGGTACCAATAACTTATAAAACTGGTTTTATAGAGTCTTTTCCCTTTTGGTTTCCTGATACACAGAAAATGCTATCTTCATGAGTGTGACAGCTGCTTAAAATAAAGTTAGTTAATTATCTCTCTGGTGATTTCATTATTTGGCTTGGGGGGGGGTCACCATTCCTTATACCTTTCATACAAGATTTTAAGAAGGAGATTGAGCCCACTTCAAATGTGGCCAATTGCTTGCATAGGTAGCATTTCCACATAGGAAAAAGTAAAGCGCGTGTAGAACACTGCAGGTATCTGTTTTGCTGCGTATCATGTTTGTCTAAAAGTGGGGTGCCATGTTTGTCTACAGCATTCCAACGCATGGACATGCAGTGAAACTGACATGTGTGAGTTCATTACATTTTCACATGACAACATAACATGCATTTCATTTGCTTTTCCATATATGGAAATTGTGTAAAAAATTTCATCCTGGGGGCTGATTCACAAATCCACATGTAAATCTTAACACAGACTGCAGATGAATTGGCCATGACAACCTGGCCATGTGGATTGGCTTGCTCTTCTTTGAGCTTTCCTGACCATCCTGACCATTTGATTTGCCCATACCATTATTTTCCCCATGCCATCCACTTCTTCCCAATAGTTACCTGCTGCCATAGGATGGATCTTCTTGGTAATCTTGCAGTCTCAGAGGATCATCAGATGGTGGCAAATCATGGTTCCCTATCTTTGCTTCTCCCCCCTGCTTCTGTTGCACAATACTTCCTCATTCTTCATTGAGAAGAAAGAGGAAGTAAAAAATGACCACATGGCCCATTCAGTGGGTGATTTTATTGCACTGCTTTTCCTGCACACAGAAGGGAATCATGGCAAGTTTTGCTTCTAAAAATAGATCAGACTTACCAGGGCCTTATTTTGTGATGGAAAGAAGGCCTGAAGGAGCAGAAGACACATGGGAGGTGGACGGCGTCATCAAAAGGACCCATGAAAAACCATGAGTGGGCAGTAACGAGTGTGCAATAAAATGCTTCTCTGATAATGCTCTCAGAGCCATAAAGCTGTTCTGTAAAGCTAAAGAAAACACCAATAAAGAAAACTTTGGGGAATCTAAATTTTGAATCAAGATGCCATTCCAGATTAACTCTATCTAATGCCACCACTTAGTAATGGATAATATCCTCTGGAAGAGCTATACAATTTGCAATATAATAAAAGATAATAAATGAAAATGGAATGCGATCTGCTGCCTTTGGTGTTGCCAAAGGAAGACATAGGGCATTTTCCTAGCAGCTTAAGATAGATGTTTCTTAGGAAGGTTTCAACTGAGGCACAGAACAAGCCACTTCCTTCAAATGGCACCATAAAATGGACACCTTCTCTTCTAGATATACCAAGGACCATAGTCCAAAACATTGCATTTATTTCCTCAGCCATCATTTCCCCTTAAAGCCACACTTAGGGCCGATCTACACAGTCCTTTGGAACGTTTTAAAAAGTATTTTAAAACGTTCCAAATAGGTGCGTTCTAAAACATCTTAGGCCACATTACTGAGTACTCATGTTACAGGAGAACAGTCTTCAGTCTTTAAAGCGGTGTGTGCGGTCACACACTGTTCTGCCCTGTCTCTTTCTCCTTCATTTTTTCAGTGAGTTTAGGGCAAGGCATTGTGGAGGTTGTAGTTCAGTCACCACTTCCTCCTTTGTTCCTCTGTCATACCCTAGCGAGTATAGGGCTAGGCATTGTGGGGGTTGTAGTTCACTCACCCACTTCCTCTTTCTTCCCCACCAATCAACTGCTAAGTATTTGGGTGCTGGTCAAGGAAGCACTGCCCCCAGGAATCACAAACGGTAAGGAAGGACACATTATTTTACTTAAAACGATTTATTAAAAGTGAAACCGTTGTATATAATTGAAGGGAGTTTTAAAAAACCTCAGATATACAACGTTATAGGGAGTGCGTCATGTGGCCCAAAGAGTTTTCATAACCCTTATAAAACGTCAAAAACCTCGTATGTAGATCGGCCCTTAATGGCTAGAAATAACTTTAAATAAAAATAAATGACATCACCTTTTCTATTATCACATTTCCTTTCTGCTTTATTTGTTTCTCTTCTCTTCACCATTCCACTCTTTCCCCTCATTTTCATATTTGCTTACTTTTTGTTCTTTCTGAAATATGAAGGATGAAATATAGGATGCTGCTCTTGGAGAACCCTGCTCTTGGAGAAGAATGATTTTAAAAAGAAAACTCCTAATCTTATCTCCACTGTTAAGGAGGAGGCTCAGATATAAAAATTATATCAACACTGGACTGTTGATTTTAAATGAAGTAAATTTTGAATTCTCTGCAGGAGAGCTTGATATAAGTGGTTCAGAAAAGTTAATAACTTTGAGCCTGATATGCCAATTAATGCTGATAAATTTTTTCTTTTGTACTGGAAGATTGGTATGAAACTGGTTTTCAGTGACCTACAGAATGAAAATGGTTTCGAGTCGGGAATTTCAGTGTAGTGTGCTTTAGGGCCTTAAATAAAAGCAATCATCCACGAATGTGTGAAATGTTTTAAACATGCACTGACTTTCTAAAAGTACCCATGCTGAATATTAATTCCTAGAAGTTACTGATGATGCTAACTAGAATTACATTTAATTCTCTGTTGCATGGGGGTAAAAGATAAGGGGGAGGGGGAAACTGCTCTTGCACTATATTACTGAAATGATCCATTAATTAAAGGAACAGATACCACTGAAAATAAAACAAGCAATAGGTCAACTGCAACACAGTGATAAGCTTTGAAGGGGGACACTTTATGCCAACTACTATTTATTGTACATTGCATCTTCTCAGAGGGCTTCCAGCATCAGTTTGATGTTCTGTGCAGCATTTAGCACTGATGTTAAGAAATAGCAATAAAAGCAGGGCCGGATGGGCTTTCCCCCCCTTTTACTTGTAAGCCATCTTCTCCTTCACCCCCCCCCTTCAAAATACTGTCCTCATTGTTGGAGGAACATAGACTACAGAGAAGTTTAGGATAATGTATCCTTCTGATAGTTCTACATTTCTGTGATATAAGATATACACACATATATAGACTGAGCTTGAGGTGAAGGTTCACAGCATTAATACTCCCATCAGATTCCTCTCCCCATCAGTTGTCTAGGGGAACCTGCTACAAGATTTCCTGCACAAAGTCAACTATTTTCAAATCCAGTTCCAGCACAAATTAACTTCCTGCTACACACAGAGATCTCTCACCCCTCCCCTCTCCTTGTCAAATATGGGTGGGGGAAAATACGAATAATCTCTGACCATCACCTATACCTTCTTGAAGCATCCTAGCTCCCACTGAATCACATCAACAGAATGTACCATTTATCAACTGTACTTTGTCAGGTCTTAAGAGATATTGCTTCAAGGCACATTAATAACTATACTTACACAAATCTTAAGGGTCAAGGATGACATAGTTGGAAGGGATCCTGAATTGCTATCTTAAGGCCCTGGGCTATAAGAACCTCTGAAAGGTCATTCAAACGAAGTCCAAACCCACAACAAACTCATGCCAATATAATAGAAAAAGAACACAAATGCCATCTGAAATTTCGATAGGATGGGGCAAGGTTGAAAGGCCTAGTTTTTACTCAGTTGCTACAGTTACTGTTTAGGTCACATAATGACTATTAGGGGTGCGCAGAGCAGCTCTGCTCCACTTCAATAATTAAAGCGGCGCTCCAATGAGGTGCTTCTCTGCTCCAACTTTCGAAGCAGCTCTGTCTCTCCACACAGTCAAAGCTTCATCGGCGCTCTGTTCCATTTTCGGATGAGTGCGCTATTGTAGAAAATGGGAATTAACAAAAATGCTTACATCTCTGTCATTTTTAAAGATAAAGTGATAAAACTTGGCCCGCTGATAGCTCTTAGGCAGGACGTTAGCCACACCAAGTTTGAAGCAAATCTGTTCATCCCTTGACTTTTAGGATTTTTTTAAAAGTTTGAGGTTTTAATTTTTTTAAAAAATGCTGTCATTTTTAAAGATAAAGAGATTAAACTTGGCACTATGATAACTCTTGTATAGGGTTTTCGCCATGCCAAGTTTGAAGCAGATCTGCTTATCCCTTGACTTTTAGGATTTTTTTTTTAAAAAAAATCCCATAAACCATCCCCCATAAACACACACACACACACACACACACACATATACACCATCCTCTCTGATTCTGTGTTAATTCACCCCTGTGCATTTATGGCACAGTTGGCACCAATGATGGCCTCATACAGAGCTCAAATACCCCCTACTAGAGCCAACATTTTTTGTTTTGTTTTAAATCTTGCTGCTGCATTTGGGTACCAATTCCTGCCTTCCTCTATATTCACCCCACCCACTAATGGCACCACTAGGGGCAAGTTGCTTCATTTTGCTGCATGGCATGGCTAGGGTGACCATATGGAAAGGAGGTCAGGGCTCCTGTATTTTTAACAGTTGTATAGAAAAGGGAATTTCAGCAGGTGCCATTTGCAGCACCTGATGAAATTCCATCTTCATCACAATAGTGAAAGCTGCAAGAGTCCTGCCCTCTTTGTGCTGCATGCACACAAATGATACCTGCTGACATTCCCTTTTCTATACAACTGCTAAAGATATAGGAGCCCTGTCCTCCTTTCCATATGGTCACCCTAGGTATGGCATAGCCAGCCCAAACTGGCACCAAAGGTAGTGCTGTGTTGGGCAAGTCTTGACTTCTCATATTTGGGACAGAAGGTCTTGTACCTCATAAAGAGCCTCTTGCTTCCTGTATGCACATGTGAGTTATACATCTGTCTATGGCCAGATCTACACCAAGCAGGATATGACACTTTGAAAATGGTTTTGAAAACCGTATATGGAGCGTGTCCTGGGACCCAACAATTGTCGTTACTGCTATAAACCATTTTAAAGCAGTAGTGTAGATCTTGCCTATGTGGTGGAGTTCTGCACTGTTGGAAGGAAACTGCACAGCACAGAGGGACAGGAGTACTGGTTTAGTGGAGCCAGAGCTCACAGGGGTGCAACACTGGCACTTCTTTGTTAGCAGGGATGCTGATGTCATCTGCCACCCCTTCAGAATTCCCTCTTTACACTGAGGTTAGCTGCAATCCTCAGAGTAGCAGGGGGGAGGAAACGAATCTTCTCAAACAAAAATATATTGTTCCCTGTTGTAATGCAAAGTATATGCATACATATGCTAAAGCTCCTCTCCCTTTATGTGTCTGGCCGAGTTTTGAGATCTGTTGGAGGAGCCCTCCTCTGTGTCCCACCAATACGAGACCTACATTATGATGGGACATGGAAGAGGTCTTTCTCTGTTGTTGCACCCGGATTGTGGAATGCCCTCCCCTTGGAGGAGCGACTGGCGCAGACGTTGTCTTCATTTTGGCGCCAAGTTAAAATGTGACTTTTTATTAAAGCCTTTGAGGGCTAAATTTGCCTAAAGCTGCACATAGTTTAATTGTTAAAATTTTTATTGGTATTAGCTTGTTAATGTTTTAATACATTTTGGTTTGGCAAATTATTTATTGTTTTACACTGTTGAAATTGATTTTATCTGTACACCACCCTGAGATCCCAATGATATAGGGTGGAATACAAATGGTTTAATAAATAAATAAAAGCATTCACAGTATACTAAGTACTTCCTGTATGACATGGAGTTTGGAAAGAAAATATTGTAAATCATATATATCTGCTGCAGTTTTCAAGGGTTGTAAAATCTGCAATTAGTTTATTTCTGAACCTGTGGATTGAGAAACCTATTAAGATTCAAGGCTTGGGAAGAATTAAGTCTGGTCAAATGTAAAATAGATGCTTCACATAAGCAAAATGAAAATAGTATACTAGGCTAAAATCAGTGATGTGTTTGATTAAACTACTTGGGTTAAGGGCACACACCACATTTGAATTAAAAACCGAGCAGTAACCCTACTCATTTGTCTACCAAGAAACGTTCCACTGATATTAAACAGGCTAGATTCGAACACAACGATAATGTGTGGTAAATTTAACCTCTATGAACCACTTTATTGAGGCAGGTAATTGGGTGCAAATAAAGATGCAGTAGAAGCAAATTAATGAATTTCCAGAAAATGAGTAACACATAAAAGAGCATGATAGGGCTGTGAGAGATTTGAACCTGGAGAACATATTCATTTTTGTTAGTTCTTTTAACTGGGCAAATTCTGAGGTGTGTATCTTTTTCTGTAGGAGGAATCTAAGCTGAGAGAAAGCACAAGTTTTGCATGTAGAAGATCCCAGCTTATTCCCAGAAGCTCAACTGGTGGGGAAGGTCTCCCCTGGACAGAACCTCTGCCAGATGGGGTAGATGATACCAGCTAGATGGACCACTAACCTAATTCAGTATCAGGTAGCTTCATGTAGTCATACATCCATGCTGTTTTTCCATATGGTTTGTACCTTTCTTTTTGACAGAATAGAAGCTGAGATGTTGCCCCTAAGGATAGTTTTGTGTCAAATTGTTTTTGTATTTTCATATACTTACTGAAAATCATAGACACCCAAAAAGCTGTCAATGGCGAAAGACATCCACACAGCTAGAATGAACCATCATTTAGTGATATGTGTGGTTGTGTTGCATATCATTTAATTTTGATAACTGCTGGCTCCTATATGTTATCTGCCTGGTGACAAGAAATGATAGAACATCAGTTTTCTCTTCAGAAATTCTGAGGGGAAATATTTCTCTCAGAAGTAAACTGTGACATCAATCATATATTGTAATAATAACAACTGGGTGGTTTTTTTTAATATGCTTGGGCTGGTGTCAGCAGGGCACATGTCAATATCTTGTAGCAGATGTGGCTGGAAATAGAATTAGAATGCTCTCAAAGAAAAATGAAAAAATAGTCAGCCAAATCACACAAAATTCCCAATGATCCTACCCCCTAATAGCAAACTCAGATGATGAGCACCAACTAAAATGGAGCATACTTCAGGGACTCCGAAGCTTGCATTAGCACAATCTTTTAAAACAAACAAACAAACACAAATCTAAGGGAGCAAAAAACCCCCCTCAAAAACAAAACAAAACAAAACCCAGCACAGAATAATGAGGACTGAACATGCTCAGTAGCCACAGAATATTAAGTGCCAGTGCTTATTTATTTTGTTTTTTACTGCATTTTAATTTAGATGTTCCTCCAAAGAGTGAGGATGATGTACATAGCCACCCCCACCCCCCGATTTTATTCTCATAATGGCCCTGTTAGGCCAAAAGACAGTGATGGGCCTAAGATTACCAATTGCACATGATAACAGTATAGGGATTAGGACCCAGGAGGCTGTCTTCATGGTGACGGGTTGGTGCAACCTCCCTCCAAAACCCCACAATTTTCATCTCGCAGGATGGTGTAGGATAATCCCAGCGCTGAAGAGGGAGTGCAAGGTTCCTGGCAGCCATCTGGGTGCTGGAACTGCCCCCTGCCTTCTTCCTAGTGGAAGGTGACCAATTACCAGTTGCCTTCCACCAGGGACCACCCCCAGATTGGCATTGGATTGACCCCAGAAGAGCAGAAGAGCTATACTGACGTCACTCCCATTGAAAAGACATTGGAGGAGCCATACTTATGTCACTCCCATTGAAAAAATCGGGGTAAGTCTCCATCTTTGTCAATTGGCAGCTTTGTGGGAAAGCCCCACAGTTGCTGAGAAGCTGCATCTGCATTGTATAACTGATGCAGCGTAGATCCGCAACCACCGCAGGGCTTTCCTCATGTATAGACAGACCCTAGGTCTTCCTGCTCCTAATCTGACGCTCTAACCACAATATCATACTGTTTCTAATAGTAGGGAAAGACATCTTCCTCTGTCTTCCGGTTTGTTGCAAAGCAGAGTCATCCTTTGCTCCATTTTCCAGGAGTTTAAGCTCCCAATGTTTCAGTTCATTATTTTCCTTATAAACGACTTTATACAAACCTATTGGTTTCCTAAAACATCGGACACAGTTACTCTTTAAGCCAACCGAACACCTGCAAATTTTTGCAAGACTCTCACCTGTTTGCCTGCCACAAATTATTCCCTCGTATATTTTCAGTCTAGAAATATTACATGTTCCATATGTGGAGATCAGCTGGCCAACTTTCAGTGTGTAAAAATATAAGCTTTATTCTAGGAGGAGTGTTTTATTTTTCCTCCATGAAGCTGAATGTACTAACTTAGTAGCTGAAAGCCTAAGCATTTTTCTACAGTGTATCTATTTGAAATGCCAACTTGCCAATTAATAAATAAATAAATAACTTAAATAACAATATGTAACTGTACACAGTGTTGTTACTTTGCAGTAGAGTGCCACAAAAAGCAGTAGAAATTAGGGATGTGCAATGGATTGGACCCGATCCACGATCCGGGCCTGATCCGGCCAAAATCGGAACGTTAATTAATGATTCTGATTTCAAAAATGGAGGTCCACTTTTTTCCGATCTGATCCCCCCCCCCCCCCCCCCGATTTTGATCGGGGAAAATTGGACCTCCATTTTTTGTGTTTTTGCCATAGGCTTGCATTAGGGGAAAGAAAGCTTTCCCCAATGCAAGTCTATAGGGAAAACATGGTGGCAGGTGACTGGGGACCTCCCTCCCTCCCCCCAGTCGCGCTCCTTACCTGCTGCTTCCTTGCTGCCATCCACTGCTGTCCGCTGCCCCAATCTACTGAGAAAGAGGCTTCGCAGCCTGCCTCTCAGTAGAGCGCCGGGTGATGATGTCAACACCTGGCACTCTACTGAGAGGCAGGCCGCGAAGCCTGTTTCTCAGTAGATTGGACCTGCAGGCGGCAGCAGACAGAAGCGGATGGCCCCGGCAGGTAAGGAGAATGAGTTGGGGGGAGGGGGACCTGCCGGGGCTGCCCGTTTCCATCCACTGCCGCCCACTGGTAGAAGGGACCAGGCAGGTAAGGAGCACGAGTGGGGGGGAGGGAGGTGGAGGTCCCCACTCACCCGCCCCCATGTTTTCGCCATAGGCTTGCATTCCCCCCGCCGCCATAGGCTTGCATTTTCCCCAATTTAAGCCTATGGCGAAAACACCTAAAATGGCATCCGATCTGAAAGTCGGTCGTCCAATTTTCGGATTGGAATTAAATCCAATCCAATCTGGATGACATCCGATTCGATCTGACGCCACAGTGCCGGTCCCGATCCCGATCCGATTTTTTGGGACCGTGCACATCCCTAGTAGAAATGCATTTTAAAATATGTCAGCTGCTTGCTTGCAAACAGGAAGGCATTTCTTTTGCCACTGACTTTCAGGCACATAATAATAATTATTATTATTATTATTATTATTATTATTATTATTTATAACCTGCCTCTCCCTTCGGATCGAGGCGGGGAACACAATGTAAAATACAAAAATCACAAATAGTTTTTTTTTAAAAATTAAACAAGAGAAAATGCATCATTAAAACATCTTAAAATTCATCCGGATAGGCCTGCTGGAAGAGAGCAGTCTTCATGACTCTCTTAAATTCATAAAGACTGCTAATTTGTCTAATCTCCTCCGGCAGACCATTCCATAGTCTGGGAGCGATGGAAGAGAAGGTCCTCTGGGTAACACTCGCCAACCTAGTTCTGGCTGGCTTGAGTAAGTTCTTCCCAGAGGACCTAAGTGTGTGGGGCGGATTGTGCAGGAGAAGGCGATCCCGCAGGTAGCCTGGGCCCAAACCATGTAGGGCTTTAAAGGTAATAACCAACACTTTATACTTCACCCGGAAACTGACTAGCAGCCAATGAAGTGATTTTAAAACTGGTGTAATGTGGTCACCCCTAGATGTACCGGTGACCAACCTGGCTGCCATATTTTGAACAAGTTGAAGTTTCCAGACTAGGCACAAAGGTAGCCCTATGTACAGTGCATTGCAGAAGTCAAGCCTCGAAGTTACCAGCGCGTGCACTACCGTCTTTAGGTCTTCCAACTCTAGGAAGGGGCGCAGCTGGCATATCAGCCGAAGCTGATAGTAGGCACTCCTGGTCGTCGCATCAATCTGAGCTGTCATCTGGAGCGACGGATCCAGGAGTACCCCCAAGCTGCGAACACAGTCTTTCAGGGGGAGTGTAACCCCATCCAGAACAGGTTGACACACCTCCAAACCCAGGTTGGGGCCTTTGACAGCAAGCACCTCCGTCTTGTCTGGATTCAGCTTCAGTTTGTTTTTCCTCATCCAGCCCATTACCACCTCCAAGCATTCATTCAGAGGAGACACACTATCCTTAGCTGACGATGTTGTTGAAGGCATAGAGAAATATATTTGGGTGTCATCAGCGTATTGATAGCACCCCACCCCATGCCTCCGGATGATCTCTCCCAGCGGTTTCATGTAAATGTTAAACAGCATTGGGGAAAGGATGGCACTTGTGGAACACCACATAGCAACTCCTTTTTTGAAGAGCAGCTATCCCCAAGCATCACCTGAGAGATAGGATCGGAACCACTGAAGCACAGTGCCCCCGATTCCCAATTCCCCCAGGTGCTCCAGAAGGATACCATGGTTGATGGTATCGAAAGCCGCTGAGAGGTCCAGGAGTACCAGAAGGGACACACTCCCCCTGTCAATACTAAGGCGTAGATCATCCACTAAGGCGACCAAAGCGGTCTCAACTCCGTATCCTGCCCTGAAGCCGGTTTGAAATGGGTCTAGAAAATCAGTGTCATCCAAGACTGCCTGGAGTTGAAAGGCAACCACTCTCTCGATCACCTTGCCCAAAAATGGAAGATTTGATACTGGCCTGTAGTTATTAAGGTCCAGGGGATCCAGGGAGGGCTTTTTTAGAAGCGGCCTTACCACCGCCTCTTTTAAACATGATGGAAAGCTACCCTCCCTGAGAGATGCATTAATGATATGTTGTAAATGTGATCTAACTGCATCTCCTCCCTGGACAACCAGCCAAGAAGGACAGGGATCGAGAGGGCAAGTCGTCCTCCTCACACATCCAAGCACCTTGTCCACATCCTCAGTCCTCACCAACTGAAACTGATCAAGTGTAATCCTACTCGCGGAGTCGCTGGACACTCCACTGTCAGCCTCTGCTATAACAATGGCATCGAAGTCGGCTCTTATCCGAGAGATTTTATCTGAGAAATGATAGTTAAAGGCATCACAACGAACTACCGAAGGCTCTAAAATTGGATTCAGGGGAGAAGGTGCCTGGGTTAGACCCCTCACCACCCTGAACAGTTCTGCTGGACATGAATTCGCAGACGCAATGCGTGTAGAGAAGAAAGCTTTCTTCGCTGCACGTATTGCCACCCCATAGAAATGAAGATGTTCTCTATGTCATGTCTTGTCGAATATAAGTCAAATTTTCCGCCATCAGCGCTCCAGTCATCCTTTCTGCTTCAACTCCCTGAGGTCTTCTGTATACCAGGGCGCCCTATTAGAAGCAGGCCGGAGAGGACGTTTGGGGGCGATCGTGTCGATAGCCCTAGTTAGGTCTTGATTCCATCTATTGACCAGGTCTTCTACAGGATCGTCGACGATAATAATAATATAATAATAATATTTATTTATAACCCGCCTCTCCCTACGGATCGAGGCGGGGAACACAATACACATACAAGCATGACAAAGTTAAAAAATTAAAACAAGAGAAACACATCATTAAAACATTTAAAATTCATCCGGATAGGCCTGCCGGAAAAGAACAGTCTTCACGACTCTCTTGAATTCGTGAAGACTGTCAGTTTGTCTAACCTCCTCCGGCAGACCATTCCATAGTCTGGGAGCCATAGAAGAGAAGGTCCTCTGGGTAACACTCACCAGCCTAGTTCTGGCTGGCTTGAGTACGTTCTTCCCAGAGGACCTAAGAGTGCGGGGCGGATTGTACGGGAGAAGGCGATCCCGTAGGTAGCCTGGGCCCAAACCATGTAGGGCTTTAAAGGTAATAACCAACCCTTTATATTTCACCTGGAAACTGACCGGCAGCCAGTGAAGTGATTTTAAAACTGGTGTAATGTGGTCACTCCTAGGTGTATCAGTGACCAACCTGGCTGCCATATTTTGAACAAGTTGAAGTTTCCGGACTAGGCACAAAGGTAGCCCTATGTACAGTGCATTGCAGAAGTCGAGCCTCGAAGTTACCAGTGCATGCACTACCGTCTTTAGGTGTTCCAACTCTAGGAAGGGGCGCAGCTGGCGTATCAGCTGAAGCTGATATTAGGCACTCCTGGCCGTCACATCAATCTGAGCTGTCATCTGGAGCGACGGATCCAGGAGTACCCCCAAGCTGCGAACACAGTCTTTCTTGGGGTGTGTAACCCCAGCCAGAACTGGTTGACACACCTCCAAACCCAGGTTGGGGCCTTTGACAGCAAGCACCTCCGCCTTGTCTGGATTCAGCTTCAGTTTGTTTTTCCTCATCCAGCCCATTACCGCCTCCAAGCATTCGTTCAGAGGAGACACACTATCCTTAGCTGACAATGTTGTTGAAGGCATAGAGAAATATATTTGGGTGTCATCAGCATATTGATAGCACCCCGCCCCATGCCTCCGGATGATCTCTCCCAGCAGTTTCATGTAAATGTTAAACAGCATTGGGGAAAGGATGGCACCTTGCGGTACACCACATAGCAACTCCTTTTTTGAAGAGCAGCTATCCCCAAGCATCACCATCTGGAGCCTGCCCAAGAGATAGGATCGGAACCAGCCATAGAACCGTCCAAGGCTTTCTGGAATCCAGAAGGATCCATCAGCCTTCGAGGGCAGACCATCTTAATAAGTCCGCCACCCCTGCAGGGGCGGGTGGTAGCTGTGATACTAGCCCTGACCAGAAAATGGTCTGTCCATGACAATTCGGAGGTATTCAATACCTCCGCCCACAGATCCGTCTGTTCAGAACTGAAAACAGCATCGAGGGTGTGACCTGCTGAATGTGTGGGTCCAGAGAGCAATTGGGATAGGCCCATGTTTGTCATGGATGCCATGAACTCCCGAGCTCCACCTGACAAACCGGCCTCGAATGGGATGTTGAAATCGCCCCGGACCAAAAGCCTGGGTGAATCCAACACCAGCTCCGAGACCAGTTCCGTGAGCTCGGCCAGGGAGTCTGATAGGCAGCAGGGTGGCTGGTACACTAATAGAATCCCTAGTCTATCCCTGGCCTTCAGACTCAGGTACACACACTCGATGTGATTCAATTCCCGGACAGGAAGTCTGGTCAGGTTAAGATTATCCCTATAGACCACAACTACTCCGCCCCCCCCCGCCCACTTTCCCTCACCTGCTCACTAACACAGTACCCAGCTGGGAGAGCCTGAGCCCATGTCAGGCCACTGTCATCTCCCAGCCAGGTCTCTGTGAAGCAAGCCAGGTCTGCTTTCTCTTCTTTGAGGTCATAGATTATGTTTGTTTTGTTTTTAACCGACCTGGCATTGCATAGGAGCAAGGCAAGGTTCTGTGGGTGGCCTGGATCGTTCCCCAAGATCCCCGGGGTAGCAGGGTGACCGGAAGGCAAGATGGGTGTTAAATATCTATCTATCCTTCCCCTGTAACGGCATTTCGCCCTGCTATTGCCATATCTCCCTCTGCCCCACACAACAGATATTGGTGCTCCCAGACACATTTCAGTCGCCTTAAGTTGTCCCGACGTCTCTCCCCTGCACGAGAGAGAGAGAAAGAGAGGGGGTGGGGGGAGTGCGATGTTAACTGCTGCACTGTCTGTTTGTTTCTCCCGCATTCACACTGTCAGTTCTTCAGCTATTCAGCTATGGCTGCCTCCAGTCGTCCTGTCCCATCATAGATATATGACTGTCACAGAAACAGAGGTATCACATCAGGGCACTTAAAATCAGGAGTTCAACTTTGTGAAATCCCCAGCCCAGTTGGGCGTGGGATGATATTTGCGGGGGGGGGGGGGGAAGAGCCAAGGTGGATGCTCCTGATTGGAGCATCCATATGGTGCCACTGGGCGGGGCAGGGCCAAGCGGCTTAAATAGCCAGCTAATGCGCCTGCCCGCCCTCTTCATCTCTGCGAAGCTCCCTCCCTCCCCTCCCTGTAAACAGTATGGGCTAGCCAGTTGTCATTAGGAGGCCAAGTAGGAATTTTTTACTCTTATCCCAATTTGGTTAGGAGTTTTTTCGCCTACTTCATACTGTAAGACAGCTGGGGAGTATTAAATAGGTGGATTTGTATTAATTCGGTCACTTTAATTTGGCGGTAGGTGCGGGCATCCTTAGGGGCATTTTCAAATGGTGAACATTCTCAGGAACCGTTGAGGTAAAGGGTAATACCTGAGGCCCACATCTGGGAGCCCCGTGGCACCAGATCATGGGAATAAGGTTTACCTTTGAGGCCAACTCTACTCACACATTCGGAGCCCTACGGCACAGGTGTTGTGACAAAGGAAGGCCTCCCAACCCCATATGGGGTAAGACCAAGGGGTGGCGAACGTGTGCTGCCACCTCGAGGTCAGAGAATCATTCGCCCATTCCTAAGATTTGGCCTGGAAGAGGCCAAGAGAGGATGCCCACATAGGTTTTACTCCCTTCTGCAGATCTTGAATAAAAGTGCCCCATTTTATACCCAACTTTCTTGTCTCGACTCGTTATTTGCACCCTACACCTCGCAAGTGGGTATGTGTCCTAATAGCAAATATTGCAGTGATGTTGTAATGCAGCTATATGCAGCTGATTACAATGGTTTTGACTTGGGTGTCATCCCTATGTGCAGATAAATTCTATGGCTAGTTTGGAGAGATTTCACAATACACAAATATTGCCGTTATAGTAGATAAATTGAAAATAATTGTTACTGTCATCACCATTTAGATGTGGAAGGCAATTTTATGAAGAGGAGAGTCCCCTCTATTCTTGGGGCCTCCTCTACCCATGGGACCTCTTCCAGTGGAAGCTGGGGGCTCTAATATCAGTGGAGCTTGATTACGTAGCAGTCCTACAAGATGCTCTGCCATTATTTGAATCCTCTCTGTATAAATGTAGCATTTATGAGAGTGGAAATCTTATCTGCAGACTTCAGTGATTACATATTGATACACCATACACATTTCAATAATTGAAGTGATTTGTGGTTGGAAATATGATCTCTATTCAGAGCGCTGGATAATCCAGACATAGATGCGGACTTGAATTGTAAACCTAAGTGAGAATGAAAGAGCGGATTACACTGTTGCAGCTACTGTTTCAGAGGGTAACTTTATAAGGTTATTTTCTGCTCCCAAAGTATCTTCTTAATCAATGAACAATTGAAGTGGAGGTGCCTGTCAGAATGGAACAATAAGAGATATGGTAGATTTATATTCAGGGCATGATGAGTCTTTCAATGGGTAGTTCTTTGTTTAGAAGAGGAGGGAGAAAAGATCCCATAGAAAACAGCATAATGCATTTTGTAAAGTATTGATTGACATCGTGAACTAAATTAGAGACTGGCAGAAGCAGTTTAGAAATCAGAATAAGGGGGGTATATGATACACACATAATAACTGACAAACCACGTCCCTGATAAAAACAGGTCACTTTGTGTAAATGGCTTTTTAAGCCTAATGCCAATAGAAAGAGACTGCCAACAGACTAATGCAGCCAGAAATACATAGTAGAGATAGTAGGGGAAATGGGCTGCCCTGTCTGTGTTCGAACTGGCCTGTGTTCAGCTTGTGATCAGTCAAGCCAAATGCAGCCTACAAGCCATGCATGATGGCCTGCCAGACCCATGACAATCCTCCTCTTTTCGTACCAGCAGGCAAGTAGCAAAATGAGAGTTTTTTAATTGCCATACACGGTGCGAGACGTGCTTTATCCTTGAAAGTCTTCTTTGCCTCCCACCTCCCAATCTTTCCAAGGTCACTCAAGCTCAGACACGATGAACTATCAGTGGATCAGGAGATAGTATCGGCACTCTGGTGATGAACATCTGGATCACATACGATGCTGCCTGATCCTGAGTAAGACCATTGAGTAAGTTCATTTGTCTATTGTGACTGGCATGGGCTCTCCAGGGTCTCAGGCAAAGGTTTCGCCAACACCAACACCACCAGAGATGGGTGAGAATTTAATTCAGTTTCGGATTTTTTTTTTGTTTATCTGTTTTGTTTTGTTTGCTAGTTTGTTTTGAGAATTTTGCAAAGTTCTTCATAAACCAATGGGAAAAAAATTGGAAATATATATATATATATATATACATATATGTGTGTGTGTCTGTGTGTGTGTCTGTGTGTGTGTGTGTATATATATATATATATATATATATGGATTTGTGGTGCTATCAGGCTGCTCATTTTTAATAGCTGCATGTCAGGCAGGTACAACATTGTCCTCTCCATGCTCCGAATTTCTGAATTTGGCCAGTGGATAATTTTGTTTGGTTCATTTTATAATCACTTACCAAAATTTGCATAATTATTCATATATGGGATGGAAAGCACTTGAGATTAAAAAAACCTGGAATGTGAGAAAATGAAACTGACAGTTTCATCTATTCCTAGTTTTTCTCATGTGCAAAACATGTGCTCTACCACTAAGCTTTGGCTCCCACTCTGTGTGCCAAATCTACCACTGGGCTATGGCTCCTACAAGTGAGAACCACTAGTACAACAATTTGTCACCAGCATGTTCAAAATCAACAGTTTAGTGTTAAACTAAACTAAACTGAATACGTTTGACAAGGGCTAGCAGACAAATTAGCAATTAACTATAGCACATGGATACATAATGCCTTACCTGAAATAGCAAATGAATTGTACAATATACATTTTAAAACTGCATTCCTCCCACTAATCTGGGGTTAGGCCTCACTAGATAGAGTGGCGCTTACTTCTGAGTAAACATGACTAGGACTGAACTGTACATTCCTATGTGGGAATGACCTCGTTCGCACACCACAGCAACCCATGGTGGGTTGTCACCCTGGTTTGTTTCAGGATGGCTTGTCATGATGCTCAAACCTGGTGCGGTTTCCTCAACGTGGTTTGTTAACCATGCACAAGGCACCCTGGGTGGGTTCACATGATCATGGAGAAAAAATAAGACACAGTGGCATATTTTCTTTCCCCATGCATGCTAGCTGCCTAATTAACATAATTACCCTCACTGGGTGAAATCTGAACCTGACAAGGATGGATCAGTGGGGTGGTTTATAAACAACCCTGAAACCATGCCAGCCAGCCCCCCTTGCTGTGTTCGGACATCAACACAACCTGCACCCAGCAATGATAATTATGCTTATTAGGCAGCTTATGACCAGCATGCACAGGAATGCAAAGTAAGTCATGATGGCTAATTTTCCTTCTGTGACTGTGCAAACCTGACTAATGCTAGGTCTACATTACTGCTTTATAGCAGTATTGAAGTGCACTGATAACTGTTGGGGCCCAATCCACATTCCATATACTGCTTTCATAGTGTTATATCCTGCTCTTTATTCCACTCTCATAATGATTTGACACAAGGAGTAGATCTGGCCTAGAAGATGAAGTCACAATTTCTGCAAGTTCAGACTAGTGTCATGGTGGAATGTAGAATGAGCAGTCTGCAGGCATTCAAATGTAGTGGTCATGGTTAAATTTTTGACCATAGGTGTGCTGAGAAAAAGAAGGGGAAAATGTTATATCCTCTATTTTGGAAAATATTCTCAGAAGTGTTGAAGCACACAGATTCCTTTTACCAGAGGGCTATGAAGATAAACTAGGCATTTTTTAGATTAACAACTCAAGAAAGAGATAATTTTAGATGATGTTCTAAATAATAAAATAACATTCTTCCTAAATTTCTTTTCACCTTGGTTGCCTTTCAGACGTATGGGGATTTTACAAGCAGAAACCATTTTGCCTCCATGCTGTCTCCCTTTGCTGTTTGTTTAGTGCACAAATTCAAAAGTATTTCTAACATATATCAACATATATGGACAATCAATATATATCTTTCAAGATTTTAAGAGAAGGGCAACAGTCCAGACTTGTACAGAGGCACTGATCTGGCAAACAAAAAGACTTACCCTGCTGAGTCCCTGCAGCAAATCCATAACGCTTTAGGGCTGAATTGGAGAGGGTATGTTTCTGTCATAAATTACCAGCTTTTCAATGTTGGAGCTCCTGTGCCTTTAGGAGTCGAGTAGATAGTTTTGCAACACAATATGGTCTTATCTTGTTGGTGGGAGGACCTTTGAAATCTTAAATATACCATTAGCAAATATATCATTACTGACTAAAATTTCCATTTCAAATTATTGAAATGAATAAATTAATAAACAACCAAACAAGTGCAAAGCGCAATCTATCACCAAGAACGCTTTCATTTAATTGACATGAGCAGCATAGGTTGAATTATTTATGATACTTCACAATGTACTCATTCATATTCTGTAACATATCTTAAATAATAATGAAGTCTTCAACTTGATTATAACTTCCTGCTGTTGAATTTCTGCTAAGAAGTGGAAAAATCATGATATTTTCATTCAAATAACCATTTTCTCTTTCATCCTACATGCTGTACTTTTTGCTATATTCTTTCAGTTCACTCTTAGGTCGTTATCACATGGGTAGTTTTAAGCACACCCACTTCGGCTTCGCTCCACTTCTTCAGCACTGGGTTCACATGGGTTTCCCTACGGCTGCTCTCTCGCCCTGAGGTCGCAGGTTTTAGTTTCTGTTTTGATTTAACCCTGAATGGGCAAAGTCCGTTTCAGGCAAGTTCAGGCAAGGCGACAGGCTAAGCTGAGGTATTGGAGCAAAACCAACCACATGTGATTCAAAACGCTAGATTCACATGGGAAACAGAGGGGGAACACACAGAAGCAATCCGGGGGGAAATGGTACATGTGATAAAGCCAAAGTGGCAGGGAAAGAAAAACTCTGGTGCTGAAGAGCTGTAAAGACTTTATTTATATAAAAGGCTCTTTGAATTATAAAAATCAATTTTCAAAAATGCTCAACGTTTCGGATTGTGTAAATCCTTCATCAGGAGCTGCAAAAACTGATAAACTGCCAAAGGCAGATACACAGTGAGGAATTCCAAGTTTTTCCCTCGCCTCGCACATGTGATAAAGGCCTTAGGCAAGATCTACACTACTGCTTTATAGTGGTATTGAAGTGCATTGACAACTGTTGGGGCCCATTAACACATCTACACCAAGCAGGATATAGTGGTATATGGTATGTGTCAATAGGTCCCAACAGTTGTCAGTGCACTTCAATACCGCTACAAAACAGTAGTGTAGATCCTGCCTCCATACACCACATTCATACCACTTTCATAGTGCAATATCCTGCTTGGTGTAGATCTGGTCTTACTTTTCTTGCCTTCCTATTAAAGGTGGATTCCACATCGCACTTGCACTCTTACTCTCTCTTTGTTCCTCTCAGCTCTTTCTCACTTGAATTGAACTACGTTTACTCCAGACTGAGAAATTTGGTACTGTTTAGTGATTACATCTTTAGTTGCATATATATATATATATATATATATATATATTGATTTATTTTTGGTCAGTTTCTACTAGAACATCTAAGCCTGTTGGCTCTATTTGTAATCTCTGCACCACCCTTCTTCCTCCTTTCTTCTAACTTGACTCTGATCAAAAAGGGCCTTGTCATGGAACATCTTCCTATGTGTAAGTTCTTATCTCCTGATTAGAGAAAAACGTGCATTTTTTTTACTATAAACTTTTTAAGGAATGATTAGTGTAGTTGAAGGTATCATATCAATTCCTTTATTAGTTTCTCTCTTTTTTTTACAGCTTTCTTTAATCTTCATTTAAGAGTAATCCTTGCAAACATTTAGTATTACGGCCTGAAACTCTGTACAAGTGCAAATTCATATGGTCATGTGCATATTGGTAGCCCTATGCCATCACTTTCTCATAATACTAGAACCTAGGATCAACCCATGAAGCTGATTCGTGGGAGATTCAGGACAGATAAAAGGAGGTGCATCTTCACACATCACATAGTTATAATATAGAATTCACTACCACACAATGTAGTGATGGCTACTAATTTGGATGGCTTGAAAAGGGGGATAGACAAATTCCTGGAGAAGAAGGCTATCAATGACTACTAGTCCTACTGGCTTTATGCTACCTTCAGTATCAGAGGCAGCATGCTTATCTACACCAGTTGCTATGGAACATGGGTGGGTGGGTGCTGTGCTGTACTCATGTCTTACTTGTGGGTTTCCAATCAACAACTGGTCAACCATTGTATGAAAAGAATGGTGGATTAGATGGACTCTTGGTCCCATCCAAGATGCTCTTATGTTCTTAACCTTCATGAATAGCATCATAGCATAAGGCAACTGCTCATCATACAGCTTCCATTACAAATGGGTATGAATTCAGACAGCATTTTTGCAATCACTTTTAGTGGGGCAGAAACAGTGAAAGTTCTGTGCTGGCCCAGGCCACATCAAGAGTAAATTTGTTTTTAGAACATCAGTAAAACAGACATAGGAGCAATTACGATCCATGGATGCACACATTTGAAAAACTACAATAATAAAAGGAAGACTTGTGCAGCCATTACTTTTCTGGTGGTGATTCTTCTTTGTTTACCTTCTGAATAACCTGCCCCTCCCTCTGGATCAAGGAATGGAACAACATCAAATATAAAATACATAAAACTGATTAAAAGCACATAAAACTAATACATTATTAAAATACCAATAAAACAACAATAAAACTCTTAAAATTCAACTGGATAGGCCTGCCAGAAGAGATCTGTCTTTATGGCTTTCTTAAAGTCAAAGAGACTGTTAAGTTGACGAATCTCCTCCAGCAGGCCATTCCACAGACTGGAAGCAGCAGAAGAGAAGGTCCTCTGGGTAACAGTTGTCAGCCTAGTTTTGGCTGACTGTAACAAATTCTTCCCAGAGGACCTGAGTGTGTGGGGCAGATTGTATGGGAGAAGCCGATCCCGCAGGAAACCTGGACCCAAACCAGGTAGGGCTTTAAAGGTGATGACCAACACATTGTACTTCACCCAGAAAGTAATTGGTAGCCAGTGAAGTGATTTTAAAGCTGGTGTGATATGGTCACCCCTAGATGTACCAGTGACCAACCTGCCTGCCATATTTTGAACTAGTTGAAGTTTCTGGACTAGGCACAGAGGTAGCCCTATGTACAGCACATTGCAGAAGTCGAGCCTCAAAGTTACCAGTGCGTGCACTACTGTCTTTAGGTCTTCCAACTCTAGGAAGGGGCATAGCTGGCGTATCAGCCGAAGCTCAATGTAGGCACTCCTGGCCGTAACATCTATCTGAGCTGTCATTTTAAGCGACAGATCCAGGAGCACCCCAAGCTGCGAACACAGCCTTTCAGGGGGAATGTAACCCCATCCAGAACTGGTTGACACACTTCCAAACCTAGGTTGGCACCTTTGGCAGTAAGCACCTCTGTCTTGTCAGGATTCCGCTTCAGTTTGTTTTTCCTCATCCAGCCCATTGCCGCCTCCAAGCATTCATTCAGAGAGGACACACTATCCTTAGCTGACACTGTTGTTGAAGGCATAGAGAAATATATTTGGGTGTCATCAGTGTACTGATAGCACCCCGTCCCATGCCTCCGGATGATCTCTCCCAGCAATTTCATGTAGATGTTAAACAGCATTGGGGATAAGATGGCAGTTTGTGGTATGCCATACAACAGCTCCTTCTTGGAGGAGCAACTATCCCCAAGCATCACCATCTGGAACTTGCCCAAGAGGTGGGACCGGAACCACTGAAGCACAGTGCCGCCGATTCTCAATCCCCCCAGGTGTTCCAGAAGTATACCGTGGTTGATGATATCGAAAGCCACTGGGAGGTCCAGAAGTACCAGTAGGGATACGCTCCCCCTGTCAATACTCAAGCATAGATCATCCACTAAGGTGACCATAGCAGTCTCAACTCCGTATCCTGCCCTGAAGCCGGTTTGAAATGGGTCTAGAAAATCTGTATCATCCAAAACTTCCTGGAGTTGGAAGGCAACTGTTATATTAACAATTTGTATTAAATTATTGTTGTTATACTGAATGAATACTTAAGACCAGGATACCTTTGGGTTTAAATTGCGTAGTTTCATTAACATTGTGTGATTTTCTGTATTATGAATAGTGCAATAATTGTATTCTTACCATATATTGTAAACACTTGGAAGTTTGGGTATATATAGCAGTTATACGCAAATATAAATATTGCTAAACTGATTAGCTCTGATCTTAGTGTATTTTGAGGTGGTTGGGTGCTCTTCACTCTTGTTTTGTCTGCTATAATGATGGCATCTAAGTCGGCTCTTATCCGAGAGATTTTATCTGTGAAATGATCGTTAAAGGCATCACAGTGAACTACCGAAGGCTCTAAGGTCGGGTTCAGGGGGGAAGGTGGCTGGGTTAGACCCCTCACCACCCTGAACAGTGCTGCTGGACATGAATTCGCAGGCGCAATGCGTGCAGTGAAGAAAACTTTCTTCGCTGCACATATTGCCACCCCACAGGAACGGGGATGTTCTCTATGTCATGTCTTGTCGGATATAAGTCGTGTTTTCCGCCATCAACGCTTCAGTCGTCCTTCCTACTTTAACTCCCTGAGATCTTCTGTATCTGTGTATCTTCTTGATCTGTGTATCAGACATTTTCAATTAGCTATAGAGAAAACGTAACATAAATATATATTTGTATTTCAATATCAATTCATGATGTTAGGAAAATATTTTACAACCTAATGAAATGTTTCAGCTAAAAAAGAATTCTTTAACATTTAACAGAAAAGCAAATTAAGCCCAGGTTGTATCCCATCAACAATTGGAAAGAACTTTTTGGCAAACAAAAAAAAGTAATGTTACTATAGATTGTGTTCTTCAGAGTAATGTGTAGTTGGTCGATATCATAATCCTAAATTATTTAGTAAATATACAAAGATAGATCAAAACATTTGATAATACCAGAAGCTCAGCAGTGGGTAAAATTGATTGCATGCACTTTGAGCATGAATAAAAGACTTTATGATTTATTGACACACTGTAGATTAATCTGAGGCCACACAAAGCAGTAAAGCAGAGTAGTAAGCTTGATTTGTAGTAATTTTAAGAACAATTTGACAGCAAGGAAAAATAACACAACAGAGTTTCTTTCTTGACTCACAAAGATTTTGCCAAAAGAATACATGTTGGGACTTGTTTTGTGATTAATCCTTTAATGCTGTTCCACAGTAGTTTTATATTGAGTTTAATTTGTAGAATGGAACATTAACACCTAATGTATAACACTGAAAAAATCAATAGTCTACATTTGCCATGTTTTACTGTCAAACTAATAATCAAAATGAGATGTTAATTAATGTATGCAGCTACAAATTAGTCATTCATCACTGATTTCTCTCTATTCAGACTACCAGATGTTTCTCCTGCTCTTTCTAATTTTATAAACTCTAAGATAAATTTTCGTAATGTATGTGATCTTAATGAATGGAAGCACCGAGCGCATCCTAGACAGAGCTGAACTAAATTTTCTCCCCAAAGTTTTCCTTTGCACATTTTGATGTTGAACATTCTCCACATGTTCTGCATCTGCTTCAGTATTCACCAAATCTATGAAACCTGTATTTTTGATCATGACGGCTGATATTTGATAGTTGACATGCAATGGTAGTTACACAAATAGTGGAGGATCGGTCTCACTCATGATGGCTAAGTGGACCCTCCAGTTCAGGAGTAGCATGCCAATGAATACCAGTTGCTTGAGAGCAAAAGCAGGAAAGGGGTATTACCTCCATGTCTTGCCAGTGAGCTTCCTGGAGGCATTTGGTTGTCTGGGTCCCTTTTTTCCCATGCTTCTCTCTTTCTATACAGAAAAAGGTAAAATGGGCATCAGGTAGGGGGTGGGGCTTAGGTGATTCCCCAGGACCAATTCTGTTCCCCACCCATGATTTAGACAATCATGTCATTCTATGTCAGGAGGGGGGCAGCTTGTAGCCCTCCAGATGGTTTGGCCTACAACTTCTATCAGTCCTAGCCAGAATAGACAAGGATGAAGGATGATGGGAACTGTAGGCTGAAACATCTAAAGGGCCACAAGTTGCTCACTCCTGTATTAAGTGATGGTTATAAGCCAAAGTGACTAGGTAAGGTATGACAAAAATCCTATGTGAGGAGGAACTAGAGCTCCCAAATTTCAAGAGCAACCCAGATCAGCCAGTGTCAAAAGACCAGTAGCAGCCTGGGTCCTCGTGGAGATGGCCTCAGGTTCATCTCTGCAAGGGGCAGGGGACTTCACCTCTGAGGTACAGACTGAACAACCCCCACACTCCCAGAAGCATCATCTCCTCAAAAGGCAGGCCAGTAGGGTTCATTTGAGAAGGAGTGCTCAGTGACTTTGTGGCCAGGCTTAAAAGTTAAAAATGTTTAAAATATCACCTGTTTTATGTTTTATGGTTTTAAATTTTGTATATTGACTTTTTAATGTTCAGTCTTTTAATTTTTGTAAACCGCCCAGAGAGCTTCGGCTATGGGGCAGTATATAAATGTAATAAATAATAATAGATGAACTCTTGCCAGAGGGCTATAACTACACAGCTGAGCCCTGAGTGGAACTCAGGAGGCTCTGGTGATATAAGCCTTCGGTTTCAGCTGAGCTAGTGCTGGAAACAATGCCATTTCTTCAGCTCTTTGTGCCTGGAATCTTGTTTCCCTGACCTTGACTTGTGCTTGGAACTCTGTATTATTAACCTGGGACTTCTGCCTGATGCTGCCTTTGGATTCCAATTATATTTGCTTACTCTTCTATGTGCTGGACCTTGGCTACATTTCTGATTTATTTCTTGATAGCCCTTGTTTGCTGGTAAAAACCCTGCTTTGCTCTTGACCTATTTAATTGACTCCTCCACTGCAATTAACTCTGTGTGTGTGTATGTGTGTTTGTGTTTGCATAACAAGGAACAGAACAGGAGACCAATACACTGCAGATATGAATTAGGACCACACACACTTACACTAGAGTAAAAAACGAGGGAGGTGTCAGCTAAATGCTATGAAAGTTTGATCCTCAATATGTTGTTTGATCCTTAGTGGTCCTATATTCCAAAAACAAGAGTGCAGAATATGTAGGACCTTGCAGGTGGCTATAAGGAAAGTCATGGAGATGTGTTCATCAATTACCCCCTATGGAATCACTCTACTAGAAGTAAGTGGAACTACATGAAGTCCTGATGACTACCAATTTCTCAATCTTTCTTACAGTTGACTGCTGACACTGAGGATGGCTATATCAAATATAGTCAAGCAATCCACGAATGCTCCCAAGTCTTTCTCATTCAGTCTCTTATGTAGCCATTCCCTACCATTTCCCCATTCCAGGCATCCAAGTTTAAAAAATACCACATGCAATTTCTGGGGCAGAATCAGAATAGACAAAACAAAAGGCAGAGTAGACCTTTTTTCCTCCAAGGAACCCAAGGCCGCTTCCATAATCCTCTTCCTCCTCTCCATTTTATCCTCACAGCAGCAACCCTGTGAAATAGTTTGGGCTAAGAGTTTGTGAATGGCCCAAAGACACCCAGTGAGCTTTCATGGCCAAGTGGGGGCTAGAAACCAGGTCTGCCGACTCCCAGTCCAACACTCTGGCCACTACACCATACTGATGTAGTGAAGACTTTCACTAAATTGTGTGTGTTGGGTAGAGAGAGTCTTAAACAAACGTGCTGGGTAGCCACCTACTGGCTGGGCTCTAATTTTAAAGTCGAAAGGATGGTCGCAACTCACAACAAGGGGAAAAAAAGAGCCAGCCAAGGAATAAACAAGCATTATTGTGCCAAATAATGAAAGAATAAGAAACTGAAAGTTGGAAAAGTGAAAAACCCCAGATCAAAGAGCATGAGAGCAGAGCAGACAATGCCAGGAGGTTCAGATTGATGTCATGCTTATTAGAAACTTTTAGCACCACATCAAGGTCAGGATGGAGAAAGAGAGAGTGTAATAGTCTGGAAAGCAGAGATAATTGACCGCACATAATTAGGCTGCTTAAGTACTTTGAAAAGAGTGCAGTCAAAACAGAAACCAATCAAGAAGTTAATTTATAGGGAAAAATGATTAGGTATATTGGATGATTGTTTCCAAGAATTTGAGAAAGAAGGAGCACTGGAAAGGTATCTGAGTAAGTGACCTAGATGTAATTGGGATGCAAGGTGATGAAACTACCTTCCTTGCAAATATAACTCAAAAATAAATCTGCATGCAGTATTTTGGTGGGGAAATATTAATACTTCTATGTATTATGTATTTACATTTTCTCCCAGAACTGGTGTGCACTGACCTTCACTACAAAATGTTCAAACCCAAAATTATAATGTTTAATTTAACTGTATGGGAATACAGTGAGCCTCTTGGCCATGTTTGCAGGAAATGGAAAACAGAAAAATAAACAAAAGTTGATGGGCTTTGGAAAGAAAACTGATAAAACTGTATGTTATTCTTCTCTGAGCTTTCCATTATTTGACATTTTGGCTTGGGGGGTGGGTGGCATTTATCAAAATGCATCCTCCTCAGGAGATTCTTCAGAAAAATTAAGCTGAATCTCTTCTGCAGAGTACTGCCCTTTCATTCCCACTTTTTATGGAAAATATCTGAAATACACATGGGACTTGTATCGAAAACTAATACACATGGAATTAGATTTATAAGAGAGACTAGTTATCTGACGACCAATAAAGTTTTAAAATGTCATTCTTTTGAAAGGTATTGAATTCTTGCTCATACGTTAAAAACCCAGTTCTTAAGAGGATATCCTAAGGCCGACCTCCATGTATCTGAAGCAATTAGAAGCAAGCAGATATGCCTGCGTTATTGCTTCTTGTTACCTAAGTCTTTCAGCTACTCACCAGCAGCAGTAGATCATCAAATAGGAGCAAAGCCCAACCACAAACCTCAGTGTCAACCCTGACCTCTCCCTGTAATTACTCAAGAACAATATTCTCAGAATGACCAGCATCTACCATACCATCAATCATCATTCTCCTGCACATCCTCCAACATGGAATATACGAAACCTTTTAGGGCCGTGAACATATTTGCAATTTGAGAAACTGTCCTGGTAACCACTACAAAATGGCTGCCCCAAAGATTGAATAGAAGGCAGAGGTGGGATCTAAGCCCCCAAGCCCTAAACAATTCCTTTGAACCCACAGTTTTCAGGACCAATAGGAACCTATTTCACAGCAATCACACCTGGTGGAAAGAAAATGTGTTGCTGATGTTGTTGTTGTTGTGTGTGTTTTAAGTGGGAGGAGCAAGTGCCAAGAACGGTGATTGGTTGACATTGCCTATATACCACCACCTACTAATAACACTCCTCTGTGATATACATTAAGCAAAGATGTCAATCTTTACATAAGAAAATAGTGGACATGAATCAGAGCTGAAAAACGGGAACAAAGCTGAAACACAAGACAAGTGGGTTCCCTGTCCGTGTGTCCCAATCCCTTTCATTTTCCTTTGTGTGTTGGCAAAGCTTTAGATTGTAAGCCTGTGGGCAGGGCTTTATGATCTTAAGACCATCATCCTATTTACACTTACCTGGGAGTACACACAATTGAACTCATATTTGTAATCATGCAAAGGACTGAGTTGTCAATGATTGTTGTATAGCAGAACCCCTAATATCATTCAGTGCTTGAAAGTAAAAATATGATCATGAAACTTTAATCTCTAAGAATACTTGAAAGTTGTATATTTAAGCAAAATATTTTGGGTGGATCATCTGTACCTTGAAATATCTGCCCCTACTTCCCTTTGTTTGAATAAAGACTGGAGGTAGTTGAGGCTGAAAACCTACTTATCCTATAACATGTTCCTGGGAGTAAGTTCCATTTAATTCAATGGGTCTTGCTTCTGAACAGACATGCAGAGGCATATGCTATAAGCCACTAAAACAGTAATGATGTCATATGTTACGTTCAAGAAATAGGGCATCACCTTGCTTAAGTAGGTTATACCTGGACCTATCTACATCTATAGTACCATTGGGTCTGTGATTTGATCCTGTTGATTTCAGCTGATTGTAATAGTATCCCTGTTTTCACAATGTGTCCTTTTATCTTAGATACCCCACCCCAGTTCTCTCTTTCTCTGCCCGTCTCTCTCTGTGTGTTTCCAGTATTCTTATTCAGTTTCATTGCATCTGATAAATTAGGGTCTTATGAAAGCCTGTGCAGCAATACATTTTTTAGTCCTTAAGGTGCTGTAGGACACTGGCATTTCAGCCCACCAATTAATCACACCATTGTCATCGTGCCTCTACTGCTTTCAGATATAATGTGACCACTCCAGTGGGTCCTAACACTGGGCTAATTATAGGCCAATAGTATACCATCCACAAATGCACCATTTTGAAGCCTGGCCAAGGTAGGACTTATAGTTCCAAACAGCAATACATACTGGGTTAAAATTCAAAACTGCATAGATTATCTGCGCAAAATTACCCAAATCATGTCTCAAACTGCACCTCCATATAAGAAGCAATAGCCTTATATTTTTCTGGTTATTCAATGTGTATGTTCCCTTCTAGTTTTATTTTTGGGCCTCTCAAAGATACACATTCTCTCTGATAAATTTTGATTCTGACAAATCAAAGAATTTGATATTGTTTGGTTTTTGAAAGATACAGTCTATTCCTTTGCTAATGTGTGTCTTTAGCCAGCAGGTCTTCCATAAGGAAATTTGCATGGTTTGTTCTAATAGTCGGGAAGACTCATTCATTTTCATGTCTGTAAATGGTTCAACAATCATGAAAGTGGAAAAACTACAAATAAGAAAAAAACTAATGGTAATGTTCTGTTCTGCTAAAGTCCTTTTAATAACTGCACAACTGTGTTGCATACATAAACTGAAGAAAGTCCCCTCCCACTTATACCAATTAATGTTTCTGACATAGGAATTAGCACTTTTATACATACAAGCTTGCATTGCTGCAATATGGCTTTAATTTAGAAGCAGATGACCATTATTCCACTGTAAGCTTTTTCACTGATTTGTAGGGTAATAAACCTGATGCTGCTTTAGGGATGCTTTCAAATGAGAGAAATGAGGGGCATTAGTAGAAATGCTTGGAATAAGTGGCTTTGGATATTGCTGCTTTCTTTTCAAGTATGCTGTATCTGGAAGGGTGTATCTGAATCAGTGGAGCCAGGTGGCTACCATTTCTGCGAGGCTGTGAATCCATTCTGGGTTTCAGTCAGAACCTGCCAGGGTTCTAAAAGAAATATCCAAGATGCTGACCCCTCTACCCAAAATAGGTACAGCACTTTGGATAGCTCCTTTCGAGTTCTGTCTGGATGTGAATGCTGCTTCCATGTGTGGCTAAATGTTGTGTTCTTGGGGGCAGTCTAGTTACAAGACAGCAGATTATAGGCTGGAGCTCTATTTGGCAGTACCACTTGACACCCTCCCACTCCCCACACAATGGTAACAACAACAGACAAGCAAAAAAGTAAGAGGGGGAGAATTCATGTCATATCTCTAAGCATTAATATCTCCCTTGATACACAAGGTGAGAGAAAAAAGGATTAACATTTCCATTTCAGATGTATAAGTTAATACAAGCATTCTGTATAGCGAACTAAACAGCCATATGACTTTGACAGTTATAGGAGATACACTCAAATGTATCAAGAGAACGAAGGTACTCAGTCCATTCAGGGATAATAGTAAGGCTTTATAATAAAAGTTTCCAGTTTGCACATCAAATCCAAAAATCAAGATTTTTAGTTGCAGTTAGTATTGGGCTGGGTGGGTTGGCTACATAGGATGAAGAGCATCAAGGAGCTTGCTGATTTTTCTATGTTATAATATATCTTGATCCTCTAAAACCTCCTTTAATGTTGATATTTTAGGTATGCCAGTCAAGAAATCCAGGACAGCCAACCTCTTTAGAAAATGAGCTCAAGTTACAGGAAGCCAGATTCCGTCTGGACATCAGGAAAAACTTCCTGAATGTTAGAGCAGTACGACAATGGAACCAATTACCTAGGGAGGTCATGGTCGCTCCCACACTAGAGGCCTTCAAGATGCAGCTGGACAGCCATCTTTCAGGTATACTTTAAGGTGGATTCCTGCAATGCCAGGGGGTTGGACTCTATGGCCTAATAGGCCCCTTCCAACTCTACTATTCTGTGATTCTACGAATGCCCTGATATATTATATATTCAGGAAACAAATCATAAATCCCTGAAAGAAAGACCATCTAAGGTATCCTGGAACAATGAGCATATCACAGCAGCAGGTACTTCCAATTGTAGGGCAATTCCAATTATTTTAGCTAGACACATTTTGCATTAGAATCTTCACTCATGGATCTTTCAGGCAGAAATATTTTTGCAAGGACCTTCCGTAAAAAAGAACAAGTCACATGTGGGCCTATATATAGCCCCATACAAGCCAATGATAATTTCTATGTGGAGTACAAGTAAAGCTAGATACATTTAGGGATGGGAAGGTGCTATTAGGGGAAGATCTGTATGTTAACTCAGATTGAGGGACTGCTAAATCTAATACTAAATGTGGTTTTTTTTAAAAAAACATTGTGTTAGCCCACTGAAAAATACATTGGAAACATTGACATTGGCATCACAAAAATCTTGGATTGTGGGTCTATACATTTTATTTTCAAGTACATAAAACACACTCATGTGTCAACAGAATTTTAGCACCTCTACTTTTAATCAACGAGCTGATATGTTTATTCAAACCTGGATAATTTCTGATCTATGTGAATTGTATGTAGATAATAATTTAAAAAAACACTGCATCTCCCTAGACTAACTACTGCCACTGTAGCTTATTTTTCCAGCCTGCAAGTGACAGTAACACACCACGTAATTACCATTATTACCCTCAGCTGGTGTGGTTTGTTGTGTTTGTTGTGTTGTCCGAACACAGCAAAGGTGGATGGCAGGGCTGGGTTAGAAACCTGCAAACCTAGGACAAGCCCTGGATTCCAAGGTAGTTTGTAAATAATTGTGGGAGTACATTTCTGTTTAGGTCCTAAACATGTTTGGGTACATCTCTCTCTCTCTCTCTCTCTCTCTCTCTCTGTGTGTGTGTGTGTTTGGGTCTGTGATACACACACATACACACATGTACATATATACACTTATTTGAGGTTATGTAGCCTAGAAAACTATCATGAATCCAGTGTGAAATCTCCATAACAATCATTTTTTTCTTGGCTCTAAAACAGTTGCATATACCTGGGTAGTAAAACAAAACAAAATAATGTATTACAAAAAATATCTCCCTGTATTGCTTGAGTTGCTCTGTCACCACCTATACTCTTATCTGATTACCCAAAATGTATGGAAGGGACAGCAGTCAATAGCATTTGGAAATCGCAATGCCTAGTGGGCTTTATGATTTTAGAAACAAGATAAAAGCTTTATGACTCAAAGAAAGCAATCAAATGGTTTTCTGTAGCCACAAGCATCATATTTACTTAAAGGATTGTGACTATAAAAGCAAATATCTCTTACAGGAAGCCAGGACAAAAGCTGTCAGAGAACAGGGTAGTAAATAGCTCTGAAATTGTTTTCTCTGCTTCATTTCAAAAGCTTAAGGCTAAGAATGTTTGACCTTTTACAAATGGAATGCTTTCCTGCAGGTCACAGGGCTGCACTGAATGCTGATGGCGATGTGGAACTTGATGCAATCATCTTGAATGGTAAAAGTCTCACGGCTGGTGCAGTCTCTTGAATCAGGAACATTTCTAATCTAGTGACATCTAAGAAAAGGTCTAGGACTTCTTATTTGCACGCAAATATTGTGCCAACATGTATTAACAGAAAGGGCATATGAAATGGTGTAATGGTTCAGAAATGGCTTAGAACACTTAAAGAAAGCACAATGAAGAAGGGTTAGGCCAAACCCAACTCTTCTCCTCCTTGAATATTTCCCACAATCAACAAAACAGCTGGTTTCAAACATTACTAAACAATGGCAAAAATACTTTCGACTCTAGTTTAAACACCTATTTTCAAATGTTTTTTAGGGTAAGGGAAAGGGTAGTTTTCCTCACCATGCTGGGACTTATTTCACCACACAGCAGTTATTTTATGGTGATTTTTACCATCGATTAAAAATACTTGTGCAAACTGTCCCACTGCACAACCTGCATACAATCTCTTTTACATCCCACCTTGAAAAATTAGATAACGGCAACTATCTTTCTGGGATCCTTGAAGCGCATTATCTGCACTTAAGTGCATCTTCCAGGGACTGGCCACTTTCATTTTATGACCATAGTTCCACAATGACTGTGAAGGAATAGAACTGTACTCCATTTTGGTGTTTAATTTGATTGGGTCTAGGCTTGTTTTCAATACCAGCACTGAACTCAGTCCCTTTCATGTAAAAGTCTACTTTTCATTACCCTAAGCTTTCTTCATTTCAGCAGCCTAATTTAAGTGTGCAAAATTGTTTTGTTGTTTCTATAGTTCAATATTGTGAGTCAGAAACTCTTACCAATCTACTGCAAATTATCCAGGACATCTAGAAGTCGAAATGACCCAGAAATCTACCTACCAACCTGGATGCTGCCCACCACTGTGGTAAACCATGGTTTAATATTACCTCTGAAATAGCTCTGCGTGTATGTGTAATTAACAGCACAATCCTACGTCTGTTCAGAAGTAAGACCTATGGAGTTCAAGGGGATTTACTTCCAGGTATGCGTGTATAAGATTTCAGCCTAAGTGCCTAAAAAAAGAAACTATGGCTGAAATCCTATACCCACCTACCTGGAAGTAAAAGCCACTGGATTGTTACAGCATGATCCTATGCCTATTTATCAAGGCCCTCCATGTTAATGGGGCTTACTCACCGGATACATTGGATTGCAACCTAAGCCCCTTTCAAAGATTAAAATTAAACAGCCCCCAATTGTACGCTTACAATCGAAAAAGAGACGTGACACATGAGGAAAGGGCTTTGAAAGTGGACAATGTAGAAAAATCAAATTATATGAGAAAAGGCCTGAGCAAAAATGTGAATCTTTCATTTCTTGGATGCACAGAGTGGAGCAGAATCCATGAAGAGAACATTCTATTGGTGAAGGACACATAAGGAAAATGCACACAAGTGGGAGACGGACGGTATACTTGCACTTAAAAGAAGATTTGTAATAGATGAGAAAATAGAATGAGGAGGAAAATAAAGAAGTTTAGGATTCAAATGGCCCTTCATACATCAGGCTATATGCTTTCTTGGTGTCTTTTTTTTTTCCACAGAGAGGAATTTCTTTGTTTCTGAAAATATAACGTGTATCATAGCTTTTGGTCTTCATGTGGCACTGCTGCTTTTTTATTGGAAACTACTGTATCAAACAAAAGTAATCTAAAGGATTTGGACTTGATGATGGCTGCCACACTATCTCTGCCTTCAGTAACTATGGCCCCATCTACATGGGGGATTTATTCCAGTGCTCCTGTGCCGCACACGATCATGGCACATGACACCTCCCTCTCTGCAGTAAACATGGGTTTTCATGCCATAGAACTTGCCCCTCTGCAAAGTCATTTTGTAACAGATTTTCCCATTGCACTGGCTTCAGTGCTGTTTGGGAGTCGGTGAGACTTTAACAAGTGAGTTAGAGCCAGCTGCAGGCAGGAAGGGAAAGCTGGGTCATCTGCACCTATCTGGAGGAGCAGAGCTTTACATATGGCTGATGAGAACCAGTGTGGTGTAGTGGTTAGCATGCTGGACTAGGACTCAGGAGATCCAGGTTCAAGTCCCTGCTCAACCATGAAGCTCCCTGGGTGACGTTGGGGTTGTTATTTCTAAATAAAATGGAGAGGAGGAGGACTATGTAAGTTGCCTTGAGTTCCTTGCAAGAAGAAAAAAGGTGGGATAGAAATGTAATAAAATAATAATCAGGACTTTAAAAGGTGTTATTCCCGAAATGAGCATTAAAGTCAGTACATTAGTTTGGGGAGACTGTTCTTCTTTTTAAATCTCCACTTCTGCCCTGAGAACAGCCCACTAAACATGTCTTCTCAGAAGTAATTCCCACTGACTTCCAATGCAGTTTCTCAACACAGAGTGCAGAGAAGGGTGGAGAAGCCCATTGTTTTAAACCTGTGCTTAGCTGCTCAAACTGCTGTTTCTCATGCAGTCTGCCATGCAAAAGCAGTTCTTTCTTTTTCTTTTTGATATCCACCACATTAATTGGCTGCATGTGCTTTGGGAGGAGCGAACCTGGACCAGAGCTACACTAAGCAGGAAAAAAATTTTTGAAAACTGTTTGAAACCTGTACATGGAGTGTGTCCTGGGCACCAACAGTTGTCAAAACTGTTATAAATCATTTTAAAGCAGTAGTGTAGATCCTGCCCTAATTTGATGAAAGTGAGGTTTTAAAGGGAATTGCGTTGGAAAGCGTTTCTGTGTAGATTGCCCCCTGTATAATATAAATCAGAGGGATTCTCATGTTCTTAGAGGGATTCCCATGTTATTCTGTTGCAGTGAAACTGACAAAGTGTCTAGTGGCATCTTAAGGACTGGCATGAGCGTTTGTAGACTAGAGTTTACTCCAACAAATACATTATATGCCATAATAAATGTCCTCACTTTTAAGATGCCACGAGAGGCTCTGTTGTTTCAGTTTAGTTTGGCAAGGTTGATCAGTTATGGGCCTAGAAGTAGCTTTAATTTGGAAACATGATAGAATCATAGCACTGGAAGGTACCTTGGAGATTATCTAGTCTCACCACTTGCTCAATGCAGGCTCTACACTGCAGGGCGCATGTATAGCATCCCTGACACACTGCCATCCAGCCTGGGCTGAAGTACCTCCAGCAAAGGAGAACCCACCACCTCCCAAAGCAATCTGTTCCACTGTGAAACATCTCGCACCGTTAGGAAAGTTCCCTTAATGTTAAGTCAAAAGCTGCTTCCCTGCCATTTCCACCCATTAGTTCTAGTCCTACCCTTGGGAGCAACAAAGAACCAGTCACATTCATCTTCTGCATGACAACCTTTCAGATATTTGTGGACAGCTATCATGTCTCCCCTTTGTCTTCTCAAGTTTAAACATATCCAGTTCTTTCAACTCCTCCTCATAGGACTGAATTTCCAGTCCCCTCACCCTCCTGGTTGCTTTTCTCTGGGCATGCTCCAACTTGTCAATGTCCTTCTTAAAATGGGGCACCCAAATCTGGACACAGTACTACAAGTGTGGCTTGATTAACTCAAAATAGAGCAGAACTATTACTTCCCGTGATATGGACACAATGCTTCTGTTAATGCTGCCCAAGGTTGCATTAGCTTTCTTAGCTGCTGCATCACACTGCTGGCTCATATTTTGCTTCTGGTCCACCAAGACACCTAGGTACTTTTATACTGCTCCCAAGCCAGGTCCTCCCCCATGGAATACTTCGGTCTTTGGGGTTTGGTTTTTGTATCCAAATGCAAGACTTTACATTTAGTTCTGTTGAATGTCATCTTCTTAGATTCAGCCCAGTGTTCTGTTGAATCTTGATTTTTCTTATATGGTGTTGGCTATTTCTCCTAGTTTCATGTCATCTGCAAATTTGGTACGCAATCCCTCTACCCCTGGTATTGTTTCCTCAATGACCTCGATAATTACATAGAAAGCTCATGTAATGGCTCAAGTCCACTATACCACAGCACTACCTAGTGGTTGTGCAATAGAACATATAGAAAGGCAGAGAATGAAAAAATTGGGGGGGGGGGAGTGTAAAGCTGCTGATCTGAATCCTGCAAAGAATCTGGAAACAGAAGCCTCAGTAAAGTGGTTAAAAGTTTCAAGCAGAAAAGCCCCTAATTCATCTGACCCATGAGATCTGAACTCATTTAAAGTCACTAAGTGCTCTTTGACTTGCCCAGTCCTGTAGTTGTCAGCAAATTCCTTTCTCGGAAGGTGAAAGAAAGAAGAAGGGGATCAGCTGTCCTGGGTTTAACCCTGACTAACTGAGAAGAAATGATCGATGAAGTAAAAATGACAGGTTCCTTAGGGGGAAATGATCATGTCATCTTTAAATTCATGACAGACAGGAAAGTGAAAACTGAGCTTACTCAGATATGTACCGTGGACTTCAGGAAAGCCAGTTTCAAAAAGATCAGGAAAAGGTGGGTGGAATTCCATGGACAAAAGTCCTGAAGGAAAAAAGAGCTCAAGAGGGACAAGAGATCCTGAAATACTGAATGCACGATCACAAACTATTCCCATGAGAAAGAAAATTGGGGGGCAATCAAAGAATCCTGTGTGGGTGCACAGGAAGTTCTCTGAGGAGCTGAGACTCAAAAGAGTCATATATAGGAAATGGAAGGAAGGGCAGACTACCAAAGAGAAGTACAATAGAGTTGTCCAAACCTGTAAGAATGGTGCCAGCTAGGAGTATTGAGTACAGTTTTGGAAGCCTCATTTTAAGAAGGACATTGACAAGTTGGAGCATATCCAGAAAAGAGCAACAAGGATGGACAGGGGTCTGGAAACCCAGTGCTATGGTCACTCCCCCTTCCCCCAACTGTTTATCGTTTGTTGCCTTCCCAGCTTCTTGCACAGTTCAAATGTAGTTCACTAGGCATGCATGTTGGAGCTACTTTTTGAGAAGCGCCACTTCAAAATCCCAGTGGAAACTCAGAATTAGTTTTGTGGTTCTCTGGATTGCAGGTCCAGGATGCAATCCTGAAAACATTTAAATCCATGGGACTTGCCATGGATAATTGCTGGTGGAAATTTACCTTTTGTGTGTGTGTGAGAGAGAGAGAGAGGTCTTTATTGGTTACAAAACTGGGCAGGAAATAATAGAATGAAATTCAGCAGTGACAAATGCAAAGTTCTTCATTTCAGAAAAAGAAACCAAATGCAAAGTAAGATGGGGGATTACCTGGCTTGGCAATAGTACAGGTGAAAAGGATCTTGGAGTGGTAGCAAGACAAGTCTAAAACTTATTGGATATTCCATTCTTTGGAACATCCAATTGCTTGCTATTATTGCTTGCCTCTGTGAAAGTTCTGTCATCTGTTCCAAGAAAGCACTATTCATATCTTCCAGCTGGCTGGGCAATCTATAGTACACTGCCACAACAGTGTTTTTCCCTCCCTGTATCTTTACCCAAATGCTTTCAACAGGATTTCTATTCTCAGAATCATAAATTTCCACACAGGTGTATACATTCCTTAGATATAACCAAACCAAACATAGTTTATTGTGTCTTAGTGAATTGCCATTATACGCAATCACATCAAAAAACAACTATAGAATTTAAAACTCTACTAATGGACCATTAAGAGTTGAATAATTTTCCACACATCCTTTAAACTCTATAACACGTATTTGTAGAGCATCGACAAGGAATTTAGATGTTCAAAAATGCATACTTCTCAGCATCGGACAAGAGAAAACAACGATCTTAACAACGGATGAATATATTTGGTTCTAAGATCATTATAGATGGAGAATTCTAGCAGTACATTAATAGTATCTTCAGCTGACACAGAATTGCAACCACATACTCTCTATCCTTCTTAGGGGCCCCCTTATGCTGACCCACCCAATCTTGCCTGAGTGAAGGCTACCCTCATTTTAATATTTGGTAAATCTACCAGATATTTTGGAAATTATAAATACAAAGAAATAAAGGAGGCATAGAAGTTATTAGATTGGCTAATCTTGATCTCAGCCTCCTGAGATTGCATCTCAGTACCTTAAGCCTTTGGAGCAATAATACTTTAGATCTATCATAACCTTGAGTTAAAAGAAAAGAGACAGAGAGTCCCAAACTCAAGGCAATCAGATGCATTTTATGCTTCTATGACTTTGGGCCTATCTCTTCCAATACCATCAGAAGAAATTCTGATATCTGCTTAAAAATTATTTTTAACCAAAAAAGCAGGGCTAATCTAAGAGCTTCAGCTTTGATTGTCATTACACCCAGTTCTGCACAGAGCAATTCTAATTTCGTAGAAATGGGAACTGCCAAGAGTCTATGCAACAATTTATATTGAGCTCTTTCTAATGGATCCAAGTTGTCCATAGCCTTCAGTGGTGGTCTGTATAGCAATTTTGGCAGAACCCTGACCTTGTATAATTCTAGTTGGGGTGTGCACGCCAAAAAATATCATCGTTTATCGTTATCATAATTTTGGACCAAAAAAATTATCGTCTTCATTCATATCGTAGGTGAACCATATCGTCTTCATGATAATTATCGTGAAAAAATGATATTTTTTGCAGCCCTATTTTTAAAGAAAAAAATGCCTGTAAGTTCTGTATTTTAAAAGAGAGGCTTGAAACTTGGTCACAGTGCTTATGGGGTGTGCCTAAGTATGTGTATGAAATTTGATATCAATCCCTCCAACCCTCAATTTTATATGAATTTATTAAAGATTGTTTCAGTTCTGACAGGTCTGAATGAACGCACGTGAAGAGCTGTCATTCTGATCTGTCAGAACTAAAACGATCTTTAATAAATTTATATAAAATCGAGGGTTGGAGGGATCGATCTCAAATTTGGCACATATATGTAGCGCATGCATATTTATTAAAGATTGTTTCAGTTCTGACAGATCAGAATGGCAGCTCGCCACGTGCGTTCATTCAGACCTGTCAGAACTGAAACGATCTTTAATAAATTCATATAAAATTGAGGGTTGGAGGGATTGATATCAAATTTCATACACATACTTAGACATACGCCATAAGCACTCTGACCAAGTTTCAAGCCTCTAACTTTTAAAACACAGAAGTTATAGGTATATTTCTATGGCAGTCCGATAAAATGATAAAATTGCCCGAAAATTATCGTCTCCAATGATTATCGTAGGTTTTTCTATTGTATTGTCATTGTTAAACACATGTACGATAATGACCTTATCGTATCGTTATCGTACATTTTAATGATACGATACACATCCCTAAATTCTAGAGTGGTCTGAACCTGTAGAACCATAATAGTCCATTTCATGTTCTACCAGCTAACAAGGTGCTTGATTAAACCTGCAAAGACCATGCACCTGTCCACTGAAAGACCACACCAAGATGCTTAAAGGAAAACACTTGCTCCAGTTTATTCCCATCAAGTGACCAATTGTGGATTTTCTTAGATATAACACTACTCCCCCTTCCTTTCTGTCGGTCTATTCCTTTTGAACAAGATATACCCTTCAGTGGTTATACTCCTGCCATGAGTCTCATCCCACCAAGTTTCAGTGATATGTATCAGATTGTACTTACCACTCTGTATTAGGGATTCAAGTTCACCCTGTTTGTTTTCTGTGCTCCATGTGTTAGTATACAGATATCAGAAGCCATGAATGTTGCATCTTCCTGGTTCCTCTTCCAGTATTTACCTGCGAATTACTGGGATCCATCTCCACTCTCCTGTCCTCTCCTTTGTCCTTTGTGTTCTTCTCAGTAATATTGGGCTTTTCCTTCCACCCCCTTCAAGAGTTAGTTTAAAACCCTCCGTTAGTGAATCCTGTCGCACCCCTTTCCTAGGGATTCCGTCCCTGAGGCTATGGGTATGTTTGTGGTGTATAAGATGGGGGTTTACCCTTTCACTTCCAACCTTGCCGCTTATACACTTTCAAGTCCAGATCAAGGAAATACTGCTTTCCCTGCCAGATATTGACCACTCTTGCCACCATATATTCCCAGTAATGTACCTATTGTCTCACATTGACTGTCTTGAATGATAGATGCCACACTGAATGCTGATGAACAAAATAAAAGCTCATTTATTAATGACACTTTAAAACAGTAGACAAGATGTATTTGTGTGTGTTCAGTAATGCACTGAAGCTATTGTTCCATTATTATTATTATTGTTATTATTATTATTGTTGTTATTATTATTATTATTACTATTATTATTCCTATCCTATTCTCAACTCCTTCCTCAACTTCTAAACCCAAAATAACAAACAACTGGTCCCTGCACTCTCTAACCAACTCTAACTATCCCTAACTGTATAGAGACTCCTGTTTAAAACACTGTCACCTCATACTCTCCACCAATCAGTCACCAGCACATCAATATTCCATTTTCTCTCTCCCCTCCCACCTCAATTCACTTACCATATTCACTCTATATAATTGACATTGACAACATAATCATTCATATATATATATATATATATATATATACCAACCTGTAAAATACATTGTATCACATAATCAGGCATCACAAGGCTTCAGGTAAAAACATTCTTCCCAGCCCCCAAGAGGTGCTCCCCATTATCATATTGCAGTGGTTCCGCTCCTACTTGGGGGCTCGGCTCCAGAAGGTGGTGCTTGGGGAACATTGCTTGGCCCCGTGGATTCTCCAGTATGGGGTTCCATAGGGGTCAGTTTTGTCCCCCATTCTGTTCAACATCTACATGAAACCGTTGAGTGCAGTAATCCGGAGTTTTGGGCTGCCTCTACAAGAGGCATTGAAAGCTCTTTCAAGGTGCATTAAAAATTTTACCTCTACAAGAACGGAGTGCAAATCAGGCATAGAGGCGCGTTTTCTCTCCGATTATGCACATTATCGAATGCGCGTTAAATAACGAGTTTTATTTTGCTCCGGCCGTTAAAGCGCATTTTGACTATGTGAACAAGCGATTCTGCACATGTCAACAGTTTAAATCGCGTTTCGGTCATCCAGTAATGTGCTTCGCTGCCTCTCGTACAGAGGTATTAGGCGTAAATGCGCTTCTGTGAATATGCGCATAATCGCCTAACCAGGCGTAAAGGCGAATTCTTGCAGATGAGGCCTTGGAGTGCATTGTCATCAGTACGCTGATGACACGCAGCTCTATTTTTCCTTTTCATCTTCATCAGGTGAGGCTGTGGATGTGCTGAACCAGTGCCTGGCTGCGACAATGGACTGGATGAGGGCTAATAAACTGAAACTCAATCCAGACAAGACTGAGATGCTGTTAGTGGGTGGTTCTGCTGACTGGATGGAGGGTGTTCAACCTGTTCTGGATGGGGTTGCACTCCCCCTGAAGGAGCGGGTTTGTAGCTTGGGGGTTCTCCTAGAACCATCTCTGTCACTTGAGGCGCAGGTGGCCTCAGTGGCACAGAGTGCCTTCTACCAACTTCGGTTGGTGGCCCAGCTACGTCCCTATCTGGACAGGGATAACCTGGCTTCAGTTGTCCATGCTCTGGTAACCTCCAAGTTAGATTACTGCAATGCACTCTACGTGGGGCTGCCTTTGAAGGTGGTTCGGAAGCTGCAGCTTGTGCAAAATGCAGCGGCCAGATTGATAACTGGAACCAGTAGGTTCGAACATATAAGACCTACTCTGGCCCGCTTGCTTTGGCTGCCTGTATGTTTCCGAGCCCGGTTCAAGGTGCTGGTTTTAACCTATAAAGCCTTACACGGTTTGGGACCACAATACCTGATGGAACGCCTTTCCCGACATGAACCTACCCGAACACTACATTCAACATCTAAGGCCCTCCTCTGAGTGCCTCCTTCGAGGGAAGCTCGGAGGTCGGCAACAAGAGAGAGGGCCTTCTCTGTGGTTGCCCCCCCAATTGTGGAACGATCTCCCTGATGAGGCCCGCCCAGCGCCAACATTGTTATCTTTTCGGCGCCAGGTCAAGACTTTCCTCTTCTCTCAGGCATTTGGCAATATCTGAGGAGCCTGGGTTTGTTTTGTTTTGTTTTTGTAGCTTTTTGAAGTGTTGTAGTGGTGTTTTTTTTAAATGTACAGATTGTGTGTATGTTGTGTGTTTTTGCTGTTTTAATTTTTGTATATTGTTTTTAATTGTTTTTAATTCTATGTAAACTGCCCAGAGAGCTTCGGCTATGGGGCAGTATACAAATGTAATAAATAAATAAATAAATAAATATTGGTATCATAAGCCATGATCCATGAAATCACCCTTTCTCAACTACACTATCTGTATAGGCAACTGTTGACTTTCAGTATCCTTCTTTTCCTACCAATACTCTGACCTTCAGCAGGAAGGATCAATGAAAACACCACTTCTGCCTTAAATTCCTTCACTTTTTTACTCAGAGCCTACTCATAGTCTTTGAAAATTTATCATTTGTTCCAACATGGATCAGCCGGAGAAGATTGATAAGCCCCAGTAGCCTTTCCATCACATCTTGAATACATATTCCAGGAAGGCAATACACCTTCCAAGATGATATATTCAGTGTGGACACAGCTGCCTTTGTCTAGGGTGACCAGATTTTGGAAAGCAAAATCCCAGTCCAAAATGGCCACCCCACCAAAGCAGACCCCCCCCCCAACATAAAATAAAAAAATTAAAAAGGCCGCCCGCCATGCAGCCAACAAGCAGACACCCCCACCGCCCCCCCACCCAAAACAACCCCCCCACCCAGCCACCCAGCCCCCAAAAAACCCAGCCCGGACCTACCGGGTCCTCCATCGCTACCGCCGATCTCCTCCACCTCTGCGTGACCCCCTGCAGCCCCCTCACCCTTCTTGCCCTGCTCCTGGGCTCCCTGGAGGTGCCTGAGGAACAGCAACAGCAGCAATAGCAAGAGGAGGAGGAAGAGACTGCTTTAAAATGCCCGTGCTGCTCCCTGGCCTCAGCAAGAAACAAGTGCTCAGCGTTAGGGAGCATCAACAAATTCCTTGTCTGGTGGCTAAAGCTGTTAGCCACCCGACAAGGAATTTGTTGATGCTCCCTAACGCTGAGCACTTGTTTCCTGCTGAGGCCAGTAAATGGGGAACAGCACGGGCATTTTAGGGTGGGAGGAGAGCTGATCCTTTCCCCGGTTTGCCCCAGCCGCCTCCCTATTGGCCTGGATCGCCCCAGTTTTGCCGGTTAGGACCGGGAAACCCAGGGTGATCTGGTCACCCTACCTTTGTCCCTCTCAGTAGGGAGTCTCTGACCACTGTTACACTTCTGTTCCTCCTCAGGTTGGTGTCGTTAAATTCTGTCTATCTATGTGGGCCTGAATGCCTTCCTCAGTGTTCTGTGAAGTGCAAGGCAGTCCCCCATCTTCAGGTGGCCCAGGGTCACCCTTCATGGAAAGGCCTTTACTCTGCCTTGGTTTGGTGGTTGGTTCTCATTTCCATATAGCCCTCAGTGCCTTCCTCAATGTTCGGCAGAGTGTAGGATGGTGTTCTAGCTACAGGCTTACCCTCCATGGGAAGAGCCTGGCATCTATTATGTAATTACAGTGGTGCAGAATATCTCCTGATTCTCCTGGTCCTAAGTGCCATAGTCTTCTACTCCCCTACCTCTTGCCTTTTGTTTGTTTATTCGTTTTGTTTGGAAAACATATTTTTCTTTTGCTCTTTCCAGAGGGCCTCCTGTCTCTCATCTACAAACCTCTCAACTCTCTCTGATAAGTTGAAGTGTACAGAGGCATGCCCCAATCCTCATCACTTTCTTTCCCAGGAGTGCTGCTACCTTGCACTTGGAGCAAGGGTGGTACCTATTGTCCTCGGGCAGAAAGATGAACATGGCACATACCCTACAAGTCACTGGAACAACTCTCTCTGTTTCTGTAGTGCTAGTCATTTCAGATGACTCTGCCATTTCTATGGGATCTCTCACCAGCTCTCCTGCTAAACTCCCATGCAAAACTTCCATTTGCTCACTCTGTTCAATCACTCTGGTCACTCACTCCCAGGAAACAGAGAGCTTTGTTACAGAGCTGACCTACCGAGTTGAAAAAACTAGATAAGAAATGAAGTAAGGGGAAAAGAAAAAGTGGAGGAAGATGAATGACAGATTAGGAAAACTATATGATACTGGGATGTTCTCCCACTTAATGGGATACCATTGTAATATAATGGACTACACAGGAGGTAGGGAGAAGGATTCAATTAGAATATATTGAGAGTAATTTAAAAAATAGAAAGTTATTAGATGCCTGCTGTTTGTCATAACATAGCAGAGCTTGGCATTCTCAGAAGCAATTCCAGAAATAGCAGTTATTTGCAAACCACAGAAAGGGCAACTGTGACGCATGACGACAAATATCAGAATCTTATTAAAAATGCTTTTGGACAAATACAGGTATGTAGCCATATTGATTAAGGTGTGTATTATTATTAATAATAATAATAATAATAATGATAATAATAATAATGATAATAATAATAAATGTAAAGTGTGAGGCACTTCTGAGCTTTTACTCTCCAGAGACCAAACTTTTGCCCTCGTGCCAAGTCTCACCCTTATTTGCTGGAATGCCAGCAAGAACCCCAATTATTTTATGTGTTCTCTCAGAAGGAGATAATTAACATTTCAAATAAACTGCAAGACTTATGGAAGTAAGTTAGTAGCTTCAAAATGGAGTTGGTATGCCCATTTAGATCAGCTGAGACTCCAGCCCAAATTATTTATTTAAACTATATTTCTCTAAAGTATTCTACTAATTATGTTGGACTTCTTACAAAGCAGTGCATGTCTTCCTCAAGCACATTAAAAAGAACTGGAGGACAATTACTTCTTCTTTTTCGCAATATAGAATTCAATTTGAATTCAAATGTTTTCTCTCATGGATTTCAGGGGGCAATGTTTGCAACCTAAGTTGACCCTTTCAGTCAACTTGAGTTGCATGCATATATGAGGGATTCACAACAGCCTGATTTGGGCATTCTAATCCCACACACAAATAGAGCGTCTTTAGACGAGTGTTTATAGCACGCTTGTGACTGGCCACTCATGGATCTTCGCAGGTCATTTTGATGACACAAAAATCCTCCTGCATGTCTCCCGCTCCTTTTATTTTCACCACTACAAAATAAGACACGGAAAATTTGATTCTTCTCATCTATAACAATAATTGGCACTATTTCCTGCCATGTGCAGGAGAGGTTGCAGTTTAAAAACGCCCACTGAATGGGTCACGTGGCCGCTGCTTGCTTCCTCTTTCTTCCCTGTGTGACTCTGCCTGTCCCTACTGTGGAAGAGAAGCAGAAAGCAAAGCAATGGCAAGGAAACAACCCTGCCCTCCCACCCTGGTCTGAAAATGCTCTTAGGATCATGTGAGAGAGAGCAGAGATGAGCATGCTAGCTCCGCCCATCTGTCACACTCTCTGTCATGTTATGCAAGTAGTGCTCTCGAAGTTCAGGATACTAAATAGTGTATGGAACCTACATGAACAGAAGAGGCACTCCACAGCTTCCGCAACAGAGGGGTGGAGCTTGCATGCTTGTCCCTGCTCTCACACATGCAATTCTAAGCCCTATTTAAGCAAGTGTGTAAATTAAACATGTGAGGAGGACGAGGAGCTGACTAGCCCACTCCGTCACAGTTTCCATCTCTGTCTACATGTGGAAAATGACTTTCTGGAGGAGAGAGTCCCATCTGCATGCGATTTGGAAGCCTAATTTTTGATTTTGCATGCACACTTTTATCTTTTGTAAACCATACCTTTTTAAAAAAACCAACATTAAATTGGCAGCTTAAAAAAACAAACTAAGCAGAAAATCCCTTTTATCTACGATCACAAAGATCTTGTGGCACCTTAAAGACAATTTATTTTAGATATTTATTAAAACATTTGTATCCCACCCTATATCACTGGGATCTTAGGGCGGATGAACATATTATGGCAAAAGCTTTCATCTGTTAGTGTTTAAGATTCCACATGGTTGTTTTTGCTGCAATGGACTAATCCAGCTACCCTTCTGGAACTTCTTATTTAGCTGCCTCTTATGCCAGTTCCTTCCATCTCTTGAACTTGCCTAAGAAAATGTTTTATGAGAATGATTTTTTAATGGCCCTGTTCCCTTCCCCCCACTCCACTAGAACACGTTTTCCGAAAGTGTCTGGGAATGGGCTTTACAGAATAAACGTGCTTTCAAATAGCTGATTCATTTTGCGGAACGAGTTCACAGGCTTTTTTTCAAAATGCATTCTGAAGCACAAACAGCATTTTTTTCCCTGAACGCCTGCAGGGAAATTATTTTTTGAAATGGATCTAGAAAGCTTGTTATGGTCTGGGTATTGTATGCAACTTATAGGATGGTCTGTGCATTCCACCGCCTATAGATTGCATTCAGCTCATGGGGTAAAAGGTAGGCCAGATGAAAGCAAGAGATTTGTTAGATTTCACCTTCTTTTAATACATTTTGAGACCTTATGGTAGAAGGGAGAAAACTGGAAATGAAGGAAAGGTAGTGCAGTTATTTTAAATGAGTGTGGACAAAATATGCAAATTATGTTTCCAGTGTGGTTAAACCATGATGGTATCAAAAGGACATATACAGTGAACTGGGCACATGTTGGGTCTATTCACACACACACACCATGCCTTCTACAGGGTAGTAATCCCTTTTGCTTGTGACCAGCAGGTCAAAGGAACCTCCAGGGTAGTATTCAATGCTATATCAGGGGTTGCAGCTGGAAATTTGTTTTATATATTACCATTAGAACTTCAATATAAAACACTGCAACTTTGGCAGAGTAGAATAGAGCAATTTATATTTAAAAGCCAGAAACCACGTACAGCTAAAGTTTTTAGATACAGGCAATGTAGTAGAAGGATGGGGTATTTCATATTTAACATTATACTATGAATCGTATTAGTTACGCTGGTTATCGACTGAGGATAATAATCAGTGGGTACAGGTTGAGAAATTTATGATACCACCAAAGACAGCAGATTCATTTTTATATATTAAAAATGAACTTAAGAGAATATATGTTAGTGACACCTCTACCTTGAAATCAATTTTACAGGTATGGAAAGTGAGGAAAGAAAAATTATTACCAGGGATATCCTCTATGATTCCCTCATATTGTCATCCGGCTTTCTATAATAAAGATTGTCCAGTGGATATAATCGCTTTTAAACAAAAGGCGTTCTACAGATTGGAAGAATTTTATTTGAATGCTCAGCCCCTTCCCAGGGAATTTTGGAGGACTCACCTGAAGGAAGCCAGAATAACATGGTTAGCATGGTATCAAGTAGGTACGTTTATTAGGAAAGAGGATATTAAAGAACAAGCCCTGAGAAATTTAATACCATTGGAATCTATACTTAAACTTTTAGGCAAGGGGGAGAAAGACCTGGTGTCACATATTTACAGAATGTTAATTGATTTAGACATGGGCTCAACCAATAGTTTTAAACAAATATGGGAATCAGATTGGGAAATGCTGGAAAAAAATCCATTTAAATCAGTATCTATTAATATGAGGGAACAAACTTTGAAGGTTCTTCAAAAATGGTATATGACCCCTATTTGATTAGCACACATTCACCAGGAATTGTCAAGATTGTGCTGGAGGGGATGCAAGGAACCAGGATCCACCCAGCATATGTGGTAGTCCTGTGTAAAAGTGGCAAAGTTCTGGACTGAAGTCTTTGGAGAAATTGATAAGATACTGGGACAGCAGTTGGAGAGAACACCGGAGTTGGCATTTTTAGGACTATTTCTGGGAAATAACAAAAACTGTTCCTTTAAGCCATTAGCTGGATTTTTGTTGGCGGCAGCCAGATTGGTTATTGCAGAATTTTGGAAGGATCTAAGAGGAATTTCATGGGATGCTTGGTGGACTTGAGTTTGGAAGATTGTCTTATCAGAAAAATTAACAAACAAGTTACAACTGGCAAAAGGAAGTAGGAAATATGATACATTTACTATGGATTGGTATCAATTTATTATGTATGTTGGTAATACTCAAATTCATAACACCCTGCCTGTAGCGCATCGGTCTATCTGGTTCATGTGAATAATGTATTTTGTATTTTTTTTTTCTGCCATGATCAAAACTGTACAATAAACTTTTCTTAAAAACACACACACAAACACACACACACAAACACACACACACACACACACACACACACACAAAATGCCTAGAGCTCCTGGCAAATGATAATAAAGTAAGATAAATATTTTTTAAAAAACAATCTTTAAGTGACTAATAGGCCTGACATCAAAAGAGTGCTCTGCGGCATATGTTTATGTATATTTCCTCAGAAGTAATGTACAACATGTTGGTCATCACCTTTAAAGCCCTACCTGGTTTGGGTCCAGGTTACCTGAGGGATAGCCCCCCTCCCATACAATCCACCCTGCACACTCAGGTCCTCCAGGAAGAATTTATTCCAGTCAGAAAAAAACTAGGCTGACAACCGTTACCCAGAGGACCTTCTCTTCTGCCACTCCCAGACTGTAGAATGGCCTGCCAGAAGAGATTCGTCAACTTAACTGTCTCCTTGAATTTAAGAAATCCATAAAGACTGATCTCTTCCGGCAGCCTACCCAGTCGAATTTTAGGACTTTGTTGATATTTTAATAATGTATTAATTTTATATGCTTTTAATCAGTTTTATGTATTTTATATTGTTTGTATTGCTGTTGTTCCCCACCTTCATCCAGAGGGAGAGGTGGGTAAAAAATAAATGAATTTATTAGTATTATTATTAGTATTATTATTATATGCAATTCAACAGGCATTTTTATAAGTTTTTCCTTCTGTCTCTCTGTCTCTCTGTCTCTCATTGTTTCTGTGAAAATATTTCTAAAACTGTACATTACATGAGCCACGATGTATAGAACAAGTGAGTTAGCCAGAGGCATAAGATAATCACATGTGAACTGAAACACAGATTACTGGTGCCTTCGGTATGGGCATGATCCCGAAGTGGATAAGCACTACATAGGAGTAACCTTTAGAAAAATTGATATATTTTATCAGTAACTGATATGGATCTAACTGAGACTTCAAGACTCTGACCTCTTCTCTTTTATACATTGCTCTTTCACTTGACTTGACTCTCTCTCTCTCTCTCTCTCTCTCTCTCTCTCTCTCTTTCACACACACACACAATGGCTTGGCACCCCAATAGATTTTTTACCTCATCCCCACTCGTTCCTAGTTAATGGGATATTTCACAATGTCTAAAACACTTGCTCTGGTGGAGCTCCCATCTGAGGGAAGTTCTCTTGGCTCTTGATTCATTAGAATCTAGGCAGAGTTTTTATGCCAACTGGATCAGTTATTTCCTTCTTTGGATGCTTCTACTGTTTTGAGAGGCTTAGTTACATTGTTCATTACTAATTGCTTATTGCCTTTTTGTGGTTTTATTCTGCTTGAACTCCTTCTTTTATGCTGCTGTTAGCTACCTTATGTGGCTCCCTATGGGATGGAAGGTGAGATTCAAATGTTTGGAATTAATTGGTGATAACTTACTTTGGTAGGCATGTCCTTTGAGGCCATACATATTGCCATTCTACCACACATGTGCACAAACATGTGGCATTTGGTGGGATAATATATACAAGCAAACTATTCCAGGATAGGAGTACTCAACCTGGAGTGGTTTGGTCATCTGTGTGAGATCTCACTGTTGCCTTACCAAGCAGCAAAGAGAATAACACACACCATGAGCAAAAAGATGGGTGGTAAATGAGTCATGTTTATCCACACATTCTGAACCTGTGAAAAGTTACCAGCTCACTCTGGCTGTAGCATGGCTTCCAACAATCGCCTTGCATTTGTGCCTGGAACCATGAATCCTGAAGAATTCCATAATTGACTTTCTGCCTATGTTCCCGCTGCTGCTGGCCTTTCAAAATCAGACATTCACCTGTAGCATCCATATGAATCTTTTCTTTACATGTGTTATAGTAGAAAAATACCCAGAAAGTCTCTTTCCATACTTGAAGCTTTAGTAACATTCTACTACTATCATGTCACTGCAGTGATTCAGACTAATAGGTTTTAGCCTCCCTGGGAAATGGTAAAGGGACCAATTATATGAATGGTAGATTCCTGCCTATCAAAAGCTATGTTTGTTCTGCTGGCCAGGTGCCACAATTTATACTCTGCCTTGGCAGAGTCCAAATGACCTCCAAGTCCTGGGTGAGTTTTTCAACTCATTATAAACTAAAGAGGGGGAAGAAAAGATGTCATAAAAAACCCGTAAGATGGAAAGAAATGTCTGATCTTTTCTTCAGAAGTCCTTTCTATCAAAACCAGTTTTGCTGTGATTGGCAGAGTGGACAAAGAACACCGCTGACAGATACAAAATGTTTCAGTAAATTCTTCTCACTGGGTCTGAACGAACAAAGTAAAATATGTTAGCACTGAAGCAAGACACAAATCAGTGTGCTAAAAAAGCCAACGACAAAGCATTGTTTAGATCAAAGCCCTTCCTTGTTCTTCCTGATAACCTACCACAATATTCAACTTCGTGTTATAAAGTTTTGGCTGCTATATAAAATATGAAAAAGAAGTATAGAATGCTTCCTTTTACAAACATCTCATCAATGGCTATACCTCTTGATGAACTAGAAGAAAATAACAATTGCTTTTATCCCAAAACCAATAATATGGACTGCTACAATAACAAATATTGTTATTTCCTTCTTTTGGGGGGAAACATGCTAAAAGAACCCTCCTCTAAGAGCAGGGTCTCTGAGGAAAATCATTTTCTGGACTCTACTTTGGATACTTTAAAAATGAAACCCCAAATGGACTTTGCTTGATTGTGCTAAGGCTTGAGTCCTATTGCAAAGTAAAGTCAAGAACATAGCATTTAGAAATGCAAAACATTATTTTCAAACAGCACTTCTAGGACATTCAGCTTTTTAAAAGCACAACAAAGACCATTGGTTAAGGTGACAAAGCATTGCTTGGGAAAGCCCTGTTGCACCTTAAAGGCAAACAAATAGATTTTGGCATGAGCTTCATAGACAACAGATAGAGTAGACAGTTGTCTGTGAAAGCTCATGCCAGACATTTTAGCTTTTATAGTTCCACAAGACTCTTCGGGCAGGTTCACATGACATTCCCCACCCTGCAAATAAGCTACAAGAGTGGGTTGTTCATGGAATGAACCACAGTGTCCCCAACAGATGATTGGGCTCATCATGGGTTGTTATCCCCATCTTTCCCTCTCAGACCGCCAGATGGTATCTCAGTGTCATTCATGGTAGATGCTGTCTTGCCTTCCCATCCCATCCTACCCCTTCCCTGCTCTGACCATAACCACTTTTCATTCCTCACCTTCTTCTTCTTCTTTTTGGTTCCAGAAAATTGTGTAAATGGGGCCATAACATTTTTAGTATTCTTTTTTTTTTGTCACCAGAAATTTGTGCAAATGGGGCTATCATAGTTTTTTTGTTTGTTTTTCGGCTCCAGAAATTTGTGCAAATATACCATCTCCTGGTATACTGAAAATGGCTTGGTTGCTGCAAATTATATTACATCCCATTTCAATATGTCATGATTTGTAGATTTCCTCAAATGTTCTCCCAGTTGGTATTCCAGCAGTACCAAGGATGCACATGGCGGAACCTTTCCTTTCCCAGGGGCTACAGTATAATGAAAACTAATAATAAGGAAAGAAATACCAAACTTGAATAAATGTGTGTTGTTGTTGTTTCATTTGCTCATTTTTATTCCTGAAAATCCAGAAGATGTGCCTTCCAAACAGCTGTATTCCTATTCCCCACCTGTAGAGGAAATCTACAGGAAGACTATTGTAATGTCGAGGAGACAGATGTGACATGCTACAATTGCTTCTTTCATGCCTGAATCTCCATAATCAGGTTTCTTGAAGGGTTAGAAGCCTTCAAACTACTTGACTTGATATTCTGTTCCTCAAGGTCATATTGCAACTCTGGATGGTGTGACTTTGGAATGTGGGAGGGTCTCTTGATTGATTAGATTGGCTGCTGTCCATTTAATTTAGCTTATCTTTTGGGAGAGACGGACATCATGAGATTTCGGCCATCACCACAGGTGTAATCAATTAGGGTGCTATGAAGAACAGCATGTAGTCCCAGGAGAAATCATGAATAAAAACCCTTCCAAAGTCCCACTTGGTTTGGAGCTTCAGTGCGGACCGGGACCATGGAGGTGCTGCGTAAACAGCCGACTGGAGTCGCTCCGTTGTCGTCTTCCTGGGGCTCCCGACAACAGAACGGGCATGTAAGCTCTCTTGCTCAGTTTTGCTTATTCACCTTGTATGTTTAGCTGCAATCTTTAGCCTGCTAGTTAATAAATCTTTAGACTTCTACCCACTTGTGTTGCTATTGCTTCTGAATCCTAAAAGAACTCTTTTGCATTTGGATAAACACCACCCTCACAAATGTTTTCCTGTTTTGCTTCTCCTTTTTTTTAAAGTACTGAAATGAAAATGCAGCCCTTTCTGATAGCTACTGATGGGATTCATGATTGTGTATAACCACACCTCTCTCCGATACCTGGCTGCCCCTCCACTATTACCTGGTCTAAAATGCCTTCCTTCTGCTATGCAGTTCCTGTAAGCTGTGGCAAGTCCCTCTGTGGTTTCAAAATGAGTTGAAATTTATAAGGGTTTGCCAACATCACATAGACTCACTGCAGAGATGAAGGGAAACTTCTCCATTTCACTTTTTAAAAATAAATAAATAAATAAATACGTATTACTTTATTAAAATATAAGTCCCACCTTTCCATTCAAGGGTCCTATAGTAGGGATGGATGAATCTATTCATTTCAGATTCATTTCAGTTTCTATCAGTTTCTCATTTTTCCAGTCCTTAGTTAGCTCCATCCCATTTTGCATCAGTTTGCAACACTTAACTGAAGACTGCCTGAAAAACTGTACATATTTTCATGTACATATCCCCTAATGTACACATTTGTATACAATTTTGCCAGATATATACATTTTTGCAAGCGGTTTTCTCTTAATAATGCTTTTTTCTTCACAGTTTTTTCATGAATATAATATTAAACATTAAAAACTGTCACTTATGACTGAGAGGTGCCTCTTCAATACCAGAGTAGGGGGTTCTGTCAGGATGTGGGCATCTTGACCCTTCTTCCTTGAACAGCATCCCATCATCTCTGGGTTACTGCATTTCATCATACTGTGTTCCCCGTGTGTACCTCCCTTTCCATTTCCTCAATCATAATCAGAGATGTATACATTCCTGTAAAATAATTCCAAGATAAGGACATGTGGTAGAGTGAGAAAATTCAAGGAAATTGGCTTGTAGATTTATTTGGCAATTTGCTCATTTGAGCATAAAATAACAGAGCTTCTTTTCAGGTAAAAATAATTGATTTGGCCTACCTATTTCTAGCTTCACCTCTTTCGCATCATCAAACAAGAGGGCATAACATTTGCCTGTGCTTATTTATAGGTATAGATGCAAATTTTAAAATAATTGGTGTAATTTATTATAGTAATGCAATACATCGCACCATAGCAGAGAAAATTGGCTAGGTGATCTGTGTGCCTAACTGTAGATGGGTCTCTGCTTTCCCATCTTATGGTTCTTTGACTTTAATTTGGATTTGGACTAGATAGTAGGGATGCGCACACCCAAAAATATCGTATTTTATTGTTATCGGAATTTTGGACCAAAAAAATTATCGTCTCCGATAATATTGTAGGTTAATCGTTTCATCTTCATGATAATTATCGGAAATCCGATATTTAATTTGCAGCCCCATTGTGCCCTATAGAGCTGAATTTTTTTTTTAGAAAAAATTCCTATAACTTCTGTATTTTCAAAGTTACAGGCTTGAAACTTGGTCACAATGCTTATGGGGTATGCCTAAGTATGTGTATGAAATGTGAGGATGATCCCTCCAACCCTCGATTTTATATGAATTTAATAAAGAACGTTTAAGTTCTGACAGGTCAGAATGACAGCTCGCCACGTGTGTTCATCCAAACCTGTCTAAATTTGCACAATCTTTCAAAAATTCATATAAAATCAAGGGTTGGAGGGATCAATCTCAAATTTCATACACATACTTAGGCATACCCCATAAGCATTGTGACCAAGTTTCAAGCCTCTAACTTTGAAAATACAGAAGTTATAGGTTTATTTTTACGGCAATCCGATAATCCGATATAATCGGGATGAAAATTTTCGGATTGGATATTTATCGGAGGTTTTTCTATTGTATCATTATCATTAATTGGATGTCCAATAATGATCTTATCATATCGTTATCGGACATTTTAACAATACAATACACATCCCTACCAGATAGCCCATCAAATAGAGACCTCCTTTGAATAGATTGAGTGTCCTCTGTAAATGTAGAACACACTATCCCACTTCCTTATTTTCCTCCTCCCACTTTGAAACCATTCCACTTCCTGCGAAACCATCTCCCTTCCTTGTTTCAACACTATTGTGAATAGAGTCCAGATGACCTTTGAAGAATGAGAGCACAGAATTGCTGTTACTTTCAGCTGAGATCAGGAACATTGCTCTAGTGTTCCTCCCTCAGGATGATTTCAGTCCCCTGGAATCATCTGATGGCTTTACATATTTTGTTGTGTCTTCCAATTTCAAGCACTCTAGACATCCTTCTGAATTCATTGTTTGACTCCAGGAATAAGTTGTTTTCTTCTTTCAATAAGAAAGTGATCACATGTCCTGAAAAGCAAAGCCTATTTTCTATTGAACCATACATTTGCATCATCTTGTTAATAATAAAGCAGCCTGTAGCTAAAAGATTGTGATACTGATTTCTGCCTCTTGTCCATATCCCGTGAGGTCTCACTTTCTTTCTTGAATCTCCGAGGGCTGCTTCATTCTGCAGCTTAATGTCGTAATAAGACAAACTGGGAGCCCTTGAAGTTCATGTTGAACAGCTGCTCAAAGATTGCATCTGACTACTATGGACTTGCTGCCCCAGGGGTTGCATCCAACCCTTACTGCCCACCAGTGGGATGGTAACCACTGGTTTCCCCTCCTCCTGCATCTTCCCTATACCCCAAATCTGCTCTGGAGAGATAGGGGGCCCTCTGGAGAAGATTTGGAAGGTGGATTGGGCTGCAAGGCGGATGAGGGTAAGGAGAAGTCCACTCATGTGAGATTTGATTGAAGCCCTACTGCCCTCCAGATGTTTTGGACTATAGCTTCCATAATCCCTGAGCACTGACCATGCTGGTTAAGGGTATATGGGAGTTGTAGTCCAAAACATCTGGGGGTTACCAGTTTACCCACCCCAGCTCTGCAGTATTTGCAAGACTACAAGCCTTAACTAGCCAGACATGAAATCTCGGTCTTTTGGGAATTGCTGAAAAGGTTCAGGGAGGTGGAGTTTATTCATCTTGTTTAACCTTTTCATCAGAATGCAGCCTTATGGTGGCAAAATATGCCAGGCCAAATGCCAGTGTTTGTCTGGCTTGCAGAACATTGCTTGCAGTTTCTTGGACCAAAGGTGGCTCTTAGTATAATGGGCAGAGCAATCCTATGGTCCATGGGAGAGTTTTACAGGGACCATAGGATAGAACGGATTCCCCCTTCCAAGGCTAGAGACACAGCTATGATCTTGGGAGGGAAAAACTAAGAGGGGATTTTCATATCCTTGTAACTGCTGTGGAAAACACTGCTGTGGAAAACACTGCAGCAGATTCCTTTCTGTGGAGGGTGTCCTTGGAAGAGGTTGAGGAGAGGGCTATCAATGGCTACTAGTCTTGATGGCTAAGTGCACCATCCAGTATCAGAGACTAAGCCTGTATACACTAGTTGTTGGGGAACATGGGTCCCTGGTCAACAGCTGGACGGCCATTATGTGAACAGAGTGCTGAACCAGATGGATCCCTGTTCTGATCCAACTGGGCTCTTCTTATTTTCTTAGGAGAGTGAAAAGGGGCAGGATGATGGGCAGGGAGGGGAGAGGGGCAGAGAGCCATGGTTCTGCATGATCCACAAGACTCTCTATCTCCCTGCCTTGCCCCTCCCCCAAGTGAGTGAGAGAGTTGGATGGTCTCAGAGGCAGGCCTACCCAGTTGAATTTTAAACCTAAGGATTTTAAGATGTCCTGATTGTTATTTTGATATTATATTGGTTTTATATGCTCTTTTAATTAATTTTATGTATTTGATTTATATTGTATTTTTGTACTGTTGTTCCCTGCCTCGATCCAAAGGGAGAGGCGAGTAAGAAATACATAAATTGTTGTTGTTATTATTATTATTATTATTATTATTTAGCAAAATGGAAGCATGGACAACTGCAAAAGTGTCGGCTCCTGCTTCGCCTTACACGGCCTAGGATAGACCAAGGGCTCTGAGATTAGAGCCCTTGGTTTACAGAGTGTCAGTCCCTTAGAACGGCACTCTTAATAAGCTCCACTAAAGCCTTTCAACATAATCTGGCTGCATAAAAAGACCCATAATAGACATTTGCAACTGAAGAGAGATTCAATGCAGGGGAGTAATCTGTGCATGAAATATCTCCTGTGCTGTATTGAAAAGCAGCTTACTTTAGAGATGATCGTTTGTGTGCATGAAATCAGCGGCAGCACTTAAGAGACCTGGGCATCATGCATAACTGAGAGAGCCAACCAATCTGGAACCAAGAGCTGGGCTCTTAAACTGACCTATTTTCTCTCTGTGCAGCAGCTCCCCCAGATAACTCTGCCTGGCAAGAGATTTCAGTTATAACAAATAGCTGTCATTAAATCAGAGCCAATGCTAACATTTTAACAGTGATGGTTATTAATCTTTGGAATCTCTTACTGACATAATAATGAGAAGGAACACAGGCAGGAATAGGATGATGTTTGACACTGAAAATAACTAGGTCAGAATCCCAAAAGCACTTACACAAGCAACAACTATACCAGGAAGCCTAAACACTAAAATTTTAAAACAATCCTATATAGGATAATACACAATTATTATACAAGGAAAACATGTTTATGTGTGCGGAAGTTATTAAGTACCAAGGGAAGAGGAAGAGAAGGTGGATCAGTTTTTTCAAGACCAGAACAAAGGGGTGAACTATAAGCCGGCATTTAAATGCATTTCAGGCAGGGCTTATCTTCCCTTGCTGATGTTTTTGTTTGAATATGGCTCTTGTTCCTTTTGTCAGTGAGTGGGGCCAGAGCACTCTCTCTGGCATGGATGGGGAAACAAGCTCCCTGCAGCTGCTCCTTCTCTGGCTGATGGATGGGCCAGGTTGGTCATCTCTCCTCTGCTTAGCTTGATATTATTCCTGGGAAGCAAAGGGGATGCAGCCTCCCATACCCCTAGGTCCCCTGGCTAATGGCTGAAGCCAGACTCTTCTGCTCTCCAGTCCCAGGGCCAGAAGATTCAGTATTAATTATTCATCTCGCTCTTTGCTGACCCCCCCACCTTGAAACTGATACACTGTTCACTGGCCTCATGATTGTCCTCTCAGGAAACAAAGGTAGCTAAAACACAGGAATGCAATCAAACACACACTCATTTTCATTCTCTCGGGATGTCTCTACATTCAAGAAGGCCCCCATGCTCTTACCAGGCTTACTTCTTCTGGGGTCTTTCCAGGTTTATGATGGGCTCCTTTGGATGGTAAACATGTAATTTGGAATTGAAAACATCCCTTCTCAACACTGTTCTATATATTCAATGAAATATCACCATCTAGTGGTTGTATTATAGCACAACGCTGGCTTTACACATGGTGGATATCCCACGATAATTTCTTGCATTATCTCTGATCTTTTTATAAGCAAGGTTATGGGGAGAAAGCACAGAAGATGTCTTGGCAGTTAATGAAATCATGTAAAGAATTTGCAAACATGCATGAGTGGCCAATCATGAGTATGCAATAAGTTGCTCATGTAGAGAAGCACTCTCTCTCTCTCCCTCCCTACCTCTATTTAACGCAATATAACTAAAAAAAAATATTGCTCTTCCTTGTCCATGATTCCTCTGGTGCTGCTGCCGCCAGCCAGTCCAGCCACAAGGCTCTAGCTAGCATAATCTAGCCACTGAGCCACAACCAGGCTGAGCCAGCAAACACTTTAGGGTTAGGCAGCTCTATTCAAATGTGCTCAGGGACACCCTGATCCTTAGTTCTAAGTGCATTCTGTCCCAACCAGCACATTTTTTTTTGAACCAGAGCTCTGCCTATCCCTGATTAACAGCACCCCAGCAGTGGTTCTGAAAGACTAATCACAATGCAGCTGCAAAAGTGCGGGTCTCTGGCCAGGTGGATGGTGACCAATCAGGGGTCGTCATCTGCCTGGCCACGCCGACATTTTTTCTTCGCAGCTGCGCGGCTGTGAGGTGGCGGCTACGTTATATAATCAGGACTTTCCATTTATATAGACAGCCCCTAGGTTAGCCATCAAAGTGCAGGAAAAAGTACTAGGAAACTACTTTGCTACAGGGGTTTCAGCATACGGAAGAGATTTGGGGAAACAGACATTTGTCATCTAACCTTCTACCAACTTGTAATGTAGGGGATGATAAAACAGGAAGTGAGTTAATATGCTCTTCAGATTCTGGAGAGGCGTTAACAGGAGAGAAGATTTCCACATTGTCATGCACAAAAAATTGGCATAGGTTTGGAGATGATATAACAATGTGGGTTGTTGTTGTTGTTGTTAGCATTAGGGATGTGCACACCTGAAAATATTGTATTGTATCATTATCAGAATTTCGGACCAAAAACGTATTGTGTTCGATTATATCGTAGGTGTACTGTATCACATTGTATCGTGTTTCCGATAACTATCAGAACTCCGATATTATATCATTTCTCCATTTTGCCCTAGAGACTCTAGAATTGATTTTTGAGTTAGAAAGCCCTAAAACTTCTTGATTTTCCAAGTTACAGGTTTGAAACTTGCTCACAGTGCAGACTGAGTGTTGCTAGTCTTGTGTGCCAAAGTTTAGAACAATCGGTGCAAGCGTTATTCGGAAGTAAGCTTTCAAATACACTGTTTCAGGTGGCTGAAATGTGATCCTTTTTCAAGAGACGTCGTCCAGCACTCATGGGCATCTCACAGATGGCCTTGAGGGGACTCATCTGTGCCCAATTTCAAATGCACAGCTGCAGGCGTTACTCGGAAGTAAGCTCTCTCAACAACATACACTGTTCCCAGTAATCCACTCCATGCTGCTTCTAAGTGCTATAATAACTCCTCATTTTTAAAGATCTAGTCCTTAATGGCAGCACTCCACGATGAGAGTGAATACTGTTTGACATATCTTCTCTCAATGTTGGTATTGATTGAAGCCAAAAATGAACATGCACATTGACCCATCAAGGTGGGCCGGGCAGGCACAGTGGCTCAAAAAAGGCTAAGTGTGAGATGCTTCTGCATCCCCTCAGTAATGGAGGATAGGAAGATGATCCCCGTGCATAGACGGCAGGCAGGCTGATGCAGGCAGGCAGTTATTATTGGCAGAGGTGGGCACAGAGGCAGAGGGCCAGTTGGATCTGTCCCTGAAAACGGCATGGACTCTTGGGTGTCACCACAGGAGCAGGGCTGGAAGAAGACCTTTCTTAAAGAGCCAGTCTTAGCCATGCAGGGCCTCATTGGGGCAGGAGATACCCCTGAGGCGCACCAACCTGGAGGATCCCACCAACAGCACCACACAGTCAGGTATTACACTCTGCAGAAATTCCTCTGCCTGGCACAGTGGACCCACTCCACTGAACTGAACCAGCCTTAGCCAGGCAGGGCCTCATTGGGCCAGGAAATACCCCAGACGAGCAGAAACCTGCAGGATATCTGCTTATTATTATTATTATTATTATTATCCATGCCTATGCATATGTGGCACAGTGAGTGGACGCATTCCTCTGCAGTAGAACTGCTGCCTTGTCTCTAGATTAGACCATGCATGTCTTAGTACAAATAAAAGGATTGGGGGGTAGGGGAATAGCACGGGCATTACAGTTATTTATTTTAGCCAGCTTTACCCAGGCAGGGCCTCATTGGGCCAGGAGATACCCCGGAAGTGAGGAAACCTGCAGGATCCTAGCAGATATACATGTGCTGCTTTGACAACTGCGAATCCCATCAAAACAACCCTCATGCACCACTTTGACCTCATCATGCTTGAAAAATGACCCAGTCTGCCCGCCATCCCCATGCAGGCAGGTTGGCAGTTCTTCATGCCAGAGCTGCACACATTGGCTGGAGCAGTGGCAAATAAAAATCACGTTATGGGTAGAGGTAGGCACATTGGCAAATAAAATGTCATGTTCAGGGTAGAGATAGGCACATTGGCAAATAAAAAGTCACGTTCAGAGTAGACGTAGGCACGTTGGCAAATAAAAAAAGTCACGTTCTGGGTAGAGGTAGGCACATTGGCAAATAAAAAGTCATGTTCAGGGTAGAGGTAGGCACATTGGCAAATAAAAAGTCACGTTCAGGGTAGAGGTAGGCACATTGGCAAATAAAAAGTCATGTTCAAGGTGGAGGTAGGCACATTGGCAAATAAAAAAAAAGTCCCGTTCTGGGTAGAGGCAGGCACATTGCCTGGACCAGAGTCTCAAAAAAAAAAAGTGTGAGGGGGATGCTTCTGCAGCCCCTCGCTAACGGACTCCACGAGGAGCTGACCCAGGGACGTAGTGACAAAAAATAATAATACAAGAATCTCTCAAGGCTCACTAATGCAGTCCCTCCAGACTGGAAACATTGGCTGGAGCAGTGCCTTTAAAAAAGAAATAAAATGTATGAGAGGGATGCTTTTGCTTTGCAGTCCCTCACTAAAGTAGTGCCTCCAGACTGGAAACATTGGATGGAGCAGTGTCTTTTAAAAAAGAAATAAAATGTGTGAGAGGGAGAGACGGCCACCCCAGAACTGCCCCAAGCAGCAACAGCATCTCTCCTAGACCAGAGCCACCTCGGTCAAGGTGAACCTTAGAGCCGCGTTTCATACTGCTACAAAGTGATTGAAATTAATAATTACAATGTATGCTTTGTGACTTTGTGTGCTGCTTTGACCACACAGATTGTGGAGTAAGATTGTGGATATCCTGTGTAGCAGGCTACAGGACACACCAGCACACTCACAGTCAATCAAGCACACACACCCAGAGAGAGAGGGAGAGAAATATACTTTTTTAAATATATTTTTTGTGTTTTTTTTAAAGAAAATTAAACAGGGAAGAGGACAAAACACACTCACTAAGTCACAGTACCCCCACTCATGCTAACCTAAGCCTTCAATCAAACCAACCAGAAAACGTATAAAAATTATAACTCAAACACACAAGCAACGAACAGGCAAACGAACCTGAGACACAAAGATGCAAGACTACAATGGATCTCCAACAATTCGCCATCAAGTAACTATAAGACCCAGGAGCCAGGACAGAGCTCCAACAAAAATCCACCCTTCTCCCCTCAACGCCTAACGCCCAACAGAGCTGGAACACCAAGTGTGGGGGTTTTATGCGGGGATATCCTTAGCACTCCTCCAACATTGTGATTGGAGCCTGCTGGAATCCTTGCTGCATGATTAGTCACTGAATCTGTCAGTCTCAGCAAGCACATCCCACCTTCTAGCTCTGTCAATGTGGTGGCAAAAGAGAAAGAGCCTTCCAATAAAATGATAAAAATAAGATAATTATTGTGGGATTTTTATTGTCTCCGATAATTATCGTAGGGTTTCCTACTGTATCGTTATTGTTAAACGGATGCATGATAAAGAGCATATCGTATTGTTATCGTACATTTTAATGATACAATACACATCCCTAGTTAGCATACCTAAGGGTATGTCATTTTCATGCTTTTGGTGGTGGCACAAAACCCAGGAGCTGTAACAAAAAACTAGCACAAAACATTGGTACAGGTTTGGAGATGATATGACATTATTATTATTATTATTATTATTTATATCCCACCTTTTTCCCAGAGCTGGGACTCAAAGCGGTTCACAAAGTTAAAACATGTACAATTAAAACATATAAACATAAGTTTACAAAAGTTAAAATAGAATTAAACCTACAGTAAAATTAAAACATTTTAAAAATTTAAAAGCAGTAACAAATTTTAAAAACAAAACAAAATCATGTTGGTTTGTGCTAGCTATGAACCCACATTTGATGTATCAGTACACAGTTGTGGGTGGTGGCACAAAACTCAGGATTTGTGATAAAAAGCAACACAAAACTGGCACAAAACTTTGCCATATGTTCGGAGAAGATACTAGTGTGTGTGTGGGGGGGGGGGGGGGTCATAGTTAATAGAGCCCAAACAAGGAAACCCCACTGCTAGAGGACTGTTTTGGAGTGTTGGGTGGATTACATGGCAATCATATACTCACATACCAGGGAGTAAACCCCATTGAACTTGGGACTTACTTCTGACTACAAATGCACAGGATTACACTGTTAGTTTTGTATATAGAAACATGAAGCAAAACCATTAGTTGAATCTCTCGGTCATTAAAAGCAGTGCTGCACTACAAAAGGTATAAGTTACATTAATGGTTATGACCCAGTTTCTTTAAAATGCTGTCATCAACTTTTGCCATGAACTCCCAAAAGAATGTTTATAAAGTCATATGAATGCAGTGTTAATATGGGACAGGCATCATAAATTGAAGACATTATAAAGACTTTCAAGTAACATTTAACAGATGAACTCTTCCACTTCTGTTCAACTGTGTGCTCACGTAGTTTACTATTTTACTAGAGGCTCTCAGTTGCCACTTCTTAAATAGGACAACTGTGTAAGCTTATTAAACTGGTGTCTATTCAAACTCAAGTTCATCTCTGTTACCAGTGGTCTGTTTCTAAAATAAAGAGAGGGTAGACTAATGCTTAAGCATGCTTTGAATCTATACCTGGTATCCTTGCCTTTTAATCCCAGATGTGTGGATATTGGTAATAGGAAAAAAAATGGCCTCAGCACAGAAGCATCCCAGAGCTTTAGTGGAAATCTTTTACTAATGCTCGTAATTTTCCTATTATCCATATAATTTATTTCATGGGCTTACATTCTAAAGTGTTGGCCAAAATTCTGCCGCACTCATGATGTCGGTGACATCATGTATATATTTCCTACACAATGGATAACTCTCTTCAAATGTTCTCTGGAAAACATGAGGGTTAAAACTAGAGAAAGGGTATTGCCCCCAAAATCCCCATGCATCCCCCCCCGGTGTTCTCAGATCCCTGATCATGCTACATACAGCAGCAAGGTCTGCAGGGAATACTACTCACATTTCCTTGAAGACGAGTAGAAGTCTCCATGTGATTTGGAGACTCTGAGCCTATCTACACAACTGCTTTAAAATGGTTTAAAATGGTTTATAACAGTTTTGAGAACTGTTGGGGCCCAGGACACATTCCATATACAGTTTGCAAAACATTTTCAAAGTGTTTTATCCTACGTGTGTAGATAGGCTCTCTGTTTTATCAGAGTCGAGTAACATCAATAAGTGACAAATGTGAGGAATTCGTGACAAATTCATGGAGGATAAAGCTATAAGTGACTACTAGAGCCTTTCTACACTACTGCTGTAAAATGTTTTAAAGCAGTAGTGTAGATAGGCTTGTAGTCATGATGGCTATATGTTATTTCCAGACTCAGAGGGGAACATGAGCAGAAGGCTGCCACTCTAAGGCAAAATTTAGATGTTAAGAGACATTCACTGGAAAAACAACAACATTTCCTTGTGGTTCAGGTTCACATTGTCTCAATAAACTATGCTCTGATCATTTGATGCCACGTTGATCATGCAGGTCTTTTTTCCATGCCTGCATCAATGACCAGATTGGATGGTGATGGCAATGGTATGGGAAGCAACAAAGTGGTTGGCAAGACTTTGTGCATTACATCGATGAGGCAAACCACATGGAAACGGGTTTTGGGTGGGTACCACCCTATGGGAAGGTTCCAATGGATCCAAGGGTGGCACTAATGATGTTGCACTAGCAGAAACCACCACTTGGTTTGCAAGTGCTATTGACATTGCACAAACATTGGTTTCTGCTAGTGTAATGTCAACAGTGCTAGCGCGCAGACACCATTGGACCTTTCCCCACTTCAGTAACATATGAGGTTCATCTGAGTCACCTTTCCAATTAGCGGAAATGCCCTTGAAATTCAAAGGATAATGTTTGAAATAATAGATAAACATTTCTAGTGTTTGCCAACTGTATTTGCCTGCAGCTTTATCATTTTGTGTGGAAGCTTCACACTGGTGCTGCAGAGTCCTATACATTTTCTCAGTAAGGGAGCTGTTCACGCTAATAGGCCCCCACTTTGTGATGCAGCAAGAAAATGCCCAGTTTCATGCAGCGATGTGGCTCTTCTCATTGCCATTCTACTTCGGTCCCAGGAGAGAAATTAAAGTAGTCCTTGAAACACACAACAAAGCTATAAAGCAACAGCAACATTTCCCAGAAGCTCTGTTCATTACATTACCAGATTTCTTATTCATGAAGTTTGCCCTAATTGCATTAGCATGAAAGTATATTATTCTTATTGATGATAATAGCAAATGAAAAGTAATTATATTAGTGATTTCACTGTATTAGCAAAATAATGTTAATCTGTGTTACAGACAAAAAAGTTACTTTTGAGAGAGCGTGTGTTTGTGAAGCAACTTTGATATCAAATATCCACCCCTTCCTGTTTCTTGGTTGCCCTCCCCACTATTAGTTTAGAGTGTAAGCTCCCTGAGAGAAAAGAGCTATATCCTTTTGCTTATAAAATTCTGTAAAATGCTAAGTGCACTGATGTCATTGAATCACTCATAAACACTAATGGACCCAATCCAGACAAAGATGAGCACTTTTAACCCCTTTTAATGTCATTGGCAGAGTTCATTTATTCTTCAGCTAATTTTGACATTTTGGCATTCCATAGCAGCTACAATAAATAAATTAATTAATTATTAATTATTTTTTTCTGGAGTGGGGTGCAGACCTCAGTCCTCCTCCGCTTAGCCCACCCTATTTTACATCTTTCATCCTACAGCAGAAGCAGCCAGGTTTGGTTTGCTATTGGGCTCCATCTTAGACTGGATGCACATCCCTAATACAGAGCACGAAGAACCTGCTAATTGCTGATGAAGGGACAATCAAGGTTAAATCAAATGGTTTATACATCACAGAAGGCCACGTGTGCATTCTGAAAGCAGTGCAGCTCTTTATCACCAAGGTGATCCAACGCCAAGGTTTGCAAAACACGTGAGGCAAGATTGTGATTAGAACAAGAAGGATGGGGAGAACCAAGTGTCCATAATATTCTTGTGATCCACACAGGGAGTTTTGGCCAATGGGCAGTACAGAAAATAAATAAAGAAGCAAATCAATTGAAAAGAGTGGTATCATATTTAGAGAGACCATTAGAGAGCTGTGGGTAGGTATGAAAGCAGTGGGGAAAGATTCTCCATTAACTGAACATTTTTACTTGGAAGGTGTGAAGGTTTGAGGCCTATACATGCAAGGTAATAAGGTCAGGCCTAGAGGCCTGGGGTTTTTCTGTTGGGAAGTGCTATCCCTGAGAAGAGTAGTTTCTTTTCCCAGTTAAGTTTCTTTTCTCCAGTTAAGTTTCATTTCTTTAAGGTTCAAAAAGTATTTTCCGTTTTGGGAGAAGAGGTTATAAAAAGAGAGGAGAAAGCCACCCTGAGAGAGAGAGAGAGAGAGAGAGCAGGAAAAGACAAGAGCATGAGGAAGCAGCAGCTGGAAAAGCCTAAATGCAGCAAGGGTAAAAGAACTTGCATTTTGCAACTTTTATTTTCTTTTAATGCCTTTGTATCACTCGGCTGTATTGACTAAATACCTTTGATTGTAATTTGCTCATTTGAATATATTAGTAAACTTTTTTGTTAAACCTAAAGCATCTGGTGTGCCAATCACCCCACATCTACAGCGTAAACCCCAAGTTACTGGGAAGGGGAAGGTAAAAGAAGGAAAGTAGGACTCTTAAGGAGGAAAGAGAATTAAAAAGAGTTGCTCAAGGGGTCCATGACATAGAAGGAACTTTGACAGAGGGAAAAATATATTTGAAAAGGGTAGACAACCCCGTTTTATACGTTGCATTAAAATTTGGAAGAAATGGAAAAATAAATTAATCTCAGAAATAGCCCCATTGCTTCCATTTTCATTGCATCCAAATTTTGCTCATTTAGATAAACAATAGCAATATGCAAAGTGGAAACAAAAAGAGTTTTATAGAATGAAAGAGTTTTATTAAAACTAAACCCACTCACCATAGCAAAATTAGAAGAACAGCTTCAGGGAATGCAAATGAATTGGATTCTCCTTCATCAAATATATTATCTTATTACAAATACTCTAATAAGATGAACTATGACTAGAAGCTTGACAAAAATTGAAGGTACATTATTGGAACAAATGATCAATATAAATGGATTCATCTCTAAAATTTATTCACATTTATTGAAATAGACACAAATATGTCAGATAGATTGGAAATAATATGAGAAGATGACATGGGGATAAAAACAGAGCAAAATGTCTGGATATATTATGAATGACTCATTTAAAGGAAACAGTATCAACAATCCTTAGGGAGAATGCATTAAAATTCTTTACACTGATGGTATATGATGCCAGTGTGTATGGCAAGAATAGCAAACATCAGCAATACAAAATGATGGCAAAATGATAACCAGCATGGTTTATTAATGGAGGCACAGCAGTGCCTCCATTTTTAAGGGCCGTCAGTAGAAAACACGTTCCATGATGTTAAAGTGATAATTGGGGGGGAAGGTCATCCTAACAGCCATAAAATCAAAAATATTTCACCAATCTTTCTGAAATTTACAGGTGCCAGAAAGAAATGTTTGATTTACATTACCTGAAAATTTCAAGAAGATTGGTGAAAGATTGAGGGAAGGAGAGCAGTTTAAGATAGAAAAGGAACACAAACCTGTCTCCCTGCTTTTGTCAAATTTACTTCCAGGTTGCGACTATCTGTGCCCATGATTTCCAGGGGGATTATAGAGTTCCTGCTTAATCCATTGATGGTGTCTTCTTCTCTCTTCAGTCTACTTGGTGGAATGCTTTCCCTTTTTAAAAAATTCCCTATCGTTGATTTTTAATGAATATTTATCCAATCCATAATGTAACGCATGCATACACGGCACCACAGAGCTTATTATCAGAAGGGAGGGAGGAGGGGGAAAACTGCCGCTTCCTTGAAAAGAGGAACGTTCTTCCCTGCTCTGGCGACCAAGGCAGCTTGAGGTAAAAGTCTAGGTTTTGTTTTCAAGGTTTTGGATCCACATTTCCTGGTCGCTGCGGGGGGGGGGGGGAGAGAGGGGGGAAGGGAGAGAGAGGGGGGAGGGGAGAGAGAGAGAGAGAGAGACTTTCCCACAATGTGAGGGAGCAGCTCATTTATACTCGGAGCAGCTGGAGGCTGCAGTTGCCAAGGCCCTGCCTCGGCCCTCTCTTTCCCCAAAATGCTGGAGAGGTGAGAGAAAGAAGGAAGGAAAGAACTTCAAGGAGAGAAAAGAAAAGCTGGCTGGCCCAGGTAGGGGTTTGAGAAGGGGAATGTCTTTGTTTGTTGCGTGTCTGTAAGTGTGAAGAGGGAAGGGTGTGTGTGTGTGTGTGTGTAGGAAGTGTTATTTCCACGTTTGTAAAAAAAAAATGGGGGGGGGAGAGAGAGAATATTCCTACATCCCACCTGTATGGACTTTTAAACTACCTTTGTTCATTATTTTATTTTCCCCCATCCTGTGTTTTAATTTTACTTCTCAGTGGGAAACTGTGAGGAAAATATTGATGGGAGTGGACATCTTTCTGGTACAGCCTTCTTAAATTAAAGTAAAGAATATAGTTCACAACAGAGACTTTTACTTCTGTGCTGGCAAACTATCCTTTGGGGTAGCAGCTCCTGACCCAAGACTCTTAAAGTTTAAGCCTTATGGAAAGAAATATCCAGAGAGTCAGACTCAGAGTGATTCTGTGCAGAAGGTGTAGATGCATGTAGAAGAAAGGGACTTTCATTAAAAGAATACTATTTAAAACAAATTATGAGTTGTGAAATAACACTTCTGAACTTATAATATTTCTATCAGGGGCAAGAGCTATTACTGTTTAGACTATAACATGTATTAGAAAGAAGTATGGGTTCACAGGTATTTCTTTTTGGTTGGTTAAATATTAAATTCTTTCTCTGCTGAAACAGGGCCAAACTACACTTGGTGCTAAATGTGTCACTTGAAGGTGCCATGGTTGTTGTTTTTCTTCTAATTGTTAATAGCTACCATAGAAGGATTTGCATCAAGACCACAGGGAGGAGGAGGTTAATAACCCTGGCTTATCTGCCATGCATGATCCTGATGAAAATTTGCAGCATTTGGGGAAGAGGTGGTTAACTTCCCCTGCTGCAGTCCTGTCAAAATTCACCCCCTCCCTGAACAGCATTGACTAGCCCCAGAAGGCAAGCTGCCATTGGCACTGAAGGGAACGTACCTTCTTGGGCTGGTTGCTGCTAGGCAGAGGGAGGAAGAGATTTTTGTTGGGAGCTTGGCAGTTTGGCCAGGATTAACCTTACCCTCGTGGGACCATAAGGAAAATCCTCCCTACAACAGTGATTAGTCTTGGAAGCCAAACTTCTATTACTGCCTATGGTAGCTTGGGTTCCAGGGCAATAGCAGTTTTTGGCAGAAACACTGCATGTTGTGGTCCTGACAACAATCTTCCCTCCCTCTGTACACACAGTGGGTTGTTGGCTATCTGTGTGTATATGACAGACAGAGACAGAAAGTGAGAATGCCTGCCTGTGTATGTGTGTGCCAAAGAGAGAGAGAGACTAGGGCCCCCTCCACAAGAATGCGCCTTTGCGCCTGGTTCCGCGATTATGCGCATTATCGCGGAGGCGCATTTACTCACAATCCCTCTGCACGGGAGGCGGCGGGAAGCGGCGAAGCGCATTAAAAGATGCCCAAAAAGCGCTTTCCAGGTAGTTAATGCGCATAATCGCTTGTTCACACAGCGAAAATGCGCTTTAACGGCCGGAGCAAAATAAAAGTCGCTATTTAACGCGCGTTCGAAAATGCGCATTATCGGGGAGATAACGCGCCTGTACGCCCGTTTTGCGCTCCGCTCGTGTGTAGGTAAAATTTATAATGAGCCTTCAAGGCTCATTAAATGCCCCGTGTGGAGGAGGCCTAGATCTACACCAAGCAAGATATAGCACAATGAAAGTGGGATGAAAGTGGTATATAAGAGGCAGGAGCCACAACAAGCAGGATACAGCACTATGCAAGTGGGATATGGTATGTGTCTATGGGCCCCAACAGTTGTCAGTGCACTTCACTAAAGCAGTAGTATGGTTCCTGCCTCTTATATACCACTTTCATACCACTATATCCTGCCTAGCTCTGGGTTGGTTTTTCACCCACTCTGTACTGCTTTCCGGGTCCGCATTAGGATCAGGAGTTAAGGTGGGGATGATTTGGCTAATTGGCACTTTTTGTCACAACAATAAATAGGGAACTCCCTGAGAAAATTTGTGGGGTGGGTTCTAGAACACCTGAAGGCATCACAAAGTTAGGTTGGCTGTTAGCGCCACTTGGCAACAATGAAGTAATCCCAAGTGACTGGATGTGTATGAGAAAATCTAGGGTTTAATTTAAATACAAGAGGCATTCCTGTCCAGGAGTGAAAGGGTAGGATGCAAATGCCTCAGTTTATCACGCTACCATAGTTAGGGTGACCCAGCTGAAAGAATATAGGGCTGGATTTTGACAGCATGTGAGCCTCAAAGCAACTAGGCAGCCAATAGGCATGCAATCAAAGCAAATAGAAAGGACAGACTGTGTTCAAGCTGCAGCTCTAACGTTAAATAAAATCCTGGCCTTAGCTCCAATATCTGTGTTTCGTGTCTTTTTCCTGTGGTGGGAAGTCATATAGATCTATTTTGTGAACATGAGAGTGAGGTTAACTGATACCACTAATCAACTTTCACAGCATTATCTCTACTCAAGTAACATTTCTTTATCCTAGAATCATGGAATAGTAGAGTTGGAAGGGGCCTATAAGGCCATCGAGTCCAACACCCTGCTCAATGCAGGGATGATGATGATTATTATATTGTACTGAAAATGCTGCTGTGTAATGTCAAGTGAAAAGATAATGCCCTCTAGGCAACACCATCCTCACTAATACTGAACTGAGGTGATGAGTAAAAACAGAAATTGAGCCAAAATGGGAGCACTGAAAAATACAGAGTTGTGTGGGTATATGAAGTGGGAGAGAGAAAGAGGGCAATTTCTGTTCATTGCTTTTTGGGGGAATGAAAGCTGCCTTAAATACTACCACTCTCCATTTCTGTGTTTGTTCCCTATGCTCTGTGTATATATTCATAATTTAATACATATTGCAAATATAATGGAAACCTAACCATGGTCTAACCTAACTATGTTCTAAATTGTTGTGGGAGGGAATTTGTTTGGATTGATCATAAAACTTAAATGGAGTTTTCCCGGTGACCCACTCTTCTGGCAGGCTGGTCCATAATGCTTTGTCTGGCCTATACTAGAAAGCAAAAGACACTGCACAAATCTGCTCTCAACAAAATGTCATATAGGAAATGGAGAGAAGTCGGCAGGAGAGAGAGGTGTGTGCATGTGTTTTAAAATAGAGGGAGGGGGGAGAGGAATGACAGCAAATGAAGCAATGTCTCTAAGGCCATGTTCTGATTCCCTCTTCAGTAACAATTCCATGAGTCTTCTGAGCTACCAAAATACCCATTAGGTATTAGCATGTCTGCATTGATAGATTATTGAGTCATAATAGCATGACTCATTAATATACTAAATTAATAGGTCCAGTAAGACATAAATGTGCCTATGGGATTGCCAGTGAGCCTTCCTCTTTTGGAGTATAGTTGAAACCTTTGCACAAGACACAGAAACATATCTTCGTAATGCACTTCCCAGGAGTGTTTTAAGTTCACAATATGCCCAGGATCTACAGTAAGTAAGATACTGTACAACTTCATGGTGACTCTATGGAAAAGAGGACAGGACTTCTGTATCTTTAACAGTTGTGTAAAAAAGAGAATTTCAGCAGGTGTAATTTGTATACATGCAGCATCTGCTGAAACTCCCTCTTCATCACAACAGTTAAAGCTGCAGGAGCCCTGCCCTCTTGACCAGATACAAAAGAGGGCAGGGCTCCTGCAGCTTTAACTGTTGTGATGAAGAGGGAATTTCACCAGGTGCTGCATGCATAAAAATAACACGTGCTGAAATTCTCTTTTATATACAGCTGTTAAAGATACAGGAGTCCTGTCCTTTTTTCCATATGGTCACCATAAACAACTTAAATTTGTCAGTTTTGTTAAGGAGATTGTGACAATGCAATTTGATATTGCACACAAAACATATTGCACTGGGTTTAATCTGGTGTACTTAATTCTGTCTAAGCCAATAAATTTCAATGGCTTTCTTACAACGAAAGGTGCAATCTTATGTACGATTAGACAGAAAAAGTCCTACAACTCTCAGCATTCCACAGCCAGCAATGCTGTCTCATAAAGTTTTTTCCCCTGTCTAAACCTGCATTAGATTGTGCCCTAAAACTATTCACTCACAGCTAACTCTACATTGGGTACAGTTCACTTAGTTCCATAGCTCTTACTTTTGAGTAAATATCCACAGATGAAAATGCAGCCTATGCAGGCTTGAAATTTGACCACAATCTGCTACTTTTAGATCGAAATAGGGGGAAAGTATGTAGCATAAAATGAGCTATCCTAATTAACATAGTAAAATGAAAGTTATTCTAACATAGGATATTTTCCAGCATCATCTTGTATGCTTCCAGAATTAATCAGGGATTTTTAATTCCAGTAGCATAATCTTTCAGGTTTTCTCCAAATACAGAAACAAAACATGAAATGCTTTCTTTTCATGAGACATTCATAAAAATATTTTTTATCTTTGGACACTGCTATAGAAAAGTTCAAAAGTTTTTCAGATTGCAAGTCAGAGAGCATAACACTAGCTTTGATTTTGAATTTATATCAGACATCAATATGGTGTAACACCCTGGCTGATACTGGCTTGGTTGTCAACTGTATAACATCTGGACATCCGTTACAAAAAGCCATGAAATTCATTAAACAAAAAAAAAACAGTTTACAAAATCAACGTTAAGGCTCTACAGTTTCCAACCAAGCACCAAAAAGCAGGGAAATTGGGAGTTAAGGCTCCCAAGCCTTAACGCCACATCCTCCCTAAGGAGGCAGAAAGTGCAAGTGAAATTCTAATTCTCCCAAAGCAGATAAACCATGAGGACAGGATGGAGAATATGATATGCAGAGGTGACTGTGGGGTTGTGGAAAACTGATGACGAACAACTTAGGGCCACCTACTTCTCTTTTTTTGTTTAGAGCAGCCCTTCCCCAACCTGGTGCCCTCCAAAGGTGTTGGACTACAACTCCCATCATTGCAAGTCAGTATGTCCCATGGTCAGGAATGCTAGGACTTGTCATCTCAAACACCTGGATATGCAATATGATATGCAGAGGAGACTGTGGGGTTGTGGGAAATGATGATGAACAACTTAGGACCACCTACTTCTGTTTTTTTAGAGCATCTCCTCATGTTGAGAGTTGCAATCCAACACATCTGATGGGCAGCAGGTTGGGGAATGCTGTTCTAGAGCAAGGGCAGGCAGAAATAGATCTCCAGATGTTTTGGTATTCACCTCGTAAAAGCCCCTATAGCATGGGCAGTGAGCAGGAATGGTGAGAGTTGATGTCCAAAACATCAAGGTGGATCTATTTTCTGCCCATATCTGTTCTAAGGTATGATGCTTTCCTGCATTAAGATATGCGATCACTCAATGAACTACAACAGAGCTACATCACTTTAAATAAACTGTCTAAACTAAATGAAGCAACAATTAATGGATCTTGAATACCTAATCCAGATAGTCCTTCAGACGTCAACATTAGGATGTCTGTTTATTAAATATCATATATGGTTTTGGGGGACTAACACAGAAGACTTCTCTTATGTGTTCAGCAGTGTGAGATCAAAGGTAGGGCTACCACCTAATACTTTCATATGTAAGTATGATTTTTCAATTAATGATCAAATGATTTTTGTCTTCCCCATAACATGGGAGTTATAGTGCAACACATCTGGAGAGCAGCAGAATGGAGAAGTTTGGTTTACACTTGAATTCTATACATGGTTTCTCAGAAGTCAGTGCCACTGAATTCATTACCGCTTACTCCCAAGTGGTACAGGATTGCAAACTAATCTCATCTGCAAGTAGTTCAAGACAGCCAAACCAAACCTTTTCTGCTCCTCTGTAGCTTTGATGAGATGATGTACTGTGCAGGGATTGTGGGGAGTGAACAGTATATTTTGTAGAAACACATTTTAAGAAAACATTGGTTCTTTGAAGGGCAGGATATTGACCAAAAGTTGAAAGTGCCTGGCACATGCTCTGGTTCTACGATTGCAAGAAATAGTTCCCCTTTTGTTATCAGTCATGCTGCTATATTCAAAATGTGTGTCAGAGAAAAGTATTGGGCAGACCCTGTATTTGGTAAGGGTATGGAACAGCGTTCCCCCATCCTGCTATCCTCCAGATGTTTGAGATGACAAGTCCCAGCATTCCTGACCATGGCACATACTGACTTGCAATGATGGGAGTTGTAGTCCAACACCTTTGGAGGGCACCAGGTTGGGGAAGGGCTGCTCTAAACAAAAAAAGAGAAGTAGGTGGCCCTAAGTTGTTCGTCATCAGTTTTCCACAACCCCACAGTCACCTCTGCATATCATATTCTCCATCCTGTCCTCATGGTTTATCTGCTTTGGGAGAATGAGAATTTCACTTGCACTTTCTGCCTCCTTAGGGAGGATGTGGCGTTAAGGCTTGGGAGCCTTAACTCCCAATTTCCCTGCTTTTTGGTGCTTGGTTGGAAACTGGAGAGCCTTAACGTTGCTTTTGTAAACCGTAGGTTTTTTGTTTAATGATATACTCATATGTGGTGGTCATGTCCCACTGTGTCACAGTTTTGGAACAACATATCCTCAGAAATGGCAAATATTACACATATGACATATCTTTGTTAACAAGTATAAAGTGTTGGTTATTACCTTTAAAGCCCTACATGATTTCGGTCCAGGTTACCTGCGGGATCACCTTCTCCCATATAATCCATCCTGCACGCTCAGATCCTCTGGGAAGAATTTACTTCAATCAGCCAAAACTAGGCTGAGTGTTACTCAGAGGACCTTCTCTTCTGCTGCTCCCAGACTGTGGAATGGCCTGCCGGAGGAGATTCGACAAATTAGCAGTCTCCTTGAATTTAAGAGAGCCGTGAAGACTGATCTCTTCTGGCAGGCCTACCCAGTTCAATTTTAAGATGTTTTAATAATGTATTAGTTTTTATTTATTTTTAATGTTTTATCTATTTTATGTCCTTGTATTTATATTTATTGTTGTTCCTCGCCTCGATCTGGAGGGAGAGGCGGGCTAGAAATAATTATATTATTATTATTATACATTATAATAATATGGGAATGCAACAGTGGCATCTAAGGCATTAATTGTGCTTATGTTGATCGCACCATGCAAGGTAATAGCTAAAAGTTGGAAAACTTCAGAAGTTCTGAAGTCTTGGTACGTGGGATGTGGTAAATATCCAGAGTAAACAAAATTGACTTACCAACTGAAAATAGCTAAAGGCAAAGTCAAAAGACTTTATAGATTAATGGAGGCACAGCCGTGTCTCCATTGTTAAGGGCCATCAGTAAAAAACACATTCCGCCATGTTAAAGTGATAATGGGGGGGGGTCATTCTAACAGCCATAAAATCGAAAATGTTTCACCAACCTTTCTGAAATTTACAGGTGCCAGAAAGAAATGTTTGTTTTACATTACCTGAAAATTTCAAGAAGATTGGTGAAAGATTGAGGGAAGGAGAGCAGTTTAAGGTAGAAAAGGAACACAAACCTGTCTCCCTGCTTTTGTCAAATGACTTTCAGTTTGCGAGTTTTGTGCTCACGATTTGCATAATTTCTAGAGCCTTATTAATCAGTCCAGTGGTGGGGTTTTCTTCCTCCTTCACGGTAGTTGGTGGAAAGCTTTTCATTTTTTTAAAATACCCTTCAGTTGATTTTTAAGGAATATTTTAACCTCTCATTCAAGTCAATGCTTCCCTCATACCGCGAGGCATGCTCAGTAGCGTCGCTCTCCCCCCTCCCTCCTGCCTTAGAATGTGGGGTGGGTGGGTGAATTGGCCGCTGCCTCTATAGCACAGACCTTTTGAGTGAAGAAGAAGAGTTTCTCTTTTCTCTTCTGGAACATGCTTTCCTTTGGCTCTGACAGTAATTTGGGCTATCTTCATAAGGCCAGTTTGCTCTTTTGCTCACTGGTGAAGCAGGGTGTGGTTCCTCTGGATCCATGACAGCCTGATCTTCAGGTCTCTCGTGGGAATAGGTGGCTATACCTTTCTTTCTATCCCCCCACCCCACTCACACACAGTGCTCCTTCCCTCTTTTCTAATAGTTTGGTCCATGCTGCTATAAAGTTGAAAGCTTCAAACACTTCATTTAATTAGTTTGGGCAGGTGTAAGATTTAAGTACAATTTTGAAACCTTTCAAAGTGCTTCTGGGCCTACAACATTGGTTTCGGCCTAGTCACCCTGTTTTTCTAATAAGGTTTAGAAACAGTTAAACTGTTGTGTAGTTTGCATAGTGTACACATGCATTTTCTTTCTAATCCTTGCAGTCTACACTGGCTTCCTCCTGGATGTGTTTTTGGAGGCAGGCAAAGCTATTTCTGTTCCGGCAGGCCTTTGGCAAATAATCTGGACTTCTTTCTATACCTTTGACTTTTAAATTGTTATGTATTTTAAATGTTTTAAATGCTTTAATATTGAAAAGTATTTAATTATATTTTTAACTTTTGTATATTTCTATTTATAGGTTTTAGCTGTATATGTTTTAGTTTTGTAAGGCTGCCCTGAGGCCCAGCATTGGGCAAAAGGCAGGATACTACTACTAATAATAATAGTAGTAATGTTTCAGATTTCACTTCTGCATCTGATGTTCTTTTGCATTTACTTTTCTTTATAAACCATTCATCTCTTAAGACTACTTGTGTGGCATGTTTTCATTGGTTTAACAAAGGGGTATTCACTGTTTTCATGCTTATGTTATAAAATCTATTTTCAACAGGCCTAGTAACTTCAAGAGTAACAGAGTTGGGGAAAATCCTCAATCTCTTTGCTATCAGAGGCACTGAGTAAGTGACCTCTGGAGATAATTTAGACTGACCCCAACCACATAAAACTGTTCCCCCTTCTGAAGAGATCCGGACCACAGACTACTAAAGACAAACAAAGTAGCAGCCCATAATAACAGTTCTCATGTGGCCATTTGCCTTATGAGGCAGATGCTCTGCGGGCTACCAAATGGAGAGACTAACAGGCCATAAAGTTGCCTGGCTGGGTCTGCCAGAAATCCAGCCTCAACACTCCAGGAAGGTCCATGTTCTATAGCACCTGCTATCAGATGAACTTAAGGGAATCCCACCCTCCACCCCTGGGTTTAATTTACTGGCTCCCCCTGGCTGGGCCTTGCAGGAAACTATAGAGACAGACAAAGCAGGCATTCAAAGCACACATAGAATGCTGAGACTGGCAAATCTAAAAGCAAGTGTGTTGCTTTTCAAGAACCAAGGAAATTCAATGGGTCTTACTTTTGAGTAAATATCTAGGGATGAAAATGCAGCCTGTGCAAGAACTGAGTAGGGTGATCATATTTGGGAAACCAAAAAAGAGGACATCTAGTGGGGGGCTTTCTGGGGCCACCTTAAAGTCCCCAGTTGGAGCGGAGGAGGGGAAAGCATGTCATTCTCACCCCCACCCCACTGCTCCAATCAGGCCCTTTTCTATAATGTCTGGGAATGACACATTTTCCCCTTTTGAGGCCTTGATTGGAGCAGTGGGAGAGAATGACACACCTCCAGAAAGCATGTCATTCCCCCCTGCCACACTAATGGTGGCTTTAAAGGGGAAAGTGTGTAATTGCATAAAATCCCCCCTGACACCGAGGACAGAACAAAAACTAGGAGAAATCTGGGGAAATCCTGACAGTTTTTTATTTTTATTTATTATTGCATTTATATCCCACCTTTTTTCCTCCAAGAAACCCAAGGCGGCATACATAATCCTCCTCCTCTCTATTTTATCCTCACAACAGCAACCCTGTGAGGTGGGTTGGGCTGAGAGTCTGCGACTGGCCCAAAGTCACCCAATGGGTTTCCATGGCCAAGTGGGGAGTAGAACCCGGATCTCCCAGCTCCCAGTCCAACACTTTAGCCACTACGCCACACCCTAGTGGTCACCCTAGAATTGAGCCATGCCGAGTTGGAAGCAGATCAGTTCATGCCTTGATTTTTAGGATATTTTTTAAAAAAGTTTGACTTCAAAAAATTTCCTAAAATTCAAGGCATGGACCAATCTGCTTCCAACTTGGCATGGCTACAGCCTTACTTAAGAGGTACCATGGTGCCAAGTTTCATCTCTTCATCTTAATTTCTTTTTTTTAATGTACTGCTCAAGGCCCTAGACCCCAAAGAGTATTGTGTTTGAAGTTTAAAAATTTCCTAAAACTCAAGGCATAAACAGATCTGCTTCCAACTTGGCAAGGTTCAGTCCCTACTTAGGAGCTACCATGCAATTGTAAGCATTTTAGTTAATTAAAAAAAATAAATTGAAATTTTAAAAAATCCTAAAAATCAAGGGATGAACGGATCTGCTTCCAACTTGGCATGGCTAAATCCCTACTTCAGAGCTACCATGGTGCCAAGTTTCATCTCTTTATCTTTAATTTCATTTTTTAAACTTGTACTGCTCAAGGTCCTAGACCCCAAAGAGATTTGTTTGAACTTTAAGAAATTCCTAAAAATCAAGGCATGAACGGATCTGCTTCAAACTTGACATAGCTATATCCCTACTTAAAAGCTACCATGATGCCAGGTTTCATCTCTTTATCTTTAAAAATGAGGGAGATGCAAGCATTTTGGTTGATTTATTAATGTTAAAAGTGAGTTCAACACATAACACTAGCTTTGATTTTATATTGGATGTCAAGATGGTGTAACATCCTGGCTGACACGGGCTTGGTTGTCAACTGTATAATATCCAGTCATCCATTACACAAAGCCATGAAATTCATTAAACAAAAAATTCCAACCAAGCACCAAAAAGCAGGGAAATTGGGAGTTAAGGCTCACAAGCCTTAACGCCACATCATCCTTAAGGAGGCAGAAAGTGCAAGTGAAATTCTCATTCTCCCAAAGCAGATAAACCATGAGGACAGGGTGGAGAATATGATATGCAGAGGTGACTGTGGGGTTGTGGAAAACTGATCACGAATAACTTAGGGCCACCTACTTCTCTTTTTTTGTTTAGAGCAGCCCTTCCCCAACCTGGTGCCCTCCAAAGGTGTTGGACTACAACTCCCATCATTGCAAGTCAGTATGTCCCATGGTCAGGAATGCTGGGACTTGTCATCTCAAACACCTGCAGGGCAACAAGATGGGGAATGCTGTTCCATATCCTTACCAAATACAGGGTCTGCCCAATACTTTTCTCTCAAACACATCTCGCATATAGTAGCACGCTTGATAACAAAAGGGGCACTATTCATTACAGATCTAGAACCAGAGCATGTGACAGGCACTTCCAATTTTTGGTCAATATCCTGCCCTTCAAAGAACCATTTTTTTTCCTTAAAATATATTTATAAAAAATATATTGTTCACTCCCCACAATCCCTCCACAATACATCATCTCATCAAAGTGACAGAGGAGCAGAAGAGGTTTAGTTTGGCTGTCTTGAACACCTTTCAAATGAGATTAGTTTGCAATCCTATACCTCTTGGGAGTAAGCCCTAGTGAATTCTGTGGCACTGGCTTCTGAGAAGACATGTATAGGAGTCAACCTTCTCCAGCCTGGTGCTCTCCAGATGTGTTGCACTTTAACTCTCATGTTATGTGTTATGGGGAAGACAAAAATCATTTCATACTTAATTTAAAAATAATACGCATGAAAGTATTAGATGGTAGCTCTGCCTTTGATCTCACACTGCTGAACAAGTAAGAGAAATCCTTTATCTGATATTCAAGAAACAGACATCCTATGCCATGTGTTGAAAACTAATGTTGACCTCTGAAGGACTATCCAGATTAGGTATTCAAGATCCATTCATTGTCGCTTCATTTGGTTTAGACAGTTTATTTAAAGTGATGCAGCTCTTTTGTAGTTCCTTGATTGATCACATATCTTAATGCTGGAAAACATCATACTTTAGTACAGATGTGGGCAGAAAATAGATCTATCCTGATGTTTTGGACATCAACTCGCGGCATTCCTGATAACTGCCCATGCTGATAGGGGCTTTTACAAGTTGAATTCCAAAACATCTTGAGATCTACATTCTGCCTTCCCTTGTTCTTGAACAACATTCTCCAACCTGGTGCCTGTCAGATGTGTTGGGTTGCAACTTTCGACATAAGAATCTCTAAGAAATGAGAAGTAGCTGGTCCTAAGTTGTTCATCATCATTTCCCACAACCCCACAGTCACCTCTGCATATCAAATTGCATATCTAGATTTTTGAGATGACAAGTCCCAGCATTCCTGACCATGGGACATACTGACTTGCAATGATGGGAGTTGTAGTCCAACACCTTTGGAGGGCACCAGGTTGGGGAAGGGCTGCTCTAAACAAAAAAAGAGAAGTAGGTGGCCCTAAGTTGTTCGTTATCAGTTTTCCACAACCCCACAGTCACCTCTGCATATCATATTCTCCATCCTGTCCTCATGGTTTATCTGCTTTGGGAGAATGAGAATTTCACTTGCACTTTCTGCCTCCTTAGGGAGGATGTGGCGTTAAGGCTTGGGAGCTTTAACTCCCAATTTCCCTGCTTTTTGGTGCTTGGTTGGAATCTGTAGAGCCTTAACATTGTTTTTGTAAACCGTAGGTTTTTTGTTTAATGAATAGAGAGAGAGAGAGAGATTTTATTGTATATACAAATCAGGGACATACACAGCAATATTTGTCAGACTTTCCTCAAATTATGGGAAGGAGATGGGGAAAGCAATCTTGTGCCTCATAGACAGAGTCTTGGGGAGACAAGATCTTTCAGTTTCCTAGCTCCGAGCTCAGAAACAGGGCTCCGAGCTCAGAGACAGGAAACCACACGCCCTGCCTCCTCCCTCACAACCTCACATCCACCCCCTCACAGCTGGCTGCTGCTACAAGCTCACAAATGTGGCCTGTAAAGGATAAAAGTGGTATCTCGCACTGACTGAACAGCAGCTAGAAATCAAGAAGACACAGAGAAATCACAGCTAATTTGAGCTACACAAACACAGCTCTCTCTCTCTCTCTCTCTCTCTCTCTCTCTCTCTCTCTCTTTCTTTCTCTCTCCTTCCTTCTGAACGCTCCATGAGGAATGAGTTCCAGGACATGGATTTTATAATTTGCAATCCCTCCCCCTATACAACATGATTGCAGGGTGGACAGGTGTGGCCACAGATGCCAATCTCAAAACTACCCCTCCCTCACCCCTCAGCGTCTTCCTAATATGGAAGTGTTCAGTTAGTCGTCCATCAACATGAAACAAGCCCTCACATCACCTAAAATACCTTTGGATCCCTACGGATCCCTTCAGGGCACCGAACTCTCTTCTAACCACATCGTGGGTTTCCAACCACACTGCGATTTCGGAGATCTGTCAGAGGTCCGTCGGATCCCCAGATTTTCGGTGCGGAGTACACACCCCTAAGAAAGACAAAACCAAGACTGGGGGGAGAAGTCCTCCAACTTTATACCCTCAAAGCTCTCATCTTCCTCCGTGCTCCCCCCTCCTTCCAGCACAGCCCCAGAGACCTGGTTTCACACCTCTCCAGCTGCAGCACCTCCTTCCTGCCATCCCTGCTGATTTATGGCCATGAGGCCTGATAAGAGAGCTCTCCTCTGGCACCAAGGTTTCTCCTATCTTTCTGCTTCCCTTCCCAGGTGTCCTGATGCTAAATCTTCTGGCTGGCACCCTTCTTTTTCTACATGTTAAAAATGCCATGCTAAAACTACCTAAACCATTTAGCCCCCTCTATACTACGTAGTATACGTGCAGTCTATCTGACATCCAACTCCTTTACAGTATGAACCCTTTGTTTGGTTCTAAGCAATGTGTTTAATTGTTAGAGAAACCAGGTAGTGTGTGTGCTGGTTCATAAAATATATACATTTTGAAAGAGCAACTTTATTGGCATTTGTTTCTTGATAATTTAGTAGTGCAATCCTACATTTATTCAAAAATGAGCCCAACTGTGTTCAATGGGTCTTACGCTCTAGGAAGTACATTTGCTGTCCAAATTGCCATGATTTAAAGAAATCCATCCTGAGCAGAGCATTGGTCTCCCTTGACTCATGATGCCACTGCAGTGAACAAAACAAAACATGATCAATAATATAACCACTGCTGCAAGCATTTCGGGATTATCTCATTTGTGGTGAACCTGACCCCTTTTGTTTGCTAGCTATATGAGCTACATTACTACGTGCCTTATGTATTGATACACAATAGCATGTGAGCATTTTTCATAACGCCATATGAGAATGTTTTGCTTAATTTTTCCTTAATTACATGCCATTTTGGTTCTAATCAACAGTGCAGAAATAATGTTATTGTTTCCTGTAGAACCTCTGAGTAACCATTTTTAAAGCAACAGTAATAACAGTATGGGGATGAGGCAAATAAATATACAAATTTAGGATTGGGTATTGGTATCATTTTCCCTGCAGGGGAAAAACAGAGTTTTCAGAGGAGGGATATTTTGAACAGCTAAAAGGCTGGAAGCCATTTCTCCTTCCCTAATCATTTCTTCAATTATGCACTACCAACTGAGTTTCGTTCAGTTTTAGAAACACAGGGGGAAAGATGCCCATGACGTATGGGTTTTATGGATATTGGGGAAAAGATGTCAATGACTTTTGTCACATCTATTATGGGTCTTGGAGATTCCTAGTTCTCTTTACAGAGGTAAAGTTTCTTATGTGGAGGGAATTACTCTTGTTATGAGACTAGAACTTTGGACAAGAAAGGGTTATTGAAGCCAGGTGTACTCTTGAGACTGTTTTAATTAGGGGTGTGCATGGACCCAAAAAATTGGATCAGAACCGGAACCGGAACTGAGGCCTTGGATCAGATCAAAGGCTTCCCAGTTTGGTTCGGATCTTATTCCGATCCAAAAATCGGACGTCCGATTTTTGGATCTGACGCCATTTTAGGTGTTACACTGGGGGAAAGTCTATGGCAAAAATATGGGGGCAGGTGAGTGGAGACCTAACTCCCCCTCCCCTCCCTGTCCCTCCCCCCCACTCACGCTCCTTACCTGCCGGGGCGCCCACTTCCATCCGCTGCCATCCGCTATTCCAATCTACTGAGAAACAGGCTTTGCGGCCTAGTTCTCAGTAGAGCAGAAAGTAACAGGGGACCTCCACCTCCCTCCTCCCACTCAGGCTCCTTACCTGCTACCTCCTCGCTGCCATCCACTGCCGCTCGATGCGTCAGTACTACTGAGAAACAGGCCTTGAGGTCTGTTCCACAGCAGAGCGAGGGCGTGCCAAGTGATGACGTCACCCAGAGCGCCGGCACTCTATTGTGGAACAGGCCGCAAGGCCTGTTTCTCAGTAGTACAGAAGCAGCGGGCAGCAGTGGACGGCAGTGACGAGGCAGCAGGTAAGGAGCACGAGTGGGGGGAGGGGGAGGAGGTCCGAGGTCCGATCCTCCGATCTTTTCCGATCCAGATTGGGTCCTTTCGGATCAGATCACATTGGATCAGATGATCCAGCTGCGGGGGATCGGAATCGGATAATTGTATCCAATTTCACCCAGATCGGGTCCGGATCGTGGATCGGACCCAATCCACTACACACCCCTAGTTTTAATACTCCTGGCTAGGTTCTTTTTTGCTATGGAATGTTCTCAATAGTTGATCCCAATCAGGGCTGGTACCACGTCACTCTGGGAGGGAAGGATGGTTTACAGCTAAAATTCCATGGCAAACCACCACTGAGACTCTGAAGTGTCAGATTTAGCTTGTATTCAAGCTAAATGTGTCCCCTTTGAGTCTCTGTAGCATTTTTCCACTGCATTTCAGTGGCAAACCATCTTTTGTTTTGCCACCAGTGGCAGAAGTGCATTGGAAATTGGCTCCCAGACCACACCGAGTTGCCCACCCCTGCTGCTATTGGGATGGGTGAGAATTTCGACTCAATTCGTTATTGATAAGAATTTACCATTCACAAATTTCTTCATCTTCAGAATAGAAAGAACTTGAGATTTAAAAAGAAAAGAGAAACAAATGTGGGAGAAACCTAAACTGTCAAATTTGTCCATCAAGGCCCAGGGTTTTGATTGCAGGCTCACCTTAAACATAGGCTGACCAGATAAAATCCAGGTCAGGGCTCATGTAACTTTAACAGTTGTAGAGAAAAGGGAATTTCAGCCAGTGCCATTTGTATGCAATTCGTTCCCAGTGATATTCCCGCTTCAGCACAACAGTTAAAGGTGCAGGCACTATACTAGAGTGACCATATACAAAAGAAGGCAGGGCCCCTGCAACTTTAACAGTTGTGATGAAGAGGGAATTTCACCAGGAACTAATTGCATACAAATGACACTGGCTGAAATTCCCTTTTCTCTACAACTGTTAAAGTTACGGGAGCCCTGACCTGGATTTTATCTGGTCACCGTACTTTAACAGCCATATGGCACGCAGGTACAACTTGGTTCCCTCCATGTATCCATTCAATCTGGTTGGTGCAGATGGTTGAAAATTTCATTTTGATTTGTTTTTGATAATTTACCAAAATTTGCTAATTTCTTTATGTTTGGGACAGGAAGAATTTAAGATTGAAAATATTTGAACACAGGCAAAAGTGAAATTGATAGATCTGTCCATTCTCAATGCTGTAGTCATTAATGCTGAAATAGCCTGTTCTACTCTGTCCTGCTCTGTTTTAAAAGACAAGAAGGGGACTTTCTTTATAAAGATATACTAGAAACGTACAACCATCCTACAATCTGTGATTAACCATTCAGAAGGAACCTCATCTCCAGCATGATGTTAATGCATGTACATTTATATCCATCTTTCCCAATCTTTGGACCCTGCATGTCATGAGACTGCATTTCCCATCATCCCCAGCCAGCATGCCCAATGGTTGGGATGATAGGAGATTTAGTCCAACAACAACTGGGGACCAAAGATTGGAAGAGGCTACTTTCGATTATATATGTGTAGTAGGGCAAATATGTATCCATGCCTTACTCAGAGATCTGGCTTCCATACCCTGGTAAACTCTGAGCAAGTCGCACTAACAAATATTAGCAAAGCATTTCCAGAAGGCAAACAAAAGGGGATAAATAAGGACAGTGATTCACGAGGGCCAGAGGTTAGAAAATTAGGACTATCCAGGGAAATTTGGAGAGTTGGAGTATCTGAAATCTATATTTTATTTGTGTAAAGAATTGGATTTCAGGCGTTTATTATCATGAATGTTTTAGCATTCCATCTGTACCACTTAAAATATGAATAAGTTGTAACACAATTATTATTTGGAATAGAAGCAAGACAAAAAGCCTAGGCCAAATTAAAACCAATAACAGAGTAGTTTGAAATGCGTTTAGACATCCACTTCTCTATTCAGACGTTGAAACTGAATTAAATCCCCCCCCCTCCGATTTTGAAGCACACTTCTTCTTTTTATGAAGCGTAAAAATACAAAGTCACTGCCTCATTTCAATATGTTATTGTGTTTAAATTATACTTTTTAAAAATGATTGCTTGCTTCACTTACTCCATTTTCATATCTTTATTAACACAGCACTAACAAAATACAATTTCGCATGAAATATGTTTTTCATGAATCTATTTAGATAGAAACAAGCATGATGGAACATTGTTCTTCATACATATTCCTAATCAAAATGAACTTTAATTAGACTAAGTCTGTAACAACTGTGCCTTAGGGCAAGCATCACTACCTTTCAGAAACAATTTCCAATGAACCTTGCTCGGTGTTGCCTTGACAGCAAAACCTAGATGCCACTGTAATAATGCAGTGTGTGTGTGTGTGTGTGTGTATTATATATATAACATTTCAAGGGAAATTCAATTATGCTCACAAAGGCTGCTCTTTCTTAAGTGTAATGCTAGAAAATAATACTCTGTGGGTCTTTACTCTTAAAGCATTTTCATATCCCATGAATTTCAAGAATCTTAGAAAGAAAGGTGATCCTGCAACATTAATGATGCCTTGTTATTCAACATAAACATGAATTATGAACTAAGACAACACTCCAGTTCTTTTTTTTTTTTTGTAAATAATTTTATTATTTTCAACATAATGATAACATAAAATACATACATAACCCTTGACAATCCCCCCCCGTGTACCCCCCCACCATGAGACCTTCTCTTAACCTCTTATTCTATCCAGAAGTTTATCGACTCTTTTGAAGGTGTTTGTCCCTTCCCCGATCTTAATACATATTCCAAAAGGGGTCTCCATATTTCCCCAAAATCATTTTTACCGGACATTCCCCTTTTCAATTTCATTTTACAAGTTAGCATATCATTCAAAGCCATATCCCATATTTCTTTATACCATTCTTCTATTGTATAGCTTCCTTGTCCTTTCCAATTTTTTGCAATCATTAGTCTAACAGGAGTCAGGAGGTTGTTTATCAATTCCCTCTTGTTTTTGTCCTCTTCCCCTCTATCCCATATTGCTAGTAGAGCGAGCTTCGGGTCTAATTCCACTTTACTTCCAATTATTTCACTTATTTCTTTAAATACCCTTTTCCAAAATTTTTGTACATATTCACAGCTCCACCACATATGGTAATAAGTTCCAACCTCCTGGCATCCTCTCCAACACTTTTTAGATATTTTTTTATCAATCTGGTGAAATCTAACCGGAGTTAGATACCATCTCCACAATACCTTATAAAAATTCTCCTTAATTCTGATCGATAACAATTTTAGCATTCTTGCGTTCCACAACCTCTCCCAGTTATAATCCTTAATTTCTCCATTTACGTCTTCTTCCCAAGCCTTTTTTATTACTTTAAGTGAATTTTGAAATTCTTCCTCTATCAATAATTTATATATCTCACTAGTCAACCCTTTCTTAATTTCCTTTCCTTCTTTCCTGCCTTTTGACTCTACTAATTCTTCAAATCTTGTATTGTTTCTACACTTTTTATTTTTCAATTTCCATTCCTGAGTCCATTTCCCTAGTTGTATACATTTAAACCATGCAAATTTATGACCTATCAATAGCTCTTTAATTTGTTCATTATCCTTCATATTTTCCATCCACTTCCTTAACTTGATTATTTCCTTATCTTTCAATCTCGCTTCAATCTCCACTTTTAACACTCTTGGGAAATTCTCCACTACTACCACTGGGGCAAGTGGTGAATCTCCTGGTATCAACTTCCCCCTAAATTTCTCCCAGATCTCCACTATATTTACCAACAAAGGGTTGTCCAGTCCCTTTAATTCTTTCTTTTGAATTTTCTTAAAGAAAATATTTTTCAATTTATAATCTATTTCCCCAGTTTGCGTCTCCAACCACTCCAGATCTTCCTCCCCTAGAATACAGCTTATAACATACCTTAACTGATTAGCTATATAATAGTACTTAATATTTGGAAGCCCTAAACCTCCCTTCTTTTGAGCCTTATACCATAACCCTTTATTAATCCTGGCTTTCTTATCCCCATTACAATATGCATTGATTATATTTTGCCAACTTTTCAGCTCTACATCTGATATTTTAATTGGTAACATTCTAAACAAAAAATTAATCTTAGGTAAAATCTTCATTTTAATAATTGCTATTCTACCAAACCAAGAATGTTTTAATTTCTTATATACTTCTAATTTCTCCCCTACTTGTTTTTTTAAAGCTACCAAATTAAGTTCCTCAAGCCTATCTAAATCTCTATCAATGTTAATACCTAAATAACGTACTATGTTTTTAAGTCTAAGACCCAACTTATCCTTACCTTCTTCCAACTCTTCCTTATTATAATTAAATAACATCATTTCTGACTTCCCCCAATTTACTTTTAATCCCGTGATTTCTCCAAATTCTCTTAAATGTTTCTTAATCACCTCAGCACTCCCTAGGGGATCTTCTACCGTCAATAAGGTATCGTCCGCAAACATATTCATTTTAATCTTCTCCTTTCTTCCTATCCCCTTCACTCTTTCATCTTCCCTTATTACATTTGCCAAAATTTCTATTACTATTGCAAATAGGATCGGTGAAAGAGGACATCCCTGTCTAGTTCCTCGGGCTAGTGTAATCTGTTGTGTTAACCCATCATTAACCAATATTTCCGCTTTATTATTTTTATACAACTTATCCATCACTCCCATAAAACAATCTCCAAACCCAAATGTTTTTAATATTGTTTTAAGTGCTGGCCATTCCACACAATCAAAGGCTTTGAATATATCCAATGCTAGCAGACCTGCTTTTAAATTCCTTTTTTTTATGATACTAATTATATTTAATACTCTTCCCATTAAATTAGGCATTTGCCTACCCGGGATAAATCCACACTGATCTTTTTTAATATATTTACTAATAAATGTGGCCATTCTTTTTGCCAATATTGCTGTAAAAATCTTTGAATCTTGATTTATTAAGGAAATTGGTCTATATGATGCGGGATCCGTTAAATCCTTACCTGGTTTCGGAATTAATATAATCAGGGAATGTTCCCATGATGGCGGAGTCTTCCCCCCTTCTATTATAGTATTAAATAATTTCTTTAATCTTGGTACTAAAATTCCTTTAAAAAGCTTATAATACTCCGACCCCAAACCATCCAACCCCGGTGATTTTCCTCCTTTTAATTTATCAATAACTCCCTCTATCTCTTTTTCCGTAACTAAACCTTCCATATAATCCCTGTCCTGTTCCTGCAATTTTATTTTCCAATTCCTCTCTACATATTCCAATATCTTATCTTGCGGTCCCGATCCTGATGTATATAATTCACTATAAAAGTCCTCAAATATACTTAATTTATCTTTCATTAAATTACAACTATTCCCTGGCTTATCCTTTATTGTCCCTATCATATTCTTAGCCTTTTCCAACTGTGTGGATCTAGCCAGCATCTTTGAGTTTCTATTACTATATTCAAAAAAGTCTCTTTTTAAATACAACAAATTCTTTTGAACTTGTTCTAATTCTTCTTTCTCTAATTCCTTTTTCTTAGCTTGAATTTGGGCTAATAGGCGTTTATCTTTTGTCTCCTTTAACTTTTCTTCCAAACTTCTTATCTCCTCTTCAATCTTTTTATTTTGAGCTTCCTGTTGTTTTTTTAATGTGCATCTTTCCCTAATACAAATCCCTCTTACTACAGCTTTCATTGTGTCCCATAATATGTCCTGCCGGTTGTTCTCTTTTTCATTAATCTCCCAAATTTCCTGCAGTTCTTTCTTTATTTTCTCCATTATATCCTTTTTATTCAACAACCTTACATCCAATCTCCATCTCTTCGCTTGTCTATAGTCTTTCTTGGTTTCCATGTCCATTGACATCAACGCGTGGTCAGTGACCTTGATAACTCCAATATCACAATCTATAATTTTGGGTAACATATTTTTTGATACAAAAATGTGGTCTATCCTAGAATAACTCTTAAATCTCTGTGAATAAAAAGTATATTTCCTTTCTTCCCCTCTTAAGGCTCTCCACACATCCATTAATTCTTTCCCTTCCATTAATTTGCTTAACTCTGTCTTCCCCACCCTCTTAGTATCTTTTAGTATGTTATCCCGGTCTTTCCCTATATCTAGTACCATATTAAAGTCACCAGCCATCACAATGTGCTTTTTACCCACTTCTCCCAACCCGTTAAATACTTCATTGATAAAATCCATTTGTTTCCCATTTGGAGCATATATATTCACTAATACATATTCCTCTTCTCCCAACTTGCAGAACATAATAAGAAACCTTCCATTGCTATCTCTCTTTACACTTTGAATAGTTATACCACATGTCTTTGAAATTATTATTGCCACTCCTCTCGATTTCGAAGTTCCATATGCCTTCTCATAAACGCCCACCTCCCTCATTCGAAGCTCATTAACTCCATCTTTGGCCTGATGGGTTTCCTGCAAAAAAATTACATCTATTTTTTTTTCTTTAATAACATTTCAATCCTCTTTCTTTTAATTACCGTTCCTAGCCCTTTAACATTCAGTGTTGCCAATCTAAGTTTATTTTCCATCTCTCTCTTTCACACAAGTCTTTAAGTCGGTCTCCCTGTGTGTAACACATACCCCCCCCCAACCCTCCCCCCCACATTCACCCCCAATTCACCCCCCTCCTCACCAGCCTGCTGGGCTTTGGTCCCAATCTTCTTAGAACTCTTAGGGGGGGGGAACTCGGCCCAACATTCCGGAATGACGTCCACCCTCCCCTCCAAGTCTCCTCTTCTCCCTATCTCTCTTACAATATATTAAAGTCTATTCATTGCTCCCTCCTGCCGCGCCTTCATCTTGCTTCTCCTCTCCAACCGATGTGGCATCCATTATGCCCAGCTCCTCCAACAACTCGATTCCTTGCTCATAAGATGTTATTCTTTGCTGCTTCCCGTTCCACTTGAACCTCAAGAAAACTGGGTATCCCCAATTGTAGGAGATCGATTTCATTTTCAATGCCCCTGTGCATATTCTAACGCTCTTCCTCCACTGGATGGTCTGAGGGCATAAATCCTGGAAAACCTCGACTGGTGTTGCTTGAAGCATCGGTTGACCTTGACTTCTAATTGCTTGCATTAATTTTTCTTTTTTGTAGTAGTTAGCGAATTTCACAATAATATCTCTTGGGAGCTCTCTTGACTTTCCAAATCCAACCCTGTGGGCCCGCTCAATATCTTCCATTCTCCACTCTTCCTGTGGCATCAACTGTTTGGCCCATGCCAAAATTAATTCTCTTATACTGTTAGGGGTCTCCTCTTGCCTCTCCCCAAAAGATCTTATGCGTAGATTAGCTCTCCTGTCCCGGTCTTCCATCGCTATAAGCCGTAAATCCTGTTGCGTTAGCTGTTCCTGTTGCTTCTTGTATAAAACCTTTAGTTCTCCAGTTTCTTCCTGTAAAGCTCCAACCTCTTTCTCCACCTTTTGGAGTCCTGCTAAAAGCTGCTGCTGTGAATCAGCAATCCTCTTTGCCAATCGATCTTCTTGTTTGAGTAAAGCCTGCTCAAAATTTCCATCTTGCTTTAAGATTGCAAGATCCAACATTTTTTGAAAATTCTGAAGCAATTCATCTGTTGGGTCAGCTTGCCTCCCTGTGGTTGTTTTAGGAATTGCTCCTGGCTTAATTCCAGTCTTAGAGCTAGCATTTCCGGCATGACTCGGGGATTGCTTTTTTGGCTTTTCAGAATCCTTATCCGCCATTTTCCGGACAAGTCTAAAACTTCTGTCGGACGGCTTATCTCCCTTGATTCGGCTCCAAGAATATATTTTCTTCTTGCTCATCCACCTTCCAAGCCTATCCGATAAGCACAAACACAAGCACAAACCACTTCTAGCCAGAAATCAAAGTCTCTTTCTCTCCCTCCGGCTTTTTTTTTTTTTTTTTTTAGTTTCGTTTCTCCTCGGGCTTTCAGCCGGCTGGTATGCCGCTAGCAATCTTTCAGAGCCTAAAGCTTAAAAGTCTTAAAAGCCTCTTTTCTGAATGCTAGCAATCATTCTGTTCTCCTCAGCCTTCAGCCCGCAACCATAAATACGTCTGTTTAATTACCTTCGCAGCGCTGCTACAAAGCTGTCGGTCGATCTCCTCCCTTCTGCCGATCCGGTTATAAAGCCATAAATCTCGTTCCAGCTGCAATCTCTTTGGTAAGCTTCCCCCTCTCCATAGCAGACTTAAATGCAACAGAGGACGCTTTTAAGATAGGGAATTTACAATTAATTCATTGCTTCTTTCGGAGGATGAAGGATTTGCGACTCAAACCATGACCTGCTTGGCCACGCCCCCAACACTCCAGTTCTAATTACATTGAGGGATTGTTATTCTTCTTGAGCTGGATTCTTCCCCATTTTGCAGTTGATATATATTGTAACTGGACTGAATATAAAGAAATTTTTAAATTTCTTATATATTTATATATTTAAATATACCCCCCACTTCCCCCCTTCAAATCCCGGGTCACCCCGGGCAATGGTTCTTCTTCCCCTCTTCTTAGAACCCATGGGGGGGGGGGGAACGGCGAACACCCGACATGGAACCCAAAAAGAACCCCCTCTCCTTTTCATCCAGGAGAGAGTCAATGTCCGTCCGCTCACTCCATGACCGACGCTCTGCCCGAAAAATATATCAGAAGCAGGAAACCAGCTAGGGAGGTAGTTGAACTGTTGGATGACAATAGAATTAAAGGAGTATTAAAGGAGGATAAAGAGATTGAGGAGAAGCTGAGTGAACTCTTTTCATCTGTCTTTACTGCAGAAGATATAGATACCTGTGCCTGACCTGATGTTTTCAAGGAGGGAGTAAGGAACTGAATAAATAGCGGGAACAAAATATGAAGATCCCAGTCTTGTTGACAAAATGAAAGTTAAACCACTGGGGCCCAAGTTCTGAAAGTACTCAAATGTGAAATTGATGATCTTCTAACAAAAATATGTAACATGTCCCTAAAATCAGCTTTTGTACCAGAGGACTGGCTCAGCCTCCACTATTAGAGGACTGGAGAATGGCTATGTAACACCAATTTTTAAAAAGGGGTCCAATGGGGATTCAGGAAATTACAGGCCAGTTAGCTTAATGTCTGTTCCAGATAAATTGGTTGAAAGCATTATTGAAGATAAAATTAGTAAGTATATAGAAGGACAAATATGGTTTCTGCAAAGGTAATTCATGTCTCACTAATACTTTAGAGTTCACTGAGTGTTAATAAACATTTGAACAGGGATGATCCTGTAGACATTATGTATTTGAACTTCCAAAGCCTGCTGAGCAAATTTGGCAGTAATGGAATAAGAGGAGAGGTCCTTTTATGGATCAGTAACTAGTTAATATCAAAAAGCAGAGAATAGGAATAAAAGGTAAACTCTCCCAATGGAGGGATGTAAACATTGGGGTGCCACCGGGATCTGTTTGGAATGAACACTTTTCAACTTGTTCATAAATGACTGGAATTAGAAGTGAATAGTAAGGTAGCCAAGTCTGCTGATGACACCAAGGTCCTGGATTCTTTGTCACCTCAAATTAAAACCTGAACTGGAGGAGAATTCCTGGCGTTCCCAACCACCTCCCTCCTTACTCTGCAAACTTTTTTTTTGCTAGTTCAGCAGTGGTAATGTTCTAGCCATTAAAATATGCAAGTAGGAAGAACTGCCCCAGTGACCCTTGGGAAACGCAAAGGCTACTTGATCATAAGGTGACTTATGCTGGATATTTCTTCTGAAACATTACCTCTCTCCTTCAAGAAGCAAGATTGGAGATTTGCTACATCCTGGAAAAGAACTGAAACCCAAAGTCAAGGGTAAACATGGTCAGGGACCTGCAAGAGCCAACAAGGGCCCATTAACAAGAGTCCTGTGGGCTTGTTCCTCTTCATCATTGCAATTTGCTCATTCAATCTGCCTCTTCCTCTGGCCCAGACAATAGAGGCGGAGAGAAGGCGGCACAGTACACAGCCACTGGCTAACTGCTCTCTGCTTTTTGCTTGTCCAGCCAGCAAATGGTAGCAATGATGAAAAGGAGATTGAAAAGAAACAGCATCTGGTGGTTATGCTGTAGTGAGACATTAAACTCACCAAGGGCCCAAAGGCTCTCAGAAACCTGCAGCCTACACTGTCTAAGTGGTAAATAGAAGATGCAGGAAAAGGTAGGCCTACAAACAAAGCTTTATTGAAACTGAAACTGCTCGAACACCCCCCCCCCAAAAGGCCGAGCTGTCCCTTTGAATAGTTTCCCCCAGGGAACCTGTTGTCCTTAACTTCAGTTTCACTAATCATGTTACACTGTCCAGAGGTAGGGAGCTCCTGTAGGTAGCATGTTGCCAGAACAATGTGGGACTGGACTGTGGGGAAGTAGTTTCCATACTACTGCAGTAATAAACAAATTTGGTATTACAGAACATTCTATAAGATCTTTAGCTGATAAGAGGCCCTGTTCAGAAGACATCTTAAACCACGAATTTAACCACGGTGAATAAGGCCTTTTGCCTTATTCCCCATGGTTAAAGCCGTGGTTTAAGATGTCTTTTGAACACAGCCCAGCTTTCTGGCTTAACCAAAGCTGTTGTTTAAGGTGTCTTCTGAATGGGGGCAGTGACTTTCATTCATTCATTTTTATGGATATTTAATTTATATACTGCACTTCCAAAAAATTCTCAGTGCGGTTCATGTGAAAATTAAACAAAGACTAAAGACATTTTAATTTCTGCAGGTCTTATAATGAATTGTTCATTATATTTTGTCATGTTCCTGATTGGGATAGGTGGGTTTGGATGAATTATGTGGCAACAGAATTGATGGAATTCTGTTTTAAGTATTAGCATTTGGTGTAGTGCTGGTTCTGATCCAAGTATTAAATGATGTTGTGTAGGTTTATATACACTCTCCACACTTTTTAATAGTTGTTTCGGGCCTTGATATTAGAGAGTAATGCAGGATATTTATTCTTTGTTTGCTAGTTTTATATCCACCTTTCCACTAAATTGTGCTCAAGGTTTTAAGCAAGGCGTTGCAAAGCTAACATTTACTCTAGCATTAAATGGTTAAATAGAATTTGTATAGCACACATTACGAAAGAAAGTTGCTGAAGTCCAACAGGGACAGATAAAATTAAAACTCTTTTGGGGTGTATCTTTGTGATAGTGTTGCAATGGTCATTAATCATGTTTAAATTAAATGTTTCCCCGATACAAATCTGACTCATTAAGCCACCCACAGATCAGTTAACTTGGGAGTTCAACGGCACTACAGCAACTCAGAGAGTCGAATGTGTGGCAGCAAATTCAACAGTGAACATTTTATCATGAAAGGCAGAATATTTTTTTTCTGATCTGTCCTTTGAAAATGGCAGTGCCTAAAAATATATCTGCCAATCTAAATTAGCTTTAATAGGTTAAATATATTAGTTTAAGCGAACACTTTAATTTTAAAAAATCAAACTGTTAGTGTGTTAATGAAACTTCCAGGAACTCTAGCTCAGCATCAGACTCCAAAAATAAGTAACTCAATTAAGGCTTATTTTATGGAGCAGCCCTATGCCCATTTACTTTGGAGTAAGCCCTGTTGAAAATGCTGGGCGCATGCAACATAATGCAAAGGGACTCCTGTTTGTGCAAAAGGACTTGCCTTTCTCTCTTCTCCCCACATCCCCCTGCACACACCCTAAATTTGCTTTGGGGGCAGTCTCCAACCCCCTGGAGCAGATTAGTGGAGATGCATGGCGGACTGCAGAGAGAGATGCCATTCTGCTGGCAGGCAGACATCGTTGGATAAAACCCAGTTGGACTAAATCTGAAGTAAACATGCTTAGCGCTGCACATCACTACTGTTTCTTTTATTTGGATAATGGTGTGTTTTGAGGCACAAGCTTATATTCTACGGATTTCCAAACATACTTACACATAGGAAGCTGCTTCATACCAGGTTAGGCTATTTCCCATCTAGCCCAGGATTGTCTTCCCTGACTGGGAGAAGATCTTCAGAGCCTCAGGCAGAAAAAGGTCATTCTCATCACCTCCTCCCTGGTTCTTTTTAACTAGAGATACCAAGGATTAAACCTGAGAATTTCTGCATGCAAAACAAGTGCTGAATCCCAGAGCAATAATCCCTCCCAATGCACAAGAAAGGCCTAATGGAGGCACGCCATGAAGAGGAATGCTAATTTTGATCCAATGATTCTTTGTCAACAAATAGTGTTAAATTCAGTGTCACACTAGCAGGCATCTGCTAGCATGATGGGACTTTCTCCCTCTCTCTCCTCCCACCCTGTGGCCCTCTACCCCACCTGAAAATCTTCTCTGAAGGGTTTCACAGTACTTTGGGGCAGATTTTGAGGGTGCATGGGGCAGCCTTAGGGCTGAGAGGAAATTGCCATCCCCCTATTCCACTGACAGATTTGCTTCCATCAGCGAAACAATACCATTGGATACAGCCCCAAATCAATCCCAAATGCCAGAATGTCATATTTTATTCAGTTTTGCAAGAAGTAGTTCCCCCCATCATAAACAAACTACGTGGTTCAGTGTGGAAACTGTTTCCTTGATACTTGCACACATTTGAGAGAATTTACTGCTGATCAGGGTTGGATAATTAGTAGTTCTGTCATTCATTCACCTGTCTCCTTTTCTGTCAGCAAAGGAACTATGCTACCAAAATGATCGCTGACTGCTCTTGCATAGAAAATTGTCTCAGACCTTAATACTGTTGTCTCATCTGCCACACTCTAGTTATCGCATCAGACCTCCCTCTGCCAAACACTGAAAGAGTGGCTTCAGACAGTCCAAGCATGGAGGACGATTAGAATTCTGAAGCTGAGTTTGTACATTTCTCTTTGTGGAGCAGGAGACGGGACACACAACTTCCCACAGGAGGGATCTGTGGACCCAACTCTGGGCAATCTATAATAAATGTGGGGAAATGTTTTGCAGAAATCAGAGGACTGGAAGTGCAAGTTAATTGTGCTTCCTCTTCTCTCACTTGGGTAAGAAGTTAGAAATACACTAGAAGAAGTAGTGTATAGAAGAAGAAGAAGAAGAAGAAGAAGAAGAAGAAGAAGAAGAAGAAGAAGAAGAAGAAGAAGACATATACAAGGTTGGAGAAGAAAATGGTAGCAAGGATATCCACAGTAGACCCAAAACATTTTGCTTCCTGAAGCAGAGCCCAAACTGCCAGGGCCAACTTCAAAAAGGCTTGCTGCACCATTTAGACACCAAGTTCTGCCTTTATCTATCCCTACCTCACTGCCTGAAGTAGGCCCTTTCACCCTCCTGCATAGCAGGGTGGCCCTGACTATTGCTAAGTATTTGCTTGCTTCTATAGTTGCCACTTGACTATACGTTGGATGGAAGCAGTGGATAATATATATGATCTGGACTGGTTTCCTACTACCATTGATCATCCAAACAAAGAAAAGCAGCGCACCTGATTGACGTAATGAGAAGGACAGGAAACCAGCCCACATGAACAACTCATCCTTAATTTCTCTTCATCACCTAGTATTTGACATGGATATAACACATGAAACTTCCCACGAGAAATCCATTTATGCCCTCTCTAAATTTCCAGACCAATAAAAAGGGGCATGTTGCAAAATACACCTTGAGTACAGAAGGTGTTTACTTTCAGCTGCAATGGATTCAATCTCATATATTACAGCTCTGCAAATCATGCCCTGTCATCTTGCTGATCTCTTTCAAATTCAGCAATCAATATGCATCATGTTCCAAAACAAGACATTACTACTGTGGAGTAGCTGGCTCCATGGTTTCTATGGCTGCATGTGCCTGGGTTAGAAATAACAGTGGAAGTGATGTGCCCATTTCCAAACTTGGGCGAATCAGCAGAGCTCTGTTAATGATTTGATTATGGGTGTATAAAAGCCAGAAGTCTCACTTTACCAGCTGCCTTGGACTGGCATTGCAGCTGTATTATATGTAATCTTTTTTATCTGCTTTCCCTGGAGGGGAATGCTGCTTTCAGGCAGATGGAAAAGAGCAAAATCTTAAGAAAAGAAGCCATTTTAAAGGAACTCAAATATTCCTGAAGAATGTCACTGGCTCTTTGAAGTCTGGATGAAGACACTGATATACTGTTAATCCAAAAGAAGAAAGGCTCAGATGACAAAGAGACAAACTAAAGGCAAAGACACAACTTGTCCCAGCTCTTTAAGAAAATGTTAATGAACTACATCGAAAGGGTGTCACCATTGGGCCACCCACGCCAGGCAGCTACATCTGAAAACTTTCCATTTGAATGTCCCACAATGCCCTAGAGTGATGGTACCTTGGGGGCATAGTGGGAATAAAATGGCAGCTCCATGCTGACCAGCACCGATGGCAGAGCTACCCCCAAAATCTGAGGAAGAGTGCCACTGAGGAGAGAAGAGCATTCCTGAGGACGGCCTCCCACTCCTGGCACAGCTTCCACAGCTTGGCTTCTGCTCCTCTCAGGCAGAGCAGAAAAGCAGCCAGTGCCAAACCAAAAGAGACTGGTGAGCAGCGCTATTTGGGCTGCATATTTATGTCACCTCCCTACCTCCTGATCTGGTCAGGAGCAAAACGAGGCAGTTGCTTGGCCACAGTGACCTACCACCCTGCATGTCACATGGCTATATGTGGCTTTTGGGGTTGGAGCACAACCAAGCATGACCCAAGCCCCTGCCTGAAAGAGAGTCTTTCTCCCACAAATGAGTGAGCGGCTGAAGTACAATTCAAACGATGTTGCAAGGACTGAACTGCTACCCAGACAGACCTAGCCTAGGAGCTATGAGGAAGCCCTCTCCTGTGGAAGCTGTGCCAAGAGTGTCTACCAATCTGCAGTGGGTAGCTGTGTTTCTGAGCCCAATTTAAAGTGCTGGTTGACCTTTAAAGCTCCAAATGGTTTGGGACCTAGTTACTAGGGATGTGCACTGGATCGGACCCGATCCACGATCCGAGTCCGGTCCAGTGGGAAATCGGATAAATTATCCAATTTCCGATCCAACAGCTGGATCGGCCGATCCAGTCCAAACCGATCCGAAAAGGCTCCGAACCGGTTCGGCGGATCGGCGGGCGCCCGCTGGCGCCCACCGCCGCTTCCATTGGCGGGTGCCAGCGGGCGCCCGCCGATGAAAGTGGACAGCGGGGAGGGCGGAGGGGAGGAGGGGGGCGCTTACCTTTGAGGGACGTCCGCTCCCGTCCGGCGCCGGCGGCTACTACCAGCGGGCTCCGCGGCCTGCTCCAGGGTGGCGCGCCGGGTAATCACCCGGCGCGCTACTCTAGAGCAAGCCGCAAAGCCCGCTGGCAGTAGCCGCCGGCGCCGGACGGGAGCGGGCGTCCCTAAAAGGTAAGCAGTGGCGGGGAAGGGGGCTTACCCCCCCGGAGCCGTCTGCTTCTATCCGCAGGCGCCCGCGGGTGCCAGCGGATGGAAGCGGACGGCCCCAGGGGGGGTAGGGAGCGCGGGGGAGGGGGCTTACCTGCCGGGGCCGTCCACAGTGGACGGCCCCGGGGGGAGAGGGAGTTAGGCCCCCCCTCACCCACCCGCCGCCATTTTTTCCTCATAGACTTGCATTGCAATGCAAGTCTATGGGGAAAAAAATGGCGGCCGATCCAAAAATTTCCGATTTTTGGATCGGGATCAGACTCGATCCAGTCCGGGGGGCCTCCGATTTTGTCCGAACCGATCCATGACAAAATTGGAGGTCCCGATCCGGGTCCCGATCCGATCCGGGGGGTCCGTGCACACCCCTACTAGTTACCTGTAGGACCGCCTTCACTTGCCCGCACTTTAAGATCAGAAAGCGAGGCCCTTCTCATTTGCCCGCCTGTGAAAGCAATGAGGTGGGTGTCCATACAGGAGCGGGTCTTCTCTGCAGTGGCCCCAAACCTCTGGAACAAACTCCCATTGGAGGTCCACTATGCACCATCCTTGCAGGCTTTTAAGAAGGTCTTAAAACATTTTATTTTACTATGGCTTTTGTCACGGAAATGACCGAACCAGAGATGAAACAAAATCCAGGCAAGCAAGAATCCCAATGCAAAGGCTTTATTCTAGGGTGACCAGATAAAATCCAGGTCAGGGCTCCCGTAACTTTAACAGTTGGAGAGAAAAGGGAATTTCAGCCAGTGTCATTTGTATGCAATTAGTTCCTGGTGAAATTCCCTCTTCATCACAACTGTTAAAGTTGCAGGGGCCCTGCCTTCTTTTGTATATGGTCACTCTAGTATAGTGCCTGCACCTTTAACTGTTGTGCTGAAGCGGGAATATCACTGGGAACGAATTGCATACAAATGGCACTGGCTGAAATTCCCTTTTCTCTACAACTGTTAAAGTTACATGAGCCCTGACCTGGATTTTATCTGGTCAGCCTACTTTATTCAGACTATGTGAATGTTTAGAGGAAGGAGGGGGCATGAGTTTTTCCTGTCTCTGATCTAGAGCATGGGTTATGAATGTCAGAGTTCCCTTGTTTCTTTAGCCTTCTGGCAAGAAGGGGGGAGGGGGGACGAAGCAATTTGGCTCTCTTGGCCCGCGTCTCTTTTATTGCCCTGGTCTGTGAGGTGTCAATGCCTTTTGTGTGCTCGATGCATTCCCTCTTCAGAACTGGTCACCTGCTAATTCTTTCAATTTTTCTTCATCACTTTCCCAAGATTATTGCTGCTTGCTTCTATTGTGTTCCTGCTGGTTTTATTGATGATTTTATTGTTTTAATAGCTATTTTATTGTGATCATGTTTTTATTGCATTTACTATTTTAACTGTTTTTATGTATTTTATTGTTGTAAGCCACCTTGTGAGGGCTTCTGCCCTGAAAGGCGACCAAGAAATGTTAATATTATATTCTAATAATAATACTAATAATAAATCAGGAGCAGGCGCTTCCAGAACTACCATCCAGCATGGCTGTCATCAGGTAACATTGAATTGGCCCATCAATCTAGGAGGAGGCCTGCCAGAAGGCTCTTTGCTGAGGGACCCCTCAAACTTGGCCCTGGCCCTGGTGGTTGTGGCTGCAGTTATGACAGTACATAGTCCCAGTCACTGCCTACTCTTCCCCTATCCCCTTCAGGTTCAGAGTGCGTGGCCAAATGCTAAATGTCAGCAAAGCATTCTGAGTGTCAGGATAAGGCTTGTTCTCCTTAGTGTGGTGGAATGGGTTTGGTGGGGTCAATCAGAAGAAGAAGAAGAAGAAACAGGAATTTACCAGCCAATGCAGAAAGCGAGAGGGGAGATCCTCCAAGACTCTTCAAGAGTCAAAGATGAATCTTCCCATGAGCTTATCATGGAGAATGCAGACAGCTCAGAGACCATTTTCCTCTCCCCCCACTCCTGAGAATTCAACCTCTGTCTGATGGGGAGGGGACATCAGAGTTGACAGATCCCAGAGTCTGCCACAGGGTGAAGCAGGCGGAGTTGAGAAGAAGTGGGAAGTATCCCTTTAGGGTAGTGACTCGCAAAAGGCTCTTTCCAAAATACCTTCCCTGAGCTAATGTGCCTGGATTTTAGGGAACAGTCCTGCTTTAGTTGAAGGCAACTGCCTAGCTTTGTTAGCCAAATTAGGTTTAGAGGATAACTCCTAGCATTCACACTCCCTTCAGGTGTGAAGAGATGTTTATTTGTTGAATAAAGCTTTGTGGATTACACAGGAGACGTCTTTATTGTTGCGCATCAGTGGGAGGGCTTGAAATAACAACACTGAGTAGAAGAAGATTTAGTTCCTAAAAACTTTACTCCTTAGGAAAATTGCTATCAAAATCTATCAGGCAATTTACATATAAGGATATTTCCACTTTTACAACCAGCTTGAGACTCTCTACCTCTCCTTTTGTTTTGTATGTGCACGTTCATTTACTATATATTGCTTTCTTACTAATTGATTGCCCTAATCCTAACCAACAGGATTAGATTTCCAGGTTTCTGTCATAGGTCTTTACTGCATTGTTGGTGAAGGAGGCTGAATGTATCGCAGATTACTGACTGGCAAATGTAACATTGAATCAGCACAGGGGAGAAACTCATGAAAATTATATTATCACCCACTGCTGGCCTGCTCTCATGTCTATACTGGCAGCCAATGGCGCAGATAGGGTTGGAGTTTACAGCTAAAATCCACGGCAACTAAGCCTGGGCGGGGGGGTGGGGGGTGGGCAAGTGTCCACCCAGAGGGCTGCAGAAACCAATTCCATTTTGTTTGTGTCATCATGATGTTGCTATGCTTTAGGTGAGCTTACAATGCAAAACTGCACCTGGTCGGGGTATATATTTTTAATCAGCATTGGCAAACATTTTGGCATGTCAGGAATGTGGGAACCATTGTAAAGCATGGAGTGGTGGTACGTGTGTGAGTGTGAAAGGGGGACAACGACAAAAATGTGTGCTTCACAACTTGGAGGATGGCAACAAGGGAAAGGGCCTTCTCTGTGGTTCCCCTCCCCCAATTATGGAATGATCTCCCCAATGAGGCCTGCCTGGTACCAACACTGTTATCTTTTCAGCGCCTGGTCAAAACTTTTCTTTTCTCCCAGGCATTTTAACAGCTTAAGTTGAGGTTTTAACTGACTTTGTGGCCAGGCTTAACAGTTTTAAATGTTTTAAATGTCAGCTGTTTTATGTTTATGGTTTAAAATTTTGTATATTGTATTTTTAGTAGGGATGTGCACTGACCCCCCGGATCGGATCGGATAGCGGATCGGAATCGGACCTGGGGTCGGATCGGATCGGATCGGATCGGAGGATGGTCGGATCGGATCGGACCGGATGTCCGATCCGGATCGGACGCCATTTTGAATGCTTTTTCCCATAGCCAAGTATTGTTTTACAAAAACGCCTATAACTTTTTCATTTTTAAAGATAGAAGGATGAAACTTGGTCACATTATACACTGGTTAGGGATAGTTATCTGTGAGAAATTTCAGAAAGATTGGTGCATGAGTTTTGTGGCAATTAATTGTTTAATAAATACCCAGAAATGCCTATAACTTTGTCATTTTTAAAGTTACAAACATGAAACTTTGCCACATTGTAGGTGGTACCTTGGGACCTATCTGTGAGAAATTTCAGAAACTTAGGTGCTTGCCTTGTGTGGCAATTAATTTTAGAAAAATGGGTAGTAGTGGGGTAAATACATTTACGCCTCCCATTTTTTTATTTTTGAAGATACAAACAGGAAACTTGGGCACATTACAGGTACCACTTGCCTTGATATGTGTGTGAAAAATCAGAAACATTGGAGCTTGCCTTGTGTGGCAATTAATTTTTGAAACAATGAGGAAAGAAACACCTATAACTTTGTCATTTTTAAAGTTACACACATGAAACTTTGCCACATTGTAGGTGGTACCTTGGGACCTATGTGTGTGAAATTTCAGAAACATAGGTGCTTGCCTTGTGTGGCAATTAATTTTTTAATAAATACCCAGGAATGCCTATAACTTTGTCATTTGTAAAGTTACACACATGAAACTTTGCCACATTGTAGGCGGTACCTTGGGACCCATGTGTGTAAAATTTCAGAAACGTAGGTGCTTGTATTGTGTGGCAATTAATTTTTGAAACAATGAGGGATTCATTGGACAGCACTTGCCCATAGGGATTCATTGGACAGTACTTGCCCATAGGGATTCATTGGACAGTACTTTCCTATAGGAAATCATTGGAAAGCACTTGCCCATAGAAAATCATTGGAAAGCACTTGCCCATTGAGAAATACAGTTATGCCTCCCACTTTTTTATTTTTGAAGATACAAACAGGAAACTTGGGCACATTGTAGACTGGTTAGGGATAGTTATCTGTGAGAAATTTCAGAAAGATTGGTGCATGCGTTTTGTGGCAATTAATTTTTTAATAAATACCCAGGAATGCCTATAACTTTGTCATTTTTAAAGTTACATACATGAAACTTTGCCACATTGTAGGTGGTACCTTGGGATCTATGTGTGTAAAATTTCAAAAACGTAGGTGCTTGCCTTGTATGGCAATTAATTTTAGAAAAATGGGTAGTAGTGGGGTAAATACATTTACGCCTCCCATTTTTTTATTTTTAAAGATACAAACAGGAAACATGGGCACATTACAGGGAACACTTCACTTGATATGTGTGTAAAATTTCAGAATGATAGGTCCAGGCATGTGGTGGCAAGGTGTCTGCACACACCACTTTGAAGACTGTAGAAAATTTCTCCTGTAACGATCCCAGCGAGAGAGAGTGATCCTAGGCTCAGCCGTTCTGCTTGAGTGAAAGTATCAAAGCAGACACGAGCCAAGTGCTACTTTGTTTCTCCTTTTGTAATGGATACTAGCTCAGTTGCAGCCAAGCGTGCAAGGATCAAAGAGATGAGAGAAAGTGTTTCCTTCTTCTTCCCGGGAGGCGGGAGGGTGCAATTGACAGCCCCAGCCTCTGTGTAAAAAAGGTTAATAACTTTTAATCTAAAAAATTCGTAGCCACCAAATGCCTGGACCTATCATTCTGAAATTTTACACACATATCAAGTGAAGTGTTCCCTGTAATGTGCCCATGTTTCCTGTTTGTATCTTTAAAAATAAAAAAATGGGAGGCGTAAATGTATTTACCCCACTACTACCCATTTTTCTAAAATTAATTGCCATACAAGGCAAGCACCTACGTTTTTGAAATTTTACACACATAGGTCCCAAGGTACCACCTACAATGTGGCAAAGTTTCATGTATGTAACTTTAAAAATGACAAAGTTGTAGGCATTCCTGGGTATTTATTAAAAAATTAATTGCCACAAAACGCATGCACCAATCTTTCTGAAATTTCTCACAGATAACTATCCCTAACCAGTCTACAATGTGCCCAAGTTTCCTGTTTGTATCTTCAAAAATAAAAAAGTGGGAGGCATAACTGTATTTCTCAATGGGCAAGTGCTTTCCAATGATTTTCTATGGGCAAGTGCTTTCCAATGATTTCCTATAGGAAAGTACTGTCCAATGAATCCCTATGGGCAAGTACTGTCCAATGAATCCCTATGGGCAAGTGCTGTCCAATGAATCCCTCATTGTTTCAAAAATTAATTGCCACACAATACAAGCACCTACGTTTCTGAAATTTTACACACATGGGTCCCAAGGTACCGCCTACAATGTGGCAAAGTTTCATGTGTGTAACTTTACAAATGACAAAGTTATAGGCATTCCTGGGTATTTATTAAAAAATTAATTGCCACACAAGGCAAGCACCTATGTTTCTGAAATTTCACACACATAGGTCCCAAGGTACCACCTACAATGTGGCAAAGTTTCATGTGTGTAACTTTAAAAATGACAAAGTTATAGGTGTTTCTTTCCTCATTGTTTCAAAAATTAATTGCCACACAAGGCAAGCTCCAATGTTTCTGAAATTTCACACACATATCAAGGCAAGTGGTACCTGTAATGTGCCCAAGTTTCCTGTTTGTATCTTCAAAAATAAAAAAATGGGAGGCGTAAATGTATTTACCCCACTACTACCCATTTTTCTAAAATTAATTGCCACACAAGGCAAGCACTTAAGTTTCTGAAATTTCTCACAGATAGGTCCCAAGGTACCACCTACAATGTGGCAAAGTTTCATGTTTGTAACTTTAAAAATGACAAAGTTATAGGCATTTCTGGGTATTTATTAAAAAATTAATTGCCACAAAACGCATGCACCAATCTTTCTGAAATTTCTCACAGATAACTATCCCTAACCAGTGTATAATGTGCCCAAGTTTCATCCTTCTATCTTTAAAAATGAAAAAGTTATAGGCGTTTTTGTAAAACAATACTTGGCTATGGGAAAAAGCATTCAAAATGGCGTCCGATCCGGATCGGACCTCGTCGGATCGGATCGGATCGGATCGGAGGTTGATCGGATCGGATCGGATCGGATCGGATTTTCCCGATTTTGGGGCGGATCGGATTCGGATCGTGGATCGGATCCGATCCGATGCACACCCCTAATTTTTAGTGTTCATAATTTTTGTAAACCGCCCAGAGAGCTTCGGCTATGGGGCGGTATAAAAATGTAAATAATAATAATAATAATAATAATAACTGAAGTAATATAGGCTGACCAAATAAAATCCAGGTGAGGGCTCATGTAACTTTAACAGTTGTAGAAAAAAGGGAATTTCAGCCAGTGTCATTTGTATGCAATTAGTTCTTGGTGAAATTCCCTCTTCATCACAACAGTTAAAAGTTGCAGGGGCCCTGCCTTCTTTTGTATATGGTCACTCTAGTATAATGCATGCACCTTTAACTGTTGTGATGAAGAGGGAATATCACCAGGAACTAATTGCATACAAATGAAACTGGCTGAAATTCCCTTTTCTCTACAACTGTTAAAGTTACATGAGCCCTGACCTGGATTTTATCTGGTCAGCCTAAAGTAATACACTGACAACAGCTTGATATGCAGGAATTAGTCAGTCATTACTCAAAGGATGGGAGAGAAAAGTAGGGGATAGGCAGAGACCTTTAATGAAATCCTTACCCACTCCAATTTTAGCTAAATCATGCACTCCTGTAGGCTTTCTCCATTCCTGTATAGTTCAGACATTGCAGTAGGTGAACGTTTTCATCGTGTGGAGTTACATTTTCATACCTGTCAATGGCTGCCAATCACATGGTTATTAAAGGCACAGCTACAAAGACCAGTCAATAGAATCATAGGAAGCTGCTTTATACCGTGGGACCATCTAGTCCAGTATTGTTAACACTGACTGGCAGCAGCTCCCCAGGGTTTTTCCTGCCCTACCTGAAGATTCAAGAGATTGAACCTGGGACTTCCTGCATTGCAAAGTAGGTGCTCTGCCACTGAGCTATAGCCCCAAGTTTGACTGTTGGCAATTGCATATGCACACATTTTTCTGCAAAGAGGAGAGTTTGGTCATAAAATTGCTGCAGGTCAGACTTTAACAGAAACACTTTGCTGGTTTCCTGGCCATTTGATTTAGTTCACCTCCACAGCTAATCAACAGGTGTGTTGTTGTTGTTTTAAAAAATTGACTTTAAATGAATTAACGTATGTGAATGAGCAGCAGCTGGATAAGCCCCCACCCCCTTAGAAGAGGTAATAAAACTACCCTATGGAGGTGCTTTTGTTAAAGATCACTTGCCAGCTTTAAAATGGATAAGCACTGAAATTAAAACAGATGTATTGAGGAAGCAAACCTGATACCTGAATATATTAGCAGGGCAAAAGAGTGCCATTTCATGAATGTCTGGGGAGTGATAGCAATAGACTGGTGCTTCTTAAACAAATTGTTTTTCAGTGAACAGCAAATCAATGCCCAAAACAGTGCAAGCCATTACTATCTACTTTGAAAGTGGGATGACATGACAGAATGCTTCATTGCTAAAGAATTACTGTATTAACAATCGGTAACTCTAATAAAATACCTGTGTGACGTGAGCTAAGGACACTTGACAGGGTTGGGTAGAAAGGCACCGTCGCTGTCTGTTTATGAAAACAAATGGCATTGCAAAAGAAATTGATTCCTGGTAGTGTTGGATCGATATTTATGGTCTCTAATCAGCAGATGAAAATCACTGATGGTTTTATGGCCTCAGTGAGTAACTACATATGTAACTCTTTATGTATACCAAAGCTTTTCTTAACTCTTCTACATCTATGCTTTGTAAAATGGCAGAGTCACAATGAGAGAATGCAAAAACTGGGCCTTCTCAGGAACATGTAGGTTGCTTTCTGGCATATAGGAGATAGACTGTAAGGTTTCTGCAGAAAAAGGTAATCACCTGGCCTTACTGAATCGATGTAGGTGCAGATGAGTTTGAATCCATTAGCACGCCAAGAAACCAGCCATTCCTGCACATCAGCCACCTCCCTTTTTGACACCCTGATCATCTGTTTGATCTTGACCTCATAGATATGCAGTAATCCACGTTTGAAAGGCAGATGGCTCTTTAATGTGAAAACTGAAATCAGCTGAAGAGATTACTTTCCAAATCAGGTAATTTAAGATTACACCCTGCAGTGCAGCATTGTTGAAAGTCAGAAAGAAAGAATACGAAGCAGACTGCTTGGCAGAGCATGTGCTGGTGCGACTGAAAATCATAGGCATATATTATGAATCAAAACCATCCAGCAAACATTATGGGAACACAGCCAGGATGACCTTCTTGCAGAGTGTCCAATTGTCACCTTCATTTCATGTAGATAAAAGCTTAACAAGTGAATAGTTCTGGTGCTGATTACCGAAAGTAAGACAAGCTCTCCTGCATGGAGGATATAAAAATAGGAAGCTGGAGGCCTTAAGTGGCACTTGGCTAATTTGGAGACTTTCACCCACTATCTACATTTCATTATTGATGACAACACAGTGAGTAATGTGTTTGCGCAAAGAACTCATTCCAAACCCTGGGAACTCAATTACCCTCTACATTAATATGGCTTGATTATCTCACAGCCTTCGACAAAGATGTGGTGGCCCTGGTCATTTGAAACATTCCTCAAGGATGGCAGCACAATGCCTGTGCATGAGGATATTGCGGGGTGGGTGAGTGGGAGAGAAAGATGCTTGGCAGCTTTTGTTGAAAGGGTTTAAATATAAACCAAGCAGTTAACCTTCAGGGTGTTTTAAGGAAGTGCTGAATGAATGGGTGGTTGATTGTGACCTGCGCCTAGTTACTCGGGGTTAGATTATGGTGGTTGTTATTCCAAGCTCTCCCGCTGAGATGTGAAACAATAAAGGAGGTCTGCCATGCAATCCACAAAGCTTTATTCAGTAAATAGATGTCTTCCCACCTGAAGAGAGTGTGAAGGCCAGGAGCTATCCTCTGACTAGACTAACAAAGCAAGGCAGTTGCCTATCAACTAAATGGACAGTTTCCCACAGTGCCCAACAGGCTTTTGCTGAATTGTTCCTCCAGGAAGGGTCTTCAACTTGAAACCTCTGGGGAGTGGCTAACCTAGCAAACCATCTCCCACCTCCTCTCAACTCTGCATGCTGACCCATCAGTGGACTCTGGGATCTGTCAACTCCAATGCTCCCTCCCCTCCGACAGAGACTGAGTTCCCTGGGGTGGGAAAGATGATCTCTGAGCCTGGGCATCTTGTCCAATAAGCTCCTGGGAAGAATCCTCCTTGACTCCTGGAGAATCTCCTTCCTCACTTCCTGTTGTGGCTGGTGTACTTCTCCTTCTTCTTCAGCCACCAAGTCTGATTCAGGCTCTGAAACCCAGTCCTCCACACTAGGGAGAAGGGACTGATCCTGATAATGCTGAAATCAAGGTATTTTACACATACTTAGCTGGGTTTAAAACTGCATTCTTTGTCCCTGTTCCAGAGCCCCATGTAGAGTCATGGGCTCCTGGGAGTACCTAAGCTAGCACAATTCCATCCAGTTGAGGAGGGAGTACAACATGCTTTCCCTTTTGGTGCGCAGATCCATACCTCCCATTACAGTTGCAACTTTTTTGTCTCCCAGAGCTTCTATGCCATTAACAGCTACATGGTGATCAGAAATTCAATGGATGATAGTTTTGTTTGTTGTTTTTCTGGCATGAACAAACAGCAATGGGACAAAGTATTGACTGACGAATTTCTGCCACAGCATGCAGGTATTAAAAGCACATGAGCACCAGCAGCTGAAATAAATAGGGAAGTCCTTGCATGAAATATAGTAGAAGGCAGGATTCTTGTACCCCCTTATCAGAAGGAATTTCAATAAGTACCCCCTGACATGATGAAACACACAGCACATACTTAACTAATGGAATTCACTGCCACAAAATGCAGAGATGGCCACTAACTAACGTGACTTTGAAAGGGTATTAGACAAACTTGTAGAGAGGTCTCTCGGTGCCTATTAGCCATGAAGGCTATGTGGAACCTCTAGCTCAGTGATAAAGCATATGCTTTGCATGAGGAAGTCCCGGGTTCCGTCCCTGGGATCTCTCGGTAGGGCTAGGAAGCCCCTTGTCTGAAACCCTAGAGCGGGGATGAACGCCTTCAGAGAGTTGGGAGGCTACATTGGCAATCCTGGAAACGCCTCTGCTGCCACTGGTAGAAGCCCAAACAGCTGTTTGGCAGGCTGTTGGGAGCCCCATTCTGCTGGGATAACAGTATCTATTCTACTGCTTTAAACAGTAGTGACGACTGTTGGGGCCCAGGACACATGCTACATGTAGTTTTCAAACCGTTTTCAAAGTGTCATAACCTGCTTGGTGTAGATCCAGCTATGTGCTCACCACATGCCTTGTTTCCCAGAAGAATTGCTGGGATTTTGGGGGTGGCAGCAGTGAGAATGGTGTCAGGGACTGGGTGGGGGCTACACAAATGACCACGCCAGGTCACATACGACCCATGGGTAGCACGTTGGCCACCCCTGCCAACATTCAACGCAGTCAGTGTATACAGTCAGTGTATACAGTGCAGAACTAGATGGAAGAATAGCCAGGCTCTGTACAAGTCATCTTCCACGTTTGGAGGCCCCTGAAAACCACTTCCTGGTGTTTCTTCATGCACTGCTTGTGGGATCTCAGAAGCACTTGGCTGGCCCCTGTGGGAGATAGGATGTAACGAGGTGAGAAAGGATGCACCTATTGAATCTCTCTCTTCCATACACAAGAGAGACATACAAGAATTCCATGGGTAAACTGGGATTCCCACATCAACACTTGACGAATTGGGAGGCCTTTTGTTTTATTTAGTTTTGCAAAAAGCACATTGGCATCTAAGAGAAACATTGCTATGCAGTGGTACATTTTCCTTCCTCCAGAATTTCAAGCATAACCAATTTCCTATTATTGTATCAGATTGAGTGGAGTAAACAAGTCAAGCTGTGTGATTATGCTGAAGGCTCACATTTCTGTTGTCTGTGACTATGACTAATGACAAGAGTCCTGGCATTCAAAAGATCTAAGCCAATATTTAAAGAGACAGGAAGAAAATAAATAACTTTTTAGCTGGAGGAATTTAAACACACTGACTCTATTCTTCAACTCTGGGTAAAATAAGGTGTGAATAGCATTAATTTATCCCCTAACCAAGTTAGTGAAAACATTTTTATATTGTTTATATATTTCTTGGTATTTGCACCCTGGGGATGGGGGGAGGGGGGACAGATGGTAAATGCTGAAAATTGTCAATGAATTACTAGAAGCTCCTTGTTGAATTCCATAAAGCTGAAAAATATTGTTTTGATTTTTTTAGCTACATTATCTGGTAGCTTAAATACAGGATACACTCTTCCCTTCCTAGGTAAAATCATACAAGGAGGGTTTAAGAAAGAGGTCCCCTCTACAAGGATTCGCTTTTGCGCCTGGTTAGGCGATTATGCGCATAATCGCTGAAGCGCATTTACGCCTAATACCTCTGCACAAGAGGCGGCGAGAGGCGGCGAAGCGCATTAACGGATGACCAAAATGCGCTTTACAAGTAGTTCATGCGCATAAGCGCTTGTTCACATAGCCAAAATGCGCTTTAACAGCCGGAGCAAAATAAAACTCGCTGTTTAACGCGCATTCGATAATGCGCATAATCGGAGGGATAGTGCGCCTCTACACCCGATTTGCGCTCCGTTCTTGTAGAGGTAAATTTTTTAATGCGCCTTGAAAGAGCTTTAAATGCCTCTTGTAGAGGCAGCCAGAGAGATGGGTGTAATGGAAGTTTTCCATCCCCTATATCCATTTGGGAAACAAGTTGCAATTTTGCATTGCCTTACATGCACATGTTGTGGTGTCAGATGCTCAAAGGTTACTGATCGCCACTGAATAATGGGGGCACAACCTGGCTTTAAAACAGAGGCCACAACCTGCAGGACTCATGAAGCCTTCCACTGCTCCCTTTACAGTAGGCTGACCAGATAAAATCCAGGTCAGAGCTCATGTAACTTTAACAGTTGTAGAGAAAAGGGAATTTCAGCCAGTGTCATTTGTATGCAATTAGTTCCTGGTGATATTCCCTCTTCATCACAACAGTTAAAGGTGCAGGCACTATACTAGAGTGACCATATACAAAAGAAGGCAGGGCCCCTGCAACTTTAACAGTTGTGATGAAGAGGGAATTTCACCAGGAACTAATTGCATACAAATGACACTGGCTGAAATTCCCTTTTCTCTACAACTGTTAAAGTTACAAGAGCCCTGACCTGGATTTTATCTGGTCACCCTACTTTACAGCCTGTGAAGCCAGCAACCCCCACCTGCTTTTTCCCACAGCCCAGCCCTGCACCTCTGCCCTACACGAAGCTTTTATCTTAATGAGACATGATGGAGAAGGCCTGGGCAGGATCTACACAACTGTTTTTAACGGTATTGACAACTCTTGGGCCCAGGACACAATCCATATACTGTTTTCGAAGAGTTATATTCTGCTTGGTGTAGATCTGGCCCTGTAATCAGGATTTGTTGTTGCTGCTGTTGCTCTAAAATGTAATAACAGCCATGGGGCCTGGGAGGAAGATTGGATTGGGACCATACTACAGGGGGAGGGCATTTAATCTTCCCCCTAAACCACTTTCCTGATTAAACCCACTCCCTCTTTTTCTGACACACAAACACAACCGCTAATTGCCCCACAGGAACAAGCAAACAGGTACACTTTGGTAGGGGTCATTTCAATTTTGAAAATGTTTTCAGAAAAACCTTTAGAAGAAAAAAACAGTTCTCTGTGTGTTACAGTCCCACTCCAATAAATGCACAGAGAGAGAGAGAGAGAGAGAGAGAGAGAGAGAGAGAGAGAGTAATCACTGATCCCTATGGTCCTATGGCTAGATTCTCCTGCACAGTCAAATCCTAGCTGTCAGAAATAAATCCAATTAAGTTCAATGGGGCTTACTCACATCTATGTAGGTAAAGGATTGCAGTCTTAAGTAATGCAGCCTATTAATGCAGACCAGTGACAAAAAAAACCAAACAAAACAAAACCAAAAAACCAACCAGTCATTTTTGTTTTTTCGTACAACTTTCTGAAGGATGACCTCTTTCCATTGAAAAAGAGAAGGCATCAATGATATAGAGATAATGTGTCAAAACACACACAAAGCACATACCATTTTCCTATCATTATCATGATCATCGGCATCTTCATTATTGAAGAGTACAAGTTTTGGGTTGTAAACTTGCACAAGGCTATTCAAACTCAAGTCTCACTGATTTCAGCAGGACTTCAAGTACACATAACTGTGCAGTTTTGCATCTGTGGTAGGCTATTCTTTAGTAATGATAAAGTAGCTCAGACAATTAGTTCCACTCTGTTTGTGCATAGAGTTGATTCGAATCCAAGAGCACGCATGAGAAAAAGTTTTTAAAACACCACACTGTGAAATAACTAATTTTCACCTGTGTGTGTTTTCTAAGAAGAGGCTTATTAAACAAGAGTAGTGTCAGCCAAGTTATAATTCTCTGGCAAATGTATATAAGAAACTTCTGCCTACCCTGTTATCTCCCTTACTTTCTGCTTGCCAGCTTCTCTTTTGTTTCTAATGTCTGACATCCTGTCCCCTTACCACTGAGTAAAAGGTGGGAATTGAAATAAATTTGGAATGGGATATTTCTTCTTGCCCAAGCTGCAATTTGATTTTCTGTACTAAGTAAAGAAGGAGAGCCCTCCTGGATTGGACAAAAAGCCAAAATAGACATTACTTTGAATCCATATCTAGCAGATTTATTATTATTATTCTCAGGCACATACAGGGCCCCGAAAACCCCACCCACCTCCATACTTCAGTTCTTATCCAGTTTAGGGTCCCTGCAATACTCCAGAGCAGGGGTGCAAAAGGTCAGGCCTGGGAACCAAATCTGCCCCTGGAGTCACAGGGGAAGGGGGCATGTCTAATAGGGAATCCTGAAAGACCCCAAACTGCTCCTCTGGGATTTCTCAGATGGGCATTCCCCCTTCCTCTTCTCCTTGCTCCACCCCCTTTCCCCCAATTGGTGGTTTTCTAAGCTTTTGTGCATTTCCCCCATTCTAAAACGTTGAAATACCTCTCCTAAGGTTTAGTTACTGACAGTAAGGGATTGAAGATACAATAGGCTGGTATTTTTGGAATCTTTGATATTTTGGCCCCTCCCCTTTTGCCTTTGACCTTAATCACCACAGGAATGCAGCGGCCAAAGGGCATATCTGAAATGGAATTTGGCTCTTGGGCACCCTGCACCGGGCACCCCTGCTCTAAAGTAAAAATGAAGATGTAGTTGCTAGATACCGATTTAAAATTATACATGTTTTGCCCCCATAGGTCCATCTAGTCCAGCATTCAATTTCTAACAGGATACCTCCAGAAACCCCACAAGGAGGTCGTGGATCCAAGGGCCTTCCCAACTGCTCCCCAGGAACCAGGTAGGATTTAGCCAGGGATTGGATGGGGGGGTTCACATAACCCTAAATTTTCTCTGCCCCCCTAATCTTTTTAAACAAATAATTTTAAAAAAAATGTACAATTTTGTCTTTAAAAGGCCTGCAAACTGGATGAACTGCCCACCTACTTTTTGGGAAGCAACCCCCGCCAAACATTTAGGCTGGCTACGGGCCTGCTAGATGCATGCTGTTGTTAAACGTGGAGGGAATTGATGACTAATACCCATTGATAGGCCTACAGTCCATGAATTTGTCCAACCCCCCCCCCTTTAAAATTGTCAAAGGGAACAAACCTATCAGGATTCCCATCAGACTCCAAACTCAGAGGCTGACAGGCGTCCTATACAGAGCGGGAGCATCACGGAGGTGATCTTCACCTCTGCACTCCACCTACTCTGCATTTTCATTAGATGGGTATTTCCACTCATCTGGCTAGGGCTCCCCAGAGGGAGAAGGATGAAGGCTGGGGGAGGCTGGGGATAGCTTGAACCCCCTCCCCGAGTACAGAACTGTCCCCTTTCCCTCCCCTCCAAGGCTGCCTTTGAGACCTCGGAGAGGCAGGTGGCTGAAAGGGGGGGAGAGAGGGGAGCTCAGACTCATAGTTCTGAGGTTGGAGCAGTGTCTCCAACCTCAGATCCAGGAATCTGAAATATCTGTCTAGGGGCTATAGGGTTGCTCTCCCCACTAGTAACCTATGTTACGTCTTGTGGCAGCAGATCCCATGAAATAATTCTTACTTACTATGTGAAGAAGTTGTTTCTTGAGTCTCTCCTGAAGGTCGGTGGCCAGTCAACTTCATTGGATGACCTGAGATCTAAGGTTATAAAAGAGGCAAAACCAATAACTTTTTCCTTTCTCTGCTTTTTCCACAACCACATATAATTTTATAAATCTTTAAATCCAGAGGAGGAAACCTGGATTTCAGATTTATTTTTTTTTTTTTTGGGGGGGGGGGAATGAGTTCCATGAAATAGAGACATTTTTGAATGTAAAGTAACTGATTTCTTTTTTCTAATATTTAGAGATTGATTTATTTTATTACTTCTAAATAGCAATGCAAGTCTTCAGGTTTTTTTCTCATGCTCTTCACAGTTTGATAGGTTTGCATGTATGCATAACTAACAAAAATGAACCGCCTATGCCAAATGTCTATAAGGAAGAGGGAAATCAAGAACACTAAAATGTTAGATGCAGAGGGAGCTACAGCATTACCTGAACCAAATAGTATTGTTTTTTTTCACAACGCTTTTGTCAACATTTTTTCCCTGAATCTTGTCTGCCCCTCAGTTTTGATATATTTATTCTCACCCATGCTTCTCTCAGGGCCCAATTCATCATGGCCCAACTGTTTTGCACAAGCGACTCTCTATCACAACAAATGGAGTTACTCGGTCAGAACAATGGGGCACATCAGTGCTACGTGGGAAATTGACAAGAAGTCTATTTCTTCTTGTCAATTCATTGTAGTGTGTTTATTCCCTTGGCTGCAGTGCATACATCTCCCCCCCACACACGCACACACACTGCACTCCTGTGGCAATTTCTGAGTCTGTCTCTTTTTGTTTCTTCATTTTTCACTATTTTCTTATTTTATTTTCATTCAGTCATACACACACACACACACACATATCCCTAGCAGTGTGCAATTTTCCTTTGGCAGGAGGGAGCGGAGGGCTGGTTTCACAAGGGGGTGTCAAATGCCATCAGCTTTAGCTTACTTCCTGCTGACAGTTTATTCACCTTTCTGTTTATCTTTGTGCTTTCAACCTGCTTGTTTTCATTACTAGGCATCTTTATAAACATTCCATTGCCTTTGCTGTTCAGCAGGTATTATGCTTCCAGGTAAAGCAGTCTCTTCCAAGAATGAATTATTTAAATGCGTGGACAGATGCTTACAAAGGATTACAACAGAAAGGGAAGCATGGAAGCTTTGAGGAGAAAAATGGTTTAAGTGAATCCTAAAAGCACATTGTACTAATAACAGCAGCATTGAGCGAGTTCATGCCACCCATTAAGGAAGTCTGAAGGTTGGAAACATACTGGACTGAGGCTGCAATCCTATAACTGAACCTGGGAGCAAGCTATATGAAACATATTGGCCAATATCCAATGCTGCCTATGGACCAGGGGGATCCACTACTGTATATATATATATTACTCTAGAGTAGGTATAGGGGGCAGTCTGGATCAGGACCTGAGTGTGTGTGTGTGGGGGGGGGGGGGTACTGTGGAATTTTAAGATCAGGGTCAGGGACTCTGTACCTACTCTAGAATAAACATGAACAAAAGATGTAGATGTTTGATATGGATTTAAGGAATGCCTTTTTTTGATCCTATGTTAAGAGCATCTGGGGACACATGGTTGCCTCTCTGTGGGATTTGTAGAACAGGTCTCTAGTGGTCTCTTCTTCCAAAAGACCCCTCCCTGGATCTTCTCACTGCTGAGGGAAGTGTGGTGTACCACTGCCAATGCATTCTTCTGTCTCTTATAAATATACATTTTGGGTAGAACTAGCCACCTTTCTCTTTGTCCAATGAAGATAGACACAAAAATGGAATGTGGAAGATTGCCAGTTATAACTTTTTGTATTGTTAAATGGTTTTGTGATCTACCCACTGGTATGGGGCTAGTCACATGCGTGAAATATTTGTGAGAAATGCACAGTCAAATAACTCTACATGACTATCTTAATTTCTCTTAATTCCAGGCCCTTTGAAGTCCTAGCACAACAAAGCTTATTAATATGAAGGTTAATTGAGTAAATTTTGCATATTGATTAAGGCACAGGGGAGGAACTGACCTACAGATCAAGATCTTTAGTCCATGCAAAATATGCGATTTCAATTAATACAGGACAAATAATTGAATATCTGGCATATAGCTCAAGCATTTCCAGTTAAATATTTCAAAATATGTTTTTGCTACTGAGTAGTCAATGTTTGCATTGATGATATTTATTCCTTTGCGTGACCATTTTAAACAATAAAACGGGGGAAGCCTCCATACTAAACTGGTACAGCATTTGTTCTTATCTGAGTAATTTTCCATTTATGAAATACAAGAAAGATCGCTAAGACAAACTGATGTACTAGTATGAACTAGGGATGTGCACTGGATCGGACCCGATCCACGATCCGAGTCCGGTCCAGTGGGAAATCGGATAAATTATCCGATTTCCGATCCCGCAGCTGGATCGGCCGATCCAATCCGAACCGGTCCGAAAAAGCTCCGAACCGGTTCGGCGGATCGGCGGATCGGCGGGCGCCCACTGGCGCCCACCGCCGCTTCCATTGGCGGGCGCCAGCGGGCGCCCGCCGATGAAAGTGGACAGCGGGGGGGGGAGGAGGGGGGCACTTACCTTCTCGGCCCGGTGGCTCCCGTCCGGCGCCGGCGCCTACTACTACTAGCAGGCTCCGCGGCCTGCTCTAGGGTGGCGCGCCGGGTGATGTCATCACCCGGCGCGCTACTCTAGAGCAGGCCGCGGAGCCTGCTGGTAGTAGTAGGCGCCGGCGCCGGACGGGAGCCACCGGGCCGGGAAGGTAAGGAGGGGGTGCGTGGAGGGGAGGAGGGGGCGCGCGGAGGGGGGAGGGGGGAGGGGGGCCCTTACCTTTCCGGCCCGGCGGCTCCCGTCCGGCGCCGGCGCCTACTATTCCCAGCAGGCTCCGCGGCCTGCTCTAGGGTGGCGCGCCGGGTGATGTCATCACCCGGCGCGCTACTCTAGAGCAGGCCGCGGAGCCTGCTGGTAGTAGTAGGCGCCGGCGCCGGACGGGAGCCGCCGGGCCGGAAAGGTAAGGAGGGGGTGCGTGGAGGGGAGGAGGGGGCGCGCGGAGGGGGGAGGGGGGCCCTTACCTTTCCGGCCCGGCGGCTCCCGCCCGGCGCCGGCGCCTACTATTCCCAGCAGGCTCCGCGGCCTGCTCTAGGATGGCGCGCCGGGTGATGTCATCACCCGGCGCGCTACTCTAGAGCAGGCCGCGGAGCCTGCTGGAAGTAGTAGGCGCCGGCGCCGGACGGGAGCCGCCGGGCCGGAAAGGTAAGGAGGGGGTGCGTGGAGGGGAGGAGGGGGCGCGCGGAGGGGGGAGGGGGGCCCTTACCTTTCCGGCCCGGCGGCTCCCGTCCGGCGCCGGCGCCTACTATTCCCAGCAGGCTCCGCGGCCTGCTCTAGGATGGCGCGCCGGGTGATGTCATCACCCGGCGCGCTACTCTAGAGCAGGCCGCGGAGCCTGCTGGAAGTAGTAGGCGCCGGCGCCGGACGGGAGCCGCCGGGCCGGAAAGGTAAGGAGGGGGTGCGTGGAGGGGAGGAGGGGGCGCGCGGAGGGGGGAGGGGGGCCCTTACCTTTCCGGCCCGGCGGCTCCCGTCCGGCGCCGGCGCCTACTATTCCCAGCAGGCTCCGCGGCCTGCTCTAGGATGGCGCGCCGGGTGATGTCATCACCCGGCGCGCTACTCTAGAGCAGGCCGCGGAGCCTGCTGGAAGTAGTAGGCGCCGGCGCCGGACGGGAGCCGCCGGGCCGGAAAGGTAAGGAGGGGGTGCGTGGAGGGGAGGAGGGGGCGCGCGGAGGGGGGAGGGGGGAGGAGGGGGCGCGCGGAGGGGGGAGGGGGGAGGGGGGCCCTTACCTGCCCGGCCCGGCGGCTCCCGTCCGGCGCCGGCGCCTACTACTACCAGCAGGCTCCGCGGCCTGCTCCAGGGTGGCGCGCCGGGTGATGTCATCACCCGGCGCGCTACTCGAGAGTAGGCCGCGGAGCCCGCTGGTAGTAGCCGCCGGCGCCGGACGTGCCGAGAAGGTAAGTGGCGGGGAAGGGGGCTTACCCCCCCCCGGAGCCGTCCGCTTCTATCCGCTGGCGCCCGCGGGCGCCAGCGGATGGAAGCAGGCGGCCCCAGGGGGGGTAGGGAGCGCGGGGGAGGGGGTTTACCTGCCGGGGCCGTCCACAGCGGACGGCCCCGGGGGGGGGAGGGAGTTAGGCCCCCCTTACCCACCCGCCGCCATTTTTTCCTCATAGACTTGCATTGCAATGCAAGTCTATGGGGAAAAAAATGGCGGCCGATCCAAAAATTTCCGATTTTTGGATCGGGATCGGACTCGATCCGGTCCGGGGGGCCTCCGATTTTGTCCGAACCGGTCCGGGACAAAATTGGAGGTCCCGATCCGGGTCCCGATCCGATCCGGGGGGTCCGTGCACACCCCTAGTATGAACCATTTTCTATTATTTTAGCCTAATCCTAAATAGAATTGTTCTTTCATTAGAACAGATTTGGTTGTTCCTTTGCCATTTGATTTGGAATAATTTTGTGCATGTAACAATTTCTGCACAACTTGACAAGATAATAGTAATGTTGCCAGGTGAAATGCACAAGAATCTTTTTACAGGACTAAATGGGTAAATAAATGAGGCCGTCATATCAAATTGGTATTTCTGACTCAGAGTTACTGTGCCGTGATCTACTTCTTTGAGCGTCCCTTTTTCCTATAGATACAGGAAAGCTTATTAACACAAACTTAATATTAAAACTGAATTGCTGAACGGTTATTCAACAAAACATGTAGGCAATTTTTGGGAGGTAGTTGGGATTTCGTATTTGCCTTTTGAACTATTCCAGGGCATGGTCCCTTCCAAAGATACCTTTAGCGGTATGGGAACTGCTGCAGCATGGCTCCTTCTGGCACCGATAGTCAAAGATCATGTGAAAGGTGCCCACCAGTGCCTTCCTATTGTGTCTATGTTCCGGGAAGGAGTGATCCTGGGGTGGGAATCTGTATTTCCTCTCTTGGGACCTCAGGCATATGTAGCTCCTTTTACGTGCCCTCCCATATGACCTCAGTTCATCTCATGTAAATTGTGCGAGGTACTGGTTCCCCTCTATTCGGCACTGGTTAGGCCTCATCTTGAGTATTGCATCTAGTTCTGGGCAACACACTTCAAGAAGGATGCAGACAAGCTGGAGAGGGTTCAGAGGAGGGCAACGAGGATGATTAGGAAACAAAGCCCTGTGAGGAGAGATTGAAAGAACTGGGTATGTTTAGCCTGGAGAAGAGAAGACTGAGGGGAGACATGATAGCACTCTTCAAATACTTAAAAGGTTGTCACACAGAGGAGGGCCAGGATCTCTTCTTGATCATCCCAGAGTGCAGGACATGGAATAATGAGCTCAAGTTACAGGAAGCCAGATTCTGACTGGACATCAGAAAAAACTTCCTGACTGTTAGAGCAGTATGATAATGGAACCAATTACCTAGGAAGGTCATGGGCTCTCCCACACTAGCTGCGTTCAAGAGGCAGCTAGGCAGCCATCTGTCAGGCATGCTTTGAGGTGATTTCCTGCATTGAGCAGGAGGTTGGACTCAGTGGCCTTATGGGCCCCTTCCAACTGTACTATTCTATGATTCTATTCTCAAAATTATACTGTTACCAATAGGTATAAGATTGGAAAGAGCCATATTTCAATGGCTACCATCCTACTAAACATCAGAAGGGGCCCATATATTGTAACCTGCATTATGGCATAATATCAAGACAATAGCATTGCTGAACTAGATTCATAGGAAGCTGTCTTTTATTGAGTCAAACCACTGGTCCATCTAGCCCACTATTGTCAACATTGATTGGCAGTGGATCTCCAAGGTTTCAGGCCAGATTCTTTCCTAGTCCTACCCGGAGAAGCTGAGGATTGAACCTGGGACTTCTGCATGCAAAGCAAGTGCTCTACCACTGAGCTACAGCCCCTCCAAGGCTCCTTTCTGCCCATAATCCTAAAAAATTACAAAAGGGTATCTCCAGTCCACATGGCATGGCAACAAGATTCCAAAGTGCATGAGGAAGCATAGTGCCCTCTGGTGGCCCCTCCTCTAATCAATGCACCCCCTGATAAATGTATGGTGAAGCCAAGCATGTGGCGTGGGAGAGGCTACAGAAAACAACATCTAAAATTATTGGGCTAGCAGAGTGATCAGCTTCTAAAGAAAGGCCTGGGTGAGGGAAGGGAAAAGAAATTACATAGGGGAGGGGGTACTTAACAGAGGATTGATAAAATTATGAAGGGTGTTCTGAGAGTGATTAGAAAGAAATTATCCACTTTCGCTCATCGCATGAGAACATGAGGTCATCTGGTGAAATTGACTGGCTGCAGGTTCAGGATGAATAAAGTACTTAGGAAGAAATGCAATTAACCTGTGAGATGTATTCCCACCAGATATTTTATGGCAACTAGCATAAATGGCTTTAAAAGCGGATTAGATGTAATCATGTTAGATAGGTCTATCAATGACTATTAGTTGCGACAGCTAGAAATGGAAACCCCATGGTGAGAGAGGCAATATGCCTCCGATTATATCCGATGCTGGAGACAAAGAGCAAAATGATAGCCATCATGCCCTGTTTGTAGGTTTCCCTGGAACTTCTGATTACCAATAGATGTTTTCCATTCTCTCCCTCACCTCTGGTAATTTGTAGAGGGCATTTTTGTGCCAAACCAAGGAAATTGGGAAGTGGTGTGATAGAAATGAAGTCAGGCTACACCTAGCAGGGATGTAGGCAGAAAATACGGATTCTTCATACCTGCCTTTCCCCACAAGGGGAATGGGGCACTAGTGATGCCACAACAACTCCAAGATTAGTCAGTTTGTAAGTCGAATCTGCTATGTGGAACATGAGCTGGAGGGTGTTCTGGGAACAGAATTCTGGACTAGATAAGCCTTAGGTCTGACCCTGCATGGTTGTTCTATGCTGAGTCCTGACTTTGATCAACAAACTTTAATATTTTCCCAATTCATATCAAAATTGAGCTATGTTATCTTTTCTGCATCTGCACAATCTGCATTGTTGGCCTGAATTAGTAGCCAAGCTCACCATCTTTGCACATCCTCAGTTGTTTGTGGTGTAATCCTTCAGTTTCTAAAGGAAATGAAAAAGTCCCATTTGCAATGTGCATGTATGGAACCATTATACTTGAACCCTTTAGGGTGCATGTCTTTTCAAAAGGAAACTCTATTGGATTCAATGGGACTTACTTTCAGGTAGGTGGGCGCATGATTACATCCTTAATTATGGAAAAAAGGCAAGAAGGAGCGGGAGGCAGATGGTGGCGTCTAAAGAACACGTGAAAAACCGTGAGTGGGCAACAGCGAGCATGCAATAAAACTCTCGTCTGATGGACCCCTTTGTCAGAAGACCCCTATCAGTTTAGAAGTTTTGATCTCAAAACATACAACAACCAACAAGACCGGGTTCATATAACTGGATTTGTCACTCAGCAAGCAAATCATGAATCTAGATGGAGCCAGTTTGTCCATCGATAGTCACCACCTGGTCCATCAGGCACTGTCTTTGCCTATTTTGTAATGAATTTAAAATGTTATAACTTGCGGTATTATTGAAATTATTTTTATTTTAATAGTTATGCCGTGTTTTGAAATGAGTTGGTATTAGTGTATTTATTTATTGGTATTAGAATTTTCTTGTGGGAAAGCAATAAACAACAACAACAACAACCCTTAGTGGTGGTGCCAGGGGGACATTGTGGCTGGCTATCCATGCTTGTCACCCTATGCAGATCATAAGAGGGGTTTCACAGGACTAGGAAATCTCAGTCCAGAGGGCAGGTTCAGGCCTCCTGGGGTCCCCATCTGGATTGATGATTTATTTATTTTATTTTATACCATTTGTATACCGCCCCATAGCCAAAGCTCTCTGGGCGATTTATATAAGATTAAAACAATTAAAAACAATATACAAAAATTAAAACTGCAAAAACATACAATATACACATAATATACACATACATTTAAAACCACTGTAATAACTTTAAAAAGCTATAAACCTAAAAATAAAACAAACCCAAGCTCATCAGATATTGCTAAATTCCTGAGAGAAGAGGAAAGTCTTGATCTGGCCCCGAAAAGTTAACAACGTTGATGCCAGGCGGGCCTTGTCATGGAGATCATTCCACAATTGGGGGGCCACCACAGAGAAGGCCCTCTCCCTTGTTGCCGACCTCCGAGCTTCCCAGCAGTGGTTTCCTAGCATTTGTGCAGTATTTTCTCATTCTAAAAGTTTGTAATGCCTCTCCTAAGGCTTAGTTACTGGCAGTATGACCTTTAAGTTGCAAAATGCTTGCATTTCCCCCCCTTCCGCCCCTTCAGCCCCACTCATTCCTGAGAGCTGCTCTGCAATTGAATTAATTCCTCAGGCTAACACAGTTTCCCCAACCATGGGTTAGAAGTATCCAGCCCTTCCACACTGGTCTCACATAATGCATGTATGCCATGTACCTCCAATAATGTTGTGGCCTATTTGATCCCAAATATTCATGTCTTCTTTCTTTCTTTCTTTCGTTGTTGGACTGATACTTCATACTACAGACCCTAAGCAGACTGGTGTAAGTAGAGTCTTCAGGAAAACCAAGTTATATTCAACTGGAAGGCAATCATCCCAACCAACTTCTATGGGTCAGCTGTCAGCTTTTCTTTCCTTTTATCTTCAGCATGTTTGATTTTGCTTTATTTATCAATCATGCCTTTTGAAATTCTGTTTAGCTTCTATGAAGGGCCTGCACAGTTTTAATGTGGTTTTTCTATTAATCTAGGACAAAGCATGAAATTTAATATTTTCACCATGACAAACCCATGAAATTTATCAGCCTAGCCTGAGCTCTATAAGGAGAACAATTTATAATCTACTGCTGTTTAGAGTAAAGGCAGCTTAAATAAATGAATAAACATGCAGAATATTCCTCCCTATGGTCATATTATTAATTACTTTTGTAGGATATAAAGTTTACATTGTGCTCAAAGCCATCACAGGCTATAAAACTGTCTTTGTTATATTGATTTATGAAATTAAAATTCAACAGAATAGTAACTGAGCAACAAAGTCTAGATATAAATGCATGGTTGGGATCTCTTTGGTGATTTTAAATCACCTGCTGACCGTACAGATTACTTTTTCACCACCCACTATGCTTTACGATTGGTAACATTATGTTTGATTAATAATCTTTCATAGTCTGTCTTCCCATATTATTAAATCTTATTGATATGACTTTTGTTATAAACTACAAGAAACCTACATAATTGTTTGGATCCAACGTAAGTAAGTCATGCCTAGATCCCACTGTCATCAATCTGAAAAGTTAGTCATGAGTTAAGTACATTGATTTCAATAGGAATGAAGTCCAACTAATTTAGAGTAATTAGCCCTAACCCTAATCCTACATATTTTTTAAAAAAATAAACTGATTCATGCAAAGGCATAATTTCCAGTGCTGTCTCCTTCAAAGTAAGCTTCCTTTATAAAGCTTACCCAGTACTTCTTACTAGTTGGGAAAGGGGTTGAGAAAACTAATATCTATTGTTACTGCCATTTACTCTACTTTAACAGCATGACTGCATAACGGTTTTGCTGGCATACAATGACACTGGCACTAAATAAATATCAATATCCAACCAAGATTTCGTAAGAGAACCTCACTGCATACTTAGCTAGTCTATAAACCCAACACCACAGTGATTACAGCAGGATTTAGCAAAGATTATCATTGAAAAATTGCAGACCCTTCTAAGAAACTATTTCGAGCGCAATGAAGGAGTACTACACCTATTTATTTTCTGTTTAATGGTTCCACACATATTGACAGTTGCTTGTCTGAAGAAAAACTGAGAAATATCCCTAGATTTGCTGGCGTGTGTGTTTTTAATATCTTGCAAAACGTATTTCAGGAAACTGCAAGATAAAGTAGTTCTTGGGTTGGGTAGGGACATAACAAGCCATGAATGATGCCGAGTTGGGTGAAATGCATATATTGGCATCCAATTATTTCTCCGAGCTTGTCCCCAATCCCCATAAACATCTGGATAACAAGTACCTCTGATCAGAACAAGTTGATTGCTTCCTGTGATCTGTCCAGTATTCTGAAAGGACCAATCTCTCTCAGCCCTTCTTCCTTTCTTTTTCTTCCTCCCTTCCTCCCTTCTTTCTTTTATTTCTTTACAACATTTCTTGGCCGCCTTTCAAAGCAGAAACCCTCACAAGGCAGCTTACAATCTTAAAATGCATAAAAAACAGTAAAATATTAAAAGCAATAAAAGCATAAACACAATAAAATAGCAATTAAAAACAATAAAAACCAGCAATAAAAACCACCAAGTACCACTATAGCAATAGCAGCAACGACAGTACTCATATCATGAGAAGGCCACGGTAAACTAAAGTGTTTTCAAGGTCCAGCCTTCTTGATTTTAGATTGGACATACAGTCTCTGTCCATCTGTTTCCTGCTTTTGACATCAGCTCAAGATCCCACCTTACCTGCACTGATCTTTCTCTTGTCATATCCCTGGTATTTAGATAATGCTACATCATTAGCTAACTAGGCAATATAAGTTCTCCTGTGATGGATAAGTACTTTATTGTGGGCCCAGCAGATAGGGTTTCCTAGTTCATTGGCTGCTGCTTGAAGAGGGAGTGGAGAAACTGATGACCACTTATCACATATCTTCTTTTCATATGTGTTAACAAAGAGATGTGAGGCTGCTTTTGTCTCTTGTAATATCTATTTTGGCCCTAAGACATGATGTCCTTCTGCTTTTTCTTTCCGTGCACTCAGAAGCAGAGGCTGAAATCCGGGATTTCATTTATCATAGTAACTTCTGCTAGATCTCACTCTGATCACCTTGAAGTCAACACATTCCTCATGCTCTCTCCACTTCTGTGCACCGCATCTTATCTTCATTAAATTTACCATCCTCTCTTGCTCTCTGCATTACCTTCCTAAAAGAGTACTATCATCCTCAGCCTCATCAACTTCAACAAATGATCACATCTCACCAAATGTCTCACTATTCTTTCACTGCAATATTTTTTCTGGCACATTTAATCAGAAGTGCTAATTTGCAAACCAGTAATGCCCCCATCAAGTGTAGGCTGCAGAATAGCTGTTGCCAGTCAGTTTTACCTGCCAATGCACAGCTTTACTCATCTGTTATTTTAACAAGCTGTTTTCCTGATAATTGGCATTTGCATATCTTATGGTGTCAGTATGGCATCATGGCTTCCTTGAGTGTGCAGAGATTGAAGTAAAGCATTGTGCAGGTCATGGCCAGGCCAGTATTCATCCTTCCTCCTCAAGTAAGATACATCAGAAGTTCACCAGCTGGTAAAGCACAGGAGGCCATTTCAGCAAGCAAGGACAAGTGTTTTGGCTGATCTATCAGCTAATCTTTCCTATTATCCTCAGTCTTAGAACACCCTTTTCTGCTTAGCAACTTGCAATGTTTTTTATCATGTGTGAGCAATTACATGCCTTGATCCCCACATTTAGCTGTTCACCTACTCAGCATTATAGTATGCCCATAGGTAGAGTGGAATGGATTGTCTCAACATGATTAGTGCAGTTGGTCTGTCACAAGCCAAAACTCGAGAGGCATCCATGCCAGGTTCCATAGTCAATGTTCAAAGAGATAGTTGAAGACTGTGAAGAACACTCTCTATTCTAAGAGGAATAAGTTGACTTTAATTTATGAATGTATTTATGCTGTTGCATTTATATACCACTTTTCCTTCATTTTATTTTATTTTTCATCAAGAGACTTGTATCTTGCTTTTCTGCCTCCAAAGTGGTTTATTTTGCTCCACCCCCTTGCCTTTGGCCCCACCCATCACTGAGATGCTGGGTCCCAAGTTCTTCTCTGAAATGGAATTTGCCCCTTGGGCTGCTCACTCCATTTTTTGTACCATTCAAGCAGAATGTTTTGAATCATCCTTTCCATTCAGGTTTCAAAGACTAAGCCTGCCCTTGATCCTCCATCACAGCCTTTTTCCTGGATGTTTGTAGATAACTGATTGCACACATTTATCAAAGAACTAGGGTGTATTGCCCTTTGAGAATTCCTAACAAATAACCCACACAATACCAGTGCTCTGGTTCAAAAAGCAATTTCCAGTTCATAGCAGACCCTGAGGAAGAGTTCCCTTCTTCCCCTTACTTTAACCTCATTCCTCTTTCTAACACTTTCTTCTCTTTACCCCCCTTCCTCTAAGCAGCTACCCAGGTTGCCCCAGGCAAGGTGTTACTTACATCTTGGCCTCCTTTCTCTTTCCTGATTTGGCTTCCTTCATGACAATCTGGCACTTGTCATGCTTATGACCCCAAAGTGTAGGAGGTTTCTAATTACACACTTCTTTTGTTGGCATGATGCCTAAAGTAGTCAGATAATTTCATATTGACTCCAGCACCACAGTTTCTTATGGTAATGCTTCCTCTTCTATTATCTTCTCTAAGCATCTTTCCTATCCACATCAGAAGAGCCTGCTACATTTAGAAACTGCTCTGAGCATTAATCATACTTGTTCTCAGCTCAGCTGAGTAAGTGGCAGCCATATTTACACAAGTTAGCAGAGCCTGAAAGTGAAAAACAATCTCCAATTAACAGAGATAACTGTACTGTAAAACAGAAACAGGAGAGGTACAGCTAAAGGGGAATGAAATTGCAGCAGTGGTTAGGGATTTATGAAAGTAAAATAAGGGGGCGGGGTGGGAAGCCACACAAAAACTTAATATTTGGAAGAAAGGTAATGAAAAAAGAAAACTGCTTACCTCTGGAGGGGAAAAAATTGAAAGGGAAACAAACAACAGCAAAAACCTGGCGAGCAGCAGTGCTAGAAAATTTTGATGGTTTGCATGAAGTAAATATTTGAAATGCCTAATTAAATCCAGCTGCTATTGAGTTGAATCAGAAAATAGCTCCCCTTTTTTATATAGAAAACAACATTTGGAAAATAATGAGCCTAAAAACTAAAACAAACATGTAAAAATAAAGAAAAGAGATTGTGCATGTCATCATTTTACATTACACCCCCATTTTATTGCAGTCTGCTAATACAAGAGCACATGGAAACAAGCAGTGATTTAAAAAGGAAGTATGATCAGCATTGGTATATTCTGGAGAGAATGTGTTTTTCCCCCTTGATCTTTTAGCAAACAAGACTTCTTTACTAACCAATGTTATTTTTAAATACACCCAACCCTCAGAGCGTGTTCTTTCACATTTCATAATGGCTTTTTTAAGAATGTTGCTTGGATTTTTCTCATCATTAAAAGGATGATCTTTACTTTTGGATTATTTGTTTGTAAGTGTATGTGCTGCTCACACATGGCTGACTCTCATTTTGTGCCAGAAAGCAGGAAATAAACTACAGTGCTGTGGATGAAGAATGCATCATTTACCATAACTGATTTTGGAGTTAGTGTAAATGTATAAATCCATTCACTAAATAGAGATGAAATGTAGACGATTTAAGATACAAAGGAAGTAACTGAGAAGCATTGTAAGGTTTCTAGGTAGCATTTAGTATGCAGCAGGATTGTTCAATGGTGACCCTAGGAGTTCATGTACATGCATTTCTAATTGTAGATCAGTTTCCTAAAAAGCAAGTTACAAGTATCTGAACTTTTCAAGGGGTCTTCCTCCACCACCAACCAGCCACTACTTTCATTGGACCTTTCTTCCCGATGAAGGTGGAGGTGATGACTTGGGGGATGTTTGGGTGGGTAAGCAAAGGTCCATGTGATGGTGGGGGACCCTTGAATACATATAGTTACATGGAGGTCTGAGGGCTGCATTTTTAAAAATTGCTTTGATCTTTTTTAAGCTATTAGCTAGAAGTCCCAGCTGACACCATGACCACATTCAAAATGGGGTTGCAAATGATGCCTCCTGGGGACAGACATCTTTTCTTTTTCCATAGAATGTCTCTGGGAGGGATAATTTCCATCTTATTTTATATTTGTCATCAATGTATTACATAGGGTGACTCTAAATAACCATTTCCCACATGGTGGTCACTTGTAAGCTTACTGCAGGGGGCGGTATTGTCACATAGGGAGCTGATCATCATTATTTCCCACCCAAGCCCTATTCAGGCATTCTTACTCACATGATTACCATTGTGTAGGGGAGAGTGGAGTTGGGCTTGCTGGGTCTGTCCCCACCATTGCATCATCTGCCAGCCCTGCCTCCCCAGCAGCCCACACATTGGGATGAACAGCCTGAAGAGGGAAACCTGTTCTACAAAAGCAGGCTCCTTGCATGATTTAGAAGCATGTGCAATCAGAGTTCTAAGAGTTGTATCCAATGTTAGTCTTACTTAGAGTAGATCCATTGAAATGAATGGGACTTAAGTTAGCCATGTTTCAGCCTGTGGCCAGGTATTACAGAGATGGGTTCCTCATGTAGTTGCATAACGGTGCATTTTATATGCAGCCACCACATCATAAATGGTTATTTCTGGTTGCCTTTTGCCGTACTTTGCCTGGTTGCCTACTTATATCTCTGAGTTACTGATATGGAGATATAATATTAGAATCATCCCTTCATTTGCTTGAATGTTTTCCTTTAGACGTTGATGTTTGTTTGTAACATACTTTCAGCATAGTATATAAAGTATACATCTATTTTCATCTGTAGCCATTGGCACGTTCTAATTGAGATAGTACTTACATAGATGAGAATTGCAACCTTCGCCCCACCACACACACACATTTCTCACTTCTGTGGTGTAATACAGAAGCATCAGCCTCTCGGATGTCAAAATGAAACACAGTCACTCTCATTTTAAGTGTTTACATCATATGTCATTTGAACATCCATCAAACTATGATTCATGAGAATGCAAGAACCAAAGTGAAGGATTAATTCCTTCCAAGTGAGCGTAGCACAAGTAACATAATCAAAATGTTGGCATCAAAGTGAATCTCAGACAAATCTAATGTGAAAATCAAATCACTTGAAAAATGCAAACACATCTTAAGATCATGGAATTTCAAGATTGAAAGACCTACAATTCACCAAACATGTAAATGTACCTGTCCACATAACGTCATTTTAAGAATTCTTATGTCTCTGAGCCCTTCCTATGTGATTGGCTGAGGCCAATGGAGTCCAACAAAAATCTGGAGGGCCATAGGTCCCCCAACCCTGAGCTATATGTCTAAAGAGCAATGTGTTGTCTAGAAGTGATGCCTTTTTCTTCTCCGAACACCCTATGTAATAATTATGTATCTCTGTAAAAGGCATGTATCTTCTCAAAACCTCAGGGAAATTTGAATATCCAAAGATCCTTATTGATCTGTCTTTCACCTCCATTCCTTACCTTTGTGGTATGGTTTGTCACTACAGTGCCACTATACTGGATCCCTTCTATAAGAATGTTGTATTACAGAAGAAGGTGGGTTCGATGAGCATTTCCCACATTAGGATGCACATTCCTTTGGGGCTACTGATTCCAGCATGGGAATATAGTGTTGCAGGAACAGCAGATATCTGACATTTCAGTGCTTAACTAGGAACTACTTATTTGTTGCAAGCATTAGGAAGCCCCAGGCAAAAACTCAGCCTGGTGCAATACAAAAGAAATATTACAGCTTGTCTTTTGGGACTCACTCATTCCTGACTCCTTGGGATCAAGATGTAGGAACTAAACTATTGCCTGAAAGGACAGGATATATTAGGTGCTTCCAGATGGAGTGCTCCTGTCACTGCCAATCATTCCTGTTCTGCTGAAAGCTAAAACAGAATTCCCTTTGACTATCCACACTTCAGGAGGTCTAGCACTTCTTTGGTATGTATATCTCACTATCTTCCATCCATAGTGGTGCAATGTAACCAAGTGGACAGAATTGTCTCCCATTTCCTGACCCGACGTGATTGCCACTTCCCCTTCTCCCAGCATTTCAAAACAGGGGCTTCTCAGCATCCTTTTAGTATCCTAAGTGTGTATTATTATTATTATTATTATTATTATTATTATTATTACTTTTCTCGCTCGTGGTGGTTTTTCTAGATGGACATGACAGTTTTGCCTAGTAATGTTATCTTTTACTGATTCAGGAATTTCCTGAAAATTTAGCATGTTTTAAGTATAACTGCTTTCTTTCTTGATGTTGGTATGGATGTATTTTGGTAGGCCCAATTTCTGAAGGTTTTCGGTATAGTTTTTTGTTGTGATGCCGGTGACTGATGTGTCTAAAGGGATAATTGTGACCTTTTTCTATTTAACTTCCATGACCAGTGGTGTATATTTTTCCTCTTTTTTCCTGTTCCTTTTCTACAACATTTTTGACATTACGTGTTATTGCTTTGTCAATGAGGTACGTGTGTTTTTCTTTTTTTGTCTATAATTGTTATGTCTGGTCAGTTGCAAGGTATTGTCTTGTCCATGTGAATTGAATTATTATTATTATTATTATTATTATTATTATTATTATTATTATTATTAAACAGCACAGGACAAGTGGATTGAAGCCTTACTTCCAGGTAAACACCTTCACAATGAGGCTACAAATTCTGACACTTTCTGGTAGGTTTCATATCCTGGCTAAGAAACATGTGGAAGAAGCAAAACTCTTGCTTTGCCAGTCACAAAAGGTCTCCGCAGCAGGAAATTAACATCAGGTGAAAGGAAGGGCATTCTCCATACATCGCCCACCTTCCCCAGAGACAACTCTTCCCACTCTTCCTCAAATGCACATTTTCATGTCCACGTCTGCTGAAAAATGTCACTCTGTTCTACTCTTTTCCTACTTGCTGGGTTGCATGTAATGTGGGTGTATGTGCATGGGAGTTTGGGGGGAGGAAAGACAGATGGAGTAGTGGGAAAACACAGGCTGATTACAAATGATTTAGGATGTCATCTGGACCCCCCGTAAAATTCCATGATTGAGGCAGGCACTTAATATGAGTTTACACCATCAATATGGATCATTCATTATCTGAAGTGTGAGTGTGCATGCATGCATGCATCAGGCATAATGTGGCATCTCAGAAGCCCTCTTCACAAGAGATGCTCATGCATTGATCTAATGTACGTGTGGGTAAGCCGAGCTGCGCTGACCAGCCCTGCAATGGACATTGCACATACTGGCTTGCCTCACCCCCTGATATTCACACACACAGTGCTAAAGCCTACAGTGAGGGAGTCTCTCCATGTTCAACTCTGTGGGTGAAGGCTGCCTCACTGCAGACATTTATGCCATATGGGGAGATGGGGCAAGTCAGTGTGTGTGTGGGCATCAGGCTTGGGGCTAGACAGTGAAGCTCTCCTCACTCATTGAGTCAGAGTGCTAGCATTTCATCTGAAGAGGACTTCTGTGGTGTCATGCTTTCCCTGACACACACACGCACTGACCAAGGAGTGTCCCACTCCTCTGCAGTACATAAGAGCCTATCTACACTACTGCTTTAAAATGGTTTAAAACGATTTAAAACATTTTATAACAGTAGTGACAACTGTTGGGGCCCAGGACACATTCTATATACAGTTTTCAAAACGTTTTCAAATTGTTGTGTCCTGCTTGGTGTAGATAGGCTCTACTCTTTGTGTAAACTCCCATACAGGGCAGCTTTTCATGAAACCAGAACCTGGTTTCATGAAAATCTGCAGCAGGTCTACCAGATCAGAGCCTTTGCCCGAAACACTCTTATTAAGACCAAGTGCTATAGTCTATTATGTCAGCACAGTGTTGAACACTGTTTTGAATTAGAGAGGCTTCCATTGAAAATATTCAACAATGTTTACCATCCTACGCATTCAGTGGAGGGGCGGGGGAAAGTCATCCCACCCGATGAGACAATTCAAGACCACAGTGGTGATTTAACAGAGCAATCAGCAACGTGTCAAATTTTATTGATGGAACGCTTCAGAACTGTGACAGGTGATTTGATCCCCAGTGGTGCAGGCCAACCTTCACTTTCCCCCATTGCCCCGCAAAAGAAACCTGTTGCTAGCAAAAGCTGTGGAAAGATTTTGTTTTGAATAATATGCCTCTTTACATTTGCCCTTGAACTGAGGTGATTTTGTTGTTGTTGCTGCTGCTGCTGCTGATGATGATGATGATGATGATGATCAGGCCCCTCTGCATAGATCTGAATACTGTATCACTGTGCCGAAAGACGTTATTTATGACACGGCACAGGCACACTTACCTTTCAAAATGTCAAGTGTTCAGTCGGGTGGTTAAAAAGTTATTCCTCTGATAAGGCTGAGCCAAAAAAAGGTAATAAATGTAATTTTCACCAAATAGCAGTTTTAATAGCTATGAATGTGCTTTTAAAACGCTGAGATTCTACACTTGAAACAGACTTGAGAAACATAGTTATCTTCCATTTGGGGCTTTTAGTTGAGCTGATATGGAACTATGACTGCCGGGAACAGCAGAGTCCAAATAAGCACAAATCAGTTGGGTGCTCATTTTCATTCCAAAGGGATACAAATCACTCTACTCTAAGTGATCGTTTGATTCTACAAAGTGTGTACTTTTGAAAAGCCTTATTGAAGAACGTCATAAAAATTACGTTTTTTTTCAGCTCGTGTCAATGTAAACGGCGAGAATTTCCTAGTTGCCGCTCAGTCAGTTTAATGTAAAAAATAATAAAAAAAATTCTCCCTGTCCTCTTTGCTTTCATGGCTCTGTCACTGCTATCTTCCCACCCTGAGAAGTAATTTCAAATGCTTTCAATTATAGTCTGTAATTTTGTACACCAACCTGCAAATGCCCAATGCCACACCAAGCGCTGATAGAAGTAGACCCCACTATGCCTGGGTATTGCGTAAATCACAATGTACAATTCAAATCAATGTGGGCTGTAATCAGGCCCACTTAGAGCGTTTTTAAACTAAAGTGAAGACCCCATGGCACAGAATGCTGTGCGCAGAATACATATGGCTCCCATCACTCCTGAAGGGCAAATGGCCCTTTAAATGGATGTCTCTTTGAAACACAGTGGAAACTGCAAAGGGTTCAGTGGCCCACTTCCAATGATTGGCAATCTTTACACAAAAGTTGACAGGTTGGCTTGGGCTCCAACCCTACGATTATTTGCTAGGGAGCAGTCTATTTTATGATTTTAAGTCTTGTTCTGTGAACTGCCCAAGCTTCAGCTATCGGCAGTATAGAAATGTACTCAATACATAAATAAATAAATAAATAAATAGGGCGTACCCATGGGTGAGTCTGAATGGCGTGTCATGTACATGTACCATAGTGGTGTGTTTTTAAGGTTATGATGTCCGCAGAATTAAATAAAGTACTGATTTGCAATGCATTATCAATTATAGAAACTTTCATATTAAGTAGGAATGATCTGACTCGTACGTTGAGCAGGGTCATATCTTTTTTTAATTATGTCAAATCATAACTAAAATGGCTTTGCAGAAGGAAGGGGGCTTTTCTTGTGCTGTAGAGGAGCTCCTCTTGAAATGTGCCCTTTGCAGAACCGGAAGCTGAGTTTGGTTTGATAGCTTTGTTAAAATAAATTCAGTGAACTTCTCAAACAAAAGAAAACAAAAATCAATTTGAACACCTCTCTGCAAACAATTTCCTTTCTGTTGGAATCATTTTCATTTTTAATTATAAACATAATTTATCAGTGTAGCAAGGCTTGGCTGCAGATTAGAAAGAGTATATGCACTTTAAATATATATTTATTGAATAATTGAAAATTACCGTATTTGAATAATAATGGAGTTGAATAATTTATTATTTTAATTTTATTAAGCAAGCAAATTATAAAGTGCTCATCTCAGAGAGAGCTTGTACCCGGTGGCTCTAAGAGCTGGATGTTGGAAAATCCTGATCCTTTAGTATGTGCTCATCGCTAGGAATTTCGATTGCCTTTTTGGCATGAAGAGAAAGAGAATTTTAGTCAAAGAGATCACATCCAATCAAAATTCAAGAGTTGAGATTAGGGGTGTGTACCAAACACAAGAACCTATTTGGATCCTGATTCAGCAATTCAGAAAACACCTTGGAGCAATTCAGAGGCTGCATATCCCTAACTAAGGTTTATAGATAGTCCAAGAATGTTAAATCTGGTATTCCAATGTACTGTAAGTATAGAGTTGGATCCAGAGTTTGCTTCCATCATTGGGAGCAATCCCTGAGCAGAGTTCTGCCCAGTATATCCCAGCCAGCAGGAGTCAGGGAGGTGATTTTGATGGTATCCTCTCCCCCTGCAGACCCCAGCACCATCTCCCAGGCTGTACCAGAGGATCCCTCAACCCTCTGAAGCAGATTTGTGGGGTGGGGACATAGGGGGCTGCAGTGAGGATGGGCAGAAATCACTTCCTCCCCTGTTCTGCTGGCAGAAATGCTCTGGAGTCATATCCAGAAAGCCCTTTGCCCAAGTTAAAGGTAGTTCCATTCCTGCGAGGGGAGGCCTTTTTCAGTTTCCACTGTTTTTTCTCTTTCAGTCGCAGCTTTCTATGCCATATCCTATACTTCCAAAACCTGAAGCCAGCACTGGCTGTCAAGAGCTTCAATTTCCAGTTACCTAGAAAGAAAAATGAACGTATGATAGGAACCTGAAGGCAAAGGAAAGATGGAAGAGTCCTGTTCAGAGCTTTATAATGTGAGACCCTCAAATGGTTAAATCTCCAGTAATAAGTTTGAAACTTTTATTATGGGTACTTTAGACAACAACGTGGCCCTCCAGTTTTGCTTCTGTATCTAACGAGCACTTTCAGCAAGGATATTTGTTTTTTTCAGAGCAGGGAAAAGGTGACGTTTAATTGTGAAAGTGAAAGAAACTGCTTTTTTCACTTGTGTATTTGAACTATTATGTTATACCACAGCACCACCTAGAAGTTATGGAGCAGGAAAGCAGTAAAGGAAACTCTGTTCATGTAGTACTCGGATCTCAATTCTGTGACAAAACCCGAAGTAGATACAGCAGATGAACAGTCAATTAACAGCCTCATGTAGAAAAAGTTCTAAATACGTTTTCCACTCACAACACCCCCATTTTTCCCCACTACCTCCTCCCTCTTTTTTCCTTTTTGTAAAAAAAATCTGTTAAGGTGAGAAAGACGGATAAGCTGCACAAAGTATTTTGATGATGACTAAGAGCCCTCAGTCAGGAAGCACCTTATTTATGTCCTTCATCCTTCTCTCTCCAGCGGGGTGAAAAAGGTGGGTCATGTAGGTCAACTTCAGGCACTTCAATTCATTTCCCGTCTTTTCATATTGACCATTTGTGCAAGATTTACCCCATTTCCTGAGCTTCTAAAGTAGTAAATGTCCACTTATGGTTATTATACTGCATAGGGTGGCAGAGATGACACGTTGCTCATTTCCTCACACTGCCAATTCATCCTTCCTTCTCTTTTTATCACTTAAATCAAGTGGGGGGAGGTGACTCACAATAGAGAACACTCTCTCCTGATAATCCTTATAAACTCCTTGTGATGTAAACATTTTCTCAAGCCACGCTCCCTGTTTGCTGCCTTCTTAACAAGTGCAGGTAATTGGATTTGACCCACATTGAGGTCTTCCGCGTATTGATTGATGGGCTTCGCCTTGAACCTCATCATTCTCTCACTACCTGTGTAACCAACATTTATTTGACCTTATGTGTCCATTCTGTGACAAACTCCTACAGCCTAGGATTGTTCCAGTTTCTGCCGACCCAGGCATTTACTATAGGCTGACCAGATAAAATCCAGGTCAGGGCTCATGTAACTTTAACAGTTGTAGAGAAAAGGGAATGTCAGCCAGTGTCATTTGTATGCAATTAGTTCCTGGTGAAATTCCCTCTTCATCACAACAATTGATGAGGAAAAACAAACTGAAGCTGAATCCAGACAAAACGGAGGTGCTCGCTGTCAAAGGCCCCAACCTGGGTTTGGAGGTGTGTCACCCAGTTCTGGATGGGGTTACACCCCCCCTGAAAGACTGTGTTCGCAGCTTGGGGGTACTCCTGGATCCGTCGCTCCAAATGACAGCTCAGATTGATGCGACAGCCAGAAGTGCCTACTATCAGCTTCGGCTGATACGCCAGCTGCGCCCCTTCCTAGAGTTGGAAGACCTAAAGACAGTAGTGCACGCGCTGGTAACTTCGAGGCTTGACTTCTGCAATACGTTGTACATAGGGCTACCTTTGTGCCTAGAACTTCAACTTGTTCAAAATATGGCAGCCAGGTTGGTCACCGGTACACCTAGGGGTGACCACATTACATCAGTTTTAAAATCACTTCATTGGCTGCCAGTCAGTTTCCGGGCGAAGTATAAAGTGTTGGTTATTACCTTTAAAGCCCTACATGGTTTGGGCCCAGGCTACCTGCGGGATCGCCTTCTCCTGTACAATCCGCCCCGCACACTTAGGTCCTCTGGGAAGAACTTACTCAAGCTAGCCAGAACTAGGCTGGCGAGTGTTACCCAGAGGACCTTCTCTTCCATCGCTCCCAGACTATGGAATGGTCTGCCGGAGGAGATTAGACAAATTAGCAGTCTTCATGAATTTAAGAGAGTCATGAAGACTGCTCTCTTCCGGTAGGCCTATCCGGATGAATTTTAAGATGTTTTAATGATGTATTTTTTCTTGTTTTTAATTTTTTTAACTGTTTGTGATTCTTGTATTTTATATTGTTGTTGTTCCCCGCCTCGATCCAAAGGGAGAGGCGGGTTATAAATAAATATTATTATTATTATTATTAGTTAAAGTTGAATGCACTATACTAGAGTGACCATATACAAAAGAAGGCAGGGCTCCTGCAACTTTAACTGTTGTGATGAAGAGGGAATTTCACCAGGAACTAATTGCATACAAGTGACACCGGCTGAAACTCCCTTTTCTCTACAACTGTTAAAGTTACATGAGCCCTGACCTGGATTTTATCTGGTCACCCTAATTTACTAAGATACTAACGGCTTCTTGTGTCAGTGTAAAAATGGCGCCACCTAGGCCTTATGATGGAAAAATCCATGTTTCCTACTGACACCAGGAGTTTGCTTACATCTTCCAAGATTTTTAAAGGCCTCTCTCTCTCTCTCTCTCTCTCTCTCTCTCTCCAGCGCTCAGCTAAGGGTGCCCTGTAGTTCCCCAGCAGATGAAATTGACTGCAGGTCAGGCAGGCAGGCTCCACACGGTTTTCATGGATGTTCCCTATCTGCCTCCATCTCTTATCCTGTAAAGCAGGGGGCCTCTTTTAGCTTGTGAGCCCAATTCCATTTTGGATAAACTTTCAGGAGCTGCATTCCAGTGGTGGGTGGGCCTAAAGCTAGGGTCACCATATGGAAAGGAGGACAGGGCTCCTTTATCTTTAACAGTTGTATAGAAAAGGGAATTTCAGTCGGCATCATTTGTATGCACGCAGCAGCTGGTGAAATTTCCTCTTCATCAGGACAGGTAAAGCTGCAGGAGCTATACTAGGGTGGCCAGATACAAAAGAGGGCAGGGCTCCTTCAGCTTTTACATGAATGGTCTATTTGGTTTGGCAGTGTAAAATTGGAAAAGGGTCTAAGATCACAGTTCAACATCCATGATTATATATGTTACAAATATATTTATTTTTACCTGTTTTAATGGTTTATCTATTTTATGGTTTTTATATTTATTTTTATTGTTGTTCCCCACCTCGATCTGGATGGATTGGCGGGTTAGAAATAAAATAAATAAATAAATAAATAAATAAATAAATAAATAAATAATAAAAACTGTGATTTTCTTTTTTCATAGAAAAGGGCTGCATGCCTGTGCAAATCCCCTCATTCTACTGCTCATGTAAGTGGATGGCATTACTTGAGAAAGTATTTGCACTTCTAAATATATTTATTAAAAACATTTGCACCCTACCTTTGTATTGTATTCTACATCAACCGAAGCAGCTTACGATCAACAATTAAAAATGCAATGTGTCAAAATTATTAACTAGAACAGCAGAAAACAGTCTGGGAAATCACCTCCAAAAAAAATTCCTCTCACCTAATGTTGCAATCTTATACCCATTTACCTGGGAGGAAATCCTATTGAGCTCAAGGGGGATTACTTATGAGTAGATATGTATAGGATTGTGCTGGAAACCATAGGTACATGGGGGGGGGGGTGGCTTGTTTTTCATGATGACAAAATGCCATCAGGAAGGATGGCAAGTGGATCTCCTAGGGTGGAGAATTCCAAAGGGTGTCACTATAGTGAAGGCCCTCTCCAATGTGTTCAGAAACCAATTTCTAGCAGTAGCAGGATGCTTAGAAGACCATTCCCTGATGATCGAAGCAGACTGAAGGTTCATGTGGGAGGAGCTGGGGTTTTAGATATCCTGGATCTAAACTGTTTAAGGCAGGGGGTGCAGCCTTTTTGGCCCAGAGGACACACACACAGCACCAATCACATGCATATGCCCTTCTGAGGATGCCCCATTGAATGAAGTGAGATGGCTACTAAGGAGAGGGCCTTTTCAGTGATGGCAACCTGGTTGTGGAATTCCCTCCTTAGAGAGGCTTGCCTGGTGCCTACATTGAGGTTTTTTCAGTGCCAGGTGAAGCCCTTTATATTTTCCCAGGCTTTTTAGTATGTGTGTGTGTGTTTAATTGCAATCATGCATGTTTTATATCTTTGCACTGCTGCAGGGTTTTATCTTGGTTTTTCCTTTGATTCCCCCCCCCCCCCTTTTACAGCATTTCTACATGAGGCTTTTTATCCTGCACTTTTACCAAGGGTTCTGCTTCCAGATTCTTTGCAGGATTAAGATTGGCTCCTTTATACATACTTTTTCCCTGTGTTTTTCATTTTCTGCCTTTCTATATGTTCCATTATACAACCACTAGATGGCACTATGGTATAGCTAAAGTGCACAATTACACAAGACTCTCAAGCTGCCATTTCTAAATATACTAGACTTTCCTTGTTAGGAACCCCACCCCCCATCCCATGGCAGGATCTACACTACTGCTTTTTAACAGTACTGAAGTGCACTGACGACTGTTGGGGCCCATGACACATTCCATATGCCGTTTTCAAACTGCATTCAAAGTGTTATATCCTGTTTGGTGTAGATCTGGCCCATGATAATTGTTGCAAAGCATGGGGGCGGCCCTGCAGGATGACATCATGTAAAGGATCCACAAACTACCATAAGTGAGCAATCATGAGCGTACAATCATGCGGAAAGGCTCCTAAACTTAAGGTTTTTATATTGCACATCACTATGTGGTTGTATTTTAGAGTTTAAAGTTTTGTCTTGTAGACTGCCCATAGAGCTTCAGCTGATGTAATAAAATGTCATAAAGAAATGTATAAAAATGTCATAAAGAAAGAAAACATGTGCGTGGTATAGATGGAGCTTTCCTCGCTGCTGGCAGTGGTGGGGAAAGAGTGATCTGTATGAGGCTGTGGGACTGAGTAGCAGTGGCAAGGGCAGAGTCAGGACACCCACAGGAGGCTGCAGTAAAGGCAGGTTGCGCCACAGGTTGGACACTCGTGGTTTAGGGTTTTAAAGGTAATGACCACTTGGGCCACTCTCAACTCTCCTTGGGGCTTGCAGCTCTTCAGAGAATCTCTTGATTTGACTCCAGTGTTCAGAGTCTATATGTATGTGTTGTAAAGGGTAAAATGCATTTCTGGTTGGTATTCAATACTAATTACTGTGGCTTATTCCACAGCAAATTCTCTTTGTAACTCCCACCCCCACCCCCCGAGTGCTGTTGCCAAGCTAAGCAGGTCACCCTGGGTCATACGGCTCATGCGCTATTTTTTGTGAGACAGGTACAAAGGCCTACATGCTGACAGTCTCATTGGTGCCGTCTCTGTTACTGGTCATGGGATGTCCATAATGAAAATAACTCTTGCAAGACTTATCCTCTTCCATGTGGAACAAGGTAAGACGGCCCTGACAGTGATATATACGGTTGCATTGCTAAACTGACATTTATGCAATGGAGTTCTAGGCGGCAACAAGTGCCAATCCATTTTTATCGGTGTAAAGGGAAAGTCTATTTGTAGTACAATGCCTTTAGAACACATTAGCAAGCCTGGCATTCCGACCACTTGCTTGAACTCCATTCTTCCCATCTTTAGATCTTTTTCTTCTCCTTCTTCTCCTCTTGAGCTCGGCAAGAATGATGATCGTTTAACAACCATGACCAAAAAAACGCTAAATTGACTCCCATATTATCAAACTGTGAGCAAGCTTCCAAAACTTTTGTTTTGTTGAGTGTGTAAAAAAACCCAGCTCACTGTGGCTACGCAAATGATTGTTTGTCAGAGACCTGGAGGTCTCTCTTCATCACAACAGTTAAAGCTGCAGGGGCCCTGCCCTCTTTTGTATCTGGTCACTCTAGTATAGTGCCTGCAACTTTAACTGTTGTGATGAAGAGGGAATTTCACCAGGAACTAATTGCATACAAAATGACACTGGCTGAAATTCCCTTTTCTCTACAACTGTTAAAGTTACATGAGCCCTGTCCTACTTTTCACATGGTCAGCCTAGACTGAAACTAGACACCAGGCATCAGCACTGGCCAAGCATTAGCCAGGCATCAGCAGACAGGGCCAACCCTACCATTAAGCAGACTGAAGCAGTCACCTCTGATAGCATATGTTGGGAGGCAGCAAGGTGTTGGAGGAGAGGCCTCTATGTTATGCAGCCTCCCCTAAGTGACCTGGTGCCTTCAGGTGCAGGCGAGGATGCTGTCTGCGTTGAAGTCAGATTCATCTGCTAGCCCAGTCAGCTTTTGTACATGGCATGGGAGAGGGAGCCATCTTGTTCTTCACCTCAGGCAGCAAAATGTCTTGGGCTGACCTATCAACAGGTTTCAGCACTGGCCATGTCATCAGCACTGGTCATGACATCTGCATGACAGAAGCTCCGAATGCAAACAAAGAAACCAGTAATGTCTTTCCAGAAAGGATCTCCCTATTTGCATTCCTGCTTTTGGTTTAGCATTTTAGGATTGAGTTGGGTTGTTCCACTGATGGAAGCAGTTCTATCAGTGGAACCAGGTAGGGTACTATCCCCTGCATGCCCTTGAAATATGGTCTGGAGGGATGAGAAACCATCCGGAGCAGATTTTGGGGTGGCACAGAGGGCTGTAGGCAGGAGGAGAGAGGGAGAAAGTCTCGTCACCTTGCTATGGACTTCTGCTAGCATGAAGTTGGATTTCATCCTTTGCATTGATAGCTCAGAAAGCTACCAGGAAATGTGTGTTTGGGTTGTTCTAGTGCAAAATTAACTCTGGTTATTCCTAGTAGTATGTTGAATGAAAAGATATATGTTGCGTATTGGTTTTATCAGAAAATTAGATATTGCCTTGTCTTAGGTTTGTTTCAAGATAGGGTTTTTACACACAAAGCCCTTTTTTTTATCTAGGCAGTATCTGTACCAGGTTTTGTTGCCTGTGGTTTTGCAACCCATGATCCACACCAATCCCTTTTTCTCACTGGGCGTTGTGAGATTTCACAACTACAGAAGGGAGCAGTCCATGGCAGAATGTGTCCAGGTGTCATTTCTCTGGCCCTCTCCCTTCCCATTGCTGTGTAGCCCTCCCCCCCCCACTACACACACACACACACGTTAGATATTGCTAGCCAGAGTGAAGCCATCTTTCTCTCTGTCTCTCACATAGAATGCTGGGATTGCTTGCTGGGAATGCTTGTTTAAAACCAAGAACAGTCTATGTATGTAGCAGCTAGGAACAAGGAACAATCATAACTCAGCCTTGGTCAGAAGCTGCAACATTCCTCAAAAGTAGCAGATATCGTGTCCTAGCTGTGACTGCCCACTTTCGTTCCTGGGCTCAATAATGAGCTACTGGTGAGAAACAAGGTGGTCTTTGGTGTTAGCCCAAAAGGCAGTGGCTCACATAGAGATGCATTGAGTTATGCTTGCGCGTGCGCTGTCTGTAGCTATGACATGATGCTTACTGTATGTTATAAAAGTAGGTGCTTGTATCCTTTGAGGTGTGGCCTTAGGTGGCATGAGTCCCTAGGGTCACCCATTCAGCTGACTGCTTTAATAAAACTGCGTTGGACTAAGACCACTGACTCTGTGCCTCTTAGTGGGAATATGGCTTTATCCTCCTAGGAGAAGAATCTGGACACAAGTTTTGTCTAACACACACACTACCTTTTCACCATTCTGGGCATGCACATTCTAACTTGCTTGTACACCCGCTTCTTTTCCCTTTTCCCCCCTCTTTTTTTTTTAAGCAGAAGTGCAGTATTTTGGAATTTCTTAATTTAGAAATATAGAGCACTTAGCTCTGCTATGTCTGCTACCTTCCTGCTTGGTTTCCCAAAAAACATGGCTGCTATAAAGAGACCCCACTGGTGGGCAGACAAACACCAGGCTGAGCAACTTCTTCTCTCCCTGCTTTGTAAAAAAAGAATGCCTCAGCTCTCCTCTGCCCCCGTTGTCACAAAGCTGTCTCATACAATTATAATTTTGTAATTTTTCTTTACAGTCCTTGTGCAAGGCTGTTCTTCTGGAATTCCACTTGCATACATATTTATTTATTTATTTATTTAAAAACTACAAAGTCAAGCAGGCAATTTCAGTACTGCCGTCCAGGAATAAGACAGCATAGCTGCTAATGCTGTTTTGAAGAGCACAAAGTAGATCATACTAGTTTATTTTTTAAGGACTAAGCAGATTCCCCCTGCATCACTGCTATGTAAAAAGAAAGCTTTGCCATCACTGCTCCCCCACACACACACACACCATCACCACCATTGCAAAGGTGTATCACACCATTTAAAATGTTCTAATTTTTATTTATAGTCCTTGCACAAGTATGTTCTTCTGGAATGCCACTAACATACTTTTAAAAAAAGCACCAAAACAAACTACAAAGCTAAGTGATGTCATCCAGGGACAACTCCTTCCACCCTGATTCCATTTCACATTTTACACATCAAAGGAAATGTGTAGCTGTTCTGCTCTTTTCCCTGCATAATGGATTTTCTGTTTGCTTGACACAGGAAGTCAGGAGAAACCTCAGAAAACATGGGCAGATTACAAGAGAAGGCCAACATTGTTTGGATCACCTGTGAAATGTGAATGAATGTACCATGGTGATTCTTCAATAAATCCTCATCTGGAAAGCTTGTAACTAGCAAAAACACAGTCAGTAGCTGTGAGTATGTTACAGTTGCATGGATAGAGAGCTTTTCTACATGAGACAATTATTAGGGCTGTGCACAGATCTGGATCCTGAATCTGGATCGGGCCGATCCAGTCCGTTCTGGGCCTGATCCAAACCGGATCAGATCTGGACCAGATCCGATCCAGATCCAATATGGATCCATGCAGAGCTCTCCCTCCCGCTCTCCCTACTCCCTCCCTCCCCCCAATTGCCCTCCTTACCTGCAGCCTCCTCCGCGGCGTCCGCAGAGAAGGCTGCAGGTAAGGAGGGCAATTGGGAGGAGGGAGAGAGTGGGGAGAGCAGAACGGAGGGCTCTGCACAGATCTGGATTGGATCTGGATCCAGATCCAAGGTAGATCAGATCAGGATCCAGATCAGATCGGGGCGTCCATACACAGCCCTAACAATTATTGTGTGCTCATGATTCTTACTCATGGTTGTTTATGTGTCCCTTAGGCAACTATGTGACCTCCACTTTCACTTCTGTTATTTAAGAGCACTTTCCGGGGAGGGGGTGTTAGAATGCAGAAATGGAGTATAATATCCGAAAGTGAAAGGACTACTTGTGTATTTGTGCTATTCTGCTATAGCACAGTGCCATCTAGAGGTTATGTAGCAGAAAACCAGGAAAGGAAAAACTCTTTGTGATAAAACTCTGTGATAAAACCAAAAGTAGATACAGAGATTAACAGCCTTGTGTAGGAAAGCTCATAGTCTACTTCTGATCTCCATGAAGTACTTTGAAAGAACTATGGAATTTCTGCGGGTTTCATAAGCAATGCATCCTAGAATAAAAGTGATCCTTAGCATCATTATTATTATTATCATTATTATTATTATTATTATTATTATTAAACTAATTCATAATAATCAACCAGTCTTGTATATAAATAAATCAACCATAGAGGTTGTTTCTTTCTGTTTATGTAGATACAAATGAACTGTTCATTTACTGCAACTCCCCCAGAACAAGGTTTTAAATGTGAAAAAAGAAAGCCCTTGCCGAATAAAGCATATTTGACCAAATAAAGATAACTCATTCCACCCTGAAAGCATGGGAAAAAACATGTTTCTGGTAGGAAAGAGATGTTTACACCCATGTAAGTATAACTGTTGTGACTGAAGAGCAAGAGACTTCTCAAAATACACTTGAGACTGATGAGCATGGTGGGGTGGAGCCTCTTGTGGGTCACAGGGCAACTGGAGGTATACAGTTCCAGGGAGGTATAGGATCCTGGGGCAGATGGTGCCTTCCTCCCCTACAAGTCAAGGCCTGGGTAGAATTGAATGCCTCCTGGCAGGTGATCCTTATTGGACTCGTGGAGGTGACAGCATCCTTATTGCTCCATTGTCACAGTGTGAGTGAGAAAAGGGGATTTTGGAAAAAGTTGCTGCTGCCCTGTTCTTGGTCTTGTCAAACCTTAAACTGTAGTTAATCTTAACTATGGTTTGTTGAAACAAGCCAGCATCATAAGCCATGTTCTTGTAAAAAGCAAAGGTAGCTGTGTCAGCCATAAGTGTAATTCCAGAATCCATATTAGTGTAATACCTTTATTAGTCCAATCAAAAGATCACAAAAAGTGTGTAAGCTTTCAAGATCTCCATACTATGCTGAAGTCATAGTATCTACATAATCATGATCTTGAGATGGAATAGAGGAGGAAGTGGATGCAGACATTCAAATAAGGCTCTAGCAGGTGATGGATTCATGTTTCACCTGAAGATACCCCTTGAGCTACTGTGAGGAAGACTTATGTTTGATCCTCCATTTTTGAAAATATAAAAACATGCTGTTTACTCAGAAATGTCTCCATCTTGTTCTATGTTCTTCCGTGTCTCTGGCTTGGTTAGATAGCTGGGAGGCAATATAAAGTAAAACAAGATCTTTAAGAAATCAGTACACCATTGTATGTATCCAGTTCTTCTTGGTTTTAAAGAACTGGTCAAATCTCCAAACTGAATAACTGTGAGTATTTGGGAGCTCTATACTCATGATTGGGTGCTGTGCTAACATTAATCTTCTAGATTCCATCCAAATCTTTGAAATAATGAATTTTGGTATAAACTTTAATGTATGGAAATCTCCAGAGCTAATGTACACAAGTATTTGCCAATGTCTTACTAGATTTATTTATTTATTTTAAATTTGGCATCAACTCAGGCATCTTGACTCCCGCTTGAAAAGCAGCAGCATAAATAGATGTTGGTAGTTTTTTTCTTCATCATTAAATTGAATTGAATTAAATTATTTTTGCTAATGTACCCTAATATAAATGGCGTCACTTCTCTTATCTAATAACACAGGCTGTTTGGAAAATATGTACCATCAATTAGAGAGATTTTTTATAACAGAAATGATAAAAAGAATCATTAATGACAAAACAGTTTGCCTCCCTATGTACTGGCTTCAGTTAATCAAAGGTGCTTTGAAATTGAAATCATTAATTAACTTTGCTTGGTTTTGTACTGATCAAGTGGTTGGAGAATTGCTGAGAATCTCTGAAATTAAGTTATTCTAAAAGTGAAAACAACATTGAACAGACTTTGTTTTTCCAAATTATAAATTATATATTGTCCTATTAGTAGTCAAGTCAATGCATTCTTGTACTCATTTTACAGCCAATAGAAAGAAAGTTATGTATGATTGGAAAGTTTATATTAAAGGCAGTCAGTCAACACAAACACTAATATAGGATAAAGAACCTCTAGTGAAACTCCAATAGCATTAGCTGGTGCAACGGGTTTTCCAAATATCTTTTCCTCTTGGATACTGCCCCAAGTGTTGGCGTAGAGATACCCAAGTGGAATGGTCAAATATACTACTTTATTTGTTCTTTTGTTGCCTTTATGTTCCACCTTTTCCTCCAAGGAGCCTAAAGCAGCATCCCTGATCCTCCTTTTCTCCATTTTTATCCTTACAACAACTCTGCAAAGTACGTTAGGCCGAGAGTCAGTGACTGACCCGAAGTCACCCAGTGAGCTTCATGGCTGAGTGGGGACTAGAACTTGGGTCTTTACAGATGACACTCCTCTATTTGAAGGACAGTCCAGTCCGAATGCAGTTTAAAGATAAAGAACCATAAGAAGGGAGAGCTGAACCTTGAAGTTGCCCATCAACAGTTAGCGCCTGGACAGCAGACTGAGGAGACATATCACACAGGGCATCTGGTCACAGCCTTCTCCACTGCAGTGAGATGTATGGTATTTCTATTTAAATTACAGTCCTTATTTTTAAACTTGCATCTATACATACAAAATTAGCGCTGGGAAATTGTATTCCTTTAGAGGCAAGACTCTAAAGGAGCTATCCAATGTGGTGAAACCATTTTGGGGATAGGGTACTGCACTTGAATAGTTCTTTTAGAGTTCTGACTGAAACCCGGAGTGGATTCACTGCCCCACTGGAATAGGAGCCACCGGCCTCCACTGCTATACATTCATGCCTTGTAGAAGTTGGGTAACCATAGACAGATTGCTGACACTCCCCAGTCTGTCTTAAAACTTGGCTGCTATTCTTGAATCTACTCACTTTTAGGGGAACATTGCATTAGAAGAAAAAACACACAGAGCAAATGAACGAGCATGTGAAATATATCAGCTCTATTAGAAGTGTGAAACCCTCTATTCAGAGAGAACGGTGATGGCTAAACACAAGTTAAATAATAAGCCAGCCTAGCCAGAACATTAAATAAAACATCAAAGACAACAAAGAAACCAAGAAGAAATTATTTAGGTGTATAGGAAATTCATAATCTGCCATGTCCTGTGCTTCAGGCAATTAGGAGAATAGTAATATTAATATATGTGACAGATGCTTATATTGATATTCCTAAGAGCTTGGTTGAAAACATGAAAGAAAGACAGACGCTGATGGCTGCTTTTTAAAGATGGTGGTGGGGAGAGTGAGAAATGGCCGGTTGGAAATAAAGAAGGGAATGGTGTGCCTGACTGAAGGTGCCTCTTCACGAGAGGTTTAATGCTCTTTGAAGTCTCATTAAAATATTTACCTCCACACCAGCGGAGCGCAAATGGGGCGTAGAGGCGCGTTATCTCTCCGATTATGCGCATTATCGAATGCGCGTTAAATTGCGAGTTTTATTTTGCTCCGTCCGTTAAAGCGCTTTTTGATTGTGTGAATATGCGCTTATGCGCATTAACTACTTGTAAACCGCATTTTGGACATCCATGAATGCGCTTCGCTGCCTCTCGCCGCCTCTCGTGCAGAGGGATTAGGCGTAAATGCGCTTCTGCGATTATGCGCATAATCGGCTAACCAGGCGCAAAAGCGAATCCTTGTAGAGGGGACCTGAGATTAGTTTTTCAACAAAGACAGAACTCTGCTTAGTTACTTCCATGGCATCAGTTAAAACGATTGTAAAATTAGAGACAGTTGTTTATTGGTGTTGGGATATGATCAGGGAATGGAACCAGTTAATACCAGAGGTGTTCTTTATACTATTTCATCTTAACAGTAGCTCCGGGCACTTCTGTGCAGAAAGCAGAAGACTCCCCCTCCACCGAGTTTCCCCCCACCTCCAAAGCATAGAGAGAAAGGCAGAACTTTTGTTGCACGCCCTCTGGATTCTGTGGTTAATAACATTTATTATTCTCATGCATTTCCCTTTTTTTAACTGTAACCTGATTTCTGCGAAACGAAAAACGGAGGGACAAATGTTACTTGCACTACAGGGTGCTGCAGCTGAAGCGCAGTTCAATTTAGAGACAAGTTAATTCCAAAGAAGTCCTCTCTGAAAAAGAATAATAAAAGTTCACTTTCACTTCAAAGGGTGGGTTTAGAGAGATGTGAGCTGTGCAATTTCCAGACCATCACAATCCTGTACTTCTTCTTTCTTTATGTTTTACAGGCCCTCCTTAGGATTTTTTTTTCTCTCTTTCTCAAGCTCAAACTTAATTCAATGTAGCAGTAAATGAATACTTCCAAGAGTGTCCAAAGAAATGCATTGATGGCAGGCACCCTCTCCCTCCCTGCTGGTTATATTTTTGCTTCTAATATCCCCACACTCCCTATAATCCTTAGGACCATAGAGAAACCTTCACTGTGGACTCTAAATCCCCCCCCCCCGATGGTGGGCCCTCTTAGCCATGTGAATTGGAAGGGGATCAGCATGGGCTGAAGCATCCCACTTGTGTGCTCTGGAAGAACTAGTTACGGCAGTATTTTTTCAGAAATGTATTTCTACACTAGAATCATATTAGAGATCCGTTGATAAGGAGACAAGTTAAGCACAGACAAGCTTCCTTGGAAAACAACTTGCCCAAAATAATCTACCTTGCCCTACAACATAAAGCTGTGAAAGATTTCCATTTTGTATGTTGAAATTTTATGTTGTGGCTTATTATCTTGTATTTGTGGTTTGTTGTTTTGTGAATTGTTGTGAACCGCCCAGAGAGCTTCAACTATTGAGAAGTATAGAAATGAAGAAATAATCATAACAGTCATAATAATCATAATAGTCAAAGAACTATGGCAGCAGGAAAAGGTCACAATTCTTCCATTAGTCACATCAGTCACCGGCATCACATCAAAAAACTATACAGAAAGCCTTCAGAAATGGCCTACCAGAATACATCCACACCAACATCCAGCATACAGTCATAATTAAAACATGCTCAATTGTCAGGAAATTCCTGAATCTGTAAAAGACAGTATGACTTGGCAAAGCCTGTCAGGTCCATCTAGAAAAATTGCCATGAGCAAGAAAAGAGATGATGGTGATCATAATAATAATAATAACAACAACAACAACAATAATAATAATAATAACATCAACACACTTAGGATGCTAAAAGGATGCTGAGAAGCCCCTGTTTTGAGACACTGGGAGAAGGGGATGTGGCAATTATGTCGGGTCAGGAAATGGGAGGAGAAAGAGAAAAATAGACATCAGTGGCATCTTTTAAAAAAAAACAAAAAAGATGCCACTAATGTTTATGCCTCTCTCTCCCTTTTTCTTTTCCCTTCTGACTTTTTTTTGTTTTAGGAAGCTATGGGGATAGGATGGGGGGATGCGTGTGTGTGTGTGTGTGTGTGTATGGGGGAATAGTTTGAGGGTATTTTTTTTTAAAAAAAATCCTAAAAATCAAGGGATGAACAGATCTGCTTCAAAGTTGGCATGGCTAAATCTCTACTTAAGAACTATCATGGTGCCAAGTTGCATCTCTTTATCTATAAAAATGAGAGCAGTTTTTAAAATAATAATTTTAAAACCTCAAAACTTTTTTTTAAAAAAAATCCTAAAAATCAAGAGATGAATAAACGGATCTGCTTCAAACTTGGCATGACTAAAGCCCTACTTAAGTGCTATTATGGTGCCAAGTTTCATCTCTTTATCTTTAAAAATTATGGAGCTCTGCACAGTTCTAAGAAATGGCACCTAATTGATCAAATCCTAAAAACAGTAGCCAACAAAACCAGAGCGAGGGATGGAAGATGCCCACGTCCATCACAATGTCCATCAACCACAAGAACCAATAAACTAGAGGGGGAAGGAAAAGGGCCAGGGTGGGGTGAGTGCAGTGGCAATACTAAGAAGCACTAGCCAGCACAGGTGAAAAGGTAAACAAGGTGAAATAGCACAACCATGTGAAAGTGACCAGCACTTGACGTGCCAATGAAACGGAGGCGGAAATCGTGGATGCATACCAGGAAAAAAAAGTAGGTATGCTGGACCTCCATATGAGCCAAAGCCTTACCAGGAAACCACTGGAATTCATAACCCAGTTTCTCAAAGCTATTATCTTGAAATGGACTTTAGCTATTCCTTCCTAGATGATGATTACATTATAAGAACAACTGAGTGCTCTGAACCAGTTATTAATGGTATCAGAGCCACTCTTACTTTGTTGCTGAAGGAGACATCTTGAACTCTTACTGGCATTGCTCCTCCTTAGGCCTGCTTCAAGAGTGGCTACCAGGAGGAGGGCCTTCTCTGCTGTGGCACCCCGGCTGTGGAATGAGCTCCCTAGAGATGTTCACCTGGCACCTACGCTATATTCTTTTCAACGCCTTTTTATTTTCCCAGTATTTCAACATTTTATCATCTTTTCACATTCCTGTTTTCAATCTGTATTGCTGCTCAGTTTTATTCTGGTTGTACTTTTATATTGTGTTTTTTATGTTATGGTTTAAGTTTTATATTTTAAATTGTACTTATGGTTTTGATTTCTGTGAACTGCCCAGAGAGCTTCGGCTATTGGGCGGTATAGAAATGCAATCAATCAATCAGTCAATCAGATGGCAAATTATAGTCCCAGACCATGCCCTTTTCTAGAACACTGTTTAACGGCATTGTAGTACCTGGTGCATGAGTGAGGTCCTGAAACCAGTAAACAAGAAAATGAATTGACCAACTAAATTTGAGAAATGAATTGGCAAACTATTCCAGTTCAGTGAGCATCTGAAAATTAATGGTGTCAGCCCCATCACCTGATATAATCGCCTGTATTTTTTTGCATCCACTACACATGGTCACACAGTGGGATTTGCTGAGGGTTTATTACAAAGATAGCATCTTAAGCTTATCAGCACTGGCCCTTTGGCGAAAGGAAGTCCATGTTTTGCTCAAGAAAATAAGGTTTCATTTGTTAGTGATTAGCTTTCTGCCTATAGTAGATCAGATTAATCTCAAAATGTTTGTGCTTTGAATGTTGTGTTTTTTCCATCTTAGAGCATCATCTGTTCATTTGGAATATGTTTAAGTTCAACAATGGACATGGGAAGTTTGAAATAAAGTCCCATAAGCAGAGAGAGAACATGCCAAGGCAGTTTTGAGCCATCTAAGGTGCCACTTATCTCCCTAATCCAGGTTTTCAATCAGAAGTTTATGAATTTCAAATTGCTACAGAACTCAACAAGGTTTGAAAAAAACTGCTGCCTGACTTACCAACATTTATATTATAGAACTGCGTCTTACAAGAGATCTCCATACCTCGAGACTTGTGATCTGCGCTTTAACTCTGCTGAATGGCATAAATCATGCAAAGGGTTGAGAGAATACAATAAAACATTTTTCAGTACAAAGCCAGGAGTACTTGGAAGTGCATCTTAAGAGAAATACCAAACATAAACAAGCAGGAGCTGACTGAGGCTTCTCCATATTGCAACAATCATAAAACCATTTCAATTTCTGCCATGAAGTACCTCTGCAATATCTTTGGATCCAAGGAGCCTTCACTCCGCTGTGGCATTATATATATATAATATATATATATATATATATATATAATATATATAGCGGAGCACTTTATCCAAAGTCTCTAAAATATATCAGCAAGTGAATTGCAATTGCTTTGTTTGCTTCTAGGTAAATGGTATGTTTATTGAGTAAGCTACTGAGGAAAATGTGAGCAGTAAGCAACTGCTTAAAGAGAGGCATCATTCGCAAAACTCTTTTCCTATGAAGAATTTGTAGTTTCCTCTAGTTGAGGCAAACATACCATAACCCAAGAAGGACAATATTTTGGTTTCTCAAAAATGTACCACTTTTTAACAACAAAACATGCCTCTTTAATAATGACATATTACACAGAAAAAAATGAACCCTCAAAATGCCATATTTTGGGGATCTTAAAGCAAGGGTGGGCAACTTGTGGACCTCCAGATATTTTGGCCTACAATTCTCAATTTTGCTATGCTGGCTATGACTGATGGGGATTGTAGGCCAAAACAACTGGAAAGCCACAAGTTGCTCACATCCGCCTTAAAGAGTCACAGAAACCCTCTCCTTTTGCAGCCATACTATTTCTAGCTCTAAGCGAAAAAGTATGGAAAATCTAGGATTTCCTGGACATTGAGGATCTAAATAGTTCAAACTATGTGCATGGTTGCTGGGGGAAAGCATGTCAGGGCTTAAATCCAGTCCCCTGCCTCATAGGGTAGCATTTATCCTACTTTACAGAGGACAGCCCTGTTTGAAAGTCTCCTCATTTTGAAGGATTGTCTGGTCCAAGTTCATTTTCAAGATGAAGAACCATAAGAAGGGAAGTGCAAAAGTTAGAACCTGGAAGCAGAATGAGCAGGCCCACAGCTCACCTGGTCACAGTGTTTTCCACTATGTTGAGATGTATTGCATTTCTATTTAAATTATAGAAATTATTTCTAAATTTGCATGTATGCATATATATTTACATGTGTAAATTTTATACAGATTGTTGTCCTCTTTTATCTTCTTTTTTGATTAAACATTTCCTCTTTTTGGCAATTTACATAGAAATGACCATTCTACTGCCCGCCTGCCCCCCCCCCCATTTGGATTGGCACTATTCAGAGTTTCTGATTGGGGCTATGGCATGGAGGCCCAGCTGGCAGATTGGTTGGGGAAATTGCTCATAGCAGATTTTTGCCTGCAATTCCCCATCGAGCTAGGTGTACATACAAGAAAACCAGCTGGCTCCTTGCTGGATTAGTTTGAATTTGTAGACCTTGTTCCCAATGATGGTGGGATGGATCTCGATCTGGTCCAAACACACCCACTAGAGCTGGGTGTCTGCTTTTTTGAAGTCTATCATCAGAGCCAAACATTGAAATGGGTCCACAAAGGGCTCAAGGCCCACATCAAATTCCTGGAACTTGCTACACCTTGCCTGACATTGGTTAGGTTTTCACCACAGCTCCCATGGATGACTTTGTGGAAACAGCAATAGTCACACTGGGACAGTCATTAGGTGGCCAGCTGTACATCTCAATAAAAGAAATCAAAGGAGGGCATCAATGTGCATAACATATGCATATGCTCATTGACATTTATAGATACATATTTAAATAGAATTACTATAGCTTTAACAACAATACTAGATCATTAAACAAAAAACCTACAGTTTACAAAAACAATGTTAAGGCTCTACAGATTCCAACCAAGCACCAAAAAGCAGGGAAATTGGGAGTTAAGGCTCACAAGCCTTAACGCCACATCCTCCCTAAGGAGGCAGAAAGTGCAAGTGAAATTATCATTCTCCCAAAGCAGATAAACCATGAGGAGAGGGTGGAGAATATGATATGCAGAGGTGACTGTGGGGTTGTGGAAAACTGATCACGAACAACTTAGGGCCACCTACTTCTCTTTTTTTGTTTAGAGCATCCCTTCCCCAACCTGGTGCCCTCCAAAGGTGTTGGACTACAACTCCCATTATTGCAAGTCAGTATGTCCCATGGTCAGGAATGCTGGGACTTGTCATCTCAAAAATCTAGATATGCAATTTGATCTGCAGAGGTGACTGTGGGGTTGTGGGAAATGATGATGAACAACTTAGGACCAGCTTCTTCTCATTTCTTAGAGCATCTCCTTATGTTGAGAGTCGCAACCCAACACATCTGACAGGCACCAGGTTGGGGAATGTTGTTCAAGAACAATGGAAGGCAGAATCGTCATGAGGCAGTCTGAAGAATCTTCCTCTGAGGAGGAAGAAGTGGCAGAGACTGCAGCTTCACCCATTCCCCAGGACTTACCGGAGGAGGAGGAACGGCAGGGAGGTTCCTCAGAAGAGCCCCAGGAAAGCCACCCTCTCCCACCCCGTTTCTAATGAGGAAGATTCTGGGCCTGAAGGGGTTTGTCTGGTAACTCCCCAGCAGAGGCGGCGGCTCAAGCGTGCAGAGCAAGCTCGTCCCACAAGACACAGCATGAGATTACAAAAACAGAGCACAGCTGACGCAAGCCTTAAATAAGATAGCGAAGGAATAGGACACAGCTGTGGACAGGCTCAAGTGAGGATAAAAAGGGTGAAGGCGTAAGCAGAGATTCGTTGAGAACAACCGATGTATTCAGCTCTTGACACCCCGTGTACTTCTGGATTGGAACCTGTGGACTGAACACCCGGCTTGACTGTTTGCTCTGGACCCTGGACTGCTCTAATACCTGGTTTGACCTTCGGCTTCGACATTGGACTGACTGACTCTCTGGCATGACCCCTGGCTTTGATAAATGGACTTTTTGAATATAAATAAAAAACCTTCAAACAAATAAGTGCTGGCGTCCTTCCCGGACATTCTTTGATTAGGGGGTTGGCTGGCTTCCCAGACAAAAGACTGTTGAAATACGACAAGAATGTAGATCTCCAGATGTTTTGGAATTCAACTTGTTAAAGCCCCTATCAGCATGGGCAGTTATGAGGAATGCCGCGAGTTGATGTCCAAATCATCAGGATAGATCTATTTTCTGCCCACATCTGTACTAAAGTATGATGTTTTCCAGCATTAAGATATGTGATCAATCAAGGAACTACAAAAGAGCTGCATCACTTTAAATAAACTGTCAAAACCAAATGAAACAACAATGAATGAATCTTGAATACCTAATCTGGATAGTCCTTCAGACATCAACATTAGTTTTCAACACATGGCATAGGATGTCTGTTTCTTGAATATCAGATAAAGGATTTCTCTTACTTGTTCAGCAGTGTGAGATCAAAGACAGAGCTACCACCTAATCCTTTCATGCGTAAGTATTATTTTAAAATTAAGTATGAATTGATTTTTGTCTTCCCCATAACACATAACATGGGAGTTACAGTGCAACACATCTGGAGAGCACCAGGCTGGAGAAGGTTGACTCCTATACATGTCTTCTCAGAAGCCAGTGCCACTGAATTCACTAGGGCTTTCTCCCAAGAAGTATAGGATTGCAAACTAATCTCATCTGAAAGGTGTTCAAGACAGCCAAACTAAACCTCTTCTGCTCCGCTGTTGCTTTGATGAGATGATGTATTGTGCAGGGATTGTGGGGAGTGAACAGTATATTTTTTATAAATACATTTAAAGAAAAAAACCATTGGTTCTTTGAAAGGCAGGATATTGACCAAAAGTTGGAAGTGCCTGGCACATGCTCTGGTTCTAGATCTGTAATGAATAGTGCCCCTTTTGTTATCAAGAGTGCTGCTATATGCGAGATGTGTGTGAGAGAAAAGTATTGGGCAGACCCTGTATTTGGTAAGGATATGGAACAGCGTTCCCCCATCCTGCTGCCCTCCAGGTGTTTGAGATGACAAGGTGTTTGAGATGACAAGGTGTTTGAGATGACAAGTCCCAGTATGTCCTGACCATAGGACATACTGACTTGCAATGATGGGGAAGGGCTGCTCTAAACAAAAAAAGAGAAGTAGGTGGCCCTAAGTTGTTCGTGATCAATTTTCCACAACCCCACAGTCACCTCTGCATATCATATTCTTCACCCTATCCTCATGGTTTATCTACTTTGGGAGAATGAGAATTTCACTTGCACTTTCTGCCTCCTTTGGGAGGATGTGGCATTAAGGCTTGTGAGCCTTAACTCCCAATTTCCCTGCTTTTTGGTGCTTGGTTGGAATCTGTAGAGCCTTAACATTGTTTTTGTAACCGTAGGTTTTTTGTTTAATGAATTTCATGGCTTTGTGTAATGGATGACTGGATATTATACAGTTGACAACCAAGCCAGCGTCAGCCAGAATGTTATACCATCTTGACATCCAATATAACATCAATGCTAGTGTTATGTGTTGAACTCACTTTTAACATTAATAAATCAACCAAAATGCTTGCATCTCCCTCATTTTTAAAGATAAAGAGATGAAACCTGGCATCATGGCAGCTCTTAAGTAGGGATATAGCTATGCCAAGTATGAAGCAGATCCGTTCATGCCTTGATTTTTAGGAATTTTTTAAAGTTCAAACAGAAATCTCTTTTTCGGTCCAGGACCTTGAGCAGTACAAGTTTAAAAAATGAAATTAAAGATAAAGAGATGAAACTTGGCACCATGGTAGCTCTGAAGTAGGGATTTAGCCATGCCAAGTTGGAAGTAGATCTGTTCTGTTGGACTAGAAGCTGGGAGATCTGGGTTCTACTCCCAACTTAGCCATGGAAACCCATTGGGTGACTTTGGGCCAATTGCAGACTCTCAGCCCAACCCATCTCACAGGGTTGCTGTTGTGAGGATAAAATGGAAAGGAGGAGGATTATGTATGCCGCCTTGGGTTTCTTGGTGGAAAAAAGGTGGGATATAAATGCAATAATAAATAATAAAAAACTGTCAGGATTTCCCCAGATTTCTCCTGGTTTTTGTTCTATCCTCGGTGTCAGGGGGATTTTATGCAATAGTCTATAATGACCTGGAATTACACACTTTCCCTTTTTAGGCCACCATTAGCATGGCAGGGGGGGATGACATGCTTTCTGGAGGTGTGTCATTCTCTCCCACTGCTCCAGTCAAGGCCTTAAAAGGGAAAAACGTGTCATTCCCAGGCATTATAGAAAAGAGCCTGATTGGAGCAGTGGGGTGGGAGTGAGAATGGCATGCTTTCCCCTCCTCCACTCCAATTGGGGACTTTAAGGCGGCCCCAGAAAGCCGTTTTCCTGCCACCCCCCACTAGGTGTCCTCTTTTTTGGTTTCCCAAATATGGTCACCCTACTCAGTTCTTGCACAGGCTGCATTTCCATCCCTAGATATTTACCCAAAAGTAAGAGCCATTGAATTTCCTTGGTTCTTGAAAAGCAACACACTTGCTTTTAGATTTGCCAGTCTCAGCATTCTATGTGTGCTATGAATGCCTGCTCTGCCTGTCCCTATACTTTCCTGCAAGGTCCAACCAGGGGAAGCCAGTAAATTAAACCCAGGGGTGGAGGGTGGGATTCCCTCAAGTTCATTTGACAGCAGGTGCTATAGAACATGGACCTTCCAGGAGTGTTGAGGCTGGATTTCTGGCAGACCCAGCCAGGCAACTTTATGGCCTGTTAGTCCCTCCATTTGGTAGCCCGCAGAGCACCTGCCTCATAAGGCAAATGGCCACATGAGAATTGTTATTATGGCCTGCTACTTTGTTTGTCTTTAGTAGCCTATGGTCCAGATCTCTTCAGAAGGGGAATAGTGTTTTGTGGTTGGGGTCAGTCTAAATTATCTCCAGGGGTCCCTTACTCAGTGCCTCTGATAGCAAAGAGATTGAGGATTTTCCCCAACTCTGTTACTCTTGAAGTTACTAGGCCTGTTGAAAATAGATTTTATAACATAAGCATGAAAACAGTGAATACCCCTTTTAAATTGTTAAACCAATGAAAACATGCCACACAAGAAGTCGTAAGATATGAATGGTTTATAAAGGAAAGTAAATGCAAAAGAACATTAAATGCAGAAGTGAAATTTGAAACATTACTATTAGTAGTAGTAGTGGTAGTAGTATCCTGCCTTTTGCCCAATGCTGGGCCTCAGGGCAGCCTTACAAAACTAAAACATATAGAGCTAAAACCTATAAAGAGGAATATACTAGGCTGACCATATGAAAATGAGGACAGGGCTCATGTAACTTTAACAGTTGTAGAGAAAAGGAGATTTCAGCCAGTGTCATTTGTATGCAATTAGTTCCTGGTGAAATTCCCTCTTCATCACAACAGTTAAAGTTGCAGGGGCCCTGCCTTCTTTTGTATATGGTCACTCTAGTATAGTGCCTGCAACTTTAACTGTTGTGATGAAGACGGAATTTCACCAGGGACTAATTGCATACAAATGACACTGGCTGAAATTCCCTTTTCTCTACAATTGTTAAAGTTACATGTGCCCTGTCCTCCTTTTCATATGGTCAGCCTAAATATACAAAAGTTAAAAATATAATTAAATACTTTTCAATATTAAAGCATTTTAAACATTTTAAATACATAACAATTTAAAAGTCAAAGGTATAGACAGAGGTCCAGATGATTTGCCAAAGGCCTGCTGGAACAAAAAAGGGTTTGTCTGCATCCAAAAACACATCAAGGAGGGAGCCAGTGTAGACTGCAAGGATTAGAAAGAAAATTCATGTGTGTACACTATGCAAAATACACGACAGCTCAACTGTTTCTAAACCTTATTAGAAAAACAGGGTGACTAGGCCGAAACCAACGTTGTAGGCTCAGAAGCACTTTGAAAGGTTTCAACATTATACTTAAAACTTAACACCGGCCCAAACTAATTAAATGAAGTGTTTGAAGCTTTCAACTTTATAGCAGTATGGACCAAACTCTTAGAAAAGAGGGAAGGAGCACTGTGTGTGTATGGGGTGGGGGGATAGAAAGAAAAGTATAGCCCCCTATTCCCAGGAGAGATCTGATGATCAGGGTACTATGGATCCAGAGGAACCACACCCTGCTTCACCAGGGAGCAAAAGAGGAAACTGGCCTTATGAAGATAGCCCGAAATACTCTCAGAGCCAAAGGAATGCATGTTCCATAAGAGAAAAGAGAAACTCTTCTTCTTCACTCAAAAGGTCTGTGCTAGAGGCAGCAGCCATTTCACTCACCCACCCCACATTCTAAGGCAGGAGGGAGGGGGGAGAGTGACGCTACTGAGCATGCCTCGAGTTATGAGGGATGGCCGCCTCATTCACTTGAATGAGAGGTTAAATAGTCCTTAAAAGTCAACCAAAGGCAATTTTTAAAAAACGAAAAGCTTTTCACCAACTACAGCCAAGGAGGAAGAAGACCCCACCACTGGATTAATTAATAAGGCTCTAGAAATTATGCAAATTGTGAGCACAAAACTTACAACCTGGAAGTAATTTGACAAAAGCAGGGAGACAGGTTTGTATTCCTTTTCTACCTTAAACTGCTCTCCTTCCCTCAGTCTTTCACCAATCTTCTTGAAATTTTCAGGTAATGTAGAACAAACATTTCTTTCTGGCATCTGTAAATTTCAGAAAGGTTGGTGAAACATTTTCGATTTTATGGCTGTTAGAATGACCCCACCCAATTATCACTATAACATGGCGGAATGTGTTTTTTACTGACGGCCCTTAACAATGGAGGCACGACTGTGCCTCCATTAATATCTCTCCATAAAGATATAGATGGTGTCCTGGGTGCTTGCCTGCTCAGCTTGCTGTTGATGGCTGATTTCAAGACCCCTGCTCTTCTTATAGTTCTTTATCTTTATTCATTAAACAAAAAAACTACTGTTTACAAAAACAACGTTAAGGCTCTACAGTTTCCAACCAAGCACCAAAAAGCAGGGAAATTGGGAGTTAAGGCTCCAAAGCCTTAACACCACATCCTCCCTAAGGAGGCAGAAAGTGCAAGTGAAATTCTCATTCTCCCAAAGCAGATAAACCATGAGGCTAGGATGGAGAATATGATAGACAGAGGTGACTGTGGGGTTGTAGAAAACTCATGATGAACAACTAAGGGCCACCTACTTCTCTTTTTTTGTTTAGAACAGCCCTTCCCCAACCTAGTGCCCTCCAAAGGTGTTGGACTACAACTCCCATCATTGATAGATAGATAAAACTTAATTGTTTCAACCAGTGGTTACAACAAGTATAGTAAAAACAATAGTAAGACAAATCATACATTCTGCAAGGTCAGAAATTTTGCTCTATACATTTGTGCTGTAAGAGCAAAATTGGCCAATGCCAATAGGACAGTCTTGCTATCGCATGTAAACAAAAAGTGTATTCTTTCCGAATCAGACCAGCTGGACTTTTTCTCAAGGAAATAATCTAAATATTTAGAGTGAATTTGGGATAGATATGGCAGTAGAACAAGTAATGAGGCAGATCCTCCATTTTGCCACTACGGCAAGGGCAAAGTCTCGAGGCATAAGAAATTTTATTAAAATACCCTTCTAAAACTACTGTTTTCATTTGTTGCATTTTTAATCGTGCAAGGGCTGATCTAAGACGAGGATTAGAAATTAGAGTCAGGTAGCGTTCAAATTCGAATTTAAGCTTAGTCTCTGCAAACCAAGGTGCTATCTTATTACTTGCAACTGCACAGAGATCCATTTGGATAAAAACATTATTAACCCTCTCCTTAAAGACCTCTTTGCTATGAGCTAAATTCAAAGTAGTAAAGTATTTTGTTATATCTAGTGGTACACACATACTTTTAATAAAATAAATAAATAAATAAAGATAAGTAACTTAAGAAAATTTCTTAAAACTCTAGTGAAACTTTTGGCATGAGCAGATAGTTGATCTGAATGCACTAAATTATAGTGGTATTATACTGTTTGACTTCTTAAGGGTGCATTCCTATAACATCTTTTCACAAACCTTTGGTTATTGCTAGGGTGCAAAAAGTGTGGCTTGTGGGCTGCAGGTGACCCCATCTGAAATAGCCTCAGTTTGGTCCAAGTGTCACTGGCGCAGGTATGGTTGAGGAGTCGAGATAGAATGTTTGCATTTACCCAGATTACACTTAGAATTTAAGACATCTACTCAAACTTTAAACATAATCACAAACATTTCACCCAAGCAAATCAAAATGGCATACTCACGATCTTGTAGTTGTACGCTCACAAATTCTGCAACACTCACACTGACTCTTCAAAGGGATCCTTTCTCGCAAAGGGACTTCCATGTCTCCCAGGCAAAACCAAGGAGTTACTGAGGCCTGTATGCTAGGCTCAGAGCAACATCCTGGATCTCATGCCTGAGTGAAAGGAAAGACATCTTCCACCTTTGTGTTCAGACTTAAAAACCTTTCTCAAGTAGAGACACACTAATTTGTTTGAAATATATAAGTTCATTGGTCCACATTATTAGTTTAGACTATTCTCTTCCCAGAATGTGTCATCTTTTCTGTCATACTTGTTTGTCCCTAAACTGGACATCACTTCTGCTTTTCATGTGGTCATCTGTCTAGTTTACTTCTCTTTTCGTCTAGACATGGGGTTAGGCAGGATCTACACGTCGTCCTCGATGTGCCCTCCCTGCACCACTAGCCACTTTGGAGTGCTTCACCATGCCTAGTGTGGCTCAAGCCTCGGAGGCTCTGCCCACACCTGCGCCGCCGCCCTTTCATCCAGGCCGGTCCTGGGGAAGGAGGAAGGAGGGGGGAGGGTTGTAAACAAAAGCCAGCGATTGGGAGAGGGATTTCCAATTGCTAGCTTTTGTTTACAACCCTCCCTCCTCCATCCTCTCTCCCTGGGACCAGCCAGGATGAAAGGACGGCGGCGGCAGCGAGAGAGAGAGCGCGAGCAGAGCCTCCAAGGCTTGAGCCACACTAGACGAAGTGCAGCGCTCCAAAGCGGCTTGTGGTGCAGGGAGGGCACATCAAGGACCACGTGTAGATCCGGCCTAAGTAAAGTTGCAAAACACAAGAAAAACATATTCACACACACTCACACACACTGAAAAAAACACTGTGGCAGACTGGCAGTGTTGTGCAGTGCTAGGAACACTGGATTACTGCTAATAGCAGCAATAAAGCAGTGATGGGGCGGGCCTCTCTCCTCCCTCCCCAGGTGACCCTGAAGCAGCCCAGATTGCAAGAGAATCAAATAAAATCAAAAGGCTTTACAAGAGGCACTCTGCACTAATATATATAGCTTTCCAAAGTCCTTAGGTTTGCTTATTTTAGACCTCTGAAAAATTCTGAATGGTTTATTGATCTACCACTCATTAGGACATGTATTAGAAACACAACTCAATATTTCAATCCCACAGAGCAAACCAAAAATGTGTCATGAAATCTTATGTTGTCCTTGAAAGACTTCAAAACAAAACAGCTCAAAAACACACACACAAAGATGCAAGAGACCTAACAAAACTGCACTAGACCAATGAGATAATTTTATAAAATATTTATAGACCTATAGGATAAATAAAGTACTTGATGGTACACATCAAATTATTAAGAGTGAATATTTCCGAAGCCTATATACCATTTATAACGATCATTTAAAGACCTCCATCTAATTTTGATGATTGTTTTGATGATTTGTGTGATTTCCCTATGCCCACCATCTCTCCTTTGTAAATATATCATTTTTGCTATTCTTCCTCTTGACTCCAATTCATTTTTAATCAACATTTTAATAGCATGCAGAATTTATGTCACATCCAACCTGGATTTCTATCAAATGCTTCCTGGTATATTTTAATATATTGATTTATATGGATGGTTGTTAAGTGGGGGACGAGAGTTCAAAATACTGGATTAAAGTAGCTCTACAGTCTGGCTGTGATTTTTTTTTTCATTCATTGTCTCCAAATTCCCCGAGAAGCATTGTGCTACCCAATAAACTCGCAAAAATAATCTCCTTTCTAGTTTTTTTCCCCCCTTCTCTCTTTGAGACATCAAAACAAGGTAGGATTAAAATCTGTTCCATATAATGTTCAACATTTGGCATTTAAAATCAACTTCATGGAAAATAATTGCATCAATGCCGCCTTAGAACAGAAGCCTTCATGGGAGAAAGAGCAAATCACATGCTGCATTTGTTCAAAGGATTCATCTTGCACACAATTTCCCTTTGGTCTATGCAATCTGTATAACTTCACAGCCTCCGACGGTAGAGCCGGCCCCTCCTTCCACTGAATTGTCTCTGTCTCTAATCTAGTAATGAAATACACTTTCACGAGTGCATTGTATAGATTCTTGAACACCCTTTCATTGGCTCTATAATCCTTCCCTTGTCCCCCTAAGAGCAGTCACTGCTTTACAAAAATGCCTTGTGCCTCTGAATGTAGAAACACGGTGTCTGTCTGTGCGAGTGTAAAGCATTTGTGTTTCTTCTGTTGCTCTTCTCTTTCAGGCCTTAGGCTCTGAAATGGTTCTTTCTCCCTCTTCCTGCTTACCTCCGCAAATGTTTCCTTTAAAACCACTGACAGCTATGACAGAAAGATATGTTTCCCCGCATCTCTTGGAGCACCTAAAATAAATTAGCAATCAGGTGCTGTCATTTGTATTTTTCTTTATCCTAAATGCTATAGCTTTCGCACCAGCCATAGCGGCTGGAGATACGAAGTTATTCAGATAATCTTAGTTAGCAGCAAACACACATTTGCATCCTGAGGTTTGTTTGGGTTTTTTTCCTCCACCCTCAGAGTAGCAAGGGAGGGGGGAAGAGAGGGAGAGAGAAAAATATAAGCAATTGCAGCGAAAAAGAATATGAATGCTAGCAGTTATATTTTCTAGTTCATAAAAAAAAAAAATGGAGAAAAAAGTATTCCTTGTTTGTTACATTTATATCCTGCCTTTTCTTCCAAGTGGTCCAAGGCAGCATACATGATCCTTCTCCTCTTCCTTTTATCCTCACAACAACCCTGTAAATGAAGGGTGAGGGACCGTGACTGGTGCAAAGTCACCCAGTGAGCTTCATGGCAGTGTGTGGACTAGAACCCAGGTCCTCCAAATGCCAGACCAACGCTCTAATGCATTGGTCTTTAACCAGTGGCTCACGACCCAAAAATGGGTCATGAGATCAGTCCAGATGGGTCACAGCAATGCTATTGGCGCCATATTTTGCAATTATAAAATTGGGTAAGTGGGTCCCGGGTTGCAGGTCGGGAGTCTGAGGTGGGTCTTGGGTCTGGACCAGTTGAAGACCATTGCACTGGCTCTGTTTCGCTATGATGCAATTACTCTGCTTCCTTCACTGCCAGAGATTGCTTGAGGCATATTCCTCAGCTTTGAAATGAATGGGGCAGCCCTTGCTCACTCTGGGCTCCACGCGTGTACCAAAGTGGCTGGAATAGGGATGTATGAGAGATTGATTTCAGTTCAGTTTTGATCAGGATTTACTGAATATGGACGCTGAAGGTCCATATGTTTCTGAGCTTCCAGCGTGATTTATGGACCAAAAAATTGTGTTTGATAGCGTGTGCAACCATTTGAAAAATACATATAAAAAAAATGTGTACTTTGAAAAATGCACAAAAATATGCTTTGCTCAACAAGAGAAGAATGCATGCATTTCAAACGAATAACTGACGCATACATTTGGAAAAATATGCCTGAAATATGGACAAATTTTCATGCAGAAAAAAAAAAAACCCACCAAAGCTCACAATATGATACAGACTTGAGTTGGAACGAGCGTCAAGATGGAATTTGGAGAACTTCAGCAAACACAAGTTTTGCTGATTTGCATATCTCTAGGCTGGAATGAAGATTGGATGGGTGCGTAACCTGTGTACATTCTTAAATCCATGCTGTCCCTTTTCAACATTAATATGCAATCAAAAAAGAAATCTGCACCAAGAACTCATATTTAAGTAGTATTTTCAATGTAACGTGACACAAAATATGCATTTCTAAATGTATTTTATCTCAAAGTATGCTTTTCTAAATGTATCTTATTGTAAAATATGCATTTTAAAATGCTTGAACTGAGAACTGCATCACAGCATTTGGGGACACACAAAAACCACACATTGCCTCCCCCCCCCCCCCCGCAGTGCAGATCAGGTCAGTTCCTATTGGAATTTGCATAGACTTGATTGCTCAAGTAACCCTAGAATGGAGGCAGAACCCATTAGGCAATATCCACTCTGCCTCCGCTGCTTCCATTCCATTCCATTCACAGAACCTACCATTTCTGCAACAGGGGCTTCGGCACTTCTAAAAATCCCAGAAACAAGTGCTCATTTCCAGTTTTGGTATATCAGTGGACCTCTCTTCTGTGAGCTTTACTGACCTGCCTTTTTCCAGAAATGAGTGTCCTTGAAGCACAGAGGCACAATAGGATACTACCCTTAGGGTTCTAGGCCATGTCTACACCAGGGATTTATCCCGGGGTCATCCCGGGGTCATCCCTGTGCGTCCACATGATGCACAGGGGATCCCGGGGGGCAACCAGGGAAGACCTAGGGACAACCCCAGGAGAACGGAAACCAGGGATATCCTGGTTTTTCTGTTGTCCTGGGTCCTAAAATGGGCACAGAGCCATGTGGGGTGGCTCCGTGCCCATGGGGGTTTGGGGGAAGCAATTTCATCATCCCCAGGATGATGGGGGGGGGGGTGTTGGGAGCTTTTTTAAAAAACAACAACATACCTTTCCCGCGGTTTGGGGTCGCACAGGCGCCTGTAATGTCCCTTTTTCCTTCCAGTGGAGGATCGCAGAAGCAGGTAATTTTCTGATCCTATTAAGCCAGATTCATATGGCCTTGATAAATAAATAACGCAACTGCTTTGTATCAATCTATTTATTTGAGCAGAGATTCTTTCCTATCCCATGGCACTCAGTGTAAGTTGAGATGAGGATACGTGATACAAGGGTTGTTTTTGTCTTTCTTCTCTACCTCAGATCTCCTTGGCTGAGACAATGGGAGAAAGTTCAGCTCACAGGCTTCATAGACATCTCCAGCTCAGCAGAGAAGGTTGTAGATATGCCAATCGCTTTGTTTTTGTATTCAGCATGAGGAAAGCAAGAAGTCAAGAGATTTGGAGCAAGGATTTTGCTTTGTACGCATGTATTTGCTTTCAGCCTAGCCAGGATCTGATTGGCCAAGGACCATCTGGATATGACAAGGAAAGGGAGAAAATGTGAATGTTTGTTTTAGGGCTCTCCAGTCCTCTGTGGTTACCATGGTTCACCCTGTGGCTCTTTCAGGCCTTTGAATGAACGTGTGGAAGTTGGGTGCACACACAGCCCCTCCCCCATCCCTTCGATGCCTTCATACAACATAGAAAGTGGGCAATTCACAATCTGGAAGTTGGAAGGCAAGCTTTGTGACCATGTGCATGGTGTCACGATGCAATACACCCCCACTCCCCCCCCCACAAATATATGACCACACACACATTCTTAAGGGTTTTGAATATTACATATTACATGCTTGAGAACAGAGGCCAGACTAAACATTCTGGTAATCGCACATGCTTAAGCTATGTGCAATAGGTTTCTTTACACTGGTGTAAGAGCGTTGAGTCCAAATTTGATGAGGACCACAGCAATCTGGGAGGGCAGAGAAAACCTTCCTCCCATGCCAGCTGCTGCCTGTTTTTCCCCCTGAAATACCCACCCACACACAGAGGGGGGTGGAATTTGTGGGGAAGTGGAGGGAAAGGTTTGGACTGGGATCATTGCAGTCCCAGTCCAAATCAGTATAAGGAAAGTCTCATTGAACTGAACCTTCCTGCCAGTGGTGCAGCTAATTTTAAACTAGGACTTATTGGTCTGAGAGAGAGGGTTCAGGCGGCCATGTGTACTACTTCAGTTGTGAAGCATAAAACTAATGTTTCTCCTCTGCCAACACAGTTGATGTTGTTACCACTTGCAATGGCAGCAGAAACACACACGCACCAAATCCTTAGGAAAAAGAAAGAAGCCTTTCTACAACCTCTGCCAACAGTGAGCTCTACCTGTAAGAAACTGTAGATAATTTTTCCTCCCCCTGGAGAAATTCAGTGAAATTATCCCTCCAATTTCTCTGCCCACAAATAGGGTGGAGAATTTGGAGAGGTCATTTGTGCACAGCACAACTCTTTATCCATAGATAGATGATGATGATGATGAAGATAGATCGATAGATAGATGATAGATAGATAGAGATAGATGATAGATAGATAGATGATTGATAGATAAATAGATGATAGATATAGATAGATTAGATAGATAGATAGATAGATAGATAGATAGATAGATAGATAGATAGATAGATAGAGGACTGTGAGCATGGGGCTGTCTATATGGCTTATTTGCCTCGAGGTGACTGCACGGTGGTTATACAATGCAGCCGCTGACTTGCAGCCACTGTGGGGCTTTTACACAAAACTGCATGCTAAAAAAGTTGAGTACTTACCCTGACTTTTTCTTCAAAGCAAGGTCAACAGAGTCAAGCCGAGGACATTCTGGGGCAAAGGCGAACCTCTGATTTATTCACCAGAAGCCAGGCAATGAGCAGGAGGTGGGCTCAGCAAGCCGTATGGCCTCTGGAAAACTCACGCTGCCTCCTGCCATCACGATCACCCACCGCTACCCCACAACAGCAAAATCACAGGATTTAGCAGCAGTGTGGAAGCAATGCAGCGCCATGAAGGCAGGGCCCTGGTGTAGTTTTGCATTTGAATCCTATTCAAATCATTGCACCATCATGACTACAGGAATAAATTGCACTTTGCTTCTGCTGCCCTGTCACCTGCAGGGCCCTGGACTTTCCTCACTGAGCTCACGTGGGCGAAGCAGGAGGATTGGGAAATGGGAAAGCTCTCCGTTTCAAAGATTCCCTAGGAACGTTTCATGAACCCAATATGCATTTCATGATGGAGATTTCAAATGCTATGATACACAAGTTGCAAAACTATTAGAAGTCATTAGTAGAGTACAGCTGTTTTATGTAGTTTTAAACCGTCATCTAAATTGATTGTGCCTCTTGGTCTATGGACCAGCTGGCCATCTTTTATTAAGGCATCTGTCAGTTCTGCCTTGAAAAAGATAGTAAAATCGGTACAGAGCTGATCTCACAAGCACGGACGCACACACACACAAAGGCATTACTCGGATGAGACGTTAAATAAAGAAAACTAAAACCTGATGACTCTGGCAGAGACCAATTCCATGTAACAGCTTCAGCTGCTTCAGTGACAGGCATCCAAACAGTGGCATCCATGACTTGGCAGGTTGAGTTGAGATTAAGGATGAGGAATGGATATCCAGATATCCCTGGTTTTTATTCAGGAGGAAAATTGTTCCCACTGGGTAGCAAGGGTTGTAAATAGTTGTTGATACTTTCCAACAGTGTGCAATTAAACCAAATCTCTGCGCTTAGAGTTGGTGTGAATTGAATGATCAATACTTTGAAAAAGGAGGGAGGGGCTTTGTTATCTTGCTGCCACCAAATGCCTGGTCACTTTCTCTCCTCCTTTCTTTGTATTCCTAAACTTTTTACACTGCACCTTGACTGCCCTGTGCACTTGACAACCTCTGTAATAGGGACAGGGGATGAATTCATTCAGTTTGCATTTTAATGCGAAATTTCCCAAACCAATATGCAAACCAAAACATAGTTATGTTTCAATATTTGCACTTTTCCCGATTTTGCAATGCATGTCTCGTATCAAAAAATGATGCATATAAAAATGTGTACTTTAAGGGAGAGTATACACCAAAAATGTGTATATTTGCATAAATAGCATACAAAAAAGCATTGTATTAGGGGAAATTGCTTACAAAAATGCATATATTAGGAAAAAGTGCATACAAAAAGTGTGTGTACTAGGAGACATGATGCAGACTTTGAAAAAAGAGGAAATAATTCACAAACTGATGTGGAAACAGGATGAAATGAATTTCAGGTTGGAAAAGTAAGAATTGGAGAGAACTTGATATATCTGTCCTTCCCTACTCTGGAAAATGTTTTAAAATAAGAAATAGCAGGATTAGTTGTTCCCTTCCCAACTTTGCAACCTGGTCACTTGCTTTCCCCTGCTACCGTCCTGTGGTTGATGGAAGGAAAGTAATCAATGGGTCCTTTTTATTCTCTTCTTTCTAAATGTTTTACTCTGGTGAAGGGAACATTTCCAGTGGTTGCTTGGCTACCTCTTGTCTTGTGGCCAGGTTTTAGCATTGACATAAATGGTTCTGTTCTTCCCTGACATTGGTGTTGGGGCTCCTATGATGATTATCTTAGTGCAGCTATTCATAAGACTGGGCAATTGGGGGGTAAACACCAATGCACAATTCATTTATTTGGTATAAACTAGGCATGTGCACAGACCCCCCCGGATCAGATCGGGACCCGGACCAGTTCCTCTGAGATTGTCCTGGATCGGCCAGGACAAAATCAGAGGTCCCTTGGATCGGATCGGATCCTGATCCGAAAATCAGAGGTCCAATTTTCGGATCGGCCGCCATTTTCACTATAGGCTTGTATTGGGAAAAAGAAAGCTTTCCCCCAATGCAAGTCTATGGGGAAAATGGCAGTGGGGGGTGAGTGGGGGCCCAACTCCCCCCTCCCTGTCCCTCCCCCCCTCGCGCTTCTTACCTGCCGGGGCCGTCATCACCTGGCGTTCTACTGAGAACTAGACCTCGACGCCTACTTCTCAGTAGATTCGAGCACCTGAGGGAAGTGGCTGCCCCGGCAGGTAAGCCCCCTCCCCCCTCACGCTCCTTACCTGCCGGGGCATCCACTTCCCTCAGGTGCTCGAATCTACTAAGAAGTAGGCTTCGCGGCCTAGTTCTCAGTAGAGGGCCAGGTGAACATCACCTGGCACTCTACTGAGAACTAGGCCGCGAAGCCTACTTCTTAGTAGATTCGAGCACCTGAGGGAAGCGGATGCCCCGGCCTATAAGTGCCCCACCTCCCCCCTGCGCTCCTCCTTTCCTGCCAGGCCCATCCGCTTCCATCTGCTGCTGCCCGCGGGCGGCAGCGGATGTAAGCAGATGGCCCTGGCAGGTAAGGAGGAGCACCGGTGGGGGGGGGTCCAATCCTCCGATCCAATCCGATCCAGATTGGGTCCTTTTCGGATCGGATTGGATCGACCAATCCGTTGCACACCCCTAGTATAAACTGTGCCAGACTGTAGTGAGACAGGTGAATTGTAATGATGATGTGCTGTTGCAATAGGAATCCTGTTTCGTATGAGAGGAATTACAAGTTTAGACATTTGGTGTAGAAACTAGGCCAGAACAAAGAAGTTGGAATTGAAGTCTTGCAATGCAATCCTACACTGACTGAGAAGTAAGTCCCAGGCAGGATCTACACTACTGCTTTATAATGTTATTTAAGTGCATTGACAACTGTTGGGGCCCATGGCACATTCCATATACCATTTGCAAACTGCTTGCATAGTGTTATTTCCTGCTTGGTGTAGATCTGATCTATGGCCTCATTCTGTTCAATGGTTCAATACTCCAAGGTAAATGTGTATAAGACTGCAATCTTTATGTGTGTGTATTATCATATAATTTCCTACATCACCTGGCATAGATACTTATTCTGGCATAGATATTTATATGTAGACTTGCAGACCATTTGTTCCCTCAATGTTGCAATATTTGTTTCTGTTTTCTTTAGTGTTGCTTTATTGGTTTTATTGTTTGATGGGGTTTTTATTGTACAATAAAATTGATCAATTGATTCATTCATTCATTAATGCCTGTAGTACAATGAAAGTTATCTCTTGATGGGGGTCTGCCTTCAGCCATGTGCAAATCATGGTAACACATGAAAAGTGCTCAGTGTGACTGCTCACAAGTTTTGGAATTCTCAAGTTTAATGTGTGCTGTGCAATCCTAGGCAGGTCTACTCAGAAATAAGATCCACTGAGATCAATGGGACTTACTCCCAGAGACATGAGAAGGCAGGCAGCCATTTTATTTTCAACATTCTAATCTGGCTGAGGCAGGAGGGAGGGGGAGAGCGACGCTACTGAGCATGTCTCGCGCTATGCTTGAAGAGAAGGCCTCTGCATTGACTTGAATGAGATGAAAAAATATTCATTAAAAATCAACCAAAGAGAATTTTTAAAAAAGAAAAGCTATTCCACAAACTGCAAGGAAGGAGAAAGAATACACCACCACTGGATTATTTACAAAATTATTTACAGTCACAATTATCAGAATCAGTCTTATTCAGAGAGTTTGTTTTTCTTTTCTACTTTAACTGCCATCCTGCCCTCAATCTTTCACCAATTGTCTTGATATGCTCAGGTTATGTAAAACCAACATTTCTTTCTGGCACATGTAAATTTCAGGAAGATTGGTGAAACATTTTCGATTTTATGAATGTTAGAATGACCCCCCCCCCTCCAATTACCCCTTTAACATGGTGGAATGTTTTTTTTCCCAGTTCGCGCATAAGGGAAAGGGAGGTCTAGATCCACGACTGTCCCAGTTCTGTACTGTATGTGTAACTAGTTGTATGACAATATAGTCATATTTCATTGTAATTCTGCCACTTGCCACAGCAGAAAAAAAGACTAATCTCCCTGAGTGATAAGATCTGCAATTTTCTCATTGGTTTAAATTCAAAATGGTAGACCTTTGCACACACTAGACTGAAGGAATGCTGACCCCAAATATCATGACAGATATGCCTTCCTAATTGGCCACTATAAATGTGCACATACATTGTAAAACCGCAATACAAAATTGAAATTTGAACTTTCAGTGCTTCACTGTCACATATTTCTTTGTGTTCTGATTCCACCACAGGGAAGAGGGAGCGCGTTTATGATAATGGGTAACCATAGAACATTTCATTCAACATTTACTTCTAAGTATGGATCATATAAACACACTCTGTGCCTCCAATGAGCCTTTATGTCAACCAGGGAATCCACCACATTCCAGCTAGCGCTATCTATTCTCCGTACATCCCCACAGGCTGCCAGATGGTGGGAGGGAAGATTGACGGAAAATATATTTGGGAGAGTCTGACTTGCATTCATATCCTGCTTGTAGGCTTCCCAAAGGCATCTGGTTGGCCACTTCAGAAACAGGATGCTGGACTAGTTAGTCCAACAGGACTCATATATTCCCAAATCACTTGGATCAGTCCAGATGGATAAGGAGGGCACTTGGAGCAGCTGCTACTCTGGCTTACAGTTGAATTTGGGTGGGGTCCTGCCCTAGCAATTATTGCAGCAAAGGTATAGTGATAAGCACCTTGAGGGATAATGGAGGATTCTGAAAATATAGTATTTGCTGCTCAGGAGAGGTAATTCTATAATATATCACCATGGCCCTCCTTGGTTCAGGAAGACCTCATGAAAAAATGGAAGGCAAATGTACATTGGATGGGCCCCAACAGTGCATGGTTCATGGGGGGGGGGTTTGAAGCACTGAAGGAAGGAGCAGGGACAGTTCAATGATCTGGCCTTTGGGCTGCCATCTGTGGCAAAGGTTAGCACTGGAATGCTTTTCAAGTGCCATCTGGTGGGATGGGGAGGGTTGCAGAATCTCAAGTTGGTCACTAGTCCTGGCCACCACGAGTTTCGGATGGGAGACAATCTTGCAAAACATGAGATTCATGTGTCTTGCCAGTATGGCAAGGGTGGTAGCCTCAGTTTGGCTGGGCAGGCAGTGTGACACGCTCACCAACATTCAGGTTTTTTAGGGTTACTCCAAACAATTTGCTAAACATCTGGGGGGGGGGAACAGGAAGTTTTTTTCCCCATATCCCCCAAATTGATCATGGATGGGCCTGTTTTTTTGCCTCCCTTGGCATAACACTTTAGGAAAATGCACATAAACATGTGCGGAGAATAACTGTCACAAGTTTGGCAGGAAGAAAGTAAGTGAAGGATTAGGGTCTAGACCAAATTAAATCAGCCATGCCGGTGATTGGAAGCACAGGTGGCCTGTAGGCCCCACCCACAAGATTTGGATCAACAGCTGGAAACAGGAACCACGCTGAGCCCTAATTATAGCTTACTATAGGGTCCCACCAGACTAGGGCCCCCTCCACAAGGATGCGCTTTTGCGCCCGGTTCGGGGATTATGCGCATTTTCGCGGAGGCGCATTTACGCCTAATCCCTCTGCACGGGAGGCGGCGAGAAGCGGCGAAGCGCATTAAAAGATGCCCAAAAAGCACTTTACAGGTAGTTAATGCGCATAATCGCTTGTTCACACAGCGAAAATGCGCTTTAACGGCCGGAGCAAAATAAAAGTCGCTATTTAACGCGCGTTCGAAAATGCGCATTATCGGGGAGATAACGCGCCTGTACGCCCGTTTTGCGCTCCGCTCGTGTGTAGGTAAAATTTATAATGAGCCTTCAAGGCTCATTAAACGCCCCGTGTGGAGGAGGCCTAGAAGGCTACGGTGAGCGCTTATGAGATGCCAAAACTGAGGAAACACTTCCTCCCAAAAGATGGCAGCAATTTGCATGTGCAAATTTAGGGATAATTATTATAATTTAAATAGATATACAATACCTCTGGCCAGGTGACTTGTGTGCCTTGCTCAGTCTGCTGTCCCAGAGCAAGTGTTGATGGGCCAGTGCTCTTCCGTCTTGTTCTTCACTAGAGGCAAAACCTATGATGGTTCATGACTTATGGTTGAACTGAATACACAAAACCTTTGAACACGCAGTTAACAGATGCTAACTGTTGATGGGAAACATCAAAGCCCAGCTCTCCCTCATGATGGTTTATTTTCTTTGAGCCGGACTTGGACTGGACAGCCCTGTCTTCTGTAAAAAAAGGCACATGGGTCATCCTAATTGGCTTATGCTTGAGTCAACCATGCTTGAGACATGGACATCCAGGCGGCTGGGTGATAGGAAGAATGGCCTGAGACTTTCAGTGTTCATTCAATCAACTATGCCTATGTCTCTAAATAGATAAAGCAGTAGCTAAGTTATAACCCAAAGCTGGCCACCTCTTTCTTTGCAATTAAAATACTCCTCTGAGAATATTGACTCTACAGTTACTATGTCACATAATAAATATACATATTAGTATATGTTTGGCTTGGATCAGTAGGCTATGAAAACCCCAAGACTCTATAGTTTGCCATTATTTAATGTATTGTATCATATAATTTGGTGTTGTATTGGTCAATCACATGAACCCCATTGTACCTTAGTTAGCATGCAGAACATGTGCCAAGATCCCCAAAGAAAAACATGATTTGATCATAGGTACATTAAACAGAATACAATGCATCTTTAGAATCTAGCCCGACCTGTTATACATTTATTGTTTAGAATGTATAACAATAAAAGCAAGCCTTAATAATACCTCAGTGTGGATCCTTATGGAGACCATAATAACCAACATTTCTGCATCTTGGATGATACCCATGTAGAATTTTAAAATAGAGATTCCATCTGCTTGGACCATTAACACTGCTAGAAGAAAGTACTTTGAAAGAGCTGTGAGCATGTTAATAGAAAGGAGTTGCGTACTATAGCTGGAGGAGATTTTAGATTATATTTCCTCTAAGACATCTCAGAGAATTTATATACTGTAGGAACCTAAATATCACTCTTCTGCATGCTTGTAAAAGAGTTCTAACACAACCAAGGCCTGTCAAAAAGAAAGGGGAGAACTCCATTTGTTCCTGCCAATTTCCCACAGGAACTGAAGCATCAAAAAACTATCAAATACTCCAGTATTTACAGAATCAGAACCTTGTGGGTTGGCCCATAGCTCCCTGCTAGAGTTTTCCTTTGTGTGCAGAAGGTCCCAGGTTCAATCCCTGGCATCTCCCATTTAAAAAAAAGGATCTCAAACAGCAGGTTTGGAAAAGACTTCTGCCTGAGACTATGGAAAACTATTGTCAGTCAATACTTGGCCAAGTGGGCCAATGGTTTGTCTCAATGAAGGCAACGTCATGTGCTCTGAATAACTAAAGGATGAGTAGATCAAATACTCCAGTTATATTGATAAATGTTTATTTTCCAGACCCAGATGAGTCCACATTCAGGCACAGGTGTTAGGAGAAGCCATGGCTACATTAGGGAGCTGCCTTCTGCCTTATATCAAGTCAGACCATTGGTCCATCTAGCTCAGTAGAGTCTATGCTGAATAGTAGTAGCTCTTGAAGGTTTCAGACAGGAGACTTCCCAGCCCTCTCTGGAGATACCAGGGAATGATCCTGGAAAACTTGGGCATGCAGTGCACATACTCAACCTCTGAGCTAGATGGCCCCTCCCCATTTCCCAAATCGGCTATTGGGACTGTTAGACAACACAATAAGCCATGGTTAGGCCACTAATCCTTTTGCAGTAAATGGTTAGTAAGCATGTTTAAACCATGGTAACAGAGCTACCATGGTTAGGAATGGTTCACATAACACACTAAGTCATGGTACGACACACTAAGTCATGGTACACATGACACGTGGCGCCATAATGTTTAGCTCAAAATGCTTAACCACTGTGGCTTAGCATGTTGTCTGAACAGGGTCATCCTATCCCAGTGTTGCTAAGAAACTGTTGGGAGAAGAGGAGCAAGGTAGGGTGACCAGATAAAATCCAGGTCAGGGCTCATGTAACTTTAACAGTTGTAGAGAAAAGGGAATTTTAGCCAGTGTCATTTGATGCAATTAGTTCCTGGTGAAATTCCCTCTTCGTCACAACAGTTAAAGGTGCAGGCAATATACTAGAGTGACCAGATACACCTATTATCAAATCAACTCCCTCTCCTCCTTTCAAGACTTTCAAGACTTTCCCCACAGACACTTCAGTCCAACCTGACCTGTCCCAGAGTAGCCTGACCTTATCTTACTATTCACAATGAAAGCATGCTGGCAAAGTTCTGTTTCCTGCCTGGAGCCCATCTGCCCCTGTTCTTCCCCTGACATCCTTCCACCCACTGATTCTGGTTTAGGAACTTCTGGCTGTCAAAGGCCCAGAACATGTGTCACAGCTTTCTCAAATATGGTGCCCTCCAAAGTGTTGAACTACAATTCCCATCAGCCCCCAGCTGTGGATGATGGGGGCTGTAGTTCAACACATTTGAAGGATCCCTGGTTACGGAAGGCTGATCTGTTGCTTGTGCCTGTTTGTGATGTTGGGGTGGGGGGAATCCCAGTAAAAAATTGTCACACCTTGCAACTTGTACATATTGAGAAACATATCAACAGACCATCTGCTAATTATTACATGGAATATAGGAGAAGCAGCAATGCTTTTCTATCCTAGAGCTCAGGGCGTTGGGGAAGAAGAAAGTAAATCAAATTTATTTATGTTGACAGATTCATTATTTTTTATTGAAGTTTTATTTTGTTTGAAATTTTCCACTGTCATAGAAATTTGATGTGTCTGCTGTCAGAGATATTTTTAATCATCTGCATTGACCTTCCAGATTTGCTAAGAAGCCACAAGGAAAGAATGCATTTCTTTCTCGGCCTGCACATTCTTCGCTTACCATGTATTTCTTCGTATGTCTGCTCAGAAGAGAGTCCCGATGGGACTTACTTCCAGATAAATGTATATAGAATTGCAGTCTCACAGAACAATCCTAACTGGGGCAGGGGGAGGGAAATGATGTGGTTGATGATCCACCACTTCTAAAGCCCTGCTGGCACATGCCAGCCAGGGCAGGAGGTGTGGGAAGAAGGTTTCCTGCAAAGAGGCACAGTGGATCTCTGTTGTTATTGTTGTTTAATTCCATTGGTTTCAGTGGGTGGAGTTAGCTATTGAGCTCATGTGCTAGCTGACCCTGGAGCCTCTTAGGAGGACAAATGTACTTTGGACCCAGGTTGACCTCCAGTATCAGAGGCAGTAGCCAGTATACACCAGTTGCTGGAGAGCATGGGTGGGAGGGTGCTGTTGCCCCATTTCCAGCTTGTGGGTCGCTGGTCGAAAGCTGGTTGGCCACTGTATGACCAAAGTGCTGGACAAGATAGACCATTGGTCTGATCAAGCATGGCTCTTCATATGTCTTTATGTTCTTAGCCATAAAATGGCTTTGTTTCAGGGCCTACCACTGAAAGAATCACTGCCAGTGACAGAATTATGCCCACCAAGGTTTGTGTGGGCATACGGAGGGCTTCTACAGTGGGCATACCCCACCACCAACTTCTACCACATCCTAACCCCATTGGATGTCCATCCTAGAGGGTTAGGATTGCATTCTTCATCTACTAAGCACTGGTGAGTTTTTTAATGGACATCTGTAGTGTCCACATGAAAGGGTGAAGGAGGGATATTGAGCAAATCAATACCATCTCTTTTATCTTCCTTTGCTTCACTTCACTTTCAAAACAAAACAAAACAACAAATCTATTTGGTTGCTTTTTGAAAAAAAAATGAGGTGGAAGAGAGGATCCATCTTTCATTGTCAATGTCTCCTCTCCTAACAACTCCACATCAAAGTTACCATACACAGGCTTCCTCAGTTTATTGACTATGTATTCTCATTACTATTTATGCAAGTGCCGTTACATGCAACAAAGAATGTCGCTTTCCCTAGTGAACCCTCACAGAGGAATTACGCAGGAGCCATAAATGCCAATCAAATTTGTCTTTGAAATTCTCACCCTATTCTCTCTCTCTCTCTCTCTCTCCACACACACACACACACACACACACACATATATATATATATATATATATATTGCAGGATGTGTGATAGTGCTGTCAAACTTTTATGGGTTCACTGAAATCTTCAGAATGCCAAAGGTTTCATAAAAATTGTTATGGATAAAAAAAATTGGTTGGATAAGAGTAGAACAATTTGAGTTGGGTCTTGACCTAGTCAGGCTCAGAGCAGACCCACTGAAATCAATGGGACTTAAGTTAGTCATGACTAACTACATGACTCAGTTAGGTTTCATTGATTTCAATGGGTATATTCTAAGGATAAGTAAGTCTGCATCCAACTAGGCTGACCATACCGAAAGGAGGACGAGGTTCCTGTAACTTTAACAGTTGTACAGAAAAGGGAATTTCAGCTGCTGTCATTTGTATGCATGTAACACCTGGTGAAATTCCCTCTTCATCACAACAGGTAAAACTGCAGGAGCCCTGTCTTCTTGACCAGATACAGGAGCCCGGTCCTCCTTTCCATATGGTTACCCTACATCCAACCCTATGTTTTTCCATTTTGCTTTAAAATACAAATATGTCCATGAAATTCTTAGACTTGTGACTTCGGTGGGTTTTTGTTTTTACAATATGGCACTAGGTGCTAGATTTATTGTATCCTTGCCTCAGGTTAATGAGATTTTAATATTAATAAATAAAAAGCAAGGCTATGATGCAGCTATGTAATTGCAGATTTTAACTTGCAATGAATTTTGAAATGTCCTGAGTTGCAGCTTCCTGTTGGGACTGGAATGTTCTCAACCTGTTCATTTGCCTGCGGCTGGGAAGCAAAATTTCAGTATCAATAGGATGACAGCTCCTCTGAGGGACATTTTGGCAGTCTCTAAACTGCAGCATTGCGACAGTGACTAGCATTGCTAGAATATCCCTTCTATGTTGATTTTAATGTATATAAGAAATGGGTCTAACAGCTTTTATTCACTGTTGAATCAGGCACAACTTCCACAGCAGTTGAGTAAGTTCCATCCATAAGGGGAAAGCACATCTGGTGGTCCTGGTTACCTTTTGCCGGTATTAAGTGCAACACATCACTAGCAGTCCTCAAAATCCTTTTTCCAGAACTGCCCCATTGAAGCAAGTCAGACAGTTCTGCAATGAGCAGTTTTCGAGATTGTAGCCATGTTGTAAACATTTCAACCTGATCCAATTAAGCAGGGATGGAACACCTTTTCCAGCCCAAGAGCCAAACTGGAAAGGGGGAAAGGCCTCAGTGGCCACATTCCATCTACAAGTAGAGCCAAAGGCAAATGTGACTATTATCATGTTTTGCCTATGCAGGACAAGGCTTCTGCATGAATCACTCAGTAGCAATTTCAAATAGCATCCCAAACACCAAGCCTCTGATAATAATCTGCAATGATCAGGTATAGAGCCGCTCGCGAACCACCACCACCCCGCCGCTCTTCCAATTGTGCATCCTTTGCCAGTGACAGCCCTTCCAACTATGCCCAAATGGCACTTTGGAGGGACTGTCACCCATTCACCAACCCCTCCCCACATCCTGGGTCTTCAACCTATGGCAGTAACTGTTCTGAATGGGAGCCTCAAAAAGAGTGGGGGGGGGGCTACAATGTTCTTAAACGGACATGCTAGAGACTCAGGGAAGTGTGGAATTGATGTAGAGTAGCCACAAGTGTCAGTTCAATCCTTAAAACCCTGAGGATCACCTTGCTAAGTGGGCGATCTTGTCCCCTATTCCCAACCTGTAATGTTTAACCTATTTGCCTATATGCACTCCCATCTTGTCAGTTTCCTTGTGTGTTTCATACTGTACTTCTGTTCCCTTTGACAGCTGAAACATACAAGACAAGGCTATTTATATTTGACAGCCATAAGTGCCCACTTGCACAACTTCGGAAGACCCCCAATAAACAAAACAAAAAACAAACAAATGAACATATTTGTGCAAATTCCTGGGGCCAAAAGAGAGATAGAGATAGATATAGATGATGTAGATTTTTGCCCCATTTGCACAAATCTTGGGGGCCAAAAACAACAACAACCAGGAAACAAAAATGGGGGTCAGAGCAAAGAGGAAAAATTGGACAGGCCTGCAAGTTGGGTTCTGCCATGCAGGACTCTGGGATACCAGGTGGAGGACTAAGGGGAAGAAAAGGGAGAACAACCCATGGAAAGCCCAGACGTCTGTTGGGCACACTATGGGTTGTTCTGAAAATAACCCACACAGCATAGCTTATTTGCTGGGTTAGTTGCTGTGTTATGTGAACGTGACCATAGAGTTTATATTCAGAGATGACCATACCCCACTGGTTCTCTATTTTTTTCAGGGTATTGAAAGGTTAGTTACCCTCTTAAAAGAAAAGAAGAAGCTTGAGGCAGGATGGGGAGCGCCTGGCAAAGGCCACATCCACCCAAGGGCCAGAGGTTCTCCATCCCTACCACAACGCAAGATCCTTATAGGAACTTGTACAAGCAGAAAGCACTTCTGATTTTGCACTTGGATGGGATCAATGTTTCTTTCTGGTGATAGCTGCTTAGAACTTTATGGAGGGCCACTCTGGATGGCCCCAGCCCTTGGGTTGGGGAATGCTGAGAGCCAGCACAGTGTAGTGTAGGCTGACCAGATAAAATCCAGGTCAGGGCTCATGTAACTTTAACAGTTGTAGAAAAAAGGGAATTTCAGCCAGTGTCATTTGTATGCAATTAGTTCCTGGTGATATTCCCCCTTCATCTCAACAGTTGCATGCCCTATACTAGAGTGACCATATACAAAAGAAGGCAGGGGCCTGCAACTTTAACAGTTGCAATGAAGAGGGAATTTCACCAGGAACTTATTGCATACAAATGACACTGGCTGAAATTCCCTTTTCTCTACAACTGTTAAAGTTACATGAGCCCTGACCTGGATTTTATCTGGTCAGCCTAGGTAGTGTTTCTTTATTTATTTGTTCATTGCATTTATATCCTGTCTTTTTTCTCCAAGGAACCCAAGTTGGTGAACAGAATCCTCCTTCTCTCCACTTTATCCTCACAACAACTCTGTGAGGCAGGCTGGGCTGAGAGTCTGACTGGCCCAAAGTCACCCAGTGAGCTTCCATGGCTAAGTGGGGACTAGAACCCGGATCTCCTGATTCCTAGTCCAACACTTTAGACACTACACCACACTGGCTCTGGTTAGAATGTTGGGCTATGATTGGGCAAATCCAGGTTCTAATCCACCTGCAGCCATGGGTGATCATGGGCCTGTCATCGTCTCTTGGCTAACCTACCTCACAGGGCTGATGTGAGGCTAAAAGCAGGGGTGGGGAGAATGTTGGAGGAAGCACAGGATAAATAAATATTCAGGAGCACAGGGGATTCTGCTAGAAGCCCCCTTCCCAAGTATGAGCAGAACACTCCACACATAATAGTAGTAGTAGTAGTATTAATGGAGGCACAGCCGTGCCTCCATTGTTAAGGGCCGTCAGTAAAAAACACATTCCCCCATGTTAAAGTGATAATTGGTGGGGGGGTCATTCTAAGAGCCATAAAATAAAAAATGTTTCATCAACATTTCTGAAATTTACAGGTGCCATAAAGAAATGTTTGTTTTACATTACCTGAAAATTTCAAGAAGATTGGTGAAAGACTGAGGGAAGGACAGCAGTTTAAGGTAGAAAAGGAATACAAACCTGTCTCCCTGCTTTTGTAAAATTTACTTCCGGGTTGAGACTTTTGTGCTCACAATTTGCATAATTTCGAGAGCCTTATTACTTAATCCAGTGGTGGGGTCTTCTTCCTCCTTGACTGTAGTTGGTGGAAAGCTTTTCGTTTTTTAAAAATTGCCTTCGGTTGACTTTTAAGGACTATTTTAACCTCTCTGTCAAGTCAATGAGGCGGCCATCTTCCCACATAGCTCGAGGCATGCTCTGTAGCGTCGCTCTCCCCCCTCCCTCCTGCCTTAGAATGTGGGGTGGGTGAGTGAAATGGCCGCTGCCTCTAGCACAGACCTTTTGAGTGAAGAAGAAGAGTTTCTCTTTTCTCTTCTGGAACATGCATTCCTTTGGCTCTGAGAGTATTTGGGGCTATCTTCATAAGGCCGGTTTGCTCTTTTGCTCCCTGGTGAAGCAGGGTGTGGTTCCTCTGGATCCATGGTAACCTGATCTTCAGATCTCTCCTGGGAATAGGTGGCTATACCTTTCTTTCTATCCCCACCCCACCCCATGCACACTCAGTTCTCCTTCCCTCTTTTCTAAGAGTTTGGTCCATACTGCTATAAAGTTGAAAGCTTCAAACACTTCATTTAATTAGTTTGGGCCGGTGTTAAGTTTTAAGTACAACGTTGAAACCTTTCAAAGTGCTTCTGGGCCTACAACGCTGGTTTCGGCCTAGTCACCCTGTTTTTCTAATACGGTTTAGAAACAGTTGAGCTGTCGTGTATTTTGCATAGTGTACACACATGAATTTTCTTTCTAATCCTTGCAGTCTACACTGGCTCCCTCCTTGATGTGTTTTTGGATGCAGACAAACCCTTTTTTGTTCCAGCAGGCCTTTGGCAAATCATCTGGACCTCTGTCTATACCTTTGACTTTTAAATTGTTATGTATTTAAAATGTTTTAAATGCTTTAATATTGAAAAGTATTTAATTATATTTTTAACTTTTGTATATTTAGGCTGACCATATGAAAAGGAGGACAGGGCACATGTAACTTTAACAGTTGTAGAGAAAAGGGAATTTCAGCCAGTGTCATTTGTATGCAATTAGTCCCTGGTGAAATTCCCTCTTCATCACAACAGTTAAAGTTGCAGGCACTATACTAGAGTGACCATATACAAAAGAAGGCAGGGCCCCTGCAACTTTAACTGTTGTGATGAAGAGGGAATTTCACCAGGAACTAATTGCATACAAATGACACTGGCTGAAATCCCCTTTTCTCTACAACTGTTAAAGTTACATGAGCCCTGTCCTCCTTTTCATATAGTCAGCCTAGTATATTCCTATTTATAGGTTTTAGCTGTATATGTTTTAGTTTTGTAAGGCTGCTCTGAGGCCCAGCATTGGGCAAAAGGCAGAATACTACTATTACTACTACTAGTAGTAGTAGTAATGTTTCAGATTTCACTTCTGCATCTGATGTTCTTTTGCATTTACTTTTCTTTATAAACTATTCATATCTTACGACTTCTTGTGTGGCATGTTTTCATTGGTTTAACAAGTTAAAAGGGGTATTCACTATTTTCATGCTTATGTTATAAAATGTATTTTCAACAGGCCTAGTAACTTCAAGAGTAACAGAGTTGGGGGAAATCCTCAATCTCTTTGCTATCTGAGGCACTGAGTAAGGGACCCCTCGAGATAATTTAGACTGACCCCCACCACAAAACACTATTCCCCCTTCTGAAGAGATCTGGACCACAGACTACTAAAGACAAACAAAGTAGCAGGCCATAATAACAGTTGTCATGTGGCCATTTGCCTTATGAGGCAGGTGCTCTGCGGGCTACCAAATGGAGGGACTAACAGGCCATAAAGTTGCTTGGCTGGGTGTGCCAGAAATCCAGCCTCAACACTCCTGGAAGGTCCATGTTCTATAGCACCTGCTGTCAGATGAACTTGAGGGAATCCCACCCTCCACCCCTGGGTTTAATTTACTGGCTCCCCCTGGCTGGGCCTTGCAGGAAACTATAGAGACAGACAAAGCAGGCATTCATAGCACACATAGAATGCTGAGACTGGCAAATCTAAAAGCAAGTGTGTTGCTTTTCAAGAACCAAGGAAATTCAATGGGTCTTCCTTTTGAGTAAATATCTAGGGATGGAAATGCAGCCTGTGCAAGAACTGAGTAGGGTGACCATATTTGGGAAACCAAAAAAGAGGACACCTAGTGGGGTGGCAGGAAAATGGCTTTCTGGGGCCACCTTAAAGTCCCCAATTGGAGCGGAGGAGGGGAAAGCATGTCATTCTCACCCCACCCCACTGCTCCAATCAGGCCCTTTTCTATAATGCCTGGGAATGACATGTTTTTCCCTTTTAAGGCCTTGATTGGAGCAGTGGGAGAGAAAGACACACCTCCAGAAAGCATGTCATTCCCCCCTGCCACGCTAATGGTGGCCTTAAAAGGGAAAGTGTGTAATTCCAGGTCATTATAGACTATTGCATAAAATCCCCCCTGACACCGAGGATAGAACAAAAACCAGGAGAAATCTGGGGAAATCCTGACAGTTTTTTATTATTACTTATTATTGCATTTATATCCCACCTTTTTTCCGCCAAGAAACCCAAGGCAGCATACATAATCCTCCTCCTTTCCACTTTATCCTCACAACAGCAACCCTGTGAGATGGGTTGGGCTGAGAGTCTGCAATTGGCCCACAGTCACCCAATGGGTTTTCATGGATAAGTGGGGAGAAGAACCCAGATCTCCCAGCTCCCAGTCCAACACTTTAGCCACTAGGCCACACCCTAGTGGTCACCCTAGAATTGAGCCATGCCAAGTTGGAAGCAGATCGGTTCGTGCCTTGATTTTTAGGATATTTTTTTTAAAAGTTTGACTTCAATTTTTTTTCTAAAATTCAAGGCATGAACCAATCTGCTTTCAACTTGGCATGGCTAAAGCCTTACTTAAGAGGTACCATGGTGCCAAGTTTCATCTCTTCATCTTTACTTTCTTTTTCTTTTTTTTAATGTACTGCTCAAGGCCCTAGACCCCAAAGAGGAGTATTGGGTTTGAAGTTTTAAAAATTCCTAAAACTCAAGGCATAAACAGATCTGCTTCCAACTTGGCATGGCTCAATCCCTACTTAAGAGCTACCATGCTGTCAAGTTTCATCCCTTTATCTTTAAAAATGATGGAATTGTAAGCATTTTAGTTAATTAAAAAAATTAAATTGAAGTTTTAAACACTTCTAAAAAACAAGGGATGAACTTCCAACTTGGCATGTCTAAATCCATACTTCAGAGCTACCATGGTGCCAAGTTTCATCTTTTTATCTTTAATTTCATTTTTTAAACTTGTACTGCTCAAGGTCCTGGACCCCAAAGAGATTTCTGTTTCAACTTTAAAAAATTCCTAAATATCAAGGCATGAACGGATCTGCTTCATACTTGGCATAGCTATATCCCTACTTAAGAGCTACCATGATGCCAGGTTTCATCTCTTTATCTTTAAAAATGAGGGAGATGCAAGCATTTTGGTTGATTTATTAATGTTAAAAGTGAGTTCAACACATAACACTAGCTTTGATTTTATATTGGATGTCAAGATGGTATAACATTCTGGCTGACGCTGGCTTGGTTGTCAACTGTATAATATCCAGTCATCCGTTACACAAAGCCATGAAATTCATTAAACAAAAAACCTACGGTTTACAAAAACAATGTTAAGGCTCGACAGATTCCAACCAAGCACCAAAAAGCAGGGAAATTGGGAGTTAAGGCTCACAAGCCTTAATGCCACATCCTCCCTAAGGAGGCAGAAAGTGCAAGTGAAATTCTCATTCTCCCAAAGCAGATAAACCATGAGGACAGGGTGGAGAATATGATATGCAGAGGTGACTGTGGGGTTGTGGAAAACTGATCACGAACAACTTAGGGCCACCTACTTCTCTTTTTTTGTTTAGAGCAGCCCTTCCTCAACCTAGTGCCCTCCAAAGGTATTGGACTACAACTCCCATCATTGCAAGTCAGTATGTCCCATGGTCAGGAATGCTGGTGTCATCTCAAACACCTGGAGGGCAGCAGGATGGGGAATACTGTTCCATACCTTTACCAAATACAGGGTCTGCCCAATACTTTTCTCACACACACATCTCACATATAGCAGCACTCTTGATAACAAAAGGGGCACTATTCATTACAGATCTAGAACCAGAGCATGTGCCAGGCACTTCCAACTTTTGGTCAATATCCTGCCTTTCAAAGAACCAATGGTTTTTTTCTTTAAATGTATTTATAAAAAATATACTGTTCACTCCCCACAATCTCTGCACAATACATCATCTCATCAAAGCAACAGTGGAGCAGAAGAGGTTTAGTTTGGCTGTCTTGAACACCTTTCAGATGAGATTAGTTTGCAATCCTATACCTCTTGGGAGAAAGCCCTAGTGAATTCAGTGGCACTGGCTTCTGAGAAGACATGTATAGGAGTCAACCTTCTCCAGCCTGGTGCTCTCCAGATGTGTTGCACTGTAACTCCCATGTTATGTGTTATGGGGAAGACAAAAATCAATTCATACTTAATTTTAAAATAATACCCATGAAAGGATTAGGTGGTAGCTCTGCCTTTGATCTCACACTGCTGAACAAGTAAGAGAAATCCTTTATCTGATATTCAAGAAACAGACATCCTATGCCATGTGTTGAAAACTAATGTTGATGTCTGAAGGGCTATCTGGATTAGGTATTCAAGATTCATTCACTGTTGTTTCATTTGGTTTTGACAGTTTATTTAAAGTGATGCAGCTCTTTTGTAGTTCCTTGATTGATCACATATCTTAATGCTGGAAACCATCATACTTTAGTACAGATGTGGGCAGAAAATAGATCTATCCTGATGATTTGGACATCAACTCGCGACATTCCTGATAACTGTCCATGCTGATAGGGGCTTTAACAAGTTGAATTCCAAAACATCTGGAGATCTACATTCTGCCTTCCCTTGTTCTTGAACAACATTCCCCAACCTAGTGCCTGTCAAATGTGTTGGGTTGTGACTCTCAACATAAGGAGATGCTCTAAGAAATGAGAAGTAGCTGGTCCTAAGTTGTTCATCATCATTTCCCACAACCCCACAGTCACCTCTACATATCAAATTGCATATCTAGATTTTTGAGATGACAAGTCCCAGCATTCCTGACCATGGGACATACTGACTTGCAATAATGGGAGTTGTAGTCCAACACCTTTGGAGGGCACCATGTTGGGGAAGGGCTGCTCTAAATAAAAAAAGAGAAGTAGGTGGCCCTAAGTTGTTCGTGATCAGTTTTCCACAACCCCACAGTCACCTCTGCATATCATATTCTCCACCCTATCCTCATGGTTTATCTGCTTTGGGAGAATGATAATTTCACTTGCACTTTCTGCCTCCTTAGGGAGGATGTGGCGTTAAGGCTTGTGAGCCTTAACTCCCAATTTCCCTGCTTTTTGGTGCTTGGTTGGAATCTGTAGAGTCTTAACACTGTTTTTGTAAACCGTAGGTTTTTTGTTTATTGAATTAGTATTAGTATTAGTATTAGTATTAGTATTTATTACACTTATATACCTCCCCATAACCAAAGCTCTCTGGGCGGTTTACAAAAATTAAACAGATTAAGCATTAAAAAGACAATATACAAAATTTAAAACCATAAAACAGCTGTCATTAAATCACTTTAAAACATTTTAACTGTTAAGCCTGGCCACAGTAGTTAGGATTCCTACTATAGTCTCATGCTGGAGACAGAGGATTGGATGTGGTTTGAGAGAAGCTTTCCTTCCCATGGGGTACACACACATGTTTGTCCCACCATCACTTCTGGTCAAGCACAGGGTGTTGTTTTCCTTGTTCCAGATTTTCAAAACAATTCCGTTTCCTCGAACAAGTGTTTAGCACAGTTTCCAGTCTTTTATCCCCGGCATCTGTGTTGACACCTGTGTTATCATGAGATTACTGTATCATACATAAACATCTCATTTTCAGGAAGCTGTTATCAGTGATGCATTATGAAAAATGGGAGATAACATGCAGTACAATATTTCAAGAAAGTCATGTCTAAAAGATATAACAAACCTTGGGGACTGTGACTCTTGAACAGGGTGAAAAAATCTGACCCCGGGACTCTGCAGCATCTGTCTTTTGATGCTAAAAAATCAGACAGACCCTAGAGAGAGGAGAGGAACAGCGGACATGAAACCAGAAGAAGCAATGTTGAGATTGAGAGAAGAGCAGAAGACATTTCTGGCAACTGAAGCAAATATTAACATTCCTTTCATAAATTTGCTGAAAGTACCCTTTGTTAGCTATTTCTGTTAACAGAAGTGAAGACTTAATTTTTAACAACAAAAATACATAAAAGGAGCTATAGTTCTGTATCCAATGCTAGTGAGACTCTGAATTTTAATTTGTCAGGTGGGGGAAGGGAGTAACAGAAGAAATATAAACAGATTGGAAGGAAATGAGGCATTGCATGCTATTCCCTTTCAAAGTAAAAGAGATATTTGAGGAAAAAGAGCCATTGGGACATGCTAGTCTATATGGGCTGGTGGGGGGGGGAGAGAAAGATTTTGTTAAGGCTGATAGGTTTGGGAAACCATTTTAATGATTTTCAAATGGAAATATGTCAAAGAGAGAGGGGGACAAGCTGAAACTCAATGAGTAAAAAAGCAATAGTGGCCTCCATTTTAGTCAGGCCAGATTCTGACCTGACTTTGAATTCTTTGATTTTAATTTTAAAGTGTTTTATATTTTATGTTTGTAAGCTGCCTTTGAGGGCTATGCCCAAAGAGGCAACCTAAAATATTTATATAAATAAATATTAAATAAATAAATACACACACACACACGACAAAGCCAATTACTCAAAGTTGAACATCAAATGTAAAAATAATCAAAAGGCACATCAAAGCAATGGCACTATCCTACCTGTGATGAAAGTAGAAAATGGCAGATCTCTAAAGCAGGACATTTCCCCTCCCCCACAAAAAAAATCTTTCTGAGAAGGGGACTGAAACATTGGTCCTTTTGATCCTTGATATGATCTCTGGGTTAGGGGGATGGGGATAGCTCATCATGAGCCTTTCTGTATGAGGCATTTATTGTGTTCGTGATTCCTCACTCAGGGTAGTTTGCAGATGTTTTACATGACTAAAGGCCCTTTCCACACCAGGCAAAATGCCTGAGATGGCCCCTGGCTGCTCCCTGTGAGTCCAAATGATGCACAGGGAGTCCCTGGGTGAGGGGGGCAGGCACGGGATTTTCCTGGGTTAAAGGAAACCACAAAATCCTAATTCTTCTGCAGTCCTGGGAAATTCCCAGGACCATGGAAGATGTGCCTGCATGCCCTGGTGTTGCTGCGCTTTCTCGGGAGTAAGCGTGGCAGCACCGAAGGCCACAGAGTCACACCGTGCAGCTCCATGACCATCAGGAGAGAGGGGGACAGCAAATTCACCATCCCTAGGATGGCAGGGGAGGGCCCTCCGATCGCGCACAGGTGTTGTTGTTGTTGTTTTTTAACTTACCTTTGTGGAGGAACGCTTGTGTGCTCTCCGTTGAAGGGGAAAAAAATGGCGGCTGCGACTTGCAACAGCTTGGGAGAAGCCTGGGCCATCGCGTTTTTTATGTGTATTGGGCGAGCCGATCCTGGAAGTAGCTACTTCCAGGATCCCTCACCCTGAGCCCTCTATCCTGCTATGGTATAGAAAGGGAGATAGTCATTCTCATTATTATTATTACATGAAACCATTTGGGGGGGGTTCTAACAAGGAGAGGAAAGTCTTGACCTGGCGCCGAAAAGATAACAGTGTTGGCACCAGGCGAGCCTCATCGGGGAGATCATTCTATAATTGTGGGGTCACCACTGAAAATGCCCTCTCCCTTGTTGCCATCCTCCATGCTTCCCTCGGAGTAGGCAACTGGAGGAGGACCTTAGATGTGGATCGTAGTGAATGGGTAGGTTCATGTTGGGAGAGGCATTCCAACAGGTATTGTGGTCCCAAGCCGTGTAAGGCTTTATAGGTTAAAGCCAGCACCTTGAATCGGGCTCGGAAACATATAGGCAGCCAATGCAAGTGGGCCAGAGTAGGTCTTATATACCCTAGAAGAACCCACAAGCTACTAACCTGCTCCTTCAGGGGGAGTGTAACCCCATCCAGAACAGGTTGAAGACCTTCCATCTTGTCAACAGAACCACCCACTAACAGCATCACAGTCTTGTCTGGATTGAGTTTCAGTTTGTTAGCCCTCATCCAGTCCATTGTCGCAGCCAGGCACTGGTTCAGCACATCCACAGCCTCACCTGATGAAGATGAAAAGGAGAAATAGAGTTGTGTGTCATCGGCTTACTGATGACAACACACTCCAAAACTCCAGATAACCACAACCAATGGTTTCAAGTAAATGTTAAACAGCATGGGGGACAAGACTGACCCCTGTGGCACCCCATACTGGAGAGCCCACAGAGCCGAGCAATGTCCCCCAAGCACCACCTTCTGGAACCGACCCACCAAGTAGGATCGGAACCACTGCAATGCAGTGCCTCCCACTTCTAACTCAGCCAGTCATCCCAGAAGGATATCATGGTTGATGGTATCAAAAGCCGCTGAGAGATCAAGGAGAATCAACAGAGTCACACTCCCCCGTCTTTCTCCCAACATAGGTCATCATACAGGGCAACCAAGGCTGTTTCCATGCCAAAGCCAGTCCTGAAGCCGGACTGAAATGGATCCAGATAATCAGTCTCATCCAAGAGTGTCTGGAGCTGGCCCGCAACCACTCGCTCAAGGACTTTGCCCAGGAATGGAACATTTGCCACCAGCCTACAGTTATTGAGATTTTCAGGGTCTAGGGAAGATTTCTTCTGGAGTGGTCTCACTACCTCCTCTTTCAAATGGCCTGGGACCACTCCCTCTCGCAGAGAGGCATTAATAACTTCCCTGGCCCAGCCAGCTGTTCCATCCCTGCTAGCTTTTATTAGCCAAGAGGGGCAAGGATCCAATACCGAGGTGGTTGCACAAACCTGTCCAAGCACCTTGTCAACATCCTCGAGCTGTATCAACTGAAACTCATCCAAGAAAACAGGACAAGCCTGTGCTCTGGACACCTCACTAGATTCACCTGCTATAACACAGGGGTCTAAGTCCTTGTGGATGCCCAAGATTTTAATACATGTACTTTTAATACAGACAAGATGGAAGTGCTGTGGGTTGGGAAACCAACTACTCTAGATTATGGTTTACAACTGGTCCTAGATGGGGTTTCCCTTCCCCTAACAGACCAACTGTGCAATCTGAGAGTCCTCCTGGATGCTTTGCTAACTGGAAAGCCCAGGTGAATGAGGTGACCGGGAGTCCATTTTACTAGCTTACGTACCCTATCTAGAGAGGACAGGCCTTGCCTACTTCTCCGGTGAAAATATGCCTCCCACCCCACCATTGTCCAGCTGTTCAACAGAAACACAAGTTTCCAGGCTGAGGTGTCCCCTTGAATGTACAGTTCTGCCTTCAATTTCTTTATCATGAGACCAATAATAATAGAGTCTATGAGGAGGAAAACTCCAATTATTGACCAAGATTGTGAAAACTTATGGTGTTAATTTTCCCCTTGTTGATACATCAATAATGTATAGCATATCCAACAAACACAGCTTGAGCAGCAAAACAATCAGCATAAAAATCCATAGAACCAAATCATAACCATGAATCATAATTCTTTGCTCAGGTTTAGGAACGTTTTGCATGCACTTAAGATACCAAAATACCAAATTGCATTCTGTTGCTACGAAACGTCTTTCAGTGGGTTCTTAAACATGCATATCAAGATTTACCGATTTCTTCTTGACCAAAGAGCCTAGGACTTATTTCCCACACTTTGGCAAATAGCTATCTCGTCAAGATTTCAGATCAAGAGCTGCGTTAAAGAATGCCCAGGTCATGCCCTTGGGTGTAATTTCTTCCTCATGCAGCCTTTGAAGTAGCACTGTAGGCAGAGAGTCCATTTTTTAAACACCATTTGTCCTGACACCTAGGAAATGAAACAAGCCCTCTCTTGACACAAGTCAAGTCATTTTACCTGGCTCTTGACATATCTGCATCTACAATGGCAACACTGTAAGGAAAAAGTAAGGGGGGTGCCATGGAAATAGTTAACTGCCCCAACTGGTTAAGAAAAGTACAAGTGGGAAGTTTTATAGGAACGTAATGTTGCTGGATCAGATCAAGGTCCATTTAATCCAGCACTTTGACTCCAATAGTGTCCAGCTAGATGGCCTTAAATAAGAACTTAAGAAGAACCATGCTGGATCAGACCAAGGGTCCATCTAATCCAGCACTCTGTTCATACAGTGGCCAACCAGCTGTTGACCAGGGGTCCACAGGCAGGACACGGTGAAGCAGCACTCTCCCATCCATGTTCCCCAACAACTGGTATATATAGGCTTACTGACTCTGATACTGGAGGTAACACATAGCCCTCAGGATTAGCACACAACTAGGGCACAATGGTGAAAAGCCATCCTCGAATGTTGCCTGCAACATTTACTAACCAGAGGAAGAACACTTCTTAACATAGCCAATTTGTTTAGTTCATGGGTGCTGAACCTGGTCCTCTAGGGACCCCAATATGCCCCCCAAGGTTCCCCCTCCTATGGAATTCCCTGCCTCTGGAGGCCAGGCAGGTGCCAACTTTGTTTCCCTTCTGGCGCCTCCTGAAAACATGTTGTTCCAGGAAGCCTTCCCTTAATAACCAGCTGCTGTTTTATTTTGTACTTTGTTTCTTTTAAAAAATCTATTTTGAATGTGTTTTTATTCTGTTTTTATTCTATTTTATTTTGTCCACCACCCCAAAATTCTGAATGGGGAGCAGTATATAAATATTGTGAGTAAATAAATAAATAAATAAATAAGGTTCCCCAGACAGCCACACTCCTTTTTCCAGCCTCACCACCTTTCCGTCAAACGCTGATCATTCGGTGGCACCCTAGCTTTTGTGAGTTCTTCTCCCTACCTTTTCTGCCCCAAAGGCTGAAATGCCTCTCCTAAGGCTTAATTACTGGCTAAAATATGCCATTTTGGCCCAGATCCACCTTTGGAATGTGGTCACAGGAAGCTTCTCCAAAAGAGAATCCAGCCTTCGGGCTGAAAGAGGTTCTGCACTTCTGATTTAACGATTTTATTTATTTGTTTTTTGCCTTGTAGTAGCACACTGCATATTTGAGAATGTGCGTGGCGGATGTCATCAGACAAAGTAAAATAAATTTGAGTCTACACTGTTGTTGTTTTTAAATGGGAAATAGTAAAAGCAGCTCCACTAATGCTGAGTGAAGTTTCTAGCTGGTGTAAATTCACGGCAGGTATGAGTTTTCCATACAGAAGGGGCTGCAAAAATTCCATTAAATCCTCTTCTCTGACTCCAGAATAACTGCAATGCTTCCACAAGTTTGATTGACACCTTGGTAGACATGGCGCTAATAGTCTTGTGTATAACACTGTGCAGATTTTACTCTGAGGGCCAATTTTAATTCAGGTGAAAATGCCATTGATTTCAATGTTCCATTAAGTAGTTTTGCCTTGGGCCGATTTGAGTTTAATACTGAATATTGCATTGCTGGATAGGAAGAAAAAATCTTTATTGCCTTGAGGACTGAGTGGTAGCCCTGTGAGGAAAAACAAGATATCAGGTAAATTGTTAACAAGGTTAGGCAGGGTCGTTTTACTGCTAGACATGGTATATACTGATATATAGGTTTTTAATAATAATAATAATAATAATAATAATAATAATAATACAATTAGCCTGTTAAGGAAAAACAGTTCGATTTTTAAGATTATTTAGTTCACATGAAGTCAGTGACATAAGACTAGTTTAAGTCAAAATTCTTTTTTGTTTAATTAGGAAATCAGATTGACCATTACCCACAAATGTTAACCAAGATAAGGCATACAGGAATGAGAAATGAAAACCTTACAAAACTGTAGTGCAAAGGACATGGAAATCTACTATAAGAAGATTGTTCCAAGTTGACCTACATGGCTTAATTTGGATCTGGGCTTACTTTCAAAATCAGTTTTCAGTTTGAGGGCTCAACTCTATATGCCTGGAAGATGAGATTGCCTTTAACCACGAGCAGTGATTTCCCCCCCCCCCCTTCTCTGACAACTGGCAGGTTTTAGTTTGAACAAGAGAGAGAGAGAGAGAGAGAGAGAGAGAGAGAGAGAGAGGTTTGTAAAGTAGGAAGTTAAACCTATGGCCCCCTCCACAAGGATGCGCTTTTGCGCCCGGTTCGGGGATTATGCGCATTATCGCGGAGGCGCATTTACGCCTAATCCCTCTGCATGGGAGGCGGCAAGAGGCGGCGAAGCGCATTAATTGATGTCCAAAAAGCGCTTTAGAAGACGTTAATGCGCATAATCGCTTGTTCGCACGGCGAAAATGCGCTTTAACGGCCGGAGCAAAATAAAAGTCGCTATTTAACGCGCATTCGAAAATGCGCATTATCGGGGAGATAACGCGCCTGTACGCCCGTTTTGCGCTCCACTGGTGTGGAGGTAAAATTTATAATGAGCCTTCAAGGCTCATTAAACGTCTCGTGTGGAGGAGGCCTAAGTCTCCACAGTTTAAGTCCAACATTCTGGCTTTCAAGGGCAGGGGCATAAGATTAGGGTAACCATATGAAAAGGAGGACATGGCTCCTTTATCTTTAACAGTTGTATAGAAAAGGGAATTTCAGCCAGTGTCATTTGTATGCAATTAGTTCCTGCTGAAATTCCCACATCATCACCACAGTTCCCTCTTCTTGACCAGATGCAAAAGAGGGCAGGGCTTGGGCAACTTTAACTGTTGTGATGAAGAGGGAATTTCACCAGGTGCTGTATGCATATAAATGATACCTGCTGAAATTCTCTTTTCTGTACAACTCTTAAGAATACAGGAGCCCTGTCCTCCTTTTCATATGATCACCCTACATAAGATAGATTCTTCATGTACATTATAGAACAGAATCAAGACCTGCTGACTCTTTTCCTTGCTTTCTTCAGCTCCTAGTTCACCCCTGGGTTGTGTAAACCAACAAGAGATTATGGGCTTCTCTACACAAGCAATGTATTGAACACTCGTGATTGGTCCCTCAGGGAAGTTACTGGGTCCCTTACACAATCTCATCAACTTCGAGGATGTCTCCTGTGCTTTCCCCCAGTAATCCCACTTTCAAAAAGATCAGAGTCAACGTGAAAAAGTGAGTTGTTCCGATCGATTGACTATGTGAAATGCCAGCATTGTGGTATAATTCAGCCACTAGATGGTGGTGTGTAATGGAAAAGATAGAAAAGAAAAGTTTTCAATTCAATTCAACTCAAATCACGTGTCTGTCATGTAAATGAGCCCATCATAATCCTGGAAAGAAGCCAAAAGGAGAAAGCCCTGGTAAGGATGCAGGATTTCAGCCTCATGTGATGAACCCTTAAAGATGATTTAGAAGTTACTATCTGAGAAACCCATTCATCTCACATGCCTCCTCCACTTTGCACATTATTCAAGGCAAGAAAAACAGAAACGTGATTCTGTTTCTTGACTTCTTTAATTGATAAAGCTCACCAACAAAAAAAGGGGGGTAGTTTTATGGTTTAGCTGGGAAGGGGTTGTAACACAGTGGCTGAGCATGTACTTTGCATGCAACAAGTCCTAGGTTCAATCCCTGGCATCTCTGGATGGAGCTGCTGGGAAAGACTCCAGCCTACAACCCTGGAGAGAGGCTGCCCGTCAGTTTACACAATACTGAGCTGGATGGACCAATGGTTCACCTCAATGTAAGGCAGCTTCCTTTGTAACTAGACATTACAGCAGAGATGTTGAACCTCTTTTAGCATCAGGCGGCCAAATTCAGCTTGAGGGCCAAATTCAGTTTCAAAAAAGTTCTGGGGGGCTGCATTTGAGTGGTGCGCAAGAGCAAAAGCAAAGGAGGCAGGGCCAAAATTCCTCAAATCCCAATACATTTTAGCTTAAAGCTCTTATTGCCTTAGGAGAGGCATTTTAGCTTTTTAGAGTGTTAGGGGAATGATTAAAACCAGAAACCACCAAACAATCTGGGGGAAGGGGAAGGGGGTGGAGCCAGAGGAATGGGGAGTGGCCATCTGGGGAACCTCAAGTGTTTGACTGGGACCCCAAGTGGCCTGGATTTGGATGCAGGTCTGAGGTTGTGCAGTCCTGCATCACAGGATAAAGATGCTGCCAATTCACAACTGCCCCACATGTCTTCTTCTGGCATCTCGTAAAACATATAGAGCACAATCCTATCTTTAGATAGCAAAAAAAAACCCCTACAACTCCCAGTATTCTCCAGCTAGCAAGGCTGGCTGGGGAATGCTGGGAGTTGTAAAACTTTCCCCTCTAAATATGTACAGGATTGCAGCCTTAGTTTTAAAAAAGGTGTTACATGCCATTCTTGCATCACCTTTCCCATCTGCAGAACGCCCCCGTTACATGATTTATTATTTAATACATTTATTTTTAAAAAAGTGATGAAGTACCCCTCCTTCTAATAAGCATTCAAGATGATATACAAATCAAATAAAACAATCGCTTAAGCCTTCAAAGGCCAGATCTACACCAAGCAGGATATAGTGGTATATGGTATGTGTCAATGGGCCCCAACAGTTGTCAATGCACTTCAATACCGCGATAAAACAGTAGTGTGGCTCCTGCCTTTTATATACCGCTTTCATACTGCTATATCCTGCTTGGCGTAGATGTGGCCCAAAAGTCTTGCTGTTTGAAACCACAGTAGAATGCTCTGGTAGCTGACTTTACCAAAGTATATATGTAACACACACACAAAAATGATTGGATAGATGACATGCGGATGTTTATCGTATCACCAGTAAAGCCCATTTAAAATCTTTGTACAACCAATTCAACATCAGTCAGGTTCAAATATGTAGACTGAGCAACTGATGAGGTGACTGGTTCAGAGAACATACTGCTGACATTTTCCACCTTAAACCCAAACTTTCTGCTAATGGAAAAAAAATAAAATAGTTATTTGTAAGTAGCAATGATGCAGAAAAAAAATTACCTAGCAATTGGTTTTGAGAATTAAAAGAATGCAATCTTTTTAACAGAACAAAGAGCAGAAAATCAAAAAAAATGATTTTGAAAGAAAAGCCATTCCCTTCATTGTGGGGAGACGGTCCATGAGAGAACACTATATGCCTGCCGCTCTGATCTCTTGATACCCTTGCCAAAACCCAAATCTGAAAAACAGGTTGCTTTCTTTAGCTACATTTTCTTCACTTTTGGAGCTTTCTGTGTGTCTGCAGTTGTAAGAAATACTGTGGCGAGAGCTTACAAAAAAGCTCATGGCTTACACAGAGAAGATAAGGATAAGGTTGGTATACTTGTTAAACAGAAATCACCCTGCTGGCTTTCCCTGCCAGTAAGCTTCTTCCTGCACGAGTTGTAACATGTGCATCATGACTCTTTAGGTAGGCCTGTCTCAAAAACAAGTCTCAGTTCAGCATCTCCACTTACTGTCTCCCTCCAGCTACTACAAAACATGGGTAGCTGGTTAGAGTATCATTTCCTGTTCCTAATTTCCCCCAAGCATTAAGAGATTCTGGGAGCAAGCATTATAGGCCAGGTTTGGTTTCTTTTTGTGGAGAGAGTACTATGATTTTTTTAGGTATACACACTGAACACTTGTGAGCAAGCAGACACTCATACCTGAGAGAGTACATTCTCCCTTACCAACCTGCCTGGTTACTGAGGTCATCGGAGGGAATGTTCCTGGTCATCCCACATGGACCTATAGCCCGATTGGAGTCCACCAGCAGAAGTTCCTTCAGTGTTGTGGCCCGTTTTCTTTGGAATTCTCTGCCGCTGGCCATCAAGCAGGTACCAATACTGTGCTGCTTCCGGTGCCTCCTGGAAACAGCTCTTTTCCAGGAAGCATTCCTCAACTGAACAGCCACGCTTTTTATTGGCATTCTGTTCTAAAATAAACAATTTTAATATGCTGTTTTAATCTTTTTACTGTTTTATCTCTTACGTTCAGCATTCTGGAGTGTTGCAGAGGCAAGATCTACATTTAGGCTAGATCTACATTACTGCTTTACAGCAGTATTGAAGTGGACTGATAACTGTTGGTGCACATTACACATTCCATATACCACTTTTCATAGTGTAATTTCCTGCTGTTGTTTTTCATTCCACATCATCCAAAATACCACAACAAATGTTATAGTGTGTCCTGCAAGGTATAAATGTGCAAGAGGAACCAACTTCAGCTGGTGGCCCAGCCACGCCCCTACCTGGACAGGGATAACCTGGCTTCAGTTGTCTACGCTCTGGTAACCTGCAAGTTAGATTACTGCAATGAACTCTACGTGGGGCTGCCTTTGAAGATGGTTCGGAAGCTGCAGCTTGTGCAGAATGCAGCGGCCAGATTGGTAACAGGGAGCAGAAGGTTCGAACATATAAGACCGATTCTGGCCCGCTTGCATTGGCTGCCTGTATGTTTCCGAGCCCGATTCAAGGGGCTGGTTTTAACCTATAAAGCCTTACACGGTTTGGGACCACAATACCTGATGGAACGCCTTTCCCGACATGAACCTACCCATATACTACACTCAACATCAAAGGTCCTCCTCCGGGTGCCTACTCCGAGGGAAGCTCGGAGGATGGCAACAAGGGAGAGGGCCTTCTCTGTGATGGCCCCTCAATTATGGAATGATCTCCCCAATGAGGCCCGCCTGGCACCAACACTGTTATCTTTTCGGTGCCAGGTCAAAACTTTTCTTTTCTCCCAAGCATTTTATCAGCTCAGGTTGAGGTTTTGATTGACATTGTGGCCAGGCTTAACAGTTAAAATGTTTTAAAGTGTTTTAATGTTAGCTGTTTTATGTTTATGGTTTTAAATTTTGTATATTGACTTTTTAGTGTTAAATCTTTTAAGTTTTGTAAACCGCCCAGACAGCTTCGGCCATGGGGCGGTATATAAGTGTATAATAATAATAATAATAATAATAATAATAGTGTTACCATGATTTGACACAAGGTGTAGCTCTGGCCTTAGAAATGGAGCGGTATATAAATTTTGTAAATAAATAAAATACAAGCAGGCCAGATCTACTACACCAAGCAGCATATAACACTATGAAAGCAGTTTGAAAACAATATATGGAATGTGTCATGGGCCCCAACACTTGTCCGTGCACTTCAATGCCATTATAAAGCAGTAGTGTCAATCCTGCCCAAGTCAGGAAGCAGCCCCCATGCCATACCAACCTCAGATTTCAACACCAGCTGCCAAAACTCAAACTTCTTTCTCCCTTCTGACGCTCGAATGGTTGCTTTCAGTCTCTGTCCAGGCCGCTGGGTGTACAAGATAAGAGGTTTCTTATTCCATTGATAAACTTAAACTGCAATCCTGGAAGAAAGATAAATTGCAGCAGAACAGCCATCAGGAATCAAAAGCCTTTAAAAAGGAAGCACCTTCCCTTGTTGAGCAACGTCCAATGCAAATGCTTCTTCACACATTACACCTTTAAAGCAGATGGGTACTCCTGCTAATGGTTAGAAGCACGTGATAACTTAGGGCCGATCTACACTCTAGGTTTGTAACATTTCATAAGGGTAATGAAAACTCTTTGGGCCACATGATGCACTCCCTTTAACGATGTATACCTGAGGTTTTTTAAAACTCACTTCAGCAATATACAGCAGTTTTTACTTTTAATAAATCATTTTAAGTAAAATAATGTGTCCTTCCTTACTGTTTGTGATTCGTGGGGGCAGTGCTTCGTTGACCGGCGCCCAAATGCTTAGCAGTTGATTGGTGGGGAAGAAAGAGGAAATGGGTGAGTGAACTACAACACCCACAATGCCTAGCCCTATACTCATTGAAAGCTAGTGAATGAAAGGAGAACTAAGGAGGAAGTGGGTGACTGAACTACAACTCCCACAATTCTTTGCCCTAAACTCATTGTAAAAACAAAAGAGAAAGAGATGGACAGAAGAGTGTGTGACTGCACACACCGCTTTAAGGACTCAAGATTTTTTCTCCTGTAACATGAGTACTCGTTAATGTGCCTAAGACGTTTTAGAACGCACCTATTTGGAATGTTTTAAAATACAATTTAAAACATTCCAAGGTATTGTGTAGATAGGCCCATATACTCCCTCAAAAGACAGAATAGCTGTTTTTCCCAAGAGTAACCCTGGCTAATCTTTTATACAATGCAATTTTAAAAAGAGCAAGTTGGGGGTGGGGGTACGCATCCATGCTCAGATTCATAATCAGGGGAGGTGATCCTTATGGAAGCTTTCCACATTACACAGAGGCAGTGAAAAAAGAAGTGCGAGGAACATTTGCTTCCTCTTTTCGCACTTCTGTGTAATGGTGAAAGCTGAATGAGCACATTTCCTTACGCACAAAGAGATGTCTGGGCTCTAGACAGGAACTAGCTACATGGAATATATCTTACCAATGGCTTTCTGTGTCTTTCTGGGTGCAAGTCAACCTTTAGAGCCCATTATGGGTTATCTAAGGAACCACCTGCTCCCAGATAGTCATTAAGGCCCTTCCCACACCAGGCTGTTTGCCTGGGATGGCCCCAGGCTGATTGCTGTGCGCAGATGGTGTGTATTAGGTACTTCCGGGATCATCCTCCCTCCCTCTACACCCCTATGGTGTAGCAAGGGACAAAGTTACTTTTCAGATGTCTTTTTTATATCTTTGGAGATTAGGATGCCAGTGACTGGAGATAAGACCTTCTTTGTGGTATTTGATGCCCAGTTTTGGACCATCCACCTCAGAGATATGAGCCTGGTGCATACTCTGTTGAGCTTTAGGTGTCAGGTAAAAAAAAACAAAAATGTTACTTTTCCACACTTTTGATGAATAGTTAAATTGATTGTTAATGCTTTTCTGTTTTGTTGGTATTTAGGGTTGTTTTAAATTGTAGCATCCTGATATTTTATTGATTTTGTATTTCAAATGTCATTGTTCCAATGCTTTATGTTTATTTTGTTTTATCCTTCTTGGAAGTTACTGCCTGAATTTTTCAGAATTAAGAGGCAGAATATAAATTCTTTAAGCCTGCAATCCTATGCAATGTCTATTCAGCAGTAAGCCCCACTGAGTTCAATGGGACCTATTTCCTGGTAAATGTGTAGGATTGCAGGCTAAATCAATTTATTTAAAAGAGCTATTGAATTTAACCAAGGTGCTGGGAAATGTAAATATGGTTGAATAGCAAGACTCAAAATTAATATGAGTAAAATATAAATAATGGAGGTAAATGTCCAAAACCAGAAGAGACAGCATGCATGTCTACTCAGAAGTGTCACTGAGTTCAATGGGACTTTCTTCCAGGATTGCAGTTTAAGTTTATCAATGGAATAAGAAACCTCATAAGTACTTGAGTATATTTTTAAGAAAAACCGTATGTCTGTGTTTGGAAAATTATGAAAAATTGTACAACAAAGTGAAACTTTAGAAAGAAAGGTGGCAGAAATAAACCTATCTGCAGTGAAAATGGCAATACTGCCACAATTACATTTTCTTTTCAAAAATTGCCACTCAGGAAGCCCAACTGAGAGTGCTGCAGAAGTTATTTAGAACATTTCTATGAGTGAAGAAAATGCCTAAGATTAAAGAACTTATTCTGTAGCAGGATGAAAGTAAGGGAGGTTTAGAAATGCCAAACATTAAACTGTATTATTATGCCAGTTGCCTATAGCGTATAATTGAATGGTTCTATGATATACTTAAATTTAGCATAAAAATTAAACAATCCTATAGCTCTGTAAATTTATAAGCCCTTTTGTGGATAAATTGGAAATTACATTTGAAATTTTGTAAGCAAACACTGTTGATTAAAACTAGTGCTGTGCTGAAAATTTCTCCCGCAAAATGTTTGACCTTTCTCGTTGAATTTGATGGAAAAGAATTTGCTTTCGAAAAGAAATTTAAAGGAGAAGAAATTTTGGAGAATTTCTCATGAGTTTGGTTCAGGTTTCTTGTGCTTATCTTACTTATAAGATGACTGAGGAGTGTGTGTGTTCCATCTTTCATTGTACAATGACATCCCTGACAGCCTGCAGCCTTCTTGGCTTCCCACCCTTCCCACCCAGGGGAAGACATCATACATTTATTCTTCCTATTGGGCCTTTGCAGATCAGGAAGTGCAGGCAGCCTGGAAGGCTTTAGAGCAATGGTGAGATGTGTAATATAAAGGGGGGGAATCAAAATACATTTTAAAATGCCCTGAGAATGAGGCAGAAAAATGGAAGCCCCTTTCATGGGGAAAGAAAACTTCCAGGAAATCCCTGAGGTTTTTCTTTTCTTACCTCCTAGAAAGGTGAAAGTATGTTAAGCCAATCTCAAATCCTGTTTTAGAGGGTCATTAGATTTATGGGGCCTTTCTATGCAAGGCATTTATTGTGCATTTCTGATTGCTCACTCACGGTAGTTTGTGGGGGGGGGGGGCGTTCATGACAACGCCATCCTCCAGGGTCTCTAACATGCTTTCCTAACAAGGAAATTCTGGAATTATTTAGAAAAGACAGAATAAGAGTCTCGTGTAATTGCCCAATTCCGTCCCGCTAGAAGGTATTCACCCTCACATGCCCTCACATTCCAGGAACCACAAATGCTAGGGACGGGGCTCATGGTTCACCTCCATGGTTTGAATTACTACAACTTTTAGTATATGTCAGGAAGGAAACTAAAAGAACAAGACTATTAGACAAGAAATTAACTACATTTAGAATACTTCCAGACTAAGAAATTTCTAGTCTTCAGAAAATACAAAGTTTTTGGACTTCCACTAAGAAATAGGCTGCCTCCACACGAGACGTTTAATGCTCTTTGAAGGCTCATTATAAATTTTACCTCCACACCAGCGGAGCGCAAAAGGGGCGTAGAGGCACGTTATCTCCCCGATTGTGCGCATTATCGAATGCGCGTTAATTAGAGACTTTTATTTTGCTCTGTCCATTAAAGCGCATTTTGACTGCTGCCGCCGCTGTCAAAAGCCCTCCCCCGGCTGCAACCTGAACTTCAGCAACCCCGGGGCATGATTTGAAGCTGGCGAGGCGAGAAGGGGGAGAGCAGATTTCCTTCCTCACCCCCTTTCCGATCGCTCCATGCCCCGACCTGACTTCAGCAACCCCGGGGCTCCGGCGGAGGGAGCTAGCGCCTGGCTGCCGGGAACATGATGAAGCCGGCGAGGTGAGAAGCGTCGCGCAGCCCGATCCCAGCCTCCGGAGCCAGCCTCGAAGTTCCCTGCAGGGGGCTCCGGCCACATTGGAGGGCAGTCAGCGCCGCCCTCGGGGGAAGCTCAGCCCCGCAGGCTCATGCCCGTCCAGCACATCCGCTCCTCTCACTCACTCGGCAAGCGACCGCTCTCCTCGGCGAAGGCGGCAGAGACGCCAGGAGGCAGCTAGCTGGGAAGAAAGCGCAGGGTGAGCGGGAGAGAAGCGCTGCTGCTGCTGCCGCTGCCGCTGCCGCTGCCGCTGCCGCTGCCGCCACAGCCTCGCCCGGCCTGGCTTGAGGAGGCGGCGGCTCAGCTCTCCCTGGAACTCTCGCAGCTCCGCCGCCCTCTGGGACCCAACTCGGCAGCCGCCTCCCGGTACGGGACACTTTTCTCCAACACTTGACACAGCCTGCCAGAGGGAAGGGGAGGGGAGCGCCGCCTCTCGTGCAGAGGTATTAGGCGTAAAGGCGCTTCAGGGATAGTGCGCCCAATCGCCTAACCGGGCGCAAAAGCGAATTCTTGTGGAGGGGACCATAGAATATGTAAAGAGTTAAAAGTTGTGGCAAAATATTAAGTAAACAATACTCTTAGACATACGGAGCTGCATGTGGAAATGTTGGAATAATTTTATGTATCCCAAAAACTACCAAAAGGGGAAGGTACTCACCTTCATACATGATGGATAGTAAATAAATTCTGGCATAAAATATTCTAGCATCAGGAATGTAGCAGTTGTGCAGTGTGGAAGGTATGCTGTGCTTTCCCCTCCTCCGCTCCAATCAGGGCCTTAGGTGCACACCCTAATGAAATTAGCTGTGCACGCCTATGACAGCAGGTTGGCTGGTTTGGCACCCATGGGACTGGAGGGTTCCCCTGGGGCTTAGAGATGGCTCACCATTTCTTCTGGCCTGTTGGTTATGAGTAGTGCAGCCGGATGGGAGATCCCAGCAGGAGTCCCTCTTGGCACTGTGCATGACGAAGGTGGCCTGCTGCCAGTACCCTGTGGTGCATGTTTCACCAACCTCCCATGGACCTCATATTCTGGTGCTGGCAGCTGCTAGGGCAGCCTCGCCTTTGTCTGTGGCGTCGCATACAACTCAGAAAGACATGGAATCTGAGATATCCTCCTCCTGTGCTGGTTACTATGCCTGGGCCCATGGGCCCTGCAGCACCATATCAGTGGTATCTTCCCCTTTGGTTATCACTTATTGACTGCCACCAAAGAGAAGATCTGAAGGGAAAAACATGGGTGTATGTATGTATGTATTTATTATTTATTTATTACATTTCTATACTGCCCAAAAGCCAAAGCTGTCTGGGCGGTTTACAAAAAGTAAAACCATGAAAACCACACAAAATATAAAACAAACCACAGTATAAAACATACTATAAAATGCTATCTAAAAGCACAACCAGGATAAAACCATCCTGGTATTTCCCATCCCTCTAGGGTGTATGCACACTGGGATAAAGAGAAGGACAAAGATCAGGAACAAGAGAAGAGTTATGAGTAAGAAAGTTAAGGTGACTTGGGCAAATTGGTTTGCTTGCTATGTAAGTCGTGGGTGTAGCCCAGCAGGAGCACCCGGGCGTTGGGATAGTGCTGGCCAAGTCCTGGTGCTATTCTGAATATCTTACAAATGCCTGTCTGAGATAGGATAGGCCCCTTATACACAAGATGGCTTTCAATTCTGAATTAACGTGGGATGTGAAGGGGCCCGAGTCTGGCTTCAATTCATGATGCCCTCCTGGTCAGCCCTGGGAAAGTGAGCTATCAGTGCTCATTTTGTCCCATTCAGCTGGTGCTCGGCCGGTGTGGCCTCTCACCTGGAAGTGGTTTCTTCCGCCAGCTTTGTGGGAGCTTTTGTTCTTGGTTGCTTGCACCAGGAACCTGTGCAATCTCCAGCTTGTATGATCCATATGCTACAATCCCCATTCATTTTCAGGATGTCCGCAGGTTAAAGGGTTTAAGGGTCCCAAGGGGCCACATTCTGAGTGTAAGCTTGATAACCTGGTCCCCTTTTTTTTGTCAAAAGGGCTCCAGCCCAATTAAGTTGAGGCTTGACCCTTTCATCTTTTGATTACCATATAGGGAAGACATTCTTTATTATGTTTTCCCCCACAGTTTAGAACCCCTTCTCAAAGACCTGTGTGCCACCGTTTTTGACTAGATCCAAGCAAGCATCCCAGTATGCAGTACTGGGAGCCAGAACTAAGTTAAAGGTGTAAAGGCCAGTCATGTTTAGATCCATTCCTTATTCATCTTTGTGCATCTTAAAGTGTTCCCATGGGTTTCATCCCTAAGAATGCCCCCTGGTTGGGCTAATTAGACATTTATACGATGCCACGATGGGACCAGTCTCCCTCATCACTGCATACACATTTAGGCCTCGACCTGGGATAGAAGCGGGGATATTGAGATTGGTCATTCCCAGAGCTCTTTCCTTTTTCAGTAGTGACCAGGCTTTGGGCCATATCCTTATTAGCCTTGGTTCATCTTAGCCTGACAGCTGGCTTGGTTCATCTTAGCCTGACACGTAGTTACCTCTTTGTCAATTAAGGAACCTCGGGAATGGGGCTGGTCAGGGCCATGACTTGACAATGAAGTCAGTGACACTTCATTATGTAATCAGATGTCCAGGTTCCTGTGGTTGACCCCTAGCAGATGGACACTACCAAGATCCTATGCCCAGTAAGCTTTGGGATCTGGATAGAGGAGAGTGACTGAAGCCCAGCGACCTGGGCCCCCCAGATAGGGAATTCAGCTTTCTTCAGAACTGAGAGAGGAGCTTCTGGCCTTATGGCCCATCCTAGTCAACTATATTTTCCATGCTTGAAGGATGCTGGAAGGGCAGGTAGGGAGCTGTTAGGGCCTATGCAATTTTCTGATGCTCATATAATTACTGTGGCATTAAGGTAATGCCAGTGGCAGCTTCAAGTGAGGGGATATGCTCTTGAGCAGTCTTACTTTCTTCACCCTCTGGGGCAAGGAACTTGGGATGCTGTTTTATCACAAAAAGGGGCCACTCCTTAACTGGTACCATTTATACAGTAGCCAAGAAGACCTTTCAGACATCAGGCTTATGAACCTGGCCAGAGCTGCCGAGGTACCAGGGTAACGCTCACTGTGACATTACTGAGGGTATATGCCCATTTGCAGTTTTGACACTACTTTGCCATATGGACAGAAGAGCAGGGATTGCTATTTTATCATGGGATGGGGCTATCCCTTATCCAGTACCATGTTCAGGCATTGGGCCTATGGAATTATTCATTTGTACACCCATTCAGAACTGGGCCGGCACTGTACAGCAGGGCTGGATGATGCCAAAATCTGGGCCATAGAGAAATGGCAGTCTTGGGCATACATAAGCATACATTCTGCAAGGAAGATGGGTGCAGTTACTGTTGATTCAATATTGATAATTGTGTTCCTCTGATAGATTGGCAAAGGAGACCACAGCCCATGAGGGTCCCTATCTGCAGACAGAGAGTGGCATCTAGGCCAGCCATAGAGTGATGTGAGCAACTGTTGGCATGTAGTTTGGGCTCAGTCAGTTGGCCTCCATCCAGTGGGGTGGTAGGCGAGTTATGCTGTGGTGGCATCTCCTTCATAAACATGTTGGGTGTCAGGTGCTTCGTAGACAATTCACAGGGCTGGCCCTGTGAATTGTAGACTGAAGACTTGGCAATTTGTCATGAGAAAATGTATCTCTGCTTTCTGGTATGTGCTTATCTCAAATAGTAGGCTGAAGGCCTTGAACGTTCTCTGGGAATTAAACTATGCTTTGCAAAGGTGGGGGCTATCTTCCTCACACTGTGGTGTCATCAGAAGAGGTTGAACCGTGCCGCCCTGTTGGTACGTGAATTTAGATTACAGGCCTGAAGCCCTGTCTATCAAAGTAGCTTAGAATTTGCCCAGCCTCCACACTATATTGCCTTGGTCCTGAGAGTAATTCCGTTGCTAGGAATTATCTCGTCTATCCTCTTGCTGCTCTGCTGCTGCTGTGAGTTACTATTCTGATGTAGAATTGTGTGATGCACTCTGTACATGTTCTATTGCTGTGTGGACTTGTTGCTTCTAAAAGAACTATGCCATGAAAAGTGCACTGTAGCTTTTCATAGATTTGGACTTGAGATTACTGTTCTAGATTCGTGTTCTATAGCTTGCTGTCTCTCTCCATGGAGCCAAAGTTACGGGCAGAGAGAGGCAGAAGCTCATTGTTGCTGTTCTACAATTCTGTGTGTGTGGGACCTGTGAGAGGACCTTCCTCAGAGCTAAAGCTACGTGAATTGGGAAGGCTCCCTAGGTCGAAGAGGTTCATTTCCTGACGTCTTGGTTCGGTGATCTGCTCAGCGTTCCCCGACAGGCTGAGTCTGATTTAGTTCAAGATAGTCTTACCTACTGTCTGGAGGCTTTCCGAGAGTGTGTCTCTACGTTCCAGAGGATTCCAGTGCAGTGTGGCCGCTCCTGACCTGTAAGGACTAGAGCTAATCTCTAAATGTCTACCCCTGAGTGAGTGCTGTTCACATTAAGCTGTTCTACCTGAAAGCTGTCTAGTCTGACTTCAGCTTCAAGTGTGTGTTTGCAGAAATGAAACCGTTATGCTTTGAATTCCGTGTGATTACAATAAAAGAAATCTCACTGTTATTGTTGTGTATCAGTGTACATAAAGTCGTGAGCAAGAACTTTAGAGAGTTAGCCAGAGTCACGACAAAACAGTTCAATCTTGTTGGTTTTGCCCTGCCACAGGTGTATGGCCACCTGAAGGGGGACACGGGGTTCCTGAAGTGGAAGTCCCCAAATTTACAGGTTAGGGCAGACCTGGAGAATATCTGGATGGCCAGATACTTGTGCTGTGTGATCAAACTTGCTCCCACTGCACTAGAGACATGAGGTGGGGAAGCCCATAGTTTAAATAGGCCAATGATGAAAGTCAATAGGTATATTTGTATGTCTCCAAGGATTGGCAGTGATACATGATCCACAAACCAAAACTTTTCCAACCGGAGGGGAACCTTATAGGGTAGATGGATTCACCTGTTCAATGTAGGCAACAATATTTTCCTGCAGGATCTGCATGTGGGCCTGTGGGATTTCCCCTGGGCTGGTGGAGTAGGGTGCCAAAGCTGAGGCTTGGTGCCCTCTGATTGCAGGATGTGCAGGAATTTGCTATATTAGAATAGGAACAGTGAGCACTCTTGCACCTTCTGGTGACTGGCATGTCTAGAGGACTTGTTCCTCGTGGGCTTTATGGCTCCCATGTCAGAATATGGTATGCCTCTGGAGATCCTCCAGCCTCATCTACTCAGAGTTTTACAGCTCTGAGTGAGGATGATGTGGGGCGGCCTCACCACACTTAATAAAAGTGTCACATAAGAGAAGGGCCAAGTTTACCCGACTCCTGGCTTAGGAGAGTGGCTTGCCCATAATGCCAGGCAAATACCCTGAGGTAAGGATATTGATTCCCACACTTTCACTTGCAGATCCAGGGAAAGGTGAATCTACCTTATTGTTTAAGTAAAGAGGCCCTAGTTTATTCCCAAGCTCTGGTGTCTGTGTCTTTATTCTGTGCTTCCTTTTCCACTCACAAATAGATTACCTTCATTAATCATTGGCAAAACAAGGCTCACACATCTACAAATATTTCACCCATGTTTGATTTATCATCTGTTTCTTTGATGTAAATAATGCATGCCTTAAGTTTTATGAAAATGATATGTGGATGTGGATACATAGACAGTACCATGTCCCATCTTTAGTTGCTAAGAACTAGGGAGGTGCACTGGATCGGACCCGATCCACGATCCGAGTCCGGTCCAGTGGGAAATCGGATAAATTATCCGATTTCCGATCCCGCAGCTGGATCGGCCGATCCAATCCGAACCGGTCCGAAAAAGCTCCGAACCGGTTCGGCGGATCGGCGGATCGGCGGGCGCCCACTGGCGCCCACCGCCGCTTCCATTGGCGGGCGCCAGCGGGCGCCCGCCGATGAAAGTGGACAGCGGGGGGGGGGAGGAGGGGGGCACTTACCTTCTCGGCCCGGTGGCTCCCGTCCGGCGCCGGCGCCTACTACTACTAGCAGGCTCCGCGGCCTGCTCTAGGGTGGCGCGCCGGGTGATGTCATCACCCGGCGCGCTACTCTAGAGCAGGCCGCGGAGCCTGCTGGTAGTAGTAGGCGCCGGCGCCGGACGGGAGCCACCGGGCCGGGAAGGTAAGGAGGGGGTGCGTGGAGGGGAGGAGGGGGCGCGCGGAGGGGGGAGGGGGGAGGGGGGCCCTTACCTTTCCGGCCCGGCGGCTCCCGTCCGGCGCCGGCGCCTACTATTCCCAGCAGGCTCCGCGGCCTGCTCTAGGATGGCGCGCCGGGTGATGTCATCACCCGGCGCGCTACTCTAGAGCAGGCCGCGGAGCCTGCTGGAAGTAGTAGGCGCCGGCGCCGGACGGGAGCCGCCGGGCCGGAAAGGTAAGGAGGGGGTGCGTGGAGGGGAGGAGGGGGCGCGCGGAGGGGGGAGGGGGGCCCTTACCTTTCCGGCCCGGCGGCTCCCGTCCGGCGCCGGCGCCTACTATTCCCAGCAGGCTCCGCGGCCTGCTCTAGGATGGCGCGCCGGGTGATGTCATCACCCGGCGCGCTACTCTAGAGCAGGCCGCGGAGCCTGCTGGAAGTAGTAGGCGCCGGCGCCGGACGGGAGCCGCCGGGCCGGAAAGGTAAGGAGGGGGTGCGTGGAGGGGAGGAGGGGGCGCGCGGAGGGGGGAGGGGGGAGGAGGGGGCGCGCGGAGGGGGGAGGGGGGCCCTTACCTTTCCGGCCCGGCGGCTCCCGTCCGGCGCCGGCGCCTACTATTCCCAGCAGGCTCCGCGGCCTGCTCTAGGATGGCGCGCCGGGTGATGTCATCACCCGGCGCGCTACTCTAGAGCAGGCCGCGGAGCCTGCTGGAAGTAGTAGGCGCCGGCGCCGGACGGGAGCCGCCGGGCCGGAAAGGTAAGGAGGGGGTGCGTGGAGGGGAGGAGGGGGCGCGCGGAGGGGGGAGGGGGGCCCTTACCTTTCCGGCCCGGCGGCTCCCGTCCGGCGCCGGCGCCTACTATTCCCAGCAGGCTCCGCGGCCTGCTCTAGGATGGCGCGCCGGGTGATGTCATCACCCGGCGCGCTACTCTAGAGCAGGCCGCGGAGCCTGCTGGAAGTAGTAGGCGCCGGCGCCGGACGGGAGCCGCCGGGCCGGAAAGGTAAGGAGGGGGTGCGTGGAGGGGAGGAGGGGGCGCGCGGAGGGGGGAGGGGGGAGGAGGGGGCGCGCGGAGGGGGGAGGGGGGCCCTTACCTTTCCGGCCCGGCGGCTCCCGTCCGGCGCCGGCGCCTACTATTCCCAGCAGGCTCCGCGGCCTGCTCTAGGATGGCGCGCCGGGTGATGTCATCACCCGGCGCGCTACTCTAGAGCAGGCCGCGGAGCCTGCTGGAAGTAGTAGGCGCCGGCGCCGGACGGGAGCCGCCGGGCCGGAAAGGTAAGGAGGGGGTGCGTGGAGGGGAGGAGGGGGCGCGCGGAGGGGGGAGGGGGGAGGAGGGGGCGCGCGGAGGGGGGAGGGGGGAGGGGGGCCCTTACCTGCCCGGCCCGGCGGCTCCCGTCCGGCGCCGGCGCCTACTACTACCAGCAGGCTCCGCGGCCTGCTCCAGGGTGGCGCGCCGGGTGATGTCATCACCCGGCGCGCTACTCGAGAGTAGGCCGCGGAGCCCGCTGGTAGTAGCCGCCGGCGCCGGACGTGCCGAGAAGGTAAGTGGCGGGGAAGGGGGCTTACCCCCCCCGGAGCCGTCTGCTTCTATCCGCTGGCGCCCGCGGGCGCCAGCGGATGGAAGCAGGCGGCCCCAGGGGGGGTAGGGAGCGCGGGGGAGGGGGTTTACCTGCCGGGGCCGTCCACAGCGGACGGCCCCGGGGGGGGGGAGGGAGTTAGGCCCCCCCTTACCCACCCGCCGCCATTTTTTCCTCATAGACTTGCATTGCAATGCAAGTCTATGGGGAAAAAAATGGCGGCCGATCCAAAAATTTCCGATTTTTGGATCGGGATCGGACTCGATCCGGTCCGGGGGGCCTCCGATTTTGTCCGAACCGGTCCGGGACAAAATTGGAGGTCCCGATCCGGGTCCCGATCCGATCCGGGGGGTCCGTGCACACCCCTACTAAGAACCATACTTTATTTTTGTAATTTGGCAAGACAACTAACAGATTTGTGGTTTTGACTTAAAGTATTTGTGTCTAGAGATTCTTTTTTTTTTTTTAAGCTCTGGCATCTAACTGAGAATATTGAACTAAAGTAAATAAATAAAAGAACTACAGCAAGATAATAGAAGGAAGGCACAAGGATTTCACATGTATAAGATGAAGTTGTTAATGAGGTGAAGGCAGGTCCCGGCTTAAAATCAAATGAGCAGATTTTGGCTTTTATTAAAGGGAATTGTCAATTATTTCTTTATTATTATTATTATTAATAATAATAATAATAATTTGTTACCATCATGGGGAAATGGCTGTATTTGAATTGTCTGTCTTAGACAGCAATATATCTGAGAGTGAAATGGAGGATGCAAATTCATTTATATTTTCAGAATGTAAAAATAATTGCAAGAAAGCAGTGACTGATGCAACTATGGGAGAGAAGGGACATGTTCTAAACTGTATATTCATTTTGAATTTGGATGTTGAAAACCCAGGTTGAAATCAGCATTCATTCATGAACCTCACTCGGTGTCTTGCAAAAGTCATTCTGCCTCTTGGGTCTAATCTACCTCCCAGAGTTGTTGTGATAAGAATTGTTAAGGTCTTTATATACTGGAAAGTACCATCAGAATTATTAATGTGAGGAATTTCCCAGTGCTCAGCTCTGGTTGGGCGCAGGATAAGACATTCTGCACCGAACCGCTAAACACAGGTGAGTGCAGGTAGGGATATCCATCGCTGGGAAAACTGGTGGGTCTTTTTGGTTCGACGGAGTTCCATGGTATGTACGAGTCACTTTGTGAGCTGCAGGCAATTCCTCGAACTTCAGGAACTTTTTGAACATTTTTGGGAGGGGAAGTTCTGCAATTTGCTCAAATTTCTGAGCAATCTGTGCAAATTATGGCTGAATTTGCACAAATTAAGGTCAAATTTGTGCAAATGCATATCAATTGCACAAATTCAGCCATAATTTGCACAAATTCAGCCACAATGGGTGTAAATTGCACAACCTTCCAAAAAGAGGTGCAAAATTACTAGAAATCTGTGAACTGGCCCAACTCACTGCAAATGGCATTGGGCACTGAGCAAGAAACAAAACAAAGTCTAGCAGGCTAAGCCCAGGCAAATTCATTGAATTCCATCCCCGAAATGGATTTCTCTGACATCCCTAACTGCAGATTGGGGTGCTGCAAAACAGTATGTCCAGATGCAGATGCCATTTGCTCTAAAGTGAGGGCTGTGAGGTGAGTAGTTGAAAGACCAGCCACTGGCCCTGAGCATGGGAACTTACCCAAACAAAACTGAGGTAGATGGAGGAAATAACCTAAAATGTGTATTAAGGGATTTATATACACAATGGTAGAGGGTGTTAAAATTATACGATGGAAATGCTTAAACGTATTTAAATTAAATATTCTTAGTCATCTGACCTAATAAGACAGTCTTCCCTGCTAATATGTTCTGAGTATCATTCCCCCCAGATCCAGTTCCCCTAAACTACAGCCCAGCGAATCCCTCAAAACCAGGAATGGATGCTATATAAGCAGTCTTCCCTGTCTTCAGCCCCTCTGTTGCCTCTGGCTTTTGGGATGATCATACTGTATCAGGGATCACTTGCTGAAGCTAATTTTCATCAGACCTCTAACTGAATACCCCCTGGTTCTGCTGCCGGCTTGAAGTATCACCACCTCAAAGCACGGCCTCTTGATCGCCGCAGACACCAGCTTTCTCCCTTCAACTAGCTACCACCAATTCCACCTCTTTTTCCATTTTCCAGCTGTCCCTAACAGTCTTTAACATGTCGCCAAGACCTTTTTAAAAAATAAAAATAAAAATCTCCTGGCTAATCATATTCCTTATGCAATGTCTTACTGCCAAGCCTCTTGGTTGACCCACCTGCCCAATCAAAACAAAGGGGACTTCTTCCCCTGGACATTTTAAACAATGAAGCCTCTCTTCATAAGCCACCATAACCAAGGCAACTACAACTGTTTAAGTAGGTTGACCAGATAAAATCCAGGTCAGGGCTCATGTAACTTTAACAGTTGTAGAAAAAAGGGAATATCAGCCAGTGTCATTTGTATGCAATTAGTTCCTGGTGAAATTCCCTCTTCATCACCACAGTTAAAGTTGCAGGGCCCCTGCCTTCTTTTGTATATGGTCACTCTAGTCTAGTGCATGCACCTTTAACTGTTGCGATGAAGAGGGAATTTCACCAGGAACTAACTGCATACAAATGACCTGGCTGAAATTCCCTTTTCTCTACAACTGTTAAAGTTACATGAGCCCTGACCTGGATTTTATCTGGTCACCCTATGTTTAAGGCTCCATACAGTGTAAGAAAGCTAGGCCCCTGGTCTACTCACATTATAGCCTCACAAAGTTCACACAAAGTAGGTTGAGAGAACCTAGCAGCAGTGGCTATGGCCCCTATTCAAGATTAAGGATGGCTTGAGTAGGCTGACCATATGAAAAGGAGGACAGGGCTCATGTAACTTTAACAGTTGTAGAGAAAAGGGAATTTCAGCCAGTGTCATTTGTATGCAATTTAGGCTGACCAGATAAAATCCAGGTCAGGGCTCATGTAACTTTAACAGTTGTAGAGAAAAGGGAATTTCAGCCAGTGTCATTTGTATGCAATTAGTTCCTGGTGATATTCCCTCTTCATCACAACAGTTAAAGGTGCAGGCACTATGCTAGAGTGACCATATACAAAAGAAGGCAGGGCCCCTGCAACTTTAACTGTGGTGATGAAGAGGGAATTTCATCAGAAACTAATTGCATACAAATGACACTGGCTGAAATTCCCTTTTCTCTACAACTCTTAAAGTTACATGAGCCCTGACCTAGATTTCATCTGGTCACCCTAATGCAATTAGTTTCTGGTGAAATTCCCTCTTCATTACAACAGTTAAAGTTGCAGGGGCCCTGCCTTCTTTTGTATATAGTCACTCTAGTATAGTGCCTGCAACAAGAATCACCCAAACTTGCAAACCACACAAACATCACTAGAAAGAAAAGTTTTGTTTCTCTTTCTCCATTGTGCTGTAGGTTATTAGGAGAACCACCATTTTCGACTTGTGACAGCAGAAACAATTCCATTGTACTTTATTACAGGTACTTCCTTAAAAGCCATTACAATTGATACAGCAGCGGGATTTTTATTATTATTATTGTTCTCCGCTGTATTACACAGTGGTCCAAACAACCCTCCTGAGAGCAAAAACTGTCTAGTGCCAATCTTCTTTGTCAATTCCCCCAGTTACAACAAATGAAAATTATCTTGACATTCTGTGCATTTGTCTGGATGTTATCCATTGCTGCTGTTGTCACCTCCTTTGAGGCATCGTGCTGAACACAGATTCAATTTCTGAAGCACCTGAAGGTAGCGTCAGCATTAAGGAACTGTGCCAAAGCCTCGCTCTGGTAAAATGGAACAAAAATGGGATTCAGACCACATTATGAGTTTGTTTGTTCATTGTTGTGTTTTTTTAAGGTACTTTAAAATGCTTGGCAGGAAGTCACACAGTTTTAAAGGCTTGCCTAAAGTAAGGTACACAGAACAGCAAGATACAAGAATCGTAAAGGCCGAAATATTGTGATGCACCCTGTGATGCACAAAATATTGTGATGCAGGGGTGGGTGGGTGTGTTTGTGTGTGCATGAGTGTTTTAATACATTGCTTCAATTCCTTGTTGGGGGGGATTGAAAATACTTTTCAGTAGCAAGTTGCTAGGAACATGAGGTGGGATGAAATTTGGTTTTGTCTCCCTCCAAGAAACTCATTCTGTAAAGTATTGAAAAGTGAGGTGTCGTGATAGGGGTGAAATTCAAGCTTGCTGCATTTCTTAAGTTTCATGGTGAAACTGGACAAAGCTCAGACAAAAAAAGAAGACTATCTGGAGCCAGGGAGATGCAGTTGAGCAAAGAAACATTCAGAGTGGAATTTGGTGGTAGATTAGTTGTTCCATGTGCAAACTGGAACCAGGACTAAGTTGTATCAGGCAACTTAGTCAGGCAGCATCTGCTACAGGTCTGGAAGATTCTTTTGGTGTCATAAGCTATGCTGGCTGTGTTTTTACAGACGATATTGTCAATGCTTTTGCTCAGGTTTGTCATGGCCTAGAGTGTTAGCAAAGCTTTTGGAACTAGTAGAATCCAGCAAAACCTGCCATATTCCGGAAAGTTCTCATGGGCCAGAACTTTAAAAGATATCAAGAATCCTCAAGTTGTTGCCAAACCTATTTGTGTTTGTTTTTTATTTTGTTTTTGGTGAAACCAGATGGCTTTTCCCACCCCTATAAATATAAATCCCTATAAATAACATTACGACAAATAACAAATTCATGGAGAATAAGGCTATCAGTACTACTAGTTAAGATGGTAATATGCTGTCTCCAGTATCAGAGATGGTATGCCTCTGAGTACCAGTTGCTGGAGAATATGAGTGGGAAGGTGCTATTGCACTTATGTATCGCTTGTGGGTTTCCCATGGAGCCAATGGCTAGCCACTGTGTGAACAGAATGCTGGACAATATGGACCCTTGGCGAGCCAGCATGGCTATTATGTTATTATATTCATTACATTTGTCATATTCACACCATGACCACACATACACACACACACACACGTTGAACATTAGGAGTTTATATCGAGCAATCAAGATTGGTTAGGGTGACCATATGGAAAGGAGGACAGGGCTCCTGTATCTTTAACAGTTGTATGGAAAAGGGAATTTCAGCAGGTGTCATTTGCAGCACCTGGTGAAATTCCCTCTTCATCACAACAGGAGCTGCAGGAACTCTACTAGAGTGACCAGATACAAAAGAGAGCAGAGTGTCTGCACCTTTAACTGTTGTGATGAATTTCTATATTTGCATCTACACATATAAATTAGCAAATACAATTTTTATGCAAATAGGTATCCTCTTTTGTCCTCTTTTTGGTGATGCATCTCCTCTTTTTTGCTGATTCATAAGTTGCCACCCTGCAATATGACCATTCTGAAGTAAGGATTGGAATTGTGGCCTATTTGATTATTTATTAAATTCATACCCCACCTTATCACCCGAAATGGCACTCAAGGCAGCTAACAGGAATAAAATACAGATAAATAACATACCCTTAATTAAAACATAACATTAAAAAAGTGAGTTAAGACCATGAGTACTCCTTATGCAAGTGGGCCACTGTATGTATCTCTATAGAGGCAACTGCATCCTTTTCCTCTCCTCAGAACTCTATATGAGCTAATCCTTGTACAAGCCTCATCTACACGCAAATGCTCCCAAGGCCTGCGACAAATCTTACTGGATCAGAACTAAGGCCTATAAAAGACTCCAGTTTCATACGATTTCTAAATTGCCATGAAAAGCGGACTGTGGAGAATGCCATATTGAACTTCGTACACACTGTGGAGATGTATAAACAATCATTCAGGGTCCCTTTTTTGTACCAACTAGACACTCACCATTCTGTTTCCTCTACCTTCTGCTGAGCCCTGCATTTCTCTCAGGCATTCTAAATGAAAACCTTTTCCTCAGTGACCAAAATGGCCGCTTTGGATACTGCATGAGTGATGTTTTTAATTTCTCTCTGTTACTTCAGACATGTATTGGGGAACAAATAGCTATAACTGTACACTTATGAAGACATAAATAAACTTGCAGCATCCACTTCCAGCATCACAAGTAAGTAACATTGAGTAAATCAGGTGGATCTTTGTGACCTTGGAAGTGACTACTGAACCATGTAAGCTAGCACATGAGAAATGATGCTCAAAACACCATATATTTCCCACTCAACCAGAAAGCAAGAGCCAATCAGCTTAGAAACTGCTTGCTTTGCTCTTTCCCTCCAGAAGCTTGTTATTTCTGTACATTTCCTTGGCATGAAGATACATCTCATACCCAGTGTGTATAATTATGCTTAATGTTTATTAATATGTTGATAGACTATTGATGTTAACACCACCCATGTGATAACTTGACTCCCAAACCTGCAGTTTATTTATTTTACTTCTATTTACTTGTTTACTTGCTTACTTACTGTATTTATACAGTTGCCCCATAACACAACTTCTCAGAGTGGTTCACTAACAAACGCAATATTAAAATGCAGCATAAAACAGTAAAAACTATTTAAAACACAACTTAGTTTAAACTGCAGTCATAGTAAAACACATGACATTTTAAAAACTGGGTAAGTAGAAAGTTCTCCACATGGCACTGAAAAGATCATGAAGATGTCACCAGCTGAGCTTCTCTGGGAAGGCCACTCCTAAAAACATCCTCTCCCTAGTATGAGGGTGGTCATGTGTCCTAATTAACAGAGAAGAGTCCTCTATTTGAAGGCATCCTCTGAAGGACTGTCCTGTCCAAGTCCAGTTTAAGGATCAAGAAAGGAAAGTAGGCAGGGGGCTTGAAGTTGTTCATTAACAGTTAGCACAAAGGGAGAGACTAGTCTGAGGATGATGGAAAAGATTTTACTGCTGGAATGGGCTTTTCATCAATAAAATCTTTTACAATATTAAAAGATTTACAGAATTACAGTCTCAAGCCAAATCCCTGAATCAGAGCCGAGGCAGTACTGGGTCAGTCCGAGATTCCTTGATGCCAAAGCAGATTAGCACCAAAGCCTCGGGCCAATTTGGAGTGGTGCAAGGCTACTCCCACCCACCCACTCAGAAAAGCTGCTGCAAGGCTGGCCATGAGTTCAGGTGAGTCCAGTGGACTCACCTGACTCATCTCCCTCTCCCTTCCCGCCCGCCTTGCCCTCCATGGTCACCTCCTTCCCCCACCCTGAAACATTCCCCTTTATGGCTGCCATAGTTTGCAGCCATAGATATAGTAAAAACAGAGAGACCCCATGATCTTAACTTCAAATTGCAGCTCAGCTCTCTGGGAGGAGGACGCAATTTACAGATAAGTCCTGGCGACAGTGGCTCTGGGTGAGGGGGCAAGGGGGGATGGGGGTGAGGGGGCTATGAGTGGGGAGTGGGAGCCAGGAGTCCCATGGAACGTGCAAATCTTGCCTGCTTTGGGGGAGGGGTTTCATTTCGGCATCTGCGCTAAGGTAGACACCCACCGAAGTACCCCAAGTCGAATCAGGGTCATTTTGGAGGCTCTAGTGTTCACCTTGGATGCTCACCTGCCTTGTGCCATCCGTAGTTAGCACCTAGAAAGCAGTCTGAGCAGGTCACCTGTTCACAGTCTTTCCCAATACAGTGAGCTATAGTTCTATTTAAATTATAGTAATTATTTCTAAATTTGCTTTTACACATATCAATTAAGACATGGAAATTCTGTACAAACCCAGGTCTGCCCTCTTTTGAAGTGATGCATTTCCTCTATTATTATTTGGGGGGGGCAGTGTGTAAGTTGCCACCCTACTTAGTGTCCATCATTTGGCATGGGCACTTGTGGCAAGGCCTTGGAAGAGGACCTTAACGTTTAGGGAGATGCATATAGGAGAAGGCGGTCTTTCAAATATACAAGCCTGGCACATTTCAAATCCCAGTGATCGCAATCTTGCTGCCCAATTCCCAATCGTAATAACAAGTGAGTCTGTGAAAAAGGTGGAAGCGTGTGAGAAGGCCTGCTCTCATGAAGAAAGGCTCCTTTGCTACAGTTCCTCAGCCTGGCATCTGGAGGGAGCTCTACATCCTTTGTGTTCATACTCCACACTTGGGACCTAACAGCAGTCTCATGATCAGTAAGACAAAAATCTTGTGCATGGTAATGGAGCAAGCTTCATACTGGATAGAGAAACACAAGCAATGAAACAGTTGAGACAACACATGGGGACGGTGAGAATTCATGGGGTAGAAAGAGAGCAGACCGATTCTTTCCTGTCCTGTCTGGTGTATCAGCAGTTATATAAATAGAGATGAAACTCCCCACCTACCCCCATTTGTAGTGTTAGCCATCTGCATGCAGACAGATGAAGTTTACAAATGGGATATAGATAACAAGATCATTACTTTTCTCCTCCGTGGCAGGGTGCTGGGTATTCTTCGGAAAAATATAGGGCAGAGGAAGACAACCTGCAGTTCTTCTCTTTACCTGCACCTGTTTCTCCTCTCTTCCATATTGTTTATGTCCCATATTCCTAAAGGGATCCCATAGGTATGCAGAAGGTCATCTTTCCAGGTGGCTATAGAATCATAGAATAGTAGAGTTGGAAGGGGCTATAAGGCCATCGAGTCCAACCCCCTGCTCAATGCAGGAATCCACCTTAAAGCATACCTGACAGATGGCTGTCCAACTGCCTCGTGAATGCCTCTAGTGTGGGAGAGCCCACAACCTCCCTAGGTAATTGGTTCCATTGTTGTACTGCTCTAACAGTCAGGAAGTTTTTCCTGATGTCCAGCTGGAATTTGGCTTCCTGTAACTTGAGCCCATTATTCCATATCCTGAATTCTGGGTTGATCGAGGAGATCCTGGCCCTCTTCTGGGTGACAACCTTTCAAGTATTTGAAGAGTTTCCCCTCAGTCTTCTCTTCTCCAGGCTAAACATGCCCAGTTCTTTCAGTCTCTCCTCATAGGGCTTTGTTTCCAGACCCCTGATCTGGTCCACCAGAAGCCTCTGTCCCGTTCTCCAAAACACACACTTATCTGATAACTGGTGAGGATTAGCCATCTATTTGGTCGGAATATCTGGTTTTTCACTGCCCTGTGTACAATCTTTATTTCATTTATTCTCACCCTAGTCCCAGGAGGCAGGTCATGGCCACACTACAGATTACATTCTATAGGCAATTGCATCTTTGTTTCTGTTTATGGGAGGGGATCATTATCAGGAGCATGGCACAGGCAGAGGGGTGGTGAACCCTTTCGTCTCTTCCATGGTCCTAATGAAACCACTAATAGGAGTTTCCCTCCCACAGTAGCAGTTTGGGGAGTGAAGCATTTTTATTGATATGGCAGAACAGGGGAGAAGGTTTTTTTTTAACCTACTATATACCGCAGTCTTGATCCTGATTACTTCCTAATCACAGCTGCTATTCAACAACACCAAAAAAGACAAGTTCAATGCAATCACACATTTAATGTCTTGTGTATTTTGGCTCTTAGGCTGAAAGTATATGCGGCTAATGCTCTCCAGTGAGACCGATGAGGGGTTGCCTCCCATCACTCTACCCACTGCTCAACACTCTCTCTTCTCAGTTTTGTGACTTGCAACATATCCTTCGATCACTGACATGATGAGAATAGAAAACAGCAGAATCATGACCTCATTTCCCTGATTTGCGTAAGCATTATTTCTCAGTAGTTATGTGCATACTTACCCCAGTTGACCAAAGGCCTTCTACAAATAAAACAGTCATTTCTTTCACTAGCAAAGAGTGGCAGTCAATTTTTCACAACCCTTTTAGTTTTGGGGGTTGGGGAAGGGTCGGCGACCTCACCATGTACCAATGAATCTAGCTACATGTGTAATTTAGTAGTGCTGTCAAAGTCCATTACTGGAAGAATCTACCATGTGTTTCTTCATTTACTTGTTTTCCACCAGAGGTGCAAAGACTAATGCTGTCACAACATGGATACAGGAAGCTTGCAGAGCTGTTTTCTAAACCTATTTGACTACATAATACAACGCTGCCTTTAAAACGTTTCACTAACATTTTCTTCTGTTGTGTGACAGAATGTTAACTGCACATTGAATGAATGCTTTGAGCACATGAAATGTCACTGCAACGTATACATGCATAATTGAACAATAAGGATTTCCATCCAGACTGTGATGTTATCAAAGGCTTCAACTCGAACAGCAATTCTGGTTTTATTATATTAAATCAAGGTGCATTTGTACTTTTTAGACTCACATTATTATTATCATTATTATTCCATATTTATATATTTACATGCCACACAATTAAAAGGTTATCTGGGCAGAATACAATAAAAATAACACACACTCACACACACACACACATTAAAATACTATGCGAACCATAAAAGCTCCAGCAACAGAGAATAAGAAAGCCATCCTATGTCCACTAGACATTGTCTAGACTGCTATAGGATTTTTTGGTTTCTAGGAACTGCTCCCCCCTCCCCCGCCCCCGCCCCTGCCACCTCATAGTCCTTGTGGTTCTCGCCATGCCAGCTACTTCTCAGGTGCTCAGAAACGGAGTGCAGAGAGAGCAAAAAGAGGTGTGCCCGATCAGCTCAATTACATTGGTGGCTAAGTGGTTTGAACTGAATGCTCCATTCACTTTAATGAAACAATGCCATCTAGTGGTGGAATTATAGCACAATGCCAGCTTTACACAGGGCCAATTTTGTGCTTTTTAAAAATTAAAAAATAGCTGATTAGCTCTCTGTTTTTTAAAGTGGGATGGGGAAGCGCGGGAGACATCCTGGAGCTTGACAACATCATCTAAAAGATCTGCAATCTTCCATGAGTTGCCAATCATGAGTGTGCAATAAATCACTCATGTGGAGAAGCTCTGAGACATGCATCAGTGTTTTGGTTTTGCATTTCTTGCCTTTGTAATTTGTATGTAAACCCTAGTAACTTGGCTAGAATATATATCAGATTTAAATGGTTCTCTTCTGCCTTCTGTTCTGTATTTAAAACCTTAAGCGGAAACCCATTCTGCTGCACTCCCACCACAGGAGCTCTTGCAATATACACCCCACTCTACTTCTTAATGACCAGCAATTCACTAATTTATCAATAATAACAGGTGGAACTCATTTTGCTCTGGATGTTAAAAATGTAGAGGAGAAGCAATTTATCACTGTGAATCATCTACTTCAAGAAGCAATAACAAATTTTAAAGGGGAAAAATATCAAGCCATTTTAAAGGAAAGTAACATCTCTGGGTTGGGGGCTATTGATTCCTTGTAAGAACAGAATACAGAATCAATTATCATGACTTTACACTGACTTTTTCCATTCATAATTATTTGGTGCCTAGAAGAAATTCCTTAAAATGATGCCCCAAGATATTATCCTTTATCAAATAAAGCAACCCACGGTGTTTTGTGGTCCAGAAAGTAAAAGCAAAATGCAAAGAACATATGGCCTAGAGTTATCAAACAAACACAATGCATTGCATTCATTTATAACACTGCTCCAGTCCCTGAAGCTAAATCTCTTGTCCCTGCACCATTTCAAACACTGTAGTCAGTGAGATATCACCAGTGCGTTTTGAAATCACAGAATGCTGTAGATATCATGAAAAGGAGACTTCCCTCCTTCTCATTTCTCTTCAGCGAATCTCCAGCAGAACACGAGTTGTCATAAAGATGAAAAACAGGTCTTGCAAATGCTTGTACCGTGAACAGGCCATCGCTTTTTGGAGACCTAGGAGGAGTAACTTAGAGCTCCATAAGACGAGTGTTTTACTGTACGCTCGTTACTGGGCACTCACAGATTTTCGCGGATCCCTTTCACGACATTGTCTGCCTCCCACATGTCTCCCTCCCCTTCTAGCCTTCTTCGCACCACAGAAAAACACTCCAGTAAGTCTGACTTATTTTTAAAGATGGAACTTGCTGCTATCTCCTGCTGTGTGCAGGAGAAGCAGCACAATCAAAATGGCCCACTGAATGGGTTACATGCACATTGTTTACTTCCTCATTCAAAAGAGGAAGTAATGAGGGACAAACGCATGGGCGGAGAAACGGCAGTAAGCAAATGCAATCCCCCCCCCCCCCGTGTGATGATGCTCTTAGCCAGGATCTGCACTACTGTATAATCATTTTGAAGTGCACTGACAACTGTTGAGGCCCAGGACACATTCCTTATACCATTTTCAAACTACTTTCAAAGTGTTATATCCTGCTTGACATAGCCTTAGAAACATCATTGCCTTCAGCACATATGTACATTGTTTTTTGCCCTGCCTTGGTCTCTGGTCAAACCAGTGCTGCAGGTTTATATTGTGCAGTGTGTTTCATAGTGCTCCAGGGCAGAGTTAGGTAGAAGAGATGAACCCCTGGATTTCCTGGAACAGGGATGGGCAGCAAGTAGATCTCCAAATGTTTTGGACTTCAACCCCCAGAAGTCCCTGCTAGCATGGCCATTGATCAGAAATACTGGGCGTTGAAGTCCAAAACATCTGCAGATCTACTTGCTGCCCACCCCTGTTCCAGGAAATCCTGGGGCTCATCCAAGAGAACACCAATCATGCTAGGCCAGCATCCTTAAAAGATCATTTACCTGCCATTACTGTGCTTCACTTCTAATGTGTAGCCTTTATGGCTCTGGGAAATTCACTTTTTCTCTGACTTCTCTGGTGCCAGAAAAGGAGAAAGGAGAGATTGGTGTTGCCAGCATTTATTTTCTAATTAGTCCTTCTCCTGTGTCTTTAACAGTAGATGGTTATAACCAAATGTGTTGCAGGTAATTGCTATGCCAGTAAATGTTTCACCTGCTGCATTTGTTTAGGTCATTTGTGTGTTCCAGCCATCTGTTAAATGCACAGGAGCAGGGACAGCTAAAAAGATAACCTACAAGACCGCTTGGACTAAACTGCATGTTAGATTAATAGTGCAATCCTATCTATAGCACTCAGAAGGAAGTATCATTGAGTTACAAGAGGCTTACTCCCAGTTAAATGGGTTTAGCAGCCTTCCCAGTGGAGGCTGGTGGATCCAGTTTTGTTGGGATGGAGAGTCCATTCTGGGTTTGAGTTATAACTGGCCAGAAGTATAAAGGAGTTGTCCAATGTGCCGGTCCCTATCCCCAAAATGGGTCCACCACTTCTGGCTAGGTGTAACTAAAACCCAGAATTGACTCTCTGCCCCACTAAAATCGGATCCACCAGCTACCCCTGAGCCTTCTCCAACCTGGTGCCCTCCAGATGTTTTGGACTACAGCTCCCAGTATTCCTGACCATTGGCCTTGCTGGCTGGAGCAGATAGGCATTGAAGTCCAAAACATCCAGAGACTGCTAGTTTGGAGAAGGCTAGAGTACAAGATTTCAGCCTATTTAAAGTACCATATTTAGAACTGGCCATGCCCTAGTAGTAGTAGTAGTAGTAGTAGTATCTCTTTCTCACTCATGGCAGTTTTTGTAGACAGACATAACGGGCTGTGCCAAGTCATGCTGTCTTTTATTGATTCAAGAATTTCCTGACAATTGAGCATGTTTTAATCATGACTGCTTTCTGGATGTTGGTGTGGATGTATTCTGGTAGGTCCAGTTTCTGGAGATTTTCTGTATATATTTTTGATGTGATGCCGGTGACTGATGTGACTAACGGAACAATTGTGACCTTTTCCTGTTACCATAGTTCTTTGTCTTCCATGGCCAGTTGTTGTTGTTGTTGTTGTTGTTGCTGCTGTTGTTGTTTTCTCTCTCTCTCTCTCTCTCTCTCTCTTTTAAGAAAGCAGTTGTGAGGTCCCAGTCAGGCTAGGATAATTTGGTACTGCACAAACAAACACCTGGGAGGGAGGTCAAACAGCAGCTTGGGACTAACCCCTCTCCCCTGCTCCTTAGGCCTGCTCCTTAGGCCTGCTCCTTCTAAGAAAGTGGCCAGCCAGTCCTCAATATGCTACATGCTGTGGCCTTTTCTTTTGTGGACCCCTGACTGTGGAATGAGCTCCCTAGAGAGGTTTGCCTGGCAGATAGGTTGCACTCTTTCTGGCGCCAGGTGAAGCCCTTTTTATTTCCCCAGTATTTGAGGAATTTGCTATACTAGTCTTTTAACTCTGCTGTTTTAAACCTGCACTTTAAATCTGTATTTTAAATCTCTTCATTGTGTCTTGGTTTTATTCTGGTTGTACTTTTGTATTGTGTAGTGGTTTTAAGCTTTCATATTAAATTTTATGCTGTATTTTTTGTGAACCGCCCAGAGAGCTTCAGCTAGTGGACAGTATAGAAATGAAATAAATAAATAAATAAATAAATAAAGTTAAATACGCTATTAATGTAACATGTTACTTGAGCTATAGATCATAGAAAGATCTGTGGTGAGTGGGATGTGGATCCAGGCTTCTGGATTTAGCACTAGAGGTGTGCAAGATACATTCCTGCTAACAATTGCATAGAAAATTAGGATGAGCAGATGCAAAGGATGGCTGCACCTTTAATAAATGTGTAGAATATATTGTTTTGACAGGTGCAACAGTTTCCCTCCTTCCTGCATGACCAGCGGCCCCTGCTGCAACCTCCTCTTCTACATAAGTACAAAAGGGATATAACCCTATTGTATCCTCCTTTGCATCTGGTCACCCCATACAAGCCTGCTCTTGGCCCTGCGCATATAATTGGGCTCGTTGTATGTTCAGTGAGATGTACTGGCAGCAGCAACAATGTCAGTATCCACCCCATCATGAACTGTAACAGGTGGCCACACTCTACCTAGTGTCTAGTATGTAGCCATCAATCAAGTGGCAATTGCTGGTGGTGCAGAGCTATAGAGACATTCAGCTCAAAATTCTCAAGAAAGGCCAGGATAGAAAGGCAAAAAAATAATTTAAAAAAAGGCATGGCTTCATCTATTAGGATTAAGCTACTTAGTAATGATACTTAGAGAATGCCATGGAATAAGATGGTTAGCAGAAATGTCAGGACTAGGGTAGGCAACCTCCAGATGGTTCGGACTACAATTACCATCAGCCCTAACAATCATAAGCAATAGTAAGGGAAGGTGGGAGTTGTAGTCCAAAACATCTGGAGGGCATAAGGTAGTATATGTCCTTAGAGGTAAACTAAGAATTTCTCTTCAAGACAACCGGCTCCTAGTGCTACCAATCAAAAGACATTGTGCAGCTATTCCATCTCTCTCGCCCCCTTAATGGATTTTCTGTGGTAAGATAAAAAAAAATAGAAGATGTGATGGGAAAACATAGGAGGGTTAAAGATGGAAGATGACGTCTGGACACACACAATGTAAAATTCAAAGAATGAGGCAAGGCAATTGCTCAACAAGACCTTATCTGGGAGTTCATTGGGTGCTCCCAGATAAGGCTTTTCTCTACATGAGTGATTTATTGCATGCTCATGATTGGCCATTTGTGGATCCTTTTCATGATGCTGTCAACTTCCAAGACGTTTCCCATGTTTTCCTCCAGTAATCTTGCTTTTTAAAAAAACAGAAAATGCAGTATTTATATCATGGGATTTCCCCAGTGTGTAAAGTCAGCATAGCATTATCATTCCACTACTAGATGGTGCTGTTTCATTTAACAGAATAGTATTGCCCAGAGGGGAAGTTTTCAGTTCAAAAACACATGGTCGCTGTTGGTCGCCAAATGTGTAAAGGCCTGAGAAAAAGAAAGCCTGGTAAGGGTATGGCTTTTTTCCCTTAATGTAGAGATGCCCAGTGTCTGCTCATGGGGCTTTATGAAAAAATGAATGTCTGTTTCATGGACCATGAATGTTCTGTGACATGGAATTTAAAATTAAGGTTTGCTTCTTTTCCCTTTAGTCCCCAAATTGGGTTATAAATCAGTAAATGAACCAGATACAAATCTTATGTAAATCCTTGAGATTCCTTTCAGGGGAAGGAATCAAACGGTCTCAAGTACCGGTGATTGAAGCAACATTAAGGTGTCAAAGTACCCAGCTTAGGAGAGAGGCCAACTGATTTAAAAGAAAGGTTTGTTTTCTTCCAGCTAAGAGGCCCCTCACTATCTCGTCTTTGGAATGTTGATTGACCTTGCTCGCTTGCTTTCCTGTAACTTCGCTTGCAAATAGAGTTTTTTTTACTCCCTATATCGGAGTTGCAAGAAGTTTCGATTCATGAACGTCACTAGAGAGGGGTGTTTCTTTTTGATGCCATGAGGGTAAAAAGCCTTTGTTCAGTTTGTGAGGGGCGTTTCCCCGGAATTTTAGCCAGAAGGCACCAGGGGATTCGCCGGACAGCGCTGTTCTTTTCTAATAAAACTGAATTAAACCTTCCTCCTACTATCTGAGTTTGATTTTAAGTAACTCCAGGTTACATTCTGACATAAGGCACATTCCTTCACAAGCATGGACTCCCTACAAAGGAATGCTTGGGATGTTTGTTCCATTTCATGGATGCCATTGTGGTTTCCACCAGCAATCATTGGCTAAGTTGTAGGAAGAGCCAAATGAGCAAAAATTCAGGACATTGCAAAGGTAATGTGAGACAGCATATATATATATATATATATATATATATATATATATATTCATAGTCTGTCTTTGTAGCTTTAACAGTTACCAGAAATTTAGCAACTGAAACTTTACTTGACGTGAAAATACATGATAGAAAAGTTTCTCCTGATAAATGTGTGTCTTGGAGGCTCAGGAGCTAAGCCAATAAAGAACTTACTTGGCAAACCTAGAAACAATTGGGGACATTTGAGTGAGTTAGCCTAGAAATGTAAGTGTCTGGTGCTTAATTTAGCAGGTGAAAAAAGCTTTAAAAATCACAATTACTCACATCTATTTCAGATTGTTGATAAGAAAGCACAAGGGGGTAGTCTCTCGCCCATGTTTCAGGCCATGTGGTATTATTCTTAGGAGCACCATATATAATCACAACAAATGTTCTTAGAGTCTATATTATTATTATTAATATAATTATTATTATTATTATTATTCACAGCTTATACTTGAATAGATTCATGAATGGGGTGTTACCTCTTGCCTGTGGATTTTGTCCCCTTCCGTCCATCCCGCCTGCACCACTCCTGAAATCTCTCTCCCTAGCTAAACTGTGCAATGACACTTCTAGCCCTGCTATTTCTGATACTGTCCTTTAGTGGCTATAACGACAGTGTGGGCTAGAAAAATTGGGTGGGGGAGTGGAGAATCTTCGGCCTGTGAACAGATTGCTTGTGGTCTTTGGCCACCCACACCAGTGTGTGTTAAAGAGGCTACTAACTATTGCACTGGGTCCAAAGAGATTATTTTCCATATTTCTCCATTTATAATGCTTTGGCAGTCTGGACTGCTGTGAGAGCTGCTCTCCGAGCCCTAATTAACTTGTAATATAACAAATGTCAGAACCAACTATGCTACCTATTATGGGAGAAAGTAAAGCTGGTCATAATTCCTGTGTCATATGGTGCTCGCACTTGATAAATCTGCCTTGTGTTTTGGCCCTGCTTTGATTTACTGCTATTTCCGGATGCTGGTAAAATCTCCCTACACATTCAGTGAGGCTGAAGCCAGATGAATTTGAGTACATTCTTTATTCATCCATCTGTGTAGAAGGCAGAAGGCATTTTTGAATGCATTGGTACCTAGGCAAAAAAAGAAAGAAAGCAGGGAGTACGTCCAAAGCTAGCTCTTAGGTGCCAGCAGTCCATTTCTGTGGAAGGCATTTTTGCCTCTAAGTAGCCCCCTTACATTCAATCTGACCGTTTGCTTGGCTAATAAAAAAAAAAAAACCAACACACAATAATCAATTAAAGTTATGCTACAGGATATTTATTCAGTGGGCAACTTCTGCCCTTCCACATATTTTGGCCTACAAGTTTCATCATCCCTCATCACTGGTTATGCTGGGTAGGGCTGATGGGAATTGTAAACCAAACATCTGCAGGGCCACACGCACGTTGCCCACTCCCGCCGTAGACCCCTGGAAGAGCTATCATTCCTCTTCTCTGTTCCCTAAGGAATGTACTGCTTAGTGCTGTGCCAAATCCTGCCCCCTGTTTTCAGGAACTTTTTCTCTCCTTGTGAAAGAAGCATTGTTTTTTCTACCTGTTTCGCAGGGAGGGGGAGAATGTTGGACCCCCTCTACAAGAATTCGGTTTGACGCCTGGTTCTCCGATTATGCGTACCTTCTCGGAAGCGCTTTATGGCAAATGTCTGTATGCGGGAGGTAATTGAGCGCACAACTGGTGGCCTTACCGGTTGTTTGAAATGTGCTTTAGAAGTAGTTAATGCGGAGAATTGCTTGTTTACATAGTCAAAATGAGCTTTAACGGGCCGCAGCAAAAGAAAACTCGCTATTTAATGCGCATTCGATAATGCGCATAATCAAATAGATAACGCGCCTCGACTCCCGATTTGCGCTCCACTCATGTAGAGGTAAAAATTTTAATGAGACTTGAAAGAGCTTTAAACCTCTCGTGTAGAGGCAGCCTTAGACAATCTTCTCCTGGGGGTGGGGGTGGAACAGGGTTTCCACCTACCTTTTTAAAGTGTAGCCGGTTGTTGAGGGGTCTTGTTTCTATTATTTATTTATTTTAAAAAATAATGCCTTGGCACTTGGATGAGCCCGGCAGTTCTTCCTAAATGTCTACTGGAGACCATGTGACTTCGCTCTCTCCATTCACGAAGACGAATTGGGCTTCTAAAAGTGCTGGGGGTGTTTTTCAAAAAATAAAAACAAAAATAGAAAGAAAAACCCTGAGCAACTGCATACACTTAAAAAGGTATGGGAAAATTCTGTTCTCCTCCCCAAGGAGAAAATTCTCCAAACTTCTCCCCTCTCCCAGCCTCTTTTGCCAGAGTTTTTGCTTTTCCCCCACCCCCCACAAAATGCCAAAAATTGAATAATTGAAATTTTCATCACAGCACAGCACTAGTACTAATACAGAAATCTATGAGAACAACAGAAGCAAGCTAAGTCTGACTTCATCCCCGCCTACCTTTGAGAGCTTCTCCAAAATGTAATTTGGTTCTCAGGCTGAAAAAGTTTCCCACCCCTGGTTTGCAGGTTTTTGAGGCACAGGGAATGCCTTAAAAGACTGTGCAAGGATACTTGTCAGGTATCTACATATTCCTACAAACAGAATAGTGTCTGTACAAGCCAGTTAGAAAATCAATCCCAGCTCTACAGATGTTCTATTTCCTCTAACTTAATCCTTAAGCAAAGAAAGAGTTTTCTATTACGATTAATTCTAACACCTTGACCGATACAGGCCCGACTGAATAATTTCTCCAGGCTGTCCATGTCTCTGAATTTCTTGTAGCTGTCTTTCATTAGTTCTTTCAGAAAACTGTAATTCAATTTCAATTTTTTTTTCACATGCTCATCCTGCTGAATCCATAATCTCAAAGTAAACCCCTGGCTTCCTTCCTTACTTTTCATCTTGCTTAGCTCAGGAGTAACTAAACATCTAAGAACATCAGAAGAGCCATGCTGGATCAGACCAAGAGTCCATCTAGTCCAGCACTCTGTTCACACAGTGGCCAAACAGCTGTTGACCAGGGACCCACAACCAGGACACAGTGCAACAGCACCCTCCCACCCATGTTCCCCAGCAACTAGTATACAGATTTACTGCCTCCGATACTGGAGGTTGCACTTAGCCATCAGGACTAGTAGCCATTAATTGCCTTCTCCTCCAGGAATTTATCCAACCCCCTTTTGAAGCCATCCAAATTGGTGGCCATCACCACATTTTCTGATAGTGAATTCCATATATGTGCTGTGAGAAGAAGTCCTTCCTTTTATCTGTCCTGAATCTCCCACCAATCAGCTTCATGGGATGACCCCGGGTTCTGATATTATGGGAGAGGGAGAAAAATGTCTGCCTATCCACATTCTCCATACCATGTGTAATTTTGTACACCTTGGCCTTCTTTTCTCCAAGCTGAACAATCCCGGCTGTTGTAACCTTCCCTCAGGGTGCCTCTACAAGAGGCATTTAAAGCTCTTTCAAGGCGCATTAAAAAAAATTACCTCTACAAGAACGGAGCGCAAATCGGGCGTAGATTATGCGCATTATCAAATGCGCGTTAAATCGCGAGTTTTATTTTGCTCCGTCCGTTAAAGCGCATTTTGACTGTGTGAATAAGCGCTTATGCGCAATAACTACTTGTAAAGTGCATTTTGGACATCTGTTAATGCGCTTCGCCGCCTCTCGCCACCTCTCGTGCAGAGGGATTAGGCGTAAATGCGCTTCAGCGATTATGCGCATAATCGCCTAACCAGGCGCAAAAGCGAATCCTTGTAGAGGAGACCCCAGAGGGAAGATGCTCCAGTCCCTTGATCATTTTAGTTGCCCTTTTCAGCACCATTTCAGTTCTGAGTACTGTAAAATAGGGAGGACACTGTTGAGTCCACAATCATCCATAGAAATCATTTGCTTGGTAAAGGCAAAAGTATCATTCTATTTGGGTAGGTAACTCTGACTCAGCACAAGGTTCTAAATCAGGGTGCCTCTACAAGAGCGATTTAAAGCTCTTTCAAGACGCATTAGGAAATTTACCTCTACAAGAGTGGAGCGCAAATCAGGGGCTCAGGCGCGTTTTCTCTCCGATTATTCGCATTTTCGAATGCGCATTAATTAGTGAGTTTTAATTTACGGCGGGAGTAAGAGCGCCTTATGTCCGTGTAAACAACTTTCTGAGGAGGTGCATTAATGATCAGGGGTTGGACTGTGGTCGTAATGTCATGCATAGAACTGCCCCTTCGCTGAGAAAACCTCCCACTTTTTGGTTTAGTTTGCTTTCCTCTCTCCTCCTGGCAACTTCCTCCTTGTACTCCGTCTCTCTGGATGGAAGCTCCAAGAAGAGGTGACCCAACGTGAACCAAAAATAAAGTTTCTTTGAAGTACCCTGATGAAATATTTTTAATATGGAGACACGGGGCCAGATGGAGGTGGTTTTATGAGAAGTAAAGGGGTAGGAAGGATGTGCGGATGTGCGTATAATTAGCCATCAGCAGCCATAACTTCCCCTCGCTTCTTGCTGGGTTCCTGAGCTGAGGTGTGTGTGTGTGTGTGTGTGTGTATGTTTTACAATTGTTGAGCTCTCTGGGAAGTGGAGGGGGAAGGAACGAAGCAGCACCCCCCTGTCTGTTTTGGTGTGTGTATGTGTGTGTGTGTGTGCGAGACACATTCCCATTTACATGTTAATCAGCTCATTCCTTTCAGGTAACCTAGGAAACCAAAGGCGGGAGATTCTGGTGGGCGGGGAGAATAAAAGGAGGGAACCGGTTTGGGGAGTTTCTCTGGGACAAAGCACATTACTTTCAGCAACATTTGCATGCGATTCTCAGCATGTCAAAAACTTTAAAATGCCTTTCATACAGCCCGTAATGCGCTTCAACGCCTCCCATGTATAGGGATTAGGTGTAAAAGCGCTTCAGAGAAGATGTGCATAATCGGGGAACCAGGCGTCAAACCGAAATCTTGTAGAGGGGGGCTCAGTCTGTTAGCAACATCTGGACCTAAGTCAGAGCATCGTGCCACTCAGAGCACGAACAGGCACAGCTTGTTAATCAAGTGTGAGAAATACTTCGGAAACAGTAACTCTCTTCAGTTTCTCTCTGCCTCTCGCTTTGATTTCAGCTAGAAGCAATAATTTTATTGAGTCAGGTGTTCAAACTAAGAAAACCACCAAATGGGACAGTAGAATTTAGAATACATGATAGTTCTGATTTTATGTCTCCCTGTTGTTTGGCAATATTACAGTGTACCCCAATGGCTATGTAATAGGACACTTGGCTACATTTCATAAGGTTATGAGGAGTCCTTTTCAGTCATCAAAATCTGTTGGAAATGAACACACATTGTCGGGGGGGGGGGGTGAGCAGTAGGCTTTGCTCTCAACCTCTTTGTGATCATGAAGGCTTTGGAAAAGGAACCCTATGAATACAGCTGCATGTTTGGGGTGGGGCTGTCTACATGCAATTGGAAACCATCTCTTTGGGCTTTTCAACATTAAGCTTTTAATCCACCATTTTACTGAGGTTTCTGTTTCCAGATTCTTTGAGGGATTAACATCTACTCCTTTACACATGATTTTTTTTCCAGAATTTTTCTTTCTCTGACTTTCTATATGTTCTATTACACAACCACTAGATGTGGTATAGCAGAATTGTGCAAATACACCAGGGCCGGATCTACATGTCGTCCTCGATGTGCCCTCCCTGCGCCACAAGCCGCTTTGGAGCGCTGCACTTCGTCTAGTGTGGCTCAAGCCTCAGAGACTCTGCTCGCGCTCTCACCGCGGCCGCCGCCCTTTCATCTCCACTGGTCCCAGGGAGGGAGGAGGGAGGGTTGTAAACAAAAGCTAGCAATTGGAAATCCCTCTCCCAATCGCTGGCTTTTGTTTACAACCCTCCCCCCTCCCTCCTCCCTCCCCGGGACCGGTCTGGATGAAAGGGCGGCGGCCACGGCGGAGCAGGCGCGGGCAGAGCCTCCGAGGCTTGAGCCACACTAGACGAAGTGCAGCGCTCCAAAGCGGCTTGTGGCGCAGGGAGGGTGCATCGTGGACGACGTGTAGATCCTGCCCAGGATTTCATGGCACCATTCAGGATATACCAGACTTTCCCCATTAGGGAAAAATGTGCTAAAATGGTTGCAAAGCACAGGAGGAGGACATTGTGTAAAGGACCAGCAAACTACCATGAGTGAGGAATCACAAAGGCAAAATAAATGCCTACAACTCCCAGCATGCTGGCTGGGAAATACTGAGAGTTGTCAGACTTATTTCTGTCTAAACATGCATAGGATTTTGCTCTAAGAGGTTTCTAATGGAATATCAGTGACCAAGTGGTCCTATGTTCATAGTTGTTCTTGCAACTGTTTCCATAAGAAGCTTTGTGTGCACACTGTGGAGCAGAACATCACCAGCTAAGGGCAAACAGGAGCTTACATTCAGCATGGAAGGTGAAGAGTGCTTTTTCCTCACTGAAACCAGCTTGAGAGAGTATTGCTACTTCTGTGCAGTGGAACTGCACAGGAACTGCATTTAAGGCACACTAAAATGACTTTGCAAAAATCCACCTTTTTGAGAGGGAAGCTGTGCGATTGCTGGGGGATGGCAACAATGTCACGTGTCACAAACAGCCCTGATTTGCTCTGGCTCCGCACTGAATCTTGTTTCTGGCATGGCTATACTAATACCAGAATCCAACAAAATGGAAAACTTAACAAAGGCTGCCAGAAAGAAATGGATTAAGCAAAAGAAGTGAACTAGTACTAGACCTGTTCAGTGTAGCAACTTGTGCCCAAATTAAGAGATATCTTTTACAGAGTACCGGAAGTCGGCAACTCTTCAGGTGTTCAGTGCAAATAGAAACATTCTCTTTTGTCACAAAAAAGTGTACCAAATTGAATTTAATAACCAGGTTTTAACAATTAGAATTGGAAGTCTTAATATAAAAAATTACAGAAATACGCATGCCACTTATGAGAATGTAATCACAGATGGCATTGGAAGGATGCTACTGATTATTAATATGTACAGTGTCTTTATACAGGGCCTCTCTCTAAGGAATTACAAACATTTTATAAACTAACTAAGCCTCACAACTGTTCTCTGTAAATTGAGCCGAAGGTGCCCAAGATATAATTAATCCTCTCATGTTTGAATAGTGGCTGTTGAGAGGTAAAATTATAAAAGGCAGCCTCTATGGTTACAGCATTTGCTGAATATATATTATAGCTTCACCAGGTTATTGTATCTGGCATAAAATGGGGGTCTGTGTATGTCAATGGCCCCATTCAGACGACACCATTAACCACGCTGTTCACCCTTTTGTGGTTAGTGTGGTTAGGGCAGCATGGTTAACGGTATTGTCTGAACACCCGTTTTCCCTAACCATCTGCCCCATTAACCGCATTGTGGTTAGGCTCACTAACCACGTTGTGCAACATGGTTAGCGGCACTAACCACAGCTAAAAACATTGTCTGACATGTGTCTGTGGTTAAGGGGCCGTGGTTAAGGGGTTAAGGAATGGAGCTTCTAGTACAGAGCGGCCTAACTTGGTTTAGCTGCTCTGGCCAGCATGTTCTATGGCTGCTCTGGACTGCTGCTTGACTGATATGCTCGCTGCGGCCGCCATTTTGTGCTTTCACATCAGTTTTTTTTTTAGTGATATTTGTTCTTCCTAGCAGAGCATGCTGACTGTATATCTGTTGAAATCCCCACTTGCAGTTTCCCCATATGAAGCAGCCGCTTCTCCTACCTCATTGAAACTGCCAGGGCTCCCAGTGCCAGGGCTGCTGGGATACAGGGCAGATCACTTGGAGGACTCAGGTGCTCCACTAACCACTTTGTGGTTAGTATGCGGTTAAGGAAAACCACAAAGCCCTGAGTGTCATCTGAACGGGGCCACAGGCTACTAGTCATGATCGCTATATACTATCTCCAGGATCAGAGGCAGCATGCCTCTGAATACCAGTTACTGGGGATGATCAGTAGGAAAATGCTATTTGCCCTCATGTCCTGCTTAAGGATTTTCCATAGGCATCTGGTTAGCCACTGTGAGAAACACGATACTGGACAAGATAGGCCTTTGCTATTATCCAACAGGGCTCTTCTTATATTCATGCTGAGATACAGGACAAGGTTACATCTGTTGCGTAAGCCATCTTGTATTCTTAGAGAAGCGAAGTTATACATTTTTAAAAATAAATGGATCAATACATGAATACTGTCTACTAGATTGAACATAGCAAACCTTGAAGGGGGTATACTCTGTTGGATAGGCAAAAAGGGAAGCAAGGAGAGTGATATCAAATTGTCAAGAAATAGGGGAGGATTATCTCTCTTCTGTAGTGGTTTGCTGTTAGAGTATAGCTTTCTTAACAGGGGAGAAAGTCAAATAAAGCTGAATTTCCTGGGGGAATTCACCAAAGGAATACTCTAATTAGAATGTAAGATAAACAAGACCGAGCAGAGAAACAGAGGGAAATATAAATATCCTTCAGTCATTGATCTCTCTTTTTATGAGCTGAGTTCTACACAAAATCTTGTGCTTGTGAGTTTGATTTCCCTGTCAAATTCAGGAAGCTTTTCCTACCAAGTTGAATTTGATTCAATTCAGTATTTCCAAGAACAACTCTGCTGGGAAGGGAAAGCAGAAAAGCCATGTTCATCCCGTCTTCTTTTCTTATGCCCCTTCAACTTTCCCCCAGCATTTCACTAAGCCCTTATTCATATCATCCCATTAAGAACTGAACAGCTCAGTTAATGGTCAGAGACCCTTCTTCTAGTCTTGTACCTCAATGACATAAGGCCAACCACTGTCACACCAAATTCTGTCATCATTAAACACCAAATTCTTTAGCATACTGAAATATATAGATAATTAATTCTGATGAAAGTTTTTTGCATACAGGCACCAACATGAAGCATTCCAAAAGCTACCGATCAACCTCAGTTCACTTAGGCCATATCTACACCAAGCAGGATATAACACTATGAAAGTGGTTTGAAAACGGTATATGGAATGTGTCATGGCCCCCAACAGTTGTCAGTGCACTTCAATACTGCTATAAAGCAGTAGTGTAGATACTGCCTTACAGTTATGGCGGTCTCTGAAAGATTCTAACTCATGTGATAAGAAACCATTGTTCATAGTTTCTTGATTAAGTGGAAATCAAATAGATACACAAGGAGGGTCAAATTGATGCTGCTGTGCTCAAACAGGAGGTCTCCTGTAGCTTCCCCCCTTATTTCATTTTAAAATACATCCCAGATAAACTGGAATAAACCCCTAATGGCATGAAATCGGCATCGTGTAACGCTGGCATTGTGCTATGAACCTGCCAAGGAACAGAGGGACTTTGAAAAGAGGGAGAAAAGGGTAAAATGCCTCCTTGTAACAAAAGGAAGCAGATCCAATCCCCACGTGTCTGCTCAGAAGTAAGTACAATTGTTCAATGGAGCTTATTCCCCAGTAAGTGTGACAAGGGTTGTGAACTTACAGCAAAATCTTACTTCTACGTAGAAGTAAATCCTGGCTTTCCTGTGGCTGTGAGGAAACAGACAACAAGGGGAAAAAACGCTCCTTTGCACACATACCAGGGAAGGAAGGAGGTGTTCCCTTGATTCAACTGTGTCTGCTGTTTAGAAGCCCCAGGAAACAGCAGCAGGACCTTCCCTCACTCCTCTCCTCCCGTGTAATTCAATTCATATCAATTCATATCAATCCCGCCAAAGAAACAGGAAGCACAACAGGATAAACAACAGGATTTCCCTTAATGTAGAAAAGCTCTCAGTTTTCCAAATCTAACTTTAAGCATGCTATAAAATACATTCACTTTATTATTGCTTTCTTCACATTTTATCAAGATGTTCTGGGGTTGAACCCTTGCTCAAATCAAAGTTTAATTAAACTCCCTAACAAAAGAAAGCCAAAGGGAGATGGAGATTACAGTGTGAAACTATTGAATTCGAATTGATCAAGAAGTTTGATTCTATCATCTGTTGCTTGAATCAGGGCAATGGCGTGTATTTCTAAACATTCATGTGTTAATTAGCCAGTCAATGCAAGATGTTTATGTTATCACCAGCACTACTTTGTGAATTGTCTTTGTGGATAACATAAGGCTGAAAGCATGCTGCAGTGATCAGTGTCACCCCTAGGACCCCCAGCATGCCCATGCCAGCCCTGGTGCTGGCATTGGCCTGGGCACATTTGTCACTAACCTGCTGCTTTCTGGATGGCACTCTTGGGGGGCTCAGGGCTGCAGAGCCCTGGATCAGCCCTGAGGTCCAACCTTAGTTGCACCACTGAATATGTGTTTACTATCGCAGTGCCTTCTATGCAATCTAGTTATTGGGCCTGTTCAGACAACACACTGAGCCATGGTTAGGTTGCTAACCCTTTTGCAGCAAATGTTTAAACTGCAGTTATGTAGCCACCATGGTTAGGAATGGTTCACATGATGCGCTAAATCATGGTTCACATAACACGCTACGCCATAATGTTTGGCTAAAAATGCTTAGCCACCATCGATTAGCGTGTCTTCTGAACAGGGTCATTATGTACTGGCGCTGCAGATATCTTGTATGGAACCATTGGACTTATTTTAACCCAGTAGAAGAGCCTTCAGTATTATCATTTAGGCCTTTGGTTGATTAAATGCCTGTTTCTAGGTAACTGACACACTGATAGTTACAGCTTAATGAACTCCCCCAATTATATAAATAAAAGGCTGCCACTGAGCACAGAAAATATTCTATCGGGAATGATGATATTAATTCGCCAAACACAACTTGACAGTGCAGTGGGCGAGATTGATGCCTGAAAGCTTAACATAAACAGGGGACATTGCTTACTAGTTACCACTCCATTATCTTGATGCAATTGCATTTCTGCCACATTTTGGCCATGGATTTGTTCCCATTCCTTGGGAACCCCTTGCCCTTCCTGACTGCTATTCACAGATACAAAATGTAAATGTTCTTTTCACAAATATTTTTTCTTTCTTTCGGGAATGCTTTGGAATTAGGGCTTAAGCAGCATCCAATTGTGTGTGTATAGTTTTCTTTCTGGATCTTCAAATATGTGGAGTTCGTGTTATTTTTCCAACTTCAGTACAAGCCTACAGATATTGCCTTGAGGTGATGTTAAGTTTTAGAAACTTGACATTGCCTTTTCCTCCAGATAAAAGAAATTTAATTACTGTCATCTAAAGGAGAAGAAGTTGGGCCTCCTTTGAATGTTTTGATTTCTTTCAGAAACTAGCTACTTGTAACGTCTTTGGTGCGTGCGTTCTCTTTCAAATAGATTGGATACATCTTTTGTAGCTTTTCAGCACACAAACCATCTTAATGGAAATGTCTTTCCTTTATTTCCTTATCACAGAAATAAATAGTAATCTGCCGCTTGAAAGGCTTTTGAAGTGATGGCAGAATTTCAAAGGTCTTCATATTTATTTGAATTCTCTCCATCCCTCCCCCAACAAAAGCCTCTGTGCTTCCAAGCACTGTTCATTGACTCTGCAGTGGATGGAGAAGAGAAGAGAATCTAAATCTCAGTGGGAATTTGATTATTGTGTTTATAATGTTTATAGAGCCTTTTAACAGAACCATTCTAGAGTGTTTTGAAATGGATGTTGTTTTGCTGTTGTGCACAGAATAAAATAGACACATACAGCCCAAAGATGGCTGCAGACAAACAGAATGGAAGGTGTTCTCAACACAAAGAAACATCCAATGTGTTAATCTATATTTCCCCCCAGGAAACTAGGTCAAAAAGTAACCATGCATTAAGGCTACAATCCTACACCCACTTACCTGGGCAAAAGCCTCACTGAACTCAATTGGACTTACTTCTGAGTAAATGTGTATAGGATTGCGCTGTCAGTGAATGAAAATCACATTAAACTAATGGGCTGATATTAATAAACACGTTTCATGTTTTCTTTTCCCCTCAGCATTGCTAGTACATATTGCAAGAGACATAAGACCCTCTTGTGAGTAGGATTGGATTAATCTATTTCCAGTCCACGTGCATATATTAAATCATAAGTCCATTCCAACCAATTTCTGCATCAGTCTGCGATTATTATTTTTGAAAAACACACACCCCAAAATTTCATTTTTGTACAGAACTTTACCTAATATACACATTTTTGTTAATAAATTTCCCTCATTTATGCATTTTCGAGAACTGCAGCACAATATTTGAAGACATGCACAATCCAAAGGAAATCTGTGTTCTGATCCACATACTAGTCCAGGAAGCGCAGATTAGGATGGTTCGCTTATAAATGTGGACCAAACCATTTTTTCCCCATCTGTACTTGTGGTCTATAGCTAAAGGGTTAGTTGAGTGCCAGCCCTGTCGAATTTACAGTGATTCAAATTGTAGGAGGGCATTATGAATAAGGATGTCCAGATTGTGAAATCCGTCCTGGGTGGATTGTGCGGTGTTGTGAATTCTAGCGTCTGTTCACAGACAGATTTGGTTTTTTTTTCTTTTCTGTGGAAAAAAAATTAAATTATTCCATAGGAGAGTTCACAACAATTTGCATAATTTCTGTTGGTATGCAACATTTACTGTATTGTCCCACATTCCATTTAACTTTTCCTCGTGAATATTTCCCAGCATGACATATGTCTCAGGAGAAACTTGAATGTTTTCCTATGAATAAATTTGCATAAATTTCAGGAAAGTTTTAAAAAAAAATCTGCAGACTCTGTGTGGCCTGGGGAAGCCGGTCTGCAGTGGATTCTGCAGGTCATATTCTTCAAAATCCAAACTCACATTTTTAGTCTGTCTCAAATTTCTCCAACATCCCTAATTGTGAGTCACAAAGGCCAGTTCTACACCAAGCAGGATACAGCACTATGACAGCGGTATGAAAGAGGTATATAAAAGGCAGGAGCCACACCAAGAAGGATATAGCAGTATGAAAGAGGTATATGGTATGTGTCAATGGGCCCCAACAGTTGTCAATGTACTTCAATACCACTATAAAGCAGTAGTATGGCTCCTGCAATATCCTGCTTGGTGTAGATTGGGCCAAAGTCTCTTGTTCAAATCCTTCCTCTGTCACTAGATGGATTTAGACTCGCTACTATCTCTCAGTGTCAAGGATTCTGCATGGATACTTGCTTTCTATGCCTGTTGTATCACACAGGGCATTGATGGGACACTTTATGGTAATAGGAGGCAAGTTTCCTTCACATGCCCCCTGCAAATAATATTCCTTGAAGCATGGGCACTGAACTTCAGACCTGGGGGCCAAATCCAGCCCTCTGGGGGGAACCATAAGGCCACACCCCATACCTTGGCCACACCCCCTTTGTGGAGGTTTCCTAGCTTTTATGAAGTTTTTCACCCCATCCTAAGGTTGAAATGCCTCTCCTAAGGCTTGGTTACTGGCAGTAAAAGCTTTAAGCTAAAATATCCTGGGATTTTGGCCCTGCCCCTCTTGCCTTCAGACCCACATGCCACTGGAATGTGTTCCCCAAGAGCTTCTCTGACATAGAATTCAGCACATGGGTTGAAAGTAGTTCTGCACCCTTTGTTTCAACCTTTCAGTTCCACCAGAGCCTCAGAATCGAATGCAATGCTGCACTAGCTTCTTTAGAAATAAAGTCAGGTGTGGGCTCTTCTCCCTTACTTGCTGATCAGTGGGTCTGGTTTTAGCCACAGAGATTCCCCTTTGATCCCTATCGAAATGACTCAATCTGAATTGAATTTCACACATTCTGTACAGCCAATTAAGTTCCCTACCTCTTCTTCAAAAGGTGAAATAATATGTACCCAGAGGACCTTCGCTTCTGCCACTCCCAGACTGTGGAATGACCTGCCGGGAGAGATCCGTCAACTTACCAGTCTTCTATAATTCAAGAGAGCTATAAAGACTAATCTCTTCTGGCAGGTCTACCAAGTCAAATTTTAAGACTTGGTTGATTTTAATGATGTATTAATTGTATATGTTTTTAATCAGTTTTATGTATTTTATATTGTCTGTATAATGTTGTTCCCCGCCTCAATCCGGAAGGGAGAGGCGGGTATGAAATAAATAAATATATTATTATTATTATTATTATTATTATTATGGAATAAATGGAATGGTATTGGATTAAACGCCCTAGAAGGTAAAACTTGAAAGATGACCATACAAGGCCGTTAAGTAGGGACATAGCCACCATTTCTTTGAATATGTCCCTAGCAGTTGGAATTGGCACTGAGAGAGCCATAAGGACAGGCATTAAGGAGAGAGGTTCCTTTAATATGCCCACTGAGTTAACAGCATGGGTGGTTCCAGTAACAGAGCATCCATTATCTGTGCATAATACATAGCATGTATATAAGTTTACCACGATGAATAAAAATGATAAAGGCTTTACTGAAAAGTACAAGCTCTGCTATAGGTTTACAATGCAGATTTTTCACTTTGTCTTTTTATAGTCTTGTTTTGCTTTGATGTGAGTTAGCACAGACAGTGCAGGAACAGTTTGGGAGGCAGCTACTGCAGTTCTGTACAACTGTGGGAAAAGCAGCAAGAGCCAAAGTGCAGGAAGACCTGGGGACCAATAAATACATTCACTCAGCTTATGGAGGTGTCATCTTTCTTGTTTTTTGTTTTCATCCTGTAATATCCTGAAGCAGTTCCCTGTTTGTGACAAGTAAGTAGTGGGTTAGCCAAAGGAGAGTGTTACGTGGAATGATGTACACCCTCATAGGATGTTGAGTGGTGGTTCCAGGCCAAGGGATACATGCACATAGAACAATTCATGACAGAGAAGGTGTCCTGATGACAACACATTGTTGCCTTGAGCCTCCAAAACCCCATGCTTGCACTCCCGCAGGGTTGTTCCCACAGCAAGGAGTGAGCGTGGGGTTTGCATACTTCATTCAGAGGAGGAGGAGGCGCTGTCCCGTACACCGCTGCTCCATACTGTGCCGTGTCACTGCGAGTTGCTGCACAAGCACCCCTGTGCATCCACACATCCCTCCCCCCCATTTGTTTTCCTCCTTACCTTGTGGGGCTTTCTGCACCAAGCATTTCCTTCTCCCCATGCTGGAGGAAGCATGGAGGCTTTCCAGTGGCCATTTGGCTCACTGGTCCGTCCCCACCCCACTGTCCGGATAGATTATGACCAATCAGAGGTTGCCATTTGGCCGTCCACACCTCTTCCTTGACTCTGGAGTGATGACAAATGGCAGATGAGCCATCGTCGCCTCACTGCAGAGAAAAACGTTGGGGTAAGTCCCTGACTTTTTTATTTCGGAGCTTCAGGGGAAAGCCCTGGGATTGCTCCACAGTGGCTTCTGTGTCGTATAAACAACACAGCGCTACTGCAGAGCCACCCTGGGGCTTTCCCCATGTATAGACAGCCCCTGAGGGAGTCAAAAGAGCAGCAAATAGAGAGCCCTGCCCAAAGGATGAGAGTTGCCTATGGGAGAACCAAGCAAGAAAGACTGGATAGATTAAATATCCCAAAGCTTTAGGAGAATGACCCTGATCCTGAAGGTTGTACCATCAATAGTCAAAAGAGGTTCTTGTGTATTAATTAAGGTCTAATTAAGGCCTTTCAAAAACCCAGGTCACACTTAGCTTATCTCCACCTGTGCATGCCAGCTTTTTGTGATGGATGTGTTGCACAAGGAGGCCTGCGTAAAGGATTGATTCATAATAGAGGCTGGATGGCAGTATCAAATCTCTTTCAACATGAGAGCCAAAATCAATTTTGCAGAAAAGCCACATTCCAGAAAGGGGAGAGACTGGAGGCAAAAGAGGTGGAGCCAAAGGTAAAAGGGGACAGGGTCATATTACCACTATAATCTAACTTGAAATTCTTACTGCCAGTAATAGGGTGACCAGATAAAATCCAGGTCAGGGCTCATGTAACTTTAACAGTTGTAGAGAAAAGGGAATTTCAGCCAGTGTCATTTGTATGCAATTAGTTCCTGGTGAAATCCCCTCTTCATCACAACAGTTAAAGTTGCAGGGGGCCTGCCTTCTTCTGTATATGGTCACTCTAGTATAGTGCATGCACCTTTAACTGTTGTGATGAAGAGGGAACATCACCAGGAACTAATTGCATACAAATGGCACTGGCTGAAATTCCCTTTTCTCTACAACTGTTAAAGTTACATGAGCCCTGACCTGGATTTTATCTGGTCACCCTAGCCAGTAACTAAACCTAAGGAGAGGCATTTCTACCTTTTAAAGTGGGGAGGGGAGAGTGTGCAAAAACTGGGAAACCACCCAACTATCCATTGCTGGGGAAGAGGGCAGGATAAGGATAATGGGCCATGACTATCTGGGATATCCCATGCAGGCCTGAGATTCAACACCTGAATGGAGATGGGAAGATGGGTGAATAAAGCTATCCCTCTGCCCCTCATATGTCATACTCATTGGGTCACATGAAAACTAGCCCTAAGGTCATTGTATGCCAAAAACAGTTAGAAATTAACTCCTTTTTTATGCCATCCAGTTAAACTTCGTCCACCTCCCTGTAAAAATACACAGACAACCGGCTTGTGAGAGGCTTTGAATAAACCATTGTTCCACTTCCACTTTTAGTCAAATGGGCCTCGCAGGCCCCTGCCAAGAGGAGAAACCCTACCAGGTCTATTCAACCATGATGATCGATCCCTCCAACTCTTTAAGAGGGGGGGAAATGGTTGCGCTTCTTTGGGTAATTTGCAGACATTCCAAAGTATGTGAAATGTCAGGATTGGATCTCAGATTTTGAATGCAGATATTTTTCAGATTCCCTTCTTCAAATTTGACCCCAAGTGATATATTTTTCTTTCCAAATCAGACCTTGTTTATAATTTCTAAGACAATAAATGTTAGGTAACCCCCTGCCAAGTCAACACTTTAATGTCTTGCTTTTTATAAATCCCCATGGCATCCATAGGACCTACACTCTTTCTTCCTTGGGAAAATGGTGAGGTTGACTGCCCTGGATTAAGTAAAGTTAATCTGATTCAATGTCCTCTTTAATTTAATAAAACTGTGATACAGGGGAATCCAATTTGCTGCCTCCTGTCTTCTTTCTGGGGTTTTTGGGAAGAGGGATTCAAACAAGCTCATCAAAGGCTTTCTGGTAAGATTCATGTAACCTCATCTTCAGCTTTATCTCCTCTCACATCTCTTTCTCTAATTTGCTTTTTCTTTGTTTTTTCCTCATCCTGTTGTTATCGTTCATCTGCCATTGCTTTCAAGGGCTGTTCAAAAATTTTGTCTTATCTCGCCATCGGATTGTTTCTTTCTTTGCTCATTTAAATATCTTGACTCCCTTTGTTAAGGTTAGATAGAATCCAATTAAATGAAGGCAGTAGGTGGACATTTTTAAGTGTTAAATCTATGCTTCGGTCTTGCACAGTTACGCATACTAAGCTCAGTGGAAATGAATGTGATTTACCAAGCAAGTTGTCTGTGCACAGTCATCTGCTAAATGTAATGTGCTAAATGTATCATTTCCAAGTTAGCTGGATTTCACCGAATTAAAACTTGTGATGTTACCAATATCTCTGTTGACTTGTCTTCTACCTTTTAGTACCCAGCTCATCACATGGTTTAATGTGATGATTCTTGAAGTGTGAAGAAGTCATCGATTGAGGACATGAAGAGTTGTCAAAAGAGGGATGAGCTCTGTCCTGTCTCTTTCCACTGTGTGTTTTGATTTATGCCATTAGACTGAAGGCCAGCCCACATCCTTGCAATCCACTTGGGAGTAAATGGGGCAACCCTAGATTTTTCACAAACATGATGCTCACCAAGGACTCTTCATACCAAGGTCCTTGAAGCAAGTGGCAACTCACCCCAAGTCCCTCAAATACCACAATCATCACTTCAGTCATGATTTCAATATGAAACAATCTACCTGCACAATCCAGCACTCACTGTCAAGAAACCAATTTTCTCTTTGTCTTCTAGCAGCCTGAAAAACTCCATTTCATGAAGATGGACCTGCACACACTCGTTAAACCACCTGTGTTTGTTATCTCTTGCTGTTCTGGCTTCAGAACTCTTGCCAATTAGACTGAAGGGATCATCAGATGAGCATTTTATAGCACACTTATTACTGGGCACCCATGGATGTTCACAGGTCCTATTCATGATGCTGTCCACCTCCCGTGCATTTTCCCATGACAAAAAAAGTAGGGATGTGTATCGTATCGTTAAAATGTACGATAACGATACGATAAGGTTGTTATTGTGCATGTTTTTGATGATGACGATACGATAGAAAAACCTACAATAATCATCGGAGACGATAATTTTCGGGTGATTTTATCGTTTTATCGTACTGCCATATAAATATACCTATAACTTCTGTATTTTAAAAGTTAGAGGCTTGAAACTTGGTCACCGTGCTTCTGGAGTATGCCTAAGTATGTGTATGAAATTTGAGATCGATCCCTCCAACCCTCAATTTTATATGATTTTTTAAAAAATCATTTCCGTTCTGGCAGGTCTGGCGAGCTGTCATTCTGATCTGTCAGAATGGAAACAATCTTTAATAAATTCTTATAAAATCGAGAGTTGGAGGGATTGATCTCAAATTTGTCACATATGTGTAGCACATGTTGCTACACATATGCGCCAAATTTGAGATCGCTCCCTCCAACCCTCGATTTTATATGAATTTATTAAAGATCGTATCAGTTCTGACAGATCAGAATGACAGCTCGCCAGACCTGCCAGAACAGAAACGATTTTTTAAAAAATCATATAAAATTGAGGGTTGGAGGGATCGATCTCAAATTTCATACACATACTTAGGCATATCCCAGAAGCACTGTGACCAAGTTTCAAGCCTCTAACTTTTAAAATACAGAAGTTATAGGCATTTTTCTTTCTGCCAAAAATATCATTTTTTTTAACGATAATTATTGTGAAGACGATACGGATCACCTACGATATGAATGAAGATGATTATTTTTTTGGTCCAAAATGACGATAACGATAAAAAAAATGATATTTTTTGGCGTGCACACCCCTAAAAAAAAGATCCCGGTAAGTCCAATTTATTTTTAAAAAACTGAACTTGCCACAAACTTCTGCTGTGTGCAGGAGAAATTGCATGATAAAAACACCCACTGAATGAGTGTTTGGGTCATTGTTTTTCCTCTTTTTTCTCAGTTGAGAAAGAGGAAGGAAGTATTGTATGACAGACACGGGGTTGAAGAAGCGATGGTAGGGATCCGTGATTTTCCCCCATCTGATGAAGTTCTGAATGATTTCAGCTGGGCTGCTGTGAAAACTCCCCCACCCTGAAAGATTGGGGAAATGACTCAGTCAAGTAGTGTTTGGCTAAGGAACGTAAACGTATATAAATAAACATACTTACCTCAAGAATTAGGTGTGTGCTTCCTTCCAAATACACCTTAATATTAAATCTAGAGTCTTCTGTTTCGTTATTGCTATTGTTTAAAGTTTCAAGCCTAGGGTTTCAAATTAGAAGGTACCTCCTTCGGCCCTCATTTCTTAAGCCTTAGGACTGTCCTGTAATGTCTGAGACCAATCTACATGGAATTGGTTTTAGATGTGTTTTCTGGTTATATTCGGATTTTTGTGAAATTGCTTTGGTCCGTCAGTGGCACACAAAGCAAGAAAAGCAGAATATAAACTACCTAAAACCCCACTTTCACAGGTCAAATGGCACTTAAAGCTGCTATACTTCGCAGTTGGATGGGCAGAGTCCAACAAGTAGAACTGAACATCAACAACCACGCAGGTGCTGCTTAGCGAATAAGAGAAGTTTGCTCCCACCCTTTTCGATGCTCCCTTGCTCAGGCAAATTTAATGGAAGAGATGAAATGTCCTGTAGTTTACCCCACTCCTCTCCTCTCCCATCCAGCAGAGGACTGTGCATTAGCAATATTGAAGCTCTTCTTCCCACATGAGCCACATGTTTATGGTTTAAATTTTGTATATTGCCTTTTTATTGTTCAATTTTTTAATTTTTGTAATCCGCCCAGACAGCTTCGGCTATGGGGCAGTATATAAATGTAATAAATAGTAATAATAATAATAATAATAATAATAATGCACTAGTGAGACATTGCACAATTGTGTGATTACAGGACTGTGAAGTCGGAGCGTTGAAGCCTCCTTTCTACACAAAAATGAAACAGCCCAGCTGAGAAATAGTGCAAAGTAAAAAGGTGAACAGCAAAATAGAGCTACTGCATAATAATAGGGTGACCAGATTTTGAGAATCAAAATCCCGGAACCCTCCCCCCTGCCACCCCACCCACCCAAAACAACCCCCCCACCCGCGCCGTCCCTCCCACCTGCCCCGCGCCGCCCGCCCCCGCACCGCCTGCCCCCGCACCGCCCCTCGCTGCCCGCACGCCCGCCCCGCGCCGCCTGCCCCGCGCTCCTTACCTGCTAGGGCATCCGCTTCCCTCCGGTGCTCAGAATCTACTGAGAAACAGGCTTCCTGGCCTGTCTCTCAGTAGCGCGCCGGGTGATGACGTCATCACCTGGCACGCTACTGAGGGACAGGCCACGAAGCCTGTTTCTCAGTAGATTCCGAGCACCGGAGGGAAGCGGACACCCCAGCAGGTAAGTGCCTCGTGCTGCCCGCCGCCCGCCACCGCCGCATGACCCCCCGCCACCCCGGTTTGCCCCCGCTGTCCCCCGGTTGGCCCAGATCGCCCCAGGGCCATCTGGTCACCCTTTTGGGGGGCTAAATTTCCGGATTTGGCCCCCCAAAACAGTTTTTCCCCCCCAGATGCGGATTTGCTCCCCATTTTCCGGGCATGTCCGGACAAATCCGGGCGGGTGGTCACCCTACATAATAACAATGCTAAGTCTGTGTCCAAAGTGGCTACTACCAATTGGGGGGGGACCACCCCTCCCCTTGATACAATCACAACCAAGTCACAGACACACCCCTAGGCATGCCCAGTATGCAGGACTTAATTCAGGGAACAGAGTACTCTTCAGTGGAACTGCGAAGGAACCATGTGTAAAGAAAAAAATAAGCACTAAAGGGATTTTGAGAGAGAAGCTGCGCGGTTGGTGTGGAGTGGTGCCAATGTCATGTGTCATGAATTACCCAGATGTGATCTCGCTCTGCACTAAATCACCTGTGTAGATTGGGCCTCAGTCCCCTGGTTCAGGATGAGGTGGACACATAACAGGTAGTGGTAGTGGCAGCCCACTTGGTAACTGTTTGTCCCTTCCTGCATCGCTGTGAGCTAGGGCAATCTACAGCTAGAGAGTACAGGATAGTTGTTTTCCTTGAGTAAGGCCAATTCAACAACAACAAAATTGGTAACATCACTCTATGCTGCAGTTCTTAAACTGACACATATCTGCACTCATTTGGAGAAGCAGGGGCATGCATTTATGTTGGGTTGGCATGACTCCCGTAGTGCTACTAGCTCCAAAAAATGCTGCCCAAATGGCTGTCCTGTGCACCTATCAGGAATAGGCAAGCTGGTGCACTCCAGATGTTTTGTTCTACAGCTCCCATCACCCCCAGCTAACATGGCCAATGGTCGGAGGTGATGGGAGTTGTAGTCCAAAACACCTGAAGGGCACCAGGTTCAGGCTCAAACAAATCCGAGGAACAAATCATGGAGGAAATTGAGCAGCACTGGTACATAAACGAGTTCACTCTTAGAGAGAATCAGTACAACACGGTAAAATGGGAGGAAATAAGAAGATGACAGCAGCCACCCCAAGACCTATTTGCCTGGCTTCTATGTCAGCCCTGTAGTCACCCAGCTAGTGTTCTGAATCTGCTTCTCTTCCACAGTCGTAGTTCAGATGCAAATATGTAAACTACCCAGAGAGCTTCGGCTATGGGATGGTATACAAATGCAATAAATGAAAATAAATACAAATATAAAGAATACAGCCCACTTTGGCAGGCATTCCCCTTTGTTAAGGCAACCTTGGGCTTCACTGCTCCTCCAGCTCTGCTGCCTGAAGTGGGAAATTCACCCTGCCTCATGTGGGGGCGCACCCGGTGCTTGCATCCTCACAGCAGCTGGGGGGAAATAGATTTTCCCAGCAACAAATTATTGTTGTGAACTCTCCCTCCTGTAATGCAAAGTGTTTGGGGAGTGCCTTGAATGGACAATAAAGACCTATTTCTTGTATAAAAGACCTGCTCCTGGTGGAGATGAGGACTGCTAGAACTGGTATGTTGATACAGTCAACACAACTGCCTGTACGTTTTGGGCTCTCCTTGTGGGGGGTGAGGCTATGAGGATGGTTATGCTGAGTCCCACAAAATGTACTACACCACTGGGACTGGGTCTGCACATGTGAATAAATAAAGTGAAAATTAGGTGGTAGAATGGACTGCACCACTTCATACTACAGATAGCATATAGCACTTCCTTTTGTTAAAAAAAAAACTTCCTAGCAAACAGAAAGCCACACATTTAGAAGATAGGTTCGAGCCTAGCTCTTTGCCTGGTGTGCTAGTTTTCTATTTGCAGGGAGTTTTAAATATAGAGATCATAGAAAAATGGAATTCCTGCATTTGTGATCCAGAATGATGCCATCCACTCAACCACCTTCTTCAGCTGCATGTGTGGACCAATCAAAGACTGGCAATTCCTGCTTTATAATAATGTAAGTGGCTTCATATTTAGCCAAAACTTGAGTGGGAGAGAATGGAAGTTTGGAGTTCAAGGGGAAGAAAGTAAACTTGCATAGAGAGAGAAAAGCAAGACCAGAAGGTTAGTAAAAAAGATATTGCTACAATAGATAATATAATCCTATCACGGCAGCTGTAGATTAAGGCTGAATGAACAATTTATCATGAAGAGTTTATTCAGCAAGCCAACTTATTTCAACATATGACACGATAGATGTAGGCTAACTGTTGTTGTACATTTGTTTGGTGAGTTATTCTCTGAGTAACATTTATGACACAGGTTTAGTAAGTAACACCAATCCACTAAATATGGTACAAACAAACCCAATTTTCAGCATTACAAAGTTTAAGGTAAAATTCAGGAATGTAATCGTCTTCATCAAATGAAAGAGATTAGAAAGGAAAGAGAGAAATGATGGAATGTACTAAAATGATTACCTTACATTGGCCCTAAACTTTGCAAAGCAGTGTTTCACCATGTAATTCCAAGCATGTTTACTCAGAAGTAAATCCCACTGAATTCAGCAGAACTTACTCCCTGTTTAAAATTGCAGCCTCAGGCCCTAGTTCTTGGCATACAGTACATCTCCATCTGGCTGTCCACTATTTCCAACGCTCTCCTTTTAGAAATGTATAATTTTAAAAATGTATAATTGGTACAAAATGTATAATATGGGCTAAATCTAATGCTACAAGAGTTGTCTTGTGTTTGAACAATGGCAGCTTTCCTTCCCCTCCTCCCTCCTGTAGCTCCCCAAATGTCCTACAAACCTGCTCTGAAGGGTCCCCTCCAAACCTCTGCAGCAGATTTCAGAGGACATTTGGGGGTGGGCAGCAGAGAGGGGAAATTCACTCCACCAGTGGTGTCTGTATAGAAAAGGGAATTTCAGCAGGTGTCATTTGTGTGCATGCAGCACCTGGTGAAATTCCCTCTTCATCACAAAAGCTGCAGGAGCTATACTAGAGTGACCAGATACAAAAGAGGGCAGCTCTGTCCTCCTTTTCATATGGTCAGCCTAGACTCCATTTCATTGGCAATAAAGACACCATTTTGGATGTGACCCAAAGTTAGTTCCCCCACTCCAGAGCAAGACCCCCTCTAGATGGATTCCGTTTGATGCCTGGTTAGCTGATTATGTGCATAATCACTGAAGCGCTTTATCATAAATGCTTGTATGCAGGAGGTAATTGAGCACTCAACAGGTGACCTTACCAGTTGTTTCAAATGCACTTTACAAGTAGTTAATGCGGAGAATCACTTGTTCACATAGTCAAAATGCACTTTAACGGCAGGAGCAAAATAAAACTCGCTATTTAACACGCATTCGATAATGCGCATAATCGGAGAGAAAACGCACCTCTACGCCCAATTTGCGCTCCGTTCTTGTAGAGGTAATTTTTTTAATGCGCCTTGAAAGAGCTTTAAATGCCTCTTGTAGAGGCAGCCCAAATGGGCTTTGTCCAGGGCAAGGGTTGAAAAGCTGGCACCTCCAGATGTTTTGAACACTACAACACCTACAATCCCATGCTTGACCATGCTTGTTGGGGCTGATGGGAGTTGTAGTTCAAAATATAGTTCAGCCTTCCTCCTGAGTCCTTTTGGTTTCTCCAAAAATTGTGAAAAGAAGTTATTTCACCCTGAAATTTTGGAATCCCCTACTAGCATTCTGTGGCTATTTATGCTAACAGGCATGTACCCAGATGGCATACCAGGGAATTTGCCACAGCACCAGTTGCTGCTTCACCTCCTGCTTCCATGTTCAGAAGATTCTACTCCTGGCCACACCCCTGAACACCACACGCCTCCCAGCCACAACATTGGCACATTCAGTGCAGCATCTGAAAGGGGAGCCGACATGTGTACTAACATATCTGCATAGGCTATCCATATGATCAGGAACTCTGACCTTGCCAGGTTCCTAATCACATGAGTGCCAGTGTGCATGCAGCTGTACATGCATAGGCCCTCTTTCTGGGTAGAGGCACTGGATGTTGACGATGTCATGAAAAAGGCCTACAAAAGTCCGTGAGTGATCAATCATGAGGGTGCAATAAATTGCTTGTGTGGAAAAGCATACTTTGGCTGTTATCACACGCGCGGTTTTAAGCACACTCAGTGCAACTTTGATCCACTTCTTCAGCGCGAGACTCGCATAACGTCGTCCCCCTCACGCTGTTCTCGCACTCTGAGTGCTCTGTTTTTAGTTTCTGTATAATTTAACCCTAAACGAGCAAAATCCGTTTCAGGCAAGTTCAAGCAAGTTCAACAGGCTGAGCTGAGGTATCTGAGCAAAACCGACCACATGTAATTCAAAATGCTAGATTCGCATAGGAAACGGAGGGGGAACCCACAGAAGCAAACCGGGAGAAAAATAGTAGGTGTGATAAAGGCCATAGACTATACCTGCGGAAATCAATGGAGCTTGATAGTCATGATTCCAATGGTCCCAAACTAAATATGACTTAAGTCTGGATCCAACCCATAGTGTTCACTACAGAGTACTTTGCTATGGTGTAGTAGAGCCAAGGATCTCAGGGACAGAGTACCAATACTTCTTTATTAGTAGGGATGCTGACATCATCTTCCACCCTCCCTCAGATTTCCCTGTTCCCTCTTTGTTTAGCTGCAATCCTCAGAGTAGGTGGGTGAAATAAATTTTCCCAGTAACAGTACATTGTTCTCTGTAGTAACGCAAAGTATTTGGGGGCAGTTTGGTCTTAAATGGCCAATGAAGACCTATTCACTTTAGAGAAAACCTGCTTCTGATGGAGATGAAAATTGCTACAACTGGATCAAAACAGCTGCCTGCATTTTTGGCCTCTCCTTTGGAGGCATGCCTACAGGGACTGCCATGATGAGCAGCTGCACTTCAAAATTTCCCACTACACACTGGTACACTGTCAAAGGTTAGTAGTCTCAAGATAAAGTTTTGCTATTGATGTACTATGAGACTGAAAAATCTAATGTAATTTCCTCCCCCCACCCCCATAAAGGAATGCTAAAGAGTCAAGAATTATAGTGAAAATACCTTTTCTATATTTCCTATCAATCATCTTTACCCTCCTCCCAAATCCTTTAAATTCCGGCATACCAATTTCTCTGAATTATTTTGCTCATCGTAAATTAGAAGGCAAGGAAGTATATTATCAGCTGTGAAACAATGTAATTAGTTTCTTTATGGATGTTCAGTTTGGTCTAGATAAAATGGAAGCGGAGGGAAACACCCTGTCACCCAGTACAGATGCCGTTATGAATAAGACAGGTCATTTATGGCGGGAAAAGGTTGTATCTGATAATTTGTTGGCAACATTAGCATATAAATGGCTGTGGGATGTGTGAAATATTATCTGATGAATTCTAAATCTAAATTGCTGAGTTGTCCAAATAGGGATTTAGTATTTTGTTACTATTATATGCTGATAGCAGTTCAGGCTTAAACAATTTGCAGACATGGCTCTCATTTGTGAATGGAGCCTGGCATTCCACACTCCATCCTGTGAAAATATTGAGAGCTGTTGAGTTGAGTGCATAGATTACACTTATTACCTGAAGAGAGAATCAGGTGTTCAAAGTAACTAACACTCCTGGTCAAAAATGCTGATTTTCTGTGCTTAGAAGTTACTCACGGCAAGAGTTATTTCCTGTCCTTTCTTTCACATTCCCTGATTAAAGTAAACAGCCCTTTCAGGCAAGCAAAAGTAGACATCAACATTATTGTTATTGTTATTGTTGTTGTTATTGTTATTGTTATTATTAAAAAATCTGAAGAGAAATCTCTCTCTTTCCATAAATACTTGACAGGAAGGTAATTCATTTTATCATAGGGGTTATTTACAGTGATCTTTTTGAGTGATGTATGTGCATAGTTTAAAAGTAAAGAATACCAATATGATAGTGTGGGAAGAGTATCTAGGAAAGTACCAAAGCTGCAAAAGACCATCCTATAGATAGTCAAACTGCGTAGGGCTGAAATCCTATGCCCATTTATCTAGGAGTAAGAGCCATTGAGCCCAATGGAATTTACTTCTGAGTAGACATGCGTTGGATTGCACTATAAATACTATTGATTTCACAGTACAACAGGACTCCTAGCACAATTCCTAAAGCTGCAATGGAGAGGACTAGGCTCCACCTTTAACATAATTACTTCCTACGATACTGTAGCAGAACTCCCTGGAAGAAAGGACAAGTGGGGTGGGTGGGTGGGTGAGGAAGGGGCTGGGACCAGATCTCCTGTCTTTACATGCTTTTCCACTTATAAACTAGAGATTATTATAGCGAAATACTGATTCCTTCCATAGCATTATTGGAAAAGCCACCTAAAATTGAGAGCCAGTGTAGTATAGTGGTTACAGTGACCTCCCACTCAGCATGAAGGTCACTGATGACTTTGGGCTAGTCACTGACTCTCAGCCTAACCTATCTCATGGGGCTCTTGTAGGATAAAAAAAAAGAGGAAGAAGACTATGGTTGCATTTGGACGACACATTAAGCAATAGGGGGGAACAATCGTCCGTTGTGTTGCTTATTGTGTTGTGTGGAGGGTAACATGCCGCTCACAAACTACTGACGGTATGCTATTCTGCCCAAATAAGCAACTGAGAGAAACAACTGGCTTGCAAGTTGTTTAGCTCGAACCCAGTTGTTTAAAGTGTTATGTGGAGGGGTGAGTGTGTTAATGGCATGTGGTGAGTGGGTTAAAACACAAGCCCAAACAGGCAGGCGGCAAGAGTGACCAAAGCGGCAGCTGCCACTCTGCTACAACTGGTGCAACTTGCAAAGGCTGCTGGGATAGAATTGGGAGAACTGAGGGAGGAGGGAGGGTGGAGAGGGGGGGCTGTGTCAGTCAAATGCTGGGTTGACTATTAGTCCACTCAACGCCAGCCCCAGCCACCCACAGTTGTGTAGGAATAAGTTGTGTGGGGAGTACCCACAAAATAACCAACTGTGAGTTGGCTACTCAACTCACCATTGACTAATGTGTTGTCCGAATGCAGCCTCTATAAGCTCCCTGGGGTTCCTTGCAAGGGAAAAAGGTGGAAAATAATGATGATGATGATGATGATGATGATGATGATGATAATAATACATAAAGATATAACATCTTTGTGCTGTCGGAATAGTAGGGTTGCACAATTAATTGGCTTACAGTGTGATTCTATACATGTCTAGTCAGAAGTAAGCCCATTCAGAAGTGATGTAGTAGTAGGTTTTGAAGTGCATGCACTCATCATGACAATCACTTTAGGCATACCCCCAAGTAGAGCCCAAAATGCAGGCAGCTGTGTTGATTATTATGTGCTTTCAAAACAATAACTGCAAGAAAACTGATCTTTAAAAAAAAAAAAAAAAAAACTGGAGATCTGAGGAGTGTTGCAGATGCACTAGTCTGCATTTTAGATTTGCTGGAAACCAAAGTCTTCAACTGAGCTTATGCAAATTAAGTAACACTAATATATGCAGCATAAAGGAGGCCAAGTGCGCTGTGTTTCTCTGAGCTTCTCTAAATGAGCAATTTATAGCACATTCATGACTGGCCACTCACAGAAGTTTCCAGGTCAATTACATGATGCTGTAAACCTCCAGCACCTCTCTCCTGCTTTGGAAGGATTTCTGCGACTTAATTTGAAATGAAAACAAACTAGTAACTAAAAGCACCCCATTTCATTTCAGCCTGAAAAGAGGAAAGCATGCTATAAGAAGAGGCAGACTACATCGCCATCTTGTGGCTGAATAAATGAAACATATTGAACTCCTGGTTAAAGGGGGAAAGGGGGAAGGGAAATGTGTGTAAAGGAAGCATATCATGGATGAGTGATGAAAACGGAAGCCAAAAGCTGTGATAAAGTTGCTGGATTTTCCCTGGTGTAGAAATGCTCTCTGCTTCACAAGAAACCTGTTCAGGCATTTGCCAGAATGTGCAAGACATGTGTAGGGGAAGGGTGTGCATATAATCCATACCCACAACATTAGGCTGACCATATGAAAAGGAGGACAGGGCTCATGTAACTTTAACAGTTGTAGAGAAAAGGGAATTTCAACCAGTGTCATTTGTATGCAATTAGTTCCTGGTGAAATTCCCTCTTCATCACAACAGTTAAAGTTGCAGGCACTATACTAGAGTGACCATATACAAAAGAAGGCAGGGCCCCTGCAACTTTAACTGTTGTGATAAAGAGGGAATTCCACCATGAACTAATTGCATACAAATGACACTGGCTGAAATTGCCTTTTCACTAGAACTGTTAAAGTTACATGAGCCCTGTCCTCCTTTTCATATGGTCAGCCTACACAACATGCCCACCTGAGCAGGTTCCATTTTAGATCTTCATGTATTCAACACAAAGGTATGAAGAGGGTTTCCAGACATGTTTGGATGAACATGCTTAAAACCCTCCAAATCGCCATAGCCCATTCAGCCGAACACACTTAGAAACTCTCTTCAGCCCTTCAAACTGAGCACATGTCTGAAGAGTTCTGCTTGCTTAGCTCTCCCCCGTTGAAGATAATGAAGGGATAGTGCCTCAGCAAGGAGTAAAAACCCTTCTGAAGCCTTGTGAAGGCTGGCAAGGCCTCTTCTGCAGTTGTTCTGTGCGCCAAAACAGACATTTAGGTGTTCATCTTGTAGCTATGTCTTTTCATTTTTTGAGCGTCATCAGATGAGTGTTTTATAGTACACTCATTACTGGGCAGTCACAGATTTTTGTGGGCCCTTTTCATGATGCCATCCACTTCCTGCACACCTCCCGCTCCTTCTGCTTGTTTTCTCCTTTAAAGAAAGACCCCAGAAAATCTTTTTTTTCCTCCTACAGAGAAATGTGCCGCCATTTCTTGCTGTGTGCAGGCAAAGCAGTGCGATAAAAACACCCACTGAATTGGCCACGTGGTCCTTGTTTACGTCCTCTTTCTTCAGCATGTGAAGAAAGAGGAGACTGCTCATCCCTATCATGGGACAGTAGCATGAGGCAAAGCAATGGTAGGGAAATGCAATTCCCCCCCTCGCCTGTGCGTGCCCCCGTCTAAAGGAGCTCTTAGTCTAGAATAGACACAGGAAGACTGATCCAGATCTTAAAAGATGCCTGGAGTGTCATTTCTTTACTATAGGCTGACCAGATAAAATCCAGGTCAGGGCTCATGTAACTTTAACAGTTGTAGAGAAAAGGGAATTTCAGCCAGTGTCATTTGTATGCCATTAGTTCCTGGTGAAATTCCCTCTTCATCACAACAGTTAAAGGTGCAGGCGCTATACTAGAGTGACCAGATACAAAAGAAGGCAGGGCCCCTGCAACTTTAACTGTTGTGATGAAGAGGGAATTTCACCAGGAACTAATGGCATACAAATGACACTGGCTGAAATTCCCCTTTATCTACAACTGTTAAAGTTACATGAGCCTTGACCTGGATTTTATCTGGTCACTCTACTTTACTAGAAAGATGCAGTAAAGATAAAATAAATAAATGGGCTCCCCTCACCAAACTAGGGTCCAGTCTGGATTGGGAGAGATAAATCAGTAGTACCCACTTGAACATAACAATTAGGTTTTCTACCCTGATGAATTCCTGCTTAGTTTAGCTGCTCCTGCTTGCAGGAGAATCAAGCAGGAGCGATCAGACAGCCTGCACCAACATGCTTGCTCATGAACAATGAGCCAGGATTTTGAAGAATTCTGGCTTAGCGTTTTGATATTATGTACACTGTTAGAAATTCTGGATTATCTTAAGTATTTCGTAGGAGTCTATACAAAACAAACCTGTTCTCTTTAGCATCATTTGTTAGCCAAATAGCAATAAAGGCAAGAACAATGGTATATAAAAAGTTGACCTTAATTAAAGGTCAAACTGAGGAGCAAAAACTCTTGAAATAGAAATACCCAGCAACCAATGGTACACTGATGGTTCTATCTCATTCTGAATGTAAATATTGAAAGACCTCGTAGATTTTCTGACATGGGTGCTGCTATTGTTTACACAGAAGAGAATGCTAACTGTGACATGGGTGCTGCTATTGTTTACACAGAAGAGAATGCTAACTGTGATTTTGTACGTTTCTTTAATGCTCAGAATGGCATGGCTTGGTTGGTTTTTAAACTTCCTGACACATTTTAAAAAGAAAAAAAAATTGCCAGTTTCTTTGTTGCACTTCCAGAAAGGAGGTTTAGAAATGGTATAAAAACTGAGCTACCAAGCCAAGTTCAAATAATTTGGGACCAGGGTACCTAGCAGACTGCTTTTCCCTATATCAGGAGAGGGCAATCACTTTTGGTCCAGGGGACATTCCCCCCCCCCCGGACCAAGCCAGTGGGAAGACTGATGTCAAGTGATGGGGCTCCACCCCAAAGCGCCTCCCCTCCCCTGACATAATCCACACTGACTACTTTAACAAAAGAAAAGAAATCTCAGGGACTCAGACAGGTTGGGCTGCAACTTCCTGTGTGGCACATATCCCCAATCAGAATGGTAGTGGCTCTGGAAAGGATTTGGATGGGCCTTAGAGGAGCTGACTCGTGCAAGTTCTGTCCGAATCAGGCTGCTACTTCTCAGGGTGCGAACAGTGTAGGCAGTGCTGCAGGGAAATTGCCAGCATGCTGTGACTTGGGGAGGGGAGGGGACCAATGAAGAGTGATCAACCCTCCACAGTCCAGGGCTTCATCTTGACAAGCATGGGAGGAAAGCGCATTGCTCTTATTCTCCGCAATATGATGAAATTGGCTCAGCTTCACCAGTTTTATATGGCACAGCCAGCTCTCCCTAAAATTCAGATTTTCAGTGCCGGGAACGCCATACTTACCCCCTTTCCCCTTTATGTTCATTGTTCTGAGAAGAAGCCAAAAATCCCAAGTTATCCAGGGCAGGATGTGAAGGGAGGATCTGCGTATTTGTGGAGGAAGCTTTTATCCTTTACTTTGCTGATGCACAGCTGTGCATCTCCGGTTAATAAATATAGAGTTCTGACTACTTGCTGGAATGGGGTGAAATGGGGGGGCTCTCCCTATGAGAGCATCCCCACCCCAATTTTGAAGGCATCCTCTGTTTGAAGGGCTGTCCAGTCCAAGTCTGGTTTAAAAATAAAGACCCATCAGAAGGAAGAGCTGGGCCTTGAAGCAGCCCATCAAGAGCACTAGGAAGCAAATTGAACAAGGGACACAAGTCACCTGATCACCATCTTCCACACTATGGTGAGATATATATTTTTATTTATTTTATAAAAAAATCTATAAATTGGCTTCCATACATACAAATTAGCATTTAAAAAATTTAGTCATGTACTTTTGGCAATTCATAAGTGGCTACCCTAGTTCACTCTGGTCTCTAGCATGCAGCAGCTACTTGAAGCAGAGCAATGGCCCAAATGGTGATTTGTGAATTCAGACATAACAGCAAACCACAGTTAGCACAAACTATGGTTTGCTGTCCTGGTTTTGTTAGCTGGTATAAATTCAGACATACTGACCCTGTTCAGATGACCATGATGGTTAGGCATTTTGAGCTAAACATTATGGCTTAGCGTGTTGTGTAAACCATGACTTAGTATGTTGTGTGAACCATTCCTAACCATGGTGGCTACATAACCATGAATTAAACATGCTCACTAACCTTTTGGTGCAAAGTGGTTAGCAGCCTAACCATGGCTTAGTGTGTTGTCTGAACAGTCCCAATGGCATTACAAACCATGGTTTAGCTTAGCATCATGTCTGAATGCAGCCACAAAGTGATTATCTGAAATATTAAATGTGCCTGTGTAGTAGGCATGCATGCCAAACTGCCCTTGCTTAAAAAATAGAGGCCATTTCACATGAGTTTTGGTTACATGGCTATAAATATTGTGAGATATATAGAAACAGCAGAAAATATTATTTATCTGTTTTGCACTTTACAGTGCACTCCTAAGGAATTGGCACTCCATTAGTATGTTTAACTCATCCAAGAGCTATAGCCTTGCTGAGAACCTTGATCCACAATGAAATCTGAAATGATGCTCCTATGCAAACTACAAAAGCAAGAGGAGAAAAATTAACGATGCAGTTGCCTACATTTAAAGGGTTGGGGGAGAAATCAAAGGAAATATTGGTGAGTGAGAAAAATACTGACTGTCGCTTTGCATTAAGTTATGTCTTCCTATATCTCCTCAGATGACAAAATGTAACTCTATACAGCTTATCTGTCTCATTTCATCATAGACTAGAGAACCCCAAAGGCCATTTTTTTAAAAAAAGGCCTGGAATTTAGCTACTTAATTCAAACTTGAATGCTTAAATAAAGCCTCAGCCCTGCATTGTGAGCCATGTGGGTGGACAGCTGGGACTACCAGCCTTACTCGCTTGTGCCACAAGACAGAAGCTGTACGAAAGTATCTGGAGCTAATGGGAGCAGTTGCATTCACAACATGATTGAGAAGAAGATGCTTATTTAGGGGCTCAGATGTGGACTTGGATGAGAATTTCAGATTTTTGAATTCTTGTCAAAACTTTTATTTTATTTTATGGGAGGGGGGGCATATTGCTTCTCAATGCAAGAGAGCAGAGACTGCATGTGTTAGGATCTCCCAATAGAACACTATTTCTCCACTCTCCCAACCTGAGGGCATGTTCTTCTTCATAGATCATATACCATTTAATTTGAGTTCCCTGTTATCTTGCTTCAGGATAAAATGGGGTTGCAAAAATTAAAACTGACATATTTCGAGTGCATGATTTGAACTATGTCCATGTTATGAGTACATCTGCTAAGGAACCAAAATTGGCCATGGCATCCCTGCGGTGAGTTCATCAAGTACAATACACTCACACATTTTGCCATTCATGATATGTGGAGAATCTTTACACTTGTGCTTGTTCCATTTTTCTAAGATTATTTTTGCTGTCCCCGGGTGAATTCTTCTAATCCTGTAAAAATCCTTGGAAATAAAAGCTGTGGAGGATTTATTCAGATCTATAAATCACCTTTTTGTACTGTAGTCTAGTCTGCGAGTCTTCTTCAGGTTAGTTCATGCATCTATCATCCCTAGTCAGTAGTAAATGTTCCAAAGCCCCCTGTGGACATAGGTTAGTTTCTTTAACTACGTTATTTCAAATTGGTCAGCAGTGAAATCTTACACATGTTTACTTAGAAGTAAGTCCCCCTTGTGCAATGGGAATTACTCCCTAGGGTGTGTTGGATTGCATCTTAAAAGTGAAATTCTATGCATGACTACTCAGTAAGCTCAATGGGACTTACATATGAGCTTGCATTGTAAGCAGCTTTAAGATGTGAGCAAGGCAGTGTCACATAAGTTTTTCTGATGCCTGCTCCCAAATACAGCTGTTTTAGCGCCTGCGTTGTGGTGATTTACATGAGAAATTTATTACACGTATCTGAGAACATTTCTTTCCTTGCATTCCTCGGCTTCGCAATATGGCATTCTGTCTTGCTCCTAGGTCTGAGAGCATCTGTCTTCCCTTCTGAGATGGTTTATCTCATTATTTTATCTCCTCTTGTAAAGCGGTTTAAGATTCTTGTATGAATGGGGCTACATAAAATTAAATTGGATTCAATTGATCATTTTAGTAAAAGTAGGATTTGGAAGTGTGGAACAGTGACAGCTTCTGTAAGATTTTTTTAAAGGTTATAACTTTTGACAGTGAAAGCAAGGAAATTCAAAGTTACAGCTATCACACCAACATTCAATCATCCTGTTTTATTAGGTGTGGCAGTGGTCTAAGATCACTGGAATGGATAAAATGGGACTTGCAGTAATAAAAACACAGGAGGTGAGAGAAAGGAAACATGCATTTTCCAGTTGTGAACATCCTACACAATTTAAGGTGAAGTGTTCTTATTTACCTATTTATTTTTTTTGTTACATTTACATCCCCCTTTTTTATCCAAGTGGCTCAAGGGCTCTCCCCTTCCCCCTGTTACCCTCACAACACCTCTATGAGGCTGAGAGATAGCTAGTGGCCCAAATCACCCAGTAAGCTTTATGGCTATGTGGAGATTTGAACCTTTAGGGGCTGTCTATACATACTCTGCAGTGGCTGCGAATCTGCACTGCAAAGGTTATATGATGCAGCTGCAGATTTGCAGCCACCATGGGGCTTTTCCGTGAAGCTCCGCCATCTGACATCACTCCATAGCCGATCTGGGGGGTGGTCCCGACAGAAGGTGACTGGCGATCAGTCTCCGGAAGCCAGGAAGAGGGCAGGGGAGGGTGATTCCAGTACCCGGATGACCATGGGAAACCCTGTGCGTGGTTTTGGGGACATGCAGTGCCAATTTGGCAGTTTGAAGAGAGCCCTTTGGTCTCCCAAGTCCTAGGGTGCTTCCAGATGGAGGCTTCCAAGCGCTACCAGCTAAAAGGCACTGTGCTGCTAACCTCCTTACTAGAGAAAAGATGTTAAGAAATGGTAAGGAAATCTGTAAGGGTTATAAACTCAAGATGACATCCTCTGGTCTGCCTATAAAATTCTGTATTTAAGGCAGGGCAATTGAAGAATAAAAGCCTTGTCTAGAACTACCAAACACCAAATCACTATTATCTGTATAAGGACCTGTATAAATATATAAGGTGGATGTTATTATTGATTTATTAAAATGCAATGTAATACAACAATAATGCATAAAAAGATATGTAACTATGGGGAAAACCACTATTTCAGGTCCAAAGGAACTCCCTACCACTATAAGCCAAAGTTCCACAAATTGACCCTTCTCCACTGCCATCAATTCTCTTGGAATACTTTAAAATCTCCTAGTAGCTTGGTGTAAGAGGCTCAGGCCCGAGATGGGCATCAACACTGGAGACAGTAAGAACTACTAAACAGGCTGTTTCTGAAAGGGATATTTGTACCTAAGATATTTTGTACCTCAGGCATCAGCTTATTCACCTTCTCAGCTTTTCCTGGTCCTTCTCTCACACCAAAAGTATAGTAAATCAAATCCTTGTCGAAGCTGTGTCTGAGATGGAAGTATAATAGTTATTGAATGAATCAAATACATTTTATTTGTCTATGGCACAAAGGCCGTTACAACCACAGCAATAAAACAAGGTGTCTGTCTGGATAATAATTATTGTTTGTAGTAAAACAGTTGCAGTTGTCAGTGAAATGGTTGTATCTGTTTACCAGTTCCCGGGATTGTATCCCATTTCATTCCTTCATCAAAGCTAAGTTGGAACACAAAAATGTATCATGGCGGGCAGCTGAAAATCATGCTCTGGCCACTTGTACATCTGTTCCAAACTAATTATTATCTGATGTAAATCATCTAGAATATCTCTCAGAAGAATTTGCTCCTCCGAAAGCTCTAACACCAGTTGTTTGTCCATAAGCTGCCCTTTCCACTCATAAGAGGAAAAATACATGTTCCTCCTCTACATCAGTCTTCCTCTTAAGATGCTGGATTCCAAGGGCTGCTTTTCCTTGGAAGAATAAACTATGGAGAGGGGGAGAGAATCATGGAACTACACATATTGTATCATTCGGTTTGGCCCTGAGCTAGCATTCATTACCATATATTATGACAGTGAATTCCATGTTAATTGTGCACTATACACAGAAGTACTTTGTCTATGCTAAATCTACTGCCAATATATTAAACTACATGGCCCCACCCCAAATTCCAGGAAGAAAAAAATCTCTGTGTACCTTCTTCACCTCATTTATAATTGTAATATCCTTCTGATTTTGTATCTTAGTTGTCTATGTAACCCTTTGTTATGTACCTTAGTTGTCTACGACTTTTTGCTGTCTCATTCTGGTCTTAAAGAATTACTTGTCCAAATAAGTACAAGAAAATGTGCCACATAAAACAGGGCTTGCAGAACGCAGGTGTTAGTTTGCAACCAGTTTGTGTTCTGTCACTCATCGCTGTCCTAATACCTGTAACAAATTGAGTGGAAACGGTTAAGTAAGGCTTTGTCGGGAATGCTGCAATTTCCCATGACTAATATGTGTGCTTGATTTCTATTCAGTGTCCTTGGCAGTCCCTGCCATCTTCATCAGCATTTCCAGTGTCACAGATGCCTATTATTGATCACAAATCTTGCCCAATGTGACAGTTTCTTAAGTGGAAGGAGGATTTCCCTCCCCTACAAAAATGTAAATTCACTGGTTTGTAAGGTCAGTTGCAGTAATCCTTCAAGTGTGGAAGTCATCAACTCTTCACATTCTGATGAGGCTGGAAGACCACACCGGGGGGGGGGGGGGATCATGTTTCCTTACCATCACTTCTCCGCCAGCACTTTTGTCCCTCATTACTTCCTCTTTCAAAAGAGGCAGTAAACAACATGCACGTGGCCCATTCACTGGGCCATATTGATTACATTGCTTCTCCTGTACACAGCAGGAGATAGTGGCAAGTTCCATCTCAAAAATAATTTGGATTTACCAGGGTCTTTTTTTGTTGTGCGAAGAATGTTAAAAGGGGCGGGAGGCGTGCAGGACAGAGACTACGACATGAATAGGACCCGCAAAAATCCATGAGTGCCCGGTAACGAATGTGCAATAAAATGCTTGTCCGATGACATCCCTAATTTGCCTAGGAGCCAAAGACATAGGGAGAAATTTATTCAGTTCATGAAAGATTTTGCTGAGGCTTAAGAAAATCACAGAATGGCCTTCCTGCTGGGATCTCATCCCATTTTGCATTTTACCTATCCCATTCTCTCCCCTCAACAATTGGTTTCTACCTTCTGAGCCGTTTTAAAAGTGTTTTGTTTTGTTTCTCCCTGTAAAAAAATGACACTGCCAAAGTGTACTATCAGGAGCCTCTAGTATGTAAAGTGATGTATTAAGAAGCCCCATCAGATACTCAGGCCATTACATGGAAGCCACTTCCCCGTGGTGCTATCTCACATGGTTACATTGGCTGGTTTCGGACGACACATTAGGCAATGGAGGGGGAAATAGTGTACTGACCGTGCGTTAGGTAGACGGTGCTCCACACACGACATGCTGCAACTCCGGTGCTTATGCAGCTGAAAGTTCCGGTGGCCATCTTAGTTGCTACATCTGTCCCTCCTCCTCCCTCAGTCACCCACCCATATCTCAGCATGCACTGCAAGTTCTGCTGGCTGTATAGAGCAGCTGGGGGTTTTCGGCTGCTTTGGCTGGCAGAACTCTATTCCCAAACGGAATAGTCCACGGAGAAAGGGGGGGTTGGTTTCGGACGACACTGTAAACAATGGGGCTTCAGGCTAAACAACATGCAAGCCCATTGTTTCTCTCCGTTGCTTAATTGGCCAGAATAGCGTACTGTCAGTTGTGTGTGCGTGGTTTGTAACCCTCCACACGACACAATAAGCAACACAACTGATGATTGTTTCCCCCTCCCCCGTTGCTTAATGTGTTGTCCGAAACCAGCCATTGTGTTTGTGAATATTGCTGCCACATAGACAGAATCAATCACATGAATCTTTCCCAAGTGATGAGAAGGGAGGCTGCCCATTCGATGTGAAAGAGTTGTTATTGGTTCTACCCATGTATTTGTGATACACACACACACTGTTTATTCAAATATCTTGGCATTTGTTTTTCTGCCATGAGAAATTGGAAGGCACAAGAAAAATCTATTGTGCTTAAGATTGTCACCCGCTCTAAGAAACTTGCATGCTTTTCAAGAAATAAGAGAAGAAAATTTGACTGGTGCCTGATTCAAGATGTTTTAAAGCACACATATGATCTGCCTTTGTCATCTGGCATTCAGACTTGGAGCAGGTTTGAAACTGTTCGAAATAAATTCCATAGATAACTACTTATTAGCTAATCAACACTCCTCCGCCTTTACTTTACTTGAAAATATACATTCTGTGTCAACCAGAAAATAGTTGATGCAGTTGTTGATGATGATCCTTTTATTTTAAATTTAAACTATATACATAAATGTCCAGAAGCAATCTCTATATCAATCTCAATACAATCTAACAATATCTATCCTTTAATTATTAAATCTTCACCTGGAGATCCCCTTCCTATTGCCCAATCAAAAACATTTGTATCATGTAAAGGAATCACATCAATTCATACAAATAAAATTATTTCCAGCCATATATGGCCCTATTCCATTACCTTAGAAATGGATCCCATTTCTTTCCTATGGAGAAGGCCTGTAAATGTCTTTCCTTCCTATGATTTTAATTTGTTATTCTATCCATTTCTGCTATATCTAAGACCTAAATCTAAATTATTAGCTGAAATAGCAATTTATGGACAGTTCTAAGCCCAATTCCGGTGTTCAATCCATGCATTTCCAATCACATTGGAAAAGGAGAGTGGGGCCATGTGTGCTAGCCCCCACCCTCATTATTGTGGCCACATTGGCCCCACTACACACATATTGGGAAGCATGTTGGTGGAGGGAAGCCTACTCTACACAGATAAGCTTCTCTCATTAAGTGGAACCTCCATTGCACAGGATTGACCTGCATAGGGTCCTAGCCCCCCTCCCCATGATATTTAAAAGGATTGGCTTCTCATGATCCCGCCTATAATAATTCTTGGTTGATTCTTAGTGGGGTTCCCTTTGGAGCAAGGTCACTTAGGTGCACAGGCCCTGCTTAAAACTACACCTGTAGATAATGCTTCAAGGGGATCAAGCAGAAAATCAAGCTTCTAGGATTCCCCTTGTTCTGTTGCTGTTGTTGTTTTTCTTTGAAGCACTTCCCACAATGAAATTTTTAAAAAACTGTTGGAATGTAATTCTTACAAGTATTTATTTCATTATGTTTCCAGTCCCTGTGATGAACATTAGTTCCTCCCTAAGCTGATATGATAAAGTGTCATCAGATGGGGTGGGGGGATCGCATTTCCCTACCATTGCTTTGCCTCCTGCTGCTGTCCCACAGTAAGGATGAACAGCATCCTCTTTCTTCACACAGGGAAGAAAGAGGAAGCAAGCAACGACCATGTGGCCCATTCAGTGGCCGTTTTTATTGTGCTGCTTCTCCTGCACACAGCAGGAAATGGTGGCAAGTTCTGTTACAGCCTTAAAAAAATGGATTTTCCAGGTCTTTTTTTGTGATGGAAAAATGATCAGAAGGAGTGGGAGACACGCAGGAGGCAGACGGTGTCATGAAAAGGACACATGAAAAACTGTGCATGGCCAGTAACAAGTGTGCTATAAAACACTAATCTGATGAGCACCAAAATGGAGATGTTTTAATAATGTCCACTTTTCCGAAAGGATGTCCCCATGCAGCCCAGGAGTGGTTGAAGATTTACCATATTGTTTACATCAGTTTTTCCCAACCTGGTGCCCTCCAGATCTTTTGGCCTCCAACTTTCAGAATTTCTGACCATAGGCCATGCTGGCTGATGGGAGTTGAAGTCCACAAGCTGGGTAGGGAGGGATTACACTGAAAGACCTAGAAGGAAGCTGTTAGTCCCCTTCTTCATAAGATTTTCAGTGGACAATTGAATCATTATTATTATTATTATTATTATTAATTACATTTCTATACTGCCCCATAGGTGAAGCTGTCTGGGCAGTTTACAAAGGTTAAAACATTAAAAATACAATATGCAAAATTTTAAAACATAAAAAACATAAACAGGTAATATACACAGACACAACATATATCTAAAAACAACTTGAGCAATCAGCCAAACCGCATAACAAATCCAGGATCAATTAAAACTCATCATGTGTTACCAAATTTCTGGGAAAAGGAACAGTTAACAATGTTGGTGCCAGGTGGGCCTCATCAGGGAGATCATTCCTTAATTGGGGGGCCACCACTGAGAAGGCCCTCTTTCTTGTTGCTATCTTTTGGGCCTCCATCAGAGTAGGCAACCAGAGGAGGACCTTAGATGTTGAGCGTAATGTATGGGTATGTTCAGCTGGAAGAGGCATTCCATCAGGTTCTGCAGTCCCGACCAAGCAAGGCTTTATAGGTTAAAACCAGCACCTTGGATAGTTTGCTCTATAAGCTGCCAAAATCAAGAAAGGTCTTGTGGGTCGTAGTTTGTTCAATTGAAACAGTGATGAACATTTAACAATTGTGAGTCAGTCAATTTATATTCCTGTTCCCACAATATATTCTTGTTTGTTTTTAATTTCTCTGAATACATAATAATGTACCAGCTTTGGCTGTACGATAAATCCTGACTTGACTTGATTTGGCACATACTGCAGCTATCGGTGTGGGGGAGAGGGGCATAGGGAGTTTCTGCCCACCACATCAGTGTGTGTGAAGCGAACTAGACATTGTGCAGAAATGGGGGTGGGAAGGTAGGTGGGGTTGAAATGCAATGCGTTCTTCATGTGAGCTCCTCATGTTTTGTGTTCATTGGGAAATTTTAGTAAATAAACCATACCTTTTTATTTTAAGCCCCAATTTTCTCCGATTAGAAATACTGCAAATAAGCCACTTTTGCTAACTCCAACTCCATGAATAAGATCCAGCATTTGGCATGCCACAGCATAGGCTTGGAAAGGGGTGTTTGCAGTAATGGGCAAAACAATGCATTCCTGGGCATCAGAGGGCCTTCAAACCACTGGGTCACCCTGATTTGAAATGGCAGTGAGATGACATGGGCAATACGGCTATTAATGGTCAGCTGGATAGTCCCTTAATGGTCCTCGTGTTGTGCCGATAATATTGAAAATGTCATAGTAGAAAGAAATTTAAATTTAAGAGATTCAAAGCATATTTCTTCCTCATACATGTTGACGGTACCTACTAGAATTTTTCATAAGAGCTGGAGAACACTAAACTCTTACAAAGAAGAACTGAACAGAGAAATAGTATGATCTCCCTCATGCAAAATCCTAATACTGCCCTGCTACATCCTGCAAAAACAACAATAATCATGTTTCTGTAGCGTAAAACATGATTATTTCTTTTTAAATGGAACGATGACTAGTGAAGGTATTACTTGTAAAGAAAGATTTACTTAGGAAGGTTATGAATAATGAAAAAGCCTCTGATCATATTTCCTCCTTTATACAAATAATTCATTAGGTAATGAAATTACTTTTATCGCACTAACATAAAATAAGAGACCCAGGGTAAATGAGGTTTCAGTATAATTTCTCAATGGAGGGAATCCCCTGTGACCCTGAATGTTAATACAATAAGGGGACATTGGGTCAAAACAAGCGATGTGTGTGATAAAAGAGGCAAAATGAGGCATGAAAATTTAGTCATGATGCATAAAGTCCCCTAGCTCTATCTAGTGGCTGAAAAGGCATGCATTCGTCATTAGAAAATGACATGCCAGTAGTATATGGAATTTATCTAATTTCTTCCTTCTTTGCTTGTGTGAATATAACTCTCACCTTCTAATAACAAAAGCAGATATTATCAGCATGTTCGAGGGAACCTTGAAGTTTGCAAAAGTTACAAAAAAATCTTTAAAAAAGAAAAGCTGGGGTGGGCAATGAGGACAGTGCATGCTCAGCAACTACAGGATCTAGAGTGACATTTAGAAAAGAAAAGCAGAACAGGACTGAAGGTGAGTGAATGAACAGCTGTCTGGAAGAAAATACACTGCAACATTTTTTTGCAGGTCTCACTTGTTCCTTATAATGTTTATTTGTATAGAATTTCTTTCTTTATTAAAAACAAAATAAAAAAACTTGTTTACACTTTTCTGTTCAACGATAACATGTAAATCTGGAGTATATACCAAAAAATGTGTTTCACCATGGAACACAATATACAAAGGCAATTTCAATAACCTATGTCATAGGTGTTACAGAATAAGGTTTGTCTCACTGCACTTGAAACAGAAGGCAACTGCAAGGTTTTAACCAGATCTTTACTTAATATTAACAGGCATCTTCTTACAACTAAAACAGCATCCCATAGATGCATTAACCATTTAGAGCATTCCTATACGAGTGATTTATTGCACACTCATGATTGGTCACTCAAGGAAGTTTGTGGGTCTTTACACAATGTCATCAACCTCCAGGATGTTTCCCACCCTTTTTATCCTTTATCCCGCTTTCAGAAAGATCTGAGATAACCCAATAGCCAAGGTTAATCCAATGTACTACCAGTGCCATCTAGTGACTGTATAATGAAACATATAGAAAACATATAGAATTTACCAAGAAAGGGTGTCCTTGATTCAAAGCACATGTGTGCTCGTGTAAATGAGCTGATCTTAATCCCACAAAGAATCCAGAAGCAGAAGCCCTGGTAAGGGTGCGGGATTTCAGTCTGGTGTAGTGAAGCCCTCAGTGGCTTTTTGATCAGCTATTTTCCCCTTCCACACAGTAGGCTTTAACCAATGGCTATTGCTTATTCCAACAACAGGAACACCTTTCTCTTTTATTTAAATGTCTACATATAGCAATGGGGCACTGTACCATTTTCTTGAGGAACCGTCCATAGACAGAGTTTTGTTCATGTTCAAGGACTTCCTGGGAGTAAGTCCCATTGAATCCAGTGGGGCTTATTTTGGAGCAGACACTTAGGCAGGATCTACACTACTCCTTTATTGAAGTGCACTGACAACTGTTGGGGCCCATGACACATGCCATATACTGTTTTCAAACTGCTTTTATAGTGTTATATCCTGCTTGGTGTAGATCTGGCCATAGAGGATTGCACTGTAATAGTGGTTACTGGAAGTGGTGGAGTACCATTCCCATCTGACATGTGGCTTGGCTTGTTTGCTTGAATCATCCACTAAATCTATACTCAGCTGTTTTCTAGCCCTTGGTTTCACCATAATCTCCTCTATACACGCAATTGCTGCTCAGCTTGTGGAGTGCTGTGTGTGTGTGTGTGTGTGTGAGAGAGAGAGAGAGAGAGAGAATGCCCACCCACTCTTGCCACTGGCCCTGCCTACTGCAGGAAACAATGCAGCAGGAATAAGAGCCTGTCTATGGGTGGATGCAGCCCTCAAGCTCAAAAAGTTTTCTTAACCCCTGCTGTAGATTATTCCTCCTCCTCCTCCTCCTCCTCCTGGATTCCCTTAATTCCAGAGGATGCCTGGAAGAATGGATGGTGAGGATGAAAGCCAAGCATCTCGTTGTGTCTTGTCATGCATGAAGGGGAACTGCTTTTTTGAATTATCTTCTTTTTCATAAAAGTGTCATATTCAAGAGGCATCTTTGAAGAGCTTTGCATGTCACAGCCTGAGTATCAATCTGGAATGTGAATCAGGGCTTCATAGCCAAAGCATGTGGTGAGTTGCTTGGGCAGTAGATCAGAGTTCAGTATGGCATGTGATAACACTGTGATTTCCTTTCCCATGTGCCTAGCTTGCAATTCAACCCATATTTACAATCTACTCTAAAGATGGCACCCGGGCCAGCCCTACCATTAGGCACAGAGAGGCAACCACCTCAGGTGGCAGATGCTACTAGTCCTGAAGGCTATGTGCTACCTCCAGTATCAGAGGCAGTAATCCTATATAACACCAGTTGCTGGGGAACATGGATGGGAGGGTGCTGTTGCACCATGTCCAGAAGGTGCAACTGGGTCCCTGGTTGGCAGCTGGTTAGCCACTATGTGAACACAGTGCTGGACTAGATGGACCCTTGGTCTGATGCAGCAGGGCTTTTCTGATGTTCTTATGCTGTTGGGTAGTAATGGCAGTCCCTGGATACTCTTCCTGAATCACCCTCTTTTGGAGGAAAAACTAGGCTCCAGTATGGTGGAGGATGCCATCGCATTGCCAGTGTTGAAGTGAGATTCCGCTGTCAGTACACTTGGCTTCTGTACGTGGTATGGGTGGGAGAGGTCTGGTCCTTTCCCTCAGGCAACACAAAATCTTGGGCTAGCCCTGGTAGGCTCAAGTAGGTGGGTGGTGGCAAGGCAAATTGGCTGGTGACTAAGCAACAATTGCAGAAGGCCATCACATGGCACCCTCATATATTGGCTATGCAGTGTGGTGTCATCCCCACCCAAGTTCTGACTTTCATAGAGTCTATCTACACTACTGCTTTAAAACGGTTTATAACCGTTTTAAACCCGTTAATAACCATTATTAACCAGTTTGAAACTGTTATAAACTGTTTTAAAGCAGTAGTGTAGACGTCTACCTGTCACATTCTGGTAACAGTAATCAAAGTGTACCAGTAGAATGGGGGGGGGGTTATATTATGTGGGTACTTTCCAAGCTAATTCGGTGGTCCTGATGGAAAGGAAGCAGTAGTATGCAAAGTCCCTGTAGACCCATGTGGAACATAGGAAGCCACTTTACACTGAATTGACTATTGGTCCATCTAACTCAATCAGTATTAACAACATGACTGGTAACAGCTCTCCAAAGTTCTCTTCCCCAGCTCTATTTGGAGATGACAGGGGTTGAACTTAGACCTTTTCCATGCAAAGCATGTGCTCTACCGCTGAGCTGTGGCCACTCTCTAGGCCACATGACCCAGACCCTATCCGTCAGTGACTGAGAGCTGTGCAGGTGCCAACTATGAGGAAACCATTTTGCTGTGGCAACCATGCTGCCAAGGGAATGTATTATTCAGCCCCCTATGTCAGCTCAGTCCCCAAACTTAACACGTGTCAATTTTGTTTGAATAGATCAATCTGCAGAGAGCACCACTGTCAATGGCAAAACTTCCACTAGGTGCAGTCTAGATCCAAAGGAGGTATCACCGTTGAACTCCATAGGATGTAGAGCAGGGGAATGCTGAATTGAAGTCCAAGATACCTGGAGGGCAGCAGATTAGAGAAGGCTGATGCATCTACTAAACCAATGTACATGCATACAAACAATTGGATGTGAGTGGTAAATGTTTCCTGATAGTTTCCAGTTCATTAACCCCTACTCCAAATTGCTTTGTAAAAACGTGTCAGAGATCTTTGAAAAATATGTGTTTATTGAAAATTCAAATTATATATTGGGGGGGGATAACTTTCACAGTGCACTCCTGTATATGCCAACTCAGAAGTAAGTCCTACTGAGTTCAATGGGGCTTACTCTGGGGTGAGTGGCTATAGGAGCGCAGCCTAAAACTCTTTAAAAAGGGGGAAGCTAAGTGAGAACACTGCAGTTATACCATCGTCCTTTGAAGAAACATGCAGCACAAGGAAGAGTTATCAAGCTTGAAGCATTTTGAAACCTACTTTGATGAACATTTGCGAAACTCAGGAAGGGGGGATTTTTATTTTATTTTTTAGTCCTTTTGTGAAGCTTTTATGGATAATTTAAAAACACTAAATGCATGTGCATGTCAGTAATTTATTCTACAGAGATTGTCATTTAATTGAATTGTAACTAGCATGGTTGTTCCAACTACAGCCTCAGGAGGCTTTGAAAATGAGAAAAAGAATACTTTAGATTGTTTCTCCTTGATGAGAGAGAGAGAGAGAGAGAGAGAGAGAGAGAGAGAAGAGAATGCCCTACATATTTTGAAACGCTGGATCCTCAAACTGACAGAACCACAGAGCCCTGTAAAACAGATTAGATGTTTTCTACATAGCTGGAACTGTTATAGGCAAACATATTGCAACATATTACAAATCCTGTGTCTATTTACCCCATGGTATGGAATTATTATGGGGAAGAGGAAATACTTTAAATTATGAGAAGGCTGCAGTGTGTGGGAGCAATCTGCACTGAGTTGCCATCTTTTTTTAATGGCAGCACTAGGACCTTAATATAACAAGACTGAAAACTGGACCAGCAAATGGTGTAGCAGGAAATATTTCTGGGGAGCACCTGCTCCACCTTGAAGTCAACCCTGAGTACTCATTTTCCTTTAGCAGCAACATGAACTTTAACCAGAGAAATGTCCTCCAACTATGATGGGGAAGGAGTTGCCCGTTGCATTTCTGCTTGTCTTGCAGCTGTTGATGTCACAAGAGCTGTGAAGGTTTGAGACCTACAGAGATAAAGTAAAAAGATGGGGTCTTAGAGGCCTGAGGTTATTCTTTTGGTAGGGGGTATCCCTGAGAGGAGTAGTTTCATTTCCCAGTTAAGTTTTATTTCTCCAGTTAAGTTGTAGGTCTTCAGGGTTTAAACATTACTTTCTGTTTTGAGGGAGGAGGGTATAAAAAGAGAGGAGGAGAGAGCCAGCCAGGGAGAGCAGGAAAGATGAGAGAATAAGGAAGAAGCAGTGGGAAAAGTCTAAATGCAGCTAGGGGCCTGTCTTGATGAGGGGAAAGCCCTGGGATGGATCTGCAGTGGCTGCCTAGGCACTTCTCTGGCATGGGGAGAAGCCAAAACAAAACAGGTAAAAAAACAAAACAAAAATGGGGATGCGAGGAGGTACGAGCACCCCATGCATGAGTGCTCCTCCTCGCATGCAACCCCCCCACTCGCTCCTTCACATGGGGATAATGCAAAGGAGTGCAAATGTGGGGGTTTGGGGGCTCACAGCATCAATGCGCCATCGTCAAGATGTAACCCTGGGTAAAAAAAACCTTGTGTTTTGCAACTTTTATTTTCTTTTAATGCCTTTGTATGACTCAGCTCTATTGACTAAATACCTCTAATTGAAATTTGCTCATTTTAAGATATTAAAAACACCTGTTGTATTAAACCTAAAGTGTCTGATGTGTCGCTCATTCCAGGGCCAGATCTATACCAATCAGAATATGACTCTTTGAAAACGGGTTGAAAACTGTATATGGAGTGTGTCCTGGGACCTAACAGTTGTCACTATTGTTTTAAACAGTTTTAAAGTAGGAGTGTAGATCCTGCCCGTGTCTACAGCCTAAACACCATGCTATTGGGAAGGTAAAGGAAAGAAGGTGGGATTTTTAAGGAGGCAAAAGATTCTTCAAGAGTTGCTCAGGGGGTCTGGGTCACAGAAGGAACCCTGACAAGAGCCATGCCACAAAGAAGATGGAAGCGCTAGGTCTGACTTCAGTGGAGGCAGTGAAACGAGCCTATCTACACACGCAGGATAAAACACTTTGAAAATGTTTTGAAAACTGTATATGCAATGTGTCCTGGGCCCCAACAGTTTTCAAAACTGTTATAAACCGTTATAAACCATTTTAAACCATTTTAAAGCAGTAGTGTAGATAGGCTCTAAATTTCTTTATGGCTAAGGGAACATCATATTTGAAGAAATGCACAGAAATTAATTACCCTCCTCAAAGGGAATTGTGCCATGTTACTCTCACAGTAAACATTATTCACAGAAGGACTTGGAGGAGAAATGTGCTGAAGGTTTTTGTGGCTGATGGACTATGTGAGGGCCTACACATCATTGGGGATGAGGAGGGGGGAGGCATAAAGGTGACGTGAAAGCCTCTAAAGTGGTGACTCCACAGCTGAGTGCGTTTGCAATAATATTTGACTGCTGTTTTGTTTCAAGGATTTGCAAGGAAGTAATTATTTCCAGTAATTTTCCCCGCCCTACTGTTCAACAGAGTGGCAGCCTGCTGAAAGCTATTTCCGGGTGTATTAGAGGAATCCAGGTAAGAGGCATTTACCATTTGGGCCTTAATCTGAATAATTTTGTTGTAATTCATCCTTGCGCTGCTGCTGACACTCTTTAAGATTGCATCATGCTGAGAGGCCCAAAGGGAATCTTTGTACTTATGAAGGAAAGTTACTGGAAGAAAATGGAGACTTTCAAGGTTCACAGAATTCTTGTTTAAGTAATGTGGGAAGCGAGCATAAGATGATGAAGAAGTCACTTCAGGCACTTTCTAAATCTTCATGCAAACCACACACAAACAGATTTTGCTCATTCTAGGAGATCACATCTTTTTAAAACAGCAACAACAAGAAGCTCTGTTATATCAGTGGGGTGTCAATGATGTGTTAAGAGTGAGCAAAGAGAGGTTCTGAGGAGATAGTTCCGAACTGAGAGGCAAATCAGACTTGATACAGCATTCACACAATTAGCAATTGTGTAAATGGCTGATGATTGGTTTTTTAAGTAATAGCAGGCATGAGGGAGGAGGGAATCAGCACTTTATCAGGAGGGTAGGTGAGTTTTAACCGTTTGACCGCTACAAGGTGAGAATTTCATTTCAGTTTGTTTTAAATAAGAATTTACAAAAATTTGCAAAGTTCATATTCAGGAGATAAGGAATTTGAGATTTTTTAAAAAAAAATTAAAGTGGGAGAAAGCAATACTCACAGATTTTCCTATCTCTAAGTGTCCACTCTGCTGCTCATCTAGCTGCATAAGATTCTAGGAATGCAGTCAGGTCTATGCTGGTCAAAATGCGATTGGAATGCTACATATAGGCATCATTCCCAGTTAGACACACATGTGCACTGAATCCCTTTCCAATGTTTACTCTCCCTCTCAATTCCTTGTCATGAAGAAAACTTATGGGAAGCTGCTAATCTTCACCTGACATTCATTCATTTATTTGATTTGTACTCCTCCTTTCCATCAAGAAAAATGGCACTCAATCAGAAGTAAGCCTTGATTAAAATAACCATAAGACACATGCATTAAAACACAATTAAAACACAGTGGTAGCAGATTAAAAGCTGCATTCAAGTGAACGGACCTGCCTGCTTGAATAAAAAGGTATTTGCCTGATGGTGGAAGGATGGCAGAAAGGGAACAAACTGAGCCTCCCTCAGCAGGGAGTACCACAGCCTGGGAACAGCCACCAAGAAGGCCCTCTTTCATGTCACCACCCGATGAACCCCTGACGGTGGTGGACTCTAAAGAAGGGTCACTGGAGAAACATCCTGTGTCAACTCATGCTTTGTACATAGAAAACCCCAAGTTCGATCCCTGGCATCTCCAGTTAAATCAAGCCTGCAGGCTCTATGTGGCCCTTGGTACCACTGATGCAGCCCCTGCCACCGCCGCCACCAAGCTGCCAAAATTTGTGGCTGGTTTTCCATTGATTTTTTTTATGGCAAACCACTAAGGAAGTATAAAACAAATCACTAAGGAAGATAAAAACAAGCAAGATTGGGGCATTTTAGATGTTCTTAGCAGTTTGCTGCTGAAAAATGGCAGCAACCTGGTGATTTTTCCCCCCAGCACCCCACAGAGTGTGGGGCACCCTGTGGAATGCAGCTCATGGGGGAGGCATAGGGGGCAAGAATGGCCCTGACCTCATTGAAGTTGTCCACCCCAAGTTAAATGGTGCGTTTTTGATTGGGTTCAGATGACATGATAACTCACAATGGGTTATTTAACCCACCATGAGTTATTGTGTAATGTGGTGGGATTTTTTAAAAACCCTCAGTGGGATATTTTGCCGAAATAACCCATGCAAATAACCAACGATGTGCAGAGTGGGTTATTTAAACCACCATCGTTTATTGTGTTGTGCAGAGGGCACCCTTAGTTATTTTCGTCAGCCACAGAGTTGCCAGGCAAGAGCAGTCAAAGTGCCGTCTGCCACGCTACTCAAACCAGCAGGACTCTATTTTCGGCAGCAAGGGATGATGGGATACAAGTGGGAGGACTGAGAGGAGGAGGGGACGAGTTAGTCAACACACCGTGGATTAATAATCCACTCACAGTGGCTTATAACCAACTCACAGTTGGTTATTTCTCTGATCATGTGATGAATTTCCACAACATAACCAACTGTGAGTTGACTATTAGCCCACCATTCATTGTCGTGACATCCAAATGCTGCCACAGTCTGTTAATGGCTATTTTTCATGATAGCTATGTATTACCTCCAGTAGTGGAGGCCATATGCCTTGCTATATGGGTTGCTGGGGAATATGAGCAGGAAGGTGTTATTATGCTCATGTCCTACTTGTGAGTTTCCTGTAGGCATCTGATAGGACATTGTGCAAATAGAATTCTGGCCAAGATGGATCCTTGGTTTGATCCAGCATGGCTCTTCTTATGTCCTTAGATAGTAGGAAATACCTTTACTGGAGAGCTGAACCCAGTCCGAGTAGGCAATACTGGGGGAAATGGCCGAATGTCCGCACTGAGCATAAGCTGGCCTCATGTTCCTTATGTCAATACTTACAGGTCTTGGCATTGCAACAGCACTTCAGATTTGTGCTCCGTACTCAATTTAGCTGTGCACAGAATCCATCTGTAAATAATCAGTTTAAATCCAGATATTTCAGTTTAACTGGGTTGTGTATTGGACAGTTTGGTTTGAAAAATCTAAGAGAGCGGCAAGGAATAAAATAAGAATCAAGTGCTTTGAGCATCAATCCTGAAAATATAATGGATTAGGCAATCTAATGTTATTTTCAGTTCCTTGAACTTTGTGACTCATATAACAAAAATGTGTGTGCTTATCATTTTTCTGCCTTTTGTTTATTTTGAAAAGTCATTTATTACCTAAGCAGTCGACCAATTCAACATTTTAATTATCAGGCTTTAAATAATGAATGAATGAATTGTTTAAACTTAAATGAATTTGCATATTTCCAAAACATCAATATAAATGCCCTATTGAATTAAAGAGAAATAATCAAGGATAAACACAGAAATTACCTTGCAATTATTCCTTTCCTTAGCAAGTAGCAGTTAGATTGCAGGATTGTTTTTATTTCAATTTAGCAATGAAGAGTTAAACATTTTTCATGTTTCCCGCCCAAAAATATTTATTTGAATAATTGGTGTTTTTGTGCTGGTAAAAAAATTCCATGTCATTATTAGATACATGCAGCTGTGTGAGTCAATAAAAGATCTTGGTTTGACCCTGAGTAAACCCATTGAAATCAAAGAGACTTATGACTAACATATGTCCCATTGATTTCAATGGATCTACTCTAAGGTTGAGACTACAGGTATCTTAAAGATGTCCTTTTCCTTCTTTGTTTTTACAGTTGGGAATGTCTGATTTTTACTGAGAAACTTCATGCAAGGCATGGAGGTTTAATATTTACCTCTTCAACCACAATTTTCCTGATAAACACTCCTATGCACAACCACAGGGCTGGGAGCTTCTCCACACAAGCAATTTATTGCACACTTATGACTGGTCACTCACAAAAGTTTGTGGGTCCTTTTCATGACGCCATCAACCTTAGATGCCCCTTCCGCTGTTTTCAAGTGGGAATACACCATTTTATAAAACCAAGAAAATTATGTAATAAATTGAAATAGCGTGATAAAAAAGTGCCATCTGTTGGCAATAGAATTGAAACATATGGGGGGAAACGGGCAGAAACAAGGGGGGAGCGCACATATTGTGCTGATTGTTAAACCCACAAAGACTCCAGAAGACAAAGCCCTGGTAAGGCTGCAGGACTTTTGCTAAATGTGGAGATGCCCCTAGAGAAAAGGTCCCCATTCTAAGCACCATAGCCACGCATGGCTATTAGTCAAATTCTGACTGGGGAGGGAAGTATTAAACCTTTCTCTGGGGTTGCCAATAAAAAACAGCTAAATACCCCAATATATGCATCCCAACTTTCTTCCATGGAACTCAAATACAGGATTCCTAGCAGTTTCCCATTCAAGCAATGGACCCATTCAGTTCTGCAGGGTTCACTCGCTTATTCTTAAAGAAGCATATCCAAGCAGACCCATAGCATCCTGGATATGAAATGTGTCATCACACACACACACACACACACACACACACCAGTTACTGTGAGGTTTGCAGCTAATCTTAGAGGAACAGGGAAATCTGAAGGGGTTGGCAAATTATTTAATCACCCCTGCTAATCAAAATGTCCTGGTGCGTCGACTCCGGGAGTCCTGGCTCAATTACACCAATGTACCTGTGTCTTTCATTCTGTCTGACCAACTATCCCTAGAGTCAGTGCGGTGTAATAGTTAAGAGTGTTGGACAGGAACTCAGGAGACCTATGTTGTAGTCCCCAGTCAGCCATGAAGCTCACTAAGTGACTTTGGACCAGTCACTGATGCTCAGCCTAGCTTACCTCACAAGGTTGTTGGGAGAATAAAATAGAGGGTGGTCGTATGAAAAGGAGGACGGGGCTCCTGGATCTTTAACAGTTTTATAGAAAAGGGAAATTCAGCAGGTGTCATTTCTATTCATGCAGCACCTGGTGAAATTCTCTCTTCATCGCAACAGTTAAAGCTGCAGGAGCTATACTAGAGTGACCAGATACAAAAGAGGGCAGGGCTCCTGCAGCTTTAACTGTTGTGATGAAGAGGGAATTTCACCAGCAGCTGCATGCATACAAATGGCACCTGCTGAAATTCCCTTTTCTATGCAATTGTTAAAGATACAGGAGCCCTGTCCTCCTTTCCATATGGTCACCCTAGAGGAGGAGAAGGAGGACCATTTATGCTGCTTTAGGCTCCTTGAAGGAAAAGGCAAGATACAAATGTATCATATAAAGAATAAGCAAATAATAATAAATGGTTGCAAACATCTTCAAATCAATAGAATGGCTTTTCTTCTAGAACAGAGATGGGGAACCAGATATTGTTGGACAACAACTCCCATCATCCCTTACCATTGACCATGACGGGTAGGGCTGATGGGTGTTGGAGAGTCACAGGTTGCCATTCCTTGCACTAGAAGAGAAGTGGGCTACTTGTGGCCCTCTCCTCCAGATGTTTTGGCCTACAACTCCCATCAGCCCTACCCACCATCAGCAATGATGAAAAATTATGGGAATTGTAGGCCAAATCATCTGGAGGGCCACAGGTTACCCACCTTTGCTATAGAACATCAGAGGATCAGCAGAAATCATAGATGTCAAATCATAGATCCACAGCGATTTAGAAAACAGGCATCACCATTATGACATATCCTTTTATACTAGGGTTGCTGGTCCACAACTTTAGTTTATATCTCACATCTTCATTCCAAATCATTTTCATTATAAGGCTATGGAGCCTTTACATACTACTTTGTATCCTACAGTGCCTGAAAAGGTTACCAAAACTCAACAACAAATTAATCAAATATCATGGGAGTGGGGAAAAGATGCATAGTAGCTGTGGGCATTTGTGTTATTCTTTAAAAGAAGGTCATTTAAAAATGTAGCATTTTCTAGTCTGAAAACCTATATGGATCTGCAACCATTCCATGGCATGCTGCTGCCCTCTGCCTGGCATCTGGGGAAGAACTGCTACTGCTCACAGTGTTCATGACAGACAGCATCATGAGCCGTTCTTTATAAATCTAGGCAGAATCTACAGTACTGCGTTATAATGGTTTGTTTATAACAGTATTGACAATGGTTGTGGCCCATGACACATTCCCTATACCATTTTCAACCTGCTTTAAAAGTGTTATATCCTGCTTGGTGTAGATCCGGCTCTGATCTCACTTTCATAAGCTCATGGATCTACAGCTGCCATTAGTCCTACGGGATTGTGAGAATTCAAAGACAGTAACACCAAGCTTTGTATTTTTTTAAAAAACAAACAAACCTAAATTCACCTTTCTTGCAGTATCTCAAAATATATCCGCACAGACATCATAAGCAGATACAAGATATCATTACTGTTCGCTGCACAACAGCAGGCATACTTGTGCAGTCATAACATGGTCATTCCGTACTCTTGAAGCGTGTCCGGGCTCTTTGTTTCTTGACAACTTTATTCTTGACTTGGCTTTTGCCATTTGCTTTCACTTTTTTGTTGTTTATTCTCTACCGTGCCATCTCACCTGTGCCTGGTGGCCACCACCACCACTACCATTATCCCCACTGTCAGTGCACATGAGAAGGGCTTTACTCGCACATAGAGTTCCACCATGCAGGGGGATTCTGGTCCTATCAGAATCCCCTTCATGTTGAGGATCACTAGACTTATATGTTGGTATATGTATAAAGCCCCTTCTCAGACCATCATCACACCTAATTTCCCCCCCGGTTTGCCGCAGCATTTTTTTTACCTCTGAGGCAGAAGTACATCAAGCTTATGATCCCTTTCACCTGAAGAACTGTTCTTTTGCTCCTTCGCTCGTTTGTTTTCCACTCCAATCCAACCCTCCCCTTCTTTTTCTCCCTCCAGTCAGGTACGGTCAGATGAGTACTTCAACCAAACTGCCTTTCTGCTGGGCAAAAATGGAAAGACCCTTTAGTCTGGCTCTTTGGGGGCATCGAGGGTGTACAATCCTGTCTCTGCAGAGATTCAGGCATTGTATGATTTTTAAAAAGGCCTTCAAGCCTGGGATGCAAGGTTTGGGTTTTATATTGAGGCTTGGAGCCAGCTGCTGGAAGAGATCGCTTTTCCCTGCAAGGACCTGATGAAATCCATTCAAGCCCCCAGTTCCTTTAAAACTGCACGGAGGCTTAGAGCACATTAAATGTGCTTAGGGAAAATAATCCAGACTTTTAGCATTCTAGGAAAGGCTGGAGAAAAGGCAGGGTGTCAGCAAGACAGGCACGGCATCATGTGAGTACCGTGCTGCAAATCCTGCGAGAGTGCACTAAATCACTGGTGCGATGGAGCTTTCACACATACTACATACATAGTTGGTTAGGACATTTTTGTCATGGCAGGAGGCAACACAGTCTACCATGAGAATACTAGAACCCGAGAATCATCCCAAGAAACTGATGAGTGGGAAGTACTTTTTTCACACAGAGCATATGGAATTCAATACCACAAGATGTAGTGATGCCACCCATTTGGATGGCTTTAAAAGGGGCTAGGCAAATTCCTGGAGGAGAAGGCTATCAATGGCTACTAGTCCTGGCTATCTGCTACTCCAGTATCAGAGGCAGTATGCCTATGTACACCAGAAGCTGGGAAACATGACCGGGAGGGTACTATTGCAACTGGTTGGCCACTGTGTGAACAGAACGCTGGATGAGATGGATTGGTCTAATGTGTTCCCCAGGAACTAATATGGCCATACACCATCCTTGCAAGCATTCAAGAAGGCCTTTAAAACATTTTATTTTACCATGACCTTCCCATGATGTATACTGTTATTGCTGATATAGTTGTTCCTGCTGGTTTTATTGTTTAATTGCTATTTTATCTTTTTATTGCTTTTAATATTTTATTGTCCTTAATATTTTATGTATTTTATTGTTGTAATCCGCCTTTTGAGGGCCTCTGCCCTGAAAGGCGGCCAAGACATATTTTAAATAAATACACAAATAAATAGTAATGTGAGACATACTGCTTCTGACACTGGAGGTGATATATAACCATTATGACTAGTAGCCACTGATAGCCTTTCTTCCATGAATTTGTCTAACTCCCTTTTAAAGCTGTCCAAGTCGGAGGCCATCACTACATCTTGTGGTAGCAAATTCCATGATTTTACAATGTGCTGTATGAAGAAATACTTCTTTTTATCTGTCCTGAATCTCCTACTAATCAGCTTCATAGTATGACCCCAAGTGCTAGTATTATGAGAGGAGGAGAAAAATGTCTCCCTATCCATTTTCTCCACACCAGGCATGATTTCATAAACATCTGACATGTTCCATTTTATTCACCTTTTTTCTCAGGTACAAAGTCCCAAACTTTGTAACCTTTCCTCATAGGGGGGTTGGGGGGTTGCTTCAGCTCCCTTGTCATTCTGGTTAATTAAAAAATAATGATTTTAGAACAGAGGGTGTTGAAAAATCTGACTGGGGGCTTCTCCACATCAGCCTTTTTATTCTGCAACTTTACTGGGGCTTCTGCTTCCATATTCTTTGCCCCTTCCACTGCCACTTTTCCCCCCTGATTTCCTTTATCTGCAGGCCCTATATATTTCATTATACAGCCACTAGATGGCACTGTGTTATAGCACCACTCTCCTTTTTCACAGAGAAAATCAACTCACAGTATTTAAATAGCTTGTTATCTGTTATCTTTTTTTAAAAAAATGCAGGATAGAGGTCACAAAGCACAGGACAGGCTCTGGAGCTTGACTACATCATGTAAAGGACCCACAAAACCCCATGATTAACCAATCTCGATTGCAGGATAAAAGCCCTGTGTGGCGAAGTCCTGGGAATCTTAGGCCACAATCCACCACAGAGTTAAGTGCAATTAAGATTATACATTGAATTGCCTTAGCACTGGAGCCTGCACAATTTGTGTCACCCTACACATATACACACACACTTCATGGTATTTGGGACAGACAGCGAATCAGGACACAAGGGCTTGGAACTCAGGTCCATGAACAGAAGAAAGTTGGTGGAAACAGACTTTGCCCCATACCTAGATGAAGACACAAGGCAATCAATGGGATGAACAGGGTCACAATACTACTTATCTGTGATGGGAATAACCTCACAGATTAGTAGGTACTGGTCTTAAAGACGGTGGCTATGGATGTATCCTGTAAATCATCCCTGTCAGGTGACTCCTCCAGAGATCAACCACTTCTCACTCTTCTTTTAGTATTTTAATATACAGTAAGGATGAATCCTTGAAAACAACAAACAGTAATACACACACAGCCTCTGCTACAGGAAAAGTGTTATTGTGCACTGAGTGGCTGCCACTGGTTGAAGAGTCTGTCTGTGGGAGAATCTACACTGAAGCTTTGTTACGTTTAGGTTTGGTTTCGAAGACGCATTGGGGCACATGACACTAGTCCTGTTACATTTTATAGCAGCTATTTTTTGCACCAGTTTCATTTGTTTTATTACGTTTTTCCCATTAAATAAATCGTTCTATAAAGAGTAATGTGTCCTTACTTGCCATTTCATAGTTGCTGAAATCAAACCTCCAGTATCCAATCGCAGTCGTGGGGGGGCGTGGCTTTTTGTTCCCGCTCCCAAATGCTTCAATAGTAAAATCAAAAGTGAAAGGAACTGAAAGGAAGGGGCAGAAGGAGGAAATGGGCGTGTCAAGAATGGGAGGAAAAAATAACGTTACAGGAAGACACGAAGAAATGAGTGAGCGTGCCCTTACTAAACAAACTGAAAACAGGAGAAAGGATAGTCTAAAACGGTAAGGACAACTAAATGTGGCATGTTACGTTTTAAAATATAACAATTTGCATCGTTATAATCTAGATTTTGAAAGGTAACAAACGATTGTGTGGATTCCCCCTGTGTCTGCTTCTAGATGGGAAAGGAGCCAGTGTAAATTAAGGGGCTTTCTAAAGGGGAGTACAGTTCCACACTGAGGTTCTCTACATGACCAATTTATTGCACACATATGATTGGCCACTCACAGACCTTTGTGGGTCTTTTATATGATGCCATCAACCTCCAGGACCTCTCTTCACCGTTTGTCCCATTTTGAACAGAATCAGAGACGGAGATAAACTGAAATAAATCTTAATGGGGCAAAATCGGCAGTGTGTAAATCTGGCATTGCAGTATAATTCTGCTCATAGATGGTGCTGTTTCATTGAAATTAATTACATTGTTGAGAGGGAAAGTTTTCAATTCAAAATCACATGCTCATCGTCTAAAGGAGAATGTAGCGAATGCAGAAAGAATCCAGAAAAAGGACCCTCAGTAGGGGTGTGGTTTTTCCCCCTTAATATAGAGACATCCATTGCCTCTGCCCAAGTCAGGATTGATTTCTGTGTCTATGCTTGCAAACTTCCAGAATTAAAAGTCTAAGGCTGCAATCCTGTGCATACTTACCAGCGGGTAAGTCCCATTAAATTCAATGGGGCTTACCTCTGAGTAGACATACATAGGATTCCATTGTAGTAACCTCCAATGATTTACAGCATTATTTTATGTTATCTTTCTGCCTTTTTATAATACACTGCAACTTACATTATACAGGAAGTGTGTCTCTCTCAATTGTACAATATAAATATTAATTAATTCTGGGGGGGAAACTTAGCCAATTTAGTACACTTAAGGAGAGAGGGAGTTAATGTGAGTTGTTTCTTTTGAGTTCAGAAAGTAACTCCAATTTCAAATTGACAAGGGGACAATGGCCGATTAATTATCTGAAGTGTGGGCAGATGCTACAGAGATCTCTCTTCATAATTTCCCATGCATTATAACAAAACAAAACTCTCAATTTATGTTGTGTTTCAAAAGCAAATGACATTGTGTTCAGGATTTGAACATTTAATTCATGTAAACACAGTTTATAAGTGAGATTATTGTTCTTTTATTTTAACTTGTTTTAATGTGATAACAGGATTTCATTGGTAGCTGTTTTAAGATTTTATTGGTGCTTGTTTTATTAATACTGTAAACTGTGCTGTATTCCTTTGGAGGAAGGGCGGATTATAATAAATAAATAAATAAATTTAAAAGATATCCCACCCCAAAAAAAGAACTGCACAGAAAACCAACATTTAACAAAAGTTTATTTTATGCTTCTCCAACTGGCCTGTGAACACTCAAGTATCACACTTTTGCATACATTGTGCAAAACTGACAAAACAATAATATCCTTTTGTTGCTTTTATTTCTTTGTTTCAGGCAACACAGTACATTCTAGGCAACTAGGTTTTATCACAAATCAAATCTGTTAGGCCAAAATTAGTCAATACATGTACTCAACAGAACAGTATGCTCAGGTCCAGCTGAAAAACCTTTTTTTCTTTCATTAATAGCACTGAATCCTGTATGCCTCTCATAAATACATGCATATTAAGCTCACAATTATAATTTCTTTCAGCATGTTTTTGTTGAATCTATTGGGCAACATCCAACATTGCACTAGCAGACTTTCATTCATGTGACATAACTTTCCTTTTCTCCCCCCTCTAGTACCCCACATCACCTAAAATCTGATGCAGAGGATCCCCCCAGCTCTCCAGAGTAGATTGGGTGGCAGGGTGTTCAGGGGAGAGGAGAATCCATTTGATTAGTGGATGCCATTCTGCTAGCAGATGAACACAGGTGGACATAAGCCATTGCATTTATGGTTAACTCCCAGAAGTGATATTTGTTTCAAAACCTATGAGTTTTTTAATATAGTCTTATGTGTACAGTAGATGTTATTAAAAGGAATGTTTTAGATTGAAATCCTATTCCCACTTACCTGGAAGTAAGCCCTACTGAACTCAATGGACTTTCTTCTAAGCAGGCACGTATAGGGACTTAAGGAGGAATAGGACCTATCTCCAAACAAAACGATATGAATTGATGAAAGCAGACAATCACTTGATTTAAACCTGGCCTATACATGAAAGCGAATAAGGCAAAAGAATCCTGAAGTGAGTGGAGTCACTTCAGAAGCACTTAGGGCTGCAGCGTAAGGTACCATTTTTGAATGCTCTTTAATGTAATGAATTCCCTGTAGATAAAAAGAAGTTAGCGGATCAGAGAGAATGGTTCTAACTCAGTCCACTCCCCATAGGCAGGTTTTCTACTTGCAGGGTGTTCTTTTGCATTATTTTTTAAAACATAGGGAAGTATTCTGAATCGTGATTCTTTCACTACAGGTGGAAATTGAATTCTTCTGTTGTGTCAAGAAAGCAATACAATATTGAGTTTACAGGATCCAGTCCCTTGGCAACCGTCTCATGACTGAAAAATGCAACATGGCTGCTAAAGCGAACATTTTTTCCCCAATGTAGCTAAAATATTGCAGATGCAAGCTCATGGAGTAGTATGAAGACATCCATCAAAATTCTGAACCACCTAACGAAGCGATCCACCCTTCTATATGTATCCCTCTGTCATTTTATGCCATCTTGAGGAGAAAGGTGTGCAGGTAGCAGGTGCAATTGTATTACAGATTTTGCTGCATAAAATGAGATCATCTAACAGACACAGCCCCATTCACATATGAAGTTTCAAGATCAAGTTGCTTTGGCTAGTTGCTAAGCCAACGATCAGGTGTGAAATCTGGAGATTCAGATGTGGCTTCCAGTATTTTGTGGTATGCCAGATATCATTTTGCAGCTTAAATAATACATGCAGCATCATTCATCCCTTGTACTTGTAGTATCTCCAGTGACTGCTTACAAAATGTAGCAAACCAACTTTGCACTTTAAATTTAAACCAATCCAGTGCAATAAAATATTTATATTTTTTCAATAAAAAAAACACCATTAACATCACACAGAGGTAACTTTCCTGCAGCATGTTAGATGAGAAAAGGGAGAGAAAATACCTAGTACATAAACCAAGGTATGCATCTGTAGATCTTTCATGCTTGCTTATGGGTAGGGTGGCCATATGAAAAGGAAGACAGGGCTCCTGTATCTTAAACAGTTGTATTGAAAAGGGATACAACTATTAAAGATCCAGGAGCCCTGTCCTCCTTTTCATATGGCCACCCTACCCATAAGCAAGCATGAAAGATCTACAGATGCATACCTACAGAAGCCCTCTCCTACTTTCCCTATGGTCACCCTACTTATGGGTCACTGAGCAAATCAGTATTCTCCTCCTTAGATACATACGCTTGAGTACATAAGATCAAGCTTAGATGCATAAGGTCTATGAGCATCCCATGAGTGGAAGTCTGATCACAGGATGCTCTGACTGGTAGAAAGGGGGAAGGAGCCTTCACCATTTCTTCCTGCACCCTCTCATCTGCTCCATAGGGTTGAGGGACCCTCCAGAAGAGTAGTGGGAGAGGGTACAGTGGAAGGGAGAATCTGCCCCTCTGCCCCATTCCACCAGCAGGATTTTTCATTGGGTCACAAGTCCTTCTGTGAATGGAAAGAACCCTTGCATTCACAGAAGGGAACTCAGGATCCAAGTCATGTTTGAGTGTTCGGCAATTATTGTACTGAGATGTACAGTATCTAATGTACATGAAACTAATAATGGGCTTCTCTAAATGAGCCATTTATAATACGCCAGTGACTGGTAGGGTGACCATAAGAAAAGGAGGACAGGGCTTCTGTATCTTTAACAGTTGTATAGAAAAGGGAATTTCAGCAGGTGTCATTTGTATGCATGCAGCACCTGGTGAAATTCCCTCCTCATCATAACAGTTAAAGCTGCAGGAGTTCTGCCCTGTAGCACTGTTTCATTGAAAAGAATAGGCTTCAATATGATTCCCCTTTCAATTCAAAATCACGTGGTCGCTGTTGGTCGCTATCTGAAGGAGCTCACTGTGAATGTGAAAAAATCCGAGATCTGGTAAGGGGTCAGGTTTTTTTCTTAATGTAGAGATGCCCAAAGTCATTCCCAAGGTTGAAATTTTGGTTGAAATTATCTGATTTGGTTGAAATTATCTGATTTGAATAATTTCTGATTTGAATAATTTCCAGCCACAATATACACATAAACCTGAGGAAAACATTGTTCAAATTATTTATATTGTTTACTGATTACTGGTTTTCTACGTGGGAGCTTCCCACAACCTCATTTCAGCACTTTCGTGCAAAACTGCCGTTGACAGAGTCAAACAATCCACAAAATAATATGTACAATGTTGCAAAGTATTGTTCACCAACAATTGTCCTTTCTCTGTATATAATTATGGAACTTCTCCGCCCAAGAGATATGTTTAGCTCCCTCACTATTTTCTTTTAGTCAGGCCTTAAAGACATCTTTATTTCAGTCTGTTTTTAGTTAAAGGGAGTAGATTAATATTTTTACTGCATTTTCTTGTTGTGTAAAAGGATTGTAGAACTTATGAGATGGCTGGCCTGAAACAGTATATATTGTCCATCCTGTTTGATGATTTAAATGTTAATTCTGATTTCTTAAAAATGATTTTACTGTATTTTTACACCACCTTGGATTTTAAAATATATATTTTGAAAAGCACCCTAGAAGTATCAAGGGAACATCTAGTTTGGCCCTGAAAGTCCAGAAAAAAAGGCCCTCATACAAAAGCTCCTACTTTTATTGCAATGCTATAGGAAGAGGGCTTTCTATCAAGAGACAAGTTGCCAAAGCACTTCAAAGACAAGATGGAGGTGCTTGCTGTCAAAGGCCGCAACCTGGGGTTGGAGGTGTGTCAACTGGTTCTGGATGGGGTTACACTCCCCCTGAAAGACTGTGTTCGCAGCTTGGGGGTGCTCCTGGATCCGTCGCTCCAAATGACAGCCCAGATAGATGTGACGGCCAGGAGTGCCTACTATCAGTTTCGGCTGATACGCCAGCTGCGCCCCTTCCTAGAGTTGGAAGAACTAAAGACGGTGGTGCACGTGTTGGTAACTTCGAGGCTCGACATAGGGCTACCTAGTCCGGAAACTTCAACTAGTTCAAAATATGGCAGCCAGGTTGGTCACCGGTACATCTAGGGGTGACCATATTACGCCAGCTTTAAAATCGCTCCACTGGCTGCCAATCAGTTTCCGGGCAAAGTATAAAGTGTTGGTTATTACCTTTAAAGCCCTACATGGCTTGGGTCCAGGTTACCTGCGGGATTGCCTTCTCCCAGACAATCCATCCCGCATGCTCAGGTCCTCTGGGAAGAACTTACTACAGTCAGCCAAGACTAGGCTGACAACCGTTTCCCAGAGGACCTTCTCTTCTGCTGCTCCCAGACTGTGGAATGACCTGCCGGAGGAGACTCGTCAACTTAACAGTCTTTTAGAATTTAAGAAAGCCATAAAGACTGTTCTCTTCCGGCAGGCATATCCAGTGGAATTTTAGAATGTTTTTAGGATGTTTTGGGGATGTTTTAATGCAGTTTTAATAATGTATGTCATGTTTTAATCAGTTTTATGTATTTTATTATATTGTTGTTCCCCGCCTCGATCTAAATGGAGAGGCGGGTAAGAAATAAATGATGATGATGATGATTATTATATGCAATACCCTGCTGTAATCCTTACAACAACCCTGTGAGATAAATCATTATGATGACCCCCCCCCCCCATATTGTAGGTGAGTTGGGGCAGAACGAAGACTGAGAGGGAGTGGTTTACTAAGGCTATCTAGTGAGTTCATGGCAAAAGTGAGATTTGAACCAGGGACTTCCTGATTCATAACTCAGCCTCTTAGCCACTGACACCACTAACTACAACTCCCATCATCCTTGATCATTGTCCATGGTGGCTGGAGCTTGTGGGAGTTGTAATCCAAAACATCTCGAGGGCACCAGATTGCCTAACCATGCACTAATCCTGCACCAGCTCTCAACCCATGTCCATGCTAGATAAAATATGCCAAAAATTTATTCCTTTCCACATCCATTTCTTCTGTTTCCATCTCATACTGTTTCATGGCAACAAAATATCGGACAAAGTTGTCACCGAGTGCTTCCCTGATGCACTCGTCTTCCTGAAGCGCAACAAGAGCATCGTCCAATTTGAGAGGGATTGTTGCAGCTCTGAACTGAGCGGAGGTCTGGCTCTCCTCCGACACCTCCTGGAAGCTGAGTCCTCTCCTTATGCCATCCAGACCTGCAGCGATCGTCGCGGACAGCACCAAGTAAGGATTTGCTGTTGCCGAGCCCAGCTTGTTTTCTATCCGAGTTCCTTTTTCACCATGGCTTTTGATGTTAAAAGCGCAGTTGTTGTCATTACAGGCCCACTTGGCCATCACCGTCTCCTTTGAATCCTTGCTGTAGGCATCGTAGCGTTTACGGCAGCCAATACTCGGAGCCATTAGACAGCTGAGAGCTGCAGAATGCACCAAGAGTCCAGCAAGCCAATTCTTCCCTATGCTGCTGAACTCCGTGGTTTTGGAATCCAAAGAAAACAAGTTATTCTGCCCAGTGCTGTCCCACAGGCTATGGGAGAGGATGCCCGAATTGCAGAATCCATTCTCGGTGAAAAAACTGGCAATACAGCTGTATTGTTTGGCCACTTCTTTGATACCTGTTCGGAAGGTGAAAGCGCTATCGGCTGCACCAAGGCCAAACTCAGGGTGAAAAGAGATCTCCATTTGCCCAGGTCCTGTGGAAGCGGAGAAGCTCTCAATATTCGCCCCGGCGTGATACATCCCATCAATGAGTTCCTGAATGAAAGACTGATCATGGTTATTTAGCATGGTTGCTGCGGGAAACGTGATTGTCTTTGAATTGACAATTTCAGCAATGCCGTAAATACAGAACTCATATGTGAAGGCAGAATACAATGCCAAACCGTTGTCCTGGAGCTGGCTCAGCTGTTGCTTGGCAATGTACCTGGGGGAAGTCAACAGAGGTTTGCCCATTACAGTGAAGGAGTCGCATATCACCCTTGCCGTTTGTTCAGCCCACGGTAATACCCGAAACGTTGATAAATCAGGACTCAGGACTATGTCACAGTTGAAATTGCTTGCACTGATGTGGTTAATTTCATTATCTTTTGGATTCAGGGTCAGTTCAAGATGGCCTCTAGGCATGGCGACACCATGGATTGCTTTGATCTAAACAGAAGGAGAAGGAAGATAGAACTGCTTTAGACACTTGAATGTTGCAATTATAAGGTATAATGACTAAGGAGCTGTCTATATGTGCTCAAAGCCCCGTAGTGGCTGCGGATCAGTGCTGCATCAGTTATAGGATGCAGCTGCAGATTTGCAGCCAATGTGGGGCTTTTCCGCAAAGCTGCGCTGAAAAAGTCGTGGACACCCTGACTTTTTTGGTGGAAGCAGGGTCACTCCGGCTCTTCTGCCATCTGACCTCACTCCATGACTGATACGGCAGAGAAAGTCCTGGTGGATGGCGACCAGCGATTGATTGCCGGAAGCCAGGAAAGAGGCAAGTGGCAGCTCCAGTACCTGGATGACCGCCGGAAACCCCACGCTTCCTCTTTGGTGTGGGGATTACCCAATGCCCTCCCACATGAGAGAAACCGTGGGGTTTAAAGAGAATAAAGCACCAACTTGGCACTGTGAAGACAGCCCCATAGATGATGATGATGACAGGAATAAACGATATGCCCACGTGGGTTCAAATTCTGGGTAAGATTTCAAAAGTCAGTGATTTGCCCCAAAGAGGAATCACAAACTGGGGTGTCTAAACTTTTTCAGCTTGAGGGCTGAACTCAATTTTAAAGAAGCTCTTGGAGGCCCACATTCTAGTGCTGGGCAGGGTCAAAGGTAAAAGGGGTGTGACCAGCCTCTTTTAGTTTACAGCTCTTACTGCCAGTAAGAAAACCTAAGGAGAGGTTCAACTTCTTAAAGTGGGGGGAAAACTGCAGAAAAGCTGGCTGGGTAACAACCAAACAACTGGTGGGGGGGGAGCATGTGGGACTAGGAGAAGGGTGCCTGGCCTTCAGGGGAACTGCAGAGGGCCAGACTGGAACCCCCATGGGACCACAGTTGACCCATGAGCCTGAGGTTTGACACCCCTGCTGTATATTCTGGGTCAGAATGTCCCTTTATGTATGTCCAAGGTTTAGTAAGTGCCCAGAGGGCACACACACACACATTCACACACATACACACAGCATATGAGGGGCTGCCATTTGTGGAACGGGAGAGGAGTCTAGAGGTCCAATGAGTATATACAGTTGGTTGTGTGGTTTTCTGGATTGTGGCTCTGTTCTCTAAAACCTTTAGCAAACATCCTCCTTGGAAGGTGGTAACCAACTGGGACTTAAATTATGTGTAGAACACTAGCAAGACACAAGTCTGGCCTGATTGTGATGGTGGCATGTGGGAGGAGGTGCTACCCAACCTATGTAGTAGAAGTTTATGAGCTAAACCCATCATGTTGAATTATCCCTATAGAAAGTCTGTGCAAATGCTGGAGCATTGGTGGGACGTCCAGAGGCGCAGCACTGCCAAGAAGTGGCTCACCATATTGGACCAAATAAAGCTTCCAAAGGTAGTTTTGTGTAAAGCGCATTGCAGTAGTTCAGTCATGACATCAGGGAGCCACGAAATTTCATCCTTCACATTTACAGGTAGTTTAATACCCTGGAATAAAACTTGGGAGGTGGTGAATGCCTGAGTGGAAATAAAATGGGCTGTTTTAACCTTTGCTGAGCGTTTAAAAGTTGCAGGTATGTTTTTACAGCAATTTCTTTGAAGCATGCAACAAAGTTCATGTACATGTACTACCAGGGTATGGCTCTAAGCTTTATAGCCCAAGTCACAAACCAGTTAAACAGACAGGATACATGTAAAGCCATTTTACATACACACACACAAACAATCATACAATGTGGAAGTAACCTACATTCCTTCAGTGTGAAGAAGTTTCCCACATCATCATTTTTCAGTGCTTGCGCATAGAACCAGAAGGTTCAGCAAGCAAAGACCACGGGAACTTTCACAAAACTGCTACTTTTTGCTTTATTTTGCAAACTTAGCATGTCACTCCTATTCTGCAGATGGCAAAGCCTGTATTCATCCTGCAATCCATAGCAAAGGCATGTGGACTGCAAGGAGAACAAATAAGAAAGCAGAGCAGGGGGAGAGGACTGGAGGAGAGAGGGGGGAGATGTTTAAAAGTGCGTACCCATCACCTTTTTAGAAACAAAACAAAACATGGTGGTTCTTATTATTAGATTTGTGCCCCAGGCACTTTCCATCTCAGGAGGGAGGGCATGAGTTCTACTTTACAGAGGTCAGTTCTCTATTTGAAGGGCTGTCTGAGGACAGTCCTCTATTTCAAGGTGTCCTCTAGTTGAAGGGTGTAAATATAAAAAAAAATGTTTGGACAGATACAGGCCAGTTTGAGAAAGCTTTGCTGGGTACCCACGCTTTGAATGAGCGATTGGAAAAAGAAGCTGCTGCTGTTAACTTTCATGAGCATTCAACTGTCTCTGAAGAGAATTTATTTATTTTAATGCCTAAATAACATCTGCGAAAGAAAATTGATCTAAGCCTTAGAGGTCTTTTTTTTTTAAAAAAAAAAAACCACCTGTAATAAGATCTAAGAACAAATTTTAAAATGGGTTTTTGTTGTATTATTATTATTATTATTATTATTATTATTATTATTTTGCTTCAAAGAAAGTTTAGAATCAGAGCGAGATGCGACTAAATTTCCAATCACACTGGTATATTTTTCATGATTGCCCAGTGAAACCTGAAATATTCATGACATGATTAAAGCGAACGTATAGCATATAAACCATCCACGCTCAGTATTACATAAACAATACACCAAAATGCTCTTAGAGGGCTTTACTTTCTATATACCTGCTTCCAAAAGCTTCATAATGTGACTTTTATTTATTGGATCACCAGCATAGCCAATATTATTATTTAGCCATCATGCATTTCAGCAGTATTTTTATCTGATTTAAGCATCAAAAAGAATTCTTCATAACTAAAATGGTCCCCATGCTATCGCCTTAGTGTCTTTTGTTATTTGCTCTCGGCCTTCTCTTGCAGTATGCCAATGTCAAATAAAAACAGAATGTTTGTTGATGTAATAAATGTAAAAAGATAACGCTGGGAAGGGAGAGTCTTCGATGCGTAAAAATAAACCACGTTGCCAGGCTTACTTTATTAGATTTGCATTTCTACAGCTTGAAGAATGGCTGTTTTGGGGAGACGAAATAAGTCAAAATCCTTGCAGGGTATTGATGAAGGCAGGCAGGCATGATTGCTGAAAGCTTAAACTGCATTGCACGTGACAAAGCGTAGTGGAGTAGCAAATTGTCTCCGTACAACCAGGAAACAAGACGTATGAACGTACCTGGAAAAAGCGAGAAGGAATGCTCTTTGATCTTGACACCCCATGAAGGTCTGTTGCTTCAAACCTTACAAAATGTATGTTGTCCCTGGCCATTTGTTCTTTAATGCATTCAAGTTTAGAGACCAAGTGAAGAGGAATGCGAAAGTCAGGGTTCTTCACACCAGGATCTCTGCTGTGCTCTTTTAAAAAAAATGAAACACAATTGATCACTATAAGGATGGGTTAAAATGTATGCTGCCAACATTGCCATACTGGTATATCTTTTCAACACAGTGCACAATCCAACACAGAGTTAGGTGGTGTGCTGACGTCCATTGTCCCAAAAGTTTGAAGTGCATTGAATTCCATGTTGGAATGGGGTCAACATCTCTTAAATGTCAAATAAGGTGCACTATACAAAGAATAACTTGGCAATATATGTGCATGAGTTACTTCTATATTGTGAGACAGGATCTATGAATATGGCTGCAGTTTTAAACATTTTGTTCCAACAGTGGCCAACAAAATGTCTATACGAAACCCACAAGCAGAACATGAATACAATAGCAGCCTCCTGCTCATGTTCCCTATCTATTGGTATGCAAAGATATACTGCCTCAAATACTGGAGGTAATATAAAGTCATCAAGATGAACAGCCATTGATTGCAAATGGCTGAGGATTAATTTAGAACAGGGGTATGCAACCTGGTGCCTTCTAGATGTTTTGAACTACCATACGCCTTTTGGACCTGCTGGCTGGGCTTATAGGAGTTCTCTTCCCCCTGACTGAGAATCACAAAATTGGAAGATACCTCACAGGTACCTCTAGTTTATCACCCTGCTGATGCAGGAAATAATTTGACCATGGCTGCCTCTACAAGAGGCATTTAAAGCTCTTTCAAGGTGCATTAAAAAATTTACCTCTACAAGTACGGAGCGCAAATCGGGCGTAGAGGCGTGTTTTCTCTCCGATTATGCGCATTATCGAATGCGCTTTAAATAGCGAGTTTTATTTTGCTCCTGCCGTTAAAGCGCATTTTGACTATGTAAACAAGTGATTCTCCGCATTAATTACTTGTAAAGCGCATTTGAAACAACCGGTAAGGTCACCTGTTGAGTGCTCAATTACCTCCTGCATACAAGCATTTATGATAAAGCGCTTCAGCGATTATGCGCATAATCAGCTAACCAGACGTCAAATGGAATCCATCTAGAGGGGGTCCATTACAATTCCCCCAGAGAGGCCAACAATAATGCTTATATAATGTTTGAAAGCTGGCTAGCAGATGGACTGGCCTGATCACTGCAAATATTATGGTAACTGCTAGTACTAGTGTAGAAATTCTATGTGTGATCTACATATTGAGCAGCTTTCAAATTGCAAAAGTACAAAGCATACTCCATATATATATATCTATATCTATATCTATATCTATATCTATATCTATATCTCACAGTCCAAAAACTCTGTTCAGTGTTGCTTCAGCAAGTTAACAAAAAATAGCTCAACATGCTTGCACTTAATCCAAATCATACATTCTGTTCTTCCCCTAAACTTTGGTACTCAATTAGCTCTCAGACTGGTGCTCTTTGTTTTTTTGTGTGTTCTATGAAATAAAAGAATTCCCAACAGCTGAAAGCTCTACAGGAGACGGGGGCTGACTTCATGGTGCCAAGTTGGTGCTGCTCCACTGTCAAACCCTATGGTTTCACTGGTGAGGTGGCGGCAAGTTATTCAGATGGAGGGAGGCAGCACAAACTTTCCAGCAGCCATTAGGCTCACCAGTCCTGCCTTCTCCTTTTCCTGTAGTTTCTGGTGACTAATGATAGGTTGTCTTCCACCTGGGAACGCTCCCCCCCCCCAGCAACGGCCAAGTGAGGACTGACGGCGAAGAGCCACGCTGACCTCGCTTGGGCAGGAAAACTCGGGGTTAGTCCCCAACTTTTCTGCTCTGCATCTTTGTCCATTTGCCCTGGGTGGCTCCGAATCAGCAGCTGCATCACATAACTGAAGCAGCATGAATTTGAAGCCACCCCGGTGCAAAGACAACATATAGACAGCCTCTAGGGAACCTCAAACAGGGGTACTGAAACCAAGGAGAGTTGGGGCAAACTAGATGTGATGTGGGGATTCATGATTGAATCCCCCCCATCCATTTTCTGTATTTCAAAGCATCTGTGGGGGAGGATAGAAAACTTGGGCAGTGGCACTGGAGCTTAATTCCCTCCCCCCACCAAAAAAACTGCTTATCCAGTCAAAATCACCCCATGCAGAGGCTATTAGCCCTATTGTAGGAAAAAACAAGGAGAAATACCTGTCTTTATCCTCCCCCTGCCCAACCTTGGGGCTAATAATAGCCTGGGGATGGAGGAGAGGGGAGAATTTCAATTGGGGAAATGTCTTTGGGGGGAAAGAGTAATCTGCCCCAGCACTGCTTCCCACCATGACCTTGTTCTGAAGTAAAGAAACAGATGTCAGAAGATGTCCAACTACAAATTTCCTGCACTATTTCATGAGCATACTACCATCACAATGCTGTACAGCAGCAGTAGAATACCAGGTAAACAAATGAGGTCCAAAGGCTTGGTAGCTGCTGTCTCTGCTTTACTCAGAGATAATCATTTCACAAATCTGAATGGTAATGGCCCTGCCTCCCATGGGATGTGGGGGGATTTTGAACTTCAAAGGAATTCATTGTGATATAGGCAGATAGATAGATGAACAGACAGACAGACACATCCTTTACTTTCCACCTCCAGCCCCCCCCCATTCAAAACCACTTTAAAACTAGTTGCAAAAATAGTAGAAGAAGATGTGTTGGTGATGTCTCATGCACGAGCCCAGGGGTGGGAAATCTTTTTCAGCCAAATTCCATTTCAGAAAAGCTCCTGGGAGGGGGTGCATTCCAGTGGTGGGAGGAGCCAAAGGCAAAAGTGAGTGGGGTCAAAACAATCCAAACACTCTTCCCAGGTGCTGTTGTTACCAATTTATAGTAGTAAACATAGGCTGACCATCTGAAAAGGAGGACAGGGCTCATATAACGTTAACAGTTGTAGAGAAAAGGGAATTTCAGCAGGTGTCATTTGTATGCCATTAGTTCCTGGTGAAATTCCCTCTTCATCACAACTGTTAAAGGTGCAGGCACTATACTAGAGTGACCATATACAAAAGAAGGCAGGGCCCCTGCAACTTTAACTGTTGTGATGAAGAGGGAATATCACCAGGAACTAATTGCATACAAATGACACTGGTTGAAATTCCCTTTTCTCTACAACTGTTAAAGTTATATGAGCCCTGTCCTCCTTTTCAGATAGTCAGCCTAAGTAAACATATCTTTTTAGAAGCAAGCAGGAAAGAATAACTCAGCAGCACTTTCAAATAGCATCCAAAACACCAAGCCTCTACATGTCTTCTCAGAGGTAGCATGAACATCATGTCTATTCTCACGTAAGTCGGACAAGGCCCTGTAGGACAAGGCTTAGAAGAAAACAGGACTGAACCACTCAGCAGCACTTTCAAATAGCATTTCTACTTGGAAGCAAACATGAGTATCATTGCTACCGTTACTGCTCAGAAGTATGCAGGGCGAGCCTCTGCATATCTACTAAGAATTATGCAATAAAGAACCTCTCAGCAGCACTTTCAAATAGCATTTCTATCCAGAAGCATGAGTATCATGTCTACTCACAAGTAAGCAAGGCAAGCCTCAGTATGAGTTCTTAGAAATAAGCAGTAAAATGCTCAGAAGGAAACAGGACTAAGACCTCCATCACATCTAATTTTGCCCCCACCCATTTTGCCTCTGAGGTTTTTTTGCCTCTTAAGCAGGTGTGTCAAGCTTATGAGCCCTTTCACCTGAATAGCTGTTCTTTTGCTCCTTCATTCATTTGCTCTTCCATTACCCTCCACCCTATCCTACTCCACCCCACCCCTTCTATTTCTCCCTCCAGTCAGGTCCTGTCAGATTAGTACTTCAACCAGACCACCATTCTGCCGGGCAAAAATGGAATTTGGGGACATTGAGGGAGTACAATCCTGTCTCTGCAGAGATTCAGACACTATGATTTTTAAAAATGCTTTAGAGCCTGGGATGCAAGGTTTGGGTTTTATATTGAGGCTTGGAGCCAGCTGCTGGAAGAGATCGCTTCTCCCTGCCAGGATCTGATGCAATCCATTCAAGCCCCCAGTTCCTTTAAAACTACACTGAGACTTAGGGCATATTAAATAGGGAAAATAATCCAGACTTTTAGTGTTCTAGGAAAGGCTGGGGAAGAGGTGGGGTGTCAGCAGGACAGGCACAGAGTGAGTACCATGCTGCAAATCTGCACACCAGGCATGGCGAGAGTGCACTAAATCCCTGGTGTAATGGAGCTCTAAATCACTTATCATCTTTCTCTGCCCTCACTCCTTCTGCCCTGCAGGGGAAATCTGATCAGCTGCTGATCTGAGATAAGAGCTTTTCCTTCCATGGTTGGTGGGGTGGTGGAGCCAGGAGAGAAAGCTGCCAGGCCAGATGGGGAACCCAACCAATCCATTGCATGCATATACTGTTAATATGCAGCTTACTAATGACTGCCACATGAGAAATATCACTGCTAATTGTTTCAGAGGGCAGTATCCAACCAACGGTGTCATTCTGCAAACTCAAATAGGGCTAACAGAGCTCCGCTGAATCTTTCTGTTGTGCAAGTGAATGCCTATTATGCTTGCGCAACTGGCTGCACAATACAGTGTGCAACAGGTTGCGTAAGAATTATGTGCAATGCAAAATTACTGAGTCTGATCCTTGCACAGTGCATAAGAGCAGCTCCCCATCCTTACCGGAAGCCCCATACAGCTATTTGATTTTACTGCTGCTTTTATAACATTTGACATTGGATTTTGACTTGGTTTCATGTACACCACTTTAGGATACCATGAAGAATGGCAACACGCAAATTCCTATGATCAATAATACAAATAATGCAAAATGCTATTGCTGTTTTATAGATATAATACCGTCCCTTAATGCAGCCTTCCCCAATAGGATGCCTTCCAGATGTTTTGGACTTCAATCCCAATCAGCCCCACCCAAAATGGCCAATGGTCATGAGAGATGGGAATAATAGTCCAACCCATCCGAGGGCACCTTGTTGGGGAAGGCTGCCTTAATGGCATAAGGAGAGCTGACGAATCCTTACCAGGTGTGGGCTCAAATTTAGTGCCTGGAGTGCTGCCTGCATTTGGGGAACATGTCCGCTGAGGCCCGACAGGATGCTCTGTTTCAACAGTTACAGATTGGCACTTCTCCATCCCAGCAGAGCCGTGAGCCAATTGTGGCTTCCCTACCTGCCCTGCTCCATGCTTGTACACACCAGGGATCGTCTTGTCACCTCCTCTTAAATGAGGATGAAATGTTTCCACGCATCTACTTTGTTTCTCGCTGGACTTCAGCAGCAGTGTATGGGAAGAGGTCCTGCCAGGTTTACCACTATTCCTGGCCCTGGTGCTCAGTAGTGGACTCTCTCTCAATAGGTTTTTCAACTCTTGCAAAGTTTCTTTGGAAATGCCAGACCCCAGAGCAAAAGCATCTTTGCTGTAATCTTTTTCCCGGGTTGCTACATGATGATCTCTGTCCTTTTTCTCTGTTGTGTGGAACATATGCCTTTCCTGTGCTGCACCAGGTTTTTCTTCATCATTTGGTGATGTCCCTGAATTCTCCCTGTTTTTTGCAGCATCTAGCCACACAGTTTCCTCTTCTTTGCCCTCTAAGTCTTGTCTCAGCGTCCGATCCTCTTTACCCAATGTTTCTATTCCCCAAGGATCTTCTGGACTACCTTCACATGGTGCATCTCTGCCTTGTTGCAGGCCTTCCTTTGTATAACAGTCTTTCTCAGGGTCATTATCACCTGCTTTCTGCATTGCTGGGAACCCTGGTGGATTCTCAATAGGTTTATCTGCCCGGGGCTCGTAGTGACCAAACACTCTTTGATTAGAAGTGTCTGGAGGATGAGACACATCCACTGTTTCACATCCTGCTGCAGGGATATGCTCCCCAATGCCTTTGACTCTTCTTTTGCTCTTTAATCCACATATACAGTTGCCATCAACTTCCTCATTGTCATTTCCAGCAGTGCTCTGCAATCATCAAGAAATATCAACAATATGCTTGAATCAAATGAAATATGCACTTAAGACTGGCATCACATTTTAATATATATTTTCTCAAGTTTGTATACTTATTGAATGGATTCCTTCCATCATTAAATCAGGGCCAAAGAATAATATGTGTGAATAATGGACATCATCATACATTGGTTTGGATTCAGATTTAAGTGTGTGCAACCAGGCTGATGGAAGCAGACGTCTTCACTCCCTTATCGTCCTGGCAGCCCCTCCACCCCCTGAAAATGTTATATAGAGGTCAGGGGAATGTGCTGAATGGGGTGAGTTGTGGTGAGTGAGAGGAGAGGAAATCCCCCAAAATTAGGTGGAGGCATCTTCCATGAGTGAGCCTGTCCATCCACAGAAGACAGATCCTGACATCCTGACATCCGTTACCCAGAGGACCTTCTCTTCTGCCGCTCCCAGACTGTGGAACAACTTGCCGGAAGAGATCCACCAACTTACCAGTCTTCTAGAATTTAAGAGAGCAATAAAGACTGATCTTCTCCAGCAGGCCTACCCAGTCGAATTTTAAGACTTTGTTGATTTTAATAATGCATTAACTTTATATGCTTTTAATCAGTTTTATGTATTTTATATGTATTTTACATTGTTTTTTACTGATGTTGTTCCCCGCCTCGATCCAGAGGGAGAGGCGGGTAAGAAATAAATAAATATATTATTATTATTATTATTATTATTATTATTATCCTGAATCCAATCTATTGCAAATACAGTAAGATATAGAACACCATATGTATAAAGTTCTCTCTTCTGTTTAATTTGCATTATAATACAGATTTGTATTACTCATCATCATCTTTTCTCACTTGTGGCGGTTTTTCTAGACAGACATGATATGCTTTGCCAAGTCATGCTGCCTTTTACTTGTTCAGAAATTTCCCCACAATTAAGCATGTTTTAAGTATGACTGCTTTCTGGATGTTAGTGTGGATGCATTTTGGTAGGGCCAGTTTCTGAAGGTTTTCTGTATAGTTTTTTGATGTGATGCTGGTGACTGAGATGACTAACGGAATAATTGTGACCTTTTTTCCTCCTTCAAGGAACCCAAAGTGGCTTACATGATGCTCCTCCTATCCATTTTCTCCTCACAACAACTCTGTGAGCTAGGCTAGGCTGAGAGTCAGTGACTGGCCCAAAGTCATCCAGTGAGCATCATAGCCAAGTGGGGACTAGAACCCAGATCTCCTGAGTTCCAAGTACTCCATGTAATTTTTAATTGTTTTTTTTTTCTTCTTTCTTGGGGTGGGGGAAGGTAGCTTTCTTATTTTATTACAACTATCTGCTCAAATTTCCTAGCACCAAGAAAAATATTCTTTGACCAAATCCTGATGGGGACACTAGGAACATATAGGCAAATAAGTGATACCATCCAACAGCTGGGGTTGCACATATACCGCCTATTCAAAAGGGTTTTAAAAATTCATTTATTAGAAAGATGGAGTGAAGGAAAGATTCAGTCTCTTCTATCCCCTCTTCCCTGCCAAACAGCCAAAGAAACTGTCAGATTTTAGCCTTGTCAAAAGGGATCAGTTCTTTGGATGAGGGCACTTGTCTACAGTGTTTAATCTGTAAAGAAAGACTTTCCAGGCATCAAAGCTTCAAATATTCTTCCCCTTAATCCCGCTATGTGAGGACATTTTTTAGAGTGGCAAGAGAAATTTACTCAGTTCCTGCCAGGGGAATCTACTTCATAGATTCCATGGTTAAGTCCTGAAAACAGATGCTGGGGCTGAGTCCTGTCTGCCTTGCATCAAAGTGACGCAAGGCTGACAGAAGATTGTACCATATCAATAGAAGACGCACTGTTAATTCAGTTCTGCATCACCTGCGAGTCAGCACTCATAAAATAATGTACCATTATCCATTGGGATTTTGCTTATTTTGAGAAAGTATGGAATGTCCTACTTGTGTGCAACATTTCTAAATGTGAACCCATTTGCCAAAGGGTCTGCTGACCATGGCATCTGCATGTTTGTTGAGAAAGAGCCCCATAAGCATAGAGCTGGATGTGCATAGAGTACTTCCCATGATTAGGAATTCTGATTGTCCTTTGGTTCCTAACTGTGCAAAAGAGCCCTATGCACATACAACTCATTAGTGCTGTATGGACAGGTGCCATGGTTGGTAGATGCACCAGCACTGGGATGGGGCTGGAGCTAGAAGGTCCAGTCTCACTCCTCCATCACATCTTCAATGAATGCGTGATGTGGAGAGAGCCTTAGGAACACTCCTCAGCCAGATACCTCTCTAGAATATCCCAAGCAGAGCACAGAGGCAATCATATTCCTCTATTGCTAGTCCCCAAACAAAAAGAAACAACGGAATATAATTACGTGTTGTTTCTTGATAAAGAAGATCAATTAGGAAACTTAGCTTCTTTGAAATTGAGACTTTCCAGGATTCTCATCTGAACAATTAGAGTCCCTGAATCTTTAGATGATGGTGCATTTTGCAGTGTGCACCACCAACTACAGTGTTTTAATGCATCCAAATAGTTCAGTATGTTCTTCCTATCAAAAAGGAGAAGGAGTTCCCAGAGCATAAAGCAAACTTTAAATGATCCACAGAGGAAAACAAAAGTGTGAAGAGGAAAATACTCATCAATATTGCATCTCTTATAGAAATTATGTGATGTGCGAAGGGAATCCTAAGTGAGATCTTCAGAAAAGAAGAATTACAAGGCAGACAGTTTTACCTTCCCTCTAAAAATACCATCTGGAAATTAAAAGACTTGAGGGATTTATTTATTTTTGAAAAATAACATTAAAGTCAATGCAATGCAGAAATAAACAGAACTAATGGCAGCCATTTGAAGATCTAGTTAGTTGGATTTAAGCACTGGGCATTAACAATCTACATCTGGAGATAAGTTATATTGTGCATTTTTTTTCAGAGAATTTAAAGTGATGTGATACAAACCTGGTCTACACAAGCAGCTCAGTGATGTGACAAATTCCTGAGATAGTAGATAGATAGGAAGCAGTAGATGTGGTATGCAGGAGGAGGAATCACATTTTTAATGCTTCCCTCAGTTAAAAACAAAAGCTTCCTGCAAACAGAAAAAGAGAACAGCCTGGGAGCAGAATGGACTAGAACCATTATTTCTGAAGTTCTAGTTTTTAACGTGCAGGGAGTGTTTCTTTAGAGCAGTACAACAATTGAACCAATGACCAAGGGAGGTTGTGGGCTCTCCCACATTAGAGGCATTAAAGAGGCAGCTGGACAGGTATGCTTTGAGGTGGATTCCTGCATTGAGCAGGGGTTGGCCTTATGGGCCCCTTCCAACTCTACTATTCTATGATTCTATGATCCCCCTCAGTTCCCAGCCATAGCCCCAAGCTTAAGCTTCCTATGGGTATATAGTTCTACCAGACCCGCCTTCCCCAACCTGTCACCCTCCAGATGTGTAGCCTGGCTGGGAGTTGTAGTCCAACACATTTGGGGGGTATCAGACTAAGACTTTTGCACTCTCACTGATTCCCAGAAGGTGAGGTAATCTCAGTGGAATTTGTCCGCCTACCAAGCATGCTTCATGCCCTTGGTCTTTGATCTGTGCTTAGAAGAGGTTTGCCATGGTTTGTCTGCTTATGTTGTGGCAAAGCTTTTGTCTTCCTTTGTTGTCTGTCTGAGTCTGATGCAGCAGGAATTAATTCATTTGCACCCCCCCAAAAAAACAAGCCACTGTGGCCCAGGAAGATCTAATGCTGATATTGCTACAGATCCTGTGTCCGGTCATCTCTCTGAGGTTTGCTTCAGTCCATCGCTTGTTAGCACAACCCTGATGACCACAGCTGGCAATGTGATCCTATGTATATTTTCCATTGTGTTGAATGGGCCTTACTCCGTAGTAAGTGTTTTAGGATTGCAGCCTGTCTAGATTGATTGCATCTCAATCACTGTTACTTTGAACTGTGGATTTTTACCAGTCGAAATAACCCCTATTGCTAAATGAAGTGCTATACACTTTTATAAATACAGCTTGCATTCTGTCAGCATAGATATGCTATTGGCTGCCACTACTTCCCCCACCCCCTGAAAAAAAATTCTGAGGAATATGTGAAGTAGGGTCCAGCTCTACCATTTGGTGGAATAAGGCAGCTACCTCAGGTTGCAGATGCTGAGGGGTAGGAGAGGTGTTGGAGGTCTGAGTTGTATATACCACACAGCTTGCCCTCTGGTGCAGTGGAGGATGCTCTCTTGTTGCTAGTGTTGACGATTCAACTGCCAGTTCAATCAGATTTTGTACATGGAATCCCAGAGCGGGAAGGGGGGAACTATGTTGGGCCAGACTTGAAAGGAGGACACGTCTACACTCCTCAGAGGTGTGACTCCATTTACTAGCTGGAGAAATGCTGGCTGCTGTTATGTGGTAGACCTCAGGACACAAGTTTCGGGATAGAGGACATGAATGTATCATTCTCTTCCCCCCACCCCCAAATAACCAGGATGTATTTAGGATCTGTGAGTATCCAGCTTCAGCTTCTATGTGTTGTGGGAGCATGTGTATATCTTCTTGGAAGCCGCCTTGTGAAAGGCAGCCAATAAATGTTTTAAACAAATAAACAAATGAGAGGGAGGGAAGGAGGGAGATGTGGGGTCCAGCAGCAGAGAGAGTGACAGAAAAAGTTGGTGAGGCAATAAAAGCTTCCTGCCAAATGTCAAGGAGCACTGTGTCTTTGTGCACTGGGATCCTGAGAAATAATTGTCACAAACGCTTGACAGTTTGTGAAGACAAAAGACCCTGGACAGTTTGATTGCCTCTGCTTCTAAAAAGGAACACAGCGAAAGCAGTCAGCATTTCCCACAGTGCCCCATCCTCATACTATTCCAGTACAAGACCTGACATATGGTGGATACAGACAATGAACTCATCTAGTGGTTAATGTGAGCCATGCTTTGGCACACATTGATTTGGTTCACACATTACAACAACTCAACCATTGAAAATGTAGCAGAAGTGAACAAGTGAGCAGGCTGATTCCTGGCAGTCTGGCCTCTCCTGCTGCCCTAAACAACCCAGGGATGTTCTGTCCCTGGGTTATTTAGCACAACAGGAGCAGGCTGGAGCCAACATGGCTTGGGACCGCAATACCTTACAAAGCACTTCTCCCAACATTAAATTACCCAAACACTACACTCAGCATCTAAGATAATCCTCTGGGAACCTTCTCCAAGGGAGGCTTGGAAGGCAACAACAAGGGAGAGGGCCTTCTTGGTGGTGGCCCCCCAATTATGGAATGATCTCTCCAATGGGACCCACCTGATGCCAACATTGTCCTCTTTTCAGTGCTAGCTTAAGGGCATTGTCTTCTCCCAGACATTTGGCAGCATATGATAAGGTTGTAATCAGGACCTTATTGCAGACTGTTTAAAATTGTTTCACTTATATCTCTGTATATCTATATGTTAGTACAGTTAGTTTAGTTATATGTGTCTATATGTGTCTATACGTTAGTTGGTACAGTAAAGTGTTTTTACACTTTGTATACTGTGTTTTCAATGGTTTTTGTTCTTTATAAACTGCCCAGAGAGCTTCGGCTCTTGGGCAGTACAGAAATGTAATAAATAAAATAAAACATGCTTGCTTACACATTTAAACATGGGTTTTTGTGTTGCCCAAACTAGGTCTCTATAATCCATGCTTTAGAACACATATCCATGGCAGGAAAATAATTGCACTGTTCTTTCATCTATAGAGACATTCAAACAAATCCCTGGTGAAAAACATTGGTACTTGCTGAGCTGGTCATCTATAATGGGTCATAGACCAGCTTTCAGTCAGGGTGTTTTAGAATTGTTCTCTCAAAATCATTACAGTAAGGAGAGTTTTACTACACAGACAAAGGTATGTAGTAAAATGATCATTACACCTAATCAGTGGCTGGGTTTACACAAGATAATAAACCATACCCAAGGTTGAGTATGAATTGAGTGCGAGTTGTCACTGAACCATGGAACCTTGAGTGTGGGATGTCATATGGTGTGAACCCAGATGTTATCTGATGTTTGCTTATAGATTTATTTTATTTATATATTTATTCTGTTTAAATGCAATCCTTCAACAGGCTCCCAGGGGAGCATAAGCCTGGAAATGAACTGGGAATCAGTGCAGTTGGCAAAATAGAGATATTGTAATCGTTAACACCCAGTTCTAGTTCACAGCCTGAAAAGCTGCATTTTCGGCTAACTGAAATTACTGAACCATTTTCAAAGGTAGACCCATGTATAACACATTGCAGTTGTCTAATCGGGAAATTACTAGGGCATGGCTCTCTGAGGCCAGGGTATTGCTTTCTAGGTGGGGGTTGCAGCTGGTGCACAAACCTAGAATTACCCTATTCAGATGACATGTTAAGCAACAGTGGCCTAGACTGTCATGTGTACCATTCCTAACCATGGTGTCTACATAACCATGGTTTAAACCTCACTAACCATTTGCTGCAAAAGGGTTAGTTGCCTAACCATGGCTTAGCGTGTTGTCTGAACAGGTCCACTGATTTGTGCACCAAACCGGCTTAGAAAGCACTCTGCCATACAGACATATTTGTAGCATTGCACTAGTTATGTTGCTGGGTACAATGTTTTTATCTTTCTTCCTCGACTTAGATTAAAGTATTATTCTTAAACAGATTTCAAAGACACAATGTAAAATCTCCACCCAGCTACCTGCACTTGAAAGAATACAGAATGTACTACGCACATTAAATACACTTTAGTGAGATCACAATCTTAAGCATACTTACTAGGGAGTATGTTCCATTAATCTCTATGGGATTTACTTCTGAGTAAACATATTTAGGATTTCAGTGTTAAAGAAGTGAGTGTGTGAGTGTAAGCAATTGAAGGATGAATCTGTATCTCTTTGTTCACAAAGCTATCTTGCTCCTTTGAAGAAATCAACTATTCAAAGACTGAGATAAGTTTTCAGTTTCTACTTCCATATTATATTACCGAGTGAGCTGCATCCTCGATAATATATCCTTGAAGTCTTTATCAGATTCTGACCTCAGAAATATAACTGAGAATTTGTAGCTGGCAAATCTTACATGTTATTAGCCCATTTCACAAATGGAGGAAATGGCATAAGGGTTTATCCAAGAAGAATTAAAATGTTTAGAAATTATTAACTGGAGTTTTTAAAGGGTGTGAATTTGAATGGCTCTTTCTAGGTGTTCAGCAAGATTCCTAAGGCAATTCCAGGCATTGATCCCAGCATGAGCAATTTCCTCAAACAAAGAAAAACAACATACTCCTGGGGTTGTCAACTGACCAGAAGGAGAAAAACAGCTGCTCCTATGCCTTTGACAGCTCTTTGAGCCACATAAATCAGCATATGACACTTTCCCCAATGATGTATCACCTACAAATAAATCTGCTGCTAATGGCAAAGGAGCAGGAACAGCAAGTAAAAAAGTTAGCAAAGCCAGCTACTTCTTACCGCAGGAGTTTAAAGCTACCAGTACTTTTGGGGTGTCATGGGAGGCTGTGACATATATATTTTGCATAATATTTTTGAATGACTAGATCTCTGGTCCAGAGAACTGATCCACTGCCAAATATTTAGGCTGAAATCCTATACACCATTGGTAAGGAACCTCAGTTCCAGGGGCCAAACCTCAATCTGGAAATGCTATTTATTTATTTATTTATTTATTACCCCACCTTTTTTTTTTCCTCCAAGGAACCCAAGGCTGTGTATATAACCCTCCTGCTCTCCATTTTATCCTGACAACAACAATCCTGTGAGGTAGGTTGTGCTGAGAGTCTGTGACTGGCCTATATTCACCCAGAGAGCTTCCATGGCTGAGTGGGGGCTTGACCCTGGTTTTCCCGACTCCCAGTCCAACACTCACCACACTGGTTATATATAAAAATAACATAGCAATTATTTTGTTGGTTCCTACAAGATGTGCAATACTCCATTAGCTTCTTTCTTTCTTTCTTTCTTTTTCTTTCTTTCTTTCTTTCTTTCTTTCTTTCTCAATACCTCCCCCCCAACCCCCAACACACAATCAAAGTGCCACGATGATGATGATGATGAAAGCTGCCTGAAGAATTCCTGCTTGTCACCCACAGAAACCACCTAGACTTGGCTGCGATGTTCCTGTGGGTGGTAGAAGTGGGAGAGGTTATGTCCACCAATTCCAACTTCAGTGCCCTATGTCACCCAAAACTATGCTCTGGAGTGTTGGGGGACCATCCTGAACAGTGTGGAAGATGGAACTGAGGGCTGCAGAGGGAAGGAGGAATTGTCAAAAACAAAAACTTCTCTATTTTCCACCAGTGGGAGCCTCCACTGGATCAGAGTCCCCTCCATGAACAGAAGGAGCACTTTCATCTATGGAAGGATAACTCAGGTTCCAACAAGAGTGTCTTTATGGGTAGCAATCTGAATTGTTCCTGAAAAATAGATTCATCATTATCATCATCTAGTCAATCATAGGACACAATCTAGCCCTTTTGAGGCCCCTTAGTTTCAATGAAAGAGTTAAGCAAAGGCTTAACTTTCTCTCATTGAAATCAAGAAAAAGTGGCTGGCTTGTGCCCCAGATCTGTCAACTAAGAGCTCCATCACACCATTGATTTAGTGCACTCTCACCATGCCTGGTGTGTGGATTTGCAGCACGGTACTCACATAACGCCATGTCTGTCCTGCTGACACCCCGCCTCTTCCCCAGCCTTTTCCATCTTTTCCTAGAATGCTAAAAGTCTGGATTATTTTCCCTAAGCGCATTTAATGCATCCTAAGCCTCCGTGTAGTTTTAAAGGAACTGGGGGCTTGAATGGATTGCATCAAGTCCTGGCAGGGGAAAGCAATCTCTCCCAGCAGCTGGCTCCTAGTCTCAATATAAAACCCAAACCTTGCATCCCAGGTTAGAAAGCATTTTTTAAAATCATACAATGCCTGAATCTCTGCAGAGACAGGATTGTACTCCCTCGATGCCCCCAAAGAGCCAGACTAAAGTGTTGTTCCATTTTTGCCCGGCAGAAAAGCGGTGTGGTTGAAGTGCTCATCTGACAGGACCTGACTGGAGGAAGAAAGAGAAGGGGAGGGGAGGGGTGGAGTGGAGTGGAGTGGAGTGGAAGAGCAAATGAGCGAAAGAGCAACTATTCAGGTGAATGGCATCATAAGCTCGACAAGCTTATGCATCAGAGGTTAAAAAAATGCAGAGGCAAACCAGGGGGGAGAATTTGGTGTGATGGAGGTCTAACTCTGAAGCACAGACAAGCTTGTTTAATTCTGTTGGTAACAACCACAGCATGAACAGCATAACTGTCCAGCTTAACACAGACAACTAGTTGATTTGGGAGACTTTAGAGCAGCTTCCAACTTCAAAGGAAAAATGCTGCTGCTTGTTTAGGACTCAACACATCAAACACCCCAAACTTCACCTATCTAGCAATTTCAGATTCAAGATAGAAAGCAGTGGTGTTTGGAGCTGATTACGCTCTTATCCAACACTGCATGTTCAGCCTTTTTAAAAATAATAATAATAATTATTAATAATAATAATAATTGCTTATTTACTTACAGTATTTATATCTCTCTTTTCAGTACAATATTGCTCAAGGGAGCTAACATGAAGGAAAAAAATCTTTTTATTGAACATCATTCACAAGCAAAAATATTTTTTACCTGGTGGGTGGGGTTGTCTTTGTCCATCTCCTGCACATGTTGGTTCCATTTGGTCAAGTAGAGAAAAATGCACCCAGCATTTATAGATGTGACTCCAATAAGCATGAGCTAGCACAGAATTTCTGTATGATCCTCTCTTCCAGAAGGCCCTGGCTGGGGAAACAAGGGAGGGGTGGAACAAGCCCCCAAAAGAGTCACAACCAGGAGTATGGATTGCTGGAACAGTTTTAAAACAGTCAAGTGACAAATGTTCATTTCTAGCTGACTAACTGCTAGAAAACAAAAACAATTGGGAACATAAAACTGTTGTTGAACTATTGTTTTCACAAGTTTTTTTTAAAAAAGAAAGAAACTGCATTTATTTATTTTTTGTTCTGAAATACAACCTTTTCTCAATTATAGCAAAGTGCTGTTGAACCCAGCATGACAAGATAGAGTGTGTACTAAACAGAATCAGCCTTGTCTCCCTTGTTCATGGTGCTTGACTTTAGTGGCTGTTGTTTTGCTCAGCGCTTTGTGAAAAGGTTTCAGAATCTTGTCGAACAAACATATTTATATTGTAGGTGCTTTTTCCTGCATTGTAGGTTAGGATGAGAAGAGATTGAAAGCATGTTGCTAAATGGGCATTTGGGTTATGTGCATTTTGCTAACTGACTCAGCAGGACTACTGATAAAGCTGAACAGCCTAGCACAGACTTTTGGGCTAATGCTTGCTTCAGATCTTTCCATAGTTACTACAATTGCAAATCGGAAAACATTGAGAATACCTGTTGTATAAGATACGAGATCACAATAATTTGAATATTTGATGCCCGTTTACAAATCTTTATGTTTAAATCAGGAGTGTAGCCCTCCAGATGTTTTGCTGAGGGATGGTGGGAGTTGTAGGCCAAAATATTTGGAGGGCTGTAAATTGCCCACCCCTTATTTAGACTGTTTTTGTGATGCTACCTGACAAACAACATGGGTTTTGTGAGTGGAGCTCAAACTAGACAACTTTCGGGACAAATTTATTTATTTATTTATTTATTTGTTTGTTTGTTTGTTTATTTATTTATTTTAAAGTTGGTGCAGGGCCCCCAATCTGGATTGGGACCCCTTTACTCCCTACCCTCCTCACGAGGGTAGACATTACTTTAAGGCTTTTATCTTTGCAGATATTAGAACCTGGCATGTTGTTGCTTTGCTTTGCTACCCCTTACTTTCCATTTCACTTTGTTCACTTGTGAGCTAGGCTGTGTCTGTACTGCTGGCATGTAATGCAGAATGTTTGAAGTGTGGCTGGCATATCTCTTAGAGACAGAGTTAGACTGAAGACACAACTCAGAGATAGCTATAGCTGAACCCTGGTAGGCTGGCATGTCACACAGAGCCTTTCAAGAGCATCTCAGAATCAAGTGTTGGTGCAGGTGTTGGCTGATTGGAGGCTTTGGCTGGCATCAGTTTCATACAGAGTTACAACTCAGAGAATGCTGTATCTTAGCCCTGAGAGGCTAGTGTGCCACACAGAGACTTTTAAGAGCATATCAGAGTCTAGTGTTGGTGCAGACAGAGGTGGCTGGCGGCGGAGTATTTTTTTAAAAAAGAGTCACCAGATGTGACCAAACTATAAGCTGGCACCCTACCCCCAGCCACAGGGTACAAGTGCACAGCCTGGCTGGACTGTTGGGAGACTTTGGCAGAGAGAGAGGGGGAGATTGTTTGAGGCTAGAAGCTGGAGACATCGGCTGGCTGGCATAAGGCAGAGAGAGGCTGAAGGCAACCCAGATTCACCTTTAGCTTGGCCCTGAGAGGCTGGCTTGTCACCCAGAGTGTTTTAAGAGTGCATCAGAGTCAAGCAGGTGTGCAGGAGGAGAGGATATGGAGGCAGCTGGAGGCAGCTGGAGGCAGCTGGAGGCAGAGTTTTTTTTAGGTAAGAGTCACCAGACATGACCAAACAATAAGTAATACCCCCGGCCACAAGTGTGCGGCCTGGCTGGACCACAGGGAAACTTTGGCAGAGAGAGGGGGGATTGTTTGAGGCTGGAGGCTTTGGTTTGACTGCATTGACTTAGAGAGAGAGAGACAACAGAGACTGCACAGACAACCCAGAGACACCTGTTGTAAATTAGCCCCATGGTGCTGGCAGGCAACACAGGGCATTAGAAAGAGTGTCTCAGAATCGCGTGGTTGTGCAGGAAGTAGACAGGAGTTTGAAATCTGTATGTGAGAAGTGGTATCAATGCGCAAGCTTTGAGAAGCTAATGTATATAAGTGAGAAGTGTGAACGGGCAAAGTAGTGTCTGCCGCCCATAACACCCACCCTAATGTTAGAGTAGAGAAACTTTTGACAATCATACACAAGGTTAAAAAAAATGAAATTTAAAAATAAAAAAGCCAGCCAGCCGGTAGCAAGCCCTGTTAAAAGCAGCAGCAGTTTGCAGCGGAGTGAGGATACAGTCAGAAAAGATATTTGAGGAAAGGGGAGAATGTATCACACAGAGTATAGCAAAAGCTTCAAAGTACAGCAAAAGCTACAAAAGTAGGAGTAAGTAAAGTTAATTTCAGATACATTGTTCTTTATTTCAGTGATTTTAACATTAAGATGTTATATAGAACAGATTTGTCTTAATTGTGTGCTGTAAAATCAGATATGTGACCAAGGCTATGTTCAGGTCGGCACCCCCTCCCCCCTTGGTGCTGAACACGCCCCCTGGGGCCAGACATGTTGGTGGGCATGCCCCCTTGGGAGCCGACCATGTTGTCCTTTTTGGTTTCCAAAATATGGTCACCCTAGCTGAAGCCTCATTTGCAAGAGGTGGATCCTGCAAGCACTGGGCATAGCAGGATATTACCCACTAATTTGTGTTATTTCTCTTACCATTTTTTTTAAAATGAATAACAACTTTAAATAAAGTATGTATAAAAAAGTACTATGCATCTGTCCAGCAGTTTCTTATATAGGCACATGCTAGAGAGTTGCTTGGTACTGTGTTTCCATCCAACCATCTCTGTAATACTCAGTTACTATGAAGAATGGACACAGCTTCAGGGCCAAACTCACCTTATTCACACAATCAGTAATTGTGTGGTTGTGTTTTTAAAGGGAATATTATTTGTTTGTTTGTTTATTGAAACTATTTTAAAACCACCCTCCATCCTTGGGAATGCCAGCGTGCAATGAGTATAACCAAAAGGCAAAACCTACAATAGCAGTACAGTTACGATACAATAAAATTGTAAAGTTACATCCTCATAGTAAAACAGTTTAGAGGCAGCTAAAGGAACAGAAGGGTGGACCAAAGCAGCATCTCAATCTGAATAGGGACCAAAGCATGGGGGTTCCCTTCTCTCTCTCTCTCTCCCCCTCCCTCCTCTCTCTCTCTCTCTCTCTCGGCCAGTTCACACCCAGAAATACATATACAGCCATTCAGGAAGAGGAGCAGGGTGGGGTGATTTAGTGGGTTTTCCCCATGTGTTGATTGCATATTATATATTTAATATTCCTTCTGAATCTCCCACCATTCAGCTTTATTGGATTACCCAGTTTTCTAGTATTATGAGAAACAAAGAACCTTTCCCTATCCACTTTCTGTCCACCATGCATAATTTTATATACCTCTATCACATCCCTCCTTACTCACCTTTTCTCTAAGCCAAAGAGCTCCAGATGCTGTAACTATTATTCACAGTGGAGTTGTTCTGGCCCCTTGATTACATTGCTTTTCGTTTTCTGCACCTTTAACCCCACTCTACAATATCCTTTCTGAAGTGTAAGCAACCAGAACTGTACACAGCATTCCAAGTGTAGTTGCACCATCAATTTGTATAAGAATGCTATGACATTGGTAGTTTTGTTTTTGATTCCTTTCCTAATGATTCCCAACATGGAATTTGCTTGTTTCACAGCAGTCATGCAAGGGGTTGACACTTACATCAAGTAAAAGCTGAGTGAGGAACCAAAACAGAAAAGAGCAAATAAAAGAAAATGTTAGAATGCTTAATTCACAAAATTCAGTAAAGGTATTTCACACATTCATCGAGTAGCCATGTGCAATATAAATACTAAATATCCATGATTAATTGAATGAATGCCTCTGAACTGGACAACAAAATCACTCTCCTGTCCAAAATAATATTAAGTGTCTGTTATGCACTTTTCAGTACAGTAGATGGTGCCACCTGCACAGATTAAGGCTCATTTCTAAAGGACATTCTTTTTGCAGATGAAGCAAAAGCAGGAAATCTGGCATAATTCAAATAAGGTTCAGGTGCATGGTGGCCTCTTGAAATTGGTGTGTACATGTATATTGGCTTGTTTGGTTGTTAACTGGATCAGTTCTTTTACTGGCTCATTTGATTGTTAACTGGATCAGTTCTAACAACAACAACAGCAACAACCCTAAATTTAATCAGTTCTACATCTTAAAGGATTCAGATTCAAAGTAAAAGAAATGTTGTAAATACTATAGTCTTTTTAGGAAAACAATTGAAAATCAGAACTACAAGTGATAGGATGGGGTCTATCATAAAAGGGCCCAAAGGAAGCTTATTCTAACACACATCAACATGTAGTCAAGAATCAAATGCTTCAATTAAACTATCTGTATTCCCCCAATTATTTAATAATAATAATAATAATAATTCATCTCAGTATAGTATTCATAATCAAAGCAGCTAACATCAAATATAAATAGATCTGCAAATTACATTCTGCAACAGATATCGATGCTGTTTTGGGTGTGGTCATCTATCTTCAGCTAAATCATGAACTATGCAATCTTCATGCACAATTTTAATTTTACACCTAGAAGATTAATCTGGTTAAATCTTCCATTCCCAAAAATGTTTTGAACAATTTTCATAGTAATTCTTTATACAATTAACCCACTTCTCTCTCTTTACAAAAATAAAGTGTGGACCATATAGAAGGCATTCCACACCCGATTTAAACCAGAAGTGGGCAAGTTGTGGTCCTTCAGATGCTTTGGCCTACAACTCCCATCATCCCTCACCATTGGCTATGCTGGCTAGGGCTGATGAAAGACCACAAGTCACCTACCCCTGATTTAAATAAATCAGCAGTACAAGAGCTAGCAACTTTTCCCCGTTTGCTAACTGTTTTGCTTTGGACAACACTGACAATTTCTTAATAATCTTTTCATACTGCATCATGTCTAGGGTGACCATATGTCAGGAAAAACCAGAACATGTCAAGATTTTTTATAACAAATCCGGGAAGGGGGAAATTTAAGGGAAAATCCAGATTTTTCCATCCTCCACTCACCCAAAGGGCAGCCTTACTTTATAGTCAATGGGAATTAACAAAAATGCTTACAGTTCCATCATTTTTAAAGATAAAGAGATGAAACTTGGCACCATAATAGCTCTTAGGTATGGCTGTAGTGATGCTAAGTTTGAAACAGATCTGTTCATCTGTTGATTTTTAGCAATTTTTTAAATTTTGAGGTTTTAAAATTATTATTTTTAAGAAATGTCATTTTTACGGATAAAGAGATGAAACTTGGCACTATGATAGATCTTAAGTAGGGCTTTTGCTATGCCACGTTTGAAGCAGATCTGTTCATCTGTTGATTTTTAGCAATTTTTAAAATTTTGTGGTTTTAAAAATATTATTTTTTAAAAATGCTGGAGCCATACCATTCAAACTCAGGTTGCCAAACCTCCTCTTTGGGGTCTTGCACCTTGACCAGTTTCAGCCATTTGCATCAAGGGGATCTCGAGTTTCTAGCTAAGAAGTGCTATGTGAGCATGGCACCTTTCCTGTTGCAGATTTGGTGGGCAGTCAGGCACCTGGAGCTCAGCAGAGGCGAAGCATCCACAGGACAAAATGTGGGGAAAGGAGAGACCAGTCAAAGCAGCCCACAGGACAAAACAGAATGGGCCAGAGGCTTTTTTCCACATCTTGGGTGATGAAGGGTCATCCTTAGAAAAAACTCTCATGACCAATGGTGAGATCCCAGTTGAGAGAGAGGCTCTCATCTTTGTGGATGCCCTGTTGCTGCGGATGTTGGAACCTGGCATGTCGTTGCTTTGCTTCACTATCCCTTCCCTTCCACTTCACTTGTTTACTTGTGAGCTAGGCTCTATCTGCACTGCTGGCATGCAATGCAGAACGTTTGAAGTGCGTGTCAGAGAAAAATAGATAGATTTTTGGCTTTGGCTGACTGCCATATCTCTTAGAGACAGAGTTAGACTGAAGACACAACTCAGAGATGGTTGTAGCTGAGCCCTGAGAGGCTGGCATGCCACACAGAGCCTTTTAAGAGCACTCCAGAGTCCAGTGTGTTGGTGCAGGCAGAAGCAGCTGGAGTCGGAGGTGGTATTTCAAGTAAGAGTCACCAGACATGACCAAGCAATAAGCTGGCACCCTTCCCAAATGCGCAGCCTGGCTGGACTGTTGGGAGACTTTGGAAGAGGGAGGGAGATTGATTGTTTCAGGCTGGAGGCTTTGGCTTGGCTGCAATGACTTAGAGAGAGAGTCAACAGAGGCTGCACAGACAACCCAGAGACACCTGGTGTGACTTAGCCCCATGATGCTGGCATGCAACACAGGGCATTAGAAAGAGAGTCTCAGAGTCACGTGTTTGTGCAGGAAGTAGACAGGAGTTCAAAGTCTGGATGTGAAAAGTGGTGCCAACGCACAAGCCTTGAGAAACTAATGTATATAAGTGAGAAGTGTGAATGGGCGAAGTAGTGTCTGCCGCCCATAACACCCACCCTAATGTTAGAGTAGAGAAACTTGTGACAATCATACACAAGTTTAAAAAGGAAAAGTAAACTTTAAAAATAAAAAAGCCAGCCCTTCAGCAGCAAGCCCTGTTAACAGCAGCTTGCAGGGGATACAATCAGAAAAAATATTTGAGGGAAGGGAAAAATGTATCACACAGAGAATAGCAACAAAGTACAGCAAAAGCTACAAAAGTAGGAGTGAGTGAAGTTAATTTCTGATATATTGGATGTCTCCCTTATTTCAGTGATTTTAACATTAAGACGTTACGTAGAACAGATTTGTCTTAATTGTGTGCTGTGAAATCAGACATGTGAGCAAGGTTATGTTCAGGTGCCCCCACCCGGTGCTTGAAGTGCCCCCTGAGGGTGAACATATTGGTGGACATGCCCCCATGGGGGCCGAACATGATGTCCTTCTTTTTGGTTTCCAAAATATGGTCACCCTACCCTATTGGTGGGATGGGTAGGGAAGAGGAAGAAACCATGTCAGTTATAAGAATTATAATTATCTTTCCTACTTTTCTCCCATAATGCTGGATCACACCACATTTCCATCACTTGAAGTGTCATCAAATAGGGGTGAAACCCTGTTTCCCTACTGTCACTTTTCTGTCCTACAATAGGGACAAGCAGCTTCCTCTTTCTTCACACAGGGAAGAAAGAGGAAGCAGCAATGACCACGTGGCTCATTCAGTGGGCATTTTAATCACACTGCTTTTCCTGCACACAGCAGGAAATGGCTGCAAGTTTCACTTCAATCAAAAGAATCAGATTTACCGGGTCTTATTCTGTCATGAAAAATAGAGCAGAAGGAACAGGTGACACACAGAAGGCAGATGTCATCGTCAAAAGGACCTGTGAAATCTGTAAGTGGCCAGTAACAAGCGTGCTATAAAATGCTTGTCTGATGACACTCATAAGCAATTTCTTTGTGTTAAATGCTGGAAATATATCTGATATTACACTGTTAATCTAACTGGAATGAAATACCATTTATAATACTTTTCTCCTTAGCTACTAGAGTTGGAATGACATTAAAAAGAAGATAATTTCCCACTTTTCCTCCATTATCTTCCTATTCCAAGGCCCCTTTTAGAAATTACCTGCCATACATTCCAAGGACATGTGGACAATATATGTGCACATTGGTATCTCAGCCACAGCAACCTCATGCCTGCTGGCAACACCAACCACAAGGGCTTTTGCCCATTGAGCAGCTCTGAAGGCAGAACCTACATTTGTTCAGCTGAATGCACATTCAGTTAACAAAACCCTTTCAATTTGACATGCTGTGTTAAGTGCCTTATTGACTCATGCTCCACAATGCCAGAAATTGCATCTGTTCAGGAACATACCGTTAAAAGATGCATTATTTAAGCAATGTGCATTTGGTGTGGTATCCTAGATGCAGTTTCAGTGCTACCTTGGAGCTGGATGGCTGTCAATGGCAGAAGGGTGGACCAAAAAATGGGGTACAGTAGCCTTCATGAAACCCACAAGTCCTAAACCCTAACTGCCTCCTGCCCCATTGTATCTAAACCATATCTTTCTAAAAACAGCAGCTGAGGGGACCATCACAAACCTGACAGGGTGGGTGAGTGGGTGCAAAACTGCTGTAGTCCCCCTGTAATCAAGCACAGACTCGGACTGAAGAAAATTGTGAGTTGAGGGAACTTTTCCTTGCCCTTCATGGCAACCCAAAGGCTCTCCCTATGACCATTCATCAAAGTGGCAGGCAGTGAGCTAATTAGCTAATAAAAGGTAGGCATTAATCATTTTCAGTACTTTGTGTAGCATGGTAAAAGTCTGGGCCTAGACACAATAAATACATGGCAAAACGCTGAAACTAGGCAGATCAGGGCAGCTTGCTGGAGTAAATAGCAATTATCCGGGCAGTGAATGCCAAAGATCTTGACCTTGTAGTAATCAGGAGAGACCTACCCATACAGCTGCCAGATTTCCTCTGCCTGTTAACAGGATTAAAGGTGCTTGAAAGCTGCAGCAGGTGCTAACCATCTCATTAGCATGATGTACTTAAGCAAAAATATGCTTCCTGACTCCATTGTGCTTCAGATCTCACAATTTGCTGATCTTGACAAGAAGATAAAAGAATATAGACCTTCTTTTGGCAACTGAGGACTGTGTCAAATCAAATACTAACCTGAAACCATATTCTCAGCCCTGAGAACTGGTGTAAGTGTAGTGCCTGAGAGCAAGAGCTGGGAGATCGCTGTTTCAGTCTTTTTTACCCCAGCTTTTTATTTGAGCTATGAATTCACTAAAAGGCTTTAGGCAAAGCATGTCTCTCAACCTGCATCTCCATTATGGAAGAAATATGGGCCTACCTTACAGGCTTGTTGTAAAGACAGCTGAGAGAATGCATCTAAACTTCACAGGGCTAGTGTAAAGACATTGGCTGAATTCAGATGACACAATAAGCAATGGGGGGGGGGGAACAATTGTCAGTTGTATTGACTAACATGTTGTCCGAATGCTGCCATAGTCAACTCAGCGCTGATCCTAATCCACACCACAGTTGATTATTTATTAACATGTTGTGTGGGGAATACCCCCTAGATGAACAACTGTTAAGTTGATTATTACCCCACCATTGACTATCGTGTTGTCCGAATTCAGCCATTATGTTAGAACATGTCTACACTACAGCATTCTATAACTCCTAGGTACAAACAGGAGGTGTGGTAACCTGGATCCAGAAATTTGTGAGTGTTCCACTCATAGAAAGGAACACTCCTGGATCTCAGCCTTCCCCTTGTATTGCCTGAAAATCTGCTTCAGAGGATTGGGGTACCTCTGGGGCCATGTGAAAGGTCGAGAATGAGAGAAATAGGGGGAAATTATCCCCCACACCCAATTCATGGAGCAGAAGCTTCTTCTGGATCCACGTCCCTTCCATTCATGGAAGGGTGCCTTTGGATCCTACCCATCATCTTTAAAAGGGAATTAGACAAATTCACGGAGGATGGGTCTGTTAGCAGGTATGATGGCCAAGCAGAGCACCTCCATGCTCAGAGGTAGTGTTCCATTGAATACCACCTTTTGTGGAACAGATAATGGGTAAGGACTATTACCTTCATTCCTTGTTTGTGGGCTTCTCAAAGGTACCTAATTGGCCACTGTAGGAAACAGGATGCTGGACCTTTGGTCCGATCCAGTGACAGCTTATGTTATTGTTAGGATCCGGTTTGCTGGGGTCAAATACTTCATCTCTTCTTCACTCTCAAAAGTTGCTGTTTGTAATAACAGCTGCAATGGGCCAAACTGAAGATCTGGTCTGCGCATCTAAATAGCTAGTGAGAAAGTAGTTCAAGTCGATGGTGATCATGGTCATCAGATTTGCAAATATATGTGTTTTTCAGCTGAACATTAGGAGGGACCTCCTAACTAGCAGAGGTTGGATGGCCATCTGTCAAAGATGCTGTTGGATCCTGCATGTCAAGTCTTCCATTGAGTAGGGGGTTGAATTAGATGACCTCCAATGTTCCTTCAGTTTCTATGATTGTGAGCCTAAAAACAAAGTCTTTGTCAGTGAAAAATGATCCCCAGTGGCTGGTACTAGAGATGTGCATGCCCCCCGGATCGGATCGGAACCGGGATCGAAACCGAGGCCTCGGATCAGATCGGATCAGATCGGAGGCTTCCCGGTTCGGTTCGGACCCAATTCCGACCTGAAAATTGGATGTCTGATTTTTGGATCGGATGCCATTTTAGCTGTTTTCACCATAGGCTTACATTGGGGGAAAGAAAGCAAAAACATGGGGGGAGGTGAGTGGGGGCATAACTCCCCCCTCCCTGTCCCTCCCCCCCACTCACACTCCTTACCTGCTGGGGCGCCCGCTGCCATCCGCTGCCGCCCGCTGGTCGAATCTACTGAGAAACAGGCTTCGCGGCCTATTTCTGAGAACCAGGCCGTGAAGCTTGTTTCTCAGTAGATTCGACCAGTGGGCGGTAGCGGACGGCAGTGGGCACCCCGGCAGGTCAGCCCCATCCCCCCACCTGGCGCGCTACTAAGAGGCAGGCTGTGAAGCCTGTTCCTCAGTAGATCCGTGCACCGGTGGGAAGCGGACGCCGGGGCAGGTAAGTGGGGGGGACCTCCCGCCTCCCGCCCCTTGCGCTCCTTACCTGCCGGGGCCATCTGCTGCCGATGCCAGCAGATGGCCCCAGCAGGTAAGGAGCACGAGGGGCGGGAGGGGGTCCAATCGTCCGATCTTATCTGAATCGGATCGGGTCCTTCCGGACCGGTTCGAATCAGATCGGACTATCCAGATGTGGGGATCGGAAATTGGATAATTGTATCCGATTTCCCCCGGATTGGGTCCGGATCATGGTTTGGACCCGATCCGGTGCACACCCCTAGCTCGTACATCTTATACACACTGAGAAATACTAAATGATGTGTGGTATAGTGGTTATGGTATTGGACTGCCACTAAAGAATTCCTTATTCCCCCTTAGTTTTGCTGCGATCCTCACAGTAGCTGAGATTAATGGATTTCCCCCAGCAACAATGTTGGCCAGATCTACACCAAGCAGGATATGTCACTTTGAAAACAGTTTGAAAACTGTATATGGATTGTGTCCTGGGCCCCAACAGTTGTCACTACTGTTATAACCCATTTTAAAGCAGTAGTGTAGATCCTGCCCCATTGTTCCCTATAGTAATGCAAAGTATTTTGGAGTGGCTCAGTCTTGAATGGTGAAAGGAAGGGAGAAGAAACAGGTTCTCAAGATGCTGGTTTTTTATTTATTTTATCATTGTGTTGAGAAGACGATCTTGGCAAATACCTTCCTACAAGTAAGATTTCACAGATATTCTTTTGATTAGAATTGTATTGCATGTATATAATAAAATTCCTGTATATAAAGCAATCTGTCCTCATGTAATAAATTTAAAATGTTGTAAAAACGGTTTACATATGCACATAGGCCCTTGTGGCAATATGTCAACTTGATTGTATAATGAGAATATATTTTAGCACATGTTGTCCCCACCATGTTTTTTACAATATGTATTTTAAATGCTTACAACCCCCTGAAGAAGGCCTTATAAAGATATAGGCCGAAACGCATCAAAGGGCTCTTCAACTTTGAAAAAATAAATAAATAACCAGCATCTTGAGAACCTGTTTCTCCCTTCGTTTCACCTGATTTGGATACTTCTCTCCCCGTTTTTCAATTTATTTATTTATTTTATTTTATTTTATTTCTAACCCGCCTCTCCATCCAGATCGAGGCGGGGAACAACAATAAATATAAATACAAGAATCATAAAATAGATAAAACATTAAAACAAATAAAAACAAATACATTATTAAAAACATCTTAATATTAAAACATTTTAATAGCTTTACAAAAGACCTGCTCCTAGCAGATGAAAACTGCTAGAACTTGTTTGTTGATGTGGCTCATCACAGCTGCTTGCATTTTGGGCTTCCCCTTGCGGGGGGGTGGGGGGCTATAGGGGCTGTCATGATGAATGTCTGCACTTCAAAGTTTACCACTGTACCATTCTTCATCTGCCCCTGAATGCAGGCAACAGTTGCCCTTTTGAAAAGCCTTGAGAGCGCTTTCAGCATTGGCCACCAAGTGGCAATCTCTCCTTCCTCCTCCGTGAATAGGAGTGCTGCTGCCAAGCGACTTTTCTTCTTATTTAAGGCTGTAAAAGATTCTCTGGAGGAACAGTTTGTCCTCAGCTTGGGATAACATTAAACTAAACACTTGCCATTTACTGTTCTGCAAGCTGTTGTGCTTCCTGAGAAAGCAGTAAGACACAGCAGAGGCATCCCTAAGTAAGGAGAAATATCATTCTGTAGACGGCGCTGGCCAGTCTCTGCCAGAGGACAAAGCTAGTGAGGAATTGCCTCAACATCCAGGTTACGATAGCAGCCATCCAATGAGGCCGAAAGGTTATCTTCAGGGCCAAAGAAGGGTAGATTGTAGGGGTGTGCACGGACCCCCCGGATCGGATCGGGACCCGGATCGGGACCTCCAATTTTGTCCCGGACCGGTTCGGACAAAATCGGAGGCCCCCCGGACCGGATCGAGTCCGATCCCGATCCAAAAATCGGAAATTTTTGGATCGGCCGCCATTTTTTTCCCCATAGACTTGCATTGCAATGCAAGTCTATGAGGAAAAAATGGCGGCGGGTGGGTAAGGGGGGTCCTAACTCCCTCCCCCCCCCCGGGGCCGTCCGCTGTGGACGGCCCCGGCAGGTAAACCCCCTCCCCCGCGCTCCCTACCCCCCCTGGGGCCGCCTGCTTCCATCCGCTGGCGCCCGCGGGCGCCAGCGGATAGAAGCGGACGGCTCCGGGGGGGGGTAAGCCCCCTTCCCCGCCACTTACCTTCTCGGCACGTCCGGCGCCGGCGGCTACTACCAGCGGGCTCCGCGGCCTACTCTCGAGTAGCGCGCCGGGTGATGACATCACCCGGCGCGCCACCCTGGAGCAGGCCGCGGAGCCTGCTGGTAGTAGTAGGCGCCGGCGCCGGACGGGAGCCGCCGGGCCGGGCAGGTAAGGGCCCCCCTCCCCCCTCCGCGCGCCCCCTCCTCCCCCCTCCCCCCTCCGCGCGCCCCCTCCTCCCCTCCACGCACCCCCTCCTTACCTTTCCGGCCCGGCGGCTCCCGTCCGGCGCCGGCGCCTACTACTTCCAGCAGGCTCCGCGGCCTGCTCTAGAGTAGTGCGCCGGGTGATGACATCACCCGGCGCGCCATCCTAGAGCAGGCCGCGGAGCCTGCTGGGAATAGTAGGCGCCGGCGCCGGACGGGAGCCGCCGGGCCGGAAAGGTAAGGGCCCCCCTCCCCCCTCCGCGCGCCCCCTCCTCCCCTCCACGCACCCCCTCCTTACCTTTCCGGCCCGGCGGCTCCCGTCCGGCGCCGGCGCCTACTACTTCCAGCAGGCTCCGCGGCCTGCTCTAGAGTAGCGCGCCGGGTGATGACATCACCCGGCGCGCCATCCTAGAGCAGGCCGCGGAGCCTGCTGGGAATAGTAGGCGCCGGCGCCGGACGGGAGCCGCCGGGCCGGAAAGGTAAGGGCCCCCCTCCCCCCTCCCCCCTCCGCGCGCCCCCTCCTCCCCTCCACGCACCCCCTCCTTACCTTCCCGGCCCGGTGGCTCCCGTCCGGCGCCGGCGCCTACTACTACCAGCAGGCTCCGCGGCCTGCTCTAGAGTAGCGCGCCGGGTGATGACATCACCCGGCGCGCCACCCTAGAGCAGGCCGCGGAGCCTGCTAGTAGTAGTAGGCGCCGGCGCCGGACGGGAGCCACCGGGCCGAGAAGGTAAGTGCCCCCCTCCCCCCCCCCCCCCGCTGTCCACTTTCATCGGCGGGCGCCCGCTGGCGCCCGCCAATGGAAGCGGCGGTGGGCGCCAGTGGGCGCCCGCCGATCCGCCGATCCGCCGAACCGGTTCGGAGCTTTTTCGGACCGGTTCGGATTGGATCGGCCGATCCAGCTGCGGGATCGGAAATCGGATAATTTATCCGATTTCCCACTGGACCGGACTCGGATCGTGGATCGGGTCCGATCCAGTGCACATCCCTAGTAGATTGTGTTCAATTGTGGAGCTTTTATTTTTATCAAGAACAAGAAAGGAGGTTAAACGTATAGGCACAGGTAACAGCCAGCTTCTTACGCAAGTCGACACAGATTGAGATTTACTAAACTGAACACAATCCATTTATGGTGGCCCACCGGAGGTTTGATAATCGCAAGCTCTGGCTGCCTGCCTGGAACTGCAAAAACAGAAGTGTTGCCAAGCTCCTGCGAGGCACACTACATGAGCACTTGGCCTTTGTTAGGCTTCATGGCTCACAACACGTTGTACAGCTGGATCCAGAGGGAAAAGTCATCTGCAAAATGATCACGCATAGGAATGATCTGGCCACTCTTCAAATGGGACCTGAACATAGGTTAGAAATAACAACACACAATTGAACACAAAAGAGGTTTGGGGTAGACATAACAGCTTGTAAAGTGCTAGTGGACTCTAAACTAGGGGATCTAGTAGCATGGCAGAGGGTGTCTTAAGTTCTGTTAAAAAGGCCACTTATGCATCACCAAAAAAAAGAGGACAAAAAAGGACACTGATTAGTATAAAATGGGCCTTTATATGTACACACACATGTATATGTAAGTGTGTTTATGTGTGCTTATTATAAATTAAATAAAAATGCAGTATGTCTCAACACAGAGGGGAAGACGGTGACCAGGTGACCTATGTGCCTACACAGTCTGCTATCCAGGTGCTAATTGTTGATGGGCAACGCCAAGTCCCCAGCTCTCTCTCAAAATACTAGAACCTGGTGTCATCCCATGAAGCTGATTGATGGGAGGTTCTGGACAGGTAAGTACACAGCACACAGTTAAACTATGGCATTCACTACCACAAGATGTAGTGATGACCACCAATTTAAAAGGCTTTGAAAGAGGGTTAGATAAATTCCCGGAGGAGAAAGCTATCAATGACTACTAGTCCTAACAGCCATGTGTTACCTCTAGTAGAAGAGGCAGTAAGCCTATCTACACCAGTTGCTATGGGTGGGAGGATGAGGTTGCACTCTTGTCCTACTTGTGTGTTCCTGGTCAACAGCTGTTTGGCCACTGTGTGAACAGAATAGTGAACTAGATGGACCCTTAGTCTAATCCAGCAGGGCTTCTCTTTTGTTCTCTCCCAGGGCTTCTCTTTTGTTCTCTCCCATTTTATGGTTCTTTATCATTAAAACCAACATGCAGCCCTTAAAACAAAGGACCATCCTCTGACAATCCTTCAAATAGAGGACTGTCTTCTGTAAATCAGGACACACGACCACCCTATCTATGCTACTGGGACAGCTAACAGGTAGAGAGTCCACCTAGCCTGACCTTACTGCTCCACAATCCCCCATAACAGTGATGGGAAGGGAAGCTGCAGACAGGCATCCTAGAAGCAATTAGGTGATCTGGGCAGCCAATATGGATCCTGCTAGCTTTATGTAAGAACTTTACTGAACAGATTTATTAAAATCTGTAAGTTGGAAAAAAGAGACAAAAATATAACACATGTAATATATGCAACTTAACAGACTTACTTCAAAGAAACTAGCTAATTCAGCTATCTAGTGTGGAGGGACCTCTCCTGAAAAATGACTTTAATTTACTTACTAGACCTCATTATTAAAAGCAGGCTTCAATGTACTATGTGAGCAAAAAGCTATGAAAAATCCACACAATAAGTCTTAGGCAAGCCGAAAGATGAATTAGTAAAAAGCACGCAATGCACCTTTCTGTGACATCCATTAAGTAGGCTTTTGTAAATGTGAATTAGATGTGCTGGACGTTTTGTGTGTGTGTATGTGTGTGTTTAAAATAGTTTGCATTGTATAGAAATGGAGCGAAAAAGTTCAAATGCATGTAAATGACGTACAATATTGTCAAAGCTTTCCCTGTCAGATCATCACAATTCTGAGTCATGTGCCACCTAGAAAACAATAATTTTGTCCAGAATTACAAATAACAATGCTAAACAAACAAAAAAGTGTGTGTGGAAGGGGGGGGGTGAAGGGACCAAGGCTTTCACAGAAACAGAAATACTTTTCATGCAGTTCATGAGCACTGTTTTAACTGGTTGACCAATAGACAAGCCTGTTGTGTGGAAGAGGGAATTTTGGTGGGTATAATCCCAGGGACAGGAGAGAATCCCAGTGGACGGAGTCCCAGAGCCTGAACCTATGCATGTTTATGCAGAAGTAAGTCCCAGTGAGATCAATGGGGGCTTATTCCCAAGTTTTATGGAGAGGACTATCATTAATAGTTGACTATCAGTGCAATCTGAGGTCGAGAGTAAACCTCAGAATCCATGAGTAAGATTAGCACTGCAGAATGGAAAAGTACTGGAAAGGAGATTGGAAATGCACTCTGGCATTAGAGCCAGTATACCTAGGCAGCCCAATTGCTGGGGAATATGAGTGGGAGGTGCTGTTGCACTCATGCCCTCCTTGTGGGCTTCCCAGGGACATCTGGTTGGCTACTGTGAGAAACAGAATGCTGGATTAGGTGGACCTTTGGTCTGATCCAGCAGAGCTCTTCTTATATTGGCTGCTATGCTAATTGTTTGTCAAAAATATCCAAATGCACAGGAAACCTAAGTTCACCCTGCCCCCAAATGAATAGTGCATAGTCATAATGATTTGAAACATTTGCTCAGATTGCAATATTTCAAGCCTATGAGAACTCACAACAGCTCAGTTCAGACAACACGAGGTACTCCCCACACAACATGTTCTAACTCCGCCATTGTGTGACTGTGGTCTACCGTGGAGTTGAGTAAAAGTCAATGCAACGTTTGAAAGTTCCTCCATCCTCTCTCCTCCCACAGTCCTCCTGATGGTATCCCATCAGCCATTGGTGCAAGGGAGGAAACAATCCTGGCAACTCTCCTAGAGTGGCACTCCCTCCTTTCGCCGCTCTTGCCAGAGAACTCTGTAACCAGTGGGAAAAGTCAACTCAACGCAACAGAAAGCTCCACAGAGCCCTCCACACAACATGCAACACAACAGTTGTCCAGGAACTCTCCTCTGCACAGCATTGATATTCTGCATGGAGTGTTTTCCAAAACAAAAACTCCACTGTTGTATGGAGTTTTCCCGTCAGACAATACATTTCTCAATGGTGGTATAGAAACTCCACAGTGGAGTTTTAAAACAACCGTTGAGAAATGTGTTGTCTGAACTGAGCCAACGTTTTACCAAAGTGCAGGCCAAGGGAGTGGGATGCTAGTGGGTGAGGGATCCAAAGCACACATCTAGTTGTGCAAAACTAGCCAAGGAGTGCAGAGAAGGTAAACTGGAATGTACAGCTAAATCACTGGATGATTTGCTGTAAGTCAAGAAGGGATCCTGACATGACAAGGTTATAAACAATATTATAAACAATAACAAAAAGTGATGCTGTTGTTGTTACCCCTTAACTGTTGGATAGAATCCTTGATCTGTAGTACCTCAGTTTTAGTTTAATGTTTTATTTGAGATATATATAGATATATAGATATATATCCCACCTTTTTCCCAATAATGGGACTCAAGGCGGCTTACAAATTAAAACATGTACAGTTAAAGCAAATACTGATATACAAAAATTAAAAATATAATTAAACATAGTACAATTTTAAAATATTTAAAACATTTAAAACCTTTTAAAATACACATAATTTAAAAATTCAGTCTATAAGTTGTACATCCACAAAGGTCTGAACTACTCCCCAAAGGCCTGCTGAAACAGAAAAGTTTTAGCCTGCCTCCGAAAGCACACCAAGGAGGGAGCCAGTCTAGCTTCCCTAGGAAGGGAGTTCCAGAGCCCCGGGGCAGCCACCGAGAAGACCCTCTCCCTTGTTCCTACCAGTTGTGCCTGTGATGGTGGTGGGATGGATAGAAGGGCCTCAGAGGAAGGGATGGATAGAAGACCTCAGGGGAAGGGCAGGCTCATAAGGGAAAATACAGACTTTCAGATATCCTGGACCCAAGCCATATAGGGCTTTGTAGGTCATAACCAGCACTTTGAATTGTGCCCGGAAACAGACTGGAAGCCAGTGGAGCTGTTTTAACAGGGGAGTTGTATGCTCCCTGTAGACAGCCCCGGTCAACAATCTGGCAGCAGTTCTTTGAACCAGCTGAAGTTTCCGAACACTCTTCAAAGGCAGCCCCACGTAAAGTGCATTACAGTAATCCAAATGGGATGTAACTAAGACGTGTGTCACCGTGGCCAGGTCCAACATCTCAAGGAATGGGTGCAGCTGGCGCACAAGCTTTAACTGTGCAAATGCACTCCTGGCCACCGCCGAAACCTGGGCATCCAGGCTCAGGGCTGAATCCAGGAATACACCCAAACTGCGAACCTATGTCTTCAGGGGGAGTGTAACCCCATCCAACACAAGCTGAATCCTTATTCCCTGATCTGCCTTTCGACTGACCAGGATTACCTCTGTCTTGTCTGGATTAAGCTTCAATTTGTTTGCCCTCATCCAGTCCATTGCTGCCGACAGACACCTGTTTAGGACCAAAACAGCTTCCTTGGAATCAGGTGGAAAGGAGAAGTACCTTCCCATCACTGAAATGATGCTCAAAGCGGCTAACAATAATAAGATCCAAAAAATTTAAAAACACTTGTGTAACAATAATAAAATAAATACATTAAAATGCAACAACAAAAGAATAACAATTAAAATAAAAACAGTAAAACCCAACAGATCAGCTTAGTGCTTGCATATGCAGTAAGTACTTGCATAGCCCAGTGTATGGTGCAAGGTGTGCAGTAAGTAATTGGCTCCTCTTAGAAAGCCACCATTTTGCAGCTGGGTCTGGTTGGTGGATCTCATCATTATAGTCAAAGTATGTATTGCAAACCTTATGCCTGCCCATGCCTAATATAGAGCACAGAACCACTGGCCTTCTATTCAAAGCCCTGCCCCCAGGTTATTTACTTATTCATTCATTTCTGAGTCTTCTGCTGCTGATGAACGTGCATTTTCACTCTTTCTCCACAACCATGTTGAGGTTCTGTGTCATGCCAACTGTAGTACTAATGCATGGGGAAAGCATGATCCTGGGTTGAGTTATAGAAAAAAGGGAGAGGGAGAGTTGGTTGCAGATCACGGTGCATCTTTCTTGCTGGCTTTCATTCACATTGCATGGAGGATTTGGAAATCTTGGGAGTTGTGAAATCCCATGGGGTAGTCATTCAAATCAATAGTGCACTTCATCACTACACTTCATCAGATGCATGAAGTGTTAAACTCAAATTGGCAGATTTATATACCCATGGTGGGGGTGTAAATGGTGTTGTCAGGGGCAATTGAAATGCAAAAAGTACAGACAGCAATGATTAGCTTAACAGCTGCCATTCACAAAACATTGTTGGGTGATAGCACAGGCATCTTAGCAATGGTGAGCTGATTAACATATGCAGTGTGATAAACACACACACACACACCATTGTCGACATTCAAACCAGAGAAATAGATTTGCATCTCAATTCAAAGGCCCTATTGAATCAACTCTGTCTATTGTGGCTTGTTAAGCTAATCATAACTGGCTGAAATCATGTATGCATTTCGGTTCCCTCTGACAACACAGTTTACATCTCAACCAACCCCAACATGTGTAGATAAATCTGCATATTTGAGGTTTAAACTCCAGGCATCTGAAGCAGACAGTGTCCCAAAAAACTTATGCCAGAAAGAAATTTGTTAGTCTTTAAGGTGCCACAAACTTTCAATGAGTCTCACTTTGCTACTTATAGCCAAAGATCAACGAAGTGGTCTTGCTCCTGAAAAAAGAGGAAAAGGCCAAATACATTGTCAAAGCAAGCACAGTAGCCTACAGATATTTTGATTTTTAAGAGCAGTTTAAGAAATCCCCCCTCCCCAGTTGCTGATTCTATTTCACTAAAGGAAAGGTGGGCAAGCTGTGCTTCTGATTGGGGTTTGTGGGGCAGGGAGGAGGCTTTAACTTCTTGCAGCAACCCTGAAGCAGCCTGTCCACCCAGTGATCTTGAGCAGAATTGCTGAGATGCGGCCAAGGTTAAAGACTCCCCACCATTATAACATATGGCCTGGCTCATATGTAACAAGAAGTCACCAAGGGTGAATTCCCCCACAGGGTTTCTTGTCCAGGGTGACCAACTACCAGGATTTTCCGGATTTATCCTGTTTTTTGTTTTATCTTGGGTGTCAGGGGGGATTTTCTGTAATTTCCTGGAATGAGACGTTTTCTCCATTAACGTGGCGGGGGCAAAATGACATGCTTTCTGGAGGTGCATCATTCCCCCCCTGCTCCAATCGGGGTCTTAAAGGGGAAAGCGTGTAATTCCCAGACGTTATAGAAAAGGCCCCAATTGGAGCAGTGCAGTGGATGGGGGGGGGGGGGGTAGGGTGGAAATGACATGCTTTCTCCACCAATTGAAGGAGAGGAGAGAAAAGCACACTTTCCTGGGCAACTGGAAAGCGCATCATTCCCCATCACCACGCTAATGGAGACGCACGTTCTAGAGGCCCTGGAAGTGTGCTTTCCTACCCCCCCACATCCCCCCTGGCACCTTAAAGGCCCCATTAGAGCAATGGGGGCAGGAATGACACGCTTCCCCCTCCTCTGCTCCAATTGGAGCCTTTAAGGTGGCGGGGGGGAATGACATGCTTTCCAGAAGCTACAGAAAGCAGCTTTCCTGCCCCCCCACTGGGTGTCCTCTTTTTTGGTTTCCCAAATATGGTCACCCTTGTCGAGGCTGCAGTGGCCATTTTAAATATTCAGGGTATGGCAGGGTGAGTTGTTGGGGTGGTTGACAAGCCACCTGCAACCCTAAAACAGCCCATGGAATCTCGGTGGCCTGTCAACCACTCCAAAACCCTGCTGCCTCCCGAATATAGCTGCCACTGCAGTGAGAAATCCCAGGGGGGAAATTCACCCATGATGGCTTCTTGTTATGTGTGAACCAGAAGAGTGAGCATGTGCGTGCGCACACACACATGTGCATGCACATGAACATGAATGCATTGATATGTAGCTCCAGCTGTTACCAGATGCAGCCCTCAGAGGCAAAAATGTTGTGCACTCCTGGCTTAGATGGCTCTTGGTTTGACTAGGCTGACCATATGAAAAGGAGGACAGGGCTCATGTAACTTTAACAGTTGTAGAGAAAAGGGAATTTCAGCCAGTGTCATTTGTATGCAATTAGTCCCTGGTGAAATTCCCTCTTCATCACACCAGTTAAAGTTGCAGGCACTATACTAGAGTGACCATATACAAAAGAAGGCAGGGCCCCTGCAACTTTAACTGGTGTGATGAAGAGGGAATTTCACCAGGAACTAATTGCATACAAATGACACTGGCTGAAATCCCCTTTTCTCTACAACTGTTAAAGTTACATGAGTCCTGTCCTCCTTTTCATATGGTCAGCCTAGGTTTGACCCAGTAAGACAACTCTTATGACAAATCAACTTGTTCTCCTTGTCATCCTTTATTATTCCTCACCTACAACAGGGATGGGCAGAAGCAAGACAGATGTTTTGCAGTAGATTAGCAAGCATTTCTGACTCCGGCTTGTTTCATAACAACAGCAATGAATGACTCCAACCAGCACCACCCTGAATTATACCACTTAAATGAGGAACGCTTGGGATAAGCAGGAGTGGATTTGTATGAACCGGGACTGTGAGGTCCTTTCAGTTCTGGTATTAAAAACCAATTCTTGGGTTCAGAATTCTTGGATTCTAAGTTTATGTCTTTTATGTCCTGTTAATGAATATTTGGGTCCTAGTAAAAACCACAAGTCTGACATCTGCCCACCCATGTCGTACAATTTCTTTCTAGCCCATTTTAAAAAGAAACAGGCTTTTCCAGTGTACTTGCTGATAAATAACTAGGCACTCTTACATATGAGTCAGCCCATTAAACTCAAGCAGAAGTCAAGATCGAATGATACAACATTTCTACATGAAATGAACTTCCATGTGGGAAACAATACAAATCCCTTTGTGTAGAGCATAACAAGCGAAAATCATTTATGTGTGAATTTGTTTTGTTAACTTTAGTAAGATCACTAAGGCAAAGTTGGCTAATCTGGGAATGAAATTAATTAAATTCAGTTCTGACTATCTATAAAACTGGGGAACATTTCTTTGTGCCCCTCTTTTGTTACTTTCTCTTTTCCTATATTTTCTACAAGCTTATTGATTTATCATGATCCCTTGCAGGATACAATACATTTCTAACTTACGATGCACCTGCACTGTTATTTCTGTTTTGTTTTCTTCCAAGGTATGTATCATTAAATGCAATCTTTTGATTTTGATTTTTTTTTTTTAACAAACTGTTTACTAGGAAACGCAGCTGGAGCAGTTGTTCCCTTGGACTAAAACACAGTAACTTGTCTAAGACAAATTGATCTGCTCAGATTTCCTATGGGAGATTTACTCTAGACCTTCTATATATCTGATGAAAAGCATTTTCTCCTTTTGGAAATTATACTTTTTTCAAATACAAGAAGCCAGAAAGCATTCTGGATTCTTAATGGAGCTAACCTCTGTTCCCTTCAAGGGGTCAAGCAGGCTTCTACTAGTTTAAAAGTCTAGGACACAATTAATAGTTAATGAACAGGAGACTTCATTGCTTTTTGAGCTGCTTGAAGCATCCCTGACTCTACAAGCCTTCTCTACCCAATCTTCAAGCTGAGTTGACTGCCAGTATGTTTCTGCTTTGCAGTCTGTTCAGTCTTTTAAGAACACAAAAAGAGCCATGCTGGATCAGACCAAGGGTCCATCTAGTCCAGCATTCTGTTCACAAGTGGCCAGCCAGCTGTCAGCCAGGAACACACAAACAGGACACAAGTGCAACAGCACCTTCCCGCCCGTGTTCTGGTGTACATAGGCTAGTAGCCATTGATAACCTTATCCTCCATGAATGTTCTAATTCCCCTTGAAAGCCATCCAAGTTGGTGTTCCTCACTACTTTTTTGTAGTAGCGAATTCCATAATTTAATTGGGTGAAGAAGTCCTTCCTTCTGTTTATCTGTCCTGAATCTTCAACCATCTTTTGTTTTGCAGGGTGAATAACTGGTAATGAGGTCATGTAATTCACTTTTCCTCCTTGGAAATAGTTGTTTCCAAGGTTTTCGTATGTCAGATACACCCGTGCATCTTTCCCTATTACCTAGGCTGACCATATGAAAAGGAGGACAGGGCTCATGGAACTTTAACAGTTGTAGAGAAAAGGGAATTTCAGCCAGGGTCATTTGTATGCAATTAGTTCCTGTTGAAATTCCCTCTTCATCACAACAGTTAAAGTTGCAGGGGCCCTGCCTTCTTTTGTGTATGGTCACTCTAGTATAGTGCCTGCAACTTTAACTGTTGTGATGAAGAGGGAATTTCAACAGGAACTAATTGCATACAAATGACACTGCCTGAAATTCCCTTTTCTCTACAATTGTTAAAGTTACATGAGCCCTGTCCTCCTTTTCATATGGTCAGCCTACTATTACCATCATAACCATCAGCATCCTACCCCACACTTTACAATGTGTCAGCTTTGCTTGAAGTGGACATGTTGAACACTGGTACATTTTCTTTTCAGTACATTGAGGCTGAAGCTGCAGAAGATATCTGCCTTCATGAGAAACTTATTTTTCTGCATATATGTTATAAGAATAGGTATAAGCATAATATAATACTTTAAAGCAGGAGTGAGCAAAAAGTAGAGCTGCAGATGTTTTGGACATCAACTTCCAGCATTCCTGACCATTGCCCATGCTGGGAAAGGCTTCTGGGAGTTGAAGTCCAAAATGTTTGGAAATCTATCTTCTGCCCACCCCTGCTTTAAAGGTGCAATCCTAAGCATACTTTCCTGGGAGTAAGACCCATGGAACACAATGGGACTTACTTCTGAGTAGGCATGCATAAATTTGCATTGTAAGTCTACACGATCCTATACACAACCTGACAATTCAGTACTGGTACATAAAAGAATATTATCACCTGATGCGATCCTCTCCACCTGCCTGCCCCCCCCCCCACGTTTTACCAGCCCTACATTTCTTTACTTGAAATTGGCTTTACTTCTTAACAACAGTATGAACCAAGTCTCCTACACTTTTCTGCCCCAAATCCCACTCGTTAATTAGGATTATGATTAAAAGTAAATGTATGAAGCCTGTAGCTATGTTATTTTATTAATGGATGGCAATGTGTGATGGCATCATTAACTTGTAGCTGGGAATAAAGTAATTAGAAGGTCATACAGCCTCGTTAAATTATATATATATATATATATTGAGTTGCCCTTGACAAGATTTATATTTTTAAAAGTTATATGCATTACTGGTTGAGCTAGTACTATTTTTAAAATCTAATATGAGAATGAATCCCAAAGTTTAATCGTCTGATGACACTCCATAGGTACTCTAAAAGTCCCCATCATCACTGTAGCAAAAAAAACAAAAAACACAAAAACTTGCCAGCTTCCTTTCAAATTTGCTGGTCTAAATCCTAAATTAAGACTACAATCTCTACCTATAAAGCGGAAAGTATGTGTGTGTCACGTATGTCCGGAAATGTTTACCCATTTCCAGACAAGTTAGAACCTTGACACATCTGGCTGTACAATGTACCAGAAAAATGTAAAAACACAACTTTTGGGGGTTTAAATGTTTTTTTAAAGAATTTAATAAAAACCTAGGTTTATGCCTACAACTCCCAGCATGCCTTGGGTGGAACTCCCAGCATGCCTTGAGCAGGAGGCCATTGTGAGTGCACAGGTTGGTGGCTGCTGTGTGTCTTTCACAACCCAAGACTCCTAAGGTTGGTCTTGAACAGTCAACCCAATTCCACATAAAAGGAAACAACCCACATAAATGCTTCCTCCTGCCTTCTGCGTGGTTTTTAAATCATTATTAGGTACAACAGCGTGGCTTTGAGGGGCCAAACATGCTCAAAGGCACTTCACCCTGATATCGCTGTTTTCTCAGAATCTGGGGAAAGCAAGCGCACAACTTTTGCCCTTAAGAGGGAGTGAGGAAGGGGACGCACTCTGTGCATGCCCAGAAACAGACCCAACAAAGGGGGGAAGTGCCTGGCCCAGCCCCAACCCTTCAGTACAGGCAACCGGATGGAGCACTTGGTGGGTGAGAAGTACAGGACAAGTCAATCCCAGCAGGATTGGCTGGAGCTGGGCATGTCCTCTGACAGCTGCTTGCATCCCCTCCTTGGTGATGCTACTCCTTCATGCTCTATCGAGGAGCAGCATCGGCAACAAAAGGATGTCTCAGAGGATGTGGGCACCTGTGGGCTGCCAAAGGCATGCTGGGAGGTGTAGTACTGGTATGTAGAGTGGCCGATTTTACATAAAGTAAGGGTTAGCAAACCAGGTCACTATCTCTCAGTCCAAACTCAGCCTCCACCTTCCTGACCTCTCACTAACTGTCTTTGTTCTCCTTCTAACTAACTTTCCCCAAATGTCACTCACCCCCCATTCCATTATATCCTCAGCTATCAGTCATTCCTCCATTCACTCTTCTGTTTCAATAGTAAAGTTAGGCTTTTACATAAAAATCATAAACTTAATTCAGTAATTCTTGCATCTGTCTTGGAATGTTGTGGTTTAGTTATAACAAGGGGAAAACCAGCAGCATAAAAAATCTCATCAAGTTAAAAGGCCCTGGAAAATATATTTTTTTAAAAAAAATCACTTGGCACTTAAAAGCCATAAATGCAGTCACCAGGCCAGCCTGCCTGGGAAAAAGAAATCCTTAAGCAGGGTGCCACAACTAAGAAGGCCCGCTCTCCCATGACACCTCAGATGTATTCAAAGATTAACATTATTCAGAGAGCTAGGTTTGTGCCTTGGGCAGGAGGGAAGATTTATCGGGCTTTGGTGGCCATCATCTGGAAGTAGCTCGTTATCCTGGGCCTAAAGAGAGAGTGCCTGGGCTGGCTGCCTTGGTTACTAGGCACCATTGGGAGCAGAAGGGGAGGAGATCACAGTTCTGGGCCTGTCACCGATGGCAACGGCCAAGCTACCTGTGAGTCAGCCAGACAGCTCCCTCAGTGTAGTGTGGAATGACTCAGCCAGACTTCACTTCCCATGAGCTTCAGTAGCAAGACTCCCATTGGACAAGTCAGGCACCATAGCAAAAGGCATGCCGGGAGTTGTAGTTTTTGTTTTCTGTGGGGGACAAGGAAAATCATGGCAACAGCTTTAAGGTGGCCATGCGTTGAGGGTGAGAGAGAGGGGGGGGAAACTAATTTGTTTTATAGTTACCTCACGGGCCTAGGACTGCCCTACATTGCAGGGTTGGCATGTGGGTGAGAGAGAAAAAAAGAAATGAATTTAATTTGTTTAAAAGTTAACTCACAGTCCTAGCAGTGTCCTGTGTTCTGGCTGATTTTATTTTTTCATAATAATAACTTCAGAGCACATGCATACAACAGTTCCCCACGTCCACTGAGATCCGCTTCCGTACTATATGTAATTTGGATAACTGGGCAATACAGGTATATTTTGAAAACTTATTTTAAGGTTTGCATCTTTTTTAGCTGGTAGAAAGGGTGTTGTGTGTCCTGATTATTTTTGAAATTTAGACGGTTGTTCCGGCCAAAGCATGATGGGAGGTGTAGGCATTTCAGGTAAAACAAAACTCTAATTTAAAGCTCTAATTTAAAATACAGTTCTTATTAACACAATTTTCCATTGATTCTAACAAGACAATTTACTAACTCAACCAAACTAAAAAAAACCCTACCAACCTAAAGATGAATAAGTTGTAGAGAAATTTATTATTTTTCAAATAAATGTTATAAACATTATCCATGGACCCAAGCAACACCAGGCATATCAGCTAGTAAAGGGTAAAGCTATCCAGCTGAACGTAGCATCTGTACAAACAAGCAGAAACTCATCTTGGCATACTTTTATGGATGTCTCTCATACCTTGGAGAATGATCTCTTGACTAGAGGTGTGCACTGCAAAGAATATCGTCATTTATCATTATCGTCATTTCGGACTAAAAAACTTATCGTCTTCATTCATATCGCAGGTGAACCATATCGTCTTCACGATAATTATCATGAAAAAACTGTATTTTTGTAGCCCTGTTTTTAAAGAAAATAATACCTATAACTTCTGTATTTTAAAAGTTAGAGACTTGAAAATTGGTCACAGTGCTTATGGGGTAAGTCTAAGTATGTGTATGAAATATGAGATCAATCCCTCCAACCCTCGATTTTATATGAATTTTTTTAAAGATCGTTTCTGTTCTGACAGGTCTGAATGAACTCATGTGGCGAGCTGTCATTCTGATGTCAGAACGGAAATGATCTTTAATAAATTCATATAAAATTGAGGGTTGGAGGGATCGATGTCAAATTTGGCACATATGTGTAGCACATGTTGCAATCCTAAACATCTGGAGGGTATCACATTGGGAAAGTTGGCCTACTCTGTCTGGCTGCAGTTCTCCAGGGCCTCCATAAAATATGGGATGGTGGGAGGAACAGCGTCATGTCATTCAAATAAGCTGCTGAGAATAATCAAGCAGAGCCAGAAAGATATAACAGAAAGGGCACAATGAGCTAGACCTGTCATCTGCTGAGGAAGACATTTCCAAATGCTGTTATCAGATGGAGACTCAGAGGAAGAGCAAAGGGGAATTTTGCACAAAAGTGTGATGAGGGGAAGGAAGAAATGGATTTAAATGTGTCATAGAAAGCTGATAAAATCCACACTGAAAGGTGCTAAGAAAATGTACAAAACCTCTGGTTATTCACTTTCTGAAAAAGGATCAGTGGGGAGGGGGAATGAGAAATTCCAGATTTCCACAAGCCCTATGTAAGCTTTCAGCCTACTCCTAGGAGGATTATAAATAGGGAAGGGGAGGGGGCCCACACACAGGCTCTGCCCACTACATACCTTCCCCACTTCATCAGTTCCCAACCTTCCCATGTTGAGGGAAAGATCAGAAGGGGGCCTCTACTCATTTGAAAATAGTAGAAGCCTTGTGTACAGAGAACCCTGCTTTATCCCTAATCAGTCACAACCCAAGTTTTAGAGCATCATCACACGGGGGGGGGGGGGGGGGGCATCGTGCTTCCTTGCCATTGCTTTTCCACCTGCAGGTTTGTCCCTCATTCTCAAGTGAGAAAAATGAGGATGTAAACCTCATGGCCCATTCAGTGGGTTGTTTTGATCGTGCTGCTTTTCCTGCACACAGCAGGAGATAGCAGCAAATTCTGAGCCTATCTACTCTACTGCTTTAAAACGGTTTATAACAGTTTTAAACCGGTTAATAATGGTTATTAACCGCTTTAAAACTGTTATAAACTGTTTTAAAGCAGTCGTGTAGATAGGCTCTCCGTCTCAAAAAATAAGTCAGACTTACTGGGATTCTTTTTGTCATGTGAAGAAAGCTAGAAGGGACAGGAGGCGCGCAGGAACTGATGATGTCATGAATAGGACCCGCGAAAATCCGTGAGTGCCCAGCAAAAAGCATGCAATAAAATGCTAATCTGATGATGTCCTTATGTAGGGTCTCTCTCTTCGTGTACAAGCTAGAGTTGCTTAGGCAGCCATGGAAGGTTTTGAGAGGCCTCATTTCATATACCTGTTTTTACTAAAATATTTTTTAATAAATCCAATGCTTTACCCTGAACACTTTCTCCAGCTCTCTAATAATCTTCCAGTCATTGCAAGGAAAAGGGTGAAAAGAGAGATGGAGCAACAGCAGCTCTGTGCTTGTTATAATGTCTAGGTTGGCCCCCAGTGTGAGTTTGGGACATGTGTATGCACAAAGAATGGACTGTTGAGAAACATTAAGCCTCTGTTTACAGGGTTTGAATCTCAGCAAAAGGGTGTATTTGTACCACACCTTTTCAATTGCAATAGTTTACTCCTACATTAACTTCACTTATAAAGTGCTTTACATCTACACTGTTTGTTCATCCATTTGAAGGGGTGGAACTGCTGCTCTTCATTTCTCTTTATGCCAAGAAGAAAAGCAGGACCTTGCTTTATGAGCGTTTGCAGGTGTCACTGTAGAACATGTGAGCAGGGTGATGTTTGGCAGCGCTGGCGCCAAAGGCTCCAATGGCCTCTCCCCTCTGTGAAAGCTCCATCAGACAAGTGTTTTATTGCACGCTTGTTACTGCGCACTCACGGATTTTCGCAGGTCCCTCTCATGACATAGTCTGCCTCCTGCGCGCCTCCCGCCCTCTCAATGCTTCTTTGTGCGACAAAGTCCAACTTATTTTTAAAGACAGAAGTTGCCACTATCTCCTGCTGTGTGCAGGAGAAGCCACGTGATCAAAACAGCCCACTGAATGGGCCATGTGCAAGTTGTTTACTTCCTCTTTCAAAAGAGGAAGTAATGAGGGACAAACGTGCAGGTGGAGAAGCAACTGTCAGGAAATGTGATTTCCCCTATGAGTCTATCTTTTCACCGCTATTGTCACAAGCTGCTACAGCTCCTCCACCTCTTTCTCATCGTTGATCTCCCTTGCTTGTTCGACAGGCAAGAGCCAGTGAACAAGTAGGCCAGGGCATCTACTGTTCCTCCTTCTCACCACCACCATTGTCTGGCCAGAGTGAAAGAGGCAGTTGAACAAACAGGTTGATATGGCGAACGGGAAGAGCAACTCCTGGGGGCTCTTGTCAGTGGGTCCCTGTTGGTGTGTAAGCCCATCACTGCTGCCCAGCAATGCCTACTTTGGTTGCCAACCGTGATGTCTGGGGAGGGGAACATACAATAGATTATCATTTCTCCATGAGTAGAAAAACTAGGGATAAGAATATAAGAACCTTGCCGAATAAAACCAAAGGCCTCTTTAGTCCACATCCTCTTTGCTACAGTTGCTAATGAGATACCTATGAGATTTTCCACATCGTACATAATTTTATAAACCTCTATCATGTTCCCTCTTATTTACCTTTTTTATAAAAAGTGAAAAGCCCCAGCCATTGTAATCTTTCTGCACATGGGAGGTGCTACACCCCCTGAACATTTTGGTTGCTCTTTTATGCACCTTTTCCAGCTCTACAATATCCTTCCTGAGATGTGACGACCAGAACGATACACATTATTGCAAGTGTGATCACACCATGGATTTTTATATCTAAAGGCATTACAATATAGGCAGATTTATTTTAATCTCTTTCCTAATGTTCCCTAGTGTGGAAATGCAGGTTGCTTACCTGTAACTGTAGTTCTTCGAGTGGTCATCTGTGTAGTCACACATATGGGCTCGCGCCGACGCCGAGCCTATTTCCGGGAAACTTAGCTAGCTTAGACTTTTGGCGGGAACCCCTCCCCCACCATCCTACCACGCATGCTCAGGGCTCCCGCCTCTCCTTTACCTCAGTTCTCTGAGACCGCTTGGCCCCATGACCAAGGCACAATTACGTTATTAGATAATGAGCATGGCGAACCAATTGACAACCACAACAGCGATGCCAAGTGGGGACGGTGGGCGGGTTGTGTGACTGCACAGATGACCACTCGAAGAACTACAGTTACAGGTAAGCAACCTGCATTTCTTCTTCGTGGTCTCTGTGCATCACACATATGGGCGAATAACAAGCAGAGACTTACCGGAGGTGGGTAGGCATGCTGGTTGGTCACTGGCAAATCGAGGAAAGGACCGCTCTACCAAACGAGGAGTCCTGTCTCGCCCTGACATCCAGGCGATAATGCTTCACAAATGTCGAAGCATGAGACCAAGTAGCTGCTTTGCAGAGGTCAGTAAGTGAAGCGCCATGGAGCAAGGCTGAAGAGGTTGCCTGCGCTCTGGTAGAATGCGCTGTCAGATGAAAGGGAGGATCCTTATTGACAATCTGGTAGGCCAGGATAATGGTCTCCACAACCCACTTAGAGATGCGCTGTGAAGATACTTGCAACCCTTTCGCGATACCTCCATAACAAACGAACAAGTTACGAGACTTTCGAAAAGACTCAGTTCTTGACTTATAGAAAGCCAATGCTCTTCTAACGTCCAAAGCGTGTAATTTTGAAGATAAGGGATCTAACGATGGGTTGAAGAACGTGGGCAAAACAATGTCCTGACTTACATGAAACGAGGAGGAAACTTTAGGAACGAACTTGGGGTCCAAACGTAATACAACTTTTTCCCTAAAAAATTGTAAGTAGGGAGGATCAACCAGTAGTGCCGCTAACTCCGAAACACGCCTGGCAGACGTGATGGCAACCAAAAATATCGTCTTAAGAGTCAACAAGCGAATATCAGCCGTTGCCAATGGTTCAAAGGGTTTGGAGGTGAGGGCTGTAAGAACGACAGAAAGACTCCACTGAGGGACTACTGGCCGAATAGAGGGAAACAAGTTTTGTAAACCCTTTAAGAAGGCTCTCGCCAACGGATGGGTAAAAACAGAAAACCCATTCACAAAACCATGATTAGCTGCAATTGCCGACAGATAGACCCTAATGGAGGCTGGCTTAAGGCCCTGGGTATGCAGAGAATAGAGGAATGAGATAATATCAGGCATGCCCGACGCGGAAGAGTCAAATCCATGAAGAGCCGCGTATTCTTGAAAACGCGTCCATTTTCTATTATAGGATAGCCTAGTGGAAGGCTTACGTGCGGCCTCTAAAATTGATTTTACTCGATCTGGGAGGTCGAGGACTCTCCAAGACGATGGATTCTCCAGGCCGTCAGGTGCAGGGAGCGGACATCTGGATGAAGAATCTTGCCGCTGCGTCGAGACAGAAGGTTGGGGAGGTAAGGTAGGTTCCAAACCTCCGCTTTCGCTAGTCTGAGTAGCGACGTGAACCAAGGTTGCCTTGGCCACCAAGGGGCTACCATTATAGCGTCCGAGTTGTTGCGTCTGATTGTGGTCACAGCTTTGGCCACTAGTGGAAACGGAGGGAAGAGGTAAAGAAGACCCCTCGACCAATCCCATTGAAACGCATCTCCTAGCGATGTGTTCCCTATGCCCGCTCTGGAGCAATACGCCGGGCATACTGCGTTGGCAGCTGTTGCAAAAAGATCGATGTCGGGCGTGCCCCATCGAGCGAAGAGACGGTCTAGTATGGTAGTGTTGAGTTCCCACTCGTGTGTGTCTGTGAAAGATCTGCTGAGGACATCTGCCTTGGTGTTCTCTTTCCCCGCAATGTGCAATGCCGACAGCAGTATATTGTGGGAGATGGCCCACTCTAAAATGTCCATCACAAGGTGCAGTAGGCGGCATGACCGAGTTCCTCCCTGCTTGTTTAGGTACCACACCACTGTGGTATTGTCTGTTAGAATACGGACATGATGCCCGTGTAGCTGAGGTAAGAATGCCTGTAAGGCTTTTTTGACAGCCAGAAGTTCCAGCATATTGATGTGGAGGCGAGTCTCTGAATGTGACCATTTTCCTTGCATGAGCAGGTCGTCGAGGTGAGCGCCCCACCCATCTAGAGATGCATCCGTCGTCACTATACGAGACGGCTCCTGTGGTACGAATTGCATGCCCTGGGAAAGGTTGTGTAAGACCGACCACCAACGGAGAGATTTCCTGACGAGGTGTGGGATGGTAAGTACTAGTTGGTGTGGGTTTTGCAGAGGTGAGTAATGTTGCAGCAGGAACTGTTGTAGGGGGCGCATTCGCAGGCGCGCCCAACGGACGACAAATACTGCTGCCGCCATTAATCCGAGTAACCTGAGAATCACAAACGCTGAGGTTCGCTGATGGTCTTGCAAATATAATGCTCGTTGCTGCAGAGTGGCGATCCTGTCTGTAGGGAGGAACGCCCTTCCTATGGTTGAGTCGAGTGTCACCCCTATAAATTGCAATCTCTGAGATGGCTGAGTGATGGATTTTTTGTAGTTTATCTGCAGCCCAAGCGACGACAGAAGAGAGATGACCTCGTGGACGTCGGCAAACGCCTGGCTTTCGGATCTTGAAACGATCAGCCAATCGTCTAGGTAAGGATACAGGTCGATGTTGTGAGACCGTAGATGCGCGCAAACTGCCGACATGCACTTGGTGAATACTCTTGGTGCAGATTTTAGACCGAAGGAAAGGACAGAAAACTGGTACGCCTGTTGCCCAATGACAAAACGCAGATAGCGCCGGTGGGCAGGATGAATAGCGATGTGAAAATAGGCGTCTTTTAAGTCTATTAGCGTGAACCAGTCGCCCTTCCTTAGCATTGGTAGGACCGAAGCCACGGTAACCATGCGAAACTTCTTCGGCAATATGAATTTGTTGAGCTCTCTGAGATCCATAATGGGACGAAGTCCCCCGTCCCTCTTTGGCACCGTAAAGTAACGGGAGTAAAACCCCGTACTTAGCTGGCATTGTCGCACCCTTGTGATAGCTCTCTTGTGCAGGAGGGTGGTAGCCTCCTGTTCCAGAGTCTTTGAAGGCGATGTAATCTTTACGTGGCCCAGCGGAGGGAGGACTCCGAACTCTATCTTGTAGCCTTCTGCTATGATGTTTAGCACCCAAACGTCTGATGTTATCGACGCCCAGGCCGGCAGAAAAGGCTGTAGTCGTGCAGCATAGCTGCTGGTAAGAGGTGTCGTCAAGTCAAAGCCGCCGCTTATTATGCTGCGTCTGCTTGTTGCGCTGCTGGAACCTCGGTGCTGATTTTCACGGTTGAAATCCCTGTGTGGAGGTAGATTGGTACCGCTGCGACCGATCTTGTTGTTGTTGTTGCCTTGGCTGATACGGGACAGGCCTATACCATTTCCGAGGACGGTAAGATTGCTGTGGTTGTTGAAAACTCATCTTTTTAGCCGTCATCCTAGCCTTGTGCAGCGTATCCATAGTGGTGTCAGTGTCCGCATGGAACAGGCCATCCCCGTCAAATGGGAGGTCTTCAATTCGGTTCTTCGTCTCCTGTGGAAGAGACGTGGAGCGCAACCAGGCATGCCTGCGTAGGGCAACTGCACCAACCATGGCTTTAGATATACAGTCTGTCAGATGGCGCGCCGTGGTCAATTCCTGTTTTGACAATCTGACTGCCTCTGATTGAAAAACCCTGGCGAGTTCCCGCTGGTCATCGGGAAGGTAGTCAGTTAGGGATGATATTTTTTCCCACAGGAATAGCTGATAGCGCGCCATGAGTGCCATGTAGTTTGTTACTTTTATGCCCAACGATGTAGAAGCATAAATTCGGCGTCCATAGGAGTCAAGCTTCCGTCCCTCCTTATCAGTTGGGGCGGAATGCATCTTTCCAGATCTGCCTTGTGATGCCTCTACAACAACCGAATTAGGTTTCGGATGCTGAAAAAGAAAGGGCGCCTGTGCCTCTTTGACTTTGTAGATCGCATCCAGGCGCTTCGATGTCGGGCCGACAGTGGCTGGGTGCTCCCAAGACTGTTTGATGGTCTTTAACAATGCCTTAACGACTGGTAGGGTCAGCTGTGGGGACGGTTCCTTATACATTACATCATAGATGCCATCGTCCGACTCATCAGCTGGTTGCTGGCACTCGATATTGAGGGATTGGGCAAGCCTCAGCATTTGATCTGAGAAACTGCCCATCTCCATCGTGGGCGAGGCGCGATCCTCGGTACCGACCGTGTCCAGCGGAGAGGGCTCGGACGGACGCAGAGAAGGTGCCGACGACGTATCAGATTCATAGTCCCCAAAGGACTGAGATGGCTGCCGGTGTCGTTGAGCAGTGAGCGGTGCATGGTCACGAGAATGTGTCGCTGCCGATGTCGATGTCTCCCGATGTGTCGCTGCCGATGTCGATGTCTCTCGATGTCGAGCCGAGGGCTGGTCCAGAGAGATAGTCCTTCGAGGAGGGACAGGCGGTGGTGACTGGTCCTTACGGATGCGATGTCCCGTGTAGGGATCGTAGCGATACCGAGCCCGGTCCGCTTGATGGGAGATATGCGAAAACGCCTCCGAGTCTCTCGACTGCGACCTAGAACGCGACCTCGAGGGAGACGAGCGACCCCGAGAGTGACGCGCTCGACGACGATGCTCCCCCGAATGTCTAGATGACGACTCCTGCGCCGGTATTGCACGTTCCGTATCCGATGGTAGAAGGACGGGCATCGGCCCCGGCGAAGGCAAGGATCGTGAGGGGGAAAGTGGAATTGACTGCTGCTGCACCCTCGGCGTCGACGGCGTACGCAGAAGCGAAGATACCGACGGTGGCCGGCGTTTCGATGTTGACGGGGCAGGAGAAACTTCGGTCCTCGGCGACGAAGTCGAAGCAATCGACGTTGAACGGTGTGACGAAGCCGACGGTCGGGTCGGTACCGACGAAGATTTGTGAACCATGGCGACGACTTTGATCGATGTCGACGAAGGCATAGAAGATGGTCGAGTCGAAGATGGTCGAGTCCCCTTCGGTATCAGTATCGACGATTTCGAAGTCGAGCCAGTAACTTTTGAAGTTTTCTTCGGCTTCGATTTCTTAGGCTTTTTCACCGGAGGTGGGGAGGAGGCCGGTGAAATGCCCGATAAAGATGCCGGTGCTTTTGCCCCTAATCGGGGGGAACCCGGAGACGCTGGGCGCGAGAGTGCACGACTCTCCCCAGAAACCACACTTGCCATCATGGAAGGACGCGGTTGATCAACGGCTGACAAAGCGTTCGACCACAGCAGACTGCGAAGTCGATCAGCCCTATTTCTTCGTGTCTGTTTTGAGAACCGCATGCAATGGTTGCAGGACTCCACAATGTGGGCCTCTCCGAGGCAAATTAGGCAGAGTGAGTGCCCGTCGGTGAGGGCTATTTTGGCCCTACACCGCGAGCAGCGACGAAATAATGCGGTCTGTGCCATAAGATGGCGAGCCGCCTGAAGGCCTGCAGTGTTAACAACTACTATCTATTAAGTCCTAAATATATAAAAATTTTTTTTTTTTTTTTTTTTAACAACTAGAACTATACTAACTAACAACTAGTAATAAACAGCCTAAGCTAACTATCTCTTTCTTCTTTTCTCTCAAAAAAACAGGTACAACGTACCGGAGAAGTCTCCCGCGAGGCTACTAGCGAAGCGGTCGAAGAAGAACTGAGGTAAAGGAGAGGCGGGAGCCCTGAGCATGCGCGGTAGGATGGTGGGGGAGGGGTTCCCGCCAAAAGTCTAAGCTAGCTAAGTTTCCCGGAAATAGGCTCGGCGTCGGCGCGAGCCCATATGTGTGATGCACAGAGACCACGAAGAAGAACTTGCCTTTCCCCCCTCCCCCACAGCTGCTGCACACTGCCAGTCGGTCAGCGTTTTCATTGAGCTATCCACCACAGCCCCAAGATCTTTTTCCTAGTCAATCACCACCAGATCAATCATCACCACCAGTTCAAACCCTAGCAATGTACATTGCTTTTCATTTATTTGCACTGAACCACATTTGCCATTTGAATGCCCATTCACCCAGTTCTAAGAAATCCTTTTGGAACCCTTTGCAATCCCTTTTTGGTTTTACCAGCCTGAATAATTGGGTGTCATCAGTAAACTTTGTCAACTCACTGCTCATCCCTAACTCCAGATCATTTATGAGCAGCTTTAAAAGTATCAGTCCCAAATTTCCAATACAGGCCCTTGGGGTACCCAATTTCTTACATCTCTCTATTGTGAGAACTGCCCATTTATTCCTTCCTGTCCTTTAACCAGTTACCTATCCATGGATCCACTTTCTTCTCACTGTACGGTATACAAGAGTACATACAGAGCTTTTTACATGAGGTTGTTAGGGCTTTTCCACACAAGGCATTTATTGTGCACTCATCCTGCTCATGGTTGTTTACAGGTTCTGAATAGCCCCATCAGACAAGCCTTTTATCGCATCCTTGTTACTGGGTACTCACAGATTTTTGTGGGTCCCTCTCACAATGTTGTCTGCCTCCTGCCCCTTTTAATCTTCTTTGTGCCACAAAAAGCACCTCAGTGAGTCCGACTTATCTTAATGACGGAAGTTGCTGCTATCTTCTGCTGTGGCTGTAACTTCTGTACTGGTTCAAAGGACCGAACTAAAACCAAGTTCGGGGGGCGGGGGGAGATGCAGGTCAAGACCATATTGCATGGGGAGGGGAGATATAACCTTTTTATCCCCCACTGCAATCCTGTCACACACACACGCCTGCTGCTACAAATAACGATAGGGAAAAAAGCTCCCATTGGTACCAATGAATATTCAGTGAGTCAGTCAAGACATTAATATCCCACTTTCCAGAGATAATATACCCTCACAAATTGGCTTACAGTTGGACACAAGCATGTATACAGATGCAAAAAAGCCTGCACTCTCAACACTGAAGAAATTAAGCTAAGTTTGAAGTCGTTGAGAGTGGAACAAATGTATTAACTGCTACCATTCAATAAAGTCGAGTTTGAACAAATACAAGTTTAACTCTTTCTGAAAGGCCTACAGTGAAGGGGTAATGTATAAAGCTGCAGGAAAGGTGTTCCATAACTGAAGTAAATCTTTTGTACTTCATAAATCAGTTCATGGTCAAAATAATTTTAAAAAAAGAAAGATTGGACACTTGGTAGTAGACTGTTAAATGTGCAATTCATGTCAAAGTTACAGCCCCTTTATTATTTTAAAAACAAATATGCAGCTTACCTAGCTCAAAATACTACTACAAATGCTAAAGAATCTTGTATTTTGTATTGAAATAACATTCCAAGGAGGATAGGTTTTGCTGGAGTATGGGCTATATTATAGGCTAAGTCCTGGTATTTGTATTTCTTCTTGAAGTACTTTGCAGAAAGACAAAGCTCTAGCACAATATCCTGTACCCACAAACAACTTTGCTACTGGGAGATGCATGGACTTGCTTTGTGTCAGGGGATGGCCGCTCCTTCCTTCCTTCCTTCCTTCCTTCCTTCCTTCCTTCTTTCTTTCTTTCTTTCTTTCCTTCCTTTCTTCTTTTTTGCCATTCCAAGAGAATGGAAGGACAGCAGGAGCTTTGAAAATGGTCGCTAACAAGTCAGACTATTTGTCCACTAGTCCAGTGTTGCCTACTCTGGTTGGCAGCGAATCTCCAAGGTTTCAGGTAAAATGAGGGCCTTTCCCATCACCAGCTACCTGATCCTTTCAATTGGAGATTCCAGGAATGGAACCTAAAGCCTTGTACTCCACACTGTGCTGTGATCCTTGGATTGGGAGAGTGGAGAAATGAATCTTATGTTCTTGCCAAGAGCAATAATCTTCCCTCTACATAATCAACACAACAGAGATGCAGCCTTCAAGCTAATATGGCTTTATTATGTTAACGGCAAGCTTTTCCACAATACAGCTTCAGTGCAACTCAAAGACTGCTCAGAGCTTAAACAGCTAATCCAGAGCTCTCTAATAGGGAAGACTTTAGCAAGGTAGAGATGTTGCTGCCCGACTGACAATAGGCAGTTATGACAAGAACTGAAAGGCCACTTAAGCCCTTGCCTTAGGATAGCTCTCTTTTTCGTTGGCTCCAATGGGTGGCTATTCTGGGAGGGTGTCTCAAATCACTCCCTAACTCTGCCCTCTTTGACCACCAACACACATTTATAAAAACCAAAGCATGGCCCTCCTCCTTAGAAGAGGAGGAGGTGGTGCCACAGTCTGGCCCACCTGGTTGTCATGGCCTCAGGAAGCCTCTTCCCCTCCTGCAGATGTATGGGGAATTTCCTCCCCCGCCCTCTAGTCTAACTGGTCTAGTTCCGGCTCTGAATTGGAATCATCAGGAGCTGCAAGGGCCCTGGGCTCAATCCTGACAGTTCTCAGAACACAAGCAGAATCCTATTGCAATGTCATTGCCATTTCAGAAATGGCAAAGCATTGTTGGGTGTGTGTGCAGGGGGCAGCTTTGCTGGTTCAGCTTCTACCCCCTTTTTTGTTTGAGGAGTGTTCTTTCATTGATTAGTATAAGCATGGAACAGTCCATCACAATCCTGCCCTCCCAAATGAAGGGTGAGCTCAGGGAATTTTTATCTAGGATTGCTAACTTCTGGGTTTCAAAAATACTAGAACTTAAACAGGGGCCCAGCAGGCAAACCAGGCTCAAGCAGATGGGTAGGGAAGCGTGGCTCTGGCGTGACCTCTTCCTTATTCGTCTGTCTTTTGACTGCCTTACTTATCACTTATCAACAGATCCCAGGCAAACAATCACAAAGGAAAGGAGCCATCGTTTCACATGAAACTGCCATTTCATCAGTAGCGGCCTGTGCAATGGCACTCCAGTGGCAAGCTTACTAACCAGGTGTGGGTTACACTGCTCAAGCTGGCTTTTTCATAAACATAGTTCAGGGAGCTGGGTTGGCCCAAAGACCAACCCCCCCTCCTAAAATAGACAGTTTAGGGTGATTTTATTCCTATTCAGCTGATGACCTTACCCTTCCACAACATTTATCAATGTCATCTCTATCCACCTGCGAAGCTGTGCAACTCACTTGGTCACACCACAGCCACTTGAAAGCCTTCCCACACTTAACATCCACCCAAAACCTTGTTATGTCAAAGCTGACTCCCTCCCACCTTCTCTCTCTCTCACACACATACACACACGGTTTCCATCCTCCCTTTGCATTCCTGTTGCAACCACCTTCTGTTACCTGGCACTCCTTTTTGCCACCCCCACTTTGGCCTCCATCCCATGAAACTGAAGGGTGGGAGATCCGAGACAGATAAAAGGAAGGCCTACTTCACAGAGCACATAGTTAACTATGGAATTTGCTACCACAAGATGTAGTGATGGCCACCAATTTGGATGGCTTTAAAAGGGGGTTAGACAAATTCCTGAAGGGGAAGGATATCAATGGCTTCTAGTCCTGATGGCTATCTGCTAACTCCAGTATCAGAGGCAGTGTGCCAATGTACACCAGATGCTGGAGTGGAGAGTACAACTGGGGGTGGGGGAATGCTATCACACTTATGTCCCAGTTGTGGGTTTCCCACAGGCAGCTAGTTGGACACTCTGTGAACAGAATGCTGGATGAGATGGCTCAGCAATAATTCAAGTGAGAAGGATCTTGGAATTGTTGTAGATCACAAGCTGAATATGAGCCAACAGTATGATGTGGCTGCAAAAAAAGCAAATGCTATTTTGGGCTGCATTAGTAGTATAGCTTCCACGCAAGGTACTGGTTCCCCTCTAGTCAACACTGGTTAGGCCTCATCTTGAGTATTGCGTCCAGTTCTGGGCACCACACTTCAAGAAGGATGCAGACAAACTGGAGGGGGTTCAGAGGAGGGCAACAAGGATGACCAGGGGTCTGGAAACAAAGCTCTATGAAGAGAGACTGAAAGAACTGGGCATGTTTAGCCTGGAGAAGACTGAGGGGAGACATAATAGCATTCTTCAAATACTTGAAAGGTTGTCACAGAGGAGGGCCAGGATCTCTTCTCAATCATCTCAGAGTGCAGGACATGGAATAATGGGCTCAAGTTACAGGAAGACAGATTCCAGCTGGACATCAGGAAAAACTTCCTGACTGTTAGAACAGTATGACAATGGAACCAATGACCTAGGGGGGACATGGTCTCTCCCATACTAGAGGCCTTCAAGATGCAGCTGCACAGCCATCTTCCAGGTATGCTTTGAGGTGGATTCCTGCAAGGGGTTAGACTTGATGGCCTTGTAGGCCCCTTCCAACTCTACTATTCTATGATTCTATGACCCTTGGTCTGATCCAGCATGGCTCGTCTTATGTTCCATGCCTAGTTGGCTGCATCCTTGCTGGCTGCATTTGAGAGACCAGGCCCTAGAAAGCCAGTTCATTTTCTCCAGCTCTCTCACAGATTCCAGGTAATTCTATTCTTCGTGTAAATACAAACTGAGAAGAACCTTGAACTTTCTGTTATCTTCTCCCATCTATGCAGCAAATAGCGTGGGAGATGGAAACAACCAACAAGTTAAGGTACTTTTATAGCAGCTATTGTTCTCTGGAAGCAAAGGTAGGTATGGAATGTTTCATAACTGATGCTAATTCTACCCCCTCATTGCCTCTTGGCATTTGTAAAGTAAACATTTGGCCAAAGTATAAAATACCTATTTTCCCACATGGTGCAAAGAAAGGAATTGAATCATAACAAGCTAGTACAGTTCTAGTGAATAAACAAAGGTACATTAAGTGCTTGAAGATTCTTCAGCTTTATTACTTAATTTAGAGATTACATGTGCATTCAGGCCAATGAAGAATTACCCCAAATGTCAAGGATTCTGTGTTAATGCTTTTGTCAATGGAGGTAGTTTTTAAATTGAACTGTGGCTGAAGCCGTGACATTTGATGCTTGCAACAAGATACAATAACTATATTGCTAAGTGATTCAACAACTTCTAGATGTGGAAAAAGAGTGTGAGTACATCATGGCCCTTTCCGCACCAGCCATTTTTCCCAGGGCTACCCCTGCCTGCTCGCCGAGAGTCTGCATGACGCACAGAGCATCCCGCAAGCAGGCAGGGGCCAGCCCTCCATTTTCCCGGGAGTTCAGGGAACGCTATTATCCCGGTTTGTTCCCTGTTCCCGGGAGGGCAGCGAGATGGGCGGCTGGTATGGCTGCCCATCCCGGCCATGGCTGCTCTTACTCGTGAGTAAGCGCAGCTGCACCGATGGCAACGGAGCCACACCGCATGGTTCCGAGGCCATCAGGAGGGGGAAACCTGATTTTGCCATCCCCAGGATGGCGGGGGAAGGGACGCAATTGCGTGTGAGTTTTATTTTTTTAAAAAGAACTAACCTGTTGCGCATAAGCGCTCGTGCACTCTTCTTCATTACAAAACCTCAAAAAATGGTGGATGTGAGTTGCGACGGCCCGGGAGAAGCCCGGGCCATTGCACTGTGGTGCAGCTTCATCGCGCCGAATCTGAAAGTGCTTACTTCTGGGTTCCCCCACTCCCGGCCCTCCATACCCCTATGGTGTGGAAAGGGCCCATATCTACAGAACTAACACCAAGAGCACAGAGGCCCAGTTTAAATGGAATGCTAAACTGTGTATTTGAGAATGAGCCATGGTGAGTTTGAGGTTCACACATTCCCTCTCCCCTCTGCTGCATCACACACAAAAAGAGGGGATTGAAAACTTCCACTTTGGGTTTTGAATAAACCACTGCTTCTTGTTATGGCAGAAATCAGGAAAATTTGGTTTAATCTAACTCTGGCTAGTTCAATCAAACCAGGATCAAATCATGGTTTCAGATCCTAGTTTGTTAACTGACTACAGTTAAAATTAACCACACTTTCCTGTGTTTAGCTGTAAAAAGAAACAGTGGGTTATTTAAGTAAGAGGTGGGCAACTTGTGGCCTCCAGATGTTTTGCCCTTCAATTTCCATCAGTCCTAACCAGCATAGCCAATGGTGATGACGCATGTGAATTGTAGGCCAAAACATTTGAAGGGTGACAAGCTTCCCACCGCTGTTTTAAGTGGAAACGTCCAATCTCTTCCCTTTGTGCATGATGAAGGAGGGGATGGCATATGTGATCTCAAGGTTCACTATGACTTCTCTTTATAATGCTAAACAATGATCAGATTTGGCTTAGAACATTTTGCTGCCTGAGTCAAAAGGCAAGATAGTGCTCCTCTTCATTCCATGTACAAAAACAGACCAGCTAGTAGTTAAATCTTACTTCAGTACTGGTGGCAAGGCAGCATCCCCCACCAGACTGGAACGCAGCAGGCTATCTTAGGACAGGGCGGATCTGGAGCTATTCGGTGATCTCTGGATGATCAGCAATGATTTCTAACACAATTGTTTAACAATGGCAACAACAAAATGACTCTCCTCCACCCCTGTCAAATTATATTGCTGAAATGAAGGAAGCTTCAAGAAGGAATTTTGTATAGTAGGGTGACCATATGAAAAGGAGGACAGGGCTTCTGTAACTTTAACAGTTGTATTAAAAAGGGCATTTTAGCAGGTATCATTTCTATGCATGCAGCACCTGGTGAAATTCCCTCTTTGTTACAACAGTTAAAGCTGCAGGAGCCCTGCCCTCTTTTGTATCTGGTCACTCTACAAAAGAGGGCAGGGCTCCTGCAGCTTTAACTGTTGTGATGAAGAGGGAATTTCACCAGGTGCTGCATGCATAGAAATGATACCTACTGAAATGCCCTTTTCTATACAACTGTTAAAGATACAGAAGCCCTGTCCTCCTTTTCATATGGTCACCCTAGTAGAAGGAAAGCTCAGTTCAGGTACTCAAAACAAATTCCTGGGCTCAGAAATTTTAAAATTCTGAGTGTATGGCTTTTGTATCTGACTCTGCTTAATGGATATTGAGGATCTAGTAAAAGAACAACAAAAACAAAGTAGATCCTGCAAGCATGAGGGCTGCCACCCCTGGCTTAGAGGGCATAAGGACTGACAAATGGCATACACACCTTACAAGGAAGCATTAGCTTCCTGAGAGAGATCCTTCACTCTGCCTTATGGTAAGGCAGGTCATAACTATGGTGTAGCATTATATCTGAACCAGGGAAGAGTCCTTCTCCAGCAATAAACATGAAATGCTTATCTCTAGGCTGCTTTTATTTTAAATAATATGATTCACGACTACTATCCACAACGAACTAATTATTCAACTACTATGCCACCATTTCAAATAAATTCCATTGCCTTGCATTATCTTTAGTAATAACTACAGCAGAATGTCGTGCACACAACCCAACAGTATATGTGAAATTTGGGTATGCAATTCAAGGCCTACCAAAAAGAGGCTGTGCAGAATTTTGAGGAGGGTGGGGAAATGGATCTCAGCAAGGCTAAGCAATCCATGATCTCTTCACTTCAGCATTCACTTCCATCTGTAATACGGGGATGATAATACAGAGCTTACTTTATTGTTTGTTCGTTATATTTATATCCTGCCTTACCTCCAAGGAACCTAAAGTGGCATACTTGAGCCTCCTGTCCTCTCCCTTTTCATCCTCACAATAACCCTGGAGGTGGGTTACTTTGCATGGCTGTTATATGGATTACTGAGTTAAGGTATGCAAGGTGCTCCAAAAACCTGAAAATGTGCTATGCAAACACAAACAGTGCAATCCTATGCATATTTACTTGCAAAGAAGTATGCTCAGTAGAACCTAATTCCAGGAAAATGAGAATAGGATTGTAGTTTAAGAAGAATTGAACATTGCTTCTGAAAAATAGTATGTCCACCTCCAGCAATGGAAATTTCCTTTCAACTCCACAGCTATTGTTAACATTAGAAACCCCTTAGAATCTCTGCTGAAACCTTTCCTCCTTCAGTCTTAGCTCCATTATCCCTTTTAAAGGAGTGCTTTTGTTTCCGTGAAAGCTTCAAAAGAGCACCCTGGCCTCACCTAATCATAATATGATCCCTGCCCTTATTAGTAGTCTTTCCAGAGCCTTCTGAGAACAAGGCAACTGGAAGCAAATAATGCGCCAGAATCATCACTGTTCCACAACACTGCAATTGAAACTAAGGGAGAGGAGCGAAGGGTGTGGCGAAAGAAAAACGGATTCTGTCACGTGTGTGACTAAGGAAAGGTCAAGAATGTACAGAAAGGAATGCTCTCGGTTCCTCTTGACTGAAAGAGCCCAGAAGGCCTGTTTAACATAAACCTTGAGCAGACAGACTTACAGCCAGAGAGAACTGTTAGAAAGACAGTACTGCAGAGAGACAGTACTGCACTCCCTCCAACTTGCTGCTGCCTCCAGGTGTGCTGTGCTGTACCAAACAGTTGAGAGCCAAATGGCAGTCATGTATCATCCTGTCTCTTGCTTGTGTATGGTAGCTCTCCCTGCTGACTTCACAACCCTGAGCAGCCTCACCCACAGCAATAGACTCCTAATCTCCCCATGTCCAGCCCTCACAGTGGCACCTTCTTCTGCCTCTCTTCTCCTCTCCTGACTGACAGGAATATGAACACTAGGCCTGAGGCAGCCCAGATAATTCTATGGACAACTTTCTTCTCCCCACATTGCAACAAAAATCTTACAGAGGCCTCTGCTTATAAGAAGGGAGTATCCGCATAGCCACTTCCTACTCTATTGGTTTAGGATGATTCTAGACGGAGGGCTCCTGGCTCTAGCATTTGGAAGGGACTGTGCAGCAATTTCATCTTCTTTTTCCTTAACGGATTTTCTGCAGTAAGGGAAAAGACAGCAGCAGAAGCGGTGAGAAAATATGGGAGGATTATGAGTGGAAGATGCTGCACCAAGATCCCCTGTAAAATTCCATAAATGAGGCAGGACAATGGCACCATAAAAGTCTGGCCTGGAAGCACTTATAGAAATGTGGGAATAGCTAGAAGAAGATTATGCATTTTCTCCATTTTAGGCAGAGGAAAGCTAATAACAGCGACTTACTGGGCAGATTCTTTTCTATGGTGTTGGTTGCCAGTAGTACTCTGTGTCTGATCTTTCTACACGAGGCATTTATTGTGCACTCGTGATTCCTCACTCATGGTAGTTGCAGGTGCTTTAAAAGACGTTCCCATCCTCCAGGGCCTCACCAATTCTTTGCAACCATTTTAGCGTGTTTCTGTTTTCTAATGCAGACAAAAATAGCGGCATGTGTATTTCTGCAGTTCCACTATACCACATCGCCAGCTGGTAGTTGTGAAGCGGAACATATAGAAAGGCAGCGACAGAAAACCCTTGGAATAACATGTGCAAAGGGGTGGATCTAAATCTCACAAAGAATCTAGAAGCAGAAGCCTCAGTAAAGTAGTGGTTTTAAAGGCTCATGTATAGGGTGACCAACTGTCAGAATTTCCCTGGGTTTGTCCTCGGCTTTGTTCTATCCTGGGTGTTGGGGGATTTTCTGTAATTTTCTATAATGTCCATGAAAGACGCACTTTCCCTTTCAGGCAGCATTAGCGTGGTGGGAGGGAATGATGCACTTTTTGGAGGTGGGTCATTTCCCTCCCACTGCTCCAATCATGGCCTTAAAGGGGAAAGTGTCTCATTCCCAGACATTATAGAAACGGACGTGATTGGAGCAGTGGAGGGCTGGAATGACACTCTTTCCCTTCCTCCACTACAACTGGGGCTTTTGAGGTGGTAGGGGTGACATGCTTTCTGGAGAACCCATAAAGAGCCTATGAGGACCAGAAAAAATGGGTGGGGCTCCAGATCTTGCATACTGCCTTTTTGTTGCTTTTGTCACTTCTCATTTGTAAATTAAGGTTAGGGTTAATTCTCAGGTTAGGGTTAGGATTGAGGAGGTGTGGCTCCCCACGTATGAACTGGGGATGAGGAAGAGCCTACCAGGGCCAGAAAGAATGAATTTCCCTAGATTGCCCTGTTTTTTTTCCTATCCTTACTGTTGGGGGGGGGGGGATTTTTCCTGTAATTTTCTATAATTTCCTGGGAATACACGCTTTCCCATTTAAGGCCGTATTAGCATGGTGCGAGGGAATGACACTCTTTTTGGAGGTGGGTCATATCTGTCCCACTGCTCCAATCAAGGCCTTAAAGTGGAAGGCATGTCATTCCCAGACATTATAGAAAAGGCTCTGATTGGAATATTGGATGACAGGAATGACACTCTTTCCCCTCCTCCATTCCCATTGGGGTCTTTAAGGTTGTGGGGGTGAATGACATGCTTTCCAGAGTCCCCAGAAATCCGTTTTTCCCACCCCACTGGGTGTCCACTGGGTGTCCTCTCTTTTGGTTTCCCAAATATAATCCTCCTACTCATGTAGAAAAGCACTGTGTGTGTGTGTGTGTGTGTGTGTGTGTGTGTGAGAGAGAGAGAGAGAGAGAGAGAGAGAGAGAGAGAGAAAGAAAGAAAGAAAGAAAGAGAGAGAGAGAGAGAGAGAAAGCCAAATACACATCCAAATATATTCTGGTGTGCAAATAGGTTTCAACCTACCACTACCATGCCCCGCCCCACCATGAAATCTTTCTTTTTTACCTATCTAAAATGGTAGAATACACAATTTCTGGATTGTCTCGTAAACTGCTACTTGTGATTGCACTGAATCTGTATATAAACTAGAGCTGTTCACAAATGGCCTCTCAGAATTCTCTAACCTATTTGTGGAGAGAGAGGAACAATTTTACAAAATTTCTTCAGTGGGGAGGATAAATTCTCAACTATTTTTCATGGGTAGGCCTTACCGTTGGCAGAGGTTGTAGCATAGCCTCTTTCTTTTTTCCTAAGGGATTTGGGGGGGGGGGGTTGTGCTGCCTCTGCAAGTAGCACGAGCATCAACTGCGCATCAACTCCTCCCACACATTTTGTATGTGTAGAGTGACCATATGAAAAATAGGACACAGCTCCTATATCTTTAACAGTTGTATTGAAAGGGGCATTTCAGCAGGTGTTATTTGTATGCATGCAGCACCTGGTGAAATTCCCTCTTCATAACAACAGTTAAAGCTGCAGGAGCCCAGATACAAAAGAGGGCAGGGCTCCTGCAGCTTTAACTGCTTGATGAAGAGGGAATTTCACCAGGTGCTGCATGCATACAAATAACACCTGCTGAAATGCCCTTTCTATGCACCTGTTAAAGATACAGGAGCCTTGTCCTCCTTTTCATATGGTCACCATAGTTTAACTCCAGAGAAGAGGTGGAGCTAATGCTGAGCCAAAATCTGTCTTCCGGTTTCCTGAATGTTTTCTTTCCCCCATGAAAGACGCTTCCATTGGTCTACCTCATTCTCAGGCTGTTTTATAGGTTTTTTTTGTGCTGGTTTGGGGCTTACTTAATCACTGTGGGGTGGTTGAGGGTAGCGTGCACATGTTTTCTTTCTATTACACATTTTTCCATTGCTCAGCAGCCTGCCAGGCTTCCTGCACTACCTGATCTGAAAAAGCCCTATGGGCAAAATTACCTCATGAAGTCTTCCCCTGGGCCTTAATTGAAGTGTGGTATGCCGAAGAGGCTATGGGTTGTGGGAGAGATGATTAAACAATGGCTGAATTTGGACAACACAATAAGCAACTGGGGGGTGGAAACAATCGTCAGTTGTATTGACTATTGTGTTGTCCGAATGGTGCCATAGTCAACTCAGCACTGATCCTAATCCACACCACGGTTGATTATTTATTACCATGTTGTGTGGGGAGTACCCCCTAGATTAACAACTGTAAAGTTGATTATTACCCCACCATTGACTATAGTGTTGTCCGAATGCAGCCAATGAAAAACAGACCACTTGCACATACTTCTCAGCCACTTCCTAAGTAAGGTGAACACGAGAAACCAAAGTCCAATCCATGCAAATTTCTTCAAACTTTTCTTCAACAATAAATTTCTTTTCAAAAGAATTTTTTGTATCAAATTGAATGAGAATAGTCGGAAAAAATGTGGGAGACATTTTCAGCACAGCATTAATGTAAACAGCAGTTTCCAATATTCACACTATTTCACCATTCTGTTACATTAAACTAGAGATGGGGAACATGTGGCCTTCCAAATGTCGTTTGATTGCAACTCCCATCATCCCCCACCATCAGCTGTGCTGGCTAGAGCTGATGGGAGTTGCAGTCCAACAACATGTGAAGGCCCACCTGTTTCCCATTCCTACTCTAGAGTCATCAAGAAGCAAAACATGGAGAAAGTCTTTGCTGATAGAGTCTGGTTTGATTTTCAATCACTAGGGTCACAAAGCAGGTTGTTAGCAACAGCCCCATCCAGAATAGTCTAGGAAGATAAGAAGAAAAAGCACTGAATGTGGGGAATATTGTAAGAGAAGCATTTGTAAGTATTTCCCACTCAGAAATGATAGTTGTTTAACATATCCAAAGTTTGCCAAAAAAAACCTAAGTGGAGGAACACCCGCAAATTTGCATTTCAAAATGGCAGCCATGTGCTAATTTTCCCTCACACTTTTATTTTTCAATTTTGTGATATCCCAGTGACTAGTAATTAATTGTAAAGATCTAAGAAATATAGAGGACCAGGAACATGATATTGCATTTATTATAGATAATAACCATATTATTTATAATAATAAAAGAGGATGTGGGTCTGTCTGTCTGTCAGTGCCATGGTTCCAAGACTGTGAAATGTAAACAGCTGAAACTAGCCATGTTTACTAAGGGGATCCAAGGAATGTGCTTCTCATGGTTATTTGGCTTTTAAAATGAATTAATTTAATTAATTTTAATGTGTCTGTCTGTTTGAAGCCTGCAGTTACATCTTCAGTCAGTAGGTGGCAAATGTCCCTAACAAGCACATAGTTTTACAGCTGATACTATTTGAAGCCAGGGGAGATTGGTAGGCCAAGAGTCAGTTATATGGCTTCTCCCATTCTCCCACCCCCTACTTTGTGGCATCCCCTCTCCCCAGTGCTGAATACCACTTGTTGTACCCAATTAAGGAAATAGGGGGCTGCTACTTTTGGAAGGGACAAACACTGGGGATTCTGTGCTTTGTTCTACCTGCCAATGTTGTATTTCGTGGGGCACGACTGATGCCTGTTTTCTAACTTCTGTACTTGATGCAGGACAGAATAATTTCCTCCTTAAGATTTCTTCTATGAAAAGTCATGGTGCTGTGCCAGGGCTAAGCTGCTGTGTTTATACCCATTGCTCTTTTCCGTCTTGTGGCATCACATGCTGCCTAGGGTGTCAAGGCTGGTGTTTGCTTGTGTTTGGGTGTTGCTGTGGCAACGCAGGCCTCTGGGAGCAAAAGCATTTGCTTTCCCTGTGGATACAATGTTTGTGTTATCCTGCATAGTTTTGTTGTGGGGGTTATTCTAATCCCTTGTTTTTTCTTCATCATCTGCATAATAATACTTTTTCTGTGAATAACGTAGAGGGATATTAATTCGGGAAGGGTTCTAAAACCTGCTTACTCAAATTGTTGCAAACGGTGTAGGTGGAGCAGCTTCCTGGAAAGAAGGAAGAAAAGCTATAAGGTTTGTGTGTGTGTGTGTTTCATGGCAAGGGCCAATGTGTCATGGGCCCCAACAGTTGTCAGTGCTGTTATAAACTGTTATAAAATACTTGCCTAGATCTTGGCTTAGAGTTCAGTTTGTGCTGAATATATAATGTATAATTATTATATATTTGTGTGTGTGTGTGTGTGTTTATGTGTATATATATATATATATATATATATATATATATATAATAGATAACATTAATTTACATAAACAGAACACATATACCAACTTTAAAGAGCATCATCACATGAAGGAAAATCACATTTGCTTGCTGTCGCTTCTCCGCGCATGCAATTGTCCCTCATTACTTCCTCTTTTGAAAGAGGAAGTAAACAACATGCATGTGGTCCATTCAGAGGGGCCGTTTTGATCGCACTGCTTCTCCTACACCCAGCAGGAGATAGCGGCAACTTGCATCTTTAAAAATAAGTTGAACTTTCTGGGATTTTTTTTGTAGCATGAAGAAGGTTAGAAGGGGTGGGAGGCATGCAGGAGGCAGATGACATCATGTGAGGGACCCGCAAAAATCCATGAGTATCCAGTAACGAGCGTCCAATAAAATGCTCATCTGATGGAGTTCACAATCTCAAAAATAAAATAAAAAGCAACTTATTATTTCACTCCAATACATAACATGAAACTAATCATGTTTAAACACACCAAACTTGTTTTGACCAAAACATTAAATATGGTCTGTAAGATCAAATATTGTCTGAATTACTATTTCTTATATTCAGACATACACAACACATGTATATATCTATATAAAACCAGCCCCTCAGACCAATTTGCCAAGGAATGAATCAGTAATAACAGTGGTCCAATCTATATGGAGATGCTTTCTGAGGCACTTCAATTTAAAAATGGATTTTCATTTTTTTCAAATTTGTTCCTCCCTTGGCACACATTGCCAGCTAATGTGGTGTATACCTAGGGAAACCCACTGTCACTGGGCAAGTGTCAATAGGAGACACCACATTACTTTGTGCATATGAGGGCGGCGACCCATGACACATTATCAACAAGTAAACCATGGTTTAATTTAGATGCGGGAGCTGTCATGATGTGCCGGTCACCTTTTTGTATGGCGGCCACTACTTGCAGGGGATTGACATGTTATGTGAACCTGGCATCATGGGGTGATTGAGGAGGAGATTGATGTTAGGGATCATGTCACACATGTTAATCTAACAGTTTGGCATTTATATCAGTGAGATCGCCAGCCCCATGCCACACTGTTGCATGAGTTTGGGTTATCTTGATTATGATTATTGTCCATGGTCCTATCATTGGGTAACTGTGGTCATGGACTTAAGAAGAACAGTAATATTTCTTGATAGAATATTTCTTGTTTGTTGGGAACCTGAAGACTCTGGTAAGTGATACCAATCAGAATTTGAGGTGACATCTTCCAGCTAGTGGGCGGAGGCAGTTTTTAGTCAGTTTTGCTGTTTGGATCTGAAAAGAGTCAGATAGCTGGGAGTTTTCAGCTGAATTAGCTGACCTAGAAGCAGCATGGAGGACTATGGGAGTCCATACTATTGTTTTCAGACATCTGACACAAGATCAGCTGTTTTGCTGACTCTTTAAGAATCCCACTTCCATACACTTATGGTCTGCTTGTATATTTGTAAGTAAAGCAAACCTCACAAAGTCTCATGCAAATGAAATAGGGGTGTGCACGCCAAAAAATATCATTATTTATCGTTATCGTCATTTCAGACCAAAAAAAATCGGCTTCATTCATATCGTAGGTGAACCGTATTGTCTTCACGATAATTATCGTGAAAAAATGGTAATTTTTTGCAGCCCTATTTTTAAAGAAAAAATGCCTATAACTTCTATATTTTAAAAGTTAGAGGCTTGAAACTTGGTCACAGTGCTTATGGGGTATGCCTAATAAGTGTATGAAATTTGAGATCGATCCCTCCAACCCTCGATTTTACATGAATTTATAAAAGATCGTTTCAGTTCTAACAGATCAGAATGACAGCTCGCCACGTGCGTTCATTCAGACCTGTCAGAACAGAAACGATCTTTAAAAAATTCATATAAAATCAAGGGTTGGAGGGATTGATCTCAAATTTCATACACATACTTAGGCATACCCCATAAGCACTGTGACCAAGTTTCAAGACTCTAACTGTTAAAATACAGACGGTATAGGTATATTTATATGGCAGTCCGATAAAATGATAAAATTGCCCAAATATTTTCATCTCTGATGATTATCGTAGGTTTTTCTATCATATCGTTATCGTTAAACACATGCACGTTAACGACCTTATCGTATCGTTATCGTACGTTTTAACGATACGATACACATCCCTAAAATGAAACTCTGTAGAGCTATTCATGGATTTCTCAATACTCATGGAAAGTGAGGAGCAGTTCACATGGTACAGCCCTTCTCAAACTGTGTGGCTTCAGATATGCATACGCCCAGTGGATATTTGAATGTTCCTGCATGGGGGAGTATGCGTGTAAATACTTGTCAACAAGATTACACTTGATGCATCTGTTAGAGTGGACTATAGTCCACAGAAGTTTATAATTTGTTAATCTTTAAGGTGTCACTCTTTGTTGTTTCTGCTGCAACAGATTAACAGCCTCTGGAAATCGTTAATGAGGGATTGTCAAACCATAAGAGAGTTAGCTTACCTGAATACAAATTCACACAACCAAACTATGTCCTGTTCACATGGCTGCTTCACCATATGTTAATCTTTACACCCATAGACTTAGGCAGGATCTGCAATACTGCTTTATAATGGTTTATAATAGTATTCGGGCCCAGGGCACATTCCATATACCAAAGTGTTATATCCTGCTTGGTGTAGATCCAACCAGATACTCTCAACATATCAATCTGTGTGTACCAGCCCTAACTCAAGACAAAAGCAGTTCAAGCTTCCTCAACACAATGCAGAGAAAGATGGCTTAGCTGGCAGTATATCCCTCCTTGTTCTGGATTCATGCAAAGCCAGACAGAAGAAAACATAGAAATACAACTGAGAATTCATTGGTGTTAAGGATTAAAAAAACCTGTTAGTAAAATTAGTGAGTTTTGTTATAGTTTTTGATTGTATGCCCTGTCTTCATGAACCTGACTAATGCTGTGTTTGATGTAAACCATCTTTAGAACCTTTAATTGAAAGGTGAGATAGAAATATAGTAAATTTACAAGGATGCGAACAAACAAATATTAAGATGGTGGCTGGGGAATGCTGGAGTTGTAGGACTTTTTCCTGTATCAGGGAGGGTAATTTGGCATCTCCCATAGAAAATCCAGCACTTTCATGGGGGGGGGGGGGGATGTAATAAAGTGTACTCTTGCACGTGTTGTATGAAATATATGTTAAGCCAAGCAAAACATCTGAAGCCATTTCCAGTTTCGGGGTCTACAATCATTAACCCAACTAGACTTACTTAACGACTGGAGTCCAACAAGGTCCAAATCAAAATGTATGAGTTCTACATAGAACCTAGTTAAAGTGTTTCCCCATGGCAGTGGTGATGTTCGAGGTGGGGAATGACAGTAACAATTTGTGGTATGCAATGGCTGTTCACCACCTCATTTGCGTGGATCATGTGGAGTCTCTGCAGCAGTACCAAACCTTCCTGGGAGAAAATGGTTGCAACATGGAGGCTGTCTTGACATCATCTTTGCCCTGGGGTGGCTCTGGATCTGCACTTTGTTGGTTAGACGATGCAGTTGCAGATTTAAAGCCACTCCAAGGCAAAGAGGCGAAGCTGTGTGGCTGAAAAGTTGGGGACTTACCCTGACTTTTCCAGCTAGAAAGAGGTCAGCCTGGCTCTTCCGCTGGTCTGTCCTCACTCGGAGCCACTCCAGGGGCATTCCAGGGCAGAAGGCAACTTCCTATTGGTCGCCGGAAGCCACAAGAGGGGGAGGGGGTGGAGCCAGTCAGCCAAATGGCCGCCGGAAAGCCCGCACTGCCTCCCCTCATAAGGACAAGTTGCCGCCACCACACACCAGCGATAACACAGGGGTTGGCAGCAGAATGCACCAACGCGGTGCCGCGAAGACAGAGCCATGGAGGTTGGAATAATCCATGTAGTAAGCAGCTTTCAAAAGTTACAATGCTCAAACAGAGATATCACCACACAGACATGTTTTAAATGGTCTTTATACAGAGGCTGCTCTATGGCCTGAATCAGGCTTTTTACCGCAAAACAATCAGAGAAAAGTACTTTGGCCTTAATTTCCCCCCTCCCTTCCCCCAACACTTTCAGCTGCAGTGTAACTGCTCTTCTCTCTCCTCTCACTTTGGGAACCATCCTGGTCTTGTACTTTTAAACAGAAAGAACTTACGAAATATTTGTTTACAAATGGGATGGTAACAATCAGGCCTGCAATAAAGCTGTCCCCCCAAAGTAGTCTTCAGAGCTACTCCCAGCCAGCTCTTTCATTGGCTTGACATTTTGCCACTGGCTGTTGCTGGTTTCTCGTTACTTCCTTGACATACTGTAATAGCAAACCAGCTTTTTAAAAGCAGTCCTGAGTCTGGAATTGTAAAAGCCACGTACCAGACAGGTTAGGCTGCTTTTATTATCATCAGATGCTGGGGCGATAAACCCAGATGAGAGTTTGCCTTCCTGAGAGTCCAGAAAACTACATTGATACCTAAAAGGCTAAATATTGTTTTAAATAGAAATTTCATTGACATCCACAAATCAATTTTGCACTTTAAAAAAAGGACTGCATGATGTGAACAAGCATATTTGAATACTGTCCCAAAGGCTGAATGCATAAAAATAAGTTGGAAGAATATGCTTCATTCTTAGTCAAGGAACATACCACAAAATCCTATGCATTTTTATTCAGAACATGTCTCACTGAATTCAGTGAGGCTTACTACTAGGTAAGTGTTCTGGAATTCCTTGGCATAGCAAACCTTCACAGAGAATATGGCTTTTAATGGCCCCTAGTCCTCATGGCTATATGCTAGAATCAGAGGCAGTTTATCTACACACACCAGTTGCTGGGGAACATGACTAGGAGGGTGCTGTTGCACTCATGTCTTACTTATGGGCTTCGTGTGAACAGAAATGCTGGACTAGATAGGTCTTGGTGTGATACAGAATGGCTCTTCATAAGTGCCTTCACTCATCCTGTGATTTGTGACACCCTGCTAGTAATAATCCCCATGCCCACATCTTTGCCATCCAGCCGCCCAGTTCAAGGCTTCCATGACTTTCAGTAAGCCTTGACTCCCAAATCCCAAGGAGGTGACAGTCACTCAGTCCACACACCCATTTGACTTAAGAACATAGGAAACTGCCTTAGACTGAGTAAGAACATTACTCCATCTAGCCAAGTATTGTCAACACTGACTGGCAGTGGCACTCCAGGGTTTCAGGTAGGGTTTCTTCCAGCCCTACCTGGAGACACCAGGGATTGAACCTGGGATCTTCTGCATGCAAAGCATGAGCTCTACCACTGAGCTACAATCACGGCCGTCTTCTATTGCCACTGAGATCCACCATCCTGCTCATCTCTTGTTTATCTCTTTACAGCTTTCATCTCTCCTTCTGCCCTGCTGTTTCTCAGAAACAGAATCATGTCCACCAAAGATGCTGGGAGATTTATATATTTGAAACAGAAGTGTTTAATCTCCCCCCTTTCCTTTTCTATTTATTAATGGTGCTGTAAATGGTTATAGTGAATAGATATGCTTTTTGTCATGTTCTTTCTTTTTTCTTTGCTGCATTCTCCCCTTTCTCCTTTTTGTTTTTGTTCTAATTGTGAACAGTGCTGCAGCAGCACCTACCATCTAGCCTTAGGCAGCCATGTCTTACCATAAAGGAGAATAAAGCTGTTGCTTCAGACAACAGATTCCTGAGGAGGTGCCATTTTCCTATCTCCATCCATATGGGTCATTAAAGAATGAGAAGGAAAGGTGTTTGTAGCAGGGGTTCATGTATGTGCTCATCTTCCAACATGAAATATCCAGCATTTGCCAGCAAGCCCCTACTGAATTCCACACAGAACAAGCAGGTCGGTTTGTATGCAAAAGAACAGATGGACACAAATCTAACATCAGAAATAACAATATTCAAAAACCAGTGGAGGAATGCTTCAACTTGCCAGGATTCTCTGTGAATGCCCTTAAAGTGGCCATTCTTGAACAAAGGAACTTCAAGGCCAAATTTCAACAGGAACCAGCTGCATAAGAATTCCTCATGAGATTAAACTCTTACGTCCTGCAGTTTGAATAGGGACAAAGAATTTTTATCACGTGTATTCATCAGCTCATCAATGCAAGAATGCTTCTGTTACCACCCAACAATTGTTTTGCAAATGAGCATTGTTAAGGTCATTATCACTTTCTGCAGTTTCTGCATTTAAATACCTTCTGTTTACAATTCTCTCCCTCCCCACCCCAATCTTGCCAATTGAGGATAATTAGGGTGACCATATGAAAAGCAGGACAGGGCTCCTGTATCTTTGTGTAGAAAATGGAATTTTATCAGGTGTCATTTCTATGCACACAGCACCTGGTGAAATTCTCTCTTCATCACAACACTTAAAGCTGCAGAAGCTCTACTAGAATGACCAGAAACAAAAGAGGGTAGGGCTCCTGCAGCTTTAACTGTTGTGATGAAGAGGGAATTTCACCAGGTGCTGCATGCCTGCAAATGACACCTGATGAAATCCCCTTTTTGATGCAACCATTAAAGATACAGGAGCCCTGTCCTCCTTTCCCTATGGTCAACCTAGATAATCAGCAGGGGCCATGAAAGCTTGTTTCTTAATACATCTTTCCATTAGGTGCCACAAGACTCTTTGTTGTTTTTGCTGTAACAGACTAACAGGACTCTCTGGAAATTGTTTAAATAAAGAGAGACATGCCTATTTGCCTTGACTCCTGCATCTCTCTTTCCTTTCAGGCAGTGCTGCTGGTAGACCCTAGTAGACAGGGAATAATTTATTTTTGCTTCAGGCATAATATTTAAGGATAGCACCAGCAGTCACTATGGGTTATTTTCTGGCTTGGCTAAGGCACAGGGAGTAAAAAACAAAGTCAGCAGACTGCTACATATTTAACATATCACATACTTTGACCCTCAGTCAGTGCAAACGGAACTAGATGGACCAAAGATCTGACTCGGTTCCTATGTTTCACTGTTATGGTCCCTCCAGGATCTTTATAATTTTTCTGATCGCTGCCAGGCTATTATCAAGCTGGTTTGTCTTACCTGTGTATCACTTCTAACTCTATTATTCTATGTGGATGGTTTTGTTGACAGTTGGGCACTTCTAATGTGAAATAGTAGCTTCAGCTGCAGACTCCATATGTCTGTTTCAGCGAACAGACAAATCTGGGATTTTGGTCCACTTCTCTGCCTCAGAGAGTCATCCAGCTTCAAAGTGGTGATGAAGATGGAACTAACTGCAGCACAGGATACCATAAAATATGCATATTGCCTAAATAAAGCATCTGTTAAGGGTGTAGCCTTTAACAGTCGTAATTTCTCAGAATTTTGCAAACAGTAGCTGCCTAGCTCTGAAGCTTTTTCTAGGCTCAAACAGTTCAGTCTTCCCACTTCCTGCTTCCTGTGCAATCACATGGTACTCCAGCCCTTCTGATTACAGACAAGAAGAACAGAATAAATTATCTCCAATCCAGATCAGTTTTTCATGATTTTTGGTTATAGCTTCAGCTGCCTCTTATCCTTGGGCCCTGATCCAATACAACTGTGAAGTAGGGCAGATAGTTTTGACCCTAGACCTCTACTAAGTCTCAAGCTATGGCTCTAGGCTTTATCAGATGACCACTTACTTGTACCCACCCATACAGGTCTTTGCCAGCTTATATATATAAAAAAGCTCTGCTTTTTAAGAAAGTTGTTTTGGGAAGGTAGGAAGAAGAAATTACAGAGCTGAAGCTAAGTGTATGTAGGACAGTGTGTTTCCTAAGATACCCAGTGCCATGTTAAGTAGATGAAGAGGTAGGTTTTTGTAAATGCCATGGTTCCTTAACTACAGCATTGTGTTTCTAACATTAGACACAGAGGGCAGAGAACTTTACTTCTTCTCACTCCACTTCCAGTTTTATTAACATATACTTTACAATACATGACATTTATCCCAAACAGGTAGGAGTCTTTAAAGTAACCAGAATGGCACTGGTGATTGCAGAGATGTATGGTCAATAATGATTGTTTATGCTGAAATTGCTTTTAGAATGCATGGATTTAAACATTGTTTTCCTCATGCAAAGCCTCTTTAGGATGCTGTTGCAGTGCTACATGCTGGTTAAAATAAATTTAGAATCTGATTAAGGCTGCAATCCTATATTTACTTTCTGAGAGTAAATCCCATTGAATTCTTGGGGCTTACTTCTGAGACGTATAGGATTGCCCTGTACGGCACCCCATACCTTTGCATTGCCCATTTATTGTTCAAGTAAGATTTTATGTGGCTGGGCAAAACTAACCTTTTCTTGAATTCTGGGCAATCAGGTCAACTCCCAAAGACTTTCTACGAATTAGGAGAAACGCTCAGATTAAGATCTATTAAATTTACAACTGCAGGGATTTCACAAGAATTTTAGTTCATTTGATGCCAACAAAACAGGTAAAATTGCCCACATTGGGGCTCCTGATCAACTGTCAAAAACACCATCAGCCTCATAATGTACAAATGTGAGCATTTACTGGACAAAATATGGAGTCATACCTCACACACAGTCACCCCTTTCATGAATTCACTACTTGATTAGTTATTAATGACTCATTTCTGTGTGAAATTGTTCTTGGAGAGTAAAAATACCCAAACGATCACAGATCTGAAGTGTTGTTTTTTGTGTGTGTGTGTGTGTGTGTGTGTGTGTGTGTTTAAAGTCTGATAAAAGGAGTTATACCTGTGACAACTGAGTTACTCACAAAATTAGGCCAGCAGGAACATTCCAGAACATGACTACTCCTCACATTTTTTGTTTGACAAACAGAAACAAATGCTTTAAGCCTAATTGCAGTGGCATTTAACAAACTTAATTACATCCCTGCTTAATTTGAAAACCATAAACTGAATACTTCTATGAGTCTATCAAACTATGATTTTCCAGGATTAAGGATTTTGTCCTTGAAGAATTTAGAATCTCAGACACACCAGGATTATTTCAATTTTTAACCCCAATATAGATAAGTAAAATTATTAATAAGCAGTAGCACTATCAAGCAGTTAAAATAGTTGCTTAATCGCCCGCCCTTTAATCAATTAAATACATTTAAATACATTTGTATACTATCAAAACATCTAACTGCAATATAAGCATATAATATTACCACAAGATAATAATGTATTAGAGGATGTTTGAATTCACAACATAAAAGATAGGAAGTGAAGCAGCATATTATCATTCCCCGGAAATGTAGACACATGCATAGGAAAGTTTGGTGGGCAACAACAACAACTTTTATATAGGATGCTCCTTGCAATACCAATCAGAAGGCATTGTGAATTTGTGTAGCAACTCTGTCTTTTTTTCTTTAACAGATTTTCTGCAGTTAGAAAGAAGAAGAAACAGTGGGAAAACATGAGAGGGTTACTGGGGAAAGATGATGACATGTGGACCCAGTGTAAAATGCTGTGAACGAGGCAGGGTGATGGCACTATAAAAGCCTCATCTTGAAGCACCCATGTGCTTCAGATGAAAGGGGAAATCCCTTTTGCCAGAGGTTTCTGTTCCAATAGGGAAAGGATACAATTGGATTCAAGCCATACTAAACAAATACCAATTCTGACAGGGCCTTAGGTGATAAAACCATAAAGTTCAGCACTGAAATGTATACATTTATATTAATACAAAGCAAATATAAAATGTTACTTTTCTGAATGTCCCACACTAGCCATACTTATAGATATAAATGATGGCAAATGAGCTGTATGGGAGTGGAAATTAGTTGTAGAAAATAAGTTAGTGGAAAAGAGACAAAGAGCTTTGGAGAGCAATCCTATGTCCCCTAGACAGGACTCTGAAATTGGAGCCAGGAAATCGTGCTCCCCCTCCCCAGCAATGCAGACTGAACCATGCCAGCTACTTCTCTGTGCTCAATAGCCTCCCACTTGTTGGTAAAAGTGTCTTTGTTTTTTGACTCATTAACCTTTGTGCTGAACTTAAGTTTAGGCCTCATGATGGAGTGTACTGATGATCTAGAAGTGCTAGATTTGAATCTGCCCCTGCCACTTTTGTTTTCTCAAATGTTTCTTAGCTGTTTTTACTGTTCTATATTGCCATTGATATTTCTGGAATTCTGCTGCAACAAACTGAGGGCCATTGTCTGAACTCACAGTATCTGGTATCCCATATCATGCATAGTGTGCTTCTATCTTACATATAACTGTTCTTGCAGAGACATCTGATAGTCTATCTCTCAAAAATACGAAAAGCAATTTACAATGATCATGTATTCCTGATCTGCCCAGCTAAACAAATCCACACCTATTTTTGCTCAAGGTTTCTCTGGAATTTCATGTTTCTTTGGATTGGTGATCTTCCCGGGCTCTCCACATTTCCCCATTAATGTCTTCAGTTATTCATTCATTCATTCTTGGCCATTAGACCGCTTCCCTTGCCTGTCTTAGACATCCTTCAATTCCCAGATACAATAAATGCATTTTGTGCATGTTATGTCTGCAGTAAAGCTTCCCTTAGCAATGTTTCTCATACTCATGTGTCCTGTATTCCATCCACTATCTGATTCCTTATTAAGGAGTCTTTGACAACTCCAAAATAGCAGATGACTGTTAACATCTCCAAACTGATGCAATATTCCTCAAGGTCTTCCCCTGTTGCTTGGTTCCACTTGAAAAAGCTGCATCTTTCCACTGTTTTTTTCTTTCTTGGGTTGCAGCAGGCATCAAAACAACCTTTTATTGTAGCCAAAGTATGCTGTGCTTAGGGGATGTTTGCACACAGTGGCTCAATTCGGACAACACAATAAACAACTGGTGTGGGGGAAACAATCGTCAGTTGTTTTGACTATTGTGTCATCCGAATGCTGCCATAGTCAACTCAGCACTGATCCTAATCCACACCACAGTTGATTAATTATTACCATATTGTGTGGGGAGTACCCCCAGTTGAACAACTGTAAAGTTGATTATTACCCCACCATTGACTATCGTGTCGTCTGAATTGAGCCAGTGTCTCTCTTATTTCTCTCCCCTTTCTCCAATAAATTATAGAAAGATTCATTTTCACAGACTCCTCTTTATCTGCCATTGCAATGTCCACATAAGAGATTAAACTCCTCTTTCCCATTTCCCATGCCTGGATTGATCTTGTAGATTTAATCTGTTTGGCAGCTTTAGGCCCTCCATTCTCATACGCTCTTTCTTTCTCTTTTTCTACTCACAATGTGTTATTCTTCTTCTGTATAGGATGCAGTCACCACTGCCATCATGTTTCAAAGTTGGTGGATTGCACCCCACAGAACCAAATAAACCCTGCTTTATAAACAAACCTCCAGGTTTTATTTACACAAAAGGCCTCTTTACAGAGTTCTCTCAGACTGTGCCCTCTCTCTCCTCAGGCCAGAAGCAATGGGTGTTGCCCTCAACTACTTTCTGGTTCCTCCCAGGAAGCACACTAGGGCAAATCCAGGGCAAATCCAACAGTTCTTTCATGTTGTTAAATGCCCAACTTTTACAGCTGTCTTGGGAACTGAAAGCAAAGGCTAAACTGGATTTAGTTGTTTAAACTAGTTCTAACTGGATTCTAGAATCTAAGTGATTCTCACTGGCAGTAATATCATCTGCACTGACTTCTATTTCCAGCCAATTTCTTCTCAACTGCAAAGATGTATCTCAGTATATGTGAAGTACAGTTATGTGAGGTATAACTGCAAGGCTGTATCTAGTATATGTAAGGTACAAATATGGTATCCATTAGCAACCAATACACCTACAGAAAGACAGGTACCATATCATATATAAATAAATAGCCTTTTCTTACCTGTGAATGCAAGCTATCTAAGTTATAACCACCACCTACACAACCTAGGGCATAAAACTATATATGTTATATAGTGTCTATAAATAATAATAATAATAATACTAATAATAATAATAATAATCCAAACCCACCAATTCATTTATTTTAAATTCAGAACTGGAGAAATGGCTGTCCCCACCTTAGGGTATCTACATCTATCTATCTATCTATCTATCTATCATCTATCTATCTACACACCAGAAGCTTACTTCTGGAAACTGAAGTTTTAAGTTCAGCGGGGGACGGGGACATTTTGGGAACATTTTCACAGCCAGATGGGGCCTGTTGGTTTTCAAATTTTCTGAAAAGTTAGAAAGCCTAATGACAGCACTGCATCCCATGTAGAATTTCCCAAAGAATATCATATGTCCTCCATGGCTTTCCAGGTCTTTCTATGACAGCACCTATCCTGCCAAACAATATCACTTTACCTCAGTGACTTCTGTGAAAGACCAAAAACTAAAATACAAGGACAGTTGTAAGAGAGCAAATCAGTCTCTAGAAAATAAATGAACACAGACTGTCCATTTTAGACATATTGGGTTGGAGCTAGAGTGCTGGTGGTAGCAAGTGGAGTTCCACTCAGAATGTTTCTACCAGTGGAAAGGGGGTGGAAGTGACATTTGCTAATTGCCCACTCTTCTCACAGCCCCCAGTGCCACGTCTCCCATGGTTCCGATTATGAAGGGTCCTGCAACCCACTGGAGAAGATTTTTCAGGGGGAACAGGGGGCTACAAGGAGAGTGGAGAAATGATGAACATTGGCTCCTGCCCCTTTCCACCAGTGAGATTCCTCTGCTGGCTCAGAAGCCTTCCATCTACAGGAGACAAATTCTGAATCCAACACATTTTTTCTGTATAACATAAAAAATCCTTTTAATGCCTTCCATTTATCAAGTACAATTTGCCACAGCACTGCGTGGACTGAATGCAGTTGAACATACACTGAAAAAGTACTTCAGGAATTCATTTGGCTTAATAAAGACCGTAATGAAAGTAGCACCTGAAACAGGAGAATAATAGTATTCTGAACACATGAAAATACATAACAGTAATTGTGGTAAGTTCCATAAACAGCAACATTGTTTACCACAGAAGGAATTCTGACCTGTGCTTTATTTGAACTGGAGGTGGCTTATTGTACCTTTTGTCCAGTCAAATAAATAACACAGGCTCTAGCAGCTTCTGATGAAAGATGGACCTGCAAGGCCAGTACAAGAGCCTCCACAAATTATATGCCTGATGAGTTTTTTATAGGAGCATCAACAGATTGCAACAGGTCTTATACTTTGTTTCAGCTTGCTGCTACTGAATGCTATGATGTGCTGCACATGAAACTCCGTCCTGCCAAGGTTTGTAATGCATGTTGTTCTCAAGGAGTAGCTTATCTACATAAATCTCTAGTTGTTTTGAATATGATAAGACTTTTCTTGCCAGTGAGTTATCGTTCCCACATAATTCATGGTTAATTGTATGATAAATGTTTGGAGCATTTGACTATTCTTTTAAATCCTGTCCCGGTCAAGAACAGTTAAAACAGTATAACAGAGTTTACAAAGAAACATCCAGAGCAACAATGTAACAAAAATGTTCAGATATAACAAGATGATTAGAAGTTACTATAATTACTACCTCAAATTTACCATCTCCGATAATGTTTTGATATGTTTTAATGTTATGTAGTGCAAATGTCTACTCAGAAGTAAGCCCCATTGGGTTCAATGGAACTTACTCAGAGGTAATTGCATATATGATTATAATCAATATACCAGTCTGATCAGTTACTGAAGAACATTTAAAAGCATGGATATGTCAATTTCTATATTCTGTTCATTTCTCTGAGGATTTTCCACCCATGGGCATTTGGTAATAGAAAGAATTTTGTTTGAATTCTACTTTCTTGAAAGACCTGTTTCTTTACTTTATGACTCTTGTCATGAAGAGATAGCAAGAGGCCCTCTTATGGAATAGTAACTGGTTAAAAAAGAGGAAGGAAGGACAGAGTTTGAGCAAATGGGCAGTTCAGGGAAAGGTGGGATGTAAGAAGTGGGCATCTCCAAGGAAACTGTGTTATGAACCTGTTCCTAAACTAGCTGAAGCTAGAAAGAGCAATGAAACGACCATGTTTGCAGATAACTTCTTTTTCATGATGGTGAAAATCAAAGTGGACTGTAAGAATCTCCAAAAGAATTTCTCCAAACTAGGTGAATGGGAAACAAAATGGCAAATGACATTCAATTCAAGTAGGTGGAAAGTGATGCACAGTAGAGCCAAGAATCCTAACTGTTGATGAGGTCTGAACTGGTGGAGATTAATCAGGAAAGAGATCTTGGGGTTGCAGTGGAAGTGAACTGAAATATCAACTCAGTATGCAGAAACTACAAAAAGAGCAAATACCATGCTAGAAATTATTAGGAAAGAAATCAAAGTACCAGTATCATAATTTCCAAAGGTGTAGCTGTGTTTGTTTGTTGCAGCAAAAACAATGAAGAGTCTTTGAGCACATTAAAGACTAACAAATTTCTTCTAGCATTGTCAATTTCATCATTGATAGATTTATATACACATGCTGTGGTGTGGAGGGTAGGAGAGGGGGGTGCAAATGTTTTGCCAGAAGGAATTAAAATGCAAAATGTTCAGACAGTGATGATTGTCTTAAATGTTTGTTGGGTGATAACGCAGACACAATTTCAATGGTCAGCCAACTAACTATATAGTGTGATAGAAAACGTTTGTCCTTGTTCAAGCCACAGGAAATGGCCACCTGTTATTGACACAGTGCCCCTAAGGCACTGATATCAACACAAGATTGCTGAAGTACATTTCATCAAGAGATTCAACTCTGTTTCCTGCAGTTTAACATATGCAGTGTGGTAAAAACCTTATTTAATCTGCTCCACTGTTGCAATGATGTATGTGTTCTCACCCAACAACAATGAAAACTGTTAAGGTAATCATCACTATCTCATACATTTTGCATTTCAGTTCTCTCTGACAGAACAGTTTATACCTCCCCACCACCCAGCATGTGTATATAAATCTAGCAATTTGAGGTTCACGTTTCATGCATCTGATGAAGTGGTCAGTGTCCATGAATACTTATGCCAGAAGAAATGTGTTACTCTGCTATTTTTTGCTTCAACAGACTAAGCCAGCTACCCCTCTAAAACATGATAAAAATGCCTTCTTTGTAGCTAAAATGGAACTGAAAATAAAGTGATGCCTGATACTAATGTTACTTCTGCCTTGGCTCCTTCCACCTAAAGGGTTTGTTATTTGAGCCTTAACTATCTCCCGTCAAGACTAAGCAAAATCTAATCAAATTAACAAACCTTCCTGACCAAAATCCTGCATTGCTTTCAAAACAATCAGGCAGTAACAAATACAATCCCATGCAGGTTTCATTGGGATTAGCTCTGCCTCTGAGCACTTCTGCTTATTAAAAAAAAGTGATGCAATTCAAGGCATCACATAATTAATTGTATCATTCTGGCTGGTTCTGCACCATCAGTTTATCTAATCTACACCAATCTGCACCAAGCAGGTGAGCAACTCAGACTTTAAACAAAGAGGCTTTTTTATTTGAATGAGTATCCAGCTATTATGGCATGATATTCCACTGTACATTAATGTACTGAACAAAGTTAGTATTCCTATTGAATTTTAGAGAACCCAAAACAGTTCAAATAGAATGTATTTCAACAGTTCTTGCAAGACACCTGAAAGATGTTCAGTATTATTATCCCCAAAGGAGGCTGATGACCAAATTAAGTGCAACATGGAAGATTCATGATGGTGTTTCCCAATTTATTTATTTATTTTAATTTGGGGAGGGAAGAGTCCACAGGGGTGCAATTTGAATCAGCTTCACAGTGTATGGGGAGGGGATATGCATACCAACTTAGTTCCATTTCCTACTGAAGCTATGGTTGAGAAAGACATTGAGAAATAGCAGTGAGCATGGGCAACATTGCCAAGGCAGAATTCGTGCAGGACCCCAGACACCTACTAATATCTGCTTCACACACATATGTTCTTCCTGTGATGACTGCAGTATCAAAAGGTGACCCAGGTGTGTGAATAAGACATCACAAAGCAGGAGTTATTCATGTGCTGAGCAATCAAGAGATAATAATGCATGCATGTGCAATCTATGCCTAAGGCTTAACAGTGGCCAGGCTTAACAGTTAAAATGTTTTAAAGTGTTTTAATGTCTGCTGTTTTATGTTTATGGTTTTAAATTTTGTATATTGTCTTTTTAGTGTTCAATCTTTTAATTTTTGTAAACCACCCAGTGAGCTTTGGCTATGGGGCGCTTTATACGTAATAATAATAATAATAATAATAATAATAATATCACAAAAGTGGCTCCTGAAGACAGAGGAATATTCCTTGATTCAAAATTCTACATGGCTCATAGGAGAGCACCACTGTTCGTTTAGAACATTTTCTATTCTGATGGAGTAAAACCCATCTCATTTGTTTTCCATGGGTGTAATTGAGTCCGGCCTAATTTGAAATGAAACCAGTTTATATTATTACGTTTAAAAACTGCCCTTCATCCTTGCTAATACCAATACAGTATACAAGTGTGATTAAAAAAACACACACATAAAAACAGTAAAACCCCATCAACATAATAAAACCAGAAAGGACAGCAAATACAATAGAACAGACAAAAACAACCAATTAAAATGCCAGGGTAAACAAAAGGGTTTTGAGCTGGTGCCAAAACAATTCAGCATCGGTGCATCACATTTCCATGAGAAGGGTTTTCCACAGTCAGGGCATCACAACCAAATAGGCCCTGTCCCTTGTTGACCAGAGGTACATGGAGAAGAGCCTCACCTGATAATCTTAAATTGCATGCAGTCTGATATACGGAAAGACACTCCTGTAGGTATTTGGGGCACCAACCATCCCACTTCCCTTTTTCCTCTTCCACTTTTGAGCACTGCACTGATCTTTTACCTGAGTCCCCCGAAAGCATGTACCTTGCCCTGTGGTGGATCTGAATTAGCACAAATATAGCACTAAGACACCAAAATTGTGTGGGGTTGGGGAGGGTGCCTTGTCACTTAGAAATTATTAAGGGCCACATGTTAAAAACAAAACAAAACATTGGATCCGTAGACTGGAGATTGGAGAAACTTCATGGTGTGGGATGTAAAAGTAAATACTGTTTCAACTCTCCCATCTCAGTATAGTTCTCTAATCCATTATAAATGGAGCATCATAAATGGTGGGGAATACACTGTCAGTATAAGCCAGAGATGGGGAACCTTCAGCTCATGAAAGTTAACCATCTGGCCTGCAGAACCTCCTTGTATTCCTCCAGAGGGCAGGATTTGGCCTCCCAGCTCTGTTCCCTGGAGGAATCCCCATTGTTATCTCAGAACATAGCTTGAAGATAATAGCAGGGATGTGGGCATCTGAGGACTCCATCGGTGTTGGGAGGAGGGACCACTCTTCCCAGCAGGAACGGATCGTGTTTTGGGGCATGAGGGGTAACTAACACCCGAGTCTGGCTGTGCTCCCCCTCCTGCCGCCCATTTAAAATCTTTTATTATAGTAGCATGTTGCCTAGCAACTCAAGTCTTACATAGCATCCTGACAGCAGCCACCAAGTATTTTCCCCTGCCCAGCTTTACTATCTTCATTTGCATGTGCGAGGCATGCAAGCAAAGAACAACTTCCCCATGAAAAACATGGAGAGGGGAAGGAATTGGGGCAGCATGTCTGAGGCAAACTTACTTATGCTCCCAAAAGGCAGGAAATTCGGGGGGGGGGGGGAGAGAGAGAGAGGAAGCCACATTGCCCAACAGCCTCTGAGCGAATCAGATCAGATTTGGGGTAGAGAAGTAGACAGTGCGCCAACGAGGTCAATCAGAATAGTTCAGGGGATGTGTGTGTGTGTGTGAGAGAGAGAGACCTTCTTGTTAGCAAATTCCTTTTTTTCCCGTTTTCTGCCCAGCTGAGACAAGCCAGCCAAAACGTTATGTATTTGCGGGTGGGGATAGCTGTTGTAATCATGAAACTCAAAAGAGGCAATTGTCTAAATAGATGGAGCTGGTACACAAACAGGTAGATGGAGATGATTCCTGGTTAAAAGCCACAGGTTGTGTTGCACCTTCTTTTCTGTGATTTTTAACAATGCTAAAGTTTCCCCACAGTCAGAGGCTAGCCATAATGTGGATGCCTGCCTACAGGATATGAAAGGATCTCTGAATTCACCCAGCAAACCTATTCCTAAAGATGCTTTTAGGTTCTCTCTGAATTGAAAGTGTTATTGAAATGCAAAGTGGTATCAGTCTCATGGCTCATAGGCTAGTAGTTATTCCGGCCTGATGTCATTGTTTGAAAAATAAGTCTGTGGCATTGAATCGGGAGTGGGGCATAATGGGATCAAAAAGCTTTTTCTTGTTTTAAATGTGAACAAAGGTTAACTATGATGTGCCAGCACTTTTTGTACCCCCCTTCTCTCCCCTTCCTCCCCAAAATTAACTATGTGTCATTATCCTTCCATTTATTTATTTCATTTATATCTTACTTTTCCTCCAAGGAGCTGAAGGAGGCTTACATGGCTCTTTTCTATCCTCACAATAACCCTGTGAGGTGGGGTAGACAAAGAGTTGGTACTGGCTGAAGCTCACCCCGTAAACTTCGAGGCTCAGTAGGTATTTTAAGCCCAGAGCTCATTAGACACAACCATTAAATGGTACTGGCTCATTTATCTTCGGCATCTTGGTTTGAAAGGTCTTTTCTCTTCCTCAGAATCCTGGACTGAATGCTTCAGCCCTTCCACTGTACCTTCTGGTTTTATTCTTATGTTATCTCCAGCAACGCTTAGTTCTACTGCAGTTTAACAAGTGTTTTCCTCTGCTTTGCACCAATGTCCATTTAAGATATTATAAGGAACGTGCACCTACTCTTCATGCTCTTGGGGACAGGGAGCATTGGAATGGTTGCTGCATTTGAAAAGGTCTCTAGTCAAGCCATTTCTGTCCAGTAGGGAACCTGCATCCATATAGGGTGACCAGATGAAATCCAGGTCAGGGCTCCTGTAACTTTAACAGTTGTAGAGAAAAGGGAATTTCAGCCAGTGTCATTTGTATGCAATTAGTTCCTGGTGAAATTCCCTCTTCATCACAACAGTTAAAGTTGCAGGGGCCCTGCCTTCTTTTGTATATGGTCACTCTAGTATAGTGCCTGCAGCTTTAACTGTTGTGATGAAGAGGGAATTTCACCAGGGACTAATTGCATACAAATGACACTGGCTGAAATTCCCTTTTCTCTACAACTGTTAAAGTTACATGAGCCCTAACTTGGATTTTATCTGGTTACCCTACATCCATAAAGTGTTCCTATTAGGGTTCATCAGGAGTTAACCTTGGTATCTGCTTCAATGCCAGGAAACCATTTTGGAACATGGGGAAGTAATAGTCAAACTGTATTGTTGAGCTGGTACACAGCCTTCAAAACATGGTAAATAATAAAGAGAGATACTTTGCATACATGCAGAGTGCCTTTCCCTCACTGCTGAGTCGGCACTTGGGATTAATAGGAGGGGCTTCATGCAGAGGATATGACATCTAGCTGGAGCCCCAGCACCCTTCCTTTTAGAAATTAAACATTTCTTCGAAGCAGTATACTACTGCTAATAGAAAAATGCCACAAAGCTGCTCAAGTTGTGGATAGGGCTACAACTCCTTATTTTTAAGGCTGCAATTATGTGTGTGTTTATAGCTCTGAAGCTGTGTAAGTTAGTTAAAAGTAAGTTCTATGGAACTCAGTAACACATACTCTGAGGCATACATAGGACTGGGCTGCATCTGTTGCTGTACAGAGTAGGAGTCTTAAAGGCTCCTGCTGGGAAGCATGGCAATGTAGACTTGCAACAACCTTTCTCAACCTGGTGCCCTCCAGATGCTGTTGGGACTTTCAACTCCCATTAGCCCCAGCCAGCATGGCTGATGATTAGGAATTCTAGGAGTTGTAGTTCAAACCATCTGGAGGGACAGCAGGTTGGAAAAGGCTGCCTTACACTGATTCAATACAATAAAGCTGCAGTATGCCCCATTGAGTTCATGAGGGCTTTCTTCCAGATAAGCATGAATATGATTGCAGCCTAAATAAATAAAGACTTATGCCACCTGAAAGGTTAACAGATTTATTGTGGCATAAGCTTTCATGGATTCGAGCCCATTTCGTCTAATGCATGCATGCATGAACTGTTATCCTCAACTGGCATGAGATTGCTAGATTTCCATTTACACCACAACAAAACTGTTTATCATTTTAAAGTGCCTGGAGGCTCTATTTGCTTTGTGAGAGTTTGTTGTAACAGGCTAACACAACTGTCCTGCTGGAATTTGGATTTAGCTGTATGATGAAATCGAAATCCATCAGTCTTGTGCTGGTGAGGTCACTACTTCATGCAACTATTGCACAGAAGCATCTGTTAACCTTTAAGGTCCACAGGGCTGTGTGCTGTAACAGACGTAACAGGGCTGCTCTTCTAGAACCGGTTTAAGACAATGGATTGCTCCCAATGTTACCCTACTTAGAATAGATACATTGAAACACATGACACTGAAGTTAGATTAATACTGCATAGAACCCCAAAAATATGCGTGATTATTTAAGGTGACTTTTATATCCCGACTTTTTTTTCTCCTCTTGCAAGGAACGAAGGCTGCTTATATGATCCTTAAGAGTCTGTGACTGGCCCAAAGTCACCCAGTGAGCTTCATGGTCAAGTGGAGACTAGAAGCCAGGTCTCCCGGGTCCCAGTCCAGCACTCTAACCACTACACCACACTGGATCCTCTTTGGAAAAACTCTGGCTCTACCTTTCAAAGCCAAGCAGTGCAACGAGAGACCAGGGAGCGCGCGGCGGTACCAGCAGCACCAAACTAATCGTCGCGGACATTTGCTTCGCCCCTCCCTTTCCCTCGCTGGCCTGGCCGGCTACAGCTTGCTTACTTTCTAACCGGTTCTCGCCGGCTTCTTCCGCCTCTCTCTTCTCCCCTCCCCACGCTTTCTCCTCCCCCTCCAATCCCCGCCCACCGCCGCACTCCTGGCAATGTCAACGCAACCCCTTCGGAGGCCTCCGATTGGCCAGCCGCTGGTGCCATTCGGCGAAAGCCGCTTGTGACGCAAGGCGGCGTCCGAGTTTCTGGAGGCAACGGGCAGGAGGGGAGGGGCCGTCGCATGACTGCGCGCTGGAGAGCCAGAGGCGGCGCTGAAGACACCTCCGCCCGCCCCGTCCCCCGGCCTGCCTTGCGCGAACCTCCTCCTTCTCCTCCTCCTCCAGCCGCGTTTTCTCCCTGCCGTCAGTGCCGCGTTAGCAACAGCGCCGTCGCCCGCTGTGGGAGCTCCTCCTCCTTATCCCTGCTCCTTTCTTATTCTCTCTCCGGCTCCTCCGCGCCCTGTATGGTCTATTGCCGCCGCCCTGCTTCGGCACCACCTCCACGGCCTCCTCCTCCTCCTCCAGTTCCCTCCGGCTCAGCTCCTTCTGCCCCCGGCGGTGGCGCCCTCAGCACCCAGGCTGTATGATCAGGCTACAGTCTTCAATGAGTAACCATATTCCTGTGAGTAACGGACATCGGCCGGGGGGGGGGGGGGGGAGGAGGAGGAGGGGACGTTCAACTCGCCTTTCTCCCCTTTTAAAAAAAACCTCTTCACATACCCCCTTAACGCGCCCTCCTTTCCTCCTTCTCCCCTTCCAGTTTGTCTCTTTGTTCTCTGGGCCGCAGCATTAACGCCTTTATCAGGCGAGTGGGCATGTGGAACCCAGGCGGCGGCGGCAATAGCCCAGGGTAGTCAGCGCAGCTCAATAGCCGCCGCCGCTACCCTTTATACTCCGGCTCCTTCTACGGCACTGCATCTTCTGGTTCCCGCTGTTTAAACTTCAAAAGTAGCAGCTGCTACTACCGACCACTATCTTTTTGGCCTGGCCCAAGCCTGAGATGTGGGACGTGGCAAGGGAGGAAAGGGGGCTTTGGAAGGGGGTAGCAGGGAGTGTCTGGACGGGAGGAGCCGCCCGCCGCTGCCTATCTCGAGAAAGAAGGCTGGGACGAAGCAACAGCGGGCGCCAGTATTGATGCTGCTAGAGCCGGGATGGTGGTGGCGGCTAAACGACACCCCTCCCCTCCAATGCTGCATTTGTGAAAGGGGGGGAAATCACCTCAACACACGACCGAAACACGTGCTCTGCTGTGCTCGCATCCTGTGAGGTCTTAGGGCTGTTTCTACTGCTGGCGAGAGCTGAGAACAATGTAGCAGAGTCTTGCATCCAATAGTAGCTCTGCGTGGAGTAGACTCATTGACGTGAAGGGGCGTTAAGCGAGACCAACGTTGGGTGCTGGCCTTAAAAAGCCCCGTTTCAGATTCCTTTGTGTATTAAGTCCGGATCATCGATTCGAATTCTCTCCCCCCCGCGGGTGTGTGTTGTATACATGCAGCTCTAATACACGTTACGTTATGAGGCCGGGTGATGGTGGTGGAGAAAATTCCAATCTCTTTGTCGCCCTGATGTGACTCGCAGCCGGTTCAAGGTGGGCCTCTTGGAATAAGTAACTGACAAGGGGATTCTTGCGGGTCTCCCTCCGTCTCTACCACCATCCAGAGTTTTCCATCTTATTCAACCCCAGGTGATCCAGCAGCCGGCCGTGGACTGGTTAAGGGCAGCTGAATAGATCCCCGTACTCGATCCCTTTTGCTGCCAAAAGAGCGCTGATCCCGGTGCAGAGTCAGGCGCTCCGTTGACGCTCAGTGTTTCCCCGCGTTTAGGCGGCACTGGGGCAGGGGGGAGGCAGCGGGGGCGTTCCTGTCCACCTCCCCTTCGTTTCTTGGGAAACAAGTCGGGACTTGTCCGGGCCGCTGCCCCTGGTGTTGGCCCGGCCGCTCGCCCACCGCGTGTCGCAGGGAGCTTGAGGGCACTGTCGCGTGTGACTCATCGTGAAGGAAGGGGGGGGGCGAGCGAGAATGGAGAAGACATCTGTCGCGCTGGCTCGGCGTAGCCTTCCCGGCTCACTGCTGTCTGAATGCAGATGGCGGGCACGCTGCTTCCATTCACGGGAGCGTGGCGTGGCTCACGATGTATCCCGTGGGTGGGTGGGAAAGGGAGGGACGGGCGGAGGACGCGCTCTCACCGCAAAAAAATACTTGGCGCACCGCCTGCTCCAACCGATTGAGTTTTTCCAGCTCCATCCAACCTGATGGGGGTAATGGAGGAGAGCGTTTGTCTGAAACCTGGCCTCGTGTCTGGCTTGGAAATGGCTGCTTTATTTCCCTTGTAGACCCTCCGTATTTTGATTTGGGCTAAGAGGCATATGCGCTTATGTGACATGTGAGAAGCATATTAAGTGACCAGGAAGGTGAAACGGTTTATGGGGATTGCGCTGACAAAGCAGTCATCTTTGGGTTGAGTCATAGGATTATATCTTTTCTCTTTTGTGCCCAGCCCTTAACACGTTTCTGTTTGTAAGAGGCAATCCAAAATGTGCTGTAATTCAAAGAGGACTCTTATAATCTAATTTCTACGGATCTTCTCATGAGTGTGGTTTGCCTCTCTCAAGTATTGAGGGGATGCTTGGAGGAGTAGAAATGGTTGGCTTTCATGTTTTCAAAGCAATCTTCCTAGTTTTTACCATTAGTAGTACATCTTGTGTATCCCACATCTTTTGGAGGACTCTTTACAAACATCTGGCTGCTTCAAAATACTATAAAAGGCTTAGGCTACTATTACAACTCTTACTCACGTGCTAAATGAGAGTGGTGACATCCTTTTAGCAGAAAAGGCTGAATCTGAAGATCTATTTTGTCAAAGCCAGAACTTGAGTGAAAACTATGGGAACTCTTAAAACTGTTTCAGTGTATTTTTATGTCATAAATACACTTCCAGTCATGAACCAGAGTTCCTACTCTGTGCTTCATCCTTTGTTGCAGCCCACAGTTTCAAGTGAAGGAGATAATTCATCTTTAAATAGTTACCATGCCTCCTCACTCTGATAATGTCTGCTGCCCCATCCTAAGTCCAGAGCTTCCATCTTCTCAAAAGGTTCTTCTGTTTTTACTCTCCCTTGTTATTTGTCTATTACTTTCTCTTCTAGTTTTCATTTTTCCTTCCCACTCATTCTCATCATGCCACTTCTGTGCAACTCTCAGGGCTAGGAATCTGTTATTGGTTTCTTCTTGTCTAGAACAGCAGATACCAATGGCGTATTCAGCCATCTCATGGTCTTGCTGTACAGGTTCGTTCCATGTCCTTATGCTTTGTGTGATCATTGCAGGATGTACTAAGGCTACAGGACTCCCCTACAGTAGCTCTCCCTGGGAAATTCTTTTGGTATTTAGCATGGCTCTTTCCATTTGGCTAGAAAACCAGCTTATCTGGAACTCTTACCTTAGCAACATGACCGACACATTATCTTAACCTTGTTAACCCTGCCTAGAGTTGAAGCAATTTCTTTAAAATTAAGCATCAACTTCAGTTTTCAATACGTCTTGAAACAAAATTCTGTGAGAGTAGCCCTGTTGCAGTAATACTTCTGAACTTGGTTCTGTACAAACTAGTAGGCTTCAAGGTTTTTGTAACATGTCTGCTTCAGCAGCACTACTAAGAGTACTGGCACTGGTTAACATGATAATCAGATGGCTCAATTGTTAACATAAAACCATGGTGTGCATTCCATGCCTCCACATGTATGTTTTGCAATCACGGAAGAGGTGCAAGGTTTAGCATATAGAGATTTCTCAGGTTCATTTTGAAAAGGAAGCATCTTATGCAAAGAAGGATACACTTTTTGAAGTACTGTGTGCCTGCAAAATTGAAGTTCTAATACGTGTGTACCTGTAGAACTAGTACAGTGTGCTTCTGAGACTTTAATTTAAACAACTATTTTCCAAGGAACAAAGCAGTTCCAATTAGACATGTATACTTCTTGGAATCATTGGCAGTTGTGAAACTCCTCCAAACATTGCTGCCCTTGTCTATTGAGAAATGTTATGAATACTGGCTCTCTTTCCTCCCTGCCCCAAGAGTTAACGCTAGGGTTGTAATGTTGAAAATGGTGTTAGATTGATGATTTAAACTAGATTCTTCTAGATGTTTGGGCCTACAATTCCCATCATCCCTCACCAGTGGCTAGGGCTAATGGGAGTTAGAAAGCCTAAACATCTAGGGGTACACAAGTTGTTCACCTCTAGTTTAAACCCTAGTGTTAACACTTGGGGCTGGGGGGGGGGGGGGAAGAAAGCCAGTTTTCATAACATTTCTCAACAGACAAGGGCAGCAACATTTGGAGTTTCACAACTGCCATGATGATTCCAAGAAGCATACATGTTTAATTGGGGCCGGTTTGTTCCTTGGAAAATACATAAGAACAAAGTGCACTGAACTAGTTCTAGATGTACACAGGTATTAGAACTTCAGTTTTGCAGGCAGTCTTGAGTTCATTCTTGAATTGCTCTGTAACACAAAAATGAACTAAAGGCAACATTATGAACTTCAGAAAGAGGGATCTGGAATGTTTGCCAGTCAGCATAGCTGGATGATGCACAGAATTGTATATTTGGGGGGAATAGTAGGGTTTTTATAATTAATGAATAAAGGGTGTGAAGGAATTACATCCTTTTCTTTACATATATTTGCAGCTAAGAATGGCTTGAGGATAGTGTATATGGCATATAGCTCATCTGCAAACTTCTTGTTTTGCAATATAAATAATCCCAAAGCCTTGGAGAGTTTTAAGCAGTATGGTGTCAGTGGTTAAGATTGCAATGCAGAGATTTGAGAATTTGTTCTCTGATATGTGAAAGCACCACATTCTTGAGTTACCAAATGAAAAACTGGCTTGTAGCCACCCATTGCATGCCATTGAGAATTGGTATCTTTTCTACTATAACCATGACAACCAAGTCGGCCAAAAAAGGAGTAATCTTTAGGAGCATCTGTTGGTGCAGCTGTTTTGGGGCAGATATATAATTGTTGGTATTGACTCACATTATCTGAGAATCTGTTCTGTTTCTCAACAGTCCCTGTGGCCCTACTTTCATTTTGGTTTGCTCAAGGTTGGCATTGTACTTAATAGGGTAGTGTTTACTACTTCTGGTGGAAAAGCTAGTTGAAATCATTAATATCTATTACAACTATTATGTTAAATGGAAGATTTCATCACACTATTATGATATTGGGCAAGCCACATTTTCTCAGCCTCCCATCTGTAAAGAGGGAATACGTGTTTTTAATATGTAATAGTAATATGTAATTGACCCTTAACATATAAATACTTGCATACTTTTTAGTTTCTTAATTGATTTTTTACCTGAAGGAAATAAATAAGATATTATACTGAAATACCAGAACCAGCATGAAGATGAAAGTACTAGGCCAGACCTAACCAGATACTAATTGTGAAGTGGAGATGCCAAGCTTGCTGCTTGCTGCCTTTGCTATATTATTGAAAAATTTCTTCCCAAACATAAGGTTTTTCTTCTAGAACATGTAACAAATGTAGCCCCATTCACACCATTGGGTCTGCAGTCCCTAATTGATTCTCTCTCACAATTGTGATTTTAATCAACTTGTATTCCTTCTTTGTATCCCTAAGACAGGGCCGGGTTACATCTTGTTAATCATTTTTGAGATAACATATGAGCAGCAAGCCATGGGTATCCAAGTGTTTGGTACATAAGTCACCCCCCGCTCCCTCCATCTAACACTTCAGTGGCTGTGTGTATTCAGCTGGACAGACTCCTTGACTGCTTAATTCTTTAAGATGAGTTTCCACAGCATCTTTACAGTTTATAGTGCCTTAGGTATATGTATGCATTTAAACTTTGGTTTTCAAGGCATTAGGTAAATGTGCAAACAATTGGATTATGCATTAAAGCATGTCTTAGTTCCCCTGCACATAGTTCATAATCCAGAAGCATGTGATCCACCACTGAGCATACATTATGTGTAATTCTCTCCTCAGTGTGTTGCTAAATTGTAATCCCTGTCTGACCATCCCACTTGGGTCAGTGTATTCATGCTCCAGTGGGTAAAAGTTTTTATTTCAACCTTTGCACTTAATTCTATTGCTGTAGGACATATTTAGTAGTCTTAAATAACTTTGCTTCTGTAAAACTTCTTCCCTTACCCTAGACCGGGGTAGCTTCTTGGGACTTGCTATTTACTGGCTCAGCTTCTACAGATTAAAGCTCCCTGAACAGTACAGTTGCTACATTATTGCAATTGTACTGCAATTTTTACTGATAGCTCCCAGTCAAAAGATAACATTTGTCCATAGACTACATGGGAAGGGGGAACTTGGATAAGTTGAATTAAAGGCAGTGAGCTTGCCATTGGTCACACAGGAATCCCATTGAAGTAACTCTTTTTACTCTTGCCTTCAAGTCTAAAATGATTGTACAGTGCCAAGAGCTGCAGGAAGACCAGAACAACAAACTTCTTGAGGTCAAACCAATAATTTTGAACATGGTTAAATGTGTCCGTTAACGAGTACAGGCAGGAAGTTGTCCTTGCTCAGTTAAAAATTGTGTATGAGGTCCATACTTACCAGTACCCGCTGAAGAGACAGGTCCCGCCATTAGTTGAAGTTTCTCCCTTACTATTAAACATGTATTGTTCCAAGTGCCAAGTTTTTCTGTGTGTGAACTCTTGATACAGCTTCCTTATTGCCAAGCTAAGCAAGTATAGGTCTTCAATGTTCTCTGTAATCATTCAATATTTCCACAACTGTTATTTAATTCTTTGCCATTTGTCTTGAATACGGTGCTTGGAATTCAACACAGGAGGTTGTCTTTTCTGGGCATTGCTGACTCTGCTCATTTTTGTTACCCAGTATAATCTGAGATGTTCTAACCTCTTATGCCAAAGTATTTGCACTAGTTCAAGTGTAACTTGTTCCTCTTAGAATGGAGTGTGTGTATGTAGCTGGAAATACAACTTAAATTTTTCACTTGCAAATATAGTTTGCGTATCAAGTTTCAGTTGCCTGTATTTAAAACTTGTAACGTGAAACTTACAAATAACATTTCATGGATGGTCATCCACCCTCAGTTTCACTCACTCCATCCCACCCCCAGTATGCTAGAGGGCAACTGCCATCTCCCAGACACAAGAGATACAAAAGTTGTAAGGGAGAATGAGAACCCAGCCTCTGTCTTAAGTAACCATTATACTGTACTTGGAGCAGAGTTCTGCTTGGCCATGAGGTTCAGTGGGGTAACAAACATGTTATTTTACAACTTTGTGAACTAACAGGAGACCCCTATGCATGTTGCCCCAAGCTCTCTCAAAGTGTAATTACAATGTGGTAATAAGGCTCCGTTCTGGAGGCCTGTGGTAGGCTGCTTTTTCCTAATTTTGGAAATCATAGCTGTAACAGTGGAAAGAAAGCAGTCTTTCTGTACCATCTCCAGAATGGAATGTGATCTTAAACACATCTATTCTGAATGCTGGTCACTGGGGTTTGCCAATTCTTGGGAGGCAGAGAGAGCTGTTGGTCTGAGGGCTATTCTTAACTTGACCATCACCTGGGAATCCTGCAAGCTTGATTAAACACATTCAATAAAGTTAAGTAAGTTCTCCTATTTTCCGGTTTGGAAAGGATTCTGTTAAATTAAGGACCTCTCTAAATATCAGTGGCTGTTGTCTTCCCTTTCTGCCCCCTTATTTGTCTAAGACTGTTTGAAAGGATACCTTCCCAGTCATTGACTTGTGTACCTTTTTTCCCCTCTTCACAGCAGTTCTGTGGTGTTCTTGGTCACACATTTATGGAGTTTCTGAAGGGCAGTGGGGACTACTGCCAGGCACAGCACGGCCTCTATGCAGACAAGTGAACTGTAGAAATCGATTACTACTCCACCAAGAAGCCCCCTTAAGAGTGGTTACCAGGATAAGAAGTGTTGAATTGATATTGGCAGAGCATTTTACAAAGGAAGTTCAGACCTGGATGGGGTAACCTCAGTGCACTGCCGTTCTCTTTGCCTCAGTATTACTGGATTGAAGAATTGCTGCTTCTTGTTTAGGAAGTTCATTTCATTTCCCATTGCTCCCAACTTCATACTTGTCAGCACTGGAAACTTGAGTGGCTTTTTGTGAAGTAGACCTTAGTTTCTCCATCAATCCTGCTAGGGTTTTTATATAAAAAAATTGTATCAGTCTTGTACATTTTAACTAAATTAAAATGGCCCGAATGAACCGCCCAGCTCCTGTGGAAATCACTTACAAGAATATGAGATTCCTTATCACTCACAATCCAACCAATGCAACCTTAAACAAGTTCATAGAGGTAAGGGCTCTTGAATGTGATTCTTATGTATTTTTATAATGCTGTGAAGCTTAATAGAAGAGCAAGGAAGTATTACTGAATTTGTCTCACTTCATTGAGTTGACTACTAATGTGCTTCTGTAATAGTCTTTTAAGAAATGGTTGAGATTTATTAGTTTTAAGTATTTTAATAACACCCTTCCATCATATTCCCAGGACAGATTTCCTGTTTGACTACTAATTGCATGTACAGAAAATTCAAACTGTATTAGACAGTTGCATGTAATAGTGTTGTCTTGCATGTTTGCAAATAAGAGGTTTAGAAGTGCAGCAGCAGAATATTGTTAATATGCAGTCAAGGCCACACAAAGGTAGCACCAACTCTAATTAGAGTGCACTTACACTATGTAATGTGGGCAAGACTCTGAGCAGGTATACTGTAGTGGTTAAAGCTGAAGTGGTATTGCTTGAGGTGAAAGGCAGCAATCATAGGTATGATAAACAAATACTGCACTTGAAATAATTGTTTACAAAAGCATAGTAGTATAGGCATAAACAGCAACAGCACAAATCTTACGATTAGAATACAAAATATATTTTTCTCCTTAGGAACTTAAGAAGTATGGAGTTACTACAGTAGTAAGAGTATGTGAAGCTACTTATGACACTGCTCTGGTAGAAAAGGAAGGCATACAGGTTTTGGTGAGTGGCTTATTCTGACATTATAAAATACTTAGAAATAAAATATTTTGTACTACTTATATTCAGCAGATATTAATACAGAGCCCTGAGGAGTTCTTGAAGATCACTTTTCAAATAAGTTCTAGGGTGTTAAGAGAGTGAGATCTATCTCCCTCCCCCCTTACTATGCAGACTGTGGTATGAAAAAAAAAATCTGGGAGTGAAATAAAATGAGGGAAGACACTTGAGCCAGGCAATGTTGTTATCAGATCTACTAATTGTAAGACACAAATTGAGAAGTGGTGCTTGGGGAATCCTGAAGATCAAATTGATACCCTATGCCTTAAGGGTTGAAGTAGAAATGAGTCTTGTATACTTTCCTGCAGAGTGGAAAAAAATAATATATATATTTTTAAAAAGTTAAGACTGCTTAAATGGAAGAGCTGGCATTGGGGTTGAATGGAAGAGCTGGCATTGGGGTTGCATCAAATTAATATTGGTATCCAAAATATGTAGAAATTGAAAGAATGATTGTCTGAAAATTAAAGGAATCATTATAACTTACAGTGGTTTGATGTGCAGAGAAAAACTATTCACTTCACACATACATTCCAGGATTGGCCCTTTGATGATGGAGCACCACCATCTGTCCAGATTGTTGATGATTGGCTTAATCTCCTGAAAGTTAAATTCCGTGAAGAGCCTGGCTGTTGCATTGCTGTACACTGTGTTGCTGGTCTTGGAAGGTAAGTGGAACTTCTGAGTTCATTAGGATCCACGCTTAATTTCATTTCATGTTCAGTGCTGCTACAAAGTTCTGTGTAGGTGTGCTTATTATGTAGCTGTGTTGTATACCATTATTTATAGAATTGCAGAACCCGAATCTGTCATAAGCCTGTCTGTCCTTAACCCTTTGCCAAACTGCAGTGCCATTAGCTGTTCTGACCTGGGGGAGAAATCACTTGAGAAAAACTAGAGCACAAACAAAACTTAATGCATAATCTTTCCAAGAAAATATTATTGGTGTTCAAGTCTTCTATTTGCAATCTCTTTGGGCTGTAGAAAACTATGACCTTGGTTGGGACCTGGGAAATCTAGTCGGTCACAACTTGAATTGTCAACATAAAGCCTATAAGATTCCTTATAAGCATATCACTGTTATAAAATCAATGCAGTTTCAACTAGCAAGATCACTTACAGTCAGCCTTCCCTAAGCTGGGCCCCTCCAGATGTTTTGGCCTATCCCTATGATCAGCCTCAGTCAGGCTGGCCAGTTGTCAGGGGTGGGAGTTGTTGGTGTCTCCAATGTTTCGGACCACGTTGGGGAAGGCTGTATTGTATTAGAATAAAGGCACGTTTTCCTTTAGTCTATTAAATCTACCATTTTAGTAGCAGGAACCTCATTACAAATATCTTCTAAATACTAAACATCCACCTTTTCCTCTCCCGTCATTATTCAAAGGGGATTTGACAAGGAAGCTCTATGATTGGACGTGGGCCAGTAGTCTGGGAAAGGCGAGCAGTTTTTCTTAAGCTGGTAAACAGTAGCTTCCTACATTCTTCCAGTGTCAACTCATAATTTTCAATAAAACCATGCAGTTTTCAGATGCAGTTTGCATAATGCACTTTTATCATACCTTTGTAGGCTAAAACTGTAGTGTTGTCTAGCCTGTTAGGAAATAGCTGTTCAGGTCCACAAAGTGGGGAAATATAGACATGAGCAAAGAAGGCTCAGAAAGTATTCTGTATAATTTAGCATTCTTTTTTCCAGAGCGCCTGTATTAGTTGCCCTTGCACTCATAGAATGTGGAATGAAGTATGAAGATGCAGTGCAGTTCATAAGACAGTAAGTATTAAACAGCTACCTCATGCATGTCTTTTCATAAGACTGGAAGAGGAGCAGGCATTCTTGTCCTCCAGATCTGTTGGGCTCATGGGAGTTGCAGGCCAAAACATCTGGAGGGTTCCAGGTCGCCTGCCCTTGCTATGGAGAGTGACTATTGAAAAAGCTTCCTAACTCGAATGTTTTACTTAGCATAGGTCTAGTTGCGTAGCGCCATGTGCAATACAAGCTTTAACTGTCAGCTGCCTTTAATACTTCTACAGACCCTCTCCTTGCATCCCCCACAGCCTTATGAATGCTGTAACACTACAGCAGTAAGAGCTCACAAAGTGAGTCAACAGTAGATTACACAAAAAAACACAAAGGAAGAAATGCAAAAATCTGTAGCTACAATGGGATCAGAACTGTAAGCTGTGACTTTGAAGCAGAATTGGGGGCTGAAAGCTGTGGTATGCATATGAGCCATGTTTAAATTTAAGCATCTTGCACTCTTACCTTTCCTTCCCCATGCTGCTCATTCAGAAGAGGCTACTTCATGTGGATATTGTTTCATTCAGCATAACTTAAAATATTTATTGATGCAGTCTGAAACAATCCTATGGCAAATCTAACATTTTTGGTCTAGACACTTTCAACCCTTTTCCTTTCTTTTTCTTTTTTTTTTTACAAACTGCCAAACTCAGGTTTGTATATATAATCTATGAGACAGAAAATTAATTCTGTCCTTGAAGGGACTATTACTCAAATGATAATAATGTCAACTGTATACTCTACATCATTAGTAGCTGATAAATGGATTAAATATTTGGTGGGCAACTGAACCTCACCTTAGGCAGAACATGGTCAAGAATGAAGCTGTTGTTTGTGACACTTGCATTTTTAACTCATTCATCTATCCTATGCTTGAATTTTATTTAGGAAGCGACGTGGAGCCTTTAACAGCAAGCAGCTTCTCTATTTGGAGAAATATCGTCCCAAAATGCGCCTGCGTTTTAAAGATTCAAATGGTCATCGTAACAACTGTTGTATTCAGTAAAAACCGAGCTGCCTATATTGCTGCTTTGGAAGTAGAAGGCTAAAACTAGAATTGGGCATCTTACTTGGAAAACTACATGTATGTCTAACTAGGTTACATGAAGCTTCTATAGGAGTAGGCCACAGTGTTGGCAGGAGAGCAGCTTTGTTTAGATGATGATGATCTTTGTAGAGAACAAGAAATGTACATGGCCTTTAATATGTCTTACTTGTAATTTGTATCATTAAACTATCCTTAATCATGTAGTTCGTTTTTTTTTTTTCAGTTGAAGTCCCAGTAGTCAAATCTACCACACCATGAGTAGAGATTAGGTGCCAAAAGCCCAGTACTTTAGTTCTGTATATCACAGTGTAATTCCTTAGTAACTACAGCTATCTGGACCTTTGCCCTCTTCTCGATTGTCTTCTGTTTTTTGTTGATAGGGCTTCATAGAACAATCCCTATTCACTATGTTTTGTTTCCCACAATCGCACTAGAATGAGCATCAGGATTTGCACACAATTTACTGACTTAGTCACTTTTGGTGTCTAAACTTTTGTTACTTAACCCTCTTCATTCACATACATTCTCTGGTTACTCATAGAAAATAATCCTTCACACTGTACAGAAGCACACAAGTCTTTAATGTCTCCAGACAAAAAGCCTTACAGTTAAATAGATATTGGCACTTAATGTGCAACTTTAGCAGAGAGCCTGTAAAAGGATGGGGGAAGGGACTAATTAATATTTCTAGTAAAAATGTTGCCTTTTGTCTTGTGCAGGAAGTATAGAATATGCCCTTTACTTTAGTAATTATTTTTTTAATGTAGAAATGCTTTATTGTAGCTGAAAATTCTTAATCATAAAATTTCTGAAGATCTTGTAATATCTTTTATCGTACTTATTGGAAGTTGTTTACCAACTATTGCTTTGTTGGAAGTGATTTTGTTTTTTCCTTGAGTTTCTGCCATGAATCTGGCAGACCTCTGTAATATTTTGTATGCCTTTTGAGCTGCGTAACTTAATATTTGGATACTTGATAATTTGTTATGTAATTGATAAAAATGGTGGTGTGTATTAATGTTCAACCATATATTTATACTGTCTTGGGAATGTGTGGTTATAGTACTGTGGGAGAAATAATTTGCCAGTGTTCACCAGCTTGTAAAACCTAGTGCGAGAGCTCAAACATCTAAATAAACTCAAAGCTGCATAGCAGGTGACTTGAGATTTTGTCTTTGGGTTAAGGGAGGGCAAGGAAGCACACAGGTCTAAATCTTGCTATGAACATCTTTAATGTTGAATTCCAGTGTAAGAAGTATGTTATTCCCCTGAGGCAAATACATGATTGGGTTTGTGTGTGTATGTTGTTTTTCCAGAGTCATTGATTTTAACAACTGTAATTGCCCTTAGCAAGTGTCATGGTTCGGAAATCTGGAATCATTTAAATAATCCTACATGTATATACAAAACAAAATCATTGCTATATCTGTTGCAATTGATGTTTTCCCCTGAAGAAACATTGCATTTTTAAAACTAATTTTGTCAAGTAACAGCCTTGGGTTTGTTTGCCAGCTCTAAAGCATGGTTTCCCCAAAGTAATATGCTGTTAATCAATTGTATTAATGTCCATATCTGATGTAAAAGGCTCAAGAAAATTTTCACTGTCAATACTCTTTTGTTTTATCAGCACTAAATTTTTGAGACACAAAGAGCAGTGTTGGTGCACTAGAAAAATGTCACAATCTTCAGCTGGGCAGTACTTTTAATTAGGTCCAACTAAAATGTCATAATATTGTGAACTAAAACCCTGCTTATTGTTGTGTGCCATTTTGGTTGATTGCCCAACTGGATTTTGAAACAGTAAATCTGATCATATAATCAGTCACAAAACATGTTTGTGACACTATTTCAGAATGTATGGAGAGCCAATGAGAAAGATGCTTTCAGTGAGTCATCTGGTCTCTGCTGTAGTCGCCAAGCTAGATGTAAAATGCTGATGGTTCATTTTGCAACTGGATTCTAAGGGCCAAACTTGATGTGAGGCTTAACATGTCACCAGGAAGCTCATCAATTGTTCCTAATGGGTGAGGGAGTCTTTTTAATTGAGACTACCAAAAGGGAAGCAAAGTTTTTTTCCCCCTTTCCTCTTCATTGTCCTGAAAATTAAATGCCCCCACAACTCCCAATAAAAAACCTGAAGGAGTGTCTAATCAGGAAACTGGAAGCTAAGGCCCATGCCTCAACAGACTTGCCCTGTGATCAGTGATGATGTGCAATGTCATAAATTGGGTTTGCTTACAACTTAATCCTCCATAAACCCCCACTTTTCCTTGGTCTTTTAGGCCCAAATCTTGATTGGGAAGATGGAGTGCCTGAGATGAGCAATGATTCTCTCCCCATTGTCCTGATCTTGTATTGCCTTATGAAACATCTAAACCTTATTGTTTTGCTAAAGGAATGCTCCTGTGAATTGATTTCATGCCAGTTTGTTACATCAGTAGCTTGCAGGATGGGTTGCTGGCAAGACAGTGAGAAGGAGCGGTCTTCTGCCAGTAAGGCTAGATGCTTCCTAAAGCAATACAGGACCAGAACAAAGTGGGGCATCTTTGCTGATCAAGGAAAACAGTGCTGTGTAGAACTGAAATTAGCAGTTACTGTCAATAAGTTAGCAAAGTCAGACAACAATTTCCAGTATTGGGTGAGTTTCCCATAAACATTATGAAAAACCAAAAGTTTACAAAATGGCCAATCAAGCCATTTAAGAGCAGTTCACATTTAGTCATGTCTATGCAGTCTGAGATCCAGGTTTTACTTAGCTACGTAGGGTTGGATCTAGATTTAGGCATGGGAAACGACTGGTGGAAAATGGCATCCCCACTCCTCCCCATAGCAGCCACTTTAAAATGCTACACAGAGGAATGGAAGACCACTGAATGGATGTGGTGGGGGTAGGAGGGGTATCCCCCAAATTCAGACTGAAGCACCTTCTGTGAGCAGAGACCTTCCATTCATGGGTGGCAGATCTTGGTTCTAACCCATAATAGCTGGCTGTTCACAGACAGGCTCCCACACATCCTTATAAACAATCACTCTACATATATACTCACTGCCTGCTATATTTATTTAGGTGTTTGTTGTTTTCACCTAGCTTTCTTTGCAGTCTTACAATAAATAATGCAGCACAATGCAATTGGCACAAATAAGGCATTTCTGGTAGAAATGGATACTTTGAAACTATTCTGGCACTTCCTGTAACTCTCAAAAGTGTTTCTTTGTTGTATGTCTTTCTGCTGGATTCATTTGCTTTCATTTCATTCCCTCTGGAGATTTAGATCCTAGTCTTACCCATTTAAGTTGGATGTCTCATGGTTTATCACAAACTGGAAAGAACATAAGAAACTGTATCACTGTTACCAAATACTCCAGGACAGTTGCAACAGATAGATTAAATACTCCCATAATGCCTAGTGCCTGGAAGGACCAATCCACAGAGACTGAGCAAGCTATTTTGACACAAACAGCATCAAATGGTACCACCTATGGTGGTAATAATATAAACTAAGCGCACAATCCTATGCATGTTGAGATGCTGGGAGCTGTAGGACTTTTTTCTGATAAACCAGCTGCGCCCCTTCCTAGAGTTGGAAGACCTAAAGATGGTAGTGCATGCACTGGTAACTTCGAGGCTCGACTTCTGCAATGCGCTGTACATAGAACTACCTCTGCCTAGTCCGGAAACTTCAACTAGTTTAAAATATGGCAGCCAGGTTGATCACCGGTACACCTAGGGGTGACCATATCACACCAGCTTTAAAATCACTTCACTGGCTGCCAATTTCTGAGCAAGTTCAAAGTGTTGGTCATCACCTTTAAAGCCCTACATGGGAAGAATTTGCTACAATCAGCCAAAACTAGGCTGACAACCATTACCCAGAGGACCTTCTCTTCTGCTGCTCCCAGTCTGTGGAATGACCTGCTGGAGGAGATTTGTCAACTTAATAGCCTCTTTGTCTCTAAGAAAGCCATAAAGACCGATCTCTTCTGGCAGGCCTACCCAGTTGAATTTTAAGAGCTTTATTGGAATTTTAATAATGTATTAGTTTTATGTGTTTTTAATCAGTTTTATGTATTTTATATTTGATGTTGTTCCCCACCTCGATCCAGAGGGAGAGGCGAGTAAGAAATAATAATAATAATAATAATAATAATAATAATAATAATAATAATTGCATTGGATTCTGCCCTAAAACATGGGTCATTTGCTGTCCTATAAGGGTAGCCCAACACTTGCCTCTTGAGCAAGGAGGTAGAGGAGCAGGACCAGGAGGCACTGAGGATTGCCAGTGGGTCCCCTTGCAAGGGTATGGGCTTCAGCAGGTGTCCAACTATGCGTCTCTATGGCACCAGGCCTAGAAGTGCATAATATTGTAAGAGCAAGCTAGAAACGAAGGAGGGAGGAACTGTATGGTACTGCATTTGTGTGAATTTGCTGTTATGTGTAGTTTATAGTACAAAGAGGTGGGCATGCCAGAACATAGTGCAACTTCGGACTTATTTTATTAGGGATGATGGCAGCAATTTTTCTTGTAGTGCTACCATTGTACTTGATAGGCCTAACTCATGCAGAAAATAATATGTCAATTAACTCAAAGTTAATGGAGATGGAGAGGTCTTACTGCTATGAGGAAACAGCCTTGCTGCCAATAAAATTTATTTTCTTCCCTTTTGACAAACTACACACACACAATATCCATTGATATGTGGTCAGTAACGCTGGAGATGGCGTATAAGTCTTTCAAAGAGACCAATACCACAACAGTTCTGAAGGGTCAGAGCACTGAAGCAAAAGAGGGGGTAGGCTTGCCTGAGTTTTCTGAATTTTGTTTGCTTAAAGGGCTACATGAGTGTTTGTGCCATCAAGCAGTGAAATGCTCAACCCAAACAATTCTTTTAAAAATAAAAAAAATGCAAATTGCACCTTTAGAATAAAGCCTAGAATTGGGGAGGTGGAGTTGTGTCTAGTCCAATAAGTGCCAGCGACAGTCATACAACTATATTACATACAAAAACAAAAAGCTCAACAAAAATGGTGGGTTAGTGATGGGGCAGGTATGTTTCACCAGGGACCTACAATTGCTATAATGTGAATGCTGGGTTCTCAGCCACAACCATGTGCAATATGTGGGAAAGAAATCTGTATCCATGCAACTAAAGAGTTACAAAGGCCTTAAATTGCCCTGCCCTTTTCAGCTGCAGTTGTACATTCTCCCCTGGAGGGCAGAAGCAAGGATAATGTTACTGAGCAAGAGAAAAGAGTAAAATGTAAGGGGAAAACAGGGCAGAGTAAAGAAACCATTACATATCTTGACTACTCATGTAAATAAACGTTCATGGATTGGGATAACCTCTTCACCATGGAGATCTTGTATCAATTTGCAACGTGATTCATACATTTAACCATGCATATAAAGAGTATATGAATATGTGGAATATGAGCATATAGAGAACAATCCAGTTTGCAATAATAAAATGTGAGCTTGAAAACAATGATACAGGGAATAGTTTTGAATGGATCCCTTAGAAATAGCATTTGAGGGGAGTGTGGGGGGGTAGGGTAGAGAGTACTTATAGATATATTTAGTTAGAAATGTATACCCTGCCACTTGACATAACATTGCCCGCTGTATGGCCAACAACAATATAAAAATAATTGCACACAAAATGTACAATTAGACATAATCAAAGGCACAGTCTAAATAAGTTGCATTGTGTGTCCTCAGATCACCGCAGCAGCATCACCAAATTGTTTTAAATAAAATTGTAGGGTTCTTTTCTCGTTGCTGGATTACAGCTGATATACAGTGGGTGTGGCCCCCAGTGAGCTCCTGGGGCAGAAATTGGCCCTTGGACTTTCCAAAGCTGCCCATCCTTGACACGGGATTAAAAACTGAACCTCATCACTATAGTGCTATTGTACCATAAGAGAGGAGACATTGGAGGTCCAAAGCAGACACTGGGGGAAAGGATTCTCCTAATTGTTTATCCCCCTCCTAGCACTGTATCTACTCATAATGTAAGAAATTGGCCCTTGGACTTTCCAAAGCTGCCCATCCTTGACACGGGATTAAAAACTGAACCTCATCACTATAGTGCTATTGTACCATAAGAGAGGAGACATTGGAGGTCCAAAGCAGACACTGGGGGAAAGGATTCTCCTAATTGTTTATCCCCCTCCTAGCACTGTATCTACTCATAATGTAAGAAAAACCTGTTTGGATTTGCTATTGCGGCAAGGTCACAATTTCTGCTGGAGCAGAGCCCAGCCTGGCTCTGTCCACTTGCCAGAGGCGTCAGCTTCTGCTCTAGTGCCCTGAATCTGCCTCATCCCCAACTGGATAGCAGAACACCATCTTAACTGCTAAGGCGTGGTGGCAAAAGGAACGGGGGAAATAATTCTGCCTCTGCAGAGCGGATAAGAGGCTCAAAGAGTCATGTATAGTTCTGTATGTAATAACAGCCAACATTTATTTGTTTATTACATTTCTGCACCATCCATCAGCCAAAGCTCTTATGACCTTCATTCGAAATGACCTGCAACCTGACTTGATATCAGTGAAAACCAGCAACTTGAGTGAAATCTAGGAACCCCAAATGTAGGAATTTGAAGTTGGAGTCATGAGGCTTGCTGAACTATTGTAAGATTGTCCCTGGAAACAGGTGTTGTTCGACCTGTTATGACCTATGGATGAGAAAACAGTTATGTATTTTATGTTCCATGAAGCACACTCCTGAAAAACTGACTTTGTAATGTCATAGTATATATATGTTGAATGAAATGGCTGATATTTACTTCATTTCTGTTCCCTGAATTAAATCCTCTGAATAAACATCAAACATCTCTGTAGCCCTATTTATGCATTCAGTATCCATAGATACTCAAGATGTATATATCATGGATGGAAAGCTCCACGTCAGATCTACACTTGTTAATCTGAATATCTACAAATGGAACCCATATGTAAAGGAGCATGTGTGCACAGGGCTCTCTATGCAAAATTGGGAACCATTCTAAGGCAGAGGGTGCAACTGCCCCACCCATGTTCCAGTCATGATGCCATTCTGAGATTAGCAACAGGGCTGCTGCACTGTGCCTTCTCTGTCTGTCTCTACTTTCAGTTTGGCCTTGGAGCTGAGACAGTGTGCCACACAATGCCACAGAAGTGAGTTTCTTATATATTGTAGAAGTAAAGAAACCACTTGTGAAGGTGCCTGAATCTATTGTGCACTGTCTGCAGAGTAGAAAGGCCATTGCAGGAGTGAGGGGAATCATGGAAAGAAATGCAGGTTGCTTACCTGTAACTAGTTCTTCGAGTGGTCATCTGTGCAGTCACACATATGGGCTCGCGCCGGCACTGAGCCTCATTCAGGAAACTTCCATAGCTTAGACTTTTGGCGGGAACCCCTCCCCCCACTGTCCTATTGCGCCTGCTCAGGTTCCTGCCTACCTCAGTTCTATGAGCCCGATTTGCCTCGCGAACGAGATATGATATTGATAAAGGAAATGTAAGAGAATAGTTTGCATGCACAACAAAGCACTCTCTTGACCAAGCTGACTACAGCGATGCCAAGAGAGGACGGTGGGTGGGTCGTGTGACTGCACAGATGACCACTCGAAGAACTACAGTTACAGGTAAGCAACCTGCATTTCTTCTTCGTGGTTTCTGTGCATCACACATATGGGTGAATAACCAGCAAAAATTTACTGGAGGAGGGTAGGCTCGCTGGAATATCACTGAAGAATCGAAGAGAGCACAGCTCAACCAAAAGTACAGTCTTTCCTGGCTCTCACATCCAACTTATAATGGGTGATAAAGGTGGAAGTATTGGACCAAGTAGCAGCTCTACACAAGTCTGGAATAGCAACTCCATGATTTAAAGCAGTGGAGGTAGATAGTGCCCGAGTAGAATGTGCCTTCAAAGAGTCTGGTGGCTCTTTCCCTGCTAGCTGGTAAGCTAACGAGATAGTTTGCACAATCCATCGAGCCAATCTTTGAGATGAAACTTGTTTGGTTTACGAAATCTGCTTGACCTGGACTTGTAGAAAGCTAATGCTCGTCTTACGTCCAACGAATGGAGCTTGGAACTCAGAGGGTCCGAGGATGCTTGAAAAAAAGTAGGTAATACAATGTCTTGATTAACATGAAACTCGGAAAAAACTTTTGGAAGAAAAGACGGACCAGGTCTTAAAATTACCTTATCTCGAAAAAAAACTGAGTATAAGGGGGGTCAATGAGAAGAGCACAAAGTTCAGAAGCTCTTCTCACAGAAGTAATAGCGACCAAGAACACAACTTTAAATGTTAAAAGTCTCATGTCAATAGCAGCCAATGGCTCAAATGGCTTTGCAGTCAATGCTGCTAGTACAAGAGAGAGGCTCCATTGAGGAACAACTGAACAAAATGGAGGATGAATGTTGCGCAGACCTTTTAGAAAACATTTGAACAATGGGTGAGTAAAAACAGAAAAATTGCAGACCAAATCATGGTTAACAGAGATAGCTGCTAAATAAACTTTAATAAATGCTGCTTTCAGGCCAGCTTTGTAAAGAGAATAAAGAAAAACGAGAACATCCCGAATAGGGCATGACTTAGGAGCAAACCCTTTGGTAGTAGCAAATTGAACAAATTTGTTCCATTTCCTGTCATAAGAGGCTCTAGTTGAAGGCTTTCTTGCCTCCCGTAGAATAGTTTTGACTGCATGAGGTAGATTAGGTCCTGCCATCTGGCCAGTTTCTCCATGCCGTCAACTGTAGCTGTTTTAGATCTGGATGGAGAACTAAGCCATGGTTCTTGGAGATTAGATCTGGAAGGTGCCATGTCACTCTGTTGGCCAGATTGAGGAGTGAGGTGAACCAAGCCTGTCGTGGCCACCAAGGAGCTATCAGTATGGCATCTGTCTGGTTTCGGGACAGCTTCGTTACTACCCTGGCAATCAGAGGGAACCGAGGGAAGGTGTATACCAGACCTGACTTCCAAATCAACCTGAACGCATCCCCTAGGGATGACTGACCTATCCCTCCTCTTGTGCAGAAAGCATCGCAGACGGCGTTGTCTGGAGTGGCGAAGAGATCTATGACTGGTGTGCCCCAATGAGCGAACAAATGGTGTAATACTACAGGTGACAGTTCCCACTCATGAGTGTCCTGGAAGTTGTGACTGAGGTCGTCTGCCTGGACATTGTCTGTTCCTGCAATATGGATGGCGGAGAGGTGGATATAGTTTGGAATCAACCAATAAAGGATGTCTAAGGTAAGTTGGAGGAGAAGAGGAGAGTGTGTGCCTCCTTCTTTGTTCAGATACCAAACAACTGTGGTATTGTCTGATAAGATTTGAACATGATGCCCTTTGAGATATTTCTCGAAAGCATACAGGGCCTTCTTCACTCCCAGGAGCTCCAGCATGTTGATATGGTAGGTTTTTTTCGAGATATGACAATTTTTCCTGAATCACCAGAGTGTCGCAGTGAGCTCCCCATGCCATTAAGGACGCATCTGTTGTGAGAAAACGCATTGGGCCTGGATCCACAAAGGGTAGGCCTTGCACTAGGTTGTGAAGCTTTGTCCACCACCTGATAGCCAGGCGTAAGGTTGTGGGTAGAACCATTTTGACCTTTCTTGGGTTCATGGAAAGGTCAAAAATGTTCAGGAGGAACTGTTGTAGTGGTCTCATGCGGAGTCTCGTCCATCTGACCACATACACAGAAGCAGCCATGAGGCCTAGCAGCCTTTGAAAAAGGAAAGCAGTGCTTCGCATTGATTCCAGGATGTGTAACGCCAATTTCTGGATGGTCAGAGCCCTGTCTCTTGGAAGAAATGCTTTCCCTAAGGGAGAGTCTAGAAGAACTCCAATAAACTGAATGGTTTGGGTAGGCTGAAAAAAATGATTTGTCCATGTTTATCTGCAGACCCAGATTCAGCAGAAGGGTTTTTACAATGCCCACATCTTTGACGGCCTGATGTTGAGAATGGGACACTAGTAGCCAGTCGTCCAAATAAGGATATAGTTCTATGCCTTCTGTTCTTAGATAAGCACAAACTGCTCCCATGCATTTTGTGAAGACTCTGGGGGCTGTCTTGAGTCCGAACGGAAGAACTGAGAACTGGTAAACGTTCGAACCTATTATGAATCTGAAGAACTTCTGATGAGCAGGATGTATTGCGATGTGGAAATAGGCATCCTTCAGGTCTATAAGGGTAAACCAACGATTTCTCTTTAAGAGAGGGAGGAACATAGCCAGAGTAATCATACGGAATCTTTTTGTTAGAATGAATTTGTTGAGGTTCCTGAGATCCATAATAGGGTGAAGGCCACCATCCCTTTTTGGGACTGTGAAGTAACGGGAGTAAAATCCTGTTGGCAAATTTGAGAGAGGAGTGGCAGTAATGGCACCTTTCTGAAGTAAAGTGGTGACTTCTTGAAGTAATGCCTCTGATGGAGGAGTTACTTTTATGGCACCAGTGAGTGGGCGAGATTTTAATTCTATCTGGTAGCTGTTTTTTACAATGTTTAAGACCCATTTGTCTGATGTAATCATCATCCAAGACTGGTGAAATGATGATAGTAGGTTTCCAAATTTGAGATGTGGAGAGCGACAAAGAGGGATGGAGTCAAAGACACTGTTTTTGTGAATTGTCTTGCCTAGTGTGTTGCTGACAAAAGCGATTTGACTGCTATTGCTTTCTCTGTTGGTACGGAGGTTGCGATGGAGGGGCCTGGTAGCATTGCTGACGATCCTGAAACTGACGTGAGGGATACGGCTGCTGTCTAAACCACTTACGTGGGCGGTAAGGTTGTGGCACGGTTGGGATAAACTCCATCTTGCGCACAGTAATTTTTGCCTTCTGGATAGTATCCATAGCAGTGTCTGTGGATGAATGAAACAAACCTTCTCCATCAAATGGCAAATCCTCTATCCGGGATCTTGATTCCTGAGAAAGGTTAGAAGATTGGAGCCAGGCATGTCTTCATAAAGCTACTGCTCCAATCATGGCTTTTGAGGCACAGTCTGTTTTGTGTCTAGATGTTGTAAGCTCTTGTTTAAACAGGTGGATAGCCTCTGTATGGAAAACTTGTGCCAGTTCCCTTTGTTCATCTGGCAGGTATGTCATAAGTGAAGACATTTTGTCCCAAAGAAAATGTTGATACCTAGCCATCATGGCTTGGTAATTAGCAACTTTCATCCCTAAAGCTGCGGAGGAGTAGATCCTATGACGAAACATGTTCAACTTTCTGCCTTCCTTATCAGTAGGGGCAGAATGGGTTTTAGTGGACTTGCCCTGAGCTGCCTCCACTATGACTGAGTTAGGTTTTGGGTGCACAAACAAAAAGGAGGCATCCTTCTTCTGGACTTTATAAAGTGAATCCAGATGTTTAGATACTGGTCCCACTGTAGATGGGTTTTTCCACGATTGCTGGGCAGTGTGCAAGAGAGTAGGAACATAAGGAACTGCCAACGGAGTGGAGGATTCCCTATACGTAACATCAAAAATGGGATCAACAATTTTTTCCTCAGGTTGTTGGTGCTCTATGCCTAAGGATTGAGCCATACGAAGCATCTGCTCTGTGAAATTCCCAAGCTCCACGGATGGGGAGGCACGTTCTGTAGTCCCAATGACATCATCCGGTGACGGTACCAATGGAGGGGCTGTTGCTACCGACGATGAGTCTGATGCATAATCTTCAACAGATTGCAGCGAGGATGGAGTCAGCACTTCGGTGAGCTGCGTTGGTACCAAGGGTTCCTGCGGTGGTACCGAGATTGTTGCCGAGGGCAGTCGTTGAGGAGGCTGTAGAGGGCCGAACGGTTGATCCGCGAGGAGCCGCTGGCCCGTGTATGGGTCGAAAGCATATCGGTACCAATGCGGGTCCTCGAGCTGGTCTCGGCCTTGACAGGGTAAGTTGGAATGCGAAACCGAGGAACGGACAGAGCGATCGGAATATCGGTCCCAGTCCCGTGAAGGCGAGCGAGAGCAAGACCGATAATGGCGGCAGCCTGAGTCACACCTAGAGCTCCGAGAAGCCATCGCTACCGAGCGGACTGACTGCGGTCTAGCTGGCGTGGTTAGCGGCGGGGAGTCAAAGATTTCGCCTTCCGATACCAACGCTGGAGGTGGTCTCGTTGACAGGTGCGTCGAGCTTGGAGGGCCTGTCATGGAAGGCGGTGCAGAAGGGTGCCCTTCATGGGTCATCGCTGGAGGCACAGGTCTGCTCAGTACCGAGGGTGACCCCGAAGGGGCCGGTATCGATGTTCTGATGGGTACTGAGGTCGATTCCGAAGGAGACAGTACCGATGGTGTCAAAATGGCTGGGCGATTTTTCGAAGATTTTTTGATATGCTTTGCTTTCGCCTTCTTTTTCCACCTCACCTCTTCGTGAGGTTGGTTGGTAGCCTTTTTAGCCTTCTTCGCTTTAACTCCGGCAGAAGCGGGAGCAGGCATTGCTGAGTTAGAATGACTTACAGCAAAGCCCCATGTTCCCCAGATTCCGAGGCAGCCACAGGCATGGAGGGAATTTGAGGTGGGGTATCCACCGCCTCCAATGCTTTTTTCCACAATAGGCCCCTCAATCTATCAGCCCTGTTCCGTCGGGCTTGGCGCGAAAAGCTCATACAGTGAGCGCAAGCTTCAACAATATGTGACTCCCCTAGGCAGAGGAGGCACAGTGAGTGACCGTCAGTAAGGGCAAGTTTTGCCCTGCACCTCGAGCAGGTTTTGAATAATGCTGTCTGCGCCATAAGCTGATAACGTAGAAGATTTTTTTTAAAAAACTAACAACACTATCCTAAATATTACTAAATAATCTAAGCTAAACTAATTAACTATTACTCTATTTTTTAGAGAAAGAATACGAACGGAGTTCAAAGAGAAGTCTCCTGCAAGGCAAACAGCAGAGCGGTTGAAAAAGAACTGAGGTAGGCGGGAACCTGAGCATGCACAATAGGACGGTGGTGGGAGGGGTTCCTGCCAAAAGTCTAAGCTATGGAAGTTTTCTGAATGAGGCTCGGCGCCGGCACGAGCCCATATGTGTGATGCACAGAGACCACGAAGAAGAACTGGGGGCTTCAGCTGTTGGTAGAAAGACATTGTCTGGACACCAGTTCTCTCCAATGAGAAACATCAGAGGGATAGACCTTGCATACACATTTTTCAGTGCCTTGATTAACCTATCTGGTGCCCAGACCTTATCGCTGCTCAGTCACCAGATCTACCAGAAATGGTAGATCTGTTCTCTGATGATATTAGGGCTTTTAAAAAATGTGCAACCACACACAAAATGTACAGTTCAAAGAAAAGTATGCAGTTCCAAACAAATTTTGCTGTAGTTCAAAATTGAAGCCATGCAAAAGTTCCATTGTTAGCTGATTTAAAAAGTGGCTGATAACAATATGAATAAAGTGAATAGTCCAGGCTGCTCTAGAAATCTAAACCCTGATCAAGCATATTCATTCTCCTTCTACTGCTAAAGACACTCCCCACAGTCTGGATCTTGTGATAATGGTACAATGACTTTATTCTGCAATGCAGGGGATTTTAAGCCGGATGTATTTTCTGCACTGAACAATTCCTTGCTAAATCTGTCACAGCAATGTTCCTGGTTTGCCTGAAACATACATGGCATTATTATTATTCCAGCTTTGGACACTGCCCTGAGTAAGGCTTGCATTTAGAACTCTTGTTCCTCAAGCTTGAACTTTTTTGTTTTGTTTTGTTGAAATTTTACAATAAATTATATATATAAAAAAGCCTGAACTCAGACAGTGGAAGCCACTGTCCTGGGGAACTAGTGCTGTCATGATTTAGGCCACACAACCCTATACATATTTACCTGGGATTAAGCCCCGCTGAAAACAATGAAACTAACCTTTCAGTAGGTATGTTTAAATTTGCACTGTTAAAATTATTTTCTCTCTTCCCCTTTACTCTATATACATGTGTTTTCATAAAAACATTGTATGGTAGAATTGCAGTCCCTGCTTTTGTTGTCAATATGGATATATGTCTGCATGAACACATGCATGAACGCATGATTAGTCATAGAAAGGAGAACATGAATTACATCAATAACACGTTTGTTCAGTGAAGATAGTTTGCCATCTGTGTAGTTTAAAGGTGCAAGTCTACACATATATTACTTGGGAGTAAGCCCAATTGAACTGCGTAGAAAGTATCCCCGAGTAAACTACAGGATTGAGCTGTATGACTTCTTGTGGACTTTGCCTGCTTTTTAAATAAATGTTCCAAACAGTATATTGTTTGGCAGTTCATTTCTTCTCAAAGGGATTAAGTGACTGAATGACTGATTCTCAATTATATTCATGTTGGTTTTTTTTTTTTTAAATGACCCTCCTTTTTTACCCATGAATGCTGCAAAACTCACACAGGCCCACAGTAGCATAACAGGTGAAATGGGAGGAGAGAAGCTGTAGAACGTGCTCTTCAGTTGGAAATCGTTGTCCCGACTCATAAAACTATCTGTTGTATTTGCATAAAATATTATTCCAAACGGAGCAACTATTTCACATAGTCCCCAATGGTAAGTTTGCAAATCATTCTTTGGTTCCATCGTGCAGCAAAATAATTACCAATATATTTGATGCAGAGGTCTGCCTGTTGTTTAATATGGGCAGGTGTGCATGTGCATGCTCTGATCTGATGTTTGATGCCTTGGTAGAAGACACTGGACTGTACCTATCCCACAAAATTGTGTGGTTGTAGCATATTTTGCATTGGCAGTTACAATGAAAGTTAACTCCACTCAGAACACTGTGAAATCCAGCTTTTCCTTATCATCATGGGACAGGAAGAAATTTACCAAAACAATCACTACTAGTATGTGTCAGTTCTTCTACATTATGGAAATTTAAGGTAGTAACTTCCATTATCAACCTATAAAGTTTAATTCATTAAATTCAGTGTTGGGGCTCTGCTTTTGACCCAATTAAAATAGGGTATTTGTACATTTTATGAAGTTTTTTTTTACATGAAATCCAACTCAGCTGTCAATTTCTGAATTCTTTCAACTCACATTTTAGTATGAAGTCATAACTGTGAAAATAAAAAGGGGGAAATTGGCATCTCTTTCATGTGCTGCTACTCCTGTTTTACTTAGGCTACCTCCACAAGAGAGGTTTAATGCTCTTTGAAGGCTCATTATAAATTTTACCTCCACACCAGCGGAGCGCAAAACGGGCGTAGAGGCGCGTTATCTCCCGGATTATGCGCATTATCGAATGCGCGTTAAATAGCGACTTTTATTTTGCTCCGGCCGTTAAAGCGCATTTTCGCCGTGTGAACAAGCGATTATGCACATTAACTTCTTGTAAAGCGCTTTTTGGACATCAATTAATGCGCTTCGCCGCCTCTCGCCGCCTCCCGTGCAGAGGGATTAGGAGTAAATGCGCCTCCGCGATAATGCGCATAATCCCCGAACCGGGCGCAAAAGCGCATCCTTGTGGAGGGGGCCTTAGATATACTTAGATATACTTTTATTAAGATATAGTGGAACATACAAAATATTAGCTGTTTCCCATCTAGGGAAAGTAGAGATAGGCAAATGAAACACTTCATTTTCTTCAATCAGCCAGCAGACTTGTGACCAGAGTTTAATTTGAGCCAGAGCTTAGATCTGAAATCTATTTTGAATGCAGAGAACACACTAAGTGGTTCAAAGAAATGAGAGACTTCAGATGTGACAGAGATGCAACTCTTCTAGTGAATAATTCCTATTGAATTCAGGCACTAGTTCACACACAGAGAGCCAATGAAATATGGTCCTGGATCAAACTTTTGTGGACCACATAACCCACTTTGTCATAACGGTTTATACCGCAATAAATGTGCTAAGATTTTAAGGTGCCACCAGACCATTAGTTTGGCTGTAACAGGTGAAAACATTGACCCCTTAGAATTTGTTTTGGGCTGGTGGCTGGAGCATTTGAGGTGTGACCATGCACATGCCACTGGATGGACTGATCATCTTTATTAAAAAGCAAATAAAACAAAAACAGCCTGCCTGTTGAAAGCAGGTTCTGATGTTTTGTACTTACATGGATTTTCCTTTTGCAAGGGAAGCATTCAATAATGCATTACCCCATTTACAATTGCGCGGTCCAGGAACAATTTTACCTTCTCATACGGAGGTTTTTTTGTTTTGTTTTGTTAAGTAGGCCCCAAAGGGATTTACTTCTGAATAAAGATGTTTTGGATTACACCGTTAGTTATAACAACCGACGAGCTTCAATCTAGATTAAAATGTGTTGCTTCCTAGGAACAGTGCGTAGGCTCAACACCGTTATGTTGTTATGCCAAATACCGCACAGACCAACCCTGTCTTCCTCAGCATTTTATCCATGTTGGGGTTGGAAATAATACCTAATAAAATGTATATATGTATTTAAAACATATAAAAGGAGGGACGCCACCGTTATTTCCCTCATAAGACTTTCGCGCTCCAAGCGCCCTTCATAAAGGCCCTTTAAACTGTCATGGGATTGACAGAAGAACAAAACACGCCCCACGCTCCCCAACGGATTTCTGAGACGAGCTTCTCGCGAGGGGGGAAAGGAGGGGGTTCGACGCATGCGCGCGCGCCGCCACGCGCCGAGTAAACAGCGCCGTCACGTGAAGGAGGCCTCCGCCGCCCGCTCACCAGCCTCACTTTCCCTCCCCCCCTGCTGCCGATCTCAAGTGGGCGCTCTTGAAGACAAGCGTGGGCATGCGGCCGGCTGGCCGGCAGCAAATGTCAGCTCCGAAGGGCGGGAGGGACCACCCGCTGGCCGGGGGAGGGGAAGCAGAGGAAGAGAGAGAGAAGAAACCCGGACGTGTTCCCCTCAGCCAGCCAAGCAGCAACAGCCACCAGTTCTGACTCCGCCCACTTTCAACCCTCCCTCGCGCCTTTCCACTTCCGCACGGTAGCTTCCCCCCCTCCCCCGCACCCCCGGCCTGGGGCTGCGGAGCAAGAAGAGAGACATAAGCGAGGGGAGGAAAAACAACCACCACCACCCGGCCAAGCGAGGGAGAGCGCGCGCGCGCCCCTGGCCGACGCAGGTAAATACCGTCTTCAGGCGGGGGCGGGGGGACGACGGGGGCTGAGAACCGCGGCCTAGCTAGGAAGCTGCGGGGCTGCCTGTATATCTTAAAGCTGCTGACGGATCACAGCCAGCGTATGCCATCCACCCGACCCTCCTCCTCCCGCGGGAATGGGCCTGCACTCGAACCCCCATGATCCGGGTCTTCCTGCCCCCACCAGCTCCCTCATGCTGATACTCCACTACTCCCCCCCCCTTTTTTCCCGGGCCTCTTCTCATGACCCCTTCCCTTGTGCGCTCCCTGCTGGCTCTCGATTCCCACCAGGCTGTCTGTTGACCAAGGATCCCTCTGGATGCTCACCTGGAGGCCTCTTCTCCTAATTTTATTCCATGCTTCTGGTCTCTCAGCTTCCCTTCGCGATGGCCACGCTCTCTTGATGGTTCTCCCTAGCCCTCCAGGCTTAGCAGCACAAGCCTTAAGCAAGCCTGCTTACTCAGAAATAAAGGCGGCTGAGTTCAAGGACTTGCTCCTTAGTATGTGTGTGTGTGTGTGTGTGAGGATTTCAGCCTTATAGTAAGAAGTATGCCTCAGTTAGCTCAGTGGGATTTACTCCCAGGTGGGAGGATGGAAGATAATGGCTACTAGTCCTGATGGCTAGATGCTACCTCCAGTATCTGAGGGGAGTATGCCTATATACACCAGATGCTGGAGAATACAACTGGGTGGCTGTTATCACACTCTTGTCCTGCTTGTGGGATTCCTGTGGGCAGTTGGTTGGCCACTGTGGGAAGAGAATGCTGGACTAGATGGATCCTTGGTCTGATCCAGCAGGATTCTTATGTTCTTAAGTGTGTATAGCAGGGGTTGGGGAACATGGGACCTTCTAGATGTTGGCCTGCAACTCCCATCAGCCCTGTTCAGCATAGCCAATAGTGAGGGATGATGGGGTTGCAGTCTTAACACCATCTGGTGGGCCACCTGCTTTCTTTCCTTGGTATATATGTGATCACAACATTAACCTTTTAGCTGTCAATGGTGTGGTGATGGTTATGTATTTACATGTTTGTACACTGTATTAATTGTTCTAGAATAATTCTCCAGGGCCTTTGCTTTGCAGTCCTTGAACTATCACACTTTCCCTATCAGCATGTATTGTAAGGGTGGTGAGGCGGGGGCAATAATTCACCTTTTTGTGATTCTTTAATCAAACTTATTTTGTGTATGACAGGATAATTAATTACTATTTTAGTGGATAACTAATCACCATAAAATGTTCTTGAGCTTGTGCCCAAATGTTTGCCTTGTTCCAAAACCTGCACTTTTCCATGTGTGCACAATGTTCCAAAACCACTACTAGATCTTTATTGCATTACTCAAGTCCAGCTCTCCCCTCCTAGCCACTGATCACGATTGTTTTTTAATTTGTTACAACACCCTTGCCTTCATTTTTTATGCCCTCTCCTTTCTCCATCTAGAGAAAATGTCCTCTCAACAAATGTTGATGTTCTCTCTGAAATTTCCTACTGATTTGATCTTGTGCATTATTCGTGCTTCTATTTGAAACATGTCACAAACATGTACATATGTAGCACCTTCCCAATAAGGACTAGGTTTTTACATTTTTCAGATGTAAGTTTGAAAATTGTTCAGCCACTTAGAAATCTGTCACAGAATATAAAATATACGTTAACAGTATAACAGCAATTTTCAGACAAGGGTTATGATCCTTTATTGCACTTGCTCAGGATGCGGCTTCTTTTGTATTTTACCGTTGGCTGATTATGGATGCTTTCAAATTTAGATTCTCAAGGATGCCAAAATACTGTGTGTGGGCTCAATCCAGCCTTCAGCCAGGTTGTGAGAAATCTGTTCACCTTGTCTCTCTTCCCATCTTATCTGTTTTCTGAGTTGTTGTCTGAACATTATAACTGTTGTCTTACTACATGATCAGAGGCAGCAAATAACTTTGAGGTGGAATGTAGCTAAGTTTCTAGTGACCTGATCCTACCATGGTTCACTAAGTAGACCCACAGAATTCATTGCAATTTACTCCCAATAAGCATGGCTAGGATTGCAGTCAGTTCCATGTAAGTGTTCATGTGAAACAGGCTTCTATAATCTTTGGCCAGATTGGAAAGTTTCTCCAGAAATCCTGAATTAAAATATGGATGTGTTAAATGTATTATAATAAAGTTAGGCAGGTGTGAGAAATGTTATTGTTGCACATTCTGCTGATTACATCAGTAGCTCTTGTACGTGTGTTTTGTGAACAATTGAAGTGTGGTGAGAGGTTGTCTTACTTTGTAACCTTAATTCTTATTGACTTGTTTATTCTGTAGTATTTCTAGGATAATCTAGTTGGCCGCATGGGAGTAAATACTTTGATTCAAAAGGGAAACATTACAGTATTGGAGGGTTGCCATAATATAGCCATGCTGTTGAATTTAGGAACAGAATAAGCAATGAAAGAGGTTGTAGGTTATGGCGAACTGATTTAAACACATTTATTGTATTAGCTTACAGCTACTTTTTCTGGATGGCTTTATAATTACCGTTCTCTTTTGGCTACTTTTGTCTGTACCTTTAAATAATTATTGATTTAATCTTCGATACTACTTCTGAATTTTCTGTTTCACACCTGTTGCCTCTGTCTACACAGTTAAGTAGTAGATTTCCTGCTTCGCTCAACTTTTGTGACTTTCACATGCTCCCTAGCATGTTTTCAACTCCATCCTCTTGCCCCGTCAGTGCACGGCTTTGGAGCCTGCCCCTCTAGTACATTCTATCTTGATTTTTCAATGTAGGCTGAGAATGCTGCCTTTAACTAGATCATCTCTGTGTCAAATCTTAGCCGTTAGGGCATGACAAGAGGCGTTCCCAATGGCTGCTTTGCAGTTGTAGAACTTTTCCCTAGGGCTCCATCAAAGCCTGAATCTCAGAGTTTCCTGGATACACTTTAAGACTTAGTGTTTAAGCAGGTGTTGCTTTTGAATAGTATTTGTAAAAAAATGGTTATTTTATTCTGCTGGGTTTATGGGGTTGCATTTCTTTTTACATCATACCTGTCCTTAGATAATTGGCGGGATAAAAATAAATTGAAATAAATCCCCTAAAAGTTACATACCAATTTCTATGGTTTTATAGACATTTTAGGGTTCCGGTTACATACCACCTTTGTCTGGGGTAGCATGGTAGGGGACAGTGATAGGGATATGGAAGCTGAGGTCTTGGCCATGGAAATCTAGCCACTAATTTCTGTACTATATTCCAGTATTTGACTGCCTGATACATGATTGTTATGATTGATGTGGGTATTAGCTTAAACAGTACTGTCTCTTTAAGTCTTTAAGGGAGATCTGTCAAACCTGCAGCCTCTAGTCTGTATGTGGTCTGCCAGACATCAATTCCCACCAGGAAATTGTTCTTTGCAGCCTGAAATAGTATAACATAGGCATGCCACTTATACTTGGGGACCACAGTTTGACATGCCTGTTAAAGAGTCATCCTGATTTGGTAGGTTACCCAAATTGTTTAGAAACACCTGTATGTAGTATAGAAGTGCTAAGTATGAGCAGTGGACTAACCTGGCAGTATTAACACATTTAATTAGACATTCAAGTTATTTCTGTGGTGCTTATTTAAAAGTAAGTTTGCTAAGGATCAAATTGTAACTTATAAAAATGTAACTGGATGAAGTTGTTGAAATTTCAACAGTAGCTCAACAACAAATCTTTATTGCAGTCAATAGACCATTCCAGCATACCAAATAAGTTACATACAAAAGGACTGAGCATACATTTAGTTTTTGAAAAGACAATTAGTCATAGAGGGTCTAATAGAAATGGCCAAGTTAAAAAATTTGGCCATTTGCTCAGTGATTGACTTGTCTGAGCTCTGAAGTAATAGGGTCATTAAGAATTCCGTAGAGTGACCAGTAAAAGATTGTGAAATGGGATTCAGAAGATCATTCCTATTATTATTATTTATTACATTTATATACCGCCCCATAGCTGAAACTCTCTGGGCGGTTTACATTCCTAGCCCCTTGATTAAAATCTACAAAACAGTAACGCATGTGATATGGTTTTCACCTCAGTATTATTACAAGGACAGCATATGTTGAGCAATGGGATTCTATTATATCTGCCATCTAAAAGTTTAGAGGGAAGAACATTAAGTCTTGCTAATGAGAATGCTCTCCTATATTTGGGAATTGTTAACTAGGGCAGGTAGGGCATCTCGTCCTTGCAAAAAGACTGGTAAACCTGAGGACTGAGGGGAGCATGGACCCCAAGCAGCACTCTGAAGGTCTTGTATGTAGAACAGCCCCTGTTTCACAATTGATTTGGCACTTGCTAGATCCATAGATAGTGACATAGGGGATGAAAGCCCTGCTGAGTTGATTGTAGTTACTGTGTGAATTAAAACAGAGAATTGGGGTGGGAGAAACTAGGTTTTCAAAGTGTAACTGGACAGATAATGGATAACAAATTTTATCTTCAGTGTATTGGGTTTCCTTAATTTTGAAAAATTAAATTCACTGACTGGTGAAATATATAGTGCTAAATTTACATTATTTTGTATTATCTACATAGGCAAATATTATTCATAGATCACAATCTTCTATAAATTATGGAGATTGTGAGAAGATTTGAAACATGATTTCCTATATTTGTTGTTGGCTGGCTTAAGTTTAACAAGCAATATCTGTTTCCTGAAATACCCTCATGCATATTCAGTAGGACTGAAATTAATATAACGTTCAAAATCTACTTTGGAATCTGCAAAGATAGATTCTGAAATCAGATTCTACCTTAAACGTTTGGAAACAAACATGAGGGTCCTTATATGATATTCAGAATTCATATTTGATGTTTCAAAATGTGCTGTTTATCCTCAAAATACATACTGGTATTTTCATACTTTAAAATGCTGGGTTGAATCCAAATTTGCCTTCTGCAAGAAGGGCCCTCCGTCCTTTTTTCAGGATCTCTCCACATGCAACAGCTCACCTCATTTAGTAGGGTCTCCTAACTTTCTTTGTAGCATTTTCAGGGGGCTAGAGGGGCTGCCATGTGAAGGAAGTGGGGAAGTCCACTTCTCCCAGTACAGTTGATCCAGCACAAATCTGGATCCAGTCCTTTGATGTTAAAGCACTGTCCAGGTAAAACAACCATAGACTTCATGAACAGTGAGAGATTTAAAAAAGAAATAAATCTTAATTTATTTTATGGAACTTTTGCTGAAGCATATTTTGATAATTTTAGTATTTTTAAAACCATTGTGAATTAATACAGACATAAGTGTCTTTATCATTGGGGGGTCTGACTGCTGATATGCCCTGGCTCCATTCTTAAGTTGGTTCTTCTCACCGTCTCTTATCTCTCCAGTGGAAATGTTGAAAATACATAAATATTAAGATATTGACCTTGTTCAGATGACAAGCTAAGCCGAGGGGGTTAAGCATTTTGTGCTGAGCATTATGGCTTAGCGTTGTGTGAACCATGACTTACCGTATCGTGTGAACGATTTCTAACTGTGGTGGCTACAAAGCCATGGTTTAAACACACTCACTAACCAATTAATGCAAAAAGATTGACAGCCATAGCTTAGCGTGTTGTCTGAACATGCCTATTATAATTTACTTTGTGTTGATAATATTGACATACATATTTTTCACATTTGGAGGATAGCAGAAATGAAATATTGATATCTTACTACCTGACCTTATGGTACTCTTTCATTTGCCATTTGAGGGGAATTAAACATTGAGATTCAGCAAATGTTTCTACCACTTCTTAGTAGGTTATATGAATCTGTTGGCTGTTGACAGTGCTATCTCCAGAGAGAGAGAGAGAAAGAGTTAAAGGTCATGTTGGAATACAATTTTAATTTTTTCCCCTTTGCTGAACTTTATAGTTTCAGGGGGCTCAGTTATCTTGATGGACAGACTTTGTTTGTACTTAGAGCAAAAGATCAATTTCACAGAAGTCAATATGTCTGTTATCGGAGCAAAAATGAGCCAGTTAATAAGATGTTCCCTGCATGTGACTCAGTAATACATTTTTGAATTAACTGTAATTACTAAACTTATTTGTTTTTCTAATACTAAGAATATAGTCAGAAAATGTAGCTAGTAGAGATCCTGAATTCTTCCTAGAGGTTCCAACCAACACTATGTCTCTGGACAACTTTTGCACTGTGGAAGTTTTCATCAAAAAAGAAAAGAAAAAGTTCACACACACCACATTCTTGATTTCTGGGAAAGGAGGGTAGTTCAATCTCTTTAGATTCCAGAAGCAGGTTTTAAAATGATAGTTATGGGAAAAGGAGCATCTGCTCCTAAAACTCCCAGTTGAATGCTTTCCTGGGATGGAGAAATAAGTTCTACTGTTGGTTCTTTTCTGGCTGAGAGATCAGAAAAGATTTGTCTTTTGACTCGTATCTGTATGACTCTTTTATCTTCCTTTGTTTGCTTTGCTGTTTTCCATAATTTTTTTCCTGGTCATTCTCCCCAGTCCAGGGATTTATCTAGCGTTCTAATTGCAGAGGAAGAAAAATTATTATTTCACATCCACAATGGGAATGCAATTGGAGATAGAATGGTATGATACATCCCTCCTCCACCAGCCTGCTTAGTAGAAACCAATGTTTTGACGAGCCTCCTAAATATCCAGTATTCTGTGTTTCCATGTTTATAATGCAGAGAAGAAGGGTCTAGTCTACCTTCTAGTCTCTTAGCAGGCTAGTATTTTTTACATGGGCTAATAACTTTTGTGGGCTTAATTACAAAGCTGAGCTAGAATGCATCCAAGTATGGTCTTGTGGCTAAGATATGGGTCAGATAGTTCTATCATTTGATATTGTGGATCTAAACATTTTCTGTGGTCAACTGAACAGAAGTGAATGGTCAAAATTAAGAACTAACATAGTCAAGGAAGAAGAAGAAACTGGAGATTAGGATAGACAGTTAAGGAGGATTAGCAACTGGGAAATAAGCCTTATGTATCCCCACTATATGGGTGACTTGATCTGAGGTGTTTAAATATAGGGCTTCTTTACAATTGGAAAACTGTGGGGAAAAGCAGTCTGAAGAAGTTCATTTGACATGGGCATTTTAAAAAGGCAAGAAATAGCTACAGTTGTCATGATTTCCTTTGATGGTTGAGAAGAGATGGTTGCCTCATACGAGCCTGAGAACCCAAGTTCTGCATCATTGTTTGGACTATAACTATCAGATGGTACCTTGAAGGTTATGTCCTTCATCTTCAGATGGCTTCTCTGTATCTCTTAAAATCTCCTGGCTTGAATTCTTCAGAGGCTGTGCAGCACCTAACTCTAGGGACGGAGAATGGTAGAACCTTTGTCTTTCATTCTCTGTAACATTCCTTATATTGAATGTAATTTACTCAATGAACAATGTCAAAAGACATTGGAAATAGTAATGCTTTGGGTCCAGAAAAGTGCTTGGATATTATACTAACTTGAGCGGAGGTTCTTAAACTGTGGTCTGTGAGCTCCATTCATGTGGTCTGTGGAAAGATGGTAGAACAGTCTAGAATATCTGTATTTGGACCTGTGCTTGATTTATTTTTCTGACAACAGAGATCAAGGCTGTTGATTGGGGCTGGATTATTTAACAAGACCCTTGCCTAGAGCCTGTGGTTTTCATAGTATAGTGGTGATGCAGTCCACTCATTTCCCCCTAAAAAATACCAGTTAAAGGGTCCTTTTTCAGCAGGGTGGCCCAGGGCCCGTGATTTTCATAATACAGCTCTGATTTTGATGGAAACCAACACTGATGAGAAAAAAACCTATTAAATACAAGTTATGTATGTGCTTTGGTTTGTAGAATGAAAATAGTTTAAGCGATCTGCCAAGACCCCTAGTAATTTTCAAGTGGTCTGCAAAAAGGAAGTTTGAGAACTGCTGACTAGAAATTATTATTTCCCAAAGCACTAGCCATGAGTCTATTAACAGCTGGTTGATATTGGTAGTGAAGAGTGTATATGGGAATGAGGGTAGTGAAAAGTGTATATGGGAATGCTGGCATCTTTTGCTAAAGAGTCCCTTTTGCAAACATGAACTAATTACACAGGAACTTTCCATTTGAAAAACAAGCCATCTTCTACTCAAGCAAGTGCTGATATAAGATAGGCACAATGCTGCTAATTAGACAAATGCTCATTTCAGTATGAGTTCAAAGACTTCAGATTTTACTCGGTTGCACTGTTTCAGATAATAGGTCATTGCAGGTTAGGTTTTAGATGCAACACTTTAAATAAGCAAAGTGAGATAATTGATACTATGTGCAAAATTCTGTTTGTTTTTGAATTAAGGTGAATATAGGCAATTTTTGTTTTAAAAAATTCTGAACCGAAACCTCTTGCTAATGTTCTTAGAAATAAGTAGTAGTGGACTTTTTGGTATAACATGCTTACTATCAAAGATTTCTGTAGTAGAACTCAGATATAACTGGTGCTTGTTAAAGTTGCACTGAATTCTGACAGTTGGTTTTAAACAACCAGTTGTTTGACTATTCAATCAGTTTTTATACTGCATAATCAAATTGAAAGGGAACTGTCAGCTGAAATATTCAAATTTCAGCTGACAGCTTTCTTTCAATAGACAATGCTTTTTGAAGTTTGCTGAAAACTTGGTGGTCATGGAGCCCATTGCTCCTTTTGAGTATTTCACGTTAACTGGTTTGATTCTAAAACCTTGGCTCAGTAATGGAATAATTGGCTGTTGGAATTTAAGGTTATAAGGAAAAGCTCAACTACCTTCTTTACCGTTTTCTAAATGCGGATATACAGATCTGCTCGAATTCAAGTCCTCTTCAAACTTTTTGCTTTTGCCTATCTGTACCCCAAATGGTGGCTTTTTATAAGATTTTGAGACAGAAAGGCTATTTTGAAATGAGACTAGTTTTTAGTGTTGTAGCTTACTTGTGGAGAACCATACTGGGCCACATTGATAATACTTTCTCTCTGATAGAGCCTGTTACAATTCTACTCCTTAACTTTGTTCCCCCCCCCCCCAATTTATAATAGGGTTAAGATTAATTTAATAACAGAAAAATAATCTAGGGATAACCTCATTATGGGTTAAAAGGTGGTACTTATGTAACAGTGGCAGATTATGACATGAACTGAGGTAGTGATTCTCCCTGTAGATCATAGCTTTCAAGTTAATATGCAACTCAGTCAACTTCAGTGAGAATTGAAAATGATTAATTATCCATTTGGCAAGATGTAATTTAAGGACCATTCAGATTTGAATGCCTTTACTTTTTATGTTATATAGGACTGATCTACACTGTTGGTGGCAAACATGGGTCTCTGAAGCTCCGCTGTCACTCTCTTCTATATTAGGATAGGATTTCAGTTTACAGGGGAGAAGAAGCAGGTGGGTGTGGGGCACTTAATTCGTCCCATGCTGCTTTCCCTGACCACACATTTCCTTTTTTCACTGTCTTTTCTCATTTGAAATGACAGGCCCAGTGCCTAGAAACTTTGCCTGAAAGGACAAAGATGTGGTAAGATCTATGGGCAAAGATCTGTTCAGAACCCCTGCCCCTCCTGCATCTTTCCCACCAACCACTTTCCCCCAGGATTCCCAGTGGAGGCAGCATGCCACTATGTACCAGTTGCTGGGGAACATGAGCAGAAGGGTTCTAATGCACTCATGTGCTATTTGTAGGCTTCCCATAGGCAGCTTCATGAGCACTGTGTGAATGGAATTTTGGACTAGGTCCACCTTTGCTCTGTTCCAGGATGGTTGTTCTTACTTTCTTTTTCTTAAGATAACTGGTGGGGAGGAACTGGTGTGTGTGTGTGTGTGTGTGTGTGTGTGCTTAAAGAGTTAAGTACACATCCTTTGCTACCATTTCTGATCTATAAGTTTTGCCGCTGCCCCTTCCTCTCTCCCTTGTAGCAGAGAAACAGTTGCTGGGGTTCCCAGATCTGAATATTGCCTTTTATTTGAGTTCAGATGAAACCTAAAAGTAAATTGCCAAGTTTTCTGTTGTTGAAAATCATTAATTTAATTTGAATAATTTAATAAAGAGGAGCTATAGAAAGCACTAATAAGCCAGATCACATTTGTTATTTTTTTTAAGGTAATTTATCATTCATAGCTTATTTTTCTTATGGTATTTTTCTTGTCTTTCTATAGGGATTAAAGACACACAGGAGTCTTCATGGATATAGTTGATACATTTAACCATTTAATTCCTACTGAACACTTAGATGATGCCCTATTTCTAGGATCCAACCTGGAGAATGAAGTCTGTGAGGATTTTAGTACAAGTCAAAATGTCTTAGAGGATTCGCTGAAGAACATGCTCAGTGATAAGGACCCTATGCTAGGATCTGCAAGTGCTCAGTTCTGTTTGCCTGTTTTGGATAGCACTGATCCCAATTTCCAGATGCCTTGTTCAACAGGTAACTCTTAATATTTCTAAGTTTACACTTTTAAATAGAGCAGTATTGTAGTGTTGAACCCTTTGCTCAGAAAACATGGTTCTCTTTTTCTGCTCTGCTTCATGGCTTGGAGCCTAAGGTTAAACAGCTAGCTGTCCCTCAATTTGCTTGAAGTAACCACGAGAGATAGATTTAGGGGCTTTAAAATGAGATGTGTAGAGGCGTGCTTGCCACTATTTTCAGTTAGTATTTATCTTACCAAAGTAGAGGTTTTGTTTGCACAGTATTATATCCATGATAAGCAAATATAACCTGCAGTCTGTAGGTTTAGCTGCATCAGGTTCAAAAATGCTTCTTCTAATTTAGCTATGGAAGCTGTGAATGTTTCATTACTTAGATATATATTTGTTGAGGTAGTTACAGTCTGGTGGATTGTTCCTCACTTCAGAAAGTTTTTGTTCACTTTTAGGATATTCTGTAAAATGGTCCTCCTGTTCGTGGTACCTAATATGTTGAATAATTTTAATATGATACTTGCTATGGTGGTCCTCTGTATAATAACATAATAAATAGATAGGACCTCGCTTGATCAATTGGCCTATTGCAGTCTATGCTATTCGTCCTCAGATGTATTGGAACATTTAGCATGTTCTCCAAACCCATAGAAGTCTCCCTTCCTCCAAATGTGTCTGACTACCATATATCTGTCTTTCCCATGTCACTGCTGTAGACCCTGAACTCCAAGCCCTCTTTGCTCTTACTGTGTAAAAGAAGGCATTTCATGATCATATAGTTCAGTAGATTGATGAAAATTGTGAACATCCATCAATAGGACATACACAGACCGAAGGATGTTTAAGGTGTAATGAATCCTGCTGTTCTGATGAGAAAGTTAATCTCTATCATTCTATGATCCTTAAACTCTGCATTGAATGACTCTAGGAGATCTAGTATTGAGGACCATTCTAGTTCTAGGTATTGTGGGGGTTCAGTTGGGGTAGAACATAGGGTTGCAGGAAAATACGTTATTTTAAATAGAAAACGCTGAAAACCTTTGCAAATAATACTGGAAAAATAATAGCTATATTTCCTCCTTTAGTCAAGAACTGTGGGAATTTTTGTATGAGAAGACTGATCTTGCATGTGATCTTGCCTAGAACTCCCATCTTTTCTGCATTAAGTTCTACATGTTGATTACCAATTCAAAATATTGAATTCTCTGATGAGAGCAGTCACAAAATGCTATGAATAGTTTGATGTTGGTAGTAGCTATATGGTTTGTTGAGGGAATGATATCCAGTGCCCTGGCATGCTTGAAATTAGAGATGTAAACTTTCTAGAAGCATTTGAAGCTATGGGTAGGATGGGGGGGGATGCACAAAGTATAGGGTAGATACTACACAATAAATATCTAACCTAATTTTAACTGTAACTACTTTAAGATCATGTTGTGTATTATGTATAACAGCAAATTAAATCATACTGTTCGGTATTCTGTTTAAAAAAGTATAGTACAAGTTTGGGCAACATGTGACACTCCCCCCCCCCCCCCGGCTGCCTCCTAAAATTGGGAAGAAATTCTCTCAAAAGGCATCCATAGTAGCTGCGAAGTGTCAGAAAGGTCAAAATTAGCCTGTTTTAAAATTTATAATTTTTTGCCCCCATGCGGCTTTGTGCAACCTGTGGTGGGGCGAAAATAGCCCCAAACCTGATATAGACCTTTTTTACATATGGACCTTATTTCTTCCTCCCACCAATCTAACTAAGAAAATTCTGCTAGCAGAGGCATTTACCTTCATTTGGTCCTGGGGCTGGTTCAACTACTTGGTATTCCTCCCTGAAGACCAATGAGAGAGGCTTTTACCCTGAAATGCAGCCTAAAAATAATTTAAAAAATTAAACAAATAGCCCCTGAACCTGGGTGCATGGAGGAAATGACAACTGAAGTAGCACATCCACACTTACTGATGCTGCTTTTTGGTGGTGATGATGCCACCTAGCAGCTGAAATTATAACCCCCACTCTCAGTCAGTTTTTCTCTGGGAAGCATATTTTCTCTGGGACTATCACCATGAAGGTGCAAGGTTATATGTTACAATTTCCTTGTTTTTGGTTGTTTATGGGGCTACTCTGTCTGAAAGAATGTCAAATGTTGGTCCTCTATCAGTTAATGAAAAACTGTGTAAAGTTGACATGGTTTCATAAGTTAGTATTGTTCTCAAACATAGTCTGATTTCTGATGCCCTTGATAGCAAAGTATGAAAGATATTGCAAATTTGCATGTGCTAACAAATATATAAATGACACAATTAATTAATATATTTTATTTATTATTGTGGGATAGGCAGCCTAATGCTCTCTAGTTATTTGCACTACAGCTCCCATAATCCCTGACCATATGCCATATTGCCTGTTTTAGTCCAAAACATCTGAAAGGCATCAGATTTGCCTACTACCCCTTTCCTAGAAGGGGTGTCCTTCAGACAACTATGGATATCCTTGGAGCTTGTGTGGTGGATCTTGTACTCTTGTTTTGCCCTTCAACTACTTGAATTTTGCAATGTGTTCAGTTCTCAAATTATGAGTATTTATAAGCCTCCTAGTCAATCTGCAGTGACATTTAATTTATATCTCATTGAGGAACATGATTTTGACAGTAACTACTGGTAAATACTAGAACTTGCTTATGGGATGTTCTGAACACTTCAAATCTGATCCTGTAAATATTTACTTGGAATCAAGTTTCACTTTGTTTAGTGTAGCTTGCTTCAGATAAATGTGCATTTTATTTATTTATAGTTGTATGCTGCCTTTCCACAAATGTCACCCAGGTAATATACAACAAAACAAAAACAATGCATAAATTCAATAAAGCCATAAAATGATACCAAAACATTAAAACTATACACAGTTGTAAAGGTAAAATTAAAGAGTTTTAACTGTTTTCCAAATAGCCAAGAATGTGCTCTGAAGGAAGATGTTCCACAATTCAGGAATGATGCAGGAGAAAGCCTTTTTGCGTATGCTCGACAAACAAACTTCTATGTCTGCTGGTGCCTTCAAAAGGGCCTTTCTGGTAAATTTTAATAACCAGATGCGTTCACAATGAGACAGGTGGTCTCTTAGGTAGCCAGGTCCTAAGACTTTTAGGGTGGAATCCTATGCATGTTTAGACAGAAAGCCCCAGCTGTGATCACAATACTGCGCATCAATCAGCAGGCTAGTTGCTGCATTTTGCATCAATTGAAGCTTCTATGTGTTCTTCAGGGGTAGCCCTACGTAGCGTATATTGCAATAGTCTAATCACGATGTAGTCAAGGTATAGATAACTGTTTCCAGATTGTATAAGATTATAGCCTTAGCCTTCAATGAAGGGCTCTTGTTCAGTTCCTTGTAGGCCTATAAGGAGAGCCCAACAGAAATCTGTCTCTAAGAAGATACATTTTTGCTCTGTATGATGGATGCATGACTGATGGTTTTGTATTAGGATCCTAGGTTGCATACAAGTTTTATTTAGTTGTACACCATGATATTGTAATTATTATAGCTACCAGGTAATCGTGATGCTTATTTTAAATTTATTTAAATTGATCTCTTTCTTGGTGGTTTACATTATATAAGTCCCTGGAAAAGGTATCCCTTCCATTATATCATTGAATTCTCTGACTAGGTATGGGTTCAGTATTTCTTGAAACTGTTTTTAGAATATTGCTGTGTATCCGTCCATCCCAGTTGATTTGCCCAATTTGAAGTTTTTAATTACTCCTTGGACCTCCTCTTATGTCACCTCTGCACTTAAGAATCTCGCATCCTCACATTCTAAAGCTGGTAATTTTCTTGAATTTAAATATTGTTTAATACCCTGTTCCTGATGGATTAGATTTGTATAAATCCAAATAAAAATCTGCAATATTTTTGCAGATCTGCTTGGAGTCATATATCCTTCATCTCTTTCCCCCCTCAAATACTGGTCTATTTTCTTTTCATGTTTTTTCTGTAACCTATTAGCCATTATTTTTTAATCCCCTTCCTCCAAATTCATACAACTTCTGTCTAAGATAAAGCATATTGTGTGCTACTTGATTAATTTTCAGAACATCTAACTCCCTATGTTTTCTCTCCAATAGCTGATATACCTTATTTGATCTAGACTTCTCATATTTATCCTTCTATTTCCTTTTTGATATCCGCCCTAGCTAATTCTCTTCTTTTTTTCAGAATTGCCCCAGCTTTCATACAATGGCACCTCATTACTGCCTTTATCATGTTCCATAGAAGGCTGCTTGAAATGCTTCCATCATGATCTCAAAAATAATTTGTTAGCTTTTCCAAAAACCAATTTGTTATGCTGTTGTCCATCATTAGATTTGAATTAAATACCCATATAGGCATTAAAACAGTTTCTTACGTTAGGCAAAATGAGAGTTATTTGAGGGTTGTTTTCTCCTCCCAGAAGCCATGCTGTCTGAGTTCGGATGACATAAGGAGCCACACCTTGGTGGGTGATTAGGCAAATGGCAACCGACACATGCTGTGTCTTAAATGAGCTGCTGTGGCTTGTTTCACCCACAGTGATCATGCAAACTGGGCAATGAGTGGGTATGCAGTGTCGGGTTTTGCCTTCTGCTTTGATTTAAAGTTAGTTCATCTTGTTTACATAGTTTTCACTATGATTATTGAAGCAGACAATAGTTGAAGAAAGAATATAATTATTTATGTTGCTGTTTTATGTGGAAATAATAGTATGCTTTCTTTTTTATTTTAAAGTAGTTGTTATGTATTTTGGATTGTTTTTACCTACCTCTCTGTGGATATGACAGATAGTGACTAGCCAGATTTCTCTGGAAAGCTCTCTAGCCTTACTAATGTTTTCACCAATATCCTTGGGAAAGATAGGCCTGTAATTTCCTGGAAAACCACTCATCCACCTATCTCAATTTCTTATTAAAAGTAGTATATAGAAAGAACTGGAAAGAAGCTAGTTTAATCAGATAACTTAATGTATTTTAGGAAAATTATCAACAGCCTTTAAGAATTCCTGTGTAAATGCCATCCAGCCCTGTTGACTTGGTGCGTTTTAATTTGAGCATTCTTTAGAAATTCTCCCAGAAAACAATGGCTCTGCAGTGAAAACAGCTTTCTTGCAGCTTTTTGGCCATTTGCCTGTCCTTCAGTATTCCTTTTACATCATTATCATCATCATCATCATCATCATCCAAGGTCTTATTACTTGTCTGGCTAGTCTCCTATTTCTGAGGTATGGTATTTAGTTATTTAGTTAGTTATTTGCTTAAATTTCTTAGCTTTCCTTAATTAGTTTCCTTTTAGTTACCAAAGTTTGTGGTCTTCTCTGTTTCATTCATTTGGGCAAGATTTCTAGTACTTAATGGAATTTATTTCAGTATGTTCTTGATGTTGTAACTTAATGAATTTGGCATAATTTTGGTCTTTTTTGTACCTTTCCTAGAGATGTAAGATTTCTGGAAATTTTGAAGCCATGGGGAAAAAACAAGGTTTTTCCATTTTTTTTCCGGGAAAATATGGAAATTTTCAGAAAAAATGGAAAAATGCAATATTAGCACTTTTTCAGATTGAAAGTCATTTTGTTACTTTAGGAACATAAGGTGTAATTATATACAAGTTGGTTTGGCATAAAATTATCACATTTGGTATATTAATAGTGTATTCAAGCAATTATTACAAATTGAATTTACTTTTTTAAATTTTTACTTTTTTTAAAAAAATAAAAAACAAATGGAGCTACAAGCTCCTGAACTATAAGGAACACCTGAATTGTAAGGAATCTCTTTGGTTTTGCCAGTTTATGAGGAGCAGGCAAAAAACAATTTAAAAAACCCAGAAGAAACCATCAACATTAGTAACAAAGAAAATTATTTATGTCTCTGCTAGTCCTCCACAGTGTCAAGCAGACATAAAGCACCCATTCCCATAAAAAGAACTGAGAAAAGGAGGGGGGGGGACACCAAGATTCAATGAATATGCATGAAATTTAATCAGACTCATTTTGAGCTATAGCTAACACTATCAGTTTCAGTCTTCTTCAATGGCAGTGCACCCTAGAGGCAGAAATGCATCTTGCTTTTGCATTTGAGAGTTGTAGTCTCAGTTTGCAACCTAGGACTTGCTTGTCTTCGGTGCACAGAAATTGTAATAATCTGATACTGTACATAGTTTTTAGAAACCATTTGGAGAAGTAAATATATGAATACCTTATCTTAAACATTTTATTCATCATGCTAAAATAAAGCATTCCATAATCCATTTTGTCTTCATTTTTTGCAGTTTTTCAGGGAGAAATGGAAAAATAATTTCCCTCCTGAATTTTTCCATATTTTTTTTCCAGGCCTTCACATCTGTAGCCTTTCCTGAACTGTGGTATGAGCCTCTTTTTAAATAACCGTGGTTTCCTGAAGAGATCCCCCCTTTTTATTGTACCTTGTATCTTCCTTTTAACTAATAATTGTCATGAGAAATTCCTCCTTTTGAAATGAAATATGACTTTCTGGGCAATTTTTCTTTTTAGTATATGTTGAATTAAATGTTGCTGCCATTGTTTTCAAGCAATTTGATTGTCAATCTGCTTCCATTCTGGAAACAGATTCACATTTAAAGTGTGAATTGCCTCTCTTCCTACTCAGTCTGTGACTAGTTATTCTGAAGCATAATTATTTAGTATATCTATAAAGTTGGTACTTCATCATTTTATGCAGTCAGTTTTCAGGTAGTTCAAAATTGCCCATTGTTACTACATTTCCAACGTATTCTGCCTCCCTATTCTTGTCTGTCTTTTCTTCAAACTTGTTATATTTTCCCCTTAATTGTGTGCAGTTGTTGTTGTTGTTGTTGTTGTTGCTGCTGCTGCTGCTGTTGTTGTTGTTCCACTCTTCAACCAAAATGACTCCTAGATCTTTAGTTAGATAAATGCAAACAAGACATTCCCTGCTTGCAGGTTTAGAATTTAAAAACAGGTGCAATGGCACACTAATCTGAGCTGTGCAAATAGATTCCTGGTTGCCACTGAAATTTGGGTGTCCAGATCAGCTGCTGCAGCTCAGTGGTAAAATACCTGCTTTGCAAGCAGAAGGCCTTTGGTTCAATCCCTGGCATTTCCAGGCAGGATTCGGTATGAACCCTGCTTGAAACGCTGGAGTTACCCTTCCAACTGGGAAAGGTGTGTCTTCTTTCCTTTGATCTTGCTCAGCAGTTTCAAGAAATGCAGGGTATTGAGAAGGATGGAAAGGGGGATTTTGCAAGTGGGGTACAAAATGGCATTCCTGAAGGGGCAGATTTCAGCCTGGAGACTGTCAATTGCTTATCTCTAGGTTAGATTACTCTTGTTGGAGTCTGAATGCAAATATCAGACAATTGGAAAACTAAATGCTAGAAAATATTGAATTACTGGTATAGTTCATTTACATTCAACAGTAAACTGTGTTAATAATTATTTCAGTTATTACAAAACATGTATTAAGTCCCCCCAAATTTTAGCAGTATGCATATACTTACGCGTTGCTGAGCAGCTTCAACAATGAATCTTGGAAGTCACTTCCTCAGAAGAATTGATTTGTTCAGTGAAGTGACTCACTGGAGTACTGTATTTAAATGTCTTTTGACACATAAAAGTGTGGAAAAGGAAATAAGTCATATGAAGACAAGTATAGAGAAGTTTTCCAAAAGCCCTTATTTTAGAGTAGATAGAGGCAAAAAGAGAGGTTAACTTTGCAAGCAAATACTGAGCATGAACTATGTTAAACAGAATTGTGAAATCCTAACATACATAAGTAAATGCTTAAGTAAAACAGATTTTCTTATGGACGCTTATGGAAATGGATGCTTATGGGAATGTTCATACAATCTCCTCCTATTACTTTCTCTCGTATAGGGGAGGGAAAGGTGGGGAAGGATTCGAATAAAAAGATGATTGATTAGCTGGCTCCTTTAGTGTGTTTTAGGTGTGTTTCCTTTTTACCACACTTAGATTTTGAATGTTCTGTAGGTGAGTTCTCTAAAAATAACAAACCAAGTGGGAAAAGAGACAATGGGTGCATTTAGACAACACTTTAGTCCACAGAGCGGCAATAGTCCACGGAGTGGAAATAGTCCACTCCACGGATGGCTATTTGCTTGGTGCCCTTGGGCGACATGGAAGTGCTGCTCCATGGAGTGGACTATTTCCACTCCGTTGAGTCGTTGTCTCTCCCCCTTCCCCGGCCGTCCCCACCGAATGGCGATGCTGGTTACCAGTTACCTTACCAGGGCGCTGCTATTCCGTGGGAGGAGCAGAGGGGGGAGGAGAGATGCACCGTGTGGAGATGTGGCACGCTCATTTCCGAGCAATGGCAGATCAATCCCATCTCCTGTCAAGAGGAGAGATGGCTCCACCGAGGTTTCTTTCTTTGGCGATGGTCATGGTGCGTCGTTTGCAGTGGTTGTCGCCGGAGAAAGAAACCCCAGTGGAGCCGTCTCTACTCTTGACAGAAGGTGGGATTGATCTGCTGCAGTAGCTGTCATTCGACAGAGGACGCACTGCATCTCCCCCAGTAATTGGAGGCGATGTGCCTGCCGGTTGTCGCTGAGCTTGGTGTGGCAATGGGGACGTTGTTTGGTGCCGATACGTCCTTCCCCATCGGGGCCACAGCAACAGGGTAGTGGGTGGATATAGCAACATCGCTACCTTCCCTGTTGCCAAGGCCCTGAGGGGGAAAGACACTTTGGTGTGGAGAGAATGCCTCCTCTGAGAGGGCACCAGTGGTCTCAGCGGCGCCTCTTCCAGCCTCATCTAGTTCAAGGCAGACAGCAGGGAGAAATTCTCCCCACGCGGATGCGTCCTTTGCCCTCATCTCCATAGCAACAGGGACGAGGGCAGCTACAACAACGCCACCTACTGCCCTGTTGCTATGGAAATGATGGTCACGGAGGGGCATGGAAGGATCCGAGCTGCTGTTGTGATGAGCAGGACTGATTCTTCTGTGTCCCATCCCTGTTCACGAGAACAGAAGTGGAATCCTTTGCTGAGGCAGGAGAGATGCTTGTGCATCCATTTCCCCTGCATCCCTTCTGCCCCAGGAAAGGATTCTCCTTTGTTCTGCTCGTCCAAGCAGCAACTTGGATCCTTGCGTGCCCCCACCCCAATATTGGCGGATGTATTTGTCCTGTAATTGGGAGGCATTCTTCACCCCCTGTCCTGCGATCCAGGATGGGATGATTGGGGCTCCCCAAGTGCTTGCCAGCACTGGATTATTTTCCCTGCCGATGGAGCCCTATTGGGCTAGAGCGGCTGGGCTTTCTGCTGCTCTTGCCTTGCGACTCTGTTGGTAGGAGAAATAATCAATGGAGCCCGCTAATCAACGGTTGTGCAGAAAAACAACTCTGTAAACCGTTGGTTATCTCCGTTGGTTATTTAGTGGAAATAACCAGCCCTGGCATGGTTTTTGCCTGACAGATGACGCGTTAGTCAACAGGGGGGCTGTTTAAGCAACGGTTGATTAAATAGTCCACCGTTGACTAACATGTCGTCCGAAATAAGCCATAGAAGGAAAAGAGCACAAGCTAAACAAAACCTTTTGATTGTGCCATTTAAAATATTGTACTAACTATGATGGTGAATGGAGCTCAAGAAGGAATTACTAAAGTTGCAAACAGTTCCAATGAGAGAAAGAGAAAATGGGGGAGATCTGAAAAAGCTAGAATGGCTGCACAAAATGCGTAGTGGTAATAAAAAAGGGCTCATATAAGAAATGGAAGGAATAACATGTCACCAAAGGCGAGTAAAGATGAGTAAGCCAGACTTGTAGAGACAGTGTCCAGAAAGCTAAACCTCAGAAAGAGCTGAATCTGGTAAGGGATGCTAAGAGTAATTCTCCCCCCCACCCTCCCTACCCCCCAAATGCTTTTTCAGATATGTTCAAAATAAGAGAAAAAAGATGGCGGTGCTTTGCATTAGTAAGAATAGTGCAATGTTAATGGGTGACAAAGGAAAAGGCATCTTCTCCCAAAAGGGGAATTGCATAAGCAGTGTAACAGGCAATACTTAGCTGTCTTAAATGAGTTTTTGGGGCCAGGTGAATTACTTGCTTATGTACTCTCAGAACCTTTGTGTCACATGATTGGAGATAGGAAATTTTGCTCCAGTTTTCAAGAAAAGAGAGAAAGGAGCATGTGGGAAACTATAGACTAATTGGTTCAGCTAACTTTGATACTAGGTGAAGGTACTAGATGATAAAAGAATGAATTTTGAAGCATTTTGATTGTACAGAAGCTAGTATAAGCAAGAATATCTTTGGCAGTAGTTTTCTTTGATCAGCTTAGTAGATTGTGGGAATTATACTGATGGAATGTACTTTAATTCTGGCTAAGTATTTGACAAAATTCCCCATGATAGGTGGTTCCACAACTATTTGGGGAACACATACTTAGAGAGTACTCATCAGCGACTTTTCATCAAAATGGTGGGAGGTTTTGAATAGGGTGCAGTGGGCCCCTGGCTGGGAACCCTCCAGCAGAACAGACACAGCTAGTAGAGCAAATTTTATCTCTTCTCTGTAACCCCCGCAAACCCCCCCCCATTTTGTAATGCCTCCAAGTCTGCTCCAGAAGTATGGGAGAATCTCTGGAGTAGATTTAAGGAATGTGTGGGGACGTGCAGAGGGGAGTAGGGGAAGGAAAACTCCAGTTGTACAAGAGAACATTTGCTTGAGTTACATTGCATTTAACTCAGACATTTTCATTAAATTTCCCATATAATCAAGAGTATTCTGAAATGCAGCCTTCTCTAATTTGGTGCCTTCCAGATGTTTGGGACTTCAACTCCCATCATGTTTTATGGTTTTAAATTTTGTATATTGACTTTGAAATTTTGTAAACTGTCCAGAGAGCTTCGGCTATGGGGTGTGTATAAATGTAATAAATCATCACCATTATCCTGAGCCAGCATGGCCAGTGGTTGGGGATGCTGGGAGTTGTAGTCCAAAATGCCTGAAGGGTACCTGGTTAGGGACAGTTGTTGTAACATGTTCTAAAATTAGTAAAGATCAAGTTACCTTAAAAACAAAAACAAAATATCTCCTCATGTGCAGTTCAAATACTACCCCATTTAGATATAAATTTACATGGTTTAGTCAGTGGACTGATTTGTGCCGTTGCTTAGGAAATACATGAGGAATTTTCTGTGGAAGGTGATTTAAATCAAGATTTCAAGATTTAAATAGGCCTTTTCCTTGCAAACTTCAGTAATGATTTAAATGGACCTTCCCCAATCTGGCGTCCTTCAGATGTGTCAGACTATAACTTCCATAACTGCCCTGGGGGATTGTGGGAATTGTAGTCCGATGTATCTGAAGAGACCCCAGGTTGGGGAAGACTTGATTTAAATCCATCTACTCTATTATTTGGAAGAATTGATGATAGCCTCTAGTATACAGTTATGCTGCCTGCATATTGTTCTTGCTCTTCAACAGGTTAGGCCTGCTGTATGCTCAGCATTTTTTTCTATACATCTGAATACATTGGTTGGGACCTGTGTTGTTGAATCATAATAAACACACAGGCTGCATTTCGTTATTGATGCTATACACCAGGCCTCCATTACTCATGGCTCACCAGGGATCACTAAATCTGATGTATTTACTGCCTGACTGGAATTGCAAAACCAAGGCAATGTCAAACACTTGGCAGGTGGGCTGTTTATTTTGGCAGATCACAAGTTGTGCAGGGTCTCGCGTGCACACTTCACATGTGAACTGGCCTTAATGAGGGCTAGCAATGTGACATGAAGCCTGAGCATATTTACATGGAGGTAAATTCCACTGATTTCCAATGGGGCATACTCCTGTTAAGTGTGCATAGGACTGCAGCCTTAAGCAGTGGTTCTTAGACTCTGGCTGGAAGTTTAACAGATGAATTCTCTGTTAATAGTTACCAAGCTGCAGATGCAGACTAACATGTTTTAGATTTAAAGTCTAAAAACAAACTACAAAAATTATATCGATAAAGGAGACTGTCACTTTTGGATCAGCTCTTTCCATTGTTAAATTCTCTTTCTCTTAGGTGGGAAGGGACAGTGAGGGGACAGCTGATCCTTTAAGGACTGAGAACTTCCTGTGGCAAATCAATAAAATGTGAGTCCATTAAAAGTGGCTATGTCTCTCTTTCCCAAGGGCCATGTATGAGAAATATGCTGCTCTGGATGACCACTTGTTTTACCTACCTTGTGGGAAAATTGTACATCATGTTTCCTAATCATGCCTTTAATCTTTTTTTTTTAATGCCCTTCACCCCTATTCCCATTACACACATCATTTTCTTTTAGCTATTCTTGAAGTTTTCCATCTACTTTCATGAAACTCCCATCTTAATATATACTTTTAAGGTTTAGGATTTTTTTTTCGTTTTGTTTTTTAGCTGTTGGACTTGATGATATTATGGATGGAGTTAAGGAAACTGCCCGCAGTACCATTGATGAAAATGATGTTTCGACTAGCAGGAATTTGAGGGACCAAATGGATGGTTCAGTCAAATCACCAAGAAAATCCCCGCGTTTAATGACGCAAGGTAATTGTTCATAACAAGTACGCATATGCGGCTGGATATTCTGTGCACTTTACTTAGTGTGGACTACTCTGTGTATGGTTTGAGAATCTTGATTCATTTAAGTGAATCCATTCAGATATCAAAATAATTCTATATCTTATATCTTCTTTGGTCTATAACGTATTACTTATAAATGCTTTGAATTAATATTTTAAGTGCAATCGAGTTGTTATTTGACTTCAGTATTCTTTACATAATATTCAGGAATTATTAGTGTGTAAGGAAGCTACTGGCCTTACTGGCTATTTCTTGAAAAGTTCTGTTTAGCAGTAATCCTGTGCTTCCTTAATTGGACACAACCAACTCCCATTTAAGTCAACTGTGCATAACTGGTGGCAGGTTAGCATTTTTGGCTGCACCTCAAAGAGGAGTAATATAGAGATAGCAAAATTGATCCCCCCATTCAGTGCTGTAGTTAATATCTGGGAATTAAAGCTGTAGCACTGTTTTAGTTCTGTACAAATATATATGTACTTTTAATATGAACTGTAACGGTGCTTAGTTTATATTTCAGACAAGATATGTAATTTCAAACAGTTCTAGAGATTTTTAAAAACAGCATAAAAAGCTCCATTTGCTTAATATAAAGTCTATAATGTAAGATTTTTGTAATGTTCTTGTTCTTCTTCGTGGTCTCTGTGCATCACACATATGGGCTTCTGCGCCTGCGCGGAGGCTCGATTCGGGAAACTACCATAGCTATTAGTTACTTTGGGGCGGGAGCACCTCCCCCACTGCCGAGTGTGCATGCGTAGAGGGGTTCCTGCCCAATACCTCAGTTCTTCGAACGCCATCACGGCTGCATCGTCGGGAACATCGTCTTCGGACTTCTGTAGAAAAAAATAGAAAACATCGTTAAAATCTTCAAATTGAGTAAGACTTACCTTCGGGTTTATCTTATGGCCCTCTGGGCCCCCTTCAAAAAGTGCTCCCTTTGCGGTAGCAAGCTGCCGCCATCCGACGGGCACAATCTTTGCCTTTTCTGCCTTGGCGAAAGCCATAAGGTTGCTTCGTGTTCCAATTGCCAAGCTTTTTCGAAGCAGACAAGGAAACATCGAGCGGACAAACTTCGGGCAGAACTTTGGTCGAAGGCTTTGGCAGCCACTGATTCCCCAGCAATGGAGTCTCCCTTGGCCACTTCGGCTCGCAACCTGGTCATCCTTTCGGTACCAGGATCGCCAGCTAACTCCGAGCATAGTGGAGCTCAAAGAGATGCACCCACCTTACCGGGTAAATCTCTTACAACCGCGGTGGCAAAGACCCTTCCCAAAAAGGGTCTGGGGCCAAAACCGCTGGAGGAGCAGCAAAAGAAAAAGAAAAAACGAAAGTACAACGCTGAAAAAACCCATCGGCCGGCAGCACTAACGTCGACGCCGAGACTCGATACCGAGTCAAGTTCCCCATCGGATTCGATCCAAGCGCCGACACCGCCACGCCCTATAGGGGCGTCGGAAAAGGCACGCTCCACAGCTTCCTCGACACCGAGGGTCGATTCCCCATCAATGAGGCGAACATCTTCCTCGTCCACCTCGAGGCTCGATATGGAGCTCTGTCGCTCGACACCGACCCTAGACAAGGACACTGGGCGCATTTCGACACCGAGGCTCGATGTCGATACCGGCATTTGTTTCGGCTGCCGGCATTTGTTTCGGAGGGCGATATCCCAGACTCACCCAGATCCTATCTGGAACTGGGACAAACGACCACTATGCCTCCAACCCTGTCTTCGACAGTCCAGGACAGACCTACGCAGGACTACTAGAGAGGACGTCCTCGGCATCGAGAGTTCTCTTACTGCTCCCGCTCGCCCGCATCGGACTCGGACAGATGCTCCCAGACATCCAGAGCGTCCAGGCGCGATTCTGAACGGGAACGCCATGAGCCTCGCAGGGATTTTCCTAATGAACCGAGACCCACCTTGGGACGTTCCCATCGAGATACGGTGCCTCAGTGTCATACGGGTCTGGTCCAGCCACCCATAGAGTGCCATGCACCTAGTACATATCTTCTACGGTGTTGAGGACCAGATGTGCTCCATCGCATCTCTCTCCACCCAGGGGTGAACTTCAACAGTATCGCTCAGAGTCAGATTCAGATGGCTACCGCTCCGACTCCTCTTCCTCCGGGCCGGTGGCCCCAACCGCAGCATCGCTGGACGAATTGGTGGCATCTCAGGAACCGGTCTTACCATCTGACGACTTTTGCTCCTTCTCGGATCTTATCCAATGTATGACACAATCCCTAGGGCTAGAGACATTCCAGCTGGAGCAACGTGTCACCGATACAGTATATGATGTCCTTCAAGCCGACTCCTCATCAACAGTGGCTATCCCTTTTGTTCTGACCCTCCTACACACCGTACAACAGACCTGGAAATCTCCTGCCTCATTGGCTCCAACATCAAAACGCCTAGAAAACATGTACAAGGTTCTGGACAAGGAAACGGAGTTCCCGGTCACTCACCCTCCACCAAACTCGGTCGTTGTTGAAGCCTCGCAGGGACGCTCCCACAAAACACATTCTGCTCCTGTCGATAAGGAGGGACGGAAATTAGATTTGATGGGTCGTCGGATCTACTCCACAGCGGCACTCAGCTTGAAGGTCTCTAATTATCAAGCGACCATGGCACGCTACCATCTCTTCCTCTGGGAAAAGATGGGATCCCTTGATGGGGATCAAAGAGAACTCGCAAGAGTTTTTCAGACCGAGGCTGTCTGCCTAGCCAAACAGGAGCTGCATACGGCACGTCACCAAACCGATTGTGGCACCAAATTGCTGGTTAGTGCTATTGCCTTGCGAAGGCATGCTTGGTTCCGCTCTGCGGGCCTCTCGCAGGAGGCTCGCATGCGAATTGACAACCTGCCGTTCGATGGCATTGGACTCTTCCACTCTACAACAGACGATGCCATGGATACGGTCCAGAAAGCCAAAACGACAGCAAAGAAAATGGGTCTTACCACCTTCCCTCAACACTCCAGGGCAAAGCGCTGGTCTCGCCAGCCTTTTCCATCTTCAAGCAGATATCAAGGCGAACGTGCATCCTTTAAACAACAGCCTCAACAGCAACAGCAGCCTTCGCAACAATTCAAAAGGCAACCCCTCGCCTCCTCTAAATTTCGCTCTCAGTGTAAGAAGAGTGACTATGGAGACAGACGGCGACTTTGACTCCTTCTTCCCCACTTCCACAACCTTCGGAAATCATCTTGCCCCATTTTTATCGATGTGGGAAAGCATAACATCGGACACCTGGGTCCTGTCTATCATAAGAGACGGCTATTATATCGAGTTCAATACCCTACCACCACCAGGGGTCTTTCAAACGACATGCCCCTCTGAACCCCTCTTAGCAGAGGTCATGGCTCTCTTAGAAAAAGGCGCCATTATGCCTGTACCACCTTCACAGAAATACCAGGGGTTTTATTCCCGATACTTCACCGTGCCGAAACCCGACGGAGGGTACCGTCCCATTTTGGACCTCAGAGATGTAAATGCGTTCATCACCACCAAAAAATTCCGCATGGCATCAATCGCCACAACTTTACTAACACGGAATGCCTGGTTCACCTCCATCGACCTTCAGGACGCATACTTCCACATCGATATTCACAAGGCAAGTCAACGTTTTCTTCGGTTCGCCATCGCTCAACAACCCTTCCAATTCAGGGTCCTTCCCTTTGGCCTCTCAACGGCGCCCTGAGTCTTCACCAAATGCATGGTGGTTGTGTGTGCATTCCTCAGAAAACGGAATTCAGGTTCACCCATACCTGGATGACTGGCTTCTCGTGGGTCGATCGCACACTCAACTTACCAGGGATGTTGCCTACGTAATCAGCCTCCTCAGCCGGCTAGGACTCCTCCTCAACCTGAAGAAGTCCTTGCTCGAGCCGCAAAAACTATAAAATTCATAGGCTCATTCCTCAATGCGTCAGAAGTAAAGGCCTATCTCCCAAAGGACAGAGCAAGCACTCTAAGGTCACTTGCCATCCATTTAATACACCATCCGTGGCTACCTGCTGTCAAGATCCAGCGCCTACTAGGCCACATGGCGGCGACGACCATGGTCATCCCCTTCGCCCGCCTCAGAATGCGCCAGCTTCAACTCTGGTTCACCAGGGTTTTCCACCCACAGGTGAATTCCAAGCGCACCCTTCTTTGCGTTCCTCCTGGTGTCATAAGGTCAGTCTGATGGTGGACTCACATTTCCAATCTCCTTCAGGGCGTTCCATTCCTGTCTCCAACTCCAACAAAGATGGTGTCCACGGACGCTTCCCTTGTAGGATGGGGAGCCCACTGCGACACTCTCCAAGTGAAAGGCACCTGGTCAACCAGAGAGAAAACAGCTCACATCAATCTCCTCAAACTTTTGGCAGTACAAAAAGCGCTCAAAGCGTTCGAGCAACAGCTGCACGGCTCTCATGTCCAGATTACCTTGGAAAATACCACAGTAGTTTACTACATCAACAAGCAGGGCGGCACCAAGTCATTGCCTCTGGCAAATCTTACCATTCACATGCTGAACTGGTGCCTATGCAGGGGTATCACGCTGACAGCAATCCACATTGCAGGTCGCCACAATCACCTCGCAGACCAACTCAGCCGCCAACTCTCTCTGGCCCACGAGTGGCAAATTCACCCTCAGGCTCTTCAGTCAGTGTACAACCGTTGGGGTCATCCCACGTTCGACCTCTTCGCAATGGCAGACAACACCATATGTCATCCCTTCTGCAGCAGGGTGGGCTACGGCCTGGGATCCCAAGGGGATGCATTCCTCACAAACCGGACAGGGCATCTCTTCTTCATATTCCCCCTGATTCCGCTCATATCACGGAGTCTGGCCAAAATCAGGACGGACCAAACGGACTGCATCTTGCTGACCCCTTGGTGGCCCAGACAAGGCTGGTTTCCGCCTCTCCTAAACATGTCCAAGGGACACTACCTCTGCTTTCCGACCCAGACGGATCTCTTATACCAAGCACACGGACGGGTGACCCACCCAGACCTGGACTCCATCCACCTCACGGCATGGAGGCTCGTACACCCTTACTAAGTTCAAGAATCCAGGAGGTTTTAACTGCAGCTCTCAGACCATCCACTCGAGCTTCATATGGCAGAAAATGGAAGGCGTTTTCGGTTTTTGCTTTACAAAACGGTTTTCCTCCCACCACTTGTTCAGTTTCGCAGATCATGTCCTTTTTAATTCATTTGGTTGACAAGGGTCTACAGTCATCTTCCATTAAAGTTTACCTGGCTGCGATCTCGGCCTCACACGACCAAGTTGAAGGGTCAATAGCTTTTTCCCATCACTTAATTAAATGTTTCCTTAAGGGGCTATTGAACCTAGGCCCACCTAGACAACCTCTACACCCGGCATGGAGTTTGTCAGTCGTGCTTTGACATCAAAAAGCCTTGAACCACTCGCAACTACCGACCTCAGACTGCTCACCCTGAAGGTCCTGTTTTTAGTGGCAATTACGTCGGCACGTAGAGCTTGGCTGCTTTGCGAATTGATGAACCCTACCTCATCTTCCATCGAGATAAGGTGATTCTCCGGCCGGACCTTCAGTTTCTCCCAAAGGTTCTTTCTGTTTTTCATGTCAATCAGGATATCATCCTCCCAGCATTCTTTCCGTCTCCTGTGATAGTTCTAGAGTGGACGCTTCATACGTTGGATGTTCGCAGAGCTTTGGCCTTCTATAAAGCCCGCACTGAGTCTTTTCGCTTATCCAAGCGCCTATTTCTGTGCTACGGCACGGCCAAAAAGGGACAACCAGCCTCTTCCCAACGTTTGGCAGCTTGTCTGGTCCAGTGCATTACTCTAGCCTACCAATTGGCAAGACTGGAGGTACCAACCCCAGTCAGAGCTCATTCTACCCGAGTAATCGCCACGTCTTCAGCATTCCAACGAGGCATGTCTATTCTGGAGATCTGCCGTACAACCACTTGGTCCACACCTCTTTCCTTCGCCCAGCACTATCGCCTGGACATCAGGTCTCGTGCGGACTGTTCCTTCGGCAGAGCCGTGCTCTCGTCTATCTGCACCTAGAACCAACCTCCCAATCTCTAGGTAAGTGAGCTTGCTAATCGCCCATATGTGTGATGCACAGAGACCACGAAGAAGAAGGACAGGTTGCTTACCTGTAACTGTTGTTCTTCGAGTGGTCATCTGTGCAGTCACACAACCCACCTGCCATCCCCTCTGGATGGTGTCAGGTCTACCATGGGATATCGAAATTTTTTACTTCAGCCTGAACCTTTTATTGTGGGTCTCAGAAGAACTGAGGTATTGGGCGGGAACCCCTCTATGCAGGCGCACTCGGCAGTGGGGGAGGGGCTTCCGCCCCAAAGTAACTAATGGCTATGGAAGTTTCCCGAATCGAGCCTCCGCACAGGCGCAGAAGCCCATATGTGTGACTGCACAGATTACCACTCGAAGAACAACAGTTACAGGTAAGCAACCTGTCCTTTCAGTGACTGAAAATCTTCAAGAGCCAAACTTCTTAATTTCTGTTAATAGCTTGTAGTGACACTACGTTTAGTATTTTATAAACAAACTATCCATATCCTAACTTGAACATGTGTTTAAGACATCAATCAACTTTTTAAATACTGTGTTAAATTATATGAATAAGCAATTTTTTAATTTTTAAAATTATTTCCCAGAGGATGAATAAAAGTACTAATCACTTTATTTTTCTTCTAACAGAACCAGTACGAAGTCTGCGCCAGAGTACACTAGCCAAGCGTTCAAATGCTTCACCATCTATTACCACAAAGAAATCAACTGTAAAGACTGCCCAAAAGGGAGGACTGAAGCAGCAGGAGAAAGGACATACTAAGCAGGAAGATGGTAATACCCAAGAGCATTTGAAAGAGATTGAGCAGACTAATAATGAATCCTGCCAGCAAGAAGAGGCAACAGAACCTCCACCACCACCTTCAGACAATTCTGAGTGGGTTGCATGTTGTGAAAAGGCTGATGAAGTGAAAGCAGATAGTGAACATGAAATTTCTAACCAGGCAAAAATAGAGGAAACATCTCATGAAGAACAAAATTCTCCTCACTTACCAGGGACCAGTTCCCCAACTAAAGAAATGGAAAGTGGGTCAGAAGTTGTAGAAAGTGAATGTGGTAGTGTTGGAGTAGGGTTGGCAACATCTGCTTATGTGGAGGGTAATACAATAAAAAATAACAATATACTTAACAATGAAGGGGATGAAACTGTGATGAATAAATTTACACCTGAAATATCTTCAGAAGAAAAGGCAGACCATAAAATAGAGGAAATGCTGAATGAAACTAAGGTGGATGATGAAATTCAGGAAACCCTTACAGTTCAGTCCAACTTCGTGGATGGAAAACCTGAAGGTAGCTCAGGCTTACAAGCTGGCGGGGACATTGCTCATAAAATTAGCCTACCAGAGGAAGACAAACAAGAGCCTTTAGATGATCCGAAGAAGGCTCAGTTGAAAGCAGATCTTCCTTTAGACAGCATGGACTTTGATCAGACCGATTCAAAAAGCATTGATACCACTTCTTCCAAATCAGAAGCAAATACTTTAGAAGGTGATACAGTTCAAGACGTTCCAGTCCAAGCTGTACATCAGGAGGCTGACAATGTAAAAATGGCAGAACATAAGACACTAGGATTACAAGATGGGCATTCCAGCATTTCATCAAAATGTGTAAAAAATGTGAAGGCCAAACATGTCACATCTAAGCAAAATAAAATTACAGCTGCCCAACAAAAAATAACTTCCATAAACCAAGAAGTGCATACTAAAACACAAGTTCTTCCAGGTGTTCTCAGTCACTCTTCAGTAAGTCTGAAACGTCATGCAGAAGAGCAGGAGGATCTCCAGCATTCTCATAAGCCAGTGAAAGTTAAGAAAAAACATGCAGATAAAAATGTGAAGGCCCAGAGCTGTGACTCTGGAGTGGCCCTAAAGAAGCAGCCCCATACATTGGGGAAAAACATTCCACGGGTCCAAATCCCAGCACAGGTACGGAAGTTGTCAACAGAACGAGCGAGTGACAAGTCCTTCAGCCGTCATGCTGGTTCACACTTGGTGTCGGGACCGGTACATCCTAAACTAGGGCGATTGCCACACCACAATCAGAAACAGTTACAGAAACACCAACTTCTTAAAACAAATAATTGCATTAAGGAAGAAGGAGGGAAAAAAGATTCCACAGGAACACCTGTGGATTATTTGAAAGAGGATGAGAAAGAAAAACTAAAACTCAGAAAATTAGAGAAGTGTCTTCAGCCTCGTCAGAGGAGAAGCAGCAAAAGTCTTTCAGTTGATGAGCCACCACTGTTCATTCCAGATAATATTTCTACTATAAAACGAGAGAGTTTGGAACACCTATCTCCCAGTGAAAGCAAAAGTCCCTGGGTACCTAGTAAGCAGTGTGGGTTTTGCAGAAAGCCACATGGCAACAGGTGTGTGTGTGTGTAGATGTCTTTTGTTAAAATATTTCTGTATTCCCAAATATGCTTCTCATGTCCTGCAGTCTAGGACCCAGACTATCTTTTTCAAATTAAACACAAAAAGGACTCCTTAAACTAGTTTTGATATCTGTAATATTGCATATCAATCAGAATACCCTTTAGCTACACTTGTAGGGAAAAATAAACAATATGGTCATGGGCAGGAATTAAAGGAAATTACTTACACCAATGAAATAGTCTGACATGATGGTTATTCTGAAGTAAATCCTGCTGAGTTCTGTGGAAAACATTTCCTAGTACATGTGTTTCAGAGTGCACTCTAGTAAAGCAGGTAGAGCTTTCTCTGAAGTTTTTCCTTCTACAGTTCTAGCAAAAGTTAAAGCTGAACACTGGCTATTGTGGGAGCTGCACTGGCAAATATTTCAGATTCCTAACTATCTGAATGCTAGGCTTACAGATCATAAATGGTCATTTTTGGATAAGGACTGTGGTGTTTGTTTCATGGGAATGTGTACTTTTTGCTGGGACAGGTTTTCTGGGGGAAAAACTGATTGGAATGTTTTCTGATGTCCTAAATTGTTTGAGATTTAATTAATGTTTGTTTTACATTTAGTAAACAAAACTTTAAAAAGTATATTGTAATAATTTTATATGATTTATCAGTATACATCATTTATAACGGCTTTCGTCAGATGTTTTATCAGGGATACTGGGAGTTGTAGGCCAAAATGTCTGGAGTGGCCCGGATTGGGGAGGGCTGCTACATAAATATCTCAACAGATGCTTTTCTTTTCCTGTACCCAAAGGTAGTTGAACTGAAATATTTGATTAGGAAATAAAATGCCTACACTCATATTTGATTAGGAAATAAAATGCATTTAATGTGGTTTTAAAATCTTATATTCAAAAAAATGCAACACTCCACTTGAAAATTATTTTTGTTGGAATACTTGTAAATATTTCAAAACTTGATGACTCAGTGGCATAATCTTCATTGCATTGTTTAAATATTAATGGGGGGGAAATGGGTAAGATATTATCTGAACTTGCCTAAAGATCTGTGCATGAGATTGATTCTCCAATACAGGTAGTCACCTGAAAAAAAAATTACAGATTTGATTACCCCCCTCCCAAGTTGTCGGGTTACTTGCAATTGTTATTTTATTAATACATTTTATGAAGCAATGCATTTTTAGAAATACTTTCACAAAAGCACTGCTGTCAAATTAAAGTCCATATTCTGCACACAAAACCTTAAATTTTTAATGTTAGAAATTAGATCTTAATCATTTCCATAACTGAAAATATTGGATGATTTTTTCGTGGTTCTTTAAGACCTGGTTCACATGTAACAACAAACCATAATTTCATTAACCACGTTTAATTTCATTACCTATGGTTTGTTGAATCATGGTTTGTTGTTAATGTGTCAGCCTGGAAGTATGGGTTAACAGTGGGTTGTTAACCATGAAAACTGCACGAAGAGAACCTATGGTTTAGTGTTGGGTTGTTTAAACCATGGGTTGTCACTTAGCGCGAACGCTGAATCGTGAGTTTATGGGTTCTTTCTCTAGGGTACAGAAACAAGTGGGCAAGAGCAGTCAAAAAGCCATCCAGTATTGTGCTAGAAAGGCAGTTGGGAAAGAAGGAAGAAGCAGGCGGGAAACAAACAACCCCAAGACTGAGGAAACGAACTATGGTTTGTGCAATTGTCTTCCAGACAAACTGGGTAGAGTAACAAACCATGTTTTAAATAAACCACAGCTTAGCATTACATGTGAACTAGGCCTCAGATTCCTGTTGTCTCCCCCCCCCCCCCCCCCATATCTGTAACCTAGTACATATTAAAATACTTTATTATATCTTGGTCATACTCTGAAGTTTTAGTTCAGACATAAAGTTTCCTATCTCCTAGACATGGTTAGAACAGGAGCATTATATCTACATTGTGCCTTTAAAGTTAAAGCAAAATTTGATGGAAATACTTGGAAATACTTCCAAGCACTCAGTGGAACTCAAGTGGAAAAGCTGTTGGTTTTTGCAAGTTACAGAGAAACATTACTGCAATTTACTAGCTTTTTGTAATGTGTTCTAGTGTGTTATTGACACTCTTAGAATAAATTGTCTTCTGACTTCATAATGTAAAAATAATCTCTACCTTTACACATATAATGTAAATCTCTCTCTCTCTCTCTCCAACTGATTTGGGATATAAGCAGAAATGACTTCTGAATGTAGGAAAATTAAGCTGGTATTTGAACATGGTGGGGAGAGATAAGGCAATATTGAAACCTGCTTTCCAGGTAGCTCTGATGAGCATGTATGAGCGTTGCATGAAGGAATTTGCCCTAGTCTCTTCAGTATTGGGTAATATTGTATGTGTGGAGTAGGGAAACATTCAAATAGCATTTATGAAGCAATATGTGTGTGTGTTGTTTGTTAAGCAAACGCCGGGTTTCCTTAAAGAAAGGGCAGTGTGTTTTTACAATGAAACTTAATTGTGTAGTCTGGGGAATCTTCTGCTTGCCACAAATGTGACATTATATTAATTTCCCATTGTGTCTTCTATAATTGGTTATTTTTAAAAAATTGAAAAAGGAGCCACTTCCACTTATGGGGCAATATGAGTTACTAGCACAACAGGAACTAGTTGTTCCTGAAGCAACCAGAAATAAGCAGCAGTGCTAGTTTCCAAAACAGCGCAGGTCACAAAACTCACACACCTGCCTTATTTTGGAAAGGAGTGTTTCTGCTCATTTCTGTGCTTATTTCAGGATGCACTAGTTCCTGTTGCAACAGCGGTCTGTTCTGTTAGTGCAACAAAATCTAGTAGAGGCACAGCAGCAATATAGGATACTGCTTATAATCTATATGCTTTCACTTAAAAACTGAGTTTTGGAAAAGTAAATTTAGTAGTCTTTCTGCATTTGCAGTAATAGTGCCTGTATAAATATCAGTTATAAGCCAGTTGGCTTTGGTTTCCTTTCAGTCTCCTTTCTAAATTGAAACATTACTGTTGTACTGGGGCTTTCAGTGACTGCTTAAAAATATGGTTACATCTAATACAGTTTTCCCCATTGATGGAACTGCTTCTGTTTGCAGAACCAAGAGGAGGGAGATTCCCCCTCCCCACTGCAGCTCCCTGAGCACTCTCAAAATGGGCTCCATTTAGGTTGGAAGAGCCTCCAGAGTCTATTTTGGGGGAGGGGCTGTCGGGAGGAGGATAGGGAAGCTGTTGATGCTTCTGCCTTTTAGCTCCCTTCACATGTTATCCATATGAAGGAGCATCACGTGATTAAAGGATAGCAGGGTAAAATTGCTACTCACCTCCACAAAGTTGTCGCCATTGAGTGATATCTCTGAAGGGGAAGTTGGCTGATCAGGAGATTTGTGCAATTGGGCTCCAGGTCAAGTGGAGGAATCCCCACAAGTCCAGTGGGGCTCCCCTTTTTGACCTTCATTAAATGTGCAGTGTTCAGAGTCGGAGCCATGTAAGTGGTGCAATGTTGCCACCAGTATCAGATTTACTCAAGGAGATCCTCTTGTTGTGGATAACATGGCATTCAAAATACCTTTAATAAGAATGATGTGGATAGATAAATAATTTTTATCGTAATAATTATGGGTGGGAACAAATCACTCTTCTAGAAGTACAGATGTGAGTATAAGGCACTATTGGAACCATGCTAAGAGCACAGCCCTATTCATGTAAGTGGTAAGTGTATATTGATAGGTCTGCTTGCAGCCTAAGTTAGGTGCGCTTAGGTCCCATTGAAATCTGTACAAAATTGTCACAGATTACGTTCCATTTTTTTCAAAGGGACTTAATTGTAACTAACAAAGCCTAGGTCAATCCAGCGTGTTATCAAGCATTCAGATTTCTGCCATCTTATTTCATCCTCAGCAATTGCAGAAAGCTTTTCAAAGTGTTCCAGAGTTGATTTTGTTTATAAAATTTCAACTAGGTTTATTGATTTATTTCACTTTCTACCAAAAATGTTGCTCAAGGTGGCTTATAATCACTAATAAAAGTTGATAAAAGCAATAATAAAACAAATACATTAAGCAGTTTAAAACACAACAGCAACAGAGTAAAAACAGCCTCCAACCCAACAGATTAATTGGAAAGGCTCAGAAAACTGGTACAATACAACTCCCAATGTTTGCCTTCATTGTATGAATAATAAATGCAGTGCTACTAGTTGTATTCTATAAATTTCACAAATACAGCAATCCAAAAATTAAGTCGTTTTAGATACTTCACTTACTTTTATTACACTTTAAGCATATGAGTACCAGAGTGGTGCTAGGAAGCTGGAAAAAAAATCCTTTCTTTGAACTAGTGTATGAACTTAAAAAATGAGTTTGATTCAGATTTTGAAGCAGGTGCAACAAGGCTGTTGGAAGCGGACTTACCCATCCCCTTCTTCCCATGGCATTCTGTGCAGCCCCCCAAAATGCTGGAGAGAGTGTTGGGGACCCTGCTTAATGGGGTAGGCTGTGGTGTGGGGGAAGGTGGGGTCTCCCAAAATCGGGTGGAGGCACCTTCCATTAGCAGAGAGGTTGCCATGGGGAGGAGCGGACAGAGTAAGTTAACTTCCACCAGCCTTGTTGGATGTGCCTAAATCTGGATCCAACCCTATGAATTATGCCAGCAACATTAAAATCTGCTATTATTAAATAAGTATGTAATGATTAATTTTGCTTTGTAGCTGGCAATGTCATTTTCCATTTCATTTTTATAAGTCATCTCACTACATAGATAAATATAAAAACTTTGAGGAAAAATGTGTGGAAATCATAATTGCCAAATATGTAGTTTAATATTAATTTGAACTCATTAATTTTAGCTAACTGGCTTTTGCATCAATGGTTATCCTCGCTGATCCTGATAACTACTATATGCTTCTTTATTAAAAAAAATATGTAAAATATGAAAGTGTTGGGAGTCTTCAGAGCAATGCCACATGTGACTAGGATTTGTTTTTTTGGTCTGGTTTGCATTGTTCTACATTTGCATTTTACTTACGTTGAAAATAATGAATTTTCCTTCCATTCAGTACATGTTTGAAATGTGAGGCTCAAGTTGTCCTGACTTTGAGCAAATCCTACAACTTTTTCCTGATGGTGGAATCTGTTGTATAAACATTAGCCTTGATGTACGCACGCATGGAGTTTCCCCACCCACAACAACTACTCCATTTCATCTGTGTATACAGTGATGGATTGGAAGTATATCTTTATATTGTTGGCTACATATACTTCCAAAATGTTGGTATACTCGTCCTTTATTTTCATTAGTCTTTGAAATTAGTTCCTTGGATCTATACAAACAAATGATAAAAACATTCTAGATATTACCTAATGTAATTTAATGTGCACAAAATATCTTAACATACATTGTTCTATAAGATAAATATGTATTTTGTACAGCCGAACCGTAGACATGTTAAAGGGTATCTGAAAATGGCTTTAGCAGGATTGCTTGTTTAAACATTCATTTGAAAATTCAGTTGTCATCTTGTATAGATATTCCAAAATCCTTATATAAACCTGCTTCCTATAGAAAAATGAGAAGGAGAATGGGGAATAACTTTTGTTTGTATGTATATATTTTACTAATATAAAATTATTGCTCATGAATATGCTGCTATTTGGTAAATGAATAGTGTCCTGTATTATTAGCATCCTGTGCAGCTGGCTTGATTAATTAATACAAGCAATCTTAAAGCAATGCTGTGTATTTTCAATAAAGTGAATTTGGACTGGTGTATTTTTTTTAAGTATTACTCTAGTAAGAGGTTTTCATCTACCCAGCAAAATGCTTTGGTTTGCTAACGTTTCCCTTCAGTGATGTTTTATTTGAAAAAGATAGTCTGGACATTGCATTGGTATATTTAAGGGCACTGCCTTGAGTGTCAGTTTCTAACGTGTAAAATGGAGATTTGTGTATAGAAAAGGAGTGCATATTCAAACATGTCTATTTCTATACTCTTGCTTACAGTAGGCACTCAATTCATGTCACAATGCCCATTTACAGTAACTTACTGCGTTTGGAACTTTTATTAAACAGAGCTTAAGAGCACTAATGTGTATAATTGGTGCATTGTTGCATCATGTTGGATTAAAGCCCGTTAAAACTATTTCATGCTACATTATTAATATTTTAAAACAATTTTCTTTTCTTTCTGTTGCAGTTGTACATCTTCTAATCCAGCCTTACAACATGGCTAATACGCTTGGACATCAAACTATGAAGCAAACTACAGCCAGAGCTTTTAGTGTTAGTGGGCCAGAATACTGAATACTACTGCAGTTATACACACCTACAAAAGCCATCAGAAAAGCATTCTTTGGTCCTTTAAAACTTTCTTCAGCCCTTCCTGAATGATACTCCCAGTATAGAAATTTAGCACAGATTTCACATCTTTTTACAAATAACATTCATTATTAGCTGCTCTGCATTCTCGCTACCTGTATTTCATTCCTAATACCATGACTAAAACATCATCCTCTAATGGACAAAGTTTTATAATGATTTCAGAAAAGGGAATTAAGGTTTATGGGCAGTATCCAGTACTGCTACTGCATTAGCGGGAAGGACTGCTGGCACAACAGGAAAGTGATGTGTGGTAGTGCAGTTGGGAATTATCCTAGACTACTGCTCCCAGAATGGGACAAACTACCCGGAGGCTGGGGAAGGGAGCTCTGCTGATGTGTCCCATTCTGGAAATGGTAGTTTAGAGTTGTTTGTTGGATTGCGCTACCAAGCACTGTTTCCCATTGTGCTAGTGGTCCTACCTGCTAGTGCAATGATTTCAGAGCTGGTGGATTTGGGATACTTGCCTATGTTTACTGGGAAAACGCCTGCTTCATTTAAAAAAACTTCTATAGTTGGCATACATAATTTCCTCACATTAGTATCCTGTCTATCATGCTGATAAAGACTTAAAATAGCCAGTGGGTTTTTTTAGGTATAGTAAAGTGAAGATTATATCCAAATGTCTCTCTCTGTGCTCCCCCTCCTCCAAATCTGCTCATAAGAATTAGGGAATCCTCTGGAGCATGTTTGGTAGGAAGGAGGAAGTACTGTTGCATGAGTGGAAGTCTACTCGTATGATGTTGGATGGAACTCGACAGTACCTTTATTCAGTTTCAGTGGAATTTAAATCGTGCTCTATAAACTGATGGAAATATACCCCACAGTCCTATGTCCCACTGAGTGCAGCTAGCTTAATCAGCTTGTATATGAACACAATATCCATGTTAGTGTTGCAGGGTTGAATGTTCCTGCAGTAAACCTAGCTGAAAATTGGTTTGCTTACCAAATCAATTTCAATTTACTGATTGGAGCACAATGGGTTGTATCCAAAGTTAGCCATACTTAGAATAGACCCCTTGAAGTTAATGGTACTTAAATTAGTCAAATTTAATTTGGAGCTTCTTAATAACCGTCCTATAAAATTTAATTTCTTTAAGGGGCGAATAGCCCTTATCGCTGATAGTTTTTAATGCTGGATACATTGCTTCAGAATTCAGTTAACACAAAAGCAAACTGTAGTACATTAACACTAATATTGAAAAATGATTTTTGTTAAATTGGAACAAAAGTTAAGTAGCAAAGACTGGTGTATATTTACACAGCTTGCAGTACTGGCCCATTTATAAAGAATTAGGCAAATGACTAAACATGTGACTGTGTGGAAACCAATTTGCTGTCTAAAGCCATTTACGGCTCACATAATTCTGGAATGATCTCGATAACATTCCTGGTCTGTATTTGAGCTTTTTATGCAGTCAATGAAATAATGAAGACATTTTAGTATTTTGGTTTTAGTACATTTTAGTACCTTGGGGTTTAGCTATTTTGTGGCAGCATTTTTGTTGAAACAGTTTCAGAAGGTAGCTTAGGCTTGATCTTAAAAGATTATGAATTTTAGACTTAATTTTTTTTAAAAATAAATCACATGGCTTGATCAAAAGTGTATCTGCCATCCCAGAGTGAAAGTTCATAGCAATTGCTGTCTTCAAGAGTGGGAACACTGTCTCATTCATCAGCAGTCATGCTTAAGTGTTCAGCGCTGCTTTAGAGCACCTTTAATTCCTTTTGAATGTGCTCAGTAGGTGAATGAGCAATATTGTTAAACGTATGGAACAAATGCTAGCCCATATTGCTATTCTGTCCATTCTTAGCAATAGTAGACATTCCCTTTTCAATTAAAAAATCATAGCCAATATTTCAAGAATATGAACTTTATTCTGAAGCCAAGCCTATGTGGACAGGAGCTTTCCATAGCCTTTTTAAAAAAATGACTTCTTTTATATTTATACATATATTCTCTGCTGTGTAAGCACTGCACTGCATGTATAGTGACTCCATATATATCAGATACATGATCATTGATTAGGATATATCTTTTGTTTAGCCAATTTCTAATTTTTTTGATTATTCAAATTCTTACATAGACCATTATTTTATTTTTGTTTCATGTGCTCCTGGGCATTCCATTTCTAATTCTATCAGATTTTCAAAACAGATAACACATCTTTTCACACCAATTCTTAATAAATCACGGTTCCACATTTGACCAGTCCACCATGCTGCAGATTGAATCTCAAAAGCGTAACATTTTCACAGGCTTATCACACAAATTTTATGTTGCCATTTAAGAAGGCTGCAATAATTCTTGGGAATTCTTTGTGAATATAAAATATCATGATCCTTTGTGAAGAAAAAAACAGTCATTTAGTGGTCTAAGATAAATAGTTTTCCCTGACTATTTTGGGAAGTTTTTTTTTAAAAAAAATTGACAGGTGCTAAAATAATGGGCACTGGTATTTGGCCGTGAACTTGGTTGTAATCACTGTGTTCATTGCCAAGTAATGGCCCACATCCAACGTTGCATGAATGTACTTCTGCTCGTGCAATGGGCATTTCTTGTCCTGTCCTTCCAGCTGTTTCCCACTTCCCCCGAAATCTGCTCTGGAGGGTCCTCCAACCCGCACCACAGGATGGGGAGGAAATCCTAGTGGATGCTATTCTTTCAGTGGGTAGACACAATTTTGTTTCATCCTAAAAGTTTAGGAATAGGCTGGGATGTCTAAATCTTTTCTGTTATTTCATGCTCTAGTTTAGATTGGGAGCAATGAAATACTTATCTGAAAAGTTAGTATGTCTGAGCAAGTAGCTGGGATATATTTCCTGCTCCTGAATGAAATATAAAGAAATTATTCAAAATCAATGGAGCATTAACACACACAGCTGATTATTAGAAGCCAACATGTCAATACTGACTCGAGGGCCGCACAATTAAACGTGTGTGTGTGTGTGTGTGCTGGTTTTCTGACTGGTTTCCTGCTTTGCATTGTTTAGAAAATGCCTGTTCAAGCTTTCAGAACCAGTGGATGGAGGAATGTAAGTTAGGTAGGCCTGATTAGAGTATTGTGCCCATCCACATTAGAATTACTACATTTAGTTACCTGGAGTAACAAAATAGCGGCTGAGCTTGTTGCATGTATTGGCAGACTTGTAAAGATGTTATTGCCTTAGTGAATTCTTGGCAAAAGGATTTTACCTTTGCGTTTATTTATTTTTTGTATGATCAAATGTTGTGCATTGCAAAACATAAACATTTAAAATATTTAGCATTGTTACTCAAGCTTATATGGAACACCTTCAAAGTTAATTTGTGTTTTCTACTGGGGATTTTCTTCTTGGTGTTGTAGACAACATGATTTTTCTAGGTTCTTGGTGGTGGTGGTTGAACCAGCAGAGTAGTTTGATGATAGGAATGCAGATCTATGAAAAGTCTGCCTTTAAAATTTTGCCCAACTGTTTTGCCCCCGTTTTATTTTCGAATTCTTTCTAGGGGAAACTTCTAGAAAGTTTCTACCCTCCATATGCGGTAGAGAATAAAGATTAAAGGTTATCTTTTAAACTGCTAACATGTATAAAGGGAAAAGTATTGATGATTTCTTGTTTTAGGTTACCTTAAAAATCAAGGTTTTATAAACCTCTGATTTGCATTAGAACCAAGGTCTATTAGGAGATTGCAATACTGAGAAAATATATCCATGACAAGGCCGATATTATTTTATTTATTGGGGAAACTGGAAGAACTAGTAGTGATATTATGAACTTTTACTTCATAAAAGTTCTAGGGATTTCGTCATGCATTTGATATAGCTATTGTGGCAGCTGTGGACATGCTTGTTAAATGGTCTAGATAAAATCACATTTTGAATATTTGAAAGATGTAAAATGTCAGGTGGTGCACAGTTGTCAAAATTGGTCCCTTGTTTGCAAATATTTAGATATTTATGGCAATTGGGTAGTGCTTAAATTCCTCTGTTGTGTTGTATCATTTCCATGCTATAAGAAAAATAATCCACAGATGGCTTCACTTTTTATTTGCTTTCCTGGGTGTATTTAAAATTAAGTATAAATGTTTCAAAGAAGAGTGGAATTGATTTGATATCAAAACCTGCTGGACTAGTGCGTGACAAAAAAACATCTTGGTGTAACCTTGGCAGCTCACACCATGTTGTAAGGCTGGAGCAGTGGATGTAATCTTCAACATGAAATTCCTTAAACTGGGGAAAATCTGTTCTGTGAGAGAGAACATTTAAGCTATGTGGTTTTTTTTATATTCAAGATAATGTGAAAAAATCCTATAATAAATGTATTTTTTTACCTTGGTTTCAGGTTCATGGTAGGCTGTGGTAGATGTGATGATTGGTTTCATGGTGACTGTGTTGGTTTGAGCCTTTCTCAAGCACAGCAAATGGGCGAAGAAGACAAAGAATATGTATGTGTGAAATGTTGTGCTGAGGAAGACAAAAAACCAGATCTAGTTGATGAAAATATGCTGGATGCACAAGTGAAATTGGAAACAAGAGAAGGTAGAACAATGGAATGTGAGAAGCCTGGAGTATCAAAGCAAACTTCTATATGCCCTCAGAATAAAACAAGGCAGGGAGAAGACCCTGTGAAGCACAAGGTCAAAATTTTTAAACGGGTAAGAGCGACATTATTTCTTAATTATGTATAACTTGTATAGGTTATAGTAATTTTAATATTTAACTTGTAAGTTTTTTCTCTCAAATGCATTGACATTGTAAAAATAATTAAACTAGGCCTTTAGTATCAACAGTAGGAATAGTTTTAAAAATATGGTGTATATTGATTTGTCTGTTTTGATGTGGTAACTAGATTTAGGTTAAGGGTGGTCCACAAATTCCATCTTAGCTTTAAACAAGAAAGTAAGGTTGCTGCAGTGGGCAGCATCAGTCCCAGTGGTTCCTGGCACCCCCATGCCAGTCCAGGTACTGACACCACCCTATCTGCTACTGCCCCCATCACCTGCCACTCTCTGGGTGATCATTTGGAGACCTCTGGGCTGCGAGGTCGTGGTCTTTATTTCTGACATCCAGCCCTAGGTGTACCACTGGTTAGATTCAGTTGATATGAGCATATGAACAACAGATAAATTGTAATTTTGCTGGAACATTACAATTTTAGAAATGCATTTCTGTACGGGAAAATATCTAAAAATCCCCCCCCCCCGCCCAATAAAGTCACTTTGAATCTACATTAAATATATAAGTAGTTGATTCTAAAGAATATTCATATCATTATGTTTCTATACATTAGCAATTAACATTCAAACGTCTGAGTGAAATCTGATTGGTGGCCCCTGGCCAACAAAACAACTCCCACTAGCAAAATGGGGAGGGGGGATTCCCCTTCCCCTTGAGCCCACTGCACCCCTCAAAATCTGCTCCAGAGGATTGGTGGACCTTCCATAGAAGATTTTGGGGTGGGACAGGGAAGCTGCAAGGGAAAGAGGAATGGAAGGGAACGTTCCATTGCTGTAGCTGCTAGAATCTTATAGGGTGTCCATATTTGGGAAACCGGAAAAGAGGAAACCCTGTGGGAGGGGTGGGAAAGCAGCTTTCCAGGGCCTCTGGAAAGCATGTCATTTCCCCCCGTGCCACCTCAAAGGCCCAAATAGGAGCAGAAGAGGGGAAAGCGTGTCATTCCTACCCCCCACTGCTCCAATCAGGGCCTTTTCTACAATGTCTCGGAATGACACGCTTTCCCCTTTAAGGCCCTGATTGGAGCAATGAGGGGGAAATGACACACCTCCAGGAAACACGTCATTACCACCTGCCATGCTAATATTGTCCCTTACAGGGAAAAGCGTGTCTTTACAGGACATTATAGAAAATTACAGAAAATCCCCCCTGACACCCAGGATAGAACAAAAACCAGGACAAATCCAGGGAAATTCTGGCAGTTGGTCACCCTAGTTGCAGAAGTCTACTTGGGCAGTATTGGATGTCACCTCATGGCTTTTTCTCCTCTGCAATATTGTTCTTTTGTTGGTTTTGTGCTAAAGAGCATTGAAGACACCCTACTGCTTAATTAACAGAACGTGGGCCAGTATCTAGCCCTGCCACAGCACTAGCAAAAGCTTACAGTTCAAGAAAGAGGTAACACTCACTAGCACAACTGGAAACTAGCTCAGATTGGTGCTTCTGGAATGGGACATGTCAGTGGAACTCATGGAATGAAGCTCCATTGACTTACCTTATCCTGGAAGTGCTAATTTGGGCCAATTTCCGGAGTTGTGCTAGCACATGCTAGCTCCCCAGTAGGCTAGTGTTCATTTCTGCTACCACAGTGTGCTTAGCACTGATGGACTGCCAGGATTGAACAATGCCCACTACTTTTTTTTACAGAGGTAACTTTAAAAACAAACAAACTCTTACTGTAGAATTCCTACTTCAACTACACAAGCAGTTAGAGTATTGTGTGATTGTAAAAGTTATAATTGCTATTTATCAAACACCAATTTTTTTTTTATCAAATGGAGATAAAAGGCCTTTTCTACCGTCTTGTCCCTCCCTCAACTGCAGTATTCTGAATAGTCATGCCAACCTACCTTTGGGTTTTAAGATACTGCTATTTAGTGCATGGTTGGTTTATCACCATCCCATCCGCTGAGCTTGTCATCTGAAGCCTTTCTCTAGATGTCCTTACCAGCGGAAGACCAATGCATGGAGAGCTTTTTTCAGTGGCGGTTCTTCCCCTTTGGAATACCCTTCTTAAGAAGGCCCACCAGTGCTCTTGTTACTATGTTTTAGACACCAGGCAAACATATTTTTGTCTTCCCAAGCTTTTAAGAACTGCTCATGTTAACATTCTGTTCTGATTTACTGTCTGTTTGAATGGGTTGTTGCTCTTTTAGATTGTTGTGTTAGCTTGTATGCTTTGTTTTATTCTTTTCCATTTTCTATTGTACTGTTTTTGTTTCTTATTACTTTGTTAGCTGCCCTGAGAACATAAATGTTGAAAGTATGGGATATAAATAAATAAATAATCCATTGATTTAAGTGGAACTTTAGTGTGCATAATGTCTACTAGATATTTTTGTCTTGACTAAAAAAAGTGTGTTTTACACACACACACACACATACACACACACTTAAACTGTACAGTGTGAAAGGGCTGTAACTATTGTTCTTTTTATCGTTTGTTAACATTTGTTTCAGGAATCTGGTGATGGAAGAGCATTAGCAGAATGTAAGGATTCTGAAATGAAAAAAGGGCAGCAAATTCCTATTAGGAAAACAGGGCAAATGGCTAAAGTTCATCGCCGATCTTCGGAAGACAAACATGAAAAAATAAATAAAGACAGTCTGAATGTTTCTTGTTCCAGTGAAAGCGTAACAAAATCAGGTAATTAAAGCTAAAAATACCCTTTTTTAAAGGCATTTAAAAGTGTAATATTAATCCATGGAATGAAATGCATACATTTTATGTATTGCTGTTGATGATGCAGCATAACCTATGAAGAAATGGGAAATTTGAATTCTTATACTATTGTTTTTTGTGTTAAAAGTGTCTAATCAGTGTGTGTACATACTGACCTAGGAAAACTGGCTCCTTGGTTATGTAGATCACTTTTAAGCTGCAGAATTGCAAGCAGTGACAAGTCAGAGAGAGGCTGTTGGTGGTCCAAGGGATGCTTATTGGAGTTGTATCCCTCTGTAGGCAAGTTGCCCCGTCATACTAGCACGTGCATCTTGCAAAGTAATTCTTCATTAAAACATGCTGTGAGGCTATGATGGAAGCTTGCATGCCTTGAAGTAAATTCCATTAAAGAAATCTGTCATATTTATGATCAAGTTGTTACATTGGCTGGTTATCCTGTAAACCAATTAATTCCTTGATCTTTTTGTTAAGAAAACCTGATAATTCAAAATTACTTCCCTCATTGCATGTTCCTTGAGAGGGAATTTCGTAACAATCCCTCCCCTTATGACTTGTGAAATTTTGAATTCAAGTTAATGAAGCTGTCTAAACAGTGCTACTTTGATGATATTTTAATGTAGGTGTTCAAGATAAACAGGAAATCAAGAAAAAGAGAACAGAGAAAGGAGGAACAGTCAGTAATATACACCCACCTACTGCCTCTACATCCAAACCTTCTGCTGATCAGATAAGGCAAAGTGTTAGGCAGTCACTTAAAGAAATCTTGGAGAAAAGGTATGGATGATGCGCCAAATCAGTTGTTTTTTCTGTTGTTAACTTTAAAAGTAAAATAAATAAATTGTGTGTATTTTTCAGGCTTGCAGACTCTACGATGAAGGTTTCTGAAGAAAGAGCAGCAAAAGTTGCAACTAAGATTGAAAAAGAACTATTTTCCTTTTTTCGGGATACTGATTCCAAGTACAAGAATAAATACAGAAGCTTGATATTCAATCTCAAAGATCCAAAAAACAAGGTATATTTTGTCATCTGTTATCTATGGGCAGTATCCAACGCTGCCTATGCCTTAAGTGGGACCACTGTGCTAGCACAATGATTGGCTCCATGGGCACAGAATAAGCAGAGGCACAGTGGCAGTATTGGATACTGTGCTGTGTATCCTGAAATCTTTCAAGTAGTGCTTGTTTTTCTTGTGGGGACTAGTATGATTTATTTTATCGTGTTCATGGTTCCTTTTCTTCGTCTGTTTCTCCTCTTCTCCACTTGAAACCCCCCAGTAAGTCTGTGACCTGGTTTGCACATAACACAATTCATAGGTTGTTTGTTTATTAAAACATTTTTACAGCGCCACCTCACAATTTCCGGCATTGTGGCGCTTTACAATGAAAACACATAAAACAGTTTAGCAGTTTAAATTAGGGATGTGCATGGCTGAAAAATATTGTATTGTTATCAGAATTTCCAATAATAAAAATGTTCAGATCCGATATTATTGGATGTTTTTGTATCGTATCATTTCAGATTTCCGATAATTAATTGGAAATCCGATTATTATCATATGATGCCATTTTTGCCATACGCTTGCGTTGAAGAACTTAATAGATAGCTGTAACTTTTTAATTTAAAAGATAGAGACATGAAACTTTTTGGACTTTGCGATGTGATGTTACTAGTCCTGGCTCCCCAAGTTTCATGACTCTATCTTTTAAAATAAAAAAGTTATAGGGGTCCCCCAAAATCCCCACCCCCCACTGTAACTGTTATTTTAAAAGTTTGAAACTTGAAATTCGGTCACAGTGCAGACTGGTTGTTGGTAGTCATGTGTGTTAAATTTCAGAACAATCCCTCCACCCCTGTATTTTATATGAATTTTTGAAAGATCGTGCAACTTTTGACAGCTCTGAATTCAAGTCTCTTCCGTTTTGGAACATTTCCCAAATTTACTTGCGAGTAAATGGAAGAGACTTGAAAATCGCTTACAGTGGAGTTGGAAGGATGTTAGGCATGTGTGTTAAATTTCAGAACAATCCCTCTACCCCTGTATTTTATGTGAATATTTGAAAGATCGTGATTCTGGTTTGACAGCTGTCGATGTCAAAGACCTGTCAAAGCAGCCAGAACCACGACGATCTTTCAAATATTCATATAAAATACAGGGATGGCGGAATTGTTCTGATATTTTGCACACATGACTATCAACAACCAGTCTGCACTGTGACCGAATTTCAAGTTTTAACCTTTTAAAATAACACTGTTACAGCGGGGGGTGGGGCTTTTGGAGGACCCCCTATAACGTTTTTATTTTAAAAGATAGAGACATGAAACTTGGGGAGCCAGGACTAGCAACATTTCATCTGCAAAATCCAAAAAGTTTCATGTCTCTATATGTTAAAATAAAAAAGTTACACCCATTTATTAAGCTCTTCAAGTATTTGACACTATGGTGTCTATAACTTTTTTATATAACTTCTGTATTTTATAAGTTTGAGACTTGAAACTGGCCCACAGTGCTTATGGAATATGGTTAGTCATGTGTGTTAAATTACAGAACAATCCCTCCACCACTGTATTTTATATGAATTTTTGAAAGATTGTGCAACTTTTGACAGCTATGAATGCACATGGCTTTAGCGGTCATTCAGAGCTGTCAAAAGTTGCACGATCTTTCAAAAATTCATATAAAATACAGAGGTGGAGAGATTGTTCTGAAATTTAACACACATGACTAGTCAGATTCCATAAGCACTGTGGGGCAGTTTCAAGTCTCAAACTTATAAAATACAGAAGTTATAACGTATTTAAATGACGGTCTGATATTCCGATAAAATCCGATATTTTCAGACCGAAAAATTATCGGATCCGATAATTTCGGAGGGGTTTTGTATTGTATCATTATCGTTAAACGGATGTCCGATAAAGCCATTATTGTATCGAATACGGAACTCCGGGTTCCTGGAAGGGAAACAACCAGAGTTTTAACTCAACAGCAAACCATGGCTTAAAACTCTGGGTTGTTTGCCGTTCAACAAGAAAGTTTGGTGTGTGCAATGAAGAATATGCATTCCTTGTGTTCATTGAATGTGTTTAAAGTCCAGTTCATTCTATAGATCCATTTTTGGAGTATAAAGAAGCTATATCTCTGCTCAAATTAAATGGGCAAAAAAGAGAAATCAACACTCCTCCAAATCTTTTTGGGAGGGCTGGGGGGAATTTCATTTTTTTCAACGGATATTGTTTCAAAAATGGTACCATTGAAAACTCAGTTTTCAGAGGCATGTCCTTTTAGATAGCTTAGACATTATTGCTTTTAAAAACATTAAATATATTAAAACAAATTTTGAATGTAGCTTTGCTAGAAACAGCATAACGCTGTTATAGAGCCACCCAAGCCATTTATGCTAACTATATTGGTGCAGAATTTCTGTAGTGCAGCCTTTCTCAGTCTGATGCCCTCTACTAGATGCTTTGGATTACAACTCCCAGCATTCCTTTCAACTGACGACACTGGCTGGGGATGATGGGCGTTGAAGTCCAAAACATCTGGAGGGTACCAGGTTGGGAAAGCCTGCTGTAGAGCTCATAGGGCAATTTTACAAAAGTTACATACAGGTAGAATTTAAATATCTAGCATTCTTGCTTTTATGGTTGAATTTGCATTAAAAGCCTGTAGGTTTTTGGGTTTAGCTATAACTAATTACCTGTTGTTCTTCCAGATACTATTTAAAAGAGTGTTGAAAGGTGAAGTTACTCCAGACCATCTCATAAGAATGAGCCCAGAAGAACTGGCTTCCAAAGAGTTAGCTGCATGGAGGAAAAGAGAAAACAGACATGTATGGTTTATCTATAAATACTTAATTAGGTCACCTATTTCCTGGTGGCAATTTATTCAGATTTCAGAGAATGTGTTGTATCTCCCCCATCCTCTGTGGATTCTGAGTTTAAAATTTAGTCTCAGATTGCAAAGTAGTTAAGGTTGTTTGCTGAACGTTTCTATCAATTCTGGGATTTTTTACTTTAAAATGTAGTTTGTTCTCAAGTAAAACAACATTATCTGGTCTCTAAAATGGTTGTAGTGTCCAGGGGTGAGAATACAGATTGTACTGCTGGAACTTGTCTTCCGAATCACAGTGTGTGTAGATGAGTGAAAATTGTATGTGCCGAGTATAAAAAGAATGTAGACAGCTATCTTACTTTGAGTCAGTCCATTGATCCATCTAGCCCAGGATTATCCACCCTGACTGGCAGATGCTGTCCAGGGTTTTAGGCTGCAGTTTTTCCAGCCTTACTTGGGGATTGAACCTAGGACCTCCTGCATGCAAAGCATGGGCTCTGCCACTAAGCTACAGCTTCTCCGCATAGAAAAAAGCCCTAGTTCTGTCACCAAAGTGATAGTTGTAGGTGGTGACCGACAACCACCTTCAAATATTCTACACTCTGAAGTCTAATGCTTTCTTTCTTCAAACATCAGCCGCAGTGTGTGCATTTTAAATAAGACAATGTTTTAAATGAGTGTGGATTTATATGTGCTTATCTAAAATGGTTTTCAGTAAAAAGGTATTAGAAAATACGAATTTGATTAATGTAAAATTATCATTCACATGACTGCTAGGAAGTGGGGAAATAGTATTTCTCTAGCAGAGTGCTCTTAATTGATGGCCAGGCCTGTAGACATGGCAAAGATTTCTGTGGAAAATAGGTGCAGTATATACTTGTGTGCTGTGTTCACAAAGTGATTTCAGATCTCTTCCCAGCTCCAGCTATTTGTGGAGGCGAGGCCAACATGGGTTGGAGGCTGGGGGCAGATGGTTTTCTCTTTTCAGTAGTATTACTAAATTACATTCTTTTATCTTTTCCGATAGAAGTGAATGTTTTCCAGGGGAAAAATTAGGGTATGAATTTGGCAAAGTACTGCTGTGCATATGTATGGGTAGATCCTGTTAAGAGGTGAGTCACCAGTATCTGGGGCAGATACTAAGGTTGAACTGTAACTTCTGCAACCTTTACTTTGTCTCAGAGGAGTGAATATCTACTTATCTTCAACTTTATATAGGAAAAATAAACGGAGGAGCAGTGCCTGTCCCCATATGTGGAGTACAGCAGCCTTTTCCAACTTAGTGCCCTCCAGATGTTTTGAACTACAGTTCTCAGAATTCCTGGCAATTGACCATACTAGCTAGGGTTCATGGGAGTTGACGTCCAAAATATCTGGTGGGTACCAGGTTGGGGGAGGCTGGTGTACAGACTGTAGTTTTAGAACATACATGTTTCTGGGCAGTATTAAAAATGTTCACGTTTGATACAATAATTGTCTATCTACTGAAGAAAGATATTTCAGAAGTGTAGCTATTCCATTCTTGGCCACTGAGAGAATCCGGAGATCATGGCTTCATTCAGATTTAACACTAAACTATGGTTTATCAGTATGTCAACAAGCCTTGGGCTGGTCAGCTCCCACACTCTTTTCTTCCAGCACAGCTACAAGGAGATCAGAAGCTTTCATTTCTGTTTTTAACTATGCTAAGTTTAGTGTTATATCTGAACCTAGACAAACTGTGGTTAGTCTTAACTGTGTTTTATGAAACAAGACAATTTCAAACTGTGGCTTATGAAGCTAGCTTTTTTCAATAAACCATAATTAAGATTAACAATGGTTTAGGGTTCGGACATAACAGAAAACTATGGTTAATTGAAAATAGAAATGAAAGCTTCCAGTATTCTTCTGGCAGCTGTGCTGGAGCAGGGAAGGGTGAAGAAGGAGTTCATGAGCCCAAGGTTCATGCACATAATACTAAACTATAATCTAGTTCTGTGACTAAACCAGGCCAACGGTTTTCTAGCAGTGATGCAACCATAGAATCATTACCTCTACTGTCTATCAGTTTTCCTAGATTTTCTACCTACTAATCTTGCTAAACAAATAATTCAGAAGAAGAAATCTATTTTTCATCTCTGACATAGTCTTTATTTCTATATCTTAGGGTTTCATATCTTAAGGCTTCCTGTGGTGGTGTTTTTATAGGCTTTCCTGCTGTATAGCTGACCTGTTCTCTGTTGTTTCTTGATAGACAATTGAAATGATTGAAAAAGAGCAGAGAGAAGTTGAAAGGCGACCAATCACAAAAATTACTCACAAAGGAGAAATAGAAATTGAGAGTGAGACTCCAGTAAAAGAGCAAGAAGCAGCTATAGAAATTCAGGTAAACTTTAGTTTTATTATTAACATAAACTTGTGTATTTAAACTGAGCAAAGCATTGATTTTGTTCAACTAGGTAAAACATTCCTTTTGCCTAGTGGTCCTAAGCTGGGGTGGGTAACCTGCAGCCCTCAGCCCAATTTCAAAAGCCCTCTGCATGCAATCAGTTCAGACCTTTAGCAAGAGTAATCACACCCTTCCCTGGTAGCCTGTTGTGTATGAAGGAAGAAGGGGAGGGAAGGAGAGAGAGAGAGAGAGAGAGAGAGAAGGGGGTGGCAGAAAGATAGAGAAATGGGAGAGGCAGAAAGATAAAAGGGGTGACTCACCCACTTTTGCCTCTGCCCCTGCCCGCTGCTGGCTTTAGCCCCCAACAGATTGCCCCAACACATTATCCATAAGGGAATGTGGCCCTCAACAACAACAACAACAACAACAACAACAAAAGGTTGTCCCCCTCTGCCTTAACCAGTGCAACTAAGTATATAGCTCACCTTGATTTTGATTGATTTGGACCAGTTGCAAGATATATGTGCTCTCAAGGCACACACACAACTTTTATGCAGCAATGGTTCCTTGTTAATTTCAATGGTGAGAGCTAGTCTGCACATGTAAAAAATAAATGTGTATAAGGACTGGATGGAACTGTTGAATGAAATATAATGTTGATTTTTCTAAACTTTTCCCCAGAGTATTGATGGTACATAGTGGCTCCAACAACTATGAGTGCAGTCCTAATCCCCAGTTTTCGAGGGAGTTAGGATGGGGAAATTGATTCCTTCTGATGCTAGCGAGAGCACCTTTGCCCCGGGGGCCTCTGTTAGGCCAGAAGAAAGTTCTGGCGGCATAGATCTCCTGCCAGCAGTTTTTCCACCAGGGATAGGCCTAGAAGCAGGGCATTCCAGGGTCAGGCAACCTTGGATCCACTAGATTCAAGGTGTCTCCATTCCCCCAACATGCCCCAGAATCAGGCTCCTTGCCCACACCAGCCTGAAGTTGGCATGGGCATTTTTTCACCTGCTGAAACTGGTGGGGTTGGGGGAAAAGAAGTTCCAGTAATGAAAAAAGGTAGGACCATCACTCACAGTGTTTGCCATGGCTGGCAAGAGGCAGCAGAACTTTGAAGTAGTGGAAGATCTGCCCCCCCCCATCCCCTCTGCACTTAGTATTGCTCTGCCAGTTGATAGTTACTTGGCACAATGTTACCATTTGTCACTGTTACCTTTTTGTAAAATGCAGAATATTTTGTATAGCAATATTAACAAATTGTCTGTCTCCCCATGTGTAGGAACCTCCTCCAGTTAAAATTGTGGAGAAGGTGGAGGAGCCTGAAAAAGATAAAGAAATGGATGAATCCACCACTCCTGATACGACAAGTCAACATAAAAACCATTTATTTGATCTCAACTGTAAAATTTGCATAGGTAATACTAACTAGCATGTTTAGAAATTAGTATTTGCTTCCTGATTTGCCTAGACCTTTACAGAAATGTTCAAAGCCTACATTTTTAATGACAGCAAACAGGATTTGTACGTGATATAGCAAGAATTGTTATTTAATATTGTGATCAGGTATTTTTTGCTGGTCTGGCATGAGTAGTGCTTTACTGAAGCTTTCTATCTTACCTTTTCAAGGTCGAATGGCACCTCCTAGTGATGACCTTTCTGGGAAAAATGTGAAAGTTGCAGTTGGAGTTGCCCGTAAACCATCAGACAATGAAGCTGAAAGCATAGCAGATGCTCTTTCTTCAACAACAAACATTTTAGCTTCAGAATTGTTAGAGGAAGATAATGAGTTGCCAAATCCAGCACTTGCCTCTACTTCAAGCTCCAGGTAATCTTATGTGATTGTTGCTAGTCTCAAAGAATTATGCCTCCTGTACCTAGCTAATACCATGTGTGAATTAAATACATAAATAAATCACATAGTTTGAAATTAGGCCCTGTATTCCTTTGGCAGGAATGCCGCATTCTGTAGATAAGAATAAGGATTGAAATGTTTCAAACAGAAGTGCAAATTAAAAACTGCTCAGATTTTCAGAGAGACTTGAATGTTTGACTCCGATATATGAAACTTCACTTAGTAATGCTTCATATAAGATTACCACATCAGAATCTGCATTTCTGTTGTAGATGAGACAGTCCTCATGCCTACAAAACAGCCATGATCCACCATTCTTATTCACGCACAGGAACGAAGTGGTCTGAAACCAGACATTTCCTTCTTCCTGAAAATGGTGTCTCCTTCCCACCTTCGCAATGACATTACCTTCCCAGTCTTCTTCTTTAACCTGTCCGTGCCTTTGGAATCTTCGTTGCATGTTTGCTGGGCATTGGCATCTTATCTGGACTAGACTGGGAGCTTCAAACAAACGTGACACTATTACTCTGCTATGAGGGTCCCCAAAAGGGAGAGGTGGTCTCCATGCAGTGCTTCCACGCTGGATCTGCTCAACTATCCACCTATCATACTAGCTGGCTAAACTCACCAACCCTGAGACAGTATGGGCTCATTCCACTAGATCCATTGCAACATTTACAGCCTTTGTTCAGGGAGTTGCAGTGGTAGGTCTTAGTCTGCTATATGTTTCCAGCCCTCTACTTTCATTTGGCATTCTCAACAGGCTGTCTGGGCCAGATTGGACACCTCCTTTGGAAGGGTTGTGATCTGCTTTCCAGCTTCTTACCTCCTGCCCACCTCCGATAAGTAACCTTGCTGTGGGACTACATAGAGATCATGAAGAAGAATGATAGGCTGGTTACCTGTAACTGTAGTTCAAGTGATCAGTTGTACAGTCACACAATCCACTCTCCTAATCTTATCACAGGGGTTCTTTTGCAACTTTCACACGTTGCTTCCATTTTTATAGCCACTTTGTTGGTTGGAGGTTTGAACCGAGTGGGAAGGTGGGAAGCCATGCCATTTTAAACAAGATGTGAAATGGGGCACACACCAAAATCCTATTTCTAGCTTTAGAAGCATCCTGAATTAGGCTCTACATAGGCACAGAACCCATATGTTTGACTGCACAAATGACCACTCAAAGAACTACAGTTATAGTTAAGAGCATATCTTAGTTTGCTTTTTGTCATTATCATTTCTCAAGATCTTTCCAACCAAATGCAGCCCATATTTATAGTAAAATCCAAGCAAACATCTTGAGATTGGTACTAACCTTGCACATATTTCTTTTAATGTAAATGTTCCAACAGCTGTCCTGTTTCTTCTTCTGTCCCCACATCACCCCAATATCATAGAATAGGCAACTTGTGAACCTTACTTTTTGCGCACTCTCATCCTTCAGATCAGAAACACCTGGCACGGTTGAAAGTGAAACACTATTTCTAGCTCGTCTGAACTTCATTTGGAAAGGCTTAATCAACATGCCATCTGTCGCAAAATTTGTTATCAAGGCTTACCCAATCTCTGGCTCTTTTGAAAGTTTAACTGAGGTAATGTACTCAATTGCATTATCACCATTTTTTGAAAACCTCTCTGAATTTTCTTTTCGCCAGGGACATTGAATCTTTTGAGTATGGCAGTGTAAAATAACTAAGGAGTGTTCGTTGTCTTTTCCTATGAAAGTTTAGACTATACCTATTTGGTTAAACCAGCCTCCCCCAACCTGGTGCCCTCTGGATGTATTGCACTACAGCTCCCATTTTCCTTAGTCAGCATGGCCTTTGGTCATGCTGGCTGGGGATGATGGGTGTGGTAGTCCAGCGTATCTGGAGAGCACCAAGTTTGGGCAGGGTGGTTTAATAGATGCTTCATGTCCAGTCTCCTGCACTGATGACATGACGTGTTAGATGACAACAAGAAGACGTATCGGGTTTGAACCATAATCTTAATCCAACACCCCTGCACTTTGGGCTGACATTTTTGCTCACTGGATAACTGGGTATAATTTTATAAAATGCTATGCATTCAGATGAACGGGAAATTATTTTTTTCCTTCACTCTGCATTGAGGTAATATGCCTTCTGTTATGATTCATGAGAGTATACTGGTCATTCTAGTTTAGTTATAAAATGGTTAAGTTTATAGCAGTGCCTCCTTATAACTTATTTAAGATGTTGTAATGTGTATATTAATCATTTTAAGAGTATTGTTTTGCAATAGAGACATCCATAATCTTTTCCCCCCCTAGGATTTGCCAGATAGTATCCAAGTAGGTGGCAGAATATCGCCTCAGACTGTTTGGGAATATGTTGACAAAATAAAAGCCTCGGGGACAAAGGTAAAAACAAATTTCTTAATGTTCTTGAAATGTGGTATTAGATTTTTCTTAAGTTGATACTTTAAAATGTCCTTTGATTTTAAAAATGTACAGAATTTCATGCCACTGCTACATTCTGACATAAATTCACCACTATAATTTGTGCTGGATGTAGTGCAGAACACAGAAACAACTAGTCTTTTTACACAACAAAGCTTAGTGAAACTGTTTTTTGTTCAGCGATAAATATAATGCCTCATTTTCAGCATATGTGCTGGTGGTCCTACTTCTGAGATCCGCTCAGAGTCATATGGAGCAGGACATTTGGCTTAATAGCGCCCACTATGTGGAATAAACTTCCTCCTGCCTAAGATTAGACATGTACCAATGCTCTTTATCTTTTGGTGGATATTGAAGACCCATCTGTTCATGCAAACCTTCCCTGTGTAGTATGGCCTTTGTTTTTATGATTTGTGCAAACTGCGTTGAAATCTTTAGATGTAAATGGTTTATATATATTCATAAATAGATAAATAATAAATATTTCCCACATATGTGAAAAAACAGAGAACTGGTATAAGGGGTCCACAGGGAAACCAAAATATTACAACTTGCATTTTTTTCACAAAGAGTGAATTGGTAGTAGGAAGCAAAAGAGGAACATGACTTGCAAATATAAGTAATGGAAACATTCCATGCAAAAACATTGAAATCTTTTGCTGATACACTTTGCATGTCTTCAGGCAATATTTTCACAATGCCAGGGTGGGCAGCTAAAATCTTCCTATTACTTAAATATAAAATAAAAGGTTTTTCGTGTGTGTTATTTTGCACATTGAGAATACATAACTAGCTTGGTCTCCTGGTCTGATTCAATACAATTTCTTTGCAAGAAGCACTGATTTCATATAGTGTACATATTCCAGGTCAGACTTCTTCAGAACAAAGGCTGCAGACCTCCACATTTGGCCCTAGACAGTTAGATTGATTGGTTGAGCAACCAAGTTGCTTACCTCTAATTATTATCATTTGAGATTGCTTCATAACCATAAGTGACTTGTTGAGCTTCACATTCCAAGTGCACATGCTGAGATAGCTTCTCTCTAGAACCCTTGTCTTCACATGGGACACTGGCGTCTTGCAAAAGCTTCACTGGCAACTTCCAAAAGCTCACGCGATTTCCAGGGACAGCCCTCCTTCCATAAATTCTGGTTCTGAGGATGGACACCTCAGAGCCAGGCATTTGGGTGTGGCTACCTCTCTGAAGAGCCATGATGGCTATTCTTCCGGCAGTGGGGTGGGTGTGGAGAAGAGAGACAGACCAGGCAGGGGAGAAGGGAGACAGACACGGAGGGAAGGAGGGAGACCGACAGAGAGGGTGGACGTGGAGGGGACAAAGTGGGCGGTCAGTCAGGTAGGCAGAGACAGGTGGGGGAGGGCAGCTCTCACAGTGATTTTTTTTTTTTTTTGCCAAAGTGGTTACCATTTGAGAAAAAGTGAAGGCCACCACTCTAGCACACGGAATGAATCCCGGTTTTAAGGAAGAGTTGATAAATTATAAATAAACTGCTCCCCCTTCTCAATAGGAAATCTGTGTGGTCCGTTTTACCCCTGTGACGGAAGAGGATCAGATTTCATACACTTTGCTCTTTGCATACTTCAGCAGCCGAAAGCGTTATGGTGTAGCGGCTAATAACATGAAGCAAATCAAGGATTTATACATTATCCCTTTAGGTGCCTCTGATAAAATTCCACATCAGTTGGTGCCTTTTGATGGTCCTGGTAAGTAACAACAGTAGGTGGAAAATCTGTTTTGGACCCAAGGGATGTTTGGAATAGAGAACTTTTAACTGCCAAAGCTTTTATGATCCTAAAACTCTTAACAGTCTAAGACTGTTACTTTGGGAGCATTCATGAAACTTGTGAATGTGGGAAACCACCCTTGTAGATTTTTGTTCTTTATAACAAGCTTTCATTTTTGCTTCTTTTTAGCTTATGGATAACGTTAAACACTCTTGATTTAACAAGGACTAATTATTTTGCAGGGTAGGAATTCTACCTGTAAGGAGCGACCCTTGAGAGATACATAGAAGTATATTATTATTATTATTATTATTATTATTATTATTATTTGCATTTATATACTGCCCCATAGCTGAAGCTGTCTTGGCAGTTTACAAAGATTAAAAACATTGAACATTAAAAACCGATACACAAAATTTTAAAACTATAAAAAGCAGAAAACAGATTACAAATACAATATCCATATAAAACAACTATTCTGGGTCAAAAGAAATAGGGAGGGAAATTAGTTAGCTTCCTGATTGAAACATGTTTTTTTCTCTTGAGATTCATGTTTATCTTATTAATTATAGTACTATGTTGTTGTTTTAAATCTAGGGATTGAAGTACACCGACCCAATTTGTTGCTGGGGTTGATAATTCGCCAGAAGCTAAAAAGACAGATCAGTGCAGTTGGTAATACAAGTACTAGTCATGCTGAACAAGGTCCTGAAAATTTGCCACCAGAAAAGAAAAGTAAACCAAACAAATCTGAAGTCCAGTCTGAATTAGTAGAAAAGGAAGAAGAAAATGACTTCTTTAACTCTTTCACAGCTGTGTTGCACAAACAAAGGATTAAGTCACAACAGTCTACTACAGAAGAAGTAGCAGTGAATGAGCCTGTTGTGGAGAGCATCAAACTTGAACCTCCAAAGCCCCTGCGGTTCCTTCCTGGAGTTTTGGTTGGATGGGAAAATCAGCAGTCTGCTCTTGAGCTAGCAAGTAGACCATTGCCAGTAGATGACATTCTTCAAAGCCTTTTGGATACTACAGGGCAGATGTCTGAACATATCCAACCAGCTGTAGGTCAGTTTCCTAGTAAAGATATGCCTTTATCAGATAAACAGGCAAATGTAAAAGAAGAAAAAATGGACATTCCAATAGTAACTGCTGGCGTTGAAGAATCTAAGGGTAAAAAAGACAACACAAAAGAATCCACTGACAATATCTTAGCAACCGATACACCAGTAGCAGATGTCTCATGCTCTACAGGAAATCTGACAAGCCTAAGCCTTAAGGGGAAACCACCAGATGTTTCTACGGAAGCATTTTTAGCAAATCTAACAATTCTGTCACAGAACAAAGAAACCAAAGAAACGACAGAAAACAATCAAAAGTTGGGTGACACAGATAATGTTTCTCAGGAAAGTAAAAGTACCACAGATTTTCCTGTCCCATCCAATGTGGGAAAAGGTGTTGGGAGCAATAATATTGGCATAGCATCTGTTGATAGTATGGTGCCTAATAGTTCAATATCTCCTCCCTTCATTAATCTTAAAAGAGATCCAAGGCAAGCTGGACGAGGCCTACAGAACAATGGTTTGGAAAGTGAAGGTGACAGTATTAGAAATGAAGAAATGCAAAATAGTCAACAAGCAGAAACTTTAGAAACAGAACAGGCAAATGCAGATCATAAGCAACCTTCAGGAAACGACCTAGCCTCAGATCAGAGTGATAGTCAAGCATGTAAGAAGACACTGGCATCAACTGCATCTAGAGGAGATAGTGCATGTTCCTTGCAGCTGGAAGATACTAATCAGTTGCATGAAGAAGCACTACTGCAAAGCATTGAGACGGTACATTCGGTTAGACGAGGATTATTGCCACCGCCACCACCACCACCATCATCATCATCATCTCAGTTTGAAACTGAAAATTCTTGCCATTCTGAATTCAGTACCAAAATACCCAGTCCTGCTGCAAGCGGAAACTTCTCGCCAATCAGGACTCCGCAACCCAATTTCCAGCACGCTAAAACTACTCCACCTGCTTTTCAGTTTCATGGGGTTGTTGCCCCTACATTTCCTCCACAAAACAATCCTGTGTTTGGGTTTCCTCCTCATCTTCCCCCTCCACTCCTTCCTCCTCCAGGCTTCGGCTTTGCTCAGAACCCTCTGATGCCTTGGCCCCCTGTGCTTCATCTGTCAGGACAGGCCCCACATTTTGTTGGGCCGGTGACACCAGTACCATCTCTGGCTCACAAACAGTCACGATTCTCAGGGCCAGAACACTTTTATCAGAGTAGAGACCCTAGGAGGCCAGAAAGGCGTCACAGTGACCCTTGGGGCCGGCAAGCCCCACAAGTGGAGAGGGCATTTAGTAGAAGGAAGAGCGATCAGCATAGGCAGAGATTTTACAGTGAGTCACACCACCAGAAAAAAGGCAGACATGACTGGGAGCCAGATTCTGAAAGGAATAGACATAGAGATAGAAACCAGGATAAAGAGAGAGAGAGAAAAAGCAGGGAGGAAGGGCACCGAGACAAAGAGAGGTCGCGACTTTCACATAGTGATAAGGACTCTGAAAGCAAATCCTCAAGAGAAAGTAGGAATCCTGAAAAGAAGGATGTTCCTAAAAGTGAAGAGCGTGCTCATGAGAAGGAGAAAGAAAGAGAAAAAAGTAAGGAGAGGCACAGAGAGCGAGATAGTGAAAAGAGCCGAGATAGACATCACAAAGACAGGGACCACAGCGACCGAGGGAAAAGCAAAAGGTAAAAGAAAAAGGCACAGGTGGTCTTCTAAAGTTTTAAATGAACAAGAAATAATCTGTTTTAAATACGTCCTAAAATTCTCTGTAAAATATATATATGCTTGGGTATAACTGTGCCATCAATTCTCCTTTTTTATATTCAGTGTTTAGTGTTTTGTAGGAACAAGTCTGGTTTGGTATCAGTCCATGTCCCGTTTATTCATTTTCTTTTCCATTCGATTGACCTATGAGTAGAGTTGAATATGAATAGAGTTCAACATTTTACATTGCTTGTATAGTCAAGATTGTAAGGGTTTCCTTTTAATATGCAATAAAAGGTGCATAAAGGCTCTTTGTCAAATTTGGCTTCAGTTGAGATATTTGCAGCCTATGGTGATTTGCGCTCTCTGATGATGCTCCAGTTCACAGTAAGGATGGATTTTGTACCACTTACTCTTCTAAAGCTGCACTGGCTTTTTTTTTAAAAAAATGAACTTTGACACAGCCTCAGAATCCACATTCAAATTCAACATAAAGCATAAGCTGAATGGTGTTGAAGACTTTCAAAAGAACAACTACGTGAAAAAGAGCAGTATTTATCATCAGATATTTCCCACGCATCTGAAACAGTTTGTGAGCAGAAATTAGAAGGCCACATGGTCCAGATTGTATTAGGGCACATATATTTTCATAATTTCTTTTTACACTGTTAGCCTTTATGCTATGATTTGTATTAATTTTCTGACCATTTCTCATGCTTTGAAAACTTGAATACCTAAGCTTGTACATGACATTGTGTTTTACTATCCTTTATATTATAAAATGTAAATATTTTAAGGGATATTTTGATTCTACAAATGATAAAGCCTTCTCACAGCCGTTGTTTGACTTTAATAGATGTGAAGCAATAGACTAAACCAATATAACAGAAAGATGTATAAATGTGGCTTGGCTTTACAATTCATGACTGGTAATTTTTAATAACCCTAGGGTTTTTAATAAATAGATCAGTAAAATTTTTGTGATTTTCTGTGGAAAATTATAGTATATTACTGTTTCTGTTGGATACCATTGCACTGTTCTGTTCAACATCCTGGTTTTGAAGTATTTCGTTAATTAAGAGCAAATCACCTTACCTATGAACACAGATTTTTGCACTTTGGTATCAAAAGAAACTTCCAATAATATGTGATTAAAATAAATTGTTAGGCTATTTTAAAATACTATTTAAATATAACAGCCGATTTGCAAACCTTGCACATGGCTTTATATAGTCAAATTAAACGTGCTGTACCATATAATGCTTGATGGTAGCTTTTATTTAAAAAAATATGACTAGTTTGTTGGCTATTGATTTTTTTAAATGGTATGTTAGTTTGAAAGAGGAATGCAAGATCACATTAATTTTGATGTAAATTCTTGTGCATGGGAGGCACTTGAAATCGCACCCAGCCTTTTTGTATGCAACCATATAGTGTCCTCTTCATTTCCCAGTTTGCTTCAGCCACAGCTTTGTATGTCACCAGCACTTATGAACACCCTCTAATCAGCAGCGATTCTCAGCTAGCTGATCTACTAAAGCCAAGTGGCCATCCTCCTGTATCTTCTTTTCCTTATAGAAAGTAGAAAACTAGCTTAATATCCTGCATAGTATCAAACATGCCTAAAATTGGTGTAATCTTATAGTATGGGCAGAGGTGGAAGGAAAAGCTTTGGGATTGTACTGATTCTGATCATTTCCCCAAATGGGGATTTCTGGGAATTGGTATCTGAAGTTTTAGAGAAATCTGAAGGGGAAGTAGGTCCACTTACTGTGTAGCACTGAATCTGAGCTCTCATATCTCAAATAAAGGTCCTGAAGAGTGTCTCACTTATATTACGCTAAATGGGAGAACAACTAAAGAACGAAGAATTGCATCCACCCCACCCCCTTCTCTTGTAACAAAGTGGTTCCGTTCAGACAACATGTTAGTCAATGGTGGTTTTAGAACTCTGCAGTGGAGTTTTTACATCACCGTTGAGAAACGTGTTGTCTGGCGGGAAAACACACAACGGTAGAGTTTTTGGGAAAACACTCCACACAGAATATCAGCGCTGTACAGAGGAGAGTTCCTGCATAACCGTTGTGTTGTGTGTCATGCGGCCGACTCCTCTGTTTTTCCCATGTCTACAAAGTCATCAGGCAAGAGTGGCAGAAACTCCTGGCACTCTTGCCCTGAGGGACTGTATGGACATGGGAAAGAATTTTGCATCAGGATGCACTTGGGGAGCCTCGATCATGCCATCCTTGGGTGGGGCTCTGCAATCACAGTGCTCCACATGCACGTCCCTTTGCCACCCCACCCCCCTGACCTGCAATCCATGGAATGGATGGAAAGAGCTTACCTAATGCTCTCAGGGGAGAGCCCGAGCTCGTTCCATCCCCTTGCACTGATCTCCAAATGCTTCGCAGGACGGGGGTGGGGCGAAGAATGTCTCCCACGGCTTGACATGTATCGTCAAACTGCAAGAGATATCCTTCCTCTTTTCAGAGCGGCTACAGCAACCTGCAGCAGGGCTTCCTTACTGAGTCCATCCTGCTGCAGATTGCTCTAACCGCGCTGAAAGGAAGAAGTGGCGGATAGATTGCTTTTCCTGTGAGGACTGGTCTACCCGCCACCCCTTTCTTCCTATTGCAACGGCTGCATCAGTGACAGATGCGACTCGCCCATTGCCCTAGCAACAAGAGGTGGTTCCTCATTGCAAAATTGGACCCATACGCTGCAGCTGTCGCCTTCTTCCTTTGGTGGATGGATCCATTTTCCAGGGAGGTGAGGCACTGCTGCTTGTTGCTAAGGTGACAGGCGCATCGTGTCTTTTGGCTGTCTCCCCCACTTCTCCCCTCTCCACGGTATTGTGGCGCCCTGATACTGTAAGTGGGAACCAGCACCACTATTCAGTGGGGAGGGTGGGAGGAGAGAGAAGACTACCCTACGCAGTGGATGAACTCCACCCCACGGACAACTTTTACTATGATGCTTTAAAGCAACATGCTAGAAGTCCACGCCATTCAGTCCGTGGGTTGGAATTCACACCAAAGTGTCATCCAAATATGGCCAGTGATAACTTTCTCTTCCTTGTGTCTTATTGCATGCTTACATAAAGTCTACTAGGTTAACTGATTGTAATATTGGATCACTATTGGATGTGTGAAAAGAACAGCATACTTTTCCTTAATGGCTGTGTACTTTCTCTCCTTTGGCTGTGTGGTGGCCAGAGTGCCAGAAATGTGTAGACCTTTAATATAAATCAAAGGTACTGATTCTCTCTTACCTCTCCTGGCTATTTGGCCAGTACTTAAACTAATGTGTCTTTTCTGGAATTATTTTTTTTTTTGAGCTCTGTGGTATTTTTGCTTTAGGGCTGCTTGGCAAAAGCCTTTTCCTCTTCTATTGCCCGCCGCCCTATTAGCATTCCGTGGTAAAGTGAGATAGTGGAGCAGTTTCCCATGTCTCTTATGCCCCTTTCCTTTAGTTTTACTCTGTGGGTAGGAACTTTAACCCCTTCCCCCACATACACATGGTTGTGGGGTGTGAACAGTAAAATTTAGTAAGATGGCACAGGGGGTGAGCTTCAAGAAGTATACGCTATAGAGTAAATCTTTATATCCTAGCCAGTCCCCATAATTTATTGTGTAAAGTTATACCATTGTGTAAATGTTCAAGACCTGCCAGATGTTTTGAAAAAAAACTTGTAATACAGCAGCCCTCCTAGCTAGAGTCCAACTAACTGAATTCCATGGTTGGAAGATGGGTTGTTCGCTAATGGAAGATGTGAGGCAAGCAATTGCCGTGAATGATTGTAATGCTAGAAGTGAAAAAAACACATAGGAGTCACCTTCGCTGAAAGAGACATATTTTTCTATATTCTTGACACACACTCTAGCATTATTGATGCTCCAGGATTTCATACGATATTAAAGGCCCTGGGAGAGGTTGCTGTCGTTACTGGTTACCTTCAAGAGGGGTGGTTCTAGCCAAAGTGGGCAAGTTTTTGTATAGCGACATTAAACAGCCCATGGAATGGGTTATCAGTGACAGGTGTCTGAGGTAGAGTAGTCTAGATTTCCATCTCTTTGCTGTGGCCTTGACCTTCTAAGCAAACAGTCATCAGGTTATTATGAGTAAGTACCAATAGGTAGGTATTGGATATTATGTCACGTTTTACACAACTCAACAGCCCACCATGACTTAAATTACTTTTGGGGACTGTCACATTGTGCCAGCTGCCATTTTTGCATGTTGCCTGGCTTGCAATGACTTCTTGTATTGTGTGAACCCAGGCAGCAGGGTTGTTTAAGGACTAGACAGCCCTCAAATAACCCTGAAACAAGCCATGTAAAAATGGTGCCCATGGGTGCCCGGCATAACACAACAGTCCCCACAGGTAAATTCAGCCACGGTAGGCTGTCGTGTCGTGCGAAATAGGATAGTACAGTCAAAGGCATGCTAAGAGTTTTGAACTGTTTGTGGTTATTGGCATGACAATCAGTGATGTGCCACATCTGGGTCAAACCATTGTTTTGCAGTAGGAGAGCAGGCAAGGATCAAACAGTTTATTTGATGGTGAGGTCATCTTTGATGTGGCAATGAGTGAAGTCTTGCAGAAACTTAGTAGGTCCTTGGGAATCTCTCATTCAGTTTCCCCGTAGAGAAGGCAATAATTTTCCTGTTTGTCTTAGCACTAAAAGATGGTCCACACCTCTCACAAGTTCCAAACTCTGTGAACTTCACACCTCTCATGGATTCGATCACCGACATGCCAATTCTAAATCTGAATTGTAGGAGAAAACTGAAAGTACTTGCCCTGTTCTGAAGCATATGTGTTGCCCAATTTACTAGCCAACCAAAAAAGGTAAGGGCATAATCCCCTTGATTTACATATCCTGAGAACTATTCAGACAAGTCCAAATATATGACTGCATGATAGACATTTGGAAAAGTCCAGATATATGACTACATGATAGACATTTGGAAAAGCACTGGGTGAAATCCAGTGTCACATGAGCAGATTTCCCTTCTCCTATGCTCCACCCCCATCTCCTGAAGATTCCACAACCCTTTGGAGCAAATTTGAGCAACACAAGGAGGGATGCATGGAAAGGGCAATTTATTCCACCAGCTTTGTCTATTCCATTGGATACAACCCACTGGTTATAGGCAAACAGCTATTTTCTGAGTTACTCCATTAAAAACTGGAGAGGAAACTCGGGATATAAACTTTTTATTAGACAATAAAAGCAAGAAACAAACAAAGGGAGACAATAACTGTTTTAGTGACTCTATTTTATTTAAGACAAATACTGTTTTTATTTTCACATACATTTATTTGGGTACATGTTTATAAGTGTCACAGTTTCTGTTTATTCCAAAGCAGTGTGCTATCAGAATCAATAAGGAAAGTTCACAATTCTAGTGACTTGACTACTGCGTAGAAGATCAGCACCTCAAAGGATGAAATTGTAAGTGCCCTTTGAAGTGAGTTTGAAATCACTGCAACTTCCACTTAAATCCGTTTAGCAGCATGGTGTTATACCCAATGTGATAGAAATAAAAGTTGAAAAAACACTTAGGAAATTAAAATGCTTGCTACATGTTTCCTAAAAATACTTTTATCTTTCATTACAAGCCAGAAAACTTATCCATAAAACTCCTATAACAATTTCCCTTGATTCTTGGCTGTCCTGAGCTATTTTATGTTACAGGTGTGATGGATTACTAGGTCTTGCTGCTTAACGTGGGCAAATATTAGGGTTAATAATAACATATCAGCATCAGAATCCCAAGGCCTGGTCTACTAAACAGTTGTAGTACCCATATCTTTGTAACTCCCAAAATGAGTACGTATGGTCCCACCTGTTTTTAAACAGGCCTTAAAAATGTGTGTTTCGAAGTGTTATGTTCAAAGTGCTGTGAATTGGATTTTAAACTTTTTAATTTTGTATTTTGTTTTATTTGTGTATTAAAATTGTTTTATGGCTTTGCCCTGAAAGGTGGCACAAGTCCGAAGGAAGAAAGGTTGTTTCCTGTACTGGTAGAATGATCAATCTATTTCAGGCTGCAAGTTAGGAATATTATTTTTGAATGGTTCCTTATCTCCCACTCTCCCCAATGAAAATAAAATAAATCCCTGCAAGTTGAAAACTAGCACAGCAAGTTGACAGGTTCTAACGCATTCATTCTCCTACTGTATTGGTATTTTATTTATATACCATCATCTATGTGCATGTTGCTTTACAAATAACAGGTATGACAGGTCCTGTCCCAAGGGGGGTTACACTTTTAAGTCACAGGGAAATAAACAGAGGAAGGGGAAATTGAGGGATGTGTAAGCAAGGGAAGAATATGTGATTATTTCAATTTCACATAGTTTGGCAATATGATAAAGGGCAGACTTCCCGAACATGATATTCTCCAGATATTTTGGTCTACAACTCCCATCAGCCCCAGCTAGTGGAGCCAGTGGTCATGAATGATAGGACTTGTCCATTACATCTGGAGGGCACCAGGTTGGGGAATCCTGTTATAGGAACTAAGGCTTCCTGGAAAAGGTGAGTTTGGAGGAGGGACCTAAGGGAAATAAGGAAGGTGGTCTCACAGAGGCACTCTGAGAGGTAGTTCCAGGCATACGGGTCACCGAGGGAAAATAGGTGGAGTTGTTTGGCTATATGCAGTGCTTCTTATTTTAGTGTGTGTGGGGGGGGGGCGGGGAGAGCATTCAAAAATGACATCCCTCATCTGCAACCCTATGGTACTGTCCTTTCTACCATCTCCAGAAAGTAGGGCTATCTTTAAGAGTTGTCTCTGCAAGTATTAGTGATGTATGTGGGATGCTGCACAGATAGAGATGGAGATGGATATTTTGTAGCACACTAGTTCTATCATCTGCTCCGTCCTCGTCCCCCTTCAAGCTTCCTTAATATCACATTTTAAATCCAGGCTCTTTTCCTGTATGTATGTTTGTTTGCTTGTTTGTGCTTTTTGTGTGTTTTTAAATGCATTTTTTCAAGACAACACCTGCTTCCAGGGAAATTAGAATGGAGGTACAGAAGTAGTAGAGACAGCGTTGTCATTCCCTCCCCCTGAAAATGTGGAAGAAAATTGTAAACATTTTCTGTATTTCTATCTCATTTGGCATTTATTTTCTAAATAATTCTAAAACTTAAAAGAGACAAAGGACTATGAGAAGATGCTAATAGAAAACGCATGCAATTTACCACTGTATCAACCATTAGTTTCACTTCATTGGTTGCTGGGTACAAAGCTACCAATGGCTAAAGTAAAAATAGAAAATAAAAACTTTGCTATTTTCAAAATCATATCTAAATTGATTGCATTAACACGAATTTAAACTAATTACATCTTCTCAGGTATTAGGTGATAGGTGTGTGTTTTTTAAATGCAATTTTGTGATAATAAGACGTTGCAGTGGGCATAAGAAAAGGTGACCTGCCATTTCTGAGGAAGAGCTTCTAATCTATCTTGTGTGCTTGTGGCAGTGAAGCCTTGCAGACTGGCTGACTGAGTGGCTGTGATGTCTATGAAGACTCAGTTCCTTGGGGAACTAAACATTTTTGCTGTCCAATTTCTGTGAGGGAAGGAAAAGTTGGTTTGGCTAGGACTAAAACCTGTTACAAGGGATATTTGAGTATACAAAAGAGGTCAAATGAGGTAGTGGCACTAAGGGATAGGGGGTCCATAAATAAGGAGGCTGAAGAAAGGATGCAGAGTAGGCAATTGGGAAGGGCAGCTGGAAAATGAGGCTTCAGGAAAACGCCAGAGCAGATGGAAGAGGCAAGAAGGGGCTAAACTGAGAGGGGGCTTATAGCAGTTAAGATGTGGGGAATACCAGAGATGCTGCTCAAGACAGAATGTGGCTAAAAGTGGGATAAAGGCAATGGCTTGAAAAGCATGTGCTTGTGGAAATAATGGCTGAAATTGAAGGAAGTCAAGGAGAAATTAGGATTGGGACAAAACTATGGCCTAGAGATGGGAGAGGCTGTGCATTATTGGTAAGAATGATATGAGTATGTAAGGAAAGGGGAGATATGGGCTACTAGACTTGGAGACTGGGCCCTGATGTGAATTTTGCCTGGCAATTCTAAGGGGCCAACAAAGGCTAAGAAGTGTATGGAAGTGGTCAAGTTGAATTTCACATATTGATGGGGTTCGCATAACACAAAAACCTACCATGGGCAGCCAGCCATAGTTGGTAGTTGTGTCAACCAAGCCTGGAGCATTTTCTGTAAGATGGCTTATTTTTCGTGAACGAGCCACGCTGAGAATCCATGGCTTATTGTAGGGTTGTTCAGGCCCACGATGGGTTGTCATGTTGTGCAAACCTAGGGGGGGGATTTTATCATGGATTACTGGGATCAGCTACAGAGCCACTAAGCAAGAGTGGCAAAAAAGCTAGTGTCACTTGCTCTTCACAACCTTGCAAGTGACTTCCCTTCCACCGATGCCAAAGTGGCACTTTGTTCCCCGGCTTTATCATCTTCAGTTCCTCAAAAATGAGCAATTTAGGTCATTATTATTATTATTACTACTATTTTTCTATCAGTTTTTTGCAAGTACGTACTTAAGGCTGTCTGATATGTGTAGGCCAGCCTGGTCAATTCCCTTGTATGGTTCAGCTGTCAAAGGGAACAGGGATGTGTAATAAATAACATACAAAGAAATCGACAAAATGGGGGCTTGCATACTGGCTAATTTGCACACAGTTGCTAAGACCAGGAGAGAAATAACAGTAACAGAAACAAGGGCCCCAGTAGTGCAATTCAGAAGCACAAAAAATGGGGAGAAAAAGCCAAAGGAGTATGTGCATCAAAAGGGGGATGATTCTCTTGCATTTACATTGCCAAGAGGGAGATCACATTGTCAAGGGGGATCCGTGCCAGAACTGGCTAGAGGATTGAGGGGAAAGGAGCAGGAGAACCGACCACGGCGAGTCTGATTATCTGTCAGGCGTACCGTGGTTTGTTTTGTGAACAATCAAACCACCGTGGCTTATTTGCAGGGTGGCTTAGTGTGATGTGTGAACCTGCCCATTGAATTGAACTAACCAGCCAATCCTTTGGCTGCAGGTTTCTAGTATCCTATCATGGATCGTGCATGGTAAGTACAGCTTTATTTCTTCTCTTATTACCTGTACAGCCAGCTTTTATTAATCTTTATCTCCACTACAGACATTATAGCCTTCTGCCTTAATGAGCATGATCTTTTTAGAATCTTGAAAGAGGGCAACATCCTTAATTTTACCAGTTAGCTCTCGATTAAAAAGCCCTGAGGTGACAGTATCTACTCTCCTATCAAGTCCAAATCCTCCAAAATAGCAAATGCCTCCATAATTTAAAACGGTGTATTTTCTTTGTGGATCTAGATCTTCGATGAGAACTAGTTCCTCATCAAGATACACTTTAATGAGAGTCTTGTTTTGCGCAATGGTGACAAAATACCATTTTTTGCAACAGAGGGACTTTGCATGGAGAATAAGAGGGACGGCGATTCTTTCTCCAAGGTTAACCACGACTTTCAACATTCCTTTAGTCAATCCTACTGCAAGGAAATCATTGTCTTCATCCTCAGCCTTCCCTAACCATACAAGTAAACCATCCATCTGATTGGTAGTAAAATTCAGAGATATTTTAGTAAATCTGAGGTTCCTTGTTTGATAAATGGGGTCTATGTATTTGATGTATGAATTGCCTGTAAATTTTGCACTAAAAAAAGATATTTGTTTTTCACACCAGACGCCTGACCAGCCAAGTCTACATGCACACATGTATGAAAATGAAACAGGGTTAGGTATACAAATACCTCCATGCAGACATTTACTATGTGAACAATAAGTAGATTGCTCACAAAACTTCCCCATCCAGTGTTTGGGGCATAAGCAAGAAAAACTAGCATTTTCAACTTTACACTTTCCATTATTTTTACACACTGTGTACCCACAATAAGTTCCATCACAGTCACCTACATTTGCACCACCTTTAGCTCCATTCTCAGTCAGTTTTAATTCTTTGTTATTGACCAGAATCTTTCGAATGCAGCCAGTAAAGCTGATGGGCTCATTTTTGATCGCCATGGGATTAACCAAGTGTAAAGAAGGTAACCCTCCTATGTAGAAATCTGTGTGCGTATCTAAGGCAGTCATACCATTGCTGGCTTTCTGGGTTATATTGATCCCATCAAGGTCCAGGTAGCCTTCATTGCCAACTCTTCCCGCTTTAATTAAATACCATGTACTATTTGTGATGTGTACGTTTTGAAACGTCTGCAAAATTACTGTTCTGTCACCAAGGTTGTAACGCAGTTGTACATATCCATTTACTAAGGAGATACTTAGGAAATCGCCTAGGGAGAAGGAAAAACAACAGTGTTGTAACATTCCATGAGCAGGTACAATGTCCATTAGCTAAGCATTAGACAGTGGCCTTGATATTGTACAGAACAGGCCTGCACTGCAGAACCTGTGACCCAGCAAGTCAAATGTGCCCCAATAACCATGTACTGTGGCTTGCTAAGTACTTGGTGAGTCCGTTGTTATGCAGTTCAAAGGCAGGCAGCAAGAACAGGAACCCTCGGTGTCCCTTCATACAGTATGTGGCTCGTAGTGTATTTGGCTTGGTAGGCCATATGTCATGCAGGCCTAGTGTAGAATTGGCACAGCTGTTTTAGAATTGAATATAAGGTGACAAGGTGGGTGGGAGAAGAAAGATTGTTTCCAAAATAGCAAGGATGGGATAGGGCAGGATGTGGTGTGTCTCTTTTTATTGATGAAATACATAGCCATAGATAGAATGTATAACTTTAGGGCAAGTTCAGAAATTCACAGTGTTTGATCCCAGCAGTGAATTGACCAACTCTATTGCCATGATCCAGTAATCTGAAAACATGCGGTGGGCCCACATAGTGCCAAAGGGCTGTTAGGTGTGGGCAATGTTGTTAAAGCTTACATAACTTGCAAAAGAAATTGTCAAGGCTTAAATTGCTAAGGCTTATGTAACAGTGGCTAAAGGGAAGGCTTTACTTAAGGTGCTTTGCAAACTAAGCAACAGAAGCCCCTTTCATTTCTTTTGGCAGCTGCTAAGAATACTCCTGGGCCTTTCGTATTGGAATGCAAACATAACAGATGTAGGTTCAATTTTTCTTCTACCTTCTTCAGGGTAGCATGTTTTGAATAGGTAATGTGGCTATTCCAAACCAACTAGGGTACTCCACTGATGGGAGACTTGTTACTTGGAGGGGAGAAAAGTGATTGAATTGAATGTTTGTGGCAGTGGATAAAGGATTCTAAGAAACTATTCCTGCTGGGACTTAAGAGAACTGGCTTATGTTTCTCTCACATCCTGTTACAAATACCCTTGTTTGAAATACCATTGAAAGTCAGTCCCATTGATTTAAATAGAGTTCTCTTTCCAAGCAACTATGCCTGAGATTGTAATCTTGGGTATTAGCTGTGCTACTATCCTTTTGCTTTTTACAAACAGGGTTAGGAGCCAACACATTCACAAAAACACTTTTTAAAAAACCTTGATGGCCTGGTTTTGGTTTTGATTGGGAGCAGTGTGTGTGTGTGTGTGTGTGTGTGCTGTATTCTCTTCCTTTTGCATCGGTACCCTTGCTTATGCTATACCTTAATTCCATCTCCATTTTTGATCTGGTTCTGGACCTATCTTTGCAGGCAATGTTAGCCAGGTTTGTAGGATATAGGCAGGGCCTGGCTTAGGGTACAGGAAGAAGGGCATGTATCTGAAGGAACAGGAGCATGTGGAATGAGGACAGAGCCTCTCTTCTGCTACTAGTAGTGGAGAAGCCAAATTTACCAATTAATCCAGAAGGGCAGTGCAATTTCCATAGGTCCCTTTGTGCTGTTCTTCTGTATTGCTTTGAGAAGTATGGTTTTGACTTAGCCAGTGACATGTCAGGAGCTAAGCCGTACTGCAATGTCAGAGCCCCATCTACATGGCGGATTTACTCTGGGGCTACTGCATCTCACAGTCATGGCACATAATTGTCCCCTCTCTCCATAGCAACCACAGGTTTTCATGCCATAAAACATGCATTTTTTGCAAAATAATTTTTTGACAGATTTTCCCATTGCCTTCAGTGCGGTTTGGGAGTTTGCATGACCTCAACTAGTGAAGCTGGCTTCAGTGCTGACGGGGGTGGGGGAAGCAGCCTGATAGGAGGAAGGGAACATTATGTCATCGATGGGTAGACACGAGGAGTTAGCTTCACCCCTCCGCTGATCGTGTTTCCCCACCACCACCACAAATGAGCCTTACTACTGAGATAGTCGTCATTTGGGATTACTTTTCTTCTTTTAAAATCTCCATTTCTGCACTGGAAACAGCCCGCTAAACATGTCTACCCAGAAGTAATTCCCATTGTCTTCCATTGCACTTACTCAGCATGGAAGCAGAGAGAGGTGGGGAAGGGAATTGCTTGCCTTTTGTTTTAAATCTTGCTCATCCAGAGGAGCGGACCTGCACTTAAGATTAATGATTATTCTTTTTAAGGAATCTTGTTGATGTTGTGAGACATATACCCGAACTAATGCTGTTTCTTGTGCAGTCTGCCACATAAAACCAGTTCTTTTTTTCCTTTCTTTTTTGTATATACTGTTTTAATTGGCTTTGTGTGCCATGGGAGGAGCAAATCTGATTTGATAAACATGCAGTTTTAAACTGAACCACGTTGGAAAGCGTCTCTGTTTTGATGGGGCCCCTTGGAGGAGCCACAGGAGGGTGAGGGGAGTAAGAGATTATGTTCCCTCTTCAAACAAACAAAACAAAAACCAAATAAATGAGTAATTAGGGGGTGGTACTGGGCTATCTAGAGGCTATGAGCAGGAAGGACAGGTTGCTTACCTGTAACTGGTTCTTCAAGTGGTCACCTGTGAACACATACACATCAGTTCTGTGCCTGTTCAGAGCAGCCATTCAGAACATTCTAGACCTGAACAGAGCTTTAGGTGGGAATCCCACCTTCCCTCCCTGTGCACACTCTGGATGTGTCTCCCTCCTCCCACTCAGTTCCAGGTCTGCTGTAGTGGAGAAACAAATTAAGAGTGCAGCATCGAAGCAGGAAGGAGGATGGGTTGTGTGTGTTCATAGATGACCACCTGAAGAACTAGTTCCAGGTAAACAACCTGCCTTCCTCCTTCATGGTCTCTGCGATTCACACACCTGTGTGTCTGATAAGCAAACTCATCGGAGGAGAAAGATGTCACATCAAAGCTGTAGAAAGGACTGCTCAGCCAAAGGCCGCATCTACGTGTGCTCTGCTATGCAAGCAGCAACGTTTAATGAAAGTGGAGTGCTGAGCCTACATTGCCACGCTTCTACCCCCTTACATATAAACAGTCCAAATGCTGCGATGTTATTTAAGAAATAAAAACAAATCCCCATTTCTCTTGCACAACAAGCTTCTCTGGATAACCTAATTCCCCTTTCAAAGGTCAGTAGCGAGGAGGAGACTGGATAAACCCCACAATCCTCTTTCTTTGTGCTGCGGCATTTTTTTTTTCATCTGCAATGTCACGCTGGTGAAGTAGCAGAAATAATTATTTCATTTTAAGTAATGTAGGTGTGTTTGTGCAATTTAAAAAACTGCAAAACAGCAACAACGAAAACTACACCCATGAAATGGCAAGCAAGGATGGGAGGAAGAAACAGCGTCAGGAACAAGTGAATTGAAGAAGCCACTTCAAATGTAGATGTTGGGGGCTGGGAGTGATAGAAGCTTAATAAAATTAATATAATCTGCCAGGGCTACAGAAGAGAGGGAGGTAAAACTGATACACAGCTTGTCTGTTTCAAACGCTGCCTTCCCTCATCCATTTGGAGAACATCAGCAAACAGCAGCTTTGCAAGTTTAATCAAGCATGAGGAACAAGGGGGAAATGGAGATAACACACACTACCTACTTAGCTATTATCACACCCACTGTGTGGATGAAATATGCTGGGATGTGCACACCAAAAAAATGAGTGATCCCTGCCCCAGAAGTAAAGGAAGTCAATTGTAGTCCCACTTTTTGCTTACAGTAGAAGTGCAATGGGTTTGCTAGAAGCTGCCTGTCTTGAAATACCCTCTTAATACTCCCAACCCTCTTAATGCTGCACTAACTACAGTGATCATGACTGATCGAAGAGTACATTTGTCAAGCGTGCAAAACAACCGTTTTACTTCCAGACACTGCATATCCCAGTTTTTAAGTTTGTTTAACCCAACTTCCTCAATTGATGAAGAAACATGAGCACAGCCATGTATTTTTGCTTTCTTCACTTGTCATGTAATCGTATAACACAAGCCCAATCAGTACCGCTTACCTGATCTTGGACTCAAGTGCTGGGCAGTATAAAAGAGGATGCCATTTCCTGAAAGGGTTTGGAATTGCAACTGGATATGAACCTTGTGTCGAATATTGAAGGAATCAAATGACATCCAAGAAGATTTGTTGCTACTGAAAGATGCATCACTTATGTTTAGGGCTACAAAACAAAACAGGAAAGTAATCTTGTCTCTCTAATAGATAGTGACAGATCTTTGCTTTAGCACTAGTGATATCAAGCATAATGCTTTCTCATAAACCTACCTTTAATTAGAATACAAAATCGAAATGAGTTTGTTTTTTAACAATCAATACATCCCCCCTCCCACTTAAATATATGTGTATTTTCTACAGCATATGCAAAACTTCCAGGATGAGCCAGGTGTGTGTATCTGTCACTCCATGCAAGATTTGGCTTTTGGCAAGCAACTGCAAATGCTTGGGAGTGACTCTTGGGATGGTATGCTAAAAGCTGAATTCTGTATGTAGTAATTGATGTGTACAGCCCTGCCTTCACGGTGTTGCGTTGCCTCTGCTTTGCTGCCAAACCCTGCCGTTTCACTGCTGCGGAGTGGCGACGGATAATCTTGATGGCAGGAGACAGTGCAGGCTTTCCGGCAGCCATCCGTTTAGCCAGGCTTGCCCTCTGCTGGCTTCCAGTGACCAATGAGAGATTGCCACCTGCCCTGGAATGCCCCTGGCCCAATGAGGCTGTGGTGACTTCACTTTGAAGAAAAAAAGTTGGGGTAAGTCCCTGACTTTTTTAGTGCACAGCTTCTTATAAAGGCCCCATGGTGGTTGTGAGTCGGTGGCTGCACTGTATAACCAGCACAGCCACCGCGCAGCCACCACAGGGCAAATAAGCCATATAGCCAGCCCCTACAATTCTTTGCCATGAGTCAAGTGTGAAAAGGCCATACAGCTTACATGAAGCAATGATGTACGTGATAGGGTACAGTTTTCTAGGTAAAATGCATTCATGTAGGTTGCCCTTCTGTAAACCTGGGACAAGACCAAGGAGCAGCGAGGTGCTCCTAAATGGAATTTTAAAAGAATACCATGCCCTAAACAGGCTATTGAGTCAGCTGTGTTGGCTAGTTCTATGCAACATCTAATGGCCCTGGGTAGAGATGCTTCCAGCCTGTTAGGCCCAGATGTGCAGTGCAGCTGTGCACCTGCTCTCTGTAGAAGCTAGCTGCTATGCAGAGCTCTCCCTTGCTGGATCAGGATGAATGTTTACTAATAAAAAGAATAATAACAGACCAGATATGGGAGAAACTCTTGCTTTTTGGATGCCATGCTGATAATGGCCAGAGTGGTGACATAATTAAAGAGATGTTTCTCCACATTATGTTTTTTTTAATCAGCTGGATTGAGAAGGATGAGTAATCCTCACCTCTGCAATCTCTGCTTGAAATCTGTTAGTTATTAAAAACATTGTTGAAAATAGCTTTGCATTTATGAAGTATATGTCAAATTTATTTTACAAATTAAAAGGCATACCATCTAGCAGAATCCTTTGAAGTGGGGTTGAGAAAGTGCTAAAAAGGGTCACCTTATTAAAATGTCCTCACAAGTAATAATGTGCTATTGGCTGGGCCACAAAGTATCCCTTGAAAATGTTGTAAAAGATTACTGTACTAGACTTTAAAGCAAACATTCTCCTCTTGTCCCTTTTCAAAATAATAGAAAGTGCTCTCAAAAACAAAACCCTGATACCAACACATCATTAAGGTGTAAATCCCACTGGACCAATTAGAATCACGGGACTGTGTTGACTTTGCAATGGCTGATACTGAAGTACATTTCTCTTTCCCTCTTGCGCTCATTATTTTCTGCCAGGTATCTTACAGTACACCCCGGTTCACCAGTCTTACCTTTACCTCCCTGTCCTACCTTTTGCTGTTGTCATGGATGCCTCTCTCTCTAGGTAATTATTTTCACATATCCTCAAGTGCCACACTTTCTTTGTGCTTCTAGCGTTCTGCTTTCTACAACTTCATTACAAGGGATTCTTTTGACAACTTTTGACCACCATGATTCCCTGGGGATCTTGAAGCCAACAGCAAGGGCAAAACTATGCATCACACAAGATATCTGTGATTATTTCTCCCAACAGTCTTAAAGCTGATAAACAGTTGTGTGCAAGGGAAGGCTGGATAGGGGTATTGGTGCTAGGGACAAGGTGTTTAATCTCCCCCTTCCCTCTAAAGTGCTAATAGCTATGCTGATGGAAGAGGAGGGGGTAGGGGGTATCTGCATCTTTCCTTTTACCCCTCCCCCCCAGTGGAACAAATAGCAACCTCTAAGAGATTATATAGATTGGGGAAATGTGGGGGGTTAAACACCCTTTCTACCCCAATCAAGTTAACAGCCTTTTTAAAGTAACCAAAGTAAATAAAAATGTCAGGAGATCTGATTCTGGATCTCTTCTGTTCAAGGAGAATTGGATATGTTACAAAGTGGGTAAAAGGATATTCTGTTGTAGTTTGAGAAATAAAATAGAATATGTTAAACTGGTTGGCCTCAAGGAAAGAGAAACTGGAAATGTGGGTGTGTGGATCATTATTCAAGATGACATGGGTTAAAAACAGAACAGCATATAATAAAAATAAAGTAAAACCACAAACAAAAAATAAAACAGTGCACAGCATTAAGCTGGTATAATAAGCTTATGATGATGATTTTCACTCAATGTTAAGATTGTTATATATGGTAACCCTGGAAGAGAAGATTAGCACTCCAGAATTCTTGCTGCTAAGATGGTAAAGCAACCTGAGCAACAGGGAAAGAAATCTGGCAGATTCTGACAACATTAACTGGTACCCAATGATCACTGAAGAGTAGAATGCTAGAGCATGCATTTATAAGTGCAAATCCTGTGACAGTTCTGTGCTGATCTACAACTAAACCACATGATTTATACCACAATTCAAGTTGGTAAACTTATACCCATTCTGGCTGTACTGCAGACCATGGTGACTGCCAGCATAGCTATGCTGTGCTGTTCCAGCTGGATCTACCTGCTTCAGTTCCAACATATCTATCTTGCTGCTTTGCGTGCATTTTTTCCCAGGAGCAGTGAAATGTGTGAAAAAAACCCTTATGCTAAAGCTACTTCATGTTAGTATTTGTAAGTGATAGCCTTTTCTCCATTATGTGTTGTTTAATCCTTGCTGTCCAATTCTAGGGTATAAAAAAATATGAAATCACACACTGTGACTGGACCCAGGTTAGTGGGACAACTTTTTTTTTTACATTTCATTCAGTTTGGTCTCTCACAAATGCACCCCATTCTCATTTGTCTTGAATTGTAGGTTTTTACAGCTTCATAGGTTTTAGCTAAAGTAATCCAGTAGATACAATCTGGCCTGTTTGCGCTGGCTGCTTGTATGTTTCTGAGCCTAATTCAAGCTGCTGGTTTTGACCTATAAAGCTTTACATGGCTCAGGACTGAGATGCCTGACAAAACGCCTCTGTTAGCATGAACCTACCCATATACGATGCTCATCATCTAGGAGCCTCCTCTAAGGAGGCTCGGAAGTTGGCAACAAGGGAGAGGGACTTCTTGGTTGTGGCCTCCCGATTGTGGAATGATCTCCCCAGTGAAGCCCGCATGGTACCGAGTCCGACATTGTTATTTTTGGGGGCGTCAGGTTAAGACATTCTCAGGCATTTGGTAACATATGATACTGTTTTCATGGGATCCTGGATTTTCTTATTGTTGATTCTTAAAATGGCTTAGATATACTGTATACTCTTTTCGAAGCCAGGTGAAGACCTTTTTATTTTCCCAGTATTTTAATAATCATCTTAGTTTTAAAATTTTACTGTTTTAAATCTGTATTTTAAATCTATATAAATCTCTGCATTGCTTCTCGGTTTTATCCTGGTTGTGCTTTTATATTGTACTTTTATACTGTGTTTTTATACTGTTTGTTTTATACTTTGGATTGTCTTCAAGGTTTTAATTTTTGTGAACCACCCAGAGAGCTTCAGCTATTGGGCGGTATAGAAATAAAATAAAACAAATAAATAAATAAATGAAGAGTCTCCTGCTGGGGGCATTTTCAATTAAAAAAGAAAGAAAATAGAAATAAGATCCTTCAGCCGCCTCCCAAACTTAACAAGATATGTAGAAATCCTGTCTCCCACCCCAAGGAGGAAATTATTTGAAATTTTCCCACTCCCTGTGAAAGAAGGGGGTGGGGGAACCCAATGCCTCTTTCATAGGAAGAGAAAAAATCCTGAAAACAGGGCAGGATTCAAAACAGCACTCGACAATTCATACGCAGTTCAATCACAGCTTTTAGTCAACCAAATTTTTGTCCTATGCTGCCATCTAGAGAATCTCTTTCATCATGGCACTAGTGTTTTGACTATAACGTTACAAATAATAGTGGGGTGAAAGTTATTACCTGGCAGCATGTTTTGAAAGCACAGCTCTTTCCACTGACATTACTATGCACTATTCCTTCCAAATCCAAGCTTGTTGTTTTACATCTCATACACCTGTTATTTGGCTTTCCTTCTGTCTCCCTATTCATTAGGCCAAAATGTATTCATCGTACTTGTCAAAACATCCTCACTGACCCTATTGCTGTAGAAGAAGGTGATTAACCTCATGCTAAAAGAGGTAATTAACAATGTCACTGAAGTCTGTAATTTCCTGGTTCACAATACAAAACATGTATCGCTGGCCTTCAGTCTCAGGTGAGGATTGCAGCCCTATGAGTTCTTCTCCAGCTCAGGTTTTAGTCTGAGTAAATCCCCCACCCCACACACTTCTCTCCCCGGTTCCCATTTACCTGGTCTGGTGGTGTGGCAGGCCTCTCACTGGAGGTCCCCTTCTCTCCTCCGGTACCATGAATCTTCCTACACCATGCTTGCATCTCAGACCTTGGGAAATGTGGTATTCCTGGGGTGGCCAAGCTTAGATGGCCTGTGAAAACTACTTTCCTAGGTACCTCACAAGCTGCTACTACAGCATTCTAAGGTACCAAGGCGGAGGGCCTCCAGAAGGAAATCTTCATAATTTTTGCCATACAGGACAGGTAAGTGGGAAGGGAGCAACGGGAGAGGCTACAGCAGCCTGTAGCCACATTGATTATGTCATTGGGGAAACAGCAAGATCAGAAATGGGTTTGGAATAAAAAATAATAGTTTGGGTCGCTGTCCCAATTTCAAGTCAAGGTGGGTGGAGTTAGCTCAACACTAAAGGTTGGTAAAGACAAAGGGGCTAGAAAAATGTCAGAGAAGAATGCTAAGAACCCAGTGTAGGATTTCCAAAGGGTTTAATGTACATAGCTCTTCTTGAACTTTGGAAGTTCCACAGTCCATTTTGAAGCAACAGAAAAACCTGGGAAAAGGTTGTTCAACCGCAGTCAACAGTACTCACTTGAAAGTAAATAGGTTTTGATTGGTCAAAATTTAGGAACATTGACGATGACGTCTGCCTCCCACTCCTTCTGGTCTTTTTTCCATCAAAAAGTAAGACCCAGTAATTCCGCTTTTTTTTTAAAAAAAATGAAACTTGCTATTTTCTGCTGTATGCAGGAAAAGCAGGGTGATAAAAATGGCCACTGAATGGGCCACGTGTTTCCTCTTTTTTTCTTCTGTGTGAAGGAAGAGAAAGCTGCTTGTCTGTATTGTGGGACAGCAGCATCAGGCCAAAGCAAAGGTAGGGAAACATGATTTTCCCTTTGTCTGATGATGCTCTAAGGGGCTGTCTTGACATCTTCTTTGTCCTGGGTGGCTCCGAATTTGCGTCATTGGTTAGATGATACAGCCACAGGTTCAAAGCCACCCCGACTTTTCCAGCTAGAGCAAGGACAGCTTGGCTCTTCTGCCAGTCTGTCCTCACTCTGGCGCCGCTCTGGGGGTGTTCCTTAGGGTGACCAGATTTTGGAAAGCAAAATCCCGGTCCAAAATGGCCACCCCACCAAAGCAGCCCCTCCAGAACATAAAATTAAAAATTAAAAAGGCCGCCCGCCATGCGGACAACAAGCAGACACCCCCCGCCACCCCCCCACCCGAAACAACCCCCCCCAAGCCACCCCCTCAAAAAAACCCATCCCAGACCTACCAGGTCCTCTGCTGCCACCGCCGATCTCCTCCACTGCTGCGTGACCCCCTGCAGCCCTCTCACCCTTCTTGCCCTGCTCCTGGGCTCCCTGGAGTTACCTGAGGAACAGCAACAGCAGCAGCAGGCAAAGGAGGAGGAAGAGCCTGCTTTAAAATGCCAGCGCTGCTCCCCTGCCTGGGCAGGAAACAAGTGCTCAGCGTTAGGGAGCATCAACAAATTCCTTGTCTGGTGGTTAAAGCAGTTAGCCACTAGACAAGGAATTTGTTGAGCTCCCTCAGCACTTGTTTCCTGCCGAGGCCGGGGAGAGCAGCACGGGCAGGAAAGAAGTGCTCAGCGTTAGGGAGCGTCAACAAATTCCTTGTCTTGTGGCTAAAGCAGTTAGCCACCAGACAAGGAATTTGTTGACGCTCCCTAATGCTGAGCACTTCTTTCTTGCGGAGGCCGGGGAGCAGCGCGTGCATTTTAGGGCGGGAGGAGAGCTGATCCTTTCCCTGGTTTGCCCCCGCCGCCCCCCTGTCGGCCCGGATTGCCCCAGTTTTCCCGGTTAGGACCGGGAAATCCAGGGCGATCTGGTCACCCTAGTGTTCCTTGCGGATGGCGATGCCTAATCAATTGCCATCTGCCCAGGCAGAGGGAGAGCCAGAGAACGGAATGGATACCGGAATACTCCGCACTGCCTCTCCGTGGGGAGAAGTGTTCCCCTTTCAGGAAAATAAATTATTTTCTTCCCCCGGGCTGCTGCCTCCTCCTCCTCCTCACCCTACATTGCTTTATGTCTTTTCTTGTCTCAGAGAGTGACGGAGCAGACAACCGTTATTACCATCAACTTTCTCCTTGGCGTGGGGATTATCTGGCACAATTCCATGGGAGCAAAAGCACAGGGTTTGGGGGGAAACATGGTGCCAACTCAGCACCATGAAGATAGCCCCTAAGTCTTCTTGATGTTTTAGGGTTTGCTGCCAAGTATCTTTGTGCAGGACTCAGGTGTAACTGCAAGGGGTCATATGTTAAGAGGATTACCATTGTAAGTAGAAGGAAGTGAAATCCACTGTACTCACTTCCAAGTAAATGTCTTTGGAGTTAGATTATCAGGCCCAGAAGCTGCTTACCATGTCTATATGATGTGGAGACAGGAGAGTGACAGGGGTGGTAACCAAGATGAAATCCAGATGTCTCCCTCGCTACTTCCCACCATATCTGAAAGCTCAGCTGGGTGTTGGGAGGTTTTGTGTGCAAAACCTGGTTGCTCTTTGAGAACAACCAATGTTGTAGCAGGTACCTGCAGTTGTCTGGATCAGGATCCATATCTACTAAGAGCATGTCAAGACCACATGCAACGGCTGACCTTACTACTGAGTCCTATCATGCCCCTTAATTTCAAAAGCAAAAGACTGAAATTATTTGCCTGATTAGCACATAACATAGGTATTTGAAAACTATGCCTGGTTTGCTCATTTGTTTACATGGAAATCCTAAACCCATTACTAGGAGTAATGGTCTTAGGATTTTGACCAATCCAAGACTATTTACTTTCGAGTGAGTACTGTTTAACTTTTGCAGACTACTATATTAGTATAAACCCTTCTTATCTGGTTAGTGAAGCATTATTTGTTTTGTGTCTGAAACTTGCATAATGTTTTTCCTTGAGTTCTTAGGAAGCTGGGGTCTTGTGAAAATGGAGATTTTGCACTATTCCAGGCTGGACAGTGTTAGGTTGGCTGTTGTTTTGCTCCAGAATTGGGGCTGGAATATTTTTGTGCCATGACCTTTACAGCCATTGGTTAAGAAAGGGTTGTGTTGATATTCGAGTCATAACAATCTTAACTAGGAGAGGAAACGTGAGGTTGATGCTAACGATATTAAGAAAATACTTCAGTCTCATAAGGGCCTTCATACAATTAAATTAGCTCTTGTTGCTATCAGCAAGCTAATCCTGACTGCTATTTTCATGCCATATAGTATTTACCTCAATCTCAGTCCTAAACACCAATTTATATGCTACCAAATACTAGATTGGATCCAAAAGTTCCCTTCCTTTAATGGGAAAGGTCTTTTTACCAATGGAAATACTCCTTCTTAGGGAGGAACATTTCTATCAGAAGAAAGGGACCTTTGGATCCAACCTACTATTACTAATCCAAACAGCAACTTCCATCTCTCATTTGATTATGACTTGGCTATCTTTTTCATTGAAGTGGGCAAATCCACAAGCTCTGATTGAATTCGTTTGTGTATCAGCCTTTCGTGTTTGGTGGTTGTTAGAGCTCACAAGTGCTAGGGATGCTTGTGTTCTGCACAGATGTGTAGCTTTAGGATGGTCTTTGCTTTTCTGCTTACATGGTTATCAAGTTGCAATGAACGCAACTTCCGCATGCCACTCTTCTATCTCTCTCAGCTGCAAGGAAAATAGCAAATTTAAAACGCCCTGGGATGAGCAACATCTTTGAGTGACAATCTGGATTAATTTGGCTATATGCATGGATGTTCTGAGAAATCAGAAAGCACCCAAGTTTGAATTGCATCTAGATTTAGGTAGGTCAAATAGGCTGGCAGAAGCTTAACCCACCCTTCCCCACAGCAGCCCCTCTAGATCCCTGAAAATGCTGCACAGAGGGTTGGGATGCCCTGCTGAACGGAATGAGCTGCGGTGTGTGGAGGGAGAGGGGCAGAGACCTTCCATGAGCAGAGCCCTTTTATCCACAGAAGGCAGATCCTGGATCCAACCCATTGTCTCCGGTAGTATGCAAAACTAAGAGTTCATGGCATATGCTTCCCATCAATGATTTGCCAGGAATGGGGAGTTGCCATCCAACATGTGTGCAGTGAGTGGACTTCATCAGTATCAGCCTCGCATACAACTATAATGTCAACATAGTGGATAATGCTGTTTCACCTATATGGCTTCCAAATTGTGCTGTGTCATCTAGAAAGCATAATGACTTGAAAAGAACTCCTGCTTGCAAACATGCTCTAAAGCAGCCTCCCACAAACTGGTGTCCTCTGAATCTGTTGGACTACAACTCCTATAATTCCTAGCCAGCATGGCCATTGGCTCTAAAGGCAACTTTCCCCGATGTAGTATCCTCTAGGTGTCTCAGACTATAGATTCCATCAACCACCACCACCATGGCCATTGGGCAGGTCTGGGAATGATGGGTTTGTAGTCCAACACATTAGGAAGGTATCAGGTTGGGGAAGGTTGCTCTAAGGTGTAGGGCAGATAATGATTAATGACTGCAGGCCCACAGCCCTGTATGATAAGTAATTCCAGCCAGCTATATTCAGCTATCATTAAAACTTGCTCTGCCGTGAGATTGTCTTTCCTAATCAGCTTTGGATACTGGAAGTTTAGTTTGCTCCTGAGGGCATTTCCTTTGAACAGTTGGCAAAGCTGTATTGATATCCTTTTTGCTCGTTATTTCTTTTGTACTCTCATTTGTACTCTTCAAGTGTTTCTCTCCTCCTTCCCTTGGTAGGACTTCTCTTCCCTTTGATTCCTCCTCTCCTGGAGGCTGTCTAAACACATGGAAAGCCCTGGGGTGGGTGTGCGGTGGCGCATCAATTATTCGATACTGCACCCACCATGCACCACCTCGGGGCTTTCTGATGAAGCTGCGGAGAAAAAAAGTCAGGGACTTTTTACTCTGGAGCGAGGCTAGTATGGCACATCCACCATCTATCCTCGCCCTGGAGTCGCAGCGGAGGTATGGCCGGGTGGATGGTGACGCATGATTGGCTGCCGTCCGCCCGGGTAGAGGGCAGGGAGTGGGCCTGGTGAGCCTAATGGCTGCCGGAAAGCCTGCACTGCCTACCTGCATCAAGCCTGCTCGCCACCATCCCTCCTCACCAGCAAAACCACGGCATTTGGCAGCGGAGTGGCGCCACCATCCCTGGGCCACACACTGCTCTCTCCTCCATTCCTGTACCCACCATCCATCTAGAGACGAGGATGTCTTTAGTCTGGATAAACAGCTGATTGTTTCCAGGTTGCCATTCAGTACAAAAAAAGGAAAACTGTACTTTGAAAAATCTCATGACAGTTCGTTATGCTGCCAGTAGAAGGGGAAATGGAGGTCAAGGATTTTAAGGCAGACACTAGGCCTTTTCATTACTAAGTCTCTATTTCTCTGCTACTGATGCTTTCCTTGGTTTTGTTCACTGATGAGATTTTTTGAAAGAACCATGGGAACACATTTTTCTTCTTGCCCATTCTTATATGGGTCAGATGTGAATAATTTGTGCTTGTAGCGCATCACATGATGGGGCAGAGTGCCACTAATTAAGGATGTTAAGTGCTGAATCAGTTATTTACTAATGTGTGAAGCACAGTCAGTTCTTATTTCATGCCCAAAAGGGCCCGGTTTCCGGACAGAATCAGCATTGATTGCCCTGATGGATGACCTTTATTCGGAGAGAGGCAGGAGGAGTACAACTCTATTGATTCTCCTTGAACGACACGCAGCAGCCTTTGAAACCATTGGCCATAGGATCCTCCCGGACTGCTCTGAGGGCTGCAGAGTGGAAGGCACTGTATTGCAGTGATCCTGCTCTACTGCAGGGCCAGTTTCAGAGAGTTGCATTGGGTGTGTTGGGCCCCTGGCACCTGGCACCTGTACTTAGGGGTGCCGCAGGGATAGTCTGGCCACAGTGATCCATGCACTGGCCACCTCAATATGGAGTTTATGTGGGGCTTCCCTTAAGACGGACCCAGAAACTGCAGCTAGTGCAGAATTCAGTGGTTAGGTTGCTGAGTGGACCAGCCTATTTATTTATTACTTGTATTAAATATAAAACCCCCTCTATATCTTTTTTTAAAAAAAAGACTCCTGAGCGATGAACAGTAACGATAAAAACTGGTGGGCAAACTCAACTTTTTAAAGATTTGCCTGTCAAGGCTTTATCATTGTTTCCTTCAAAGTGGCGGGAATTACGTCCCAAAGAAAGCTGTTCACCACTCACGAGCTCATTCCAGCCACCTTTTCTTCGTTTGCCAAAGCAGCCAATATTTCAGCTGAAGCAAAAAGTAGGCTTTCCCTCGACTTCTCCAAGGAGTCTGAAACCCATCCAAGCAAACATGACGAGGGGCGACCAAGGAGCCTTCCCATAAAGGTTCCTTGGCCGCTGCTTGTTTTTATTCTGGTTGTACTTTTATATTGTGTTTTTATATTGTGGTTTAAGTTTTATACCTTAAATTGTACTTTGTGGTTTCAATTTTTATGAACCGCCTAGAGAGCTTCAGCTATTGGGCGGTATGGAAATGCAATAAATAAATAAATAAATAAATAAAGCATCTAAACCCACAGTTCAGGATAGCTAGAAAAAAAGTGCACCCTTTGAACATGCATTCACTCTTTGTCATTCTGTGCCCTCTTCACTTTCCAGGCCAACAGGTACTGAAATCTTTCACCAATGGTGCGTCAATTATGCAGGTCAAGTTCTTTTTCTTCCAATCTTAAGGACTCAGGCTATGAGACCAGCTCTATTTTTATTTATTCATTTGCATGGAGGGGGGAAAACTCCTGGGGAAAAAGCCAACTCTCTGAACAGTAACATTGAAATTAAGAAAAACAGATAGAAGGAAAACTCCCTGAAAATATCATATTAGAGGTTTATATTGGAGGACTTTGCCATACCTTGTCCACAGTAGACGCCGGTGGTTCCTAGTGGGCAGTGGCAGGTGTAGCCATCAGGCAGTGGGACGCAGGTGGAACCTCTCTTGCACCTATGTGGAGGGATGTGCTCACGATCACACACTGAAATTGTCTCTGTGCAAAATGCCCCTTTCCAGCCAGTGGGGCAATGACAGCTAGCATGTGCCCAAAACAGAAAACAACAGGACAGTATTAATAAGGGCCTAATGGCATGTTACAGGTCAATGTGAACAAGAGGACACCCATGCCTTCCTTTTTTTAAAAAAGAAAAGCCAATTGGAGCAAACAAACAGCAGTGCTTAACTGTTTTCCTTTGCATTACCTTTTCACTCCACATAGTCCTCTTCAGGATATGTGTGTGCTCATGTCTCCCTCTGGGTCCACCAGTGTTCCTGCCTGACAGCAGGTGACTTCCTACACCTGAGCAAAGCTCCATGGTGCTGGGTATTTCCAGAGGGTGCACCCTGTGTGTCCTCCTTGCAATGAGGATCATTTCTTTTATTTTATATATTTCTTAGCCATATTCTTGTTGCTATTAGTTTCACAAAACAGTTTACTTTACCCAGAAGCACTGCCTTGACCCCACCAGACCCCCCACCTGAGTGATGGGAGAAGCTCTGGCATCATTTATGCGAATGCAAGATGCAGGCAGAGGCGGGATAGGTGGGCTTAGCACTCCTTTTTGAGGAGGGGGTGGTTCTCCTGCGCCAATCTTTCTCGTTTTAATCCCCATTCTCAGTCCACAGTTTTAAATCTGGTTGCTTCAGTTTATTAGCCCCTGAATGCATGTTATCTTCTGAGTTGGTCTCGGTGAGTGTGGGATTAAAGGTGAGGAGGGGGCTGCAGGACTAGAAAGAAATAAGCAGAACAAGCCAGCAAAGTCTCTAGAGGAAAACTCTGCATCCCCCCGCCCCACAGTCATGGAAACCTTTTGGAATTCCTTGTTCTATTAAATCCAAGGTGAAATGTTCACAACAGGAAGGCCCCAACTATTGGGGTGGTAGTGAATGCTGGCTCTTCCCCTCCCCCGACACTTTGAAAACAGTTTTGGGACAGAATTCCTGATGTGGCTGCGAGTTGGCAGCTATATCATTTAAACAATGCAGCACCACTGTGCAGCCACTACAGAATTAATAGGGCATATAGACATCCCCCTGATTTTAAAAGCTAATTGCCCCCAAATGACTCCTAATGATGTTGAGCAAAGGTGTTTTGTTGACGATCCCTAACGCTGAGCACTTGTTTCCTGCCGAGGCCGGGGAACAATGCGGGCATTTTAAAGCAGGCTCTTCCTCCTCCTTTGCCTGCTGCTGCTGTTCCTGTTCCTCAGGTACCTCCAGGGAGCCCAGGAACAGGGCAAGAAGGGTGAGGGGGCTGCAGGGGGTCACGTGGCAGTGGAGGAGATCAGCGGTGGCAGCGGAGGACCCGGTAGGTCCGGGCTGGTTTTTTGAGGGGGGGGGTGTTTCGGGGGTGGGGGGGTGGGGGGTGTCTGCTTGTTGGCCGCATGGTGGGTGGCCTTTTTAATTTTTTATTTTATGTTCGGGGGGCTGCTTTGGTGGGGTGGCCATTTGGGACCGGGATTTTGCTTTCCAAAATCTGGCCACCCTAAATGGGCTCAAGTGACAGGAAGCCAGATTCCAACTAGACATCAGGAAAAACTTCCTGGCTGTTAGAGCAGTACAGCAATGGAACCAATGACCTAGGGAGGTTGTGGGCTCTCCCACACTAGAGGCATTCAAGAGGCAGCTGGACAGCCATCTGTCAGGGATGCTTTAAGGTGGATTCCTGCATTGAACAGGGGGTTGGACTTGATGGCCTTATAGGCCCCTTCCAACTCTTACTATTCTATGATTCTAATTTTAGTACTGTTTGAACCACTTAAGTCTTTCTTTCTCTTGATTTCAGAATAGCAGGGCATCTGTCATTCTTTTCTGCCAATTTTCTTTGATCAATTATCATTTTTTCAAAGAAAGTGTTAGATCTCTCCATTAAACCCTGACGGGCAGTATCTCGCAAAAGTCATGCTCCCCTCTGCTGTTCTGGTGTGCCCTGATACAGAGCCCTTAGCTATTCTAGCCTGCCCTACTGCAGACTCTTCAAACTACTTTGGCTACTCTTGCAGATTCTCCAACTGTTCTGGCCTGGCCTGTCACAGACCTTGTGAGTATTTTTGCCTGCCCTAAGACAGAAGTATTGGAAGTGCCAGATTAATAACGGTTATTTTATTAATGTTTATGCATTCTGAGTTATGTCAAATGACATGTATTTTAAATGCAAAAATAAATAAATACATTTTAAAAATTGTCCCGGTTTTGAGGATTCGTAATATGGCAACCCTACCTGTATGTTAGTTTCTGGCTACCTCCACAAGAGAGGTTTAATGCTCTTTGAAGGCTCATTATAAATTTTACCTCCACACCAGCGGAGCGCAAAACGGGCGTAGAGGCGCGTTATCTCCCGGATTATGCGCATTATCGAATGCGCGTTAAATAGCGACTTTTATTTTGCTCCGGCCGTTAAAGCGCATTTTCGCCGTGTGAACAAGCGATTATGCGCATTAACTTCTTGTAAAGCGCTTTTTGGACATCAATTAATGCGCTTCGCCGCCTCTCGCCGCCTCCCGTGCAGAGGGATTAGGAGTAAATGCGCCTCTGCGATAATGCGCATAATCCCCAAACCGGGCGCAAAAGCGCATCCTTGTGGAGGGGGTCACTGAAACAGTTATAGCCCAATGGGAACTTCCCCCCCCCTTTCTACACCAAGCCTGGGTGGCAGTATAAACAAATTACTGAGGTTTGAAGGCCCATTTCAGTGCATTTGAAATACAGTATTAGATTTCTACCTATATGGAGAACAGGGGTTTACCCAGATGATAAACAGAATGTGAAGTTTGCCTTAAGGAAAAAAACATTCCAGAGGAAATGGATGCACTTACTTAAATCAGCAGTATCGTCCCCATTGCAACAGGCTCTCCCATTTAAATACATTGCACATAATATCAGCATGGACGATGTGTGACAGTGAAGCCATCTCTCAAAAAGTGCAAAATCCCTAGGAGGAAATTATTTCCAGGAACCAAAATGATGTCTGAAAGCAGAGCAGGCTCTCAAGGGAACAGAGCTTTTTATAGGGGTGGGGGAGCAAGGAGGAAATTCCTCCTGTATGCCAAGGAGTGGTAAAAGACAGCACTTTTGACAAGAATTGCAGGCAACCTGTCTGTTCATGGCTTTGACAAGCGGCTTCCTCTGAGATCTGAGGAGGTTTGAAGAAGCAGAGTAACTTTAAAGAAGCAGAGGCAGCTGGGAAAGCACTAAAAAGAAACATGGGTTGGCTTTGTAAAGGCAACTTGTCATTCAGTAAAGGGTTGGATATGGAGCAAAATTTCTCAGCTAATATTGAAAACGTGACCAGTACATAATGTAATAGTGAACACTTATCAAGCTCTGTTCAAAGTTTGAAAATAGATAGCAGGCCCTTTATTACTTCAGGCTACTATCATCTGTATAAAGGGCTATAGGAGAAGACCAAGGGTGCTTCTAGCACTACCAGCCAGAAGGCCTCATGCAGCCATTTTGTCTTTTTTTTTCTTTATGGAAAGACTGAAGTAATGAATGCTGGGAAAGCAAGGGAGGGCTACAAATGGAAGACGTTTGAGGCTGAGGCAGGCGATGGTATGATAAAAGTAGGGTGACCATATGGAAAGGAGGACAGGGCTCCTGTATCTTTAACAGTTATATAGAAAAGGGAATTTCATCAGGTGTCATTTGTATGCATTCAGCACCAGGTGAAATTCCTCTCTTCATCTCACAGTGAAAGCTACAGGAGCCCTGCCCTCTTTTGTATTTGGTCACTCTAGTAGTATAGCTCCTGTTGCTTTAACTGTTGTGATGGAGAATTTCACCAGGTGCTGCATGCATACAAACCACACTGATGAAATTCCCTTTTGTATGCAACTGTTAAAGATACAGAAACCCTGTCCTCCTTTTCATATGGTCACCCTAGATAAAAGCCTTGTTTGGAAGCAACTCCCGCCCACCCCCTATCTCATACACACACACACACACACACACATTTGACAAAAGACATTTGGGGAGGGGGAGTCACATGGCACCATTCAGAGGCATGATGGAGAAGCAGCACTATGGCCTCATCTACAAGAATTCGCCTTTACGCCTGGTGAGACGATTATGCGCATATTCGCTGAAACGCATTTACGCCTAATACCTCTCTGTATGAGAGGCGGCGAAGCGCATTACTGGACGACCGAAACGCAATTTAAACTGTTGACATGCGGAGAATCGCTTGTTCACATAGTCAAAATGCGCTTTAACGGCCGGAGGAAAATAAAACTCACTATTTAACACGCATTCAATAATGCACATAATCGGAGAGAAAATGCGCCTCTACGCCCGATTTGCGCTCCGTTCTTGTAGAGGTAAAATTTTTAATGCACCTTGAAAGAGCTTTAAATGCCTCTTGTAGAGGCAGCCTAGGACTAGTGGCCTCACATGGCTTCTCCTTGGTATTTGGCTCAGTCACAGACAAAGACAAGGCTGGGGATTGTGCTGATTCCAACAGCAGTGGTCATGAGGGAAGCAGTATTGTGGTTTAGGGTGAACCAGGATTATTGGAGGTGGGGAGTTAAGCCTAGCTAGGGGTTGAATGGCTGTGTTCTGAAGGTACAGGCTAGGCCAGTTTTTCCCAGATGGTTTGGACTACAACTTCCATCAGCCCCAGCCAGCATGGGCAATGGTCAGGGATGATTGCAGCTGTAGTCCAAAACATCTGGAAGGCACCAGCTCGAGAAAGGCCTGGCTAGCCCGATGATATGAGTACGTAAGCTGACCATATGAAAAGGAGGATAGGGCTCATGTAACTTTAACAGTTGGAGAGAAAAGGGAATTTCAGCTGGCGTCATTTGTATGCAATTAGTTCCTGGTGAAATTCCCTCTTCATCACAACAGTTAAAGTTGCAGGCACTATACTAGAGTGATCATATATAAAAGAGGGCAGGACCCCTGCAACTTTAACTGTTGTGATGAAGAGGGAATTTCACCAGGAACTAATTGCATACAAATGACGCCAGCTGAAATTCCCTTTTCTCTGCAACTGTTAAAGTTACATGAGCCCTGTCCTCCTTTTCATATGGTCAGCCTAGTTGAACACAGGAAGTTTCCTTTATCCATAGGCAGAATGTTGGTCCATGCAGCTTTGCAGATTCTACTTTTAAAGTGACTCTTCAAGGTCCCAGGCAGAGGACTTTCACAGCCCACAGCATATGAAGCATGTGCTACTCAAGTGTGATGTTGCCCCAATCAAACCCAAAGTTGGCAGTTGTGATAGGAGGGGTGTGCTAGGGTCAGGTGAGAGCTGTGTGTGTGTGTGTGTGTGTGTGTGTAGGGGAAGGGAGGGGCTGGTGCATGGATAGGGGATCTGGAGGACATTTCTGTATTTCCAAATGGAGATGTGACCTATTTGAAAAGCACAAGGGGAGATAGCAAGAACTTGATGCATTCCCATAGGATAGTTGATTGAAACATTTTTGCACTTACTAAAGGGTCGAGCCACTTTCCATACACGTCCCTCCATTCCTGCATTTTATCAGTTGGCACGGAGACTCTTCACACTGTCCTACATTGCGACCAGCATTGGGATGTCCTTCTGGGATCCCTGGTGCTTTCAGCTGCTGATCCCTCCCAGTGCGAACTTGTATGTCAAAAATGCAACCTCCAAAGAAAGAAATGGAAAAGTGATGCACTTCAAAATGAAGGAAAAGATGAATCAGTCTGCCTGCCTTTCACTACAGTGGCAAGGTAATGTTAATAGCAATTTACCACAATACTATGCAGTGCTTACTTAGTTAAAGGTTTTTCATAAGAAATTACTAGGAGGTAAAACTCAGTATCCAGGCTCAGTCGTAATATCATACGGTTACAGTAGTTGTTAATTGAGCCAGTGTGGTGTAGTGGTTAGAGTGTTGGACTGGGACTCGAGAGACCTGGGTTCCAATCCCCACTTAGCTGTGAAGCTCACTTGGTGAGTTTGGGCCAGTCACTGACTCTCAGACAAACCTACCTCACAGGGTTGTTGTGAAAATAAAATGGAGAGGAGGATCATCTATGCCACCTTGGGCTCCTTGGAGGAAAACCAGGATATGAACGTAACAAACAAACGATTTAAAAGTGTGTTGCTGAAAAAAAGGCAACCACACATGATGTCTGTATATTAAAGGGGGGAAAATGCAATTCACTCACACACAGGTCCCCTCTACAAGGATTCGCTTTTGCGCCCGGTTAGGTGATTATGTGCATAATCGCTGAAGCGCATTTACACCTAATACCTCTGCACGAGAGGCGTCGAGAGGCGGCGAAGCGCATTAACGGATGACCAAAATGCGCTTTAACGGCCGGAGCAAAATAAAACTTGCTATTTAACGCGCATTCGATAATGCGCATAATCGGAGAGATAACGCGCCTCTACGCCCCATTTGCGCTCCGTTCTTGTAGAGGTAAAATTTTTTAAGCGCCTTGAAAGAGCTTTAAACCTCTCTTGTAGAGGCAGACACACACACACACACACACACACATTTCAAACCTGATGCAAAACATATGGATTGTATTTTCGGGTATCTGAATTGAAAACATCTTGTAAGAAGCCTCGACTTTGTACTGGCACAAGATGGAAAATGTGTAAATATGATGGAGACTTGTAACTGGTGGTTGTTCTGGTTGAGTTCCTTGATGCTCATTTTCCTGCACTTTTTATGGATTAAATATTTTCTGATGTTGCAATGTTACAAGACAGGGCCAACATAATATGGCTAGTGGGGTGTGTTTGACTTAAAGCTTCTCTGTCTTTCTCTGTGTTTGTGTATGACAAGTTGTGCAGACCTGATAGAAATTATCCTTTCATCACTTTTGTGCATCATATTTTCGTCTGGTCCTGTCTGCTAATATCTGATAAAAATAAAAGGATGTTCTGTTCCTGAAGCGGCGCTTGACTGCCAAGTGAGAGGGGCTCAGAGATCTATGAAAACACCCAAGGAAGAGCACAGCGAGTTCCAGAGAAACCATAATAAGGTCGTAATGGAAAATAAGGTGACGCTGGGGCTGACAGTTGGCTTAATGGTTACCTGCGCACTGTCCAAATAGAGAAAGGACGTGCTGCTGGAATATAAACAAAGCAGTTATTCATGCATGTCAGAAAATAGTCAGGGCCAGCACTCCGAGTTCAGCCAGATACCAATAGTATTCTATTTCCTGTTCATTTTTATGTTAAACCACAGAGGCAATTGGGTGAGAAATTAGAAGTAGCCACTTGAAGTCCTTTTTTCAGATGGTTAAAAAGAAGACACCTTTCTATAAGAGATATAAAGCGTCATCAGATGGGTGTTTTTTCACATTTTCCTACCGTCGCTATGGCCTTCTGCTCCTGTCCCACAATAGCAAAGATCTCTTTACACAGGGAGAGAAAGAGGAAGCAGCAACGACCACGTGCCCCATTCAGGGGCTGTTTTTATCGCGCTGCTTTTCCTGCAGAGAGCAGGAAATGGCGGCACATTCCATTTTTTTAAAAAAAGGACGAATTAAAAGGGGTCTATTTTGCGATGAAAAAACAAGTGGAAGGAGCGGGAGGTGCGCACGAGGTGGACGCCATAGTCTAAAGGACACACGAACATCTGTAAGTGGGCAGTAGCGAGCATGTGATAAAACACTCGTCTGATGACGCTCATACTCATAATTATTCCAACCTGTTCACCATAATCCTAATGTCCTTTTCCTGCAAGGGGAATAGCCCTACTTGGGAGGGGTTGTTCAACTTCCTTTTTGTGGTTTGTTTTTCTTTCTAACTCAGAGGGTGCATGTGTTCTGGGACTAGAAAGTGGGGAGCCCACAGCCTTCAAACACTTGGTCTGCAATACTGAACATAATTATGTGGAAGCAAGCCCCACTGAACTCTGCAAGACTTGCTCCTCCTGAGTAGATACACTTCAAACTGCATTGCCAACATATATGAATTAAAAATTTTGAAAAGCAAAAGGGAGTGTAAGACGTTTGGCACATTGCTGTGTGCATGTGTGTAGGCTTAGTGAGCGCCAAGGATACCAGGGGGCCTCCAGAACCTAAGCTGTCTCCTGATATACACACCAACTCAAGGTTCAAACCTACTCTAGGTAAAGAGCTGGAAATTCTGTGGAGATCAATCTCCCAACTGTAGAATTTCTCCAAAGGACTTTGCTTATACCTGAATTAGTTCTGGACATGAACCACTCTCCTAGGTCTCTCAGCTATTGTGCTAAAGGGAGTCCTGAATCATATATGTGCCACAGTAGCAGCAGATGGTATGATTAGGGTGATAGATTCTCAGCACCAGAACCATTTCATACTTCATCCTCTTGCTGTGGTGTTCAGTTATAGATTTAGGACAGGACAGAAGCTCCTATCGATTGCAGCAATGCAGGGGCTGTCTCTATACGTGCTCAAAGCCCCATGGTGGCTGTGACTTGGCGCTGCCATCAGTTATGACGCAGCTGCAGATTTGCAGCCACCATGGGGCTTTTCTGCGAAGCAGCATGGTAAAAACGTCAGGGACTTATCATGACTTTTTCAGTGGGAGCAAGGTCACCCCGGCTCTTCTGTAGTCTGACCTCGCTCTGTGGCCGATCTGGGGTGTGGTCCTGGCGGATGGCCACTGGCAACTGTTTGTCCAGAAACCCTACATTCCCTCCTTGATGTGGGGATTACCCGACACCACCTCGCAGGAGCAACACCATGGGGGTTTGGGGGAACGCAGTGCCAACAAGACAGCCCCCAAGTGTCCAGTGCCCAAGCTCAGGATGAGGCCCAGACACAAGTAGGGTGGTGGTGGTGCTGGTGGTGGGACCATACAAAGTGAGTGCATTCCCCAGAGTTCTGTGGGGCTGTGGTTTTGCTTTGCCCAGTGGTACATGAAGAACCTCTTCCTGCCATATGAATATACCCATCATTAAGATCTGCCTCAGAGGCCCTGCTGTGGGTTCTCTCACCATTTGCGGTATCACTCAGGACAGGGTTTTTTTCACAGTGGCACCAAAGCTCTGGAGTGCCTTTTGGGGGGAAATGTAATCTTTTCCCTTACTGCTAGCTCCAGCATCAAGTAAAGATTATTTCAGAGGGTATTTGGGGCTGCAGTTTTGACATTTTTCTGCCACAGACCTAAAATTATTTTTATGGAAACTTCTGTTTAAATGTTGTTTGATCCATTTATATGTTTAATAGTATTCTTGTAATTTCATTGTAAGCTGCTTTGATAGTGGGGTATAAATGCTTGAATTAAATAAATAAAACTAAAGTGGCATACGAGTCTCTCTTGCACTACTTCTGACCTGGCCAGCGCCCTGTGTAAAGCCGACACCTTGTTCATGCCTGCTATGAAAAGATGTGCTTCCTTTCAAACAAATGCAACATGTTTAGAGGAACACCATGGCTTTATAGGGGAAGAAAAGGCAATGCAAATTGTATTGTGGTTTACCTTGAAAACCATTCTTAAAATTGGATCCATTTGGTAAGAGTTCTGGGATGTATTCAATGTAACCTCCTACATAAAACTGGCTGAAGACATTGAGCCCAACCAACTTGCCTGGAGATGTGATGGTTTGATTTTTATTATCATCCACCTTAACAAAAAAAGAAAGAAACAGCTGTTACTCATAGGAAATTGAATATGTCTTTCTCATTACTATGTTCCAGCATGCCTCCCAAGAGAAAGAAATTGCATATAAATTAACGATTTTCCACTTGCTATCCTCAATTTAAGACCAATCATGCAAGGTCACATTATTTTGAAGTATTGACCTTTGCACAGCTTCAAAGGGCTTTTACAGAACTTAGCTTCCAGTTGATGCCCTCTGTGTATCTTGATGGGAGGTATCTTGATATCCCAGTTACAGAATGGAAATGTATATTTGGCTGCAATCAGATTGAAGAGGTAATTCATTATTTGCTGTTTTGTCCTTTGTATATGGTTCCTAGAGTCAAATTTCTCTCATTTACTATCCAGCTGTATTTAGATCGGACACCTCTGGAAGTAGTACTAGAACTCCTAGTGGATAACCATTTATTTATTACATACTCGGTTGCTCGATTTGCCTTGGCAGCCAGGAAGCTGGGGTGTCACCACATCAAGGATTACGATGTATTATAAACGTCATCTTTTTGGCTTTGAGTGTTCAATCCCCTTGGTGGTTGTTTAATACTGTCTTTTTTTAAACAGTCTCACCAAATTTTATAATAGTTTTTATTCTATTCAAAGTTCGGATTGGTAACATCTCTTCCTTTTTAACATTTTTATACATTAAAGGCTTATGGACATATACAATAAAGTTTATTATTGATAATGATGATATAAATTAATAATGGGAGGGAAGGGATCCTTGGAAAAACATGCTTGATGTCGCAGTCTTAAACCTGTCCCTTTTCAAATCAATGGAAGGTGATTCAAAGAGCTTCTTATATATTTATGCAAATCCAGCAAAGCATTTTGATTTGGATTCTCCCCTCCCCCCCCCCCCCGGTGGCAGCATCTTCTTGTGCTATTTCCCTAAGTTCAGTACAGTTTCAAGTAGGGGTGTGCACCGGATCAGGCCTGATCCACGATCCGGCCCTTATCCGGCCCGTATCAGATAAAATTATCTGCTACGATCCCCTGCCCCTGGATCGGCCGATCCAATCCGATCCGAAAAGGACCCGGATCGGATTGGATCGGAGGATTGGCCCCCCCTACCCCCCTCGCGCTGCTTACTTGCCAGGACCGTCTGCTGCCGTCTGCTGGTAAGGAGCACGGGGGAGGTGGCTTACCCCCCCAGGGACGTCTGCTTCCATCCGCTGGCACATGTGGGTGCCAGCGAATGGCCCCGGGAGGTAAGTAGCGCCGGGGACGGGGCTTACCTGCCAGGGCTGCTGCTTTCCTCTGGTGGCACCACTGGAGGGAAGCGGCCACCCCGGCAGGTAAGCAGGGGGAGGAGGAGGGGGCCCCACTTACCTGCCTGGGACATCTGATCCCCTCCGCTCCTGGCCGCTACTGCGAAGCAGGCTTCGCGGCCTGCCCCTAGGTAGCGCGCCAGGTGATGTCATCACCTGGCGCGCAACTTAGGGGCAGGCCGCGAAGCCTGCTTCGCAGTAGCGGCCAGGAGCGGAGGGGAGCGGACGTCCCATGCAGGTAAGGAGTGCTGGGGATGGGGCTTACCTGCTGGGGCCCGTCCGCTGCCATCCGCTGCCACCCAGGCGGCAGCGGATGGCAGCGGATGGGCCCAGCAGGTAAGGGGGATCGCGAGGAGGGAGGGCCCCCCACTTACCTGCCGGGGCTGTCCGCTGGTGCCCATGGGTGCCAGCGGACGGCCCCGGCAAGTAAGGAGCGCGAAGGAGTGGAGGGGACTTATCTGCCGGGGTCGTCTGCTGGTAAGAAGCGCGAGGGGGGGAGGTCCCGATCCGGTCCTGATCTGATCTGGGGGGTCCGTGCACACCCCTAGTTTCAAGAGCAGCTTGTCACAATAGGCTGACCATATGGAAAGGAGGATAGGGCTCCTGTAGCTTTAACAGTTGAATAGAAAAGGGAGTTTCAGGAGATGTCATTTGTATGCCTGCAGCACCTAGTGAAATTCCCTCTTCATCGCAACAGTTAAAGCTGCAGAGGCCCTGCCCTCTTTTGTTTCTGGTCAAGAGGGCAGGGTTCCTGCCACTTTAACTGTTGTGCTGAAGAGGGAATTTCACCAGGTGCTGCATGCATACAAATGAAACCTGCTGAAATTCTCTTTTCCATACAACTGTTAAAAATACAGGAGCCCTGTCCTCCTTTTCATATGGTCACCCTCTTGCCAGGAGCATGCAGCACTGGTGGCAACAATCAGGGGTAGGTACACAGAAACTGTTTAGGCTGATCATATGAAAAGGAGGACAGGGCTCATTTTAAGATGTTTTTAATAATGTATTTGTTTTTATCTGTTTTAACGGTTTATCTATTTTATTGTTTTATATTTATATTTGGTGTTGTTCCCCGCCTCGATCTAGATGGAGAGGCAGGTTAGAAATGAAATAAATAAATAAAATAAATAAAATGTAACTTTAACAGTTGTAGAGAAAAGGGAATTTCAGCCAGCATCATTTGTATGCAATTATTAGTTCCTGGTGAAATTCTCTCTTCATCACAACAGTTAAAGTTGCAGGGGCCCTGCTTTCTTTTGTATATGATCACTCTAGTATAGTGCCTGCAACTTTAACTGTTGTGATGAAGAGGGAATTTCACCAGGAACTAACTGCATACAAATGACGCTGGTTGGAATTCCCTTTTCTCTACAACTGTTAAAATTATATGAGCCCTGTCCTCCTTTTCATCTGGTCAGCCTACAGAAACTGCCATACTGAATCAGATCATGAGTCCACTTAACCCAATGTTGTCAACATTGACTGGCAGCAGGTCTCCTGGGTTTCATGCATGAGTTTTTCTAGCCCTTCCTGCAGATGCCGGGGATTGAACCTAGGACCTTCTTCGTGTAAAGCATGGGCTCTACCACTGAACTATGGGGGCGGGGAGTGGCTTTCAAAAGGTGGGGGCTTGTGTACCAACTTAAATATGGTATACTAGGGGTCACAGTGAAAGTAAGAATGTTTAGCTATTAAGGTTCCAGAGTGTATTTTCAAATTCTGGGTGTTATTTAGTTACTTACTTCCTCCCCTTCCTCCAAGGAGTTTGGGATGGTCTACATATTTTGACCCCTTCCCGTTTTGTCCTCACAACAGCCCTGTGACATAAGTTAAGTTGTAATGGAGTGACTGGTGCAAGGTCACCCCATGAGTGTCATGGTTGAAACCAGGGCTTTACAGACTGTACAGAGCAGCTCTAGAAGCAAAGTAATTGGTACCTTCATCCAGCCATCCTGAAGATATCTGCCTAGACTGACCACATGAATACGACGTGTCAGATCGAGTGGCTCACTTACAATAGTCGTCGTTCCAGAGCCCAGGTTGTAGCTGTATACCACGCTGCCATTGCGCAGGCCTAGCACTAGGAAATCATCACCATTAAGACCTAGAGTCAATAAAATGACAGAAGTAAACATCAAGGGTTGAGCTTTGGATTGCAGGCTTCTCTACACAAAGCTTTTATCCTGCAATCAAGATTGGTTACCCTTGGAATTTTACGGGTCCTTTACATGACTTCATTAACCTCCAGGGCCTCTCCCATGCCTTGTGACCATTTCTATGTTTTTATCTGTAACAAGGATAATGAGCTATTTTTTAAAATGGTGATTTCAATCTCTGCGTTTATTTAAGGAGTTGTGCTATAACAGCTGCTATACCACAGTGCCATCTAGTGGTTGTATAATGAAACATATAGAACTTGCAGATAAAGGAAATTCTTGGAAAAAAGAGGGGGAGTACGTGTAAAGGGCCAATCTTAATCCTGCAAAGAATTTGGAAACAGAAGCCCTGGTAAAGTTGCAGGATAAAATGCCTGCTGTAGAGAAGCCCTGAATCTTTAAAGATCTCTAACAATTAGTTAGTCTGAAAACTCATCACCCTCAAAAGAGGTTGTGACGATACCCCACATTTCTGTCTCCCTAAGTATGTCTGAGTTAGTATGTCTGGAGAGTGTGGAATGTTGGACTGAGTGGGTGTGGCTGATGATGCTGGGAAAAGGAGGGAGGGGGGAGTATATATAGTGTGAGGGAGTGTTTTAGATTATCTTTACGTCTTAATGTCTTATCATTTTGTTGTCTTGGTTGTGTGGATGATAGCTATGTGTGTTCTAGTCAGGAATGTGTGAAGAGATTATAAAGATTTAGGATTATTAGCAAGTTTATTAGAAGTATTAAGAATAGGCAGGTGTTAAATTGATTTGAAAGAACTGTTAACAACAATAAACTTTTTCTTGTATTTTTGCTACCACAAACCACTTGTCAGCTTGGCTTTGTAACCTGCTCTATAAGTTTAATAAAGAAACACATATCATTACACTTTCAGCCAACATACTCACAGGAGAACCTTATTCAAAACGCTTAACACCCTTTTCCCCTCTGCTATAAGGGAAAAGTGGTGCATCTTTTACCCTTCCCTCAGGTATTTAAGTGGTGGTGCTTAGCTTGAGAGAGATGTGCTCGTCTAGGCCTGGTGTTTGAGGCTGTGGTGGCACAGAGGTATTTGCCAAAGTTTTCAAAATAAGGTTGTAATAGCCCTCTCTGGTCCAAACTCTCATTCACACAACAGTATGTCCCCAGCTTTGTACAATAAACACAGTATATACATACTGTTTCAAGACATTGTTGGACCACACATTATGCTGAGTGATGAGGTGCTATTTGTTAAATTAAGGGATTACAGATTTCAAGTGGGGATTATGGAAGGTTGACCCTCCAAGACTAAATTCCTGTGAGAATTTAAATCATTCCAAACAATCACAGACATGTATTGAGTTGCTGGAAAAAGTCAATTTTATTTATTGCATTTATATCCTGCCTTTTTTCCTCCAAGGAACCCAAGGCAGCGTACATAATCCTCCTCCTCTCCATTTCATCCTCACAACAACAACCCTGTCAGGTAGGCTGGGCTGGAGGTCTGCGACTGGACCAAAGTCACCCAATGAGCTTCCAGGGCCGAGTGGGGACTAGAATGCAGATCCCCTGACTCTCAGTCTGACACCCTAGCCACTACACCACACCGGCTCTCAATTGTATTTAAAGTAATTATGTTGTAGGGAAATGTAGAATACAAGTTTGTTAACTACAAATGGTCAGATGAAATGAAGAAAGTATTAATTAATGTTGTGGAAATAACTCATCATAATTGAAAATAATGGGAGAGCAGGCATTTCTGTTTATAAGTCATTCCATATTACACTGTGAAAAGGAAATTGGTCTTCTTAATTTTTTTTCAAATGTTCCTTCCGTCTAGTGTCCAGATGCCCTCTGGTGGCTAGACACAGATTTTTCATGATAGTATTTATACATTTCCCCCTGTATTTCCACTTAAACTCAGAGTGCTTCAAGTTCCAGATTAACCGCCCTCTAGCTTGTCATCCTTAACATATTTTAGGAGGAAAAGAAAAGAGACAGAAGAAGCGGTGGAAGTAATTTCCCAGTTGCTGTATGAAGGGTGGAGAGTGAGGAAAAGTCAAGTGGAATAACTTACCTTGGCCCTTCTGACCAGTGAAAAAGATCAGGTTGTCTTGTAGTGATGAGTTGTGGTTTGCCAGCTGAAATTTCAGATGTAATTCATAGTAGAGGCTGATATTTGGAATTGCTGAATAAGCTAGGAATGACGTGTAGCCAAAGGCATCTGTCCCACTGAATTTAGGATAGGTAATATTAAGAGCTGTTTAAAAAGAAGGGGGAAGATCTGTTTGGGGCAAATGAAACAGCAAACCAGGGCCTGCTTCAGATACACATTTCCTGGCTTCGTAAACCATAAATCAGAGTTTAGCTTTACTTGGGGCTGTCTTCACTCTCACCTTTCCTCCTTTCTCCCATGGTATGCCAGCTTCGGTGTGCTGACCCTGGTTAGCCTAAACTACCATAAGATCTTGATTTGTAAACCGACTTTAAATCACAGTTCCATGTTTTTGGACATAACAGGGAGTTGTAGATCAAGGGTACTTCCAGGCGAGGCTTTCATTGTGCAATTGTCCTACCTCTTTCACAGAATTTTCGAAGGATCTGGAGGATGTCGTCTTCCATTTCCAGAGTACGGAAGAGTAGCACTAAGGGCATCTGCATTCTCGTCCATCCTTATCAACCGCCTCCCCCTCCACCCGCCCACCGTTCTCTGTTAAGAAAAACAACGGAAGCAGCACTGGGAAAACATGGAGGGATTGCAAATAGGTGACGATGTTGTGTGAACCCCCCGTAAAATGTGAGTGACCAAGCCATGATAATTCCACAATAAATCCGTGTCTGGAAGCAGCCTAAATCAATGCTAACTTGATCGGATTAGCTTTGCACCCTTCCCAAGATGAGGAAGCAACGAGGAGGGTTCTTGGGCTTTGTTGTCATCATAAGCCTCAGCCCCTACTTACTGCTATAAGCAGAGAGACAGGGAGCTATGGGAAGGACTTTGTTTCTCATGGTTTCCTTCCGAGCTATCTCACACATGCTTGCAGCATCCAAGAGCATCAAGAATCATGGGATCTGCATTTCCCAGGGGTTCCAGCAGCCATGAATGCTGACATACAGCCTTGTGGCAGATCTATTGCTTAAAGTCTGATCTTATGATGATGTATCTCTCCCCCCCCCCCCCCCCCCCCCGCCGCAAGGAAGGGAGAGAAAGCTCTCAGTGGGGAACGGGTGTGGAAGAGAGGACTCCAGGCAGCTCGAGAATTTTAAATGGATGTAATTTCCAACAGATATTCTACAAATTAATCCAATTAAATTGGACCAATTCAAAAGTAGACTGGAGGCAGTTTTACCATCGCTAATTATTACACCTCAGCCATAGCAAATCATACATTCTTAATGCTTAGCTTGCTTTTCTCTGCTAGGTAATAAGAATTTGGGTCATGAATAAACAATTGAAAAGTAGGAAGCAGAGAGAGAGGTAGATGATGATGTTCATTTGCATAACAGCAAAAAGGCATTGTTGACCTTTAAGTCAGAGATGTGCCAATTATATTTGTATCTTCCTTCTGTCTATGAGCTTTTCTATATGAGTCTTTAATGGGATTTCTACATGAGAGATTTATTGTGCGCTTGTCAGCCAACAGACTTTCGGTTTCTTCATAAAATTGAGATCCAAGCACTACTCAAGGGATGTTTCCTTCCCTGCTTTTCCAATACATAAACTGTAGGTGGCACTGTAGAGAGTAGAATAGCATAAATACAAAATAGGAAATTGTGCTTTCTTTCACTTTCACAATTAAATGCTGCATTTCCCCAGCTCTAAAAAAACTCACTGAAAGTGCTGGTTAAACCCCAAAGTGAAAATGGAGAATCGTGGCATCATCTAAAGGACCCGTAAACAACTGTGAGTAGGGAATGACAAGTGCACAATAAATGCTCTGTGTAGAAAAGCCCTATGTCTGCATTCATCTTACCATCACTGCAAAGAATTCCAGTTCTTCCATATGGACAGAGACACACAGTGTCTTGGTTGGATTTTGGAAAACATGTTGCTCCATTCTCACATGGGTTCTTCTCACAGTTTGAAAACTGACATAATTTTCCAGAGTAGAGGGCAGAGCATTCGCAGAACCAGTTCTCTGTGTCACTGTTAGGTTAAAAGAAAATGTTAGCAAATTTTTTAAAAAGCATTTTTTAGGAAACTACCTAAGGGGAGGAGGGATATTAATCTTCTCTCACTCAAATCCAATAATCCACAAACTGAGAATCTGATGATTCCTTTGCTTATGGTTCACAGAGATTTTAAAGCATGTGTACCTTGATCTAAGCACATCACTGCTTTATACTTTATTATTGCTCCAGTTAATAAGATTGAAAGCCCTTTTGAAATATTTCTAGTCTTTCCTTACCACTCATTTCTCAGCATGATCATTTTCAAATGGGTGGGGGATCACATTTCCCTACCATTGCTTTTCTGTTCCACAATAGGGACGAGCAGCTTGCTCTTTCTTCAGATGGGGAAGAAAGAGAAAACAAGTGGTGATCACGTAGCCCATTCAGTGGGCGTTTTTGTAGCGCAGCTTCTCCTGCACACAGCAGGAAATGGCGCAAATTACTGTTAAAACCAAGAAGAAACAGATTTTCTGGGTCATATTTTGTAGCAGAAAAAACAACAGAAGAAGCAGGAGACGCGTAGGAGGATCGCTGCATTGCCAAAATGACCCACAAAGATCTGTGAGTCATAAGCATGTGATAAAATACTCATCTAAAGATGCACTACATATATAATTCAGGGTTGGACAACTGTATCTGAGTACTCCCCACTGAGCCTTCTGCAGGCCAGCTGATGTCAGAGGGCAGGGCCACGGCCTCTGATGTCATCTGGTACCCAGCTGAAGGCCAACACTTTGGTTAGGGACCCAGCTTCACTGTGCATGGGCTTTTCCTGGATGGGCTGGCCTGGTGGGCCAAAATTGGCCCACGGGCCGGATGTTTCCCACTCCTGGTATAATTTTTTAAGGGTTTTAGTTTATTTATTTATTTATTTATTGCATGTTTCCCCACATTCTTCAGCCATAAAAAGACTCCCAGTGCGGCTTATAAATATTACAAATACAGTCCCTGCCCTCATGCTTACAATCTAAAAGACATGACACAAGGAAAAAGGATTGAAAGTAGGGGTGTGCATGTCAAAAAATATCGTTTATCATTATCGTCATTTCGGACCAAAAAAATTATCATCTTCATTCATATCATAGGTGAACCATATCGTCTTCACGATAATTATCATTTTAAAATGATATTTTTTGCAGCCCTATTTTTAAAGAAAAAAATATCTATAATTTCTGTATTTTAAAAGTTAGAGGCTTGAAACTTGGTCACAGTGCTTATGGAGTATGCCTAAGTATGTGTATGAAATTTGAGATCGATCCCTCCAACCCTCGATTTAATTTTTTTAAAGATCATTTCCATTCTGACAGGTCTGAACGAACGCACGTAGTGAGCTGTCTTTCTGATCTGTCAAAACTGAAATGATCTTTAATAAATTCATATAAAATCGAGGGTTGGAGGGATCGATCTCAAATTTCATACACAAACTTAGGCATACCCCATAAGCACTGTGACCAAGTTTCAAGCGTCTAACTTTTAAAATACAGAAGTTATAGGTATATTTATAAGGCAATCCGATAAAGGATAAAATCGCCTGAAAATTATCATCTCCGATTATCATAGGTTTTTCTATCGTATCGTCATCGTTAAACACATGCACGATAATGACCTTATCTTATCGTTATTGTACATTTTAATGATACAATACACATCCTTAATTGAAAGGAAGGAGAAATGAAGCAAAACTCAAGGCCTAGTTTCAAAGTTCTTACTGGTAGAGTGAACACCAATATTACAGTTAATGGGTCTACTCTAAGTCAGCTTAGCATTTACTATCTAGTGACCTAGGCCATGTTTACACGGAGGATTTTCCTTGGGTCATCCCTATGCATCCAAATGATGCACAGGGGAGCAGGCAGGGATGACCCCTGCATTTTCCCGGGATAACTGATTTCCCAGTTATCCCAATTTTCTCTGGGGTCGTAGGATGGTCCTGAGGACCACGGGCAGTGTGGGCACCTGTCCCAGGTTTTTCCCTCTTCCCTGTGAGTAGTGGGGGTCTGCAAGAGGGAAGGAGCCAGTCTGGGGAGAGTCCAGGGGAATTGCGGGGAGCACGGTTGGGCCTTTTTTTTTTACTTTTTCGGAGGAGCGCAATTGCACTCCCGGCTCCTGTGGCTTTAAAAAAAAATGGTGGGTGTGATGTCCCTTTTCCCTTCTGGGATGTTGCACTTTCATTTAGAAGCTGGGGGACAATCCCGGAAGCAGTTAAGTCCGGGATCGACCCCATCCCTATACACCCTTAGGTGTAGAAAGGGCCCTAGTTAGGTTCTTGACTGAGTGGGGATTTGAACCTGGTCTCCCCTGTCCTGCACACATAACTCTGCACTGGGTTCTGGCTGTTTTGTTTATATTGACAGAGACATGATATTCAGTAAGAGGGTAGCTGATAGATTGAAGCTAAGGAAATAGTCACTTAAAAAACTAAATTCGTTGTTTAGCCAATGGAAGAAAATACACAACCAGATTAATAAGGAGAAAAATCCAGAGTTTAGGAGGCTGTACCTATTTGAAGAAGAAAATAAGTAACTCTCCTGACACTCGTCATGCCTAACAGTTCATTAGTGTATTTCAAAGGAGCCCACCCACAGTTCCAAGGCAGAGAGAATCCCAGCTGGGAAGCCTACCAGAATGAATCCTCTTGAAGAATGTCTCCAGACAGCTTTTAAAAGGGCCATTGCTATCAGCGGCAATAACAAGTTTTCTGTGAATACTGCTGGAGAGGATAGCCAGAGGGGAATGTCAATGAATGTGTAGCACAGAGGACTTTGTGTTTTCAATCATTTTGATACCTGTGGTGTGCCATCACAAAAGGGAACAGTTATGAAGATGACCCATGAAGGGCACAATCTACTGAGATTTTTTCCTGTGCATCTCCGCTGAATTGAATGGGTAGCGTTCTTGTGCAGCTGCCATTCATTTTCATGGGTCTTGCTGCAGGAAACATCCTGGTGGCTGGGGTCTGAAGTTACAGTCCTAGTAAACATTGTGGCTAGGAAATAGGGGTGTACAAGGATGTCATTCCTGTTCACAAATCATGCAAACATGTTCCGTTCACAACCTTGAACGTGAACACGAGCAGGGATACAATTCTCAGGACATTTTTGCAAATTCCTAAGCCTGCCTTCACGTTCGAAAGTGTGCACTTGGGTAAATGAGCACTTCTGACAATGCTCACTTGTCCAAGTTCCTCTTAAATCCCCATTTTCATGCTTTTGCCTATGGGGTGAAATGCACATTTTCAAACAGGGAAAAGGTGCATTTAAAAAAAAAAGTGGATTTTTTTTCCAATTGGGAAAAATTCACTTTTTTTGTAAAAAAGAAAAAAGAAAAAAAGATGCTTGTGTTTGGGAATGCAAACGAGGCAAAACGAGCTTCGTAGAAGAATTTGGGGAACCTCAATGAGATTGGACATTGCATGTTCATCATCCCTAGGAGATAAGGCCCCTGAGAAAACTTTCTTAGGATTGAACTGGAAATATATTTCTGTATTTTAAAGTGAAGTTGAAAAATTTGGGGAAATGGTCACAAGCACTTTCTTTCCAACATTTCTTTCTTGCCTTTTAAGAGGGTGCCCTGCTAGGAACTCACTAATTAACTTTCACCTAATGTAGGGTTGGGTAACCTTATGCCTGGGGCCACATACGGCCCTCATGGAGTCCCAATGAAGCCTTCTGGGGTCCCCCAATAGCCCCCCACTTCCTGGTCCCATCCCCTAACCACCAATCGTTTTGTGGTTTCCTGGCTTTGCAGCAGTCCCCCCGCCCCATTTTATCAGATTAAATGCCTCTCCCAAGGTTTAGTTAGAGCTTTAAGCTACAGTATGCTGGTATTTTCTGCATCTGTTCGGGATGCCGTAGGTGTGTGGACTGTGTGATCTCCAAAGCCCCTCCAAATTCTATGAATATTTCTGCACCAGGGAAAATCCCACAACTTTACCAGAGTTTTCTGCCTCCGTTTTCATCGCACAATCAGAACGAGTTGCCTCTACACACACTTCCCTTCCCTTCCCCCCTTTATTCGTGAGTTCTATATGCTTCATTTATACAGCCACAAGATGGCACTGTAGTCTGCCTCTTCTTATAGTGTGATTTCCTCTTTTCACACTGAAACGAAAAGGGATGTTTTTTGTTACTAGTTTATTTCCATTTCAAACTAAGCTGCGGAAATCCTTGGAAAATATGAGAGAGGCACTGGAGGTTGATAGTGTCATGTAAAAGACCCACAAACCTTCATGAGTGGCCAATAAATTGTTTGTTTAGCAGAGCCCTATGATTCAGGCTGAAGAAAGCAGTCGTTTCGCTCCTTCCTTTTATGTTTGGTACGTAATCTTTCTCCATTATGTAGGCTGTTCAGTCTTGTAGACTGACCTTTTACTTTCGCTGGTGCTTCTGCACTGCATTTCATATATTCCTAGATGATGGCTATAAATTATGAAAGTTATAAAAAAAGCCCCCAAAAGTGTGAAATCTAAAGCTATGAAACAGAACGTTGACATTTTTCAAATGTGCAGTAAGTGTGATTTTGAGAGTTTGGAGGCACTGAAACTTAACATAACTGGACAATACACGAGATGAAATGAATCACAGACTAATGGGGGGAGAAAGGTCTGCCTTACAGCCTGACCTTTATAGTTGATTCAGAAGGTCACTTGCTCCCCATTACTCCAAATGGGATAGGTTTAAATAGGCCCAACAGGATTAGACTTTGTTAGATTAGGTATTTAGGAGGTCACTTGGGTTAGATGATACAGTGATTTGCTCTCCCATCATAAATGGTGAAAAATCTTCGGAATGTGACCTTGCTTGAGGAGATCTGCTCTCCAAGACATGTTAAACTTTGGTGGGGGCACTTTCAGAAGAATCAGCCACTAAGCCAAAATAACACAAATTCCTAGACAACTTTACCATATCAACAGAGAATATTAGAAACAGGACTTTTCACCAAATAACCAGAAATGACAAGGCTATTATTCATGTTGTTGTTGTTGTTGTTGTTTCTGTTATATACCGCCTCATAGCCGAAGCTTTCTGGGTCCAATACCTGAATTCTTTTTTTGGTTGGTGGTAGTGAAGTAGACGGACTCTTAGTGAAATTTATGAGCCTCCCTATGTGTCCACAATTTTAGCCAAATTATGCTTCTTGTAGCTTTTTAAAAATAATAGTTACGAGGGCTACCATAAAAACCCTCCTCTGCCCCCATTATTTGAGTATATGTGAAGATCCAGAACAGAAAAAGGAACATGTGAATGGTGAATGCTTCCCACTCCCATGTCTTCCCCCTCCATGGCCTTCCCACTGCCCGTCTCCTGGACTAGCTCAAGAAGCGTCTTGACTTCATCTGAACGCCAGTACGTTTCATGCTTGCTGGACATGTTTGCAGCACCGCGTCAAAATGGCGCCCAACAATCTGGAAGGTTCCAGGCAGATGGAGCTGCACTCTTCCAGCCATGCCACATGAAAAACATCAGAAAGAAGGGGGGAGAAGCCAAAAGTGGAGGTGGGTGATACTATGACATTGTCAGAATGGAGAAGCTAAACAAAAGTCACAATGGAGACGAAGAATGTGGAAGATTTAAAGCAACATCCTCAACAGCTGTCAGTCATTGTCAAGTAGGAGATATTGTCCCCCCACTTTTTGGAGCACCTACTTCTCTCACTTCAGCACTCTGACTGACAGCTGTAACATACGAGGACATTGACAGAGCAAGACTGCACATATCAGATGGGTGAAAATGTGCTCTTGCGCACTTGTGAAAGGCTGACATTTTTTTAAAAGGTACGAAATGAAAAGGGGAAGTGTTCAGAGTGGGGAGTGAGGCAGGCAGATAAGATGGGATCCACTGTGTAGAATACTGGGATACCAGCTGGAGGACCAAGATGGAGAACAACCCCACAGTGAGCCTGATTGTCTGTTGGGAGCACTGTGGGCTGTCCTGTGGACAATCTGCACTGCATAGCTTATTTGTAGGGTAGCTTAGCGTCTCATGTTAACTCACCCAACATCTTTTCCTAGTTAAAGCAGTTGTCGATTTTAAGCTAGAATAGGGCTGAGAATAATACACACACACACACACAAACAAACACACAATGGAAATTACCACACAGTTCATTTGTGCATTAGTACAACCTATTAGAAGGAGCAATATTTGCTTGCATATATGTGTAAGGATGGGTAGGCTAAGAAAAAAAAGAGTTGTTTACTAGACCTTATTAATTTGTTTTCTTCCCCAGAAGCATAGAAAATATGGCCTGATAGGTTTGTAAGTGGAAGTAATTAATATCATGCATTGCATACTGAACAGGTGCCTGCAGCTTCATCATTGCAGAGTTTTTTGGGACTGCAATTTATCGCTTCTGCTTACACTGGCAGCAATTCAAAGGAGCTGTTTGCACAGAAACAAGATTGCATGTTTGGAAAAAGGTATGTGGAACATCTTGCAAAGGAGAAGCATACTAAACTGGCTGCAGTACAGGAAACTACAAAGCCCACACTGAGCAATGCAGGTTAACCTTCAGCCTTGTGGAAGCTGACACACAGTCCCTCTTTGAAGGTAGGCATAATTATCTCAAGGCATCGTGTACAGAGGGATGGATCAATACAATTTTCTTTTCCTCTTAACCACCAGAAAAGTCAATGAGGGACTTCAAATTAATCTCTTATGTAAAATCTTCTCAATTTTGTCAAATGCCCACCTACCCCACTCCCGCAAAAGTAATGAAAATCATGAAAGGATCTCCTGAAGGAAGTGGGAAATGGTTTTTGTTGGTTTAATTGTTTTGAAAAAGAAACATGTTGTCCTGGTTTGAAAGCCAACTTCTTCACACTGCCACATGATATGGTAATGGGTGGCCAACTGCTTACAGAGCAATTTGATGTCTTATCATGGTAAAGGAGATTGATAGCAGATCCACTGCTACATCCAGAGCCCTATCACCATTCAGCAGCCTAAAGGGTAAATATATGCCCTACTTAGAGTAGACCTATCAAAATAAATGGGACTTAAGTTAATCATGACAAACTGATCTCTTCCAGCAGGCCTACCTAGTTGAATGTTAAGACTTTGTTGATTGTAATAATGTATTAATTTATATGCTTTTAACCAGTTTATGTATTTTATATTGTTGATATTGATGTCGTTCCCCGCCTTGATCCAGAGGGAGAGGCGGGTAAGTAATAATAACAATAATAATAATAATAATAATAATAATAATGTCTTATTCATTTCAGTTGGTCTATGCTAAGTAGGGCTTACACTGGATTTTATCTAAAGTTTTTCCCCCTTTCTCCTCCATATTGTCTCCAATGGGAGGGAATTTACTATGTCAGCTATGGGGCTGGCATAGGTTCCAGTTCTGTTTGGGGGATTTTGGGGGGTGAAGGGTGCCTAGCACATCACTGAGCTACCCTGCTTTGGGCCTCTCTGCTAGTGGATCGCAGCCACAGTGGCAGAGCTTTTGGACACCATCATGGGAAAACCTCCATGGCAGACCTTGGAGAGTTCTGGCTGGCTCTGACTAAATCCCAGAATGAAGCCACAGCACCACCAAAATTGGAACCACCAGCCTCTACTGGTTGTTGGGTGCCAATGGTAGGAGAGGGCTATCGCCTTCCTGTCCTATTCATGGGCTTCCCAGAGACATTTGGATGGTCACTATAGGAAGCAGGGTTTTAGCCTAGATGGCCCATTGGACTGATTCAGCAAAACACTTAATGTTCACTGCCATGGTGCAATTTTGGCAAAAAGGGTGGTATAGCAATCTTAATAATAAGTAAATAAATGGGGTTGAACCCAGATTTAGTCATAATTAGAAACCAATCAGGCTTGAGCTAATCAGGACTAACTAAGCCGCACTGATTTCAATGGGTTTATTCTAACTGTGACCAAATCTGGATCCAACCCATAGTTGGTATTGGTATGTATGAGGTAAAAGGCTGAGCTGTATTGCATAACATACAGTCATGTCTAGCTATTATATGAAAGCCAGCTCTGTTTTAGTTGTGAGTTGTGCTTGTTCTTTTGTTGCACCCAGCTCTCGGTAACTGCAATACATCTAATGAGCCAGGTTCTGCTTTCGGCTCAACCATGCACTCCACCGACAGGAGTCAATAATATTTGAAATGGCAGTAGCCGGACTGAAGGGATCAGAGATTCTGTCTGTTTTCCCCTTAATACATGGAGTGCTTTCATTCTTTGTACATGCCGCTTGTGCTTATCAGATGGAAAGCTCAATGAGTTCAAACCTGTCTTTGCTATCCCCATTATGCAGGGAGAATAGGTCACTGTCCCAATGAATCCCAATTAGAAGGTATCTTAATCTGCACAAGGCATGCTGTCAGGGGGCCTGCAAACCAGTAAGCAGACGCCAACAAAAAGCAATGGAGAAAAACGTTCAAACTAATATTAATCCAATAACCTCTTCTAAGGGTGAGTTTTAATCATTTTAAGGAAATCCCAGCCCGAAGAACATAAAAAACACACAAATTCTCATAAGGTAGGGTGACCAGATAAAATCCAGGTCAGGGCTCATGGAACTTTAACAGTTGTAGAGAAAAGGGAATTTCAGCCAGTGTCATTTGTATGCAATTAGTTCCTGGTGATATTCCCTCTTCATCATGACAGTTAAAGGTGCATGCACTATACTAGAGTGACCATATACAAAAGAAGGCAGGGCCCCTGCAACTTTAACAGTTGTGATGAAGAGGGAAGTTCACCAGGAACTAATTGCATACAAATGACACTGGCTGAAATTCCCTTTTCTCTACAACTGTTAAAGTTCCATGAGCCCTGACCTGGATTTTATCTGGTCACCCTATCATAAGGAGTAAGCAAGACAACTTACATGCTTTCCTCAGAACGGATGGGGGAGGAAGCAGAACAGGCATTCCACCAAGTTGCTTTTCCTGTGTATCTTGTCAACTCCACAGGGATAGACTTTCATTATGATCTGATTTCCACCAACCTTTCTGGTTAGGTTGTCTAAAGGTATCCCCAAGAGCCCACTGTAGTCAATCCCTGTTACAAACCTAAATCGCCTTCCGTTCAGGAACAGACTCACACCACTGCCTTGAACCTCTACTCACACTATTAGATCTGAGTGGTGCTTTAACAGTTAAAGTTGCAGAGCCCTGCCTTCTTTTGTACATGGTTACTCTAGTATAGTGCCTGCAACTTTAACTGTTGTGATGAAGAGGGAATTTCACCAGGAACTAATTGCATACAAATGACACTGGCTGAAATTCCCTTTTCTCTACAACTGTTAAAGTTACATGAGCCCTGTCCTCCTTTTCAGATGGTTAGCCTATTCTAACACAACACTTTCCAACTGACCAGAAGAGTGGGAAAAAGACCTGCTCAAAAGCAATTAGTATTCTTATTTTACAAATGTTGATTAATAGGACTGAACATTATTGTTGTTATTATTATTATTATTATTATCATTATTTTATTTATTTATATCCCACCTTTTTCCCAGGGCTGGGACTCAAGGCGGTTTACAAAGTTAAAACATGTACAATTAAAACATATAAATGTAAGTTCACAAAAGTTAAAATAGAATTAAATCTATAGTAAAATTAAAAACATTTTAAAAAATTAAAAACAGTAACAGATTTTAAAAACAAAACAAAACCATACATTAACATAGGTCCAGAGTATTTTGAAAAGCCTGCTGGAATGAATGTTTTTTTTGCCTGCCTCTGTAAGTGTAGCACAGAGGGAGCCAGACTGGCTTCCTTAGGGAGTTCCAGAGCCTTGGAGCAGCCACGGAGAAGGCCCTTTCCCGCGTACCCGTCAGAACATAAGAAGCGTCATGCTGGATCAGACTGAGAGTCCATCTAGTCCAGCACTCTGTTCACACAGTGGCCAGCCAGCTGTTGACCAGGGACCAACAAAGCAGGACATGTTGCAACAGCACCCTCCCACCCATGTTCCCCAGCAACTGGTGCACACAGGCTTCCTGCCTCGGATACTAGAGGTAGCACTGAAAAATTAGCAATTGGAACAAGGCCAGCCTTTTCACATTTTCCCCTTCCAATTTTATTTGCTTGTATTGGGAGTCAGAAACCCTTGGAGATCTACTGTAAAACACTCAGAGATTTACCAGTAGATTCCAAATTACCTTCTATTCACCCCTGGCTTTAGATCCTGGGTGATGCTGAATCTATAACTCTGAGACAAGAAAAATGGCATGTCCCATAGGAACATCCTAATACAAGCTAAATTCTTAACTTGGCATTGGTTTTTCACTTTGGTCCAAAATCATGTCAGCTGTACACAAGTGCAGTGTCTACATGCCACTGACAGTGGTGGTCTCTCTTTTCATGCTTCCATCCATGTACACTGAAACAACGGGCAATTCTCAGTTGGCAGAAAGCAATGCAATAAGTGCAGCTGGAAGAGCACAGCTGAAGCATACACACCATTTATCTAGCTGAATACAGCACACGAGTCCTGAACTAATGCTGTAGACAGCATCCAGAGCATCTAAGAATGTCAAATCTCTTTTGCTACACCACTTTTTGTAATGACCTTATCCTGCCTCTAGGTAGAAGGTCTGTCATCCTTGCAACATTTTGGAAAGGTCAATGCAGCTCCATTGTGGGATGAGCTGTTCTAGCACTGTGATACCCAGATCTGGACTCACTCCTTCCTTGTCCCACGGTGACAACAACCTCACTATCTACAAGCTTCCATCCCATTCCCAACCTTTTGCATCATGACAATGTTAGCCTGGTAGCGCGAACTATATCAGTCCTGACTAAAGACTGAAATATTGCTTGCCATACTGATGGGAACTTGACCAGTGATAGAGAATCAACATATTGTAATTCAATCAAAAATGAAAGTGCCTGAAACCAACTAGCAAGTCTAGTTGCTTCTGATTAGATTTACTTCCAAATATTCACGTTTAAGATTATAAACCTAGGGCTTGTCTACACCTGCCATTTACCCCAGGGTGGTCACAAGGTCATCCCTGCATGTCCAAATGATGCACAGCTGATCTGCCGGGATAGCTGGGGCTGTTCCCCCCCCAGTTTTTCCCACTATCTTGGGACCATCCTGAGCTCCTTGGATGGTGTGGCTCTCTCTCCTGGGGTCCTCCCTCTTCCCCATGAGTAGCAGGGCTCAGGAAACAGGCATGGAGCTGTGCAGGGGGAGTCCATGGGCATCGGGGTGAGGGGAGAGCATTTTCACCATCTTTTGGATGGCGCTTGGCGTGTTCCAACGCCGAGTTGTTTTTTTTTAATCATTTCTTTGCACAGGATCACACTTGTGCAATTGTGCAAATGTCTCCTCTTTTTTAAAAAAATGGCACTCTAGAATGTCCCTCTTTACTTCTGGGACAACTCGCTGGTGTGTGGCCCCTGAGGGATGATCCCGGAAGTGGAAAACTCCATGATCGTCCCTCCCCGAAAGGGCTGCAGGTGTAGATGAGCCCCTAGAGTCTAAAAGGGACCAACAGCTTGTAAAAGACCATTATATTTCAGGCACTTAATATGGGATAAGATTTGGTTGCTCCTCTTCCCACAATACATGATTCATTTATGGAACCAGTGCCACAAGACATGGTGGTAGGGTTTAGATGATTTTGAGAGGAGATTTGAGAGATGGATGGAGGATAGTTCTATCAACAGCTGTTAGCCATGATGGCTACATGGAGCTTTCATATTCAAAGGCAGTATACCATTGAATACCACTTACTGGGGGAGGACTACTACCTTCATCCTGTGCTTGTGGGCTTTCAAGAGGTATCTCAGAATGTTGGGCTCCTTGATCTGATCTAGCAGGGTTCTTCATGATTTTGTATTTGGTTGTCCTTCTTCCTTCTCTGCATCCTCTTTATGGAAGCAACACGTTGCCGAGTAAATACTACTCTAGGACCTGTCACATACTCACCAACCACCCCAAAAATAAATCTTATGCAAATGATATGCATTTGTTTATATCTTTAAAAAAAGGTTAAGAACAATAACAGGTCAAGTAAATAACTAGGCCAAAATGTACTTACTGTTTGTAGTTATAAGTCTTGGTAAGTATAGAGTGATCTGCTGGTTGTGGGGGAGTGCCTGGATTGGCTGGCTGTGTGCTCAAATACAAAGTGAGTGTTGATTGGCTGGTTGGTTGGAGTGCCTAGATTAGCTGGCTGTGTAAAAGTGAGAAGAGCTAGAAAGCGAGTAGAGTGTATATATGTATCTGACAGAGAGAGCTGACAGGGTTGATTGGGGGGAGATTTGAGAGAATTGAGAGTATTGAGAGAGAGAGAGAGAGAGAGAGAGAGAGAGAAAGATTATTAGAGTAAGATTATTAGATGAGAAGAGTGTTTGATTGAGAGATTGAGATAAAATTTTAGAGCATAGATTAAATAAAGAACAGTTTGTTAAAGTATAAGAGTTCTGACTGAAGCCAATAAGCATTGAAACCTTGTAACCGATACACAATTGAACTGAAGTAACCATTAAGCTTGTTGACAAGCAATTTCTTATTAATAAATTCTGATAAATTTCATCTTCTGGTGTAGTCTGTGGGTGTACCTGAGAAAATACTAGTGACAGCAGAACAAAGAAGTTATCTGGAAGCCAAGTTGCTGAGCTGTAGTACAATAGGGCCTAAATAGTAAAGGTGAGACAGGGGCAGCACTAGCAAGTAGTTGAAGATGACCTCAGAGATGCAAATTTAGAAATAATTATTTTAAAATATATTAAAAAACTGCAAACTTGCTACTTGGTATACCAAAATTAAAACAGATCATAAAAGGGCTATCTGCTTGCAAGAATTAACCTTTTTCCCTGTTAGGCATGCTTTTACCCAGCTCAGATTTCAAATGATGTCCACTGAGTATCTGGCTGGAAGATTTTCCAATAGACCCGTAAAAGAGCATTTTTGGATATGCGAATCAGGACATATTGAAGATCTTGTACATTATATCTTATATTGTCCATTATACAATTCACCCAGGGCTAAATTTATTCTCCCTTTTCAGACCACCTTAGAATGCCACTCAGACGATTCTAAAATCAGATGGTTGTTGGCCGATGTGGATAAATCCATCAGCTATAGGATAGCTTTATTTGCACTAGCTCCAAGAAAGATAAGAGCAGCCTTTCTAAACCATACCACTGCCAAATCTTAAGGGGCTAAACAGAAGGAATGTTTTAAAATTCTGACTATTTTATCTGTACTATTGTTTTACTGTACCAAATGTTTTACTCTATATTTGTATGCCCTGTGCTTGTATTGTAATGGCCATTGGCTACAAACAATAAACAGAAAGCGAAAACATATCACCATAGTGTGGAAGACTGTGCCCAGGTCACCTGTGTGCCTGTTCAGTCTTTTGTCCAGGTGCTGTTGATGGACAACTTCAAGGCCCGGTTCTGCCTTCTGATGGGTTTTTAAACTGGACTTGTACTGGACAGACCTTCAAATAGAGGGTGTCTTCAAAATAGAGAACAGTCTTCTGGCAGCCCTTTAAATAGAGGACTGTCCTCTGTAAAAGAGGAAACCTCTCCTAACATAAGAATCTCCTTACAACTAATTATATTCAAAGTTTCTTGTTGTAAATGCCTTGATTATTGATAGCTAATAAATAAATTCAAATTAAAAGAATTAATAGTATTGCATATTCAAAGTAAGTAAAATAATAAGTCTATAAAGGCAAGTTTTAATCTAGAAACCATGTTACCTTCTCAACTTGAACATGTATTTTGGCCTACCTAATCAACAAACTCCCTCTGTTTTTACAATCCCAGATAGGTAGCACAAACATGGGTCATTTATCCAGATTCAGGAACATGGCTAAGTGGGTGGCATTGGGTTTGGTGGTCACAAGTTCTGTAGTCCAGGCTTAATTCTATTCTCTCCGTTATTAGGGTGGCCACTTATGCATTGCCAATAGAGAAGCCACACAGTGACACCAATTTACAGAACATTTGCATATGGAAATGGAAATGTATAGGTGCAAATTTAGAAATTGTAACTATGATTTAAATAAAACTACAATACATCTCACCACATTGGAGAAAGTTGACTAGGTGGCCTGTTGCCTACTCAGTCTACTGTCCAGGTGCTAACTGTTGATGGGTAACTTCAAGGCCTCCTTACGGTTCTCCCTCCTTACGGTTCTTTGACTTTAAAGTAGACTTGAACTGGACTTCTCTTCATGTACAAGGCACCTTCAAATAGTCGGCTGTCCAGAATAGAGGAGTCTCCTCTCTAAAGTAGGACACCTGGTCACACTATAAAGTGTATACATGAGCCACTTGAACCTAGTTTTCTGCCAGGATAATATCCATTACTTCCATGAGACTTGCCCTACTGGCAGCTGCAATACGATAAGAACATAAGAAGAGCCATGCTAGATCAGAGCAAGGGCCCATCTAGTCTAGCATTCTGTTCATGCAGTGGCCCACCAGCTGCCCAATGAAAACCCACTAGCAGGACATGAATACAACTGCACCCTCTTGCCCATGATCCCAGCAACTGGTGTACACAGGATACTGCCTCTGATACTGGTGGTAGCAGATAGGCATTAGGACTATCAATAGCTATTGATTAGGCTGACCATGTGAAAAGGAGGACAGGGCTCCTGTATCTTTTAACAGATGTGATGAAAAGGGAATTTTAGCAGGTGTCATTTGTATGGATGCAGCACTGGGTGAAATCCCCTCTTCATCCTAACAAAGTTGCAGGAGCCTTGCCCTCTTTTGAATCTGGCTATACTCCTGCAGCTTTAACTGTTTTAATAAAGAGGGCATTTCACCAGGTGCTGCATGCATACAAATGATACCTGCTGAAATTCCCTTTGCTAAACAAGTGTTAAAGATACAGGAACCCTGTCCTCCTTTCTGTATGGCCACCCTACCATTGATAGCTTTCATGAGTTGGATTGCTAATAAGAACATGTTTACAGCTGCCATGTTGCACATGGTAATCTTTTTGCATCTTTGTGTACCTAGTCATAACATTCCCAAGAGCTGTGCACTAGGGATGTGCAGCGGATCGGGTCCGATCCACGATCTGGACCCGATCCAGGCGAAATGGGATAAAATTATTCAGTCCCGATCCTGATCATCTGGATCGTCAGATCTGATCCAATCCAATCCGATCCGAAAGGACCCAATCCGGATCGGAAAGAATCATAGATTGGATCTCCTCCCCCCTCTCCCCACTCGTGCTCCTTACCTGCTGCCTCCTTGCTGCCGTCCCTTGCTGCCCACTGCTTCCATACTACTTTGAAACAGGCCTTGTGGCCTGTACCACAATAGAGCGCTGGCACACCAGGTGACATCATCACTTAGCGCGCCCTCGCTCTACTGTGGAACATGCCGCAAGGCCTGTTCCACAGTAGTACTGAAGCAACGGGTGGCAGTGGACGGCAGCGAGGAGGCAGCAGGTAAGTAGCATGAGTGGGGGGAGGGGGAGGGAGGGGGAGGTCCCCGTTACCTGCCAGCATCCCGCGCTGCCATCCGCTGCTTCCATATTACTGATAAACAGGCCGCAAGGCCTGCTTATCAGTAGTACGGAAGCAGCGGATGGCAGCGCAGGATGCTAGCAGGTAAGGAGTGCAAGTGGGGGGAGGGGGAGGGAGGTCCCCACTTACCTGCCGGGGCCGTCTCCTTCTGTCCGCTGCTGCCCGCTGGTCCCTTCTACTGAGAAACAGGCTTTGCAGCCTACCTCAGACGTCATCACCCAGCGCTCTACTGAGAGGCAGGCTGCGAAGCCTGTATCTCAGTAGAAGGGACCAGCGGGTGGCAGCCGACAAAAGTGGATGGCCCGGGCAGGTAAGGAGTGTGAGTTGGGGGGGAGGGACAGGGAGGGGGGAGTTAGGTCCCCCCTCCCCCCTCCCCCCATGTTTTCCGCATAGGCTTGCATTGGCTGCCGTATGGGGGCTCCCAAACGGAGTTAATTTCCCCAGATAAAAGGGGAATACAAAAAGCATGCCATAAAGTATCTCATAAACCCTTTGATGAGGTAACGAAGTCGAAATGGAAATTTCGTCAGAAGGACAGTATGAGAGAGCGGAGGTGATGGCGTCCATCACTCATGAGCCGTTCCAGACCCGATAATGCATAAGACCGGCCAGCCTTCATTCTCCAAAATGGGTAACATCTAGAGGGAAAGGGGTACATCTGCTGCAGCAAAATCAATTAGAATAACATCAGTCTTGCAAGGAAAAAGAAAACGATCTCTTGCGGTATCCTGTGGGTGAGTCATCTTAAAGACTTTTTTTAAAAAAAGAAAAGAAAGCTTTGAAATTACGAAGGGGATCACAGTTGTGTAATTTACATATGAGAAGAAAAAGGGAGAAGAAAAGCAAATAAGAAAGAAAGAGATGTGGGGAAATATAACTAATTGCCTCTTCCCTTTGAGAGGAATTCCAGTGAAAGCGGGAAATAGTGCAAGGGTTTTATAATGAGAAACATTAAAAGAAAATCGAAGGAGTGCGTGAAATTATTCCAGGAATTACAATTATGCATGCAAAACTGTTTCCAAAGACTATGCGACAAAATGGATGACATCGCAGAAAAATGGGAGTGTAAACTACGAGGGATAAAGATGGCGGAAGAACGAGAGAAGGTGCAAGAAAATGAAAACTTGGATTTTACCACGAAACAAAGATCTAAGTAGGTGAAAGGCGTTTTGGATAACAGAGGAAAAGAATTTCCAAGGGTAATCTTGAAAGAACTCAGCAATGGATTAAGGCATGAGAAAGTTGTACCAGCGATCAACAGAGAACAAAGGAAAGCTTTGAGTGCAAAGTTAAAGAAGAGAGCAATTTCGCCGACAGTCAAAGGATGTAAGGCATTTGCAGGGCGAAACCCCAAAGGGCTGGCAGAAAGATCAAAAAAGATTTTTTTCTTTTGAAATGGGGTGAAAAGTACTTCGAAGTCGGCTGGAAAAAAAAGGCATCTGACCTGGACTTGGTTGTGAACTGAGAATGAAGCTGGTTTTTAAAAATTCTTTCTTGGTTTTTTTTTTCCATTCTTTTATGTGGGTTAAAAATTGTGGAAACTTTATTATGCAATTATAATAAGAATAAGAATAAGCTTAATGTTGTTGTGAAGATAAAAAAAGTAAAGTAAAAAGTAAGAAGTTTGTTTAGAAAAGAGAGAGGTTTGTTTTTTCTAGGTGGGATAAGAATGTATAAGAATAATGTTTGATGTTGTTCGAAAATAAAAAAGGTGAATATGGGAAGAGGAGTTGTGAGGGTAAGGTTTAGGTATGTTAAATAATGAAATAAATGTAATTTGCATTTGTAATTATTTTATAAAAGGAGTGGAACAACTGGGAATTCAAGTAAAAAAATTGTTTAAAAGAAAGAAGAAAGAGAAAAAAACATAACAGGAAAAAAGAGAGTAAATAAAATTATTTTATTTTGTGCAAGGGGGGAAGTTTCCTTTTTCTTTTTCTGTGAATGAACATTTCTGCAAGAGAAAATATGGCATATGCTGTTTGGAAGGTAGGGGGTCCATTTTAAATGTTGTTTGTCTTTGTAAGTTTTATCTTTGTTTGAAAATAAAAAAATTGAATTGGAAAAATGATTTGTTTCTTTAGAAAAGATAGACAGACTTGTACATAAGCTCAACATTTCGGGCCCTAAGGTCCTTCGTCAGGAGCTGTACAGTCATTAGAAACAAATCGTTTTTCAATGTGGATATAACTATTAAATATTTTGGATTTTTATTCCACACCAAAGGTGATATTTCCTTCTTTTGTGTATTCCGTTTTGTTTTTTTTTGTTTTTTTTTTTTTACCCTTTTCCACTCTTCAATTTCTTTTTGCATCATAGGACACCTCCAAGGATAAGGGGAAACAAGGGGCCAGGATTTATTTTTGTTAATGAATAAAAAACCTGAGGAAAGTCAGAAATCCTCTTCTCAAGGTTAAAAAATATTCTAGGAAAAGAATTACACCACAATCCCCCTTTGATTTCATCAAAGGAAGGTAGTTACTCTGTGTGGAATCACTTTTCTGTGAGAAGCTCCCATGTAGCTAGGATCCCCCCACCAATGACCATGTCACATGGGCAGTAGCCAGTTGCATTACTTTTGCCCATGGAATGGGCACCCTCAACATTGGGATGCCAGTTGGTGGGTCATGTAAACGTTATCTTAGCTCTGTGGGAGCTGCTTACAGAAAAGTGCCTTTTGCGAGCTCAAGTAACATTTAAAGGGTCTTGAAGGCTTCTACGTTAAGGAAGGCACTAGGTGCTTTACTGAGGTATCCCAGAATACCGACAAATGGCAGAGCAGCTGTACTGAGGCCTGAGTACAGGCCTAAGTCATATTCACAGAACAACCACATGAATTCAAAGCTTGCAGAGCATATTGCAGATGTCTAGTGGGTGCTCTTTGTTATGGGGCGTAATACGCTACTTCAAGGTTTGCTATCAATAGACGAAGCAAATGTTAAAGTTCTAGGCAGCCTAGTCAAGAGGTTCCATCCATCAGGTTTCAGAATTGTTTTATGACAATTTGTAATGTTTATGGTTCTGGCAAGTGCCTCTAATATAAACACTGTAGCCATAAGGATAAAATAATGCTCTTGCACTAATACAGTAAATCAAAACTACACACAGAGTTTAGCTCTTGTATTTCAGCTCCTTTCATTTCAAGTTATCTTAATGGACTCTGCTGCAATAAGCCTCTGTACATTTGCAGTAATGTAGTGTTTTTGTTTTGTTCTTTTTTGGGGGTAAAAGCTCAAAGGCTTTATTGAAATAATAATATACAGTATTACTGTATATGCTTTAAAACAGTGGTGTAATGTAATTTAGAAATTATGAACAACATAATAATCCATGGAATCTTAACATTATACTACTATTATATGGCAAATTGCATTATTTGTTTTTTGTTTTATTATATTGTCCTACCAGTTCTCTGCTAGGACAATATAATAATGCTGTAATTTTTTTTTTTGCATTCTCTCTCTCTCTCTCTCTCTCTCTCTCTCTCTCTCTCTTACATACTGACCCCGGATGTAACAAAGTACCAGTTTGTTGTGTATTTCCAATGTTTAGCTTATTCATTATGCAAGCAGCAATCAAGGCATAAACACTCCACATTACAATCTCTTTTTAATATGCTTTCCTCTCATGCAGGAGAAATTCCCCAAAAAATAAAAATAAAAATGCTAAGTAAACCTTTGTTTTGACTTCTGTGATGAATCCTATGCTGTACTTCTAATCTCAAATTCAGCATCTTTTCTCACAGCCACCAAGAATAAACAGGGAGAAACAGTCACTCCCATCTTCCTAAGTGTACCTGTGTGACATATGTAATTCCATGCAGCTGTTTGCCACTTTCACCTTCAGGTACAAACATAAAACATCTTAAGGCTACCCCTAAAATGGAATGTATGCAGAGGCCCACTGTAAATTGTAATTCAGTGCCCATTTTTATTTAGTTGCCATGGCATATATGAGAAACTACATCACCCCCACTTCCACCGGCAGACTACTGACCTCCCTCTCCACAGGTTAGGTTCCTTTGTTAAGCCTCCATTATGCACTACTCACATGAAGTGGGTATCACATGATTATTGCTCGTACATAGAGTTCTTCACTGCCAATGACCACACTAATGCATGGATGTGTGGAGGCAGGGCCAAGCAACATGCCCGATGTGGGATCAGGAGTGATCCCCAGTAATCGCATAATACCCCCCTTCATGAGAGTAATGCATGAAAGGTTTTTTAGGTATGACTATCTCTAAATAGGATCTAAATGGTGCAAAACAATAGATTTACGCACATAATTTTAATATATATGTTAACATTTAAGTTTTAAAATTTGAATTTTATATTTATTTCACGTGTCCATGGTGTATTGTAAAAGCTTGGGCTTCAAACTGTAGGCCAGCTTTGCCAGATCTGATGCCCTTTAGATGTTTTGGTCTACCATTGCCATTGTTCTGACTATTGGCCAGGCTGACTGAGGGGCTGTCTAAATGCACGAAAAGCCCCTGGGTGGGTGCACGGTGGCACTGCGTCAATTATACGATGCAGCAGCCACCACCTACCCACCCACCCTGGGGCTTTCTGACAAAGCTGCAAAGGAAAAAAGTCAGGGACTTACCCCAACGCTTTTCTCTGGAGTGAGGCGAGTACGGCGCATCCGCTGTCTATTCTCACTCCAAAGTGAGGCATGGCCGGGCAGATGGCAACCCCTGATTCATCGCTGTCCATGCAGGCAGGGGGCAGGCCCAGTGAGCCTAATGGAGGCTGGAAAGCCCACAATGCCTCAATATGTACTGCTCACTGCCACCCCACACCAGTGATACCGCAGGGTTGGCAGCGGAGTGGTACCAACTCAGCGCTGTGACGGCCCTGGGACTGATTGGAATTGTAGTCCAAAACACCTGGAAGGCATTCAGTTGTGGAAGGCTCTTATAGGCAGAAAAGGAGAGTGATTTGACCTTGAGGACTTTGGCAGACCGGATTTCCTTTCAGTTTTTGAAATACAAATTTGATACAATTTATCAATTGGCCTATTTTCCAAACCTTATCAGATCAGATCCCTACACTGATGGTTATTTATACCAATGTGCACTAGATGGCAGCAAAAACCATCTATAGATTAAACCATCAAATTAAACACAGGTGGAGATTTTGCGTGGCAGATCTATACAACTCTCTGGGCAATGCAAGTTAAGTAAAATAAAGTCTATTCTTCCTTTATTATTGTTGCTGGAAAATAAGTAGTTTAAAAATGTCATGCCCAGCCTATTAGTCTAGAGAAATATTTTCTCAATAATCCTTCACTAAGCCTGGATTGCTATAGTTCTTCTCTGCTAATTTAGATGAAACCACATAAATCAGATCAAATTGAATCCAGTTTCTTATCCTAATACCTGAGAGATAACAGGATCATTGGGGAAAACCACAGTAATCGGTGCTAAAATAAATGTTTGTTTTTAAAATGTCACTTGAGAGTGTTTTATGGCCAGTGAACCGATCTGAGAGCAGATACAAGAAAAGAATAGAGAGTGAACAGCCTTAGGGCAGTGTAAAGAATACATCTGAGGCAGAATTTACTGCCCAGAACTTCCAACAGTATGACCAACAGCTCATGGTAAAAAGCTATCAAAGATGATCCCATGGACTCTGTGTTAGTCTTAGGACTTCCATTGCCCTCACATCCCCCTCACAGGTGTTTGGTCTGAACCTATTGTCTAAGGGCTTCTCTAAACGAGCACTTTATAGCACGCTCATGACTGGCCACTCATTGAAGTTTGCAGGTTGATTATATGGTGTAGTCAACAGCCAGGATGTTTTCCCCCTTTCCCCCTCTTATCCTATTTTTGAAAAGATCAGAGATAAGCTGGGAAAAAACCATAATGGCACAACACTGGCAGTGTGTAAAGCTCGTGTTGCGCTATGAACTTGCCGAGGAAAGACTTTTCATGTCTTTGATCAGAGGGAGATGAGGGTAAAATGCCTCCCTTCAACAAAGGGAGACAGATCTGATCCCCTGCCCCATCAAGAGCACCCATTTAAGGTCAATGGCTTACTCCCAATTAAGTGTGCCTAGGGTTGCAGATTTACAACACAATCTTACATCTACTCAGAAGTGAGTCCTGGCTTTCCGGGAGGCTGCAAGGAAACAGTACAGCACAAGTTAGCCTATGAAACAAGGCACCCGTCCATCCTTTGCACACATGACACGGAGGGAGGTGGTCCCTTGATTCAATCCACATGTCTGCTGTATAAAGCAGCCCATCCTAATACCACAAAGAACCTGAAAGCAGGAAGCCATGGTAAGGATGCAGGGATCTGCGTGTTTTTTGCTTAATGTAGAGATACCTTTAGGCAGCCTCCCCCAATTGAAGCCTCTCTGCCTTTCCCAAGTGCCTGGTGAGTGTGAGGTTCTAGGTATTGGCCAATATACAATCAGTACTAATGTACTACTGTAGTACTAGGGCAGCTTTGTGAACCAGCCAGCCCACATGGTTCCAACATTTGACACAGCCTGGCCCGCGAATGAGCAGGGATCAACTGGGGATTACAGGGGCCAGCCAATATGGACTAAGGGGGCAGGAATGTACATCTATCCCCACACTCCAATGCTGCCACCTGCCCAAGCTCTGACTGGCGATTGTAGCAATCATCATAGGAAATAATGGCAACAATCCAGGAATCAAAAATCTTTTAACTTACATTTGCCAGTAATTCATATCGTTTGTGACATGCTGTCGATACAAAGGGCAAAATTATGCCTTTGATGCCTCCGTCTTAAGTTTATTAAATCCTCCATCTTTTCCCACATTTCTTTCATCCTTTGAACACACACCAAAGCAGTAGCCCAAGCCCTTGCATGGCAGAAAAGCTGGCATGCCACTGTAGATTCATATGACCTAATAATAAGCATAAATGGAACTAATGGATTAAGGACAGGGCTAATGAATAATTGAACTGCTCTTATTAAGCTGGATAGAGAGGCAAGGGCACTGGAGATGAAGTTATAATATCCATTTCCACAGATTTCCTTGGACTCCTTATACGTGACTGAAGAACATCCAAATGAATCATTCTTTTGTCAAACAGAAAATCTGAATGTTAGACAAGCAATGAAAGTGTACCACTGAAGTAACAAACCATAAGGACACAAGTTGGCTTTTACTAAAATTTCCCAAGTGGTACAAAATTACTCACGGGGACAAAGAATACTCATTACTTCACCAATAAAAAATGTCAGGGCATGTTTCTTATTTCAGAACTTATTATTAAAGGAAGTGCTGTGCCTTTTCAAGTTCCTTCTTCAATTTCAGCTAGTCACGATTGTTTATGGGTTCTTTAGATGATTGTGTGACCCTCCAGTTTTGCTTCTGTTTCTAACCAGCACATTTGGTGATTTCTTTTTTAAAAAGCAGGAAAAATGCAGCATTTAATTGTGAAAGTGGGAGAAAGTGTGATTGCCTCTTGTGTATTTGTCCTATTCTGCTATACTACAGTGCCACCTAGAGGTTATGTAGTGGAAAAACAGCAAATGAAACCCTCCTCATGTAGTGCTTGGATCTCAGTTCTGCGAGGAAACCGAAAGTAGATACAGCGGATTAACAGTTGTCAGAACTTTTTCTATACAAGGCTGTTAATTGGCTGATATGTGCATGATAAATGCCTTGCATAGAAAAAACCATTAACAGCTTCATATAGAAAAGCTCAATGGACCCTAAGAGGTGGCTTTGCTATATGAAAACAGCACCACTGCCTCCTCCCTTACCCCTTTCACAAACGTATCAAGCTATGAGATACGGTGGTGGTGAAAACCAACAACAGAGAATAATGGCAAGATCTGAGAGATCACCATACATTCTCATGATTCATGCCTGCAATAAAGGCTCCTGAATATGTTAAGAACCTACTCAGCCAACACAAAGTCTGAGAACTGTAGTTCCTCTACTGACCATTCCTCAGGAGGAATAAAATTAAATTTCCCAGAGTTCCTGTTGGTCATAGAGGTTCCAAGCATGCTTGGAAAACCTTCAATGCAGACAGGAACAATGGAGACTTAGGATGAAAGGGTGGGAAAGAGGAAGGAGAGGTGGGAAACTGGCATCTGGAAAAGCTGGCCCTGGTATAGAAGTTCCCCCAGGCTGAGTCTTTTGAGAACTTTTTTTGGGGGGGAGGGAACCTTGAGTTTTCTCCAAGTTGTTGGTAGTGGGGAAGCTCAGCAAAACCAATGAGATACAAAAGAGGGCAGGGTTCCTGCAGTTTTAACCATTCTGATGAAGAGGGAATTTCACCAGGTGCTGCATGTATATCAATGACACCTGCTGAAATTCCCTTTTCTATGCAACTGTTAAAAATACAGGAGCCCCGTCCTTTCCATAAGGTCACCCTACATTTCGACCTAATGGAAAGACCTACCTACCAAGAAAACTGGTAGTTGCAAGACTAAAACTGGAGGGGGGTGGGGAGAACCATGTGTGCCACCCTTAGCTCCTTGGAAAGGATGTAATGGAGATTTATAAGAAGTGATTTTTCTTGAAAAGGTGTGGCAGCTGAATACACCACTGCTATAGTTCTCGTCTCCCAATTATCCAGAATTCCTTAGCCAAGATTTTAAACATCTGAACTTGTTAACACTAGATTCCACAAATTTCCATCAGATTTAAGAAATTATCATGGATATCATGGACCAATGGTATCTCCTCTTTTCAAGATTAAATAAGATTAAGGCTGCAATCCTATACCTACTTACCTGGGAGTAAGCCACATTGAATTCAATGGGATTTACTTTTTAGTAGATATGCATTGGGTTGCATGGTCAAAAATTACAACTTCTAAAGTTTGGAAATATATAAATGAATGCTATTAATGGATGCAAATTTAGTTTTCATTAGTACATTCCTTTTCTTTCAGCTTCCATTTATATTGATAGAAAAATTACTTTTGGAATATATATATATATATATATATATATAGTAAAGAAATAAATATAGAGTTCATGTGTGAGTAGCAGGATTGTCCCATTAGGTACAAACATATAAGCCCCTGATTGAAAGACTGAAATATTGAATTCTAAGTAACCAAACGCTCCAAAGTAATTTTGATGGGTTTTCTTCAGCATTCTGTTGGACAATGAAGACATTTTATAGAAAATCTTCTAATAACTAGTAAAATAAACTGGGCCCAACACTGAAAAACCTGTGTGGCATAGCAATTGGAATGTTTAAAAATATTTTGGGTTCTTGTATAGCCAAAGCTCTCAGGTGGCATACGTAATAAAAAGGAATACAGTAAGACAAATGATAAAACACATTAAAAGAATTTAGAAGCAGCAACAATAATTTAAAATAGTTCTGAAAAGAACTAACATTACAACAAGGGGAAATGTAAAGATTCAATCCATTTTGGAATAGGTTTACGAGCGGTAATTAATTTTTTAGAGACGTTTTCTAAATGATTGAACATCAAATATAAAGATTTTGCCAGCTGCACTTGATGAATTTTTCATTTTCACTAAATTAAAGGGGGGATGGGCCAAACTGAGCATCACCAAAACTCTTATTGGGAAAGAAGGGGCCAATTGCAGCTTTCCACTAAGCATTTTTGCAGTGTACATTAATGTAGTAGGGGCGGGGGAAAGATGTGTGACCTGAAGTAGCAGTAGGGAAGATGCTATAGCCCTAATCCTGAGAATATAAAACATGCTAAAGTCCCATTCAGATCAATATGATTATCTTTGAACCATTTACTTTCTCTAGATTGGGGTCTTAATCTTTAATGCAGAGTTGCTTCTGCTGTAATGTGTAAAGTGGCCCAAATTGTATATGACCAAACTGACAAGTCTCTTCACTTCATGTAACTGAAAGTCAGCATCAGGAGCATTCTTTAACAAATAGATGGCATATGACAGAAGTGTTAGAATTGAACTGCCAACATAGTTTGGCCCCAAGCCCTAAACAGCTTGGGAGCAGGTTATCTGAAGAATCATCTCCTCCCATACATGCCTGCCTGGACCTTAAGATCATCTTCAGCAGTACTTCTCTGGGAGCTCCTACCTGAGGTGGGTGGCTACCAGGAAAAGGGCCTTTTCTGCTGTGGCACCCCAGCTGTGGAATGAGCTCCCTAGAGAGGTTTGCCTGGCGTACACAAGTTTGTTCCAGTATTAGGTGAAGACCTTTTTATTCTCCCAGGTATTTTCACATTCGAATCTTTCAATCCGTTGTTTTAAACCTGCTATTGTATTTTAAATTTCTGCATTGTTCGGTTTTATTCGAGTTGTACTTATTGAGCTGTTATATTTTATACTAGCTGATATGCCTGGCATTGCTCAGATCCGTGAATAATGTTTATAACATTTATTTGATAAATAATAAATTTCTCTGCAACTTATTCATCTTTAGGTTGGTTTTTTTTAGTTTGGTTGAGTTAGTAAATTGTCTTGTTAGAATCAATGGAAAATTGTTAATAAGAACTGTATTTTAAATTAGAGCTTCATAATAAACTACATTTTTTGTTTTACCTGAAATGCGTATCATTGTGCTTTGGTCGAAGCAGCTGTCTAAACTACAAAAACTATCAGGAAACACAACACCCTTTCCACCAGCTAAAAAAGATGCAAACCTAAAAATATGTTTTCAAAATATACCTGGCATTGCCCAGATATCCAAATAACATATGGTAGGGAAGCAGATCTCAGTGGATGCGGGGAACTGTTATATGCATGTGCTCTGAAGTTATTATTATGAAAAAAGGAAAGCAGCCAGAACACAGGCCAGTGCTAGGCCTGTGAGTTAACTTTTAAACAAATTAAATTCATTTCTTTTTTTCCTCTCTCACCCTCATGATAACCCTGCAAAGTAGGGCAGTCCTAGGCCTGTGAGGTAACTTTAAAACAAATTAAATTAGTTTATCCCGGCCCCCTCAATGCATGGCCAGGGCTGCCGTGAAGCTGCCACCATGTTTTCCTTGTCCACCATGTTTTCCTTGTCCCCCACAGAAAACAAAAATTACAACTCCCAGCATGTCTTTTGCTGTGGTGCCTGACTTGCCCAATAGGAGACCTGCTGCTGAAGCTCATGGGAAGTGAGGTCTGGCAGAGCCAGTCCACATTACACTGAGGGAACTGTCTGGCTGACTCACGGGTAGCTTGGCTGTTGCTTAGGGTGACCAGATTTTGAGGATCAAAATCCCAGACCCCCCCCCGCCACCCCACCCACCCAAAACAACCCCCCCACTGCACGCCCGCGGTGCCCCGCCCCGCGCCGCCCCCCCGCCCACGTGCCTCGCACCGCCGGCCGCCCTGCGCCGCCCCCCACCCGCGCCGTGCCGCCTCCCCCCGCGCCCCGCCGCCCCGCCCACCCCCGCCCTGCCCGCCCCCGCGCTCCTTACCGGCTGGGGCGTCCGCTTCCCTCCGGTGCTCGGAATCTACTGAGAAACAGGCTTCCTGGCCTGTCTCTCAGTAGCGCACCGGGTGATGACATCATCACCCGGCGCACTACTGAGGGACAGGCTGCGGATCCTGTTTCTCAGTAGATTCCGAGCACCGGAGGGAAGCGGACGCCCCAGCCGGTAAGTGCCTCGCGCAGGCCGCCCGCCCCCCCGCGCGGCGCCACGCTGCCCCCCGCACCACGCCCCCCGCACCGCGCCGCGCCCCCCCGCGCCGCGCCGATCCCCCCACCCGCACCGCCCCCCACCTGCGCCACACTGCGCCATCCCCCACCTGCGTCGCGCTGCCCTGCCCGCCCCTGCGCCGCCCCCCCACCCGCGCCGTGCTGCCCTGCGCTCCTTACCGGCTGGTGTGTCTGCTTCCCTCCGGTGCTCGGAATCTACTGAGAAACAGGCTTCCTGGCCTGTCTCTCAGTAGTGCGCCAAGTGATGATGTCATCACCCGGCGCGCTACTGAGGGACAGGCCGCGAAGCCTGTGTTGTGTGTCAGGTGCTTCGTAGACAATTCACAGGGCTGGCCCTGTGAATTGTGGACTGAAGACTTGGCAATTTGTCATGAGAAAATGTATCTCTGCTTCTCTGTTATGTGCTTATCTCAAATGGTAGGCCGAAGGCCTTGAAAGTTCTCTGGGAATTAAACTATGTTTTGCAAAGGTGGGGGCTATCTTCCTCACACTGTGGCATCATCAGAAGAGGTTGAACCGTGCCGCCCTGTTGGCACGTGAGTTTAGATTACAGGCCTGAAGCCCTGTCTATCAAAGTAGCTTAGAATTGCCCAGCCTCCACACTATATTACCTTTGTCCTGAGAGTAATTCCTTTGCTAGGAATTATCTCATCAAACCTCTTGCTGCTTGTGTGCTACTCTGCTGTTGTGAGTTTCTATCTGATTTAGAATTGTATGAGGCACTCTGTACATGTTCTGTTGCTGTTTAGACTTGGAACTTCTACGAACTATGCCATGAAAAGTGCACTGTGGCTTTTCATAGATTTGGACTTGTGATTACTGTTCTGGATTCGTGTTCTATAGCCTGCTGTCTCCCTCCATGGAGCCAAAGTTACGGGCAGAGGGAGGCAGAGGCTGATTGTTGCTGTTCTACAATTCTGTGTGTTTGGGACCTGTGAGAGGACCTTCTTCAGAGCTAAAGCTACGTGAATTGGGAAGGCTCCCTAGGTCAAAGAGGTTCAGTTCCTGACGTCTTGCTTCGGTGATCTGCTCAGCGTTCTCTGACAGGCTGAGTCTGATTTAGTTCAAGATAGTCTTACCTTCTGTCTGGAGGCTTTCCGTGAGTGTCCCTATGTTCCAGAGGATTCTAGTGCAGTGTGGCCGCTCCTGCCCTCTAAGGACTAGGGTTAATCTCTAAATGTCTACCCCTGAGTGAGTGCTGTTCGCATTAAGCCGTTCTACCTGAAAGCTGTGTGGTCCGTATTCAGCTTCAAGTGTGTGATTGCAGAAATGAAACCGTCATGCTTTGAATTCCGTGTGATTTACAATAAAAGAAATCTCACTGTTATTGTTGTGTATCAGTGTGCCTAAAGTCGTGAGCAAAAGCTTAGAGAGTTAGCCAGAGTCACGACAGCCTGTTTCTCAGTAGATTCCGAGCACCGGAGGGAAGCGGACGCCCCAGCCGGTAAGTGCCTCGCGCCGCCAGCCTCCTGCCACCGCCGCGTGACCCCCCGCCGCCCCGGTTTGCCCCCACTGCCCCCCGGTTGGCCCGGATCGCCCCAGGGCCATCTGGTCACCCTTTTGGGGGGCTAAATTTCCGGATTTGGCCCCCCAAAACAGTTTTTCCGCCCGGATGCGGATTTGCTCCCCATTTCCCGGACATGTCTGGACAAATCTGGGCGTCTGGTCACCCTACTGTTGCTGTCGGTGACAGGCCCAGAAGTGTGACCTCCTCCCCTTCTGCTTTCGATGGTGCCTAGTAACCAAGGCAGCCAGCCCAGGCACTCTCCCTTCAGGCCCAGGATTATGAGCTACTTTCAAATGATGGCCGCCAAAGCCCGATAAGTCTTCCCTCCCACCCAAAGCATGCTGGGAGTTGTAGGTGCAAGCCTAGCTCTCTGAATAATGTTAATCTTTGAATATATCTGAGGTGTCGTGGGAGAGTCGACCTTCTTAGTTATGGCACCCTGCTTAAGGATTTTTCCCCAGGCGGGCTGGCTGGTGACTGCATTTATGGCTTTTAAGTGCCTAGTGATTTTTTAAAAATATATATTTTCCAGGGCCTTTTAACTTGATGAGTTTTTTTATGCTGCGGGTTTTTTCCTGTTATAACTAAACCACAACATTCCAAGACAGATGCAAGAATTACTGGATAAAGTTGATGTTTTTTATGTAAAAAGCCTGACTTTACTATTGAAACAGAAGAGTGAATGGAGGAATGACTGATAGCTGAGGAGGCTAGAATGGAATTGGGGGGGTGGGTGAGTGACAGTTGGGGAAAGTCAGTTAGAAGAACAAAGGCAGTTAGTGAAAGGTCAGGAAAGAGGGGGCTGAATTAGAACTGAGAGATAGTGACCTAGTTTGCTAACCTCTACTTTATTTAAAATCAGCCACTCTACATACCAGTACTACACCTCCCAGCATGCCTTTGGCAGCCCACAGGTGCCCACATCCTCTGAGACATCCTCTTGTTGCTGATGCTGCTTCTCGATAGAGCATGAAGGAGTAGCATCACCAAGGAGGGGATGTAAGCAGCTGTCAGTGGACATGCCCAACTCCAGCCAATCCTGCTGGGATTGCTTCATTCTGCACTTCTCACCCACCAAGTGTTCCACCTGGAGCCTGTACTGAAGGGCCAGGGCTGGGCCAGACACTCCCCCCCCTTTGTTGGGTCTGTTTCTGGGCATGCACAGAGTGCCTCCCCTTCCTTACTTTGTGCGCTTGCTTCCCCCAGATTCTGAGAAAACAGCGATATCAAGTGAAGTGCCTTTGAGCATGTTTAGCCCTCAAAGCCACGCTACTGTATCTAGTCACAACCACGCAGAGGGCAGGAGGAGGCACCACAAATGGATGCAGCCCATTTATGTGGGTTGTTTCCTTTTATGTGGAATTGGGTTGACTGTTCGAGACCAGCCTTCGGAGTCAGGTTGTGAAAGACTCGCAGCAGCCACCCACCTGTGCACTCACAATGGCCTCCAAAGGCCAGTACATCTGGCCTCCTGCCCAAGGCATGTTGGGAGTTGTAGGCATAAGCATGGGTTTTTATTAAATTCTTTAAAAATACTTAAACCCCAAAAAGTCAAGTTTTTAGATTTTTCTGGTACATTGTACAGCCAGACCTATCACTGTGTCACTGTGTCAAGTTTTTAACTTGTCTGGAAGTGGTTAAACATTTCTGGACATAAACATTTCTGGACATACGTGATGCACACATACTTTCCACTTTATAGGTAGAGATTGTATTTTATACTGTATTTTGTGGTTTCAATTTTTGTGAACCGCCCAGAGAGCTTCGGCTATCGGGCAGTATAGAAATGCAATAATGTAATAATTAAATCAATAAAAATATTTTCTTCAAATTCAAAACACTCCCACTAAAGCATTGGTCTGGCCCAAGTTAGCTCAGGAGTTCTGGTAAGTTCACCATGCAGCAATAATAGGCTTAACAGAAATATACTTTCAGGCATTGTTCTTGGGCCTTTCCTTGTAGAAAAGCAACAAGGGACTCTATGATTTCCCTCCACCCCACCACCAATCCCGACTTTTAATTTCCCAGTTTAGGACAAACAAGGTTCATCAAAGAAACAATTATCTCCTGACTTGATTCATTCAAACTCAATAAGTGAATTTGGGGCAACTTATTTCTTGACAGTTTTGGCACAAGGTGCATAGATAATGCTATTAAATTTCTGATGCTAGCAAAGTGAATGGAGAGGCAGCTGCTAGGGGAGAAAAAAAAGACTGCAAAATTATTCTCAGACCAGACAGGAAAAGCAGAAACTGCACATGAGAGACATGGGTCATGTATGCTTCTCTCAAACCCATGTGCAGGCAAGAGAGGGGACACTATTTCACAACTAAGCTAAGGTGAAATCATGTTTTTAAGCAACCAAGTGCACAACCAAACTGGAAAGATCAGAACAAAATCAGTGTCTTACCTTTGCATACATCAAGAGAGGAATGGGTGCAAATGTATTAGTTAAATTTTTAAAATAAAAAACTTAATCAGATGATGTGAGCTGTTTCTAATCTGATTTTCTTTGTATTACGAGTGATTTATAGCACGCTCCTGACTGGCCACCCTTTCCCCTCTTATCCTGTTTTTAAAAAGATCAGAGATAAGCTGGAATAAACACTTAATGGTGCGAAATCGGCAGTGTATAAAGCTGGCATTGTGTTATGAACTTGCCAAGAAAGGACTTTCTCTGTCTGTGATCAGAGGAAGAAGAGGGTAAAATGCCTCCCTGCAACACAGGGAGACAGATCTGTTCCCCCACCCCACCAAGAGTACCCCTTTAAGTTCAAGTGTGCCAAGGCTTAAAGACTTCAGCGAGATCTTATGTCTACTCAGAAGTAAGTTCCATTGGGTTCAGTGGGGCTTACTCCTGCCTAGGATTGCAGGCTTACAGCATGATCATACATCTACTCAGAAATAAGTCCTAGCTTTCTTTTTTGTCCTAGCACAAAAACAGAACTCCTCCCCCTTTGCACACATGCTAGGGAGGGAAGGAGGTGCTCCCTCGATTCAATCCACATGTCTGCCATATAAAGGTGCTCATCCTAATACCGTGGAGAACCCGAAAGCAGAAAGTCATGGTAATGATGCAGGATTTGGGTTTCTTTCCTTTCCTTTCTTTTCCTTTCCTTCTTTCCTTCTTTTTGCTTTTGTAGAGACATTCTAAGGCTAAGCTTTACTTTCAGACAATAGAGCCCTCCTAAAATCAAATAATAAACTCTCTCTCTCTCTCTCTCTCTCACACACACACACACACACACACACACACAGTGGGGATCAACAGACTGTAAGAAACAGCCACATACAGAACCTCAAGTTAAGCACTAACTTTCCATAACATTTGATTGCCAACACGCCGTAGTTACTTTGTCCTCTGGAGGAATCAACCACTGATAAAAACTGACTGTCCTTCCCTCTTTGCAGTAGCCGGAATCACACCTCCAGTTAGAACTTGTCACAGGATATATGTTTTTGGTTCTTTCTTTTACAGCTGCCATCTTCACCAGATGGTACCACACAACCTAGGGTGTCCAGATTGCCTGGGGTTTCCCGGTCCTAACCGGGAAACCTAGGCCGATCTGGGCCAACCGGGGGGCAACGGGGGGAAACCAGGGTGGCGGGGGGTCACGCGGAGGTGGCAGCGAGCGACGACGAGCGACGGTAGACCTGGCGGCAGTGGCGGCGGAGGAGCCCAGGAAGCAGCCACCCCAGCAGGTAAGTGCCCCCCCTCATGCCTCGTGCTCCTTACTTGCAGGGGCGTCCGCTTCCCTCCAGAGCACGAGGCACGAGGAGGGGCACTTACCTGCTGGGGCAGCCGCTTCCCGGGCTCCTCCGCCGCCACCGCCACCGGGTCCGCCGCCGCTGGGTCCTCCACCACCGCCAGGTCCTTCGCCGCCGCTGCCGCCCCCACCTCTTCCACGCGGGCGACTGGGCTCCTCGGGGCTCGTCGCCATCGCGATGAGCCCCAAGGAGGCCAGAAGCCGCGCGGAAGAGGCGGGAGAGGGCCGATTACATCACTTCCGGATCCAGCCCTCTCCCGTCTCTTCCGTGCAGCCTCTGGCCTTACGAGCCTGGCAGCAGTGGCGGAAGAAGAGACGGGAGAGGGCCAGATCCGGAAGTGATGTAATCGGCCCTCTCTCGCCTCTTCCGCACGGCCTCTGGCCTTACGAGCCCGGCAGCGGCGGCGAAGGACCTGGCGGTGGTGGAGGAAGACCCGGCAGCGGCGGGGGACCTGGGGGCGGCGGCTGACCTGGGGGCGGCGGCTGACCTGGCGGCGGCGGCTGACCTGGCGGGGGCGGCAGCGGAGGACCCGGTGCGGGCGGCGGAGGAAGAGAACCCGGTAGGTCCAGGCTGGTGTTTTTTTGGGGGGGCGGCTTGGTGGGGGGGTTGTTTTGGGGGGGTGGCAGGGGGGACCGGGATTTTGGTTTCCAAAATCTGGTCACCCTAACACAACCAGCATTTCCAACCAGTCATAAACAAGCAGATCTCAGGTCAATGTTAACAGCAGTCACAGCATTAAGATTCTTGTTAATAGTTTCAGGTTGACTCAACAAGTAAGCATCAGTGAGGATGTGCACTCTGGAAGTGGAGAACACGCAAGTGCTGGACTGGAAAGGGGCCTAGAGGAGGCTATGACCTGCTCTTCGTTTTTTGTTGAACATCTGAAAAGCAGGCAATGATGCCCCTTGTCAGAATGCAATTTATGATCCAAAAACATTATGTAACCGTTTGAATGAGTAGGGGAAAGGGGTGGAAGAAGAATTGGAGTTCTTGAAGAGTATAAGAAACCTAATGGCAAAGGATTAGAGCTAGATTTATGCTGGATCAACTATGCTGATGGAAGTGGATTTCCTTGCCTGCTCCTTGCCACGGCAGCCCCTCCAACCCTCTGAAAATGCCAATGTGGTGCAGTGACTAGAGTGCTGGACTGGGACTCAGGAGCTTCGAGTTCCAGTCCCCACTCGGCCATGAAGCTCACTGGGTGACATTGGGCTAGTCACTGACTCTCAGTTTAACCTACCTCACAGGGTTGTTGTGAGTATAAAATGGAGAGGAGGAGGACTATGTGAGCTACCTAAGTATCCTTGCAAGAGGGTAAAAGCAGGATATACTTGCAACAATAATAAAGAGATCCTAATGGGATGATCTGTGGTGTGTGTGGGAAGGCCCCCAAAATTGGGCGGAGGAACCTTCCACTCTCAGAAGGTTCATTCTTAATGAGGAAGACAGATCCTGGATCCAACCAGTGGACTGGTATCTATACATGAATAGCAAAACCAATGGAGTCTGCTCTTTTTATACCACCCAGCTTATGACTCGGCAAGCTGCACGTACCTAATTGCTGTATCATGTGATTGTGACCATGTAAGTAACTCCCAGCCCATTGGGAGTTGTGTTGCTAGTATGGCTGCAACAACATAATATAGCAAATAGAGTTTGGGCAGACATGTTAACACATTACTAGCGTGGTATGGGAGCCAACCAAGGATAAACGGTTCAGCAGCAGTGATTGCTCCATTAAGGTAATGCATAAATCGGTTAGCTACAGCAGCGGAAAGCCCAGGAGGCTTCCTGCATGATTTAAATTGCAGACTAAGTGGTGTTGTTGTGGTAGGAGAAGCATATGGTGGGAACCCCATTTAGCTCCCTGCAGGTCTGTGGTACATTTAAAATGCTAACTTTTAAAGAACGTTTGTAGACCATAAATTCTAAGAAGGAAAAGGCAAGACTGTTAGGTAGCATTTAATAAAATTTGAAAGAGTGACTGAGCTTGCTAAGGGTTTGTGATTAAAAGTACAATTCTGTGTGTGTTGAGTTCAATGGGACTTACTCACAGGTTAGTGTGCATAGGATTGCAGCTTTATGCTTTAATCTGAAACCCTACTCTCCCGGAAGCAAACACATGTTTGTTCCATAAGACTTGCTTTCTGGGGCTGTTCACACAATATGCTAACCCACATTCAGTGGTTGAATGTGGGTTGTTTTGAACCATAGTTTATTTTGTCTGAACACAGCCAAGGTGGCTTGTTAACCATGCAGTGTGGCTTATTTTTCTTGAACAAGCCACCTTGTGAGCCATGGTTTGTTGTTGGGTTGTTCAGGGTAGTTAACAAGACACACTACATGGCTAACAACCCACTTGGCAGTTGTGTTCAAACAATACACTAACCCACAGTTCAACAAACAACTCACACTCAACCATTAAGTGTGGGTTAGCGTGTAGTGTGAATAGCCTCAAAAATAAACACCTTCAGAAACAGGTTCAACAAAGCAATCTGGAGCGTATTTACTCAGCTAAGTATCAATTATTTCAGTAAGATCAACTCCCAAGTTCATTTGATACGTAATGCAGTTATGCAGCCTGATCCATACATGCTCACCTGGAAGTAAACTCCGCCAGGACTGCCTCCATCCAAGCCCAATCCATGGCATGTTTACTCAGAAGCAGGTCCCATTGAGGTGCTTCTAGATGGACAGCTCCTAGCATAACCAGTCAAAAGGCATTGCACAACTATTCCGTCTTTCCCTCCTCAGCAGTTTTTTTGTGAAATGAAAAAAGACAGAAGTGCTGGGAAAACATGGGAGGGTTATGAGTGGAAGATATCATCATCATCTGTAAACATGCCCCTAAAAAAAATCTGTGTTTCAGGCAGGGTGGTTGTACAATAAAACCCTCACCTAGGAGCACCTTGAGTTCAATGGCACTCATTCTGAAGTATGTGAGCACAGAGGTGCTGCAGTCTTACAGCGCAATCTCATACATGGCTACTCAAAAGTAAGCCCCACTGCATTCAGTGGTGCCTTTTCCCAGCTAAGTGAGCACAGAGAATTGTAGAGTTTACACACAGGAAAAAATATCACAGCCTTACTGGCCCTTTTGTCCTTGCACTATGTCTCCTTTAGACATGCCAACGTGATTTTGAATTGAAAACTTCCCTTCTCGGAAAGGCTGCATTGTGTTTAATGAGACAGCACCATCTAGTGGCGGAGAGATCCCACAATATCCCAGATAACACCACATTATCTCAATTTGTTTAAAATGCGAGATCCCTTGGGGATAGTGTGAGAGATGTCCTAGATGTTGATGATATCGTGTTATAGACCTGCAAACCTTCATGAGTGGCCAATCATGAATATGAAAGAAATCACTCATTTAGAGAAGCTTACCGTCATAGTTTACTTTTACTCTGAGCTGCACAACAATCACAATCCAGGGTACCATGAGCACAGCTGACAACTGGACACCTGCTGCTACATTTGTAGCTACCAAGCACAAGCTCCTGCATAGGACTCCAATGGTGCTCCACAGCTGCTGTCCCACGTCCACAGTGTTGTACCTTCATAACAGCACTTCTGTACATGGACAATCCACTTCTACACCTCAGTTTCGGTCACTGGCTCAGGGTAAAGGCTCTATCAAGATTACAGACTATAATGCAGTCTGAACATCTTTGTGACTGCTCTGATTTTCTCTTCACACATCTCCCTTGCTTTCCCCCTCCTCCCCCCCCCCCCCCAAAGCCTATGCTTTTTCAGGATAATAAAGGAACTCCAAGGAAAGCAAAAGTATGAAAACAAAATTCATTAAACAATTGAGAATAAATTGTGCATACATTATACGTTTGCTGGAAATGAGATCTGAATAATAGAAGTCTTCAGCTTTTCCAAGCTTATATCAAGGTAATGGTGTCTGAGCACAGATCAATATGTAAGACAAATACGCTTGCTAAATGAAGATTGTGTTTCAGGGGTCATGGCTGTTCTCAGTTCACCAAATCATCATTTAGTTCTTAATAATGAACCGTGTGCATATGCATTAGTGCTTAATTAGATTGTGGCTAATACCTCTGATATGCCTGGAAAATCTGGTCCCTAAAGATGAGAAATAAATGACTGTGCCTTTTGTTTCTGGTTACTGGCAAATCCCTGAGGTGACCAGATAAAACTCTGAATTGCCTCGAATGTTTGAATGTGACATCAAAGCCACATCAGCTAGGTTAAAATGGCATTGCATCTCATAGCAACAGCTAGCAGTGATTTCACTCTCCTTTGCAAATTGAAAACCAAGGAAAATTAATGCCAGTAAACACAAAAATGTGCAGCTATTCTATAAAGGAAACTACCCAGCATTCTAATATTGCACGGTTCCAGTTTGCATTAAGATATCATAATGTGGGGGAATCTTCTTTGTATCGATATTGAGCTGTATTATGTGATTTCACCTCTTTGATCCACACCTATGCTAGAAATCCCAAATAAGTCTTCTTTACCTTTGGTGTTCTGTTAAGGCCTATCCCTATCCGTACCCCCTCCTCACTCTCTGCTCAATATTGTACCTCTTTCACAACACAATCCTATACATGTCCACTAAGAAAGAAATCCTATTGAATTCAATGGAGCTTACTCTGAGGTAAGTGGGTATAGGATCACAGCCTTAGTGCTAAAATTGAATCCACCCACCCTGACCTCTCTAGTTCTCTCCTTCCCCACTCTTCCTCCTCTGGCACCACCTTCTACATTTTCTTCTTTCTACTTTGTCATTTTTTATGAGTTGAGTACCCTATTATCCTGATTTACTCCTTTCATGTTCTCCCTTGGACATGTCCTCTTTCACTTTCCAGTAGCCATCTCCCCTGCCATTAATTAACCTGTTCACATTATCAAACCTCTCTCTCTGAGCTTCTCTACATTTAAAAAAACCACAACACTCTGCCTTACTGGGGCGTTCTGCTTCCACTTTCTTTCTGGGATTATGATTGATGCCATTACATGGGTGGCCACGTGATTTGAAATGTAATATTTCCTCTCTGCTTGCTCCATTCACTTCCATTCACTTCAATGAGACAGTGCCATCTAGTGGTTAATTATAGCACAGTGCTGGAGATCCTGAAATTTTTCGGATATTACCACATTATCGGGGGGGGGGGGGGGTTAAAGTGAGATGTCCAGGGGATAGCGTGAAAGATGTCCTGGCTGTTGACAATGCCATGTAATGGACCCACAAACTTCTGTGAGTGGCCAATCATGAGCATACAATAAATTACTTGTTTCGAGAAGCTCTCTCTCTCTCTCTCTCTCTCTCTCTCTCTTCTGGCTCCTTCACTTAAGCATTCAAACACAATTGTGTTTCCCCTATTTTTCCCTGAAATGACCCCACCCATTTTCTCTTGCTGCCCCTTTCAGGAGAACTGCCTCCTGAAATGCCTCCATGTGGTCACCCACCCACCCCCACCTCCTTTCCTTTACAAACATGATTGCTTTAATCAAATTGGAAATCTGGGAAATGCTATTTTGTAAAGAAGGAGCCCTCTGTGGTGCCACATATTATATTTGCCAGTAGAAAAAGAGACTTTGGACAGTGTAACGTAGGAGGTGGTGACTCTGTAGTTTAGCTTTCATAAGTTAGGGTGGCCAGATAAAATCCAGGTCAGGGCTCATATAACTTTAACAGTTGTAGAGAAAAGGGAATTTCAGCCAGGGTCATTTGTATGCAATTAGTTCCTGGTGAAATTCCCTCTTCATCACAACAGTTAAAGGTGCAGGGGCCCTGCCTTCTTTTGTATCTGGTCACTCTAGTATAGTGCCTGCACCTTTAACTGTTGTGATGAAGAGGGTATTTCATCAGGAACTAATTGCATACAAATGACACTGGCTGAAATTCCCTTTTCTCTACAACTGTTAAAGTCACAGGAGCCCTGACCTGGATTTTATCTGGTCACCCTATCATAAGTGTGTGTGTGTGTGTGTGTGTGTGTGTGTGTGTGTAGGCTCTCAAACCAAAAAATTCTACACACATAGGTTGGTCTATACCACGGGTTCTCAAACTTTCTATCTGCGTCAGAGAGTTGAAAATGATTGAAGTCCACCAGTCACGAAATGATGTTGCAGGTCAGAGCCAGTTACAAAATGGTGACAAATGGAGATGGAGTTTGACATAATCACCTGGCAATTGCTGGTATCATTTTAAATTGCTATTGAATCCCTCTTTTAATGGCTACATTCTTTGCCACGGCTATTTCCTTGTAACACCGAGTTCCATAATGCAGCTTTCCTCAAGTTAAACATAATCATTGGTTCCAAAGGTATCATGACTCATCCTCCTGATTTGGGGAAGAATTTGCTGATTCAGAGGCTCTAAGTATGGGTTCCCAACATGATGCCCAGGGGCACCAATAAGCCTATGGACACTTCTCTTAGCACCCAACAGCTGCCCTGCCTCTCTTGATTTTAATTTTATTTCTTATGTTTATTTTAAATAATTTTTAAAAAGTGCTGCATTTTATTTGGGTTCAAAATCTTTATTTGGATTTAAAAGAATAGTTTTGTATTTTGGACCTCGGATCTCAACTCCGCCTTGAACTTTGTTTTTTGAGCTAGTTTTGGGGCTAATTTCTTTTCTTAGGGTGACCATTTGAAAAGGTGGACAGGGCTCCTGTATCTTTAACAGCTGTATAGAAAAGGGAATTTCAGCAGGTGTCATTTGTATGCAATTAGTTCCTTGTGATATTCCCCCTTCATCACCACAGTTAAAGTTGCAGGCACTATACTAGAGTGACCATATACAAAAGAAGGCAGGGCCCCTGCAACTTTAACTGTGGTGATGAAGAGGGAATTTCACCAGGAACTAATTGCATAAAAATGACACTGGCTGAAATTCCCTTTTCTCTACAACTGTTAAAGTTACAGGAGCCCTGACCTGGATTTTATCTGGTCACCCTAAGCACTTGGCGAAATTCCCTCTTCATCACAACAGTTAAAACTGCAGGTAGGAGTTAAACTACTGCAAAACAGTGCCTCCAGCTCCCAACTCATGGAGGCAGTGCAGGAGGAGACTGTGTTCAACAGTACTGAAAGCCATGGAGAGATAAAGAAGTAATAACAAGGTCACACTCCCCTGTTGTCATGGCCCCTCCTGTGGAATCTTCATCGGAAGATGAAGCTGACTCACCTGGGGCTGCAGACTCTTTAACTCAGAATCTACTGGAGGCAGCATCAGAGGAAGAGAGGAGCCATGCAGCAGAGGAGGCAGAGAAGCCTCAGAAAAGTTATCCTGCTCCACCTCCTGTCTCCATCGAAGCAGGTCCTGAAGTCGAAGAGTGTCGGGCACCCAGTCCTCAGCAAAAAAGGTGGCTGAAGCATGCAGAGCGAGTCTGACCAGCAAGGAAAAGTTTGCGACTGCAGAGACATGGCACAGTGGACACCGACCTTAAATAGCTAAAGCTGAGTAATGAGACACAGCTGGAGAGGGATGAGGCCAGGCTGAGACGCTGCTTAAACGCAGCGGAGTGTGAGGCATTTCTCTGCTGGAAACAACCGACGTGAAAGCTGCTTAGCATCACTGCCTGATTCTAGCTCCCAGCTTGTGAACTTCTGCTTTGGCTTTGACTTTGGATCTGGACCCGCTCATAGACTCTCTCTCTCACTGGCTTTGACTTGGAATTCTCGATCTGGTTTGTGGATTCTGGACACTGTATTCCTGCTATAGGAGCTGGGACGTTCTGGCACTTCAAACTCTGCAGGAGTTAAATTCTCCTACAAGCTGCAGCATCTCTGCTGGCTGCATTCCCAGAATGACCAGATAAGAAGTTTGCCCGCTGGTTTCCCAGGAAAGACCCGGTGACACCCGTCTTTCACCTCAAGAAGGTCAACCAAGCCCTATTCTGTTCCAAAACCAGGTTGGAATCCAGATTGGAATGGATCCAAATAATCAGTTTCATCCAAGAATGTCTGCAATTGAGACACCATCACACTTTCGAGCACTTTACTCAAGGATATGAGCACCAGCCCCTGCAGAAAGCAAGTCTCTACAGCTCCATATTAAAGGGTAGACAAAACAAGGTAGATATCATGTGAGGTGGCTGGTACATACTTCCTTCTCCCCTCTTTTTCTTCATGTCTAGGGACACTCAGCATGCAATATGACATCATGTCACAGGTGTCCCCTCTCCCTGATCTCCACTTCATTGACTGTTGCTTGCAGGGGTAGAGAAACTCACAGCATGACGATGATGACACCACATCACATCATGCATTGAGCAACTGCAGGGCCAGATCTACACCTTGTGTCAAATCATTACGATCCCATCATGGTAACACTATATCCCTCTTGTGCATTTATACCTTGTAGGACACACATGACATTTGTTGTGGTATTTTGGATACTACAGAATAAAAAGCAGGAAATAACGCTATGAAAGTGGTACATGGAATGTAGATTGTGCCCCAACAGTTATCAGAGCAATACCATTATAAAGCAGCAGTGTACATCTAGCCTAGATGTTATGGGGAGAATGAGAAGTTATGGGGGCTGGTCTTATTGGAAGTGGGTGTGGTAATATCTAGTTCCATATAAACCGAAAACGTAAAGCTTTGGTAATAGGCACTCAACTTACTGATTGGTTGTTGTGTCAAGATATAAATACTCCTTCTTTTATTAGTCTTAGGTGGGCCATTAAAACCTTTCTGTTCTGCTTGGCCTCTGAATGATTTTAAAGGCCACTTTTTGTATTTATATATGGTTGTCTTCTGTTTCTTATTTGTTTAAAGGATATTGTTTTAATATTTTATTTTTTATGTCACCTTCAGGGGCTTTTTTGGGTTGAAAGGCAATTCTTAAATATTTGTTTCAAATAAAATAATAAATAAAATAATTTGCTGGAGAGTGACTGCAGACACCATTTTGCATAGTGCAGAGCAGATAGCTGCAAGATTCAAAACATAAATACCTCTCTGCTCCATCTTTTGAAAATATAGTCTCCATTAGTAAAGGTGTGTCATCCCTCCCCATCCCAAATGCTTTAGTGCATCTTGTACTATTTTGATTCATGATGGTTAGAGGCAACTAAATAAACTCTTCCTCTTGGCAATTCTGCTGTCATTTTAATTTCTTTTGCAGACACATATACAGAAACAATTCACAGATAGAGAAGAACAGCAAAAGCAGGGCTTAGTGTTTTATCTTGCTTAGCATTTCTGTCCTTGCAAAAAGTGACAAAATACAAATTAATGCAATACTACTTGCAAGCACACACAAAAAAACTATTTTAAAAGCAAACCTCTGCACCTGATATACTCCAATTTCTCAAATTAGAGGTGCCAGGGCTTTGATCTGCCTGGAAATTGCAGGTCTTTTTGTTAAAGTCTGAAAAATTAAATCTGCAGAAGGCCTGGAAGACAGCTGTGGCAGATAAGCAGAGGGAGCCAAAAGATAGGAGAGTGTGAAGATAAAGCTAATTGTCTCCTTAATTGTTTTGAGGCTGATGCAATGTATGTGCAGCAGGCTATGTAAAAATGTATAAATATGTTAATATCTAGTTGGTTGATGTTGGTTGATGTGGAAGGATGTGTAATGGAGGTACTGTTCAAATTTTTACTAAAAGCATTTGAAAAGACATTTAACGTGTGTGTGAGTCATTTCCTTCAAGGTTGCTTTCTGGAGAGAGCAAGAGGAGCTGAAAGCTGAATTTGAGAACTGAGAATCTGCTGTGAGAGATATATCTTTTCCCTTACAATTCTCAACAGGTTATGGGCCCAGGAATGCTTAAACTGTTTGCTGTGAGAGCAGCAAATCCAGGAAAGAGCTATCTTGCTCGGTGTTGTATCAGAGAGCTAAAACTGAAGCAGGAGAATCTGACACTGGTGGTGTGTTAGTAAGGATTCAGGAATTTGCTTCGGAGGTTTTCAGTCAGCCAAAGATTGTGGAGTCGTATTTCAACCAACCAGGAACATGGCTCAAATGAATCTGAGTATAGGAGGCGGTGTTTCTATGAAGAGATTAAATAAACACAATTATCTGAATTGGTCGTTCAAAGTGGAAATGTTTTTGAAAAAGGACGGATGTTGGCAAGTTGTAAATCTTCCATGACCAGCTGTTCAGAATGTGGAGGAGACAGAGGCTTGGAATGCTTTGGATGAACGGGCAAAATCCAATATAGTTTTGTGCATGAAGACAGCCAATTAGTGCATATTTCAAGAAATGATAATGCACGGGAGTGCTGGACAAAACTAAGACAAATATATGTGAGAGAAACTGCCAGTTCTTGCATGAGTTTAACGAGAAAGCTGAATAGGAGTAAATTGTTGGAGAGAGAAAGTTTATCTCACCATTTCCAAAATATAAGAAATATTTTTGCTCAGCTGCATGAGATTGGAATGCCGTTTATGGAGTAGAATAAACTTTATATTATTCTAAGCTCGTTGCCTGGAAGCTGGGACGTTTTGACTACTAGCCTGGAATGTATGCAATCTCAGGATTTGACCCTACAATATATAACAGGGAGATTGTTACAGGAGGATTAAAGACGAGCTGAGAGACGCATGGAAAACAATCCTGGTAAAAAAGGAGTTGCCTATGAGCCACATAGAAAAAATCCAAAGGAGGCAGCTAAATTATTTTCCACAGGAGAATGTGGAGAGAGTTTTGGCAACCACAAGGAAATGTTTCCATTGCGGAAAAGAAGGGCATTTTAAGCGTTTCTGCAAAGTAAAGTCTGGAAAGGAGAAAAAGCATGTGCAGCCGGCACAGAGAGAGAAAGCGGGTCATTACTTGCAGCTTGTGTCTGCAACAGTAAGGTGCCATGAAGCTACTCGTGAGGAAGTTTGGCTAATTGACTCTGCAAGTAGCAGAACCATTTCTAATGATGAAAAAGCATTTGTGAGCCTGAGGAAATCTTCAGTTAATTCTACAACGCTGGCAGACCGAACGAAAGCAGAAGTGCAAGGGGAAGGAGTGTGCTTTATACCTTGTCTAAAGGAAAATTTGCATAAGGTTTTGCTTGTTTCCGATTTAGATTATTCCCTTTTAGCAGTCTCCAGTCTGACAAACACAGGATGTGTTGTTGTGTTTGAGAAAGACATCTGTAGAGTGGGGAAAGACGGACTGACAAAAGCACAAGGACATTTGAAGAATTGTTTGTTTTACATGAATGTTGGTGAGCAGTTAGTAGCTCAAACCAGGAATGTTCCGTTCCATGAAAATTGTGTGCATGTTCTGCACAGGCATCTGGGGCATGCAAGCTTTAAAGTGTTACAAAATATGCCTTCAATGTGTCAAGGGGTGAAACTGAGTAAGTGTCAAATGTTTCTAGATTGTGCAATTTGCAAACAATCTAAATCTAAAATCAAACCCATTAATCAAAAGAATGACAGGGTGTCACAGGAGCTATTTGAGCTGATTCACATGAATTTGATTGGACCTTTTGCTCCAAGTGAAGGGGGAGCAAGGTATGTTTTGGTCATTATGGATGATAAATCCAGGTTCAGCTGGATCTACTTACTGAAGTACAAATCACAAGCTTTTAATGCGTTTAAAGGCTGGGTTGTGTGGGCTGAAAAAAGGTTTCAGAGATCAGTTCTCCAAGTGCAAAGCGATTGTGTGGGGGGGAATTTATGAGTAATGAATTCTCTAGATGGTTTAATAAAACTGGTGTCACCCACAGAATGACAGATCCTCATTTTCCCTGGCAAAATGGGGCAATAGAAGGGAGAAATGGAATTCCAAAGCATTAAGGATTCTTTAATGCTAGATGCAGATGCTGAACAAAGTTTGTGGGGTGAAGCATTCTTGTCAGCAAACTATTTGTCAAATAGAACGTGGTCAAGTGTGATCAACACTACTCCCTACCATGTATTGTTTGGAAAGAAACCAGATCTGAGTCATCTACGCATCTGGGGAACAATGGCTTATGTGCATATTCCCAAAAGTCAGAGAATGAAGGGGGAAGCCAAAACCATGAAGTTGAGGTTTGTGGGCTACCAGAGAATGCAAACAAAATCATGGCATTTTTCCTTGGGAAATGGAAAGGTTGTTGTATCACAGTCTGCTAATTTTGAAGAGCAGAATGGGCAAGGGTTCATGCAAATTCTGATTTGATGTTAAGTCTAATGGAAAACTCAGAAAACAATCAAACAGTCAGGTTTGATGAAGAGGCAAGGAATGAGTTAATTCCTAGCTCTGTGAAACCTGAAACTTCCAAAGCAGAAATGGAAGAGCAAGCGGTCAGTGATGAAAGTTTGAATCCCAGGAGATCTGAAAGATCAAACAAGGGGATACCTCCTAAACGTTTCTGTGAAGAAATACATGTGCGTATGGTAAATTATGAACCTAAATCCTATGATGAAGTGTTACAGTTGCCCAGTAAGGAACAAGGGCAATGGTTTGATGCAATCCAGACAGAAATGAAAAGTTTTGAGAAAAACAAAGTGTTTGTTTTAGCAAAATTATCTGAAGGTCAGAAAGCAATTTCTTGTCAATGGGTGTACAAGAAAAAAAGCTGTGTGTCTAGTGAAATAAAATACAAAGCTCGTTTGGTGGCTAAGGGTTTTAATCAGAAATGAGGTATTCATTTTGATGAAGTGTTCTCACCAACGTGTAAAGCTGACACTTTTAGAATGGTTTTATGTGTTGCAGCTAAGAATAAAATGATTGTAAATCATTATGATTTTGAAACTGCATATTTGAATGCAGAATTGGAAGAAACAATGTACATGCACATTTCTCTTTGTAGGCCTGCGATTACCTTTTGTTTAAAGTGCTCTAAGATCTTCTCTGCTACCCTGTGATCATGCAAACTGGCCATGTGGCCACTAGCAATCTGCTATCACATTGCACAATCTCCCAGTGTGTAAACTTGGCGTTGTGCTATAATTATGCCACTAGATGGTGCTATCTCATTAAAGTGAATGGAGCCCACAGAGAGAGGAAGTATTCAATTTCAAACCATGTGGCTGCCTGTGTAATGGCGTCGATCATAACCCCAGAAAAAAAGCCCTGGTAAGGCAGCACAATTTTTATGCTGAGAAGCTCTACTTCCTCACTAAGAAGGGAGTGATAAACAATAGTAGCAAGATATTAACTTAGTATCAATGCAGCTCCATTACCGTAAATGAGATGCAAAATTCACCCCAGGGCACAGTCCTACTGCCACTTGTGTTTGAACAAATCCTATTAATTTCCATGGTTACTATGTATGAGTAATTAGGTACAGCCTTCATTAAGAGTAAATGCCATAAATAGGAAGTTTTAAAATATAGTACTGCAGAATTATTATTTTTAATGTCATCAAAAGTCTGTTTGTGTTGTTTTTAAATCAGACTAGATGGTGAGGATGGATGTGGACTTGTCTGCTAAATTAGAAAGCCATTTTCTTTTCAAGGCTAAGCACCCCTCCCGTCCTGAACAGCAGCACTATAGAGGCAGTGCTATGCTCCTTGGGCTCACTGTAGACCATTGCAAGAAATAGGAAAAGGAAATCTTGCAAGGCCCAGGATTTTAACCCTATTGTGAGATTTCCCATTGTATTTGTATCTCGAGGGACATAAGTTGGTATACAGCCCCTGCCCGTCTATGCCTGAATTCCCATTTGACAGCCTGGTTCCTTTAAAGGTGCTTCACGTTATTTTTCTGTATTTTCTATCATTTATCTGCACCAGAGTTATCTGTGTTGGCTGATGGCCACCAGCTCAGGCTTGTCTTATAACCTTGGGGGAATGAGTAAGAACATGGGAGTAGACTAGCACACCAGGTGTGCTGAAGGTCGCTGGCATGGCCAGACAGCACGTAGTTCATGTAGCCCTCAAGTACATAAGTCTCCAAAAACTTACTCACAGTGAGCTCCAATGCAAATATGGACCACGGAGGTGCTGCTGACTAGGGTCTCTCCGTTGGCATTCTCCTGGAGCTCCCGACAGTAGAATTATAAAGTCAGCTATCTAGCTCTGTCTTATGTGTTTCCTTGTATCCTTTTGCCTGCTATGGAATAAAATCTTAGGTTTCTGTCCACTTGTGTGCTTATTGCTTCTGAATCCTAAAAGAACCCTTGCCTCTTGGCAAAACAGGCTATCAAGGGCCTTGACTCGTGTGTCCCAGCCTCTGTTTGAGCTGCCAAGCCATGTGGACAGGTCATGGCTCTGGGAAAAGAAAGTACGGCTTAGGCCAGGTGCAGGATTTGTTTTCCCCCTGGAGCGCTGGCTCCATTGTGGGTCTTGTAGGCCCCAGGATAGTATAGCAGGTGTGGGTGAGAACTGGGGTGGGAAGCACCCCATATTTGGGGATACTGCTGACCGTTTCCCTCCATACACAAAGAGCCCTCACCTGGTGGACGGCTGAGCACATGCCCCTTCAGCTTGCAGCCTGAAGACCATTTCAGGATGCCAGCTCAATTCCATAGAGTGTAATGTGGATTTTGGAATTGTTCTTATGGCCAACATGTCTACCTTTGGGATTCTCTTTTCATCTGTATATTCTTGTTGCAACATTACTACTCACTTTCCTCACTTTCAGTGCTGCACACTAGAATAAAGCAAGTTGCCCTCCCAAGTTTTCATCTTCCTGAAATGTGAAAAAACCAGATTTTTCTTTTCTTCCAGGAATAGCAGCATCCATGGTGATGCCTGCTGGTAGCAGCAAAAAACGTGACACCACGAGAGTTTCCCTCGGGCAGAGTCATCAATCCAACAGTTTGGAATTAATCATAGTGTAAACTGTGCTGTTCATTTTAGTATTGCTATTGTTATTCTCCGGCTTTTGCTTCCCACCTTCTGCTTAATCTGGACCAGTATCTCCTCTTGAAGCAAGTAACGGAGCAAAATGTGAGCTGCTTTTCAGTCAATAAGCTCCCCAGTAATTTCTCCTATTTTATGAATTCAAGTTATTCCTCTGCATGTGTCTCTTTCAACTGTTTGGGGGGGGGGGGCAGGTGTAGCACAAAATAATTCCATTTTTTTAAAGCGACCAGAGACTAGCCTAAACAATATTTGGTTACCTCTTAAACATTTATGTGCTTCAAATCAACTTGACATAGTTTGTATGAGATATGCCTTGCACTGTAATCTGAATAGGTAAGAGTCATTTAGGGCACAATCCTATGTAAGTTTAGACAAAAATAAAAGTAAGACTTGCGCCCTTAATCTCAATTATATCCAAAAGATATTACCTCCACTGGCTATGTTACCCCAGGAGCAGAATTCCTCTCACTGTCTGTTGCTAGGGAACTCTGGTGAGAGGGTGCTATTGCCCTCATGTCTTTCTGAGGCCTTTTCATAGGTATCTGGTTGGCCTCTGTGGGAACAGAATACTTGATAGGCTTTTGGTTTGATCCAGCATGGCTCTTCTTATGCACTTCTGTTAAAGTTAGGCCAAACAGAATGACAACAACTCTTATATGCATGTCTACTGACAAGTTAGTTCAGTGGGACTTATTCCCATGTAAGTGGGTGTAAGATTACAGCCTGAATCTTGTCATGTTGCCCAAAATGTGCAGGTTCAGGATTGCTAAAAGCACACATGTCCATAACAGGACTGCTTCAGGATTGCTTCAAGTATGCATGTCCTTTGAATCAGTCCTTATAGTGAAATTGTCCCATTCCCTCACAGAAGGCCATCTTCTTCTCAAGATGGAAATCTTCTGATGTGATGATCCAGCAGCTAATATATTATAGGATGCCTCTGAGTAGCCCAATTAATTTGCCAAAATAAATGCTCTTCCTTGTATCATAGAGGAAGAAAATAAGCACCAAACAAGACATGGCAAAACCTTGGTGTTAAAAACAAAAACAGGAAAAATACACAGAATAAAATATGGATTTACTCTGTGTGTGTGTGTGTGTGTGTGTGTGTGTGTGTGTGTGTAGCTTTAGGTATTTTCTCTCTTAAAGAAAACAGCGCCAAATAAGAATCCTTATTTAAACAATTGTGTATTTTCTTTGAAGGAAAAGATGCTTTAAATGAATTCTGTGAAGAACAGCAGCCAGTAAGAAAACAAGGGAGGGGGAAATCACAGGAGGTAGAATGCTGGTGGGTATCATTATTCCAGTTCCCTAGAAGATGTCACTAAGAATAGGTTTTTCTACGTTTCCTTCATTCTTTGAAGTGCCTTGATCCAGATTCTTTGGGTAGGAAGGTGGAGGAAACAAGAAACATTCTGAGCCATCTTAAGTGTTGTCACAGAGAAGCGCCAGATGGCCATAAAGGCCACAGCACAGCAGGAGTTCTTCGCCAGCAAACTTTGAAGCATTTCACATGCTAGTCCATCAGTTACATTTCCTCCCACGTGTAAGAAAATTGAACATTGCTGTGTTTCTGGACATTCTGGAGTCAGTTTTAGGAGGAAAAATGTTTTATATATTATTGGAATGGGGATTACTTTATTGGTGATCTTATTTTTGTTTAAATTACGTAGAATGATGGAAACCATCCATTCCAAACAAAACAGGATGATCTCCTGATCTTTGACAAAAGGAGTTTCGTACAAGCTTCATCTCTAAATCCTTTAAGCAGTCACATGTTCAAAGGCTGATCTTTGGTGTAAATTTCAGTGTTCTCTGGCAAAAATCCAAAGAACCAATAAAAAAAACCCGGTTCACACATTTCCCTGTTGGACCAGTAATAAATTATAGCTGCCATGAAAATGTAAGCTCCTGTGAAGAAAAGGAAGCTGATACCAAACATCTTTACCAATTAGATAAACAGTATCCAAACTGTAGTCACACGTTCCTGTATATATCACGACTTTCCCTTACAAATGAGCCATTTCTTAAAAGTGGCTTGCTAAGTCATAGTTGCATGGGAGGTCAAGAGAAGAAAACAACATACTGTGGAAAAGATAAAATGAAAATACAATAGGAACTAACTAAACAGTAATAAAACAAAACAGAAATTCTATATAAAAGTGGGGGGAGATGTTTGTTGAGAAAACATAGATTTCATTGGCTTGAATCTTGAGTTTCCCTTCTCTGAACAGAAGAGTTTTTTTGTTCACAAAACATCCCTTGATGTGGTTATGTATGTTTATGTGTGTGCGCGTGATTTTCCCCAATACCCCCTTTTCCGGGCTAGGGTGACCATATTTGGGAAACCAAAAAAGAGAACACCCAGTGTGTGTATGTGGGAGGGAAGAGGCTTTCTGGGGCCTCTGGAAAGCACATCTTTCACCCCCGTCACCTTAAAAGCCCCAATTGGAGCACATGAGGGGAACATGTGTTCATTCCCGCCCCTCCCCCTGCTCCAATTGGGGCCTTTTTTATAATTCCGGGAATGACACGCTTTCCCCTTTAAGGCCCTGTTTGGAGTGGGGGGGGGGGGTTGATGATGCACCTCCAGAAAGTGTGTCATTCCCTCCCACCACACTAATGGCGGTCTTAAAGGGGGAAACGTGTCTTTCTAGGACATTATAGAAAATTAGAGAAAATCCCCCGACACCCAGGATAGAATAAAAACCAGGACAAATCCAGGGAAATCCTGACAGTTTGTCACCCTACTTTCCCCTGCAGTCGCCTGCACCACCTTCCATAGTTCTGGAGGGTCTATGCTGCTCTGGAGGGTCCCCCAACCCTTCAGAACAGAATTTGGGGGGTTGCAAAGGCTAAATGGGGTATTGTTAAAAATCACTGCCCTTCCACTTGCAAGAGCATCTCATGAGTGGAATTCTACTTATGGGTCCTCAGGATCCAAACCATGGGAGCATTTCTCAACAATGACCCTCTCTACAAGAATTTGGTTTGACACCTGGTTCTCCGATTATGTGCATCTTCTCGGAAGTGCCTTATGGTTAAATGACTGTACGTAGAAGGTAATTGAGCGCACAACTGGTGGCCTTACCAGTTGTTTAAAATGCGCTTTAGAAGTAGTTAATGTGGAGAATTGCTTGTTCACATAGTCAAAATGCACTTGAACGGCCCGCAGCAAAATAAAACTCGCTATTTAACGCACATTCGATAACGCGCATAATCAGATAGATAACGCGCCTCAACTCCCGATTTGCACTCCGCTCATGTAGAGGTAAAAATTTTAATGAGACTTGAAACAGCTTTAAACCTCTGGTGTAGAGGCAGCCAATATTCCTAGTGCAACAGCCAGAGTAGAATTGAGCCAGAACACAATGCCCCATTCCTTGGAAGAGGAGCAGAGTTTCCTCTGCACAGTGGAACAAGAGTGTCTCCTCTCTAGATAAGAAGTCTAGAGCATACCTCCCAGCTGGGTGCCCTCCAGATGTGCTGCTCTACATTTCCCACCACCCACAGCCAGCACATTGACCATGGTGACTGGGGATGATAGGAGCTGCAGTTGAACACATCAGAAGACACCAGGATAGGGAAGCTGCTCTAGAGGTTTCTGAAGATGTGCTCTGCAGCCACAGAACCCAATCGTGCGTTGGCACATAGGCCATGCAGAACATCTAATCTGCATGGCCTATGTGCAAGTTCAAAATCTGAGTTGGGGTGACGCCTTTTGAAAATGCCATTGTTAAGACATAGTTTTTAGATTTCATCACACCTTGAATTTGGCCAGGGCTAGTGGAGGAAGCTGTTTCATAGCAACAATCCCATAGTCTTCCTTCCTGCTTCCATGATACTAGGGCCATTATGTCCCTTGTGTCTGTGGTCCCTCTGTATCTCTCCACTACTGCTTGCATTAACATTTCTGGCAAGTTAAGAATATAGAAGTAAGGTACAGGGGAGGTACAGACACACCAGAATGTATTGGTCTAGCATACTTTCTTACTGCTCCTATGCTATCAGAGTGAGAGAAAAAGAGAGATGAAATCTGGCAAGTCCAAGAGACCTCATCTGTAGCTCCCTCTTCTTCTTCTTCTTTGCCCTTCTCATCCCTGCTTAATGCTTGAATTTATTCTGGCAAGTAGAAAGGGAGGAGGACAAGGAGGAGGAGTGGATGAGAGTAAGCAGGCAACTGGAGGCTAGGATTAGTCCTGGATCAAATATAGCTTGAAAATGATAATGAAGGACAATGGCATGTATAATGATAGTACCCAAAATGTAGGTGGTCCAGCAACATAGCCCACAATAGACCTACAGTGTCTTTATATTCATTAAACAAAAAACCTACGGTTTACAAAAACAATGTTAAGGCTCTACAGATTCCAACCAAGCACCAAAAAGCAGGGAAATTGGGAGTTAAGGCTCACAAGCCTTAACGCCACATCCTCCCTAAGGAGGCAGAAAGTGCAAGTGAAATTCTCATTCTCCCAAAGCAGATAAACCATGAGGACAGGATGGAGAATATGATATGCAGAGGTGACTGTGGGGTTGTGGAAAACTGATCACGAACAACTTAGGGCCACCTACTTCTCTTTTTTTGATTAGAGCAGCCCTTCCCCAACCTGGTGCCCTCCAAAGGTGTTGGACTACAACTCCCATCATTGCAAGTCAGTATGTCCCATGGTCAGGAATGCTGGGACTTGTCATCTTAAAAATCTAGATATGCAATTTGATCTGCAGAGGTGACTGTGGGGTTGTGGGAAATGATGATGAACAACTTAGGACCAGCTACTTCTCATTTGTTAGAGTATCTCCTGATGTTGAGAGTTGCAACCCAACACATCTGACAGGCACCAGGTTGGCGGATGTTGTTCAAGAAGAAGGGAAGGCAGAATCTCCAGATGTTTTGGAATTCAACTTGTAAAAGCCCCTATCAGCATGGACAGTTATCAGGAATGCCGCGAGTTGATGTCCAAATCATCAGGATATATCTATTTTCTGCCCACATCTGTACTAAAGTATGATGTTTTCCAGCATCAAGATATGTGATCAATCAAGGAACTACAAAAGAGCTGCATCACTTTAAATAAACTGTCAAAACCAAATGAAACAACAGTGAATGAATCTTGAATACCTAATCCAGATAGCCCTTCAGACATCAACATTAGTTTTCAACACATGGCATAGGATGTCTGTTTCTTGAATATCAGATAAAGGATTTCTCTTACTTGTTCAGCAGTGTGAGATCAAAGACAGAGCTACCACCTAATACTTTCATGCATAAGTATTATTTTAAAATTAAGTATGAATTGATTTTTGTCTTCCTCATAACACATAACATGGGAGTTACAGTGTAACACATCTGGAGAGCACCAGGCTGGAGAAGGTTGACTCCTATACATGTCTTCTCAAAAGCCAGTGCCACTGAATTTACTAGGGCTTTCTCCCAAGAGCTATAGGATTGCAAACTAATCTCATCTGAAAGGTGTTCAAGACAGCCAAACTAAACCTCTTCTGCTCCACTGTTGCTTTGATGAGATGATGTTTTGTGCAGGGATTGTGGGGAGTGAACAGTATATTTTTTATAAATACATTAAAAAAACAACACTGGTTCTTTGAAAGGCAGGATACTGACCAAAAGTTGGAAGTGCCTGGTACATGCTCTGGGTCTAGATCTGTAATGAATAGTGCCCCTTTTGTTATCAAGAGTGCTGCTATATGCGAGATGTGTGTGAGAGAAAAGTATTGGGCAGACCCTGTTGGTAAGGATATGGAACAGCATTCCCCATCCTGCTGCCCTCCAGGTGTTTGAGATGACAAGTCCCAGCATTCCTGACCATGGGACATACTGACTTGCAATGATGGGAGTTGTAGTCCAACACCTTTGGAGGGCACCAGGTTGGGGAAGGGCTGCTCTAAACAAAAAAAGAGAAGTAGGTGGCCCTAAGTTGTTCGTGATCAGTTTTCCACAACCCCACAGTCACCTCTGCATATCATATTCTCCACCCTGTCCTCATGGTTTATCTGCTTTGGGAGAATGAGAATTTCACTTGCACTTTCTGCCTCCTTAGGGAGGATGTGGCGTTAAGGCTTGTGAGCCTTAACTCCCAATTTCCCTGCTTTTTGGTGCTTGGTTGGAATCTGTAGAGCCTTAACATTGTTTTTGTAAACTGTAGGTTTTTTGTTTAATGAATTTCATGGCTTTGTGTAACGGATGACTGGATATTATACAGTTGACAACCAAGCCAGCATCAGCCAGAATGTTATACCATCTTGACATCCAATATAAAATCAAAGCTAGTGTTATGTGTAGAACTCACTTTTAACATTAATAAATCAACCAAAATGCTTGCATCTCCCTCATTTTTAAAGATAAAGAGATGAAACCTGGCATCATGGTAGCTCTTAAGTAGGGATATAGCTATGCCAAGTATGAAGCAGATCCGTTCATGCCTTGATTTTTAGGAATTTTTTAAAGTTCAAACAGAAATCTCTTTGGGGTCCAGGACCTTGAGCAGTACAAGTTTAAAAAATGAAATTAAAGATAAAGAGATGAAACTTGGCACCACGGTAGCTCTGAAGTAGGGATTTAGCCATGCCAAGTTGGAAGAAGATCCGTTCATCCCTTGATTTTTAGAAATGTTTAAAACTTCAATTTAATTTTTTAAATTAACTAAAATGCTTACAATTCCATCATTTTTAAAGATAAAGGGATGAAACTTGACAGCATGGTAGCTCTTAAGTAGGGATTGAGCCATGCCAAGTTGGAACCAGATCTGTTTATGCCTTGAATTTTAGGAATTTTTAAAACTTCAAACCCAATACTCCTCTTTGGGGTCTAGGGCCTTGAGCAGTACATTAAAAAAAAAAGAAAGAAAGTAAAGATGAAGAGATGAAACTTGGCACCATGGTACCTCTTAAGTAAGGCTTTAGCCATGCCAAGTTGAAAGCAGATTGGTTCATGCCTTGAATTTTAGAAAAACATTTGAAGTCAAACTGTTTTAAAAAATATCCTAAAAATCAAGGCATGAACTGATCTGCTTCCAACTTGGCATGGCTCAATTCTAGGGTGACCACTAGGGTGTGGCCTAGTGGCTAAAGTGTTGGACTGGGAGCTGGGAGATCTGGGTTCTACTCCCAATTTAGCCATGAAAACCCATTGGGTGACTTTGGGCCAGTTGCAGACTCTCAGCCCAACCCATCTCACAGGGTTGCTGTTGTGAGGATAAAATGGAGAGGAGGAGGATTATGTATGCCGCCTTGGGTTTCTTGGCGGAAAAAGGTGGGATATAAATGCAATAATAAATAATAATAATAATAAACTGTCAGGATTTCCACAGATTTCTCCTGGTTTTTGTTCTATCCTCGGTGTCAGGGGGGATTTTATGCAATAGTCTATAATGACCTGGAATTACACACTTTCCCTTTTAAGGCCACCTTTAGTGTGGCAGGGGGGAATGATATGCTTTCTGGAGGTTTGTCATTCTCTCCCACTGCTCCAATCAAGGCCTTAAAAGGGAAAAACGTGTAATTCCCAGGCATTATAGAAAAGGGCCTGATTGGGGCAGTGGGGTGGGGTGAGAATGACATGCTTTCCCCTCCTCTGCTCCAATTGGGGACTTTAAGGTGGCCCCAGAAAGCCATTTTCCTGCCCCCCCACTAGGTGTCCTCTTTTTTGAATACTCCTTTTAACTTGTTAAATCAATGAAAACATGCCACACAAGAAGTCTTAAGATATGAATGGTTTATAAAGAAAAGTAAATGCAAAAGAACATCAGATGCAGAAGTGAAATCTGAAACATTACTACTACTAGTAGTAGTAGTATCCTGCCTTTTGCCCAATGCTGGGCCTCAGGGCAGCCTTACAAAACTAAAACATATACAGCTAAAACCTATAAATAGGAATATACTAGGCTGACTATATGAAAAGGAGGACAGGGCTCATGTAACTTTAACAGTTGTAGAGAAAAGTGATTTCAGCCAGTGTCATTTGTATGCAATTAGTTCCTGGTGAAATTCCCTCTTCATCAAAACAGTTAAAGTTGCAGGGGCCTGCTTTCTTTTGTATCTGGTCACTGTAGTACAGTGCCTGCAACTTTAACTGTTGTGATGAAGAGGGAATTTCACCAGGGACTAACTGCATACAAATGACACTGGCTGAAATTCCCTTTTCTCTACAACTGTTAAAGTTACATGTGCCCTGTGCTCCTTTTCATATGGTCAGCCTAAATATACAAAAGTTAAAAATATAATTAAATACTTTTCAATATTAAAGCATTTAAAACATTTTAAATGCTTAACAATTTAAAAGTCAAAGGTATAGACAGAGGTCCAGATGATTTGCCAAAGGCCTGCTGGAACAAAAAAGGGTTTTTCTGCATCTAAAAACACATCAAGGAGGGAGCCAGTGTAGACTGCAAGGATTAGAAAGAAAATCCATGTGTGTACACTATGCAAAATAAACAACAGCTCAACTGTTTCTAAACCTTAGTAGAAAAACAGGGTGATTAGGCCGAAACCAACGTTGTAGGCCCAGAAGCACTTTGAAAGGTTTCAACATTGTACTTAAAACTTAACACCGGCCCAAACTAATTAAATGAAGTGTTTGAAGCTTTCAACTTATAGCAGTATGGACCAAACTCTTAGAAAAGAGGGAAGGAGAACTGTGTGTGCATGGGGTGGGGGTGGGGATAGAAAGGAAGGTATAGCCACCTATTCCCAGGAGAGATCTGAAGATTAGGTTACCATGGATCCAGAGGAACCACACCCTGCTTCACCAGGGAGCAAAAGAGCAAACTGGCCTTATGAAGATAGCCCAAAATACTCTCAGAGCCAAAGGAATGCATGTTCCAGAAGAGAAAAGAGAAACTCTACTTCTTCTTCTTCATTCAAAAGGTCTGTGCTAGAGGCAGCGGCCATTTCACTCACTCACCCCACATTCTAAGGCAAGAGGGAGGGGGGAGAGCGACGCTACTGAGCGTGTGTCGCGCTATGAGGGAAGATGGCCGCCTCATTGACTTGAATGAGAGGTTAAAATAGTCGTTAAAAGTCAACCGAAGGGAATTTAAAAAAAACAAAAAGCTTTCCATCAACTACAGTCAAGGAGGAAGAAGACCCCACCACTGGATTAATGAATAAGGCTCTAGAAATTATGCAAATTGTGAGCACAAAAGTCTCAACCCGGAAGTAAATTTTACAAAAGCAGGGAGACAGGTTTGTATTCCTTTTCTACCTTAAACTGCTCTCCTTCCCTCAAATCTTTCACCAATCTTCTTGAATTTTTCAGGTAATGTAAAACAAACATTTCTTTCTGGCACCTGATGAAACATTTTCAATTTTATGGCTGTTAGAATGACCTCCCCCCCAATTATCACTTTAACATGGCGGAATGTGTTTTTTACTGACGGCCCTTAACAATGGAGGCACAGCTGTGCCTCCATTAAATAAGGGGAAATCACATTGCTTACCCAGGGCATTAGTGCTCCTGCTTTTTGGCATGGTAGTTATGAGCTGCATTACACGGGCGGAGAAGGGCAGCCACATGGTTTGAATTGAAGGCTTGCTCTCTGTTCAGTTCCATTGAGACAGTGCCATCTAGTGGTGGAAGATCCTGCTATTTTCTGGGATGTTACCACTTTTCATGGCGGAATTTCCAATGGATACCATGGGCGATGTAAAAGACCCACAAACTTTTGTGAGTTTGCGTGCAATAAATCGCTCATTTACAGGAGCCCTCAGTGATCATCAACTCCCTTTAGTTTTGCTCCCCTTGTATTAACATTTACAAACTTGAAGGCATGGGAAGCTAATATTATTGCTTCCTCCAGATGCAGCGTATGCTTCCTTCTGCATGCCTGTGTATAGCAGCTCCTTCAGCTACTTATTGGGCTCCTTTTTATGTTAAGTCTGAGCATAGCCCTATTATGACCCAGCAAACTGGGCTACTCAATCTTCCAAATCAGCTTCTCATTCACAACTTGCCTATTTCACTGTTGTACTTAGCAAGATGAGTTCATGCCATGAGGATGCTAAACTTGTTTATATCAAATCATGATACTTCACTTTCAGCTCTGTGCGGATCAAATAACTGTTCAAGGACAACTCCCCCCTTGCGTCAGTTCTGAATATTTTAAAGTATCACTTTGGCCTAAATCACAGTCAGGAAATTTTGACACACTTTTTAGAGGGGTTGTTTTTAATAAGAAAACCACTTTTAGGTAGAAATATTGTTCAGTCCCACTCTCATTTTTGCTTTGTCTTTAACTGGGCATGATAAACAATTCATGCTGTTGTACACATAGGCTCAATTCGGACGACACGATAGTCAATGATGGGTTGACTAACCCTAACCCTAGGGGGTACTCCCCAAACAACATGGTAATAAATAATCAACTGTGGTGTGGATTAGGATCAGTGCTGAGTTGACCATGGCAGCATTGGAATGACACAATAGTTAAAACAACTGACGATTGTTTCCCCCACACCAGTTGTTTATTGTGTCGTCCGAATTGAGCCATAGAATCCACTTGTCCTTGATATTAAGTAAAATGCAGCAGATCCCTGGGAAGATTTGTCAGGGCTGAAAGCATACTTTATAATTCAGTTCGGAGTCTCAAATTGGCACAAACCATTGCACTATAGATCTATATACTGACATCCAAAGCTTATAAAAGAAAACAACAACAACAATTTATTGCTTTGCATTCTTCCATGTCACAAAACATTATTTTTAAAATTAGATTTCAATATTATTTATTACATTAGCTCAGTTAGAGGATGCAACCGCCAAGCAATTAAAGGCTGACATCATTAAAACTTGATGACCTATCCATTAAAAAAAGGGGAGGGGGGGTTATGATAGCATCACTAGATGGAAAGACTTAGCACAATTCTACTCAGAGGTAAGCCTCAATGAGTTCAGTAGAACTTACTCCCGAAAAAGTGTGCATATGATCGCAACCTTCACTGATGTTAATATTTATAAAATGGAGGATAGTGGCTTTGCCGTACATGCATGCAGATTTCCTACTTTTCCAGTTTGGTATTCATGCCCTGTTTTTTCCTCTAGGCTGGTACGCTGAAATCAATAATTTAGCTACTTCCCGAGGGTGAAAGAGTTTGTCAGTCTAAATAAGGTTTCAGTGACCTTCGTAAGAAGATCATGGAAAGCATCTGGATGCCTATTATTATTGTTAATGACATTTGTATCCTGCCCTGCTTCTCAGGAGACCAGAAAGTGCACATATATCATTCTATGTTATCCTCTACCAACACAGAGGGCTACCAACAAAAAGAATATTCCAAGGGGTGGAGTACTCCTGCCCCCCGTCATTCCAGGGGTTTGTCCAGGGAAGGAGGTGACCTCTCCCAATCCATCCAACATGTCTCTGGAATACCTTTTTTGGGCAGTGATGGCAGGGGACCAATGGTGATGGAGGTTTTGGTTGCCACACCAAAAAGGCATCCGAGGGTGGACCTCCCTCTCTGCCCACAGACAGAGAGGTCTGGTATAGCTTATGTACTCTGAGGTGCCCTTCCAGGGACCAGAGGATAGCAGCCTAAATATTCCATTAAAATATACTTTACTTGTTTCCCTGGTACAAAGAGGCAATTATCCCTATTTTCATTTGTGAAATGTTGAATTGCATGGCAGGACCATTTACTGGATACTGTCTATGGTAGCGCTCTGCCAAACTTGGGGAAGATTTGATTTTTAATGCAAAAGTTGGAGGAGGGGATGAAACATACAAACCTGAATATACTTCTTCACTATGTGAATTCAGACACATAGTGAATATCCAATAAGATTTGGCTATATGATAGTGTCACTAAGGGCAAATTATTCCCCCTCCATTGCTCTCACTCTGAAGAAGTGAGGAGAGGAAACAGGGCAAATACTCCTTGTCTTAGAGCTTTTCTACAGGAGGCTGTTAATCCATTGTATCTACTTTTGGATGTGTCGTAGAACTGAGTTCTGAGCACTACAAGAGGAGCAGTTTTTCCCCTGCTTTTCTGCTACATACCATCTAGGTGGCACTGTGGTAAAGCAGAATAGCACAAATACACAAGTGAAAAAGTGATTTCTTTCACTTTTACAAATAAATACTACAGTTTCCCTTCTCTAATAAAACCTGCTGATAGTGCTCCTTGGACACAGAAGAGAAATTGGAGGGTCACGACATCGTCTAAAGAACCCGTAAAAAAACACTGGTAGGTAATGATAAGCGCATGATAAATGCCTCATGTAAAAAAGCTCTTAGAAGCTTCATTGGCAATTTAATTCCCTGCTGTACTGTGCATTTGGGAGGATACTCTCAGAAATACTTGAACTTTGGTTGGATTGTGCCCATCAATAACTCAGCTGGCATAGCTACTTTTACTGACCATGACAGCTGAACATGAATAAAAAGCTGTTGCAATTCCCAGTACCTATTTGTACTAAATCCCTCTAGCAGCAAGCAGTGTCAGCAGGATTTGCCAAGAACCTAATGGTCAAGAAATATTACTTTCTAGTTTTCTTCCCCAACTCTAACCAACCAACCCCCCACCCCAAATGAGCTAAATCCATATGAAACAAACTTGGAAAGAGGACAATCTTTAGTACCAAGGTTATTTTTTTTTTCCAGCTGAGGTGTACCAAGTTTATCTTATTACTATCCACCTGATATGACAACTTCTGGTCAAAATCCCACTTCTATAAGGATGTCTCTGACAAACTGTACTCTTTCTCTGAGTACAAATGCAACTTAAGATAGGGACCCCAAAGATATATCACATTTCTAGCCAGATAATGGTCAATCCTGAATTTTTCAGCAGTTTTCCTTTTGCCTATTTTCTTCCAGTGTAGAAACACCTTGTGAATTTTTGCTAGGATGTGAATTAAAGTCTAGAGACGGTCTGTTTTTAAAGTTGAGTTGAAGAGTATTATGATAGAGTGATCACTGCCCACACTGTAATTTCTTTGGGCAAATAAGAGCCTGCTCCAGCTGGACGGTCCCTCTCTTCTCCCAAAGAGCTATTACCATCAACTGTCCTTTGGGAAAGAACTGTTATATTTTAATTGCCCCCCCCCCCCCCAATTATGGAATGATGTCCCCGATGAGGCCTGCCTGGCGCCAACATTGTTATCTTTTCAGCTCCAGGTCAAGACGTTTCTCTTCTTCCAGGCATTTAACAGTATATGCTGAATTTTTAATTGACCCCAGAACTATATTTAGGCTTGGCTGAGAGTTCACGGTTGTTTAAAATGTATATTGTCTTTATATGTTGTCTGTTTTTATGCTTTTATTGCTTCAAATTTTATATATCAATTTTTAATGTCCAAAGTTTAAATTTTTGTACACTGCCCAGAGAGCTTCGGCTATGGGGTGGTATATAAATGTAAATAATAATAATAATAATAATAATAATAATATACTGGGACAGAACAATTCATACCGACAAGACTATGCCCTGCAACCGACCAGACATAATGGTCACAGATAAAAAAGAAAAACACACATACCTCATCGACCAAGCGATACCGAATGACAAAAATGTTGTTGAAAAGGAAGAAGAAAAGAGAGACAAATATACATCACTGGCCATGGAAGTCAAAGAACTATGGCAACAGGAAAAGGTCACAATTATTCCGTTAGTCACCTCAGTCACCGGCATCACATCAAAAATTATACAGAACACCTTCAGAAACTGGGCTTACCAAAATAAATCCACACCAACATCCAGAAAGCAGTCATACTTAAAACATGCTCAATTGTCAGGAAAATCCTGAATCTGTAAAAGACAGCATGACACTTGGCAAAGCCCATCATGTCCATCTAGAAAAACCGCCACAAGCGAGAAAGAGATGAAATGATAATTTGTATTTATTCATGTTCCTCTATGTTATTCGTAAGCCGTTTTGGAAGGATTCGTATCCTGAAAGGAAGGATACCAATATATGTAATGAAAAACAACTAATGTTGTCCCACGTTCATTCATTATTTCTTTTGTTTTACATTCATTTCCAGTCAAGTAGGTTTTGCAGGTTTTTGAAGCATGCTAAAAACCTGCAAAATGCCTTTGGTCAGCTGAATGGGACATCTGAATGAATGCGAGCACCATATGAATGATGACTCCCTATTTCTATATTAGGAAATCCAAATTATGAAAGTTAAGTCTAGCCATTCAAATTCCCCACGGCCACAGTTAATATCTGCTCCTTGTGAGAGGTATCCCTGTTACTGCCTTGAAATGCTGGCTTGGTCGCACAACAGTTTTCTGCAGTAATACTACAAGTGTTTCTGGGAAGAAATTAAAACAATTCTGCATTGATTGGTACTAAAATAGTAGCTGCAATAGGTACATTAGCATCCACTCTACTGCATTGGCTCAGGCTAGCTATTTTGTTTAGATGCTAGAAATTCTAAGGTAAAGATACCACAATTAATGATATTATGTGTACCTCATATTGTTCTGTTCCCTGTATCATGGTCTGTTCCATTTTTAGTTTTCACACTAACATTCAATTGTTAGTACTGCAAATGTGCACAACATTTATTTTTAGATTTTCCAGTGTGTCCTCAAAGCCTGCCCATTCTTCTCATTTTAAGTGTTTTTTTTCTTTTTATATCCCTTTTCACTTCATAAATTGCAATTTGTTGCTTGGAAAAAAAGTTTCTTGGAAGCTTTCTTTTGAAAGATTTGTTTTTAACAGAAGTTGATGCTTTAAAACAGATGTCCGGTGCACCATTTTGGGGAAGGCTAAGACATACAGGCTGATTGAGCCGAGCCGTCTTTCTCCTCCCATCCCCCACAAAGATGTAACACAAAGAGCATCATCCGTCAGGAGGGGGAGGGGGAAAATCACACTTCCCTAATGTCGCTTCCCCCCACCCCACTTTTGTCCCACAATACTTCATCTTTCTTCACACGGGGAAGAAAGAGGAAGTAAACAATGACCACGTGGCCCATTCAGTGGCCGCTTTTATCATGCCGCTTTTTCTGCACACAGGAAATGGCAGCACATTTCATTTTTTTTTAAAAAAATCGGGTTTAAAGGGGTCTATTTTGTGACGAAAAGAAGGCAAGGAGGAGTGGGAGACGCATGAGAGGCGGTCAAAAGGGCCCGCGAACATCCGTAAGTGGGGAGTAATGAGCATGCAATAAAAAACTTGTCGGATGACGCTCAAAGAGTATTTCAAGTGGCTATGAATCCAACCATTTAAATTTCTTTTACAGTCCTCAGACTGCTTTGCAAACTTTTCTTCAGACAAAAATTCAAGAATAATAAGGATCCTTTTCTCTAAACTGGGCCCAGTGATTGCATGAAAGTCAGGCGACTTTCCTTTTAATTCACCTAAGGAGCCATCTCATTTGTATAAAGAAGCTCCCAGAGGGTTCAAAGGATTTTCACATTCCAAGTTAATCACTCACATGTGCCAACTGGCAAGGGCGTTGGTAATAAAATCTGTTAGAAAAACAATGTAAATGACTCTTTGACTACACTAAGGCCCCATTGGCATACACATTGGGAAGAATTATGTTTCCCCCCAAAACTTTCTGATTTGCTGCCTGAAGACCTTAAAGGCTTTCCATGCTCGTCATCCTCTCAGTATAGAATGAATGTTCTAAAAGAGTTTGACTCCCAAAGTGAATTTTCAAATGTTGGAAGTGCATAGAACACAATATTAGTGTTGATAATTGGGCGCATAATAATGGATAATGCGCTGCCTTTAGAGAATATTTCTGTCATTTATCTCTCTCCACCCCCAAATATGTTCTGTTCCAAAAGCGATCCACATTCTCATGAAAGAAATCTCTCAGACATAGCAATATACACAATGCTGGTACTTTTCCTACCTAATTTGAAGCGTTTCCCCCTTACTAAGCTATGAAAGCTCAATTAAGACCAAAGGAAACAGACACACTAACAAAAGGTCTCTGTGACAGAGATTCTCAGTTCAGAAACTTCAAAATACTTTAGAAGCCAAACTAAGTCATGGCTTACTGCCTGCATTGTCTACTCTTAGGCCAGATCAACACCAAGCAGGATATAACACTTTGAAAACAGTTTGAAAACTGTATATGGAGTGTGTCCTAGGCCCCACAGTTGTCACTACTGTTATAAACCATTTTAAAGCAGTAGTGTATAGATCCTGTCTCTTGAGTATTAGCATGTTTCTTTAACTCATTTATTAGGGGACCAAACTTAGGGTGACCAGATAAAATCCAGGTCAGGGCTCATGTAACTTTAACAGTTGTAGAGAAAAGGGAATTTCAGCCAGTGTCATTTGTATGCAATTAGTTCCTGGTGAAATTCCCTCTTCATCACACCAGTTACAGTTGCAGGGGCCCTGCCTTCTTTTGTATATGGTCACTCTAGTATAGTGCCTGCAACTTTAACTGTTGTGATGAAGAGGGAATATCACCAGGAACTAATTGCATACAAATGACATTGGCTGAAATTCCCTTTTCTCTACAACTGTTAAAGTTACATGAGCCCTGACCTGGATTTTATCTGGTCAGCCTAACCAAACTAGATGTAATAATAGCAGTTCTATGTATTTAAAGTATAAGATACGTGATTCAGGCAAAATCCTATGCACATTTACCTGGCAGTAAGACCCCAAGAGCCTGTTCAGACAACACACTAAGCCATGGTTAGGCTGCTAACCTTTTTGCAGTAAATGATTAGTGAATGTGCTTAAACTGTGGTTATGTAGCCACCATAGTTAGGAATGGTTCACACGATGCACTAAATCATGGATCACAGAACACACTAAGCCATAATGTTTAGCTCCAAATGCTTAATGGCCTTGGCTTAGCGTGTCATCTCAACAGGTTCATTGAAATCAATGGGACTTACTTTTGAGTAAATGTGATAGAACTGCACTATTAAATAACCATGGAGCAGGCAGTGCTGTGAACCATCTTTTGCCCATGGTTTTCCACATACACTCTCTCACTCTAAACACATTTCTCCCAACTGGGCTCACACTCAGCAGTGTGTTTCAGGGACAAGGGTGGCAGGTAGGGGGAGAGTTCAGCATGCCCACCCTGGCACCCTTTTGTCCCTTTCAGACACACTTTCAACCCTGAAAGAGGTAGGCCGTGTTTAAAGGTGTGGGTTTGCCATTGTCATGTTTTCTTTGAGCCTGATACATACATTCACAGTTGGGCAAGAGCTTTATTAGCAACAACTAAAATTCCACAAAAATAGGTATTGTCCAACTGTGGATTTTGAATTTTGTTTTTTTCATGGACCAGTACAGATTTGTTGTGTGTGTTTTTATGTATTTTGGACATTACTGTGATACAGAATCTCTTGTCAGTCTGGGGCTTGATTCTATATACATTCATGTCCCAGAAGGCTTTGGTGGTTAGTTCTACAGAACACAGCACAGTTAACAATTCTATTTTCGTTTCTCAGGATTGACCAGCTAGACCAAACTCAACTGGACAGAGTAAACCTGCAGAAGTGAGAAAGAGAGAAGGCTGTCCTCTTCTCTGCTCCCTAGACCAATCTGGGATTTTGATCTGAATATACAAATGTATCACATGCTGCCCTAGGCATTTTCTGTTAGTTACAGTTGAATAATTTCTTTCCCACCTCTGCAAATATAGCAAAGGTTAACTCGGCAAGATAAGCTGCAAAAATAGCTTTGTTGAAATGCCAAGATAGGCCAATCAATTTAAATCACGACTTATCCAAACAATACGTTCAAAGACTGCCTCTGGCCTTTGCAATATAGTCTTGCAAGTTCTGAATCAAATGTGAGAGGGCAATATCTATTTCCCACGTGATGGAATCTCCTGGGGGTGGGAAGAATGGCCATGCAGCTGTCCTGCTTGCCATTTTGAGGGCTCCTCAATATGTCTTTGCATGCATGAGAGAGAGGGAGTGTTTGGTCTTCAAAGAGGAGACTCTCAGGGGAGTCTGGAGAAGACCCTAGTTAGTTTCACCTTAGCTAAATTCAGGTAAAGTTTCAAGACAAAGTCTAAAGACCTAGTGCCATCTCATTCATACTTTGCTTTGACACTGGTACTGACATTAAGGTGACATGGCATGGTGCAAAACACTCTGTGTGATTTCTGTCCACTGTCATTACAGGATTTCCAAATTTCCAGGGGGGCAGCTGTTTTGCAGTCTTGATTCAGACAGCATTCCAAGTCGCAGTGGCTCCGTCAGCTGGGAAAGAGTAGCATGAATCCAGTTACGGTACATCGTGATTAGCAATACTCTTTCAGTCTGGAACGCCCGCCAAGCTAATTGAAGGTCAAGCCCAACCCCTCCCAAAGTTGTGTCCTGCCTTGTAATAGGCTCAGTCTGCCATAAGCCCTGCCTCCTGTTACTCTGCCCCTTTCTACCTAAAATGCTCCAGCGGCAGTAAAAAGGAGGCATCATGATTGGGGATCCATTAGGCCCTCTAGATTGATGCACAGCATCTAGGGCTTCAAGGAACAATAGGTAATGTAGCTCCTACTGGAATGTCAAGGACTCTGGAAATTGCATCTGCTGTTGTTGATCCTCATGACTGTGGATGCTGTGCTGCTAGGGACATATGTGCATTGCCCAGGGCTACCAAGAACCACGGGAGATGCAGTTCCCCTGATCCCTGGCATCCTTAGAGCTTGCAAGTGCCTGTCATTGCTTCTGTCATCAGATAAGCTTAAATGGAAATGGGAAGAGGGTGGTTCTCATGGGCACAGTTTGGGAGCAGGAGGCTCCCCTAGCCCTGATCTGAATCAAGCTGAACTAAATCAGTGAATTTGGCTCTAATCTGAATCAACTCTAACTTAACTTGTTAAAGTCAAACACTTTCTAAACTGAGCTCACAAATGCTTGTCCGTCTGTAATTATGATTTGCATGCTGGGAAAAATAGCTCACTTTTTCACACTCCTCACTTCTCTGACCAGTAAGAGATTCCAAGAGAAGCTGTTGCAAGGTCAATTTTGTCTTGGAAGAAGACAGTATTGGAGAAATTTGGTGTTTTTGTAATATCTGCACATTTACAAAGATAAAAGATGTGCATTGGGGAGGAGGCAATCTTTTATAAAGCAGCAGCAAGTTCGTCAAATGCCCATTATGTTACCAAGAATGAAGAGCTTCCTTGGAGATACTACACATTTGTTGTGCTATAAATTGATCCTCCGGAAATACTCTTGATACAAAGGGCTTCTTTAAACGAGCAATTTATAGCACACTTGTGATTGGCCTCTCACGGATGTTTGCCAGTCATTTTGATGATGACGTGAGCCACCTATGCGTCTCCCATTCCTTTCCCCAGTTTTAGCATCACAAAATAAACCTCAGAAAACCTGACTCTTCTGAGATATGTTGGGTTGGATTTCCTACCATGTGCAGGTGGATGTGCTATAAAATGCCCATTAGAGGGCAGTGTCCCATTGAAATGTATAGGACACGCAGTTGCTGCTGTCTTCTCTATGTAATTCTGCTTGTTTCAAGTGTGGAAGAGAACCAGGAAGCAGAGAGACAGAAAAGAAACACAACTTCGCCCCATCTGAAAGTTCTCAAAGTTGCTTGAAGCATTGAATATGTTTGAACTGTGCAGAAAATGAACCTCTATCACTGACCCTATACACAGATCATTACTGATGTTATATGCAGATAGATATATTATTGCCTTCTTTTTTTGGCTAAAAATGGCCTTTGTTTTGTAAGAAGTTTGAATATGAAATGTCACTAGTTCATCCTTGGAAACCAGCTTTCTTGAAGATTTGGATATTATGTTGTTCTTGGTGTCTGAAATCTGAAGATAATCTACCCTCTGTTGAAATGTATTGTTAATTGAGTTTGATTTTGCAGTCTCAATTCATTGATTAGCATAAATGGAGCCATCTGCTGCTCCAATAGATGTTGAATGACAACAGTAAGAATAATTGCTGTGAGAATAGTTTGAGATGTTGGAAGCACACTCATGTATGGACATAATTAACTTTCTAGTTGTACTTAGCACTATGAAAGCTAAACTCATGTATGTTTACATTCTGATGAGTTTTTAAGCAGACAGAAATAAATTTATTCATGTGGGTTTGACACAATCACCAGTACAGTAATTTTATGAACTATTTTTACAACACTGATCTCTCAGTTTAATTACTGCTAAACCTGGATGAAAGTGTGGTCTATTTTGGTCGGATAACCCATCATTGTCCTTAAAATAATCTTCACACTGTAAGAGCACCAGGCGATTCCACCCCTCAACATGTGGATTAAGCAGCTTCTCAGAGCAAAAATTCACTCAATGCAGAACAGCTTGGAAGTAGGGCTGTGCACGGACCCCCCGATCTGATCTGGATTCCGATCTGGGAGGTCCAGTTCAGGCCCGATCTGCCCTGTGTCAGATTGGGCTCAATCCACCTCAGATCTGGATCTGGATCCACTCTGGGACCATGCAAAGCCCTCCCTCTCGCTCTCCCCGCTCCCTGCCTCCCCCCAATCGCCCTGCTTACCTGCTGCCTCCTCCACCATCATCCTGCAGTCGTCTTCCATCCCCGCTGTGAGCCGCCACATTTTCTGGTCATGGCAGATGATGATGTCACCCACCGCGCCCGGCAAATGCAGTGCAGCACCGCATTTGCCAGTTGCAGAGGGTGACATCATCACCCATCGTGACCAGGAAATGCGGCAGCCCACAGCGAGGAGGCAGGACGATGCGGGACGATGTGGAGGAGGCTGCAGGTAAGCAGGGCAATTGTGGGGAGGGTGGGAGAGAGCAGGGAGAGTGGGAGGAAGGGCTCTGCACAGACCCAGAGCAGATCCGGATCAGCCTGATCTGTTCCAGATTCGGGATCGGGTTCCAGTCACAGCCCTACTTGGAAGCATTTCAACCGTTTGGGTACAGCCCATTTTCCACTGAAGTGCTATAGATTTTAATGGGACTGGATTATATTTACAGGATCAGCATTTGTAATGCCACCTGGTTTGCTATTTTGGTTTGCAGAGCACTAAAGGCAAATTATAATTTGCCACTTTGGATTTGACTACATTTGCCATAAACTAGGAAATAATTAAGCAGTGTGCTCAAGTGGAGGAGAGGACTGTTAGTACAGAGTTTGTTCCCAGGGCACCAAACCATGTCTCGGTGTTACATGTGAGCCAATCCACAGTGTAGGAAGATCATTTATTTACTTATCGGTACATTTGTATCCTACTCTTTTTCCTAAGAGCTCAGGGCAATGTACGGGCAGTTCATTTTATTCTCACAGCAACTCTGAAAGACAGCAACTACCTAAGGCTACCCAATGAGTTTCATGCCTGAGCAAAGATTTCAGTCTGGGTTTTCTATTTAAACGCAAGACTCTAACCATGGCAGCCCACACTCTATGCCATATGCAGGTATTCATTTCCACACACACAATGAGAATCAGGCAAAGGGGAGAGCGGATCTGCGCTTGCTGGCCCTGCCCTCTCTATCACAGTCCTGTTGCTTGTTTTCTCCATCCATCTCACATTGCAGGGGGAAGGGTTGGAGTGCCTACTCTGCACGGGATGCTCTCTCTCCGACTTCAGTGCCTTATCACACAAGGTTCTAAATCACATGGGGAGCCAACCCATGTAAAACAGGCTCCCTGCTTCAGCCCTTCCTCCTCCAATGCATGGATGGTGGCGAAGCTGAGCGATGGGGACATGGCCCCACATTCCCTCCTCATGCAATTCTAATTGTGTGGGGCACGAATGCTCACACAGGTCTACTAGCTCATCTGCATAGATAATTTCTTCTTGACTCTCCAATCCATAGCCTGCTGTAATGTACCTATCGTCCCACGGAAACCCTTGCTGATACGGAGAATTTCCGTTTGAGTTCCAGATGTCCCCCAGGAATGCATGTTGTTGACATGGAAATTCTCAATATCACTGGGCACAGGACACAGAAACCCACCATGGGGAAGTGGCAGTGAAAAAAAGTATGGGTAAAACTGTAGCCCTCCTACACATGTTACTCAGGTGAAGGGGTATCGCACGATTACTGGAGAGGAAGTAGTGCTCCTGGTTTTGCACACCATCAGGCACTCTGCTGGCCCTGCCATCTAACATCTGCACATTAGTGTTGCCATCTGTAATGAGGCTATGCACAAGCCACTGTTCGTCCATTGGCGTCCATGAAGGGAGACACCAGTGCTTTTAAACACTACACTACTCGTCTTTGAACTGGAAACCCATTAAACAATCCTAGTAGGTGTACGCTTTGTTTAGACGTATTTTACCTATTAGGTGGTAAACAGGTAGCTAAATGCTCCCAAAGTACTGAACTATAGACAGATAGCTCAAAGTCCCTAATCCATAACAGCAGCACTTCCTCTGAAGAAGCAGGTAGGTAGTTTGTGGGTGCTCCTGGATCCATCTTTGTCAGTGGAAGCCCAGGTGACCTTGGTGGCCTGGAAAGTCCAACACCAACCTTGATTGGTATCACAACCACCCCTGTTCCTGGATAGGCCTAGCCTAGCCACAGTGATCCATATAATGGAACCCTCATGATTAGACTACTGTAATGAACTTATGTGGCGCTGCCCTTATGCCTGGTCCAGAATGCAGCAGCTAGGGTGCTCAGTGGGACACCCAGTATTCTTACATAAGGAATGTGTTAAAAGAACTGCACTGGCAGCCTATTAGCTACTAAGCCATGTTCAAGGTTATGTTATTGTCACACAAAGCCCTAAGCAAGCTGGGACCAGGATATCTAGCAGATATCCTTCAGATCTTCAGAGGAGATCGGATCCTTCCTAAACGAAGGAATGTTGCCACATAATACTTAGATGGCAGGCCTTCTCGGTAGCAGCTTCCACCCTCTGGAAATCCTGTCCTATGCATTTTGGGAGGCGGAAAATGTGGCATCTTTCAAACACTTCTGGAAAATGCGGTTGCACCCAGGCTTTCCCCAGCTCATAATTAAATTAATCACGTCAGTTCCTTGTATTGCACTGGTTGTAATTGGAATTGTTTTTAACATTGTATTTTAAATTTGATTTTAATATGGATATGTAAACTGCTTAGTGATTTTATTATATTTAGTGTGATATAAATATCTAATTAAATAAATAAATATTGCAAAGAAAGCACAAAAAAGAAAAAAGAAAAAAAGTTAACCCTCCCCTCACTGTCAGTTTGTTTATTACATATTCCATTTAAATCAATAGATTTCAGACTTTATGCATTTGTTCATGCAGATCTAAACTGGCACAATTCTACCTTTAAAAAAGAAAGAAAGAAAGAAAGAAAGAAAGGGCAATCCTTATGTTATCCCATCCCCCCACCCTGCATCACAATGAGCATTTCTACACAACTTTACTGCGGCATTCTGCTTTCGTTTTCATCCCACAATCATGATGTGCTCCCTTTACATGCACTTCCCCCCTCCCCCTTTCCCCCTTTATCCACGAGTTCTATAGGTTTCACCAATATAGCCACAAGATGGCACTGTGGTCTGCCTGATCTTATAGCGGGATTTCCTCTTTTCACAGGGGATCATCAGGCAAGCGTTTTATAGCATGCTCATTACTGGGCACTCACGGATTTTTGCAGGTCCTATTCATGATGCTGTCCACCTGCCAGGAGTCTCCCACTCTTTCTGGCCTTCTTCCCATGGCAAAAAAAGACCCTGGTAAATCCAATGTATTTTTTAACACGGAACTTGCCGTGATCTCCCACTGTGTGCAGGAGAAGTGGCACAATAAAAACTCCCACTGAATGGGCCATGTGGTCATTGTTTACTTCCTCTTTCTTCTCAGTTAAGAAAGATGAAGTATTGTGTGACAGAAGCAAGGGCGGAGAAGTAACGGTAGGGAACTGTGAATTTCCCTCATCTGATGAAGCTCTGAAATGGAAAATGGGCGTTTTTGGTATTAGTTTATTTCCGTTTCAAATTAAGCAGTGGAAGTCCTTGAAAAGTGCAAGAGAGATGCTGGAGGTTGATGGTGTCATGGAAAGGACCCGCAAACTTCAGTGAGTGGACAATCATGAGCGTGCAGTAAATTGTTCATGTAGACACGCTCAATCTCTTGGCCTGGGTTCTTCCCATCACTGACAGGAACTGAAGGGTAAACTAGGTTACATTAATTACGTTGCACACAGCTTTGTTTCCTCTTTTTATTTACTATAAAGTAAGAGTGTGGAGCCCAAAACAGATCAGGACCATTGTGCACAGGGGTTGGGTGGGGTGGGGTTTAATCCTTCCCTCCGCAAATTTACCCCCTTCCGTACAGCTGTTAAAGAAAGATGGAAAAAAGCTTCCACTGATGCCAAGATATAGCTTGACCCCAAGTTCTTGTATGGGGGAAGGAACTCTTGAACAGGATTCTCATACTGTACTTTACAAGCAACTTGGAAAGCTGGTTGAAACTTTTAGCGTTAGGTCATTCAGAGCCACTGTGTTTCTCTGTTGGTGTTAAGAGGCTTAGCCTTCTTGGCCTCTGTCTGCAATGGAGCAAAATATGAGAGCTTTTAGTGTGATGTTTTTATCTCCCAGTGGTCTTATCATAAACTATGAGATGGAGATCTGAGTTTCTACCTTGTGGTTTAATTACTCATTTAACATACTGCGGTATTTTACAAAGATAAAATCTCTAGGAAGGTTTTCCGATGTCGCAGTATCACCATGTAATGAAGAGAAGGAGCTTTTAAAATGCCATTAACCAGCCTAAATTAAAAAGATGGGCAACCATTTAGGGGACTCTGAAATATTTCAGTTTTGCAAGTCTAGTCAAAATAGTTATCTAATTGTTTCGATATGGCAAAAATGTTGATTAAATAAGGAATCAGCAACCGGACATGCTAAGATCTTCAGAAATCCTCAACTATTTCAAATGTGTTGTCTCTTGGTGACTTTTAAACTATCCTGTCATGTGTGAGACAAATAGACAAATTCACTACATAGTCTTGCTCTAACTGCTGTACTCAGCAATTCCCACCTGGCATCCGTTGGACTGGGATTAACCTTAATCTCACATGAAATGGCTTTATCATTGTGTATATGAATAAAAGAACAGCTCCCAGTCATTAAAGGTAGAGGCATCTTAGTGAACTCCCTGATTTCAGCTCCACTGGGAATGAGTGAAACCGGAGTCAGCTCCTTGTAATTAATACTTCAGAAGGCTCAGCTTGAAAGCTCTCTCTCTCTCTCTCTGTCTCTCTCGTTTAATAACAAAAATGTGCCTCTTATTCAACTTGGCGGCAGCAGAGGGAAAGATGGAAAGCAGGGCTACTCCATCTGCTCAGCTAGGAGACAAGCTGAGCAGATGGAGGAGGCAGAGGATGGGATGAGCAGTGCTCTCCCCCCAAAGGGTCTGCCACTGCTTGGTCCTGCAAGCAGCCAGCAGGATCAAGAAGCAGTAGCAGCCGCTTGTTCGCCCACTTGCGCCCTGCCTCACCAAACCCCCTCCCTGCCTCCTGGCCCTGCTGGCCAGACGCTTACTTTCCCTAGCATCGCCCCACACACTGCCTGTATGGTCTTTCTGCCTGCTGTGCCTGCACAGGGTTGGGATGGGCATTCAAGAGAAGTCCTGGAAGTTCCAGGATCTCTCACAATGCCTCACTGGATATGCAGACAGTGTGCAACTCTTGAAGGGAGGAAGATCTGGCCAGCAGGAGAGGGAGGCATGGCACGGTGGAGAGGCATGGAGAGGGGGGCAACTAAGCAGCTGCTTCTTGTGGGGGGAGGAGGAGAAGGCTGCATGGGGGGGCAGTGGCTGTGCGGGAGCGGTGGAGCGGCAGGTCATGTTTGAGGTGGCAACTTGCCTTGGGCCGGGCCTGCTCTCCTTGAACTGTTTGCATTCCAGCTGGTTATTATAAGAACATTGTAACTAAGGACTAGTGCCTGATAGGTTTTTTTTCCTTTTCCTTCTCCATCTGTTTTCCTTTTGTAACATGTATTTTGAATTGTAAACTGGAGGGGTTAGGAGGCTGGATTATCTTATTGCTGATCTTTGGAAGCCGCTTTGAGAGTTTGTGTGGCGGGGTAAAAATGCTTTCAAAAAGCAAGAGAAGGAGAAAGAGAAGGGGGGGTGAAGCATAAAAAAGATAGAGATAAATGGATGGTCAGAGAGAGCAACACAGAGAGAGAGAGAGAGAGAGAGAGAGAGAGAGAGAGAGAGGAGAAGCACGTGCAAGACAGATGGGCAGTACGAATGCAGAAGATGGAGAGACACATAAGAAGATGGGAGAGGGATGACATCACTTAAGAGCTCTTGGAACCTTTTTGGCTGAAGGACAAGGTGAAATGTTCTAATACATACATACATAGAGAATTATTTCGGCTGCAATCCTATGGGTTGTGCCCTGGGTACTTGTAGGTCCCTGAACCTGAAGACTTATGAGTATACAATGCAGAGCATACAGAGGACGGAGGGGACCCTCTTCTCCATGCTCCTCTGCCCTGCATTTGTGGCTAGACACTTAAGTTTGAGTGGGAGGGAAGGGGCTGCATGTCACACAGAAAGCTGTCTAAAGCACTTTCTGTGTTCCCCTTCCCCGGGAACACCCCCTTTTCGCCCACTCCATGTTCAGTTTACCGAGTACAGAGAGGCAGCCACCACGGTTCACTGCATGCTGGCTTTGAGGGAGTGGGGGAGCACGGTTTCTGGTTCCAAACTCAGAACGCCTTCTCTGAGCTCAGAGCTAGAAAACTGAAAAATCCTATGTTTCCCCAGATGCTGTCTAGGGGACATAGGATTGCTCTCTTAATGTATTATTATTTGGATAATATTTCTTTTTCTCAAAGTGGGGAAGCTCCCACATTTTCAATCATTAGCTGTAATAAATAAATAAATAAATAAAGGAATGGATAACAGCTATACTCATTCCATTATATAAATGCTGCAAGTCAAGTAAATAATTAAAATAATAAAAAAATAAAGCACAATGATTTTTATGAAAGAAACCTGTTGGGCAATGATGGCAAATTGACAATTAAAACAAAATAAAACAAAAATGGCGATCTACCTAGTGCAAGTGCCACCATTGCGGCACGGGTGGAAGTCACACACAGGAACATTGCAATTCTCGATATTCTTCCCTCCCAAGGCCTCGTCTACGATGAACAGTTCTTGGTTGTTCACTTGGAACTCTCTAATGCAGCCTCTGAAGCCATAAATCCTCCCAGAGCTTGGAGGGACCTTAATGTGATGAGGGACATTTCCAAGGAATATTGACCCAAAGGTAACCTGAGAAAGATTACAAAAAACACACACACATCAACAGTCACTGCAGCTGTCTATAGGGTATATTTTCATGAGAGAAATAGAGGAAAAAACAAGGCAGAAATAAGTCTTGTGGTTCAGTCCTGTGGTTTTATCTCATACAGAGTAATTTAACTTTGTCACATGCTTCATACATGAACTATGTTCAGTTTCTAAATTTATGTAAGCAACCCAGAGATTGTATAGGTGGAACAACACATTGCCTCCATTCAGCAGACACCTTAAATCACAGCTTTAACCACGGAGGTTAGCCAGGCCATGTTCATAAGACACCTTAAACCACGGCTTTAACCACGGTGAATAAGACATAAAGCTTTATTTACTGTGGTTAAAGCCATGGTTTAAAGTGTCTTCTGAACATGGCATGGCTTTCTGGCTTAACCACCATGGTTAAAGCCATGGTTTAAGGTGTATTCTGAACAGGGCCATCATATTCAAGTCAAAGCCTGAAACAGTGTCCCTGTTCAGAAAACACCTTAAACCCTGCTGGTTAAGACTTTGGTTAAGCAGCACGGTTTAAGGTGTCTTCTGCAATGTGTTTTGCTAAATCCTACTCACACACTAACCAGTCGGACCGTCTGGTGCAAGGTTAGCGGCTCTAACCATGGCTTAAAGTGTTGTGTGTGACAGCACAGCTTGTGGTTAGTGCTAACCCCAGAGAACCACAGTTTCGCTAACCACAGAGCCTGAAGTGTCATCTGAAAAGGCCCAGCATTTGCAGACAACCATCAGGAACTTCTCCTGGACAAATCCCACCAAAATCAAGAGAAGCTGTACAAGATCATTGTTATTCACTTCAAGGGGACACCCTGGAGAATTCCTGGTACATTATATCCTAAATGGACACCACCATGAGACCTAACAAGATTGCTTCATTTTACTGAAAATGTGAAGTTAGTCAATCATGTCACTTGTGCCTTATGAGAGAAATTAAAATACCTGTGCTAGCATTAGACTTTGGGTTCTGCTTTGCAAGTTCACCTGAGTCAGTTGATGCGGCAGAGAGATTCCCTGACGTACAGGAGGATTTTCGTTTGCAGTCATTTCAATCTGGCAGTAACCTTCAGGACTGTCAAAAGGCAACATATAGCTGGAAGGAAGCAGAAGGACTCATTATTGTTTAGGATGTTAACAGGCAATGTTATAAAAATGCACTGCTAGCAGGAGAGTTTTATTCTGCAAAACAAACCTGGTTTATCTGGACCTCATGAACATCTATGAACAAGTGCAGCGCTTTCAGCAGGCTCACAGCCTAGAGGTAGGGCAGTCACTCCCATATCACCGAAAAGAGAAAACGCATCACCAAAAAGGGGGACACAAATTTGCATGGTATTTGCATACACTAATTTATATCTATAGAAGCAAATTTTTAAATGATTGCGATAACTGAAATAGAAATACAATACATCTCACCATAGTCGAAAGGACTGTCTAGGTGATTTGTGTCTCTGCTCAGTTCCTGCTAACTGTGGGTGGGAAGGAATGTCAAGACCTCTGCTGGTCTCCCTCCATATGGTTCTTTGTACTCCAAACCAGACTTAGACCATCAAATAAAGACCATCTTCAAACAGAGGATTGTCCTCCGTCATCTCTCCAAAATAGAGGACTGCCCTCTATAAGGTAGGATACCTGGCCACCTTCCTCAGGGGAGTATGGATGAACACAGTGTCTGTTTGAACCAGCACCAATGCCTGGGGTCTATATACGTGGCCAACAATATTACACAGATTGATATAGGCCATGTAATGGCCAAACGTGAAGGTCTTGGGTCATACAGTCAGCTTCCCCATGTGATGCCCTTTGGCTTGTGAGCTCACTAGTAGCCCCACACACTCCCACAAGCAAATGTAAATGGTGTGTGTGTGATCAAGTGTATGAACTGGGGGGATGCTGTCTAAACACTCAGAAAGCCCCAAGGTGGGTTTGGATCTGCTTTGGGAAGTCCATATAACTTGCCTAATGACTCCACTGCAATTGTGCACACACCCGGGGATTTCCACCGAAGCTGCAGAAAAAAAAAAAGATGGGGACTTGCCCCGACTTTTTTCTCTGGAGCAAGGCGAAGACGCGCAAACCTGCATTAAACAGTCCCAAAGCCTCGCTCTGGAGTTGCAGCGGAGGTGTGGCCGGGCAGTGCTTGGTGGAAGGAGCTCTGCAATTGTTCGCCTTCCACCAGGAAGAGAGTGGGGGTGGTTCCGGTCCCCGCATGGCTGCCCAGAAACCCTGCACTCCCTCCTCAATTACCCGACGCCACTCCGGGGGAACTTCCACGATTACCCTGTGCCACCCTGGGGGAGGGAATGCACAGGTTTTTTGAGGGAGGCCGTGAAGACAACCCCAGGGACTCTGTCTTGGAAAGCCCAATATGAAAAGTAGGCAGGTTTATATGGACTTCCCTAAGCAGACCCAAGATTTACCCTTCTATTTTTAAAACAAAGCTTTCCCTTTTTAATGACTTGTCTACGGCTTGCTGTTTGAACATTTGAAATGTATACACAAAGAGACAGTGAGGGCAGGAAGGAGTTTTTTACATGTGTAAGCAGATGCTGATAAATTGTAAGTGCTAACTGTGTATGACATATACTTTCCCTTGTGTAGGTGATTGTTGAACAAGTAACATCGGTGTTGAATGATAGTGAATTCTCTAGACAGACATTTCCCTTTCCTTGGTCTACAGGGGAAATCGAAATCGAATGCAAAATGAAGAGCTGTACCTCTGAGCGTCAAGATTACACTGCGATAGAGTTATCACGACTCATGAAGGATGCTATTAATGTATACTCTGGTATTGCGCTTCGGAGATAACAAAGGATACAAGGTTAAGGGAATGTGTAAAATATATACAAGGAATGTTCAATACATTGTTGAGAATTCTTTTTTTAGTGAGATAAAATCTGGGGGTAAATGCTACAGACATTATCGACAATAAAAATCCACTCCCAAAGGATGAATTTCACATAATTGTTTTTAAATTATTATTTTCTGAGGGGGGGGGGAAGGGACCACAAGAGTGCTCATTATTATTTCAGTGGCTGTCAAATGTGAGAACATAATGGGTAAGAGCTTAATTAAAATGAGCACTCAATTTGGTGAAAACGTTCCTTCTCAACATGCTTCATTTTGGAATTCCACTTAACATTTGTGCCTGGCAACATAATGTTAACATTTGTACCCCAATCAAGAGATTCATCTGTGCTCAGATGTACACGTGAATCTCCTGCAGATTTAAGAGTCTCCATTCAACTCAATGGAGAGAGCTGATCTGCATGAGAAACAGAAACACAGTACATCTATCCCCCACCCTACCCTGCCAAAATGAGGGGAAAGCCATTCAAGTTGGCGACCCATAATGTTTTTGGACTTCTTGCACTTGGAACAGGTCAGGGCATGGTACTGGTATTTTTGACAATGGTACCAGTGGTGTTTTACTGGACCATCACAACAAGTTTTAGGATCAGATTGCGAAGAGATTGTTCCCACTTCTGCAGCCTATCTTCTCTGAGAGACCCAAGTGTGACCCAGGCATTAGAACAATCATCAGTACTACTCCGCCCACACATTCTGAAGGTATGCAAAGGGGAACCAGAACAAAATCACCACAAATTAGCTTTAAGCCAATGAAAGGGTTTGGGGCCCCACAGGGCCTCTTGAACCACTGAGTTATGGGTCTATGCCAAGGAAGCCCATTTATTAGAGGCTCTCTCAAGCACCTGAAATGCCTGGCTCTAGGTGCTATCTTAGATCATTCTAGCACTTAATGGCTTTTGGTTTCTTTGTCTTTAGCCTTCCTATTCTAACTTCTTTCAAAAAGAAAATTTAGCCTGGAGGCCGTGTGAATGAAACCCCCGTGTGTGCAGTTCAAGAGCCTTATTCATCTTCACCAAAGCCTGATACTAACTTCCCCATTGCTTGGGCTCCCTCCTTCCCTGCATACAATGAAAAGACCTGTGGAACTATCCTTTAGGGACCAGATGATGGGTGGGGTTGATACAAACTACAGCTGGCAGAGATCTAGCGGTGTCCTCTAACTGGCTACTAGTGCTACTCAAAGCTACCAAAGCCTCAGTTCAGATTGGAAGGCAGGAATGTCCAAATCTTGAAAAACCCAAAATGTATAACTGTGGTAGAAAGCAAGGGGAAATCCCATCCCACTCCCTCCTACAACCTTTGCAGCTTGGGCTGTGAAGCCTTGTGGGAGAAAACAGCTGCCATGACGAGCTACCTTGACCTGAATAGGAATTTACCCTGAGAAGTACATCAGAACATAAGAGCCAAGCTGGATCAGACCAAGGGTCCATCTATTCTGGCATTCTGTTCATCAAGTGGCCAACCAGTGCTCACAGGAAACCCACAAGCAGGACATGAGTGCAACAGCAACCTCCTGCCCATATTCCCCAGCAACTGGTGTACATTGGCATACTGCTTCTGATACTGCAGGGAGCATATAGCCACCGGACTAGCAGCCGTTGATAGCCTGCTCCAGGAATTTGTCTAATCACCTTTTAAAGCCATCCAAATTGGTGGCCATCACTATGTCTCATTGGCACTCCAGCTCTGTGTACTGCAGCTCCTGATCACTGCCTACTTTCCTTCCCTAATCTTCAGTGATTAAACTTACTACTTCACCCAACTGAGAAGATGCAAAATAGCAGATGGTTGGCTTCATATTAGTAAGGGTAGAGCTGTCCTCCAATTGTGTAAGCTCCATCATATTACTGGAGAGAAAAGTAAAGACAAACCAATTGGTCTTTCTTCCACTGCCACACACCCACAGCTATTACTTACACACACACACACACACAGCAAGTGTGTTTGTCTCTTATCAAGGAACTTATTAGGCCAACATAGTGTTAGGTGTTTAGTAGGCATTATACAAATAAGTCAATACTTCAACAAAAATACATGGATAGTTCTGAAGATCTCTTACAGACAGAGTCTCTAGAATAAAGATGCTACTACCAGTTGCAAATTTTATTTTTGCTATGATGTGTAATATGAATACCCCACTCATTGCAGATATGTGGAGATGTGCATAATAAGGCATGTTGAACTTTTATGGAAAATTGCACATTTTACAGTGTATAAATATTTGTGCTTGTGGTGTCTGCAACTGAAGGGGAAACATTTTCCTTACAATTTACACATTTATTATTATTATTATTATTATTATTACAATCATATCTTGTATTTTCCCCCTTGCAAGGAATCCAAGGCAACTTACATGGTCCTTCTCTTCTGCATTTTATCCTCACAACAATCCTGTGAGGTAGATTAGGCTGAGAGTCAGTGGCTGGTCCAAAGTCATACATTGAGCTTCATGGCTGAGTGGGGACTAGAACCCAGAATTCCTCAGTTCCAGTCCAACACTCTAACCATTACACCACATTGGCTTTCCTTAAATATCGGGCAGAGTTCTAACATATTTACTCAGCAGACAAATTCATTCATCCAAACAACAAGACATTGAGCAGATCAAATGAGAAAGAACAGTGATTAATCCAAGGGTATTGCTTCACCCTCAAGACATTTCTAAGCTGTATTTTTTCATAATTAACCTCATACTATAAGATACCATAAATCACTGGACAGATCTTATGTTAAAAACAGTGACAACGGTATTCAATGGTCACTAATCATCTCCCTCTTCAGATGCCCAAGGCAAACCTTAACAGTAGTACTTTTATGCTTTCAGCTTGTTTTGATGTTTCAAGGTATTTTTGTGCATCTGGCACATATTTCTGCTATAAATCTCAGCTGTATTTGAAAACGAGTTTATTTCCCCTTCTCCAGAGATAACCACAGAAAGGCTGCAGCATGCAACAAAATTTCTAAGGAAGATGGGATTTATGTGTCAAGTACAGCCTTTCTCTTCTATGTGACTAATGAAAAATAATTTAAAAATGAAAATAATGATTGTACAGGTGCTTAGCTTGCCATAACAGGGATTTCCCCCTCCCAAAATAATTGCTATAGTTTCCAAGCTGTGGTTAGTCACTGCAATCTAGGGCCAGATCTACACCAAGCAGGATAAAACACTTTGAAAACAGTTTGAAAACTGAATATGGAGGGTGTCATCAGCCCCAACAGTTGTCAAAACTGTTATAAACCGTTTTAAAGCAGTAGTGTAGACCCTGCCTAGGTGACAATAACACGCACTTTGGCCAGATCTACACCAAGCAGGATATAACACATTGGCTAAATTCAGACAACACATTAGTCAATGGTGGGTTGAGTAGCCAACTCACAGTTGGTTATTTTGTGGGTACTCCCCACACAACATGTTCCTACACAACTGTGGGTGGTAGGGGCTGGCGTTGAGTGGACTAATAGTCAACCCGGCATTTGACTGACACAGCCCCCGCCCCTCTCCCCTCCCTCCCTCTTCCCTCAGTCCTCCCAGTTCTATCCCAGCAGCCTCTGCAAGTTGCACCAGTTGTAGCAGAGTGACAGCCACCGCTTTGGTCGCTCTTGATGCCTGCCTCTATGGGCTTGTGTTTTAACCCACTCACCACACACTATTAACACACTCACCCCTCCACACAACACTTTAAACAACTGCTTTGAGCTAAACAACTTACAAGCCAGTTGTTTCTCTCAGTTGCTTATTTGGGCGGAATAGCATAGTAGTTTGTGAGTGGCGTGTTACCCTCCACACAACACAATAAGCAACACAACTGACGATTGTTTCCCCCACCCTCAGTTGCTTAATGTGTGTCCGAATTCAGCCAGAGAAAGCAGTTTGAAAATGGTATATGAAATGTGTCCTGGGCTAGGCTGACCATCTGAAAAGGAGGACAGGGCTCATGTAACTTTAACAGTTGCAGAGAAAAGGGAATTTCAGCCAGTGTCATTTGTATGCAATTAGTTCCTGCTGATATTCCCTCTTCATCACACCAGTTAAAGTTGCAGGAACTATACTAGAGTGACCATATACAAAAGAAGGCTGGGCCCATGCAACTTTAACTGTTGTGATGAAGAGGGAATTTCATCAGGAACTAATTGCATACAAATGACACCGGCTGAAATTACCTTTTCTCTACAACTGTTAAAGTTACATGAGCCCTGTCCTCCTTTTCAGATGGTCAGCCTATCCTGGGCCCCAACAGTTGTCAATACCGTTATAAACCGGTATTAAGCAGTAGTGTAGATCCTTCCCTGCTTAGCTTCAAAGAGGGATTACACAAATTCATGGCAGATAACAGATCTGTTAGTCAACATGATAACCATATGGAATGTCCATGAACGGAGGCAGCACAACACTGAACTCCATTTGCTGATGACAGCTGAGTGAAAGGGCTGCTGCCTTTATGCCTGTTTAGGGGCTTCTTGGAGGCATGTGATTGGGAAATAGGATACTTGACCAGATGGACCATTGGTTTGATCCAGTAGGGCCCTCTCATGTTCCTGAATTCTTATTTTATGAATCACATGGGATTCTCACTAAATTGCCACTGTGGTACAGGCACTTGTAATCTCAAACCTGGATTATTGCAATGTAGTAATGGAACTGACCTCTGAGTAAAAACAGCTCTGATCTTTCCCCATGGGGATGGTGGGCACTGTACAATTTCAAGTGCCACATGGAACAACAGCTTTAATTCCCATTCTAGGTTGATGGTGGAAGAGCAATGACTCAGCAGCACTAAAGGGCCCTGGTGTGGAAAGGACCACTATTTATTTTTATCCTTTTGGCTCTGTGATATCATGTCATGCAGAGAACAAATTTAAAGTTATGAACATTTGCTGTCACAATTCACTTTTATTCCAAGTCAGAAGAAAGGTTTTAAGGTTAGAAAGCCCACAATGTGGTATGATCTTGACCCATGTGAAACAATGTTTTATGTAGTTTCAAGACTATAAAAACCATGATACAGTGTGACTCTGAAGGAAGGTGCATGCCCAATAACACTTAGGGCTTACAGATTTTCCACAGCAATCTGTACTTTGGGAAAATGTAATTTGTGATAGAATTCTTCAAGTGAGTTTTGCACCTCAAATCATCTTGTCTTATATCGACATGCAATCATGGTTCAAAAATTGAAAACATACATATATCTTGTATTACATGAGCTGTTTATACTTTATAAAACATCTTTGATTTGCAAAGTTTTATAGCTTTTATTACATTTCCACTGACAATTATCCTCTGAGCTAGGCTGCAGCTATACCAGGCTCACAATTAGGAGAAATGGGCACTCAAAGACAGTGAATTATTCAGTGATTTCCTAGCAGAGGTGGGACTTGGACCCCTAAAGTAGAACCCAACTACAGTCCTACTTGTTGAGGAAAATTCCAGAGTCAAAGTGGATTGGTGGAAAGTTTTAGAAGCCTGAAGGACAGATCAGCCAGCTGTAGGCAATAAGATAGTGAGAGAGTTTTTTATGTACAGAAACTGGAAAGGTCAACCTAATTATTGCAGAGTGCCAGAAATGATAAGATGATTTAGCAGGGATGGGCTGATGTCTAGAATGTATAAAAGTAAGCCTTAGTTTAATGGCTAGTGTGGTGGAGAAGTCAGGCGTGGTGTGTTTTGGACGAGGAGAGAACTGTGTAAAGGACTGTGTACATATCTGGATGGAAACTGTTGTGCTGTATATATTGGACCATGAGTAAACAACTCTGTATTATACACAAGACTTGGTGTGTGAGTATTTCTTCAGCTCCTGAAGTGTTACTGGACTTATTGCTAATACAAACGCTCGCAGCGTTTGCCCTCTTTTGCTTCCCCTCCTCAACACTACTTAGAGTAGACTCATTGAAATGAATGGGACTAACTTAAATACCATTCATTTCAATGGATCTACTCTAAGTAGGACTGTAGTTGGATTCTACCTCTACAACCCATTGCAAGTCAAATTACGCTGGGGCTCAGTGTGCCTCTGATACCCTGTTTGTGAGCACAATTAGGGTGATCACAGATCCTTTTAATTGCTAAGGATCCTGAATAAGATCCAGAACTACCGAATTATGTCCTGGAAGTTTCAAATTTCAGCGTGATGAAGAGCCAGAATGTCCTAGGAGCACATAAAAGGTAAGCCAAGATTTGTCTTTGCTTAATTTCATTTCTAGCTACGTGCTGGTTAATTACTTCACCATTTAATATTTGAGCTCCTAATAAATACTGAGTGCTTCTAATATTTACCTAGCGCAATTTCCCACTCATTCCTGTCCCGCCCCTCCCAGAGCTTCATTTGTCATCATCTGCAGGTATTTATTAAGATGTAGTGGATTACCGTAGGTTTACAGCTGCTATTAAAAGGAATATGCTTAAGCCAACTAGTAGTGAGGCATTTTCAAACTCAAATGTCAGCTCACATAGTCCAAGCACACATTTCAGTTTGCATTAAAACAGAAAGTGATGAACTGCTCTGTGCAATGGACGGCAGGTGTCCTTCTGCACATTGAAGCCACAAGGTGGCAGTAAAGACACGTAGCAAAAAAATAATAATTTAAAAGCTGGAAATGCAAAACATATTCCTTGGAGCCCCCCACCGCCACCCTTGCCAAATCTCTCTAGTCATTGAAAAGTCTAACTTAAGCCCTAATTGACAGCATGATTGCTTCAGCTTCCTGCTTATATCAAGGGAAACACGGCAAAGTATTTTAAACTGATTACACTTTTGACAATATGGATGAGGATAGGTCCTGAGACATACGATTTTCCTAACTGCACTCATGCATTATAATTACCTAATGTAATCATGTTAAAAAAAAAAAAAACCATAACCACGGTGCATTCATGCTCATGCAAACATACTTAGGAAAATTTTGTTTACATCAATTACATTTTTTATACAGTGTTATCAACACAGCCATATTTCCTGGGGATTGCCACACAGATCCAACAAAATTAAAATGTCAAATGAGGGAGCATAAAAAGTCAAGCATATACACAACAGCGGGAGGCTCTGACCTTGTGCAGGCAGAACGGATGCAGCAGGATCCAGTGCCGAGTACCAAAAGGGATTTTCACACTGACAGACAGCCTGGCCATACAAAAACGAAGGCATCCACCCCTTTCTACAAATAATCACATGCAATGCATACACGTATCTCTGCAATTTGGATGGGAAAACTCAGGCATTTCAATTTAGACCTACACACTCATTTTCTACACTTGCTTAGCAGACAATCTCGATCAGCTTAACATATCACTTGGGGGCACAAAAATCAAGATGCTTTTACCTGTAAAGTGTTGGTATTAAGGAGAGAATTTGAAATGACTGCAGTGGAACACCAAAGCAGTCGCTTCATTTACACCCTTGATTAACCAGAGCAGTAGTCAAGGGTACATCTAACCACCTGTCAAGTAATATATGAGATTTTTCAAGAACAGTGATTTTACAATTGAGTGCACACATCCAGTTCAGAAGTATAAGGATCTATAGTGTGTGTTTTCAAATATAACAACCTCTTCACTTTTCCTGTAAAATCTCTAGAGCCATGATTAATAAAACAGTAATTTCACTTTAGGGGTATCTCCTCCTCCTCCTCCTCCTCCTCCTCCTCCTCATGACATCTTCCTGAAAGTTTTTGGGCTGTCAGGTGTGGTTCCCCCCCTGCTATATTTTAATATATACACTATGGGGGGGGGGTCACATTTGGCTTTAATCTATTTCTTTTCTTTTGGATAGGGAGCCCTTTTCTAGCATATTTTGTCAGTTTCAAGCATTACATTAAAGCTAGGTCATTAAAAGAAAAGTGTTCTCTTTATAAATGGCATTTTCTTTAAATAGCAAAATACAAAATTGTCTTCACAAAGTTCCTGTTTTCTGAAAACACACAATGTCAAAAGAAAGCCAATGAGTGGACATATAAGGCCATGGAGAGTGGAACCACAATCAGATCCACAAGGGCCCAACATTTGGATTTAAGTCCTTTGCTCTTCAAGATGAATGATCTAAGACTTGAGGGCACGGCCACAGCTGGACAAAAAGGTGTTGAGTGTCATCACCAATGAACAATAATGATGCTGTGTTGATAGAAGCTGGAGCAAAATGTAATTCTGTGGACCACTGCAAAGTATGGCCAAAGGAGAAGATAAGCAAGCATCCATAACCATTCTCTAGGGCTTCCATATCAAGGGCAAGCAGGACCATAATCAACCACCCACTACATTCTACAGCTACATTTACACTACCTCAGGACCAAAAGTATCAAAGGTTACTGAAAGATCCATACAGAATACAATATTCCTGATTAGGACAATAAGCAAATGCCCAGCACTATATTTTAGATAGAAACCCAGATTAGCAAAGGTCTTGGAATACAGAATTTGGTTCAATCGCAGCCACCTCCAGTTAGGGCCTGGGAAGACCCCAGCCTGAAACCCTGGAGAGCGGCTGCCAGTATTGTAGAAAATACTGATCTAGATGGACGCAGCTCCCTAACATACACAAAATAGAAAAATGCTTCAATCTCTGGCATCTTCAGGTAGGGCTAGCAAAGATTCTAGTCTGAAACCTTGCAGAGCTGCTGCCAGTAGACAATACTAAGCTAGTTTGACCAATGGTCTGACTCAGTGTTAAGTATCTTACTGCATCCCAAAGTTGCTGCTCTTGGGTGATGGGTTGAGTTTGGGTTCTGTTCTGCCAGGACCAAGTCATCAATCTGGTTCTTTTGGTTATAAAAATGAAACAAGCCACTTGTGCAAAAATATGACAGTTTTTTTTAAAATGGAAAATGGATGCAGAATATATACATACAAAGAAATTTAGCACCTCCTTCCAGCTAATCTAGCTCTCATGGCTGAGTGTCTATCGGGGCCCCCACAATAGAACAAAGCCATCCCTTTGAGCCACAGCGAGTTCTCCAGGCCATTTGCATGGTTCCTCCTGAAGCGAGGCCAAAGCATGAAGCTTTGGCCTTGGATCTTATAGGCTTTCCTGCTAGGTGACTGCCTCTCAGGAACTGGCAGACTGCATCTCTCCCCCCCTCTCCAGAAGCAGGGAGCCTCCCTCTCACAGCTTCTCAAAGCATTTAAGATGGGAAACTAATTGGCCTGGTTAGAAGTGAAAACTTCCCAGCTCATCCCAAGATAAGAGTCTATGAAAAAAGGCTGACATAACTATGAGAGGCCCATCCAGGTAGTGAGGCCTGCTTTTGTTAGCTAAAGCCTGCTAAATTAAAATTCTACTCATTGTGTTAGGCTACATAGGCCTCTTAGCAGCATTTTGGAACTCTGTGAAGTCCATATTTCTGCTCACTAACAAACTCAATACAGGTGATGTTACAACTAAATGCAATATATCCACTCACAGATGAGTCTTTGCTTCCTTTTAATTCTCCCCTCCTTGCCATGTTTTATTTTGGCAAATCCAAGTCAAAGTCTATAAGCTAGATAGGGAGGAAATTTCACTTGAATTTAAAGGGTTATCTCCAACATTGTGCCAGTGGATGTTGGTTTTCACAACAGAATGCCGCCTTCCTCTTCCCCCCCACGCCCCCCCACTCCTCAAATTTGGTCTAGAAAGTTCCCCAAACATCCTGAGGTTTTGGGATGGATGGAGGGCTACAGGGGGATGGGGGATATGTTCTGCCAGCCATGTCCATTTTCCTGGAGGATGGACACAGTTGGATACAATCCAAAATGGAATGTTTCTCATGTAGCAGTGACATTCACAAGTATTTTTTGTTTATCTTTATGCCTGCTGTGTACACTGACAGGGCAGTACAAAACATACAAAGACAAAAAAAAAAGTGGAAAATGGGCATTTTTTCCCCTGCCTCTTTTGAAAGTGTCCTCAGTCTCCATGGAAATTGTCTATGCAGAAGGTTGTTTACTTGTCCTCAGATTGAACAAGATATCAAACACTTTGGGACTATATTTTGGGAGGTCTTTCCTCCTGCTGTCTGCCTATATTACTCATTTGAAATACTGCCCTGCCTGCATCACCTAAGTTATTCCATTCTTACTTTCCCATGACATTCTTTTGCTCTTTCCTCTGAAACACACAGAGATAGTTAATTAGCTAACAATCATTGAGCAGTGGCCTGAGGTGTAGATCATTATATTTACTTTTTTTAATCTTCTTCTCTGCTAAGTTTGTTGTTTTGACCTTTCACACTTTCCGTCAACAATGAAAAGCTGAGACTGGAGGGCTTAATACGCCAATGTAATTAGAAGCCCAGTATGTTTTGCATTAAGGTGGTAATCATTCTAGTTGTCCTTTTGAGGGGTGGGGTGTGGGGTGGCGATACCTCTCCTAGTCTAAATTCAACCTTCTGGAATATGGGTGACAAAATGTCCCTGTGTGCACTGGCTCTACCCCCAACCTTCCTCTAATGAGTGAGAAACTCTGAACAGGGATCACATCCGGCTCATGGGGAATATTCTAGATCTGTTCAAGCAAACACACAAAAAAGTTCTCCTTTGGACTTTCCTGCTTAACATAGGAGGGTCAGTGCATATGGGGAATCTGCGAGTGCTGCTAGCTTCTGCAGCCCTGCTCTTCCCTCCATGCACTCTGACCACACATGGCGGTGACCCCTGCCCCCTCTTTGCCTTGCTGCTGAAATCTTGAATTCTTAACGGATATTGTATTTTGAAGCCCATCCATGATTTTGCCTGTCAGAGCAAATTATACACTACGACCAATTTCATAATGTCTATTCACCTGTTTCTCTTCTTTTCCTTTTACTAGTGAGCTCTTTGGAGTATCACGCATAGCAGTTCCCGTTAGGAAAGGCAGACAAGAGACCTTTCCTTGACAAGGCAGCAAAGTCATCAATTTTATCATGTGTCTGCTCTTTGTATGTTTCCACCCTCCATGCAAGAATTGATTTTTATTTTTCTATTACATCTTTAGCCCAGCCTTCTGTCATGGTCTCAAGGTCAGACGCCTTTGGAGATGGTGCCGTGAACTCAGAGGAGGTGATGGAGGAGAGGGAATTACTGTCAGCACTGACCCTGGATGTTGCCACTTTCCCAGGTGCCCCAGCACATGAAGACCCCATGTTTCCACCACTTCCTTCCAGGTCAGAGGAGCTCACATTGCCATCCTCCGAGTCCAAGGACTCCGGCCCAATAACCACCAAAGAACCTGAGCCTTCCCACCACTGTTGAACGTGAAGGTTGCTAAAATAGACAAAGTCCCTTCATCTTCCTGAGGAGCTAGCCACCCAGACTGAGCTGCAGCCCTATTTAAGTATGGACAGGCCGTGTGGTGCAGTGGTTAGCATATTGGACTGGAACTCAGGAGACATGGGTTCTAGTCTCCACACAGCCATGAAACTCACTGGGTAACTTTGGGCCAGTCGTCATCTCTAAGCCTAAACTACCTCACGGGGTTGTTAGGATAAAAATGGAGAGGAGGAGGAGGATCAACCCTAGACTGAGATACCTTGGAGAAAAGGCAGGATATAAAAGTAGCAAGCAAATAAGTCTCAATCTAGGGTTGTCTGCTGATGAAGCAGTATTTGAGTCCACCTGTGTGAGGTTTCAGTTTGAGTGTCACGTGGAGCTCTCCAGGGTGCTGCTTTGAACCTGAAGTCCCGCTTAAAAAGCAAACAAACATCTGACTGTTCTCTCCAGCTGCACACACACTTTTTTATTCTCAAAACCCTGTGGGATAGAGTGGCTGGCCAAGGTCATGCAGTAAGTTTTGTGGTTGATTTGAACCAGATTTCCTTGGTCATTTTATGGTACTCTAACCACTATGCTACACTGGCTCTCAACAATACTGTATGGGTGTCTGGTGAATATACATGATGGGCGAAAGTTACATTCTTGCGCAAAGTCTTTGTATTATTTCTCCCACAGAAGAATCTCTGACTATTGAGAGGAATCCGTATTAGATGAAGAAATCCAAAACCACACACAGAACATGCCTCTGACATAGAATACTTATTGAAGCATGCTTGGTTTTCTGAGCTTACTATCCAAAAAGCTGAGTAAAATCTGTTAACATGGCTTTCTGTCCAATGAGTAAGTAGAACTGCTGATACAATGCATATAATAATTAATGCTGCAAATACAATACAGGGTTATATGCAATGTCACACGAGTGGACTTTGCTTGTGCAATGAGGCTTTGTCTTGTTTTCCAGTCCCTGTCTGCCCCACCATCTCCTCCAGTGGGTCCCTCAAACTCTCCAGAGAGGATGGGGGGCATGGGAGGCTGCATGGGGGTTCTGTTCTGCTGGCGGTTTCAGTTCTACTGGCAAACGCCCAACACTGGATCCCAACCCTTTTTGTTTTAAGAATTATAATTAGAAGTTTGTACTTTCTATTACATTATGAAAAATGCTACGGTCAGCCATACAATTCTTCACCTTACATCCGTTACCTATATTCTTTCCAGTAGAAACCTAGAGTGGGGTGGGGAGCTGTCAGGGGCATTGTATTGATAGAAACATGTTGGGGACTGCATGGCAGTAGTGGGTAGGGCCAAAGCCTGAAGTATGGCATGGCCACAGCCTCATGGTTGGCAGGTCCAAAGACCACTCTCATTCTCTGTCTCTCTCTCTCACACACACACATCCTGGTGATGAGGCAGTGTTTCAGAGAGAGGGTGGGGCTTCAGGCAAGCCTAGCCTAATGGGAAAGCTTCCAGCCAAAGCAGGTTGGTGGCTCTGATGACAGTGGGATAGTGATCCAACCCTAACCCCTAAATGGTTCAGCATCTTGGATAGCTCCTTTGGAGTTCTGACTGAGAGCGGATTCACAGCCCTACTGACGTTGGAGTCACCAGTCTCTGTTGCTTCCAGACTACAGGCTGAAGGTCCTCCATCCCTGACTCAGAGGAAGGAGTAGAGCTCCTGGTTACTCTTCTATGTTGCCTTTGTGTAAAGTGCCATAGCTGGACCCCTGGAAGTTGTATTGCTTGCCCAGTATGGTCAACATGCTGTTGGAGGTACCATCTAGGTAAGAGCATTTCCATGGGCTCCAAGCAGTATGGGAATAATCACTGATTGGGCAGCAGAGACATCTGTGAATTAGCAGTGTGGATAGGGCCAGCTTCTGCATGTAACCTGAAGAAAACTCTCTCCAGCAATCTGCACATTTCAGGGGCAATCCTACAGCCAGCTATTCTTGGGAAAGGCCCACTGGCATCAATTAGAGACAGATGTTTGAGTAAATGCAAGGTGCAAGACTGAAGTCTATCTTATTAAAAAAATACAGAGAGAGAGAGAACGTATTTCCTGCTTTTCTGCTACAGAACTTCTAGGTGGCACTGTGGCACACTGGAGTAGCACAAACACACAAGAAGAAATTGTGCTTTCTTTCACTTTCACAATTAAATGCGTCATTTTCCTTGCTTTTAAAAAAAAGTCATTGAAACTGCTGGTTAGACACAGAAGCAAAACTGGAGGGTCATGATATTGTTTAAAGAACATGCAAACAACTTTGAGTAGGGAATGGCAAGTGTACAATAAATGTCTTGCATAGAAAAGCCCTCTGATAACAACTGCTCCAAAAGATTGTAACATTGTTCTGTTCTTAGCTGTCCTTTTACCAGCCAACAGACTTCTCAAGGTCTCTGCTGGATCAACTCAGAACAGAACATATTTAGTTTCCCCACCAGAGAAATTAGCAGGTACAGAATGGAAGAACGGGGCAGAAAAAATGGTAGTTCTCTCAGTGCTGTGTTTGTTAATGCATGTATAGACCTGTGTAGATAAGCTACTGCTCATCATTATAAATAACTTACACGAGACTAATTAAATAATTGTCATCTACAATCTGCGTCTGACAATTGGCTTGAGCTCTCCTGCACACCAGATGTTCTGCATTGGGTGTGAGGAGAAATGATTTCTTAATTAGGAGGACAGGGAATAAATGAGACACTGCGTATATATATACCACAATACCCAACTGGAGAAAGATGGACCTTTCCATGAGACATTCATCCCAATAACTGAGCTAGTAAAGATATTTATTTTTAGCATGTGTTGCAGATATTTTGTTGGATTCCAGTGATCAGCTATAACTTTTCCCCACGGGTTTATCATAAGTGCTTTGCATGGAACAAGGGCAGTTTTCTAGCAATAATGTGAAGAAGAGATCCATGTTTTATCCCTCAATTTAGAATTGTTCAGAATTCCATTCTTCAATTAAGCATGGAATGGTGCAGTGGTTTAGAAATACATACTATGCTTTCAAGCAGTTCCATGATTCTAGGCATATAATTTTCTTCCAGCACCATGGCTTCTGGGATATTTTATTTGTTTATTTAGAACATTCATATCTTGGCCTTTCAATTTTTTTTAAAAAAACGTACAGAGAAGAACAGAAGGGAGCAGAAAACTGTAAAATTACTATACAATCCACAAAACAGTAAAATTCAGTAGCAGGAGCAAAAATAATCAACAATTAAAATTACAGACAAATTAAATATTTTAGGGTGCAATCCTATGCATGTTTAGACAGGAAAAAAACTACAACTCCCAGAATTCCCAGTCAGGGAATTCCGCCAGTGGTTCCGCTCCTACTTGACGGGTCAGCTCCAGAAGGTGGTGCTTGGGAGACATTGCTCAGCCCCGTGGATTCTCCAGTATGGGGTTCCACAGGGGTCAGTTTTGTCCCCCATGCTGTTCAACATCTACATGAAACCGTTGGGTGCAGTCATCCGAAGTTTTGGAGTGCGTTGTCATCAGTACGTTGATGACATGCAACTCTACTTCTCCTTTTCATCTTCATCAGGTGAGGCTGTGGATGTGTTGAACCGGTGCTTGGCTGCGACAATGGACTGGATGAGAGTTAATAAACTGAAACTCAATCCAGACAAGACTGAGATGCTGTTAGTGGGGGGTTCCTCTGATTGGATGGAGGGTGTTCAACCTGTTCTGGATGAGGTTGCACTCCCCTTGAAGGAGCAGGTTCGTAGCTTGGGGGTTCTCCTAGAACCATCTCTGTCACTTGAGGCTCAGGTGGCCTCGCTGGCACAGAGTGCCTTCTACCAACTCCGGTTGGTGGCCCAGCTACGCCCCTATCTGGACAGGGATAACCTGGCTTCAGTTGTCTATGCTCTGGTAACCTCCAAGTTAGATTACTGCAACGCGCTCTACGTAGGGCTGCCTTTGAAAATGGTTCGGAAACTGCAGCTTGTGCAGAATGCAGCGGCCAGATTGGTACCTGGGAGCAGAAGGTTCGAACATATAAGACCGATTCTGGCCCGCTTACATTGGCTGCTTGTATGTTTCCGAGCCCGATTCAAGGTGCTGGTTTTATCCTATAAAGCCTTACATGGTTTGGGACCACAATACCTGATGGAACGCCTTTCTCGACATGAACCTACCCGTACACTACGCTCAACATCAAAGGTCCTCCTCTGGGTGCCTACTCCGAGGGAAGCTCGGAGGATGGCAACAAGGGAGAGGGCCTTCTCTGTGGTGGCCCCTCAATTATGGAATGATCTCTCTGATGAGGCCCGCCTGGCGCCAACACTGTTATCTTTTCGACGCCAGGTTAAAACTTTTCTTTTCTCCCAGGCATTTTAACAGCTCAAGTTGAGGTTTTGATTGACATTGTGGCTAGGCTTAACAATTAAGCTGTTTTAAAGTGTTTTAATGTCAGTTGTTTTATGTTTATGGTTTTAAATTTTGTATATTGATTTTTTAGTGTTAAATCTTTTAATTTTTGTAAACTGCCCAGAGAGGTTCAGCTATGGGGCGGTATATAAGTGTAATAAAATAAATAAATAAATAAATAGGATTGTACCCTTAACCTGGTGTCTGAAACTCAATAAGGTTGAAGCAAGGGAAACATCTCCCGGGGAGCAGTCAATAAGTAGGACATCTCTATAAAAAACACCCTATTCCTAGTTGCTACCTGCCTAACCTCTGAAGGGAGATACACCTGGTCTGCCACTTCATGGTGCCTCTTCCGGTGCGCAGCGGGGGTGGCAGGCGATGTGCTGGCGCATTGACGTTCCTGCTGCCAGTCTTCACAGCAGGAGCACCATGGCAGCTTTTCTTGTTGCTGCTGCCACTGCGCCCGCGCCTGCCCAGCATCAGCTGGAGGGGCAGCTGGAGCAGTGGTCCACCTACTCGCAGGTAAGTGGTATTTTTTTAAAAAAAAAAATTGGGTGGGGAGGACAGCGGAGGCGGTACAGCAGGCTTATGGCTCGCTGCTCCACCCCCTTCCCTGGCCAGTCCACTCCGATCTAAAAAAATTGGGGGTAAATGACCAACTTTTTTAGATCGGAGCAAATGGCCTTTGCCCCTAGATGGCTTCGCACTGGCAGCAGCGTCACGTAACACAACTGCCGCCAGTGCAAAGCCATATCGATGGAAAGTTTCCATCTAGAGGTACCCCTGGAGATGGGCCTCCAAAGATCTTGAAGGTATCTTGACACTCAACTTATTTTCATGCATTGACTACCTGGTTGAAACCCAGTCTGATGCTGTCCAGTGGTGCAGCTATGGCTGGATCTCGGGGCCAAAGTCCAAGGACCATCCAGAGAGTGGTAGGTGATAGAGGAAGTGGAAAACAAGTGTGGAGTTAGTACCACAAACCTATGTGAACTAAGCTTTAAGTATGTGAGCGAAGAGTGAGTATTGTGTGTATGCCTTTAAGGGGTTACGTGCAGGTGCTGGTGTTGTGTGAGAGTTTTGTAATTGGATACTGGAAGCTTCTTGGGATCTATTTCAAACCTACTTTCAGTAAATGAATGAGTCAGCCCTGAAGCTCTGGTATTGAGAAAAGTATATTAGCAACTGGCATGTTTACCAATTGTAAGAGTAATAGAAACTGCTTTTAATCTATCACAAATGTATATCCATTGTGGAAGGTTTGAGCTTAGTTTTTCTACTGCACATTCAAATGGTTGGAGAAAAATCCTTTTGTTGACTAACAATCCATAAGGCTTTGTAGGAGAATTTATTTATTTGAGTTGTACCCTGCCTTTCTACCAAACACGGCACTCAAGGCAGCACTCAAGAATGCATATGTCTTTGGCAAATTACCAATTTATCAAAACATTTCATAGTCAAGAGGCAGCATGTACATGGTTATAGATGCCCATTTTATTATTTATTGCTTAAAATTTATTATCCTTAACTACAACAAAATGGTACTTATTCCCAAGTACATGTGTCTTGCATGAAGGCAGTGGAAGCAAGCTCAATGTTATTTCTCAGGTAATGCCACTATGACTCGAGAAATAAAATTGAGAGGCACTATGATTTAAGTGAGTTTAAAATGCAAAACAAGACATGCTCAGAGTATTTCTTTTTATATCCAGGTTGGCAAACAGCACCCCCCCACACACACCTTACATAACAGGAATGTAAAAGATGGAATGATGGGTGGGTGGGGGGGGAGAAGACAAAAGTTAATTGTGTGCTTCACAACTCAAGTCCTATGCATAGCTGTGAAAAGGAATCTTATGTAAGACAATTAAGTCCAGGGTCAAAACTGACCTAACTTCACTACTGATGCTGCAGGAAATGAAGCAGCCATGTATTGTCTTGCCCATGCCTTTCCCAGATGTTCTGTCTGCCCCACTCATCATAGTGACCAGAACACCAGATTTGTCAAATGGCCTGTGAAAGAGTGTTATCACACAGTGAAAACTGAGTTTGTTAACCGTTGCTTCTCCGCCTGCACGTTTGTCCCTCATTACTTCCTCTTTTGAAAGAGGAAGTAAACAACGTGCATGTGGCCCATTCAGTAGGCCATTTGATCATGCTGCTTCTCCTGTACACAGCAGGACATAGCGGCAACTTACGGCTTTAAAAATAAGTCGGATTTTCTGAGGTATTTTATTGTTGTGCAAAGAAGGCTAGAAGGGGTGGGAGGCGTGCGGGAATCAGACAACGTCATGAGAGGGACCCGCGAAAATCCGTGAGTACCCAGTAATGCTTGTCTGATGGAGCTCAAAGACAGAATTCAAGTGGAACAAGCTGTGGAACTTTGTGTTCTGCTTCCTTAGATATTTAAAGCTACTGCACAAATCCCACTCATGCAAATGTGTATCTTGGTAGTGATTTAAACAATATATGTAAACACGGCTTTCAGTAAATTAAGTACCACTGTGATTGTTTACAGCCTTTCAACTACAGCCACTACAGAATGCATTCAATCCTGGACTCAAGCTAAGAAATGTATAAGAAATGCTTCTGTTGACATCCAAACAGAGGAGTTGTCAAAAATTTCTCCAGATTAATCTATCTTTACATACCCTAAACCCGGAGCAGCAGATGGTAGATATCCAGATGTTTGGGACTTCAACTCCCAGAAGTCCCTGTCAGCACAGCCAATGGTCAGGAATGCTGGGAGTTGAAATCCAAAACATCTGGATCTCTGCTTTCTACCCAAGCCTCCCCTAAACAGCTCAGCATGCATGGTAAGTGAAGACAATATTATAAACCAAAGTTGTATGTATTACCTATTTTTTTACTACTATTGTATTCAATAAATGAAAAAAAATCAGTAAACAGTGAAATACAGATAATCAGATCTAAAGTATGCAAAAGAAATAATGCAAGCAGCTAACGGAGCTAATAGATATTTTACTTCTACCTACAAAACCAGCATAACATATCTTTGATACAGTGGTACAATATCACGTTTTGTGAAGAATTGCTGGCACAAATGTTGCTATTCCAAATCCTAAGCACTAAATCCATCCAACTTTTGGTATATTAGAGGTAATACAGTGAAACCCATTTGTTATGGATTACTCAGCAGAAAGAAATGTGATTCAAAAATATGGCCAAAGACTATCATAACTGAGACCCTTCTTCCTGGCTTTCATATTTCACATCCCTTCTTCTATTTACCTTTATTGTTATTTGGATATGATTTTATACACCACCTTGTACAACCTTGCTTTGTTTTGAAGAAAACTGATAAGTGCATTCCACAGAAATGCAGTTTGCAATATCCTGTTATAGAAAGATACTGAGTATTCCTTTGTAGTGGTCAATTTGGCAAAATATACTTGTAATCTCATTGAGTATTTTAGCTCTGTATTGGTGCTAAAGAGATTTCTATTCCTTTTTATAGTGTTACAGGGCAAATATTCTGGAAGCCCAGAAAAGCAAATTATAGAAACCTTAATACACACTTAGTAAAACCATATTAGCCTTGAGAGGGGCAATTTATCTTTCTTTGCAAAGTGGTTATGACAGCTACTGAGTCATTTACTCCATCCGGTGTTCTGATTCTCCCCGAGTTTTCTATTAACATAAACCGTACGGGAAAACATCATCAACATGGCCTTTCAAAATGCATCTCCTAGTACTTTTTTTGTCATTCTACAATATAAATTTGGTAAGACTATGATTTTAAAAGACAGATAAGAGTTAGGGCCAGTTCATATTGTTATAAATTGCTCATGCAGAGTAGCCTGAATGCAGCCACCTGGAATAAATAACATCTGACCTAGTACATCCCCAGGAATAGCTGCTATGCTGAAACATGTGCTGTCCTGCTCATGAAATTGGCTCCCAAGAAATAGTGGGCATATCTAGGGATGTTCTGGGTCAATCATTGCTTTCTTCATTTGGCTGCATTCTGTGGGATGTTCAAGCCTCATGAAGCCATTTGTGAACATCTGAACCAGTTGTTAGAAGAAATTAAAACAGCTCTTTGTTGTACTGTACATTTCCCTTCAGAAGGTGTGACGGCCACACAGATAGCAATGCTCCATGGGGTAAACTGGCTTACCATTATTGATTCCACAGACAACAAATTTGTTACAGTGTAAGTTAACTGGGCTAGCTGTCCCCACCCCCTTGTTAAACAAGAGGTATGTTGCAGCTGAGCTTCTCATTTACTTCTATTCGTTTATTTCACTTCTCAGTCGCATCGCCTTCCCAAGTATAAAAACAATACAAACATATTCATAAACCCATATTAAAGTCACAGGGCAGTATCTGTAGTTATAGGTTTCAGCAAGTTGTAGTTAGATTTATTAGAACTAGTTTGGCGGAATGTCTGTGCAAACTTATCTCTGTCAGGATTCTCAGGGAATTCTCTGGCCTTGAGCCATTTAGAGTTCCCTGGGAAAGTGATAGAAAGTGATAAGAGTGTTTAGAAAGGGGGGCTTCTTGAAGGAGTCACTCAGATTGTAGCAGTGTGGCCCTGTTTGGACATGGGCATGATTTACATGCCAAGCCCCTGTCTGTCAAGTGGCTTTGAACAAGACTGCTAGTGCAACAGGGAGTGATTGGATGTTAAAATAACCTCAAATTAGTGAAAATGCTGATTTCTGGAACAGGGCAGGTCAGCGGAACTTGCAGAAGGGAGCTCCACTGACCTGTTCCACTGTGGAAATGCTAGTTTTTGTAGGGTGACCATATTTGGGAAACCAAAAAAGAGGACACCCAGTGGGGTGGGTGGTGGGTAGTGTGTGGCAAAGCGGCTTTCTGGAGTCTCTGGAAAGCATGTCATTCACTCCCACCGCCTTAAAGGCCCCAATTGGAACAAAGGAGGGAAAAGAGTGTCATTCCCGCCCTCCACTGCTCCAATCAGGGCCTTTTCTATAATGTCTGAGAATGACACACTTTCCCCTTCAAGGCCCTGATTGGAGCATTGGGGGGGAAATGACACACCTCCAGAAAGCACGTCATTCCTTCCCACCATGCTAATGCGGCCTGAAAAGGGAAAGCGTGTCTGTCCAGGACATTATAGAAAATTACAGAAAATCCCCCGACACCCAGGATAGAACAAAACCCAGGATGAATCTAGGGAAATCCTGACAGTTGGTCACCGTAAGTTTTCGGGGTACTTTTATGAAGCGCTAACTCCCTGTCGTGCAAACAGTGGGTCCCCCACAACCAACGAAAGAGCAGCAGCCCCATTGGATGCTACCCATTTTTAACTAAAATGAATTTTAAGAAAATACAATTTCAAAATATCTGGCAGCAGTAGACACCACAAAAAAATTCAATTAAATGCCAGGGAAAATATAAGAGTTTTTAAAGCCCTCATAAAAGCAGCCACAGATGGGACCAGTCATATCACTCTTTGGAAGAAATTCCAAGGGTAGGAGCTACCACTGAGAAGACCCTATCTCTAGTGCTTACCACCTCACTGATCTCAGTGGTGGGCTCTTAAGCAGGGCCTCCAAAGATTCATTCATTTCATTTATTAAATTTCTATACCACCCCATAGCCAAAGTTCTTCGGGCAGTTCACAAAAATTAAAAACCATTAAAATAAATTACACAAATTAAAAAATAAGCATTTGCATGGAAACAGATAACACACACACATGGCCAACATATATCTAAAAATGATATTTAAACAATCAGACAGCCCAAGACATGAATAAATTCATTATAAGATCATATTTAAGATGATCTTAAAACACACGCCTGGAAATCCTGTACCTGCTGCATTAGTTGCCTGGAAATGCACTGGCAAGCAATGGAGCTGATACAGGATTGATCTAGCCATTTAGCCCCAATGAGGACTCGAGTGACTGAATTACTCTTAGCTCAGAATAAACTTAGGCCAGATCTACACCAAGCAGGATATTGCACTGTGAAAGCGGTATGAAAGCAGTATATAAAAGGCAGGAGCCATACTACTGCGTTATAGTGGTATTGAAGTGCACTGACAACTCTTGGGCCCATTGATGCATACCATATACTGCTTTCATACTGGTATATCCTGCTTGGTGAAGATCTGGCCTTTGTTGCTTCTTGAATCAACCACCAAATAATACAATGTACTTGCCCCAATCTAATGATTTCTGAAGGGTGCAGGAGCTTTGGATATGCACTTGTAGGCTAACCAGATAAAATCCAGGTCAGGGTTCATGTAACCTTAACTGTTGTGATGAAGAGGGAATTTCACCAGGAACTAATTGCATACAAATGACACTGGCTGAAATTCCCTTTGCTCTACAACTGTTAAAGTTACATGAGCCCTGACCTGGATTTTATCTGGTCACCCTATGCACTTGACATTCCCTTGCCTAGAATGCTTTCTCTTCCATTTCAATGGAAGTATCCAATCTGTGCAGATTCTTTGGTATATGGCATTTGTTCACCCCATTGAACTGGGGTGAACAAAGCACACAGTTCCAGAACTTAATTTTCTGTAGTTTACACAATACACAACTTGCCCATCCTTGCAGCATAAAAACGTTATGTAAAAATACCCATGTAAACAAGCCCATTTGGTTTTTTCTCTCTAAGATAGAAAACAAATCTTCCTGAAGCAATTCAGATACACTGTTTGTCTAAGTGTGTACAGTAAGTACAGCAGGTCATCCTCTAAAAACATGTAATCCAAACAAATAGCTGAACAAAACTCCTGGGGCAGGGTGCGGCGTGGGGGAAGGGGGAAAAAAACACCCAGTACAGAAGGTTCATGAATATTAATGGTTGGGAGAAAAATGAAACACATTTACCATGGATCACTAAATATACAGGCATATCGTTTTGTCTGGAATGTTCTCTTTCTCAGCAAGATCAATTGCATTTTTCAGAATATAAGTACTGTCGGTAAGAGCTAGAATCACGCTATGTGAAATATGATAGATTTCTTAATGAGGATGTGAAATATTGCACTGAGACCCTTCTTCCTGGAATCTTAACAAGTTAGCACCAGAAGAATATAATTCATTAAGACTGGAAAGAAAATAACAAAAATCAGGACATTTGCTTATTGCTCTGTGTTTACATAGCATCGCCACACTGACTAAACCCCCTGGGTTCTGGTTTTAATATTTTCATGGCTTTTTGATAGAATTAATTTTCAGCTTGCTCTGTAATATTATGACTGTTGTACCATGTATGTTAAAAGCTAGATTTATTGGAGAATATTTCACTAAAGGGAAATAGTTGTGATGTTATATTTCATTTCCCAGGGATGCTTAGGGGACATTAATCATGTAGATACTTTAAGCACAATGCAGTACCTTGAGTAAGGTTTCAGTTTATGTGAATAAACATTTCTAAGTGACAAAAAAATCATTTCAGATTAAACTGCCTCTTTCTGATTTGCGGCTGTGTTTGGACTAGATGCAGAAGTTTAATCAGAGTCAATTTAACTTTTCTGCTTCTATTTAATAATGTGGAATCACCAACTCCCCTGCTTGCTAGTATGAATTAGCCTGGATTTGTTTTTCACAGCAAAGCTAAATCGCATTTGGCTTGATTTTATTTTCCTTTAAAGTGAACAATTTATAGAGCAAATTCCACTTTTTGATATAAAATTAAATACAGGCGAAGAAGACTGCGGTGCAGTTCCTTTACAAATCTAGAGTAGCATAATGGCAAACCTTTTTAGGGAAGAACAAGTATTGCATATCTCCTTGTAGTGATTTGTCACTACAAAGCAGACTGTGAGCATCAATTTATGGCCATCTTAATATGCAGAAGCACAGAGACTGGATATTCAAGTACCACAATTCCAGAAGTGCAGCCCAACCTTATCCATCCAGGCTTGGAAGTAACATTTTCCATTGGATTTACAGCCCAGTAAGTGTACGTAGGATTTCATCATTAATGAAAATGCATTAGTGTCATGGATGGGCGGATCAAAAGAAGGAAGGAAGGAAATCCGAACTTTCAGAACATCCTGAGGGTAGGTGGTCCATTAAAAAAAACAAGCAATGGTGCATGAACACAGGTAGGAACCCGTAGTGACTGAAATAGACTGAAATGGCCTTTTCTAGAAGCTGCCTTTCTTTTGTTTGGATGTCAGAACTGCCATGGTCAATCAGGCCAGAACCTACACAGTTTTTGTCTCTTCCCCAACTGTAACCAGCCAGAGGCCTCTGGCAATTCATATGCTTCTGTGAATGACTATTCACAGCCGATGGGGGTGAGGATAACATCTCCACACCTTCTGGTATGAGGGCATATTTATTTTATTTTAAGTCAGGCAGAGTTCTCTAAATATTGAGTGCCATTTACTCAGATTGTCAACCCTATGAATAAGAATGTCATGAAACTATTTTCATAAAGTGGCTATATTTGTCAATGAGTTTTTCCAGCAGGCACGTAAGCAAATGGAGTTCACTGTCACCCGCGCCCCATGACCCTGGGAGGAAGGGATGATGCCACCATTGCTACACCAGTATCTCCACTTTGCAAACAAGCAAGGGAAGAGAAGAGGTCAAATGGGGCCTTTCCCATCTTTGAGGGAGCCTACTTCCATCAGCCCTTCCATTCTGAACCCTGAGGTGAGGTTTTTTTTTGTTGTTTTTTTGCCATTGGGGATGAGACACCAAACAATGCCAAATATTGAGACGGTTCATATATCACAATTAGTCACTGTAGGTTAATTAATCCACAGGTCTCCAGGACGCACAGCGGCTGCCAATTTAAATACGCAAAATGGGTTCCTCTAAGGTTGTTTAACCTATGGTGGCTTATCATGACATATGAACTGTCCCAATGTCTTCCTTAGGGTGACCAGATTTTGGAAACCAAAATCCCGGTCCCCCCCCGCCACCCCACCCACCCAAAACAACCCCCCTCACCAAGCCACCCCCCAAAAAAAACACCAGCCCGGATCTACCGGGTTCTTTTCCACCGCCCGCCGGGTCCTCTGCCACCGCCGCCCGCTGGGTCCTGCGCCGCCGCCGCCCGCTGAGTCCTCCTCCACCACCGCCAGCCGGGTCCTCCACCGCCGCCGCCCGCCGGGTCCTCCGCTGCCGCCGCCTGCCGGGTCCTCCTCCTCCGACGAGCCCCGAGGAGGCCATAGGCTGCGTGGAAGAGGCAGGAGAGGGCTGATTACATCACTTCCGGATTCGGCCCTCTCCCGCCCCTTCTGCGCGGCCTCTGGCCTCACGAGCCCGGCGGTGGCAGACCCGGCAGCCGGCGGTGGACCTGGCGGCTGGCGTTGGAGGAGGACCCGGCGGCCGGTGGCAGCGGCGGCGCAGGACCTGGCGGCCGGTGTCGGAGGAGGACCCGGCAGGTGGTGCCGGTGTCGGAGGACCCGGCAGGCGGCGGTGGTGGCGGAGGAGCCCAGGAAGCGGCCGCTCCAGCAGGTAAGTGCCCCCCCTCGCACCTCCTGCCTCCCGCCTCGCGCTCCTTACCTGCAGGGGCGTCCGCTTCCCTCCAGTGCTCGAATCTACTGAGAAACAGGCTTCCTGGCCTGTCTCTCAGGAGCGCGCCAGGTGATGACGTCATCACCCGGCGCGCTACTGAGGGACAGGCCGCGAAGCCTGTTTCTCAGTAGATTCGAGCACCGGAGGGAAGCGGACGCCCCTGCAGGTAAGGAGCACGAGGCACGAGGGAGGTCACTTACCTGCTGGGGCGGCCGCTTCCCGGGCTCCTCCGCCGCCACCGCCGCTGGGTCTACTGCCGCTCGTCACTTGCTGCCACTGCCGCATGACCCCCCGCCACCCCGGTTTGCCCCCGCCGCCCTCCGGTTGGCGCGGATCGCCCTAGGTTTCCCGGTTAGGCCTGGGAAACCCCGGGCCATCTGGTCACCCTAGTCTTCCTGCTAAATGAGCCTCAGATACTGGTAGGACATGCAACAGGACCTCCTTCCGATGACCTTAGGGAGTGGGAACGTTCTTAGTGTTGGAAGTGTACTTACACTTTTCTGGTCCTAAGCCATTTAATGTTTTAACATTAATAATTGACGCTTAAAATTGTGCCCTGAAAGAAACAAGGTGTCAATGAAGATGGTACAACAAAAGAGTAACATACCCCTGATAATTGGTTCTGAATTTGGTTCTGAAGTTAGGATTCAAAGGAACCAGATACATTTCAGTTCAAAGGCTTATTTATTATTTATTTATTTTTAAAAGACCAAAATAGAGACTGGCTTAAATTGTAAAAGAAGAATTACACAGTGGAAATACTAGGGCCAGTAACGATACTGGTATAAAACAGGGGGAAAGATAGAAGCTTCAGGTGTGTTTGAGCACTATCAAACATACATCTATACTCTGTCCTGGTAACATTTAGGTTATAGTACCCAGTTACCTGAAGCAATTTCAAATTGAGTTTTTCAACTTTTACCCACATCTGCCAAGACAAAATAAGATGCTGGATGCAGTGGCCACGCACAGTGAAACTTGTCGGTGATGAAATGTTAGTTCAAAATTGTAGCTCAAGCTGTGTGTAAGGTGAGATGAGGTGCACTGCCTTTGTGCAACTCAGCTTGAATTTAAACTGAGCAAATCTGTGCAGCTCCATTTGCTACCTAATGTAGCTGTAAAGGTGCTGTGTCCCTTTGGTCTTCAGCATTCACAATACAACCTTCAGGTTATTGAAGATTCTCCCTATTTCAGTCAAATCAAAAAGGGTGTGTGTGTAAATTGTCATATCCTTGTATGCCTTCATTGCATTTTCTATGTTGATTTCATCAAACAGAAATAACATCACATAACATAACTTATAAAATAAAATAAACCTTCTATTTTTCTTTGTCCAGGAATGCAAGGGACATGTTAATTGGCACGGAGAGTTCAGAAATAAGAAGTCCAAAGTCCCCTTAGATAGACAAAAATAGTGGTATTGTTCTTTGGAACACAGTCAATGAGAGAAAGGAAAACAGCCTGGAATTAAAGCCCAGTTAAGCTGGACTTCCTGATTCTAAATCATATTATTGAAAAAAGAAATAGCTTGAAACCAAATATTTCAATTTTATTAGGTTGTGGATGAGACATTAGTAAGCAAAGCTGTTTTGACTGAGTTCTACATAATAGCCAGAAGTGAAGGCCAAATGAGAAATTATACTGCAAAGACAACTCCGAATATCACAAAATACAGTTAGAACTAAATATAAGGAGCTACAGCAATGACCCATCTAGCACAGTACTTCCAACCTACATCAATTAGTGTAGCAGCTTTCAAGGTCTCATGCAAAGGTCTTTCCTAACTTTGCTCCTCGAGATCCTTTGAATGGAGATACTGAAGACTGAACCTGGAATCCAAACATTCAAATGCCTCCCTTCCCAAGTCTAGATGCCGCGTGTAAAGGATTGTAGCTCCTGTTGAACAATGAACAACTTACAGGCTGGGTTCACACAACACGCTAAGCCACACTCAGTGGTTGAATGTGGGTTGTTTTTGAACTGTGGGTTGTTTGTTGAATCGTGGGTTGGTGTGTTGTCTGAACCCAGGACATTTTCTGCAGGGTGGCTTGTTAACCACCCTGAACAACCAAAAAACAAACCATTGGTTGTCAAGGTGGCTTGTTCAAGAAAAATCAGCCGCACTGCATGGTTAACAAGCCATCCTGCAGAAAATGACCTGGGTTCAAGCAATATGCTAACCCACAGTTCAACAAACAACCCATTATTCAAAACAACCCACATTCAACTACTGAGTGGCTGAGTTCGGACAACACTTTAGGCAACGGAGGGGGGAATAGCATACTCACGGTGCATTATTTTTGTGGTGCCCACCACACTAAATGTTGCTCCTCCCCCCGTTGGGCGGCTGAAAGTCCCATGTCCTTCTGGGCTGCTGCGTCTCCTCCCTCCCTCCGGCCATATCCCATAATTCACTGCAAATTTTGCTGGCTGTATTGGAGCAGCCAGGGTTTTTTGGGTGCTCCGGCCAGCGAACTCTATGACCAAGTGGAATAATACACGGAGAGAGGGGGGTTCCCTCCACACAACACTTTATTTAAACAACGGATTTCGGGATAAACAATGTGCAAGCCAATTGTTTTTCTCTGTTGTTTAATTGCCCAAAATAGCGTACAGTCAGTTGTGTGTGCACTGTGTGTTGCCCTCCACATGACACAATAAGCAACACAATGGACGGTTGCCTCTTCCCCCCTCCATTGATTATCGTGTCGTCCGAACTGAGCCAGTGTGTGTTGAAATATTGTGTGAATATTTCAGCTTGGTAAACAATGGTCCAGGTATGGCTGGAAATATGTATAGAGAATGGCCCAGTGAGATCCTGTATCTTCCAAGATAGCACAACTTTAAACAACTCAGATAATTTTAATCTTTTGAATTGCATTGATTTGGTAAAATAATCAGTGTGAGGCATGCACACACCTTTCATGCCCATATTTTCAAAATCTGAAGTGAGACTTAAATGGGCACATACTGGCTCAGTTCGGACGACATATTAAGCAACGGAGGGGTAAATTACGTACTGACCGTGCGTTAGGCAGGAGGAGCTCCACAGACGACACACTGCAGCCGGCGCTGCTCGGAACCGGCAAACGCCCCTGCGGCGGCCATTTTGGTTGCAGCTTCTCCTCCATGTGTCCCCCAGCCGTATCCCAGCATGCACCGCGAGTTCTGCTGGCTGCTTAGAGCGGCTGGGGTTTTTTGGCTGCTCTAGGCAGCAGAACTCTATTCGGAAATGGAATAGTCCACGGAGAGGGGGGGGGCTGAATTCTGACAATACTTGAAACAATGGGGCTTTGGGCTAAACAATGTGCAAGCCCGTTGTTTCGCTCTGTTGTTTAAAGTGCCTGATTAACGTACTGTCAGTTGTGTGTGCGTTGTGTGCTGCCCTCCAGACGACACAATAAGCAACACAACTGACAATTGTTCCCCCCCTCCTCCGTTGCCTAATGTGTCGTCCGAACTGAGCCACTGAGTCAGTTTCAGCAATCCATTAGCAGCAGATTTGTGCAAATGTACTGCTTACAAGGGGAGGTTTATTCACATGAACCTTAGAACTGCAAGCTCATGCAAGGTTGTGTCTCCTTTTTCCAATTCACCTCTTGCCATTTTTTTTTCTTTTTGCAGAATTGCAATCCCATCTGAATGCGCAGCTCTATTGTTGTAGCACTCATGTAAGTGCACCTTTTACATGAACAGGTATATTTACTGAACTTGGCTACTAGCATACGGTTGGAACTGGTCCTATGTTTCTTTCCATCTCGTAGAACTGATGCTGTGTGCCTGCTTTCAATCGTGGTACAATTTAAACAGCAATGATGTGAAGTTGGTATTCTTTTGAGGCTTACTCACCAATAGCAGTGGTGCTAGTCAACACTGAGAGAAAGAGCTCCAAGACATCAATATGACAAAAATAAATAAATAAATAAATAAGGGCAGACAAAGGTGAGAAATTAAAGAAAGAAGTTCTAAAGGCAGCATTTACATCTTGGCAAAGTGCCATGTCAGTGTGTGACTCAGCTAAAGAGCAAAAGATAATGAGGACAAGTTGACATTCAGGATGGAATGAGTACAGAAAGCTCTGGCAAATAATTTTAACTGCCTCCAAAAAAAAAAGGCACATTGAACTTGTAACATAGCTTTAACACAAAGATTTATTTTTCTTGTGCATTTCCTAGTCCTCCACTTCAGTCCCTTTAACCTGGATTCAAACAATGAAGTAAATTCTGTACAGTATTATTTTTATGTTCATTAGTAAGGAAAATTATTCAGTCAGTTCATTACTCTTCAGTTTGGGATTTTAGGATTTCCTGTGGCTGCGTCTGACTCTGCAATTGCTGCTATTTTGAGAGTGCCAGACCAGTGTGCATTGTCAGTCAGATTACAAACCATTATTGCTTTTGCTTTCTTTTCTGTTTCGCTTAATTTGCAGCCAGCCCACAGAAAGTCCATTGCTCCATTTTTCAATGTGCCTCTGCACTACAATGGCCCATATTAACCTTCAAAGGAAGTCAGTTTAACAGGCTTTAAGAAAAAAACTTAATAGTTTGCAGCTGCCAGATAGAAGTATTTGATGAAAGAGAGAATCAGAGCTAGCTGAGCCTGCCTGTTGATTATTTTAATCAACTGGCTCAATCCATTTTTTGGGGTGCAAATGCAAAAGATAATGCAAACAAAGTCTGAAGCTGACTGGGAAGGCAAATGATTAACAAATAGGGCTATATAGCAAATGAACTGGATGGGTGGAGGAGAATCTTAGCATCGAATTCACAACAAAAGATCCAGACAGATGACTCTTGACATAAGCTTTTTGTATGCCCTTCAGTGTTGGAGACTCTCCCTTCTGCTCCAAGAAGTCTACTATGCTTGGGTGCCACCGCCACTGTACACAAACGCCAAACAAGACGGAAGAGGAGGGTGGTGCAAGTGGTGTTTTACAATGGGTGGAAAGGTTATGGCTCCTCTTTTCAGTTCTTCAGAATGAGTATAGTCCCAAATAGACAAAGCTTTCAAACCAATTAAAAGCAAGGGGGTGGATAAGAAGAGAGGACGTATCAGAGTTTTTAATTTATTTTGCTTACAATGAGCTCCATTCCTGCCAGAGCCCACATAAAGAATAGGCATGTTTGGGCACCTGCTGAGGGCCCACATCCCAACAGGGGCCCACTGACAAGAACCCCCTGGCGTTGCTCCTCCTCTCCACCATCACAACCTGCTTGTTCACCTACTCATCACTCTGCCCCAGAAGAGTGGTGAGAAGGAGGAGCAGTGTATGCCATTGCCTACTTACTAGGGTGACCATATGAAAAGCAGGACAGGGCTCCTGTATCTTTAACAGTTGTATTGAAAAAGGAATTTCAGCAGGTGTTTGTTTGCATGCAGCACCTGGTGAAATTCCCTCTTCATCACAACAGTTCAAGCTGCAGGAGCCCTGCCTAGCATGGCCAGCTACGAGAGTGCAGGGCCCCTGCAACTTTAACTGTTGTGATGAAGAGGGAATTTCACCAGGTGCTGCATGCAAACAAATGACACCTGCTGAAATTCCTTTTTCTATAAAACTGTTAAAGGTACAGAAGCCCTGTCCTCCTTTTCATATGGTCACCCTACTAATTGCTCATTGGCTCCTTGCCTGTCAAGTACGCAAGGGGTACCAATGATGAGAAAGAGCAGGAGGAGCAGTAGCAGCTGGTGATAATGGTGGGGAGAAGGTTGACTCACTGATGGAGAGGGCCCATTGAGGGGGTCTTGCGCAAGGGCCCTTCAGAGCCTGAAACCAGCAATGCCTTCTGCCACAGTCCACATCTATTGCAAGGTAGTGAGCCAACATTGTTATTTGAAAACCCTAAGTAATACCTTAGAGTTGTACGAGGGAACACATAATGTCTATTTTAAGAGTGGCGTGAGGGAGTGGTCACAGCTGTTGCTTTTGCCTGCTGCTCACCTCTTTGCTATTTTTTTTCACAGCAAAGAGAAAGATCAGTAGCACAATAAAGAAAGGGGAATGGGGTAAGAGAGGGGAGGCATCATGTGACATGGCTGGAGGGAGTGGGAGAAAAGAGCTACTGACATGGCTGGGGTGGGCTGAGTGTTGGGACAACACCTGGGTTCAAATCCCCACTCAGCCATGACACTCATGGGTGGCCTTCCACCAATCACTTGCTCTCAGCTCGAGAAGCTGTTTCTGAGTCAGAATGCAGCCAATAGGTGAGATACACATCTCTGGCCCTTTCTACACCTAAGGGTGTAGAGGGAGGGAGGGGGCGATCCCGGTCTTACCTGCTTCCGGGATCGTCCCCCAGCTTCTAAACAGAAGCGCGACATCCTGGGAGGAAAGGGATGTCGCACCTGTCATTTTTTAAACAAGACACAGGGAGCTGTCACACGTTGGAAAAGGTAAGGGAATCCCCCCTGCCTCCACCCACCCCTGCCATCCTGGGGATGGTGGAATTGCTTCCCCCTCCCCCATGGGCACGGAGCCACCCCGTGTGGCTCCGTGCTCATTTTAAAACCCAGGATGGTGGGAAAGCCAGGATATCCCTGGTCTCCACTCTCCTGGGGTTATCCCAGGGTTGTCCCTAGGTCATCCCCAGGATCTCCTGTGCACCATTTAGATGCACAGGGATGACCTAGGGACAACCCCGGGATACATCCCTGGTGTAGACATAGCCTGAATGTGGCAAAGGCAAAGCACACCGTTTACTCTGGGGAACTAGTAGCCACTGATAGCCTTCTCCTCCAGCCTTCTCCTCCAACCCCCTTTTAAAGGCCATCCAAATTGGTGGCCATTACTACTTCTTGTGGTAGCGAATTCCATAATTTAACTATGCGCTGTGTGAAGAGTGCTTCCTTTTATCTGTCCTGAATCTTCCACCAACCAACGTCAAGGGATGAACCCAGGTTCTAGAAGTTTGAGAGAGGGAGAAAAAAATGTCCCCCTTTCCACATTCTCCACACCATGCATAATTCTGTGCACCTCTATCTTGCCTCCTTTCACTTGCCTCTTTCTAAGCTAAACAATCCCAGATGTTGTAACCTTTCCTCATAGTGGAATTGCTGCAACCCCCTTGATCATTTTAGTTGCCTTTTTCTGCACTTAGCAGGGATGAAAGCCTTACAGAATAATGGTGGAAATTACATGCTTGGTGCGGAGTGGAGCATATATTAGGCCCCCTCCACAAGGATGCGCTTTTGCGCCCGTTTGTGGTATTATGCGCACTATCGCGGAGGCGCATTTACGCCTCATCCCTCTGCACGGGAGGCAGCGAGAGGCGTTGAAGCGCATTATCGCTTTTCTCCGACGCGCGTTTTAATTGTTCACATGCGGGGCTTCGGGAGGAGGAAACAGACATTTTAATTCGCTTTTTGCCTAAAGCCAACCCCTTTCCCAGCCCTCCCTTCCTGTACTCCACCCACAGGAATGTACCTGCCTGCCTACGTAATTTCGGGTTGCCTGGCAACGAGATGGGAGGGGGGGAGAGGGCAGAGCTGAGCGGGGGGAAAAAATGCCTTCAGGTTACGCGCACCTTCGCGCGCGTGCATATGCATACAAGCACGTGATCAGAGCCAACCCCTTTCCCAGCCCTCCCTTCCTGTACTCCACCCACAGGAATGTACCTGCCTGCCTACGTAATTTCGGGTTACCTGGCAACGAGATGGGAGGGGGGGAGAGGGCAGAGCTGAGCGGGGGGAAAAAAATGCCTTCAGGTTATGCGCACCTTCGCGCGCGAGCATATGCATACAAGCACGTGATCTGAGTTTCGTCGACCGTTGAGTTCATTTACCTAGGCGACACCAGAGAAGCAAGTTTGGTTCCCCTTTTCTCTTTCTGAAACGCCATTTTGAGCTGGACGGGAAGAGAAGGCGAGATGGCTCCTACCTCGATTTCTCGTTCCCTCATTTATGCGATTCAACTTCTGATCGCAAATATGCACGTTACATTGACTTGCCTAAGGAGAACGATTCAACGGAGAAGAAGAAGAAGACGAATCATCATGAGAAGGCTCCAAGAGAACAACTCTTATCTTTTAAGACTCCAACAAGATAGACTCCAAGAGAATTTATTATATGTTCCTTTGATGAAAAAACAGAGACCAAGAAGATGGTGGTGCTTCCCCAGGAGTCGTGACTGGTGGGAAAACGATGTTCTAGCCCTCTGGGGTGATGAGCAGTGGCTAGAGAACTTTAGGATGACCAGAGCAACCCTTTTCCAGATTGCAGACCATCTTCGGCCATTTCTAGAACGTCGCAATACGAACATGAGGGAAGCCATTCCAATGGTGAAGCGCGTGGCCATCTGTATATGGAGGCTAGCAAATCCTGGTGGTTACCGGGTGGTGGCTCAGCAATTTGGGATCGGTAGAACAACGGCAGCCATGATCGTTGTGGAGGTCTGCCTAGCCATGGAGCATGCGCTTCTGAGAAAAACAGTTTGCCTTGGCAATGTTCCAGAGGTGAGTCTTATTTTTTATTATTTGGGATAGGAAAAGATGGGCTAGGCTGTTATATAGGTGGCCAAATGGAACTTGATCATTGTATCTCAAGCATGCCAGCCGATGAAGCAGTAATGATTTATTTTCCATTATTTATGTTTTCTCTCTCAGATCATGAGTGGATTTTCCAAACTGGGCTTCTTTCATTGTGTTGCAGCCACAGATGGATGTCACATTGAAATTGCCTGTCCTCCTAGGCAAGGCCCTGACTACATAAACCGGAAACGCTTTTTTTCCATGCTCCTTCAAGGCACAGTGGACCACCGTGGGCGATTCATGGATGTGGAAATAGGTTGGAGTGGGAGAAATCACGATGCCCATGTCTTCAGGAACTCTGCGTTCTTTGAGGCCATGGAAGCTGGTGTCTTCATCCCAGGGAACCCTACCATTACTGTTAATGACGTGCAGATTCCTCCACTGGTGGTGGCTGATTCCGCTTACCCCATTCGGAAGTGGCTGATGAAACCTTACGGCGGAGCCCTGGACCAGCAAAAGCAACATTTCAACCACTGTCTGTCACGGGCGAGGAATGTTGTTGAATGTGCCTTTGGAAGGTTAAAAGCACGGTGGAGATGCCTGTCGTCCAGGATAGAACTCGCTGAAGAAAACGTCATTTCTGTGATATCTGCCTGTGTCATTCTACACAACATTTGTGAAAGTCAAAGACATGATGTTGCATTGGATCTCCACGAAGCAAGGCAAATTGAACTGGCAACCCTGGGTGCCCCGCTGCCAATGGGGCATGAGGAAATTCAAGAAAAGGCTGCTGGGGAAAAGGTCAGAGATGCCTTAAGAGGCATGCTTTGGTCTCTGCGTGGGCAGAACCCCTAGGGAGGTGAGTGTTCAGTGTCAAACCCCTGTGCCAAACTTGTGTAAGCCATGTTTTCCCTAACTTTACTCTATTTACTCTATTTCAGCAAGTCACAGGAAGGAATCATGTGTCAAGACCTGCTCGAAGCATAAACAAATAAGGAAAGTATCCGCATAAAGTCTTCATGGCCTGAGAATGAATGAATGAATGAATGTGTAGAGGGTGGGATATTGTTATTACATCCTATGCTAAAACAATCCATCTCTAAATTTCCCTTAGAACATAGCATAGAGAGAACTGCAGGGGATCAAAGACGGTGTCGTGTGGAACCTCTGTGATGTGACCAGACCAGAAGGCAACCGCTTCCTTTTTCTGGATCATTCATTCCATTCTTCAAGCAAAAGCCAAGTCCCGCTCCAGGCAGCACTGACTGTGTTTATTCTTTTTTCATCAAGAAGAAGCTGCATTAGGAAATGAGACTACTTATAGACAATCCCTTTAGAATATGTGAATTTTATTTTCTATGTTGATTTCGCTTTTACATTGCTGTTTTGAGATGTTCAGTGACTTCAAAGTAACGTATGTTTCTTTCAATGTGTAATGCAATGCTGTTGCAAATGCTGTTAATTTTATTTTCTTTGCTGATTTTTCTTTTACATTGCTGTTAGTAATTAGATATTGTTATGAGATGTATGTTCATAATAATGTGACTTTCAACTATGTTTCTTTCAATGTCAAATTAAATGCTGTTGTAAATGCTGTTAATTTTATTTTCTATGCTGAAATTGTTGTTGCCATATTGCCATATTGTTGTTGCCATATTAAAAAGTGCTTATTTTAAAAATGCTTATCCTAAATAAAATATGTTCCTACAACTTTCAAACAATGTTGATAGTAGTATTCCTAGACAATAAGACTTCAGGTAACCCAACACACATATGCAGTACAGTGAACATTGCAGAAGGGCAAGTAACAGGACCACAGCCCATCCATGCCTACCTCACAGGGTTGTTTTTTTGAGAATAACATAGTACAATATAGTCACTAACATTCTCAGGTTTTCAGTTCAGGACACCCAAAGGTACATTCAGGACACCCAAAATTGTTGTTGCCATATTAAAAAGTGCTTATTTTAAAAATGCTTATCCTAAATAAAATATGTTCCTACAACTTTCAAACAATGTTGATAGTAGTATTCCTAGACAATAAGACTTCAGGTAACCCAACACACATATGCAGTACAGTGAACATTGCAGAAGGGCAAGTAACAGGACCACAGCCCATCCATGCCTACCTCACAGGGTTGTTTTTTTGAGAATAACATAGTACAATATAGTCACTAACATTCTCAGGTTTTCAGTTCAGGACACCCAAAGGTACATTCAGGACACCCAAAATTGTTGTTGCCATATTAAAAAGTGCTTATTTTAAAAATGCTTATCCTAAATAAAATATGTTCCTACAACTTTCAAACAATGTTGATAGTAGTATTCCTAGACAATAAGACTTCAGGTAACCCAACACACATATGCAGTACAGTGAACATTGCAGAAGGGCAAGTAACAGGACCACAGCCCATCCATGCCTACCTCACAGGGTTGTTTTTTTGAGAATAACATAGTACAATATAGTCACTAACATTCTCAGGTTTTCAGTTCAGGACACCCAAAGGTACATTCAGGACACCCAAAATTGTTGTTGCCATATTAAAAAGTGCTTATTTTAAAAATGCTTATCCTAAATAAAATATGTTCCTACAACTTTCAAACAATGTTGATAGTAGTATTCCTAGACAATAAGACTTCAGGTAACCCAACACACATATGCAGTACAGTGAACATTGCAGAAGGGCAAGTAACAGGACCACAGCCCATCCATGCCTACCTCACAGGGTTGTTTTTTTGAGAATAACATAGTACAATATAGTCACTAACATTCTCAGGTTTTCAGTTCAGGACACCCAAAACACATCTGGTAACTTTCCCACTGCTCCGAATAAACGCGACAGTGTTTAATCACTTACGCGCTGTTCGGGAATGGTGGTTTGACGGTTCCGCGCGCATGCGCGCAACCGCTAAACCGGTCCGCGGAAACATCGCAAACCGGAAGTGAGGCCTAGACTTCCTCACAATCCTTCAAGATGCCTAGAGGGAGGTATTGGGGGGATGCGGAGGTCCGCATATTATTGGCCTTCCTCCTCCAATCCTCCCTCGTTGGAAGGATTGTCAGGAGCAGCAGCCTCCCGACTATGAGGCTATTTAGGAGGGCGGCTGCTGCTCTGCAAACGAACAACTTTGTCCGCACTGCCCTGCAGTGTCGGACAAAGTTTAAGTACATTAAGGCGGGCTTCTTTCGGGCCATTGCTGCCCATGGGGAGCATCCCCCCTTCCGACAGCGTCCACCCTACTTCGTGGAATTCCGCGAGCTGTGGCGGAAGGCGGGGAGACCAACCCCTGAGGAGAGGCTGACCGCAGGTGAGTGAGTGCATTACCATTCTGCCCACTGCTCATTGTGTATTCTCTGGTGGATGTGCAGGTTGGGGGGGGGAAGCCCCAAAAACTATGACCCCTGACACAATGAGGCTTTAAGGTGGATTCCAGCATTCATCTTGGGGTGGGACTAGATGCCCTTCAGGGACCCTTCCACATTTTAATGTTATTTCCCTTTTTCCCTTCCCTCTTTTTCTTAGCCCAAAACAGGAGGGCGGAAGAGGCGGCTCCGTCTCCCGAAGTGGAGGAGGTTGGGGGGACTTCTCCTCCTCCTCCTTCTCCTCCTCGGATGACCCTCCGCAGAAGGGCACGTAAGTTAAATGCAAGCCAGATTAATTAGGAATACTATTTTTGCCCAGCGTACTTTAATAATATTATTAATATTAATAATTGTAATGATATATGTATTTATTTATTAATTAATAGACTCTCCCAACGGATCGAGGCGGGGAACACCATGATAGAAACTTAAAATAACATTTTTTTTCCAATTTTGAAGGGATACTCAGTCCATCGCCATCGCCGTCTGCGGAGGAGGTGGAGGAGGAGGTGCAGGAAGAGGAGGAAGAGGAGAATGCACCCCCACCTGTCTCACCTGCTGCTGTGTCTCCAGCAGGTAATAGAAGTTCCATTGCTTTGTATAATGTAGAGTACATTGAGCATATAAAATCCAGGTCAGGGCTCCTGTATCTGTAACAGTTGTAGAGAAAAGGGAATTTCAGCCAGTGTCATTTGTATGCAATTAGTTCCTGGTGAAATCCCCTCTTCATCACAACAGTTTAACCGACCTGGATTTTATGTGGTCACCCTATTGTACAGTACAGGACTAATGGTTTAAATTTTTAATTAAAAAATGAAAAACTATATTTACATTCCTGTAAATTGAATCGCATTGAATAGCCAATGTCATTGAGTGGTACATCTTGAACTGTTTTTCTGTTGGTTATATTATATGATTTTAAACACTTTTTTTTTCTTACCATCCCATGCAGTTCCCACTCAGGAGGAGCGGCTGGAGAGCCTAGAAAACGCCGTGGGAGGCATGCAGCAACGCATGTCCTCCATTGAGGACAAGCTAGACCGCATCCTAAATAAGTTATAAATATTTGTAAATAGTTGAAAATAATATTTGTTTAAAAAACTAAATCTTTATTTTTGTTACTAAAACATTGTTTTGGTTTTCCTTAGCATTTTCAGGTTGGTGCAGTATTAAGGAGGGATGCCTAACTGTTTTAATAATAGATAGGAAGCACAGTCCCAACCACACAGTGAGATATGAAAACTATATTTTAATGGTTAAATACAACATAAATAACAGCAAAAAATACCATAATTAACAGCAAATAACATAACAATTACATAAATAACAGCAAAAAATACCATAATTAACAGCAAATAACATAACAATTACATAAATAACAGCAAAAAAAACCATAATTAACAGCAAATAACATAACAATTACATAAATAACAGCAAAAAATACCATAATTAACAGCAAATAACATAACAATTACATAAATAACATCAAATAACAATTACATAAATAACAGCAAAAAAAACCATAATTAACAGCAAATTATTAACAATAACATAAATCATGTATTCTAAGGGGAGAACTTTAAGGGTTTTTTTACCTCCCGTGCCGTGCGCTTTATGCTTGGCTCACCTTGAAGTGGTGATGATGAGCGCTGTGGGGGTACTGTATGGGAGCACGGGAGCAGTGATTCGTCCAAGTCTTTGGTTAAAATGTCATTCTGGGGATTTTGCAACTGGGCAGACTGGGGGTGTTGCACCCTGACTTTACGTTTCTTCTTAGCCAGGCATTTTCTCCCCTCACCCTCTCCTGAGTTCCCACCTAAGTCATTTGGCTTAGAGCTGGTCCCCTCCATACTGTCAATAGCCAACCGTCTTTTTATTGGCTGGCGTTTTCCATGGCTAGTAGATGATGGGTTGGCTGTATGGGTTGATCTTCCCGGTTCTTCCTGTTGCACCACCGTCACCAGCTTCTCCATCGTGACACATTGTCTTTCTAGAATTCTGAGAAGGGCATCTTGATTTCTTTGGTCCCTTGCATCTTCTGTTTTCAAATAGTCCAACATCTGGTTATTTTTCTGCAACATCTGCTCATGCATCTGCAAGAGGTTTGCGTTGTGTGCAGAGGCATGCTCCAGAATGCGGTCTGTGTCCCTGCTGCGTGGGGGTCTTCTGTTTCTGGCCATTTCCAGGCGCGTTGCAGGCGAGAGTGCTGACTTTTGGATGGGATGTCTCCTTCCTTCATCTGTACCTGAAGGGAAAGGGCAAAGTTTAGTGTGTTTAAAAATCATTTATTACATGTCCAGCCTGTACCATGGGTTCTCTCGCACCCTCATCCTGAAGATGAGAATGTCCTTTCACACATTTATAAGAATTGCAGGACTGAAACTTTATCAAGCAAATAACATCGGCTGTACTTACTCGCTCCTGCTGCAGGATGGTGGAGATTTCTGGCCCTCAAATCTGCGTGGTCACTGGTTTCCGACGCACTGGTGTAACCGCTGCTTCTGTAGGCTGCCGTGGAAGAAAAAGAAGAGCTATTAGGAGGTTTCATTCCAATAGGCACAATCACAAACCTCCATTTTAAATAGGGGGGGGGGTTGTTTGTGTGTTCAAAATGGCTGCCTGCCTAGGCTGACCACATGAAAAGGAGGTCAGGGCTCATGTAACTTTAAGTGCTGTAGAGAAAAAGGAATTTCAGCCGGTGCCGTTTGTATGCATGCAGCACCTGGTGAAATTCCCTCTTCATCACCACAGTTAAAGTTGCAGGCAGTATACTACAGTGACCACATGAAAAGGAGGTCAGGGCTGACCACATGAAAAGGAGGTCAGGGCTCATGTAACTTTAAGTGCTGTAGAGAAAAAGGAATTTCAGCCGGTGCCGTTTGTATGCATGCAGCACCTGGTGAAATTCCCTCTTCATCACCACAGTTAAAGTTGCAGGCAGTATACTACAGTGACCACATGAAAAGGAGGTCAGGGCTCATGTAACTTTAAGTGCTGTAGAGAAAAAGGAATTTCAGCCGGTGCCGTTTGTATGCATGCAGCACCTGGTGAACTTCCCTCTTCATCACCACAGTTAAAGTTGCAGGCAGTATACTACAGTGACCACATGAAAAGGAGGTCAGGGCTGACCACATGAAAAGGAGGTCAGGGCTCATGTAACTTTAAGTGCTGTAGAGAAAAAGGCTGAAATCCCTCCCATAGACCACAATTTCTGGTCCCATGCACCCCAGAAATTAGCCCAGTACTTACACGGTGGTGCTGGTGCAGGATGCTGCTGGAGATTTCTGGCCCTCAAATCTGTGTGCTCACTGGTTTCCGACGCACTGGTGGAACCGCTGCTTCTGTAGGCTGCCGTGGAAGAAAAAGAAGAGCTATTAGGAGGTTTCATTCCAATAGGCACAATCACAAACCTCCATTTTAAATAGGGGGGGGGGTTGTTTGTGTGTTCAAAATGGCTGCCTGCCTAGGCTGACCACATGAAAAGGAGGTCAGGGCTCATGTAACTTTAAGTGCTGTAGAGAAAAAGGAATTTCAGCCGGTGCCGTTTGTATGCATGCAGCACCTGGTGAAATTCCCTCTTCATCACCACAGTTAAAGTTGCAGGCAGTATACTACAGTGACCACATGAAAAGGAGGTCAGGGCTCATGTAACTTTAAGTGCTGTAGAGAAAAAGGAATTTCAGCCGGTGCCGTTTGTATGCATGCAGCACCTGGTGAAATTCCCTCTTCATCACCACAGTTAAAGTTGCAGGCAGTATACTACAGTGACCACATGAAAAGGAGGTCAGGGCTGACCACATGAAAAGGAGGTCAGGGCTCATGTAACTTTAAGTGCTGTAGAGAAAAAGGAATTTCAGCCGGTGCCGTTTGTATGCATGCAGCACCTGGTGAAATTCCCTCTTCATCACCACAGTTAAAGTTGCAGGCAGTATACTACAGTGACCACATGAAAAGGAGGTCAGGGCTCATGTAACTTTAAGTGCTGTAGAGAAAAAGGCTGAAATCCCTCCCATAGACCACAATTTCTGGTCCCATGCACCCCAGAAATTAGCCCAGTACTTACACGGTGGTGCTGGTGCAGGATGCTGCTGGAGATTTCTGGCCCTCAAATCTGCGTGCTCACTGGTTTCTGACGCACTGGTGGTACCGCTGCTTCTGGAGGCTCCTGCCATGGCAGAAAAAGATGAGCTTTTAGGAGGTTTCATTGACATAGCCCTATACTTACTCGGTGCTGCTGCAGGATGCTGCTGGAGATTTCTGGCCCTCAAATCTGCGTGCTCACTGGTTTCTGACACACTGGTGGTACTGCTGCTTCTGTAGGCTGCCGTGGAAGAAAAAGAAGAGCTATTAGGAGGTTTCATTCCAATAGGCACAATCACAAACCTCCATTTTAAATAGGGGGGGGGTTGTTTGTGTGTTCAAAATGGCTGCCTGCCTAGGCTGACCACATGAAAAGGAGGTCAGGGCTCATGTAACTTTAACTGCTGTAGAGAAAAAGGCGGGAATCCCTCCCATAGACCACAATTTCTGGTCCCATGCACCACAATGTTGTGTCCAATGCCCCCCTTTCCCCCTCCCCCCCCATAAACCCAGCCTAGATCATTGGGAACTCCCTTCCTTCCATGATGTCTGACCTCAGAAATTAGCTAGGCCTGTACTTACTCGGTGCTGCTGCTGCAGGATGCTGCTGGAGATTTCTGGCCCTCAAATCTGCTTGCTCAATGGATTCCGATGCACTGGTGGTACTGCTGCTTCTGTAGGCTCCTGCCGTGGCAGAAAAAGAAGAGCTTTTAGGAGGTTTCATCAATAGGCACAATCACAAACCTCCCTCCTTTTGAAATGGGGGTGGTTGTTCAAAATGGCTGCCTGCCCCTTATCCTTTTTCCCCCCCGCCCTGGAGAGACCAGAGAAACGCTGGGTAGCTAGAGGAGATCTCTCCTGCCCTCTCCTGCCCCACCCGCTCACCCGCATCTGCCTGCCCCATTTTAGAATACAATTTTTTATTCCATGGAACACAATATTAAGTTGTAAAGTTAAGAGTCTTCCCAACCCAACAAAAGAAACAGTCTATACCTTCAGGTTCTTCGTTTCCAATATCTTCTGGTGTCTCCAATTCTAAAAGGGGAAAACATCAGATGTGAGCTATAGGCATGAAATAGAAGGAAGAACGAGATTTTTCAAAAAATGGCAATTACAATCAATGTACCTCCGGGAGAGTAGGGCGTTCCAAGGTAGTCCTCCACATCTATTGTTTGAAGTTCACTGCTGAACAGTTCTTCTGAGCCTTCTGAGAGCGGGAAAGCCAGGGGGGAACTTACTGGGGGAGCAGCAGCAGGTGCTTGGACACGATGGATGTTCAGACTCCTGCCCACGCGATTTGGTTGAATAGTAGCATCCCCCCGAAAAATGCTATGAAGCTCCTCAAAAAAGGGGCAGGTGGCAGCATCATTTCCTGATCGTGAATTATGATTCACGACCCTGCGATATTCCTGCCTCATTGCCTTTGCCTTGGTCCTGCACTCCTTCGCTGTACGGATATGGCCCCTTCTTTGCATTTCCTGAGCAATGGATTCATAGGCATCGAGGTTCCTATGGCTGGCATTCAGTTGAGCTTGAACTTTCTGCTCCCCAAAAATGTCCAGAAGGTCGAGAATCTCTGCCTTTTTCCAAGAAACTCCCCTTCCTGGAGCAGCCATTTCGGTAGGTGGAAAAGGTGTAGAGGAAATAAATCAGGATGCAGTCTCTCTGGCGTCGCGAAGTTAAATGAGGTCAACGGTAGGATCGCGCGCACGCGCTTATATGCATAGGCGCGCGACCACACCTGCGCCTCCAGCCAAACCGTTGGGTGAGCACACCCACGCGGCTGCGCATAACCTGAGGGCTTTTTTTCAAATCTCCCGCCGGAAATCCCTTCCCTCTCCCCGCCCATCTCGTCAAAACCCGCCCTCTACCTGCTCACACCTCTCCGAAAATGCGCTTCACTGAAAAACTGTACACATGGTCATAACGCGCTTTACATCCCGCCGCAAAATAAAAGTCGCTATTTAACGCGCATTCGATAATGCGCATAATCCGGGAGATAACGCGCCTCTACGCCCGTTTTGCGCTCCGCTGGTGTGGAGGTAAAATTTATAATGAGCCTCTAAGGCTCATTAAACGTCTCGTGTGGAGGAGGCCTTTGAGAAAGAAAACAAGTGATCCAGCTAGCTGAGATATGGAAAAGATGGGGGGGATGGGGGGGGAAGAAAGAAGTGGCACTGTTAAGCTGGAGCATGGCAGGCAGGAGCAGGGCACGGAGGGAGAGGAGAGGAAAGGGGACAGAGAAATGGGAAATGGCATTTTTGTCTGTGTGACATGGTGGGTAAACCTTTTTGACTAGAATCCAGCGCAGAGTGAGGCATGCATGATCAATTGCCTTAAGAAGGCCCAACTCTGTGTTGGATTTAAGCCTTTACCACAACTTAATAACAGCTGTAATCCTATAACACTTATCTGGGCATTAAATCCTACTGAAGTTATCAGAGCTTACCATAGTCATGTACAGGATTGTGCTGTAAAATTTGGTATGTCTGTCAGGGGGCAAAAAAAAATCTGGTTCAGCCCTACAGGTTACTATTTGGTTATCCTTGCCTAGAATTACCATGGCCTTATTTATACACATTCATATTGAAGGGGTGGGAGAAATGAAGACATGTTGATATTTCTATCAGACGATTTATGGCCTCTTCTCTTTTTTGATACTAAGAGCTTCTCTAAATGAACTATTTATAGCAGGTTCATTGCTGGCCACTCAGAGAAGTTTGTGTGTCCTTTTAACAACGTCGGAATCAGCCAGGACATCTCCCAGGGTTCTCCCCACTCTTATTCCATTTTAAAATAGATCAGAGAAAAGCTGAAATAAACCCTAATGGCGGGAAATCAGCAGTGTGTAAAACTGGCATTGTGCTATGAACTTGCTGAGGAAGGACCTTCCTGTGTCTGTGATCAAAGGAGAAGAGGGTAAGGGTAAAATGCTTCCTTGCAACAAAGGCCCCCTCCACAAGGATGCGCTTTTGCGCCCGGTTCGGGGATTATGCGTATTTTCGCGGAGGCGCATTTACGCCTAATCCCTCTGCACGGGAGGCGGCGAGAAGCGGCGAAGCGCATTAAAAGATGCCCAAAAAGCACTTTACAGGTAGTTAATGCGCATAATCGCTTGTTCACACAGCGAAAATGCGCTTTAACGGCCGGAGCAAAATAAAAGTCGCTATTTAACGCGCGTTCGAAAATGCGCATTATCGGGGAGATAACGCGCCTGTACGCCCGTTTTGCGCTCCGCTCGTGTGTAGGTAAAATTTATAATGAGCCTTCAAGGCTCATTAAACGTCTCGTGTGGAGGAGGCCAAAGGAAGGCAGCTCTGATCCCCCCACCCCACCAAGAGCATCCCTTTAAGTTCAATGGGGCCTACTCTCAAGTAAGTTTGCCTACTTAAAGCACAATCTTACAACTACTCAGAAGTAAGTCCTGGTTTTCCTGGGTGCTGCGAGGAAACAGTGCAGCACAAGTTAACCTCAGAAAACAAGACTTCCTCTCCTTTACACACATACCAGGGAGGGAGGGAGGGAGGGAGGGAGGGAGGTGCTCCCTCATTTGAAACCTTTAAAGGAGCCCCAGGAAACAGCAGGTTATTCTGCCTTGTCATTCCTCTCCTCCTGTGTAATCAGCTCATAGCAATTGCGTCAAAGAACCAGGAAGCACAACAACCCCGGGTAAACAATGTGATTTCCCTTAATGTAAAGACGCTCTAAGGGGCTGATCACGATAAGAGACTGGGCAGCTTAAATAAAGCCTGTTTAGACTTCTCTGTAAAGTAAAAACAATCAAACAAAGCTCCAAGAGTTTTCAATTCTATACCCGGTTTCCTGCTGATTTATCATCTTACAAGTCTCATGCCCCTCTACAAAATGAATTTATTGGTAACTCTCTACTATGCACAACATTTTTGCAGGACAGTTTACATTCATTTTGCTTTCAAATGATATTTGTTCTGAGTTGCAGGCAGAGTGGAGTGCTCCTTTAAATAAATGCTTGGGGAAGGCTGCAGCTTATGAAAAATTGGTAAGATCTTCCCATACATAATTACCTTCTATTTATAAGTGCTGAAGAGATTAATGATGTAATATTGATTATATGTAAGGATGCACAATGGTCATTTCTCATTTGCTCTTGTTGTTTAAATATATATATTTATATGACAAGGTCTATAAATATACTTAATTAGTTCCATTATTTTGAACGTGAAAGGTAAAAATGACAGATGAGTACAAGATACTTTACAAGGCTTCCTCCATCATCAGCTAGTTACTCAATCATCTTTACAAAAGATCATGCAAGACTAATCTTTCTCTCTTGTTTTTAAGATAAGGGTTTAATATGGAGAGTGACAGAAGTTTAAGAATGAGCTTACCTGTGCTATTATCTCTCAGTGAAATTCTCCATTATATCAAGACTGACGGTTCCATCACACCTACTTTTTTCCCTGATATGCACCCGTGATTTTGACCTCTGTTTCATTAGCGCAGCAAGCGCTAGGCATTGTTGCACTATTTCATCTCATGGCTTGTTCACCCTTCACCCCGCCCCTTCTTCTTCCCCCTCCAGTTCTTGTCATTGATGGACTAGCGAGGACATAGCCACCTCAGTTACGTTTTCGGATAACCGCTTCATTATAGCCTATGGGAATTAACCAAAATGCTTGCAGCACCCTCATTTTTAAAGTTAAAGAGATGGAACTTGGCACCATGATAGATCTTATGTAGGGCTTTAGGCATGCCGAGTTTGAAGGATTGATATTTTACGATTTCAAAATAAATAAATCTCTCAAACTATTCTCACCCATAAACACACACCCCTCCCTCTGATTCTATGTTAATCCACCCCTTCACATTTATGGAGGGAGCTTTGCATCAGCAAAGTAAAGGATAAAAGTTTCCTCTTGTGTATTTCGTTTGCTTTCCTGTCCCTGTAAACAATCAAAACTGTAGGTCATGCCAGCCCTTTTCAAGCTCCACCAAGTGGTGCTGCTGACCTCCCGCGCTGCCAGGGCGTTGCCTTGCCTCTGAGTTGTGCAGAGCACTCTGCGACGGGGTGTAGAAGGGACTTAGTGTCACAGCGACGACCTCCAGAACCTCAAAAGGGCAGGTCAGGAATGGGGGAGGGGTCCTGTGTGGGACAAGAAGCCGTAGCAAAGAGCAGAGGCAGCAGGACTCATCCTTAATATTTGCTCACATATATATGGCACCTTCAATGGAAGTGGTGCTTTACATGGTTGCATGGAGGAGGCAGGTCCTTGCCCCCTAGGAGTTTATGGTCAAAATGTGGACAACAGGAGACACACACACACATATACAGAGGTGAAAGTGACAAGGCAATTAACATGAGCAACTAAAATCATAGGGGTCTGCAGCCGAGTTTACTCGGAAGCAAATCCCACTGTCGTCCTTTAGTCTTATTCCTAAGTAATTGTCATAGGATTGTGATCTTGGGCTTTGGGTCAGTTGAGGATGAGGATTGGCTTTCAAAGCCCATTTAGGACCAGGATGATAAGAGGATCCAGTCGGAGTAAGCACATATGTGTGGTTTGGGATAAATCTTATTGAAATCAGTGGGGTGACTTTTACCCTTTACTTTTATCCTTTGCATTAGCAAAGTAGAGGATAAAAGCTCCCTCCATAAATGTGCAGGGGTGAATTAATGCACAATCAGTGTGTGTGTGTGTGTGTGTGTGTGTGTGTTTATGGGGGGAATAGTTTGAGAGAAAAAATATACATTCGTAAAAAATCAACGGATGAAGGGATCTCCTTCAAACTTTACATGCCTAAACCTCTACTTAGGCGCTACCCTGGTGCCAAGTTTCATCTCTTTATTTTTAAAAATGAGGGAGCTGTAAGCATTTTGGAGCAGCGAAGGTCTATTCAAAGTCTGCTATACTGCATCATCAAGATTAAAGCAACTGGGGCATATATATTGGACTAGTTTGGGATAAGTTACTTTACATTCAATGTGTCATCAAAATATTTTGTACTGCTCCTTGTGGTATTGCTAATTATTTCAGAAAGATAATTTCTGTTCTTGGACTGCTATTATTTTAAGATGTCATTATCATGCCTGGCAGAAATGTTGTCAGCAAATTGAACTTTATCTTCTCCTTCAAGTCAGACTGTCTTGAATGTCTGGTAGAACACATGGTGTGATGCAAAAGGAACTGGCATAATAAAATGTTTCCAAGACATATGTTATGTAAATAGTATCCTCTAAATAAACTGCCATCTTCAGAATATTGCTTTTGTGCCGGTCATGTAAACTCAAATCATTTTCTCTTCTACTGATTCACAAACCCTATTCTATGATAGATGCGTTTTTACAATTAACATTCCTTATGTTAGAACAAAATGCTTCCTGGTTTGTTCTGTCCATTAAAATCTAGCATTTCCTCTGCCCCCGTATATTGAAGATAATTAAATCAAGAGTTTAATTATTGCATACAACTTCCTACTTCAGTGTGTTGCTGTTCAACTGTACAAATGTAAACATGACTATAAGCAAAAACAGTCCAGCCAATGCTACTTGTTACTGAACTTGTTTACAGTGAAATAAGGTAATAATATGGATTGATGTAATAAAAAATATTTACCTTGACTGTTCCGTATAAGGCAGTTATCTGCAGCAACATTTACATGAGGAGGGCCTACTGGCTACACAGAAGATTAGTTATAAGAATGATGGACTTATTTTAGGTCTGTAAGCAGGTGCTTCTCACAAATATATAAGGGTGCCTCTACAAGAGCAATTAAAAGCTCTTTCAAGGCACATTACAGATTTTACCTCTAGAAGAGCGGAGCGCAAATCGGGGGTTAAGGCGCTTTTTACCTCCGATTATTCGCATTATCGAATGCGCGTTAAATAGTGACTTAAAATTTACCGCGGGAGTTAAAGCGCCTTATGGCCATGTAAACATGAGATTCTCCGCATGTAAACAACTTTAAAGCGCATTTCATACAGCCCATAATGCGCTTCACCGCCTCTCGTGAATAGGTATTAGGAGTATATGCGCTTCTCCATATATGCACCTAATCAGGCAACTGGGTGTCAAAGCGAAATCTTGTAGAGGGGACCTAACTCATTTTGTTTTATTGAGGGCCAGCTATAACATTGGGCAGATTCACATGTCGTAATAAGCCACTCTGAAAAGAAGCTACCAGGGGGAAGTGTCCAAGAATACTGAGTACTGAGTTTAAGCTATGAAAGTAACACATGAAAGATAAATGCGGACACCTTTGTGACTTTGTTGGAGACGACTCTGATTTCTTGTCAATGTCAGTCTGCCAGTGAAAGAGGCACCACAAGTGGAACAGTTTCTCTTCCCCCTTCAGCCCCCCATCTGCCCTTCCAATCTGGTCCAGAGAGTTGGGGAACCCTCTGGAACAGATCTGTACGCACCGTGGTGCAAGTGGAGGAAAGGAAGGGGGAAATCCTGTTGTGTGAGTGGAAGTGTGCTCAGTGATATCGGATGAAACCCTCACTTTTCAGTTTTACCTGAATTAAATCCATGCAGAGCTGAGTAGCTTGGTAACTGGGAAGGAAGTACTATTTTGCAAAAATAATTTAGTTTGAGAATATTGAATATTGCTACTCCTTTTTAAATGTTTATTTGTAATCTTTGCCCCTCTACCCATGATGGATTTTCACTGAACAGACAACATTAAAATATAGATAACATATTGCTGATCAATGTAAGAATAAGCCTTAGTTAAAATTCATGCTGTTTGCTTCACATTTATAATAAAAATCATATACCAACAAAGCTAATTCCAAACTTGATGATCTTTCCTGTAAACTGAAAAAAATAGTTTTTTGCCTGCCACCTGTCTTTGTACAGTTATCAAGTTATAATAGTTGCATCATAGCTAGTGCTACAGTAGCAGTGTGGCTTATTCTTCTCAACAAGCCACCTTGAGAACCCATGGTTTGTTGCTAGGTTGTTCAGGGTGGTTAATATAACCCAGACTGCATGGTTAAAGAGCTACCCTGGCTGCATTCAGATCACACAATAAGCCGCGATTCAACAAACAACACATGGTTCAAAACAAGCTTCACTAAACCACTAAGTGATGGTTGGAGTGTTGTGTGAACAGCTCTATTTTGCTGAATGAGCAGCAAATGGAACCCCCGCCCCAAGTCAAGGTGGGTTTCGACACCTGAAGCAGAAAATTTCACAAGAGTCTCTCCCCCTCCATCACAATAATACTAATAATAATTCTGGCAGGAATGAACTATACAGTCACAATACAGCTGCAAAAATAATTCACCAACAACTGGCCATCAAATTCAACCTCATCAAACAAGCTACACCATACTATACATACTCACCCGAAACAATCTTGGAAAATGCAGACCATAAAATATACTGGGACAGAACAATTCATACGGACAAGACAATACATTGCAACCGACCAGACATAACAGTTATAGACAAAAGAGAAAAATACATGTACCTCATTGACATAGCAATACCTGATGACAAAAATGTTGTAGAAAAGGAAGAGGAAAAGGTGTATAGGTTCAGTTTCTGAAGGTTTTCTGTATAGTTTCTTTATATGATGCCGGGGACTGATGTGACTAATGGAATAATTGTGACCTTTTCCTGTTGCCATAGTTCTTTAATGGCAACAGGAAAAGGTCACAATTATTCCGCTAGTCACATCAGTCACTGGCATCATATCAAAAAACTATACAGAAAACCTTCAGAAATTGAACCTACCAAAAGACATCTATGCCAACATCCAGAAAGCAGTCATACTTAAAACATGCTCAATTGTCAGGAAATTCCTGAATCAGTAAAAGACAGCATGACTTGGCAAAGCCCGTCATGTCCGTCTAGACAAATTGCCATAAGCGTGAAAGAGATAACAACAACAACAACAACAACAACAACAGTTAAATAACAAAATGACTCTGACCTGTGGTGCAGTGGTTACAATTCTGGGCTGGGACCCAGGAGATCCAGGTTCTAGTTCCTACCAAGCCATGAAACTCCCTGGGTGACTTTGGGCCAATCACTGACTCTCAGCCTAACCTACCTCACAGGGTTGTTGTGAGGATAAAATGGAGGGGAGGAGAACCAAGTGAGCTGCCTTGGGTTCCTTGCAAGAGGAAACAAGGTGGCATATAAATGTAATAAATAAATAAATGCACTCTTCTTTCATGACACTCATGATCAAGCTACCTGAGGTGATTATCTCATTCTCTCTAATAGCAAGGCTGGCACTGGTTGAATTAAAGAACAACAATTCTAGTTCAATCTGCCACTGCTTGGTATTTATTTATTTACTTATTACATTTATATACCGCCCCATAGCCGAAGCTCTCTGGGCAGTTTACAAAAATGAAAAGATTGAACATTAAAAAGTAAATATACAAAATTTAAAACCATAAAATATAAAACAGCTGATATTTAAAACATTTTAAACTTTTAAGCCTGACCAAAAATTAAGTTAAAAACCTCAGCTTAAGCTATTACAATGCCTTGGAGAAAAGAAAAGTTTTGACCTAGCACTGAAAAGATAACAGTGTTGGTGCCAGGTGGGCCTCATTGGGGAGATCATTTCATAATTGGGGGGCCACCACAGAGAAGGCCCTCTCCCTTGTTGCTGTCCTCCAAGCTTCCCTTGGAATAGGCACCCAGAGGAGGACCTTAGATGTTGAGCGTAGTGCATGGGTAGGTTCGTGTTGGGAGAGGCGTTCCATCAGGTATTGTGGTTCCAAGCCATGTAACGCTTTATAGGATAAAACCAGCACCTTGAATCGGGCTCGGAAACATACAGGCAGCCAATGCAAGCGGACCAGAATCGGTCTTATATGTTCGAACCTTCTGGTCCCAGGTACTAATCTGGTTGCTGCATTTTGCAAAAGCTGCAGCTTCTGAACTGTCTTCAAGGGCAGCCCCACGTAGAGCACATTGCAGTAATCTAACTTGGAGGTTACCAGAGCATGGACAACTGAAGCCAGGTTATCCCTGTCTAGATAGGGCCATAGCTGGGCCACCAATCAAAGTTGGCAGAAGACACTCCATGCCACCACCTGAGCCTCAAGTGACAGAGATGGTTCTAGGAGAACCCCCAAGTTAAGAACCTGCTCCTTCAGAGGGAGTGCACCCCCATCCAGAACAGGTTGAACACCCTCCATCCAGTCAGAAGAACCCCCCACTAACAGCATCTCAGTCTTGTCTGGATTGAGTTTCAGCTGTCATCCAGTCCATTGTCGCAGCCAAGCACCGGTTCAGCCAATCCACAGCCTCACCTGATGAAGATGAAAAGAAGCAGAACTGCGAGTCATCAGCGTACTGATGACAACACACTCCAAAACTCTGGGTTACTGCACCCAACGGTTTCATGTAGATGTTGAACAACATGGGGGACAAGACTGACCCCTGTAGAACCCCATACTGGAGAATCCACAGGGCCGAGCCTTGTCTCTGAAGCACCACCTTCTGGAGCGGAGCCGCCAAGTAGGAGCGGAACCACTGCAATGCAGTGCCTCCCATTCCTAACTCAGCCAGTCGTCCCAGAAGGATACCATGGTCGATGGTATCGAAAGCCGCTGAGAGATCAAGGAGAATGAACAGAGTCACACTCCCCTTGTCCTTCTCCCGACATAGGTCATCATACAGGGAAAATAAAATGTTACCTCCCCTATGGTCTCCCAGCCAGAAGACTTTTCTCTGCTGGAAAAATCTAATGATGACATTGTAACAGCAAGGGGTAGAGGAGCCCTTCAATTTTGTTGTGCAGGCAAAACAGAAGAAACAAAATTATAAATATTCAAGTGCTAGTTGTGGAAGAAAAATCAACAGTTATCTCATGCATGTAGATTTTACAGTTTATGGCATCCAGCGCTGAGAGAGCTCACGAAGGCAGTGTCATATTTGCTTCTTCCCTTGGCCATGGGATTAAAGATGATTGCTGAAGGATTACATATTTATTGTTGCTTGGTGAAGGATATACCTACCGCTCCTCTTTTTATTTTGCCGAAGGAAATCACTAAAATGATAAAATGCTCTTCATATCAGATGCATATAAATCCCCATCAGAGGCAGAGCACAGAGTTGCACATGTGGAATGAAAACACTAGCACACCAAAAAAGCAACACAAATCCAGGTAAATGAAGAAACTATGTAAATGGCATTAATTTCTAATATAGCGACATGTTGTGAAGGGAATCTGTGAATGCATGTACTTCATGTAAATGTTGAATTGGAAAATTAAGACCCATTTCTTCAGTCAAGTTCCACTACATTTATAGGCAGTCAATTACTAGTTTTCGAAATCTGTCAAACGTTTAATACTTTAGCCCTGTGGATCAGAGACGCTGTTGCCTCAGCTAATAAGGTGCAGACTATTAGTTGATCAACGTATCACAAAGACAGTCACTGGAGACAGAAATAAAATTGAAGGGCTCCTCTACCCCTTGCTGTTACAATGTCATCATTAGATTTTCCAGCAGAGAAAAGTCCTCTGGCTGGGAGGCCATAGGGGAGGTAACATTTTCTTTTCCGTGTACAGAACATAGGAACATCCACAAAATAAATTAAACACTTGTGCAAGCTAACACAGGGCTGGAATGTATTTCATTATGGCAAGCTTAGTAGGATGCCACCTGGGAAGAAATCAACAAATAGGAAACAAGATAAGATACTTTAAATCTGACCTTTAAAAGAAGAAGAAAGAAAGAATGAACGAACGAACGAACGAACAGAAAGCCAAGAACAAAGGGCATGTGATAGGAATGGAGAAAGAAAGCATTGTTTGTATTCAATGCCCATAAACTAAACAGATCACCAGACAATGCATTGGATTTAACTAAGGCGAAAAGTGTGTTTTATAAATTAGCATAACCTCTATAGATGGTGGGGCAAGGCAGGAATTCATTTCTTTTTTAAAAAATGAGAGACAACAATCCACCTTAAGAACATGGGACTGGGGGCACCACCTATTAGCTCAGCTAGTCTGCCTCTCTGCAATGAGGGCCAAGGATGCTCCCTACTGTATATGGGGTCCTTTCTTCACTCTGGTTCATATACTGAGTCACACTGATGCAAGATCCTGCAGAGAGCCACCAGTGAACTAGTCCTTCTCTGCCAGAGCCCAGCTGCAGGAAAATCTGGTTCTCATGATTCCTTCAACTTTTTGAGGGGTGGAGGGAAACCATGCAAACCAAGCTGTCTCAAGTCAGATGCTTTCACCTGATCAGTAGAGTCTGGGTACATCTTGATGAGGGGTTTGCCCCGGGGTGGATTTGAAGTGGCGGCAGGTCATCTATATGACGCAACCGCCATTGCAAAGCCATCCAGGGACAAACCCCAAAGCTCCGCTTTAAAAAAGTTAGACACTTACCCCTACTTTTTTTTCTTGCAGTCAGGTGACAACAGCATCTGCTGCCTGTCGCCTTGCTTCAGAACTGCTGCAGAGGCATGCCACAGCTGATGGTGACCCCTGATTGGTCTCCATAGGCTGGCAGGGAAGGGGGTGGACCGGCGAGCTGAATGGTTGCTGGACCACCTCCATGCCTCTGTGGACCATCATTGAAATAAATAAATAAATAAATAAATAAATAAATAAATAAATAAGGGGGTTGGATGTGCAGAGCCAGAGCGCCCCGTTCCTTTCCCCCTGTTGTTGTTTTCATTGATCTGTAAATGTTTTGCATTTACAGAGGGGAAAAAGAACCAAAAAAGGTTGCCCCCCCCTCAGTGCCCATGCAATGTCCTGTACCCTTCTGCTATTGTTTTTTCTTCCATTTTTCTGTAAATGCGAAGGTTAGGTTCACAGGTGGGGTGGGGGGTGGGGTTTGGCAGTGGCTCCTTTACATAAAACCCACCCTTGCGCTCTTTCCCGTACAAATAATGGGAAGGAGTGCCAATGCGGGAGCTCGAGGCCTCGGGGCGCAGACGCGATGCCATCAAGACACGGCCTCTGTCTCTCTGGTGAAGAAGAGAAGGTCACACTATTCCCCCATGCTATTTCAGCACTGCAGCACCTGCCCTGTGCAGTTCATTTTTTCTGAAAGGATAACACTCCATCCCAAACTTCTGCCCAACATATCCATCTGTGACACCACCATAATATTCACGCAATGCCTCAGGAGTTTTGCAACACCGCACGAGCATAGCAGTATATACTAGGGGTGTGCACGGACCCCCCCGGATTGGATCGGGACCTGGATCAGGACCTCCAATTTTGTCATGGATCGGATCGGACAAAATCGGAGGCCCCCCGGACTGGATCGAGTCCGATCCCGAACCAAAAATCTGAAATTTTTGGATCGGCCGCCATTTTTTCCCCCATAGACTTGCATTGCAATGCAAGTCTATGAGGAAAAAATGGTGGCGGGTGGGTGAGGGGGGCCTAACTCCCTCCCCCCCGGGGCCGTCCGCTGTGGACGGCCCCGGCAGGTAAGCCCCCTCCCCCGCGCTCCCTACCCCCCCTGGGGCTGTCCGCTTCCATCCGCTGGCGCCCGCGGGCGCCCGCGGATAGAAGCGGACGGCTCTGGGGGAGGGTAAGCCCCCTCCCCCCTGCCACTGCTTACCTTTTAATAATAATAATAATAATATTATTATTATTATTATTATTTGTAGCCCGCCTCTCCCTCCGGATCGAGGCGGGGAACAACAACAATATATTGTTGTAAGGGCTCCCCTCCTCCCCTCCGCGCGCCCCCTCCTCCCCTCCGCGCGCCCCCTGCTTACCTTTCCGGGCCGTCCGCTCCCATCCGGCGCCGGCGGCTACTACCAGCGGGCTCCGTGGCCTGCTCTAGAGTAGCGCGCCGGGTGATGTCATCACCCGGCGCACCACCCTGGAGCAGGCCGCGGAGCCCGCTGGTAGTAGCCGCCGGCGCCGGACGGGAGCGGACGTCCCTCAAAGGTAAGCGCCCCCCTCCTCCCCTCCGCGCCCCCCCCCCGCTGTCCACTTTCATCGGCGGGCGCCCGCTGGCGCCCGCCAATGGAAGCGGCGGTGGGCGCCAGCGGGTGCCCACCGATCCGCCGAACCGGTTCGGAGCCTTTTCGGATCGGTTCGGACTGGATCGGTCAATCCAGCTGTTGGATCGGAAATCGGATAATTTATCTGATTTCCCACTGGACCGGACTCGGATCGTGGATCGGATCCGATCCAGTGCACATCCCTAGTATATACAGAGATATGCTATTCTTTCAACTTAAGAGGGGGTTGTGAAAGCTGTACTTGAAGCCTCTGAACCAATTATTCTAATACAGAACGAAATAATAAAACAAGCTGATTTTAAGTTTCTTGTTTTCTTTAAAATCCCAGAGCCATGCATCCTGGAACAGTAATAGATTGGTAGTTGCTTTGGTGGTATAAAGAGAAAGGGGAAGGGAAGACAGCCTCTCCTCATTATAGCCTAGTTTAAAGATAACCTATAACAGTATCCAACAGTGTCATTCTACAAACTCAAAGAGCACTAGCAGAGCGTGACTGAATCTTTCTGTTGCGCAACTCAAGCGGTTGCCCATTATGCTTGTGCAACAGGTTGCACAAGAGTTATCCACAACTACTTGTGTGCACATAACTTTAGTTGGATTCTCTTCTTGTCTACAGTTTGGAACCTAGTTTCCACTAGCACAACGTCCTTTGTGCTAACATAATGCACAGTTGGGTACTGCCCTTAGTATCCACATCAAAGCTGTTGATTTTCTGCACATCAGATTTAGATATTTACCAGGGTGCATTTTGACCAATGTCACAATTGCAATATGATTACGGCATAAAATTTTCAAATATTGAGATAACTCATGGATATGGGGATGTTTATCTGTGTACATCTCCCCATTCTGGAAAATACCCTAATCCACCCCTCTGCTTGTGATATCTTTCAAAGAAACATACGAAACTGCCTTAAAACAGATTAAATACTTGTCTATCCAGCCCAGTATTGTCTAATCTTCGCTAGTAGCAGCATTCCAGGGTATCAGGCAGAGAGTCTTTCATATCATTTACAACCAGTCCCTCCACAAATACATCTTTAATTTCCAGAGCGAATCATACTTAACCTTTATATTTTATTTTTCTTTACGTTTTCAGCACCAAATGAGCAAGTATATACCATGCACATCTTCCTTCAACAAAGCATAGGAAATCCATACCTTATTGTGATAGGGACAAGGGCACGACTGCTAATGGAGTGATTGACAGTCACCGTCAGAATGTCCCGGGAAGTGCCACAGCCAAACCGAGCTGTTGGTTTTCCATCCACAAGGTAAAGGTGAAGAAAATGTTCTCCAGCATGCACATCACTGGCTTTAAAGACAATAAAATATATATTTATGTAAAAACCCACGAAAAGTGAGGAGGGGGAGGCTACAAATACAACAGTGCAGTGTGCTTTTGTTGAGGTTTTCAACCTCTCCTGGTTCTCTCTTTATTGCAGGAAAGGGGTTCTGGGAGTGGGGCAGTGTGGACACACTTAAACCCACCTACATGAATATCTTTGATTTCTCCATTCGTGTCTATGGATAGCTCTCATTACCATCCCTGGTAGAATTTTAGAATTGCTTCTCAGCATGAATCAGAAAATGACCCATTCAGACAAAAAGATGGTTCTGTCTATTCTTTCTATGGCTGCCTCTGCACAAGAGGTTTAAAGCTCTTTCAAGTCTCATTAAAATTTTTACCTCTACATAAGCGGAGAGCAAATCGGGAGTTGAGGCGCGTTATCTATTTGATTATGCGCATTATCGAATGCACGTTAAATAGCGAGTTTTATTTTGCTGCGGCCCCTTAAAGCGCATTTTAACTATGTAAACAAACGATTCTCCGTATTAACTACTTCTAAAGCGCATTTCAAACAACCGGTAAGGCCACCAGTTGTGCGCTCAATTACCTCCCGCGTACAGTCATTTGCCATAAAGCGCTTCTGAGAAGATGCGCATAATCGGAGAACCAGGTGTCAAACCAAATTCTTGTAGAGGGGGTCTATATCTGTGTGTCTCTTCCACCATCCACCTTGTCTTAGCTACTCCATTCCACTACCCTTCCCACCCACTTGACAGTTCCCCCCTCTCAGTTTGTCAACGTTCTGTGCTACTGAGTTATTATTGGGTTATTTTTTTTGGGGGGGGTCTCCCCTTTGGGATTTTTTTCCCCTTAGGGATTTAAGGGTTTTCAAATCTCTGCAAACCTCAGGGTTACACTGAGTCTACTGATACCATCTCTTGTACATGGATAGTGTGGTTTTGATTATATTCACATTTGAATGGGAATTTTTAAATAACTAATAGAAAGAATGATAACTGAAACAGCAACTTCAAAAGAAAAGCCCAATAATGAAAGAGTCATTTCTGAAAGTTCAAATTACCCACACAGGTTACTAATTATTTTCTTTTCCAGTGAATGCTCTAGGTTGGTCAGCACATACTGTTCTCTTTGGACACTTCAGATTTCAGACATGGTGATTATACAGTAATGACTGGAAAAACAAACTAATGATGTTTGCACATAAAGCCTCTAGCACCGGTATTGGTATTCACCAATGTGATTATTACAGAGCTGATGGCTCTGTGTCTATACGGAGGGTCCATATGATACAGTGGCTCAATTCGGACGACACAATAAACAACTGATGTGGGGGAAACAATCGTCAGTTGTTTTGACTATTTTGTCATCCGAATGCTGCCATAGTCAACTCAGCGCTGATCCTCATCCACACCACAGTTGATTATTTATTACCATGTTGTGTGGAGAGTGCCCCCTAGGGTTAGCGTGAGGGTTAGGGTTAGTCAACCCACCATTGACTATCGTGTCGTCCGAATTGAGCCAGTGAGTATCTGAATTTCTTTCCTCCCTGCGGAACATCCTAAGAAATCCCACTAGCACATGAGAAGCTCTAAGAATTGCAAACCACCCAAGATAATTTTATTTTTCCTTACTACCAGTGTCTTATCCCTGGACATCAGTGTCTCATCTGAAACTTCCAGTGCTTGATGTTTAAGAGTAGTGATAGAAATGGGCTTCAGACATGAGCCATTCTACAAGCAGCAGTGCTGCCAGGCTTGAGAGGGGCCGGGGCCTCTTCTGCAACCCCCACTTCCATGCCATACTGGCTGCCCTGCTTTCTCCCCATCCCCATCTCTCTGGCTGCTCCATTCTCCTCCTTCCCTACATAAGTGACCTCTAGCACAACACCAATAGCATGTTTTTTATTTTTAAATATTTATTTTGTTATTTATGGATACAACATCAAGTATTACATTTTCAATTTTATATATATACATGTACATGGACATTTTGTGACTGTCCCAAACAAAACAGAATTACATATTTCAATTTATTATTATCTATTTAGAGAGTGGAAAATAATTATCCGGTATTGCCAATCTTCTATCTACTCCAAATACCTATATATGGTAAGGGGGGCATTCTCCCCCCTTCCTCTTTGTTCGTGAATCAATAAATTGACCCCAGATTTTTGTGAAATTCTCTTCCCTTATTTGTTCTCACACTTTCCTCACTTTCTCAGTCAATTTTTCCAGAAGAGCAATTTGCCAAACCCTCTGGTACCAGTTTTTTACATGAAGCCCCTTGCCATCTTTCCAGTGCATGGCGACCAGCCATCTAGCCGCTAATAAGAAATGGCTGATTAAACCCTTATCAGAAAGTTTACTATCTAATCCTTTACTTAAGTTTAATAGTGCTAGGTGAGGAGTTGGATGTACCCATTGTCCAGTTATTAAACTGATCTCCTGGAATACCTCATTCCAAAAAATATTTGCCTTTGGGCATGACCACCACATTTGAAAATACGTTCCAACCCCAGAACAGCCCCTCCAAAACAATCTGGGGAAGTCCCTGGGTTCGTTAAAGATATTTTTCTTGGCGTGAGATACCACCTATGCATTAATTTTAACATTCGTTCCCTGTTGCTGCATGATACTGTATCAAATGGACTTCTATTCCACAAAGCATTCCAGTCTTTTTCCTCGATTTGAATTCCTAAATCGGTTTCCTCTAGCACAACACCAATAGCATTTCTGACATGATGGATTTCCCCAAAAAACCTGTCACATACTAGTAGTGCCGCATTGAAGATCACTTACATTAGTACAACATCATTTACGTTACTGCCCTTGAGGTGTGTGTGCACCCAGGAGGTGGAATTTGCCACGCTCACCACGCATGGGACATTCCCCTCATACAATTTAAGAAACAGCTTCTGCCCACTATAACCTAAAACAGAAATCATTCGGCAGCACATTTCAATATAAACAACCTAAACCTAACTCTGAAAGCTTCAGATTCTGCGTACAGAAACAACTTCATTGTGTATAGTTAATAGATTAACACATTCTGTTCTACCATAACTAAAAAAGTTTTGTTAATAAATAACTGAATAAAAATACTTCTGTTCCATTTCAGAAAGTATGTCGTGGTTGTGCCAACCCTTCTTTCCCAAATTAGCTTCTTTTCCTTTAGGCTACACAGTAATTTTCTATGAATTGTGTATCTCCTGCTTTTTCCTCTTGCCCTCTCTTTTTAAAATGGTCATTCTATTCTTTTGGCAGCTGGCATAAACAACATCCATTGAAGTTCCTTGTTACTCTTGTTACTCCCAAGTAACTGATCAATATGCCCCATAATAATAAAGACTTCAGATATAAAAGTCCTTCACCACAACGATTTGGAGCTATTACAAGAAGCAATACAGTTCAATTTATTGTTGTGATAATCTACCTACAGTTAATAATGTTCTCCCTTAAAAAAAGATAGTTTCGCTAAGAAGGCTTTTTTCTGCAATGCTAGTAAAAGTGATGCTTGTTTTAAAGTCATTTCCTTACATACTTGTTAAACTTTACACCAACAACTGAAAATGAAAGTGCTAAACCAACCAATCACCTCCATTCGGTGCATTCTACTCCTGCTGACTTTTTGCGTTGAGAAGAATGGAATAATGGTTTCAGTGACCAAGGCCAAATGGTCTATTGCAGGTAGACAATTATATGGGTGCTGACCAAAATCAAGATAAGTCATTTCTCTACACAGGACAAGCTTATCATCAACTCCCCTAAAGTAAAACGGATCGTTTTTAAACACAGAGTTCAGAACATAAATAGGTTGGCCAGCTGAAAAAACACAAGAAGGTCTTTAATTGCCTGGAGTTGTGCTTTACTGATTAATTTGCTATGGAAAACACATTTATAAGTCATTAAATTAAAATCTTCATACACTTCCCAAGCACTAATTCATGTCTGGAGAGAAAAAAAATAGTTTATCCAGTCTTGAAAGTCTTCAAGAAAAAAAAAAATCCCCCAAGGGAATTGATGATGTTTAAAAACTAGAAAATCAAAACAAAGTTTTATGTACCTACTGCACCTTAACTCTTATTGGCTCTTAACTATCCCTTAACTCTTTTTGGCTTTTGGATTTCTAAAGGTATGCCACATGGCACATAAATGTTGAGTTAAACTAGGGCCAGACCTACACCAAGCAGATATAGAGGTATGAAAGCAGTATATAAAAGGCAGGAGCCACACTACTGCTTTATAGTGGTATTGAAGTGCACTAACAACTGTTGGGGCCTATTGACACATACCACATACTGCTATATCCTGCTTGGTGTGGCTCTTGCCTTTTATATGCCACTTCCACCACTTTCATACCACTATATCCTGGTTGGTGTAGATCTGGCCTGAATCTCAGGGATGAAGGACTACATAAATTATGCCTGATGGAGCAAATTGTGAACCAAAATAGGTCAAACATTGTGGCTTTATGGGGCAGAATTCAATCTTACAAAATAAATGAAGCAGCCATTCAAAACAAAAGGGGACACGTTGAGTTCCCCACTCCATAACACTTATAGCTATGCTCTATTATATCTAGTACAACTTACTCCCCAATGGCCATGCTGGCTGGGGATGACGTGAGTTGTAGTTCAACTCATCTGGGGGCCACTAGGTTGGGGAAAGCTGATTTACTGCATGTCATGGTGTCATTGCATGTGCATTTTCCCCACCTCCACTCCATATCTTTGGCTGCTGCTCATCCCAGTACCAAAAACGACCCACCTCAGTTGACTTGCTGCAATGTATCTCCATAGTACGGCATCATCAAAAATCATATTGGCTATCCAAACTATCTAAATTAACTAGAGGCTTTGGGAAATCAGTGAAGCATTTCTACTTTTCACTTTCAATCAATGCAAACTATGCTCTCAGTAGAGAGGTATGCTCATTTTATTTCTGAAGATCGTTATTGTGTCTGTAGAATAAGACACAACCCACTAATTAATCATCTGTATGTACTTAGAAAAGTTCTAAATCTTAATCTGCAATTTGATTATCCCGTATCAATTCAAATTGAATGACATACAAGCCACCGGAAAATTTGTTTTGCTTGCAGTTGCAACTTGCAGCATCCACGATCCGCAGAGATTTTGTGAACAAAAATTTGATCATATGCTGCAGGGGCACTCTGCATGGACAGTGCCAATTGTAAATGAGATCTGGCATAAATTCAGCTTTCTAACTGCTGCTGGTTGTGTGCCTATGAAGCTTGGCAGTTGTGGCTGACACCTGTTGACATGCTTGATCCGTACAGTTAGCATTTATTTGTATCTTGCTTATCATAAACTCTTCTGTTTGTTGTTATGGCTTATGGCTATGAAATATAAATGAAACAAATGCCTCTAAGATTTTGTATTTACATTCCTTGTTGTAAATTTGAAGCTATATCCAATGAGTCTTTTTTATTCTATTCCGTCTCCTCCTTTTTGATGCACTCCTTGAAGGTGAAATTCGGCACTAAACCAAACAGATGGCTGCCACCAAAACCAGTAACTATAAATGAAGTTCCTCCACTCTTCTCAATAGCACCTGTGGTTGAACTCACATTGTGTCTGGGGGACATTATGCTGAATATTTCCCCACCCTTGCTCCATAGTATAGCCTGTTGTGGAATAGGGGCTGGTAAACAGTGAGTGAAATTGTTCCAGGACACAAGGTAAGTTCAAGTAGACATTACAGAGATCTCTGTACTCAGCCATTGTCAGCAGCAGTTCCATTAAACCATCAACTGCCTGGTCTTTGCTGAGCTCTGGAATTCCTAGGCCAGATCTACACCAAGCAGGATATAGCGGTATGAAAGTGGTATGAAAGTGGCATATAAAAGGTAGGAGCCACACTACTGCTTTATAGCGGTATTGAAGTACACTGACAACTGTTGGGGCCCATTGACAAATACCATATCCTGCTATATCCTGCTTAGTGTAGCTCCTGCCTTTTATATCCTGCTTTTATACCGCTATATCCTGCTTGGTGAAGATCTGGCCCTAGACTCACTTCTGAGAACTCACAGTGTTGCAGTGGGACAGGAAGGGAAATTTCACAGGCGGAATGAATGAGCAATGAAGAAGACCGTTCCCACCCACCCACCCCACATTGTTGTAAATTTAGAAGAAAAAGAGGCATGATGGCCAGGGCCAAATCTACACCAAGTAGGATATGGCACTTTGAAAACGGTTTGAAAACTGTATATGAAGTATGTCCTGGGCCCCAACAGTTGTCACTACTCTTATAAACTGTTTTAAAGCAGTAATGTAGATCCTGCCCAGGACTGGAATCAAGGAGTTGGCAGTGTTTGGCACTTGCTGAGGCCCACATTCCAATCACTGACACCTCCTGGTCCTGCTCACTTCCTCCTTGTTATTGTTGAATGACTCCTCCTTATTGAGGGGAGACATGATAGCACTCTTCAAGTACTTGAAAGGTTGTCACACAGAGGAGGGCCAGGATCTCTCCTTGATCATCCCAGAGTGCAGGACGCGGAACAATGGGCTCAAGTTACAGGAAGCCAGATTCCGGCTGGACATCAGGAAAAACTTCCTGACTGTTAGAGCAGTATGACAATGGAACCAATGTTCTAGGAAGGCATTCAAGAGGCAGCTGGATAGCCATCTGTGAGTAGGCTGACCATATGAAAAGGAGGACAGGGTTCCTGTATCTTTAACAGTTTCATAGAAAATGGAATTTCAGCAGGTGTCATTTGTATATATGCAGAACCTGGTGAAATTTCCTTATCATCACAAAGTTAAAGCTCCAGGAGCCCTGCCCTCTTTTGTACATGGTCAAGAGGACAGGGCTCCTGCAGCTTTAACTGTTGTGATGAAGAGGGAATTCTGTATGCATACGAACGACACCTGCTGAAATTCCCTGTCCTTTGCAACTGTTAAAGATACAGGAGCCCTGTCCTCCTTTTCATATGGTCACCCTATCTGTGAGGTATGTTTTAAGGTGGATTCCTGCATTGAACAGGGGGTTGGACTCGATGGCCTTATAGGCCCCTTTCAACTCTATTATTCTATGATTCCTGATGCCAGTTTCCCACCTTTCCTTCTTCTTTCCCACCCTTTCATCCTAAGTCTCCATTGTTCTTGTCTGCATTGAAGGATTTCCAAGCAAAGTTTTCCAAACTCGATGGCCTTATAGGCCCCTTCCAACTCTACTAATATATGATTCTATGATTCTGTAGTTATAATTGCTCCTCTTCCTTCTTGTAATTGCCCTGTCCAAGTGAACAAGCAATACAAGGGCCAAATTGGAGCAGTATTCTCTGCATGCCTTGTCCCCTCTGTCTGGAAGGTGCTGCAGATTGGGCCCAGAGGGAAAGGCAAGCAAATGGGCAGTATAAACAGTGGGAAGAAGTGGAAGGTAGTTACATTCAGGGAGACCTGAAACCAGCTCTGATAATGAGAGACATACATACAATAATTTAGGCACCAGGATCTCAATAACAGAAACATGAGAAATATTAGAATGAACCCAGCAATTTTATATGAATAGGCATTTGTTTGTTTGTTTATTTATTTATTTATAGTATTTTCATCCCACTCCCCAGTCAAAAACTGCTGTCGGCGCAGTTTACAAACAATCAGCAAAGAAGACAGTCCCTGCCTTCAGGCTTACAATCTAAAAAACACATAAGGAAAAGGCGATGGGGAGAGAAGAGGAAAAAAATTAAGTAGATTGTCAACAAGGCTGGTGGAATGGCCCTGCTCGCCTCTCCCCTCTCCCAAAGGATGGGCAATCCAACTGGAGTAGGCCCTGATGTTCACTTTGCCTTCTCCTGTCTCCCTCGGTTCTTCCTCTTACCCACAGGATTGGTAATGTCAGTTAGCGCTGTGAGGGGAGGGGGAGACTCCAACTGGAGCAGGCCTGATATTTCTTTTCCCTGCTCTGGTCTCCTTCTTTATTTGTATACCTTGTGTATTTTAGTGAGTCTAAGTAGGGAAAAACACATGTATTGGAAAGCATACTTTTGTTGTTTTAAATTCGTTTTCCAACTGGGCCATATCTGCATCTCATTACCATAAAAAGGAGGGGAAAGGTGTACTACTGAGATTGTAGCTGAATTCTAGCTACTGATCCCAGCATATATTCTTCATTTCAAATACCAGCATTTTCAAAAGAAAGAAAAAAAACTAGTCTCTGACTAATCATTTCTTAAAGGAATGGGTATAATTTGCCACCTGGGATGTGGTCAAAGGTCTGCTCTAAAACTCTGATCATATGCTTTTTGGTAGAGTCTTAGTTCTTTTTCAAAGGAAACGCACAAAAGTTAAAGTTTTTTCAGTGGTTCTACAACCCACAGCAAAAATCCTCCAGATCGGAATCGCTCCAAGGAAGAGTATTCAAGATTTTCCACAAATGCACCTCATGACACACTTTTTAATCTCATCTTTTTCCCCCTATGCCTTATTAGAGGTTTCTTTGTGCTGGACAAAGAATTCAAAAGGTTTATTCAGTGGCAGATATGAAAAGCTCTCTTTTTCATCTCAACTGGTACCCATAACTCCTGCTCTGTTCCCATGAAGTCTATTTCAAAGTTTTGATCCTAACAAGATGCACTATTCTTTCACCAGAGGTGGCTACTGCCAGGCTCTCTGCTTTACCTACCCATTATTTTCTCTACACACACATCAATTAATGGTTATGCACATATTTTAAGCCAGCATTTTATGCTGGAGTGAGCTGCTATATGTTAAGTAAAAGGTTACATGTTTTGGTTTAATAATGTTTAGAAAGCATATAGCCCACAGAGGTTCCCCATTTGGCCTGCCAGGACCTACTCCCTCTTCTGGCAGGGAAAAACCCTTTTCTCTGAACAGCAGCTGACCAGAAAGCAGAGCTTTTGTCTGCTGAGGGCTGAAAAAGGCTCCCTTTCTCAGTGCTTAGCAGGGAAAAAGCTCTTATTTCCAATCAGGTCCCCTCTACAAGGATTCGCTTTTGCGCCCGGTTAGGCGATTATGTGCATAATCGCTGAAGCGCCTTTACACCTAATACCTCTGCACAAGAGGCGGCGAGAGGCGATGAAGCGCATTAACGGATGACCAAAATGCGCTTTTCAAGTAGTTAATGCGCATAAGCGCTTGTTGACATAGTCAAAATGCGCTTTAACGGCCGGAGCAAAATCAAACTCGCGATTTAACGCGCATTCGATAATGCGCACAATCAGAGAGATAATGCGCCTCTACGCCCGATTTGCGCTCCGTTCTTATAGAGGTAAATTTTTTAAAGCGCCTTGAAAGAGCTTTAAACCTCTCTTGTAGAGGCAGCCTCAGTTGCTGGTAGGAGAGAAGAGCTTTTCCCTGCATTGGAGAGAGGCGGCAGAGAGATTCAGTACTGCTTACGTCTGAGCCTTGACCTGCAGAGGCTTATCCTGCTTATTTTTGAGTGAACATGCAGGTATCTGCCCTGCTGAGTAGACATGCTGATAATGCTTACCTCTGAGTAGACATGCAAAAATTTGGCATTTGGGACTCTATTTAAAAGAGCTGCTGGGTGATTCATTCCTGCTTTTGAATAGGCTTAAAATTGGAAGGAATTACATTTTGGCTTCACCCACTTTCCCTTTGGCCCACCTACAGATGGAACGCAGTCTCTCAGACCTTTTCAGATTGGAATTTGGCCCTTGGACTCCACCTTTGCCTATTGTGTTCTGGTCTTTAGTACTAGCTGTGACTTCTTTTAGCCAACCTTCCTCTTGACCAGCCTTCCCAGCATTCATGTTAGGCTGACCAGATAAAATCCAGGTCAGGGCTCATGTAACTTTAACAGTTGCAGAGAAAAGGGAATTTCAGCCAGGGTCATTTGTATGCAATTAGTTCCTGGTAAAATTCCCTCTTCATCACCACAGTTAAAGCTGCAGGGGCCCTGCCTTCTTTTGTATCTGGTCACTCTAGTATAGTGCCTGCACCTTTAACTGTGGTGATGAAGAGGGAATTTCACCAGGAACTAATTGCATACAAATGACACTGGCTGAAATTCTCCTTTCTCTACAACTGTTAAAGTTACATGAACCCTGACCTGGATTTTATCTGGTCAGCCTAATTCATGTCTTCATCCTTTACTCTGCAATGTATTCTGCAGGGATGGAAAATACATTGGCCTGTGGGTTGCATGTGGCCCCTGCTGCCCCCACATTGAGGAGCCCCTACCATGTCATATATAGAGATATAGATATAGATGTATTTTGTAGTGGCTACAGAGTGCCCTAACAGCCAAATTTAGTTTGTTTGCAAGCTTTATCTGGCCCTTTTGGCACTCTGGGGTTGCTACAGAGCACCAAAAGGGCCAAATTCAGCCACTGTAGCACTCTTTAGCACTAGGGAATGGTTTGCTGCCAAAGTTTAGCACTTTTTGTTTTTATTTTTTGGGGAACCCCATGGACCACATGGTTCTACATGGAATGTGGCCCACACCGGAGGGCTGAGGAGGCGAAAAATCCACCCTGTGCTCTGACAGTTGCCTCCCTCTGGTAGACAGTTTCTTTCCTGACCTTAAATGCTGTGCAGTTTCTTCAGAGTCCCCTTTCTGATTCGCCCCTTCTCGCCTCAGTTCTGCCTCCTCTACCCTTTTCCTAAAGCCACCTACCCTTCCTTCACAGTCCTGTTTCTCAGTCCATACACCCTTGATTCAGCCTCCTTGCATTTAGGCCCCCTGTTCCTTGGTTTACCTACACAAGAGCCCTTTACATTAGCTATGCTGGCTAGAACTGATGGGAGTTGTAGGACAAATCATCTAGAGAATCACAAGTTGTCCACTCCTGACCTACACCTTGCAACCTCTTCCAGTCCCTAGCCTGCCTCTGTATGAGCATTTAGTCCCAACCAAAATGGTCACTTTGACTTCTCAAACAGCAGTGGGCTGCAAACTCTTACAACATCCCACGCGATCACATCAGCTAATCAGCGACAGAGTCTTCACAACCACAAGCACAAGACAGATAACTGTGCCAATTAATAGCACAGAACTCAGTGTACATGATCAGGCTCTTAGGTTGTAATCCTATGCTCACATTTGGATGTAAGCTCCATTGAACTGAGCAGAACGTATCTCAAAGTAAACACACATAGGATCAGGCTATTAGAGGCCCTTTCACATTACGTGCTTTCCCAGTGACATGATGTTCCCCATGATAATTCTCATGACTGGATGCATATGGGAAAGTGTTTTGTGAATGGCTCACCTATGGGAAAGTTCTTGCTGGAAATCTTAGAAATCACCTTGTGTAATCTTAAACAGCTTGTGTGTATGTTTTGTGAAATCGCCATCTGTCTTTATTGTGCTTTTTAGCTCTCTGCCGGTGCTGTTGAGTAAAGTTGTCCCAGAACCGTAAATGCAGGGTTTCTGCAGAGTTTATAGCTGTTATGGCTACGCCTGGGGAAAACACAGTCTCCAGAGAGGTTGGAGGCTGACAGCTCCACAGGGAATAACTGGATATCACATAGCAATGCACAAGAAAGATGTGGCTCCATGGGGGGATGGCCGCCCGGTCCAAAAAAACAGTGGAGTGAAATAGCAAAGGTTTCATAGCACATAGCACTGTAGACCTAATCGTCAAAGCAGACCCTATAAAAAATGGCAATCCACCTTCCCCACCCACTCACTGTTAATTTCTGCATTTGAAAAGTATCTTATTAATGTAGGATATCTGCATTCAACAACTTCCAGTCGCAACAAAAAACAACAACAGAGTCTTGCAAGATTGCATCTAATGAAATGGACTTTAGTCTACCAAAGCTTATGCTACAATAAATCCAGTAACCACCCAGCCTAAACGGCTTGGGCCGGAAGCAGGCCGTTGCGGATGGGGAGGGGGAGGAATGAGGGCTACTCAAGTGTCGTGGCCATGTGCGCCATGCGAGGCAAGGCTGGGCTGGACCTATAAATGCTGTCCATGCCTCAAGTCGGCCTCTTTCAATTTCTGACTCCCATCCTCCCTCCTGGCTTTAGTGTGGGATTAGCCAGTCGCCTCCTTTGGAGGGAGGGCTGAGTAGGAATTTTCCATCCAACTGCGGATCTTTTTTTGCCTACTTCATACTGGAAGCATTATGAGGAAGGGTGAATAATTAGGTTGATTTGTGGCAGGGATGTGTGGGAATTGGCTATATTTAGAATAGGGACGGTGAGCAGTCTGGCGCATTTTGACGATTGGCATAGCCGGAGGACCTGCTCCTAGGGGGTTATGCAGCTCCCGTGTCAGGATATGGTATGCCTTTGGACTCCATCTTGATTCACCTATACTTTGTCTCTGGCAGCGACCGGGGGGGACGACCAAGGAGGAATCCCCACACCTTCAAAGTGTCAAATAAGCAAGGAGCTGGGGTTTCCCGACCCCTTGCTTTAGAGAGTGGCTCGCCCATAATGACAGGCAAGTTGCCTGAGTTAAGGACAACAATTCCCACATTTTCACATGCAGATCCTGGGAGGGATGAATATACCATGTTGTGCAAATAAAGAGGCCCTATTTCAATCCAAGCTCTTGTGTCCGTGTCTTTATTCCATGCTCCCTCCGCAAATCTGTTTCACCTTGAAGGTGCTGCAAGACTATTTGTTGCTTTTATAAACAAGAAACCCACAGAATAAAAATATGATACACAGCTTGCCTGCATTCTCCTACAGGACTTGTTATTTCCAAGAGATAATAAAACAAAATTAAATGATAATCTTTTAAGCTTTTTGTATATTGCTCTTTATTGGCTTTCTAGTTGTTATTTGTCCTGCTATTACCTTATATTTACTTGAAAAAAATCAAATTTGCTCCTCCTGTCCTCTGTTGCAAAAGCATCCTGGAAAGTGTAAGTGGATCTAAAATAGTGCATCTCTGCCTTTTGTAGATAATTTTAGAACTGCTATATCAGTGCTGTAAGAATCAAAGTTCACTTTCCTTGAGTAAATGCTGCTTTGCTTATTCTCCAGTTAACCTAGTCATAAATCTGTAGTACAACTGTTACATTTTGTCCCTCATTTCTAACCATTCCTTGATTCTTGCTTAGTTATATGTAGCCACAAATTTACAAAGAGGGGTACAGGAACAGCCACGGACAGGGTCAGGGTCAGGATACATACCTTGGGCTGAGGTCTGCCTCCAAGAGAGGCACAGTGCCAGTTGCTGAAATCTCCTGCGCCTGTACCTCCTTCCTGTTGCTACCTGTTCACGTGCACTTTACAAGTAAGCAACCAGTGTGAGGAGCACGGAAAAGGAGTAGAAATAGCCTCACCCTTTTCCCTCTTCCTCTGTATGGCCGTGCAACATGGGCTTAGTCGGAGAGGTAAGAAAATGGGCAGCAGCAACAGTGGTAAGGAGATGGATGCACTCAGGGAGCATCTTGCCCAAGGGCCTTCCCAACCTAAAGCCAGTCACAAAAGCAGGCAAGAACCACAAAAAGGAAAAAAGATCCACAACAGAGGGACTCTGGTCTCAAAATACCCCAATGTTATGTTATTTCCTAGAAATACTGAACATTCACAGTTAGGGTCTGTTGCACGCTCACTTCCGCAGTGTTAGATGCCTGCTTCTGCAATGTTGGAAGTCACCCATTATTAATACATTATCTGTACTCACTGTAAAGGAGAGTGCCATTTAAAGCTGTTGTCTTCACTGTCAGGTGGATCATCATTCTGTTCTGTTTTTGCTCTGATGCAAATCTAGCCCCAGAGAGCGATGTTAGAGAAGGTAGTTCTAAATATGAATTCACACTGAACGATGGAAAAAACAACGTTGTATCTAAAACAAATATGAAAAAAGCACACTAAGTATGAAATAAATGACATTTCATCAACAATACATTCCCCTCATCAGCCAAGCATCATTTCTATGGGCTCAAACTTGTAGCACAGGCCAGGACCTCCTCTCTTCCCCCATGATCTTTTATCTGAATGACAAGAAAAGTTGTGAAAAATGTGTGGTTTGACCGGTGTCCTTTAGCTTCTTTTATGACCTAACTACATGTGACACTGACTGGATTGCTTGCAATCATATTGCTGGCTTTTCTTTATTTAATTACAGCCACACACACACACACACATTTTTAATTGGAACTACAGCATATGGGGAAGGGCAGTTTAGCCCTTACCATCCACAATCCCAAACAAATATATCATGCCTCCCACGCTACACTTAGAGTCCCAACAGACAAGCGTTTTATTGCACGCTCATTACTGGGTACTCACAGATTTTCGCAGGTCCCTCTCATGACATTGTCTGCCTCCCGCATGCTTCCCACCCCTTCTAGCCTTCTTCGCGCCACAAAAAAACACCCCAGTAAGTCTGACTTATTTTTAAAGATGGAAGTGGCTGCTATCTACTGCTGTGTGCAGGAGAAGCAGCACGATCAAAACAGCCCACTGAATGGGCCACGTGCACGTTGTTTACTTCTTCTTTCAAAAGAGGAAGTAATGAGGGACAAATGTGCAGGTGGAGAAGCCACGGTAAGCAAACGCGATTTCCCCGTGTGATGACGCTCAGACTTAGAAAAAAAAGCTCCCCTTGGTGCCAATTGGAGCACCTATTCCAACCCTAGCTGCAACATGGGGGTGGGGGTGGGGTTTGAATTATACTTGTTCTGTTCTAACACTGCTTCTGATCGGTTCAGCCTCCAGCAAATCTCACAATACCTTACAAGATCTGGACATCCTATAAAGATACAGAGAAATAAATTTGCATAAACACATTCAAGCATGATCTATAACTTCAACTTGCTTTGATAAGCCTCCATTTTTTATTCACAGTAAAGAAAACCTGCAGTCCTTATTTTGAGCAGATTTGTCTGGTGCCTTTTAAAAGCTGTGTTCATGTGAACTTCTAGAGTTGCCCTCTAGAAATTCCTCTTCACCTATTTCTTCTGAAGTTAATTCTTAACAGTTGTGTACACTCCTCTATAGCTGCCAATTTGGATAGCAAATGCTACTGTCTATGTTCATGTTCCAGCTATTCTATAATACATAAAAACAGTTTCAGTGTGAGAATAAATATTCTATTAAACATTTTATTTTAAAATTGTAAACTGGAGTGCTTAATTTAGTAACGTTCTCTTCTTCAGAAGCCAGTGCAAGACAGGCTATTACAGAGTCTATAATCAGAAGGCAGAGAACAGCCTTAATAAGCAACATGCTACAATAGGGAGGAATCCAATAGCAACTGCTTTCTGTGAGAACAGGGATACTACAATGAGTACACAGAAGTATCCTTATTTTCATCTGTGAAATATTTGAGCATATGCGGATTTTGTATAGATGTTGCTTTTTATATCAAGTTATTGTGTACGTACTAACATGAATGTCTTCTTAAAATTTAGACTCATCTGTGCACACAGATGTTAGAAACATTCAGAAGAGGCTCTTTCCATAACGTTGCACAGAGTTGGGCCTTAGGGTAACAACCCACTTGGTTAATTAAAAATAAATAAATAAATAAATAAGGAGTGGTTGCTAAGGTGGGTTCAGCATAGCTCTGGCAACAGTTGCAGACCCTGATCCATATAGCAGGTAGCTTGATCCATAAAGCTGAAATGCCTATATGGCTGTCCTGCAGCAACTTTGATTGGCTACTGCTGTACTAGCAGTTCAGAGAAATTTAGTTTGCATTCGAATCTGCCTGAAACTGAGCTCTCTTTACATACCATATTAGCAGGAGAAGGAGCACATGGGCTCTCAGATACTTTCTGTCCTGTACATGGGCTTCTAGAATCATAGAATCATAGAGTTGGAAGAGGCCTACAAGGCCATCAAGTCCAATCCCCTGCACAATGCAGGAATCTAAGATCATTGAAAATCTTCTTCTTCTTCTTCTTCTTCTTCTTCTTCTTCTTCTTCTTCTTCGCCACAAAAGGTAGCGTTTCTGGAGCATTTGGGGGAGGCTGAAACCACTGCAGACTGATGGCTCCAATTTCCGTGGGGCATTAATCCTCTCTGGGTTTCACTAGAACCAAACAAAATGTTAAACGAGCTCTTCAAGGTGCTGATCCCCCAAATGGTTCAGCACCTTGAATAGCTCCTTTAGAGTTCTCACTGGTTCCGACTAAAACCCGGAGCAGATTCACCACCCTACTGATATAGGAGCCACCAGCCTTACGTGGTTGAAACAGCAAGAGACTTGCATTTTATGTTGAACTATTCCATCTCTAGAGTATACAGAATACACAAGCCTGTTGATGATGAATTTGGAACTTTGGTATCTCCCGACTCTTTTTTTTTTTAATTGTGCATTTTCCATTTCTATTTACAAACACATCCCCCTCTCTAATCTTTAACAATCTCCAAGTACCTTCCAGCAAAAAGCAATCTAATTTGCAAAGGTATAAGTTTGGCAGTAATAACACATTCAAAGTAAATGCACTTTTCATGATTAAATCTTTAACTGGTTACTGGCAAATGGTAAATTAACTTGTTTTATACACTCATCTGAATCAGAACGAATGTTACCAAAATGAAAGTCCATTTAATGCACATTCATCCTTTCACCAAGATATTTGCAGCTCTGCAAGCATCATTATGTTGTTCTTAATGCTTTCCAAAGCCAGTTTTATTACGATCATTATTAATGTCCTCAGTATATTTCACTACGCCTTGGTAATGACCCTTGAGAGCTGCCATAAAGATAAATTAGCATATTATCTGTATACATTGTGATGGTGGAATGTTGTAGTCAAAACTGTATATAAGTGCTATAAGTAAAGATGGAACTATCATTTCAAAACAGAGTCTGTAGTGCACAGCAGTCTGATTCCACAGAAGTATAGCTACTGGAATAATAAAATCAACACAATGTCTGAAAAAAAAACCACACATTGTTGTCACTTATTGCTCATCAAAATGATGACTTGTACCAGATACCTTAATAAAATTAATGTATGGATGAGAAAGGATGTTGACAGCTCTGGTTAAACATCTACATAGCACTGAGTTAGCATATTATTACACAGACAGACAGAATTTTTCTGTCTGTATTCTTTTTCTAAGAATAGCACTATTTAAGTAAAAACAGAACAGTTGTTAAAAGAACAAGAAGTTTAACACCATTTTCTTTTTCTTTTTTAAAAATCTCAACTAAAGGAAAGTTTTAACGTTTTTTTAATTTTTGCACAAACTTTATAAAATATTAGTATTTTAGAATCTTGAAATCACCACAAAGGCCTTTCATAATTTACTGCAGTACTGCAGTACTTTCTCCCTGTATTTAGTGTATTAGGGATTAAAATCTTCAGTTGTTCCATAGCTACCCAGGCTTTCCCAACCTGGTTCTCTCCAGATGTTTTGGACTATTGCAACCAGTATTCCTGACTATTGGCTATGCTGGCTGGGGCTCTAAAACACCTGGAGAGCTTAGCGAAAGCTGCAGTATTGAACCCTCTCAGAAAGCAATGACATGACTACTTGATGGGCTGGCCATTGTCAGAAAGAGAATATTGGGCCAGATGGATCTTCGTTGGTCTAGCAAGGCAAATTTCATGGTCTTATTGCTATGAGCCCAGAAGGGTAACACATACTGAATTCAACGAGACCACATTTTGCTACCTAAAGAAGACACGGTTGTATGAACCAGTTCTCAGCGCCACTTGAATAGGTGTCACTTGAGTAGGGTTTCAGGACTGCAGCCAGAAGGATTTAAAAAGAAAAATATAATAGTGAATAGTCTACTTTGGTTTGGTTTCTGAGGCATAATGTCCCAAATCTAAACCCAACAAAGCCCTGTTGATTCAGTGGGATATATTTATTAAATGAAATTTACAACACTGCCTAAATTGTTTTTTCAAGTACAGCTGAAGGAATTTTTTAGAATATTTCAAAATTCATATTCTAAATTGGACAGTTTCTAGACAGTGGCTCAATTCGGACAACACGTTAAGTAACTGAGGGGAAATAACCCACTGACGGTGTGTTAAAGAGGTGGTGATCTACAGATGACACGCTGCAGCAGGCGCTGCAAAGATTTTTTAACCACCCTGGCTGCTAATAGCATACTCGGTTCTGACTGAGAGGTCGGCTGCCATTTTCCCCGCTTACCGAACTCCGTTAGTGCTCCAGCAGGTATCCCAGAACACATTGGGGCCGAAAACCCCATTGCAGGCGAAGCAGGACATGCCTCCCAAACCCCATTGGCTGTTGTAGGCAATGGGCGGAACTCAGCAGCCTCGGGCAAAGAGGCAGCTAGGAGGAACGGCAGCACCAATACAACATTCGCACCCCATGCCCAGCACTGCAATTCCAACATTGGCACCCACGCCCCAGCCCCCAACCCTCCCCACCTCCCTCCTAGAGCAGCCACCCGCACACACAGGAAAGAAGGCAAGAGTGGGGTGCTTTAGAAAACTTTATTCAGCAGGGAGAGCATACATGGGCAATAAGGCACATGGCCACCACTAAGCCAGGGCAGAGCCCATGGAAAGGACAGTTGCCCCCGGGAAGGGAGGAGGCGGCTGGAAGGCACAGCGGTGAAGAGGGGATGGTCAACGCCACACCCCCAGGGAGCCAAGCACGGAATATGCAAGGGGATGTGGTGGAGAGGGGCAGCATGCCAGGGAGAGATGCCAGTCCACACGTGAAACTCCACAGCCGACGCTCACAGGGAGTGGGGGTAGCACAGCCAGATCCAGGCAGTGATGCTTTGACGCACCCGGGACGCCTCCGCACTGGCGCGACGCTCCCCAACGGGATTCTCGGGGCCCGGCAAAGCTTGCTGTCCAGCCGTGTTGGGCGGATGAGGGGGGGGCTCTCTGGTCGCCGCTTCCCCTGCCCTCGTCCTTCTGAGTGATGCGAGGGTGGAGGTGGCGGTGCAATGGGGGTCTACTTTGGATGGGTTGTTGTTCTCCCTCTTGGTGTGGGGGGGCTGCCTCTTGCTCCAGGACGCCTGGGGGGTTTGGTTATTCCGTCTTCCCCCCCTTTTCCATAGTGCCCTTCTGGTGCGCTTCCCTTTCTGTTTGGGTAGCTGCCTGGGCACCCTGTGAGTGCTTGCAGGAGCTGGCTCCTTGTTGAGCTCCATGCTGCTGCCTGGTGGGGGAGGCGGGCATCCTGGTTGCTATGGCGGCAATACCAGCGATCTGTTGCAAGCACGCCCGAGCGGCCGCCCGCTTTCTGCCACTCTTGCCGCTCTCCTCTCTGATCCTTTGTGTTAACGTACTCACCTCAGTTGTTTAACCCACGCACCTCTAGAGGCTCAATTCAGACAACACGTTAGTCAACTGACTAACTTTTAAACAACTCGCAAGTGAGTTGTTTAACTCGGTTGTTTAAATCTCCCACTTAACCAACTGTGGGTTGTCTATGCGTTGTGTTGCTGAATTTGGACGACACGTTAAACTAACCAACTGATGGTTGTTTAATTAAACAACCATTGCTTAACGTGTTGACCGAATTGAGCCATGATTTCAGTTATTGGACAAGAAGATATTTTACGTTCAGATATACCCTGCATTTTCAAGGGAGGACTAAATAGTCTCAACCAATCCATTATTACCCCACATGGACTTCACCAGCCCAGATGGTTCCATACATAGATTCCTCAGCTCTATTAGTGTTTTGCTGTGTTTGCACATAACACTAACCATGGTTTATGTTAACCACTGTGTGTAGCTTTAGCCATAAATTGTCTTACAGACAAGTAAACAAACCATGGCTTGATTTCCCTATTTCTTGTTTGTTTCTCTGCTGCCCATTTTGCCAGCCTTCAGAACGGTTTCATTTTCAGGCTGTTCTTTCTGGGTGCCTCTGTTTCAGAGTAGGCCTCGCGGTGGATTATTTAAAAAGATTTCTTTATGTTTTGAGTAGCAGTGATCTGAACAAATCAGATACTACCTTTGGGAGGGGGACACAGCCAGTGAGGGCACAGGCACATTGTAAAGACTGTCCTGTGCTCTCATTGGATGTATCCTCCCTTCAAGGGCAGCAATTGATTAGTTCAGATCACTGCCGCTCATAATACAAGATTAAAAAAAATCTTTTAAAATGGGGTGCCGCCAGGCCTACAACATTTCCTTCCACCAGTGAAGCCAACTGAGTGGGTGAGTTGGATGCCAGCAGCTGCCGTATGCTCAGGAGCAAGGATGGGTCCTTCTGAGCCTCTGGGCTCTTGACAGCTGCCCATCTAGGCTGTCCACTGATGCCGGGCGTGTGTTCACCAGGCCTTTGAGTGATAGTTCAAAACAGGGTCATATAAACAATATATGTCCCAGTATCCCAAGTCCTAATGTCCAATTCTGCAGCTAAACAACTGATCCCAGTGTCACATATCTGGAAATTTGACTGTGAAGTAGGCAGCCAACTCAGGATGGCTGAGAGTGCACATCACTTAGTGCCAACACTGTGTCACTCACCATGCCAATCAACACTTAGGACAATTTTGATGAACAACACTCATGTAAAAGTCAGCTAAGAAATATTTGCCTATGCTTCAGCATAGTCCTGATTTGCTTCAGCTAACAGGAGGTATAGAAATATCATAAATAAATAAAATAAATAAATATATAAACGATTTCAGGCAAGGTTCAGAGAAGCCTATCATGAGTTGCCATCTTTGGTCCAGGGGTACAGGCCACAAGTGATACTTAGCACAATCTATTCAAAATGTATTACCGTATATCATATGGACCTGTCTTTTACTGACTCGGATTATTGGTCCACCAAGCTCAGCACACTCTTGCTGGTAGAAACTCCCCAAGATTTCTAGAAGAAATCTGTTCTGGTACCTGAAATCCTTTCACCTGGACATCCAGGGGTTGAATCTGGAACTATCTACAAACAAAACATCACTGTAGTACCTGTAACTTCTTACAAGCCTGTAATTTCTTAGGTAGCAATTTCTTTCCTATCAGAGATCAGCTACTCCAGCTTACATGGGAAGATTCGGGTAACACACATGAGTATTTGATATGGATGTGTTTCAGCATAATTTTCTAAGGAAACGTAGCATACACATAAACTTGATGATGAAAAAGAAACAGGACTTTCATCTGCTTTAGCATATTCTTGTTTGAGGTTTGGGGTTTTATTCAAGTAAATTAAAAGAATCAGGCACACAACTCCAATTTTAATTATTCAGAATGTGTAGGGTACCACAGTATTCTTAAAATATTTCTGTAACCATTAGATTAACATGCATATTTCTTAGCTCTTCTGTTTCTCATACATCCAAATATCACTAGGGGTAGGGAACGTTCTATAATTCTGTGGAAGAAGATGTAGTATTCTATCACAATAGTATACCAAGGATTATCATATTCCCCATTAGTACACCAACTACTTCATTCAAATAATATTTGACCATCCGTTACCATACAAAAGCTTGTCATTGTACTGAAATTACTGAGCTTAACGGTGCATTCCTATACAACAGGGGTAGGGGAACCTGCAACCCTTCAGATGTTGTTGGACTCCAAGTCCCATCAACCCCAGCTAATATGGTCAGCAATTATGAGACCTGTAGTCCAACAATGTCTAAAGGGCCACAGATTTCCCAGCACTATTATACATGTTTGCTCAGAAGTAAGTCCCAGTGAGTTCAATGGGGCTTCTTCCAATTAAGTGGGTATTAGATTGCAGTCAAAAAGTGATATTAAGTTTTAATTGAACTGGAATTCATTCCATTTTTTTCTGATCTCAACTGACAAATCTGGTTGAGTTGAAAATTTTGCCAGTTCAATGGAATGAATAGAAATGCTTAAATTAGGCAATAAGAAATAATCTCAATAAATAACTATTGCAAACAATGAACAAACAAAATATGTGCAAGTATAGCTAAGATGTGCTGTACAATACAAACATGATATATAGTGTATTTATGTAACTAAAGGGAATCTGTGGTACGTTATCCCATATATATGACAAAAGGTATAGTATTTTTTGAAAAGTTCTAATTCTTAAAATACATTTGCTTGCTCTTTTCCCTACCCGAGTCTTCAGTATATTTGGATCAAAAATGTAAAAATGTACCACAATACTTTACAAAACACTAACAAGAAAAAGATTTTAAGTCAGCACTGTATTAAAATTCATAATCTACATTTTTATTGACCTTAAACACAGTAAGTCTATGTCAAATTTGTTGTGTACTGTAAAGAAAGCTAGAAAGGGTTAGAATCAATTTCTGCAGTCTGTGCTTAGAAGATAATAGATTTTTTAAAGCTTTGGAAAACATTGGAAGAACATAGCAAGCAGTGACTCACCACTAATGGAGGGGGGACTTAAAGATAATGTGGTAAATGCTGAAGGTCAAAATAACATGATGTTTGGTTTATTCAGGATAACAGGACAATAACTCTCAAAGTCTAACTTATCCCCTTGCACCTCCCTGTTGTTCAGTTGGCTTCTGCTCTTACGAAAAAGTCTGATGGTCATTTTTGACAACAGGTACAAGAAATCAAGGAGAATGAAAATGTCTGGTGACAAGTTTTGCTTTGTGCAAACTTGTCAGTGCAAACCCACAGTTCAATTTGCTAGTATCCATCTCAGCAATTTTTGAAACAGATCTAATAATCTGGGACTTGCTGCTTGATTGGTTGCCCCCACACAATTTATCAACATTTTCCTCCATGCCTTGACCGGCAAAATATATAGGTTGCTGACAGTTGATAGTTAACGAACGTAATTTCCAGATTTTCTGAATCAGCGTATTTGATATATTCACAATTATAAACTAAATACAGTGCTTTACCATTCCCCAATCCAAAATTCTGCATAGTTCCTGTGCACACCAGACTCCCTGTTCATTTCAAGAGCAGAAACGCACACATCCAAACTTACTTTGGGTCTGTTCAGACGACATGCTAAGCCATGGTTAAGCCGCTAACCCTTTTGCAGCGAATGGTTCAGGAGCGTATTTAAATGGCGGTTATGTAGCCACCACGGTTAGGAAGGGTTCATATGACACGCTAAGTCATGGTTCACATGACACACTAAGCCATAATGTTAAGCTCAAAATGCTTCACTACTAGGCTGACCATATGAAAAGGAGGACAGGGCTCCTGTAACTTTAACAGTTGTAGAGAAAAGGGAATTTCAGCCAGTGTCATTTGTATGCAATTAGTTCCTGGTGAAATTCCCTCTTCATCACAACAGTTAAAGTTGCAGGGGACCTGCCTTCTTTTGTATATGGTCACTCTAGTATAGTGCCTGCAACTTTAACTGTTGTAATGAAGAGGGAATTTCACCAAGAACTAATTGCATACAAATGACACTGGCTGAAATTCCCTTTTCTCTACAACTGTTAAAGATACAGGAGCCCTGTCCTCCTTTTCATATGGTCAGCCTATTCACTACCATGGCTTAGCGTGTTATCTGAACAGGGTCATTAGCTTAGACTCAGCCTGTTAGTATAATCTAAAAATGTCTTGCTTCTTAAAACCTCATACAAACAAGACTGAATTGTAAGAATTCCCGAACACAAGAGACAAATATGTTAAGCGTCTTTCTTTATTCCAGACACTCACTAAAACTAAATCCAACTCAACCGCATGCCAAACACCCTGTCTCCACCTTCCACTTCCTCTTCTGTGAAGCTCCTTTTCATATCTCTAACTACAACTCCCAGCATGCAGTTCACCTACTACAATGCCACATATCCCCTTTATCTAAAACCAATACTTTCTCCCCACCTATCAACTAACAAATATACAATGCACTAAACATGTATATTTGCTAACAGAAATCATTTTGGAGCGAACAACATTATTAACTATTAATGATATTAGAAAATCACATAATTTTTAGCCCATGCCGGTGGTCACCTGCTCCTCTGAGAACACTAAGCAAGCACGGGTGCTGATTGACTGTTTCATGCAAGAGGTGCCAATTGGTAGTATCAGTAACTGGATCATAATGAACGGGAACCAGGGGCTTGGCATTCCATCTGGCTCTCTGACAGTTGATATGTGTACTGGGATACCCTTTCAAGGACCTGGAGCAGTGAACTGAAGTTTAGTTTTCCTTTCTGAGGAAAACTCAGGAAAGAAATTTGATAACAATAGAAGGAGTAGCATATGTGTTGTGTCTACGTCCAACTCTCTGCTTCAAAGGGATGAAATCTCAGATAGTGACTCGGATCCTGGTTTTGGAATGCAAGAGCCGGGGGAGTTACTGCAAGAAGAAGAGGAAGAGCCCTTTCCCACGGCTGGGCAGGAAGTTAATCCCCAAGGCAACAAGGACCTTAACGAGAGAGATAGTACTTTGTCTTCTGGGACAAAGGGGTTGAGGAATGCAGTGGCGAGGCGGAGAGCAAAGAGGAGAGACTTCAAACTCAGGACCGCCCGCCGCTCAGAGAGGCTAGCAAGCAAAGCACTACAGGCTAATTTGTCTTAATGATATGACTCTGTTCTCTTTTCTCTCCCTCTAAGGCCTCCTCCACACGAGACGTTTAATGAGCCTTGAAGGCTCATTAAAAAATTTACCTCCACAAGCACGGAGCGCAAAACGGGCGTACAGGCGCGTTATCTCCCCGATAATGCGCATTTTCGAACGCGCGTTAAATAGCGACTTTTATTTTGCTCCGGCCGTTAAAGCGCATTTTCGCGGTGTGAACAAGCGATTACGCGCATTAACTGCTTGTAAAGCGCTTTTTGGACATGAATTAATGCGCTTCGCTGCCTCTCGCCGCCTCCGGTGCAGAGGGATTAGGAGTAAAAGCGCCTCCGCAATAATGCGCATAATCGCGGAACTGGGCGCAAAAGCGCATCCTTGTGGAGGGGGCCTAAGTTAGCTCAACTGAATGCCTAGGGGCTAAAGAACCTTTGTCTTGCTGGAGGAGGGAGAACGATCGTTTTTGTGTATAATAAAAGATTTGTATTTTCCCTTCAAGAGGTCTGTTTGTAGTCCTCACACTTTTTTGTTAGAACTTACAGAGTCATGACAGCTTGAGCTAACTTAGAGGGAGAGAAAAGATCCTTCGGCAATGCCATGATTCCTGCACAGCTGGACACTTTGGAATTTTCAAGACCTTAGAAGCTGTAACCCGAGACTTTTGGTGGCCTCAAGTACAAAATCATGTCACCTCCTATGTAGCCTCTTGTGATACCTGTCAACGAGCAAAAACTGTCCCAGGTAAACCCACGGGTTTACTTCATCCATTGCCTACGCCTGCGGGACCCTGAAAAGTACTTTCCCTGGATTTTATTACTGATTTGCCTTCGTCACAAGGCAAAACCACCATCCTGGTGGTTGTGGATTTATTTTCTAAAATGGCTCATTTTATTCCTTGCACGGGTCTACCCTTGGCCAAGGACACTGCTAAACTCTTTGTCACGCATGTTTTCCGTTTACATGGTTGGCCAGAGGGATTAGTCTCCGATCGTGGCGTTCAGTTTACTGCCCATTTTTGGAGGGAATTGTTGGAACTGCTGCACATAGAACTTCGACTTTCTTCTGCTCATCATCCCCAGATGGACGGACAAACCGAACGTACTAATGCTACCTTAGAACAATACCTCCGTTGCTATGTTAACTACCAACAAGACAATTGGGTTGATCTCTTGCCTTTAGCTGAATTTGCCTATAACAATGCCTGCCACTCCACTACACACCAATCCCCATTCTTTGTCAACTACGGATATCACCCCAGAACTTTCCCATCTTCTCTCGGCTCTGCTACAGTTCCTGCTGCTGATAAGTTCTTAGAAGAGCTACACACTCTACACAACATTCTTCGAGACCAGATTGAACAGGCTAAACTTTCTTACAAGATAGCGGCAGACCGTCACCGGTGCCTGGGGCCCTCTTTATCGGTTGGAGATTAGGTTTGGTTGTCTACTCGACATTTTCCTTCACGAATGTTATGCAAAAAACTTGCTCCCCGCCGCACGGGTCCCTTTCAAATTATAGCCCAGATTAACCCAGTTGCTTTCAAGTTAGCTCTTCCTCCTTCACTAAGAATTCACCCAGTTTTCCACAGGTCTTTGCTCTCTCCGCTCATAACAGGCGACCCTCATCGTTCAAATGTGGTTCCTCCCCCTCCGGTCTTGGTGGAGGGAGAGGAAGAGTTTGAAATAGCTGGCATTTTAGACTCCCGTTGTTTCCGAGGAAAAATTCAATACTTAATTGACTAGAAGGGTTATGGTCCTGAAGAACGTTCCTGGGAACCTTTAGAAAATTTGCATGCCCCCCTATTAGTCCATGAATTTCACCAACGTTATCCCCATAAACCTGCCCCAGGTTTAGGGCGCATTTCTCCTGGGGGGAAGCGTTATGGGAGAGGGGATGGTGTTGTGTCTACGTCCAACTCCCTGCTTCAAAGGGATGAAATCTCAGATAGTGACTCGGATCCTGGTTTTGGAATGCAAGAGCCTGGGGAGTTACTGCAAGAAGAAGAGGAAGAGCCCTTTCCCACGGCTGGGCAGGAAGTTAATCCCCAAGGCAACAAGGACCTTAACGAGAGAGATAGTACTTTCTCTTCTGGGACAAAGGGGTTGAGGAATGCAGTGGCGAGGCGGAGAGCAAAGAGGAGAGACTTCAAACTCAGGACCGCCCGCCGCTCAGAGAGGCTAGCAAACAAAGCACTACAGGCTAATTTGTCTTAATGATATGACTCTGTTCTCTTTTCTCTCCCTCTAAGTTAGCTCAACTGAATGCCTAGGGGCTAAAGAACCTTTGTCTTGCTGGAGGAGGGAGAACGATCGTTTTTGTGTATAATAAAAGATTTGTATTTTCCCTTCAAGAGGTCTGTTTGTTGTCCTCACACTTTTTCGTTAGAACTTACAGAGTCATGACAATATGGAGCAAAAGACAGTTATAGAGGAATCCTGGTTTACAATTAAAAATGTTTCCCATTACATCCAATTTGGGAAACTATGGTTATTAGGTTCAGAACAAACTTTACAAACTTTCAGAGCACTCTACTGGTTCTGAATATTCTTTCTGACAACACATTAAACAATGGAGGGGGGGAAACAATCGTCAGTTGTGTTGCTTATTGTGTTGTGTGGAGGGTAATACGCCGCTCACAAACTACTGACGGTATGCTATTCCGCCCAAATAAGCAACGGAGAGAAACAACTGGCTTGCAAGTTGTTTAGCTCAAAGCCAGTTGTTTAAAGTGTTGTGTGGAGGGGTGAGTGTGTTAATAATGTGCGGTAAGTGGGTTAAAACACAAGCCCATAGAAACAGGTGGCAAGAGCAACCAAAGCGGTGGCTGCCATCTGCTACAACTGATACAACTTGCAGAGGCTGCTGGGATAGCACCGGGAGGACCAAGGGAGAGAGGAGAGAGGGGCGGGGGCTGTGTCAGTCAAATGCCAGGTTGACTATTAGTCCACTCAACGCCAGCCCCAACCACCCACAGTTGTGTAGGAATATGTTGTGTGGGGAGTACCCACAAAATAACCAACTGTGAGTTGGATACTCAACCCACCATTGACTAAAGTGTTGTCCGAAACCAGCCAGAGACTGAAAGGCTGCTGCAAGGATGGAAGATAATATATATAAAAACTATGTTCATTAGACTATGCCCCAGGAAAAGGCACAGCTGCCCCTTTGGTTTCTGAGAGCTATTTATTAACAAAAAGTTCTTTGGTGTTGCAGGTCCATCTGCTTCTCCGTTCTGTATCAGATTTTACTGAGTTATACCTGAAGTGATGTCCTCAAAACCATCTCTGCACTGAAAGGAATCCACATTAGAAATTGTAAATTGCCTTTGTGCCTATTATTATTATTATTATTATTATCATCATTATTATTATTATTTTGCTACATACTTTAGCAAATGCACCTGTTAAAGAAAGCACACTGGATAAAGTGAAGGCAAAGGACTCAAAACAGCTACATTCTATTTAATACGCAGCCCAAACCTAATTCAATATCATATCAACATTTCATGCACAAGGTTTCAGTCATGCAGCATGACCCTGAGCGTGGTTTATCAGCAAGTCCTATTGGCTTCAATGAGACTGTCTAAAAAGTGTGTTCACAACTGCAGATGTAGAGCATCATCCTATTTGGATAGCCTTGGAACTCAGAGGCTGCCGAGTATCTAATGCAAGGCAGGAGAAGAGTGGAGGTGATCGCTCTAGCGAGCTGCATTTCTCCTACACAGGCAATGTTGCCCATCTACCGGCACACCTCAGAGGGAGAGATAAGGAGGCTGGGGTGGCATGGGCAACTGCTGCAATTTTTCAGAGGTGGGGGCAAAGATGCATAGCACACTTATGCACTTTCTTTGTGTGTGTTCTTTCTGGCTAAGCATCACATTCTCTGACACAATGGGGGAAATTGCATTTTCTTACCATCGCTTCTCCACCCATGTGTTTGTCCCTCATTACTTCCTCTTCTGCCCTGAGGGGAAAGAGGAAGTAAACAAAGACCACATGGCCCATTCAGGGGCCATATTTACTGGGCCCCTTTTCCTGCATATAGCAGGAGATCGTGGCACATTCTGTTTTTTTTTAAAAAAAAGATGGATTAAAAGGGGTCTATTTTGCAACGGAAAAACGAGCGGAAGGAACAGGAGGCGCACTGGAGGCGGATGTCATCGTCTAAAGGATGCGCGCACATCCGCAAGTGTGCAGTAGTGAGCATGTGATAAAACGTTTGTCTGATGAATGTCATAGAAGGCTACACTTAGTAGTAAAAGTTCCTGGGAATTGAACAGCACTAATACAGAAGAATGTCATATTCAAGAAGCATCATGAACTCCCGCAAAACTTTATTTGGAATGAGGAATGGATAAAAGAAAACACCTAGGAACATTAGGGAAAAATGTTTCTCCACCCATTGGTGAAACCCTCAGCTCTTTCCATGACTCCCTTTAGGCCAATGCCATTACAAGGCTTGAAGAGCAGGGTTAATACTGAGGTGAGGGTGGGGTGACCTGGTCAGCTTGCAGGCCACTGCTAGGCTCTGCTCTGCAGGCAAAGCACAATAGAGTGACTTACCTTCATAAGAGGTTTCTTTATTTCTACAGTACATGAGGAAACACAATGGAGCTGAGGCACACTGCCTCAGCTCCAAGGCCAACACTAAGAGAGATGGGCAGAGGTTCCACTTGGGCCTCCTGCAAGAACTAAAATGGCAGCTTCTCTTAAAGCTATATACTTGTACCCTAACAACCCATTGTAACTCTTAACAAAATACACTGCTACTACAATCAATTTTACAGCCCCATCTACATTTCCCTAAAACAGCAACAACACTGGACTACGCTGCAGAGTTGTCGTACACTTCTCTAACACACACACAACCTCTGCAAAATAAAAATGACAACACTGGACTACTTTGCTGGATTTGTGTAACCCACACTTTCTCAGCCATAGCCCTCCATCCTGCAATATGGACAGAATAATGATGAACTTTATCTGCACATATTGTCAAAGTATTCTTTTTAAAATGTTTATAAACTCAGAAAAAAAAATATTAACAAGAACCTGAGTTAGAAAGATCCCTCCTGCTACTTTTCTTTCTTTTTCTTTTCTTTTTTTGATAGACACACCAATGTCCAAACCCAGCTATAGGATACTCCTGGATATCTAATCTTTTTATTTTTTTTAATTTTATTTCATGAGACTGCAATTACTTCCTAACAGGGAAGACCCTGAAAATGCTTAAAACACACAGATATTGGATATGTTATCCATTGCTGTGATTTCATGAATTGGCTAAAAACACTAAAAGGAGGGAGCTGGCTAGTTCCTCACAAAAGGAATAGCCAGCATAGCAGCTTCACATTTTGCCTCATATCTTGGGTTCTACAAGGGCTATAAACTTGCTCTTAAAAAAAAGAAAGAAAGCTGGGAATCTGGAGGCTATTGCTTATCCCCAAGGGATCAATTGCCTCTTCTTGCCCCTTCCTTTGAATACCCATGAGCATGGATGAAAGTTGGAATGGCTATCCTCATAATGTGACAGTTAGCCATCTTTCCCTTCCTTCATGGTTTTTTTTCTTGGCACTTTCTGAACCTCCGTGGGTGAAAGCATAGGGTTTTTAGGTGCTTTCACACACTAACATTAAGAGCTCAATTCTATGCATGTTTATAGGCAGGTGGGATTAAGCAGTTTAGTCATCCAGCTGTCCTACATCCTTTACTTTACTGCAAAACCAGACACAAAACCTTGCTTGATGCTATGCTGTAGGAAAAGCTGCTCTTAGCAGAAATGAAGACATAACTATTGTAGCACAGCTCGTTTCTAATGTGGAAGACAGCAAACAAAACAACAAGCGTGCGATTTGTATCTTTACATATTCTCCAGTGTCGAACACAGCCAGAAATGAAATGGGCAGCCTCGTTTATGTTGATTTAAATTCATTCATTTTAATTCACGTTAATAAAAAAATTGAAATCAGTTACTTGGTTTTGCTGTCACTTTACATTTCTTCCCGATATTAGATACAGAGCATCAGTCTGAAGCTATGAATTTGATTTACAAAGCAGCATATATGATCATCACTGCTGGAAAGCAACTGTGGACAGCTGGCATTACCAATGCAAATATTCAGCTTTTAAGCACGGGGTGTTGTTCCTGCCCCCACCCACCCCAACTCTGTTACCAGCGCCACGTTACTACAGTCTTGTTAATGTTTTCTCTTTGCAAAATATTATACAGATAAACGACCCATACTAAAATCCTTATTGCAATGTACTGCTCACTCCATCAGCACCAGCTGTTTATAAAGGCACTTCATATCATTTTAGGAAGAAAACATCAGGAAGTAAAGTTCAGCATAAAACATTTTATTTTTATGTCCATATATAAAATGACTTTGTATATTGCAGTAGCAGTATGACCCAGAGGCCTCTTCCTTGCTTAGGAGTGGCACCCCAATCCTCAACACATTGTTCAATAGCCAGCTGAGCACAAATACGCATGAATGTCTGCACATGTGTGTACACACCAGCAATGGAACTGAGAGAATACTTCAGCCTACCCTATCACAGTGGCCTTCAGATGTTTTGGACAGCACTCCCATCATTCCTCACCATTGTCATGCTGGCTGGGGCTGATGGGAGCTGTAGTCCAAAACATCTGGAGGACGCCACATTGGGGAAGCTGGTACACTTCAACAGAAGTTGATTGTCATTCCACTCATAATCTAAATATTTTTATGGATAAGTCAGGGGAGAGTTTTGCCAACAAGTTCAATAACAAAAGGTCATTTGCCTTCCTTGGAGCAGCAAGGCCTGTTATTTATCTATCCTCCATACAACTGGGATATATCTTAGTATGGTTGAGTTAATGGTAAGTCTACTGGAATGCAGGTGATATAGCTAATTTTGGGTGTATGGCAGAACATAAGTACAGCCTTCCTGAATCAGACCAAAGGTCCATCCTGTATCCTGTTTCCCACTGTAGTCAGCCAAATGGTTATGGGAAGCCCACAAGTAGGACATGAGGATAATAGTCCTCTCCCATAGTTTGCGCTATCCCCACCCCAAGCAACTGGGGCATACTAACTCTGAACCCAGAAGTTCCATTTGGCTATCAAGGATAATAGCTGTTGAGAGACGTACACTCCATGAATTTGCATTTAAAATCATCTTAGGTATGGGTCATCAGTGAATTTCATAAAATTAAGATGCACACTACAAGCTTTTCTACATGAGGTTGTTAATCTGCGGTCAATCCACTGTAACTACTTTCGGTTTCATCACAAAATTGAGATCCAAGCAGTATATGAAGAGTGTTTCCTTTCTTGCTTTTCTGCTACATAACTTCTAGATAGCACTGTGGTATAGTAGAATAGCATAAATACACAAGCAGACATTGCACTTTCTTTCACTTTCACAATTAAATGCCGCATTTTCCTTGCTCTAATAAAGTCACCACGAATGCACGTTAGACTGGAGAGTCATGATGTCATCTAAAGAACCTGTAAACAAATGTGAGTAGGGAATGACAAGCACACAATCAATGCCTCAAGTAGAAAAATCCTATGTGAAGGGTTTTTTTTTTGTCCAAAGTTGCTCTTACAACACAATCTTATATTTGGTGACTTGGAAGCAAGTCCCACTGCATTCAATGGGATTTACTATCATAAACACTGGGGTTTGTGTGCAGGGACCTGCAGGGTGAAGGAGAGAAAGGAGAAGCCCTGTTGCATAAGCACAAGTCCATTTGTGAAACATCGTATTTAACTCACTTATCTTTGCAGTGAAATAATCTTAGAATTTGTACCGGGACTTGCTTAACTATTTACTGCAGATTAAAAATGACAGTACTGTCAATGAAGATAATTATGCAGGGTGAAACAAAATAAGCAAATAGTTCTTAGATTTTATTTTTGAATTGATATTCTCTCTTTGTTTTGGTTTATGGTTAAACAATGTATAACTACTACAACATTATATGACTGGGAATGTATAACCACTACAACATTATATGACTGGGTCTATATCTCTAAGATATATGCCAGCACATTGGGTTGGATCTAGTGTTCCCATGAGCAGCATTCCACTCATGGAACCTCCCACTCATGGAAAAGGGAAATTCATTTAACTCAGAAACCCCTGTCCCTCCCCCCTGCCCCAAATCTGTTTTAGAGGATTGAAGGACTCTTCAGAAAAGCAAAGGAGATGGTACACGGGCCTAAAGGGGGAATTGATAAAAACTGACTTCCTTCTTGCTGCTGTGAACTTAAGTCTCCACTGGAACACCAGCCCTTCTATGAACAGAATAGAAGAGCTACTCTGGATCCAAGCCAGGCCTTATCAATTTCTCTTTAAAGTAGCATGGATAATCCTATGGGGAAGAGCTACAAAAGGTCTTGGAGGATCCCTGTTTAATGTGCACTTTTAACAGGTAGAAAATGGAATGGGAGAAAGGAAAGCAATAGGAGGGGTGTGATCTACAGTTAGGAGATGGAGTGAAAGTTAAGGAGCAGTGGAAGAGGGAGTGGGGTTGTGATGAACAGGGGCATAAATTTGGGGACAATACATTAAAGAAAGCTCTACTGATAGCAAAAGCTAAATTAGGGAGAATTAGAATTAAAGTCTAATAACTCATGATGTTCCTATCTTGCCTCAAGACACCATCTGGACCGACAAGGACAGACAATACATAGGCACCATAGAAGCCACAAATGAAGTAGACCCAGATAAGAAGAAATTTAGATCCCCTGCAAAACTAGGAGTATTTTTTAAAAAATATAAAAGGAAAGGAAGAGGCCCTTTTTTAAGGGAAGTAACAATCCAAGCTTTCTGGCTTTCAACAAGCCTCCTTTGACATGGTTAGTGGGGAAAATGGTATATTTTTTGTTCAGGGGCTGCAGGTTTGCCTTATGATCAAGTAGCCTCAGAATAAATGGACTTTTATTGTCCTGGTACTCTACTGAAATGCCAAAAAAAAAAACACCCAATACTTTTTGAATTTTAATAGGCTGGTGACATGGGCCCCCTCCACAAGAATGCGCCTTTGCGCCTGGTTCCGCGATTATGCGCATTATCGCGGAGGCGCATTTACTCACAATCCCTCTGCACGGGAGGCGGCGAGAAGCGGCGAAGCGCATTAAAAGATGCCCAAAAAGCGCTTTCCAGGTAGTTAATGCGCATAATCGCTTGTTCACACAGCGAAAATGCGCTTTAACGGCCGGAGCAAAATAAAAGTCGCTATTTAACGCGCGTTCGAAAATGCGCATTATCGGGGAGATAACGCGCCTGTACGCCCGTTTTGCGCTCCGCTCGTGTGTAGGTAAAATTTATAATGAGCCTTCAAGGCTCATTAAACGCCCCGTGTGGAGGAGGCCATGGCTAAGTAACATTAGTTCAATGTGTTTTGGAGTAATTTCCTCCCTAAGAACTTCTTTGTTATGAGTCACTAAAATCTGCTCATTTGTTATTATTCAAAATAAAAGAAACAGTGTTCTTTCCATGCAGTAGTTCTAAACAACTTTAAATTCATACTTTGCTCTAATGATGGCTTGCAATAGGAAGGGCAATTAATGCTCAAAAATCTATATTCAAAATACTATTTGAATGTCTTACTACTAACATTTTAGCATGAGTAAAATGTGTTTTAGGACATTCTTGTACATGAAATATAATGAGGTTGTTTGTTTGTTTGTGTACAGCTAAGAACCTGAGGAAAAAGAGGAGGGTAGAATCTGTCAGTGTTCAGAATGAAAAATGGGAGGTCATAATTTCCCACCTTATGATATGTTATGGGCGAGTGCCCTAGTGATGGAGCACATTTTCCAATAAAATAATGCCATCAGCATCATAGTTGGTAGAGAATGATCTGATTTATGTCATAAAAAAGAGATCCAATATATCGCTGTCTTGGCTCCATAGAATACCTTTAATTGACATTATCTTAAATGTCAAACTTTAATGCCTTTAAAACCTTGTCAAAATTTCAGTGGAGGGCACATATATTGAAGTTCCTTGTTAAACCTAGCTAGTAAACCATGTATGTATAGGAGGATGTGGGTTGCCACACAGTCTGTTGCTAGGCTACAAGGCAGTGAGATAGGAATAGCTGGACAGAAGCATAAATCCTAGCATCTGGTCACCTGGTTCTGTGCCACAGCAAGTACAGAAGTGTCTGATTTAAGGTGTGTGGTACTCACCTGCTTACCACCCCACCCCCGACTTACAATGCCATTTTGTAAGTCCAAGTGGAAAGCCCTGAGGGATTTGACCCAGGGATATGGCAGTAAGGTACAAGCATCTTATTCTGTGCACTACTGGGACAGGTCTCCAAGAGAGGAAGCAATTGGTCTGAGCTTTACTGTGTTGTAGCATCACCCAAGTAGTGGCCAGAGAAGAGTACTACAAGTCATCAGTCCAGCCAGACCAGGTGTTCTGGGAAGCCAACAGGGGCATGGCTGACCTTATATAGCTTGTTGCCTCAGGCTTGGTTCTTCAGTCTGAGCAGCCTTCCAGATGGAGTTGCTGCTCTAGCGACTCCTATACCCTCCCCTAGCTCCTTCACTGTTGCTTTTTGAAACCTGAACACCTGCCTGACCATGGCTTTGCACTCATATCTAGCTCCTCTGACCTTTGCTTGTTGCTTTGGACTTTGATTTCTTCCTCAACACGGACCACATATTCACTTCGGGATTTTTCAAACGACTCCTTGAAGGCTAAACCTCACACTGTCCTGAAACCATTTTCGCTGAGGTTCAACACTACTCCCATTACTCTTAGCTTAAGTTTATGTTATAACTACTGATATCACTGATTCATCTGGACTGATCTCGCAACCCACTTTAGGGTTGCGACCCATCAGTTGAACAGCACTGCCCTAGTCAGCTTCTAATGCTGGAGGAAGAGGATGAGGCATTTCATTGTGCCAGCAATGGATGTGTTCTGCACCAAACCATTCCCTCTATTGTGACTGTGACCGCTGCTACACAACAAAGCAGACGACCAAGCTAAAAAAAAAAAAAAAAAGTGACCATCAGATCTGCATTTTTAAAAAATTGATAATGCAAGAGCAGTCATCTGTGAAAGGATGACAAGTAAAGTGATTGCACTGTGATTTGTTACTTTTAGTAATATGATGAATGCTTAATTTCTAAAATCAGATCTGACAAGACAAGCCTCAAAATAAGTCACATCCTCTGTAAGCCCTGAATACTAATCTCAGAAGTATGTAAATACGTGCGGTGGTGGATAGCCACAGTTATTTAGTGACGCGATCAATAAGGACACTGCATGTACTCAGAAGCATTCTCTCCTTTGTTATTACTTTAAATATAACATTATACATATAAAGTGTTGTAGTGAAAACATATCTTGGAGCAAATTCAGACACGTCACTCACTCACATCAGTGCAAAAAGCATGCTAATAACTGTTATTTTAAGAATTGCGGGCACTTCCCGTGTAATACAAATCAATACAGACTGTGAACCCTCCTATCATCATCTCTTTTAAGAAATAAAATTCTTTAGGAAGTTGATAAAGTATACTTCCACAACAGCAAGAAACTGAATGTGCATGGTTTTGTCAAGAGAGAGTACAAACATACTGATGACTAATTATATCAGTTATGAATATATTAAATTCTTATTCAGAGTGGGAGTTTCATATGTAGAGCCCAATTTAAAAAATAAACATTTATCACAGTGTGGGAGAGGATGAAGCACGTGAGTCAACTGCAGAGGTTTCATTTATTTTTTGAAGTGCAGAACCATAGGAATTGTAGGGCTGAAAAAGCCCTAAGGGTCATCTATAACAAGACTCTCCCCAGATGTAAGCTAAAAGTCTTGACTTCAAAATGGCCCTCACAGATTAGCCAGTATTATGAAGTGTATGGCTCATTGATAGCAGCGGTGTGGTGCATCAAATCTGAAGGCAAAGCAATGAGCATTGTTAAAGATGACTCAAGAAAATAAGATATGCACAAGAACACAAGATCCAAATAAAAGAGTCAACAGCGAGTCTGATCTTATTTGCAGAAGATCCTGCAAACAGGATTTGAAATCACTTAGACCCAATCTACATGCATAGCTTCGGCTGTAGGGCGGTATAAAAATGCAATAAATAAATAAATAAATAAATAATTTAAAAGCATTTTAATTAATAGGCTTAGAACTGGCCAATTCTTTTTAGAAAAAGCAGCTGTGGGGACACTTAATCTGGATTGGATCTTTGGCAAAGGGAGGTGGAGCATGACCTTTCTTCCCCATGACAGATTCCTGATGAAACTCACCTCACCAGAGGAGCTTTGGGTTGGGGGAGAGTTGGAGGAAAACCCTGTCCTTATCTTCAGTCTCTGGGAGGGGTCCCCATGGCTCCATGAACCATACTGAGAGCAGCTGAGGAGCGCATGAGGCTCATGGATTCTGCATGCCTGGCCTACAAAATTCAGGCAAGAATCAGTGGCGACAGCCTAATGTAACTGTTTTTTGGGGTGGGTGGGAACTGTTGTAAGGAAGGGGACCAACCAGTAGGTAAAGTCTTCTCCTCTAGATCCAAAAGCTCTACAAAATATGGTACCAGACAAGCTTAAAACTGATATTGCCTTCTGTATGTGTGACAGAGAGGGAGGAATGCCTCTTCTAAGATAATACTCGGATATGTATGCATACCTAGGAACAAGAAAATGATGTTTTTCCTTTAGTTGGTTTTTCTTATTTACAACTTCTGCATATTTAGGTTGTAATCCTAAACAAGCACACTAGGGAGTAAGCTCTATTGACCTGAATGAGACGTATTTTTGAGTCAATATGTGCCATGTTTCAAACGCCTCCTGAAAATGCACTTGTACACCCAGGCTTTCTCTGGCATGTAATTCATTGTGATTAATTATATGCTGCTCCTTTTTACTGCTGCTTGTATTGTTTTGCATTGTTTTTGTAATGGTGTTTAATAGCATATATTAAATGTGTTTTTTAATATTTATATGTGAACCAATTAGGGATTCTATTATGTTAAGTAGTATATAAGTATCACTAATAAATAGATAAAACTGGGTTATAAATACACTGTACTGGATCACTAAAACAAAATCAGCCAAATTGCAGCAATTTGGTGTAAAAAAACAAAAACAAATACAAATGCATGAGAACATTACATTCAGTACAATACAAGGCACAAAATGTAGCAATGTTATTTTAATGCATGCTTTCTGAAACTGCCTATAAAATCGTGAATTACTGTCTTGTGCATTCTGAGATACAGAATCTTGCAGAACATCCACCCTCCCCTCTAAAATGGGACTAATTCCGAATCTGACACATGGGGAAAAAAGTCTCACACTACAAGGTCAGTTTGATCTACTAGCACAGCCAATACACTTTCCCATCCAATTATATTGGCTGACAATAATAAGAAAAATGTTTCCCTTTAAAACTGATTTTGCAGAACACATCCCTCTGGAATTCAGCCATGGAGATAAGTCAGTTTAGCATTCAGAAAATGGCACTACTCAAACAGCTTTTTCTTTACTCTTTACTTTTTTTTTTTTGTAACCAAAAATGGAATATGTGCATCATGAGACTTTGCTTGTCATTTTATTGATTTCATTTGGACTTCATGATAAACCATGGCCTACTGTAATGGAGTGAGTTTTGGAGAGCCTTGGGCTCATGAGCTCTCCTCTCCTCCTCTGGCACAGCCATGAGGTAATTGAGAGCCCTATAAGGAGAGACTAAAAGAACTGGGCATGTTTAACCTTGAGAAGAGAAGACTGAGGGGAGACATGATAGCACTCTTCAAGTACTTGAAAGGTTGTCACACAGAGGAGGGCCAGGATCTCTTTTCGATCATCCCGGAGTGCAAGACATGGAATAATGGGCTCAAGTTACAGGAAGCCAGATTCTAACTGGACATCAGGAAAAGCTTCCTGACAGAGCAGAATGACAATAGAACCAATTACCTAGGGAGGTCGTGGGCTCTCCCACTCTAGGGGCTTTCAAGATGCAGCTGGACAGCCATCTTTCATGTATGCTGCTTTAAGGTGGATTCCTTCATTGAGCAGGGGGTTGGACTCGATGGCCTTATATGCCCCTTCCAACTCTACTATTCTATGATTCTAAGATCTCAAGATCTCTTGATAGATACAATGTCAGAAAAAGCAGGTTGGGATGACCCAGTTTGGTTTTTATTGACTTTCTTTTACCTAGTACAGAATCTAAATTTATCTTCAGCTTTGTTAATATTAAGACTGCTGAGTTTATTTCTACCAACCAAGCAACCTGTCTGGTTCACCCTGGATGGAAACAGATGTGAGTTAACAACTGAATTTTATATTTTCAAAACTGGAGGATCAGCAATTGTCTGCCACTTTCTTGCGTCCACTGGTCCTAAGAGCACTGCAGTCAGAAACTATCATATCCCCTGATAGAGCCCCATTTAAATGTCTGCAAACATTCCCCTGCTATCTTATGATTCTGGCTATGCAGATATCAGTACTTCAACTCCCTGCCAACCTGCTTTTTGTAATAACTTGCCTGTTCAAGAGATCTGGAGAACTCAAAAGCTTGCACATTTTTGTGACCTCTGAGTTGTCCTAACAATCCTGTCAACTAGTAGAGATTTTGAATTTTTCTTATGCCGAAAATGGCTAACTTTGCTTTGTTAAAAATGAGTGTACGAATAGCCTGGACACCTGAAACTTCTCCCATGGTTACACTTTGCTATTCACAAGCAAGCTTGCCGAAGGGCAGATATGAGTAATGTATGTTTAAAGTCTTAATTTCTTCAAAATGTTAGTGACTCCTTTCTTTGTTTTTCTTCCTGACTTTTCTCCCTTTGCCTTTCTATTATTCTTGTAGTGAGATGCCTATCATCTCATAGAACAGTTTCAGTTAATGAAGAACGAAAAGCAAAGAAGTCAGTTCTACAACTTTCAAAGCTTCAAAGGACTGGAAAGAAGCAGCAGGACAAGAGAGGTGGGTTAGGGAAATGACAAGTCGCTGTGTTCCAATATTCTTGCTGGCCTGCACAAACAAACATGCCAATTTTAAAGCTGAGTGATCAACCTCAGTTCCCTAAAGTGCTTACAAGCAATGCCGTATTGGCAGCTAATGGAGCAATTAAGGTGGACATGATCAATAGTATCAAAGCAATGTGCTATGCCATCTCAAATCTTGTTTACCCATGGTGATACATACCTTTTATACTGCACCTTGAATGGTATTTTGTTTCAATGAGCAAGAGTTGTCAAGACTTTCCTAAGTGAACACTCTCTGTACACTTCCCAAGCTTTTCTGAGACAACTGACGGGGGATAAAAAGGACCCTGCCTCAAATGGCTTAACCATCTACAAAAAAACCATAAAGTAAATAAAGCAGGGTGGCCATCCTCAGGACCAAGGGCCAAAACCTGCCCTTCAGGGTTCTCCCCTTCCCCAGCCTCATCTCTTTTCTCCCAAAAACTAAACATGTGGTGCTTTCTCAGCTTTCCCCCCATTCTAAAGGTTGAAATACCTTTCCCAAGACTTAGGACTTCTCTACACCTATGGGTATAGAGGGAGGGGGCTGATCCTGGACTTACCAGCTTCCGGGATCATCGCTCTGTGTGGAAACAGGAAGTGCGACGTCCTGGAAGTAAACAAGATGCCGCGCCCTCCATTTTTTAAAAAATAAAATGGAGCCAGGAGTGCACTTGTGCTCCAGTGAAACAGTAAGTAAAAAAAAAAGCCCCAATCTGGTTCCCCCCACCCGATTAAGAAACGGCCTTAGTTACTAGCAGCAAGAACTTTAAGCTGCAATCCATTGGTGGGTTGGGTACTTTTTGGCTCCATTCTCTTTGCCTTCAGCTCTATGTTCCCCTGTGACCCTTGAGAGCTTCTCTGAAATTGAATTTGTTGCACGGGTTGAAAGAGCTGCACCCCCTGCCTTCAATGTTCCTTGCAATGCATGAATATGCACAAAACAGACATGTAACATTGTAATATTCTCAAGTTAAAATTGTAAACAGAAGACTATTTTCAGGTGCAATATACCTTGCTTTGAAATAAATCTGCATACTGTGAGCTAGGTACATTTGTATTTCAAGCCAGATATGATCAAACTTCAATAACATCAGTGGGAAGTATACAGAATATATGTTCTATATGGAACATTTGCTGTATGAGCTCATATAGCAAGCATACCGCTCTTCTCTGGATATTAGGCGACATCCGACCCATGATACTAGAATCCCAGCACAAAAAGAATGGAACACCTTGAGAGTATCATTTGATTTGGTCTCATGGCAGATTTGTGTGTAATGATCAAGTGCTGGGATACCCTCTTGGCTTGTGATAACTGTGCTAGGCCAATAGTTCAATGGTTTACTCATCATACACATTTATTTGCAAATATGAATCTCAGAACCTACTCAGATGTTCGGCAAAAAGCATCTGCTCCCAGAACATGTGTTTGAATTATCTCCTCCTCCCTGTTGAAACCATCCAACAGGTGGAATTCTAGCCCACAAGGGAAGGCTATAATCCTTCCCTTCATGTGCTAGCATTCTATTCCATTATCTCTGGAGTGACAGATTAGGTGTTTGGTCTGAGTGAGCATTGAAGCAACTAATCTCTCACCCATATTCTGAAATGTTAGAGTTTGAGGAAAACTGTACACATGTGTGAAGGACACCCCCACCTGCAAAAAACTGAATTTATTTGGCTAGTTAGAAAGGTAGGATAATAAAATGGAATGTAAATGAAGCCTACAGACATGCAGCACTGGGGTCGCATCTGGTGGGGGAATTTGACTCATATCTTGCCTGCACAAGGAACTAGATGAGTTTATACAACTTCTCTTAACACTGGTACAGGTATTGCCTCACAGACGAGAGCTTCATACAAAAATAAATTGATGAGAGAATGCACGCTGTCGACTTTACTACACAAAGCCGTATCAACTGTAGCAAACAATGTTATTGTCAGAGGCTGTTACTATGAGGTAGTAGTGGGTGGCTGGGTTGGAGGCTGTGTCAAAGAAATACAACAAGAAAATCAGTTACTTATTCATGTATGTGGTTGGCCAGCTATGCCTCTGGCACTTGTCCCATTTCATCTGGAAGTTCTTCTCTGCGAAATTATTGTACTTGAGCATGATATAAGTCATGCTTCTGCAGCAACTGAATTGCTGCACTCCACCCCCAACACCTACAAAATGCACTTAGCACTCAAGAAGAGCAGGTGGCTCTTTTATGTTCCACAGCCTTTCCCCGCCACACACACACTCTTTGATTATGTGTCATCTTTTCTTTCCTTTCTTAAACTTGGACCATGTGTGGTGTACCATGTATTATACACTTGATACCACAAAGCACGTCTGAAGATGAGCTCCCACCATCATGGATTCCACATAGCTACCTGACAGGAAGGGTGCCTATATCATGAGGATCTTTTAAAATACCAGGCTCTGTGAATACTTTAATATCCAGCTCCTTTTAGCCTTACTCCTTCCATCGACCTGCCTCACCTTGTCAAATCAAATTCTGATGCTGACATTAAAGAGCTACATTATGACAGGTTTGAGCTGAATAAATCACCATCAGCACCAGTCCAAGATTTTATCTGGTACACATGAATGACAGACCGCCATGAGATTCCAGTTAAAACTGCACGTAGTGCTTTGGGCAACCCATTTTTCACAATCAACCCCCGCTCGCCCATTGCCTCTTGCCATCCTGCAATGAATCCTGTATATTTACTGCTCTTCTTTGAACCTTCTGTTAATGTTGCTCTGTTGGCCTGTAATTTGAAGATTTAATATGACATGTGCATAGAGCTGAGCTAAGGCTGGGTGGTGGATGCCTGGAATGAGCTGATAACCAAGGATGCGATGGCAGAAAGCTGCAGGGAATCTGGGCCTGACAGAATGCTTATGGATCCAAGAAGCAAAACAGGAAGTACAAGCTACGGCAATGGAAGAACAAATAAAGCCTAGTAGCTGCTGTGAGTATAAGCTCCAGGGCTTTGCTTCTTTCAGGCTATCTTTGTGATCACAATGGCTGTATAAATCCTGCAATGTCAGCTTTCCCCAGCCTGGTGCCCTCCAGATGCTTTGGACTACAATTCCCAGCATTCCCAACCGTTCGCCATGCTGTTTGGGGCTGATGGGAGCTGTTAATCCGCTATATCTACTTTTGGTTTGTGGCAAGACTGAGATCCAAGCACTGCATAAGGAGCATTTCCTTTCCTGCTTTCCTGCTCCATAACCTCTAAATGGCACTGTGCCATAGCAGAACAGTGCAAATGCACAAGAGGAAATTACTTTTTCTTTCACTTTCATAATTAAATGCCACATTTTCCCTGCTCTAAAAGAATTGGCTGAAAGTGCTGTTTAGATATAGAAGTGAAATTGAAGGATCATGATGTCATCTAAAGAACCCATAAACAACTATGAGTAGAAAATGACGTGCAAGAGAAATGCCCCATCTAGAAAAGCCTCCACAAATTCATTTTTAAAACATAGATGCAGAGCCGAGAGAGATGGAGGGAGGGAGAGAGAGAGAGTTCAGCTGCTCAGACAATTCCTGAAGAAGACCAATTGTTTCTTTGTTTGTTTATCTCAGAGGCTATCTACACACGCAGGATAAACACTTTGAAAACGTTTTGAAAACTGTATGTGGAGTGTGTCCTGGGCCCCAACAGTTCTCAAAACTGTTATAAACTGTTTTAAACCATTTTAAACCATTTTAAAGCAATAGTGTAGATAGGCTCTTAGTCATATTTAATAATTTGGGATGCAATGCTGTGCTCACTTACTTGGGAGTAAGTCCTATTGAACACAGTGGGATGTCTGGACAAACATGCAAAGGACAAACTGCATGGCTCTATTATTTCTGCAATAGAGGGGAATGCAGAGATGGGCTCTTTAGATGAAGTGGCCCCTATCCACAGAATCTTTTGCTTCACAGCAGGGTATGGCTACTGAAAACTGGGTTGATGCCATCAGCTTTGGCACCAATTACTTGCTGTATAGGAAGCATAGCAGCTGCCTGTTTTCTGTCCCTCAACACCCACCCTGCAGGGAATTAATGCTGTCCAAGAGACAACATGATCTATCTGGTAGAGGTGGTTGCAGTTCCAATATAGCAAAGTGAACTTCACAAGCATTCTCAGATACTGGATATAGAGTATGTTTTTTGTGGGGGAGGGGTTGGCTTTTTAGTGTGTGTTTTTAACTGTGATGCAGCATCCTTTTGTGTGCAGGTAACTGCATCTAGCAAGTCCAACTATGCCCAGATCACTCTTACTGGATCAGGCTAATTAAGATTTTAATGTGACATCTGCAACTGTCTGCAAACCAATGGCTGAGAGTTAGAAGTGTTTCTACTGTTGCATTTAAGGAAAACCTTTTTCTGATTCTTGTATCGTCTTGCAGAATTTTCACAGCACGACACACGATGCTTTCACATAATGTCAGTTCACGCTTGGTGTCAGGTTTGATGTAATACATAGCTGAAAACATTTGTTCACATGAGTACGGTGAATGACGGGGTCACCAAAACACTCCTATGAGAAACCCACAGAAGTGGAAATTGTGTCCTAGGCTGGTAAAGTAGTTTTCTTTTGTTTTTCCCTCTTCAGAACACATAATCAGTGCAATTCTGAGGAAGTCGTATCAGACCCAGTTTGTTCCAAGGGTAAAATAAAGACCAAAACTAGTTTATAGAACTCAGATCAGTTCTACCCTGAAGGCTGGTACTTCAGTGTGCTTGCATGTAGGGGCTTCTTATTCACGTTTAGCTTCTGGAACTTTTTCAGTTGCTTCCAAATGACTTCCACTACCTTCACAGTTATTGCTAAGATTAATTTGGAGTATAATTATTTCTATAGTAGCTGTCTTCTTACAACTTTTAATATCTTCAAACTTAGGGGGGGAATACTTTGATAATAAATATTTCTCTTTTCATCCCTCAACCTTGAAAGTATCTTTTCTGTTTAATATTGCACAGAGTTCCAAGAGCTGAACTACACAGTCAGCAGAATCGCAGGTAGCAGCTGTTTCTGGAATAAACCACTTACTAGTGGGAGATGACTTGTGTCAATATCAAAAAACCTCAACACATGAAGTCAAAACATCAATGGTCAAATCCCTATGGACTGATGGACAACGTTGGTCCCTGTGATTGGCGACTGGTATAAAGCCTCTGGATTGGCCAGATCTGGTATTCATATAGGAATCTGGCCTTCTGTTCTTGTGTAGTTAACAGAGCAATAAGTTGTTCTGTATGCTACAAATTAGGCTCTGGCTGCCTCTACTCCCACGACTGATTCCAGGGACCTTGAGCTGGAGAACACACATTCCAGGTCCAGATTTGGATACTGCCTCGCACAGGCCTGGACTGGCCCTAATATAAAGTGTTAACATTTTAAAAAAGGTCCTGCATAGACAAATCACAAAAACAAGGGGCTGCCTGGACGGCGCCGTACTGTCACTGTTTTCCCTAAACCCCATGGTTTTCCTCCTGCGGGGTTGAACTGGGTAATCCCTACACCAAGGAGGGAGGGTAGAGTTTCCGGCAGTCACCCAGGTATTGGAGCTGCCCCCCATCCGCTTCTTGGCTTCTGGCGACCAATCGCTGGTCACCATCCGCCAGGAACTCCCCCTGGATCGGCCACGAGGTCAGATGGCAAAAGATGGTGATCTTGCTCCCAAAGAAAAAGTTGGGGTAAATCCCTGACTTTTTAACCACGCAGCTTCACAGAAAAGTCCTGCAGTGCCTGTGAATCTGCAGCTGCATCATATAACTGACACAACGCCGATTCGCACCTACCACAGGGCTTTGAGCATGTTTAGGCAGCCCCCACGTCTGCCATACAGCAGCTTAATACAGTCCCCCAGAATGGACACTTCTGACAAAAATTACAACAGTAAATCTTATTTTGGGCATTAGGATTTTTTTTTTTTTTTTAAATGTAAATCATAAGTTGATGGCAGTGTACAGACAATGCTATTCAGGAAAATTCACTGCCCATAGTTATTTATTGTATGCTCCAAAATAAAACAAGGTGTTATGTTCTACAGGTTATATAAGAAAGCTCAAAGGTGTTATTTACTACCTGCCCTGCTTTATTATGTGATATTTTATATATAAGCTTGCAAATGAGCTATCCTCAGAAACAAAGATAATGATTGTATCGTCATACAGCCGGCGGACATATATAACATTTCTGCAGATGATTTCATTACTGTCAAATTAGCTCCAACCAGGGTAGGGGTGGCAAGATATTAAGTAGTCTGAAAGAGCCTGTTTCCCCAGAAGAGGGGTGTGGGGGAAAGAACTTTGGTATATATATATATATATATATATATATATAGTTTTGCTACAAAGGTATAGAGTAGGGTGACCAGATAAAATCCAGGTCAGGGCTCATGTAACTTTAACAGTTGTAGAGAAAAGGGAATTTCAGCCAGTGTCATTTGTATGCAATTAGTTCCTGGTGAAATTCCCTGTTCATCACAACAGTTAAAGTTGCAGGGGTCCTGCCTTCTTTTGTATATGGTCACTCTAGTACAGTGCATGCACCTTTAACTGTTGTGATGAAGAGGGCATATCACCAGGAACTAATTGCATACAAATGACTCTGACTGAAATTCCCTTTTCTCTACAACTGTTAAAGTTACATGAGCCCTGACCTGGATTTTATCTGGTCACCCTAGTATAGAGCCTAACATGCTTTAAATGATAAATTGCTCAAAGAGTTAGTAACTGAGTAGGCCATTGGTTTTGCTAACAAACCATTTTTTAAAACTAACATGCTTGCTTAGAGAGCAAAAGAAATCTCCCCACCCCACAACCAATCTCCCCTGGCCCCTATACTGGACCTCATAAATCCCAAACTATTAAATTTTGACTATAGTGATTCATTCCCACTTAAGGCAGTATTTGTTGGTGCAATTTTACCCAGTCAACCTAAACACTCTTTGATTACCACAGAATTTGCTCTCCCTCTCCACATGATGACATTCTAAGTCTAGCAGATTTCAAAAATATAACTTGCAGAAGGATGTTTCTTCTTTCCTTAAAAACAAAAACAAAAAGCAATGAATCCTGTAGCAGCAGCAAATTGTTTTCCTTGAAACAGCTTTTTAAATACTATTCTATGTTATCTTATGACTCAGCTGCTTTTCCATATTTTTAGTTCCCCTTTTTTTCGTAATCATATACTTTACACCTAGTACCACAAAATATCAAAGTCCCATTTTGAGAAAGGCAGAGACTCTGCTAAATACTTGTGCTTATGAGAACTTGAAAAGCAGTGTATGGAGTGCATTAAATTTTAAGTGGTGTTTTTCAATTGTGATCTGTTTTGCCAAACTGAATCTCCTCTCAGCAATTTCCAGAACATAACTGGTGTTATAAAGTAGGACAGTACTGTCATTTCACTATTTCTTTGTGAGTGTGCAAATTTTTGGAGATTGGGAATAAGCCACAGTTTGATCCTAATTTGCAATCCTCATTTAGTGGGCTAGCTCAAAGCATAGACTGCCAAATGGGACAACAACCCAACATGGATTATTTAACCTAGGGTGAGGTTGTAGTGCATGTGAGGCACATGCAGCCACTATTTTGAATATGCAACTCCACTTAGGGGTTGCCATGTTGTTTGACTCTAGTGAGCATAGGTTATGCAAGGATTAAATAACTCTGGTTAATAAAACATGGTTTGTTAGTGTGGCTAGGTTCACACAACACAGCCATCCACAGTCCACAACACTCCACAGTCAACCAATACTGAACCTTGAGTGTAGGTTGTTGTGTTGTATGAAATCAGTCATTGACCTGGTTTGTACAATTGAAACAGCCCTCTGTTAGATGGTATAGAAATATAATAAATAAATAAATAAATAAATAAATAAATAAATACATTTTGAATAATCACTGCCTGGCTGCAGTTTGTCGTGTTATGCAAACCTAGGCGGCAGGGGTTGTGCAAGGGTTAAACAACCTTTGTATAACCCAGCAACAGACCAGGAGTTATTTAACCCTTGCATAACCCCCGCCACCCAGGTTCACACAACACGGCAAGCTGCAGCCAAGCCTTGAATATGCAATTCCCACCTGGCACATGTTAACACTCACTGCAGCCCACCTTGGCCTACATCCCTTCACCTTTTCCATCCTCCCTTTGCAGCATACCTAAACATGTCGACCCACCCAGGCTTTTGTTGAAAATAAATGTAGCGGCCACCTAGAAGGAAATGGTATGGAGTTTCCCCCCAAGTAGGCCCAGGGTAGGCTTTAATATGTAATATACAAAAGGGACATTGTAATACAAATATAAGTAGAGTTGTTATTATTGAGAGTAATCCAAGGATGCCATTACAGTTGCAGTGGAAAGGTAAATGCTAGCCTACCATATCTATACTTGACTTGTGGCTCCATCCATCCCATTCCTGTTCTGTTTCTCCAGTTTCAAAATGTGAACCACAGAGATGAATTTATTTCGTACAGTACTTTGCACAATGTCAAACCATAGGTTGACACCCCAGGCAGTCAAAATTGTCTGATTAAGCATTGAAAAAGGGAGAATGGATCTGGAAGAGTCATTTCCCCCCTGCTGTAATATTTTTTAAAGTCTCTGAAGTCTCTTATCAATAAAATCAGCCTGCATATAGCTTTTCAAAGGGATTCAGAAAAGTGGTTGTTCGGATGGCAGAAATTGAAAATTGGGAAAAGGTAGAGTTCGGCTTTAGGCATGAGAAAAAGTTATTTTGTTTAGCTTCAACTTTCCCTGTATTAACTATTATGTTATTTAAACACATGTATTATAAATTCAAGATGCCCCATTAACCCTTTGTCACCCTGTCTGCACAGTCCTGCAGTTTCCGTTGCCAAAAGGTTAGAGGTTCCTATCACCACCACGACCCACTAAGATACAAATCCAAACTAGGTTCCCCATGGTTACTCTTGAGTAAAGGAACCAGAAATAGTATTGTCAAGAAGTGGGATTTTATTGTTATGTATAAACTAGTTACAAATGCTATTTTTAATTCAATACAGCTCCTGAAGGATTGATTTGTAATCCGAAATGTTGGGCGATCTAAGAATTGGAAAAGTGTTTTTATGACGGATTAAAGAACCTTTTAAAATTTGCACCAGAGCAAGTCTCCTTCAGTTTTTCATGTCTACACCATGCAATTATCCCGGGGTTGTCTCTAGGTCGTCCCTGTGCATCTAAATGATGCACAGGGGATTTTGGGGTCAGCCCGGGACAACCAGAGACTTTCCCCGGGGTAACTGAACCGTGGATTTCCCAGTTTTTCCCCGAGGATTGCAGCCAGTGTGGTGCAGGCTCCCAGGTGCTCAAATGGGCGCAGAGCTGTGTGGGATGGCTCTGTGCCCATGGGGGTGAGGTGGGGGCAGCAATTTCACCATCCCTAGGATGGCAGGGGGGGTTAGGTGCGGAGTTTGGTGGGGGGTTACTCATCTTTTTTGGCGGATCCTCTTCTTTAAAAAAATGGTGCCAGTGGCATCTCTCTTCCCTACTGGGACATCACCTGGCCGTATAGATGCTGGGGGAGGATCACGGAAGCAGGGTAGTCTGTGATTCTCCCCCTCCCTCCCTCCCACTATACCCTTAGGTGTAGATGAGCCCTAAGCGTTAATGATTGTTAGCAATGTGAAGTCTGAAATATGTACAAGTTGCTTCTCAGGAACAAAGCCAACATTTTTCAGACAGTATGTGAGTTGATGACCCTTGGAATGCCCCTTTTATGGCTTTCATCTACCACTTTATAGCTCTTGAACACAAGTTGCTTACTTTTCTTTCCAACTCTGCAGCATTTGAAGCACTCAAACTAGGAGGAGAAATGTGTTTGATGTGAGATCGTACTTATCACCGAAAAGTGGTTGGAAGAATGCAGAGAGCCTGATCCAGAGCAATCCTTGTGGTCTTGTGAATTCAGTCTTTCCCATTCACTAAAAGGGAGGAGACTGCTCCATGCGCCTACTCTGTGTACACATGGAGCTGTCCCATGTGCTGGAATGGACTGAAAAAATTTCTGCAGGCAAGGAATTTTGAGGATGTAAGCAATCATGCCATTCTCACTTGTGCAAGCACATGCAAATACGGTTATGATAGAAGCCACCAGACATTACACCTTCCAGTCAACAGGTTCAATAGTGCCATCATGATAGCTGAAGCCACCTAGGATATTATTAGAAATATTTTCACATACATTTTTGTATATATCCGTCGGTAAGAATATATCCGTTGGTAAGTCAAATCCTGCTACTCTACAGTGCCAATCTAACATGGAGTAGGCACACTGAATTCATGCTTGTGTTGGATTGTGACTTAAGACTAAGGAAATGCTGGTGGAAGTATGCAAGACCCATCAAAGGAACTTGAGAATGCTTTTCACCTGTTGTGTCTATATATATCTCAATCTATCCATCACGTTGTTACTCAAACCTTTGTCAACCATTTGCCTCATGTGTTGGATCAAAGCATGAGGGAGTAGGTGATGCTGACTAGGCCTATTCCCCACATCTATGTATACAGTGTGAAGGACCCTCCCGGCAGATGTTGTCAGTATATACACAGATGCCAATGGCAGGGGCTTCTAGGCACACATAACATCAGGGATAGTCCATGTGGCACTATTCCCCTTTCATGAATTGGTCCAATGTGTGAAGGAAATATCTAAACAGGGCTCTAGAGGTGCTTGGTTCACACATCATATTAGTCAGCAAAGATATTTTTTTTTCAGTGTATACATAAAATGTAAAGTGTACATGCAAAGAAAAGGTATTTGGAAGTACATAAATCAGAGATGGGGCACCTCTTTTACTACAAGATCTACATTGCCACAGTGAGAACCTGTCAGAGTCTACATGCCTGCAGTGGGCAGGGCCAGCACCTGAAGTGAGTGTGGACACTCCACACTCTCTCTCACACACATAACACGTTTCAACCCACCATTCACATTCATTCACACACACACACACACACACACACACACTAGCTGCAGGGGGGGACTGCAGGAAGGGGAGATCTCTACACACACACACACCCTCAGTGTGTTCAGTTGCTATTTTTTACGCAATTTCTTTCTGGATTGGCACCCAACTGCAGTTATCTATTCCTTCAATGTGTTCCAGGCACCTAGAGATGGCAGCTTCCAATTGAGCTGGCTTCCCTCTCCTCTTGCCATCTTACACAGGGCTTTGGGGAGAGGGAGGGGCTATGGCCAGGGCCTCAGCAGTCTGAGGTTCATCGTCGTTGACATAAATCCTACAGGTACTCATCCGGGAGGCATAACTGGCTACGCAATGTGTTGGTGCAGATGTTCTATCAACTGGCTAATCCTCAAAATAATTGCTTGTGTGAGCAGTATAATAATCTGATAAGTATCTCCACAGAAGTCAGAGCAGCTCCCTTCATAAATGGAGACCTCCACATCCCCAATATCTGGCAGTCAGAGCAGCAGTTGTTCCAATTGCTGTTATGTATTATTATTATTATTATTATTATTATTATTTACATTTCATATGTTCATAGATTACTCACACAAGTGATTTATTCAAGGGGTCAGCAGGCTGACAGAATGAATGTATTCTCAGTGGTAGACCTACATCTGTGCTGTGTATTGAATGAAACGATAAAGATTTTAAACAAGTGGCTGCATAGTGTTTGCCTAGACAAATATCAAAACTCAGGACAGAAGCCACGAAAGTGTAGTCAAGACTCTTAAAACTGTTTAGATTGTGGATAAAAGCAAATAAAAACTAACTGTGCATTTTTGTTAAGTCACATAGTATCAAGTAAGCTTGGCTAGAATATTTAAGTGTTCCCTGTATACTACTTCTAAAACTGCTAGTACAGCAAAAAGAGTAATAATAGCCAGAATGTGAACACCAAGATATATAATTTATAACTATGCTCTAATTTGTCCTTAACATAGAATTGCCTTTAAAGTTTAAAGTCATCCTCCAAAGAGCTGAGATCATTCAGTAACTGGCAAGAAATCATCCTATCATCTGGCCTTATTGCTTTCCCAATGCCTAAACAAAAAGCAAGGGATTTCCTTTTTCGAAGTTTTATATAAATCAACCAATGAATAAATGTGCAGGAACGCATTACACACTCCCTCATGCTCTTTTCTCTAATATTTCTATTGATGTTTTCTCTATAGTTTGAAATACAACAGCAATTTCGGTGTTAGTTTAAAAGGCAACACTGCCTGCTTTTCATAGTCACATATCTTTTAGTGTATTGTTGGTGTGCTCCCCACTATACAATTAACTGACATCTTGAGTTGCCGCAAACTCTAACAAAATGATCAAGGGGCTGAGGTATCTCCCCTATGAGGGAAGGTTACAACAGCTGGGATTGTTTAGCTTGGAAAAAAAGGAGGCTAAGGGGAGACATGATAGAAATGAACAAAATTATGCATGGTGTGGAGAATGTGGATAGGGAGACATCTCTCTCTCTCTCTCTTTCTCTCAAAATACTAGAACCTGGGGTCATCCTATGAAGCTGATTGGTGGGAGATTTAGGGCAAATGAAAGGAAGTACTTCTTCACACAGCTCATAGTTAAATTATGGAATTCACTACCACAAGATGTAGTGATGGCCACCAATTTGGATGGCTTTAAAGGGGGGTTAGATAAATTCCGGGAGGAGAAGGCTATCAGTAGCTACTAGCCCTGATGGTTATGTGCTACCTCCAGTATCCGAGGCAGTAAGCCTATCTACACTGGTTGCGGGAACATGGATGGGAGGGTGCTGTTGCACCATGTCCTGCCTTGCTGGTCCCTGTTCGACAGCTGGTTGGTCATTGTGTGAACAGAGTGCTGGACTAGATGGACCCTCGGTCTGATCCAGCATGGCACTTCTTATTTTTTGATGTTCTTAACTTTACCAAACAGACATCACAGTCTTCTATTTTATCCCTGTACTTTTGTCTTCTATGTCTTATTTTCAGTGTCTGAAAGCTTCATTCTCTTAAAAGTGATACACACTTTCTAAAACATCTCTCTCCATAGGATACTACATCCCTCCCCAGCTAAATACATTCTTCTTCTGTATAATGTTCTCTAAACTAGGGATCTTAGAGAAATCCGCAAGGAATTCAAATGAGTTCATATTTCTATGAATCTGACCTATCAATTCCGCAGTTGACTGGCTTATTCCAAGTTGTGCAAATTCCACAGATTTTAGTCTGTCCCCACCCCCTTTCACTTCTGTGAGTGGCCAACCACGAGAGTGCAATAAATCACTGGTGTAGAAATGCTCTAGATAGACTATACCCATTTTTATTATTATTATTATGGCTAGTATCCAAGAGTTACTTTAGGAAATGTCAAGGACTGTTTTCTTTGAACAACAGACCCTGATACAGCATGAAGGTGGTTAGTGTTTGAAACAGACAAGACCAAGGCTCCCTTTAGATATCTGGAACTAGTTGTGCAGTCCTTTGGATCCTGGCTAAAGGGAATAATAGCAGAGCGATCCAAATAACCAAGACAATATCATTCGTGCTTTCAGATAGAGGGCTCCTAGCATTATCAGTCAAATGATACTGTGCAACTATTCCACCTTTCTCTCTGTAATGACTTTTTGTGGTAAGAAAAAGACAGAAGAAGCAGTGAGAAAACATGGGAGGGTTATAAGTGGAACACAACAATGTATGGGCTCCCTGTAAAATTTCATGAATGCAGCAAAACACCCCATGATAATATATTATAGTAATATAAGCAACAAAAACGAAAAATAAGAGCGTTTCTACAGCCGTGACTTATTGCATGCTTGTGTTTGGTCACTCATGGATGTTTGTGAGTCCTTTACATGACATTGTCAACCTCCAGAATGTCTCCATAACTCCTCCCCCCTTTATCCTGCTTTCAAAAAGATCGGAGATGAAGCGATAATGGCCATTAATGTAATATATCAGCAGTGCCATCTAGTGGCTGTATAATAAAACATATAGAATTTACCGAGGAAGTCTTTGATGCAAAGCAGGTGTTGCCTATGTAAAGGAACTGAACTATTCCACAAAGAATCCAGAAGCAGAAGCCCTGGTATATTGCAGGGTAGAAAGCCTGGTGTGGTGAAGCTGTATATCAGCTCAGCTACCCTCAAAGGCCTCCTCAAAGAGTCAGGTCTCTCTTCACTAGGAACCAGAAGGCCATGTAAACATTTCTAGGAAGGCCATTCCAGAGCACTGACACCAGAACCAACAAGGGTCAGCACTAAATCTGCATTAAAAGAAGACAATGTCCCACCCTCATTTTGTATCACCAGAACTAGGCCTCCTTGCTATTGTGCTTTCTATCTACATTGAATTCATTTTTCATTTCATATTGTCATCTGAAGTATAAAAAAAACACTCCATGTAGGGAGGAAGCATTTTGATAACTAGACACAAATGTTGCTGGTGAAAATTAAAGCTGGTCACATTCGAACAGCTGTTCTGTGGTGTGGCGTGGTCTCCAACATTGTACACACCAGGATCCCTGCCCCTCCTGACTATGTGTGTGTGCGTGTGTGTGTGTATATATATATATATATATATATATATATATATATATATATTTGCATCATGGTAACCATTTTGTTAATGGGCAAGTCCACCCCCTGGCAGCAATTTTCTGAGAGTGACCAAAATTCCAATTTTGCCCACTGACCCAAAATGAGTGGGGACGCTTGACATAAAAAGTTGTTCCTTTCCATTTTCCAGTCTTTTCTTTTAACTGTTAATGCTATTCTCATTTTTCTAATGTTCCCCATGAATCTTTCTGTTTTTCAATTTATTTGGCCTAGAAATTTGTTATTTCCTTTTTGAGGGCATCCTGCTGAAATAAGTCCCTGGTTTTTTCAAGGTGCAGCTTCGAGGGAAAACCCCGTGGTGGCTGCAAAGCTGTGGCTGCATCATATAACTGACGCAGCACAGATTCGAAGCCACCACAGGGTGTATTGCTAATTCGCTTAGCCTGATGTGTTCATCTGTAGCTTGTCACTTTGCTTGCGTAAACATATATTTTGATTTGAGTTCAGTTGTTTTAGAGTTAAAATAACCTGTAGAGCTTTTAGAGCTGCCTAGAATATGGTGTCCAGATGGCCCGGGGTTTCCCGGTCCTAACCTGGAAACCTAGGCTGAACCGGGGCAACCAGGGGGCAGCGGGGGAAAACCGGGGTGGCGGGGGGTCACGCGGTGGTGGCGGGAGGCGGGCAGCGCGAGGCACTTACTTGCTGGAGCGTCCGCTTCCCTCCGGTGCTCAGAATCTACTGAGAAACAGGCTTCGTGGCCTGTCCCTCAGTAGTGCGCCGGGTGATGACGTCATCACCCGGCGCGTACTGAGAGACAAGCCAGGAAGCCTGCTTCTCAGTAGATTCTGAGCACCGGAGGGAAGCGGATGCCCAGGTAAGGAGCGTGGGGCGGCGCGGCGCAGGGGGGCGGCGTGGGTGCGCGGGGGGGGGGTTGTTTTGGGTGGGGGGGTGGGGGGGGTGGCGGGGAGGTGGGTCCAGGATTTTGATTGTCATAATCTGGTCACCCTAGCCTAGAAGTCATCTTCATCCCCTGTATTGGCAGCATGTCATGTATCATAAATTTCTTTTCCTGCATAATGCAATAGCAAAACTGTCTTCCTGGTATCATCCATAATACCAAGGGCAAGAAGTAAGTTTTGCAGTCTCTTGTGTCCATACACCAACTGTGTGCACTTCAAACAGAAGGAATGCTGGTCTAGCAGTCTTTGAACAGACATTTTAGAACAGTAGAAGTCACAAAGTTTACAGCTCTTCACTACTGTTCTCTATAGCAAATCAGTTCAGATCAGGAAAAACGTCCTGAGCAGTATGACAATGGAACCAATTACCTAGGAAGGTCATGAGCTCTCCCACCCTAGAGGCATTCAAGATGCAGCTGGACAGCCATCTGTCAGGTATGCTTTAAGGTGGATTCCTGCATTGAGCAGGGAGTTGGGCTTGATGGCCTTATAGGCCCCTTCCAATTCTACTATTCTATGATTCTATGCTCATTGCATTATTTGTATGTTTTTCTTGTCTATGGCTTAAATTAATATTGTATTTCACCTACTGTTGCTTGTAAAGAACTACACAAAGAGCTATAGTTGTTTCAAACACTGACCTATCCTCACTGAACACGCTGCAACTCCCTGTTCCTTTTCCTTCTAGTTTTCACTTCCCGTCGTGACAGCATCCTTCTTTTAAAGTGATCAACACACTTTCTAGAATATACCTTGAAATAAGGTACTATATACATCCTGTCTGATCCCCAGATGAGGCCTCATGCCATTATTGTTTCAAACATAAGCCTATGGGAAGTGGCAAGGAATTATGGTAAAATGTAGATCACTAGTAAAAGGTTGAAATACATAAACATATCAGTTATATACCTTGCACCACCAGGTTGTTGACAGATGCTTTTGTAGCCCTTCCTAACCATGTTTAATCAGAAGTAAATCCCACTGATTTCAATGGGATTTATTGCCAAGGAAGTATTCAAAGTATTGCAGCCATATGCCTTGTAATTCTGTTAAGTGAATTATGCCTGTAATCCTGAAATTACTTACAAGATGATAAACTCTAATTACATTCAAGCATTTTAGAATGTATAAACTCAGACATATTTGCATGATTTAAAACTGCAAAACACATTTTTATTTAAAAGGTTTCTCAATTAACGCATAAATGCCTGGAACAAGTACTTCCCATTTCATTCCAAGTTTTGAGCAAGGAGCTGACCTTCGGGGTGGGTGCATAATACACAAAGTTAAGACAGTATATATTCAAACAAAAGTTTCCAGTGAGTTTTATTGAATAGCATTTAAATAGTCCTTTTCTGCACTATTGATTAGAACAAAATTATAATATCTTAACAACATTGAGCCGTCTTAAAAATGTTAATCCCACAATTAATAATCACAGACGTATGCTTTCCCCTCAAGCACCAAACAATGATCATCGAAATCTGTCCTGCTGAACTTTACAGTAGCTGGCAGCCATCTGCCTACATGCAGCCATCTTACACAAAAGTAAGCACGTACGCCCTTGTGTTTTCTGTTGTGGGGGATTGGGACAAAATGTCCCAAGCATATATTTACTTTCAAGCAATGACACTGAATGGAAGGTAAGAAGCAGAGGCATTGTATTCAGTGCTTGAGAGTAGAAAAGTGGAATTAAATGAAGTGCATTTTTCCTACATTCGCAAAAGCAAATTCAAAATGCAGTAAGATTTTACTTCCCATATGAAACCTGAGCAAATCAGACACGCTTATTCTGAAACTTTTGATATGATTTTAAAACAGCTTCAACTCTTTTATAAAGTTTGAGCTTGCGGCTGGAAATTGTGAGGAAGCTGCACTTTATTCTCCTTCCATCATTCTTTCAAACACATAAATGTCCTGTTCAGAAGACACCTTAAACCATGGCTTTAACCATGGTGAATAATGCTTTTTGCCTTATTTACTATAGTTAAAGCCGTGTTTTTACATGTCTTCTGAACAGGGCCAATGTAGAAATGTCTACATAATGTTGCAGGTTGATTAGTGGTCAACAGACCATGATGGTCAACAGTTCCACAATGAGAACTTGTAAAAATTGTTCCCTTTTTAGACTTTTGGTGTCTGTTGTTTAAAATCTATTACTGTATTTTAAATCTTTGCACTGCTGCTAGGTTTTATTTTGGTTATTATTTTTATTTTATACTGTAGGTTTAAATTTTTATATTTCATTTTATTGTGTTGTATTTTATGGTTTTAATCGTTATGAATTGTCCAGAGAGCTTTGTCTCTTGGGCAGTACAGAAATAAACAAATAATTTTCTGGCAGAGCTTTTGTCTTGTGATTTTAATTGCCACATGAAAAAGGCAGAAATGCAACAGTTGTATCTTGTACAGGGGGTTCAAAAATCTATGCATTGAATTTCCACCTGTTAAACTAATGTTAATAGTATAGAATTCCAGCTAGTAAAAATGGTAGAAGCGCACAGGACCTCACATTTTCCATTGTTGAGTAAATGAACAAGGCTAAGCCGCATGAATAAATAGATGAAATGGGACTGATGTGAGTCATTCTACTTGCTGTAAGAAGCTATCTCTTTAAGACCAGCCACAATTGATATGTTCCTCACACTAAAAACATTACTACATCCTTCAGGGTTCTATAGGCTAGCATTCAGCAACTGAAGGCCTTGGGGCTAAATCTAGTCCCAATTGCTAGAGGGGTTTAAAGAGAAGGTAGTTCCTGTTGCAAGAGATCTTGCAGGCAGGATGCTTCAGGAGCTGGGAGTTGAGATGCTGGTCCACTATCCCCCAGATACTTCTCACAATGGCCTCCGAGGAAAGCTAGTTCCTGACCAGGCATTGCATACATCTTTTCTCTCGGCAATACGTCCCTGGTTTTACCCTATACAAAGTTAGTTTCTTTAATTCCAGTGTATTCTTTACACCAATCTGTAAAATGCACTCCCACAGATTACCAATGGCAATTTTAAATATATGAATGTTGTTTAATTTACTACAAACATGGGGAAAGGAATTAAAGAAATTAATACTTTCTGAAATCTGAGGTAACATTAACTAGGACTCATCGTTTCTAGCCCAGAGTCATTTATTGGATTCACATTCAGTATAATGATCTACTTTCAGTCAGTATGCAGGCTTGGTTTCTATTACTTTCAGATATATTGACAATCTGGCAAGTGCATTTTTGGCTCTAGTTGCCCTGTACTTATTTCATACAATAGAAAGTCTATTAGAAGGATATTAGAGCTTTAATTATAATATGGGCACTCTTTCATTTTGCTACACACTAGTAATTCCCAATAACGCTAATGGAAATTATCCAGCATCAACAAAAGGAAAATGTGCCTTAGATACTTACAGTCATTTACGCCAAGTACCAAACATATCAAAGAAATGGAGTTTCTGGGAAATAACTGAATGAAAGAGTTATAACTGAACATACAGAAAGCAACAGATATTGACCGGTTTGCCTCATAATGTTTGTATTTTTATTTTTATTTTAAATCTCCACTGTATTTCATTTGCTTTTGCTTCAAAAGTAATTAAATTATGCACCCTTATGGGAAGTAAAAGAAGATAGAAATTGTAGACAGTTAAAATAATTAAATATACTTGAAAAAGACAATATAAACTGTTAAATTTTGTAGCAAAAAGAGACTGATATGTGTAACACTTTGAATATTTTGGGTATTTTTCAGGGAAGTTCCCCCTTTTGTTAGATTATAAAGTTTTTTCTTGTGTGATAATATTTGATAATGCTAGCCTTCATTGCTTTTCTTAAGGTACAATTATATCCAACAAGTCACTTTTCATGGCAAGATGCTTAAAGGGGATAAAAAATCTGCTTCCGCTGCATGCGAAACACAAGGACTAGGGATAAAACTAATTCCACCATATAAATGAGTAATGCGTTCATCACTGGGGGTTTCTTGACTTAAAATCCTTCTCAGAGGCCAGATTTAGGCCTGGTCTACAAGTATGGCAGCATGAAGTAGAACTGAGGTAGTAGCGTAGCATGGAGTAAAGGCAGCATGACTCTGGCCCCCTCCACAAGGATGCGCTTTTGCGCCCGGTTCGGGGATTATGCGCATTATCGCAGAGGCGCATTTACGCCTAATCCCTCTGCACGGGAGGCGGCGAGAGGCGGCGAAGCGCATTAATTGATGTCCAAAAAGCGCTTTAGAAGACGTTAATGCGCATAATCGCTTGTTCACATGGCGAAAATGCGCTTTAACGGTCGGAGCAAAATAAAAGTCGCTATTTAACGCGCATTCGAAAATGCGCATTATCGGGGAGATAACGCGCCTGTATGCCCGTTTTGCGCTCCGCTGGTGTGGAGGTAAAATTTATAATGAGCCTTCAAGGCTCATTAAACGTCTCGTGTGGAGGAGGCCAGAGTATACCAGTTGCTGGGGGACAATGGAAAAGGACTATTGCTCTCACTTATTGTTTGTGGTCTTCCAATAGGCATCTTGTTGGACACTGTGGGAAACAAGATGCTGGACTAGGTTGGTCTGATCCAGCAGAGCTCTTCTTATGTTCTTAGAACAGCATGTTCCATTTCCAACTACAAGTATTTTTAATGCCACCCTACATTTCAAAGTAGAACACTGGCACGGAAGAGAGTAGGCTCAGTTAAAATCTTTGCTCCCAGTGTGCTATGGTGTTGTTATTGGTGTGTGTGTGTGTTTACATGGGGGAGCATCAAAAAATGGATTCCCATCTGCATTTTGAAGTAGTACAGTTCGTCTACCAGGCCTAGTTTCTTCTAACTCATTCCTCTGCATGTGCTGATCAGGCCTTATTATACATTTCTACTTGGGTTGGTTAAGAGAGACAGTTCAAGATGGGTCTTCCTCTCCAATGCTCCTAATCTTATGGCAGCATTTGGGAAGGCCTCCCTGACTTTACTGCTAAGTAGGGTGACCAGACGTCCTCTTTCCTCCGGACAAGTCCGGAAACGGGGTGCCAAAATGGCATCCGGGGGGGAAATCAGCTGATTTCCTGGAAAGTCCGGGAATTAGGCAGATCCCTGCGCCATCTGGGGCCTGTTCTTTGATAGTGTAGGCCAAGAACAGCCCCTGATTGGCGCTGGGAAGGGGCTAGAACGACGCGTGCCGTACTTCTGGGTATGCGTTATACAGCTCCTCCCATCATCCGGGGCTTGTTCTTGGCCAGCGTGATCACGCAGGCCAAGGAAAGCACCGGTGTGGGAAAAAGTCTGGATGACACGTACCTGGAAGTGCAGGCACACGTTGTTCTAAAGGGCGGTATTGTGGAGAGGGAGGGTGGGGGGCGAAAGAGCTCACTTTCTCCCCCCTATCTCCGCAATCCGGCTCTTTATTTTGCTAAAGGTCTGGATCACGGAGAAGGAGGGCTGGGGGGGGGGTGAAAGAGCTCTCTTTCTCCCCCCCACCTTCCCTCTCAGCGATCCAGCCCTTTATTTTGCTAAAGATCTGGATCATGGAGAAGGAGGGCTGGGGGGGGGTGAAAGAGCTCTCTTTCTCCCCCCCTCACCTTCCCTCTCCACAATCCAGCCCTTTATTTTTCTAAAGGTCTGGATCATGGAGAAGGAGGGCTGGGGGGGGTGAAAGAGCTCTCTTTCTCCCCCCCACCTTCCCTCTCTGCGAACCAGCCCTTTATTTTGCTAAAGGTCTGGATCATGGAGAAGGAGGGCTGGGGGGGGCGAAAGAGTTCTCTTTCTCCCCCCCACCCTCCGTCTCCGCGATCCAGCCCTTTATTTTGCTAAAGATCATGGAGAAGGAGGACTGGGGGGGTGAAAGAGCTCTCTTTCTCCCCCCCCCCCACCTTCCCTCTCCGTGATCCAGCCCTTTATTTTGCTAAAGGTCTAGATCATGGAGAAGGAGGGCTGGGGGGGTGAAAGAGCTCTCTTTCTCCCCCCCTCACCTTCCCTCTCTGCGATCCAGCCCTTTATTTTGCTAAAGGTCTGGATCATGCAGAAGGAGGGCGGGGTGTGTGTGTGTGAAAGAGCTCTCTTTCTCCCCCCCCCACCTTCCCTCTCTACAATCCAGCCCTTTATTTTGCTAAAGGTCTGGATCATGGAGAAGGAGGGCTGGGGGGGGTGAAAGAGCTCTCTTTCTCCCCCCCACCTTCCCTCTCTGCGATCCAGCCCTTTATTTTGCTAAAGGTCTGGATCATGGAGAAGGAGGGCTGGGGGGGCGAAAGAGTTCTCTTTCTCCCCCCCCCCCCACCCTCCGTCTCCGCGATCCAGCCCTTTATTTTGCTAAAGGTCTAGATCATGGAGAAGGAGGACTGGGGGGGGGGGTGAAAGAGCTCTCTTTCTCCCCCCCACCTTCCCTCTCCACAATCCAGCCCTTTATTTTGCTAAAGGTCTGGATCATGGAGAAGGAGGGCTGGGGTGGTGGTGGTGAAAGAGCTCTCTTTCTCCCCCCCACCTTCCCTCTCCACAATCCAGCCCTTTATTTTGCTAAAGGTCTGGATCATGGAGAAGGAGGGCTGGGGGGGGGGGTGAAAGAGCTCTCTTTCTCCCCCCCCCCACCTTCCCTCTCTGCGATCCAGCCCTTTATTTTCCTAAAGGTCTAGATCATGGAGAAAGAGGACTGGGGGGGGGGTGAAAGAGCTCTCTTTCTCCCCCCCCCCACCTTCCCTCTCCGTGTCCAGCACTTTATTTTGCTAAAGGTCTGGATCATGGAGAAGGAGGGCTGGGGGGGTGAAAGAGCTCTCTTTCTCCCCCCCTCACCTTCCGTCTCTGCGATCCAGCCCTTTATTTTGCTAAAGGTCTGGATCATGGAGAAGGAGGGCGGGGTGTGTGTGTGAAAGAGCTCTTTTTCTCCCCCCCCCCCTCTCGGCGATCTGGCCCTTTATTTTGGACGTCATACCTCCCAACTCTCTCCCTGTCTTGTCCTGCTCTCGGGAGACTTGTGGGAGAACAACCAGATGGTGAAGGCAGTAGTAGCAGCGCAGGCCATGATGAAGGGGTAAGTGTGTGCAGGGCACGTGGTGATGGGCGGGTGTGGGCGGCGCGGCATGGGCTGCAAGTGGTGCAAAGGGTGCGGAACGCTTGTGGTGGGTCGCGAGGTGCTGGGCGTGGGGCACGTGGTGCTGGGTGGGGGTGCGAATGATGTGTGAATGATATGGCGCGGGCAGCGGTGCGCATGGCATGAGTGGGCGGGAGGCGAATGGTACGTGATGCAGGCAGGTGGAGGTCCCGCAGGGTGGGCGGGGGTGCAGAGCGGGGGTGCAGCGGGTGAGGGACAGGGAGCGGGCAGTCCTTGGTTGAATGTGTATAGGCGTTTGGTTGGTTTTGCCCATGTGAGTGTGTGGATTTGTATTCTTGTTATTTTTATTGTTGTTATTATGCCTTGGGTGAATATGTGGGTAGATGTTGTATTGTTTATATGATTTTATGTTTTGCCTTGGGGGGGGGTGTATGGGGGGAGGTTTTTTTTAAATTGTTTTGGAGAGGGTGTGGGTTTTTTCCACTTTGGGTGAGTGTGCAGGGGGTGAGGATTTAATTATTATTATTATTTTGCCTGTGGTAAGCATGTGTGAGGTATGTGTGGATTATTATTACTATTATTAATTATTATTAATATTTTACCTTGGGTGTGTATGTGTGTGAATGAATTTTTATTTTTGCCTTAGGTAGGTGGATTCCTCACCATCAGCAGCACCACTGGTTTTTAAGCATAGTCCACAGTGAACTATGATATCTCAGCTACAAAGGGAGGTGGGATGTTTGGAAGAATTGCGTTGTCAATTGTGTGATGCGTGGATTGGGAAACTGGCATGGTGATTCTCTGATGTTAGTTATTTTTTTAGCTGAGAAATCCTAGTTCACTGTGGACTATGCTTAAAAGTTACGTTCTTCGTCATCCATAACTTACATCAGAGAATCTCCATATGCCACTTCTGTTTTTAAGAGATGTTGTTTGTAAGATAAACATGGAAAGTGGTGATGTATTCCTGCCCCTTCTTTTCCCTTTTTTCCCAACTGACTGCATTTCACAACAGTAAGGTGGTTTAACTGTAGGAGATGCACAATGATATCTTACTTTATTGTCTTTTAGATTCTGTTCTGGTCTATAATTCAGTAAAAACTTCGTAGAAAAGCATTCAGAATGCCAAAAAGAAAGTGTAAATTTCTGATACATTGACTGTCTTACTTGTTCTTTATTTCAGTAAGTTTAACATTAACGTATTATGTAGAACATATTTGTCTTAATTGTGAGGTATGAAATTAGACATGTGACCAAGGCCACGCCCCCTTGGGGGCGGCCATCTTGTCCTCCTTTTTGGTTTCCAAAATATGGTCACCCTACTGCTAAGTGACATTAGATAAGCTATCAAGGACATTTTGGATAACATGTGGTGAATTTTGGAAGTGTCTTTACAGTGGAGTTTTGGCCACGTGTTCTTTAGAAACCCTGCGGCATCACAGCTGTGGGGTGGGAACAGTCAATCCCCATGGCAGGAGGGAGCGCAGGCTTTCCAGCACCATTGGGCTTGTGGAGCATGCCCCCTGCCCTCCGCTCCACCTTTCTGTGCTCCAGGCAATCTACCACAGGCCTCAATCCACCCCCCAGAATGCTCCCAAGAGTCGATGCAAAGTGAGGTCACCACCGACAAACAGTGGAAATACAGTGGTGACCTCAGAGGTCGCGGTAGGTCTGCGACTTTTTTAAGGCACAGTTCTGGGGAAAAGTACCATGATGGGTGCGAGTTGGCTGCTGTGTCGAATAACCAACACAGTTCCACTGCAGAGTCACCTCAGGGTAAATAGGCATATATACAGGGACCTAGTCAGCATACTGCAATGCTCCTTTTAGACCAAGAAGAGCTTCATGCAGTAAACCATAGTAAACAGAACTGAGGGGGAAAACACCTTTTACCTCTGCTATTGATCTACCCTTGCTGAGACAATCTAGGGAAGCTCCTAATGGCATATCTTTGCATTCTGATTCTACAATTGACAGAAGTTTTGGGAGACAAAACCAGAAGAAACAGTACTGGAAATGTACCAGCCAACATAGGAAGCAGGGGAGGAGATGCTCCAAGGCTCTTCAGGAGCCAGGAATGAATCTTTACCAGACTTTATCAGAGAAAACGCAAACAACTCAGAGTTTGTGGGAACTCAGCTTTCCTCAGAAGGGAAAGGGACTTCAGAGTTGACCGATTCCAGAGTTTGCTGCAGACTCAAATGGACGGAGCTAAAAGAAGGAAAGAAGTTATCAGCTCGGCTAGCTTCTCGCCAAAGACTTCTTCAGAGGAATCCTCCCTGAAGTAAAAGGTAAGTAAAAAAAACCTTCCCTTTTGATGAAAGAACAATTATCTAGCTTAGCCAGCTAGGTTTTAGCCCAGAGGAAATTTCAGGTGCGAAGAGATGTTTATTTGCTGAATAAAGTTTTGTGGATTACTTGGCAGACCTCTTTATTGTCTCGCATCACAACAGGAGGGCTTGGCAACATGACAGTATGCTCATAGAACTCCCCAAATTATTATTATTATTAATCTGTTTCTCGCTTGTGGTGGTTTGCTTTGCCAAGTCATGCTGTCTTTTATTGATTCAGGAATTTCCTGATGATTGAGCATGTTTTAATTATGACTGCTTTCTGGATGTTGACATGGATGTGTTCTGGTAGGCCCAGTTTCTGGAGGTTTTCTGTATATTTTTTTTATGTGATGCCGGCAACTGATGTGACTAATGGAATAATTGTGACCTTTTCCTGTTGCCATAGTTCTTTGACTTCCATGACCAGTGGTATATATTTGTCTCTCTTTTCTTCTTCCTTTCCAACAACATTTTTGTCATTTGGTATTGCTCTGTTGATGAGGTATGTGTGTTTTTCTTTTTTGTCCGTATAGTCCATTCCTGACGGAATTTTAAATCCTCCTGTTATATGGTCTATTGTTTCTTGGAATTGATGGCATTTTCTGCATAGATCTGTTGTTATACTGTTATCTTTTATGAAGTATTTTTGTTAGTTCTTAGTTGCTTTAACTTGATCCTGTAATAGCTGTTAGGAATCCTTCTGTTTCTGGAAATAGCTCACCCTTTCTGAGCCATACGTATAATTGTTCTTTGATTATTTGTGGGTCCCACGGAGTGCTTTTTGTGCCCATTTTTCTTTTTCTCTTCAAGTGTAGGTGGTTGTGTTTGATCTTCGTTTTGTAGTGTTAGGTTGAGTGGGGTATAGTTTTTATCTGCTTTTACTATGGCTTTATGAATGGTGGTGTTTTTTGTATGGAAGAATTCTCTGAGTGATTTTATCTGTTTAGCATGAATTCAATTAATGTCCAGCAGACCTCTTCCTCCTTCTTTCCTGCTGATTGTTATTCTTTCAATGCATGAGTTGGGATGGAGCATGCGGTGTTTTGTGAGTTTGGTGTGACTGGGTCTGTTTATTTCTACAAGTTTAGTGTGTGACTAGTGTATGATTCCGAATGAGTATGTGAGGATGGGTTTGCGTAGGTGTTGATGGCTGTGAAAATGTTTTTCAAGTTGAGTTTAGATTTTAGGATTTGTTATAGGCAAGTTTTATATTGCAGTCTTAATTGAGTTTTTACTGTGGAGTGATTGATTTTTGTGTTTTGTTGGAATTCTACATATTTGTATGTTTCATTTTCTTCCATGTTATATAATATTTCGTTGTTGTTATTATTATTATTATTATTATTATTATTATTATTAATTACATTTATATACTGCCCCATAGCCAAAGCTCTCTGGGCGGTTTACAAAAATTAAAAGATTGAACATTAAAAAGTTGATATACAAAATTTAAAACCATAAAAAATAAAACCAACTAATATTTAAAACATTTGAAACTTTAAGCCTGGCCAGAAATTCAGTTAAAAACCTCAACTTAAGCTGTTAAAATGCCTGGGAGAAAAGAAAAGTTTTGACCTGACGCTGAAAAGATAACAGTGTTAGCATTATTGGGCGGCCACCACAGAGAAGGCCCTCTCCCTCGTTGCCAGCCAGCGAACCTCCTCCACACGTTCGAGGAATGATTAGTAATTAAATTAACAAAGGAACTGCAACTCTTTCTAAGCTGAAAAACATCGCAAAAAGTGGAGCCCAATTACCTTTCTCACAGAAACGTCCAGTGAAATGTAGAGGACAGGCACACTGAAAGGAAACCACACCACCAGGAAGATTAATATGATGGCAAGTCCCGCCATTAGAGCACAGATTCTCTTGGCAGACGGACAATAACGCTGGGTGAGTAGGCGAGGGCAAAGCTGACTCGAGTGTTTCAGACACCTCAGAAACTGTTGATGTTTCTTCAGATACAGGAAACCTGTGGGACACAATTTTATGTATTTATTTGAAACATTGATATAATAACACAAGCCCTCATGTGCTTCTTCCCTCTACCCCATCTCCTTGCCTAGAAGATGACAGTGTGACATCACTTGCTAGTTTCTGCAACCACATCTTCCCTTTCTTTTTTGTACTCTCTAAATGCCTCATATTCAACAAGTGGGGATGCAGTGATAATAGATTCCACCTGTTGATTATTTAACCAGTTGTACATGGTTTAAAGATGAATATCTTATAGAGTTCATTTCAATGCTGTAAAAGCATCAAGCTATACATGGTGTTAAAAAATATCAGAGGCTTATGTCAGGCAGATATCCACTAGGTCGAGCATGCCACATCATGGAAATAAAAAGGTGGACAAAACTACATCTATTGAACTAATGCTTGTCACAAGCCTCTAATGGCACAAGAAGTTTGTCCAGTTAAAGTATAACCCAGTAAGTTCTTGGCAGGCCATTACACCCTCATATAAACCTTTGCTTGCACTCTAATAGAGTACAGGTATCAGATATGCCCCTTAGTCTTTAAAATATCTGTTTGACAGCCTGCTTCTCATTTTCTAGCCAAGGACACATTCCCCTTTTGCTGTTCTTTCCAACTACATAATTATGATCTCTCTTTTTATCTCACTGGCAAATCACATCATATAAATGGAGAGTGAAATGATGCTTTAAATTCTGCCAACTGGACAGCATTACTCATGGAGAAAGCACAAGGCTTTCAAAATTCTTACTACAATTATTTATAAACAAAACAAATAAACATACACTAAATTCTGGCTTTTTAACTTCTCAGCTTTCTAGTTTCTGCCTTCCCACACTCACTGACCACCAAACAACCTTTTCATTTAAAAACACACACCACAGACTTCTTATCCCTTTCCAATAAACAATGCAGAAGCAGGTCATTTGATCAACAACACAAATTGTTTGGGTAGTGCAGGAAAATCTCAGAGAAGATTTTAAGGTAGAAAGAGAAACTGAGGAGAGAAGAGATAGGAACTGAGGCAGGAGCCACACCAAGCAGGATATAGTGGTATATGAAAGCAGTATATGGTATGTGTCAAAGGGGCCCAACAGTTGTCAGTGCACTTCAATACTGCTATAAAGCAGTAGTGTGGCTCCTGCCTTTTATATACCACTTTCATACCACTATATCCTGCTTGCTGTAGATATCCTGACACTACAGGGAGAAAGGGAGGAAATGGATCCAACCAAGAAACACCTTCTCCCCATCCTAACGTAGCCACAGAGAATATTGGATTCCATCTATCCCTATACCGTTGCCCAGAGACTTACTTTAAATTGTATACCTTCCTAAGAAGTTCCTCTTGCTTCCTCTCCTCCCTCTTATAAATCTTAGTGAAGTGTATTGACCCTACTGCCTTGCCATAACAGGCAGGGCGAGTCACCTTTCAGGCCCTGTGCATTTGGCTTCCTGTTTATCCTTGCCTGCAGCAATCTACTGCATGAGCTGTTGTCAGAAAGCATTCATTATTAAAGTTGATGTGGTCTTCTCTTCACACTCTACTTCACCTAGCTCTTGGTGTTGCTGTTCTTGCTATTTTATTCTATAGTTCACTGTAGGGTGACCAGATAAAATCCAGGTCAGGGCTCATGTAACTTTAACAGTTGTAGAGAAAAGGGAATTTCAGCCAGTGTCATTTGTATGCAATTAGTTCCTGGTGAAATTCCCTCTTCATCACAACAGTTAAAGGTGCAGGCACTATACTAGAGTGACCATATACAAAAGAAGGTAGGGCCCCTGCAACTTTAACAGTTGTGATGAAGAGGGAATTTCACCAGGAACTAATTGCATACAAATGACACTGGCTGAAATTCCCTTCTCTCTACAACTGTTAAAGTTACATGAGCCCTGACCTGGATTTTATCTGGTCACCCTAGTCCACTGGTTGTTTCTGCTAACTCCTTTTAGAAAACATGGAGGCTAGTGGGCCCGACGCATTGCACACTAATTTGGGAACACGCCATTCTTCCCCTACATCCATCCCACTACATTTTGAGCCCACGTTTCATAGCTCCTTCCACAACAAGAGATTGCAAGTTGGGAAAGTGTGGCTGTTATCATCCTCATAGCTTGAATTGTTTATGTTATGCTGTTTTTTTAATGTATATTGTCTTTGTATACTATTTGTTTTACGTTTTTATGGTTTTAAATTTTGTGTATCAATTTTTAATGTTTTAATCTTTTGTAAACCGCCAGAGAGCTTCGGCTATGGGGTGGTATAGAAATGTAATAAATGATATTTGTTAAAGCCTTGAAGTGTATGGAACACATAATGGTAACTATTAAAAAAATGATTAACAGCAACAAAAAAGTTACTAGATAGTAATAGTTTCCACAATATACAAACAAGGCAAGTGATAATATATTACTCTGAAGCTGCTGCAACCTAATAAGCACTCACAGACCAGAATTGTACAATGTAGGCCCTAATCAGATAGTACCCCAAATAGCAGCATGGGTACAGTGAGGCCACACATTTAGCCCCTCCTCCTGAGGTCATGTGGTCCCTCCAGGCCCCTCCTGTGATGAAGGGGAATTTCTACAATAGGGAGACTTTTGTATCCAGGGAGGCTTCCTACACAATTTAGAACCCTAAAAAATGAGGGATTTAAATCACAGGGGCACCTGCATAGATTCAAAAGGATACTTTGTCTGGAGTTGTCTTTGAATAATTGAGCAAGTCCTTGATAATTTTTTAGTTACTCCACATCTGTTGAACTTCTTGGTCTCTTCTTTGTCTCTGATCTTTCTTCCCTGTTGCTCTTCTCTTCCCCCACAACTCTTCTCACACATCCCCTCAGAACTTGGCACCCACTATAGATACTGTGTATGCAGCTCAGCCCTAGCAATTCATTCCGATTGGGCTGTACAAGGGAGCCTTTAAACTTACCTGTACTTTTTTTAAAAAAAGGCAGAATATCTGTGCAGTGCCATTTGAGTGTTAGCACTAGGAGCCTTCCATCTGGAAGCACCCTTACGCTCTAGTACATTATGCAAAGGATTACAACCAGAGTGTTCATACCTAAGGCCTGAAAACACAATTGTTCCTTTATTCTAACTTTGTGGGCCTCTGCAATGAGTAAACAGAGCACTATACAATGCTTTTTAGTTCATGAGCTGCTAATGCACAGATAGAGGAAACTTTAATAGGTTATATATGATGGAGGATGAATACTTTTTCATTCAGTTGGTATATTCATTCTTGCCGTTTGTTATAAAAAATGGAAGAGGCATATTTTGCAGTGGCCCAAGCAATCAGGTACAACTGAGGTGGGCAACTTGTGGCCTCCCAGATGTTTTGACCTACAACTCCCAACATCCTTTGCCATTGGTTATGTTGGCTAGGGCTGATGGAAACTGTAGGCCAGAGCATCTGGAGAGGGTATTAGTTCCCCACCCCTGACCCACCCTACATGGCTGCATGTTTACAATGTTATTTTCAGTTAAGAGGATTTCATGCTGTACACATATTTTGCTTTCGTCTTGAATCCCTGTGAATCTCACTGGTTTTCTTGATCAGCAGCTCCAGATTTCCATCAGATTCCCCGTGTGAGCATTTTCATGCATGCAAAATAATTCATGGTTGATTATGAAGACTTTATAATAAATATCATGCAGGATAGCTAACCAGAAATACAATAGCACTGAGCTGGCCTTATCGAAGCAAAACACATGGAACACTTGCATAAAGCCAGATGTCTTCAGCAGATTCAGACCTTGAATAAAGCTACACAGTTAAAAAGCTGGTTCATCATTTATTTGCATTATCGACAAGGGGTATTGCTCCCATTTTGTGATATGATGTCTTGTCATACTCGCACACCATGGAGGAAAACTGTTTGCTGAAGAATTGGTGCTCATTTTACAAAGAATGTGCCTTTCTCAGAGACATGAAAGCAATGTTTATACATAGCCCATTCCTATGCATGTTTACTTGGCAGTATGTCCCAGTGAACACAATAGTAATTACTTGCAAGTAAGTTTGCATAATGATAGATCTGCCATGTAAGCTCAATCAACAGTAGTCTTTGGGTTTTTTTTGGTTTAAACTTGTGTACTTGCCTTTTTGATAAACATTCAGAGTATCTCATATCCTGACACATTATAGAATAATTAAAAAGTGTAAACGCAATTGCAACTAAAATAAGAAATCAGAGAGCAGCCATCTTATAACAGCTATGTCACTAAAATCAAGTGCTACCAAAGCTCTGGTGGCAATAGTGGTATAAGAGTAACCTGATAATCAGACGAGCATGCTCTTTACTGGGCACTCACAGATTTTTTTGGGTCCTGTTCACGATGCCGTCCACCTCCCATGTGTCTCCCGCTCTTTCTGGCCTTCTTCACATGACAAAAAAGACACCGGTAAGTCTGATTTATTTTTAGAAACGGAACTTGTCGTGATCTCCTGCTGTGTGCAGTAGAAGTGGCCCAATAAAAACTCCCACTGAATGGGCCACGTGGTCTTTGTTTACTTCTTCTTTCTTCTCAGTTGAGAAAGAGGAAGTATTATGCAACAGAAGCGGGGATGGAGAAGCGACTGTAGGGAACCGTGATTTCCCCCCATCTGATGAAGCTCTAAGACACTCCTGGCAACGGAATCCACCTGGGAATTTAGCATGAGCAATACTGGATTCAGGAGGCTCTACAGAATGCAAACCTCATCTAGCAATCCCCACCATTACCATCTTCATCTTAAAAGGATAAAGTCCCCGTCCCCCCACCTAATCCGACTGTTGCGAGCTAGAGGAGACTAGTTTGAGGTAGACAATAACAGGATACTGGCCTTGTTTGGTTCTGTTGATTCCTTTCCAACTTGCTAGCTAGGTGTCTACAGCTCTCAGAGCCTTTCTTCTAAATGGTGCCCAATTGCTGATATACTAACATTCTTTCTAGCCCTCCTTTTGGTTAGTCCTTTATCAAGGGAAAATGCTTGTGCAAGCTCATTAATGGAGCAAACATCTGCAAGTGCATTCAGAATTCATTTCAACTGCTATGAATAAGTAATACTCCTGACTCCAAACAGTTTAACTAAAATGCTTATTTGAATAAAGAGCTAGGAAACATTTAAAAGTCATTTAGTAATTGAGGTGTTGAAAGCTTCAGCAATACACAGTAAAAAAGAAGAAGCTTGATTGGACTTTCAGCAAGGTTAAAAAATATTCAAATAATAATACAGATTTTCTTCCTCCTCTTCCTCGCCTGTTTATGCCATACTGCAAGACTGAAACTATGCTACAAACTATTGTAGCAGAAAGATTACTAATAAATAAATCAATAAAAAAAACCATGGCTAAAATCCTGTGCACACTTATTTGGAAGAAAGCCACATCAGATTCAGTGGAATTTACTTCCAAATAATCATGCATAAGAATAGGCTAAAATGGCTGGAAGAAAACTGTATGTTGTTCCATGTATAATTTTTTTAGTTAAGGGATCATATGCTAGGAGTTCAGTGCTATTGCTGGCATGAAATGAAATACGAAGGAGGAAACATGATAAAGGTGTGCTCACCACATATTTATGAACAATTTTAATGGAAAATAAAATTTAGACCCACGAACGTACCTGGAATTGCCTGCCAGGGCAGTTCAATTTGGATAATTCAAGCCCTAGTCACGAAGAGCTGATCTACTAGGGTGACCAGATAAAATCCAGGTCAGGGCTCATGTAACTTTAACAGTTGTAGAGAAAAGGGAATTTCAGCCAGTGTCATTTGTATGCAATTAGTTCCTGGTGAAATTCCCTCTTCATCACAACAGTTAAAGTTGCAGGCACTATACTAGAGTGACCAGACACAAAAGAAGGCAGGGCCCCTGCAACTTTAACAGTTGTGATGAAGAGGGAATTTCACCAGGAACTAATTGCATACAAATGACACTGGCTGAAATTCCCTTCTCTCTACAACTGTTAAAGTTACATGAGCCCTGACCTGGATTTTATCTGGTCACCCTATGATCTACACATTAGGTTTTTAACGTTTTATAAGGGTTATGAAAACTCTTTGGGCCACATGACGCACTCCCGATAACGTTGTATATCTGAGGTTTTTTTAAAACTCAACTTCATTTATATACAACTGTTTCACTTTTAATAAATCGTTTTAAGTAAAATAATGTGTCCTTCCTTTCCATTTGTGATTCATGGGGGCAGTGCTTCATTTACTGGTGCCCAAATGCTTAGTAGTTGATTGGTGGGGAAGAAAGCAGGGCTAAGGAGGAAGTGGGCAAGTGAACTACAACACCCACAATTCTTAGCCCTATAATGACAGGGAATGGCAGAGGAACAAAGGAGGAAGTGGGTGACTGAACTACAACACCCACAATGCCTTGCCCTAAACTTATTGTAAAAACGAAACAGAAAGAAACAGGGCAGAAGAGTGTGTGATTACACACCGCTTTAAAGACTGAAGAATTTTTCTCCGGTAATGTGAGTACTCAGTAATGTGGCCTAAGACGTTTTAGAACGCACCTATTTGGAACGTTTTAAAATACTATTTAAAATGTTCCAGGGGACTGTGTAGATAGGCTCCCAGTTTCTCCACATGTATATTGAAAGGCCAGAAGGGAAGAGTATAGGATGACCACATAAAAAGGAGGACAGGGCTTCTGTATCTTTAACAGATGTATAGAAAAGGGAATTTCAGCAGGTGTCATTTGTATGCATGCAGCACCTGGTGAAATTCCCTTTTCATCACAACAGTTAAAGCTGCAAGAGCCCTTTCCTCTTTTCCATGTGGACACCCTAGAGGAGTGGGATCATGCTTGCTGCCCCAGCCAAATATTCACTGGAAGTGTGAAAGGGGGCTATATGTAAGTAGAACCTCTTTTACACTTCCATTGCATATGCAGGGAATTGTGGGGGGCATAATTCCATTCTACACATTCCATATATGCATAGGAGAATGAAGGAATAGGGGTTCAGAGGCCAGTTTTCTTCACAGCCCAAACGCCTCATGGAATTATGGGGCAAGTGGAGCAATCAACTGCTATAGATCTGGGTATGGGTGTTCCAAGTTGATCCAGGAGACAAACAAGCCCTGTGCACTCTATTGGAGTCACCCTACTGATATCTATCCTTGCACAGAAAGGAGTTGTGACATTTTGCACAGAAACATCTGTTTTCCTCCTGATAAAACAGGATGAAACATCAACAATGGCTGCCTCCTGGATCTGTGTGGGGAGGTTATTCCAAAGCTGAGGCACTAACACCTAAAAAAGCTGTCTCTCTGATAGTAAAAACTTGCCAGATAGTAAAAACTTGCCAGAGGGGGTAGACAGAGAAGGGATACAGAAGAAAAACTTTAAAGTCGTGCAGGTTCATATGGTTGTAACTGTACTACTATTGTACAAAGAGTAGTGTTGAATATTTACCTTGAACCAAATATCTGGACAATTTAGCAGATTCGCTGCAGATTATATTTCAGTAGATAACTGCACCCAGCAAACATTAAGAATTAAGCACAGACATATTGCTAGTATTTTACATAGGCCTGGGATTTGGGGCTTGAACACTGGAATTTCAGACTGAATTTGTGTAGCCTGAGACATAGAGAACAGTATCAAATTACCAAAAACCTAAAATTAGGCCCTGGGGAATTTAAAACTCAGCATAAAATGGCTGATGACTGTTTACACCAGTGATAACATCTTCCCATTTCTTAAAATAAGTGACATACAACAGCTGTACCAGAGAGAAAAGCAGAACTTTGGCATTCCATACAGCTTCTCTACGAATCGCTTACAGAATGAAAAAAAGCACTTTATATCAAATTTATAATCACATGAACAGATGCTTGTAATCTGTGTTTCTAGCTGATGGAAATTTGGCTTCTGTAACCAGCATAAAATTTATGTAAGAAAATCTGGCACTTAGTCCTACAGCTATTGGGAGGGAAATTAATGCATGCTAAAGAAAATTTTGTTCAGGTAGCTAGATTACAGCAGGTTCATCAATCACAGCTAATCTAGCGATGTAACTAACACTACTGATCAGACTGTTACAGTACAGTATCCTCATACCTTCAGGTTTAACATGTCATGAACAACGAAGTGCTCCCTCATGTAATTCCATGTAGAAAATTGAGGGCAGATACCTTTCAACTCCTCTGAACAGGCAGATGCATTACTCTTCTTCCAGAGGTAAATAAGTGATAGACTTGGAACAAATATCTCAAAATATACTCAGTCAAATCCAAGTACCACAGAACTTCCTGAGCCATGGAGATGAAAGAAATCAAGTGGATATATTGTACGGTGATGGTTACCACTTCTCCAGGTAAGACTTTTGACAGTTCACTGGTGTGCTCCGCTGACAAGAGAGCAGAAATCCCCAATACCATACATCTCCATTCTAGGGAAACTGAGAGATGTTTTATAAGTTCTGCAGAACGAGGTAGTTCAGTGTGTTGGCAGAATTCTTGGACTGGACCACTTCAGCATGCAGGTGGGAGGTTGTGTTCTTAAATGCTTTTCAATATTAAAAATAAAATAGAATCCTCCCTGCTCGTAGATAAGTAACACAGCAGGGAGAAAGGTTTAGCACAGCCTTTTGCCAATGAGCTAGATTATTAAATGCAGGGAGTTGAGTTTTTTTGTTTAGTTTTTTAAATTTTACATACAGGAGCATTCAAAAATAGGAGCATCCCACCTGCAGTAACCTATCATCTCATTTCATATACTGTGTAAGATTCCCTGGTGTAATAAGTAGGGGTGGTTGAAAAAAAAAAGTTTTTCATGTTAAGTTGAACTTAACAAATCTGCACTTCCTGAAGTTACACAAATTGAACACAGTTATATGGTGATACTATCAGTTTTCCAAATTTTGCAATGCAGTTCAAAACTAAAAAATGTGTACAAAGAATGCATATATTAAGGAAATCACTTGGGAAAAATGTGAATATTTAGGAAAGCGCATACAAAATGCATATATTAGGAGAGTTGGGCATGCAAATACATGTAAATTTTTATGCAGACACAAACTGATGTAGAGCTAACATAATGTTGGAAATATGAGAAACTGAGTGGAATCAATTCATCCACCCCTAGTGACAAGACAATCTCTACCTAGGACACGGGTGGGGAATTTGTGGCCCTATAGATGTTTTGGCCTACAACTCCCATCAGCCCTAGCCAGCATAGCCAATGGCAAGGGATAATAGGAGTTGTAGGCCAAAACAGCTGGAGGGCTGCAAGTCGCCCACCCCTGTTCTAGGGTAAGATTATGCTTAGCTTGGTGGTTCCATACTTGGACAGCTTAGGTTTTCCTGAAGTGGAGTCAGCAATGGGAACTGAAGAAACTCCCACCCAGTAGGGAAAAAGACCTTCAGACCCATCATAGGAATGCTTATGTTTCCTTTTTGTTTTCTCTTTGGGCTGAATTATCACCTTGTTGATAACCCAGCAGATGATATCACAGCTTCTCTCTTTGGCAGCATGAGAGGAAAGGAGCTAGAGTTGGGTTAAGCTCTATTAGTCTGGTCTGCTTCAGGAACTTCTGCATTTAGCAGACCGTTCGGAGTGGGGAGAGCACTGCTCTTCCCATATTCCACCACTTGCTGCGTCTGCATCTTCCTGCTTCATGGTAGGACCGGCCCTGCTAGTGAAACATACATTTAATTTAAGTGACAAGACTTCACAGCCAAGATTCTAACATATAAATGCCCCCAACCAGAAAAAATAGATCAAAGGCATAATAGGGAGCAATTGTGGGTTAGTAGATTGAATGTAAGGCTCAATTTCAAATCCCTGGCCAGCTGTGAAGTTCACTGGGTATTCTTGGGCTGGTTGTCGTCTCAGCCCAACCTTTCTACATATTTCCACTTACTGCGAGAATAAAATTGGATAGCTCCATATCTGGTGGAGAACAGCAACGACAACATCAGAAACCTGCACAAATTGTGCTGGTGTCCATAGACTATACTGATTTCACTCTACATCATTTATATTATTTGTTACATGATTACATTACTGCCCAATAGATGGACCTCTTTACTTGTGTTAATATAGGAATGATCTAGCACTCAATTATGCAGACATTTTGAAAACATCTTAAAAATTAAACAGGCACTTCTTTCTGCTAATGTTTTGCATTTAATATTGGAATTGATGAGCAGTCACAATTTCTGTGCTCCTCTGAGTTTTTTGACCACCAATCATCAATGGTAAACATCATTATGCATTTTTACAAGGTTTGCAACTTTTAAACGTCTCTCTCTCTCTCTCTCTCTCTCTCTCTCCCCCCCCCCCCCCCCAAATCTGCCTTAGGCTGCAGTCCAAGCAGACTTCCCTGGCACTAAGCTCCATTGACTTCAGATCAGGCTGACATTTCACATTTGTAACTTCTGCTTCATAGTGAAAGTCTGTACGCAATTTTAATTAAAGCTTATGGTGAGGAAAAGCCTTCTTTTACAGCCATTTGTGCCCGATAACTCTGCCTATCCACAGAGAGTAATAATTGCCAGAATTCTTCATTCAGTTAATGAGCCATATAAGTGTGGCCCCCATAGGACGAGCATAGCTTGGTTTGTAATTCTCTTTGTCCTGTCTGCTATAGGACAAAAACGGTTCCTAATACTTTTTCACTGGAGCAGTGCTTTACAACTCCTTTGCTCCACACAGCTGCTGGTAGTACTGCCCACTTACATGTCATGTCACCAGGAGGGGGACTTCGACCAACAATAAACAGCTACATGAAGAATGAAAGGACAGACATCACTAGAGGCCCTCTGTGAATGGCAGATGACCATTTTCATCAAGTGAGCCTTTTGTGTTGAATGTGATTTAGAAAACTGGAGATCGGGATGCACCACTGGTAACCACAATTCATGAAGAAGAAGAAACGTTAAGGCACTGTCCTCCTAAGAAAGCAGGAGATAAAGATTATGAAAGATTTTGGTGGCTTTTTAATGAATTGGAAAAACAGGAAAAAATTAGAAAGGGTAATTGAAAGGTAGGGCACAAAACTTCAGTAAAATTATTAAGATTTGAGGCATACAAGAAAAGGTACTGAAAGTTTTCTAGACTATTCCAATGACCAATTTCTCCCCAGAAATTCTGAGTCCAGAACATGTCCTTCAGCTCACTTTTCTAACACAGTGATCAATTGTAAACAAGGCAAACTTTTCCACAGTCACCAAACACTATCTGGAGAAGGCAGGGTGTTGGCTGAGATAATTCTGGCTAGTCATGTTGAAGACTTATAGAGTTGAAGGGATGAGGTATAGAGGGATATATCTGTGGCTGGTAAATAAATTACTGGAGGTCTCCAATGCAACAAATAATATTTGGGTGCTTTTGCACAAAGGAGTCATATGGTATATCAACTATAACATGAATAGGAGAGGAATCGTAACATGTGGTAACTAGCATCCAGACAAGCAAGAAAGTCCTGGATGTCCCAACTCTCCACAAAAGTGAAAGCTACAAAAATGACCATCTCTCTATGAGTTTACCCCTATGTCATCATGGCAGCTTGAACCGTAAGATCCACTTACCAGGAAGCTTTGATTCAATGACATGTAAAGGCCTTCTTAAGAGAGGAGGAGTAAGTAACAAAGAGGAAGTAACATACAAAGCAGTTTAGGGACACAATCTGGGTTGAGCAAGGGGTAGACAAGGAGCTAGACCAGTAAAAGCTGGACCAATTAGCAGGTTCAGCTCCAATAATGCCACAACACTTCTCCCTTTCATCTCAAAAGGGAAAGAAGATAGGCATGCAGGCAATTTCTGAAAATGCATTTCAATGTTTGAATGACGTGCCATCCCATTTATTTATTACATTTTTAGCCCCCTTTGTTTTGGCTTACAGAAGTTTCCAAGATGGCTAATAGCCTTAAAGTAATGTTTTCAAATAACACATAAATCATTACCAACATTAAGAAAAACACAGAAGGTAATAAATAATGTCAGCATTCCTAAAAAAAGCAGTGGTGGCAGGGTGGGGGGAACCCAGCAGCAACAACATATGGGGCTTCACCATATTAGGCTAAAATCTCACATCCTTAGAGGGGCTTCTGCTTCCAGATTCTTTGCAGGAATAAGATTGTCTCCTTTACATAGGCAGGAATGTGTTTTGAATCAGGGCATACCTTTCTATATGTTTCATTTTACAGCCACTAGATGTCGCTGCAGTTATAGCATATTTCCATAATTTCATAGAAAAGAATGCACTTTGAAGTCTTCTTATCAGGTTTTCCGTGATATTTTTTTTTTAAAGTTCAAAAAGTGCAGGAGATACCTGGAGGTTGACAACATTGTGTAAAGGACCTGCAAACTTCTGTGAGTGACCAATAAAAGCCTCATGTAATTAAGCCCATAGTCAATCCCAGCCAGCCAAGGGAAGGAGAGAAGCACACATGTAACTGGATATATTTTTCATTTGGGCAAGTAAGAAGAGGATTCCCTACCAATAATAGTATTCATTAAACAAAAAACCTACGGTTTACAAAAACAACGTTAAGGCTCCACAGTTTCCAACCAAGCACCAAAAAGCAGGGAAATTGGGAGTTAAGGCTCCCAAGCCTTAACGCCACATCCTCCCTAAGGAGGCAGAAAGTGCAAGTGAAATTCTCATTCTCCCAAAGCAGATAAACCATGAGGACAGGGTGGAGAATATGATATGCAGAGGTGACTGTGGGGTTGTGGAAAACTGATCACGAACAACTTAGGGCCACCTACTTCACTTTTTTTGTTTAGAGCAGCCCTTCCCCAACCTGGTGCCCTCCAAAGGTGTTGGACTACAACTCCCATCATTGCAAGTCAGTATGCCCCATGGTCGGGAATGCTGGGACTTGTCATCTCAAACACCTGGAGGGCAGCAGGATGGGGAATACTGTTCCATACCCTTACCAAATACAGGGTCTGCCCAATACTTTTCTCTCACACACATCTCGCATATAGCAGCACGCTTGATAACAAAAGGGGCACTATTCATTACAGATCTAGAACCAGAGCATGTTCCAGGCACTTCCAACTTTTGATCAATATCCTGCCCTTCAAAGAACCAATTTTTTTTCTTAAAAATGTATTTAAACAAAATATACTGTTCATTCCCCACAATCTCTCCGCAATACATCATCTCATCAAAGCAACAGAGGAGCAGAAGAGGTTTAGTTTGGCTGTCTTGAACACCTTTCAGATGAGATTAGTTTGCAATCCTATACCTCTTGGGAGTAAGCCTTAGTGAATTCAGTGGTACTGGCTTCTGAGAAGACATGTATAGGAGTCAACCTTCTCCATCCTGGTGCTCTCCATATGTGTTGCACTTTAACTCTCATGTTATGTGTTATGGGGAAGACAAAAATCATTTCATACTTAATTTTAAAATAATACTGATGCATGAAGGTATTAGGTGGTAGCTCTGCCTTTGATCTCACACTGCTGAACAAGTAAGAGAAATCCTTTATCTGATATTCAAGAAAAAGACACCCTATGCCATGTGTTGGAAACTAATGTTGACATCTGAAGGGCTATCCGGATTACCGTAGGTATTCAAGATTCATTCATTGTTGTTTCATTTGGTTTATACAGTTTATTTAAAATGATGCAACTCTTTTGTAGTTCCTTGATTGATCACAATGCTGGAAAACATCATACTTTAGTACAGATGTGGGCAGAAAATAGATCTATCCTGATGTTTTGGACATCAACTCGCGGCATTCCTGATAACTGCCCATGCTTACAGGGGCTTTTACAAGTTGAATTCTAAAACATCTGGAGATCTACATTCTGCCTTCCCTTCTTCTTGAACAACATCCGCCAACCTGGTGCCTGTCATATGTGTTGGGTTGCAACTCTCAACATAAGGAGATGCTCTAAGAAATGAGAAGTAGCTGGTCCTAAGTTGTTCATCATCATTTCCCACAACCCCACAGTCACCTCTGCATATCAAATTGCATATCTAGATTTTTGAGATGACAAGTCCCAGCATTCCTGACCATGGGACATATTGACTTGCAATGATGGGAGTTGTAGTCCAACACCTTTGGAGGGCACCAGGTTGGGGAAGGGCTCCTCTAAACAAAAAAAGAGAAGTAGGTGGCCCTAAGTTGTTCGTGATCAGTTTTCCACAACCCCACAGTCACTTCTGCATATCATATTCCCCATCCTGTCCTCATGGTTTATCTGCTTTGGGAGAATGAGAATTTCACTTGCACTTTCTGCCTCCTTAGGGAGGATGTGGCATTAAGGCTTGGGAGCCTTAACTCCCAATTTCCCTGCTTTTTGGTGCTTGGTTGGAAACTGTGGAGCCTTAACGTTGTTTTTGTAAACCATAGGTTTTTTGTTTAATGAATTTCATGGCTTTGTGTAGCGGATGACTGGATATTATACAGTTGACAAGCAGCCAGCATCAGCTAGGATGTTACACCATTTTGACATCCAATATAAAATCAAAGCTAGTGATATGTGTTGCACCCACTTTTCAAAATAATAAATGAACCCCAGAAGTTATGCTCTCTCACTTGAAATCTGAGGGGTCTCATTTGAATTTTTCAATAGACAATGTCCAAAAATAAAAGCTTTCTATGACTGACTCATGAAAAGAAGCATTTCATGTTTTGTGTCTGTATTTGGAGAGAACCTAAAAAAAAAATTCTACTGGACTAAAAACTCCCCAATTTATTCTGGAAGCACACAAGATGATACAGGAAAATATCCTAAATTAGAATAAGTTACAGTTTACTATATTAATTATTTTAGCTCATTTTATGCTACATGCTTTTTCTTCCTGTTTGCATCTTAAAGTAGCAGATTGTGATCATGTTTGTGGTCAAGTTTCAAGCCTGCATGGGCTGCATTTCCATCCATAGATATTTACTTAAAAGACCCATTGAATTTCCTTGGTTCTTTAAAAGCAACGTATTTGCTTTTAGATTTGCCACTCTCAGCACTCTGCGCGTGCTATGTATGCCTGCTCTGTCTACCCTATTGTTCCCTGCAAGGCCCAGCCAGGGGAGGTCAGTAAATTAAACCAAGGGATGAAGGATGGGATTCCATCAAGTTTAGCTGAGAGCATTTGCTGTAGGACATGGACCTAACAGGAACGGTGAGGTCAGGTTTCTGGCAGACCCATTTAAGCAACTTTATGGCCTGATAGTTCTCTGTTTGGTAGCCTGCAGAAGCCTCATAAAGCAATGGGCATATGAACACTGTTATTATGGTCTGCCACTTTGTCTTTAGTAGTCTGAGGTCCAGACTTCTTCAGAAGGGGGAATAGTGTCATGTTATAGGGTGACCACATGGAAAGGAGGCCAAGCCATCCAAAATGGTGGCCAGCACAACATCTTGTGATACTAAATTTTATAGTTAACCAGAACTGTACACAGTATTCTAAGTGTGGTCACACCATAGATTTGTATAAAGGCAGTACGAGACTGGCAGTTTTATTCTCAATTACTTTTCTTATAATGCCTAACATGGAGTTTGCTGTCTTTACAGCTTCCACACACTGGGTTGACATTTTCACTGAGCTGTCAACCACATTCCCAAGTTTTTTTTTTCTTGTTTAGTCACTGCAGGCTCAGATCCCATCAGTGTATATGTGATGTTGGGATGCTTTGCTCCAGTGTGCATCACTTTACAAATGCTTACGTAGAACTGTTGTTGCCATTTTGATGCCCATTTTCACACTATGGAGAGATTCTTTTGGAGCTCTTGGTAATCTCACTTCATTTTAAAAACCCTAAATATTTTGAGGTCAGCAGCAAATTTAGCCATCTCACTGCTCGCTCCTATATGCATGTTGTGAAGAAAGTGGATAGGGAGGCAGTTTCTCCCTTTCTCATAATATTAGAATGAGGGTGGAAGTGAGAAGTGACGTAGCCACGTTTGGTGATGATACCAAATTATTTAGTCTTGCTAAAACAATGGAGGATTCTGAGGAGCTCCATAAAGATCTCTGCACACCGAGAGAATGGCCATGAAAAGGGCAAATGCTGTTCAACGTAAGCAAGTGTAAAGTGATGCACATTGGGGGATCACAATTTCACATATACACTAACAGGATCTGAGCTAATTAGCGGTGACTGACCAAGCAGGGGAGGTGGACAGCTTGATGAAAATGTTGATCCGGCTGCTGTGAAAAAGGCAACCTCCGTGTAAGGCATAATTAGGAAAAGAATCCTAATTCTTGAAGACTAATATAAAAATAGTAGGTTCTCTGATTTGCACTTGATGTATGTGGATTCTTTAATCTTACTATAGTAAAAATAACATATTTTAGTTTTAGATTCATGACTGTATTAGCAGTAAGTTGGGAAACAAATGTATTAGGAAGTGCAAAAAGTGAGTGTACTGCATCATTTGTGACAGCTCTATTCATACATAGTTTACGGTATGTAGTAAATAAAGAACAAACTTAAGGATGCCTTTCTGTGTGTATATATGAAAGAGGCAGGCACACAGACATAGATAGTGGGCCAGGCCTAAATTTCCAGCCTAATCTATTTTACAGGGTTGTTGTGAGGGTAAAAGTAGCACATGCCATACACCCAAACATTACCTAACATTTGTTTTACATTTCTGTGAAAGTGAGCAGCAGAAGAAACTCACTAGATGGTTTTGAGTCAGTCATAGACTCTTAGCCTAACCTACCTCATGGGTTTTTGTGGGGGGAGATATGGCACTTGAAAGAATGATCAGTCTAGGGCTTTCCCCCCTTCCTCCTTACTAGAGAAGCTTCTTTGCAACTGATCAACTAAATGGAGTCTGAACATCCTCTTATATCACTACATCTGACCCAGTACCAAGAATAGCCATGTAGGTATTTAGAAATATTGCTAAATTTAATTTTAATCTATCCAAGTTTGGATTTTTATTTTTATTTTTTTGCTCTAAAAATAGCCTGTGGTCAATGAATCCTATATTAAGCCTGTCAAAGATTGTTACTGGAGATAACAATACACAATAGTTTTGTTCAACCTGATCAAAAAATATTAGAAAAGCTAAGAGAATTCAGAATGTCACTGACTCTTCTACCCTACAGGGTTGTTGTGCTGATAAAATGGAGGAGGATTATGTAAGCCACCTTAGGTTCCTTGCAAGAGGAAAAAAAAGGCAGGATATAAATGTAACATTAATAAATGTATTACTAGTTCTACTAATTATTATTATTATTAATTATAATAACAATGAAGGAATAAAAATTCTTTAAAAATCAAATACATGGATTTAAAAAAAAAAGAAAAAGAAAAAGAGGGGGGAGCTTAACCTCTTCTCTTACAAAAAGCCTTGGTCCCTAAATACACAGAGCTCTCAGAGAGAAGTACAGCCAAATCCACACACCCCTTCAAGCTAGTACAATGGGAATGACACTCATTGCACTCAGTGGAACTAACTTCTGAGTAGACATGCCTTGGATTGAATTGATATGAAAATTAATGATCAGCAGCCATAATCAAATGAACATACACACATGCAAAGCATGCAAGCAAGTTGTTAATTGTAGAGTTATAGTGCTGTAAAGGAGAGGGAATTCTCACTCACATCTCTCCCTCTCCGCCTTCCAAGGTTCCAGACTGTTTTTTTAAAATAAAGGCTACAATCTTCTACACACTTACCTGGGAGTAAGACCATTGCATTCAGTCAATGGAACTTACTTCTGAGAAGAGACTACAGCACTGTCTTTGCTAGAGGAAGCAGCCATTGTAGCTGACGCAGGAGGGAGGGGGGGAGAGACTCTACTGAGCATGTGCCATAATCAAAATGGCTGCCGGATTTCTTAAAGAGGCACAGTTTAAATTTAATAAAATCCACTTAAGCAAATTTTTTAAAAAAGAAAATAGTTCCACCTACACTAGAACGGGAGGAAGTAGACCCTGCCATTGGATTAATGAATAAGGCTCCCTGAAGGTAAGGACAGCTGCGCAAAAATGGTCGCAACCCCTGAGTTCAATTTTCAGTTTCGGATTCAGGGGATTCTTTAATCTTTTTCCTTTAAACTGCTCTCCTTCCCTCAGTCTTTCACCAATGTTCTTGAAATTTTCAGGTAATGTAAAACAAACATTTCTTTCTGGCACCTGTAAATTTCAGAGAGATTGGTGAAACAATTTCGATTTTATGGCTGTTAGAATGACCCCTCCCCAATTATCATTTTAACATGGTGGAACGTGTTTTTTACTGACCTCCCTTAATTTGTGCGAGTGTTCAGCCATGGAAAATACAAAGAAAGAGGAATACAGTAGTTGAATGTGCCTCTGAGCAGATGCAGAGCACATTTTCCTTACTGAGAAACTAGTGTTTCCACATATAAGAGATAAAGAGAAGGACTTTCCTACGAGCGAAAAGTTATATATTTCCTCTGCCCCTCTTACAGATTGCTGCAGTAATTGCAAACTCAGTCATTGCATCGACAAATTCATAGCCAATTAATAAACTGGACCCATGTACATATGAATGGATATGGATCAACAACAATCTATATTTGCCTTTCCTAAATTGGTTGTGTTCTACTCGAGGCCCAGGATTAAGCAAAAGGTGAGATACAAATAAAGATAATAATAATAAATAATAATAATTAAATGGGTAGTTTGGACAATTCTGAACAGATCGATTTAGGCCTCATTTACACCAAGGAGGATATTGCACTATGAAAGCGGTACGAAAGTGGTATATAAAAGTCTGGAGCCACACCAAGCGGTATATGGTATGTGTCAATGGGCACCAACAGTTGTCAGTGCATTTCAATACTGCTATAAAACAGTATTGTGGCTCCTGCCTTTTATATACCACTTCCATACCACTTTCATTGTACAATATCCTGCTTGGTATAGATGAGGCCTTAGATAATGCTAGGTTGTAAATAAAAACACACAATTTGGTACTAGGAATGCCCTCTATCAGTGTTACCTTCTCAGCCGCTCCAATGTAGCTCAAACAATATTCCATTTTCCAGATTAAAAATCAGATTGAGAAAGGCAGGTTTAACTTGTGACTGCAGAATAAATGGTAATGAAATAACTCCAGTGTTAATAATGCACTGAAATTGAATAGGTCTATTTAGAGAGACAATTATTTTAAATTGCTTAATTCCAGCGGCCCACTTCAAATAGTTCCCTTTAAGGCAATCTGCCAACTGATCAATTGGTGTTGCATTTAATGCCAGTTGGCCTCTATTCTCATTCCATATACTACCACCCAAGGTGAGCTATATTTGCCTGAGGCATTACTTGTCATCTCTTACTAATAAAAGCAAGGAAGTTTTTGAAGTTAAAGATACATGAACTATTATTATATGATATCATTGTGTATCCATTCTTACAAAGGTCTTATATCCTTTTGGCTAAACTTCCTAATGCTTTTATGGATTGCTTTTCTTCCCTCTGGAACAAATTAGGGATAGAAGTACAGTGTGGAGTCACTGTGCCAGATTGTTTGGGACATCACATTCTGCTGAAGTCTTGCACAGAATGGACAAACAACCTTTTTTTTTCTTTTTGGATCTGAGTCATCAAAGTTCGTGTCCCCATTTTGAGATTCTCCACTCCGGGAATTAAAGTTTAAGTTCTTTGGTATTATAAGTAACTGTTCCTGTTTCATATTTGTAAAGTTTTTCCCCCCTGCAAAAGTACCAGAAGATCTAGGTACATCATGGTAGGACATCATGGTGAGTTTATATAGTGAGAGGGAAAGCATATTTTCTGCACTGGTGATTCATTTTATACAGTCACACTGTGCCAACATTTATGAATTTGAGAGGTGGAATGGAGGAAGACTATCACATTCAACTAAAGGGTTCAGACATTCACAGTTCTGAAGAGACAATCTGTCCTTTTAAAAACACAGACAATCTGCGTTTTCAGAGTGGTGTGCAGCTTCAGTAGCACATGTACCCCCAAAGGGAGAGAAAGTTGGACATTGATCTATACAGAAATGTATGGTACATGTGCAATGTATTGGTGCACATAATTTTATTGTGTGATTTGATACTGTAAGATGTGGTCTTTTCCATTCCCATATATCTGTCCTGGGACAGTGTGATGATTGCATGGGGAGGAAAGAGCGACCTCATTTGATCTGCTCATCTGGCTCAGTCACCCACATATTATTGAAGGAGAATGAAAGGAAGCCACAGAGCAGTGATTCCCACATTGATATGGAAAGGTATGGATCCGCCCTAATCTGGGCTGTTTCAATCGCATTGCAATGAGACTGAAACAGTGTTGTTGCTGTTGTTTTCAGCAAATCCAGACGAACCTATGAAGCTGTCTTACCATGAGTCCGATCAAGATTCCATCCAGCCCAATGCTGCCTGATCTCTGCAGTCTTTTCCAGCTCTGATACCAAAGAGCCTTTTAATGTCGGAGTCTGAACCTGGGATATCTGCATGCAATGTATGTGCTCTACCACTAAACGACAGCCTCTCTTCTTACATATATTTATCGAGAAAGTCTGTTGTTCAGTGACAGAACACATGCTTTGCATGCGGAGCATCCCTGGTTTTAAATATAAAATAATGTCTCTATAAGATACCTTTGATATATTTATATATATATATATATATATATATATATAGCATTTTCCACCTTACCTTTGCTCTTTTGGCTTTTAAATAATGAGCAGACAACCATTACTAGTACTCAGATAATTTGATATAAAATTAGACAAGTAGATCCAAAAAGCATTTACATCACATGTATCTTGACAGGCACAGAAAAATAAAAAATATTTGCTCTCCACAACTCATTAAGTTCACATGTCCAAGCTGCAGGGGGCACTGGTACACTATATATCTAAATTATAGCTGTGTCATACTTACGACATAATTTGACTAGGAGAACTGTGGGTTATAGATACGGGGAGGGGGGGAAGCTTATAAACGATTTAACCATCAACTTAAACTTTTGAGAAATTAGGCAAAATATTTATATGGATGGGTTTTTTCCTTTTCTCTTTCAAAATACAATTTCTTTCTTAAGAAATATGCTTGCTGCATTATGCTAGTGCTTGGGGCAGCAATGGCTCCCCCCTTAACTTCTGGAATCAAGGTCCCATAAAGGTCACTCTACTTTAATAAACTGCATTAGTCAGTCCTATATATATATATATATATATATATACCACCCTCTTCTAGTAAACAATTCCTTTGGTGAATATATTTCCAAATGTTCTCATCAAATGAAGGTCTCCTAGGCATGTTTGCATGGGATTTGGCAATGGCAAAAAACAAAACACAAACAAAACCAAAAACACTTTCCCTACTTTGTGTGGACAGACTGTATGCCAGAACTAGCCAATGCTGAAAGTGTACCTTTTTCAGTGCTAGTGATAACGTAGTTCTATGTTAATCCGCATAGTCACTTAAGCTGTGTATGATGCATTTCATTTCAATTCTGTGCAGCATGAAATACATTTTCTTTTACAAAGCAAATCTCCCAAACCTACTTTGCTGCCCATCATCCTGATTGGTTCATTCAACAGCAACAGCACTGGGTGATAATAGTTTCTCCTTTTTTGCTTTGTTGCTATGTTTCTGATTTGCCTTTGGACAAGCTCTATGCCATTTCTGTGTCCTTTATAGAACACCTAGCAAACTGTTCATGCCAAATTTATGTTTCAGTAGAAGAAAAAAATGTCCCTGATTCCGTAAGCCAGTGATTTAATTCTCTGAAAATGGCATTGATTTTGACTGATTTGCTTCTCTTGTTTCAGATTCTAGTTTGATTAAACCTTCCCGATTGCAGTTATATTTCATTTGTGAAAATGGCTTTTGTCAATAATACAATTGCAATAGTCTCCTTTTAAAAAATAAGAATGTCTTGCAAAATCCCAAAGATGGTTTCTTCCTTTGCTGCCCCTCAGCTGTGGAATGAGCTGCAGGTTGAAATGCACCTGCTGACTTTTTGAATGTCTTTAAGGAGACATTAAAGACTCTATTATTCTGGCAGGCCTTCCCTGTTTAGAATCTTATTGCTAACTGTTATATATTCTTTTTATGTTGTATGGTTTTATTGACTGTTTAACCTTTTAAAATGTTTTTTACATTTTTATGGTAGCTATGGTATTTTAATGATTGGTTTTTAAAATCGTGTTTGAATTGTTTTGCCTCTGTATGCCGCCTAGGGTATTCTGTATATAGTTTGGGTATAAACAACAACAACAACAACAACAACAATAATAATAATAATAATAATAATAATAATAATAATAATATAGTATACTGAAAGGTTTAAAAGGCTGCCTTTTGTGTGCGTGTGTAGGGTGGTGGGGTTCAGAGATTAACACTGTAATCCTATGCATGTATGCATGTCTGTTTAGAAGTAAGCCCTGTTGAGTTCAGTCAGACTCACTTTCAATTAAATGTGCTGATGAATCAATGAAATGATTAAACAAAACAAAGGGGGGGCAGGCACACCATTTTTTCAACCTTTATTTTTGAATTACTGAGTTTATGCTATTATTTTAAGGTTAAATAGCTGTTTTTCTCTCATGCTATCATGTACAAGCCATCTTAGCAAGCAAAGTGTTGCCCAAATCCACATATTATGACCTTCATTACATATACTAATAGCAAATTCTCGTGTTCACTAATAAAATGGGGTGCCTACCAAATAAAATGGTCGTTTCTACATACTCGGAGAACTCACCAGGTATATAATTTTGTAAATAAATAAATTAAAAACAGACCACTGAGGACTGAGCACATTCAGTGGTCAACAGGACTCATGGAATGATGGGTATAAAAAGGGAAATGGAGAACTGGGGATGGTCAGTGAATTGGCTTGTTTGGCTAATAGTATTCAACATGGTTGGCTGGAACTCTGAGCAGGAACACTCCTGTTTGGGGGTGAGAATATGGTACAACACCAGCAATATAGAAATAAAGATGAACCTGCAAAGGCATGGTGTATGGGATGCTACAGGAACTGTGACTGGGCTGCTGGAGACAAGCTCCTCCAGTAATGACTGAAAAGGGGACCTATGTGGCTGAGGGAGATGACGTGGCTCTTTCTCATCCGTGCATCAAGCCACTGGAGGCTTGGCAATACTGGCATGGGTAGTAAATTTTGTCATTTGCTGTTTGCTCATGTTACTGAAGGACAGTGTAATCCAGCCATGTGAACGTGGTTTTCAAATTGCCCTAGTAACCTACAATTCAAATTACAATGAACTCAGATAGCAATGATTATGATATATGATAGGTGCAAATCTAAAGCAGAACTAAAAACAGTGCAATTCTAAATATGTCTACTCAGAAGTAAGACCCACTATGTTCATTGGGACTCACTACTGTCAGGTAAGTAGTTATAGCAGCCTAAGGACTTGCATCTAGTACCATCCCACATAATTGGATGGATCTAGACATAGAAATACTTTGAGTAGACCCACTGAAATCAATGGGATTTAAGTTAGTTAGATCCCACTGATTTCAATAGATCTAGTCTATCTTAAATCCCACTGATTTCAGTGGGTCTACTAGAAGTATGACTATGTGTGGAGCCAACACTATGTGTGTATGGAATGGATCTCTTAACGTACACATAATTTACAACTTCTTCATTAAGGTCAAGAATGAGGTGAGATATAATCTCACAATATTTTTCGTTGTAAAAGAGTGCAATCCTTATCACCAGTGGTGAACTCTACCACCTAATCACAGCTTCTGGTTCCCTGAATTATCTGTGACAGAGGTGAAGGAACTACATAGGTTGTACAAGAGACCAATACTTGCTGCTCTTGCGCTTCAGGAGTTGGGGCAAAAGTTCAACTTGTTTAAACTGATGATACAACAGCCATAATCTTTTGGTTCCTGCTCATTTAGATCTCAGAAATTAGTGTAGCCTAATGTCTGTTTTCATGTAATTGTACTGCCTCGCATTTTGTGTTTTAGTACTATTTTTAATAGTATGGGACTGATGAATCCATTCAAGTGAACAAAACAGAAAATGAGAGAGCTGGGGGAAAAACAACAACTCAACGCATTCTAGAGTCTAGACTCCAGAGCAAAGAATGGATGCTCTTCTCAAATTGCATCATTAAAATGCTTAACCCTTTAGCTTTTATCAATTACTTCATTTAGGCAAACATTTTACAGTTCACTTGATTATGGTCAGTTCTCATGTAACAGCACTTCTGTGCAGTTTCTGGAATTGGCAATACCGTTTGAAGTTCATAAGACTCATTATGGGGAAGGTATGCACTAGTGTTCTGTACTGTTTGTGGCATTTTTACCCATCCACCCCCTGGAAGAACACAGTACCAAGACACAAACACCAAAAGGCAAGTTAATATTGCTGGCTATATCAATAAAGCCTACCCTGGCGGGATGTGCGGGAATTTGCTATATCAGAATAGGGACAGTGAGCACTCTGGCACCTGTTGGTGATTGGCATATGCAGAGGACTTACTCCTAGGGAGTTTTACGACTCCTGTGTCAGGATATGGTATGCCTTTGGAGATCCTCCTGTCTCATCTACTCAGAGTTTTACAGCTCCGAGTGGAGGTGACATGAGGTGGTCTCCCCACACTTTCAAAGTGTCGCATAAGAGAGAGGCCGGGTTTACCTGACTCCTACCTTAGGAGAGTGGCTCGCCCATGAAGCCAGGCAAGTTGCCTGAGATAAAGACATAGATTCCTGCACTTTCACATGCAGATCCAGAGAGAGGGGTTGAATCTCCCTTATTGTTTAAATAAAGAGGCCCTAGTTTATCCCAAGCTCTGGTATCTGTGTCTTTATTCCTTGCTTCCTTCTCCACTTGCAAACTGTTTGAAGATCCTAGAAGATCAACTCTGAATGCAAAAGTTCAAATTTTTGAGTGAGCTGATTAATAAGTGTGCTGGTTTAATAAAAACTCCTCATATTTAAAATATTGCTGTAAAATGTGTTTCCTAAACTGAGATAATCAGAGCTGATCATATTGAAGTGCAATTGCCTCTGATAATTAAACATAATACAATGTTGTGTATATTTTGTTTAAATATGAATTATCTTCAAGTCCCATGGTAATATTATTGCAGCAGAGGATGTACAGTTCTGTACAGAATGAAATTGAAGATGCCATGAAGAGAAAATACAAGAATGCTCAGACTTTTCAAACACTATTTGAGCTCACATAATTTTATAACAACTCACATTTGTGTTCTGTGTGTGTGCAAAAAATAATGAACACTGCACACCAATGGGGAAACCATGCTGTAAAAAAAACTCTTAGAAGACAAATCCCTCCTTTCAATATGTTTAGTATTCTTATCCCTTTCCTTTAATGCGGTCTGCTTTATAGCAATGCAATCTTGTACGGTTACAACGGCAACTATATTTCCATTACGAGGCATTCCCAACAGATAACATGGAGATCTTGGAAGCCTGCTGTGAAGTTCTTAATTATTTATGAATGCATAACAAAACAATTTCCCTTTATTTACATGTTTTTGTAATTGGTAAGGGATCAAATTCTAGCTTTCAAGTCTCAATAGCAACAGACACATTGAATAAGAAAAACATCTACCACCCCATTTCTTCAGCAGTTTCTTTGGTGGCAGAGGGTGTGTGTGTGTGTATTTTGTGTACATGGCTTCACTGGTTCTTTTCCCCTAACATTTCTCTAGCAGAATCCTGTAATAATGATACAAAGGTCCATCTGCAACTTTAACATGAGTGCTCTTTTTAAAATAAAATCCTCTCAAGTGTTCTTTTATTTAACTGTATTCCCAGGCAGATAGCTCCATGACAACAAAAAGATATTACTCCTTACTAATGTGGAACAATATTTTTTGGGCATAAATTCTGTTTACAAAGAATGTGACAGTAACTGTATTGCAAACTATTTCTGTTCAGAAATTAAAACCTAAGGAAAGGGATGAAACAAAACAAATGGAAGAGAGAGATTTCTTCAGTTTGTGCTTTCTTCTGTCCAATTGGAACCTGACAGTAATTTAACGTTTGGCTCCAGGATATTCTCCACTGAAGAAGGGACATCACCATGTTGTTGTTGATGTTCTGACCAACTGTCATGCTCCTGCTAGAAAAATTCTCTATAGAACTGATTGCCTGTGCCTTGACCCTGTGCCTGTTATCTGGACTACTTCTGCATTTGCCTGAACTTAAAGCTTGTCTGCTGGAACATTGGTCTGGGGTATTACTTGGCCTTGAGGTCAGCTGTATAACTAAGACTGCTACAGCCAATGCAGGACACCAACTCTGCTGAGACTTCTACAAGGATTGGAAGACTACCCTCAACCATTTTCTCCACATTTTTCTGTTTCACAGATAATTTTCTGTTCCAGTCTCTGGTTTTCTTGACTATTCCATACAGTGTATCCCCTACAGTATTTTCTTTAGATGGGAGGACAGAAAGTGCTCACTTTCCCTTGTATTTGGCATTTGGGCTCCCTAACACACAAGGCCACTTTTAGGTAGTAGGTGATGTAAGTAGTCTATCTAAATTGCTTATGATATTAAGAACCTAGTGGGTGGAGATAGACTTCAAAAGATTAGATCACAAGCCTTGGGGCTTCTCTACACCAGACTTTCCCCTGCACATTTACCAGGGATTTTGCTTCTGGATTCATTGCGGGATTAATATTGGCTCCTTACAAGTGTTCTTTTCTGAGGAATTTCCATTCCCTGTCATTCTATATATTTCATTGTACAGACACTAGATGGCACTGTGGTATAGCACAATTGCAAAAATACACTAGACCTCTATGGCAATATGAAACAAAAAGTTTTCTCCATTAAGAAAAAAGGCACAATATTGGTCACAAAGCCCAGGATACGCCCCAGAAGTTGATGTCAGGCAAAGGACCTGCAAACATTTGTGAATGACCAATCACAAACGCATGATAAAAGCCTCATGTAAAGATGCCCTTGAAGAGTGAGCGGTGAATTTAGATATCTATCAGGATATAACAGATAATTTGAGACCTATTTTGACTATAGCTTTAACTAATAAACTTACAGTGACTGCACAGATGTGGCTTGAGCAAGGCTATAAATGTAAGGGGTGGGGAAACACTGGTTAAAGGAAGTTAGAAACAGATGAACTTATAAAGCTACCCTCACTTTCACACAGTATTGGAAGGAATATAACAATTTAGTTAGAGAGAAGAAAAAGGCTTTCCATGCTGAAAACTAGAAGAGCCTCATGCTTGGTCATGCCCTTCTCAAGGGAACTAAATGTAAATTCTGCACACTATTAATTATATGGGATTCCAGTAGGAATCCTACTTATGCAACCTCAATTACTCCAGGAAATCGATCTCTAATTTTAAAATGTCTCTACATTAAGGGGAAATCACGTTGCTTGCCTGGGGCTTCATGCTTCCTGTTTTTTTGATGCAATTGTTATGGGCTGCATTACATGGGTGGAGAAGGATGACCAGGTACTTTGAACTGAATACTTCCCTTCCCTTTACTTGTATCGAGACCATGCCATCTAGTAGTGGAAGATTCTGCTTTCCCCCTGCTATTATCATATTAAAAGTGGTTCTTTTCATACTGGGATTTCCATTCCCTTTACTTGTATCGAGACCATGCCATCTAGTGGTGGAAGATTCCGCTTTCCCCCGCTATTATCATATTAAAAGTGGTTCTTTTCATACGGGGATTTCCAGGGAATGCCGTGAGAAAAGTTCTGCTTATTGACGGCATCATGTAATGGACCCAAAAACCTCCATGAGTGGCCAATCACGAGTGTGCAATAAATTACTCATTTAAAGGAGGATTTTATGATATGTCTGGTGGGTATCTAGATATTCAGCCACCCAAGATTTTTAATCCCCCAAATGATTTACCAGATTGACCAGCTGTTACTGTATCAGAAATTAAAGATCAGATTTTCCCCTTCTAGAGGGACAAAAATCTCAGAGAAGACATGATGTCTCCCCTCCCCCAGAAGTTTTTGTTTTGGATACTAATTGGTGGGCTCCAATTTTAGCCATTCTGTTACTTTTATAAATGCATCTGGTACCTTGATTCATGGGTAGACAACAAGCATTACTATCCCTATTTTTTTTTTAAGGAGATTCTTGGGACTTGAAGGATTATAGGCCTATTTGTCTGCTTGATGTGATTTCCAAGATACATTCTAGGTACCTCTTGTATAAATAGCAATCTTGGGGAAATTGTAATTCTATTATATATGAAGAGCAGGTTGGCTTTAGGAAAGGCAGGAGTACAATTGATCAGGGTTTTGATTTAAATCATGTTATTTCAAAATATACCAAAGTTCCACACAGATAAAGGCTGTGACTGTTCACCAACTGTGTCTATCAGGTGTAAATGATTCAGGAGCAGAAATGGTACAGCTTGATTAGATTATTTAAGGACATTTTACTGAGAATTCCTCCCCCATTTCATACTTCACCAACTCTATCTTAGGCAACACTCTAACTGACATCATTGAACTGGTGAAAGATGTATATATAAATATCTATATTTAAAACTTCAGAATGTGACATTTTATCGGAATCCTGTGTAACTGGCTGCACTGCTAAAACCTCCAGCACAAAGCCTGTCTGGTTTATTTATTTCCAAAAAATCGTAAACTCGTGTACAACCAACAACATACCAACAGTAAGTCAAGAATAATTAAGGAGACTAAAATAGAAATTATGCAGTTTCTTTTCCTACACTGTTTATGGTGATTTAAAGTACAAAACCATGTAGCTGCTACAAAGAATAAAGGCAGAAAGCATGAAAGAGAGAGATTTTTTATTTATTTGTGGTGTACTGATCAAGGAAAGCTGTTCATAAACAAGCTGGAAATTGTATTTGTAAGCACATCTAGTTTTCATATCCAAACCATTATAAATTGTTTAAATCTTCAGTGCTGTCTTTTTAAAGAAGTGCACTGCTTAAAAAGACAGCACTAAAGATTTAAACAATTTATAATGGTTCTGAACATTTTAAATATAAGGTAGGATTATGCCTGCCACCTTTTCTAACGTTATCATTGCAATGCATCATTTCAACAAGGATGCTGAAGAAAAAAGGATAATTGGGGTGAGGAACATACGCAAAGGCTGAGAGGAAATTGCACAGAGAAAAGAATACGCTGAAATAAATGTAATAGAAAGTTCAGGAAAATCAAAGAAGGCAAGTCAAACACAGAAGATAAAACTGAAAAACAATGCCCAGGCATCAGAAAGTGAACAAGAGACAATCACAGGCAGACAGAAACAGGTTCAAACAAGGATGCTTCAGGCCTGTTGCGTCAGTTTTATTTTCCTTGCTCCAAATGTATATGGAATAGCATGCAACCTGTGTGCAGATCATGCATTTTTCTGACACACACACACACACACGAACAATGGAAATTTAGTTCTGGCCCCTTAGGTAAGTCCGGATAACCCTTGCTGAGATCAGCAACCAGGGCCAAATCCTTCCCTCCCTCTTCCCGTGGAGCAACTGCTGGCCTCCTAGTCGACACCCAAGAGGCAGACAAGGGAACTGTGCGGAAAGAGTGATGTCTGTGGCAATTGGATTTGAAACATTATTGGTGGGGTGGGGTGGTCCAGCCCTGAACCACTGCCTTCCATCCTTAAAGGGGCCCTCCCTCAAAACTAATTGTTACCTAGGGATATACCATCATCAACGGAAGCACTTCTAGCTTTACCTTTCTATTTCTCACTCAAGCTGTTTCATTGCTGAACTGCTGGCCTGGTCATGAAAGGAATATCTCCGGCTGATGTTACTGTTCATCAGAAGAGGAAGGCAAGCTCTGATCAGGGAGATCACCTGGAAAAAGGGGCAAGCTGAACCAGCGTTTCCTGGAATGTGTTGAGAAACAGCAATTGCAGACACAGTTGTGAATGTCAACATCTTTGTTTCAGATTATCTTGTGAAGCTAATATAATGGAAGGCACTGTCCATTCTGTGTTAAGGAAATAAGTGGTTAGAGTCATCTGGCCAAAGTTTGCTGAAGAAATGAAAACCTAGAGGAAAACAGGCACTCGTATCTCAAAACATTATGAAGAGAAAATGTTCCTGGCATGAGGATACATTGCACCGCTTAATCAGCTGGTAAGCAAAGGGCACTGTAGTGAAGATACTCAATGTGTGGATGTGCAATATTTTCAAGGACAGGATTTTACAGATGGTTATTTCGCAGTCTTGTTGCAGATATCATATTACACCCTGGCATACTTGTACATTGTTTTCCCATTTCAAGTCCCAGACATACAGCTTAATTGTTTTCAAAAACATTTATAGAAGCTTAGGAAAGAGTTGGAAAATTAGCATGGGGTTGAAGAAGTGGCTTAATTACACAAGGTTCCCAATTTGGCTGAACTGTACATTCTTCCTCATCTGAAAGACCAAACCGGGGAGTGGGGTTGTACTTGCTTTCCCATTTGAAAGGGAACAGACTATTGAGTATCATTCCTATTAAAAAGAACAAATCAGTTTATTTCACCCCTTTCCTCTTACAATATCTTACTGTTCTTGTTCTCTCTCTCTCTCTCTCTCTCTCTCTCTCTCTCTTACTGTTTTCTCTTTCTCTCTCAGATCCACCAGAACCTGTGGTTTTGTCCTGAAGTCTTATTTGCAACTGTGAATATTACATTTTCATTTCAAGAAGTGAACAACAACAACAACAACAACAGATGTGTACAACCTCCCTATGTAGAACTAGGAACCAACCATGGAGGCCTTCTGGTTAACATGATTATTCATTAAACAAAAAACCTACGGTTTACAAAAACAATGTTAAGGCTCTACAGATTCCAACCAAGCACCAAAAAGCAGGGAAATTGGGAGTTAAGGCTCACAATCCTTAACACCACATCCTCCCTAAGGAGGCAGAAAGTGCAAGTGAAATTCTCATTCTCCCAAAGCAGATAAGCCATGAGGACAGGGTGGAGAATATGATATGCAGAGGTGACTGTGGGGTTGTGGAAAACTGATCACGAACAACTTACGGCCACCTACTTCTCTTTTTTTGTTTAGAGCAGCCCTTCTCCAACCTGGTGCCCTCCAAAGGTGTTGGACTACAACTCCCATCATTGCAAGTCAGTATGTCCCATGGTCAGGAATGCTGGGACTTGTCATCTCAAAAACCTAGATATGCAATTTGATCTGCAGAGGTGACTGGGGGGTTGTGGGAAATGATGATGAACAACTTAGGACCAGCTACTTCTCATTTCTTAGAGCATCTCCTTATGTTGAGAGTTGCAACCCAACACATCTGACAGGCACCAGGTTGGGGAATGTTGTTCAAGAACAAGGGAAGGCAGAATGTAGATCTCCAGATGTTTTGGAATTCAACTTGCAAAAGCCCCTATCAGCATGGGCAGTTATCAGGAATGCCGCACGTTGATGTCCAAATCATCAGGATAGATCTATTTTCTGCCCACATCTGTACTAAAGTATGATGTTTTCCAGCATTAAGATATGTGATCAATCAAGGAACTACAAAAGAGCTGCATCACTTTAAATAAACTGTCAAAACCAAATGAAACAACAATGAATGAATCTTGAATACCTAATCCAGATAGCCCTTCAGACATCAACATTAGTTTTCAACACATGGCATAGGATGTCTGTTTCTTGAATATCAGATAAAGGATTTCTCTTACTTGTTCAGCAGTGTGAGATCAAAGACAGAGCTACCACCTAATACTTTCATGCGTAAGTATTATTTTAAAATTAAGTATGAATTGATTTTGTCTTCCCCATAACACATAACATGGGAGTTACAGTGCAACACATCTGGAGAGCACCAGGCTGGTGAAGGTTGACTCCTATACATGTCTTCTCAGAAGCCAGTGCCACTGAATTCACTAGGGCTTTCTCCCAAGAGGTATAGGATTGCAAACTAATCTCATCTGAAAGGTGTTCAAGATAGCCAAACTAAACCTCTTCTGCTCCTCTGTTGCTTTGATGAGATGATATATTGTGGAGAGATTGTGGGGAATGAACAGTATATTTTGTTTAAATACATTTTTAAGAAAAAAAAAACATTGGTTCTTTGAAGGGCAGGATATTGATCAAAAGTTGGAAGTGCCTGGCACATGCTCTGGTTCTAAATCTGTAATGAATAGTGCCCCTTTTGTTATCAAGCGTGCTGCTATATGCGAGATGTGTGTGAGAGAAAAGTATTGGGCAGACCTGTATTTGGTAAGGGTATGGAACAGCATTCCCCATCCTGCTGCCCTCCAGGTGTTTGAGATGACAAGTCCCAGCATTCCTGACCATGGGACATACTGACTTGCAATGATGGGAGTTGTAGTCCAACACCTTTGGAGGGCACCAGGTTGAGGAAGGGCTGCTCTAAACAAAAAAAGTGAAGTAGGTGGCCCTAAGTTGTTCGTGATCAGTTTTCCACAACCCCACAGTCACCTCTGCATATCATATTCTCCACCCTGTCCTCATGGTTTATCTGCTTTGGGAGAATGAGAATTTCACTTGCACTTTCTGCCTCCTTAGGGAGGATGTGGCGTTAAGGCTTGGGAGCCTTAATTCCCAATTTCCCTGCTTTTTGGTGCTTGGTTGGAATCTGTAGAGCCTTAACATTGTTTTTGTAAACCGTAGGTTTTTTGTTTAATGAATTTCATGGCTTGTAACGGATGACTGGATATTATACAGTTGACAACCAAGCCAGCGTCAGCCAGAATGTTATACCATCTTGACATCCAATATAAAATCAAAGCTAGTGTTATGTGTTGTACTCACTTTTAACATTAATAAATCAACCAAAATGCTTTCATCTCCCTCATTTTTAAAGATAAAGAAGAAAACTGGCATCATGGTAGCTCTTAAGAAGGGATATAGCTATGCCAAGTATGAAGCAGATCCGTTCATGCCTTGATTTTTAGGAATTTTTTAAAGTTCACACAGAAATCTCTTTGGGGGTCGAGGACCTTGAGCAGTACAAGTTTTAAAAATGAAAGTAAAGATGAAGAGATGAAACTTGGCACCATGGTACCTCTTAAGTAAGGCTTTAGCCATGCCAAGTCGAAAGCAGATTGGTTCATGCCTTGAATTTTAGAAAAAAAATTGAAGTCAAACTTTTTAAAAAAATATCCTAAAAATCAAGGCACGAACCGATCTGCTTCCAACTTGGCATGGCTCAATTCTAGGGTGACCACTAAGGTGTGGCCTAGTGGCTAAATTGTTGGACTGGGAGCTGGGAGATCTGGGTTCTACTCCCCACTTAGCCATGCAAACCCATTGGGTGACTTTGGGCCAGTTGCAGACTCTCAGCCCAACCCATCTCACAGGGTTGCTGTTGTGAGGATAAAATGTAGAGGAGGAGGATTATGTATACCGCCTTGGGTTTCTTGGTGGAAAAAAGGTGGGATATAAATGCAATAATAAATAATAATAAAAAAACTGTCAGGATTTCCCCAGATTGCTCCTGGTTTTTGTTCTATCCTCGGTGTCAGGGGGGATTTTATGCAATAGTCTATAATGACCTGGAATTACACACTTTCCTTTTTAAGGCCACCATTAGCATGGCAGGGGGGAATGACATGCTTTCTGGAGGTGTGTCCTCTTTTTTGATTTCCCAAATATTGTCACCCTACTCAGTTCTTGCACAGGCTGCATTTCCATCCCTAGATATTTACTCAAAAGTAAGACCCATTGAATTTCCTTGGTTCTTGAAAAGCAACATACTTGCTTTTAGATTTGCCAGTCTCAGCATTCTATGTATGCTATGAATGCCTGCTCTGTCTGTCCCTATAGTTTCCTGCGAGGTCCAGCCAGGGGAAGCCAGTAAATTAAACCCAGGGGTGGAGGGTGGGATACCCTCAAGTTCATCTGACAGCAGGTGCTATAGAACATGGACCTTCCAGGAGTGTTGAGGCTGGATTTCTGGCAGACCCAGCCAGGCAACTTTATGGCCTTTTAGTCCCTCCATTTGGTAGCCCACAGAGCACCTGCCTCATAAGGCAAATGGCCACATGAGAACTGTTATTATGGCCTGCTACTTTGTTTGTCTTTAGTAGTCTGTGGTCCAGATCTGTTCAGAAGGGGGAATAATGTTTTGTGGTTGGGGTCAGTCTAAATTATCTCCAGAGGTACCTCACTCAGTGCCTCTGATATCAAAGAGATTGAGGATTTTCTCCAACTCTGTTACTCTTGAAGTTACTAGGCCTGTTGAAAATAGATTTTATAACATAAGCATGAAAACAGTGAATACCCCTTTGAACTTGTTAAACCAATGAAAACATGCCACACAAGAAGTTTATAAAGAATGGTTTGTAAAGAAAAGTAAATGCAAAAGAACATCAGATGCAGAAGGGAATCTGAAACATTACTAGTAGTAGTAGTAGTAGTAGTATCCTGCCTTGTGCCCAATGCTGGGCCTCAGGGCAGCCTTACAAAACTAAAACATATACAGCTAAAACCTATAAATAGGAATATACTAGGCTGACCATATGAAAAGGAGGACAGGGCTCATGTAACTTTAACAGTTGTAGAGAAAAGGGGATTTCAGCCAGTGTCATTTGTATGCAATTAGTTCCTGGTGAAATTCCCTCTTCATCACAACAGTTAAAGTTGCAAGGGCCCTGCCTTCTTTTGTATATGGTCACTCTAGTATAGTGCCTGCAACTTCAACTGTTGTGAGGAAGAGGGAATTTCACCAGGGACTAATTGCATACAAATGACACTGGCTGAAATTCCCTTTTCTCTACAACTGTTAAAGTTACATGAGCCCTGACCTCCTTTTCATATGGTCAGCCTAAATATACAAAAGTTAAAAATATAATTAAATACTTTTCAATATTAAAGCATTTAAAACATTTTAAATACGTAACAATTTTAAAATCAAAGGTATAGACAGAGGTTCAAATTATTTGCCAAAGGCCTGCTGGAACAAAAAAGAGTTTGTCTGCCTCCAAAAACACATCAAGGAGGGAGCCAGTGTAGACTCCAAGGATTAGAAAGAAAATCCATGTGTGTACACTATGCAAAATAAATGAAAGCTCAACTGTTTCGAAACCTTATTAGAAAAACAGGGTGACTAGGCCGAAACCAACGTTGTAGGCCCAGAAGCACTTTGAAAGGTTTCAACATTGTACTTAAAACTTAACACCGGCCTAAACTAATTAAATGAAGTGTTGGAAGCTTTCAACTTTATAGCAGTATGGACCAAACTCTTAGAAAAGAGGGAAGGATCACTGTGTGTGTATGGGGTGGGGGTGATAGAAAGAAAAGTATAGCCACCTATTCCCAGGAGAGACCTGAAGATCAAGTTACCATGGATCCAGAGGAACCACACCCTGCTTCACCAGGGAGCAAAAGAGCAAACTGGCCTTATGAAGATAGCCCAAAATACTCTCAGAGCCAAAGGAATGCATGTTCCAGAAGAGAAAAGAGAAACTCTTCTTCTTCACTCAAAAGGTCTGTGCTAGAGGCAGCGGCCATTTCACTCACCCACCCCACATTCTAAGGCAGGAGGGAGGGGGGAGAGCGACGCTATTGAGCATGTGTCGTGCTATGAGGAAATATAGCTGCCTCATTGACTTGAATTAGAGGTTAAAATAGTCCTTAAAAGTCAACCAAAGGGAATTTTTAAAAAACGAAAAGCTTTCCACCAATTACAGTCAAGGAGGAAGAAGATCCCACCACTGGATTAATTAATAAGGCTATAGAAATTATGCAATATGTGAGCACAAAACTCGCAACCCGGAAGTAATTTTACAAAAGCAGGGAGACAGGTTTGTATTCCTTTTCTACCTTAAACTGCTCTCCTTCCCTCAATCTTTCACCAAACCTCTTGAAATTTTCAGGTAATGTAAAACAAACATTTCTTTCTGGCACCTGTAAATTTCAGAAAGGTTGGTGAAACATTTTCGATTTTATGGCTGTTACCTCCAATTATCACTTTAACATGGCGGAATGTGTTTTTTACTTACGGTCCTTAACAATGGAGGCACGGCTGTGCCTCCATTAATAAGAAGGGAAATAAGCGATGGTGGCTTATTTCGCTCACCATAGATGCCAGTTGTGGGAGGTGGGCAGGAACCCACAAATAACCCATGGTCTGCAATAGGTTATCTGAGGGTTCCTGCTCCCTCAAATAAGCCATGCAGGGAAGAAGATATGGCAGGCACATTGTGCCAAAAAGCAATGGCATGTTCCACTGTATATTCATTATGGCTTTTATATTTGCAGCTTCTGAGTTGTTCATTCTCAAGAAATAATGTGAAGGAGGGAAAAGGATACATTTGCAAATGTCGGAATAAAATTTTACTCATCTTTTGTTTTGCAATCCTCATCATAGGAAGGAAGACTATGAGTGAGCAACTTGCCACCACATTTTTGAAACTAGAAGGAAAACGTTCCGAAGCCAGCAATTATGTTTTTTTAAAGGGATCATATTTGGGACCAAGTAAGAGCTGAAGGGACAGCAACACTGACTTTTCCCACTGATTCACTCCTGAGTGAGTCAACACACAGAGGCTGTTTGCATGACACCATAGCCAATCATGGGTTATGTAATCCACGGTCAGGCTGTGGCATGTACAACTGACATTTTGAATATGCAACCTCTGCTTGAGAATTGTCATGTCATGCAACTCTGGTGAGTGTGGGTTATGCAAGGGTTACACAACCCTTGCATAGCCATGGTCTGTATTAGGGTAATATGAGAGTTGACTAATTCTCACATAACCCACAATTACTGGGGTCACGCAACATGATATGACAACTCCTAAGTGAGGGTTGGATATGCAACCTGGCATTCACAGGTGCTGTGGCTCATTGTGGGTTAAAAAGCTATACCTTGCAGACAGCTATATGTATCTTTGGCCCAATGGCTGCTTCTTTGCAACAAATTGTCTTTCAGATGGTTCAGGTGAAATGAAGCAGCAAAAGGTTAAGGGAACTTAACCCTACCCATCCCTTACCTCTTCCACACCACACCCCTTCGATCCTGCATGGGGTAAAGCAGCATCAGTTGTTTTTGTGTGTGTGTGTGTGTGTGGGGTAAACAAAGGGTAGGGGAAGCATTAAGCACCACAGATCAAACAGTCCTTCATTGCATTTTTTGCAATTCATTGCATTTGTGGTGCTCATCTTAGGCTGTGGTGGGAGGGAAAGATTTGGTGTATCGTGAATAAACACTTTTCATATTGTGTTGGTTTTAGATTATGTTTTTATGGTATTCAGTTTTATTTGTATTGTGCTGATTATGATTTATATTGATTTCATTTTTTCTGTGTTATATTAATTATGGATTTCTGCATTCTGCATGTAAATCACTTTAAGACTGCTTTTTGCGGTGGGAAGCAACACATAAATTGAAAGAAAGAAAGAAAGAAAGAAAGAAAGAAATGTGCAATCCTATACATATGTAGACCGGGGGGGGGGGGGGGGAGTCCTACAATTCCCAGAATTTCCTAGCCAGCTTGGAATTGTACTAGTTCCCCCCCCCCCCCCATCTAAGCATGCATAGGATTGCATTCTAAACCTTCTTTGCTGTATGAAGAAGCCATAAAACTTTATGCCCCTGGGATCTTTCCCCCCTGGTTACTACATCTTGGTTTGTAGTCAAAAGAAAGAAGTTCAGATGCAAAATAAGGGGAAGGCCCTACTGAAGCTTTGGTCACATTGAAGGAGGCACTTGCCAGGGAGAGCTAGTGTGGTGCAATGGTTAAAGTGTTGGACTGGGAGTTGGGAGATCTGGGTTCTAATCTCTAATCAGCCATGGAAGCTCACTGGGTGATTTTAGGCCAGTCACAAACTCACAGATGTTGTGAGGATAAAATGGAGAGGAGGAGGATTATGTACATCACCTTGAGTTCCTTAAGAGGAAAAATGGTGTGGTAGAAATGTAATAAAATAATAATGCATGTCTTGAGTCCATATGGGAAAATGCATCTGATATACCTAACAAAGGGGGAAGAGGTTGTCTGGAATTGAAGGTTATGTTGTATGGTAGATGGGCAACCTCTGGCAGCTCTACCACACCCCCAAGCTGCCAATATCATATCCCTGCCCAACATCCTTGTCATTCTAGAAAACAATTGGATATTCTTACATCTTATGCAGTGGCTTAAATCGTCCTGGCCCATGATATAAAATGTGAAATACCTGCTGTCTCTTGAGCAGAACAGTTTTAAAGAAGGAGAGCAAACAGTCTCCAAAAGGTTAATGAACTGCATATAGAGTTTGTTTTTGAAGGCTCACTAAATTCTACACACGCATTAGCTTGCCTTTTGGTATTTTGAAATCCAAACATATCTAGTTATAGAAATGGCAGAACCTATTTGAGTAAATTCCAAACTGCTTAAATATTCATAAGTTTAAAATATACTCACAAACCTGTGCCTTAAAAAAACCCCATGAAATGTGGGCTTACTTTGATTTAAAACAGTGCTGGAAGAATAATTAGTTAGCTGGATCTCATCACAGAGGTGGGATAAATTGAGTAAAATATTACAGAATCCACAGACAAAAGAGAAAAGGGTGGTGGGATTGTGGAGAAGTTTGAATAAAGTTTAGTGGGAGAAATCTGAAGTATTTTTTTTTCAAGAACCTCTCTTTTTAACATACTTCACACTAAAATGTTTTTATTACCTAACACTGGCTTGGTACTATATTTTGAAATATCACTGTAGAAAGCTTTTGTTGTATATAGGGCATAGATCACAACTAAAAGCATGAAAGAACAAATGCAGTAAACATTTCAGTTCTCTCAATCCACATGTTACAAGCAGCAGTGAAAAGTGGATGAACAAGAGAATCAACACTTCCTCTGTAAGGTGTAAAAAGCAACTTGAGCATCCTCACCATAGGCAGGTGCATTGCCCTGCTCTATCTGAGATTCCATCATCTGCCCTGGGCGACAGCTCAGGCGAGGAGGTGCAATGGGAGAGAGGCAAATGGATCAGGAGCAGTTTCAGTACTGCTGCCAACGCTGTAGGTACCAGCCCAGGAGTTGAAGAAGAAAGCACAATAGCTCGTGCTTCCTCTTTTGCACTTTCCCAATTATCCTTACTCATAGATGACTCCATTCATCAATAGTAATAAGGTCGTTTCTCCGGCTAATCACCATTTCCCAGCTAATGAGCCTGGACTCTACATATCTAACAGGTTGCCTTTTTTATGTCTTCAGGTGAAAACATTGTGATTCTCTTGGCATGCCAAGTCTGAACAGTGAAGTCTTTGCTTTTAAACACCTTGACTTGAAAATTCACCAAAACCTGGCAGCATTTCCAGTAATGGAAAACAACAACAATAACAACAACAGCAACAATCATTATTCCAACCGAAGTTTAATGCTCGGTGAAGTATGTGTGCCCTGAGTATTTTTTTAAAAAAAAATTTTTAAAAGGGTTTTTATCTGTATTAAACGTGTGCTCATACCAGATCTACACCTTGTGTCAAATCATTACAAAAATGGAATAAAAAAGCAGGATATAACACCATGAAAGCGGTATATGGAATGTGGATTGTGGCTAAACAATTATCAGTGTACTTCAGTACTGCTATAAAGCAGTAGTGTAGATCTAGCCTGAAAGCTCATTCACATGTTCAAGCAGATATGTGGTATAGTCCTCCATGTGAATGTACCACTTTAGAAGGGACATTCGGGAGCACTTGTTTGACAGCACCCCCATATCTCAATCTGGGGAAGTCTCCTACTGGCTGTGTGAGCATTCCATGTGTGGAATCTTTCATACAAGTGACCCCCTCCTATGCATTCAGAAGTGGTACAGCACCAGTCCAAGCCTCTGGCCTGGGAGCCCAATCTGAAGGTCCCAATCTGGTCCTCCAGGGTTCTGCAAAATGCCCCAGCCCCTGGCCATACCCCTTTTCCTCCAGCCAGTCGTTAGGTAGTTTCCCAGCTTTTCTGCATTCCTCCATCCCAAAATGTTGAAATGTTTCTCATAAGGTTTAGTGACTGATGTTAAGTGCCTTAAGCCAAAATAAACTGGGTTGGTGCTTTTTTTTTGCCCCTACTCACCACAGGAATTTTGCCTCCAAGAACTTCTCTGAAATGGAATTTGGCCCTTGGGCTAAAGAGGTTCTGCACTCCTGTGGTACAGTCACACACTCTGTGCCCATCCCTTGCCCCCCACCCCCAAGGCTGAGGGAGCCTAATCCAATCCAAACACAAACATACTACAAAAGCTATGTACTCAGTAACTAAACACGTTCAGTAACTGTACGATTTTTTTAAAGCTTATAACAGAAGGGTCTATATCCCATTAACCTTCTCTCCCACACATCGACACAATAGGGTTGTCAATTTGTCTGCTAGACATGCATGTCTTTAATAGATGTATACGGCAGGCAAAAAAAATCATCAGGTGCCATTTTTCCTGACATGGAAATAAAGTGTTGGGAAAAGCTTCACCAGCTGATTTACTAAATATCATGCAGTAGTTAAACTACTACAAAAATGTGTCAATCTTTTTTTTTTAATGGGCTTCTATACCTCTAGAGGCCTGGAGTATGTAAATTGCCCGCCACTAGTCCATTAAATCAGAAAATACAACTTTAATTTGTTGTTTATCTACCTATTGCAGGCTAAATGTCATACATGACTGCAAAAGCCAACAATTACATTCAACTTCCATTCAATCTAAACCAAGAATTAACACCATAATGCAGGATGCTTGCTTGCATGGGTTTAAACCTACAGGAAGGCAGTTAACATTGAATCAGGCAGACCCAATTTCACTGGTGATAAAGTTGGCACCATAAAAAAGCAAGGATATTAGAATTGAGGAATATAAAAGGCCTCACCTACTGAATGCAGAGCAACATTCGTCTTGTTTTTTAAAAAAATAAAAATAAATTGCTGACACTTTTGAAACAGTTTTAGAATTTCTATCAAACTATATGAGGTCTGCACATGGTAGAGTTTGAAAGCATTGTTTGGCATATAGTGGATTCCAAGCAAAATCACAGCATTTGTTGAAACTTGAAATGTCTTTATTATTTTTATTTTAAAAGTACAATAGAAACTGTATCATGGAGTGACACAAGGAGGCTGAATTCTAAGACAAAGCCCACAGAATCAAAGTGCTTATCTATATATCTATTTGCTATTCTGGCATTATATATTGTTATAAATGGCTTGTATCCAATTGTTGTGCGATCGGAAGGCAGCTCAAGCAAACAATCTCTCCTTGCCCTCCCTTCCACCCCCCCCCCCCCCCCGTGTCCTTAAAAAAACTTCTCCAGATGGTTGGAGGGTCCTGAACTTTGGGGATCTGTGTTGTACAGCGCTGTAGTGGGAGGGGTATTTCTTAAAATCAGGTGAAGATATCTTGTGCCAATGAAGCACTCACAGGTGCAAGATCCCTCATCCAGACGTCAATTGATTCCCCCCTTGTACTGCAGTCCTGTACAACAGGTGGATGCAGAGGGGAGGAAAAGAAGAGAAAGATCACTTGTGTGGCCTGTCTTCCCCTCGCACAACCATTGGATACTACCCTACATAGACAATCACAACAAATCTCCACATACAGCCAGAAAAGCTAACTGACAAGTGTACATAGTATTATTTGAGAACAAAGGTTCAAGGGGTGATACTTATATGAAAGTGGCAATGTTTTGTATGGTGTCCCATTAGGGCCTCAGTAAATTTCCATTTTTTGCCAACTGTCTGGAAGTACAAGGAAAAAAAGGAGGATGTCAAAATCCCAACCAGGCCTCAACGTTTTGTATGGTGTCCCATTAGGACCTCAGTAAATTTCTAGTTGTTGTCTGGAACTACAAATAAACAGGAGGATGTCTCCTGCCAGGCCACAAATGCATGGTTGGTGAGCAATGTTTGTCTTGGTGGTTAAGAAACAGCTCAGGCAGAAAATATGTGAGGAATTCATCAGCTGAATGTTGCAATCACTGTACAAGTCAATTTAAGAACAAATTAGATATGTTCTGAATGCACACTTTGCTTTGAGTTACTTTTATATTTCATCTTCTTACCTACACATTGTCTTTGCTCTTTAAAATCTCAGCTGCTGCTTGAATGTCTTACAGGATATTTATCAGGCAGAAGAGTTCTATAGAACTCAAAAGATTGCCTAATGTCTGGGTAGGCCCACAACTATATGAATTAATGGAGTAGCCATCCACCACTACCAGAGTCCACTCGTTGCATGTTCTGCTTCAATTCTTTTCAGCAGTTGGATTGAGGGTGAGCCTGGTGCCAATGCACAGGGACAGGTTGGCCGTTCGGCTAGTGCTGAGATAATAATTTAATAGCATGAGCTCGAGCAGAGCTGGTGTCAACAGTAAACATGGTTGTGCACCTGCCAAGGGCCCACACACTAGCAGGGGCTCACTAACAAGAACCCCTCCCCTGTAGTTGCTCTTCTTCACCATTACAGACTGCTTCTTCACCTGTCTCTCGTTCTCTCCCAGACAAGGAAGTGGTGTTGAGGAGGAAGTAGACGTCACTGCCTGTTGTCTTGCTCATTCTCTGCCTGTCAAGCAAGTGGCAGCAATGACGAAAAAAAGGAAGAGGAGCAATAGCAGCTGGTGACAATGTCAGTGAGAAAGTAGGCTCATTTAGAGATAGGCCCACTGAGGGCGCCTTGCCCAAGGGCCCTCAAAAACCTGCAACCAACCCTGGGCTCCAGGCCTGTGTGGCTGCTCACACTGGATGTCTTAATATTTATTTTTGAACTAGATACAATAATATCGGATAGCAAATGAAATGGTGTGAATGCTGCACAATGTGGGAAGTGGTTCCACGCACAATTCACTTCATTTCATCCATGGCGGTACAACCTCTTGGTTAGAAAGCTTAATGGTCTTTGCAAAAGAACTCTGTTTACTGCTTTCTTTCCAAATGATGTAGCTAATGAATGGCAAACAAACAGCAAACAAAAGAAATAGTAGGTTTCAACCATTTATTTTATGCTCATAGCTTTTGATGTTTTCTGCCATCTTGTCCCACAACAATTCTCCACCCTGTTACTTACAACCTTTATGGAAATTCTAAAATCATGAGGAGAAATGCATAACCCCCCTCCTTGTTTTACCCTTTGGTTTTCATTTTAGCTGCCACTGGAAATATGCTCCGTATATAAGTTGTCAGGCTTTACTGGTGTATTCTTAAGATTCACACACACAAATGAGGAAAATGGAACATGGAAGAAAACACACACACACACCATTCTACATGTATTCCAGAACCACTCAAAAACACGATACTGTTTCTGGAGCCAAGAAAATCTTAAAGGATCAGTTTCTGTTGATTGGAAAAGACATAGAAGGTGATTTACCTGCAGTTGTCAATATTGTTTTTATCCACAGCATTAGAAAAGGTGAAAGGTCCCATGTTATTGATTTTTGTAACTTCTATGCAGCCACTAAAATTGTAGACAGATGCAGTCACCTAAAGGGGAAGGATGAAAAATCCAAAGAGTTAGGTATCTGCCATGGTTGTGATATGAAGTCAATCCAACTCTGAAATCACACACTTCCCTGCCATAGGGAATTTTGCCTATGATATCCCTTGTACTGCAGTGGGGCTATAGTGCCATTTTTTCCCCCTGTTAATGATAAAAAAGAGAGTTTTTGTGACAACAAATTAGAGTCAACTGTTTTTTTCTGAACTTATACAAAATTCTGATTTTTTTGACATTATTAAGATATGTATCTTGATTTATTAAGTGAAGATATTTAAACAATATAAATTACAAAAAAAAATCAAATATAAGAGATACAATCCATCCAAAGTTAAGCGCTTTTAAATCCTATAGGTTTCACTAGGAGGGATTTACTAACTTGCATATATAAATTTGTTGTGAATTGGGACCACTTCTGAACAAAGATTCATCAGCAACCTGAAAAGCCTAGAATTTAAAGGGAGCACTTTATTTGGGATTAATAGATCCTCTCTCAGAATGAATCACCACAATACAAAAGCTAATTGCCCTGACTTCAATTAAACATGTGAATCTTTTTCCTACATTCACATTGAGTTCAATGAAAAATATAAATGTGAAGTAGGCATAAAGAAGTTCAGTCTACAAAATTCAGCAAATGGGTCCCAGCTGTTTATAAAAATTATTCAGCCTTAGACATCTTGCCTTTATTTTTATAAATGATGCCAGTCTGGCTATTTTCATGAAGTCCCACATTTTGAGTATCCATCCTCTGATGTCTGGGATTTAAACTAATTTCCAGTACTTTGCATGTACCACTCTAGTGGCTATAGCCATATAGTTAGGAATTTCACTAAGTTCTTTATGTATGAATCCTTTTGTGTAAGTTTTGTGTAAGAGAAATGGATCAAGTCTAGCAGAATAGCCCAATATTGCTTCCATTATTTTCTTTCACTTATTCCAGTTTTTGTTGCCCACAGATATGATCACCACGTAAGAAATAAATCGCCCTGGTGCTTAAGGCACATTCAAAAATAAAGATTATAGTTCTCACTAATTTTACTTAAAGTTGCTGGAGTAATATGTCTCCTCACCATAATTTTATAGCAGGTCTCCCTAAAATTCATACGATATTATTTCCTACTAACCGTAATGATGCCAAATTCTCATTTTGATGTTATTGTCATGTCTCCAAACTGAGAGCTTTCAGAACTGGAGTCTTCAAGCAGCAACAACTCTAAGGAAGACACAGATCTGCTCCCCAGTCCATCCCCAGTAACTGCTCCTCAGTAGGGTTCCCCACCCTAGATCCTGCACCCCATCCACTGAATCTTAGGGCTGTACAACTACCCCCAGACTGTCAGGATTGGACCTTGGACTTCAATGAGCAGGAAGGCTCTGAGGAGAAACCCCCCAACTCACTTGCCACAACTCCAAACCTTATCCCCCAAGTGGAAGCCAATGACTGTGTAAAGGCACTGGCCCTTTAAGATGCAGGAGGTGGAGCTTCAGAGTGAATCTCTTGGCCAGACTGTAAAACTTGGCAGTTGTTCCATGCTAGTGCTGAGTTAACTTGCCCCTTTGCCTTAGCTGCAGGATTGTTAGTAGTAGTGCTGAAACCTAGTCTCTGGTCTACTATTTCCAGTCTTGTCCAGGGTCCTGAATGCTCTGCTAATAAGTTGGCTCCAACTTACAGTCTTGAGTTGTTGCCTCTATGGCAGGATCTACACTACTGCTTTAAAATGGTTTATGACAGTAATGGCAACTGTTGGGGCCAGGACACACTCAATGTACAGTTTTCAAACTGTTTTCCAAGTGTCCTATCCTGCTGGGTGTAGATCTGGCCCTGGTGGTGATGGAATTTATGATGGATCATGACAATTATGTCATAAATCCCTTCTTTGTTCCACATCACATTCTAAAGTTAACATGTTTTAACTTTATTGTCTTTTTGAATTCTGTGTATTCTCTCAGATTTTTATAGAGTTGCCCTAGGGACCTTATTTAGGCTGAAAAATGACTCATACATTTATAAATAAATAAAATAAAAATATTTTTGGTTATGTTAGATAAAAAGGCTCTTGCCTGAAAGTAGTCAGATGATAACAAATTTTCAATTCTGTCTATTTTTAATTTCATTGGGTAACGTAACTCTGTTGTTTATTATTAAGTATTTAATAATCGAAAGGACTTTAGTGAAGAATGTAATGAATGCTGCAATATATACAGACTGAATGACAAGGAAAAAGCCCCCTAAGAGATTGAAGTTTAAAATCTGAGACTCTGTTGAGGGGAAAATAGCACCCAGTTGTAGTAGCACATGATGCACCACAAAAGATAGTTGTAAGTATCAGCCTATGAGAACACCCTTCTTCCCAACAGGCAATTAGTGCTGTCAAAGCAGACATCACCAACTGTCCTTTTGGCAGAGATATTTGAGCATAACAGCATGCACAAACATACAACTGTGTGTGGCAATATTTGGATCAGGGTCAAAATTAGTTTGACAGACTTCACCATGCATTATAATGTGATCAGGGCTGTAATGTTCACATGACCCTCATAAGATGTTATTCACTGATTCCTGCAGTAAATAATTCTGCCAAATGATTTATCAACCCCATGATGTAACAGGGTTCTTTAAGGAGAATTGCCTTAAGCATCCATGTTATCTTGTAAATCTTTGGACCATCCTTATTTCAACATCACACAAGTGCTAATGTTTCAAATCAAATTCTTGTTATTATTAGCATAAGAAGCAGAACAATAGCCCCTGATAAAGCAGTCAAAGGTCAAAAGTAGCATCATTATAGCATTTATATCAGCTGCTGTCTTCATCTGAGTCCTTTCAGCATTTCTAATGTCAAGTTAGTGTGGGCAAAATCGTCACCATAGCAACCTGAAATCTATATTGCACACTGAAGAGCAAATTAACAATGCAGTTTGGGAATATATAAAAAGGAGGGGGGCAGGAAAAAAAGGTTATCTGCATTTTCTTGAAAACCGTATTCTTAGTGAATATTTTATGGTATAGCATGATTGCCAGAAGACAGAAATCCACAGTCTGAGTCCCTGGTCACTTCCTCTGGATTTGTGATCAGTATATTTGTTCCCCCCCCCCTCAGATAAAAATAAAATAATTATGAGCCTTGCCTTCTTGCTCTAAGCACCACTGTCTCACAAGCATTCCTGTCAAGCTACACCCACCCACATAGTGAGAGCTAGGCTAAATGAACTGTGGAACAAATACATATTTCAGAAGATGTTTATGAATGAGGGCAGCTAATATGAAGGAAGAAAAAAAAGCGAATGCTTTTGGCCTTTACACTTTTGCCGCAGAAGTGCCACAGGGCTGTTATATCAGTCAGGAGAAATTATTATGCTAAGGGCTTCATCAGTGTTTTCACATTTAAATTCATTTAAGTTTGCTTAAATTTGTATATAGACACATCGAAGTGCTTATTCTGGTGAAAGCTTTCAACATTAGTGTTAATAATTTAGCAACTGAGAAGGGTTTTCTGTTTTTCGAGGCACAAAAAAGGCAGCTGAAGTAGTCACATTTGATTAGAACATACATACAGATACAATGTAATCCTAAACTCCAAGGGAGAGCAACTGAGGAGATGTTGGATGCTGCAGATCTCCGTCACTATATGTGGAAAAGGTGCAGAAGGAGGGGGCAAGGCTGGAGATCTTCTTGTGGCTGTGGCAGAAACGCCCACTGCCATCACTTTTCCATCCATGGTGCTCCAGTGGTGATAGCCCCTCAAAATGGGACACAGGACCCACAAGTTCCTAAGCCCCCCTCGCTCTCCAAACACACATTCCAAAAGGCCCTAAATTTAGCTAGCATCATTAATCCCCCCCCCGCTGACCACCATTGGAAAGGAAAGAGAGAGAAATATGGGTGGGGGAGGGAGCTAAGGAAACAAAAAACTTCATTTTTGCTACAGTGAGCCAGCATGGCTTTGGATTTGGCAGGTAGATGCACTATGGAATTCCCCAATCCACCAAGTTCTTAGTCTATCATTCTCCATCTTTGTTTGTTCCTAAAATATTTAAAGGCTTGTTCTTACACATGTACGTATGTTCCTCACCTGATTACTCAAAACTTGCTGATTTGCAGGTGAATGGATGCCAAGGAAAAGCATTCATTGAGGTAATCTGAAAACTGCTACTGTAGTGTTTCAGGCCCTGTTCACATATAACGTGGGGAGGAGTATAATTTTCCCCCTGTGTGCAGGTGAAGGCACTAAATCTCACAGGTCACTCTGCACCTCCATTTCCATTAATCCGTCCCTCTCTTTCTATACCACCATAGGCCTCTCCACCATTTTTCAAATAATCTGTTTTTTTGCCTCAGGTTCAGGACAGGACTCCACAAATCACTCTTCAATCCCATCTCTCAGATGCTCCTCCTTTTTATTTATCTCCCTCAAATGCTTCCTTCCTTCACACTCTTTTTGCTGCTTTCCTGCTTGCCTTCTTATGCAAGCAGGAAAGAATGAACTCAGCAAGAATTACAATGTTGTAAACCCAGGAAAAAGAGAATCAATGCAGAGGCAAGGGGAGCAGAGTTCAAACAATTCCCCCACATATTTAAATGACATGTGAGGGGGGTCTTGAGGCCATGCAGGTTCTCCTACCCCATCAATGTGCCCAGCAGTCACATACCATGATATCCACATATTTGGTGCACGTCAGAAGTGGCTCCTTGGATTTACTGATGGAAACATGGAGAGCTCCTCCACATAAAGGGGAATCCTGACCAAATCAGGATCCTCCCCTATGTAAAGATGTTCTACTGAGTATGCCTGCTGAGCTTTGATCCACACTGAACATGCAGGTGGCATGACTCCTGGGAAGCCACAAATCATTATGGCAGGAGCTACACAGCCTGTGATCCTGATACTCTGCAGGCCTTTGGTGGGCCATTGTTTTCTACACCACCTGGAGTCATCCGGGCAAAGTACAAAGTGTTGGTCATTACCTCTAAAGCCCTACATGGTTTAGGTCCAGGTTACTTGCGGGATCGCCTTCTTCAGTACAATCCTCCCCACACACTCAAGGTCCTCTGGGTACTTACTTCAGTCAGCTAAAACTAGGCTGACAACTATTATCCAGAGGACCTTTTCTTCTGTTGCACCCAGACTGTGGAGTAGCCTGCCGGAGAAGATTTCTCTACTTAACTCTCTTCCTGAGTTTAAGACAGCTATAAAAACTAGCCTCTTCCAGCAGGCCTACCAAGATGAATGTTAAGCAAGAATTTTAAGATGTCTTGACTGTTACCTTGATATTGTATTGTTTTTATATGCTGTTTTAATTTATTGTATGTATTTGATTTGTATTGTATTGTTGTACTAATATTGTTCCCCGCCTCGATCCAAAGGGAAAGGAGGGTAAGAAATAAAGAAATAAAATTATTATTATTATTAGACCTATACCCAGTAGTTCACAACCTTTTTGGCCCTGAGGGACACATGTGATATTGGGTTGGGAGTCATGCGTGTGTACTCACACACACACACATCACAATTGGCTAGCCATGGGCTAACTACAAAGGCACGGATAATCACTGGCAGCCTGCACTCAAAAACAAAGGATGATAGTTAGCTCTTACCAGACAGAATTGGTGAAAGGTATGTACACCTTGTTACAGTTGCATCTTGGTATTTCAGTCACAGCAATGTATCCAAAAGCACCGGAGGCTGCATATGTGACTGACTGACTTATTAATATCGTGCTGTGAGAACATTCATGCTGAAGGCTTTGAAAGTGTGGAATAAATCCTCTCTTTTAAAACAGCACTTTAGGGCACCTATCAAAATCATGTAAAGCCGATTTGTTAGTTCTTAATGCACATCTATCAGCCTCGTTCACATAATTAGGGTAGATAAAGCATGTGAAAGTGTAACAAGTGTGTGTGAGAAGTAATTTCGAGAAGGTTCCTGTGTTAGTGATGTGGTAATCATTCTGCTGTCATTTATTCTGTACATCTATTGAAAGATGCAAAAGGGTACATTCTCAATATATTTTCAAATGGAAACCTGCAAAAAAACAAAAACAAAAAAACTCAAGGAGCAGTTTTTATAGGAAAGCGGGGGCACTTTTGCTATAACTCCTTTTAAAAATATTGAACGATTGAATGCTTCCTTGCGAATATGTTGGGTTTTGGAGACCCCCCTCCTCTTTAGGCCTCACTCTCAGTAAACCCCTGCCCAGACAACATCTGCTAGGGCTTTCTGTTGACCAACCCAGCTTGTATTTTGTCCATATTCTCACTTCCTGCTTTTTTTTCTGATCACTTATGCCAGGAGTGCAGGAAGTGTCATCTGTGGGCCACATTTGACCCATAAATCTATTTGTGGTGGCCCACCAGATCCCTTTGTACCTATCGCTTCAGTGGCATTACCCATCCCGTACTTATCTCCAGTCTCTGATGATAGCAGATTGGAGATAAGCAAGGGATTCCTTTACTAGCACGAGCAAAAGAAACACAAGGGATTCCCTTGTTAGTGCTAGTGCTAGCAAAGGAATCTCTTCCCTTACGTCTTAATTGACCTAATTGCAAAATCTCATTTCTCTAGTTACTATGGCTGTGTTCACACATCACACTAACCTGCATAACCACCAACCCCACACTACGCTGGGTTGGTGGTTATGCAAACAAATTACTGTACTCCTGTCAGATTAGGGTGACCAGATAAAATCCAGGTCAGGGCTCATGTAACTTTAAGAGTTGTAGAGAAAAGGGAATTTCAGCCAGTGTCATTTGAATGCAATTAGTTCCTGGTGATATTCCCTCTTCATCACAACAGTTAAAGGTGCAGGCACTATACTAGAGTGACCATATACAAAAGAAGGCAGGGCCCCTGCACCTTCTTTTGTATGGAACTAATTGCATACAAATGACACTGGCTGAAATTCCCTTTTCTCTACAACTGTTAAAGTTACATGAGCCCTGACCTGGATTTTATCTGGTCATCCTATGTCAGATGATCAGGCAAACAAGCTGTTCGAAGTAGTTTATCTTGCATACACTCTTGCCTCTCCTCCTCCTGTAGTCCTCCCACCCAGCTGGGCAGGGGGCCAGCTTCTTGTGCGGCAGGAATAGAGACCGCTTGAGAGGAGCAGAGTGGTGGGAGTATTTTTGGCTGCTGTTGCCGAGCAGCTCTGGAGGTGATCTTCATAACCCATGGTGTGTGACAGGCAACACGTTAACCACCGTAAGTGAAATAACCTTATTGCAGACTGGAGGTTCTCAGGATGACCCACATGTGTACATACAGGAATCTTTGCATCACCAGCGATGTACTTATGGGTTTTTCATTTAATTGCATTTGCAGATATGACTATGACTGATGACCTGAGGTCACTTATTGTGCAATGAACTTGGGTCTCCTAGACAGTGGTCAGCTAGAGCTAGACCTGAGGCTCCCTCCCTCCACACACACCATAAGAGCATTACATGCAGGGTCTAAAATTACCTTGATATATCACTGCCTCCAGGTGCATGTCCAAGTCTCTGTCCGCTGCACTTTCCACTATAGTGTATCACCACACTACACTGGCTCTCTCATGATGCTAAAACAGAACAATGCTTTCTTGTACAACCCTCTGACTTGTCACAATTCATTCCCCCCACCCCCTTTTACTCCTATATAGATCGATTCTTCTGTTTTGAAAACATCCTCCCAAATAAGACTAGGAAAAATATAACTTTGGCGCGTCCCTCCTTTTAAAATCCCTACTGTCTGCATTCTACTCCAGAAAAAGCAATTCAGGTGGCATCAGATATCTAGCTTGAACACCCAAGAGTCCCTGCATTTGTAAAGTATGAACCAATTAAAACCCTGTTGTGTAAAATACTGCAATAAAACCCCTCCTGCAAAGATTATGTTTGGACACCGGCAATCAGAATGATTTCTGGTCAGCAGGGTACTCGGAAGCTTTGCCCCTCATGCTTGGGCTTGACTTCCTCCTTCTTTAAACCTGTTAGAATTGTTTCCAGAAGCACTCGCTAGATGTCTCTATACAAGTAAAATATAATCACTGCAGAGAGTGCCACAGTGCGATTCCTGTTAACAAGAAACAGGTGACAGGCATAGTTTGCTCTGAAAAGTCTAGCTTGTAGCCAGTGACTCCCATTTTGAGCTTCAGGAAATGGATATTTATTTTAAGTAAAGGTTCTTATTAATTTTGGGTGCTGGACACTTTTATGTATGGTTTTCAGATCCCAGGGAGTGTATTGGCATAGAATCAGAGAGTGATTTCTCTTGGTTTCCCAAAATGGTGCTCACAGGTGCCAATCTGCCTGCAGGCTCCTCCCTTGGTGCCCACAAGGCTTCCTGCTCCTACTGACTTTAATTTTTTAAATGAAAAAATAACACAGGGAGGCAAAACAAAGCAAGAGCCTCTAGTACCATCTTTATTTCCAAGATGCCTCTGGACCCCACATGGGCCCTAGTGTGTTGTTCCCCGCCTCGATCCGTTGGGAGAGGCGGGTGATAAATAAATATATTATTATTATTATTATTATTATTATTATTATTATTATTAGAGGAAGTCTCAGAAAATACAAATGGTGAGCAGAGATAGTCCAGCAGCAGAACACTTTGAAAGCGTAGATCTGTTTTTAAAGTTGTTTATAGTTGTTTTAAATGTACGTTTCAGCGTATGTTGTATGCTTTTGTAGTTTAAAATTTTGTATATTGTTTTCTAAGTGTTTTAATCTGATATAAACTGTCCAGAGAGCTTCAGCTATGGAGCGGTATAGGAATGTAATAAATAAATAATAAATGAATAAATAAATAAATAAATAATAAAGCCACACAGCAAGAAAGAAAAAGGCAAGATGGAGAATGGTAGGGAGAACTAAGGGGGGTTACAGAGGGGAGGTGGGGAGTGAGGGGAGGTGTTTCAGTATGGTTGTGGGTATTTTTTTTGCCTTTGTGGTGAGGGGCAGTATGGCTAGGATGCCAAATGGAAAAGAGGACAGGGTTCCTGTAACTTTAACAGTTGTATTGAAAAGGGGATTTCAGCCAGTGTCATTTGTATGCATGCAGCACCTGGTGAAATTCCCTTTTTATTACAACAGTTAAAGCTGCAGGAGCCCTGTCCTCTTGACCAGATACAAAGAGGATGGGGATGGAGTGGGGCCAACAGAGTTCCACCCCCCCCCCCCTTTGCAGGGCCAGTTTATCATCCATCTGTGCTGTCTCCTAGGCGCTGTCTCAGGAGCCAGCCTGCTGTGCCTGGTTGTTTCTGAGGGTTAGGGTTTGGCCCAGGGCTTCAGCAAACATAATGCTTTAAGTTTATGCACACTTGAAGCATTATGATATCCCAGTTTGCTTCTCAGCAATTTCTGCACTGAAGCCCCAAACATTTTAAAAAATATGTTCCTGAAGCAGAAACTAAAATGAAAAGCTCATGTCTGTGTGTGTACTATTTGCTGTGTACACTCCTTCGAAATGCAGCCCATTATGTGGAAGTACTTGCCCCTGATTTTAGTGGAACCCAGTTCAATGTTTGGAAGGGCCTGTGCTTTGGCTGATAGCCAGAGCTGCAGCAATTTACATATACGTTTCAAAAGTATATGGACTTCTATCAAAGGTATAATCTCCTATCAAAGTATACCAGATCACTGGGAATCATATTGCTCCTTCTAACGCTGAATATTAAGTAATGGAAGAGAAATCATTTGGAAGGATCTTTGGCAGGCATCAGCTCTTCCGTGTGCTTTAAACAGCTTTTTAAAATGTAGGGAGAATAGTCAATTGAATATCATTCCATAACTTGCGCCTTTCATTTCTGAAAATCACATTAGATTAAATAGTAAAATAACGAATGGCTAGAACAAATGAAGCCGGACAGAAATGGGCACAGCCCTGAACTCACTAAAATTCTCTTTTATTTGATTGAATTAACCAATAAAGATATATTACTAGAGACATTTGTTTCTACGTGAGGTTTAGTTTTGTCTTTTGGAGGAGAGATGAAGGAGGCAATTGTATCCTGTCATTGCAGATTACGATGGCATGGTTCCTAACCATGGGTAAATCCAATGTCATGTGAGCAGAGAACCGGACTTCCTGAGTGACCCTGAGCCAGTACCCCAGCAGGTGAAAGGGAGATTTGTGCACAATGACTGGAGAGCAAGTTCTGCTGGGAAGCCCATGGCTCAAGGGGAGATCTGCTGAGCACTCAAAAGGGCTGGATTTCCCTGCGCTAGACACCCCTAACCTGGGGTAGGAAACATGTAGCCCTCCAGAGGTTGTTGGACTGTAATCTCCATCACCAGCAGAGCCAATGGTGAGGGATGATAGAACAATTCCAACAACATCTAGCGGGGCCACACATACCCAGTGCAGCCAATACTGAGATAGAAGGATAAGGCAGCTTCATCTGTTCTTGTGAATTAAATATGGTAAGAATGCTTCTCAATTGGCACTATTGCTCTATACATTTTACCCCTATCTTCAGCCTCAGTTCATGTTGAGCAGCAATGAGGCACAATGTGGAACTAGGTAGGTGCCCCTAGAATCTCTTGAAACACCCTGGGTTTCCGTGGCAGACATTCAGGTGTTCCTTGTTACATGAGTGAATCTGGAAAGGGTTCCTATGGGTTAATGGTTTGAAAACCACAGTGCTAAGGAATTTGCTCCATTTGGTTGAAATGGTTACATGGACATTCCCAACTACAAAATACTCCCATCCCAGCTTCTGTGGGAAGGAAGCATTGCTAGTTAGGCTGTGATGAAAACTTTATCAAGTTCTGTGGAAAGAGCAGTTGTGTTGGGTGACTAGGAAGGGAAAAGCCTGAAGATCAGTGGTCTTGAAGGAAAGGGGCAGAATAAGCAGTGGACATAGAAAACTGAAGAGACCTGAAATAGGTAGAGACGAGAGGAGAAGGCTTCCTTGTTTAAAGGCACTTCCAAGTTGCATTTTTCAGTATCTTTGATATAAGGGCTGTAATATTTTAATCAGTTTTTTCATCTTTTGCCACCCCTGCATTCAGAGGGTTCTAACAACAATCTTTCAAGATAAAACAAAACACCACAGGCACTTACCAGGATATTTGAAGTTTTTATCATGACAGTTAAAACAAACAAATAATCAAACTGCACAGAGAGGAATGCCATTCTGAATAATAGCTTAAAATAATAAAATGTCTTATTTCTGAATTCTGGTGCAATTACCTTCATGGTAACTAAAGTATCATTAATTGTTTAATTAGATTGCATTCTGGTGCAAAGGATGTAAAATAGGTGCACTTAAAGGAAGATTAAAGGTTGTTGTCAAATACTCACACTAACAGTTGATTGCATTAATGGTGTTATTTGTGCTGCTGTAATTGCTGCAGTAATTTATATTTCTGGGCTTATTATTATTAAGCACTGAAGATGTCAACTGTCATTATTTCATATTCCTTCTCTGTATAAGAAAACTCCTCAGTATAATTAAACTTCATAATGAAAGTAAATGCATCAAGCTTTCATAAGAAAGAACACTCAGGTGCTGCAGGAGTAATTTTATGTGCAAAGTGAGGGAAAAAGATGAAATCGGAATGGAAAACTCATCAGGCCAGCAGTAACGAAGGTGTTTGTCAGGATGGCCATTTTTGCATCGCCAAGAAGGAGGAAATGGATCACAAAAACAAAAAAGACAAAAGGGGACATAGGTTTGCATAATATTTGCATATGCTGATGTACATGTATAGATGAAGATTTACATTTAATTGCTATAAATTGAACAGAAATACAATATATCTCACCATAGCTGGGCAGACTCTGGCCAGATTACCCATGTGCCCGCTCAGTCTGCTATGCAGGTACTAAATATGGATAGGGGCCCTTCTTAGGGTTATTTCTCTTTAAAGCAGACTTGGACTGGATAGCCTTTCAAATACAGAATGCCTTCAAACAGACAACAATCATCTGACAGCCCTTCAAACTGAGGAGTGTTCTATGCAACAAAGGACATATGGCAACCCAAGTGTTTGCCTTCAAGGCAAGCTACATATTATATCTGTTGCACAGTCTCTTAGTCTGAGCCATTGGAGTGGGCATGAGTCAATGGAACCATTTGCATGCAACAACCCCAAATTGTGGGTTAATTAACCCATGCCTTGCTGGGTGTGCTACCATCAGTTTAAATATTCAACCTCCAACCAGCCTGATCTGAGGTTGCTTCGTGACTTCCAAATCTGGACACTATGGGTTAATTGTGGGTTAAGCAACCCAAAGTTAACCTAACAGCTAATTATAGGGGAATTTTGGGTTGTTTAATCAACAATTAAGTCATTGGGCCTGTTCAGACCACATGTTCAGCCATGGTCAGGCTGCTAACCCTTTCATAGCTAATGGTTAATGAGCATGTTTAAACTGTGGTTTTGTAGCTACCATGATTAGGAATGGTTCACACGACATGCTAAGTCATGGTTCACATGACACTACGGTGACAGTTTGAAAAGGAAGACAGGGCTCCTGTATCTTTAACAGTTGAATAGAAAAAGGAATTTCAGCAGGTGTCATTTGTATGCATACAGCACCTGGTGAAATTCCCTCTTCATCACAACAGTTAAAGCTGCAGGAGCCCTGTCCTCTTTTGTAGAGGGACCAGATACAAAAGAGGGCTCCTGTGGCTTTAACTGTAGTGATGAAGAGGGATTTTCACCAGGTGCTGCATGCATAACAATGACACCTGCTGAATTCCCTTTGCAGTACAACTGTTAAAGTTACAGGAACCCTGTCCTCCTTTTCATATGGTCAGTCTACATGACACACTAATCCATATTGTTTAGCTCAAAATGCTTAATCATTGTGGCTTAGCATGTCGTCTGAAAGGGGTCATAGTATCCAGGTTTGGCTGTCACAGAGCAACCTCCGATCGAGTTGATCAGAGGATGCATATTTAAATAGATAGTGACATGTAAACAAAACAACAAAAGCCTAGAATGTTAACTGTTCGTTACTTACTGTGAACTTTCTCTCAAAAATTCCCAAGGCCAGGCAAATTTCCCTCCCTCTGCACCAGTAAGGACTCTTCCCCCTGACCTTCCCAAACCTCTCCACGGGGTGGGGGTGGGGAGGAATCTCCATGTTATCTCCAATAGAGATAACAAGGAGATTCTCTTTTGAGTCGCTCACCCTCCCAATCAGAGGATCCTTGGCACAAAGGGGAATTCCTTTGTTATCTCCGATGATCAGAGGTAACATGGGGATTCTCCCACGCCCATTCTTAACAACAGCAATCCTGTCCATTGCAATGCATATTTCAGCTATATCCTGATTGGAATATTGCTCTGTGCTTCACATAGGGCTATGTTTTGAGAGTTTTGGGAGCTTCGTTTTGGCCCAGAACATGGCAGCAAGGATGTTGGTCCATGAGACCATGCCCTCATCTTCACAGCGCCTGTTCCGCCACGTAGCGGTGGCAGCAGGCGGTGCGCCCCACATTGACGCTCCTTCTATCATCTACAGCGGAAGGAGCTCCACAGTGGGTTTTCCTGCTGCTGCCACTGCTGCACCAATGCCTGCCCAGCAGCAGCTGTAGGAGCGGCTGGGAGCATCAGCCCCCCTCTTCCACGATAAGTTAAAAAAAAAATTAAATGGGGGAAGACTGTAGAGGCGGTGCAGTGATCTTATGGCTTGCTGGTCCATCCCCTTCCCTGCCCAGCCCGCACCAAGCTAAAAAAGTCGGGGTAAATGCCTGACTTTTTTAGAGTGGAGCTTTGAGGCTTTTCTCAGCAGTAGCTTTGGAGTGGCGGCAGCATCATGTAATCCACCTGCCGCCACTCTGAAGCTACTGCGGGGAAAAGCGCCAGTCTAGAGGTACCCCATATTACACCCATCCTGCAATAAGCTGCACTGATTGCCAATTTGTTTCTGGGCACAATTCAAAGTCTTGCTGACTGTCCTTAAAGTCTTAAAGGGTTTGGGTCCAGGATACCTTAGGGACCGATTCTTTCTGTATCAGCCTATGGGCTGGCTAAAATCTGGGGGAGATATTAGCCAGCCCACAGATATTAGCTTTCTCTGTGTACCAACCTAGGTAAAAGCATGATTGGTTGGGACAAGAGAAAGCGTCTTCTCAGTAGCTGTACCAAGAATGTGGAATACCCTGTTCATGAGGATCATTAGGTTCCCTCCTTTCTGCTATCTTCTGTGCTGGCAAGCTTGCCTGGCAGATCATGTTTTCTATGGTGAACTTTGTTTTTATTTGCTGATCCAATCTCCATTTTAGATAGTTTGCTTTATGTTTTTTTATCATGGGATTTTATTTCAATTCTTGTATGCCACCTTGAACATTAGAAAGGTGGGGGGAACGTATGTTTTCGAGTAAATAAATAAATAGCACGTTATCATGGAATAAGTGGAAGGAATTGGGGAAATCATGCTGTGGGTGATGTCCAGGGAACCAACCAATATCGCCTCTTTCTCTCCAATCCCTACATGGTATTGCCTAGAGTAGTCCAAAAAGATCTGGGGACAAAAATAGTTTTCTCCCACCCATGGCACAGTACTGAGCTGAATGCTAGTGAATCACAGTTCTGTGCCATTTAGGAAATGGGTGTGGTCCTACTCCCCCCAACCCCAGAAGCAGCAGCTAGGGAGAGGAGGAGGCTAAGTCCCATTAAAGGTTATAATGCTGTAGAAAAAGGTGGTCAGGCAGAATTGTAAAAAAAAAAAACAGTAGCAAGAAATGATGAGAGGTTTTGGGGGTTGGGTGAGCTTGACTGCTATTGCTGTCATAATTTATGTTTGTGTGTGTGTGTGTGTGTGTGTGCATTATATACATATAAAGTTTTATTTTGCTGAAATAGCACAAGAAACCAGATCACCGATTTGCAATTTCTAGTTTATTTTTTGACTCCAGTATAACTGCAGGCCATCCACTACACTCAAGTTAGCTTCTACAGGAGTAACATTTCCATGAATTAAATTAAGCTCACAGATTCTGAAAAGGAGCAAAAAATATAGTTCTGTTTCAAGGAGAACCCATATCCATTTTGCCCTTATTACTACTTTATAGGCTGATCGAAGCAAAACAAATATTGTGCATTTCAAGTAATGCAGTTAAGGAGACTTTGAATGTGTCCTTGACCACAGTGTTGCCCACCTGTGTTTCCTGATGTACTAGAATGATTCAATTTCTTTAAAATTGTAGTGACTTCAATAGTGAACTTGTTTTCTATTACAATCAACAAAGGCATTTTCTATTTCTAACGCCCATAAATCCCAGCAGAAAGGAGAAGGGAGGGTTTTTAAAGTTATATGTGCATTGCTTATAAAAAGCACACCAGGCCTGCATTTCAGTGTTGGGTGCTGGCGATTCAACGTGTTAACATTTTCAGTTGCAACATTAACCTGTTCCTTCAGCTTCCTAGCCCATACAGCTGGTGCAGGGGAGCTTGAACATTGGGGGGGGGGGGCTTTTTTGCTTAGAAAAAGAGGTTAGTGATATTAGAACCCATGGTCATCCAATGAAGCTGAATGGTGGGAGATTCAGGACAGATAAAAATAAGTACTTCTTCATATACATAGTTATTCTATGGAATTCACTACCACAAGATGTAGTAATGACTCCAACTTGGATGGCTTTCAAGGAGGTTTAGACAAATTCATGGAGAACAAGGCTATCAATGGTTTCTAGTCACAATGGCTATATATATTACCTTCAGTATCAAAGGTAGTGTGCCGCTGTATACCGGTTGCTGGGGAACATGAGTGGGAGGGTGCTATTGCACTCAAGTCCAGTTTTTGTGGGTATCTGGTTGGTCATTTTAGCTGTTCAGAATGGTGGACTCATATGACATGAAAACCCACTACCAGGAGGTGATTATGCAAATTGGGTCTGGCACATACTGGAGTTCATGACAAGCCACCATGGTTTGTTGTATTGTATGAACCGAGCCAGTGGCTGGCCCAGAGTCACTAAGTGAGCTTCTTAGCCAAGTGGGAACTAGAATTCTGATCTCCCAAGTCTACCACACTGGCTCTGATTGAAGCCAGCTGTCTGAACAACCATGACAATGTGGTGCTATTGTGGGCTACTGGTTCTGGCCTGCCTGGAGAACAGGAGATATTTCAGTTATTTAAAAGAACAGGCTATAAAATCAATAAAAGCCCTATTTAGATGCTCTTGCTCATGCAATTAACAATTGTGTGAGGCAGGGGAAAGGGCTGCTCTTTGCTGGCCGCCTCCCTTCCTTTACATCCTTATTGGCTCTGCCTCCTGTCATACAAACTCTGAGGAGGCATGTCAGCAGAGGGGATCAGTGGTGTAGTGGGGCATTTTGAAGTGCAGGCTCTCATTTGGATTGCCCCCATAGCCAGACCCTCAAGGAGAGTCCAAAACATTCAGGCTGCGGTATTTCCATATCAACAAACCAGTTTGAGCAGTTTTCATCTCCAGCAGGAAAGCTCGTGGATCTTAAATGCCTGTTCAAGATGCTCACCCCAAAAGACTTTGCATTACAACAGGGCAGGACCGGTGTCAAAGGAAGGCATGATGGGGCACCTGCCAAGGGCTCACACTCCAGCAGGGGGCCACTGACACAAGCTCCGTGGATTGGCTGTTCACCCTTAAAAGAGCAGTAGAAGCTGCTTTCTACTTGCTCACCGGCTCTCTGCCTGTCAAGCAAGCAAGGAGTAGCAATGATGAGCAACAGCAGAGGGTGGCCATGGTGGCGAGCAGAGAGACTCACTGAGCAAAGGTGTCTTAGCCAAGAGCCCTCAAAAACCTGGAGCTGCACTGTAACAAGGAACAATATATCGTTGCTGGGAAAATACATTTCCCACCAGCTTCTGAGAGGATTGAAGCTAAGCTCAGAGAGAACAGGGACTTCTGAGGGGGTGGAGGACGATGTCAGCAGTTCTGCTATTAAAGAAGTGCTGGTGCTGCATCGCTGCATCCCCTCTACACATGCCTGCCCTCCAAAGCATGGGCAGGCAGTAGGAGCTGACAGGAACATGGAAGCAGTGGTGGGGTCTCTGGGCATGGCCCTACTCTTAATCACATGTGGAAAAACAACTGCATAAGGCAGATCTGGAGATGGGGTCAGGAATTGACTCCAGGGCTGTCTCCTCCAGCCTGGCCTGTGATAATATCCATATGTAGCATTGTAATCTGCAAAGAACTCTGTCAGAGGAACAAATTGCCAACTATTTCCAGGATTTTACTGGCATTTTAGTTGTTTTAATAGGCAAAACTTTTGAAGGCTACCATTTAGGCTTTGTTAAAGTTTATTCTCAGGGTTAGGGGCTCACTTTGATGAACTATGTTAGAGGTAAGGATAGACAGATCGGTCTATTTCCGGTCTGTGTCAGTTTCACATGTGTTTCATTAGTCTGTTTTGTCCCATTTCTGAATTAATCTGTGGATTTCTTTTTTCTTTTTTAAAATAAAACTAAATGTACAAAATTTGTATTTAAGTACATTTTTTTGAACATATATACTCATGACATATCCACATATAAATGTATTTCTCCCCTCCAAATGTGCATTTCTGTGTATATATTTTATCCAAGAACGGCACTATAAAATTTGGAGACGTATGAAACCTGAATGATAACTCTGCTCCAATCTGCGTATTTGTCCAGGAGTTACAGATCATGATGGTTTGCTTTGAAATGTGGACCAAATGAAACCCACAAGCATCCTTACTTAGAAGTATCAAAATCACATTGGTGTAGGTAGGCAATGTCAGATTCTCACCTTTACTTAAAGTCGTTATTCATACCACTAATCCAGATGTATTCAGAAAACAAAGATATCAGCCCCAAGGTTTGGATACTTATCAAGAGGCTCCAAATGCAGCTTGATAGAAAGGCCCTATAATGGCTGCAGGATGTAATGTGGGCTGGTTGTGACATGCCATGTAATGGGCTGTCAATGCTCATGTGGAAGCCCAACAACACACAAGATTATTCCATGCATTTCTTTTCAGATTTGCATTTGTGACAGAAACTGGGACTGTAGGCATAGAAATGGCTGAGTTAGGCTTAGGTTAAAACTTTGGAAAGAAGGATATATTGCAACCAACATCACGTCTGGCTTGCCAGTACTTCAGCTCCTTACTCTGCCAAGTTAAATCCATCAAAAGTGCATCAGTAACTCCCTTTGGCAGGATAGTATTCCTTTGGCTCACCAGACACAGGTTGTCCTTGAGGACAGGACATTATAAGGAGGTGTTCCCTTTCACTGCTTGCTCACTTTGCGGAAGCCGACCGAAGTGCCAGCTTCCTGTAGGTGGCTCTGTTCTTGGGGGCCTTAGTGGAGATGGGTGGGAGAAGTGGGAATACATCCTGAAATTCAGCTAGTTGTTTATAACAGGATTGGCTTAAAACTTGGCAATAGGAGCTCAAAATAACTTGTTAAATAGTTTGTGTGTATGCACGTGCATGGGAGGGTGTTATTCCTATACAACATCTACCAAATCAAAACACAGAAGATATAGAAAAAGTAGGCTTACGATGTTATATCTGTTCCAACAGCAACAGCAACAGCAACAATAATGATAAACATTTCCAAATAAAAATGGATTAAAACCCTAGTCATTTTCTTTCCCTGACATTCCTTACCAAGTGGGAATTGCAACACCATCACAGTGTAGTGTTATTGTTCATTGCTTCAGCCAGCCAGCCATGCCTCTTTCCAGGCTACTCCATTCCCCCTCCCCCTATTTCTCCTTATGTGGTCACTGAGCATGCTCAGTCCTGATTGGGTTGTTTGTGGTAGGGGTTGCCCCAATAGGCTCCCCCCAGTGTTTTGCTTGGTTACCCCAAGTAAGCTCTTGTTTCTAAATGGCCCTGTTTTGGATATAATCTTGTCAGCACTTACTAGTAAGGTTCTCTATTAGAAAGAGTGATGTGTTCTTGTAAACTGAATAATTAGAGAGAGACAGAAAGAAAATAACACATCAGGTAAAGTATCAGAAAAATACTTCACACATCAATAAATAACTATCCATCTACTTGGATATTTAATTTCAGAATAAGCAATATTTAGCCAGCTCCCTTCCCTAGTAGCCATTTTGTGGAAAATGTGGCTTAAAAATGGTATCCCTCTAAAAATGAAGCCATTTTGAAGACACTCCACATTATGTGCTTTAAATTTCCAAAAAACAACAACAACAACAAAAAAAAACCCTTTCAGATGGTTGTTTCACATCTTCGAAAAAACAAGGGAGCACTTGGAGGCTCTTACTATAATATTGTTTTGCATAGCGACATTTTACTGATTTCTTGTTTATCCTGTAGAAAAGGAACTGGGGTCACAGCCATTCATATTTCTAATCTATTTATTTGGAAACACCACTTGATGGTTTTCAACCCTCCAAATAACAAGAGAACTGCTTCCATCCATCACATATCAGGGAGTCCTTTGTTGCCTTTAAAAAAAGCATCCAAAACATCCAAACACCCAACTTTCCACCAATAGTTTGTTTCATACAAGCAAATATCAAGGCAAATTCTATTGTAAGCTTAACCTTGGTTTGAAAATGATTGTTCCCAGAATGTTTTGCATATAGTATTTCTGGAAGGTATGCAATACATAGACTTTGTAACCCCACCAGGCTCTGTGTCATTAGTAATGCATCACCCCAATAAAATAAAAATAAAATAAAAAACAGGAGGGAAACTGTGGGGTTTAGGGGGAATGCAGCGCTAATGTGGCACCAGCAAGGCAGCCCCCAGGTGAACCATAGTGAAGTGCTGGGAGTCAAATCATTTCTATGCGATTGTAGCTAGGAAGCTAATGGAGAATGCTTTACACAAGATGAAAAGTGATATAAGGTGCAATACCTGCTTTGCTGCATAACTATGTGGTAAGCCACCTATAAATATCGGTCCTGTTTCTTGCCAAACGAAAGATGACCAATTATTGCTAGGCGTGCTTGTCTTTGTAGTCACTCCCAGGATAGCCACTTCAGCCTCACACATTATCAAGTCTTGCCTGCATATATTTAGAAAAAAGAAAAGCTTTACAGCCATGCCATACATTGGGTAAATGCTTCTCTGACAAACTAATTAGAGCGTTGCCAAATCAAGAAGGGATGAAAATGAAGTCAACAGCTCAACTTATATTGAACCCCATAAACATAATAGAGGCGATTTGATGATACAAGCTGTAAATTGGCATGTCTTTGGAGTGTAATTGCCACAAAAATGAAATTACTATGTGAAGGAGAAGAGCATAGTAGCAACTTAAAGGTGATGGGGAATGACTGTGAAATCAATAAAGGATTATATATGTGTGTGTGTGTTAAATGTTCATTTTCTTATTTCTTGGTAAACATTTCAAAATATATATTGATCTACCATTACAACATATATTTAACATTGGAGGAAAAGGTGAACATTAAAACAAACAAACAAACAAACAAATCATTTAGAAAAAATCATTTCTTTAAAACAGAAAATCTGGTACTACAAAGACTGCTCAGAATTTACATATCACTGTAGTGTTCAAAGTAATTCACACACTCAGTAATCCTTAAAATGACCTGTAAGGTAGGATAGCATTATTGGAGTTGGAGTGATTGAAGCAGAGAGAAGCAGTTGGAGGGTCTGAAGCAGCGAGTACTGTCAGTACTCACTATATATCTGGAAAGAGCAACTAAAAAACATATAGTTAATGAAATACTGTACCTCACTGCAGCCCCTATGCTACTTGACAAGGTCATAATGAATGAGATTTGTACTGGGGACTTCCTCATTTATTGTTTATTATTTATTAATTTAAAACATTTCTTAGCCTCCTTCCAGGGCAGAAGTCCTCCAGAGGTGGCTTACAACCATACATAAAACAGTATAAACATTAAAAACAATGAAAGCATAGGCAGCAAAAAAAACCAGTAAAAAAACAATAAAAGCTAACAGTAAAAACTAACAATAAAAACAACAAGGGCAGTCACAGCAAATCAGTATGAGAAGGCCATAGTAAAATAAAACATTTTAAGGCCTTCTTAAAGGCCTGTAAGGAAGGTACATGGTGGGAGTCCGTTCCACAGGTGTGGGGCCACTGCTGAGAAGGCCTTCTCCTGTGTGGAGACCTACCTAATTTCTCTCACTGGTGGGCAGGTGAGAAGGGCCTCTCTTTTTGATCTTAAAGTGTGGGCAGGCTGATATGGGTGAAGGCAGCCCTTCAAGTCCTTTAGAGCTCACACTCTTTGACTAGGTTCAGACACCATAGGGTGACCAGATTTTGAGGATCAAAATCCCGGACCCCCCCCCGCCACCCCACCCACCCAAAACAACCCCCCTCGCACCGCCCCCCCGTGCCGCCCCCCCCTGCCCCGCGCTGCCCGCACGCACGCACGCCCCGCGCCGCACGCCCCGCGCTCCTTACCGGCTGGGGCGTCTGCTTCCCTCCAGTGCTCAGAATCTACTGAGAAACAGGCTTCCTGGCCTGTCTCTCAGTACCGTGCCGGGTGATGACGTCATCACCCGGCGCGCTACTGAGGGACAGGCCGCGAAGCCTGTTTCTCAGTAGATTCCGAGCACCAGAGGGAAGCAGATGCCCCAGCAGGTAAGTGCCTTGCGCCGCCGCCCGCCCCACCCGCGCTGCGCCGCGCCGCCCCCCCTCCTCGCGGGAGGAGAATGAGCTGTTTCCCGGAGGTTGCCCCCTGGGGCCCGGTCGGCCCGGTTTGGCCCATTTTTCCCGTTTAGGACCGGGAAACCCCGGGGGGTCTGGTCAGCCTAAGACACCACCCTCTTTTTTGGTTCACCTGAGTTTTTTTGCTCCTCTGTGTCTAATCATGCAGGATTTCAATGGTGCATTGGGTGTGACCCGACTAAGGGAGGTTGTGTATGAAGTTTGGCTCTGATCCTGCAAACTTCCAGCACTTTAAAGCCACCACCCCTTTGTCGGGGTGATGCTGGAAGTGCTGAATTAAGCCTCTGTACTTTACCCCACACCTCTCCTCCCTCATTGGGATATTGTGGAAAGTTAAAACAGGCTGCTGGGATGTTGTCAGTGGGTGAAAGAGCGCCACTGCTGGAGCAGGAGGACTGTGGCAGGACAAGGGGTGAGGGGATGACTCAGATTATGCCCAGCATCTTAATAAGCTATGCACTGTAGCTTATTTGTCTGATTATGTCAGGGAATAGCAGTAGTTTATTTTCAAAATTAGCTGTTGTGTAGGGTGACCATATTTTGGAAACTAAAAAGGAAGACAACATGTTCGCCCCCAGGGTGTGTGCCCATTTGAACATAGCTTTGGTTAGGCTGACCAGGTGGCTCGGGATTTCCCGGTCCTAACCGGGAATCCAGGGGCAAACCGGCCCAACCGGGGGGCGGGGGGGCAAACCGGGGGGGCAAACCGGGGTGGCGGGGGGTCACGTGGCGGTGGCAGCAAGCAAGGAGCGGCGGTAGACCCGGCGGCGGAGGAGCCCGGGAAGCGGCCGCCCCAGCAGGTAAGCACGAAGGGGGGCACTTATTTGCTGGGGCGGCCGCTTCCCGGGCTCCTCCGCCGCCTTCGCCACTGCTGCTGGGCTCGTAAGGCCAGAGGCCGCGCGGAAGAGGCAGGAGAGGGCCGGATCCGGAAGTGATGTAACCGGCCCTCTCCCGCCTCTTCCGCGTGGCCTCTGGCCTCCTTGGGGCAGAGGCCGCGCGGAAGAGACGGGAGAGGGCCGGTTACGTCACTTCCGGATCCGGCCCTCTCCCGTCTCTTCCGCGCGGGTGGCGGAGGACCCGGTGTGGCCGTGCGGGAGACGGAGGACCCGGCGCAGCCGCGTGGGCGGTGACAGAGGACCCCGCGCGGGCGGTGGAGGAACCCGGTGTTAGGTCCAAGCTGGGTTTTTTTTGGTGGGGAGGCTTGGTGGGGGGGTTGTTTTGGGTGGGGGGGGGGGCGGAGGGGAACCAGGATTTTGATTTTTAAAATCTGGTCACCCTAGCTTTGGTCACGTCTGATTTTACAGCACACAATTAAAACAAATCTGCTCTACATAACATCTTAATGTTAAAATCACTGAAACAACATCCAATGCATCTGAAATTAACTTCACTCACTCCTACTTTTGTAGCTTTGGCTGTACTTTGTTGCTATACTCTGTATGATACATTTCCCCCTTCCCTCAAATATCGGTGGCAAAGAGCACCTTTTACCAGGTTAGGCTAATATACCAACTGTGCCCTTATCTGGACAGAGATAGCCTAGCTACAGTTATCCACGCTCTCATAACCTCTCGTTTGGATTACTGCAATGCGTTATACGTGGGGCTGTCTTTGAAAACGGTCTGGAAACTTGAGCTGGTACAAAACAGGACAGCACGTTTACTAACAGGGACTGGCCAATGAGATCACATTACACCAGTCCTTTTCCAGCTTCATTGGCTGCCGGTCCAAATCTGGGCCCAATTCAAAGTGCTGGTACTAACATTTAAAGCCCTAAACGGCTTGGGGCCAGTTTATCTAAAGAAACGCCTCCTCCCATATGTACCTGCCCGGACCCTAAGATCATCTACAGGGGTCCTTCTCTGTGATCCCTTGCCAAAGGAAGTGAGGCAGGTGGCCACTAGGAGGAGGGCTTTCTCTGCTGTAGAATGAGCTCCCCAGAGAGGTTCCCCTGGAGCCTACTTTGCACTCTTTTTGTCACCAGGTGAAGACCTTTTTATTATCCCAGCATTTTAACAGCTAAATTAACTCAATTTTAACCCTTGCTGCTTTGAATTTGTATTTTAATGTGTATTAATGTCTGCTGCTTGGTTTTATTCTGGTTGTGTTTTTATATTGTACGTTATTTTGTGTTTTTAGATTGTGGTTTGTTTTATATTTCTTAAAATGTTTTCATGGTTTAAATTTTTGTGAACAGCCCAGAGAGCTTCAGCTATAGGGCGGTATAAAAATGCAATAAATAAATAAATAAATAAATAATTTTTCTGATTGTATCCCCACTCTGCTGCAAGCTGCTGTTAACAGGGCTTGCTACCAGCTGGCTTTTTTAGTTTTAAAGTTCTTTTCTTTTTTTTTTAAGAACTTGTGTACGGTTGTCACACATTCCTCTACTGTAACATTACTTTGCCCATTCACACTTCTCACATATACATATTAGCTACTCAAGGCTTGTGCATTGGCACCACTTTGCACATCAAGACTTTGAACTCCTGTCTACTTACTGCACAAACATGTGACTCTGAGACCCTCTTTCTAATGCCCTGTGTTGCATGCCAGCACCGTGGGGCTAAGTTACAACAGGTGTCTCTGGGTTGTCTGTGCAGCCTCTGTTGACTCTCTCTCTAAGCCATTGCAGCCAAACCAAAAACTCCAGCTTCAAACAATCAATCTCCTTCCCTCTTCCAAAGTCTCTCAACAGTCCAGCTGGGCTGCACACTTGTACCCTGTGGCTGGGGGGAAGGGTGCCAGCTTATTGCTTGGTCATGTCTGGTGACTCTTACTTCAAAAACCACCACCACTGCCAGCTGCCTCTGCTTGCACCAACACACTGGACTTTAAGATGCTCTTGAAAGGCTCTGTGTGGCTAGCAAGCCTCTCAGGGCTCAGCTACAGACATCTGAGTTGTGTCTTCAGTCTAACTCTGTCTCTAAGAGATATGCCAGCCAGCCAAAGCCTCAAATCTATCTATTTTTCTCTGACACTCACTTCAAATGTTCTGCATTGCATGCCAGCACTGCAGACAGAGCCTAGCTCACAAGTGAACAAAGGGAAGTGGAAGGGAAGGGGTAGCGAAGCAAAGCAAAGCAACGACATGCCAGGTCCCGACATCCACAGCAACAAGGCATCTGTAAAGATGAGAGCCTCTCTCTCGACTGGCACCTCACCGTTGGTCATGAGAGTTTTTCTCTAAGGATGTCCCTTCATCACCCATTATGTGGAACTCTGAGAAAAAGGCCCCTGGCCCTGACTGACCTCTCCTTTCCCACATTTTGATCTGTGGACGCCTCACCCCTGTTGAGCTCCAGGTGCTCAACCGCCCACCAAATCTGCAACAGGAAAGGAGCCATGCTCACACAGCACTTCTTAGCTAAAAACTTGAGATCTCCTTGATGCAAAGGGCTGAAACCCCAAAGAGGAGGTTTGACAACCTGAAGGGTATGGCTCCAGTGTTTTGTTTTGTTTTTGTTTTAAATCTCAATTTTTTAAAAAAATCCTAAAAATCAACAGATGAACAGATCTGCTTCAAACTTGGCATGATGAAAGCCCTACCTAAGAGCAACCATAGTACCAAATTTAATCTCTTTATCTTTAAACTGAAGGTTTTTTTAAAAAAATAAAAATTTTAAAACTGAAATTTTAAAAAATTCCTAAAACTCAATGGATGAACAGATCTGCTTGAAACTTGGCATGGCTAAAGCCCTACTTAAGATCTATCATGGTGCTTAGTTTAATCTCTATCTTTAAAAATGATGGAGTTGTAAGCATTTTTGTTAATTCCCATTGACTATAAAGTAAAACTGCCGTTTGGGTGGGGAGAAGATAGGAAAAATCTGGATTTTTCTCCAAAATTCCCCCTTCCCGGATTTGTTGCCAAAAATCCTGGCATGTCCTGGTCTTTTCTGACATATGGTCAGCTTACTAGTAGCTTATTAACCCATCATGGCTTAAAGTGATCTCGAAAAGCAGCCTTTATGTTGCAAACCAAAGTATATTTTTCTTAGGGAGTAAGACTGATTGGAGTATGTGGGACTTACTTATGAGTAAACATTCTTAAACAACACTTTTAGGCTGCAATCTTATAGACATTTACCTTTGAGTAAGTCCCCTTGAATACAATGGAATGTACATCTGAGTAAACACACGTGGGATGGCACTGTTAGGTGACACTAATTCTCACTATATCTGCCTACAGCAACAAAAATCCTGGGTCTTTTCAGTCAATTCTGTAAAATATTTTATTTCACTTAAAGTTTAAGAATAATTTTCAGTTCCTAAGTCTGTCTGTGCAGAAAGTAGCCTTTGATGCTTCCGCTAAAGCAAAGGGGCAAACATACACTGTTCACTGGAAACACTTGTCACCAGGCAAATGATGTGATTTTGCTCTTTCCCTTAATAATATGACTCTAATTCATGTTCCTTGAGGCAGGATACATTCTTCCTTAATCAAAGGAAACACAGTGAGGACCTATGAAAATCAGGCAACAGCCTCTATGTTTGGTGTTTCATTATCTTCATCCCCTTTTTTTCTGCACAGCAAGAAAGCAGAAGGCTGCTGAAGAGTGAGGTCAAACCACTGAAACTTGATCAGTAGGATGATTAAAAAGATTCAAAACTCTCCTGGCCTGGTGGCAACAGAATATATAAGTGAGAATGGTAAGCAGCATTAAAATAAAACAAATTCTTCAGAGGAAACAATGTCCTGCCATGTATCTGAAGGCGGGCAAGCCAATAGTATATGAATTCAGTCACTTTTGGGATAGATTGATTACATGTGCCAACCCATGGAAGCCCTTTTCATTCCATTTTCATACATCCCCCCTACCCACAGTCCACATCTCTACTGAAGCATATACAACTCATTTCTTCCCACACAACCTTAGGGCTTTTCTATAAAAGGCATTTATTGTACACTCCTGTTCTTTGTGATCACTTAAGCAGGGGATTTTCTAATGAGGAAAAGCTGGTATTTCCATGAATGGCAGCATGAAAAGATGGTATTTCCATGAATGGAAGCATGTGTTGTTTGTACAATTCTGCTCTACCACAGCACCACCTAGTGACTGTGTAATAAAACATATAGAAATGCAAAGGAAGAAAACTCCTGGGAAAAATACACATGTAAAGGAGTTGATCTTTATCTTAATCCCACAAAGAAGCCAGAAGCAGAAGCCTTTATCAGCTGTATAAAAAAGGGAATATCAGCCGAGTTCATTTGTATGCATGCAGCAGCTGGTGAAATTCCCTGTTCTTCACAATAGTTAAAGCTGCAGGAGCCCCGGCCTCTTTTGTATCTGGTCAGGGCTCCTGCAGTTTTAACTGTTGTGATGAAGAGGGAATTTCACCAGGACAGGATCTACACTCCTGCTTTATAATGGTTTATAGCAGTATTGACAACTGTTGGGGTCCAGGACACATTCCATATATCGTTTTCAAAGTGTTATATCCTGCTTCGTGCAGATGTGGCTCAGTTGCTGCGTGCATACCAATGACACCTGCTGAAATTCCCTTTTCAATACAACAGCTTAAGATACAGGAGCCCTATCCTCCTTTTCATATGGCCACCCTAGTGGTATGGGATGGGAGGCGAGGACACAGCACAGAGAAAATCTTCTACACTCTAATTTACAGCCTAACACTGGCTGCAGGCCTCTGGTTGATAAAAGATGCAGCCATTGGTATGAGGAGCTTTCATCATAACAGCTGTTATAGATGCATTTGTCTATGAGCTAGTAATATTCTGGAATTGCTTCCTGGAGCTTTATGTTCATAGGACAAGTTGTTAACAATTGGGTATGCTGGTGAGCAGCTTCCACCTTGTGCTTGTTAAGAGTGCAGCTGAGCACCTTTTTGATTGTGCTTGATTGGATCTTCCAGGCACTGGCTAAATTAAAACAACAATCTTAAGATAGTATTGTTTAACATTTGTTGCTGACACAATTGGCTGATAGTACATACACAGTATAAATATTCCATCAAGGTTTCTAAATGCTTTTTCTACAATCAGAGCATAGAGTGTTTTAAAGGTCAGACAAGAGTTTCCCTCCCTGCTTTCTTTCAACTTTCTTTCTTTTTTGCATAGTTGTAAATGTTGAAATGAGTGCACAATCATTTAATTGCTCCTAGTGGCAAAGCTGTTGGTAATTGTATCCCAGCCAAACCGAGCAGTAATTGTATCATTTTATCTTTTTTGCTTCCATAAATACAATCCTTAATAATAATAATAATAATAATATATGTATTTATTTATTACCCGCCTCTCCCTCCGGATCGAGGCGGGGAACAACATCATCATAAAACACACAAAACTGATTAAAAATACATAAAACCAATATATCATTAAAATACCAATAAAACACCAATAAAACACTTAAAATTCATCTGAGTAGGCCTGCCGGAAGAGCTCAGTCTTTATAGATCGTTTAAATTCCTGAAGACTGGTAAGTTCACGGATCTCTCCCGGCTAACTAATTGTAACCTGGAAGTTGAGCTCTGTTGGTGTCAAACAGAATTCGGTACCCAAAGCAATATTATTTATTATGAAATTGGATGGATGGAAAGGTCAGATGATCAGTTGACACCTCATAGGGGTAAAGGGTGACTTAACATAACAATGACATTTATGCAACAGTTGTATGTGGTGTCTTTCTATTTAGCAACATTTGTCAGTGGTGACTGAAAACCTATTTTGGATTGTGTGGAAAAATAGTGTAAAAACTAATGAAGCAAATATATTTACTGCAAGGCTTATTAAATGTTACTCATGCTAGGAATAGAGGTTCTCATCCATTTGGCTGACATAAAAAGGAAATCAGTGATCCAGAAACTAGTCCCGTGCTCAACTATTTCTCATTTGTTATGGTCAGTCTCAACAATGTCTTTGGATAAATTAAGTCCATGGGCCAGAAAAAGTCATGAATAAACAAGGTAGCCTTTTCTTATAGTCTATGACCTTAGTAAAATCATTAGTCATGATGGCCATTGGTAATGAGTAGCTGTATTGAGTTTGTTAGTGAGCAGAAATACAGACTTCATAAAATTTCAAAATGCTGCTAAGAGACTTGTGTAGCCTAACACAGTGAGTAGATTTTAACAGGCTTTAGCTGACAAGAGCAGACCTCATAGTTATGTCAGTCTTTTCTCAGAGAGTCCTCTCTCAAGATAAGCTGGGAAGTTTTCACTCCTAACCAGGCCAATTAGTTTCCCAGCTAATATGCTTTGAGAACCTGTGAGAGGGAGCCCCCTTGCTTCTTCCAAGAGTGGGGGGAAGGATGTAGCTTGCCAGCTCCTGAGAGAGAGGCAGGCACCTAGCAGGAGAGCCTATAAAATCCAACGTGCAAGCTTCATGCTTCAGGCTCGCTTCAGAAAGAACTGCGCAACTTGCCTGGAGAACACACTTTGGCTCAAAGGGATGGCTTCCATCTATTGTGGGGGCCCCAATAGATGCCCAGCTATGAAAACCTGATTAGCTGAAATAAGGTGCTAACTTTCTTTGCATGTATATATTCTGCATCCATTTTCCATCAATAATCTGTCATCTTTTTGCACAAGTGGCTTGTTTCATCTTGATAACCAAAAGAACTTGATTGATGACTTGGACCTGGCAGAAACAGAACCCAAACTCGACACACCCTTATGACGTAAAAAAAGATGAACCCGGGAATACAGAAGACTCAAATGTGAGCACAAGTTGACAAATGTAATGTCTTTCTAGGTAGAAAAGGGAAAAAAGCCAGCATGCTGAAATGAAAGAGTACTTGATTCCATGACAAGACTTTGTATTGTCCCATCATGTTGATACCACACTTGCATTCACAAAGTTTTCTCAACCATTTTAACTAATCATAAAAGTTATTGTCATCATTATTTCCTTCAAGGACAGGGGCTCGACGGGGACTCAGCTGGCTGTGTCCTGTCCTCCCCCACACCCCCGGCAAGAGACATTGTCAGTATCTGGGAGAGTGACTGCTTTTCCCAGCAACACCTGAGTCCATTTGCACACTGCATGCCACCCCCATGGGAACACTGTGCACCATGTTACCGTGTGACACTGTGTGCCATGTGGCGCTGGGAGGAGTCCCTTTCATCATACATCACAAAGTAATATTGCAATAGTGCACCATCAGTGATATTTCATCATGTGAGCCCACTAATCATTGTTATCACTAATGATATAACTTCAGCAGTCTGCTACAACAGCACACTATCACTGTAGCTGAACACCCTTTAGGTCAAATGCATGTCTTTCTGTGCTTACCAGAGTGCCAGTATGTAGGCTGACCATATGAAAAGGAGGACAGGGCTCATGTAACTTTAACAGTTGTAGAGAAAAGGGAATTTCAGCCGGCGTCATTTGTATGCAATTCATACCTGGTGAAATTCCCTCTTCATTACAACAGTTAAAGCTGCAGGGGCCCTGCCCTCTTTTGTATCTGGTCACTCTAGAATAGTGCCTGCAACTTTAATTGTTGTGATGAAGAGAGGATTTCACCAGGTACTAATTGCATACAAATGACGCCGGCTGAAATTCCCTTTTCTCTGCAACTCTTAAAGTTACATGAGCCCTGTCCTCCTTTTCATATGGTCAGCCTACCAGTATGGGCTTTTCCTCACTTTCCTAGATTCTAAGCAGGAATGGAGATTTTCATTTCGGTTGCATTATGCTCAGATCAGGTGAAGCACAGAAATAGATTCCTTGCTAAGTGGTAACACTGGGTATTGCGTGTCAGTTCTGTAAATGGCAGAATAGCCTAGGGATGATCCGTCTGTGTCAGTTTCACATGTATTCTTTCATAAATCTGTTGCATCTCATTTGCACATTTGTCTGTGGATTTATTTTTAATCTGCATGAAAGTGTATATTCAAATATAGTAGTAGTGGTATCATTATGGTATAAAATTAATTATAATAAAAACAAATTATGGATTGTTGAATTAAATTTGAAATCATAACAAGAGGTGAGTTAATTTTTCAAGATAAATCCAGAACTAGGAAAGGATATGCTATACTGAAGATTTGTTCTGACGTTGATCTTGAATTTTCAGTCTTAAACTCCTCTTTTGATGCTACTGATTTGCAAAGATCTATTACGTGATTTGTGTCAAAATATAGTAAAATAGCCTCATTAAGCTGTTATCTTTGAAGGGCTGTAAAACAATGGTTAGTATGAACTAATTGGTATTATTAGGTTGTTATTAACTCCATTATGATCAATTAAATATAATTGCATCCATCTTGTTCAATTAATTTTGTAGAAATAGCAATTGCTTGTTCTTCCTCAACTCAAATGAACTTTCCCAATAATTACTTATGGGAAATATAACCCATACATGCACACACTGGTCTCATTTAATGAAGCTTTAGAACTCTTTATAAAAACCATTTTGGAACAATATACTGCATGAAAACAAAGGAGGGTTGGGTGGAAACTTTGAAACCAAATAACAATGTAATGCATTATATTTAAAATATATTACTCTTCATTTGGGTCCCAGCACAGTAATATGAAGTTCATCTACATCACAGGTGCTTACGGCTAAAAGAATAACGACATAGTAAGGGCAAAATCCAGAGAAGATCCAGTACATTTTAAATCCTATCAAAATAACTAAATTCAGCAGGGGTCTACTCCCAGGACTGTAGCTCTAAGGACGATCTAGTTAGATCCCAGTGACTTTAATGGGACAAAATGTATCTCCTGTTGTATTGCATGTTAGGAGAAACTAAATACCAAGAGCTGCTGTTTCAAGAATTCAGTTGAAGTGCAATTGATGAAGAACCAGGGCTTGGTGGATTGCAGGCCCTACTGATGCCCCCTCCGAAAAGGGGAAAAGGAGAGACGGGGAGAGACAGGGCGTAGATTGTGTTGAATTTCAAACAGACCATTTAGAAATAATTTGCATGTTATGATTTTTAGAACAGGACTGGGTTGCCAATTTGGGGTGAGGGGTGGGGAAGGAAAACATTTTCTTTAATAAAAATAGAAAAAGAAACAGCCATAAAGTTGGGGGTGAATATACTGAGGACCCAGGTTGTCAACATTCACTCATGCTTAATTTATGCTTTTGTCCGGCATCTGATGAGTTTGAGGTGCAACTTTCAGTCACTGTGAGCCTATCTACCCACGCAGGATAAAACACTTTGAAAACGTTTTGAAAACTGTATATGGAGTGTGTTCTGGGCCCCAACAGTTCTCAAAACTGTTATAAACCGTTTTAAACCATTTTAAAGCTGTAGTGTAGATAGGCTCTGTGTAATGTCCTGCACTCTTGCCCCCATCCCTTCATCATAAATGATTGCCCATCTATGATATTTGATTAGTACTGTCAGAGTTGTTACTGCTGATCAGTCAAGGAGATTCTCACACAAAGCCATGAGTGTACCATTTAACACTGGCAGGATCTACACTACTGCTTTAAAATGGTTTAAAATGGTTTATAACAGTAGAGACCACTGTTGGGGCCCAGGACACATTCCACATACAGTTTTCAAAAGGTTTTCAAAATGTTGTATCCTGCTTGGTGTAGATCGGTCCACTGAGCTTGTTCGGCTGACATGCTAAGCCATGCTTAGGACACTATGCTGCAAACAGTTAGTGAGCGTGTTTATATTGTGATTATGTAGCCACCATAGTGAGGAATAGTTCACATGACACACTAAGTTATGGTTCACATAACATGCTAAGCCATAATGTTTAGCTCAAAATGCTTATACACCATGGCTTAGTGTGTCATCTGAACAGGGTCACTGTGTTTAAGGAACCCTGGACTGGGACCCTTAACAAATTTGACTCAACATTGCCTAAAAGCTGTCAAAACAAAAAACAAACCCCCCAACAACCTAAAAATAAATGAATAAGTTGAACAACCACACCAAAATATAACCTAAGGAAAGGCTTGAGGCAAATACATCAACTGTAGACAGAATCATTGGAAGATGTGGAGTGTATTGGTATTTAGTTGTCAGTGGGGTCCCCCACCCCCACCATTTTGTTGTACCATGTAGCAAGAAAGCAGGAAAAAAAAGGAGGGGGAAGATTAAGATTCGTGGATATATAAATATTTCATCTACTTTAGCTTTTATTCCTTATTAAAGATTTTTTTTTCTTATTTGTTTGAAATTCAGATTCTACTTATGGTCAGGCAGTTCTAGGAACTATGATAAAAGTAGCCTTTGTCAAACTATCTTTCATGCTGAGGGCAGACTGAATCTCATAATAATTCAAGACAATTCTCCAGTTATGTTCACAGGAAGCCTGTGAACATAACAGGGCTGTCTGGGCATCATGTGGAAGAGAGCTGGGAAATGATGAAGGGCAAATAAGCAATTAGAGAATATTTACACTTTGCCTTTTTTAAGTAAGCTGGTACTAGGGAGTCTTTATGCGTTGTCGTCCCCCCCCCCAGTCATTCCATTCTGTTTAGGAAACTTGCACTTTGTGGTGACATCTAACCAGAAATGGTCATACATGTTCATGCCACCATGCTATTACCTATACGGGGTCAGCATTCTTCCAATGTCAGCCTTACATTATTTCATTGGGACCATCCTGACCCTGTTACTATTGTGCCTCCAACAGCTACTTGTGTGTGTCAACTGATAACAACAACAACAACAACCAGAGCAGCAGGTTACCATTAAAACCAGGTGTGACAATGTCTAGCATCAATAGTTGCAATAATTATCAGGAATAGCAAAGGTCTTGAAATGGCAGTGAAATGAATCGAGGCCAGCAACAATGAGAAGGTAATGGAGCTAAAAGGAGATCAGTACCAATACCAGCACTTTAAATTGGGCCTGGTATAACTGGCTCTACCATGTCAGAACATGTGATCCATACCTGTAAAGCTCATACTGCTACAGCAGGGATGGGGAACATGTGGCCCTCCAGGTGCTGCTGGACTGCAACTCCCACCATTCCTCACCATTGACTATGCTGGCTAGATCTGATGGGAGTTGCAATCCATACATTCCCCACTCTTGTGCTAGAGGATGTCAAATTTGTTATAGACCCTAAATGGTGCAAGGTCCTCCTCATACAACTTGGACTGGAGATGGTTCTGTGCTGTAGGTCTTATTTTGGCATTCTGAATGTTTTGTGCAGGGACAGTCCAAGACATGTTGCTGCCTGAAGTGAAGAACAATATGGCATCCCCTTGGATGGCAGTTTGGCAGTTGAATCTTTCTTCAACACTGGCAGTGGGACAGTATCCTCCACTGCAACTGAAGGCAGCAGGCTAGCAGGTTAGCAGCAGGCACACAGCAGGCCATGGGACACACAGCTCTCTCCTTTAACACCTTGCTGCCTCCTACCAGCATCTGCTGCCTGAAGCAACCACCTCACTCTGCCTAATGGTAGAGCTGGTCCCGGCTTTGTATACATTCATTTTTAGTTTTTTGGAAACTGCTGATTGACACTGAAAGACAGTGTATATATTCTAGCAAATAACAAATGAATAAAACCTTTTCTAATGGCTACATTGGCAGAAAAATGGACGGTATGAAGTTACTAGAGGAACAAGTAATTAAATCTTCAACTGTAGCTGATCCAGTCTGTTGCCACCATTCCCCATCTTTCTTAGATGGACAATAATCCAGTGGGACGGGTCTACCCAATTGTCCATGCTGAGTGTTGATGCACAGCAGAGCACCATAGGAGGACACCATGGGACAGCAGTTCCCACACTACTGGAGGCATGAATGAATGGGGCATATGGCAATCTGAGTAGCTGTATTAGCATTGATTTGGCTATGCTGATGCAGGTGTCATGTTATTAGCAAGGATAAATGTGCCCAGGAGCATCTAGATTTGTCAACCATGCATGCATCAGAAAGTATTCAATAATTCTCATGGCATGTTAAGGGAGTATAGTTATTTGACTTGAGTATCCCCAAATTCATTATTACTGCTGTGTTGTCAACGCTTTAAAAGAAAGGACTGAATAGTTTCAGGAAATTAGTATAATCTGAAAAGATAGCTTTGCTTGAGGGTTTTTGTGACATTAAGTCCTATTTCTTTATTGTATACACTTTCACACACCAAATAAAACTATTCTTGGAGGATCAAGTATTTATGACATTTCCTAATGTGTGACATCACCCCAAGGAAGTGAGGTGATTAGTTCATCTGCCACTCCATTTATCTGCAAAAAAGACTAAGATAAAAATAACACTCGCCAAATATACTCTGCAGGTTAATCAAGTCAATTGAAAATATAGAAATAGACATATTGGGAATAAAGTGACGTAGTTAATCATGATTTTGAAGGCCCTTTCATAGCAATTTCTTCTTGGCTGTAGCATGTTTAATGCCCATATAATATTGCAGCTTAATTCTCACACATGATAATGCCACATCAAATTGAATAATGTGCCATAATTTTCCTGTGTGTCATAAAAGCAATACCTTGTAGCAGAAGTTTTCATCTTGTGCTATAATCTGAAAGAACCAGCTGCCCCGAACAGCCTCTTTTTTTTAAGACCAGTTAACCGTCTTCCTTGATTGCTCCCATTTGATCTTGATGCATACCCAGAATATATTAGCTTTCATTTATTTACTTTGTATACCAATCCATTTAAACCATTGCTTAATTATGGAAAGGCTCCAAATTAATTACACTGATCTATCTAATTATGCATCAATCCACGGCATTTCATGAATGCCATAAGAGTTAGCAGAGTGGCTAAGGGACTGAGCTGTAAATCACGATGCCATCAGTTCAAATCTCACCTCTGTCACAACGTCATTAGCTTGCCTTGGGCAACCTGCAGTCTCAGCCACAGCTTTTCATATGCAATGTGTGGATAATAATACTGACCTACCTTACAGTACCGTTAAAAGGATTGCTAAGATTATGTACATGACACGTGATAAGCACTTGGAAGTGCTACATAAGTGCATACTAAATTAAAGGCACACCACAAATCGTAAGCTGGCTTTCTAAAGAATATGAAGTGAACACAGTGACCCAGTTAAGACATAACAAGAACGATGGTTTCCTACTATATGAGCAAATGGCATTGAGTCTCTCACCCACACTCTCCTCCTCTGTCATGCACCTCTGAAGGAAATTGGAAGCATCCAACTCTGGTTTTAAACAAACCACAGCTTCCGAAGATATGAAGGTTTGAACAAGCTAGGAACTGAAACCACAGTTTGATTTTGGTTCATTCTCATTAACCATAGTTTAAACAAGCTAGAAGTCCTCATGTATGGCTGTCATGAGAAATTATAATTTCTTTAAAATCAGGAGCAAAAGTTTCCAATCTCCTCCTCTGGCTGGTTAAAGGGGAGGGGGTGTCTGTGAGCCTGATGTTTGCTGCAGTTCACTCCCAGAGTGGGAAACCATGGTTTCCCATTATATCTGAATGAGGACAATGAATCTGTGGTGTTTTGAAAGTTGTGGAAGTTGAGACAGGTTGTGCTGAAAGAATGAGAAAGCTCGTGGACAGTCATGACAAATCAGTAATTGGCCAATGGAAACAGCAATTTTGCATTCAGTTCACCCTCTCTGCCTGTAACATCTAACATTGAAAACTAAAGACATGATAGAACTATGTTGTGCATTTCTTTGTCTTGTCCCTAGTTCATGTTGCTGGCTACCACTGTTGGGGAGAAGCACACACACACACACACACACACACACACACAGAGGGCTGGTTGCATGTGGCTGTCATTTTGTATGTCCAACCCCCCCTTGGGGTTTGTGATGTCATGCAAACCTGGCAAGCATGGGTTAAGTGAGGGTTAAACAACCCTTGAATAACCCTAGAACAGACCATGGTCTATGCAAAGGTGCTTTAACCCTTGTGTAACCTATGCTTGCTGAGGTCACATGACAACCCTGAAGTGGGAGTTTGATATGCAAAATGGTGTCTCTGGACGCCGCAGCTCTTTGTGCGTTAAATAACCCATGATGAGCTGTGCTGCATTGTGTAAACGAGGTTAATGCAATGATCCCATGTTTCTATAATGGCACATTATGGGCAGGTGTAAGCTACCATTTTCAGGTGGCAAATCCATCTTTGTTATCGCATCTGTTTCACTTAGGTGGAACCAAAATAATTGGGAGGAGTGAATGGTTTTTTGTTACCAGCTACCAAATCTACATTCTGGTGAAGAATACTTATGCCAGCAGTTTCAAAGGGAATTAATTCATTTAAACCCCAAGTAATACAACCTTAGATGGTTTTGAACACGCATTTACCACATCAGAGTTTGCTGGATGTTTTGTGTGCTTAGTGCTCTGCAGCATGCATCCGAATCAGGTACTTTTGGTCATTTGATATCACACTAAAAGTGAATGTGTCTAATAATCAAAAGTAGGAGCCTGCATGGCCTTCAGATGCTTTTCCTGGCCAATACTGCACATACCATACTGTCAGAAATAACTAATGGACCTTCCACAAATATGCCTGGATGTATGATGTGGAACAACATAGATACAAGAAACCATGGTTTTGGACATGAGGACATGTGGCCATAAACAGGACATGAGACTCTGTCCTAAGACAAATGTAACTCTCACAATGTTCACTGGAAGGGAGATTACTAGCTATTACAACCATAAAGATAAAGTGAATTAATAAACAAGCAGTAAATGTCCAAAGGAAAGCACCCATCTTTTGTTGCTTTGAATGAAACCCTGTTAGTATCACCATTAACATTTTTAAACTAGTTGGGAATATTTTCATCTAATCAGAGCTCATGCCTACGTTTAAAAGCTCCATCTCCCTTGCACATTTTCCTCTCAAAAATTAACATTTTATAATCCCAGTAAAAGATTTGATGGTGTGTGATAAAGTCTACTAATGACAAGCAGTGGTGGAGAAAGGCACTTCGCCCAAGGTCTCAGTCTTAAGGCACCAAACACTGCCATTTTAAAGTTAATAATATGTTCCTGTCATATCTTATTGCTCAATTAACGTGCTTTTTGAATGTTTAAGTATTCTGCTTCCTTGGAATTCATAATAACCATACTACACCAGGTTTAAATAATTGAGATGATACAATGCGCTTAAAGTGTGTGTGTGGTATTTTTTGGGGCATTCAGCTGTAGTCAGGGATATACAACACTGTAGCATGGTTCACACATGATGGCTGCATTTGGACAACACATTAGTCAATGGTGGGTTGAGTAGCCAACTCACAGTTGGTTACTTTGTGGGTACTCCCCACACAACGTATTCCTACACAACTGTGGGTGGTTGGGGCTGGCGTTGAGTGGACTAATAGTCAACCCAGCATTTGACTGACACAGCCCCCGCCCCTCTCCCCATCCTCCCTCCTCCCTCAGTCCTCCCAGTTCTATCCCAGCAGCCTCTGCAAGTTGCGCCAGTTGTAGCAGAGTGGCAGCCGCTGCTTTGGTCACTCTTGCCACCTGCCTCTATGGGCTGGTGTTTTAACCTACTCACCACATGCCATTAACACACTCACCCCTCCACACAACAACTGGCTTTGAGCTAAACAACTTGCAAGCCAGTTGTTTCTCTCCATTGCTTATTTGGGTGGAATAGCATACCGTCAGTAGTTTGTGGGCGGCGTGTTACCCTCCACACAATAAGCAACACAACTGATGATTGTTCCCCCCCCCCCCCCCAGTTGCTTAATGTGTTGTCTGAATGCAGCCAAGCTCCATGAAAACTGAGGTCTGCACATCAGGAACCAGACTCAGTAAAATGTGTTCCCTCTTCTTACCTTCTCCTATCTCTGGAGCAAATTCCCCTTCTTTGCCCTTGTAGGCTTTAAGCTGTAACCATGGTTTAGTGTTACCCCTGCATCAATTTGAATCATGGTTAATGCTAGGGTTCACAAATTCAATTGAAGAGATGGGGTTGGATCCAAAAATGGGCTACTACTTGCGGAATTGAACTTCCTTCATCCTCTTCTCTCCACTACTGCCCTTCCCACGTGCCCTCCAAATATGCTCTCTGGAGAAGATTTGGGGGGGGGGGGCACACAGAGCGTTGCAAGGAAGAGGAGAGGATGTGGGAAGTCCCGTTCCGCAAGACGTTGGTAGCCTTCCACATTTAACCTCTGTTTCCAAATTATGGCTTAAATTGAGATCCTAGTTAGGCCTGTAAAACTCTTACAAATCGGCTGCCCATGTCTTTGCTCTCTGTGCCGTTTGTGGCTGAAGGCAATATCCCTAAAAACATGACATTTGCATTGCTGCAAGCCTTCTTGGTCGAATTATTTCTATTTACTCATTACATGTCTCCAACTGCCCACTAGCCAAAGCTCTCTGGGTGCTTCACAAAAAACAATTAATTACATTACCCTAGGGTAATTAGTAAAGCATTGAGCTTTACTTCACTGAAGTTAGGGCCAAATTCCTGTTGACTTTCATAAGGATAGCAAGGCTGGCATGAAGCCTCCTGCGGCCTGTGGTTGCACAGCCATTCCCTCTTCTTCCTTGCTTCCCGAGGTGCGCTGATAAGGACAGAGCAGGCCTGCCCCCCCTCCTCCTCCCTTCCCTGCCTCCAGCCATGATGATGCTCGATGGCTTCTGCACCTCCTCCTGTTCCCGCCCCCAATGATGATGTTGGTGGCTGTGGGAACAACCAGTCCCCCAACCATGACGACAGTGTTAGCACTCACTCACTCCCACCCCATCCTCCTTCTACTTCCCTTCTCCCTGATGATGGTGGCAGTGGCAGCACAGGGAATCTCTATGGTCGCCTCCCTGCCAATGCCTCACAGCAAGGCATTTGGATCAACCAGGCTCTCTGGAGAACTGTGCTGGCTGCTCTCTCTTCTGAGCAGCTGGTGGGTCTTCCCAGAGAGTTTATCCACCTGATGCCACTCTCTGAGGCATTGGATGGGTGGTGCTCCACAGAGCTATGCCAGCCACTTTTGCTACAACAGAGGTGTGGCCATCACAGCTTCGGAGCGCCAGACAGAATGCACAGTTCTCCTGGGGTGGAATCTGCTTCCCTTAAGGAACTGCCACCTGAGTCAGGAGCTTTACCTTGCTTCATGGAAGGGCCTGCCCTTTGGTCTGTATCTTTGGTTAGGAATTAGTATAACCCAATCTATTAGCAGGTTGAGCTTATCAACTGGCCTGTTATGCCTAATACCGATATGAATGGAATATATATATATATATATATATATATATATATTAATAACTTACCTAATGCACACCTTATATTTCTGTCCATCATCCACTCTAACATTGGTACTGATGTTTCTAATTTCTTCTCCGCTGTTGCATGCAAATTGGTACTGATTAAAGGGGGGGGACAAAAAGACAATTTATTGCAGTCACACAACAGCAAGAATGTTAAAGGTAGCTAAACCTGACTGAGTGCAATCTGGACATGTGGGAACAGGGTTATCTTGGACATGGCCCATAGTGCATGTGCATGCAGGGACTTCTCATGCTCATCTGTGAGAATAAAACCACTCTGTTCACTCTGTGGCAAATGTTCATATGCTCACTGAAGTTTATCTTTCACAGACAGAGAGAGGCAATTCCCTGTGCATATGGAACTCTGGATCATGCTGGTTAGCATTAGAAGCTTGAATCACACACAAAAAGTCTTATGGGCAGACTTATAAAACATTTTCGAAGCAATACTAAAATAAATCCATGAATCATTTTCCTTGGCTTCAAATTTGATTAGGCACGAATAATTCAGCTTAATTTTCAGAGGATCCATCTATTCATTATTACCGGTGGCATCAATGGTGCTAAAAGTCAGCTTCCTTGTAAAGTCATTTTTTACATACTTGAGTGGTTTATAGCTTATTTTCATATTATACTGGGAAGAAAAGTGCCTTGCACTGCACTCCGTGGTATCCAGTCAGGGTGTGCACTGAAAATATGATTTGGTTTGGATCCTGCTTTGGTACTTCAAAAAGTGGGTTCAGTTGGCACACATGCTATAGAGGATCCCCGCTTCACCTCAGGTTCTAATCAGAACCTTGCATCAGAAAATCCAAAGTTCCACATCTCCCCATTTACTATAATGGGGAACTGAACTAATGACAATAACCTTTTTACTTTTTGATATAAGTAAATGAAAGTTACAAATATATTTACCGCTTTTGCATAGATGAAGTTTACCCAATTTCAAACACAAGGTTGGAGAAGACGTAAGTTTTTTAAGGGAACTTCCTCTAATTGTTTGGATGTGCGGGGGGAGCTGGGGGGCAGAATTGGATGAAATTTGCAGACATGGTTGCTCCTTCTGAGGGAATAAAAACCACAGACTTTCTGATCAGTGCATAGATTTTTGGGCAAGAAGCGCCTTTATAGTTTGGGGGTGCTAAAAAGGGATTTCCACCTGCTGTTTTGTGGGCAATTTGAATGAAATGGCACATATAATAGGAGTACCCTTAGGCATGTAACCCGAAAAAATATCAGAAAGATAACTGTAGGGCAAGGGTCCCCAACCATTCTGAACCTGTGGGCACATTTGGGATGTGAGAAACTGCTGTGGGCACCACCAAGTATTATTCCTGTGGAGGTTGTTGCTAGTCACATAATGGCTGCCGTGGGGGACTGACGAATCAAAAGTGAGCTAAAGAGGAGGTTGGGGGAGAGAAATAGTGAGGCTAGAGGCTAAGAGTGGGGAGGAAAGGGCAAGGCAAAGGGGCAGAGACCAAGGCTAGAGGCTGGGAGGGGGCAAAAACAGCAAGGTAAACTGATGGAGTCAGAAATAACAAAGCTAGAGGTTGGAAGGCAAAGGGGTAGAGAACGAGCAAGGATAGAGGCTTAGAAGGGAAGAAACAATGAACTAAAGAGACAGGTGTGGATAGAAATAGTGAGGCTAGAAAGGAAGAGGAAGGAGACTACTCTAACATTTCCCAAGGTTTTTTTAAAAAAACTTTCTTGAAGGGGCAAGGAGTGGAGAGCTTTGAGGGCACCCTTTGAGATGCCTGCAGACATCATGGTTTCCCCTTTTTTAAAGGGGGGAGAGCTTCATGGGCACCCTTTGGAGGTGCCCACAGGCACCACATTGGGGACTCCTGGTACAGTTTTATGAAAGGGGAGACCCTCCAATTTCATCATTACCATCATCAGTTTTCCTTAGTTCAGTCAACAAATGGCAGGAATATTAGATTTTCCCAATATTTGCCAATTAACATTTAGGGTCCTGACAAAACATTCCCTGCCAGGCTCCTGTCGTCTTTCCTCACTTAATCACCAAGGATGTCAAACAATCTTGACACTTAAGGTAGAGTCTGTCAGACAATCTTGTTAGCTCTTTATAAAACTACACTTTTTAGGCTTCCTTGGGGAAACCCTAACAATAAAATTGGTACTAAAATAGTGAGAACATTATAGTGTTTTTACAACCTCAAGATATTAGAGACTGCTGGGTTACTCGTAACCTTCCCATGCTTTCTCACTGCTTCTTCCATCTTTTTCGTTAACAGAAAAAAACCTGTTAAGGGGAAAAAGTGAGAGGATCTGACTGCACCATGCTGTTTCATTGTTAGCACTAGGATCCCTCCATCTGGAAGCCGTCTTTGTTTTCAGTAGAGCTGATGAATGAAGCAGGATCACATTTTTCTGTCACATTCTGTTTACCTGCATTCTCCAAGGGAGTCATTGCTCCATATAGCTTTCCTATGCTATCATCCATGAATATTGTTTCTAAGTGTCATGATTATCACCTGTAACATAATTCTGAAAAGGGGTCATTTAAAAAGAGTGACTTTACTAAAAAGAAAAGAAATTGGAAGTTTCTAAGCACCGAATAGAATGTACTGATACATGAAAAAATGCTTGTAAAGAAAAGAAAAAGGGGGAGGGGCTAAACTGTACTATAAGAGAATAATTTGAAGTATTACCTGTAAGGTACCATGCTTGACAGAAAGTTGAATCAAGAAATGTCCCACTGTTGCTGGGTTCTGTTCGACATAGAGAATGACTCCTTGGAAACCAGATGTCTGGAATTCTAAAGTGATGTTGTTTTGTGGATGCAAATGGAAACCCTGAAATTCCATGTAAGAATCCCCTTGGTACTGGATATAGCTAAAATCTATAGAAAAACAATAAAGAATGCAAAGTATGCAATTATGTATTGAAGGATTCTTGTATGTATAGGATGAAAATGTAATGGTCAAATAGTGCCTCTTACCCATCAGTTGGGCAAATATATAGAATTTAAGTTGCCAAAGTTTTGTGAGCAGAATTTCCAAGCATTTAACAGGCAGAAATCACCAAGTGGAACTTTTTCTAGAGTGGAGAGTCAGTGATGGGAGACAGCTCCACCTTCTGATTGCTTCCTGTTATATATTCAGCTATGACAACATTCTTTGTATCCTCTTCTGACTACCTGCCCAGAATGGTCTGGTCCTAGGACTTGCACACAATAGGACTCTTTGTCAGCAAATTCTCCATCTATCTTATGGAAGAAAGTTAACCATCTATGGACATCTTGGCCAATGGCAATATCTGTACAATTAAATGATGTTGAGAATGTGATTTTTTTTTTAATGTCCCTTGGGTAACTCCAGTGAAACCATTAGCATGGCTAGACATCTGCAGGCATGACACCATTGAGTAAAATAACTCAGCTAAGAGCATCAATCATAGATAGATAGATGATAGATGAATCGATCGATCGATCACTCAATTATCTAAGTCAAGTATCAGTCCTGGAGGCCGAACCTCAATACTACTGTCTTTGTACCTAGCTTTACAGATGGCTGTTGAATACAAAGGCCTAATCCACACCAAGCAGGATATAGCACTATGAACGCGGTATGAAAGTGGTATGTAAGAGGCAGCAGCCACACTACTGCTTTATAGCAGTATTGAAGTGCACTGACAACTGTTGGGGCCCAAGACACATACCATATACCGCTTTCATAGTGCTATACCCTGCTTGGTGTGCATTAGGCCCTAATCTCATCTACATTAAAACCAAGATAGGAAACTATAGAATGTCATGAAATGTGAAAAAATGGTGTTAGATGCATTTTAGTTGATTTTAAACTTTTACGCCTTTCTAAAAAGGTACAGTCCTATTTCCATTCACGTTTATGCATCGATTTGAGTTAATCTAGTTGAAGAAGCAGCATCAGCACTAACTCGGTCAGTATCATTCACCTAAACGTCCATTTGGTATTTCTGGATATGTTCCCTCTCTGGATGTGTACAATGTGGAAGGCCTCATGTTTGAGGGCATATGGCTGACACTTTGGGTCCTTATGTTGTCCTCTTCTGGGTAGAAGAGGTGGAAAGTAATGTAAAAAGGAGAGAGGGTGCACAGAAGTATGTTTATGGACCCAACCCTTTTTGAATATAAATCCTTCTTCATAGGGTTTCTTAGGCACAACCAACCTGAGTCTTTGGTCTCCAACTCTGTTGCAAAAGATAACAGGAAGTGAAAATACCTGAGTGAATGTCTGCAAGCTCCTTCCTAGATGCAGAGGTGGTGAAGCTGGACTCAGACCTGGGTGGGAAAGAATTTCTTCCAACCAAAGTGAACCTGCTTGCCTTAGACCAGGGATGGGCAGAAAGTATTTCTTCAGATATGTCGGATTTCAACTCTTAGCATCCCTACCATTGGCCATGCAATTCTAAGAGCTGACATCCAAAACATCTGGAGATTTACCTTCTGCCCTTGCCCTACCCTAAAGCAGGGGTGGACAACCTGTGGCCTGCAACTCCCGTCATCCCTCACCATTGGCTATGCTGGTTAGGGCTGATGAGTTGCAGTCCAAGAACATATGGAGGGCCACAAGTTGCCCAGGACTGCCATAGAGGCTGCCTGTGCTGGCACCCAGAGACTCTGGCAGAGAGGTGACTGGGTAGTTTCCTTTTGGAAGACAGAAAGCAAGATCACTTTCTAATCAAACCAAGCTTTCCAGACTTCCCTCCCCCATTTTCTATCCAACCCACTTAAGTATGTCTGCTATTTTTTCCCCCTGTAGTTTATCTTTTCCCCTTTCTTGAGACTATTATGATTGTTTTACAGTTTACACAAACAGAGAAATATGCTTTCATTTCACAGGATGAACTACACAGAACAGGAATTATTTAGGTCTTTTCACAAATGTTTAAAGAATGTTTAAGGATCAGTGAAAGAAAATGGAATAGAAAGGAACTTTACCTTTCTTTGATTTTTTTTGTTAATACTCAAACATTTAATGCATGTGTGTGTGTGTGTGTGTGTGTGCATCTCTCTCTCTCTCTCTCTCTCTCTGTGTTTATTCCATATAAAAGATTATTCTTGATCTGAATTTAACTGAGTCCTCTGCAGTATGTGACACTGACATTTGAATGTCTTTTGAAGGTCAGAAGGCTTGTGTTCAGTCTTCAAAGGAGGAAAAAATATTCATAGGTTTTAGTGTATTCAGCATCAGCAACTGTTTCCCTTTCTTAACAGCCTCAATTTATTCCAATTTTGGGATATTTTTTAAAAACACACACACAAATAAGAGTGCAATCCTAATTCTCAAGGCCGAGGGCTGGAGGCAGTTAGGATGGTGCGTCAGTGCCTCTCCACCAGCGGAGAGGAGCATCACTAGGGTGTGTGTGGGAGAGATGCTCCACTGAAGCAAAGGTCTCTGCTGTGCCAGAGCAGGTAAGAAAGCTGCTGGTGTTTCTTCCATCAGTGTTAGAAAGTGGAAAGCATGGATACGGGGTGCGCTGTGGGTGGGGCAGTAATTATTACCGTAATAATTAGGTAATATGGCATGGAATTCAATGGCAGCACTTTTGCCTAGTTCTTTGAATGATCGTAAACTGAATAAAATGTGACCTTGCAATTATATGACAACTTTCCTGGAAATTATTGTTGTTATTATTATTATTATTATTATTATTATTATTATTTTATCCTGCCTTTTCCCAAATACTGAGACTCAAGGTGGCCTTACAAATGAAAACACATACAGTTAAAACAGAAAAAGTTATACAGAAATTTAAAATATAATTAACCATGCTAAAATATTAAAACATTTAAAAACATTTAAAATACGAATATTTTTTTAAAAATCCAATATATAAACAGTGCATAAGCAGAGGTCCAGATTATTCCCCAAAAGTTTTAGCTTGCCTCCAGAAGCACACCAGGGAGGGTGCCAGTCTAGCTTCCCTGGGAAGGCAGTTCCAGAGCCCTGGGGCAGCCACCGAGAAGGCCCTCTCCCACATTCCCACCAGGCAGGCCTGTGATGGTGGTGGGACCAAGAGAAGAGCCTCCCCTGAAGATTTCAGAGGACGGGCAGGCTTGTAAAGGAGAAGCAAGCCACACTGAATTCAATGGGGCTTCTTTGTTGATAGGTATAGGATCACACTGTTAATCTAATTCATTAAATTAGTAATTTCTTTGCCTGGTTCATAAAACTGACCCATTATGATTCAATGTTTCTTCTAAGTAACTGATATAAGGCTTTGATTTTTAATAAAAATGAAAATAAAATAAATGTGGCTATGGAATTGAGATACTTCAAAATTCATGGATCAGGTAGAGGCTTATGTTATCTCATTACTAGTTATTCCATTTCTGAAACATATTGCCATTTCACTTGTGTGTGTGTGTTTAAAAGAATAGGCAGATTTCATTTCTTAGCAACATAATTTCATGAATTAGGCCCAAAAGGTGGTCAGTATCGAAGTGCAAAGGCAGATTTATTGCAAGAATATCTAGAAACACAACAGGTTTCGAGATACACTCAGCTCCATCAGGGCTAATACTACAAAATGCAAATAATGAAGGTCTATTTGATTCTTGCTATAGATTGAAGTACAGAGAGAAATATACCTTCGTTCTTTTGAGTAATTACTCTATATTGTACTATGTTTTTATGATTCACATGCTATTCTCCTTTGCAACACTACTCTGATGAAGAGCTATAGCTCAAAATAGGGGTTTAGACATTCTTGCAGTAAATCTGTCCTTGCACTCAATTACTGCCTATGCATTACACATCACTCCATTTCCATGTAACCACCTTGGCAGACTTCATCAATTAGGCAGGAGTTGCAATTAACTCATAATTGTTCAAAAATATTGCTTCTTTCACAAAGGAAACAATACTTTTCTTAGTTCACAAATGAAGCATTTTTTTTTCAAAAATGTAACTAATTGATCAAACATAACTTACATATTATTGTGCTTACAAACTCACGGAAGATATCACCTGGTGAATTCATTATAATTAAATATCATGCATTCACCAAGGATAAAAGAAGTCCAGGGGATGCAAATGCTTTGGTGCCTTTACAGTGGTGTAGGAAGGGAATTTCAGCAGGTTTCCTCAGTTCTTTACTACTATGCCATGACAAGCTTCACCTGCTCCAATTTCTTCTTTTCCACTGCTTCTAAAGGTGCACAAGCTGGAGCATGTTCAGAGTGTTAGGATTTTGATGTACTGCACTCTCTGAGCATGCATGGAGTGCAAGCACACATCAGTGAAAGAAAACAGAGGCCACTGGTAGCAGGCAGATGTCCTGGTAGCAAGAAATACTCAGACACAGTAGTGTTTTAAACTACTAGGCTAAGTTTACTATACAAGTATATACAGAGCAAGAGAAGAAACGTTTTCTATAGACACACCAACTGGACACAAACTACTGTTTCATCACATGTCATATATTTATAGCATTGTGAACCTATCACAGTGTCGATTGCATATCCCCTTGTGTGTTGCTATGCCTGAGAGTCCAGCAGGAAGAAAACCAAACGACCTTGGTCAGAGAGCTATCCAGCTGCACTCTTTTGGCATCTTTACAAAACCTTGAGATGGCAATCTCAAATGGTTCTTACTTTCTTCGTTCCAGAAAAAAACTTCTTACTGGACATGAACACATTTCACCATACAAAAACTTGACTCAGAGGAGAGCAACGAGGATGATCAGGGGTCTGGAAACAAAGCCCTGTGAGGAGAGATTGAAAGAACTGGGTATGTTTAGCCTGGAGAGGAGAAGATTGAGGGGAGACATGATAGCACTCTTCAAATATTTGAAAGGTTTTCACACAGAGGAGGGCCACGATCTCTTCTTAATCATAGAATCATAGAACAGTAGAGTTGAAAGGGTCCTATAAGACCATCGAGTCCAACCCCCTGCTCAATGCAGGAATCCACCTTAAAGCATATCTGACAGAGTAAAGGACACGGAATAATGGACTCAAGATTCTGGCTGGACATCAGGAAAAACTTCCTGACTGTTCAAGCCATACGACAATCGAACCAATTACTTAGGGAAGTTGTGGGCTCCCCCACACTAGAGGCATTCACGAGGCAGCTAGACAGCCATCTGTCAGTTATGCTTTAAGGCGGATTCCTGCATTGAGCAGGGGGTTGGACTCGATGGCCTTATAGGCCCCTTCCAACTCTACCATTCTATGATTCTAAGATTCTACTCTCTAAATTGTCCTCCACAAGCCCTTGAGTTTATTGTTCTAAGGATCTAAACCCCTCAGAAATGATACCTGATAAGGCTTACAAATTGACTCAAGATGACCGGAGGAGGTACAACTTGTGTTTCTTAGGAAAGCAGCGCTGCTGACCAGCTCTCTGTGCTTCTCAGCAAAAAATGCAGGGAGTGGCCAAGACTTTTGTCTGTGGCTCCTTTTTATAGTTCATATTGGTCAAGCAAGCATAAAGAGAAATCACAGCATTTCACAAAAGTGAAACAATGATAACAAAACTGTCTAGCTTCCTAGTTTTTTCTACAGAATCAAAGAACAGCATTGTAGCCTCTAAAAAAGCAACAAGCAAAGAAATATTATTATTATTATTATTATTATTTATTTATTTATTTATTTATTTCATTTCTAACCTGCCTCTCCATCTAGATCGAGGCGGGGAACAACACCAAATATAAATATAAAACAATAAAATAGATAAACCGTTAAAACAGATAAAAACAAATACATTATTAAAAACATCTTAAAATTAAACTGGATAGGCCTGCCGGAAGAGAACAGTCTTCACGGCTTTCTTAAATTCCAGAAGACTGCTAATTTGTCGAATCTCCTCCGGCAGGCCATTCCACAGCCTGGGAGCGGCAGAAGAGAAGGTCCTCTGGGTAACACTCGTCAGCCTAGTTCTGGCTGACTGGAGTAAATTCTTCCCAGAGGACCTGAGTGTGCGGGGCGGATTATACGGGAGAAGGCAATCCCACAGGTAACCTGGACCCAAACCATGTAGGGCTTTAAAGGTAATAACCAACACTTTATACGTCGCCCGGAAACTAATGGGCAGCCAGTGGAGTGATTTTAAGATTGGTGTTATGTGGTCACCCCTAGGTGTACCGGTGACCAACCTGGCTGCCATATTTTGAACTAATTGAAGTTTCCGGACTAGGCACAAAGGTAGCCCTATGTACAGCGCATTGCAGAAGTCGAGCCTCGAAGTTACCAGTGAGTGCACTACCATCTTTAGGTCTTCCAACTCTAGGAAGGGGCGCAGCTGGCGTATCAGCCGAAGCTGATAGTAGGCACTCCTGGCCGTCGCATCTATCTGGGCTGTCATTTGGAGCGACGGATCCAGGAGTACCCCCAAGCTGCGAACACAGTCTTTCAGGGGGGGTGTAACCCCATCCAGAACTGGTTGACACACCTCCAAACCCAGGTTGTGGTCTTTGACAGCAAGCACCTCCGTCTTGTCTGGATTCAGCTTCAGTTTGTTTTTCCTCATCCAGCCCATTACCACCTCCAAACATTCATTCAGAGGAGACACACTATCCTTAGCTGACGATGTTGTCGAAGGCACAGAGAAATATATTTGGGTGTCATCAGCGTACTGATAGCACCCCGCCCCATGCCTCCGGATGATCTCTCCCAGCGGTTTCATATAAATGTTAAACAGCATTGGGGAAAGGATGGCACCTTGTGGTACACCACATAGCAGCTCCTTCTTTGAAGAGCAGCTATCCCCAAGCATTACCATCTGGAACCTGCCCGAGAGATAGGACCGGAACCACTGAAGCACAGTGCCCCCGATTCCCAATCCCCTCAGGCGTTCCAGAAGAATACCATGGTCGATGGTATCGAAAGCCACTGAGAGGTCCAGGAATACCAACAGGGACACACTCCCCCTGTCAATACTCAGGCGTAGATCATCCACTAAGGCGACCATAGCAGTCTCAACTCCGTATCCTGCCCTGAAGCCGGTTTGAAATGGGTCTAGAAAATCTGTATCATCCAAAACTGCTTGGAGTTGGGAGGCAACTGCCCTCTCGATCACCTTGCCCAAAAACGGAAGATTTGATACTGGCCTGTAGTTATTAAGGTCCAGGGGGTCCAGGGAGGGCTTTTTTAGAAGCGGCCGTACTACCGCCTCTTTTAAACATGTTGGAAAACTCCCCTCCCTGAGAGATGCATTAATAATACATTGTAGATGTGATCAAACTGCATCTCCTCCCTGGACAACAAGCCAAGAAGGACAGGGATCGAGAGGGCAAGTCGTCGTCCTCACTTGTCCAAGCAGCTTGTCCACGTCCTCAGTACTCACCAACTGAAACTGATCCAGTGTAATTCCACTCGCGGAGTTACTGGACACTCCATTGTCAGCTTCTGCTATAATGATGGCGTCTAAGTCGGCTCTTATCCGAGAGATTTTATCTGTGAAATGGTCATTAAAGGCATCACAGCGAACTGCCGAATGCTGTAAAATCGGGTTCGGGGGGGAAGGTGCCTGAGTTAGACCCCTCACCACCCTGAACAGTTCTGCTGGACGCGAATTCGCAGACGCAATGCGTGCAGAGAAGAAAGCTTTCTTCGCTGCACGTATTGCCACTCCATAGGAACGAAGATGTTTTCTATGTCGTGTCTTGTCAGATACAAGTCGAGTTTTCCGCCATCGTCGCTCCAGTCCACAGCTGCAAGGCCACTCTTAGCAACAGCAAAAATTCCTCAGAAGCTGAGTGAAGATAAGGAAAATAGGCTTTGCAGAACTTATAACTTTAGCTAACATAATTCAAAATGTAACCCTTCATGTCTCATTTCCCCCCTTAAGAATCATATATAAACAATAATTTTTCATTTTATTTATCTATCTATGGTTCTTCCCTTACAGTATGCCTTTTCTAAGTTATTTCCTTCAGCTAAGCGTATATACATCCAGTGTGGTTCCAATTTTCTATGGATGCTACAGGGGATAAGATTCGGTCTGTAATTTTTGGGTACAAGTTATTTAATTTTTGACACTTGGGATCTTTCCAAGCAGTCCCACAGGAAAAAGGGAGGACTTTCGCTGTTAAGCGGCCTCCTGTGCAGACAAAACAATCAGTTTTGTCTAAAGCCTAGCCAAATGTTGCTCATGTCTTGGGTTACAGTTATTCCTAACCGTTCTTTCCACTGGTTAGGTTTTGCGTCAGGAATGTGAATCAGGGGTGGTTTTGGTGCTTGTGGCTTGTTCTGGATGTTGTCTTTCATGTTTTTTTTTTTTTTTGGACAGTGTGCTGTACAACATTAGCCGGACTTAATTCTCCTAGTCCCCATTGTCCTGCTTGTGTTAGGCACAGTTTTTGTCCCATGTAAAGGGTGATCCTACGGATGCCCATGTAATATGTATCTACTGTAGTTGTTAGCCACCAGTAGACAACCAGCTGCAACAGCATTCTTATTGGGGGCGCCATGGGCGAAGCACTATCCCAGGGAATCCTGGTAAGTTAAGGTATCCTGGTATTTGGCGCGGAATGGAGTGCAGCGTAGCTGTATTCTTATGTGTGACGTGATGACACTGCACACACACTTAAATTTGTGAACTGTGACTACTGGATGCTACGGGTATTGTTTGGATTTTTGGTTTCTTTCCTCCTCCCATGTACTCTTATCCTTTTTGTAACACTGCTTATGGACCTACAAGTTGTGCACAAACACAAAATCTTTCTGCTGTTCTGGTCTGAGTTTATAAATATACACTGCTTCCGTGGTCCTGGGTCCCTCAATCCCTTATGACAGTGTTATAAGTTTAACCAATAGTCTGATCTGGAGAAACCCCCCCCCCCCCTCCCATCGAATGGGTTGGTTATTGTCTTTCGTTGCAAGGTCTTGGCTATCCTGATCTTGATCTCCCGTGCGCAGGGTGTCAGCTTCCGGTGTGACACGGCAGGGGATACTTCAAGTCCTAGCGGTAAACTACCTGTTCTCCTGGTCAGGTAGACGCTTAAGACTCCTTGAACTTGACAGGGATACTTCAAGCCCTAGCGGCAGGCTGCCTGTTCTCCTGGTCAGGCAGACGCTTAAGACTTCTTGGGTCAGGCAGACGCTTAAGACTTCTTGAGCTTAACTCTCAGAGTCCCTTTTACTGGACTGGCCTTCCACTGCACCAGTGGTTCAGCACGTTTGGCTCTGCTGTAATGCGTCCAGGATTTAAAACCAAAACACTTAATAGCAGTTGGAGTGACTAGCATAACTTGATGCGGGCCTGACCATTTTGGCTTTAGGGGGTCAGCTTTCCATTTCTTTACATAAACCCAATCACCTGGCTCTATGTCATGCACTGAGTCTGTAAGAGGTAACGGCACGTCCCAATTGAGATGCTTTCTTACTTCTACTATGCGTTTTGCCCATGGAACTACTTCTCTTGGGACATCCTGACTACTGCCATATTTCCTCCACAATGGGGAGGGTCTACCATACATTGCCTCAAAGGGAGTCAATTTACTCTTTCCCTTGGGGGTGTTCCGCATTCTCAGGGCTTTGTGGATGCCACGCAGCAATTTCCATTCAATGCCCAGAAACTTCGTTGTCTCTTGCACTATCTTTGCAACGAGTGCGCTTCCATTGTCTGAGTTCAGCTGTAGGGGGAGCCCGTGGGTGTATTTCCATGGAGCGTCTCTACTAGGCTCTCTACTTCTTGCTTAGGCACGAAAGGTCTCCCGTCGGCTATTATCCATATTTCTTTCTTTAGGCTTGCCTTCATATGCTGGGCAAATCTTGGGGGATGTAAGCCCATGGCCAAGGTTCTTGAGGTTGAGGGTCTTGTGTGTACAGAATTAGAACTTTCTCTCGGGCTGCTCTCTTTGCACAGATGTCAGCCTTCTGGTTTCCTTTAGCGATACCAGACTCTCTTTTCTGATGTCTTTGACAATGTATTACTGCAACTTCTCGAGGTTGGGTCACAGCTTCTAACAGAGCCTGTCCTTTTGGACTTTCTCATAACTATGAGGCTCATAGTTTACCCTACAAACTCTGTCACGATGACTTTTAAAACCCATACCTTGCAGGCAGTATGTTTTTGCTAACTCTGTCAGTCCTCCTTAAATTTCTCTGCATTGTTTCTCTTTATTGCTTTCAATGGGGGGTAAAGTTAAATGCTCCTCCCTGGCAGACCCTGCTCCAGTTTGAGGCTTTAACTCTTTCTGCTCCTCCCTTTCATTTCTTCTTTCAGTTGCTCTATTCTGCCAAGGAGCAAACAGATCTGAAAACCTTTGAGTAATCCCATTACTCCTGGTCCACTTTTTAAAAAAAATCATTGCCAGTAAATTCTTCACCACTATCAGATTGAATCTGAATAACCTGCTTTTGGAATCTCCGTTCCGCCCATGTTTGGTATCGAACCTAATCCAAGTCCATCCGCTTGTGAAGGAACTGTTCAGAACATGGTTTTTCTAGTTTATTCAAACAATAGTCTGCATTTTCAACTCTCTCTTTTAGCAAACTGGCTTCTTCAACTCTTTTGTGAGATTGAATGTTCTTCAGCATGAAGTGGGCGAGGAAGAGCTTCAAGCCTTCATGTAGAATTTCTCAACAGGCTCAGGATCATAACCAGGGATTTTCTTCACGTCATTATTGTTGTTGCCAGCATAGTTTCCAACATAAAGCAAACCTTTGATTGGTCTTGGAATTGCTTCCTTACTGCGTTTGCTTTTTTTCTGGGTCTCAGTGATAAGTTCTTTCAGTGTCAGAGCATCATCTTTCCTCAAGGAAAAGCCCACCTTTTTCAACAGCAGCAGAATAAGTTCAGTATCTTTCCTGCTGTTTGCCATGTATAGCTCCTCTAGCTGCCCGCTTATAGAGGCTAAGTTTGGTTCGCTCAGCCTGTGTCCCCGGGAGGGGAGGGTTCCTTGGCTCCAGCCTCTGTGCTTCTGTAGTCATGGGATGTGTCTTTTTCTTCTTCATTTTCACTATCTCCTTCCACACTGGAGTTTGCTGAACTTCTCGCCTCTTCTCCCATAGCCAAATCCTCTTTCTCCTGGTCCTCCATCTCTTTTCTCATAGACAAATCCTCTTTCTCCTGGTCTGCATTCATCTCCTCTCTCTCATCTGTCATGCTCATCTGTCATGCTTGATCCCTGTACTTCTTCTTCCTCCTTGCCGTTCTGAAGCCGTCGCCGCCGATCGCACTTCAACTTGCGCTTCACTTTCCTCAGCTCCCGCCGATTCCTCTGTCTGCCGAGGCTGCCGCGGGACCCCAGAAAGAGCCAAGGAGCCGCCGCGGTCTTCGGGAGCTGCCGCTGCCTTCACAAACAACTTCTGGCACCTGGCACACTGGTCTCTGTCTGCCGGTTGCGCTGTCTTGCTTCTCTCTTCTCTGTGCACGGCCTCGTCTCCGCAGTCCTTTTCCTCGAGTTCCCCTTTGTCTATATTCTCCTCTGCTTGCTACTTTCTTTGCCTTTTCGTTATTCACATACACTGTCCTTGCTACTTCCAGCAGCACGTCTGGGTTCTTTTCTAAAACTCCTTCTCGTTTTTGAAGTTTCTTACGTATGCCCTTTGTAGCTTGACTCACAAAGGACCTGTTTACAGTACGACTTTTTCCCACAACTCCGCCATCTATTTTGGATCCTTAGTCAGAGATTTCAGTGACAGTCTGTCTGGGGATCATCACATTGGGATCTATGGGATCTGGGTCTCGCCACTCTTGCACCCTCAATGGTACTTGAAGCACAGGTTTCAACTTTCCTCCCTGTTGCTGGGTGTGTATGGGGGAAAACGCTGGGGTGCTAGCTTGAGTAGCTCCTGGTGACTCAGCAACCAGTGAGGCGTCGGGGGCAGAAGGGGGCGTTGTTTGAGGGTATGGCAAAATTGGATCTCGGCAACTCTCCCTGCCACCCTCCAAACTCCACAGCTATACACGCCATGCAGGGCTTCAAAGGACGCAGTCCTCGGGGAAACTCTGTCCTCCGGCCCCAGCTCTTGTGTCTGCATACTCTTACTCTAAATCTCGAACTTCTCCTTCACTGTCATCGCTCCAGTTGGAAAAGGGCGATGCTGATGAGAGAGCCGCTGCCGCTCGCACCAAAGCTCTCGTCAAGGGATTCTTCTCTGCTCTCGCTGCCTGTTTAGCTGCTAACTTTGGACAATCTCGTTTGAGATGCCCTATTACTTTGAAAAACACCTCTCACTTTGCAGCTTGGCTTCTGGGCGTTGGTTTTCTTGCTCGGCTCGCGCTCCTGCCAGCTGCGCTGCCTTCTTTGCCAGAGTCAGCTCAGTGGGACGTCAACTCTCCACCTCTCTCCCCATTCCTCGGCTTCCGACTTGCTCTCTCTTGCCAAAAGCACTCAACCAGTCTGCCATCTGCGCCGCTTCCGCCGCCGTGCCGGGGTTCCGGGCATCACATCTCTCTGGGAATTGTCTCACTCCTGCTTCTTTGCACGCCACCTCGTCATCTATCTAGGCGCGGTGCTTATGGTGCCAGGGGAGAAATCATTGCCCACTGAAATGCCTCTTCTCTCTCTTCCCTCATCTTCGCCTGCTGCATTTGTTGTGTAGCCAGCTCTAGATAGTCTGCATACATTTGCTGGTTCTGCTCTTCCTGCGGGTCCGTCTCCTCACTCGGGAGACATCTTCCTGGCTCCCTGCTTTTTTTTTTTTCTTCAACCTGTGGCAAGGGCTCCGGGACTTCAGCTAATTTTTCCCTTTTCTAGACATGGGTGCCCTCATATTTCATCTTCTCTGCCTTTAAGGCTTTTTCTTTTAGGCGTGTTCACCGTACTGGCATCACCAAATTGGCTGTGGTGCATTCCTGTTTACAAGGATTTCTTAGCCACGCTGGCATTTCTTGACAATTAGTGAGCCATTGGTATGGGAATTGATCAGGACGTGGAACACCCACAACGGAATGGGAGACCTTTTTTTTTTTGAATCTCATCTAAATTACACGTCCCTTCTGCTTTCCAGGTAGCACTCTGACTTGGCCAGTCTATCTGACAATAACGTGTCAATGTGTGTGGATCTAACTCTTCTCCATAATCTCTCTTGAATCCATTCTCAAAATTATCTACCATACACTGCAGTATGGTCTGGCTTTTTGAGTTTCGCCCACCCATTTATGAGTTTAACAGAGACGTCAGGCTTTCCGTACAAACAAGAAAAACACGGGGGGGGGGGGCTAGACAGGCCGGGTGGTAAGGGGTCCACCGCAGCTGAGACAATGAGGGAGTAGACAAACAATCAAGCGCACCCCCCGTTCACGGCTCTGTCTGTCGCCAGGTCAGAGAAACGCGATACTAAGGGGTCCCACTCTCCAAAGAGAGTCACTCTCGTTTTTGGCTCCCTGCTGTCAGGTCACCTGTTCAAAATCACCAGTTCACATGCATTCATCAATCACACTTCCAACCCCTTTTTCTCTAGGACCATGTCAGGATAATGGAACTAAGCCAAGTTCCTCCCCGGTCCAGAACAGCGGATGGCTAATCCCTGTTTCCCTATGGAGGCCTCCCCTTTTTTATACGTTACCTGCCAGCGTCCTGACGTTGACAAAACCTCATCCTTCACCCTGTTGTGGCTGGCGCACAGCTGGCCTCTCGCAGCAGGCATCCAAATCTCTCTCCGCAAAGGTGGAGTGGCGCCGTGAGGCATGGGCACCCGCGGCGCGAGGACACGCCGTCACGGCCGACCAGGTGGGTAGGTAATTTCACCAGATTACCATCCGAGTCTTTCACGGCACCAGAAATGATACCTGATAAGGCTTACAAATTGACTCAAGATGACCAGAGGAGGTACAACTTGTGTTTATTAGGAAAGCAGTGCTGCTGACCAGCTCTCTGTGCTTCTCAGCAAAAAATGCAGGGAGTGGCCAAGACTTTTGTCTGTGGCTCCTTTTTATAGTTCATATTGGTCAAGCAAGCATAAAGAGAAATCACAGCATTTCACAAAAGTGAAACAATGATAACGAAACTGTCTAGCTTCCTAGTTTTTTCTACAGAATCAAAGAACAGCATTGTAGCCTCTAAAAAAGCAACAAGCAAAGAAATAGGAGATATGGACACAGCTGCAAGGCCACTCTTAGCAACAGCAAAAATTCCTCAGAAGCTGAGTGAAGATAAGGAAAATAGGCTTTGCAGAACTTATAACTTTAGCTAACATAATTCAAAATTTAACCCTTCATGTCTCAGTACTCCCTCTAACCTTTTACATAGCACTCTCAGCTGGAAGCATGGAGCAAAGAAAACATTTCACTCAGGAAGAAAGCAATTGGAACAGTGAGGCGCACGTAAAAGAGCTAAACTATGCATGGATAAGCCCTGTTGCCCATAAAAATATTGCTTTGGGTCGGGCGTATAGCCCATGCAGAAACCCTAAACTCTTAGAAAGCCTTTTGTCAGTGACCAATATTCCCTGTAACATTTCCAACATGGAAGCTCAACCACTTTTATGATTGGTTTTATACTAGGCTGACCAGATAAAATCCAGGTCAGGGCTCATGTAACTTTAACAGTTGTAGAGAAAAGGGAATTTCAGCCAGTGTCATTTGTATGCAATTAGTTCCTGGTGAAATTCCCTCTTCATCTCAACAGTTAAAGGTGCAGGCACTATACTAGAGTGACCATCTACAAAAGAAGGCAGGGCCCCTGCACCTTTAACTGTTGTGATGAAGAGGGAATTTCACCAGGAACTAATTGCATACAAATGACACTGGCTGAAATTCCCTTTTCTCTACAACTGTTAAAGTGACATGAGCCCTGACCTGGATTTTATCTGGTCACCCTATTTTATACTCTGAAGTGCTTTGCACAGAGGTAGGTCATTATTATTGTCCCCACATTGCAGAAGGGGATTGAGGCTGCCCTTGCTTAACTCCAACTTGTGGGTTTATGGTTGAGAGTCGAAGCAGATGCTTCCTGCTTGAAAGTTCATATTCAGCCCTATCAGTGTGATGGCCAGAGTCAATGTGGGTGGAAAAAGATGAAGTGTGGCTCTCCTGGCTGAGAGCAAACAAGGAATGTGTTTTGGCTCAGTTCTCATGCTGGCTCTAATATAATGAGAAAAGGAATCAAAAATTTAAAAAATCCCAATATCATAATGTCCTTATACAATATATGGTTGAGGATGGACAAGAATTTTGTTTTGGTTTGCAAATCATGCGATGAATACTGTATGTCCATTTTGGAATTCCAATGAAAACAGGAGTGCTTCCCCCTGTTCTGAGAAACGTTCACAAATCCCCAAAATTGTGATTGCATTTGAAAAATTTACCCTTTTTTAATTTAAAAAAGGGAGTCAAAGTCCCCTATTAGAAATGCACACTTTCCCCATTCCAGCAAACCAAAAAACAACAATGGGAGCAAGTCAGAATGAGTTTTGAAGTGATTTTCAGAGAATATAGGTGAGTTTGAAAATTGCTGGTGGTCCCAAAGGACTTTATGGTGTGACCACATTTGGAATATTGTGTTCAGTTCTGGTCACCACACCTCAAAAAGTTTACTGAAGAAAAAAGGTGAAGAAAAAGACAACCAAAATGATTAAGGGACTAGAGCAATTTCTTTATAAGGAGAAGTTACAGTGTTTGGGGCTTAGAAAAGATGTCAGTAAGGGACACATGATAGAAGTGTATCAAATGATTCATGGTATTGAGAAAATGGATAGGCTTCTCTCATAACACTAGAATCCGGTGTCATCCCATGAAGCAGATTGGTGGGAGATTCAGAGTTGGTATACCTCTACATACCAGTTGCTGGAGAACATGAGAGGGAGGGTGCTCAGCAAATGATTTCAAACAGATACCTTTCTTTGTTTCTTTTCTGTTCAACTTTGATCACCACAGAGGCACCCTATGAGTATTTAAATACATTAGGGTTGTTTTTAAAAGTTATATGTTATATTTCACCCAGAAAGTTTAGTTGCTTCATTTGGCTAGAACATGTTAAAAGAGATTTTTGTAATTATCCCATGTTCTTAATTAGAAGAACATGGGATAATGAGTTGTAGATCCCAAAAATGTAGATGTTCAAAGGAATCATTATGGCTTTATTGAACAAATCATTTTTAGGGACTGCCAGTACCTTTACTTGAAAGTTAGCGTTCAGTGGGGCTTACTCCATAGTAAGTGTGTTCAGGATTGCAGCCATAATCATGACAAATTTGAACAATGAATTCATTATTTTGATATTTTAATCTCCTGCCACTGCCTCTGCCCAATATTACAAGAGGACAGGAACGGTTCTTTATAAGACTATATATGAATTGTAGTCACCCACATTTCAGTGATTAGAATTTCAGGGTACATTAAGAGAACAATCCTGTAGCCCCTAGACAGTGTCTGGGGAGGAGGGGCATAGGATATTTTGGCTAGGTTATCTGAAGGAATGCCTCCTCCTATATTTATCTGCCCAGACCCTAAGATCATCTTCAGGGGTCCTTCTCCATGAGCCCCTGCCAAAAGAAGTGAGGCAGATGGCTACCAGGAGAAGGGCTTTCTCTGCTGTGGCACCACGGCTGTAGAATGAGAGGTTTGCCTGGCAAACGTTATACTCTTTTTGATGTCAGGTGAAGACCTTTTTATTTTCCCAGTATTTTAACAGTTCATCATCTTAGTCTTTTAACTTTGCTGTTTTAAATCTGTATTTTATATCTGTATAAATCCCTGCATTGCTGCTCGGTTTTATCCTGGTTGAACTTTTATATTGTGTTTTTATACTGTTGTTTGTTTTATACTTTGAATTGTACTTCATGGTTTTAATTTTTGTGAACCGCCCAGAGAGCTTCGGCTATTGGGCGGTATAGAAATGCAATAAATAAATAAATTCTTAGATCTGGGGTTGGAGCTTCCCCTCCCTTGGAGAGGATGGAAAGGGGGCAGTTCTGTGGGTGGGGAAGGGAGAGGACTGAGGAGGCTCCCCAGCCTCCTCCCCTCCCCCTCCACAATGCCTCAGCTAGGCGGGCAAGAAAGCCTGTCTAGCTAAGTTGCAGACAATTTTGGAGGTTTACAAGGATCAAGAACAGATCCAATAGAATCGCGCCCTAACTGTTTAAAGATATGGCTCCTTTTCTTTGGCTAGTTTACAAATGGAACAAAACTACAATTATAGGAATGGTCCAACCATCATCATCATCATCACCATCACCATCCATCTTTCCATTACAAAGTGTACTCCAGGCAGCTAACAACACTAAGTTATAATAGAAGATAATATGTATAATTAAAATGTAAAAGCAAACTAGGTTTTTTTATTGATATAATTTAGCATAACCGTTCCCAATAGAAAAAACTTACCTGAGCCAACAGCTTAAAAAGCAAAACCCTGTCTGAATGGAAATGTTTTTGACTGCCAAAAAAGATGGAGCTAATGCAGCCTCTCTTGGCATGAAGTTCCAGAGCCTGGGAGCCTTTTCACTGGGAGAGATTGGAGCATTTTTTAAAACTCTCACATTGAATCATGGTCTTAAAAGTGCTTTATCAGAGCTGGATTGCATCCTTTTTTATTTTAAATTGAAATCTGGAAGTTTCTTAAAAAAACCAAGTCCATTTATTTACCTCCTGCCCTCAGTCCTTGGGAAAGGTCCAGATGGAAACTGAACAACTAGCTGACTGACTAAATTAAACCAGATGCATATGACACCTGTACACAATAACTGATTTAGGCTGTAATTCTATGTACACTTACCTAAGAGTTAGTCTCATTGCACTCAACAGAGTTTACTTCTGAGTAAAAATGTGTAGGATTTTTAAACTAAATGCCCATGGAAGCCTGGTACTATGGGAGCAATTAACCCAGAAATACATTTCTTTCAGACTGATCTAGAAACACTGCATCACCTACTGCTGAAAATGCTAATAAAATGGCTATGAATATATCTCTTTTCCCTAATTTATTGAATCCCCTTTAAAGACCATCTAAGCTAATGGCCATAAATGCAGCTCATAGCAGTGAATGCTGGAAGGTAAACATTCATTTTGTGAAGATGTAAGCTTGATTTAAGTGTGTGTGTATGAGCATATGCACGTTTCTGGTTTCAAGGCACTTAACATCATATTTAAACTGTGTTGTTGTGCAATAGTAGGCCAGGCATCCATAGCATATGAGTATGCAGGCAGAGGACCATCAGGGGTTGGTATAGTTGGGCACTTTCTGTGATCCATGGTCCATCATGGGGGGCACTACTAACCCCAGAGCCCCCTGCTCTGCTGATCCTTCTCCTTACACACCCTGCCTATTCATCAGCCTTCTCCAAGCATGGAGAAGACACAGCAGCTTTTATTCATCTTGCCCTACTCTGTCTGGGGCTGGGCTGGGGAGTAATGTGGAATGGTCTCAGAGGTAGAGGGAAAGTAAATGGTCATCAATGATAGCCAAGAAGAAGAGGTGGCCCCACTGATGGCATCTTCTGAAGGATCCTCAAAACCTGTAGCTGGCACTATATGCAGCAAGGATGGGCATAAGGTAGATCTCCCGATGTTTTGGACTCCAACTCTCAGGAGCTCCTGCCAGCATGGCCAGTGGTCAGAAATGCTGAGAGAGGTCAAGTCTAAAATATCTGGAGATCTACCTTCTGCTCATCCCTTGTTACAGTGCTGGCACATTATGCCAGATTGGGTTGACCATATGAAAAGGAGGACAGGGCTTCTGTATCTTTAACAGTTGTATTGAAAAGGGCATTTCAGCAGGTGCTATTTGTATGCATGTAGCACCTGGTGAAATTCCCTCTTCATCACAACAGTTAAAGCTGCAGGAGCCCTGCCTTCTTGACCAAATAAATAAGAGGGCTGGGCTTCTGCAGCTTTAACTGTCATGATGAAGATGGAATTTCACCAGGTGCTGCATGCATACAAATGACACCTGCTGAAATACCATTTTCAATGCAACTTTTAAAGATACAGGAGCCCTGTCCTCCTTTTCATATGGTCACCCTATGCCTGCTCGTGTGAGGTAAACATTTAGTGGGCCTGTTCAGACAACATTCTATACCATGGTTAGGCATTAACCCTTTTTCAGGTAATGGTTAGTGACCATGTTTAAACCGTGGTTATGTAGCTATCATGGTTAGAAATAATTCACATGACACGCTAAGTCACGGTTTGCATGGCACTCTAAGCCATAATGTTTAGTTCAAAATGCTTAACTACCATAGCTTAGCATGTTGCCTAAACAGGGTCAATATTAAATTAAATTCTGAGTCATACACATTTTTGTGATCTATCAATAAATACATCAAACCAGCCATGGGTTGCAGTTCACAAAGGCCCCCAATAAAACTCCTGCTTTTGTTCTCTGAACTGCAAATATGAGAGTGGGAAGTGGGGAGACAGCCATTTCTTAACAGGCCAAGCTGTGTTTTGCCACATGGACCTCAGGCTGGGCTGGCTTACATTAAATTTGATAGGCCAGAAGAGCATGATGTAAAAGAGAATGCCATCTCAAAAGCCTAAGTAAAGAGCATTTGATTTAATGTTAGCTATTCTACTTCAAGTGCAAACAAACTGCAAATTGCAAATGGAAATGCTTTCCTGTTTGTGTTTGTTTTTACCCCCAAATTTGCCTTGAGTTATACAGTACAACTCCTTTTTGCTTCAATGCAAGCATGCACATCCGGCTTCATGGACACAAATGTCCATGAACAGTAGAATTTTGCAAAGTACAATTTTGCTCCTACATAGAATCAGAGGCAAAGCACAGAGATCAATCTTCGTTTACATAAAAGGAAGATTTTGGTGGTTACGAAAAAGGTCAAATGCTGCAAAAATATCATTTACATCCCTTTGGGGGGAAAAACTTAGTGACATTCTCAGCTTCTTTATACCAGGCAGGCAAGGTGAAGAATATTCTTACGGACATGTTTAGGGAGAGGTTTGTACTGCAAATGTTACCATGCTCCATCTTGAAATCTCTTTGACTCCCCACTGTACCCACCCCTGTTTATAAACCTCTCATCCATTTCCTCAGTGATGGAAGAAAAATAAATGCCATCATGTGAATGAGGTGACTTTAGCAATCACATAACACAAATAAGGAATAGCAAATAGCCCAAGTGCCAAGTCAGCAATCAGTCAGGGGTAAACAATTCATAATTTTTCCAGTCTGTTTGCAAATTATACGCAAATAGGAGTGGGGGTGGGGGGAGTCTATGTGCATTAAACAAACAATTCACTCTTGGTCGTTTCAACTTGCCTCTTCACCAATTTGATCTCACCCTGCTTGGAGGGTTGAGTAATGACTGCAAATGTAAATACAAATGCAGTTATTTCCGAGCAGAAGAGAAGAATAAGCTTACAAAGGTGCAACAGGCTATAGCAAAACATTTCACCAATACTTTCAACTTTACAGAGCGATCCTAGGGTGCTCAAAAGAAAGTCCAATTAAGATCAATGGGGCTTACTTCCTGGTAAGTAAGTATAGGATTCAGCTTCATGCAACTAACTCACTCCCTTAGGTTTGCAAAAATTGTTTCCCCCCCCTGCAAGTGACATTATTAACTCAGTATGAATAAGAAATATGTATACTGAGATAGGACCAACAGTATATAGCAACATATTTAGCCCATAGCTTTGAACACATCTTCTTGTTGGATCATGAAATTATCCTGTTATATGTGATAATATCCCTCTTTTTCTACAGTGCATTTAGTAGACTTTTTCCATTTAAATTATAAGAAAAACATTTCTTTATGGGTATACATATTAGGGCGGTACACTGCCTGGATCTGAGGCAAGGTGGGCCAATTCGGCCTGCCTTGGTCCGAATCTGGAGCGGTACTGTGTCAGACTCATCAGACTCACTTCCATATCCCTCCCCATCCTCCTGCCACCACCAAGGCTTACCTGAAATGCATCCTCCTCTGCTCTACACTGCTCTTTTCCAGCTCACTATTTCCTCACTTTCAGCTGATCTTAATGAATTGGGTGTTATTCCAAAATGGGTGTAAGCCTATATGCACCAGTTGCTGGGGAACATGGCTGGGAGGGTGCTATTGCACCATGTCCTACTTGTGGGTCCCTGGTTGACCACTGTATGGACAGATTGCTGAACTAGATGGACCCTTGGTCTGATCCAGCATGGCTTTTCTTATGTTTTAATGTTCTATGTACTTCTGCTGTTTGGTGTGTGCACACCAGTGTGTGTATTACATATATGTACACACACACACACACACACACACAGATATGGAACAACACAGCTGTGATGCCTTGCCTGCACCCATGACACTCACCGGGCTACACAACAGGGCTGTCCACGCCACTCGCACTCAGGACTTACTTCAACCCCCCATCCCCCGTGCTTATGCCGTATTTGAGGGTTTAGGCTTACTGCTGCTGCTCCTGTCCCGCCATTATTCTTTTAGGCCCCACAGCTCCACAGCCCAGCACCCTAGCCTTCAAATCCCCCTTCTTCTATCCGCTGCCACCAGTACCTTCCTCAGGTACACTTCCAAATATCACACCAGTTGGATATATTTAACAAGATTTATTAACATAAAGATGATTGTTCAGGTAGCAGAAGCGTGATGGTTTCCTCAGGTCAACAGAGTATTGGTTACAGGCACAATGCTTAATGGTTTCAGTACTTTCTGTTCATAATATTTCAAATACAAACTTTCACGTTCTATGTTTCTCCTGCTTACTCTACCCACTCTAAACTACACTACACTCTTTCCCACAATCTAGTTCCACCAAAATAATAAAACACGTTGGCTCTTCCTAGCCTCTAATCCCGTCAACAATAATTCTCTCTCTCACCCTCACACTCTCCTGTCAGCTAAAAAATATATACACAGACACTCTTCTCTAACTCCTCCCACTCTCACACAGCCAGCCAATCCAGGCACTCCCTCGCCACCATCCAGTCAGCACTCACACATGAACTCTCCCCCCCTTATACTTACCCAGTTACAACATAACTGTGAGTCTATTTAACTTCCTTTATGGCATTTTATAAACAACTACTTACAATCTTTTATATACAAGGATCTCAACAGCAGCTGAACATCACAACAGCTACCTGCATTTTGACTCTCATTGGGGGCATGGTTCATCACAATGAGCTCCTACAATCTTCAGTGGGCCTTACTCCCCGGTAACTATGCATAGCATTGCAAACATTTGCATATGAATAAAAAATCCTTCTGAGAAATGTGAGTTTTATAGATGTTGAGTACACATGTTCCAGCAGGAATCACCAGAAGAAACATTTCCTCCCATTTGAGACAGAAGTAGGAATGCCTTTTCTTAGATGGTGCATGTCACCCTTGTTTTTCCCATGTATTTGCATTAAATATATTAATTAGCAGTTCAAAAACTGACCCGAGAGTTCAAACGATTCATCCAAGCAATCAACTGACCAAGGTCCTGTTCAGAAGACACCTTAAACCCTGCTCATTAAGGCTTTTGGTTAAGCAGCAGGGTTTAAGGTGTCTTGCGTGATATGTTTTGCTAAACCCTGATCACTCACTAGCCACAATTGGACTGTCTGCAGCAGGGTTAGTGGCTCTAACCGTGGCTTAAAGTGTTGTGTGTGACAAGACACCCTTCAGAAAGATGTTAAAGGAAAGATGTTAACCTCTGTTTTGTTTTGGTGTCTTTTCTTTAAAAATGAAGGAACATGAGGTTTGAGAGCATAGACCCAGGGATTTTTCTCTTTCTTTTCATACCGCAAAATGCCTCCCAGGTCACAAAAATGCCTGGGGGCAGAGAACATGGCAGGATGTTTATGTGCAAACAAATCCATATTCTTTTTAGCATTCTCAGATGGGCATTGAAAAGATGTATTTCATGGCTGCTCAAAAAACCACTAGAACAAATTATGGTTTGTGTGTGTGTATGTGTTTGTTTATGTGTGTGTCCACTTCTCAGATGTCCATACTGTGGAGTGTGCCCAATTTTTCCTTTGCTTATGACTTATATGTTAAGTCTTTGGTTGGTTTCCGAATAGCCTCTTGCTTTACAACAGGGCATACTCATAGCCATTCCTGCTCAACTGGCTCAAGTGAAAGCATTAGGATGCCTCTTAGTCATCCTGTTTCCAGACACGGTGCTGTGCAGATATAATAATCCTCAACTTTGTTTCCACACAATGAACCCAGAGTTACAAAGAACCTATGTTTTATTCTGTCAGAGAAGTCTGTGCCGCATGACTTCCTGTGAGTTATGGTTGTGTTTTTCCTCACAAAGTTGAAATGTCCTCTAATGTGGCATGCTATACAACAATAAAGTGTGGTTAACATCCAGAACTGTTTTCAATGGAGCCCATAAGGGTCTCTCAAGCAAAGAAAAACAACAGTTATGAATAAACCCTCTTTAGCACCCACTTTGTCATAACTCAGAACGATGCAAAGACTTGGGGAGATGACAGAATTCTTCAGGGCTATCAGGGCATTCCTAGAGCATTCCTAGAGCACTGATCCTCTTTCTCTCTCCTTCTCTCTTTCTCTCTATATGTATGTAAAACTACCTGCAGAGCACCATTCTTATTTAATCATGTAAATATCTGTTAAGGAACAAGCATGACTCATTTCTCTGAAAGAAAATGAATGTCTATATTTTAAAAACTCAAGCAGAGCTCTCTCTTTCTCTTCCTTCTCTCTTGGAGAAAGACAACGAGAGTCATGATTATACTCAATAGACTTTGATACTCTGTGTGTGTGTGTGTGTGTGTGTCTGCTGATGAAGGGATTGTTGAAACGATCTACTTTGCTTTAAAAACAAAGCAAGCAAACAAAAGCAGCCTGGTCCATTTTGTCTCCATCACTATGTCCCAGTGGCTTCTTAGTCAGTCTTGTGCAATTTCAAGGAAGAGCTGAAATTCAGGGACAGAGCATGCTGAGTTAAATTCCTTACATATCCATTTTTTTAAAAAGGATCTCAGGTAGTATGACTAGAAAATCCTCTGTTTAAATCCTAGGAGAGCAGTTACCAGCCAGATTAGAAAGTATTGGTCTAGATGGACCAATATTTGACACTAGAAGGGAACTTCATGGGTCCATGTGTTGTGATCCACCAAGCCAAACGCACCCCAGTTGCAGTGGATAGTGACCTAACAAGAGATCAGTAACCACCCTGTGTGCAATTGGGGGATTTATTTATGACTCATGCAAAACTCTACTTATGGGTCCCCACCAGGAGCTTGTTAAATGTCCAGAAAGGTGGGTGGGAATGGGGTTGTTAAGTGCCCGGCAGGCCCAAACCATGACCAGTAACTTGTGTTTAGCTTCATGAGGCACAAACGGAAATGAACAGGCAATGAACAAGGAAAAGCACAACCATCCAAATTCCCCCATATATGTTTTGCCTATTCCACAGACAACCACCAAGGCGGAACACTCACGGCAACGCATAGCTTGGTCAGATGAAATGAACCGTATCATTATGCGTTGTTACTATAAAAACACACAACTTGAAACGATAGCATCACCATACTGAACAGAACTTCACAAACTATTTATGGAAATCTACCCCCACCTAATGGACACTGTAAAAGAACAAAGACTAATAGATAAAAAAAGAGTTATAATCAATAACAAAAGGCTAACGGAACATGAAATTCAAAAAAATCAAAGAAGAAATAGCACAACAGAACACCAACATGAAAAGCACAGATGAAATGTCCAAAAAGTTTCATGTCTCTATCTTTTCAATTTAAAAAGTTATAGGGGGTCCCCCTAAAGCCCCAACCCCGCTGTAACTTCTTCATTTTTAAAGATAAAAACCTGAAACTTGTGGGACATTGAAGATGGGATCTGGATAGTCAATTGTGAAAAAAATTCAGAGCAATTTCTCAAACCCTCGATTTTATATGATTTTTTAAAAACATCGTGATACTTTGAAAGCAAGAGGGAGCCCCGGTCAACCAGCTGTCAGAACCAGCACGATCTTTAACTAGCACGATCTTTTTGGTCATTGCAGATTGGATCTTGCTAATCCTGGCTCCCCAAGTTTCATGTCATTATAATTTCACATAAAAAAGTTATGCACGCATTTCCCCCAATGCAAGCCTATGGGGAAAAAACAGCCAAGAAGTATTTTGACAGCATGGCGGCCCAGTCAACCACCTGTCAAAAAAGTTGCACAACATTTAAAAAATTCATATAACATTGAGGGTTGGAGGGATTGATCTGAAATGTAATACACATGTCTAGCACATGTTGCTACACATATGTGCCAAATTTCAGAACAATCCCTTCACCCCTGTATTTTATATGAATTTTTTAAACATCGTGCACCTTTTTTGAGAGCTCTGAATGAATTCACGTGGAGAGCTGTCATTCTGAGCTGTCAGAAGTTAAACAACGTTTAACAAATTAATATAAAACCAAGGGGTGGAGGGATTGATCTGAAATTTAATACACATACTTAGGCATACTCCAGAAGCACTGTGACCAAGTTTCAAGTCTGTAACTTAAATGGCGGTCCGATAATCCGATAAAATCCGATATTATCGGACCGAAACATTTCCAGATTTGATAATTTCGGAGGGATTTGTATCATACCGTTATCGTTAATCGGATATCCGATAACGCCATTATCGTATCATTATCGGACATTGGAACAATATGATACACATTCCTACTAAGTACCAGACTAAAAGAGAACTTCTATAAGATGATGTATAGATGGTATATGTCTCCATTGCAATTAGCTAAAACGTATAAGGGAGTCTCGGGAACTTGTTGGAAATGTGAAGAGCAAGAAGGAACCTTTTATTATGTATGGTGGACTTGTAAAAAAGCATTTTTTTTCTAGATACAAATTCATTCTCTGATGCAGAAGATACTAAGGATTAGTATACAACTGAGGAGATGAAAAGTAAATATGGAACTTTAGTTTTATATATGATGATGGCAGCGAGGCTGTAATATGCACAGAACTGGAAAAATACAATGTTACCTACAATGGATGATTGGATTTTGAAATTATTGGAGATGGCGGAGATGGCGAAACTCACATCAATAATTAGAGACAAGTCTACAGTTAGATTTAGAGCTGAATGGAAACCTCTTATAGATTATGTGATGGAGCAAGAGAAAAATGATTTATTCATCTGTGGATTCAACTAATAAGAAAGGGTTAATGAGTAGAGGGAGAGGAAAAATTAGAATTCTAAGCCTTTGCTGTGGAGAAGATCAGAACTCACTGTAACTTGGTTGAGTACCCTCTTTTAGTGTGTAGTTTTTGTTGTTTTGTTGATGTATGTATTGTGTGTCCTTTAAATGTTTTTTATGTTTGGAAAAAGAATAAAAAACCTAAAATGGGAAGAAAAAAAAATGCAGAACCTGGGAGGACACCTCAACGCACACATATTTTTGCCCTTCTCTATTTTTAATTTCTGCACCATAATCCGAAGTATGTCTACTCAGAAGTAGGGCTTATTCACAGGCCAGTGTGTATCGCATTGCAGCCTTAGTTATTGATTATAGGCCTTGGTTTGCTGATTTGTCTAAATATTGTGAAATACTTTTATATATTATTAAACCCACATGAAAAAAAAGAACTATGGCAACAGGAAATTATTATTTCCTGTTAGTCACCTCAGTCACCGGCATCACATCAAAAAATTATACAGAAAACCTTCAGAAACTGGGCCTACCAAAATACATCCACACCAACATCCACAAAGCAGTCATACTGAAAACATGGTCAGTTGTCAGGAAATTCCTGAATCTGTAAAAGACAGCATGACTTGGCAAAGCCTGTCATATCCGTCTAGAAAAACTGCCACGAGCAAGAAAGAGATAATAATAATAATAATAATAATAATAATAATAATTTATTTCTTACCCGCCTCTCCCTCTGGATCGAGGCGGGGTACAGCAAAACACCATAAAATACATATATAACTAATTAAAAACAAATAAAACTAATACATTATTTAAAAAAACTTAAAATTCAACTGGGTAGGCCGGCCGGAAGAGATCAGTCTTTACAGCTTTCTTAAATTCCGGGAGACTGTTAAGTTGATGAATCTCTTCCGCCAGGCCATTCCACAGTCTGGGAGCGGCAGAAGAAAAGGTCCTCTGGGTAACGGTTGTCAGCCTAGTTTTTGCTGACTGTAGTAAATTCTTCCCAGAGGACCTGAGTGTGTGGGGCAGATTGTACGGGAGAAGGCGATCCCGCAGGTAACTTGGACCCAAACCATGTACAGCTTTAAAGGTAATAGCCAACACTTTATACTTCGCCCGGAAACTAATTGGCAGCCAATGGAGTGATTTTAAAGCTGGTGTAATATGGTCACCCCTAGGTGTACCGGTGACCAACCTGACTGCCATATTTTGAACTAGTTGAAGTTTCCGAACTAGGCACAGGGGTAGCCCTAGGTACAGCGCATTGCAGAAGTCAAGCCTTGAAGCTACCAGCGTGTGCACTACCATCTTTAGGTCTTCCAACTCTAGAAGGGGCACAGGGTGACATACTTTACTAATTTACTAAAGTCAGGACACTCAGATATTACAGCCAAATAATATATTCTAACTTAGTGACAGGCTCTACACTACTGCTTTAAAATGGTTTATAAGAGTAATGACACAAATGTTGGGGCCCAGGATACACTCCATATACAGTTTTCAAGCCATTTTTTAAGTGTCATATCCTGCTTGGTGTAAATCTGGCTAGTATCAGCTTTCGACCCACTTATATATTTGAACAGGGAAGTTCCATTTACTTATCATGAATGATAGGAGTGGCTCCTATGAACAGAACTGGGGTTGAGCAAGTAGGAATAGCTTTGAGTGGGTGGAGCTAAGGGAGGGTGTCGTAGGAGTGTCTTGATAGGGTTGGTTGGAGTCGTCGGAACCGCAGTTTTTGGAGGTATTGGCTCCCTTTGGTTTCACATGGAGGAGCATGTATTAAAATGGACAGGAATTAGAATTTAATGAAAGCTGCTAAGCACAGCCCTCTCCTGTTGTGAAAGTTTTCCACATGTGTACACACATCCAGATTAAAAACAACATTTGTATCAATGATTTTATCAGACAGGAAGGGCACTAGTATGTTTCTTGTAATTTGTGGAGTAGAACAATTTATTTCCATCATAGCGTAATGGGTGAATAAAATAAGAATATTTCAGAAGGAGATTGTCATGTTTACATACACAGACCTTTTCCTTTTTCATAAGTGCAGCTTTCGGGATTGGTGAGTTGATGATTAGTGGAGACTCATGTTTTCAGGACAAAAGAATACTACTTTCTTCCCCCCATTTTAGGGATCACCAGCTTCCCCACTCTTTTCTTAGTCCCTGTCCCAGACTGCCAAGGATCTCTCTCCAACAGAACTCAAACCCATTTCCAGCATATCTGTGGGGTGGAATTAGGTGATAAGTTACCACAGGTATAACAAGTGTGAATTTAGCAGAGTGTACATCTCTTATTATCACTATCATCTCTTTTTTCACTCATAGCGGTTTCTAGATGGACATGACAGGCTTTACCAAGTCATGCTGTTTTTTTTACTGATTCAGAAATGCCCTGACAATTGAGCATTTTTTTAGTATGACTGCTTTCTGGATGTTGGTGTGGATGTATTTTGGTAGATTCAGTTTCTGAAGGTTTTCTGTATAGTTTTTTTATGTGATGCCAGTGACTTACAGAATTTATTTATTTATTTATTACATTTCTAGACTGCCCCATAGCTGAAGCTTTCTGGGTGGTTTACAAAGATTAAAGCATTAAAAACAATATGCAACATTTAAAAAACACGTAACAGACAGTACACACAGAGACAACATACATCTAAAAACAACTTTGAGCAATCAGCCAAACTATAAAAAACTAATATTACACATTACATGCTACTAAATGTCTGGGAAAAGAGAAAAGTATTGATCTGGTGCTTGATATTGGCACCAGGTAGACCATGTCGGGGAAATCATTTCACAGGTGGGGGGCCACCACTGAGAAGGCCCTCTCCCTTGTTGCCAGCATCTGAGCCTCCCTTGGAGAAGGCACCCAGAGGAGGACCATAGATGATGAGCATAGTATATGGGTATGTTCAAGAAGGGAAAAGCACTCTATCAGGTACTGCAGACCCAAGCTTTATAAGGCTTTATAGGTTAAAACCAGCACCTTGAATCAGGCTCGGAAACATACAAGCAGCCAATGCAAGCAAGCAATGTGATTACAGTGCAATCCTATACATGTCTACTCTGAGTTCAATGGGTCTTAATCCAAAGTAAGCATGTATAGGATTGCAGCTTTAGGGAGGTTGTATATAGATAGCTCTCCCTTACCTTTGGAGTCAGTTTTCAGCATGGATTCTTTTAGCTTTTGCTCAGCTTGCTAACGTGAAAGTGCCTAAACCTTCCTAATCTTATAGCTGTTTTCAGTTTTTTATGAAGTTGGCTGGTGGTTGCTAAGCAATTGGAATTGCTATGTTCCATATGCAGGCTGGATATTAACAATCATCACACTTCCATCACATCAAAATTAATAGTTAAGGAAATGCTACAGCAAGGATTTTTTTTTCTTCTGAAGGAGAACTCATGAGCAGAGTAACAATAATATTCACAGTCAAGGATGAATCCTAGCAAAAATGTTACCAGTCTTGCATGTACAGTGAACATTTTTGAAATGGAGAAGTGAAGTGTGTATATATATGTGTGCCTGTTGTTGCTGTCTGTGAAGAGATAAGTGACAGAAAATTGCTATTATTATTATTATTATTATTATTATTATTATTATTCCCAGTTCTTTTTAACCCTAAACGTAGAAAATGAAAACATATCATTTTAGCATGGTCGAATAATCACTTAAATGTAAGCATGATTACCACACTATGTGAATCCATGATAGCCAGTTTATTAATTACACAAACTAGCAGAAAGTGAATTGAGTAAAGAAATTCTTATCTAATAAAAGATGGAGTCAGGCTAGCTCCATGATGTACTTTATAATCAGAACTGGAACCAAGTCATGTTGAAGCCTTGGCTCTGGGTGCTCAAGAGTGATAGATGCTATTTATAAGAAGGTTTTCTCATTTTGTAAGTGCTCCGTTTGTTGGCTCTACACTATCCAATTGTCATTTCCCATTTAAAGGGAGTTCTGATGGTGAGCTCTTACTTTTAAGCCCAGTTCAGTCTACATACTCTGCCACAGCTGGCATTTTGGGGCTTTTCCCCAGGCCCCCACTCCAGCAGACTCCCAGAGTCCCCTGATCCTCCATTGTTGGACTCCTTCCAAGGCCTACACTTACTGCTGGTTCCCAGTACCCCCTGATCCTTGTTGTCCTCCTCCTCCTCCTCCTCCTCCTCCTCCTCCTCCTCCTCCTCACAGTTGCTGTTTGTTCAGCTGCCCTCTCCTAGCATGACAAGAGTGCGAAGAAGGAGCAACAACCTCCACTGACCTTGCCTTCTGGATATGTTTACAGATTGGGCTCAGAGAGAAAGGATGAGGAAATCGGCAGCACTGACACCAGTGAAGAGAAAGGTGTGTCAATTCTGAGAGGTGAAATCAGGCCAGCCTTATAGCTCCCCAGGCGAGGAGTGCCTTTGGTGCCCCCTCCCTCATGGTCATTTTTTGCAGGGCTACCCAAAAGGTTTGTGGGGCCTTGTGCAGGTATGATGTTGGGGCCCCCTCAGCTCAGCTTGGCACCACCCTCAGCTCAATTTGGTGCCCCCTCAGCCCAATGTGGCACTCTCCTCAGCTCAGCTTGGTGTTCCCCTCAGCATGGCACCCTGGGCGATAGCTCAGCTTTCCCACCCCTAAGGCCACCCCTGGGTGTGATTTTGCTGAAAGGCTTCCCCAAACCTTACAGCCCCTTTATCACATGGGAATGGGATTGTATAATCCTTTCCCAATCAAATAAAGGCAATGACACAGAAATCTATGCTGTCAATACCAATTATAATCAGTAGTTGCAAGACTGAGGGCGCAATCCTATGCATGTTTAGACAGAAAGAAATTCTAAATCTTCCAGCAAGCCACACTGGCTGGGTCGTTCTGGGAATTGTAGGGCTTTTTTCTGTCTAAACATGCATGGGATTACAGCCTAATTTGCTGCTAGGCGATTCTCTAGAGGTAATATAGACATTACATAGTGTCATATATTGTATCATATGGCATATATTGTATCAGAAACTATTCCAAGTATAGAAATTATTAAATAATAGACCCATTTTATGGGCTGTTTTTGGCTTGCAGGTGGTTTGTTAACCATGCCATCAACCCACTCTCATCGGGTTTGGACAACATGATAAGCCATAGTGCCTGCATGCCATGGCTTGAATGTTAAAAATAGTGTCGGCATGTGCTGCAACCCACTGTGCTTAAATAAGCCAACAGTAGGTTCTGATGATCATGCAGACCAGGTCAATGAGGTAATAGAGAATTTACTTCTATATTGTTCAATACCCTGATTTTTTTCCCACCTGCTTACATAAATAGCACAATTTGCATAATATACTGCATTTATGCAACACTGCAGTTACTATTATCTAATTGCATTCTACCTTTATCGATTTATTTTAAAATTCATATTCCACAATTCTTCCACTCTGAACTCAAAGTGGCCAGATGGAACACTTCTATTATTATTAAAATATTTATATGGCACATTGCTCAAAAACAGTAAACTGATGCAGAAGAATCAATACATTCCTACATGAAAACAATAAAACAAATCCGTAACTAAAAACTAAGTTCTTAAATCTATTATCTATATCCTCCAATATCATTCTGAAAAGGAAGCTTTTGCTCCTTATAGTGCAAGTTTGAAGGACCAAATTGTGGGAGGCTTTTCTGAAGAGAAACTTCCAGAATGCAATAAAATTTCCAAAGGCCATACTGACAAAATTCTCAAGTGAATCACCATTTTGTATCTTACAAACATTTTTGATGTATAGTATGTCAATAAAGGGGAAGTTAGTACAAAAATATTATTTTGCTGCCCTGCTCCATCTGTCTCTGAGAGATTGAACAGAAACGAGAGCCCCTGTTCATGAGCACCAAATGTGTAAAAGGGGTAAACAGAACATGCTGGCTGGCCCCACTCCCGAGATGTCGATATGTGCACCAGCCATGCCTCTGGATGATGCATGATTCATGTCAGCTTGAAGGGGCTCCATGTACATACAAATGTACATGGACTAGGCTCCCTCTATGAGGATGGAAACCCTGCTCAGGCAGAGTATCTTTTTCTTCATATGTTTCACATCCAAGTATAGATTTCTTTTTTTTTTTTTTTTAACAACAAATCCAATCAATAAGAATGATAATTTTATTGTTTGAAAAATGTTGTAAGGAGGTAGCTGGAATGTGTGGCCAGTATTTTCCACCCTGTGTTGTTGAGCCTAAAGACAATCTGTTTCTATTTTAGTAAAGCAATACATGAAAGAAATATTATCTTGCTGTAAAAGAGTAAAGTGTTGTTTCAGATTCTTGCTCTCTTTTGCCTGCTGCTTTGTTCATTATTATATCTGCGAAAGCATTTTGGTGATCCTTGCTTTGTGATATTTAAGAAGAAGCTAGGATTTTCCTTTATTCTCCCCCCCCCCCCTCCAGTAATCTTTGTTTGAACACAACAACAGGGATAAAGAGTTTCTGTGGCTTACTTTCTCTTAGTATTTCATCCAGACTTTTTTTTTAATCCAGAAAGAAAAATCAGTACTTGACAGGCTCAATTTATCAGTTACTTCAACATAAATTAAGTTAAATCACAACCAGACATTATTACAGCCCACATAAGCCAAAACACTTAAGACTAATTTAGTCCTATTGAAGCCAATGGAAATATAGTAGTTTAGATCTATATCTTTACTGAGTTAGGGTTCCAATGATAATGCTAATGGCAGTTAAAGTAAACATGTTCTTCTTCAGTGCAGTATCATATGGAGAATGGCTTTGAGTTTTCATTTGGTAAGGATGCAATGGAAATCAGCATGAGATTTAAGTTCAATTGCTATTCTTTAAAAAGAATGTAAATTCATAAATCACGTTCTGCAGATATATCTTCATGACAGTTTGAGTTTCAATGGATTGAATGTGTGAAATCCTGATTTCTTAGAGCCCACCAGGTAACCAATACAATGAGGCAGGTAGACTTTAAGTGAGAAAACAAACTATAGGCATAACATCCTGTCATCATAACTTCCACAGAGCAATCTTAGGAAGAAAAATAATATAATTGGTTACAAAAAATAGTTCTTAAGAAACACACATATGCAGACACCTATGGACATTTACCTGGTCACTGCCTCCACCCTAACCAAATTTTCAATATTCTTACCACCTCCCACTTTGCTCTTGTGTACTACAGAGAAAGAGCCATGTGATTTGCTGGACCCAGCAGTGCCGCCTGAGGCAGGAGTAGGGATGTCGGAGAAATCCGCAATGAGTCCAAACCATGGATTCTGCAGGGAAATCTGATAGCACTCTTCAAATACTTGAAAGATTGTCACACAGAGGAGGGCCAGGATCTCTTCTCGATCATCTCAGAGTGCTGGACGTGGAGTAATGGGCTCAAGTTACAGGAAGCCAGATTCCGGCTGGACATCAGGAAAAACTTCCTGACTGTTAGAGCAATACAACAGTTGAACCAATTACTTAGGGAGGCTGTGGGTTCTCCCACACAAGAGGCATTCAAGAAGCACCTGGACAGCTACCTGCCAGGCATGCTTTAATGTGGATTTCTGCATTGAGCAGGGGGTTGGACTTGATGGTCTTATAGGCCCTTCCAGCTCAATTATTCTATGATTTTATGTCAGGTGCTCAGAATCTGTTTTCGATCTGAAACCTAAACCTTGTATTTCATGCACAAGTTCTAGAGATGTCCTTCCCACTCTGCAGCCCCATATTTACAAAAGTGATTCCAAGCACCACAAGAAATAGTAATAAAAATAATTCTATCTGGTCCTGTAAGTTTTACTGTGAAAAATCAGTGGGACTAGAGCCTTGGATTTGTGTCCAGTGTTCTGTCAACACTGGCAGCACACATGCACATTGACTTGATCTCATAATCCAATGAGTAAGAGTCCTGTGAGAATATTTTACATCCCCCCTTTATATTTTGTTTAAAGTAAGCCAGTAGGAATTTCATGCACCAGTAGATATAATATTAAAGCAAATATAGGACAGGTTGTTATGCAGAGTACACAAGCTATTCTCTCAGACAAGAGCAAATATGGGTCAGCAACAGTTGTAATGGATAAATAGGAACTCAAGGAAATGTGTACACTTTTAATCAACTAGCTGTAGTTAGGTTAGGTAACTAGTGGAAGTTGCAGGGGATCATAACACAGTCTATAGCAAGAGCCAACCAGAATTCTTGAAGTTGTCCTTCCTATATTTCTTGCCTTTGGGATTGTGCTTCGAACTCTGCCGAATTGTAAACAGAGTCTGAAAATGTAGATGATGATGATTAGGGTGACCAGACGTCCGGATCCCCCCGGACGTGCCCGGAAAACGGGGCCAAATTTGAGTCCGGGGCGGAAATTTCAAAATATCCCCCAAAGTCCGGAAAATTGGGCCTCTCCCGTGCCATCCGGGCGATTGCGCTGGCCAAGAACAAGGCCCAGATCGGCCGGGGAAGAGGCTGGAACGACGCACACCCACACTTCCGGGTGCGCGTCGTTCCAGCCTCCCCACCCCCATCCGGGCCTTGTTCTTGGCTAGCGCGATTGCGCTGGCCAAGAACAAGGCCCAGATCGGCCGGGGAAGAGGCTGGAACGATGCACACCCACACTTCCGGGTGCGCGTCGTTCCAGCCTCCCCACCCCCATCCGGGCCTTGTTCTTGGCTAGCGCCATTGCGCTGGCCAAGAACAAGGCCCAGATCGGCCGGGGAAGAGGCTGGAACGACGCACACCCACACTTCCGGGTGCGCGTCGTTCCAGCCTCCTCCCCTCCGCCATCCGGGCCTTGGTCTTGGCTAGCGCGGCCCGGCGCGCAGCCCAGCCCAGCTTGGCACATGGCGCAGCCTGGCCCGGCGCGTGGCGCAGCCCGGCCCGGCGCGTGGCGCTGCCCGGCCCGGCCCGGCGCGCGGCGCTGCCCAGCCCGGCCCGGCCCGGCGCGCGGCGCTGCCCAGCCCGGCCCGGCGCGCGGCGCTGCCCAGCCCGGCCCTGCGCGCGGCGCAGCCCGACCTGGGGGGTTGCTTGGAGGCACCTTGTCCGGCGGGCAGCATGGGTGTTGCTGCCTACCCTGGCTCAATTTGTGGACAGCCTGGCAGGATATTCGGAGGCACCTGGTCCGGCGGCCAGCATGAGCATCCCGGTCTATCCTGGCGTGCAGCATGGCATGGCCTGGTAAGTGGGGCATTATGGAGCATGGGGCGGCCTGGCTGGCCGTGGAGCATCCCGGCCTGGCATGCGGAGTTTCATGGCATGCAGAGTGGTCTGTCCCAGCCTGGAGCATGGGCATCTTAGCCCAGCCTGGTGCGCAGAGCTGGGGCTGGATGTTATGTTATTTTTCTTGTTGTTGCTACTATTATTGTTGAGTGCTGCTGCTACTGTTTATAAACTTTTAAAAAGCAATTTGCGTGGGGGGCATTAAATTAATAGAAGACCAAATGAACTGGCTTTAGCTGCAATTTAAATTCAGTGGGGTGGGGGGTAGATTAGATTTCATTATTGGCAGCATTGATGAAATTAGTTTTCACTTATTTTCCATATATTCCTTGAGTACTGATTTTGATGAATTAATTTGGGGGGGTACATGTGGATGTTTTTTAAAACTATTATTAGATTTGCCATGGGTGAGTATGTTGGGGTATGTGGATATTTATTTTATTTTTAGTCTTGGTTAAGTGTGTGTGGTTGGTTGGTTGGTTGGTTTTTGCCTTGATGCATGTGTGGATTTTTATTATTTTTTCCTTTGGTGAGTATGTGGATGATGATGCCTTTGGTGTGTGGAGGGGTGGATTTTTATTCCCCCTCCCCTGTTACGTGTATGGGAGGAGGTTGTGTTGTTGTGTGTAGGGGTGTGTAGATTTTAATTTTTATTGCCTGAGTATGAGGTGTGTGTGGATGATGGTGATGATGCTGACACAACATTGGGTGGGATGACTAATACCCTGGGAGACAGAAACAAACTTCAAAGTGATCTTGATAGAGTGGAGCGCTGGGCTGAAAACAGCAGAATGAAATTTAATAGGGATAAATGCCAAGTTATACAAGTAGGAAAAAGAAACCAAATGCACAGTTACAAGATGGGGGATACTGGGCTCAGCAACACTACAGATGAGAAGGATCTTGGAATTGTTGTAGATCCCAAGCTTAATATGAGCCAACAGTGTGACGGGACTGCAAAATAAGCAAGCACTATTTTGGACTGCATTAATAGAAGTATAGCTTCCAAATCGTGTGAGGTACTGGTTAGGGTTAGGATGCTACATGCATACAAATGACACTTGCTGAAATTCCCTTTTCAATACAGCTCTTAAAGATACAGGAGCCCTGTCCTCCTTTCCATATGATCACTCTAACTAATTGAATGATTGTAATTTTTCCTGTTACCATAGTTCTTTAACTTCCATAGCCAGTGGTGTATATTTTTCTGTCTTTAACTCTTCCTTTTCTGCAACAGTTTTGTCATAGGTATTGTTATGTCATTGAGGTAGGTGTGTTTTTTCTTTGTTGTTTTTGACTGTCATGTCTGGTTGATTGCAAAGTATTGATTTGTCCCAGAATTGTTCTGTCCAAGTAAGGTAATATTTGAGTGTGTAGCGTGGCTTGGCTTGAGTGTGTCTGAATCTCCTAGGCTCTGAAAGCATCTTTCTGGAGAGCACCTGCTGGTTGCTTGTTCTCTGCACACTGAGGCAATGTAAATTCAGGATATACTTGGATAAAAGGAGGGAAAGATCCTTATCTAGCATTGTAATAATGGGCATCTGTTCTGGCCTATCTTTGTATTGTACTGACCATGGTCTTGTTCACATGGCTAATGAATCAGAGATATAATCACACATTGTTAGATTAGTTTCTCACTGATCAACCAGAAGTTGAAACAAGCTAAGAGGCGAGAAGTGACTACAACAAGCCTTTAGTCCATTTTGTTCCATGGCTAATGTTTGCAGGGTAATAATATTTTATACTCTTCCTTCATGCTAGGTTGCTAGTTTGTTGTACTAGATTTCTCTGCACTTGTCCACTGCTTCATTTGTTCAATGGTAACAGTATGCTGAATCTGTGAGTATGGATATGAGAAAAATGATGATGAAAGAGTGTTAAACGTTAGGAAAGTTGAGACTATTGTAATCCAGTGAAAGATTTGCAGTCAGAAAAGATATTTGAGGGAAGGGGAGACTCTATCACACAGAGTATAGTAAAAGCTTCAAAGAACAGGAAAAGCTACAAACGTAGAAGTGAGTGAAGTTAATTTCAGATACATTCAATGTCTCACTTGTTCTTTATTTCAGTGATTTTAACATTAAGATGTTGTGTAGAACAAGTTTGTCTTAATTGTATGCTGTGAAATCAGACATGTGACCAAGGCCATGTTTGGGTGGGCACACCCCCTTAGGGGCTGGACATGTTGATGGGCATGCCCCCTTGGGGGATGGACATGTTGGTGGGCACGCCCCCTTGGGGGTTGGACATGTTGGTGGGCACGCCCCCTTGGGGCGGCCATATTGTCCTCCTTTTTGGTTTCCAAAATATGGTCACCCTAATGATGATGAAATTTGTACCCTCCCTAGGTACACATTTCAGGCTGCGCTGTAGTTTACCTCCCTCCTAGCAATGAGGAAATCTCAGTTTAAAATAGATGATGCTCCAGCAGCACACAATAACACAGTATGTCAAGAGTTCATGATGCAACATTCAAAATATAAATAAGTCGCCCAAAATAGCCTCCTGATTTGTATATAGCAAGAGCAGCCTCTGTTGGGAAATTCCATTCATGGTGTACAAGGACCTAGTGACATAAAAGTCATGTATGCAATTTGCTCCTTTCACTTAGTTGTTGGAGCAATCTGGCTATCTGGACCCAATGAAATACAGCAGAGGCGCCAGATATGCCCTTATAGCCCCAAGGCTTGCAAATGTCGTATGTCTTTTAGGATCTGATGCAATGACAATGACAGCAGTGCTAGCACGGGACTACAAAACATAACTGCATTAAGTTGGCACTGCGGACAGAGGTGCCACTGCAGACAGGTAATATCAGCGTGAAAAGCCAATCCAAAATAAGGAGTGGTTTTGGTGCTGTAACCAGTCCCTGCAAAAGATAACAAACCTCTGCATTAAGGGAAATCCCGTTGTTTATCTGGCACTGTTGTGCTTCCTGTTTCTTTAGTGGGATTGATATGAATTGATATGAACTGGATTACATAGGAGTAGGCTGACCATATGAAAAGGAGGACAGGGCTCATGTAATTTTAACAGTTGTAGAGAAAAGGGAATTTCAGCCAGTGTCATTTGTATGCAATTAGTTCCTGGTGAAATTCCCTCTTCATCACAACTGTTAAAGTTGCAGGGGCCCTGCCTTCTTTTGTATAGGGTCACTCTAGTATAGTGCCTGCACCTTTAACTGTTGTGATGAAGAGGGAATTTCACCAGGAACTAATTCCATACAAATGACACTGGCTGGAATTCCCTTTTCTCTACAACTGTTACAGTGACATGAGCCCTGTCCTCTTTTTCATATGGTCAGTCTACATAGGAGGAGAGGAGCCAGGGAAAGTCCTACTGCTGTTTCCTGGGGCAACTTTAAACGGCAGACATAGTTGCTTTGAGGGAGCGCCTCCTCCCCTCCCTCCCTCCCTGGCATGTGTGCAAAGGAGGAGGGGGGTTCTTGTTGTCTGTTTCCTCACAGCCCACAGGAAAGCCAGGACTTCCTTCTGACTAGAAGTAAGAGTTTGCTGTAAGTATACAACCCTTGTCACACTTTCTTGGGAGTAAGTCCCATTGAACACAATGGGACTTACTTCTGAGTAGATACGTGTGGATCGTATATGCCTCCCTTTGTTGCAGGGAGGCATTTTACTTTCTTCTCCCTCTGTTCAAAGTCCTTCCTCGGCAGGTTCATAGTGCAATGCCAGCTTTACACAATGCCGATTTCATGCCATTAGGGGTTTATTCCAGCTTATCTGTGATGTATTTTAAAATGACATGGGGAAGGGGGATTCTAGGAAACTCCTGTTTGATTACAGCATCGTTAAATTGTCCCAGAAACTTTTGTGAGTGGCCAGAAATGAGTGTGCTATAAATAGCTCATTTAGAGAATACCAATGGAAGGTGCTTTACAGTACAATCCCATACAAGTCTATTCAGAAGTAACTGAACCCATTGTGCTCAATAGGACTTATTCCAAAGTGAGTCTGTGCTGGTTTCTCATAGGTCCACACAGCTGAGAGGAGCCAGTGGGTGGACACTGGTACAGGCACTCCAGCTAATTGGCTGAATCTGTGATGAATCTGTGAGGTTCTTGGAGTAAAAGGTCAAATCTACACCAAACAAGATATGATACTTTGAAAACAATTTGAAAAGTGTATATGGAGTGTGTCCTGGGCCCCAACAGTTGTCACTACTGTTATAAGCATTTTAAAGCAGTTGTGTAGATCCTGCCCAGGTGTCCTCTTTCCAGGACACCCAGCGCTCCCAGTTGTGCACTGTAGTACCAGAGTGGGAGAAGTCTCTATATTTAATAAGAATGAAAAAGAAGAGAACAAAACATTATCAAGTTTACCCAGAATGCCACAGCCAGATTGCTGCTGTCTGAACCAAGCAGGACAGATAACATTATGACAATTCTGTACCAGCGTCATTCATTATACATTTGTTTCTGGGCTCAAATCAAGGTTGGTGTACATGTTTACTGTAGACAATGCTGTACATATTTACTCAGAAGGAAGCTCTACAATGTTCAATGTGAATGTTCATAGGATAGCAGCTGGGTAGAGCAACCCTATCTTATACTGATGGCGTATGTGTGTTTGCGGGTGGAGTAGCTGCCACAAATTGTTATGGGCAAGGCAGGCGGTGGTGGTGGTGGTGAGACTGGTCAGCCATTGCTTTGTCCCTCCTATTGACTGCATCAGTTCATGGTGTGTGTTGGGGAAACAAATGGGCCTAGGATGTGATGTTTCCATGTCTGGGCCCTCCAGGCGTACCTGCAACACATCCCCAGCCTGCCCTGTTTCCCCCTTGTTCTGCCAGTGGGGATTCCTGTGGGTGGGACAGTGGACTTCTAGTGGTGTGTAGCTCAGCCTCCACTGGTGGAATGGCACTTCTGCTGCCTCCTGAGGCCCCTCTCACCAACTTACCAGCAAGGGTATGATTGCTCCCTTAGACTTGAAAGCCTTAAAATTTAAAACCTACTCCACAAAGGGAGAATGAGGCAAGTACATGAAGAAGAGGCAGGTGAATACCATTTGCTCCTCTGTCATCATGGGAAGGATGTGGGGCATGCAAAGGAGAAGGGGACTTGCCTGCGGTGAGGGAGAGGAGCTGCTTCCCTCGGCATGGGTAATTCCTGATGCCAGCTGCCCTCATCCAATCGCCTATATGCAGGGAAAGCTCCTGCTTTATCCAGTGTGAGCAATTCGAATGCCACCATTGCTGCCTCTCACTGTGCCCATGCTCCCCGCTACTATCTCCAATTGGAGATAACAACAGGAGTTCTGCTGCTAACATGGGCAATTCCTGCTGTTATCTCCTATCTGGATAGCAGTGAGGGGGGGATCCTCTGAGGGGACTCCTCCAGGGGGCATGGCTTGAAGCCTAAGCCCTACCTCCCTGGAGGAACCCCAAGAGGCTGCGTGGCCAGATTGGGGACCCTGCTGGCTGGATTAGGCCCATAGGCCGGGGGTTCTGCAACTGGCCCTAAATGGTTTGCAAATTAGGTAATTTTGGAATCAGCTCCACCCATGTGAATCTGTTTGGGAACTTTGCTCAGCTTCTGAGGCCATACTCTCACCACTGATGGAAGTTCTGTTGGTGGCGATAAGAGGGAGGGGCATTTAGATGGTAGAGCCCAGTTTATGGAATGACCTCCCCAGTGAGGTGCATTTGTCTTCGTCATTGCTTATTATTATTATTATTATTAAGATTGATATACTGCTGACCATATTTAAAAATATCTCTAAGTAGTCTACATTAAATTCATTATGAGATACATTAAAATTAAAATACATAACAATCCCTAAAACATTGATATAAAACATTAATTAGACAGTTTAAATGAGCAATTAAGACAGGTATGTTTTAACAGCCAAGTTTTGGTTAAGGAAACCCCTCGGGATTCTTTGTTTTTATTGCTTCTATATCTGTTCTGACTAGTTTTAAGCATCTCTTCGTTCATTATATTTTAATTTTTGTTTAGTGTTATGAGGTTGTAGTGTTTATTTTATTTGTTGTTAGCTGCCTTGTGTCTGGTTTGCAGAGAAAGGTAGAATAGATTTTTTTAAAGTTATAAATAAGTAATTAAATACACCCAGGCTTATTTTGTAAGTAGGCTAAAAAATCCCAAACATCTGTTCTCTTTCAACTTGCAGTTGTGAGGAAAAGAGTGTCCAGCAATCAACCTTCTTGAGAATGAAGACTCCAAAGGGAATAAGACTGTGGTGTTTGGTTCAAGAGAAAATTAGAGTTTATTTACAATCTGCACTTGAATGGATTTTCTTTAATGGATTTCCTCAGTAGTTTACAGGAGCAGGTCTCATAATGGCAAGGGTGCTGTTTAAACAAGCAATAAAATTTATTAACTTCTAGAAACATCCAAAAGCTCCTCAGGGCACAGAATGATACAAAAGCATTCCTCAGAACACAAATCACAGAATATAAAATACAAAGATTCACTGGTAGTTATTCCCGTTTGTCCACCAGTCTGTTTATCTTTGTTAATTCTCTACCAATTTAACGGATGTGAGTGTTTGCGCCAACACTGTGGAATGGGCTTGGGGTGTGAGAGCAATAATTTTACTTAGTTTGAGGTGCATTATAAATGACAACAACTTTATTGGCTACAGCTATGCCAGGAGTTTGGCACAGGACAATCATCTAGTCATTGGTCAGTCCAACCGCTTGGCCAATATCACCATCCCAGCCTGCATGGTGGGATAACATAGATGGCATGGCAGGAGTTTTCAGTCCAACACAGCACAAATCACTAACGGAAGCATATCCTGCAACCTGGGAGTGGCAGTTATGCCAGACCCTAAGTTGACTTGGGGCCTTGAAGTGACACCCCAAGATCCCTTATGGGAACCCCCCCCCCCAGTTGGGAACAGAGTGCCAACTAGGGATGTGCACTGGATCGGACCCGATCCACGATCCGAGTCCGGTCCAGTGGGAAATCGGATAAATTATCCGATTTCCGATCCCGCAGCTGGATCGGCCGATCCAATCCGAACCGGTCCGAAAAAGCTCCGAACCGGTTCGGCGGATCGGCGGATCGGCGGGCGCCCACTGGCGCCCACCGCCGCTTCCATTGGCGGGCGCCAGCGGGCGCCCGCCGATGAAAGTGGACAGCGGGGGGGGGGAGGAGGGGGGCACTTACCTTCTCGGCCCGGTGGCTCCCGTCCGGCGCCGGAGCCTACTACTACTAGCAGGCTCCGCGGCCTGCTCTAGGGTGGCGCGCCGGGTGATGTCATCACCCGGCGCGCTACTCTAGAGCAGGCCGCGGAGCCTGCTGGTAGTAGTAGGCGCCGGCGCCGGACGGGAGCCACCGGGCCGGGAAGGTAAGGAGGGGGTGCGTGGAGGGGAGGAGGGGGCGCGCGGAGGGGGGAGGGGGGCCCTTACCTTTCCGGCCCGGCGGCTCCCGTCCGGCGCCGGCGCCTACTATTCCCAGCAGGCTCCGCGGCCTGCTCTAGGATGGCGCGCCGGGTGATGTCATCACCCGGCGCGCTACTCTAGAGCAGGCCGCGGAGCCTGCTGGAAGTAGTAGGCGCCGGCGCCGGACGGGAGCCGCCGGGCCGGAAAGGTAAGGAGGGGGTGCGTGGAGGGGAGGAGGGGGCGCGCGGAGGGGGGAGGGGGGCCCTTACCTTTCCGGCCCGGCGGCTCCCGTCCGGCGCCGGCGCCTACTATTCCCAGCAGGCTCCGCGGCCTGCTCTAGGATGGCGCGCCGGGTGATGTCATCACCCGGCGCGCTACTCTAGAGCAGGCCGCGGAGCCTGCTGGAAGTAGTAGGCGCCGGCGCCGGACGGGAGCCGCCGGGCCGGAAAGGTAAGGAGGGGGTGCGTGGAGGGGAGGAGGGGGCGCGCGGAGGGGGGAGGGGGGCCCTTACCTTTCCGGCCCGGCGGCTCCCGTCCGGCGCCGGCGCCTACTACTCCCAGCAGGCTCCGCGGCCTGCTCTAGGATGGCGCGCCGGGTGATGTCATCACCCGGCGCGCTACTCTAGAGCAGGCCGCGGAGCCTGCTGGAAGTAGTAGGCGCCGGCGCCGGACGGGAGCCGCCGGGCCGGAAAGGTAAGGAGGGGGTGCGTGGAGGGGAGGAGGGGGCGCGCGGAGGGGGGAGGGGGGCCCTTACCTTTCCGGCCCGGCGGCTCCCGTCCGGCGCCGGCGCCTACTACTCCCAGCAGGCTCCGCGGCCTGCTCTAGGATGGCGCGCCGGGTGATGTCATCACCCGGCGCGCTACTCTAGAGCAGGCCGCGGAGCCTGCTGGAAGTAGTAGGCGCCGGCGCCGGACGGGAGCCGCCGGGCCGGAAAGGTAAGGAGGGGGTGCGTGGAGGGGAGGAGGGGGCGCGCGGAGGGGGGAGGGGGGAGGGGGGCCCTTACCTGCCCGGCCCGGCGGCTCCCGTCCGGCGCCGGCGCCTACTACTACCAGCAGGCTCCGCGGCCTGCTCCAGGGTGGCGCGCCGGGTGATGTCATCACCCGGCGCGCTACTTGAGAGTAGGCCGCGGAGCCCGCTGGTAGTAGCCGCCGGCGCCGGACGTGCCGAGAAGGTAAGTGGCGGGGAAGGGGGCTTACCCCCCCCCCGGAGCCGTCCGCTTCTATCCGCTGGCGCCCGCGGGCGCCAGCGGATGGAAGCAGGCGGCCCCAGGGGGGGTAGGGAGCGCGGGGGAGGGGGTTTACCTGCCGGGGCCGTCCACAGCGGACGGCCCCGGGGGGGGGAGGGAGTTAGGCCCCCCCTTACCCACCCGCCGCCATTTTTTCCTCATAGACTTGCATTGCAATGCAAGTCTATGGGGAAAAAAATGGCGGCCGATCCAAAAATGTACGATTTTTGGGTCGGGATCGGACTCGATCCGGTCCGGGGGGCCTCCGATTTTGTCCGAACCGGTCCGGGACAAAATTGGAGGTCCCGATCCGGGTCCCGATCCGATCCGGGGGGTCCGTGCACACCCCTAGTGCCAACCTCTTCTCACCTATTATGGATCTGTCCCAATGCTTCAAGGTCAGGTCATTCCATTTAATGCCTAGAAGTGGTCAGAGGAAGACAGTTCCCTCTCTGGTTTGTGCCCAAGCCCCATCTCCATGAACCAGCTGTCGCAGCTGATTGGCTCCAGGGACCATATATGTTTCACAGCACAACTGAGTGTTGAACCAGGTAGTTGAGCATCAAAGGATAAGTGTGAAGTTCCTTGTGCTCCCCCAGCCACGTGGCAGGCACAAAGGAAGCTCCAGGGCATGGAGTTAAATCAAAACTATGTTCTTAGAAAAAGTGCCTTAACAGGACAAGTAGCCATTTTATGATCTCATTCTCTATAACATGTTGGTGTCATACCAGTATTCACAGAGAGCTCTTCTTTTACCAGTGGCACATGGAAGAAAGAAGTAAACTGACAGAAAGAATTCTTGCTACAGACAGGAGAGCAGAATGAGCTGTACTGGATGGCGTATGTAGAAACAGAGGAAGCTGGCTTATACCAAGTTAGGTCACTGGTTCATCTAGCTTGGTATTGTCTACACTGATTGGATGATGGGGATTGTACCTGGGATGGGGCAGGACAAGTTTGGCCTGATCACAGCGTCCTCCAAAGGTAGGCACATGCAGTCATGTAATTAACACTTGAGACTTGTATCCAAGTCCCAACACCTCAAAATCGATTGCTTCACAAAGATAGGGAAGTAGGGATTTGTGGGGGCTTTAACAAGGCTTCTTGGACTGATCTTGTACATTACCCTGGGATGTTGCCTACTTATCTTAGGGCACCCAGCCTTTGAAGGGTTCCTTCACCTCACATCTCATAAAGAGGTGCCTCTCTTTCCACAAACTGCTTTTCCTGCTTTGCAATCATCTTCTCAGGGGAGGGACTACATTTCTTCACTAGCATCCTTAATGAGTTATGATGAAAACCCAGGTTCATTAATGGTGGCACACAAACCCTCTTGCACAACCTCTCTGCTGTTTCATGGTTTTATTAATTTATGTTTTATTGCATTTTTTAGTGTGTGTAAGTTTGGATCTTAAATTTTACTGGAAGCTACCCTGGGATAAGGGTTTATGAAGGATGATATGCAAATACTAGGCAAAGCAATCCTATGGTCCAGGGAGACTGTCCCAGGGACCATAGAATTTCTGAGATTCCCCCTCTTGAAGCCATAGACACTGCTATAACTTTGGGAGGAGGATTACATGATCTAATGCCTTTTCCCTTCCCCAATCTTTCACCACCACATCTTTTGCAGTGCCTGCTTTTCGGGGTTGCAAAAGCAGCTTCCAAGGACATTGTAGAAGTAAAAGGGGGTGTTCAAGTTTGTGAGGAAGGCAGGGGAGAAGAAATCAGGATACAAAAAAATCCTAGCCTCTCCAGCCTTGCCCCCACCCAGAACTCTGCTCTATGGACCCATCTACAGGAACAAGTACAAAAAAGGACATAGAGGTGAAAATCACCTCTGTTTCACCTCCCGCTCTGCAATCAACTGCCTGGCAGGGGATAGAATACTCAGAAGCCTCTGAGATTAGAGGCTTCCATCTAGTGGGTGTCAACTTGAACATGGTTGTTCCCTAAGTAAATCAAGAAAATGACTGATGAGAAACAGTCCCAGATCTGAAGCTCCTGTTGGTCCTTTATCCTATTCCTCAGTGGCTGCAAGGATCCATCATATGGAAAGCAAAACAACAACAAAAAAACCAATAGGCGAATTGAGGAATTAGGTCTGCAATTTTAAACGTTCTCATTAGGGGAAAAGATCACTTGAACACAATGAGGCTAATAGCTGTGTAAACATATGTGGAATTGCACTGTTAGTAAAAGAGATTTTTTTCTACCCACTGGGCGCGAAGGTAGAGATCATGCTCCCCGCCTCTCTCTGAACTGGTGTTTATCTGAGGTTAAAGGAGATCAGTAGCCTGAACTGTCTTCCTTTTATGAGGCTGTAGCAAATCTTGAGGTTTGAATCCTTCGCCTTCAATACTTTTCCTTAGATGAACCAGTTCAAATTTCCTTACCTGTAGCACATGTGACAGTGTGGCATTTCCTTTTACACACCCATTCTTTATCTGAAATTTTAATGAAAATCTGCAGAAAGCCACACTTTAATAGTATTGTCTAGCTGCTCCAGTGCACTCTGCCTTCTACCCCTTTAATTTAGTCTTATCTATCTTCCATGAGGGTCCATCAGATGCAGCACTAGCAAATTTATGATGCTAGGAGCAAGATATATTACTTTTGAGGCTTCAGACATGGACATTTCAGGAACGTAACTGTTTCCAGTAGTTCTGAAATTATCAGGCTTGAAATGCAGAGTGAACTAGCAAATGCCTTTTCATGCTTCCTATCAGCCATTGATACATTTTAGGAAATCTGTGGGTAACTTTTGCTTCAACAGAATGTGCATAGGCATTTTTGTGTGTGTAGCAAACCAAGCGGAATTTAATAATGTGAACCACTATTTAACATATCTTCAGTCTTACATCCAGGATAACATTTCCACAGGGGGTTAAAAAAAAAAGGTTACAAAGTACTTTTCAAAATATTGATAAATTTGTCTCTGATAAAATGCATTGTTTGTCTGTCCCACTTTTTTCTGCATTTGGATTTTAAAAATCTCAAGTTCTTTCCCTCCCAAATATGAAGAACATTGCCATTTTGAAAAATTCTTATCAAAACCGATCTGAAACAAAATTTTCACCCATGCCTAGTCGTGCTTGCTGATTGCCTTGTAAGTGTTCCAAATCTCTTGTCAATGACAGCCCCATGTAGAATGCATTGCAGTAATCCAGCCAAGATAGGACAAGAGCACAAGGAACTCCATAGGATAACGCAATGGAACTCAACATATTGCTCAATGAGTCACAGCAGAATGAACGTGTGAACTGCCTCCACTCTCATGTGTGCTAGGTTTGAGATATTTTGAGGTGGGGTAAAATCTTTGCTTGTTATATTTGAGCCATTCCACAAAAGCAAGTTTATTTATTTATTTATTGCATTTTTATACTGCCCAATAGCCGAAGCTCTCTGGGCGGTTTACAAAAAATAACACTTGTTTCAGTCACTGAGTGATGAACAAAGATGTGTGAACTTACTCTTCAAGTCATCTTCTCGTATGTGAAGAGAGTGCATATCTGGTGCAATTCAACAATGAAGAGGGAAAAGAATCATATAGCTCTCCACTGACTTAAAGTCCCAGCAAAATAATGGATGCACGTATGAGTAGACCCTGTGAAACTCAAAGCCAAACAATACATAGTTCTAATGAGATTTTTCAAGGGATTCTCCAAATTTGCTAAGAGGTGTAAAACTCAATCCTAAGCATATGTACTCAGAAGTAAGTCCCTTGGAGTTCAGGGGGAATTTCATTCCCAGGTAGATGTGATTAGGAGTTTTAGATCTCCCAGCAGCCTGAGGCAACTGGAGTTTTAGATCTTCATTGTCACCTGAAATGATTTGAACTGCATTTATGTAAATATATGTATGTATGTATATTATTTACATGCCACCCAATAATAAAGAGTTCTTGGGGTGGTTCACAAAATAAAAACAACAATTTAAAAGAAACAAGAAAATATGTAAAACGATAGGTTTAATATAGCACTAAAACAACTTTGAGGTAAGATCCGAAACAAGACTTTAAAACAGCAAAGAGTGGAGGATAAAACAACAGAGCTTAGAACAAGATTTAAAAAGTGGCAGCAAGATTTAAAAAACCTGGGGGGAAAGCCTGGCACTGAAAAAAGCTATTGCTAAAGAAGAATGAGGTGGTGGAAATGCAATCAGCTCTTTCTCTCCCTCATTTGTGTTTGAGAACACTACAAAGTATCTTCTTTATTACCTATACTATATCTAATCTTAAACCACTAACATTTCACACTGATTTCTCCAGTCAGTAAATTTAAACGAAACAATACCAAATAGCAAATGGTATGATTAAGTGCTTGAGAAATGAGCTAATCTATTAGGTATAACTTTCCTCTTGTAGAGGGTTCAGGTCTGCCCGCTCCTTTCTCTCTCACCTCCATTCCCACTGCTAGCCAGTAACAGAAACAGCTTTTCACATGCCTGTGTTATTATTCAGAAAACTGATGTACCTTTAGCTGCCGTGGATAATAAAATGCATTTGAAAAGTATAGTGCTGCATTTGAGAAACTGTTAAAAAGATTGGAAAAAAGGTTAGATAGACATGAAAAATGTGCTGTGTGCACAGGAGAAATAATGACAAAATCCAGTTTTGAACAGGAAGGCGTGATGGCTAAAGCCATTTGAAATTATGCAAAAAGGACCATTTTTATCCAATATACAAAACTTCAGTTTCTGTAAATGAGGAATATAATATAGAAATATACAAGCCAAATGGATACTTCCCATGTTCATCTCAAAGATTATATTAAGCTTTTTGAATAAGAGTTGTAGTTATTATTTTGTAAAATAAATTAGAGTACAATCCATCCCAAGCAAATGTTTAACTCTCTTCCATTGGCATGGGGAACTTAAAAGTGCTTTGGCTGAATGCTAGAGGCACCTGAAAATGCTTAATCTTCCCATAGTTATTTTGGGGGAAATGGAACGGCTGGCTAGTTTGATTGGAACCAAATTCTGTTCAGATTATGTCCTTCCCCTTCTGCCAAAAGTATCTGGGGGGCTGTTTTGATTGCGATGCATTGGCACTGTGAGCTTCCAAAACCCTGTTCTTGCACTCCTGTGGCGTTCTCCCCACACCACAGAGCAAGTGCAGGCTTTGCATCCATATATCAATCAGAGGAGGAGCCGCCCCCACCCCATGCACCACCGATCTACACTCCACCATGCCACCATGTGCCGCCGCCCGGATTATTTCCACCTTACCTTGTGAGGCTTTCCATGTCAAGCGTTCCAGAGGCTACTTGGTTCACTGGCCTGCCCCTCCCTCTGTCCAGGCAGATGGTGCCATCTGCCTGGTCATGACTCCTTCACGACTCAGGAGCAGCGACAGATGGCAGATGCGCCATTTTCGTCTCACTCCAGAGAAAAAAGTCGGGGTAAATCCCTGACTTTTTTTTATTTCAGAGCTTTGGGGGAAAGCCCTGGGATGGCTCCGCAGTGGCTTTTGCATCGTATAAACAACACGGCGCCACTGTGGAGCCATCCCTGGGCTTTCCCCACATATAGACAGCCCCTGGGTTAAATATATAGCTTACCAAGATATTTACATTGATTTTATTCTTGAAGAGGTTAGTGCAGATAATGTATTTGCATACAGAAGGTCCCAACTTCAGACTCTGATATCTTCATTATCTCAGGTTCCCTTGACAAAACACTTCCGGCTCAAGTGATTTTGGGCTAATTAGACAAATGGTCTGACGCTGTACAAGGCAGCTTCATATGTTTATAGCTTTCTCTTCTCAGCCTTATGAAAAGCTCTGTAGATAAAGGGTTGTAACCTATGGTGACCCTTTGCTGATGGAAGGCTCTTTAATCTAACAGGCCCCCAAACCTACTACAGAAGGTTGTGGGACCTTTCAGAGGATTGTGGGTTGTATTGCTGGGGGCTGCGGGTGGGAGGGTGCAAAAATGGTCCTGTTGCACTGGTGGAAGTTTCCACTGAATCAAAAAGCCTTCTATCAGTGGAGGAACACCACTGGATACAATCTCCATAGCTTGCACATGATTACCAGTATCATTCCCATTCTCTTCCCATTAGTGTTTCCTCCTACCCTTATTTTAATCAGTATGTGCATAATATGGCATGTGGGGTAGCCTGGTGGTTCAGTTCAGGGGTTTAGTTCAGCCTGCTATTAATTCAGCTGTATCGTTTTCCTTACCATAGACCTGTAGCTTTTGTACTAAGTTTCCCTCCACAACTAATTATATACATATCAGCTTTTAACTCTCCCAGATGAACTATGATTGTAATTAATTTGACTTAGATGTTTTCTTTCCATGGATACATCTGAATGCTAACACACTGTTAATGATATCAGTGCCAAGTAAAACATGGAGCAACTGAAGATTATAAAGATGAAACAAATTTGATTTACCCCTCTGAAGTTAACTATACAAAATTCTGAAAAATGTGGAAAGAGAAAATGCATGCTTTGTTTTGATAACAAAAAAAAGGAGAAACAGGTTCTCAGGATGCTAAAATACTTTATTTCAAAGCCCAACGTGTTTTGGCCTGTGTTGTTTTTAAGGCCTTCTTCAGGGGGATGTAATATTAAAAATACATTAAATTAAGTTTGCAGGAATAACACATCACATAGACAAATTAATATATATGTTTAGAGGTTAGTTAGGCATATTGCTACAAAGGCTTGTGCCCATGTGTAAGTTTTTTAAAAATATATTATTACAACATGAAGGTTCTGGGGCCTGTCCACATTACACATTAAAACTTGTATAAATCATATAAAAACATTTTAACAAAAGTATAATATACAGATTCTTACTTGATAAGAGATGTCTGCAGAAATACTCCTAACTAGGGATGTGTATCATAGCGTTAAAATGTACGATAACGATATTATAGGGTCGTTATCATGCATGTGTTTAACGCTGACAATATGATACAAAAACCTATGATAATCATCGGAGACAATAATTTTCAGGTGATTTTATCATTTTATCGGACTGCCATATAAATATACCTATAACTTCTGTATTTTAAAAGTTAGAGGCTTGAAACTTGGTCACAGTGCTTATGGGGTATGCCTAAATATGTGTATGAAATTTGAGATCGATCCATCCAATCCTCGATTTTATATGTTTTTTTAAAGATCATTTCCGTTCTGACAGGTCTGAATGAACGCACGTTGCGAGCTGTCATTCTGATCTGTAAGAACTGAAACAATCTTTAATAAATTCATATAAAATCGAGGGTTGAAGGGATCGATCTCAAATTTGGCACATATGTGTAGCAACATGTGCTACACATATGTGCCAAATTTGAGATCGATCCCTCCAACCCTCGATTTTATATGAATTTATTTATTTATTTATTACATTTGTATACTGCCCCACAGCCGAAGCTCTCTGGGCGGTTTACATAGGATTAAAAACAATTAAAAACAATATACAAAAATTAAAACAGCAAAAACATACAACATACGCACAATCTGTACATTTAAAAACCAATACAACACTTCAAAAAGCTACAAAAACAAAACAAAACAAACCCAGGCTCCTCAGATATTGCCAAATGCCTGAGAGAAGAGGAAAGTCTTGACCTGGCGCCGAAAAGATAACAATGTTGGCGCCAGGCGGGCCTCGTCGGGGAGATCGTTCCCCAATTGGGGAGCCACCACAGAGAAGGCCCTCTCCCTTGTTGCCGATCTCCGAGCTTCCCTCGGAAGAGGCACTCGGAGGAGGGCCTTAGATGTTGAACGTAGTGTTCGGGTAGGTTCATGTCGGGAAAGGCGTTCCATCAGGTATTGTGGTCCCAAGCCGTGTAAGGCTTTATAGGTTAAAACCAGCACCTTGAACTGGGCTTGGAAACATACAGGCAGCCAATGCAAGTGGGCCAGAGTAGGTCTTATATGTTCGAACCTACTGGTTCCAGTTATCAATCTGGCCGCTGCATTTTGCACAAGCTGCAGCTTCCGAACCACCTTCAAAGGCAGCCCCACGTAGAGTGCATTGCAGTAATCTAACTTGGAGGTTACCAGAGCATGGACAACTGAAGCCAGGTTATCCCTGTCCAAATAAGGACGTAGCTGGGCCACCAACCGAAGTTGGTAGAAGGCACTCCGTGCCACTGAGGCCACCTGAGCCACAAGTGACAGAGATGGTTCTAGGAGAACCGCCAAGCTTCAAACCCGCTCCTTCAAGGGGAGTGCAACCCCATCCAGAACAGGTTGAACACCCTCCATCCGGTCAGCGGAACCACCCACTAACAGCGTCTTAGTCTTATCTGGATTGAGTTTCAGTTTATTAGCCCTCATCCAGTCCATTGTCGCAGCCAGGCACTGGTTCAGCACATCCACAGCCTCACCTGATGAAGATGAAAAGGAGAACTAGAGCTGCGTGTCATCAGCGTACTGATGACAACGGTCTCCAAAACTCCGGATGACTGCACTCAACGGTTTCATGTAGATGTTGAACAGCATGGGGGACAAAACTGACCCCTGCAGAACCCCATACTGGAGAATCCACAGGGCCGAGCAATGTTCCCCAAGCACCACCTTCTGGAGCCGACCCCCCAAGTAGGAGTGAAACCACTGCAATGCAGTGCCTCCCACTCCCAACTCAGCCAGTCGTCCCAGAAGGATACCATGGTCGATGGTATCGAAAGCCGCTGAGAGATCAAGGAGAATCAACAGAGTCACACTCCCCCTGTCTTTCTCCCGACATAGGTCATCATACAGGGCGACCAAGGCTGTTTCCGTACCAAAACTTGGCCTGAAACCCGACTGAAATGGATCCAGTCAGTCTTATCCAAGAGTGCCTGGAGCTGGCTCGCAACCACCTGCTCCAGGACCTTGCCCAGGAATGGAACATTTGCCACTGGCCTGTAGTTATTAAGATTTTCAGGGTCCAGGGAAGATTTCTTTAGGAGTGGTCTCACTGCCGCCTCTTTCAGGAGGCCTGGGACCACTCCCTCTTGCAAAGAGGCATTAATCACTTCCCTGGCCCAGCCAGTTGTTCCATCCCTGCTAGCTTTTATTAGCTAGCAGGGATGGAATTTATTAAAGGTCGTTTCAGTTCTTACAGATCAGAATGACAGTTCGCAACGTGCGTTCATTCAAACCTGTCAGAACGGAAACGATCTTTAAAAAAATCATATAAAATCGAGGGTTGGAGGGATCGATCTCAAATTTCATACACATACATAGGCATACCCCATAAGCACTGTGACCAAGTTTCAAGCCGCTAACCTTTAAAATACAGAAGTTATAGGCATTTTTTCTTTAATAATAGGGCTGCAAAAAATATCGTTTTTTCACGATAATTATCGTGAAGACGATACAGTTCACCTACGATATGAATGAAGACGATAATTGTTTGGTCTGAAATGATGATAACGATCAATGATAATATTTTTTGGCGTGCACACCCCTACTCCTAACAGGCTCCTACAATCCCACCAAATATGTGGATATGTCACACGAACAGGGTTACGCAGATACTTGAACAGGATACAGTAGCCTAGCAATTGCATGACAAGTGAGCTAGATTCTTTAAATAGCTCTGCACACTGTAAGATCATGACTCTGACATCCAGCCCACTATTTCTGATGCCTTGTAGCTGCTCAAGGTAGTGAATCACCTTCACCTTCACAGTTGGCTTGTAACCTCTCTGCTGCAATGTACACATTCAGCAGGGATGTTGAAAAAAACACTGAAGTTCAGATACTAGCATAGAAATAAAACTGACATTTAATTTCTACTTCTATGTTCACTGAGGATGTCTACTAAATCCACCGATATCAGCGTTGGTATTTTCTTATACATTGAAAAAGGTTTAATGCCATTTTAAAGAAGGCAGGTCCTTCATCCAATCTGTAATGTTACAAATACAAGCAGACCATATCTAATTAAAGAAATAATTGAGTTAGTACAGATGACTCAAGCAAAGTAGTGAACTATGCCGCATACTAGAAGGTAGAAGAGCATTAATAAATGTTCTCGGAACTATCCACAATATATAGGAGTCATACATTATCTGTAAGTCACATATATGAGTTCTTGAAACTATCCACAATATATAGTTCACATATATGTCACATATATGAGTTCACACATATATGTGTTCTTAAACCTAACCACAATATATAGGAGTTATACGTTATCTGTAAGTCACATATATAAGCTCCCATGAATTGATCTGAGGCAGCAGCATGTGTTTGTTGGGCAGGGGGTTGTTAATCCCTTTCTAAGTACTCTCATGTCTAACCTACAATAAGAATTATTGCCTTGCACTTTTTTTTGTACTCAGAGCATTAGCTAGAAACTGAACATCTGTACTTTTTGCATCTTTGGATTTTCCTAGGTGAAAAGATTGGCATTCTGTGATGGATAAAGTGTGATGGATAAAGGAAATCTGTAGCTTCTCATTACATTGCTAAATAATTCTTCCTCCTAAGCGTTACAGGACATTGGCACACATGACTATTGCAACAAATCAAGGATTAGACTGGCAAAAAAAACACCTGAGACTCATTTTATCCTTAGCAATACAGATCAGACAAAGAAAGATTGGAGGGTTTTTACAGAAACCTCTGGATTTTTTGCCTTATGACATCTCTTTGGATAATTGTGAGTCATATGGATTCTCTTCATTCATCTTACCAGGTAATTTCTTTCCTTTTGCCAATCCAGAGAGCAAGACGCTTTCTGATTTTAAAAGTTGGATTAATATGATCATTGTATTAATATTTTGTTCAGGGCTTTATCTCTGAAAACTGATATAATTGTGAGTCAAAACTGGTGTCAGGGTTTGGCATTGTTGGGCACCTGTGATGGCTCCACACTTCAATAAAGGGCCTATAGCTGTCCAATAGAATCACTTTCTCTGAAGATTCCATTTGCAATTCAAAGAAAGATGCCACTGTCACCACTGGAAGCTTCCTTTAATGAAAATAGCAGCTTAGTAGAAGGGATTTTGTCAGGACCTGGACAGGAAGAGAAAGAGTTACACTCTCCCTCACCATCTGCCATAGTCCTAAGGGTGCTCAAGATTCCCCATGGCAGGTATTTACATAAAAATATACACATTAATTAAGAATGTAAGAATGCAAGAACATAAAAAGATCCCTACTGGATCAGACCATACAATGACTAGCTATTACAATCAGCCTTAAAATCAAGAACTCGAGCATTACATGGTCACTGGTGATATTAAGAACATAAGAAAAGCCAGGCTGGATCAGACCAGAGGACCATCTATCCAGCACTCTGCTCACACAGTGGCCAACCAGTTGTTGATCGGGAACTCACAAACAGGGCATGAGTACAAAAGCACCCTCCCACCCATGTTCCCCAGCAACTGGTGTACTTAAGCTTACTGCCTCTGATACTGGAGGCAGCACATAGCCATCAGGACTTGGACCCATTGATAGCCTTCTCCTCCAGGAACTTATCCAACCCCCTTTTTAAAGCTATCCAAATTGGTGGCCATCGCTATATCTTGTGGTAGTGAATTCCATAATTTAACTATGCATTAAACTATGCCTTAAATGTTGCATTAAAATAATTCTATAGTTTAAGTATTCAGCAATTCTAAGCTCACAAACAAGACAGGAGTGCAACAGCACCATCTCACTTGTGTTCCCCAGTAACTGGTATACAAAGGCATACCACCTCTGATCCTTGAGGTAATATATAGCAATCACGACTAGTAGCCCCTGAGAGCCTTATCCTCCATGAACGTGTCTAATGTGTGTAGACTTCTGCTTTGGTCACTGTTTGCCACACATCATAACCAATCCTGCATATATTATGCAATACCAAAGAAAACTGACACCTGTAACCTGTATTAATTATGCAAGTTAAGGAAATTAGCATATATTCATTTAATTTGCATAATGTAAAACAGAGCAGTCATGGGAAGACGAAAGGAGCCTTGCAGTTCTAAAACATCAAGCAACCCTATTAAATAAGTTCTTTGTATCTTCTTTGTTTTTTTGCAGCACGTAGAGAACATGCAACTCTTGTACAAAGCCAGCAAATGAATAACATAATGACAGGACTTCTGGCACATACTGGCAGACTCCAAGGAGGTAATCTTTTATTACGCATTAATGCTGATGTCATTTTCTATATGATGGAAATGACCAAAGTTAATGAATATCAAGAGCAGAAATTGAAGGGTTATTCTGAACATATTTTGCAGATTTCTCAAAAACGAATGAAGGTCTTTATTAATACAGCCCAAGTATGCAGCCCCATAAATCCTAGACTCTACTGAAAAATATCCATCTGCTGAAAAGGAATGCATGTTCACAAGAAATTAGTGAAGTGAACTTAAAAATGGTATGAGATTCTGGGAGTATTTTTCATCAATGCAGCCCTTGGTTCAGATCTAGGTGGATGAAGACTGTGATGCATCTTTATTAGTTTTTATATTGCATGCAACAGCACTGCACCTTAAGAATATGGAGAGAAGGACCGCAATTAGCATTTCTGACCGATATTTGAACTTTGATAACGAAGCTTTTCATCTTCATTTCCCCATTTGGCCTGCGATGAACAGAGAATGAAAACTGCACCACTGAGCTGCAAAGCCACCAGGGAAAGGTAAATGCTTCCGAACGCAGGTATCAGGACAGCAGAAGTAGTTGCAAAATGATTTTTTAAAAATGTGCCAATTGTCTCATGAATGTATGTCACTTCTTTATTTTTAGTTCACGCCCAAAATCCATGTGTGTACAAGCAAGAGAAAACTGGCTGGCAAGACTTGATAGAAAATACTGGATTGGGTTCATTGTACTGAAAACTGCACAAGAAAACGAGAGGGTAATTTGAACAGAAGTGCAGATCCTCAGGCCCTCCAAGGGTCTCGATCTATCCCAATCAGGGCTCCTCAGATGTCCATGCCCCTTCCCCTGGCACCGCCCCCTTCCCCCATCCACTGATCATATTGTTGTTTTACTGGCTGTTGTGCAGCATTTCCTCCATTCTAAATGGTAGAAATGTCTCTCCTCCTACTTAGTAAGGCCTTTAAGGCAGGGGTCCCCAGACCGTGTGTAGGGTGACCAGATCACCCGGGGTTTCCCGGTCCTAACCGGGAAACCTGGGGTGATCCAGCCACCAACCCCCCAAAAAACCAGCCCGGACCTACCGGGTCCTCTACCGCCGCTCTCCGCTGCCACCGTGTGATGGTGACCTCCTGCAGCCCCCTCGCGGTGACCCCCCGACCCCCCACCTGAAACAAACCCCACCACCAAGCCCCTCCCCAAAAAAGGAGCCCGGACCTACCGGGGTCTGCCACTCTCCTCCGCTCTCCTCCGCCGCCAGGTAACGGTGGCCCCCCGCAGCTCCCTCACGAGTGAGGAGGCTGTGGGGGTCATGCAGTGGTGGAGGAGAGTGGCGGCGGCAGCAGAGGGTGGCGGAGAGAAGCGGCGGAGGACCCGGTAGGTCCGGCCTGTGTTTTTTTGGGGGTGGGTGGCTTGGTGGTGGTGGGGTTTGTTTCGGGTGGGGGGTGGCGGGAGGTATCTGCTTGCTGGCCGCATGGTGGGCGGCCTTTTTAAAAAAATATATTTTGTTTTTTTTTGGGGGGGTGGGCAAGCCCCCTTTGGTCTGTGGAAAAATTGTCTTCCACAAACTGGTCCCTGGTGCCAAAAAGGTTGGGGACCGCTGCTTTAATGTACAGTATGCTGGTTTCCTCTATGGTTTTGGCACCTGTCCTTTTGCCTTTGTCCTTCATTCCTAGAATGGGAGGGCAGTTTCAGCCCTCGGGCTGAAAGAAGTTCAACACACCCTTGCCTTAATATAACAGATACAACCGGAGAACAAAACATTGATTGAAAGCCTCCAGTAATGATATAACTGTAGCGATGTTATGACATCCAAATGCACGCTGTGGGGCCCAGGGCACCATCTGCTTCCCTTGCCTAGCAGTGTTCTCACAATAGGAAAGTCTCCCCCTGATATAGCTATACCTGTGAGAAGTAGTGGCTGGATGGAAGAGGTTGTGCCACCTCTTCCCTTCTATGGCCCTATTGGGCCGCTTTTGGAAGCAACTCAGTGCTCAGGGGACTTCCTAGGCATTGGAGGAAGTTTTGCATTGGCCAGTATTCTGCAAGGATTTGCCAGGTGGCCATGTGTCCTTTTTTAAAAAACAGAGGACAGTCCTCTATTTGAAGGGCTGCGAGAAGACTGTCTTCTATGTGAAGGGTTGTTCTGTCCCATTCCTGTTTACACAGCGCATAAATTATGGAATTCACTACCACAAGATGTGGTGATGGCCACCAATTTGGATGACTTTAAAGGGGGGATGGATAAATTCCTGGAGGAGAAGGCTATCAATGGCTACTGGCCCTGATGGCTATGTGCTACCTCCAGTATCCAAGGCAGTAAGCCTATGGGGAACATGGGTGGGAAGGTGCTGTTGCACTGTGTCCTGCTTGCATGACCCTGCTTGGTTGACAGCTGGTTGGCCTCTGTGTGAACAGTGTGATGGACTGGATGGACCGTTGGTCTGATACAGCATGGCACTTCTTATGTTCTTAAAGATAAAGAACTGCATGAATTGTTGCACACTAACAGTTAGCTGCTGGAGAGCAGACTGCTCAGGCAGGCACACAGGTCACCTGCTCACAGTCTTGCACAGGATGGTGAGATGGACTGTTGGATTTTGGCCTATGGGCAGAATCCAATAGGGTGCTCATGCCCCTGTGGATCATCTTATGCCCTGCCAATCACATTGCGAAAGCATCCCCCACCAAATGTGTGATGGCAGTTTAGCACTTCTGGGGCCATGAACAGAAACACTTTTTTCTGGAAGGAGGCAGGTCAGCGGAGTTTGCATAAGGGAACTCTTTGAGCCCCAATTCTGTTCATTTTGGTGCTTCTCCTAGGAAGCACTAACTCTCCATTTTATAAGTGGTGGGTCAATTCCCATGGAATTGGCAAGATCCACTACTTGTGGAAGGGAATTGGAGGGGCAGAAAGGAATCGTTTGATTCTGCCCCAAATATTTATTTATCTAGTTTAGTTATTTTAAAAATTATGTCCTGCTTTTCAAAGATATACCACAACATAATTTAAAAATATACATACAAAAATATCAATAAAAAGGACTAATAATATAGTTTTAAAAAATGGTAGGATTTTCAGTCTAGCCAGTTCAGTAAATATGGAGACAACGTGAGCATGAGGGTTTGCTGCAGAGGCTACGCTGTTTCATTCCCACCTATGATAGGTGATCCATTGATGTTTCGGTGTAGCTATTTTAGATTAGAGGTTTGGCTGTAAACTACCGTTAGGGATAACTAGGCACCAATATTATTAGAGGCATTTTCCTCCCAAAGCAGAGTTCTATATATACTGAAATGTACGTGGACATATTAATTGGTTTAAAAACGATTAATATTTTAGAGGTACACAAAGGTAAAATAAAAATAAAACCAAATCATAGCCAGCTCAAAGCTTTCATCAATGAATTATCTACTACCAAGACTGACAAGCTAATTGAATGTGTCAGTAAGAAAAGAAGTGATATATAACCATACAATTTCCATTGCACAAAACACTATTTTTAGTGCTTCCATCTAGTTCTGAAAAGTCATTTTTCGTATCCAATTATGGACAAAAGGGAGGCCCTTAAAGTTCTTGAATCCATGACTTCTTTAATTTTAAATCTTGCCCAAATGGCTGCTTTTCACAGAATGATGGCTAAATGATATACAGCCACTCACTAGGAACGACTGTCTTGCTCTCAGTCAAGAAACTCGATAAAAGATTAAAATCTGTGGAACATGTAGACTTATTGAGGATGTAAGAGCAAGAAATGTGCTGTATTAACTAACAATGTGTTTAAATGGGACCCCAAGTCAGATGTCTGGGTTAACAAACAAAGAGATCTACTATAGAATGGACACTTCTCAATGCCAAGAATATAATTGCTCACAGTTATGGGATTTCCCCCTCATGACAAATGTTTCTAACCCAGGAAGATAATTGAATAACATTTCTGGGCACAGATGTGCTTGGAAGGTATATACTACTGATGGCCTTCATGTGTATGTCAGTAAGAAATTTTCTGTGCCTTGTTCTGGAGACAGGCTTGATCTACACTTCTGCTTTATAGAGGTATTGAAGTGCACTGATAACTGCTGGGGCACATCACACATTCCATATGCTGCTTTCATAGTGTTATTTCCTGCTTTTCATTCCACATTATCCAAAATACGGCAACAAATGGGATTGTGTGTCCTACAAGGTATCAATGTGCAAGAAGGATATAGCATTACCATGATGGAATTGCAATGATTTGACACAAGGTGTTGAACTGGCCACAGATTCTTTGAAATAATACTGTGTGTATTTTTTGTGAGGTTTACAAGATGCAGCATTATAAGGTTAGAGAACTGTGGAATGTCTCCTACTATATCCATGGTGCCTATCCATGGAAACTCTGCAGAATATCTCAGATATATATGGAGTTTCTGAACAACTTCCTCACATTAGTGTGGTTCCCCACCACCACTAAAAAGCTATTCTCTCCTCTTCCCCACCCTTCCTATTTGTTTGTGCTATGCATTGTGCATCCAACCATTGGTCCTGGAAACCGTCTGAAACTTATCATCATTTGCACTTCTACAGTACAGGGATTTCTGAACAAATGGCCAGGGATTAGGGAGTTTATAGGTTTCCATGTTGTGCTGTGCAGCCTTTGTGCACATATCTCTGAGCTTGTGCAAGATGCACATCTAATGGCAACTTAAACACCTGAGCATAGTGGTGGTAGTGAGAACCATAAACTCTACAGTGAATGCAAACAAGGAGATTTACAATTCAGTCCTTCAGTAAAGTACTGTTATACTGCTACTGGATGAATGCAATATGCAATCAGCCTACTCCATCCTCTTCGCCCTTTCAAGGAGAAAGGGTGTGGAATTTGAATGACCCATGGAGGAGCTATGGGAACTCTCTATAAAAAATCTACTTGCATGAAGTCTGACACATTCCAACAATTGCCAGTGGTGAAACAAAAACTCACCTCCTTCTATCTTAATATGGTGGAGTGGGCTATGGCTGGTCACTTTTTCTGGGAACTGAGACCCAAAGCACATGTTACTTTAAGGGCATAGGCAGCTACATATTTTTTGTCAGTTGACACAGAAATTAAGCAGGGAAAGCTTTTGCTTATATGGAGGTAAGTTTCACCTGCTTAATTTCTGTTAGTGTTATAGGCAAAAGAGCAGGATTAGTAAAATGGTGGCAATCGTAACTCATTTTAGGGCCAAATTACACATTTCTGGAATCACATAATGTGTAGATGAGACTTCTTTTACTTTTTACTCTCATGTAAGTGCTTGGTCCTGATTAGGATCAGGACTATGGCACTCTGGGAAGGAAGGGTTAAACCTTCCAACCACCTCCCCCTGCAGGTGTTAAAAGAAAAAAAAAACCTCCATTGACTGTGTGGGAGGGGGGATTATGGTAAAAAATAGATGGAGGGTAAATTTTAATCCTCATCTCGAAATGCAACGGCCTGATCTGAGAATAAGAAGGCAAAAGTGAGTTACACACTACACAATTAGAACAATGTTGTAGTTTTGATTTTAAAGGGTTGGAAGCAGTGTCTGGTAAACCCTTCCCCCTTCCCAGAAACCTGAGCATTCCTGAGATTTAGGAGCATGCCCTTTTAGAAACCCCTTAATGAGTGCAACTAGTTGAGAGCTGGGAATGGCCTCTCAGGGCACTATCCCTATTTCACAGCCAGCCTCTGGTCATCAGATGACATGGGCAAGGCCCATGGTCTTCTTCAAAGAAACCGCAAAGATGATAATGGCTGTAGGATAGACATTAGATGAATTTGTAGTTCATAACACATTACGGATCTGTATGGTAGTGGCATGCTTCACTTCTATGTAATTACTTGTGCATGGGCACAATCCATGCATGTGTTTCATATAATTAGTTGCCCTATCTTTCCAGAAGATCTAATTAATTTCACAGGGATTTTATTTTGTTTTGCAGACTGGAATCTGGCAAAAGGTGGTTTCTGTGTATAAATAAAATGATCAAGAATGAATAGGAAAGATTAATAATACATCAGATATATTGAAAGGTAAGGCAGGGCAGTGTAAGAGACAGCATGTATACACTCCATACCTCCTGTTTGTACTAGAATAGCATGGACTCTGTGTTACATCTCAGTATCTTTTTGTTTCAGTGTGTTAGCCTTAAAAGCAGATATAGTTACCATGTAAAGTTATCAGGCTCCAACACAGGCTGTGCATGAGATGTTTATGAACACTCTGCTTTCTCATCTTTCACTTTCTACAGTTCCCATCCCACCAGGATCCCCAGGGCAGCTTCCTGTTTACAGAGGTGGTAGTTAACACACTCAATCTGCCACATCTGAGAGTGTATGCTTTCTACACAAGGCTAATCGACTGTATCTACTTTTATTGTCATTGCAGAATTAAGATCTGAGCTCTACACATGCTTTTCCCTGCGTTTCTGCAACATAACCCCTAGGTGGCACTGTACTAGAGTGGAATAATACAATATGTTTTCTTTCGCTAACCAAATAATATACTACCCAACGCTGTCAATCCACTGTATCTACTTCTGATTTTGTCATGGAATTGCAATCCAAAGACTACAGGAAGAACATTTCCTTTCCTGCTTTTCTGTTACATAACCTCTAGGTGGCACTGTGATGTAGCTGACTAGCACAAATACACAAGTGGAAAAAGCATTTTCTTTCACAAATAATAACTATATTTGCCCAGCTCTTAAAAAAAACAAACAAAAAACAAAAAACCAACCTCCCACACACTGAAACTGCTAGTTAGACACAGAAGAAAAATTGGAGAGCCATGTAGTCATCTAAAGAACCCATAAGCAATGGTGAGTAGGGAACGACAAGCATATAATAAATGCATCATGTAGAAAAACTTTCCATTTTCTTCACTCTAAAAAAAGTGCTCTTAGAGCATGTTTACATGAGGTAAAATGTTTTTGAGCAGCGCAGAAAGCTTTGGTTAAATTAATACTCCTCTTTTATTATTTATTTTTTTCTGTAACAAGCTGGTTCAACAAGTTTCATTAATTATTTTATTTGCTATTCATTCTAATATTTATATTCGGTTTAGTAGCCCATAATCAACTTTTGGAGTAGCTTAAAGTATGCTTTTATGCTTTTAAATTTTGTATATTGATTTTTAATGTCCAAAGTTTTAATTTTTGTAAACCGCCCAGAGAGCTTCTGCTATGGGGCAGTATATAAATGTAATAAATAAAATAAATAAATATGAGGGCGGGATAAGAGATTAAACTTTGAAACAATTTTAGAACATAGCCACCTATTAAAGGACCCAAAAAACAACAAGAACTTGGTAGGAGAAATCCTTTATCAATATTATCAGCCTAACTACAAGGTTTGCTATGCAAGTATATGGAAACTTTGGATGTGGTATTTTATTTATTTTTATTTTACAAAATTATACCGTCTTTGGCCCAACAAGAGCCCTCAACAATCATGATACTGCAGGGGATATTATGATGGCACAGGAGGGAGATAAAGGATGGGGGGAGGAGATGTTCAAGACCCTAAGTGCCAGGTGGCACAGTCAGGGATGATTAAATAAAACTAATTGTTTTTAACCAAAGTGATCAGCAAACGTTGTTGTTTGAGAAAGCATGAAACTTCTTCCTAAGCATAATGTCAGAAACGCTAGCACTGAGGAAAAGATGACATTTTCCAGTTCTAAAACAGAAATACTTTGAAACTTTTAAAAATAGTACAGAAAATGTTGGATGTTTCACTTTGAAACCATTTCACATCTGTTTTCAAGCCATATCACCTCTGGAGCTTAAATGTTTGAATAACGGTAACTTTGATCTAATTTATGTTTCTGCATATGTCTACACTGAAGACTCTACACTATAAAGAGCTATACATAGCAATATATGATTAATAGTTAAGCATGCAACACATCTAAGAACAAATTAAGTAAGTTAGGAAAAAAGTCCCACAACTCCCAGCACTTCCCAGACAGCACAGGAGTTCTTTCTGTCTAAACAAGCATAGGATTGCACCTTAAATGTAATGATGTAATAATTGTTAAGTTAATGATGCAGCCTTCCTAGATCTAATTATTACATTACCAGAGGTGCATGGGAGCAGTTTGCTTGTGGTTCAATGCCATGGTGCTTCAGTACATTCTACAGAGATCAGCCACAGAGCATTTTTACACGATGTGGTCTGCCTCATCTAATTGCAGGATTCCCTCTCTTTTTGTACTAGTCTATTTCCACTTCAAATTAAGCTGCAGAAATCGTTGGAAAGTACAAGAGAGGCACTGGAAGTTGACGACATCCTGTAAAAGACCCGGAACTTCCGTGAGTGGCCAATGACGAGAATGCAATAAATTGCTCATTTAGAGAGGCCCACAGAGGAGGGCCAATGAACTTGAATGACAACTCCCCACATTTTTACATTTTTACAAGGTACTCCTCAAAATCAAATGGGCTAGAAACATTGAATTAATTTAAAGCTGATATTTCCCCACCAAAACTTTTTGCATTGTCACACAAAATACATAAGAACACAGAAAATTGCCTTTACTAAGACAGACTATTGGTTCATCTACCTCAGTATTGTTCACACTGATGGGCAGAAGGTCTCCAGGTTTCAAGTAGGGGCCTTTCCCAGCCTAACTGGAAAGAAATGGGGATGGCACCTGGGACTTTCTGCAGACAAAAAATGCACTCTACCATTAAGCTATGACTCCTCCACCCTGGCCTATCCATGAATCTGGCCAACAGGAGTAACACTAGTCTCTGCCTATAAAACGGAAAGTATGTGTGTGGGATTTATGTCCAGAAATGTTTACCTACTTCCAGAAGAGTTAGAAACTTTAAATTTTTTACACTGATAGGTCTGGCTCTACAATATACCTGAAAAATCTAAAAACATGAAATGTTTGATTTTAAGTATTTTTAAAGAATTTAATAAAAAACCTAGTCTATGCCTACAACTCCCAACATTCCTTGGGCAGGAGACCAGACTTACCGGCCTTAGGCAGCCATTGTGAGTGTGGGTGGGTGGCTGCTGCATGCCTTTCACAACCCAGACTCCTAATGTCGGTGTCAAGTGTTCAACCCAATTCCATATAAGGAAACAACCCACATAAATTGGCTGCATCCATTTGCAGTGCCTCCTTCTATCCACTGTGCATTGTTTTAAAATTACAACTGGATAAAACAGCGTGACTTTGAGAGGCAGAACTCTGAACATGCTTGAAAGCACCCTGTCCTGATAACTGCTGTTTTCTCAGAATCTGGGGGAAGCATGGATGTGGCTGCCCTTAAGAGGAAGTTAGGAAGGGGAGGCACTCTGTGCATGCCCAGAAGCAGGCCCGACAAAGGGGGCAAGTACCTGGCCAAGGCAATTGTTGGGCGAGAAGTCCCAGCAGGACTTGGATGGAGCTGGGCATGTCCACTGACAGCCACTTACCTCCCCTCCTCAGCGATGCTACTCCTCAACACTCTATCAAGGAGCAGCATCAAGAGGAGGGAAGTGCCTCTCAGAGGATGTGGGCAGCTGTAGGCTGCCAAAGCCATGCCAGGAGGTGTAGTACTGGCATGGAAAGTGGCTGATTTTAATTAAACATGGGTTAGCAAACCAGGTCACTATATGCAAACTAGGTCACTATCTCAATCCTAATTCAGCTCCCACTTTCCTGACCTCTCACAAACTGTCTTTGTTCTCCTTCTACCTGACTTTCTCCAACTGCCACTAACCTCACCCACCCACCATTCCATTCTAGCCTCAGCTATCAGTAGGGTAACCATATGAAAAGGAGGACAGGGCTTCTGTATCTTTAACAGTTGTATTGAAAAGTGAATTTCAGCAGGTGTCATTTGTATGCAATTCGTACCTTGTGAAATTCCCTCTTCATCACAACAGTTAAAGCTGCAGGAGACCTGCCCATTTTTGTATCTGCAGCTTTAACTGTTGTGATGAGGAGGAAATTTCACCAGGGACTGCATGCATACAAATGACACGTGCTGAAATTTCTTTTTTGAAATTGTTAAAGATTCAGAAGCCCTGTCCTCCTTTTCATATGGTTACCCTGCAGTTATTCCACCATTCACTCTTCTTTTTTTACATAAAAATCATAAACTTTATTCAGTAATTCCTGCATCTGTCTTGGAATTGTTTGGTTTACTTATAACAGAAAACACGCACACTGCAGGATAAATAAATCTCATCAAGTTAAAAGGCCTTGTGGAAAAAACCACACTTGGCACGGGACAGCCATTACTGCAGTTACTAGGCAAGCCTGCCTGAGATAAAGAAATCCAGAAGCAGGATGCCACAACTAGTTGTGAAGAAGGCCCGCTCTCCAGTTGTCTCCCACCACATCTCAGATGCTGTTCAAAGATTAACATGTTATTCAGGAACCTAGGCTTACACCTACAACTCCAAGCATGCCTTGGGCAATTTAATTTGTTTAAAAGTTAACTCACAGGTCTAACACCAGCCTACTCCTTTAAGATTATTACCTTGCAGACATATAACTTAGGGGGCCCAAGCAATGCCGGGTATATCAGCTAGTCTTTATATAAAAGGAATCAACACGAATAAGGTGCTCAAAATGGTGATTTTGGATGGTTGCCTGGAAAATTATACCTCCCCACCCCCAAGAAATAAACCAGCAGTTTACATTGATCCAGGGGTTTGGAGGAAGGGCTCAACTCATGGAACGTCCCTCTGCCCGATGCCCCCTCGCCCTCACACTATAACTCACCCCATTCAGTAGGATCTCTTGACTCTCAGTGTATCCTTTTCAGGGGGCTGGAGGGGCTGCTGTAGGAAGGATCCAGACTTACGCAGGTCAACTTGCTGGTGGAAGTGGACTTCCACCAGCAAGTTGAGATTTATGAGGACCCTGAAAAAAGCCTTACAGATTGCTACAGCAAAGGGAACAAATCTGAAACAAGAATTATTTCAATTTCTCCGCAGCTACCGAACCACCCCCCATTGTTCCACTGGTGTGGCACCAGCTACCATAATGTTTGGCAGACAGGTGTGGACAAAGCTACCTCAAATAGATGTCCCACTCAAGGATGCACATCTGCGCCAACATGATAATAAGGCAAAACTTGCAATGAAACAGTACACTGATCAGTGTCGGCGAGCCAGAGTAGTACCATTCAAAGTGGGGGACATGGTGCTTGTTAAGAATCTCCAACCTCAAAACAAACTTTCAATGCCTTTCTGTCCTGCGCCATATCAAATCACAATGATAAATGGCACGATGATTACTGCACAGAGGGTACCCATAAAATCACAAGGAATGTTTCACACATTAAACCACTTCACAACACCCCTCAGACCCAAAGACCTGACTGTGATGATGATCAGTTCACACAGAGTGAACATCCCATCCCATCCACCACTCCTGCAGCACTAGATCCAGCAACTCTTGGTGTTTCAGATTTGAACTTGCAACGTTACCCAACAAGGACCAGCCGCCGTGCTCCAAGCTATTTGCAGGACTATATTACATGAAAAACTGTTTTGTGAACTATTGAGCTAATTGTTCTTGTTTACCTAATTTGATTTGCATGTGCATTTTTAATATGTGCATTAGTTGTATATTTTCCTTATACAGTTGCAGTTTTGTTGTTGTTCAGATACTCTAACGTTATGGCTATGTTGCTGTTTTTCATATTTGAAGGAAAGGAGGGATGTAGTGTTTGTGATAGGCCCATTCTTTGAGCCAGGCCAGGATTTATGAATGACCTGCAATTAAGCACAGATAATCCATCCCAGGTTTTGTAGCAAGCTGGCAAGGAAAAGGCCAGTCTGCCTGTAGCTGCCTGCAAAGAAGGAGCACTACAATAAATGTCTACCACCTAAGTTTTGTGTGGAACCAGATTCCTACTTCCAAGGGTCTCAGGTCTGTGGACACAACAGTCTGGATCTGACCCACTATCTACATAGGAGATAGATATTATATATAATTTGGAGGTTGATATTCCGAAATCTGACAGTAAAATACCCAATGGCACAATATCCTTAACAAAATTCAGATTTGCATTAATAGAACTCTGGCCATTCCAGCCATTCATTTTGAATCACTACTAAAATTCCTATTGAGACACTGGGGCAAAAAGGGTATGCAGGATACATCCTGGTTTTCTCTGCCTAACATTGAAAATACAGGTCTTAGCCACTCAGTTAAGACATTAATGAGAGCTGTAGGGAACCAACAGCCTTGGACAAGTAGCAGACACAGCTTCATGACTTGAGATTATTGTTTCAAGATGACAGATATTATTATTATTATTATTATTATTATTATTATTATTGAAATATGAATCTACATGCACTATAGAACATTAACTTATTTGCATGCTGGCACAATGGCTACTCGATACACTAATTATGGTCAGATACTTTAGAAGTTACATTTTTATGAACCAGAATATTAGATTTCTCTGATAGAATATGTACATATTTTATTTTTCCTATTGCGTTGGTTCGTATTTGACTTTTTTATTTATGAAATGTCAGAAAGAACACCAGTGCTTTCTGAAGTTAGAGATATTGAAGATTTGCAGCAAGTGAGTCTGAATAATTCCTCTTCAACATTTTGTAAATAAATTACAGATTCACTTTTCAAATTAAATTGCTAGTGTTTCCTCTATATTCTCCCCACCTCCTTTTAAACAAACTTTCAAATACTTTTAATTGGGACTTAATTTGAGTTAGGGCTCAGACTGGAGTCCTTTTTTCAAGCTGGGATTCAGCACAGAAATAAATATTAATCAGAAAGAGTTCCTCTGAGCATATTTCAGTGTGTCTGAGCACAGACACTGGGCCTGTTCAGACAACACACTAAGCCATGTTTCGCTGTTAACCCTTTTGCAGCAAATGGTTAGATAGGGTGACCATATTTTGGAAACCAAAAAGGAGGACAACATGGTCAGCCCCCAAGGGGGAATCCCCACCAACATGTCCACCCCCAGGGGGTGTGCCTACCCAAACATAGCTTTGGTCACATGTCTGATTTTACAGCATACAATTAAAACAAATCTATTCCACAAAATATCTTAATGTTAAAATCACTGAAATAACAAGTGAGACATCATCAGAAATTAACTTCACTCACTCTAACTTTTGTAGCTTTTGCTGTACTTTGTTGCTATACTCTGTGTGATACATTCTCCCCTTCCTTCAAATATCTTTTCTGATTGTATCCTCACTACGCTGCAAGCTGCTGCTTAACAGGGCTTGCTGCCAGCTGGTTGGCTTTTTTATTTTTAAAGTTCAATTTTTTAAAAAAACCTTATGTATGATTGTCACAAGTTTCTCTACTCTAACATTAGGGTGGGTGTTGTGGGAGGTAGACACCACTTCGCCCATTCACACTTCTCACTTATATGCATTAGCTTCTCAAGGCTTTTGCATTGGCAACACTTTTCACATCCAGACTTTGAACTCCTGTCTACTTCCTGCACAAACACACAACCCTGAGACCCTCTTTCTAATGCCCTGTGTTGCATGCCAGCACCGTGGGGCTAAGTTACAGTTGTCTGGACAGACTCTGTTGTCTCTCTCTCTAAGTCATGGCAGCTAAACCATAGCCTCCAGCTTCAAACAATCAATCTCCCTCCCTCTTCCAAAGTCTCCCAACAGCCCAGCTGGGCTGCACACTTGTACCTTCTGGCCAGGGGGAAGGGTGCCAGATTATTGCTTGGTCACGTCTGGTGACTCTTACTTTAAAAACCACAACTGCCATCAACTGCCTCTGCCTGCACCAACACTGGACTCTGAGACACTCTTAAAAGGCTCTGTGTGGCACACCAACCTCTCAGGGCTCAGCTACAGCCATCTCTGAGTTGTGTCTTCAGTCTAACTCTATCTTTAAGAGATATGCCAGCCAGCTAAAGCCGCATATCTATCTATTTTTCTCTGACACACACTTTAAATGTTCTGCATTGCATGCCAGCTGTGCAGACAGAGCCTAGCTCACAAGTGAACAAAGGGAAGTGGAAGGGAAGGGATAGTGAAGCAAAGCAACAACATGCCAGGTTCCAACATCCACAGCAACAAGGCATCTGCAAAGATGAGAGACTCTCTCTCGACTGGCACCTCACTGAGGCTTTTGAAGTATGTAGCTGTATATGTTTTAAAAAATATTTATGGTTTCTTGTTTGTTTACAAATTTATAATGGGGGGGGGGACAAAGAAAAAAAATTGTTGATCATGAGAGCTTTTCTCTAAGGATGACCCTTCATCACCCATGATGTGGAACTCTGAGAAAAAGGCCTCTGGCCCATTCTGTTTGCCCTGTGGTCTGCTTTGGCTGACCTCTCCTTTCCCACATTTTGATCTGTGGACGCCTCGCCTCTGCTGAGCTCCAGGTGCCCAACTGCCCACCAAATCTGCAACAGGAAAGGTGCCATGCTCACACAGCACTTCTTAGCTAAAAACTTGAGATCCCCTTGATGCCAAGGGCTGAAACTGGTCAAGGTGCAAGACCCCAAAGAGGAGGTTTGACAACCTGAGTTTAAAGGGTTGGCTCCAGTGTTGTTGTTTTTAAATAATTTTAAAACCTTGAACTTTAAAAAATTCCTCAAAATCAACAGATGAACAGATCTGCTTGAAACTTGGCATGGCTAAAGCCCTATTTAAGAGCTATCAAGATGCTAAGTTTCATCTCCTTATCTTTAAAAATGATGTTTTTTTTTAAAAAAGTTAATTTTAAAACCTCAATTGTTTTTTTTAAATCCTAAAAATCAATGGATGAACACAACTGCTTAAAATTTGGTAAGGCTAAAGCCCTACCTAAGGACTATCTTGGTGCCAAGTTTCATCTCTTTACCTTTAAAAATGAAGGAGGTATAAGCATTTTTGTTAATTCCCATTCACTATAAAGTAGAGCTGCCCTTTGGGTGGGGGGAGGATGGGAAAAATCCAGATTTTTCTACAAATTTCATAATTCCCTCCTTCCTGGATGTGTTACCAAAAATCCTGACATGTCCTGGTTTTTCCTGACATAAGAGTGTTTAAACCGTAGTTATGTAGTCACCATGGTTAGGAATGGTTCACACAACATGCTAAGTCATGGTTCACATGACACACTAAGCCATAATATTTAGCTCAAAATGCTTAATTGCTGTGGCTTAGTGTGTTGCCTGAACCGGGCCACTTTAGGATTAGGGAAGAGGGCTTCCAGTTCCTAGGAAATGGCTTCTTCGCAGACATAGGGCACAATCATAAGGGCCAGATACCCAAAGGACAGAGGGCTCTGATGTCATGGCCCTCCATCCATCCTAAGCCCTGCCAGGCTCTTGCCAGCAAGAGGCAAAAGGGAGGAGCAATGGAGGCTGTTTTTGCCTCCAATATAGCTTTCTGCATTAGAAAAAAACCCTCCCTTCCAGCTGGGGGTGGGGACAGGAACCGAGAAACCTTTGGATCCAGAAGATCCACAGCCTCCCCCTCCCTGCCCATTGGCCCACCCTCAACACAACCATTTCCTCTCCTCCTGAGTTCAGAGTCCTAATTTTGTAGGGAGGTGGAGCTGTCATAGAATTTTCCACAGCACATAGGGTTTAGGGTTTCCAAGTTTGGGGGCTTTCAATCATTGAGGGTGCAATTGATTGAATTGCGCCTTGAATTCCAATTTCTGTTCTGGTTTGCCAGAACGATGTCAATTGTTAGTAGTTTCTGAAGAATAGTTTTCCTAGACCATCAGGTAATACTACTTTCGAGCAAATGGGAAAAAAAACACCAATGAATTTTCTGGATTTGTGACAATGTCTAGCAATGAATGAAATGACAAGCATTGGCCACGCTAGCTGGGGATGATGGGCATTGAACCCACAACATACCTGACGGGCACCAGGTTGAGAAAGGCTGCTTGAATGTATTTGGTGCTTTCACTTTCAAGGAAACACTGTGTTGGGTTTGCATGCCAACCCGTTCTGATTCTGCTTTCGTGGAAATGTTAGGCAATCAAAACTGCCTTTGAAAAAAGCAACCTTCAAAACGAAGGCAGCATAATCATGCATTATTTTTGATACCTGCATTGTCGCCTGGGGCCTATAACAAATTAGAGATACTCTCGCATGGGGGAACAAAGCTGCAAGACTCACTTTGTATTCTAAGGTGTTCTGAAATCATAGCATCAGGTGCAGGGAAGGTGTAATCATTTTGGTTAATTTGTGTAATTTAAAACGGCAGCCCCCTGTCATTTCTTACAAGTGCTTGACAGATTTTTCAAGTCATACATCTGAGAGATTTGTTGGGATGGGATTGTCTTGTGAAAGTTGTATTATGCAAGAGATAATTCTATGAAATCCCTGATCCCAAAGTTGCCGTCTCAAAGGGATGTTTGGAGAAAAGGGCCAGCAGGATCACCTTCTGACTATTCTTTTCTTAGGATGACTAGTAAAACCACATTCTGGCAGGTAACCAGTATCAGGGTCTGAAAATGAACACCATCATTTCTTAGTTATACATGGCACTATCCTGATGCCATGCAAAAATTAAAGCAGACATGGCCCTACCTGTAGGTTTACAGCCTAGCAGAGCACAACACATGAGGAAAAGATGTCAGGATGAAAGGAAGGTTCCTGAACTTCACAGCTAACCTGACAAATATATAGTCTGCCACAAATTATTCTGTCCCTGGAACTACTAACATTCTGCCCACATCCTGCCAAATTTTGCCAAGCTCTGCTCATGACCATGATTTCCTCCCTCTTGCCTTCTCTGGCTCTGGGCTAATCTACACCTGCAGCCCTTTCGCTACAGAAGGATGCTTCCGAATGTTCCCTGCTTCCGCGATCAGCACTCATGAGGCACATATGACTGATGTTTAGTGGAATTACAGGAGTGCTGTTCCAAGAGCACGTGAACCCCGTTATGCCGCTTCCATCTGTGTATGGGCAGAAGTGGGCAGTGCTAGGCAGATGATGTGTACAAGTGCTCTTTCCAGCATTGTGCACTGCCGCATCACACCTGTATATGAGGCAGATGGTTTTTTTAATGACTCATGAGGCATGCGCATGTGCGCAGACATACAACTACATATGGGATGATATGAACTCCCATGAATATGCACTCATATGCAGAGCTATGGTTGTATTTTTTTAAAAAAAACCACAGACACAGCGGTGAAACACACCGATACCTATTCAAAATATGTGATGGAAATGGCAGACATGTCCACTCCCACACATCTCCGATACCCATGGAGATGCCCCTCACTGCTGATTGGCTGTTCGCTGAGCCTGCAACTTGTTACAAACAGCAACAACATCGCAAAGGGGGGGGCATACTGCACATGAACTTCAGAATGGAAGCCAGAGAGTGGGAAAACCGCAACAAAAGCAGTCAGCAATATTCTGGTATAACTGAGAGGTGTAACCAAGATCACCGTGGAAGCAGGTGAACGTAATGTACTGTGATATAATCCTGCAATAAATGGCTGGTGTAGACTCCCCCTCCAACTCCTCCCACCTGGAGTACTGGCTCCAGGTTTTTTGTTTTGTGGTGGGGAGGTATCCTGAAGCAAGACACCTTCAGTACTTCTTCCCTTAGAGTCAAACTACATGTGTAAATCATTACCTCCATTACTTAGGGAGCATGCAGCTCCCTCTCTTGTTTTTGTTTACTTTAATGTATGTGTGTCAGATCTGGATCAGAACCGCTGTATACAGGAGGGGGAGAGATTTCATCTTTCTCTCCCAAACCACTTCCCCCTTGAAATCATCCCCCACAACAGTTTTTAAAAAGCTTCCATTAACACCCATGGAGGACTAGGAGGGTTGGGAGGGAGTTAGGGTGGCCATATGTCCTCTTTTACAGGGGAATGTCTTCTATTTAAAGGCATCCTGTCTTTGAAGGGCTGTCCTGCCCAGAGTTGGTTTAAAGATGAAGTATCATAAGTGTTGCTGCCCATCAATAGTTAGCACCTGGACAGCAAATGAAACAGGCAGGCATATAGGTCACAGCCTTCCACGCTATAGTGAAATGGACTGTATTTCTATTTAAATTATAATAAATAAATTTATGTATATATCAGCATATTCAAATTTTATGCAAATTTTATTGTTCTTTTTTAACAATATGTTTCCTCTGTATTAGCAATTCATCCTTGCTACAGGGGGGAAGAATTCAATGTCCCTACATGCGATGGTCCCAGTCTGGATCTGGGCCCTACACATATATCTCAGAATAAACCAAAACCAAAAAGGGGGGGCAGCTAAGCTAGGTAAGCGTTGACCTTGCCCTGGTCAGGAGTTTGAACTTGGAGCCAGCACCAACTTCTATTTCTGAAGGTCAACAATGTAGGAAATAAAATGTGTGGGAACTGCTGGAGACTTTGGCATTCCTAGTAGGGGTGTGCATCGGATCGGATCCAATCCACGATCCGAATCCGATCCGACCCAAAATCGGGAAAATCCGATCCGATCCGATCCGGACAACCTCCGATCCGATCCGATCCGATGAGGTCCGATCCGGATCGGACGCCATTTTGAATGCTTTTTCCCATAGCCAAGTATTGTTTTACAAAAACGCCTATAACTTTTTCATTTTTAAAGATAGAAGGATGAAACTTGGGCACATTGTAGACTGGTTAGGGGTAGTTATCTGTGAGAAATTTCAGAAAGATTGGTGCATGCATTTTGTGGCAATTAATTTTTTAATAAATACCCAGGAATGCCTATAACTTTGTCATTTTTAAAGTTACACACATGAAACTTTGCCACATTGTAGGGGGTACCTTGGGACCTATGTGTGTGAAATTTCAGAAACGTAGGTGCTTCTCTTGTGTGGCAATTAATTTTTAGAAAAATGGGTAGTAGTGGGGTAAATACAGTTACGCCTCCCATTTTTTTATTTTTGAAGATACAAACAGGAAACTTGGGCACATTACAGGTACCACTTGCCTTGATATGTGTGTGAAATTTCAGAAACATTGGAGCTTTCCTTGTGTGGCAATTAATTTTTGAAACAATGAGGAAAGAAACACCTATAACTTTGTCATTTTTAAAGTTACACACATGAAACTTTGCCACATTGAAGGTGGTACCTTGGGACCCATGTGTGTGAAATTTCGGAAACGTAGGTGCTTGCCTTGTGTGGCAATTAATTTTTTAATAAATACCCAGGAATGCCTATAACTTTGTCATTTTTAAAGTTACACACATGAAACTTTGCCACATTGTAGGCGGTACCTTGGGACCTATGTGTGTGAAATTTCGGAAACGTAGGTGCTTGCCTTGTGTGGCAATTAATTTTAGAAAAATGGGTAGTGGTGGGGTAAATACAGTTACGCCTCCCACTTTTTTATTTTTGAAGATACAAACAGGAAACATGGGCACATTACAGGTACCACTTGGCTTGATATGTGTGTAAAATTTCAGACAGCTGGGTCCAGGCATGTGGTGGCAAGGTATTTTTGAAACAAGCAGAACGGCTGAGCCTAGCAGACACGAGCCCTGTAATGGATACTACCAAGGATCAAAGGGATCGAGACCAGAGTGATCCTTCCTTGCACGCATGGCTGCAAAACTCAGCTAGGCTCAGCCGTTCTGCTTGAGTAAAAAGTGAAAGTAGGAAAGGAAACACGAGCCCTGTAATGGATACTACTAGCAAGGATCAAAGGGATCGAGACGAGAGAGTGTTTCCTTTTCTTCGCGGGAAGCGGGAGGGGAAGACCTGGCCTCTGTAGAAATTTTTTTGAAACATGTAATTTAAAAATTCCATAGCCATCAAATGCCTGGACCTATAATTCTGAAATTTCTGACACATATCTACCCCTAACCCATCTACAAAGTGAGCAATGTTCAGACTTCTAACTTTTAAAATAAAAAAGTTATAGGCGTTTCTTTCCTCATTGTTTCAAAAATACCTTGCCACCACATGCCTGGACCCAGCTGTCTGAAATTTTACACACATATCAAGCCAAGTGGTACCTGTAATGTGCCCATGTTTCCTGTTTGTATCTTCAAAAATAAAAAAGTGGGAGGCGTAACTGTATTTACCCCACCACTACCCATTTTTCTAAAATTAATTGCCACACAAGGCAAGCACCTACGTTTCCGAAATTTCACACACATAGGTCCCAAGGTACCGCCTACAATGTGGCAAAGTTTCATGTGTGTAACTTTAAAAATGACAAAGTTATAGGCATTCCTGGGTATTTATTAAAAAATTAATTGCCACACAAGGCAAGCACCTATGTTTCTGAAATTTCACACACATGGGTCCCAAGGTACCACCTACAATGTGGCAAAGTTTCATGTGTGTAACTTTAAAAATGACAAAGTTATAGGTGTTTCTTTCCTCATTGTTTCAAAAATTAATTGCCACACAAGGAAAGCTCCAATGTTTCTGAAATTTCACACACATATCAAGGCAAGTGGTACCTGTAATGTGCCCAAGTTTCCTGTTTGTATCTTCAAAAATAAAAAAATGGGAGGCGTAACTGTATTTACCCCACTACTACCCATTTTTCTAAAAATTAATTGCCACACAAGACAAGCACCTACGTTTCTGAAATTTCACACACATAGGTCCCAAGGTACCCCCTACAATGTGGCAAAGTTTCATGTGTGTAACTTTAAAAATGACAAAGTTATAGGCATTCCTGGGTATTTATTAAAAAATTAATTGCCACAAAATGCATGCACCAATCTTTCTGAAATTTCTCACAGATAACTACCCCTAACCAGTCTACAATGTGCCCAAGTTTTATCCTTCTATCTTTAAAAATGAAAAAGTTATAGGCGTTTTTGTAAAACAATACTTGGCTATGGGAAAAAGCATTCAAAATGGCGTCCGATCCGGATCGGACATCTGGTCCGATCCGATCCGACCAGCCTCCGATCCGATCCGATCCGACCCCCCAGGTCCGATTCCGATCCGCTATCCGATCCGATCCGGGGGGTCAGTGCACATCCCTAATTCCTAGCTCAGCCTCAAAGAACATCTTTGAATGTAAACAGTGATGGTCCCTAAACATAACAAAAGTGCGGTGAGCAAAGGCTTGCCATGTCGTGACGAGTGGAAGGAAAAGAAAGATCCCACCTCTGTAGAGATCCAAGGCAACGCTGCTCTGTTTGCTATCCCCTCTATAAACATCTCACATTTCTGAAGATACTTAGTTGCATTTTGGGGGCAAGGTTGCTTTAACAGATGCTTCTTGGCTAAGGTTTGGGAATGTTTGTTTAACCTGTCAGAAGAACCTGAGATACCCATCCATCCTTTTCTGTGCTCTTGCTTTTATACAGAGTGAAATGTAGCACAATATGCACCTACAGAGATTCAGCACCTCCTGGGACTAAGCTGAGCTTTGACTGGTATTGTACACTGTAGTGCTAGGCTCTTTCAGGAGTGCATTAAAGCACAGCTAAAACACTCTTCTTTTTCACACAAAAACAACCCAAACCTTTTTTATATTGCCACATTTTAAGCATCTAGAGATGTTTCACCCACCCCCAACACTGCACCTGCTTAAAAAAAAAAAAGTCTGACAAACAGAAAAGTGCAAAGCACTGGATGTGTGCCATTTCTCCTTGTTATGCCTTATAAATTGTGTCACTGGAAAATAGGCAAGGAAAGGGGCACCAAAATAACTCGCTGTTGCTATAGGATATCAGCATATGAACTCTGCTATAATTTAGAACTGCTTTCCCCAACCTGTTGCCTCCCAGATGTGTTTGACAATGACCATAAGGCTGGGAATGATGAGAGTTGCAGTCCAACACATCTGGAGGGCACCAGGTTGGGGAAGGCTGATTTAGATGTTATGGTATTGAGGGGCACAGTATGTTGGGGCTATAATTCCCAGGGATCTTCGGATCTTTGCACTGGGAAGTTCTTGTTGCTAAGGCCCCCTAGTCTGCTTCCCCCCTGCCCAGGCTGCCCTGTCTCAGTTGCCTTGCTCCCATAGGCGTGCGCAGCACATTTCATTAGGTGGTGACCCCAGGGATTTTTTTTAAGGTAAACATTGATTGAATATATAGTCATAAAGGACTTTTTTTCATTCATCAAACAAAGTAAATAAACTAAAACTTAACTAAACTGTATTTTTTAATTAACAACTAATCTGTAATTTTAAAATGAGACCCTGAATATTAATTTTTTGCTCTAGTGATAATCAGGCATATATAAAGATACAGTCAATTTTCACCACCTTTAAATTTAACCAGATAATGACCTAATCCAAACTTACCAAAACAGATTCAGGTTTCTTGATTTTCCTGTCCTAAAGAAGGAGATGTTGCTCACCAGGTGTTATGGACTTAAATTCCTCAATCACATCATCATAATTATGAACTAGCACATACGTGGCCGATTAAGGCTGCACTCCTATACACACTTACTTGGAAGTAAATTCCATTGAACTCAATGGGACTTACTTCTGAGTAGACATGTATAGGATTAGACAGTAAAGGAAGAAACAGGGCAAGCCATAATAAACAAACGACATGAAATTACAGCATCACCTTTAAGGATGTTATCCGGTGCACACTAACTTAACGCAAGTAAATCCCATTAAAGTCAATGGGCTTGTTTCAAAGTCTATCCACAACGGCTCGGATGTGTAAGATGTGGATTAGGGCCAGCCACTGTGTTTGGAGATTCATCTCTGATAAGTGAGTCCCTTCTTCCGCACCCTGGGTTGGGCATCTTTGCACATGCTCTCTTGCCTCGTCGTCCCTTGCTTTGGCTGGCTGCAAGAGGTAGGAGGAGGCGAGAAGCAAGTACAGAGGGGCCAGCAAGGCTTGACACCTTGCAGGGCTCTACTCGTTGCTTCTCGCCTCCCCTCAGCCAAAGCAAGGGACAAAGTCAAGGCGAGAAAGAAATACGACCGGATGCGGTGGCTATAGGGCGTCTGACCACACACCCCATGGGGTCGCAATTATTAAAACACACTGTCCCCCTGAATTACCTCAAGTCAAGTTAGCAGCCAGCAAAGAAAGTGAAGGGGGGAGCGACTAGCGAGCGGAGCAATTGTCACTCAGTCAAAGAAAAACGCTGGCACCGCCAGCCAGGAAGAAAATGCTGCACGCACGCAACAGGAGCTGGAGGTTTTCGTGCGCAGGAAGCGGAAGCCAGAAGTCTTGTGGGGCTCCCAGCGGGATGCTGCAAATCTCAGCGGAACCCGGAAGTCTCATGGGAGTGGTGGGACTTCCTACTTTTCTGAAAAAAACAAGGCCTGAGTCTGTTGCCCAGGGAGCTGCGGGCTTCAAAGATATTAGGTGGTGCCTGGGCACCAGGTGAACCACACGTGCGCATGCCTGTGTTTGCTCCCTCTCTCCCTCTCTGTTTGGCCTGCCCTCCACCTCTTTTCTTGTTCCTCCAGCCTGGGCTGGAAAGACTGTCATTTGGGGTTTTATCGCACCTACTATTCCCCCCCCCCCCGGGTTGCTTCTGCGGCTTCCCCCTCCGTTTCGTATTCGAGTCTAGCGTTTTGAATCACACGTGGTCAGTATAGCTGTGATACCTCAGCTTGGCCTATTGAACTTTGCCTGTTTCGGACTTTTCCCAGATAAATCGAAACAGAAACTAAAACCTGTGACCTCAGGGTGAGAGAGCAGCAGGAGGGGAATGAAGTTAAGTGAACCCAGCACTGAAGAAGTGGAGCAAAGCTGAGGTGGGTGTGCTGAAAACCGCCTGTGTGATAACGACTTTGGTCATCTTGACCAAAACAGGTGCCATCTTAAAGTCACTGCTCCCCACTCCATCCTGCTGAAAGAGCAGGAGCAATAGGTCATAACAGAAGCCCTGAAAATAAAACAGGTGTAGAAAGGGAGAGGAAGAAGAGTGGACTATGAAAAGAAGAAGTGTGGGTTTGAGATGCAAGGAGATTCAATTTTCTTCCCTTTGATTTCCCCTTCATCTCACTGAGTAGCTCCATAGAGCATCATTCCAATGCACTTTTTACCCATATGCAGATCTTCATGGGTTGACTCCAGAATCTGTTCCTGAAAACTTCTGCTTCTCCAGAGATTTCAGTGGATTGCACCTCTAACAGAAACCTGTCAGGTCTTGGAGCTTTCAATATGTGTATGATACAGGTCCTTGCAACTGAATTAGTTTATTGAAATAGTCTTTATGTGCATCTGAAAGCATTGCATGGTTTTCTAAGCTGTTTATTCTTACATAGTATTTAAGGATTCTTTTTAAAGCATTTTACAAATATCTCAAAGGTATCCTTTATTAATTTTCTATAAATGCCTTTCTTACAATTTATGAAACAGATCTCTCTTTCTGTTCTCAACACATTAAACTGGACACCCACTGGCTTGATTTAGTGATACCCTACAGAACAACCCTGCTTCAAAGGCAATGTGTTACAGGCTAGGGGTGTCGTCAGCAGATTCCTAAATTTCATAATACCCCTTTAACATTTTTTCCCTTCTGTAAGTCTAGATCTTTAATTCACCTAAACTCTTTTCCTCTTCTTTTTCTTTTGAAAAGAGTTTTAATTCATAATTTGCCCTCATTTCCAACTAATCTATGACTGTGTTTAAAATGATCTAAGACTGTTTGACTTTCACTGGATTAAACTTATTCTGTATGTACCAGCTGAAGAGGCATCGTGACTTCATTTCTGGCATTTAACCTGCTTTTTATGGGCCACTTCTTGGGAAACTGTACTAAGCTATTTCTCTGGTTTTTAATGTTTCATACATTTATATTTGCCCTTTGCTTCTCTGAGGGCCCAAAGAGGCTAACAAAAAGATTAATTAAAAAGGCAATAAAACTACTAAAATAACATAATAGTAGGATCACATCTGACACATTAAAGCAGTGAAGGCATTCCAGTTTTCTATGACCTAGTTCTCCAAACACTATGCAACTAGATCCTCATACCCTGCATGTATTAGATTTCTAAGTTTCATAGGGCAACATCCAATACTAGCAGCCTGCTAATGGCAAAGCCATTGTGTCACTGGAAACTAACAGCATTGCATATCTAAAGGCTTATGGAAATGTCTGACTGGGTCACAACCTAAACTCTGCTGACTTGTCCCATTCCCATTTGTAGGGTTGTGATTCCCATTCACTGGATCCAGAAGGCCGACAGACCCCCCCCCACACACACACACACATGTTCATCCCCCTGGACCCAGTCAGATGCGCTAGGCCCTAGCACTGATCCACACCCAAGTGCTCATGAGGCCCCTGTGAGTGCTCAGCAGCTGCCCGCTCTGGCTGCTGAAATCACACATTTCCTTCCTGCTGCATTAATAGTGGTCATCATTAACGCAATGGGAGGAAGTATGCAATTTCTGGGGCCTCCATAAATCATGCACTTCACTCTGCTGTGTCAATGGCGGCCGTAAAGGCCCCATTGACGTAAGAGTGAGGCATTAATTAGATGTGCTAGTTTCCAGTTGCGCTAGCAAGCTCCCCATTGTGCTGGTGTACATTTCTGCTAGTGCCATGGCAGCATTGGGCACTGACTACATAATTTGCTCTTCTTTCATTTTTTTCCCCCTGCGGTAAATCTAGATCTCTCTAATTAAGCTGAACTCTTTTCTCTCTCCCTTCTCCCCTTCGGAAAGCTTTTCAAAGAAAGGGAGGTTTCAAAGCAATTTGTGACTGTGTGTGTGTGTGTGTGTGTGTGCGCGTGCACTGTTCAGAGGAAAAGAGACAACATTCTCCAGGGCACCATGCAAGCCCTTGAGCTCACCTGGACCAGCTCTACACCAAGCAGGATATAACACTATGAAAGTGGTTTGAAAATGGTATATGGATTGTGTCCTGGGCCCCAACAATTGTCAATACCATTATAAACCATTAGAAAGCAGTAATGTAGGTCTTGCCATGAAGTATGTTTAGGTTGTGGTTCAAACACTTCCATGTGCCACTAGCATGCCCAGCTGTCCTGCATGCACATCTCAGCTACAAGGTAAGAGGACCAGAGGCAGGGAACCCCAGTGCATAGAATGTAGCATGATGCAAGAGGAGGAGACAATGAAGGGCAACTGAATCATGCCCACCATTTCCCCTATGAATTTACCCTGAATCCAAACACTTATTTATTGAAAGGGTTGCAGAATACATTTAGGAATACAATTCAGTGAACTGCACTACTTAACTTTTTTTAAAAAAATATTTTCTTGTTCAGCTAAGCCACAGTATAGCAGAAATCAGATGCTACATGTTAGACTAAACATAGTTCATAGTAGATTAGTTCTATAATCTGTAATCTTGCATTCTATAAAGCTGCATGAAAAATAATAGAAGCTCATACAAACAGACCTGAGCAAGGGGATAGCTGGATGCCTGCAAACAGCCAAGAATACCCTAAAGGAGCAGACAGAGGCAGTTTCGAAAGGAGGACTGTCTGTGCATACTTCAGGCACGCTTTGAGCTCACAATTAAACTGACAGGCAAGCATACCAGAACCCAAATGCTGAATCACACAATGGCTCAATTCGGATGACACAATAAACAACTGGTGTGGGGGAAACAATCGTCAGTTGTTTTGACTATTGTGTCATCCGAATGCTGCCATAGTCAACTCAGCGCTGATCCTCATCCACACCACAGTTGATTATTTATTACCATGTTGTGTGGGGAGTACCCCCTAGGATTAGGGTTAGGGTTAGTCAACCCACCACTGACTATCGTGTTGTCCGAATTGAGCCAATGAGTCGCATCTCTCTTTGCCTGGTCCTGTCTTTATTTGCTGCTGTCCCCAGCTCCTATTCCTCTGGTGAAGGGGGTGGGTGTTAAGGAAGTGTCTTGCAGCGGTGTGTTTGAGAAGTGAAGATTCCCTTCCATTTCAGGACTTTTTAAAATTAGTTTTTCCTAGTCAGAGAAGGAAGTGGTGGAAGAGGTTACAGCAACAGGAAGGGAGAGAGCAGGGAGGGGAAAGGCTAACAGTTTGGAATGCCCATCTGTCTTTTCAATTGTGAGGAGGACCTGCAGCACTGTGCAAAATGTGTCTTCTTCATTAGATGTATTGGGTTCCATCCAAAGACTCCTTTCCTTTGGAAGAAGGAGCTTGTTCCATTGGAGGAATGGAATCTTTGGATGCATGGCTATCTTCTCCCAGTGCAAGCAAGTGAAAACTGTTTCATATTTTGCATTGCACTTTAGGATATTTTACTTGATTTTGCAGGCTGAGATAAACATTTCCACAGGTCTACTCAACTTTTGATGAGTATTACCATCAAACTTCGATATTACCATTGTTGGATATGAAGGAATGTGCCTGCTTAAGATTTATTCAATAAATAATAGACAGAGCTGACTTCCCAAGTAATTACCCCAAAGTTACATAAGCAGTAAATTAACAATGTAATTACATTCCTGAAAAGACATCTAATCTCTTGTGGTATGTTTAGATATTTAACTGGGATTTAGCAAGATATTTTAACAAGCTAATTAAATAAATTGCTAATAACACTACTGGGCATACAATAAATACATTAATAGAATTAGAATTTGATAGCACAAATTAACAATAACTATAATAATGCTTTATACCAATTAAGTGGCTAAATAACTCCTCTAAGTACATTAAAAATACTGCAAAGTTTATGTACTAATAAGAATTTAATTTACATTGATAATAAAAGAAGTTTTCACATAATTGTCCTATATAGAATCCAGTTTTATAATCTGCATATCCATTAAAACCCAGCTTTAAACAATCAGGTTGAATATATAATTAATTTACCATAATTTTGTTTTAAGATGCAAATGAAGCACACGGTTTGCTTCCATTTAGCTGTGCTTTTAATGTTGAAACTTGATGTAAAGACTAACGGCTTTTGTCCTAGGCCCCATTACTATATATTTTTACCCTAATCTGCCACTGTGATGCACACTCAGGAATATGCTTCTATGGAGGCTTGTTTTCAGTGGAGGCTGGTGTCCTGGTTCTGACTGAAACCCAGGATGGATTCACAGCCGCACCAAAATAGGAGCTACCAGCCTCCATGACTTGCTCTGCTGGATTTAGAACTGTGCAAAGACTGCTATGCTTGCACAAGACTCTTTGAATCTATTATTATTATTATTATTATTACTCAGGATTGTGCATGTGTGTGTTATTCTTGACTGACAGAATGGTGCAGCTGGGGCCAAAGTCCACGACCCCGCTGTCCAGGGGTGGGGGGATGACCACCCAGAGAGAAGCTGGTGATGAGTGCATCAGAGCAGCAGAAACAAATCCCACTTTATTCCTATATGCATGGTGTTGCCACCAAGAAGGCCCTCTCTCAAGTTTTTATGAAACTTTGGCTCAATCACACCTCAAGTTTTTATTTTAATCTCTAGAGATTTCAGTATTACCAGGATCTTTTTATAACTTCCACATGGCAAGCCTGTTTAATTAAGCCTGCACCAAAGATCTCCACTTTATTTGTGATAATTTGTTCTTTTCTACTGAAATTAACACCATCACTGAACTTCCGTAAGAGAGACATATGCAGCTGAAGGTCAAAGGAACTCAAACTATGTGGTCACCTTGAACATCGCTTGAGCAGCTGCATTCCAAACCTTGGATTATTGCATGCCATAATTACAGTACATTCACCTGCACAACTAGAACAAGATGCTTTAAACCCACCTTTCATGGACACCTAATCTCACAGCTGGCAGGGGACAATTTCACTCCCTTAATTCTGAAAAATCTCCCAATTCCATTTTAAATTACATTTAGCAGGGCTACATTTCATATTCAAAGTGTGGATCACTGCTTATTTTTAAATGAAACAATATGCTTGTACACTAGGGTGTATGTAAGGTTAACTTAAAACGGGTATTCAACCTCTTTCAGCCCACAGCTGAATTCAAATTCAGAGAAGCTCTTGGGATGCTCATCCTGGGCCAAAGGAAAAAAGAATGGGGCCAAAATACCAGTATATAGTAACTTTCTTGCTGCCAGTAACTGAGCCTTAGGAGAGGCGTTTCAGTCTTTTAGAAAGGGGAAAAACTGTACAAATCTGGGAAACCACCAAACAATTTGCAAGTTTTGAAAGTGCAAAAAGCCAAACTTCGGGGAAACACACACCCCTGAACTTTTTTCTGTGTGTGCATTTCAATTATTCAGGTCAAATCTGTTCTTATTTTACTCCAGGCACAAGCTTCCGAATGCCTGAGGTTAGCAGTGCTGCAAACTGGCATTTGTAAGAATAGTTTTGTGTATTTATGACCAGCATCATAGTTCTCAGGCCTCTGGGGCTCTGGAAATGATGCTCTTAGAATGGACTCACCTTCCACTCCTACCTGCTCAAAAGGAGTTTGGGTGCATATGTATATTGATCGTTACAGGTAATGTATACATCCATCATCGCCATAGCGATAGGAACACCCCCCTTTGCTTAAAAGGAAATGTCAATGCTCCCAGTGTGTTACCATGGAAATAATGAGTCCCTAAAAGCTATTATTTGCATTGCTTCTACCTAAGGCCAACCCAGAAGCTTGCTGAACTCCCTGGAGACAACGTTAAGTGTTAGCCATCAAGTGCTTTCAAATGAAAAGTGTGGAACACAGAATTATTAAAGGTGCTCTCCCTACCACCTTTATGTACTTTGCATTAAACTGGATCTGCTGAGGGGGAAATCAATGTGATAATTAAAAACAAATATTTCAACGCAAGGAAACCACACTCCTACCATGATACCAGTATAAAAGGCAGCTTTAAACACACACACACACACACCTGTTGTGATCTATGCTTATGTTTGTGACATAGGAGAACAATGTTCTCCTAATTCAGGGAGAAGGAAAAACATTAAAAGAGGCTGGCTTATTGCTGACTCATAGTTTAAATAATGCTGGAAGTGGAAAGGGCCTTCCTTGCTAGCAGGAAGAGGCTGTGTATGGGAGGCTCAAGACCTTATAAGATGGGTAGGGTGTTGGAAGTGTGGGTGCAACTCAGCTAGCTTCAAAGAGAAAAGCTGATGGGTCTGTATGGAAAGGGAATAGATAGAGGACCACCAAGCTGTGCTGACCTTTCTTCCCATGGTAGACTGATACTCTTAGGGTTGCTGATGTCACTGCCTCCTTCTTCATGATCTTACCTCTCAGAGAGGAGACACCTCTTTGGGTCTCCCTTCATTCTGGGTTGGGGACTCTACTACCCAACATGTATTTCCTGCAATAAAATGCAAGCTTTCTTTTTCCTATGACAGAAGGAATGCCTTGACAGTGCTGGGTTGCCCTCACTTTTATATATAAAAAAACCTCCAGCGCTTTTGCTGTTACGAGGTAGTGTCAGCTAATCCCGATGCAAGAGGCAATGCAAGCTTTCCAGCAGCCATTGGGCTCAACTGGGTCCAACCCCAACCCCAGCTTCCGGCAACCAATGGGAGGTTGCCTTCCACCCAGGAATGCCCCCAGTGCAGCACCAGAGCAAGAACAGATGATGAAAGAGTCGTGCTGAGCTCACTCCAACAGGAAAAGTTGGGGAAAGTCCTTGACTTTTCTGCTGCACATCTTTGTCTCTGTGCCCCGCGGTGGCAGTGACTCAGTGGCTGTATCATGTAACTGACACAGCACCAATTCGCAGCCACTGCAGAGCAAAGACAATGGCTGAATTTGGACAACACATTAGTCAATGGTGGGTTGAGTAGCCAAGTCACAGTTGGTTATTTTGTGGGTACTCCCCACACAACATATTCCTACACAACTGTGGGTGGTTGGGGTCAACCCAGCATTTGACTGACACAGCCCCCACCCCTCTTCCCACCCTCCCTCCTCCCTCAGTTCTCCCAGTTCTATCCCAGCAGCCTCTGCAAGTTGCACCAGTTGTAGCAGAGTGGCAGCTGCCGCTTTGGTCGCTTTTGCCACGTCCCTCTATGGGCTTGTGTTTTAACCCACTCACCACATGCCATTAACACACTCACCCCTCCACACAACACTTTAAACAACTGGCTTCGAGCTAAACAACTTGCAAGCCAGTTGTTTCTCTCAGTTGCTTATTTGGACAGAATAGCAAACCGTCAGTAGTTTGTGAGCGGCGTGTTACCCTCCACACAACACAATAAGCAACACAACTGATGATTGTTGCCCCCCCAGTTGCTTAACATGTTGTCCGAATGCAGCCAATGTTGAGACAGCCCCCAAGAAGCTCTGATGTGATTGATTCTGGGTAAAGTGTGCTCCTTCAGTCAGGATTTGACACAGCTCAGCCTCATCAGATCTTGCTGTTCTGTTAATAGAGAAAAATCTGGCCCTCCGATGTAGCCCTCTAGGGCTTCCCAGAAGGCCCCTATCCCCTACCCTTGAACTTTTGCTGGTTTTCTGGCTTTACTGCAGTTCCCCTCCCCCATAAAAGGTTGAAATGCCTCTCCTTAAGGCCTATTTATTGGCAGTAAGAGCTTTAAACTAAACTATACTGGTAGCTTTGATATTTCGGTCCCTCCCCTTTTGGCTTGGGTGCCACCCACCACTGGAATGTGTCCCCCGAGAGCTTCCCTGCAATAGAATTCATCCTGGGTTTGAAAGAGGTTCTGCACTCTTGTTAGAAATGGTGCAATGCTGTAGAAATCTAGGGAGAGATGCCAGACACAACTAAGGGAAATGCTCTGTAAGCTGTTATGGCATCAAAACACTGTTGCTTTGCATGTACACAACTAAGAGACACATAAGCATTAGCGTTCTGAGCTTTTGGGTTATCCTTGGGTATTTTTTTTTAACACAACAGCAACATGAATGACAACAACAATTCATTAGCTATGGGTTATTTATCACAATGTTTTATAGGCAGAAACATTTTTTATTTCATTTTATTTATTTTAAAAGTTTCTTGTCGGCCTATCAGGACAGAAGCCCTCACAAGGCAGCTTACAACTAAAAAATACATTAAAAAAGTTAAAATATTGAAAGCAATAAAGACATAAACATAATAAAATAGCAATTTAAAACAATAAAAGCCCGCAATAAAACCAGCAACAACAATGGCAAGCAGCAACATCTTTTCTCTCAAAAGAAATAGCTGAGAGCCACCCTCTGCCGCCTCTGCCCACCAAGTGATTAAAGATGAAGCCATTACTTAATGTTTCGTGAATGCTCAAAGGCTACTGACCACAGTGTAGACTTCAATGGCTTCAGTGGGTATACACTAATATAACTAGCCAGAGAACAAGTGACACCTTTAGCCTGCCTGTCTTAAAAATATTGCATTTTCTTGCTCTCTCTCAAATATCGCCCTTAGAGGTTGGGGAGGAAAGGAGAATGCTGATTACCCACCCACTGCAAATATAACAGATGAAATGCTAATGACGCCCCCCTCTGTATATACAACATATACTTTATAACCTGAAATTGTCAGTGAAATGGGTGCTTTAGCAACCTTTTCAAATTAGGCACAAGAACATCTGTACCATTTGTATGACCCACAGTCAGTTACCCTGCAAATGGTGCATAATACATTTAGCAATCCCTATAGCAGCAACCTAGTAATTACTTTTAAATAGGAAAAAAAGTTACCTTTGTTGAAATCATTTCAAGTATTCGCAGTTAACCGTATGTATTGCAATGAAGCTTCAATAGCGGTTTGGTCCCTAATGGAAAATTCTTGCAAGGAAGAAGATAGCTTTGCAATTACTCAGTCTAAATCTAAGGAAAAGTGGCAGCCAGTGAAATCCTATATATGCTGAATAACAAAAGAAACTAGGTATTGCACCAATCTTCTTATATTTTCATATGCAATAGCATATTATTCCTGCCAGTTATGTGGGATATAATTGGGACCAGCCTTATTAATAGGTCACCTTAGGCTTTTACTAAGGGCAACCTGATAGCAGGAAGTCATTAGCTGCAGTGGCAGATGTGTCCTGCATTGGCTGCAACAGACTCTGAGTGAAGGAACTAACCAAGAAGCAAGGTAATGTGGGTGTTCGGATAATCACAGGGCGGGAGGGAGAAGGCATCATGGCTTCTCCCCCCACCCCTGTGCATTCTGCGCATGCCACCATTTCCATAATTACCAGCACATGCCCATCATTTACATCATTACCTGCTTGTCATCCAAACCTGGCATGCAGCCCACCCTTTAACCCCAACTGGAAGTTGTGATTTGTAGGGTGGGTACGAAGTCATCCCCATTGCACCCCCTGGCAGGCCTGGATGGCATGCCAACCTGCACTGCAGGATGGATAATTATGGAAACAAGGGGTGCAGGGTGGCTTCCCCCACCCCCACGATAATCTGAACCCAGACAACGAAACAAGCAAAGATTGAAACACAGGCAGGCAATCAAATAGGTGAGGTCAGGTTAAGGCAAGAGCGGAAAGAAAGCAGGCAGAGGTCAAAACACAGTGAAGCAGGCAGATATGTTATACAGTCCAAAACCAGAGTCAAGAAGGGGTCCAAGGTGAGTAGCACAGAACATCCATCACAGGGCAAGGCAGAACCAAGACTTTGAAGAACAGAATTGCTTTTCACATTTGCTAAGCAGACACTGAAGGCTTTTAACATCAAAGCTTGCTGAGCCCCAGCTCCAGCTCAGCTGCAGTACCTCTTCAGTTAGAGCCCTACTCATGAGTAGTCACTTTCTCCTGAAGAGTCCTTCCTTACAGTCGGGCACTTCTTTTTACCTAAGAGACTAATCAGCTCCTGTAATTGTCCTAGAATTATTAAAAAATGTGTGACTAGATATTTCTCACAAGCTTATAAAATATTTTAGGGAACTTTTGCCTCAGGTCTTCAGTTATGATCTCACCTCCAATTCTGAAAGTCTAGTAATAGTGCAATCCTATACACACATTTTCAGGAGTTCATAGAGTTCAATGGGACTTACTTGCAGAAAAATGTGTACATGATTGCAGCCTGACTAGAACAATGGCATAAGGGTGCTTGATTACTTCAATCTTTGTAATTTCTGATATGAACTGTCTTGATCTAGGACAGTTGTCTTGGACTAGGCTGACCATATAAAAAGGAGGACAGGGCTCCTGTATCTTTAACAGTTGTGTAGAAAAGGGAATTTCAGCAGGTGTCATTCGTATGCATGCAGTACCTGGTGAAATTCTCTCTTCATCACAATAGTTAAAGCTGCAGGAGCCCTGCCCTCTTTTGTTCTGGTCACTCTAGTATAGCTCATTCGCCAGTAATTATCGTAGGAGACTATAATCTTGTTAGGAGTATTTCTGCAGACATCTGTTATCAACCCCCTGAAGAAGGGCTTTAAAAAAACAAAACGTGTTAGGCTTTGAAATAAAGTACTTTAGCATCCTGAGAACCTGTTTCTCCTCCTTTTTTGTTCTATATTAGTAAGGGAGAAGGTACAAAAAGCATTATATGTGAAATTGCTAACAAGAGATTTGTATTTTAGGCAAAATTGCATACAAAATTGCATATATTAAAAATATAATATTTTTATATTTAAAAATATAAATATAATGCAAATACAATTGCATATAGGAGAAAAGTATATGAAAGCCAGAGTTCCCTGGTTTTGGGGGAGCTCCATTGTGTGCCTGAATCTAGGCAGGAGGGCTGGGAGGCAGTGCATTGTGGTGAGGTACGCTGACCAGATAAAATCCAGGTCAGGGCTCATGTAACTTTAACAGTTGTAGAGAAAAGGGAATTTCAGCCAGTGTCATTTGTATGCAATTAGTTCCTGGTGATAATCCCTCTTCATCACAACAGTTAAAGGTACAGGCACTATACTAGAGTGACCATATATAGGGTGACCAGATCGCCCGGGGTTTCCCGGTCCTAACCGGGAAACCTGGGGCAATCAGGGCCAACCGGGGGGCGGCGGGGGCAAACCGGGGCTGCGGGGGGTAACACGGCAGCGGCGGAGAGTAGCGGCAGACCCGGTAGGTCCGGGCTGGGTTTTTTGGGGGGTGGTTTGGTGGTGGGGTTTCGGGTGGGGGGACCCCCCCGCCACCACCCACCGGGGCATCCGCTTCCCTCCGGTGCTCGAATCTACTGAGAAACAGGCTTCGCGGCCTGTCCCTCAGTAGCGCGCCAGGTGATGACATCATCACCCGATGCTCTACTGAGGGACAGGCCGTGAAGCCTGTTTCTCAGTAGATTCGAGCACCGGAGGGAAGCAGCTGCCCCTGCAGGTAAGGAGCTTGAGGCGGGAGGCAGGAGCCCCCCCCCACCTATCTGCATGGGCCTTTAAAAAAATATATTTTATGTTTTTTTGGGGGGGCACGCCCCCTTTGGGTGGCCATTTTGGACCGGGATTTTGGGTTCCAAAATCTGGTCACCCTAACCATATACAAAAGAAGGCAAGGCCCCTGCAACTTTAACAGTTGTGATGAAGAGGGAATATCACCAGGAACTAATTGCATACAAATGACACTGGCTGAAATCCCCTTTTCTCTACAACTGTTAAAGTTACATGAGCCCTGACCTGGATTTTATCTGGTCACCCTATGGTGACGCTACATCTACTGCAGTGTACTGGTAGCTATTCTGAGGCACCACCCCATGGGTCAGGCCGAGGAACTGATTGAGTTTGGGGGCAGGGCTTTCAGGTCGACAAGAGGGAGAATTCCTTCTAGTCTACTTCTGGGCCTTAAATAGAGGCCATATCCCCTGGCAGTGGTACTGCTGTTGCAGGCTTTCCCACACCCTAATATAATGTTTTGCCTTGCTATGGATAGGAGGTCAGTCACCAGTTAACAGAGCTAGGAAGTGAATTTTATCCACATTCATAGTTGGCTAGGGTGACCAGATCGCCTGCGGTTTCTTGGTCCTAACCGGAAAACCTGGGGGGATCCGGGCCGACCGGGGGGCAGCGGGGCAAACCGGGGATGCGGGGGGGTCAGGTAAGCCCCCTCCCCCCTCACTGTGTTTTTTTTTGGGGGGGTGGCCTGGTGGTGGTGGGGTTTGTTTCGGGTGGGGGGGGGTTCAGATCTGCTTGTTCCACATGGCGGATGGCCTTTTAAAAAAATATTTTATGTTTTTGGGGGGGCACGCCCCCTTTGGGTGGCCATTTTGGACCGGGATTTTGGGTTCCAAAATCTGGTCACCCTATAGTTGGCTCAGTGGTGGTTTTTTTTTTTCGCTTTTGTTTTCCTTCGTCATACCAAGGGACTTTGTGTTTTGAGTTATTGTTACTCATCACATTTCTTTGTTTTTGGTCACAACTTTATGGAATGGCGTTGGAGGCCTCAGGCTGGATCCTGGAAAGGGGAAAAGAAGGAGGCGGGATTACTATTCCACCCCCAACCCCCCCAGTGTTTCCTGTAAAAGGTTGTAGGGGTGTGGTGGCAAGGCCCAAACTAGCAAGAGCCTGGTATGTCTACCACACACCCAGGGTGCCGGAAGGTCACACATTTGTGTACGACAACATTTTCTGCTACCTCCATTTATGACTCTCCAGCATATGGGCTGGTTGGGTAGTATCAGCTAGTACTCAGGCTGCCTAATGGCAGGGATCCAGACCCTTATAACCCACCTTAAGTTGTAACACTAACCAAACAAAAGTTATGGCTAACTTTAATCCCAAACCTGCTTGTACGTGCATTTATTGCATCCTCTCTCCAGTACCTCTGCCCCTGGCTCCACATTACCAGCACAAATGTATATGATTATTATTTTTTAAAGTCACAAACTGATGTGGAAATACATAGGATGGAACAAATTTAAGAATGGAAAAATGCGAACATGAGAGAAACCTGAGAGAAGTCTGACAATCCTGACAGTGATGGTATTCATTGTCTGCCTTTCTTTCTTTCTTTCTTTCTTTCTTACATTTGTATACCACCCCATAGCCGAAGCTCTCTGGGTGGTTTACATAGGATTAAAAACAATTAAAAACAATATACAAAAATTAAAACAGCAAAAACATACAACATACACACAATCTGTACATTGAAAACCCACTTTCACAGAGCCTAAGTTGGGCTCTGTGAAATATTTACAGCATTGCAGGAAATAAATGATCTGTTCATCAGATTGTCCCGTATTTGAACTTAATTTCTGGGTGAAAGGATCTACTTATTTTCTTCATTCATAGTTTCTCCACAAACAGAGAAAGTGAAAGCCAAGGGCCCACATTCCTAAAGAACGAAATGCAAAGAAATGAGAGCACTTTTCAGTATCTCCTTTTCACATGTAGTGCTACATAAATAAAAATTGCATATACTAGATACTATGACTGCCATAGAAACAATTTCTATGGAGACAGGGAGAGAAAGCATGGTTATTTTGTAGTGATAGCTGTACATCTAAAGAAAAACAAATGCAGTCCTGAAAGTAAGAGTGTATTGTTGTTTCTAATGTCTTCATTTATAACTAACAAGCCAAGACAAGAGAGTCTAGCATTGATTATTTCACCCCCCCAAAAAATCTATTTATCTATAGCAGTTGTTCCACTGCAATTAACATCAGTTATTTTTTTTAAGTATTATTGCGCAGTACAGCAACAACAACATTCTTCTTTGTCAGATATGCGTTCCTCAAACCACGAAATATAAACTTGTTGTTGGTAAAGCTACATGACCTTTCCCACTTTCACCATAATGCTGAGAAACAGCAGCTCATGGAAATAGCATAAATGGATAAGTTCAAAACAATTAAAAAGGTCTGATAGTTCCTCATCCCCTCCCAACATTTCTGTCTCATGCATTAATTCATATAAAATGTTTGATATTAATATCTTCTATTGTCTATATGTTTAGCACTATAACAATAATATGCAATATAAAACCCACTTATCACGAATCCTAAAATCCAAGCTCAACTCTAAAACCATTTTCAAAGCCATCAACATCTATGCAATCATCATCCTCACATACTCATTTGGAATCATACCTGGTCACACACTGAACTCAAAGAAATAAACAGACTCAGTGACACCGAACTCACGAAACATTGCATTCTCCATCCCAAATTCATGCATTGAAAGAATAACAATCAGCAGGAAAGGAGGAAGAGGTCTGCTAGACACTGACACAACTCATGCTAAACAGATAAAACCACTCCGAGAATTCCTTCACACTAAAAACACCCCCGTTCATAAAACCATTGTAAAAGCAGATAAAAATTACACCCCACTCAACCTAGTACTACAAAACGAAGACCAAACACAACCACTCACGTTTTCAGAGAAAAAAGAAAAAAATGTGCACTACATGGGAATCACTATCACATAATACAGAACCCACAAATAAATTAAGAACAATCGTAAGAATGGCTCAGGAAGGTTGAGCTGTTTCCTGAAACAGAAGGATTCCTAATAGCTATACAGGACCCAGTTATAGCAACCAAGAACTAACAAAAATACATCATACAAGATAACAGTGTAACAACAGATTTATGTAGGAAATATCAATTCCAATAAACAATAGACCACGTAGCAGGAGGATGTAAAATTCTGGCAGTCATGGACTATATGGACAGACACAATGCAGCTTCAAAAATAATTCACCAACAACTGGTAGAAAAGGAACAGGAAAAGACAGAAAAATATACACCATTGGCCATGGAAGTCAAAGAACTATGGCAACAGGAAAAGGTCACAATCATCCCAGTAGTCACATCAGTCACTGGCATCACATCAAAATACTGTACAGAAAACCTCCAGAAATTGGGCCTATCAAAATACATTCACATCAACATCCAGAAAGCAGTCATACTTAAAACATGCTCAATTGTCAGGAAATTTCTGAATCACTAACAGACAGCATGATCTAATAAAGCCTATCATGTCCATCTAGAAAAACTTCCATGAGCGAGAAAAGAGACAATGTGGTGATGATGATGATGATGATGATGATGATGATGATGATTAACAACAACAACAACATAGTAAGGATGCAGAAACCCAGTAAGTATTATGGCATCCCAGGGGCCATAAGATTTTTAGATCTTCCGCTCTGAGGATAGAATGGTCCGCCCTAAGAAAGAGAGATCCAACCTTACAAGCCTGTAGCTGTACAAATGTTCAGAGCAGTTTGTTCTCTGAGATCCCCTGTTTTCTCCTAGCTCAGAACAGAAAGTGAGGAGCGCAGGTTTCCCCCACTTTTTTATGGCCATTAGAAAAGAACAACATTCCCCTCCCATTGCTCTCAAGGGGAGGGAAATAAACTCTACTAGCTCAAAAGCTGGCATAGATTTGGCTCATTCCAAGAGTGTGTCTGGGGAATGGGAGGGCTTTAGATCTGGTGGATCCATACCTTCTCCCACCATGTCTCTAGCATGCCTCCTTTTTGGCAAATTTCCCAGCATCAGAGAAGCACCCCAGGCTAGCCCTCCCATGAGGCAAGGTGAATCTTTCACCTCAGGCAGAAGATGTGAAAGAGTGGCAGCTTGTGCTGCCTCAGGTGGTGGATCTGGAAGGATGGCAGATTACCACCACCAGGAGGACCACATGTCCTGCCACCACCCTATATTTCACTCTAGGATGGGAGACCATTCCAGACAGCCTGTCTGGCAACTCTCTTTCAGCAGCAAATGCCACAATAGGAAATCAGCCAGCACAGTCCTTTATAATAACCACCACTTCCTGCCTTATGCCTCACTCTGAAGACCTTAGGCATACAATGGGTGGCTGCTCTGAAAAGCTGTGCCGGCCACATTCCTGCTGCAGCAAATGCCACAGCAAGAGAACAGCTGGCATGACTCTCAGGAATCCTCAGGGCGAGACATCAGGTGGTAGGGCTCACTGAGTAGCACTCTCACATCTGATCAGGAGACAGATTGAAGATCACGTGTTCTCCTCAGTGATTTAAAAACAAAACCCTGGAATATATGATTTTTCTGATCAAGGAGGAGCCTCTGCAGTCTTCCATATCTCCTCCTCAGGTCATAAAATGCTCAAGCAAGTACAACATTCATGTAACCAGCTGTTTGTGCCGTTAACTGGCTGCAATAACATCTGTGCCAATTCTCAGTGCATAACATAAACATGCAAAAATAAAATGTCTTGGTGTAACACTGAGATTGCCAGTGTAGCATGATCCAAAAAAATGCCAGTTATTTCAGTCCTTGAGCTTCGTGTAACAGATTTTGTGAGTCAGAAGTTTTCCATCACCTCTGTTGCTCTCGTGCAGGAGCAATTAAGGTGACTGTCCCAATGTGTCAATGCTGATAGACATTAAATTTCCTCATATCCAGCTGTCAAATTCTGAGGTAGTCTTTGGAGCTTATTTGTAAGAGTGCACAACAGTCCCACTTTATCATAGTCCAAGTTCTGACTCACACAACCTTGTTTTCACATTTTGAAGTCACCAAGTGCCAAATCTGTGTGCCAGTCTGCACTTTTGATGGCAAACCTAGGTCTGGGATACTGCTGTGCCAAAATCTCTTCACCCCCCCCCCCCCCATTATTCTCATTCAATCTGATGGAAAAGAAAATGCTTTCAAGAAAAGACTTGAAGGAGAAAAAAAATGCCATTGAAAGTCTCATGGATGGAGTGCATGTTCCTGGGCTTACCTTAAAAATGTAAGAAGAGCCATGCTGGATGAGTCCAAGGGTCCATTTAGTCCAGCATTCTGTTCACACAGTGGCCCACCTGCTGTCAACCAGGGACCCACAAGCAGGACGTGAGTGCAAAAGCACCCTCCTACCCATATTCCCCAGCAACTAGTGTACATAGACATACTGCCTCTGATAGTGTAGGTAATATATAGCCATGATGACTAGAAGCCTTTGATAATCTTATCCTTCATGAATTTGTCTAACCCCTTTTAAAGCCATCCGAATTGGTGGTCATCACTACATCTTGTGGTAACGAATTCCATAGTTTGACAATGTGCTGTGTGAAGAATAAGTTCCTTTCACCTGTCCTGAACTACCCACCAATCAGCTTCATAAAATGACCCGGGTTCTGGTATTATGAAAGAGGGAAAAAAGTCTCCCTATCCATGTTCTCCACACCATGCATACTTTTATACATCTCTGTCACTTCAGTTACATAGCAGCAAACACGTATCTGTGAGGGTCCTGCCTTGCATTGTACAATAATCTCTCACACAGTCTACAGGCTCCCTGGCTTTCTGCACTTCAGTTACAGCCCAGAGGAATATGCCATGAGGTAACTTCTCCAATGGGCCCTTTTCAGGTTAGGGAGTGCAGGCAGCTTGGGAAACTGCAGAGCGTTGGAGAAAAAAAAGCACAACAGCTCAGCAACGTTGGCCACCTTGCAACAATGAGTAAAGTTCAAAAACACTACCAAAAGAAACTCATAAGCAATCCCAAAGCAATCGGTGCCCCCGATAATAAGGCAGAAAAACAGGGGAATAAAAATTTAGATAAAAATGCCTCTTTCCAGTCATGGAAAGATTAGGTGCAGCCTGCAACAACTTAATGTCTGCACAATAACCATTCTTTGATTGCATTTTTTCAATTTCCATAATATGACTCATAACAATAAGGGATTGACTTAAGAGTGTAAAGGGCATGTAAAGGTCTAATTAGCATGAGTGCACTGGCCCATGTACTATTTCTACAATATACTTTATATTACAAGGAGGAAAATTAGAAGCTGGAAGTCAAGCAGATGCAAGGGATCTATTTTAGTGATGAAAGAGTCATCATGAGAACCAGAGAAATGAAATAGCCCTATAAGTAAGACAAGCCACAGAAAAGGCTTTAGCCCAGACTGAAACTGCATAATATTTACAACTTCATAAATTTCAAGGGTGATGCGGCCATGGATGATTTTTGTTTGTTTGCCCTAGACCTTAGAGGATGCTCTGGTTAGTGGGAGATTTTTATTCAGAGCTGTAGTGACTAGAAAATGCACAGAGAAAATATCTCTCTTTACTGATCTTATCCAGCTAATCTTCACAAGCAGAAGTGCCTGCCTAGTTTAGAAGATCCAAACTGTTGAAAAATCCAAAGGAATGTTTTCTTGTACATCAATTAAACTGTGGTACAATGTTTTCTTGGGGTTTCGACTGGTAAAATGTTTGTCTGCATGGAAACCTGGACTGGGACCAATGATTCTAACAATAATAAATCATAGGATCACATACGTTGATTTGAGCTATATATCTTAAGATGTTAGTAATGGAACTGCAAGGATTTTTCAAATTGTAAATTCAGTTTATTTTCACTTTGGTTTGGACTATGACTCAATTAGGCATTATGTAATGGAGTCTTATTTTTCATGTAAAAGTACCCAGCAGTATTATTAGTCCCCTAATAAGTTACATTTTTACATATCTGACACATATGTATATGCTGGTAGGTTGCAGTTGTTGCTTGATAAAAGATACATTTTATATAAAAATGTGCAATAAGGTATCTCATTGCACATGTTTATATCAACCCAGAGGGTGGAGATTGCAGGAGAGAGAAACAGTGACCTATAGCTAATAAAACATAATCATTTTAAGTGTATTAAGTAATCAGCAAAGTTTTCATTTAAAAATACCTCTTCTGACATTAGGAAAATATTGTTTGTTATTAAAATCAGCAGGTTTTCTTTTGAGCTATATCAAGTGATTCACAACATGTTGAACCCTATGAATCATCAGCATTCTTATTTCAGACTATTTTGGTAGATATCTCTTTGCTCACGTCAATTTCTAATTATCAACATGCTTTCAGAATTTAGCCAAAGTTTAGTTGACTCAATCTCATCACAACACACATTCCCACCCTCCCACTGAGCTTGCATTCTGATCATAGGACTGGGAAGACCTAGGTTCAAATCTCTGCTCAGCCAGGTTACTCGCTGGATGACCTGGACATAGTCATGCTTCCTCAGCTTGATCTACCTCACAGGGTTGTTGTGAGGACTGGGAAGACCTGGGTTCAAATCTCTACTGTTGTGAGGACTTGGAAGACCTGGGTTCAAATCTCTGCTCAGCCATGTTGCTCACTGAATGACCTGGACATAGTCATGCTCTCTCAGCTTGACCTACCTCACAGGGTTGTTGTGAGGACAAAATTCAGGACTGGGAGAACTATGTATGACACTTTGAGAAAAGGTGGCTTATAAATGTAGCAAAATTAATATTACTGTTTTTAAAGGAGCACTCACCCACCAGTAATAACAAAAAAAAACATTACTCAGTACCTAGGTTTTACAGTTTTCTCTCTTGGGGGGAAATGCTTCTGTATGAATCAGCCCTCCTATGCATCACAGGGTTACTCAGAAACTCATCCATGTTCCTGAAAATGAGCTGCAAACACAAAGATCTGGACTGTGGTGGATCATCTTATCCACATCCTACTGAGTTTGTAAATTATTTCTGCCAAGGTAGCAGGGTGTAGAGCTGTCCCGCTGTTCCCTAAAGCCGCAGTTGTCTCCATGGAGAAATATTCATAACTGTGTAAAATGTGAAATTGGATTCTACCCATCCTTATCTTACATTGGCTTTACTACTTTGCCTTCCATTTTCTACAGCCACCTCAGACATAAGAGGTACCTGGAAGTATGGATTTTGAAAATCCATACTTTGTTGATTTTATCAAAAGTGATCTATTTTAAAATATTATATTAAATAGACAATACAACATTTGAATCAATGCAATACCATTTCTTACTGGTGGGCATTAAAACAAAATCTGTTTATTATTATTATTATTATTATTATTATTAATCTCTTTCTCGCTCATGATGGTTTTTCTAGATGTACATGACGGGCTTCGCCAAGTCATGCTGTCTTTTATTGATTCAGGAACTTCCTGATGATAGAACATGTTTTAATTATGACTGCTTTCTGGATGTTGGTGTGGATGTATTCTGGTAGGCCCAGTTTCTGGAGGTTTTCTGTATATATATATATTTATGTGATGCCGGTGACTGATGTGACTAATGGGATAATTGTGACCTTTTCCTGTTGCCATAGTTCTTTGACTTCCATGGCCAGTGGTGTATATTTGTCTCTCTTTTCTACTTCCTTTTAAACAACATTTTTGTCATTCGGTATTGCTATGTCAATGAGGTATGTGTGTTTTTCTTTTTTGTCTATGAGCGTTATGTCTGGTCGGTTGTAAGGTGGTATTATTATTATTATTATTATTATTGGAGAAGACTATGACCAGGTGACCTCTGTGCCTGCTCAGTCTGCTTGTGGTGCTTTATCTTTAAAGTAGACTTGGGCAGGGCAGTCTTTCAAACTGAGGACACCTTCAACTAGAAGGCTGTCCTCTGTAAAGTAGGGCTTCTGGCCACCCTAGCTAATTTTCGATGCTCACTGCCCTAAATCAAGACTGTCATATGTGTGTTGCCATGTGTGTTGCCATGTGTGTTGAAACAATGACATTTTCGGAGAGCACTATTGTTACGCTGTTCATGAAGTCCTGAGTCATCCTTGACAAGGCAACCTTGACATGAATGTTGAGGTCCCTCAAGACTACAGATATGATGTTTCAACATGTATAACTATATGAAGATGCCTTGTACCAAATCAGACCATTTGACCATCTAGATGACAGGAGTGGCTCTCCAGGTTTCAGGCAGGGGTCTTTCCGAGGCCTACCAGGAGATGTCAGGGTTTGGAGCTTGGAGCTTTTGCTGCATGCAAAGCATGTACTTTATGATGGAGCGTGCACACATACAAGTCCCCTTATTTTAAAAAGTCTCTAACGTACAGGTCTCTCTTTCCCACCAGGTTAGCAAGCAGGAATATAAACTGATTTATTTCATTCATATCCCACCTTTCCATCAAACTAAAGGTGGCTAACAACAAGATCAAGAGTAAAACAAAAACTTAATTAAAACAATAATTAAAAACACAACAATAGAGAAATAGCACTCAAACCAATTCAGCACTTTCAGAAACAGGCCAGCTGACGTGCCAAAGGTTTGCCTGAATAAAAATGTCTTTGCCTTCTCACAAAAGGGCAAAAAAAGAGAAAGCCAACCTAGCCTCCCTTGGCAGGGAGTTCCAGAGTCTGGAGGCAACGATCGAAAAGGCCCTCTCTTGTGTCCAACGTGCTTCAGGTGATGGGGCTGAGAGAAGATCTTAATGATCCCAGGCCCACATGGATAACACACTCTTTCACACCCTAACTGGGAATCTTGCCCCTAGCCTACCATTCTTGGAGTCATCAGCGCCAACTCAATACCTTCCTCAGCTCAGGTAGGGAAACAGTTATTCAGCAGGATGTGTGGTACACTAAATGAATTCCTAAATGGTCCCTATAACCTAACACCTGTTGCCGTCTTTCTGGTTCACCAAGGAGCAAGACCGATGAAGAAGGCTGGGAGATAGCTAGGCATTCTTGACATGCAGCGAACTAAAAGGCCCTTCCTTATTAATTCCCACATGTGCAAGGAGCTGCTCGAATGAGGCTCAGATGCATATAGAATTAGATGGGGGTGGTACTTTGGTGGTCCAGCTGAAATAATAAATATTTCAGATCCCTGTCTGTACAGAAGTAATCATCAACACCAAAGCTCCTTGCAGCTATGTATAACTCAGAGTATTGCATTTCAGACTTTCAAACAAGAAAGTAGATCATCATGTTGCTTCGTCGGAATTGGAATCACAATTTTGTATTAATGTTGACAGCATTCTCTAACCTACAATCTAGGTCAGATCTCTGCTGAAAATGGAAAGAAACAACACTTGCTTTGAAGTCTGGTTGTTTGCTTGCTGCTATATAAGTATTTATTAATATTAATGGTGTAAAGTTAAGCTCTCCTCATAAATTATTTAACCAAATACTTTATTGTAAGTGATCATGTATAGCTGAAATATTAAAGTTTAGAAATGGTCCAATGCAGCATGTTTTGGCAATTTTCCTTATTACGCAGATAATATTCTGACACAAGCACAAAAGGTTCACATTTGTTTCCATTTATTTACCCATAATTGAAGTATTGTATTGTTAAGGCAGGAAAAGAATTCAAAGGAACTTATAAAGCGAGCCTGAAAAATGCCTGTGGGAGACTAGTAATATTTTTCCTCACTACATCTTATTTTCTGTTGGGATCGAAAGAATCTTGAAGACTGAAATAAAACTGTAGGAATATGTTTTAAAATACTGCAGGTTTCAGTAAGATAAATGAAATGTATCACTGGATCCTATATATGTTTACTCAGAAGTCATACATATTAATAGCAGGTCGTTGAGTACCAGTTTGGAAGCAAAAGAGGACCACCCAGAATCAAGACAGTAGTTTCTACCTACTTGGGGGACTCCCCATATAGACCGCAATATATGAGTTTGTAAACTGATCCCCACCACTGCCAAACCAGCCCAATGGGAACTAAGGTGGCCAAGTGTCCTCTTTTACAGAAGACAGTTCTTTGTTTGAAGGGCTGCTGGGTGTCTGTCCACTATTTGAAGACAGGCTATTCCATCCTAGACTGATTGAAAGTTAAAGAAACTTAAGAAGGGAGAGTAGTAGCCTTGAAGTTACCTATTATTTGTGAGCATCTAGACGGGTGACCAAGCAAGCACACTATGGTGAGATGTGTTGTATTCTTTTTAAATAATAGTGATCATTTCTAAATCTGCATCTACACTTATAAATTAGCAGAATAGTTAAATTTATGCATATCAGTCTCCTTTTTCGTCCTGGTTTTGATGATGCATTTCCTCCTTTTTTGTCATGCATAAGTGCTACCCTAATACTAACTGAGCATCTTCACTAGGCCAAAGAGCCTAGTTGGAAAAGGAAACCAGAAAACTGGGGAGGGTTTTGCTGTGCTAGCTACATCTCCGTGCTCAGAAACGGAGAGCGGAGAGGGCGAAAAGGTGGCGATCCCAGGGTGGAGAGTGGAGGATACTGCAGAAGCTGAATTTGGGAGGGCTTCCAGGCTCCTTCTCTGCTTTTCCCCGAAGCTGCGTCTACACAGGCAAAATCACCCATCTAGGCAAAAATGTAGGGTGGCAGCATCTCCTCTCCTCCATGCTCCAGCATAGGATAGTCGGCAGCATCTGATTTCAGAGGCTGGAGACTATCTGGATAGGACTGTCATGCTCAGTAGATGCATTGAAATCAATGGAACAAGTTCATCACAACCAATTTAAGCCTATGACCCATCAATTTTAATGTGCAGTCTCCAATGCAATATGATTTCTAATGTAAATTATGTTGCACTAGTGTAAGGACAAACCTCTAGCGCAACACTAGTAGCAATAGATAATGCAACAGGATTCCCCAGAAAACCCTTCATACCAGCTTGCGCTATTATCATTATGCAGTAATAGAGCTCCTTATGCTAGCGCAACGTAATTTATCTCCGTACTCCTGTCATATTGGATACTGCCCAATGGATCTATTCTAATTCTGGACCCAATCCATTATCTCAATTATACAGGTTTCATTCCTGAGAATGAATAATTTGCCTTAGCAGGTGGCATTTACATGAGCAGCATTCATTATAATGGTATGAATCAACATTTGGGAATGATTTTGTACCAGGAGTATGCATCTGATGAACATGTAGCAGGAAGACAACTGTGTGGTGCATTCAGAAATGGGATGTGTGTATGAGTGGACGGATGGGGTATGGGGCATGTGAGAAAGAATGAATGGATAATTAATAAGTGGATGAATGGTGTGCGTGTGTGTCTGTGTGTGAGAGAGAGAGAGAGAGAGAAATGGGGGAGAGAAAAAGAGGGGGGAACAGATGTGGCCCCAACCACTTTTAGCTTTGACTCCACCCACCATTGACTTGCAGTCTCTGAAACATTACCCAGAGGCAATGCAACCCTCAGGGTTAAGAATGGCCCTAACCCCTGTTTTTAGTCCTAGCTTATTGCCATACAATTGTCATCATTAGTAGTAATTCATTAATTTAATTTAATATATTATAAACATGAGTCACTGTCCTCAAGAAAATTAATGTAAGAACTACTTCCATCATCACATGCCTGTGCTGGTGCTGAACATAGTTGAAGAACTCTCTCGTTAACCTTGATCAGAGGGAAATATTTAATATAACACTAGCACCAGAGAGAGAAACAATCCAAATAAGCACTTAACATATTTGAACAGATACTTGAGGTGTGGTGGATAAAATGTTCTCACAAGGCTGTGCCATTTGGATGTGCTTTACTCTCTGTTCTGTTCAATGAAGTATTTAAAAAAGTCCTTTTGTAAAGTGATCTAATTTTATGGAAGAATGTAAGGTAATTTTGTATCTATTCATTAAAAGTAAATAATAAAGTGAATGTGAAGACAGTCCAACAGGTGAGCAAACTAATAGATCAAATTAAGTATTGAGTTCATTTCCTCCTCTCACTTTTTATGAAGGGTTCACATGTTCATGGTCCATATTGGAAATGGGTAGGGATGTATGAGAGTTTTGTTTATGTCCGCATTTCATCTCAAAATCTTATGTTTGCAATCTCAAACACTGGTGTACGCAGCAGAATGTGGTTTTTTTTGCAAAATGTCCATAAATTCACGAAACTTGTGAGTGCATTTGAAATATGTGATTTTTTTCATTAAAAAATACCCATTTTAAAATGCGCATTTTAGACTGCAATTAATGGGACAAAATATGCACATGACTGCACATGCACTTCCCCTATTTCAATGAGCAAAAAAAAAAAAAAAAAGGTTGAAAATGAAACCGGGAGTGAGACAAAATAAGCTTGAAACTGCAGAATTTTGGCATGCTTGAAAATCACTGGTTCTCCTTCCCCTAGAAAAGCATCTCCTGCCTTCTCCATAATTTCTCCTCTAAATTAGCTGCCTTTACATCTTAGCTCTATGATGGGAACTCTATACATTGAAGGGGCAAGAGATCTGCCCCGCTAGCCCTGCTGTTGATGTCATATGCCTCCCCCCCATCCCCATACACTTAGGGCGGATCTACACACGAGGTTTTTGACATTTTATAAGGGTTATGAAAACTCTTTGGGCCACATGACGCACTCCCTATAACGTTGTATATATGAGGTTTTTTAAAACTCACTTTAGTTATATACAACGGTTTCACTTTTAATAAATCGTTTTAAGTAAAATAATGTGTCCTTCCTTACCGTTTGTGCTTCATGGGGGCAGTGCTTCCTTTACTGGTGCCCAAATGCTTAGCAGTTGATTGGTGGGGAAGAAAAAGGAAATGGACCAGTGAACTACAACACCCACAATTCTTAGCCCTATAGAGGAACTAAGAAGGAAGTGTGTAACTGAACTACAACCCCCACAATGCCTTGCCCTAAACTAATTGAAAAATGAAAGAGGAAGAGACAGGGCAGAACAGCGTGTGACCGCACACACCGCTTTAAAGACAGAAGACTGTTCTCCTGTAACGTGAGTACTCAGTAATGTGGCCTAAGACGTTTTAGAACGCACCTATTTGGAACGTTTTAAAATACAATTTAAAACGTTCCAAAGGACTGTGTGGATTCCCCCTTAGCACAGATGGCTTCATCGGGAAGGCCTACACACACATAGCCCTCTATGCACACAGGCTTCCATGCCACCAGGAACCCTGCTCATGCAGAGTTCCAGATTGTGGAGGCTTCTCCTATTCAGATATCCACATGCATTGTGTGGACATCCCAAGGCAGGGCTGTGGAGCCTCATGACACTGGAAGCAAGGCCAGCAGCAGGGCCCCTCTGCTCCTTTAGTTCATGCAGTGGAGGTTGGTGTCCCTGATTTCGGTGAGGATATGAATCCATTCTGGGTTTCAGACAGAACTAGCCAGAACTCTAAAGGAGCTACCCAAGGTGCTGAAAGTTATCCTCAACATAGGTCCAGCATGTTGGATAGCTCCTTTAGTGTTCTGGCTGGTTCTCACCAAAATCCAGGATGGATTCACAGCCCCATCGAAATTGGAGTCCCCAGCCTCCACTGGTGCATGTACAACTCTCAGCTCTTTTTGCCTGCTTCAAAATCTTCCATCTTCTGGAGCAGCTAGCTTTTTTACATCTCTAATATCAACTATACTTGTAATTATTGTTTAAATAAAAACCAAGCCATTTATGCAGCTCATAGATATAACAAATAGTATAATTTTATGTGCTTCATTATATACAATCCACTTTATATTCTTAAAGTAGTAAAATAAGTTTTGGCCACAGAAGAAAGTAAACATTGCATATATTTCCATTTTTCCATTCATAAAAATGGGGGAAAGACACTTTGGCTTGGATCCAACATTGTGAGATCTGAAGTCTGCTCACAAAGCAAGACTTCACTGTTTTCTCCTCCCCCTGTGCTCCCCCTACCTCAAATCTCTCCAGAGGGTCCCCTAATCCTTTGGAGCAGATTTAGAGGGGGCACATGGAGGGCTGCCGGGGGGGGGGGGGGAAGGAAAGCCATTCCACTAGCAGTTCCCATTCCACTGACAGAGTGACAGCATTGTATACATTATTTCATTTAACTTGTTGCTTATTTTAGTATTTTGTGCTATGTTCAATGATAATGTCCTATCATGGGTTTGATTATGTGAAGTGGTGAAAGGTTTTTGAAAACTGGTGCATTTTATGCATATAAAAGACAGCGGCAGTAATGTCTTGTGTGTGTGTGTGTGTGTGTGTGTGTGAGAGAGAGAGAGAGAGAGAGAGAGAGAGAGAGAGAGAGAAAGATTTATCTATGTATTTATTCAAAAAAACATTTATTCCCCACTCTTCCTCCCTAAGAAGTTCAGAGCATAAAAACAGTAAAATGATGTAACAGTAAAACAATAGAAATCCGTAAAACTCACAGCAGCCAAAATATCTAAGAAGCTGCAGAGGCCTAATTAAAAAGAAAAGTTTTAGCTAGATACAAGCAATGGAGCTATCCATTCATCTATCTCTATCCATACATAACAGAAGCACTACCAAATGTTTGTCCACACCCCTCACCATTGCCTATGCTAACTAGGGCTGATGGAAGCTGCATCTGGAGGCCCACACATTTGGCAGGCATCCTAATGCAACAACCCCAACGTTCAGCAACAAGTTGGGCACAGACAGAGAGGCTGAGGAACCAGTGGTGATCCATGCTGGGCTCAAGCACCACCACTGAACTACAGTCCTCTAAGTCCAAAATGCCGGAGACCCTCAGAACTGAGACACCAAAGACTCCTGAGCTGGAGTCTCCAAAGACCAGTGAGGCTGGATAAGAGATTGCAGTTTCCAAGCACAAGTCCAGCAAAGGGCCAGCCCACTCACCTCCAAGGGTGTCAGAATCCATGGAGCCAGTGAGCCGACACAGAAAGCACGAGCTATTGGAGATATGAAGGGATGTTAGACTCCAGGCTAGAGGCCTGCCGCTTGAAGACCTTCCACTTTTCAAGGATGGGGTGGAGCCTGATAAGTTATTCTGGATATCAAGGCTGCTCCCAGGTTGTACTCCTTACCAACCAAGGGAGGCTAGTTTGGCTCCCTCTCTGCTGTCCTCCCACCAGCAGGCAAATACCTTTTTACTCAAGTAGGCCTTCGGTGTGTAAGAGGGTCTGTTGGGTTGGGTGCTGTTTTTATTTTGTTATTGTTGTGTTTTAATTGTGTTTTAAATGGATTTGTTTTATTACTGTTTTAATTGGGCTTTTATGTTCTTGTTTTAAGTTCCTATGGTTGTAAGCCACTTTCCTTGAAGACAGGTGGAGTACGAATCGACAAGAAAAAGGGAGAAGCATCTCAGAATGCTGTAGACAGGGCTTGTTCACAATAAAGTTGTCTACAGCACCCTTCTCTTGTTCATCTTGGGCAGGATCTACAATACTGCTTTATCACGGTTTACAACAGTTTTGACAACTGTTTGGGCCCAGGACACATTACATATACTGCTTTCAACCTGGCGTAGATCTGGCCTTGGATGTTTACCTAGATACGAATCAAACCAAATCAATAAATGAATAAACAAAACAGGAGTTCTCCTTGCTGCTGCCTCCCTTGCTTCTCTCTGCTCTGTGGGCTCTTCCGTGGGACCAGAACAGCCCACCTATGGTGGTAGAGGTTGTGACGGTGAAGATTCTGTAGCAGAGATGCTGCTATTACTTCCTAAGCCCAGTTGGCTCACTAGGGTGGGAGGAAGAACAATGGATTTTTAAAATGGTCATTGTGATCAATCAGAGTGCATCAACTATGCCTGCTGGCATACTTGCCCCATTTCCCAATCACTGTTGGAATGATGCCAGTGGGGCACCAATGCCTGAGTTTTCCATGGGCATACCAGTGGCCTCTGATGGCATAAAGCACTGTCCTGCCAGCAAACCTTCCTTTCTGCATATATGCTGCATCAAACAGCTACTCAGCTGGCCTGTGGCCAGTTTTAGGGTTGCATCCACTGCTGCCCTGGTGTGTGTGCAGCCCCTGCTGGGGGCAAGCACTGGAACGAGCCGAAACACTGGTTTCTGGAAGGAGAATGATGGCACCATTGGATACTGCCCTTAAATTGTACACGCCCTTAATCAGCAACAACAAAAATACTTTGATGTGTAATCAGAGAGCAACATGTATGACCATCCACACCCTTAAAATGTATATTATTTTATAAAGGCTGCATCATAATTCATCCAAATGACCTTTGAAATGGTCAGAAATATGATTAATCAGATGTTCAGTGACATGGATATGGCGAATTCATTTAAGATTGCTGTGGACGTGAATTGTGAACGTAGCCATGCCTGTGTAGGGGGAAGACACAGTTCAACTAAGTACTGTTAAGTGGGTGATTTCCTAAGGGAGGGTTGACTGTATTTTAAACTGGTAAATAATGTAACAGTTTATTGTCACTATTTTTGTAATGATCATGGGTGAGAAGGAAGTCAGCTAGTTTTATACAGGTGTGTCCTTTGTCAAGCCGAGAGAGACTCAGGATGAAGCAATAGAAGTGTGAATGTGTGCTTCAAAGTTACAGCCTATCAAAAAGGCTTTTGGGGGCAGCAGTTCATCCCTAAATCAAAGTAAAAGCATGCTAGGCTGGTGCTTTATTCTTTGCTATGGCAGCTCTTCACTATATCACGGAGGAGGTTGACTGCTCCAAGTGAGGTCTGTAAACCTTCTGCATTTAAGTCATAACCTAACTTTACAAAGATGAAATCTGGAAGTGCCAGCCAAGCTCGAAGAGAGCTCCTCGCCTGTGTGGCTGAAAGCTGCCTACCGATCTCGGCAATTAATGGGTTTAAATGCCAATGAAGCAGAGGTAACGAGACTTGCTTTGAAATAAGCACATGGCCATGGCTCCTGGAAACGAAATTAAATACTAGGAGATGAATAATAATGACATATCTGGCAGCAGTGATAAAGACGAAGCTTAAAGTACTAAAGAGTGTGATAGCAGCTCTAGTGAATGCAGCTGCCACAAAAAGCCATGTGATAAACCAGTATTAGAAAGCAAACGTGTCATTGAAGCTAAGGCATCCCTGATAAATGTCTGGCCAGAATATTTTAAATACATTACTGGTACATTAAAATAAAGGCTAAAACACACCTACTGCTGTACAAGTTTTAAAAAACAAACAAACAAACAAACAAACAACAACAACAAAGTAATGGTGGTAAAGATTTTACTCTCTTTTTGAATTATTTGAAAAAAGGGTAATAAAATTTGGGCAAAGTGAAAAATAGCAGCATATGTGTGTCGGTGTAAAGCACTATTTTTTTAAATGACTCTTGATATTCTCTCTATCTTTCACACACACGCACACACGCGCACACACACACACGTGTATGTATGATTCCCTCCCCCACAAAACTATTTGCAATGCTTTGGATCTGGAGTTGCACAGACACTGCACACTGGATGGGACACTCCTGAGAATAGGAAGGGGGTGGAAAGAGGTGATTTTTGAAGATTCCCCTTCCACCATGCAGCCCCTTGTGTCCTTGAAAATCTGCTCTGGAGGGTTGGGGGAGTGGCACTGGGCTGCTGGGGAAAGGGGAGATTGGTGAAAATCACCTCATAGAATCAGAATAGTAAAGTTGAAAGAGGCCTAGAAGGCCATCAAGTCCAGCTCCCTGCTCAATGCAGGAATCCCTCCCTTTCCACCAACGGAAACACACACTTAGCAGAACAGGAGCCTCCTTTAGATCCAAGTCACCTGCAAACAGAGCCCTTCAATCCGTGGAACAGCACTTCTGGACCCAAATCAATATTTAATTTATAAAAATAATAATTCTTGCTTCAAAACAGGGGTGGGGAACCATTTTCAGCCCAAGATCTGAATTTCTAGCTGGGAAAGGTCTTGGGAGGGTGGATTCCTTCTATGAGCAGGGCCAAGATTTTAAGCCTACTCAGAAGGAAGCGGGACAAGCCCTTCCACATCTAATTAGAAGTAAGCAGGACTTAATCACTCATCCACATTTTCAAATAGCATCCCTATACCAACAGGTGAATGGAACTTTCTTCTGTGCGCTCTGCTGATCTGTCCCATTCTGGAAATTAGTATTTCCGTTCATTCCAGATTATTTTTAAAACCCCGTTGTGCAAACGGAGGATCCCATGAGTGCACAGGCACAATAAGATACTACCCTCAGAAATGTATGAAATTTCTGACTGCAAATGGCATTTGGGTCCACATTCAGTTCAGGTAGGTACAAATGCAGGGGGGCAAATTTCGCACCCAGTCCTATCAACAATTTGTAACCGACATCTCCTTTGATTACTCTGAATCTCATTTTGTTAAATGTGCCCAGATTTTCCAAGTCTGTGAAATATACACACTCCCATATTAATCACACAATCAAACAAACAGATGCCCACAAACCTTCAAGCATCAAAACAACAATTGAGCAGAAGTCAAAAACTCACCAGACAATATCAGCTGGTAAGGGGTAATGGTTGAAGCCACTGCTGACATGCTGTGTGACTGTGATAAAGGGATGTTCAAAGTTGTTGCATGTTCTCCATTAGTACCACGAGTCCCTTTCAAATGCTGTTGCGATATACTGTCTATCACTGTTAAGGCAGAATCAAAAGCCTGGTTTTCGTCAGCAAATAATGAGTACGGTGGCACTGAAGTTTTCACGATATCAGTTTGTGTAGGGAGTGGCTGGTCAGATAATTCTGAATGGGATATAATATCAATAGAAAATGCTGATAATGAATGCCTGCCAAGAAAATCAGCCATCGCCTCTGTCTGTGAAATGCCTGCATGCTCGAGATGCAAACCAAGAATCCCCTCTGAATTGATTGGCTCGTGTGATGTGGACTCAGCGGAATGATATGTAACACGGCTGTCATTTTCTTCTTGAAGAGCAACACTTGGATGAAAAGCTAAGGACGTGTCTTCCTCCTGAGTCATTAACTGAGGTATTTCCTCAATTGGATCATGTGGTGTGTAATCCAGTAACTGAAGGATATGTATGGCAGCCAACTGTTCCACATCAGATAATTCCCTTGTCAAAAACATGTATACTCCTTGAGAGGCTGTGATTGTTGAAAAAGATGGCTCTAAATGGACGGTTTGAGAAAGCGCAGTGGCTAAACTGTCCGAATGAACACATGAGAACTCAGTGCTTAATCCTTGTAAGGCTCTAGTTAGAACATATTCTTCCATGGTGAACTTATCTCTGCTTCTTTCAGTAGGATAGGAGGAAGACACTTCTGTAAACTTCACGGATGAGGCCGTTTCACAAGCTGAAACTAATGGATGATGGGAACTAAGAGCAATATATTTCATTAATGTGTACCAGCTGGTTAATATCATTGAGTTCATCCAGACTGCCTCATAAAGTGAGGACTTTTGGCTATGTAAAACCTGCTCTGAGAATTGGTTTGAGAATTTTCTGTCAGCTGTGAAACTCCTTGCACCTGTTTGGTTTAATTTGCTTAAATGGCCTGCAGGTTCCGGTTGGAGGTCTGTGAGCTCCTGGTTGAAGGATGAAACACTAATATTCAGATATTCATTGAGATGGAATGTTTGCCTTTTGGATTCCTGCACAATGAATGAGCTAAAGCACCCTATCTTTTCTAAACCAGTAGCTTCTGTGGGCAAAACAAACCTCACTGAGGGCTTTGGCAAAATCCATTCCTTGCCTATCGATATTAGGGAAACAGCTGATTGCTCTCTAGCAGTCACTTGAGGCAACCTCGAAAGAATGGAACATATGATTACTGGAGTCGTAGACTGGAATCTGGGGGAAAGTAATGAGTGACTATTTAATTCAGTCTTGATCTCTGGTATCCTACTAATTACTGAACTCATGTCTGTGGCAGATAAAGCAAGAGTCTTGTGGTTCCCTACTGACAAACTTCGCACAAAGGGAACAGGAGCTGTCATTAAGGAGTCTATGATAAATGAGGTCATACCATACTCATCTTGCGAGAGCAAGCCCAGTGTTAAATCTCCAGAACTATCCATCATCACCCATGGCACAGCTGTTAGGTCGGACTTTGTTCTTGTTGAGAATAGGCCCGCAAACCCCAACAACTGTGCAGTGAGAATGTCTGCTGAGGAAGCTAGTGAGAATGATGCCGAGGACTCACGATTGGTGGTTAATGATCCTAGTCCAAAGCCTTCAAATGATATGCTGGACATTAATTTAGCCATGCTAGAGGTTGCAAGAATCCCATGGCTGAGAAAGTCTGTCTTTTGCAGACCTTTAGAGGATAAAAAGTAAGGGGGGAAAAGTTAAAATAAAATAAAAAATGAACAACTTTGGCCGTAGGCTGGATCAGCAGCAAATTGCATTGCTACCTGAAAACCATTAATTCTCACCCAGTCATCCCACAGCAGACAAATACAACTCCGTAAATCATATTCTTAATAAAAGTGTAAGAAAGATTTTAGTGACCTCAAGAGCTGACTAAATGCAAACCCTCACATTATTCACATTGTGAGGGCTGTAGCCAGAACAAATAGCATTGCTTGGAAGGGACGTATTAAATTTGCTAAATCAAATTGTTCCTGAGAATCAATATAAAAAAGAATAAATTACAGATCGGTGCCATTGAGAACTTCAAGGGCTGACATGGTCAGCAGGACAAGTTACAAAGATAATTATATTTACTAATTGCGTCACATTCAATTTGCTTATCTACATCAAGAAGAAATATTACTTAGCTTAAAAAAAATGAAAAAGACCAAAAGGGATTAGGCAAAAGAGAAAATAAAGCCTGCATTTTGAGGTCCAGTATACAATGGCACCGTGTTTGGATTAGTTATAGTTAAATGAATGGCCTCAGTCATGTGACACTCAAAACAGGCCATTGCATTTATGATACTATTCCATTTTTAATGCTTTCCATGCTAGCAGATTCTTTTTCTTTCTGATTCTGAGACACAAAAAGGTGGGGAAGAAAAGTGGAAATGTGCACAACCTTGAGGAGTTTGTTACAGGCATTCTTATGTATAAAAACACCAAGAGGATGGGGAAAGATGCACATAAGAAAAGATAGGAGCTAGGAAAAGAAAGCCAAGGTTCTCATGAGCAAAGCACAATTATCTGCCTTCCAGTCACAAGAGGATTGTACTAACAGTGGGGGCAGAGACATATTATGAAGTGTATGAAATTGCACATACCAGCCAAGCTTGAATAAGAAACACCATAAGTTATGGAACAGTGCTATTCTTGACACAGAGTAGGCAAAAAGCTGGAGAGATAATATTGTCCCTGAGAGCAAAAACACTCAAGTCAATCAGGAGGTCTAATAAACAAGGAATGGCCTGCAAATGCACATAGACAAGACAGGTGCTTAGTTAAAGAAAGTGGATTGAGAGCCTGGGGGGAAAAAACTGAATGGAAGAAATGAACATAGAAAACAGAAGACATTAATCCTTATCAATGAAAACAATAACCACATACACTGAAAGGACAGGATTTCACACAGAATCCATCAGACATTGATTCAAAACACTTTTACTTTCTTACCTGTGGAAGTTTGAGAAAAATTGATGTCAGGAGTCTGGAGGCTTGAACGGGGTTGCGTGAGGCCTCTCTGTAATGGCTCAGTAGGGGACACTTCTATTTCGGTGATGATTTGGCCCCTCTGGGGGACTGCAGGTAAACAGGTGATATTGTTTATTTCATCCACACAGAGAAACCCAGCCGGGCAGGTCTGTATCAAGCAATCGTTGTAATTAAGCTCACAGCTTCGGCCCTAGAGAGAAAGTTTTTCAAAAGTCAAATTGAAGGCCATTTTCATAGTAACATTAAATGGTTCAAATTTATTGCTTTCTTTTGATTTTTCAAATGCTGTCTATTTAAATTGGGCAGACTGCACTTTCCAAAATTAATCTAATCCTACTGAGCATTTTGCCTTTACAGATTTCATGGCACAGATCTAGGCTTTTAAATTGTAATTTAATCATAGCATTTTGACTTTCCATCAGTTCAAAGAGTGACTTAACACAAAAATACAGATTCCATCCTACAGTCCCTGAAACGTGATATTGCAGGAACAGCTTTGCCCCCAAGTCATCTGCTCTTTAGTGTAACAATATGTTCCTTGAAATCTAACCTTAAGTGATATAGGCAGATGTAATCAAAGCATTTGTTCTCATGCTATAATTTCTTTAAGTTGTTCTGGCTTCAAAGACATAGTTCTTTCTAGACTTTAATGATTTGCGTAGCCTGCTGGTGCCACATCCTTACAGAACACGTTGTAACACACTAAAATTGTACTTAGCTCTTGCAACAGCAAATATCATGCCTAAGTAGTCACACTATGGACTTTGGCATAGCTCTTCTACATATAAATAACAATCATCATCTCAAAAGTTTAGTCCTTACTAGTGTAAGCTAGGGATAAGCTGAAATTTGTTCAGTTTGTATTTTAATATGAACTGACCTAATTCACCCTTCTCAAATGAACACGTGAACCAGAATGCAATTATCCTTTGATTTTCGCACGTATCCGAAATTTGCAAGACAGTATTCCGATCAAAATATGTCTACAAAAATGCATATATTAGGGGAAATGCATATGAATTTTCAGGCTGACTTTAAAAGAAAATTCGCAAACTGACGTGGAAATGGAACGCAACGAACTTGTGTTTTAAAAAACGTGAATGTTATAGAAAGCGAAACAGACAAATTCATCCATCCCTAGTCTGAGCATCGTTTTAAAAGTTTCAAATATGACTGATGCTAAGAAACACACACTTTCCCCCGCATATAAAATTTGTTTCAATTTGCCTCTTTCTTTTTGTTTTCACTATCTTTCTCATATGGAAGAAACGCATTTCATCATGTTTCATCAACATTTTATTTCTGGGAAGTACAATTCTTTCTAATCCATTAGCAAATTTGACCCATGGGCTGCACCAGAGAAGGGTCAAAGGGGAGGGTAAGCACTCTCCCAGGACATCAACTTGCACCCACACCCTTCCCCCCGCTGATGGATCCTTGTGGTTACATGAAGAAAAGTCACATTCCACATACTGAATCATAAACTGGAAATTAAAATAAGGCTGCATTCTTAAGCACCGTTTCTTGAATGTTAACATCACCAAAATATGACACTTCAGAGTAAATGTGTTTAAATAGGTGCATTGATGTGAAATATACCCATGTATCTCTCAGAAAACTAGTGTAGGACAAAGCTGCTCCAGTCCCAAAATAAACTTTGCCTTTTTTGTGTCCCTCCCCTTTCCTGTGGCCTCCAAAAGTTCTGCAAATAGCTAAGTCACTACATAAATTGTTTCTTTTTAGGTGTTTATTTACATTATTTATCTATTCATCATCAGAGGCTGCTACTTGAGATTGGATCTTACTCATGTTCATTGGCCCATCTATTCATTTGACTGAACTCTGCATTAATTTTCATTCCATATGAGACATTGGAGATTCATACCTCCCTAACACAGTGAAAGAACATTTTGAGTGGAGGTTGCAGGGCTGCGTGGCCTTGTCCTTCTTCCACCATTGACACATGCTGTGACCACACAAGTGTTGCCAATTCCTGCAGCAGAAATGCTTCCTTGCCCATCTACATGTTCAGTCAGCATGGCAAAAATTTCTGCATGTATACTGATGTACACACAGAGTTCTTCTATGGTGAGAGATCCTGATTAGGCCACGTCCCTCCTTGTGTGGAGAAGCTCTATGTATGCATGTAGAGTCATTTCCCACGTGTATGGTGGGGAAGCAATTCTGATGCAGATGGCAGGGGGCATGGGTGCATAAGGAACCAGTGGGCCACAGTAGGAGCAAGATAGCCCATGGGGCCCCATAACCCCCCTCAAACATCACTTCAGTGGGTAAGTGGGTGGTGCATGTGAATTATCTCTTGTACTGCTTTCCCTTTGTGTTTAACTTTGTAAAAAACAAAGAACACACACTTTCTTCTTTGTGTTCACACACATACACACAGACCCCACGCATTTGATGAAGTAGACTCTACTCAATAACTAGAAATGCACAATAACATTTATATCTGATCCATGTCAGTTTCACACATACTCAATCATAAATCTGTTCCATCCCATTTTTGCAACATTCTGTGATTTTTTTAAAAAAATGCATGAAAATGTGCATTTTTTGTATGCAACTTATACATTTTGTATGTATCTTTTGTAATAAATGCATTTTGTACATTATATGTGTGTAGTACATGCATTTTTAATGCAACTGTTGAGCTGCGAAGTGTGTCGCAAAATTTGGAGAAGTGCAGAATCCGAAGGACGATTGTTTTAAAATCTGCAGACTAGTCCCTGAACTTGGGTTTGCTTAAAACTATGGACTGACACTTGTTTCCAGCATCTTAACCACAACAGGTTAGATTTTAAGATGTGGAAAGACCTTCCGTTAATATTACTGCAACAAACTAACCTCGCTAATTCCTCTCTGAAGCTTTAAACTGGAACTATATGGTAAAGTAATTCCGGCTGTGAGACTGTAGAGATAAACCAATATAGTTGATCCGCTCTTTCAGATTTCAAATTGATGTATTATATAATTAAAGTGTTGGGCACTGATACTATAAACCACATACATAAATCACTTTGATTTTAGCAGTGCTTCCCCCCCCCCCCTTTCAGTTCACTTTTGTTTGCCCAAGAACAGTAGAAAAAGAGTTGGTTTCATCTGGATAGCACTTGCATATCTTAGGGATGTATTGTAAAGTTGAACAAATGAATAATGTATATCCATTCAATGGGATATTTGTTGAGCACTCTTAGCCAGAAAACCCAACCCGGCAACAGCAAAAGAGTGCAAGGCAGCAAGATAAGATCAGCTGGGGGGGTGGGGGGAACAGCCAGGATAAAAATCATTATAACAAACAAAAGAGATTTCCACACATAGATCCCACTCCATGTGCACAAATGCTCCTTGTGGCGGTGGGGAGGACATACACCGAAAGCACTTAGGATCAGCCCAGCTCCTAAAATTAAAATGTCTGCTACCTGGTTGGTGCAATGGGATGGAGCTCTCTGGGTTTAGGGCAGAGCCCAGAGTAAATCTAACATAGGAACATAAGAAGAGCCATGCTGGATCCTACCAAGGCTCCATTTAGTCCAGCATACTGTTCATATGGTGGCCAGGTAGCTGTCGACCAGGAACCCACAAGCAGGACAGAAGTGCAATATCACTCTCTCACCCATGGTCCCCAGCAATTGGTGTACATAGGCTTACCACCTCTGTTACTGGAGGTAGCACATAGCCATCAGGACTAGTAGCCATTGAAAGCCTTCTCCTCTAGGAATTTACCTCTCCCCTTTTAAAACCACCCTATCTAGATGTGATGACAGGGCATAAAATTGGGAGGTGCCATGGCTCAGTGGTGCAGCACATACCTTGCATGCAGAAGGTCCCAGGTTTGATCCCACAGTATTCCATTAGGGCAGAAAACTCTCCTGCCTCGAACCCTGGAGAGCCACTCCCAATTAATGTGGATAATACTGGGCTAAATGGACCAATGATCTGACTCAGTATAAGATGGCTATGTTCCTAACTCAACAGATTTGGGTATGCCTGGGGCAAAACCTACACGAAACCTATCTATTTAAAGAATACAGCTTAAAAACAGCTGATGTGGAAAATGAAATAGACGTAGCCCTTGATTTTCTGGCAGCTGTCCAGGCGGTATATTTACCCCCACCTCAGTGCAGCACAGACAATGGCTTGTGTTGTTGCTATAATCAAAACAGCAAAGTAATCTTGGTGAGCAGGAAGGAGCAATCCAGAATATACACGTGCCAGGGAAACCTGATATTTAACCACTTTCTTCTCAGAAATAATAGATGAAAAGTTAGACGGTACACTTGCGTCTAGAGACTGTACCACTACAGACAGTAGGAGGGCTGATATAGTGGAATTCTCCTCCGTAAATATATAAATAAAAATAACCAGATATAGAAAACTAGCATGTCAAGGTGAAGGGTAGGCTAGAAGGGTTCCTTAGCATGTCATTTTTCATGTGTAGGAGATTGTGACTATATGCAGTGAATATGTTTCTCACTCTTTGTAAAACAGTAGGTAGGCCCATGAAAGTCTGCACACCGGGTTGTACTACGATTCCGGAGTCTCTCATCACTTCAGACATGAATTTCAAGTGAGGTAGGGCTGGACTCCAACCTGCCCTCTCTGTGTACATTTTCCATCTTGCACCGGTGCAGTTATGGAATCATTATACAGCTCATCTGCACTGCAGTACTGTAGTACCAACAGAAGCTGTTAGCTCTTGCACTGGGGCTGCAGATGGATCCTGGGTAATAGCTCTGTTGCAAGAGCAGCAATAAATTGAATTCAAAACAATTGCACCACTCTCACACTCTATATTCTACCAATATAATAGGAAATATAACTTCTCGGTGTGGGGGGGAGGGGAATACTATGCATTTTGAAAGTTTTAAAAACATCAGAAAGTAGTTACTATGAGCAAGCGAGATATAAGACATGATAATAGGTCTATTGGGAATTTATTATTCCTACCACAAATCCAGGCTTGCAGTAACAAGCGTAACCCAAGCCTGGTTCATTCTGGGTGCAGATCCCATGTATACAGGGATTTGATGTACATTCGTTGATATCCTCTTCACAGCTGAGGCCTTCCCAGCCTGCCAGAATGAAAAAAGAAATGGAATTGTCATTGACCTTTGTTCTTGTAAAAGCCACATTAAAATTCATTGCTTATGTTTATTTAGATAGGGGTAGGCTGACCATATGAAAAGGAGGATAGGGCTCATGTAACTTTAACAGTTGCAGAGAAAAGGGAATTTCAGCCGGACGTCATTTGTATGCAATTAGTACCTGGTGAAATCCCATCTTCATCACAACAATTAAAGTTGCAGGCACTATACTAGAGTGACCAGATACACAAGAGGGCAGGGCCCTTGCAGCTTTAACTGTTGTGATGAAGAGGGAATTTCACCAGGTACGAATTGCATATAAATGATGCCAGCTGAAATTACCTTTTCTCTACAACTGTTAAAGTTACATGAGCCCTGTCCTCCTTTTCATCTGGTCAGCCTAGATAGGGGGAAAATACTGGAAGATGTAAATGCAACGAGTCGCTCCAATAAGAACTAAACTACACGGGAGGTGTACTTGCATGTAACTCCCCAATGTTTCTTTTTAAGTGAAACACTGCTTTGGGAAGCTCCAGTCCTGAATGGGAGATGGGTGAGGGTAGAAAGAAGAGGTTACTTAATCCTTTCCCCTAATGGCCAGCCTTGGCATGTAGCAGGGGAAATGCAGGCATTGGGTCTCAATGGGGCAAGACATGTTGGCCCTAGTGGAGTTGGGCGTTTGGGCTCCATTTCAGGAAGCAATATGTTTTGGGCCAGTCTTTTCCATTCAGAATTGACCTTAAGGATGACCCAAGACATTCTGTTGCCTGAGGCAGAGCAGCAAATAGCACCTCACCCACCTACCCAAGTAAGGTTCATAGTATTCAGAGCCAGCCAAGTTATTTTGGCACATAAAGCAGAAAATCCCATAAGCACCTCTCCCTACTCCTGGCAATAAAAATACAATAAAATCAAAGTAAATAACTAACAATTTGCTGCCCTTTCATGACACCCAAAATTTGTTGTCTGAGGAAATTGTCTCATGGTAAGGCCTGCCCTGATTGACTTTCCCACACTGGTTTTCTTCCCATAGGGGAAACTATACAACGGCTATGAGAGAAGTTACCCATTGTGGCTAGATTTAGGTTTGTTTCTTTTTAAGTTTTACTAATTTTTATTTTTAAAAGAGCAAACATTTTCCATTTTGGAAGCCAATGAATACACAGAGGGGGCAGATGCTTCCATTTCCTGCTTAGCTGTTGTTACCTTAATAAATAAAGCACTTATTACACCACTTAATGAATAATGGGCATGAACCAGCCACCATTAAGCATTTGAAAGGGTTGGCGTTAGCAGGAGAGATTTAAGTACATGATTAACTCTCTTCCATTGAAATCAATCGAACAAACACACTAAGTGTTTTACAGTCCTGTAAGTTCTTTAAAAGAATTCAGACTATCTAGGAGTTGTGCATCATTACTATCATTACTACCATTACTATCATTATTATTACCATCTTGTTTTTGAATAGGTTTAGACTTTCTAAAGAGAAAAGCTTCAGGTTTTTTTGAAGGGTTTTTGAAGGGTTCTCTGAAAACTCCGAAACATTGGGCTCTCCCATCTCCAGCTTTTTCTACTGCTGGTTTCTCTTCTCTCTCACTTTTCCTAATGTTGAGCTTTTTTAGACAAGGCTTTTGAACCCACTGTATCTACTTCTGGATTCATTTTAAAATTGAGATTTTGGTCTGTATTTGAAGTTATTTTCCTTTCCTGCCTTTCCATACTTTCCACTATATAACCTCTAGGTAGCATTTTGATATAGCGGAATAATACAATTACACTGGTGGGGACTCGTGCTTCATTTGGCGATACCAAAAAATTCTTGATTTTCTTTGCTCCAATCTCCCCCCCCCCCTCAAAAAAAATGCTTTTAAAACATAGGAATGAAACTGGATGATGACATCATCTAAAACACTCACAAATAACCATGAGTGAGGAATGGCAATTACAAAATGAAAGCCTTGTCTAGAAAAGCTTTTACTCTGTATGGCTGGGTGAGGAGGCAAATTAGTGTCAGGAAAGGCTGTGGACAGCAGAGGGCCCATCTTTAAGTCATGTTTTTATGGCAATTCAGTGGAGGCTTCTGAGCATGCTCGCAGGCCTGCCACATGCTGCCACAAACTGTAGCAACTCTAATTTTAATTCCTCCTGGCTCAATCCATTCAACCAGAAGGAACTAATACTCCACATCCTGGCATTCCTAGCCACACAACTCTTCTACAAAAGCACTGAGTCAGTGAAGAGTTGTGGTTCTACAAAAACAGTTGTTCCCAGGAGTTTAAAATCAGGTTATTGCCCAAAGTAATTATGGTGAAGAAATAACAGTATGGCATGCTTCTCAAAAAATACCTCTCTGTGCTATATTTACATGTATGTCTTTGACATGACCCTTTCCTCCCCAAAGTCAGTGCATTTGTTCAATCGATTTCAATGGAGGTTAACCATCTGCTAAAGTCAGTAGGGTTTCCCAATGCTTAATGTTGGATAGGCTGACCATATGAAAAGGAGGACAGGGCTCATGTAACTTTAACAGTTGTAGAGAAAAGGGAATTTCAGCCAGTGTCATTTGTATGCAATTAGTTCCTGGTGAAATTCCCTCTTCATCACACCAGTTAAAGTTGCAGGGGCCCTGCCTTCTTTTGTATATAGTCACTCTAGTATAGTGCCTGCAACTTTAACTGTTGTGATGAAGAGGGAATTTCACCAGGAACTAATTGCATACAAATGACACTGACTGAAATTCACTTTTCTCTACAACTGTTAAAGTTACATGAGCCCTGTCATCCTTTTCATATGGTCAGCCTAATGTAGGATGCATCATTCCCATTGTTTATTAAGCACCTAAAACCAGGCATATTCATAATTGGCTCTATCAGTGTTATAGAGTAACTGCCCCCCCTTTTTTTGTCAGAACAGTGGCACTTGGGACCCGAGTTCCTTCTATGTCATCTTCTGCATCTCCTATAAGCTCCTAGTGGCTGCTTGAAAAATGAAATCTCATGGATCCAGCCACTCTATTTACTGTGACTATTATGATATGTCTGAGACCAGATAACTATTTCAACTAATCTAGGTTGACCATATGAAAAGGAGGACAGGGCTCATGTAACTTTAACTGTTGTCGAAAAAAGGGAATTTCAGCCAGTGTCATTTGTATGCAATTAGTTCCTGGTGAAATTCCCTCTTCATCACAACAGTTAAAGTTGCAGGCACTATACTAGAGTGACCATATACAAAAGAAGGCAGGGCCCCTGCAACTTTAACTGATGTGATGAAGAGAGAATTTCACCAGGAACTAATTGCATACAAATGACACTGGCTGAAATTCCCTTTTCTCGACAACTGTTAAAGTTACATGAGCCCTGTCCTCCTTTTCATATGGTCAGCCTAACTAATCCCATTCAATGTGTCTTGCTACTAACCCAATTCCAAGAAATGTCCTATTCAAAATGCAAACTATTTGTTCCACACATTTATTTTACTGTAATGTTTTAATCATTCTGTCCAAAACATGGCAGAATTAACCACTTAAAAATGCTAATTAATACCACTGATTCTGTCTTTGGACTCCAGACAATCTTTTAAGTGCATTTAGTCACTTTCATTGCAAAATGCTTTTTGATCAAGAGGTTATATCAGTTTGCACCTAAGAAACATTCTCGAAGCAAGAAAAAAGGAATTTACTGATAAATTACTTTCTGTTTACAGAAAACATTAGCCCTGCAGCTTAATTTCCAGTATGTACCTTATTATCTTAGTAAAGAAAAAAGAACATTCTCTGCAGTCGGAGTCCTTTGGTAGTAAAATGCTTTAATTCAAAACATTTTCCCAGTAGTTACCTTTCTGACATCTGCAGAAATATCCATTAATAAGATCTTCACAGATTGAGTCATGTAGGCAAGGTGAAGAGCTGCACTCATTTATGTCTGTTTCACAAAAGTGACCAGAGAATCCATCTGGGCACCTAAAGATAAAATTATTTCATAGTAATTTAATATAACATAGTAGAACATAACATTGTGCTGGAATAAATACAGTCATCGGTCTAGTTTTGGTTAGAGAGCCACCACTGAATACTGTGCTTGTATTTTATTCACAATAAAGAGGCTAAACCTTGAACCAGAAGCCATTTTTTTTTCTGGGCAGCAACATTCCATTGAAGGAGACACCACCACCACCGCATGAATGACTACAATATGACAATGATGACTACTTTAGAGTAAAAAAAAAAGAGAAAAGGATGTAAGTGCCAGCTATGTCCAAAATAACATATAGGGCAAGTCTACACCAGCCCTATATCCCAAGGTAGTCCGTGGATTGTCCCTGTGTGTCCAACTGATGTACAGGGGATCCCGGGGCAACCCAAGACAACCAGGGATTTTCACCGGGATATAGGGAACTGTGGAAAACCCGTGGAGCACAGGCCATGTGGCCACTGCTCCCGGATCATTCCATCTTCCCCATGAGTAGCGAGGCACTTAAAATGGGCACGGAGTGGCGCAGGGGTAGTCTGTGCCCATCGGGGATGGGTGTGGGGAGCAGGTTCGGATTTTTAATTTTTGTCACCTTTTGCGGAGGAGCGCTGTTGTGCTCCTTCTCCCTCTTCAGAAGAAAATGGCAGCCGCAACGTCCTTCTGGGACATTGTGCAGCCGTCAAGATTCTGGGGGAGGATCGCGGAAGCCAGTAAGTCTGTGATCCTCTCCCTCCCTCCCTCCCTCCCTCTACACCCTATGGTGTGGACATGCCCGTAGTTTGGCCCTTGGTCCATGCAATGCATCAATATCTTTAAAGAGATAAAATAGCAAATTTAACAGATAACACAGTGACCCAGTTTGCACAACACACTGGGGCTCACCATGGGTTATTTGAGCCATGGTGAGCCGCTCTGCGTGATTTGAATATTCAACCCCCAATTGGGGGTTATCATGTCATGCTAACTCAATCATTGGGGGTTATATAAGGGTTAAACAACCTTTAGATAACTAACAAGATGATGCTGGGTTCAGACTACACAGCTAGCACTCACCGTGATTAATTGGGGATTAAATAATCCATGATGGCCTGTCATATCATCTGAAATGACCCAGAGAGCGTGATTTGGATAGACAAGTCTATCTACTTATTTCCCGAGTTCATTTATTTATTTTTATTTATTTATTACATTTGTATACCGCCCCATAGCCGAAGCTCTCTGGGCGGTTTACATAGGATTAAAAACAATTAAAAACAATATACAAAAATTAAAACAGCAAAAACATACAACATACACACAATCTATACATTTAAAAACCACATCAACACTTCAAAAACTACAAAAACAAAGCAAAACAAAACAAACCCAGGCTCCTCAGATATTGGCAAATGCCTGAGAGAAGAGGAAAGTCTTGACCTGGCGCCGAAAAGATAACAATGTTGGCGCCAGGCGGGCCTCGTCGGGGAGATCGTTCCACAATTGGGGAGCCACCACAGAGAAGGCCCTCTCTCTTGTTATTATTATTATTATTTATTTATTTCATTTCTAGCCCGCCTCTCCATCCAGATCGAGGCGGGGAACAACACCAAATATAAATATAAAACAATAAAATAGATAAACCGTTAAAACAGATAAAAATAAATACATTATTAAAAACATCTTAAAATTAAACTGGATAGGCCTGCCGGAAGAGAGCAGTCTTCACGGCTTTCTTAAATTCCAGAAGATAAGCCTCCCTCGGAGGAGGGCCTTAGATGTTGAACGTAGTGTTCGGGTAGGTTCATGTCGGGAAAGGCATTCCATCAGGTATTGTGGTCCCAAGCCGTGTAAGGCTTTATAAGTTAAAACCAGCACCTTGAACCGGGCTCGGAAACATACAGGCAGCCAATGCAAGCGGGCCAGAGTAGTGTGTGTGTGTGTGTGTGTGTCTGTGTGTAGACAATGTTCAGATGACACACTAAGTCAGAGTGATTAAGCATTTTGATCTAAACATTATGGCTTCATGTGTCATGTCAACCATGACTTAGTGTGTCATGTGAACCATTCTTAACCATGGTGGCTACATAACCATGATTTAAACACACTCAGTAATTATTTGCTGCAAAAGGGTTAGCAGCCTAACCATGGTGTAGCATGCAGTCTGAACAGGCCCATTGTAACACTTTTCCATCTGCACTGACAACGCAGGCTTAAAAGATATAGCTCTTGGATGCCCATAGTAAGTATTTGCTCCCTAGATTTTCAGATTAGGCTGAAAATGAAAACAACTGAAGCACTGTCCCAGCTTTAAGGCAGCTTCATTTGTTCAAATATCCAGAGATTATCAACAAAATTTAAAGTGTCTTCTGGTTGAACAACTCCCTTCTGTCTTATATCGGGCCTGCAACTCTCCAAATGTCAAGCTACTTTCCCCCTCCTCCAGTTCTAATCCATATCTGGCAGTAACCCATTGTTCTTTGTCTCTGTTTCTCACCTGTACCCTTTTCTCATCTCCTTTCATCTATCTGCTGACATTTCACAGCTTATGAATAATTTGTATAACTGCCAGGTTGAAGGCTACAATCTCAAAAATTGGCTTCCTGCAGCAGAATCATTTGCTGGGTTTATTCAGGAGGACTCATTAATGACAATTGAACTTATCAAGACTTGTACTGTCATGTTCACCTGTTTATTGGACTCACTCTACCTAGCAGAATGGATAGGCTAAATGAATCAGTATGTATTATGGATTTGTTTAGGATTTGTATTTTCTTGAATGTGTGTTATTTCTCATGAGTAAGAAAACAGTTGGCACATTTCTCCCTCCAGTAATTAGGGTTCAGGAGAGAATAATTAATCAAAATGAAAGAAGTTGCTCCAGAGTTTTCATGAAATTAGACAGTCTAGCAAAAAGTTCTTTTGACATTCGTCCCGATTTCTCTCCCTCCCCCTCCCTTTCACATCTGCATTTTCTGTGCAGAATAAATCTTGTTAACTACTCCACTCTAACAGGCCAGTTCCGTCACTGCAAATTTATATTGGGGTGGCTATACATTATTAACAAGCTCGGAAAAGTCACTGGCTAAATGTCATGGCAGCTGAGATATAGCAGCACCTTGGGATTCATATTGCAAACAGTTTAGTTTTAATCATCTTGGGCCACGAGGTGCCTTGACATTTGAGGGACAACTTTTTCCTTTTTAACTTCAACTGGAGTCAGACCTCTATTATCTCAGCCATAATTTTCAACCTCGGCAGTGATAGAATGTTTTTACCTCCTAAATTAAAAATGTGGAAAATCGATCTATCATAGACCTTATCATTCGTTGAATCAATGCTCACATGCAGGCTTGAGGAATAAAGAGAGTGAGCGAGCAAGGTCAGCTGATAATTCTAGCATCCTCAGAATGATTTGAGCCACATTCAGTTCAATACGTGACCATCATTACATGGATGCCACTGGTTGAACTGTGTTAAAAAGAGAGAACTAATCTTGATTTTTCTGAGGAGTGGAAAAATGGCAGAGTTTATATTCTGTAGCTTTAAATCAGCACTCCCATCCTACAAACACTTCCATTAGATCACCAAAGTATCAATCTATATTGTTAAATTAATGCACAACTAAAATAGTCAACTAATATATATATATATATATATATATATATATTGCAATACAGAGGCAAAGCACAGCTGGTAAAAATTCAACATGCCGGTCTGGCTATTCAAAGAGATAACATTAGTCATAGGCAAAAGAAAAGAAACAAGCACTTTTTGTTAGCAAAATAAAAAGGGAGTATTGTTCTAGAATATAAAAGCATGGTAGATGTTTGAAATCCCAGTTCCATCAAACATGCCTCTGACAAGCTGAAAGCTCTTTCATGCTCTCCAAAGTTACAAAGAAGTGTTTCAACTTCGGAATTTTCTTTCAATCCTTTTGATTTCTTTCAAACTTTGCCTGCCTAATTTTTGCTATTAATTTTTTTTATTCCCTTACTATTCTCTATATCCTCCCACAGCCTAATTGCCAACTTTCCTTTAATATATAAATCAAACAGTGAGCTCCATTATAAAGGAGTAGTCTTTTTATCAGGGTGTACAAAGTCTTCAATATTGCAACTAACCTCAAAGACTCTCCTGCATCTTGAGCAAGAAATGTGAGTCTCTTGTCTATTACTCCGATTCCATGCCTTCCTTGTTCTTAGGCATATTGTAAGATGATTGCATTCTTATATGCATTATATATAGCTTAGGTTTCTTCCTATTGCAATTCCATGGATTGGTTCAATAAGGAGGGGAGAGGAAGGTCCCTTTGAATAATATCCAGCATATGATGCACTTTTGTGTGAACTTCAGTTGTAACTTTTACTACTGCTGTTTGTTTCCAGTAGAAGATACATGAACAGAGTATGTATCTGCCCCAAATAGCTATCCCAATGCCACTCCTAAAATCATAATCATCTCAATGAAATTGTCCTTTGGAGTGCAAGGACTGGATGAAATATAATTCTCAAAGTACAACTCTGGAAGACGGCCAAGGATCCGACACATTATCTAAGGTTGACATTTCGGGAAAATGTAAAGCTTAGCCTGCTGCCAACCTTCACCTTGCCAGCCAAATTAACCAAGTGGAAGGATGCCTAGAGCTTGTTGATGATGTTACAAAAGATTCCGTGAAGTGGTTTCCTTAGGAGTATTCTTCTTCCTTCCATTACTCTTACATTTAGTCCCAGCTTCTATATTAAGATTGACCACAACTTGTAGGTTTAGCATAGTTCTCAGACCCAGACCCTGTCTACACATGCCGCAGAATTAGGAGGAAGTAGAAGATCTGAAGTAGTAGAATAGTGCCCCACCTGAAGCACGAGAATGGTGCCATCCATTCTGGCAGAGTGGAGCTGGAATGGGTTGTGCCACTTCTGGGAATCCACTGTTGGCTCCAGCTTTGGGAAGAGGGGAGGGGGTCATTGTTGGCAACCCTTCCTCTGTGGGCCAGCATCCTCCTCACAACCATTATTGCGAGCTGCTCATAACTGAGAGGGTGGCTGAGCAAAGCAGGGATGTGGCAGCTGGTCCACTTCCTCACTGCCATTGCAACTTTATTGCTAATCCCATCTGGGACAGAGAGTGGGTGACAAAACAGGTGCCAATAGACAGGAGGAGGATGAGCAGCAGCATCAAGAGGCTTGCAGCAGTTGCCCCCCCTCTGCCAGGATTTGGGCCTTTCCCAAATTTGCAGTTGCTTTTTTTAAAAAAATGCACAGTTTTAGAATAAGGAATATGCATTTTCATGCTTTAGTCAATGGGTGTGGGGGAATGCACACTTCAGAAAAATGCACAGAGGAATTCCAACTTTTGCCCATTTGCCCACCTTCTCCCTTTGAAAAACAGGTTGAAAACAAAAACGGGAGCTTTAAATTGAATTTCAGAAAATTACGGTGAGCTTGACAATTGCTGGTTCTCCCATCCCTAGCTCACACACTCTTCCTCCCAGCATTGAAGAAAGTTAATGTATGATCAAGAGGTTCATCAGATGAGTGTTTTATCACATGCTTTCTACTGCCCACTTACGGATGTGCGCATGACTTTCAAATGATGCTGTCCGCCTCCTACGCGCCTCCTGCTCCTTCCAGTCATTTTTCCATTGCAAAATAGACCCTTTTTAATCCGACTTTAAAAAAAGCAGGTTGTGCTGCAATATCCTACTGTGTGCAGGAAAAGCTGCACAATAAAAAGAGCCTCTGAATGGGCCATGCGGTCTTTGTTTACTTCCTCTTTCCACTCCAGGAAGAATGAGGAAGCGTGGAGAAGTGACAGTAAGGAAACACGATTTCCCCTGTGTGATGATGCTCCAAGTCCTGGAACTGCATTTTTAAAAAGGTGAATTAGGCAACGTATGCAACCATCACCATCATCATGGTTATCTTAACTGTGGAAGTAACCTAAGCAGTTGCTTGGGAAAAGAAAGTGGGTTGGATCCAGACTTAGGGCGCAATCCTATGATGATAGTCAATGGCCTCCAAAGTCGAGGCTGCTGAGTATCCAATGCAGGGTGGCCAGAGCATGGAGGCTCTCCTCACCTCTATGCTCTGGCTGCCCTGCATTTTCGCTAGATGGATGCTTTGGCCTGTCTAGCTGTGAGGTTTCTAAGTGGGAAGGAAGCTCTGTAATGCAACTTCCCAGGTCTCCTCCCCTCCCTGCACCCAGGACTTCCCCTTTTCCCTGTCTCTGCACTCTGTTTCCAAGTGCAGAGATGTAGCCAGTGAAGAAAGAACCACACCAGCTACGAGGATGAGGGGAACACTTTTGCTGTCCATCTATTAATCCCTACATCATAGAAATGTAATTTAAAGGGCATGGACACCTGCAATTATCACACATTAATCTTTGTAAACCGCCCAGAAAGTCTCGGCTATGGGGCGGTATATAAATGTAAATAACAACAACAACAATAATTTTTCAAGAACAACATTTATTTGAGCAATGACTTCCAACCAGATAGAAGCCGCCACAGGGCATGCCCACATCATATGCCTCAATGAAGCATTGTCCACATTGCATCACCAGCATCTAGGAGAGATAGCTGGCTTTTTCCTAGGGTGAGCATATGTCAAGAAAAACTAGGACATGCCAGTAGTTTTGGTAACAAATCTGGGAAGGGGGGGGAATGATGAAATTTAAAGAAAAATCTGGATTTTTCCTATCCTCCCCCCGCAAAGGGCAGCTCTACTTTATAGTCAACAGGAAATAACAAAACTGCTTACAGCTCTGTCATTTTTAAAGATAAGGAGATGAAACTTGGCACCATGATAGCCCTTAGGAAAGGCTTTAGCCATGCCAAATTTGAACTAGATCCGTTCATCCATTGATTTTTAGATTTTTTAAAAAGTTTGAGGTTATTATTATTATTACAATTATACACTGCCCCATAGCTGAAGCTCTCTGGGTGGTTTACAAAAATTAAAAGATTGAACATTAAAAAGTCAATATACACAATGGTTCATCTGTTGATTTGTTCATCTGTTGATTTTTAGCAAGTTTCAAAACAAAATTGAACTTTTAAAATAATTTTTTTTTAAAAGCCAGCCAGACGGTCGGCAGCAAGCCCTGTTAAGCAGCAGCTTGCAGTGGAGTGAGGATACAATCAGAAAATATATTTGGGGGAAGGGGAGAATGTATCACACAGAGTATAGCAACAAAGTACAACAAAAGCTACAAAAGTAGGAGTGAATTGAGTTAATTTCAGTTACATTGGATGTCTCACTTATTATTTCAGTGATGTTAACATTAAGATGTATGTAGAACAGATTTGTCTTAATTGTGTGCTGTACTATCAGACATGTGACCAAGGCTATGTTCCGGTGGGCACCCCCCTTGGTGCTACACATGCCTCCTGGGGGTGGACATGTTGGTGGGGATGCCCCCTTGGGGGCCAACCATGTTGTCCTCTTTTTTTGGTTTCCAAAATATGGTCACCCTATTCTTAATATACACAAAACACAGATTTTAGTTGAATTAGCCTCAATATTAAATCTACAGAAGTAGTACACAAGGAAGATAGGGCATCTTTCCATTGATTGGACTGTATAGAGCATTCTGATTCCCTACACCATTGCTCTCTAACATTCTGAACATCTACTTCATTACATTCTAAAAGACATTTATGAATAGCTGTTGTAGGCTTAGATTTCTGTAAATTAATTCTGCTAACAATATTAGAGGTGCAGAAGCACTTATTGCTGAAGGCCCATATATAGATACCAAAATGTGCTGTAGATGAATGTATTGGCACCAAGCACTAGGTAGTAAGTAATATCTAAGCCACAACACTGAAAATGGTAAAACTGTTAATTCAGTCCTGTTAACTGTTCTAAAGCATGAATTCTACCGTCAACCCAATTCTACCACAAAAAGGCCACTTCTCTATTTTCAAATCAGGATTCCCCCATGAAGTTAATTTAGCATGAGAATAAAGGTCAAACTGCAACTGATGAGATATTATATACCATATCTCTGCCGCTGCTGAAATTTCAGGTGGAGCCCTTCCTTTCTTTTTAATATACCTGGATCCAAGCACCATATATCCAAAATGTAATGTCAAATAAATTGACCCCAGAATTGGGAGTCTGGATTTTGTTAAAGCCATTCCATTTGCATTTTTTAGATTGTCAGATATCTTTCATTCTGTAATCCGCTCATTGATGGAAATAGATTATATTTTTTCTTTCAATAATTTGCATGAGTTAACGGAGAAGTCATATAGTATAGGCTAGAACTGGAAAATTAAACCTCCCCACCCTGATTGAATAAGTTCTCCCATTGCGTGACTCACTTGTTCTGGATTCAACACAATTAACTAGTGTGGATCACAGAATCTGTTGCAACATCATAAAAGTTGCTATGCCAGCACCCTTAGATTTTACAGGAATGCCATAAAATGGCACTGTAAGGCCTCACCTACACTTAAGGGTGTAGAGGGAGGGAGGGAGGGAGGGGGAGGATTGCAATATTACCTGCTTCCCGATCCTTCCCCAGCATCTTGACGGCCACGTGATGTCCCAGAAGGCAAGAGGAACGTCGCAGCCGCCAATTTTTATTTATTTATTACTGAAGAGGAGCCGTGCAGCCCTGATCTGCAGCCTCCTGTGCCCAACCCCCCCACCATCCTAGGGAAAGTGAAATTGCTGCCCCCCCCCCATGGGTACAGATGCCTGTTTTAGGCCCCATGATCATGCAGCACACCAGGTGGGGTCCTCGGGATGGTCCCAGGACCTTGGAAAAACTAGGATATCCCTGGTTTCCATTATCCTGGGGTAATCCCTAGGTTATTCCCGGTTGATCCCGGGATCCCCTGTGCATCATATGGACGCACAGGGACTATCTAGAGATGACCCCGGAATAAATGCCTGTTGTACACATGGCCTAGGTATTAGGTCAGCCCTAATCACTAAGCAATTTTTTTAAGTCCTTCACAATGGTTAGCTTTTCTAGGATCACTCACATTGTCATTGTTTTTATAAAACAATCCTCTCTCCCTCTGCTTTCTCACTATCCACACACAATAGCAATTTCTATTGCTTCTATATCCCCCATTTTTGTTGCTGCTGTCATACAACTCTGAGTTTATGGAAGCATTTGATTAGGCTCTCAAGTAGCACCTTTCTTTTTCAGTCAAATAAAAACACACACTCTCTTTTTCTTTCGAGTCTCAGCAGTCTGAAATAGGGGTTTCATCTATCCAAGGATGGCATATCTTGGTTTCTTGTGAAAGCCTTCCATAATGAACAAGAGATTTCCACAAAGCATTAACCTACATGAACTACAAACTTTCTCCCCTCATAGGATGAAATACTATCCCGTTAGACAAGCTACAGGGGAGAGATTTGCCCTGAATGCTGGTACAGAAAGCTCTCTCTTTCTCTCTTTTCTTCTTTTTCCCTCATATCTGCAAAGCCAGGGAAATGAAATCCCATGATTACTCTTCAAAGAACCAAATTTTTAGAGGTGTTGAACATCCACAACTCCCAGTTGCTTCCATTGGAATTGTAATCTTTTCTTCCTCTCAAGTCTGAAGCATACCTGTGCCTGTTTTCCAATACATCACTCACCCCCCACCCACACAGCATGGATAATATTTGCTGGTGTTATGCACATTAGACTCTGGGCTCAGTTAAAAAGACAAATACTAGTTAATTGGTATGTAGGTAACAAAATGTATTCCTAGTCTGAACCATAGGAAACTGCCTTAATACAGGTCAGACAATTTGTCCATCAAGTCCAATATCGTCTACTCTGACAAGCAGCACCTTGGAAAGGTCTTTCATATCAACTGTTACCTAGGCTAGAAAAGGAGGACAGGGCTCATGTAACTTTAACTGTTGTAGAGAAAAGGGAATTTCAGCCAGTGTCATTTGTAGGCAATTAGTTCCTGGTGAAATTCCCTCTTCATCACAACAGTTAAAGTTGCAGGCACTATACTAGAGTGACCAGATACAAAAGAAGGCAGGGCCCCTGCAACTTTAACTGTTGTGATGAAGAGGGAATTTCACCAGGAACTAATTGCATACAAATGACACTGGCTGAAATTCCCTTTTCTCTACAACTGTTAAAGTTACATGAGCCCTGTCCTCCTTTTCATATGGTCAGCCTACTGTTACCTGTCCTTATTAACTTCAGTTGCCAGGTATTGAAAGCCGAGACATCTGATGCGAAACATCTGCTCTGGCATTGAGCTATACTCTCACCCTCAGCAGTTATTGTTCTGATGCTCAGGGATGGTGTTAAGGGCCAGATCTACACCAAGCAGAATATAGTGGTATGAAAGCGGTATATAAAAGCCAGGAGCCACACTACTACTTTATAGTGGTATTGAAGTGCACTGACAACTGTTGGGACCCATAAGACACATACCATATACCATTATCTCCTGCTTGGTGTGGCTCTTGCCTTTTCTATACTGCTTTAATACCACTATATCCTGCTTGGTGTAGATCTGGCCATGGTATAGGGGAGGGTGTCATTTTGTCTTGTGCTTCAAGCAGCAAAATGGCTGCAGATGGCCTTGGCCCATGCCCGAGCAAACATACTGTTCTTGTGTATCTTTTTAACTTATGACAAATTAGCCTTTGCTTAATTGCTTAATTCTTTTTTAAATATATTAATCATTATAGTGATACAATTATCAGTGTTACATCAAAATGATCCCATGGTAAATTGTTTCAGCCCTGGTTTATGGGTTATTTTTTTAAAACCAACTTTGATTTTAAAACCCACTTTATTCCTTTTTCTTGGTTCCCAGCTGGACTTTATGTATCACACATGAAGAAAAATGCCCTTCCCCTCTACCTCAATCCTTTCCTAAAGGATTAAATTAAAAACCCACCAGCTAATCTACTAGCACATAAACGATGAGCATCATCACACGGGGGAAAATCACGTTCCTTACTGTCGCTTCTCCGCCTGCACATTTGTCCCTCATTAGTTCCTCTTTTGAAAGAGGGAGTAAACAACATGCACGTGGCCCATCCAGTGGGCCATGTTGATTGTACTGCTTCTCCTGCACACAGCTGGGGATAGTGGAAAGTTCCATCTCAAAAAATAAGTTGGACTTAATGGGGTGTTTTTTGTCATGCGAAGAAGGCTAGACGAGGCGGGAAGTGCACAGGAAGCAGACGACGTCATGAGAGGGATCCACAAAAATCTCCAAGTGCCCAGTAATGAGCATGCAATAGACCGCTTGTCTGATGGAGCTCTAAGTGACAGGTTTACATAAGCTCCAGAATTTCAGAAACCGTTGTCCATGTTACCCACCCTTGAGAATGTTCCTACACTTACCAAATTCTCTCAGAAAACAAAGCCTCCATCCTCTTTACACACAAACAAGAAAAAATAGAAAAGCAAAACTATTGTGTATCTGTCTAGGATGCTACAGGTATGGTTTAATCTGAAATGAAAATGCAGGCTCACTGATAACATTCAACTCATTGTTTACATAAGAGTTTATCTACAAAATAATGGTGAACTTCAGTCACTTGCTGAATGTTTCAGACTTCAAATTTTAAGATCATGAATTAATCTATTCTATGATAAATTCTATATTTGCTCTTCTAAGTCTGGAAATCAGATTTATCTAAGTCTGATTTAGTGGCACCTGTAGGGTTATGTTCATTCAATTTGCTTTGCATATGTTATAGACTAGACAATGAATGAAAACAGAAGGCTTATCAAAAGGGCTTGCATTGCAGGATCAACGTAGTTCAGGTTTATTTGAAATTACTCTTCTAGCTTTCAGCGGAGTTGCCATGTTATCTTTTGTTACAAATACAATAAAGAGTTCTCCAGTATCTTGAAGAAGAAGGACATAATCCAGCAATATTTCAGAACACTTTGAATTCTACTGATTTCAGTGGGAGAGAGTGAAGCACATGGAATTTAAAAACGTTACGCTTAGCACAATCCTGTCCTAATTCATTGCAGCCTGAGCTTTCCCAAGCGAGAGCTAACTAAATTGGGTACACTGATGTAGTAGGTGGAAGAGCTCATGCTTCAATAAATTAGGATCAGCTCATGCTAGTCGGTAAGCCTGTCTTCTTTCTTGGGAGCATGTGGAGCTGCCAGTAAGCTCACAGCTAGGAACGACTTATGCGGAAATGTTCTTTGCATGAACTGGTGCCCCTACGTGGGAGCAACACATGCTGCCACCATAATTTACGCTATTATAGGAGCCCTCTTTTGCCTCTACTTCCAGTTCAGGTATATGGAAACAGTAACTGCAAAAATATCAGGGGCTGCTTCTCTGTTTTTTAAAGGGAAAATGGCAAATAATATACATGCAACACTGATGCCATGGACACGTATTCTGGATTCATATTGGAATGCAAGGACAAAACATAACCCAATTGGCTGCCATTGCTAGATAGACGGTTCTGGAAAATTCAGTGACATGCAAAGACTCCAAGGCAGGATCTGCACTACTGCTTTAAAATGGTTTATAACAGTAGTGACAACTGTTGGGGCCCAGGACACACTCCAGATACAGTTTTCAAACCGTTTTCAAAGTGCCATATCCTGCTTGGTGTAGATCTGGCCCAAGAGATGCCATATCACATTGTTATCTTACCACTCACCATATCAATGGCTACGAGTCATGATGGCTCTATGCTATCTCCATTATCAGAGGCAGAGGAGAACATAAAGAGAGAAAAACCAACAATAACTCAAAAATCTAAAGAAAAATTCCTAGTTCAAAATAATTCTGAATCATCTCATATGCTATTAATCCCCAAATAGAGACTAAGAAAATTCATCATCATTGTAGACACACACACACACACACACACACACACACACACATATTAGAGATCATTTGTCCACCATCTTATGGAAAGAGCCTATATCTATTTGATGTGATCCTATCTGACATAAGTGCAGAAGCAATCAGAGGTAATAATTCATAACTCATTAATCTTGATATTTGTTATGAGGCCTAATACTGTACATCTCACATCAGCGCCTTAAAGCACATCTGACAAACAATGCCAGTCATTAATCAACATTAGAAAAAAAAGTTACAGCTGAATAAATATCGGCATCTGCTCTTTTTTTTTTCTGATGAAACTTTGGCTTTATTTTGTCATTTTATGGGCACAGTAACAATTGGTGCAGGAATAAAAACACAATGTCCACAATTCTGTTTGTAATTTTCTCAGATCCTTCCCATCCTTATCTTTACCAAAACAACAATCCTGCCTGAAAGGGAAGCTAACTTTTCTGCTAGAATTGGTTTTGCCTGGATGGCATTTTTGACTAGTACTATGCAGTGAGAATGTGTTTGTTTTTAAAATGAAAATTACATAGCAGAATAGGAACTCCCAGTTAATATTTAAAAACTCCTCCTAGTGCAGGAGGAAATAATCCATCTGTGTCACTGCTTGAAAAAAATAACAGCAACAAAAGTTACTGTGGGAGACTTGACCTTTGGAATGGAAGGGCAGTTTGAATGCCTTGTAGAAAATCAAGCTGCTGCTAGTACTTCAGCAGATCGTGTTGTCTTCTTCCCCCTTTATCAAAACTTCCATTTTGGGAGTATATTTTCATTCTGATGTGAATTAACAAATGTGCACAGTTGTCCTACTTTCTGGATGTGTGAGTACATACCCTCCCCAAACAAACACAAACAACAAGAGCTGGCATCATGGGTAGGCATGGTCAGGCACCTGCTGAGGGCCCACACCCCAATAGGGGCCCATATAGGGTGACCATATATCAGGAAAAACCAGGACATGTCAGGATTTTTGGTTACAAATCTGGGAAAGGGGGGAATTATGAAATGTGAAGAAAAATCTGGATTTTCCCCATCCTCCCCCCACCCAAAGGGCAGCTCTACTTTATAGTCAATGGGAATTAACAAAAATGCTCATAGCTCTGTGATTTTTGAAGATAAAGAGATGAAACTTGGCATGATAGCTCTTAGGTTGGGCTTTAGCTTTGCCAAACTGGAAGCAGATCCATTCATCTATTGATTTTTATGATTTTTATTTTAAGTTTGAGGTTTTTAAATTATTATTATTATTATTTTTAAAAATATATTTAAAGATAAAGAGATGAAACATGGCACTGTGATAGCTCCTATGTAGGGCTTTAGCCATGCCAAGTTTGAAGCTTATCCATTCATCCGTTGATTTTTAGGTTTTTTAAAAAATATTTGAGGTTTTTAATATATTTTTTTAAGCCCATCATTTTAAAGATAAGGATATGAAACTTGGCATCATAATAGATCTTAAGTAGGGCTTTAGCCATGCCAAGTTCCAAGCAGATCTGCTCATTTGTTGATTTTTAGCAAGTTTCAAAACAAAATTGAACTTTAAAAATAAAAAATAAAATAAAAAGCCAGCCAACTGTTAAGCAGCAGCTTGCAGAAGAGGGAGGATACAATCAGAAAAGATTGTACACATTGGATACTGCCCACTATGTGGATTTATACTGTGCAAAAACAATAACAACAACAACAACCCCCAATCCACTCAGCTCCAGTTATCTATACTGTCATAGATGTTTACATCTGGAAAGTAAGGAGACATCAATAGAGCATACAATACTGTGCCATGTACTGTATGCTCTATTTTCCTCAGAGAAAACAGAACATCCAGATGAAAGTATCCTTGCTTTCTTTCTCCGCTCTTCTTCATAATGCCTTGTTAAAGGTAGTAGGGTTGTTCACAAGTGGCCTTCCATGTATTCATTGAATGTATGCAAGTGGGAAGGAGCACAGCTATGCCTGCTGCCCTGCCCCCAATAGCAATATTGATTGATTGTAAGCCACTCCGATAGCCTCTTTTGGCTGAGGAGCATGGTAAAAATACAACAACAACAACAACAACAACAACATCTCCACCAGCTCCACACTTCTGACCTCCACGCATTTGGTGGAAAGTTTGAACTGGGAGTATATGAACATACAGCTGTATGCAGCAGATTTCTCTATATGACTGGAAACTCTGCATTATCATGGTGCCCGGTCACATATAGGAGCATGCACACAGCTGTATGTGCGTCGGCCCCCCAATTCAGAACTTCCACTCAGGGCCATCCCAAGACATTTTGTGGCCTGACATAGCCTCTCTCATTCCATGTACAAAAGGTGACTGGATAGCAGTTGAATCTTTCTTCAACACTGATGGTTGGACAGCATCCTCCACCACACCTAAAGAGAGCAGCCTATCTTCGAAGGTGTAGGGAAGGCTGTGTGGCACAAAGTTACTGTATGTCCTCCAACAACTTGCTGTTGGCTCCCAGCATCTGCTGCCTAAGTCAACCACCTCACTCTACCTAATGATAAGGATGGTCCTGCTTCCACCAAATACATGGAGATCAAGGGGTGAGCTGGCAAGCTTGTTGATGCTGTGGGTGGGACCAGTGGGTGCTGCCCCACTTCTTCTCAAAATATTCAGCAAATGTGTTGAGAGGGACACTTATGAATACGAAGTAATCTATTACATAATATCATTGCATTGCAAATTTCCCTACCTCCACAAATGACAGGCAATTCTGTGAGGTGGGGACAGGGACCACATTGTCTTACTGTCTTCATAATCATTTGAGGAAGACATGAGAAAGAAGCACATTGGGTGCTTCCACACAGCACTACCAGTTAGAAAACATTATGGAGCTATTCCATCGTTTTCTGTGGTTGAATATGTTGGAAGTGGTGGGAAAACATGGGAGGGCTCCAAAAAGAAGACAACGTAATTAGGCAGGGTGATTGCACAATACATGCCTCATTGGGAAGCACCCACAGTAGAGATATCTCCACATTATTTAGTTCTGCTGAAAGGTTTAGAAAGAATAATAGGGATACTTAGTCCTGGCATGCATGTTACTCAAGTGTATGAGACCTGGTGTTGGAATAATGTGAGAAGGGTTGGACCATGTGGGAAGTGTCCATGTTGCTGGTCCTACTTATGCTAACATTCCTCCAGTGAACCATGATTCTGGTACAGGCAGAAGCAATGCTGTAGAGCACCTCCTACATAACCCAGGGCTCCTTAGTTTTCTCAGCAATATATGAAGGAGCAACACTGCTGAGACTCCCATGATACCAGAACAGGATGTGTACCAGGCAACAATCATAAATCTGCATAACTTGTTAGCTATATACCGGTATATTGACACCCTGTCTCATTTTTTTTGTGCTTATCTCTGACATCTTATAATTTATATGATAAAGATGATGTCATAGAGTTGCAAAAGCAGTAGAAATTGACTGAGGGTGTTCAGGAGTATTTTAACTTAGGAGACCAAAGATTCAATATAGTCCCTTTCCCATATTTTAACTTGAAAGTATTTTTTTAATGGATATTGAAGCTATCAGATACCAGAGTACCTTTTTAAAAATTGAAATAGGGCTTCTCACATTTTTAAAATCATCATGAACTTTATAATAAATAAATAAAAATTCTCCATTTATTGCAATCTTAATGCATGGTGCTTAAGATTCTGTTATCAAAGGAGTAAGAAATGTATTTTCATTTTGTACTTAATTTCCAGTCTGCTTTGGAAATATAAAGCAGGGAGAATGGGAAATGCATTTCTGATTAATACCAACGATATGCAATGTGCAAAGCAAAAATCCAGAGATGATATTTTCTTCTCTCTGCCCTTCAAAAACTAGCTTATCATCCTCATCCTCATCCTCATCTATATAAGGCTATGTTAGTGTGTTGCTTATTACTAGAGAGCTACCAGACTGATTTTGCTTATGTTTTGAAACTGAAGCTTGCGCGCTGTAGATGTGCAGAAAATTTTGAAACTTTGAAAAAGTCCAAAGCTCAAGCTTTAATAGCAAAACAGTATGTAAAACAAGCTCCTATTGCTCTATGGTTCAGTGCCCATTTATTTACTCCTCACCAAATAGTGCCTGATTGGACATCACGTATTTTCAATCTAAAACTTAAAGAAATGCTAAATGATCTTTGCAAAAAGAATGTGCCAAACAGCACCTGATTGGACATCATGTATTTTTGACCTAAAAGTTAAAGGCATGCTAAACTAACTTTTTAAAAACAACGTCTTTTCCCACAGCTTTGCTGGTTTATTTGTGTATCACACAGATTTTGCACATTTTTGTTTTGTTTTTACCTTTGAAAAACACAGGATTTAGTGCCAGTTTTGTGTCTCAGACCAATTAAGATAATTTTGGTTTGTTTTCTCAGACTACTAGCACCTCTGGTGACACGGGGTTTACACTAGTTGTCATCATCAACCTCATAATCACATTTTAACCCACTTCGGTACACTACTGGTGAGTTGAAGCATCCTCCAAGCACTTCACTGTGGAGGGGGGAGGTGGTGGCAGTTCAGAGAACACTGGGCAACCTGTGCCAGGCCCTGACCAGATGGCTGGTAATCCTGGAAATTGTGAGATTTCAAAGCCGAAAAACTCATGAGATGCAGGAAGTCATGTCTTGTGAGAATGGGATTTGGGCCAGTATATATAAGGCTTTGCTCACATGGCCCAGCCTAATTCTGGTTGGGTCAACAGCACAATCTCCTAATCTCACTCTGTAAACAAGAGTTACCCCAGGCATCTGCTAGTCATCCTATTGGAGGCTGGGACATAATTATTTCATGCTAATCAGATTGGCAGAGGATTGGCTTTTTTTTTTTGCCTTCCCTAAGATATCTCATCAGGAATTGTCATATAATTATGCACTGTTTTGTTATTTCTGCATTTATCCATTACAACTTTGGTGGGTACAGATCAAAACAGATGGGTGGGAGTTGAGACCTACAGTTAAAGTTGAATGTCATAACTGGGGGATCACCCAGCAGATTTGGAGCAACTGCTGTTGAGCTGAGAACCATGCTGAAACCAATTAGAGTTCAGTTGGGACACTCCAGAATATGGGGCTTTGGTGTGAGCTGAATGTCTGGTGGCCGAATCTGGTCATGGATAGCCATGCCAACTCCCTAGACAAATTAAAGCAATAGGTGCCATGGCCTTACAACTCCCTCCCCCAACCTGTCTGCATGTCTAATTCAATAAAGGTTGTGGCCAGGTGTCAACCCAAGACCAGTGTCTTTCTCATCCTTATCAAATGCAAATTAACAATGCTTCCCCCCCAAAAGAATGTTCCAATATTTGAACCTTTTAGCAGACCTTGACCATGACCTATTTTGTTTAATTGAGAAACCTGTCTTAAATCAGAGTTATACTAAGGCAGGGGTGGGCAATCTGTGGCCTTCCAGAAGTTGTAGGACTGAAACTCCCTTCACTCCTCACTGTTGGTTATGCTGGCTAGGCCTGATAGGAGTTGTAGTCCAACATCTGGAAGGTCACAAATTGCCCAGCCCTGCATAAAGGGAACACAGATTAGTCATGCAATCCTATGCATGTTTACTCCGAAGTAAATTCCACTGTTTTCAGTGAGGACCTACCTACACTCAGAGAAGAGAATTTCAACTTCTCCACCTCACAAAATTCTATACACGAGAAAGCCCATGTGGTAATGTGCTTGGGATTGCAATCTAGAAGCCAAACAAAGTGTTTATAAAAGAGTGTATAGTGGAGCTAAGGATGCTATTTTTCTCTTTGCTCCAATGGAGACATTTCCCCCCCTTTTATTAAGACTTCCATGCAGGCTTCCATGTGAATAGAATTTTGTGAGGTGCAGAAGCTGAAATCCTCCTCTCTCGGAATGGCATGGTCCCAGTCTACGTCAGGGCCATGTGCAGTTACAGAAGAGTAGAGAAACTAGCACGCATTACTCCACTATACATGATTTAACAGATGGTTAATTTAGCCCTTATGTCCAGTTACTTGAGAGTACATCAAGAGGAACTTACTTCTGAGTAAACGTGCATTAGATTGCATGTAAGTCATTCTGAGCAATGACACTGTATTGTTCTTGGACTTGATCAGGACAGAATGACATCAGCTAGTTTCTACCAAATACTAGTTTATTGGGAATTCAAAATAAATAAAATAATAAAAGATTATATAGTATATAATAATAATAATAATAATCCACTACAAAGCTTTACCTGTCAGCTTTATCTTCCTTTAATTATCCCTTCCAACACTTTTTAAAAAAACTTTCTTCCCATGAATTGTCATCAGCTGTTACATTTACAATTTATGGTAAATATCTATTTTCCCCACACTTCAAGATGTAACCCATTCAATGCTATTTATGAAACTACACCTTCAGCAGAAAATGCCAAGGTAACAGTCAAATAATATTTAGAGTTGTATATTCCTCCATCTGTTTAAAAAATACACACTAAAACTATTCATTTGTTTTAAATAATGTGACTTGAATTTCTCAGTGTACATTATAATGTTGCTTGACACTTTTACACACCTCTACAGTTTTCCCCACATAAGGCTTCAGCTGCTGGTTTTGATTTCAGTCTTATGTTGATCCTATTAAGTATACATCCCCACAGCACAGGAGTATGGTAACGTATCAGTGTAATATAATCACCCAATTTCTCTCACATCCCGCTACAGGTCTTAAGAGAAAAAAAAAACCCAGAGTGCATATACAGAATGCACTGTGCTTGGACATGTTAATTTATATGAAAAATGAATGTAGGGTATGTCATGCTTCCATATTTAGATACTGATTTTTATCCTTCTTTAGTAGAGCACCATGAATGTGCGGCCAGAATCCAGAAAATGCAACTGGCATGCATTAATGCAAAGGTTTACACCAGGGAATTCATTTCTGCAAGATGTAGTGACAGTTTCCAGAATAGGTGGGTTTGAAAAGGAAAGACAGTCTATTAAGAACTTTTAGCCATGTAGGGTGACCAGATTTTGGAAACCAAAATCCCGGTCGTCCCCCCCGCCACCCCCCCATCCAAACAACCCCCCCAACAAGCCACTCACCCCCAAAAAACCCAGCCCGGACCTACCGGGTCCTCTGCTGCCGCCGGGCTTGTGCCGCCGCCACCGCCGTCGCCGGGCTCGTGCTGCCGCCGGCGCCAGGCTCGTGCCAGCGCCGGCGCCGCTGGGCTTGTGCTGCTGCAGGCGCCGCCAGGCTTGTGCCAGAGGCTGCGAGGAAGAGGGCTGATTCCGGAAGTGATGTAATCAGCCTCCCCCGCCTCTTCCACATGAGCATCCAGGCTCCTCGGGGCTTGTCGCCATCGCGACAAACCCTGAGGAGGCCAGAGGCCACACAGAAGAGGCGGGAGAGGGCCAATTTCATCATTTCCAGATTCGGCCCTCTCCCGCCTCTTCCACGCGGCCTCTGCCATGAGCCCTGCAGTGCTGGCGGCGGCAGCATGAGTCCGGTGGCGGCGGCTGCACGAGCTCGGCAGCGGCTGTATGAGATCGGCGGTGGCAGCAGCGGCTCCATGAGTTCAGCGGCGGCGGCAGCGGCTGCACGAGCCCGGCGGCGGCATGGTGGCAGCACGAGCCCGGCGGTGGAGGCGGCGGTACGAGCCCATAATGGGCCCTCTTCCGCCTCTTCCACACGAGCATCATTTCCCCTGTTTGTCCCCGCTGCCCCCCCGGTCGGCCCGGATCGCCCCAGTTTTCCTGGTTACTTCTGTAACAGAACTGTGCACCTCTGAACAGAACTGCTGGAAATGACCACAGCTCAGTGGTAAAGCAAAAGTACATGCTTTGACTGAAGAACCCACATTTAATCCCTGATGTCTCCAGTTAAAAAGAGATCTGCTAGCAGATGATGCAACAGACTTCTGCCTGGGACACTGAAAAGCTGATGACAATTGGAGAAGACAATACTGAGCAATTAATGTGACCTGGTGTTACAGGGTTGGAAGGCCTTTTTCATTCTAGAGGCTGTATTGGCTCTGGGCAAGCATGTTGCCAGCAGTGGGCAGAACCATAGCCTCTCTCCTCCCTGCCCCATTCATGCACACACACTGCCAAAGCAACTCTCTGTTCACCACTGCTACAGCAGAAAAGGAGGAGCATCTCCTGCAGGAACCAAGGGCCTTGAGGCAACAGTTCCCAAAAGCTTGACTTGAACTGTGGAATGTCTCGTGAAGTGGTAGTTCCTGAAGGAGCACCTCCCTCTTCGCCACTGTAACAGTGTTGAAGAGGGAGATGCTCTGGTCGAACCTTTGCGAATTGCCATTTCACAGTGCTCCAGACACCTCAATGGGAGCCCATCCCCTTCTTCAAGGTGCAGGGCTTTGGGGAGGAAGAAGTGGCCACTGGAGTCTGGATGGGGAGGCCTCAGTCTATGGGCTGATGGCTTCCTATGCATCTAGCTGGCCATCACTGGAAATGGAATGCTGAAACAGATGGACCATTGATTTGATCCAGCAAAGCACTTCCAGTTAGGGATAGACGAGAATTTCATTTCAGTTTGCAAATCACTCAAGTGTGCCTTGTTTGCAAATCCAAAGGTAAACGCCAATGGGAGCGCATGTTCTCTGAAGGTGTCCACAAATTCCAGATCGTCTGTTCACAAAATGCACAACTTTAAAAATGTGCGCCTTTTGAAAAATGTGGACCCATTCAAATAAACAACAACAACAAAATCAAGTCTCAAACAAGAACAAGAACGAGCTGAACCAAGCTTTGTAGTAAAGTTTGGAGAACTTCAGTGAGCCTGAGCATCCCCAGTTCTCCATCCATACTTCCAGTCTTATGATATTAAACTATGTACGTTATGCTTGCAAAAGCTCATAGGATATGCCCACAGTTTGCTCGCAGAGCACTTGCTTTGCATGCAGAAGGTCCCAGATTCAATCTCTAACATCTCTAGGGAGGGCTAGGAAAGAATCCTGCCTGAAACCCTGGAGAGCTGCTGCCAGTCAGAGTGGACAATACTAGGATAGATGGACCAATCACCTGACTCAGTGTAATGCAGCTTCCTATGTTCTTGTGTTCATGCATATAGTAGCTTGGTGATAAGAAAAAACTGACTTTAGAATCTAGATACCTTTATAAGCTGATAGAAGCTAGACTGAATACAGATCACTTCAAGTGTTCGTGTTACACGTTCCAATGAACCCTGCATTTCTATCTACTTGAAAGACAAGTATGACAAATTACAGTGGGGAAACTGTAAATAGCAAGTCATAATTCTTAGTGAAATCTATACAATTTCATTGATGACAGTCTCTCCAGTGTAATTTTCCAGCATAATCATTAATAAATTATCAGTTATTAGCATAGGTAGAGCTTCTGGTGACATTTTCATTGTTTCTCCTTTTCCAACAATTTATCAAGAAAGGTTTTTATTTTTCTATTTTTTTGGAGAGATAAATAAGCTTTAGTTTAATATTGCACTAGCCTATATTTCATCAGGATGTAACACAGAGTTGTTGTTTTTCTTTTGAATGAATGAATGAATGAATGAATGGATCCATTGACAGTAAGCACCTCAAGTCTGCCTAGACATAAATGAATGTAAGCAGAACTTAAATCAAAGCCGTTAACTGTAAATAAATAAACAAACAAACAAATAAACAAATACACAAATAATCACACTTCTGGCCTGAATGTGAAACTATTCTGGGGAAAGGTTTTTTTGAACCAGTCTAATGCAAAATATTTAAAAGGTCAATACTTCTGGTATAAAATTGATATAATGAAGAAGACACCAGTTGGCTGTGAATGATCGATATGCCTGGAAGTTGACGGGAGGAGCCCTTCCCTTCTGATACATTTGGAACTTTCAGTAGCTATTTGTACAGTGGATGTTGTCAATCTGTCAAATAGCTCGCAAGCAGCATCAGGTCTGGCTCTTGAGCGCTTCTGTTCTTTGCTGTCAGAACATACTCAAAAGGTCATTATCGAAGATGCTCCTCTGGCTGCCTGGGAGTTGTGTGCTGCCAGTCTGGGTTCATTACCAATATTTTATCTCTATGAGCCTTGACCCTTTGGAGTAATGGAATCTTCCCCATTCAATTTTTTAATTATTGGGAAGATCTTCATGTCTAAGCATTCCACCCACTGATCTGCGGTGAATTTCCTTTTAGTTCTACAGGAACCAATGGAAGCTGGTGGCTCCATTTTCGGTGGAGTTGTGAATCTACTCTGGTTTCAGTCAGAATTAGTCATAACACTAAAGGAGCTATCCAAGGTGCTGAACTCTAGCCCCCAAATAGCCTGAGCACATTGGATAGCTCCTTTAGAGTTTGGGCTAGTTCTGACTGAAAGACCCACTGGAATGGGAGCCACTAGCCTCCACTGACAGGAACTACAGATGTATTTGACTATGTACTCTTCTCTGTGGCCCCACCTCACCACCAGCATGTATTGTTATGCTCTTGGCAAACCACCAACTATCCCTTAGTGGGGTGGATATCTAGTTATTAGGCCATAATGGTCATGCGATAGGAGGTAACAGTCATGACCTTCCTCTGCCCTATGAAATCCCTATTGAAAATGCTGGTTAATAGCCAATAATGGTTTACTGATAGAAGCTAATGGCCAGGACCTTTCTGCCCTATTAAATGCCTATGGAAAATGCATGTTTCTTTCAACCCAGCAATGAAGCCCAGCCAGTCATGTACACAAAGAGTACTTCCCTCCCAAAGAGGTTGGGTTTGGGGCGTTGTTGTTTGTTCTGAGTGTGGAGGGCAGTCTGGGCTAGTTGCCACATTCTTACATGACATCATCTGTGATGCAATAGAGCTTAGTGTGATAATGCTACAGTTTGTCCACCACATGTTTATACAGGAGTGGGGGTGAGAATCCATTCCACCCCCCTGGTAGTAACATTTCATGGAAACACAACATTATCATGTTTCATCCTCTGAGTGATAGGATATTCCAGAGCCACTTTTCCAGTTGGTTTCCTTGTGATAGGAGGGGATTGGAGACTCTGTGCTTTCTAATATCTGTGAATGTATACATGCAGACATTGTTTCAAGGGAGCAGGCAAGCATCTTTCTGCATATCACAACACAGAAATGGGAGGGGAACCTGCTGAACATATGGAACTTCAAACTCAGTTCCTAGAGATTTAGGCTTGTCCACAAACCTGTATGATTTCTTAATGCAAACCAGAGACAGCCAATTGGGCTGCTCTAGAGAAAAACAAAAGGTTGCACATGAAAAACGAAGTTCTAGATATGCACAATTACTTTTCCACATGTAAAACAAAGTTTTAGTCAGACTAGGCTCCACGATTTGTGAACCACCCCACCAAATGCAGCTCACCGGCTATGGAAGGCACCCACAAGGGCCTCGATAAATGTTTGGTTTGCACTATCTGCGAGATTACAAAAATAATAATCATAATAGTTGTCAAAAGTGGAGCACTAATCAGGGCCAGGACTTCAAATAAGAAGTAAACTGGACGAGCTATTCAAGTTATGTTCTGGAACATATCACACAAAGAACTGCCAGCATATACCCTGAGGTTTATCCTAACGTGATGGGGCTGTACAAGTAAAAGTCCGAGTGAAATGTACTATAAATTTCAGTAGAACCTTCTTCAGTATAAAGGGGCTTAGAAACATAGTGTTATATGTAGGGATGGAAGGATGTCTATTTCCAGTCCATGCTACCTTTGCACATGTAGCCAGGATCTACCCTACTACTTTAAAATGTTTTATAACAGTAGTGACAACTGTTGGGGCTCAGGACACACACCATATACAGTTTTCAAAACGTTTTCAAAGTGTCATATCCTGCTTGGTGTAGATCTGACCATAAACTCATAACTCTGTTCCATTTCATTTCCCCATTTTTTTAAAAAAAAAATCTGCTCAAAACGTTTCATTTAAACACATTTTCTCCTCACATTGCATCTTTCTAAACATATATTCTCTCAAATGCTTTCCTAAACAAATTTAGTTTTTTTTTCCTTTTTCGAGACGAGAACTTGTGTTGAAACATTCAGGGAAGGTGAAAGCCAGTGGATAACTAAATCCCAATCCTTGCATTAGACTGGAAGGTGTAAATCAGGTCAGACCATATCTGAATTCATAAACACTGAATTCCTCAAGCATCCCTACTTATATCGCAGTCCTAGACATATTTTGCTGTAAACTTGTATTTAGTATATTTTGAGTATATTTTTGACTATTATTGTGATATTGTTGTTTAGTATATTGTTAAATATTGTTGTAGTATATTGTTGAATATTTTTGTGATATTTCTACTGTAAACTTGCATTTTGTAAACTGCCCAGAGAACTTCGGCTATGGGGCGGTATATAAATGTAATAAATGATATGAATGAAATATTTACTTTGAAGCAAGCTCAAATGACTTCAAATGAATTTACTTCCAAGTAAATATGCTGAGGATTAAGTCACCTTTAAAATAATTATACTGCTCAGCAAAATGAAACATAAAAACCATTCTGCAAGAGTAGGTCAAATCATTTCCCATAAAACAGAGCAGGAAGAAGAGCAAAGCTATTGATGTCAAAACCTGTAAAAAATTACAATTTAAAATTTTACCTAGTGTAATTGCTAACCCCAAAGTGTATGTATATATGAAGGTAAATGTCATGCTCTGAATATCTTGCAATATGATAAGTTATTATTTTAAAATCCTGAAGCACATCATAAAGACTCATCATCTTAGGATGTGGTGGAGGAGGAAGTGTAGTGATCTGATTTTAAGTCTTTTTTTTTTTTTTTTGTAGATAACCTACAAGCAGGAAGAATCCCAGGCAGCAAAGCTTTGGGGTGAGTGAAGCGCTGCATACACATAGATGAGTCTGAATATCATCTTACGGTTTTGAGATGGAAACTGATTCAATTGAGATAAATGTGATGGAGTGTGATACTTCACTTGAAATCTGTGATCAGCCCAGCCAGGGCCTGAAACCAGCTTCTTCAAAGGAAAGCAATTTATCCGTTCAACCTTGGGATTAGGGAACTGCAAATAAGGATTTTTTTTTTAAAAAAAAAGAGGAAGAAGAGCACATTGAACTCCAGTTGACTCAATGAGCTTTTCTGTGAACTGATCTTTAAAAAAAATTAGAATGTAGAGAGGGTATCAGCCAAATGCTTTATCTTTAAGAACGAGTGTCAATGGTTCCTTTGAGGGCCTCAGGCAAAAAACCAGCCTTTCAACAGTGAGAGATATCAAAAGCCCTGGTGCCTGATTGGCTATTGGCCACAGATCTTTTTGCCTACTCTACATCATACAGAGAGGTGGGGTGGTTGTTTAATGCTCAGTTACATTTGTTGTTCTGTAGATTAATTTAGCCACATTTGATTTGGCAGGTATATGTGTGCACGGATATACTTTGTACTTTTATAGATTAAATATGGACCACACTGATTCCCCTTTAATAAATGTGTCCTGTGCTTGCACCATATATCTGCGTCCTGACTCTTTATCCCTCCCGCTTTCACTCACAATGTATGGACTTCAGACCACAGTTTATGTTCTAGTTTACATTCAGTTCTGGGGTGTGTGACTTGGATAAACTCTGGTAAAAAAACAACAACCCTGAAACTGATTTCTCCGCCATCCCTAGTTTGACGTGTTATAACACAGCTTCCAACCTACCATCACTACTGTCACTACCAGCACCAATACAAATAGTAATATAAATTAGTAAAGCATTGCACAGTGTTGAATTATAATTTAAACCTTACTGAATTTTAGTAGAATAACATCCTTGAAACATAAAGACATCAGTTTTAGGTGAGAACGACTGTCAATCTGGTTGTAATGATTTTATCGCAAAGAAGATATGAAATGAAAATAAAAACAAAACACCAGCCCCTTTTCTGCAGCTTTTGATTTATTGCTAAAATAATATGAAGCTGAAGCCAAAAAGTCACTCATATTTTTTTTAAAAAAATGATAGGGAATGTTTAAAAGAAGCAGGACATATTAATATTGTCATTTTGACAGATGCTTGAGCAGCATGTAATAATGGCGAAAGATATTTTGACAAGAAGAAAAGGATGTATCTGAAGATTTTCAAATCAGAACCATAGCAGCACTGCCAAAGGAAGATAATTGAGTGTGTGTTATTCTGATAAATCTTTAGTTTTCTGCATCCCAAAACAATCAAACACTGGGGCATCAGAAAAAGTGATGTACAAGGAAAGAAAAAAAACAGCCTCTGCTAAACTAGATAATACATGCAAATGAGTGCAGCATTAGTCCAATTGACCTTTATTAAATAGAAAAAGTTATCGCCAGAGGCACGATTGGGATCAGAGATGTGGCAGCTGTGTGTGTGTGTGTGTGTGTGTGTGAGAGAGAGAGAGAGAGAGAGAGAGAGAGAGAGAGTCTTAAAAAGGATGTCAGGTTAAAGAGACACCTGTTTGAGCATCATTTGGGAACATAGCAAAACTAAATCACATGTACACACAAATACCTATTTGGAATGAACTAAGTAACACATCACAAATAAAGCAGATTGCTGCACAGAGATGTTATCCACAAGACAGGAAATGCACATGGCGTTTTTGTGATAAAACACTGCTTCCTAGTTCTTTTAATACACAAAGCATGCATACTTGAATGGGCTTTATTTTCACAAGAACAAATAAAATACATGACTGCAGGGGACAAGCAAAAGCAAAAGTTAAAGATAAACTGCTTTATACTCCCCTCAGGCACATCAAACATAAGAATGAAATTCTGTTTTACTAAACAAAAATGAAAAAAAAAAATCTCACCACGTTCTGTTTACAAACTATTGTAAACAAGCTGCCTTCAAATTTAAAATTCAGTAGCTCCTCAAAAGTTCTCTATTCTTTTCTAATACCTATATGTAAAGTTTCAATATTGTACATTGGAAGAAAATTTGACAGTATGTGCATGCGTTGAAATTTTCTTGTTTGTGTTGAGAAAGTGATTAACCCTGTTCAGACCCTGTTCATTCTATAACCATGGTTTATTCAGTTTGTTGTAGAAATAGTCAAAAATCCCAGTTACTTTTTTAACACTGGGAATCAACAACCCATTTATCTCAAGATAACGGACGGCTGGTTTAGAGGTTCATCAGACAAGTGTTTTATCACACACTCGCTATTGCCCACATACGATGACATCCGCCTCCCGCACGTGTTTCCATAGCCAAATAGACCCCTTTTAAATCCAACTTTTTTTAAAAAAATAGAATGTGCTGTGATCTCCTGCTAAGTGCAGGAAAAGCAGCGCGATAAAAACAGCTTTTGAATGGGCCATGTGGTCTTTGTTTACTTCCTCCTTCCTCTCCGGGAAGAATGAAGAAGTACGGAGAAGCAATAGTAAAGAAACATGATTTCCCCCTGTGTGATGATGCTTTTATTGCAACCAAATTTTGTTGGTTTGTGAGTAGACACTATGGAGGCCATGCATCCTCTTTTATATAGGGCAATCCTCCATTTGAAGGCATCCTCTGTTTGAAACTCTATCCTATCTAATTCTGGTTTGAAAATAAAGAATCAAAAGGACTGTGGCCCATCACCATTTAGCACCTGGACAACACACCAAACAGGCAGGCACACAGAGTGGTCACAGTCTTCCATGCTAAAGTGAGGTTTGCTGTATATATATATATATATATATATATATATATATATACTGATTTAGGCATTTAGTATTGTGTGTCTTTATTCCAACATCATATGTATGTGTATTTCAGTTGCTGGATTTTTTTGCTGCAGTTGACTATCTCTTAGCCTTCAGGTCTTATATATTTGGATTTGATTCTATGTAAGTTAAATATAATTGTAATAAAAGGTACATATGACATGTGCACACACACATTAGAGTCTAGTGTTTTAACCATATCAGTTGAGGACTCCTGGGGGCTTTTTGGTTGTCTTGCCTTGATTAGGTTAGCAACTGGATAGTAGGAAGGCATCAGCTGTACACGAATGGTCTCTTGAAATTCTCCACCCTATTTGAGACCAGAGAACATGAGGGTGTTGGGGGGAACATTTCACCAATTTTTTCAGGCTGAAGAAAAGTTCTCCAATTGTTTTGCAAGCTGTGCTACTGTCACCATTAACAGTGACAGTAGCACAGCTTCTCTCCCCCCCCCCCCCCCCAGTTTTTTGTTGCCATTGCAAGTGGCAGTAGCAGCTACGGTGTAAATAGCTTGGCCACAGTTGTGTATCTTCTATAATGCCCCAGACTCAACATTGTTCCAAGATATTTTGTATGTGTGGTGGTGGGGGGAGCTGCTTGAACCAAGACATGTGCAAAAATGGTGGTGAATAGTTGAAGAAAATTCTGCAAAATATCATTTTTATGAATGTTAGGAGGTGAGAAAATGAAATGTCACCCCACTTGTTTTATTGGAGAACTTCCCAGGTAATTTGAGAAGGGAACTGGAAGGACTATTGAGGGAAAAAAATAATTAAAGTGAAAGATTGGCTGAAGAGATTGGTTAACAAAAAGCAAATAGAAGAAGTTTTAAGAGGGCAAAAAAACTTAAGGTTTAAGTGTACACAATTGGAACAATGGACACAGAAATGGAAAAAGAAAAATAAGGACTGTAGAAAGGAAACAAGATTTGAAAAGTTAATTGAGTCAAGAGAGAAGGAGGGGGAAAATAAAAGTAAAAAAGGTATAATAAGTGAAATATATAACATATTGTTAGAGGAGGGCGAGCAACAAGAAATTTTGAAAATTCTGGGAAGAAGATTTTAAAAAACAAATTACTGTGGATAACTGGGGGAAGATATGGGAACTAAGAACTTTAAAGTTGTTATCAATAAGGATAAAAGAAAATCATTATAAAATAATTTGGAGATGGTATCTCACTCCCGTACGATTATATCAGATAGATAAGAAAATGTCAATGCTATGTTGGAGGGGTTGTCAGGAAATGGGGACATATTTCCATATGTGGTGGACATGTGGGTATGTACAAAAATTTTGGAAAAGAGTTTTTAAAGAAATAAGTGAAATACTGGGTAAGAAAGTGGAAGCAAGTCCAAATTTAGCTTTACTCTCGAGGTTTGATAAAGAATATGGGAATAAAAATACAAGAGAATTGATTAACAACCTCCTGACACCGGCTAGATTGATGATAGCTAAGAATTGGAAAATACAAGAGAATTATAGTATAGAAGAATGGTATAAAGGAGTGTGGGATATTGCAATTAACAATAGATTAACATGTAAAATTAAAGTTAGGATGGGACTATCCAAAAAGAATGATTTTGAAAGTATTTGGGGATCATTTATAGAATATGTTTTAATAAAGGGGAGAGGTTGTACACCTTCAAAAGAATCGTTGCAATTTTGGAAAAATGTATAATATATTAGAGCATTGAAGGTCTCAAGGGTAGGGGAGCACAGGGGAGTTGTTGAGGTTTTGTTTATGTATTATGTTTATTTTATGTTATTATATGTTGAAAAATTAAATATATTTTTTTAAAAAAAAGAAAATGAAATGTCTCAGAAATTGTCTGAGCAAAAATGTCTTCTCAGAAAGTTCAGCTCCGCTCTAATGGAGGCCACATGTTGTGTACCAAAGAAAAGCAGTCCATATATGTCTGCTTTATTGCCCTGTATGCCCAAACCTGGTGTTTACTTAAAACAGCATCGAGACAGAACTTCTCATTAATAATGTGCATGAATAACTTTCCTCCATTAATATTCTTTCTTCACCAGAAGCTTAGTATGTACCTAAAGAAAAAAACAAGGCCATTTCTCTCTACAGAAATAAAGCCAGCAATTCACGTGTGTTCTGAACATGTACAGACTGAGACAACACCTAGACCCTCCCTGAGCAACACAAAAACTCTTACTAAAAGAGTCCATGACTTGAGCTGAAATGTTGACTTCACATATAAAAGTTTGACAGAATGCATCTCCCCCAACATGACACTCAATAACACTTGAGAAATGTCACATTTCAAGCACTGAAATAGTATATAATGTGCCAGTGTGGAGCAGCTAAAGAATATGCCCCCACCTTATCTGTCAAAGCACTTCACAACTATATACAGTGAACATAGCTTCAAACAAACTCTTAGAGTGCTGAGAATACTGTTTTACTCTAGTTGTCCCTCTAGAACTTTCATGATATACTTAATGCACAATCCTTACTCAGAAATAAGTCCCACTGAGTTCAACGAGAATTACTTCCAGGTAAGTGGGTATAGGATTGTTGCAACCACTTTGAGTTTCTTTAACCATGTTCAGGTATTCTATATCTGTAGAAAGTACGCTGACCAGATAAAATCCAGGTCAGGGCTCATGTAACTTTAACAGTTGTAGAGAAAAGGGAATTTCAGACAGTGTCATTTGTATGCAATTAGTTCCTGGTGATATTCCCTCTTCATCTCAACAGTTAAAGGTGCATGCACTATACTAGAGTGACCATATACAAAAGAAGGCAGGGCCCCTGCAACTTTAACTGTGGTGATGAAGAGGGAATTTCACCAGGAACTAAATGCATACAAATGACACTGGCTGAAATTCCCTTTTCTCTACAACTGTTAAAGTTACATGAGCCCTGACCTGGATTTTATCTGGTCACCCTAGTAGAAAGGAAATGCATGAGGAGAGGAAGTGCTCTAGCCCTGCCCGCCTCCTCACACGTTTCCATTGTCCTCTACTTATGGTGGCTTTCTGAAGAGGAGAGCCCCCTGTAGCAGTGGAGGCACTCCACATGACTGAGAATGCTGGGAAATCTGTGTTTTCAATTGCGTTGAGAGTCTCCACAGATTTCTCCTCTTCCGAAAGTCACCTTGCAAGAATAGAGGGAGATGAAGGTAACAATGGAGGGGGGCAGGGCTTAGTTTGTGTATTCAGTTTAACCACGTAGAGAATGCCTGAAAGGTGCTTTGATTTCTTTGGTAATCTTGTTGCTATGCGTGTTCTTTTTTATTGCCTGTATTTTTCATTGTATTTCAAAATGAAAATTCTGTGGGCAAAAGGTAATATTATTAATCTAATGCTGGTATGTATATGGGTCAAAGTATTATCTTCTCTTCCTTCATTATCATTGAACCATAGATGCTTGCATGCCCTCTACAATATTTATAGAGTTCCATACCACAGTGTACTGTATTTAATTAGTGTGGTCATAAACTAGTATTTTTTTTAAAAAATCAAAATCATTAGTAATATATCATTTTATACTTTGCTCTTTGTGAGCATTTTAATTCCAATTAACGCATACATTGAAACCAGAGTCAAAATATTTACACCACAGTCGAAACAGAGCTTGAGATCAAGGGGAAAGGAGATTGTCTTATAAAGATAGATTTTATTGAAATGACATAGATCCCTCAATTGCCATTGTACTTCTATAATTCCAGCAATAGAGTGGGTGGGTTGTTTTGAACATTTGGATAAAGCAAGTGGGGGAGACATGGTATATGTTCATGACAAACCTACTAAAATCAACTATTGCTTGGTAACCAGAAATAAACTAGAATTTCGCATTTCCCCACAAACTGAAAGGAGATATCACTTCTGTGTCTCTGAGAACTAGAAGAATGTCAGATGTGGACATATTTAAATGGAAATTAGAAATATTTGGTTTGGGAATGGATATATAATCTAACTCTACCCTTTGAAAATTAATCAGATGGGATGGGTGCAATACATTTGATGGATTGGTTTGAAATTATATCCTTCACTATTACAAAATAAAATAGTGTAAGAACCTGCTTTGGTGCTATCTTGGAAGAACATAGGTGCAAGCCTCCCAGTGCTCATGAAAGAGGGGCTGTCCTCTGTCACAGCCTGAATATCAGAAAGAGAGGGCTGGACAGGTGGATGAGCTCCAGGAGGTGAGAGGATTGTGTTCTGCTGTAAAACAACTCCCAGCTTTGTGGACCTTATACATCAAATGTCTGCCCAAACAGGAGACCTTAGATTCTGAAATATGTGCTGGGCAGGGTACTGACAAGTTTCTATGGGACAGTATCCAATGGTGTCATTCTGCAAACTTAAACACTGCATATGCTATTATGCATTATGCTTGTACAATTTTAAAGTGCCACCCATTGCACGATGGATTGCACAAATGTAATATACAACTGCTCAGCACAAATGTAGCATAAGTTAGAACCTTGTTTCCACTAGCACAACTTTATTTGCGCTAGTGGAATGATATCATTGGATACTGCTCTAAGCAACAACTGTGAAGAAGCTGTGTGATGCTGACATTTAAAGTGGAATAGACCATTTGCCGTCATTAGTAGTGATCATGGGGGAGACACAGGGAAAAAGATAGCTTCTGAAATATAAAGGGTCCAAGCCAAATAGGCCTTTACAAAACCATGACCAGCACTTTGAATTGTGGCTAAAAGGCCATAAGAAGTAGGCTGTGCATCACTTTGGATCTGAATCCCAAATCTGAAGTGAATCGGGGTGATTCGGTCCTCCCTAAAACAGATCCGAAGTGGATTGGGGAGGTCTGAATTGATCCAAACTGAATCAGTTTGGTCCGAATCAATTTGGATCGTTTTGGCGATTTGGATGCCATTTGGGGGAAAGAAACACTTATAACTTTTTTTTATTTTTAAAGACAGAAACATGAAACCTGGGCACATTGCAGATGGCCTGGAGCTACTCATGTGTGGCACATATCAGACACAGAGGTGCAGGTGTTTTGTGACTATGATTTTTTGAAAAATGATCATTTTGCCCATGCGGTAGCCATTTGGACTGGATTGCCTGGGAAATTGCATTTTAAAAAAAATTCTTGCAAGTAAATGCCTGCACCTATGTTTCTGAAATTTGTCACACATGAGTAGCTCCAGGCATCTGCAAGGTCCCCAACTTTCATGTTTCTATCTTTAAAAATGAAAAAGTTATAGGTGTTTATTTCTCCCATTGCAAGTCTATGGGGAAAATGAGTCATCCGAATCTTGATTCGGCGGTCCAAATCTCACTTTGGATTCAGATCCGAAATGAATCAGGGGAGGTCCAAATCAACCCGAAGTGAATCAAGCCAATTTTGAAGTGACAAATCGGGATCTGAAGCGAATCGGGTGGTCCATACACAGCCCTAATAAGAAGGCAATGACCCTGTTCAGACAACACGCTAAACCATGGTGGTTAAGCATTTTGAGCTAAACTTTATGGCTTAGTTTGTAGTGTGAACCATTTCTAACCATGGTGGCTACATAAGCATGGTTTAAACTTGGGATGTGCACGGACCCCCCGGATCGGATCGGGACCCAGATCGGGTCATCCAATTTTGTTCTGGATCAGATCGGAACAAAATCGGAGCTCCCCTGGATCGGATCGGACCCGATCCCGATCCGAAAATTTCGGATCGGACTCCATTTCCCCCCATGGACTTGCATGCAAGTCTATGGGGAAAAATGACAGTGAGGGGGTGAGTGGGGGCCTAACTCCCCCCTCCCTGTCCCCCACCCCCCACAGTTACCTCCCGGGGCCATCTGCAGGCGCCCGTGGGTGCAAGTGGATGGTCCTAGCAGGTAAGCCTCCCCCCATGGTTCTTACCTCCCGGACCCATCTGCTGCCATCCGCTGGCACCCACTGGCACTTGCGGATGGCAGCGGATGGCTGCGGCAGGTAAGCCCCTCCTCATGCTCCTTACTTGCCGGGGCCATCCACTGCGGACGGCCCCAGCAGGTAAGCCCCCCTCACACTCCTCCTTACCTGCTGGGGCTGTCCGTGGATGGCCCTTGCAGGTGAGGAGCGTGAGTGGGGGGAGGGGGTCCGATCCTCTGATCCAATATGATCTGGATTGGGTCCTTTTCAGATCGGATCGTATTGGATTGGCCGATCCAGGTGCTGGGGATCAGATTGGATAATTTTATCCGATTTCCCTCGGATCGGGTCCGGATCATGGATCGAACCCGATCCGTTGCACACCCCTAGTTTAAACACATTCACTTACCATTTGCTGCTAAAGGGTTAGTGGCTTAGCCATGGTTTAACATTTGCCTAAAGAGGCCCACTATTTATTTATTACTTATTGGCAGCCTTTCAGGGTAGGTGTTCTTCCGAGGCGGCCTACAACAATAAAACTCACATAATAAAAACTGATATGGTAATTAAAACCATAAAAACAACACAACAAAAAAACTCACATAAAAATGATATGGTAATTACATTGCACTGATCCAATTCAGTCTAGGTAATGAGCAAGTCAATGCATTCTCCATCAACGTTAGACTTTTTAAAAAGTTTTTGTAGCAGCCCCCTATAAAATGCATTAAAACACTTTAAGTCTGGACCTTTCAAGACATGAATATGTTAAAAGTTAGACAATATTGCTTCATTGTGATGGAAACTTGACAGATTGCAGAAAGAGAAATGTAAACTTGAGTTTGAGAGAAGCAATTATTTAAGAAATCAGACTAAGTATGGATTCATTTTGGGATGTTCAATTATGCTTTACTATGCACTTTGTCTATCCTTTGTCTAATCTCCAAGGAATTGGTGCTAAAATGCAATACAAATTTGTTTCAGTTTAGGATAAATAAATAGACTTGCTGAAACCAACTATATACTGATTAAGTGTAAACTATTTGTGACTCAAAAGTGAAAGATCAGAAATTACGAATAAGAAATGCACTGCTTCAAAGATGAATTAAGGCTGGTAAGTAACACAATGCGTGAACTGCTTTTTATTATATTATTTGCAAATATTGTTGCACCTCGAATTCTGATGTGAATTTTTAGGGTTTTAGCTTTAATTGATGTACATTGTCAGGGTACACCCTTATACATTTTACTAGAATGGACAGGTTAGTGGATAGTAATTCCAGATTGCCACATATCTTTTTGGTTGGATTCGAAAGGTATATTTTATTATTTGGCTTTGGAAGCTGATAGAACAGTGGCACCTCCATGGAGTTTCCAGAGGACCGATTGCCTGACAAATTGTTCTGTCAATTTGCCGGTGATCTTTGATAGCTCCAGTTTCTTCTGGGCCTTGCAATTTCTACTTACCTTTTGGATACATGATCAAAGTTACAAGGTTAATCTCAGATGTATAATCAAAGAAATGGTGCTATGTACACTGATATGAAACATGAAGACATGAAACAGAACCAGTAAAATCTTAGATACTCCGCTCAACTACCATGTTTTAGATGAAGTGTACTCAGAAAATATATGTGTATTAAGAAAATGATGTTTTCTAGCAGTCTTGAGATACTCTAAACTTTCCTATCATCCCTGCAGTAGTCATAAATCCTTAATATCAATTCCACTTCTCAGGGCATCAGCTGTTTGTGGACTTCATTCTCAAGCTGGATAAACAGCTCTTCTTCAGTCTGATCTAACCCAGACTTACTTGGAAAAGAGCTCCACTAATTTCACTGGGGCTTACACCCAAGAAATAAATAAACATGCTTAGGATCACAGCCCCAGTCACAGAAGATGAATAATCCTTAGTCTTAACAAAAATAGCATTAACAAGATGAGAACATTTTTGTCCTATGTTGCTATGAAACAAAGTTGTTACTGGCTATTTCACACAGAAGGAGACTACTTAAATGTGAATGAATAAAACTGAAGCACTAATCACACAGCAGGACTGGTGCATTTCACCATCTTAAGCACCCCCCCCCCCCAAAAAAAAGCCATTTCCCTATGCAACTAATTGAATTCCAGCTGTTGAAATCCTTTAGCCACATGTCAACACAAGCTAATGTCATCCCAGAATTTGTACTTCATTTTATGTAAAGTCTTACATAAGCATTGTTATACCCACTTCAAATAACCTGTGATAGACTGGGCCAGAAAGGACAGGATCATTTACTTTCATCATATGAGAACTTGGTTCTTGTTGCTATTTTTTTAAATATATATATATATATATATATATATATATATATATATCATAGTATCCCTGTTTGTGGTATTTAGTTAGGGTATTTATTTAGAGTATTTATTTTACTTTGAACAATTCACCTTTGTTCCTAAATTAGGGCTGATCACTATAGTGTGGAAAGTTTTCAGTTATAGCCAGTCGTTGATTCCCTTTTGAGATTTTGAAAAGTTATAAAATGCATGATTCAGACATAAGAATATCCTCACTACTAACTAAACTAGAACTATATATTTTAGTTTTTACTTTGCTGAAATGTACGCAAATTCATTTGCAGGAAAATACGCACCTATTCTGCTGAAATATATGCCATGCTGGAAAATATAAGCGAGGAAAAGTCGAATAGAATGGAGGATGATACACTAAATGTTACATACGAACATAAATCATGTAAATTGTTGTAAACTTTCAGAATTATTTGCATATTTTTCCACATAAAAGAACAAAAATGAATCTGTCTGTGAACAGACACCGGAACGAACGATACTGCACAATCCACGAACTACATGTGGGGCAGATTTCACAAAATCCAGACATCCCTAGAAATAGGCAGTCATTTTCCCTATAATCTTTTACAGAATATGACCTCAAGTCCTTGATCACAACAAAAGATAGATGTATCCTTCCAGACAAAGTAGGCCTCAGCTTGCAGGCCTTGAGGCCTCCAATACAGCAAGGGATCCATAAAAGCACCAAGCTTTCCATACTACTGGAGGACTCAGAGAATGCATAGAGCCAGAAGAGACCATTCTTACAATGAAAGCTGAATACATAATTCTGTAATATTATTCGAACACTCTAACCCTACTCAGCCATTCCAAGCTCCCACATGATGAGGGAGAGTGGGGGATATGCATGCCAATACTGTCCGTGTTGCCTTCCTCTTCAAATGTCTTTAGTGGAGGTGCTTTTTCTACTTCCAGGGTTTCCAAATTGCATCGAGCAACTTCCATGAGTACTAGAGGCTCCCCACGTCAGACATGCACTCTCCAACTCATGGAGCGAAATGAGGATGGTGACAAAAGGGCAGACCTAGCACCTTTCTTCTTGTATTTCTCAGCAACTGGTATACAGAGGTATACTTCCTCTGATACAGAAGGACTAGGAGCCCTTGATAGCTGCATCCACCAGGAATTTGTCTAATCACCTTTGAAAGCCATCCAAGTTCGTAACCGGGACAGTGTCTTGTAGCAAATTCCATAGTTTAATTATCTGGTCTGTAAAGAGGTATTTCCTTTTATATGTCTTGACTTTCCCACCGTTCTGCTTCATGGGATGACCCTGGGTTCTAGTATTATGAGAGAGGGACAAATATGTCTTCCTCTCCACTATCAAGATTAAATAGGTAGTGCATAAGAGACACAACTACCAATGTAGAGGCCAATATTTTATGAGTTGGGGTACACAATTCTTTGTAAGATATAAACAATTCTTAAGTTTTAATTGTTATTATACATATATAGACGCAATATCCACTATCTCCACCCCATCATCTCATTGTCCCCCCTTACTCACCTTTTTCCTAAGCTAAAGATCCACAAACAAAAACATTGCGATTTTACTAATACCTAAATCAATTTATTCAGCAACATCAACACAATTCAGTTTTATTCAGCTTAAGCTTCTTTCCCATCTACATTTCCTCTGCATGGTCCAGTTTGTCCAAATACACTGGTCCCACACAATCCCTGCCCCCGACCACCGTGTCAAACCAATACTTGATTTGCCATGGGGGCAGGAAGAAGTCATTTGTATGACAAAACCAGCCTGCTGCACTTATTCAGGAGAAACCCATTAAAATCTGATCTACCCACAGAGGTTTAAAATATGCCAGTAGGGTCCAAGAAGAAATAAATGGTGTGGATTCTTTGCAGTGGCTTTTCATGCCAAGTGAAGCAGCTCAATATAAACCAATTTTGTTTTATGGTACAGCTAGATTATTTTCCCAATAGCCACGCAATTTGACTGTGTTGTAAAAGGAGCAGGAGGGAGAAAGACCCTGCATTATATTACCAGCTGGAATCCTTTCTTATAGAATCATAGACTCGTAGAATAGTAGAGTTGGAAGGGGTCTATAAGGCCATCAAGTCCAACCCCCTGCTCAATGCAGAAATCCACCGTAAAGCATACTTGATAGATGGCTGTCCAGCTGCCTCTTGAAGGCCTCTAGTGTGGGAGAGCCCACAACCTCCCTAAGTAATTGGTTCCATTGTCATACTGCTGTAACAGTCAGGAACATTTTTCTGAATGTCCTGCCGGAATCTGGCTTCCTGTAACTTGAGCCCATTATTCCATGTCCTATACTCTGGGATGATTGAGAAGAGATCCTGGCCCTCCTCTGTGTGACAACCTTTCAAGTATTTGAAGAGTGCTATCATGTCTCCTCTCAGTCTTCTCTGCCCCAGGCTAAACATGCCCAGTTCTTTCTGTCTCTCTTCAAAGGGCTTTGTTTCCAGACACCTGATCTTCCTCATTGCCCTCCTCTGAACCCCCTCCGGCTTGTGGGCATCCTTCTTAAACTGTGGTGCCCAGAACTGGATGCAATACCCAAGATGGGGCCTAACCAGTGCCGAATAGAGGGGAACCAGTAACTCACATGATTTGGAAGCTATACTTCTATTAATCTGGCCCCAAATAGCATTTGCTTTTTTTTGCAGCCACATCATACTCTTGGCTCATATTCAGCTTGTGATCTACAACAATTCCAATATCCTCCTTGCTTGTAGTATTGCTGAGCCAAGTATTGCCCATCTTGTAACTCTGCATTTGGTTTCTTTTTCCTAGGTGTAGAACTTGACATTTATTTCTATTAAATTTCATTCTGTTGTTTTCAGCCTAGCGCTCCAGCCTATCAAGATCACTTTGAAGTTTGTTTCTGTCTTCCAGAGTATTAGCTATCCCACCCAATTTTGTGTCATCTGCAAATCATTAATAAAAATGTTGAAGAGTGCTGGTCTCAGGACTGAGCCCTGCAGTACACCGCTTGTTACCTCCCTCCTGTTTGAGAAGGTACCATTGATAAGCACTCTTTGAGTCCGATTCTGTAGCTAACTGTGATCCACCTAATAGTTGTTGCATGTAGCCCATTTTTAGCTAGTTTGCTAATCATAATGTCATCGGGTACTTTCAAGATATATTATGTCCAAAGCATTCCCACAGTCCACATGGAAGGTTACCTGATAAAAAAAATGAGATCAAATTGCAGGGTTTGTTCTTGACAAATCCATGCTGGCTTCTAGTAATCACTGCACTATTTTCAAGGTACTTACAGATTGACTTCTTTATAATCTGTTCCAAAATTCTCTCAGAGATTGATGTTAGACTAAGGCCTCCATCACAGGGTTATGGCACTCTCATAGTCCATCCTTTCCACTTTGGGTGTTATGGACTCATATGACGTCGTCCTTGTCCTGCACTATTTTCGCTTTTTTCCTCCGTTCTCACGGCTTATTTTGCAACTGAGAAAGTTGGTTTCATCTTGGAAGTGTGCAATAAAAACCCAAATGTAAACCAGTAAATCCGGTTCTGTGTTGGGGGGGGGGGGTCTTGAAGGCAGATTTCAGTGGCGAAAGAATAGGGTGTGCTTTTAATTAGCCAGGGCAGTTTTACAACTTACTTCCTCCTTTTCATCTTTGGACACGTTAGGAGTTGGAAGGAAGGTTTCAGTGCTCCAACTCCCTTATTTTTTTGGCTTCCTTCCTTGTTTTGCTGAACCTCTGTGCTGTTGAAATTGCAGAACTTCACCCTGGCACCTATCCACCTTAACCTTTCAAACCACTCTGATCCTTCCTCATATATCCATTTCTGTCTGCTTCCATCACCTCTCCACTTGCCTTATATATCTTCCTAGTACTTCCCTTCTGTTTTGTGTAATTCCTCTTCCTCCTATATTGTCCTATATTGTCCTATATTATATTATCCTGTAGGGCTGGAGAAAACATTTCCTGGTGCTAGTGAATTTTGTGTTCTAGTTCCTTTTACTGCCTGAAATCTTCTTCGGAAAAGCAGTTTAATACAAAATCAAGCCCACAGGATGTTTCTAAGGAGACCCGATGTGCAAAACAATAGGCTATCTTTTCCAGTGAGTCATGACTAAGAATGCTGCAGAGATTTTTTGATTTGACAGAAAGAGACCGCAATGTAACTTTGAAGAAAAATGGAGCCCTGTGTGTGTGCGTGCAAATATAATATGACTTGGATGTAAATACAGTTGAAGACAATGGGATTTACTTTGGAGTAAGGGAACCAGCCATCTCTATTTTATGAACTGAAGCTGCTCAGCTTCTACTGATCAAAGGAAAGAAAAAGCGATCCTTCACAAATGCAAAGAGATGGAAGAGCGCACTGGTGAACTGTCAGCAAAAGGTTTGAAGAGCAGGGAAATTTTAAAAATCTTTAAAAATCAATGGATGAACCGATCTGATTCAAACTTGGCATGCCAAAAGCTCTCCTAGAGACCTATCATCATGCCAAGTTTCATCTCTTTGTCTATATAAATTACACAAATGTAAGCATTTTGGTTAATTTGTATTTTAAAAATTCCTAAAAATCAAGGCATGGACCTATCTGATTCAAACTCAGCATGCGGAAAGCTCTACTTAAGAGCTCTCAAGATCCCAAGTTTCATCTCTTTAGATTTAAGAATTACACAGATGTAAGTACATCCTAATAGGAGCTCCAATGAGCGAGGGGGGAAGGCTGCTGTGTCCATCACAATGTCCATCAATGACAAGAACCAATGAACTGGAGGGAGAAGGAGAAGGGGCGGGGTGGGGTTGGGCATGCGCAATAGCAGCAGGAGAGCAAAAAGAGAATTCACAGGTATAGCTACTATAGTGAAAGGGAGGAGCGCTTGCAATGCTTCTGAAATGGAGGTAAAAACACCAGGGGGGGGGGGAATTGGTGTGATGGAGCCCTAACTGGTCTGTACTTCCCAGGTTCCTCCTTTTTGCCCTTATGAGCAGACTCAATCCAACTGAAGAGTGCAGAATGCATTGTCATGAAATTACATTTCCTCCCAAAATAAAGTTAACAAAAAAAAAGCAAAAAAAAAAAAAAAAGCATAATAACAAATCAAGAATAAAATACACTTTATACACAACATAAAAGGAATGTGTGCGACTGTGTTATTTTGTGCACATGTGTGTATTAGTCAGAAAAAATATAGGCAACTATACTTGGTTAGAAGTTGATAAAAGTTCGAAGGGCTTCAACATAGGGAATAAATGGAAACCATGGTGCCATAATATCTTTCTTTAAATTAGGATTCCTTGTTTGCTGCACTTGCTGAGTAAGTTTATACATAATTATATTATCCCAATTTTATCAGCCCATTGCTCTTTAGTAGGCTGTTTTGGAGACTGCCAATTATGCACTAGGGATGTGTATCGAATTGGTCCGATGTCCGATAACAAACCGATAAGGACATTATCGGACATCCAATGACCGATAACGATTATTGTCTAAGGAGGCCCTATCTGATTGGATCCAATATTCATATATCCAATAACTATTGGATATATCAGATTTTCAGACCGCCAGTTTAGGTGTTTTCACCATAGACTTGCATTGAGGGAAAGAAAGCTTTCCCCCAATGCAAGTCTATGGCAAAAACACTGGGCCGGCACTCCCGCCCTCCCTCCCCCCACCACTCACACTCCTTACCTGCCGCCATCGCCACCGCCATCCGCTGGCTCCGTAGTACTGAGAAAAGGCTTTCCGGACTGCAGAGATGACTCGCCGAGTGATGTCGTCATCACTCAGCGCATCGCTGTACTGAGCAGGCCGCAAAGCCTGTTTCTCAGTACTACGGAGCAAGTGGGCGGTGGCGGATGGCAGCGGGGAAGGCCACAGGTAAGGGGGGACCCCTCCCTTCCTTCCCCCCCACTCACACTCCTTACCTGCGGACTTCCCCGCTGCTGTCCGCTGGCTCCATAGTACTGAGAAATAGCTCGGTGCATCGTCTCTGTAGGCCGGAAAGCCTACTTCTCAGTACTACGGAGCCAGCGGACGGCAGCGCTGGATGGGCGCTGACGGGGGCAGGTATGGAGTGCGAGTGGGGGGAGGGAGCATGAGTGGGGGGAGGGAGTGCCAGCCCAGTGTTTTTCCCCATAGACTTGCATTGGGGGAAAGCTTTCTTCCCCCAATGCAAGCCTATGGGGAAAACACCTGAAATGGTGGTCCGTAATCGGATTGGAATTTCTGATATTTATCAGATATCAGATCCAAGCAAATATGGGTAACTCCCAATATGATCAGATCCGATATTTTTAATATCAGAAATTCCGTTCCGATTCCAATATTTCTGGCTGTGCACACCCCTATTATGCACTATGTACGACTTTGCAGCTGAATACAAGTCATTAAAAGGGTTTTTAATGTAATAATCCATGATTATTAGGTTCAAAAAGATGAAGAAGCATAGCTTTAGGAGTTATCAGGAGTTATCAGGAGTTACAATGCATGAGTATTGCACCCTTTCCCCACTATGAACCATAGTTCTTTGGAAGCAAGTGTCTCTGTTTTCAATTGAAGTTATACTTGATCATGGATGCTTGGGATCAAAGCCTCATAGTGCCTCAATCATTGCTAAATTTGTGTTTCAAGATCCTTGCAATAATATCACTATGAGGACACAACTTAGGGATCCTAAGATCTTTTTGCTCAGCAGCTCTGGTGAGATTTTTTTTTGCCCTCTACTACCAGTGCATCATATTAGATGGCTTGTAGGACCCACAATGGCTACATTAGATGTCATTTGGACAGTTCAAAAACCCATTCATTTGTCCTGTGTCTGTGTTTTTGTCTATTTATTTGGATTTGTATTTTTTCTTAGCAATTATTGAACTCTGGATGTCTGTTCCTACTTGCTGAGCATAAAAGTGTTTCTGTCTCTGGGATGCAAACAATGCCTCTCACAGATGGATGGGACCATATGATTTAGCGTCAATACTCATCTTAGCACTGAAATAACTTTCTTTACATCTGCCTTCAGAGAGCAAGAAATGAATATATGTTGAGTGTCATTATGTGGAGAAGAATAGGAACCATGAAGTGCCATCTGAAATGATCGGATATTCCAAGTGCATAATGAGAAGATGGAATTTAAATAACTGGCAGAAAGGGTGAATAAGCTTTTCTACCTTAAGGTATAAAAAGTTTTAAAGGAATACTTTTATATTTGACAGAATAAGTTTATGAAATCCGTGATTTTCTCTCGGTATCTTATTAAATCTTTGAATTAACATAACACATAGATTGAATTGCACTTCAATTAAATGTTCACTTCTAAAGGCAAAAAGGGGAAGGATGTATTGGAAGCATGTGTGTGTGTGTGTGTGTGTGTGTTACTTGGGCAGATGAGATATCAATAGAAAGGGTGAATATAACAACCTCCATCTCCTTCAGTCATAAATACTTGTCTAAAAGGAACACTGATTCTCATTTATCTTAAAGGTATATTCCTAAAAGGAACACCTTTTAGTAGCTACTATGTTGTACTGTAGAACACAAAACTAGGATGACCAGATAAAATCCAGGTCAGGGCTCATGTTACTTTAACAGTTGTAGAGAAAAGGGAATTTCAGCCAGTGTCATTTGTATGCAATTAGTTCCTGGTGAAATTCCCTCTTCATCACAACAGTTAAAGGTGCAGGCACTATACTAGAGTGATCATATACAAAAGAAGGTAGGGCTCCTGCAACTTTAACTGTTGTGATGAAGAGGGAATTTCACCAGGAACTAATTGCATACAGATGACACTGGCTGAAATTCCCTTTTCTCTACAACTGTTAAAGTTACATGAGCCCTAACCTGGATTTTATCTGGTCACTCTAACAAAACCACAAGCTAATTTAAATGAGTACTTGGTTACACATTGTTCAGTGTGGTCAGGGATATTTAATTGCTCTTCTCATGTGTTGCCCCCTATGTGTGCAACACTGTCATGCCAGCAACCTATGATCTTGAATGAAGCTGTGGTGCTATGGAAAGAATTCACAGGTAAGTGCTTTTTGCATTTGCATCCAGACCAGTAATAAAGGGATTCAGTGAGCAATCATGTTTACAGAGGGGTATCTGCACATTCCAACCTTCAAGCAACTAATTAAATCCTCTCTCCAGTGTGCACACTTATCAAGCTGAGCTCCCCTCGCTTAGGCCAATAGCTAGTCTTTCCTTTAGCCATGATCCTTCACATCCCCCACGTTTATGAACCATCCAGAATCTTGTCCTAACTAGCTCAATTCAAGGTTCCCTTGAATAATCTGAAGCAGCTGCCCTCACTAGACAGAGTCACGTCCAAAGACATTGGATAGGCTAACAGGTCAGCTCTATGCTGGTTGGAACTCATTCAGGAAGAGTTACTGGACCTGAATGAAAACTGAAGGTACTGAAAGTGTTGACAAACTGCATTTGCACAGAGCTCTGGACAATATTCAGATATTTTTTAAAAAGGAAAAATAGGGAAGTTCCTTATCCCGCCTCCCCTCCCCAAATGGGGTAGTCCTGAAGGGTGGCAATCTTACAGACCCCATTCAGCAGGCACAGAATGTTTTACCCTATATAGTGCCTGGCTAGCTGCTGGCATAGATTAGTCCCCCTCCTCTTCACAGATTTTAAATAAAATGTGACCTGAGTTTATAGCCATATGTATCTCATCTCTTTCTTCCCCCAACTCCTTTCACTCACAACTTTTAGCGCAACACTTCAGAGAGAAAACCAGTTCATTCAGAACTTGAAAATCTGAGGAGAAAAATCAAATGATGACTTTGATTAGAACTATTTATTTCTTTATGTATTCATTTCCTTTCATTTTATGTCTGAAGCTCTCTGGGTTGGGATGAAGCCCTCTGGGCAGTTTACAAAATAGAGGTTAAACCATAAAACTTTAAGAACCTATATATATATAGGTTATATATATATATATATATATATTGCAAAAAGGAACCCCAAAATTAAAGTAAACCCCAAAGGAATTAAAGGTTCTTAAAAGCATTAATACCAGTGTTAAAAACTGAGGGACAGAAAGAGAATTACCCATGACATGTGTTTTCTTCACATAATGAGACAAAGGCTAGATCTACATCTTTTTCTTTTCTTTTTTCTAAATAAAAAGTTTATTTAAAAAATCTGCATGTACATACCAATATTACAATTTTACCCTGTCAATATATACAAATACAATGGCAAAACAAATATCTGTCAAGTTACTATAGTCGAAGAAAAATTGACTGAACCACGTTTAAATAAACCATCAGTACCATTAATAAAATTGACAAAAGGAGACCATATATTTTCAAAGGGATTGTAACTAAGTTGGCCCGACAGTACTCTGCGATAATAAGTTATTTTTTCGGAGCGGGCTATGTCCCACACTTTCCCTTTCTATCCATTAAGCGAAGGGACCTTCGGATCTTTCCAGTGTTCGGCAATTTCTAAGCGAGCTGCCATTAGGAACATAAATACTAATTTTTTATGGGTAAGGGAGGGATTTAAAGCGTTGGGCAGGGACAGCAGGGCCAAACTTGGTTCTAGCAAGATTGTCTGATTTGTAGCCTCTGAAATTATATTAAAAACAGATCCCCAGAACTGCTCTATTGCCCTGCATTCCCACCACATATGCAGATAGAAGCCCTTCTCATCACATCCTCTCCACCATATCAAGGAGACTAAAGTCACTATGTGTGAGAGTTGAATTGGGGTTCTGTACCATCTTAGTATTGCCTTGAGGGCCGATTCCTGAATACAGGACAATATTGTTCAGAGTGGGGGATTTATCCAGATTTGTTTCCACTTTGTGTCCTCTATCTGAATATGTAAATCATTTCCCCATATGCTTCTCAGGGCCAGGGAGGTGCCACCCACTCTTTCTAACAATAGGTCATAGATTGCTGAGGTCAATCCTTTATCTTTTTCTTTGGGTCTTAAACATAGATGTTCAAAGGGAGTAAGAGGGTGAAGATCTATCTCCTGGCCAAATCTATGATTTAAGAAAATTCTGACCTGCTGCAATAGGAACCAAGAGGGTTTGAGCTTGTTTAGGCTAGATCTACATCAAACAGGATATAGTGGTATGAAAGCGGTATATAAAAGGCAGGAGCCACACTATGGCTTCATAGCGGTATTGAAGTGCACTGACAACTGCTGAGGCCCATTGACACATACCATATACTGCTATATCCTGCTTGGTGTGGCTCCTGCCTTTTATATGCTGCTTTCATACCACTATATCCTGCTTGGTGTAGATCTGGCCAAAGTATCAGGCTTTGGCCCTGTGCTTGAGATCTACTCGAGTTGTCTGTAAAAGAGCATGTTTGCAAATGCATCTTATCTACTAAAGTATCGCTAAGTATTTCTTAGTTTCCTAATACTCAGCGAAAGTTATATTGGTAAAGTGGCTCTCTCTGGTGCCTTGATGCTTTCCACCCACTGATATGAACGACTTTGAAAGTCAGATGTGCTCTTCAACAATTCAACTTTAATAGGATTTTAAAAACATTTAAGACAGCCTGACTTTCCCATTAGGTTGTTGATTATGCTTCTTTGTTTCTCAGCATATTGTTTGGAAGCTATTGTAAAACATAAAGTAGAACTAATGTGAGTTTAATTACCACTTAGGGCCCCGTTACCTGAGAAAATATGCCTATCGGTTCAGGAACCTGAGGAGAGAGATCAGTGAAATGAAGCTATTCCCTAAACAAAATCAAGACACAATGGCTACTTGGCAACAGTTCTCTGGAGTCTACTGACACCAGGGAACTAAAGGACCTGTTATTTAGGTCTTTTTCTACAGTTTAACCATTAGATTGTTCAGAAATGGCTTCCTAGGTAAATAAGTGATTGCCACAATTCCATCTTTATTCTATTTCTGTATTTCAGCTAACAATTTACACATAAAGCATACTGTGGTTACGAGAAAACTATCACATCTGGAAATAAATGTCTCCCTCGAGAATTAGTAGTGTGATCAAAAATAATGTGGGCTTATTACATCTCTTATCTATTCTGTCCATTATGTGTTTTCCATGTGGGCCATTCATCACTTGTAATAAAGTCTTTCTGTTTGAAGGGTTTTCCCATGGCAGCTTTCTTTGGTTTTCTTTACATGTGTGTATAGCAGGGATGTATAGCAGGGATAGACAACCTGGTGCCCTCCAGATATTTTGGAATACAGCTCCCATCAGCCCCAGCCAGCATGGCTAACGGTGAGGGATTATTGGGGTTTGGAGTCCCAAGCATCTGGAGACACCGGGTTGCCTGCCCTGGTATATAGTATTTCTGTTCCTGGAAGAAGTGGCTGTATCTGCGGCTGCCCCACATAACTCTGCCCTCTTCTTTTTCCATATGAGGGCTAACATTGTATGCTATCACTCTGTGTGCCACTTCAAGCATGTGTCCTTTTTCTTAGAACTGATGCTTAGTATTAGATTCAACATGTTGTGGTTTACCACTTGCCCATAAGCCTTACAAGGGCTAATACTGTCCTCCTCTCAGCTGTATTTCTCTTTATCATCTGAGTTAGGTGAGGCTCCACAAAAGGGGTGGGCAACTCTTGGCCCTCTGGCCACATGTGACCCCCACCATTTCCTAGTGACTCCCAATTTTATTTTTTATTTTATTTCCTCCCCAGAAAAAAAATAGCATCCATAGCAACTACGGGGTGAACCAGAGTCTGGATTTGGTAATGTGCTGGATGAGGGCCAATAAACTGAAATTGAATCCTGATAAGATGGAGGGCCTGTGGTTAGGTACATCTTATGCCAGGCATGTTTTAGCTCAGGTTACACTTGCCTTGAATGAGCAGGTACATAACTTGAGGGCATTGTATTCCTTGATCCAGCTTTGTCACTTCAGGCTCAGGTGGCTTCAGTGGCTAGGAGTGCCTTTTACCACATTCTGCTGATTTACCAGCTATCAACATTTCTGGACAGGCACAGTCTGGCCACAGTAGTCCGTGCTCTGATAATATCCCAACTGGATTTCTTTAATGCAGTGTATGCGAGGCTACCTTTGTAAACAACTCAGAAGCTTCAACAAGTGCAGAATGTGGCTACGAGAACTGCAATCAGTGCAACCAGGCCAAATCATATTACACAAATTCTGATCGGGCTGCAACTGGTTACTATTTGATTCAGGCCCAAGTCAAAATGGCTTTGGACCCAAATATCCAAAGCGCCTTTCCCTGTATCAGTCTCCTGTGACCCATGATCGCCACGAGAAAGGCTGAATTCGGACGACACATTAAGCAAGTGGGGGGGGGGAACAATCGACAGTTGTGTTGCTTATTGTGTTGTGTGGAGGGTAACACGCCGCTCACAAACTACTGACGGTATGCTATTCCGCCCAAATAAGCAACGGAGAGTAACAACTGGCTCTCAAGTTGTTTAGCTCAAAGCCAGTTGTTTAAAGTGTTGTGTGGAGGGGTGAGTGTATTAATGGCATGTGGTGAGTGGGTTAAAACACAAGCCCATAGAGGCAGGCGACAAGAGCGACCAAAGCGGCAGCTGCCATTCTGCTACAACTGGTGCAACTTGCAGAGGCTGCTGGGATAGAACTGGGAGGACTGAGGGAGGAGGGAGGGTGGGGAGAGGGGTGGGGGCTGTGTCAGGCAAATGCTGGGTTGACTATTAGTCCACTCAACACCAGCCCCAACCACCCACAGTTGTGTAGGAATATGTTGTGTGGGGAGTACCCACAAAGTAACCAACTGTGAGTTGGCTACTCAACCCACCATTGACTAATGTGTTGTCCGAATTCAGCCAGTTTCTTCTCCAAGTACCTTGGATAAAGTTGGATACATTATGTGACAACAAACAAAAGTGTCTTCTCTGCTGTGGCACTGTAACGATGGTGCACCCTCTCCAGAGAGGTGTGACTGGGGCCAAGGTGGCCATCCTGTCGGCACCAGCTCAGAACCCTTTTTGTTTGCCCAGCATTTTAATTTTAATCAGCTGATATGATTTATCTGCATTTGTTTCTTGATTGTGAAAATGTCGGTTTGGTGTTTTTATGGTACTCTGGTGTGATTTTAATCATATCTTTGTATACCGCCCTGGTATCTACAAGAAGGAAGGGTGGTTTAAATTGGTTTTAAGAAATAATAAATATAAACATAGAGAAGAACCTTTGATCCATTGCCAGCAATTGTTGCCACCCTCTATTGTGAACACTTGTGGCTTGGAAGATGTTGCTCTGGCTTTTAGATATGTGTCTTGAAGCAGTTGCCCCCATATCTAAATGAAATGGCATGCAGAGCTACTAGCGGCCAAATACATCCTCATTTGGACACCTGTCACACATTCAAGCTTTGCACTCAATTTCTAAGTAATCTCTGCAATATGCAGCTCACATGCTGCTTCAGGCCTCTGAAAAAGGCTTGTATTGGTAGCATCCCTTAGGGTACTTATCTCATTAGTGGTCTGGGCCTGTCTTTTCTCTTTCTTCAGGGCTTCATCATGCACACATGCCACAGTCAGCCAGCTAGCCTCAATGTTAGTGCTACTGATCTGAACACACCATCACGTCTTTCATTCGCAGGCTTGGTGCCTCACAATCAGTGCAGAGCCAATGATAAAAATAAATTTTGTCATCACCTTCCATAAAAGTCTCCAAAGTAGCTAAATAAAAGGCAGGAAACAAAACAGCTATGCAAGAGTAGAAAAGATGGACTTAGCTGGTGGGCATTGCCTCTTTCAGTATTGTATTCACAAGACGCAGCCCATGCTCAGTATGAGATTCAGAGATGGTACTATACTAGTCCCAAGCTATATGTTGTTCATTTCAGTCACATGAACACATACATACCCAAACTGCTATGTCTCTGTCCCCAGAAATCCCTGTATTGTGTTTCCTGAGAGAGCTTTTTTATAATAGGAAATATTGATTTTTAACCCCCCCCCTCCTGGCTTTTGGGTTTTTTCATTTTTACTGTACATTGTCAAAATGCATTATGGGATAGAGAAAGGAATCAATGGAGCTAGCAATGGAAGAGATAGAGATAGTAATTTACAGTTCAGCCTTAAAGATGCCTGTTCAGACGTTAGGTCTTTTGATTTCAATGAAATTTACTCCTATTTATGTGTGCGTAAGGTTGCACTCACATAGTAAAATCCTGACCTGTGTATGTCTACTCAGAAGTAAGTTTCAATGAGTTCAGTGGTGTTCCCTCCCACATAAGCAGGTACTGGATTGCAGCATTAGATATTTAAACTTGATATATAGTTCTTTCTTCAGGAAACATCAATTAGACAAACCAGTATGCTGTAGTAGCTAGAGCACTGGACTGGGACTTGGGAGATCTGACTTCTAATCCCCACATAGCCATGAAGCTCACTGGGTGACTTTGGGCTTTAGGCTCTGATTCTCAGCCCAGGGTTGTTGTGAGGATAAAATGGATAGGAGGAAGTTCATGGATGCCACCTTGGCCTCCTCAGAAGAAAGACAGGATATAAATGTAAGAAATCAATAACAACAACAACAACAACAACAACAATAAAATACATTAGCTACAGTAATACAAATTGCTCACACAAAATATTAGTAGGGATTAGACAAATTCACTAAGGATAAGACTATCAATGGGTGCAGGTCATGATGGCAGTATATTGCCTCCATACTGCCTCAGAATAGTGGTTGCTGGTGACCATGAGCAGGAGGACACTGTTGCACTCATGTCCTGCTTGTGGACTTCCTATAGACATCTGGCTGCCCACTGTTTGAACAGAATGCTGGACTAGATGGATCTTGGTCTGATCCACATGGCTCTTAATGTTTGTAAGTCTTGGCAGCATTTTATGTCCTGCCTTTAGCTCTCAAGTCAGCAATTAGCTCTGTAGGTGGACTACTACGGAGGTGAAGGAGGGCATGGAGTCTGGTTCTCCCAAAATTAGTGCCAGCATGTTCCATTGCTACAGCTATCACACTCTCTGGGTTAGCAACTCTGTATGTAGGGGGACAATAGGGTATCACCAGGGACAGGTGGCAGAAAATAGGTAAACACAGGGGTACATAGGGAAATGGAAGTGTACAAAATTGTAACCAAGAGCCATGGTAAAGCTCAGCTACACTACTCATGCACTTCATTTGCTTAACCTACTTACTAAAGGGATTTCTGTGATCCTGTACTTTAAATATGAGGTGGGTAGTAAAGCAGTGTGAGCTTTGGTGCTATTGCTACATTTGAGAATGCTTCTCTCCCTGCCCCCAAACAGAGCCAAACTTTTATAGGACTAATTAGTGAGGGATGTGTGATTAAGTCCACAGTCTTAGAGAATATTTTTCTATGCCATTAAAATGTCTAAACTAACAACAGGTTCACTTGGCCTGTTTTACTTCATTTTATTTGTTTTCTTGAAAGAGAGAGAGAGAGAAGATTACAATAGTGGCAGAGAGCAAGAAGCAAATACAAAATCACTTCTCACATTCAATTATTTGAGCTGTTTGCTCTTAGCACTTCTATTTATAAAATACTAGAGATTAGATTACACAAACAGCATTCCATAGCCGTGTTTTCAGATAAATGGTGGATTGAAGATACTATCTAAAAATACAAAAACAAACATCCAAGAAAAGCATTAGATTTTTTTTTTGATAAGCAAAAGAAAAGTGTCCTGTACCAACTAGGGATGTACAGATTTGGTAACATCCATTCCATCTGTGTTTTGTGGATTGTCAGGTACCTATTATTTCATCATCCGCTTATTGGTGGAATTGGATTTTCCCAATTTCCCGAATTGGGAAATTGGAAAATATGCAAATCCCCCCATGTGCATTTTCATGCTTTAGCCTGTGAAGGAAATGTACATTTCTAGTTGTTGTTGTTGTTGTTGTTGTTTTTACATATTTTTGTACAACTAAATTTGAGCAAAACTCTGGAAAGTAAAAAAAATAAAATGGTCCATAGGTCTGTGGAAGACGTGACTCAGGAAAACCTGGTATGCTGTGCTACCTACAGGATTCAAAGAAATCTGAACTCATTTGATGCTGTTGTGGATGTCTCTGATGTCCCTAGTACCAATGTTAGATTGCAAGCTAAATTTGACCCTTTAAGGCTCTATAGCTAAACGGGACCTTTTTGGAGTTCTATAGTACTACAGGTGCCATTTTCCCATATGCACATATTGTTGGGGTCACTCACTGCAGCCCATAGGGGAGATATGGAGGAGAAAAATGCCCCCAGAGCTCCCAAACTTGCTCACCCCTAATTTACATAAACACAAATTTAATATATTCCATTTACTAAATTGAAGCACTGGGGGTGGGGTGGGGGGAAGAATTCACAGCCTGACGGCAGTCTAATATGATAATATTGTGAACAATCTGGGTAAACGTAGGTAAAAAGAATGGCACACTAAACTCTAAAATGCCATTAATTTGAATACTCTAACCATTTCAATGTGTTTAAACCAACTGCTAGGACAGTTAGATGTGTTTAAATCATGTGTGGATGTGGAAGTCGTACAAAAAGTCAGAGAGATAGCACATGTAAGTCCATCCCTCTGCTGTCCCTGCACTCATTGCATGGTGTCACACATCTCCACTTCCATGAAGCCCATTAATCCTCCTAATTCTAAATGATCTTTAGTCATCAATGTTTTTGGTAATGGGCATTATATGCTGGAATCTAGATTTCCCCTACGTTTAATTTGATCTAAGCGCCACATAATATTGTAGCATGGTCTCTATCACTTTCTCATACTTAGACTGAAACTATTTCACCTATTTACTCTACCTTTTTCCTTCACTTTGAAATAAATAAAGCCTAATAAGTTTGGTTCCATTTTAAAACCGGAGCAACACATTTCGTAGACTAATGATAGCCTAGAAATAAAATGGTAAGGACAGAAATTATTAAATGTCACATGCACAAACTCAGATCCCAGCAATAAAACTGGATAAGTCTTGGTTTTCATGCCTTCCAATACAGTATGGATTGGCAATGAAATGGCTTAGTAAGCAATACAAACTATGAAGCCATTTCATTATTTAAATAAGTAGAGAAAATACCCAAAATGGTTCAGGAGATCTGTGAGAAATTCAGTGTTCTAAAAATGTGCTCAGAGATAATGCCTTTGCAATCAGAACTCTCAATTTGATTATATTTAAGAAAGGTGGCTTTATAAGAGATTCAGTAAAGATAAAATCCAATGATGAAGGTGTACATAGAACCAGCATGCATGGGCCTGGGGCCTAGCAAGAAATGACTGGATAGAAGTAATTGGTTTACCATGGTCACAGCTGAAAAAGTAAGATTGGTATTAGAGCTGGATCTCTTCACGTTGTAGAACTCTTCTTCTGTCTATCACCCACTGTTGTCATGCATAATCATTCACTTCTAAAAACTGTCTTTTGGAAAGGAAGTACATTGCTGTTCCATTTTTCCTTGACAGAGATCCACAGCCAACCCAAAACATTTTGGGTTGGCTGTCATACCTAGGGGTGACCACATTACACCAGTTTTAAAATCACTTCATTGGCTGCCAGTCAGTTTCCGGGCGAAGTATAAAGTGTTGGTTATTACCTTTAAAGCCCTACATGGTTTGGGCCCAGGCTACCTGCAGGATCGCCTTCTCCCGTACAATCCGCCCCGCACACTTAGGTCCTCTGGGAAGAACTTACTCAAGCCAGCCAGAACTAGGCTGGCGAGTGTTACCCAGAGGACCTTCTCTTCCATCGCTCCCAGACTATGGAATAGTCTGCCGGAGGAGATTAGACAAATTAGCAGTCTTCATGAATTTAAGAGAGTCATGAAGACTGTCCTCTTCCGGCAGGCCTATCCAGATAATTTTAAGATGTTTTAATGATGTATTTTCTCTTGTTTTTAAAATTTTAACTGTTTGTGATTCTTGTACTTTACATTGTGTTCCCCGCCTCGATCCGAAAGGAGAGGCGGGTTATAAATAAATTATTATTATTATTATTATTATTATTATTATTATTATTTTGCTGACTGAGGCAAAGGACAAGATGACGCCTTCTTCCCACTCCTGATTCTTTGTACAAAAGCTGACCAGACTGGCAGTTGAACTTTACTTCAAAGCTAGTGACAAATCATCATCTTCCTCTGCACCTGAGGACATCTTAGGGGGTGCTGAGCAGGACCACATGCCACACAAAGCTCTATCCATCTCATGTCTCTCAGCATCTGCTGTCTGAAGCAGCCATTTCACTCTGCCTCATAGTGAGGTTGGCCCTGTAGAGACCTTATCACATTCACAAGTTTGCATGAAGGATGTTAACTGTATCCATCCAGTGCTTGGGATGTCCCTTGTATTTTAAACTGGAGATTACATACGAATAACATGTTCTTCATTCTCAACTATGTTAAAACCTTCTTGAAAAATCTAGATCCAGCCATCAGACATCAGGATTGCTATCTTTGTTTTCTCACTTTTAATAAGTGAATGAAAGGCAGACATTCAACTTATGAAGTTTTCCCCATCACTTCATATCATCAGCTCTACGGGAAAAGTTTCCGTTTTGGCCTGTCATGAAACTTCAAATGTTAGGGTACCTTATTGCAGAAAATGTAACCATCCTATGTTTATACACATGTATACATTTATACACATGTATAAATTTGCATACATTCTACAATATACACACACAAAGCCACTTAGCACATTTTATGATTGCAATTAAGAATTTAAATGGCACAAGTTGATTTGGGGGAAATTAACTTGATAGAGCCACTGCAGTTCAACATGCAAGCTCAATAAACCTTCAAGCTTTCAGCTATTTGCAGGAAAAGCGGCCCAATAAAATGCCCCCTGAATGGGCCATGTGGTCTTTGTTGTGGGACAGGAGTGGGGGTGGAGAAGCGATGGTAGGGAACCATGATTTTCCCTTTCTGATGGAGCTCTTAAATGATTTGAGCACTTGCACAGGAGTGGGGGAACTATTACTAGATGATGATGATGAAGTGGAAGATGTACATATGTCTATAGGATCGCAATAACCAACTGAGAAGCCAACCTATGAGTACTAGGAACTCTCAGACTTCGTTAACTGCTACTTTGTCATTGTTAGTTGTTTGAAAGAGATGAAAGCTATGTGGAATTGGAATTAAGTACTATGATGAGGCTGTTGTGACTCCATACTCTGTGATCTTATTAAAAGCAAGGCATCCAGAAAGAAATGAATGTGTTTATCAGACTAAAATAACCAACAGTCAGAGTATGCTCTGAGGATAGACATTGTAATTAGAACTGATAAAAGATGGTTTAACAGAACGCTGTGTACTTTTCACTCAGTTGAAGTTGTCTGGTTGCTCCTTATTTAAATTTTTCTGCTTGCTGCGTCCTTTATTGTGAGTATCAAATAGCATCCTGGCAGCCTGAAGAACTTCCACAGCTAAGAAAAATAAGGCATTTGCAAATAGGATTTATCAAGGTCTCCTTAAAAGCACAAACATAAATAAACATCCACAAATCCTAGATGTTACACATTTTCTCAGTTCACGTAAGCTATTTTTAAAACTTAAAACAAGCATGTATACAGAGTCTTCCTAGTCAACCTGGAAGGAATGCCACTTCTTCTAAGGTCTTCCACAACACAGAGAGCCTAAAATAAGAAACGTACAGTAGCTTCAATACCTCTTGTTTTCTATTTTACAGCTGATTTGACTTTGTGGGGGGGGGGCAGTACAGGTACTAAAATAAAAGATTTCAAAGTTTTTCCTTGTTATCTTGGGGATAGATTCTCCGTGATAAAAAAAAATTGAGACCACTACTTTTCAGATATTAGCAGCATGCAACAAAATTATGTGTTTCAACTGAATCTGTTTCAACCCTGGACTTCCATATCCATATGATAAAAAGTAAGCAGCCTCATTGGCTGAGGGATGGTACCTTCTTCTGTATGTTGCCTTCATAAATCAATTGGAGAAACAATTTATATGCAACCATGCACCATGTACTCCAGAAAATATAGTCATGGTCAATTCATAGCTGTTTCTACTAGGAGGCAAGGGTAGCCATATCCTGAACTCAGTTACTGTTAACACTAAACAAACATTAAATTGCAATAATAGCAATAGCATTCATTCAAGCACCTATATGCACATATATGTAACACAGGGTGGGGAACTGGTGGGCCTCCAGATGTTGTTGGATTATGACTCCCATCATCTGTGATCATGGACTTTGCTGGCTGGGGCTGACATGAGTTGAAGTCCAGCAACATCTGGAGGGCCATAGGCTCCTCACCCTGACTAATTCATTGAATCTACATACATTCTTCTGGCATTCAGGGGCTCTTGCAGTAGCTGGGAAAGCATTGCTGCTGATGAAGGTAACAGCAATCAAAGCATTGCAACTGGACTTAGCCAAATCACAAAACAACATTCACCAAATGCAGTACCATCTCCAGGTTTTGGAGGGCCCTTGGGCAAGGCACCTTCAAAGGCCCACCTTCCTCAGTGATTCCACCTTCGCACCACCACCATCACCAGCTGCTATTGCTCCTCGTCATATTTCTCATCATTGCTACAGTGAAAAGTAGGCAGTGGCATCTCATGCTCCTCCTTCTCACCACACCGTTGTCTGAACCAGAGGAAGGTGAACTAGCAGGTTGCAAAAGTGAAGAGGAGAAGCAAATCTAGGGGGTTCTTGTCAGTGGGCCCCTGCTGGGGTGTTGGCCCTCAGCAGCTGCCTAACCATGCCTACCTTTGATGCCAGCCCTATCTATATGTATTGGATAAGGCAGACATCAACTGCCCAGTTATTTGCTGTGCCAGCAAAACTGTTCTTAAGAACAGACAGATATCCTAAACTTAAACTTATTGTGTTTTGAAAAATTTGTAAAGCTCTTATGAGAGTAGAACCACAGAATAGTAGAGTTGGAGGGGCCTATAAGGCCATCGAGTCTAACCCCCTGCTCAATGCAGGAATCTACCTTAAAGCATACCGGACAGATGGTTGTCCAATTGCTTCTTGAAGGCCTCTAATGTAGGAGAGCCCACCACCTCCCTAGGTCATTGGTTCAATTGTCTTTCTGCACTAACAGTCAGTAAGTTTTTTCCTGATGTCCAGCTGGAATCTAGCGTCCTGTAACTTGAGCCCATTATTCTGTGCCCTGCACTCTGGGATGATAGAGAAGAGATCCTGGCCCTCCTCTGTGTGAAAACCTTTCAAGTATTTGAAGAGTGCTATCATGTCTCCTCTCAGCCTTCTCATCTCAAGGCTAAACATGCCCAGTTTTTTCAGTCTGTCTTCACAGGGCTTTGTTTTCAGACCCCTGATCATCCTTGTTGCCCTCCTCTGAACCCCCTCCAGCTTGTCTGCATCCTACTTGAAGTGTGTTGCCTAGAACTGGACACAATATTCAAGATGAGGCCTAACCAATGAAAAATAGTGGGGAACCAGTACCTCGCATGATTTGGAAGCTATACTTCTATTAATCCTGCCCCAAATAGCATTTGCTTTTTTTGCAGCCACATCACTGTTGGCTTGTGATCTACAACAGTTCCAAGAGCCTTCTCACTTGTAGTATAGCTGAGCCAAGTATCTCCCATCTTGTAACACTGCATTTGGTTTCTTTTTCCTAGGTGTACAGCTTGGCATTTATTATTAAATTTCATTCTGTTGTTTTCAGCCCAGCACTCCAGCCTATCAAGATCACTTTGAAATTTGTTTCTGTCTTCCATGGTATTGGCTATGCCACCCAATTTTGTGTCATCTACAAATTTGATAAGCATTCCCTGCACCTCCTCCTTCAAGTCATTAATAAAAATGTTGAAGAGCACTGGGCCCAGGACTGAGTCCTGCAATACCCCACTCATTACCTCTCCCCCTTTGAGAAGGTACCATTGATAAGCACTCTTTGAGTCTGACTCTGTAGCCAACTGTGGATCCACCTAATAGTTGTTCCATCTAGCCCACGTTTAGCTAGTCTGCTGATCAGAATGTCATGGGGTACTTTCTCATAGGCTTTGCTGAAGTCAAGATATATTATGTCCACAGCATTCCCACAGTCCACAAGGGAGGTTACCTGATCAAAAATGAGATCAAATTAGTCTGGCAAGATTTGTTCTCAACAATTCTATGCTGGCTTCTAGTAATCACTGCATTGTTTTCAAGGTGCTTCTTTATAATGTGCTCCAATTTTTTCCCAGGGATTGATGTCAGACAAACTGGCAGTTTGTCTGTAGTTCCCAGGTTCCGCCTTTTGCCCTTTTTGAAGATAGGGATAGGGACAACATTAGCCCTCCTCCAGTCATCAGGCACTTCCCCTGTCTTCCATGATTTTGCAAAGATAATAGACAGTAGTTCTGAATGTACCTCTACATTCACTTCAATGGAGTCAGAAATTGTGGCTATATTGCCTTTATACCCCTGGAACTTCCTCCTCCAATCTTATATGAATGGGGAAGTTTCTTCAGGAAGTGAAGCTTCATGAAGTACGTCTGAATTTTTGCAATTCTAGATAATTGCTTGTTTGAGTGGTGTGTTAGACCAGGCACAACCACTAAAAGATCAGCAACAGTGATAAGTACTATTATGCCCCCTTCTCTCTTACACACACTTTCTCTTTCCCTGTCTCATACACACACACACACACACACACACACACACACACACACAGAGTCCATGGCCCTGTAGAGTGGCCCTGTAGCTTTCAAAAAGGCAACTGAGGACTGAGAAAATCTAAGACACCAAAGTTACTACTTGCTATGATTGCAGATGTAGCAAAGACCACTGTGCTACCACAAGCTACAATTGCACCAGAGAGTTAGACCATCAAGGAGAGGGAGCATGTGTGTTTGTAGGGGTGTGTGTGGGTGTGTGTGTGAGAGAGAGAAAGAGAAACTTAAACTGTAGATATATTGGCCACAATCAAACATGGGACTAGGCATTCTGAAGCCTTATTGATTCCAACAGGTCTTAAATGTGTAGAATTGTGCCTTGGATTGTGCCACAGAGTGCAATGTTTCTAGATGTAAACAGATTGATTTTTGTATAAAGGAGGGCAAGGAACTGAAGTTACAATCACTATATGCTGAGCAGACGGAGAGCCTTTAGTTGGTGTTCCCCACTATATCATCAGCAGAGAAAAAGAGTTATCCCAATGGGATTAGTTCCAAGACAAATGTATTAATTCGTAGTGTAGTGGATCAGAAATCTCATAGAGTGGAAAGTGACCTTTACCATTACCCTCTGCAGCTGTAGTTCAGTGTTTCAGCACGAAGCCTTCTTCAAGAATGAACTGCCTTAGCTAATGCCACCGAGAGCAAGAATGTTTTATGTCTCAGCTACATTAATATATGCATTACAGGAGACTTTGGCTAAACTCTAAAAGAGTAAGTATTATGCCACACGAGGGCATAGAGTACAATGAACAGAATTTGTAAAAATGCGAATAAGTGTAGTAGTTCAAGCTGCAGCATAATTTTTATGCTAAAAAGAACACTGTCCTGGCACTCTGTACTGCTCATATGGGAGATGTGGGGTTGATTTCAGGCCTGCTGTCTGGCATGTCAAGAGGTTGCCAATTTACTATACATGCCCTGTCATCATTGGCCCATAGAAGGGCAATGCAATTGGATAATATGCCACATTTTCAAAGTATCCTTGGGAAATGCCTGGGAATTTGTTTTTTTTTTTTTTAAATGACAGAAGCAAGTAAATGCCAAATGTGGCAAACGTATCAGTGAACATATGTGTAGAGAGTACTGGGCAGCTGCACCCATATTCGGTGGGCACCTTTAATAAGTGTCTCCAAGCATCTTTCAGCCAATGAACACAAGGAGGGCCATGTTGGATTATCTAGGGATTTAGAGGAATTTGTCTGGGGAGTGAAGTTCACTAAGCTATAGTCAGCTTGGCCCCTAGACTTCAGTTCGCTTTCCCATGAATTGGCCCGACTTGATCTGCATTGAGTAAGGCCAGCTTGTGGATTTGCAAGGGTTGACTAAATTGCTTTTTATGGGGGGGGGGGGACCCACCAAAATTTCCCGGATTTTTGGAACAAACCCCGGCTTGGCTTCCAAATGCAAAGTGAGTCAGGGGCACCACGGGAATCTGTCGGGCCCAAAAAGGGCTGAATTTCCCCAAGACAGACATCCCTAAGTCTATCTAGTCCAGAATTCTGTTCACCCAGTGGCCAAGCAATTGTCCACAGAAAACCCACAAGCAGGACATGAGTGCAACAGCACCCTCCCTCCCATGTTCCCCAGCAACTGGTGTACATAGGCATACAGCCTCTGACACTGGAGGTAGCATATATATCCATCATATTTGCATACTGGTGCAAAAGTGCAAAAATTAGGTAAGATCACATTGAAATGTGAACTAAATAGATCTCTTCCCCATTCCTACTAAACACATAGGAACAATATGATCATAATGTGGAACTGACTGTACGGATGTATGGACTTTGTAAACTCTGTTCTGTCTACGTTTTTCAGGTTGTCAGGAGCCTTGCAACCATTCATTAACAAGATTGGATTGTTTCCAATTCCAAATCCATCTTTGCACAAATTCTCATTTATGAAAATGCACAAATCCTCCCAAATGTGCAGCTCCCCCCCCCCCCGGTGCATTTTCGTGTTTTACCTTATGACTATATTTGCATTTTAAAAAATGGTCCACAAGTCCATGGAATCCGTGTTACTTGGGAAAAGCTGTTCCGCTGTGGAATTCACAAACCAAATTCATAGAAAACTGAACTCTTTGATGGCATTGTAGATTTCTCTGACATCCCTAACTGACTGTGACCATTGTAGAAAGATCCAGAATTTCAAACAAATAGACTTGCAGATGTGATTTAAAAAAGAGCAATAGGACTCCATAATTTCCTCATTTTTCCAATACATAGTTGTTATTCAGTGTTGTTCCCCTAGATCATTAAAGGCATTTTAAATGTACTTTGGCTATTTTATTTTATAAGAGCTCTTTCCTCTGTCTTCTTTTTGAATAAAAACTACTGACAACTAGTCTAGCAGGAAGGGTAGAGATGTGGAGTTTCTCTGTATTTTCACTACATCTCTGGCTTGAAATAATTTGAAACAGTGTTAATAAATAATGGGATTTTCATTGCACATTCTGTATCTACAAATCCTCTACATATTTCAGCTTCTGGAAATCCACACAATCTTAAGTTCATTCATCTTCCCCCCCAAAAAGTCCTAGTTTAGTGATGGGGAAGAGTGAAAGTCAGTGTGTTATCCAGAATTAAACACATCCAGGCTGGATCTACACTGCTGCTTTATAGTGGTATTGAAGTGCACTGATAACGGTTGGGGCCCATGACACATCTACACCAAGCAAGATATAACACCATGAACGTGGTATATGATATGTGTCTTATGGGCCCCAACAGTTGTCAGTGCACTTCAATACTGCTATAAAGCAGTACTTTGGCTCCTGCCTTTATATACTGCTTTTATACCACTTTGATAGTGCTATATCCTGCTTGGTGCAGTTCTGGCCATAATGTGCCTGGCAGAAGTTGACTTCACCACTCCCTCCTCCCCATTGTGGCTCTGCAGCCCCTTGAAACTCTTTCACTGAGATTCAAGGGAACCTGCTGAATGAGCTAGGCTGTGGTGGGGTGCTGAGTGAGAAGGAGGATTTCCAAAATTTGGCCCCTTATGTGAATAAGAGCTTTGCTTGTCGGTGCTTCTGCACAAAATCCCCCCTTTCCACTCAGCCCCCTCATCACAGTTCCCTCCATTCATCATGGTCCCCCAACTCTCAGTGGGTCATTTTCAGGAGGCAGAGAGGCTGCTGAGAGAAGGGGATGTGGAGGTCAGCTTCTAACAACCCCATTACATGGGCTTAATTCTAGATCCAACCCAATGATTTTATCACATCCATGGTGCAAGCTGGGATTTTAATGTAGCTCTTTGTATTCCAAAAGCAACACATCTTCTAGACCACAATAAGTCAAGCATTTGATAACATACATCATGTTATCAAATTAGATTCAGTTTCTTTACATAACTGCGAACCTTTAGAAAGAATGAAGCATATGCGATTGCCAGTCCATCTTTATTTGATAACTTGCTGCATTTTAAAATTGACCTATTCTTGGCTTCTTTCTTTCTTTCTTTCTTTCTTTCTTTCACATCACTGAATGTAACTAATGTTAGCCCAACATATTGAGATGGAAGTTCCCTGGCTCTAGCTGCACTGTCAACAGAATGCTCTGCTGGATCTTTTCCTTTCTGCTCGCCTGACACCCTACTGACAGCTCTGAGGTCGGAGTCTGAAGTTCTAGCAGGATTGTCTAGCAGTATCTCCCATCTCCAATGAATCTCAGTGGATTTGCTGTTGGGGTACTCTGCATGGTCGCATCCTACCCACTGAAGTTACGGAAAATATTTGGTAGTAAACTACAAAATCAAAAGATCCAGTTTGGCTTATAAATTCTTAGCATGCCTTTGCTTCTTTTCATTTCCATTTAGCAGCTACAACTCCTGTGTTATCTAGCACCTGCAGTCAGTGTACTCTTTATCTAGAGAATAACATAACTTTCCAAACTATATATTCAAAATGGCATGACTTGATTCAATGTAATAATAGAACAGGATGATGCCAAAGGGCCATCTAACCCAACTTGTGGATCACACAAGGCTGATGATGTTAACTATGCTGCACTAGCATAAGTGACCTCTAGTGCAACACCAATAGCATTTGCTGGCATGACAGGTTTTCCAAGGAAATCCATCATTACAGCAAATGCTATTAGTGTTGCACTAGAGGTTCTTACTCTTACCAATTCTGCAGTCTGGCAATAATAGTATTAATGTTTACAACAACAACAACCTCATGTAGGAAATGTCATCAATCCCAAGGAACAGTAGACATAGCAGGCTATACACTACTGCTTTGACAGTAGTGACAACTGTTGGGGCCCAGAACACACTCCACGTACAGTTTCTAAACTGTTTTCAAAGTATCATGTCCTTCTTGATGTAGATTTGGCCCATATAACAGAAGGATGTAAAATTCTGGCAGGAATACATCCACACTAACATCCAGAAATCAGTCATACTTAAAACATGTTTGATAGTCAGGAAATTTCTGAATCAGTAAAAGACAGCATGACTTAGCAAAGCCTGTCATGTTCATCTAAAAAAACCATCACAAGCGAGAAAAGAGAGATGATGGTGATAATAATAATAATAATAATAATAATAATGGCAGCACACAGCCCAAATGCCAAAAGTACTTTGTCATGCACTGAAAATGACCTCTTATTCAGTCCTCAAAGCTGACATATGGCTAGGCTGAAGACATTATTTTAAATCCAATCCTATAGAAAACCTCTGAGATATGAAAATGTATAATGCCCTACTAAGGGAAATCCACACCTAAACCTTTTGATTGTTACTTTAAAAATCCTTTTCCAAAGCATTGGCATTTCTTTACTTTAGAACAACTTTTAAGTGTTTATGAGCTATGAGTTACATAACCAGAAAAGGATGAAAACTAGTCAATGTGCTTTGTATAATGTAGTCTATCATAGAGTTAATCATTGTGCACGAAATAATTCTCCCATTAATATTCATCAGCATCCAGGGCACCAACAGCTGTACATGGACCCAGCTTACAAAATTCCATTTCAGTCATCAGGAAGAAAAATACTTGAGATAAAAATATAGGAGGGGAGCTGAAAGCTTCGGTCACCTAATTCATGTCAGTTTTACCCAATGAGGTTTGATTGTCTTTTCTTTATTAATGTCTTCAAGAATAGTTTCATCATTTTGTGGTCCTGAGGGCTTAAGTCAGGCTCAGGCTACTTTGATAACATCTGTATACACTTCATATTGGCCTGCATTCTGGAGACGCCTCCAGTTTAGGATGTTTTCATTATAAAGATGCTAATTTCTGTAGTATTTCTCATTCTGGCAGCAAGATGCTTTAATTAAAGAGATTAAAATACAAAACAAGGTGGGTGGGCTTCAGCTGGAGGTCTGTTTGCTAAAGCTTCCTTTCAATGGCAATCAGCCAAGGATAGCACTGAATTACAGCTCCCCAGAAATGTCTCAATACTAGTGTGCACTGAAATTTGTACCAGAGTTTAAGACACAACACAATGCTAGCAGTGGTGTAGTGGGGGCACTTTTTATTAGCAGGAATGCTGACATCATCATCTATCTACCAGAGAGCTTCCTGTTCCCTCTGAACTTACAGTGGTTGGAATCCTCACAACAGCTGGGGGAAAATGAGCTTTCCTAGCAACAATAGCTTGCTCCCTCTGGTAATACAAAGTGTTCTGGGATGTTTTGGTCTTGAATGGGTAACTGAGGCTCATCAGCTTTACAAAAGACCTGTTTGTGGTACAGATGAACACTACTAGAAATAGTTTGTTGATATGGATCAACACAGCTCGCTGATTGCTGGCACTTTCCTTAGGGGCCTGCCTATGGGGATTGTCATGATGATTGCCTGCACTTCAAAATCGACCATTATGCAACTGAATGCTTGAGCATATACAAGGCAAAGGTTCTGCTACATCTCTTTTTTCCTGCATTTCCTTTAAGGCTACTATATGCCTGCAATGTTAAGCCTTGCAAAATAACTGGTTCTGCACTAGAGAAAAATAAGCTGCGGAAATCTGTACCAATCAGTCTTTGCTTCCCACCTCATCTACATTTGCTCAGTTGAGGGATTCATTTACCCACTCATTACATTAAGGTGCAATCCGGTGCATTTTTCTGTCTAAACATGCATAGGATTGCACCCTAAAACACTTTTTTTTCCTATGCTAGACCAATCTCAGAATACACCATTGTAGAATGTAACATTTTCCAACAAAGAGGTCACAGATCAGATGCTGCCTCTAACTCAGCTATGCCTAATTTCAAACCTGGAGTGTTTGAGCCATGTTGGTGAGTTTAAATTAACACCGCATAAAATATTCTCTAAAGTCAAACTCTGACTTGAAAGTAGTGCATTCAACCTGACTGAATACACTATGGAAAAAATACTCCCGTTGCTAACTATTAGTGATGTTTTAATACTTAGGCTGACCAGATAAAATCCAGGTCAGGGCTCATGTAACTTTAACAGTTGTAGAGAAAAGGGAATTTCAGCCAGTGTCATTTGTATGCAATTAGTTCCTGGTGAAATTCCCTCTTCATCACCACAGTTAAAGTTGCAGGGGGCCTGCCTTATTTTGTATATGGTCACTCTAGTATAGTGCATGCACCTTTAACTGTGGTGATGAAGAGGGAATATCACCAGGAACTAATTGCATACAAATGACACTGGCTGAAATTCCCTTTTCTCTACAACTGTTAAAGTTACATGAGCCCTGATCTGGATTTTATCTGGTCACCCTATTAATACTGTTCAATGTTTTTTTGTTCCCTTGGTGGTGGCAGTTTCTCCTCCTCCTCCTCCTCCTCCTCCTCCTCACCATTTTACTTCTTTGATGTTGCTCAGCCCTGTTCCCTGCACTGTTTACTGTGTAATCCTGCGCATATTTAGTCAGAAAAAAGTCCTACTGCTCCCAGCATTCCTCAGACAGCCATGCTAGGAGTTGAAGGACATTTTTCTGTCTCAACATGTCTAGCATTGAACCCTTAAGCTGATTGGATGGGGAAACTCACTAGGTTTTGTTAACAAGCATTCAAGGTATGATGTCAGAAGTATATTATGGTGTCATTTATCACATGGCTTACCATAGCTAAGAGAATTAAATAGTAAAGTGGGTAAATGAAGCCAACGAAAACCAAAGAAGAAGGACAATGATACAACAAAAAACAGCATTAAACCAATGTGAATGCATCTCAGTCTTAAAACATCATTGGTGTTTTCAATATCCATTAAAACAAATGCAAAACTAGGTAAATAGTTTCTGCTCAGTCCTAGTTTAAGTTCGTATATAGATTTGTGCATGTGTTAAAAATACAATAATAAAACATAAATGTAATTAAATATATCAAGTTATTTACACAGAGTTACAATCCACCAAGATGTGGTTGGCATTGTACTTAATAATTATGCTTAATACAATTATTAACTCCTTTCAGCTTCGCTTCACACTGTCAACTGCAGAACAGATAATAGAATCTTGAAATGTATGCTTTTGGAAGATATTGGTATTTCACACAGAAAATTGTCACAAAGGATTAGGCCTCTTCCCCCCCCCCCTTTTTTTTAAAAAAAATCTGCCATGCTTTTCAATATGTGGGTAAGTGGAAGTGGAATTCTGAGTATTATTTTTATACAAAGAGAATTTGATAAATGCACTTTAAAACAGCCTAGAGAATGTTGAAAGCTTTGTGTATACGAATGCTTTTATTCCTGCAAAGAATTAATTAAATCGTCGCCACCACACACTCAAACACCATGCTGAACCCCCGCAAGCCCAAGTCACTATCCAATCTGTCTCTCCATTAGATTTTGGTAAATCTAATATCCTGTCATTTCAGTTGAAAGATGTCATGTTTTTACAACCAACATATGCATCCTCACAGTCCCCATTATATCTCCCTTATTAAAAAAAGGTCAAATGTGTTTGAATATATCCCCGATTTTCAAGAAACATTATCTATGCATTTGGATTTCCTGCTCTTTTCCCTCTTCCCATTTTCTCACCAGACTTTTGTGTCAATAGGTAGAAAGCATGACAATTATGTGAAACTCACCACACTAGAAAGAAGGGTTATTCAAAAATACTCTCTCTGACATGGTGAGTCCTGCAGCTTTACTGTGAAGACGATTTCAGACAAATGGTTTCTTCTGTGAAACTGAGCTGGTATGGTCCCATTATCAGCGGTATATGATATTACAAATGAATGTGAAAATGGCTTAGTTTCAAAGTGCTGTTCTTGAGCTCTGGTCCTGGGCCAGTTCAGACACTAAACCACGGTTTAGCACCAGATTTGCAAACTGCAGTGAGTCATAGGCTCGCATGCTCCTCTTCTCCTTTTCTTCTCTGGTTTGGCCATGAAGAAACTGGAAGCATCTGATTTTGCTTTTAAGCAAGCCACAGCGTCCCATTATGTCAAAAATTGGGGGACCCTAGTTGTCTGAAACTATGGTTAGTTAACAAGCCAGCTTCATATACCATGCTTTTAAAAACAAGCAAATCATAGCTAAATTAACCATAGCTTCTCCAAGTTTATACATAGGCTCAATTCGGACAACACATTAAGCAACTGAGGGGAAATAACCCACTGACGGTGTGTTAAAGAGGTGGTGATCTACAGATGACACGCTGCAGCAGGCACTGCAAAGATTCGGTAACCACCCCAGTTGTTAATAATGTACTCGGCTCTGACTGACAGCTCGGCCGCCATTTTCCCTGCTTACCAAACTCTGTTAGTCCCCCAGGAGGTATCCCAGCATACACTGCGGCCGAAAACCATGGGCGCCGCCATTGCAGCCGATGCAGGACACGCCTCCCAAACCCCATTGGCTGCCTCAGTCAGTGGGCGGAACACAGAAGCCTCAGGCAAAGAGGCAGCCAGGAGGAACAGCAGCACCAATACAACAGTCGCACCCCACGCCAAGCACTGCAATTCCAACATTGGCACCCACGCCCCAGCCCCCCCCCCACCTCCCTCCTAGAGCATCTTCCACACACACAGGAAAGAAGGCAAGAGTGGGGTGGCATTGAAAACTTTATTCAGCAGGGAGACCAGACATGGGCAATAAGGCACATGGGCACCACTATGCCAGGGCAGAACCTATGGAGAGGACAGTTGCCCCCGGGAAGGGAGGAAGCGGCTGGAAGGCACAGCGGTGAAGAGATGACAGCCGAGGCCACACCCCCAGGGAGCCAAGCACGGAACGTGCCAAGGGGATGTGGTGGAGAGGGGTGGCATGCCAGGGAGAGATGCCAGTCCACAGATGGAACTACACAGCTGACGCTCACAGGGGGTGGGGGTAGCACAGCCAGATCCTGGCACTGATACTTTGACGCACCCGGGATGCTTCCGCACGGGCGCGACGCTCCCAAATGGGGTTCTCGGGGCCCGGCAAAGGCTCGCTGTCCAGCCGTGTTGGGCGGATGAGGGGGGGCTCTCTGGTCGCCGCTTCCCCTGCCCTCATCCTTCTGGGTGATGCGAGGGTGGAGGTGGCGGTGCAGTGGGGGGTCTACTTTGGGTGGGTTGTTGTTCTCCCTGTTGGTGTGGGGGGGCAGCCCCTTGTTCCTGGGCGCCTGGGCTTCTTGCTTATTCCATCCCCCCTCCCCCCCTTTGCCGTAGTGCCCTTCTGGTGCGCTTCCCTTTCCATTTGGGTGACTGACTGGGCACCCTGCATGAGTGCTTGCAGGAGTTGGCCCCTTTTTGAGCTCCGTGCCGGGGGAGGTGAGCATCCTGGTTGCTATGGCGGCAATGCCAGGGCTCTGTTGCAACCGTGCCTGAGCGACCGCCCGCTTTCTGCTGCCCTTGCTGCTCTCCTCTATGGTCCTTTGCATTAACGTACTCACCTCAGTTGTTTAACCCACACACCTCTAGAAGCTGAATTCGGACGACACATTAGTCAATTGACTAACTTTTAAACAACTTGCAAGTGAGTTGTTTAACTTGGTTGTTTAAATCTCCCACTTAACCAACTGTAGGTTGTCTATCTGTTGTGTGGCTGAATTCGGACGACACGTTGAACTAACCAATTGACGGTTGTTTAATTAAACAACCATTGCTTAACGTGTTGTCTGAATTGAGCCATAATGTGGAGCTGTGATTACCTTCAAAGTGGAATTTTTGTGAATCGCCCAGAGAGCTTAGTCTATTGAGCGATACTGAAATGGAATAAATAAATAAATAAATAAAATATGCTTCTGACTTCCTCATGGCCAGACTAGAAGAAAGCAGTGGAAAGCCAAGATTTCATCACAGTTCATGGTTGTCAAGCTAAACTATAGTTTAGCATTACTTCTGAAAAGGCCACACTCTGAGGCCCTTTAAAGGTTCTTCTATCCATATCAGAGCTGATTTTCTGTGACAGACTCCTGCACAATTGGGGTAACATTTAAATGACCCAAAAACATTGGTGGGGGCTCATTGTGTGGCCACAGAGTCTTGATGATCCCATAAAAACTATGTTCTAACTCCACATCCTAGGTGTATTTAAACCAGGGGCGCAGAACCTCATTCAGCCCAAAGGCCAGTTCAGAGAAGCTTTTGAGGGCCACATTTCAATGGTGGACAGGCCCAAAGGAAAAACAAGCAGGGTCAAAATACAAAAAATATGTATTTTGGATTAAAGCCCTTACTTCCATTCTCTAAGCCTTCAGAGAGGCATTTCAACCTTTTAGAACAGGTGAAAATTGTACATAAGCTAGGAAAGCAACAAACAAACAGTGGTGGTGGAGAAGAGCATGGCCATCTCGACAACCATGGATTGGGACCCCAGGAGGATGAGGGTGCTGTCTAAATATGGGGAAAGCCCCATGGTGGCTGTGGATCTGCGCCCCATTGGTTAGACAATGCAGGCGCAGGTTCGCAGCCACCGTAGGGCTTCCCTGCAATGCTGCATTTTCAAAAAGTCAGAGATTTACTCTCTCCATTTCAAAGGGAGCAACATCAACATGGTGATTCCACTGTGTAACGTCACTCCACGGCCAATCAGGAGCCAACCCTGGGGTGGAGCTTAGTGGTAGTCAACCAGCGATTGGTTGCTTTCCACCATGAAGAGAACCTGGGACCTAGATAGCTACCCAGAAACCCCATGCTCCCTTCTCAGAGTCGGGATTACCCAATGCCACCCTGGGAAAGAGAAAGTACAGGGTTGAGGAGGGAGGTGGTGCCAACCCAGTACTGTGAAGAGAGCCCCCAGGATGGAACCCCTGCCCTAAGTTTTGACATCCCTGATTTAAATGTTACCCCAGCCATGCATGAGTTGCTCATAGAAGCTGAGGGTAAATGAGTGGCATTCGGTCCATCAAATTTCATTTAGTGGTTAATCCACATGCAGGTTTCAAAAGCCCCTTAAAATAAACACCTAGCATGAAATTCAATTTGGTTTAGAAAAGGCCATGTAACCAAATCTTCACCTCTTTCTCAACTTAACAACTTGATGTATATCGATTACTCTTGTTATAGGTAAGCAGACTACTGACCTGCAATAAAAAGTTCTTCCAGGGCCGTCAACACATTTACCTCCGTTGAAACAAAGGGATGAGTTCAGAAGAGGTTCAGTGCAAACGTCAATATCCACTTCACAAAATTCACCTGCGTATCCACTCAAGCAAATGCACTCCAATGCATTGACCAAATCTTGACAAGAACCGCCATTAAGACAGGGAGCCGATGCACATTCCTGAAGAGATAAATAACAATACATTGGTTCCAGAGTTTTCACAGCAGATTACTGTTTCCTATGAACAGATCCCCGCACTACAACTAACATTACAAAGCTGAATAGATCCACTGATCTAAAGTTAAACACATGCTTATTAGTTTTCATAATATAGGCCTTGGCAAGAGTGGAGGAGTAATCCCTTGAAACACTAACGGGTTTTTAGTTTTACTTTTTAGTTTCTAGCTGGTTGAAAGAAAGGTCACATGCTCGAATTATACACTGCATATGACTAACTAGTCATAAGTAATAAGTCTGTCACATGCCCAGTGGGGACTTTTACTCTGTTTTGAATAGGAGGAAAACAAAAAAATGGAGTTCAATCAAGGTAGCTACATAGCCAACCTTTATTTATGTCTTTACAGTTAAACTCATACTAATTTAATACATGTAAAATTAATTAGACTCTATTATTTTAAAACTTGAGAGAGATTTAGTGTTATAACACAGAGTATATTGTTGGGTATACTGTTGAGATTAGATGAGGACATTTTAATAAAGTTCAAAGCAACAATATATCAAATTCCACATGCAGTAAGATTGCATAAATCCCGTTAGAAGATATATTAATGGAAATTTTAACAATAGTTTCTGTATTAGTAACCAATCTTTAAAATGATATAGACCTGTTGATCAATAGTGGCAAAATAAGAATGTAACAATGTTCCTGCATTCTCCGCAGAACATTGGTCATACTGCTTGATGCCTTCTGCAATACTAATATAACATTAATACCAATATAATAGCAATATACAATATCTAAGCATTAGGAGTCTTTGAAGAAAAAGAAAGCATGGCAAAAGCATTGATTCATACTGGCTATCTATTGGCTGAAAGATATATGTATAGACTCAAGCGGCTACCCTTGTTTTTCACTTTTTTGTTTTTAAATAAACATTGAATATAGTCCAAGAAAATGTAAGATACAACAGCTGGGTTTTGCAGTTAGGGCCAAAATAACACCAAAAGCCAGATTTTTACATTTTGTGCAAAATGATAGCTGTGATGAAAGAGGAAGACTACAGTTTTGCTGGGTCACAAGGAATATTCTAAGTGGAAAAAAGATATGTTTAAAAATCGGATTTGCAAAGCTTTTAAAATATATATATGTGGGGTACTAGTGACCTCTGATACTGTTTGTGGTGATGCTGAAAGGAGTGAGTAATTTGTCTATTTTGAAAACAAATAAAATCTTACTTTTTCACCCTTTACACTCCTTTGTCACATGAAATGCTCTGAACCTGGTTCTGAGCTAAATGTCTGTAGACAGGAGTAACTAATCACTTTTAACAGCATTTAGTGGAGTTACTTTATTCCCTAGCATCTTATTCAGTTGTCCCAGTCAATTCAGTAGGATAGAATTGACCTCAAAAAGCCATGATAATAAAAACATCAATTTTTCATAGAATCATAGAATAGTTGAGTTGGGAGGGCCAACCACATGCTCAATGCAGAAATCCATCTTAAAGCATACCTGATACATACGGCTATCCAGCTGCCTCTTGAATACCTCTAGTGTGGGAGAACCCACAACATCCCTAGGTAATTGGTTCCATTGTCGGACTGCTCTAACAGTCAGGAAGTTTTTTTTCTGATGTACAGCCAGAATCTGGCTTCCTGTAACTTGAGCCCATTATTCGGTGTCCTGCATTCTGGGATGATTGAGAAGAAATCCTGGCCCTCCTCTGTGCGACAACCTTTCAAGTACTTTTCACTAATTTAAGGTGGGGGAGTCCCTTGAACTCTATCATGGTTGAGGACAATTTGAAACACAGAACTTTGGAAGACTGACCCAAATCTTTTTTGAATGCTTTTAAGTCCTGCCATGGTGTATTTGAGTCCATCTGTCAACAGATTGATAGTTGCTGTCAGCCAGGCTTTTGAGTTAATAAATATAAGTTTTTAAAAGTGACTTTCTTCTTCTTAAGGGGTGGTGTGGAAGTATTATTTCTAACTTCTCCAAACTACTCAACATTTTAAAGTTAACCAAGAGTAACAATAAGTAGATTTCCTTATGACATGGCAATTACTTTTATTTAACTGTAAATACCTGAATCCAAGGGGAATGGTTTGAAAACAACATGTTTGTTCTATCATCATTCCAGCCGGATTTATAGGATGATTTATTAGAAAGCATTACATAAAGTAATTGCATTATATATCCCATAGGAAGGATGGGATACTTTATATACTGTCGAACAATCTTACCCTATGGTTAACAAATTAGTCTTTCACTAAATTAATTAAAACACTTAATGGGAAAATGAAGTGTGTGTGTGTGTATATATATATATATATATATATGTCTGCATTTTCAAACTAGTGGTGTTCTTGTGAGTTAAAAACCAGGAGACTTATTCTATTTCTTTTCATGCATTTTCCTGTAACTTGTTAGCACTTCAAACCATTCCTGCAGCTTTGTTCTCTTTTTACACTCTATATGAAATTTATGGGGAACAAATCAACCTAAAATAATAGTTCATAGGAGAAAGCATAAAAAGCATTGGGAAGTATCAATGTTAAAAATGAAACAAGGAATAAAAGCAGGCATTTAGTATTAGAACAGAGTTCAGCCTGCATTCATATCAAATTTGAAATGACAGGTTGTATTTGTCAGAAGGTAACATCTGGAAAAAGCTGCCCAGGTGTTGTTGTTTTTTGAGGTTTCTTGAATAGTTTCAGAAATTTATGACATTTGCCATTAGCAAAATGTTAAAAATGACTAGTAAATGACAATTACTGGTAAATAACCAAAATAGTAAATAGATTTACTAGGTGGGATTCAGCCCAAGTGATTCACTTTCAGGTTGAATCTCATTTACTCCAGAGGTAGTGTATGTACTTAACGTTCTTCCACTGAAATCAATAGGTAAATGTGCCTCACTTGAGCTAGAAGACATTGGCCTCATCTACATCAAACAGGATATTGCGCTATGAAAGCACTATGAAAGTGGTATATAATAGGCAGGAGCCACACCAAGCAGGATATAGCGGTATGAAAGCAGTATATGGTATGTGTCAATGGGCCCCAACAGTCGCCAGTGCACTTCAATACCACTATAAAGCAGTAGTGTGGCTCCTGCCTTTTATATACCACTTTCATACCACTTTTATAGCGCAATATCCTGCTTGGTGTAGATGAGGCCATTGTTAACATTTCTCACACCTACTGCAATGACAACATTGAGCATGATTCTTCAGTTTGTACAATGGGTTTTTCCCCTTTCTCCACTTCCCCTGTCAGCCTCCCATGCCTTCTAACTCACCACAGCAGACTTGGGGGCAGGGGCTGTTGGAAGAAGGAGAAATGTATTCCATTGATGGATGCCATTCTGTTGGTGTGGGGACACCATTGCATTCTTTCCATTGTATGTACCACTGGTGCTCTTCTTGGTGGGAGATGTGACCACACACTACAGCTAGTGTTGATATAGCGGTGGGATAACATGTTAATAAAATCTGATAATTGTGAAGTTAAAAGTATGATAAGCATGGAGGCTACCAACAGCATATATTCACATCTATTGAAGACAGAACCCAAAGTTCTCACTAGAAAACAAGGAGGTGCAATTTAGCCCCCTTCCTCACACACTAGGCCATTTCAGTGAGTATGAAAGTACATCACAGCAAAATGCACTGAAAGGTTGGGGCTGGGGACTTCCTATTAGCAGGGGTGGTGGCTTCATTTTTTTTTTCAAAAAAACTGTTTTTCCTATTACCACTGGTAGCAGCAACAACATTGCTCGGCTCTGTGGTTCAGCAATTATTTTTCCAGCCACAATGTCCTAGATGCAGAATCATTCCAGGCCATTGTGAGAAGAAAAATGGTTTATAGAAATGAAGGGGGGGGGGGGGTAATGGAAAACCTTCTCCCAAAGCTGCAGGGAATTTTGCTCCTACCATAAAAATAGTGAAATCCTCCGCACCCCCAATTTTTGGCCTGCAATTTCTGTGAACTGCCCAGGGAGTTTTGACTATTGAAATGAAATGGAATAAATGAAATGAAGTATGTTTTGCTATGAAAATGCCTTGAATTGGCTTTCCAGCAACATAAATTCCTAGTCCTTGCACCTATCCTTCTGAAACTTGGCAGCTTTCTTGCCTGGGGACATTTCTTGTAAGTGTGCAATTTTCATATAATTGACCCCAAAAAACATGGTGGGGGGAAGGGGAGGGAAGCTTATAGCTATTTTTAATTTCCCATGATAGTCAGTGGGAAGCATGAATCCTCAGTTTTCTGAACCTTGACCAAACTGACTCCGAATCTGTCCTAGAAGAAGTAGGCTATTTTCTGAACCGCTGAATTGGGGTATGAGTCAAAGCAGGGGGTCGGCACACATTTTTGCTAGAGAGATATTGGAAGTAGCTCATAATAGTAACTTTCTGACAGCATTCCTGCCAGGAGTGCTCATTGTCCTAGAAATATGGAGAGATTGTCTAAAGGCAAAGCTGAGAGATTTCTGTAGCGAGATGTGATGTGTCTTTTTCCACAGGTATACTCAGCCTCATGCCCGAGTGAAGGGGCATAGCTTAGTAGTAAACTATTTGACTGTAGATTCAGTGGTCCCTCATGTAACAATATGAAAGAACTATTAGATTTAGTTTGAATGGGTTGTGCTTCCTGGGAGGAACCAGGAAGGTGTTGAAGGCAACATCCATTGCTTCTGGCCTGAGGAGAGAAAGGCCACAACCTGAGAGAGTTCTCTAGAGGGCCCTTTGTTTAAATAAATCTTGGAAGTTTGTTTAGAAGCAGAGTTTGCTTTAATCTGTGGGGTGCAGTACACCATCTTTGAAACACAGTAGTTGTGGTGACTGAATCCTAGACAGAACAACAACAACAACAAACTAGTTCATACTGACATATCTCCTCAGGGATTTTTCATTAGGTCATTGACACTGCTTTACAGTCAGTCAGACCATTGGTCCACCATGAGTCCAGTCACAGGTATTTTCCAGCCCTACCCAGGGATGCTGAGGAACGAACCTGGGACCTTCTGTATACAAAGCATATGCACTACTGCTGAGCTATGTTCCTTCCCCACAAAAAAGGGGAACCTGTGGTAAATTGGTGCACCTCTCTAAGAAAGGGATACAAGTGTCTGACAGGTGTTGAATATCTTTCCATGTCCAGCAGGAGAACAATGTGATCACCTATGCTTCACAATATGTGGGTGGAATGGACAAGGGGTCACATGGTAGCCATTATGTGACAAGATTTAGACTTAGACTTAGACATGGAAATCAACTTTTCATTTAAACTCTTACATAAATAATAGTAAGCTGAAATGTTAGAATGGCATTTAGAAAGGGAAAGCAGAACCCTGACACATTGAAACATTACTTTCAGTAGGAGAGATTTAACCACCTGCTTGTCTCTTATTGAAATCAATGGGGTGAAAATTTTTGGATGGAGCATGCCCTGCATTTTTTTTTTCAAGTACAGACATTCAGGTTTCAAATAATCCAGGCTGCCTACTGTGCTTTAAATGCAAGTAAACCAACATCTGAAAACTCCTGTTCTTGGTTTGGAAAATCTACCTCTTTCCTTTGAGTACTGCCATTAATTTGGAAAATGACACAAACATAAAACAGTTCTGCTAGTAGTACAGAAGGAATCAGCATCTGTTCCTTAATGAATTAAGTTACAAGGTCTGCAGAAAATTTAATGCCTCTTTTGGAACAAATGAGAATGGAAAATCAAATAAGTCAGGCTCCCTAAAGAAAAGTCACAAACATTAACTGAAGATAATTACTTAGGGACACATTTTCGAAGAGCAACAAAAGATGCCAGAATGGAAGGGCTTGTGCTGATGACTCTCATTTCAGGGATTAGTTGCACTCCTTCAGCATTCCTGATTCTTCTCCCTGCCACCACAACACACACAATATATGAAGAGGGATGGGACCAGTGAAGCCAGCAGGAATGCTTTTCTATTTGTATATTATGTATTTGCATACTACTATTCAATCACATTGTCATGGTGGCCTAAAAAATAATAAAGCATTTGCAAGATGGATATAAAAGAAATATAATAAATTCAGGGTGCTGGCTAGGGGATACTGAAAGTTGTAGGATGTTTTTTTTCCTGCCTAAACATACATAGGATTGTGCCCTAAAACCCACAAAATCATAAAAGCAGCATAGAACAGTCAGCGGGACTCAATGACTTCCTGAATTCCGTGTTAGGTGCTATCCCAGAGAAAAGAAGCATGACTTTCCCTAGACACATTGGGCATGTCTACACTAGGGATGTGCAGGGACCCCCCGGATTGGATCGGGACCTGGATCGGGATCTCCAATTTTGTCCCGGATCAGATCGGACAAAATCGGAGCCCCCCCGGACCGGATCGGGCCTGATCCGAAAATCGGACATCCGATTTTCGGATCGGCCGCCATTTTTGTTTTTCCCATAGACTTGCATTGGGGGAAAGAAAGCTTTCCCCCAATGCAAGTCTATGGGGAAAACATGGCGGTGGGTGGGTGAGTGGGGGCCTAACTCCCCCCTCCCCCCTTGCGCTTCTTACCTGGCCAGGCCATCCGTTGCGGACAGTCCCGCCAGGTAAGCCCCCCCCCCCCCGCGATCCTTATCTGGCCAGGCTGTCCGCTTCCATTGGCGGGTGCCTGCTGGTGCCCACCGATGGAAGCGGACAGCCCTGCCAGGTAAGCCCCCCCCTCCTTCCCAGGCAGGGCATCCTCCTCCTTCTGTTGCTGGCTCTAAACTACTGTGAACTAGGCCTCGAGGCCTAGTTTACAGTAGAGTGCCAGGTGATGACCACCTGGCACTCTCCTGTAAACTAGGCCGCGAGGCCTAGTTCACAGTAGTTTAGAGCCAGCAATGGAAAGAGGAGGACGCCCCGCCAGGTAAGGCCCCCCTGTGATCCTTACCTGGTAGGGCTGTCTGCTTCTATCAGTGGGCACCTGCTGGCGCCCGCCGATGGAAGCAGACAGCCTCGCCAGGTAAGCCCTCCCCCGCAATCCTTACCTGGCGGGGCTGTCCGCGTCCATCGGTGGGCATCCGCTGGCGCCCACCAATGGAAGTGCCGGTGGGCGCCAGCGGGAACCCGCCGATCCTCCGATCTTTTCTGAACTGGATTGGGTCCTTCCAGACCACCCCTAGTCTACACCATAGGGTGTAGAGGGAGGGAGGAGGGAGGATCATAGACTTATCTGCTTCCACAATCCTCCCCAGACATCTACACCACCACGCAACAACCTGGAAGGTGCCATTTTTATTTTAACTGAATAGGAGCTGTGTGGCCCCGATCCGTGGACAAGTAAGTTTTTTTTAAAAAACACTCTCATCCCCCCACCTTACCATCCTGGGGATGGTGAAATTGCTTCCCCACCCCCATCCCCATGGTCACAGAGCCACCCTGTGTGGCTCCGTGCCCATTTTAGGACCCGGGACTATGGAAAAAATGGGATATCCCCGGTTTCCATTCTCCCGGGGTTGTCCTGGGGTCATCCCAAAGTTGTCCCCAGTTGCCCCCGGGATCCCCTGTGCTTCATGTGGATGCACAAGGATGACCTTGGGATAAATCCCAGGTGCAGACATGCCCATTATCCTCAGTAAGCTGTGCACTACCATGGTGTGTTGTACACATGTATAGGATGGTGTCTCTAAGGCTGGCCATAGCTCTGTATTAGAGAACCTGGATGTAAAAAGGTACTGGGTTCAAACAGTGACACCTGCAGTTAAACAATATTAGCCAATAGGGATGAAAAAGACCTCTGCCTGAGATTCTGGAGAGTAAGTGGTACCGGCCAAAATGAACCAATAAAGCAGCTATAGTTGTTTGCAAATGGCCTCTTGAAATTCTCCATCCTATTATTGGGCAGGGAAATTGGAGGGACCATTTCAGTAAATTTCTCCAGGGGCAGGAGTAATTCTCCAAGTTTCTAAAGATTAGGGTTCAACATCAGCAGTGGTAGCAGCACAGCTTCTTTTCCTTTCCCCCTCCCCTACTAAAATTATGTTGTGTTTTGTTTTGGGCTGCTGCAGTAACCTAGTATTTTTCTGGAACATTGTGGGGCAAAAATGGTGGCCACCCCCCAAAAAGTGACCAGATACAAAAGGGCCCAGGGCTCCTGCAGCTTTAACTGTTATGATGAATAGGGAATTTCACCAGGTGCTGCCTGCATACAAATTACACCTGCTGAAATTCTTTTTTCTATACAACTGTTAAAGATACAGGAGCCCTGCCCTCCTTTTCATATGGTCACTCTAACCAAAACCAAGTGGAGAATATTTGGGGAAAAGTCTGCAAAGTGTTCTTCTTTTTCTAATTGTAATATATATACATATATATATATATATATATATATATATGAAAATGTTTTCAGAAAATGTCTTCTGAGACAATATTATGTTGTGGTAGTTTAGGCCTAGTGTAGTGTGGGAAATTCAGGTTGTACTCCCCACTCGGCCACAAATCTCATTGATGACTTTGGGCCAGTTGTTTTTCAGCCTAACCCTTCTCACAGGGTTGTTGAGAGGATAAAATGGAGAGAAGGTGAAAAGGTGAGGAGGAGGAGGAGGAGGAGGAGGAGAAGAAGAAGAAGAAGAAGAAGCTCCACTATAAAACCAGATCTGTCATTTCAAGCTGCTGGAGAGATCACTGTGACTGTGATGGCCATCTGTTATAATGTATCATCCTCACCATATTTATACACAAGATAAATTAATGTGATTTAGAGGGGGAATAGAACCCAGAAATAGATACTGTTTATTCATACATTTTAGAAAGCAGCCCTATAGTGCCCGAAAGGGTGTCCTAGTGGCAATAGGGTATGGTGGATTTCCCCCTCTATGGCCGGAGGAAGATGTCTGCCCTTGGAAGTGGAGATCTGACCATAGATCCCTCTTCCAAGAGAGGGGGGAAAAGGTTATGTTGTGTGTGTGCGGAGGATTCCATAGGTGAGCAAGGCATGGCTGTGGATAAGCAGGACACACAGCCCCCAACCACACGCCCCAAAGTGGGAAAAGATTTTAATCGGGGAAAGTCTAAATGAATCCCCTCCATTGGAGGTGTTGTTTTGCTTGACAAGCCCACATGGACGAGAGAGGACTAAGCCAGCAGGGCTTAGGTGAAATCAGAGGCTCAGATATCAGAGTGCTCTGTCAGAGAAAAGAGGATTGTTCTCTTAATAATTACACTTCTCAGTGTAACAATGCTCTAGAACTCTTATCTCAGTTATTTATCCTCAGTACCCACTTAGGCTCTGGGAATGAGCCAGTTGCTCAAGTGTAGAGCCAGTGTGGTGTAGTGGCTAGAGTGTTGGACTGTGAGTTGGGAGATCCAGGTTCTAGTCCCCACTGGGCCATGGAAGGTCATTGGGTAAATTGGGGCCAGTCACAGACTCTCAGCCCAACCTACCTCATAGGGTAGCTGTTGTGAGGATAAAATGTAGAGTATAAAATGTAAGCCACCTTGGGTTCATTAAGGAGAAAAAAGATGGGATATAAATGTAATAAATGTTATGTAAGGGCTGCCACTAAGCTTCCAAGCCAAATGACATTTGAATCTGACTCTCCCTTATCCAGCACTGAATGTTGACTGTCAACGTATAATGCATTGACAGAATTCAGTTCTTCCATACAGCTATAACCACTGTGAATAATATATATCTTGCGCATTGTTAATGGCTTCTCAAAATCAGTCTAGTAACAATAATATACTTTCAGGACGCGGTAGTGTGCTGAAGTTGCAATACGTCAGGACCTGCATGGCATCAGGCAGAAGATGAAGTAAAACTTAATTAGTTTATATTATGGCCTACTGAACATCAAAAGAAATATAGACATTCCAAAGGATAAAGATATGTATTCTCCTGGAGTGCTGACTGCAGGTAGTAAATAGAGTTTGAATGCAATTCCTAAGTCCTATCAAATTATTGAAATATTTAATACGGTGAGGGCTATGACATCCCCGCAAACAATTATAATAAAATGCTTCCTAGCACTAATGTGCTACATATATAGTCAATTAATGGTTTGATAAGAAAACTGAAACAATACTCAAAAAGCTGTGGGTGGCCAATATCTAAATCTCCTACTCCCTCCGTTTTATTACAGTAACAACAACATAATTAGTTATATGATCCATTTTTTAAAATAACAGTGGGTTGTATGCAGCACTGCCTTTTCTTCATGGAAGGCTCTTTTATCCAGTGGAGGCATCCATCAATTGAAGGAGAAAGGAAGTGATTTTCTGCAGCCCCCTGTGCCCACCCCTATCTGCTCCAGACTTACATTAACATCAATTTCACATCTTGAACTGGTCCATCCAGCTTCACAGCTACATCGAAATCCGTCTATGAGATCAATGCACCTGAAAAAAGAAGTCCTGTCTTAAAAATCACTCAGCATTTATGTGACGCCTCACCAGTCTTATTATTCTGTTTTACCCAAACATAAATTTCAGACTAATCCTGGTTGTACCCCATTAAACATGATAGAAAATGTCCCTATAACTTGATTGTGTCAGTCCCTTCCTGATGTACGTTAAACATGCACACATACGCTGCTACTCTCCAAAGGAAGGAAGGGAATCTTATTTCAACCTGCTGGAATGCAAAGGCTGAAGAAGTACTTGTAAGTATATTAAAGTCTAATTAATGCGCGGTTATTGAAAATTACTTTATGTTATTGCACTCAGATGAAAGAAGAAATGAGATAATGTACCACTATACTGCATTAGCTTAAACTGGCAACATCTGTCATCCTTTAACTGTGCCTGTACTTTTACTTTATGGAATGGTGTAATTAGAAGTATCTCCAGCAACCTTCCCTGACATTAAATCTTAAATGTTGCTAGTTCTTCTTTTTTCCTTAAGGGTAATAATAGTAAAATAACAATAAAAATAGCCACCTCCCATGAAGACAAGGCGCTGATGAGCATTCATCAGCATTTGTTTCACAATTTATTCCAATAAAGCCACTTCGGCAGTAGCATTTATAGGAGTTGATGGCATCAATGCAGCTTCCATTGTTAAGACAAGGTGCTGAGATACATTCATCTATATCCACTTCACATTGGTTGCCTGGAAGAAGAAGAAAAACAGCATAAAAGCAGTACAATCAAAACACTAAATCTTTTGAAAGCTTTTTAAAATCTATATCTATATGATGTTGTGTCTTGTGTTTTTGGTTCTCTCTGGGAAAGCTTGTTTATTAAATCAAAAAACCTTTCTATTCATAAAATGATTTTAAAATAACCTCCACCAGCAACTCTGCAATTTAAAGTTAAGCCGGAGCCTGTGGGTTCATTTGGTGATTTGGAAAACTGTTGTGGCCTCCACCACAAAATGGCTGCCATCGGAGGCAAGGTGAGAAACAAAAAACAAGTAACTTGCCCAAAAGGCAAGTCAGAGGTGGGGTTTGAGCCCCAATACACTGAACGACACAGCCTAGCAAAATGAAACAAAAGGAAATGTTGTGTCAGTTGATAATCCTGGCCATTGTGAGATTTTGAAGCCAAAATCATGTGAGAAACAAGAATCACATCTCATGAGATGAGAATTGGGCAGGTCTGCCCCATGTAGGCTGACCAGATAAAATCCAGGTCAGGGCTCATGTAACTTTAACAGTTGTAGAGAAAAGGGGATTTCAGCCAGTGTCATTTGTATGCAATTAGTTCCTGGTGAAATTCCCTCTTCATCTCAACAGTTAAAGTTGCAGGGGCCCTGCCTTCTTTTGTATATGTCACTCTAGTATAGTGCCTGCCACTTTAACTGTTGTGATGAAGAGGGAGGCCTCCTCCACACGGGGCGTTTAATGAGCCTTGAAGGCTCATTATAAATTTTACCTACACACGAGCGGAGCGCAAAACGGGCGTACAGGCGCGTTATCTCCCCGATAATGCGCATTTTCGAACGCGCGTTAAATAGCGACTTTTATTTTGCTCCGGCAGTTAAAGCGCATTTTCGCTGTGTGAACAAGCGATTATGCGCATTAACTACCTGGAAAGCGCTTTTTGGGCATCTTTTAATGCGCTTCGCCGCTTCCCGCCGCCTCCCGTGCAGAGGGATTAGGAGCAAAAGCGCCTCCGCGATAATGCGCATAATCGCGGAACCAGGCGCAAAGGCGCATTCTTGTGGAGGGGGCCGGAATTTCACCAGGAACTAATTGCCTACAAATGACTCTGGCTGAAATTCCCTTTTCTCTACAACTGTTAAAGTTACATGAGCCCTGACCTGGATTTTATCTGGTCACCCCGGCCCCATGTGGCCCAGCCTTATTTCAGCTGGATTGGCAGCATATCTCTTTGTATACAGGCTTCACCAGGCATGTGCTGAACCAGGGCTATTCACAAATACTTTAGAGTAAAACTAAAGATAAGGCAACATGCAATTTGGCCCTTACTGTGAGCCATGAATTGAAGCAGCCAGCCAGGAATGGGGTTCAGAACTGAGAAAGATGTGGAAGGAAAACCTAAGGCAGGAGAAAGGGGATTGTGGTAGACACCGCCATAGGCCATTGAAGAAGCTAGGAAAGGGTTAAAAAGCTGAGTGTGAGGTGGAAGAGGATGGGAATAGCATAGAAAGGAAAGGAGGACAGAGAAGGGAGTTGAAAGAAGCTGATGAAGAACAAGAAGTGGGGAAAAGAAGGGCAGAGGCGGATTCCTGCATTGAGCAGGGGGTTGGACTCGATGACCTTATGGGCCCCTTCCAACCCTAACATTCTATGATTCTATGACCTTGGAGGGTGGCATGGCTGGTGTTGAACAGCCAAGGTTGTGGCCAGCTGGGCCCACAGACAGAAACAGAGGCAGATAAAACTGAGGCTGTTTCAGTAACAGTGGAGCCTGTGCAGCCATTTCTGGAGGCCATGGCAGCAGTGCCTGGGGTTTCTAGCACTAGCAAGAGAAATGCTCCCTAAGCTCTGATCTACCATGCGAGATAAACAAGGGATCTAGTGCTAGCAAGTCAACTCCTAGGCTTGTGTGTATGTGTAGCTTGGAATTTAAAACTTTTTATTTTTCAGACAAAAAATAAAACACAAACAATACATTAAAATGGACTTCCGAATTTCTCCAACAAACAAAAATATCTACGTTTTCTTAATGCTTTATCAAAATAAGCCTAATAAAAAATGAAACAAAATAGTGAGTGAATTTCCCAACTTCCCTATCTTTATCAGTTGTTTTTCTTCCAATTTAATCGCTGAATCCGCATGCAAATATGTCCTTCCCTACTCTCTCTTCTAAAAAATCCATCAAAGGCTTCCATTCTTCTATGAACCCGGTTGTTGTTTTATCTTTTATTATTGCAGTGAGTTTTGCCATTTCCGCCAATTCTATAATTTTCAACAGCCATTCCTCCTTTGTTGGTACTTTCTCAGTCTTCCAAATCTGAGCATATATTAGTCTTGCTGCCGTTGTCATGTATAAGAATAAAGTTCCATAACCTTGCATCAACTGTTCATCTATTATCCCCAACAAAAAGTTGTATTTTAATCTTCAATACATTTTGCATCACCTTATGCATTTGTGTCCAAAAAGATTTTGCTTTTTTACATGTCCACCATAGATGATAAAAAGTTCCTTCCTGTTCTTCACATTTCCAGCACCTTCCCGATGTCCCTTTATACATTTTTGGCAAATTTAATGGAGATATATACCATCTATACATCATTTTATAAAAGTTTTCTTCCAATCTGGCACATAAATTAAATTTCAAACTTCTCAACCACATATTCTCCCACTGGTCCATAGTAATATCATTAAACAAAAAACCTACGGTTTCCAAAACCAACGTTAAGGCTCCACAGTTTCCAACCAAGCACCAAAAAGCAGGGAAATTGGGAGTTAAGGCTCCCAAGCCTTAACGCCACATCCTCCCTAAGGAGGCAGAAAGTGCAAGTGAGATTCTCATTCTCCCAAAGCAGATAAACCATGAGGACAGGGTGGAGAATATGATATGCAGAAGTGACTGTGGGGTTGTGGAAAACTGATCACGAACAACTTAGGGCCACCTACTTCTCTTTTTTTGTTTAGAGCAGCCCTTCCCCAACCTGGTGCCCTCCAAAGGTGTTGGACTACAACTCCCATCATTGCAAGTCAGTATGTCTCATGGTCAGGAATGCTGGGACTTGTCATCTCAAACACCTGGAGGGCAACAAGATGGGGAATGCTGTTCCATACCCTTACCAAATACAGGGTCTCAAACACATCTCTCAAAAACATCTCGCATATAGCAGCACGCTTGATAACAAAAGGGGAACTATTCATTACAGATCTAGAACCAGAGCATGTTCCAGGCACTTCCAACTTTTGATCAATATCCTGCCCTTCAAAAAACCAATGTTTATTTTCTTTAAAATGTATTTAAACAAAATTTACTGTTCATTCCCCACAATCCCTCCACAATACATAATCTCATCAAAGCGACAGAGGAGCAGAAGAGGTTTAGTTTGGCTGTCTTGAACACCTTTCAGATGAGATTAGTTTGCAATCCTATACCTCTTGGGAGTAAGCCCTAGTGAATTCAGTGGCACTGGCTTCTGAGAAGACAAGTATAGGAGTCAACCTTCTCCAGCTTGGTGCTCTCCAGATGTGTTGCACTTTAACTCTCATGTTATGTGTTATGAGGAAGACAAAAATCATTTCATACTTAATTTTAAAATAATACTGATGCATGAAAGTATTAGGTGGTAGCTCTGCCTTTGATCTCACACTGCTGAACAAGTAAGAGAAATCCTTTATCTGATATTCAAGAAACAGACATCCTATGCCATGTGTTGGAAACTAATGTTGACGTCTGAAGGGCTATCCGGATTACCGTAGGTATTCAAGATCCATTCATTGTTGTTTCATTTGGTTTATACAGTTTATTATTTAAAATGATGCAGCTCTATTGTAGTTCCTTGATTGATTACAATGCTGGAAACCATCATACTTTAGTACAGATGTGGGCAGAAAATAGATCTATCCTGATGTTTTGGACATCAACTCGTGGCATTCCTGACAACTGCCCATGCTGATAGGGGCTTTTACAAGTTGAATTCTAAAACATCTGGAGATCTACATTCTGCCTTCCCTTCTTCTTGAACAACATTTGCCAACCTGGTGCCTGTCAGATGTGTTGGGTTGCAACTCTCAACATAAGGAGATGCTCTAAGAAATGAGAAGTAGCTGGTCCTAAGTTGTTCATCATCATTTCCCACAACCCCACAGTCACCTCTGCAGATCAAATTGCATATCTAGATTTTTGAGATGACAAGTCCCAGCATTCCTGACCATGGGACATACTGACTTGCAATGATGGGAGTTGTAGTCCAACACCTTTGGAGGGCACCAGGTTGGGGAAGGGCTGCTCTAAACGAAAAAAGAGAAGTAGGTGGCCCTAAGTTGTTCGTGATCAGTTTTCCACAACCCCACAGTCACCTCTGCATATCATATTCTCCATCCTGTCCTCATGGTTTATCTGCTTTGGGAGAATGAGAATTTCACTTGCACTTTCTGCCTCCTTAGGGAGGATGTGGTGTTAAGGCTTGGGAGCCTTAACTCCCAATTTCCCTGCTTTTTGGTGCTTGGTTGGAAACTGTGGAGCCTTAATGTTGTTTTTGTAAACCGTAGGTTCTTTGTTTAATGAATTTCATGGCTTTGTGTAACGGATGACTGGATATTATACAGTTGACAAGCAGCCAGCATCAGCTAGGATGTTACACCATTTTGACATCCAATATAAAATCAAAGCTAGTGATATGTGTTGCACCCACTTTTCAAAATAATAAATGAACCCCAGAAGTTATGCTCTCTCACTTGATATCTGAGGGGTCTCATTTGAATTTTTCAATAGCCAATGTCCAGAAATAAAAGCTTTCTATGACTGACTCATGAAAAGAAGCATTTCATGTTTTGTGTCTGTATTTGGAGAGAACCTGAAAAAAATTTCTACTGGACTAAAAACTCCCCAATTTATTCTGTAAGCACACAAGATGATACAGGAAAATATCCTAGATTAGAATAAGTTACAGTTTACTATATTAATTATTTTAGCTCATTTTATGCTACATGCTTTTTCTTCCTGTTTGCATCTTAAAGTAGCAGATTGTGATCATGTTTTTGGTCAAGTTTCCAGCCTGTATGGGTGGCATTTCCATCCATAGATATTACTTAAAAGACCCATTGAATTTCTTTGGTTCTTTAAAAGCAACGTATTTGCTTTTAGATTTGCCACTCTCAGCACTCTGCGCGTGCTATGTATGCCTGCTCTGTCTACCCTATTGTTCCCTGCAAGGCCCAGCTGGGGAGGTCAGTAAATTAAACCAAGGGATGAAGGATGGGATTCCATCAAGTTCAGCTGAGAGCATTTCCTGTAGGACATGGACCTAACAGGAACGGTGAGGTCAGGTTTCTGGCAGACCCATTTAAGCAACTTTATGGCCTGATAGTTCTCTGTTCGGTAGCCTGCAGAAGCCTCATAAAGCAATGGGCATATGAACACTGTTATTATGGTCTGCCACTTTGTCTTTAGTAGTCTGAGGTCCAGACCTCTTCAGAAGGGGGAATAGTGTCATGTTATAGGGTGACCACATGGAAAGGAGGCCAAGCCATCCAAAATGGTGGCCAGCACAACATCTTGTGATACTAAATTCTATAGTTAACCAGAACTGTACACAGTATTCTAAGTATGGTCACACCATCGATTTGTATAAAGGCAGTATGAGACTGGCAGTTTTATTCTCAATTACTTTTCTTATAATGCCTAACATGGAGTTTGCTGTCTTTACAGCTGCCACACACTGGGTTGACGTTTTCACTGAGCTGTCAACCACATTCCCAAGGTTTTTTTTTCTTGTTTAGTCACTGCAGGCTCAGATCCCATCAGTGTATATGTGATGTTGGGATGCTTTGCTCCAGTGTGCATCACTTTACAAATGCTTACGTAGAACTGTTGTTGCCATTTTGATGCCCATTTTCACACTATGGAGAGATTCTTTTGGAGCTCTTGGTAATCTCACTTCATTTTAAAAACCCTAAATATTTTGAGGTCAGCAGCAAATTTGGCCATCTCACTGCTCACTCCTATTTGCATGTTGTGAAGAAAGTGGGTAGGGAGGCAGTTTCTCCCTTTTTCATAATATTAGAATGAGGGTGGAAGTGAGCAGTGACGTAGCCACGTTTGGTGATGATACCAAATTATTTAGTCTTGCTAAAACAATGGAGGATTGTGAGGAGCTCCATAAAGATCTCTGCATACTGAGAGAATGGCCATGAAAAGGGCAAATGCTGTTCAATGTAAGCAAGTGTAAAGTGCTGCACATTGGGGGATCACAATTTCACATATACACTAACAGGATCTGAGCTAATTAGCAGTGACTGACCAAGAAAGAGTTTGGAGCAGGGGAGGTGGACAGCTTGATGAAAATGTTGATCCGGCCGCTGTGAAAAAGGCAACCTCTGTGTAAGGCGTAATTAGGAAAAGAATCCTAATTCTTGAAGACTAATATGAAAAATAGTAGGTTCTCTGATTTGCACTTGATGTATGTGGATTCTTTAGTCTTACTTTAGTAAAAATAACATATTTTAGTTTTAGATTCATGACTGTATTAGCAGTAAGTTAGTTGGGAAACAAATGTATTAGGAAGTGCAAAAAGTGAGTGTACTGCATCATTTGTGACAGCTCTATTCATATATAGTTTATGGTATGTAGTAAGTAAAGAACAAACCTAAGGATGCCTTTCTGTGTGTATATATGAAAGAGGCAGGCACCAGACATAGATAGTGGGCCAGGCCTAAATTTCCAGCCTAATCTATCTTAAAGGGTTGTTGTGAGGGTAAAAGTAGCACATGCCATACACCCAAACATTACCAAACATTTGTTTTACATTTCTGTGAAAGTGAGCAGCAGAAGAAACTCACTAGATGGTTTTGGGCCAGTCATAGACTCTTAGCCTAACCTACCTCATGGGTTTTTGTGGGGGGAGATATGGCACTTGAAAGAATGATCAGTCTAGGGCTTTCCCCTTCCTCCTTACTAGAGAAGCTTCTTTGCAACTGATCAACTAAATGGAGTCTGAACATCCTCTTATATCACTACATCTGACCCAGTACCAAGAATAGCCATGTGGGTGTTTAGAAATATTGCTCAATTTAATTTTAATCTATCCAAGTTTGGATTTTTATTTTTATTTTTTTGCTCTAAAAATAGCCTGTGGTCAATGAATCCTATATTAAGCCTGTCAAAGATGTTGGTACTGGAGATAACAATACACAATAGTTTTGTTCAACCTGATCAAAAAATATTAGAAAAGCTAAGAGAATTCAGAATGTCACTACTCTTCTACCCTACAGGGTTGTTGTGCTGATAAAATGGAGGAAGATTATGTAAGCTACCTTAGGTTCCTTGCAAGAGGAAAAAAAGGCAGGATATAAATGTCACATTAATAAACGTATTACTACTTCTACTAATTATTATTATTATTAATTATAATAACAATGAAGGAATAAAAATTCTTTAAAAATCAAATACATGGAATTTTTTTAAAAAAAAGAAAAAGAGGGGGGAGCTTAACCTCTTCTCTTACAAAAAGCCTTGGTCCCTAAATACACAGAGCTCTCAAAGAGAAGTACAGCCAAATCCATACACCCCTTCAAGCTAGTGGAATGGGAATGAGACTCATTGCACTCAGTGGAACTAACTTCTGAGTAGACATGCCTTGGATTGAATTGATATGAAAATTAATGATCAGCAGCCATAATCAAATGAACATACACACATGGAAAGCATGCAAGCAAGTTGTTAATTGTAGAGTTATAGTGCTGTAAAGGAGAGGGAATTCTCACTCACATCTCTCCCTCTCCGCCTTCTAAGGTTCCAGACTGTTTTTTAAAAAATAAAGGCTACAATCTTCTACACACTTAACTGGGAGTAAGACCATTGCATTCAGTCAATGGAACTTACTTCTGAGAAGAGACTACAGCACTGTCTTTGCTAGAGGAAGCAGCCATTGTAGCTGACACAGGAGGGAGGGGGGAGACTCTACTGAGTGTGTGCCATAATCAAAATGGCCACCGGATTTCTTAAAGAGGCACAGCTTTAATTTAATAAAATCCACTTAAGCGAATTTTTTAAAAAGAAAAGCAGTTCCACCTACACTAGAACGAGAGGAAGTAGACCGTGCCATTGGATTAATGAAAAAGGCTCCCTGAAGGTAAGGACAGCTGCGCAAAAATGGTTGCAAGCCCTGAGTTCAATTTACAGTTTCAGATTCAGGGGATTCTTTAATCTTTTTACTTTAAACTGCTCTCCTTCCCTCAGTCTTTCACCAATGTTCTTGAAATTTTCAGGTAATGTAAAACAAACATTTCTTTCTGGCACCTGTAAATTTCAGAGAGATTGGTGAAACATTTTAGATTTTATGGCTGTTAGAATGACCCCTCCCCAATTATCACTTTAACGTGGTGGAACGTGTTTTTTACTGACCGCCCTTAACAAGGGAGGCACTACCGTGCCTCCCTTAATTATATCCAAAATTTTGAGCCCACTTTATCATACAATCCTTTATCTGTTAATCTTCAATCTCATACTTTAACAAACGTTTATATATCTTTGAAATAACATGGTCATCATTTGTACATAAAGCTTTCTCAAATTCAGATTTTATACCTTCAAAACCCCATTTTTAAAAATCTATCTTAAATTTTTCCATCATTTGTAAATATGAGAACTATTGACAAACATTTCCTTCACTCAGTAACTCCTCTCTTGATTTCATTTTGACATTTCCTTCTGTTATTTCTAAAATCTCATTATATGTCAACCAGTTATTCGTGCTTGCCAATTCTCTTCTGTAAAAAGCCTCCTGTGAGGAATCCATAATAGTGTTTTCTGATACAGTCTGGGTTTTTATTTATTCCATATTCTCAAAATCGGTCATCTCACATAATGATCACTAAATTCTACATTCACTTTAACTTTATCGTACCACAGAAACCCATGCCAACCAAATCTTAGATCATGTCCCTCTAATTCCAGTAATCTTCTATTTTTCATCAACATGCACTCCTTCATCCACATCAAGCAACAGGCAGAGAAATATGTCCTCAAATCTGGCAAACCCAAATTTCCTCTCTCTTTCGCATCTTGTAATATTTTAAACTTCACCCTTGATTTTTTGGATTGCCATATAAATTTAGAAATCTCTCTCTGCCATTGCTTGAATGGGAAATCCAAATACAACATTCTTGGCAGAACATTCATCTTAATTGTTGCAATTCTCCCCATCAAAGACATTTGAAGTTTATCCCATTTTGTTAAATCTTGTTTAATTTCATTCATACTTAACATAGTTATTATGAAACAACATACAGTTCATATTTGTCAAGTTTATGCCCAAGTATTTCACCTTCTTTTCTACTTTAAAACCTGTTTTTTCTACCACCTTTATTTGGTCTTGCTTATTCATATTTTTTGTAAGTATCTTAGTCTTTTGTTTATTAGCCTTGAAACCTGCTAACACGCCAAATTCATTCAACTTATTCATTAAAGTTCCAATTCCACTCAGTGGATCCTCTAAAGTAAACACCAGACCATCTGCAAAAGTTCTTAGCTTATAGGATTCTTTTCTAATGTTTATTCCTCCAATTTTTTCTCCTTGTCTTATTGCTCTGTTCAATATTTCCAAAACCAAGATAAATAACAAAGGTGACAATGGGCAGCCCTGTCTAGTCCCTCTTTCAATCTTACATGGTTTCGACAAATCTCCATTAATGATGCTCTGCGCACTCTGTTCAGTATAAATTGACTTCACCCACGTTGTGAAATTAGACCCAAAATCCATTGCTTCCAAAACTTTAAACAAAAAGTCCCAATTAAGATTGTCAAAAGCCTTCTCCACATCCAAAAAAATCAAAACAGCTTGTTTTTCTGGATGTTTATCCAAATATTCTACCATAGTCAATACAACTCTGATGTTATCTTTTATCTGTCTTTTTGGTAAAAATCCACATTGATCTTCATGAATAAATTCCCACAATGCAAACTTCAACCTTTCCGCCATTATCGATGTAAACAACTTGTAATCATTATTCAACAGCGATATTGGCCTATAATTTTTAGTCAAAGTTAGGTCCTGACCTTCTTTAGGTATCAACATTATATATGCTATTTTCCACGTCTCTGGTATCTTCCCCTCTTTCAAATTAGAGTTCATCATACTTTGCAAAGGCAATAATAATTCCTCCTCAACATTTTTGTAATATGTACCTGGAAGACCATCCGGTCCTGGTGTTTTCCCCAATTTTATTCTTTTTATAGCTGCGACCATTTTAGCCATAGTGATCTCTCCATTTATCATTTCTTTCTGATCCAAAGAAATTTTAGGCAAATTCTGTTTTTGTAAATATGTATCTATTCTATCCAATGGCGTCTCATATTTCTTATATAAATTTGAATAATACTGCCAAAATATTCTTTGTATCTTCACATCATCCATTATTTCCATATCACCCTCCTGAATTTTCACTATTATCTTTTTCTCTTTTCCTTTCCTCAGTTTATAAGCTAGCCATTTCCCCGGTTTATTGCACCTTCAAATTCTCTCTGTTTTACAAAATTTAACTTTTGTTCCATTTCTCTGACCGTCAACATAGACAGTTCCTGTTGCAGTATCTTGATCTGGTGACTAATCTCTGCCTTTCTCGGTGTGCTCTTTAACTCCTCTTCCTTCTTTTTAATCTCATCCATAATAGCTTTCATTTTTCTTGTCTTTCCCTCTTAATTTGACTATTCTTCTGAATAAAATATCCTCTTATAAAAGCTTTACTTGTGTCCCAAACCGTACTTTGGTTAACACCTTTATTCAAATTCAGCTTTAAAAAATCCTTATTTTTTTTGGCCTTCTTCCACCACTGCTTTATTTTGTAGTAAAGATTCATTTAATCTCCATCTAAACGTACTTTTTTTTTTTCAGAACCATCAATATTGAGTTATGATCCAAGAAAGATTATGACAAGATTTCTATATTCTTTACTTTTGTCTTGGACGTCAGAATCATATCTATTCTTGAATTTTTTTTTTGTCTATCTGAGAAATAAGTATATTCCTTGGAGCCACCATTTCTATGTCTCCATACATCAACCAAACCCAAATTGTCCACCAGATCAAAAATAAACTTTTTGGAAACTTTCCCTGTTGACCTTTGATGTCTTTCTCCGAATGTTTATCAATTTGTGAGACACCAGCTAACACTTGAAGTATCCACCAGTCTATGTAACAATCTTTCATAAAATTCTGCCTTTTGTTCATTGGGAGCATAAACCCTCAATACCATAATTTCCAGTCCGTCTACAATAGGTTTTACACCAACAAAGTGTCCTTGTTCATCAGATATAACTAATTCTGGTTTTAAATGGGGTTTAATATACAAGGCCACCCCCGACTTTTTCTTTGTGCTCACAGATATAAATTACTCTCCCAAGCCTTTATTATGCAGATATTTTATATCTTTTTTTCTAATATGAGTTTCTTGTTAACAGACAATATCCAATTTCAACTTCTTTAGATGGTGAAAGATTTTTTTCCTCTTTTGTGGTGAATTTAGTCCATTTATATTCCATGATAAATATTTGTAATCCATATTTAAGTTATTATTATATATCAATAAAAAGCTTTATATCCAGCAAATTTTACATTTCTGAAGTTTCTCCTTCTTTTCTTGGGTCCCTTTCATCAACTTGTATTTCTTTCAGTTCTTTTTTATATTTCTCCATAAAATATCTTGCTTTTTCCACTGGGTTCAGCTTATATCTTTCCCCAGCAAAAGTCAAAGTCAGACCTTCAGGTATTTCCCATCTGAAAACAATCTTGTTCTGTTTCAGAATCGTTGTCAAAAACTCATAGTCCTTCCTTCTAGCTCTTATCCTCATTGGTACTTCTTTTAAGACAACAATATCCTTTCCATCAATTTTTATTTATCCCAGTTGTGGCGTTGTAGAATCTTATCTCTAGTGGATTTTCTCACAAAATAAACCATAATATCTCTTGGCAATTTCTTTGTCTTTGCATAAACAGAGTTTCTTCTATATACTCTGTCTATCTCAGCTTCCATCCTGTCTTCCTCCCAGTCCAATAAGTCTGCTAATATTTTTATGATCTCTTCTCTGAGGTCACCTGGTTTTTCTACAACATTCCTCAATCTTAGGCATTTTTCCATTTCTCTTTGTTCCAGAATAGCCACTGTATCCTTTTCCCGTTCAATTTGAACCTGTACAATTTGTGTTTTATGATCCAAGGTTTGCATTTTATCTTCTGTCTCCTTAACATCCTTCTTTAATTGTTTAACTGCCATATCTATTTGGTTAATCTCTTTAATCAAATCATCTTTAGTCTCCTTAAGTTTCCCCCCCATGGCCAAAAATTGATCATCCATCTTCTTTGTAGAGGCATCCATTTTGGCCTCTAAACGACTAGATAAATTCATCATTGTCCTCAAAATTTTGTAGGGATGTGTATCGTATCGTTAAAATGTATGATAACGATACGATAAGATCATTATCGTGCATGTGTTTAACGATGACAATACGATAGAAAAACCAACGATAATCATTGGAGATGATAATTTTTAGGTGATTTTATCGTTTTATCGGACTGCCATATAAATATACCTATAACTTCTGTATTTTAAGAGTTAGAGGCTTGAAACTTGGTCACAGTGCTTATGGGGTATGCCTAAGTACGTGTATGAAATTTGAGATTGATCCCTGCAACCCTTGATTTTATATGAATTTTTAAAAGATTGTTTCTGTTCTGACAGGTCTGAATGAACGCACGTGGTGAGCTGTCATTCTGATCTGTCAGAACTGAAACAATCTTTAAAAAATCATATAAAATCAAGGGTTGGATCTCAAATTTCATACACATACTTAGGCATACCCCATAAGCACTGTGACCAAGTTTCAAGCCTCTAACTTTTAAAATACAGAAGTTATAGGCATTTTTCCTTTAAAAATAGGGCTGCAAAAATATCATTTTTTCACGATAATTATCGTGAAGACGATATGGTTCACCTATGATATGAATGAAGATGATAATTTTTTTGGTCCGAAATGACGATAACGATAAACAACTATTTTTTTTGCTTGCACACCCCTAAAATTTTGTCTAATGCCTTTTTAGTTTCATCAGCAGGTGGCGCCATAGCTGAGTCAAATGAACCTTTCCTGGTTACATGCTTATCAGCCATATTTCCATAGCAACGTTCTTATCTAGTCTGTTTAGGAACAGCCAGAAAGTGAAAGTCAACAAACTTCCTGTAGGCAGACTCAGTAAATTTCCACTGTTTACTTCAAAGCCTTTCTGTTCACAGTTCAAAGCCACCCAATGGAATCCTTTTTTCTCCACTTTTTAAGGTTAAATATTCAGTTCAGCTTATTTTCAATTGCTGCAATTCCTTTCTATCATGAAACCTTACATTTAGCTCTCTTATAAAGAAAGTCTGTGTCCACTCACCATGAAAAGGTATATTGTTGCATTGAAATCCCCCTGTCTTCCTTTAATTTTGTTGTTATATAATCAATCAGTCTTGGGGAATGGAAGTTAGTAGATCTTAACCCTTTTCCCAGGGTGACAGTGTGATTTATGAGCAAAAGATGCCTGATCCCTTATCTCTCCACTGTTTCGTTCGTAGAAGCTCACTTCTTCGAATTTCACAGCTCCGGAGATTAATGAGACAACTTACGACCTGCTCCAGCCAAGACCCCTTTGATCTGGGGTCGTAAATTCCATCCAGCAACCACTTAGACGGTATTTAATTCACACTGTTCTTCTCAGCTAAGCAGCTGAGCAGCCTCAACTTACCATAGCTCCACCGGAAGTCTCAGTATGTGTATCTTTCTGTGCATGCAGCCTCCTGCTACAAGCTGATGAGGCCCTTGGGGCCAAAACATTTGTGCACCTCTGAACTACATTGTGACTTGGCAAGCCAGTAGAACCAATAGATGAGAAGCAACTCCGTAGGGGAAAGAATCTCAAAGGAAGGTGCAATACAGAGCCTTGAAGGACTGAAAGTGGGGTAGGCAACAGAGTGTGTGTGTTAACCCAGCCCAGCCTCTGGGCGATTTCTTGTATTTCTGTTGGTTGAATATACCTGCAGGTTGTTGAATGAGCCTAGCTGATTGATTTAGGGAATTGGGGAGAAGGATATGGAACCCTATGATGTTGAACTTGTCCAGAAAGTCCAGACATCCTGATTCCACTTTACGGTGGAAAACCCATTCTTTGTTGGATTTGTAATGCCCTATGAGCAGACAGAACATTTACTTGTCCTTCTTCCTGGTATTATTAACGGGGGAAATTCCCCTATGATGCATTATTAAGTCATTGGTAAATCATATCAGGCAACTTATAAATCCATCACAGGGCTTGTCTATATGCTCGAAATAACCCTTCATGGCTGCACAGATGTGCCCTGTCATTTATATGATGCAACCGCCAACTTGCAGCCACATTGGGCTTTTCCATGTGAAACTGAGATTTTTCTAAGTATCAATTTACCACTGCTCCGATGTCACCACTGTTTTTTCTTTACCTGTCAGTGGTGGCTTCAGTTTGGGTTTAGAAAGTCGGTGTACCAGGGGTGGATCCTGGTGCAGGGTAGGCACAGGAATGCAGGGCAGGGGGCAGGGAGTGGGCTTAACAAGCCTAGAGGAATGGCTGCCATGGTGATGTGAAATTCTGGGGCAAGTAAGTGCAGTAATAAGGAAAGTAATGAAGAAATAAATGAACTGTAGCAGTGCATCTGTGCTAGGCTGACCATATGAAAAGGAGGACAGGGCTCCTGTAACTTTAACAGTTGTAGAGAAAAGGGAATTTCAGCCAGTGTCATTTGTATGCAATCAGTTCCTGGTGAAATCCCCTCTTCATCAGAACAGTTAAAGTTGCAGAGCCCTGCCTTCTTTTGTATCTGGTCACTCTAGTATAGTGCCTGCACCTTTAACTGTTGTGATGAAGAGGGAATTTCACCAGGAACTAATTGCATACAAATGACACTGGCTGAAATTCCCTTTTCTCTACAACTGTTAAAGTTACAGGAGCCCTGTCCTCCTTTTCATATGGTCAGCCTAATCTGTGCTCTACAGGCTTTCAAAGTTGCGCAGCATTCCCCCCCCCCCAAGTTTTTGCAGTTTTTTGAGCTCTCCATTTCCTCCCATTCTTGCCATCTGCAGTTTCTCCTGGCCTGATAGCCTGCACTCCATCCTGCCATGTAAGTCTAGCAATGTCACCTTGCAGCAGCGATGCTGTGGGGTGTGCGGGGAATCAGCGAGCAAAGTGGCATCATTTAGATGCCCCCTTGCTGAGGACTGGACCTATACTATCAACATATTCTCATAGATGATTTATAGAAACCATATCTGTATGCTCTCCTGTGTGCCACACAAACTATCTTTTCCCTCTGCAGGCCACTTATGTGGGATATATATATATATATATATTTCCAGCCGGAGGCTTTCTTGATCTGCAGTTGTAAAGATGAGGTGTTAAAATGCTATTAGTATACAGACAAAGCAGCAGAGCTCAACAATACTCTCACTTTGAGCTTGTACTTCACCTGCATAAACGCCAAAGACTTTCTTTTGAAGTCATTCACTCCCTTTTACATCAGAGGGTTGAAAATCCTTCTATAGTGTCAAGTTTGCAGGAGATGAGACTTCAAAAGAAGAGTCACTCCACTTCTTTGGTCTTTGGCTACCCCATTGCATGTAAACGCCAAACCTAGGGAAAACAATTTTCCTCCCAGTTCTAAGGCTCCTGTTTTGGTCAGGTCAGAATGACACTCTCCCTCCAGGAATCTGTGGCTTTTATTTTTGGACATTCAATTGCTACACTTCCCAATACATTTCATCGGTTCCAGTGCTAAAAATTAGCCACCAGTGCTTTAAGATGTGGCCTTGATCTCTTAAGGGATAACATTGTAGTGTGTATGATAGGCCCATTCTTTGAGCCAGGCCAGGATTTATGAATGACCTGCAATTAAGCACAGATAATCCATCCCAGGTTTTGTAGCAAGCTGGCAAGGAAAAGGCCAGTCTGCCTGTAGCTGCCTGAAAAGAAGGAGCACTACAATGAATGTTTACCACCTACGTTTTGTGTGGAACCAGATTCCTATTTCCAAGGGTCCCAGGTCTGTGGACACAACAAACATTGATTCTATAAATCAACAACAGCATTCATTGAATTGGAATAAACGACCATAATTAAGAGGAAGCTGAATCTATCTGATTAGAGCCATATTATTATTATTATTATTATTATTATTATTATTATTTATAACCCGCCTCTCCCTCCGGATCGAGGCGAGGAACAACAATATAAAACACAAGAATCACAAACAGTTAAAAAAAATTAAAAACAAGAAAAACTACATCATTAAAAAATCTTAAAATTCATCTGGATAGTCCTGCCGGAAGAGAGCAATCTTCATGACTCTCTTAAATTCATGAAGACTGCTAATTTGTCTAATCTCCTCTGGCAGACCATTCCATAGTCTGGGAGCGTTGGCAGAGAAGGTCCTCTGGGTAACATTCATCAGCCTAGTTCTGGCTGACTTGAGTAAGTTCTTCCCAGAGGAACTAAGTGTGCGGGGCGGATTGTACGGGAGAAGGCGATCCCACAGGTAACCTGGACCCAAACCATGTAGGGCTTTAAAGGAAATAACCAACACTTTATACTTCGCCCAGAAACTGATTGGCAGCCAATGAAGCGATTTTAAAACTGGTGTAATGTGGTCACCCCTAGGTATACCGGTGACCAACCTGGCTGCCATATTTTGAACAAGTTGAAGTTTCCGGACTAGGCACAAAGGTAGCCCTATGTACAGCGCATTGCAGAAGTCAAGCCTCCAAGTTACCAGCATGTGCGCTACTGTCTTTAGGTCTTCCAACTCTAGGAAGGGGCGCAGCTGGCGTATCAGCCGAAGTCAATCTGAGCTGTCATTTGGAGCGACGGATCCAGGAGTATCCCCAAGCTGCGAACACAATCTTTCAGGGGGGGGGGGGTGTAACCCCATCCAGAACTGGTTGACACACCTCCAAACCCAGTGAGCACCTCCGTCTTGTCTGGATTACAATATGGGTTTGCAGAGCCACTGTTCATTCCATTCCTATTAGCTGAACTAATAGAGCATTTAGTGTACAAGGTGAAGGGTTGTGTTTTGGAGAACTGGAGGTGCTGAGTTCAAATCCAGTCATTTTCTCTTAGTAATAATAATATTTGTAGAATCATTAATCACCATCTCAGTCCTAGCTTGCATTCTCCTATTATTTAAACCCTGAATGCTCTTTGATAAGTGCTGTCACCAAGGCAGGATCTACACTACTGCTTTATAGTGGTATTAAAGTACTCTGACAACTGTTGGGGCCCATGACACATCTACACCAAGCAGGATATAACAGTATGAACGTGGTATGAAAGTGGTATATGGCATGTGTCATGGGTTCCAACAGTTATCAGTGGACTTCAATACTGCTATAAAGAAGTAGTGTAGATCCTGCCTCCATATACTGCTTTCATACCACTTTGATAGTGCTATATCCTGCTTGGTGTATCATAGAATCAAGAATAGTTGGTAGGGGCCAATGATACCTTCAGTCCTAAGCAGCCGGTCCCAGCCTGTCTGCACAATCAACCCAAGAAGCTTTGTGGTATGTATATTTTTAAGGAATGGTTCACTGATACCACAGAGAACTCTCTGGTAATGCAGAGCAGACACTCTGGCCAGCAAAATATTTCAGACTGCCATTGCAGGTAGCTTATCTATACTATATCCACTGTCCATTATATCCGTATATACCCCAGTTCCAAAGGCCACATTATTTACTATCATGTTTCAATTAACTCTCAGGCCAAAGTAGATATTATTTTAATTCATCACCAGCAGCTACATCTTTTTTATTATTATTATTGTTGCTCTAAAGTAGGTGCTGGGCCCCTGATCCAGACCCTAAAAGCCCTCTACCTCTAGGAACCAGATCAGAGGGGGCAGACCTAAGCCAGAGTGTTTTTAAAAAAGAAGAAGACATAACTCCCACATACATATTTAAAGTAATTTGTGTTTTGGCCCTCAGATGCACACATAGAAGAACAACAGAGAGTGTTTGCATTGCCATTTTGTTCAGAGCATAATTTAATCATATCCTGAAAAACCTTCCAGCCCCATCAGTTTTCTGGAGGTTTCTTGCTCACTCAAGTGACTCCGCCTTTTCTTCCTTGGTTGACCTTTCTGCCTGCAACTGCTTCCCAGCATGCCCCTGTGCCTCTCAGTATTCTCTTGTTGCCTTCATATGCCTCCCTTGTCACGATCCACCCATGTTCTCTGAATGCTGTCAAGGGAGGGGTGAGGCAGTACTTAACTTCTAAACAGTGTTCAGGGCTTCGTAGGAGCCTTGTCATCAACTCTGAAAGGAAACCCTGCTCCTTCATTTTCTCTCTCTCTCTCTCTCTCTCTCTCTCTGGCCCTTTCTACACCATAGCGGTGTAGAGGGCTCAGGGCGAGGGATCCCAGAACTAGCTACTTCCAGGATCAGCACACCCAGGGCAGAGCAGGGCCAGTGGGGCACTGGTTTTGAGGGGGCACTGCGACAAGGAGGTTCCCCCCAGCTTACGCTACTGTTTCCGTAGCGTAAGCGGCCAATCTAAAAGCAAGGAGCCCGCCTTGCGGAAACAGTGCAGAAGCCATCCATCATGAATACCACGGTCAGGCTACAAGCTCCAGAGGGCTATGCCGCATGCGGGGCAGGGATATATTGCCTAAGTTGCGATGGTTGTCCTTACTGCGTCTCTTTCCTCAATCTTCTCCATGGCATATAATCTCTGGAGAGGACGGTGAGGTAATGATGATGATAGTTATTAATGATAATAATGATGATGATACCGTGAGAGTGATGATGATGATAATGTTTGATAATGATGAAGGACTGTTCTATTGTTGTTGCTTCTATTTATACAGCAACTAAAAATAAATGTTAATTTCTGATTCAACATTGAGGTGTTGTAGAACAGGTTTAATATGAAGGTGTTATGTAGAATGGACATGTTGGTGGGCACAACCCCTTGGGGCGGCCATATTGTCCTACTTTTTTGGTTTCCATGGTCAGCCTAAAAGAGAGCCAAGGGGAATTAAGATGTTTTACTTAATATATATAAAAATACTTAATGAGCAGTTTGAAATGGGAGGGGCACACACTTCCCATCTGGCCTTGGCATATTACCAGCTCTGCATGGCCCTGCCCGATACACATAAGAAATGTGATGGCCTAGGCTTCTCCTGGGCCATCGCAAGTCACAGCCATCATTCCCCTCCCCCGAGAAGAGTGCATGAGCGCTCCTCTGAAAACGGTGAGTGTTTTTTTTAAAAAAATGCTAATGCGGGCCCCCACCCCCCTCCCTGCCCTCCTGGGGGTGGCGAAACTGGTGCCACCCCCTCCCCTGCTGGGCACAGAGCTGCGCAGTGCGGTTCCATGCCCAGTTTGCAGCCATGCTTACTTGCAAGTAAACGCAGCTGTGAACGGGATGGGCAGGCACATTCTTCTGCGGTTCCAGGAAGTTCCCGGGACTACAGAAGAATCAGGATTTTTCTGGTTTCTATTGACCCAGAAAAATCCTGTGACTGCCCCCACCCACTGGGATGCCCTGTGTGTCATTTGGACTCACAGGGAGCAGCCAGGGGCCATCCCAGGCATCTTGCCTGGTGTGGAAAGGGCCTTTCTTTCTTTCTCTCTCTCCTCACCTTCAGTATCAAAAACAGTAAGCCTATACACACCAGTTGCTGTGGAACATGGGTGGGAGGGTACTGTTACACATGTCCTGCTTGCATGTCCCTGACTGACAGCTGGTTGGCCACTGTGAATAGAGTGCCGGACTAGATGGACTCTTGATCTGATCCAGCATGACACTTCTTATGTTCTTACAAGTCCAAGAGTGACATAGCCTAAAACAGCCTTTTCCAGCTTGGTATTCTCCAGATGTGTTGAACTTCAATTTCCATCAGACCTAGCCAGCATGGTCAATATTCAGAAATGCCATTCAAATTGTCATTGTCATTAAATTGGGAATTGTCATTAAAAACATCAGAGGGGTGCCAACGAGCTTGCAGGAAGGCCTACAATAACCAGAGCCTATACTCAGGCCACTCATAATTTCATCATGTCAATATTCATCGATAAGACCTTTAAGAAGATAGGGTTATGTTTAAGAAAAGAAAGTCAGCCAAAGGCAGAGAGGACCAGAACAGAGGGATGAGCTGGTTATATTATTCACAGCAATCCGTGGAGTTTCTTCAAGAGCCAGGGCTTAACATTAAAAAGAAAAGAAAAGAAATAAAGTAGATATGTGACTACAATGCAACCAGCTTTGGACATCTATTTTGTTGATGTTTAGCATACATGTGCAGAATCTCTTTACATTCCAAGATATTTTCTTTCTAGAAGAAATTATGACCGATCCATACAAATAGTATAAGATGGACAATTTTTTCATTCTAAAACAGCAATTGCGGAGTTTGGTTGGTTATATTACGACTCTCACTTGACATCTTAAGCCTCTCGCCATAATACATGTTTCCCAGATCTCTGTCATCCTAGGTGGGACACTTCTAAAACCTGACGTTCCTAATTACTTGCATATTAACTGCTGATTTGGAAATGATGAGGATTTAATAAGCTGCAGGGGCACAAAAGACCATGACAAAAATCCTGCGCGGAGTTAATCCTCACCAACCTCAATGGGATTTAAGCAGTTTAACTCTGTGCAGGATTGTGGACTATATAAATTCTAAATGCAGCACCTCAGTGAAATTAGAGAAAGGTATGCAGTTTCCTTTATCCCAAGGTAACTACTGCTCAGTGATTAGATGTTACTAGAATATTTCCAGCAGGGCTCCAAGATGGAAGGTACAGATCACCTGTTTTTTTAGAAGCAAACAAACAAACAAACAAACAAAAATTTCTTTTGGCATTTGAACTGCCCAGTGGTGGTGGTGGTGGTGGGGGGAACAAACAAACAAACAAACAAACAACACAGGCAACCCTATACATTTTTAGTGAGAAATAAAATCCATTGAGTTCAATAAGGCTAACTTTCAGATAAATGGATATAGTTTTGCAGCCTTAATAAACAAATAACTGCCTATGTTTGGGGGGACACACACACACACACACACACTTGATACTAGTTGTTAAACTTTCACAGTTCAGTTGTCTTTTCACTTCATTGTTCTCTGGCAATCAAACTCGAGGGCAAACATACAGCCAACTTGTGAGCAGGCAATACTTCATCGAAACAGATTGGCAACAGTATAATCAGCAAGATAGTGATGTTTATGCATTGGGTGTGGGAATAGAGAGACAGTGCTGGCAGTCCAGAAATAAATAACAACAACAACAACAAAAACCCAGACTAACATTTTCTACTCTATTTATAACAAGGGCAGGCTCTACACTACTGCGTTAAAATGGTTTATAACTGTAGTGACAACTGTTGATGGCCAGGGCAGCCTCCATATACAGTTTCCAAAATATTTTCAAGGTGTCATATCCTGCTTGGTGTAGATCTGGCCAAGGTTGGAGAAATATACTGGTACAGACTGGGTTGGCAAGACTGGGGAAGGAAAAGAAGTCATCCTAGCTTATTTTCCTGCCCTGCATGTGCCAGTTGCAGGCAGCATCATTATCATAATTACCCTTGCCAGGCACAGTTTGTCACATCATCCAAGCCTGCTTAGGGAGCATGACAGGTGGGTTTACAAACCACCCCCACAGCCCAAGGCTCGTTCCTGTTAAAAGTAGCCCCAGAAACAGCCCTGAATACAAGTAGGAAACACAGAAAACATTTTGAGTGGTTCAGTTTTGCCTCCATACTGCTACCAGAAAATGACTGTGATGAATTTGGAATCCCAGGGCCAAATCATGAGTCATGAGAATGCCAATTTCATTTTTCTCCCTCTCTTCCACTGAAAGCACATTGGCAGCAGAATGAAATTGGGCAATTAGGAAGATGATGGCAAGACTGGATTGTACTACCAGGCAAATTACCGGCAAATTCAACTTGGAGGCATCAAACATATGCTATAGATGCAGTAGATGGGTGGCCAATCCAGGACATCATTCGTTTTTTAAAACTTAAATCCATGCAATTAGGCAGCAGCAGACCCTGCTCCATTTCTCATATCAGTGCATAACCATGCATGCAAAGGGATCACCCTCTGTTGCTAAATAAGGAGTCAGAGCATCAATTACAACACACAAGTTGCCTGCTTTTGCCTGATAGCGAAAGCTGGGAATTTGGCCCAGATGTCAGAATTGACTTACCCACCCTGGTCTTCAACACACCACATTTTAGAAAACTGCTGCTGCTAAACTGCTTCCAAAATGTAGCCAGATTAAGATACTGCTGCAGCATTGCAAATATTTCACTTTGGTCTGAAAATTCCCTCACTTGTAAGGACCTTATTCTTAAACGTCTAGAAGAAACCTCCCAGGGGACCTTTGGAAGCCACAATCAATACTGTCACGGAGTTGTCACAATGCCTGAAGTAAATTTGTATTTGAGAGAGAGCAGCCAGCTTTACGAAAAGCAGGAGAAAGCTGAAGCAGTGTTGATGGGAAGGGAAAAACACTTTGACAATATAGTTAAGATACTGATCTAACACATTTGGCCTCTGGTCATTTGAGAAACTCTGAATTTACAGAGTTGCTATTAATCCTGAACTCTGAAATACCTAGGCTAACAAGTAATGCCTTGTATTAAATCCAGCACACTAGAAAACTAAAACCACTTCTGTGGAACAACATTCCAGACTTTGTGAAATCTTTATTTGTAGCAGAAATGGCTCTTCTTCGGGGTCTTGTGAAAATAAAGGAAAGAAATATGTAGATATTTAAGAAATGCAGGCTGAGCAGCCTGTCTGCCCATGAACAGAACTATCAGGTCTGTGTCCTGCATTATTTACTTACTGATGGCCATTACAGATTATTTCTGTGACCAAATTGCTTTGTGATAATGTTCAGTCTGATAGTGTTCTCACAACAGGGCCTTTTCTGTAGAGGTATCATTCCCAGAGAGGTTCACCACCTAATTCCGCTTTAGTTTCAAGCATCTAATCAAAAGGCTCATATTCTACCAGGGTGTTGAATTAGCAGTAAATGCCAGCAGGGTATATGATTTTATTATCAAGTTGTCGAGTATTTTTTAAAAATAATCACCATTGTAATTCTAATCATGTTTACCAGGAAGGAGCAGCCTTTACTTTCCTCTTATTGTTGTAATCAGTTGGTTTCCCATTACTTTAAATTATCTCAAGTTATGTGTTTATGTTTAACTGTTATTTTCTGTTTTATTACAAAACCAAACTCGGCACTTGTTTGAAGAAAATAGCATATAGAAGGTTTAAAACAAAATAAGGGATACAGACACACCATCAGCTTCTGTACTTAGGGCACAATTGGATGCTTGTTTAGACAGAAAAAAGACCTACAACTCCCAGCATGCCCCAGTCAGCATGCTGGGAGTTGTAGGTTTATTTTCTGCCTAAGCATGCATAGGATTTCACCTTCAGCAGGAACCACACCAAAAAGCGGTATATGGTATGTGTCAATGGGCCCTAACAGTTGTCAGTGCATTTCAATACCTCCGTAAAGCAGTGTGGCTCTTGCCTTTTATATACCACTTTCATACGGCTTTCATAGTGCAATATCCTGCTTGGTGTAGTGTGTTTTTAGGATGTTTTAGGATTTTTTATGCAGTTTTAATATGTGTTATGTTTTAATCAGTTTTATGTATTTTATCATGTTGTTGTTCCCCGCCTCGATCCAGACGGAGAGGCGGGTAAGAAATAAATTGTTATTATTATTATTATTATTATAGTGTGCTAAGATGCTGGCTTTTGGACTGAAAGGTTGACAATTGAGAAGGAGTCCACATCCAAATCTTGTAGACTCCCCAGTTATAGACCAGAAAAGTGAGTCAAACTTATCAGCACAGTGGAAGTAAGAGTCTGCTTCCTGGCCCTGGGTGTAGACAAAAATGCATGTGTCATACTTAGGTGGATTTTTTCACTTTTGACACTGTTGTTGAGAAGCCTCCAGAGCAAACTATTGAGCATAGCCCGGAATCACTTTTAGAAAACAACCAAATCACTGTTCCTGGACATGAGTAATTACAACCCTAGGACTAAAAACTTGAAACAAAACACACATTAGTCAAGAGAGCTTAAACAAAAGATAAAGACAATTCGGAAGAACACAAGAAGAGCCCTGCTAGGTCAAACCAAAGGCTGATGTAATCCAGCATCCTGTTTCCCGTAGTAGCCAGCTGGATGCATCTAGGAAGCCCACAGGGAGGCAACAGTCCTCTCTCGCTGTTGTTTCCCAAGTATTGGCATACAGAGACAAATCGTCTCTTCTTCTGGAGGTAGTGTAAAACCATCATGACTTGTAGTCTTCGATGGCCTTATCTGCCATAACTTTAACTGTTGACATTGTTATAGCATTCATTGACTCTATTACTATATTTACCACATTGCTTAGTATCATTCTCAGACTGTCCATAAAAATAGGGCTATGCACAGCCTCCCTTCTCCTGATTTGACTCAGAGGCTGCTCTGGAACTTCCAAATCAGCCCCGAGTTGACTCAGGGTGCCTCGGTACCATCCTGGCCCATTTGGTATTTGGTTCTGAATCTGAAGCATGCCAGGTGGTTTCCCAGGCTCCCGTGGTTGCCTAGGAAAGCCGGGTGCAAGACCAACCGGGAGTCTATTTTAGGGTGACCAGAACGCCTGGGGTTTCCCGGTCCTAACAGGGAAACCAGGGGCGATCCGGGCCAATCGGGGTGTGGCGGGGGCAAACCGGGGCTGTGGGGGGTCACACGGTGGCGGTGGCGAGCGGCGGCGAGCGGTGGTAGACCCGGTAGGTCTGGGCTGGGTTTTGAGGGGATGGGTGGCTTGGTGGTGGGGTTTCGGGTGGGGGAACCCCCCCGCCACCACCTGCCAGGGCGACCGCTTCCCTCTGGTGCTCAAATGTACTGAGAAACAGACTTTGCGGCCTGTCCCTCAGTAGCGCACTGGGTGATGACGTCATCACCCGGTGTTCTACTGAAGGACAGGCCGCGAAGCCTGTTTCTCAGTAGATTCGAGCACCGGAGGGAAGCGGCTGCCCCTGCAGGTGAGCTCGTGCCGCCGCCTCCACCGCTGGGCTCGCGCCGCCACTGAGCTCGTGGAGCCACTATCGGGCTCGCGCCGCCACCGCCGGGCTGCAGGGCTCGTGCCAGAGGCTGCGAGGAAGAGGGCCGATTCTGGAAATGATTAAATCGGCCCTCTCCCGCCTCTTCTGTGTGGCCTCTGGCCTCCTCAGGGTTTGTCGCGATGGCGACGAGCCCCGAGGAGCCCAGATGCCCGCGCAGAAGAGGCGGGAGAGGCCGAATACATCACTTCCAGAATTGGCCCTCTTCCTCGCAGCCTCTGGCACGAGCCCTGCAGTGGCGGCGGTGGCGGCGCGAGCCTGGCGGCAGCGGCAGCACAAGCCCGGCGGCGGCAGAGGGCCCGGTAGGTCCGGGCTGGGTTTTTTGGGAGGTAAGTGGCTTGTTGGGGGGGTTGTTTTGGGTGGGGGGTGGCGGGGGGGGGACCGGGATTTTGGTTTCCAAAATCTGGTCACCCTAGATTCTATTTCCAGCTGCAATAGTTTACCACAGTAGATCAAAGGCAGGCCAGAGCGGTTCTCATGGAGGATGGGTGGCACACATGGAGACTTCAGATAAGTCCTGCAGGTGGGTGAGAGGGGAGGGGGGCAGTGGCTGGCCATTGGGCTGAATCAGCTTGAAGCGCTTCATCTGCTTCAGACCAAAGCAGCCCAATCCAGTCCCGAACAGGATTCAGGCTGGCCAGCTTCAACTTGGATTCAGGGTTTGAGACTGAGGAGAAGTACACTGTGATGTTCTACTTTGTAGTTGTAAATATATTGCAAAGTTTATTGTTTGGATATGCATTTGTTTATATCTTTAAAAAGAAGTAAGAATAATAACAGGTAAAGTAAATAGTGAGGCCAAAATGTACTTACTGTTTGTGGTTAAAGGTTGAGGTAAGTATGGAGTGCCTGGATTGGCTGGCTGTGTGCCAAAATGGAAAGTGAGTGCTGATTGGCTAGTTGTTTAGAGTGCCTGGATTAGTTGTTTGTGTAAGAGTGGGAGGCGCTAGAGAGCAAGTGGAGTGTATATGTGATTCTGGCAGAGAGGAGTTGACAGGAGAGGTTGATTGGGGGGAGATTTGAGGGGGATTTTTGAGAGAGACATTGAAAGGGATTTGAGAGGATTGAGAGATTGAGATAAGATTTTAGAGCATAGATTAAATGAAGAACAATTTATACATGTATAAGAGTTCTGACTGAAAACAATAAGCATTGAAACCTTGTAACCGATACGCAATTGAATGGATGTACCCATTAAGCTTGTTGACACGCAATTTCCTATTAATAAATTCTTGTTAATTCACTCTCCTGGTGTGGTCTGTGGGTGTACCTGAGAAGGTACTGGTGGCAGCAGAACAAAGAAGTTATCTGGAGCCCAGGTTGCTGGGCTGTGGTGCTGTGGGGCCTAAATGCAAGACAGGGGCAGCAGCAGCAAGTGGTCAAGGATAATCTCACATAAACCCCTAATAAAAAGTATGTGGCACTTTTTAATGCCCTTTATAATCCCCTTTCTCCTTGTCCCATGTTGACCCATTTAAACATCTTTGCTATTCCTCAACACTGATGTGTGACATACTTCATGGATGGCTCCTCTGAGGGATGCTTGGTAAGTTGCCCACTTTCCCTGTATAAAGCCCTGCTATTAGAGTTGCCAGGTTACAGGCCAGAGATCATTAGTGTACCTTTACACTTATTGATGTGACAGCATATAAAAGCAGACATAACTTCCCTTGCCCATTCCCTCTCAGGGCCTGTGAATGTTCTCTGGCTTGCAATGTGGAAACCCTACCTGCAGTGTAGAATGGATGTCATGAATGTAAATATACAAGCACAGCCAGACCACATGGAATGTCCATGGTGCAATCACAATGCACCAGGTAAGGTGTAAAGGAATTTTCAGATATACCTGTAGTACTCTAGCCAGGGGTGAACAACCTGTGGCATGCAGGCTGCATGCAGCCTTCATCAGCCCCACCGTGGCTCCCACCACCCCTATTGCCTTCCAGCATCCCTAATTTTTTTTTCTTTTGGTCTGGGAAAAAGGGGAGAAAAAGCCAGTGGCAAAACACTACAGAGGCTTAAATTGGACAAATTTATCTGGAAAATAAATTAAATCTGTCCAATCTAAGCCTCCTTAGCAGAAGGTATGATGTAAGTATTGCTTTCTCCCTTTTTTTTCAGCACGGGGGCAACAGTGTGGGGAATGTGGCCCACAGTGGTTCCAAGGGAGGAAGAAATTTGGCCCCCAGGTTGCCTGAAGTTGTCTACCCCTTCTATAGACTGGTGTGGATATCAACTATACAAAAGTGAAGGAAAGGGATTTTGGAAGTAAAAAGTGTGGGAGAAGATGATATTCAATTTGGATGTAATTAGCTAAATAACACTCCTGGCAAGAAGGTCTTCTTACTGTAAACCTAGCAAAGAAAACAAACATGATCCCCCTACCCCTGCCCTGAGATGTTGCAGGAAAGTCGTACCATCCCCACCCTGAGATGTTGCTCCAAACCAAGGAAAGTAGTACTGTCAACGGATTGCAATGCCATTTGGTCTGCCATGCTCATTAAAGTTAGTGATGAAAGGACAGCACAAGCATCGGGGCGGTTGATAGGGTTAGAATGAAAAATGCTCTGAGTGACATTTAATTGGAATTCTTTCATTTTATGGAAACTTTTTACAGAAGAAGCATACATTTAGCATCAAAGAAAGAGAGAGAGAGAGAACAACAGAAATTTATTCAAGTCTAAATGCATCAAGGACAGCGGTGGAAGGGCTGGAGAGGGGTGAACGATACTCTTCTAAATCAATATCCAGTAATATACCATAATACTAAGTGGGTTAGTACTGCTGTATAGTTAAGTGGAAACATGATGTAACGTCAGGCTGTGAAAACTTTCAAGGGTCTTAGGAAATGTATAGAGCAGCCTTCCCCAACCTGGTGCCCTCAACCCTCATCAGCCCTATCCAGCATGGCCAATGGTCACGATAGCTGGGAGCTGTAGTCCAAAGCCTCTGGAGGGCACCAGGTTGGGAGAGGCTGGCATAGAAAGAGGTAATGAAAATGTGCAATCATTTCAGAGCAAATCTAGAGACAATGCCATCTCATAACAGAGAGTCATTCCCAGTTATTTTATTGGTTTGGGGGATGGAGGGAGATGTCTGTCTTCAGAGGTAGATGTCTTTGCTCCAAAAGGATGCTTCTGGGAACAATGCTGCATCATGGCTGTCCTAGAGATGTGGCCAGAAACATCAACAGTGCAAGTTTAAATGCACCCACACAGGTCAATGTGGCATCTCTGAAGTGAATGGTGGGTGTGTTTACAGGCGCAAGAACTCCGGGACAATAAAACGTTAGATATGATCAACATCGAGTGTGCAAGAAACTCAGCCTGTCATAAGGGAGGAGTGTAGCGGAGAATCAGATAGTTAATCAGTTAGATACATGTTTATACTATGTTCTTTATTTTGACTGGTTAGTATCTCTTTAACCTGAAGATTCAAAGTGTTTCCCATAATGCAGTTCTCAGGCTTGCTTCCTGGTTCTAACTCTCTCTCTCTCTTTCTCTCTGGCAGTTATGTTCTCTCTAATGACAGTTATGTTTTCTAATGGCAGTTAGTAAGAAGTCTTCAAGAAGACTAGATAAGATTAGTTTATCTGTTCACGCCTATTCTATGTGTCAGTGTTTCAGTTTTGTTCTAAGAATAATGAGTCAGCATTTTTTTTGTTCTATACTATTAAATAATTGTCTTTAGCACTGTTCTTTAAGAACACACAAATTCTGTTTTCTGCTAACATAAAAAGGGTCAGGAGGAGCTCGTTTTGCAGCTCAGCATCTTCTCCCTTCTTCTCAACAGGGGGAGAAGACAGACCTTAACAGGCATATCTTTTATCCCAACCCCAGTTTTCTCTTCCTATTGTCTCCAGCTTCACTATACGAGGATATTACCTGCAGCAAGACGTTATTTTTTTTTACCTGCACGTGCTGAATAAAACTCAACTGATAAGGTTGTTGAACCGAATATCCTTTTGATTTCATCTTTGAAAGATTTATTATAGGTTAATGGCTAACTCTAAAGACTTAGAATTTGTATTTTGGGGTCATTTACAGATTTATTGCCAGGAATTATTTTAGCTCTGTCATATTAAATCAAATTAAACAGCTGCTGTATGGAGAGGTGAAATTTGAATTGCTAGATCAACTTGGAGGTAAATATTTTTGCTCAGTTTTTGAACAGCATAGAACCACACAGTTCACCACTTTGCCTAGTAGCAACGAGAAGAAAACGTGGCTAATTTTGTAAGAAATGAGGAGAAAAAGCATAGAAGTGCTGACATTCAACAGAGTTCAGTTTATGTAGAGTGATAATTTTTGAAACTTTGATTTAAGTTAAATGTCAAATATTGCCCATAGAGCATCCTAAGGCTAGATTTGTCCTTTAATCTGAAAAGTGGCTGCATGAACAAAGTGATTTTTTTTATCAGTTCAACCAGCTTTTGATGTATTCTTGCAAATTTTTATTTCTAGCACCATGACATGAGGCATTAAAAAATGGGACATCTCTGTTGTGTCAAGATGATCCAGATCTTTGCATTTGGTGTGTAACATGCTACTAGGCAGATTCTTTGGTTTTGTCTCTTTTCACACAAGGCTGAGTGAATACTGCTAAAGGGCATCACCCAAACGAAGATCAGCACTTCTAAATCTCACTGATGTCCTTAAATCTTCCACTGAAAAATGGCTGGACTTACGAAGCGTTTTACTTGGGTTGGATTATACATGCACCCATGCCTATTGTTCCACATGTACACCATGAAAGTGATGATATGCTGCACATTTTGGCTCTCCTTGGTGTGTACACAGGGCAAAGTAGTCTTGTGTGCATTTATGGAGGATTTTACATGCAAGGTTTATGCAATTCCCTGTAGAGAAATTATTACCTCCTTGTAAGCGATCTTATCTTGTACAAAGTGGCGCTTCTTGGTATTGTCATGACGCTACGACAATTCAGGGCTAACGAGGACAATTATACACATGTTTCCCAAAACTTTTCTTTACTGGACCTGTTCAGACAACACACTAAGCCATGGTTAGGTCACTAACCACTTTGCAGTAAATGGTTAGTGAGTGTGGTTAAACCATGGTTATATAGCCACCATGATTGGGAATGGTTCACACGACACACTAAGCCATAATGTGTAGCTCAAAATGTTTAAACACCATGGCTTAGCATGTCATCTGAACAGGATCAGTGTGTATACGATGGGCAATAGCTCAGTTATATCCTTCAGTTTATTCTCTCAAAGCAATAAATATAAGAAACTTTCATTGAGAAATGCCTATGGTGGAAAAATGATATATCTGCTAAGACTCTCACATTTGATGTTCTTCACAAATTATTCAATAGCCCTTTGGATGTATGGTAGTACAGTTGTTTGGTTTATAATATGGCCCTGTCTTTGGTGATAATGGAGCACTAGGTATACAGAGTTCAGTTCAGTCACTCTGTAGCCCCCATAAAAATGTTGTGTGTGGGTGTGAACTGCTAGGGGTTGTATGGAGGTGCTGATTCAAAAACTGGTGATCACTCATGCAATTGCAGCAGCTCAAAACACACACACACGCACATATCTTGGTACATAGAGTTGTGGCAAATAGCCATGGCAGAAAAATTGATATATAAAATGAAATTAGACATTAGGCCAAATGTCTGATTTTTATAAAATATGGCATTATTTTATTTCATATACGTATTTCATATGCAGCAATATGGAATCTTTTCCATATTGTGGAAAAGAGGCAATCCTATGTAGACTTACCTGGGAATAAGTCCCATGAAGTCAATGGGGCTTATTTCTGAGTAGTCATGCATATGGTTGCACTGTAAATATAATTTATGAATTAAAGAAAGCTTACAAGCAGCCTGTGAATTCTACCTATATTTTTGTTTGTGAAGTAAAATAGGGTGGGGGGATACGTTAAATGTATTACCCTGTATCAGTAACTAGATTTCAATTCAATGTTCCTTGTTTGTTTTTATTTGCATAATTAATACAATTATTATTATTATTATTATTATTTTAAAAGGGGGTTTAGTTGCACACATCACAGGGCTGCGTTTATATACCTCACATGAAGATGCTAGTTCAGCTTGCCTGGGAGGGGGGGCATTGAGGGGGGATGAGGAGATGCTTCTTCAAGCCCCAGCATTGGTGGGGCTTTGTGGTGCCATCAGCTGTGGGAGGGGCTTACAGGGCAATATTAGCCCTCATGGCCTCGCCTCATGGCCTCTTTGAACTGTGGTTCCCTCCCTCCCTCCTTGTATGCAGTGTGAGGGTTTACTGGTCACTCTTTGGGGGCTGCACAAGAATTTTTGGTACACAGTCTGATTGGCTTGCTGTGTGTCTTTTTGCTTGCATCACACTGTAAGTGAGGTGGGAGAATCTTAGGTGCATTTGGTGGGTTTTCTTTTGGTTCAGTTGGTCACATTCCCCTAGGTAAGCTGGTTTGGATAGGCTATGTTTCTCTGGATAGGGATAGGGATCATTCTGAGGCATCATTGGTGGTGATGGGTTGTGCCTGAGGCATCCCGCTGGGGTTTTTGTGGCCCCAGTGGGGAGATAAGGATTGCCTGTGGGACCATCTCACCTCACACACCTGGTGTTTTGTGGCCCCTATCCCCAAATGGTGAAATCCTGAGGAGTGCTATTTCTATAATTGACATCCAGCAAGCAAAGTATGTTTTACCTGAATACATTGACCAGCTAGTGCCAGCATAGTGGAATAGCTGCCCAGGGATCCATCTTTACAGATCAAATTGAATAAATGTGGCCTGTTTTTTCAGTGCATACAGTTATGTCATCTCTTTATTGTCTTGCCTCCTTCACTTGCAACTGGCATCTCCATGCAAACCCTGCTGGCTCAGGAGGCCAGCGACAATATCCCACACACCTCAGTTGATTGCATGGGGGCAGCTAAGTGTCTGAATGAGGCCAATGTCTAATTGTATGAAGTGAGCCATGGGGAATTTTGTTGGGCCACTGAGTATTTCAAGCAGGCAAGAAAATGAACAATACCAAGAAAGTTGAATGACAACATTATGATGAGATGTAAAGATTCTGCAGGAAGAAGTATGATTTTAGAAGACGTATTAAATAGGGGTGTGCATCGGATCGGATCCGATCCACGATCCGAATCCGATCCGCCCCAAATCAGAAAAATTCAATCCGATCCGACCAACCTTCCGATCTGATCCGATCCGCCGAGGTCCGATCCGGATCGGATCGGCGGATCGGACGCCATTTTGAATGCTTTTTCCCATAGCAAAGTATTGTTTTACAAAAATGCCTATAACTTTCATTTTTAATGATAGAAGGATGAAACTTGGGCACATTGTAGACTGGTTAGGGATAGTTATCTGTGAGAAATTTCAGAAAGATTGGTGCATGCAGTTTGTGGCAATTAATTTTTTAATAAATAACCAGGAATGCCTATAACTTTGTCATTTTTAAAGTTACACACATGACACTTTGCCACATTGTAGGTGGTACCTTGGGACCTATGTGTGTGAAATTTCAGAAATGTAGGTGCTTGCCTTGTGTGGCAATTAATTTTAGAAAAATGGGTAGTAGTGGGGTAAATACAGTTATGCCTCCCACTTTTTTATTTTTAAAGACACAAACAGAAAACATGGGCACATTACAGGTAACACTTGGCTTGATATGTGTGTGAAATTTCAGAAACATAGGTGCTTGCCCTGGTAGCTGTGGGGTCTTGCTAAACCAGAGCTGCCCCCCTGAGGAAGGACACAGGACCCACTCAGCGTCCTGCCTGCCCTCTGCACGGGGATGTACTAAAACAAAGGACAGTACTTGCCCATAGGAAAACCATACTTGCCCATTGAGAAACCATACTTGCCCATTGAGAAACCATACTTGCCCATAGGGATTCATTGGACAGCACTTTTCCATAGAGTTCTATGGAAAAGTGCTGTCCAATGAATCCCTATGGGCAAGTATGGTTTCTCAGTGAGGAAGTGCTATGCAATGAATCCCTTTAAACCCCCCTCCCCATGAACGTCCCTTTCTCTGCCCAGAGCAGTTGCTACAGAGAAGTAAATCAGGAAGCTGCCTCCTTCCCCTCCATGCTCAGCTCCTCTGTGCACGCCCCCTTCTTCTCCGCCTGCGATGGGTGGGTAGATGGGAGACAGAGCTGCCTCCAAGGGGAATCTCCCACCCAATCCCCAATGTTGGACTTTGCCATTTGATTGTCTGCCTGCTGCTGCTGCTGCTGATGCTGCTGTCTTGAAGATCCTACCTGCGAGGAGCGCGCGCTGCCCTTCTCGCGCAAGCTATGGGACTTGTGCTTTTCCCCAAGGGGAAGCTCCCAGCCAATCCCCAACATTGCCTTTACAACAACACAGAGTTTTGACAGATAAAAGAGGGAGGGGTAGGCGGGGGGTGCCATCAAATGCCTGGACCTATCATTCTGAAATTTCTGACAGATAACTACCCCTAACCCATCTACAAAGTGAGCAAGTTTCATGTGCGTAACTTTAAAAATGAAAAAGTTATAGGTGTTTCTTTCCTCATTGTTTCAAAAATTAATTGCCACACAAGGCAAGCACCTATGTTTCTGAAATTTCACACACATAGTTATAGGTGTTACCTGTAATGTGCCCATGTTTTCTGTTTGTATCTTTAAAAATAAAAAAGTGGGAGGCATAACTGTATTTACCCCACTACTACCCATTTTTCTAAAATTAATTGCCACACAAGGCAAGCACCTACGTTTCTGAAATTTCACACACATAGGTCCCAAGGTACCACCTACAATGTGGCAAAGTTTCATGTGTGTAACTTTAAAAATGACAAAGTTATAGGCATTCCTGGTTATTTATTAAAAAATTAATTGCCACAAACTGCATGCACCAATCTTTCTGAAATTTCTCACAGATAACTATCCCTAACCAGTCTACAATGTGCCCAAGTTTCATCCTTCTATCATTAAAAATGAAAGTTATAGGCATTTTTGTAAAACAATACTTTGCTATGGGGAAAAGCATTCAAAATGGCGTCCGATTCGGATCGGACATCCGATCCGCGGATTGGGATCGGGTCCGATCCGACCATCCTCCGATCCAACCCCCCAGGTCCGATTCCGATCTGCTATCCGATCCGCTGGGTCAGTGCACATCCCTAGTATTAAACATACCGCATTGGCGTGCAAATGCAAATCTGCCTCTCTTAGGCCCAAGGCCAGTGTCCCATATGAGAAGAAAAATGGATTTCCTATGTAAATTCTAATCCGCAAGCCACAGAAACAATTGTGCGTGAACAGGCTGGCTCCTTTGTTCTTTGACCAGCTTTTATAGTTCAGTTGTTTGACCACCAACATATAACCACTTCACTGTGGCCTGCTTGCAATCTCCCAGTGGGACATTAGGCCTAACCAACCTAAGTGATCTGTTGTTCTTCTAGGGCCTTGGAAACAATTATACTCCATTATTCTCACATATGCATAATATTACATTTCAGCCTTCAGGAGATGACCTTGACTACACCATTGACATTTTCAAAATAATATCTGCAGCAGTGGGAAATTTATGGGTGATAGAGAACTCTGGCTACAGAATCCAATTGATGTTCATTTTGTTTCTTGCCTCTATGGAGCCTGAAGATCTGCGACAGTCTGCATTATGTTGGCATGAGAATTTACTGATCTAACTTCATGCTCGACTGTTGCAACCTGCTATAGCATTAAGATTGCTTTAAAGGTAGCCTTTGCCTTAATATCCAGAGCAGAAGCAATGGAGTGAATAACAGGCTTTAGTTCCCTATGCACTGGTAGCTATTTCAGCGTACAAGTTCATAAGCATAGTTAGTGTCATCTGAAGACACATCAGAGGCTTAATTTGGCAGAAAATGTAGTAGCAACTTCAGCAGGGTAACTGAAAGGCACACACCTGATTTGTCCTTTAATAGGCACATTGGTTGCCTTTGGGTCAGAATACACCTACTGGATAAACAAGTACTTGACTCTTCCTTAGCCCTTACTACTGGCTAATAAATTAGGCACTTGGTTAGTTTAATAATTAAACTGTAATGGTTTCAGCCAGTGGCTTTGAGATTGAATGTTCCTTACCTAATCCAAGTGAGCTAACACTTCGGCTTAGTTCAGACAACACATTAGTCAATGCAATGTGGAAACTCCACTCAATCGTTGAGTTTTTAAGGGGCACTCCCCACACAACGTGTTCTAAATCCACTATGGTGTGAGTGTGGGCTACCATGGAGTTGAGTAAAAGTCAATGCAACATTTGATTGACAGTTCCTCTGCCCTCTCTCCTCCCCTGGTCCTCCTGATGGTATCCCATCAAAAAACAATCCCAGCAGTTCTTCTAGAGCGGCACTTGCTCCTTTCGCCACTCTTGCCAGGGAACTCTGTAGCCAGTGGGAAAAGACAACACAATGCAACAGAAAACTCCATGGAGCCCACCACACAACATGCAACACAACAATTGTGCAGGAACTGTCCTCTACATAGTGTGGATATTCTGCATGGAGTGTTTTCCAAAAAGTCTCCACCATTGTGTGGAGTTTTCCCGCCAGACAACACATTTCTCAACGGTGGTATAAAAACTCCATCATAGAGTTCTCAAACCACCGTTGAGAAACATGTTGTCTGAACTGAGCCTTCACCTTACAATTTATACTATAGCAATTATTTTGCCTGGTGGCTGTTCATTTTTCATCTGTTTCCATCTGTTTTATTACATACCATGTGCCTTAGTCATGGATTGGATACAATTCATACGTTTAAAACATTCAGTACTATCCTAGGCATGTTTATTTGGAAGTCTGTTCTAAAGTGTTAAACGGGGTTTCTTCTTCAGCAAGTGAGCTTCAATGAGGCTTATTCACAAGAAAGTATACACAGGATTACAGCCTTCAATGATATTTTCAGTTAAAATAACTCACTCATATATTTTCTTACAATATATTCTTGTTTGTTACCTGGGTTACCTGGATAGAACATAAGGATGCCTTTGGTTGATGCATTGGGTAATCATGTAATAAATTACCATATCCAAGCACCACCTTAAGGCCTGTCCCTACCTTTGCTCTTCTTCTGCCCCAACCTTCCTATGTTTGGTGCTTCCAGCCAGACCATTGCCTTCTGTACTCCTTTGCTGATACAACACTATATGGAAGTTCTAACACACACAAGCCAAGCAGCAGTAATAATAACAATCATGTCTTTCAACAAATCCTCTTGGATCATATTGTAAGGCCCACAGGCCTGCAGGGCATGGTTACTTGCAAAGGTTTATGGGAAGATGTATGCTGCTTCTGCTTCTCAACCTGCTATTCTCTGTATTGCTCTGTAAGCATCTTTCTGACTGATGGGAAAAGATAGGTCAAAGAATTGTCAATGTAAAAGAGTGAGCTCATGAGGTACCTGGCACCTTATCTGCCAGGTCTAACGAGCTGGGTACCTTATCTAAGGGTACTAACAAGCTTACATTCCGAAGAAGAGGCTATGCCAAAGACACTCCATCAATCAGTTGTGCCAATTAGTAAGTTTTCCTGTGCCAAGAAGATTGCACCTGTTTATGCCAAAATTGTCCTACTTATTAGTAATTCAATTAGGACCATATTATCCTATGCTGAGAAAGAGTGCCTTGTTATTAATCCCAATAATCAATCACTTGCCTAACTTGGCCACTGTGCCAACATCAGAACATTATATAAGTTGCTCTCACACCCAGATAGGGGTCCAGGCTGGTCGATGGTTTTGTGCAGAAGCCTTCGCAGTCTGGTCCACCTTTTGTTGGGTACACCTGATATGAGCTGTAAGTTAGTCAAGAAAAAACACTCCTTGTAAGCAAACCTTGAATCTGACTTATTGTCTCCTTGGTTTCCTTAAAAAACCTGAAAGACCACAGCCAGGGCATACACTCCATAGCATAATGTCAACTCCATAGCATGCATTTGTTTTTTCTCTCCACTTTTCTGTACCTTGTTCTTGCAATAAGAATCCTTTCCCCCACATGAATTGTGCATTTTCCAGAGGGACGTCCAAGCCATTTGACCACTGTGAGCCTATCTACACTACTGCTTTAAAACTGTTAACAGGTTTAAAACTGTTATAAACTATTTGCGGGTAATGGAGGGTGGAGAAATAACAAGGCGACACACAGAAGTGGATTTTAAACAGAGCCACTTTATTAAAGATCTGCAGAGTGGGTTAACCTATGCAGGCATACTAAATATTTCAGGGTGACATTCACCATCTGTGAAGTGGCGCTTCTCAGTTCGCCACAACCCAGACTGCCCCTTATGGGGTAGGAAGGCCTTCCGATGTCAACCTCCCCTCGCACCGTACAGCTCCGAATAGGTGAGGAAGGTTGGCCTTAAAGGTAACCCTTATCCAACCAGCTGAGGCCATAAAACTCACAGCTGGGGCCCCTCAGGCATTACCAATCACCGAAACAGTGCCTGTGAATGCTCACCAACCCTATGACGCTCCAGATGCCCACACCTGAATGAAGTGAATGAAACATTAATGAATATCACCTATTTAATACTCCCTGGCTGTCTTGCAGTGCGAAAAAAACCCATAATTGAAAGTGATTATGAGCCAAAAATTCCTACTTGGCCCTCAACAGAGCGACCAGCGAACCCACACTACCTACAGGGAGGGAGGGAGGGAGCCGCAAAAAGCAGAGGCAGCAGGGAGGGGTGAGCCTGCTTTTTAAACTCACTCTGTCCTCTTCCTGCCACGAGGCACCACAGGAGCAGCCAATGGCTGCCACCCATGCCACCTCGTCACCCCACCCCCACCCGCAATGGCCTCCACGTGCCCAGGCATACCGGGCCCATTGTGAAGGCATTTTAAAGCTGTACTGTAGATAGGGATGAGGCTATGAAGGTGAAGGGATGGGGCAGGTTCAATCCTCAGTGTTTTCTGTTTAGTTATGTGGAACAAACTGGCAGGGCCTACAAATCAGCTAAGCAGTGGGAAAAGGGGGGTGGCTGCAGCCTCCTTCCCTTCCACACTGCTCAGCTGTTCCGTTGATCAGCTGAGCAGCAAGACTCTTGGAAGGTATATGGCTAAATTCAGCAGGTAGATTTAGCTACCCCACTGTAGTCTCTGGGCAGACATTCTCTCTCCCCCCCCCCCACTCTTTCTCTCATACAAGAGGCCACTCACATTTACAAGGGGGGAACAGAGAGGGGCAATGCAGTTGTCTTGCAGGGGATCACATCGACATTTCCTGCTTTATGGCACTTACACGAGCCATTATGGATGGATGTCAGCAAAACGCAACCCTGCATTATATTACCTACTGTGCTTACATTCCGTCCCTCAGTGAAAATGTCACTTGTAATAAACGACAAATGTGTGAGCTAGTTATTGTGCCCCACCTTTAAAATTAGAAAAGAAAGAAAGATAACATTCAACAAGCGGGCAAAATATTCATTGTGAACAAGCCATGCTCTCCCCCACCCCAAAAAAACCCCACCAGCATGACACTCTGTATAGGTTACAGGTTGTCAGCACTACAATATTTCATGTCTAATTTGGTGCTACAGGAACTCATGCATTTCTTGTTAGTCACAATACATAATCAGGTCCACTGTTCTGGTGGTGGTAATTCAGCCTGCTAGAAATGGTGAATCACCAGAGTGTCAAAATCACCTTGTTAAGCCCCAAGGCACACATTTCACACCTAGGAACCCAGAGAAGCAGCATACTACTGCTTACAGTTCAGACACTGAGATTTAACTAGGTTGTTTTTATTTATTTATTACATTTCTATGCTGCTCAATAACCGAAACTATTTTAGAAACTATTTCAGGCCTGTTCAGATGACGCGCTAAACCATGGTTAGGCTGCTGCTAACCCTTTTGCAGCAAATGTTTAGTGTGTTTAACCCATGGTTATGTAGCCACCATGGTTAGGAATGGTTCACACGACATGCTGAGCCATAATGTTTAGCTCAAAATGCTTAACCATCGTGGCTTAGCATGTCATCTGAACAGGGCCTCCCTTTCCACATGACTATCCTTACGTCAGCATGTTCTCCATTGGGAACTAAAACTCTTACATACAACCATGGAAGAGACGCCGATGCCACACAATAAAAGATCTAGTGTCTGCCTGTGTGTGCTATGATGGGGTGGGGGTGGTGAAGATTTAACCCCAGCTGACTGAAAGGAAAACAGGTGGGTCTAAGGTGGAACAGGAGGGTCCAAGGCAGAGGAGGAGCCCATTATCACAAGGGTAAGTAACCAGCCCACGAGCCCCATTTCTAATATTGGTAGGGATGGCAAAGTCATCCAATTTTGGAAATAAGAGTCTGTTGCTGTAAATTATTAAATCTGAAGTGCAAAATAATAATAATAATAATAATAATAATAATAATAATAATTAAAAAGTGTGTTTTACAAGCATTTCATTCTTGTACTTCATAACAATTATAACACATGTATGTCTTAGAGGTAGTGTGAGCTGGATGGCTACTGTGCATAACAAATTGGGCATTGTTCACATTCCTCATTCCACATGGGGAATGTGCACACAATCTGTTGAAGATGAAGGAATTGTCCACATTTCCTGGTCAACATACACACTCTCCAACAGGCCTTGGAGAATGTGGGCATCTTGACTGCATTTAGGATTTTTCTGAGCAACAGGCATTATCTCCAAGAGGCCTTAGAGAATGTGCATATCTGCACTGCATCTCGTACATTCTCTCGTACCTATGCATACTCTCCAGGAAACATAGCATTTCTTTTATCTCAAGTACAGAGGTGGAAAACCCACTTATGCTGTCGAATTTTATGCAACCATGCAACAGCTACCAATCAGCTAGTGGGGGAAAGGGGCACTGGCTGCAGCCTCCTTCCTGCCACTGCTTGGCAGTTCCCTGAGCAGCATGTGGAGATTGCAGAGAGCAGAGGGGGCAAAGGGAAGTTTTATCTGCTCCCTCCTCTATGCAATCCTGATGAAAATCCTTCCCTGCACTGCTACTAAACATAGAAAAAAGCTTAGTAGAAAAAATGGCTCATGATCGTCATAAGTTTATGTGGAAGCAAAGTTTCCTACTGATCTAATTGGTGGGGAATAGGGGAACAGTGGTGAAAAGGAGGCTGGGCTGCAGATAACATTAATATTCCTCAACTGTTTCCCACTGATCAGCTGCGCAGTAGGTCTCTGCAGCCACATTCCTTCTCCACAGGTACCGACCACCACCTCAGCACAAAGCCATTCATTGCTAAAATCTGTTCAGCAGGGCTGGCCCTCTCATGAGGTAGTGTGAATTCCTCGCCTCAGGTGGCAGGATGGGAACGGTGGCAAATTGCATGCTCCCACTACCCACCAGCAATTCCGCCCATTGTACGGTACAGCAAATTCTCTGCAGAGCTCTGCCAGCTGTCCTCCCACTGCAGTATTTGCTACAGTGGTAGAATCGTGTGGGTAGGTCCCTCTGAAGCTGGTGCCTGCTAAGAGAACCTGCTGCAGTGCCGCTGGGCAGTAGCAGCTCTGGAGAGCCCACAGGCATTGCTGTCCCACTCTGGGTGATGCTGCAGCAGGAGGGCAACCATCTGGGTTCTCCAGAGCAGCCACCTGCCCTCTGCCTCATTCTGAGAATCTCAGAGTGAGGGTGGGTGAGCTGTAGAACTGAATCAGTCAGAGAAAGAGATTGGCATGATTCCTGAGAGAGCCCCAACGGCTGGCCCTGAGGGGGTCCTTCCTCAGAGTCAAGCATTGTGGGAGGGGTGTCCTGGGAGATCACCTGTACCTGAAGATGCAGCACTGCAGGGTGATGGGGTGGCAATGGGGAGATGTATCAACACCTATGTGCTCACCCACCTCAGGTGAGGGGAATGCTTGCATCGGTACTGCTGTTTATTTGTTCTTGAGAATGCCCCCCTGAGAACCACAGCATTCCAAAGACACAGCACATGCACTCTTACACCTGAGACATTTACACTTTGCTTAAGTTGCCAGAAATCATTGGGTATTAGCCTCACTTGTCTGATTTCATTATTTATAGCATACTTATTGCATCCCTTTGATTTCAGTTCTTGATGCATGTTCAGAATCAATCTGATTCAGCTTCCCTTTTCATTTCCCTGAGTTTTAAAACTACAGCAGCCATGAACAAATCTTATACAGTACAAACGCATTGAAAAATCATGTGTGTATCTGCTTTTGAATAAATTTGCTCCTGCGTTCATTGAATGGAATAGAACTGCTTATTATTTACTAGGCATTCATACCCCTATATTTGCCAGACAGCACAATAGTAACTTATTCCACCTTACAGTACTGAATGTGAATCTCTAATATCTAGTTCATAGCCTGATGACAAACCAGAGGGGGAAAGTTTAGCCTTTCCAGCTGCTGCTAACACCTGAGGGATAAATCAGAGTATCTTTCCTCAGAGATTAGTAAAAACAACCTGGCCTGGTACAATCATTTAGTTTCAGAAAGTATTCTTCTTACTATTTGAGATACACCTCTAACAGAATGAACCTTCAATTGACTATTTATTTATTTACTTATTTATTTGTAACATTTCTATACTGCTGATTATAATAGAATCTCTCAGTGGTTCATGACATAATATATAATATGATAATCAGAGCTTTGAGTATATATTATGAACATTTTGCATTTAGTAATAAAGCACCAGTCAAAAACAGATTCTTCCTGGCATGACTTTGTCTTTCAGTACTATTCAGTTATCCTCCTTGTAAGCAATCCTGACTGAGTCCCGCAGATGAGGTTTAGGCTCAATAGAGAAAATGGCCCAAGGACACAGGACGGTAGCTGGGATGTATGAGAAATTTGTTTCAGTTTCTTTTTTATTATTATCAGGATTTACCCAGTTTGCATCTTCTGGAATAAACTTGGACTCAAACAGAGTCTGCAGTTGAAGTCCGTGTGATTCATGGACCAAAAACAAAATGTGTTTGACAGCATGTGTATATTTGAAAAATGTGCATGAAAAAATGCATAAACACACTTTAAACAAAGGGAGAAAGAACACATGCATTTCAAAGATGTGCACAGTTGATGTGTACATTTGGAGAAAATATGCACAAAAATATGTATGCATTTTCTTGCAAAAAGAAAAAGGGAGGCTATTGCTGGTGGGGGGAGAAGAGACGTGTTTGGTCCCCATTGGGTGGGCATTTTGGCGCCAGCAGCTTGGGTGCAGGGCAGCTGTGCCTACATAAGGCGGCTGCACCCAGCCCTCCAGGCTCTTCAAAGCATGGCTCCCTCCCTGTATGCAGTGTGGGTTTTACCTGGTCGCTCTTTTGGGGGTCGAGTGGGAATTTTTGGCACATAGTCTGATTGGCCTGGGCTATGTGTCTTTTCGCCTACTTCACACTGTAAGTGGGGAGAGAGTGTCTTAGGAATTATAATCTTCAATTCTGGTTAATTTGGTCACATTTGGCTCAGGCTGGTAGGGGCTGGCACAATTAAAGGAAAGGGATGGTGGCACTGTTGTTTGGTGACAGGTGATACCTGAGGTCTTCCGCTGAGGGTTGTGTGGCCCCAGTGGGGAGATAAGGCCACCCTGTTAGGCTGACTCTCATCACTCCATCTGGTGTTGTGAGGCCTGGGGGGTGAGTGGCATGGGTCGGTCTACCCTTCCCAAAAGGGATATGGCCTGGGTGTGGCGATCGTCTGACGCCACTCTCCAAATATAGAATGCTTCGCCTGATATAACACCTAGCTAATGGCTGGCGTAGATTAGGGCCTGCTCAGTTTCTCTTTGCAGAATTTTAATAAATGTGGCTCAAATTTTATACCATATACAGTTGTTATTTCCCCCCTCTTTCACCTGCAAAGAGAAAAACAAAGCTCGCAATCTGATATGGACTCAACTCGGAAAGAGCTTTGAGATGGAATTCAGAGAACTTCAGGAAGCTTGAATTTTGTTGGTTTGCACATCCCTAGCTATTGCTTTGTCTGGAACTGCCACTAGGGGATCTGCTTGCATGTGCGAACCACATTGCAGGAGCACAGTCCCTTATGTCCAGTTTCTGCTCTAGAACAATATACTATGACCCTGAGTACCAGATGCTGGGGACAAAGGGCAGGGCAGGGCTTTCCCAGAGCTTTCAAGCAGGATATGGTTGGCTATAGGGAAGGGTGAATCTGTCAATTAATTTTTCCTCCCTCAATATCTCATTTTTCCAATCTTAAATTCAATTCATCCCAAGCTTTGAGAATTTTCTCAATCTTAACTTTGAGGATTTTTTTCCCCTGTATGCATTTTTGGCTAATATGCACATTTTCCAAACTTCTTTAATGTTATTTTCATTAATATATGCATTTTTGGAGTGCACTTTCCATAATATACAAATATTTGTATGCCTTTTTTTAATTGGAGAATCCCAAAATTAGGTGAAGTGCTAATTTCAAAGTATAACTGAGTTTTGGTTTAATTCTTGATTCAGAAGTGCAGAAGTCAGTAAGTGCGTATTAAAATGAGAAGTGGAGAAATTTCTCCCCTGTCCCTATTTGACCACTCTGAATTGAAAATACTGGATGAGATGGTCGCTCCAGTAGATCTCTTCTTGTGTTTTTATATTCTTATTATAGTACTTATTATTTATTTATTTATTAAAATATTTATATCCCACCCTATATTACAAGGATCTCAGGGCGGCGTACAGATAGAATCACACATATAAAATAGAACAATAAATATAGAATACTAAAACCAAATTAAACCATTAGTATGTTAAAACCAATATGAAATTTTAAAACAGTAAAATCCAATTAAAACAAGACTGTGCAGGCTGGTGGATTTAGCCATCAAAAGCTTTCTTAAAAAGCCATGTCTTAACCTAGCGCTGAAATGAAGCCAGTGCCAGTCGGGCCTCCAGGGGGAGGGCATTCCACAGCCGGGGTGCCACAACAGAGAAAGGTCTCTCCCATGTCCCACCATAGCGTATTATCTCACGTTGGTGGGACATGGTGGAGGGCTTTGCCAACAGATCTCAGATCTCAGGCAGGCATATATAGGGAGAAGCTTGGAAACTTGGTTACTGTGGCTGTCCAAGATTTTAAGAAAACAATATTGCTGTTTAGAAAGATTCTTTTATTTCCAATAAAATGTGTTTTTGAGATCTAGACCCACAATGCATGGATATCCTCCCATATGTACCTGCCCGGACCCTAAGATCATCTACAGGGGTCCTTCTCCGTGAGCCCCTGCCAAAGGAAGTGAGGCAGGTGGCCACTAAGAGGAGGGCTTTCTCCGCTGTGGCACCCTGGCTGTGGAATGAGCTCCCCAGAGAGGTTCGCCTGGCGCCTACTTTGTACTCTTTTCGTCGCCAGGTGAAGACCTTTTTATTCTCCCAGCATTTTAACAGTTAAATTAACTCAATTTTAATCCTTGCTGTTTTAAATTTGTATTTTAATCTGCATTAATTCCTGCTGCTTGGTTTTATTCTGGTTGTGTTTTTATATTGTATGTTATTTTGTGTTTTTAGATTGTGGTTTGTTTTATATTTTTAAAATGATTTCATGGTTTTAATTTTTGTGAACCGCCCAGAGAGCTTCGGCTATGGGGTGGTATAAAAATGCAATAAATAAATAATAAATAAATATCCACTGACAAAGGAGAGGAGTTTTTCTAAATTGGACTCCCACCTTTTACTCATTACTTCATCTACTCTAAATCTGACTTTGCACAAAACTTTTCTTATTTTTGTTTCCTCTTGCAACAAGCTAGAGAAAAATATTAGCATATAACCACTGTGAAATCATTATGATGAGACAGATAAGGAGAATAAGCTCCACAACACACACTTAAAAACACGGTGTTTCTTTTGAGTTCCAAAAATATGGAAATGCATAGATAAGGATTATACTTTCGGTACCTATGTGCACCAGGAAGAAACTTCTTCACATCAAGAATGACTTCCCACTGTGGCTATGCACTGTAGGATTAATTGCCACCTCCAAACTTTCTTTGGGCTTGTGGATTTAAGTTAAGAGTCTTAATCACTTTCAGTATATTCGATTAGTCTTGGTAGGTAACCAAAGCACACTTGATATAACATTCTTAGCTGCCTATCTGAGTAAACTATTTGCCTTTTTCCTTCATATCCTTATATACTGAACAGATACTGTATGTACTTTTCCTACTTGAAGGGTTTTGTTTGTTTGTTTGTTTTAGAAACATTACCATTCCAATGAAATTAGAACTGAGTTAAAAAAAAATTCAGAAGACTGAGAAATTTTCTGAGATTTTTTCTTTTTCTTACCACCACCTTCTTAGCAAAACAAGACTACCTCACAGAATTTCCTCTGGATGTTCCCCACGACGTTTGCGTGGCAGCCGCTATTCCAGCCCCACCCCCTCAAGGCCTCAAGGAACAACACTGGATCCAGTGCATTGTGAAGACTCTAAAATGGTGGCCAGGCTGCCAACACAGTAGGCTGCTAATGGTGAGGCCCACCCCTGAGAAGGTGTAGAAAATTGGAGAATGGTTCCCCAAATTTCTTTGTCCACAAATATTGTTCAGCTGGTACAGAATGCAGCTCCTACAATACAAGTGAAGACCACGCATTGGGAGCATTGGTTGCCTATTACTTTCCAAATTCAGTCTCAACTGCTGGTTTTAACTTTTAAAAGTCTAAATATTTATTTTATTTATTCAATGTATACCCTGCCTGTACCCTAGTGGCACCATTTTGTACCCATATAATCCTGCTTGGGTCTTACGATCAGCCTCAGTGACCCTACTCTCTGACTCACTGTAGGGTCCATCAGGCTGGGGGTATGAGAGAGAGGGCCTTCTTAGTGATGGCCCCACACTACTAGAATTCTTGCCTTACAGAGGTATGTATGGGCCCACCTCTATTGGCCTTGAAGTGGACTCTGAAGTCATTTTTGTTTCAGGCTGTCTTTAGTTGAAGTGAGGTATGCTAGAGTTTTTAACTCCTGCTGTGTTCAGATGATAATAGTTCTTAAAATGTATGTAATTGTTTTACTTTTGTGAGCTACCTTGGGAAGGCTATGCCCTGAGAGGCAGGATGAAAACCCACAAATAAATTTTAAAAAGTGGTAATTTACACACATGCAAAGTGTTGGTAAAAGCTGCTGTCCTGAATTGTTTATAGTTTATGGCAACTTGCCACCACAAGACATAATGCTGCAAAGAAACACAGAGCAGAGTGCTATGGTATATGTATTTCAGATCTCCCTGGTACAAAATATGTATAGATATATACATTAGGCTGACCATATGAAAAGGAGGACAGGGCTCATGTAACGGTAATAATTGTAGAGAAAAGTGAATTTCAACTGGCATCATTTGTATGCAATTAGTACCTGGTGAAATCCTCTCTTCATCACAACAGTTAAAGTTGCAGGCACTATACTAGAGTGACCCTATACAAAAGAAGGCAGGGCCCTGCAACTTTAACTGTTGTGATGAAGAGGGAATTTCACCAGGAACTAATTGCATACAAATGACACCAGCTGAAATTCCCTTTTCTCTACAACTGTTAAAGTTACAAGAGCCCTGTCCTCCTTTTCGTATGGTCAGCCTAATATACATGTATATTAAAATGGGAAGAGGCAGTTGGAAATGTATTTGCTTTTTAATCAGCTAAATATATTGCCTGGTTATATCCCCATAAATTTGGTGCCTTTAAACTGCTGACATATTGACTTTTTAAATTGTCTTTTTCATTATCCAAAACGGAGAAGGTTGGCACTCTTGCAAACAATATGTTTTCGTTTCTTGTGAATTAGGTGACATAAAGCCAATAAAACATAGAAAGTAGTCATGCATCATCATAGCTATATAGTACATTTCTAAAAATACATGTTTCTCAAATTTTCAAGCTGTCAATAAATTGCATCCAGTGCCGAGTGTCAGCCTACTGCATTATGGGAAGTCTGAACTTCCTTTTGCTCAGAGCCTGATAGTTTATAACTTTCTGGAAAGAGCCTTTTCTCAGCCTGGCAAACGAGCACATTTTGCATTCTGGGTATAAAGTGCTTTACATAATTTGTCACAAGCAATATACACTAAAACTCAATAACAACATCAACTGCTGTTAGGAATTAATGCTTGCATTGACAATCAAAAAAGGGACCAGCTTGGAATCTCATCAAAAAGTTATGGTTAATGGATTAAAATAGGAAAACAAAGCAAACCACTAAAAATAAAGTCACATGCTGCAGTCATATGATTAATTTGTAATTCAAATACACAGAGGAAATTGCTTGAAATTTATTAATTACAGTATTTATATGCATTTCTAGTAATTATATATAAATCATCTACAGCTCTCCTTAGACTTCTGTGTAATTTTAAAGATGTACCTGAGCAACATTTTCAACAGTGCACTTTAAGGAAATCAAACATTCAATCATTAGAAATTCAGGTATATAGGAGTTTTTTATATGCCAACTTCTGATTTATTTATTTACTTAATCCAGGAGTTAAGTTGATTTGCTAAGCATCCAAACTGTGATAAAAAATGACACAACTGAAAAACGGGGTTGTGAAATATGCATTTGCAAAACTTACTCAGTAGCTATACTAATAATTACTTTTCTTGGCTGAATTCACAAAATATTGATTTTTGCTCTGCACTATGTAACCTCTCTTTTAATGTAATTCAGCTAAGTATCTGGATTGGTAAAGATCCAATAAATCAGAAATGACATAAATAAGGTCCACAGATGCTTAACAAGATGCGGATCCGAGGATCGCTGGGGGAAACATTGATTTGTCTTTCAATATGTGTGTGACCTCTCTGGCTCATCTTTGGCATAGTGGCAAGCCGTGTTCATGCCAGAAACTCAAGATATTACAGTGTGGTTTGGTTTTCTTCCAAAACATTCCGAAAATGTACTATACCTGTGAAACCAGGAGCACAGACACACTGGTAGCCTCCAGGCTTGTTGAAGCAGCTTCCTCTGTGCAAGCAAGGGTGAGTTTCACACTCGTTTACATCCAGCTCACAGAGCGGCCCATAGTAGCCACGTGGGCAGTTGCAAAGGAACCTATTACGATATGGAAAAGGAACACTTCAGCAGAGAGTTATGAACAATAGCACTTTTATCGAGATCATGAAGCTATCCATTACATCCATGTGTCAGGCCTAAAACATCCCTGTTAAAATAAATGCAGGTTGCTTACCTGTAACCGTAGTTCTTCGAGTGGTCATCTGTGCATTCACTCACTATGGGCTCGCGCCAGTGCCGAGCCTCATTCGGGAAACTTCTATAGCCTAGACTTTTTGGCGGGAACCCCTCCCCTCACTGTCCTATCATGCATGCTCGGGTTCCCGCCTACCTCAGTTCTATGAGACCGAATTGCCTCGCGAACGAGATAGATGTAGTAATAAGAATGTAGACCAATAAGGAAGGAAAAGATTCTGCATGCACAATAGACACTCTCTTTGACCACGCAAAACCAGCGAGGCCAAGAGGGGATGGTGGGTGGGTTGTGTGAATGCACAGATGACCACTCGAAGAACTACGGTTACAAGTAAGCAACCTGCATTTCTTCTTTGTGGTCTCTGTGCATCACACACTATGGGCGATTAACCAGCAATAACTTACCGGAGGAGGGTAGACTTGCTGGAACATCACTGAAGGATCGTGGAGAGCACAGCATGACCAAAGGAAGAGTCTTTCCTGGCTCTAACATCTAATTTATAGTGAGTAGCAAACGTAGAGGCATTTGACCAAGTGGCTGCTCTACACAATTCTGGAATCGACACTCCCTGGTCTAAGGCGGTGGAGGTGGATAGAGCCCTGGTGGAGTGTGCTTTTAAAGAGTCCGGTGCTTCCTTTCCTGAAAGCTGGTAAGCTAACGAAATAGTTTGGACGATTCAACGAGCGAATCTTTGGGCAGAAACAGAAATCTTTGACCTTTCGCTTTTCCACCATAACAAACAAACAAGCGGTTAGATTTACGAAAACTGGCCGATCTAGACTTGTAAAAGGCTAGGGCGCGCCGTACATCCAGGGAATGGAGTTTGGTGCTCAATGGGTTTGGAAATGTCTGGAAAAAAGTAGGCAGCATGATGTCTTGATTTACATGGAAGGGAGATACAACTTTCAGAAGGAAAGATGGGTCCGGCCTCAGGACTACTTTATCTCTAAAAATTTTTGTGAACGGGGGGTCAATGAGAAGGGCACAAAGCTCTGAACTTCGCCTTGCTGAAGTTATGGCAACCAAGAATGCAACTTTAAAGGTAAGCAGTCTGATATCAATTGTGGCCAATGGCTCAAAAGGTTTCGTAGTAAGTGCTGCTAGGACAACTGATAAGCTCCATTGAAGAATGACGGAACGAAGTGGGGGGTGAATATTGCGTAAGCCTTTAAGGAAACACTTGGATAATGGGTGGGTAAAAATTGAGTATTGGTGGACCAATCGTGGTTAACAGAGATGGCCGCTAGATATACCTTAATGGAAGCTGTTTTCAGACCAACTTCATAGAGGGAGTGTAAAAACAGGAGAATATCCTGAACGGGGCAAGATCTAGGGTCAAATCCCTTAGAGGTAGCAAAACAAACAAACTTGAGCCATTTCTTCTCATAAGAGGCTCTCGTGGAGGGTTTTCTAGCTTCCTGCAGAATAGCTTTTACTGGGGGAGGCAGATCTGAGTCTTGCCAGCTGGCCGGATTCGCCATGCGGTCAGGCTCAATTGCCGCAGGTCTGGATGTAGAACCAATCCTTGGTTCTTGGAAAGTAGATCTGACCTGAGCGGCAGGTGCCACAAATCACCCTTGGTCAGGTTGAGTAGGGGGGCAAACCATGCTTGACGTGGCCACCATGGAGCTATTAGAATGGCATCCACTTGGTATCTCGACATTCTCGTGACCACTTTGGGCACCAACGGAAATTGAGGGAAGGCATAAAGCAGACCTCTCCCCCAAGGCATATTGAAGGCATCCCCTAGAGAGGACTGGCCTATCCCTGCTCTCGAGCAGAAGGCGTCGCAGACAGCATTGTCCGGGGTGTCAAAGAGGTCTATGAGAGGCTTTCCCCAGCGAGCGAACAGGAGATGTAACACCGTCAGAGATCGTTCCCACTCGTGAGTGTCCTGAAACTGACGGCTGAGAGTGTCCACCTGAATATTGTCCGTTCCTGCTATGTGGATGGCTGAGAGACAGATCCCTTGATCGATAGCCCAGTGAAGAATCTGCAGGGTCAAGCGAAGGAGCGGTGGGGATCGGGTACCCCCTTCCTTGTTGAGGTACCAGACGACCGTGGTGGTGTCCGAAACAATCCGAATATGATGGCCCCTGAGATGCATTGTGAAGGCACATAGGGCCTTCCTTACTGCCAAGAGTTCCAACTTGTTGATATGAAAACTCTTTTCCCTGGGAGACCATTTTCCTTGAATCGCCAGGTGATCGCAGTGCGCTCCCCATCCTAATAGAGAAGCGTCTGAGGTGAGAATGCGAGTAGATCCAGGGTCCACAAAGGGAAGACCGTCTTTCAGGTTGTGCAAGAGTGTCCACCATCTGAGAGTGAGGCGTAGGTCTTGAGGTATGACAAGCCTGACTGTAGCTGGGTTCTTGGACGGATCGTAGTTGCTGAGGAGGAACTGTTGCAATGGTCTCATGTGCATCCTTGCCCATCTGACCACATACATCGAAGAGGCCATGAGTCCCAACAGTCTCAGTAGGGTGAAGGCTGTGACCTGTCTGGAGTCTAGCGTATGCAACGGCCCGGGCCTGTGGGAGGAACACCTTTCCCCATGGGGAGTTTAGAAGAACTCCAATGAATTGGATCGACTGGGTAGGGATGAATACTGACTTGTCCATGTTTATTAATAACCCTAGTTTTTGCAGGAGATTCCTTGTCATCGTAACATCTTTTTCCACCTGAGACTGAGAGGGGGATACAATCAGCCAGTCGTCCAGGTACGGGTAGACCTTTATGCCGGCAGTCCATAGAAAGGCGCAGACAGTGCCCATGCATTTCGTAAACACTCTGGGAGCCGTCTTGAGTCCGAAAGGAAGGACTGAGAACTGATAGGCGTGCGAGCCAACTGTGAACCTGAGGAACTTCCGATGTGACTGGTAAATGGCGATATGAAAATAGGCATCCTTCAGATCTATGAGGGTGAACCAACGGTTTCGTTTTAGTAATGGAAGGATTATCGCCAGCGTAAGCATACGGAATTTTTTGGTTGGAATGAATTTGTTTAGGTTCCTTAGGTCCATGATGGGGTGGAGGCCGCCGTCCCGTTTGGGGACTGTAAAGTACCGGGAGTAGAAGCCGGTCGATAAATCTGAATGTGGGATTGGAGTAATAGCTCCCTTTTGGAGGAGGTTGGCCACTTCTTGCAGTAGCACGTTGGATGGTGGAGTGACTTTGATCTGGCCAGTAGGAGGTCAAGAGAGGAATTCTATTCAATATCCATTTCTGATGATATTTAACACCCATTTGTCTGATGTGATCTCTCCCCAAGATTCGTGGAAGTTTGTCAGTCGATTGCCAAATTTGAAGTGTGAGGGAAGAGCAACAGGGATGGAGTCAAAGGCGCTGTTTTGGTCAGATCTGCTACGCTGTGAGTGGAAGCGGCCTTGTTGATATCCCTTTTTATTTTGGAAGGAGGACTGAGATGCCGGTTGTTGGTAGCGCTGTTGCCGATTAGGAAATTGACGTGGGGGGTATGGTTGTTGACGTACCCACCTATGTAGGCAGTATGTTTGCGAAGTTGTGGGTGGGTAGAACCCCATCTTCTTAGCCGTTGTCTTTGCTTTTTGGATAGTATCCATCATAGTGTCTGTTGTTGGGTGGAATAAACCTTTGCCATCAAAGGGAAGGTCTTCAATCCGAGCCTTAGATTCTTGTGGCAGGTTAGAAGATCGGAGCCACCCGTGTCTTCTAAGAGCAACTGCTCCTATCATGGCCTTTGAAAGACAGTCCATCTGATGTCTGGAAGTTGTTAATTCCTGTTTGGCCAAAGTGTGGCCTCTATTTGGAAGACTTGTGCTTAAGTCCCTTTTGTCGTCTGGCAGATGAGTGATGAGGGAAGCCATCTTGTCCCATAGGAAGAGCTGGTATCTTGCCATCATAGCCTGGTAGTTTGCTACTTTCATTGACAGCACAGGGGAAGGGTAAATTCTTCACCCAAATGTATCCAGCTTTCTGCCTTCCTTATCCGTAGGCACGGAATGAGACTTGGATGACTTTCCCTGTGCCGACTCAACAATAACAGAGTTGGGTTTTGGGTGAGTAAACAAGAATCCAGCATCCTTCTCCTGGATTTTATAGAGGGAGTCCAAATGTTTAGAGACGGGCCCCATAGTGGACGGGTTTTTCCAAGACTCCTGTGCAGTTTGCAGCAAGGTAGGAATCAGGGGTATAGCCAGAGGAGCCGACGAGTCGGTATACATAACGTCGAAGATGGAGTCAATACACTTTTCTGCAGGTTGTTGGTGTTCAACTCCCAAGGATTGCGCCATGCGGAGCATCTGTTCCGTGAAACTTCCTGTTTCCACGGATGGGGAGGCACGCTTCTGAGTTCCAACTGCATCATCGGGAGAGGAGACCGATGGTGGGGCGGTGTCTGTGGAAGACGAGTCCGAAGCATAGCCCTCCATGGACTGAGAAGACAATGGTGTCGGGATCTCGATGACCTGCATCGGTACCGATGGCGGCGTCGGTACCGGGGGGTCCGGAAGCGGGACCGAGATCGTGGCCGAAGGAGGGCATCTTGGCGGTATCGGAGGCACGAATACCTCGTTGTCGCTCAGTCTTTTCCCTGTGTACGGGTCAAAGGCATAGCGGTACTGGTTCGAAGCCTCTTCCCATGCTCAATGTCGGAGGTATCCCTCTGCCTGTGGATTCAAACGGGAAGCCCAGGAGTGAGCCAACCAGTCCGAGTACTGATCCCAATCTCGCGAAGGCGTGGGAGAGCACGAGTGGTAGCGGCGGTCTTCGGAGCTGCATCTCGACCCCGGTGCGGGCGACGGTACCAAGCGCAGTGACGCGCTGGGTGATACCGGGCTAAAGGCATGCCCTCCTGACATCAAACCTCGAGGCGATCCCGAAGCGAGGTGCATCGATTCCGTTGTTCGGAATGGTGAGGGAGAGGATCTCTCTACGTGAACAGGAGTGGAAAGTAGGTGCCGTCCCAGTATCGAAAACGCCATCGAAGGAGACGACATCGGTTGAGCCATCGGTATTGTGGCTGAAGCCGTGGGAGGAGGTAACGGTCGAGTAACTGGCAATGAAATCGATGCCGATGGTGAAGGCATGGGCCATACCATCGGTACCGGAGATCTCATCGGTACTGAGGCAGGTTCCGATGGCGGCGGTACCGAAGGGATCAGCTTCGCCATCGAGTGACTCTTAGAGATTTTCTCGGGCCTTTTGGCACGTTTGCTCTTTGCCTTCTTCTGCCGATGAATCTCCTCTTGAGTCGTCGCTGCCTTTTTAGGCTTTTTAGCCTTAACTCCCGCCACCGCAGGAGTAGGTGCTGGCAAAGTCGGGCAACCCTTTGATTGTGACTTAGGGGCCCTTGCTTCAGTGGCAGTCATCTTAGTGGGGGCTGGGCGAGATGGCACGTCAACCGCCTCCAGGGCTTTTTTCCAAAGTAGCGCCCGCAATCTGTCCGCCCTGTTCTTTCAGGTTTGGCGGGAGAAGCCCATGCAATGGGCACAAGTTTCTACGACGTGTGTCTCCCCTAGGCAGAGGAGGCACAAAGAGTGTCCGTCTGACAAAGTCAGCTTGGCCTGGCACGTAGTGTAGGTCTTAAATAGGGCTGATTGTGCCATCAGGCGCACCCGACTAACAACTAACTAATAAATACATATTTTTTTAAAACTATTATGGAAAAAACACGAAACTACAACAAATGAGTAAAGTCTAAGCAAAATAAGCAAAAAGAATAGCAATACGAACAGTTGTTCTTGAGAGAAGTCTCCCGGAGGCAAACAACACGGCGGTCGAAAAAGAACTGAGGTAGGCGGGAACCCGAGCATGCGCGATAGGACGGTGGGGAGAGGGGTTCCGGACAAAAAGTCTAGGCTATAGAAGTTTCCCGAATGAGGCTCGGCACCAGCACGAGCCCATAATGTGTGATGCACAGAGACCACGAAGAAGAACTAAAGGGATTTCTTTCATTTTTTAATCTTTTTCTGAGGATTAAGGGAGATAAGCCTCTCTCTCTCTCTCTCTCTCTCTCTCTCTCTCTCTCTCATATTCATAGGAATTGTAATAGTTAGAAGAAGCTAGACAGAATGAGTACCATCCAGAGAAGAAAAAACAAAGAAAAGAAAGAACAAAGAATACTTAAATTCCATTGAAATCACTGGCTAAGTTTTTTAGGTTGTATTCAATTGCATCCTGATGGAAGAAGGCTCGTTGATGTAGCAGAGCCTTCTATGAGTGGAAGTGGGAGAATGTGTTTTACACAAATTTCTTCTTTTTCCCACAGCCCTCCCACAGCCCAGCCATGCCACCTCCCATGCTGTTCTGAAGGGTTCTTCAATCATCTGGAGAAGATTTTGGAGGACACTGCAAGCTGCATAAGAAAGCGGGGGATCACTGAAAATCACCTGCTCCGTTTCTGGCTAGATGAAAAAACCTTCTATCAGCAAAAGGACTCACAAGTGGAAATATACCATCCTTTCCCCCCTCTCTCAGAAGTGTTTGGCATGCTTAAACCAGCCAAGTGCCAGAAGCTCCAATCATAACAGGGACAACCTAGCCACAGTAGTGCATGCATTGGTAACTTCCTGATTAGACTATTGCAATGCACTCTATGTGGGGCTGACCTTGAAGATGACTTGGAAGTCGCAGCTAGTGCAAAATGCAGCACCTACTGGTACATCCCACAAAGACCATATAATGTCGGTCTTAAAGGAATTGAAATGGATGCCTATATGCTTCTGGTTGGAATTCAAGGTGATGGTAATGACATTTAAAGCACTAAATGGCTTGGGATCCTGATACATGAGGGAGCGCCTCTCCCCATATATGCCTGCCCAAGACTTGAGATCTGTTGACAGAGCCCTCCTCCATGTCCAACCAGCACAAGACATACACTATGGTGGTGCATGGGAGAGGGCTGTCTCTGTTGTGGCACCCTGGCTGTGGAATGCCCTCCGGTCTCATTTCAGCTCCTAGTTAAAACATGACTTCCTAACAAAGCCTTTGATGGCTAAATTCACCAAACTTTCACATGAATTTAATTGTTTTAATTGTTTCTACTACTTTTAAATTCTATACTGGGTTTATCTTGATTAATAGTTTAATTTGTTTGTAGCTGAGTATATTTATTGTCTTATACTGTTTTGTATGATTTTATCTGTATGCCGCCCTGAGATCCTTGTGATATAGGGCAGGATACAAATGTTTTAATAAATAATAAAGAAATAAAAGACTCATCTTTTAGCCTGAGGGCTGAATTCAGTTTTACGGAAACTCTTGGGGGCCGCATTCCAGTGGTGGGTGGATCCAAAGGCAAAAGGAGGGGGCCAAAACACCAAAAATGGATCCATTTAGCACTTGTGGCTCATGCATCTTAATACATCTAGTTTCCTGAAATCCCCCCTTTTACAACTAGATCATCACTATGAGAGTTAGATCTCCAAGTTAGTATAGGATGCCTACTTTCTTTATATGGTTCTACACATGCTGTTTCAGCATCTTCAGTACAAAAACAGTATTTTTTTCCTTAATCACCCACCCCCTCCTCTAAACTTGATTCTACTCACAAACCTGTTTATAAGATCTATGCATGTTCCGCTGTTTGTACAGGGGCTTGATACGCACTCATTAATCTCCACTTCACACAACGTCCCAGAAAAGCCATCTCTGCAGAAGCACCTGGAGAGAAGGATGATATCTAGTGAATCTTCTAACTCCAGGAGAATCAAAAAGAAACAATGAAAGATGCAATCTTGCATTCATATTTTCAGATTACTGCATCATTAAAAAATATATCAATGGATAACTTCTGAGGAACTCGTGACAGAGTTCTTGATTGTAGTGATCACCTCTATACACTGGATAATTGAGAAGCTTTGAAGTCACATTTGCGAAATAATCATCCACACATTACCCAAAACAATGCATGCTATAATCCATTGTCTTTGTCCGAAATTGTCCCCAAGTCAAATCTGACAGCTGTCAGATTTTCCTCACCTGAAACCGTTAACCCCATCCACGCAGTGGCCTTGATTTTTACATGGGCTGGAGATGCACTCATTGATGTCAGTTTCACAGTAAGTACCTTCAAATCCTGAAAGACAGATGAAGCAGGTATGGATCAGTGATCTCTGCTACTCGGTTTGAATGTCAGGATCAGTGATAACAAAGACCCAGGTGAATGCTTTCTAAATGGAACTTTAAAACACTCAAAGCATTTTTATTCCTCAGGCGTAACAGGAAATGCTTCCCCTTGGAGAATATTACATGTTGTATAATGTTGTAACACGGGGTACAAATAGGATGGAATGGAAGAAATGAGCATATGATTAAATCAACTGGGAAATTTTAGCCTTTTCTAAATGCTTCGTTAAAAAGAGGGTTGCTATCTCCAAAAGCAAAGAAAATCTGTACCATAAGATTTAATCTGGCATCTCAGTAGTGACCTATTGGAGTCAGAAAGGAAATTTCTCCACCTCGCCATAAACATCTTCCTTTCTCTTAGGCTGGCATCACAGGGGACAGTACTTAGAAACGGGTCTTGAAAGAGTTCAGCTTCTTACCAGGGCATTTTCACCTTAGGATGGATGAGTGGACAGGATTTTGTGAAAAAATATCCCCCAATGATAATGCAAGCTATCATATTGTTTTATGATTTTATTTATCAGATTCAATGTGATTTTTTAAAAAATAATAATAATAATTCCATGTTTTCTATTCTAAACCAATTTGTGAATAAATACTGAAGTTATAGACAATATGGTAGGTAAGCCGTTCCCCATCCCAATTTTTTCCTGGATCTAACTCTCTCACTCCGCCCCATTCACACCAATGGACTGTTGCTGTTTTTCTTTTTTTAGTCCCTGTAGTATGTATGTGGGAATTTGGGGGCGGGAGGAGTGGCTGACTATGAAGATTTAAACTGCCCCTACCCACATACAGTGGATCTGAATTGGGGGCCCAAACACTTACACTGAAGTAAACAAATGGTGGTGGTGCGGGGTCAGCTGATGATGACATGTTTTACATAGCATGTAGCTTATCCCTTAAATTGCTTACTTTGGAATGAGCAAGACAAGTCTCAATTAGATCTCACTTGAATTATGTAAGGCAATGTAAGAGACACGTTTAGTAAAGTGAACTGAGTATACTGAGCCCTGTCATTTGACAATGTGACTCATCGATGCAACACCAATCTGGGCCCTTTACAGTGCAAATGTCTAGGCCCTAGTAGTATGGGGAAAAGCTTGGTTTTGGTGATTTCATTTGCTCTACAATAATTGTGTATTATTATTATTATGATTATTATGATGATTATTATGATTATTATTATTATTTTGCAGCGATCCTTGTTTTTAAGAGAAGATTTGACAGTTTGCCACAGAGTTTGAAGAGTTTTGCCAGGGCCCAGCCTGCAAGCTCGCCAAGCCCTTCTTGTGTGGCCCCACTTCAAGGAGCTGGGCTGCGCGAGCCGTTGCTGAACATGCAGGAGGCTGCTTGAGCCTCACGAGCCCTTGGCAAAGCCCACTTTCCGGGGCCTCTGGAGAGTGCACAATTCCTCCATCCATGGCATTAGTGTGGCTGGAGGAATTGCGCACTTTCCAGAGGCCCCCGAAAGCATGCTATGCCATCCTCCAACCCCTATTGGTAGGGGGGTGGGAAGGAGAAATACGCCATTTCCTCAATGCTGGGAAAACTGCATATTTTCTCCCTCCACTTTAAAGGCAGCCCTTGGGGAAATTGTGTGTTTCTCCCCCCCCCCCACACACACCACCAATGGGGCCTTAAAGGCCCTGTTAAGGCCCCCATCAGCTGGGGGGGAGTGAAACATGTGATTTCCCCAGGGCTGGTGAAATTGATTATTTTCTCCCTCCACTCTAATGGCATTAGAGTGGCGGGAGAAAATATACTATTTCCCCAGCCTTGAGGAAATTGCCTATTTTCCCCCACTGCATTAATGGCTCAAGAACACTCGGGCCCAGGGTTCTCCTAATGCCAGGTATGTCCGCCTGGGCCCATGAGGGCCGGATGCAGGACGTCCACTGTCCTCGTAACCCCAGGCGAATATTCACAACAAGATGCTACAAGTTTTTTTCTGTGGATTCAACAGAATGTCAGAGGCAGTGTTTTATAGTTGTCCGTAATCACATTTATTAAATATTATTATTGTTAATAATAATAATAATAATAATAATGATTTATTACAATTCTACCTCACTCAATAGACAAAGCTGTCTGGACAGTTCACAAATCTAATAAGAAAGCTTTAGCTGCTAGTGAAGACCCATGATAGCCATGTTACACAATCTCATCCTAGCTGTAGTTTTCAGAGTTGTGTGAATCTGTTCCAACAGCACATACAGATGCTGAAGATCAAATTATTTATCTTGGAAGATGCTGCTCTAACCAAAAAAAAAAAAAGGAAAAAAGAAGAGAGCTGAGACTGGCTGTCTTTGAGCAGAAGAAAGTAAAACATATTGACAAAAGTGCATTCAAAGTTCAGGACAGTGCAGTGTGTTTTATTGCTACTGAGTAGGAAACATAGGGAGATAATCTCCAGTACTAAGCCAGTACTTCAGCATGAAATGACATTCCTCCGGGTTCTTTTTGTTTAAAGTGGGCCTTATGAAAGGACCAAAATCTATTTCTGAACAATATAAAAATAAGTAATGCCATTCTTATCATGGAAGCATGCAATCTCTGGTAAAACAGGGAGAGCGAAAGAGAGAGAAAGAGAAAAGCAATATATATTATCTAATACATTTCATTCACTGCAACTTTAGAAAATGGGTTAGGTTTACTTCTTGCTATTTTATCAGCAATCCATGATAGACATTTCTCCTTAGACAAAGGCACTTGTTACATTTACTGTTCCTTTTCTTTTTTCAGTGCCTTGTTGAATGAACATTTGATGCAAGCATCTGAAATCAGGATGCAGATCTCGATGTTGATGCGTGGTTCCATTTTATTTTCCCATTTACGTAGCTGATTTTTTGTTTTTGTTTTTTAAAGGTGAAAAGACTGAAAAGCAGAGCTTCACTTTTCAGTATTATAGTACAGTAGAGAGACTCATCATATCAAGTTGCCATGAGGGCATTAAAAATAGAAACCTTAAAAATATTTATTTCTGTCTACTTTTAATTTAAGGTGCTGGGATAGGTAGTTAATTGGTCAAATTGTTGCTGTCTTTCTTTTAATCTGTTTCATCTGAATTGCTGGAGGGAGTGCTGTTTTGGGTTTTCTTTTTGTTATTAAGTTTTGCAATTGTGATGGGATTGTTTTAGTTGTAGTTTATGTTTTGAATTGTTTAAGTGAGCTGCCTTGGGAGGTCCTGACCCCAAAACCCAGCATATAGGTTCCACTGATACATCCCTCTTGTGCATACCATGGCCTTCTGAGGCGCAGCTGAGGCAAAACCGAGGGACTTTTCTGTCAAATTCACTGCCTCAAGAACGTAGTTTATTTACTGGTATTCTGCCAATGCTTGAGCGTTTTCTCTTTCAGCAAACTCACAACTCTGTTTCTGTACAAGTTGTTATTATTATTGGCTGGCTTTAGACATTTTTTCCTCATGCTTTTTGTAGTTATTGTTATGTTGCGCCTGTTATGATTTTAATGATATGGATTACTTGTTTTGATTCTGATTGTTTGCTGGATTCTTTTAGCCAGAAGGAGGAGAAAAGCAGGATGTACAAAATATATTATTATAATATAATAATCCTTTGGTTTTTACATTTCTTCAAATTCTGTAATGCCATTCTCAGCTCAAATACATGCCAAAATGCACATAAAATTCAAGCTAAAATCCATACAAAAATATGGATTTAGTATAAAATGGACAAAAATTGATATTTTGTGGAAATATATATATATATATGTGTGTGTGTGTGTGTGTGTGTGTGAATTTTGTGCAATTGTTTTTTTAAAAATGGGGAAGGATGAATTTATGTATTAGCATGTGAAACTGACATGGACAGGGAACATCCATCTGATCCATCCACCCCTAGCTGCTATACCCCTCCTTCTGATACCATCACTATATGGCACCTGCCTACCCTTGATATCTCCACATGAGTATGTGCAGAGACATATGTGGTTATGTGAAACATGTAATCTGGCCCATTCACAGATATTGCTGAAGTGGTGTGGCAGCAATTTCTGCTGTTGTGGTTATCCCTTTTTCAGCTGTGATCAAAAATAATGTACCCAAAGATAGTCCACTTTGGATGCCTATAACCCATGCAATTAGAATTACATGAAGGAGATTTGAGATGGAGATGAAATGCATTAGCTCCATCGCCGTCCAGCCATGATGAGTTGGAGGGTGACCGTCTGCAGTGGAAAGCCTGCTCTACTTATGTAGGCTTCCCACACATTTTAGAGGCCTGGAAGTTCAGGACTGTAAAACACCTTGGGAGTCTGCACGAATAGAGCAGTCTCTCTGCTACAGATGCTTGCATTTCATGGAGGGCAATGGAGGAGCCTAGCTAGCATGCTTAATCCCACTATCCTTCATATGATTTTACTCATATGGGGTAGGGGGAGGATTAGAATGCCCAAATGGGACTAAAGAGCCCATACATACAATTGTTTCCCTCACATTCTACCACACATCTTTTCCTTACCACTTTTCAAATGATACAGATGATCTAATATACTATGAGGAAGTATCACAGGGCCAGTTCTGGTGCTACATAAAACCAGGACAGACATCTGTCTAGGTGTTTGGTTGTCTGTGTTGGATTGACATAGCACCAGAACAGGCCCTTTGATTCCAAAAGGGTAATGCCACCAATAGTGAGAGAAATTACAGAAATTAAATAGTGGCATGCTAGGGTCACATTACCGGCTAATTTAATGTGTTCCAGCAAAAAGAAATGAGTACTAACTGGGCATATTTGTTTTTGTTTTTTTAAGTCTCTATTCTGATACTTAAAGTTGCTTAGCACATGTTTTAAAATGTTAGCAACATTATTATACATTAACATCATCAGCTGCAATCAATTTTCAATGTCTAAATTATTTGCGCAAAGCAGTCTTCAGAAAACATAATCACGTAAATCCTAATTCCTGTCTTGGGCTGCAAACATAGTTTCATTCATTTAATTTATGAAACAGAATGATTTTTATTTTTCAGCAAGCTGTTTTGTAAATTGGCATATTAATTGGGTGCCTACAAATATACATTTAGTGCTAATGTATTGTTATGGTAATGATATTTAGTAGCATGTGTACTAGAGTAATAGGCACATTTAAATGCAAGTACTTGCTGCTGCTGGTCATGCAAATCAGTCTAGCTCCGGATACAAATTATAAATCAATAGTGCATGGAAATGATCTGATACAGCCCTGAAAAACAACACTTTTTAAAAACATACACACAAACAAGGTGGCTTTTTCACATTTCCAAGCAAAGCAGGACATTGTTTAGAAGAGACCTGGGGATATTTTCTGTGTTGCATTTCAGTGGTTTGACCTTGCAGCCTTTTCTGTGAGTAAACAGGTGCTACCTACTGAATTGACACAAACCTTGTGAACTTCTAGATGCAAATATTTACCCAATCAATAGCAAATAATAAATAGCTTTCCTGCTTGCAAGCAGCGACAGAAAGCAAATACCACCCATGCCATGATCTAAAATCACACTGGATTTCTCAGAAGAGAGTGTCAAATGTCTTTTAAAGAACCTAGAACTTTACTCAAGATGTTAAGTTGGGATATCCCTATATGAGCATTGAAAACCAATGTTGATGCCTTATATTTATGGAATCCACTACGAATACATTTTTAAAATTACGATGGTCCTTTCCTAGGATTGTTGGAGGTTAGGTAAGCTGATGAATCTGATGGTGGCCTCCATATGCACATCACTTTCCAAGGATTGCAACAGGCTCAGATATTTTTCTAAAAAATCTTAGATACAGTCATGATTGCTTTGCCTGTTCAATCTTCTGATCCAGGGTCCTTGAGGCAATCCAGAATGGACATCTATGGAATTCTTTCAGGGATATCTTTGTTGATCAAGAAACACTGGTTTATAAATTCTCCAAAGTACTGAACCCAACTGTTTGTTTGCAAATAAAAAAGCACTCAAAAATACACAAACATACATGCAATAAAAAATGTACACATGTTGAGAAATGCACCCCTAAACAGGCACACATTTCTGTGCAAAAAAAGATGAGCTGGACAATCCAGTGCAGAACCAGGAGGGAAGGAGCCTCTGGGTGGAAAAATGAGAAATGCAGGTTGCTTACCTGTAACTGTAGTTCTTCGAGTGGTCATCTGTGCAGTCACACACTATGGGCTCGCGCCGACGCCGAGCCTCCTTTCGGAAACTTCTAGAGCTTAGAAATATTGGCGGGAACCCCTCCCCCCTCCGTCCTATCGCGCATGCCTGGGTTCCCGCCTACCTCAGTTCCCTAAGACCGCCCTTGCAGTCTATCGTGAGGTAGCGTAACCAAAACCTTAAAAAGTCACTAAGGAAAGGAAGGAATGGCATGGCGATGACACTCATAGACTCTCAAGAGCGAGGTCTAGAGGGGACGGTGGGAGGGTTGTGTGACTGCACAGATGACCACTCGAAGAACTACAGTTACAGGTAAGCAACCTGCATTTCTTCTTCGTGGTCTCTGTGCATCACACACTATGGGCGAGTAATTAGCAACACTTACCGGAGGAGGGTAGACTCGCTGAGATGATGTCATTGTAGCAGAGATGACAATACCGCTCGACCAAAGCTAGCGTCTGCGCGCGCTCTGATGTCCAATTTGTAATGCGATACGAAGGTAGAGGCGGAGGACCATGTAGCCGCTCTACAGAGTTCAGGGATAGGAATTCCCCTGTGCATTGCTGTCGACGTGGCCAGGGCCCTCGTGGAGTGTGACCTCAATGAAGTAGGTGGGTCTCTATGTGCTAGTTCGTAGCTAAGGGTGATAGTATTTACCACCCATTTAGCGAAACGTTGGGCCGAGACAGCTTGGCCTTTCGATTTTCCTCCGTAACAAACGAAGAGGCGCCCCGATTTTCGGAATGCAGCCGTTCTGTCTTTATAGAAAGCTAAGGCCCGTCTTACATCCAACGCGTGCAGTCTGGAGCCCACCGCATCAGTCGCGTTTTGGAAAAATGTGGGCAGTACAATGTCCTGATTTACGTGGAACGTTGAAATGACCTTTGGTTTAAAGTCTGGGCCTGGTCGTAGAACAACCTTATCTTTGTGAAACTGCGTGTAGGGCGGGTCTATCATCAGAGCGCAAAGCTCCGATGACCGCCTGGCAGAGGTGATAGCCACAAGGAAGGCCACTTTGAAGGTAAGTAGTCGCAGGTCTATTGTAGCCATAGGCTCGAAGGGCTTGCTGGAGAGCGCTGCTAGGACTACCGACAAGCTCCACTGTGGAACCATCTGACGCACCGGGGGATTTATGTTCCGGAGTCCCCTCATGAAACGTTTGGATAACGGGTGAGAGAAAACTGAGTACCCTTGGATAAGGTCATGGTTAGCGGAAATGGCCGCCAGGTAAACCTTAACCGATGTGCTCTTGAGGCCTGTGTGATGTAAGGAGTCTAGAAAGACTAAAATGTCTACTATGCCACAAGAGAAAGGTGACACGCATTTCTTCTTGGTGAATGCTACGAATCTTCCCCACTTCCTACGGTATGACAGTCTAGTGGCGGGACGTGAAGACTCCTGGAGGACTGTGCGCACATAGAGTGGCAGATCTAGGTGTTGCCATCGCGACGGATTCGCCATGCTGTGAGATGCAGCTTGTGAAGGTCGGGGTGGCGAACTAACCCTTGGCTCATTGTGATTAGGTCCTCTGTCTTCGGCAATCGGAAGTACTCCCCCCTGGACAGGCGGAGGAGGGGGGCGAACCAGAATTGCCGGGGCCACCACGGCGTCACCAGGATGGCGTCCGTCTTCCTGAGTTGTAGAATCGGCAGTGCCCTTGGGATCAAGGGAAATGGTGGAAAGGCATAAACAAGGTTCTGTCCCCAGGAGGTGTTGAAAGCGTCTCCCAGGGAGCCCCTTCCCACGCCGGCCCTTGAGCAGAAAGCACTGCAGACTGCATTTTCCGCAGACGCGAAGACATCCAGGCACGGGCATCCCCATCTGTCGAACAGAATTGACAGAGCTTGCTGCGACAGGGACCACTCGTGCGTCGCAGGGAAAGTCCTGCTGAGGTCGTCCGCTTGCACGTTGTCTGCTCCGGCGATGTGAACTGCCGACAAGCGCAGCCTGTGGAGGATTGCCCATTCGAAGATGTTGAGCGTGAGTTTGAGCAGGCTCCGGGAGCGCGTCCCTCCTTCCTTGTTCACGTACCAGACCACTGACATATTGTCGGAAATGATCCTGACATGGCGGCCCGTGATATAGTCTCTGAAGGCTAAGAGCGCTTTTTGCACTGCTAGTAACTCCAAAAAGTTGATGTGATGTTTCTTGTCTTTTGGCGACCATTCTCCTTGCACCTTCAAATGGTCGCAATGGGCTCCCCATCCCAGTCGTGAGGCGTCCGAGGTTATTGAGACTGACGGCCCCGCTGTGACGAAAGGGAGTCCCCCCGAAAGGTTTTGCGGGACAGTCCACCAACGAAGGGAGTGACGTACGGCGTGAGGGACCTTTACTCTGACAGAGTTCGGCTGGAGCAGCGGATCGTAGACGTCCAGCAGGAACCGCTGTAAAGGGCGCATCTTTAGACGGGCCCACCGGACTACAAAGACCGCTGAGGCCATAAGCCCTAATAGTTTCTGGAGGGTAATTACTTTGTGGGAGGCGGAAGACAAGACCCTCTGCGCCAACATTTGAATTTGAACGCCCCTTGGTTGGGGGAGAAAGGCTCTCGCTTTCGTAGAGTCGAGGAGGACCCCAATAAACTGTATTGCTTGGACGGGGGATAGAACCGACTTCTCCATATTGACCACGAGGCCTAGGCTGTGCAACAGCGCCATTGTGAGTTGGACGTCCTTTAGTGCCTGACGCTCGGATGGCGAGGCGATCAGCCAGTCGTCCAAGTAGGGGTAGAGCTCCACTCCTGCCGAACGAAGGTGTTGGGTGTCAGGTGCTTCGTAGACAATTCACAGGGCTGGCCCTGTGAATTGTAGACTGAAGACTTGGCAATTTGTCATGAGAAAATGTATCTCTGCTTCTCTGGTATGTGCTTATCTCAAATGGTAGGCCGAAGGCCTTGAAGGTTCTCTGAGAATTAAACTATGCTTTGCAAAGGTGGGGGCTATCTTCTTCACACTGTGGCGTCATCAGAAGAGGTTGAACCGTGCCGCCCTGTTGGCACGTGAATTTAGATTACAGGCCTGAAGCCTTGTCTATCAAAGTAGCTTAGAATTTGCCCAGCCTCCACACTATATTGCCTTGGTCCTGAGAGTAATTCCGTTGCTAGGAATTATCTCGTATATCCTCTTGCTGCTCTGCTACTGCTGTGAGTTACTATTCTGATTTGGAATTGTGAGATGCACTCTATACATGTTCTGTTAATGTTTGGACATGTTACTTCTAAAGAACTTTGCCATGAGAAGTGCACTGTGGCTTTTCATAGATTTGGACTTGAGATTACTGTTCTAGATTCGTGTTCTATAGCTTGCTGTCTCTCTCCATGGAGCCAAAGTTACGGGCAGAGGGAGGCAGAAGCTGATCGTTGCTGTTCTGAAACTTGTGTGTGTGTGAGACTTGTGAGAGGACCTTCCTCAGAGCTAAAGCTACGTGAATTGGGAAGGCTCCCTAGGTCGAAGAGGTTCATTTCCTGGCTTCTGGCTTCCGTGGTCAGCTCAGCGTTCCCTGACAGGCTGAGTGAAGATTTAGTTGCCAGTTGACCGTTATACTACTGTTAGGAGGCCTAATCCTAGAGTCTCTCTATGTTCCAGAGGATTCCAGTGCAGCGTGGCCGCTCCTGCCCTCTAAGGACTAGAGTTAATCTCTAAATGTCAGTCCCTGAGTGAGTGCTGTTCTCATTAAGCCATTCTACCTGAAAGCTGTGTGGTCCGTCTTCAGCTTCAAGTGTGTGTTTGCAGAAATGAAACCGTTATGCTTTGAATCTCCGTGTGATTACAATAAAAGAAATCTCACTGTTATTGTTGTGTATCAGTGTACCTGAAGTCGTGAGCAAGAACTTTAGAGAGTTAGCCAGAGTCATGACAGAAGGTGAGCGCAGACTGCCGCCATGCACTTTGTGAACACCCTTGGGGCAGTCTTCAACCCAAATGGGAGGACGGTGAACTGAAACATGCGTTTTCCCACTATGAACCGGAGGAAGCGCTGATGGGACTGATGAATAGGTATGTGGAAGTACGCGTCTTTTAAATCTACGAGAGTGAACCACATATTGCGACGGAGGAGGGGCAGTATGGAACCCAGTGTGATCATCCTGAACTTTTTTGCGTGTAGGAATTCGTTGAGTAGCCGCAAGTCCAGTATAGGACGAAGGCCGCCGTCTCTCTTCGGGACCGTAAAGTACCGGGAGTAGAACCCCGTGCTTGCTTCCGTGATGTTGACTGGAACAATGGCTCCCTTTTGGAGGAGGGAGGCTATTTCTTGTTGTAGAGTGACAGAGATTGGTGTACACTTCAATCGACCTAGCACTGGGATCGCGGCGAACTCCAGCAAGTATCCCCGACGAATGATGTCCAGCACCCACTTGTCCGTCGTAATATGGGTCCAGGCCTCGTAGAAGGGACGGAGTCTGTGGTTGAAATGCAGCGCTGGATAAAGTCCCAATTGGGGGGAGTCAAAGATGATGCTTCGATGTGGATTCCTGCCTCGCCCGTTGCTGGCGGGGTCTGCCCTGTGAAAATGCCCTCTGTTGGCGGAACGCAGGCTGCGCGGGTTGAAACCTGGACTGGCCTTGCTGCTGACGAAATTGTGGCTGACGGTGCTGGTAGGAAGTCTGCCTGGGCCACCTACGCGAACGGTAAGGCTGATGGGGTTGGGGAGGGTAAAATCCCATTTTCTTAGCGGTCACCCTCGCCTTCTGGATCGTGTCCATCTGCGAGTCCGTTGAAGCGTTAAATAGGCCCTCGCCATCAAAAGGCAAGTCCTCAATCCTGGCCTTCGTTTCCTGAGAGAGATTCGAAGAGCGGAGCCAGGCATGCCTCCGTAAAGCCACCGACGCCACCATCGATTTGGAGAGACAATCTGCCAAATGCCGCGCGGTTGAGAGCTCTTGCCTCGCCAGTGCCGTAGCTTCTTGCTGGAAGATCTGGGCTGCAGCCTTTATTTCATCCGGCAGGTGAGCGTGCAGTGCAGTCGCTTTCTCCCATAGGAAGAGGTGATATCTAGCCATGAGGGCCTGGTAGTTTGAAATTTTGACCGCTAGTGCGGAGGACGCATAAACTCTCCTACCGAAAGCATCCAGCTTCCGGCCTTCTTTATCCACTGGCGCGGAATGGGACTTAGATGTACGCCCCTGGGCCGATTCCACGATTACTGAGTTGGGCTTCGGATGTTGGAACAAGAAACTAGCATCCTGCTCCTGCAGCTTATACTGGGCGTCGACCCGTTTTGAGATGGGTCCAGTGGTTGCTGGTGTTTTCCATGACTCCTTCAGAGTACGTAGAATAGTGGGAAGGATAGGCATTGCCACCGTGGAAGAGGCCTCCCCGTACATAACATCATAAGCTATGTCCGCAGGAAGTTCCTCCGACTCAGGGACTTCTATACCCAAGGACTGGGCTAGGCGTTGCATTTGGTCCAAAAACGAGACCACTTCCACAGAGGGAGAGGCGCGCTTGTCGGAGCCGAGGTCCTCTTCCGGTGAGGGCTGGGAAGGGTGAGCAATCACCGAAACCTCTGAAGAATCGGAGGGATAGTCCTCCTCCGAGTGAGAACTGGGAGCTCTGATGCACATTGCGCCCAGTGGTGCCAGAGGAGAGCCAGGGCGCTCTTCGGCGTGTGGTGGTGCCGAAATCGTTGCCGTGGGCGAATGCCTGGGAGGCAGAGGAGGAGCGGCGAAGCCCTCTGGTTCATAGAGCCTTTCCCCCGTGTACTGGTCGAAGAGGGGCATTTTATGTGGATGCTTTGTTTGGGAGGTCCACGAGTGGGTTGATCGGGTGGAAAAATGATCCCAGTCGTCTGCTTGGACCGGCGAGTGGTGGACCTGCGCATCCACACACCTAGTGTGCTGAGGTGAGAGAGACTGGTGCGAGGGTGCCCAAGGTGAAAGAGGGGCATAGCGCCGATCCTCCATGTCCGATGATGGCGGCGACACCGCTGGATGCGCTCTCGAGGTCGTCTTTTGCTGAGGAGCTGTCGGTCTCGGTGCTTTCGGTACCGAGAACCGATGGTCGTCTCGCTGCGTCGGTGTCGGCGGTGTCGTTATCGAAGGCCACGAAATCGGCAAGGAGACCGACGCCGCTGGAGATGGCAAGCGGCGACCCATCGGTACTGGGGAGCTGGTCGGTACCGATGCCGGCTTCGACGTCGATCTTGGCTTCGATGCCGGTACCGGTGACGGCTTCGGTACCGGTTTCGGCTTCGGCTGTTGGGGTCGCGCAGTCGGCGGGGCCATCTTCGAGTCCGCGGAACGGTCTCCCGACGTCGACGTCGACGGCGACTTTCTTTTCTCTTTTTTCTTGCGGGCATGCTCAGACTTGGACCCGCCTTTCGACTCTCCTTTATGTCGCTTCGCCTTGCCCGCATCCGCGGGAAGGGAGGACTTAGATTTGGCAGGCCGAGCAATCTGCGTCACCGGCGCCGCCGGGACCGCGCTCGGCATCGGGACCGGTGCATCCACCGTTTCCAATGCCGCCTTCCATAGTAGGGCTCTGAGCTTATTAGCCCTGTTTTTGCGGGTTTGTCTGGAGAAATTGAGACAATGGGCGCATGTATCCACCATATGGGCTTCACCCAGGCAAAGGAGGCACTTGGAGTGTCCATCGGATAACGTTAACTTTGCCTTGCAGCCCACACAAGCCTTAAACAGGGAGGTCTGCGCCATTTTAGAGAAGAAGGGCGGGAAGAACGGGAGCTTTGCTGCTGCCCCGGAGAACCCCAACGATAGGGCCAACAAATGGGCCACTAACTACAGCCTATGAAAATTATCTTATGTATATATAGACTCTAAAACTAATACAGGTAAAGATAGAATATTCAAAGAATTATTAATTAAATTTTTTTTTTTTTTTTTTGGAGATTAAGAAAGAAAAGGAAGAAGAAGAATTTTAAGCCTAAAAGAGAAGAAGAAGAAGAAAACTAGAGTTTTAAGGTAATCTAAGCTATCTACTTATCAGAGGAAGTTCCCCAGGAGGCAACCAGCAAGGCGGTCGAAAAGGAACTGAGGTAGGCGGGAACCCAGGCATGTGCGATAGGACGGAGGGGGGAGGGGTTCCCGCCAATATTTCTAAGCTCTAGAAGTTTCCGAAAGGAGGCTCGGCGTCTGCGCGAGCCCATAGTGTGTGATGCACAGAGACCACGAAGAAGAACTTGAAACGAGATTGCGCTTGACAGACTTGTCCTTCCTTACCTGGCATATGTCCTCTTCTGTTCTTCTCTTCCCTTGCACTTCCCTGTCACCAACTGCAACCTCTCTTAGATCTGTAAGATGTGACTAGAACAGCTTCAACTTCCCAGCTACATCTCCAGGCAGGAGAGAAGCGGGTGGCCCTTCGGCTCAGGCTGTTCTTGCAATTCCAGCTTCATTCTCTCCTGGCCTATATGCATGCCGTCATCTCCCATGCACAGGGTCGTGCAGAGCTGGTAATACGCCCAGGCCAGATGGGAAGTGTGTGCCCCCCCATTTCAAACTGCTCATTAAATATTTTTTAATCAGTGGCACTGATTCAGTGCTAAATACATATATGAACTAGAACGATTTATAAAAAAGGTAATGGAAAGCACTTTCATTTAAGATGTAAGACATCACTTCTTCGCATTCAGAATTCCACGATGGACGGCTTCTGTGCTGTTTGTTCAAGGCAGGCTCCTCACTTCTCGATGGGCTGCTAACACTGCGGAAGCAGTAGCCTAAGCTAGGGGGAACCTCCTCGTCGGAGTGCCCCCTCAAAATCATGGGCCCCGGGCCAACTGCCCCCCCTGCACGGCCCTGCCCATGCAGCTGGCGCAGGACTTGTCCATATACTCAAAGCAAACACCAGCTGATACTGCCTCCAGCTCCCCCTTTTTAGAAATGTCTCAGAATTTTGTTCCGCTTGGGGTTTTATAACAAATCCAGAACTGCAATTTTCTTCATGAACAAAGTGGAAAGAACTTGATTATTATTTTTTAAAATAAAAATAAAAATGAATGCGGGAGAACCAGATAGATTTGCCTAACCTTACCCTTTTTCAACAACAGCGTGTTCCCTATTTGGCTCTGCCTCATGACCAATAAGACAGTGGTATGTCTTGATTTTTCTAGGGAATGTTCTATCCAGGTTACTCACCTACCGTACAGCACCATCTCAAAGACCAACTTCCTCCTCACCCCTTAGCCAAACGTTTGGCCCTTCTCTCCCTCCCTTGCCAGTGGCTTACCTTAGCTGGTTGGCCTGCCTGAAACTCACACTCTGCTCCACCACCAGAGAAGAGTTAGAGGCATCTATATCTAAAAAGGCCAACACCTTTACACTGTGCCTGCAGAGCTCCATATTGGCTGCTGCTTACGATTACTGGGGCAACAATAGAGCCCAAGAATGTGTGTAAAGGGGGATCCATGCTCCATTGCATGTGTCCCTGGTTGGTAGTTGACACTTTGCTGTCTGTAAGTCTGGGCAGGTGACCCATTATTCTGACTGATTAAGGAGTATCAGTGGAAGCCTCTCCACCATAGACAAAGCTCTTTTGCCAACAGTTGCCTAACACACACATACCATCACATACATTTGTTGCTTTATACTCTATGCTTGCATTAACTGTAGTTCCGCAGACAACAAAACGGACAATATTCCAAACTGTGTAGTACGCAACAGTTTGATAAGTAGTACCATTTACCTTTTTGGCAGATACAAAATGGCTTCCCATCAACTTGCGCCAAACAAGTGGAGTTGTTTATACATGGATTGTAGGGGGCATCACATGGATTGTAGCGAAACTGACAAATTCTTCCGATATAAAATGGAGGACAAACACACAGAAATTGCCCGTAGACTGTGGACTCATAGCAGGTGGCCCCATTCAAACACGGTTCCGAATTGCATTCATTTATATCCTCACTGCAGTGTTGTCCTGTCCAGCCTTCTGCACACACACAACTAAAGAAAAACAGTGGATAATACAACTAAGTAAAAGTATTTCTACTTATAATGGTCACCTCTATCTGCCACATTACTTTGATTGCGTTTTTATGAGTATTGACTTCAAGCTTCCCAGGATATATTTTTTTCAACAGGTGAAAAATATAACCCTAGTGGAACAAAATAAATCCATATCAGAGAAAGAAAAGATAGGAGAATGTGTTTTAAAATGTCACAAACATTGTAACACATAAAGCACAGGCTGCTGCCCCACCATATTCAAAGTTAATTGGTGACTAGACATGTATGTATAGATCTAAATTGTGCATATCACGCCTTTTGTATAATTCAAGGCTGCTTACAAATACAATTCACAGCATTGTAAAATACCAATCATGAAACAAATTAAACAACAACTGAGCAAATTAAATAGCAAAGCCTAAAAACAAATGGACAGTCAACAGCTAAGAGTAGATGAATATTAATTGCCATTAAAGCTTGAGTGAACCAAACAGACTTAGCACAGTGGCTAAAAGCTAATAACAATTGCACTGGGCAAAAGTGGTTAGAGAGGACGTTCACCAAGCACAAGGAGGAACTCCAGTGACAAAGCAGCAGGATAAAAAGAAGTTCACCCTACACACAAGGAGAAAGTAAAGGCTACTCGTTTATATAATTCATTTAATTTTAAAATCATCAGCTAAAGTCAAAACAAGAGCACAGCAAACAGAACTAAATCCCAGGGGAGAAAAACCTCCAGAAACTGAAAGTTCATGTAGCCTTCTGTAGTAGAGAAGTCAACATTGTTGCAGAAAACATCAACCTGATACTTAGATTGAACTTCTAACAAGGGTTACAGTGCAGACCCAGCTAGTGGGAAAGTCTGTTTAAAAACAGAAAGTGTCAGCTTAACTTTCAGTTCAGGCTCAGTGCAGGCTCTCTTTTTTAAAGTCTTTACGTGCAGCTCCTACATTAAAGTCCAAATTAAGGATTCGACTTTTTTTGTTCAGTTTTAAAATCCAGTCTAGAATGCGCATATATAGACAGGCTCATAGTGACTCAGCCCCTTGCATTCCTAGAAGTGCTCAACCTACATCTTTTCCTAAATTTCCTTTCCCAGGAAAAAAGGTAATAATAATAATAATGATAATAATAATAATAATAATAATAATAATAAGCCAGCAGAGGTATGGGGGCCATCAAGATTATTGCATTGACTGACTACTATCTGCCTACTGAGTAGTAATTGTGGGTGGGTGTTCAGTGCAATCAGCTCCTGACCCTCAGGGAACAGGCCTCTTCCCTTGAATCCAAGGTTGATGACCTAGAGAAGCTGAGAGAGGCAGAGAAGTTTCTGGACACCATGGTTGCCATACTCGGGCCAATTAAAGTCCAAAACATCTGGAGGGCATCAGGCTGGGGGATGTTGACCTATGTGCATACAACAACCTTCACTTTACAGAAGCTCCCTGCCAAGCTTGGACAGCAGGAAAACATGATGGCACAGGTGCAGCCACTAGGCAAAGCCTTCCTCTCCTTGGTTATGCAACTGCTCACCATGAGCACACAAAAAGGACTTTCATCTCTTGCATTCTTTCTAACTGTATGTATATTGATTTATTGATTTATGGGATCCTGATTGATTTGGGTCCCCATTAAATCACTTTGGTTGACAAAGTGAGTCAAATCAAAAAGGATCAGTTTTAGGGTGACCAGATTTTGGAAAGCAAAATCCTGGTCCAAAATGGCCACCCCACCAAAGCAGACCCCCCCGAACATAAAATAAAAAAATTAAAAAGGCCGCCCGCCATGCGGCCAACAAGCAGACACCCCCCGCCAACCCCCCACCCAAAACAAACCCCCCCCCACCAAGCCACCCACCCCCCAAAAAACCCAGCCCAGACCTACCGGGTCCTCTGCTGCCACTGCCGATCTCCTCCACTGCTGCGTGACCCCCTGCAGCCCCCTCACCCTTCTTTCCCTGCTCCCGGGCTCCCTGGAGGTACCTGAGGAACAGCAACAGCAGGAAACAAGTGCTCAGTGTTAGGAAGCGTCAACAAATTCCTTGTCTGGTGGCTAAAGCAGTTAGCCACCAGACAAGGAATTTGTTGATGCTCCCTAACACTGAGCACTTGTTTCCTGCCGAGGGGGAGCAGCGTGGGCATTTTAGGGCAGGAGGAGAGCTGATCCTTTTCCCAATTTGCCCCCGCTGCCCCCCTGTCGGCCCGGATTGCCCCAGTTTTCCTGGTTAGGACCGGGAAATCCAGGGCGATCTGGTCACCCTAATCAGTTTAACAGTTTATTGATTACACAAAGATTATATATCTCTGTGTAGAAAGAATATACAAAGAAAACCCATGTCCTTTCAGTGACAAAGCAAACCTTTGCCACAGCCAATAAGTATTCTTGGGTCCCCACAGATGCTCCCTTCAAGACTGGCAAAAGTCCCCAGGCTGGCAGTGCGCAATTCCCCCTTGGAGTGAAAACAAATTGGTTTGCTTTGTTCTCAGATTACATAGCCTTCTCTCTCATATGGTTTTAGAAACAGATGTGCCTGGGAAATTAATTGTCTTTCCTCAAAGAGAGAGGCCCCAACAGCCTCCCAGCTCATGGTTGAGATAAGACACTACATCCTTATCTCAGAGGGGTGAGGTAACCAGGTATGTTATGTATAGTTGTTGACATATGGAACTGTACTTGCATGGTAGAAGTTAAAATGTATTAGAGGCCCACTAGAGAAGATGTCCATCAAGGGGCCTACCTAAGTTAGCTAAAGCCTGCTAAATTCAACTCAGCGTGTTAAGCTACACAAGGTTTATGCATTCAGAGCACTATATAGGACACAGCTATGGGAGTTCTCTATATTCTTCACCAGTTCTTCCAGTATAAAATCCACTATAGTATGTTCCTCTGCTTCTCTCTTAATCTCTCTCTCTATCAAATACAAAAACCTTGGTGTAAAATGTGTTGTGATGTAGTAGAGCATACACAGACTGAGTTCTGTTCGTTAAAGTGTACACAAGGCCGGCGAAAGGCAGTATTGACGACATCGCAAGGCCAGTTTTAATTATGTGACACAAATATGCAGTGTACTGATAACCTTTATTATTATGCTCTCAAAGGGTTTTGGTGACAGCTATGACACATTAGAAAAAGCCACAAGATCAGTTGACATTTCCAACATATTTTGAATGAAAATTCAGCAAATCAAACCCTCCCCCCCCAACACACACATATTAGAAGCTGCAGCTTTTCCATATTCAAACACCGGTGGGAGAGAAAAGGGGGTGTATGTATGGGTGTATTTCACCATGTCTGAATTCCAAACATAAAATGAATGGAATTGCTTCTCAAGGCCTGTCCTTCTCTGCAGCAAGATGACTTATAGTAATGATACAAATGAGGATAATAACATGCACCTGTGTTTTCTCTCTAAATAACCCTCATGGTCCTGTTTATATGGCACACGTTCATACTTTAGTTCTTGACATTTTAATCAGCAATAACAATCTGGGGGACTTTGGTGCCAGTGAGCCAAAATAAAAATCAATATATTTGGTATCAGAACAAGGATGCCTTTTGGAAAGAAAGGATTTTTGTTTTCTCTTCTGTGCTTCACTAAAGCAAAATGTCATACTTCTCCTATTTGGGGGAGAAATAAACTGCATTTTTTTCTTCTCCCTGCCTCAATGCTACTGGAGTTAAATGTTGCCCTTTTGTCCTACAACAGATGTGAAGTATCACAAATTATGCCATTCTGTGAAGAATGTGACAGGCTGAGTTCCATGGTGGGCTTTTTTTAAATGCCTTTCAACTACCAGTTGCCTATGGTAATAAACCACCTGGTCCAATCCTGTTCATCAGTAAACTGACACCATTTTGTTTGGTGGGTCTTTTGGATGCCCTAAAATAAAAACAAATGATGAGGAAAGACTACTTCTGCTTTAATGCTTGGGATCAACCTGGGTGCCCCAAGCAAGGTTCTGGGTTCCCCTTGATTATCTGGGTATGAAGCACTTTCCAAGGAAGTGTGTAACCAACAATCTAGGCAGCCCTTAGAGAGAACACTTACTGAAAAAGAAATATTATAGAGAAGATGCAGAGAAAAACAGCAGAAAAAATAGCAAAATAAAGTAATACAGAAGCAGTTGCCTTTCTTCACAGCTTGGAGAAGATGGGATTAACAAGAAGGGTCCAACATTAAAAAATGCTGTTTCTCAGGCCATTTTACAAACTTCACACTAAGGCTGACTTCCTGAGTTCTAGGCCATCCAGAACCTGGAGCTACTCCAGTTAAGCCATCCTCATGGATGTTGTCAGATGTCAACTTCAAATGTATGGAGATTCAACGTTCTTGTCATTGTCGATTTTGTTTTGTTTTGCTCAAAGCTCTTGTATGGGGAGAAATGGAAGACTCCAACTTAGGCAAACTGAGAGGGAAATAAATGGTGCCTCTACAAGAGCGATATAAAGCTCTTTCAAAGCGCATTACTGATTTTACCTCCACATGAACAGAGCGCAAATCAAGGGTTGAGGCGCTTTTTCTGTCCGATTATGCGCATTATCGAATGCGTGTTAAATAGCAAGTTTTAATTTACTGCAGGAGTTAAAAGCACCTTATGACCATGTAAACAAGAGATTCTCCACATGTAAACAACTTTAAAGCGCATTTCATACAACCGTTAATGCGCTTCACCACCTCCCGTGTATAGGGATTAGGCGTAAAAGCGATTGGGAGAAGATGCACATGATCGGCCAACCGGGCGTCAAACCGAAATCTTGTAAAGGGGATCACACACCCTGCTGCTATTGATTTAGCTATATAGGAAAACAACACATAATTAAGGTTTGGAATTCAATACCACAAGTTGTATCAGCTTGGATGTCTATAAAGGGGGAAAGTAGATTCTGGTTGAACATTAGAAGAAACTTCTTAATGGTAAGAATAGAGGCTAGGGATGTGCTAGATCTGGATTTCCTGCATCGAGCAGGGGGTTGGATTCGAAAACCTAAAAGGCCCCCTCCAACTCTATGATTCTGGATGCAGAAAAGGGCACACAGTAAAACCATCATTGGCTGGGGGAACAGCACTGGAGCCCCGAAAACCCATCCACTCTTCAGTCTTCCATTATACTCTCCCACGTATGCTTTCATTGTCCATGCTAAGAAGTGACACCACGCTGCCCTGCCAAACAATGTTCTACACTGAGTAAGTCTGAATGCTATTATAGAGAGTCTCTTAACTCATACGTTGTTTTTATTATGCTGTATTTTTATTATTGTACGCCACCCTGGAATCCATTCAGCTGAAGGGTGGTCTAAAATGTTAAATACATAAACAAACAAATAAGGATGTCTCAAGCTTCATAAATATACAAAAATTCTCATCCATCCATCTTGCAACAGGACTTTGCTGAAGCATCTGGTAGGGAAAAGGAGAGCAGGGAGGGAGGAGGATTGAAAGAGAAGAACAGGTGAAAGACTTGCTTCTTTAAAACAGTCTGCCCAGGTAACAGCATGTCCCATCCACAACTCCAGGTCCCTGTGCCAATTAGAGTTGGGCAACTAATGAATGGAATCGTGTGGGATGGAGTGGGCAGCCACACGTCTGCCTGGGAACATTGGCAGTGGTGTAATGGTCAATTTTGAATTGTCCCTGTAGCCACACCCCCAAGAGAGTGCAAACAATCAGGGAACTGTGTTAATCCATACCAACAAACCAGTTCTGGCAGTTTTCATCTCCACCAGGAGCAGGTCTTTTGTAAAATTAATGGGTTTTAATTGCCTATTCAAGATCAAACAACCCCAAAATACTTTGCATTAGTACAGGGAAAAATCATTTCTTCCCTTCTAATGTTAGGATGGCCACTACACTCAGGGGGAACAGGGAATTCTGTGGGTGGTGGCAGATGATGTAAGCATTCCTGCTAATAAAGAAGTGCTGATGCTGTGTCTCTCCAAACTCAGGCTCCAGTACAGCTCTGAACATTAATATTTACATTGTGAATCACAAGGATATTTTAAATGATGCAAAATAATAATAATAATAATAATAATAATAATAATAATAATTCCAAAAAGGAGTAACTCAAAGCAGTTAGTGGAGCACAGAATTGGTACTCAGCACTTCTCTTGAATAGTATGTCCAGTTAGAAAACAGACATTGAAATACACAACAATTAGGCCTGACCACTTTGCTGGATTTCTAGTGGTGACCAAACAAAGTCTCCCATTTTTAGTTATATTCTGAACGCATCGCTTTAAAATGTGGATAAAGAAACATAATATCAGAACCATTGCTAAAAATCACTGAAGTACACAGCATTGTTTTGGGTCTGGAATGAAAATGTATAGGGCTAACTGCATTAGTTCCAAGCCTCCAGCACCTGTTTTCCTTCCTAACAGAATCCCCACATGACTTCACTTGGTGTGCTTTTCCGTTCCTAAGTAATGCCAGCATTATAATCCAGGATTTTCTCCTTCAGATGATCATGGCTGGAATTTATTGTTACATGGAGCTGTTGAAACTGCTTAATGAATCACTGGCTTGCAGTTTGCAATAATGTCATATTTCTATTTGCTGAGACAAAGAGCTACTAGGTGTTTATTATCTTGGAAATTTTCAGTGGCTTTTTTGTTGCAAATTGAAAAGCAAATGCAGTAAGTGCCTGCCAAACAAAATTTGCCGCTAGTAGTGGCAGAAGATGTTTTACATTAGAAAGAAGCTGCCAGATTTTGAGAAAACGCCCTCATGAAACCAACGGAGCTGACCATACCACGGCAGAATCTATACTACTGCTTTAGAATGTTTTAGAACAGTTTTGACAACAGTTCGGGCCCAGGACACATTGCATATACAATTTTCAAACTGTTTTTAAAGTGTTATATCCTACTTGGTGTAGATCTGGGCCAGGTCCTTCTAGAAGAGCCATGTTGCATCCCATTGTCTGATGGGAGATAAACAAAAGCAAATGGGCTTTTGAAGTTTGGTGTTTTTGCCAAGCTTGCTGAAGGATCAATCAAAGCATTTGTCTTTTCCATGGCTACAGGTTCTTCTGCTGTACAAACTATTCAAGGCCGAAGGATAAGAAAGCAGTCTCAAATCTGCTTTCTCTTAAGCATCCCAAAGGCAGAAAGTGGGCTTCTAGCTTAGACCCTTAGGCCACATACATTAAATCCAACTCTTTTGGCAATGGATACATTAAATTGTTCTTCTTTCATCGCTTCCATCTTATCATTCAGTAGTTTTCAATTTAAAAATCCTGCATTGGGTTGATGGGAAAAAAACAATGGCCAAGTTCACCACCTGGATCAGATGGCAAGATCACTCACCCGAATTAAGTGCTCTTTACATGCCATTGTTCAAAACTCTTTCACTATATGTTGGCTTTCCTGTGCATATAGTTAATACCCTTGAAAACCAGCATTTTGGACTAATCAAAGTTGCCTAATATTGGAGCCATCACTAGCAAGGGATGCTAGAGAATCTTGCTTGATCCACATTTTTAAGCAAACCAATCAAAATTTCATTACCGGGATTAATATGCGTATTAGAGCATGGTTATCCTTCAGGAGGACTGGGAAACCTATTTCAGTTTGAGGGCCAAATTGCAATCTGGTAAAAGTCTCAGGGGCCACATTCCATCTGTGTGACTAATACCAATTTTATACCTACTCACAAGTAAGCAGGACAAGACTCTGGCCCAATTCAAAAGACACCGTTAACCATGGTGGCTAAAGGGTTTTAGTTAAGCAACAGAGTTGTGTAATCTGACATGCGTTTTCCTTATTCAGGTGCCTCCTCTAACCACATTGTGGTCGGCCTCACTAACCCTGTTCTGCAGCAGGGTTAGCGGCATTAACTTTGGCTTAAGGTGTCATTTGACATGCACCTGTGGTTAAGGAGCCAAAATCATAGAGCTAACAGTATAGAGTGGCCTAAATAGCCTAAATCATGCAACTACCAGCTCTCTTAGCTCAAGGGCTGATGGGATACAAGGTGGAGCATTCAGGCACTCATCTAACTGCTTTGTGATTAGCGTGTGGTTAAGGGAACAGGGAACTGGACAGAGTTAATGGTGTTGTGGTTAAGCTAACCACAGAGCCCTCAATGTTAGGATGACCAGATAAAATCCAGGTCAGGGCTCATGTAACTTTAACAGTTGTAGAGAAAAAGGAATTTCAGCCAGTGTCATTTGTATGCAGTTAGTTCCTGGTGAAATTCCCTCTTCATCACAACTGTTAAAGTTGCAGGGGCCCTGCCTTCTTTTGTATATGGTCACTCTAGTATAGTGCCTGCACCTTTAACTGATGTGATGAAGAGGGAATATCACCAGGAACTAATTGCATACAAATGACACTGGCTGAAATTCCCTTTTCTCTACACATGTTAAAGTTACACGAGCCCTGACCTGGATTTTATCCAGTCAGCCTACTGAATGTCGTCTGAACAGACTCTATATCTACTGAGAAGTAAGCAGGACTCTGCAGCACTTTTAAAGCATCCCCAATACCAAGGTCAGTATCCAATGGGGTGCAATTGCTAATATAAATTACATTGCACTAGCCTAAGCTGCTCTAGCGCAGCACCAATAGCATTCGATGGTGCACCAATTTCCTGATTTTATTCCTAACACTATTAGCACTGGGCTAGAGCAGTTTATGCTAGTGTAACATAATTTACTTTAGTGGTTGCTCTGTGTATTCAGAAGTAAGCATGACCAGCATGTCTATTCACAAGGAAGCAGAGCCAGCTTCTGCATGTTCACTCAGACGTAAGCAGGACATGCCTCCAAAATAAACAGAACTGAATCACTTAGCAGCTTCCTCTATAGGAAGTTTTCCTTGGCATGGAAAACCTCTTCTCTCTGAATAGCAGGTGATAGAAGATGAGATTTTCCTGCCAGAAGAAGCTGGCATGCCATACGAGGAATCCCTGTGGGCTGTATCTGGCCCATGACCTGGAGGTTCCCCATGCCTGTCCTTCAGATTCTGCCCTTTGCTGAATTTTGTGTTGCAGTTCTAAGCTTAAAAATTACACACAACAATGCAAATATTAGGGAGAATTGTCCACAAAACTGTGTTGGTTAAGGAAATTTGCGCATAAAAATAAATGCAAATTGTCATGCACTTAAAAAATGCAAAACTATGCAGAAATTGGATTGAATGGACTTGAATACATACAAAACTCATATAGACTGGTTGTAGATTAATCCATACATCCCTATTGCTAGCTAAAGCATACTCAAATAAAGATACTGCATCCATATTCTGTTATGTAAAAATCTGCATTCTAAAAACCTACAAGTATAGCTCATTTGTAGGGTGCCCTCCCTGCAAATATGTGTACAATGGAAAAAGCAAAGGGGTTATAATGGATAACAGCACTTTGAAATCATTTCTGTGTCACTTACATTTTAAAATGGTCTTTTCTTATTGGAGCATCTTTTAGCATTGGCTTGATATTCATTCTTACTCTTTAAAAAAAAAGTCTACCTTTGTATATTTAAAACTGATCTTTGCCATATGCTGAAGGTACAATGGCTTATTCGTATTTCCTTTGTAGCTTGCCTTTCAAACCCACCTATTATACATTTTTAAGTTTCGGAATTCACAAGGATTAACCCTTTTTGAAGTCTATAAAAAGACTCTTCCAAACACAGGTATTTCTAGCATTTCCATTTCTTTACAAAGCTGAAGATAAAAGAGGATATTGACCCCATATAAGCAGAAAGGCATTTGATAGGAGAGAGCTGGAGAGAAAGATAAAGGAAGGAGACTTTTTTTAACAGTGCAAGTATATGCCTTTACATGTACATTCTTATACAGGGAAACCTTCGAGGGCTTATGTATTTTTTGTTCCATCCAATTTAATTGGTTCAGCCCTCTTTGCCTTGTCCCTTTTCTAATTTCCTAGGATTCATTTCCTCTTTTCTATGTCTTTCTTATCATAGCATTCCCACTCATAATCTCTTCTATAACAGCAGTAAAAGGGCATGGGTTTAATATATTGTCTATTAAGTGACATAGCACATGAGTAAAAATAATCTGAGGCAGATTATTATGCATTTCTATTTTATTTCATACTTATTTTAATTACTACCTTCCATTGCCTTTTAAATGAATGAATTTACACGATATTTTTTGCACAATCAGAAATAAAAATCACAGAAATAAAAATGCACAATCCACAAATTGGGTGGGAAATGGATTTAAGTACTGCAGTGTATTTGGCTGATGAAAAAGATGATCCCAAAGATGAACTCAAAAAAGGTAGGCTTCAATAAGAAAAGTAAAGAGAGTGAGAGTGAAGAAAAGAGAATAGAAACGCAACGAGAAAACACATATTGCAAGGGTGTTGGAAGGCCAAATTCCATTTTGGAGAACCTCCCAATGGGGATGTCACAGGTGTCCATTTGGCTCCTGGAATCCGGCGGGTAGACCCCTGTCCAGATCCCCAGACCCAGCTTGTCAAGCTATGGGGTGCTCTCACGTTCACTCGTTGAGTGCTGCACAGTCCGCAAGCTCTCTGCAGCCACCCACTTCGGCCCACAAGCCACCATTTCCCACAAAACCTGAGCTCCCAATACTGTGCAGATGATTTGTGCACAATGGCTGTCATAAATGGCCATTTCCACAAGATTAGAGGCATAATTGGGACAGTTTATGCCTCTAAACTTGCGGAAATGGCCATTTACGGCAACCGTTGTGCACAAGATCAGATCTGTGCACTTTTGGGAGACCAGCGTTTACAGCAAATGCCGGCTTGCAGGGAGAAGCGGGTGGCAGTGGATGTTCATGGACTGCCCACCGAGCAATCCAGAGTCTCTCACACAGGCAATGAGGCCACAAGTGCCCGCTGCTGCGAATCCAGGTGAGTCTGTCCATCCCTGCTCTTGGAAGCCCTATTCCAGTGGTAGACGGCACTGAAGGCCAAAGGGCAAAAATACCCAAAAAATCAGCATATTTTATCTTAAAACACTTACTGCCTGCAACTAAGCCTTATATAAACCACTCAGAGAGCTTTAGCTATGGGACAGTATAGAAATATAAATACTACTACTACAACTAGTAATAATAGTACAAGCCTCAGGTGAGGCATTTCACCCTTTTAGAATGAGGGGAGGGACTGCACAAAAGCCAGGCTGCCAAATGATGGGTGATCAGAGGAACAGGGCATAGCCTCTAGGGAATCACCACATACATACACCCCAATCAATGAAACCATGACACTGGCTCAATTCGGACGACACAATAGTCAATGGTGGGGTAATAATCAACTTTACAGTTGTTCAACTGGGGGTACTCCCCACACAACATGGTAATAAACAATCAACTGTGGTGTGGATTGGATCAGCACTGAGTTGACTATGGCAGTATTCGGATGACACAATAGTCAAAACAGCTGACGATTGTTTCCCCCACACCAGTTGTTTATTGTGTCGTCCGAATTGAGCCACTGAAACCCTAATGTGGCTTCAGGACTGTTTTGCAAAATGACTACAATCCAGCAAACCCATTTGTACATGCACAGGAGGGCTTTCCACTCTCCTTCTCATCAGAGTAAGCAACCTCCTCCTCTCAAGCTGCATCTGAAATTCCCATGAAGGTAAAGAGGGTCTTCTATCTTCTGGGTCATATTGAAAGGTTTTGAACAGACTGAAACAAAGCAATGTAACAGACTGAAACAAAGCAATGTAACTGAGACATTGCCTTCGTGGTGCCATTTTGCCACTCCTTCAGAGAAAACCTTGTTGTTTTGCTGCTGTGGGCAGGAAATCCCCATGACAGGAGGGAGTGTGGGCTTTCTGGTGGCCATTCGGCTTGTTGGGCCCTCCCCCTGATCTCTGCTCTGCTTCCAGTGACCTATCAGTAGTCATCATCTGCCCCGGAATACCCCCAGCTCAATGCTGAAGCGAGGTCACACGGTGGAAGGACTATGGTGACCTCGCCTCAAGGGAAAAAGTCGGGGTAAGTCCCTGACTTTTTAAATGTGGAGCTTCAGGGAAAAGCCCCACAGTGGCTGCGAGTTGGTAGCTGCATCGTATAATTGGCACAGGACCAGTGCGCAGCCACCGCAGGGCAAATACGCTGTATAGACAGCCTCTGGATTGGTCAGCTTTTTGCTCATAAAGGTCCACATTAACTAGATATGAAAAACAACACTTCCATTTGATCACATACTAAATATAAATCCAGGTAATAAAATTACCTTTCTTTTTTCTTTATTTTTACTGAAAATGTTGGTTTTAAGGCAAGCATATGATTACATTACATATCGTGTCTCTTTTATAGTTCTCAGAAAGGCAGAGAACTGGAAAGCACATTAAAAATGAAGTAGATACCATCTTTGATGGGAGAATTTGTTTCAAACACAACACAAGGATACAGATTGTGATCCCTTAGAGGTTTTAGCAGTCCTCCAAAAATATTGCAGTTGTTTCCTTTGCTCCTTTACAGAAACAGTAACTCACTGAATCCTATAAAGACAAGAATCACATTCTCTTTTCTTGTCTAGCGGCTCCCCTCAGCTTTATCTCATCTCTAAATCCATTGCACTTTTTGAATATTAATATTAAAATCATTAAGCTCCCTTTTTATGTTTACAAGAGAATAACAACTTTCTCACCTGAATAGTGTCTGTAGCCATGTAAGGCTAGTATAATATCATGTTTTGTGGTGCCACCTTTCCCCAGGAGCTGATTTGGTATACTAGATATGTATTTAAATGTGAAAGAGGTTGCGTGACTGAATTCATATTCAAATTTAAGATCCCAAGATAAAATGATAAAATTTGTTGACAGGATCGTAAGCATCCAATTACAATTATTTATCACTTGATTCGATGAGGCATTCTTGAAGATATAAGTTAGAAGATACAAACTGTAAAAAGCACAACCTAACACCCTAATTTAAAATACATGTTTTTCCCCATACTATTGAGGAAAGATTAAACTCAACTGTTAACAAGATTTACAAAACTTCATAATTAACAGAGCTTATTTTAATAGCAAGTTTGTCATTCAAGCAGCAAACTGAAGTGTTTTAAAAGAGAAGCTGAACTGCTATAGGTCATATAAACAGAAGGTAAAACACATAAATGTAAGCACTTTAAAAACTCAAATTAGTGTTGTATAATGTGCAATGATATGGGTCAACAGTGTTGATAAATATAGCAACCCAAAGCTGGATGGAATATTTATTTATTTAATAAACCCATCTCTTATGAGGCAGATTTCACAAAGTTAGTCACTGTTTCCAAAAGACTCATATTAGGTCCTTCCCTCTAGATGGGATGGTATTCCCAAAACTGGGCAAAAGAAAGAAAGCAAAGGAAGGAGAGGAGGGGGCAGTTTTCCCATCTCCCAGGCTGGTAAACATTGTCCTTGCTGAAAATAAAAGAACTAAGAAAAATATTTACTATAATTTCCACTTACTTTCCATGACAGAGTTATAGCTTAACCTGTCTTTTCTACCTATCACTGTAGAAATAACCCAATTTTTAACTCAAGCTTGCTTTATGAGTAATTTCTGAAGAGTGACCCTTCCAATATTTTATTGCTGCCTCTTCCAGAGATTAAAGAAGAGAGGGGGGTGAAAAGAAAACCATGACTCTTCTGCAGATGTGTGCTTTTTACACATGGAGGTTTTTTTTTCTTTTGCTTCATGAACTTCAGAGATAAATGCTTCGTTTTAAAAACTTTTATTGCCTTCTTTACACTGCCAAAGAGGCATTTAATGGAGGCCAATATGATAATTACATGTTCTGAATGTGCCTGCCTTTGTACTAGTAAAAAGAAAGCCACTTTTTCCATATCAAATCTCTACTAGTACATTGTTTGCAGTAGACATTTTCTATAATACTTATTGATCTAACGTAATAGGGCAATTTAAATTGCACCTAGACACAAGATGGCTATAAAATAAAATTCAATTATCTGTAGAAGCGTCGAATGGGGGGAGGGGGAGTAAGGACATTGGTTTTTAAAATTCACTTACACTGAAAGAATTTCAGATTAGTAATATATTTCCTCCAAAAGCAGTTTCCAAAGTAAAGTAATATGTGCAATTCCTACATGTACATTTCCTAAACTAACCATTTTTCTTGTCTGCAAAATTATTTTTGAACAAAGTACTTTACTGGTAATCTTTAACTAGTGAATGTAGGGTGAATCTGCTGAATCTGCTGAATACACACACACACACACACACAGTCACAAGCATTTCCCCTTAAAATATGCATTTTTATATTCATTTTTTTGCCAATAAAACTAGGCTGACCATCTGAAAAGGAGGACAGGGCTCCTGTAACTTTAACTGTTGTAGAGAAAAGGGAATTTCAGCCAGTGTCATTTGTAGGCAATTAGTTCCTGGTGAAATTCCCTCTTAATCACAACTGTTAAAGCTGCAGGGGCCCTGCCTTCTTTTGTATCTGGTCACTCTAGTATAGCGCCTGCAACTTTAACTGTTGTGATGAAGAGGGAATTTCACCAGGAACTAATTGCATACAAATGACACTGGCTGAAATTTCCTTTTCTCTGCAACTGTCAAAGTTACAGGAGCCCTGTCCTCCTTTTCAGATGGTCAGCCTAAATAAAACCACCAGCAGCAACAACAATAGCAATAACAGCAACAACAGCAGTCATATCAAGAGTCGACCAAAGTAAAATAATATGTTTTAAAGGCCTTCTCAAAGGCCTGTAAGGACGGAGAATGGAGGACCTTCAATGGCAGCTTATTCCAAAGGTGTGGGGCCAATGCAGAGAAGGCCCTACCCACCTAATTGCTCTAATTGGGCAAATGTGAAAGGCCACTCTTTCTGATGTTAAAGTGTGGGCAGGCTGATGTGGGTGAACGTGATACTTCAAGTAACTTAGTCCCCATCTGTTTAAGACTTTAAAGGTCAAAACCAGTTCTTTGAATTGTGCTTGGTAACCACTGTAGCTGGAATGACCCATTTCCCCTAATGTATGGATTTTGTACTAGATTTTTGATCAGAGAAGTGAATTGCAAAATTCGGAGAAATGTTATTTCACATAATCATTCAGGATGTGTGAATTAGGTCATTTCATTTGAAAATGAAAACCAAATGAATTCTCCCCTCCACCCCACCATCTCTATTTTGACCACAAACCCTTAATCACAGGCTACCACTTTTGAAATCCACAAATACAAACGAACCTAAATGCTGAGTTAATTGTCATAACAATTTTGTTTTGCCTTAGCATTTATGATGATCACTTCAGAATTTACCAACACTCGAGTACCTGCTTTTGAACTAAAGGCATACTGCAGATAGATTTAAATGCAAATAATTAATTTCACTGAATAATATTACAATCCATAAAGTATTGGTTGCAGTGGGTATGTGTTGGAACTGGTGTTAGTCAGACCCTCGCTGTTCACTCCAGAAATAATTTAGGGGACCCTGTTTGTTGTTGTTGTTGTTGTTGTAAGTCCAGTTTCTGAATAAAGTCCAGAACAGATAATTCCTCCTGCAATACAGATGCAAGTTCTTCCTACAGCTGTAGGGGCCTTTCCCCTATCTTACCATGGCAAGAGCAGCCATAGAGTCAGGTAGGGTCTCTTTTTAATGCTGATTTGGCAATACGTTACAATATTCAGAGACACTGGGAGCTACGGGAAATATAGTTCCCATGGTTCCCAGAGTTTATGCAAGTTCATGAATGTAGGCCCTACCAAAGAGCTCGAAATGAGTTCTCTCTCCAAACACACATACATACACATCCTGCTTTTGTAACACAGAGGAAATGAAGAGGCAGGGATGGCTCATTTGGGGCTGGAGGGCTGAAGAGGAACCAGTGATGATTGTGTCTGCACTTGAGAAAGATCCAAGTTCCAGACTAACTGGACAGGGGCAGGGGTAGATGTCCAAGGAATCTGGTAGCCAAACCTTCCTGAGAAATAACAGGCCTGTTTCCAGAAAAAAACACCTTATGTTTTTATTATTGGCTTTTTGTGCTTGAAAAGTTAAGTATAGCTTTTACAGCGGTTCTACATAGTGTACATTTACATGAAATTGCTTATTACTCATTCTCCATGGTTCAATAGGATTTAATGCTAGTAGCAATTCCAGTAATACTTTCAAAATTTTGCTTCTTTGTGTATGTCATAGGCATTGGCCATGCATGAAATATCTCATCTGTACCAAACACTGATGGATGGGTTTTCCTTTCATTTCTAATGAGCCATTGTAAAGTGCCTGCACCATTTTATATTTGTTTGTTTAAACTTCATATTTTACTAGAATTTCTCTAAAGATGTCACTGTGCTTTCAGAAAACCATTGAATCAAGGGCAAAAGAACAAACAAAATTGATTTTGTTATGACTCATCTGCAGTAGACATCCATTACAAAGGGTTTAGATTAGAAATAATGAGGTCACTAAGTTTCTTTTTGTGCACTTTTCACTGCTATTCTTCATTCACCTTTTGTATGTTCTGCAATTTCAACTTTCCTCACATGAAGAAGTCTCCAACTGGCATTAATTGTGTTTTTCACATAATGAGTTTTGCCATTTGTTGGATGCAATGTAACAAATGTTAGGCCTGATTTGTATATTACTGGAATTGTGTGGCTACCGCTTTTCTGTGAGTTCTTTGCCACTTTAGTAATGTTTGAAAGATGGGAAGCATATGGGATACTTCCCAACCCACTGTCCCCTTAATCCAGGCAACAGATGCTGCTAAGAGTAGTACACATGTGGTCGTGGCAACACCATGTTTGTTTAGCCAGTATAACGCACATGTATATTTTTCATAGCTTCGGGGAGCGGGACAATTTTAATTGTGACAATGGCACAGGGGGAAGGGATATCCTTGACTTCAAACACCATGTTCCCAATCTGGAACAAGCACTCCATGGTTGCTATTTGAAAATAATTAAAAGAGATGGACATATATTCACATATGTCCATCATAATGTGCAGTTTGGCCTTAATGGCTGCTCCATACTTGACACTGTGTATTTAGATACAGCTACCTGAATACAGGTAGTATGAAAGGTACATTTGTGCATTATTAGGCAAATAGTCCTTCAAAATACTTGAAAGTAGTGGTTATAAAAATACTGTCTACTACTTAAAGGGAGATGTGCCTGCCAAGACAGGAGTCAATGCACAATCATGCTGGTCTGGTTCTTGTGCATTCTGGACCAGAACCCAAGAAAAAAATGTCCAGCATGGAATGTATTTTAGTCATGCCAATTTCAGTGGGATTTAGAGGCTATGAATCCTCACTGGATGATGACTTTTTTGTTCCCAACCTGTTGAGGATATCTATGATAATTAGGGATGCTGGAGAAATCTGCAACAGATTCAAAGGAGTTCTATTTTTATGAATCCAACCTGTGGATTCCGCAGCAGACCGGCGTTTTCAATGTCACACAGTTTCTGTGGACCAGTTTTTCACCTTGGGGGAAGATTTATGCTAATGCCCATTAACTAATGTTCACCTATGCAAGTGTGCATTAGCACTAATGTGTCTTTATACAAATAGGCATTCGTTCTAATGTGCCCTTGCACAAATGGGCATTAGCGCTAATGCGAATGAGTGCAAGTAGAACAAAATTCTGGTAAAAAAAACAACCCATTCTGTCAACGAGTGGACGATGGAATGAAAAATGCCTGACAATTCATGAAACACAGAGAGAAATGATTTAACAAAATCCATACATTCCTAATAATAAGCCCAGTTCTATCAATGATTGAGTTCAATGCACATTCAGCTAACTTGTGTTCAAAAGCCATTAATTTAATATCCAATATGAGATGACTAGAAAAAGTGGTTTTCTGAATCCCTGCTGGGAGAAATTTTATAAACATGGAAGTTATTTAGTACTTTAGTTAAATGCAGGTACCACATACATTTGGGCAATCAATTCAAACGATGGCACCAAGAAACAGCAGTTCTTTCCAATAATTGTATTCAGATTTATCACCATTGGAGATTTATCTTGTGAATTTTTTTTTGTGAGGACAGAAAGTGGTTTACTCAACATTTCCACTTGAGCACAAGTGAGTTATCTATTAATATTGGTTAAAAGTAAAAAGATCTTCATCAAGTAGTTGACTACAAATGTGGCTAGTAGATGCAGATAACAAAGGAAAACTGTCTCAGCTATTCAGCAGTTACTTACAAGTGTGGGAGCTCCAGTGGATGTATTAATTTCAAAAGAATGCACAACCAGAAAGAAATTAAAGGTTTACTGATATTAGTATGCAGTGTGTCATTATATATAATCTGTCATTATTACCAAATGTCCTGCCACCAGATGAGTGAGACAATGGAAACACATTTTGTCTTCTCATAATAAAATGTGACATGACGTTTGCTTTCCTTACTGAAGATAATTTTATGTATAGCACCCATAGGCTGTCTCTAACACCTATAGGAAGTAAGTGAGCCTGATCCTCTTTTCTTTCTTTATTACATAGAAAGAGCTGGTTTGCACATAACCATAAACCAGGGGTAGACAACCTCTGGAGAGCCGAAAGGGCCGAAACCACTCTATAGTCTCATGAGTACCACAATGAGTGTTTCCAAGCTAACTTTAAGTAGGCTGACCAGATAAAATCCAGGACAGGGCTCATGTAACTTTAACAGCTGTAGAGAAAAGGGAATTTCAGCTAGTGTCATTTGTATGCAGTTAGTTCCTGGTGAAATTCCCTCTTCATCACAACTGTTAAAGTTGCAGGGGCCCTGCCTTCTTTTGTATATGGTCACTCTAGTATAGTGCCTGCACCTTTAACTGATGTGATGAAGAGGGAATTTTACCAGGAACTAATTGCATACAAATGACACTGGCTGAAATTCCCTTTTCTCTACAACTGTTAAAGTTACATGAGCCCTGACCTGGATTTTATCTGGTCATCCTAACTTTAAGCCTGTTGACACTGGCCACAGAACACAGAAAGGGCCAAATTTAGCTTGCAAGAAAGTGAAATTTGGCACTCTGAGTGCTCTGTAGCCACTATGAACACCTCTGGCGGCACCAGGAATTTGGGGCACAATGGAGGACAGCAGGGCAACATAAGACCTGCGGATGACACATTGCTCACACCCGCCATAAAGTATGGTTTAATGATTTGTGGTCAAGCATCTGGCTCATATGTCCCCCCTCCACTCTCTTCCAGCCACACGGTTGGGAGGAGGACCACAGCATGCAGAGCTTTGTCCTTGAACATTAGACAGTTCAACTGCATGATCAGGATTATTTCTGCTTTGGATAATTCTTGTTCTTAATTTAGAAATATATATACAGCCATCAGAAATGCTCTGTGGTAGGCTGACCAGATAAAATCCAGGTCAGGGCTCATGTAACTTTAACAGTTGTAGAGAAAAGGGAATTTCAGCCAGTGTCATTTATATGCAATTAGTTCCTCGTGATATTCCCTCTTCATCGCCACAGTTAAAGGTGCAGGCACTATACTAGAGTGACCATATACAAAAGAAGGCAGGGCCCCTGCAACTTTAACAGTTGTGATGAAGAGGGAATTTCACCAGGAACTAATTGCATACAAATGACCCTGGCTGAAATTCCCTTTTCTCTACAACTGTTAAAGTTATATGAGCCCTGACCTGGATTTTATCTGGTCACCCTACTCTGTGGAAAGGTACTGACGCTGTTCAGCCGACATGATAAGCAAGGGTGGTTAAGCATTTTGAGCTAAACGTTATGGCTTAGCGTGTCATGTGAACCATTCATAAACATGGTGGTTTCATAACCACAGTTTAAATATGCTCACTAACCATTTGCTGAAAAAGGGTTAGCGGCCTAACCATGCCTTAGTGTATTGTCTGAACAAGCCCATTGTTTTCTGGAATGCTAATCAATTGTACGATTATACAACACAATGCTTTATTCAAATGTGACTAGGTAAAGGAGAGGAAAAGGATAGAGTTCAGAATGCTATCTGTATACAGAATCAGATGCTAACAATGATATAACTTAAGGCCATGTACATAAATTAATAAGAGAGAAAACAGAGATGTTTTATATTAGTGCTGTGCTGAATCTGCCCCTTATTTTTGGAAACATTTTCGCTCGCTGTGAAAGAGGCATTGTTTTTTCCACCTCTTTCACAGGGAGGGGGAGAATTTTGGAGAATTTTCTCCTTGGGGAGGGGGGATAGCATTTTCACATACTTTTTAAAAGTGTAGCTGGTTGTTTAGGGGGTCTTCTTTCTATTTTTTTAAAAAACAAAACAGAACACCCCTGTCACTTTGTGGAGGCTGGCAGTTCTTCATGAATGCCTATTGGAGACTATGTGGCCTATAGGCATTCAGGAAGACCTCCTGGGCTCTTGCAAGTATTGGGAATGTTTTTTAAAAATAAAATAAAATAATAGAAAGAAGACCCCCTCAAAACTTCCTACACTTAAAAAGCTATGTAGAAACCCTGTTCCCCTCCCCATGGAGAAAATTCTCCAAAATCCTCACCTCTCTCAGACTCTCTTGCCAGGGTTTTCATCCAACCCACCCCACAGAATGCTGGAAATGGAATAATTGACGTTTTTGCAACAGCAGTATTTTATATGGCGAACACAGGGAATAGAACAGCAAACTTAAGTAACACAATACAGGAATCAGCTTCCTATATAAATCACACTTTTATACTGACTTTAACAGAAAGGAGAAACAAGAGATTTCAAATGAAGAAGGAGGTTAGCAAAGGCCAATCAGACATTCAGACATCAGCAGAGTTTAGTTGGGTTTGTTGTTGCTGCTGCTGCTGCTGCTGCTGTTTTTAAATCCTGGCTTGGTTACATTCAAACAAGGGATACAGGGAGTTTAAATAAGCCACAGAATTTAAATCAAACTCTAGTCACTTGCTAAGCAAGCCAGCTTCAAAGAATGGATTTAAAAGTTGGCTTATGTAACTAACTACAGCTAGTTTAAAACCAGGATTCTGGGTTCAATCATGACATTAAGATGGGCTTCTTTAAAAGTGAAACTAAACTCTGTGCCAAACTCGTCTTCCCAGCTTCACAGGGGAAAAGGGGAGCTGGGAGGGCATGAGCCTGATGCTTTGCTTGGACTTGTGCAGATTCATCCACATAGCACCAAACTGTGATTTCGCATTAGATGCAAACCAGTCCAAAGTGACACATCCCAACTTCTTCTTGAGACTGGTGTGTTTTCGGGATGGGTGATAGTGTTGTTTCAGTTCTGTTTTGATTTTTTTAAAAAAACCAAAATTTGCAGAGTTCTCTATATTTGGATTAAAAAGATCTTGAAATGAAAGAAAATCAAGTGTGAGAGTAACCGGAACTGACAGATTTGCCATCGAGGTCCAAGGCTTTGAGTGCTTTGCTCTTAAAAGTCTGGGTTGGAACCCCTGTGCATTGAACCATGTTAGCACTGAATTAGGGATGCTACATCTTCATTGTTTTCTGACAGGCTCCTCATCTTTAACAGCTGTATGGTAGGAAGGGGCGTCATGATCCTCTCCCTGCTGGAAATACCTCAACCTATTGGATTTGGCTGGTGCAGGTGGGTGAAAATCTTGTTTCAGTTTGTTTTTGATAAGGATTTGCCAAAATTCACAAAGTTCATATTCAGGAAAGAAACAACTTGAGACTATTATTATTATTATTTTAAATCAAGTGTGGGATAGATAAAGTGAAACAGAGAGCTTCCCAATCCCCATTGTTTTGTGTTTTCCTGTCTTATCCATTCTAGATCCTTCTTTTCACCTTCTTAAATATCTACAGATTCTCATTCTGCCAGCCAGCTCAATCCCGATAGACAAGTATGGAATTGACTCTAACTGGAGTAGCACACATCTCAGCTTGTACTAATGCTACTAAAACCAGTCAGTAGGATCAGAACATTTGTTATCTATTAAACCTGTTTTCCTCAGTTTTAATGACTATGGGTCAGATCCAATGTAGTTGCTCCATAAACAGAAGAACCTTCCATTCACAGAAGAACCTCTTCTGAGACCACAACTATCCTTCCTTCCATGGAAGCTCCTTCCATTCACGAAGCAACTATGTTGAATCCCATCCTTGGAGGATTGAAAACCAAGTATTCGTGGCATCCTTCTTAATGGTTGACTATATATATCTTTTTATGTTTCAGTGGTGTCTTGCCCTCCTTCTAATGTTTGTCATGCTATCTGCTGCTAAGCCCAATAAAGGTTCTAATTAAAGGGGTGATTTGAAAAGTGCCAGTAAAACATAATTGCAGCCTTTTTTGTAAGAAATGGCTTCTACTGGTCGTCATCTCCCTTGCAGATCAATGTGCCTAAAATGCGCTTCTTCCTAAACGACTGGATTTTTCACATTACTACAGAGCTGGAAAGTAACTGGAATATAAATGTTAATTTCAGTGCTGAGTTCAGCCTGCCTTCTGCTGCTACTGGCACTGCTTTAAACTGCCGTTGCCTTCCTGCTTCCGACTGCACCTTCCCCGGCAGCAGTGAACAGCTTCAGCCACAGATGGAGAATCTGTATAGTGCTTACTGGTCCCAGATGCCAGGCTCTGGAACACTTCTTGCTAGCAGCATCTGGCTGTTTTCCTGGCACTCCATCTGTGCTTCATGTCCAGCTCTTCTTCTGGTTTTGTGCAGATCTGTGTCTCAGACCATTTTATAGTTTGGCTGTTAAACTTTTGGCTGCCCTTTAGTTATGCCCACAGTGGAGGTGGAGGGAATGGGGCAAGAAAAGGAAAAGAGAGCAGGAAACCTGCATAGAAAAGAGTCTGCAGCTTCATTATATTCATAGCAAATTAAGGAAAACATCGGTGTAGCAGCCAGCGAGTCAGGAGTAGCTGAAATGCAGACGAGTACAAGGGTAGATGTATGGTCCCATATCCATGTTTTCTCCCTTAAAGTTTGTGAGTGTCTCATTGTACTACACTCATCTATGCTTGAGTTCCTGACAGTTGCTAAAATCTCAGCATGTTTATATACTGCCAGAGTTAATCTCAGCTAAAACTGTTAGCAAATAAACAGTACAAATACTATAACCCCCCAAACCCTATAGGCCAAAAATACATCAAAAATTCCTTCCCTACCTCATCAAGAAGCAGCCAGCATATTATCCATTGCATTCTATAAGCTAAAGGTGTGCATTGTTTTCAGTTGATTGCTGAATGCCTAGCCAAAGTGACCAACTTCAAAGACATTTTTGTCTGTATGTTCTCCACAAAACAAAACAAAAAAACACCCAGCAGGAGGGATGGAGAAGGAATGGGTATTTTTTTTACTGGTAGCTTCCAATCTGGGAATGACTTTACCAGGGCTCTCCAATCACAGTGCTTTTGGGAGGGACGTTAAAGTAACACATCAGGAGCTGTTCGGTGTTTTTCACTGCTTTTAGGAAATTGAGTATCTTGGGAGCAGCAATGCTTAAAGTTATCGTCTGGATTACTTCAATGTATCATACATGGAGTTGCCTTTGAAAATGGCCCAGAAACTTCAGGAGATCCAAAAAAAGAACAGCAAGGCTGTTAAACGGGACTGGCCAATGTGATATTATTATTTTCCATCTGTGTTGGCTGCCATTCCATTTCCAGGCCTGATTCAAAGTTCTGGTATTAATATTCAAAGCCCTAAATGGCTTGGCGCCAGATTAACTGAAGGATCATCTCCTCCCATACATACCTGCCCAGAGCCTAAGATTGACTTCAGCAGTTCTTCTCTGGGAGTCCCTGCCAAAGAAAGTGAGGTGGGTGGCTACAAAGGACAGGGCCTTTTCTGTTGTGGCGTCCCGGTTGTGGAATGAGTTTCCTAGAGAGGCTCACTTGGTGTTTTCTTTGTTCCCTTTTTTGGCACCACTAGGTGAACACTTTTTCACTTTCCCAGGCATTTTAGTCTTTCAGTTTCTGTTGTTTTAAATCTGTTACTGTGTTTTAAATCTTTGTACTGCTGCCAGTTTTGTTACGTTTTTTATTTGAATTTTATACTATCATTTTAAACTTTTTAAAACTTATCTTGCATTTTATGATGCTGTATTTTAGGGTTTAAATTGTTGTGAACCACCCAGAGGGCTTTGGCTGTTGGGCAGTATAGAAATATAAATTTAAAGAAGAAAAGTGGAGTTAATGGTTGTGTTTTGCTTGTGATTGTCCCTTATTCCAATCCTGACCAATCCTGTCTTAAAATCCCAGCTGTCATCAGGTAAGCCACTTCGCTTCAGTCACATCTAACCCCCTTTCTGGCTGGAGTAGCATTTTATTTAATTTTCAGTGTTATTTGTGCTTCTGTGAATATAGTATAGTATCATTCCACATTGTGTGTGTCCATTGTGTGTGCCCATTTTAACCACACGCGCACACAGTACATCTGTAATACAAATACACTTTCATATATTGCAATGAAGTACCACTTCCCATCCATCCACTCCATCGAGCCTCAAATATTGATGTTTTATTGCAGGAACCAGCCTAGGGTTCCCTCCACATTGTATGTCATGTTTATGCAAATAGCCCATGCAACTCCAGAGAAGGGAGAGTCTCCCTTTTAAAACCTTTTGAAGTGTAGGAAGTTTTGAGAGTTCTTCTTTCTATTTTTAAAAACAACAACAACCCGGCACTTCCAGGAGCCCAGGAGTTTTCCTGAATGCCTGTTGGAGAGGATGATGTCACATGGTTTCCAATAGGCATTCATGAAGAACTGCCAGCCTCCTCCAAGTGCCGGGGGTGTTTTTAATAATAATAATAATAATAATTAGAAAGAAGTCCCCTACACAACTGGCTATCCTTTTAAAAAGTATGTGGGAATGCTGTCCCCCTCCCCAGGAGAAAATTCTTTAAAAAATTTCCCCCTCCCTGTGAAAGAGGCAGAAAAAACAATGCCTCTTTTGCAGGGAGAGAAAAAGTTCCTGAAAATAGGGGACAGGATTCAGCACAGCATTTGGACGTCTTCCTGCACAAATTGCTCAGAAGTGGACCTGTGCATGACAGCTCTCCCTTAGGTCAGGCACAGCCACGGCCGAGTCCCATGGTTGATGCCACGCTGTGACTTCAGACCCTCAGAGAGGAATGTGGAGGCCACACATAGATGAATCAAAATAAGAAGCCTCTTCTCTCTCGCCAGTAGGGGTAGGGGCAACAATTCCCACTTTAATAATAATAATAATAATAATAATAATAATAACAATTTATTTCTTACCCGCCTCTCCGTCTGGATCGAGGCGGGGAACAACAACATGATAAAATACATAAAACTGATTAAAACATGACACATATTATTAAAACTGCATAAAAATCCTAAAACATCCTAAAAACATCCTTAAAACATTCTAAAATTCCACTGGATATGCCTGCCGGAAGAGAACAGTCTTATGGCTTTCTTAAATTCTAAAAGACTGTTAAGTTGACGAGTCTCCTCCGGCAGGTCATTCCACAGTCTGGGAGCGGCAGAAGAGAAGGTCTTCTGGGTAATGGTTGTCAGCCTAGTCTTGGCCGACTGCAGTAAGTTCTTCCCAGAGGACCTGAGCGTGCGGGGCGGATTGTATGGGAGAAGGCAATCCCGCAGGTAACCTGGACCCAAACCATGTAGGGCTTTAAAGGTAATAACCAACACTTTATACTTCGCCCGGAAAATAATTGGCAGCCAGTGGAGCGATTTTAAAGCTGGCGTAATATGGTCACCCCTAGATGTACCGGTGACCAACCTGGCTGCCATATTTTGAACTAGTTGAAGTTTCCGGACTAGGCATAGAGGTAGCCCTATGTACAGCGCATTGCAGAAGTCGAGCTTCAAAGTTACCAGCGCGTGCACCACCATCTTTAGGTCTTCCAACTCTAGGAAGGGGTGCAGCTGGCGTATCAGCCGAAGCTGATAGTAGGCACTCCTGGCCGTCGCATCTATCTGGGCTGTCATTTGGAGCGACGGATCCAGGAGCACCCCCAAGCTGCGAACACAGTCTTTCAGGGGGAGTGTAACCCTATCCAGAACCGGTTGACACACCTCCAAACCCAGGTTGCGGCCTTTGACAGCAAGCACCTCTGTCTTGTCTGGATTCAGCTTCAGTTTGTTTTTCCTCATTCAGCCCATTACCGCCTCCAAGCATTCATTCAGAGGAGACACACTATCCTTAGCTGGCGCTGTTATCGAAGGCATAGAGAAATATATTTGGGTGTCATCAGCATAAAGGCAGGACCAGCCATTTTGAATTTGCTGCTGAGTGCACTATTGTTTACTTGTTTCATGTATGATTTTACTCAGGTTGGGCTGTTGAGCAAAGGTCTATGCATTCAGAAAGTACCCCAGCCCTTAATTAGTCATCATAAAATAATTGCAGATACTTTAGTAAAAGCGGATTAAATAAAAGTTAGTTGTATACAACAGGTTTCATTTCTTATTTGGACTGGTATGTGCTATTCCCTCATTATTACATCACCACAGCTAATACTGTATACCACATTTTGCATACCATGCCCCACTGTAACATACAGTAGGTCTCTACTTTTGGCTGCTTTTAGCAGAGTGTGAAGTCCCCGTCCAAGCTTAGTGAGACATATTAAGCATCCACTATATTGCATCATGCCCAGAGGGCATTTTTTAAAAAAAAATATTCTATGTTTTCTCAGAATAGTGGCATTTTTACATAAAAACCCTAGTCAAACATAAAATTTAGAACAACCTGCTATCAAAATGTGGTAAACATATTTCAAGCCTATGTTTCTGTTTATATTTGTCAATAAAGCAGAATGGGTGCCCCCGGTATCTTGCATGAGGAAATGATAATATTTAAAAAGCCCTGTTTTATTTCCCTTCAGGTGGAGAAACAAAGAAAATGGTTGCTTTGGTGAGCACAGGTTGAGTATGTATGCTGCAAAAATTGTAAAAGCATATTTAAATATTTTACAGCCTCCTCTCAGAATTATCTATAGCTCCCTAATGCATGCAGGTGGTTGAAAACTCAATAATCTGGAGCTACAAAAAATACAAATGCAAATAATGCAACCTACACCATCATTTATCCAATGGTGTTATTCAGGATATTTAGAAAAAGAGCTTTGCTGGTATATTATGCATATATTCCAGCTAAAAATCAATGCCTGGAATTATTTTATTGTAATAATAATTTAATAATTTCAGTAGCACGTTCCAGCATGCACAATATTTTACAATTCTTGGCTCAGTTCTTCCTTTTGTATATAGTTCTGAGGATGGATAGCACACATCAAACGTCTATTTTTGGCATATTGCATAGTCTTCGGAGGTATGGATGAGTATTCCCAAATAAAGCAACAGGCTTTCAAAATGCTATCTGGATTCATGAGGAAAAAAGGAGGGTGTAATGTGAGGGATGACTTCTTAAGCAAGAGGTTGCACAACAAAGCATTTGCACAGAATTAGAAAGGACATGAAACAGATTGGTCTTCCTGGGACCATAGACAACAGCAAGGTGGTCAGCACTGTGAGTGCATCCAATGATAAATAATGCCAATCTATGCAACACTTTAATGGTGAACAACGATAAGCAACAGCTGTCCAGTACTTAGACGGAGAGAAGTCCGGCTATTTTGTTCACTTATTCCTAGTGTTTGGAAGTTTGAAGGAGTCTCCAACCAGTGAAGCTAATCCGGGTTCCATAAAAGGTGCCACCCACAACTGACAACATTGTCTGAAACTGCTGAGATAGATCACAGGGAACAAGAGGCAGAGCAGATTACCTTCCCTTCCCCCTTGTCTGCTCTTCTGTTTTTATTAGGGCTTAGCTGAAATACCCCTTCTCATTTTTGCCACCAAATTCTTCACCACTGATTATGAAAAGGGGGGCATATCTATTTATTTATTTATTTATTACATTTATATCCATGCATAGTCCTCCTCCTCCACTCTATTTTATCTTCACAAAAACAACGCTGTGAGGTAGGTTGGGCTGAGAGTCTGTGACTGGCCTAAAGTCACCCAGTGAGCTTCCAAGACTGAATGAACCTGGATCTCCTGACTCCCTGTCTAACACTCAAACCACTACACCACACTGGCTGGGGGTATATTGAAGTTGGGCAGGGGGGGTACTCTGGCAGCAGTTGTGATTTTCAGGGTCCCACTTATACAGGTATAAAGGGACCTCCCCATGTCACTCCCTACAAAACCCAAGCAGGTGAGCTGGGTTACTGCCAATAATAATAATAATAATAATAATAATAATAACAATTTATTTCTTACCCGCCTCTCCGTCTAGATCGAGGCGGGGAACAACAACATGATAAAATACATGCCAATCATACCCACAGTCCCAAGTCCTATGTTGCAAGCCTTCACATAACCTATCACCCTAAAAGTACTTCCAATCCTAAACCCTACCTAAATTTCCTCCACATATCTGCCAATCAAATGTGACCTAATGAATTTGAACAGGCAGTCCACTGAAACGGAGTTTCCCCACAAAGTCAATACAGAGTGCCGACTATAATTCAGCACTACCAACATGATTTGGGGGCTGCCTTGATGGCACCTGATTGACCCCACTTTTAGAATAACGTCACATTTTGTTGGTGCAGGGTGACATCAGATAATAATCCTGACGCAGGAGGCAGCATGGGCTTTCCGGTGGCTCTTCAATTCACTGGACCCACCCCCTCCCCTAGCTTCCAGTGACCAATGGGAGGTCGTCTTCCACCTGGGAATGCTCCCAGTGTAGACATTTCCCAGGATACAGAGGATTGAAATCCAGACTTTTAAGACTCAAATCCTTTGTCTGGATATATTAATCTGTCAGTTTCACCTTTTCCCAATTCAAGTTCTTGTCATCCAGTTATTAAGAAATGTGTGAATATTGGTAAGTGTGTTATGACCCCAAACAAAATTCTCAGTCATCCCTACCCTCTTCCCAATGCATCATGGGAAATATAAACTCCTCCTCTCTTTCGTTCTTCTATATGGAGGCTGCCTGAAATGTCCCAGAACCTCCCTTATGCTCAACCCATCCCCCTGCACCAGCATCTACTACTAAATGCATAGAATGGGTTAAGCTATTTGACCCTTCCTCACTCATCCTGCACCCAGGAAGAAATTCTGTTCATTTCATGAAAACAAGAGAATGTTTATGGTTCTACCAGCAGTGAATGCCTTTTGTGTGAAAGGCTGTCATCCTATACACCGAGGGTGCAGAAATTCAGGCTCAGGGGGCAAATATGGGCTTTCACGGTTCCTCAGATGGCCACATACCGCCTTTCCCCCAACTATCGGCCATTTGGTGGTTTCCTGGTTTTGGTGCAGTTCCCCCTCCCCAAATTCTGGAAGGTTGAATTGCTTCTCCTAAGGCTTAGTTACTGGCAAGAAGAGCTTTAAGCTAAAACAAGCTGGTAGTTGTGTGTACAGGTCTCACCCCTTTTGCCTTCAGCCCTGCCCCCACCCTGGAATGTGGAGCTTCTCCAAAAATGGAATTGGTCCCTTGGACTGAAAGAGTTTCTGCACCCCTATTGCACACATTTATCTGGGAGTAAAGCCCATTGACCTGAGTGAGGTTATCTTCTGAGTATCATAGGATTGCACCCTTTAATGTAATAAAAGCCTTTGGCATCCTGTACTGGACTCATGGTAAGTTATTTGATTTAATATCAAATAACCTGACCTTACAGAAGGAAGGAGAAATATATGTTATGCATTGGAAGCTAGTCATGTCCTCAAACAGGAAATGGAGAAAACTTTTCATCAGCAAACCAAACAACTTGTGATAGATGGGCAATTAAATAAATAAGACAATTCAAGATAGCTTATTAAATCTTACAAAGCTTTCGCTTTCAGACTTGCTCTGAATGTGCAGTCAAGTATGATGACCTTTCCCTGCCAGCAGGATAATTTCTAGTCAGCACCGACAGAATGAGAGGAATGAAAGATTCACTCCTGGAATACTTTTGAATCTTTTCATTCTGACAATGAAAAGCTTGGCACAAAAAGGCCTACAACTGATTATCAAAGAGATGTAAACAAATATAGAAGCTTTCACGACAGCGGGCTGACGTGATCATCTAGAACATCACAAAATGAAGTCAGCCATGGCATTGCTTTTAAACCTTAGGCTGAATAGATGAATCCACTTTTAACTGTCTTAGTGAAGAAAGGTAAATGAAAGGAAATGGAAAGAGCAAGAACCCCAAAACATCAAATCTGATATTGAGTATTATAAACTATTCAGGGTGCTACAATGAATGGCCTTTAAGCTAGACCTCAATAAACATTTTAGGAACACAGTAAAAATGTGTAACAAATTTCTGCACAGAAGCACTCTCCAAGTGCTTCTGCACAGAAATTTCCACAGTTTTCTCTCCTCACATTCATCTTTTTCCAGCAGTCTCTCTCTTGACCACCTGCTCTAGAGAAACATGGTCCTACCAACCTCCAGCCTCACAATAGTATTACCTCAGTATTGGAGATATATGCATTATTATTATTATTATTATTATTATTATTATTATTATTATTATTTCTTACCCGCCTCTCCCTTAGGATCGAGGCGGGGAACAACATCAATACAAAAAATATAAAATACATAAACTAATTAAAATAATATCAAATGAATACATCATTAAAATCAACAAACTCTTAAAATTCGACTGGGTATGCCTGCTGGAAGAGATCAGTCTTTATAGCTCTCTTAAATTCTTGAAGACTGGTAAGTTGGCGGATCTCTCCCGGCAGGTCGTTCCACAGTCTGGGAGCGGCAGAAGAGAAAGTCCTCTGGGTAACAGTTGTCAGTCTAGTCTTGGCTGACTGTAGTAAATTATTTCCAGAGGACCTGAGCATGCGGGTGGATTGTATGGGAGAAGGCGATCCCGCAGGTAACCTGCACCCAAACCATATAGGGCTTTAAAGGTAATAACTAGGGATGTGCACGGACCCCCTGGATCGGATCGGAACCATGATCGGAACCAGGGTTGGCGTGTTGGATCGGATCAGATCAGTGGCTTTCCAGATCAGATTGGACTCAATCCGAAAATCGGATTGGCCGCCATTTTAGGTGTTTTCACCATAGGCTTGCATTGGGGGAAAAGAAAGCTTTCCCTCAATGCAAGCCTATGAGGAAAACATGGGGGCGGGTGAGTAGGGGCCTAACTCCCCACTCCCTATCCCTCCCCCCACTCGCGCTCCTTACCTGCCGGGGCACCCGCTGCCGTCTGCTGCTATCTGATGGTCCTGTCTACTGAGAAACAGGCTTCACAGCCTAGTTCTCAGTAGAGCGCCAGGTGATGATGTCATCACCTAGCGCTCTACTGAGAACTAGGCCGCAGAGCCTGTTTCTCAGTAGATGGGACCAGCGGACGGCAGCGGATGGAAGCGGGCACCCCGGTAGGTAAATGGGCCCCTTCACCTCCCCCCTCACACTCCTTACCTGCTGGGGCCGTCTGCAGCCGTCCGCTGTCGCCCGCGGGCGGCAACAGATGGTAGTGGACAGCCCCAGCAGGTAAGCCCCCTCCCCCCACTCACGCTCCTTACCTGACGGGGCTGTCCTCTGCTGTCCACTGCCATCCTCTGGCCGCTTCTACTGAGAAACAGGCTTCGCGGCCTGCCTCTCAGTAGTGCACTGGGTGACGTCATCACCCGGCGCGCTACTGAGAGCCAGGCCGCGAAGCCTGTTTCTCAGTAGAAGGTACTAGCAGACGGCAGCGGACGGCCCCGGCAGGTAAGGAGCACGAGTGGGGGGAGGAGGTTCGATCCTCCAATCTCTTCCGATCTGGATCGGGTCCTTTCAGATCCGATCGGATGAGATCAGATGATCCAGATGCAGGGATCGTAATTGGATAATTTTATCCGATTTTGGCCGGATTGGGTCCAGATCGTGGATTGGACCTGATCCAGTGCACACTCCTAGTAATAACCAACACCTGTACTTCGCCTGGAAACTAACTGGCAGCCATTGGAGGGATTTTAAAGCTGGTGTGATATGATCACCCCTACATGACCATATCTTGCTGCCATATTTTGAACTAGTTGAAGTTCTGGACTAGGCACAGAGATAGCCCTATGTACAGTGCATTGCAGAAGTTGAGCCTCAAAGTTACCAGCGCATGCACTACCATTTTTAGGTCTTCCAGCTATAGGAAGGGGTGCAGCTGGCGTATCAGCTGAAGCTGATAGTAGGCACTCCTGGCCATCGCATCTATCTGAGCTGTCATTTGGAGCGATGGATCCAGGTGCTTGTATGTATTTACTTTATTTATACCCAGCATTTCTACCAAGGAAATAGCACTCAACATGGCTTACAATCATAGAATAAAAAATAAAAATAAAAACTTGATTAAAACAATAATAAAACAAACACATTAAAAACACGTTTCCAAGGAGGGGGGAATAGCACTAAACCCAACAGGCCAAAGGCCTGTTTGAGTAAAAATGTCTTTGCCTTCTGGTGAAAGGACAGCAAAGAGGAAGTCAACTCAGCCACCTTTTCCAGGGAGTTCCACAGCATGGGAGCAGCCACTGAGAAGTCCCTCTCTTGCAGTACAGAAAGATAGCAATGCCAAAACAAAAACAGCCTCTCCTGAGTATCTTAAAATCCAGACAGGCTCATATAAGAGAAGGTGATTTTTCAGGTAACCTGGTCTCCAGCCATTTAAGACTTTATACATCCTAACAAGCATTTTGAATTGTGTCGAAAAACAGTTAGGCAATAAAAGCTGTTGTAACAAGGGAGTTACATGGTTCCTGTGACTGGCCCTGGTCAACAGTCTGACTACAGCATACTGAACCACCTGAAGTTTCTGAACAGTTTTCGAAGGTAGCCCCATGTAGAGTGCAGTACAGTAGTCCAAATGGGAAGCTACTAAGGCTACATGTGACCATGGCCAGATCAGGCATCTCTAGAATGGGCGCAGTTGGCGCACTAGTCTCATGTGCATCTGCTATCCATCATATTCATCCAAATACTAAATTAGGCTGACCATCTGAAAAGGAGGACAGGGCTCCTATAACTTTAACAGTTGTAGAGAAAAGGGAATTTCAGCAGGTGCCATTTGTATGCAATTAGTTCCTGGTGATATTCCCTCTTCATCACAACAGTTAAAGTTGCAGGGGCCCTGCCTTCTTTTGTATCTGGTCACTCTAGTATAGTGCCTGCAACTTTAACTGTTGTGATGAAGAGGGAATATCACCAGGGACTAATTGCATACAAATGACACCTGCTCAAATTCCCTTTTCTCTACAACTGTTAAAGTTATAGGAGCCCTGTCCTCCTTTTCAGATGGTCAGCCTAACTAAATACCAAGCCAAACTGGGCAACTGTGGAGAAATTCTGAGGCTTCCAGAGGTGAAACAGGATTTCCTCCAAAGTGACTAGAACGAGACCTTGACTATCCTAAAAAATTATGTGCAATTCATGATTTTTGCAGGGTTTGTCTGCAAAACATAAAGCTGTTTTGCTTTTCTATATATGGAAAGCATCAAGGTGGGGTGAAGGGTGGGGAGGGAAATGAGTGAAATGACTAGCAGATCTACTTCCTAATCACATGGAATGCTTCACCAGGGACTATCCAATCACTGTGGTTGTGGAGAAGAACAAAACCCTTTGTTCTTTCTGCTGAGAGCAGCAATGTGTTGAAGGGCTTTCTGTGAAAGGAATTGTTTGTTTGTAGCTTCTGTACTTACTCCCTGCCTGACTCCTTATCCTTCTCATTTCAACCAATCCTCCTTATTCCAACCTCCCAAAAGCCTGTGCCCCCATCCTTCTATTATTTTGCAGGTTTATTACCAAAGGAGAGTTTGAAATTGTTTGCTGCTTTCATAGCAATTTTCAAATAAACAGTAATGGGGTTAGGAAAAATCTGTTTACCACCCCAAAATTGTAAAAACACCCCTTGCAAAACAACAACAACACCCAACTAAACCTATCCGCTTGCGCTTTGGCGGGCTTTATGCCCACAGAATGGGCAGGTATGATGGCAAATGTAATCTAATCCTATCCAAGCCAATAATGACATTACTTTTTTGAAAGAACAAACTTTAAAGGAGTTTAGCACCTAACCCACTGATCTATTTCTGTGACCTTTGTCAGGCTTCATCCACTTCGGCCTTTATCACATGGGCTGTTTGATCCACACCCTCCTCGACTTTCATCCAATTCTTTCACATGACATCATCTCCCTCACGTTGCTCTTGCGCCCCGAGTGCTCTGTATCCCATTTCACTTTTGAAATATCCCTGAACAGGGATTGTCCGTTTGCTCCCCTCCTCTGCAGGCTTAGCTGAGGAATCGGAGCAAACCAACCACGTGTGATCAAAAGGCTACACTCGCATAGAAAACGGAGAGGGAGCCCGTATAAGCAAAACGGGTAGGTGTGATAAAGCCCCTAGAAGGGTCTGTCTGGTAAGCCTGCAAATTTCATTGAATTCTGTTACAAAAAACAAACAAAAAACACCCACGTTAGAGCCATTTGTGGCTTTCCCGTGGTGGTCAATGGGAGATAAAAAGCTTTGTGCACATGGGAGATAAAAAGTTGTGCACATCCCTACTCAGTATATGTCAGAAGCTGCTGGTTTGTTGTTATGTAACAGTTTTGAAACCAAGCAAATGTACAAATCAAGGAATAGGCAGAAATTGTAAATCATAACCAGTGTATCACAGATCAGCTGGTGGTAGAGAGGATGCTTCTTACCGGAAGTCATTGAAGAGATCGACACAAGTAGCATTGTTCTTACAAGGGCTAGAATCACACTCATTAGATTCCGCTTCACAAAATGGCCCTTCCCAACCAGGCAGGCAGAGACACTGGTAGCCCTGAAATGAGTTAGTGGGAAAAGAATAAAATGAATTCTTTGTCGCTATCTGAGTGTTGACTGAATTGACAATGCAATTGTTGGGTTTTCTGTTTGACTAGCATTTTAAGGAGAAAAATACTTCATTTTTAACTGCACTATCAGCCTGCCCCAATATGTTACTGAAAAAGATCCTGTGCTTAATAAATAACATTTGCCCAACGACAATTAGTTCACACAGTAGCACGAGAACCACTTCCCCATGTTTTCCTCCTACACGGCTGCATTAATGTATGAAAGGCTGAAACCGCATGGGAAAGGCAATTGCATCAATTCCTCTGACCGAGTTCTCACCTTGCTGAGAAAAGATAGCAAAAACTCAATGAGCTCCTGCTATCGGGTGGCATAAAAATATAATCAAATAATTGATGTGTTGTGCGCTTAGTCCAACTCATGTGGTTCCATCTTTTTGAACCTTACTGTGGCAGCATGGGATGAAACCACAGGAAAGCAGCAGTATATGAAATGGTTCAAAATGTGATCCTAAACATGTTTTCACTACGGAGGAGGCAGAAATGTTCTATATGTAGTTTAAAACACATATGGGCAACGAGTGTCTCACAGACCACGATCAGTCACCAGAGGCCCAAGCCCCCACCATTGCGTTCCCCTCCCAATGAAGTTCACACTCTCCTAAGTCCACCATTCCATTTCCCGGTGAGCTGGCAGGAGTGTGATTGTTCTGGGGAAAAGGGGCATGAGAATGACTCCCTATGCGCCATCCTCCCCAGCACAATTGCATTCTTGCAAGCCCACCATATAACAATTGAATGGGCTGGCAGAAGTGCAATTTATGTGCATGGAGAGAGTCATCCCTGCATACTGTTCTCCCCATTTCAATCATGCATCTCCCCCATCTTCCTAGCTGATGAGCACTGGGAGCTCCTCAGCTGCTCTCAGTACCAATCAGCTGGGGAATGGGTTGGGGAAGTGACAGGGTCTCAGTATACAAGGTGGGGAGGTTTAACCCTCCCCATCCATCCACAACAAGATGGGGAGATGTGTGTGTGTGTGTGTGTGTGTGTGTGTGTGTGTGAGAGAGAGAGAGAGAGAGAGAGAAAAGTATGAGTGTGTGGCTCCACCTGTCATGGCCCAACCCACCTTAAAGATTAAAGAATGAAGTGATGCAAAAATGAAATGACCAGGCTAGATCTACACTACTGCTTTTTATCAGTATTTAAGTGCACTGGTAACTGTTGGGGCATATTAGGTATTCCAGATACCACTTTTCTAGCACTTTTTATTCTGGATTATCCAAAATACCTCAACAGTTGTCATTGTGTGTGCTATGAGGTAAAAATGCACAACAGGGATATAGCGTCACCATGATGGAATCATATCAATACGACACGAGGTGTACATCTGGTCCAAGTGAATGATCAGCGATCACCTATAATACTAATGAAAATAAGCAAGTTCAGTCTGGTCAGTACCTGGATGACAGAATTGGGAACCCCATGACACTAGGAATGCCAAGCTTTTAGCTTTTTTATTTTTTAATGAAAGGGCCTAATGTAAGTGTACCAATTTAATAATAATAAATGGCAATATGACGGAGTACTGAGTTAGTGTTTAGTGTATGAGAAATACTGTCTACAAATTAAACCCAGATCATTAAGGATTAAGAAATGTCAAAAGATTTCCAGAATATAGGCAATGACACCAAAAGCCATAATTAAAACAGGATTAGGACCCGGCAATTGGCCAAATGGCTAAGCATATTGAACAAATCACAAATTTCAGGGGGTCATTTACAGTCAGCTCAAATGATCCCATCATGGGCAGACTGCCATCAACCCCCATTCAGATCATTTGTTGGTTTGCATCTGTGCGAAGTGTAACAGCATTTGTGTGAAAGTGAATTATATGAGATAAATACATCTGAAGCCATAGTTAATCTCAACAAAATATTGTTTGTATTGCCCCTGCTGGACAAACAGAAAGGGGAACATCTGCTGAGTTGTCAGATACGTGCATCATAGAGAAATTCTTGATTGGCATCATCTCACTTCATGTTTGCCACAGGCTGGTTTCTAGAAACATTTAATTCCTTATACTAAAAGCTAGGAAATCAAGTTAGGTTGGATGGATTGATGCCTCCCTTTGAGGACTCCTCAGAGCTAGGATTGCCACCCTGGCTGCTCTTCTGCAACTCCTTCAGGCTCATCCTGGCAGTGACAGCAGTGGCCAGGTGGGTGTTGCTCTGAGTGGTGGAGGCCTTCTAGGTCTGCTGCTTGAGGAAGGGGATTCATTCTCCCCTCAAGGGAGGTCTGGCTCTGCCCCAAATTCTGTTGTGGCCAAGCAGGACTGCCAGACTGAGAGTCACATCACATACGATGGCAAACATTGATGGACGAATATATGCATGGCTTCATCTTCTGCTGTGTTTGTACTGTCCCAAGTGGAGCACAAGAAGGGAATTAGATTCAACTGCTCAAAGATATGAATAAAAATAATACATCTGCCCTTCACAGGGACCCCTTCAGATGTTGCACTGGAAGAACAAAAAGAGCAAAAGTATAGATGGTCTTTGCTAAAACATCCAAAGCCACTTGATGAAAAGTGAAAAGGGAGATATGCACTCTGTACCAATGGAAGCAACCACTCCCCAAACTGTTAGAGAGAATCTATCTTCTCTTGTGTAATAGAGCTGAGCTATTTCCCTTCCTGCTTTTCTAATGAATAACACCTATATTAGAAGAGAATTTGGGGGTGGGGGTTACTAGGAATGGAATGGCTCACCAGAAAATGTAATTGAATAATTCTGCTTTAAATTATTTGCCAATTTGAGTTTTGGTTAAAAGCATCTAAATCACTACTCTTAAAATAGGCCCTGTGTGCAAGAATGGAACTTTCTAAAAACTCCACTTCATGGAATAAAAGATCTTTTATACAGCAATAATCTATCATGCTTTGTATCTGTCATGTTGAACAGCCCTTTTAAATGGAAAAGAACAAAATGTGCAAGTCCTGATTATAAAGAACTTCAGTTCTGTATGAGATTGTTAAATGGTATGGACCAGTTAATCAAGTAGAGGCAATCGCTGTAAAGCTCAGGAATAAAGACAGAACATTCAGACTCACAGATGTATCCAAAGAGATTGATTTTAGAGATCTTGTGTTCATCCTTTAAGAACTGCGAAGGTCTTCATAAAGAGGCAGTATAGTTTTTAACAGCTCTTAACTCGGCTTCATATAGGTGAAATAAAGCAATGCTTTTTGTTAGTATTGATTCATAAATAAGGAGGTCAATAAGGACAACCTAAATTTACTTATATAGACCTGCACAACAAAGTACTCTGCATTTTTGCTGATTATTCTTTTATCATGACTCCTATTTATGGCAAATATTCCCTGTTTAGAACACTAGATGTTATGGCAAAGGGTTCTGTCTTAGGCTGACCATATGAAAAGGAGGACAGGGCTCATATAACTTTAACAGTTGTAGAGAAGAGGTAATTTCTGCCAGTGTCATTTGTATGCAATTAGTTCCTGGTAAAATTCCCTCTTCATCACAACTGTTAAAGTTGCAGGGGCCCTGCCTTCTTTTGTATCTGGTCACTCTAGTATAGTGCCTGCAACTTTAACAGTTGTGTTGAAGCGGGAATTTCATCAGGAACTAATTGCATACAAATGACACTGAATGAAATTCCCTTTTCTCTACAACTGTTAAAGTTACATGAGCCCTGTCCTCCTTTTCATATGGTCAGCCTATTCTGTCTTAGACATCTCCCTGAAATCTAGTTTTTGGTGTACTTGGGAAGGTTTGGCTTGAGTGTGTTTGTATGTTGAATGGAGCAGCATGAAATCATGTGAATCCCCATTTGAACTGGTTTACCACTTCAGTGAGAACTAGGCCTTAAAGTCATGTTACATAAGCAAGATTGAATCATCAACAAGGGAAAAGTAGGCAGTTTGTATTCAGCATCTTAAGTCTAGTTCTCTCTTCTTGGAAAGAAAGAAAGAAAGAAAGAAAGAAAGAAAGAAAGAAAGAAAGAATCTCCAAGCAGTATCAGAGGCAATAAGCCTATGTACACTAGTTGCTGAGGAACATGGGTGGGAGGGTGCTGCTGCACTGTATCCTGCTTGTGGGTCCCTGGTTGACAGCTGGTTGGCCACCATTTGAATAGAGTGCTGGACTAGATAGACCCTTGGTGTGATCCAGCATGGCTCTTATGTAGGCTGACCATATGAAAAGGAGGACAGGGTTCATGTAACTTTAACAGTTGTAGAGAAAAGGGAATTTCAGCCAGTGTCATTTCTGTGCAATTAGTTCCTGGTGAAATTCCCTCTTCATCACATCAGTTAAAGTTGCAAGTACTATACTAGAGTGACCATATACAAAAGAAGGCAGGGCCCTGCAACTTTAACTGTTGTGATGAAGAGGGAATTTCACCAAGAACTAATTGCATACAAATGGCACTGGCTGAAATTCCCTTTTCTCTACAACTGTTAAAGTTACATGAGCCCTGTCCTCCTTTTCATATGGTCAGCCTACTCTTATGTTCTTATGTTCAAGCAGCCAATGGATTCCACCTGTACCTTCATCTGTAAAGCTTGTTTGTCTCTGTATTTGGGAAATTAACAAAATGCAAGAAAGAAAGACATCCCCTCTACCACTTTGCAAAGTTTACTGAACTCAGAATTCTGCCTCTTAACAACATTTCAGTCTGCATGTTGATCAGGTGAATATGCTTTGGAGTTTGGACCCAGGAAATTCCTCCTCTGTCCATAGGCTTAGGCTGACTATATGAAAAGGAGGACAGGGCTCATGTAACTTTAACAGTTGTAGAGAACAGGGAATTTCAGCCAGTGTCATTTGTATGCAATTAGTCCCTGGTGAAATTCCCTCTTCATCACAACAGTTAAAGTTGCAGGCACTATACTAGAGTGATCATATAATGAGGGAGGCAGGGCCCCTGCAACTTAACTGTTGTGATTAAGAAGGAATTTCACCAGGAACTAATTGCATACAAATGACACTGACTGAACTTCCCTTTTCTCTACAACTGTTAAAGTTACATGAGCCCTGTCCTCCTTTTCATATCTAATTGGGAGCCCTGGCCCAGTCATTCAACCACTGAATAGGTGAAGGTATTTGTTTGAATATCCCTACACTCACCATGAGGAAGACTCATGGTGCTTTAAGGTGCTTGCTCCTTTGCATTTGTGTGCAAATAAACTAAGGGGAAAAATAATATATCCCCCACTACCCATGGCAAATTTCAAGACACGTACAACTATGTGTGGTCCAACAAATCAGCATTTTTTAATATTCTTAAAGGAACAAGATAATTGCTGTGAGCAGCAGGTGGGGAAGAAATAAAGCCAAGTTATTTTGCCAAGTATATAAGCCTTTACTGAACAACATGCCCAGTACAGTAATTTTGCAATTATAAGAACAGCAGTTTTTTACTTCACATTGAAAAAAAGTGTTCATCTAGAGTAGAAAGGGTCAAACTGAGAGCTATTGAAGAAGCACACATACTTGCACAGAGAGAGCATTGCATAGGCACACCTGCGTGCCTTCATCTAATGAAGTGCTTGAGCATTTAAGAAAGTGTTGTTTCTAAACACTTGCATCCCCGCCACTCTTATTGCATTGTGGATGTAGGATTAATCATTTCTGAAGCCTCAGACAATCTTATGTTACTGGAAATGGCAGTGGAACATCTGGCAAACAAACAGAATAATGTACGGAATATTCATCACAGGCAACAAGTCGTCTGCATACCAAATATGTTAAATCTTGAGATTAATTAGGTGCAATTGTGGCTTACACACAATTACCATACTAGTAAGGCGTTTAGTTCTATACTATGTAGCCCACATTACATAACCCAAGAGTACTAATGTAGTACTATGCACTATTTTCTAAAGCTGTGGTCCAAAGGGCTGTGAATATATTTCTTCTCATCTGGAATAGATAAATATCTATTTTTCATAGATATTTCTCTCTTTCTCTCTTTAATTTTCCTGATCTTTTTTATACCAACTTTCTGTTCTTTCCCTCTTCCAACTGCCCAAACTCTATGATATTTACATCTTGATTTTGCTCTCTTGCGACTAGACATTCCATGTAGTTTTCTGGCTCTCTAGCACCCTCCAATTTCTGTATTTCACATCAGTAACTCCCACATCTCTGTCTTTATCTCACTTCCCCCACATCTCTTTATTCTGTAAATCTAATCAAAGAAACTGGTGGACCACATGACTGTCCATCGGTATACCTATTTCTACCAAGTTGGCATCTTCATTAATCTCTCCAATTTTGTGATAATATATTCTTTAATTTAAATCTTGGCTCATAGCCTATTGCTGTTTTCCTCAGTATAAATATAAAAGTGCATGCAATGACTTTAAGATCTGAAAAGCATCTCGGTCAAGTACACATGTACACATGAATATGCATTTGAATATGTGATTAAGGACATGTATTAACATTGCAAAAAAAGCCATTCTTAAGAGTGTATAGACCCTCCCCCCATACTGATATCTAAGGGGTTACAAGCAGGAATGAAACTATGTAGCCCACATTACATAACCCAAGAGTACTAATGTAGTACTATGCACTATTTTCTAAAGCTGTGGTCCAAAGGGCTGTGAACATATTTCTTCTCATCTGGAATAGATAAATATCTATTTTTCATAGATATTTCTCTCTTTCTCTCTTTAATTTTCCTGATCTTTTTTATACCAACTTTCTGTTGGCATTCTTGGGGGTTCTTTAGGCACACACATGGGAATGCCTTCATATACACGTGGGACTTTTTTGGATCCCGTTTACAAATCACATTAAATACGCAATATTATACTCAGTTTGAAAGAGATCACCTACTCTGTGTGTGACGCAACCACATGGCTGTGCCTAAAATTATCATTGCTTTCAGCAGTATTCAAAATACAGAGCTCGATAAAGTGATTGGAAAGGTCACATTCAAAACCCATTATTTCCATCACTTAGGACAGTTTGACACAGAGATCAATACATTCAGAAACTGTTAAAATATCAGGAGACCTCATCATCTCCACTTCAAAATTGGAACGTGAAGCTTCTTCCAGAAAGTCATGCTGTCAAAAAGAGCTACACAGAATAATGTATAAGACATCGAATTTTAGTAGTGAATTATTTAACCATTATTTTGATTTTAACCATTGCGTACCTTAAAAGAACGAGTACAAAATGATAATCTAGGTGCATGTCTTTGGAGAGCCTTTCAAAAGTTTCTTTCAAGGGCTATTCCTAGATACCTTAAAGAGTTTGAAAAGTTTGGCATGGTGCTGGTGGCCAGGGGGGAGTAAAATTTATAGCTCAATCTACAGCCCTGGATTAACCATAAAGCAATATAAGCTCGTGTTTAGGGCACCAAGGGAAGGGGGCACCACAGAGTACTGGTACCATAGCTGTAGCCCTCTAATTTTAAGGAATATAAAAATGTAATAAAAAACAGTTTATATGTAATATAGTTGCGTGTTCTGGTATGGGGGATGGCCTTGAAGAAAACTGAGTTTTTAATGTCTTATTTCACCTTCAGCACTTATTGAGTCTTAATGCCAGCTAAGCAATGGAAGGCCCAAGGGGACACCACTATTGGGCTGTGCTTAGGGCATCAGCAGGCCTTAATCTGGCCCTGCCTATCTACATTGCATTTCAATGGTGGCAGTGAAGATTCAAGGCATCTACTGGTTGAGCTGATGTGACAACGCAGAATGTTCAGAAAGATTCTAACTCACAGGAATCAAAGGTGCTATCAGATTTCAGTCTGCCCAGCTTCTATGAGGAAAGGGAAAGGTATCAGTTTACTTGGAATTAAAACCTTACAGAGGTCCTAAGATTACAGAGTGTTGTGGGGTAGGTAGGCTGATGACTGGGAAGGAGTTATATATGCCTGGGGCAGAAGACTTGCTAAGATTTAGAATCTAGACCTATTAAGAGCTGCAAAGCAGTGAATTCTGATAGTTGTGGCTGGTTGACCACTACTAACACAGCAGCATTGTGCTTGGGCAACCTAATGACTCTGTTCAGATGACATGCTAAGCCACGGTGGTTAAGCATTTTGAGCTCAACATTATGATGTAAACCATTCCTAACCATGGTGGCTATATAACCACAGTTTAAATATGCTCGCTAATCATTTGCTGCAAAGGGGCTAGTGGCCTCACCAGCTTAGTGTGTCATCTGAATAGGCACAACAGGAATAAAGAGATTCAAGAAGCACTGGGGTCGTTCTAAACTACCAGCAGATTCTTTCACTGCAGGCTGCTAGTATGCGAAGGAACATTGTTCGCCTTTACTGATTACGGGAAATAATATGAAGTTCCATTCAATATACACCTTCCTCTTCTTTCCAGGGCATGCATTATTGAAGGTGACTGAATCTAAGGCCTTCTGTTTCATAATCGAGGAACAGCAAGGACCTGAAAAATGTGGCTTGGATTGGACCAGCATTGATAGCTCCATTTATCTCCAATCCTGTACTCTCTGAAGTAATGTTTTCTGTAGTGGCACTGGAACTGGTTGACACACCGAATCCCCAGTACTTATTTATTGCATCAGTCTCTGGGGCACTCAAAAGAGATAGGGATAAAATGTATTCACTTAGATATAAATGGGAGCATAGGTGGAATCTGTAGCAGTTTTATTTGGCTGACATGACACATCTAGACCACTGAATTTCCCAGTACATTGAATTTCACATGTAATCAGTTTGCTGCAGAACACCATAGACTTGTATATTGATGAGTGTTACTTTGCTGGAAGTCTAATGCAAGTAGGGTGGGATAATTCACACAGGGATGAGTAGTAGAATTGGATAATTCACATGACTGGGTAGTACAATATTTCCTTCTACCTTTGCAAGATACTATGAAAAATGCCCACTACTCTGTAGGATTGATGCAATGATCTAAGATCAATCCCTAGTTGGCTGATATCCCTGCATGTGGAACAATTGCTGTAATATACAGAGACAGAACTAAGAAATAAACACTAGTCTGTTCTGCAGTGGAGGCATATGAAGAGTACAGCAGATGATTTGACACCAATGCGTATGCATGCCAGTTTACACAGTGAAACACAGTGAAGGAAAACATAAGTTTGAGAAGTAATAGGTTGGACACAAGAGAGTGATGCAGCATATATTTATCATAGACATTTCTATACTACCCTTCAATAGAAATTCCAAGGGCAGTTTAGTTTTAGGAAGAGAGTTCCTGGCCAAAGGTGCAATCACCAAAAATGTGTTAGGATCAACAGCGCAAGCAAGAAACTCTAGAACAAACAATTGTACAAAACGTAAAAGAGCAAATGCCTTGGATAGAGATTTCAAGAAGAGTCAGAATCCAAAAGTAGATGAGGTCAGACAACTATAAGTAAAAAAAAAGTAGTGTTAATTTGCAGATGGAATGTGTACACCACAAAGCACTGTCATTGATACTTCTGTCTTCCATATTGAAAATTCATTAAACAAAAAACCTACAGTTTACAAAAACAATGTTAAGGCTCTACAGATTCCAACCAAGCACCAAAAAGCAGGGAAATTGGGAGTTAAGGCTCACAAGCCTTAACGTCACATCCTCCCTAAGGAGGCAGAAAGTGCAAGTGAAATTCTCATTCTCCCAAAGCAGATAAACCATGAGGACAGGATGGAGAATATGATATGCAGAGGTGACTGTGGGGTTGTGGAAAACTGATGACGAACAACTTAGGGCCACCTACTTCTCTTTTTTTGTTTAGAGCAGCCCTTCCCCAACCTGGTGCCCTCCAAAGGTGTTGGACTACAACTCCCATCATTGCAAGTCAGTATGTCCCATGGTCAGGAATGCTGGGACTTGTCATCTCAAAAATCTAGATATGCAATTTGATCTGCAGAGGTGACTGTGGGGTTGTGGGAAATGATGATGAACAACTTAGGACCAGCTACGTCTCATTTCTTAGAGCATCTCCTTATGTTGAAGTCTTAAGATATGAATGGTTTATAAAGAAAAGTAAATGCAAAAGAACATCAGATGCAGAAGTGAAATCTGAAACATTACTAGTAGTCGTAGTAATAGTAGAAGTAGTATCCTGCCTTTTGCCCAATGCTGGGCCTCAGGGCAGCCTTACAAAACTAAAACATATACAGCTAAAACCTATAAATAGGAATATACTAGGCTGACCATACGAAAAGGAGGACAGGGCTCAGTTGTAGAGAAAAGGGAATTTCAGCCAGTGTCATTTGTATGCAATTAGTTCCTGGTGAAATCCCCTCTTCATCACAACAGTTAAAGTTGCAGGGGCCCTGCCTTCTTTTGTATATGGTCACACTAGTATAGTGACTGCAACTTTAACTGTTGTGATGAAGAGGGAATTTCACCAGGGACTAATTGCATACAAATGACACTGGCTGAAATTCCCTTTTCTCTACAACTGTTAAAGTTACATGAGCCCTGTCCTCCTTTTCATATGGTCAGCCTAAATATACAAAAGTTAAAAATATAATTAAATACTTTTCAATATTAAAGCATTTAAAACATTTTAAATACATAACAATTTAAAAGTCAAAGGTATAGACAGAGGTCCAGATTATTTGCCAAAGGCCTGCTAAAACAAAAAAGGGTTTGTCTGCATCCAAAAACACATCAAAGAGGGAGCCAGTGTAGACTGCAAGGATTAGAAAGAAAATCCATGTGTGTACACTATGCAAAATAAACGACAGCTCAACTGTTTCTAAACCTTATTAGAAAAACAGGGTGGCTAGGCTGAAACCAGCGTTGTAGGCCCAGAAGCACTTTGAAAGGTTTCAACATTGTACTTAAAACTTAACACCGGCCCAAACTAATTAAATGAAGTATTTGAAGCTTTCAACTTATAGCAGTATGGACCAAACTCTTAGAAAAGAGGGAAGGAGCACTGTGTGTGAGTGGGGTGGGGGAAATTAAAAGAAAGGTATAGCTACCTATTCCCAAGAGAGATCTGAAGATCAAGTTACCATGGATCCAGAGGAACCACACCCTGCTTCACCAGGGAGCAAAAGAGCAAACTGGCCTTATGAAGATAGCCCAGAATACTCTCAGAGCCAAAGGAATGCATGTTCCAGAAGAGAAAAGAGAAACTCTTCTTCTTCTTCTTCTTCTTCTTCTTCTTCTTCTTCTTCACTCAAAAGGTCTGTGCTAGAGGCAGCGGCCATTTCACTCACCCACCCCACATTCTAAGGCAGGAGGGAGGGGGGAGAGTGTGTCGCGTTATGAGGGAAGATGGCTGCCTCATTGACTTGAATGAGAGGTTAAAATAGTCCTTAAAAGTCAACTGAAGGGAATTTAAAAAAAAACGAAAAGCTTTCTGTCAACTACAGTCAAGGAGGAAGAAGATCCCACCACTGGATTTCTTAATAAGGCTCTAGAAATTATGCAAATTGTGTGCACAAAAAGTAGCAACCCGGAAGTAAATTTTACAAAAGCAGGGAGACAGGTTTGTATTCCTTTTCTAACTTAAACTGCTCTCCTTCCCTCAATCTTTCACCAATCTTCTTGAAATTTTCAGGTAATGTAAAACAAACATTTCTTTCTGGCACCTGTAAATTTCAGAAAGGTTGATGAAACATTTTCGATTTTATGGCTGTTAGAATGACCCCCTCCCCAATTATCACTTTGACATGGCGGAATGACGTGTTTACTATACAGAACCCAGAAAGCCAGCCAATTTCCTTATCTACGAATGTCCGGGAAAAATGCCAGGCCTTACTTGTTTACAGAGGTTTTTTTACGATTCGTGAATCCAATTACAACTTGCCAAGGTCATGCCATTAGTTCCATCAGTCCAGTCTTCTAAGCCGAAGGTCAAACCAGGTTTCCAAATTCCAAGCTTCAAAGCAACAGTCAGCCGAGTGTCCAGTCCACAGATTCTGTTCCAAGATCACGGAGGAGGTCATGAGCCGAAAACATCGGTTGTTCTCAACAAACCTTAGCTTCTGCCTGCCTCCCTCTTTATACTCTGTTTGAGCCTGCTCCCAGCTGCATGCAATTCCCTCGTTATCTTACTTCAGGCTTGCGTCAGCTGTGCTCTGTATTCTCAGTCTCATACTTCGCCTTGTGGGCTTAGCTTTCTCCGCCCGTTTGAGCTGCCGCCTTTGCTGGGGAGTTACCGGACAAACTCCATCAGGCCCCGAGTCTTCCTCACTAGAAACAGGGGGTGGGGGAGGGTGGCTTTCCTGGGGCTCTTCTGAGGACCCTGCCTACTGTTCCTCCTCCTCCGGTAAGTCCTGGGGAAGGGGTGGAGCTGCAGTTTCTGCCCCTTCTTCCTCCTCAGAGGAAGATTCTTCAGCCTGCCTCATGACATTATTCCCCTCCCCAGGCGCCCCTCTCGAGGAACCGCCGGGTTTTGGCTTTCTGGGAAACCGCTGATGGAAGCGGCGAACTAAAACTGGAGTATGAACATGAGAGGCATCTTCCCAGCCCCGCTCCTCAGGCCCGTAACCCAGCCAGTCCACCAAATACTGCAGGCGTCCTCGATGAACCCGGGAATCTAGGATATCTGCCACCTCGTACTCCTCTTCCTCGTTCACCAACACTGGAGGTGGAGGGGGTGAAACCTTGGGACGAAGAGGATGTGTCGGCTGCACCGGAGCTAAAAGTGATCGGTGAAACACGGGGTGAATACGCCATGATGGAGGGAGCTGCAAGCGAAAAGCCACTGGATTGATCTGCGCTGTAATCTGGAAAGGTCCTACAAAGCGGGCAGTCAATTTCCAGCAGGGTTGAGACGCTGGTAGATGTCTGGTTGACAGCCACACTTGATCTCCAACATTCAACCCGGGGCCTGGCTGTCGTTTGATGTCCGCATCCGATTTGTAAGCTTGTTTAGCCAGGTCTAACTGCTCCTGGAGAATGGAGTGTATGGCCTGAAGTTCCTGAGTCAGGTGATCCGCAGCAGGGATAGGAGAGGAGATCGTTGAAACTGTAAAAAACTGAGGGTGGTAACCATAATTGGCAAAGAAGGGTGTCTGTTGCGTGGAAGAATGAACAGAATTATTATAAGCAAACTCAGCCTGAGCCAACAAGTCCCCCCAGTTATCCTGTTGAAAATTCACATAACAGCGGAGGTATTGCTCCAACGTCGCATTTGTTCGCTCTGTCTGGCCATCGGACTGAGGGTGGTATGCTGTAGAGAGATGGAGTTTGACTTCCAAAAGCCGGAACAGGTTTTGCCAAAACTGTGAAGTAAACTGAGATCCACGGTCCGAGACTATACCCTCAGGCAGCCCATGCAACCTGAAGATATGCTGAAGGAAAAGATGAGCAGTCTCCTTTGCTGAGGGGGTCCCCACGCATGGTACGAAATGGCTCATCTTAGAAAACAAATCCACCATGACCAGTATGGAAGTGCATCCCCTTGAAGGAGGGAGGTCTGTGATAAAGTCCATCGAGATGATTTTCCAGGGACCAGAAGGCGTGGGCAAAGGATGCAAGAGCCCTGCGGGCTTCCCTGCAGAGTGCTTCGCCCTGCGGCAAGTTGTACACGACCCGACATAATGTTCTACATCCGCATGAACCCTGGGCCACCAGAACTCACGAGTCACCAGATGCAATGTCTTGTACAGCCCAAAATGTCCCGCCGGCCGGCTATCATGGCATTGTTGGAGTATCTCCATGCGCACAGACCCTGGGGGCACATAAATACGGTTATGGTGGTAAAGGACCCCATCCTCCACGGTAAAAGGAGAAGACCTGGTTCCCCCCGACTGCGCAAGCTCCTGTAGCCGAGCCCGTGCAAACGGATCTTGGCCCTGTTGCTATCGTAGCTGGGCCCACTGGTTGGGTACCATCCGCACTGCCGCAAAATTCTCAGGGCGTAGAACCGTCGAGCTGGACTCCTCCACCTGAGGAGAAGCATATTCCGGCTTTCGAGAGAGCGCATCTGCCTGCCGGTTCTGGGAACGAGGAATATATGTCACAATAAAATGGAAGCGAGAGAAAAACAAGGCCCACCGGATTTGTCGCTGATTGAGCTTCCGAGCGGTCTGTAGGAATTCCAGATTTCGATGGTCGGTGCGAACCACTATAGGATGACGGGCCCCTTCCAATAGATGTCGCCAAGTCTCAAAAGCTGCTTTGATCGCCAGGAGCTCTTTCTCCCAAATAGTGTAGCTACGTTCAGCGGAGTTGAGCTTGCGGGAGTAAAAGGCACAGGGTAACGAGAATCCCCCGTTAGCAATGGGCTGAAGCAACACCGCCCCAATGGCCACATCTGAGGCATCGGTCTCGACCACAAAAGGAGTCTGTGGATCAGGATGTTGCAGAATGGGTTCTGATATGAACTGTTCTTTCAATTTTTGAAAGGCATGCTGCGCCGCAGAACCCCACTGAAATGTTTTGCGTGAACGTAATAAGTCAGTCAGGGGTGCAGTAATCTGAGCGAAGTTCAGGATGAAGCGGCGATAGTAGTTGGCGAAGCACAAAAACCGTTGTACCTCTTTCATGGTCCTTGGCGCCTGCCATGAGACCACTGCTGCCACTTTTGCCGAATCCATGCTCACGCCTTTGGGGGATATCCAATGTCCCAGGAATTCCACGGTCTCCAGGTCGAAAGCGCACTTCTCCAGTTTGGCGTACAGATGATGTTCCCGTAGCCAATGCAGTACTGCTCGCACATGAGATTCATGCGCCTGTCGTGTGGAGGAGTAAATCAGAATGTCATCCAGGTAAATGATGACAAAGTGATCTAGATAGTCTCTAAAAATGTTATTCATGAAGTGCTGGAACACAGCAGGAGCGTTTGAAAGCCCGAAAGGCATTACCGTGTATTCAAAATGGCCGTATCGAGTCCGGAACGCCGTCTTCCACTCATCCCCTGCCTTGATGCGCACCAAATTATAAGCTCCTCGCAGATCGAGCTTGGTGTATATGACCGCACTTCTGAGGCGCTCCAGTAGTTCCGGGATGAGCGGTAAGGGGTAGCGGTTGCGACAGGTGACTTGGTTCAGGGCCCGGTAATCGTTACACAGATGCAATTCCCCACATTTCTTTTTTACAAAAAGCACTGGCGCTGCAGCAGGTGACGTGGAGGGCCGAATGAAGCCCCGTTTTAATTTTTTTTCTAAGAAGTCCCGCAAGGCTGCCAGCTCAGGTTTGGACAATGTATAAATGCGCCCTACCGGAACCCTTGACCCTGGAAGCAGGTCGATGGCACAATCATATGGTCTGTGGGGTGGCAACTGATCCGCCTCTCCCTTATCAAAGACATCTCGAAATTCGTGATACTTGGCAGGAAGTGAGACTGGACTAGAGTCTTGGAGATGCGGTATGGCGGCATTTACTCTTTCAGGCCAACAATGTGATTGACAATAATCTGAGGAAAAAAACACTTCCCCCCGAGGCCACATGATGCGGGGGTCATGGAGACTCAGCCAGGTCATCCCTAGTACAATGGGGAAGTGAGGAACGGCCGCCTGCAGAAATTGGAGGGATTCCATGTGGCCCTGGATTTCTACAGTCACGGGCTCGGTCTCATGTGTCACCAGTCCTGAGACCAAAGGCCTCCCATCAATCATTTCAATGGCCAGGGGAGAAGCCAAAGGATTCGATCGTACCCCATATTTCCTAGCAAAGGTCAAGTCCATAAAGGTACTGGAAGCTCCGGAATCAATCATGGCGGTAGTTTGGATGGGGTTACGCCCTGCCCATTGCAACGTTACTGTCACGGTTAGGGGATGGCAAGCAACTCTGGTGGGAGTCTTGGGTACAACACAGGATTCCCCCCCCCAGTCCTACGACTCCATTTATGACTGGGGCTGCCCGTTTCCCAACACCGCAGGGCGAGGTCGTTTGGCAGGGCAGGTGGCGGCAAAATGCCCTGCCTTCCCACAATACAGGCACAATCCCCCTTGCCGTCTACAGTCCTTTTCCTGTGCTGTCAAGTGAGGTCTAACCCCGCCCAACTGCATTGGCTCTTCCCCCGTAGGCATGGAACTCTCCTGGGGCCTCCCATCCTGAAAACCTGGAGTAGATTGGCCAAAAGTAGCGGTTATGCCCCCCCTGGCAGGACCTGCGTGTCGTGCCGACCTGCGATTCTCTAACCTTCCATCGATCCGCAGGCAGAGCTGAATCAACTCCTTCAGGGATTTTGGCCGTTCCACTCTTGCCAGCTCATCCAAAATCTCATCTGCCAATCCTTCCTGGAACTGGTCCATCTGCGCAGCCTCATTCCATTTCAGGTCTTGAGCCAGCAACCGGAAAGAACTGGCATACACGGACACAGAGTCTTTTCCTTGCCGAAGGCGCCGTATTTTCCTGTTGGCAGTAGCAGCCTTTTGAGGATCCTCATAAGCAGCCTGGAACTCAGTCACGAAATTGGCATAGTTGAGCAGAAGCGGGCTGCGGTCCAGTAAATAAGGCGTCACCCATTTTGCAGCATCCCCAGCGAGCAAACTTATCAAAAATCCCACCTGCATCTGCTTCGTGGGGAAATCCTCAGAACGCAGCTGCATATACAACTCACATTGAGCCAGAAACGTTGCAAACTTATCTGGGGAGCCATCAAATTTCTCCGGAGCTGCTACAGGGCACTTCCGTTTCTGTGGCAGGGAAGGTTGTTGTGACTGGCCAGTGAGCTGATTTAATTGAGTCTGAAATGCTTTCATGGCCTCAGTCAGCTGGCCCACCTGCTCCCTGAGCGCCTGGTTATCCTGGAGTAATGCTTTTTCCATCCTGATTGAGGAAAAATTTGTTTTTCCTTAAAGGGTTGAGAACAAAATGACGTGTTTACTATACAGAACCCAGAAAGCCAGCCAATTTCCTTATCTACGAATGTCCGGGAAAAATGCCAGGCCTTACTTGTTTACAGAGGTTTATTTATGATTTGTGAATCCAATTACAACTTGCCAAGGTCATGCCATTAGTTCCATCAGTCCAGTCGTCTAAGCCGAAGGTCAAACCAGGTTTCCGAATTCCAAGCTCCAAAGCAACAGTCAGCCAAGTGTCCAGTCCACAGATTCTGATCCAAGATCACGGAGGAGGTCAAGAGCCGAAAACATCGGTTGTTCTCAACAAACCTTAGCTTCTGCCTGCCTCCCTCTTTATACTCTGTTTGAGCCTGCTCCCAGCTGCATGCAATTCCCTCGTTATCTTACTTCAGGCTTGCGTCAGCTGTGCTCTGTTTTCTCAGTCTCATACTTCGCCTTGTGGGCTTAGCTTTCTCCGCCCGTTTGAGCTGCCGCCTTTGCTGGGGAGTTACCGGACAAACTCCTTCAGGCCCCGAGTCTTCCTCACTAGAAACGAGGTGGGGGAGGGTGGCTTTCCTGGGGCTCTTCTGAGGACCCTGCCTGCTGTTCCTCCTCCTCCGGTAAGTCCTGGGGAAGGGGTGGAGCTGCAGTTTCAGCCCCTTCTTCCTCCTCAGAGGAAGATTCTTCAGCCTGCCTCATGACACGGAATGTGTTTTTACTGACAGCCCTTAACAATGGAGGCATGGTTGTGCCTCCATTAATGTGAGATTCTGTTTTAAGATTCCAAAAGAAACGTTCTGCTTTCTCTCTGTATGTATTTTGGGATGTTATGGATTATGGTGATTTTGACAGTTCTTTTGATCAAGGGTTTTGCAAACCTATGTACTTTACTAAGTAACAGAAAAACAACTAAATTGCTAGGTTGTATGCATTTCGTAATTATGATACCTTTTAGGGGTGTGTAATGGATTGGGTCCGATCCACAATCCGGACCCAATCCAGGGGAAATCGGATAAAATTATGCGATCTGATCCCCAGCACCTGGATCGTCCGATCCAATTTGATCCGATCCGAAAAGGACCCGATCCAGATCGTGTTGGATCTGAGGATCAGACCCCCCTCTCCCCACTTGTGCCCCTCACCTGCCGGGGCTGTTCATGGACGGCCCCAGCAGGTAAGGAGTGCAAATGCGGGGAGGGGGCTTACCTGCCAGGGCCGTCCGCAGCGGATGGCCCTGGCATGTAAGGAGCAGAAGGGGGAGGAGGGGGCTTACCTGCCAGGGCCGTCCGCTCACATCCGCGGGTGCCAGTGGGTGCTCGCGGATGGCAGCGGATGGCCCCGCAGGTAAGGAGGAGTGCGAAGGGGGGCTTACCAGCTGGGGCTGTCCGCTGACATCCGCAGGTGCCAGCGGATGGCAGCGGATGGGCCCCGGCAGGTAAGGAGGATCGCGAAGGGGGAGGAGAGAGGAGGCCCCCACTTACATGCAGGGCTGTCTGCCGCCTTCACCTGCCATAGATCTACTGAGCTCAGTAGATCTATGGCAGGTAAAGGCGGCGGACGGCCCCGCATTTATGGAGGATTGCCGGGGGGGCTTACCTGCCGGGGGCCCTCCGCTGCCATCTGCTGCTACCCAGGCAGCAGTGGATGGCAGCGGACGGGCCCACAGGTAAGGAGGATCGTGAGGAGGAGGAGGGAGGGGGCTCCCACTTACCTGCCGGGGCTGTCCGCTGGCGCCAACGGCAGCGGACGGGCCTGGCAAGTAAGGAGTGCGAAGGGGAGGAGGGGGCTTATCTGCCGCTGCCGCCCATGGATGCCAGCGGACGGGAGCAGAAGGCCCCTGCATGTAAGAAGCACAAGGGGGGGAGGGACAGGGAGGGGGGAGTTCGGCCCCCACTCACCCTCCTGCCACCATTTTTCCCCATAGACTTGCATTGGGGGAACGCTTTCTTTCCCCCAATGCAAGTCTATGGGGAAAAATGGTGGCCGATCCGAAAATCGGACATCCGATTTTCGGATTGGGTCCAATCCGATCTGGAGGACCTCCGAGCTGGGGAGTCCGTGCACACCCCTAATACCTTTGTGTCTGTGTAGAACCCTTCAGTCAATCATCTATTGACTAATGGGGCAAATTCCTTTAATTTGATATGCGATTTAACTGACTGACTAGTTGGGGTGAACCGTCAGGGGTTACCTATGAATATCTGATAGAGTCCCAGCAAGTTCTTTACATCCCCACCCCACACATTAAAGAACCTGTGTTTGGGCATCATAAACCTTCATGCAATCTCTGCCAGAAACTTTCTTGTATTGCTGTCTGCTAAGGATACAACTGATCAACACGGCTGTAGCCATTAATTCTGTCCACAGAAAACAGCTGTGGTCTACCCTTGTGACCCATATGTAACAAATAGAAGATGACAAGTTGGAGGAATGAATAGAGCTTGCTGAATTCATTTGGTTATCGTTGAGAAAATGTCATAATGTTTATCTGGAATTTAATACAGGTAGAAGAACAAACACTTATAGTGTGTTGAATAAGCAGTATTTTTCTGTATATTACTTATCTCAGTGTACCAATATGGTGTTGTCCTTTCTTGGGTGGGAGCACACCCCTATTTACCATTTGGAGAGAAGAGCGCCATGATTTTTTGAACAGATGTAAAAGAGTTGGCATAAAGCATTTTAATTCACAGAAGACTTTAAGGAGAGATTTATAGATTTCATTTCTACAGAGGTTGAATATGCTGGCTTTCATTGTGTTTAGATAGGATGAATAAAACAGTAATTAAGAGAAAAAAAATAGCTCAGAGTAAGGACATTCAGAAGGCATAATAGGTTTGCATTTTAAGCTTGTGACAAATATAAGCATTACAAACACCACAGGAAATAATTAAGACCAATCATAAAAAAAACCCATTGAGGAAATGACACTGTTTAAAGCTTGCTGTTTAGGAAAGCAATTTCTTTTAAAGGAGCCTTTCTTGGGGTCAATAGGCAGATTGGGGCTTTTTCCCTTATAGAAATTGAATTCTGAGGAAAGAAATGTTAAAAATGGTACAGGATTCATACTTTAAAAAAAATTACATAACTGCAGCTTTAAGCAGGTTGTTCTAATCATACCGATTACAACTGAGGTACTATTTTGAGTTTCACTATTCATTTCTTTCTATGCCTTTGCACGTTCAATGATGGGCAAAGGAGCAATGTGAAAGAGGTTGTCTTCATGGTGGCAGGTCCTGCATAGCAAGGAAAACCAAATAAAAAGAATAACCTTGAGCTATTTGCTCAAATAAACCAATAACCAATCCAGATTTTGAAGGACCTTTAAAATATTGAGGTTTTGATCAGTGTATCTGATATGACATTTACCTCGATTGCTCAGTGAATAGTGAAAGGTCATAAACAACACAAATAAGCAGTTGAACACAAATGCAGAATTCCTTTCTCTATACAAGGACATCCAAACCTTTCAATTTGCTCCCAAATCCCTGGTACTGACAGAGCTCTAAAGGAAAAGTAGTATTCCAGAAAACCATTTTGTTTAATGACACATTTCACTTGTCCAGTTGCTTTAGCATTCTTCTATTTGGAACAGACAACATCAGGCCTTTAACATGAAAAAAGAATAACAAATAAATAACATTTGTTTATTATTAAATACAGGTAACCTTTACAAGCAGCATTTACGAGATGTGCCAATATCATGTCCTTGAACATCAAACACAAACCTGATATTTTAAAATACCTGATTAGAGCTATTTTAAAAAGATGTGTTGTATCTCAATAATAAAGAGATTCTGGTGGAAGTCCCCCTTCCACACAATTGTGAACTGCATGGCGGGGGGAGGGCAGAAGAGGGCTCTGGGAGCATTAGGGATCTTAATTTTGTTTTAGTTTGGGGAGTTCAGGCATCATGAGAGTTTGTCGGGAGGGGGAGATTTGAGAGAAATCATTATAAGGCCTTATTTAGGGTAGGGATGCGTGAGAAATCTGCAATGGATTCAAATAAATTCAGATTTATATGAATCTTACCTACCGATTTTGCAGCGGATCAGCTTTTCCCAAGTGGTGTGGATTTCATGAACTCGGGCGTTTTTTAAACTTTGGGCAGGGTGTGTTTGTGCAAATTTGCACTTGCGCTGATGTGTATTAGCAGTAATGTGCTGTTCTGCTAATGTGCATATTAGCGCAAGTGGAAGGAAATTCTTGTACATCCCTTAAAAAAATCAAATTCTGTCAATAAGCATACGATGGAATGGAAGACACTTGACAATCTGCAAAACACAGACGGAATGGATGTAAACTCTGTACATCCCTACTTTAGGGTTATCTTAGGCAATTGCAAGTTGTTTGATTTGGGGTTGGGGAGAATTTGTTTCATGTCTTCCAGATCTGCTGAGAATTAGCAGGTACATGCATGTTACTGTCACAATTTTGGCAGGTGGGAAGAAAGAGGGGGATTAAGGCCCTAAGAAACTGAAGTCAGGCATGCATGTAGTTTGAGGGATGGAGGCACAGTGGGAAGCATGCAGATTTTGGGCAACTGCAGGAAATGGGAACCACACTAAGCTCCAAACTGATGTTTAGCTTAAACCTTCAGTAGAATAGAAGGCTTGGGATTGAACTGACCACCTGAGGACCAAAATGTATCATAGGCAACCAGGCCAGCTCCTTGGGCAAAATGAGTCATAGGAAGAATGGCCTTGCTGCTCCCCTTTTATTCAATGATGCCTGTGTGTGTATATATATATATATATATATATATATACACATATACATACACACACACACACATACACTCCAAGATTGGTGTCTTCCTCTTCCTTGCCAATAACAATGGCTGCTCTAATCAAATGTATCTATAATAATTATGTAAAATGTCCAAACATTTTTGCAATTATCTAAAACCAACTGTTAAAAACTTTCTACTTTAGGATGATTTCTATACTATTAACATGTTGAAGTATGTCATGGGATTTTAAGACATATAGAGGTCAATATGGTGAGCTGTAATGATGAATTTAACATGACGTTTTAGCATATTGGTAGTACTAACCTTTATACTTTTATGGACCTTTTAATATAAATTCTTAAGTGTCTCTTATTGTAGTTCTTTGTATTAAAACCGAGTGTTACATATTAATGGCCACCTTCTAATGAAAACCTTCATTAGTATTATTTTGTATTTTACTTCTTTGTATTAGAGGTTTTGTGTGCTTCTCTGTGTTGCTGGTGTATGAATTTTTAAAGTTGATAGGACCATGACAGTTAAACCACACATAAACATTACTTAAGACAACAAACTAATTTCTCAAATAACTTTGGAACATCCAGAAAGTTAATCCTGATAAGGGAATGTACCAAGATGATCAGTAGAACTTGAGGCAAGACAAGAAAGAACATGATTTCTGCATGCCAGGCACTAGAGACCTCTATGGATTGACCTGGATTAATGTTGGATCTGAGCCTGAACAGGTTGGGGTCTAATCTAAAATGGGCCTAAATGAAGTGAACTGGATTTCAGCAAAATAGTACAGGTCATACTAAATTTGGTTGACTGGACAATTGTAGCAGAAAATGTTTTCTATCAACAAATATATGTTTAAGAAAATGTGAGACAGAAAAATATAAGTAGCTTTGTATCCAGCATGAAGAAGGAGTGTAACCATCTCCTGGAATCCCAGCATTATGCTTCCTGGTTGGAAGAGGGACCATACATAAATAATAACCATGTCCATCCTGTCTTCTTTGCTAGGAATTATATATATTCCCCAGAACCAAAAATATAAAATATGAAATACCCTGGCCAGGGAGACCTACACATTCAATTGATTTAAAAAGTATTTTTGGTAAGAAGAAAATAAAAAGAAATTGGACTGTCCTTTACAGTGTCCTTTCAGTATCAAAGAAATTAACATGGTTAATTACTTGTTTCATATCTTATGGAAAATAACTGCTCAATTTCTTCTCCTGGTTTGGTCCAGGAAAGGCCATTTAAAGACTTACTAGCAGTGTAATTTTTAGAATGTTTTTAGGATGTTTTAATGCAGTTTTAATAATATTTGTCATGTTTTAATTAGTTTTATGTATTTTATCATGTTGTTGTTCCCCGCCTCGATCTAGACGGAGAGGCGGGTAAGAAATAAATCGTTATTATTATTATTATTATTATTATTAGCAACTGGAAATGTGTAAATTTGAATTGTGAGGTTTGTTTGTTTTTGTCTCCATAATACTCAGAAAATGCTATCTGGGGTTGTTTCTGTAATTTGCAAGGTCTCTCTTTGAGCTTCCAGCTACTTGTCCCTTATTGTTGCAATTAAGTTTTAAGAAGAGGGGAAAATCTAAGGTTGTTAAATGGAAATATCCAGCCGCTTCACCACATTTAGCCTGGCTTCAGGCATATATACAAACCCCTTTCATTTATTTTTATTATACTCATGGTTGCTGAAATATGGTGTGGACTTCTTTTGTCAGATGGGGGCATCTTTTAAAACAACAACCTTACATTGTACTGATGTTCCATGCATCTTCTAAATTACCATAACTGCTCCAATAAATGTCAGTAACATCAGCAGGAAATTGTCACGACCGGTCATCTACCAATAAACTACTCCTAAGTGATCCAAGCGTTAAACTTGTCTTTTTCTCTGAGCACAAAGATGATGTGCATCGTTATTTTCACACTGCCTCTTCCCACTTCCTGTTTAGACAGTTACACAGGATAGTTTTTGCTAATCACAAATCCAGGATTTTATAGATTTCTATCTCATCTCCTTCCTCACCACCCAGTTCAAGGGCATCACTTTTTCCTTTCTTTCAAGGCAGACAATTTCTGTGCATAGCATAGAAATATGCTCACCCAAAGGGCTGTTTAGGCACTCACACGAGTCTGATGGAATATTTTACTTTTCCTTCAATGGGCCACAGCAAACTGCTTTACACTCCACGGTTTCTATGTGAAACAGAAAATCAATGCATTGTAGCAGGGATATCTTGGCTTGGATTGGGGACAGTGGGGCTGCTTCCATGCTAGTTTTTACCCTGGAACTGCCCACTTTGACCCTGGTGAGATGACACACTAAGCCACGGTGGTTAAGCATTTTGAGCTAAACATTATAGCTTAGCATGTTGTGTGAACTATGACTAAGCATGTCATTTAAACCATTCCTAACCATGGTGGCTACATACATTTTAAACATGCTCATTAATCACTTGTTGTAAAAGGGTTAGAGCACCATGGCTTAGCTTGTCATCTGAACAGGCCCTTTGTTCAATTCCCTTTTTATGGAGGATCTGTACAAGAAATCATAGGTCTCATGTGTTTTCCTGGTCTTTTCTTGTCTCTTTAGGGCAGGGGGAGACACAATTTTTGGCCTGAGGAATGCATCCCCTGTGGGAAACCTTCCATGGGGCACATGGCAATGGTGGGCATGGGTGCAGCCAAAAGTGGGCAGGCCAGTTACAAAAGCAGGAAAGGCCAAATCCACCGCACACATGCTCTCTTCCTTTCTCACGTACACTCACACACCCATTCAAAATCCTCTCTCCCTTGCTCTCCCCTTCTTTCTCCTTTCATTTTTCTCTCCTCCTCCCTTCTTTCTGTTTGAGAGTAGTGGTGAAATGCATGGGTAGGGTAGGGTTAACGCTTCCTTCCCCAGTTATGATTCTTTCACAAAGCATCCCCATTGCAATTAGGTTTTAAAACCCCACCATTGGCTCCAATGAAACTTTTTTTAAAGTATAATTGCTGTGTAGGTCAGTGGTTTGGGTGTGCCACAGGTCACATGGAGGGGAGGGTTAGTCATTCCTTCACCAGCAGTAACCCCACATGAAGCATATAATAAAGAGAACCAAAATAATACCATGGTACTTGTTGACTAAGTTTAAATAGGGTGAGAAAACAAGACAAAGCATACTGCATACATTGCCAACACAGTTTGTGCTGGCAGAGGTTATCCCCTGCCATAAATGATCACACCTGGTATCTTCCCTCTATTTTTATATTTTTTCATTTGAACATTACATATTTTAATCAGCTCCTGGGATTTCTTATTATTGATTGTTGTTGTGTGTATGTGTGTGTGTGTTGTCTTTATATGTTTGTATGTAAATGGCTTTTATACTATATTATGTATAAGGTTTTTAATCTTTGTAAATCACCGGAGAGCTTTTGCTATTGGCTGGGGTAGAAATGTAATAAATGAAATGAAATGAAATGTGACATGATTGCTTACTGTACTCTAATTGGCTGTACTCTTTTATTCCCACCCCATATTTATTCATACCTCTGCTTTATATCACTTGCATATAATCTTTCCTGTACTCGGAATATATCCATCACACCAAGAGAATTGTACTCTGTCTTTGTTTATACTCTTCAGTTTTATCCACAAGACGACGCATCCTTGCCAAGAAGTTAGCTCTTATATTTTCCTAGCTTCATCTTTTCTATATTTCTTGTCCTCAGAGTCACCATTTTCTCTTTTTAATTAATCTGTTTTTATTTGATACCTGAGGCTTTTCATTTAGAAAGGTATCTGACTTTGGTTAAGCCAAACTTTGGTAAATGTACATATTTAGGGGTGTGCACGGGAGGAAAAATCATATCGGAATTGGAATCGGGACCTCAGATTTTGCCCTGAATCGTATCGGACAAAATCGGTGGTCCTGCGTATCGAATCAGTTCTGATTTCAATATGAAAATTGGACGTCTGATTTTAGAATCGGATGCCATTTTAGATGTTTTCGCCATAGGCTTGCATTGGGGGAAAGAAAGCTTTTCCCCAATTCAAGTCTATGGCAAAAACATGGGGGCTGGCAAGTGGGGACCTAACTCCCCTTCCCTCCCTCCCTCCCTCCCTCCCCCACTTGTGCTTCTTACCTGCCAGGGCCGTCCACTTCCGTCCGCTGTTTCCTTACTACTGAGAAATCGGCTTTGTGGCCTGCCTCTCAGTAGAGCGCTGGGTGATGATGTCACCCGGTGCTCTACTGAGAGGCAGGCCGCGAAGCCTGTTTCTCAGTAGTAAGGAAACAGTGGACGGTAGTGGATGGCCCCGGCAGGTAAGTGGGGACCTCCCTCCCTCCCCATCCCTCCCCATCCCTCGCACTCCTTACCTGCCACCATTTTCCACTGCCTCCCGCTGTTCCATACTACTGAGAAACAGGCCACAAAGCCTGTTTCTTAATAGTATGGAGCAGCAGGCGGCAGCAGACGACGGAGGCAGGTAAGAAGCATGAGTGGGGGGAGGGAAGGCAGCTATTTTAGGTGTTTTCCCCATAGACTTGCATTGGGGGGAAAGCTTTCTTTCCTCCAATGCAAGCCTATGGCGAAAACACCTAAAATGGAGGTCTGATTTTCCGATTTTTCCAATTAAAATCAGACACCAAAAAAATTGGATCAGATAAAATCAGACCTCCATGGGATTGCATCAGAATTGGGTATTGGATGCCCGATTTCCTCCAATTTTAATCGGAATTGGACCCAATACGATGCACATCCCTAAATTGATCTCCCACCCCATGATGCTAGCCCTGACTCCACTCCATGTGCACACACAAGAGGTAGAAGAGAGGAAACCATGTCTCACACCATAGCTAGGTAAATTTACTTCCACATACTAGCCACTGAAAGTATGGACAGTATTCTGTTCAATGCTACTGCTACCATTAGTGATAGCATCGAATCAGGTATTGCCCTAGATGTATAACCTAGGATTCAAGTGATAGAGTGGAATGTGTTATATGCATACCTTTGGGAAGAGGGGAAATCTTGAAATAAGAGGTGTTTATTATACACTACAGAGGAAAATGAAAAATCCCTTCTAAATGTAAGACATCTGGCAGTTCTAGGACAAAGTTATTTTCAGTTCTTATGAGGCATTAGTTTGTCAGTGTTCCTTTCATGCCAATCCTGCAGGTGTTTTAGATAACACAATATGGACTAATTTAGCTTGTATTTAAGCATGGACATATGTTTTACTGTTAAATAAACTTGTTACCCAGGAAAACTCTCTTGCTTGACAAGCATCTCACTTTATCACTAGGGCTCTTTTTTCCCCAATCAGGTAACCTCCTTGGGAGCAATAAAAAGAAAAGAAAAATATGTTTGTGTGTAATATAGATGTTAGGGATAATACGACTTGAATTTTTAATGTACATAACAACCAGTCATTGTGCAAATTCGCCACACTTCCCGCAGAATGAGCACATAATCTGTTAATGAAGAGGAAATTGTGCACATTTTCTGGCCATTATGCCTTGTGGAATATGCATATCTTAACTACATTTTGCACATTCTCCAGCCGCTGTGCATACTGTCCAGCAGGCCTTGGGGGTTCTCAGAAGTGGCCATCTTAGAAGGAAACCAATCTATCTATACTGATAGATAAGGGAACTGAATAATCAGGTGCCTTTAGACCAGGGACCACCCAAAGATTCTGACATGTTCTTCAGCTGAGGATGTGACTCATTTTTAATAAAAATGGTTGCTGATATTAGTATACCTGTGGTGAAGTACTGTATGTGAATTAGCATTTATTTATTTGTTTATTTATTTATATTTCAGTTAATTATATGCCACCTTTCAGGATACATATCATACCAAGGTGGCTTACAAGTAACATAAAAATAATAAAATCACAATATTAACATTTTCAAAAATATTGCTAGTCTTTAGGTCTTCTGCAGATGCATTAAGCGAAGTGACACATTAACTGCATTGTGACCTGTTTGCTGGAATCATTTTAATGTCTAAGGTGACTTAAATGTCAGCCGCAAGCAAAACCAAAACCAAAACAACCCAGCATGCAACTCTTATCTAAACCTCATTTTAAAAGCTATTTGTCATTTTGTATTGAGCAAAGACTATTATTCCATAACCCAGTCATCAATTGAAAATGTCTGCCCAGCCAAATTTTGGCCTTGAAAAGTTACTGAAGCCAAGCTCCAAATAAAGCAAATAGACAGCAAATATGGCTGGATAATAATAATAATAATAATAATAATAATAATAATAATAATAATTTATAACCCGCCTCACCCTCCGGATCGAGGCGGGGAACAACAACAATATAAAAACAAGCATCACAAAACAGTTAAAATTTTAAAAACAAGAAAAAAAATACATCATTAAAAACATCCTAAAATTCATCTGGATAGGCCTGCCAGAAGAGAGCAGTCTTCATGACTCTCTTAAATTCATGAAGACTGCTAATTTGTCTAATCTCCTCCAGCAGACCATTCCACAGTCTGGGAGCGGTGGAAGAGAAGGTCCTCTGGGTAACACTCGTCAGCCTAGTTCTGGCTGACTTTAGTAAGTTCTTCCCAGAGGACCTAAGTGGGCGGGGCGGATTGTACGGGAGAAGGTGATCCCGCAGGTAACCTGGACCCAAACCATGTAGGGCTTTAAAGGTAATAACCAATACTTTATACTTCACCCGGAACTAATTGGCAGCCAATGAAGCGATTTTAAAACTGGTGTAATGTGGTCACCCCTAGATGTACCGGTGACCAACCTGGCTGCCATATTTTGAACAAGTTGAAGTTTCCGGACTAGGCACAAAGGTAGCCCTATGTACAGCGCATTGCAGAAGTCAAGCCTCGAAGTTACCAGCATGTGCACTACCGTCTTTAGGTCTTCCAACTCTAGGAAGGGGCGCAGCTGGCGTATCAGCCGAAGCTGATAGTAGGCACTCCTGGCTGTCGCATCTATCTGAGCTGTCATTTGGAGCGAAGGATCCAGGAGTACCCCCAAGCTGCGAACACAGTATTTTAGGGGGGGTGTAACCCCATCCAGAACTGGTTGACACACCTCCAAAACCAGGTTGGGGCCTTTGACAGTGAGCACCTCCATCTTGTCTGGATTCAGTTTCAGTTTGTTTTTCCTCATCCAACCCATTACCGCCTCCAAGCAATTATTCAGAGGAGACACACTATCCTTAGCTGACGATGTTGTCGAAGGCATAGAGAAATATATTTGGGTGTCATCTGCGTATTGATAGCACCCCGCCCCATGCCTCCGGATGATCTCTCCCAACGGTTTCATGTAAATGTTAAACAGCATTGGGGAAAGGATGGCACCTTGTGGTACACCACATAGCAACTCCTTTTTTGAAGAGCAGCTATCCCCAAGCATCACCATCTGGAACCTGCCCGAGAGATAGGATCGGAACCATTATAGCACAGTGCCCCCGATTCCCAATTCCCCCAGGCGCTTCAGAAGGATACCATGGTCGATGGTGTCGAATGCCGCTGAGAGGTCCAGGAGTACCAGCAGGGACACACTCCCCCTGTCAATACTGAGGCGTAGATCATCCACTAAGGCGACCAAAGCCGTCTCAACTCCGTATCCCGCCCTGAAGCCAGTTTGAAATGGGTCTAGAAAATCAGTGTCATCTAAGGCTGCCTGGAGTTGGAAGGCAACCGCCCTCTCGACCACCTTGCCCAAAAATGGAAGGTTTGATATTGGCCTGTAGTTATTAAGGTCCAGGGGATCCAGGGAGGGCTTTTTTAGAAGCAGCCGTACCACCACCTCTTTTAAAAATGATGGAAAACTCCCCTCCCTGAGAGATACATTAATGATATGTTGTAGATGTGATCTAACTGCATCTCCTCCCTGGATGACCAGCCAAGAAGGACAGGGATCGAGAGGGCAAGTCATCCTCGTCATACATCCAAGTACCTTGTCCTTGTCCTCGGTACTCACCAACTGAAACTGATCAAGTGTAATCCTACTCGCAGATTCGCTGGACGCTCCACTGTCAGCCTCTGCTATAACAATGGCATCTAAGTCGGCTCTTATCCGAGAGATTTTATCTGTGAAATGATCGTTAAAGGCATCACAGCGAACTACCGAAGGCTCTAAAATCGGATTCAGGGGAGAAGGTGCCTGGGTTAGACCCCTCTCCACCCTGAACAGTTCTGCTGGACATGAATTCACAGACGCAATGCGCCTTTGACGCAATGCACAACGTATTGCCACCCCATAGGAACGAAGATGTTTTCTATGTCGTGTCTTGTCGGATATAAGTCGAGTTTTCCGCCATCGGCGCTCCAGTCGTCGTCCTTTCCGCTTCAACTCCATGAGGTCTTCTGTATACCAGGGCATCCTATTAGAAGCAGGTCAGAGAAGACGTTTGGGGGCGATCGTGTCGATAGCCCTAGTTAGGTCTTGATTCCATCTATTGACCAGGGCTTCTACAGGATCGTCGATGATACCAGCCATGGAACCCTCCAAGGCTTTCTGGAATCCAGAAGGATTCATCAGCCTTCGAGGGCAGACCATCTTAATAGGTCCGCCACCCCTGCAGGGGCGGGTGGTAGCCGTGATACTATATAAGTGGATCCTATGCATGTTTACTTGAAATAAATCCCATTGTGTTCAGTGGGACTTACTCTTTAGTAAGTGTAATTAGGATTGCAGACTAAATGTTTCCCCAACTTAGGTCCCAAGATGCTGTTGGACTGCAACTCCCATTATCCCCAGTCATCATTGACAATGATCAGGAGTTGTAGTGGAATAACATCTGGGAATCCAAGGTTAGGAACCACTACAGTTTGATTTGTTTATTTATTTTTGCATTTAAATCACACATTTTTTCCTCCAAGGAACCCAAGGCGGCATACACAATCCTTCTTCTCCTCTCCATTTTATCCTCACAACAACAACCCTGTGTGGTAGGTTGGGCTGAGAGCCTGTGACTGACCCAAAGTCACCTGGTGGGTTTCCGTGGCTGAGTGGGGACTAGAACCCGGATCTCCCGACTCCTAGTCCAACACTTTAGCCACTACACCACACTGGTTTAAAACTATCTATGGCCTTCTTATGGGACTCCAGATGGAGTCATGACTCAGCCAGGATTGTGTGGAGAGTCTAATTCTATGCGGTGGCACTGTGTGTGGGAAGCAGATATGTAGTCACCATGACTTACATAACTGCAGCCCTTTTCTGAACTTTTAGTAATTGCAGAAATCATGGCCACTGCTCCCACATACATGCAGAGGTTCAAACAACTGCCATTTCCATATGTTTCTGATTGGGTGGCAGACTTAACAGTAGCCCTCCATTCGCCCACATTTGAAGGCCACTGATTACATGAACTGGATCTGACTCTCATGTTCCTTTCTTTGTTATCTGTGTGTGTGTGTGTGCCTGTGAAGAGACTTCTGCAAACTTATCTTCATATTGGGGCCTGCCCAAGATATTTAGTTGTCTGAGGCAAAAGACACTATGGTGTGTCTTTATTCCATGCACAGAAGCAAAGTGGACTGGTAGTTGAATCATGCTTCATGGTGATGGAAGAGTCTCCCCACCACGCTTGAAGCAGAAGGTTAATTCAGGGGACCTAGGGCAGGCTGTGTGACATACACAACTCCATCCTCCAAAACAGGGGAATGGCCAGTTCCTCAGGAGGAACAGCCAGAAGGACTGCTACACTGTCACTCAACATCTGCTACTTGAGACACTTGCTTCACTCTGCCTGAAGGTAGGGCTGGCCCTTCTTCAAATGATATTGCAGAGAATGGTCTCAAGAATGTAGTTCCTCACTGAAGCAAAACAATTGTGGGCCTGAGTGGTACCTGGAACAATGGAGGGGGATAAAACACCAGATAACATTGCATGAACAGGCACCAAAGTGCCACCAAACTCCAAGTGGGAGATTGATCTATATTTTAACCATTCCCAGGTCTAGGACAAATCTACAGATGTTTAATTGGTCTCCTAAAGGACTGAAATGGTTTCACACCACACCGAGACCTCCAGGGCCTTTTGCATAGCTGATTGCACCACTGGGCCAATTTGCAATTTAAAAAAAAAACATTTTTTTGGGGGGTATGAGCAGTGGATGTGCAAGAAATTAATTTAATTTCCCTGAAGTAATTAGAAATAAGACTATGGGTCCAGCTAGCATTACTCCTAACAATCCATACCACAGTGCCAGCCAAGAACAATAGCAAGGGGATTTCCTCTTATATTTAGAACTGACAGCTCTGACTTGCTTGCTTTGCCCAGGATAGTTCTGTAGCTGCCAGAGCATAAGCCTCTGGTTGTGGAACAATATCAACAGCTGTTAGTTCCTGAGAATCTCAGTAAAGGTTACCTGTAAAATTTCACTTTTCTTGGCCAAACCCATATCAAGGGTTCAGATACAGGTTCACCTTTGCAAACACCACGTCTGGAACATTGCAGGGTGAGATGTTGGGCAAAAAAACAACAACAACAGAGGCCCGGCAGAGATCTGCTGATATTTTCGGGGAGTAACATCTATTGCTATTGTTCCACAACCAGAGGCTTGTGCTGCAAATGACACATCTGGAACCTTGCAAGGGGAGGGGAAAAGCTTTCAGGGTGGAAGTTGTAAGCCAAGAACAGGGAGCTAAGATAAAGAAAAGCTTAGTACATTCTACACACCTAGTATGTACTACACACCTAGTATGTACTACACACAAGGCGCTGCTGAGATTTCTTTCCATGTGTGTTTATGAGCTCCATCACACCAGCGTTTTAACACACTTTCAACATGCCTGCAGTGTGGCACTCACATGATGTTGTACCCATCCTGCTGTGAACTCGCTGTGACCATGTAATTTCCTCTTCCTCTTCCATTTTACTTTGGTACGGGGAAAGTCCAGTTCTTTTCTCCATGCACGATAACATAGCTGTTCCATTCCCACGTGATTTCCTTTTCGATGCTATTGCAGATCATCCTGATTTTTCTGCTGGGGGTGTGTCTGTGAAAGGGCATGTGTGTAGGGCAGTGTCGCTGATGAAAGCAGAGGGCGGGGTGGTTGTCCAGCACACAATTTCAATTTCCTTTCCTCATCTTTCTCCTTAGGAACGCCTGCTGGATCATTGGTAAAGGGTTTGCAAGTCAAGTGGGCTAAACCGGCTGTTCTCATGAATGCTCAATTCACCAATGCGGTTTATAAGGATCCTAGGGAAAGCATTGTGTGTTCTTTTTCTCTCCCCCACCCCCAACAATACTTCGTTGCAATGAGGATAAGTAGACCAGTCCGTGGACATGCAAGGGGTTGACTTTCCCTATCCTTTAAATACACCATTGCACAATTACACCATTTCAGCCTACCAGAATTGCATTCAACTGCATTGTGCAGAAATAATAATAATAATAATAATAATAACAACAACAATAACAACAACAACCATGGGAAAATAAGAATTAAGGCAGGGGAAGGAACCCATGTCCATCTCAAAGTCCCTCCCAGCCACAACAAGCAATGAACTACAAGGGGAAGGAGAAGAGAGGAGACAGGGCAGTATGTTGGTGATGCAAACCCATACAGGTGAAAGGATGTACATGCTGAAATAGTGCTAAAATTATGCAACAATGCACACACGTGAAAGTGATCAGCACTTGATGCACTGTCGAAACAGTGGCAGATAGTGTGGGGACAACCCGGGGAAAAAAACATAGTGTGATGGAGCTCTATATCTGGATGCAGCTATGGCTGGGGAGAGTTGAATATACATATTAGATAAATTATGCCAGGGCCAGATCTACACCAAGCAGGATATAATACTTTGAAAACAGTTTGAAAACAGTATATGGACTGTGTCCTAGACCCTAATAGTTGTCAATACCATTATAAACCATTATAAAGCAGTAGTGTAAATCCTTGCCAGGTCTTTGTTCTCATTCTGGATCCTCAAGAATTAACTTGGATCACACAGTACTTCCCTGAGAGGTGCCAATTCAGCCAATGTAATAAGAAAGACATGACTGGTTATAAGTGTGAATGCAATAATCAGAAGGTGATTCAGTTAAAAAAAAAGGAGCCAAAGTTTAACAGATAGTAGAAATTGTCTCTGTGTAGTTTTTTGACACCACCCTAAATCAAGGAAATTCTGGTAGGTGAGAAAACAAAGAAGTAAACCCATCCAGAAGATGATAAATAAACTCCTTTTTCTGAAAGTCCCCATTTCCTAGTGTGTAAGTAAGTGGAGCAATGACCAACAGAGCAATTAAATTTAGAACAGTTAGTTTGTTTTTGTTATCTTGGCCAAAGCCTGCAGGAGGGACAACATGCTTGCTACACAGCAGTATGGAATATGCTGGCTGCAATTCCACCTCTCATTAATCAGTTTGGATGTTCAGATTTCCTGATAGTCTACTGATGGCCTAGATTTCTCTCCATATGCTCAGCTGGTTTGGTGCCGACTGAAAAAATCACTGGCCCATTTAACAGAGTCAGAGTGAAGGTGCCAAGCGACTGGGGGACGCTTAACAAAACGCCGGCTGCTTAACAACACTGCATTGTCCGCTTGCTGTTTCATGAGGAAGAAAGGGAGAATAGATGAACCTCTCTACAAATTAATTCTTCAGGGAGATTGGGGTGCCTGTGCCAGGTAAGGAAAGGCAAGGGTACAGAAAAACTGATTCCTGTTCCCAATCTGTCCTTGGTGATTCAAATCTGCAATCTCACCTTGTATGGAAGGTTTAACAGCTGAGATTCAAACAGGTTTTGAAAAAGGAAAGCTTTGGGAGCATTGCCATGGAGCTTCGTGAGTGTTCAACCTGATCTAAAATTTCAATGACATCATTATTTTAAAGCACAAGAAACCATGTCTACTGGTCTATAAAGAAATCTGGCAAAGATATATTGTCAGTGCGTGGATCCTTTGTCCAAGAGGGGGAGAGGTTTTTTAGACTCCTGCAGAGCAGCCATGCTCTGAAGCCAGGAACAGGCTGTGCCTGCTTTATTTGGGGGGGGGGGTATTTTTGCTTGCCTGTACACTGTTGTTTCACTAAAATAAAACCTTTGAACTAGAAAATGAAGGCTGTGAGGCAAGTATCCTTTCATTTTGGACTGCAAAAGTCTTCTAGAAATGGCAATGAATCCCCCCCACCTGCTCCTGATCAGTGGAGAATCCCTTCAGCTCCAGAGTGTTCTCTACAATGCCCTTCCAAGCAAGATTTGCTGTGGAAATTACTGTCAGGTTTTTGGTAGATCAAGATCTAACATTTTATTTTCTTATCCCTGTTACGGATTTGAAAGAATGATCTTTCCTCCTGGTGGGCCCCCCCTTCTTCATAAGGTTCCCAAGTAAAAAGAATTTATGATAGGCTGCAACCAGTCAGGATGAACCTCCTGACTCAACCTAGACTATCCAGCTGCTTGGGGAGTTTCTGAGCCTTATTACCAAACACCCTCCCTTGAGCCTATGCCTTGGATTTCCACCCCTCCAAAGCCAAGAAACACAGAACTTAATGCATCTTTTTTTTAAAAAAATAAAAAATCCTAATATCGTAAAATCCTGGTAGTTTTGTGACTATGCAGTCCTCCATGTAGGAAACAGTTTAATGAGAATTATCTTTAGAAACAACACAGTGAAATGTCTAAATTTAAAAAGGAATGTATGGGGGGAGAGTGGGGAAATGGGGGGGAAATCAAGGGAGGGCAATAATCATACACTTATACACACACACACACACACACACACACACAAACAAAATCAATAAAGTCAGTCTAATTGATCTAGTTACATGGTACCTACTTGATAAGAGTCCAGAGCCTCTTGGCCCCTGGCTAAATGGCATATGGAATACTCCATAAGGAGTGAGTTAACTTTCCTTTTTATGAGAAACTTGAGTTCAGTAAAAGCTGGTTTCTTAACAGAGACTGATGGTTGATTTGTAGGGATGTGCACTGACCCCCCGGATCGGATTGGATAGCGGATCGGAATCGGACCTGGGGGGGTCGGATCGGATCGGATCGGAGGCTGGTCGGATCGGATCGGACCAGATGTCCGATCCGGATCGGACGCCATTTTGAATGCTTTTTCTCATAGTCAAGTATTGTTTTACAAAAACGCCTATAACTTTTTCATTTTTAAAGATAGAAGGATGAAACTTGGGCACATTGTAGACTGGTTGGGGATAGTTATCTGTGAGAAATTTCAGAAAGATTGGTGCATGCGTTTTGTGGCAATTAATTTTTTAATAAATACACAGGAATGCTTATAACTTTGTCATTTTTAAAGTTACAAACATGAAACTTTGCCACATTGTAGGAGGTACCTTGGGACCTATGTGTGTGAAATTTCAGAAACATAGGTGCTTGCCTTGTGTGGCAATTAATTTTAGAAAAATGGGTAGTAGTGGGGTAAATACAGTTACGCCTCCCATTTTTTTATTTTTAAAGATACAAACAGGAAACCTGGGCACATTACAGGTACCACTTGCCTTGATATATGAGTGAAATTTCAGAAACATTGGAGCTTGCCTTGTGTGGCAATTAAGTTTTGAAACAATGAGGAAAGAAACACCTATAACTTTGTCATTTTTAAAGTTACACACATGAAACTTTGCCACATTGAAGGTGGTACCTTGGGACCTATGTGTGTGAAATTTCAGAAACATAGGTGCTTGCCTTGTGTGGCAATTAATTTTAGAAAAATGGGTAGTAGTGGGGTAAATACAGTTATGCCTCCCATTTTTTTAGTTTTGAAGATACAAACAGGAAACTTGGGCACATTACAGGGAACACTTCACTTGATATGTGTGTAAAATTTCAGAAACATTGGTGCTTGCCTGGTGTGGCAATTAATTTTTGAAACAATGAGGGATTCATTGGACAGCACTTGCCCATAGGGATTCATTGGAGAGTACTTGTCCATAGGGAATCATTGGAAAGCACTTTCCCATAGGGAATCATTGCATTGCACTTTCCCACTGAGAAATGCAGTTATGCCTCCCACATTTTTATTTTTGAAGATACAAACAGGAAACTTGGGCACATTGTAGACTGGTTAGGGATAGTTATCTGTGAGAAATTTCAGAAAGATTGGTGCATGCATTTTGTGGCAATTAATTTTTTAATAAATACGCAGGAATGCCTATAACTTTGTCATTTTTAAAGTTACACACATGAAACTTTGCCACATTGTAGGTGGTACCTTGGGACCTATGTGTGTGAAATTTCAAAAACGTAGGTGCTTGCCTTGTATGGCAATTAATTTTAGAAAAATGGGTAGTAGTGGGGTAAATACAGTTACGCCTCCCATTTTTTTATTTTTTAAGATACAAACAGGAAACGTGGGCACATTACAGGGAACACTTCACTTGATATGTGTGTAAAATTTCAGAAACATTGGAGCTTGCCTTGTGTGGCAATTAATTTTTGAAACAATGAGGAAAGAAACGCCTATAACCTTTTTATTTTAAAAGTTAGAAGTCTGAACATTTTTCACTTTGTAGATGGGTTAGGGGTAGATATGTGTCAGAAATTTCAGAATGATAGGTCCAGGCATTTGATGGCTATGGAATTTTTAGATAAAATGTTTCAAAAAATTTTCCACAGAGGCCCGGTCTTCCCCTCTTCCCCCTCCCGCTTCCCGCGAAGAAAAGGAAACACTCTCTCGTCTCGATCCCTTTGATCCTGTTGCTAGTATCCATTACAGGGCTCGTGTCTGCTTTCACTTTTTACTCAAGCAGAACGGCTGAGCCTAGCTGAGTTTTGCAGCCATGCGTGCAAGGAAGGATCTCTCTCATCTCGATCCCTTTGATCCTGTTGCTAGTATCCATTACAGGGCTCGTGTCTGCTTTCACTTTTTACTCAAGCAGAACGGCTGAACCTAGCTCAGTTTTGCAGCCATGCGTGCAAGGAAGGATCACTCTCTCTCGATCTCTTTGATCCTTTGTTCCTCCCCTTCTCCTCCCCCTCGCCGGCGTTGTGTGTGCGCCCCGCCGGTGCCCTCGCGTGCGGGCCGGTTCCTGGGCAGCAGAGGCTCTGCCTGGCTGCTGTGAGGCTCCTGAAGGGCTTGCCTAATGCGGGCTGTTGTGCTCCGCTGGGCCGCGGGGGTAGGTTGATGATGAAGAGGATGATGGGGAGGGCGTTCAATGGCCCCTCCGCTCACCAACTGACAGCGCGTGCTCCGCTCCAGACACCCGGCCTCGGCAGCCAGGAGGATACGCTGCCAAGCCCGCCGCCGCCGCCCGCGCGCGCACACACACCACCCGTCCATTATCATTTGGGCAGCCCTAATTAAGGAGCGCTCAAAAAATGGCAAAACCCCCTCTCCTTTTTTCTTAATTCCTTGCAGCTCCCACGATTTAACCCTTTCCTATCAGCTACAATTAATTAATAGTAGGATGACCAGTACCAGGAGACTGGTGTGTACAAATGTTTTTTTTTTTTAGGCTTGAGATCATAAAGAGGCAAATATTCTACCTACCGTATTGGAAGCAGTATGTTGGGAAACAAGGGTGACCATATGACAGTTAAAGCTGCAGGAGCTATACTAGAGTGACCAGATACAAAAGAGAGCAGAGCTCCTGCAATTTTAACTTTTGTGATGAAGAGGGAATTTCACCAGGTGCCGCATGGATACAAATGACACCTGCTGAAATTCCCTTTTCTATTCCACTGTTAAAGCCCTGTATTCCTTTTAATATGGTCATCCTACTAATTACATTTTTTAAAAAAGTAATAATACATACTGCTTCCAATTTCACACACATAGGTCCCAAGGTACCACCTACAATGTGGCAAAGTTTCATGTGTGTAACTTTAAAAATGACAAAGTTATAGGTGTTTCTTTCCTCATTGTTTCAAAACTTAATTGCCACACAAGGCAAGCTCCAATGTTTCTGAAATTTCACTCACATATCAAGGCAAGTGGTACCTGTAATGTGCCCAGGTTTCCTGTTTGTATCTTTAAAAATAAAAAAATGGGAGGCGTAACTGTATTTACCCCACTACTACCCATTTTTCTAAAATTAATTGCCACACAAGGCAAGCACCTATGTTTCTGAAATTTCACACACATAGGTCCCAAGGTACCTCCTACAATGTGGCAAAGTTTCATGTTTGTAACTTTAAAAATGACAAAGTTATAAGCATTCCTGGGTATTTATTAAAAAATTAATTGCCACAAAACGCATGCACCAATCTTTCTGAAATTTCTCACAGATAACTATTCCTAACCAGTCTACAATGTGCCCAAGTTTCATCCTTTTATCTTTAAAAATGAAAAAGTTATAGGCGTTTTTGTAAAACAATACTTGGCTATGGGAAAAAGCATTCAAAATGGCGTCCGATCCGGATCGGACCTCGTCGGATCGGATCGGATCGGATCGGAGGTTGGTCGGATCGGATCGGATCGGATCAGATTTTCCCGATTTTGGGTCGGATCGGATTCGGATCGTGGATCGGATCCGATCCGATGCACACCCCTATTGATTTGTCCAATAATGCAGTCACCCCCACTTCTGATGTCAGCGATCTAGCCAGCAAATCAAAATACTACTTGGTGGCTAGGCCCACCTTTCTAACATCTCAAAACATCCAGTCAGTTTGAATAAGATAGTTTCTTTTAAAAAAGAGCTTAAGTTTTTGGTTGCATTTTAAAGGACAAAAAAAGTGAGATGAGGTAAGCCTATTCTGGTTGCTCAGCAGGGTGCTAACTTACTAGATGCTCTAGGGGGTACTGTTGAGCGATATCAGAAATTGGGATTTGTCACAATCCTCCAATAATCTTCCCCAAATCTCTGCAATTTCGGGCACAATCACCATATGTGGAGGCACTCTCCCTTAGTACAATTTTCATTTCTGGCACTTCATATCAGAATTGTATTATGTCTTCAAATTAATTTACATTCATACTGGTATTTATTTATTTTAGATAAAACCAGTTACTCTTCCTCCCAACCCAGTAACCTTATATTTGCCTGGTTGTCTATAGCCACTCTGTTTATTATTGTTTACCAGGGCAGCAAAATGCCACATATTAGAGAATGGGTATGACTGTTTTAGCAGTGAGACTATAACTAGAAATAAAGCAGCAAAAGAGCAGAATTTCCCCTCTATTATGTATGAGTAATTTGATGAATGGGACACTGCAGTTAGAGAACAGGGCAAAGTTTCAAGGCTCCCATCTGATTTTTCTGTTATTTTCTGTGTTATTCTGTCATCTGTTAGAACTCTATGTGCATTTTATGCAATTTCCTTTTCCATTTATCGCACAGTTTGCTATAGAATAAAAATATCATCGCTATAACTAATAAATCAGAAAAACACTATTTGGGATGTCACAGAAAATGTGTTCCAATGTTAGTCTTAAGAGCCTATGGATCCTTTTGCTTTGGTTTAGATGGGTGAAATAAATCCAGAGTACTGAGTAAGATAAAGGCACCTTGAGGCATTACTATTCAAGAACTCACTAGCACCAAGTGTTCAAAAACAGGTCTTGCTAAAAATGAACTATATGAGATAAATTTCAAAGAACTGTGCAATTTTTTAGGAGTGTCTGGGAGTCACATGGCTAAATTGGAACACACTTTTTAAAAATGTTTTAACTGTAGCATATTTAAATGTAGCAGATGTAGCCAGATTCCGGCTGGACATCAGGAAAAACTTCCTGACTGTTAGAGCAATACAACAATGGAACCAATTACCTAGGGAGGTCATGGGCTCTCCCACATTAGAGGCATTCAAGAGGTAGTTGGACAACCATCTTTCAGGGATGCTTTAAGGTAGATTCCTTCATTGAGCAGGGGGTTGGACTCGATGGCCTTATAGGCCCCTTCCAACTCTACTATTCTATGATTCTATGCTACATAATGATGCAAACAATACAGGGAAGGAAACAACTCACTAACTGGTACTTCAGCCTTAAATGTTTTGAGTGGAAAAATGAGACGGGGGAGTGACAAAGGCCAGATCTACACCAAGAAGGATATGAAACTTTGAAAACTTTTATATGGAGTGTGTCCTGGGCCCCAACAGTTGTCACTTCTGTTATAAAACGTTTTAAAGCCGTAGTGTAGATCCTGCCAAAGCAACCACTTAGAAGCTTCCATTACATCTATACTCCAAGCAATAGAGTTAGGATATAACATGATTAAAGAGGTTTGAAAACTGTATATGAAATGTGTCACGGGCCCCAACAGTTGTCAGTGTACTTCAATACCATTATAAAGCAGTGGTGTAGATCCTGCACTAGCTACCTAGATTTCAATTAAATAGAAAGAAAAACTTCCTGACAGTAAGATCTGTACAACAATGGAACAGTCTACCTATGGAGGTTGTGGGTTCTCCATCTCTGGAGGTTTTTAAAAAGAGGTTGTACATCCACCTCTCATGCATGGTTTAACTGGTTTTCCTGCACCTTGCGGAGGCTTGGACGAGACGATACTTGTGGTCCCTTCCAACTCCACAATTCTATGATTCTATTGAGTCTATGATTCTATGATTCAATAAAGATGTATCAGGGATCACTTGCTGGAGCCATATGTGGTTTAGACTAGGGAGAGAAAACAAGCAGCCTGGGCACTCAACCTGGCCCAGTGATTTGAGACTTCAGTCACTTTCTCCCACACAAGCCAAGACAAAGGGTTCTTTGACTCCCTACTTTACAGGAAAGATAAGGGAAGTATTCTATGAAATCCTCTCTTCTGCACACTGGAGGAAGGGAGTTCACTAGCCCTATGCCTTTGTCCTGGCTTGTAAAATAGTTAGTCAGGGTGTGGGATCAATATTTGGGAGCCTATCATCTCTTGCTCAATTCAAAACAGGTTCATTAAAAATAGCTGCCAACAAAAGGATTAGACATACTTATCTGCTTTTGTTTCAAAGTTATGATACTTTGCCAGCATCCTATGTTCATAAACACAGGATATTTTATGGCTTTGTCACATGACCTGCTTTTGAAATTCCTAATTAATCACCCAGATACTGGGACAACATCAAAATGCACTGCACTGGTGGCCACTATTCTCTCTCCCCTTTACCCCAGTGAATTCACAGTATTCAAAATGCTATGAATACAAGCCAATGCCCAAGTACATTTATGCTCCACTTAAACACTGTGGAATATTAGAAGGCTGTCCACACACTGTTGATGTGATATTTCCCTTCCAAAGAGGTACTGAACACTCTGAGAATGACAATCACTGATTTTGGAGAATAAGAAAATGGGAGGGAAGAAAGAGAACCTGACTTCAGACTATATGCCTTCTTTCAAGCCCAACAGGGGGGATCTGTATTATGAGAAGTTATCTCTCCTTGTACTCCTGCGTAATAATAATAATAATAATAATAATAATAATTTATTTCTTACCCGCCTCTCCGTCTGGATCGAAGCGGGGAACAACAACATGATAAAATACATAAAACTGATTAAAACATGACACATATTATTAAAACTGCATAAAAAAAATCCTAAAACATCCTAAAAACATCCTTAAAACATTCTAAAATTCCACTGGATATGCCTGCCGGAAGAGAACAGTCTTTATAGCTTTCTTAAATTCTAAAAGACTGTAAAGTTGACGAGTCTCCTCCGGCAGGTCATTCCACAGTCTGGGAGCGGCAGAAGAGAAGGTCTTCTGGGTAATGGTTGTCAGCCTAGTCTTGGCCGACTGCAGTAAGTTCTTCCCAGAGGACCTGAGCGTGCGGGACGGATTGTATGGGAGAAGGCAATCCCGCAGGTAACCTGAACCCAAACCATGTAGGTAATAACCAACACTTTATGCTTCGCCTGGAAACTAATTGGCAGCCAGTGGAGCGATTTTAAAGCTGGCGTAATATGGTCACCCCTAGATGTACCGGTGACCAACCTGGCTGCCATATTTTGAACAAGTTGAAGTTTCCGGACTAGGCACAGAGGTAGCCCTATGTACAGCACATTGCAGAAGTCAAGCTTCGAAGTTACCAATGTGTGCACTACCATCTTTAGGTCTTCCAACTCTAGGAAGGGGCACAGCTGGCGTATCAGCCGAAGCTGATAGTAGGCACTCCTGGCCGTCGCATCTATCTGGGCTGTCATTTGGAGTGACGGATCCAGGAGCACCCCCAAGCTGTGAACACAGTCTTTCAGGGGGAGTGTAACCCCATCCAGAACCGGTTGACACACCTCCAAACCCAGGTTGCGGCCTTTGACAGCAAGCACTTCCGTCTTGTCTAGATTCAGCTTCAGTTTGTTTTTCCTCATCCAGCCCATTACCGCCTCCAAGCATTCATTCAGAGGAGACACACTATCCTTAGCTGACGATGTTATCGAAGGCATAGAGAAATATATTTGGGTGTCATCAGCATACTGATAGCACCCCGCCCCATGCCTCCAGATGATCTCTCCCAACGGTTTCATATAAATGTTAAACAGCATTGGGGAAAGGATGGCACCTTGCGGTACGCCACACAGCAGCTCCTTGTTTGCAGAGCAGCTATCCCCAAGCATCACCATCTGGAACCTGCCCGAGAGGTAGGACCGGAACCACTGAAGCACAGTGCCCCCGATTCCCAATCCCCTCAGGCGTTCCAGAAGGATACCATGGTCGATGGTATCGAATGCCACTGAGAGGTCCAGAAGTATCAACAGGGACACACTCCCCCTGTCAATACCCAGGCGTAGATCATCCACTAAGGTGACCAAAGCAGTCTCAACTCCGTATCCCGCCCTGAAGCCAGTTTGAAATGGGTCTAGAAAATCAGTGTCATCCAAGACTACTTGGAGTTGAAAGGCAACCGCCCTCTCTATCACCTTGCCCAAGAATGGAAGGTTTGATACCGGTCTGTTGTTATTAAAGTCCAGGGGATCCAGGGAGGGCTTCTTTAGAAGCAGCCGTACCACTGCTTCTTTTAAACATGATGGAAAACTCCCTCCCTGAGAGATGCATTAATAATATATTGTAATTGCGATCTAACTGCATCTCCTCCCTGGACGACCAGCCATGAAGGACAGGGATCGAGAGGGCAAGTAATGAGGACTAACAATGACTGAGACCAGATCATTCCAGCATGTTGGCACTATTACTGCTCTCCAAACGTGCAGGGTGTAAGAATTTTACATGCATTGTCTGGTTCTGCATATAGCCTTTTGTGCAGGTAATAGAGGGCTGATTCACATGAAGAAATATGCTTCCACATGCAGATTGACCATTTTGAATTGGGTCTCATAGTTTAACATTATTATTATTATTATTATTATTATTATTATTATTATTATATAATAGATCTTATTAAAATAAGATCTGTATTATTTCATCTGTATTTAGAATGACTTATTAAAAATATAAAGCTGATTTTAAAAGTCCCGAGTGCTAGCCCTCTGGCCTGGTTTTCGAAAGCAATGATGGCTAAATTGGGTTGGTCTACAATTCCATAATTGTAGTCCAACACATTTAGAGGGCACTAGGTCAGTCAAGGCTGAACTAGAGGTTAACTCTGTGTGTGTGTGTGTGCATGTTTGTGTAGAACAAACATGAAGCTGCTAGTTTTACTGGCAGCTCTGTGTCACCCATTGTGTCTTTGCTGTTTTTTATTTTGTTTTAAAGTTTGTGACTTTTTAAAAAATATATATTATACACCACCCAGAGTACTTTGATCATTGGGGATTTAAAAGTACAATACATAAATAAACAAATAAAATTCCACTGTTTCCAATTTAACTGCAAACTCCAATTTAAGAATTTGAAAGTTGTCACTGATGACCATATATACTGGTTATTATTAAACTGTATTTCTTCACTCCCACACCACAATATGTTTATTTGTGTAGTATATGTGTGCCATATCATCTTCCATTTATATTTTAGGTTGAAAGAATTTCATGGTGGGTGGGGAAGTAAAATAATTTATTGGGGAAAACTTAATTTGGAAAACATTCAGCTCATTTAATTTGGTTCTCTGCCATTTGTTTCCCTTATCTGGCAGCATTCTGTTTCGGTGCTATTCCCCCATGATAAGGGCTTCTTCCTCCTTCCTAGAATAATACCTGCCAATCAGGGATCAAATAGTGGATGTTATGACATCACAATGCTTCAAAGCCAATCACATTTTACTATATGCTGATGTCACTAAAAGTACTTATTTGGAGTGAAGGCAAAGCTTCCTAGATCACTCACATGAATAGTCTTAGCTTATCTGTGATCATATAGTGAACAATGCTATATAATCAGATTTTCCTACATGTGAACATAATTTAGAGTGAAATGACTCCATTCAGGGGGCAGACAATGCATCTTTAGCAGGCAAGGCATTTCAAAATTGCCAAAAAATATTGAAGGTGAGGAGCTGTTTTTGATGCTGACAATCTCCCCCCCACACACACACAAACAAATGTTTTCCCTTTTGACTCAGTCCTTATACCACACTTTGATTGGGTTAAAGAAGCCTATTTTGCATTTAGCTTCACCCATTCAGGATTTTATATTTCAGATCTTTAAAAATAATATTTTCAGGGAAGGATGCTAATAAACATACCAAAGTCAGCCTGTCCCACATAGCCTTGTATCACACAATGATGTAGTAGCTTGCTTTGGTGACCACTTCTCTATTTTACAGATGAAAGTACCACATCCCTTTAATCTGCTTTCATACTTCAACAATGGCATTGCCTTAATCCATCACATTGACAGTACAAGTGAATACTATGTGTTTCACATATACAGAAGATGCCGTAATTTTTTTTAAAAAGCTGTTAGAAGAATGTTTCTTATTGCTGCAAAAATAATACCACCCCACTTTTATGCACTTATTCCATTCATAGGAAATGTAGATGAACATGTGTAGTACTGATCTCAGTGGTATCTATCTTTTTTACTTTACCCTTGCAGTCAGTTTCCAATTGATCATAAAGACAATGACCATGTATATCCTTGATGCATAATTCCATAAACAATATTTAGGCTACAATCCTGCAACCCTTTCTTAGAAGTAAGCTTCACAGAAGCGCACCTTACTTTTGAGTAAATGTACATAGGATTGAGTTGTTAGCAACTAACATTTTTCTTATTTTTTCCTGTTGACAAACTGATTTATTTCTATAGGCTTACAGGACACAGGGACAAAAGAGATCAAAATTATCTGTCATTATTTTCATAGAGGGCTTCTCTATGTGAGGCATTTGTTGTGCTCTTCTCATTCTCTACTCACAGATGTTGTGGGTTCTTTAGACTATGTCATGACCCTCCAGTTTCACTTTTGTATCTAAAGAGCACTTTCAGTGAGGATTTTTTGGAGCAGGGAAAATGCAGCATTTAATTGTAAAAGCAAAAGAAACTGCTTGTTTCACTTGTGTATTTATGCTATTCTGCTATACCACAGTGCCACCTAGAGGTTATGTAGTGGAATCACAGGAAAGGAAATACTCTTCATGTAGTGCTTGGATCTCAATTCTGTGATGAAACTGAAAGAAGATACAGCAGATTAATTTCCAATTAACAGCATCACATATAAAAGCTCAGAACATTTGCAATTAAAAGAAATGACATGAGCCCAAAGGAGTGACCCAGTCTCCTATTCCTGAGCAGAGTGCACCTCTGGTGTCACCAGTATCTCCTTCTGTTTTCTCATTTATATTGCCTGACCCCTCAGTGAGATGCCATTTTGCAAAAACATGGTGGTTCACATTTTCTCGTAAATGCAATGTTGTGTAAATGGCAGCCATATACAAGACCATTTACAAATGGACCATTTATACCTGTAATGTTTTGTAAATTGATCCCTTATGGCTGCCATTTACATATAATTACATTTATAGGAAAACCCAAGCTGCCATTTTTTTGCAAAATGGTGGCTCACTGAGAGATTGGGCAGCTGCTGGGCTCTAGAGAACTGTGTGGTAGCTCAGCAAGCCAGATCAGGTAAGAATGGTGGCTTGGTGAACAGGGTCCGAGAGGCCACAACATCCCTACTTATTTATCATATGCACAGATGAAAGCCGATAAGCCTCGCAAGCTGAGAATCAGCAGTAATAATCTCCTCATGGACTTGAATGGTACCATGTATCATTATCAAGTTTATTAATGGTCCACATAACTTTAAATTCCAAAACAAATATTTGATTCCATACAAAGGGACCAAAAATACAAGAATGCCCCCTAAGAATTTATTTTCCATTGTTATAAATGTAAACACAATTACGACAAATATTTTTTAAAACAACAAACTTTGAAGAAGTTGCTTATGAAACTCTATAGCTTGGAATCCAACCTTTGCAACTGATTCGGTTACATAACATTGTGTTCCCATATCAAGGAAGGTTGTATAGTACAGACTTTCCTGGGAAGGGAGCATTCAAAGGATAAATCAATCTGATTCTCTCATCTCTACAGAAGTTACACAATAGTAACATGTGTAGTTCAGCTTCTGCTCTTCACTACCACATGGGCATACACTATTTGCATATCCAATACCATTAAATATTCCTTCCAGAAAACGCTGAGGAGAGAAGATTGAGGCAAATTAGTGAAAACTTTTTCCTACATTATGGGACAAAGAATAACCTTAAGTAACTAGCACATGAACAAGAAGAAGTACCACCACAAAGGTCTTGTGGAGTGGATCATTTTGAGTAACTATGGTAGACTCTCCCTCTCAAGAACTAAGATTGCCCCCAAGTTTCTTGGCCTTTAGAAAGGGTGTGAAGATGCATCTTTTCAATTTAGCCTTTTAAAAGATGCAGTTGTAATGTTTAGACTGCTTTTAATATTCTTGCATTGATGGTTTTAAATTGGTGCACATCACATTGATGGCTTTTCGGAAGAGAAGGCAGTATATAAATGTTAATAAATAAGCAAGTAAATACATGAATAAATAAGATAGTGTGTCAGGCCACAAGGTGAACATAAGGTGAGCCCTGTTGGATCAGACCAAAGCCACATTTAGTTGAACAAGGGCTTTTCCTGCATTGGCTTGACAAATATTTGCTATAGCACTCTTCTGTTGTTTATTCCTGTCCCTGAACATTTAGCTAGCTTCATCCTATATACTAATAGCCACCTCAGTTCTCCTAGCCAAAATGGTACCACTCACACACAGGAAAGAGATATCAGAAATGTTTTTTTAAAAAATCTTTAGGGAAAAACACTTGGAGGGATCACCCCCAAAAACCACACAGTCCATTGAAGACTGAGTATGCTCAGTTAGCATTTAATGCTGTCTAACTGTATGTGAATGGGCATTTCATAGCCATTACTTCTTGGTTCCCCCCTCCCCTTATCTACTATGTTAACTAGGGAAGTATGAGAAATTCATTTCCGTTCGCTCTTTATAAGGATTTACCCAGTTCGCACATTCCAGACCGAACACAGCCTTAGACACAATCTATGATTGAGGTCTATACATTTCTGAGCTTGCAATGAGATTTGTGGACCCCAAAAATGCATTCAACAGCATGCATACATTTGAAAAATCCATATGAAAAATGCGTACTTTTGAAAGATGAACACAAATATGTTTTAATCAATGGGAGAAGAATGCATACATTTCAAAGATGTGCACTCTTGATGTGTATACTTGTTTAAAAAAATAAGCATGGATGCTCATATAAAGAGGGGGGAACACCCCACCCCCAAAGCTCCTAATCTGATGTAGACTTGAGTCATAATGAGCTTCAAGATGGAATTCAGGATGGAATTCAGGGAACTTTGGCAAGCTTGAATCTTGCTGATTCACACATCCCTAAAGTTTACAAACATAAGGGAAAAAAATCCTGCATGAAATCTAAGACCATTGCTGGAGGTCCTCTTCCAACTTGCTGAAGTTGGGGGGGGGGGGGGAAGCAGAGGCAATTTTCTGTGCCCCACACCAAATGTACTGTATATATAATTGACAACACTTCATGCATCTGCTAAAGTAGGCTATAGTCCATGAAATCCTATGCTAAATAAATTTGTTAGTCTTTTAAGGTGCCACAAGACATTTTGCTTTTCTTGATTTAAGTAAGGTCGGCCAAACTGCCTGCTCCCAACCCCCCATTAAACCAATAATTGTGTATTTTTTTGCCAAAACAGAAACTTTGGTGAAATTTGCCACCAGCCCCATCACATTTTGGCCAAAAATAACTTGGTTAACAATACCAGTTTGGCGTAATCTTTTACCTCATAACTTCTCTCTTCCTGTATTTATTCTAGTTGCAGTTTTGTATAGTTCCACTTGATATTCATTAAGGTGGGTGGTATTATTTCAGGCAACTATCTTGTGCAAACGTATCAATACTTCCCTATGCCTAGTGGAAATGCCTCATTGCAAACACCCAATGGTTATTTTTGTCCTTACTACAACCACATGTTAGTGGTAAGTGATAGTTTTCAATTAACCACTATCATGATGCTTCTTCTCTCTTTAGTTAGTCTGTCCATCTAATAATGAAAATGATTATTATTGGTCCCCAAACTCTGAATTCTTGCATTTAATTTCTGTTACTTCAGTTCACGAGGCCAACCAGTTAGTCTTGCATGGCTTCCTAGTTTGTTTCTGTATTACCCATACTTCCTAATGGCAGGGCATTTTTAAGACACCGAGATGCCCTTTGCCTGCAGTGGTACCAAATACAAGCAATGTAATTCTAAATGCTATAGTATGTAAACATGGGAAATCACCAAATTTTAATGTAGCAGAGTACAGGAGAGAAGCTCCTTATAACTGAATGGCCCGAGTGAGGCTTCATCCTGAGTGTACACACTTGGCGATATAGACATGTGTTCTTTTATTGATCACATGTTACAATATACATATAAAAAGCATTTCTTCTTCTTCTTCTTCTTCTTCTTCTTCTTATTATTATTATTATTATTATTATTACATAGAAACAACATACATATGGGACATGAGTAGATCTAAGAGACGGTTCTGTGTTGATCTTTATTTGCATCTATGTTTTTCAATTATTACCTGAATTAATGTCTCAGAATTTTATTTCTGGGTAAACTAGATAACTAAAAGTAACAAAAGTAAATATTATTTTACAAGATCAAAAAGGGTTTATATCACACAATACAATGTTATACTACAAGAAATACAGTTTATGCATTCTATAAAAAAACCAGCATTATTTGATCAAAAGCCAACCTGAACACTCATAAACAACATATTCCCAATGAAACCCAACACTTTCTGTAGGTACGTGTGTGTTTTTATTTCTATAGTGAATTAATTCTCCTAGGGGAGGGTGTTCTGGCCTGGCTTTCTGACCCAGTGGGGATTTTATTGATTTGCTAACTATGTCACAGTCCATTTAAAACAAAATGGTATATGTTTTTGACAGGGGAAAATGACAAATTACTGTAGAAGGCGAATGGATAGACTTGAGTGATGGTAACAAAACAACAGTAAAAAGCCTCTCAGGACATATGAAGAAAACAAATCTAAAAAATGATGCTGTAAATGGGAGTGAATTAGGTCTTTTATGACAGGATTTAGTTGTAGAAGAAAGCAGAGATCGCGAGTACAACGACTCCCAGGACAGAGGTAAGTACCAGTCATGCAAGTACTTTTTCAGTATTTCTTTTTGTATGTGTGGATTCTCATTAGGATGTTGTTCCCAGGAGAGGAGAAAGACAAAGTAGGCAGGCATCATTTTCTGTTGCATTAAAGCAATGGCAGCCAAACCAAGCTTTCTAGGCACAGGTGTCGTAAGTCCAGTCTAAAGTTTTATATAGTGCCACTCTGCTGTGCACTATAGCACATATACAGCCCCTTGTGCTAGCTTTGCATCTTCAGCTGCTGTGCTATGAATAATCTGGAATAATTATCAATAAGGGTCTTGCCTTACACCAAACTTCACAAAAAAAGAAGCAAAATAGGTTTAAGAGAGTTTGTAGACTTCTTGTTTTACCACTGACAAAGACCTTAATGGCTAAAACACATTTGGGACAGATTAATATGTACTAATATAGCCTACTATATTATTATTGTAATAAAAACCAGCAATGTCATCATGTATGTGTACTGTTTTTGTTTTGGTATAATTTTATATGTTCTTGTATATACATTTTTTTACAAATACTTTTTATACTTTGTATTATAGATTAGTATTAAATTTATTTTATGGCAGCTCCATTCGTATCTGTAATTATCTACAAACTCTCTCATCACTGTACCAGATTGATTCAAAAAGGATTCTATTCCTCCCAATTTCAAACTATTCTTCTTTTAGGATATCACCTTTGGTCAGTTGCCAACTGGAATAAATGGCATACTTTTCCCCCCAGTTTCCCCAATATCGATGATCTCTTGATTTGTTTTTCCAATGCTATGTGTATGTTACTATATGTTATATTCCAAACCAATTTCCTTCTAGCTGAAGGAAATTTAAAAAAAGTGTTCCCCCACAATCATTTTAACGGATTTGACTCCTTAGGGAGGGGGTGTAGTAGGGTTGCCATATTCTGGAACCACAAAACCGGGACAATTTTTTTTTGGGGGGGGGCTAGGATTTGTAAAAAACTGAGCATGTAAAGGTCTAGGGAAAGGAAAGGAAGAAAGCTATCTAAGCTTTAGTTATCTAACAGCACAATCCTATGTGTGTCTATTCAGAAATAAATTCTATTGAGTTAAATAGGACTTATTCCCAGGTAAGTATGTATAGGATTGCAGCCTAAAATACTTAAGCATCTGCAAATAAATAATAAGCAAAGAACAATTTAAGCAATCAAACAGAAAAATGACACTAGATTAATTTCTCCACTAGTTCTCAAAAGCTAGAGGAGAATTCAATATGGAAACTTATCCCCACCCCAATTGCCCAAGTAGCTACTACAGCATATTAATATTAAAAGATATAATTTAATTAGGGTGACCAGATAAAATCCAGGTCAGGGCTCATGTAACTTTAACAGTTGTAGAGAAAAGGGAATTTCAGCCAGTGTCATTTGTATGCAATTAGTTCCTGGTGAAATTCCCTCTTCATCACAACTGTTAAAGTTGCAGGGGCCCTGCTTTCTTTGTGTATAGTCACTCTAGTATAGTGCATGCACCTTTAACTGTTGTGATGAAGAGGGAATATCACCAGGAACTAATTGCATACAAATGACACTGGCTGAAATCCCCTTTTCTCTACAACTGTTAAAGTTACATGAGCCCTGACCTGGATTTTATCCGGTCACCCTAAATTTAACCCCAAAGTAGCCATCTACTTCGTGTTCAAGTAGTGGCTCTAGCAGAATATAGACTGTTCGGTGCCACTGGCTGACAAGATCAAAATGAATTGTAAATAACAACAATGATAATAATGTTGATTTTCTTAGACATATTTAAAAGGCAACACCCCCCTCCCACACACACAGCCCAAATTAAACTTAAGGCATAATCCAATGAAAGTTAAGTACTTTAAAGGTTGCAATTCCATGCATGCCTACTTGGGAGTAAGACTCATTGAACACAGTCGGGCTTATGTCTGAGCAAACATACATAGGGTTCTACAATCTCATTGGCTTCAATGGGAGTATGTTAAATGCCTGCTTTTCCCTGCACATTTACCTAGGAGCAAGCCCCACTGCAGACAATGGGACGTACTGCATGTCTACTCAGAAGTAAGTTCCAGTGAGTTCTATGGAAATTATTTCTAATTAAATGTGCATATGTTTTGGTAGCTAAAAGTGTTTATAGTAACTGGATCCTGCCGTTACGTACATATTTTTTGTTTTTGTTTTTAAAATGAAAGTTTGCTTTTGTGCTTTGTTGCAAAGTAATGTTCCTGTTGTTTTCTTTCTTTTTAATTGAGAAATATTTTTCTACACACATAACACAACTGTATACAAGGAAAGCTACTTCACGTTTTTGCAAAGCGGAATTTTAAATTAAAACATCAACAACTGTAAATCCAGACATCTTCAATTCACTGCAATTTACTTCCAAGTAACAGTTTTGAGGCTTGCAACCCAAATCCAAGGAAATGGATATTTGAAGGATGATTTTTTGGGGATGGACTTTTCTTTCTCCCCCTCCCTCCCTCCTTCCTTCCTTCCTTCCTTCCTTTCCTTCCCCCTCCCTCCCTCACACACTCCACAAAACTCTCTTTCTTCCCCCACAAACAACCCAGCGGCTCCAGTGCTAACCCCAAAGCTCTGACCACAAATTCCTTCGCAGTGCATGGGACTCATGCAGCCTGAGGTAGGGTGACCAGATAAAATCCAGGTCAGAGCTCAGGTAACTTTAACAGTTGTAGAAAAAAGGGAATTTCAGCCAGTGTCATTTGTATGCAATTAGTTCCTGGTGAAATTCCCTCTTCATCACAACAATTAAAGGTGCAGGCACTATACTAGAGTGACCATATACAAAAGGCAGGCAGGCCCCCTGCAACTTTAATCTTGTTCCCTCCTCTCTATGGTAACGTTTGTGCTGCTCTTTTATAGGTTAGATTTCCCGCTCTTTTTCAACTCAGAGATTTCCCGCTCTTTTCTCATTTTAAACTTCCTGCTCTTTCTAACTTACAAACTTCCCACTCTTTTTCCTTTACACACAGAAACTCATTCTCTCCCTCTCCCCAAACAGATTTCCAGGCTTTTAGGCCTTAAATGACAAACAGTCCTAAAGTACTTAAGCATCTGTAAATAAATAATAGGCAAAGAACAATTTAAGCAATCAAACAGAAAAATGACACTAAATTTCATTTCTCCACTAGTTCTCAAAAGCTAGAGGAGAATTCAATATGTAGACTTACCCCCACCATAACTGCCCAATATTAATATTAAAAGATATTGTTTAACCCCAAAGCAGCCATCTACTTCGTGTTCAAGTGGTGACTCTAGCAGAATATGGACTGTTCTGTGCCCCTAGCTGACAAGAACAAAATGAATTGTAAATAACAACAATAGGCTGACCATCTGAAAAGGAAGACAGGGCTCCTGTAACTTCAACAGTTGTAGAGAAAAGGGAATTTCAGCCAGTGTCATTTGTAGGCAATTAGTTCCTGGTGAAATTCCTCCTTCATCACAACAGTTAAAGTTGCCTTCTTTTGTATCTGGTCACTCTAGTATAGTGCCTGCACCTTTAACTGTTGTGATGAAGAGGGAATTTCACCAGGAACTAATTGCCTACAAATGACACTGGCTGAAATTCCCTTTTCTCTACAACTGTTAAAGTTACAGGAGCCCTGTCCTCCTTTTCAGATGGTCAGCCTAAACACCAACAATGATAATAATGTTGATTTTCTTAGACATATTTAAAAGGCAACACACACACACACACATACACACAGCCCAAATTAAACTTAAGGCATGATCCAACCAAAGTTAAGTACTTTTAAGCCTGCAATGCCATGCATACCTACTTAGGAGTAAGACTCACTGAACACAATGGGACTTACGTCTGAGCAAACATGCATAGGGTTCTACGATCTCATTGGTTTCAATGGGAGAATGTGAAATGCCTACTTTTTCCTGCACATTAGGTTTGCTATACTCTGCATTCACAAAACCAGGACAAATTTTATTTATTTATATTTGCATTTAAAATACATGTTTTTTTCTATCTAAACATGCATAGGATTGTGCCCTAAAGAACAAAAACAAAGGCAGCCATGATGACCATAAGGGGAAAAGATCTAAATCCATATAACATAATACTTTCATTAGGCCAACTCAAAAATCACAAAAATGTACAAGTTTTTGAGATCTTCAGATCTCTTCAACAGGCAAGATGTGACAAAAAGCAGGGTGGTGGTGGTAATATGAATGGTAGTGGGGGGGCTAACTGGATGTTATAGTCAGGATGTATGTGCTGTTAATCATAAAATGATATAGAATCATAAAATAGTAGAGTTGGAAGGGGCCTACAAGGCCATCGAGTCCAACCCCCTGCTCAGTGCATGGAAGAGGAGGGTGTGCAGACATTCAGCTTGGCCTCTGCCTGGTGATGTGATGGCTTCAGTGCCCACAGGACTACAGAGAACACGAAATAGACAATTGGTGTCTCTCCGTTTTTGAAAATATAAAATCCATCTACCTATTAACTCAAAACAGTTACCATACAGGCCCTTGGCACCCCTAACTTGGGTGTAAGCCCCACTGAATTAACAAGCAAACCTGCATAAAATCCGGCTACCTGAATGGTATTGTGGCGTATGCTTTTGTGGACACTAGAATGCTTAAGTTCCCAAAAGCTTATACCAACATAAATCTATTAGGGCGCAATCCTATGCATGTTTAGACAGAAAAAAGTCCTACAACTCCCAGTATGCCCTAGCCAGTCATGCTGGCTGGTGGAAGCTAAGAGATGTAGGACTTTTTTTTTTATCTAAACATGCACAGGATTGCACCTTTTGTTTTTAAAAGTACAACCCTATGCACACCTACTCATAAATAAGTGCCTTTGAGTTTAATGGGTTTTACTGCCAAGTATGTGTAGCCTAAGATGCCACAAGAGCCTTGTTATTGTAAAGATTAACAGGTTTATTTTTGTTGTTGTTTAGCTATGACAAACTACGGGAGGGCTATCCATCTGGGAGGGGGGAAAGGGAGGAGGGAAATGCCTTTTAAACATGTTAGCTTGGTGGGTTAAAAAAGGAGGCGCACATTGTCCCAGAGCGAAGGAAGGAAGGGAAAAACTCAACCAACCTTAAGTCTTTGGCTGAACCGAGGGAGGAGGAGGCGGGAATCTCGTGCCAAACCTCTGGACCAGGCGTGCGGGAACCCAGCATGCACCTAGTGCTTTGGGAAAAGGCGGCTGTGGAAGAAGGGGTGCTGGTTGCAGCCATGGATCCTCCTCATGAGTTGGGTGGCTGAGGCAGTAGGGGGGAGGAGGAGGAGGAATAACTCAGGTGCTTCTCTTTGTCTGGGTCCTAGTGCCCCAGTGCTTTCTGCTCTCCTCTCTCTCTCTCTCTCTCTCTCTCTCTCTCTTTCTGTCTTGCCCAGCCGGATCAGGAATCCGGGATTTGTGACTGACCGGCCAGGACATTTCAGAATGTCTTGGAATCCGTGACATTCCCGGTTTTCTGGGACGTATGGCAACCCTAGGGTGTAGTTTCTGTAGTATGTCTGTACTGAAATCAATACAATGGCCACAACTGGAACATACAAAAAACAAATGCAAAGTAAATGAATGATGTGTACTAACCAGATGGAGATCCACACAAGTAGAATTGTGTTTGCATGCATTAATGATGCAGTCATCAATGTCCTGGTCACATTTTTTCCCGGCATATCCAGGGTTGCACAAACAGTAGAAGCCATCAACAACTGCAATTTTTGTTTTGTTTTTTAAAAGAACGTTAATCACATTTGTACAGAGTTATATTGTAATTGGCACAACAAAACAGGCATGTAAAAATAAAACATTCATAATAGAAAGATCATCCTCTTCTCCAAAAATGTACAGGGCATCTAGAATGCAAATGTAAAAAGAGCATAATCCAGTAGGAAGTTGTCTTTCATGAGCATCATTAAAAAGAAAAGGAGGTGCAAGTCCAATGCAGAGATATCCCTTGATCTGATTCAGCTGAGAAAGGGATAATGTATCTCTTCCTTCCCCCAGACAGGGGGACCATCTGGGATAAAAGCATTTAAGCCCCATATAGGGATGCTTGAGGAATTCAATATTTGTGAATTATTATATGAACTGATCTGATTTATACCTTCTGGTCTAATATTCAGATCAGAATGTAGTTATCCTTTGGATTTGCACTTCAATTTTGCAATATAGCTCTCATTTCAAAAGCATATTAAAATGCATTTAAAATGCATATTTGGAAAGAAATCACATTCAGAAATGCATACTTTGTGAGAAACTCACAAATACATGTGTAAGATTTTTGTGAGAAACTCACAAATACATGTGTAAGATTTTTTTTAAAAAAATGGCAGATTAATGCAGAAACGAGATGGGATGTACACATGACACAAGCAAAAGTGGCATGGACTGAAAATAGGCTGATTCATCCATCTCTAGCCCCCATACCAATGATATTCCCAACTACATCACTTTACACCTCCCATATAAGTGAAAGACTGTTATTCATACATATAGAGAAACGCTGGGGGTAATTCCCACCCGCCACCATCCTTACAGGGGCCTCATGGAGAGGAGAGAGAACACAGAGATGCCTTGTACCCAACACAGGGATTGATCCCACAGTCCACCTAACACAGTGGCATTTTTGTTTGTTTATGATTTCTATAAATAAAAAATATGCTGGAGAGATGGCTAAATCAATCTATTTCCTATAAATCCATTTCATCCTAATTCCTGTTTTAAACATGCATGAAAATTTGCATTTAAATACATATTTTAATACTATTATCTCTCAAAATACATTTCTAAATGTATTTTGCCTCAAAATGCAGATTTTAAAAGGCATTTTGATCCCTTTTAGCTGAGAACATAGAAACTTTCAGAAAGTGTGAAAGCTGGGGGTGGGGGGGATGATGAAGTTGTGGTCTGCATGTTAGTCTGGAAGGTATGGGCCAGTTTTGAATTGAATTTCAACCAAGACTGTTTTCCTGTAGCATCCCTAATATACAGCTCATATCATTTTCTTGAGAAGCGTTCATGGAAGGAAAGTGATTTGGGAAAAGTAGGCCTGAGCTTTCCATATCGTAAGGAAGTAAGTGGATGAAAGGGAAAGGGTTTGTAGACTTCTGCACTGCACTTATTATGTAAGCCAGGGGTCCTCAATGCAAGGCCAGGCTCAGGCACTTTTTGTAATCATGGCCAAGCTGTTTCCAGTGTCCCTTTGCCCTTGCCGGTGGAAGTCCTTCCAAAGTGCCCTCCAAAGTGCCAAGTGGTCCCCGGAATTTAAAACCTTGAGGGTGCCTCCCTCACCCTGACTAGGCAGCACCCCATTTTCATATAAAAGTGCATTTCATCCCCATTTCAGCTCATTTTCATTTAGCCTTGCCGGAATTCAACCACTGTCAAAAGAGATGTCAAAGCTTGCTGTGGCAAGTGGAAGTGTGGGCGGGGGGGAAATGTGTAGATCTGCTTGAAAAGACTGTCTATGAAACTCAACCAACTGGGAGATCTGGAGCACTGGAGATCTGGATGAGTGATCCCTGGGATTTAAAGCATCACATGGACCCTTTGGGATCCCCTCTTTCTAGTGTGCCCCTCACCAAGTTGGCAGCACCTTGCTTTTCTCTCCTAAACCCAGTAACTGCTTCCAGTTTGACAGCTGTCAAACTGGAAACAGTTAGTGCATTTAGGAGAAAAAAAGCGGGTGACATGTTAGGTAGCCCAAAAACCTGTTGCTGGGACATGAACAAGTGGGGATTCTTACCAGGGCAACCCCAAGGTTCAGGGCAATGCATTGCACTCTGGAGGTACACTATTCCCTGTTTCCCCACCTGGAAACTGTGCAAGGCTGTCAAAACCTTGTATGTTTGATAACTTCAACATCAAAGGGAGCAGCTAATTCAGGTCCCTTTATTTTGGATACCTGCAGTTGTACAATTGTACAACTGGAAATAACCAAGATAAATGAATCAATTGTAAAAAAAGAGGGCATTTGCACACATAAAACAAGGCTGGGAAATTGTGTGTGTGTGTGGAGGGGGATCTAGTACTGTTTTTATGGGGAAAGGGGCTCTGGCTACGGTTGGGATTACGATTGGAGAGGGAAGGGGGTTTGCTGCCAAGTCCCCTGGAATGCTGGGCAGAGCAGTCAGGAGGACTGAGGGGGAAAGGGGGCAACCAACACATTGTCTGTAAGGTGCACAAACCACACACTGTGGATTGTTTGCAAAACAACCTACAGTGTGTGGATAATCATTCATGATGGGTTGGGATGTCATGTGAACATGCTCAAAGAAAGAACAGAAGAAGAAAGAAAGAAAGAAAGAAAGAAAGAAAGAAAGAGGAACCAGAGACACAGACTTAATCTACACCTGCCATTTATCTTGGGGTGGTCAAGAGATCATCCCTGCGTGGGGATGAGCACTCAGTTCTCTCAGGATAGCTGAGACTACTTTCCCCCCATTTTTTCCCACTGTCTTGGGACCATCCCAGGCTCAGTGGGCAGTGTGGCTCTCCCTCCCGGGGTCCTCACTCTTCCCAGTGAGTACCAGGGCTCAGAAAATGAGCATAGAGCTGTGGGGGGGAGCCTGTGGGCATCAGGCGTGAGGGGGAGAGCATTTTCGCTATCTTTGGGATAGTGCTTGGCATCTTCCAGCGCTGAGTTTGTTGTGTGTGTGTGTGTGTTTTAAAACATCCTTTGTGCAGGATCACACCCGCGCAATTGGGCAAATGTCTCTTTAAAAAAATAAAAAATAAATGCTGCATCAGAATGTCCCTCTTTATTTCTGGGAAAACTTGGGGGACGATCTCGGAAGTGGAAAACTTCGTGGTCGTCCCTCCCCACTTCCCAAGGGGCTGCAGGTGTAGATGAGTCTACAGAGAGAAGATGAATCAGAAAGAGAGAGAAAGAAAAGGAGCCTGAGAGATGGGAGGGAGGAAATGCTAAATGTTGCCTCAAGGACCCCGAGAGACCCCTGATGTAAGCAGTTTGTAGATTTGCATACTAAGAAATAAAATGATTTACAGTAGGGCTAAAAAGAAGGTTGATCAGGATCTACTGGTAGATATCTGATTTTTTTGCAATAGATTGACGGATTTCTGATTAACAATTGTTAAGTGTTTAACAATAGCAACAACAAAAGGACTTCATCCACATGACTTAGGCAGCTGAATTGAAGAAAGCTTGGGATAAACAGGAGTGAACTTAGGTGTGAAAGGATTGTGAGTTTAGTTTAGTTCAGTTCTTGTAAAGTTCTGGTTCTGGAAACAAATTCCTAAGTTCAGAATATACTCAGAGGCACTTTGTTCTTGAATTCCAAGGGTTGAGTGCGTGGGCAGCCCAGGCCCAATGGTGGAGGGTTGTGGATATCTCCTACTACTGGTGGCTGTGATGCAGTGCTTCCAGGGGCAAGCGCTGAAAGGAGCGGAAACCATCATTTCTGGAAGGGGTGCATGTGCAGACCGCTGGTGGTGGGAGTGGGCCACCTGCACAGGGGCAGCATTGGATATAACACCAAGTGGGTGACTTTTGCACATGGCTCTGGTTGACAGATCATGGCATCCAACTAACTAGGGCAGGATCTACACGTTGTCCTTGATGCGCCCTCCCTGCGCCACAAGCTGCTTCGGAGCGTTTCACCCCACCTAGTGTGGTTCAAGCCTCGGAGGCTCTGCCTGCGCCGCCGCGGCCTCCGCCCTTTCATCCAGGCCAGTCCCGCGGAGCGAGGAGGGAGGGTTGTAAACAAAAGCCAGCAATTGGGAGAGGGATTTCCAATTGCTAGCTTTTGTTTACAATCCTCCCTCCTCCCTCCTTGGGACCGGCCGGGATGCAAGGGCGGCGGCGGCGAGAGCGCGAGTAGAGCCCCCGAGGCTTGAGCCACACTAGAGGAAGTGCAGCGCTCCAAAGCAGCTTGTGGCGCAGGGAGGGCGCATCAAGGATGATGTGTAGATCCGGCCTAGAACTAAATACATTCTGCAAGCTTGAATCCTGCCCACCTCCTTCTTTACAGCACATGAGGCTCAGTTGCAGAAATTCCACTCTCTAGAATTTCCTTGGCTTTTCTTTCTTCACATTAAAAGCAGCAAACCAAATCCAGCAATAGAGTTGCATTCCATACCAACTCCGTGAACAGTGAGATTCTTCCCCCCATCCTTAAAAGTCTCCTAAAGGTGCCTTTCCCCTATAGGGGAAAAGATACATACACCTTAGGTGTTTTGCATCTGTTATTTTTTTTAAAAAAAAGGGAAAAAAGCAATAGCCAGAGAATGAAACATTTATTTTCTGGAGGTTCAATTTTCACACTGCTCTTTATTAAAAAGAAACTGCTCAAGAGCTGACGTTTGACAGCCTTGATCAGTTCCTCTCATGTGCTTCCATGTTTCATTTCAAGCCCCCTGAGCTAACAATCAGTCCTTCCTCTTTTTCATCATTAGTGATGTAAAGAGAGGAGTATCTTTAGAGAGTTACATCTATACAAGGGACCCAGTGACAGCAATGATTGCAGTTCTTACAGGCATAGATTTATTATAGCCTCACACAGGTCCCTGGGTTCTTCATTATCTCTAAGATTTACCATGTAATCTATGCTGTCACTCAGTCTCTGCACATGTATCTGCTATTACGCTCATTAAGTGCTCGGAGCCCTTTGTTCCAATACTATTTCTCCCCTCTACTAGGAGACACTTGGATTTTTCTTAATTCACGGCTTTAAGCTGGAGCAGAGCACTTTCCCTCCGTCCTTTCCTTTTAAGTTGCAAATCTCAATGGTTATTTATTTCAACAGATCTGAACCTGATTCCTGTGATATGCATCAAATAATTTACAATTATGTGTTGAATCCGTACTTCTACGGAAATTTAATGGCCCAATATATACGAGTCCAAAATCAACCATGTTTGATAAAATATCCACCCAGGCCTGTGGTCCTTAATGAGCAAGAATCCCTTTAAATTGGCTCAATAATACTACACTACACCACACACATGTTTGAAAGTGTCATTAAAAAAGTACACACTATCTGCTCAATTTTCTATGAATCATATACATGGGAAAGATCTGCTATTAAAAACACATGGAAGGGAAGGACTGCTCATGTGTGCAGCTCAGCACACAGTGCGAAACCCCCCCCAAATAGGCTTCTACAGAAGCCTCTTCCTCCTATGCTAACCGTCAGCCAGATGTGTTGCTGCTATACCTAATGCAATGCAACACATTTTTTTGTTATTTGAAGCATTTTACCAGCTATCCAGCTGGAAGAGGTTACCAGAGCAGCTCACAAAACTTGTGTATAAGACACACACCCCTGCCCCAGACCTCAAGTTTATAATCTATGGGGTAAACAGAAAAGGGATTAGGAGGGAGAAGGAAAAAAAACAAATTCATGCACTAGTTCTTAGTTACAAAGTTCTTATAATGACCAGCTGGAATTGAAATTGTGTGAGGAGAGGAAAGACAGAGCAGGTAAGTCTAGGGAGGTTTCACTGAACACTCTTAGACTCCTCCATATAATCAGTTCCTGATTATTGGAAGATTCTAAGCATGTCCAGCTGAACACAGAATCCCCCTTCAAATCTTCCTGTACAACATGTGAAGATCTGAAGATGCAGCTGATGAGATCAGGGAAAATGACAGTTGGAATGACTAGTGTGCATGACCTCCCTCCACATGTTCTGATAACGCGTGACGCAAATGACTGAGTCGGGTTTGCATTGTTTGAAAACCGCACTACCTTGATCTAACTGTAGTGTGGATTTGCCCATTGAATATGCATCGGAGAATAAAAAATGTCAATTGTTATTGCTCACCAATAGGAACGAGCGATGCTGGCAATTTCATTGTGTTTGAGCCCAGTAGGATTCCACAGTGTTCGTGTTCCAGTAAGTGATGGCTGGCTAGAGTAGATTTCCCCTCCCTCTGCCGATTCCTGAAATGTTTTGTGCGTAATTTGTTTTGGGTCCCACCATTTTGGTTTTTTGTGGATCTTGAAATTTGTGCAAATGGTATTGTATTATTTTTTAAACCCCCCCCCCAGTCTTTTGCAAGCATGAAAGAGCGTAAATTCAGCTGTTTGATATGTGTAGTCTTGCTTCCTCAATTCCCTTGTATGTTTCAGCTGTCAATTGTAGCATGGAAGTGGAGTAGTTAAGGTACAAGGAAACTGACAAGGCAGAGTTAAGAAGGACCAGTGGAAAAATAACAGTAAGACAAATGGAGGAACCCATCTGCGCAATTCAGAAGCACCGAAAAAGAAAAAGTGAAGTAAGTACACCAGGGAAGACAATATCTCCCATTTGGCAATGCAATCTTCTCGTTATTAAGTGTTGAACTGTCACTGCTCAGTGTCCTCCTCCTTTTCAAGACTTTCTCAAGCAATAAAGGGGAAAGATGTGCAAATTTATAGTCTGGGAAGTAAAAGGAGGGGAAATTTGCTCACCCTTTATATGTGTGCAAATCTCCCTTCCATTTATTTCTCAAACTATAAATTTCCACAAATTCAAAGGCCAGACAGTAAATGGAGGGGAAATTTGCCCAGCCTTTGAATTTGCACAAATTCCCCCTCCATTTACTCGAAATGTCTGCAAATGTAAAGGCTGGGCAGTAAATGTAGGGGAAATTTGTGCAACAGGAGTAACTACTCCAAGGAGGAGCAATAGCTCCTCTTTCTAGACTTGCTGGAGACTCTGGGAAGTGTTGAAAGGGAGGAGGACACTGACAGGCATCCGTCCAACACTTACTAGCAACATTGCCAAGTAGGAGATATTGTCCCCCACCCTTTTTGGAGCCCGAACTTTGTTCAAACTTACAAAAGACTGGGGGAATTTAAAACAAAATACAACCTCATTTGCGCAAATTTCAATATCCACACAACAACAAATTAGTGCAAATTGCCGCCATTAAAATGGAATTTGCATACTGTGTTGAGTTGCAACAGATCGGGTCAACACCAGCAGGGGGAAATGGAATGAAATCTGCAAGGGCTGAAATTGAAAAATCTATCAGGTTTTCACCCCCTGAACATACCTACACACTAATTCCTGAAGTGAAATTTACAGCATCAACCTGCATATTTGGCTTTCCCTTCCTGATCCGGATGGGGTGGAATTAACAGCAGTTTATATGATCTCTCCATTGGATGCTTTCAACAAAATGTGAGACCTGATAGGCATGCCAACAGTAAAAAGTTAGTCATGGTACAGTGCTTTCTCCTCACCCAGTGACACTGAACAGGCACCCATCTTTCATCAGCATGATCTCATTTCAATGCAACAGTCATACATATTTGTTAAACTCATTGCAAACAGTGCTTTGTTGCTCAGAGGAGTCTCTTTTTAGCACCTGAAAATTACTCACCATCAAATATATTGCACAAAAGGCTTTTGGGCTAATTGAAGCATCGAAAGAGACAACTCATTAGAATTTCTCATTAGCTGCAATTGTGACCTCTGGAAACATAAACCTCTGTGCCAGAAAATGAAATGTTCTGGCAAACTCTCCTCCCTTCAGGAACAGGATGCAGAGCCAGGGCACAAACACTAGTAAGTGTATCTCTGCTGATCTCCCTGAAATGACTCAAATTCAGCTGCCAGAGTACTCTACATGAAAAGGAGTAACAAACACTGAACTCACCGTCGTAGCAATATCCATGGAGGCAAGGGTTGGAACTGCACTCATTGATGTTGATCTCACAGCGTGGGCCTGCAAAACCCTTCATACACTGACACTGGAATCCAAGGGGAAAGGCCGCCAAATCCATTTCTTTTAGACACACAGCTCCATTCTCACAGGGATTCCCACCCTCACAAGGCCTGAATTCACAGTTAAAACCTGAAAGAAAAATAAAAGAAAAAGCTAGCACAACTTTACTAATTAATCCATTCCGGTTGTCTGTTCTCTGACATAAATTATTCTGGGTTAATTTCCACTAGTTAAAGACTCTCAGCATGAAATGTTTTCTAATCCTCTTCCTCCTCTTTTTTTTTTTTTTAAACGATAGAAAATGAAATACACCCAGAAATGCCTTTGTTGTTAGGTTTGGAACCAAGAAATGGCAATTCTTTTCTCTAATTAATGAAGGAAATTGTTTGTGCTAAAACCTACAGCCAAGCAATACCACTGTTAGGACCAACCAAAATGTCACAAAATAGTGAGCACTGAGCAGGCTTTCAGGTTCTCCAGGACTCTTCATCACGCAGGATGTTAAGCAAAGTCAGGAAGGGAAGTGGGGAGGGAAAAAAGGATGGTATGACGTTGAAGGCATGGTGTCTGAATTTAGTCACACTTCAGTTGATATTTATTATATATTCTTTTATAAATACATACTAATAGAAGGATTGTTTGAATGTAGATTTTGAATTATTTTCTCTGTAACCTAAGCATATAAAAACAGTTGTATGGTTAATACCTATGGGGACAGGGGTAAAAATACCCCAAGATGTGTATTTGTTGTTTTCTGAGGCCTCTTTGTGGCTTGGGAAAATGACCTGCTTGCTTCTGATTTATTTTTGTATTATAAAATTGGGTTAACATTTTTCTTCTGTCAAACCAATTTGAATCAATGCACAAATATATGTCAATGTACATGTCCAGTCATGATGTCAGTGACATGCAAAACAATGACAGGGAGAACAAATCCATTAAGTGTGAAACTGATTAGGAGTGTGGTGCTCTAGGTGAAAAATAGTCGGTGACTGCAAGTAGCGCAACATGCAGTAGCTAGATTGCTTTCTGACATGCACTTTGTTGAACATTTCTGTGAAGGTTCTCAACACCATTTGCAAGTACCAGATAATTTGTAGTAGGCTCTCCTTTTGCATGGCCTGTACGACATAGTAATGGTGAACCTTTTTTGGCAAGTGTGCCAGAAACCAAGCACTCATTATGCTGACCCTGTTCAGATGCCACGCTAAGCCGCATTGGTTAGGCACTTTGAGCTATAATTATTTTAATGGCTTAGCGTGTCATATGAACCATGACTTGGCACACTGTGAAAACCATTCCTAACCATGGTGGCTACATAACCACGGTTTAAACACACTCACTATCCATTTTCTGAAAAAGGGTTAGCGGTTTAACCATGGCATAGTGTGTTGTTTGAAGAGGCCCGCTGAGATAATCCCATGGTAATTCACAGTGCAATACATTTGCAGTCCCTTTTTTATTATTTTGATTTGAGGTTATTGAGCAAATATACAAGGACAGCCCACCCCACCTACCCACCCCTGACACACGCCTCCATTCCACTGGACTGGCAGACAAATCTAACTTTAAGACTGGTGATGGCACAGCAGGCTAGCTTAGGCAAAACATTCAAAGCTTTCTCACCCTCCATATCTGCTGCCTGAGATAGCTACCTCACTGTGCCTAATGGTAGGGCCAGCCCTTGCTAATAAGCAGACAGTAGTGGTGTCAAGGAGAGGCAGGAGTTCAGAACACGCTACAGCCAGGCCTATCCAGGAGTGACATGAAACTCCACTACCCATGCCGCTCCCAGACTGTGGAATGACCTGCCGGAGGAGACTCGTCAACTTAACAGTCTTTTAGAATTTAAGAAAGCTATAAAGACTGTTCTCTTCCAGCAGGCATATCCAGTGTAATTTTTAGAATGTTTTTAGGATGTTTTAGGATGTTTTAATGATGTTTTAGGATGTTTTAATGCAGTTTTAATAATATTTGTCATGTTTTAATTAGTTTTATGTATTTTATCATGCTGTTGTTCCCCGCCTCGATCTAGATGGAGAGGCGGGTAAGAAATAAATCGTTATTATTATTATTATTATTATTATTATACATAGCCCATGCTGTCCACCCAGATATTATCTATTATCCATCTATCCAACTACCCACCTCCAAATTAAAGCAATAATAGTCAATTATTATTTGACTTCCATAAGGGTGGCCCCTCTGATTATGGAATGCAGCCTCCACTGAAGTCTTCCCTATACCACCATTGTCATCTTTTCGACACCAGGTTAAGACTGTCCTCTACTACCAGGCATTTGATGGCATATGATGTAGCATTCATAACAGTGGTTTTCATCAGGTCCACTATCTTACTGTAAATTAGCTGTTTAAATTGTTTTGAAATTTTGTATGTGAAAGATTGTATATTATTCTTTTATTATCTTTTATTTGTGGCTTGCAATTTTTGTGAACCGTGCAGAGAGCTTTGGTGCGGTATAGAAATCAATCAAACAAACAAACAAACAAACAATAATAATAATAATAATAATAATAATGAAATTGAGCCAATTAATTAATTAAATGTGCATATTAGAAAAATGTCCTAAAAACAAACTCTGTTTACAGAAATACAGTCATTACAGTAGAACAGACATCTCTTGTTCTTGTTTCTTTTATTTATCCAAGAATAAGGGAGGACCTCCAACAAAATGTGCCCCTGTTCTTGTCTTCAGACAGCCTGGAACATTACTCCTTGAGAGTTGTTTTGGGTGGATTACAGGAGAACAGAAAGTAAAAAAGGACCATTCCCCCTTTTGATCTGCTTTCCTACAAAGTGCTAGAGGGCTCGTGTTCAAGGATGGCTAAGAGCGTCATCAGACGAGTGTTTTATTACATACTCGCTATTGCCCACTTATTGATGTTCACACATCCTTTAGAAGATGTTCTCCACCTCCTGTGTGCCTTCTACCCATTTTTCCATCGCAAAATAGACCCCTCTTAATTTGACTTTTTTTAAAAAATGGAATGTGCCGCCATTTCCTGTTATATGCAGGAAAAGTGGTGTGATAAAAATAGCATATGAATGGGCCATGTGGTCGTTGCTGGTTCCTCTTTCTCTCCCCGTGTAAAGAGATAGTTGCTGTTGTGGGACAGCAGCCGGAGGCCATAGTGACAGTAGGGAAATGTGAAAATCCACCCATCTGATGATGCTCTATTAATGATAATACTGAATTCTTTATTGCTATATGCTGCGGGGGGGGGAGTGTTGGGACAGTGGGAAGAGGACAAAAGAATTATTTTCCTTTTCTTCCCTCCTGAGGGGGGATTTTTAACATCACAACAAAGATCTGCTAATCCCAACAGGATTCTATGAATCTTTAGGTCCTGGAAACACATAGGCCATTGTCAAGCTATTCTTTTTAATGTTTTTCTTTTCTTTTCTTTTAATATACAAACTAATATGCTTGAGTGTCCGGTGCAGAAATCACTACATTATTTTTGGTTCGTCCTATTGTACTTTTAACTGTTAGGCATAGATCCACCCAAGTTCAGACTTGGAGGGAAGACAAAGGACTTGTGAGATACATTGTTCTGTCTGCTAGGATTTGAACTAAAATAAAGATGGATCTATCTAAGGAAACAGATTTAAGAGATCTAATGAGATATGTCTCAAAACTTTCATTTTCCTAGAGCATTTTTACTGAGCCTCAAACTTAAAAAACAAAACAAAAACAACCTTCAGCATCTCTATGATTTATGAGTTCTAGGAAATAAGTAAATTAGATTTTCACTTTACTCAGAAAGCATAATACAATAGGAAAAAATCAAGAATCGAAACACCCCTGGTGGATAAAAACCTAATTAAAAAGAGGCTGACACACTCCCTAGTGAACTCTGTTTGTTATTATTTAGCAAAATAATTTTAATAGAGAAAAAAAGTTAATTCCACCAAATCTCTGGGTACTACTCATTACTAGAATAGCATTATTTTCATGCTCAATATTATCTCATATGTTGCTTCAGTGAGACGTCTTTTCTGTTTTATTATCTTTTAGCACCTTTAGGGCTGCATCTACACTAGTCTATAAACTAAACATTTTAGAATAATAGATGCGGGGTTCTCTCAAGGAAATATGTAGGTTTATGAGGCATTTTGTAGATTCCTTGTTAATGGCCTCTACTCTTCAGACAGAAATACAGCTTTCAAGATTTCTAGGATGGAATACCTGATAGATAAACCATTTTATGTTTCTAAGAGAGCCACATGCTAATAAATAACTTTTTAAAATCCACAAATACCACAATTTACGCCATTTTTGTGTGGAAATTCCCTCAGAGCAGACACCGGATTTGTTGTTCTGAAATGTCCTGGATACAACTAATCAAGAAGTGTGTGTGTGTGTGTGGGGGGGGGTTGAACTCTGACATCTTTACCTGGTGAAAGATCAGTTTTGATCTTTACCTGGTGAAAGATCAGCTTTTTACATTTCCACATCTCTATTACGATGACAGATGAATTACATAGTCCACCTAGGAGAGAGATGAATCCAATTGGTTTATAAAACAGTTTAGAAGATTGACAGCACAATCCCATACATATATACTCAGGAGTAACCCTTATAAGTTCAATGGAACTTACTCCTATGTAAGGGTGTTTAGGATTTCAGTCTCAGAATTTATTTATTTTAATTATATAAGTACAAGTTTTTTAAACTGCTTTTCATCAAAATATATCAGGCCAGTATACAATATGAGATCCAAAAGTGGGCATATAATCAAAAAATATAACAAAAAAAAATACAAAGTACAATCAGAAAAAAAATTAAAAGACAGTGTATAAAAGAACAGACTAAGAAGAAAAACATGAAAAGTCAGTGAGGTTTATAGGACACATTTCTTTAGGTACTAGTAAACTGCTGGAACAGAATAGTTCTATTTTTCCTTATAAACAAGAACACTTTATACTTATTTTATTCAACATACATAATACAAAGAAATTATATCATTTAAATAACAGAATGTCAAACTCTTAAGCTTTTAAAAAATCAACTGCTGATGACCACATGCTATTCTAAAGGGCTCCATGTAGTAATTTATGTTCTTCTTGACCTAAAGATCAGCCTATTTTCCCCAGGAAAAAAGTCAAGTAACATGAAGCTATGTTAATAATGGTAGCTTAAGAAAATAATTCTGATTTTTAAAAAGTGTATTATAACAGACATTACATCTATTATGTATAATGTTACTGTACCTCATGTGGTCCCTAATTACACCTACTTTATTTTCTTTGATTTATAACGCATATGAGTGAAAGATTAGCCAACGGTCAAGCAATTGTGCTGTGAACATATATGGGAATAAGGAGGGAGACAGTATTAGACTAATAAACTGGTAAAGTATAAAAACAGCATGAGTTAAATTGCTATCAACCTTTCCTGTATGTACTTATTAGAAACAGTTCTTTGTTCTGAAGACACTGGATATATGAGCTCTCATCTCTTTCTGAAGTGATATAGCCTGAATATGGGTTTACCAAGTCAAATGAGAACAATATCTAAGAGGGCAACCCATCATCCTAACAACATATAGATTAGCAACAAGGAGTATACAATGGCTATTGATACTAGGGGTGTGCACTGGATCAGGTCCGATCCACGATCCGGAGCCGATCCAGGGGAAATCGGATGCAATTATCCGATTTTCGATCACCCCTCTGGATTGTCTGATCTTTCCCGAACCGGTCCAGAAGGACTCAATCCGGTTTGGAAAAGATCAGAGGTTCAGCGAGCACCCACTGGCACCCGCCGCCGCTTCCATTGGCGGGCGCCAGCGGACACCCGCCAATGGAAGTGGACAGCGGGTGGGGGCTTAACTGGCGGGGCTGTCCGCTTCCATCAGCGGGTGCTAGCGGGCGCCCGCTGATGGAAGCGGACAGCTCTGCCAGGTAAGGATCATGGGGGGGGGCTTACCTGGTGGGGCATCTTCCTCCTTCTGTTGCCAGTAAACTACTGTGAACTAGGCCTCGCGGCCTAGTTTACAGGAGGGCGCCAGGTGATGATGTCATCACCTGGCGTTCTCCTGTGAACTAGGCCGCGAGGCCTAGTTCACAGTAGTTTACCGGCAACGGACGAAGGAGGACGCCCCATCAGGTAAGGAGCAGGGGGCTTAACTGGCGGTGCTGTCCGCAACGGATGGCCCCACGAGGTAGGAAGCACAAGGGGGAGGGGGGAGTTAGGCCCCCACTCACCCACCCACCGCCATGTTTTCCCCATAGACTTGCATTGAGGGAAAGCTTTCTTTCCCTCAATGCAAGTCTATGGGGAAAACAAAAATGGCGGCCGATCCAAAAATCGGACGTCCGATTTTTGGATCGGGCCCGATCTGGTCTGGGGGGCCTCCGATTTTGTCCGATCCAATCCGGGACAAAATTGGAGGTCCCAATCCGGGTCCTGATCTGATCTGGGGGGTCCCTGCACATCCCTAATTGATACTGATTTCACAAAATGTAAGCCAAACACACAGATAAAGGAATTGATCTCAGCTTCTGGAAGTCAGTTTGGAATATGTCCATGCATGACAAACTGATATACTTGTAAGGCAAGATACATACTGGAGAAAAGTCTGTTTGTTGAAATGCCCTTGGATATAGGGTTAGTAGATCTGCTGGAAGAGGTTTAGTAGATCTGCTGAGGGAGAATTATCTCGATCTCTTCTCTCATGGGTTTTGATGAGCAAATAGAACTCGCTGTCACTGGCAGACTTGCAACAATCTTCAGTGTTGGTCATTGGAGTAGTTGCAACAGTTCCCGGTCATGTGTCTCACAACACAGAATTGCCCTGAGGGCTAATCAAAACCTGCAGATCTTTTGTAATGGAAGAGGCATGCTCCCGTATGTTCCCCACTTCTGTAGTCACCCCTTATGGGACACATGTGACTGATCTTTACCACAATTTCAGGAGTGCCGTTGTGGGAGCATGTGTGACCTGTTACAGTGGTTCCGCATGTAAATCGATTGAAGTGGGCAGATTGAAGTAGGGAGATGGCTATGATGCACAGGATTATTTTTAATGACTCGGAGGGATGTGCAGGAGTGCAGACATGCAGCAACGCATGGGGGGATAGGAACTCCATTGAATATGCAGTCCTGCACAGATATATTTTTTATTTTAAAAAACGAACACACATGGCGGTAATGCTGCCCATGCATATGCCCCTCACAGCTGATTGGCTGTTCTCTGAGCAACAACCTAACAAAGGGGGGGGGGGCACACGGCAAATGTTCTTTGCAATGGAAGCGAGAAAGCCAGGAAAAAATGTAACAAAAGCAGTCAGAGATATCCCTGAATAAATGAGAGATGGAGCCGAGATCATAGTGGGAGCAGGTGAACGTCATGTGCCCCGTAAGTGACGACTGTGATACAATCCTGCAATAAACGGCTGGTATAGACTCCCTCTGAGTCTTTACTGGCCAGTCACAACAGTATCATAAGACTCTAAGAACTGTGTTGGATCAGACCAAAGGCCTATCTAGACAAGCATTTTGTTCACACAGTATCCAAAAAGCTGTCTATGCAGGACATGGAGTTTGCAAGAGCTTGGCTCCCTGCACTGACAAAGAGATCATGTCAATGTAGCACAGAACAATTGTAGATCATGCCCTTTAATCTCAATCTCATATATATTGATAGAGAGAGAGAGAGGCCAGATCCACATCAAGCAGGATATAGCAGTATGGAAGCGGTATATAAAAGGCAGGAGCCACACCAAGCAGGATATAGTGGTATATGATATGTGTCAATGGGTCCCAACAGTTGTCAGTGCACTTCAATACTGGCGTGTTTCCTGTCTTTTATATACCACTTTCATACCACTTTATACTGCTTGGTGTAGATCTGGAGAGAGAGAGAGAGAGAGAGAGAGAGAGAGAGAGAGAGAGAGAGAGAGAGAGAGATGATCCTGGGATTGATTCTAATATTAAGAGTATTAGTAGAAGATTATTCCAGTGTTAAGAACAAATTACATGTGCTTTTTTGGTTTCATGCATAATTCTTGGGGAGTTCACTGTGTGTTTCTCTGGATCAGGCCATAATCTTTCTACTAACTTCCACACATGTATCAATTGCTAGATAATGAACAGTGGGCATAAAGCACATACAGTGGTAAGAAAAATGATGTGAATCCTAATAATAATCATGGAATTCCATAGTCTTATTATGATTGCCTTCATGAACCAAAACCAGTCCTTTTCTAAATATCCAATAGGATTTACATTGACCAAACTCTGTCTTGTGCAATAAAACAATGTATAAATTAGGCAAACAATAAATACTTAAGAGTCAGGATGTGCTGAACCAGTGCCTGGCTGGATGAGGGCTAACAAACTGAAACTCAATTCAGACAAGACTGAGATGCTGTTAGTGGGTGGTTCTGCTGACTGGATGGAGGGTGTTCAACCTGTTCTGGATGGGGTTGCACTCCCCCTGAAGGAGCGGGTTTGTAACTTGGGGGTTCTCCTAGAACCATCTCTGTCACTTCAGGCTCAGGTGGCCTCAGTGGCACGGAGTGCCTTCTACCAACTTCGGTTGGTGGCCCAGTTACGCCCCTATCTGGACAGGGATAACCTGGCTTCAGTTGTCTATGATCTGATAATCTCTAAATTGGATTACTGCAATGCACTCTACATGGGGCTGGCTCTGAAGACAGTTCAGAAGCTACAGCTTGTGCAAAATGCAGTGGCCAGATTGATAACAGCAACCAGAAGGTTTGAGCATATAAGACCTACTCTGGCCCGCTTGCATTGGTTGCCTATACGTTTCCGAGCCCAATTCAAGGTGCTGGTTCTAACCTATAAAGCCTTACATGGCTTGGGACCACAATACCTGATGGAACACCTCTCCCGACACGAACCTATCCGTACACTACGATCTACATCTAAGGTCCTCCTCCGGTTGCCTACTCTGAGGGAAGCATGGAGGGTGGCAACAAGGGAGAGGGACTTTTCAGTGGTGGCCCCCCAATTATGGAATGATCTCCCCGACAAGGCTTGCCTGGCGCCAACATTGTTATCTTTTCGGCGCCAGGTCAAGACTTTCCTCTTCTCCCAGGCATTTAATAGCATATGATGAGGATTTTGTGTTTTTGTGTTGTTGTTGTACTTTGACCCAGAAGGATATTATAATTTTAACTTGTTTTTATGCTCTATGGTTTTAAATTTTGTATATCGGTATTTTTAATGTTCAGTGTTTTTAATTTTTGTTAACTGCCCAGAGAGCTTCGGCTATGGGGCGGTATATAAATGGAATGAAATAAATAAGTAAATATATTGTTATTCAAGGGGGTGCCACCAGGTACTGAATCTAAAGGATCACATACTTTCTCACACATATTTGTTGTGGATAAATAAATGTTGAAAAAAGCATAATGTTTTGTGCATGATTTGTTTAATTAGATTATCTGTTGTTCTTTATCTAGGATTATGGGGTGAAATTAAGATCTAGTAACATTTTACGTAGGAAATATGTGACAATCCTAAGGGGTTCACAAACATTTCTCACCACAGTATTGAGTCAGAGATGCATTTGAATATGAATACTGCCTATCTGCACCATGTGGATTTGATAGGGTGTGCATTCCTATCCATATTCAAAATATGCTTGGGAACAAACTTTCAAATGCAGATCCTGCTGAAAGCAATGCAGAGCAAATAGGCTAGATGTGCATGTCATCTACATTACCCACACTTAAATATTTAGCCTGGACTACAGTCCCACCATCCATTGTACCAAAAGGAAACACACATGCTGGGACCCTCTGTAAACCCGATCTCTGGACCAGATCAGTGCTGTGAGCCCCTCGAGGCACCACTCAGCAGTTGGGAAGTGGCAGAAGAGGATGCTGGAACTCAGCCTGGTGGCCCCTTTCATCCTCTCCCCTTCCAAACAGGTGATCAGCTTCTCTCAGTAACCATCCCTGTATGGATCTGATATGATGGAAGTAGGTACCCAGGTTGAATCTATGCTCCTCTCCTCGTACTTTGTGCCCTACTGGAGAGGTGGGGTGGTAGAATCAGGCTTCTTCTCTGTAGACCAGGGATGGGGACCATGTGGCCCTGCAGATGCTGCTGGACTACATCTCCCACCATCCACCTGCACTGTGATTGTTAGGGCCATGAGGAGTTGTAGTTCATCCCTGCTCTAGACCAGTTAGCTTTTTGGACTTAACAATCACATCAGCCCGTGGAAAGCTTTGGTGTGCTTGTGGTTCTCTGAATTGGAGCCGTAGAAAATGATGTCATAATTCTTCACCTCTGGGGGTTGGGAAGGACTTGTGTCAGCTGTTTTCAAAGAGATTCAAGCACCAAAGCAATCAAAGTGAAGGGTAAACAGCTGATCTCTCTCCTACTGTGAGGTGTTTCCTTCACGAGGCTGCTATTCAAAAATATGAAACTCCCTGGACTATGCCTGTGGTGGGAATTTCTTCAGGGGCATGTTGCACCTGAAATTATAGAGACTGTCACTTCCTATCTCTTCTCTACTGTGTCAAGTCCTATAATCTCTACAGCAATTCTTTGTTTTTCTAAAAAAAAAAAAAAAAAAAAACCCCAAAACAAAACACCAACATCTTTATCAAGCCATCTCAAAAGCATAGCAAAAAGAGCAATACTTCGCAATACTAGTACTGGGAATATTTTGCAGATTCACGTAAACATGATTACACTTCCTATATATATATATGTGTGTGTGTGTGTGTGTGTGTCAAGCTCACACAAATAATACTTAAACACACAATCTGTAAAGTATGTCAGCACATTGTCTGCCGATAAATGTGGCATTTCACTTCACATGAAATTAGCAAAATTGCAAGAGGTGTTGGAGGACAGCAATATATATATATATGTGTGTGTGTGTGTGTGTGTGTGTGTGTGTTACTTTATCACTTGTGAGGGGAAAATACATTAACTAAATTCAGTCTGACAGATGTGTGAAATCTCACAACTTAAGACAAACTCCCTTTTGCATGCTAGAGTAAACTATGCAAAACTATCACTGGATAGAAGCTGCCTTAAAAAAAGCACTAGCTGTCACAAAATCTCTCTTAGTTTTTTGTTAGGGAGAATGGCATTTAAAGTCACATTCAGTTTATATTTCCTCTGGTGGCCAAGGTTAGGGGGTAGGGTGGCAGGGAATATAAATCATTGTTGTACAATGGAAAAATAGCACCAAATTTCAGTAGCAACACTCTTTTTCAGCGCTCATTCCCAAACGTTTTCCGTGTTTGCACTCCATCATTTCTGGTACCACTATACTTGTGCCACCACATTAACCATCTTACCCCTCTCTCTGTTCCTGTCACTGCATTTCTAATAACAGGGCTAAAGGGTTTCTCAAGGTTACTGTGAACCATCTCAAGGCTTTCCAGAACAAATATAATGAAAATGATTTTGTAGGAAATGTTTTCTATTACAATCCACTTTAAAAACAAAACACTAAGAGATGTGGGCTAATGCATCCAAGACTTTACAAGTACCAAAAGTGAAGGCTTTGATTTGTGTAAAAGGAATTTCTCTTTTCTCAAGGATAGATTTTTTCAGTTTCTTTAAAGTAACTGACATCAATTATTACTATATGCCCACATATAAGAAATCTGTGCCACAAGTTCTTATCAATCTTGATTTAGCCCAGTAGCACTAAATAATATATTTTGGGTAATAGGTCAGTAATATCACCATCTTAGAGAACAGTAGAAAACCAGTCAAATATTTAAGTTGGAGTTTTATTTAAATTGGGTTTTTTTAAAAAAATTCAAACTAAATAATAGCAATCCTAGGATTTTCCTTTTACTGCCCTGGCTAAGGCTGCCATGTAGAACATGGCAGAAGTGCTGTTTTACTACCATCAGTATGGCACTTATAGCCCCAGAAGAGCCCATGGCATACTCCCAGCAAGTTTGCCAGTATAGATTTACCACAAGCAGGGTTTTGGTTTTTTTGAACTGGTGCTGAGGTGGGGTGAGGAAGAGGCATTCCAGAGGCATGTCAGGGTGTATTGAGGGAGGCCTTGGAGGATTCAGAGCCCCCTCCTTCCCCATGTCCCACAGGAGTGTGGAGTTAGCCTAGTGATTTCCCTTCTCATTGGTGTCAGTGGGAGGGGTTTAAAAATGGAATGTGGGAAGGAAAAACCCACCCACCCCAGTTTCCAGCCAAGGTGAATCAAACCAATAGAGCTTAGGAAATAGTGACTCCTCTTCCACAGATTTTCCTACTGCTCCTTAGGATTGCTCTGCCCGTGCTATGTAAAATGTTTTCAGATGACTTTGACTGAGGTCAGGTGCAGCTGTGAGCTTTTCATCAATTGAATCAACGAGATGATTAGTTCCACCCATTACATTATAAACAAACAACAGTGGTTATTAAAGGGTAGCGCATACAAAGGCTTGAGATAGCACTGAATTACAGAAAAGGGGAAATACAGTAACATTGTAGAAACATGCATATAGTAATTGCACTTGACAAGAAGCGTTGCTTTTCAATATGCTGTTTTTGGGAGGGGTGGTCTATCTTTTCTTTAAACACCACGAAGCTTTGGCTATCGGGTTGCATAGAAATGTAATAAATAACTAAATACACTTTATGTAAACTCTCACTTCATAATCCAGGAAGTCCAATACATTGCTCTGTGGAAACAGAAGCAGTCTGGATCATAACTTGTCTCTTGTGCATTACATTTTCAAAAGCGAATCTAGTCACAGAAGATACTTTTGGAATGGAGGGATCCTATTAAATATGCCATGGAAAAAGCACCATTGCCATGGTTCATGGCAGATATGAAATGATATTTTCTTTCAGAAGATTAGAGAACATCATAAACTGCCCCTCCACCTCCAAAAACAAACAAACACGAGTGGATAGAAAAAGCAGCACTTAGCACCTTCAAAACACACCTTGGAGAGTCACAACAAATCAATAACATCAATGAGGCCATGCAGACATGCTGAATGCAAACACAACACTGTTTGCCATCATGCAGAAAGAATAGAAATTGTATGTCATACCTGCATGAAGTTCTGAAAAGAACAGACATGAGCTTAGTACTTCCATGAAATAAAACTTTTCTAAAGTCAATCAAAGCATATGTCCATATAACGAACCAAGTCAAAGAATCATTGAGTTGGAAGGGACCACAAGGATAATCTAATCCAACTCTCTGCAATGTGCAGGAAAACCAATTACACCATCCATATTATGAAGTCCATACTATTTATTTCATGACGAAATAACACTCTCACATACCTGGAACTAAGCATCATTAAACTCAATGAGATGTAGGTTTGAGTAGACACGTACAGGACTGCACTGTAATTATAAGCATATCACTTCCTGTATCTTTTGCCAGATCTACTGTGTGAAATCATTAAGATCCCATCATGGTAACACTATATCCCTCTTAATGCATTTATACCTCATAGGACACACAATGGCTGCATTCGGTCAACACATTAAGCAACTGGGTGGGGGGAACAGTCGTCAGTTGTGTTGCTTATTGTGTTGTGTGGAGGGTAACACACCACTCACAAACTACTGACGGTATGCTATTCTGCCCAAATAAGCAACGGAGAGAAACAACTGGCTTGCAAGTTGTTTAGCTCGAAGCCAGTTGTTTAAAGTGTTGAGTGGAGGGGTGAGTGTGTTAATGGCATGTAGTGAGTGAGTTAAAACACAAGCCCATAGAGGCAGGCGGCAAAAGCGACCAAAGCAGCGGCTGCCACTCTGCTACAACTCGTGCAAATTGTAGAGGCTGCTGGGATAGAACTGGGAGGACCGAGGGAGGAGGGTGGGTGGGTAGAGGGGTGGGGGCTGTGTCAGTCAAATGCCGGGTTGATATTAGTCCACTCAACTCCAGCCCCAACCACCCACAGTTGTGTAGGAATATGCTGTGTGAGTTGGCTACTCAACCCACCATTGACTAATGTGTTGTCCGAATGCACTCAATGACATTTGTCATGGTATTTTGGATAAGGTGGAATAAAAAGCAGGAAATAACACTATGAAAGTGGTATACTGAATGTGTTATGTGCCCCAACAGTTACACCTCAATAGTGTAGTGTAGATCTAGCCTTTGTTCATGCAGTAAAATTCATGAGCACTACAGCTTCTCTACATTTTTTAAAATAACTGCTGCTTTCTGCTTCCATTTTCATTCCAAGATTGTCCAAAGATCGCAATCAGCTCATTACACAGGCCAGTGACATAGTTTGAAGTCCATTACCTGCTCAGCCGGCACGACTTGAGTGGGAAAATGGGCATTTGCAGTTGGGAGGAGGGGAATAAAGGCCTCATATGTATACACACATGGGCCATACGAAGCAGAGGCAGGGCCGAGCCTATAAAGGCTGGCCCCACCCACCATCCGGCCTCTCTGGTTCTTTTGGCTCCCATCCACCCTCCCTTCTTCTAGTATGGGACTTAGCCAGTCACTCCCTTTGTGGGGAGGGCTAAATAGATTTTTTCCCCCTTCCCACTGATGTGGTGAGGTTTTTGCCTACTTCATACTGGAGGTGTTCTTAGGTGGGTGGATCAGTAGGTTAATTTGCTGGCGAGATGTGTGGGAATTTGATATAGCAGACTAGGGACGGTGACCACTCTGGCACCTTTTGGTGATTGGCATGTCCGGAGTTCCTGCTCATCATGAGTTTTACGACTCCCATGTCAGGATATGGTATGTCTTTGGAGATCATCTTGCCTTATCTACTCAGAGTTCTACAGCGTTGCATGGAGATGACGTAGGGTGGTCTCCCCACACTCCTAAGAGTTGTATAAGAGAGGGGCTGGGTTTACCCGACTCCTGAGAATGGCTCGCCCATTATGGCAGACTAGTTGCCTGAGGTAAGGACATATAGATTGCCGCACTTTTCACATGCGGATCCAGGAGGGGTTGAATATCCCTTATTGTTAAATAAAGAGGCCCCAGTTTATCCCAAACTCTGGCGTCCGTGTCTTTATTCCACGCGTCCTTCTCCACTCACAATGGAATACTTCCTATCTCTGAACAAATGAAGTAGTTGACGAGCACAGAAAAATCTAGTACAACAAACTAGCAACCTAGCATGCAGGAAGAATATAAAATATGATTAACCTGCAAACATTAGCCAGGGAACCAAATGGACTGAAGGCTTGTTGCAGTCATTTTTCACCTCTCAGCTTGTTTCAACTTCTGGTTTATTAGAGAGAAACTAATCTAAAAATGTGTCATTATATCTTTGGTTCATTAGCCATGTAAACAAGACCATGGTCAGTAGCAATACAAAAAAAGGTCAGAACAGATGCCCATTATCACAATGCTCTTTCCCTCCTTTTATCCAAGAATATCCTGAATTTACACTGCTTCAGTGTGCAAAGAACAGAAATCCCAATCAGAGACCCAAAGAAAACTGCCCAAAGAAACTGCCCAAAGAACTTTCAATAAAGCTTACTCCCAGATAAATGAATGTAGGATTGCAGCCTCATCACATCTGTTCACCTTACTCTAGCAAGTGCAAGGCCCTCCTGTCAAGGGCAACTATGCACTCACAGAACCTGGCCTCCTAGATCATGCAACCAGCAGGAGCTCTCCAAAAGGATACTTTCAGAGCCTAGGCGATCCAGACACACTCAAAAACGTCAAGCCAAGCCATGCTATGCTGGAACAGAACAATTCTGGAACAAGATAGTGACCAGACATAACAGTCATAAATATAAAATAAAAACACAACTACTTCATTGACATAGCTATACCTAATGACAAAAATATTGCAGAAAAGGAAGAGGAAAAGAGAGAGCCAGCAAAGGTTTTTAGGAAATCTCGCTCATATTGGCATATATTGAGATATTTTGCTGGTCAGAATTTTCATCAGCAGGACTCCAATGGAAATACCTTAATGGAAATGTATTTATGACTTTTAACAATTTTACTTTGGACTTTGGTGCAAGAGCTAATTGTTAGATCCAAAAGATCAGCGAATTAATTGGAAAATTCATTAATAGTCTGGCAAGGGTTTTGAGAATTAATTGAGGAAATATATAGAAGAGACAATATACAATGTGGATCTAGACTCCAGCTCAGCGAGATATGATCTTGTGAAGATTAATAAACTGAGGAGAAATATGACTTTTAAAAAAATCTTATAAGAGCAATCAGGCTAGGCAGTTACACTTTATGGAACCATACATAATATGGATACGTATTCACAAAACATTACTGACTAGGTTCTCAAAGTGGTTTACAACACAATCCAATACAAATTTGGAAGAAAAAAAAGTCCTACAACTTCCGGCATTCCCCAGCCAGCATAAGATTGAGTCCTTAGTTGTCAAAAGGGGACAGGGGTGGGGAGTTGCTCCCAACTAACAGGCCATAACTCTCACCTCTCATCAAGTTATACTTTTACTTATTCATAGGATTGTGGCACAGTTACCTAAACTTTGTTTAGAACACAGACTACATGAAAGCTGTTTCTAAATTCATCTTACAAAAGTTACACGAGAAAGAAAATCGGTTATGCAGTCTAGACAAATTAATGGTTCATTAGAAGCTAAAATAACCAAATGAGTGGAGTTTATTCAAGCAATCTTTTAAGAGAGTCCCCCAGCTATAAGCTTTTCAGAACCGAAATCAGAGAAGTTGTATAAATACCATCTGGAATAGTAGTTACTTTCAAGAATAGGGCTAGAATTGTTTATCTCCCTCCTCAGATATCAGAAATCTTTAAAAGTTGCATACCACCAGGTATTTACTTCCCATGCAGCCACTTGCATGTAACACCATATAATAAAGGGGGCTCATTCCAATTAGAGCCTTGAGAAAGAATAGCCATGACAAATAAATTATTTGCCTGCTTTAGAGACATAGGACTGGATCCAGACTTAAGTAATTTTGAGTAGCCCTGTTGAAATCAGTGGGACAAGTAAATAATATCTAACTTAAGTCAGGATCCAACCCACTGCTTTACCAACACCCTGTACTCTGCTTATTAAAGCTATTTCATATACAACTTTCAACTTGCACATGTGTGGGGATAAAATGTGTCCACCCATGTAAGCAGTCATGTGTCAAGAATGCCCACCTGTCTATGTAGCCATGCATGTTCACTTCAGCCACCCGTTGCCAACTGCAGCTTCATATATATTAAAAGACACAAACACAATCTAACCTTCACACATGACTGTGTACACAAGCCACCACAAGTGCCATAGAGGCAAGGTTCAAATAAATGTACATAAACTATATTTTATCCCTACACCGCGCAAGGAGCAGCTCCTGGATCTTTTTAAACGTGTGCACAACACAGCATTGCAAGGGCTTGAAAATGAAACTCTGCCACCATCGCACAGAGCCGGCTGCCAAGTCTCTTCAGGTAACAAAAGATAAGGATCTCCTGGGCACTTTTGGAACCCAGATAGTTTTTGGTTTCTGCCTGCAGTGATTTTTCCCCCTGGGCGTGTGCAGCTTTACTTTGACTGTTCACCCCTTTAGTGGCTGTATTGTCTCCAAGCTGATATAAACCTCAGAGCTCTAGGGAACCTAAAGCAATGAGGAATGTTCTTGCTGATGTAAAGGTAAGAAGAAACAGGGGCAATATGAAACAGAACGAAAGAGTCCAGGAGAGAAAGCGCACCCAGAAACTTCCAGGGTTGTAGAGAGAAGTCCACATTCAACCCTCCCTCAATATTTCCACCAGTTCTCTTGAATAAGTCCCCCCCACACCATGCCCCAAGTTCCAAGTTTAGCTCCTCTAGTAAACCAATGTTCAGCCCTCTTCCTCCACAGAGCGCTCACTCGCTCGCTCGCTCGCTCACTCCCCCTCCTCCCTGTTCAAAGCACACACACACAAAGCGGCCACTCTTACTTACGGAGTCGAGCGGCAGCTCCGAGCCAGCATGAGAGTGCCCTGCGATGATTCCAACCAGGCTGCTTTTGCAGTTAAATCTAGTAGGGTTGCAGCGCAGGCTGTTCCGGGCAGTTTTTAGGCCTTTGCGGTCGCGCTGGCTGAGGAGAAGCCCCGGATCAGCCGGGGGAGGGGCTGGAAGTCACGTTTTGGACAAAATGCGACTTCCAGCCCTTCTCCCGGCCGATCCAGGGCTTCTCCTTGGCCAGCGCAACCGTGCAGACCTAGAAGCTGCCCTGATTGGACTGATTTTATACGCGCTGAAACACGACTTCCAGCCCTTCCCCCAGGCTGATCCAGGGATTTTCTTGGCCTGCACAGTCGTGCCGGCCGAGAAGGAGGCCGGGATGGCCCTTGGGAAGGCAGCCATTCCCAGGTTTTGACCAAAATACGCCGATTTCCCCCCGACAGCATTTTGGTGCCCCATTTCCAGACTTGTCCGGGGGAAACTGGACGCATGGTCAGCCAACTATATACATTATAAGGGCATGCAAATTTCAACAGCAGTTGGCTGGGGCTGGGGAAAGTGGTAGGGCCTATTGTTTGATGTCCCTCCCCCATTCTTCAATCAAGTCTGAGCCAGCTTTTTCTATTTGTCCTACGGTATATAAGGGTGGGACCTCCTGCGACTGTATCTGGACCTGAAGTATAGCCCCTCAATATGTGTGTGTGCTCCAAAAAAATTAGTACAGATTTCCCCCCATCAATGAACACTGGTGATCAGGGTGGAGTTTGAGTAAGAGACTTGAAAAGGCCAGGTCCGGATAGCAAGAGTCTTGAGGATCCTGAGATTGAGACCACAGGGCAAGAGTGAGCCAATTCCTGGACCTTCCTTTCCCTGAACCTCTATAAGGAGCCAGTAGAAGCCAAGCAGAATATGGCCATCTGGGAATCTTAGCTTAGCTTTATTTTAAAAGACAGTTCCTATTTCTCATGAACATATGTGGACAAAGTCTACAGGGAGCTTAGAAACCCAAAGAAGACTTGGAGCAGGCTCCCTGCATAAATATTTGGCCCTCTCTATAGCACATGATCTCTGGTATCCTAATCCATATTGCTTCCCAGACCGATGCTGTCGCTCAGGCTTTGATCGTCTTCCATTCCAACTTGACCAAAGAATTTTGCAATAGCCCAGATATTACAAAGATGACAAGTATGCAGTTCAAAATACCTATGAGCTGATTTTAGCATGTCTGTCCCTGTCCAATCAGGCTTCATTATCTGCAAATTTCAGCAGCATGGCTTAAGTGATGTCATGCTGAGGACTTGCAGGAGATTCTACAACTGTATAGATTTAACAGAATTATTTGGTGGTTCTATGTCAGAACAGAAGCAACCAGAGATAAAGTGTTTTAAATTGGGTGATATTGCTTTCATATTTCAGCAGACTCCCAGATCTGAGAGATATTGGTTTTCTAATAGCTGCAGCTGTCCACTGAGCCACATCACAAAATATGTAGCCTGTGTTCACTGAAAACTAATTGTTCATTTAGTCCATTATCTGTACTCTCCTTTCTTGCCTCCTTCATAAGCTCTTAAAAACCTTTTACTCATAATCTGATTTCTACTTACCACTACCCATAACAGTGTCCTATACTGAAAATCTCTCATTATTATTCTAGTTATTCCCCAATTTGGCCTGAGCTGTTCCTGTTGGCTTACTTTTTGTCACAAAACGTGTAATGGTCAATTACCATTTCAGCTTTAATCTTAATTGCTATACATTTGGGGACATGTGTCATTAGGGCTGCAACAAACAAGAACACATTGCCTTTTAAATGAAGCAGAGCTAAATTTTTTGCCTGAGTCATGAAAGAGTTTGGATCAAAGAACAGTATTCTTTGTCCTCCTCCACGGAAATAATTAAATGAATACCACCTCAAATCACTCAACCATCCTACAGCTGTTGAATGTTAAATAATGGTGAGCTACTCTGTAGCTAGTCATGTAGCATGCTAGGCATCTTTGTCTGCTTTCAGCAACCTGATTGACTAATTGAATAGAAAAAAAATGTCCAAGGTATGATCTGCCTTGCATATAGCAAAATTCTATTTCCCAGCCCTGTCATGTCCCAATTATACAGGATTCCACTTAGACATTAGCCATGTATTCTTAAGTTTCATCTTTTCTTGGTAGTCAATTCCTCTTTTAAACCCAACTGATATTTTGCAGTGATTCTGCCACACTGACTGGTTGTTGGACAACCTTTCTACTGTTCATTGGGCAGAACTTCGGACAATGGCTCTTTCTGGGTGGAGATCACCAGTTGCTCTGGCTGTGGCCAGATCTGCACCAAGCAGGATATAGCCATATGAAAGCAGTATATAAAAGGCAGGAGCCACACCAAGCAGGATATAGCAGTATATGGTATGTATCAGTGGGCCCCAAACAGTTGTCAGTGCACTTTAATATCGCTATAAAGCAGTAGCGTGGCTCCTGCCTTTTATATACTGCTTTCATACCGCTATATCCTGCCTGGTGTAGATCTGGCCTATATATGGTTCTATAGTGCTTCATTTGGGATGAAAAACCCAAAGTGCCTTTGGGATGAATCATTTGCCATAGGAATGAAGCAGTTCCTGAATGCTAAAGCAATGGACAAGTATCTTTATTTCGTATGCTTCTTTTCCATGGTGGATGTATTGCATGAGTTCGGGCTACACTGGGAAGTGGTTATTTGGCTCATTTCTGGGACCCACTATGTGTAAAACAGGAGTAAGCAACCTGTTGCCCTCTAGAGTTCTGGACTATAACTCCCACAATCCATAGCTATTGACCATGCTGCTTGAGATTTATGTGAGTTGCAGTCCAAAACATTTAGAGGCATCAGGTTGCATACTCTTGGTAAGAACATAACTGGCTAAAGGCTATGTGTGAGCTGGTCCTATGAAAAATGAAAATGCTAGTTATCAAGAGGGCTCCATCTAGTGAAAAACAGGAAATTGGTTTCAATTGGGGGGGGGGGAGAGTAAGAACAGTAAGACAGACAGGCAGGCAGGCAGACAGACAGAAAGTCAAGGAATCCATGGTGTGGGAAGTTGGAGACAAGTGGCATCAAAAATATTGTGAACAAAAGCAAGATGAAGGAGGATTTATAAAATATCCTCACATGAGATACCCTCAAGATATCCTTGAATAAAGCAGCAAAGAATGCAAAGGAGAAGAAAACAAAGTGGTGGAAGCAAAGGTGAGTGACTTACATCAAGAGTGAGAAAGGCTAATTGCCCCCAAAGGAAGTACTTGAAAAACCTGCACAGCTCAATTAGGTAGTCACTGGGTAGGAAAAAATGTGGTAATCCGTTTTCTTTTTGTTGTTCTCAAGATTAAAGGAGGTGACAGCTTTATAACCCCATCATTTTGAAGGTCGTTTTTCTCAGTCTTCTACCTATAACAGATGAAATGTAGTTATACGGCTCTTCTTCAGGAATGAAATGCAGAGTAATGCCCAGACAAAATTGGACAAGGATGATTCTAAAATTTACAAATCTTGACATTCTTCTTGGGTTGGTGAATTTTAAATTCTTTTATACAGTGTGGAAATCAGCACCATATCCCTAAAAATACGTGCAACCCCTCCACTTTATGCTAATGGCTAGCAATGGTCAAAGCATAAGAATGGGGGTGAAATTTCACACTCAAGATGTATTTATTACGAATGCATATGTGCTTCTAATGCATGAAACAAATCATTTTAGGACCAACAGTTACATGACTCTCCTCCCCAACTTCCTTTTGAAGAGTCCACTGATCAGAATGAATTGTGCTATCTTTCTATTTTCGCAAGCAGATAAAGAATAACCATGGAATTGTGGATTGCCCCATAGTCCAGGAAGAAGAAAGAGTAAAATTATAATAATAATAATAATAATAATAATAATAACGATTTATTTCTTACCCGCCTCTCCATCTAGATCGAGGCGGGGAACAACAACATGATAAAATACATTTAGGATCTGTATAAAGGAGTATCCTATAGGAGCTTAGGAAGCTGCCTTCTACTGAGTCAGACCATTGATCCATCTAGTTCAGTATTGTCAACACGGACTGGTAGCGAATATCCAGGATTTCAGGCAGGAGTTTTTCCAGCCCTACCTGGAGATGCTGGGGTTTGAACTGGTACCTTCTGCATGCAAAGCATGTGTTCTGCCATTGAGTACACCCCCATATGGTGGCAAAGTCATTCTTCGAATGTTGATCTTTATACAGCCAAAATGACACAATCAATACACAAGAAGGTAGTATCAGCAGACCTGAGAAAACTTAACATTTTACAATAAATTCTTGGGGGGGGGGAATCCAATGGAGGGGGGATATCCAAAAGATCCCAATGAGGACTGAGTGTGTTCAGTGGCCATAGAATGCTGGTTGACGGTTGCAGGGGGTGAAAACTGAAAACCGTGGGGGTTGGGGTGGGTGGGAGAGGAGGAATAAAATGAAGTATCCTGATGACATGCTGATCAGGAACACTCAGTACTGCATCATTTTGCTGCAGGTCCCACTTCTTATTAACTTAAACACAGACTATTCCAACATCCTGCTTAGTATATGCCATCCAGGTGCTGGCCCACAAACAGCAAGGTGTTGTTTGAAATCCCTCTCTACACCAAATGGAAGACTCGATTGTAGCTCCTGGGAACTGAGATGTTCTGATTGTACCTCCTAAAAGCTGATGGGATCTCAAATGAAGCTGGCATGATTCAGCCGTATAACCAGCTGTTCAGGCCCAAGTGAGTCTTCCATTCACCCACAAGGTCCTCCAGCTCTATAAAGATGCTCCAAGATACACCTATCGTATCTACGGGTTGTGACAAAACCATAGATGTCATTCGAATTGCACAAATCCTCTCTCATCCTAACGGATTGTTGTGATTTTGTGTGAGAAAGCAAGAAATGAAGGAGAAACAGTGGTAGCTCATGGTTTGTGGTAGGGATGGTGTTCTACCATCATACAAATTGCAGCAGATTCTTTGTATCTTATGTGGCTGCATTCACACTTTTAAATGCTTCTGTTAGGTATGTTCCCAGTTGTCCTGGAGCTTACAACAGGAAAATTCAAAGCGTGATGAAAAGAACAATGGGCACTACATAGAAAAGGGAATTTAAACCCTGCAAAAATAAAAAAGCTCCTCCGTCCCTTGATTCCCAGCACAAGAATCAACACAGTGGGGATGTTGCATCATCATCATCATCATCATCATATCCCACCTTTTCCTCAATACTGGGACTCAAGGCGGCTTTACAAAATTAAAACATATACAATTAAAACATATAAATGGAAATATACAAAAGTTTAAAATATAATTAAACCACCTGTAATATTAAAACATTTAAAAAAGGGTAAAGGACAAATGACAATAAAAAGTCCAGCATATTAACACAGGTCCAGACTATTCCCAAAGGCCTGATGGAACATTTTTTTCCTCCTGCCTCTGGAAACATAGTTTTGCATTGAATGGGACAGGTCATAGGGATGGTTGGACATAAATATACATTTGGTAAACTTTCTGCATCTTCCTATGAAGGCCCACAATATTTTTACTACCTGCTGATTTTACATCATTATCTTAATAGCAATTTTTGATTTTATTGGTTGTATCCAACTTAGGCATCTCACTAATAGGTCTCATTGAAATCAATGTGAAAAGCCTGTCCTCTTGACTAACTTCAGATATATATCCTTCTTAAAGTGGATGGGTAAAAAACGTTAAAACTGATTGCACGAAACTGAGGGCAATACAATATTTTTTTTTCAGGAGGCCATGTTTTACCAAATTCTTCTTTTATGTTTGTCATATTTGTTGGCATCTCTTCGAATAAATAGCCAAACCCTTTCAGTAGATGATAAACAAAGTTTCTTTCACATGAGTCACAGTCTAAGAGATAATTGGCTGGTCACTTTTGAAGCTTGCTTTGAGAAAATAAAGCACTAATAATGCTGCTCGGAAGAATGAAATGAGTTCAGACAAGTGACAGAAATGCTTTCTAAAGTTAATTATGTTTACTTTCCCTTCTCTCTCAGTGTTCATTACCTTTAAATGGAGCCACACATTGGCAGTAGTAATTACCAGGTTGGTCAATGCAGGTGCCTCCGTTCTTGCAGGGAAAAGACGCACACTCATCTATATCAGTTTCACAGTGCACACCTTTGAAAAGATAATTGAAGACGTAGCAATTTAACAAGACAAGCAGGTGCCAATTGATAACGGTTCAGTTTGTACCTCAAGATTTCAAATCCATTTTGTGCTGAGAAGTCAGTCTAAATCAAGCAAATAAGGGTCACCTTACATATATTACCGTCAGAATCTATTTGTTTCACTTTATCACAAACAACACCCCCTACCCCCAGGGACACGTGTCTTTGTAATACACATCTGCAAATTACTTCACCAGGCCTACCTAGCTGAATTTTAAGATATTTCATTGTTATTTTAATAATGTATTAGTTTTATACGTTTTAAATAATTCATTGGTTTTATATGTTTTTAATCCATTTTATGTGTTTTATGCTGTTTTGTATTTGATGTTGTTTCAACAGGATTTCTTCTTTTTTTGTAGCTTCGTAGATTTCTCCAGCCTTCCTTTCCAGACAAAATGGAACCTTTTAAGCCAACGTGCTTGTCACAAAATGGTATTTTATTTTGTTGTTTGTATATATGGTTGAATATTTAGCTGTAGGCTTGATTTACTTCGACAAATGGTTTCTCTTACAAGCAATGGTAAGTTGGTGGGAGGGAGGAGTTAGAACATTGAACTGCTTGAATGGTGTCTTCCGATTGGCTGTTCCATTTTCAATTGCAAGTGAGTGAGAGTATCACTGTTTTTTTTGCTGCCAATTAGATAAGGACTGTCTGTCAGAGCGTTATGATTAAAGAATCTGGGTTATAGATTTTGGGGCAGTTAGATTTCTTTAGGAGGTGGAGGTAGGTATATTTATTTTAACACCATGAAACATAAGTTGTATTAAAACATCCTCATTCTTGTAAACAAAGTTTTAAATTTTGCTTTGTTATCACAAACCACACCTATCTTGGTCTTATTTTTTTGAAAATAAAAGGGTTAAATGAAACCACAAAGGAAGTAAGACAAAGTTGATGATATTTGTATACACCCATAAAGAGGTTTAAAGTTCCCTCTTTAAAAGGAAGAGGGTGGTGGCATCATCACAGAGGTGGTGATAGCATCTGAGAGGGTGGTGACGCCACAGTGCTCATGAGGGAACATACAAAATGAAATGTGTCAAAATACACACTGGCAACAATAATCAAGCCAGATTTATCATCTCTAGGTGTGGAAATATGACCTTGCTTGTCTTACTCAGCTACCATCCACAGATAGGGCCAGTGATCCAGGTACTCGGGGATGGAAACAGGACATTTAGTTGGGGCAGATAAAGAGAAACAAGATGGAAGAAAGTAGGAGGAAATTAGTCAATAATGTCTTAATGAATGTCTTGAAGTCAGCTCTGCCATAGGAATAAAAGGTCCATTATTGATGCTACTCACCGGTGAAGCCAGATAGGCAGGCACAGTCATATCCACCGATCATGTCTGTACAGGTTGCATTATGGGAACAGGGATTTGAGTGACATTCATTTATGTTGATTTCACAAAGTGTGCCTATAAAGTGGAAGGAGAAGGAAAGAAGACAATATTCTGCACCCAGACATTTGATAATAGGACTACAGATTCCTTTTGCTTTTTTATGTAAAGTAGCTCACTTCTGAGTACGTTCTGTCAGCAATGTTATTATACCTTCAACTTGTCGCTTTAAAGTATTCAATAGATATTTTATTATTTGAGCTATTTCACTGGTTTTCTAAGGATGCCCCAAAAGAACGCAGTCTTCACTGACACTGAATTGATTCTCAAGACTTACGGCAGGCAATTTCCTTATCAATTTGTATCAATAAAAAGAGAAGAGAAAAGAAATGACATTGAAATACAATAGACTACATTTGCCGTGACATGAAGGGAAATCTTCCTTCTGTTCTTGATAAGGCAGTAAATGAACTCTCACCAAAATAAAAAGGAAATTTCAAACAAGAAAATACCTTATACTGTGAAATTTCATGGGCACGATATCTTGGGTAGCCTTGCCCAACCTGGTGCCCCCTAGATATATTGGACTGCAAGTCCCTGCATTCCTGATTACTGGCCATACTGGCTGAGTCTGATAGGAGGTGTCCAAAACATCTGGAGAAGCTTCTTTAGAGGATGCTTTTTAAGGGAGACAACTCCTTCTTTCTTCAATTACTATAACTTATGCCCACATTACAACTTTCACTAGAGCTTCTCCTCCCTTGTAAGATCATGATAGGACAATGTGTGATCAAATGGATGCCCCTCATGCATTGAGCCAGTGAATGGGATCACACTCACACAAGGCCCTTCATTCCAATACATGCATCAGACTCACATCCAGCAGCTATACATGCAGTGTCAGTGTGAAGGGTCCAAACCTGCATAATAAGAATGTCTTTAAGATACACAAGGGGGTATCTTAGTGGGACTAGGGATTTTTGCACCTCCCCACAAATATTCCTGATTTTTCTCTCCTGCCATTTTTGTGGGGGGAGAGGCATGGGTGGGGAGGGCCTTCAACCAGTCCTACTCTCACCACACTGTTAGCTATCAGTTTTCCAAAAAAAACCCCCAAAACATCCACAAGTCTGATTGCATCAAATGCCAATTAAAATGTCCAACACAACGAATACCAACATAATAAACGGCAACTAAAAAGTCCAACACAACCAAAATATCTGAGTTGATCCAGCCATCATTAAATACCTTTAAGTCCCACTTAAGTTCTCTCACTGATTTCAGTGAGAGAAAATTAAGCTGCATTAAGCACGTGCTTAACTCTACTACTCAAACCTTTTGGATTTCCAAATGCTTAACAAGTTCTATCGTCTCTCTAAAAAGATTGCACATTTCTGATTCAGCAAACTCAGCATAACCTACTAGCCATGGATTATCTGCCCAGGTGCCTGAAAATGCCCAACATACCCTGTTCTGGTAGACTGTCCTAATAATAATAATAATAATAATAATAATAATAATAATTATTATTATTATTTATAATCCGCCTCTCCCTCCGGATCAAGGTGGGGAACAACAACAATATAAAACAGGCAATAAGCAGGAGGAGGCTTATCAAAACACTGGCTGGTTGCCAAACATAGCTAATGTCTTGCATACAGCTTGACCAGTGACAGGTTGTGCAGGCCTGCCCTATAGAAAGGCCAAAATGCAAAATGTTCTTGTTTGTTATTACTAAAAATATTGTTATTACTATTCACTACCATTGTAAATATTGTTATTACTATTTACTACCATAACATCCAATATCATCATGATATGTTGGCAAACGAACTGCCATGGACTTTTCCCTCATCTTCCCCTGCACCCAAAAGATAAAGACTGGGTTGGATCCTGAGCTTTATTCCAATGGTGGGAGCATCCCCCAAAGTTTTCTGCTCTGAAAGCTCCTGCTAGTGGAAAGGGGAGGAAGGTGGTTTTTGCTAATCCCCACTCCCTCTCTATGTGCCAGGGCCACTTCTGGAGCAAATCTTCAGGGGGTTGTCTTCACAGCACCGAGTTGATGCTGCTCCACTACCAAAGTAATGCTGGTGCAGGGTGGCGGCAAGTTATTTACACAGAGGGAGGCAGCGCAGGCTTTCCGGTGGCTATGAGGCTCGGTGGCCTTGCCCTCTCCACTCCTGCGGCTTCCGGCGACCAATGAGAGGTCACATTCCATCTGGGAACACCTCCTGGTGCAGCTCCCGAGCAAGGACAGAGAGGGAAGAGCCATGCTGACCTTGCTCGGGCAGGAAATGTCAGGGTAAGTCCCTGACTTTTCTGCTGTGGGTCTTTGGCTCTTTGCCCTGGGTTGGCTCTGAATCGGCAGCTCTGAATCGGCAGCCACCCCGGGTCTTCCAGAGCATATAGACAGCCCCCAGAGCAGGGAACATCAAAAGGAGGGGAAATTAGTAAAGACTGCCTCCATCCCATTCGGCCAGCAGGAAAGCTCTGCTGGATCAAAAGCCTCTCACTGATGGAAGGAGACCTTCTGTCTACAGGAGACTTATCTCAGAACCAGCCCAATGAATAGGAATTAACAAGCACCGCTACACTATGTTAGGTATCTCCATATTTTAGCATGGTTTTGTACACCTTCACCATGATTTTAAAAATATTATTATTATTATTATTATTATTATTATTGATGATGATGATGATAATAACAACAACAACCAAGTATCTAAACTATTATTTCTTTTTTGTTGTTTGTGTTTGTTTATTTATAAAAAGCTCTTATTAGCATACTGTACTCATTTTAGGAGTGAAGGGAGATGAAATGCTTCTGCACTTCTAGCATGTAGTGAAATTAACAATGCAATCTTATGCACACTTACCTGAGACTAACTGAATTCAATGGGGACTTGTGAATAAATATGCATAGGATTGTGCTTAAATTTCCTGCATATTTTAATTAGTATGAATTCTATTTTAAAGACTGACAATTCTAGGATATCCTTTGAAATAAGTAGTTTAACAGATTGGGTTTTGTTTTGTTTTTCGGTTACCTTGGAATCCATTAGAACACAGGCAATTGAAGCCATTAAGCTGGTCAACACATGTGGCACCATGGCGACATGGGTCACTTAGGCACTCATCCACTTCTGTGTCACAGTTATTACCTGGAAATAAGTGAAGGATTCAGTTCATGAGAAACACAATGAGACAGCACAGGTGGGAACAATAGACACAGACAGATAAAGCAATGGACATCGAATCTAACTAATACAAGTTTTAATTTGAATGCACAGAATCTCATTTTTTCGATGTCAGTAACTTTTTAAGCCTTTTCGAATAGTATCTTATGAAGAGTAAGTACTTCTGTTTGCTCTACAACTGGATATAACATTCCTAGTCTGAGAAATTCCTTTCAATATTTTCTCCTCCAATGCAAATCAGAGGATGTTCAGCATCCTAAGACCCCTTTCAAACAATGCATTTAATTATGTAAGATATTTGTAGAGGAAATGGTTTTAAGAATCGATGTTGAAGTCCCAGTTTTTGGACTTCATCTAGCCAAAGCTAGGGGCGTGCTTAACTCTCACATTGAAATATTTGTGACTGTAACTGCAATCCAAGACTATGCAGAGTAAGTAACAGGGCACACCTCAGAATTATGTCTTCCTTGCAGGTTAAAGCATAGAGGATTACAGCCTTAGTCCCATTATTTCTTGAGGCAGTTGTAGTGATTAAGTGAGCCAAGAAAACATTTTCTTTCAGCATTTCCATTCAAAGATAAACTCAAACCCATTAGACATAATTAGAAAGGAATCTTTAATGATCTGGGGCACCCTTCTCCAAACTGGTTTCCTCCAGATGTTTTGGAACACAGTTCCCAGCATGGCGGTTGGCCATGCTGGCTGGGGTTGATGGGAATTGAAGTCTAAAACATCTGGAAAACATCAGATTGGGGAAGGCTGCTATAGAATATAAAATATAAGAATTTCTCTCTGCAAATAATCTCCTAAAGAAAGGAACTGGTCAATAATAAAATGAGTCAATGACCCATTATCATTCTGATTATTATTATTATTATTATTATTATTATTTCTTACCCGCCTCTCCCCCTGGATTGAGGTGGGGAACAACATTAAAACACATGATATAAAATACATAAAACTGATTAAAACATATAAAAACTACATTGTTAAAATACCAATAAAACTCCAAAAATTCAATTGGGTAGGCCTTTAAAACCAGCTCTATGAATTATAAAACATGGTAGGTTTTTATCTTTTTACTATTCTGCAGCCATAGGAAATGCTTCAGCTGAAGTCAAAACAAATTTTAGCAGAAACTGATTTCAGTGGGAAAGAATTAAGCTCTCCCACTGTTATCAATGAGATGTAAGACTAACAATGCAATCCTAGACATATTTACTCAAGAGTAAGTCTTGCTGTGTTCAGTGAGACTTTCTATCTAGTAACAGTGTTTAGGTTTTCAGCTAGTATTCATTTTAGAGTAAATCAGACCTTCCATTTCCTTCCAAAGGAATAATTTTCTGTGGAAATATGGCAAAGAAAACCAAAATAAAATATAAATTACTGAAGATTTATAAAAATAAATCTGTATTGACTTGCATGATTATGCCAAGAAACCAAGAGAAAGAGAGAGAAAGAGAGAGAGAGAGAGAGAGAGAGAGAGAAAGAGAGAGAGAGAGAAGAAACAAGACATCTTGGTGATCTACATTTATTATACAGTTTTGGGTTATGATTTTATTAGGAAGTGGTGATCAATGGCTCCACAGTAAACAATAGGCTACAATTCTTTGCTGCAAAAGAACAAATCCTTCAGCTTCTGAAATTCCAACCTGGATTACTGCGCTCCATCAGACAAGTGTTTTATTGCATGCTCGTTACTGGGCACACACAGATTTTCACAGGTCCCTTTCATGACCTCATCTGCCTCCCACACACCTCTAGCCTTCTTTGCGTGACAAAAAGCAACACCCCAGTGAGTCCGACTTATTTTTAAAGATGGAAGTTGCCGCTATCTCCTGCTGTGTGCAGGAGAAGCACTGGGATCAAAACGGCCCATTGAATGGGCCATGTGCAAGTTATTTACTTCCTCTTTCAAAACAGGAAGTAATGAGGGACAAAAGCGTGTGTGGAGAAGTGATGGTAAGCAAAAGTGATTTTCCCCTGTGTGATGACACTCAGGCTCAATTCGGATGGCATATTAAGCAACGCAGGAGGGGGGGAACAATTGTCAATTGTGTTGCTTATTGTGTCGTGTGGGGAGTAACACACAATGCACACACAACTGACTGTACGCTAATCGGGCAAGTTAAACAACGGAGGGAAACAACGGGCTTGCACGTTGTTTACCCCTAGCCCAGTTGCTTAAAGTGTCATCCGAATTCAGCCCCCCCCCCCCCCCTCCGTGGACTAATCCGTTTGTGGATAGAGTTCTGCTGGCTAGAACAGCCGAAACCATCCGGCCGCTCTATACAGCCAGCAGAACTCACAGTGCATGCTGGGATACGGCTGGGGGACTGAGGGAGGGGGAGGTAGGAGATGCTGCAACCAAAATGGCCGCCATACGTTCGTAGCAACCGGGGCGTTTGCTGGTGCCGAGCAACGCTGGCTGCAGCATGTCGTCTGTAGAGCTCCGCCTGCCTAACGCATGGTCAGTACGCTATTTACCCCTCCGTTGCCTAATATGTCGTCCGAATTGAGCTTCACTTTCTAAATGTATGACACAGATAGTTTTGCTTCCATGTATCTGCATCTAGGAAGAATGTTAGTTTTCGCAGGAACAATTTACAGTTAATACTAATTAATAATAGTGAGGCAAAGATAGGCAGTTAAATTAAACCTCCAGTGGACAAAGGAACAAGATAGTCTGACTGTCCAATTTGACTTCTGATTGTCAGAATAGAACTGACACAGAGACAGGAGTGGGATTATGGATTTTCAGCTACAAGGGAATCGTAACCAGAGAATCCCGTAGGCAGAGTGATGGAGAAAGAACAGAGAGAATTCCACTGCAGAATTTGTTAACTTCCTCTTCCTAATATCCAGGCCTAGAGAAGCTGTGATTAACTACTGAAGGTTTGAGCTGTTTCCTGCCATGGTCCAACTTACTTAAGCAGTGCATAGATGAATAACAGTTCAAAGAAAATCCTCACAGTCAGTTTTGGCCATTTTCTCATGACAGTAGGGTGTGCTTTTGGACTGGAGGGAAAAAAAATGCCACCTTTGTAGCATTCAAAGAAAGGACAGTCCTTTGCCAGCCCTTCAAATAGAAAACTGGCTTCCTTAAAAGAGAGCACACAGCCATCATAGGTCCAGTTCAAACACTTAAGGTAGTATCCTAATGTGCCAGTGCGCTTATGGGACCCACTGCTCGCACAGTGGGGCTTTGGGGCTTTAAAAAATAACCTGGGACAAGCAGGAACACTCATTTCTGGAATAGGGCAGGTCAGTGGAGCTCGCAGAAAGGAGCTCTGTTGATCTGTCCCAATCCAGACATGTTTCTGCAGCTATTTTTAGAAGAGCCAAAGCCTCATTGAGCAAGTGATAGGTCCCCTGAGCACAATAGAGCCAGCAGAAGTGGAGTGTTCCAATTGCATACTGCCTTAGCAAGCCCCAAAGTCCCTTGCTCATACAAATTGCAGGGGCTGCCTATTTAGGCCCCATGTGGAGGTGCTAGTTATAATCAGTGCCTCTATGTGTTCTCTGCTGTGTCACAAATGCAACAGAATAGGGTGACCAGATAAAATCCAGGTCAGGGCTCATGTAACTTTAAGAGTTGTAGAGAAAAGGGAATTTCAGCCAGTGTCATTTGTATGCAATTAGTTCCTGGTGAAATTCCCTCTTCATCACAACAGTTAAAGTTGCAGGGGCCCTGCCTTCTTTTGTATATGGTCACTCTAGTATAGTGCCTGCACCTTTAACAGTTGTGATGAAGAGAGAATTTCACCAGGAACTAACAGCATACAAATGATACTGGCTGAAATACCCTTTTCTCTACAACTGTTAAAGTTACATGAGCCCTGATCTGGATTTTATCTGGTCAGCCTACAACAGAAGCCCTGTGCTCTCCCATGAGTGATCATATGGGAGACATAAGCATCTGAACTGGGCCATATATACCAGAAAGAAGACAGCACTGACGAAGAGTGGGTTTTTTAGTCTGAGGAATGGACTTAAAGCAAATTTAGGTTCAAACCTACCTATAAAACCAGGTGCACAGAAACAACGATAACCGTCGAATTCATCCTTACAAAGACTGAGAGCTCCACAAGGTTGTGAGAGGCAGCTGCCAATATTTGTTTCACAGAATTCCCCAGTGAAACCTGTTCAACACAGAGGGGAAACACAGAGAAATCTGTAGCCAAATCTTGTAAGAAAAAAAGTATTACTGTTGAGTAAGGTAAAACAAAGAGAAAAACACTACCAATATCACTTTTCCTAGTATTTAGTTGTTAACGTTGTAATGGCATTTTTAAGTGGAAGTGTTTTCACAACAATAAATGACAAAATCACTCTCGGCATTTTTATGGCTCCTTTTTTCTAACTATTGACTAAATATTCTTGACATCTCAGTTACCTGAGCATGTTACCTGAAGTTATGGGAGAAAGGGGGAGTCACACATTTTGTGAAGTACATCTGCAGTCCAGATGGGGTGTGGGCATGCTTCAAAGACTATAGTCCAGGTTTACAAAAGTCCCCCCATTAGTCAGAGGTACACATCAGCAAAATAATCACTTCATCACTGACATAGTTACTTTGCTCAGCTGTCACACACTGTCATGGAACAGTGATGCCATGTACAGTGTGTGGAAATACTTTGTTACAAAGCACCCTCAAATTTTGCTGTACTAGATGATAGGGCCTTTATCTGGAAGGAGTCTAGGATTTTTTGGCCTTGGGAAAGTTGCAGATTTCTGACTTTCTGGCCAGCCATTGTACTCTGATTGCCTTAATTCCTGGGTGTTAATACCTGCAAATTTCAGATCTTGCCTCAAGACAACAATCGCAGAATAGGGTGACCATATGGAAAGGAGAATAGGGCTCTTGTATCTTTAATAGTTGCACTAAAAAAGGAATTTCAGCACCTGTTATTTGTATTCATGCAGCACCTGGTGAAATTCCCCCTTCATCACAACAGTTAAAGCTGCAGGAGCCCTGCCCTCTTTTGTATCTGGTCACTACCATCCTTTCCTCACATCAGGAAAGAAAGTGGAGCTCATTGCCTTCTTTCTTCCCTTATTTTTGTTTATTTATTATTATTGCATTTATATTCCACCTTTTTCCTCCAAGGAACCCAAGGTGGTGTACATAATCCTCCTCCACCTCTCCATTTTATCCTCAAAACAACAACCTTGTGAGGCAGGCTGGGCTGAGAGTCTGTGACTGGCCCAAAGTCACCCAGTAGGTTTCCATGACCAAGTGGGGACTAGAACCCGGATCTCCTGACTACCAGTCCAAAACTTTAACCACTATACCACACTGGCTCCTAAAGATCTATTTTCCAACATCCATGAGCAATCAAGCCTTGTTTTGTTTTAGAGATACAAGTAGCAACTCAATTTCATAGAACATACAGAGAGGCAGAGAATGGAAGAGGGCTCCTTTCATCCTTTCTACTCAGAAGAGCAAGCCCCGTTTCCTTCCTGTCTCCCCTTTTTTCCCAGAGAAGGAGTTCAACAGAACTTCCCATCACTTCACAAGTCAGCAGATATGGAGAAGTCAATCTTTGCTTTTTTAATCTTCTTTAATCAAGCTCCTGATTAAAGGACCTTTTGGCTAGTCCTCACCAGCATGCACAGAGGTAAATATCCAAGAAAGTCGCTTCCCCATCCAGCCGGCACGGATTGGGTGGGAGGCGTTGGTTGTGGGAGGTTAGAAACGGCGGGAAGAAATACGTGTATGAGAATGTGCACAGGAAGAGCCGCTTAGGCGGAGGGGCGGAGTCTAAGGCTATATAGCCTTGGCTCGCCCAGGACTTGGCCTTTTTAATTTTCAGCCCCCACCCTCCCTTCTAGTATGAGATTAGCTAGTCGTCTCCTTTGGAGGAGGGGCTGAGTAGGAATTTTCCCTGGCAGAGCTGTGCAGGTTTTTGCCTACTCCATACATTTGAATTTAGCTATGGAGAATAAATTGGTTGATTTGTGGTAGGGGGTGCAGGAATTTGAAAGGTAAGAATAGGGTTGGTGAGCACTTTTGGCATCGTTGATGATGAAGGGCAACCCGGAGGGCCTGATCCTCGATGGGCTTCGCAGCTCCGAGTCAGGATATGGGTTGCCTTTGGGGACCGTTTGCCTCACTTACACAGGACTGTGCAGCACTGTGTGGGAGGTGACGCAGATTGGTCTCCCCAAACACTTAAGTGTAGTTGTAAAAGAGGTGCGGGTTCTAACCCGGCCACTATGACCAACTGAGTGGCTCGCCCTTTATTATTTTTGCAGGCTAGTTGCCTGAAGGTAGAGTTGTGCTGATTCCCGCACGTTCATGCACAGATCCAGGAAGGATGCTATACCCGTTGTTAAATAAAGAGGCCCTAGTTAACCCAACCTCTGGTGTCCGTGTATTTATTTCTGATTTGTTTGTCCGCTCACAAACAAACTATATACAAAACTGGAAGTCATTCTCACACACGCCTTAAGTGAAAAGACTTGCAAACAAACATTCCAGTAAGGAGAGGAGAAAGGGTTCTTTTACCCAGATTCCCTCAGAGCAGCTGGTCAGGATGTTTTGATGGGAGAACAGCAGTTACTTGCTCCATCTCTCCTCAATTTTCTGTGGTGCTTTCTGCTCCCCTTTTGGCCACACTTATCCTATACCCTGCCCACACTTGAGATCTGCTGTTTAAGGAGGGAAGGAGGCAGTCAGCCACTCCATGTTTCAGAACCCATGTTTACTTATCTGGCAGGCGAGACACAAGGATCATGGCAAAATCTACACAACTGATTTAAAATGGTTTAAAACAGTTTATAACAGTAGTGACAACTGTTGGAACCCAGGACACACTCCATATACAGTTTTCAAAATGTTTCAAAGTGTTGTATCCTGCTTGGTGTAGATCAGTCCCATGTTTCAGAAACCATGCAATTAGTCAGAAGAGCACCACTATTCTGCTTACTGTGTGGGGTATTAAAAAACATGAGAACCAATGTTCTGCTAATACACAACTTTTTTCGCAAACTGATCTTGAATATATCCAAAAGTGGGCTTTAAACCTCAGTGTAAATAGTGTGCCTTGTCCCAGAAATCTACCCCTCTTTAATAAATAAATAAATAAATTTACTGAGGCTGTCTCTACATGAGCGATTTTTAGCACAGTCGTGATTGGCCATTCATGGAAGTTTCCACATCGATTTCATGATGTCATCATCAGGTAGGATGTCTCCTGCCCTTTCCCCCACTTTATCCTGCCATTGGAAAATGCAGATAAAATCAGCTTTAAGAAATAAATCTGGCAAATTGCCCCTTCTATTGGTGGCATTGCATTATAATTCCACCACTACATGGTGCTTTTTTATTGATTTGAATGGAAGTTCAAACTCAAGGCAGAGATAGTAAGTATTCTATTCAAACCATGTGGCCGCCCATGTAATCAGCTGATTGTGATCTTGGGATGAAAATGGAAGCACAAAGCAGTGGAGTTTTTTGTTTTGTTTATTTAATGTAGAGAAGGTCTTCAAGTTGAAATGGTATCCTTTGCTGCTTCCTGTGATGGTCATTTATGTTGGGATTCTCGGTAAATGAAAAATGCTATACAGTCTACACTAGCAGGGCACTTCATAAAACTGTTTCGGTATTCCTGAAAAAATCTGTCCCACAGAAGGTCTTCCCCAATAATTCATGGTATCATTAACAAGGATTGTGGTAGTTCCTCAGTTAGGTATGTTCTTAGTATGAAAAGCTCAGCTCCACTTAATTAGTTATCAGATGGTCCACATCAAACTAAATTCCTACGTACCTTCAAAAATCAATGGAGCTGCTTGGAAGGTTCTCCAGGTTGAGCTTTATCTGGTGGGAAGCAGTATCTTTCTGTCTCTCAGATTTACATATTGGATTTACCAGCAGTAGCACCCCAAATGCAAATACTGTAATTATTTTAGGACAATTGGGGGTCATCTCATTTTACTTTGAGCTTTGAGTTCAATGCATTGGCAAAATGGTGGATGTTCAATCTTTTTATTTGCTAGAAAGTAACAGTTTTGTTTTGTTTAGGTGGAAAAGTATCTTGTGCAAACCAGGAGTGACAATGCTGCCCAATTTAAATCAAGAATCCTCAACACAAATGTAAAGGAATAGAAGAACTAGAGACTGTAGAGCAAGAAACAAGCAGTTTCTTTTCTGATTTCTGAAAAATGATGTGTTATTCTTGACAAGTTCAGCATAGCCTTATGAAGGTTTAAATTATGCAATTTCCTCAAATCTAAATTAACTTTTTTTAAAAACTGGCTTGCAATTGTAGATTTAAATATTTTCAAATCTAATATAACATATTTAGGTACTCTGCCATATCGAGGTTTTTTTTAAATCCAACAATAGATGCAAAAGGCATGTAATACCCTGAATTCCAGAAAATCTGGATGCTGTCACTGCTGTTGGCAGTGCAGTTGATTAGTATTTCAACTTCTGTAAAGAATCTTATTTCCAGGGCAATTGTTTGAAGAAGGAATTGTTGATGCCAGCAAAACAAGAATGTGAAAGCTCTGGAAATAAGTGTCCATTACAATTCTGTGAGCACAAGCAATAATACTGATTTTATACTTGCTCTTGAATGACATTTCTGTGCTTTATTTATTTTTAAACAACAAAAACAACACAGACAATAGGATTTATAATGAAAGTGAAAAGTTGTGATCAGTTTGCTAGCAGAGCCTATCAGAAGTGCCCAGCACCATTAATTCTTAATGAACCTTTTTAAATAACTTTTCTGTAGTTGTGTGTGTGTGTGTGTGTGAGAGAGAGAGAGAGAGAGTGCTATAACTGAAATTTATAACAATGTCAAAATTAGGGATGTGTGAGGTATCTGCTCTGTTAGATTTTGTGTCTGGAATCCCCCAATCCACAGCACCCAGAAATGAATGCAGATCTAGACATACTTTACGTTCAGAAATCTATGCATTTCAGGACTTGTGATGCATGCATACCATGGTACAGGTAAAAATGCATTTGATAAAATGTGTACATTTAAAAATGCATTTGAACATGCTTTAGTCAATGGGAGGATGCATACCAGAAATGCACCCATTTTAATTTTAAAAAATAGATATTTGTACATTTTCCCATTAAAAGGTGCCCAAAACATCTGCATGGAACAATCATGGAACAGATGTGGAGGCAGGACAAAGAGGAAGTCCACTGAATCATATATGACATATCTGCTCATCCCTGTGCTAACTATCTTTCTTTAAGAGCAGTGCAGAAACTAGGGGTGTGCACGGACCCCCCGGATCGGATCGGGACCCGGATCGGGACCTCCAATTTTGTCCCGGACCGGTTCGGACAAAATCGGAGGCCCCCCGGACCGGATCGAGTCCGATCCCGATCCAAAAATCGGAAATTTTTGGATCGGCCGCCATTTTTTTCCCCATAGACTTGCATTGCAATGCAAGTCTATGAGGAAAAAATGGCGGCGGGTGGGTAAGGGGGGGCCTAACTCCCTCCCCCCCCCGGGGCCGTCCGCTGTGGACGGCCCCGGCAGGTAAACCCCCTCCCCCGCGCTCCCTACCCCCCCTGGGGCCGCCTGCTTCCATCCGCTGGCGCCCGCGGGCGCCAGCGGATAGAAGCGGACGGCTCCGGGGGGGGGGGTAAGCCCCCTTCCCCGCCACTTACCTTCTCGGCACGTCCGGCGCCGGCGGCTACTACCAGCGGGCTCCGCGGCCTACTCTCGAGTAGCGCGCCGGGTGATGACATCACCCGGCGCGCCACCCTGGAGCAGGCCGCGGAGCCTGCTGGTAGTAGTAGGCGCCGGCGCCGGACGGGAGCCGCCGGGCCGGGCAGGTAAGGGCCCCCCTCCCCCCTCCCCCCTCCGCGCGCCCCCTCCTCCCCCCTCCCCCCTCCGCGCGCCCCCTCCTCCCCTCCACGCACCCCCTCCTTACCTTTCCGGCCCGGCGGCTCCCGTCCGGCGCCGGCGCCTACTACTTCCAGCAGGCTCCGCGGCCTGCTCTAGAGTAGCGCGCCGGGTGATGACATCACCCGGCGCGCCATCCTAGAGCAGGCCGCGGAGCCTGCTGGGAATAGTAGGCGCCGGCGCCGGACGGGAGCCGCCGGGCCGGAAAGGTAAGGGCCCCCCTCCCCCCTCCCACCTCCGCGTGCCCCCTCCTCCCCTCCACGCACCCCCTCCTTACCTTTCCGGCCCGGCGGCTCCCGTCCGGCGCCGGCGCCTACTACTTCCAGCAGGCTCCGCGGCCTGCTCTAGAGTAGCGCGCCGGGTGATGACATCACCCGGCGCGCCATCCTAGAGCAGGCCGCGGAGCCTGCTGGGAGTAGTAGGCGCCGGCGCCGGACGGGAGCCGCCGGGCCGGAAAGGTAAGGGCCCCCCTCCCCCCTCCGCGCACCCCCTCCTCCCCTCCACGCACCCCCTCCTTACCTTTCCGGCCCGGCGGCTCCCGTCCGGCGCCGGCGCCTACTACTTCCAGCAGGCTCCGCGGCCTGCTCTAGAGTAGCGTGCCGGGTGATGACATCACCCGGCGCGCCACCCTAGAGCAGGCCGCGGAGCCTGCTAGTAGTAGTAGGCGCCGGCGCCGGACGGGAGCCACCGGGCCGAGAAGGTAAGTGCCCCCCTCCTCCCCCCCCCCCGCTGTCCACTTTCATCGGCGGGCGCCCGCTGGCGCCCGCCAATGGAAGCGGCGGTGGGCGCCAGTGGGCGCCCGCCGATCCGCCGATCCGCCGAACTGGTTCGGAGCTTTTTCAGACCGGTTCGGATTGGATCGGCCGATCCAGCTGCGGGATCGGAAATCGGATAATTTATCCGATTTCCCACTGGACCGGACTCGGATCGTGGATCGGGTCCGATCCAGTGCACATCCCTAGCAGAAACCACTTAATTAAAACTGATACAATGGAAATGACATCAAATGAATTAAGTAATGTGATGGTCATTTTCCAGGACTGGAACATTTTCTATAAGTAGACATGCCAGTTCCCAAGCTACAGTCATCATACAATATGATTTTATGATTGTAGACCACGCCAAGGGCCTTTGCCTGATACACAAATAAAAGAACTCAAAATAAGCCAAAATGCTAATTTTCAAAACTGGGCAAGACAGAGAAGCTTGCACAAGAATTTCCTTTATGAAGCACCAAGTACTCATTGCAGTAGCTGTGGGTACCACTACTGGTGCATGGAATCAGCAGGAGTACAGTGGTGATTAGCAGCCTAGCACTTTCATGTCACGTTAATGACCTAGTTCACACATCTCAACAATCCAGGTGTGTTTTTAACTAGTACTCAGGGGCACAAGTCTAGCCAGCACTGAATGACATGAAATTCTGGCCTGATCCAGAATACGATTCTTTGGGTACTAAAAGAAAAATGCAACAAGCAGTAAAGGAAGTGTGTAAATGCTCTTCTACAACAGTGGCTTACCTCACAAGGTTGATGTGAAGGGTAAAGACCATCAAGATCACAAAAAGGGTCTTGTTAACAATATGCTCTAAACAGAGATGCCGAGGAGCTGCTATAGAATGGAAGAAAATGAGGCCATATGACCAATGTAAGCCAGAATGCAGGAATCTGACAACCCACAAAGAGAATAAATTTCTGCTAGACAGAAATTGACATTGAACCTTCTGGGGAGAAACTCACAAGGCCTTGTGGGAATTTCAAAACACAATTCCTCATATCCCAAATGGCATATATATATCTGAGTCTATTTCACTAGAGCCTCACTCACAGTAAAGGCTTTTGTCAGAACCACAAGAATTTGACATGCATTCATGCAGGTTTCTTTTCTTTTCTTTTTACTGACTGTCTTTAAAGCTCAGAAAATAAAGCTTCCACAGGCACAGCAAAAACCTTGTAGTTTCTTTGGCACACGTAGCACTTAAACCTCCAAGTCCCTTAAGAATTAGTAGGTAGGAAGGGTTCAACTGCTGTTTGCATTTTGGGAAATCTCTGAGGAACCCTTTCAATAGGACTGGAGTGTATGAAAAATTCCCAAGTGGGTATTCTGAAACATCTACAAAACTCTCAAAACAAGAACACTTGGGCACCATCGATAAATGCCTCCTATTGATTGTACTGTGCCACATCTATAACAACAAGAATGCAACCCCAAATTTTAAAATTAAAATTGCAATATTAAAGGCACAATCCTGTGCAACTCTGGGGCATGGAAGGAAAGCATGTCATGGTATTATCTGCCGTATTAGGAAATCGGCTTTGGTCCATCTCTGTTACATGGTGATGGCTACCCCGCCCTAAAACTTGGCTTTTCAGTGCTTGAAATAAACACACTTCCTGGTCAGGAGGGCAGAGTAGAACTACATGTCATCTACCTGGCAGATGCTGCCTGATGGATGTGAGAGGCTTCTTTCCTGCCCCAGTCCAGGATCACCCCTGCTTGTACATTATTTTGAACAGAAAGTAACTAAGCAGTAGTTTCTTGAAGGTAGGGTAGAGACTCGCCCCCCATGAAAGCACCCCACCAGTGCAAATAAGCCCCAGTCAAGGAATTCATGCCCCAACCCCTTTTCTCATTTTCTGCTACTTTGTCCTGCTTGCAGTAATAGCCACCCCTGATCCCACGGTAGATCGGTGCTTTGATTTAATGCAAATGCACAGTTGTGTCATTGCAAAGAAAAGAGGAAAAGCCCTTCGTAACTCTGAAAATGCACACATTCAGAATTGTGTAAATGCACAAAGCAAAAAGAAAAAAATGGAAAGGAACAGAGGTAACTGCTGAATAGGGGGAAATGGGGATTTAAATTGAGTGTCCTGCACAAGAAGTATGATAAACTTCATATAAAGCCTGGATCTCTTTCTTTGGTTAAGCAGGGGAAAAGGAAATCCTCTCTATTTACTAAATCTGGAAATCCGCTTTCCAGGACCGACCCACTCTTGTCAGGACTTTTGTCATCCAAGCATATGACTGGTTTTGGATTTTTGGATGGGATGCCAAAGGCAGACATTCTGCCTGGCTATCGTTTAGGTGCTCGTTCTTGCACCTCCAAACTTCTAAAGTCTAGGTTGATTCCAAGAGTGCTTCCAGATGAAAGACTCTTGGCATTACTCCTTAAAAGACATTTTTTTTCTCCTTAAGGGATTTTCTGCAGTAAGATAAATGATTGGAGAAGCAGAGGGAAAATGTGGGAGGGTTGCAAGGGGAAGGTGATATTGTCTAGACCCCCCCACCCCCCCAAAAAACAATTCATCAATGAGATTCCCCCAGTCATTCATGTCAAGATAGGCTTATCCCCACAACATTGGGCCTGTTCAGATGACACTTCAGGGTCTGTGGTTAGCAAAACTGTGGTTCTCTGGGGTTAGCACTAACCACAAGTCATGCTGACACATACAACACTTTAAGCCATGGTTAGAGCTGCTAACCCTGCTGCAGACAGTCTGACAGTGCTTAGTGAGTGATCAGGGTTTAGCAAAACACATCGCACAAGACACCTTAAACCCTGCGGCTTAACCAAAAGCCTTAACCAGCAGGCTTTAAAGGTATCTTCTGAACAGGCCCATAGCGAAAAAGTCGGCAGATGTATTTAAAGACACATGCCCAGTGTGAAATGCTTTTCATTCCGGGGTGGGGGGGCAAACATTTTTTTTTTGCTTTAACTTGTAGAATGTGTAGCTTGCTCTGTGTCTAAACTTTCCCTAAATGCTGTAGGACTCAGTAAGAAAGTTATTAAAATGTATTTTCCAGGACAAGAACCATAGCTTCTAATAAGCACAACCAACTTCTTTTCTAAAGGCTTGAATTAATCCTAGCCCCTTTGAGACATTTTGATTACATCCTTTTGCAACAATTGATTTCCCTTTACCCCACTAGTGAAAGGACTGGTGTGTGAACAGCATACTCTCAGGATCTATGGTAGTGCCGTTTGTTGGCAGCCACATAGAAATCAGTGTTTCTCCCTTGCACTCTTTGGCATTTCAAGCAAAAGAGTTCAATTAGTCTGATTTACTGAAGCCTTAAAAGCTATTGCCATTTAAGAAGAAGGTCTGGTCCGGTAATAGGGACATATAGGGACATATTGTGCACCATCTAGCTGCTATTAAAGAACAGTAGAAGACTACTCATGATTTTAAGGGAAGCTAGAATGGGTGGTTTAGAGTTTCATTATGGTCTAAGTCTGTATCTGTAGAAATAGAGACGTGGTTCTTATATCATGTATTTGAATTATGGCTGTACAGAAGATAACTGAAGATACACTGTTTCTCTTGATATCCCTCAACTATTATAAATGGTTATCCCAATGTCTCTTTATCCCAAAGGTGTTCAGTTCCTCATAGTATTGTCCAATCATTTCATTGACCCTTATGATCTGATCCAGGATTACAGGCTCTAAGACAGGGCTACACCTCCAGATTTTGAGACCCCAAAGCCTAATGCTAGCTATCCATATTAACCTTAGCAATAGGAATCTAAAATGACATTCATAACTACTTTTTGCAAAGGCCACCATAAAATGCCGGCAGAAAAAGGTGATCATATATCCCATTGTCTTGCTTGAAATAGGTTAATTTGCCACACTGGCCTTGCAATTTCATTTTGTTGTTGTTGCGATAATTCATTCGCAATAATTAATGCACAAGATAACTAGATGTAAAAGTGATACTACTGATGAACAGCAGTGGCGGTGCTTTGTTTTTATCATATTCTTTTTATGTTGCGGTGTGTTAGATATGAGAACAATGCAACAGGGCATATGAGCCTACAGGACTGAAAGCTAATCAAAACTTTTGATGAAAATCCACATTCCAGACGACACACATTTCTCCTACCACAGATCTTCATTGCATCGGGGCAGCCTGTCTAAGCTACTGTCATATCTTCTTTGAAATTCCATGCAACTAAAAGAATATGCAATAAAGCTGTTCTTTTCCACTGGCAATTTCATTCCCTTGAAAAAGCACTTTATATATATTAGAAGATGCATTGCATCATTTGAGCACATTTTGGAATTTGCAAGCAAAGAGTGATTCCTGACCTTCAATTATTATTGGGTTCTGTGAATTATCTGGACAAAACAAACAAACAAAAAGATTATTTTTTGCTTCCTGCCCAAGGATCTGAAACCAATGATAATCAGAGAGAAAGAAAACATCATTGCCAGTAGGTGGGTAAGGAACAGTTGGCTTTTGTTGCTAGGCTGGGGGCATAGCCTGACTAAAAAGGAATAGCAGATATGGTTTAGTCGGCTGGACAGAAATAGGAAAACAAAACAGTTGTAATACCTTCTGCTTGAAAGGACAAAGATAACATCTGAGACAGTTTCAAATATATTTCTCACTATGCTCAAGCAGCTAGTATTTATGATGCCAGTGATCAGAACCACTATCAACCACTTTGTGGTGCTGCAGTAAATAAGAATTGTATTGGCAACTGGGTACTTTATGAAGCAACTAGAGATGAGAATAGGAGTTCCCCCTATTCCATTCCATTATATTCCCTCTGCTTTGCTCTGCCCTGCATTCATCCTGAATTCCAGTTTAACTTGGAGACTTTTCCAATTAATTCTAGATCTGGGCTATGCATAGTTTCTTCAGTGAATTACAGTAGCATCTTTGTTTAGGGCTTATTCAAGCATTCTTTAATGAATATTATCAGAACGTGGGGCTGGGGTGAGGGACATACAACCAAGAGTGATGAAGAATGTCTTAAGACTTTGGGGTCACTTTCAGGGAGACTAACCTCTTCTTTTAGCTAGTCCACAACCCACTTGCAGGGATTGTCTTTGCTTCTAAACTTTTTTCCTTCATATTTCAAACACAGTGTGAATGCCATAGTAGTAGCGAAATGAGCTGGAGAGAGGAGCTGAATGAAAGTCTCTTATTTGCCATGGTAAGAAATGGCTTGCTGTTGACAGTCTTTGCCATGAAATCTATGTATTCCTGCAAGGTCATAGCCCTACTTTCCTGGTTTCCTTGTGTACCCATAGAGGTATACATGGATGGTTTAATGTGTGGTGATTCTTCCCCATCCCTTCACAGAAAATAAGAACTGAAGGAGAAAGAGTCTATATAAATCCCGGACTTTTATCCATTCCTTTCACTTCTGCCCTCTGGGAGATAAAATAAAAATATTAATTCTACCTAAAAATGTATAAATTAATGGTCCATCTTTCTACTAATCTGTGGCTTCTGCATATCAGTTCCCTGCCAGCTCTAGCAGCTGCAAAATTAAAGTTGCAACATTAAAATTACTTGTAAGTCCCATTGAACTCAATGGTTTTTTTCTCCTTTTCTTGTAATTAAACATGAATTGGTCTCATTGCAGTATGCTACTCCCTTCAGTTGAACTTAGGGAGTTCTCCATCATCTGGGGAGAAATTCAGATGATGGGAATCCTTAGAAGCAACTAAACAACTACCCAGCAAAAACTTGACTCTGCAGAAGAGTTTAAGGCGGTTTTTCTGCAAGTGGTGGGGCTGGTGAAGGTAATGGAAAGGAAATTTTATTGCATTATGTATTATTTTTATTTATATCCATACACCTCCCTGGTATTCACACGGATGAAGGATGGCTTTAATTTTTTAAAATAAATGAGTCATAATAACATTAGCAGGGCAAGTCTCGTGGCAGGTCCAGTGTAGGATTTGAGGACACACTGAAAATATCATTTTGATGAGTACATCAGGGCACCCTTTTGGGTGAAGGGGGCATACCTAATATCTACTCCTTTAAGGTTATATTGCTCGAGAATGGGGGGTAGGAACTGTACTTGGGATATGTCTAGGTCACCACTTATGATTCACCCAAATAGACAAAATGCATCTCCAAAAATGAGCACAAAAGATGACACAGATTTGCATAAAATTTGCATATGATAATTCATTTATATAGAAGTAAATTTAGAAATAATAATTAAAATTTATATAGAAACACAGTACATCATGCTGTAGTGTGCAAGACTGTGACCAGGCGACCTGTTAAGGCTGTTCTTGGTGGGAAACTTCAAGGTTCAGTTCTTCTTTCTGATTTTTTTCTCTCTTTAAAATCAGACATGGGCAGGGCAGCCCTTTGAATAAAGGATGCCTTGAAAGTAGAAGAGAGTCTCTGACAACCCTTCAAAATGAGCGGAAGAAAACATTCAGAAAATTGGAAGAGACTCTGCATTTGCTCCATCTCGTCTCTGGAGCTGGATTCAACACTGCCCCCCACCAAAATCTGCAATGTGCTGGATGCAAAATGAGGGCCAGCCTGCCAACAGTTGATACAGTTGTAGCACAAAAGACCCCAAACCTTTAGGGGGGAAAGAAGCTGTACTATAACCCCGGCAAGGATGAGCCCTATCGGTGAGAAACTGTTGAGAATTTCTCTTTTCCCTGGAGAAATTCGGTGAAATTGTCCCCGCAGTTTCTCTCCACACAAATAGAGTGAAGAATTTTGAGAAGCCTGTTGTGCACAGCACTGTGAAATATGCCTTACCTCTGTCTTGAAGCTTCTAGTTTTTACAATGTTGCATTACACTGCTGAGTACATATACACCCCACCTACCCAAACATTCTACAAAATAAAAATTAGGAAGGAAGTACTGTGGCACAATCTACACTACTGCTTTATAGGCGGCAGTGAGACCACTCCTAAAGAAATCTTCCCTGGACCCTGAAAATCTTAATAACTACAGGCCAGTAGAAAATGTTCCATTCCTGGGCAAGGTCCTGGAGCGGGTGGTTGTGAGCCAGCTCCAGGCACTCTTGGATGAGACTGATTATCTGGATCAATTTCAGTCGGGTTTCAGGCCTGGTTTGGTACGGAAACAGCCTTGGTCACCCTGTATGATGACCTATGTCGGGAGAAAGACGGGGAGTGTGACTCTGTTGATTCTCCTTGATCTCTCAGCGGCTTTCGATACCATCGACCATGGTATCCTTCTGGGACGACTGGCTGAGTTGGGAGTGGGAGGCACTGCATTGCAGTGGTTCCGCTCCTACTTGGGGGGTCGGCTCCAGAAGGTGGTGCTTGGGGAACATTGCTCGGCCCCATGGATTCTCCAGTATGGGGTTCCGCAGGGGTCAGTTTTGTCCCCCATGCTGTTCAACATCTACATGAAACCGTTGAGTGCAGTCATCTGGAGTTTTGGAGTGCGTTGTCATCAGTACGCTGATGACACGCAGCTCTATTTCTCCTTTTCACCTTCATCAGGTGAGGCTGTGGATGTGCTGAACCAGTGCCTGGCTGCGACAATGGACTGGATGAGGGCTAATAAACTGAAACTCAATCCAGACAAGACTGAGACGCTGTTAGTGGGTAGTTCCGCTGACCGGATGGAGGGTGTTCAACCTGTTCTGGATGGGGTTGCACTCCCCTTGAAGGAGCGAGTTTGTAGCTTGGGGGTTCTCCTAGAACCATCTCTGTCACTTGAGGCGCAGGTGGCCTCAGTGGCACGGAGTGCCTTCTACCAACTTCGGTTGGTGGCCCTTCTATGTCCCTATCTGGACAGGGATAACCTGGCTTCAGTTGTCCATGCTCTGGTAACCTCCAAGTTAGATTACCGCAATGCACTCTACATGGGGCTGCCTTTGAAGGTGGTTCGGAAGCTGCAGCTTGTGCAAAATGCAGCAGCCAGATTGATAACTGGAACCACTAGGTTCGAACATATAAGACCTACTCTGGCCCGCTTGCATTGGCTGCCTGTATGTTTCCGAGCCCAGTTCAAGGCGCTGGTTTTAACCTATAAAGCCTTACACGGCTTGGGACCACAATACCTGATGGAACGCCTTTCCTGACATGAACCTACCCGAACACTACATTCAACATCTAAGGCCCTCCTCCGAGTGCCTCCTCCGAGGGAAGCTCGGAGGTCGGCAACAAGAGAGAGGGCCTTCTCTGTGGTAGACCCCCAATTGTGGAACGATCTCCCCGACGAGGCCCACTTGGCGCCAACATTGTTATCTTTTCGGCGCCAGGTCAAGACTTTCCTCTTCTCTCAGGCATTTGGCAATATCTGAGGAGCCTGGGTTTGTTTTGTTTTGTTTTGTTTTTGTAGCTTTTTGAAGTGTTGTAGTGGTTTTTAAATGTACAGATTGTGTGTATGTTGTATGTTTTTGCTGTTTTAATTTTTGTATATTGTTTTTAATCCTATGTAAACTGCCCAGAGAGCTTCGGCTATGGGGTGGTATACAAATGTAATAAATAAATAAATAAATAAATAAATAAATAAATAACAGTTTATAATGGTATTGGCAACTGTTGGGACCCATGACACACACTCCATATACAGTTTTCAAACTGCTTTCAAAGTTTTATATCTTGCTTGGTGTGGATGACTGAACTAAAGTTCTTGCTTTGGTACTAAGACCTTTGCAAAAAAATAAATAAAAATCCAGCAGAGAATTCAACGTACTGCTTAGCTGACCGAAGTAAGTATATATGAAGCACATGTTAAACCTTTCAGGCCCTTATTAAGCATAATGCATACGGTGAAATAGAATACAAATGAGTGAAAAAGAAGAGAGCACGGTCCAGTGGGTAGAAGTTTAGACTTACGAGAACTCCATTCACTTCCCTAACTTAGGACAAGCTATTGGCTTGTATCTCAGAACTTTCAGCTTGAGATCCCTATCTATAAGAAGGGGATAACAATCTGTCTCATGGGGCAGCTGTGAGACTGCAAAGCAACAGGGGCACCAGCCATTCTGAACAATAAAATAGTTGCATAAATGACTAATAGAGAGATCCATTAGAACATCCAGGTCTCTAATACCAAGCATATACCATTCCTGTGTTCCTAGCTATTGCAACTGTTTTTACAGAGCTGTATGCATTTCCAAAATGTGCCATGAATTAGATTTATGAACCATACAACACTGTGCATTTTCTGGGGGAATGGCACTGAAAACAAACATTATGAGTTATACATATACATGTTTATAGATACATATTTTTTTTCCAGAAAATGGCTTTGAGGGATAAAAAGAGCTGAGACAACATTATCAACCAATTTAACACCTGGAGAATTGCTAAAGAGTACTGTGTGTTGAAGAAGGTATATACCTTTGAATAAATCTATTCAGGGTACAAGCCTATACCATCTTCCTTGGGGACAAGCTCCCTGGAACCCAATGGGACTTACTTCTGTGTAGACATGCAAAGGATTGCACTGTCAGTGTGGTTGCATACAGCCTGTAAATACCATATTGTCTACATTAAAAAAGAACCTAAATATAAAATGAAGGTCATTAATTTATAATTGTTGCTTTATGCATCTTACTTTCTTAGGTCTGACTATAATGAGTCCATTTACAATGTTATCATTTTATATATTACTCCTCTAGAATAATTTTGGTTTGCTGTTAGCTTATATTTCAATCTTAATTTTATAGTTTTGATTCCTTGTAATATTACCCCCCCTTAAAGTAGGCTGTTTCATTGCCATTTTGAGTACCATCCATGTGATAGGATCTGCATACAACAGAGTATATATATGTGTATGTTGCATTGTTGACCTCAAATTCTGTGCTGGAGTGTAACCATTCTGTTCAACAGGCTTACCACCTGAATCATGCATGTTCAATGAGCTCCATGGGCACCAAAGTGCCACAGGTACTTAGAGGTACTCAGAAGTGAGAAATGCCATCTACTACCATGCTATGAGCAAGAGCAGGCATTTACTCTGACTTGCCTCTCCTAACACTGTCTTATAGCCTGCTGGGAGCTCAACAGAGTAAAGGCAAATTCAACTCAATGCATGCAAGGCTACATGCCACTCTAGCTTTGAGGTGATGCTGACTCATAACTACATTTGGCTTGCTATAGTTTGAGCACAGCTGATCAGTTTGACCACAACTTCTGGTGGCTTTGGGTGGCTGCTGTTTAATTGCTAAAACTGGCTGAAGCAATACATCAGGAGTGCAGAAGTTCTTTCAGCCTGCGGACAAATTCTATTTTGGAGAAGCTCTTGAGAGCCACGTACTGGAAGTGGGTGGAGCCAAAGGCAAATGGCGGGGCAAAAATACCATCATTTTAGCTTAAAGTCTGTAACTAAGCCCTTAAGAGGGGTATTTCAACCCTGTAGAATTGAGGGAAAAAATCCAGGAAAGCATTAAACATGTGGTAGTTTGGGGGAAAGGTCACAGATGTCTGGAGAATACTGGAGGGCCAAATTAGGACCTATGGAAGCTGGATTTGGCCCCCAGCATCTGAGATTATGCACCCCTGCAATACATAGACATAGAATTTTAACAACCATACTTGTATTGAGAAATATGCACAACATAACTAACCCAAGTGAAGTCAGTCAGTATTGATGGGATGAGAACTATGACCCTTTCTACACCTAAGGGTGTAGAGGGAGGGAGGAGGAGGATCGCGGGCTTACCTACTTCCACGATCCTCCCCCAGTGTCCAAACGGAAGCTCAATGTCCTGGAAGGGAAGAGGGACATTGCGCCTGTCACGCCCATCATTTTTTAAAAAGCAATCTCAGCCAGGAGCGCAATTGTGTTCCAGCGAAATTTAGGCAGAAAAAACAAACAAAAAAGCCCCGACCCTGCTCCCCACCACCCTCAATTTCCCTGGACTCCCCCCAGCCTGGCTCCTTTCCTCTGCTGACCCCCACTACTTGTGGGGAAGAGGGAAGAAGCTGGGATGGGCGCCCACACCACCCGTGATCCACAGGATCGTCCCAGGACCACAAGTAAAATCAGGATAACCAAGGTCTCGGTTATTCCGGTAAAATGGAGGGGTCGTCCCTGCCTGCTCCCCGAATTCCTATGCATCATTTGGATGCACAAGGACAACCCAGGGATGACCCTGGGAAAAAAGGCTGGTGTAGACACGTCCTATGTCAGCTAGGGATACTGGGTTATCCAGGGAATAGTTGGCATGACTTGTCTAACAGAAGTCCTCTGGGCAGAGACTGTCTGTCTGCCAATAGACTTACCACAACCTCTCTTCCCTTTTCAGGTACATAGAAGTATAAGGAAGGGTCTTCTGGAGCTGCCAGGCTAGTATTCCTCATTATCCTCACTGCCAGGATAACAGTTACTGCTACCAGCCATCCCAACTTTGTAAATACCTTACCATTCCCTTTCTTGCAAGGAGAAGTCCTCATTCTTTGCTATATTCCCATCTTAACCTACTAAGTCTAAGGCTTGGTTTATACATGCAACGAAATGGGGTGGTAGAGTTATGAGACAGTAGAACAAACGGTACCATTTCAAGTCTGGAGGTGGTGGGTCACATTTTTTAATGTTCCCCTATACATTTCCCAAATGTATGCATCATTTGTGCACATCTTTGAAATGTACGCATTCTTCACCCACTGATTGAAGCCTAATTGTGTGCATTTTTCAAAAGCATGCTTGCTGTTGAACACATTGGGGTGGGGGTGGTCTGTGAATCTCATTGAAAGTTTGGAATTTTACAGACTTTGACCACAGATTGCAGCCGAGACTGTGTTTGGGCCAGAAGGTGCAAATTGGGTAAATCCTCATCAAAAGTTAACTGAAACAAATTTCTCGTGCATTCCTAAACAAAGACATCTTTGTGCCTGATGTTTTATTTATTTATTTATTTATATTCATGGATTATTTTATTTTTACACGGTGGAGCATTCAAAAATGGCATTGCCCACTTGCTATCTGAAGTGGTGCAGTTCATTCTCCCACAGAATTCCACCCCTCATTCCTCTTGGACAGACATATAGATTAGGACTATGCTTTCCAACGATTTGTCCAAAACAATCTAAGCACCCTTGTTTTGATAATTAGTTACAGCAAAGCCCCAGCTAATCATGATTTCCCAAGAACCAAAAAGGAGAGAAAAAAGTTGTGAGCAGAACATTTCTTTGCCTTAATAAGTGTTGTATACAATTTATTGGACAACTTGAACTAAGATGCTCAGAGATAAAGAGTTGGAGTAACAGAAAATGTTAATTACTATCAAAACATATATCTAGGCTATATGGAAGCAGAACTTGGCTAGGGATCTTACTTGATACCCCTGTGGCCTACAATTTTGCACACAGCTAGGCTGTTTAAATCATATCACTGTTGATGTACAGGGCTGTATGCAAGATTGTAGCCTTGGAGAACAGTGATAATGAGAAACAGCAAGATAGACCTTAGAGGATACAGCTAAGAAACAAGGCTGTTCTTTGCAATCTGATACTCCAGGTTTTTTTTAAAAAAAGTAAGTCACCAAATCACTGTGGTCTGTGGGATGAGAGATAATCCTGCAATGTGTATTACTTTGCATTAGTCAGCTTTGAAATCAATTTGCCCATTTCTCTAACATTGTTTACTTCTGAAAATCAGCCAGTCCTCTGTAGGCCAAAACAACCTATAAAAGCTCTGTCGGATATGCAAATTCTACTTCACTGCTCGCTGCCTTGTCTAAATCGTGAATATGCACATTAACTGCTTCATGTGGGATAGCTTCATAATTTTTGCTCGTCTTGACTGGCTGTGAAACTTAAAAAAAGTTTTGCAATACATTATCCTTTACACAACATTTCTGACAGAGAAGTTGATGGAGTTAATTGCTGGTGTGGGTGTGGGTGGGATGGGATGGTAGTTGAGATTGATTGATCAATGTATTTGGTGGAAGACCCAGACTGGAGTCCCTGTTTTGTTGTTGAACATAGCAAAATGGTAAGGTTGGCTGAGTGTTCTTAAAGCTCCCCTCCCGACCGCATCACAACTTTCCCCCTGCAACTCCCTCTTCCCAGCCCTTCCTTCCCAATGAAGTATCCAACAAAGTTTCCAGAACCTCAGCTAAGGGGAAAAAAGGATGGATAGGAGAGGGGCTGCAGGGAAAAGCAATCCTGGAAATCCATCTAAATTGCAGGTATCAATTCCTTTCAGGTTTGATTCAAGCTTACCCATGCTTGGAGTAAATCCATTGAAATGGAATAACTTTGGGGTTTTCTACATGAGGCGTTTAATCAGCCCCTCTACTCAGGCTTCTGCTTCCAGATTATTTGAGAGATTAAGATCGGCTCTTTAATACATTTTTGGGGGTACTTTCTCTGCCTTAATATATTCTCCATTACACAGCTACTAGGTGGGGCTGTGGTATAGCAGAATTGCACAAACACATGAGGATTCCAAAATGCCATTCAGAAAAAAACCCAGACTTCCCTCATGGAGGGGGGGGAACCCCTGTAATCATGGTTGCAAAGCATGGCAGAGGCTCTGGGGGATGACGACTTCATGTTAAGGACCCGCAAACTACTATGAATGAAGAATCATGAGCACACAATAAAACCATTCTGTAGAAAGTCTCTTAGTCACAACTAACCTAAGTCCCATTGGTTTCAATGGATCTACTCTATGCCTGCCTAAATCTGGTCTCAATTCTACATCAATAAGTATAAATAAAAGTACTTAGTAGTCACCTTCCATGTTCACTGTGGCCATTGTCCTCCTGCTGCTGTTCCCCTTTCCTTCCTTTTCCCCTCTTAACATTTGTCTCTTGAGTATTTGTTTCCTTTTGGGGAGGAGTAAGCCTATATTCATTAAACAAAAAACCTATGGTTTACAAATTCCAACCAAGCACCAAAAAGCAGGGAAATTGGGAGTTAAGGCTCACAAGCCTTAACGCCACATCCTCCCTAAGGAGGCAGAAAGTGCAAGTGAAATTCTCATTCTCCCAAAACAGATAAACCATGAGGACAGGGTGGAGAATATGATATGCAGAGGTGACTGTGGGGTTGTGGAAAACTGATCACGAACAACTTAGGGCCACCTACTTCTCTTTTTTTTATTAGAGCAGCCCTTCCCCAACCTGGTGCCCTCCAAAGGTGTTGGACTACAACTCCCATCATTGCAAGTCAGTACGTCCCATGGTCAGGAATGCTGGGACTTGTCATCTCAAAAATCTAGATATGCAATTTGATCTGCAGAGGTGACTGTGGGGTTGTGGGAAATGATGATGAACAACTTAGGACCAGCTACTTCTCATTTCTTAGAGCATCTCCTTATGTTGAGAGTTGCAACCCAACACATCTGACAGGCACCAGGTTGGGGAATGTTGTTCAAGAACAAGGGAAGGCAGAAAGTAGATCTCCAGATGTTTTGGAATTCAACTTGTAAAAGCCCCTATCAGCATGGGCAGTTATCAGGAATGCCGCGAGTTGATGTCCAAATCATCAGGATAGATCTATTTTCTGTCCACATCTGTACTAAAGTATGATGTTTTCCAGCATTAAGATAAGTGATCAATCAAGGAACTACAAAAGAGCTGCATCACTTTAAATAAACTGTCAAAACCAAATGAAACAACAATGAATGAATCTTGAATACCTAATCCAGATAGCCCTTCAGACATCAACATTAGTTTTCAACACATGGCATAGGATGTCTGTTTCTTGAATATCAGATAAAGGATTTCTCTTACTTGTTCAGCAGTGTGAGATCAAAGATAGAGCTACCACCTAATACTTTCATGTGTAAGTATTATTTTAAAATTAAGTATGAATTGATTTTTGTCTTCCCCATAATACATAACATGGGAGTTACAGTGCAACGCATCTGGAGACCACCAGGCTGGAGAAGGTTGACTCCTATACATGTCTTCTCAGAAGCCAGTGCCACTGAATTCACTAGAGCTTTCTCCCAAGAGGTATAGGATTGCAAAGAAATCTCATCTGAAAGGTGTTCAAGACAGCCAAACTAAACCTCTTCTGCTCCACTGTTGCTTTGATGAGATGATGTATTGTGCAGGGATTGTGGGGAGTGAACAGTATATTTTTATAAATACATTTAAAGAAAAAAAACATGTATTTATAAATACATTTAAAGAAAAAAAAGGGAGGATATTGACCAAAAGTTGGAAGCGCCTGGCACATGCTCTGGTTCTAGATCTGTAATGAATAGTACCCCTTTTGTTATCAAGAGTGCTGCTATATGCGAGATGTGTGTGAGAGAAAAGTATTGGGCAGACCCTGTATTTGGTAAGGGTATGGAATAGCATTCCCCATCCTGCTGCCCTCCAGGTGTTTGAGATGACAAGTCCCAGCATTCCTGACCATGGGACATACTGACTTGCAATGATGGGAGTTGTAGTCCAACACCTTTGGAGGGCACCAGGTTGGGGAAGGGCTGCTCTAAACAAAAAAAGAGAAGTAGGTGGCCCTAAGTTGTTCGTGATCAGTTTTCCACAACCCCACAGTTACCTCTGCATATCATATTCTCCACCCTGTCCTCATGGTTTATCTGTTTTGGGAGAATGAGAATTTCACTTGCACTTTCTGCCTCCTTAGGGAGGATGTGGCGTTAAGGCTTGTGAGCCTTAACTCCCAATTTCCCTGCTTTTTGGTGCTTGGTTGGAATCTGTCGAGCCTTAACATTGTTTTTGTAAACCGTAGGTTTTTTGTTTAATGAATTTCATGGCTATGTGTAACGGATGACTGGATATTATACAGTTGACAACCAAGCCAGCGTCAGCCAGAATGTTATATCATCTTGATATCCAATATAAAATCAAAGCTAGTGTTATGTGTTGAACTCACTTTTAACATTAATAAATCCACCAAAATGCTTGCATCTCCCTCATTTTTAAAGATAAAGAGATGAAACCTGGGATCATGGTAGCTCTTAAGTAGGAATATAGCTATGCCAAGTATGAAGCAGATCCGTTCATGCCTTGTTTTTTAGGATTTTTTTAAAGTTCAAACAGAAATCTCTTTGAGGTCCAGGACCTTGAGCAGTACAAGTTTAAAAAATGAAATTAAAGATAAAGAGATGAAACTTGGCACCATGGTAGCTCTGAAGTAGGGATTTAGCCATGCCAAGTTGGAAGCAGATCCGTTCATCCCTTGATTTTTAGAAATGTTTAAAACTTCAATTTAATTTTTTTTAATTAACTAAAATGCTTACAATTCCATCATTTTTAAAGATAAAGGGTTGAAACTGGACAGCATGGTAGCTCTTAAGTAGAGATTCAGCCATGCCAAAGTGGAAGCACATCTGTTTATGCCTTGAGTTTTAGGAATTTTAAAACTTCGAACTCAATACTCCTCTTTGGGGTCTAGTGCCTTGAGCAGTACATTAAAAAAAAAAAAGAAAGTAAAGATGAAGAGATGAAACTTGGCACCATGGTACCTCTTAAGTAAGGCTTTAGCCATGCCAAGTTGAAAGCAGATTGGTTCATGCCTTGAATTTTAGAAAAAAAATTGAAGTCAAACTTTTTAAAAAAATATCCTAAAAATCAAGGCACGAACCGATCTGCTTCCAACTTGGCATGGCTCAATTCTAGGGTGACCACCAGGGTGTGGCCTAGTGGCTAAAGTGTTGGACTGGGAGCTGGGAGATCTGGGTTCTACTCCTTACTTAGCCATGAAAACCCATTGGGTGACTTTGGGCCAGTTGCAGACTCTCAGCCCAACCCATCTCACAGGGTTGCTATTGTGAGGATAAAATGGAGAGGAGGAGGATTATGTATGCCACCTTGGGTTTCTTGGCAGAAAAAAGGTGGGATATAAATGCAATAATAAATAATAAAAAACTGTCAGGATTTCCCCAGATTTCTCCTGGTTTTTGTTCTATCCTCAGCGTCAGGGGGGATTTTATGCAATAGTCTATAATTACCTGGAATTACACACTTTCCCTTTTAAAGCCACCATTAGCGTGGCAGGGGGGAATGACATGCTTTCTGGAGGTGTGTCATTCTCTCCCACTGCTCCAATCAAGGCCTTAAAAGGGAAAAAACGTGTCATTCCCAGGCATTATAGAAAAGGGCCTGACTGGAGCGGTGGGGTGGGGTGAGAATGGCATGCTTTCCCCTCCTCCGCTTCAATTGGGGACTTTAAGGTGGCCCCAGAAAGCCATTTTCCTGCCCCCCCCAGGTGTCCTCTTTTTTGGTTTCCCAAATATGGTCACCCTACTCAGTTCTTGCACAGGCTGCATATCCATCCCTAGATATTTACTCAAATGTAAGACCCATTGAATTTCCTTGGTTCTTGAAAAGCAACACACTTGCTTTTAGATTTGCCAGTCTCAGCATTCTATGTGTGCTATGAATGCCTGCTCTGTCTGTAACTATAGTTTCCTGCAAGGTCCAGCCAGGGGAAGCCAGTAAATTAAACCCAGGGGTGGAGGGTGGGATTCCCTCAGGTTCATCTGACAGCAGGTGCTATAGAACATGGACCTTCCAGGAGTGTTGAGGCTGGATTTCTGGCAGACCCAGCCAGGCAACTTTATGGCCTGTTAGTCCCTCCATTTGGTAGCCCGCAGAGCACCTGCCTCATAAGGCAAATGGCCACTTGAGAACTGGTAGTATGGCCTGCTACTTTGTTTGTCTTTAGTAGTCTGTGGTCCAGATCTCTTCAGAAGGGGGAATAGTGTTTTGTGGTTGGGGTCAGTCTAAATTATCTCCAGGGGTCCCTTACTCAGTGCCTCTGATAGCAAAGAGATTGAGGATTTTCCCCAACTCTGTTACTCTTGAAGTTACTAGGCCTGTTGAAAATAGATTTTATAACATAAGCATGAAAACAGTGAATACCCCTTTTAACTTGTTAAACCAATGAAAACATGCCACACAAGAAGTCTTAAGATATGAATGGTTTATAAAGAAAAGTAAATGCAAAAGAACATCAGATGCAGAAGTGAAATCTGAAACATTACTACTACTACTACTAGTAGTAGTAGAAGTAGTATCCTGCCTTTTGCCCAATGCTGGGCCTCAGGGCAGCCTTACAAAACTAAAACATATACAGCTAAAACCTAAAAATAGGAATATACTAGGCTGACCATACGAAAAGGAGGACAGGGCTCATGTAACTTTAACAGTTGTAGAGAAAAGGAGATTTCAGCCAGTGTCATTTGTATGCAATTAGTTCCTGGTGAAATTCCCTCTTCATCACACCAGTTAAAGTTGCTGGGGCCCTGCCTTCTTTTGTATATGGTCACTCTAGTATAGTGCCTGCAACTTTAACTGTTGTGATGAAGAGGGAATTTCACCAGGGACTAACTGCATACACATGACACTGGCTGAAATTCCCTTTTCTCTACAACTGTGAAAGTTACATGTGCCCTGTCCTCCTTTTCATATGGTTAGCCTAATATATACAAAAGTTAAAAATATAATTAAATGCTTTTCAATATTAAAGCATTTTAAACATTTTAAATACATAACAATTTAAAAGTCAAAGGTATAGACAGAGGTCCAGATTATTTGCCAAAGGCCTGCTGGAACAAAAAAGGGTTTGTCTGCATCCAAAAACACATCAAGGAGGGAGCCAGTGTAGACTGCAAGGATTAGAAAGAAAATCCATGTGTGTACACTATGCAAAATAAACGACAGCTCAACTGTTTCTAAACCTTATTAGAAAAACAGGGTGACTAGGCCGAAACCAGCATTGTAGGCCCAGAAGCACTTTGAAAGGTTTCAACATTGTACTTAAAACTTAACACAATTAATTAAATGAAGTGTTTGAAGCTTTCAACTTATAGCAGTATGGACCAAACTCTTAGAAAAGAGGGAAGGAGCACTGTGTGTGAGTGAGGTGGGGGAAATTAAAAGAAAGGTATAGCTACCTATTCCCAGGAGAGATCTGAAGATCAAGTTACCATGGCTCCAGAGGAACCACACCCTGCTTCACCAGGGAGCAAAAGAGCAAACTGGCCTTATGAAGATAGCCCAAAATACTCTCAGAGCCAAAGGAATGCATGTTCCAGAAGAGAAAAGAGAAACTCTTCTTCTTCTCCTTCACTCAAAAGGTCTGTGCTAGAGGCAACGGCCATTTCACTTACCCACCCCACATTCTAAGGCAGGAGGGAGGGGGGAGAGTGTGTCGCGTTATGAGGGAAGATGGCCGCCTCATTGACTTGAATGAGAGGTTAAAATAGTCCTTAAAAGTCAACCGAAGGGAATTTTAAAAAATGAAAAGCTTTCCACCAACTACAGTTAAGGAGGAAGAAGACCCCACCACTGGATTACTTAATAAGGCTCTAGAAATTATGCAAATTGTGTGCACAAAAAGTAGCAACCTGGAAGTAAATTTTACAAAAGCAGGGAGACAGGTTTGTATTCCTTTTCTAACTTAAACTGCTCTCCTTCCCTCAATCTTTCACCAATCTTCTTGAAATTTTCAGGTAATGTAAAACAAACATTTCTTTCTGGCACCTGTAAATTTCAGAAAGGTTGATGAAACATTTTCGATTTTATGGCTGTTAGAATGACTCCCCCCATTATCACTTTAACATGGCGGAATGTGTTTTTTACTGACGGCCCTTAACAATGGAGGCACAACTGTGCCTCCAGTAATATGTGGTTGAACTATATGTTGTAGATGCTGATCAACAGAAATATTTGTTGAGGAGAGGGGTCATTTTAGGGAGGAGTAAGTAGGCAGGAGATTTTGATTGGTGTTACTTCTCCACATGAAAAGAACAAATACACTTTAAAATGTAAAAATACAAAGAAATAAATCTGACAGGCTGCTTAAGCACCCTCACCTCATCTACCATTCTCTACTGTAAATTGTAGCCTCCTGCAACCAATTTAGAATTATTTGGCAGAGACCTACATCCCCAGACCTAGGTCTGCTGCCAAATGTCTAGTTTGGGTTCAGCAAACAGTATCTAGCATTAAGGAAGCACTGAAAATGCACCTGAGCTTGATCAAAATTGCTGCCTTTTTGAAAAATGGATTCCCAGCTGACCTCAGTCAAGCTGGTATCTAAATTGATAGTATCTCCTGCTCTAAAACCAGCCTTCGCCTTAGCAATCACCTGCTAAAAAGACATTAGTCCGTCTCATTGAAAGAATGATGCTTGGTTCATTCAGAGATGCAAGTACAATTAAAACAAGAACAGGAAGAGTTTCCTTTGACTTTGAAAATATTATGGGTAATATAGTAACATTTCATTTCATTCATTACATTTCTATACCACCCAATAGCCCGATCTCTCTGGGCAGTTTATAAAGATTAAAAACTTTAAAAATATTAATATTGTACATTGTATAAAAGTATTTACAGACAATCATATAGATACACAGCACACACATACAAGCAATGTTAATGATAAATAAGAAAAACCAGGATCTGATGTGTTCCAGTTTTTTAGATTAAAAGTATTCACTGTTTGTATTGATTTCTCTTCCTCAAGCAATTGCAGGACTGGACTGTTGACATTTCTTCCAATGGCCCAAACCAACTACATGTGCATACGTTAGATCCATTTTTTTTAACATGCCAAGCAAATTCTATATGAAATACACCCAATTCTCTCAATCTTTCCTCACAAGTATGCCCTTCTAAATTCATATTTATTTTTCTTCCTAAAATACTCCTTAATTCATTCTAATTCTTTTCTTTTGCTGTTTCAGATCTTATGGCTTTGTACTAACTCACATACTTTCACAGTGTTGTTGATCTACATTGACCCTTTTCCAGATTTCTCAGGCCCTGTTTGGAAAATGTACCCTGAATTATAGCTTATCGGGGAGATAATATCTGGCACTGTTTCAGGCAGTGGGTTCTGATGAGGATCTGTAATGTAGCTTGGATTGCAGTGGGGCTGGGGATCTGATCTTGAGCATGGATCAGGTTGGGTAAAGTTTCTCAGGAAGCAAAGCAGGAAAATGGTGGCACCACAGAAAGGTTTGAGTGGGGCTGGAAGCCAGACTGCACTGTCTGCCTGTTGCTCTAGTGTAGGGTGACCAGATGAAATCCAGGTCAGGGCTCATGTAACTTTAACAATTGTAGAGAAAAGGGAATTTCAGCCAGTGCCATTTGTATGCAATTAGTTCCTGGTGAAATTCCCTCTTCATCACAACAGTTAAAGTTGCAGGGGCCTTGCCTTCTTTTGTATATGGCCACTCTAGTATAATGCATGCACCTTTAACAGTTGTGATGAAGAGGGAATATCACCAGGAACTAATTGCATACAAATGCTACTGGCTGAAATTCCCTTTTCTCTACAACTGTTAAAGTTACATGAACTCTGACCTGGATTTTATCTGGTCAGCCTACTCTAGTGGAGATCAGGGCAAGACTGAAGGTTAAATAGGAAGTTTCCAGCCTTTAGGCTAAGACTTTGATCCTTAAAGGGGTTTGATCTGTTTCAGCAATCTCAGGCTGTGACAACATGGATGTGGTTGTCAAAGTCTGAGGATTGTACCTCCTCTGGATGTTTGTGGGGTGGGGGGCCCTTGATGTTCCTCTGGTAAAGTGGGTTCTGAAGAGATGGATTTGTCCAGCCTTTCGTGACACACCAAACTATAGTTAACTCAAATAACTGTTTGCAAACCACTTCAAACTGTGGTTTCCAATTTGGGGGTTGGATCTAGCTGCATGCTGGATCAACAGCACTGATGAAAGTGGACTTCCCCACTTCCTTCTTCTTATGATAGCCCCTCCAGCCCTTGGAAAATGCTACGCTGAGAGCCAGGAGACCAGGCTGAACGGGGTGAGCTGTCGTGTGTGTGCGGAGGGGGGAATCCCAAAAATCGGATGGAGGGACCTTCCGTGAGAAGGTGCCTCTTCCTCTTGTGGAAGGCAGATCCTGGATCCAATCCACAGTTTGCCGGATTGAACCACTGACTTCTGCAGTCTGCTAGTAAATTCCGAGGAGGATGGATCGTTTTTCAGATCCTTGCCATGGCTTCTTCAATCCTTTACAAAATTAGAGTGCAATTTTTCATTCTTTCAGCATTTCAAATGGTTTATTGTTATAATGTGAATAGAAGTTGTGAAGCCATCTCAAACTAGGAGGGTAAAAATATTATTTTCCCCTATGAAATGGTTCTACAAGGAATTCTCATCAATGACTCCGCAATGGCAACCACTTCAAATCAAGAAAGCTAAAGTGAAACAATTGGGCACAATGTGAATAGGAAGTAGTGTTTGCCAATGAGAAGTGCCTTTAGAGTTCCTAGAGGCATATTTGACTTTGTTGAGCTACGTATCTTTAAGTCTTGGCAAAATAGATGCTGCAGGCAGACATTACAATTTTCTAACGGATTTTCTATCAGCTTTTTCAAATGTCATTCCACTTTGCAGTACTAGAACTGGTTAGCAGTTAGCTCCAGAAAAACAGATATTGTGATGGCATGGGAGAGGAGCAAATCAGGCCCTCTTTCTTCTGCCATCACCACAGCTAGTACCAAGTGGATAACATTATTCCCTGGCTGTCTCTGCAGAACAGCCCTTTAACCTTTGGAGCTTAATTATTGACCCAACCAACTCTCTGTGGCACAGCACTCAGTCAACGTTTTTTCCCCAGACAAGCTTTACTTTTACTTTAAGATTTAGTCACACATACAGTTAGAGAAAACACAGTCTGAGAAACCCTACATTTAGAACAGTTTGAATAGTTAACTATAAGAGCAAATAAAAACAAGCACAGGTAAACACATACATCTGAGCCTATTCTAGATGGTTTTCCTACCCAGCCAATGCTTATCAATAAAACACTTTCCAACTCGTTCAGTTCAGTTGCTCCCATCTTGATCCACTGCAGGCTCCTATCCTGGCTTTTTTCTGCAACAGCGCTGTATCATAAATTCTGGTTCTCTCAAATTCTCTATTCATCTGTATCTTGATCTGCTCCGAAAACCGAACTCTTTTTCTTAATACTAACTCCATTTCCCATCTGAACCTTTGACCCTCCTGTGAACTTGTTTATTTTTTTAATAGTAAAGTTTCTATGCTGAACTTTCAAACTTGCTGTAAGCTTATATCATCTCTTAAATCTTAGCTTCCTTTTAAAGCACTGGTTTTGACCTTTAAAGCCTTAAATGGGTTGGAACCAAATTACTAGAATAAAGGCTTTCACCCATATCAGTCTGCCCAGACTTTAAGATCAGCGAAAGCAGCCCTTCTCAGCTGCCCACCTGTGAGAGGGCCTTCTCTGCAGTGGCCCTACATTTCTGAAATAAGTTGTCATTGGGGGTCCACCTTGCTCCATCGGCCTTGAAAACATTATTTTACCTTAAGAAGGCATTGAAAACATTATTTTACTCTGACCTTCTCATGAAATGTCTGATGTTGTTGCTGTTTTTGTTGATAGTATTGTTGATTTTTATTGCTGGTTTTATTGTTGGTTTTACTGTGATCTTACTGTTTTATTGTGTTTTATTGCTTTTAATAGTGTATCAGTTTTATGTGTTTTATTGTTATACACCACCTTGAGAAGAGTTCTGCCCTGAAAGGTGGCAAAGAATTATCATCATCATCATCATCATCTTGTGTTCTGAACAGCCTCTAAAAACAACAACAACCATTTTATAACTTCAAGATCCACATACAAAATGCTGAAAATTTCATTCCTTTACAAGTATATACTTATATCGTGTATGTAGATGATTTGATTCCATGCCTGAAATTTGCCCTGATATATCTGTCTATTCTACTGGAGGGAAGTTGCTGCTACACCATTATAACAACATATTTTGTAAACTTGCACTGATATAATTGTTTGAATATTCCATTCTTAGCAATTACATGCAGCTTCAGCTAATTTTAGGATTAAGTTGTTAGTGTGTTGTTTCAGAAACTGAACTAGCAGTTTCAGGCCCTGAACTAGCAGTTTCATGTGTTAAGGACATAGAGTACTGATTCCAAAAGAGAACTGTATACATATCTTGCCACTTCAAATATTAATTTGACAAGTTTATATTTTCTTAGGCGGAAACCTGTGTTTTTTTTTTTAAAATCAATTCAAAATTTTGTTAAGTAATCTACTGATTAAATTTACATATGTTGTTCATAAATTAAATACACTAAGTATTTCAATAACAAAATTGGGTTGGATCCTAAGATCTCCTGAGTAATGTTCTGCTCACTAAAACAGCACTCCTTTTAATGGAGGATACTAGGAATGACTACTAGTCATGAGGTCTACATATTACTTCCAGTATCCAAAACAGTATCCCTCTCAATGCCACTTACTAGAGACATGTGTGGGAGGGAGCTATTGGATTCATGTCCTGCTTGTGGGCTTCCCATGAACTTTTGATTGGCCATTACGTGACAGAGTGTGGAGTAGGTAAGCCTTTGATCTGATCCAGCCGGGTTCTTCTTATGTTCTTATAGCAATTGCTAGCAGAAGAGGCATGATTTTCCCAGATTCTCCCAGTACACACCTATCTCTTTTGAACGTCTGGGAGAATGGCATGGAGGTTGGTGAAAGGAGGTACCAGGGAGGCATTGGTAACAATGAACTCCCTGCCTTCCACTAGCAAAAGTCCAGAAGGAGACTTTTAAAACCTACCTTTTTTAAAAAGATCAAGACTCATTTTAGACACATTTTACAATAAAGAAAAATAAGACTTTTAAATGTATTATTATTATGTTTATGATTATTTGCATTTTTATGCCACCCAATAGATGAAGCTCTCTGGGAGGTTTACAAAAGTTAAAACCATGAGAACTATTCAAAATATAAAACAACAGCAGTATAAAAATATATCATAAATATGCAGAAGTAGGATAAAACCAAGCAGCTACGCAGAAATTAATACAGATTTAAAATACAAATTTTAAACGGTAAAGTTAAAAATCAAACTGAAGAACTGTTAAAATACTGTGAGAATAAACAGTAGGGGTGTGCATCGGATCGGATCCGATCCACGATCCGAATCCAATCCGACCCAAAATCGGGAAAATCCGATCCGATCCGATCCGGACAACCTCCGATCCGATCCGATCCGATGAGGTCCGATCCGGATCGGACGCCATTTTGAATGCTTTTTCCCATAGCCAAGTATTGTTTTACAAAAACGCCTATAACTTTTTCATTTTTAAAGATAGAAGGATGAAACTTGGGCACATTGTAGACTGGTTAGGGGTAGTTATCTGTGAGAAATTTCAGAAAGATTGGTGTATGCATTTTGTGGCAATTAATTTTTTAATAAATACCCAGGAATGCCTATAACTTTGTCATTTTTAAAGTTACACACATGAAACTTTGCCACATTGTAGGGGGTACCTTGGGACCTATGTGTGTGAAATTTCAGAAACGTAGGTGCTTCTCTTGTGTGGCAATTAATTTTTAGAAAAATGGGTAGTAGTGGGGTAAATACAGTTACGCCTCCCATTTTTTTATTTTTGAAGATACAAACAGGAAACTTGGGCACATTACAGGTACCACTTGCCTTGATATGTGTGTGAAATTTCAGAAACATTGGAGCTTTCCTTGTGTGGCAATTAATTTTTGAAACAATGAGGAAAGAAACACCTATAACTTTGTCATTTTTAAAGTTACACACATGAAACTTTGCCACATTGTAGGTGGTACCTTGGGACCCATGTGTGTGAAATTTCAGAAACATAGGTGCTTGCCTTGTGTGGCAATTAATTTTTTAATAAATACCCAGGAATGCCTATAACTTTGTCATTTTTAAAGTTACACACATGAAACTTTGCCACATTGTAGGCGGTACCTTGGGACCTATGTGTGTGAAATTTCGGAAACGTAGGTGCTTGCCTTGTGTGGCAATTAATTTTAGAAAAATGGGTAGTGGTGGGGTAAATACAGTTACGCCTCCCACTTTTTTATTTTTGAAGATACAAACAGGAAACATGGGCACATTACAGGTACCACTTGGCTTGATATGTGTGTAAAATTTCAGACAGCTGGGTCCAGGCATGTGGTGGCAAGGTATTTTTGAAACAATGAGGAAAGAAACGCCTATAACTTTTTTATTTTAAAAGTTAGAAGTCTGAACATTGCTCACTTTGTAGATGGGTTAGGGGTAGATATGTGTCAGAAATTTCAGAATTATAGGTCCAGGCATTTGATGGCTATGGAATTTTTAAATTACATGTTTCAAAAAAATTTCTACAGAGGCCAGGTCTTCCCCTCCCGCTTCCCGCGAAGAAAAGGAAACACTCTCTCGTCTCGATCCCTTTGATCCTTGCTAGTAGTATCCATTACAGGGCTCGTGTTTCCTTTCCTACTTTCACTTTTCAAGCAGAACGGCTGAGCCTAGCTGAGTTTTGCAGCCATGCGTGCAAGGAAGGATCACTCTGGTCTCGATCCCTTTGATCCTTGGTAGTATCCATTACAGGGCTCGTGTCTGCTTGAGTACAAAGTGAAAGCAGACACGAGCCCTGTAATGGATACTACCAAGGATCAAAGGGATCGAGACCAGAGTGATCCTTCCTTGCACGCATGGCTGCAAAACTCAGCTAGGCTCAGCCGTTCTGCTTGAAAAGTGAAAGTAGGAAAGGAAACACGAGCCCTGTAATGGATACTACTAGCAAGGATCAAAGGGATCGAGACGAGAGAGTGTTTCCTTTTCTTCGCGGGAAGCGGGAGGGGAAGACCTGGCCTCTGTAGAAATTTTTTTGAAACATGTAATTTAAAAATTCCATAGCCATCAAATGCCTGGACCTATAATTCTGAAATTTCTGACACATATCTACCCCTAACCCATCTACAAAGTGAGCAATGTTCAGACTTCTAACTTTTAAAATAAAAAAGTTATAGGCGTTTCTTTCCTCATTGTTTCAAAAATACCTTGCCACCACATGCCTGGACCCAGCTGTCTGAAATTTTACACACATATCAAGCCAAGTGGTACCTGTAATGTGCCCATGTTTCCTGTTTGTATCTTCAAAAATAAAAAAGTGGGAGGCGTAACTGTATTTACCCCACCACTACCCATTTTTCTAAAATTAATTGCCACACAAGACAAGCACCTACGTTTCCGAAATTTCACACACATAGGTCCCAAGGTACCGCCTACAATGTGGCAAAGTTTCATGTGTGTAACTTTAAAAATGACAAAGTTATAGGCATTCCTGGGTATTTATTAAAAAATTAATTGCCACACAAGGCAAGTACCTATGTTTCTGAAATTTCACACACATGGGTCCCAAGGTACCACCTACAATGTGGCAAAGTTTCATGTGTGTAACTTTAAAAATGACAAAGTTATAGGTGTTTCTTTCCTCATTGTTTCAAAAATTAATTGCCACACAAGGAAAGCTCCAATGTTTCTGAAATTTCACACACATATCAAGGCAAGTGGTACCTGTAATGTGCCCAAGTTTCCTGTTTGTATCTTCAAAAATAAAAAAATGGGAGGCGTAACTGTATTTACCCCACTACTACCCATTTTTCTAAAAATTAATTGCCACACAAGTCAAGCACCTACGTTTCTGAAATTTCACACACATAGGTCCCAAGGTACCCCCTACAATGTGGCAAAGTTTCATGTGTGTAACTTTAAAAATGACAAAGTTATAGGCATTCCTGGGTATTTATTAAAAAATTAATTGCCACAAAATGCATGCACCAATCTTTCTGAAATTTCTCACAGATAACTACCCCTAACCAGTCTACAATGTGCCCAAGTTTTATCCTTCTATCTTTAAAAATGAAAAAGTTATAGGCGTTTTTGTAAAACAATACTTGGCTATGGGAAAAAGCATTCAAAATGGCGTCCGATCCGGATCGGACATCTGGTCCGATCCGATCCGACCAGCCTCCGATCCGATCCGATCCGACCCCCCAGGTCCGATTCCGATCCGCTATCCGATCCGATCCGGGGGGTCAGTGCACATCCCTAATAAACAGGTCTTCGCCTGGCATCTAAAAGAGTATAATGTAGGTGCCAGGCGAACCTCTCTAGGGAGCCCCTTCCACAGCTGGGGTGCCACAGCACCCCAGCACCCCTCCTCCTGGTAGCCACCTGTCTCACTTCCTTTCCACCTGCCTTCCTTCACATCAGTAGAAGAATGCTACCAAATTGACTGTCTTGTTAGGACCAAGACACAATTTGGACACCAATTCCATAGCACACGTACACATACCACCCTCCATGGTGCCCCCTGAAGCAGTCCCTTCACCCTGTTCCATGGCCCTCTGCCATTAAGTAAATCTTAGCCTTTAGCCCCCCACTTGCTTCCTTGCCCACACTTTCCTACACGGCCAGATTTAAAAACAAAAGAAAAACATCCCACCCCACTCCCAGCCACAGTACTTGTTTGCCTGCTTTAATTTCCTATATAAGAACAAGAAAGGTCCAAGCCCCAAGGAATTTACAGTAAATTGCTTCTTTCTTTTGGGTTTTGTACTGTTTAGCCAGGCATTATGTTAACCCATGAGAAGAGATTATGGTCCCCTCTACAAGGATTTGCTTTTGCGCCCGGTTAGGCGATTATGCGCATAATCGCTGAAGCGCATTTATGCCTATTACCTCTGCATGAGAGGCAGCGAGAGGCGGCGAAGCGCATTAAGGGATGACCAAAATGCGCTTTACAAGTAGTTAATGCGCATAAGCGTTTGTTCACATAGGCAAAATGCTCTTTAACGGCCGGAGCAAAATAAAACTCGCTGTTTAACGCGCATTCGATAATGCGCATAATCGGAGAGATAACGCGTCTCTACGCCCGATTTGTGCTCCGTTCTTGTAGAGGTAAAAAAATTTAAGCGCCTTGAAAGAGCATTAAATCTCTCTTGTAGAGGCAGCCTTAGCCATTTAGGGTTGTGATTTAGAAGATTTAGGACGCAATCCTATGCATGCTGACAGAACAAAAAGTGTCTGGAGAATGCTGGGAATTGTAGGATGTTTTTCTGACAAAATATGCATAGGATTGAGCCCTAAATCAATTTGAAGTAACACCTTTCTGACATTAAAAAAGCGTGAGGAGGGGGGATATGATTGTAGAAATGCAAACAATTTTCATCCAGCTAAAACCTTCTAAGACCTGAAAGGCTAAGGGCCGAGTATGGTTGTTTCTCCTATGGAGTACAACAACAATATTCTTCCACAATTACATCCTACAATCAGTGTATTCTCATATATAAAGGTTTGAGAAATTGGGACACCCTGCAGGATATATTATGGATGCAGCTGATATTTTCATATACAACAACCTTTCCTCATTAGTATGCAACACCTCATTTTCAGATAGGTATTCAAGCGACATGGTCTGCAAGCAAATTCATAAAAATAGAGGACGCTGTCCTAATAATAAATGTGCTGTGTATTACAGGAACATTTGTACAGCTTCTATGGGTGGGTGTTGGGAGGGGGGCATAGCAGCTAGTATAAAGCAAATTTGAATCTAAAATAATGCATCTGAAGAAATTAGTTCTATTTCTGTCCTGAACATTTGTCCTAACTCCTCACCCACGTACCACCTGAGCACCTACCTGGCAAGCAGTTGCAGTAAAATTCGCCAATCAAATTATGGCAACTAGCTCCATTTTTGCAGGGCTTGAAGGCACATTCATCAATGTCCATTGAACAGTTTTTGTCTGACAGAAAAGAAAATGAAACGTTAAAACTATAAATCATGTAGGGTTTGGGGTAGCAGAAAAGCTACTTCATAATCCAAGTGACAACTACATAATTTAACTTTTCCTGGTTGGGAACATTGTATTTTATGTTTGCCTGACAGCTTTAAAGCAAGGGATTTTTAGAGATCATAGATAGTAGTTAAATAAATTAAATCTTTTAGTAGCAAGATTGTACAAAGCAAATAAAGAATATTTACAAATATCTATATTGTGAAGTTATTGTAAAATCACATTTGCCTCGGTAGATTTTAGTTAGTTAACTGACAATATAGCCTAATCGAAGTTATTTATAAGCCAAGGCATAAAAACAAATTATAAATAGATTTTAAAGCAAAGGCAAACAATAAAGGACCCTAGTGAAAACCAACTAACTAGAAGTAGAATGGATATCCTGATCCCACGGCATAGGATGAAAGAACCAGTGTGGTCCAATGGAAGATATTAAAGTCTGGGGAGAAGTGATGACATTGGTTCTAGACCCTCCTGAACCATGGATCCACTGAGTGGCCATAGTTTAGTATGCTCATACACCATAGTTTAGTGTGACATCAATAAGCCTGAAACCATAGCTTGTTTCAAAAAACCCAAAGTTAACATTAACCACAGTTTGTAAGCTTGGATGAAAGGACAGACCAAGATGAATCAAAAATAGAAATGAAAACTTCTGAACTTATCCTGGCTGCATGGGAGGAAGAAAGAGAGGAGCGTGTCAGCCAGAGGGGAGCCTAGGCTTGCTCAAGTCTCACTAAACTATGACTTAGAATGACATGATAACAAGACCAGTATCTAATTGAAAATCAGCAGCACTCAATCTTACTTTTCCATCCGTAAAATCAAAATAGTAGAGATCAGTTACTTTCACAAAAACAGACACATAACTGTGATTTGGATCCATTTTTCCTTCTTGTGCCAGTAGGAGTATTGCTGGAGTTTCACTCAGAATTCACCTGCCTCTGGAGCCCCCAGCATAAATGGTGGGGGGAATAAGGGACTGAGGTAAAAGTAGGGACCCAGTGAAGGTCACCATCTCCTCCATTCCAACAGTGGACTTTCTCTGTTGGATCAGAAACCTGTGGATGGAAGGAGTTATTTTGCTGTGCAAGGCAAATTCTGTACCCAATTCAGTGACTGTACATAAGACAATTATGATGCCTTTGCAAAAAACCAGTGTGGCTGAGCCATGGCATTAAAATCTTGTTCCTTTCAAAGTAGAAATGATTCCAAGGGTATTTCCTTTAGTGACTTTTTGGTCTGTGTTTTAATCACAATACTTGGATGCTGGTGGCAGTTGTGGCTGTTGTTGTCATTGATGGCTCCTGCTGCTATCTTCTTCTTCTTCATCATCATCAATAACAACAACAGTTTCAATTTATCTCAGGACACATTACATTCATGATCATAAAAGCATTCACCTATGTCTAAATACATTAAACTATAAACATGCCTGAAGTGGAGACATGGTTCTCATTTATTTGTTTCCAAAATAAATGACATCAACTGAAATCTGAAAATAAAATTAAAAACACTTAGTAGCATTCCCTAAACACAACCACAAAAAGAACGAACAACTCTCATTTCATCTAATTTTATTCTTAGTTGATGAATGAACACATTTTCTCCAGATGATTTCAACTCTTAAGCTTTAGTTCTAATTAAAGAAATCATGCTAATTATTTGCAGATGAGAAACTTTCAGCAAATTATGCCTCTGATTTCATGTAAACAAGGCACTTTGGTTAATTTCTAACAGGGAGAGAAAATTGTGTTGTTGAACCATAATTGATTTTCCCTTTAATTTTATGCAATTCTCTGGTAGCTCTACCCTTTATTCTTTATGCAGAAATTAACTGTTTAGTTTAGTACATGAAGCCCTTTGAAGGACCTTCAAAGATGGGGTCTTCAATAGATCACTTTCATTCATACGTTTTCTGTTGATTGTGTCTTCAAATTCCCATAATATTGCATTACTGATTAGTTTTCATGTCAGTGTTCTAGTTCCTCATATGACCCTTTCAGGTTAGCCAGAAAGAAGTGGCCACTAATCATTGGGTTTAGAATTTGCTTATTGCTTTACTGATAAATTACATCCATTAACAGTGCAATCCTGTATATGTCTACTTGCAAGTAAGCCCCACTGAGCTCAATGAGACTTATTCCCTGGTAAGTGTGTACAGGATTGTAGCCTAAATGATTAACTGGGGACAGTGTGTGTGTGTGTGTGTGTGTGTGTGTGTGTGTGTGTGTTCAAGACAAAGAGGGAAGGAGAGAGAGAGTCAGTCAGTCAGTCAGTCATGCTGTCTTTTACAGACTCAGGAATTTCCTGACAATTGAGCATGTTTTAAGTATGACTGCTTTCTGGATTTTGGTGTGGATGTATCTTGGTAGGCCCAGTTTCTGAAGGTTTTCTATATAATTTTTTTGATGTGATGCTGGTAACTGAGGTGACAACTGAAATAATTGTGACCTTTTCCTGTTGCCATAGTTCTTTGACTTCCATGGCCAATGGTGTATATTTGTCTCTCTTTTCTTCTTCCTTTTCAACATTTTTTTTGTCATTCGGTATTGCTATGTTGATGAGGTATGTGTGTTTTTCTTTTTTGTCTATGACTGTTATGTCTGGTTGGTTGCAGGGTATTATCTTGTCAGTATGAATTGTTCTGTCCCAGTATATTTTTTGATCTGCATTTTCCAAGATTGTTTCGGGTGAGTATGTATAGAATGGTGTAGGTTGTTGATGGCCAGTTGTTGATGAATTATTTTTGCAGCTGCATTGTATCTGTCTGTATAGTCCATTCCTGCCAGAATTTTACATCCTCCTGTTATATGGTCTATTGTTTCTTGGAATTGATGGCATTTCCTGCATAGGTCTGTTGTTACACTGTTATCTTTTATGATGTATTTTTGGTAGTTCTTGGTGGCTATAACTTGATCCTGTATAGCTATTAGGAATCCTTCTGTTTCTGGAAATAGCTCACCCTTCCTGAGCCATTCGTAGGATTGTTCTTTGTTTATTTGTGGGTTCTGTATTATGTTGTAGTGCTTCCCATGGAGTGCTTTTTGTGCCCATTTCCCTTCTTTCTCTGCGAGTGTGAGTGGTCGTGTTTGGTCTTCATTTTGTAGTGCTAGGTTGAATGGGGTGTAGTTTTTATCTGCTTTTACTATGTCATTATTATTAGTAGTAGTATTTATTATTTTAAATATAACACATTTTGTTCATCTTGAGGAAGCTGGAAAGCTAAGCACTGATCTCCAGTAAGTTTTCTCAGTGTGCCTAAACAGCCAGCTAGCTAAATCTAAGATGTGGTGGTAGCTGTTAAAGAAGGAAATGAAGGGGGACTGCCACTGCCTGGTAAATGTGGGGGCAGGGGATAGAGTGGGAGAAGCAGTAACTGTGAGCGGGTTGTCTGGGAGTGATATGTGTGTGTTGCCTGCGCATTTGGTTTTTGGAGAGATATTTTGCTTGTGGAGGGGGGAGGTTGCAGTGAGTTTTGCCTCTGACTGTGTTTCAGGGTTAGTAGTTTTGAGTGTTTGAGAGGGTGCATTTTTTGGGGGGGATTTTGTTGTGTTTTGCGGGGGGAAATATGTGGTTTGGCATCTGGGGCTTCAGATTCAATCTCTGCCTTGTACTTAGCTTCTGGAGCAAGTGGCATGTGAACCTGCTTAGCAGAAAGAATGTGGGAGGGACAGAAAGAGAAAGAAGGGGGCATCAGAAAGAGCGAGAAAGGAGGTGGCTGTGGAATTTGCAACCACAAGGTGTAGTGATGGTCAACAATGGTTTTAAAGGGGGATTGGATGAATTCATGAAGGATATCAATGGCTACTAGTCATGATGGTAATATATTACCTCCAGTATTAGAGGTAGTACGTGGAAGGGTGCTATTGCACTCATATCCTGCTTGCAGGCTTTTCACAGGCAACTAATTGGTCACTTGGTGAACAGAATGCTAGACAAGATGGACCCTTGGTTTGATCCAGCATGGCTCTTCTTATGCTCTTATGGCCCTGCCCACTGCCAGCATGTAGCTCTTGACAGATTACCCCAAGGGCCCTAGACAAGAAAATGTTTCCCTAATACTGGTGTGTAGTGTGCACTTAAACTAGTTGCTCTTCTTTGTTAGGAGGTAGGTTAGTTACTATGGAGTTGTGATTTTTTTTAAAGTTGCTGTCAATTAACTTCGAAAGATTAATGTCAGCATTTCCAACTTTCATCTTAGAATCAGAGGCTTAAGGAAGATAATTGATGAGACATACTGCGACACAGTACTTATTCTATTTTTATTAGCAATAAGACAATGTATAAAATGTGATCATGACCAGTTATTTACTTTTAATTTTGCACGCTATAATGGAGCCTTTAAATATTTATTGTTTCATTTAAAGTCTTAGACAATGCCTTACCAGTGAAGCCTGGAGGACAAACACAAGCATAGTCTGCTACCAGGTCTAAACATGTTGAATTGTTTTCACAGAAGCTGTAGGAGCAGTCATCAAAGTTGATTTCACAGTTCAGACCTTCAAATCCTTCATTGGTTAAAAGAAAAAAGGGAAAAAGAGGGCAGTATATTATTTATCTACAGCTATGTCTCCTTTCTGAGTCCTCTCTTTGTAAATAATAAATCAATCCTTATCAAATTACACTATAAAACAGAAATAATTCTCTTTTATGGCTCACAGTGAATGCTTTCTAAAAGCTGCCTAGCTCCTCATCTGTCATTAGTAAATTATCCCCCTTTGTCCTTAAACGGAGATAATACTTAAAGAAACACGAACATCAAGCAAAAGGCTGCATCAGTGCACCAGCAAGTAAATGTTTATTATAAAAGCTGTTTGCAAACAATTTTTCATTACCATGACACTACTAGACCTGTAATGATAAACAAATAATCATTTGTATGATTACCATTTCTGTAGTATATTTCCTTCTTAAATGATCCATTTTCAAGACAAATCAAATAAGCTACATGGCTATAGAAAGGGAGTCGAGTCGTTGGCCATGTGCACGACATAAACATTTACTTAATAATCTCTTAACTTCTGTACTGTTTCCACCATACAGTGAGGTAGGAATAGAAATACAGGTACCACTCTAAAGAGGAGTAATAACTTAAGTTCCGTATCATTAACTATGTCAGAAAGTAAAGGCCAAGTAAAGCTTGTGGGATGGAAGTGGCAATGGGTCCCACTTGTAAACAGGCAGCATTGGATACTGCCCATTATTTAGGACCCTTTCCAGCAAATTTATGTCACCTGAAATTTGAGCTTGTACAATCCCCGCCAGAGTGCCATCATATTAACACACTTTTGATCATTCACTTTTTCAATCCGCTGTGCCACTCAAAGATTCAGTATTGGATTAGGATCTGAGACACTTGGGTTGAGATCCCAGATCAACCGAGGTCATTGGCTGGTCTTGGACAGGACAAACTTTCTGATGCTGCATTCACATGAACACTTGTCAGAGTTTTACCTAGTTCTGCTTTCCACTCTGTGTACTAAACAGAGACACCCTGGAGGGAACGATGGCTCTACTTGTGTTTGAGAAGGGCAACATCAAGTGTAGCTCTTTCCAAACAGATGACTCCACAGACAAAACTTGAGACATTCCAGTATTAAGCGATGTATCACTTCAGTTGGCCCACTGTATCATTAGAGTTGTACATTTCACTTCAGTGGGGGGGGGGGGGAACTAAGGTTCTCCCCCACCAATATTGTATATCCCTACATGAAAGGCAACATTTTGCATTGATTTGTATTTCTGAGCACAATCCAATGTATGTTTAACTAGATACATTCCCACTGAGTTCAATGAAACTTATCCACAGGTAATTGTGTACAGGATTGCAGATTAATTTGCCAACAGGGATCAATAGTCAGTGGTGATGGAGTTCTTATTTCTCTATGTTCCTCTCTGGCTGGCTTTGGACAACACATTAAGCAACAGAGGGGGGAAAACAATCGTCAGTTGTGTTGCTTATTGTGTTGTGGGAGGGTAACACACCGCTCACAAACTACTGATGGTATGCTATTCTGCCCAAATAAGCAACGGAGAGAAACAACTGGCTTGCAAGTTGTTTAGCTCGAAGCCAGTTGTTTAAAGTGTTGTGTGGAGGGGTGAGTGTGTTAATGGCGTGCGGTGAGTGGGTTAAAACACAAGCCCATAGAGGCAGGCAGAAAGAGCAACCAAAGAGGTGGCTGCCACTCTGCTACAACTGGCGCAACTTGCAGAGGCTGCTGGGATAGCACCGGGAGGACCAAGGGAGGAGGGAGGGAGGGAAGAGGAGAGGAGCTGGGGCTGTGTCAGTCAAATGCTGGGTTGACTATTAGTCCACTCAGTTCCAGCCCCAACCACCCACAGTTGTGTTGAAATATGTTGTGTCGGGAGTACCCACAAAGTAACCAGCTGTGAGTTGGCTACTCAACCCACCATTGACTAAAGAGTTGTCCGAAACCAGCCTCTGACTTGCTTTCTGCAGAATGCTGCTCTTGCACCCGAGTTGCAGCCAGTCTAAGCAGCTCGGTGTATAGAGGGTTTCTTGTGCTAAGAACTGACAAAGAACCCTGCACTTTGGTATCTGACATTTTATGCTCTTGTAAATCTATTCTAATGCATGGTCACGCTACAAAATGACTATCATTAAGTGTTGTCACAGGCCATGGCTGCAGGAAGACCATGACTAATGCTAAGCTATCAGCACCCGCGGTGCAAGGCATATTCTCATAATTTCTCAAAATGACCGTGGAACCAATTTCCACTGATCCCTAAGTCATAAAACTTTACAATTACCCTGAGTTCATTAATAATGTATACAGTAACAGATCTCATTCACATACAGGCTTTAATCAGACCCATGTCCCCCTTCCTGATAACAACCAATCCACAAAATGATAGCGTTGAATACCAAGTGTTGTTTTCTCAAGCCTGATGATGGAAGGTGTTTCAAAACTGAGCAAACAGTGACGTCATCCTGTCTGAACACCGTCCTTAGACCCCACATTCTAGGCATTTTGGTCAAAAATCTAAACGAATACCAGAACTATGGGGAAAAAAACATTGGCTATATTTCATATTAAACTTGCAATGCAGAGGAAATGCCATCAATTTTTATATGAAATAATACTGCACTTGCAGTGGTACGCATGTAGGATTCGGAAGGTGAACATACGTATGTCATTCCACATAACTTCTTAGTTTGCTAAGTGCCTGCGCAGGATAAGTGCTCTGTTATACTCAATGGCAGCCTTCCTCAGACTGGTGCCTTCCACATGGTTTGGACTACAACTTTCATCAGACCTACACATATGGCCCGTGGTCAGGTGTGATGGAAGTTGTAGCCCAAAATATCTGGAGTGTGGGGAAATTTGCCCTAGGGTAATACCTCAAGGCATGGGCTCTGCACCTGCATATTTAACATTAAATGGGTTACCTAATACCATACCTAATATCTAAGATACAGGATCTATCTGTGCTGTGTATTATCTTTAATTTTAAATGTTGTATTATTTATTTAGCAATATTTTAAGCCAGCCTTCAATATCAAGATGGTTTATTTTAAGTCCCAACAACAAACAATGTTTGTTTGTTTGTCTGTTCATTCATTTGATCTATACCCACCTTTACACCCACCCACACCCACACACCCAAATGGCACTCAAGACAGCAATTAGAATGAGCAAAACAATTAGAATGACTAAAACAAATGACTAAAGCAGCAGAATCCTCAAGAAATATTTTGAACCACCAAACTGCTAAACACCACTAAAATCTCATTACAAATAATAAAACCCATCAATTTTGATGCCAGGTAAGCAGATGGGAGAACTGAGCTCCATAGCCAAGTCACTACTACCTAGAAATTCCTATCTGTGGATAGCTATGTGTCTCATCTCAGAAGATGGAGGCACCCAGAGCCAGGCCTCTGATGATGTTCTTAATAGCCAGGCAATTAATTTCTGATAGGAAGCAGGTGGTCCTTTAAACATCCTCACCCCTGGACTTAGGGCTTTAAATGGTTAAAACTATTAATTGTGTCCAGAAAAGAATTAGTAGAAGATTTGGATGATTTGCTTCTTTCTAAATGTTCCTGTTAATAGCATCATAGCTGCATTGGGAACCATTTGAAATTTCTGAAAAGTCAAAAGCAGACCCACATCATGTGCATTAAACTAGCTTAACTGGGATGTTACCAAGGCAAGGATAACTTTGTAGAGTTCAGATTTTTCTGAGAAGGGTAGATGCTAACGAAACAGTCAGTTAAAGGCATGCCTTGCTATGCATTAAACTTATGTATCCATCTGCAGAGGCCTATCTAATAGCACCCCAAACTGCAGAACTAACTTTTTAGAGGAACCCATGCAGAACAGGTCAAACCCCCATTTTCTGGTTAATCCTACTACTACCAATCAAGAATATGTTGGTCTTATCTGGATTCAGCTTCAGTTTATTGGTCTAAAACCAGCATGTTAGTAACACCAGACATCAGTTCAGAATGTCTACTGCCTCAACATAACTGACTGTAAATGAGAAATGGAAATCTGATGACACTTCATTACAATTCCACAAATGGAATCCCAGTTTCATGTTGAACTGTATGGGAGACAAGATGGAGCTCTGCAGGATCCCATAACGTAAGTGCCATGGAGTAGTATAAGAAGCTTAAACGACGTTGTAATTGCACTTATTTAAGGCAGAAGGCTGGATGAACCTGCCATAAAGTTTTGCTTATATATAAGACCAGCATAAATAGTATAAATAAATATAGGAGGGATAGCTAAGAGAATCAAAGATGGGTTCTACAGGCCAAGTTTGAACCAGAGTGAAATTCAGGAAATGATCGTTAGGTAGCAGAGTCGTTTTAGTGAAGTGGTTGATGTACCTTTTTTAGACAATTTACCAACTGCAGAGACAGGATGCTTAAGGAGAGGTTAGAGACTTTGAGTTTCTTTGGAATTAACATATGACATTAGTGGATGACATTAGTAGATGGGAAACACTTAGTTTAGAGTAGGGGGCTTCCCATGAGAATGCAGCACAAAAAATACAGAGGGATTCCCATAGGACATAACAGAGTCCTGTTTCTCCCCTAACCCTCTCATACCCCAATGCAAAAAAACAACAACACCAATATTCCAGGACATTACAGAGAATGGAAGATCTGTACATACCTTTCAAAACCCCAAATGTTACAGAAAGTGAAACAAATAGAGTTGTTCCAATCTATGTGTATGTGGCATCACAGGCTCCCATCTAAACAAGGATGGAACATGTCCAATATTAGGTGGATGGGAGTCATATTAGGGATTGAAAATTTGTAATGAGAGTAGCAATTCATGAGTAGGCAAAAGGACACTTTTGTGTTTATGGAAAGGCTGCTGCAAAGAAACAAGTCTTGCAGAAAGGCTTAAGGATGGGGAGGGAAGTGACTAGACAAAAGAAAAGGTAATCTTCAATATTTCTGTTTTTCAATCCTACTGTTGCAGTACTCCAGGCTAGGGATGTCAGTCATGGGGAAATTAAGCCCTCTTGAGGCTAAATGGGTTTCCCTGGAGACCCTGGCTCAGCTTGCCTTTGCAAGCCAAGTAACAGGTTCCTTGCCAGAACTTGCGGACTCCGGGCAGAGAGAAGGAAATACTTGAGCACAAGAACTGGCGGTGGCAGGAAGAACAGCACCATGGCTCCTTTCCTCCCTGTTGCCGCCACTATTGCCCACCAGCTGCTCTGCATAGAGTGCCTGGCAATGGCGAAAGCAGCAGGAGAAGTCTGCAAATTGGCCTGACTTGACACAGGCCAAGTTGGGCCAGCTGGCATACAAGCGGGCCAGAGCTGCCCAAAGCTTTCTGGATTTGACACAACACCCTGACAGATTCCCCTGACAGTCCTACCCCAGACCCAAAACAGTCTCCCAAATCAAATGTGTGGGCTTAACTCTCAACTCCACTGATTAAAACTGCCCTATCAATTATTCAAACTGGCATGAATGGACTAATAATGCATTGATTAATAAATCAATTCAAGAGTTTATTATTAATTTTACTAACAATAGGAGATATGAAGTGGTGGGTTTTTTTTAGTGAAGATGCTTGGTATTGTGCTGAAAAATGATCACTCGTTATTAAATGCATGTCGTTCCCAGATGCTTGTACCATCCGAGAGCCCATGTTTTAGGAAACAGGCTGGTTTTGCAGACAAGCACACTGAATGACCTTTGATTTGTTTTTCTGCTTCACAACTGTTCTAACATAGTTAAGAATGAGTAGCAGAGTGTCAGACATACATTCACACTTACAGATGTAACTATTTACAACAGCCTGCCATGACGGACATAGATGCAAATGAAACTTCAAGATTGAACAACTTATTTTGATAGGAAAGATGTTTTCAATGCTTTGAAGATTGTCAAGAAGACAACCTTGCAATCTTCGGACAATCTTGGCAAATTGTCACTTATAATAAAAAATACATTGTGTTGAACAACTTACCTTCAGGGCAAAAACAATCATATCCATTGACACAGGCTGCGCCATTCAAGTAAGGCCCTGAGTCACATGCATTGGCTTTGCTTTCACAGAACTGCCCTGAAAAAACTGCAACATTGATTTTTCTTCTTAATCATTTTCTTAATGTTTCTTTCTTTTAAACGATTATTCCTTATATTATTCATGATTGTTAAAAATTAGGGATGTGCACTGACCCCCCAGATCGGATCGGATAGCGGATCGGAATCAGATCTGGGGGGTCGGATCGGATCGGAGGTTGGACGGATCGGATGTCCGATCCGCGGATCGGACGCCATTTTGAATGCTTTTTCCCATAGCCTAGTATTGTGTTACAAAAACACCTATAACATTTTCATTTTTAAAGATAGAAGGATGAAACTTGGGCACTTTGTAGATGGGTTAGGGGTAGTTGTCTGTGAGAAATTTCAGAAAGATTGGTGCAGGCATTTTGTGGCAACTAATTTTTTAATAAAAAACCAGGAATGCCTCACACATTCATCACAATTCATCACACATGTGAACCAAAGTGGTATGTTTAATGTGGAGAAATTTCAGAAGCATAGCTTCAAGCATGTAGTGGCAAGGTATTTTTGAAACAATGAGGAAAGAAACGCCTATAACTTTTTTATTTTAAAAGTTAGAAGTCTGAAAGTTGCTCATTTTGTAGATGGGTTAGGGGTAGTTGTCTGTCAGAAATTTCAGAATGATAGGTCCAGGCATTTGGTGGCTACGATTTTTTTAGATTAAAAGTTACAACAACCCGGAGTTTTGACAGATAAAAGAGGGAGGGGGAGGCGGGAGAGGGGGGTGCAATTGACAGCCCAAGCCTCTGTGGAAAAACTTTTGTAACTTTTAATCTAAAAAATTTGTAGCCACCAAATGCCTGGACCTAACTTTCTGAAATTTCTGACAGACAACTACCCCTAACCCATCTACAAAGTGAGCAACTTTCAGACTTCTAACTTTTAAAATAAAAAAGTTATAGGTGTTTCTTTCCTCATTGTTTCAAAAATACCTTGCCACCACATGCCTGGACCTAACTTTCTGAAATTTCACACACATATCAAGCAAAGTGTTACCTGTAATGTGCCCAAGTTTCCTGTTTGTATATTTAAAAATAAAAAGGTTGGAGACATAACTGTATTTACCCCACTACTACCCATTTATCTAAAATTAATTGCCACACAAGGCAAGTACCTACGTTTCTGAAATTTCACACACATAGGTCCCAATGTACACCTACAATGTGGCAAAGTTTCATGTGTGGAACATTAAAAATGAAAAAGTTATAGGCATTCCTGGTTTTTTATTAAAAAATTAATTGCCACAAAATGCCTGCACCAATCTTTCTGAAATTTCTCACAGATAATTACCCCTAACCCATCTACAGGGTGCCCAAGTTTCATCCTTCTATCTTTAAAAATGAAAATGTTATAGGCGTTTTTGTAACACAATACTAGGCTATGGGAAAAAGCATTCAAAATGGCGTCCGATCTGCCAATTTTTTCCAATCTGGATCAGACCTCGGCAGATCAGATCGGAGGGTTGGTCGGATCAGATCGGAATTTTCTGATTTTGGGGCGGATCAGATTCGGATCGTGGATCGGATCCAATCCGATGCACACCCCTATTAAAAATGATTGTAGATAGGGAAGAATACTGTGTAATGCTGGTGATTGCACAAATTGGTTCAAGAAACTATATTAAGGTTAGTTCAGTTTATCCCAAAGGTTTGATACTGTGGAAATAATTCTGAATTACCCTTGGATGCGCACTTCACTTTTACACTAATAGATAGATAGATACATGCACACATACAAGATATTCATTTATTCCATTTTGCATGATCAGTTCCCAGAACAATGGACATACAGCTTCCTTGCAACTATCTTACAATACTGTCTTTCCATGTCCCAACCTGCTTTTTGCCTGGTCAGGGGCAATGCTTACTAGCCGACGCTGATGCTTCTTGGAATACTCTGCAGCTGTTTTTATTTAAGCTGAAGACACAAGGGGGAAAAGTGATTTGACCTGAGGAAAAATACACATCTAGTGCTGAACTGTAAATCAGACTATGTTGTTCTGGGATAATTTCTAATGTTTTCATTGCACCAACCCAGACAAATGTTTTATGTTTCCTGATTGTTTACTCTCTCCTTGGCTTTGCACAAACACTGTGGGACTTTTTCTGTCTAATATCTGCAGGGAACATACAGGCTGAGTCTGAACTAGCTCCCCATGCACATAGCAAGACACTAGTTCTCATTGGGCTCTGTATCTTCAAAAGGGATATCACTATACTCTCACTCTGTGGTAGGGATGGGGAAGAAATTTGTTTGATTTGCCTTTAAATGAGAACTTGCCTAATTTTCCATGTTCAAACCAATATGTGAACTGAAACTCAGTTATCTTCTCCAAATTTTGCAATGGAGTCCTCCGGTCAAAATATTAGTGAAAATAACATTAAAATGCCGTAAATTAGGAAAACGGCTTGCAAAAAATATGTATATTTAGCAAAATTGCATACAAAAATACATGTATTAGGAAAAAGGTACACAAAAACGTACATATTTCCATGCAAACAGTTTTTAAAAAGAATCTTAATGTTCAGGATGAACCAAATTTAAGATTGAAAAAATGAAAACCTGAGAGAAACCAAAATTGATAGATTTGTCCATTCCTGCTCTGTTGTCAGTGACTGATATTACACCCACTTACTTGTACAGCAAGGCAAGCCACACACGGCTCCCATTGGATTGAATTGGAAATAAGCAATGCAATTTCCTACAAAGTTCCCCTGTGGAATCACAGCATCATTCAGCCAGGAAAAAGACACCCTTTTGCTGGTATAGTTGTCAACGTGAGCCAGAGATTTTGGGAGGCTAGCCAGACTTTTCAATCTCTGGCTGCCTTTCACATCTTTCCATGTCCAGGAGAGGTTCCAGCAGGGATTTCCCTGGCTGCACAAAGTTGTCATTCTGGGGGCTGAGTATGTGTGAGGGAGGTAACCCTGGGAACTCTCTTCTGGCTTGGATTTTAATCAAAGCTGGAGAAGAATTCAGGGATTTACAATGCTTGTCTTTTTAAGGCAAGCATTATGAACCCTGAAGCTTCAATCCAGGCCACGTGCGGAGAGGTTCACTTTACTCAGGTGTAGCCTAGTTCATGAAACCTTGAAAGGTTCAGGGCCAGTCTGCACCTGACCCTTATTCTGACTGCTTCCAATTTTCAACTGGGTCAAGGAAAAATATTTTTTCATGCAAAAATTATTTTTCATGCAACAGAAGAATTTGGCCAGCCTCACTTATTCCTACGTTAATGTAAATTGCTTCTATAATGTATTTGCTTGAACAGCATACCAAGTTAATAGACCCGCTTCCTATTTGTCTTTTGCAAAATTGCCCAAAATAGGCAATTTAGAATTCCAATCTCTTCAGACACTTCATCCTATGCATATTTCTACAGTTTAGTCAGAAATATTTCTGAAATATCCTGTTGACATTACAGATACTGGAAAACCCAGAGACTAGTTCCACCTCAAAATGAGAATGAGATCATACTCCCTAAGACAACTTTAACAGGCTTCTATAGCAGCAGAAATATCATATTAAGGTTTTCTTATCTATTTCTGATTGCATTGCACAACTACTCTCCAGTATCTGATTGAGCAGTTATATAGATAAATCCTATCTGAGTCACATGTTTGGTGAATGTTCAAAAGGCTATTTTTTTGATAGTTAGAGCATCTCATCCTTCTATTTTGGAGAAAAGTTGTTGACATCATAAGCACTTGACCACAATCCCTTCTAGGAAATGGGAGAAGGAAAGATTAATTTGTACTGTACCATGTTTCTCAAAGATGGGGCAGCATTATTAAGTCAGACTTTTGATGAGGACAATTAGTTCACAGCCTATTCTATGTTCCTCATTACACAATTCATATTAAAGAAGGGAAACCACATGAGACCTACATTTCAACCTCCAATTCATTTAATTTGTCAAGGTTCTCCAAATTTCACTTTGAAGCTCATTCTGACTTATATCCATATCAGATTGTGAGCTTTGGTTCCCCCCCCCCCCACTTTTACATGAAAAAAGTTTGTATCAATTGCACACATTTTCTCCCACTAATTAAAGTGTGTGTGTGCATGTGCATTTTTCCAAAAGTGCACATTTTTCATACACATCTTTCAAATGTATGCATTTTTAGGAGGGGGTTTTGTTTTGTTTTTATTTTTGTTTAGCAAATCACATAACAAGCTTGGAAATGTACAGACTTTGGCCATGTCTACACCATCTATTTATCCCAGGGTCAGGTCGAGGTCATCCCTGTGCATCCAAATGACGCACAGGGGATCCCGGGGTCAGCTGGTGATGACCACTCACTTTCCTTGGGATAAAACGGACAACTTTTATCCCAGTTTTTCCCACGGTCCTGGGACAACCCTGAGGACTGCGGGTGGTGTGGCCAGTGCTCCCGGGTCCTTTCTTCTCCCCGCAGGGCTCTTTAAATGGCACAGAGCTGCACAGGGTGACTCCGTGCCCATCAGGGATGGGAGGGCAATTTCACCACCCCCAGGATGGCTGATGGTGCTTTTGTTTTAAGGTTTTTCTTTTTTTTTTATTACTTTTTCGGAGGACTGGGGCCATGCAATAGCACAACCAGTTCCTCATTTCCCCCCCAAAACATGCCACGCTGGGCATCCCTCTTTTGTTCCGGGATGTCATGCTGGCATTTGGACACTAGGGGAGGCTCCCGGAAGCCAGAAAACCTGAGATCCTCCCCCTATCCCAGAAGGCTTGTGGATGTAGATGAGCCCGAAATATTCATATGCTATTTTTTTTTAAAAAAAATGTTATTTGCTACATAACACCAACATTATAACCTAGCACAACCTTCATTCATCAATGGTAAAACAACACCAATAAGAACTATGTTTTGGTTATATTAGAGGTGTACACTCTAACTAAGGAAGTGGAGAAATTCAGTATGTTTGGTTATATTAGAGGTTATATTTTATTATACTAATATGAATTAATTAGATTTCCATTCCTTGCATATAGAAACATTCACAAACTAATGCAGAAATAGCTCAGAACAATCATGTGTTTGAAAAAAAAATGTGAACATACAGAAAGGGAAACAGAAATGGAAACCACCATTCCTATCTCTCTAGACAATTGCGAATGTTACAGTTAGAACATAAACCTAACTTATGTTCTATCCTCCACCTACACTAATATAGACACACACACTCTTTTCAAACCTTCTCTGAACATCCTGAGGGCAGGGTAATATTGTCCCTACTCCCAGCCTCCACACAGTCATGTTAAGGTCAGAACAGAGCTATACCTACAACCCACATGATGACAATTCCCAGGCTATGCCCCATGCCCTCTTCATTCAAAGAACCTGGGAAAATGACTACAGAAACCATCATACCATGTAGACACAGTGGCCCTGTTCAAAAGACACTTTAAACCATGGCTTTAACCCCGGTGAATAGGCAAAAAGCCTTATTCAGCATGGTTAAAGCTGTGGTTTAAGATGTCTTCTGAACAGGGCCAGTGGCAAACACCCTTTCCTTATCCAGGTTCAGATCTAAACCAAGCAGTATATAACATTTTGAAAATGTTTTAAAAACAGTATATGGAATGTGACTTGGGCTTGAACAGTTATCAAAACTATTTAAAACCATTATAAAGCAGTAGTGTAGCTCCTGTTCAGGCCATTCCATAGATGAAATCTGTCACGGGATTTGACCAAAATACATTTGCATTCTGCCATTCTACTCTTCATGCCAGAACAGGCTAAAATAGATATTTAATTATCCTGTAGTGACACTAGGACAAAACAGTGAAACCCTGTCATGTGAGAAGGCAAGGCCACAAGACTTCATATACCTTCTCTGTACGTAGTGTGGTTCTTGCAAGTGAACTGCATGATGGGTTTGGAATGATGTATATGTCTGAATGTAAGGTAAATACTGAAACTGCTTAATTGGAATTTCTAACTATCAAGACCCTGACCATCCAGGTTAATCTGACATTGCTAGAAGAGTTATGGGCCACCTGTCAATACAGTATAATGAAGATTTTTTTCTTTGATCTGTCTTTGTTTTGCTTCAAAATTTTAACAACTGCTAATTAGTTAAGATGCCAAGATATACAACTGCTTTTTCACACGGCCAGCTGAGAAGTTCTTTGTCTGCATGCAGCTGCATTATGCTCAATAAAACAGAGTTGACTTACAACCAAAGTGGATTTTTATCCTTGACACATGTAATCAAGAAACAATATTGTTAAAGACATGGAAAATTCTAAGGGAGTGGAACAGATACATTCTTCACACACAAACATTCTCAAATGTACTGCATCGGAAGCCCTCCAACTACATCATACTTCATATTTCTATTAATCTAGCCCAGCCCAAAAGGTTACCATCAGAAACAGAACAGAGAACGGCAGATGTTCATCTCCCCAAAGAACAAGGTTTTACAGAAAAGACTGGTGACCTATGCTTTTCCTTCCTTCTAGGTGGCAAGAAAGGCAATCATTATCTTCTGTTCCAAAAGAGAGAATCTCCACAGTTTAAGAAGAAGGCTATAATAAATTCAGCCATGAAGACTTTTCAAATAGAACTCCTTCTTTTAGTGGATGGTAAACTTTTTTCTGAAACCAAGATGTCAAGGGTACAACTGTACAGGGCAGTAGAGAGCAGGCTATAGTAATAGTTGCCTTACTCATAGCTTATTAGCAAGAAACTAGAGACAACCAGTTCTGTGCACAATTGTGGTTACCATATTGTCTATTTTTAGTGATCAAAATGTAAAATGTTAGTTTGAAACCAAACTAATCATATATTGGATGTGCCTATGCTACCTTACTTACATTAGGCCAGCATAATGTGTGGTCTGCCAACTGAATTAATCTCAGTCACTATCCATACATTGCATTCCACCAGGAACTTAATAAATCATGCTTTTGCTTCTTGCCTGGTACTGTCAAGGCAAAAATACAGAGATGTTGGGTTGTATTTGGTTTAGAGGCTCATAAATTGTGCAAGTGTGGTATATACTAAAGGTGTGCATTCAGTTCTGATGAATCTTGAATCCCAGAAAGATTCAGGGATTCTCCAAGGCAAAGCGGATCTTCTCTGAAGTGGCCCAAACTGAATTGGTCTCTTCCCAGAAATTCAGTACCAATTTGTAGATTTGGAGGGACAGAGTATGTGTCTGTGAAAATGGATACATCTCCCACTAAGCTCTCCATAAACAGAATATGCCAAGAAGAGGGCGGAAGAAGTGGGGGTATAGTTTTGTGGCTGACAGCTCTAGCTTCCAACCAGTGAATCGCTTTACCAGAGCTCTCCCTTTTATTTCAAGTCACAGTACTTTGGGGAGGGATCAACAGCACAGAAAACAAAAACAAAGCCTCAAACTGTTTTTATTCATACTAACTCCCTAACCCCTGCACTCCTCCCTCTGAAAGTTTGCATGTTCCTTAAACAGGGATACCGCTACAACATATGCTATTTTCATGCAAACTGCCCTTGCTGACCCCTGCCTGCACCTATCTATCTGAAATTTTGCAGTTCATACAAACTGCCCTCCAAAACACAGACAAAGAAAAACGGGAGGGAAGTGAATCCTTTTTTGTTGTTGTTTTAATATCCCTGAACTTACTGTTCTTGCGTTCAATGAAAATGCCAACCCTGTGTACAGCAGCTGTAAAGAAGGCAAACTCCATGTTAGGTATTATAAGAAAAGGAATTGAGAATAAAACTGCCAGTATCATCCTGCCTTTATACAAATCTATGGTGCGACCACACTTAGAATACTGTGTACAGTTCTGGTCACCACACCTAAAAAAGATATTATAGAGCTGGAAAAGGGAAGAAAAGGGCAACTAAAATAATTAAGGGGGTGGAGCAACTCCCCTATGGGGGAAGGTTACAACAGCTGGGATTGTTTAGCTTGGAAAAAAGGAAGCTAAGGGGAGACATGATAGAAGTGTACAAAACTACACATGGTGTGGAGAATGTGGATAGGGAGACATTTTTCTCCCTCTCTCAAAATAATAGAACCCGGGGTCATCCCACGAAGCTGATTGGTGGGAGATTCTGGACAAATAAAAGGAAATACTTCTTCACACAGCACATAATTAAATTGTGGAATTCACTACCACAAGATGTAGCGATGGCCACCAATTTGGATGGCTTTAAAAGGGGGTTGGATAAATTCCTGGAGGAGAAGCCTATCAATGGCTACTAGACCTGAAGGCTATGCGCCATCTCCAGTATCAGAGGCAGTAAGCCTGTGTGCACCAGTTGCTGGGGAACGTGGGTGGGAGGGTGCTGTTGCACCATGTCCTGCTTTGTTGGTCCCTGGTTGGCAGCTGGTTGGCCACTGTATGAACAGAGTGCTGGACTAGATGGACCCTCAGTCTGATCCAGCGTGGCACTTCTTATGTTCTTATGTAACCCCTACCTGCATCATACTGTCTGAAATTTGTCAGGCTTCAGCCCCTCAGAAGGCCTGCAAACATCATCCAATTCTGCCAAATAAATAAATAAATAAATAAAATAGGTAGTTCCCTTAAAAAATGAAGTAAAGGCTGCTCACACCTATTTGCCTGACATTTGGCAGACTTCATCCATTCATAAGGGGCTAACCATGTTTGCAAATGATGTTCAATTATGTCAAAATGTTGTTGTTGATGATGATAATGTTGTTGTTGTTGTTGTTATTTTTAGTTGTAACCCTTGGTGGATTTTCCCATTATAATCAATGGGAAGGCATGAAAAGTCAGATTTCCTAAAGCAAGATTCTGAGAGCTCCTTCAGATGGGGTGAAATCATATTCCTTTACCATTGGCTCTGAAGCTGCATCTCTTCCACTTCTGCAACGAGCTGCAATTACACGGAGGAAAAGAGCAGGAAGAGAAGCGACCACGTGGCCCATTCAGTTTAGTTGGACAGAGCACTCTAGTCGACATTTTATAGAGAAACCTCTCCTGCACATGGCAGGAAATCGTGACAAATAACGTTACACTTTAGAATAGTCGTGTTTAATGAAGATTTTTTTTTTATAACAAAAAATGGCGGAAGGAGTGGGAGATGTACGGGAGGAAGAAGGTGTTGTTAAAATGACCCATGAAGATCTGTGAGTGGCCCGTCACAAGCGTGGTTTAAAACACTCGTCTGAAGAAGCTCTGAGTCAAATCAGAGATGAGGCAGCCATCCTCTGAAGTTTGCCAAGCTGAACTGACCTGCCTTCTGAAGCAGGATCCGTATTGAATCTTGTCCTTGGTTCAACCCCCCCCCCCCCCCGTATATGTTAAAAAGGCTGCATTGACAAGAGAAGATGCAACAATGTAAATTAAAACCCACACATATGAATATGCACTTTGTGACCGTCTTGCAGGCTACTAGAGGCCTCTGCATAGGCACGAAAAAGTAAGTCCACTTTCCCTCATGCAGCGGCCACTACATGAACGGGGGACCCCTGATGCCACCAAATATGGCAGTGCAATGGGCTGCTGCGGTGTACTGATGATGTCAGAATGTGGTGCACAAAGCTCTATGCATTCCAGAAGATGTAACAGGAAATATTATAGTCGGAAGTTCTGTTTTTCCTGCGCAACTTTAAGAGAATTTGCCCTTCAGACTAAAAATGATTTAAATGCAAAGTAATTTGTATTTATCTTAATTTGCTGCTCTAAAAGTAGATAATTCCCTGTCTGCATAACACTATGTTCCTTGATTGTGTTTATCCACGGTTGATATGTATACTGCCAAATGACACCTCTTGCTCTAAAATCAAATTGCTGTTTAAATGTAGTGGAAGAACATAAGTTTAAAGCACAGCAAGGGAAAGGCTGTCTTGTGCTCTCATCTTAAGAGTCAGAAAAACCACAGCAGACTAATTTTATTTATTTAAATAAATGCAGCGTTCTTCCTATTTAATGTTTGAAAGTGTTAATGTTCTGCTTTTATTGTAGCAAGAATTCAGCAATGAAACTGATTAGGGTATTAAACTATAAATACAGATATCTGAAAGCTGTGCACACAACTAATGATGTTTAAATATGCATAAATTGTTTCCAAACCTCCACTCAACCAGTTTCAAGAATACAAAGATGAGAGGAAATATTTGTTATAAGCATTAAACTATAATTTGGAAATATTGCTGCCTTAATGGGGTAGGTCGAACAAAGAGAATAAAATATGTTTCATCAATAAATTAATTCCAGATAGCTCTTTAAAAAATTAAATGCTTAATTGAACTATGCACTGTGTTTTAAGTTTAATAATTTAAGGCTGAAATATTTTACCCACAGAAATGCACAGGATTGCTTTCCCAGCTTTATTGCATGGGTCTAGAATCATAGAATCATAGAATAGTAGAGTTGGAAGGGGCCTATAAGGCCATTGAGTCCAACCCCCTGCTCAATGCAGGAATCTACCTTAAAGCATCCCTGACGGATGTGATATGCTAGTAGTTTGCTAGTAGTTTCAGTGTTGAAAATAGAGATTCAGTGCCAGCTCCAAGTTTTGGAGGGCAAGACACCCTCAATGGTACCCGCTCTCTCAGAAGGTGCTTTCTACACCTCCTGGCATTCCGGGAGGGAGGGGGAGGCTCTTGCAATATCTCAATCGCGAGAACATTCCCCAGCATGCACACACGGCACGCAACATCCCTGGAGGAAGCAGGGATATTGTGGCTGCCATTATTTCTTTTGGAAGCAGCGGGGCTGGTCGTGCAAGAGCAAGGCCCTGCTCCATCGAAAATGTATTTTTAACCCCCCCCAAAATTGTGCCCTTTGCCCCCTGCCATTCCATGGATGATGAAAATGTAGCCCCCTCTCCCCTGATGGGCACAGAGCCACGCGGTGCAGCTCAGTGCCCATTTCTGGTTCTGTACTTACTCGTGAGTAAGCAGGCACCAGGCGGGATGGGCGCCCACACCTCCCATGGTCTCGGGATATTCCCAGGACCACTGGAAGAGTCGGGTTTTCCCAGGGTTTCTTTATCCCTGGGAAAACCCATGCCCATCCCCTCCTGCCCCTGGGAGTCCCTGTGCATCATTTGGACACCCAGGGAGCACCCAGGGACAACCCCGGGGGAAAAGGCTGGTGTAGTAATGGCCTAAGTCTACCCTCTCACACCACTGTTGCCAGGTGCTACTGCTCCTCGCCGACTTTTTCATTATCCACTTGTTTGACAGGCAAAGAGCCAGTGAGCAAGTAGACAGTGGCATCTACTCCTATTCCTTCTCACCACCTCCATTGTCTGGGAAGGTTCAGACCCAGAGGCAGCTGAACAAGCAGGTTACAATGTGAAGAGAAACAAGTCTAGGGAGTTTTTTTCAGTGGGACCTTGGCTGGTGCCTTACTATGCCTACCTTCAACAGCAGCCCTGTAAGTTAACCACTCTGGAAAAGCAAACAAACCAGTAGCTAATGTCACTGTGTCAGAGTGTTCTTTCCAAAGTATTGTTGAGTTGGTCAGGGACACTTCTGGCCAAAGGGAATACTGGGCAGAATGCAGCTAATTTTAAATACATTTATTTCTCATTGATTTCAGTGGCACACTGCTTAAATCTTCCACATTTAAAATCAATGGGGCTTCAAAGTGCTTCACTTAGTCTGGATTGCATGTTTTGTGATTAGCAGGCTATGTTTCTTCCTTCACTCTGTCACCCCAAGCTTTAGAAGTAGCAAAGTGTAAGTTTATGAAACAGGAGGAGCATACTCATGCATATGGGCCTTTAGCTCCTTTCCTGGCCTCCTCCCTGCACCACTTCCCAGGAGTAAAACACAAAAGGAAAGGAATGGGAACTCCATGAGTAATGGGGGCTACATGAGTAGCAGGGCACACTTCACATAATGTAACATCATCATCAAGGCTAAATCTACACTACTGCTTTATAGCGGCATTTAAGTGCACTGATAACTGTTGGGGCACATTCCACGTTCTATATACTGCTTTCATAGTGTTATATCTTGCTTTTTATTCCACATGCATAATGATTTGATACAAGGTGTAGATCTGGCCCAGGTTAGGTGAATTGGGTTGAGTGATTATACTTGTTTTAAGGCTGCCAGGATTATGGCTATTCAATTAATCTGGATTAGGCTGACCATCTGAAAAGGAGGACAGGGCTCATGTAACTTTAACAGCTGTAGAGAAAATGGAATTTCAGCCAGTGTCATTTGTATGCAATTCGTTCCTGGTGATACTCCCTCTTCATCACAACAGTTAAAATTGCAGGCGCTATACTAGAGTGACCCTATACAAAAGAAGGCAGGGCCCCTGCAACTTTAACTGTTGTGATGAAGAGGGAATTTCACCAGGAACTAATTGCATACAAATGACACTGGCTGAAATTCCCTTTTCTCTACAACTGTTAAAGTTACATGAGCCCTGTCCTCCTTTTCATATGGTCAGCCTAATCTGGATCTTCCCTTAGCAACATAATATGCTGCTCACTACGTAACATGGGCATCACAATTTTAAAGACTAAAAAACCTATTGGTCTCTTATTTCTTTTACTTGCATCCAAATTCCCACTTATTTTGGAATGAATAATCAGAACAACATCCTTCAACATGTGAGCCAGAAGTTCACAAATGTTAAACATAGTAATTACTGCAATCGCCAAAGCAATGAACTGTATCTTCCTGATCATAAAAAGTTCCCATTACTGAGATCCATAAATTCCCACTCAGTGTTTACAGAAAATGTCTGAATCAATATTTATTTATTTATTTATTTATTTAAACCTGCTCTTAACCCCTCTCTGTTCAATACAAATCAACAGAGATCAGCAATACAAAAACCCAACAAGAATAAAACCAGCATATAACTCATTCCATCAAGGATTAAGAATTCAAGGGCTTGGGAGAATAAAGAAAGTTTTGCTTGGTGCCAGAAGATAACCAAGTAGGTGTCTGGTGAACCAACCTGGGAGAGGATTCCACAACTAGGGCTCCATTATTAATTCTAACTCTTGCTCATGACTACCAGCCACACCTCAGATGTGGGAGTGCCCAGAAGAGGGTGATCAAAGATGATTTTGACATATGGCTGATGCGGAAGCATGTGATCTTTCAGAATTTTATCATCAATAAATATAATACATATTAGCCTTATTTGGGCATTCGAAATCTGGGCAAAATCAATAAGTGAGGAGAAGGATAACCCTAGCTCTGTTTCCTCCTTGTGAATTTCCATGATCCTGTAGTCATATAGGTTGATGATGTGAAAAGGAGCACCTCCTGTATCTGTGGAGGCAGTCCACACAATTAAGAACCCTGGAAGATTAATTTTGGTTCTTAATTGCGTAGAGTGCCTCAATGGATTCAGGAGGTGCTCCTCTTCAGACCATTATCCTCCACGACTACAAGGCAACAGAAATGCATGAGAAGAGGGATGGGGCAGGGCTAGAACTCTCCTTCTTCTTCTGCATTGATTCTATCCAGTTTCTGAATGGCCAAGTATGGCTATAATCAATAAGTTATGCTTGAGCAACTCGTTCCATGAACAACTTGTGTCCTACTAAGCTGAAAGCAGACCGCCTAGGGATGTTTGTTGCTGTGGAGTCTGGCCCTTTTGGGCTCAACAGATGCCTGCAATGCCTCCGGCTTGGCTTGCCTTCACAAGCCGAGCCAGGAGTCCCTTTTGCAGAACTGCATTGGTTTTTTTAAAAAAATTACAGGTGTAATTTGAAGAACAATGCAGTTCCATAAAAGGAGGAAAAGCCCCTCCCTTGCTGCTGTAAAACTCATTTCACTCTTCTTGCAGATGTTGGCATCAGCAAGGAGAGTGCAAGGAGAACACACCACAGCAGAACTCTGTGAGCTGATTGAGTCAGGCCAGCTTGTGAACAAAGCAAGCTGGTATTTGAGGGGCCAAGCTGCCAAAAGCTCCGTGGACTTGACCCCTCCCACCAGGCAGATTCCTCCAACATTCCAGACAGATTCCTCCAACAGCCCTAACACTGTCAACCATTTATTTACCAGTTGTTCAGGAACATGAGCAGGCAATGTCCTATTTGTGGGCTTCCTATAAGCATCTGGTTGTCCACTGTGGTCTGATCTACCATAACACTTTTCTTATGGCAAACCATCAAGGACTCAATAAACGTGTTAATTTTGCAGCCTTCTTGTGGCTACAAGTAGGGGAGTGAGTTTATCAAGCACCTAGTGGTCTACATTTGTGGTCTATGTTCAGCTTGATGGCTCACAGGCTGCATCAGATGTTTTGTGAACAAAGAAACTCACCTTCCTCAACCTTGTGCCTCCCAGATGTTTTGAACTACAACTCCAAGAATTCCTGACCATCAGCTATGCTTGCTGGGGCTGATGGGAGTTGAAGGCCAAAGCATTTGGAGAGTACCTGGCTGGGGAAAGCTGAAGGTGTCAATGAAATTCTAATTCACCTTTTTGTTCTTTATGTAAGTATTGGAATCGACACATATTTTATACTTTTAAACGATGTATATGCCCATTACTTATTTTGAGAAAATGTCACAAAGAAGCTATAACATAATATGTTTTTAATATTAATCACAAACAAATGTTTCCTTCTTTAATGGTTAGTGTCCTGTAATCCTATGAAACTAGCCCAGTCTTCCCACCCCAGGGCAGAATCCCACTAGAATGTCCTTCACAATTGAAGACCGAAGATTGAAATTTCCCTTCCATAAACCTCATGAGAAAGCTCTGGGCAACAATCTCCCCATTCCTCAGGATAGTTGGGAAGATAATAGAGAATAAAATCTGGAATGTAGTCCTTACAGGGCATTTTAGTCCTTTGGCTTGTAGCAAAAATTTCATGCAACATCTGCAGTCCTCTCATCTTTCCCCCTCATATACATACATTTCCCTCAAAGCATTTAACACGATTCCATTGGAAGGGAGATGGCAACAGAAGTGTTTAAGATGTCTTTACTGAGCAGAACACAAGAGTATATCTAATGCACAACACCTCTAACTATGTTTTGGAGATCAGCCATTAAAATGTCCCCAGTGTTCTTGGTAAAGAGAAAGAACAGCAGCCGGAACAACAGAGGGCATATATTTTCATTACCTCAGCAGCTCAGTTAATGTCACCAACTTCAGGAAATTTTTACTGTGTTAAATGTTTTTGACTGTGAGCCAATTAATTTGTAGGGGCTAGTCCTTAGGACAAGAGCAATCTGGAATGGAAGGATTGCATTTAGGAACAAAATCATTTTAGTTCAATTGTTAAAATGTAAATATGTTGAACCAATGCTTAGATTCAAGAGACGCATAACGCATCATAATAAATGAGTCAGAACCGCAGAGTGTTCTGAAAACGCATTTTTAGTCTACTTTCATGAAAGGGCATAAATAAGATACTTGTCTATTGGAACCTGGGGAAAATTTAAAAAGGTAATGCAGAATTTCCTCAGAAACTTTAAGTGATTCTGAACTAAATTTAAATAGCATTGGAGTTTTGCATGCACACTGGAGATCCTGCTTTTCCAGGAATCTATAGGATCAAAATGTTTATGCTTAAGCTAACAACAAACAAATGACAACTGTTCATACAAAATCATATCAATTTAAGGGGGAAAACTTAGTCAGAATCATTTGTTCACCTTGCTATTTTCAGTGTTCAAGTTACAATGAATGGGGTGGGGTCATTCAAAAGTTTTAAAGGTGATTACTGGAAATATTTGCCTTGGAACAGCCCATGCATTCAGCCTATGCACATGGATCTATAAAGAGTCAAGCTGACTGTGAAGAGTTCACTGTATGTAATGAGTTAACAGTTGTGAAGTAGTGTGATAAGAAAATAATAATAGGAGTGAATCACCCGAGGACTAAAATGGTAATTTCTCAAATGCTCTGGTAATGGCTTTCTGATGGGTCTACAGCTCAGGACAAGTGTATAGCCAATGACTCTAACAAAAGGCTCGACAGAGTGATTAACAAAAGGGGGGGCGAAGCGGGAGAATGGGGTTTAGGAGTCAAAAACAAGGAGAAGGGTGCCGCCGGGAGAGATGAGGCCTGGCCTTCATTGGGAATGGAGGCACGATCCATTCCGGAGGAGACGTTAGAGGAAAGTATCAGGAGTAGTTAGAAGAGATGAACTTGTGTTTTACTCTTGTCTGTTTTGTTTTCTTGCCTTTGTAACTTCAGTTCTATGTGTGTAAATATCTTAAGCAAAGCGTACCTTACTATGCCAAGAATAGTAAAGAATTTTGATTTAAAACTTGTATTGTTGGAGATTCCTTTTCATACCCGCCTACAGCTCGAACCTCCACGCTACTGAAAAGGAGAAAAGAGACAGGTGGAAGCTTGGGTCCCAGAAAAGGGACAAGGTTGCTCTTAAAGAGGCAAGATATCTTTAAGGAGCAGAATCAGAGTGTCCAGCCAGGAAAGTGGAACTCTGAAAGTCCAGGAGTGGAACCGGGACACTGACATTCATAATAACCAAAAAGAGCATTTTCTCTTGTAGTCCTATAAAATCTTGAGAATTTGTTTTGCTTCTGTTGTCTTCCTGCAAGAGACACAAATATGCCAGTTTTGCAGATAAACATCTCATGGGAAATGAAGCATTATTAATTTATTGTAAATAATTCAACTGTATATTAACATTCCACATCTCCCTTGACTTGAAGGAGTTACTAGTCTATTTAAATTAGCTGCCCTGATAAACAAAGTATCCAGGGCATAATTTTTCTTTAGGAAAAATGAAAGCAAAAGTTTGAAAAGCAGTAACCTGCAGCCGTGACTTACATCTGTATGTCAAACAGTTCAGTACTAATCATGTAGGACTTGAAATGATGCCTCAAAATTCATTCCAGGTATTATTGACTAATAATGTACCTCATAAATACTGTTATATAAAAAAACATTATTTTTAGGATATTTAATTCTTCCTATAGACTCATAACATAAATTAGAATTTTATTAGCCTTACAATGGATATACAACCTTCTATTTCAAAATCTGGAATAGCAATGCTCACAATAAGGGGCCATTTAAATAAAGTTGAGTTCATTTCACAAAACACATTTGTTGAAATAGAAGATTTTTGCAAACTACACACTACAATAAGGAAGCCTAACATAAGTACCTGTATAAGTACATAAATAAAAATAAAACTCTACCTATAATGCGGAAAGTATGTGTGTGTTATGTATGTCCAGAAATGTTTACCCGCTTCCAGATGAGTTAGAAACTTTACACGGTGACACAGTGATAGGTCTGGCTGTACAATATACCAGAAAAATCTAAAAACACAAATTTTAAGTATTTTAAAAGTATTTTTAAAGAATTTAATAAAAACCTAGGTTTACACCTACAACTCCCAGCACGCCTTGGGCAGGAGGCTAGACTTACTCACCTTTGGCGGCCATTGTGAGTGCACAGGTTGGTGGCTGCTGCTTGTCTTTTACAACCCTGACTTCTAAGATTGGTCTCGAGCAGTCAAACCAATTCCACATAAAAGGAAACAACTCACATAAATGGGCTGCGTCCATTTGTGGTGCCTCCTCCCACCCTCTGTGTGGTTTTAAAATGTAAATAATAATAATAATAATAATAATAATAATAATAATAATAATATATTTATTTATTACCCGCCTCTCCCCCCAGATCGAGGCGGGGAACAACATCATCATAAAACACACAAAACTGACCAAAAATACACAAAACCAATACATCATTAAAACACCAATAAAACACCAATAAAACACTTAAAATTCATCTGAGTAGGCCTGCCGGAAGAGCTCAGTCTTTATAGATCATTTAAATTCCTGAAGACTTTGAGAGGCCAAACATGCTCAAAGGCACTCCGTCCTGATATCGCTGTTTTCTCAGAATCTGGGGGAAGCAAGTGTGTAGCCTTTGCCCTTAAGAGGGAAGGAGGAAGGGGAGGTACTCTGTGCATGCCCAGAAACAGACCTGACAAAGGGAGGGAGTGCCCAGCCCAGCCACGGCCCTTCAGTACAGGCTCCTGATGTAGCACTTGGTGAGTAAGAAGCACAGGCCAAGGCAGTCCCAGCAGGATTGGCTGGAGCTGGGTGCATCCACTGATAGCCACTTACCTCCCTTCATTGGTGATGCATCAGCATCAGCAACAAGAGGATGTCTCAAAGGATGCAGGCACCTGAGGGCTGCCAAAGGCATGCTGGGAGGCGTAGTACTGGTAAGTAGAGTAGCTGATTTAAAATAAAGTATGGGTGAGCAAACCCTGACCTCTCATTAACTGTCTTTGTTTTCTTACCTGACTTTCTCCAACTGGCACTAACCCTGCTCATCATTCCATTCTAGCCTCAGCTATATCAGTCAATCCTCCGTTCACTCTTCTGTCTCAATGGTATAGTCAGGCTTTTACATGAAAATCATAAACTTTATTCAGAATTCCACAAGCAGGGTGCCACAACCAAGATGGCCTGCTCTCCAGTTAAAAGGGGGGGGGGAGGAGAGAAGCAGGTTCTCAGAATGCTAAGATACTTTATTTCCAAGCCCAACACGTTTTGGCCTATGTTGTTTTTTAAGGCCTTCTTCAGGGGGTTGATAAAAAGATATCTGCAGAAATACTGTTAACAGGATTATAGAGCCTACTATCCACATTGCCCTTAAAACGACTTATATTCTGTTTAAAAACGTGTTTTTTTAAGTTGTTTAATTACGTGGTAGAACACACTGAGCAGTACTTATGTTTCACAGTGACTGCTTCCTCCGTCCTCAAAGTGTTCACTGGTGTATTACAGGGTTAATTCCTTGACTCTTCTTCTTTAGTTTTTGTTTTGCAGGCTGCTTGAGTTACGGAGACAGAAGTGGGTGGGTCAAGCAGCCTGCAAAACAAAACCGAAAGAAGAAGAGTCAAGGAATTAACCCTGTAATACACCAGTGAACACTTTGAGGATGGAGGAAGCAGTCACCATGAAATGTAAGTACTGCTCAGTGTGTCTTACCACGTAATGAAACGCCTTAAAAAAACACATTTTTAAACAGAATATAAGTTGTTTTAAGGGCAATGTGGATAGGCTCATAGTCTCTGACGATAATTACTGGCAACTGCCTCAGTTGCTAGGCCCTGTCGGGAGCAGGCCCATTGCTAACGTCAACCAAGCAAACGGTCAGCCAGCCAGACTTCACTTCCCATGAGCTTCAGCAGCAAAATTCCCATTGGGCAAGTCAGGCACCACAGCAAAAGGCATTCCGGGAGTTGTAGTTTTTGTTTAAAGGTTAACTCAGGCCTAGCACTGGCCGGCTACTTTAAGATATTACCTCACAGACATATATTTTAGGGGGTCCAAGCAACACCAGGTAGAAACTTGAAATATGGCATGCTGATAGGTCTGGCTATCAGAAAAATCTAAAACCATGACATTTTGGATTTTAAGTATTTCTATGTTAGATAAAAGGGCCAAGTCACCAGAGGCCTTCACCATCTTGGCTCTCTGCTAAAACCTGTTGAATGTAGATATTATACAGTAAATTATGCCAATAAAGTATTCTGTGTTCTGGCTGCTTTCCTTTTTTCATAATAATAACTTTAGAGCACATGCTTACAACAGTTCCTCACGTTCATTAAGATCCACTTCCCTACTATAAGATATTCATATATCTGGGCAATACCGGGTCTAATTTGAAAATATATATTTTAGGTTTGGATCTTTTTTAGCTCATAGAAAGGGTGTTGTGTGTTCTGACTTTTTTTTTGAAGTTTAGACAGCTGCTCCAGCCAAGGCATGATGGGAGGTGTAAGTATTTCAGATAAAACAAAAAATGTGGCTTATCATGAAGCTCTAAATTAAAATACAGTTCTTATTAACACAATTTTCCATTTATTCTAACAAAACAATTTAAGAACTCAACCAAACTAAAAAAACCAACCAACCTAAGTTGCAGAGAAATTCATTATTTATCAAATAAATGTCATAAACATTATTCACGGACCCGAGCAACACTGGGCATATCAGCTAGTAAATAAATAAAGGGGGGAATGCAACCAAACAATACAGGCACTCAAATAATGGCATGTGCTTGTGTGATGGAGATAAATATCTGCCTACAATTGTACAAGGTTTGGCAAATTTTGCTCTCTATTTTGGAATATTTCTATAATACATATAATAGAACAGAGTTTCATATTTATTTTCTAAATACTTCATTGGCCCTGTTCAGACAACACCGTTAACCATGCTATTAACCATTTTGTGGTTAAGCAGGATTGTTGATTGTGTCATCTGACATGTTTTCTTAAACAGGTGCCTCCACTAACCACATTGTGGTCAGCGTCACTAACCACATTATGCAGCATGGTTAGTGGCACTAAATTTGGTTAAAGGTGTCATCTGAAAGGTGAAATCATAGAGCTTCCTGTATAGAGCATCAAGAATTGCCCTGGCTGCTCTAGCCTCTGGTCTCTATCACTGCTCCAGACTGCTGCTTTGCTTATGCGTTCGTTGCGGCTGCCATTTCACTTAATCGGCTCCAATTTTGCACTGGAAATTTTATTTTAACAGGTGTGTTCTGTACATATTTCTACTTCACTCTCCCCTGGCACTTTGTAAACTCATTGCAGCGCCATTACAACATCACTTGTCTACGTCTCAATAGGGCAGACGTCTGTACATCGTATGAGTGGAGGCACTCATGTCACCAGAACATTTGGCAACAAGGCTAATGGGAAGCGGCCAAGACACTGAAAATGGCCAACAGCATCAGCTGGTGCTGCCCAACACACTCAAAATGGCCACCATGCTTACAGATGACATCTAAGAGCAAACACATTGCGATCCTGCTTCAAGGGCAAGGCACATGCACACTAGGATGGTGGGGGAGGGTTCCCACCAAAACGTTCCTTAGCTATACAATCTTTCCAAAATGAGGTCCCACGCAGAGCCCATATGTGTGATGCACAGAGACCACGACGAAGAATATACCGTATTTCACTGAATCTAAGACTCCATCGATTCTAAGACACACCTTAAGTTAGGGCCACTGTCAGGAAAAAAGCATTGCATCGATTCTAAGATGCACCCCATTTTCAGACACGTTAATATTGGGGATAAGCGCATCTTAGATTTGAAGAAATACGGTAGGGCTATGCATGCCCCCCCTCGACTCTCCACCCGGGGACCTGCTGGGCCAGGCCGGCCCAGGCATGAGTCCCCCTCCTCCCTTCCCCACTCACTGCCAGTGCCGGCCTGGTCCGCCAGCGCCGGGGAGGCCACTGCCAGCGAGGAGCTGCTGCCGCGGCAGCAAAGAATGGCCTTCCCTACTCACCTCCATTGCCGTCCTGGTCCTCGCCGCCAGCGCCGCTTGCAGCAGCCTCCCCAGCTCATCCACTGCCACTGCAGCCATCGCCCTGGGCTAAGATTCGCCTCACTCCCCCCTTCGCTGCCCCATCGCGGGCAACCCTCCTCAGACCCCTGATGAGGCACTGTTTTCGTCATTGTCGTCGGTCCCTCAGTCCGTCCGGGGGGGGGGGGGAGGCAACGTTACGAAGGCAGAAGAGGAGGAAGAAACGGAGGGACTGAATAGAAAGGAATCAACTGAGGGGAGGCCACTGCCGCCTCATCGCCCGCCCCACACTGCGTGTGGCAGCCGCTCCGTTTCCTCACCAACACACCACAAAAAAAGGAGGGTGGCAGCTGCACCAACCGCAGCAACAGCAACGTCGAAGGAAAAGAGCCCCTGAAGAAAGATGCTCAGGAGGGCAGGTTAGTTTCTACTTTGTAGTAACGCCACGTTTCCAGCCGGGGAGGCCGCTGCAAGCGAGGAGCCGCTGCCACAGCAGCAAGGACTGGCCTTCCCCCATTGCCGCCCTGGTCCTCGCCTCCAGCACCCTGGATTTCACAGCCTGTGGCTTGGCTTACAAATACAAGCCAAGCTGGGGGTCTGGGGAAATCCAACAAGTCCAAAAAAGGCTGGATTCCCCCGATGGAAATTGAGGCTCTCAAAACTGTCAGCCTATCTACACTACTGCTCTAAAACGGTTTAAAACGGTTTAAAATGGTTTATAACAGTTTTGAGAACTGTTGGGGCCCAAGACACACTCCATATACAGTTTTCAGAACGTTTTCAAAGTGTTTTATCCTGCGTGTGTAGATAGGCTCTATGTGGACAGAATGCTGGGCTAGATGGACCTTATTCTGATCCAAAAAGGCTTTTTTGTGTACTTACACTTCTTGCTCACTGTCCTCTCTTTGTTCTCGTTGTGTTCAACAAATACATGGGTGCCAGTGGTGGAGGGGTGCCTTTATGATATATGGGCATATGGTGTCAGTAGGGGGTATAAAATCATGTAAGTGCTGTAAGCTGTGATGTTGCAGCAATAGAAGTAGTATATCTGCAGCTGACAGATTTTTCAATACTACCCAGAATAATTTTGGGGGAAATATCAACCCAGAAGGTTTAGCACGCTTTGACATCAATATCTTCCCAACCTATCCTGGTAGCAGAGCTCTTTAAAAGATTGCTAGGGGTCATATACACCTAGCTTTAGATATTTTCAGTTGCCTTGATCAGAATTAGCCAGTTCTGCAGGAAGAGGTTTTACATATTGCCAAATTCTGAGAAAGGCTAGATGGCCTTGGGTAAATTCACTAGTTTTGATAGAAAGCTCGCACTCCCAGGTGCCTGATTCAAATTGCTTTGAAGTAATGGAGATTTTCTCCATTGGTCTTAAAAGTTCCCACAACAGACCCTAAGACTAGAGCTCAGCAACGGGAAGCCTGCTGTCAGTTGCTGCTGGGAAAAGTGCCCAAGGCATCTCTCATTATAACCATAGGAGGACGTAACAAAACTTTGAACAGTGAGAAGTTTTGTTTCGTGGGAGTTACATAGTACTGTATGTAATGAAGTAGTATAGACAGTCCTCTATTCTTTTGACCTGCTCTTAATACACTTATCTGACTAGTTTTCCACTTTCATTGATCAGGAGGCTGAGAATTAAAATTATGCATTATGACGTAAGGATTTTAAGAGGTGGGTTTCAAACTTTCTGCCTTTAGGGATCCCTTTCCACACTGACTTGCCTACTGAGGAATCACTTTTTCTCACAAATAGAGGAGTGGAATAGTCTGCAAATTGTACATTTTTTTCATAAAAGCACCAAATGCATGCCTTTCGTGGATCATGTTAAGATATGCAGGCATGTGGTGTAGCACATGTATGCAGATGCATGGCTGATTGTGTGTGGTGTAAATCATGACAATTCATATAAGAATTGTGCACTTTTTTGGAGCAGCACCAAATTTACATCATTTGTAGACTAATATTTAATAAATGTTCATCTGCACACATGTACAATAACACATGCCTCAACACCTGAAAATGATCACTATATATGGGCCCACAAATGGTAAATGTGGTGATTTTATGGAAAACTGTACAATTTGCCTATGAGTCTCTGACTCTGTTCAGCTGGCATGTTAAGCCATGGTAATTAAGCATTTTGAGCTAAACATTTTGGCTTAGCATGTCATATGAACCATTCCACATAAACATGCTCACTAACCATTTGCTACAAGGGGGTTAGTGGCCTAACCATGGCTTAGTGTGTTGCCTGAACAGGCCTACTGTGATTTATACCATGCTCAAACAGAATCATTATTTCAATTGGTTGCATAAAAAAATGATCATTATGCATTAGTCTACAAATGGTAAAAAATAGGTGCTTCTCTGAAAAAGTGCATATTGTTGTGATTAAGTGGCCAGGCCGCCACACTAAGATGGCTCTGTGGCATAGGATGTAGGCTAGAGTATAGGGAGTGTAGGCTAGATTTATTGGTCCTTGTTATTGCCCAACTCATCCAATATTTTTGTCTCTCCATTGCAGGAAAATACAGGTAATGGTGGGGATGATAGTGGCTGGCAAGCTGATTTTCAAAGATGGTGGCCCACCATGAGCAATTTTCTATCTTTGAACCCTCTGAGAGGCTCCCAAGGAATATCAGTGTGTGTAAACCATTAAGTTAGAGTAACAATGTTTCTTCTTTTCTGCATATTAGAAACTCAGCTAACAAAAGAAGCAAATCCACTTTGCTGAAGCTTCTAGCACAGAAAAGCCATCCAAGTAGCACAAATATGTACAGAAGCAAAATTTAGAAGCCTATGCTTCTTTAATGGAGCCTTTAATGAACAGGCGCTTTCTGTGGGCGTTTGAGATGGGGTGAAAGCGGAATTGCCTGATGTAGATTAGCAGTCCTACAATTGGAAAACTGGGAGGGGGGACCCAATCCAAATAATAAATCAATTTAAAGTAGTATCTGCTAAGCATCCAAGCACAAATTAGAAATTACTAAATGCTTTTATTCTTCATTTTTAAAACTGTACTGATAATGTTAATTATACCAACATCATGATTAATGGCACGTCTACTGCAATTATTTAGCAAATTAGGTAGCAAACTTTCAAACCCCTAATAGTAAGAGAAGGAGCTATTTAATCAATACAGCATCAGAGCCAACTTTATATGTGCATGGTATGAAGCACAGTGTAATTGTAAAATGTAATGGATGCACATCCCTCAAAAAGAGGAGCTTCTTTTTATTTTACCAAAGGAAAAGAACAAACAGGGGGGCAACATGTGGTCTCCAGTGGGAGTTTTGTGGTCCCCACTGGGTCCCCTTCCTCTGTGGCACAGCCTCCACCATTGCGCTGAGGGGTGCATATCTCTTCTGGGAATCAAGGCACATGCATCCCACAAGCCTTATTTCCCACCAGAATCACTGGGAATTCAGCCATGTAACCACTTCTGGTTGCAGTGGAGGGGAGGTGTGCATCTCTGGATGGTTCTGGAGAGGATCCAATATGCCCCCAACTATTTGAAGTTGCCTCCCTTGTATTTTTTTATCATACCCTTTATTGCCCACCAGCATTATCTCATTACATTTTAGCATTTATTGGGTGATAAAAAAAATCCATATCTTATCTGTTTTATAGATGAAGGCATGTATTAAATCAACTAATCACACCAACAGCATAAAGACATTCTTCCATTTCCGTGATTCAATTCAATATACAAGAAGGAGGAAAAATTAGTATCTGGAAAGACTTGCTGCTAGACGGCATCTAATAGTTTGAGTTTTCTTTTGCATGTTCCCACTTAATAACATAATAATAATAACAATTTATTTCTTACCCACCTCTCCGTCTGGATCGAGGCGGGGAACAACAACATGATAAAATACATAAAACATGACACATATTATTAAAACTGCATAAAAAATCCTAAAACATCCTAAAACATCCTTGACAAATTGTAATTCCTGGTTCAGAATACAAACTTTGCCAACTTGTAATGGTCACCTTCAGTACAAAGGTATGATATCCCTCGAGTCCTTCAACTCAGATTCTATTCCAGGGGTGGAAATGTGTGGCCCTCTAGCTGATGTTGGATTCCAATTCCCATCATGTCTAGCCAGAATGGCGAATGGCCAGGGATGATTAGAATTGCAGTTTCTCACTCGTGTTCTAACCCATTCTGGAGAAGACCTTTCCTCTCCTCAAAGCCTAGTTACTTGGTGGTAAAACAGGAAATGAAACTAGTGAATCAATCTACAACAGTAGGCTGACCATATGAAAAGGAGGACAGGGCTCATGTAACTTTAACAGTTGTAGAGAAAAAGGAATTTCAGCCAGTGTCATTTGTATGCAATTAGTTCCTGGTGAAATTTCCTCTTCTTCACAACAGTTAAAGGTGCAGGCACTTATACTAGAGTGACCATATACAAAAGAAAGCAGGGCTCCTGCAATTTTAACTGTTGTGATGAAGAGGGGATTTCACCAGGTACTAATTGCATACAAATTACACTGGCTGAAATTCCCTTTTCTCTACAACTGTTAAAGTTACATGAGCCCTGTCCTCCTTTTCATATGGTCAGCCTATACAACAGCCTATCTGGTCCATTCCCTAGCCATTCACAGATTTTGAACATCTGGATATAGACACTGGAGCATCCATTTTCCAAGTATCCAAGAGTTCCAGGAATGCTGCCATGAAGTAACCAGATGTTGGGCCTTTTCTGTAGCAACACCCACCATTTGTAAAATCCTCCCTCATGTTGTTTGGGAGGAAAAAAATGTGGCATCTTTTAAATGCCTCCTGATGATATTATTGGAAGGCACAGACTGCTACAGATTGCCATGCATGTACAGTGTGGACTAGACCCCATGCACCCAGTATATTTACTTGCCACCATCCTCAACTGATACAGTGGTAGAGGACATACCCCTATATTTGCTGCAACTGCTTTTTAGTGAATTTGGCTATAGGGGAAAATTCCCACTGGTTTTCCTTCACATTCAGGTAGGTTGGTGGTAGTGGTTATATTAGGCTGACCAGATAAAATCCAGGTCAGGGCTCCTGTAACTTTAACAGTTGTAGAGAAAAGGGAATTTCAGCCAGTGTCATTTGTAGGCAATTAGTTCCTGGTGAAATTCCCTCTTCATCACAACAGTTAAAGTTGCAGGCACTATACTAGAGTGACCATATACAAAAGAAGGCAGGGCCCCTGCAACTTTAACTGTTGTGATGAAGAGGGAATTTCACCAGGAACTAATTGCATACAAATGACTCTGGCTGAAATTCCCTTTTTTCTACAACTGTTAAAGTTACATGAGCTCTGACCTGGATTTTATCTGGTCACCCTAGGTTATATGTAATCCTTCATCCCATCATGGAAACTGGGTTTTCCAACATTAATTCCAGCAGATACAGGATATATATGAAATACATAGACACATATGAGTCCTGCCTTCTAACAGAACAATATTATGGAGAACAAATAGAATGATTCCACACACACACACACTACCTAATTTTTTACAGAAATATCATTTTTAAGAAGGCTATTCAAATAAAGAAGCTAAATGAATATTTATTGAAACTCCATGTATGTTTTTGTCCTTGAAATATGGGAATATTTGATCAGACATTGCTTTCATTTACATAGAAAATCAATGAAAATCCATCATTTAGACATATGTTAAGTGAAAACAGTTTCTGCAGTAATAAACTAGCATCTTCTGAATTAGTTCAAGGTCTACACTGCAACCACTATTTCATTAGCATAAAGAATGCAAAATTGCACAGAATAAATATCTTTTCAAAACATCTCAGCAGGTAATAAACCTAAATCTAATTAGTGTCCTTTCTGCTGTTTGTAATGTGTCACACTTAACGGAACATGTATCACACGGCAGTTGATTTGGTACTTATAAAAAAGTTTATAATATTATGTAAAGTAAATTTTCACACTAGAATAATCAAAATGCCAAATAATTATCAGTAATGGTAACTTGAACAGATAATAGTCCTTTCCAGGAGGGCCTTGAAACAAATCTGAAAGCCTGATTAAAGAGATCACAACAGAACAATTAAATAGGTATCAGCTTTCACGATATTCAAAAAAAAAAGTCTATGTCCCTTCTGAAGTATTTTACTGGGATGCTGTTGAAGACAATTGAGTGAATCCTTGATCATTAAGCCAAGATTAGAGATGTATGAGAGTTTCATTTGAGTTTGTTTTTACTTTGAATTAGCCCTGTTCACAACCCTGAACATGAATGCAAATGGGAGCCCAATTTTCCAGAAATGCTGGCAGTTGCATTACAAAAATGTGCACTTTTACACTTTAGTCTATACAGGCTGCAGTGTGCATTTTGTGTGCACAGTTTAAAAATATGTGCCAAAATATGTACACTTTTTTTGCGTCAAAAGGAGGGGGAGCTCATGTTCAGGGACAGAAATGAGATGAATCAAGGTCAAAGGTGAAAATAGGAGAATCTCAATGTGCCCAACCCTTACGGATTCTCCCATCCCTAAACCAAGATGATCCTTTCAGTCTTATAGGTGAACAAACTATTGTTTTATGTAATTGCATGTTTTTCAGCGGAAAACCACAGCAGTTGCAAAGAGGCACAAAACTAGAATTCTTAAGTGTTAAGTTCAAAGGTGCTAGGATCAGAAACTCAATATGGACACAGTTGTATCAATGGTGCCCTCACTGCTAGGCAGCCTTTAAACTTGGAGGTTTTTGAGTTTCCTATGCCCTGCCAGGCTGAAGCTGGCATGGCAGGAGGAGCAGTGGAGGAAATATTTGGCTCCCTGACCGCCATCTTTGGTGATTTCCACTAGATGGGCTTTTTTAGCCCATCTAGCAAAGGTGCTTTGGAAAGGGAGGGAAGACTCTCAAGTCTCCTCCCCACTGTGTCCACTAGATTACCCCCTTTGCTTGTCCCCTGAGGTTGCTTTTCCAAACTTGGAGGGCACCTGTCATGGTTCTTTCCACCCCAGCTGGGATGGGGAGGGTGGAAGATCACTTACTCCCCCTTCTTCCAAGGGTGAAGAACTGTCTCTGACCTCAAAAGTTTTTTTTCTGAGTAATCGTATGGTCCCTGGGATGCTTTCCCCTGCATCATAGGATTGCTCTTTGGCAAAAATCTAAGCAATCTTATATTATGTCATAGTGTCTGGTGCTTAGTGAGCACCACTTAAAAAACAAAAAGAACAAACAAATGTTAAGATTCCTATCACATCAACAGCTGCTAGTTGATACTAGAAATTATGAACTGGGATTACATGCAAAATGGGGAAAAAATAACAGTTTGATTCCCTCAAAGTGCATCCTCTTTTACCAAAAAATGCTATCTGTCATAGGCTGAAGGATTAACAGGAGTTATTTTATGCTAGGAAAGTACATGCATACGAGGAACCATCACTTCAACCTCAATGTAAAAGAAAAGAGCATGTGGTATCCAGACAATTTTCAGATTAACTGACAACACAAGATTCATAGCTAAAGAAATAAGACTATGAAGTTGGAGCAGCAGATAAAAAGGTAAAAAACAAACCCAATGATGTGGCACTTATTTCTCAGACATTCTTTTTCCAGTGCTGAAGCAAAAATATAAATGAGAGAAAGTTCTCGCTAGGATCAAAAGCACCTAACAACAGCCCAACCCCATTAGGAGTGATAAATCACTTTTGAAACCGATAGGAGTTTCAAAAGCAATTTCTGACATGGTATGGTCTTCTGTTCAAAGAAAGAAAGAAAAAAAATCAAACATACCACTGGACCTTTGGGTGCACCTAACGTAGCTCTTTGGATCCTGGCTGCCAAGTTTCCCGGTCATATATTATTAGCCTATGCGGTGTCTATGAAATAGAATTTCCACACTGAGAGCCTGTGGATAGTGCTGGCCTTAAATAATTGGATACAGGGATTCAAAATGATGACCTTAGGAACAGCTGTCAGCTTCAGTTTTCTACATGCTGATAGATTTTTAATTCATCATATCCAGAGGTCCTGAAGGAAGTCCCCCCCACCCCATATTATAATGTCTAGAATCCTCACCTACATTCTGCTATATCATGAGGATAGTTTTTCTTGCTCATTCATCTGGAGTTATTTGCTCTGTAGGTGCCTTCTATTGTACACCAGCTCACTGTTTATAGCAGCGTGCATTTCACAGGTTGATTTATAGGGCTGGAAGATGGACAAGATGGCCTGTTGATCACATCCACATTTATGATTTAACAGAGATCTGTCTTTCCATGACAAAGGTTTGTTCTGTAATGTTACCTATTACCTATGTGATACCACCAGACAGCTGGATGTAGAAATGGATGGAATTGCTTGGTTCTGATCCAGAAATGCTATGGAGGAAACAATTTGTTTATTTTTATTCTACTGGATGTCTGGATACAACACTGGAATTTGGTGAATTTTGAAACTACAGCTAGGCCTTGCTAATCATACATATGCGCCTCCATTAAGGCACACAGGTATTATGAAATCTACAAATACCATGTGTCTTGGTGAAATCAAACATAGCTTGGGGGTGTCCTAAATTCCACCAGATGCTGGAGCCCTAATTATATCAATTAAATTGGTTTTAAACTAGATTTCTGTAAGATCTCTTGCTAGATGAATGAGAAACCAGAATATTTAACTTGAAAGGCAATTACTAAGTGTTTGAAATAAGTGTTTGGTCTCCCTGGTACTATGATATTATATATATATATATATATATATATATGAATTCTAACTTGAGACATTGGCACTTTTGTCACACAATCCCCAGACTACTAAGGACAGACAAGGTAATTTATTATCTTTTTTTTGACAGCAGTCTCCTTGATAGCTCAGGAGGATGTCTGGATATTAACATAGTAGGACACCAGTGTGATTAATTTATTGAAGCTATTATATACAGTATAACTCAGAGAGATGAGAAACTCTTCAAAGAATTGAGAGAAGTCCAGTTCTGACATGTCACATTTATTCTCCCAGGTGTAAATTCCATATGTATCGAAATGAACATCAGTGTATCATCCAAAGCCAAACCATTACACTATCTCTAGACTGGCTCCACATATTCTTTCACATGCCAGGGCACCCAAAATGCTTCTACCCAAGTGCTGTTTTCTAAGGATGCTGGTTGCTATAGTCAGAGGCTTTAGAACATGGTACACTCTAATAATTTTCTCTGCTGCCCTTGAAAGCACCTGAGGCAATATAGGCAACATAACAAAACTAAAATTAAACCAAATAATAAAACAATAAAACCAACCAAGCAATAAATCCAAATAAAACATCATAGTCACAATTAACAGTATTGAAGGGAAAAGTCTTTAATTATCCTCCAAAATATAGCACAATATGTATATTTCACTAACTTCCAAAAAGAAAGAACACAAGATTAAAAAAACTGAACATGGAAGAAAGCAAAACTGACAGATTCGTCCATTCATGCAGAGGGCTTTCAGTGCTTAGCTCTTAAAAGTCCGGCTTCAACTCTCTGTGTATTCAGCCATGTCTGTGGTGCTGAATGAGGGTTGCCACTTCTGTTTTCTGATAGACCCTTCATCTTTAACAGCTGTGTGGCAGGTGGGTAGGTACAACATGGTCCTGTCCATGTTCAGAACAGCTGTACCTATTGAATTTGGCCAGTATTGCTGAGAATTTTGTTTAAGTCCAGGTTCGGTAGTCGTTTATCAGAATTCACAAATTCTTTCATATTCGGGCTAGAAACAACTCGATTTTTAAAAACAAACAAAAAACAGTCTATCCCTAGAATTGCCCAATCATGGGTTTATAAAAGTTTCCAAACACAGGTGTGCAAATTTCACAAGCTCATAGTTGGCATTCCAATACCTCCCCATGGGTTCTCCCAGCAAAAAAAAGAAAGAAAAAAAAGTGTCCCTGCTTAGTAAAGGGTGTGGTCTTGGGTACTATCCAATGTTAATTCTACTTAGAGTAGACCCTTTGAAATAAATGGGGCCTGTTAGAATAACATTGACTACAACCAATTGCATCTGTTGCCTAGGACTGCTGCCTCTCTATCTCACCTCAGAAGGATACCATGATTAATGGTATCGAAAACTGCCGAAGGTTGAGCAGAGCTAACAGGGCACATTCTCCCTGCCCATTTCCTGGCATAGATCATCTACCAAGGTGACACAAGAAGTTTCTGTCCCATGACCAGGCCTGAAGTCAGACTGAAACGAATCTAGGTAATCCATCTCATCCAGATATCCTTGGAACTGAGAAGCCAGCACATGCTCTAGCAACTTGCCCAAGAATGTAATACTGAAGACTGGCAGGAAATTATCCAATGCAATGGGAATTCAGGGAAAGCTTTTTAAATTTTAATTACTCTTTTGGGCAAGATGGAACCACACCTTGCTGTAAAGAAGCATTCACCACTACCATTACCTACTCAGCCAGTCCTCCCTGAATTGACTGGCTGAGTAGGACTGGCTGAATGGACTGGCTCTTGCTTGTCCAGTTATAATTGATAATTTTCAATTTCTACAATTTGTGCTGTGCATCAACTATGGCATTCAAGTCAATGGATATATGCTTTATGTTCAGGAATTTAAAGATCTCTTAGTGCAAAACTTAACTGTAACCTCCAGTACAATGACTGAATCAGAGTTTGCAGTATCTTCAGAGAGAATGGGAATAAAACTGATAATTAATTGCATCCACTAGCAGCACACCTATAATCTGGAGATCTCAAGCACTCTCCAGAATTAATTCATTAAGCTTCACAGTACCCCTGTGAAGGAAATAAGTACATTATTATACAAGTTTCATAGATGAGTAAACTAAGGCCTGCAATTAGAACAAACCACGGTAGCACAATAACAATATCGGCCCAGCATGACTCAATAGCAAAATACCCAGATGCTGTGATTGGTTCTATTAATAAGGGATACAAACAAAACAACATTCCACTAAGAAAACTAGCTGTACATCTTCTTAATATGTACAATTTTAATCAGACAAAGAGACCAATAACTACAAATCTAACGTGCAATGCAAAAACACGGCTATGGCTATGGTACTCAACATGTTAATTGGTTCTCCTTGAGGTAACGTATGCCATCAAAGGGGCTTTGTACTTTTGGAAGTGCCAGAAGTCTGTTTCTAATCTGCCCAGAGAACACTTACTTTTGAGTGGATTAAAAATAAATAAATAAATATTTTCTTTGCCTTTTCCTATGCTAAACTAGGAAACATGGCTCTCTGTCATATAGAATTTATAACTATAATTGTCAAAAATACTATAATTGTCCTTACACAAATTTAAACCACAAATTATAAATATTAAATTTAAACAACTACCACCAACAGCAATACATACAGTTATTAAACCATTAAAACTAAGCAATGAAAGAACTGGGCATGTTTAGCCTTGAGAAGATTGAGGGGAGACATGATAGCACTCTTCAAATACATGAAAGGTTGTCACATAGAAGAGGCCCAGGATCTCTTCTCGATTATCCCAGAGTGCAGGACATGGAATAATGGGCTCCAGTTACAGGAAGCCAGATTCTGGCTGGACATCAGGAAAAACTTCCTGACTGTTAGAGCAGTACAACAATAGAACCAATGACCTAGGGAGTGTGCAATTCTTAGCTACTCATGTTTAAATATGCTTAGTTACAGTTCCTAATATTTAAGAGTGTCTCCCCCAGCCAAATAAACTCTCAATAGTGTTTCTGTCAGAGTAGATTTCCCTAGCCACCTCAGCCAATCACTAACACCCAGGAACAGGTACTGTGTAGCACTCTTCCTCTGCCTCAAGTTCCTCCTGCTCACTCTGGCTTCTAAGATAGTTCAGATGTTTCAAAGACTCTAATGGGTTCTGTGGCCTGTTTTAGCTTCACCATAATCTCACAACATGGGTTTCTCCTTTCCTCTGGCAAAAGCTCTGGTCTTCTTGTTTCTCCCCAGCAGGATTCTCTCAAACTGGAAGACTTAGTCCTTTCTGAGCTCTGCTCCATCCAACCACCAGTTCAGGTCCTCTTCCAACCAGTTTCCAACTAGCAGTCAACAGTCTTTGACCAGTCTCTGACCAATCATGTTCATACCCCTGACAGGACCCTCACCTATTGGTCTTTTCAGTGATCAATCAGTTGTTGTACATGGACCTTCTAACTACCAATCAAATTTTTTAACCCCATGACCAATCAAAATTGTATTTTACTATTCGCTTAGTCCATATATCAGAAAGGCAGCTTCATCTGCTAGAGATTTTCAGCTTGAAGGTTCCCCCTCCCCGTTAACAACTGTCACTAAAGCAGCCATTTATGCTCGTTGTCTAAATGGATCTAGTATTTTACTGAAACTGTTTTTAAGCTATCTAAAGTGCTTTAAATTTTGTATGTTTACATTTTTATGCTGTATTTTTATGCTGTATTTTTATGCTGCATTTTATTATCTTTGAAATGTTGTAAACCGCCCAGATAGCTTTGGCTATTGGGGGGTATAGAAATGAAATAAATAAATAGGTGAATAAAGCCCAATACCAGGCTGACCATATGAAAAGGAGGACAGGGCTCCTGTATCTTTAACAGTTTCATAGAAAAGGGAATTTCAGCAGATGTCATTTGTATATAAGCAGAACCTGGTGAAATTCCCCCTTCATCACAAAGTTAAAGCTGCAGAAGCCCTGCCCTCTTTTGTACATGGTCAAAAGACAGGGCTCCTGCAGTTTTAACTGTTGTGATGAAGAGGGAATTTCACCAGGTTATATATGCATACAAACAACACCTGCTGAAATTCCCTGTCCTTTGCAACTGTTAAAGATACAGGAGCCCTGTCCTCCTTTTCATATGGTCACCCTGCCCAATACAGAGTAGCAGAGGACAGCTTCTGGCCTACTTGGTTAAACTAGGCTGACCATCTGAAAAGGAGGACAGGGCTCATATAACTTTAACAGTTATATGCAATTAGTCCCTGGTGAAATTCCCTCTTCATCACAACTGTTAAAGGTGCAGGCACTATACTAGAGTGACCATATACAAAAGAAGGCAGGGCTCTGCAACTTTAACTGTTGTGATGAAGAGGGAATTTCACCAGGAACTAATTGCATACAAATGACACTAGCTGAAATTCCCTTTTCTCTACAACTGTTAAAGTTATATGAGCCCTGTCCTCCTTTTCAGATGGTCAGCCTAGTTAAACATTAGAAAGCATAAAGAATGGGGGGGGGGGAGGAAAGAGTTTCTTTATACTTGCCACTACCATCACCTGTGCTTTCACAGAGAATGCCAACTATGAAAGGCGTCACACTTGGTCCTTTGTTGAGAGGTGTCACCCCATCCAGAACTCCTTGCGACTCTCAATTGGTAGGTTGGGAAGATTCAATTCCTAGGGTGACCAGATAAAATCCAGGTCAGGGCTCATGTAACTTTAACAGTTGTAGAGAAAAGGGAATTTCAGCCAGTGTCATTTGTATGCAATTACTTCCTGGTGAAATTCCCTCTTCATCACAACAGTTAAAGGTGCAGGCACTATACTAGAGTGACCATATACAAAAAAAGGCAGGGCCCCTGCAACTTTAACTGTTGTGATGAAGAGGGAATTTCACCAGGAACTAATTGCATACAAATGACACTGGCTGAAATTCCCTTTTCTCTACAACTGTTAAAGTTACATGAGCCCTGACCTGGATTTTATCTGGTCACCCTACAATTCCCCTACCTTTAATTTGATTATAACAAAAACTGGGAAACTGGACTAGATGAAGGAAAATACCCTCATGTTTACTGGCCATCCACATTACATTTTTGGTTCAGCCTGAAAGCAGAATTAGCAGAACTCAGAATTGTAAGTACATTGTGAAATCACAGGAAGGCTGTCTGTATTAAAAGACAGGAGCAATTACAAAGTAGCCATTAATCACAGTGAAAGAAGTTCTTTATAGTCTCTGTATAATCCTTCCATACATCCAGTATCACAGGATATTCTACTGCTGTCAAAATAGGACCGCTAAATAGTATTGAGACAAAAATCTTCAGATAAGCTCCTACTCAGAAAGGATAATTGTGATAACGAAAAAGGACTGATTTCCTCACTCCTACGTTTCTCTCTGCACCATCGTAAAATCAATTTGCTGACAGCTGATTAAAAGCTTTCTAATGATTTCAAATAGGTTCCATGATACAAAATGATTGTTGTTTTACATCTGTAACTTTCACAACTTTTATAAGCTGTAATGACAGCACTCAGATGGTATGCCCTAAAGAGAAATACTTTTAAGTATGATTCATAACCTTTCAAACTGCTCCTTTTTATTCTTTAAGAATGAATGAAAAAGTTATTTCTATGCACTGTCATCCCGTTTGGCAAACACTCTTTTGTCCATTTGGAAAACACTGCAGCCTTTCTTTTAGTTCCCTTTATTGTGTGCACCATGAGACTGGCATGTGGGCTGAATTGCTATCACTATGCCAGCATTAGAGCTGGTGTAGTTAATTCATCCCCACTGAGGTCAACAGGAGGAAAAATGAAAAAATACAGTAGTACACGAGAGGGGGAAAGGAACAAGCCTTCCCCACCACACCCACCCACCTTCTACCCTAGATGACTTGAGCCAGAAGGACTGAGGAATTGGTGGTAACCACGACATGGAATCTCACTCCTTGACCTTGATAGAATTGCTCGGTAAGTGTGTTGTAAATATGTAATGTTACAACAGGAAAGGCTTACCTGGTCAGAGGATGGTTCACTTTGCATCATGCATCAGGCTCCACAACTTATTATCCAGGAAGGCAAAAGCAGTCCACCAAACATATATTGCGGAATAGTAGGCTGTATTCCAGAGAATATTTAAAGACAAAATACTTGCATGGCTGATTTATTCTGACAGTTTTTGTTTTTCTGATGCCATGCTTAGAGTATGCTATAGTTGCAGGTGCAAGACCCAGCCTTCTGAAGAATGATAGACAAATCTGCCAGTTTTGTTTTTTCCTCAGTTTCCCATTTTTCCAGTTTTAAGTACAGTTTGTTTTCAACGTTGAGGTTTTTTTAAAAAAATGCACTATTTTTAAAAATACACAATCTATGCATCTATTTGCATATTTTTGATTAGAGAACTCCATTGCAAAATTCAGGAAAGTGTGAATTTTGAGGGGTAACTGAATTTTGGCTTGCATATTGGTCTGAAATTGCTAAATTCGGTAAGTTTGCATTTCAATGTGGATTTCTCCTCCATGCCTACCCATGAACAGCTGATATATGCCTTCTTTTTTACTGGAGCAAAGGTGATGTCTGTAGTCTACTCATACATGTAAGCTTCTCCCAGTTCTGTTACCAGGGCCAGTATCAGCAACTGGGTAGCTTACAGGGCCCCAGTGGCTTTGACTAGCCTACTGATGATACCTACCTTGAGCTCTTATTAATATTTTTTTCTAACTTGGTACTCCCTATAATGCCCATGACCAACTGACTTCACTGGGGTCTATCCCCATGTAGGGGTGTCAGAATTTTGGGGAATCTGTCCTATGTATGTTTCATGGAGTGTGTGGTGTCCTTCTTTCCAGTATCCATTCAAATACAGATTCTATTTTTTTCCATTATGCAGAAAAATATGCAAATAATTCCTTAAGAAAGATTCAGTTGACATCATTTTTGTTAGTATGTAACATTTAGCGGATTGTCCCCCATTCCATTCAACTTTTCCCCGTGTATATTTTCTGGGTTGGCATATGTCTCTGGAGAAACTTGTGTGTATTCCTGTGAATAAATTTGCATAAATTACTGGGGAAATCTGAAAGCCCACGGACTCTGCACAACTTGGGAAGGCCATTCTGCAGCAGATACCACAGGTCAGATTCTTAGACATCTGAATTCATTTTAGTCCATCTCAAATTTCTCCAGCATCCCTACTCTCAGGTAAGTGCTTACAGCATTGCACATTAATTATAACAATGAAGTCTACATTTCTACCCCTCCATATCAAACTCAGATCCTGAGCACTATCCATATATACTGCAGCTTTTGACAAATACATTCAAAGTATTGGATTCTATGTTCCTCAACTGGGAAAAGGAAATAGTATCTGCCCAATTCATGGCAATTACAGTACTTTAACACAACCAATGGTTTGTTTTATATACCAAGTGTGAATGTGTAGCAAAATATTCATCTTTTTTAAAAAAAAAAAATAATTTCATATTGGTTTTAACACATTAATGGTTTAATTTGTTTTAGAATTGTATATTTATTGTTCTATTTTATATGTATGATTTTATCTTTACGCCACCCTGAGATCCTTGTGGTATAGGGCAGGATATAAATGTTAAAAATGAATAAATAATACACACAGGGAGAGAAATCCTATGGATCCCCATAGGACTTTTTGGAGTCACCCTCCAAGGGTTTAGGTACTGCTATGATCGCAGAAGGGGGACTCTGGAATCCAATCCTTCACCCCACCCCCCTGGCAGCCACCGAAGAAGGAACCAGGGCACCTGCAGTATGAGGTTGAAGAAGAAGCCTTGGAGGACCTGGTGGAGATCTGAAAGGGGGTGTTGCAGTGGGATGGGTTTCAGTGGGATGGCTATGAGGGAGGGGAAGACATGGGAAACTTTTCTTCCATGAACTTCCTCAAGGTAACTTAGGATCCAACCCATTCTCTTTTCTGGCAGTGTTCAGTTTGCCACAAGACTTTGAACCCTATTGCCAAAGTTTGAATCAATGTTGTAAATATCCTTTTGTTATCTTCTCAGCTGTCACTCCCTCCTGAGATATCTTGGTGGAGCTCACTCAATCATGCCACCTCTCCCTTGTTTATTCATGTGTAAAGATTGCAACTCAATCAGGTACTCCTTCCTAAGGAAGGAATGATATTGAATGAAAATGAGTTTGCTTATTGTCTATGTGCCAAGGATATTTTGATGGTGATCCAGCTTCTAAGTGAACTGTTATTCAACATAATGTTGACATTTGCAGCCACATGTAGACAACAATGGATAACTTTACCCCAATAACTGAAATGTTTCATATTGACTTGATAGAAGAGAAATAATTTAGGCATTATGCTGCTAACCTTTTAAATAGGGATGTGCACGGACCCCCCCCAGATCAGATCAGGACCCGGATCGGGACCTCCGATGTTGTCCTGGATCGGTTTGGACAAAATCAGAGGTCCCTCGGATTGTATCGGAGCCGATTCCAATCTGAAAATCGGACGTCCGATTTTCGGATTGGCCACCATTTCTGGTGTTTTCACCATAGGCTTGCATTGGGGGAAAGAAAGTTTTCCCCCAATGCAAGCCTATATGGAAAACATGGTGGTGGGTGGGTGGGTGAGTGAGGGCCTAATTCCCCCCTCCCTGTCCCTCCCCCCCACTCGCGCTCCTTACCGCTGGGGCCGTCCACTGCCGTCCGCTGTTCTGATCTGCTGAGAAACAGGCTTCGCAGCCTGCCTCTCAGTAGCGCACCAGGTGATGATGTCATCACTTGGCGCACTACTGAGAGGCAGGCCGCAAAGCCTGTTTCTCAGTAGATCGGAGCAGCAGAGGGAAGTGGACGGCCCTGGCAGGTAAGGAGCATGAGGGGGGAGGAGGTCTGATCCTCCGATCTTATCTGAACTGGATTGGGTCTTTTCGGACCGGTTCGGTTCAGATTGGACGATCCAGATGCCGGGATCAGAATCAAATAATTTTATCCGATTTTATCCGATTTTGTCTGAAATGGGTCCGGATCATGGATCGGACCCGATCCAGTGCACATCCCTACTATATATATATATATATATATATACACACACACAACTTCAACAAAAGCAGACCAAATATCCATATTAACAATCATTCCCAAATGGTGTCTATGCTGATAACTTTGATAAAACATTTAAATAATTATTGGTAGCAACTGCAGTGTTATTGTGGTTTGATCAAACTATTTGCAATATATTACTTGTGCACTGGCATGTTAGTCTTTGCTAAACAGTCAACACTTAAATATGTGGTGTTAGGTTAATAATAAACAGGCATCAGACAGATGAATCTACTTATTTTACATTAAAAACCTAGCTTATTTTGAATTGCTCTCTGGGCACTTGTGCAAAGGATATCAAGAAATCCATGGGAAATTCACAGAACATACTTAAGGGGAAAAACAGTGAATGAGTAATGGAAGTCTTGAATGATAATCCCATTGCCCTTATACTATATTTGTCCTCAAGAGTGGATATTTTAGTGTTTGGTGACAAACTGATAAGCACCATGTACTCTCAAGTCAAGGAGCTGAGGAAAATACATCTATGTCTGCTCTTCATGCATACACAGCCATATAGATGCAATCTCTTTAACCACTGAGGAAAAAAAACACGTCCTCTATAGAAAGGTTTTCTAACTCTGTACATAAACAGACCTTGAAATTATAAGTCATGCAGTGTGATACCTGCAGGCTTAAAGGTTGGGGGAGAGGATTATCCAGCACAGGGGCCAGCTTTGAGCTACATCAGCCAGCAAATCATCCACCCTGGCTGAAATGGAAAGGACATTATTTCAAGCTACACTGAGTATTACATGCTGCAAAACAAACCATCCTGAAAAAGATAATTAGATGCATAATTTCCTATACTGACTGCATGCAAAGTCCAATCAACCTAAATTTGTTATTCTACTGACACATTTTTGCTCTCCTTAATGTCAACTTGCTACAGCTTGTTTCCACCCACTGTGTTGATATTTGGGGTGAGGAAGAGTGCCAGAGTGCCTCCAAGTACTCTTTGCACAAACCAGGATATCAGAGTGACAGCGTCAAAGTTCATCCACAAAGCAGATTATAGCACTTGTAAAGAAAATATCATGGTTTATCGACAAAAACAGAGCACAGCTTTTAACATACACCTTCAATGTTTTAACTCATGTATGATTAAAAAACAACAATGTATGACAAGATGAAGAATTCTAAGATAATTTATTACAGAGGGCAGAACCTGTGGCCCTCAAGGTGTTCTTGGACTCCAGGTAGCATAGCCAGTGGTCAGGAATGATGTGAGACACTAAATTTTAGTATCACAAAATAATGTTGCAAACATTTTTGCAAGTACAATAATGGTGAATATTTCAACTTCTGTTTGAAGAATGCCAAGTCTGTTAACTCTTATTGATCTGGTCTGCACAAACAACCCATGGTTTGTTCACCATGGGTTTCTGTCAGCCCACGGGAACAATCATGCATACTGATTCTCACCCGCTGTCCAACTGCCCTGTTCCTGGATTGTTTCATAACCTGCGAACCTGGAAACTCTGGTTTGTTTAAGGGTTAAACAAACCAGATTTAACCCACGGTTTGTTTCGCCCCTAAACAAACCAGAGATTCCAGGTTCACAAATCACAGAACAATCCAGGAATGGTGTGTTCCTGTGTTGTTAATTAGAAGTGGAAGTGGTGGGTGGCAGTGTGCTTGCTCACTCCCATGGATCCTCACCAATTCCTGGGTTAAGCAACTCAGGAATTGGCCATGATATGTAAACCAGGTCATTCTCTCAAGTTTAGTCATTGGGATTTTTGAAATATAGCCTTGAAGAATTTGTTCAGCATTCTGACATCCTCACTTCACATGATCATCCTACTCTTCATACCACTTTAATCCCTGGTCCAGGAACTAATAGTGCCACATGCAATTTAATCTGAGTTCTGGCATTGTTTGGAAGAAGCTAGATTCAACTGTTTCCCATTTGATTTTCCAATATGTAATAAATTATACTTCAGCCATGCAGCTGAAGTTCAGAACTCCTAAAACCATTTGATTTCAAAAGTATTGAAGCTGCAGCAAAAGACAGTACAGATATACCACCCTAGTCAAAACAGTATATAACATTATTGAGCCAACTGATGGTCCAGGAGCAAAAGTATTTTTTTCTGTAAAGACATTCATATTTTAAAGTTTCACATGAATTGCAGTAATTTGGGGCAGTCTGGTTTATATAAGGGTTTCAAGAAATCTGATGTTCTGCCACCAGCTGTGGATATTTGGTCCAATGAATGCCTTCCAAACTGATGCAAAAGTTGGAATTTATGTCCTTAATATTGCAGTTTTAATTACAAATGAATTTCAGGTCAATGCAGCTAAACTCACAATACAATTCAGTACTAAATCTGGGAAAATACGTATTTTGAGCCTGTTATTTTTTTAAATGTGGGTGGTATCACTGCACCTGGCCTGACATATATGTGATTGGTTGGATGCATTCATCTTGGATAATCCCAAACTGTGCATGCTTGCACAATATCGATGCTGAGTTTCCAATTAAATATATTGATTGAAGTCTGTAGTTCTCTATCAAATAATAAGCAGAACTGACTGTTAAAAGAAATTATTTAATATTTATCAACCTCCACATATCTGTACAGCTTTTCATAACTCAGTTTGATATATTTTGGTAGCAGTTACTTATATTAACTGCTTACTTGTATTGACTTACTTATGAGTAAGTCCCACTGAAATTCCAGAGTTCCCCAACTAATCTTTGCAGCAGTGAATACATTCACAAAAGTTCCAAGTTTGAGTTATTTATATATTCCTATAAATGCTGGATTTTCAGAACATCATGTCCTTTTCAGAACATCATGTCCAAGGGGAGCTCAAATTTGGCTTGGAAATATGTTCCACAACTGTGAAGATCCTGTTCTTCCTTGACACTTTTCTCCCAATATAAAATAAGGACTAGGAAAACTGTGTGTCTTACTTTTACAAAATACAGTCCTCTACATGAAGACCTGTCAGTCCTCTTTTCAGAGACACCCTCTACTTGAAGGGCTATCCAGTCCAAGTCAGGTATAAAAATGAAGAACAACAAGAAAGGAGAGAAAGGCCCTTGAAGTTGGCTTTGACAGTGAGCACATCAACAGGAGACTGAGCAGGCACAATGATCACCTGGTCCCAGTTTTCTCTACTATGGTGAGATGTTTCTATTTAACTTATAGCAGGTATTTCTACCTTTGCACATGCATGCAGAAAGTATGTATCCTCTTTTTTGGTGACCCATTTTTTGGCTAACCCTAAGTTAGACTGACCAGATAAAATCCAGGTCAGGGCTCATGTAACTTTAACAGTTGTAGAGAAAAGGGAATTTCAGCCAGTGTCATTTGTATGCAATTAGTTCCTGGTGATACTCCCTTTTCATCACAACAATTAAAGGTGCATGTACTATACTAGAGTGACCATATACAAAAGAAGGCAGGGCCCCTGTAACTTTAACTGTTGTGATGAACAGGGAATTTCACCAGGAACGAATTGCATACAAATGACACTGGCTGAAATTCCCTTTTCTCTACAACTGTTAAAGTTACGTGAGCCCTGACCTGAATTTTATCTGGTCACCCTACCCTAAGTGGCTTCCTCAATAGGAATCTCTACATAAGGGCTTTTCAGCTGATCTCAATCTAAAGTGGTGATGGTGGTTCCCCTCTTTTCAGCACTGGTTAGGCCTCATCTTGAGTACTGTGTTCAGTTCTGGGCACCACACTTCATGAAGGATGCAGATAAGCTGGAGGGGGTTCAGAGGAGGGCAACGAGGATGATCAGGGATCTGGAAACAAAGCCCTATGAGGAGAGACTGAAAGAACTGGTCATGTTTGGCCATGAGAAGAGATGACTGAGGGGAGACCTGATAGCACTCTTCAAGTACTTGAAAGGCTGTCACACAGAGGAGGGCCAGGATCTCCTTATCCCAGAGTGCAGGACACAGAATAATGGGCTCAAGTTACAGGAAGCCAGATTCCAGGTGAACATAAGGAAAAACTTCCTTACTGAGTAACAGTTCAACAATGGAACCAATTACCTAAGGAGGTTGTGTGCTCTCCCACACTAGAGGCATTCAAGAGGCAGTTGAACAGCCATCTGTCAGGTATGCTTTAAGGTGGATTCCTGCTTTGAGCAGGGGGTTGGACTCAACTTCCAATGCTACTATTCTATGATTTTACACAGGAAAACATTGCTTGTCCCTGCACTTCTGTGGTTCTCTTCGCCCACTCCAGTAATTAGCCATAGTAAGTGAGAGAGGCTAGAAAAAAGTAGGGACTCAAAGACCTCCTCTACAAAAGAGGATATAACGAGGTGCAACTGAAGGCTTAAGTAGCCTGGCCAAGAGAACAGTCAGCCCTACCAACCTGTTAAGGTGACTCCAGTATCCATTTCTACTGGAAATTTTATTTAGCCCCATTTGCTTCTAAAGCATGTGTTGGCCAAAGGAAAGAATTCAGCTGCTAGTGCCATTCTGGTATTATTCCATTGTTGATTTTATTCTGAATATCTTCATGTGCATTTCGGCATTTTATAGTTTTGATTTTATTTTAACTTGTAAATTGCTCAGAAAACGTTTGTCATTGGGCAATATATAAATACTGAAAATAAATATATAACAGAACATAGCATAGGCATCCATGTGGAGTGTTATCTTCATCTCAGTTTGCAATTACCCTTTTGAGGACACCAATACCCACAGAGCCCCACTGAAAAGGCTTTCTCCTGTGTTGCTCTCAAATGGTGGAACACACTTCCTGAAGAACTACAACTAACCCATGCCTACTCGCTTGGCTTTTAGAAAGGGTGTGAAGACACACCCTTTCCGTTTAACCTTTTACATTCTATAGTTTTAATATTCTTGGTATTTTTCTATTGTGTTAATGTTTTATTATTTAAAATTATTGTACACTATTTTAATGAACAGTATATACACGTTAATGATAAATCAGATGAATCAGTATTCTTGCTGGGGGCAGAGAAGAGTCATATGGGTTGTTAGCCTTCAAGGGGTACAGTAGGCTGGGGAGTTGACTGAAGTCCCTCTACCAGGCTGGTAAATAATGGCCTCTATGATTAACAGGAGGAGGGCTGATCTGCAAGAAACAGTTTACTTTGGTTGCTACTGGAGGAGGAAAAGTCTACTCTTGAGTCCTGGTCACAACCAAGCTTGTCAGTCTAGATCCCATTATACAAAGAAAAAGAAAGTCTATTGGGAAAGCCACTGGGAATCCAGACATATTTTTGATGCTATGTTTAATGAAAAATGGCTACATGAACTAAATGTTTTTCTTCCATAGGCTTGCACAAACAGGTCCAATATTTCTCCTTTCTTGCTGTTAACTGGGTTCTCAGCTGAGTCTTTATGAAATGTACAATGCCACAAATAATTAAAGGATGAGGTTTAATCATGCATTTCCTCCCTGAGCTGATAGGTTTATACTGAAAATGCCAACAAACACAATTCAGCAATCCCTTCCACATAATTCTGTAAACACATCCTATTCTCAGGCTGGCAACACCTGTTGTTTTTAACTGCTCTTCATCTTTGTTCTTAATGTACTGCTTTTGTGTATGTCATATTACAGCCAGGAAGCCTTTATTATTCTGGAGGCAGGGCTCCTTCTCCTTAAACTAAGGTATTGTGCCATTGGTGTGCTGCATATTGCGTGAAAAGAACAGCCATTTATCTGTTCCTTTGTTTTCAGTGTCTATTACTTACACTGTGTCTTAATTAAAAACCATCAAGCAGTGATGACTTCTTATCACTGCACATACAGATGCAGAATATTTTTGTCCTCCCATTATTTATGGATATATTTGCTCTTATGTTTGCCTTAAAAATATTAACTCTCCCAACAATTCAGAAAGTCATTTTTTAAAAAAATGAAGTTAAAGAATGTTGCCAAGGTGTTGATAAAACTGTCCAGAGGTTTGTCCTAAGTTTTTGCTTTAGTTGTCAAGCAGAATGCAGAGTTCTGCTGTCTTTGTTGTACACATACTTATGTAATTAAGTTCCATTAATTACACTGCCCCTGCCCCAATTATCATAATCCACTTTGTGTTTTTTTAGTTTGACTCATGCCAATATAAGTCAAAATTAGTATGAGTCAGTTTATTAAATGGTATTTCCTGGACCAGATGACTAATGGTCTAATACTATGACCTTCACTAGCAAATAAGTGAACAAGATAGATCCAAATCTACTACATCAGAATATCACAATTGCACATGGCATCGCATGGGTCATCTTAATTTTATGTCACTTTTGTCTTGCGCTGTCCATGGTGCTGTTTTTGTGAATTAAATAATTCAAATTGAACTACTTGCCATTAGGGGTGTGTAGAGCGGGTCTGCTCCTCCCCAAAATGTGGGCTGGAGCTCTGTTGTGTGGGTTCTCTACTCTAGTTTTCAGAGGGGGATCTGTCTCTCTGCACTGCTGGATTACTCTCTGGAAAACTGCTCCATTTTTGAAGAACTGTGCTATTATCATCAATGGGAATTTTAAAAAATTCATACATTGCCATCGTTTTTAAAGATAAAGAGATGAAAATTGGCACTCTGATAGCTCTTAAGGAGGGTTTCAGCCATGCTAAGTTTGAAGCAGATTGGTTTAACCTTGATTTTAGGGAATTTGTGAACCTCCAATAACTTTGCCATTCTAGGCTATGGAAACTGAAAATGCTTAAAAAGCCATAAGTTTTAAAGATATTCAAAAATTGACACCTTGACAGCCCTTCAGGAGGGATTCAGCACACAGATAAGGGATATATATTATATGCAATTTTAGTGGGGATATAAGAGTAAAACACACATATACTCACACTATAACACACAAAGAGTGAGTCTGACGTGGGTGCAAGGAACTTGGGGATTGCAATACAAGAACTATAGCACACTCAAGAACCAAAAGAAAACCAGAGACACAGACAGAAAAACAAGCAGAAGCTCTCTCTTTCTCTCTCTGTCTCTCTTCTTTTTCCTTCCTAACAAACACAGCAGTGAACACCAGCACACAGATAAGGTGTGGGTGGGTGTAATAAGAACACACACACTCCCCCTACAACACACAACGTGGGAGTCTGGGTCTAAGGTGCAAGGAACTTGGGTATAACAACTAGCATACACACACAAAGAAAACCAGAGACACAGATAGAGAATGCAAACACTTAAAAAAGAACGGAAGCAAACAGCGAACTCCAGCACACAGATAAGGAGAGAGAGAGAGAGAGAGAGAGAGAGAGAGAAGAGTTTTCAGGGAGGGGTAATAAGAACACACACAATCACTCACCCTATAACACACAATGGGGAAGTCTGGGTCGAAGGTGCAAGGAACTGGGGGATAATAACTAGCACACCCAAAGAAAACTAAAGACAGAAAATGCAAACAAAAAGCAATGGAAGCAAACAAGCGGAAGCTCTCTCTCTCTCTCTCTCTCTCTCTCTAACTCCTTATTTCCTAATGCTGTGAACAACACCTAGTAAAGAGTTACAGGGGAAAAGTAAATGGGTAATATATCATTTGCAATCCCTCTTCCTAAGCACTGGGATTGGAGGGGGGACAGGGAGGAGACTGTGGCTATTGATTAGACACAGATGTCAATCTCAAAACCTGAGTGTTTTCCTTATATGGAGAATCTGTTCCGTTGACTCCGAGAGACTAACACAAGCCTCAGAGAGACCCTAAAAAAAGGCAGACATTTTCAGGGCGGTTCAGAGGTCCATATGCCGCATGCTCCTTCCCGAAAATGTCCATCAGTTTTAAAACCACCCATGATCTGCTCCTCGAGATCGGACCACCAACGGACCACTGACTGGGCGGAGAAGAGCGCACACCTCTACTTGCCATTCCATTATACTGAATACTGTATAGGTAATTTCAAAATTAATTGAGAAGCAAAATAAACAAACACAAAATGTCCCAGACTAAATGTATTTATTGTGTGCATGATGGAATGAAGAGCCCTTTAATGAGACCCCCTGATGAACTTACAAGATGCACAAAACAATCTTACTACTATCATTTGAGAGCTCACACTTTAGCAGTGGTATAATTTACTCACCCATTCAGAATTCTCAGTCACATGCAGGCTACACAGACTAGCATAAGATGTGAACTATCGAGACAAACACAGCCAACCAACTATGTAGAAACATGCAAAGGGCTCTTTCTTTCTTCTTTCTTTCTTAGACTCAGGACAGCAACAAACCCAGGAGGTTTATCAACAGCTTGGAGAGCTACCACACACAGCTTATAGGTTGCATTTGACAATGTGGCTTTCCAAGCCTACACTACATCTTGGTATGAGGTTAAGATCATACATAAAGCACAAGCATAGTCTGGGTATGTATTGTACTGGGTGGTACAGGAAATGAAGTAGTGAGGGTGCTTAAAGATGAACAATCTGTGGTCCTGAATTTGGAGCCTATGTCAAGCCTTGAGCAATCTTTTTCCTGCTTGACTTCTGTGGAGTAGATAATGTTTCATTGGGTATACAAATATGCCTCCTGTTTGTATGTCTGTGTCTTTAGTCAGCATGCTGGCCCTTCCTCTAGATTGTAAAGGTCCTCCTATAACATTAAACCAATTTACATTTCATAGTGTGTACTAGGGATTTTGTAATCATTCTGATTATTCTTCCAAGTGTGACTAGCTTCCGTAAGTTGGCAATTGTTTCTATTTCTGTAGATTCATTACAAATATTAGACTATAAAAAAGAGATACAAAAAGCAACATAATAAGATCAGGATGATTGATCCTTCCCAAGAGAAAAAGGCAGCTGCCCACTCTGCTTTGAGTATACACTATTTCATTGAAATATATGCAGAACTGGAATGGCCTATTTTCTATCCCTGAGAGTTGGCTTAAATCCTAGGAGGGGGTAGAAAATAGTGGAAAGTTAGTCATCTGATCACACTAAAGGCCAGTGGCCAGGGATGGTGACAATGGTCTACTACTAATTCCCTGCTGTCTGCAAGAAATTGTAGTTTTAGGGGTGTAATCCTATGGACTGCGACCTCACTGCTCAAAATCTCCCAAACTTGGAGGCTTCTGATATTCCTATGCCCTAATGGGCTGAAGCTGGCAGGGTGAGAGGAGTGACAAATGTGATCTTTGCCGCCCCAGCCTCCGATTTCCTTTATTTTCACTAGATGGGCTTGTCAGCCCATCTTAGCAAGAGCACTTTGGGCAGGGAGGGAAGACTGACCTCTCCAGTCTCCACCTGTCTCCACCTACTGGAACACTCTTTTCTCCCTTTTGAGGCCCATCATCTAAGCTCAGAAGCAACTGGAGAAGTTCTCCCCATGCTGGCTGTGAGGGGTTGGGGTTGGTGGTCAGATCTTCAACTCCCCCTTCTGAGGTTGGAGCAATGTCTGTGACATCAGAAGGGTTTTTCTGAGCCATCTTATGGTTCCTAGTAGGGGTGTGCACTGGATCGGGTCCGATCCACGATCCGAATCTGATCCAGGGGAAATCGGATACAATTATCTGATTTCCGATCTCACCACTGGATCGTCCGATGCAATCCAATCCAATCCGGAAAGGTTCCGATCCAGATCGGATGGATCGGAGGATCAGCGGGCGCCCGCTGGCGCCCACCAACGCTTCCATCGGCGGGCACCAGCAGGCGCCCGCCGATGGAAGCGGACAATGGGGGCATGGGGCGGCAGATGGGAGCAGACGTCCCCGGAAGGTAAGCAGGAGGGAGGGGGAGGGGGAGGGGGCGGGCGGCCCAGGGCGCGCTTACCTTCCGGGGCGTCCGCTCCCATCCGCTGCTGGCCACTACTGCGAGCACGCTTCGCGGCCTGCCCCTAGGTAGCGCGCCAGGTGATCATCACCTGATGATGGTCAGGTGATGATCACCTGGCGCGCTACCTAGGGGCAAGCCACAAAGCCTGCTCACAGTAGTGGCCAGCAGCGGACGGGAGCGGACGGCCACGGAAGGTAAGCAGGGGGAGGGGGCTTACCCCCCCAGGGCCATCTGGGTAAGGAGCGTGGGGGAGGGGGCTTACCTGCCGGGGCCGTCCACATCAGATGGCCCCGGGGGGAGGAGGGAGTTAGGCCCCCTCTCACCCACCCGTCGCCTTTTTTTTCTCATAGACTTGCATTGGGGGAAAGCTTTCTTTCCCCCAATTCAAGTCTATGGGGGGGGGGGGGGGAAATGGCGGCCGATCCAAAAATCGGGTGTCTGATTTTTGGATCGGGATCGGACCCGATCCGGTCCGGGGGGCCTCCGATTTTGTCCGATCCAATCTGGGACAAAATTGGAGGTCCCGATCCGGGTCCCAATCCAATCTGGGGGGTCCATGCACACCCCTAGTTCCTAGGACACTCACCCAGGGGCCATATGGTTGCTAACAGGTTTTCTAACAGTTTCTAACAGGTTTCTAAAGTCATCCTGTTTAAGTCTCTTTGATGCTCAATGGATTTGAACTGTTTTACAAGGAGCGTCATCAGACATTTTGATGACGCAGCATATAATCTCTTCTTTCTGCTCTTTTTTCTGTCACAAAATAAGCCTCATCAAATCTGACTTTTTTTGGCAACAATGATATTTGCTGTCCTTTCCTGCTGTGTACAGGAGAAACTGTGTGATTAAAAAAAAAGCCCACTGAACGGGCCATGTGGTCACTGCTTGCTTCCTCTTTCTTTCCAGTGTGAAGAAAGAAGAAGCTACTCATCCCCATTTATGATCAAGATAATATTATGATTGACTCTGCTCAATTCCCCCATGAGTCATGGTGAAACCTTTCCTACAGAACAGATGAAAGGAAAAGGTTTTCATCAAGCCTAGTATATATGATGCATCCCTTACTGGCTAAATCAAAACAACTGGATCTCTGCCCTATAGGTTGAAGCCAAGTCATACAAAGGAAGAGAAGGGAAGGGAAGAGAAGAAGAGTGAAAATGTGCCGGTGCAAGATCAAAATGTCACAGTGAGTTCCAAAGGCAGGGGGCAACAAGGTAAAACAGATGGAGTGGAGGAATGGAGGGAGTCATCTTGAGTTATGTGGAACAAGGTAGAAGAGGAAAGAGGAGAGAACAGTAGGACACTGATAGTGAAAATTGCAGATAAAGTTGGAGACATTTAAGTACAACACAACAAGAAAGAGGGAGTCAATGCAGCAAAGAATAGCAACATGGTCATAGAGACAAATGGAATAGGCAACTTGAAAAATTAAAGTCAAAAGAGTCCCCATGCTCCACTGTGACTTAGCATGTAGCTAATCTAAGTGTATGAAACTGAAACAACTACACATTGCCAGAGCCAGCTTTCTTTGCTGGGTTTTCTTTTCTTTCTTCTTCTGCTAGTATCACCCAATGGTCCCCTTTGTGTGTGTGTTCTTGTTCCACACATAGAGATAGGAGACTTTGATTTTTGTAGGTGGTTTCTAGTTTCTGAAACTTCTGCAAGCTCTCATGAGAGAAGATGAAGTGCATCTGAAGTGTGTGGGGTGGGTGGGTTGAGGGGGAATGGTTTGAAGGGTTTTTTTAAAAAAAAAATCCTAAAAATCAAGGGATGAAGTGATCTCCTTCAAACTTGGCATGGCTAAAGCCCTATTTAAGAGCTACCAGAGTGCCAAGTTTCATCTTAACTTTAAAGATGATGGAGATGTAAGCATTTATGTTAATTCCCATTGAAAATAATAGCACAGTTACCCGAAGTCATGTCAAGTTCAGTCACAGATCAGGTCATGCCTGGTTTGCTGAATAATAAGGCAAGGTTAGACCAGGTAGGTTGTTTGAGAACCTTAGGGCCGCCCTAAATTAGCTGAGACTCAGCTGAGATGACCTGTTGACTCAGCAACAGTCAAAGGCTTTCTGAAGCCATATGAAGGCCAGCAGTTCAAGGACTGCAGTTAGCCCCACTCCCTCAGAGAACAAGTTAGTTTCTTACAGGGCCATTCTCTGATTTTGTAGCTGATGGCTCCTTCGTGGTGGTGGTGGAGGAGGCTGTATTGTGGGAGCGGCATTTGCATCTGAGGAGTCAGGTAGAGCTAGAAGAGGTGGGCAAACTCACCCACGCCCGACTTGTCGGATGCTCACCCGGTTGCTGACGTTGTCCACCCCCATTTGATGGGCCACGTAAGCTTTGGCAGCCATCAATCCTCACTGCTGAAATTGTGCAGTTGGCTCCGCTGCATCAATGCAAGGGTAAAGGTGTGAACACTCCTTTCGCAGTGGCACAAGCACCTCTGATAGACTGGATTTTCATAATCCAAGAGTTTTGTATAATCAGGGGGAAATATCTGGGGTTCTTGCTTCAGACTGGCCAGGAAAAAAGAAAGGATCAATAATCAGTATGCATTTCATTATCTGTTGCCAGGGAAAGATGCTCTAATCACTGAACATGAATAGCTTCCAGTGGATACGGCTGTTAACATTTGTGAACTTGCTGATTACAAAACAAACATACAACAATATGCAAGCAATCATTCCATTTTCATTTTTCTCTTCAGGCAGAAAACAATTCTCTAATTTTGTCCTGACACCACTAGCATATTAATTGAGTTCTGTGCTACCTGCCTTCTCTCTATCAATCTGGAACCATAGGAAAGGTGATGCATTTTATTAAACAAGCACCTAACTTTAAGGGCATGTGAGCTTTCAAGTAAGCCACACTTCTTTACTTGTCAGAGTGAATGACTTTAAGCCTGAAAAGACATTATATGTAACTGAGAAGCTTGCCTATTTCTACCTCGGCCAAATTACTCCAAGTAAAAAAAACCCATTGGCCTTTGATCGAAGGGAGACTCCTCCTGATGGAAAGAGGGAGAAGGTGGCATTTACCTATTTCCCCAACCTCCTACAATCCACCATGCCATTTCTCATCCTGTTCTGAAGGGTCTCCTAATTCTCCAAAGCAGTTTTGGAGCGGGATGCAAGGGACTGCAAAGGAAAGGGCGAGATCAGCAGAATTCATATTATGTCAGTGGGATAGACTCATGAATGGAATCTTTCATGGGATATCTGGAAACAACCAATGGGGTCAGTGGCTGTCTTGATTTGATCATCACAGTCCAGTGCACAGTTTAGTGTACTCAAGACACCAAATATAAATTGATAACATTGACATCGATGAGGGTTAAATAAACCCAATGCCAATATTGTAAACAGCAGAACTAAAGTAAAATAAGATAGGATAAACCTAATATATTTAAGCCTGGATGCATTTACAATGTATGGATGTTTTATTGCCATTCCATATAGATGCATATATGCATTTCGTATAGATAATGAGTCTGGCTTTTGATTTCTGATTGATCATGAATTTGGACTAATAAAAATGTAGCAGTATTTATTATCAACAGTAGTTTACTAAGTAGATCTATGTGTCTATATATGCCCACATAGACCTGAATTTGACGATGGCAATATCTTTCAATGTCTCTCTCTCTCTCTCTCTCTCTCTCTCTCTCTCTCTCTCTCTCTCCAGCACATCTATATAAGGGTCTTCTCACATACCTTGGGAGTATTCCTCTGACTCAATTTTCTTCATCACATATAGACACTTATTTCAGAAGATGTTTTCAAAATGCTGTCATTTTAAGTTTGCTGCTAAACCACTGCACTGCATATGTTTTGTGGCTGTGGTTATGGCTGCTAATTTTTAGTATGATTTCCCCCAACCCTCCCTCCCCAAACAAAGATAGATACCAAAGTAAAATGTCTGAAGTACAATTCATCAAGAGATTCAACTCTATTTCCTGTGGTTTTTCTATAAGGTGTTTTCTTTTTTAAATCACAATACAGCTCACCATTATTTTGTGAAAGGCAGATGTTAAGGTAATCATCACTGTCTGAACTTTTTGCATTTTGATTTACACTGACAACAGAGAAGAGAGGAAAAAGTGGGGTATAAATATTATAGTATTTTTTTAAAAAATCAGTGCTGTCCAACCTACTTGGCAAGTGCATCACAAATCAAATCCTAAGTGAGAGATAATGCTATCATAGAACAGATTATGTATTCAACTCCCTGTGGTTTGAGGTGTCTTTGTTACTACTCTGCTCTACTAAGTGTGGCAGAAAAAGGAGTAAAGGCCTAAGAATGAACCCATCAGCTCCTGTCCAAGGCCAGATCTACACCAAGCAGGATATGACACTTTGAAAGTGGTTTGAAAACAGTATATGGTATGTGTCAATGGGCCCCAACAGTTGTCAGTGCACTTGAATACCACTATGAAGCAGTAGTGTAGATCCTGCCCAAGTCTGCCACAAATTCCTGTTGCCCAGGCCATAGGTTGGCCACAATTTGCTCCCATTTAAGTTGTATGTTTGTAACCTCACATGAGCTGCTTCAACCTCCCTTATGGTTTGATGCTAGCCCTGAATTCATAGTAGTGGGACAGCTTCTAGGAAAGCTTGCATCTAAATATTTATCTTTTTTAGAAATATAGCACTGCTGTAACCTGATGCAAAAAAGACTATATTTTTGGCAGCCTTTATCCCCTCCCCCACTCCTTCATATATTTGTAACATCTAATATATTGCATCATGTTCTACTCTCCTGTATATTTGGGATGTTCTCTCTGGGTGGCGGGGGGAATCAATGAATACTTCAAATAAAACAATGGGCTTCAAATAAGTTATCTTTATTCATAGGGAGAGGAAAATCACCTTTTGAATTTTCAACTGCTGGGCTGAGCACAGTTTTTAGAGTTTTCCTTTAAAAGTATGAATGATTTAAGTTAAAGGCTGATTTTCAATGGTTGGCTTCTAAAAATAACTACACTACCTTTTTTATCTTTAGTAAACAAAGCGATTTCTCTCAGAGGGAAGAAAAACTGAACAGCTGGAATGAGACTTTCATTATCCCTATTATGAGATGAAATCTCACATTGTAGAAATAGCAGTTCCCACTGGCATCTTGTAAATTCAGAGCAGAGTGATAAAAACAAGGAAGTCATATATATGTGGGACCACCTAGTTATTGAATAAACAAGCACATTTTCAGATGGGCGTACTTAATGGGTTAGAGCCAGACTTGAAATTCCATGAATAGAATGGCTCCTTCTGTCTACACACAGATGGCATTTGATCCAACAGTGGGATCCCACTGGTCAAAGAGGAGGAGAGGTAATTTTGTATCCTCTGAAAATCTGTTTCAGAGGCTCTCCAACTCTCCAGGACAGATTTTCAGAGGGTACAAATGAGCTCAGGGAGAGGGGAAAGATGCAAAGGGGAAGGGCTGCAGGAGGAATGAGAGGTTGTTACCACCTTTCCACCTGTGGGTGCAGCCCGAGTGGACCTCTGCTCAGGAGACGGTCCCGCAGGCAGGAGCAAAGTCTGAATCCAGTCTAATATTCTGAAAACATTGTGCATTTTGTCTCTTCCTTTCTCAGAAGAAATCACTAATGACATCAAAGCTTGAGGCTGCAATGCTGTGAACACTCATCTGACAGTAAGCCTTCTCATAAACATGCATAGGATCAGGCAACATGACTCCTAGTAGTTACACACAAGATCCCTAGTAATACAGTGGATACTATCCAATATTGCCCACACACTAGCAGGACCTACCACTAGTGCAATAGGTTCCTGAAGCAACTGGAAATGAGTGGAAATGCTAGTTTCTGGAACACAACAGGTGAATGGAGCTTGCAAAAGGGAGCTCCGTTGACCTGTCCCATTCTGAAACAAGCATTTCTGCTATTTTTTGGGGCTACTTTAAAAGCAATAGCTCCTGTTGCATTCACAATGGGTTGCACAAACATAAGGGAACCAGTGGAGGCAGAGCGGCAGTATTGCATTTTGCCCATTATAATTATTTCCTTTGAGGCAAAGCTACATAAATGCAGAGATGAAAGAAATATACTAAATAATGTTTTCCTATATCAATTGTATTAGGAAACTTAGCAAAAAATATTATATTATAAAGGAACTTCATATTAATCTGATCCAGACCATCTAGAAATCAAGAATTAGTTCATTCAAATTAGTTTATTCAACCATTGTGAGGGCTTTGCCCAGAAAGGCGGCCACGAAATGTTTTAAATTAATAAAATAAATAATAGAAAGGTAACTGGTAATTGGTTTTGTTCAATAACATTTTTTTTATTCTGGCAAATATTTCAAAACATTGTACAAATAACAAATAGAAATGGCACTGTGACCCTGATCCACAGTTCTTTATGCTCCAGGGAAAATGTGTATCTTCATTCATTTCAATGGAAAGTGAACCTCTATACGTGTATCCCTTTGCAGGCATGGACAAATCCATTCCATTAAACTAGGGTGGGCAAATTGTAGATCTCCAAATGTATTAGCATGCAATTCACATCCACTCTCGTTATTGACTCGGCTGGCTATGGCAGATGGAAGCTGTAAACCAAAACATATTGGGGGACCACAAGTTGCCCACTTCTGCATTAAAGTGACTAGGAAAGTCCTTGTAGACAGGCAAGTTTCAGGAAATAAAGGGAAGTCCCATAACCACAAGCAATCACTGTACTAATGTGTAAGTGGCTTAAATCTCTACCTATAAAGCTGAAAGTATATATGCAAGTTTATATGTCCGGAAATGTTTAACCATTTCCAGATGAGCTAGAAACTTGAAATTTGGCATGCTGATAAGTCTGGCTGTACAATGTCCCAGAAAAATCTAAACACATGATTTTTTTCCCAGTTTAAAGTATTTTTTAAAGAATTTAATTAAAAAAAATAGGCTTATGCCTACAACTCTCAGCATGCCTTGGGCAGAACTCCCAGCATGTCTTGGGTGAGAGGCCAGACTTACTGGCCTTTGGCAGCCATTGTGCATGCATGGCTGGGTTGGCTCTATGTGCCTTTCACAAGTCAGTCTCCTAAGGTCGGTCTCGAGCAGTCAACCAAATTCTACATCAAAGGCACCCTGTCCTGATATCACTGTTTTCTCAAAATCTGCCTCTAAATTGAAGGGAGAAGCGCACATGTGGCCTTGGCCCTTAAGAGGGAGGAGCACTCTACACATGCCCAGAAACACCCCATCTGCTGTTGCGGCACAGCATTTGAAAATAGCTGCCCATGGCACCCCTTCGTCTGTCACCAAGGCAATGGGCACCAGGGTCTGTGCTTCTAGCCACATGCCGATGACATCGTTGCCAGTCTGAGGGAATCTGTGGTACAGAATGGGGGCTGGCTGGGAGGCTGAGCAGCCATCCTCACAGCAGCAGCAGGAGGATGAGGGCAGCAAGGAGGATGAGGATGAGCAGCAGCAGCTAGCAAGGCCCGTTAACTGCTGGGGGGGGGGGTTGATTGCTGGGATACCATGAAGGGGTACTCCAGGGCTCTTTCACCCCCACCCATCCCCTCCTTAAAGATGAATAAGTCGCAGAGATATTTCTTATTTATCAAACAAATGTGATAAACCTTATTCACGGACCTGAGCAATGCCAGGAATATCAGCTAATTACATAAAAAGGACCAGCATATTGCTAACTGCATAGTACTGGGGGTTGGAATGGGAAACCCAGGTCCAAAAAGCCCTCAGGGCAGCTTTGGTCATTATTTTTCTGGTTCCTGAATGGATGAATAAGGACTATAAAGGGCTTGTACACTAGGGATGTTGCGGGAGACCAAGGGGTGTGTGTGGAATCTGGAGAATTCCCCTCCACTCGGCCTTCTGGACTCTAGTCTGCAGAATGTCACACGTGCTGAGTCAGGCAAGCAAAGCAGTCCCTGCTGATCCACCAAGTTGCCATTTTGCGTGAAAATAGCAGCTTGGACTTTTTCGTAAATGCCCATTGACACAAACGGTAGCAGTAAAGGGGCCATTTATTCAAAATTACATTACACAACAAATAGCAAGTGGTTACAAAAGTAAGGATACTGCAAAGCTCAGATCTTAGTGAGTATAAACTTGATGGTCCTGGGAGTTTGCTGTAGTCTGGTCTCCACATTGCAGCCTAAACAGGAAGCCTTCATAGCCTTATCTGTTGAGGAGAACCAATGGCAAGCCAGTACCTACCATGGGAGATACTCCAACCAACAGTTTAAAATTGCTTAGATGTGTGTGATTGTGTGTGCTGCCAGTTTATATGTTCATATTCATTAAACAAAAAAACTACGGTTTACAAAAACAATGTTAAGGCTCTACAGTTTCCAACCAAGCACCAAAAAGCAGGGAAATTGGGAGTTAAGGCTCACAAGCCTTAATGCCACATCCTCCCTAAGGAGGCAGAAACTGCAAGTGAAATTCTCATTCTCCCAAAGCAGATAAACCATGAGGACAGGGTGGAGAATATGATATGCAGAGGTGACTGTGGGGTTGTGGAAAACTGATCACGAACAACTTAGGGCCACCTACTTCTCTTTTTTTGTTTAGAGCAGCCCTTCCCCAACCTGGTGCCCTCCAAAGGTGTTGGACTACAACTCCCATCATTGCAAGTCAGTATGTCCCATGGTCAGGAATGCTGGGACTTGTCATCTCAAAAATCTAGATATGCAATTTGATCTGCAGAGGTGACTGTGGGGTTGTGGGAAATGATGGTGAACAACTTAGGACCAGCTACTTCTCATTTCTTAGAGCATCTCCTTATGCTGAGAGTTGCAACCCAACACATCTGACAGGCACCAGGTTGGCGAATGTTGTTCAAGAACAAGGGAAGGTAGAATGTAGACCTCCAGATGTTTTGGAATTCAACTTGTAAAAGCCCCTATCAGCATGGGCAGTTATCAAGAATGCCGCGAGTTGATGTCCAAATCATCAGGATAAATCTATTTTCTGCCCACATCTGTACTAAAGTATGATGTTTTCCAGCATTAAGATATGTGATCAATCAAGGAACTACAAAAGAGCTGTAGCACTTTAAATAAACTGTCAAAACCAAATGAAACAACAATGAATGAATCTCCATTAATGTAAATAACTTTTATACTATGTATATTATTGCATTTTTAAAGGTTTTTTATCTTGGTAAACTGCCCAGAGAGCTTTGGCTATTGGGCAGTATAGAAATGTAATAAATGAATTACAATGAACGAATAGTCCTGGGGCAGATGTGCCATGGGCAATTCTTGCTGTTAAATCTGTTTACTGTACTTCACTATTGAGGAAAATTGGCATTCTGCCCCATAGCCCAGTCAACACCTACAACAGACAGAGGTCTTTGAATAATTTGTTCCATCTATGGAAGTTCTCTGAACCTCCTTAGGGAGCTCCCACACGCACAGACTTTATGATCCATTGCAAAGAACTTCCATGATTCTTTAATAAACCTTATCCAATTCAGATTCAGGAAAAAAACTAGCCCATATGTCTGCCATAACTCTTCACCTCACTCTGCAGGCCTGTGCATCCAGTCCTCGCCTGACAGACTTAATTTGGCAGAAGACAATTTATCCAGGTAAAGTTTTCTTTTTGAAAACATTAAAGGGAGCTGTATGCCAGTCTCAGTCCACTTCTACAGGAGACAGGACTTCTCATAGGGGGATTCAGAAAGTACTTAAGACTACAGGGCTGGTGATGAATAATAGATGGGGCTGCTGTTGGAGAAGAAATAGATTTAAAGAAACAATTCTAAAGAGTATTAAATTCCTGTTGGAAAATGCCTAGCTAATAACATTACTGAAAAAGCCAATTATTAAAACTTGAAACATCCAGGCCATTGCAGATACATTATGCACTCATTACCAGGACATTTTGGTGAAATCTGAATTCTTCTAGTTTCCATTGTGTCTGACACCCCACCCCAAAGCTGCTCCTCCCGAATCTCATCCTCCATCATGTGTTATTAATTCCAGAAACATTTTATTGAGCAATGCCATATCAAGTTATAGGCACCACAGAAAGTTATTCAATGTGACTTAATACATTCAAAAAGATGTAGCATGTCAGATGTCAGCAGAGATACCAATACTCTCACTGAAGCCAAATAGCAATTAGTAGTATCTATAATGCAAATTGCATATCCACGCAATACTTGACTCAGCGAACTCTTCTCCCCACCCTCCACCACGAAATAATAATTTTAACATCTAGCTAACTATACATACTAGCAGTCGAGGCTTGTGGTCAATCTAAGTGGTGGGGTGGAAAGGACGGGCACTGGAGACAGGGCCAAGAAGGGTCACCAAAGGTGGACCCAAGGACATCTATTTTTGCTATACACAAACATTTTGCTACTCAGTTCAGCACCCCCCAACCCTAGGGTGACCAGATAAAATCCAGGTCAGGGCTCATGTAACTTTAACAGTTGTAGAGAAAAGGGAATTTCAGCCAGTGTCATTTGTATGCAATTAGTTCCTGGTGAAATTCCCTCTTCCTCACAACAGTTAAAGTTGCAGGGGCCCTGCCTTCTTTTGTATATGTCACTCTAGTATAGTGCCTGCACCTTTAACTGTTGTGATGAAGAGGGAATTTCACCAGGAACTAATTGCATACAAATGACACTGGCTGAAATTCCCTTTTCTCTACAACTGTTAAAGTTACATGAGCCCTGACCTGGATTTTATCTGGTCACCTTAGATCACAACACTCTTTCAACAGAAAGTTTACTTAGATCAAAGACCCATAATGGCGGCTAATATCCATTGTATGGGTGCAGTGCAATACTTAAGAGTACAGAACATTTGCATAGCCCACAATATCATTTCAGGCAGCTTATCTGATTCAGCAATTTTGGCGTGAGATTAAAAGCAAATAAAGAAGAAGGGGATCTGTAAAATGATGAATAAATGTGTTGAAAGCACTGCATCATGGAAAGGAAATGGGAAAGGAGATTTTTCTATGGATAAGTAGTGAAGGACCAAGAAAATAGCAGAAAGGATGAAATAATAACAGGATGCATCCACCTCTGTAGGCTTAGCAGAGAGTACAGAGTTCTGAGGCAGAGAAAGGAGAAGCAGCTTTATGGGAACAATAGATGCAGGAGAGGAAAATATCAATAGTTCTTTTCAAGAAGAGGAAAACAAAACCCTGCAGTATTCAAGTGAGTTGAAAAGTCAGAAGGTGCTGTGCTGTCCTCTAGCTAACACAAGATGACTTTTGACCCACTTTAATTCTTATGTGAATAATGACTAATCCTGTTGTGTTTCCTGTAGTATTTTCCCTCTCTCATAAACTCACTAAAACCTTTGACAGAAAACAACAGATACATAATCTTCAACAGCTATTATTTAGGCAGAAATACTCTCAACTGTTATGACAGCTGCAGGAATAAACAAATAACTGGAACCATGCTGGGGATAATCTGGAGCAGGAAGAGAAAGGGTTAAGATCCTCCATTCTTACCACTTCTCTGTTCTAATAGCCCATGCATATTTGCCTGAAAATAAGCTCCACTTCCAAGTAAATATGCCTGGGCGTGTGCTGTAAATATCCCTAAGCAGCTTTTCATCTTAAAAACCAGTTTCAAGGCCTCTCTTACACAAATTTGCATGTGATGTGTAGTTAGCTCGGCTTTGACTTATTCATAAACAAGGTGTGTTTAGTGCAAATGGTTGATATGGAGTGGAGAAATGGGGGCCGGGTGCTACTTCATATCAAATTGCTCTCTTTAAGCTACTTTGCTCCTCCTCATTTTGGTGTTCTAAATACATTTACAATCACAGGAGCATTATTTGGGATACAGATGTGACAGTGTGTGGAAGTACTTCTTCATACAGCACATGTTAAACCTTGGAATTGGCTACCACAAGGTGAGTGATGGCCATCAATTTGGATGGCTTTAAAAGGGGGTTGGATAAATTCCTGGAGAAGAAGGCTATAGTGGCTACTAGTACTGATGGCTATGCGTTACCTCCAGCATCTAAGGCAGTAAGCCTATATACACTGGTTGCTGGGGAACATGGGAGGGAGGGTGCTGTTGCACCTATGTCTTGCCTATAGATTCCTGGACAACAGCTGCTTGGCCACTGTATGAACAGAGTGCTGTACTAGGTGGACCCTTGGTCTGATCTCACATGGATCCTTTTATGTTCTTAAGTTTTTAGTCAGGGTGAGGGTTGAACACATATCACTACTTCCCTTACCCAAATCAATCCCTCCTGGCATTAATTGTGACACCTTACATGGGAAAGACACTGGAAACAGCAGCCCAAACATTATTTATTTCTTTTATTTATTAAAAATTTATATCCCACCCTATATCACAAGGACCGCAGGGCAGCGTACTGTTAAAATTGCAGGGGCCTTGCCTTCTTTTGTATATGGTCACTCTAGTATAGTGCCTGCAACTTTAACTGTTGTGATGAAGAGGGAATTTCACCAGGAACTAATTGCATACAAATGACTCTGGCTGAAATTCCCTTTTCTCTACAACTGTTAAAGTTACAGGAGCTCTGACCTGGATTTTATCTGGTCAGCCTAGCGTACAGATAAAACCATACATATAGAATAGACTAAATATAAAATTATAAAATGCATTAAACCATTAATATATGAAAACCAATACGAAATTTTAAAACAGTAAAATTCAATGGCTGGTGAATTTAGCCATTCAAGGCTTTATTAAAAAGCCATGTCTTAACTTGGTGCCGAAATGAAGCCAGTACTGGCGCCACTCGGGCCTCCAGGGGGAGGGTATTCCACAGCCAGGGTGCCACAGCAGAGAAAGCCCTCTTCCATGTCCCACCATAGCATATATCTCACATTGGTGGGACACGGAGAAGGGCTCCTCCGACAGATCTCAGGTCCTGGGCAGGCAGATATAGGGAGAGGCACTCCCTCAAGTATCTAGTTCCCAAGCCGTTTAGGGCTTTAAATGTTATTACCAACACCTTGAATTCCAACTGGAAATGTATTGGCAGCCAGTGCAAGTCCTTTAAGACCGGTGTTATTTGGTCTGTATGAGATGTTCAAGTCAGAACATGAGTTCTTTTTCCTCTCCTGGTAAGGTATAGGCAGACATACCTGTGTCTTAATGTCATTACACTGTGCAACTCCTTGTTCCCGTTCCACAAAATAATAATAATAATAATAATAATAATAATAATAATAATTTCTATACCTCCCCATAGCTGAAATTCTCCAGGCAGTTTACAAAAGATTAAAACATTAAAAATTGATATACAAAATTTTAAAAACATAAAAACATAAATCAGACAGCATACAAAGACAACATACATTTTAAAACAACTTTGAGCTCTCAAAAACTCAACATATGCTGCTAAATGCCTGGGAGAAGAGAAAAGTCTTGACCTGGCACTGAAAAGACAACAATGTTGGTGCCAGGCAAGCCTCATCAGGGAGTTCATTTCACAATTGGGGGGCCATCACTGAGAAGGCCCTCTCCCTTGTTGTTGTCCTCCAAACTTCCCTCAGAGTAGGCACCCAGAGGAGGAGCTTGTATGGTAAAGTGTAGTGTATGAGTAGGTTCATGTCGAGAGAGGCATTCCATCAGGTATTGAGGTCCCAAGTCATGTAAGGCTTTATAGGTTAGAATCAGCACCTTGAATCAGGCTATGGAAACATTCAGGCAGTCAATGCAGGTGGGCCAGACTCTCTAATATGTTCAAACCTCCTGGTCCCTGTTATCAAGCTGGCCACTGCATTTTGCACAAGCTGCAGCTTCTGAACTGTCTTTAAAGGAAGGCCCATGAAGAGTGCATTGCAGTAATCTAACTTGGAGGTTACCACAGCATAGACAACTGAAGCCCTGTCCAGATAAGGAGGAAGTTGGGCACCAACAGAAGTTGGTAGAAGGAACTCTGTGCCACCGAGGCCACCTGAGTTTCAAGTGACAGAGATGGTTCAGGGGGAGTGTAAACCCATCCAGAACAGGTTGGACACCCTCCATCTGGTCAGAAGAAGCACCCACTAACAGCATCTCAGTCTTGTCTGGATTGAGTTTCAGTTTATTAGTCCTCATCCATTTCATTGTCGCAGTCAAGCACCGGTTCACCACATCCACAGCCTCTGATGACAATGCACCCCAAAACTCTGGATGACCTCACTCAATGGTTTCATGTTGAACAGCATGGGGGATAAAACTGACCCCTGCGGAATCCCATACTGGATAATCCAGAGGGCCAAGCAATGTTCCCCAAGCCCCACCTTCTGGAGCCAACCCGCCAAGTAGGAACGGAACCACTGCAATGCAGTACCTCCCACTCCCAACACAAACAGTCGTCCCAGAAGGATATCGTGGTCGATGGTATTGAAAGCCGCTGAGAATCAACGGAGTCATACTCCCACTGTCTCTCTCCCAACATAGGTCATCATACAGGATGACCAAGGCTGTTTCCATACCAAAGCCAGGCCTGAAACCTGACTGACATGGATCCAGATAATCAGTTTCATCCAAGAGTGTTTGGAGCTGGCCTGCAACCACCTGCTCAAGGACCTTGCCCAGGAATGGAACATTTGCCACCGGCCTATATTTATTAAGATTTTCCAGGTCCAGAATTGGCTGCTATAGACACAGTGAGAAATGTAGTGAAACATGAGGACAGGGGGAAGAACAAAGCACAGGACAGTCATTTGGGGCACTTAACCAAAGTATCATGCCTACTTCCACCCTACACGTGTTAATGTTTTTTTAAAAAAACATTTTAACCATATGAATTTCTCCCTTGCAATTTTAAGGTTTTCAGGAGAATAGTTTTGCCTGCGACTATTTCTGCTGAATGACAGAAATATATTTTTCTCTACATGAACATGCTGCCGAAAGAATACATAATAAATTTACTTCCAAGAGACAATGGAGAATATAAATTAAGTTTCTTGAAGGCCACCATTGCCTCTCACCTGAGAAGCAGCATCCCTTATATAATGCTGAACATGTGAGCTCTAAAAAGAGCTTCATTTATTATGTTTAAAAACTGCCCCCTCATGCAAGATTGCTTGTGGCTCCAAATATCAATAAAATCCATTTAAATGGCATGTCTCATTACTGCATGCAAAACCTTGGCTCTTAAATTTTTACCTTCTAGCCAAGAAAATGTTTAGTGTACTGGGACTTTGTATTTTAACATACAGGCATGTTTTACTGTCATTTTCATTGTTCCCATTGTTCTGCAGGTCATTATTTTTTGCTTTCAATGTTTCTCAAGGAGTGGAATTTATCATATAAACACAGAAGATTATGTTTTGGGGCATGCTGAGAATATTACTTGTTTTACTCTTGCTAATTTATTCACTTATTTTTGTAGGTTCATTTCCTGAATTATGGGTACTGTAGAGGTGGAGGAATAACTGATGTTGGAGATCGCTGAGATTTTATGAGCTCCAACTTGAAGCTTGGATCAACTTACTCCTGTGCTCAATTGTGATCTGTTTGTTTGTTTGTTTTTCATTTGGATGGGGAAAGTGCACTTTCCCCCAATAGACTAAAGCAGGAAAATGTGCATTTATTAAATGTTGTCTGGTGAAGTTTTCCAGGGACGAAGAGTGCACAGTGTGCATTTGTGTTTGCAACAGACCCTAAACCCCATCCAAGGACACTGATGCTGCATCTTGGCACTGTTTTGAAATTGGCACATCTACTTCTTGGTGTTTCTGGCAGCTTTAAAAACAACAACAGCTTATAACCCTTTTGAGACTAGAGGCGTCTTCTTATGGTCTTCAACATGAAATTCATGGGCACTATGAACAATATTGCTAGGGGACTCCTAATTATCCTCCCTCATCAGACCTAGTCTAAGAAAAAGAAAAAGAAGCTCATACTCATATGTTTATGCAGTTTCTCAACTGTGAAAACAAAATGTTAACCATATTTTTTCTGAGTAGCAAAATACATATTGAAAAAAAGGAAAGATGCGAAATAAAAACTTAGGAACAGTTGCAGAAAACCAAATTGAAGACAGGAATTGTTTCTGAAACTGTTTAATTGAGCAAGAGTTAAAGATCAGATTTTTTTCTGGAGGAAAGAGGTGCTTTATCATTGAAAGTCTTAATCCTGTTAGACCACATTTTGATGAAAGTTCATGCATATTTAGATAAATGTTAATTGCATTATTAGAGTAAAATATTAATAGAATCTGAACACACTAAAGTATAATACACAAATCCTTATACCCACTTACCTGGGAGTAAGCCCAAATGAAATTAATGGGACTTACTTTTGAGTAGACTTATAGGACTGTCAATTTTGTAATTTGTACTTTCAAATATAATTGAAAGCATTATTTTGAACACCAGAGGGCTCCCTCATACTTCCAGTTAATGAGGTCCTCCTTCATCTCTCACTACTGTGTGACTATAATCAACTTGAGTTCCCCCCTCAAGAGTAAGAAGTGCTTAAGTAGACATATATTGAAAATTGTCAGAAAACACCCCTGTGATTTTCAGTCATGGAACCAAACAAGCTAATGTGTGTTAAACATATTTTCCAATTTCATTTCTCCAAACAGACTAGAATGAAGTACTACCATTTTTTTTCAATCTATACAGGATTTTAGTGGTGACCATTTAAGAAAAATGCCTACATTAGAATAATCTCTCATGTTTCATTTACAAAGGTCAATACACTTCCAATTGTTGCTAAGTGGAAGGTGTTTCATAATAATTCCTTATCCATGGAAACAGAAGCTGAGGACCAGTTCTGAGAGGTGCCACTCCTGCTTCTGCATAGCCGCAAAGATTACATACTTTAAGAAGTCTCATTGATTTTCTGAGGGAAAACTGAGCAGCTTCAGTCTGACCTTTGTATTCCAGAATTCAGTGTGTGGTGCAATCTTATATGCTGACTACTCAGAAGTAAAGTGCATTGAGTGCAATGAAACTTACTCCAGGATAAATGACTATAGGATTGTACGCTTAATGAACAAACTAAACTGCAGATGAGATCTGTGTGTTTTCAGCTTGCACATTGCAGGCAACCAGAGGTGCGAGTGACTCTTGCATTATACAGACTAAAATATTTTTCAGAAGTCATTGTTACAGATACATTTTAAAACGCATGTCTTTTTCAGAAATTCTATCTGTGATAGTTCACGCTATTGCCCAGATTCCCTTTTTAATCTATTAATTTAAAGTGCATAGAAAGCTGGTTTGAAATAGTTCAAGTCAGCTAGAACGCCCAGGTGGCTTTATGTTCATGCTGTACTTCTAGGACAAAATGACAGGAGTTGGGGTTGGGAAGCAATGCAATGCTGCAAGGAACCATTAAGTAACTCAAATGTATGAGTGTTTTGATGACAAAAGGCATTTGAGCCCTGTCACTCTTCCACAAACGAAAGGTGGAAAAGGGGACTTGACAAATTGCTGATCTATCATCCTCCTGCCAGAAATCTAAAGAAAAAAAGAAGAAGAAGCTTTCACCTAACCTTTGAGAAAGCAATTCATTGTGATGTTTGGATCACAGGCAAGCAACCAAGAAAACAATTTGTTTATCAGCAAGATGTTACTCAGTAGAACGAGCTGAGAAAGAATAAGCATCAGTATTGAAGAATCGAAGTGAATAGAGCCTGATAGGGTTTTAATCTGTGAACAGTACAGATATTCACTTTAGAACCTTTCTTTAGCCAATTGCACTATCTACTAGACAACGCTGTTGTTTTTTCAGAAGTGAAATGCACAGTATATTCCAAGACCATGAAACCTTTTTCAAAATAAATTTGCTAAGAAACCTTTGTTACAACCAGCAACAGTCCTGCTATTCTAGATCTGGATCCCAGTGAAGAATAGACAGGCAATCTTGCTGAAATGTCCAAAACAGTATCATTGCCTTTGTGTTAGCGTCTGTTACTGAACTTTAAAGCAACTTCCATTGTAGCTATTTCTTAGGGATTATAGATCCATTTTCTCTCCTTCCCAATCCCATGTGATTTTTTTTCTGGATGTACTTGCTACAATACTTGACATCCTTATTTCCCCCCTCAGCCATTTGTATAACTATTTAGTATCTTTTGTTGTCATCATTTCCATTTTTGGATGAGAGTTTTATGAAAGGCTGTAGCAAAACTTCACTGGATTTGTGTTTTGTGTCTGTGGGAAACACTTTTGATGGAAACCTTAGTCCATTTTCTGAACTCCTCTGGTATTACTTGGTGCAACTTTCTGCAATTTTTGTTCTTCGGTACCACCACCAAACAAGTCAGTACTTGCCACTGGTTTCCATCATGTTCCATTCTGTTCCCCCCTCTCATCCAAGTAAATCAAACTAATTGTAAACATAACCTCTTGGGAAATCTCTACCTTTATGTAAAACAACAATTCAAAGAAAAAGTGTTCACAGTGTGTATGGCTCAAAAATACTGGGTGAAAGGAGAAATCTTTTAGAACAGCAAAATATAGGTTCATTAAACTAGTGCTGCAGTTTATCACATCATGAAGAGCCCTTAGGGTTAACCCATATCTCCATCCTGATATGCACCCACGATTTTGACCTCCGTTTCATTAGCGCGGCATGAGGATGGCAATACATGGGACGGAAAGGCACTTTTATTTCACGCAGAGAAAACAAATTGCACTTTCCTTGCCCTAGAAAAATACCAAAAATATAGGGGAAGAGGCAAAGTGACTGCAGGACAGGCATGACGTCATGTGAGCATCATGTTTCAAAACAGCAAACCAGGCAGGACAAGAGTGCGATAAAACGCTGGTGTGACAACAGATGCATACCTTTAAATTCCCCAATGCAGTAGTGGACAAGACAAATATGGCTCCCCTCATTGATTTCCTCTCCAGTTGTTTTGCTGGCCTCCCCCTTCACCAGCTGTGGTAAATTGGCTGCTTAATAGAGGGTAGGCAGGAAGACCAGGGATGAGGCTGGTGGGTGCAGTCAAAAGTGCATACATGTTCAAATTCTGGATTGTGAGGTGGCAACACTAAATAGTCATTTGACTGATTCTTCACAGGCCTGGCATCAGAGAGTCAGTATGGGTAGGCAGCTGCCGAGGTCCCAGAGACTCGGGGGGGGGGGGTATCCTGGTACCTGAGCCTGCTGCAGTTGCTGCCATCCTCCTCCTCCTTCTCCTCCTTCCCCACCTGAAAGGCCCTGCTGGTGAAAGGAAGGCCTCATGGTACCCCATTTAAAAGGGGAAAAAATCTCACAATCTAAACCAATCAGACAGTGCTGGGGAGGGGGGACACGGCAGTGCAGTCTTTACACCATGCACTGCGCTTGCAAGCTTGGCAACTGACTGGGTGACATGGCGCTTTGTCAGTGAGGCTGGCTAGAGGAGGAGGAGCAGAGGAGGGCTGGCAGGGCAGTGGCATTGTCCAGGGTAGCTTCTATGGTAGTGAATGTGTGGCTTTGGCAGTGGCAGGCATGTGGGGGACCATGGCAGGGTAAAGTGGCAGCAGAGGGCAGCCCAACAGCAGCACTGTGCCAAGGGCCCACTGGTGTCTGGCACCAGCCTTGATTCACAAATTCATGCCATAGCTCACTGTACATGAGGGAGTGCTATCAAAAAGCTTCTAAAAGTGGTTTGATGGTCACCCACTAAACATGTGGAAAAATGAAACCTGGCCATGCAGTGAAGCAAGCACATGGCTGCTTCACCTTGTTGCAAATACAGTTATCCCCATCTACCATGCATAAAAGAGTTAATATAAATTGCCTTAATGGTCTCCTGGTTAAAGCTACTGCAATGGAAAATCAGTAGATGTATTACGTTCCCAGGTCTGATGTGAACTCCCTCTGTGGTCTCAAGTAATTCACATGCAAAGCCTAATCTACAGAACTCAACCACAGCAAGGCTCAAATTTACCCATTCATAATGTACTACCTTTTCTACCTTCGCTTCTATGTCATATCTAGTTGGAGAATAACACAAAAGTCAGTGATTTTATTTTCTTTTATACACACAACGGTGCCGAATGCATAATCTTCTTGGGTAATTTGAGGACAACAGTAAATATTAAGGAGGCATCTTATATTCTGTATGATGAATGTTAATTATATACCAATGTAGACTAAAGAAAATGAAAATCAATGAACAAGCGCAGGAGTACGACATTATTTAATCTCTCTCTCTCTCTCTCTCCCTCTCTCTCTCTCTCTCTTTCACACACACACACACACACACACACACACACACCATAAGACTCCAGGAGGGAAAGTTGCTATGGAAACACCCCATGAGAGCTTTTCTTTTTTGGTAGTTTTTGTTTTGTAGCCATTTTATATTGCTGTTGCTAGGTTTTTAAATTTTAATAAATTAATCTTCCTAAAACATTTCATAGCCTGTATTTTCATTTTGTTTCTTCAAACCGAGGCAGTCCATGAAGAATGTTGTTTTTCTAAGGGCAAATGCACTGCAAACCACAGCAGCCTTGAAGAAGCAAAGGGGAGGTGGAAAAGCAATGTGGGACTATGGCTCTACAATGTCCTTATGCCATATGTAGATAGCATTCCACATGCGCACATCTGGAACAGGAGGGGGAACTGAAATGAAATGAAAATAGGTATTCTTTCAACCTGTAAGACACAGAAGAATCACAAAAGGGTCAGTGGAAAAGAGCAGGCACAAATATCACGTCAAGTTGGCTTTCAAAGATAAACCTAAGTTATATGTAAGTGCTGAAGGCTAACCATATCAAGCAATATATCTGATATGAGGTCAGACAATGGGGGTTAGCTGGATAGGATGAATGTGCAGGAAGGAGTACATTAAGCAACAGCAAGGTGTCTTGCGAATAATATTGTCTCATCCGTCAAGGGAGGATGGGTGGAAGGACAGGAGACTTTCTTCCACCAAGGGGAGCAGCACAGAAAGGGCAACCATGAGACATTTAGCTAAAAGCTCATGGCAGTGGGCTAAGCAAGACAGTGAAATAAACGAAAGAGATGGTCATATCACGGGGCGGGGGAGAATGCCCTGTTTTAGTAAGTAAGACAGAACTTCTTTATTTTAAAAAAGAAGTTACAGAAACTAAGGAGATGAAGAACTCTGCAGCAGAGTGTCAGATGAGATGGCAGAGAAGCGGTAACAAGCAATCTTCCATTGACAGGTGTATTTATTCAGTCTCAAGAATCAAGAGTAGCAACAATGCTCTGACTGGTATCCACAAAAACAAAGAGATCAAAAAAGAATGCAAGGAGAAAGGGGATGGATTCCCCAATGTTCACAATCTCTGCCTATATTCCCACCACTAAGTTCCATTAGGTTGGTGGGCAAAAGGGATAAGGCCTTTCCTGTGGTAGTCCCATCCTGATGGAATGCCCAGCCACAGGATGAGCATGTGGCTCCCTCCCTGATTGCTTTTAAATGGGCCTTTAAAGCCTGGATGTTCTGGTCTGCTTTTAGATGAATGTATGTCCATTTTTATTGTAAAAAACCCACTATTTTCTTGTTTGTTATTTTAAATGGCCTATACTTCTGTTTTTGTTAATTGTATTTTATATGATACATGTAAACCACTTTGAGGAGGCTTTGCCTGGAAAGGCAATATAAGAGTATTTCAAATAAATAATTTGACCTGGGTGTCTCCACACTCAGCACATACTGTGGAATTGTTTTGCTTTTCATGATCCATTCATTGCTAAATTTAGGCTGACCATATGAAAAGGAGGACAGGGCTCATGTAACTTTAACAGTTGTAGAGAAAAGGGAATTTCAGCCAGTGTCATTTGTATTCAATTAGTAGGGTGACCAGATAAAATCCAGGTCAGGGCTCCTGTAACTTTAACAGTTGTAGAGAAAAGGGAATTTCAGCCAGTGTCATTTGTATGCAATTAGTTCCTGGTGAAATTCCCTCTTCATCACAACTGTTAAAGTTGCAGGGGCCCCTCCTTCTTTTGTATATGGTGACTCTAGTATAGTGCCTGCAACTTTAACTGTTGTGATGAAGAGGGAATTTCACCAGGAACTAATTGCATACAAATGACACTGGCTGAAATTCCCTTTTCTCTACAGTTGTTAAAGTTACAGGATCCCTGACCTGGATTTTATCTGGTCACCCTACAATTAGTTCCTGGTGAAATTCCCTCTTCATCACAACTGTTAAAGTTGCAGGGGCCCTGCCTTCTTTTGTATATGGTCACTTTAGTATAGCTCCTGCAACTTTAATTGTTGTGATGAAGAGGGAATTTCACCAGGAACGAATTGCATACAAATGACTCTGGCTGAAATTCCCTTTTCTCTTCAACTGTTAAAGTTACATGAGCCCTGTCCTCCTTTTCATATGGTCAGGCTAGCTAAATTGGTGATTTCTGGTAGTTTTTCTTCCATCAGGTACTTTGCTGGTAGTGCCTTGCCTTTTCTCAAGCCACAGAAAGGCCTTTTTTATAATTGTTTTGGATTGGCAGAAGTGGAGCTCAATCTGAGCAGGTATAAATGCCCTTATCATGAATTTTACTGACTTTTGTCACATTTTGAGAAGGTTGAGCTTTGTAACTTCATGTACCTGACAACACCTATTTAGATTGCATTTTGACAATTGACTATATGTTTTTTTAAAAAAATGATTATCATCTCAACAAACCAAAAAGCTCCAGATGTCACAATGACTGGTGCGGGGAATGGGGGAGATGAAAGGTGTGAGCTGGAGGCTGCAACAGAACCCTGGATTTGGAGAGTTAAGAGGGATGTGACTTGCATACTGCAAGGAAAGCTGCCCATGTAGCATCCCTGTTGCCCCATTGTAGGGCAGAGGATGGGAGCAAATAAATGAGCAAATATACATGACCATGGCTTGAAAGGGACCTGGAGGGAGACAAATGAATCTTCAGTAGGCCCAAACTGCCTAAGCACAGGAAGTGTTGGTCATGTTGGGCTTTTCGGGTGGCTTCAAAATGGGTACGGAGGTCAGAGGAGGCATAAGAAGCTGCCATATACTGAGTCAGACCATTGGTCCATCTAGCCTAGCATTGCTGACACTGTCTGGCAATGACTCTCCACTTGACTCTCTCAGGCAAGATTCTTTCCCTCGCCCTATCTAGTTCATGTCCCTGATTACTCATAATGCCCATGAGTTGCCAACTCCCAGTCACCATTTCTGACATTTCTGATTAGGTTAGGAGAAACATAATACTTTGGATAAAAGGGGAGGGAGTAAAGATATGGTGCCCTGTGCTCCTCCTGGGCAGAAGAGAATAAAATGGAAGCAATAAAATAATGATAAAATGAAATACAGGGGCATATTGGGTTTGTTCTTTAGGCCATATAATCAGGCCAGCGCCCTTTGGATGCATGAGCTCTGCAATGCCCAGGGTTCAGTGGCAGACACTCACAGGCTTCTTTGCATATAAGCCAATGTGGAGAGCTTTCCCCAAAGGCAGAAAGATTGAAAAACACCAAGTAACAACATTACCCTCTAAATCTTGTAATGTGACTAAGGTGATTTGAAAGGTGCTTTTCCATCTTACTGATCTTCAGAAGTATGCATATTAGGAAAGCTATTTGCCAGATTCCTATTCCCATCTGCCTCTCCAGCCTTTCTGCTATCTAAGGAAGATGAGCAAACTAATATTAAAAGGGGTCCTTAGCTATACCCAAGCTCTGCTCTTCTGAGAAGTGTATCACACATTAGATGAAAGATGGATCACCAAGAGAAACAATCTGAGATTAATAGCATGTGCAGGAAATCATAGGGGTGTGAAAAGTAAGGGAAGCTTTGAAACAGAAGATTTTAAATGTATATATGTGAAATTGCAGCACATCCCAAAAGAAATGTAGATTCAAAAGCACAATGCAATGCAGATGAATGTTCCGACCATCATCTAATATAAAAGAAGGAATCCCTATAGTAGCCCCAAATTGAGTTAACTTAGGAAGGGGCATCACATATTAATTATTCAAAGGAACCCCCTTCCCACCACAATAGAATATTTTCGTAAAACATTGATTTTATGCTCGGTTGCTGCTATATTCAGTCCTTATTCCAATGCTTGTTCAGTCAAAAACTAGAAAAACAGATAAATACACTGCAGTATCTAATGGATGAATCATTCCCCACCCCCACTACTCCCTGCATTCCAAAGACATTAACATGAAGCATGTCTAAACATTGCACTCACCATAGGGATTAGCATCCCAAGGGCTGTCTATATGTTGTCTTTGTCCCAGGGTGTTCCGAATCCCCCGAATCAGTTCTATGATGCAGCTGCAGATTCGGAGCCACCCTGGGGCAAAGAGCCAAAGATCCACAGCTGAAAAGTTGGGGACTTACTCTGACTTTTCCTGCCTGAGCATGCGGCTTTTCTGCCATCTATACTTACTCCGGCGCTGCCTAGGGGCATTCCTGGCTGGGAGGTGACCTCCCATTGGACCTCCCATGCTGACCTTCCCAGTGGGAGTTATTCGCAGGAGGGATACCATAGGGTTGGCAGCAGAGTGGCACCAACTTGCACCATGAAGGCAGCCTCCCAGTCATGAGGCTTCACCTACACACCCGCTCCCCTCAGCATCACATAGAAAAACTCAGTATTGGGCTACAAACATGAGGGCTAGGAACTTGTCTTTTTAAGTGACTCCTGAAATTCACAATATAACAGGAGGCTTCATAATATCCATTCTACATTTAAAGAGAGGAGGAGGAGGAGGAGGAGGAGGAGGAGGAGGAGACCCAAACACATTGGCATTGCTCTCTTATTTCCACAAACCATCAAACCTCTCAACCAAATAAAAACACACCTTGAAGCCATTTTAATTTATCTCATCCAAGCTCGACAAGACAGAGACATCACTAATTACACACACACTCAAATTGTGCTTTATAATTGATATTTAAACTATTTCATGTCAATACAATTTGTGCTAAACTGAATCATTCAGGATTCAGTTTCCTGCATATAAACATTAAAAGGCATTTTGCTTGGTGGATAAATGAGAATGTTTACTCTGATGTTTCTCCTCTAGGGCGGCATTCATCAGGGGGATTTATTTCGGGAAGACAGAAGAAGTTGACTGAACCAAACAATAAATGTGACTGTTGTCATTTTGCTGATCATACTTCATCACATCATGAATTTTGATTCAGCATGAAAAAAGTAAAAAAGATGTTTTAAAAACTTCAATGTGAGACAGCTAACTCAGTGTTCCATTTATTTATTTATTTATTTATTTATTTATTTCATTTATATACCGCCCCATAGCCAAAGCTCTCTGGGCAGTTTACAAAAATTAAAAACATTGAACATTAAATATATATATATATATATATATATATATATATATACAAAATTTAAAACCATAAAAAGCATAAAAACAGGTTATAAATACAATACTCTGGATTGATAGTCTGGCTTCCCCCTCCCAATATACCCCCTGGAACAAAAAGGGCCCAAATGATTCTGATTCTGCTCCTTTTTCCCTCTCCCTGGACAAAATATGAGCAGCAATATCATCCTACACTACATATAATGTATGTATATAATAGTAAGGCAAGATATTGAGATAGATTTATGTAGCATTTGCATTATGTAAGTGCCACAAGAAGAAGATATCATGGTATCGTGACTCCGGGCAAGATAAAGTAAGGCGCATTTGCTCCAAAGAACCTCCAGAGAATTCAAATTGTACAAGAGAGCAAGGGCTGAACTAGTTGTGGCTTTTATCAAGTAGTTTGGTTTTACTTAGCTGTTTTTTCCTTAACAAAAACCTTCCAAGCCAGATCGGGGACATGGTGTGTGTAGGGGGGAGCTTTAACTCTTTCATCCTGTTGCAGTTCCAACTGCAATAGAAGCTTGGCCCCCAATGTCCCATTGGTGCCAATTGGAGCTCTGCTTCCATAGCAAACAGCAGTGGCGGGGCAAAGGCTGAAATTGTGCTGATCTCATGCTTCCTTGCCACAGCTTCAGTCTGCCTTGCCCACGCCCCAGCTATGGCTTAAAGAAAAAAAACAGCTGTGCAATGACAATAGGGTGATAAAATTTCACATTTACTTTGATCTTAATTAGGGGTGAATTAATAATTTGTTACTGATACAACTGCATGACTGGCTGTACTGAAAGGTCATCTAACCTCACCTTCTCTTTATGGGAGGATCCCCCATTAATTTCCTCACCTAATAGAGTAACTCATATTATCTGAATGATATAGTATAGCACCACAAGCAGTTTCAATATTATGCCAGATCAGGCTATAGAATATGGAATACGGACAGTGCATTCTATGTATAATGCTATTATTATAACACTATTATTATTATTATTATTATTATTATTATTATTTACATGAATGTCAGCAATACTTTGCTGCTGCTGGAATCATGGAAATAGTTGCAATGTGTACCATCCACATAGTGTTCATGAAGAAAAGCAGGGATGTTTGTGCTAGCTTGGTCTCATTTCATTGAAATGGGGAAAATGCAGATTACTGTGTGCATTTTTCAAAAGTGAACACTTTTCCCCATTGACTAAAGCATGAAAGCGTGTGTGTGTGCACATTTCAAAGTGTGCATTTAAAAGAAAAAAGTAAAAGAAAAGTATATATGCATTTTCCAAACACAATTGCAAGTTTGGGAATGTGCTAGATTTTTTTTTAACAAATGCATTCCTGTTCACATTTGTTTTTGCGAATAGGGCAAACTGAAACAAAATTCCCATACATCCCTACCCCACATACTGAACAATCACTTATTTATTCAAGCATATCCACAATCCAGAAGGTCAAGTTTGCCACAAGAAATCATAAAGGGCTGGTTCCACGACTCATGTGCATCACTTGATGATGACTCACCAATGAATCAATCTGGAACCTGACGCCAGTATAAAACACTGCATTTGGTATGACATAGGGTAATTCTGAAAAAAAAAGGTGATGTTAAATCTGAGGTGTTAAATCTATGATGGCTTATTCACATATGGAAGTCATCCCTTGATCCTGCAGTCCAGCCATCAAGAGGTAAATATGTATGTGTGATCTAACAAGACAAGACATCAAGTGCTGTACAGACACGCATGGACAAACCGTCATGCTCCACGCAAGAGCCAAACTACTAATTAGTTCTTCTCAAAGGAAATTTAAGGGGAGGGACTGTCATCCCCTAAAACTGCAGAGGCAAAGTTTTCAAATATGGGGTAAAAAGAGAAGCACCTGAACAGAAAACAAAATTATGCAACTCATATGAAAGCTAGAAATGAAATAAATTGGATCATGTCTTATGAAATGGAACCTTAGAAAAGTATAATGAACATAATCTGGGCAGTTAATTTATCTTTTAGGTAGATAGGTAACTACGTAGATATTCAAAGAAGTATTCCTTCATTCATGTGTAGCTTAATGTTCTCAAACAGCAGAACACACAGACTGATCAACAGCAATATTCCTTCCAAAGGTTTTTTTTTTTTTACCATTTCTAATTTGAAACATAGAAGCAGATTGCAAAATTAATGTACAAGCAGCCCTTGCTGGCCAGCAAATATCCCACAGCAATGTAAGAAAAGAAATAACGACAAAAAAGTCCAGACAGAGAGGCGGGTAAGAAATAAATTGTTATTATTATTATTATTATTATTATTATTATAAATCTTTACCAAATGGGCAGTTGCACTGGAAGCCATTTATCGTATCTTCACAGGTTGCTCCATTCCTGCACGGCTTGTCCACACACATCTCCATGCCCTTGGTGCATGTTTTTCCTGAATGAATAAGTAGATAAAAGATAACCATATTGAACCATGGCGAGGGTTTTGAATTCAAAGGAAAATAGTTGTGATATGGAATTGCTATTGTAGCACTTTAAAAGGCTAGCCTCAGAGCATCCAGATGGAAAACACAAGCAATCTGAAGAAAACAGTAGTGCCTCTTTCAAATTTATTTTATTTGTTAATTACATTTCTTAGGGTGCAATTCTATCCATGTTTAAACAGAAAAAACTCCCAGCATTCCCCAGCAATATTTTTTCCCATGTAGTATATTAAAAAACTCAATTTTTTTTCATAATGTTATGTGCCTTTATATTCTTGCTCTTCATGTAGCCTTTTAAATCCTTTACCCAGTCAGTAAGTTGAGAACATACGTTTGAACCATTAATTCAATTATGATAAGAGCAAAAAGCAGTTTTTAAACTCCGGTATTATATTAATAGTATTTTTATTCTACACCATCTAAACCAGATTTTTTGAGGAGAGGAAATTCATGGAAATCATGTATAAATAAAACAAGTATATCATAGTGCTTGAGAGGTCTTGCTTCAGAGATCACATTACATATACGTTCGTTTTTCTTCCCTTCTCCCTGTAAAATGGGTCTGAGGGGTGAGCTGGATTTCAAACTTGAAATGCAGAATTGTGTCCTGCACACACCACACTAACTTTCATTCCATTATGTGGCTTCCAAGCACATGGATGAACCTGTACAATACATCTAGCTTCCCCTTCTGGTTTTCACTGAACTGCCTAGGTTCTCAAGCAGAAGTCTAATTCAGCCAGTGAGTGCAATCGTGTGAACCCAGAACCTTCTACATGTGACACATGTACTCTACCACTAACCTATGGCCTCTTTTTTACAAATCGGGCCTGGCTAGGAGAGGACTACTTTGATTCATCAACCTCTGGGTTTGGGGGCCCAGCATACTCTCACTGCATCACAATGTGTTGTATCAAATGTTCATCTAATTTAAGTCCTAGTCATTTCAGTGGATCTACTCTAAGTAGGACTAATGTTGGATTCAACCCATTGCAAACCACCAAGTACTTCCCAAATTCCCTTCAGTTATATCTGGATTGGGGGGCTAGCCAGGGGGCTGGGGGAAAAAATAACTAATTATCAGTTTAGCAAATTTAAATACAACAGAGAGGTCAATCTATTTTGAAAATGATGCTGGAATTAGTCACATTTGGGATTTTCCACAAATGCATTGAGTGTGGGACAAACCATCACCTCTCATCAACAATTCCATCTACTTCTACAGCATTATTAAGGCATATAACAAGATCAACAGGGACTGTAAAGAATTTGGGACAATTAAAGTGAAGGGTAGATTTTCAACCTGTATAGCACAGTTGTAATTCATTTAGAAAGTATACTTGTCTTAAGCAATTTAGCCATTTTAAGCTACACATGCTAATGAACCAATTCCAATTTTGCCCACTCAGATGATAATATATTTTAACATTTAAGAAGTAAAGTTGTCATTTTCTTCAGATGGAGAGCAAATAAATTACCACTGCTTAGAGATGATGCCTATTATTCTAGGAAAGTGTATGCCCCGCTGCTTAATAGCAATACTTTTCTTAGTGGCTACAAAGAACGTTTTTGCTGCTTCTGTCAAAATGGTAAGAATCAATACACCATGTTTCTAGATCAAATGTGTGCCAATTATATCTGGAATGAATGAAATTATAGCAGTTGGACTGGAGTCTAGGTAGATCAGTTCAATTCCTGTTTTAGCCATGGATTTCAGGTTCATCAGGAGATGTAGACTAAGGTGTTACCATTATGTGAATGACACATAGCATTCACGTTGGCTCAAGTCTCACAAAGCCAGGAAATTGGAAGCTAAGATTGATGTACTAACTGATGTATCCTGTAATCAGTGATGATGTTGTACAATGTCACAAATTAGGCTTGCTTTTAACTTCCCCTCCATGCACCCACATTTTCCTTTGTTTTTCAGGCCCAAATCCAGATGGTGAGAATTGAGTGCCAGAAACCAGCAAAGATGCCCCTTTGTTGTCTGATCCTGTATTGCCTTATGTAGTATCTGAGCCTTACAGCATTGCTAAAGAAATTTTCCTGTGAGTTGCTGCATGCCTGTTTGTTACTTACAACAATAGCTGGCAGGATAGGTTAAATAGTTTGACAGGGGCCTTCTTTTAGCACCCTTCACCATCCTTATTATGTTTTTTTCTGTGGTACTCCGGTAAGATTTAAGAGAGTTCAACTTTCTTATTCTGGCTTTGGAACTAGGGATGTGCAAATCAGACACAAACACAATACCTCAAGCCATGGGCAGCAGTATCCATCACCCCTACTGAATCAGAAGAGACCCCATCTCACTGCCAGAACCTTTTCCTTGGGATTCGCCTTAACTAAAGCGACATTATTGTCCCTGTTTAATATTTAAGATTAAGATTAAGTTTGTTTAAATATGTGCATCATTCTTATATTTTGATGATAAAATAGTTTTGCCAGGTTTTTATTAATGTGTGATACATATCAGTGAAGGAGATAACTGAAGGAATGATTAAGGCTGCAGCAAGCTGTTAATGCATAGCACTCTGTACAAAAAGTGAAAATTTTAAAATGGAATGCATAAATTCCACTCTGACAGCAAGACCAGGCAAATACAAAATCTGGAGAGAAAACTGTTGCACTTCATTCTGAGTAAATTCACATTGAATTGCAAGGGTTTTCAAAGTGTTTACATAGCTATTTGGAGGCAAATTTGATAAATGCCACCATCTAGTATGGTTGGTAGGTTGATAAAATTTCCAACATGCACATTGGCTCCATACAGGCAGGAGCTTGTCCAGTTATCTTGAATGATTCTAGAAAAGCTAGGTGAGGTGTGTGTGTGTGTGTGAATGTATACTAGGGATGTGCACGCCCGAAAATATCATATTTTATCGTTATTGTAATTTTGGACCAAAAACAATATTGTCTCTGATAATATCGTAGGTTAATCATATAATCTTCACGATAATTATCGGAAATACGATATTTAATTTGCAGCCCCATTGTGTCCTATAGAGCTGATTTTTAATTTTTTTTTAGAAAAAATTCCTATAAAGTCTGTATTTTCAAAGTTACTGGCTTGAAACTTGGTCACAATGTTTATGGGGTATGCCTAAGTAGGTGTATGAAATTTGAGATCGATCCTTCCAACCCTCGATTTTATATGAATTTATTAAAGATCGTTTAAGTTCTGACAGGTCAAAAGTTGCACGATCTTTCAAAAATTCATATAAAATACAGGGGTGGAGGGATTGATCTGAAATTTGGCACATATGTGTAGCAACATGTGCTAGACATGTGTATGAAATTTGAGATTGATCCCTCCAACCCTCGATTTTATATGAATCTATTAAAGATCCTGCACGTTTTTGACAGGTCTGAATGAACACATGTGGCGAGCTGTCCTTCTGACCTGTCAGAACTTAAACAATCTTTAATAAATCCATATAAAATTGAGGGTTGGAAGGATCGACCTCAAATTTCATACACATACTTAAGCATACCCCATAAGCACTGTGACCAAGTTTCAAGCCTCTAACTTTTAAAATACATAAGTTATAGGTATATTTATATGGCAATCCGATAACCCAATATAATCGGGCTGAAAATTATTGTCTCCGATTATTATCGTAGGAAGTTGTATCGTATTGTTATTGTTAATCGTATGCACGATAAAGAGCATATCGTATCATTATTGGACATTTTAACGATATGATACACATCCCTAATGTACACACACACACACACATACACACACACACCTGACATCAGAATTCTTCCCACAAGGCAGATGGTGGTAGATATCCAGCTTGTATAGACTTAGAGGGGGTATTTCCCAGTTTACTTGCCTTCTTCCTCTCCCCACCCATTTTAAATCCAATTAGATTCACTATATATGCTACATTAGAAGTATCAAAAACAGATAATATTGTATTACTCTGAAACCCTAAAAATGCCTTTCCCAACTTTAAATAGCATTGATATTCTCTTTGACTCTTGTTCTGCCTGGATGTTAGTCTTCAGAAACAGTATCAAGTACAGGCTGTTCTCCCCCACTGTAAAGTTGCAAAAATGATTGAAATAACCATTTTAAAAGTATTTGATTATTTATGAGAACATTGGACAAAATGTAATGAAGTAAAAAAAAAAAAACCAGCCAAAGAACAAGCAGATCTCAAATTTCCCAATAAAACACTGCACACAGCACTTCTATGTTTGGAAGCTGGCAGGATTTCTCTTTCTACCCCCCCCCCCCCCATCCCAGGTGCATATAATTTTCTCATTACAAGAGGAAAAGTGCTATGGAAAATTGCACCCTACTCATGTTTGGCATATCACATAATGGCAACATTAAGGTAAGCTGGTAGCACAGAGTGAAATATTTACATAGCTCTCATATGCACAGTTCAGAATAGAATTTCCTTTGACTTTAACAAGGATTGGATCCGGATCAGAATTCTATTTATATTCGTAGAACATGTCAAGTTCTAGTTCTGTCCCTTTTTAAAAAGGACTGTTCACATTAAATTGATATTGGCTTGGATTCCAGTGTTCCTTCTGTGAACAGAACCGTTTGTGGCTATGAAATTGGGCCTGAAGGGTGAAGTGGAAAGCTCTTAAACACCCCCCAACACACACAAGAAAAAAGAAAAAACAAAAACCCTGTAGTATATTAGGAGGGAGGTTCTGAAATGGGAAAGCTATTTAGAATCCAATATAAATATCTGAATATCTGCATGTGGGCTTCACCCCTTCAGTACAGGCTTTCAAGTGGACCTTGAATACCCAGCCTTTTCCCAAATGGTGTATGTGGATCAGGGCAGTTTTCTTATAGTGTTGTATACTATTCTCATGTAAGTATGTGGCCCTGAAAAGCGGCATATAAATAGTTTGAATAATAATAATAATAATAGTTAGGGATGGGGAAAAAAGTTTCAATTCATTTTTAACCAGAACACATTCTCTTCACACTTCTCAGAACACAGATTTGAACCCAATTTGTAGTTGGAAGTCTGTACATTTCCAAGGTTGCAATGCAATTCAAGTAACAACAGAATGCGTTTGAAAAAAAAATGTGTATAGAATGCATCTTTTTTTAAAATGCACATGAATAGGCTTTATTTAATATGGGAAAATGCCAATAAAAATGCAATTTTTTTGAAAATGTGTACTGTGTACTGAAATATACATGAATTTCTGCACAGAAAAAGAAGAAGCTTGCATCTCGATTTGGACATGGTGAGAACAAATTTTGAGGTAGCAGATATGCACATCACCAATATTAGGTGCTGAATATAGTAGGGTTCACCTGCTAATCTAAGAACTACTGCCAGAAGAAAGCCTTAGTGACCACACCAATGGAAAGTTTGGGCCAAACTACACCACATCTATCATTTTCAAAACCCCAAAGTCCATTCCCTGCTCAGCCGGCATGGCTTGGGCGGGAAACTGGCCTTTGCAGTGGGGAGGAGGGGAAATAAAGGCCTCACGTGTAAGCACACGTGGGCCAAGTGATGTAAGTGCGGGGCCGAACCTATAAAGACTGGGCCTGCCCATTATCCAGTCTCTCTGGATTTTTGGCTTACCAGAGGAGCTCTTCAGTGCAGCACTGCTCAGGCGAGGCCTTTGGAGCAGCGTGCACCAAGTCAGCGAAGGTTCCCGAGCAAACAGGGGAGGAGAGCAGCCTTTGCTCTGTCTCCGGTGACAGCAGCAGTCCCGGGCAAGCGGCGATGGTGGTTTTGGCAGTGGTTCCTGCGGCGGGCGCAATGCGGTGATCTCCATTGGCCTATGGTTCCGGCGGCTTTGGAGAGAGCGTGCTGATCTCACTGTCTCCAGCTGCAGCGGCAGCTCATCGCTGAGCGGGAGCATGGCGTGGGAGCACCTTGTTCCTGCTTGAGTCACAAGGATTTCAATTAGGCCTAGTGCAGCCCCTTCCGGCATGAGGCCTTATCACTTGCCCCATCTCAACCCCTGTTCGGCCTTCGGCTTTATATCCTCCACCTTCCTGCGATTCAGTTTGGCTTGAGGAGCCACTCAACCCCCGGCCCTTCAACAGCCTTGTTAATAAAAGGCTATATTTGTATGGGTGGCTTTACTCCTCCTTAGTAGGCGCATTATAGCACCTTTGTGCCTTGTGACATCACTGGCCCAGATACATAATTAAGCCCTGCCCCTTTCCAGCTCTGCTCATCGTCTTTGTGTTGCCCTGATATCCAATTAGGAGATCTTGGCCTAGTGGTTAGATTTTTGAACTAGGAGAGGAGATCTGGGATGGACATGGTTAGAGTTTTGGACAGGGAGAAGGGATCAAATTTAATTTCTGCTGCCAATATATAAAGCAGGTGAATTCTTGAAATGCCTCCTAAAAAAGGCATTGGTGGCAAGAAAGGCAAGGGCAAGGCTCCACGCCCCCCAGCCAAGCACCCACCACAACAGTCCCTTTCTTCTTCCTCAGACGAAGAGGGGTTAGATATTAATTCTGTTCTGAAGTGTCTTTCTGCCTTGAAAAGAGATAATGCTAAATTAAGACATGAATTAGATGATAAGAAGGTTCTTGACCAGGGTACAAATATGATAGTTAGACATGGTAATAGAGCCAGGAATGTTGTTTCAGGAACCAGTCCCACAACAGATGTCACCAGGCCTTCCAGTAGAGCAGAAGTCACTACACTGAAGAGCCTCAGGAGTTGCAATCTTCTGTTCCTGAACCATCTGGGACAGGGGTCATTGGCAACTCAAATCAGAGTGAGTATTCAGCACACGCATCACCATGTCTACCGACATACAATCCTTGGGTTTTTCCACCACGGTGCATGGGACAAAGGTGGCCATTTTCTCAGCCAATTGAGTATGAGGACCATTCTGAAACTGGCACGACACAGCAGGAGCCTTTATTAGACTCATGTGTGCCAGTGTGGCAAGCCGCCTCTGGCTCACCTGTCGCTAATATGCCCACAATAACTCCAGTAGGGACACAAGTGAGGACAGTCATTAGGGCTGCAGCTTCCCCAGCAATGCCTAATCAAACAACCCAAACTGAGCTGGTATTGGGGTGAGAGATATCTAGCATTGATCCTTATGCTTTGGCGAAAGGCTCCCTTGTTCCTTATGGGGCTGTATCAACTCCTTTGGGCTACCATCTTTTGCCAGCCACAAAGGAGAAGATATGGAAGGGAACATATATCAATATATATTTCCCTCCTCCTTAGGGAGGAAGAGAATAAGGACAAAGATAAGGACAGGGACTATGAATGTATTAAGAAAAAGGAAGTAGAACGGACCTGGGCCAATTGGCTAGCAGGATACATTATATTTATGGGCGTGGCCCAACAAAAACACCAGGATAGAATTGAATTGTTTATTTACGGTCAATAAACCAACACAGTAATCAATTTACAAATACACAATATTAAAACACTCCTGTAAAACCGCAGCTGATTCCATTAAAATATTAAAACATTATTTGCCCATTTGCAACCTACAATGCATAGCAAGTGAAAGAAATTTAGACACCTGCAAAGTGATTTGTTTATCTGTACCCCGCAAGAGGATTGTCTTTAAAATACTCATGGGGAGACCTGTAAAACTCTGGGTGATTGGAAATATCAAATCTAGCTTCTATATAGTAGTTGCAACAGAACAGGACATGTTTAATAGACTCAACTTCCAGCTCATTACATGGGCAGCATCTATTCACCAGAGGTATTTTCTTATATCTACCCTCTAGGACTCTGGATGGGAGAACATTAAATCTTGCTAGGGTGAATGCCTTCTATACTTAGGGACTGTGAGCCATTGTAACTATCTCATTTCACCTGTTTGGGCTAAGTCAGTCAGTCCTTGTGCAAGAGGGCAACAGGGGCCTTGCGCTACTCCTCTCATCTCTTGAAGTCAATATCAGATAATCTCTGCTTGATTAAACATTTCACACTCCTTGCCTCAAGGGCTAGCAGAAAAGAGGGAGAAAAACCAAAGGTACAGATTCTCTGTACTATCATCTTGGTCCAAGGTGATTCATAACCGTCCAATAAGACCTGAGTGACTAATGAGTTTGGGGTAAGAGAGTGGTATAGGCGGAACCAATATAATATGGAATGTGTCCATGCCACACATTTCACGGATCTCATTCCTGTCTCCAAATTTAGGGCAGCACCAGGAACACACCTTGGGACTCCCAGGATTGACCTCAGAAATTGTGATTGGATGTTCTCGAGTGATCCTTTGAATGTAGGAAACCAGATCTGGGCCCCATACAACATCTGGGCCACCAACTTGGTTTTATATACTTGAGGGCTGCTGGGGGGAACTTACCTCCCCTCACTAAAAAAAAAATTCAGTAAGGCTTCCACTGTTTGTTCCGATTTGGCTTTGATCTGTCTGCTATGCTTATTCCATTTTAAGTTATCTTGAAACCATAGGCCTAGATATTTGTACGATTCCACCTGTTTGATTTTTCTTCCACCCATCCACCAGGAGAACCTACATCTTCTCTTTGCAAATACCATAACCTTAGTTTTCGTATAATTAATTGACAATCCATTTTCAGCACAGTAACTCGCAAAACCATTTAGTAATCTTCTAAGGCCCAAGCGGGTTTGTGAGATCAGGACCGCATCATCCGCGTATAGCAAAAGAGGCACCCTGACTGGTCCTATCTTGGGAGCATGAGATTGGATTTTGGCCAGCCATTGTGGAAGATCTGCCAGATATAAGTTAAACAGAGTTGGGGCCAGGACACATCCTTGTCTTACTCCCCTACAGTTTACAATCTCATCCGTAAGGTGACCCTGTCTGCTGTATCTAACTGACATAGAAGTGTTAGAATACAGGGATTTAATTAGAAATAGTAGTCTGGGTTCAATGGAAAGCTGCTCCAGCTTACTCCATAATCGGGATCGAATGATGGAATCGAAAGTCATCTTAAGATTAATAAACGCCACGTACAACTTCCCTCCCTTTGGAGCTAGATGTTTATATACTAGATGGGCTAAAACTAAACAGTGGTTATTGGTTCTATGCCCAGAATATCTTTTTCCTTGATCCATTCCCTCAGTCTAAGATTTAAAAAACTGGCATATATCTTGCTTATAATAGACAGCAAACTGATAGGTCTATAGTTGGCCGGGTCTTCCTTTGGGCCCTTTTTATATATTGGAATCACAATGGCTTTCCTCCAAGCCACAGGAATCAACCCTGACTTGTTTATAAGGGTGAAAAGTGATGCAAGCAATTATCCCCACCAGCCAGCGTTACACTTCAATATTTCAGATGGAATCCCATCAGGTCCGGGTGCTTTCCCTGATTTCAGCTGATTAATTAGCATCTCTATCATACTTGGGTCAACATCTGGCCATTCGGCAATATAAGGTGCTAGAATGGGATTGTCAGTTTGCACCTTGTCAGCATCAGCTACCCCTAACCTACCAAAGTAGTCCTCCCAAACCCCTACTGGAATAAGACAATCCTGGGACTCACTTCTCCTTATGCAGCCTTTCGTTACCAGCTGCCGGAATGTTTTGGTGTTATTAAGTAGCATAGCCCCAATCAGCAATTCCCACTCTCATTCCTCCGCTTCACTTTTTTTTTCTTTATAAGCTTTTAATAATTTTTCTTTAGATGGTAAAATGTTTCGGGAAGATGTTGATCGTTGTTTATTCTGTATGAGTGATACGTATCCAGAAGCCTTTTCTTAGCAATTGCGCACTCCCCATCGAACCAATTTTTACCATACATTTTTTTCCCACCTGTATCTTTAGGGGGCTTTATTGTTGGCATTAAAGTCATACACAGGTTCTCTATTATTTTCCCAAATGCTGCAATGCCTTGATCAGGGGAGCTAGTCGATGTGAGCTGGTTGAGGTTACTTCTCACTTCCATTGAATCTAATATCTGCTCAAATCTGTCTCCCATGTTATTTGTCCACCTTACTCGCTTAGAGCTGATGGAGAGTTGCTGATTAGACAATATGGGGTGACCTTGTTCTTCCTTTAATATCCCAACCATTGGTAGCCCCAGCTCCAAAGGGAGATGGTCGCTTACCAATTGTTCTGCAACTCTGAAATAATAGTTCAATTTCCCCAGAGGTTTGTGTACCAGAATATAATCGATTACACTAGATCCTCTGTTGGAAATATAAGTGAATTCTCTGCTTTTATCATCAGATGAACCTCCGTTTAAGATGGTTAGTTTATGGTTATGTACAAATCGAAGGAGACATTGGCCAGCATAGTTAATTAGAGAATCCTTTGATTGACGTTGGTTAGCCTTAAAAGCTCTTTTCCCAATTGCATTTTCTGAACTGCTGGCTTCAGGATCTATAGTGTGAGTTCCTGTCCTTGCGTTGAAATCCCCTGCTAAAACAGGGTAAGCATGTGGGAACTTAGCTAAAAGCTTCAAAAACAGCCCCTCTATTTGGCACCAGTTAAGTGTAATCTTTTCTTTACTGGATGATGGCATTAGGTATATATTGACCAGTAATAATGTCATCTTAGGATCACCAATTTCTAGAATCAACACTTGAGCCATTGGATCAGTGTTCTGGTGCTCTACTATTTTGACCTTCAGAGAAGAGGAAATCAGGCAGCATAGTCCCTGGGAGTTTCTGCCCCTATCTCTAGAGACCAGAGCTGGGATACAAAATGAGATATAACCATTTACAAAGATTTTTTCTCGGCACCATGTTTCTTGCAAGAGGATAGTATCGAACAACGTTACATACTCCATAAAGTTTTTTCCCTTAGATTTGGAATTCCAGCCAGCAACATTCCATGACAGCAGTTTAAGGCAATCAGTGTTATCCCTGTTAATTAGTCAGTCTAATTCTATAATTTCATCTAAATGCCCTTCAGCGTTGTCCTGGATGCAGCCATTTACTGGTTGGCCTAGCCGTCTCCTTTGGGCTCTAGAGTTTCAGAGGGAGAATCTTTTATACGGGATTCCAAATCTAAATCTGTACCCGTTGGGTCTGGCCCTACAGAGTTCATAAGTTCTGGGTAATCAAAATTAGGACCTCCATTCCTTCCGTTTTCAGATTTTTTCAGAAATCCCTGCTCATTATTTCTATCAGGGATAATTAGTTGGCCATTTTCCTTGTCACTATCTTTTGCTGTCCCTGGGTAACTGGCCCCTAAACCATCACTTGGGAGATGTTGATGATCTTGCTCCAGCAGCCGTTTGTCATGCATTGGTTGACCTCAGGACCCACTTGACCCAGCTTCCTCTGAGAGTGGATTCGTGGAGTTAGTTCTAGTCTCTTCTGCTAGCCCAGTATGATGACAGATTTGGGAGGCCAGATAGTCCCTAAGGACAGAAAATTTAGCTAAAATCTCCTGTTGGCCCTTAAGTGGTAGAGCTCCAAAACTGTGAATCAGATTGAGTTCTTCATTCGTGAAGACCTCATTGATCGAATTATCATCAACTATTGAATAATTAGAGCTTCCCTTCAGAGTAGACGTTCTCAAGCTCAGTTCCACCAGGTGAGATGAATTTTCACTACCTGACATTGGGTTTGAATCAGTTAAGTTCCCTGGCAGTGTATCCCCCTGAATCTTGGTAACGATTCCCCGCGACCTCAACATTAGGGGGGGAGCCTTATTGATGAAATATCTTCTTAGTGCCAGCCCATAGCCCTGTATATCTGAGTTACAGTGGTAGATAAACAAAGTTACTTCCTCTGTGGCAAAAGTTACTATGGCCCATGCCGATTTATAGTTGTAAAAAACATAATCCACGTTCCGGATATCAACAGGGTCCACTTGGAGTTGGATAGTGTCTGCTAACAATATGCATAGATGCTCTGCTCGTTCACATTGCGACAACGACCCGATAGGTTTTGGATAATTTAATAGGACCAATATATGTTTCATTAGTTGTAACTGCCAGAAGTTCCCCCTACTATTGTAGAATCCGGGCTGTTTTAGCTCTTTAGTGCTGATTGTCCAAGGGGCCTCCTTGAATTCCGGTTGGCCCTGTATGCTAGTACTCTCTAGCTCTTCATCAGCCTCCAGTGAGTGTTGTAAGCCTACTTGCTTTGCCTCGGTGGATCGAGATGCTGTTTCTCTCTTGATTCCTGAGGCGCTCCTGCTTTTGGTCCTTTGAGGACTCTTCTTTTTCCTGGTTCTATCCTTCTTAGCCGGTTCCTCCATTAACTTAAAAAGATTACCATAATTCATTTTGACAGATCTCTTTGACTTGACTGGTGGTTTTTGATTTTTAGTTTTTTTCATACAAATATGTGAGGTCTTCTTTATTTTAGATTTAATTTGACCTTCATTGATTGGAATGTCATCATTCTTATTCTTGGGGGTCGGGTGAAGCAGATGATCCGTGTGTGCTCTATTTCCCCCCCCCCCTTCCATTAGAGTCGTATTTAAATTACCATGGTTTACATCTGCAGGTGAGGGGCCATTTGTTGAAGCCTGACTGGAGTTGGTTTCCACTTTTGAGATCTCTATTGTCAGAAGAGTTAAAGTAGTAAGAAGGTCCTTACTTTCAGACAAAAACTTTCTGATGGAAATAAGTTCGTTTGCCAGGACTGAAAACAGTTTCTGAGTTTCTCCATACAAACCCAATAAGGAATCTGTGGTTTTTAGTATAGGGTTTACAACCTCCTCTTGTTCTTGAGTTGGGCTAGAATTGAAGATGAAATTTTGACTGGCCCGTTCAAGGTAATTTTCCCCTGCCTCTACTGGGCTCACAGATGTAGTTATGATTGAATTACAATCACATAGAAGAGGCGACAGATCTAACCGGTCCTGCTCCCTTCCTGGTGAATTAGCCACAGCTGCTATTTCATCAGCTAAGCTACTGTGGCCTCCCTCTGTAAGCCCATAAACCTCTGCTTGCATTATGGAATGAGGTCCTAAAGACCAGTCCAGAGGCCGCTTTTCCACTACTGGTTCTACATGTCACTTGGAAATTACATGTGTGAAATTGGTAATTTTTAATTGCTTATGGGTTTTCACATAAGTTTCAACATCTTCGACTATTGGAGTTTGTCCCAGCTCCTTGTAGCCTTTTCTTGTTAAGACCATCTTAGCATTTACATCGGCAAACAGCAGTTCCAGAAAGTGGCCGGTTGTTATCCTATCAGGTTTAATTTGTCAACAGTCTCAAACACCAGAATAAGGGCATAGTCCTGATGAAATATCTGGATATGATATTTTGCTGTTTTACTGAGTATTCTGGGCCTGCTTGGCTAGCTTATGACAAAGCATTTTGTCTTAAGACTGCATTCAACCCAGAAATAAAATGAGATGTGAAGGAGCCGGAACTGTGGCTGCAGTTTATGACTCCAGCCAAACCAGTTCCAGGCATTAGGGCTGACAGTGGACACATATTGTCTCGACCGGCAGGGCCTTTGCCACAAAGCCCCGCTGGGCAGATGGTTCAACCCCACCTGTTTTGTTCGGAGTTTAGCTCCAAAGATGTATGTCACAGGAACCCATGCAGATATAGGCATGAGTGTTGATAGAGCCCTTCCTATGGGATGCTCTATATCCTGTTCGGTCTTTGAGAGGTTTAGCACTTTTCTGGAATGGGCTTGGAGGCGTCGCACTGGCTCTAATAACTCTTCTCATTATTTAGATGATTTTCTGTTTTCTGGAGTGCCGAATTCAGATCTGTGTAAGTGCCATTTGGAGGAATTTGAGGTGATGACCACTGATTTGGGTGTCCCACTGGCTCATGAGAAAACGGAAGGGCCTGCCACAATATTGACCTTCTTGGGAATATGCATTGATTCTATGAAACAGAGTTGTAGCACTAATGACAAATTAAACAAGTTTAGAAATTTAATAGATGCTGTTTATGGAGCTTGTAAGATGCAGGAATTGGTAGGACATCTGAACTTCACTTGTAGAGTAGTAGTACCAGGGCGTGCCTTCATCAGGTGCCTAACTGATGCCATGAAGGGTGTAAAGCGCCCCTTTTATCGCATTTGAGTGTCTATGGAGATGAAAGTAGATTTGGAGGTTTGGGTTTCCTTCCTCCAACAGTATAATGGCATCTCTTTTCGGAGACAGGGAGTTTTGTTAGAGGTGCCTCCAATGCCTCCGGCACTTATGGTTTTGGGGTAATCTTTATGGACCAATGGTGTGCACAACAGTGGCCTCAGCATTGAAGGGATTCTGCAATTTGCAGGGATTTTACCTTTTTAGAGCTTTTTCCCATTGTAGTTACTGTGTGGCTCTGAGCTGATCTTCTTTCCAGTGCTGCTGTCCATTTTTGGTGCGACAATATGGCCAATGTTCAAATAGTTAATTCTCTGTCATCTAAAAACACACGGGTAATGAGACTGGTCAGAGCCATGACTTCCCGTTGTCTTCAATTTAATGTAATCTTCTATGCCCGCCACATACCGAGGCTGGATAATGGAATCGCTGACACTTTGTTGCATAACCAGATGTCCAGGTTCCAGGAGTTGGCACCTATGACCAAACAGCATCTGGATCCCATGCCCAGCAGCTTGTGAGATCTTGGGAGAGCCAAAGCAACAGAGGCCATGATGGGATCAGTGGCACCCAACAGGCGGGCAGTATATGAGAGAGCAAGTAGGGAATTCTGCACATTTAGAGTGGAGCAATCTTTGCCTGATCTTTGGCACATACCCATTGATCACTTGCTGGAGTTCTCTGTGGCTTTACATTGCAGAGGCATGGCTGTTAGAACACTGAAGGGTAGGTTAATGCGTCTATCCTTTTGGGCCAAGACTCTTATTTATTTATTTATTTATTTATTGTATTTAAATACCGCCCCATAGCCAAAGCTCTCTGGGCGGTTCTTGGCCTGACGGATACAACCATGGACTTTAGGGTTAGGAAAATGCTTGAGGGATGGTCAAGATCTGCCTTTCCCATTCCAGATAAGCATCATCCCATTAAACCAGAGGTTTTGCGTGGTTTGCTTGAGCAATGGGTGACCCTGTGTTTCTCTAATTATGAGCAGGCTCTTTTCCACACGACTGCACTCACCACATTTTTCGGGGCCTTTAGAATGGGCGAGGTTCTGGCCAACTCTAAATCAGATCAGTCTAGTCGACCATTTCAACTGAACGATGTTCAGATTTTCCCTAATAGAGTGGTGCTGCACCTTTGGCAGTCTAAGACAGACCAAAAGGGGTGTGGCTATTCAATTGCACTAGCTGCTGCTTGGTGCAAATAGATCTGTCCTCTCATTGTGCTTTAATGCTTTCTTAACTTGCGGGGAAGAAAACCTGGTTTTCTTTTCTGCCATGATAACGAGTTGCCTTTAACACATTATCAGTTTTGGTCAGTGGCCAAGAAGACTCTACAGGTGATGGGTCTGGGAAACCAGCAATTTGGGACACAGTCTTTTAGGATAGGGGTGGCTTCTACAGCAGCTTCTGCCAGGCTGGGAGAGGCTAAGGTTCATGCCATTGGGAGATAATGATCGGAGGCATTTAAGGTGCACGTGTGTAGTTGAGATTCACATATGGCCTTGTTATGCTCATGTTAATAGTTCTCTTTTCTTGTTGATAGTTCTACTTTTTTTGGCAGATTCTTGGTGGAGACTGGAGCCTTGGAGGGTCCTCATCTGCCCACAGCATGGTCTTCTGGGCTTGCCGCAGAGTGACTTGAACAACTGTTGGTACACAGTTGGGGTCCGTATGCCTCCATCCAGTGGGCTGGTCAGAGAGGAATGTGCTGGGGTGATCTCCTCCAGGCATTTTTATGCTGATACAGTTCTTGGCCTACCACAGGTTTTAGTTCTTCACCTGGGGGGTAATGATTTAGGCCTTCTGAAAGGGAAGGCCCTAATTATGCAGGCTAGAGCAGGTTTTGAGATTATATGGGTGCATTGGCCAGGCACATGGTTTGTGTGGTCAAATATATTGCCTCGGTGCCAGTGGCATGATGGAAGGGATGCCCATAGTTTAAATAGGACTGTCAAGAAGGTGAATAGGCAGATTCAGCTGGCCTTACAGGGCTGATAAGGCTGGGTCATTCCACATCCAGCCATTGTACCTTTCAGAGAGGATATTTATAGGGCTGATGGAATTCACCTCTCCAATACAGGGAATGATATTTTCCTGCAGGATCTGCATGTGGGTTTGCTGGACTTCTTCCAGAAGTGGTGGGGGTAGGACACCTAAGCTGAGGCTTGGTGCCCTTTGGTGCCCTTTGGTGCCCTTTGGTGGCAGAATGTGCTGGAATTTGATATAGCATAATAAGGACGGTGACCACTCTGGCACCTATCAGTGATTGGCATGACCAGAGTTCCTGCTTGATGTGAGTTTTACGGCTCCCATGTCAGGATATGGTATGCCTTTGGAGATTATCATGCCTCATCTACTCAGAGTTTTACGGCCTTGTGTGGGGATGACATGGGGTAGTCTTCCCACACTATTAAATATGAGATAAGAGAGGGGCTGGGTTTACCCGACTCCTGACTTACGAGAGTGGATCGCCCATAATGCCAGTCTAGTTGCCTGAGGACAGGCCATATAGATTCCTGCACTTTCACATGCGGATCCATGAAGGGGTGAATATTCCTTATTGTTAAATAAAGAGGCCAAAGTTTATCCATAACTCTGTTGTCCTGTCTTTATTCCATGCTTCCTTCTCCACTCGCAATAGCAGCTATGAATTTCCCTTTGTCTAAAAGTAAGGCCAGATCTGCTTTTCAAAAGCTTTGTAGATTTGCTATGTTGAACCAAAAAAAGAGAATTGTATAATTCAATTCAAGGTATTTTTTTTTCCTCCTGTGGTCATAAAGAGGCAGATAGAATTGAACTTCAGAAGGCTTTTCCTTTGGAAAATATTACGGAACAAAACAACAACAACAAAACAACAACAACCATACACAAAGAACTCTACCAAAATAAAATTACTTTTGCCACTAAGGCACTAATTAAAATCTTTCAATGAAGGTGTTACTCCCTTGAAATACAATATTTTCTACATTATCAGGCATAATAATAACAATAACAGGAGCAGCACCAGTTAACTCAATGGAATTTATTTGTACCTTTCAATTTGTTTCATGGGGACTTTACACTGTAATACAGTGCTTACTGGGTAGTAAAGATACCACCCAACATCATACTCACACTTATATAGCATCTATATAAAATCCCATCACATTGCAGCCAAGTGTATCAAATCATGCAGAGTTTAAGCCTCAACTGTGTAATGAAAATGTATTATCTTGGTATTGTCTGTTTGCAATATATTTGGGGCATATTTTCCCCACTTTGGTTTTGCTCAGTCACTTAATTACTCCTTTGAAAAGGTAAATTTTAGGCCAACTTGACTAAGTTAAGTGCAGTGCTCTTCTAATTGTAAAGCATGACATTTTTAAAAAACTCTATGGATTAATGCCGCTCTGTTATGGTTTTATCAGACATGCTCTACTGAGTCTTCAGTCCAGGTCTTGCACTCAGATTGATAAATGCTATTCCAGAGCTACATGCATTAATGGTGAGTACAGAGTGGAAAATTAGTTAAAATCTGCATATTAGGCTTATCATAGAAAGTCATTTTTGGGGGGGGAGATGGATACCAAATACCTCTAATGGAATAGAAACTATTATGAATTACTGCCTTTAAGAAGCACAAATAAGTAACAAAAAGGTAGCACTTTTAGTCACTTACAAGAAAAATAATAAAGAATCATGTGATGCATGAATTCCAGAAAAAAGTTAAACACTTCAATATTCCATTGTATGAGAGCCAGTGTGGTGTGTTAGACCAAGTCTTGGGATATCCAGGTTCTAGTTTCCACTCAGCTATGAAGATCAGTGGGTGACTTTAGGCCAGTCACTGACTCTCAGCCTAACCTATCCGCAGGGTTGCTTTGAGGATAAAATGGGGAGGAGGATGACCATGTAAGCCACCTCTGGTCCCTTGCAAGAGGAAAAAGGTGGGATATAAATGTAATAAAATAATAATTAATAAATATTTATTCTGAGAGAACAGAGTGAAGCATAGGCACTTGAAGTGTGCAATCCTATGAATATTTAGACAAAAAAGCTTGAAGTATCCCTGTGTTGCCCCCAGCCCTTTGGGGTGGAGAGATCACGGATCTGCTGGCCAGGCCTGCTGTGGCTGGAACCTAGCAGTCTGGAATGCATTAGTAAGGAGTTCCCTTTGGGCGGGAGATTTTTCTCAGTTTAGGCCTAGACTGCAAAGAGGCCCAGAAGACCTGGCAGAACACATTCTCCCTTTTTTTTCCAGTCCTCATCCCTTTTTATTCAACACCCATTACTTATTTCTCCCTAGATTACCCCTTTAGTTTCCTACGGAATGTAAGTTACCGTTCTTTATTGTTTTGTTGAAGAAGACAGTTTGATAAAGATTGTTGGATTTAAAGGACAGGCTTGCGTTTACCTGGCTGAAAAGTGCCTATACAGTATGCAGGGCACATAGCCATGGAGAAAGCACAGTCCCTCAGCCACAATGGCTAGCTGGGGCATGCTGGGAGCTGTAGAACTTTTTTTCTGTCTAAATACCCGAAATGTGCTTGACACAAGATAGACAATACTCTACCATGAGATTCAATACACATGGATTTACTTCATAAAACAGAATGCAACAAAATTCTATGATAATCATTTTCTGAATAAAAATCATTTTTACAGTAGCAGATAAATGTCTTATTGTGGTCATATATCTGAGGATAGTTACTGTGGAATCTTGAAAAAGGGCAGGGAAGGTGACTTGTCCATGATATTGTACCATTAAGCCCTTTTCAACTCTCTTTATCCTGAAGTTCAAAACAATGAGCCACGTCTATCTGTGTTGCGATTATGTGTCCATTTTTGTAGATACAGAGTACTTTATAATGCCTAAAAATGTAGTTCTCATCATAATACTTAAATAATTCCTAAGATTACAAACAGAAGTAGGGGTGGGGAGACATTATAGCAAACATTACAGTTTCATAGATATTGAAAAACTCACACTGAGGCAAATTAAGAAAAATGCCTAATTAAACATAATGACAATCTGAGCTTAAGTGAAGAAGAAATGGACTATGAAATGTGCCAAGTAAAAGGTGAACATTGAAACTTGCCTTTGAAGCCTGCGGCACACTGACATGAGAAGTGGCCAATTAAATCCAAACAGGTGGCCCCATTTTTGCAGGGTGAACTTGAGCATTCATTAGCCTCTACTTCACAAAATGGCCCTTCATAGCCAAGCTTGCACTGGCAGGTATAATTATTCAAATTGGCCAGACAAAAGCCATAGTCTGAGCAGCGGTTTTGAATGCAAGGGTCTACGCTGAGGTCACAAAACGTACCAGAATAACCTGGAGGACACACACATCTGAAAGACACAAAAAGAAAGGTTAGTCATGAATCTGTCAGATCCCACAGAGGAATCGTAGCCATTGCTGTTCTTACTTGATCTATGGCAACACCAAATCCAACAGCAGATAGTATAGTTTATTACATAACAACATGATGAAGACATTGACTATTTAGCACATTAAATAAAATTTGTATGCAGATTGTATACAGAAAACTGAATGCCCCTCCCCCAAGCATGAAATGTCTGTCACTCTGTAATTTTTCACTTAATGGAATTAACATGTTTTCCCCATCCATATCGAAGCCACTACAAGGTGATACTCAGAATTTCACATGTCCATGGATTCACAGGGGTGAGGTAACACGTAGCACATGAGCAGAGGTGCAGAATAAGAACTGCTATTCTAGCTTTGAACAGTGCCTGGACAGAAAACCACTTGGATGGCATATGAAAGCCACTCTGAGCTCCATTGATGACACAAAAAAGGTAGAGACAGGAGGCAAAGAATGAAGCCGTTTCTGAGGGGGGCTGCTGCTGAGGCAGGTTAATATATCTACTCTATTCTATTTCAATTTAATTTATTTAAAATTATTGAACTGAGTTATATTGAATTTTGTAAATTATCTGTTACAGTTGATGCTAAGAATCTAAAATACTTATTACCACACAAGAAAAAATATAACTCCCACCTAGAAAGGTAATAAAAACTTTACCTTCAAGTTTTAAGGGTAGTTTCTTGGATACAAATGGCTTAGCATAACTACTATTTTACTCATTGTGTTATTCGTTGTTTACCTTAGTGTATCATCCCCCGAGACTGTAACAGTGATCTACTCAAGTGGAAAATATTTTTAAGATAAACAAAATGTATTGATGTATACAACTAAAAACACTGATGAAGAGACAATCAGTAACGGAATGTATGAAATCCGGAATTTCCATCTGTAAAATGTTGTACAATACTGTATTACAACAATTGTAAAAATTATATTTTAAGTTAGCAAAAACTTTAATCAAAATATATTTTTGGGAAATAGAGTCCACATAGTATAGGTCCTTTCCTTTGTCAGATACAGTGAGGGCCCCTCTCTTATTTTTGTCTCTTCTCAAGCAGGAACATATCTGTATTTCACATTCAGCACTGCAGTCAGGGCTAGGCCAAGACATTTTGCTGCCTGAGCCAGAGCTGTGAATGGTGCCCCTGCGGACACTCACCCAAGTCAAGGTGCATAGTATTGCCAGCCAAGTTACTTTGGTCCATGAGGTAGAACATTCCATAAGCACTTTTCCCCATTGTTGGCAGTAGAAATCTAGTAACAAAGAAAATGGCTAATAATTTGCTCCCCTTTTTGTTACTCAGAATTTGCTGCCTGAGGCAAGCTGCCTCATTCTGCCTAATGGTACGGTCAGCCCTGGCTCCATTCCTATATTGTTTTACTCCAAAGTACATTTATTTCAATAAGATTTTCAAGTATGTATATTTAGGATTGCTGATTTAATTAAAATCCTAAGTGAATATTGTATTTTATTATTTTATAGTCATAATTTCTAGGTGCCCCAGAAATTGAAGACTTAAAAAAAAAAACCTGAACAGTATGATAAGCCTTCCTGATCTGTCCTGTAGATGTAGTTCTTATGAAGGTGGAAAGGTTTCCCTTTAACAGTCATATGACAGAAATTCAGTAGGAAGGAAACGTGTCAGAAAAATTAAAAAGTGTCAGGAAATTTCACCTGTTGAATTTCTGCTTGTTGTGCAGCTCTTGAAAGCACAAGTGCCTTACAATAAAACACAAAAGTGGCAACCATGGATACCTGCTTATATCAGAGGTACATAGAGAAATGGTTCAATAAAATAATCCAGATGACTCAAGTAAGGGACCCAATGAACACACCTCAGGACAGTCATACAACTGTGAGAATACAAGGGAACTCTGAACACAAGATATCTACTTATGAGAGTGAAAAGGAGGTATTGAGGTGAGAAGGGATGCTTTGAACATCCATGAAAAGGAGGGAAAGGGAATTCCACATATACATAGGGCATCCCTCTAACTTGGTGTTAGAGCTTTCCTGATCCCCTTTATGCAGCAACCTTCCCCATCCAGAGCCCAGATCAAATGCCTTGACAGTGTTCCTGAGTGGTTAGGCCACATGGGGAGAAAAAGCCCTCTCCATGGAGACTTGGTCAGACACCCCAATCACAAACCATCCAAATTAAAAGAAAACATTCATTTATTATCAAAAGAGCTTTTGCAAAGACAAAAGGACAACAAAGGATAAAAAATCAGAAAAACAAACCTAAGCCTTTAAACTATCTAAGCTGTAAAGATTCCAAATGTTCTCCTACATGACAGTCACTGGATAAGACCTCACATACCTCCACCCCCTTGTCATGGGAAGAGCAAGTGTCCCAAACAGTTCCAAACCCAGCTACTAGCAGACTGCTAGTCTCAAAGGAACAGGAACTCCACGTCCTTTTACCATGACTAGCCAAAGGGGGGGGGCAAAAGCTGCTCCTTGTTAGGCTGGAAAAAGGGGCGAGTTGTTAATTAAGGGAAATATACTTGGCCCAGTTCCAACAAACCAACTATCTCAAAATCAGGTATGGGAAGACATCTCCCCACCCAGTTGGTTTTTTTTGAGGAGGTGGTCCAACTGATCCAACACTATTTATTTATTTATTTAAAAATTAAAAAAAATCTTGGCCACCTTTCAGGGCAGAAGCCCTCCTGAGGTGGCTCACAACATAAAAACACTTAAAATATTAAAAGTGATAAAAAACATAAGCACAATAAAAATAGCAACAATAATAATAAAAACCAACAATAAACCATCTGCAGCAGCAGCAGCAACAACAATAATAACAGTAGCAGCAGTCACTTCAAGATAAGACCATGGTAAAATAATGTTTTCAAGGCCTTCTTAAAAGCCTGCAATGATGGAGCATAACGGACCTCCGATGGCAACTGCAGAAAAGGTCCCCTCATGTGTGATCTCCCACATAGTTGTTCTCATGGGTGGGCAAATGAAAAGGGGCTGTTCTCATTAAACAGACTTTCACAGCAAAATAGTTATGAACTAATTGTTCACAAAACCAGTTAGTACATTCTGTCTGAGTTCCATGCAGTAGCCAAAGCAAGTAGCATTGTTCGGAGTTATATGTTGCCTGGACCTCTGCCAGTAAATGGAGCAGGCAAAAAATGGGCATGGCATTTTTCTGGTTGAGCACTGTCTGCAGCTCCCCCTCAGCACTGCCTATATATAGGCTGACCATATGAAAAGGAGGACAGGGCTCATGGAACTTTAACAGTTGTAGAGAAAAGGGAATTTCAGCCGGTGTCGTTTGTATGCAATTAGTTCCTGGTGAAATTCCCTCTTCATCACAACAGTTAAAGTTGCAGGGGCCCTGCCTTCTTTTATATATGGTCACTCTAGTATAGCGCATACACCTTTAACTGCTGTGATGAAGAGGGAGTTTCACCAGGAACTAATTGCATACAAATAACACTGGCAGAAATTCCCTTTTCTCTACAACTGTTAGTTACATGAGCCCTGGCCTCCTTTTCATATGGTCAGCCTACCTATATAGATTGTCTAAATGTACTATTTACCCCATGGTGTGCAGTGGTGCTGCCTCAGTTATATGATGCAGCCACCAATTCGCAGCCATCATGGTGCCCAAAGTTGAGCATTAAAAAAGACACAGACCTACCACAAGTTTTCCATTTGTTGCGAGGTCACCACCACCCTTCTTCTGTATGTTGGTGGTGAGGATTGCAGCCACCGATTGGTCCGTGGAAGCATGGGGAGGCAGGGCAAGGGGCATGCTCAGAGAGCTGGATGGCCACCAGAAAGCCAATGTTCCCTCCTCCCATGAAGATTTCCTGCCCCCACCCCACAGCTGTGATTCCACAGGTTTTCACCAGGAAGGAGTGGCAAAGCAGTGCCATGAATACACCCCACCCCCCTCTTTGGAGGAAGAGCAGAGCATTAAACAAACAAATAATATGATTCTAATGATATGGTGCTTTTAATCACACAGTGATGATACTTCTTAATCATGTCCTCAAAATGCCCGGTAGAGTTTATATAAGTAGACAAAATGCTTTTTTGACATTTGGTTTGTGCTTCTGAGTTGCAAAAGAAAAGAAAAGGAAGGGGTGGGGAGAAGTATTCATGCTATTACAAAGATCATATTTCTAAACCCACAAGAGTTTGCAAAAATCTGGAGGAAAGTCAAGCTAGTATTAGAAATGAATGTATTTGCTTTTTCAAGAGTTATCACAATAATTGGAAATCTTTCCACTTAATACAGAAGGTCCACTGCCCTCCTTTCATTAGCTGAGTTAGGCCTTCCATTTTACAATATTGGTTGAAAGGAAGAGCTTTGTTTATCCCCTTGGTTGTGGAACATTTGCTCATCCAATCTGTTAAATATAGATGACTGCTTTGTCAAATATGCACCAGCTACTAATTATTTCCTGTATGTAAAACATGATTAGGAGAAAGCATTATAAACAGTAGGTTCTCCATACCACATGTGCCTGGAAATCGCTGATATATGCATTCCTTCTTTTAATTAACATTTACTGTGTATAATCTACAATCTAATAGTAGTGAAACAGTCTTCATTCAATGAGTATTTGATCCAAATTTACAATAATGCAAACAGTGGTGTTTTTAATCCCAGTGATAGGAAATGATGTTTATTTTGTTTTAAGTGACATGCATCTACTGCTAATGAATTCGTGTGAGAAAATTATCTTGATAATGAAATCTATTCTCTGTGCAGTTCATCTGACAATTTCTCCTGAGCCAAAACCTACCTCAACTGAATATATTCTATTTGATGGGCTAGTCAAATATTTATTCCTCTCACTATGAGAAAAGCAGAAGAGCAGATTTTGGTCTGGTATGTTTACATAAATCCTAAATAAAAAAATAAAAATACCCAACCCTATTACTAACTTATTAATGCTGCAATTCTATACACACTTACTTGGGAGTAAGCTCCATTGAACTCAAGGGGGTTTACTTCTGAGTAAATAGACATGATGTTGCATTGTTACTTGCTTGCATACACTGATATTTTGTACCATTCCATAGACTTGGCACAAGTAACAAAAGTAAAAATCAGAAAACCAGAATAAGATTTAATTTAGTTCAATAGCACTTCCCTGCCTTTCCCCTAATTTAATGAAAGGCCAGGCCAAATATTCGAAAAGTGCTCAGGCCTGGACCTTGGCATGTCTGTAGTAGTAGAAGGGAAATTAATAACTTGGGAGTAACCACCCTAACTATTTCTTTTTGGGTATTTGCTGACTGAATTTCATACACAAATAATAGCAGTAAGAGAATATTATGGCTTGCTCATAATGGGATAAAAGCAGGAGCAAGTCTTTCCATATGATGGGCCTAATGGGTATGTATAGAAGTGTTTGTCAACCAATGCTCCATGGAACCCTTGGGTTCTGCAAGTATCTTCTAGGGGTTTTGCCTTTTTTTTAAAAAAAAAAAGTGTTATATAAATGACTTGTTATCAGTTATTTTTAGTACCAGTTGTGATTGTACTTTTTCACACTGCATACAGTTTAGCTACGGAATTTGTTACCACAAGATGTTGCGATGGCCACCAGCTTTAAAAGGAGGTTACACAAATTCATTCAGGACCAATTCAAGGGAAACTAGTCATCACCAATATCAGAGGTAATATACCTCTTAATACTAGTAGTTGGATGACATGAACAGGAGGGGGTTATTTTGCAGATGTCTTGCTGTGGGCATCTGATTGATCACTAGAGAGGCATTACACAGCTCTTCTTATGTTCTTATATCTGGCTTTTTACCAAGAAGCTGAAGGAGGTGAAAGGTTATCCCTCCTCCGTGTAAGTGTAAGATCAGTAGGAACATGTGAGAAATTATGGATTTACCCAATTTGCAATGTGGACCTGAATGCAATTTGTGGCTGGAAATCCATACATTTCTGAGTGTGCAAAACAAATCAAAAGATGCATTCAACAACATATACACATTTGGAAATCAAAAAGACAAATGAATGCATTTTCAAAATGTGCAGAAGCATGCATTTGTCATTAGGGGCATGTATAGAAAAATGCATACATTTTAAAATGTGTATATTAACAAACAAACAAACAAAAATACAAATTTCCATATGAGCTTCTCAAAAAACCCATGACTGAGACTGAGGCCAGTTCTACACCAGGCAGGATATGACACTTTGAAAATGGTTTGAAAACTGTATATGGAGTGTATCCTGGGCCCCAACCTTTGTCACTATTGTTATAAACCGTTTTAGAGCAGTAGTGTAGGTCTTGCCTGGGAATGACAGATCCATTCATCCCTAAAGATCAATTAAGTTAAGAAATCATGATTGGGCCAAGATCACCCGGTAAGCTTCATAGCCTACTGGGGATTTGATCCTGTATTTCCCTGATCTTATTGCGGATAGAGGGAGATAATAAAGAGACGAGACACAGAAAATGGGTTTAAACAAGTGCCATATTTTATTTAAAGATCTGCAAAGAGGAGATCTTTGAAGAAAGAGGAAGAAGGGGAGAGTGGCTCTCTCTCATATAGCCTTCCACCCCTCCCCTCCGAGTGGCACCATATTCCGCTCACCAATCCAGAGCGGACACGTCTCTTCACTCCACCCCCCGCAAAAGCCTCCCCACGTCCAGGCCAGGGGCCGGGCATGGCAGAATGGCACATCTGGCATAATAACCAGTGCACCCTACTGGTTCCCAATTCAGATTCGTGGCAATTGCCCTAGATCTATTGAGCGCAGACATGTGCATGCGAGAGCACAGAATGGAGGAATATATTCAGAGATCTGCACTCCATGTTCCCACCAAACAGATTATAAGGACTATTGGTGAGAATTTGACTGGGGTTGTCATGTCTGCATTGGCCATCCCAGTCTGTTAACACATGCACAGAGCACCTGTTTGCACACATTAACTTGTTCCATGAGGGTTAAGCACACAAAAGCTTTTTCAGGAGTATTCATTCAGTCCTGGTTTGAATTGGGCACTTGGGTATATTTAAACATTAATCAAGCTCTGCTGAGAATGGGCCTCATTTCCATTTAACAAACTGGTATAGCAACCTCTCGGTTATGGAATTCTCTATACTATGTTTTTTTGGTATGGCTTGCTAAATGTGCTAAATTCAGTGTGTTGAATAGTGTTCTTCTATTAAATACAACTTTGAAGGACGCTGAACGATCTATAACTCTATGTAAAAGATGTATATCTATCAAGTGATTAGACGCCTGCTCTTCTAGAGGAAATAATCATGTTGGTCTCTAACGAACATGACCTTGCATTAATGTCCTAAATCTTTCTAGCAGCAGTACGCTAAATACACTATTAAATGTTTGAGACACAGGTTAATTTGATATTTAACTTTGCTGCAAGGTTAAATTAAAAATGGCTCTTCTAACCAATTTCAGTAACATCAGTCAGAGGTGTATGCTGTTGTTTTTTAATATATTGTGGAGTCATTGTTTTAAATTTCTTTATACACAACAGTTATAATATATCTCCACTTTACCTAACAATAACCAGAAAGGCACCGTGGTGTAAGGAAGAGTTTTGGATTTAGACTGGACAGACACAAACTCAAATTCCCATCAAAGCACAGAATTATTTGGATGATTTTGGGCCTGTCGTTATCTCTCAACACATCGTACCTCACAGGATTGTTCAGAATATGATATGAGGTAACCCTCATGTATTCTTCCATGATCTCTCTGGAGGAAGGGTAGGATACCAGCTTGTTAAATAAGTATTTCCTCTCACCCAAACCCACGTTATATTCAGAGAGATATCTGATATCAAGTCTATGAATCCAGCCCTCTACATGGTACTTAGGCTAATTCTCATGTGTGCCTCTTGGCAGCAATTAAAGCTGAAATTAGCTTGTCTTTTTAAAAGTTCTCCACTGCAAATTTTGATGATGAATAATCTCTGGATATGATAATATTCTGGGGATATTTCATATTCAGCATTGGAATGTGACATCTGAAGACCACAGTAGCAGCCAACATTTGACAGTATATGGCAGCTGACAGATAATAGTCATCATTATTTGACACCAGTGTTTGACAGCTGACTTGCAGTGGTCATCATTATCCAACATGTACCTGTCGACATTTGACAGTATCTGACAGCTGACATACAGTAGCAATCCATGTTTGACAGTATCTGATAGACTGCAATGAATATTTGGCAATAGTTGAAGGTTGAAAAGCAGCAGCTTTTGCAGTTGATGGTATCCGATATGTAGCTATCAATATATGACCGAAAGGTGACATGCAATAGCAATCAGATTTTGGCCACATATGATTGCTGACTTGCAATAGAATCGAGAAAATTTTATAACTTTATTTACTCTTTTAAATAATCAGAACATTCTGATTGTTCTCAAGATGGGTAGAATGGTCCACACTTCCCTAAAATTGATACGTTTGGGGGAATGGAATTACTTGCTGGTGCAAAAGATTTCTCTCTGATTTGGAGAAATTCCCCCTTATACTGCAGCATCATATGTCACAATCCCCACTGTTCAGGAGGACCCTGTGATACTGGAGAGCAGTACAGGCAGACATAGGGAGCTACATGGGACAGGAAGAAAAATAAAAGACTGGTTTTGTGGGCCATTTTCCACTTCAACCACTGTTGTTTGCAATCCATTGGGTTTCAACATTTTTTAAAATTTCCTCTACCTTGGCAAAGAATCCAGTATACATATACCTCATTAAAGGTTAATGAACTTAGATCTTAATGAAAACAAAAAATGGAGAAAACATATAAAAAAATGAAAAGGAGAAACAGAACTTAGGCAGATCTCTTCATACAAGAATATAGAGAGATTGTAGTTCACATTTCTCCTGCATAAAGGTTGATGTTAAAGGATGCAATAAATTGTTATTGAAACTTTGACTGCATCTTGAATTGCCTGGAATGTTTTCTTGCCTGGAATTTTCATGACCCTTGACCTTGCCTTGCATTCTGAACCACAGTGATGCCAGCTAGGAAATCATAGTTGGACTGATCTCTGACACAGTTGTAGTTATGAGCCTTTCTTGAACTGGTTCTTGAACTAAGCAGTGTACTTATAGCTTCTGTTTTAGTTCTATGATTTATAAGAAGTTGTAGCATTAAGCTTTTACCATGGGATTTGCTACAATAACAAAACTCACGGATTTTGGTGTTCTGTGCCAGTGTGTGTGTGCCAGAAAGCCAGGCCATGACAATAGGATTGCACCATTAATTCATGATGATGGGTCAACCCTCTGATGGATACTTTAGAATATGTGTGATCACTTTGCTCCTAAATATAGCAAGCTAGAAAATATATGTTTTCCTTTCATAAAGTGCTGCCACTGTATTTAATCAAATCCTACCCCTCTTTATATTAGTGGATAAGTTGCTATTAACTTTAATGGGACTGCATTTTAATTAATCCACACAGTGCATACACTCCTTAGTTTCAATCCTCATTTCCCCAAAATGAGACTCCGCTATGGGATGCTCTTGCTGGTGGAAACAGGAGAAGGTGTTTTTTTAAAGCCAATCTCCCTTTCTCCTGTGCCTCCCCAAAATATGCTCTGTAGCAATGCTGGTGTCAAGGGTAGGCTTGGTTGGGTACTTGTTGAAGGTCGACAGCCCACTGAAAAAACCTCCCTGGAGTTGCTCCTTTACATCCTTGCAACCTGCTTGCTCATCTGCCTTCTGCTCTGACCCAGACAGTGGAAGAGGTGAGAAGGAGGAGGAGCAGATGCCATTGCCTACTTGCTCATTGGCTCTCTTTCAGTCAAGCAAGCATTAGCAATGATGACAAAGGGGATGAAGAGAAACAACAGCTGATAACAATGGTGTAGAGAAAGTAGACTCACGGAGGGAGAGGGACCTTGAAGATGTTTTTGTCATGACCTCGCTCACCTGGGAACTCCTTTTTACCTTTTTCTTAAAAGGCTCCCAATGATAAACATGATCGGTTTATGGCTGCCCACTCTGTGGATTATTTTTTCCCAATGTCCTTTTTCTGTTCCCACCTCTGGGCATCACCATTTCTCTCCCACTCGTACTGTGGCCTCTGACCCCTTTTTGGTCTCACAGCAAACAGCTTGGTGCTTCGTTCACAACAAGTGTCCCTTTTTCGCAGAGCACACCAGTGTTGCTTGATGCAGTGTCTCACCTGAGCATCTGACTCTTTTAGACCCCAAAACTGAGCACCCCTGCAACTACTTATGCACCTTGTAATTCACCTTTCACTTCACTGCTGCCTCCATATAACTCAGTACGTTCCCCCAGTACTCAAAGAATCCAATCCAGTGTGAACCAAACAACTTAACCAGTAGTAAATTCACTCATTTTATCAAGCTTATTGTTATGTTTAGTTCAGTGCTTAATTGTTACAATAAAGATGTCATACATCTCTGCCTAATCTAATCCTAATCTACCTCCTCCTGTACCCTCTTATTCCCAAATCAATAAACCACAGACCCTACTCTCATCTATCCTCTTCAGCAGACCAACCTCAACTAACACACAAACTGATTTTTACTGTCCTTCTCTTTCCCACACTCAAATACAACAGCCAATCAATATTCACTCCAACATTCCATTCACTCACTCCCCCTCCCCACAGAATGACCCACCTATCATTCTTATCATACAAAGTCTAAACAGCCTTTACATAGCAGATAAACAGCATATGATAGCAAAACATCACAGTTTTCCCAAGGGCTATTGAAAACCTGGAGATGCCTCTGCTCCAGAGGGCTGGACAACTCCAGAACAGAGGACAGCAAGGGAAAATGATGCCGAGGACTGCAATGGGAAGGGGGGATTGATGAACATCACTTCCCACCCCTCTCACCAGTGTGAGCCTCCAGTATGTCTGAGTCCTTTTTGTTAAAGGAATTAACTTTTTCATTAATGGAAAAGCAACCCAGGATCAATGCCCTTGTCTACTGGAATGGCAAGATTGACTAATCCAAACATAATTTATGAAATGTTTCCTCACATTTCTCATTTCTGTACCAATCTTAGTTTTTCTTTCTGTTAAAAAATCCCAAACATAAGTACACATACAGCCTATCTACACACACAGGATAAAACACTTTGAAAAAGTTTTGAAAACTGTATATGGAGTGTGTCCTGGGCCCCAACAGTTCTCAATTCTGTTATAAACCGTTTTAAACTGTTTTAAAGCAGTAGTGTAGATAGGCTCTTAGTTTTAAACTGGAGTTGCCCCCTAAATTTCACCTAAAGCAAAATCAGAGGAGACTATGGCAGAGTTGGTTTAGGATACAGCCACAGAAATTTTGAGGGAAGCCCAAATATAAAAACATGTTTTTCAATACTATAATAAAATGTATTATTTTCCTTTTCCTTTTATTGGTGAGCAATAAACTTTACCTACATTGTGAGTTCACATTGTATGCTTTTAATAATAACAGTATATATATATATATATATATATATATATATCTGTTTGGTTTTATATAAAATATAGAAAGATTAAAACGAGACATTTTAAGGGAAGCTAAAATATTTTTAATAACTTTAATGACATTTCCCAGAGTTGATTTTGCCCAACTTCGTGGTTTCTTTAGGTTCCTTGCTATCTTTCATTTCATCTAAAATAAACATTTGAGGAGAAATTGCAGGTTCTTATTCAACCAATCTGTATAAATTGTGAAGGAAGTTTAAATAAATTCAATAAAATAAATTTCTCACTGAATTTCAGTTGAGTTTCACATATTTGTGGTTTAAAATATTATGTTTATATATGCTAACCCAGAGCTGTGAACTTTCACAACTCCCTTGTACGCTACTTTCTTATTGTACCATCATCTCTGTTCTATTGCCTTTCTGCCACCATTGCTGGAGTATTTAAAAGCAAATAATTGATGCAAAAATAGCTCCAGATATAAACACACTTGTATTTGAGAATCAAAAACATAATGGCTGAAGACAGATAGCAAAAGAGTAACAGTAACAGAACAGAGATACCCAGAAGCAGGACAGAGTAATAATTCCCATAAGATCACTTACTTCTAAGTGTGGTAAGCCATCTCTGCTGTGTTTTGGGTCTTCCTGCTCACTCTGTTGCATTGGGGGGGGGGCTGTACTTCTGCTCCAAAGTCGAGTCCTGACAGCATCACTGATGGTCAGCGTTCCACTGATTTTAATGGGATCAAAGTATGATTGACTTTGTCTGAATCCAATTCTGTGGAAATGTTTCCTTTGTAATTTGAGAAATAAATTTCCCTCCAAATGTATAGATTGCGCACAGGACCTCTGCAGGTGCACCCCAAGAAGACATGGAAATAGATTCAGAGTTAAGTGAGGAAGAGGAGGGGGAAGGTGCTGTTGAAGCACCAGCGCAAAGAGCAGGAGACCACTGAGAATAACATCAGCAGAGGGGAAGATCCTTGCCGATGGGTCCAATTTCTATTCTGGGTTTCAGTCAGAACCAGACAGGACTCTAATGGAGCTGTCCAAAGTGCTGAACCTATTTTGGGGTTCAGCACCTGGGATAGCTCCTTTAGCATTCTTGCTCACTGTGTCTGAAGCCCAGAATGGATTCACGGTCCCACCGAAATTGGATCCACCAGACTCCACTGATCCCCACCTGCAGGCTAATCATTTGGATAGTAGCCTGCCAGGGGGCTGTGAAACTGTGGAATGCGGAAACCTAATGAGAAAGAGGGGCTGGCACTGAGAAACCTGAGAGTGAGAAGGGAGGAGCAAAGCCGAGTCGTGAGGCACTCCAAGAGGTTGGCAGCCAGAGAAGTGATTCTCTGGAAGAACTCACCTTGAGGGCAGGGTTTGGTTAGACTCCTTGGGTTGAGAAGGGACAGCTGTGGGGGGCATGAATACTTTCCTTGCAACTTTCTTTCATAGTACTATAACCTCAGGCAGTTAACTGCATCTCTTGTGGGTCTTTCTTATGCAAAGACAGCTGAAGTCTGCTCCTGCTTTCCACATGTAGTATAAAGCAATGCTGATCTGTCTTTAGTCTGCATAATAAAAGTCTTTGACTACCACTAGGACTCGTGACTACAAAAGAAGCCAGGAGGAAGGCACTTGACACCCCATTTTGTGGGTATGTTCAATTAATATGGATTGTGTTTACACTGAGGTTCTATAACACTATTTTCTTCAGTCTTTTATTATCAAAGAAGTACTGTGCTGTGTCATAAATAGTGATATGTACATTCAGGACAGAAATATGAAGCACTGTTATCTGTATTTGAGCCTTTTGTAAAATCAACACTCACCACCACCAATGTCCCCTGCCCCAACACAATGACTCTTTTTCTTATCAAAGAGCAATGAGAATCTTTGCATACTGAGCCTGACAATAGAAAATACACTCATTGGTTGAAGCACTGAAAAAGTTCTAGCCAGGTCAATGTCTTCATCTATAACTTAGACCGATAGTGTGGTCTTGGGGAACTTTGCCAGTTATGGTGTCTCCCGTGTCTTTTCAGCACGGGAGGTTAATGGAGATCAGAACATGAACATATCAAGCTCGACCTTGCTTTGGCATTTAAGGGCTTCTGTGCACTGGTGACTAACTGCACCCATTTATTAATGTAACGGCAAGGGAAACATCACCTGCAGAACCTACACAACAGAACTTGGAATCACTGCACAAACAACTGGCCCAGTTTTAAGAAGGGTTAAATTATATCCTTCAGTTTACATCACAATTCAATAAAATAAAAAAGTACAGATCTGCTGGGCTCTGTGTATTTCATAACTGAAGCTGGCTCAGATGTATAGCATAAAGGGGATCGTTTCTGCATTTTTTACTAGAAGCCCAAGAAATTGGATCACATGCCAAAACCTACAGAAAGCTGTGTTTGTATTGTATTATATTGTATTTTATTAAAGGGGCAGAGCATTGCTCCTTTAGTTAAGGCGAATAATCCATCCCCCAAATATTATAACCTTCAACATTCTATTGCTAATAAAAAGACACCTGTTGAGCTAATTAAACTTGGCACCCATTATCTATTTGATGCATCTACGAATGTGCCGAATTTCAAACCCATCTAATAAACACTGCTGAAAATGGGCACATTTACCCTTTTTACACCAAGTTTTAAAGTGGCATATTTATTTCAAATTTCGGTAAAAACTAATGACGTGCTTTATTCATGCTTATTGAGGAAGGCAATCCTTCATTGATTTGGTGAATTCCGAGCAATTTGTTCAAAAAGTAATTCAGGTTTTTATGCCCCATTAAAGTCTATGATAGCAACTATTAGCAAAGTTATAGGGAACACACTCAGTTTCATTCTGAAATGCTGCCAGAGCTCCAATAATTGGAGAATGAGCAAGTGGTTTCTATGCACAACCCCTATTCTTTTAGTTATGGAACAAAACCTCTGAGGGCCAAACTATGTTATTTTAAAGAGAAGCTAGAATCTACATCCTTTATGTTTACTCTAAAGCCTAGGGGACCTGATACAGATTGGGACCCTAGTGTGGGAGTTTAGGGGGGGGCTTAACCCTTCGCCTCATGCAAATTACATTGGCGAAAACTGATCCACCATAACAAATAGGTCACTTTTTGGCAATATAAATTGCAGATGGGGATGTATTGTATTAAAAATAGTAAGCTGCTTTGGGAATGAAAAGTGGAATATCAAATGCAATAAATAAATAAATTGACAGATAAAATGTCATGATGCCTAGCAGCCAGATGTGGGAAGACTGGGATATGTCTAGGAGCCATTTTGACTGTTCTAATATTCAGTGGATTTTACGAGGGATGCACATATCAGCAAGCTATGAGCTCATCAAGGTTTTCCGAATTCCACCATGAAGTTTGTTCTGACTAACAGATTGCAATCTTTGGGTTTTCCTTTTCAAATGAACACTTGTGCATATTTTCTTCCTTATTTTTCCAAATGTCAATTGTGCACATTTTTGATTGATTAAAGTGTGTTTGTGTGACTTTTTCAAAAGTGTGCAATTTTCATGCATATTTTAAATTGTACGCATGTCATCGAATGATTGCAAACTGTGTTTGGGTCTGCTCTCAGGTATGGGAGGTGCAAATTGGATAAATTCTAGTTAAAAAATGAACTGCAACAAATTTCCCACACATCTCTATGTTTTGAAGAGCTGATTATTCTGTTTTGCAATCCTGGGTATCTCCCAGTCATGGCTGTCTATATTGGAAGTGGACTGTGTTGGATCCTTAATATTTTATACAGAGTTATCAGTTCAAGTAAGTTAATTTTAGACATTCAACTAAGCAATACTCAGATAGAAGTGACAATGAAAATATTATTTGTTATCAGGATCAGCCATATAATCATGGAGGTGCTAAAGCTAAAAGGTATCTATATCAGCAGTAATGTTTTTTTATCAGTAAGGTAAATGTGTGGGTTTTTTTTAAAAAAAGATTGTATAATGTGTCTTTTAAGAACTATATTAACATAAATTGAGCATTTTTATATTTTCAGATAATCTTGTCTGTGTGTAGTTTGAACAATGTACTACCTGGAAAAGTGATGCTGATGCAATTAAATTACACATACTGAATAAGAAGTTCAATTGAAAATGCCAAGACAGCCGGGAAGTAGGTAGGACATTCAGGCTTCATTATAAACAGAATTTGTCTTCATCACTGTAAAGATTTTTCTGCATTATGAAGTGTAAACCTCAAACCCCATTTGTAGACCACGAGTCCATCTAGCTTAGTATTTTCTACCCCAGGAGCAGGAAAGCTGGTGCCCTACAGATGTTTAAACTATATTTTCCATAATTTTAGACCACTGTACATGCTGGCCAAGTCTGATGGGAATTGGAGTCACAAATCAGAACAGGAACAAGACAAACCAAGCTACAAACTGAAGTTCAGAGAAACTTGGTGAACTCAAGGATGCCTGCTTCACCTATCCCTGATAGGATTGCCCTGTTAGACTGCAATTTTAAACACATTTACTTCTGAGCAAGCCCCACTGAACACAATAGAACTTACTTCTAGGTAGGCATGCATTTGATGTCAGAGAAGAGGAATTTACTCCCTCCTTCTCTTCTCAGTTTGAGACTGCCCGAGCCAAAAACTGTGTATGTGCTGTATTTAAATCCTTCAGTGGGAGCTGCTATGTAACTTGAGTAACTTATAGCCAATCAAATGACTTGAGCTTGATGACTCATAGTTGTACGAACACACTAACTCAGATTTGCAACCTAGCTTGCTAGAAGCACTAACCAGTAATGTTCATGCCCTGTTAAATTGTGACAATGCTAGCCAGTGAAATAGCTTGAAATCAAAAAGTATAAAAAGTTTTGCTTTCCTTTGTTCAGGGGCTCTGATTTTTCTTTTTGTAAAGGCATCCATGGTTGCAGACATGGTAATACATGGATTAAGCCGGTTCCTCCCACCCTGTGTGCTTAATTGGGTATGGTGCACTGGGCCTGGACCATAATCACTCTCCTTTTGAGGGACATCACTGTGAAGACATGCTCCTGAGTGGCTATGTGGGCCTGACGCCTAGCTGTGTTACTATCAAGGGCCTAAATAAGACTACTGCTTGGTGACATATTCTGAAGAGGGGGAGAGATGAATGTTTAAATATTTATACATGGGGCATGGATCAGGCACATTCAATTCTGCTTGCTGGGGGTTCTAGTTAGGTGGAAAAGAGCAGTTGGGAAATTACAGTTAAAGAGTTTAGAGTTTGAAGTTAGTCAGAGGTCAGCAGTGAGGAGATCTACTGGTTGATGTGTCATATGATAGAAAGACTAGGAGAAAGCTGAGGAGAAAGTGAATAGCTAAGGCCTGAATATCAAGCTATTCCTTCTCTGTGTGAAAACCATATATGGCTGATGAAGTTCTGGAGCAGGTGGCTGAGGAGAATGCCCTAAGATCTTAAAAGATGATTATACAACCAGACATTAAAAAACTGATAAATGGTCCAAGCATCCAGGAAGAGCTTTGGGAATCACAGGAAGATAATATCCAGAGTTAGACCTGGTTGTGAAGGTATTTGGCCAGGGTGGTTTTAAGGAATTTGTCCTGAGTTAATAACATCTTTAAGAGGCAAACGTGTCTCTTGGTTCTTAAGAATTGTCAGTAAGCAGTCCTTTGAAACCTCAAAGTAAATATTCGTACGAAGTATTCCTTTAATAAACCAATTGTTTAATTATTCATCTTGTCTCTAGTGTTGGAGCCCATCTCATGTCTAAGTCTCTTTAATGAAGCAACTAAGAGCAGTGCCGGGAAAGAGTCAGCTTGTGGAACTCTGAGTTACAGTAGCAGGGAGTTCCTCAGGCCCATAAACATAAACAAATTGCTAGAAAAATAAGAAACCTCATTATTGGAATTACCCAGTAATGAGGCAGTTTCTTCATAGGTGGTGGCAGCGCTCGGTAGAAGTTTCTTGTGGGATTGTGCTGCACCTTATTCTATACATTTAACAGGAATGCATTAACTTTTAGAAAAGAAGAGATTAGTTTTTAATCAGTTATCTGAAGCTTTCACATAGGCACATGTACAGGTTACCTCTTCATAGAACAGGTCCTTGACTGTTAGCATGGGGCAAGGGGAATTTTCATATAATTTCATGCTTTAGGATTTCTTCAAAAAGACTGTGTTTTTGGCTCTGTTCAAACTGTCAGATCCAGCATGCAAGAGTGTATTTGTGATGTGAGCACTTGCTTCCAAATAAAGTCAACAGCAATCGTCACCTTCTAAAGAGTGAACCAAATGTAATTAGCTTCTAATCCACCTAGTTGTCAACAGCTTTGAGGCACAATCCACCAAGAATTTGTTCTATGGAAGCCCCAATGGAATGAATAGGAGCCATGCAAGATTTTTGTGGCATTACCAGCTAATTACTTCTGAAGTCATCTAGTCTCTTGAAACAGTTTAGTATACCTTAAGGATTTATAGCTCAGAGGCGCACTACTTCATATTTCGATTTTCTGCTGGCACATATGGAGCACGACATCACAAACAATTTAGTTTGACAGAAAGAATCTGTCTCCCACACGTATCTCATTTTTCAAGTTAAGAGGGAATGGAGGCACTGGCTGTTCTGTTTGCACAAGTTAAGTATTTTTATCTAGTTCTTTAATTAATTAATTAATTAAGATAATTTACAAATCTGCTTTGAATCAAACATTCTCAAGGTGATAAACAACAATTAAAACTTTAAACAATACGAGAATTAAAATATAATTAAAATGAAATACAGTACCAATAAAACCAATTGAGCAGAAAAATGAACTGTACAGTAGTCAATAAAACTATGTGGGAGAACATTAATCACAAAAGGCCTGTGTAAAGAAGGCAGTTGGTGTCTCTCTAAAAGGGCCAAATTCCTGAATCTCGTAAACTTTAAAAGGTGGTTGATTCTAGATCCTAAGGATCACCACAGAGAAAAGTTTCACTAACATTTTATAGTTTTTTGAGAATGTTAACAACAAGCGTGTGAATAAAAATAATTCAGTAGACATTTTATACTTGGGCTTTCAAAGAGCGTCAGCTATTGGGTAGTTCAGAAATGTAATAAATAAATAATTAATAATAATAAGCTTTTGACAAAGTCCCTCACTAAATGTTCCTGAGTAAACTTCGTGATCACTGGATGAATAGGTAACTGCTTATCAAACAGAAAGCAGAGAGTAGGATTAAATGAACAGTTCTCACACTGCAGGGATATAAGAAGAAGTTTATTGGTGCATTTAAACTTGTACCAATAGTTAAATCCCTGGGGTGCAGCATGTACCCAGGTCAACCAGTGGTTATATGAATCAGCCCCAACTGAAGGATATTTCTATCCCAGCCTCTCTGAACATTACCTATCACTTTTGAAGAATGCTGGCATTCAGAGCACTGGTCTGATTCAAAGCAGTAAGGTTATATATCATCCTTCCCTAAAAGCAGAGAAAGATGAGCCAAAATTGATCCATAAAACACATATTGAGGCTGCCTTTGCTTTTGTATCTTCTTCTGCCTTTGAATGTACACATACAGTTAATCAGCTGTATACAGTGCTCTCACTGTTTTGTGATAGTGGGAACTACCTATTGTACAACAGGAACCAGCACTTAGGACAGCAATCCCAGAAGTGAGTGGGAGTATTCATTTCTGGAATGGGACAGGTCAGTGGAGCTTCCTTCTACAAGCTCTGCTGACTTGCCCTGTTTTGGAAATGAGTGTTTTGCATGTTTCTAATTACTTCAGAATCTTCTAGCTTCCTGTTGCAGTGGTCCCTCTTCTGCGCAGGCAGCATTGGCTACTGCCCAATATATATTGTCATTTGTTTTTCTTAAAAAAAGTAGGAATGGTCAGTATTAAAAGAAACACATGGCTTAGTTTTTCTAATCCAGCATCCTGCTTCCAACATTGACCTAGAGGAAGCCCACTCACAGGACATGAGGCAATAACCCTCTCCTGTTGTTGTTTCCAACTACTGGTATTCAGAGGCATACTGCCACTAAAACCTGGAGGTATCAAACTGCCATCATGTCTAGTAGTCATGGAAAGTCTTATCCTTCATGAATGTGTCTAATCCCCCTTTAAAGCCATCTGAATTGGTGTCCCTCGGCATATCTTTGTCTGTAAATCCAGTTTAACTATGTACTGTTGAATAAGTGCTCCATTTTATTTGTCTTGAATCACTATTAGCTACAGTGGCTGACCCCAGGTTCTACTGCAGGCATTAGAGCATCTTTAACTTTTACTAATAGGTTTAGGATATTGGATAATGATTGGTGGAAGATTCAGGGGGGGAATTCTTGGAGTAGAAAGCTATCAATGGGTACTAGTTCTGATGACTATGTGCTACTTCCAGTATCAGGGGTAGTGTGCCTATGTACACCAGTTGCCAGGGAACATGGGCGGGAAGTGAACAGAATGCTGGACTAGATGGATTCTTGGTCTGATCCAGCAAGCTCTTCCTGTGTTCTTATTCCATTTTCCTAATTATGTTCATATTTTCACATTGGATGCACACATTTTTCTGAACGTATGCATCAGTTATGTGCGTTTTTCAAATGTACACACTTTTTCACGCACATTTTTCAAGTGTGCGTATTTGTTGAACACATTTTTCCCCACAAATTTCATCGCCAGCTCAGATTGCGATCAAGTCTGCATTTGGGTCTTGGAAGTGTGAACTGGGTAAGTTTTGAGCAAAACAAGCTGAAACAAATTTCTCATTCATCCCTTAGGTGTGCAAGGAATAGGGGTAGTGAGTGTGATCCTGCTTCCCCCCTCATATGTTGCATGTCACGGTAATTGCCTGATGTTTCTAGACTATCATAGTGTTCTAAATGGAATCCAGAGCAATGTAGCTAACCAAAACTTCCAGAATGCTTTTGGCAACTTTGACAAACATAGTTCTATATCTCTATTATCCATATAGGTATTTTAATATATAAATATAGAAAATGCTCCTGCCTTTATCACTCCCTGTTCCGAAAGTTGATTTTATTTATTTTGCAGGCCAAGATAATATATTCATTAGAGATTCTAACTCAGTTGTTTTACTTTCTTTTTGAGTCAATGTATTATTATTATTATTATTATTATTATTATCTGCCAGTGAAATACAACTTAGGTAATCAATCTGTTTACTTAAATAGCCATATGTATTGCAAGTTGCTACCCATAACATTTTAGAATGCAAAGAGGATAAACACAACAGGAATGACATTTTAATTGCAGATGAAAGCAGCAGGAGGCAAACAGTATTTCAATCATGCCTTGTAATGTCCCAGAAGTTTATGAAGAAAACTGCCATAAGGGAGGCATGTTAGTACCTGTGTTCATTGATTCCATCTTCACAAGTGCCTCCATTCTGGCACCAGCTCAATTCACAGTCATTAATATTTTCCAGGCATGTAGGTCCAGTCCATCCAGGAGCACAGACACATTGACAACCCTGGTTATCTTCATCATGGAAGCATCTTCCTCCATTCACACACAACTAGAAGTGAGAATTATACACACAGATATAAGAGAGAGAAAACCGTCCATCTCTACTACAATATCATAAGCTAAGCATATTGATAAGGTAAGCTATAAGGGAGACGAGAAAGTTCTTTGGAATTTGATGATGCATCAGTAATGCCATCCATTAAAGGTAAGTCATTTATAATAAAAAAAAATTATCACTTCCAAAATTAGATGAAGTCATAGAAGAAAGGCCTATTCGTGATTGTTTATTGGCACTATTAGGCTATATTCTCTAAGTTATAACTGCCATGTAGGGGCATATTTTCATTAGAAGATCAGCAATTTCACATTTGAGTTCTTTAAGAACATAAAAGCTCTTTAATCACTGGTCCTGATGATAAATTAGCTTTCAGTTTGTCAATAAGGTCAAGTATACTTCATATCTTATCACCACAATCAGCCTCATTCCTCAGACTCACTTCCTGAAAACATCAGCTCAGGCACAGATATCTGTCCTAGGTGTTCTGCAGATGAAAATAATTCATTCAGATTCTCTGCAATCTACTTATCCTCCTTTAATACTCCTTTAACTCCTTTCTCATCGAATGGTCCAACTGCCTCCCTAGTTGGTTTCCTGCTTCTGATATATTTAAATACTCCTTTATTGTTGGCTACAATATGATTAGTGATGTGCTCCTCAAAATGCTTTTTTGCATGTCTTATTCTCTGCTTGCATTTCTATTGTGCAATTTTGTGTTCCTGTTTGTTCTCATTTTGGCAAAACTTCCATTTTTTTAAGGAAGTCTTGTTTTCTCTATAGCTTCTTTGATACTGCTCATTAACCACATTGGTGACCTCTTGGATTTGATGCTACCCTTCCCGTTCTTCAGGATGCATCTAACTGAGCTTCTATTATTGTAACTTAGATTAGCCTCCAAGAATTTTGGAGAGACTTAACCCTCTTGACTTCCTCCGTTCATCTTCCTTTTTACCAGTCGCCTCAATTTAGAGAAGTTTCTTCTTAAAGTCAAATATGACTGTATTGGCCTTACATGGTAAATTTCCATTTAAGTATAAATTGAATTTGATAGCACTGGGTTCACTGTATTCAATTGGTTCAACAACACTCACAACTTGCATTAGGTCCTGGGCAACACCACTTAGGATTAAGTCCCGGATCACTTCTTGTCTGGTCAGTTCCACAACTAAGTGTTCTAAAGCACAGACATTTAGGGCAAGGGCATTGAGAAATTTAACCTCTTTGCTATGTCTTGAACATGCATTTATCCAGTCAATATGGGGTTAATTGAAGTCACTTATTATTACAACACTTCCTCGTTTGGATGCCTTTCTGATTTCATTTTCCACCTCAACATCACCTTCAGTGTTCTGGGTCAGGCAACAATAGAATGTCACTAGTACTAAATTACTTTTGGTGCCTGATATCATCACCCACAGCACCTCTGAAGATGACTCTCCCTTTTAGGGTTTCTAGTCTGCTTGACACTATGTCATCTTTAATGTACAGAGGAATACCTCCTCCAGTATGCATTTCCCTGTCCTTCGTATGGGGTTTATCTACAGAACTACAGTATGTCACTGGTCCTCTTCATTTCATCAGTTTCCATTATGCCCACTATATCTAGGTTCTCCTTTAAAATAGGGCATTCCAATTCTTATGTTGATGTATGAGTCTTGTGTGACTCTCATGTTTATGTATGACTCTTGTGTGAAGTTTAACTAGAATATTCCTCTACATTAGTGCTGTCAAATTCCCAGGATTTTCTGTCACTCTCTGTGTAGGCTTCTAAATGTCATGGAATATGACTCTAAGCAACAAAGCATGTACGGAAACATAAGGGAAATGCAGAGGTATGTTGTAGCAGCACATGATATATATGTGAATTACAATCACATACCACTGTGCAGTTTTGCCCACAACTCCTGGAAAGTTTCTTGCAGACTCCCACAAGCAGAGCCAGAATGCACAGCCCTGTCCCAGTATTATTTCTGTATTTGTTTGTTTGTTACATTTATATCTCACCTTTTTCCCCTTGCAAGGAACCCAAGGTGATTTATATGGTCATCTTCTCCATGTTGTCCTTAAAACAACCCAGTGAAGTGGGTTAGCCTGAGAGTCAACAACTGGTCAAAGTCACCCAGTGAACTTCATGGTTGAGTAGGGACTAGGTCTCCCGAGTCCCATTCCATCACTCTAACCAATACACCAAACTGGCTCTCAGTACTAAAGAGAGTTTGAAACACGCTTGGTCAAATCTTCTTGAAGCTACTACACTGAACATGTGCCTCAGAGTCACATCTAAGTAACTCAACCTGCAATACCATACTCATCTACCAGGGCACTGAAAAGACATTGAATGGAGCTTACTTTAAAGTAGACATGCATAGGATTACATTGTCAGTGTCAGTTGAATATTTACTCCTGACAATAATGATATTGTGTGTATGCGATCTACTAGATGTGAAATTCAGCAGCGACAAATATGATCCAATTTTCAAGATCAGGGTAAATATTGTTCCTTACAAAACCCCCAACAGTTCATAATGCTCTTTAACTGCTTTCTCTGTGTTAATAATGATAATAATAATAATATATCTGTTTTCCCTCAATCAGTAAGATGAGCACTAAAGAAAGGGGTGAATCAGGTGGAGCTAATCAGCCATCCAGCTTTCCACTCCCTCAGTTTGATTTGAGACCAAACCTATTTAAAATATGACTGAGATGTGTAATAACAACAACTCTTGGCAGAAATTTGCCATCTTAATTTGTCTTTGATTAAGTTTTAAATTGACCTTAAAATTGGATCTTTTTGCTATGCCATTAGTGCTAAATTCCGAAATTATGCTTGAACCGTTTCTCATAAAAAGCCACTAGTCAGCTTGATCAAAGCTGGCAAAAATTAAACCCTTACTTGCAACAATGGAAGTGTTCTTCCTTTGCCAATTTTAAAGTTATTGTTTCCAATTTAAATGCATGTAAGGCAGAGAACAATAGGATGCAACAATCTCATAATGAAGGTTGACAGAACTATGCATTATGCAAATTCTGATGAGTGGGATATATTAAGGGACACAGTTCTGACTCACCAGCATATGAATGTGTGTGTGTGTCATGGGTCAAGGGAAGCTTATGCTTTCTACCATGCCATGCCCTGGAGGATAAAAAAAAATCACCCACCCACCCCCAAAGTTGTTTGTCCCATGATGTTTATTGGGGTCCCTCATGGCTGCTGTTTAAAAACACACACATACATATTGCAGACTGGAATATATATAATATAGTTTGGCTTCTACACCCTACCACACTGTTAGTCTCAAGCTTTCTACTCTTAAACCATATTTTTACTTGTTGAACCTTATTCCTTCCAAAATACTTAACAGTTTATCATCCATCAAAGTATTCCTCAAAACACTCTTCTGCAAAGATTTTCTTTAACTTTCTTCTTCCTATACAGTTTCTACGAGTTATAACATATCCCAGAGCATCTGTACCTAAGAGCACCTGCAGCTGTATGGGACATAAGTAGCTAAGTAGCTTCTCTAAATGAGTGATTTATAGCATGTTCATCATTGGCCACTAACAGAAGTTTCCGGGTTGATTACATGCCACTGTAAACCTCCAGCACCTCTCTTGTACTTTGGAAGGATTTCAGCAGCTTAATTTGAAACAGAAATGAACTAGTAACAAAAAGACTCCCTTTCTCTTTCAGCGTGAAAAGAGGAAATCACACTATAAGAAGATGCGGACCACAGCACCATCTTGTGGCTGTATAATTGAAACATATAGAACTCATGGTTAAAGGGGGAAAATGGGAGGGGAAGGGAAGTGTGGCTAAAGAGAACATATCACGGTCGTGGGACGAAAATGGAAGCAGAAAGCCATGGTAATGTTGCAGGATTTTTCCTGTTGTAGAAATGCTAATTTTCTTGGAATTGCATCTCTAAAGCATGATACATGGGGCTTATTTCCATGAAGGCATGAACTTCGGTGTGTACAGTGAGTTTTCCAAGCAGCACTCCTTCCCCATGTTCATTCTATGTCCGTTCAAGATGGCAAGACAACTTTGAGGGGGGTGGGGAGAGAAATTCCCCCTACACTTATTGACTTGTCCAGATGGTTCTTCTAAGTATTATCCCTCCCCTCTCTTGACTTTTCCTTTAAAATTCCACATGATTGAGTGTTAGATTATAACAGGGATGTTGTCCCTCTTTCAGCCCCTGTCCAGAATACCATTTTGGAGAAGATCTTGGGTACCATATTCCAGTGATGGATGGAGCCAAAAGCAAAAGGGGCAGGGGCAAAACACCAGCATATTTTAGCTTAATGCTCTTACTGCCAGTAACTAAAGCTTAGGAGACATTTCAACCTTCGAGAATGGGGAAACAACTGCACCAATGCCAAGAAACTTCCAAACTGATGCTGGTTGGGGGAAAGGGGATAGGGCCAAGGGAAGGGGGCGTGGCCATCTGGGGAACCCTAAAAAGGCAGTTTGGGACTCTGTGGTCCAGATTTGGCCCCTGGGCCTGAGTTTCTGCATGCCTGGAATGCAGGATTCTACACCCCTGGAATTATTAAAATTGCTATTTTAATAATGTGTACCATGTTTTTAATCAGTTTCATGTATTTTATCATATTTAATATTTACTGTTGTTCCCCGCCTCCAAACAGAGAGGCGGGTAAGAAATAAAATTTATTATTATTATTATTATTATTATTATTATTATTAATTATATTGGTACATCATAGAATATGCTAAATATGTTCAAAATAATATCTGTAGACAACAACTGTGGCAGTAGACCCGGCATGTTTATTTCATATACTTGACATTTTTAACGTACTTTACATGGACGAGCACTATTTTTGAAATGACACCACAACACAGTAATTGTCAGAGCATTAGGAAAGCAATTGGCTTTTCACAGTGGTCAGAGGCATAAGGCACTGATGCACTGCCAAACCCTAATCCTGCCCTGTGCAAATGTCTACAATAGACCAACATCCCTGTGAACCTACAGAGGTAAACATTTTTTAAAATTTGCAAGAGATTATTTATAGCCTTCACAACAACTTTCAGTAGCATAATATATTCAAAATGGTGCCAAATACCATTTTGAATTATTCCTAGCAATTACTCATTTCATTAAGCAAACTCTATGAATGTATTGCACTACAGAAAACTAAAAAGCCAAGATATCCCATAAGTACTATTAGGGCTCAATTGTATGCAGTCTTAGACAGGAAAAAGTCCTACAACTCCCAGCATTCCCACATACTGGCTGATGAATCCTGGGAGTTGTGGGACTTTTTTTCTTTCTGAGCATGCATAAGATTGGATCCTTAACCTCTTATTTTCATTTACTTCAGAAAACAAAGCAATTTACCTAAATAAATGTCATAATACTACATGTGTTTAAAAGTAGCACAAATATATACTATACTCTGTCTAAAGCATATAATGGTCATATGAATAAATTAAACATGTCCGAAAGCTTTTAACAAATATTACACTAAAATGCTTTAGTAACTCCCATCAGAATCCTCAGCACTTCCCAGCCTAAATGGCTGTAATGGTTATTACATCATTCCAGAGCACTGCCATGTGTAACAGATATTTACTCCACTAAAAAAATTTAGATTTCCGCATCCCCGACAATTTACATTAAAAATTTCAAAATAGCCAGTAGGATGTATGTGGACTATTTCATATTTAGTGGCAAACAGTATCAAATGGATTATAAGATAAACTCCAAGAATTCTTTGTAAATATACATTGCCTACTGGAGGGTGGGGAACCTGTGACCTTCCAAAGGTTGTTGGACTAAACCCCCAACATCTCATTGACTGTAGTTGCTGGGACTGATGGGAGTTGGGATCCCAACAACATCTGGAGAGCTGCAGGAATTGGAAGCATGTGCAGTTTGCTTTATTTATTAATTTATTACATACTGCTCAATAGTGAAAGTTCTCTTTTACATTTATATTCAGTTCATACGCATCTTTTTCTCCCCCTGCTCCCACAATACATTACTGATGTGCATGTGCACACTAATTAAACACCACAAAAAAGCAATCTTGATGTGATCACACATATGGTTGCATCAGGCTTTTTGGGGGGGCTGGTGTTTCGCTGAGGTGCACATATGCTCCTTCACCTTGGTAAAACACACAAAAAGAAACTCAATCAACTATATACACAAATCTGTACTAACTTTGGTTACAAAAAGTGGGCAACGTTGCCATTTTACCCACAAGCCTCCATCAGAACAACTTGTACCATTACTCCATAGGGTTTGGGAGAGAGGTTTGCCAGAATTATTTCCATCATCACCAGTTTCCTGAGCTCTGACTTCCTGAAAACACCCCATTTCCCTTTCTGTGAAGACAGCTTGCCTACGATTATTAACCCTCCCCTGCAATAGGGAGAGTTAAACTCAGGAGTGCTATGCATAAACTAAAACATGTCTGAGTCATTCACAATATACTGTGGGTCTATGTCAGATGCTTCGGGATTCCATTGTGGACATGTCAGTGTGGAAAGTGGTTCTTAGAGGACACGAATTTCCAAGGAACTGCATTAGAACAGATCACTTTGAATATTGTTGTTTAAGGTCAATATAATCAAAGGGGTATCTAAATCATAATCATGAAATTGCTAGGTAGCGTGATTAACACTACAATCCATACATTTCAACTTAGAAATAAGACACACTGAGAATAATGGGTCTTACTCCTACATAAGTGGGTATAGGCTTGCAGCCTAATGTAATAATTACAGGGGATACACAGACTTAGTTTGGGGTAGAAACAAAACTGATGCGATCTACAGAAGAAAAAAGTGTTGGGATTGGGATCAAACTAGCTCCATAGTACACAACAGTCAAATATTTTCCATGATCTCCACAATAGCATATTTGGGAACAGATCCTGCCTTGTGAAAGCAACTGTAGATGTTTATTGTATCTTACCTCTGAATTTCCCTGGCATGCCGTCCCACACATATAAGCAAGTTCATATGGTTTGTCCACACATTGAGCTCCTGGCTTGCAGCTTACATTGTGAAATAAACAGGCATCAATGTCCACTTCACATTGTTGACCTTCGAATCCTATGCCACAAAGGTTTTCCCCACAAAAAAATAACACAGCATTAATTCAAATTCTGTTACCATTTAATACATTGTGGATTGAATGTGGAGATATTAACAATTAATTTTTGTAAACCGCCCAGAGAGCTTCAGCTATTGGGCGGTATAGAAATGCAATAAATAAATAAATAAATAAATACAGTCATTTAATAATTTTTGTTTTTGGTAGACACTGTATATTTCAAATGAATATTTTGCATTATTTAAACAAGAAGTCAAGTTATTCAATGTACAGGCAGAACCTAGGCACATTTACTTAGAAATCCCACTGATTTTAACAGGACTTTTCCCCAAGTAGGTGTGCATAAATTTGCAACCTACAGTTTGGATAGAATGTTCTGGATATGCCTGGGTGCAGATTTGCCATAATTATGTACTCCTTACATCTAGATAGCACCATTTTTATCATACAGACTGGCTATTCATGACCTTAGTTTACATGGTAAATACTTTGTCTGGAGAAGAGATTGTCCCCAAGGGCACAAAAGTTGGCTAATATCTAATATTGAGGAAGACTTACCCACTGGGCAGATACACTTAAAATGGCCTATGTAGTCATTGCATGAACCTCCATGTTTGCATGGATTACTTTCACATTCATCGATTTCTGTCTCACAGAATGCCCCTGTGTAATTTTTAAAGAAAGTTAGTCATTGTTAGGTATTAGGTTTTATATCATTCATGGCACACTGTGCTAAGAACACTTATAGCATTTGAAGATAAGCATCTAGGGTTGAAGACCTGAATGCAAAAGTACGTCCATAGGCTCTGTTGTAATGCTAAGGTCTAGGTAGGGAAACTTCTAGAATTGGGTCAGTAACTTTGGGTACTGTGGCATCCCCTTAATGGCTCATTTCATGGTCTTTGTGCACATTCATATGGTAAGGAAGATATAAAACAGGGATCTGTGTATAGGTATTGTGCCAATGGTGGTCTGAATCATTGCTGACCATATTTTACATGCATTTTGGCCATGGTCAATCATTAGAAAACTACAGTTGTTATATAGATCCCAATACATTCTTCTTAGATGTAAAACAAAATGTTGTCAATGGCAAAAGTGATTATTTGTACCTTTTTGATAGCCATTAATCTCTCTAGTCAATTAAAGTGATATCTTGAGATCAGCAATCTACACTATAACTAAGTCCATCAAGAGAAAAGGAGAGGAAAATAACATTATTAGAACTTTTTTCCTACTACAATGAAGTCAAGGTAATGCCTAACATTTTATTTAGTCCTTAAGGGTGCAATCATATTCATTTTGAGGCCAAAAGGATTCCTTAAAACGGCCAGCATGTCCCAATCAGCATGGCTAGATGGAGGGATACTGAGAGTTGTAGGACTTTTTCTGTTTAAACATGCATAGCATTGTGCCCTAATAACAGGTGGAAACACATAATTTATAGCATTAAGACCTGATTAAATGTTAAACGGATGTCAGGAGAGATCTTGATAGTAACCCACTTGGCTTTTGATGTCTAATTATCACTTTGTTCTTGAGTGTGGGTTAAAAAAAATTGAGCACTGCAACAATAAAAACACTCAAATAGGATTTTTATGTATGTAATTAAACAAGACATCCATCTACCAGTAATTTAGCTCAAACAGGTAGACAGAGCATAAGGAAGACAGATTGTGGGGAAATAAATAGGTTAAAATGGCTTTACTTTTTATTTACTTAATTAAGTGTCTTTGGCTACACATAACTAATCTAATGTTTTAAAAAAGCACAGTATATCATGATCAGGAAGCTGTATCCCAATACATGGGGTACATGTTAAAACCAAGCAAATTAACTTGTTTAGCTGACTGTACATTAACATAATATAATAACAATGATAATAATAAAATAATAACTAATCCCTTGAAAATAACAGAATAGTAGAAAAAGCAACAAAGGAGGGCAGAATTTGGTATGTTGGATAATCCCTTCTCAAACAAGCAAACTACATTAACCAATTAGAAAGGCAGACAGGCAGAATGTTAAGACGGATAGATAGTTATTGATAACCTTCTCTGGAGGACAGATGAAGTGTTTCAGGAATAATAGTAATAAATTATTATTATTATTATTATTAATAATAATAATTAATATTAATAATAATAATTTTATTTATTTCTTACCCGCCTCTTCCTCTGAATCGAGGTGGGGAACAATAATAAATATAAATACAAAGAACATAAAATAGATAAAACAGCAGTGAACGTCCTGCTCCACTGGTGGGGAGAGAGGTTCACCAGCAGAAGGGACATTCACCAGTGGGATGACATTTACACCATCAGAGGTGCCCTGGTATGGGGATCGAAACATACTAGTCTACATGTCTCTTCAGCAGTGTGGAGGAAAACCAGGCATGTTTGGAGCAGATCAAGTAATAGACCCAAAGCCCCCACAACAGAAATGACAGAGCATTAGGCCCAGCCAACGGAAGAGAAAAAGAAAAAGCTACTCTCACATCTTTAATTGCAAAATTCTTTACCTGCCCAGCTGGCATGGCTTGGGTGGGAAAACAGCCATTGCAGGTGGGGAAGAGGGGTATAAAGGCGTTGCATGTCCTGCGCATATGGGCCACATGAGGCAAGGGGGGTGAGTCAGAGCCTATAAAAGGCTGGCCTCGCCTTAACTTGGCCTCTCTGGCTTTCCAGCTCCCACCCTTCATCTAGTATGGGATTTAGCCAGTCACTCCCTTTGGAGGAAGGGCTGAGTAGGAATATTTCCTCTCAATAAAAGGTAGAGAGGTTTTTGCCTTCTCCATACTGAAGATTATGTGAGGAGGGTGGATAATTACTTGATTTGCAGTAGGGACATGTGGGAATTCGATATATCAGAATAGGGACAGTGAGCACTCTGGCACCTTCTGGTGCTTGGCATATCTGGAGGAGCTGCTCCTAGGGAGTTTTACGGCACCCATGTCAGGATATGGTCTGCCTTTGGAGACCCTTCTGCCTCATTTACTCAGAGTTTTACAGCTCCGGGGTGTGACATAGGGCGGTCTCCCCACACTTACAAAAGTGTCGCGTAAGAGAGGGGCTGGGTTTACCTGACTCCTGACTTAGGAGAGTGGCTTGCCCATATTGACAGGCAAGTTGCCTGAGATAAAGACATAGATTCCTGCACTTTCTCATGCAGATCCAGGGAGGGGTGAATCTACCTCATTGTTTAATAAAGAGGCCCTAGTTTATCCCAAGCTCTGGTATCTGTGTCTGTATTCCATGCTTCCTTCTCCACTCGCAACAGTAATTACATTTTAGTTTTTTCTTCATAGGGGTGAGATTCTGCCTTCTCTCACCAGTGTAAATCCACCCCCATCCCTGGTCTTCCCTTGATTTCCTTAAGAAGGGTTTGCAAGCCTTATTCAAACCATGGTTTTGAACTCGGCTTAGCATAAAAAATAGCTCTGCTGCAGACATAATAGCATGCAAAGAAAGGAGGGGGAATTTTCACCAAACAGAGCATTGAGATGGAGCATGCAATTTTGGATAAGCAAGCAACAATTATGTCAGCACTGGGACCACATCTACACCTTGTATCAAATCATTACGAACCCATCATGGTAATGCTATATCCCTCTTACACATTTATGCCTCGTAGGACACACAAGGACATTTGTTGTGGTATTTTGGATAATGTGGAATAAAAAGCAGGAAATAACACTTTGAAACCACTGTGTAATGTGCCCAACAGTTATCAGTACCCTTCAATATTGCTATAGAGCAGTAGGGTAGATCTAACCTGGGCCTTCACATATTTCTGTTGCAAGTCTAATTGATTTAATGAAAAAGTCATAGTCATATTTTTTTGGTAAACCCTACACCATTGACAAAACAACCAAATACAATAGCCATAATTATAGCACGTTACAACACAACATTAGCTCAATTGAAGTTCATTAAAGGTGAAGACCTACTATTCCCAATATGCCCCAGCCAGCATGGTTGGCTGAGGTTTACTGGAAATTGTAGGACTTTTTTCTGTCTAATCAGGCATAGGATTCTGGCCTTAAGGATACCGAAATTTAAATAAGTGCAAGGCATACTAGTGGGCCAGTTAACAATATCTAGTGCCAATAATAACAACAATGTAGAGGAGAGGCAAAACAGAAAAAGTCTCCTCCTCGGCAAATGCCCTCAAGCTGACTTGGAGACAGCACAAACAACTTCTCTCACACACCAAAAGTCGCAGCAGTCCTTCAGGAAGGTTCCTATGGCTTTGGGTGTGGCAAAGACAAAAAGGAAAAAACACCATACAGTGGGGGTGTAAAAGAGATAAACTCTGGTGTTATGTAAATTCTTGAACTCTGTTTATTGATGTTAATAGTCAAATATCCACACGCTCGACGTTTCGGAAAACAATCCTTTGTCAGAAGCTGGATATTGCACGGGCACTGCCCGAGAGTTGTTTTTTATTATTAGGAGATACCCGTTGTACTGCGTTTTCTGTATCCTTGTTATTGTTGTAGGAAGAAGGATACAGAAAAAGCAGTACAATGGGTATCTCCTAATAATAAAAAACAACTCTCGGGCAGTGCCCGTGCAATATCCAGCTCCTGACGAAGGATTGTTTTCCGAAACGTCGAGCGTGTGGATATTTGGGTGTGGCAAGGCAGGTGGAAACAGTCATGCCTTGATGGCAAATGGAGAGACTCTCTTCCCTTTAGTAAGATATTAGTGACAGGAAGAATGGGATAATCGATAGGGATGTGCACGCCCAAAAATATTGTATTTTATCGTTATCAGAATTTCGGACCAAAAAAATTATCGTCTCTGATAATATCGTAGGTTAATCGTATTATCTTCACGATAATTATTGGAAATCCGATATTTAATTTGCAGCCCCATTGTGCCCGATAGAGCTGAATTTTAAAGAAAAAAAATGCCTATACCTTCTGTATTTTCAAAGTTACAGGCCTGAAACTTGGTCACAATGCTTATGGGGTATCCCTACGTATGTGTATGGAATTTGAGATTGATCCCTCCAACCCTCGATTTTATATGAATTTTTTAAAGATCCTGCAACTTTTTGACAGGTCTGAATGAACGCATGTGACAAGCTGTCATTCTGACCTGTCAGAACTTAAACAATCTTTAATAAATTCATATAAAATCGAGGGTTGGAGGGATCGATCTCAAATTTCATACACATACTTAGGCATACCCCATAAGCACTGTGACCAAGTTTCAAGCCTCTAACTTTGAAAATACAGAAGTTATAGGTTTATTTATATGGCAGTCCGATAATCCGATATAATCGGGCTAAAATTTTCGGATTGGATATTTTTCAGAGGTTTTTCTATCGTATCGTTATCGTTAATCAGATGTCCGATAACAACCTTATCGTATCATTATCGGACATTTTAACGGTACGATACACATACCCAATAATCAATACTTGCTGTTCTGGAATATGTTTCAAAAGCATAACTTACACTGATTTTTAGATGACAAATGACAAAGTAAGAACCAGTTTTCAGCCATTTTCTCAGTATAAGGAAGTAAGCGTAAAAGTGAGTGAACTCTATGGTTCATTTCGGATAACATATTAGGCAACGGAGGGGGAAATAGCGTACTGACCGTGAGTTAGGCAGGCGGTGCTCCCCACACGACATGCTGCAACGCCTGTGCTTGTACAGCTTGAAGTTCCAGCGGCCATCTTGGTTGCTATGGCTGCTCCTTCCCCCTCCCTCAGTCCCCCAGCCATATCCCAGCATGCATCGTGAGTTCTGCCGGCTGTATAGAGTGGCCAGGGGTTTTCGGCTGCTCTGGCCGGCGAACTCTATTCCCACACGGAATAGTCCACGGAGAGAGGGGGGGCTCAATTCGGACGACACTTTAAACAATGGGGCTTCGGGTTAAACAATGTGCAAGCCCATTGTTTCTCTCTGTTGCTTAATTGGACTGCTTAGTGTACTGTCAGTTGTGTGCGCATTGTGTGTTACTCCCCACATGACACAATAAGTAACACAACTGACGATTGTTCCCTCCCTCTGTTGCTTAATATGTCATCCGAATTGAGCCTTTGTAACCCTAAGCTTATAATCTGCCCAGCAACAAGATTGCTCATGTACACGTGTACATGACTATGGCAATGTGGACGTGTTGGGACATGGCCAGCCTGAATGTGGATGAATTGGGACATGCTCAGTCTGAATGCTGCATTGCTACAAACTTTAACCAATCAGCCAGTTTCTGATACAATAGTACCTGTACAAATATCCCTGTCTTTCCTTTGTTCAAGAGACACTCCCTGCAGAATCTCTTCAGCGCACTGTTCAAATAAACCAACTGTTCGAATGAAATTCTGTCCACGTTTCTTGCTTTGTCACAAATGACGACAAACGGTTTGGGACCAAATTATCCTTCATCCATATCAGCCTGCCCACATTGAGAGCAATTAAGTAGGTGATTACACATCTGAGGGCCTTCTCTGCAGTGGCCACACACCTTTGGAACATGCTCCCATCTGAGATCCAACATGCAAGAGGCCTTGAAAACATATTATTTTATTGTGGCTTTCATATGATATGGGTACTGTTGTTGCTGTACTTGCTGTTGCTGGTTTTATTGATGGCTTTTATTGTTTTTATTTTATGGTGTTTGTTTTTATTGCTTTTAATACTTTAAATGTTTTAATTTTATGTGCTTTATTGTTGTAAGCCATCTTGCAAGGGCTTCTGCCCTGAAAGGTGGCCAATCAATGTTTAAAATATATAAATAAATAACAATTTGGGTAGAAAGACAAAAAAGTTAGCCTTTTTTCTGTTCAATTTCCTTTTCCTCTTCCCCCTCCTGTATTCAATGAAAGGAGAGGGGGATTACGAGATCATTATCTATGCCTCCTGACTTTGGGTGGCTTTCCCTTCCCTCATCGATATCTGATTTGCTTTGACATTTACTTCACACTGCAAAGAAATTTAGAAACAAAAGCAGTGTAAACCATAGCTCAAACACTCTCAACCTGATTTATGGAACATCCACAACAACATGGGTTATTAAAGTTTAATATCTAATTGCTGTTAATGGCAGAATGTTTATAAATTATAAACAATACAGCTGCACCAAAATTTAGGCAGCACTTAAATGGGATCTGACACAGTACGAATTTAAAATGCAACAGCATGCTTACTTTTTCAAAGCTAAATAACAATCACTGGTTTTGAGGTAAGCAGTATTTTTTTAAAAATAAATGCAAATATTGTTAAATGGCTTATATGCTTTGAATACATAGTTGATGGAATTCTGTTTCAAAACTCTTTATCATAATAAAATCTGGCAAGTTCTTTAGCTTAGTTCAAACTACAAATGTGACTATTTTTATATAAATAATCCAACTGGAAATTATGAGACAAGCTGCATTCATATATTCATTTACCTGGGAGTAAGACCCTTTGAACTCAATGGGACTTACCTCTGAGGAGGCACACAGAGGATTTCACTGTTAGAACATGATCTTAAGCACATTGACTGAGAAATCGCCCACTTAGCTCAATGAGACTGACTTCCCAAGACTACAATCTGATGTTTAAGAATGTAGCTTTCAAATCCTTCCCAACAAACATCTTGAAATTTCAGATCATGGGAGTGATAAATTCAGATGTAACATAGGGTGACCATATGAAAAGGAGGACAGGGCGCATGTAACTTGAACAGTTGTAGAGAAAAGGGAATTTCAGCCAGTGTCATTTGTATGCAATTAGTTCCTGGTGAAATTCCCTCTTCATCACAACAGTTAAAGTTGCAGGGGCCCTGCCTTCTTTTGTATATGGCCACTCTAGTATAGTGCCTGCAATTTTAATAGTTGTGATGAAGAGGGAATTTCACCAGGAACTAATTGCATACAAATGACACTGGCTGAAATTCCCTTTTCTCTCCAACTGTTAAAGTTACATGAGCCCTGTCCTCCTTTTCATATGGTCAGCCTATGTAACATCAATCATGGTTTGTGAAACCAACAGTTGAATATTGTTTCATCCAAAACTATTCATAATGGTTTGCAGGCTTCTGTCAAGCTAGGATCTGAACCTATGGACTATTCATGGATACTCCACCCTTTCCCACCCCTTTTCAGCCTATTTACACTCATTTCCACAATTTCTCACATCCATCCTTTTCTCTTTTCTACCTTTGTCTTTGTCAGTTTTCTGCATTTCCTGTCCCAGCTCCATCTCTTGCTTATTGCCTGATTCTAGAAGACAGAGAAAGAAGAGGCCAACCACACCCTCTTATGGGAGACAAAGAGTCGCCAGTTAGAGGGCTTGGACTCACTTGTTTTTGTCCCAGGTGCCCTTGTCTTCTCATGCTCTTTGAATGTCAATTATCTTCAGGAATGTTCCCAGATCATTTACAGCTCACAAATCTCTGCTTCCAGAGTTGCAATTATTTCACTAATCTTTAGAGTTTAAAGGAGAAGATAAACCATGAATCTGCATAGAGCACACTCCTCTGCATCCCAGAACAGTCAACATCACCACCTCTGCTTGAACAGCAGATAAGAAACCATTACACATTCAGCGCTGCAAATACTGATTTTCTAGTAAGGCCCAGCACAACTTCTGTAGGCATTGATTTAAACATAAACTATATGTTGAGAGGTTGACTTGGATAACTTGCCACCATGGCTTGTGGGAATAGGAAGCATTGTATGAGGTGAGTGACAAGCTATGGAATGACAAGTTATGGAGCTTAGCTGCATATAGGAACCAGATGGCCCAGTGCTATTTATTTTTCACATCTGTAAAAAAACAAGTAGTTTTATAGGGTTTTCCTATTTATAGTACAAAACATTTTGGAAACTACCCCAAGACCACCAAGTAAACTTATGGCTGAGCAGAGCTTTGAACACTTGTCCTTCTGTGAAAAGCCCAACACACAATCCACTTTCGTCCTCTGTAAGACCATAAGAACATAAAAAGAACCATGCTAGATCTGACCAAGCAACCGTCCAGTCCATAATTCTGTTTTCACAAAGGCCAACCAGCTGTTGACTGAGAACCAACCAGCAACATACAAGTGCAACAGCACACTCCCACCCATGTTCCCTAGCAACTGGAATACATGGATATACTGCTTCTGATACTACAGGTAATACACAGGCATCAAGACTAGTAAGCATTGATATTCCCCTTTTAAAACCATCCATATTGGTGGCCATCAGTACATCTTGTAGTAGTACATTCCATAGTTTAACTATGTGCTGTGGGAAAAAGGTACTTCCATTTATTTGTCTTGGCTGTCCCACCAATCCACTTCATGGGCTGACCCTGGATTCTAGTATAATCATTGTAGGGTGACTATATGTCAGGAAAAACCAGGACATGTCAGGATTTTTGGTAACAAATCTGGGAAGGGGGGGGAATTATGAAATTTTAAGAAAAATCTGAATTTTTCCTATCCTCCCCCCACCCAAAGAGCAGCTCTACTTTATAATCAATGGGAATTAACAAAAATTACAGTTCTGTCAAACTTAAAGATAAAGAAATGAAACTTGGCAATGTGACAGTCCTTAGGTAGGGCTTTAGTGATGCCAAATTTGAAGCAGATCCATTCATCTGTTGATTTTTAGGATTTTTTTTTAAGTTTCAGGTTTTAATTTTTTTAAAACAACAACAACAACAACATTTTTAAAGATAAGGTGATAAAACTTGGCATTATAATAGATCTTAAGTAGGGCTTTAGCCAAGTTTCAAGCAGATCTGTTGATTTTTAGCAAATATCAAAACAAAATTGAACTTTAATTTTTTTTAAAAAAACCAGCCAGCTGGCTGGCTGGCAACAAACCCTGTTAAGCAGCAGTTTGCACCCAAGTGAGGATACAATCAGAAAATATATTTATTTGAGGGAAGGGGAGAATGTATCACACAGAGTATAGCAACAAAGTACAGCAAAAGCTACAAAAGTAGGAGTGAGTGAAGTTAATTTCAAATACATTGGATGTCTCACTTGTTATTTCAGTGATTTAAACATTAAGATATTATGTAGAACAGATTTGTCTTAATTGTGTGCTGTAAAATCAGGCATGTGATAAAGGCTATGTTGAGGTGGGCACATCCCCTTGGTGTTGGACACACACCCTGGGGCAGACATGTTGATGGGGATGCCCCTTGGGGGCCAACCATGTTGTCCTCCTTTTTGGTTTCCAAAATATGGTCACCGTAATTATGAGAGAGAAAATAGTCTCGCTATTCACATTTTCCACACCATGCATAATTTCATACACCTCTATTGTGTCCCCCTTACTCTCCTTTTTTCCAAGCTAAATAATCCTAGCAATCTCTCATAAGGGACATACCCAGCCCCTTGATCATTTGAGTTGCCCTTTTCTGCACTTTTCCAAGTTCTATGATACCTTTCTTTAGGTATGGTGATTAGAAGTGTAACAGTATTTTAACTGTGGTTGCACCATAAATGTGTATAAAGGCAGAATGATATTGGCAGTTTTATTCTCGAAACCTTTTCTAAATTATGCCTAACCTGAAGTTTGCCTCTTTTACAGCCTCCCCACAGTAGGTTGACATTTTCATCGAGCTGTCCCACACAGCTCCAAGATCTCTTTCTTTGTCTGTCAGATTCCATCAATTTATACTTGAAGTTGGGATATTTTGCCCCAACATGCATCACTTTACACATGCTTACACAGAACTGCTTTTGCCATTTGGATGCCTTTTTGGAGCGATCCTTTTGGAGCCCCTCACAATCCCTATTTGTTTTAACCACCCTAAATAATTTGGTGTCATCTGCAAAGTTGGCCACTTCTTTGCTCAATTTAAAAAGGATTGGTGCCAATGCAGATCCCTGAGGGACCCTACTATTTCCATCCCTCCATTGGAAGAATTTACCATTTATTCCTGCTCTCTGGTGTCTGTTCTTTAGCCAGTTACTGATCTACAAGAGGACTTTCCTCTTATTCCATGACTGTTAAGTTTTCTCAGAAATCTTTGGTGGGGAGACTTTTTCAAAAGCCTTTTGAAAATCCAAAATATTCGATTGTTAGCATAATATTGCATTGGGAGGCTTTCCTATGCTAAAATCAGTTGCAAATTGTATACCTGTCAACAGTGTTGTGCCCTTCTTATCCAATTGTTCTCTTTCTTCTAACTGGTGTAGCAAACTGGCACCATTGTGTTTTGTGGCATTATTATTTGTCACTAATCATGTGCTTAAAAGGTGAACATAAAAGGCATAAAATAACACATATTTTATTTCAGACAATGCCTTTTCTGTTTTTGATTTCCTCAACTGGTTTGCGAGTTATTTTTCTTTACAATTTATTTTCTACAGTAGCAGTGGATACTATTTAATACATGCTGTTTTATGACATTGAGAGACGGGGCAGTTGTGAACGGGGGTTGGGGGGGAGAGAAACAGCCCCTGTCAGCTCTTTCTTAAGTAGTACATAGTCGACCAATTGTCCTTGAAGGAGCTTCCTTTAATTAATTACTATCTTTCCTTGCGTTTAGAGAGATGATATTGGCAGGAATTGATTGGGCGTATTAGACACTTCATTTAAAGGTAGAAAAATCCTTTAATTAAAATAATCTTATTGCTGGTAAAATTAACTGCACCCTGTAGAAATTCATCAATTTGAATTTAAAGTCCAGGCTTAATGGTGTTTTGACTCAGAATAAAGAACTACAACCTTGTAATGTCAGAGAAATTCAATAAAAGTAAGCCCAGTTTTTGTTTTTGTTTTTCTTATTGGCTTAAAAAAAACCCTAAACAAAGAGACAAATGAATGCTCTTCAGGTCTTTGGATCTTTTCCTAGAGTTAATGCTGCAACAAATTAGCACAACATACTTTGGAGCAAATTAGTACTCAAATGCAGTGACAGGGTTATTTGTATATAAATGCAGTTTTATGTGGATAGCACTTACTGAAGAAAGAAGGAAAGAAAGAGGGAAGATCTTATTATCTCTACATATCTGCTATCTAAAACTATGGTATTTATGTAACATGCGGCTCCCTATGCTGTTTCCTTGAATAAGTGTGGGAGGCCCTGATGCAGATTAGGGTTTAAACCTTCTCTTCTCAGCTGCTTCACTGCCAAAAATTCTCCATGCACAAGTGTTAAAAAAGAAAACTCTCTATTGTTGCCAATGTTTCAGTCGGGTTTCAGGCCTGGTTTTGGTACGGAAACAGCCTTGGTCGCTCTGTATGATGACCTATGTCGGGAGAAAGACAGGGGGAGTGTGACTCTGTTGATTCTCCTTGATCTCTCAGCAGCTTTCGATACCATCGACCATGGTATCCTTCTGGGATGACTGGCTGAGTTGGGAGTGGGAAGCACTGCATTGCAGTGGTTCTGCTCCTACTTGGTGGGTCGGCTCCAGAAGTGGTGCTTGGGGAACATTGCTCGGCCCCGTGGATTCTCCAGTATGGGGTTCCACAGGGGTCAGTTTTGTCCCCCATGCTGTTCAATATCTACATGAAAGCATTGAGTGCAGTCATCCGGAGTTTTGGAGTGCGTTGTCATCAGTACGCTGATGACACGCAGCTCTATTTCTCCTTTCCATCTTCATCAGGTGAGGCTGTGGATGTGCTGAACCAGTGCCTGGCTGCGACAATGGACTGGATGAGGGCTAATAAACTGAAACTCAATCCAGACAAGACTGAGACGCTGTTGGTGGGTGGTTCCGCTGACCGGATGGAGGGTGTTCAACCTGTTCTGGATGAGGTTGCACTCCCCTTGAAGGAGCGGGTTCGTAGCTTGGGGGTTCTCCTAGAACCATCTCTGTCACTTGAGGCGCAGGTGGCCTCAGTGGCACGAAGTGCCTTCTACCAACTTCGGTTGGTGGCCCAGCTACGTCCCTATCTGGACAGGGATAACCTGGCTTCAGTTGTCCATGCTCTGGTAACCTCCAAGTTAGATTACTGCAATGCACTCTACGTGGGGCTGCCTTTGAAGGTGGTTCGGAAGCTGCAGCTTGTGCAAAATGCAGCAGCCAGATTGATAACTGGAACCAGTAGGTTTGAACATATAAGACCTACTCTGGCCCACTTGCATTGGCTGCCTGTATGTTTCCGAGCCCGGTTCAAGGTGCTGGTTTTAACCTATAAAGCCTTACACGGCTTGGGACCACAATACCTGATGGAACGCCTTTCCCGACATGAACCTACCCGAACACTACGTTCAACATCTAAGGCCCTCCTCCGAGTGCCTCCTCCGAGGGAAGCTCGGAGGTCGGCAACAAGAGAGAGGGCCTTCTCTGTGGTGGCTCCCCAATTGTGGAACGATCTCCCCGACGAGGCCCGCCTGGCGCCAACATTGTTATCTTTTCGGCGCCAGGTCAAGACTTTCCTCTTCTCTCAGGCATTTGGCAATATCTGAGGAGCCTGGGTTTGTTTTGTTTTGTTTTTGTAGTTTTGAAGTGGTTTTTAAATGTACAGATTGTGTGTATGTTGTATGTTTTTGCTGTTTTAATTTTTGTATATTGTTTTTAATTGTTTTTAATCCTATGTAAACCGCCCAGAGAGCTTCGGCTATGGGGCGGTATACAAATGTAATAAATAAATAAATAAATAAATGGAGAATTTCTCTTGCTGTCTCACCCCCATTAAACCTCAACTTCCCTTGCATAGTGATCCTGATTTAGAGCAAGTTCCTGCATGCTTACTTTCAAGTAATTACTGTAATGTGTCAATTTGATCCTATGTAACCTTCTATCATAAATTAATCAGGAATGCAATTCATTCGAAGTGCATATATGGACATCAAAAAACAATACAGGAATCCATTTCTGACCAATTTTTACTAATTTCCGACTTGTATAATCTACCAGCAGCTTTCCAATTGCAGCAGGATCATGTAGGATACAAGTTGGAGTGAAGGCAGTAGAGTTGAAGAGCATCATCACATGGGAGGTTTAATGCACATTTACCGTGACTTTGATCCACTTTTTCAGGGCTGGACTCGTCAGGGTGAGAGAACAGCACGACGGGGACGACATCATACCAGCCCAGCACTGAAAAAGTGGATCAAAGTCACGGTAAATGTCCATTAAACCTCCTGTGTGATGACGCTCAACATATCAACAGTATCAAGATGGGGAAGGGAACTGGATTTGGTTGGAACCCTTCCAAGGAAAGCCCTGTGTAGAAACCTGCATTCATTTCCATGCAATTTCACCTATTATACAGGTGCTCATCATGACATTCCCGATAGCACCCCCCAAAAAAAGAGTCCAAAACTTCAGGCAGGTCTGTTGATCCATAAAAATAAACCAGTTCTAGCAGTTTTCATCACCAGGAGCAGGTCTTTTGTCAAACAAATGAGACTTAATTGCTCATTAAAGACCCAGCCACTCCCCCAAATACTTTGCATTGCAACATTGTTGTTGAGGGGGAAATCACATACACACACACAATACTGTGAGATCTGAAGCTAAGCTCAGAGGAAATGTTTGTGTGTGTGTGTGACTGATGATATCAGCATGCTGCTAATTAAAAATGTGCCAGTAGTTGCACTATGTCAATGTAGAATCATAGAATCATAGAATAGTAGAGTTGGAAGGAGCCTATAAGGCCATCGAGTCCAACCCCCTGCTCAATGCAGGAATCCACATTAAAGCATAAAGCTTGCATTGGCTGCCTGTATGTTTCCGAGCCCGATTCAAGGTGCTGGTTTTAACCTATAAAGCCTTACATGGCTTGGGACCACAATACCTGATGGAACGTCTTTCCCGACATGAATCTACCCAAACACTACATTCAACATCTAAGGCCCTCCTCCGAGTGCCTACTCCGAGGGAAGCTCAGAGGTCGGCAACAAGAGAGAGGGCCTTTTCTGTGGTGGCCCCCCAATTGTGGAATGATCTCCCTGGCACCAACATTGTTATCTTTTCGGCACCAGATCAAGACTTTCCTCTTCTCTCAGGCATTTGGCAATATCTGAGGAGCCTGGTTTGTTTTGTTTTGTTTTTTGTAGCTTTTTAGAGTGCTGTAGTGGTTTTAAATGTACAGATTGTGTGTATGTTGTATGTTTTTGCTGTTTTAATTTTTGTATATTGTTTTTAATTGTTTTAATCTTATGTAACCCGCCCAGAGAGCTTTGGCTATGGGGTGGTATACAAATGTAATAAATAAATAAATAAATAAAACCTCACAGATGGCTGTCCAGCTGCCTCTTAAATGCCTCTAGTGTGGGAGAGCCCACTACCTCCCTAGGTAATTGGTTCCACTGTCGCACTGCTCTAACAGTCAGGAAGTTTTTCTTGATGTTCAGCTGGAATCTGGCTTCCTGTAACTTGAGCCCATTATTCTGTGTCCTGCACTTTGGGATAATTGAAAAGAGATTCTGGTCCTCCTCTGTGTGACAACTTTTCAAGTACTTGAAGAGTGCTATCATGTCTCGCCTCAGCCTTCTCTTCTCCAGGCTAAACATGCCCAGTTCTTTCCATCTCTCCTCATAGGGCTTTGTTTCCAGACCCCTGATCACCCTCATTGCCCTCCTCTGAACCCCCTCCAGCTTGTCTGTATCCTTCTTGAAGTGTGATGTCCAGAACTGGATGAAGTACTCAAGGTGAGGCCTATCTAGTGCTGAATAGAGGGGAACCAGTGCATCGCACAATTTGGAAGCTATATTTCTATTAATGCAGCCCAAAAGAGCATTTGCTTTTTTGTAGTATATGAAGTGGCACTGATGAGTATGACATTGAAGATTCTGCAGAGATCTAGAGTGTGCCAATCCAAATCAAAGAACAAGTATTATTAGTACACATGAAAGCCACATACATCCAGATGCTGGATAAAACGTCTCATGACCTAACACCAGTCCTGCTATATAGCTTACAGTACTATATTGATCATTTAAAAAGATATATAGCTGTTCTATCCCATGGGTCCATGAAGGATTTGTGAAGGAGTGCCAATGGAAACTTTGCAAGGACTCTTAAGGGTTTTGCCATCTGAGGGCCATGGCATGAAGTGATGACAGTATAATCACAAGTGAATTTGCCATCACATATTGATTGTCACCAATAGAATTTACAGATTAGCCAATTGTCCTGGTCAGGCAGTCAGCCTGAACAGGGTACCCAAACATGAATAAGGGGCACAGAGACATGCATGCTTGTCCTATCCACTTCTTATCTGTGTGCTTCAGCTCTGTTTCCTCAGTCCTCAATCTCCCTGCACTGAGCAAGGAGATCTAAAGACAGTCTCTATTCACATTCACCTGAATACGAGTAGAACTCATTGCATTATCAGGGACCCTGGTAAACGGGATCCCTGAACACAAGGAAAGTTCTACTCACATTTAAGAAAATGTGAGTAGACACTCTCTTCAGACCTTGCCTCTCAATGTGAACAGTTTGAGAACTGAGGGGGTCAGGGGTTGAGGAGATGCTGTTCATGGGGTGTATGGGAATGAACATAGCATAGTGGGAGAGCACATGCTTTGCCTGAAAGGAGGTCCCAAGTTGGATTGCAGGCATCTCCAGGAATGCTAGGAACGAATCCTGCCTGAAACCCTGGCGAACTGCTGACGCTGCCATTCAATAGATGGACCAATGACTCAATATAAGTAAGCTTCCTATGTTCCTGTTACTTATCTTTGTGTGCCCTCTTTAGCTTAAATACAATGTTTTTCAATGCATATCATTCACACATTCATCTATGAGTCATTGAGGGTGTTCAGATGATCAGCAGGAGAACAATGTAGCATTGGTTATTTCCCTCACCCCCGATTGTGCCATTTGGCTGATCAGGATTAATCTAATTACCCATGCTGCATTACAGTAGGGAAAGTAGGATGCATGAAAAGTCATCACGGCCACGCTACATGCTGGGTTCAGACAACATGGCAACTTGCGACAGGGTAGGGATAATTAGGATAATACCAGTTGCGCAACTGATAGTTCAATGTGAACTGTTGGTTCAATGTGAACCAACGGGTGTGTTGGTTCACAATGAATGTTGAGTAATCAGTTGGCATTCATGTCTATATGAACTGACCCTAAGACTGCCTAACAACCAAAGAGGTGGCAAAGAACATGATCAGAGTCAGGTTTCCTGCCCTCAAAGTACTAGTGTATGTGTTCATGTGCTGATACAGACTGCTTTTCTCTCCTAGCTATTATGGCTTATATTTTTTCCTATGGATAATTAACGAAGCCATTCTACTCACAAAGTCCTCTGTATTACCAGCAGCAATGTCCTTAGGGCTTAAGTTCACAGAGTTCCTTTTGAAGCGACAGAACCCTTTGAGAACTGGAGTCTTGCTGTGTTCATGGGGGCCTAGTTCAGACTCAGTCTGCATGTTGCCTGCATATATGGCAGACAAAAAACAAAAAACAAAACCCACAGTCTTTGTGCAAACCCAGGAAGAAAGTCATTAAACAATAAGAAAGCATAAAGTATTTGTCATGGCTGGTACAATCAAGGAGTTAGAATTTATTCCAGAACAACATAGGGTGATTTACAAGTCGGCACTGGATGTAAATAGTCTGTATCCTGTCTCAAGTCAAATCACTACTTTTCCCCCTTGTGTATCCAGCTTTAAATAAAAAAATGCAATTTAATTCTAGTGAGTATCTATTAAAGCAAAGTATTGTATCTAGTATGCAATAATAATCTGGGTGATCCCCTGAAGTATGAAAAAATGTTCTAAAGAGAGAAAATGAAATATGCTAATAACTTGTACCTTACATGTAGTACTTTCATATAACACAGTTCCTTAGTGGTCAGGTCAATAGGCTACATATGCATTATTGCAACAATTGATGCAAGAACTCTGAAAGTAGGCCAAACTAGATATTTTTTCTTTAATAAAGGAAATGAATTGAGTACTGAAACAGAACAAAATTTCATGCACACACCAAGGTAATTAACAGCAATGCCTTGGACTGATGCAATGTCCAGGGCATTGTGGGTAAATAAATTGGTATCAGTCAGTGGACCACTGACAAGAAGATCGCTGGTTCTGCTACAAGACCATACTGATCTTGATTCATGGTAGGTCTGAATTCAGACTGCAGCATGGGCACAATGTCATGATATCTTATACATAGGAAGTTGTCTTATACTGAATAAGATCATTGGTCCATCTAGTCCCTGTATTGTCAACACTGACTAGTAATGGCTCTGCAGGGTTTCAGGCTGCAGTTTTTCCTCCCCTACCTTAAAATGCTGAGGATTGATCTTGGGACCCTCTGTATGCAAAGCATGTGCTCTACCACTGAGCTATGGCCCTTCTTTGATGTAGTGGTTCATAAGACTGGATAATCAAGAGATATATCTGTACTAAAAGCTAAAGTTTCACATTACCTCTTTAAAATAGACCACCACACACTCCAATCAAAGCCCCCCATACACATACAGATGGAGGCCAGAACACAAAGTCCAGAATCTCACAAGTCAGCAAGCTCCATCACACCTACTTTTTTTCCTGATATGCACCCGCAATTTTGACCGCAGTTTCATTAGTGCAGCAAGCGCTGGTCACTTTCACATGCGTGCGTTGTTGCACTATTTCATCTCTTGGCTTATTCCCTCTCTCACTCCACCCTGCCCCACCCCACCCCTTCTCCTTCCTCCTCCAGTTCATTGGTTTTTGTCCTTGATGGATGTTGTGATGGACATGGCATGGCTGCCTCCATTCCGTTTTCAGAAAACCACTTCATTATAGCCTACTGGAATTAACAAAAATGCTTACAGCTCCCTCACTTTTAAAGGTAAAGGGTTGAAACTTGGCAGCATGATAGCTCTTAAGTAGGACTTTAGGCACACCAAGTTTGAACCAGATCCGTTCATCTGTTGGTTTTTTAGGATTTTTAAAAAAAGAATCTGTCAAACCATTCCCCCTCCTCATAAACAGAGAGAGAGAGAGAGAGAGAGCTCTGATTCTCCATTAATCCACCCCTGTGCATTTATAGAGGGAGCTTTTATCCTTTATTTTGCTGATGGGCATATCCCTTTAATTAACTCTTTATTCTGGATCACTGGATCCAGTCCAGAACCAAAGACACAGAACAATTCTCAGGTACAAAGGAAAAAGAAAAAGAAAAGGCTCTTGCTAAAGCCAATTTTGCAAATATCCCTGTTGCATATTCCTGCACCTTTACCCCACCCAAAAGAAAAGAAATAAAACCATTTTATAGTCCCACAAAACTGTGCATCAGCAAAGTAAAGGATAAAAGCTCGCTCCATAAATGTGCAGGGGTGGATTAATGGAGGATCAGAGGTGTGTTTATGGGGAGTGGGAATGGCTTGAGGGAAAATTTAAAAAATCCTAAAAAATCAACTGATGAAAGGACCGGCTTCAACCTTGGCATGCCTAAAGCCCTACTTAAAAGCTATCATGGTGCCAAGTTTCATCTTTTTAGCTTTAAAAATGAGGGAGCTGTAAGTCTGTAAGCGAATGTCTGTTCAACTGACTCAGCACAAGCCAGTTCATTTGACCGGACATGTTGGAGAAGGAGAACCCCCCCTGTCAGCAAGCACATATCCCCAACAAAGGACATGGCATGAGGAGAGCAATACATGGGTGGAAGAGCACTTTAATCCACTTGGAGGAAATAAAACGGACTTTCCCTGCTCTAGGAAAACACAAAAAATGGAGAAAAGGCGGGATGACTGCTGGACAGGCACGACATCATGTTAGTACCGGGCTGCAAAACTGCAAACTAGGCATGACGAGAGTGCAATAAAATGCTGGTGTGATGGAGCCCAGTGAGTCCATATCCCCATTGACTCATTCTATATCCAAAAACACTTAATACATGAGGAGGGGGTGAGCACTAGCCCTGTCTCTTCTTTGTGTTCTGGGCTCCATCTGTTTGTGTGGGGGAGGGATTTGTCACCCTCTGCTGATGGAAGGTGATTTTATGAAGTGGAGAGCCTCATGTGTCGGTGGTTGCTCTCTGCATGACTGAGAATGCCAATTTTCCAGCACTCTTGATTGTGTGGAGAGCTTCCACGGATACAGTAGTCTTTTCTCTTCACAAAGTCACCCTCCACAAGTAGAGGAAGATGTTCATGATGAAGGTGGGGTGGGAGGACTAGTGTGCTCTGTCTCCTCACATGGTTAATCTCCCTAGATCAAGAATGTCTGAACAGGATGCCTGTTTAATGGATATCACTGGAATTCTAGACTGCACAGTAGTACTAAAAATCACTGTTTTCTTGCGAGGAGAGAATTCAGTTCTCAAATTAATGCCAGCCCATAAATTAAGTTTTCAGTTTTCAGATACTGGTAGGACATTATGCCAACTCCCAGGCTTATGAATTACCATTTTAAAAATATATATGCAGCATAACAGATCATGTCTTTAGACAGTATATATTAGGCACATTTCCTCTGCAGTTCAAGGATCATCTCCCAAACTGGTATAACAACTGAATGTGATTAATGTGTTCTTTAACTATGCTTCCAATTCATCAATAAAGGTGTTAAGCAACATTGGGACTAACATCGATCCTTATAGCACCCCACTGGGTATATACACCAATTCTGGAACACAGCCATTTATCAGTATGTGTAGTTTATAACCCAGCACAGCCAAATAAACTAGAACTCCTTATGCTCATAGCCAAAGAGGCTGGAAATATTTTTTCCAAGGAAGCCATTGAGGAGCAGATTGTGCAGACCCACTAACATTCACACACACAAACACTGACCAAGGCTTCTACATCCTGCCTTGACATGATTAGCAATGGGTGGAGAATCCGTATAGTCCAAATTAGGGTCCTGTATCTTATCTTAGCAAGTATGACTGTTCTTATTCCAAGGTGAGTCATGCTGGATCAACTGACTCATCATAGGGCAATATTCGATGTTGCCCCCACCATGCGAGTGGGTATCACTGTGAGTGAAACAGTAAGCTAGCAGATCCTGAAGCAAACATAACTGAGTACAAATCCTAATTTCTGGAATGGGGCAGGTCAGTGGAACTTGCAGAAGGGACTTATCCTGTTCCAGAAAAAGAGTGGCTACAACCATTTCCAGGGTTGATTTAGGAAGTACTAGCTTTCTGTTGTGCTGGAGGTGGGCCCTGCCAACACCACAGAAATAAAGGTAATGCAGCAGCTGTATTGGATACTGCCCATATTTTTTTTTCAAATACTATAAAACAATTTACAGAACCCTCTAGTCTCATCTCTTTAAACAAAGCCTAAAACATATAACTAAAAGAAAGCTTGAGAACATATAATCTGATTTGCAGTGCAGTCCTGTGTAGAGATGGGAAGGCCTGGAAAAAACTCAGAAAAATTAGGGAAAAAACATTTTTCCCATATTCCCCCTGAAGCCTTTTTTGTTTTTTCCCAAAAAATTGAAAAAAATGAAGAAAAAATTGATTATGGAATGTTTATTTTAGTATGATGAATAAAATGTTTAAGACAAGGTCTTCATATATCCTGCAGTCCTGGCCATAATAAGGCCTTCAAAGCAACATATTAAAAATCCATTAAAAGCACAGAGATATTCCAACTGTCAGGGAACCATTTCCTCACCATTAGCTCCAACCAATGAAACATGAACCAACCATGCTGGAATATTAATCTGATATTTGCTTAACAAATGACTGGGGAGCCAGTACAGTAGCCACATAAATATATAAATAGAAACATACAGAAGCCCATCATTAGGGTTCAATATCTTGGTTTGGTAGCAGAGAGGGTAGTAAGTGGGCAAATAGTGTGATGTAGGAGGCTGGGTCACCATTGATCTGCTATGATCTACATGCAAATACATCCTTTAGTGTTCCAATTGCTATGCAAGGCTAGGGGACTGCCATGCAATTGCTGTATGACTGTGTGTTGTTAGTATGTGCAAAGAGCAGAACAAGAACATTTCAGGACAAAGAAAAGCAAACTGACCTGAGAAATATGAAAAGAGTAGATACAGCTTTACAGCAAATCCCATTCATGTCTGCTCAGAAGTAAGCCCCATTGAATTCAATGGGGCTTACTCCCAAATATGTGTGCATAGGATTGCTGCCTTAGTCTGTTTGTTTCTCTAAAGCTGATCAAACCTCTAAAGACTCAGTTTATAAAACATATTTAGTTTGTATTCTCTAAACCAAAAAGACAAACTTTATTTTAAGAGCAATCCGAGTATTGGTTAATTCTCCAAGTACAACATCACAAATATTCTAAAACAACAAGCTTCATTTTATGCAATAGTGTTTAAAAGCACAAGTAAGAAAGAAGCAGTTCCCATTTCTGTGCATTTCCCAAGGTAGGGTTCATTCCTTTTGATAAACACTGAAATGTGCATTTTTCTTCTTACCAAAGGTGTTCAGTGTGTGGAAGAGTAAGGATGGTAGTGTTGTAAAGTAAATAAGCATGGAGGAAATAGCACTCAGTTTATCTGGAGGGTTTTTTTTTTCTTCCACACACACAAATTGCAAATGACATCTAAGGGACAAATTTAGATACAATTATCTTTGTCCAAGAGCAAGCAGATGGAATAGATCACCCCTATAATTATAGGATTTTTGATCCTGCACTTAACCAACCAAGTTGGAATTACTGTCATTACTGTACACCACACATATGGATTAGATGACCTTGAAAAGGTAACACGGAATGAAATTGAATGCTATATTTTTTAATCGTAAATGAAATCTGGCTTACACCTTGGCATACAGCCATCTATTATTAGCTTTTTATAAGGAAAGCAGCAACCATGTTTTCACCACAACCCAAGACCTATGCTTGAGCCCATTCAAACCATATGTTTAGAAATACATAACTCTGTACTGGTTTGCAGCCTTTTGTACCAAAGCAGCATTCTATAGACATTTTAAATGGTGTGATCATCCCCCTACTGCAAGATATTTATGCATATTTATTTCTGATTACAAATAAATTTAAAACATGGCAGTTTTGTTAAGTGTTGTAACTATTTGTATGAGATGGACAATCTTAAATCTTTCTTACCTGTAAAACCGGTTAGGCACACACACTCAATTTGTGGCTGTAGCTTTGATGGGCTTACATCAACACAAGTAGCTCCAGTGTGGCAATTGTCGGGGTAAATTAAACAGGCATTTTCTACATATTGGCAAAATTCTCCTGCCCATCCAGGAGCACAGAGGCACTAGAAAGAAGAGTAGCTGGTATAAATATTATATCTCACATTATAATGCAAAGGAGAAGAATAGATTAATTGATCAGTGGTGTCTATATAGTCAATTAATAAATGTCATGTGTGCCCAAACATAGTACACAGGAAAATTGCTCATTGATTATACATAATCCCTAAATCAGTTGATTGTTAATAGGATGAAGAAAAGGTCCTTGCAAAATGATTTAGGTTAGAATCCTAAACACAGTTACAAGGGAATAAATCCCACTGAATTTAATAGGATTTACTTCTTAGTAACTACGGGGGAATTTCATCTCCCCACTACTGCCAACACCTTTGGGGAAGCTGTTCCTTCACTGGGCAATTCCATCTATGAAGTTTCTTATTTATAGCAAATGCTTATATTTACGGCCTAAGGTGCCCTTTGCCACTATAACTCAAGAATTCCACAAGCAAGCTTACCATTTTCCCCTGCCACCAATACTGTGAATATTTTAAAACCTCTTAGCTGGTATAAGAGGCTTAAGTATGAAATGGGCACCAACGCTAGAGAAAAGATGGACAATTCAACAAGTAATTCATTAAAGTGATATTTTGTACATAAGGGGATGACTACTATTTACTTTTGTGGTTTCAAAAGACTGCTTAGTGACAATCCTTTAGCAACACTGTAGCTATTAAAAGCCTCTAAGGACATCAGGCCAAATTTCCTACTTCCATCCCAGCCAAATATACTCACAACTTCTGGGTACAGTCACCCTCAGACACCCAAGCTCCACCTATTATATTACTGGCCGCTTGGACATTTTATGTGGGTTTTTGGAAGTCAACCATGTTGTCCTCCTTTTTGGTTTCCAAAATATGGCCTCTCTATTTTTACTGTCTGCTTGTATAACCTTTTTCTGGCAAGACCTTAGGGCAATCTCTTGCTCTGTACGCCTGATCTTCAAGAGCCACGTAAGATTATCCCACAAAAAAAGAAGAGCATAATATCCAAGCCTTAGCTATTCACATTCTCCTCAGTTTCTCCTAGCCATTTTTTACAACACCACACACTACCCAACAGACCTTCTCCCTCTCTAAGTACCATAGACTTGAGTGTCATTTCCTAACTGCTCTTTTCCTAGATTCCCCAGCCAATCAGAATTTAATTTACTTGTTCCAGGTCCCATATTCAAAGTGACTGTCTCTATTTTCCCCTTCAGAATCTCACTAACCAATTACTACACAGGCCTTTGACCTTAACAAAATAGGGCTTCAGGCCTATTCAGATACACTGTAACCTCACAGAGGCCACACAAAGAGCCTATCCACATTGCCCTTAATACGACTTATATTCTGTTTAAAAACGTGGTTTTTAAGTCATTTCATTACGTGGTAGGACACACTGAGCAGTACTTACGTTTCATAGTGACTGCTTCCTCTGTTCTCAAAGCATTCACTGGTGTCACACAGGGTTATTTCTGTGTTTTGCAGGCTGCTTGAGTTACAGAAACAGAAGTGGGCAGGTCAAGCAGCCTGCAAAACAAAAACGAAAGTAGAAGAGACCCAGAATTAACCCTGTGTGACACCATGAACACAGAGGAAGCAGTTGCTACGAAACATAAGTACTGCTCAGTGTGTCCTATCACGTAATGAAACGACTTAAAAACCATGTTTTTAAACAGAATATAAGTCGTTTTAAGGGCAATGTGGATAGGCACAAAGTAAACATTACATATTAATCACAGTTATATACAGGGCATTTCTTCACAGTAACCATGCTTAGGATTTCACTATTAAGGAAGCACTCATGATTTCAATTTGTGTGCTATGAAAATTTGGTGGCCCTTCAAGGCCCTTCACCTCTCATAAGAAGTGCCTTGCTGGATCAGACCAAAGGTCTACCTAGTCCAATATTCTGTTTGCATAATGGCCAACCAGATGCACATGACAAGCCTGCAAGCAAGACATTAGCACAGTGGCCCCCTCCTGCCCATGCTCCCCGACAACTGGTATTGAGAGGCAGTATATAGCCATCATTGTTAGTAGCCATTAATAGCCTTATCCTCCATGAATTTGTCTAGTTCCCATTTAAAGCTGCCCACTTTGGCAGCCACCACTACATTTTGTGGTAGCAAATTCCATAATTTAATTATGTTCCATTTTTTAAATATGCACTGTAAAGTTAGCTAAGCACTTTTTTCTGTCTGATTCTCCCATCATTGGATGACCGTAAATTCGAGTATTATGAGAGAAAAATAAAAACTTCTTCCTATCCTCTTTCTCCACACCATGCATAACTGTATCTGTTTCTGTCAGATCCCCTGCCCTTATTTGCCTTTCCCCCCCCTAAGCTCAAAAGTCCTAAACACTGTAACCTTTCTTATTGTGTTATTTCTTTAGCTTCTTGATCATTTTGCCTGCTTTTTTCTGGACCTTTTCCAGCTCTAGAAATAATTTATGAGGTATGGTGGCCAGAATTCCAACTGTGGTTGCACCATACATTTGTACAAAGGTATTATGATATTAGCAGTTTTATTTTCGGTTTCTTTCCTAATGGTTCCCAACATGGAATCTGTCATTTCCACAGCATCTGCACTAGGGCTGTGCATGGACCCCCCAATCCGATCTGGATCCCGATCTCAGAGGTCCGGATCGGCCCAATCCAAATAGCCTTGGATCTGGATCTGGATCCACTCCGGGTCCGTGCAGAGCCCTCCCTCCTGCTCTCCCTGCTCCCTCTCTCCCCCAATCGCCCTGCTTACCTGCTGCCTCCTCTTCCATTGTCCTGCCATCGTCTTCCATCCTTGCTGTGGGCTGCCAAATTTTCTGGTCACTGCGGGTGACGTTGTCACCCAGCATGACCAGGAAATGCAGCTGGCTGACACTGAGGAGGCAGGACGACGTGGGACGACACAGAGGAGGCTGCAGGTAAGCAGGGTGATTGGGGGGAGGGAGGGAAAGAGCAGGGAGAGCGGGAGGGAGGGCTCTGCACGGATCCGGAGTGGATCTGGATTGGTCCGATCTGATCCGGATTCGGGATCCAGCTCCGGATCCGGTCACATCCCTAATCTGCACACTGGGGCCAGATCTATACCAAGCAGGATATAGAGGTGTGAAAGCGGTATATAAAAGGCAGGAACCACACCAAGCAGGATATACCGTAATATGGTATATGTCAATGGGCCCCAACAGTTGTCAGGGCACTTCAATACCGCTATAAAGCAGTAGTGTGGCTCCTGCCTTTTATATATAGCTTTCATAACAGTATATCCTGCTTGGTATAAATCTGGCCTGGGATGACCTTATCACTGAGCTGTCCACAACCCCAAGAGCCCTTTCTTGACTGTGTTCACAAAATGTATTACATAGAAAAAAGTGCACATTAAAATGCACTTTAAATATATATATATATATATATATATGCATTTTCATGTTTTAGTTCATGGTAGAAAAGTATACATATGGATGTGTGCTTTAAAAATGTGCACCCAAATGCAGGCTTTCCCTATTCAAGCAACAATAAAATGTTCACATTCAAGAATTGGAACAATGTGAACCAAGCTTTAAGGTGGAAATCGGACAACTGACATGAGCTTGAGCATTGGTGATCCTCTCATCCTGAATGAAGTCACAGTTTGGGTGTTTTTGCCCCAATGTGCATCACTTTACACTTGCTTATATTGAACTATATTTGCAATTTTAATGTCAATTTCTCAAGGGCCTAACTACATGTTGTTGTGGATGCGCGTTCTCTCGAATTTCCCCCCCCCCCCCGCAATATTACGTCACACGCCACACTGTTGTTTCCCTTCCATTTCTTCTAAGTGTTTTGTGCGGTACTTTGCGTATCAGTGATGCATATGTGATGCATACCAAACCTCGGAGGCTCTGCTTGCGCCCTCGCCGCAGCCGCAGCCATTTAATCCTGGCCGGTCCCGGGGGGGGAGGGGGAGGGAGGAGGGCTGTAAACAAAACCCAGCGATTGGGAAATCCCTCTCCAGATTGCTGGCTTTTGTTTATACCCCTCCTTCCTCCCTCCCCAGAACCGGCCGGGATTAAAGGGCTGCGGCTGTGGTGAGGGTGCAAGCAGAGCTTGGTCCACACTGAGCAGGGAGCAGCGCTCCCAGGGCGGCTCGGGAAGCATGGAGAGGGTTGCTCTGCACACCTAAAATGAACTTTCAAAATGATTGGCTAAGAGGGAAAAGAAGGGAGACCAGAAACGGAAGTTATCACAAAGAAGGGAAGAAGGAGTAGCAGGAAATAATGCTAGAACGAGGCACACTAAGACATTCAGAGTGATTTAAAACGGATTAAAGGATTCTTTTGGGAGAAAAAAAGAAGCCAATAAAATGCACAACATAACGCTTTAACACAAACGTAATGTGAATCGACAGGGTTTGGAACGCACATCCAGCGAAATGAGGCGATATCACAACGACATGTAGATCCTGCCCTAGTTTGGAGAGATCCTTTGGAACTTCTTGGCTATGTCTTTTTGTATTAACTAACCTAAATAATTTGCTGTCATCAGCAAATGAGGATACTTCATTTCACACCTCTAATTCCAGATCATTTATGAAGAAGTTAAAAAGCACTCAGCCCAATAGATATCTTGGGACTTTGTATGCAACTAAAGTATGGAAGAAATTACTATATGGTCCATCACTGGACCATCTGAAAATCACACAAGTCTCTCAGTGAAATCATTTCAACTTAAGATACAACCCTTGGTGGATTTAGATTTCCTGTCTCCTCTTACTTATGCTTCCCAGTCTCACCTTTTTGTATTTGTCACCTCCCAAAGCATTAGATCACCAGAAAATATTTGGCCGCTCCCCCAATCATTACAAAGAAATATCAGATTTTTAAAATATTTTACAACGCTCTCACTCCTTATTTTCCACTCCTTTATAAGTCCTTTGCAATGTTGCATAGCTCCTTGCTACATATTGTTCCACAGTATATAGATTTGTGTCCACTGAAGGGAGTGGCGTAGTGGGAGTGTCAAAAGATAGACAACAGTGATGCCCTGGGATAAAACTTGAGTGGCTTCAAAGGCCAGAATTTATATTGCACATAGCTTCCAGATAAATTGGCACTGAATGTGCAGAGGCCCCAGTAATATTGGTGGCCCATTCTTCTGCTGGAGGAGGGAGGCCAGCTTAGGCAGCCAATGGGGCTAGCTACTCCTGCCTGTGCCCACCAGCCTGAGGTGTGACTGGCATATCTGCTTCTGAGATAGGCTGGCCCATGTGCCCATGCACCCAAGGCCCTTTAAGGCTTTTCCCATGGGGAGCCCTCCCCTGCTCACCCTCTGATTTTGCTCCTTGTCTGATGATGCAGAAGTAGTAGAACCAGTTGTGATATAGCATACCAAAAGTACCACAGTGCAAAAACAAGTTCCAGTAAAAGAAAAAGATTGTTTGCTACAAGGAAGGCAAAATCTCTAGCTTCTGGCTGCTGATCAAGGACCCAGACAGAACACTTTCCCATCCCCATCAACTAACAGTTGGCTCTTGGCCCAAGTAAGAGAAAGTAACAAGTAAGAGAAAATGAGTTGGGAGAGAAGGCAGGCAAGTCCTAAACCTGAATTACTTAATCTTATGTAAACCACCCTAATCTTATGTAAACTGCCCAGAGAGCTTCAGCTATGGGGCGGTATGGAAATTAATTAAATAAATAAAATAAATTACCACTTCCATTATTTCCAACTAGGGTGGCCATTGATGAATTGCCAAAAACAGAAAAGAAAAAAAGAGGAACTGCATCACAAAAGAAGGATAAAAGAGGATGCCAATTTCCATAAAAATGCATATGCTAATTTATATAGATAGATGTGACTTTAGAAATAATTCTTATAACTTACATAGAATTGAAATATTTCTCACCATAGTGTGGAAGACTGTGACCAGATCATAGAACCATAGAAGAGTAGAGTTGGAAGGGTCCTTTAAGGCCATGGAGTCCAACCCCCTGCTCAGCGCAGGAATCCACCTTAAAGCAAACCTGACAGATGGTTGTCCAGCTGCCTCTTGAATGCCTCTAGTGTGGGAGATCCCATAACCTCCCTAGGTAATTGGTTCCATTGACCTGTGCCCCTTGCTTAGTCTGTTGTCCCGGTGATGTTGATGGACTCTTCCTTCTGATGGTTCTGTATCTTTGGGAAAAGACTTGGGAAAAAACCCTTCAAATAAAGAAAGCCATCAGATTAGGGTTCAGTCCTCTGTCAGACCTTCAAATAGGGACTGTTGTCTGTAAAGGAGGACTCATGGCCACCTACTTCCAATTGTTTTGCTCAGTGCCATGTTTGATCGCTTTTACTGTAGATCTCCTTCCTTATGACTTCTCAGCTAACTGTCCTGCATTCCTATTCTTCTCTACAGAAAAAAGAAACTCACTGTGTGTGGCTGGCTATTGATTTCTCCTCATGAATATTGCCATTCGGGCCCTGAGAACTTTGTGTATCTATTATCTATCTTGTCCCCTTTCTGTCAGCTCCTATATTGGTGATCATCTTTTTTAATTATCTGGAAGTAGAATTTAACAATGTATTAAATGCATCCTGTTATTATCAAGTCAAGATATAACAAGCACCGTGGAGGATAAGAAGAAACCATGGAGGGTTTAAAAGAGGGGGGAAAAGTATCTGCTGAGTGGTAATTTCAAATAAAGCGATTTAAAAACATTACTAAGCTCAGGTAGTCTTCCTATTAATTTCATTTTCCCTTGACATGTAAGGTAAAATATACTTGAGAATAGTTAAAGGGTGAGTAGAGGCTAGAGAATATTTTTTTTTTCATTTAAGGCACCCAACTTATGGAATTCCCATCCAGGTGAGGTTCACATTCACCTAGCACCATTTTTATTTCCCTTTTGGCACTAGTGCTGTTTACAGCCAGTGGGATGGGAATCCAGCAGTAGCCAAGCTACACCACTGAATATCTATAATATTTACAAAACTATTTTTTCTTATATCAGGTTTCATAGTGTGTGTGTTTGTGTGAAAAGAGAGAGAGAGAGAGAGAGAGAGAGAGAGAGAGATCTATAGGCCCTGAGTAAGATTATTCCTAGTCAAAACAGTAATATACCACAGGTCCATTGACTGATATGTTTGATGTGAGTATATACATTGGAATTGATTGATATGTTTGATATGATGTATATACATTAAAAATAATTACTTCCTCTGTAATTTGAGGTGCATAATCAATTGTGGCTTATTGCGGAGCGAAGGATGAGAAATAAAGAGTCGACACAAGAGCTGGGTTTTAAACAAGGGCCACTTTATTTATTTACAAATAACCAAAAGGGGGAGAGGTAATCCTAAGCGGGCATTTTGCCATGGCCAGCCAGGCCATTGAAGGGATCGGGCGAGACATTCACAGCCCAGGAAGTGGCGCCTGCAATTTCGCCGCCTCCTGAGCTTCCACAATCTGAGGTGGGGGGCCTTCTGGTGTCGTCTCCCCTCGTGCCGCAGGGCTCCGAGTAGACGAGAAGGGTTGGCCCCAAAGGTAAGCCTTATCCCACCAACTGATGCCACAGGGCTCTCAGTGGTTGGCCTCAGGCGTTACCAATCACTTGAAACAGTGCCTGTGAATGCTCACCATTAACAAAACATAAAAAATGCCCGCTCCTACCTCCATCAAGTGACCGAATAGCCAGATTAACCTAATTATCATCCATCCTGCTTTTGCAGTGTGAAGTAGGTGAAAAAACTCACAGCCGTGTAGGATTGTGAGCACAAAATTCCTACTTGGCCTCCAAAAGGACGACCAGCGAACCCACACTGACAACAGGGGAGGGCGGGAGGGAGCTGCACAGCAAACAGTGGCAATGTGGAGGGGTCCTAGGCCTTAAATAGCTCCCGACCCCTCCTCTCGCTGGTGGCACCACCCAGGGCCAGCCAATGGCAGGCCCCCACGTCGCCTCACCCCATCCTCGCCCGCAACCTCCTTTCCCCACCCCAGCAGGCGGGGTAAGGAAAGGTCTTTTTATTTATTCATTCATTTATTTCATTTCATTTCTATATTGCCCAATAGCTGAAGCTCTCTGGGAGGTTCACAAAAATTAAAACCATAACGTACAGCATAAAATATAAAATATGGAAACTTAAAACACAATGTAAAAGTACAACCAAAATAAAACCGAGCAGCAATGCAGAGAAATACAGATTTAAAAGGGATGGTAAAATGCTCAAATACTGGCGCCAGAAGGATTACAATGTAGGTGCCAGGCAAACCACTCGAGGGAGTTCATTGTCGTAGGTTATTTAAATTATTCTTTTTGCTCCTTTGACTGAAACACCATGTCTTTGTCTTGGAAATGGACTACCTTCTCCAGCCAAGTAAGCTGAGGGGCCTCCTGGTCACATAGAAAATTGCACTGTTATGTTCTTGCTGTTTGCCCATTTTTTATTGCAACAAGGTTTCTGTGTACCCATCAATGCACAAAAAAGATTTCTAATATTTGTTGCATTGTATCATTAACTATATGCTGAATACTTAAGCAACATGTTTCCCATATTCAGAACAAGGTCTAGTTGCCATTTTATATGCTCAAAACCTAGACTAGGCTAACCAGGTTCTGGTATCAACTCCAAGTAGTATCCTGGAAAATATATTGGAAATGAGATGACCTATTTAACTTTGTGATATAATCAGCAGTCAGTCTTGAGCATGCCAAAAGCTTGACAGGTTTAACAACTGACCACCTTACTTCAGGTTGCAAAGATGAAGCAGAGAAACAAGCAGGATCTGCTGACTTTTGAAAGCTGCATGAAGTTCTCCATATACAACAGGACTGGGCAACCTGTGGTCCTTTGGATGTTTTGTTCTACAACTCCCTTCGATGGCTTTATAGGCCCCTTCCAACTCTACTATTCTATGATTAATATAGTAAGCAATAGATGATGTAAGTGGCACAGGCAATTGTAGAATGTTACGTTTTTAAACGATTCCTGCATGGATTGTTAGCAGTGTTTGGTCGTGGAAAATGGTTTAATTAATGTCAGGTAATGAATCTGGTCATTACTTTGAACTTTTGCTGTCAGCCCAGTCCATCTGAGCAGAAAGTTCAAACAAATGCTGCAGGAGAAATTAAAAGCAGTGACACAGTGGCCTTATAGAGATACACTGCTGGTACAGTTGGTGGGCATACAGCAATGGAAGGATGTAGAACTGCTTTGAAAATAGAGCCAATCATGTGTCTAGTATATGTGAAAACATCGATGTGAAATTTGCCACTGAGGACAGCAGTTTTTTTCCACTGATTTTTTGTTTTGTTTTTAACGCTCATAATTTCGCTGGTAGAGATGTTTGCAAATATTCATGATCATTTTATCACTCTAACCGAGTGCTTTAAGATATAATATGCCAAGTATATTGTTTCTTTTAATACTTAGAAAACACAATTTGACTGAAATGGCACAGATGGCTTTCAAACATTCTAGCACCTTCTTTGTTGTTGCTGTTCTTAAGATTTTTTTTTAAAGACAGATAATGCTTCCTTTGAGAATGTCCCCCCACCACACATACACCACTCCCACCACCTTCCTTCTGGATTTAGCAGCTAGGTATTTGCTGCTTTTTAGCATCTCAGGTTCCTTAGAAACATCCCATGTACTTACCTAGGGCTATGAAATGTACGCTGCATGATTATATAATTCACTTCTGAAAATTATTTCTAATCCTGTATGGAAATGTTTTATCTCAGTGGTGGGCATTCAGCTAGATTTCTGGGAATAAAATACAATTCATCTATGTCTGCTTTGAATGAACTTTCCTCATCTGGGCCAGATCTACACCAAACAGGATATAACACTTTGAAAGCAGTTTGAAAATGGTATATGGAATGTGTCATGGGCCCCAACAGTTATCAATACCACTATAAACCATTATAAAGCAGTAGTGTAGATCCTGGCCAGGTGGACATGATTTTCGGGTACATGACTGAGTCATACATTGTTGATTCATGATTTATTGGATGGGGCACATTGTAGATGTGGAGGGGAAAAATGTAGACTGGTTCCATAGTCTACAAAATGTCTCCTCCATTATTCATTTATTTGTTATCCCACCCTTTCTCTAAAGTGCTCAGGGTGATACAAAATGTTTGACAAGGTTTGAGGGGACATCTGGCTGGGTTCAGGAGGCTGTAAGTTCCTCTTTGAGGAGGCATACCAGCTTCTTTGAAATAAGCAGGATCAGGCTGCTACTGAAGAAACCTATACTGGACTCAGAAGATGGAAGCAACTGTAGACTGCTTGCCAACATCTTCCTGGGTAAGGGGCTAGAGTGAGTGGCTACTAATCAATTCCAGGCACTTTCAAATGAAACTCATCTACTAATTCCTTTTCGATCTGGCTTCTGGTCTGGTTTTGGAAGAGAAAGTGCCTTTGTCACCATGTCATCACATGTCATCTATGCCAACAAAGGGACAGGGGAAGTGTGACCCAGATCATTTCCTTGGACCTGTCAGTGGCTTTCAATACCATCGACCATGGTATTGCCTCTTTTTGAAACAGGCAAGGTGTAGGCCATATGGACAATCCTTTAGCGCATATTCCATAGTTTAGGTACCACAACTGAACAGGCCTTATAACATGTAGTTTTCCACTGAGCTATCTCTACTAGATGAGAAGCAACTTGACTACTGCAGTCTAACAAAATACATTTAGGAGATAAGAGAAAAGGAAGTAAAACTAAGATTTAGCTTACTTTAGAACTTCAGCAACGATTATCCTCAACAGGCCAAGGCATTTCTAGTTTTACAGCTGTTGAGAAGCATACTGAAGTTCATCAATAGCATGTTCTCTGGCAATAATTGGTAAATCAATACCAGCTAGTAGAAGTTAACACAGCAGGACTTTGTGAAACTGAAAGATCTTTCAGGTTTATGCTCTGCTTATCAAGTAGTTCATCTGTCCAATCAAATATTTGTTTTCTCAAACCAAGGATTGGTTAAAACAAATGGACTTTTAATTTTCTAAACAGCAGCCAAGGTTTTAAATCCTTGCTCCCTGTACAAAATCCAAGTAAAGTTTATTTTCAGTTGATCCTGTAACAGTCAAGAAGGGTGGCTATTCATTCATTATAGTATTAGGTTGGTAGTTACACACAGTCCCATAGCAGCTTTCTATCCCTTTTCTGCACATGACTTGGCTAATGGATTGTCATCTTGGCACTTCAGTTAACTATGTTATTTGTCATTAATTAAAACCACATTTGGACCTCATACCATTAAAGGGCTTGCTCTAAGGTAGTTTATCCTGCCTATCTATTGCACAATTTGGTGATTGGTTGCAGATAGGTGAATATATATATTAAAAAGTCCCTTAGGATCAGAGCAGCTCAGGCCTTGTGACATTAGGAAGGGGATAGATCACTTTTATCTGAGTGGTTTAAGAGCAGTGTTAGGAGAATAACTAGAGACTGGATCATCTACCATTACTTGGCCCAACATTTCCTGTAAATTTCTGCTATAATTAATTTATTTGCAGCAAGTGATTTAAGTTGTACTCCATTTATATAGTCATGAATTAAGGTGATTTTGGGTAGTAGTGTGGGGGGGGAATTAGGGATGTCTGTCAGTGATAGAGTGACCACATGAAAAGGAAAACAGCTCCTGTATCTTTAACAGTAGAATAGAAAAGGAAATTTCAGCAGGTGTCACTTGTAGGCATGAATCACCTGGTGAAATTCCCTCTTCATCCCAACAGTTAAAGCTGCAGGAGCCCTGTCCTCCTTTTCATATGGTCACCCTAGTCAGTGGGAAACATGGGTTGCCCAACTCAGCTTGCTTTTGTAAGCTGAGCCACATTGACTTTTTACACATTTTTTGGTGTTGGCTGTAATTTGCACAAATACAGAATTGCAGAAATTAAGGCCATAAATTGTGTAATTTGCAAAAACACCCACCAACCCCAACCAGATTCTTTCGACACCCATAGTGATAATGAAGCCCCTGGTACTAACTGGCCAGGTAGTGTTCTTCTTTTCCATTTTCTTTCACAGGAATATCTTTAAAGATAGAGTTATTCCAATTATTTTTTTAAAAAAAAAGGAAGGAAGGAAATTTATAGAATGAGCCACTAGTGCTGCCAATCTAAGATTGTAGTCTTTTCTCTAACATTTCTTCAGATACTGAGTAGATTCAGACAAAATTTCTCCCCGGGGATAGTTCTCACTTTTGCATCAAATGATATGGTTCAAGTAAAACTTCTCCTAATCTCCAACAGTTGCAGGCCCAAAGTTGGTGATGCGCTCAAAGAACTTTACATTTAAATAAAGAAGCTATGTGTCTTCTACGTCCTGTAAATCTTGGGAGCCTCAAACCCCTCAAGATATACTGCATTGTAACTTCATGTGCACGTTTCTTCAATTCATTTATATTATTTCATACTCACAAATACATTTTCTAAAACTTGCTGTACGGGTTATATGTGAATATACACAGGCATTATTTGTATGAAAGAATGAAATGAGAATAAGAACAAAGGGAAACCAAAAACCTAGAGAGAGGGGAAAAAACAAGATAACTGGGCAACGTTTATGAATGGCAGAGAAAGGCATCCTTAAAGTTGGTGGATTAAGGCAAGTGCAGCTGCCTACAGCCCCAGATAAAGATGCGGACAAAAAAAGGGTTTTTCCAGATAAAGATGCCACATCAGGCACTGACACACAGAGAAAAGAATGAGGATAGTTTAATCCTGGGTTGTTTGTGCCTTCTTGCGCACTGTGTTTCAGCACAACATGCATCCTGAACAAAAACATCAATAATTTGTGCCAAGTCCTTTAATCCTCTTCTTTATGCATCTCCCATTTTGTCTGACTTACATTATTTGTCAGTCCCCAAGGCCTATCATGTTGGTTTCCAAGCATACATTGTATCCTGCTAGTTTCTTCTCCGAGGCAAAGAAACTCAGCCTTCTCTGTGCCAGCAAGTTCAGCTTTATCTGCTTAAAAAGTTTCATCATTGTCTCACTCCACATGCCCTAGGTAAAGAGCATGCGTTTTGAGGTTGCTAGATTTATATATGATTATTCAACCATATTTTCCAGAATGATCATAGTAAAATAGTTCAGTCTCTGGCAGGTATTTTGCTTTTGCCTTGAATTGTTTCCTTTTGGTCAAAAGTTTTCACTGTATATTTCTATCTCTCCCCACACCAACCTCTCAATATTTGCTTAGTTTACACCTTGCTTTGATATCAGCATTTTTCTTTTACCACATCACATGAATAGCATTCATTCAGATGGTTTAATCCACTTACACATTATAATCCTTACACCGTAATTAATTTTATTGCCTGATGCAAATGGGCTTGGGAAATAAACAACTGAACAGAGATAAAAGCTGTGCCTTTGCTGCTCTTTCAACGACATGCCTTCAGGATTAACAAAGAGAAATGAGGAGATGTATAAAACCACCAGATATGTTTTCTGCCACTTTCACATTAGTGAAACCAAGCTTGAGCTCAAAATATTTATTTTTAAATCTGCTGTTATACTCTTTCAGACAAATTCTTATTATAAATAAGTTGAATGCTAAGATAAGATTCTTACCCACCTTGATTGGTTTGCCCTTATTTTTCTTTGGAACCTAATTAAACCACAGAAAGAATGAGAGAGGCACTGGATGGTTCCAGGATCATGTAATTGACCAGGAAGCTTCCATAAGTGGCCAGTCATAAGCCTGTTATAAATAGCTCATTTGGGGGAACCCTTGGAAGTCAAACCCAATAAGAAATCAGTTCCCACCAGCAGCTGAGGCATACTTTGGAGTTGAGAGATGTGTTGGGGAAAACTTTGGGTTGCATCTAGATTTAGTAGAGAAATCAATGGGACAAGTTAGTCATGATGAACCTCATTCATTTCAGTGGATCTACTCTAAGTATGACAACGTCTGGATCTAACTTTCTTCTTTTTTGGTCTGACTCCTTCTACACCAATAGGATAAAATCCAGTTTATAGCCCTGATCCAAAATGGATCCATTTCAACCCATCATGACCCCTCTCCACTATCATCTCATTTCATTAATTTTGAATTTCCAAAAATTGAAAATAAAACTGGGAAAGAAAATTATTAAAGCCTTATTGTCAAGCTGTCATGAAATTTGATTAATGTCTTTCCATTTGCTAGATTGTGATTGACTAAGTTGCTGACTCCCTTTGGTAAAAATGCTACAATCCATTAAAAAAAAAATTAGCAGAATGAATATGACGATATCACCATGGTTTTCATCTAAGTGGGTATATGGCACAGGTCCACACATTTGCCATATATTCGTGCAAGGATGAAATTGTTGCCCAGTTATTTGATACTGTTTAAATCAGACTCCCAGCAGAGCAGTAATAAAAAAAATCCATATTACCAGAGTTAATACTTCTTGCATTATTGACTGAAGTATATAACAAGTACATAAATGTGGTGCTCTGTCTTGACTCTCAAGGGAAACAAAAAAACAACGACATATTTCTAAGGCTCTGGTTGGCAGAAGTTTTCATATTTCTGAACCTCTGAATTCATTTACCATATTAAATTACTTACACTGAATCCTCCAATTATATTGAGACACAATCCTTCATTCAGACAGATGATGCTGAGCAGCCTGCAGTAGTCAATTACTTCCTCGCAGTTCCTTCCAGTGTATCCTGGCATGCAGCTGTAAATACACCAGCAGATTTCAGAAGACTTGAATTTTGAAATGCTAATTCCATTTAATTAGTTCTACAGTTCTACCAAATAACATTCTTCTAGTAAAAATACAATTTCTGCTATTTAGGCAAAATGTAATCAAAAACAATAACACATTCATGCCACCAGCTATCAATAAATTAGCTAAATTAGGTTCATTTTGGTAAAGAATTGTGGGTTTTGTCCTTTTATTGATTAAACCCCTTTTTGTTGGTGTGAAGCACAACCTTCTGGAAACTCGCATATTAAATCAACCCTGAGTCGAATGGATACTTAATAGCCTCCAGCACCCAGTATTCCCAGGCAGTCTCCCATCCAAGTATTAACGAGGCCTGACCCTGCTTAGCTCTGAGACCAGATGGGATCAGGCACGTACAGGGTAGTAAGACCCTAGACAGATACTTAATAGCAAACTCTGTATGGCAGCTTTGGGAAGCTATTAGAAAAGGTGACTCTACTACTAAGAAAGAGAGAAAAAGAGTGAGATTTAGAGTACATTCCTATGCATGTTTAGACAGAAAAAAAAGTCCTACAACTCCCAGCATTCCCTAGCCAACATGTTGTAGGCCTTCTTTTTTGGCTAAGCATGCATAAGATTGCGCTTTAGAACAGTTAGCTAAATGTCATTGTATAATGGGTAAGTTAACAGAAGTTATTAATGATACACACTGGCTTGAGGAAATAATTGTGAAGAGGATAATGGTATGAGTATCTGTTTATTTGCTTCATTATAATTATATAATTTCTTTTAAGAAAACTATTATTTCTGCCCTGTAATGGCTCACAAGCGCCAATTTATGAAAATTATCAACTGTTGCCTTTGTGGCCTTAGTTCCATTGTACTACCAACACCTACTGTCAGGAAGGGGATGCTCTTCTGTCTCACCTGCCCAGCTGATTTTAGGCATCCTTCCGTTTTAAACTGAAGTGCATTCAAGACAATTAAGAGACTCAACCAAACAGTTCAAGAGTACTGAGCTTGCTCAGACAAATAGTGAGTATGTTTTAAAAAAGGAACATTACCAAAACAAATTCTGAACAAGTCTCCTTCTTGAAAAACTTCACTCCTTCAAGTGATTAATGCACATAGACTATGAGTTGTATCCTATATGTAATTGGTGCAAGGGAAAGCTCACAAAAGCATTAAAATTTATGCAATGTTCCATCTGAATATGCACAAAGCACTTGCATCCATGTCTTCCAATACCCCCTCCCACCAAATTCCCCTGCCCCCGACGCTCTTCAATACCCCAAGGCAGGAGGAAGGTAAAGGCAGTGACAGCTCCTAATCACCAGCAAAATACAGTTCTTACTAAGAAGCCTTCCAGGAGATTTTTGCCACAGCAGAAATCACATGCACAGCATCCTACTGGACTGGGATTACAAGACCCAGGATTCTGGGCTGGAAAAAAAGATGTTCCATGTGTGGCCTCTGCTGAGAGAGGAAACCCCCAGGAGTAATGAGGCTCTAATCAATGGGCCTTGGCCTACCATGTTCCCCCACAGTGTCTTGGAACCTACATTATGATCACAGCCTCTCCAGGAATGATGCCTATGTCTTAAATCAATGCATGTATAGGGCCACACTGACTAGCCCAACACACTGGCATCTGCACATATAGTACAGATGGCTGCAGTAGGGAAACTTTGGTGTATAGAGCTGTATGTGCCAAAAAAGCTTCCATGTGATCAGGCATCCTAACTGCGCAGGGTTCCCAATCACATGTAAGCTTTAAGGCAAATGGCTGGATGCACAAAGCCTCCCCTGCTACTAAGGTGGCCACTTATGTCTTGTCAAAAAAGAGGACACCAATTTGCATAACATTTGCATCTGCATATTTATATGCATAAGCACAAATTTTCAAAAAAAAAAAGAACTATGATTTAAGCAGAACTACAATACAACCTATGTGCCTGTTCTCAGTTTTCTATCCAGGTACTTACTGTTGATGGCCCTCTGCTCTTCTTATGGTTCTTTATTTTTAAACTGGGCTTGGTCAGGATAGCCCAGCAAATACAGGTCACCTTAAAATAGAGGATTGTTCTCTGACAGCTCTCCAAAATAGAGGATTGTCTCCTGTAAAGTAGTACACCTGCCCCCCCCCCCACCTGCTATAGATGTTTGTGCAATCCTGCTCCCTGCTCATGCATTGATTGAACATGTGGGCCTGGTTTCTGAAGATTTTCATAGGTATTTTTGGAGGGGAGGAGACAGTGGCCCCCCACTGGGCCAGCCGTTTTAGGCTCAAGCATAGCTTTTGGTATTTTGCAAACATTTTAATGTTTGAGTTTCTAAAAAGCTGAACATCAGAATTAAGACGCATTCATAAAGTTGCTGGCAAAGCAGGAAAGTTAAAATTAATAATCTCAGGTTCTTAAAATCCTTTCCTACTTTGTGATAGTTTACTGATCTACAAAATGCGGAAATCAAAAACAGACAAAACAATTGCTATAATCCATTGGGATAAATACAGCTAGCTCCTAACGATGTCTATTCCGCTTAAAATTGACATTTGGGGAGGAAAAGTGCTATATTAGATTCTTAGCCCAAGCCTGCACAGAGTACAAAATCCAAAAGGATGAAATTAGGATACAAAGTAGTCATAAATCACAGTTGAAGTGAGAAAAATTAAATTAAATCTGTTTGGTGATATGTTTAGAATGGGAAACAATGGTTTCCAAACAAAAAGAAAGAGTAGGCTGATAGAAACCTAAGAGGGTGATGGATATAGGTAGAAAAACATCTCTAGAATGAACAGAGGTAAGTGATCAGCTACAGCTAAAATCAGACAACTGAAACAAATGAATGAGACGATGATTTGTAGTATTAATAGAATTAAAAATGATGTGTACAGTAGCTGATTTATTTACCCAGACTAGGTGAGGCAGGAGTGGAGAACCTGCAGCCCTTCATATGTTGTTGGATTACTATTCCCATCACCACTGGTCATTGGTCCTGTTGGTTGGGGCTGATGGAAGTTGGATTCCAAGAACATATGGAAAGCCACATAATTAAATATAATCTAGCAATGCCAAGCAAATGCCAAGCAATCTTTTCTGCACCCTGTTTTAGGGTTCCATGAGTCTGCTGAGTCCCAAGACAGAAAATGGAGTACTTAGCAGTAAAGAAGATAACAGTGTTACTTAGGCTTTTCTCCCTGATCTAGCTAGGTGCATACCCATGTCAAGTAGTATGGCTTACCCTCACAGAATTCCTAGACACATCCTCCTACAACAGCATGCTACTATATGGCACTATGGTATGTCTGTACACATGACATATATGTATGTGCATGCATGTGTGAACTTGTCTTGCTTTGGCTGCAGCAGACTTTGAGCAAAGGGGCTAACCAAGAAGCAAAGTAATGAAGCAGGCAAAGGTTCTAGCACACAAGTTTCAATACAATGGGTTCTGGCTAAGGCAGGAGTTTACAAGACAGCAGGCAAAGGTCTAAAGACAGTTAGGCAGTCAGATATTGTTACACAATCCAGAACCAGAGTCACGAAGGAGTCAAAGGACCAGTACCACACAGGATCAATCACAAGGCAAGATCAGAAAAACAAGATTCAAACTACTAGAGTTGGTAGAACAATGTTGTTCCAATGCTGGCTAGGCAGGCATTGAAGGCTCAGTTGCAATACATTAAAGCTCTCTGCTCAGAGCCCTTCCTCATGAGGAGTCTTTCTTTGCAAGCGAGCAATCTATCTCCCTAGTGATGTTGCAGGATATCCATCTGGGGCTTGAGCTCGGTGGGAGAAAGGGACGCCCTTGCCTATGGATGTCCACTGGGGGCGGCTAAGTGGCAGGGGTCCGATGAGTGGTGCTTGTGGTGGGAAAGGGAGGGCTCACCCATTCCTACTTCTCACTGGAGCCTCACTAGCCTGTCGCTTGACATTATGATGCTCCTGGGGGCCAGGGGGCTGCTCAGCATCTGCTTGAGGCAAAGTTCCCTTCCCCTGATGGGTATGGACTTGCAGTCATCTCCCAAGGGCGTTCAGACTGCACCTGGTCTGGTAACAATGGGTGCCTCTACAAGAGCGATTTAAAGCTCTTTCAAGTCACATTAAAAAAATTACCTCTACAAGAGCAGAGCACAAGTCGGGAGTTGAGGTGCTTTTTCTATCTGATTATGCGCATTATCAAATGTGCGTTAAATAGTGAGTCTTAATTCTCCGCGGCAGTTAAAGCGCATTATGACCATGTAAACAAGCGGTTCTCCGCATTTCAACCACTTTAAAGCGCGTTTCATACTGCCGGTAATGCGCTTCACCGTTTGTTGTTTATAGGAATTAGGCGTAAAAGCGATTGTGAGAAGATGCGCATAATCAGAGAACCAGGCATCAAACCGAATTCTTGTAGAGAGGACCAGTGACTGATCTAGAAGCTCCAGTCTTCTTCTGAGGAGGGTTCCTCCCATGAAGGTATGACAGAAGCAGACATATTCGGGGTGTGTAAATTAGGCTGACCATCTGAAAAGGAGGACAGGGCTCCTGTAACTTTAACAGTTGTAGAGAAAAGGGAATTTCAGCCAGTGTCATTTGTATGCAATTAGTTCCTGGTGAAATTCCCTCTGCATCACAACAGTTAAAGTTGCAGGCACTATACTAGAGTGACCATATACAAAAGAAGGCAGGGCCCCTGCAACTTTAACTGTTGTGATGAAGAGGGAATTTCACCAGGAACTAATTGCATACAAATTACACTGGCTGAATTTCCCTTTTCTCTACAACTGTTAAAGTTACATGAGCCCTGTCCTCCTTTTCATATGGTCAGCCTAGTGTAAATCCTACCAGTAGAATTAACTCACACTGGGCCTCGGAACTCAAACAGCTACCCCCGTGGATATAGTTACAAATAGATTGCACCAGATGGACTGGAAATCCACAAGTCTCATAGCATATCTGCTACCTGAAGTTTACATGATGCATCTGATGGAGTGGACTCCAGTCCACAACTGTTTATGCTGTGATAAATGTGTTTGTCTTTATGGTGCCAGAAGAAACTTTGACATTATTTTTGTGAGAGACTAGTACAGCTGCTGTGCTGGATCCTGATTATTATGGTGCTTTGTCCTTTCCACCATCTGTCCCTATCTTCTGCTTTGTCCTTTCCACCATCTGTCCCTATCTTCTGCCTATGCACAAGGAACTCTGAGGCTAATATAGTTCCTGTGAGAACATGTCACAGAGAAAACACAAATGTCTCTGTCTCTCAAACAATGAGTCCTAGAAGAACTGCACATGCACATTCCCTCTGTTCTAGAGAAGGACTCGAGTCAGCAATGAAATGTGCAGAATGTTCTGCTCTAACACTGCTTCTGATTGGCTCCACCCATCTCACATGTTCTGGACAATAGGTATATAGATATAGTATTTATTCCCATAAATATCCTGAAGCATGAACTTAGTCCCAGTTTTCCTCATGCTAAAGAAGTTGCAGCCTGGGGTGGGCTAGTGGGCCCTGGTTTTCCAGGCTCAGGTAAAATATACACACACACATACATTTGGATTCTGGCTCTATTTCTGGATGCCAGCGGACAGGCCTAGCTGGCAAAGCCCTGCTTCTTCCTTACACATTTTTCCAGTTTGTGTGGGATACTTCCAAACAGGGCTTTAGTTAATCTGTACATATGGAGTGGTGCAGATTTGTAACCTGTGAGAAAAAAAAAGATTCAGACTTAGAGCTTCATCACACCTAATCCCCCCACCTGGTTTGCCTCTGCGTTGTTGTTGTTGTTGTTGTTGTTGTTGTTTTAAAGTCTGAGGCAAATGTGCCTCAAGCTTATGATCCCTTTCACCTGAAGAGCTGCTCTTTGGCTCCTAAGGTCCTTTGCTCCTTTTCTCTTTCACTCCACTCCATCTCTCCCCTTCTCATTCACCTTCCAGTCAGGTCCTGGCAGATGAGTACTTCAACCAGACTGCCTTTTTTCTGGGCAAAAATGGAATGACCCTTTAGTCTGGTTTTGGGGGGGCATTGAGAGAGTACAATCCTGTCTCTGCAGAGATTCAGGCATTGTATGATTTTTAAAAAATGCTTTGGAGCCTGGGATGCAAGGTTTGGGTTTTATATTAAGGCTTGGAGCCAGCTGCTGGGAGAGATTGCTTTTCCCTGCTAGGACCTGATGCAATTCATTCAAGCCTCCGTTCCTTTAAAACTACACGGAGGTTTACTGTGGATTTAATGCATTTAGAGAAAATAATCCAGTCTTTTAGCATTCCAGGAAAGGTTGGGGAAGAGGCGGGGTATCAGCAGGACAGGCACGGCATCATGTGAGTACCATGCTGCAAATCTACCCACCAGGCATGGCAAGAGTGCAGTAAACGACTGGTGTGATGGAGGCCTAAAAAGAGAATATGTGGAGCCATAGGAACATCCTTCTCCAACCTGGTGTCCTCCAGATGTCTTGGATTACAATACCCAGCATCCTCTAACACATCTGGAGGGCACTAGGTTAGGGAAGGCTATGTGAGAATTCCATCTGAAAGTTGTAAATGGAAAAATGATGCATTGCTAATGCATTAGTGACTCTCTGGACTAGGTAATTTAGAACCCTAAAATCTGGTTATAAACATCCCTGTTTATAATCAGTTCATAATAAATATGGGTTTCAATTTAGATAACATTCACTAATATATTTTGAAGTTTTTCTTTTATAAAAAATGAATTACCGGAAGCAAAAGATATTCTTAATTTAGTTAGAGTTATGATAATCCTTCAAAGAGTTATTTTAAATCCCAAGATATTTAAAGTTCAATCACAAAGCAATGTGCTACGAAGAAGCGTTGTGATTCTGGCAAGAAATATTTAAGCAATAATAAAGGTCATTGTGGCAACTTCCTGGGTGTTAAAAACAAGCTTTAAGAATGCTTGAAACAGAATATCTATCTATCTGTATATGCTTTTTTATATGTAGTTTCCCCTAATAAATGCCTTTTTGTATGCAATTTCCCCTAATGCACACATTTTTTGCACTTTTTTTTATTGGAGAGCTCTATCACAAAATTTGGAGAAGAGTAAAAACCGAAGGATAACTGAGTTTCAGTTCACATATTAGTTTAGGAAAACGCATTAGGTCATACTGAAATGCAAAAGAAATGAATTTTGCCCCCATTCCTAATAAAGAAAGCTAAGATGAGAATCCTGTAGGTGAAACTTAAGCATTTTGAGGAAAACAGATAGAACTGCATGTATTTCTTGTAAGGCAAATGAAGCAACATACACAGAAGAAAATTGACAAACGAGAGGGAGGCTTAACCCTTCCTCTGTCATAGGTGGCACCAGAGTGGGTGAGCTCTATAATTACTATTAATTATATTAATTACGAAGTGCCCCAAACCAGACAAAAAGCTCTTCTCCCTGTTGCTGAATCCCCGTGGATTCTTTAAAGAAAGGCAACACACACACACACTTCTGCCAGCATCTAGAAATCATAATTTGGAAATAAAAATAAGGCTGCAGTTCTAAGCATATTTACTTGAATGTTAACTACAATGAAGTCAATAGAACTTACTCAGTAGTCTAGTGAAGCCTGGGCTCACAGTGCCAGTGATTTTTGATTGGCAGAAACACTAACATCATCTGCCACCTTCCTAAGAATTCCCTGTGTCCTTTATTTATTTATTTATTTATTACATTTGTATACTGCCCCATAGCTGAAGCTCTCTGGGCGGTTTACATAGGATTAAAACAATTAAAAACATTATACAAAAAATTAAAACAGCAAAAACATACAACATACACACATACATTTAAAACCACTGCAACAACCCAAAAAGCTACAAAAACAAAAACAAACCCAGGCTCCTCAGATATTGCCAAATGCCTGAGAGAAGAGGAAAATCTTGACCTGGCCCCAGAAAGATAACAAAGTAACTTAGCTGTAATTCTTACAGTAGCTGATTTAGGGAGGGGTGGATTTTCCCAGTGACAATGTATTATTCCCTGTTGTAATGCCAATTATATTGGGGTAGTGTGGTCTTCAATGGACAAGACCCATTAGATTTACAAAAAGATCTGATCCTGGTGGAGATACAACTTGTTGATGTGGATCAACATAACTGCTTGAATTTTTGGACTCTCCTTGGAGGTTTGGTTATAGGAACTGTCATTATGAACTGCACTTCAAAAAATCACCATTATACCACTGGTCTTTCTTCAAAGAAAAGGATGAGAGTGTAAATCTAAAATTAAGCATTTTCTCTTTCATAAATCAAACACATAATACACCCTCCCCCATTTTATTTATTTATTTCATTTCTATACCACCAAATAGCCGAAACTCTCTGGGTGGTTCACAAAAATTAAAACCATACATACAGCATAAAATATACTAACTGCGTTCAGACAACACAATAACCCACGGTGGTTTAAAGAGTTGCCAGTTGGTTACTTAACCCACTGTTGGTTATCATGTTGTGTGGCGGCAGGATAGATTTTCAGCAGCAATGGCTGATGTGATACTAGCAGGATGACTGATGGAGGGAGGGCGAAGGATGAGTGAGTAAATCAGTATGGACTAATAGTCAACTCAACACTCATGTTGTGTGGGGAGAACCCCTAGATAACTGTCAAGTTGATTATTACCCCACCATTGTCCGAACACAGCCAATATGAAAGTTTATAACCAAATATCAAACCACAATACAAAAGAATAACCAGAATAAAACTGGGATCTCCATGAGGAGCAGAATTAGTGGGTGTGGGACAGAGTTAAGCATCCCTCCCTTCAATCTTCTACTATGTGTCCCCCCCTTGCTGCACTCACACTTGCATTTCTCTAGCAAATGAAGATTTGGGAACAATATAGGTCATATCCCATTGAGCCTGTGGATTTACGACCACTTGAACAATGGGGCTTTCGTACTTATAAAAATAACTTGAAATGGGTTGAAGTACTCGTTTCCGAATGGTCAGTGGAGTTTGCAGAAAAGAACTCCACTGCCCTGTCCTGATCAAGAAATAAGCATTTCCATTTCCACGGTTATTTTTAGAAGTGCAAAATCCTTGTTGCGCAAGTGGTCACCCATGCGAGTGAAACACAACCAGTGGAGATGGAGCGGCACCATTGGATATTGCTTAAACTTTCCAATGGGAATATATAGATCTGCCCTGAGTGACATCAAGAAGAATGCTTAGAAACTTCCTGTAAAATGATTAGGATTATTTTTATTCCCATCACTATTTCTCCATCTGCTTCACCAATATTTCAACCTTGATACTTTTCAGACTATGGGTTTCTATCCAACACATCCATCAAATGCCTAGTCGCTGTGAGTTCACCCCTAATGGGTTGCCATCCTTCTTTTTATGTACCACAGATTTTAATATCTTTATGAATACTCTAAAATTCAGAGTTTGTTTACTGCACTTGAAAAATGCATCACAGAACCGACTTTAAGGCAGCCAAATAAAAGTCAAGTAAGTGTGAAGAGTACAAATTGTACTCCTTAATAGTGTGAGGAAAAACTCTATAAAACTATAAAAAATGGAGTAGAATTAGATATCCATATACCTGGGCTTCTTCTGTCATTTGCAGCAGTGTGTGTGTGTGTGTGTATGACAGACCTATTTTTAACATGCTGATTGATGAGTTAGATTGTGCATTATTGCCATAGGTCTATGCATTAGGAATTAATATCTATGTCCTTCTCTTTTCAAAGGCCTGTCTCTACAACTCGTTTCACTTTCATCTGGAGTCAGAACAGTATATATTTTATCTTACAGAATTCATGATGAAACAATGTAAAACTCCTTCCAGGCTTCAGTTCTTGGTCTCTCATCTGCCTCCCTGATTCCTGTTACCCAAAACAAATGTTGCCTTCATATAACACATCACTAAGAAGTACGTGGACATTAAAAATGAAAGTGTTAGCCATTCAATAAGCTTTGTATTTATGAAAAAAGCATAATGTTTCATGACACCCCCCAAATATTTTAAACCATCTTACCTGCAATGATAACTCTCCACTTCATATATGCAACTACCATTATTTAGGCAGGGGGATGGCTCACAGGGTGTTACAACTTTTTCACAAAATTTGCCAATGAACATTGGCGAGCAGGTACATTCCACATCCTACAAAAGAGGGAAGCTTGTTAAGTCCGTCTCCCTTAAATCTGCAGTAATTTTTGGAAGTCACCATGTGCTGCAAAATAGCAGGACGGCACTGCCTTGATTTTTGTAGTGCAAAATCTCACTGGAGATTTCTCTTGCACTATTTTTCTACCATTCCATTTAAAAATATGCATGCCCATAAATTAAAATGATCCTACAGAGTTTGAAATCCACACATTGTTAAAGGACTTGGAGGTTACCAAATTACTGATAAGGGGGAAAGTAATACTAATTAGTATTTGTCTTGAATAAAATTCTCCCCTCTGACCATAATGGAAAACTATGAACTGTTAATATAATGTAGACTAGAGGAAGCAGTAGGCTAAAATCTAATTTGGCAATGAGCCAAGAAAGACAGGATTCACAATCTTTTAAACCTTGAAAAGAGGAGAGGAGAAATCTAGGTGCTCCAAGAAAAGCCAAAGGACCTATAATGAAAACCTAGTGATGGAAAGTTAACAATACAGGAGGATCTCCAGCTCAGAAATAGGGATTGCCAAATACTGAATTCCGAACTGTGTCAGTTTCACATATATTCAGTTCATAAGGCTGCTCTGGGCAATTTCCACATCTATTCAGAATGGGGTGTTTGTTTGTTTAAAGAACAGACAGAAAATATTATTTTAATTTTTTTAATGCAGTTTTCTAGCATGCACATCTTGTGAGCATATTTCCCTAATATACACATTTCTGTTTGCAAAGTTTCATAATATACACATTTTTGTATATAGGTTTCCCTTAATATACATAGTTTGGTATGCAGGTTTTGAGCTGTGAACTGCCTCAAAAATCCAAACGATAGCTGTATTCCAATCAGTGTATTAGTCAAGGAAGTGTCAATTAGGTGATTGGCTTAAAAATGCAGACCAAATGAAAATCTTGCCCATCCCTACTGAGCAAATGAAAAAGAGAGATGAGCTCTGGTGCTGTTAAAAGTTCTGTCTCCTTAAAAAACAATTTTCTGTGTTCTTTTAAAAAAAATATTTTATTTTATATTTCATCTACAATGCTCGATGACGTTTCGGACAAATGTCCTTCATCAGGAGCTAAAACAGATATATAAGACCAATTTCATAATAATTAAAAACATGTATTAAAAAACTTGCTTTTAAAACAACTAAGATAAAAATGTATATACTTGGCATGGGCTTGTCCCCTTACTTACATTGTTTTCATTTTTCGAACCATATATTTTTTTCAACAGAACACCACAAGAGAAAAATTATGTTGATTATAGCATTCACTTCACACATTGTCCTTGACAAGTAGTTATCTCTGCTTATTTTTCACTAGGTCAAATGTTTTCCTATCAGCTATGTATATGCATGTTATTATTGCTTTAGATACCTCCCTACAACATTGGTTAAAAAAGGAGCACTAGCATATTCTACCCCATATATTTCCTAATGCACTGTATCTCACATCTTTATACATCTGTCATTTCTACACATTGTTAACCAGCCAAATTCCACACAGTTCCACCTTTCATCCTAAACAACACAGTTTGGCTAGTTCACTTTTGTAAAAAGTGCAAATGCAACTCCATTCTTACTACAAAAAACTAACCTGAATTGCCAATGGCACACTGCCACAGACAAATATTTAAGCTGTATTCCAGATAGAAGTCTTTTTTGTTTGTATCTGTTTTAGCTCCTGATGAAGGACATTTGTCCGAAACATCGTTGAGCATTGTAGATGAAATATAAAATAAAACATTTTTTAAAAAAAGAACACAGAAAATTGTTTTTTAAGGAGACAGAACTTTTAACAGCACCAGAGCTCATCTCTCTTTTTCGTTTGCGTTGATTGGTGCTCTCTTCCCCCCTCTTTTTCTCGTAATTCCATCCCTACTGAGCACCAGGCTTTCTGAAGCCCTGAAGTCTCCCTCCTTCATCCCCTGAAAGAGGATAGCTATTTTCTATTAAAAACACACACACCCTTTCCCCCTTTTCTTTAAGAACTTACACTTGAAGGTACCATCTAGGATTTGCTCTACCTTTATACAATCTTAAGGATGTAATTTTAATCTCCTTTGTAAATCCAATAAACTGGCCTAAGGGAGAACGTGATTTGTCTCTTTTAGGCAGCTGCCTCCAGCAATTAAATTGTGTTTTTTCTCTGAGGATCATAAAATACTTCAGGGTCTGCACTCAGAATAACCTTCTTGTTTTATTGTTTGCTTTGATTATTTCTGTTCTGCAGTAACAGTACGTAAGTGATCTGTAATGTAAGCAGTTTGAAACTCAGCATTTCCCAGTTATGCATTGCAGTTTCATTTTAGGAACCATATGCTCTGTTTAAGGTCTGATTGTAATAATGTTACATTTCTGATCCACTCTCATTATCACGCCTCCTACACTGCCTCTTAATCTGCTCTGGTTTTAATAACAATCATTTTAATGGCTGCTTTTTATGGCATTTTATCTTTTAAAATAGTAACTTTATATCTTTTAATTGCATTATTTTATCATTTGGGGGTGTATGTTGTCTTTAGCAATCTTGTGGAAAAGAAACAGATAAATACCATAAACAGATTAATCAGTTATGTAAACATTGAGAAATTAGGGCCCAGTTGAACACAGTGGTACTTACTACTGAATGAATATGTGTAGGACTGCACTGTAAGGAGTAAATCTCATTGCAGGTGAAAGGGGGAAATAACGAGACGATACAACTGTATATGGTATCAAATTCGGGCCACATTTATTGAAGATCTGCAAAGAGAAACTGGGCAGGCTAGGCGTTTTATTTTGGGTGAAGCATTCTATGTCTGGCGAGTGGCGTCAGAAGATCGCCACACCCAGGCCATACCCCTTTTGGGGAGGGTAGACCGACCCATGCCACTCACCCCCCGTGCCGCACGACTCCAGTTGGTGTGACGAGAGTCGACCTAACAGGTGGCCTTATCCCCCACACTGGTGCCACACGACTCCCAGCGGAAGGCCTCAGGTATCACCTGTCACCAAACAACAGTGCCGCAGAATGATCACCATCCCTTTCCTCTAAGCATGCCCGCCCTAACAGCCTAAGCCAAATGTGACCAAATTAACCAAGATCAAGGTATTATAATTCCTAAGACACTTTCTCCCCACCTACAGTGTGAAGTAGGCAAAAAAACACATAGCCCAGGCCAATCAGACTATGTGCCAAAAATTCCTACTTGGCCCCCAATAGGGCAACCAGGTAAAACCCACACTGCATACAGGGAGGGAGCCGCGCTTCGAAGGGCCTGTAGGGCTGGGTGCAGCTGCCTTATATAAGTGCAGCCACCCAGCTCAGTGGCGCCAAATATTCGCCAATGGGGAGACATCACGGGCCGATCTACACAGTCCTTTGGAACGTTTTAAAAAGTATTTAAAAACGTTCCAAATAGGTGCGTTCTAAAACATCTTAGGCCACATTACTGAGTACTCACGTTACAGGAGAACAGTCTTCAGTCTTTAAAGCGGTGTGTACGGTCACACGCTGTTCTGCCCTGTCTCTTTCTCTTTCGTTTTTTCAATGAGTTTAGGGCAAGGCATTGTGGGGGTTGTAGTTCAGTCACCACTTCCTCCTTTGTTCATCTGTCATACCCTAGCGAGTATAGGGCTAGGCATTGTGGGTGTTGTAGTTCACTCACCCACTTCCTCTTTTTTCCCCACCAATCAACTGCTAAGCATTTGGGCGCTGGTCAACGAAGCACTGCCCCCAGGAATCACATATGGTAAGGAAGGACACATTATTTTACTTAAAACGATTTATTAAAAGTGAAACCGTTGTATATAACTGAAGGGAGTTTTAAAAAACCTCAGATATACAACGTTATAGGGAGTGCGTCATGTGGCCCAAAGAGTTTTCATAACCCTTATAAAACGTCAAAAACCTCGTATGTAGATCGGCCCCACGTCTCTTCTCCCCTTGCCCGCAACTTCCTCCCCATGGCCAGTGCCAGGACGCTGGGGAAGGGCATTTGGATTCAATCGGATTTACTATGCAGTAAAATGCATAAGCTTTATTCCTTAATATTACTGACTAGTAAAAAGCAAAACTGTGTAGGACCTCAAAAACACTGGCTCTAAAATGTTGTTTGCTAGATCTCTAATTAAAAACAAAACAAAAATGCCTCAAATGGCACCCTGGCATGACATACCCAGAATGAATACATTCAGACCAACAATAGTTAAGCCTGAGCAAAACCATTTTAAGGAGACTGTTTGGACTGAAGTAGAGTTTGGGAAGGTAAAAAGGGAGAAGTGTTCATATGGTCTCCCTCAGGCTGGATCAGAACTGCAGGTCTTCCTGGGTCTCTGGACAGTGATCAGTCACCCTGGAGGGAACCAAGTACAAGTTCTTCCACATAATTTTTTTTACTGCCCCCCCCCCCCCAGTAGCATGCTGCACCTTATTTCATGAGCTCCATCAGATAAGTGTTTTATTGCACACACATAACTGGGCACTCACGGATTTTTGCGGGTCCCTCTCACAAAGTCGACTGCCACCCACATGCCTCCTGCCCTTTTAGCCTTCTTCACACCACGAAAAAACATCCCAGTAAGTCCAACTAATTTTTAAAGATGGAAGTTGCCGCTATCTCCTGCTGGGTCCAGGAGAAGCAGTGCGATCAAAATGGTCCACCGAATGGGCCACATGCATGTTGTTTACCTCCTCTTTCAAAAGAGGAACTAATGAGGAACAAACACATGGTCGGAGAAGCAACAGCAAGCGAACACAATTTTCCTCTGTGTAATGATGCTCTAAGTCTACCATATAGGTTTGCATGGTGGTCATGAATATAAGTAAGGGATTTTTTTTGTTCTCCAGTGTACTCAGGACTTGACTTGCCAGGGCTGAGCAGTTCTTCTTAAATTCCTTTAAGCCTAACATTGCTTTAAGGGGTGTGGATGTGAGAGAATCAGGTTGGACCATCTAGCTACCTGATTGTGTGTGTATGTTCTTCCAAAAGAGGGAGCGAAGCAGTTGACTAACTTCTCCATTCTTCTTACTAGGGCTTGATCTACACCAAGCAGGATATAAAACAGTATATAGAATGTATCAATGCACTGCAATATCATTATAAAGCAATAGTGTAGATCCTGCCTAAGTTTAGTTGATAGGGTAATGCCACTGGCAATGTTTATTTCATACCATAATACTCTGTAGCCCTTCATTGAAGATGTAGCCCAGTTAAATTATCTTTAAGTCACCTGTCTATTGAGGGAAGTGATTAGCTGACCTAATGAGGTGACTTTTAATGTGTTTACTCCTTTGGTATTTAAACCTTTAAAATCACACTAATGAAGAAGAGGGAGATAATGCCTTTCAAGGTATGCCTTTATTATTGGATCTGATCTTGTCCTCCTCTATTTACACTTCACTTTAAGTAACAACAAAAGCAACAACAGCAAACAATCAATAACTAATAAAGACAGTAAAAAGCATGATGTTCTGAGAAGGCTTTTTTGTGGTGATTGAGAGAAAATAGCAAAATAATTTAATTTGTTTGGTGATCTCAAATCAAGTAAGGACAACAACAGAAAGTACCTCTTGTTATCCTCAAAGCTGCAAATTTAAATGCTAGAGAGAGTATCGTGAGAATTAGTTTTAATATATGAAGGAGCAAGGCTAGGTGTTGATAAAATGCCTTTGCCTTCCTGCTTGTGCATGACATTTCTTAGAAGTTATACTTACATTTAGCAGATCAGTGCATGTGCCTCCATTTTGACATGGTCTTGAAAAGCATTCATTGATATCAGTTTCACAGTCATGACCAAGGAATCCAGCAGGACAATCACAAACGTAGCCAGAAGGACTATTGTGACATACTGCTTTGTTCTGACATGGTTTCGAACTACATGGCTCCACATGCTCTTCACAAAAGGGACCTTAAAAGAAATAAACCCAGAAAACAAGAATAAGAAGCTATTTATTAGGCTAGTGAAGGGGGGAACCCTTTGTCATTCCATCCTCCTTCCTACCAGTGTGTTGCAGACAAAAAATGTACATTAGGCCATTAAGATATTGGGACAGAGGCTGTCTTCGTATATTTTCTGATATAAATAAGTCTTTCTCAATGGGATGCTCAGAACCCTCCATCCCCATCCCCACATGCTATTATTTATTTATTTTGGAGGGGTTGCTTCTCTTGAAATTGTTAAGATGCTTCATGAGAGCAGGAACCTCCACATATATCTTGACATTTTTCTAAGCAGATTAATAACCATAACGATAATAATAACAACAACAACATATTTATTTCTTACCCGCCTCTCCCTCTGGATTGAGGCGGGGAACAATATAAAAAATATAAAACTGATTAAAAGCATATAAAACAAATACATTATCAAGATAACAATAAAACTCTTAAAATTCAATTAGGTAGGCTTGCCAGAAGATATATTTCCTAGTATAGAGATTTGCTTATGGGATATGGAGAAACTGCCTAATAAATTAGGGATGTGCACATCCGAAATTATCGTATCATTATCGGAAATTCCAACATAAAAAAAATTCCGGGTCCGATCATATCAGGGGGTACCTGATATGTATGGAGATCATCCTTAAACCATTGTGTCCTAATACCTCTTGAGTAAATTTATTTTGTCAGCCTCAAATGAAATTTTAAGATTTCCGAGGCAGTTATGCATAAAGGAATGTGCTTTAGGACACTGCATATGTTACATCCATATGAATTTATTTAATCTACATGATTAAAAGGACAAAGGAACTGTGCTGAAGGGTGCGCATCACAAGGCATGATCAAGTAGGACACTGATTTGCTCTTAATTTTACTGCATTATCTGGTTGCTAGGAGATGGACTCAAGAAAGAACGACACACAATAAGCAACAAAGAAGGGGAAGACAGAGGCCGCTCCACTCATTTTACTGGTGAGATCATTTGTAATCTGAAGTTTTTACTGAAAAGATAAATCATCACAGAACATTAGTACATTATTATTTGCTAGCTTTTTTTAAAAAAAACACACAAATTAATTCCAGGGTTCCCGTAGTCCACAAATGATCTGGTCTCAGTGACTTATGTGAAAAGTGTTGTGGAAATTAAACTAAGCCCTCCCTGCATCACTCATTTAACAGATCAACAAAGTTGGCCTAATCTTGTGCCAGATCACAAAGAGTCATCTCTCATATTCACAAGTCCTGTTTTATAATGGAAATTCTTTGGGCACAATTTAATCGTTAAGAGTACTCAAGAAAAATAGCAAAACCCATAGCAGCCTTCATGTCACATAGCTTGTCATAGTACTTTCTTCTTGCCAGCACAAGTTGTTGTTGTTGTTGTTGTTGTTGTTTCTAGGTCAGAATGGAGAAAGTACTTTGATTCCTATCCCAGAAAATAATGGTTGGCAGACACTATTGGAAACTATTTAAGGGGCCTTTGTGTGCTTTATGATTTTACTATAGCTGTCCATTTGAATCTTTTAAAAAATATTTTGGAAAAAAAACTTAAATAGAATATGTTAGATATAGGGAAAACTCTGTTTTGAGGTGACATTTGAGTTTTCCTGGGCTTGCTCTCCCCCGGACTTTGTTTTGGTTCCCGCTGTGGCACTCCACTCGATCTGTAGAGAGCTGGGCTATTCTGGGAATATTGTGCATTTTTGTGCAGGGAGAAGGTTCTGCAATCTCCTGCTGCTCTCTTGGTTTCCCCCGAGGCTGTGAAGCCCTCAGCCTTGGCCCCAAAATTCAAACTGCACCACTGGTGTGCATCCCAGCTTTTAAATTTGTAATGGGAATTTATTACTTGTGAACGGGCTCAGATTTGGAATAGCTCTCAGTGTGATACAGTGAAGCATTCAAGCAAAGTTATGCAGCCGTCAGTGGGGGACACATTGTGCTTGCCCCATCTGAGTGAAGCTATGCCCACTGGTACTACAAGGCATGACCCTGCAATGGTGAAATTCTATAACCCCCTAAGGGAAGGCCTATCCATTCCATTCCCATGAGGGAGTGTGTGTCAAGATACAGGGTTCTCATTCCCTCTCCTCAGGAAGGAAGCCTCTGATACCCAGAAGAGGATATGGCCATGAAGCACTATCGATGTCCATCTCACCTCAGGGCCCTCAGCACCAGGAGAGCTCCTGGGACCAGCTCCGTTCTTTCTGGAGGAGGATGCATGGCCACCCTCAGATGTACACATCAGAAATAGTAAACAGGAAAGCTTCCTTTCATCACATGAAGTAAATCTCAACATTCCTTATGAACGAAAATGTTTATGTGAGTCAAATCCCAACAGACCTGTTCCCTTATAAACAAAAATACTACAAGCTTCTATTGACATCTGGATGCTACTTTAGTGCTGTTAACACAAAATGTGATCTTTGTTTCAGTATTCCTACTGGCGGTGTGATATTCTGCATTTCCTGTTCCTTCATTTGCCTCGTTTTCTTGCCTAATAGCAGAAAGGCTTTAGAAGTTTGTTCTCATATAAAAATAAAACAAAGACAGCTGTACATCTATTAGATATGGTGATGACCTAGGTATAAACCTGTCATATTATAGCTTTAGAACCATTTTGAGCTTAAGCTGAAGAAATGTTGCTTTTTTTCTAAGAATTAGGATAATTTGATGTCTTCCTAGAGCATAGGCCAAATGCCTCTTAACCTTTTCCTGTAATAAGCTGATATACTTTGCAGTATAGCCCTTCTAATCACTAATTTAGGTTGATACAAAAAAAGTCCAGGTAGAATAGATTTTCTTAACTAGGGCACCAGTAAAATGGCACTGATTTCTCAGGGGAAACATGAAAGGAAACTGCACTCTAAAGGAAATCCTATAAACGTACGAAACATTGCTGAACCAGCCAAAAGTATAGAGGAGTATATTCTGAAACTTTTATTTTTGAACATGAATTGCCATTCATGGGCACAGAGGTGTCATACCATAATCATCGGGGTTACAGCGGGTCCAAATCTTAGGGAGAGAGACTCTGAGAACCTCATTAGAGACATGCCCCCTTCACATATCATTTGTGTGAAGGAACAAAACATGTTGAAAAGGACTGTGGGGTCATGCTTTTAGCCTTGACTACAATGGAAGCAGTCCCTTCAGATCCTACCCTCACAATCCAGGCATTAGTATGGATGGACGTCCGAGACAGGGAAGCCTTTGTGCATAGATCTCTACCCACAAAAGTTTCCCAGGTCCTGGAATGCTATCTCAGAAGAAGAACCATGCACAGATTGAGGGCAGACTAATGGTGTGAGTCCTGTAGATCCTCAATCAACATAGAAGAGGGCTATGGGAGAGTCCTCTCCTGAATTGGGAATGATGCCACCAAGCATGCTGATGAACATAATTTTCCACCAGGGAACATGGATTTCTAGTTTACCCTGCTTCCTAAATTAAATCATGAGGCAGAAGAAACTTCAGATTCCGTCATTCCCAGGGTAAGGCCATCCCTGGCTCTAGCAAGTCCTCCCTGCCAGTGGTTACCATCATCTTCTCAAAGGTAAGGGATATGTTTTTCTTGAAAAAAAATGGAGAGAGGAAACTGAAAGAAAAAGCAGTAGAGTTTTAATGGCCTGGTCCTGGCTCAAAATTGGGGAGGACTTTCTCCTCCCATTGTAAATTTGCCTCTATCACTTGTCTTACAATTTTTCTTAATGAATGTGAAATTGTTATGGTTAGGATAGAGGAGAACAAGTGAACATTTTGCAGAGAGTGCACCTATCACGTGTAAGCTACCCTGCATGGAATTATGAAGAAAACGCATGGCTTTAAGTGGGATTAGAAGTGATGAAGTAATTTACTTATATATTAAGTGATGTATAGACATTGTGGTGGCTGATTGTCTCATGGACACAGATTTGTTTTGCTATAAAAAGAACTATATCAGAAAATAACAGTTGGATCATGGAGGACCATTCTTCCCTCTTTTCACAAAGAACTGCCTAGCAAGTGGTGATGGTTCTTCATATGTAAAAGAAAGCCTGTACTAATTGCTCTGAAGTTGTGTGTGTCCTGTTTTTGGCATGCAATAAAGTAAAATAGCTGAAGGAGGGAGCATAAATCATACCTATACCACCCCTTATAACAGGCATCTATGGAGGCATTGAAGTGCATATCGTTTTAAACATGGTACCTTCAGTACAAACCTGCTGGAGCAGACCTTCACAACTTATACTACACTAAGCCAACACCGCTCATTAGCAATTAATTGTCATTTGTCATGTGTTTGACTTCTCCCTCCCATGCTGCCATACATGGCGGGTGGATTGCTTTCAGATTTAGGTAGGTAGTTTAACAGAAGGCATGGCCGGCCCTACCATTAGGGAGAATGAGGCGGCTGCCTCAGGCAGCAAATTTCGGGTGTTATAAAAGGGCAGCAGATAGTTATTTACTTTGTTGTTATTACTACTGCCAGGGATGGGGAGAAGTGCTTGTGGGCTTTTCTGCCTTATCCCTGCCTGGTGAAGAGCCTGGGAAAATCTCCTCCCCCACTTCCTGTATAGACAGGTACATGTCTAGTTCTGTTTCAGAATCTGATTCCAATTGATAGCCTGAAACTCCTTCCCCCACACTAAGGGGAACAGGCCTGATCATGACACTAAGGTCCATGTTGGCTGGGGATGATGGGAGCCTAACAATATTTGGAGGGCCACAGTTTTCTCCTCTCTGCTCTAAAGTGTAAGCTGCTGATTCTCATTTATTTTTTTCCTCCCGTAGCCTTACAAATCCACAAAACTTGGGATCAGGAAAAGGGTAGTTGTGTAAACATACAAAGCTTTCCAGTGGCCAACATTTAAACAACCTTGCTCATGACAAACAATTTAATAGATATTCATATGTTACATTTACTCTTGCTCTATATTTTGCTTTCAAGGATAATCATTGATATTCTCACTTTAACACATATTCTGGCCACTGAAGTAGAACTTTCAATTGCCTTGTATATACGATATACATTCCTGGAGAGTAACTGTATATTTGTTAGCATGGAAAATAGAAGGAAACTTATCTGAGAATATAATATTACCCAGGATTTATCTGCAAAGAAATTCATTTTGTAGCAAGCTTTGAAAGCTAATTGATAAAAATAACCTTTTTCAGTCAGTTGGTTTTATAGCGAAGGAGACAGACTACATTTCTGTAATGACTTATTACTGTTAAAGAAAAAAACTAATCAAATGATGCCCTGATCCTCAGAAGAAAACATAATTCAAATATGATTATATATTTCTATGCCTTCAGAATCTCACGCTAGCATATGCCAGCAAATAAATTTCCACAGATTATGGTGGCTTAAGATAACCTTTTATGTTTCCTTATTTATTTATTTATTTATTTTCATTCAACAACTTCTATTATTCAATCCTATGCATGCCTAACCAAGTTCAGAAGGGCTTACTCCCCCATAAGTGAGCCTCAGTTTATAAAAAATAAGATTTAGACCCCATTCCAGCATTTGTTGGAGAGTGCAGTGGTATGGGCTGTGCAGGAAGAAGTTGGCTAGGCTATTCCACCAACAGCTGCAGCTATTTTGTTTATGAAACTCCTTCCTAAAGGAAATACACTAAATTCCTACTATAACAGGTTAACCTATGACAGCCAAAATAATGTGTGTTTCTCCATAGCTTCTACTCTGATTGTTCCTTTGCATATCCTGTTTCTCTGCAGAATTGCTGCACTTTTGGCAGTGAGGGTAGAATATGGCCCTCAGGGGGTTCTGAGGTGGCCAATGCAGCCCCCCCCAACCCCTCAAAGTTGCCCATATCTCATTTAAATATATCAGAATGATATGGTATTTCTATTGTAAATTCCTTCAGGTGCTGGAAAAAAAGATTTATCAAGCCTCTATTAATTGTAGTAGCCCTTGAGGTTATATTTCCCCTGGGCCTTTTTTTTTTTCATGGCAGTCTACCAGTGCACTTGAGTTTGTGTGTGGTGAACGGGTAGAATTTTGTTTTAGTTTGACAAGAATTTATGAAAATTCACTAAGTTCTCCATATTCGGGACAAAGGGGTCCAGGGCTTTGAGTGCTTTGTTCTTAAATGAATGAGTTTGAATCCCTGTGAGAATGCAAATTAGGGTAGCCATTTTTCCCCATGACAGGTGCCTCATCTAAATAGCTGTATAGATTTGCCCATCCATAGTGATGAAAACAGCCTCTCTTCTTCCTGCACAGAATACCACTGACTCCGTTAGGTAAGTGAGATTTAAAAGGCAGGTGGAGGTGGGGCATCAAGAGAACTACTAAAGGAGTAAGTGGGTAAACTGAGTGTTCATTTGCTCAGATGTTAATCACACCCAGAAAAAGAATTCAGAGGCTAGTAAATTTTACACTTCTTTGGGGTGAACTGTAAAAGCTCCTGAAATTCATATAGATGCCCAATCCATTTGGACTTTGCCAAAATATCTAGTTTTCATGCACTCACCAGGCATATTAACAACAAATAAATAATAATGACCATTAACACAACATTCCATCTTGGGCCCATCCAAATAGACAATCAATCTACAAAATATTAGAATATGTTTTGGGGTTAATTCTGACTGGATGGAAAACCTAGGTCTGAGCTATATGGCTTCAGACTAACTTCAGGCAGGAGCTTACATGTTGAAATCCTTCTCCATACAAAAAACACACACAAATCACTGTTTCTAGAAAACTAGGATATTAGGGAGAAGCTATGCCAGAAACTTTCCCCTGACCTCCAGTTTTCTGTGTGGAGGAATTACATAATAGCATATTTCTGTAGGGAAAAGATTGGAGCAAGGAAAATAAAGTAATAATGAGCTTCATCAGATGGGGGGAAATCACAGTTCCCTACCGTCACTTCTCTGCTCCCTCTTCTGTTGCACAATACTTCCTCTTTCTCAACTGAGAAGAAAGAGGAAGTAAACAATGACACATGGCCCATTCAGTGGGCATTTTTATTGCACTGATTCTTCTGCACACAGCAGGAGATTGTGGCAAGTTCTTTTTTAAAAAATAAATCGGACTTACCAGGGTTTTTTTTTGTAATGGGAAGAAGGCTAGAAAGAGAAGGAGATGCATGGGAGGCGGACAGCACCATGAATAGGACTGCGAAAATCCATGATTGCCCAGTAACAAGTGTACTATAAAATGCTCATCTGATGACCCCCAGCATGTCCTAGAAATCATATCTATACCACTAATTACTGTACAGTGAGACACTAATGTCTATACACCAGAAATTTAATCTTCTACATTTTAAAATTAGTCTGAACTAGGGTTGTATGAGAAATTTGTTTCACTTTGTTTTTGTCAAGAACCAGATGCATCCCCAACAGCAATCTGCATTTGAAGTCCATACAATTCCAAGCTTGTGATGTGATTCACAGCACAACAACAGCAAAATGTAAAAAATAACAACCCATACTTTGAATCACATGCAACAAAACATTTTAATAAATGTGAGAAAAATTTCACATTACATGCACAGATTAGGAAAAGATGCACCAAAATACACACAAATCTTCATACAAAATGGGGATGGGGGTGGAACTCATAATCTGATATTGACATGAGTCAGAAAACATTTTGAGATAGAATTGGGAGAATCATGATGAACTTGAATTGCTAATTTCTTGGAGCCCGTTCCATATCTGTTCACAGAATAATTTTTTGGGGTGGGGTAGGGGGGTACTGCAGAAAAGTATACTAAAAATTCCGCTAGAAGTTTTATAGCAACTTACATAATTTCCACTAATACATAATATTTAGCATGCTAATGTCTTAGTATCTGTGAATCATCATTTGCTTTCACCAGCATGGTGTTGTGCTGTACACACTTATCATACATGAGCAGAGTGCACAAAAAATAAAAATTAAATAAGAATGTTACATGGAGATTGACATGAGGTTGGAAATATATTAAATGTATCTTTTTTATTTTGAATTATCGTGGCCAGCATGGCTGCTTTTGTTTTTTGAAAGTCTATATGGTATGTTAAAAATTACTGAATACCAATGACACTGCAAAACTGACAAGCTCTCAAAAGCAATTGATATTACAGCTCTCTATTTGATTAAAAACTTCCAGAGCTTCATAATAAACAGTCAAATGCAATTTTAATTTATTAAAGAAAGCAAATTCTTCTGACCTATCATCAGTCAAAGAAGTTTTGTAGCTAAGCTTTGCAGTTTTTCATCCATACCATGTATCCATAACCTATTATTAGTGAATAGTATATATGACTTTATGAATTCATATGCCTTTTCGGGCTTAAGCCTAAGGGAAAACATGCACATAAGCCTCAAATGGCTTCCAGAGTGTTATTTGTGGCCCTCCATGAGCCCCACAAGCAAAAGTACCACCTACCTTGCTGCCTAATATGCAAGGACACTAGGAATAAGCATTCAGAGGGCCTGCTTCACAGAGGACACTCTAGGCATCAACACATCGAGGGGCTGCTTCCCAAAGGACATGCCCGAAACTAGCAATCATAGGGTCTGCTTCCAGATTTTTGAGAGAAAGTGTGTGTGTGTGTGTGTGTGTGTGTAGGGGAATAGTTTATGTGTGTATGTGTGTGTACGCATGTGCTCACAAGTGCTCACATGTTTGTGTAGCCCTCAGTCCCCTAGCTAACATTACATGTGGCCAAAAGATTTGTGCACCTTTGCCTTAAAGGCATGTAATTTTGCATGCTCCAAGACAGTGGCTTAGTGACCTGTTTTATCCCTTGCCCTTTATGTAATATGACAAAGGGTCATTTAGCAGTTAGTATCCATGCTTGCCCCGAACGGGCAGCCTAATAAAGCCTAACACTTGATCTCTTGAGCAGAAAGATTGCACATTCTGTAATGCATTTTTGGCACTTCTATTTCTCCATATTTTATAGATTACAAGTTCCTCATGTGCTTGTAAGATTGAATCTAGATTAAATTTGCAGGTATGGTTTTGAAGGCTGGAGGAACATGCAGCAAAAATTGCCTTCATGGATTTAAGAATTATTTCATTGATAAAATCAGTGTAATGGAACCCCTTAGCACCCTATTACAAGTTCAGTATATATTTATCTCAGTGGAAGGCATTGTTTAGCAGTGGCATTCCTTTATCATTGCTCTCCACATCTCCAGTTATTCTGATGCAAAAACAATAACCCAAAAAAGGTGCTTGTTTAGCTTCATATTAAAACTTAACCTCAATTTCATCTTCTGACTGTTCAGGGTCCCATCTTGATGGTGGTGCGTTGGTGCCGGGATGCCTTGGGCCCTTTCACTCACACCCCTTCCTGGCATCTGCACAGGAAGAAGCGCAAGTTGGAGTTGCCGCCGCTGCCACGCTGAGCACAGGAGAGAGGAGAGGAACGGGGCAGCTAGAGGGGAAGGAAGGGAGGAACGTGAACTGGCTCACATCCCTCTGGCTGCCTCATTCCTCTCCCCTCCCCGGTGCTTGGTGTGGCAGTGGCAACTCCACACTCAGGAGCAATGAAGCAGCCAGAGGGAGGTCAGAGGGAGGTGAGCTGGTCTGGGCGCCATGCGTCCCACTCTTCCTCCCCTTCCGGCTGCTCCGTTCCTTCCTCCGTTTGTATAAAAAATGGGGGGAAGGAATGGGGCAGCCGGAGGGGGAGGAAGGGAGGGACACATGGCACTCTAACTGGCCCTTCTCCAGCCAATGATGACCAATCAGCTGTCACCATTGGCTGTGCAGGCTCCACAGGAAAAAAAATCGGGGTAAGTGCCCGACTTTTTTACTGCGGAGTTTAGGGGTTTTGGCCCTGGATGGCTTTGGAGTGGTAGCTGCATCATGTGCATCACCTGCTGCCACTCTGAAGCCACTGCGGGGAAAAGCTCCCTTCTAGAGGTACCCCTGGAGTGTTTTCACTCAAGGCTTTTAGTTTGCAATTGGCCTGCCTTCTTCATAGAATTTTATGGGCAAAACCTTCCATTTGTAACCCTCCCGTATTTTCCCACTGTTGCTTCTTTCTTTTTCTCTTACCACAAAAGAAGATGTTAAAGAGGGAAAGATGCAATCACTCCACAATGCCTTTTGATTGGTAGAACTAAAAGCTCTCCATCCTGAGGCACCACTAATCTCAGATAATTCCAAGGTATATACATATCAGTAGTATTAATTTTACTTGCTCTGAGTTTTCAGCTATACAACAGGATAGAAATGCAAGTGTGTGTCCTGTATTCTGACTGGCTCTCTTGTGTGCAAGAATATCAGGATCGTCTGATCCTACCAAAAAATAAAAAAAAATCTTAGAACTGATATCACATGTAGTTATTTACAGTTACTTCACTACAGCAATTCCCTGACTTTTTGGGGGGTGGGGGTGGGGTGGAGCCATGAAGCTTCTTGAGCTCCTTTATCTGACATATGATGATTATTGCCTTACATAAATATAGGCCCTATGAAAACAGATAGATCTGATTGTTTTATACAATTGTGGCTCCATATCGGTTTGCGTACAGGCAAGATTTCCCTCCTGAACAAGAACAGACCTGAAAAAAGTGAATCAATCAGTAACAAAGAGAATTGCAGTTAGCTTGTGAAATCCCGGCCTGACAGCAGACATTTTAGTTTTTTGCTGACAAGGTAGAAGCTTTTGTGCTTGTGTTGACGCTAGTCATGCTGACGCAGTAATTGCTACAGATGCCCCGAACAGCTTCCAAGGTGCTCTGGTCAAAGTCAGAGATTTGCACCCTGCAATTGTCTGGGTGAACTTTGGGCATAGTGTGCAAAGCAGTGAACTTTCTCCCTCATGCTTCTCTCCTCTTTTGCCCTGGGCTCTTCACATGGTCAAGAATGCAACATGCTATCTTAGATGCCCGTGAAGCCACAAAGTGTTCAGGAACAAGGAACAGAGTAGTCCCTGATTATTAGTATTTTAATTGTGCAAGAGTACTTAAAATTTCTCCTCTCTCCATCTTTAAAGGTCGTACGAGACTCAAAATGCCTAAATGAAGATTCAGTATTGGGCCTCACTAGTTATTAATTTTTCTTCCTCAGTGTCGAATGTGCATAGTTTATGTTTTTACTACAAGATTAATTGGATTGGATACTGAAACAACAATCTGAGTCATGATGGAATCAATATTTGAAGCAAGAGAGAAAGAAAATTACCCTAAAATCAAGTTTTTTAAAAAATTATAAATCCCTTTATAATTTCTGTGTTCACAGGGTAATCCCCACTCCAACACCGGCTTTGGGGAAGCTCATTCCCCCCCCCCCTTTAAAGTAATGTGAATCCAACATGGAAAGTTGTCAATGTTCTTCTCGTGCTTATATGATACATCTGTACAGAGAGCGTCATCAGACGAGCGTTTTATCGCATGCTTGCTACTGCCCACTTACAGATGTTCAAGCGTCCTTTAGCCGTCATCCTCTTCCTCCCGTGCACCTCCTGCTCCTTCTGCTCATTTTTCCATTGCAAATAGACCCCTTTAATCCATCTTTTTTTTTAAAAAAATGGAATGTACTATATCTCCTGTTGTGTGCAGGAAAAGTGGTGCGATACAAATGGCCCCTAAATGGGGCACGTGGTCGTTGCTGTTTCCTCTTTCTCTCCCTGTGTAAAGAGACCGTTGCTGTTGTGGGACAGCAGCTGGAGGCAGGGCTGTGCAGAGGGAGGGCAGTGGGGCCAGTTGGCCTGGGGCCCACGATTTTGAGGGGGCACACCGACGAGGAGGTCCTCCTCCTAGCTTATGCTATTGCTTCCGTAGCGTAAGCGGCACATCGAGAAATGAGGAGACCGCCTTGTGAAAATAGCACAGAAGCCATCCGTCGTGAATGCCATGCCCAGACTACTAGCTTCAGAGGGCCATGCCACACGTGGGGCGGGGATATATGTGCCTTGACGTGTTGTAAAACAGGTTTAATATGAAGGTGTTATGTAGAACGGACATGTTGGTGGGCACGCCCCCTTGAGGCAACCATGCTATCCTCCTTTTTTGAAATGGGAGGCACATACTTCCCATCTGGCCTGGGCATATTACCAGCTCTGCACGGCCCTGGCTGGAGGCCATAACAATAGCTCTTTGTGCATCATAGACACTGTATATTTTTGAGGAGCTAAATGATGTAATAACTGATAACACTATTTATAAACAATGACAACAACAACCAGCCCTTATTTCTTTGTGCTTTAATGGATGTCACTTAACTATTTAGCAACTCAATTTTAAAACTGAGACCCTTAGGCACAGGATGAAAATAACTATGTTATTTTGATATTCTCCTTCATCATGTATACACCTCAAAAAGTATAATTAACAGTACAATCCTATACATGCCTATTCAAAATTAAGTCCTACTGAGTCTGTGGAACTTACTCCCAGATAAGTGGGTATGGAATTACAGATTCAGGTGAGTGTCAACACCACATAACACTAGGGTGACCAGATAAAATCCAGGTCAGGGCTCATGTAACTTTAACAGTTGCAGAGAAAAGGGAATTTCAGCCAGTGTCATTTGTATACAATTAGTTCCTGGTGAAATTCCCTCTTCATCACAACAGTTAAAGTTGCAGGGGCCCTGCCTTCTTTTGTATAAGGTCACTCTAGTATAGTGCATGCACCTTTAACTGTTGTGATGAAGAGGGAATTTCACCAGGAACTAATTGCATACAAATGACACTGGCTGAAATTCCCTTTTCTTTACAACTGTTAAAGTTACATGAGCCCTGACCTGGATTTTGTCTGGTCAGCCTACATTACACACAATTACAGAAGGCAAATCTGTCAAACGTGATCTCAGTGAAGTTCTTATTTTCCATCACCAAGCCTGTTCTGTCCCAGTTCTATAGAAGCCCTCACCCCAGACATTTCTATGTATTTGTATCTGTGTCTTTTAAAAAGTGTGACTGTTTGGTGTGCAATTTTCAATTTTATTTATTTATTTATTTGATATGCACCTCACCTTTCTACCAGGAAAAATGGCAAGGTGACTTGTGTTTTTGTAGCCATGCATTCATTGACTAAAGCATGACTATGCTCCTTTTAGAAATGTATGCATATTTCTTTGTATATTTTTCAAATGTGCACACGTTGTTGAATGCATTTTTTGGTTTGGTTGGTTTTGTTTGGTGGAACACATCTCAAGCTTGGAAATGTACAGATTTCTGACCATAAATTGCATTTTTGCCTGTGTTTGGTTCCAGCTGGTGCAAATTGAGCAATCTCACATAAAAAAACATGAACCCAATGAATTTCTCACCCAACCCTACTCACAGTAGTAGAAAGATTACCACCAGCAACCATCAGAGGGGTATCAAGTGGAACGGTAATGTTGTAGTCATTCCATTTACTTCTCACTCATTTAATTATGATGGCTGTTCAAAAGATAATTTATTTCAATTGCAATGTTATCATAATTTGCCTTCACAATGTTATCATAATTTGCCTGTATATTAGATACAGGAAAGATAATTGTTTATATTCTTGCCAGAATTGTAGCAACAGGGCAGAACTGAGGCTGTAATCTTAAACAGGCTTACTAAATAGTAAGCCCCATTGAACACAGTGGGACTTCTTCCTAGGTAATCATGCACAGGATTGCACTGGTAATGTTCAAGATCTGTGATATTTTCTAATACCCATCTAAACCAGTTACCAGGGGCAAAGCTAAATACTCTCCTTTGCTGCAGAAAAAGATGTTGTAGATAGTTACACAAACCATTCTGTCTGGTAAAAGTAGTCACTATTCCTTTATTTCATTGTAATTTGCAAATGACATTTTCTTATGTGAGAACTTTGTTGCTGACTTGAGAGGTAAACTCTGCAAATTCTAGCGAGTTACTTCTTTGAGGTTACAGATGCAACAAGATACTCCTGACTCTGAATTGAGCTAGTTTGCCCAGATTACTATGGAAGCTTTGCAAAACTAATAAACTGCTGGAATCTAACATACTATTTTTTAGGAGAGACCTAGAATTCTTCTCTAATAGGAAATGTCAAATTCCTTATCAGTTAAAATTCTACCAGCTAATTTTTTTTAAAAAAAATTAGAAATGTACTCTCAAAACAAAGGCAAGAGGAATTAGATGCCATGGAGCAGTAGAGCCAGTGTAGTGCAGTGGAGCATAATAGACTAGGACTGAGGAAGTGGTAGAGAAGGTGGGTTCAAATCCATGCTCAGCAATGGAGCTCCCTGGGTGTTCTTGGTTCAATAATTAAATTCAACATAACGTTACATCACACAGGATTTGTGTGGATAAAAAGGAGAGAACTATGGACATTACACTAAGCTCTTTGGAGGAAGGCCAGGATTTAATAATAATAATAATAATAATAATAATAATAATAACTTAAATGACAAAACCTTCAGAAATTGGAAGCTTCCAAGAAATCAGTGCCCTGCTGGCCTCCTGCCAGGAAGAAGAAAGGCAGGTTTTGCCTCTCTGTCCTCAACTTCATGTCTCACTGGCTGAGTCATGTTGGTGGGAATGAAATCTAGGAGATCCACAGCCTCTTCCTGCCCCACCCACTCATCCACCACCATTTCCTCTCCTCCCGAAGTCATGGCCTCAGAGAGGAAATCCCTAGAATCCTATGGCCTCCGATGTCATCCAGGGGTGACATGATTGTGCTCTGTTTTAATCAGTGAAATCCCTGTCCAGAAATCTAGCTTCCAACTTTGTCTACCACTGTGTCAGTTTTTTTTCTCTGCAACTATACTAGAAATGTGGGCAATCATGTATTCTGCATCAGAGGCCATATTCCATGCTCCAATGCATAATCGCTGCCACACATGAAAGGTTTATGAAATGCAAACTGTAGAGCTGGGAAAACCACTCTGCCAGTCATTTAGGCTAGTAGAGGCTCACATATTTTCTCTGTATGGGATTTGCCAACTACACATTTTACACTGAGTCTTAGGGATTTCGAAAGGCTTGTTTCAGCTCACAGCATTACATTCTTTGCATAGTTTTTCTTCCCATCCTTCCAAGAAGCCTCTTGCTTCGTTGCAGATTCTTTCACCCCAAAGTATCATCTAAATGGAAAACTAAGAAATGTGGGGAAGAAAACTATGAAGAACGGAGGGCAAGAGGAAAGAAGAAGCATAGATCAAAGAAAGTGGAAGTATGGGAGACAAAATATAGCTAGAAAAACAATGAAATTGTACCAATGCAAGAAGTGCTATAGATGATGTGAGCATTGTCATATTGTCACAGTGATGCCATTTAAACAGAAAGTTACTTCAAACCCTTAGTTACTATCAAAACATGGCAAGTGGCCATCTGTTTCCCCCACTTCCCCTCTATACTGTAAGTGCATAGGCATTCCTTCTAAAGACTTTCATGCCATGCGTAAAAATTGCAGGGACACCTGGGTAATGTGTGTGTTGTAGGGGAGGGCTACATGGTATTGAGGATGTCTCTGTCTGGGAAATCCAGTTGCTTTTTGTTTTTTTAGCTCAATGGAGTTTGGGGCATGTATGACTTGTTTGCCTCTGTGAGCTAAGTTGCAGGCTGTTCCCTGAACTCCAGGAACTTTTTTGCACAGTTTTAGATGGTATTGCAATTTGTGCAAGTTTCTGCGCAATTTGCAAAAATTATGGCCAAATTTGGCCATAATTTGTGCAAATCCAGCTGTAATTTGCAAAAATTGCTCAGAAATTTGTGCAAATTGCAAAACCTTCCAAATGAAATGCAGAAAATACCCAGAAAATCCAAGAACTGCCACAACTTGCTGCAGATGGAGTGAGGCACTGCAGTGGGAACTGAAATCAAGTCCAGGAGGCCGAGCCTAGGAAAACCATCCAACTCCACCACCATCCAAGCAGAATTCTCCAACATCCCTACAAACGGTGGGCACATTCCCTGTTTGTGGGACTACCTTTGAATTCCGAAATAGGACTAGTGTAATCATTGACACGGGACTACCTCTGAAGACTGTAGAAAGTGCAATTGGTTCAGAATGTTGTGGCCACAAAGTACCATCATGCTGCTTCTCTCTACGCCCCTTTCCACACCAAGCCAAACGCCTGGGATGGACCCCAGCTGCTCCCTATGTGTCCAAATGACACACCGGGAGTCCCAGGGGCAGGTGGCGGCACGTTATTTTTCCTGGTTCTCAGGAACTATAAAAATTCCTATTCTTCCGCAGTCCTGGGAAGTTCCTGGGATCGTGGAAGAATGTAGCCACCCGCCCTGGTGCTGCCCGCTTATGCACAAGTAAGCACGGCAGCACAGATGGCCATGGAGCTGCACCGCGCAGCTCCGTGGCCATCAGGAGAGGGGGGATAGCAAAATCGCCATACCCAGGATGGTGGGGGGAGGGGAGCTGGATCATGCTTGGGTTTGTTTTTTTAAAAACAACAACTTGCAATTCTTTGCTGGAGCGCTCTTCTCCGTTAAAAAAAATGGTGGGTGGGACAGCATGATGGCCCGGGAGCAGCCCAGGTCATTGCGCTGGTGATGTGAATCCGGAAGTGGCTATTTCCGAGTTCGCCGCCCCTCTGGCCTGCTACACCCCTTGGTATAGAAAGGGCCTACCTGACATTGATGAGTGGGTAGTGGCACTACTAGCGTTGGTAACTCAACAGTGAGCGACATATATATGAAGATCAATACACTGTACAAATTTAATGGCCTATGGGATGCCTTTTTCAACCAGAATGCTTTGATTAAAAATATTGCCTGAAAATAATAATTATTATGATGTCTGCCCTTGTAATCCAAGTACTTGCTCAGCTGACATACAAAGATGTTCCAGGATCCCCTCCTTCCCAACACTTGCTTCCCATTCTCTCCCTCCCAGTTCTTCTTTTATCTTCTTTTCCTTATCTTCCTGCTTACACCTGCTTAGACCAGCTTTTCAATAATTCCACACTGGTCCAAGATTGTAATGACAGGATCAGAATTTTATTATCAGAAACTTCTTTCCTATCCCCATAATTATGTACCAAACCAAAGGATATATTTTTCAAACACTTCTTAGGTTTTTTGTAACAGATCGTCAAATTGTCAGGTTCTCCCCTCCCCACCACCGCAAAATGCATTATTTCACTTTTGACAAAAACAAAACCATACTTGAATTCTATGAAGTGGGGGGAGGTAAGGAAGTAGTTTTTATTTCAAATGGCACTACCCTATATTTCCATGACTTTGATTCATTGCTTTTTGGATAAAGTTAAAGTCAAGATCTTGCTGAAAGGTGTACTAGCTGTTAACATCAGAGTGATTAATGGCAAGACAAGATATCAGGTATCAGAGTTGAGAACCCATTAACTCAAGGGAAAACTGAAAAAGCCAGAGGGAAGAAGGAAGTCACAGTAACAAAAGGAGGCCAAACCAAAAGTACTTTTTGATTGCATTGTCTTGATAGGTTCTTGTTCTTCTTGTTTTGTTGTCAAATGAATAAAGTATAAACTTTTGTGTGTTGCATTGCCTGATATGTCAGCTTACTTCAACAAATGAAAATATGCAGTTTGGCCTTGCATGAAAGAAATAATAGATACCTACAATGAACTAATTTGGACTTTTAACTACACCTTTACAAGGGAAGTGCAATGCACAACCCAGTTAAACAACTTTGACTTAGATAGATTCACAAGGGCACAATGAATTGAGTTCCATACATGCAATCTCTCAACCAACACTTTTTGGAGTAAATGCAGTCACACAGTGAGAGTTTTATCCCTGGAGTGCAGGAGTGCCCAATTTTACCTGCCTCCTGGTCTGTCTATATTGTTGAGCAGTATTGGCTCCGTTGGTTATTTTACATATTGGTCATTAGCTAATGTCCAATGGAATTTTTGCCCTCCCAGACTGTTTTGTGTTGTGAATCCTGGATTGACTTGAAGAGTGAAGGTTTGGGTGTAGTTCCTGTTTGTCTGTAAAGGTTGGGTAGATCACAATTTAGATAGGAATTTCACAAGAATGTCTGCAGGAAGGAGGAAGGGGTGGGGTTGCCCCCCTGGATAAGCCACAATCTCCAGATTTCCAGATTTCATTTAAAAAAAAAACAAAGTAAAACTCTAGCCCTTGGAGAACTCAAGATGTCAGGCAAATCATGCAGTCAGTGTCCTGTCCATTTGTTTTATAAGAAACTAGTCTACTTTCACTGTTTGGTGTTTTTAGCCAATGAATGAAGTCATAGCAATGGTTAACACACCCACTACCTAGGTGTGTTATGTCTTTATTGGGGGGGGGGTCCCTGTTAGGAAGAAATTTCAGGCTCATTAAAAAAAATTGAGAAATCTAGAAGTTGCGTTTAGCTGATATTGGGCAGTAATGGGTCTACCGAAACACAAAACGTAGCAGCAAAGACAGGAGTTCATGATCTTTCTAACGTTGGTCTTGTGTGTGTGTGTGAGTGTATACTTATGTATATGCATTTTTTTAAAAAAATACCCTAACAATACGTGCAGATAAAGTTCATCTTTATTATACCTATATGGCATGCCACAATGCTGTGGCTGACAAAGTGTGGGTTATATCAGTCCTCCAAAATATAATAACCACAAGCCAAACAGCTTTAAAAAAAGGCATTTGCATTGTCAACTAGCTTGAAGGTCAATATCTGGAACCTCAGAGCCAACCCCAAGCACTCTCAGACTAGAACAAACGGATTATACTGCTAGGAATCCTCACTATAAAAACAAAGATAAAATGAAGTGCAGGTTAACAAATGAAAAATGTCACCTATCTAGTGTGAATGCATAGCAAGCACTAATAAACAGGCAACAATCTATTTTCTCTCCCTTTTACTTGTGTTTATATTTCACTTGCCTTTGGTGTCATTTGTTATCCTGAGGACTTGTTACCAGTCAGAAATCTGTACGGGAGTTTAGCACATCTAACTTCTCTCCCCACACACACACTTTCTCTTTTTCCTGTTTTTAACAAATTGCCCTATGAATTTTACTGTGCTTACTTCACGCTTTCCAGCACTGTTAAAACTAAATTGCATTTTTTTTTCATGTCACATCTACTGAGAGCTTCACAAAAGCAATGGTGGAGATTTAACAGGAGTCAGCGATGCCAACTTTTGTGATTTAATTGCCAATTCCACCACTTTCAGTTTCCAGAAATCTGACATTTTGAGATATGATAAAATAATGAGAATCAGGATTTCAGTTTTTAAACAGTAGCTTTTAAGCTTTTGTAGTTGCCAAGAAAACATGATTATAGTGTGTCTTAAAGAACTGTGTGACCCACAGACGCACTCATAAAGCAGCCTAGATTTATTTTTAGAAGTGAGCAACTAGTATAATTCTTCACTTCAATAAAGAAGTCCACTATGGTTACTAGAAGTTGGAGAACTTGAATTGTAATGTTTGCTTTAAATACCATCATCATCATCTCTCTCTTTCACACACACACACACACACACACACACTACGGTATATCATACACACCACAGAATGAAGTGCTTTCCCTTTTGTCCACTGTCATTCAGTGTACAATGACTTTCAGATAAGACTATTGTAAGGCATACATCGTGGGGCTGCCCTTGAAAACTATCCAGAAACTTCCATTAGTTCAAAATGCTGCTGCCCGTATTTTGATGGGCACAACAAGTCAAAGATGCATATTACCATTGTTTTACACTTCATTAATTATTAGTAGAGTTGTCACGAGAGTCCAACTGGGTCCGTGAAGGCAGCGGATGCCCCAACTTTTGTCTCTCCCAAACATAGTTGGATGGACTTGGAACTTGGCAACCGCATGCCCTAGTTTCCCTCCCTCCTGTGTTAACAGGGGCTGCCAGTAACGTAATGGGTGGAAGTGCGCAATTTTCAGAGGAAATTGTGCTTTCCCCCCTTCCATGATAATGGTGGCTGCCATTAACACAATGGGGGAAATATGTAATTTCTGGAGCCTCCAGAAATTGTGTGTTCCCCCACACACACACACTAATGGAGGTTTTAAAGGCTCTATTTATACAAGGTTACCCTTGTGTTAATAGGGCCTTTAAGGCACCCATTGGTACAGGAGTGGAATTGCACATTTCCCTCCACTGCATCAATGGTGGCCACCATTAACATGGGGGGGAGGGAAGCACTTGGCGGAGGCTTGCATGGCCTGAATCTCAGGGGTGAGCAGTAATCACAGAGGGAGAAGAGTTCAGCAATTTCACCCATCGCTGGCCATTAGTGTGCTTGTGGACTTAATTGTGCTGGCATTGACCTATAAAGCCCTACATGGTCTGGGTCCACAGTGCATCATGGGGATGTCTTCTCCTATATGAACTCACAGCACTTTAAGATATGGAAATGGGGCCCTATTTAAGGTATGATCTTTTGCAGATGTAAGATGAGCATCCATAGGGCTGTTGTGGAATGCTTCCTCCTGGATGTTTGATTAGCATAATTGCTTGCCTCCTTTCAGAAGTAAGCAAAACATTTTAATTCCAAAGACACTTAAGAGTGAGGCATCACTTCACTGAAAGCATCTCTACATGAATAAAAAATCCCACACCCTTACTAGGGCTTCGTCTTCAGGCATCTTTGTGGGAGCATAATCGGCACAATGCACGTACTTCCCCCCCACACCTTTTTTGGCCATTTCCTTTGTGGACAAATTTCATATATTTCATTTATACAGCCAGTAGATGTGGCTGTGATATTGTGCAATTCTGGAATTACATCACCTTTTTGATAGCAGTTTATATTTATTAGGGGTGTGCACTGGATCGGGTCCGATCCACGATCTGGACCCAATCCGGTCGAAATCGGATAAAATTATCCGATTCTGATCCCCGCATCTGGATCGTTCGATCTCATCTGATCCGATCTGAAAGGACCCGATCCGGATCAGAAGAGATCGGAGGATCAGACCTCCTCCCCCCACTCGTGCTCCTTACCTGCCGGGGCCATCTGCTGCCATCTGCTGGTCCCGTCTACTGAGAAATGGCTTTGCAGCCTAGTGCTCAGTAGAGCGCCAGGTCACCTGATGCTCTACTGAGAACTAGGCCGCGAAGCCTGTTTCTCATTAGATGGGACCAGCAGCTGACAGCAGCGAATGGCCCCAGCAAGTAAGGTGCGCGAGTGGGGGGGGAGGGACAGGGAGAGGGGAGTTAGGCCCCCACTAACCCGCCTCCATGTTTTCCTCATAGGCTTGCATTGGGGGAAAGCTTTCTTTCCCCCAATGCAAGCCTATGGCGAAAACATCTAAAATGGTGTCTGATTTCCGATTATCGGATTGGGATCGGGTCTAATCTGATCCGGAAAGCTTCTGATCCGATACGCCAATCCCGGTTCTGATCCCGGTTCCAATCCGATCCGGGGGGGGGGGGTCTGTGCACATCCCTAATATTTATTACTGCACTTCCAGGGATTTAAACAAAGGTGGAATAAAGCTCAAAAACTGAAGGGAAAGGCATCAGAGGTTGATAACAGATTCCTCCATCTATCCCATTTACAGTAAAGGAGGATGATATTACTATGACAAAAGACAAAAAGCTCCACTGTACCCTTGAGAAAGGGCAACAGCAGAAGAGGGGAGACATTTTCCAGCTGAAAGAAAATCAGAGCTCGGCCAAAGAATACTGTCTAAATTCAGATGATTCTCCAATTTATGGCCTGGAAAATTGAGAACACGCTTGAGTGCACCTTCCGCTACTTCTATGCACATCTTGCACACCTTAAATTCCTCTTTTGTTCAAACCACAGTGTTCTGTTACATTTGAATAGGTAAACTATGGTTGATCAAAAGAAGAAGTAATTGCTTAAGAAGGGAAGGGAAGAAGGAAAAAAGGAGCAGTTTTGACTACGGCTTGCCTGCAGTCATCCAAACTACGGCTTAGGGCAGGAGTGAGGGACCTCATGCCTGGGGTTCAAATCCATTTCACCTGGGGTCACAATCTGGCCCTATGGGGTTCCCCAGAAGACCACCTCTTCCCCATGCCCTGCCCCCTTTTCCCAACTGTGCCAATCTTTTAAGAACATCAGAAGAGCCATGCTGGATCAGACCAAGGGTCCATCTAGTCCAGCATTCTGTTCACACACTGGCTGAACAGCTGTCAACCAGGAACCCACAAGCAGGACAATTGGTGGTTACCTGGTTTTTGTGTAGTCCCCCCACATTCTAAAAGGTTGAAATGCCTTTACTAAGCCATAGTTACTGGTAGTAAGAGCTTTAAGCTAAAATATGCTGGTATTTATGGTCCCATCCACCACTGGACTGTGGCCTCCGGAAGCTTCTCCAAAATTTAATTCAGTCCTTGGGAAGAAAGAAATGCAGGTTGCTTACCTGTAACCGTAGTTCTTCAAGTGGTCATCTGTGCAGTCACACTTATGGGCTCATGCCAGTGCCAAGCCCCATTTGGGAAACTTCTATAGCTTAGAATTTTTGGCGGGAACCCTCCCCCACCATCCTATTGTGCATGCTCTGTTGGGTTCCCACTTATCTCAGTTTCTTGAGACCGACCGGCCTCGCTACCGAGATGTAACGCAATGTGCACGGCTCGACCGAAGTTACAGTCTTGTCTGGCTCTGACATCCAACTTATAGTGAGTAACAAAAGTAGAAGCTTTAGACCAAGTGGTGGCTTTTCACAACTCTGGAATAGAGACTCCACGATTCAACGCAGTTGACGTTGACAGTCCTCTAGTGGAATGTGCTTTCAGAGAATCAGGAGGATCCTTACCAGCTAACTGGTAGACCCATGAAATAGTCTGCACAGTCCAATGAGACAATCTTTGGGAAGAAACAGAATGTCCCTTGTTCTTTCCTCCATAACATATAAACAGTTGTTGGGATTTGTGGAAGGTCTGCGACCTAGACTTGTAAAATACTAATGCCCTTCTGACATCTAACGAATGCAGCCTGGAACCCATTGGGTCCGAAGGGGACTGAAAAAAATGTGGGCAAAACAATATCCTGGTTAACATGAAAATCTGAAACCACTTTGGAAACAAAAGACGGACCAGGTCGTAAAACTACCTTATCCTGAAAAGACTGGGTGTAAGGTAGGTCAACTAGAAGTGCACAAAGTTCTGAGGCCCGTCTGGCGGAAATAATAGCCACTAAAAATACAACTTTAAGTTGTTAACAGTCTTATATCAATAGTCGCGAGTGGCTCAAAGAGTTTAGCCGTCAGCACAGTCAATACAACAGAAAGGCTCCATTGAGGGATAATTGAACGAACTGGTGGATAATTTTGATAATGGGTGTGTAAAAACAGAAAAAATTACAAATCAGATCGTGGTTGACTGATATCGCAGCTAAGTAAACCTTAATAGATGTAGACTTCAGGCCAGCATTATAAAGCGAATGAAGGAAACTTAGGATACCTTCAAGTGGCCCTGACTTAGGGTTGAATCCATGGTCTGTTGCAAATTTAACAAACTTATCCCACTTTTTACTATAGGAGGCCCTAGTAGAGGGTTTTCTAGCCATTTCCAGGATAGACACGACCACTTGTGAGAGTTCTAGATTGTGCCATTTGGCTGGATTCTCCATGCTGTCAACCTGAGCGTTTTGAGGTCTAGGTGGCATATTTTCCCTTGGTTTTTGGAGATCAGGTTCGGCAGTAGAGGTAGCTGCCAGGTCTCTTTGTTGGTTAATTTGAGGAGTGGAGCAAACCATCCCTGTCGTGGCCACCAGGTGGCTATTAAAATGGCATCTGCCTGGTCTATGAACATTAGAGGAAACGGAGGAAAAAGGTATGCCAGTCCGGACTTCCAACTCCTCATTAACGCATCCCCTACTGAGGCTGGGCCTATTCCTGCTATGGTGCAAAAGGTTTCGCACACAGCATTGTCCTGGGTTGCAAAAAGATCTATGATCAGTGTGCCCCAATGGGCAAATAGTTGGCGAAGGACTATTGATGACATTTCCCACTTGTGGGTATCTCGGAAATTGCGACAGCAATATGAAGGGCAGACAGACGTATGTTCCTGGGAATTATCCAGTGAAGGATATCCAAAGTGAGTTGAAGAAGGTGTGCAGACCGGGTCCCTCCTTCCTTGTTCAGGTACCAAATGACACTGGTGTTGTCTGACAGAATTTGGACGTGATGACCCTTGAGACTCGATTTAAAAGCATGCAGGGCCTTCTGTACTGCCAGCAGTTCCAGCATGTTGATGTGGATCTCTGCTTCCGAAACTGACCATCTCTCTTGGATAGTAAGATTGTTGCAATGGACTCCCCAACCTCTTGCAGATGCATCCATAGTGAGACATTGTGTGGGGCCTGGATTCACAAAGGGCATGCTTCCAGGTCAGGAAGGTTTGTCCACCAGCGGATTGAAAGACGCAATGACCTTGGAATGGTTAAGTAGACTTTTCGTGCGTTCATCGTGTTGTTAAAATTGTTGAGCAGAAACTGTTGTAATGGTCTCATATGGAGCCTTGCCCATCTGACCACATACACAGATGCCGCCATGAGACCTAGGAGCCTCTGAATGACGAATGCTGAAACTCGGTGCAGATCTAACACCTGAAGTGCTAGGTCTCAAACAGTTGTTGCTCGATCTTTTGGTAGAAATGCTCGACTGATTATGGAATTTAGTAGGACCCCAATGAACTGTATTGTGCGGGTTGGGGAGAATATTGATTTCTCTGCAATGATGCAGAGCCCCAGGTTTGTCAGAAGGTGTTGTACTGTTCGGACATTCTTGGCTGCCTGATGTTCCGTCTGGGACACAATGAGCCAATCGTCCAGATACGGATACAGTTCTATTCCTTGAGTCCGAAGGTGGGCACATACTGCTGCCATACACTTTGTGAAAACCCTGGGAGCAGTCTTGAGACCGAATGGAAGTACTGAAAATTGATAGATCTCGGTGCCTACAATGAATTGGAGATACTCCTGATGAGATGGATGGATACCTATGTGGAAATAAGCATCCTTCAGATCTATCAGTGTAAACCACTGTTTTTTTCTCAAAAGAGGGAGGATCATGGCGAGCGTGATCATACGGAACTTTTTTGTGAAAATGAACTTGTTGAGACCTCTTAAGTCCATAATAGGTCAGAGTCGTCCATCCCTCTTCAGTACTGTAAAGTAACGGGAATAAAAACCCATCTTTAAATCTGCAAGATGAACACGCGTGATGGCGCCCTTTTGAAAAAGGGAAAATGTCTCTTGAATGAGCACCTCCGAAGGAGGCGTAATCAAAAGGGAGAACTCCGAATTCTATTCTGTAGCCTGCTTTTATGATGGTCAAAAACCAATCGTCTGATGTGATTGCTGTCCAAGCCTGGTAAAATCTGTTGAGAATATTTCCAAACCTGGGTGCTAAATAAAAGTGAGGTGGGTTGGAGTCAAAGACGCCGCTTTTGAGTGTTGTCTTGCTGATGACAGGTCTGATGAAAACAGCCAGGTTGGAATTGCTTCCTCTGTTGATATGGAAGTTGAGTAGTTGGTGCCTGATATTGTGGCAGACGATTCTGGGATTGTCTCTGTTGATATGGTTGGTGATGATACCACTTACGAGGACGAAAAAATTGTCGACTTGGAGGATTGAAATCCATCTTCCTGGCTGTAACTTTTACCTTTTGAAAGGTATCCATAGCGGTGTCCATGGATGCATTAAATAAACCCTCCCCATCAAAGGGTAGATCCTCAATCCTAGATCGAGTTTCTCGAGGGAGACCAGCGGAATGCAACCAAGCATGCCATCGAAGAGCCACTGCCCCAATCATGGCTTTCAAAGCACAATCCGTTTGTTATTGAGAAGTATTCAATTCTTGTTTTGAGAGCCGAAGATCCTCTGAATGAAAGACATGAGCTAGCTCTCTTTGGACGTCAAGCAGATAAGAGATAAGAGATGACAGCTTATCCCACAAGAACAACTGATACCAGGCCATCATAGCTTGATAATTGGCTACTTTCAAGCCAAGAGCCGATGAAGAGTAAATCCTATGACCTAGCATGTCCAATCTCCTGCCCTCCTTATCAGTAGGAGCAGAGTGAGTCTTATTTGACTTGACTTGCGCTGCTTCCACAATAACTGAGTTGGGCTTTGGATGAACAAAGAAACCAGAAGCATCCTTATCTTGAATTTTATATAAAGATTCCAGACGTTTGGAAGTAGGCATCATAGAAGAAGGTGCCTTCCAAGACTGCTGTGCGATTTGTAGCAAAGCTGGTAGATAAGGGATTGCTATTGGCATTGAAGATTCATTGTACATTACATCAAATACAGGATCTACCAGCTTCTCAACTGGCTGCTGGGGTTCAATACCCAAAGATTGTGCCATGCGAAGAACTTGCTCTGTAAAGTGACCCATATCCTCAGAAGGAGAAGTACACTAGGATGGGCCGACGACATCATCTGGAGACGGTACCGACGGTAGTACAGAAGACATGGAAGATGAGTCAGAGACATAGTCTTCAATAGATTGAGGAGATGAAGGACATTGACATGGTTCTTGTATTGACGGTACCAAAAGAGTTTGAGGTGGAACCGAGACGGTAGCTGTTGGTTGCTGCGGGAAATGCGGATGCAAGACAGCTGTAGATCGAGGGTTCTCCCTTGATGGTGGACATGGTACCGACGGACATACCAATTCCGAAACTGGGTACCGGTAGGGCAAAGAAGAGTGTGGAAAATATCTTGTTCCATGGGCTCCAATTTTGTAGTATCTTGTGCAACATCAGTCAGTACTATAGCACGACACATAGGAATGTCCTGAACAATCCGAATATCAGTCCCAATCCCAGGACTGAGATCTTGAGCATGATCGATAGTGGTGACATCTGGAATCACAGTGATGATCCCGAGGGGAAATGTCCATAGAACGGGCTGAACGGTGCCTGTCCGGAGCATTTTGTTGTGGAGAGTCTAAAATCTCACCCTCTGATACCGAGACTGGTTGCAGTATGGAGGGGAGTAATTCCACTGCCAGGCGGCATTGGCACCTGAGACACCACAGGCAACGCTGGTACTGAAGGGGTTGGTACCAAAGGTGGCGGTATCGAAGGGCTCGGTACCAAAGGGCTCGGTACCGAGGCAGGTCACTTTGGCGTGGTTGCTTCCAAATTCTTAGATTTAGTTTTCTTCTTTCGATGGGTGCCATCTGAAGGAATCACCTTAGTTTTTTTGGCAAGCTTCTTAGCTTTAGAAGTGACAACGGACTGAGGCATCAAGGAAACTCGAGGAGTATCCACTGCTTCCAGGGCTTTCTTCCACAACAGAGCCCTTAGCTTGTCTGCCCGATTCTGACGAGCCTGTCTAGAGAGGCTCATGCAATGGGAACAGGCCTCAACAATATGTGACTCTCCCAGACAGATCAGGCACAAAGAATGGCTGTCTGTAAGAGGCAACTTGGCCTTGCAGCGAGTGCACTTTTTAAATAAAGCAGGCTGCGCCATAAGCAGTTAACAATACCGCTTGAGGAAATGACAACAGTCATACCTCAGACTAAATCTACCTATAACAATTTTAATTTTTTTTACTAAAGATAATAAACAAAGAAAAGAAAACCTAACTATCTAAGTTAACATATCTATATATCAATTTCTAAAGATATACGAACACGACGGCATTCACGAAGAACAAAGCTCCCGCGAGGCAAACAGCACGGCGCTCAAAAAAGAACTGAGGTAAGTGGGAACCCGACGGAGCATGCACAATAGGACAGTGGGGGAGGGTTTCCGCCAAAAATTCTATGCTATAGAAGTTTCCCGAATGGGGCTCGGCACCGGCGCAAGCCCATATGTGTGATGCATAGAGACCACGAAGAAGAATTTCCACATCTCTGGCTTAAGGGGATCATCTGAATTCAGTCACAGAGATGTACTGAACACATACTCTGGAGTGGCACAGACAAACATTTGGGAGAGACTTTACCAGAATGAGGCCTACCATCTTTGCTTTATCTTTATCTGTGTACATTAATTTGCATATGCTACAGGGGATCATGATACAAACAACCTAGAGTGGCCAATACATCTTCAACTCTGCTGCTTCCATTTGGAGGTCAATTGGAAGCTATTAGAATATTCAGACAATACATTTAAGCAAAAGAAAGAAGTTGGTCACAGCTAAGTCTGGCTCAAACAAAAGAAATGCAGATTCATCCATCATATGTCCTAAGTGCTTCCTTTTCAGAATGTGTAAGTCTTCCAGAATCTAAATACGTACAATTTTCTTTTCAGCACCTTGAGAATGTGTCTGTGTGAGAGGTTATTTTTCTAAAGTGTTCTTTCCAATCTGGCTTTCTCACCATCTCCTGTTAAGTTAGATAAGTGCTCCACTCCTTTCCTCTTTAATTTTATTTTTGCCTTGCTGTTTGAGACTTCGATGCCTATTAACACTTCTTCAGTGAGTATTATCAAGCTTAACAATATATGCATTTTTAGCATAGCTTGGGTGACTTGTGCAAAGAGACAAACTTCACAACTATTTCTATAAATGCTGTTAAATATTAGCATTTGCCAGGATGTTGTAAATTCCTCCCTGGGAGAGGGAGTGGTTCTGGCGTCTTTAAAAGAGTCTGTAATCATACCACTCCTGAAAATGCCTAACTTCAACCCAGAGGACGTGAACAGTTATAGGTTGGTGGCTAACATCTCTTTCCTGGGCAAGGTGCTTGAGTGGGTGGTTTTAGGACAACTCCAGGCACTCTTGAATGAAATGGATTATCTAGATCCATCTCAATTGGGCTTCAGGCCTGGTTTTGGAATGGAAACTGCCCTGGTTGCCCTGTGGGATGACCATTGCTGGGAGAGGGAGAGTGTGACCCTGTTGATTCTCTTAGACCTCTCAGCGGCTTTTGATACCATCGACCATGGTATGTTTTGGGATAGGTTGTCTGGGCTGGGAGTTGGACACACTGGCTCAATTCAGACGACACGATAGTCAATGGTGGGGTAATAATCAACTTTACAGTTGTTCATCTAGGGGGTGCTCCCCACACAACATGGTAATAAATAATCAACTGTGGTGTGGATTAGGATCAGCGCTGAGTTGACTATGGCAGCATTCGGATGACACAATAGTCAAAACAACTGACAATTTTTCCCCCCACACCAGTTGTTTATTGTGTCGTCCGAATTGAGCCACTGTGTTGCAGTGGTTCTGTTCCTACTTGGATAGCCGATTCCAGAAGGTGGTGCTGGAGTTTTATAGCTCTGTGCCATGGCATCTAGGCCATGGGGTTCCACAGGGCTCTTATTTTATCCCCTATGCTATTCAACATCTACATGAGACCACTGGGAGAGGTTATCAGGAGATGTGGGCTGAGGTGTCATCAATATGAAGATGACACCCAGCTCTACTTTTCCTTTTCATCAAACCCAGGTGAGACAGTGGATGTTCTGAATCAGTGCCTGAGCATGGTAATGGACTGGATGAAGGTCAACAAACTGAGACTCAAGTGAGACAAGACAGAGGTACTGTTAGCAGGTGGTTCATCTGTCCAGCTATGTGATGTTCAACCTGTTTTGGAGGGGACTGCACTCCCCCTAAAGGATGAGGTTCATAGTTTGGGGTGCTCTTGGATCCAGAACTGTCACTTGAGATGCAGATAGACTCAGTGGTCACAGCATCTTTTATCAGCTTAGGCTGATATACCAACTGCACCTCATCTGGCCAGAGATAGCTTAGCTACAGTTACCCATGCTCTGATAATGTCTTGCCTGGACTACTGCAATGCATTATATGTGGGGCTGCCTTTGAAAATGGTCTGGAAACTTCAGGTGGTACAAAGCAGGGCAGCAAGATTGTTAACAGGGACTGGCCAATGAGACCACAACATGCCAGTACTTTTCCAGCTTCACTGGCTGCCAGTCCAGGTCCGGGCCTGATTCAAAGTGCTGATATTGATATTCAAAGCCCTAAATGGCTTGGGACCAGTTATCTCAAGGAATGCCTCCTCCCATATGTACGTGCCTGGACCCTAAGATCATCTTCATGGGTCCTTCCCCATGATCCCCTGCCAAAGGAAGTGAGGCAGGTGGCTACCAGGAGGAGAGTCTTATCTGCTACAGCACACAGGCTGTGGAATGAGCTCCCTAGAGAGGCTCGCCTGGATCTACATTATACTCTTTTCGTCACCAGGTGATCTTTTTATTTTCCCAGTATTTTAACAGTGTATCATCTTAGTCTTTTAATTTTGCTGTTTTAAATCTGCATTTAAGATCTATATAAATGTCTGCATTGCTGCTCGGTTTTATCCTCGTTGTGCTTTTATATTGTGCTTGTATATTGTGGTTTGTTTTATATCTTGTTTTGTACTTGATGATTTTAATTTTTGTGAACCGCTCAGAGAGCTTCGGCTATTGGGCAGTATAGAAATGCAATAAATAAATAAATAAATAAATAAACTTATTAGTTTCATTTTCACAGTTTCAAAAGGTGACAACTTTTGGAAAAATGCAGCCTTTTCTTTGTTACTGGCCATTGTACTTTTATTGACAAGTATGAACTTGACATATTTGTGCTTTATCAGTAAGTAGGTCCAGATGTTGTTTAGTGTTACTACAGAGGAGCACCCCAGATATTTGCTCTCCTATGTTGTCCTGTCTGCCTCTCCCTTCTCCTCTTTTTTATTATTTAAGATGTATTGATCAGCTTTCTCAGTAGCATACTCAAAGTGAATATTTCTCTATTGCAGACAATTCCCAAGGACCCCTGTACATTTCCCTGTCTGACTTCCCATTTTCAAAGCTGTTTCCTCATTTATTCATTTCATTCATTTATTACATTTCTATACCATCCAACAGTCGAAGCTCTCTGGGCAGTTTACAAAGATTAAAACCCATTAAAAATACATGATACAAAATGTAATAACCTTTGACACAGAAATGTATAAACAGACATGACAGACACACATATATCTAAAACAATTTTAAGTGATCACTACTAAGACCTGAATAAAACCTCATCATATGTTGCAAAATCCCTGAGAGAAGAAAAAGGTTAACCTGGTGTTGAAAGGATAACAATGATGGCACTATGTGAGCCTTGTCTGGGAGATCTTTCCATAACTGGGGGGCGGGGGGCAGTACTGAGAAAGCCCTCACTCTTGGGGCTGCCTTCCAAGCTTCCCTTGGAGGAGGCAACTGGAAGAGGGCCTTAGATTATGAACTTAGTGTATGGATAGGTTCATGCTAGGAGAAGCATTCCATCAGGTACTGTGGTCCCAAGCTGTGTAAGACTTTATAGGTTTAAACCATCACCTTGAATTGGGCTCAGAAACATATAGGAAGCCATTGCAAGTGGGCCAGAATCGGTGTTATATGTTTGGACCTTCTTGTCCCTGTTATCAATCTGGCTGCCACATGTTGCATAAGCAAAACCTTCTTCCAAGGTAGCCCCACATAGAGTGCATTACAGTAATCTAATTTGGAGGTTACCAGAGCATAGACAATTGCAGCCAGGTTATCCCTGTCCAGAAAGGGGTGTAGCTGGGCCACCAACTGAAGTTGGTAGAAGACACACTGTGCTATTGAGGCTACTGAGCCTCAAATGACAAAAATAGCTCCAGGAGAACCCCCCCCCCCCATATCCTTTTATCTCTGAACCACTTCCTTTTCCTCTCATTTCCATAGGCCTCTTCCCTTCTGCTCTAACAATCCCATCTCCTTGAATCTTGAGCACTATGAGTAAATTGAGGTAAAACTGAGGTAAATATTTGCTATGTTATGTATTATTTCAACAACTGAAGGTCTGAAAGGGTTAACAACAAAAAAAATGTATTTATTTTACTCCAGGCTTGTGCCTGAGGTGAGATACATTGTAAGTAATATGGTGTGTTGGCAAATTCACAGTTACTGTTACCTCTAGGAGGTGAAAATGAAGCCAGGTTTCTGTCCATATTATATATGGGATGGGTGGATCAAAATTGGCACCATCTGACTGGGGAATAGCTAAACATTTTAAGGATGCCCACTGGTCCAAAGTTTACCCAGAGATACGGCGACAGAATATTGGCCACCGCAAAGCTGATTGGCTGGTGGGTTCTGCCTAGAACAAATATAACGAGCTGTGGAAGAGTCTGTCAGGGGAGTCTGAAAGGAAGGGTTTGACTGGAGAGTTGCATAAGGAAGTGCCATTGTGTGTGGCTGGGGAGCCTGAAGAAGAAAATAGCCAATAGGAAGAGTAGCTACTGTTGAGGAATTGGAAGCAAAAAGGGCCAAACGCAGCTAACGTTTGTGTTAGAGCTGGGTTCAATAAGAGTCTTTCGTTCAAGGAATACTCACACGCCAACTTCTTGTGTATATACAGAGTTGCTTTACTAGTGATCCAATCTATTTACAACACAACGGTTTTCCAATCAGTTATTTACACAATCCTTCTCCTGTACAAAATCATCTAGTCCAACCATCTCCTAATGTCTCTCCGAAATCTCCCACACAGTCTTTCTAATTAGACTGACATTTATACCTTTCCATACCAGCCACACCCTGCACAATCCTGCCTTATCTCATGCTGGTGCTCAAGCAATAATCAGTCTGGCCTCCAGGCTACTCCCTAGGCATATTGCTTGCAGCTGGCTTGTCCTTCGGACCTAGATTAATAACTTTTCCTTTAATCCACTTTGTCTCTGGAATTTTCTCCCCAACAGCTACAAGATTGGGAGTCTGAGCTAAGAGCATGTGAGGCAGAAGCTAAAAAAAGTTCCGCAAGAGGGGAGAGGAAGACCTTTCAAGAAGCCTTTGGAGGAAAGAGCAGAAGCCCGAGTGCCAGGTGATGGTGGGGGCCTGAAGACAGAGAAATTGCTGGACCAGACTAAAGACTTCAGTAGAAGTCTTGTGAAAGCGTTAAAAGTTTCAGGAAGAAATCAAACCCTACCAGATATCAGGAACTCTACGTTATTAGGGTTCCCTATAGTTGAAAGGATTCTACTCACATTCAAGTGAAAGAAAGTAGGAGTCCCCTGCAAAACTCCCTGCAAAACATAGAGCTTTATCACACCTACTATCCCCCCCCCCCAACCAGGTTGCTTCTGTGGCTTCCTCCTCTGTTTCGTATTAGAGTCTAGTGTTTTGAATCACACGTGGTCGGTATAGCTGCAATACCTCAGCTTGGCCTGATGAACTTTGCCTGTTTCAGAGATGGCCTTTCCTACCCGGCTCGCTGGGTGGGGAGAGGTGGTTGCGAGCGAAGATGGGGTGAGGTGACGTTTTGGCCCACTATTTGCTGGGCCAGGATGGTGCCACCGGAGATGGGAGGGGTCTACAGCTATTTAAGTACAGGGACCCCTCCTCACCTCCACAGTTTGTTCCGCAGCTTGCGGAACGAAGCAGGAGCAGCAGCAGCAGCAGCAGCAGGAGCAGCAGCAGCAGCAACAGCAGCAGCTGAAGCGGCGGGAAGGCGGCGTTGAGAGAAGAGCCCCCTCAGCGGGGCAGAAGCGAAGAAGAAGCGGCTCATTATCTGCAGTCGGCGGGGCGAGCGGCTAGACTCAGCCCCGGCCCTAGCCGGCGGCGGAAGCCGCAGAAAGAGCGGCAAGGCTCGGCTGCAGCCGGCGGAGGAAACCGCGGCGAGGGCTGAGAACTCAGCAGGGGGGACCGCCCCCACGACTGAAGACCCGGCGGCTGGGGAACGAATAGGCCCGCCCCTCGCTGTTTCAGCTGCACGCTCTGCAGAGCGGGGAGGCAAGGGACGTCCTGAAGGTGCCGCAACCGTGGCTGGAGTCCAGCTAAATAGGCTGTGGGGGGCTGGCAATCGGCTGTGGCAGAGCTGCACAGCCGGACAAGGCCAGCTATAGCCCCACGAAGAAGCTGCACGAAGACCCAGGCAGCAAGTGCCTGGCAACGAGGGAGTCGCGCTGAGCAACGGGAGGAAGCAGCTTCACGGCCTCTGGGCCATCCAGGTTACGGGTGTTTGGGGGGGGAGATTTGGCGGGCGTCCTAGGCAGGCTTGCCTGGAGCCCCAATCATTGTTGCTGGGAGGTGTTTAGGCGGTATAGGGTGCTGTTTGGTGGCTTTGCCCCCCCCCCTCTTGTTAGCGCACTCAGGCAGCTAAAATTCATTACCCTCTTTGGTTGCTTTGCCCCCCCCCCCTTGTTTACTGGTGTTATTGCCGTTTGCTGTACCACTCAAGTGAGGCCTTATCTATCTGCCTATTTAGCACAGTATTAGAGGGCAGGGGAGTGGCTGAGATTCAGGGTTCTCTGCCTTGTTGTATAGCTCAGCAGAGTCAGCCCTGGTCTGGTTTTGGATGGGAGACTGCATTTGATAAAGCAGCTTTTTTATGCTGGTTGTTTGGATTCCTGATTGGCACGTGATAATAGTACTATTTATTCATCCCATCACAGTGCAGTATTCATCTATATCTGCCTATTTAGCACAGTATTAGAGGGCAAGGGAGTGGCTGAGATTCAGGGTTCTCTGCCTTGTTGTATAGCTCAGCAGGGTCAGCCCTGGTCTGGTTTTGGATGGGAGACTGCATTGATAAAGCAGCTTTTTAATCCTGGTTGTTTAGATTCCTGATTGGCACATGATAATAGTGCTATTTATTCATCCCATCACAGTACAGTATTCATCTTGTTTAAAGTCACTTCCTTCATAGCCCAGTTTCAAGTGTAGAGTGGTAACGGGGAATATCTTGCTTCATCCTCCTTGACAGTATGCCTCCAAAAAAGGGTGTGGGGAGTGGAAAAGGGAAAGGAAAGGCTCCTGCACAATCCGCTAAACGGAGCAGGCCCATTGACAATTCTTCCTCAGAGGAAGAATTAGATCCTCAGGTATCTAGTATGGTGGCTAGATTACAGTCATTAGAAAAAGAAAAGGGCATCACTTCCCCTCCAGTGCCGATACCTCCGCACACTGTGGCGGGGCGCAGACAGACACGTAAAAAGAGGCAGGATGATTTATGGGATGCTCTTTCAGCTCGGTTAAAGGTAGTTGAAGACTCATCGAGCGGAGCAACCAGGGATGCGTTGGGTACAGACGCAGGCATCGGATCATCCACCCCGTCCATCGTAGAGGTACCTGCAAGTTCGCCTGCTGAGCCTCCTCTGCAACATCTCAACCCGGTGCTGGGAATCAGTCACGCTTTACAAGGTGAGCAGCCAATGCAGTACATCTCACCATCACATCACGCACCAGGGTCTTTTCCTACACAGTGGGGTTTCATGCCATGGTTTCCAGGTGTAGGATCACAGTTGGGAAGCATGGCACAACCTCTTGCTCCACCTCTTCCTTTTACTGCTCCGGCCACAGTTGTTAATACGCAGCAGGCCAGCACTGTTCCTTCAATTGCTGCGGCCACAGTTATTAATGCACAGCGAGCCAGCAACGTGGCTGCTGGGACTGCGGCACATCAACAGACAATTGCTGTAGGGAACGTTTCTCCGGAAGGTCAACCTCAATCAGCCCCGGTTAACGAGGCTATGGGTGCTTGTGTCAATGTCTGGCTGGGACCTGCAGGTGCAGCTGGAGTAGGGATCACACCGGGGACTAGGGATCCTTATGCTGGCGCTACACGCGATTCTATCCCAACTGGAAGCACTTCTGCTCCATTGGGATATCATTTGTTGCCCGCAACAAGGGAAAAAATTTGCAAGGGAGAGTATGTTGACATATTTTCACTGCTTTTTCGGGAACAAGAGAGCTCCGAAAAAGAAAAAGGGATGGAAAAGGAAGCGGAAAGGATCAAAAGGAAGAAAGTGGCCCGTACATGGGCCAATTGGCTTCCTGGATTTCTTATATACATGGGGGTCGTGCTCCAGCGTTTCCCAGGAAAAGGAGTTATTTTGACTAAGTACCTCGATATGATTTATCGGGCTTACTCAGAATACGAGGGCGCAGCCTGGTTGGCTTATGATGAGTCATTTCGCCGTAGAGCGGCCTTTGATCACGCCCTTCGCTGGGATTTAAAGGATAACGACTTGTGGCTGCAGTTTATGACACCGGCCAGACCAGGTTTCGGCGACAGGGCGGACAGCGGCCACATTTTGTCTAAACAACAGCCTGCGTCCACCTCTCGTGGGTACGCAGGCCAGGCGGTTCAACACCGCTCGCTCTGTTGGGATTTTAACAAGGGGACTTGCTCACGCAACCCTTGTAAATTCAGACATGATTGCCAAACCTGTGCAGGCCACCATGCCGCAATTAATTGTTTCAAAAATAAGCCCGGTAAATGGCCCGTTAGGGACGGACAGGGCGCCAGGCGTACCGGGGGACAACAACCTCCTGCCAAAGGGGCCCAGTCCGGTCAACCTTGAGCCCCTGAATAAGCTGTTAGAGCTTTACCCCAATCGGCGTGAAGCCTCATACATTAGTACTGGCTTTAGGGAAGGATTTTGCATTCCTTTTCAGGGTGTTAGGTGCGGTTCGTTGGCCAAAAATCAGAAATCCATCAATCAGTTTGAGGACATTGCAAAGGAGAAAATTGGCAAAGAAGTCATGGCAGGAAGGGTGTTGGGGCCTTTTGAAGACCCCCCAATCCCTCATTTACGGGTATCGCCTTTGGGAATAGTGCCTAAGAAAGCGCCTGGGGAATACAGGTTGATTCACAACCTGTCTTTCCCAAAAGGGGCTTCCGTGAATGATGCTATCCCGGAACAACTAAGTTCCGTCAGGTATGCTTCATTTGATTCTGCCGTGCGTATGGTAAGGAATAATGGTCCTGGGGCTTTAATGGGCAAATGCGATATAAAAACCTCGGGGCCAGCCGGCAGCCCACATTGCAAGTGCCTGATGGGCGAGTTTGAAGCTTTATGTGAGGAGCTCGGGGTGCCATTGGCGCATGAAAAAACCGAAGGCCCATCAGCCATTCTTAAATTTCTAGGTGTAGAATTAGATTCTACTTTGCAATGCTGCCGGCTGCCAATTGACAAGCTATCCACATTAAGGTCCAAATTGGCCTGCATTAAAAACGATAGAAAAGTATCTTTAAAACAACTGCAGGAAATAGTGGGGCACCTGAATTTCGCATGTAGGGTCGTTGCCCCGGGACGTGCCTTTCTGCGGCGCTTATGCTCCGCCATGTCTGGATTGCGCAAGCCACATCACAGAACAAGGGTCACCAGGTCCATGCGGGAGGATATTGCAGTGTGGCTGGACTTTTTGGAATATTTCAACGGAGTTTTATTCTGGAGGCAGGTGCTACTGTTAAAGACAGAATTTCAGGTTCATTCCGACGCATCAGGTTCATGGGGTTTCGGAGTTATTTGGGGAAGAAAATGGTGTGCGGAGCAGTGGCCAGAGGAATGGCTTTTAAACGGCACTTGCAAGGATCTCACCTTCCTGGAGCTATTCCCAATTGTGGTGGCGGCTCACGTGTGGGCCAGCAGTTTTGCCGACTCCACAGTTTTGTTCAGGAGTGACAACCAGGCCACGGTCCAGGTCATCAATTCTCTGTCTTCACGTAATCTGCGCGTCATGAACCTGGTTAGGAATTTTACCTTGCATTGTCTAAAATTCAATATTCTTTTCTGGGCAAAACATATACCGGGTTTGAATAATGATATAGCGGATGCTTTGTCCCGACGTCAGGTACGAAGATTTCGGGAACTGGCACCTTGGGCCCTCCCACAGCCGGAGAACATGCCTCCAGCTCTGTGGCAGACTGGAAGGTGGAGGTAGAGCAGGCTATATGGCAGTCCTTGGCGCCTAGCACCAAGGCCGCATACCAAGCAGCAGGTAGGGAATTTCAGGCCTTCCGCTTAGCCAATCAACTTCAACTCTTATGGCCCATTCCAGTGGACCACGTGTTGCAGTTTTGTGTAAGTGCCAAACATAGGGGACTGTCTATGCGCACGATTTCTCTCAAACTTGCAGCATTAGCATTTATTGCTAAAGCACGTGGCGTGGCGGATTGTACTTCGGATTTCCGAGTACGGAGGGCGCTTAACGGTTGGGCAAGGGCATCCCCCCGGGGACCGGATCCCAGACTGCCATTGTCACCTGACATTCTGATCGGGTTACAAGCTCGCTGGCCACTCCTTTGTCACTCACCATATGAGTCAAGCTTGTTTCACGCTGCGGCACTAACAACTTTTTTCGGGGCTTTCCGTATATCTGAGGTTTTGGCGTCATCTAAAAATGACGGTTCATCTAGGGCATTTCAATTCTCTGATTTTCGGCTAGGGCCAAGTGAGGTCCGATTATGTTTACGCCATTCCAAAACAGATCAAAAGGGTCGGGGGCATTGGATTTCCTTATTTCCGTCAACAAGCGAGGAATTATGCCCGGTGCGAGCTTTGGCTGCATTTTTGGCTATCCGAGGGGTTTTTCCGGGTTTCCTGTTTCAGCACCAGGACTTATCTCCCCTCACCAAATATCAGTTTTGGGCTGTGGCAAGGAAAGCGCTTGATGATTTAGGTTTATGCGGTGCAAGGTTTGGCACGCATTCGTTTCGCATTGGGGCTGCTTCAACAGCGGCAACTTTAGGTTTTTCCCGTTCACAGATAAAATCGCTGGGGCGATGGCGTTCTGCGGCATTTAAATCGTATGTGAGGCATTTTGCTACATAACCAATCGTGGTGGGTGCTAACGTCCTTATGTTTGTTTTAGATCCGCCAGCGGCTATGGCTCCACAGTGAGTTTCTATATGCGGCCACAGCATGGTGTTCTGGGCCAGCAAGCATGCAGCTAGTTCCAGCTGGGGAACTCAGCTCGGTTTAAATCAACACGCATCTATCCGTTGGCTCGGAAAACGTGGTATGCGGTGGGACGAGCTCATCCCCACCTTGCTGCAGCGGCACCCGACTTGGCTTCCCCCGCAGATTCTGCTTATTCATTTAGGGGGAAATGATCTGGGCCTCATGAAAGGCAAGGCCCTTATCTTGCAAGTTTTGGCTGATTTTCAGCAGCTCCGCCAGCGTTGGCCTCACATACGGGTCGTTTGGTCCTGCATCTTGCCCCGGCTGCATTGGAGGGTGGCACACGACCACCGCGCTATTGAGCTTGCCCGAAAACGGGTTAATTCTGCAATCTTTAAAGCCTTGGCTACGCATGGGGATGTTAGCATTCAACATTGTAATATTGGACTTTCCCGGAGGGAGCTGTATCGTCACGATGGGGTGCATTTGTCCCAAGCGGGGAATGATTTGTTCTTAGCTAACTTACAGGAGGGTCTTCTTAAGGTGCTCGGGGGGGGGGGGAGGGGGGGAGAAGTTCAAGCCGTGGCTTGACTTTTCCTGTGGCGGTAGGAGCGGGCATTTTTTATGTTTTTTAATGGTGAGCATTCACAGGCACTGTTAGGTGATGGGTAACGCCTGAGGGCCAACCACTGAGAGCCCTGCGGCATCAGTTGGGGGGATAAGGCTTACCTTTGGGGCCAACCCTTCTCGTCTACTCGGAGCCCTGCGGCGCGAGTGGAGACGACACTGGAAGGCCCCCCACCTCAGATTGGGGAAGCTCGGGGGGTGGCGAAAGCGCAGGCGCCACTTCTCGGGCTGTGAATGTCTCGCCCGACCCCTTCATTGGCCTGGCTGGCCATGCTAAAATGCCCGCTTAGGATTACCTCCCCCCCTTTGTTATCTGGCAAATAAAGTGGCCCTTGTTTATATCCCAATACTTGTGTCGCCTCATTATTTCTCGTCCTTCGCTCCGCAATGGCCTTTCCTACCCGGCTCGCTGGGTGGGGAGAGGTGGTTGCGAGCGAGGATGGGGTGAGGTGACGTTTTGGCCCACTATTTGCTGGGCCAGGATGGTGCCACCGGAGATGGGAGGGGTCTACAGCTATTTAAGTACAGGGACCCCTCCTCACCTCCACAGTTTGTTCCGCAGCTCCCTCCCGCCCTCCCCTGTTGTCAGTGTGGGTTCGCTGGTCGTCACTTTTGAGGCCAAGTAGGAATTTTTTGCTCACAATCTAACTTGGTTGTGAGTTTTTTCGCCTACTTCACACTGCGAAAGCAGGATGGGTGTTAATTAGGTTAATTGGCTATTTGGTCACTATGTGGGGCGGTAGGAGCGGGCATTTTTTATGTTTTTTAATGGTGAGCATTCACAGGCACTGTTAGGTGATGGGTAACGCCTGAGGGCCAACCACTGAGAGCCCTGCGGCATCAGTTGGGGGGATAAGGCTTACCTTTGGGGCCAACACTTCTCGTCTACTTGGAGCCCTGCGGCGCGAGTGGAGACGACACCGGAAGGCCCCCCACCTCAGATTGGGGAAGCTCGGGGGGTGGCGAAAGCACAGGCGCCACTTCTCGGGCTGTGAATGTCTCGCCCGACCCCTTCATTGGCCTGGCTGGCCATGCTAAAATGCCCGCTTAGGATTACCTCCCCCCCTTTGTTATCTGGCAAATAAAGTGGCCCTTGTTTATATCCCAATACTTGTGTCGCCTCATTATTTCTCGTCCTTCGCTCCGCAAACAGCAGGACTAGGACGACATCATGCGAGTCCAGCGCTGAAGAAGTGGAGCAAAGTTGAGGGGTGTGTGCTTAAAACTGCCCACGTGATAACAACCACAGAGAGATTAGGAATTTAGGGCCAATGTGCACAAGGTCATTTGGGTGGGGCCAGCAAACGCAGCCCTGTCCCCCTTTATTCTCTGTGTTCTTCTACATTCTTTCCTAGGTTAATTTTTGAATTTTCAAACAAGTTTTCCTTTGTGTGTATGTGTGTGCCCTGTCTCTCAGCTCATGCTAAGTTTCTCCCTTTCCCTTCAACTCCTCTGTTGTTTTATCTCAGCCCTTCTTATTTTTAGCCTGCCAGCAAGGATTTCTGTTTTTCTATAATACGTACTGCACCAAGTACATATTAGGTACTTCTAGAAATAATAAATTATTATTAAGATGAACAACTATGTTAGTAGTGCTCTGTTTGAAACCTTCTAAAGCTCATTTTCTGAATCTGAAATGGGGAATTTAGCTCAGTGAAATGAATAGCTCTCTCTCTCTTTTATAAGCAAAACTGCTTCGAGGTACTGCTCTGACATTTCATTCTTTATTAGTGAAGAGAAAATAAAAGACATTTTCTGAAGTAAGTGAACCACTTATCACTTGTCAACATGCTGCTCAAGTGCTGCCTCCTATGTGATCTTGGCACAGAACAACCACTAGTTTTAAAGGCACTGGTAATAGGAAAGACTTACAGAACTTCCATAAGTACAGCCATGTTGAGGATTAATAAACCATGGTTTTTGTTCTATCCTGGGTGTCATGGGGGATTTTCTGTAATTTTCTATAATGTCTGGAATTACATGCTTTCCCCTTTAAGGCTGTCATCGCCCCCCCCCCCCGCTCCAATTGGGGCCTTAAAAGGGAAAGTGTGTAATTGCTGGGCATTAAAGAAAAGACCCCAATTGGAGCAGTGTGTCGAGGGAATGACACATTTTCCCCTCACTTTAAAGCCCTGATTGGAGCAGAGGAGGGGAAAGAGTGCTTTCTGGGGCGTCTAGAAAGCACATCATTCCTCCCCTGCCACTGGGTGTCCTCTTTTTTTGGTTTCCCAAACATGGTCACCCTAGTCTGCCAAAGTGCTTGAGCATTTATTGTGACAGGGTTTAGGGATGGAACAGGTAAATCAAGTACATTTTGCTGACTGACTGACTCAATAGAAGAGTGTTCCTGTCAAATTCCTAGTTTATCTGGTTGGCTTCTATTAGCAGCCTAGCCATGACTCATGCCATATGCACAGCCATCTTTAACAGTGCGATGCTATGCATGTTTATTCAGAAGCAAGTCCCATTGTTTTTGGTGGTTCCTATTCTCACGTAAGTCTACATAGGATTAGAGGTTGATGTATATTCCTGTAGAAGTTACTCCTCAAATCTTATGGGCCTGCCCTCTTGGATTTGGCTGAAGAAGCACAATGCATGCGCCTTGCTGATGCACAAGAAAGGGTTGAAGATGGTGGTACTCATTCTTGCAGCCTGGATGATTTGTTTGGATGAGATCAAGCAAGCCAGAGACTAGGGAACCACTGATGCTATAACAGTTCATATTATGATATTTAATTGTGTGGGAATGCATAACATCCTCAGCTTCCAGTACACCTGCTTCTGCTTTGTAATGCAAGTCTGTTTCAGAGAGACTCCACTAACTGAGGAATGTAACAGAGCAGATGTTCTATTACAAAACTGACTGAGAGAGATGCATACAGCAAGGGTGGGGGGCTGGATTGGGCTCTGAGAGTGAGAGAACCACCTACCCAGCCCTCTGTGTGTCGACTGATGTAAAGGGGCATGGCCATTTGCTTCCCGGCTGCCAGGAGTCTTATTTGCAGTTTACATTAGGGATGGGAGAACCGGGGATGCTTGAACTTTCTGACGGCTAATCTACACCTGCAGCCCTTTCGATACGGAAGAGAGATGCTTCTGAATGTTCCCTGCTTCTGTGATTGGCACTCATGGAGCAAACAAAACTGATCTTTACCACTATTACAGGACTGCCATTGCAGTGCTTCAGCATGTGTATTGGTAGGAGTGGGCAGGGCTAAGCAGATGGCTACAGGCCAAAGTTTTTTTTTAATGATTAGTGAGGGATGCGCATGAGTGCAGATTTGCAGCCATGTATGGGGTGATATGAACTCCTTCGAATATGTGCTCCTGCACAGGGTATGCTAGTATTAAAAACAACAACCCACACTTGGCGGTGAAACATGCTGATACCCATCCAAAACATGTGGTGGAAATAGCAGACAGATCCACTCCCGCACACCTCCAATACCCATGGGCATGCCCATCACAGCTGATTGGCTGTTCGCTGAGCCCGGAACTTGTGACGAACAGCAACAGCATTGCAAAGGCGGGGGCACACTGCACACATACTTTGGAATGGAAGCAAGAGAGCCAGGAAAACTGCATCAAAAGCAGTCAGGACTATTCTGGTATAACTGAGAGGAGGAACCGAGATCACCATGGGAACAGGTGAACGTCATGTGTACCATTAGTGATGACTGCAACACAATCCTGCAATAAATGGCTGATTTAGACTCCCCTGAAATTTTTCAAATTTTACTTCAAAGTGCAGTTTGGCTTTGTTCTCATGATTGTGACCTGTTGTTCAGTTTATTCGAACGGGAAAAATGTGTATTTTGAGAAACCAGCATATTTTGAGAAAGTTGTGCATCTGAAAGTGTAACGTTACATGTCTATATATAACGAACTTGTGGTTATGGTTATGTGTCCCTGTTGTATCTCTGTGTTTTATGGAGAGTATTTCTGTGGTGAGAAAGATGAATGACAGAAAGAATGGTGGATTTGCATATGTGTGATGATTGGCTGGGTGACTGAAGGGGTGAAGTATGTGTGCTATATAAACTATGTGCTGGGCTGGGTGAGTCAGATAGACACAAAGATATAATTTGAGATAGTGTTTAGATCACAGCAAGGATTTTAGGGTTGAGAACTGAGAGAGGGGGAGGTGTGTCATAATTTGTGAAGTGATTGTTTGAGAGTATGATCTAGAGTACTGTGTATGAGAGAACATATTTTGATAGAGCCATTAAGAGTTACTTGTTTAATATTCAACAACTTATTACTGTAATTAATAAAGCTTTCTTCATTTATAAAATGCAATGCCTTCCTGCTGGGGTGAGAAGGGCCTTAGAGGAGGGCAGTTCTCTAGGGAGAAGGCAGGAATGCCACAGTCAAGTCTAGGTTTTGTGAATGCAAATGCAAGTTCACGAATTTGTGAACATTTGGGGGGAACATATGCTCCGATTCACCTTTAGCATTGTGAACAGGGCATTTTTGACTGATTTAAAAAGAAAACAAAATTCTTATACATCCCTGGTTTGTATTGGGGGAATTCACCAAATATTAAAACTGCCCTGGCTGATTTGGTGGCTGGAGGAAGGCTCAGTTGGGGACATTTCATTCAAACAGAGTCCTCCCCAGTGGGGAAGGCACCATGTAGGTGAGTTGGCCCCATGGTGGTCTGCAGCTCCTTCCAGTACCAACTCCACTTAGTACCATTTGAATCCCCCACAGCCCATGGCCCCTGCAGTGATCAGAGATAACAATGGGGATTTCCCTGTGTAGAAGTCATTGTTATATCTGATCACTTGGAGGAACAAGTGAATTGGACTGGAGGTCATATATATATATATATATCAGATTAAGTTAATTAGGATCTGATGTACCTCGTCTTTTACCAGCTGGAAGTTAGAAAATAGGTCATTCTGATGTCATGGTCAGCACAGAAGTACACTTTCTAAAAAGAGCAAAGTACTGTGAAAAAAGAAAGAAATGCAAAGTCTCCAAATATTGTAACATACTTTGAAGCCACCTGCTCTTACAAATGTGTCCCCAAAAATGGGATGAACTTACAGCTGTTCCGAGCCTTTTCGGCTAATTTTGTCACAGCTTCTACTAAAGAATAAATGTCTGTTACCCTCTTTTCTGTTGTTTTGCAAACAGATGGGCAATAGCCATAGCAACCAAAACACACACTGAGGTGTAGCTATTAGAGACATAGAAAAGCCTGCTGTCGGATATCCATTTGGTACTGAGGATACAGTTAAAGATGTGCGCATGAAAGAGCTAGCTTAAAAAAAAAATCCTCAGATGATGTTTATTAGAAGATTAATAACTCTTGACACAGAGTAACCAGTCTAGATATTTGTGTATGTCAGGGGAGAGCAGTCTGCAGGCTTAAACCTGTGGAGGTACCCCTTCCCACCAATACCATTCCAGGGTGTGGGGTGGTCTTCCCCCTGGATCTAGACCAGTGTCAGCATATTACACCAATGACAGCCACATAGATCTTAGAAAATGAATTGGGTGAATCTTCAGTTTTAAGCCATAGATTCCAGGTTCCTTTGCACATACAAGATCAGTATGAGACCAAAATAGTGACAGGAAACATGAATTCTCAACATGAAGAACCTACAAGCTCCACAGCACTTAAAAGTGAAAGGAAACTGCTGGTAGGTCAAAGGAATAACACAATTGGTTCAACTAGCCACTGGAAATTTGCATGCTTACAGATTTTGAAATATTGTTTAGAATACGGAAGAGCTAAACTATATTCCTTCCACTTTTGCATGCTTCATTCTGTTTCTGCATGAATCTGAGAGTACTTCTTTTAAAAAAAGATAGGTTGGAGTTTTGACCTCAGAGATCAATCAACTGCAGAGATTTTTGCTGGGGCTGGGAGGGGAGTTCTGCAGTCAGATGTCCCCCTCTATGGAAGATGAAGGATAACTATCAAATGGTTGAGTGGTATAAAGAGGTATGGGATATTGCTATTAATGACAAACTAACATGTAATATTAAAGTAGAAAAGGGAATATGTAATAGAAATGAATTTGAAAATATACGGAAATTATTTTTAGAGCATGTATTGTTGAGAGGGAAAGGACACAAACCTGTGTAAGAAGTATCACAATTTTGGAAAATGTAATGAAGAAGAATTGGTCCTGGTGAGGGGTGAACTTGGTGTATAAAGAATGGAAAAGAATGGTATAATTGTAGTTAAGAGCTGAAATAAAATAAAATTAAAATAGTAAAAAAAAAAAGATGTCCCCCTCTACGGATGGACTTCATCCTTGAAAGGGGGAGATCTGATATATTCTATGACCCTGAAATGCCCTCCGAAAGACCTTAGATTTGCCACCTAAAACTGCCAAGAACTGCATTGCAACATTCATAGAAATAAGAAATCCGGTGGATAGCTAGGTTTCAAATGAGATATTAGTCTGGGAGGTGCAGATCAATTCATTTTGTATGTTCATAAAGATCCAATTCCTCAAGCACCCCTAACACACAGGAAGATAGGTCAAAGTAACAAAAGTAATAACACCCGATTCTAGTTATTTTTCTATGTCTAGCATAAACAAACTAAGACCACTCTTATCCAGAAGTTTAGATCTACCCAACATTCCCATAATATTTAAAGAATGTTATGGTTTGACTTTTCAGAAGAGCAAAACATGGATTCCAAGTCACCCAAGTGCTCTTTAAAATGTGATTTTGCTTTTATGTGTATAATTTTTATGCTGCCTGTTATTCATTATGAGAATGTCTTTATTTTCATTGTCAGTTTTACTATGGCTTGCTTACAATATTTGTATGCTTTTCTGAATTCCTATTATTCTTCACATTTGTTTTGTCAAATTTCAGCAAGTCACCTTTGCATTTCATTTTCTTGTCAGTCTCTCTCTCTCTCTCTCTCTCTCATTTTTATTAGTGTCTGTTCTCAAAACAACACAATGATTGTATGTCTCTCTGCAAATGGGCCAATAGTGTAAACAAATTTTCAAAGGAAGCTTTATATAGGCATGCCTCTATCTGTTTTTTTGTTTTGATTAGCCTGTCATATCCATGTCCCTGCCAATATTCAATCCATCATTTGTTGTAAAAGAGACCTTTCTTACACAAACATGGAGTGACTGGTGCTGTTAAGTTGCAATAAATTCTGAGATCTGTCTGTACAAACTGGCACTTATCTGGTTTATCTTCATGCTCTGCATTCCTGGTCTTACGCTAAAAGTTTTGGGATAAAATGGTGTGTGATGAAAGACTTCTGTATAAATATGAGTTTTCCTCTTCCTTGCCCCCCTCCCAGCCTTACTTACCCTTAACCTGTTTAGTGGCTCTCTTCCCAAAGATAGTATGATTTGGTTTACATAGAGGGGGATGATAGAGGGAAACTCACTACAACAGGACCTCAGGATAGATCAGATAGACAAACTCCAAAGGATATAAGATCAAATGATGATCTGTCTCGCCCCCAATATGAAGATCAAATAACCCCAATTGATACAACTGCTAATATAGGTATCTTATACCCAGATATTACGGTGATCAAGAAGAACATGGATGGGCAGATGGATAGGATAACACTGATATCGGGAGAGAGGGAAAAAAATAATATTCCCATGGCAGATGATATGATTAAGATAAAAGGGAAGAAAAACATGATACAGGTCAATCCCGCTGTTTATGAAGGTAAATTAACATTGAGTCCAGCAGATGAAAACATAGACAATAGGGTCAGAAGGGATAATCCTCCCCCTATAAGAAAGACAAAGATAGATGAGGAATCACAAAGAACCGTCAAAACTGATTCAGGGAAAGAAATTTGCCACTCCCGGAAAGTAGAATTAACTCATACTGTACAAACATATACCTCCCTGCGGGTTGTGTCTTGGAACATCTCAGGCTGGGATAATAAACTGAAGGATATAGGATTTCGAGAATATTTATCTAAATTTGATATAATAGGTCTACAAGAAACGTGGCTGTGTAGAAATATAGAGTTCACAGGATATTGTTTCATCTCAAAGCACGTGAAAAAGATAGCTAAGAAAGGGAGAGTATGCGGTGGATTGGCTTTGGGGATATTGGTAAATCTGAAGCTAGAGGTAATAGAATTAGCTAACCCCTCACAAAATATTCAGGCTTTCCAATTGGATAAATATAAAGATATAAGATTGGTGTACATCAATGTGTACTTTCCTCTTAAAGGCTCAGCTGTATATGAATCCGATATGTGGGAACTGCTTGAAACTTTAATGCATTCAATAAACTCCCAAAATGATCCTGGGAGGATGGTTGTAAAGGGCGATTTTAATGCCAGGATGGGAGATGGATATTCGTGCGCCCAGCAGAAGATCATGTTAACAAATGAAGAAATTAATCACCTGCCAATAAGGAAGTCAAAAGATTTGGTATTTAATGAGGCAGGAGCCTCGCTATTTAAAATAATGTATAAATTTAATATGTATATTGTGAATGGCACTGGATATGATAACACTGCTGCGAATTATACTTACACCAATATGAACGGGGGCAGTGTTATAGATTATTTCCTATCTGATTTACAACTGGCTCCGTATGTAAAGAACTTTGCGATTGGAGACTGTCCAGAAAGTGATCATCAACCATTATTATTGGAGCTGATGGGGACACAGGAGCTAAGGAAAGAGAAAACTGCAGAAGTGCCGTATGCCCAACAGAATAAACGAAGATTGAGATGGGACAATACCCTGCAAAAGAAGGCACAAGAGGTACTATACAGTCGGGAGTGGATCTTATTAAGAGCCTCCCTACTTAATGCAGCCTCGCCAGACATTCTGCTCTCCTTTCAGAATATTATGCACAGATTGGGATTACTTTGTTCTACTTCTACACCAATTAAGCACAGATATCATCCAGAAAGCTGGTATGATCAGGAGTGCAGAGTAGCTAGGCGTAAACTCTGCTCTGTGAGCAGACAGGTAATGCATGAAAATCAGACACATTCTAGTGGCTTTAAGACGCGATTATAGGAAGCTCCTTAAAAATAAACAACTTCTATATACAAACCAAATATGGGCAGAGCTAGAGAGAGCAGCCAGAGAGAGAAATAAATCTAAGTTTTGGCAGTTGGTGGAATGTAAAATAAAGGAACCCAGATATGAAATAGTAGAGCCAATAATGATAGGGGAATGGGAGGAACACTACAAAAAAATCTATAACCCTGAGAGAATGATCTGTTGGGCCCAATCTTTAATCCCGAATATTCAAGAGCTTCCTTCGTGGCCAGCAGTCACCACTAATGAAGTTAAAAAGCTCATATTGAGCTGAAAAAGAGGGAAGGCGCCAGGGGAGGATATGGTTCCACCAGAGATCTTTCTGGAAAACACACAATGGTGGGCCCCGATCCTGGCTAAAATGTTTACATATATAAATCAAAATGGTTACTTTCCTGTGGGCTGGGCCCAAAGTATAACTATCCCAATTTATAAGAAGGGTGATAAGTCATGCCCGGCCAATTATCGTCCCATCAGTTTATTAGATGTGTCCCTAAAAATTTATACTAAGTCCCTCCTCTCGAAAGTAGAGGAATGGGTATATCAAAATAACATAATTGGGGATGAGCAAGATGGCTTCTGCAGTGGAAAATCAACAATAGATCAGTGCTTTATTCTGAATCATCTTATTGAAAAATATTTCAGAAAACCGAAGAGATATTTATATGCCACATTTGTAGACCTATCATCAGCGTTTGATAGGATTAATAGGGAAAGACTATGGCAAAAGTTGCTGTCGCTGGGAATCGATATGTGCTTGTTGATTTTGATAAAGAATCTTTATTCAAATACCTTCACCCGAGTAAGAACAGCAAGAGGTGGTCATCTGTCCGACGAAGTAGAAACCTCAATAGGAGTTAGGCAAGGCTGTCTTTTAGCACCAATATTGTTTAATATCTATGTAAATAATGTGATAGATGAGCTGGTAAATGACGCACATTTCCCAGTTTCACTGGGTCCAAGAAAACTGAATATATTGCGGTATGCGGATGATATGGTGGTATTATCACAAAATCTAGTGGGCATGAGAAGATCCCTTAAGGCCTTTGGGGAAGTATGCAATAAGGAATTTCTTAGTATAAATTATACATAAACAAAAGTTATGGTCTTCGGTTCGCATTATTCGCCCAAACATAAATGGTTACTTAATGGTTTCCCGTTGGAACAAACAAAAGTATTCAATTACTGAAGCATCTGTTATAAGCAAAATGGCACATGGCAAAACCATTTGGAGTCAATCAACTTGAAAGTAAACAGATCCATGCAATTGGTGTTAAAATTTGCTAGAGTTAGAGGGGGACAGATGGTAATGCCTGCTCTCAAGGTCTTTGCCGCGAAAGTCCTGCCACAGATAACATATGGAGCAGAAATTTGGGGCAATATGAATGTGAAACAACTAGAGGTTATCCAAAATAAGTTTATAAGATCATTACTAGGCTTCCCCTTGGGTACTCCCACAAGCTATATAAGGGCGGAATTGGGGGTACTTCCTATAGAATTTGCTATCTGGAAGACCATGTTTTTCTTTTACCTTAAAACAAAAGTTACAATAAACAAATTAGTTAGTTTATGTATTAGGGAGCAGAGAAATTTGCTTCCTGATAATAATTGGCTTCACAGATGTGAATGTAAACTACGATTTTTTGGAATGGACCCTAAAATAATACTGGGCGGGGATATACAACAAAACAGGGAGGTGATACGAGACACACTGCAGAGGTTTTACTGCAAAATGGATATGGATGCAATTAAAACCTCTAGATTTTCTAACAGTTTCCCCCATATAAAACGCCTGCATGAAGAAGAAAAATATTTAACAGAAATCACTACGCCTGGTCTTTGAAAAGCCCTTACTAGCCTGAGATTACAGACAATGACGTCCAACTTTGGAGAAGGAAGGAAAAATAATACTCCAAGGGAACAGAGATTGTGTATATGTGGAGAACAAGCTGTGGAGGATACGATGCATTATGTTATACACTGTAAATTATATAAGATCCCCAGGAATAGGCATTTAAATAGATACTTAGCCCAGGTGTCCCAATGTACAGATTTGGATAAAATTAAGTATCTGTTTACATCAATGGATAAAATGGTCATGTTGAACTTAGCTATATTTGCGATGAAGGCGATGAAAATTAGGAAAAAACAGGGAAGTTGAGGTGTAAATAAGCAGAATTAGTGTGAAAGGTGTATATATGTATAGAGATTAATTGCAGTTGTATCGATGTGGGTAATATAGGCTGTATATATTGTATTGTATTGTATTTTAACTGTATTTTGCAGCTGGCAAAAACCCTAATTGGGTTGCCATAATAATAAAGTGAAAGTATGATTTGGTATGAGAACGAACATAAAATGAGTTTTGTTGGATCAGACCAAAAGCCTGCCAAGTCCAGTATTCTGTTCCCACAGTGGCCAACCAGAAGCTTATGGGAAGCCCATAGCAAGACTTCAATGAAATAGCAACAATTCATATTCCTTAGCAAATATTACAGAGGATACTGCCTTTGCTACATAAAGTAATATCTAGCCATCATGACTAGTGCATGTTTTTGAAATCCTGGCTTTTACTGAACAAGCCCTAAAAAACTTGGGACCAGGATACCCGAGAGAGCGCTTTCTCACTTACTAACCTGCCCAGTCACTGAGGAAATCAGAGGGCATGCTTCTGGTAGTTCCACGTGGACCTATTGGAGTCCACCAGAAGAACAGCCTTTAGTGTGGTGGCCCCTTTTTGTTGGAATTCCCTGTCCCTGGAGGTTAGGCAGGTGCCAAAAGTGTGCTCCTTCCAGTGCCTCCTGAAAACATCTCTTTTCCAGGAAGCATTCCTTAACTGACCAGCCATGGTTTTTATTGGTATTCTGTTTTAAAATGAACAATTTTAATATGCTGTTTTAATCTTTTAATGTTTTACTATTTTATTTTTTTCTTCACCACATATCTATTTTAGATATGAAGCAGTATATAACATTGTAAATAAATAAATAAATAAATAAAAGTTTGAATTAGCTCAGAGGGGCTATCGCTTCCTCAATTATGTCTTAACCAATTGCTCCAGGCCACCTGCTTGCCTGGACACCCGAACAAATATTAGAGCTGTTGATCAACTGAAGAATTTCTGTTTATTATTCCTTTGCCTTTAACAAGGAGAACAAAAGGAAAGTTCATTTGTGCAACATTGGACTTAACCCATATTGAGCTAATAAGGTTGCAATCCTATGCATGTTTAGACAGAAAAAAAAAGCTGGCTGGGGATACTGGAAGTTGTAGGACTTTTTTCTGTCTAAACATGCATAGGATTGCACCCTAAAATACAGTACAATAATCATAAGTTGCGGTTTACCAATAACAACAACAAATCTTACAGATCTTGCAACCATACCACATGCCACCAGAGCAGCCTATATACAGTCACCACATTTAATAACTGTACAGGTAAATTAGTTACATTAAGCACATCTTTATTGCTATTTTCTCTCATTACATCAAGCATAGAGATTATACCTGCCTTTTTTCTTCGTGTCAGCAGTATTAGGCCCTATCAGTTCTGATGTCACCTCTCTTGACATCCCAGGCAAGTTGGATCTGTCCCTAGACTCAGTGCAAGGTTTGATCAGTTCTAGACCAAAGACTGCGAAGAAGAGACATCTTTTCACACCTCCATGTTAGTTGTTCAGTTTCCAAATAACATAGGCTTGTTTAAACAGCAATGTGTCCACAATATTTGAAAAACAACAACACAGAATTGCTGGCCATTGGTTTTGAATATCTACTGTAAGCAACTCAGAGAACCTTCTGTTATGGGTTGGCATACTAGTGTAATAAATAAATGAAAAATAAACAACAAAGTACATGAATAAAGAAATGTGTTTGGAAGTGTATGTGAAGACCATCTGTTCACAGGTACCTACACCACCTTTAATCTTATTATAATAATGAATGCTCACAGGCTTGGATTTATTGTCTGAGATTAATAGATCTTTATACATTGAAGAAATGGGAATCAATCACTGTCACTTCTTTGGAACATAATCAAAAAGTGCCACGTCTTTTTGAAAACCAAAAATGCTGCTATTCACATGTATAAATTGAATTAATACTGTGGCCTTTGTAATACCCATTATGTCATCTTTCCTCCTATTGCTTGCTCTTGCAATAACTTGGAGGAGAAGAAGATGTTCTCTATGACTCAAAGAATGTCCACTTCATCGATGTGGTGAAGTAGGCTCTTGCCTAACAAAGCTCATGCCACAATAAATTTAAGGAGGGGTGGGAATCCAAGTAGAAATAAAAGACAAATTTCTGCTGTTGTATTGCTAAGCACAGTATAATTAATCACTGTGACAATTAACACAGGAAAATATAGGATTTTCCATCATCCAGTATCTTCGTAGAGGGCAAATCTTGTCTACTGTGCTATGCAAGAGATGATAAAAAGTCTTGATCATTTCCATCAGCATTCAGACTATGTATTTATGAATCTTTGTTGACATATAACATCTTGCAGTCACTTGTGTACACTGAGAAGCCAAGGGCAGCTGGACACTGTTTACTGGTCATTAAAATATTGGATTTATTCTGGCAGTCTTTCTGATACAAAACTTTCCCTTCCTATTTTTGTGGAAATACAGTCTGTTTTAGGGCTGTATAGAACTCATTGCAGATTTCCTATGGATTATCTCCTGCCTTCCCCTCTTCCCCCCACCCAAAAAAGCTGGATTTATGTGGAATTATTGACTTTCCAAAGAAAGACTTAGAAAGCCCTAGAGGTCTTCTCATCACATTATTTGTCCAAGACCCCTAGGTACCGGCTTGCACAGATACTATCATTGGCAAATGGCAGCTTGTAAAAGCATCTCCAAAGGTCCTCATGCCACCATTAAAGACTTATTTGAATGACAGGAATGTGGAAAGCATTTGATCCATGACATATCGGCTGCAGATAATGCAGGGAACATGATCTTTCTCTGTATACTTGGTGCATTAAGAGACAGACTATGTGGCATCAAAGGAATTATAGTTCCCACATGTGGTAGCAGCCAGACCCTATGTTTGCCTAAATAGCACATATTGAGCAAACCGATCCTAGCTCTGTAGTAGAGTACATAGTTTCTATACAGAAGATCACAGGCATCTCCAGTTAAAAGGACCAGATAACAGGTAATGGGACTCACATCTGCCTATGACCCTGCAGAACCAGGCTAGATGAACAAATACACTGAGTTGGCTTAAGGCAGCTTCCTGTGTTCCTACCAGTATACAACTTCTTGGGAATAGTGGAGAAGGCCTATCCATGCACAGAGAGCTGTAGGTACTGCAAAATTAGCACTCTTCTCTATACAAATGGCCTCCTGTAAGTAAGGATGGGTGAGAATTTCATTTCATTTCATTGTTTATGCATTGTCATAGAATCACAGAATAGTAGAGTTGGAAGGGCCATCAAGTCCAACCCCAGTTCAATGCAGGAATCCACCTTAAAGCATACTGGACAGATGGCTGTCCAGCTGTATCCTGAAGGTCTCTAGTGTGGGAGAGCCCACGACTTTCCTAGGTCATTGGTTCCATTGTTGTTCTTCTCTAACAGTCAGGAAGTTTTTCCTGATGTACAGCCAGAATCTGGCTTCCTGTAACTTGAGCCAATTATTCCATGTCCTGCACTCTGGGATGAGTTCCTAGCCCTTCTCTGCATGAAAACCTTTCAAGTATTTGATGAGTGCTATCATGTCTCCCTTCAGTCTCCTCTTCTCCAGGCTAAACATGCTCAGTTCTTTCAGTCTCTCCTCATAGGGCTTTGTTTCCAGACCACAACATTTTACCATCATTTCCACATATCTTATATTAAAAATGATATTAAAACAAACTGATTATGAGGGAAACTAAAATTGACAAATTAATCCCTCCAGGCCCAAGGTTTGGGTGCTTAGATCTTATGAACCTGGGACTGAATTCTTGTATATTCAACCATGTTAGGGCTAAATTAGGATTACCACCTTTTTTCTGATAGGCTCCTCATCTTAACAGCTCTATGGCAGGTACAACACGGTCCTCTTCATGCTTGGAAAAGGACCAGGCCAAAAGTTGCATATGGCTGGTGCAGATGGGTGAGATTTTGATTCAGTTTGGTTTTTGCTAAGAATTTACCAAAATTTGCAAACTTTGGGAGAGAAATAATTTAAGATTATTTTTTAAAAAAACACGAAGTGGGGAAAAGTAAAACTGGCAGATTTGTCCATCACTACCTTATATAATGCAGAGGATGACAGCAACCACAATTCACCCAGCATCTCAAAACCATTTATCATTGTTTGAAGGGCCATTCTAGGGGATTGATTGAGATCCATCTTGGACTAGAATGGGCTGAAGTCTGGTCCAAAATGTATCTGCAGACTACATCTATATTTTTACAATTTATTTGATATCCCCTCTTTAGAAGCTTTGTGAATTGCCTTAACCTGATATAGACAGAATAACAAATCCTGGACTTTTTCCCCCCAAATATGCATTGAGTTTTGCAGTCTCTATATGGTAAGAATCAAATACATTATTTGAAGGATCACAGCATCTTGTTGATTCCAAAGCCAATCCTGATAACATCTAGTGGACTCCAAAGCTTGTTTGAAGTGTGCTGGCATGAGGGACCATCAAATGTTGGATTCCTTTAGACTACATAGCTTCAATTGATTGATATAGCTAGACTAAAAATAATACCTTATCTAAGGCCATGGCTGAGGAAGTGGTTATATCTAGCTCTCTCTCTCTCTCTCTCTCTCTCTCTCTCACACACACACACACACACACACACATACTGTATGCACTATTCCATATAATAAGAGCCAGCTCCAGTTTTGAGGGGCCCTGGGCAAACTGAACTCTTGCGTGGGCCCTCCTTTACGAATGACTTTAATTTGCTGTAGTGTCAGTGCTTCAGGGGTCACTGGCAGCTGGATGTAGTCACTATTTTAATTATCCAATGTGACACAATTACACCCAGAGTGACACAAGGTTGGGGACATGGTTGGAATTTAAAGGGGTGTCCAGTTCAGACAGGTGAGAAAAAGTGCCATGTGCCAGGGCAAGTATCAACGGTGCACCCTGCCAAAGTACTGAGACCCTGGCAGATGCCCAAAGATGCCAGGTGCTGATGCTGCCCTTGTATATAAAATGCACCCATAAGGAAGCATTTACATGACAGAAGTACATGCTCTACTACTAATTCTCATGAATGCTTAGATCATCTTCACACATTACTGAGAAATCAGAGAAGGTGCACTAGTATTTCCCTTCATGGGTAATGCGCAAAATCATCTTGCCAACCATGCCCAGCTACTAACGCATCTTCTATATAATATGTGAACTGGTTCCTAGAGATAAATTCCACACCCAATACCAGCAGTCTGTGTTCAAGCCCATGTGAACAGAACCACTGTCTTTGTGCTTTTTTCTGGAAACCAGTTTATAAATATGTAGTTCAATTTGCAGACACATGATAAGTTTCAAACAAAACAACGCTTTCAGCATTTTTAATGTGTCTTTATGAGTAAAGGGAAGGGAAACAATAGAGATAATAGAAAGTTGGTAAAGTAGGGACAGAAAAAAATAACAAGCAGTATGAGGTTTTTTTATTATTGTTATTCAAAGCACAAAATGATGAATGTGTCTGACCTTATTAAGTATATTAAATCCTTTCCCACCCCTTTGTAAAAGAAAATAGTTTTTACACTTGACTACATCTGATCCGCATCCATTCACAAGCTAAAGCAGCAGACTGGAAAGACATCAGCTAATACTCCATTACATTGGTTTCTTTTCTGTTCTTTTTTTAATAAACAGACACAGGGAAAGTGGCTGTAGTTTACGATTTCACTGTGGCCAGCTTAATTGGAAATACTTTCTTTATCTAGAGCAAACACTGGCTCTTGCCCAGAGTTGTTTTTATTAAGTTCCAGGCTTGGATGGTAACACACAGCTAATTTTAAATGGAATGGGTGTCATCCACTCAAAGTTGAACACTATGAAGGCCGCAGTCTTATGCCTACTTAGTTAAAAGCAAGCCTCACTGAGCTCAGCTAGGCCTACATCTCAGCAAACGTGCAAAGAACCAGACTTAACCCAGTCTCACAGAAATCAGAGGAAGAATTGAAAGGGGCCTATAATAGGGTGACCAGATAAAATCCAGGTCAGGGCTCATGTAACTTTAACAGTTGTAGAGAAAAGGGAATTTCAGCCAGTGTCATTTATATGCAATTAATTCCTGGTGAAATTCCCTCTTCATCACAAGAGTTAAAGTTACATGAGCCCTGACCTGGATTTTATCCAGTCAGCCTACCTATAAGGCCATCGGGACTCATTAACTTGGCCTGAAGGGGTTTGCGCACTGGGGCTCAGTGGTAGAGCATCTGCTTTGCATGCAGAAGGTCCCAGGTTAGGATTCCGGCATCTCCAGGTAGGTCAGGAAAAACTCCCACCTGAAACCCTAGGGAGCTGCTGCCAGTAAGTGTTGACAGTACTGGGCTAGACGGACCAATGGTTTGACTCAGTATAAGGTAGCTTGCTATGTTCCTATGTTCCTAAGATGACAGTACAAATAGAACAGGCAATGCCCATTTAATTTTAATATGTAAATATTGATGGTAATATAGATGGTTCATTTTGGAATGACCAGGCCTTGCTGGCCATTCCAAAATTAATGGAATGTTGCCATGAAGTACACAGATGGCAGGCCTTCTTTGTAGAAGTACCCGCCATCTGGAAAACCCTCCCTTGTGTAGTTCGGGAGGCAGAAAATGTGACATTGTTTAAATGCTTCCTGAAAACACACTTGTTCACCCAGGTTTTTCCTGGGCTGTATGTAAATTAATTATGCCCCTCCTTTTACTGCTCCTTGAATTTTTACTGTAGTTGGAAGTGTTTTCAATGCTATGTTTTAATGTTGTGCTTTTAATATTGTATTTTTAAATTATGTACCACTGAGAAATTTTATTATATTCAGTGATATGCAAATCCCTCAAATATGTTTTTTTAAAAAATGTCAGAGAGAACTTTATGGTCTAGATTTAAGCATCCCTTGCCACAAGGCTAGCTTTAGGAATTGGCAAGCTCAGCTGGAGCCTGCCCCACACGCTCACCAAGTTCTGATCACCAAGCCCCACTTCAATGAGCCAGGCTGTGCAAACCTTTGCCGAGTTGTCTGGAGGCTCACGAGACTCCCAAGCCCTCGGCAAAGTGCGATTTCTGGGGCCACCACAAAGTGCACAATTAGCCTGGCTATGTCATTAGCATGGCTTGGGGAATTGCACATTCCCCCCAGAAAGCATGCTTTGCTTCCCCCCTTGTTCCAATCGGGGTCTTAAAGCCCCTTTTAACACAAGGCTGCCTTGTGTTAAAAAGGACCTTTAAGGCCCCAATTGATGCAAGGCGGGGGGAGAAGCATGCAATTTCCCCAAGGCTGGGGAAATCACGTATTTTAGGGTGACCAGATCGCTCAGGGTTTCCCGATCCTAACCGGGAAACCTGGGGTGATCCGGGCCAACCGGGGGGCAGCGGGGGCAAACCGGGGCTGCGGGGGGGTCACGCGGCGGCGGCAGGCAGCGGGGAGCGGCGGTAGACCTGGTAGGTCTGGGCTGGGTTTTGGGGGGGATGGGGGGATTGGTGGTGGGGTTTCGGGAGGGGGGACCCCCCCGCCACCACCTGCCGGGGCGTCCGCTTCCCTCCGGTGCTCGAATCTACTGAGAAACAGGCTTCGCAGCCTGTCCCTCAGTAGCACGCCGGGTGATGATGTCATCACTCGGCGTTCTACTGAGGGACAGGCCGCGAAGCCTGTTTCTCAGTAGATTTGAGCACTGGAGGGAAGCAGCTGCCCCGGCAGGTAAGTAGGGGAGCCCTCCCGCCTCCTGTGTCACACTTCTTACCTGCTGGGACTGTCCGCTGGTGCTCGCGGGCGCCAGCGGACGGCAGCAGACTTCACCAGCAGGTAAGCCCCCTCCCCCCTCGATGTGTTTTTCTTGGGCGGGTGGCTTGGTGGTGGTGGGGTTTGTTTCAGGTGGGGGGGTGGCGGGGGGGGGTTCAGATCTCACATGTCAGGTGGCCTTTTATATATATATATATATATATATATATAATGTTTTTTGAGGGGGTAGGCACGCCCTCTTTGGGCGACCATTTTGGGTGGCCATTTTGGACCGGGATTTTGGGTTCCAAAATCCGGTCACCCTAATGTATTTTCTCCCTCCACTCTAATGGTGGCTGCCATTAGTGTGGAAGAAAAAAATATGTGATTTTCCCAGCCTTGGGAAAATTGCATGCTTCTCCCCCCTCCACTGATGGGAGCCTTAAAGGCCCTGTTAAGGCCCCATCAGCATACGGTAACAGAAGCACACAATTACCCCAAATCTGGGGAAATCACGTATTTTCTCTCTCCACTCTAATGGCAGCCACCAAGACTCCTCTTGTCTTTCATAGAATAATGGAATAGTAGAGTTGGAAGGAGCCTATAAGGCCATCAATTCCAACCCCCAGCTCAATGCAGGAATGCACCTTAAAGCATGCCTGACAGATGGTTGTCCAGCTGCATCTTGAAGGCATCTAGTGTGGGAGAGCCCATGACCCCCCTAGGTAATTGGTTCAGTCAGGAATTTTTTCCTGATGTCCAGCCAGAATCTGGCTTCCTGTAACTTAAGCCCATTATTCTGTGTCCTGCACTGTGGGATGATCGAGAAGAGATGTGCGCCCTCCTCTGCATGACAGTTTTGCCTGGGATAGCCCCTGGGTGCTCCCTGTGAGTCCAAATGACGCACAGAGTGTCCCGGGGGAGGGGGATTTGCCATGGGATTTTCCAGGGATAGATGTGTCCAGTTGCCCTGGGTGCTGCCGCACTTACGTGAGAGTAAGCACAGCAGCAAACTGGGCATGGAGCTGCACCACACGGCTCTGTGCCCAGCAGGGGAGGGTTGGCACCAGTTTCACCACCCCCAGGGGGGCAGGGGGGGTGGGGGCCATCATGTACACCTTTTTTTTTTTAAAAAAAATGACTTACATTTTGTGGAGGAGTGCTCCTGCATTCTTTCCATGTAAAGAAAAAATGGCGGCCATGACATGCGACGGCCCAGAAGGAACCCGGGCCATTGCACAATGACATGTGCATTAGGGTGATAAACCTGGAAGCTGGCACTTCTGGGTTCGCTGCCCCACTGGCCCTCTACACCCGTCTGGTGTAGAAAGGGCCTCAGTCTTTCCTCGTAGGGCTTGAGCCCATTAACTTGAGCCCATTATTCCGTGTCCTGCACTCTGGGATGATTGAGAAGAGATCCTGGCCCTCCTCTGTCTGGCAACCTGTCAAGTATGTGACGAGTTGCTATCATGTCTCCCCTCAATCTTCTCTTCTCCAGGCTAAACATGCCCAGTTCTTTCAGTTTCTCTTCATAGGGCTTTGTTTCCTGACCTCTGATCATCCTAGTTGCCCTCCTCTGAACCCCCTCCAGCTTGTCTACATCCTTCTTGAAGTGTGGTGCCCAGAACTGGATGCAATACTCAAGATGGGGCATAACCAGTGCCAAATAGAGGGGAACCAGTACCTCATGCGATTGATGCAGCCCAAGATAGCATTTTTTTTCTTTTATTTTCTTGGCAGCCACATCACACTGTTGGCTCATATTCAGCTTGTGATCTAAAATAATTCCAAGATCCTTCTTGCTTGATGTATTGCTGAGCCAAGTATCCCCATCTTGTAATTGTGCATTTGGTTTCTTTTTTCTAGGTGTAGAACTTGGCATTTCTCCCCATTAAATTTCATTCTGTTGTTTTCATCTCAAGGCTCTAGCCTATCAAGGTTACTTTGAAGTTTATTTCTGTCTTCCAGGGTATTAGCTGGAATTGTGTCATCTGCAAATTTGATAAGCATTCCCTGCACTTCCTTGTACAAATCATTAATAAAAATGTTGAAGAGCACTGGGCCCAAGACTAAACCCTGCGGTACCCCGCTCGTTACCTCCCCCAGTTTAAGAAGGTACCATTGATAAGCACCCTTTGAGACCGATTTTGTAGCCAACTGTGGATCCACCTAATAGTTCCATCTAGCCCACTTTTAGCTAATTTGCTAATCAGAATGTCATGGGGTACTTTGTCAAAAGCTTTGCTGAAGTCAAGATATATTCTGTCCACAGCATTCCCACAGTCCACAAGGGAGGTTACCCAATCAAAAAATGATTTCAAATTAATCTGGCAGGATTTGTTCTTGACAAATCCATGCTGGCTCCTAATAATCGCTGTATTGTTTTCAAGGTGCTTACATAATCTGCTCCAAAATTTTCCCAGGGATGGATGTCAGACTAACTAGTCTGTAGTTCCCAGGTTCCTCCTTTTTGCCCTTTTTGAAGATAGGGACAACATTAGGGTGACCAGATAAAATCCAGGTCAGGGCTCCTGTAACTTTAACAGTTGTAGAGAAAAGGGAATTTCAGCCAGTGTCATTTGTATGCAATTAGTTCCTGGTGAAATTCCCTCTTCATCACCACAGTTAAAGTTGCAGGGGCCCTGCCTTCTTTTGTATATGGTCAATCTGGTATAGTGCCTGCAACTTTAACTGTGGTGATGAAGAGGGAATATCACCAGGAACTAATTGCATACAAATGACACTGGCTGGAATTCCCTTTTCTCTACAACTGTTAAAGTTACAGGAGCCCTGACCTGGATTTTATCTGGTCAGCCTAGACAACATTAGCCCTCCTCCAGTCATCTGACACTTCACCTGTCTTCCATAATTTTGCAAAGATAATAGACAGTGGTTGTGAGAGTTCTTGTGCTAGCTCCTTTATTACTCTAGGATGCAGTTTATTGGGCCCTGGATATTTGAACTCATTCAAAGAAATTTGGTATTTCTTGACCATTTGTTTATCAATCTCAAGCTGCAATCTTGCCCTTTCAGCTTGTACTTCACTTTTTCCAGGGGGGCTATATACCCATTTTTGGGAGAAGACTGAGCCAAAGTAGGAATTGAGCACTTCTGCCTTTCCTTTGTCATCTGTTATCAATTTGACATCTTCATTGACTAGTTGAACCATCATTTCTTTCCTCAGTCTTTTACTATGCACGTACCTGAATAAAGCTTTTTTTTGTTGGTTTTAGTATCCCTTGTTAGCCTCAGCACATTCTTAGCTTTAGCCTTCCTGACCCCATCCCAGCACTTGTGTGCTACCTGTCTGGTCTTCCTTCCACTTCGTATATGTGTCCTTTTTTGTTTTCTGGTCATCTTTAAGCTTTTTGTGGAGCCACGTCGGTTTCTTCTTCTTTTATCTTTGTTCCTTGGTGGAATTGTTTGTAATTGTGTCTTTAAAATTTCATTTAAAAAAAACAACTCCCACCCATCTTGGACTCCTTTTCTCATTAGAGTCATTTGTCATGGGACCTTACTTATCACAGTTCTGAGTATATTAAAATCAGCTTCCCTAATTTCCAGAGTATGTGCATGGCTATATTCAGCTTTTGCTTCCTTTAAAATCAAGAACTCAAGTATGATTTGGTCACTTTCCCTCAGAGTTCCTGTAACTGCCACTTTATCCACTAAGTCATCCCTATTGGTCAGTATCAATTTAAGGATAGCTGATCCTCTAGTTCCTTCTTCTACTTTCTGTAGGAGAAAGTTATCAGCCACGTGTCAGGAATTACTTGGAGAGACCACTTTTGGCAGAATTTGTCTCCCAACAGATATCGGGGTAATAGAAGTCTCCCATTACTACTACATAACACTTCCTTGACCACACCTACCACTGGAATGCAGGACCTGAGAAACTTGAGAGCTTTTCCAAAACATAAGTTGGCGTTCGAGCTGAAAAATGTTCAATGCGTCTGCTTTAGAGGACCAGTTGGCTGCTACCAGAAGAAAACCAACAGCTCTTTGTGATGCAATACTTTCCATATATTACCTATGATGGAAAGCAACACCATCAAGGGGGCTGAGAAAATGATATGGGAGAATCCTCAAAACCTCCAACCAAAAATACTCTGCCCAAAGTCTTACCACCTCATTTGAAACCAGCTACCTAAGCCCCCACATTCTATCCAACAGTGGGAAGAGAAAGAAAGTGAATTGTTCATATAATGTAATTTCATCAGGATATAATGCCATCAGTGAGTAACTTCAAGAGGTCACCACTTTCACTTTAGGTAAAATTATTTTAAAGGGCTGTTGGAACCTGTATGATGGGAATAAATTTAGAGTGCAGAGAAAGTAAGCATTGTTTGCTGCTTTTATACACCTACCCCCCCCTCCAAAAATAGAGCTACATCAGTGGTCTTACCATGTGATAGGAAAGAGGGAGGCTGTACACAAATCAGTGATGAATTTTTCTGCTATCATTTCTTTCTAGTGTAGCAGTTTGATTTGGGCATTGAGGGGGTGGGGAGGGAAGGATTTCCTATTACAGCAATTCATGCACTGATTCAAAGGCCACAGGAATGAGTCAGAAGCATGCTTTCCATGTGCACTTCACTGACCTTAATGCTGGCCTTGTAAAAATAGGATTATAAATGTTTGTCATTTTAATCGCTTTTCTATCACAATGCTATAATCAAGCCTTAACATCAATCTAGGCTCACTTGCAATAAAGTACTGAAATTGTGATCTCAACAAAACCTGGCATGCAAAATAACTCTGAACACAAGTGGGGGTGAGTACCGCTTGTAAGGAAGGAAGCTTTTATTTACACAAAAATGTCTTGGCAATTAAAGTGGTAGGAGGTACAGAAAAATAAATCACTAGATGGCAAAATTAATTTGATGTGGAATTTCAGATTGTTGCAATCCTGGTAATATATAGCCTGCTAGTATTACCTTGAACTGTAATTTACTTCCTTTTTTCATTTCCCTCATTTTGCTTCTACAATGTAAGTATAAATGGGAGAGCAAGCACAAAATTATGTTTCTGTTCTTCCTTCTGAGGCTCCACATGCTTAAAAAATGTTCTCTGAAAACTCTAACATTTAGAGCTGGGGTAATTATTTAAATTTATAACCCTCTCTATACCTGAAGGATCAAAGTGGTTCGGATCATTTGCAAGAAGAAAATATTAAAATGTAAATACACAACTGTAATACTGTTATCCATAGACAGGCATCGTAATGGTCTGGTGTCCAATTCCCTTATTTTACAACAATTGCTTTAAAGTGAACATAATGACTGGGATAACCTTATCGTATGTAGATCCAGGTAATTTCCTTTTCTCTACATGTCCTATACTAATGATACATCCTATTTATCCTTTTCTGCCAAGGCTTACTTTTCTTTCACATTTCACAGTCAGGTCTACCATGTGATAATTTTACCTTAATACAATTGCCAATTATTGGATTTCATAGTTACTGCAAAGTGAAAAGTTTGGGAAGTTGGATACAAACAACTCCTGTGTGAAACCCTCAGGCTGATTATGAGCTAAGTCCAAACTCATCTGAAGCTCTGGTTTAGCTCATAACGGGTTTCTCTGTAATTTCTGCCTATCACTGCCCCTTTCCTTATTTCTAAGACCCAAGGTACACATTACTTTGAAGATGTAGCTAGCATCTATGTGACCAGGATCAGACCAGATAGGGGCAAAAGGTTAATGCTGCCCTTCCTCACACACTAGCGTCCCGATCTGGATTTCCATTTCTCTTGCACTTATATTGAGCCAGATAGATCAATTATCTGACTTGGTATAAAGCAGCTTCTTATGTTCCTGGCCAGATCGACACCAAGCAGGATATGACATTTTGAAACCATTTTGAAAACTGTATATGGAGTGTGTCCTGGGCCCCAACAGTTGTCAGTACTGTTATAAACCAGTTTAAAGCAGTAATGTAGATTCTGCCCCTGTTGTAGGCAAAAAATCTGAGAAATAGTCTGACAATGTTTGATACTCTTCCCTTCCCAAACTTTCAAAAAGGCTGGGTATATACTTATAGATTTCGTAGCATCCATTATAATCTGATTATAAAACAAGACCCTACCATAATATATCTATCAATCAATCATCTATTTATCTATCTATATATATACACACACACAAAGATCAATGCTTAATTTGGGCCTGAATATATATTGTAATATGGATTGTTCTGTGTAGTTATTTACACTTCTACTATGTGCATAATTAAGTGAAAAGTTCATTTACACAGCTATAAAAGAGAAGAACCATATATTTCCAGAACAAGTGCCTTTGATGATAAGATCTATATTTCTTTGGCTTCAGTTCCATTCACAGTTACCTAGAAGTAAGTCCCACTGAACTCAATAAGGCTTACTTCTGAGTACACATGCATTGGAGTGTTCAGTTTATGGTAAAGGATGTATGTACTTTAATTGTTAATTTATAGTTACAGAAATGTAGTGATGAAATCTTACAATCTAGTAGTATAACTTTAATTTTAAAAGCATAATTTTAATTCCAAGTATCTGTTGTCTTTGTGAGAATATATATATATATATATATATATATATATAAAATTCATGTTTCAATGGCTTAAAAAGTAGAATTTTTTTGCCTCTGAAGGTGCAGCACCTATGCATATAGGAATCCTGTTTGTTTGTTTGTTTCCAGTCAAGGAGTGAGAGGCCTGTACACTCTTCCTATGATGCTCCCACCCAGTGTGCTCCCGCAAGATCCAACACTTTGGTAATGTGCAGTGCAGAGCAAAAGGAAGGGCTGAATAGGAGGTGCCCACAGACCTCCCACTTACCAGGATGTCTTGGCACACTGCTTCTGTACATGAGGAGAAAGAGGAGAAACTGGACCCTGTTGACATCTAAAGGATCCCTTACGTATGGACATCACACCTGTGCGCATGGAAGGATTATGCCCTAGATGGCAATTCAATCCCTGCCTACAGCAGAACAGCAACATTTCTTTATGTTACAAACAATTAGTGTACATTGTAGCTAATAAAATGGCTTTAAAATATTCCCTGCCATAAGATGGTGTTTGATGGTCGCACCACTTAAAGATTGTTTCATTTACAAATCAACGTATGGTTGCATTGATCTACGTTTGACTGAAAAATGGCACACTTTTTATGCTGGAGAATTTTGTTCTAATATCACCCCCCTCCACTCCAGGTAAAGTTCTAATGAAATGCAGCATGAACCCATGTGCTGAACTATACCTTCTGTACGATGTTGTTCATCATTGCCTTAGGTAAAACACTTCATTTTTTATGATTTTAAAAGGTAAAGTGTAACCTCTATGAAATCCAACTTGTAATAAATGTGTCCAATATATAGCATGAGAAAACTTAAGGAGTGATTTAACACTGACATGTCTAGGGATTGCATAAAGCCACGCCAAATATATTGATGTCAGAATAGCCAGAGGATGAAGAATAGGGCACGTGCATTGCGACGGGAAACTTTCTACCAATTCCATCACATTGGGAATGCAGTGACTATCCTTGGTTTGGGTCCCAAAGCTACATTAGGCAGTTAGAAGTACATGTTCCAAATGAAGCAGCAGGATTCTGAATAATTGTAGTGAATCAGTAAAACAAAAGCAAATAATAATAATATTAATAATAATAATAATAATAATAATCCATGTGACAATGTGCTATTAAGCCTGATGATCAGAATGGGGAAAGATCCACAACAGTGCAATCTTTTGAGCAATTGCCAAGCACCATGTACTATCAGGGCCCAATCATCCATTTTAGGGAACAGTACAAATTTGTAACATGAGCCCCCTCCAGCGTACATACCACGACCCCATCCAGTCCATGCAGTCCCATGGGTCATGAAAGAAAAGTTTCTATCTCAATTATGAAATTACATTTTCTTTATTTCTGAGCGTAAGACGGACCACTTGCAAGGCATCCAGAAGGCCCACACCTTCTTTCATCCTCTAGATGGGATGGGAAGGATCAGGATCTCTTTAAATTAGGGATGTGCATCGTATTGGATATGATATCCAATACCAATTAAAATTGGGGGAAATTGGACATCTGATGTCCGATTCCGATGCTGGCCGCAAGAGCTCCAATTTCTCCCAATCCAATTCTTTTCTATCCAATTAATATAGGGAAAAATCAGAGAATCGGACCTCCATTTTACGTGTTTTCGCCATAGGCTTGCATTGGGGGAAAGAAAGCTTTCCCCCAATGCAAGTCTATGGGGAAAACATGGTGGTGGGTGAGTGGGGACCTTCCTCTCCCTCCTCTCTCCCCCCACATGCTCTCCTTACCTGCTGCCTCCTCGCTGCCATCTGCTGCCACCTGCTGCTTCCACACGACTGATAAACAGGCCTTGCAGCCTGTTCCACAACAGAGCGATGGTGCACCGGGTGACGTCATCACTCGGCGTGCTGTCACTCTATTGTGGAACAGGCTGCAAGGGCTGTTTATCAGCAGTACGGAAGAAGCGGGCGGCAGCGGAGGACGTCGGCAGGTAGGAGGAGGGGGAAGGAGGGGGGAGGGGGAGGTCCCCCCTTACCTGCCGCCGTCCTGCACTGCCGTCCGCTGGTTCTTTGTACTGAGAATTAGGCTTTGCGGCCTGGTTCTTAGAAGAGCGACGATGCGCCAGGTGATGATGTCATCCGGCACATCATCGCTCTACTGAGAACCAGTCCGCAAAGCCTAATTCTCAGTACAAGGAACCAGCGGACGGCAGCAGATGGCAGCACGGGACTGCAGCAAGTAAGGAGTGCAAGGGAGGGAGGAGGGAGGTCCGGCTCAGTGTTTTCCCCATAGACTTGCATTAGGGGAAAGCTTTCTTTCCCCCATTGCAAGCCTATGGGGAAAACACCTAAAATGGCAGTCCAATATCAGAATTGGAACTTCCGATTTGGTATCATTATCATAACTGAAGCGATACGATGGACCTCCAATTTTTATGATACTTTACAAAATCTGAAGTTCCGATTCCAAGTCAATTTTTTGTGTCCGTGCACATCCCTACTTTAAACTGCTGACCATTACTCCAGCTGCTGGGTCGCTGCCCTGGGTTCAGTTTATGGGGCATGGCTGACAGCAGTGGCAAAAAGAGCATGCCAAGGGCTTGGACTGGCCGTGAATACATCTGGCACATCTGCTTTAAAGACTGCTCCCTCTTGAGAGAGGGGAGAAGGCAACTGTTCAAGAGTAGGGGGCAAGCCAGCTCATTCTGGAGTTTTCCCACTAGTAAACTCAGGCAAAACTTGTCAGTAATTCCAGCCAACCTGCCTTTACTTGGGAGTGTAGAATATACAGTGAGCAGGCTGGGTGATATTAACCTATTTGGCACTGTAAGATTGAACCTGTTCAAGTTACCCAATGCTCAGAAGGGGCTGCTTTAGTTGTTATTCCTTGAAAGAACCAGCTGAAATTTATTTCTTTTAATGTATGTCTTCCATCCTGGGAAGAGAACTTGAATAAAGTGGGCAGAGGGTTTATTCTGCATAGTAGCTTAAGCACCTCTTTGCACCCTCTCTCTTCTGTAAGAAGAGTGGTTAGGGATGTCTGATGCACAGGGGCCTTTAACCAAAATCCCATAATTTCAGGGTTCTTCCAGCTGGAGGGCTTCTAGTGCTACCAATCAAAAGGCATTATGCAGCTATTCTATCTGGTAGGGCTACAAATGGAAGATGTCTAGAAAACACACAAATACATACACACCACACCTTATCGGTAAGAATCTATGAACAAGGCAGTCCAATTTTGCAATAAAAGCTTCATCTGGAAGCATGCTCAGCATTATGAATCAAAGTGGATTTGACTCATTTCAGGGTCAGACAAAAACTGAGCCAACAAAATTGGAGAATATCCCAAATAACCTGATAGAAAAGAGAACAAATCCAAGGATGTAGGAAAATAAAGTTTTATTTTTCAGAAAAGCTCAACAAATTCCATCTTTTTATAGCTCCTGAAGAAGGTCCAGAAATATATGCCACAAGGCCGAAACACGTTGGGTTACTTTGAAGAATAAAAAAATATTTTCTTAACAGCACATTCAGCCTGAAAAAATGTTTTACAAAGCTTGCTGACCATTTCTCAACTTTGGGGATGTTCCTAGTATAGGTATTATCCTAACAATCTTTTAATTCTTTTATCTAATGGACCAACATGGCAGCCAACATGTTATATACAGAAGCAAATCCATTTTGGAAGGGTAGGATGCTCTGAATGGTTAGTTCACCACATGTTAGTTCCTGCCATTTCCCATTCAAAGTACTGACTGGCTTGCTATTGCCTAGAAGAGAACATGTTTGCTTTCAAGGCATCTCTCTTACACTGTAAATACAAGCTGTCACAAATGGGGCCAGAAAGCAAACCCTCTGACTCTTAAACCACTAGAGATATAGTTTAATCAGTTGGGTAAAGTATTGGATTGGCAGTCTGCAAATCGGTTATTGAATGCTACAGAAGCTTGAGGCAAAACACAAACAGTAGATCAATTTTCCTCATGCGTCAGTGTGAAAGAGCCAAACGAGCAATTCAGCTGTACATCCCTGCTGTCCTTCATTAGAAATGAGCACAATGCTTGGGCAGAAAGCTTAATGTGTCAACAAAATGTACAACTTACTCCGCAAAAAGTTTGGCTTCCATTGAGCCCAGAAAAGGAAAACACATGAAATTATTTTGACATGAAAACTTTAATAGTACATAAGTTAGTTCTGCTCAGCTAACCCATTACAAAACATTGATGTTCACTATGCCTCAACAGTGAAGCTATTTTAGTTATTTCTGGACTTTGTCACTTTCTCAAGTGCTTATTCTATCAATTTCTACATTAATGAGCATTGCAGTGGTGCTGGGGAGATATGGGTGCTAAAATGTGCATAGAAATTAACATTTAAAGACTCTTTCAATGCTTATTTCAAATATGCCTTTATAGGCTTGGCCCCGCCCATGCCTCATGCCAACATGCACCCAGCCCACGTGCAACACCTATCCGGGTCCTTCCTGTCCACAAATTCTGCCTCCCATCCCAGCCATGGCAACAGGGTGGGAAGTGGGCTTCTCTCAAAATATGCAGTTCTACATGTATTTTTTTCCTCAAAATTCAAATTAAAACATATTTTGATACTTTTTTTTACCATGAAAATGGCTGGATATTTTGTAACATCCAGGAAGTGCAAAAGCCAGTGAATAGCTATGTTCTGATCTGCATATTTTAAGTTCTGACCTGCAATCTACTCCAGCAGGATTTGTATCAGAAAAATAACCAAGATAAAACTCCTCAAGCATCTCTCTTCACAGTATCCACTGAAAACACTCCTCATTCTCTTTGTGGTAGGCTGATAATGCTAGCTTTTCTCACTAGAAAGGAAAGCAAGCAGCTTGGCCACTTCAGCTTTTTCGAGTCATTTAATTGATATCACTGTCATTAAATTAAGTCTTATCTGGAATGAATGAACACTGCTGACTGAGGCTCATTTCACACATTATACTGAGGCAAAGCTGGATTTGCCACTGAGGGCGTGCTTGAGTAGCGAGGCATTTGTAGCATTCACACAATTTATTATTAGATGTATACTTAAAACATCTTGTGTAGATGTAAAAGTAGTCACTTCTATGAAGACAAGAATGAAGCATAACAAACTTTCTCCCACACTGCATTAGGCTGAAGCATAGACAAGGCCCTTTCTTGAAAATCTTCAGTGGAGAACCACTCAAGCTCATAGCTTTTTGTGTGATGATAAGGACATTTCTTACCTGCAGAATCTTTATCACACTGGCATCTATAAGTATTTGGAGAAACACTGCTGCAGTTGCCATTGACACAACTATGCGATGGGCACTGTCCAATTATTTCTGAACAGTTCTTTCCTAATAAAAACAAAGGGAGGGAAATAAAGGAGTGATGAATAGAACCTCCTTCCACATAAGTTGTCTTATCCAGAAAAATCAAAATCAAAATCAAAAAATCAAAATCAATTATATTTTCAAATAAGCATATAAGTGCAGGTGCCTTGTCTGCACATTATCTGAAGCAGCATGGCTGTGACTAGGGCTGGATGAATCGGTCAGTTTTGGATTGTCCCGGTTTCTCATTTTTCCCAATCTTAATTTCAGTTTGCCTTGAACTTTGAGAATTTCTCCAGGTATCCCAAACACACACACACACACACACACACACACACACACAGAGTTTGATTGAAAATTGTTGTGCATATTTTATTAATATTATTAATACATGCATTTGGTATGTGGTTTTGCCTAGTATGCACATATTTACCAACACTTTTATTAATAAAATTCATTTTTGTACATTATTTTCTCTTTTGGTATGCTTGCTTTAAGTACAGAACTCCATTGCAAAAATTTGAAAAGGGTGCATTTTGAGGGACAACTGAGTTTCAATTTGCATAGTGGTTTGAAAGTTCAAAATTGGGAAGGTGAACATGTGAACTAAACTAATTTCTCCCCCATCCCTAGTAGTTATAGCATCTTCTTGGTTGTTTCTATACTACTATTCCCCTTTGGTTAGGGTGGATCCTGTGATTTTATGCCATGCTAATGATACACCTCCAAACACGGCAGGCATCATCAGCCTGTTTAACTGTAAGATCTGTTCTAACCATCTGGGCATAAGATGTAGATGTCACCCAAACCAAACACTGTGGGACTAAGTAGACATGGAAGAAGTAGCAGCCATGCCATCATTCTAAGAAAGATGGGAATGGGGCCTTAAACAAAGCCGAAGAGTAACAGCTGGAAAATAAGTTCCATAATTAATCACCACAAACAGAATGGAACTTGTAGTTATCAAATGCTGGGTAAAACAAGGAATGGCTATCACCATTGTGCCTTGCTGGTAAGCATTCCATAGTCGTACGACTAGCTATTTAGGGAAAGGAAATGCTGGGCTAAATGTATGTCCACTGGATTGAAGTAGGCAATTTTAAAAAATATCTAAATAACTGGAAGGTAAAAGTTCTAAATTCAGGGGAAAACAACCTTCAAATATTTGAACATGGGACACCTCCTAATATTTATTTTTCGGCATGATTTAGCAGCTGCCTGGAAACGCAGACAGTTTTAGGATGAATTCTGCTTAAACATGCTGCTTACTGGAAATTACAAATCATAAATTGCTTGTGCTCTTACAGCATATGGGACTAAATACCGTATAATTATGCTTGTCATTTGAATTGTTGCTATACTGTTATTCACACTTGAGCAATCCTTCCAGGTTTTTGTGTGTGTGTGTTTTTTTAAAGGAATAGTTAACACTGTGAGAGCCATTGTTTTCTTGCTCACATCTGTGAGATACATCCACAACCCAGCACCAAACTGCTGACTTATTTTCTTTACATGTAGTTTGCTTAGGTTTTACCTACAATGCTACTACAGTCTATTAACTCTCTTGCATTGTGCTTGACTCAGCTGGTTCCCCACATTCTCAGTGCAGCTGTTCATGAAGGGACTGAGAATCCGACTTCAGGCTCTTAAATGAAGTAGGTCAAGCCCAATTTTTATACTGAGCTCATTTGAAATAAGCACAGAGAGAAACTACACTGTCCTACCTGTATGTTATCAATTTATTTTTTTAAAGAAATCCATTGCCAGTCTTTTCATGAGATTGACTTTGGTCCTAATTGTAAAACAGTTTATTATACGTAATGTTTTATCACCAAGGTGCTGTTTATCCAACTAAGGGCAAATCTAGAAGTGACGCTTGTCATGTCATTTGGGGTTGCATAGTTGATTTTTGGTCCAGATTGGGAGTGGGGGCCTTTAACCCGTAGCCCTACCATGGTCCCAATCAGAAATGCCTCCCATGCCTGCTTTTGCGACGGAAGAAAAACTCTCACTTATTCTTACCTGCAAACAATGGGGAGCATATGCATTCATAAGTATCCCCACCATGTTCTCCTTTTTTCTTTTTGTTGATGCAGGAAGCATTATTGTCACAGGGCTTAGTGGAGCACACATCAAATTCTTGGCAGAATTGTCCTGAATAGGGTTGGTTACAGTGGCAAGTATATGCTTCATCCCAGACATGACTTAGACATTTGCCACGACTTGAGCAAAAAGGTGCACTTGGAGACTGCTGGCAAAGGTGTGGTTTCATGGTTACATTCAGTCTAAGTCCTAAATTACATAAAAGAGGTCCCCGGGCTGGGATTTCTGCAAAGTAATGTGTTCCAATTCCAAGCCATTGTGGGTCGATCTGGTGCATCCCTCGCAATCTGCAATCAAAAATTAGCTGCTGCTGAGGGACATCTGTTTGTTGAGGACACCTGATAAATTCTTCCAAGGAAACATTTGCCAGGTTCATTCCATGTGACTGAAAAGATGGCTCTGAAGAAATGAAGACTGCATCTCCCAACTGAAGTTGCAGAGGACAAATTTGAGGAATACTCAGAGCTATGTTTTCTACATCATTCCTTTCATGCTCTGAATCAATATTCCAGCAGTCTGTGTAGAAGTTGGAACAGATGTTTTGAGTCAGGGACCACTTCACGGCATGCACTGTTGGCTGTGTTTGCCATTCTGAAATCACGTCCCTTTTGCAAAAGGACTCCCCATTCACAATGCAGCCTTGAAGGAAATGCACAATCACTGCAATGACTGTCTTTAGTTTCATTGTTTGTATGTTCCTTGAAGACAGAATTGCTTCATTCAAATGATGTGCAGTGTATATCCTGTTAGAGGCATCCGCCTTTTCATATCTCCTGCAACATTTCCTAGGAAATATCAAATATACAGATAGACGTATGAACATCATGATCTGCTGGGTACAGCAAAAGAAGAGAAAAGAAAATTGGGGTGGGCAATTGGGAATATCATAGAAATTTAGGAAGAGAGTGGAGTCCAACTGACATCCTTCTGCTCAGCCTCCCCCCCGCCCAGACTCCAATCCATGGACCCCTCCCCCACTTGCCAAACTTAGCACATGCAGTCAGGCAAGCTTAGGGATTTCTGCTTAATCGGACCATTTACACCTGCAATTTTGTATAAATGGCTGTATTATGGCTGCCATTCCGTGCAAAATGGCGCTATACGTAAAAAGCTTACCACCGTTTTTCACAAAATGGCAGCTCGCAGGTAAAGAGGAAACCATGAACTTTCACTGGGTGCCCATTGGGCTGCCCAGCCACTCACTCCACACACCTGCCAGGGTGGGCAAGAAGCAGGAGTCAGGTGAGTGACAGCAGGTTAAGTTTGTCCATCCTTCTGGGCCACAGCTCAGTGGCAGAGCACAGGGCTTGTGTCAAGGGTAGGCATGGTCAGGCACCTACTCAGGGACCATGGCCCAGCAGGAATCCATTGACAAGAGCCCTCCTCATGACTTCCTCCTCTTCCTCATTGCATCCTGCAGGTTCACCTGCTTCTCACTCTGACCCACCAATGTGGTGGTGGTTAGAAAGTGGAGCAGTAGATGCCACGGCCTACCTGCTCACTGGCTCTCTGCCTGCTAAGCAAGCAAGTGGTAGGAATGATGAGAAAGAGGAGGAAGATCAATAGTAGCAGGGGACAATGGTGGTGAGAAGTGTTATACACTGGTAGACCTCAGGTTTTGCATGCACGAAGGGACAGTTTTGATAATTGGCACCTACAGTTTAAAAAGGAGCAGGTAACATGTAATGGAACAGACCTCTGTCTGAGACCCTGCTGAGCTGCTGCCAGACAAAGTAGGCAATACCGGGCTAGATGGATAAATAATCTGTATGAGTACTCCCTAGTCTTTAGGTCATATGCCAATTAATATATCTGATGTAACAAACTTATACACATAGAACATACTGGTGGGGCTTATTTCATGCATAGGACTGAACTGAATGTCATATTCATTCAAATCTGAATACATCCTCCAAACATCAAAAAGCATGATCCTAACTGGGGCATGAGAGAGAGAGAAGTGGTAGATCATGCACCACTTCCCAAACCCAGTCAGCTTGTTCCAGCCAGGGCAGGAGATGGGGAGGGTCAGTTCTTCTAGGCTTTTAAGCATGGCAGATTTGGGTGGTGGTGGGTTGTCCCCAGAACTCTCCCTTGTTTATTTATTTTATGTTCATATTGAAATATATCAGCGTCTTATGAAGGCAGCATTAGTGCCCATCAGACCCATGGCCACTGGTGGATGGGTGGGTTGAAACCAATTGCGAAAGGAATGATTTACACCAGCTCCAGCCTGGCATGGCTGATTGGGCCTAATCTAGGCCCTTCTTAGGGGAAAAGGATCCAGTGGATCCAAGCCAGCTCTGACCTGCCCGTACCCCCAGTACTATGTTTCATATTAGTACTTCCATGCTAAACACATTTTCTCTGATGTCACTCCTATTGAATTTGAAGGAGTTAACTTTTGAACAATTATGCTTAGGGGCAGCATCCAATGCTGGCAGTTCACCAGCTCCAATCATTTTAGACTAGCAGGAACAGTTGCTAATGCAATGGGAAGCTACTGCTTCATAGCACAGCCCCAGATACTAGCTCAAACGAGCACTTCCAGAATGGAAAAAGTCAGTGTTCAGCTGGGCGTGCAGTGCAGTGCTGGATATAGCCCCTAGGACAGTAGCCTTATTTCATTTTCAAGTTTATTATTCATAGCTGTCTCTTCTTCAAGTAATCACAAGTGTCCAACAATTGTAGCTACTTGTCTGGAAAGATGCCTTGTCCTCTTCCACCCACTCCTTCTAGTGCTGGCTATGGGCTTGCAGCATCTTCTTTCTCATGAGTAAGTGAACAAGTTGTCTGAGTCCTTCTGCATGTCAGCAATCACGATTTCTGCTAATGATGAACAAGTTGCATATCTAGTTGTTGCAACAGAAAGTCAACAGAAAAAAACAAAACCAGGCAACAAGAGAATAATGGTCATGTGAACCAGCCCTGAGTGTAGTGTGCACCATGCTGAAATTGCTTTTTAAAAATATTCCCATTTTAGCAATTCATTAAATAATATAAAAAATCCTGCCATTCTTTTTTAATTGGGACAGCCAGGACACCTCATAATCATCATAATACCACTAACAATAAAACCAATATAAAACCAAGTAAAGCATAAGAAAGCTCAGCTGACCTGCCAGAAAATAGCATTTGCACACTCATTTTGGAATTTCCCCTATGAAGCGCTAAATCTCCCTTGCATAAGCAGTGGATCCTGTTTGTGCAACGGGATTGGAAGGACCCACCACTCAGCAGGGGGTGGGAAGGAATCTATGGGGGCGCAAGTGGATCCCCATGGGATTCTGCCCAATATGTATTTAAACACACATTTCTAAACATATGTCCTCTCAAAATATGGACTTCTAAACATGTTCTCCTTCAAAGATGCAATGTTAACTATATTTGGAAAGGGCTTTTTTGAGCTGAGAACTGCATCGAACCACTGTGCAAAAGTTGGTGGCTAATTATGTTCTACCCACACACTAGTCTGGGGTGTGTGGATCAGGTCAGAATACATCGAAATTCATGAACACTGAATACCTCAAGCGTTGTCATCCATCTATGCTCTACTGCCTTGGTATAACCATAAAGAAGCCATTCTTGAACACAGCATGTTTGGAGACGCATTGTTGGCCCAGACTGATGGACACTGATGATGACAAAAGACAACTGTATTCTAAAAAGCATTTTCAGTTAGAGGGTTTCTGGGGAGAAATCATATTTATGATTAGAGGAAAGAGCAGATTATTAATTGCTGCTTACCGTCTCATGAGACTTGCTCACTTGTGACCTCCCATTCAGTGCAGAATTTTAAAGTCAATATTTAATTGTAAACACACTTGGAAGAACCATATATGCATGCAATTAAAGTAATATGGGCTTTTAAAAAATACATAGGAATCCTCAATGTAAATGGAAAATCCAGGAAAAAGAGCCAATTTACATTAATTGCTTATCACACACTATCCTGGGATGCCTATGTGGGACCCAGACAGCTTCCATGTGCGATTCTTATAACTGACTGCTGGTTCTGCTGCTGTGCTGGCACCATGGTGACTGCTTCTGAGTAATTTCTATGATAATATATTTCCCTCTGTGGTCCAAATGTTATCACTTGTTTTGCTGATTTCATTATTCCATTCAGAAACACATTATATTATTAAACAATACTTAGCAATGCACATTAGATTTGCCTTCTGCTACTTCTGTTGCCTTTACTTTCAAGATGAACATCTAAGAATTCCAAGTCAGTCTTTTCTGTACTCCGTGCAAATATGCTGTGATCTCAGAATAAGATACAGCACCTTTCATATGCCTCAGAAAAAAATCTGCGTATGTTCCTGCCTATCGTGTACATTAGGAAAGTACAAAGAACAGCTTTTCACTGGAAGTTTACATTTGGGGCACTAAACATCAGGCAGCCGCATTTTTTGTCTCTGAAGACACGAACTATAAGTCACAGGATGATATAGTAACTTCCTTTCACTTAATATTTCACCAATTTTATCTGGGGAAAAGGCCTGGATAATCATGAGCCAAAAGGCTCTCTGGGAGCATCAACTCAGCTCAAACGACAATGTAGGTGGTTGTTTTTTTAAAAAAATATTATTATTATTATTATTATTATTATTATTATTATTATTATTGACTTTACTATAATTTATATGAGTCATGTCAACAACAGGTCCAGCCACAAAAGGCTGATATTAAATACAGACAAGACTCAAGCATGAGGGCTGGGGAAAGAGACACTTTTCAGTCTGGGCTTCAAGCCCATCACCATGAGGGGAAAATGCTGCTAAATCAGAGCTTGTGTTTAGGATTTAGCTTCCTTGCTGCCACACTGCCACAGGGAAGGAGTTGACATGGTCTAGAACAGCATTTCCCAACCTGGTGCCCGCCAAATGTGTTGGGTTGCAACTCTCAACATGAGATGCTCTTAAAAAAGAGAAGTAGGCAGTCCTAAGTTGTTCATCATCATTTTCCACAACCCCACAGTCACCTCTGCATATTATATTGCTTATCCAGATGTTTGAGATGACAACTTCCAGCATTCCTGACTATGGGACATACTGACTTGCAATGATGGGAGTTGTAGTCCAACACTTTTGGAGGGCACCAGGTTCGGGAAAGGCTGCTCTAAACAAAAAAAGAGAGGTAGGGGCCCCTAAGTTATTCGTCATCAGTTTTCCACAACCCCACAGTCACCTCTGCATATTATATTCTCCATCCTGTCCTCATGGTTTATCTGCTTTGGGAGAATGAGAATTTCACTTGCACTTTCTGCCTCCTTAGGGAGGATGTGGCATTAAGGCTTGGGAGCCTAAACTCCTAATTTCCCTGCTTTTTGGTGCTTGGTTAGAAACTGTAGAGCTTTAACATTGTTTTTGTAGACCGTAGGTTTTTTGTTTAATGAATATATATAAGAAGCTATATTAAGAAACTGTACACAGTATTTACATCAATATGAAGGGAGAGATGGGTAAGAAAAATTATTATTATTATTATTATTATTATTATTATTATTATTATTATTAAAAGCTTGTGTTGCTGTATCAAATTTAGTCTCACTTTGGGCTCGCCCTGAGATGCAGACTCCTTGCAATTGCTCGCAATAATCTTTCATTATGGAGAAGGAGACTCTGTCTTGAAATTTCTTGACCCCCCACTCCAACATTCCCAAAAGGGGAGAACCGTGAGTTCCAAAATCCCCTCACAAACCACCTTCATGGAATAACTGAGAGGAGATTCCAGCAGTATGGAACAGTTTTAAGGAACATCTATCACTCATGTATAATTAACATCCATATATACTATATTGCCATGCCTGGCTATAAATAAAAGTGGGGGCAGCCAGAAACATAAGGGTTTTAAACAAATGGACCTAAAGAAGCTAATGGGCTCCAAAGAATACTCCAGTTTTCAAAACAAAACAGGTGTTTCATGGAGTGGGGACCTCTATTATAGGGTTGTACTAAGCCCTGAAAAATGATGTGTGAACACTGATCCCTATATAACATCCTACACTCCTTTCATTTCATATGATATATTGGTGGCAGAGAGAAGAAGTGGATACTAGACCAAATGAAGGACCTGACTTTACTTCCTTCCCTTATCTGCCTAATTTGCTCTAATTTCTGTGGTGAGCAAATGTGGCAGAGGATGTTACTGAATTCCTCTTTCAGTAGCACCTTTAATATTAACTTAAGTGCCATGCTGGATCAGATGGAGGGTTCATCTAGTCCAGCACTCTGTTCATACAGTGGCCAACCAGCTGTCGACCAGGGACCAACAAAGAAGGACATGGTGCAACAGCACCCTCCCACCCATGTTCCTCAGCAACTGGTACACACAGGTTTAGTGCCTCAGATACTGGAGGTAGCACATAACCATCAGGGCTAGTAGCCATTGATAGCCTTCTCCATGAATTTATTCAATCCTCTTTTAAAGGCATCCATCTTGTGGTAGTGAATTCCATAATTTGACTATGAGCTGTATGAAGAAGTACTTCCTTTTATTTGTCCTGAATCTCCCACCAAACAGCTTCATGGGATGACCGTGGATTCTATATTTTGAGAGAGGAAGAAAAATATCTCCCTATCCACATTCTCCACACCATGTGTAATTTTGTCCACCTCTATCATGTCTCCCCTTAGCCTCTTTTTTTCCAAGCTAAACAATCTCAGCTGTTGTAACCTTCCCTCATAGGGGAGATGCTCCATTTAGTTGCCTTTTTTGCACTTTCCCCATCTCTCTCTCTCTCTCTCTCTCTCTTTCTCTCTGTATATATTGTGTTCAGAACTGTGCACAGTATTCTAAGTGTGGTTGCACCATAGATTTGTATAAAGGCAATATGATACCGGCAGTTTTATTCTCAATTTCTTTTCTAATAATGCTCAACATGGAGTTTGCTTTCTTGATAGCTGCCATACACAGGGTTGACATTTCCACTGAGCTGTCTACCACAACTCTTTCTTGTTTGGTCACCACAAGCTCAGATCCCATCAGGTTATACTTGAAGTTGGGGTTTTTTTGCCCCAACGTGCAAAACCTTACACTTACTTACATTGAACCACATCTGCCATTTGGATGCCCACTCTCCCAGCTTGGAGAGATTCCTTTGGAGCTCTTCACAATCCCTTTGTATTTTAACAACCTTAAGTTACTTGGTGTCATCAGCAAACATGGCCACTTCACTGCTCACTCCTAATTCCAGATTGTTCATGAATAAGTTGAAAAGAATTGGTGGACCCCACTATTTACTTTCCTCCATCGGGAGAATTTACCATTTATTCCTACTCACTGCTTTCTGTTCATTAACCAGTTACTGATCTATAAGAGGACCTTTCCTCTTTTTTCATGACCGCTAAGTTTATTCAGGAGTCTTTGGTGAGGGGACTTTATCAAAAGCCTTTATCAAATAGAAAGGATGCTTTACAATCTTAAGATGCAGGAATTTATCACACTGATGCCCTCATGAAATTATATGACTACAGATTGATTTGGATGTTGGATCATATTCTTTGTCTTGTTCATGGTCACAACAATCCTGTGAAGGCAGGCCCTAATCAGAAAAATTGTGATAATCAGTTAAAAACTGAAATATTCTCATAAGTCTTGAGATACCCTTCACATAACTGATTTTACATTGTACCTCATTATAGAGGAATACTAGCTGTATATCAAACTATGTTTGAGCTAATTTTTAATTCATGAACTGGTTTTGTTTAATGCATTTCATCAGTTCCCTTGCATCATACAAAGCAATATGCTGAATCATCTGAGGAATTTAAATATGAACTTAAGACAGTCACAATTACTTCTTTTTGGATGAATGATCTTTTATATTCATACATCTCACAATAGCAATACAACCACTTTTCCATCTGTGAAATCCAATTTTAAGCCCAACATTTGTGCTTGTTAGGATATTTGATCTTGAATTAAAACACCATAGCCTTAATAAGTCTCTGTGCCTAACTGAACTGAGCTGAGCACTATTTCAAAATCATTCTCTCTAAATTATCACCCTTACTGGATACTTGTCATACACAAAGTGGAATTAATTTATGGAAAGTGGATGCAGCTCTCTAGTTCAAGTGCAAGGAATTGTCATACAGCATATTTCTTAAATATTTGAAAGCCAAACATTTCTCGTTCAATTTCAGCCCAATATTTGGAGCATGCCTCCTCACATAATTCATTCATTTCATTCATTATATTTCTACACTGCCCCATAGCCAAATCTCTCTGGGTGGTTCATTATTATTATTATTATTATTTAAAACCCATTAAAATACACTGCACAAAGTACAATAACGCATTTGCGTAAAAACATACAGATAGATAACACACACACACACACAGACAACAATTTTTTTAACAATCAGCCAAAGACAGTCCAAGATGTAATTAATCAGTTAATAAACTCAGATATAAACCCAGAAGCAACTGGGGATTTACTACCAAACAAATATGACCATTGTCATTGAATAGGTTCCTGCATGCTGACTGTCAAGTCTCCCAATGCAAAAAAACCAGGCCAGGCATTACATATGCATTCATTCATTCAGATCATGTTCCAAAAATGTATGACAGAAATCCAAACATCAAGGTGTTTCACATTACAGAGATGGAACAAGGGGGTGGGAGAACCAGAGATGCTCAGGCTCACCAAGATCCTCCATGCTCCACTTTGAAGCTCAGTTCTTCTCATGTCCATTTCATTTGCAACCCGTCTTTGTTTTCATTTGAATGGAGAAAGTGTGCATTCCCATGTGCATTTTTCAAAAGTGGCTAAAGAGTGAAAAGGTGTTGGGTTAAAGTGTGCAGCTAAAAAATAATAATAATAATTTTCAACCGTGACCTCAAGTTCAGGAATGTGGAAGGTTTTTTTTGCCCCCAAATGTGCTCCCATTTGTGTTTGCATTCAAGGTTGTGAATGGGCAAGTTCTGATGATTTCTAAACTGAAACGAAATCCTCATACATCCCTAATTTATTTATAAATTTAATTTGCACCCTGCCTTTCTATTAAGAAAAATGGCACACAAGGCAGCTTACAATCCTAAATAGACAGATAGAGCTCATGCTCCACATAAAGAAGGGCCCAGGTTCAATCCCTGGCATAGGGATGGGCGGACTCGCCCGTATCCAATTTGTTGGAGTCCCTCCCTCTGCCGTGGTGCTGCACAATCTTCTTTTGAGGCTCAGCAAGCATCTGACGATATTGGGAGCCCATTTGCCCTCATCCAAAGCCCCTCTCTTTTTGTTTATTGTTTTGCCCTTTGTGTGCAAAAACAGAAGCTCCAGAAATTATGTATTTTCCCTTTGCATAAATAGCGGTTGTAATAGCCTCCATTTATGCAACAGTAAAGGTACAAACGGACAAGGGCGGATGGCCACACTAGCGCTCGAACCCGTTTCCAATGTTATTTTGCAGATTCAGAAGCCGCTCGTACGGACCTGCTTCTGAATCTGCAAAGTAACGTCATTGGAAACAACTCTTGCTTTCACCTGGCAAACTGGCCTTTGAGTAACTGAGCTTGCTAGCTATATCACAAAGAGTACTTTTGGAATACACGGTATGTGTTAGAAAGTATTAATTAGCGTACAAAGAGATGAGCTAAGCTGGTAGCTGAAATTTCCAAGAGTGCTGTGACGCTACGATGCTTGGTCAAAGAAAAATGCATTTTTTCAGCATTCCCCATCTGCCACATTCATATTCTGATTTTCTCCCTTGACCCAACTTTGAGATTTGTAAATGCACTTTGACCAGATCCTTCAAATGACAAAGCATGGCAAAATTAAAAACGCTGTCTGTTCCGACAAGCAATGCATAGAAAGCTCAGAGGCCTCTGACATCATTGAATGGATGTAATGCGAGCCACATAAATAGCACCATGATATACCACTCCCATTATTGGCAATATAACTGGAAATCACTCGGCACAGTTCACCCGACAAAAATCAGATTACACATGTATATCTGTCTGAAGATGCATGTCTGAGAACACCTACAAAAAAAAGGGTTACTTTTCAAATGCAAGAAACACCTAGTAAATCTTTGCCACAAAATCCCGGCACATCTAACAGCCTGATTTAATGCTGAACTTTGCCCAGCATGGGTTTTGAGCACCTGCAGCTCAACCATTAAACGAGAGCCGTGTTCTTATGGAGCCTTAGGCTCATTTTTTAAATGCGAAATAATAAAACCTAGCGTAACATGATAAAAGAGTCCAGTTGCGGCACAGAGGTACCATAGGGAGGCAGCTTTCTGTGTATGAAACCCCCCTCCACCCAAAACCAGGTGATTTAAGATGATCAGCTGTTCCACAAGAAGATAACATTCTTTTTATATCTGGACCTTGAAAAGAAACTAACCAAATGAAGCGGTTGGAATTAAAGATAGTATTTCACACACCTCTGAATGTGATATGGTTGTTATGATGGAAACCGGGTAGGTGATATTTCAGAATAAAACATGTTTTTAAAAGGATTCAGGTTAGTGGTACCAACAACTACCAAGTCATTCATATTCTCCCTTCAATTTCATGAGCCTGTGTGTAAAACAAGCTCTGCCACAAAAGCAAGGGACTGTGGTATCTGAGCTACATGTATGTAACTGAATTACTGAAACTGAGCTGAATATTGTGGATAGCCTAAGGTGACCAGATAAAATCCAGGTCAGGGCTCATGTAACTTTAACAGTTGTAGAGAAAGGGGAATTTCAACCAGTGTCATTTGTATGCAATTAGTTCCTGGTGAAATTCCCTCTTCATCACAACAGTTAAAGTTGCAGGGACCCTGCCTTCTTTTGTATATGGTCACTCTAGTATAGTGCCTGCACCTTCGTAACTGCCTTCGTATTCTAGTCCACATTTTCCTTGAGGATGTCTTCACAGCACAGGGTTGGTGACACGTCCTTAAAAAAACCCCACTTTCCTCCCCCATGGTGGCGTTGAGTAACCCCGACATTGAGGGGGGAGCACGGGGTTTCTGGGTGGCCATTCAGGGAGTGGAGCCGCCCCCACCCTTTTGCTGGTGGAAGGCGACCAATTGCAGGTTGCCTTTCACCAGGCACCACCCGGCCACACCTTCATTGGGACTGCGGAGTGTGGCTTTGGGGCTATGTTGATACTGTCTTGCGCATCCTCCCCTCGCTTCAGAGAAAAAAGCTGGGCTAAGTCCCCGATTTTTTTCTTCTTCACAGCTTTGGTGGAAAACCCCAGGGTAGGTGTGCGATTATAGCAGTATCAAATAATCAACACCACATCACCATGCACCCACCCCGGGGCTTTCTGAGTGTTTAGACAGCCCCCTTTACTCCATACTAATGCTGTGCTGCAAACATAACCCTTCATTTAAGCCAACTTCCCCCAACTTAGGGTGTCCAGATGGTTTGGAATGCAACACCCATAATTTACCATCCATCAAATCTGTAGGACACCAGGTTGAGGAAGGCTAATTTAAGCCGTCATTTCAAATATTTGAATTACTCCCCTCTAGAACATGATATTATGTTTCCTTCTAGTTTTACTTGCTTTTAATCTAATTTATCATAGCTGATTTTTTTTTCTGTGCTCCCAGTGGGCTTGAATATGATGCCTTTTCCTTATTATTTATGTATTAGCTTTACAGAAGCCTGTTGTTGTTGCTCACCTTGAGCTGTGCTCTGCCTATGAGCAACTGCCTGCTGCCCTTTAACCATCTGTTCCTATGTATCTCTCTGTCATTAATCCTGAGTTCTGATCCTGTCCATATTGCCAACATGTTTCCTGCCCTGCTTGGGTTTATAATACATGAGAGACCAATAACACTCATGCTCACATCTGACATAAAAATATAATGTTACATTAATAATACTGCACTGGACGTAGCTATAATGTCAACTATCTAAACTACCTCCATACACGATCATAAAAATATTCGCTAGCTCATATGCTCAGTATTTTCCCACCTTGTTGTGATTATTCTTTTAAGCCAAGAAGAGCTGTAGTCAGTGGCAGAACACTTGTTTTGCATGCAAAAGGCTTGAGATTTAATCCCACCATTTTGTCTAGTGGTAATGGGGGAGGGGGCTATATGAAGGAACAGAACTGGACTGTATTATATTGCACTCCCCTTTGTGTTTAGTTTACTTTTAGGATATTTTGAGGTTAAATATTTTACATATGTGGTAGTAAGTTTCAGCCAAAAAGTTAATAGTTTAACTAGAAGGTAGAGGTCAAAGAGTTTGCTCAGGAAGCCAAGATGCTATAAAGTTCAAGAAAAGGTCAGAGAGAGAGAGAGAGAGAGAGAGAGAGATTAACTCAGGAATTTGAAACTTAGTTTGCAGAAATGAAAAGAAATTGTTCTTTTCATTTCTGAAAAGGTTGGGCGAAGAGGGAGAAAGAGGAAAAAACAATTTTTAAGGGGGAAAAAGCAGAAGACAGAAGGGCAGAGAAGCAGAAAGAATTTGTGTGTGTATGTGTGTGAATGGCCTGTTATTCACTATGGTTAAAGCTGTGGTTTAAGGTGTCTTCTGAACAAGGCCTATGTGCGTATTTGTGTGTGTGTGAGAGAGAGAGGAATGAAGGAAAGAAGCCCAGAGTCCTAGAGCCTATCCACATTGCCCTTAAAACGACTTATATTCTGTTTAAAAACATGTTTTTTTAAGTCGTTTCATTACGTGATAGGACACACTGAGCAGTACTTACGGTTCATAGTGACTGCTTCCTCCATCCTCAAAGTGTTCAGTGGTGTATTACAGAGTTAATTCCTTGACTCTTCTTCTTTAGTTTTTGTTTTGCAGGCTGCTTGAGTTAAGGAGACAGAAGTGCACGGGTCAAGCAGCCTGCAAAACACAAACGAAACAAGAAGACTCAAGGAATTAACCCTGTAATACACCAGTGAACACATTAAGGATGGAGGAAGCAGTCACTATGAAATGTAAGTACTGCTCAGTGTGTCCTACCACGTAATGAAACAACTTAAAAAACACATTTTTAAACAGAATGTAAGTCATTTTAAGGGCAATGTGGATAGGCTCCTAGAGAAAAGAAAGAGAACTGCTGGAACTGGAGAACTGACTGAGAGAGTAGGACCAATGGCAATAACATATTGCTTGGATGGGACCTGAGCTTCATCTTGATGAGTGTGAAGGAAAGAATCCACTTTCCTTCCAGGTAGGCTGGGAACTCATTAGCTGGGTTCCCCCCAAGGCCACCTCCCTAGCCCAATGCCAAATGACCACACAAATTAAGCACTGAAGCGATTTATTAAAAACCTAATTTCTATTCCACGTAAGGCTCCAGCCGTTCAATAAGCGCTTAAAATACAAGCAAGGAAAGAAGGGGGGTAGAGGGAGATAGGGGGTTAGGATGAGGTTTGAGGTAGAGTCTAGCAGCAATAAACCAATTAACCCACTACAAATCACACCCAAAGGGTGACAAGTCTTTCCCTGGAATGTGCCAGACCTGAGAGCAATAAACCTATCTATTCCCCAACATCACCTCACTGGGATCCCACCATACATGCGCCGGTCCAGGAGAAGATGGCTTCCGCCTAGTTGCTATCCCATTTATCTCTTTTCGGGTTAGGTGATACTGTGACTAGCCGAAACCAATCCCCAGCCATCCCACTCACACCACCAGCCCCCTCCCCATGAACTGCCCTTTCCCACAGCTAAAATTCCTGCAGCCTACTTCCAATTAACGCTGACCTTGGAGCCTGGGCCTCCCAAGATAAGAGGGCCAGGTGAGGTTGTTGGGAACCAGCAGTTCTGAGTCTTGTAACATTTTCTCATCGGAATTGTCCCCCTCCCAACTCCAAGGCCCCAGTCCTGCAAGGTAGGCCAACACTGCCTGTCCTAGCCAGACTGTAGCCATCTTGGCCCCCTTCTTCACAATGAGTATGGGAGGAAAGCACATTGCTCTTATTTTCCGCAGTATGATGAAATCGGCTCTGCTCCATCAGTGTTATATGGCAGAGCTAGCTGTCCCTAAAACCCAGATTTTCATCAGTGCTGGAAAAAACATACTTCAGGGGGAGGTGTCAGGAATAATAGCTCCCACCCCCTCCTCCCATTATGCCCACTGTTATGAGAGCATCCCAATCCCAGCTTTGGCCCATTAGAGCAAACTATCAGGGAATGCAGAACTGGAGATGCACAGCTGTGCACCACCAAAGTAAAGGATAAAAGATCCCTCCACAAATGTGCAGTTTTGGATATAAATTGGGATTAATTGACACAGCATCAGAGAAATTAATTAGCACAATTCTGCCCTCTGCCCAGCTTCCAGCAATAACAATCAGGGGTCACCATCCACCACTGGCTCGACCCCAGAGCAAGGTCACATGGCGGAAGGGCCGTGGTGACTTGCTTTGAAGAAAAAAGTTGGGGAAAGTTCCCAATTTTTTTTTCTGTGCAGCTTCCATGAAAAGTCCTGCAGTGGCTCCGAGTTGGCAGCTGTGTCGCATAACTGACCCAGTGCCACTACACAGCCACTGTAGGGTTTAGAAGATGTATAGGGGACTTCCGGTGAAGAACATGGACGACCGAGTCAGCAGAGTTTTGAACTCTGCCATGACTGGACGGCGGTAGCTCTCTGGGAGCTTCCCAGATGGAACTTAATATTTCCCAGAAAAGGGAAATGTGAAGAGCATGCCACGAAGGGTCCTGTGAGCTCATCCCATGGGGTAATGAAGTCGTTTCGTCGGATTTTCAACATGGGAGTGTGGGACTGTGGTTAACACCGATGCTGATCCAGAATGGAAGGTCATTCTGTCTTCATTCCCCGAGAATGTTAACATCGAGATGGCAGACGGGGTGCCTTTGGTGCAGCAAAGTGCAGAGAAGTGAGGGTTAACAACTGGCTGGCAGATACTTAATCATCCTCTCCCAGTATGTAGTGGGAGAATCATTTCAAATAATCATTATCCCGAGGAATAACAAGAGGAAAAGGAAAAAAAAGAGAGAGAGTGAATTTAAAGGCGGGGGGAAGACTATTTGCTGGCATACGAAAGTCTCTCCAGAATTAACTACAAGATTGATTAACTTTTATTTTTTCAACGGAAAAAAAACATTGGGAGTGAAGAATTACTGCTGCAGTGATTAATTGGATAACATCAAGTATGTAGAGATAAAAGAATTTTTTTTTACACATCATCCAGTTGGTGAGTTGATTTATCTTCTTTAAAGAAAAGTACAGCTATGGGTCGTTTGCTGCTTTGAGAGCAACATTTATGGAATGAGGATTTTTAGAAGAAAATTGACTGTTGTGAGAGAATAATTATGGAAAAAGTGCTTTTAAAACTGCGTGTTAAAATGGAGGACAGAGGGGGAAAGAGAAGGATAAACATGGTGGAGAACAAAGGAAAAACGTGGCCATTTTTAGACACAGAGTTGTGCTTCGAGCTGTGATGGAGAATGATGGAAGAGATGGATTGATATTAAAAGACTAGAGATGTATTTATGAGAGGCAGCGTTTTGCTGGGATCTGTTATGGAGAAGGTGGAAACTGCAGGAGAGATTTAGAAGAGACGGATCAACATCAACATCAAAAGACTGGAGCTAAGCTTGCAGGGGGCTGTTTGGAACAGTTACGGAGAAAGGTGGAATTTACAGGAGAGACTTTGGAGAATCTGGCAATGAGAAGGATTAACATCAAGATGTGACCTGCAAGAACAAGTGGATTTTTTGGGGGGACTCTTGTGGGGCGTGTTGTTTTTCTTTTTTTTATTATTAGTGGGATAAAAGACATATAATATGAATAAGAATAGATTTAAAGCTGTTGGGACAGGAGATGGTTGGAATTGGAAAGGGAAATATTAGGGGAATAAGCATGTTAATATTGAGTTGTGTTAAAAGGGGAAGATGGTTTTTTTTTTGTACTTTCACTTTAAAAGAATTTATAAAATGGTTGTGGGAAAGGTAGGGGGTCCTTTTAATTGTTGTATGTTTTGTAAGTTTTGTTTCTATGTTTTTTAATGTTGAAAAAGAATAAAAATCTTTAATCATAGAAGATGTATATGCAGTTCCCTGGATAAACTAGGAAAACAGGGTTAAATCCAACATTTGGCATAACATGACTTTCTTCTTCTTTCCTCACCCCTGCAGCCCTCCATGCCACCCAAAGACCTTTTCCCAAGGATTGGGCCCTCCAGATTTTGAGGGTGTGCATAGCTGTGGGGGAGAATCACCATTCTCCTGGCTGGATACAAACCACAGTCTAGACTGACACTAGACCCACAGTCTAGGGTTACTTGGATGGATTTATCCCTGGTTGTTTTATTGTCCTATTGCTCATATGTGGTTTCAATGTGTGTGTGTGAGTGTGTGTATCCATTCCTGCCTGACATTTTTCTTTAGTAAAAACTAGACCATTGTTTCTGGAAGGGGCAGGTTGCGCTACATTGTGGCTGCCAGTGGTAGGGGTTGTTCATGCCCTTGGGTCAATGGGCTGGGCTGCCCACATAAGGGCACCAATGGATACTGCTCATTAAAATCAGTGGGGCATGAATTAGTCACAACTACCTTAATCCCATTGATTTCAGTGGGTCTACTCTAAATATGCCTAAATCTGGATCTCAATTTTGTTTATCTTTGGCTGAATTGTGCCCCTTCATATTGTTCATTCTCCTCCTTCTCCTCCTCCTCCTCTTCTATTAATTTACTTTTAGTTTTTGGATATCCGCCTCAAAATATAACTGCACAAAATGATGAAATTGGCATGGTTCAGGTTTCAAATCCCTTTCAATTAAATCATGTTCTCTGTGAACTAAGTATTTTTTTTCAAGAGAGCGAGAACGAGAGAAAAGCACTTCCCTTTTCTCATTTATGAACTAATAAGCAATAGCTTTGCATTTCAAAATCCTCAGAAGGCAACTAACCAGATTATCTGTTCTCACAGCTAGATTAGCACTGATCAGATCATAAAAGTGCAGACAAGTGCTCTAAGAAAGTAATTGTGTGGGCAAGGACTTTTACTATCTTAAACCTTCCTTGTCTAGCTTTATTTGGGCCCAGTGTTCGAGTAGCCACACCTGTATTTTTGTGTGTATATGTCTCAAAGTACCATTCCTTGGGAAAACTTGAAGCATCTGCTTCACAGGTGAAGCTTCATGTCAGGGCTGTCTCGGGGGCAATCTATGACAGAGCATTTCCCTTTCACTCCTGAATACAAGATACTATTCTTACATAGTTGCCACTCACAGAGCAAGCTTCAATATACTTGACATTTTATGTGCATAAAAATGAAAGGGGTGAGGGAGACAGAGAGAGAGAGAGCACTAGGATGCAAGGCATTATTTTTAAAGGGAGTGAGAAAAAGACAGTTAATGGTTGTGTGAAAATTCATGTAAGTATTTGGCATTTTAATTTTATCTTTTTAAAAAAAAATGAAGATAGAACATGAAGACAGAGCAATATTCACGACACAATTCTACATTTCAGGTTTGAAACAGTCCTGGGGTATCTACTTTTAAAAAAAAAACAGGAAAGAACTAAAATATGCTTAATGTGATCACTCAAACTGTTTGATGTGCAGAAAAAACTGCACAGGATTATTTTCAGTGGGATGAACTGTACAACAGTGGAACAGTCTACCTATGGAGGTTGTGGATTCTCCATCATTGGAAGTTTTTAAGACAAGGCTGGACATCCACCTCTCAAGGATGGTTTAATTGGTTTTCCTGCACATGGAAGAGGGTTGGACTAGATGATCCTTGTGATCTCTTCCAACTCAACGATTCTATGATTTTAAGAGCATCATTTTCAAGCCAGTCTATTCACCAGCAGGAAAGTGGTGCTCTGGGTGCGATTCCCACTGAGGGCACATCTCCAGGAGCCTTCTCTTCAGTGGGAATTGTTCTCCACCAAGGCTGGAGTGCACAGAGCTACATCAACGGTCTCTGCCTTCTGTGTGATCCTTACAGTGAATGGGAAAGGGTGAAGGCGAGCATTTTGCATAGAGTGTGCAATGCCCATGGAACACTCACAAAGGCTCTGTACATTAATGGTTTTAAATTGGTTTTATTGTGTTGCATTTTAGAGTTCTGATTTTATGTAAATTGCCCAAAGAGACTTGGCAATTGGGTGGTATAGAAATGTAATAAATGAAATGAAATGAAATTGGGGGGAAAACTAACTTTGTTCTGTTGGCACTGTTGAAACACGCGTTTCTTTACACTGTGAATGGTTTTGCCTTATTTTACAGCAAGTGGAAATCTAAATTGGTAGCTGCTAATCAGATTGTTAAAAGCTGAACTTTCTCTTAACAACATACTGGAGTAACAAGTGTTGACAAGTCACCAGGAAGCTTACAGACATACAAGGAAAGTTATGCTTTTTATAAAGCAGCCCTTTTATGGCTCAGAGTCTCCGTGGAGCAAGAGTGTTCTCCAAGGACCTGAAACAAAGTTTCTGGAAGTAAAAGGAAATACAAAGGCGACATGCTTGTTAAATGAGGCATTGTTACCATACCATACGAATGACCATTAGGATAAATTAATAGAAGCAATGTTTTGCAAATGTGTCACAGTAGAATGTAGAAGCCTGACACTGTCAATTCTCAAATTAGGGACTTCAGTGTTCTATCAATAAGGCTACTGTGGATTTTTTTTCTTCTTGTTGAGAATTTCTACCCTAACATTTTGTGAGGAATTATTATATCAGAGCAACCTTCGCTAACCTGGTATCCCCCCCCCCCCCCCCACACCCACACACAGATGTTGGTGAACTTCAGCTCCCAGACAGCATGGTCAATTGTTCAGGACTATGAGATTTGAAGCTGAACTTCAGGAGGGCCATAGATTGCCCACCTCTGTTTTATAACTAATCTGTATGATACATGGTATGGAGTTGGCTGACTGAAAGTGATGGAGCCAGTGCATTTAACAGAAGAAAAGAAGGCAAGCAGCCAACTGTTGAAGTCACTTCAATCACAACTTGCCTGAACAACCATTTGAATGAAAGTCTCCCATATAGCAAACTGAGCCATTTACTTTCCTGCTACACCACAGTACGTCTGATTGTACCAGTTCATTCGCCAAAGGAAATTCTGCATGCCTTGGATGTACAATGCTCCTCGCTAGTAAAGCACAGCTAAAACTTAAAGATTAATAATTAACAATAAATGATATGATTAATTGGTTTCCAGGAGAAACTGACAAATTGAATGTTAGGGAAAAAATAAATCATGTAAATGTGATTCATAATCTTCAGACTAATTCAGAAGGTTTTCTTTGGGTAACAATCAAGCCTAAATCGTGAGGCGGATGCAACATTGCGCAGCATGAAGTACAGTTGGAAAACTTGGAGGGACTTGATGTTAATTGGCTTGGTATGACTGCCAAAACAATTAAAGCAGCAGTGGGTGGCTTTAAGATGATGCACATCACTGATGCCCCATCAAACATAATAAAATCCTACCACTTTTAGCCTGAGTGGATTCTTGAGTGAACCCACCCACACAGAAAAGCTATTTCAATGGCTCTGTACTTAACTGTACCCTGCAACGACTTAAAATGCTAATCCTGTGTACTGATCCTGCTGCCATTTTGTGTGTGTGTTTCCCATTAGGAAACTTCTTAATAGAGTTTTAAATGCTACTTGCTACTTTCAATAAAAGGATGAAGTTTAAATTGCAAGTTTCATTAGAAAACTCTAATTTATATGAAAGGTATCACTTGACCTTTAATGATGTTTAGAACACCTCTTTAATTGGAATACGAGCTTCCATTAAAAAGCACTTCGTTTTTTTCAACTACTCCCATCATTTTGGGTAGTATTAATGATCATCACTGTTATTAAAAGTATCTAACAGGGAAAGTGTTTTCTAAGAACTTTCTTTACTGGGGATTTTTTTTTAGAGATGTGTAAAACTTCCCTAGATAGCAATCCTATGCTCCTAGATAGCATCTGAAGGGGGGCATAGGATTGTTCAGTTTATGGGCTCTGACTTCAGAGTCTGGAAACTGTGCTCTTTGCCACCTCCCCCTCATAGCCAGCATGATGCTGGCTATGTCTCCACACTTGGAAACAGAGTGGGAAGGTGGGGAAAAGAGGGCAGGAAGGGACCAGAGAAGCTGTGTTATACAGCTTTCTATGCTTGCCCCAGCCTTCTTCCCTTCCAGTCAGAAGCACTGTGGCTAGAAAGGCAAAATCACCCATCTAATAAAAATGTAGGGCAACTGAGTATGGTGGCAGGGATAACCTCTGTGCTCCAGCTGCTCTGCACTGGATATCGGCCTTCATTGGATTATGAACAACCTGCCAACTATCTCCATAGAATTATGCTCCTAAGCAATTCTGCTGGTCTCAAAATCAGACATTTTACCTGAGCCAGACCTCCCAAATTTCCCTCAAAAATTTGCTTTAGGTGAAATTAGTTGGCAATTCTGACCAATGTTCTTTAGCATCTTTGCTCTTGACTAAAGTCTTTAGCAGTCCTCTCTCCCTCCTTGCCTATAGTTTACAGCTCCTGCAGATACTTAATTTCATGGCAGTCCCTTATCTAATTAATCCCTCCTTCCCTCACTTCCCTGTCTTCTTTGCCTTTTCCCCTCAAGTGTCATTCTTCACCAATACTTCTTTAAGGTTCTTCTTTCTCAGCCCCTCATCAACTCTGCACAACACCTTCAGCCTTCTTGCCCCTGACCTCTCTGTCTTTTGGCTTCCCTATCTCCCAGGGCCTCTTCTCACACCTTATTCACAACACAGACTACTTTCCCAATACATCACAGACTCTGGACTGTGATCTGCTTCCTTCTCTGAGCAACCCAACATCCTGAGTCAACACACCCACTGAGCCAATCAGTATTAGAGATTTCACCACCATAAACACAATATAATATAGATGTTTCTGCCTCACTCGTAACAGTATAACTTAAGTTCAGCCAATGAAATTGATTGGCAGTAGGTTCAGACAGACAAAAGGAAGCATGATTTAATTCCAAAGTGAGTTAGTAATTTATAATTAACTTATTAAATTCACTGCCACAAGATGTATTGATGGGCATGGAGTTCGAGGAGGATTACATAAATTCATGGAAAATAGACTAGGAACACGTGAAAAATGTGCCTTTATAAAAAAAAAATGAGAGAGACAGTGTAGAATACAGAGAGGGAATATCACAATGCATTTTAGTGCAAGACAGATGGCTAAACTGTTGTCATAGTGAGGTTGCAATCCTACTCCATAATTATTGTATACATTCAAGTGAAGTTCAGTGGTACTGACTGAAACATTACTTATGGCCAGATTGCACCTGTGTTTCCCCCCTTTATAGTTCTTGAACCTGTTGTGAATTGATGACTTCTTTATACAGGTCAGTCCTAGAACATTTTTTATCTACTGAAAAATTGTTTTTTTCACCTCAGCATTTGGCATTTAAATTCTGATGGATACATTTTACGATGGGAATTTTTGTTTGCTGATCTGATTAGCCTTTTTATCTTGCTGAGATAATATGATAGCAGGAGTAATGTCAATATCTCTTGGAAGTTTCAGGACCCGTTCTAGTGTGCTAAGTCCAACCACAGTGCTAACATTGATTCTTGTAAATGTTCCTATAGTTGATTTCAGTGAGCACTTCTGTGCATTTCATCCTTTCTGAAGAGCTAAAAAACCATAACCTGTGAGTCATTTTGATCAAGAGGCGATGCAAAGGAGCAGCTTTAATTAAAATGCTTACTTCATCTTTTGATTGATTCTTTGTTTGTGTAGGGCCATTCCCATACTACAACAGAACATCTTGGGCAACAAATGTTGCCGTTATACTCCAGTTTTCTATGTCATTTATTTTTTGGTTCAAGCATAGACTTGAAGAGAGATTGGAGGGACCATGAAGAAGTTCCTCCCAGCATATTTCTTTCTTCCTCTACCTACAGTCTGTTCCCTCACCAGGAGATGTAACGGATAAGCAGACCTTTTTATCTCTTTCCCCAGGAGCATGTAGGCAAAGCAGACATCTGAAATCATAAGCCTCTGGAACGAGGTTGGTGGCAGATGCCTGCTGGGCACATCGGAGGAAGCAAATTGGCTTCTGCCTCAATAACCCAATGTTTAGCCAAATTGCTCCCCCCACTCTACTTTACCCCATGACTCAGTGTAATCTGCTTTAAAGTAGGAAGCTTCAAGGATAATTGCTAATGTGAGAGAGCAAGGAGATGTGTTCCAAATGGAACACATCCCTTTGCTCTCTATCGCCCATTTGAGGCCCAAATGAGACTGCAATCCCAAGCAACATGGGCACTTCTATATGCAGTTACTTGCTTGTATGAGTAGGGTTCTACATTATTCAGGACCATTATAAGCACAAATGGAAAAAAGTACAGTTTGGAGGACTTCCAGGTATTGTTTTCAACTGACCCAAAGGGCGTGCTTGCCTACTCATCCAATCAATATAAGCAGTTCTCCTTGTAGAGATCTGCCCACAATGTCTGAGATCACAGCAAGAGCTCTACTGTCAGAATTATGGCAGGATCTACACTACTGCTTTAAAATAGGGGTGTGCACGGACCCCCCGGATCGGATCGGGACCCGGATCGGGACCTCCAATTTTGTCCCGGACCGGTTCGGACAAAATCGGAGGCCCCCCGGACCGGATCGAGTCCGATCCCGACCCAAAAATCGTACATTTTTGGATCGGCCGCCATTTTTTTCCCCATAGACTTGCATTGCAATGCAAGTCTATGAGGAAAAAATGGCGGCGGGTGGGTAAGGGGGGGCCTAACTCCCTCCCCCCCCCGGGGCCGTCCGCTGTGGACGGCCCCGGCAGGTAAACCCCCTCCCCCGCGCTCCCTACCCCCCCTGGGGCCGCCCGCTTCCATCCGCTGGCGCCCGCGGGCGCCAGCGGATAGAAGCGGACGGCTCTGGGGGGGGGGTAAGCCCCCTTCCCCGCCACTGCTTACCTTCTCAGCCCGTCCGGCGCCGGCGGCTACTACCAGCGGGCTCCGCGGCCTACTCTCGAGTAGCGCGCCGGGTGATGACATCACCCGGCGCGCCACCCTGGAGCAGGCCGCGGAGCCTGCTGGTAGTAGTAGGCGCCGGCGCCGGACGGGAGCCGCCGGGCCGGGCAGGTAAGGGCCCCCCTCCCCCCTCCCCCCTCCGCGCGCCCCCTCCTCCCCTCCACGCACCCCCTCCTTACCTTCCCGGCCCGGCGGCTCCCGTCCGGCGCCGGCGCCTACTACTTCCAGCAGGCTCCGCGGCCTGCTCTAGAGTAGCGCGCCGGGTGATGACATCACCCGGCGCGCCACCCTAGAGCAGGCCGCGGAGCCTGCTGGGAGTAGTAGGCGCCGGCGCCGGACGGGAGCCGCCGGGCCGGGCAGGTAAGGGCCCCCCTCCCCCCTCCCCCCTCCGCGCGCCCCCTCCTCCCCTCCACGCACCCCCTCCTTACCTTCCCGGCCCGGTGGCTCCCGGCCGGCGCCGGCGCCTACTACTACCAGCAGGCTCCGCGGCCTGCTCTAGAGTAGCGCGCCGGGTGATGACATCACCCGGCGCGCCACCCTAGAGCAGGCCGCGGAGCCTGCTAGTAGTAGTAGGCGCCGGCGCCGGACGGGAGCCACCGGGCCGAGAAGGTAAGTGCCCCCCTCCTCCCCCCCCCCGCTGTCCACTTTCATCGGCGGGCGCCCGCTGGCGCCCGCCAATGGAAGCGGCGGTGGGCGCCAGTGGGCGCCCGCCGATCCGCCGATCCGCCGAACCGGTTCGGAGCTTTTTCGGACCGGTTCGGATTGGATCGGCCGATCCTGCTGCGGGATCGGAAATCGGATAATTTATCCGATTTCCCACTGGACCGGACTCGGATCGTGGATCGGGTCCGATCCAGTGCACATCCCTACTTTAAAACGGTTTATAACAGTAGTGACAACTGTTGGGGCTCAGGACACACTCGATATACAGTTTTCAAACCATTTTCAAAGTGTCATATTCTGCTTGGTGTAGATCTGGCTTATGTGTAAAGTGGATTGTAAGATTTGTTCAGTGCAAAAAGAAAAACAATGTTGTGCTATTTTTAAAATGAGGTCTTGGTTCTTTGTAAATCATAACTTTCGATTGAACACCAAGGATGCATGCCTAATGCCTTGTTGACAGGCATTTTCAGTTTAAGTTATAGTAAAATTTAGAGCACTGTGAACAACCCATAATAGTAACAAGCACCTGGCATTCACATTGGCCTGATCGTAAGGTTCCCAGGTGTTATGTTTTCAAATGTTGATGACATGTTTATAATCTATAACCTTAATATACAAACTGTGGGCTTCATGGAGCCAAAGTTACACACTTGTAAGCACCATTGATTTCAGAGGGATTAAGTCCATGCTTATCATCGGAGATAACAGAATACGCATGTACTTCATTTTTAGAATTCATCAAGTGACAGATCTGTAAGGTGCTTGGACATGAAATATCCACCACACTCCAGTAAGTTGCCATGTTTTACTTAAAAATGTAGTTCAACACAAATAAAATCAAAACTTCAGGCATCATAATGGTTATCCTAGGTTGATACTGATTAGATGTGACACCAAAGTCAGAGAATTGAGAAGCATCATGTTGGAACAAGAATGCCATAATAGATCTCACTTTAGCTGAACTTCTAAGATCTCAAGGGGATCTCTATTTACAGTTCTACTGGTAAAGGAAACAGTGACATGCTTGAGGAAATAGTCTTAAATTCCCACAAAGCCCAAAAGTGTTTTCTCTAAAGGTTACTTGGAAGATTATATATAGGCTAACCATATGAAAAGGAGGCTCATATAACTTTAACAGTTGCAGAGAAAAGGGAATTTCAGCTGGCTTCATTTGTATGCAATTTGTACCTGGTGAAATTCCCTCTTCATTACAACACTTAAAGCTGCAGGGGCCCTGCCCTCTTTTGTATCTGGTCACTCTAGTATAGTGCATGCAACTTTAATTGCTTTGATGAAGAGGTGATTTCACCAGGTACTAATTGCATACAAATGAAGCCAGCTGAAATTCCCTTTTCTCTGCAACTGTTAAAGTTACATGAGCTCTGTCCTCCTTTTCATATGGTCAGCCTAATTATATATATACTTTCTTTAAATCATGGATACCGTCCAAAACCTAGAGTTTATTTTTCAGCAATCCCATGGGCTGTTTATAATAGACAGTATTTATTTAAATAATGTATTAGTTACAATTTATATGAATTATATATATTTTTCTATTTCTGACTTTTATTCATGATGTTTCTACTATAACCCTATTACTTTAAGGACAATCAGCAAGACTCTCCAAGACAGTCTTGTTCTAGTGCAAGCAAACAAGGATTAAATAGTTCAGAGACACATGATGTGGTTGAAGAGAGAGCAGTGAAGGCAAGGGAGTCTGTGTGGCTGCCTGGTGAGACAAATTGTTCAACCTGATCAGTTAATTTTGATATATAAGGGTTTTATAACAACTAGTGGGCTCAATTGGCTTGTCGTCAATACTTAGGCTGTGAGGTCAGCTGACTCTATTCAATCTGGAACTGCAGCCTAGGTGGTGACCTTGATCCTCAGCCTCTAATCTGACTAGTTTTTTAAGGGACCAGAGAGTATTGCTGATACAGGAGGGCTGAGGGCTGGGTGCTGGAGCCTTGGTTCAAGACTCCCTGCAATTCCAGATTTGCCCCTCTCCATTATCACATTCATCACCCTCTACTTGTGGAGGGGCTGAAGAGAAGAGCCTCCTGTATCCATAAAGGCTCTCCACACAAGCCAGAATGCTAGACAGGCATATGTTATGTTTTTCTCTGTTTAACATGCGCTCTCAAGAACTATCACTCCCAGAGTTCCTTGTGTATAGGAAGGAAAGACTGGACAGTTTCTAGGAGTGACAAACATTATAGTAATCAGAGCTATTAATCCCAGAGACAGTGGGAGCCAGTGCTACTGGTAAGATTTACAGGCCCAAATGTATGTGAATAAAATTCTAGTTCACAAAGACCTTTCCCCACCCTGCCCGCTGGGATGGGGAGAGGAGATTGCGGGCGAGGATGGGGAGAGGTGACGTGGGGGGCCACCATAGGCTGGCCCAGGGTGGTGCCACCGGAGATAGGAGGGGTCTGTGGCTATTTAAGGGGGACCAGGACCCCTCCAAATCTCCACTGTGTGCTGCGCAGCTTGCAGCAAAGAGCTGAAAGAAGGAGCAAGGGAGAGGCAGCAACAGCGGCAGGAAGGAAGCGACCTCCGAGGAGCCCAGGCAGCGGAGCAGAAGGGGCAGCTGTTTAGCCCGGCGGCGGCGTGAAGAAGGAGGAGGAGGCTTACCCGGCGTCGGACGGCGCGGAGAAAGAAGACGTCGGGGGAGCCCGGAGAGCAGCCGCTCCAGCGAGCGAAGACCTCCAGAGGACCGGGAGACTTCAGCTGCGATTGAAGCCAGTGGCTCGGCTTCGGCTGAAGCCGGGCGGCGGGGCAGCGATCCGCAGATCGGTGGAGGAGCTGGCAAACATACTGCTGCTGCAGCAGAAGACCTCGGAGGCAGCCTGGTCGCCTCGGTAACAAAGCCTCGGCTGAGGCAGTTCCAGCGCGGCCAGGCGACGACAGGCTGAGGAAGGTGCCTGGCAACAGGAAAGCAGCGCACGACGGAGCAGGAGTGGGCGGAAGAGGAAAGCCCCAATGGATATCCCACCCCCTCCACAGCTAGCGCGGCAGCAGTCAGCGGCAGGGGGAACTGCCGAAGAAACAGCAGGAGGGCTACATCAGAAAAGAAGCCGGCCGCAGCGGGGACCCCGGCGGCGGCGGGAGCAGCAGCAAAGCGCTTGCCCTGCTGCTTGGAGCAGCATAAGGCAGCGCAGCGCGGCCCGGCTGGGGGCCAAGGGCGATCTAGGCGGCGAGCAGCTAAGGGAAAACCCAGATCCCAGGCGGGGAGAGAGCCATCTGTGACTGGGCAGCGGCGACGGAGGCGGCTTCCTCGGACTTCTCCATCCCCAGGCTGTGCCTTTCAGGTTTTGGGTAGCCGGGGGGGGGGCTGTATTAGGCTGCTCCTAGCCACTTAAAACGTTGCTGGAGAACATCTGAACTACAGCAGGCGGGAAAGATTCCATGGAGGGGGGGGATTGGTGGCCCCTCCCCCTTTGTTCTTAGTCATATAACTGTCTTACTAAGTGGGAATTTATAGCGGTTTTATTCAGTGTTGGCAATACTGGGCCATTGGTGATGGCAGTCCATAGCTGTTCTTGTCTAAATGCAAGCAGCTGTGTGTTGTTAACACCCTTGCTTGCTTGTGTCCCTTAGTCCAAAACCCGCTCTAGCGTATGCGGGCCACCCAAGGCGGCTATTCAATTCCCAATTAACCCTGTTGGTAGTAAACGCACTAGCAGGAAACAGGCCACCCTGGTCAGTTATTTAATTGCTGTTCAATCCCGTTGGTATTATAGTCTTTCAGTAAGACAGCTGTTTACGCAGCATTGTATCATCATCATGCCTCCAAAAAAAAAAAAAAAAAAAAAGGAATTGGGAGGAAAGGCAAGGGAAAGGCTCCCGCACAATCATCACAACGCAAACGGCCCATTGAGAATTCTTCCTCCGAGGAAGAACTGGACCCACGGGTTTCCAGTCTTGTGGCCAGATTACAAACATTGGAAAAGGAAAAAGGTGTCTCCGCTACCCCAATTCTGATCCCGCCACGCACTCAGACCGAACATAGGCACACCCGTAAGAAAAGGCATGACGATTTATTAAATATTCTTTCAGCTCGTCTACTGGCAATAGAAAGCGCCTCGGGTGAACCTTCCAATGAAGTGCCAGTCACGGCAGCAAGTCCTGCCACAGTTCCTCCCACGTCCATCGCGGAACAGAGTACGGTGGCGCCTCCAGAACCTACTCTTCAACACACTATCCCGGTTTTGGGACCTGCGCCTACACCTCAAGGTGAGCTGCCATTGCATTTCACCACACCGGTTTCTCAAGCGTCAGGGTTTATGCCAGCTCATTGGGGTTTTTCGCCAGGGTTCACTGGCCTGGGCTCGCAGATGGGGAACTTTGCTCACCCATCTTGGTCACCTCAAACGAATTTGTCCCAGGTCACTCCTTCTGCCGCCGCACTTACACCTCTACAAGCAGGGGTAGCACCGATGGGTATGGTGCAGCCCCAGCAGCCAGTCACCCAACTCAACACTAGTCAACAGGGGCTACCTCAATCCCAAGTTTCTGATGCCATGGCCGCTTGCACTATGGTATGGCAGGGACCCGCTGGCGCAGCTGGGATCAGTGTTTCACAGGAAGTTAGGGATCCCTACGCAGGTGCTTCACACGATAGTATTCCTACCGGAAGCACATCTACACCTTTGGGATATCACCTGCTCCCGGCCACCACGGAAAAAATTTGTAGAGGGGAGTACGTTGACATATTCTCCCTATTATTCCGAGAGCAAGAGAGCTCAGATAAGGACAAGGGTGCAGATAAACAGGCAGAAAGGATCAAGAGGAAAAAAGTTGTTCACACCTGGGCTAATTGGTTGCCTGGTTTCCTCATATATATGGGAGTAATTTTGCAGCGTTTTCCTGGAAAAGGAGTTATTCTTACAAAATACCTTGATATGATCTATCGAGCGTATTCTGAGTACGAGGGCAGAGCCTGGCTGGCTTACGACCAATCATTTCGTCGTAGGGCGGCATTTGATCACGCCCTGCGGTGGGATGTCAAAGATCATGATCTATGGTTACAGTTTATGACGCCAGCCCGGCCGGGATTTGGCGACAGGGCGGATAGCGGACATATCTTGGCCAAGCAACAGCCCGCGTCCACCTCCAGGGGGTACGCGGGCCAGGCGGTTCATCACCGCCCGCTCTGCTGGGATTTCAATAAAGGCTGCTGCACATGCAATCCCTGTAAATTCAGACACGAATGTCAAACTTGCTCAGGTTATCACGCCGCATCAAACTGTTTTAAAAACAGGAGCGGAAAATGGCCTGTTAAGGACGCACAGGGCCCCAAACGATCTGGGGGGCAACAACCTCCTCCCAAAGGGACCCAGCCCGGTCAAGCTTAAGCCACTCAACAACTTATTGGCTGCGTACCCTAGAAGGCAGGAGGCTTTGTACCTTAGCTTAGGTTTTAGGGAAGGCTTTCGCATCCCTTTTCAAGGAGTTAGAAGTAGTTCATTTTCTAAAAATCAGAAATCCCTCAGTTCAATGGAGGATATCGCTAGGGAAAAAATTGGGAAAGAAGTCAAAGCAGGTAGGGTTTTGGGGCCATTTCTGACCCCCCCCATTACACATTTACGAGTTTCACCTTTAGGGATCGTGCCTAAAAAGGCTTCAGGTGAATTCCGGTTGATACACAACCTGTCCTTTCCAAAGGGTGCTTCAGTAAATGATGCAATCCCTGAACATTTGAGCTCAGTTAGGTACGCTTCTTTCGATTCAGCTGTACACATGGTGCGGAAAATGGGCCAGGGGCATTGATGGGCAAATGCGATATAAAGGCTGCCTTTCGCATTATGCCCATTCACCCCGAAGACTTTAATCTATTAGGCTTTTGCTTCCAAGGGCAACTCTATGTGGATTATGCCCTACCCATGGGATGCTCTATTTCCTGCTAGGCATATTGCGCAGTAAACTTCTGAACATTTTAGGCAATAAAAGGTGTCGTTGAGGAGATTGCAAGGAGTACTGGGTCATCTTAATTTCGCCTGCAGGGTCATCGCCCTGGAAGGGCCTTTTTTACGACACCTTTGTTGGGCTATGTCAGGCTGGCGTAAGCTGCATCATTGCATTAGGGTTACACAGGCCATGCGAGCCGATATTGCTGTATGGCTAAATTTTCTGGAACATTTCAATAGGGTATCATTTTGGCGGCAAGAACTTTTGGTAAAGGCAGACTGGTGGGTACATTTTGACACATCAGGTTTTGGGGTTATCTGGGGAAAGAGATGGTGTACAGCACAATGGCCCGGAAAATGGCGGTCCGACGGCACATGCCGGGACCTTACATTCCTTGAATTATTCCCCATAGTTGTGGCAGCACGTGTGTGGGTGCATAATTTAGCCAACACCACTGTATTGTTCTGGTGTGCCAACCAGGCCACGGTATAGGTAATCAATACCCTTTCCTCTCATAATCCCCGTGTCAGGAGCTTGGTAAGAGCCTGTCTTGAGTTGACATTCTTTTTTCGGGCAAAGCATATTCCGGGGCTGAATAACGATATAGCAGATGCTGTGTCCCGACATCAGGTGCAGAGGTTTCGGGAATTGGCTCCTGGGCCCTTACAAGGCCGGAGAACATGCCTCTATCCCTTTGGCTCCTTTGAAGGAGGAGATAGAGCAGGCTATTTGGGCAGTCCTTGGCGCCTAACACCAGGGCTGCTTATCACAACGCAGGTATGGAATTTCAGGCATTCCGCATGGCAAATCAGCTGCAACTTCATGTGGCCTATCCCGGTGGAGCATGTGCTCCAATTCTGTGTACATGCCACACGTAAAGGTTTGTCAACACGCACCGTTTCTCTCAGGCTATAGCTTTTAGGGCTAAAGCTCGCGGCCTGGAGGATCGTACCTCGGATTTCCGGGTGCGCAGGGCCCTTAGCGGCTGGGCAAACGCTTCACCTCGCACCCCGATGCATAGGCTTCCATTATCCCCAGATATCTTACTTGGGCTACGGGCACAGTGGCCGCTACTTTGCCACTCCCAATATGAACCAGGCTTATTCCTCGCAGCAGCATTAACAACATTTTTGGGGCATTCGGGATATACGAGTTTCTGGCCTCATCTAAGCTAGATACTCTCACATGGGCATTGCAATTTTATAATTGCTTCTTAAAAGAGCGCAGAGGCCCGTTTGCTTCTTCGATACTCATACACAGATCAGTCGGGTTAGGTCGTGGGATTTCATTATTCCCCTCTACCAACGAAGTCTTATGCTCACTGCAGGCTTCAGCAGCTTTTGTAACCCTGCGTGGGAAGGATGCCGGTTTTCCTGTTTTGCCATCAGGAGGGCACGCCCCTCACGAAATACCAATTCTGGGCAATAGCTAGGCGGGCTCTTGATCATATGGGTCTGCGCGCAGCAATGTTTGGTATGCATTCCTTTCGCATCGGTGCAGCGTCTACAGCGGCGGCTTGAGGATTTTATCCTCAGATTCAGGCGCTAGGCAGATGGCGGTCCACAGCATTCAAAACATGTGTGAGGCATGTAAACACTTAAGCTATACGCAGCAGATGCTAATGCTTTCATGTTTGTTCTAGATTTGCCAGTGGCTTCTGCACCCGTGCGGGTTTCCGTATGCGGCCACAGTATGGTCTTCTGGGCCAGCAAGCATGCAGCCAACTCCAGCTTTGGATCGCAGCTCGGCTTGAGTCAGCACGCAACCATTCGCTGGCTCGGGAAACGTGGTATGCGGTGGGATGAGCTCATCCCTACCTTGCTGCAGCGGCATTCTGCTCGGTTTCCCCCACAGGTCTTGCTTATTTAGGGGGGAACGACTTGGGCTTAATGAAGGGCAAGGCCCTCATTTTGCAAGCTTTGGCTGATTTTCAGCATATACGACAGCGCTGGCCCGGCATACGGTTTATATGGTCATGCATCTTGCTTCGGATGAACTGGCGGGTGTCCAGTCATCCCCTTGCTATTTGCACCTTGCCTCGGATGAACTGGCGGGTGTCCAGTCATCCCCTTGCTATTTGCACCTTGCCTCGGATGAACTGGCGGGTGTCCAGTCATCCCCTTGCTATTTGCATTTTGCCTCGATGCACTGGTGGGTGTCCAGTCATCCCCTTGCTATTTGCATTTTGCCTCGGATGAACTGGTGGGTGTCCAGTCATCCCCTTGCTATTTGCATTTTGCCTCGGATGAACTGGTGGGTGTCCAGTCATCCCCTTGCTATTTGCATTTTGCCTCGGATGAACTGGTGGGTGTCCAGTCATCCCCTTGCTATTGGAAAGGCAAGAAAGCGGGTTAATACTGAGAGGTTTAAGGCCCTAGCGCAGCATGGGGACTTTAGTATTCAACATCCTAACATTAGCCGTTTTCGGAGGGAGCTCTATAGGCGCGACGGGGTTCACCGGTCTCCGCCTGGTAACCAGTTATTTTTAGCAGATATTCAGGAAGGGCTACGTAATGTTCTGCTTCCGGGGGGAGGGGGGGAGACTGTGTAATGGTTTTGTCTCCCCCTGTGGCGGTAGGAGCGGGCATTTGATATGTTTTTAATGGTGAGCATTCACGGGCACTATTCAAGTGATTGGTAACGCCTGAGGGCCAACCACTGAGAGCCCTGCGGCATCAGTTGGGGGGATAAGGCTTACCTTTGGGGCCAACCCATCTCGTCTACTCGGAGCCCTGCGGCACGAGTGGAGACGACACCGGAAGGCCACCCCCACCTCAGATTGGGGAAGCTCGGGGGGCGGCGAAAAGGCAGGCGCCACTTCCCGGGCTGTGAATGTCTCGCCCGACCCCTTCAATGGCCTGGCTGGCCATACAAAATGCCCGCTTAGGTTACCTCCCCCCTTTATGCTTGCTATTCTTGTAAATAAATAAAGTGGCCCTTGTTTAAATCCCAACTCTGTGTCGCCTCTTCATTTCTCATCCTTCGCTCCGCAAAGACCTTTCCCCACCCTGCCCGCTGGGATGGGGAGAGGAGATTGCGGGCGAGGATGGGGAGAGGTGACGTGGGGGGCCACCATAGGCTGGCCCAGGGTGGTGCCACCGGAGATAGGAGGGGTCTGTGGCTATTTAAGGGGGACCAGGACCCCTCCAAATCTCCACTGTGTGCTGCGCAGCTCCCTCCCGCCCTCCCCTGTTGTCAGTGTGGGTTCGCCGGTCGTCTTTTTGAGGCCAAGTAGGAATTTTTTGCTCACAATCTAACTTGAGTGTGAGTTTTTTCGCCTACTTCACACTGCAAAAGCAGGATGGGTGATAACTAGGTCAATCTGGCAATTTGGTCACTTTATTGGCGGTAGGAGCGGGCATTTGATATGTTTTTAATGGTGAGCATTCACGGGCACTATTCAAGTGATTGGTAACGCCTGAGGGCCAACCACTGAGAGCCCTGCGGCATCAGTTGGGGGGATAAGGCTTACCTTTGGGGCCAACCCATCTCGTCTACTCGGAGCCCTGCGGCACGAGTGGAGACGACACCGGAAGGCCACCCCCACCTCAGATTGGGGAAGCTCGGGGGGCGGCGAAAAGGCAGGCGCCACTTCCCGGGCTGTGAATGTCTCGCCTGACCCCTTCAATGGCCTGGCTGGCCATGCAAAATGCCCGCTTAGGTTACCTCCCCCCTTTACGCTTGCTGTTCTTGTAAATAAATAAAGTGGCCCTTGTTTAAATCCCAACTCTGTGTCGCCTCTTCATTTCTCATCCTTCGCTCCGCAAACACGCACAACATGCTGCCATGCCGGGCTATAAATATGACTTTCTATTATGGGGGAAGAATAGACAACAAAGATAAATTTGATTTAAAAAATTGTCCCTAAAATAGTTTAGGGCCAACTAAAAAGTTACAATTTAGCCAGCAAACATCGTAGGACCCCTTAGGCTGACCATATGAAAAGGAGGACAGGGCTCATGCAAATTTAACGGTTGTAGAGAAAAAGGAATTTCAGCCAGTGTCATTTGTATGCAATTAGTTCCTGGTGAAATTCCCTCTTCATCGCAACAGTTAAAGTTGCAGGGGCCCTGCCTTCTTTTGTATCTGGTCACTCTAGTATAGTGCCTGCACCTTTAACTGTTGTGATGAAGAGGGAATTTCACCAAGAACTAATTGCATACAAATGACACTGGCTGAAATTCCCTTTTCTCTACAACCGTTAAAGTTACATGAGCCCTGTCCTCCTTTTCATAGGGTCAACCTAGGTTGGATATCATGTTAGAGAATATCAGCAAAAAAAAGAGACATGGCAGAAAAGTGCCAGTATGGACCATGGTGTAATTTCAGAAATGTAGGAAATGCATAATTTTTATTTATTTATTTTTATTTTTATTTTATTTATTTCATTTCTAACCTGCCTCGAGGTGGGGAACAACACTAAATATAAATATAAAAACAATAAAATAGATAAACCATTAAAACAGATAAAAACAAATACATTATTAAAAACATCTTAATTAAAGCAGATACTTTTTTCATGACTTATGTTATTGTATATATGGGATGAGATTGTGGCATGTGTAGGGAAGGGGGCCTATGTAACATGTTTGCATCCCCGCCCCAAACTTAAGTGTGAGTAGTGTCATTGCAAGTTTAATATTTTTACTTAAGTTTCCTTTTGGATGAGAGAACATTGGATACTTAAGGAATCTTAGCTGTAATAATACATGTTCAGTATGGAGGACAGGAGAGACACGGCAGCCAGTCCTAGTTTGTAAGACCACAAAACTTTTTCCCAATGCAAGCATGAAATTTCTCCATTCTCCAATTTTCTGCCAGCTGCAAAACAGAGATGTGTTATTCTCTTGCTGGCCACTTCACATCTCCCTCAAAACATGTTTTACCCATCCCATTCAAGCTATAGGTATGGTTATGGGGCAAACTGTTATTATCCACAGCACGTGCTTTGGGAGTTTGGTGACTGTCGTCAGCTCCTGGTGGAGGTGCACCTCAAACGTACTGCTTTTTCACTCACTAGTTTACCACTAGTGTTCTACACATGCATGCAGTGCATGGTCACACACACACACACACACACACACAAACATTGTGAAAGATTTAATAAGCGATCTCTGAATTTCTTGGAAATGCAGTTAGAAATTAAATGAAGACAGAAAGGATGCAGGATCCAGACCTAAGAACAGATAATAAAACTACATTGAGCAAGTCTTTGCTATCTGTGACTCCAATTCTAATCCCAAACTAAATAAAATACTGTCAACTTTGATCGCTATGCCATTCAGGTCAGGAAGAGTTAATTTAAACTCCAGCTTGAAACAGCTCAAAAAGGTATCCAATTGCCAAATAAAAAACACCAATGATAGTGTGCAATTCTTTTTCCTTTACACTGTAGACAAAATCCTATTGCAGGCTCCTTTCTCAGACAGCCTGAAGTGAAAAGAGATTAACCTGAATCTTTACTGCAAATTTTTCCTCCATTTGACCAGTCAATATATTCAGTACTAATCCAAGATTAATAAGCACTCTCTAGCCTACAGGCTCCAGGAGAGAAAGAAAGAGTGAATGAAAGAAAGAAAGAAAGAAAGAAAGAGAGTCAAATCAGGCTAAAAGTCCTAGGGATAAAATTAATGAAGGTAATGATAGGTAGGATAATGCATTGCCCAAAAAACCTGGAGGCACTCAAAGTCACATTTCATTGTCTTTCTGCAAAAAGTCTTCTGGAGGTTGACATGCTGAAGGACCTCAGACAATGGAACATACACAGAATAAAATTAAGAGGCACAAAAAAGTTCATTGGAGACTGATGACATGGAATGACAGAATTCCAATATGAATCATATTTCAGCTCAAATATAAACAGAGAAGGAGACATTGCTCGGAGGTAGAACACCTGGTTTGATGCAGAAGGTACATAGCTCAATCCCAGACATCTCCAGGTAGGGCTGGAAAAATTCCTGCCTGAAACTCTGGGAAACCGCTGCCAATCGGTGTTGACAGTACTGGGCTAGATGAAACAATGGCCTGACTTGGGGCCGATCTACACACTAGGTTTGTAACGTTTCATAAGGATAATGAAAACTCTTTGGGCCACATGACGCTCTCCCTTTAACGATGTATACCTGAGGTTTTTTAAAACTCACTTCAGCAATATACAATGTTTTTTACTTTTAATAAATCATTTTAAGTAAAATAATGTGTCCTTCCTTACCGTTTGTGATTTGTGGGGGCAGTGCCTCATTGACTGGTACCCAAATGCTTAGTAGTTGATTGGTGAGGAAGAAAGAGGAAGTGGGTGAGTGAACTACAACACCCACAATGCCTAGCCCTAAAAGCTAGTGAATGAAAGGAGAACTAAGGAGGAAGTGGGCGACTGAACTACAACTCTCACAATTCTTTGCCCTAAATTCATTGTAAAAACGAAAGAGAAAGAGATGGACAGAAGAGTATGTAAGACCTCCCACACCGCTTTGAAGACTGAAGATTTTTTCTCCTGTAACGTGAGTACTCGTTAATGTGGCCTAAGATGTTTTAGAACGCACCTATTTGGAACGTTTTAAAATACAATTTAAAATGTTCCCAGGTACTGTGTAGATAGGCCCTTGGTATAAAGCAGCTTCCCACGTTCTCTGTGATAGATGATCCAGTGCTGGTCTAGTTTCTGAACGTAATGATAAATGGCGGTTTCCATCTATTATGACCATAACATGACAACTACTCTGTTTGTGCCAATCCTGGTGGCAGCACAGCAACAGAACTTTTCTGTGGTGCCACCCATCTTCTGGAATGACATCTCCTCTGCAATACAGCAAGCACTAACAATCATTGATACAAACCTGTCTGTTTATTCCAGCTTTCCCATTAACTGATTATGTTGTTTTAAGACTTGTCTTATGGAACCTTGTAATTTGCAATATTGTTTTATAATTTTATAATGTATTGTCAACTGCTTCAAGATTTTTAAAGTGGAAAGCTGTAAATAAATATTTTAAATATTCCCTTCAAATCCTTCCCCATCTTGCCTTTTGCCAAATCCCTCCCTACCCCATTTCCTTTTCTTTCTTTTTTCCCCCTTTCCTTTGATAGGCTGACCATAAGAAAAGGAGGACAGGGCTCATGTAACTTTAACAGTTGTAGAGAAAAGGGAATTTCAGCCAGTGTCATTTGTATGCAATTAGTTCCTGGTGATATTCCCTCTTCATCACAACAGTTAAAGTTGCAGGGGCCCTGCCTTCTTTTGTATCTGGTCACTCTAGTATAGTGCCTGCACCTTTAACTGTTGTGATGAAGAGGGAATTTCACCAGGAACTAATTGCATACAAATGACACTGGCTGAAATTCCCTTTTCTCTACAACTGTTAAAGTTACATGAGCCCTGTCCTCCTTTTCATATGGTCAGCCTATCTTTGATACTCATCTAACTGAAATTTTGTTAGAAATCTTGGTTATTGTTCTGGGGTAGGATGGAAGACATGAGAGGAACAGTAAACATAAAAAACTTAGCTACACCACCGTCCTGTGTTAGGCCTTTCCTAAAATTCTGTTTCTTATCCACAGCCCCATGTTAGACACCAACGATTAGGTTCATAGTGTTTTGCCATTGCTGTTGGCTCTGTGTTGGACAAGGCCTGGACCTTAGGGCTGAAGTCCAGGGCCCTCATAGCCCAGGATCCCCAAAATGATCACCCATTGAGCAGCAAATGATAGAGCAGCAGCAAAAGGGGCCTGCATCAACACCTTGGCTAACGCAGGCATGCCGGTTGCCACTGGGGCCGACGCTGCTCACCACAGCATCGTTTCTTCAAATTTTTCATCATTTTAGACTTAGGGAACATGGTTACAGATGCTCATTTTATTCTTTTTACTTTAAAGATATTATCATTTTCTATGAACATCATCAGAAAGTGGACAGATCACATTTCCCTACCATCGCTTTGCTTCCTGCTGCTCTCCCACAATAGGGACGAACAGCTTCCTCTTTCTTCACATGGGGAAGAAAGAGGAAGCAAGCAAGAACCACATGGCCCATTCAGTGGGCATTTTTATCATGCTGCTTCTTCTGCATGCAGCAGTGTTAGATATTGCTAGCCAGAGTGAAGCCATCTTTCTCTCTGTCTCTCGCATAGAATGCTGGGATTGCTTGCTGGGAACGCTTGTTTAAAACCAAGAACAGTCTATGTATGTAGCAGCTAGGAACAAGGAACAATCATAACTCGGCCTTGGTCAGAAGCTGCAACATTCCTCAAAAGTAGCAGATATCGTGTCCTAGCTGTAACTGCCCACTTTCGTTCCTGGGCACAATAATGAGCTACTGGTGAGAAACAAGGTGGTCTTTGGCGTTAGCCCAAAAGGCAGCGGCTCACATAGAGATGCATTGAGTTATGCTTGCGCGTGTGCTGTCTGTAGCTGTGACATGATGCTTACTGTATGTTATAAAAGTAGGTGCTTGTATCCTTTGAGGTGTGGCCTTTGGTGGCATGAGTCCCTAGGGTCACCCATTCAGCTGACTGCTTTAATAAAACTGTGTTGGACTAAGATCACTGACTCTGTGCCTCTTAGTGGGAATATGGCTTTATCCTCCTAGGAGAAGAATCTGGACACAAGTTTTGTCTAACAGCAGGGAATGATGGCAAGTTTTGTAACAGCCCCCCAAAAATTGATTTTCCAGGTCTTTATTTGTGATGGAAAAATGAGCGGAAGGAGCAGGAGATGCGTGGGAGTCAGACGGTGTCATGAAAAGGACCTGCAAAAATCCATGAAATCAAGGTTGGCAAACAGATTTTTCCTTTGGTTTAGTTCTAATATGTCAGGAATGTAGGGAGAGAAATGTGAGCTTCTCAAATAAAGTAATACACATGGCCATCTAAAAGGGGCCTCTATATAATCATGAAGTCCTGGATCTAAAATTACCTGGCTGCACCACTCTGTACATAAATGCCTATGTGAGCAGAGGACCCACTCATGTGAACTACCTTTTGCCCAGCAGAAGAACTCATGAGCAGTAGGGGAAGGAATAAAGCCTGAATAATGTTCAATGCCTCCTACGCCTCACTGGGGCCATGCGAACTAGCTCAAAATGTACAGTCATTTTCAATATATGATATCCCCTCCTTAGAAATTGTACTTTATATGCAATTCTAAAGGTTCTTTACATTTGATCTCACCACACATATGCATGAATCAAAGATAAACAACAGGAATTGGTTTCTTTATCATGTTTATAGTTCATAGGGGGGAAAGAGTAGGATTAAAACTTGAATGGGAAGCATGGAGGGAAAAGTGGGTCAACTTTTTTTTTTTTAAAGAAATTTGTTCCCCTCCATCCCATACTTTATTGAAAATTAGGCCTGTTTTTCAGGTAGGTTACTATGAACTATTGCTCATATATTAAAGATATTAATATTTCATTAGTGGGCATTAAACTGTCACCTAATGGTCAGGGTGTTGTAAGATAATGTAATATTGGAGAATCAAGTCAGTTTCTGTGTGAATTATTGCTTCACATTTGACATCATATTTTTAAAGGATGTGTGGTAAATCATATTTAACATGAGGTGCTTTGTTACAGGATAAGGCTAATGGAAAGATCTTTTTCAAAATATTATTTAATTGCCAGTCTCCAATGGACAAATCTGTGTACTAGGAGATGTATAAAAACAATCATTTCAGTTCATTTTTGACCAAAATTCATCCAATTTGCACCTCCATTGCTGAATAAAGGCCTGAATCTGCAGGCTGAGCTTCCAATGTGATTCACACAACTAAAAATGTGTTTGAAAAATGTATACTTTTTTAATGTGCACAAACACACTTTAATCAATGGGGAAAATGTGCTCATTGCAAATATGTGCACAACTTTTGTGTATATTTGGGAAGATGTGCATGAACATATGCATGAAACTTCATGCAACCTCCCCTCGAAGTTCACAAGTTGATACGGACATCAGTTAGAAGAAGTTTCCAGGTGAAAATGAGAGGATGTTGGCAAGCTTGAGTTTTATTGATTCACATTTCCCTAGTACAAAGTAGTCCAGGTCATAATCTGCTGCATGTAGATAGTAAGTCCATTGCAAGAAACTGCTTGGCAAGCCTGTCACTCCCAGTCATTCAAACAAATGAACTAAGCTGCAGGCTGCAGAGTAAACTATATTAGACACCATTAAAAGTTTATATTTCATTTGCATTATGTTTTTCTGCCATCAGATGACCAGCAATCCTATGATGAAGAATCACAGCTGCTTTGTAGAACCACCGCTCTTTCTGTGATGTGTGGAGGATGTGGAGGGCCAGTGGACACTTGATGTACCTGGAACGATTTGGTACTATTGATTGTATCAAGGCTAAGGATGTCGTAGATATCTGTGGGGGCATTTTGTGTAAAATGGCAGCTCATTCTTGTACAAAAGGCCTTGCAAGTAAATGGTGGGCTGTAAAGCAGCCATTTACGCAAGGTTACAGGTGTAAATGGACCATTTATGCCTGCAATCATGCTTAAATGTCCATTGTATGGCTGCCATTTGTATAAAAACATGCCACAATTTTTACACAACATGGTGGCAATGGGTGGTTGCTCACCGGGCATGCTTGGACCACCCAGTGTCTTGCACCGGAAACACTGCTAGTTGGGGGTCCAGCAAGTAGTGCACGAGGTGGACTGGGGTGAACCCATCCATCCCTAATTATGGCACCTCCATGTCTGGGCTACATACATGAGCCTAAGACTGAGGTGATTAAGACAGATTGAAAGAATGTGTGTGGGGCCATGGGGTGAAAGTTTGTAGCAGTTCTGCTAGGTGTTCCAGTTATAGTTCTTCCCAAGCCTGTTTCTGGAGTTTATTTATTTATTTATTTAAAATATTTATAAGCCACGTTTTAGGGTAAGCCCTTATAAGAAGGTGTTCAATGAAATATAAATCCATGAAACAGAATAGAACAATGATAAAAACAATTATAAAATCAAAAATAATAATTCAAACCAAAGAGCACCAGAATCACCATGACACTCAATAAATTCCTAACTCAATTGTAGGCCAAGTTAAATAAATGCATCTATAGGGGCATCTTGAATGCCTGTAATGATTAGGCAAACAACAACAATTGGAAGAGAACTCCACAATATTTTTACATAGCCCAGTTCTATGCATGTTTATGTGAAAGTCCTGCTGGATTCACTATTCACTCTGAAGTAAGTATGCATAGGACTTCAGCCTCAGCCTCATTGGGAGACATATGGAAATCTTAATCCATTTAACAACTTGGCAAGGTAAGTCTGGCACAGGATGACCATTGTGGAGAGTGTTAGGTTTTTTTTATTGATTTTTGTTAGCATTTGGTGTAGTATGAATTCATTATGGATTAAGAGATGCAATTTCACAGGTATTGAGCCATCGCAGTTTAGGAGCACAGAAGAAATGCAGGCATTTATTTATTTATTTAGCTTAAGGTTGCCACAGCAATTTTCACCAGCTGCATGTTGAACAGTCAGAATAGGGTAGTAAATTGAAATAGAAATAAAACATGCAACTAACAAGAAAGATGTGACGTGCCAAGCTCCTGCTCAGTTAGATAACAATAAGCAGCAATTAAGTAATTGATTTTTTTTAAAAAAGGAAGCAGCTCATTAATAGAATATTGGATATAACTAAAACAAATGCTTATTTCTCTTGCTGTGATAGACTTTCCCCTGCTACTAGATAAAGTGAAAAATAGGGATATTTGAAGAATTCGGCCTAGGTGAATTTCTATACAAAATGACCCAATCTGCACCTTTCACGTACAAATTGGTACTTGGTTATCCACTGGATTTTGCCCATCTCTGAATGTGCAACACAGTTCTCAGCTGTTTAAACATATCATACTTTGAGAGAACATATATATTTACATATGTATTACAATAATATGTAAAGATGTATTTTGAGAGGAAACAGAGAGTGGTATCCAACCATGCCATTCCGCTAACATAATTCATGTTGTTCCACACCAATAAAGAGTGAAGTTCTATTTTTTTTAGTCAAGGAGCTAGCTGCACACTATATATGAATGGGTAATATCTGTTGGTGAGGAATGGGAGCTATAAGAATGGATCTTTAAACATCAAAAATGGAAGACACCAAAAAGCTCTAGATGCTACAAATTCAGCTGAAGATAATGTTGGACGTATCCCTAGACTAGGTAACCATATTTGGGAAACCAAAATAGTGAACACCTCGGGGGGGGGGGAGATGGCTTTCACTCCCCCCTGCCAACTTAAAGGCCCCAATTGGAGTGGAGGAGGGGAAATAGTGTCATTCCCGCCTCTCTACTGCTCTGATTGGGGCCTTAAAGGGTCCTATTGGAGCAGCGCAGGGGCAATGGGAAAGCACAGCTGCCATTAGTGTGGAGGCCCCAGAAAGTGTGCTTTCCCCAGAAAGCATGTCATCCCCCCCTTTTCAATCGGGGCCTTTTCTATAATGTCCAGGAATGACATGTTTTCCCCTTTTAGGCCCCAATTGAGGCAGTGGGGGTAATGACGCGCCTCCAGAAAACACGTTATCCCCCCACCACCATGCTAATAGAGGCCTTAAAAGGGAAAGCGTGTCATTCCAGGACATTAGAGACAATTACAGAAAATCCCCCATCACCCAGAATAGAACAAAACCCAGGACAAATCTGAGGAAATCCTGACACATGGTCACTCTAAAAACAGTTTGGACAGTACAGCCCTTCTTTAAAGATATATGTCCAATATAACTATATAACATTGAGTGCTGAGCCAAACTTGCTTGGAGCACCCCTAGACTGATGCTATGACATAACATAACACCGTTGGGGGGGGCAATCACAGCCCCTTTCAGCTCCTACTGACAGCCACCATAGCTGCCATAGCATCTGTCCAAGGGTACTCAGGGGGTGGGGGGGATAGAAAACAGTGATTGGAATGCTACTACCACCAGCACAGATAGCAGCAATTATATATATATATATATATATATATATATATATATATATATATGAAAGAAAAGGAACCACCACTGCTGCTGCCAAAGGTAAGGGCCTGTGGAAAATGGACAAAATGTCACCTCTTGTTACACGGGATGGCACTTTGGGGGTGAGAAGACCATTCAACTAAAACATCATTTTAGGATGTTTTAGGATGTTTTAATGCAATTTTAATAATGTGTGTCATGTTTTAATCAGTTTTATGTATTTTATCATATTGTTGTTCCCCACCTCGATCCAAATGGAGAGGTGGGTAAGAAATAAATTATTATTATTATTATTATTATTACAACTGTCTTAGATTAAAACAATTCATTCTCTATAGAATGTTATGCCCACCAGAATACTATTTTATGCTGTGGATAACCCACCCAGCCTCTAATATCCCCCTGAACTGTGCAGCCAAAACATTTTGAAGAGTTTCATCTATGTATAGTCCCAGAATCTCCAGTAGGAAGGTGTACCCTGCCCCCCCATCCCCAGACATACTCCCAAGGAAAAAGCTGCAAGCAGAGGTCTCCTTGCCCCAATGATGCTCATGAACATTTGAGGAGGGACTCTAATACTTGCAACACCTTTGATTCAGAATTATACTATTTTCTCTCTTGCAACATCCCTAATTTGGAGTTCTAATATAAACTGGAGATAGTTTCTATCAGATTCTGATTCAAAGTGTTTTAAGAACACAGAATTTATTTTATTTTTATGAAGTAATTCTCTAACGTTTTAGATGTACATATTGAACATCTTTCTGCTCATAAAAATTAAAGCAGAAACTCCAATGAAGAGCACTTAAAACAAAACATACTGCAAGAAATCATACAGTGTTGGATTATTTTTTTATAGGCAAGCTATTGAAAGTTGTACTTCATTGTGAAGCATGCTGACAGAGGAATGCTGGGAGTTGTAGGACTTTTTTCAGTGTAAGCATGCATAGGGTTGCAACTTAAGTTGGGTAGTTGCAGAATATGTACCGACCAAATCTCAAAGGCTCTGGGAAAAGTTTTCCATCTTTTTATGGGAATTACTTCTGAAATAAAGTAACTATGGATCAGTATATCTCAACCTCTAAAACCTAAGAGATGGCACAAAGAATAATGAGTGTGATTGTAACAGAAAGTGTGTCAGATAGTGTCAACTGTAAATAAGAAATGATAGTCCTGATTTGAGGACATTCTGTTGTCAAAGAACTCTAATGATTAAAAATTTCTCTTGAGAACAAGTTCCACTACAGGCTATGTGTAATGTAGCCTTGGTTGACAATGTTTGAGGTCAATGGAATTGTATGGTTGAAAGAACAGATCATGTAATACCAAAGATGAGCAGATTGCTAGGGCTACAGTCTGGTGAATGAGTACCTTGCTTTCCCATTGTCAACTGTGGAACAGAGTTCATTTGCAGTTATTCACTATCCATCTCTGGTATGCAGCTGTGTGTGAAATTCTTTGGATTGCAGCCCTCCCCATTTAATGTTTGATGCTTTATAACACACACTTCTCCTGCTTCATTTTTTTGGGTTGGGGGTAGTCAAGCAGCTATGGTCATGATATCTGATGTAAATGCAGATATGTTGTTTGCAAGGAAAGCACCCAAAGGTAGATCCCTTGTAATTAGAACAAAAGTGTTTTGTTGTGTGTTGTTGTTGTTCACATAATATACACTATAAACATTATATGTGAGAAGTAAGGCACTGGGTAGAATTTAAGGGTTGTTTCTTCATCACCAGTTGAATGCCTAGAGAGGAGTGGGCAGCTTATGCCCCCCCCCCAAATATTTTGGCCTACATCAGCCCTAGCCAGCATAGTAGGGTAGATTTTAAGAGTTGATCAATATGCATTTCTATTTCATTTTTACTTCTTCTCCACAAGGATTATTCTCAAATGTGCAGAAACTGTTTAAGGTTCTCTGTATGCTTCTCTGTTATGCTGGAAAGGCTCAATGGTTGCCAATAGGAATGTATGCTAATTTCATTTTTAAGAACATAGGAAGAGCCATCCTGGATCAGGCCAAGGATCCATGTAGCCCAGCACAGTAGCCAAGCAGCAGTCAACCAGTTTATAAAAATAGAGATCTGCCGCTTCTCTGGCAGTTTGGTCTAATGGCTTGAAATTAGGGCAGGGGTGCTATCATAGGGAGAGCATCCCACCATTTCACCCCATTCCAGCAAACTCTCATGGAACACAGCAGATCTCTATTTTTTATGATAGAGATCTGTTGTAAGTGTTAGGGGGCTTTAAACATTTTTGTTAATTTCCGTAGGCTATAATGAAGCGGTTGACACTGTCAAACTCTGACAGCTGTCAAACTTTTTTAAAATCCTAAAAATCAAAGGATGAATGGCTCTGCTTCAAACTTGGCATGGCTATCCCTACTTAAGCGCTATCACAGTGTCAAGTTTCATTTCTTTAGCTTTAAAACTGATGGAGAAGTAAGCATTTTGGTTATTTTACATTGACTATAATAGAGCAGTTATCCAAAAATGGAGCGGTTCTCTGACAGATAATCCAATGATGCGGAGCAAAGAAGCTCCTCTGAAAATTTGAGGAGAGAAGCCCCTCATCAGAGCTCCACTTTGAATTTTGGAGCAGAAAATACCCACTCTGCACACCCCTAGTGAACATGTGTCTACCAAAAATGTCTGCAAACTGTCAAACATGAATTTGGGTTAATCTCATTTCTAATTCCTCAGTAGACAGAACAAGCCCAACTTTAGCCTATGGAGTACAATTGCTTAAACTAGGAAATTTGGGCAAATTTGGGGGGAATTTGCACAAATCTTGAATTCAATCACTGTTCAATTTATGGAAATCTGCCATTTGACCAAAACAAGCAATGACTGCAAATGGGAATGGGAATCAGGCATAAGATGAGTGGCAAGGCAATGTTTGGAGAATCCTAGCAATCTTGAACATTGCTCATTTGCCCATACCTAGTTGCTGACCATTTTGTTTGCCATCCCTGCCCTGGAGGGGGGGATACTCACCTTGGGGTAGGTGAGCCTCTAATTGATTATCTGAGCTTTGTTTCTGCCCACGCAAGTCTCACCATCTGCCAAAGAAAGGAAAGATGGTGAGACTTGCTCTATGTGGGATGTGTCTGCCTGAATTCTGCTCTCACTGTTCAGTGCACTTGCTTCAAATTCTCAGCCCATGCCTGCTTAATGTGTGGGTTATCTGCCCTGGGCTTTTGTGATGGGCAGGTGTGGAAGGTAAATTACTAAAATATTGCATCAAAGCCATCTCATATGTAATAATCAAGCATCAGCCTTAAGGCATTGTTGTTGCTGGGAATAATGGACCATAATTAGGAAGAAACATAGAAAGCTGCCTTCTGAGATAGGAAGCAGGGCCATTTTGTCAGCCTTGGTGAAAGACCAGCTCCATCAGGCTCCTCCCTCAACTGTCATTAGCAACAGCCTTTCCAGCAGGCTGCAGCAGAGGGAGATATGGGAAGCAGGGCCATTCCATCACCTCTGCTGAAAGATCAGTTCTATTAGGCTCCTCCTTTCCTTGAACTGTTTCCAGCTGGTCATTATAAGAGGTGCTATTAAACAAACTCAGAGACCAATTCTTAAAGTTAGAGGGAAGAATTTCAAGGAGGGAGGAAGAAAACAAACAAACAAACGCAGAGACCAATTCTTAAAGTTGGTTTTCTTCTTCCCTCCTAGAGATGGGAAGGCCTGCAAAAGGAACAGAGAGCATAATCAGATGGGTGGATTTTCATGTTTCCCTACCGTTGCTATGGCCTGCTCCTGTTGTCTCACAATAGTGACAATCTCTTTACGTGGGGAGAGAAAAAGGAAGCAGCAATGACCACATGGCCCACACAGCAGGAAATGGCAGGCACATCTTTTTTTTTTTTAAAGACAGATTAAAAAGGGCCGATTTTGTGACGGAAAAAGGAGTGGAAGGAGTGGGAGGCATGTGGGAGGTGGACATCATCATCTAAAGGATGCACGAACTTCTGTAAGTGGGCAATAGCGAGCAAGTGATAAAACATTCATCTGATGACAGAGAAAATTCAGGGGGAAACGCACATTTCCCCCCCAGGACCATTCCCCCCTCCCAAATGAGATTGAAAATTGAACAGCATTGAATTATGATCTCTCTCTCTCTCTCTCTCTCTCTCTCTCTAATCTATCTATCATCTATGAATGTAAGAGAAAGACTTATATATTGTTACCCAGGCACTACTCCCCCAAAATGATTTCTAAAAACTATGTATTAATAAGATTTTTATATAAGGACTACAGATATAAAATGTCTAGAAATAATGAAGCCATGGGGAAAATCTTTTTTGAAAATTTCTCTGTAAGATTTCCAGCATTTCTTCCATTCCTTATTAAAATAATTGATCTAACATATATTTTACTGACAGACATTTAGGGATGCTCCAAATCATGTTCAATTTTCAATATGTGGGTAGAGTCAACTTATCATAATAAGGAAGAAAGAAAGGATAGTTCAAGTCTTTCCAAATTCAAATCAACCCTCCTCCCAAGATGCTATTTGCATGATTAGGGAAAACACACTTGCCAGTCAATGTGGTAATTCTTTCCTGAATCATGGGGGCTGTCTATATGTGGGGAAAGCCCTGAGGTGGCTCTGCAGTGGCACTAGTCATTTATATGATGAAGTAGTTATTATGGAGCCATCCCTGGGCTTTCTCCTGAAGCTCCAAATTAAAGAAGTCGGGAACTCACCCTGACTTTTTTCTGTGGAGCAAAATGATGACACAATCTGCTGTCTGTCACCTTACTCCAGAATTGCAGCAGAGGCGTGTCCCGGCCAATGGTGATCCCTGATTGGTCACCATCAGCTGGACAGGGAAGAGGGGGCAGGTCAGTGAGTTGAATGGCTGCTGGAGCACCTCCACATGTCCTAGGGAGAAGGAGGAATGCTCATATTTGTTTTGGTTTTCATTGTCCAGTTCCAAAATCATAATATATCGCATGAGGTAAGGGAGGGGGCCATGCCAAGGTGCAGTGGGGTTCCTGCGGTGGTGCGGCAGAGAGGCTCCTCCTCCCCTTCCATTGTTACAACCCCCCGCTCGCTCCTTCATGTGGGGACAATCCTAGAGGAGTGCAAACATGGGGTTTTGAGGGCTTGCAGCGCCCATCGTCAAGACAACCCCATGGTATGGGTAGGGAGACACATTTGTTCAGGTACTGCAGGTGCACCAGAAACTGGAACTCCAGGCATTGTCCCCCAGAACTTCACCATCGCTTCCTGTGATGTAGTGTACTCTCTGCTGGTCGGGAGTTGAATTTTGTTGTGGTTTCTATGAAACCCATGTGGCAGACTTATTTTTAATCTCTTTTAGTTAAGGGATATATGAAAAAAATCAGTTCACTTTTGAGCAGAATTAACCCAGTTCAAATCACCCAGAACCCAAGAGAGATCCAAATGCAGTCTATGGTTAATAGTCTGTAAATTTCTGAGTTTGTGATGCAATTTGCAGAACAAAAACTAATGTGCTTGAAAAATGCCTAGTTTTGAAAATGTGCATGAAAAATGTACACAAATCGCTTTAATGAATGGGAGACAAATCCATACATTTTAAAAGTGTACACAATTGATGCATACATTTGGAAAAATATGGTTCTGAAAAGACTAGGGAAACAGGAAGACACACTGTAATACATGCCTGTGGCTAACACTTTTGGGAATACTATTGTTCATGCAGAAATTAGCAAGGGGGCAAGTATCATTGCCTCCTGCCTCTGGAGACTCAAGTTCAAATTCTCATTAGTTCACAAATGAAATCATATTTGTGGAGCTCATCCTAATGGCTATGCATCCTTATCATTAAAATACAATATGCCTCTACATAATTGGTTTTGGAGAATGAGACACAAAAGAATGAAAGGGACAGCCTGGATTTGACTAGGTATCTAAAATAAAATGCAATAGTGTTGTGTTCTTGTATCAGCTCTGGATTTAAGGTGTTTGGCAGATATCACAGAATAGAGCAGCACATTCTTCAAATGAATCTATCTGCAACATACACACAGTGGTACTGTTTGCTAGTGTCTTGCTCACTTTGGAGTTTGGCATGAGTTTATTTCATGTGAATTGTTGTCTCTCTTTCATTTATGATGTATCTACTAACTATTTTAGACATTGATTTTGCATTTGAGTTAACCTAAGACTCAGTGTACACAGGCATGATGCTCACCACTTCATGCTCCAGCATCAAGTAGTGAATTAGCATGTGTGAATGAACTGTCACAGATCAAGCCTCACATTACTTCAAATGCTGCAACACTTTTCCTTGTGATTCACACATGTGAGTGCCAGATGTCAAGTGCTGAGTAATAAAGTTAAGCTTATGCATGTGTAAATGTACCTATCAGAGTCTAAGAACACAGAGAAAGCAGCAAGATATTTTTATTGGACCAGTGTTTCGAAGTGTGCGAACATGTTTTGAGATTATGTAGACAATAATAGTTTGGCGTAAAAATCAAAGAGAATGCTACATGCATTTCCTGGTGGGTTAATATATTTATTTACAACCTTTTTAAGGCATCCCTCATCAAATTCGATTCCAGAGCAGTTTACAATGTTAACTGAGCAGAGCTGAGAATGCTCTTCAAAACAAAGGAACTGAAAAGTTTAAGAACTGATTGTGTTAATTGATTAGAATACCTGGCTTTGCTCAGGAGAATTGGGTTACATCCACAAAGACGGAGTGAAAAAGAAAATATTTATATAATAGACCGTAAAGTAGTTTCCTCTCTTTAGTTTGAAATGGCATGGGTTTATTATATTATCCTTTGCTCATCTCAGGGCCAAACTAGACATTTATACCGTAGGAACCCTTTTCATGTGTTCAGCTGAATGCATGAAGATTGCTGGTATAGCCTGCAAGCGCATCAATATTGGAGCCATGGCCTATGCACTTAATCCATTTTAGTGAAACACATTGACTGCTTCGGCTATTGGGCAGTACAGAAACAAAATAAATGAATAAATTACAGTAAGCATGCAGTAGCCTCAGAATACAGCAGCCACATGTCTAGCTTCCTCTCATTCTCCATAATGTCCAATTCAGCGTACCCATGCCAACATTTTCATGCTCTGGTTTTCCCCACTCTTATGAGATCAGATGTATTCTCACCATTAAACTACTTTCACTAAATGCTTGGAGAAGGAGCAGGATCTCGCTCCCAACCGCCATGCATTAAATGGCAGGTGTGCCCAGAGCAATATGAAAACACAATATGCAAAAGCTCTATGCATAAATGGAGGGAATAGTGGCTGGGAGGTGCATAGGTTGTATTGATCATTGTCCCTCTTTCCTTTACTCTATGTGTTCAATATTTTTTTCACATGTTCCACTCCACGTATTCATAATTTTGTGGAGAGGAAACTGGACTATGCCCACTGGCCATGGTTCCAATATTGGTGCACTGCAGGTTATGCCACCAACCTTAATGCATTCAGCTAAACACATGAAAAGGGCTCCTCCTCATGTAAAACTGTACATGAGTTGGAAATCCCATGTGATCAAGAACCTTGCACAATCAGTGTCCATGATCACATGGAAACCCCTAGCCATACAGCTGTACTATGCACCTAGGAATACTTTTCAAATATTCAGGTGAGCACAAGTCTGTGGTATAGCCAGCAAGCACAGTCCCACTCTTTCTTCACATGTTCAGTGGAGACGTGGGTTACGATCATTAACTGAGAAGTACTGGCTTGACCATATGCCTATGTTTAAAAAGTTTGATTCATTTACTACAATATGTTTCTGGCACATTGTATTTAATTTTAAAACCCTAAACAGCTTGGAAACCACATGACTGGAATGACCACATGAATCTCCCAGATGAATCTGCCTGGACTTTAAGATCTGCACTGGAAGTCCTTATCTGATGTCCCTGTCTTTGGAAGTGAAACTTTGGAGATTAAAAGGGACTTTTTTATGGTGGCACCCTACTTATGGAATGCCCATCCCTAACAGGTTCCACTAATGCCATCTCTAATCATTTAGATGACAGGTTTATTTTCCAAATCTTTTAACATATTATTGTAGCTGTTATATCTGCTGCTTTTAGAGCTTTCAACAATTTGGGCAGTATCCAATACTGCTGTTCAGCTTCTGCTCTTTCTCATGCACCCATGGGATCTACCGCAAGCTAGCACTTCCTGGTGTGCTAAATTACCCTGAAAATGAGCTGAAATTTTCATTTACGGAACAGGACCTGGCAACACAGTGGTGCTCCCCGCTGTAAACTCCACTGACCTTCCCATTTCTGGAAATGAGCATTTTGGCTCATTTCAGATTGTTTTCAGAATTGCTTTTTACTGGTTTTAAGGAAGTTGTGTGTGTGTGTGTGTTTTAACCAGTTTTAATGCATTTTTCACATATGCATTATATAAAAATGGTCCCAAATATTTAAAATAAAGGTTCCATCAGCCATCACTCCCATCTTCTAGTTCAGTTTGTCTTAACAGTTGCTAATTTAGCTTAGGTAGAACTCAAATATACTGTCACACAGTGACCATCTAAATATCCTTTTTGATGAGTCTTGAAGATACCTAATACGGTGTGACTTGAACACAAACTTGTTTCATCTTCTAAATGCCCTTCCCCCGCATCCTGCTCACGTGGCCGCGGGGAGGCTATTGATAGTGTGGGGGAAGAAGAGATGTGCCCTGCCCTGATTGGTTAGGGCATAGTGGTGCCACTGGCCAGGGGAGGAGCAGCAGCGCCTATATAAAGCAGCCGCATCCGACCACCGGCCTCTTTGGATCGCGGCTCCTTCCCTCCCAGTATGCAGTGTGGGTTCTCTGGTTGCCCTTTTGGGAGCCGAGTAGGAATTTTTCATGTAGCCTGATTGGCTTTGGCTACATGTTTTTTGCCTACTTCACACTTAAGTCTGGAGAGAGTGTCTTAGGATACCTTGGGTAGTACAATTTGGTCACATTTGGCTCAGGCGTTAGGGGCAGGCACGTCTAGAGAACAGGGACGGTGATCATTCTGTGGTACTGTTAAGTGGTGACAGGTGATACCTGAGGGCCTTCCACTGAGGGTTCTGTGGCCCCAGTGGGGGGATAGGGCTTACCTGTGAGGCCAACTCACCTCGCCCCACCCGGGTGTCACAGCCTGGGGGGGGGAGAGCGACACGGGAAGGCCTCCCCTCCCCAAAAGTGGTAGGCCTGGGGGTGGCAAGCAATTTGCCGCTACTCCGGAGGCTTAGAATGTTTCGCCCGTTAAAACGCCTATTAGTTATATGGCGTAGAGAGGGCCCGCCCAGTGTTCCCTTAGCAGATCTTAATAAATGTGGCCCTGATTTGAAACCATACATACTTTGTGTCATCTCTTTATTTCCACCCAATTCACCTGCAATAAACATAAGAAACTTCGTCAAAAGTATCATAAAATACTTTTATGTTTGTCCTTTCTTGATTTGAGTTCACTATACATCTTTCATATATGCATACCATGTGCATCCATTTTTGTTGAATGTGTTGAAATATTAAGAGACTTTTTCAAGATTCCAGTAGAATACACACACACACAAACCCTAAACATATGAACAGAAATAATTTACATTCTGCAATCTTCCACCTTATCCAGACCTACAGCTCTTTTAGATCAATTACTTTTAATGTATTCATCACTGACAAAATGCAATTATTTCTAAAAGTGTATCCATAATGAAACAAACAACCTCACTTATTTGCATGCATGAGAGGATAAAAGAGCTTAGGAATTAAGGAACTGCTCCATTGATTCGCCTGAATGTGTGCAACTATTTTGCAGAAGAACAAGTGAAATAATGTAAGATAGGAAACAGAAGAACACAAGAGAAGCATCCTAAAATGTTTATGTAGAGTGCATAATCATCAATTAAATTGAGAATGTAAATAAGTAGCAAAATGTTAATTAAAACAGGAGAGGAAATAAACACACAATTGTTGCAAATATATTTAATATATTCTTGTTTCTTTATCAAGACAGATGTGTACTTTTATATCTGTTGATATCTATACTCATTTGGAGTTGAGGAAGCATATTACTTGTGGAATGATGTTGTGATGGACATGAATGCATTACAAGATTTAGTCTGCAATTGTATACAGACTGTGAGTAAATTCCATTGAACATAATTTGGCTTACATTTAGTGGACCCATTCAGACAACACACTAAGCTATGATTAGGGTGCTAACCATTTTGCAGCACATGGTTAGTGAGTATGTTTAAACCGTGATTATGTAGACACATTGTTAGGAATGGTTCACATGACACACTAAGCCATAATGTTTCGCTCAAAATGTTTAACCATTGTGGCTTAGTGTGTCATCTGAACAGGGTCATAGACTACGCTGCAACCTGCTGAACCTATTCACTGAGAAGAAAGTTCCCATCACTGTCAATAGAACTTACTTTTAAGTACAACATGAACTACATGTAAATAGATGTTTCAAGAGAACTCCTAGACCCCCTCTAGATGGATTCTGTTTGACGCCTGGTTAGCCGATTATGCACATAATCGCTGAAGCGCTTTATTTATTTATTTATTGCATTTTTATACCGCCCCATAGCCGAAGCTCTCTGGGCGGTTCACAAAAATTAAAACCATAAAATCATTTTAAAAATATAAAACAAGCCACAATCCAAAAACAACAAATAACATACAATCTAAAAACACAACCAGAATAAAACCAGCAGCAGGAATTAATACAGATTAAAATACAAATTTAAAACAGCAAGGATTAAAATTGAGTTAATTTAACTGTTAAAATACTGGGAGAATTAAAAGGTCTTCACCTGGCGACGAAAAGAGTACAAAGTAGGGGCCAGGCGAACCTCTCTGGGGAGCTCATTCCACAGCCGGGGTGCCACAGCGGAGAAAGCCCTCCTCCTAGTGGCCACCTGCCTCACTTCCTTTGACAGGGGCTCACGGAGAAGGACCCCTGTAGATGATCTTAGGGTCTGGGCAGGTACATATGGGAGGAGGCATTCCTTTAGATAACCTGGCCCTAAGCCGTTTAGGGCTTTAAATGTTAATACCAGCACTTTGAATTGGGCCCGGACCTGGATCGGCAGCCAGTGAAGTTGGAAAAGGACTGGCGTAATATGGTCTCGTTGGCCAGTCCCCATTAACAATCTGGCTGCCCTGTTTTGTACCAGCTGAAGTTTCCGGACCGTTTTCAAAGGCAGCCCCACGTATAACGCATTGCAGTAATCCAAACGAGAGGTTATGAGAGCATGGATAACTGTAGCTAGGTTATCTCTATCCAGATAAGGGCGCAGTTGGTATATCAGCCTAAGCTGGTAAAAGGTAGGGATGTGCACTGGATCGGACCCGATCCACGATCCGAGTCCGGTCCAGTGGGAAATCGGATAAATTATCCGATTTCCGATCCCGCAGCTGGATCGGCCGATCCAATCCGAACCGGTCCGAAAAAGCTCCGAACCGGTTCGGCGGATCGGCGGATCGGCGGGCGCCCACTGGCGCCCACCGCCGTTTCCATTGGCGGGCGCCAGCGGGCGCCCGCCGATGAAAGTGGACAGCGGGGGGGGGGAGGAGGGGGGCACTTACCTTCTCAGCCCGGTGGCTCCCGTCCGGCGCCGGCGCCTACTACTACTAGCAGGCTCCGCGGCCTGCTCTAGGGTGGCGCGCCGGGTGATGTCATCACCCGGCGCGCTACTCTAGAGCAGGCCGCGGAGCCTGCTGGTAGTAGTAGGCGCCGGCGCCGGACGGGAGCCACCGGGCCGGGAAGGTAAGGAGGGGGTGCGTGGAGGGGAGGAGGGGGCGCGCGGAGGGGGGAGGGGGGAGGGGGGCCCTTACCTTTCCGGCCCGGCGGCTCCCGTCCGGCGCCGGCGCCTACTATTCCCAGCAGGCTCCGCGGCCTGCTCTAGGGTGGCGCGCCGGGTGATGTCATCACCCGGCGCGCTACTCTAGAGCAGGCCGCGGAGCCTGCTGGTAGTAGTAGGCGCCGGCGCCGGACGGGAGCCGCCGGGCCGGAAAGGTAAGGAGGGGGTGCGTGGAGGGGAGGAGGGGGCGCGCGGAGGGGGGAGGGGGGCCCTTACCTTTCCGGCCCGGCGGCTCCCGTCCGGCGCCGGCGCCTACTATTCCCAGCAGGCTCCGCGGCCTGCTCTAGGATGGCGCGCCGGGTGATGTCATCACCCGGCGCGCTACTCTAGAGCAGGCCGCGGAGCCTGCTGGAAGTAGTAGGCGCCGGCGCCGGACGGGAGCCGCCGGGCCGGAAAGGTAAGGAGGGGGTGCGTGGAGGGGAGGAGGGGGCGCACGGAGGGGGGAGGGGGGCCCTTACCTTTCCGGCCCGGCGGCTCCCGTCCGGCGCCGGCGCCTACTATTCCCAGCAGGCTCCGCGGCCTGCTCTAGGATGGCGCGCCGGGTGATGTCATCACCCGGCGCGCTACTCTAGAGCAGGCCGCGGAGCCTGCTGGAAGTAGTAGGCGCCGGCGCCGGACGGGAGCCGCCGGGCCGGAAAGGTAAGGAGGGGGTGCGTGGAGGGGAGGAGGGGGCGCGCGGAGGGGGGAGGGGGGAGGAGGGGGCGCGCGGAGGGGGGAGGGGGGAGGGGGGCCCTTACCTTTCCGGCCCTGCGGCTCCCGTCCGGCGCCGGCGCCTACTACTACCAGCAGGCTCCGCGGCCTGCTCCAGGGTGGCGCGCCGGGTGATGTCATCACCCGGCGCGCTACTCGAGAGTAGGCCGCGGAGCCCGCTGGTAGTAGCCGCCGGCGCCGGACGTGCCGAGAAGGTAAGTGGCGGGGAAGGGGGCTTACCCCCCCCCCCGGAGCCGTCCGCTTCTATCCGCTGGCGCCCGCGGGCGCCAGCGGATGGAAGCAGGCGGCCCCAGGGGGGGTAGGGAGCGCGGGGGAGGGGGTTTACCTGCCGGGGCCGTCCACAGCGGACGGCCCCGGGGGGGGGGAGGGAGTTAGGCCCCCCCTTACCCACCCGCCGCCATTTTTTCCTCATAGACTTGCATTGCAATGCAAGTCTATGGGGAAAAAAATGGCGGCCGATCCAAAAATTTCCGATTTTTGGATCGGGATCGGACTCGATCCGGTCCGGGGGGCCTCCGATTTTGTCCGAACCGGTCCGGGACAAAATTGGAGGTCCCGATCCGGGTCCCGATCCGATCCGGGGGGTCCGTGCACACCCCTAGTAAAAGGTGCTCTTTGCCACCGAGTTCACCTGTACCTCAAGCGACAATTCTGGATCCAAGAGCACCCCCAAGCTACGGATCCGATCCTTTAGGGGGAGTGCAACCCCCTCCAGAACAGGGTGAACATCACCTCGCATTGTAAATGCTTGTACGCAGGAGGTAATTGAGCGTACAACTGGTGGCCTTACTGGTTGTTTGAAATGCGCTTTACAAGTAGTTAATGCGGAGAATCGCTTGTTCACATAGGCAAAATGCGCTTTAACGGCCAGAGGAAAATAAAACTCGCTATTTAACGCGCATTCGATAATGCGCATAATCAGAGAGATAAAGCACCTCAACTCCCGATTTGCACTCCGCTCTTGTAGAGGTAAAATTTTTAATGAGACTTCAAAGAGTTTTAAACATCTCGTGTAGAGGCAGCCCTAGAATGGATAACAAAGTCAAAAGGAAATTATGGAATAATTTATCTGAGTCTAGATTTAGATTTCAATATGTAAGCTGCTTCCAACTACATAGAAGTACCTGGAAGAGCCTAGAAGTAAGACATTTGCTAGTAAATTTAGTTAGGAGTGAAACCTTAGATTTAATGCTATGGCCTAATTCGCATATGCATATACACCTCTTGCTTTCTCAATACTTCAATTGTGCATTATACAAAATACAAACCAGAGCTAAAAAAACAAAAATAGAATCATTGCTCCTAGTTATACCCTAGTTATACCGTATCACAAGAAAAATGTCAAACATTTCACACATGGACATAAATTAGATCTTATATAAGCAACTAAAGAGAAAAATCAAACGAAAGACACTAGCTCTGTTCCTCATGGATAACTGAGGAACCAATTTAAATCTAGTTGCTATGAATGGGACACAGTTGTGATTAGGTTTAGCTGGATTGGGACCTTTCTCTTGAATATGGGGAGGGGAACAGGGGCTTAAAGAAATCTCAAAGACTTGATAGCTCTCATTGATTGAAATTGCCAATGAAAAATAACAGCTTAGACTTTCATGCTATATTATCTCAACATTTATGAGTGGATCATAAATGGTAAAATTTATTTCAGTTTAACGTGATATGACTTTTTCCAACTTGAAGTAGATGAGTTAGCAAAAATTATTCAAAGGAGTCAAGCAATTGGAACAAATGTATATCATGCATACAATCCAGCCAAGAACAAGCACTTCAATGAGTTCTGTGGGGGAGATTTCATGCTTAATTCTCTCGCAGAAATTATTTCATTTAAATGTGCTTTATTGTGACTGGATCATGCCCCTTCTGCTTTACCTTTATTCTATCCTCTGAAACGTTTTCTGTAACATTCATCACATTTCTCACATCTACCTCATTTATTCCTCTATAAACAGGAATAATAATAATAATAATAATAATAATAATAATAATAGGCAATTAGGTTATTTCTAAATAATATACCTTGTAAAGAAAATTGACAGTATCTCTCAAATGTCTGGGACAGTAGTTCAAGAGGTGTTCAAGCCCGTAAGTTAGGATGACTGTCTCATCCAGAGAAAATGTCTTGTCTTAAGAAGCAGTGATAGTTAATTAAGCAGCTCCATTTTTCATAGATGAATCCTAAGAAAGGTGAACCACATGTCTCTGATGCTTGTTAAAGCCTTGGCAGTTCAAAGACAATTCTCTTGGCTGGTGACTTGTGATAGCTAATCAGACTCTAGCGCCACTTATTTCACACACATACAGCCCAATGTCATTTGCTAAGAGAATGAGGGTAGGGTGTTAGTTACTTTTCTTTTGGAAGACATATATGGCCTTGCAGCTTAATAGGGGTATCTGTTCTCTATGGTGCCATTTTTGTCCTTCTTGGGTATCTTCTGATGTCTGCCTCAAAAGAAAAAAAAATGAAAGAAGGGAAGTATGGACATGTTTGCTGATGTTCGGAACCCCTGAAGTCATAGTGAAGAAGGGGGGTCCAACTATGATCAAATTCCTAAAGATCATCAGATTTATACAAGCCGATTCAGGAATTTAAGAGAATCTGTGAGGGCTCAAATCAGGCACTGGGATGTACCCTCTATGTCCCTGGACATGCCACTTTCCCATCTCAGTTCAGACTTTGGAATTGGGAACCATAATAAAGCAGGGTCCACAATCGCACTGAGTTTTGCGAGCAAAGTTTGGTTCAAATCTAGTCAGTTGAACTCAGGGGGTGGGGCCAGCACACCCAGAGACATAGAAGGCAAGGTCAGTAATCACAGTCCAATCCAGGACATGCTTTAAGCCCTTTGTATGTTCTTTTGAGTGCCTGAACAGGGCTTTATTTATTTTATTGGCTTAGTGACTGAGTTAAATTAAGGATGAGGGATGTTTTATACCTGTCTCCTAATGCACAATGGAAGACCTGAAGACTGGGTGGGTGGGTGGGTTATAACAATGACAGTTCCAATTTGTTGTCACAATCCCAGGATGAGCCAAGCAGACCACCTTGTGCAGTGGTACATGTGTGCTGCTCTCTGTTTTTGCAAGTTATGCCATAAGGGCTCCATCTGTGCAACTTCTCTTTCCAATGCCAGTTGTACCAGGCATGGCCACCTCGGAATAAGAGGTAAAGGTTGGAATTGTTCAGGAGGTTTGCTGCTACAGAATGACCAGCATACCGACATGGGTGCTTATTACGGGGCTAATGCACAGGTTCAGGATTTCTTGCAAAGCTTCCTGTCGGAATATGCAGGCACGACATTTAAGATCAATTAAATAAATCAAGGAAGGGAGGGCCACAGGACCCTTTGAAGATTTGTTGTTGTTGGGGGGGGGGTATTTTTGCATCCTCTGACATACTGGCTAGAAGTAGTGCCCAAGAAGGCTCTTGTGGTAGGATTAATTAGCTATCCCCCCTAAGGGACTCTCAGTCGACAATGGCATCCCGGCAATGTTTTCTCCTATCCACCCTTTGAGTCTGTTGCCTTAGCCTGGCTGTACAGGTGGGGGGACACTTATGGGGAAGTCTGCCTTTTGCTTCCTAACCATCTTTGACCTAGGGCTCATCTACACCTAGAGCCCTTTCAAGAGGGGAAGGGGTGATCGAGAGGTTTCTCACTAATGTGATTGTTGTTCACAGGGCACCCACAAGGGAAGTTTCCCGCAAGTTAAGGAAAGCTGTTGCGGGAGGACATGTGCCCTATGATGGCGGTTCCAAATGTGCATCAGCAGAAGCGGCCAGGGCTAGGCAGATGGGTATGGGGCACAGAATTCTTTTTGAAGAACTCCTCTGAGATGTGCACCAGCACAAACACATAGTAATGCAGGGGGTGGGTACTGTGTCAAAAATGTGCTCCTGCACATCAATATGTTTGTTTGCTTTTAAAAAAAATACAGACGGTTGGTGCCAAAACACACCGATAACCAATCAAAATTATGCCAAAATGGCAGACGCCCACTCCCGCACTTGTCCAAAACCACTAGACATGCCCCTGACATCGGGCTGGCTGTTCGCCGAGCTGGGAGCTTGCACCAAACAGCAACAACTTTGGGAAGGGAGGGGGGCACATTCGCAGACGTCGCGATTGTACCGAGAGAGATGGAAAGCTGTGAAAAATCTAATCACCTATATTCCTGAATAATGGAGGGGTCATCCCTAGATCACAGTGGGATCAGTTGTGCATCATGTGGCCTGGTAGGGACAACATCAATACTATTCTGGAATAAATGGTTGGTGTGGATAAGGCCCTAGTGAGCTTTTCATAAGGCCCTGCCTATGGGTTATTCAAAAGTTGCTCCACATGCAGAAGGTTTGTTCAAGTGGGCTCAGAAGGCATAAACTGACTGGGTCAGTTAGATGATTTTTTTTAAAAAAGAATAAAATCATTGGTCTGGGAGAGACTGACAGGTGTGCCCAATTCATGCAGGTTTTTGTATACCTGACTGGGAACCTGTGTTCTGTAGAGAAGATGCAAGGGCTCCCTCCTCCCACTTGCCAGATTTGGGGATTAAGCTTGGTAATGTCAGTCAGCCAAGAAATTCTTGGCAGGGAAAATTGGGAGGGGTTAATATTTAGGTTAGGGGATGCACAGGGGCTAGATCCTGCCCAAGACTAGGACAATAATCCTTAAACAACTGCAAAAAGTGGCCCCTCTAAATGTTGTGTGTAAAATACTAGCAGTTGAGGGATAGGTCTTTCCATGACAGACATACAATGCTGAGGCAGGAGTGGAAACATCACCACAGTGCAGATGAGACAATCCCAGAGAGAATTTCTGGGAATTTCCTTTGGTGGTAACATATAGACAAGCACTAATCATATAGATAAGGTCAGATGAAAGGTATTCAAGGATTTGTGCTGGGTATTGATGGCAGTAAGGGCAAGTTCCACCCCCACACCTTCCTAGCATTAAAGACTTGGTGTCCCACTTATACAGGGATGACAGTCTTTTGAAAACAGTCTTATTCCAGGAAGCATCCCCTGACTACAGCCAAGGATTTTATTGGCATTCTGAGTTTTTAAGTATAATAATGATGTTCTAGCTTTTGTATCTTTTAGTGTTTTGATTCTTATGTTCACCGCTCCGGAATCTGTTTCAGATATGGAGTGGTATACAAATTTGGTAAATAAATAAATAATGTTAGAACAACACACCTGCCTATGGTAGTTTGTGACTTGCTTCTGTCAGCAAGGAACATACATTAAGGTTTTGTTTTTTCCCCCTAAAGCTATTTTCTGTAAAGAGCTGCCTCAGCCCTCAGGCTAGGTGGAAGGCTGCAAGACAATACAGGACTCTTCGTGTTGACAGTGAATGAGGGTGTTGTTGCCCCGACTGTACTAGCATGCAGGGGATTTTGGCTTTTGCACATCCAGGAATCCCATAGCCTAGGGCAATTAGGGATAGAGTGGCGGCCAATCCACTTTAGGCAAGTATCCTTGTCCCAACTGCAAATCTTTTGTGGGAACAAAATGGGGGCAATTTAGCTATGCCAACAATGACGTTATTTCCTTCGACAAGCTAATATAATGAACAATATGCAGCTAACAAAGCCATTTCCAAAGTCTGTGAGTGAACTTTAATATCACAGTTTATCTCCGAGAATATTTATAGTCTACACAGTTTTACAGCAATATAAATGGCTTCCCACGGAAAGACTCCAGGAATTACATGCTAAGGATGCTGAACATTTTTTGTTAGAGATCCCAAACCACCACCACCACCACCACCACCACAGAACAATGGGTCCCTAGGACAAGGGCAAGATATAGTTTAAACCAGTTCAAGACTGCAGAATAGCTGACTATTAAACCAATTCAAGACTGCAATACAGATATGCCCGTCAAGACATAGTCAAGAGTCAACAGAATCTTCTATAGAAATGATGTCTACCTTGTCCTATTCAGCTCTGCTACCATTCAAAAACTGTATATGTTATGATGAGATACAGTGAAGCACTTTAGTAAACTGTGGACTAGAAAATCCAGCTAATATCCCTATGCAGTAGTCTGCCCCTGCAGCAGTCTGCCCCAAAACTTTAATAACCTTGTGAAGACTGTCATACAACTCAGAAATGTCTGAAACATGCTTCAATACTCATGCCACTTATCATCCAGTCTGCTTCAGAAGGAAGTAATGTGATCTAAAGTTTAAGAAAACAAGGACACATATTCACTCCTGAGAAATATCCTAGAAGCTGAGGTTTTCTGCAGAATACAAACAGATGGAGTTATCACTGCATCAAATCACTTTGCTCGGTGCTTAGAAAGGAATCTGTTCTTGACTTACCATCTTCCAGGAAAATCTACTTAAGTGGTTATTACTGACAGATTTCTGTCCTATTTCCCATGGTAAGGAGTATTTTGGTTGAACATGCTTACAAGTTCTTAGTCTGCTTTTCATGTTAAATGTGAGTCCTGTGACATAGCTGGGGGCATGGGGATTTGAGAGTGGGGCATGCGTACTGGCACGTATCCCATCCTCATTTTAGTTGTAGCTGGGTTGCAGGCGAACACCTGCATATGGCTATCCACAACTCATACCATTAGTCAACACACATGTGTTGGTCTTCTGTTAGAATAGACATTATTTTTCAGTAGAAAACAAACAATCAAAAACCAAAAATCTCACAGACATAGACGTTGTTAGGGGGAGATGTATATCCAAAACACTCACAAACTTTCCAGCAATATCTGAACCAGCAATCACACATCCCGTTTACAATAATTATTTTTAAAATGATTTTTTTTAATCAACAGAGTTTAAAATGTAAAATATTTTGGCCTAAAATGTCTGCTTCAGTCACAAATGAGAGTATGCTACAGTGCCACTTATAAACTGAGCCAGAATCAATCAGGAATGGGCAGAACCTCAAAGGGTTAACAATCAACACCTCTGTTAAACAACTAATCAAACTGCATTAGTAAATATCAAGGCTTGGTTCATATCATCCTTTATGTGAACTACGTTATCAGGCCATCCGACCAACTGGCCTCATTTTGGAATGTCATTAAATACTATAAAATACAAACACATCATGGTAAATTTATAAGTTCAGTAGCATTTTACAAGGTTGTTAAATATCCCAGTACATACTATTAGTAATGTGACTAATGCTTCTACATAATACTTTTTAAATGATAATTCTACAAATACTGTTTACTTACCATCAATATTTAAATGTATTCTTATGTTAATGATATATCTAATTTTTAAGTTTCACCATTCCTTAATTTCTCATATTTGCTAATGTCCAAATTGTATCTCGGACTCACCAATCAACCAACCTCCTGTTTGGCTGCCTATTACTAGATAATGCTGAACTTGGTTGCAATGACAGAAAAAGTTGAAAATAATATTACGGGTTTCATTTTTTTCAGAGTTAAATAAATGTTTTTGTGATATTTACACAGGAGAAAATTTAGCATTTGGTAGACTGATAAATTCAAATTGACCCTTATTTTATCATAAAAAGATCAGCTGAAAACACATGGAAAATATCAATAAAATGGTATTTCTTCTACAGGTGATGGAATATATATATATATATATATATATATGGATCTTCTCAAAATTGATTTTAAGGTTATTCCATTCAACAAAAAAGTATTGTGACTGTTTTGATATCAAACAAGGCCAGTTCTTAGTTAATACGGAAAAAAAAAGATATTACATAATAGTTTTTAAAAGTACTCATGGGAAGGATTCTCACTGCAACCAGTTTGGAATTTTCCCTACATTTCTAGATCCATCTAGATAGCATATAATAATCTTTGTGAAATCATATACATTGTTGCAGGAATGGAAGGCGAGAATAAAGAGACAACACCAGAAAATTGGATTTCAACAGGGGCCACATTTATTCATTGCAGAGGTAGATGGAGGCCTAAGTGAGCATCCTCTCTTTGGCCAATGTCTTGGCTATAATTGGGATTGGGAGAGCCATTCATATCCTGATAGGTGCTGCTTGTGCATCAGCACCTCCCAGGATTCCCCTTTTGGGGTAGGTAGGCCTTCCTATGTCACCTCCCCTCAGGTTGCAAAACTCAGACTGGGTGATTAAGCTCGGCCTCAGAGGTAACCTTTATCCCCACACCTGCTGCCGCAGGACTCCCAGGTGAGGGCCTCAGATGTCACCAATAACCAAAATGATGCCTAAGAATACTCACCAAACCTACACTTGCTCCCGATGTCCGCTCAGCGGCCACAGGTAGCCACAAGTCACTTACTTAATCAAAAACCCCACACCTAAATCTAAGAGCCTCCATCAACCCCTCGCTCAGATCCTGCAAAAATAAATCATTTCTGGTGTCCTACAAATGGACACCGTCCTGTCTGTAAAGCTCTCTCCATGTGCAGATGATCGTTGGATGTTTAATGCTAAAATCCCTCAAACTATTCAAATGGTTTAAAATTTTGCTGTTCACTCTCCTCCGAGACTTCTCCAAGGCTCAGTGATAGTTGCCAGCATGCCAATTGATTCTAGGAAGGCTATAACACCCAGCCAATGCTGTCCTGTGCTCCTGTGCTGCCGTCCGCTGCCGTCTGCTGCTTCTGTCTACTGAGAATTAGGCTTTGCGGCCTGCTTCTCAATAGAGCGACGACGTGCCGAGTGATGTCATCACCCGTCGAGTCGTCGCTCTTCTGAGAAGCAGGCCACAAAGCCTAATTCTCAGTAGACAGAAGCACTGGACGGCAGCATGGGACACCAGTGAGTAAGGGGGACGTCCTCCCTCCCTCCCTCCCTCCCTCCCTCCCTCCCCACTCGTGCTCCTTACCTGCCACTGTCACCCACTGCTGTCCACTGCTTCCATACTACTGATAAACAGGCCTTGCGGCCTGTTCCACAGTAGAGCGACAGTGCGCCAAGTGATGATGTCACCCGGTGTGCAGTCGCTCTATTGTGGAACAGGCTGCAAGCCCTGTTTATCAGTAGTACGGAAGCAGCGAGCGGCAGCAAGGAGGCAGCAGGTAAGGAGCATGAGTGGGGGGAGGGAGGGAGAGGGCGGTCCCCACTCACCCATCACCATGTTTTCCCCATAGACTTGCACTGGGGAAAAGCTTTCTTTCCCCCAGTGCAAGCCTATGGCGAAAACACGTAAAATGGAGGTCGATTTTCTGATTTTTTCCGATATTAATCAGATTGAAAAAAATTGGATCAGGAGAAATCAGACCTCCTGCAGCCAGCATCGGAATTGGACATCGGATGCCCAATTTCCTCCGATTTGTATCAGTATCGGGTATCGGGTCTGATATGATGCACATCCCTACTTGGGACCACTTTACCTGATGGAACGCCTCCCTCGACATGAACCGACCCATACACTACACTCAACATCCAATGTCCTCCTCTGGGTGCCTACTTGAGGGAAGCTCAGAGGACGGTAATAAGGGAGAGGGCCTTCTCAGTGGTGGTCCCCAAATTATGGAACAATCTCCCCAACGAGGCTCACCTGGCACCAACATCTCTTCTCTCCCAGGCATTTAGCAACATCTTTTGAGTGATATGTAATCTGCTTTTATGCTTTTTATGGTTTTAAATTTTGTTTAACTGTGTTTAATGTTCTATGTTTTAATCTTTGTAAACCACCTAGAGAGCTTCAGCTATGGGGTGGTATATAAATGTAAATAATAATAATAATAAAAATAATTCTGCCATGTCAAATTCATTGATTATGGATCAATGGAAAATGTTTCACGTCTCTTGTATCCTCTGTTTGCATGCCTCCTCTTGCTCCCCCTCCCAGCCCAACAATGTCCACCAGCCCTACCTCTGAGCTCTCACAGATGCTCATGCACAAAGGTGTCCTTATCTTAATCTGCCAAATGTTGGAGGGTATGCAATGCCTCTTGAGTGTTCCATACCCATGTTAATGCTAGCCTTCCTCCATAATATATAGAGCAGGATAGAGGAGTACTACTGTAACACCTAGTCAATAGTATTGCCATACTGGGATGCACCCTTGAGTAACATGATTCTTTTGTACATAATAGAACATAATCAACTAAGTGCACCAATTTAAAATATTATTTCAAGTGCATGCTGTTCAACATATTATTCTCTGATATGAAGACAGCATTTCATCTTTCTTTTCTTTCTTTTTAACAATAATTCCGGTTTACAGTGGGCTAAAATAGAACATTCGTCTTTTGTTCACTGTATACTTACAATGATTTTTAAAAAAATATTCTCAGCCCTGCCTGCCATGGTTTCCCCATTGATGCTTTAAGTTTAACTTATTAATTTTTTACACCTCTTCTGCAATTACTTATGATAGTCTAGGGACGCACTTACCAAGCTCGTATTGCCTGGATGCTTGAAAACAATGTTTTAAATGGAGCAGAAAAAAATGCATTAGGTTTATTATTGCTGATAAATGAGTATCTATGTAAAGAGAAAGGTCCATTTGGATGAGAATTGGGTTGTTACCATTAGATACGTAGATGAAAACTTCTTTTTAAAAAGATGATGAAAGGTTTAAGACAAAAAAAATGTATAAAAAAACAATTGGCTATGCTAGCTTGGAAGACAGTGTTGACATTTTGCGCACCGTTTACTGTTACCTTCCTGCAAACTTTTATTGTCTCTCCTCTTATTGGATTTCCTTACTTATAGACCTCTCATTTCCACAGGGAAATATTTATCAAATTAACAAAGCAATAAAGGGTTTAGACAGGAAAACAACAACCATTATAGTTCTACATCCTAGAATTTCTCAATTTTTCTATTCTAATACTCTTTTTCTTGGTGATTTGGGAAATTATAGTTTGCAGTGTTCTTTTTGTGTTGTGACAATTATTGTCCTTTGAAAAAACGAATCCAGATCCTCCATGTGTACTTCTATTTGGAACAAATATAGAGCTGGTGTTTTGATTTCCCAAGTTAAGATGCTAGTGAGCCTGGGATGTCTTTTCAGTGTAAAACGGATCTGTAATCTTAAAATGGGTTCCTAGAGAAAAATTAGGTCCCAAAGGCTAAAACAGACAGTGTAAAGCAAAAGGAAATGGCCAAGGATCCAATCTAGAGTCAAGTGAAATAGTTTTTCATTCATGTCACTAAACCTTTTTTTTGTCCCAATGGACTTAACACTGTCTTCAGTACAGTACAGAAAAATCCTGCATTTGCCTCTACTATCTAAAAGGGCTTGACTGTGGATTGCTCTGTTTTTAGGCCAAGAAGAAAATGGTACTAAGAAGAGACATTGGTTCACTTTAGATGATAATCATCCATACCTTCTCTATATGTACAAGAAGGGGGGGGGGGGAAGAGAGTGAGATTTTACTTTTTTAGCCTGCCCACTGATAATGCCTGCCATGCTTCCAACACTCTCAGATGTCCATGTGTGGAGATAGCATTAGAATAAGGTATGCAGACAGATTAAATCCAATGCACCCAATTGCATGTGTTGATTCCTGGAATCTGCAAGGAGACTGGCAGTGTGATCTGACTATTCGAACATTTCACACACAAATGGACATCCAGAAATGTCATAGGCAGGATAGGTCACAGATGCATCAAGTTGTCATGTGGAAAGGTGGAATCTCATTCTCTCACTGTACATAAAAATAATGTAGGTGAAAAATGGACTGAATAAATTACAGTACGGCTGCAATCCTATCAACACCCAGAAGTCAGTACCATTAAACCCAGTGGGTTTTTATTTTTGATTAGACACGCATAGCATTGCACTATAAATGAAGTAAATTGGACTGTGGAGATGGACATATGAAGCCTGCTAATGAAGATCCTTTTCACTAGAGGTATCAGGGGTTGAAACTGGGGCCTTCTCCATACAAAACATACATTCTACCCAATGAGGCAAGTTTAGGAGGAGAAACTAAAGCCTGAAGAACAAGCGAAGGAGCATGTACACCAACCTCCAGATGTTTTGGACTACAGCTCCCAACAATCCTCACCATTGACCATGATGGCTGGGGCTGATGGAAGTTGAAATCCCAAATTATCTGGAGGGCACCAGATCGGGGAAGGGTGGTACAGACCAAGTTTATGGCATAGTAGCAAAACAGAAATCTTCTGAAGAAGGACACTCATTAGACTTGTTATGTGATTTTTGGGAAAACAAGTATAATGTTTCAGCCTCTCAACTTAGGTACTCTTCGGCAGTGAATCTAGAAGTGATATGTTCTCAGAGTTCAAATAGTTCCTTCTCCTATGGCAACACAGTTAAGGCTCTCTTCTTATGTCAGAATGACACAGGTTCCAGATTTGTACTTTTTAATGTTAGTCCCTTTTTTCAACAGAAGTCTACAGCCTACACAAAATAGTATCATCAAACATTTCTCACACTACCAAGCATTGCTTCAGAATGGCCTGGCTTTCAAAACAACACAGCACCCACAGAATTATAAAATGCACTCTGGGAAAAGTTAAGCAACTCTAATGTTACTGGCTTGGTTAGCTTGCCACTTCTCTGCAGCTCCAAGGCATGTCTATCTGACAAGGTCTGTATCTAGGAAATCTCTTGGGTTGCTAAACACTGCCCATGTCAGCATTGCTATGCTAGTACCACCCATTGGGGCAAATGGAATCAAAGGCCTATATCACTGACCCATTCTATTATTTCCTCTGTACAGGGATGGAGCCACAGTAGGGCAGTGGCCACTCTCCTCCAGTAATGTAATGGGCCCTAAATCAAATTGAAATCAGTGGCACTGAAGTACCCCATTGACTCTGTTCAGATGGCACACTAAGCCACGGTGGTTCAGCATTTTGAGCTAAACATTTATTTATTTATTTTATTTTATTCCATTTATATACCACCCCATAGCCGAAGCTCTCTGGGCGGTTTACAAAAATTAAAAACATTGAACGTTAAAAAAAGCAATATACAAAATTTAAAGCCATACAGCATAAAAACAAGTTAAAATTACAATATCCTTCCGGGTCAAAGCACAACAACAACACAAAATCACAAAACCCTCATCATATGCTGTTAAATGCCTGGGAGAAGAGGAAAGTCTTGACCTGGCGCCGAAAAAATAACAATGTTGGCGCCAGGCGAGCCTCGTCAGGGAGATCATTCCATAATTCCATAAACATTATATCGTAGCGTGTTGTATGAATCATTCCTAACATGTTGCCTACGTAACCACTGTTTAAACACGCTCACTAACCATTCTCTGCAAAAGGGTTAGCAGCCTAACCATGGCTTAGCATGTTGTTTGAACAGGCCCACTAAATGTAAGCCAAATTACCTCTACCCCAATATGGTTATCAATGCAAAATCTCTAACATGCATTTTTAAACAAAGAAGGAAGCTCTCTAACTTCAAGATGTTTCTAGTAATAAAGAGAGGAGATTACCAGTCCAGGTATTGTTTATAGCTGCTGCAAAAAGCCTGCAGACGTATGTTTCAAAGTCTTTGAGTTCATAGTTATAATGGCTAGAGGAAGTTAAAACAAAGGTGGTCTAAAAAGGACCCTCTTTAAACTTTATCTGAGTAACCCAAGGCATTTTTGTTATCTGCCTAGATGTTTTCAGGACAGGCGGCCCAGGCAGTCGAAGATCTTTGCTCTGGGCCTTATATATAGCTGTAGCTTAATTAGATCTGAGCTCCAGGACAAAGGCCAGGCATGCTGGAGACAATTAAATGGCTGTGAGCAAAAGGGGAAAGAAAGAAAAGAAAAAGAAAGTCACACTTTAGATGTGTCCTTTCACTATAGCAGAGCAGTAGATTATATTTAATTTTCTGTCAAGCTCAGTTAAGTCTTCATTTTTCGAGAGTGGCAGCTCTGTTGACCAGCTTCTGAGAGAGCCTTCGATTATAATTGCATATTTAATGTAAGCTTGCCATTTTGCAGAAGTTGCCGTAAATAGGTGCCCTTGTTACCTGATGTTGCTTTCCAATGAGTAAAGTATGTATTAGACATTCAAACTGATTCTCTTTCAACCCCAGTAGATTATGCTATAGGTTACACTTGCTTCCATAGGCCCATGAAGTAGTCTTCAACTTTTTCTGACCTGGGATCCAGTGGCTTTAGCCTAAAAATGGTTATGAATCCCATTTCTCATCAATCATCATCCTCTCCATATATAAGTATGTGCTACTTGTGTGAGCCCCTGTTGTGATGAAGGGGGAATTTCACCAGGTGCTGCATGCACAGAAATGACACCTGCTGAAATTCCCTTTTCTGCACAACTGTTAAAAGATGCAGGAGCCCTTCCCTCCTTTTCATATGGTCACCCTAATGTTCATCCATAAGTCTGCTCTATCTCTTATTTCATTAATGTACACATTTATTAATTTTTTAAAAATCTGTATAAAAATCATATAAAATATGTACTTAAATATGCATTTGAACATGTTTTCTCACAAAATACATATTTATAAATGTGTTTTATTTAAACATACACATTTCTAAATATATTTTACAGGAAAAAAATATTATACAATAAAATAAATATGCATTTTTAAAAGCCTTTGGGTATGTTTATATTGTTCTGATTTTATTTGTAAGCCACCCTGAGATCCCAGTGATAATAGGGCAGGATACAAATGTTTTAATAAATAATAATAAATAGTAAATGTTTTGAGAGCTAAGAATGGCATGGTAATAGTCAGAAAAGTGCAAAATCCGAAGGATAATTATTATGTTACGATTCACACTTTAGCCTGGGAGGTGCGGATCAGGCCAGTTTACAAAGATTAAATTCTTTAAGCAACCCTTCCCCATTTACATGTCACTTTACAGGAGAAAGATGGAAGCAGGAAGTGTTGTTCGGAACTCTTCTCTTGTAAAGCAGCTTCTGAGGGGCCTCCCTCCACTGCCAAAAAATGCCTTTCTACCATGTCCTGGCACTGGCTGCTGGGAGGTAGTTGCTGGCGGGGGAGAAGAGACATGCTCTTTCCCCATTGGGGCATTTTTGGTGCCACTGGGCTGGAGGCTGGGCAGCTGCATTTATATAAGGCAGCTGCACCCAACCCTGCAGGCTCTTTGAAACATGGCTCCAGAGCACATGGGACATGCGTCTGCAGTCGCACAAGGAGGCACGTGGTGGCGGCGGCGCTGGCGCTTCCACCAGAGTCCCCTGCTTCCCTTGCAGCTTTTTTCCTCGCAGCTGCTGGGTGCGGAGGACTCGCATCTGTTTACTCACAAGGAGACTTGTAGGGATGGCGGCGGCGGCAGGAGGAGCTCACGGTGCCGGGCTTCTTTTCTCTCAACAGAGGCAGCACCTGGCTTCCTCCAGCAGCTTCTCTCCAGGAAGTAGCTTCTTCCCATCCCTGCTGCAGAGCATGAAGAGATGCAAGAGGGTGGTGGCTGTGGCAGCTCCCTCTCTCTGGAACAGCAGCGGGCTTAGCAGGCCCAAAGGTTTTCTGGGAAGGCCGATAGGGTTTTCCCTAGTACAACAATGGAGTGGTGGACCCTTTTGAAGTGGCATGAGTGCCTTGAATTTGGATAATTCACCACCTCCTTCCCTCCTACTGGCTATTTAACAGGCAAGGACTATGCCTTGTACCTTCTTCAATCGCGCCCAGTCTAGGATGACCAGATGGCCCGGGGTTTCCCGGTCCTAACCGGGAAACCTGGGGTGAACCGGCCCAACTGGGGGGTGCAAACCGGGGGGCGGGGGTCACGCGGCTGTGGCAGCAAGCTAGGAGCGGCGCCGGTAGACCAGGCGGCGGTGGCGGTGAAGGAGCCCGGGAAGCGGCCGCCCCCCCCCGCGCCGCCCGCCCCGCGCTCCTTACCTGGGCGTCCGCTTCCCTCCGGTGCTAGATTCTACTGAGAAACAGGCTGCGCGGCCTGTCTCTCAGTAGAATCGAGCATCGGAGGGAAGCGGACGCCCAGGTAAGGAGCGCGCCGCGGGGCGGGGGGGGGGCGGCCGCTTCCCGGGCTCCTTCGCCGCCACCGCCGCCTGGTCTACCGGCGCCGCTGGGCTCATAAGGCCAGCGGCCGCGCGGGAGAAGCAGGGGAGGGCCGATTGGATCCGGCCCTCCCCCGCCTCTTCCGCGCGGCCTCTGGCCTCACGAGCCCGGCAGCGGCGGAGGAAGACCCAGCCAGCGGCGGTGGCAGCGGAGGAGCCCGGTAAGCGGACGCCCAGGTAAGGAGCGCGCCGCGGGGCGGGGGGCGGCCGCTTCCCGGGCTCTTTTGCCGCCACCGCCGCCTGGTCTACCGGCGCCACTGGGCTCGCCAGCCGCCGCTTCCCGGGCTCCTTCGCCGCTACCGTTGCCTGGTCTACCGGCACCGCTGGGCTCGCCAGCAGCCGCTTCCCGGGCTCCTTCACCGCCACTGCCGCCTGGTCTACCGGCGCCGCTGGGCTCGCCAGTGGCCGCTTCCTGGGCTTCTTCGCCGCCACCGCCACCTGGATCCTGCCCTCCCCCGCCTCTTCCACGTGGCCTCTGGCCTCACGAGCCCAGCAGTGGCGGAGGAAGACCCAGCGGCGGGGGGGGACCTGGGTGGGGTGGCGGAGAACCCGTAGGTCCGGGCTGATGTTTTTTGGGGGTGGGTGGGGTGGCTTGGGGAGTTGTTTTGGGTGGAGGGGGGACCACTGTTTGTAGGCCCAAATTATAATGGATTGGATCTAGATTTAGGCATACCCAGCTGTTTCCTCAAAGTTTTTCTTCTCTCCTCCCTACCACACCCCTGTCTAGTTTTCTTTCTTTCTTTGGGATTTGAGATTTTTTTTCACACCAATCTATGACCTACTTTGTCTGTTTGGGAAAATGCAAGTCTTTCCCTTTCCATTAATATTGTACATATTATGAACATCTGTTGGATGTTGCCTATGACATGAATGGTTTCATCTAAAGCAAATGTTTCTTCCTTTCTCCTCCCATCCCCCACTGGCCTATGCCATTTGGTAGCTTTTAAGACTATTAACACAATCTGAAGCAGGTTTACTTAGAAGCAAGTCACACCCATTTCTGTGGAACATCCTCCTTTGTATGATGCTTTAGATTTCAGTTTAGGATTGCAGCCTGTCTATGAATGGATTACTGTATTAATTCGTACATACATAAAAGGTATACAAGTCCAGTGTGAACTACTTTATTAGCCTGGCCTGGTGCGCAGAGCTGGGGCTGGATGTTATGTTATTTTTCTTGTTGTTTCTTCTGTTATTGTGGAGTGCTGCTGCTACTCTTTATAAACTTTTCTTTAAGCAATTTGCTTTCCTTGTATGTATGCGTTTGGGGCTTTATTAAATTAATAGAAGGCCAAATGAACTGTCTTTAGCTGCAATTTAAATTCAGTGGGGGGGGGGTAGATTGGATTTCATATCTGGCAGCATTGATGAAATTAGTTTTCACTTATTTTCCATAAATTCCTTGAGTACTGATTTTTATTAATTAATTGGGGGGGGGTGTTTTAAAACTATTATTAGATTTGCCATGGGTGAATATGTTGGGGGTATGTGGGTGTTTATTTTATTTTTAGACTTGGTTAAGTCTGTATAGTTGGTTGGTTGGTTTTTGCCTTGGTGCATGTGTGGATTTTTATTATTTTTCCTTTGGTGAGTATGTGGATGAGTGTTGTATTTTTAATGTTATTTTATTGCCTTGGGTATTTGCATGTTTGTGTGTAGATTTATTATGTCGATTACATAATAAATCTACATCAGCCACCCACACAATTTTGCCTTGTGTGGGTGGCTGATGATGATGCCTTTGGTGAGTGTGGGGGTGGATTTTTCTTCCCCCTCCCCTGTTAAGTGTATGTGAGGAGGTTGTGTTTTTTTTTTAAAAAATTGCCTTAGGGAAAGTGAGGGGTTCCCCCCACACACACACTTTGAGTGAGTGTGCAGGGGTGTGTAGATTTTAATTTTTATTGCCTGAATATGAGGTGTGTGTGGATGATGGTGATGATGATGACACAAAATTGGGTGGGATCACTAATACCCTGGAAGACAGAAACAAACTTCAAAATGATCTTGATAAACTGGAGCACTGGGGCTGAAAACAGCAGAATGGAATTTAATAGGGATAAATGCCAAGTTCCACACCTAGGTAAAAGAAACCAAATGCACAGTTACAAGATGGGGGATACTTGGCTGATCAATATGACAAGCGAGAAGGATCATGGAATTGTTGGAGATCACAAGCTGAATATGAGCCAACAGTGTAATGTGGCTGCAAAATAAGCAAACACTATTTGGGGCTGTATTAATAAAAGTATAGCTTTCAAATCGTGTGAGGTACTGGTTAGGGTTAGGGTGCTGCATGCATACAAATGACACTTGCTGAAATTCCTTTTTCAATACAGCTCTTAAAGATACAGGAGCCTTGTTCTCCTTTCCATATAATCACTCTAACTAATTTAATAATTGTAACTTTTTCCTGTTACCATAGTTCTTTAACTTCCATAGCCAGTGGTGTATATTTTTCTTTCTTTTCCTCTTCCTTTTCTGCAACATTTTTGTCATTAGGTATTGCTATGTCAGGTAGGTGTTTTTTTTCTTTTTTGTTTTTGACTGTCATGTCTGGTTGATTGCAAAGTATTGACTTGTCCCAGAAATGTTCTGTCCAAGCAAGGTAATAAATGAGTGCGTAGCATGGCTTGGCTTGAGTGTGTCTGAATCTCCTAGGCTCTGAAAGCGTCTTTCTGGAGAGCACCTGGTGGTTGCATGGTCCACGAGGCCAGATTCTGTGATTGCATAGTTGTCCTTGACAGGTGGGGCTTACAGTTGACAGAGTAAGGTGAACAGATGTGAAGAGGCTGCTATCCTATATTCATTTATCTGGGAATAAGCTTTATTGAAATCAACGGGACTTATTTCTGAGGTTTCTTTTGGCAGGTTTTTTTGGGTCCAGGATCGGGATTTCTGTTCTCTGCACACTGAGGCAGTGCAAATTCAGGAGATATTTGGATAAAAGGAGGGAAAGATCCATGTCTAGCATTGTGATAATGGGCATCTGTTCTGGCCTTTCTTTGTATTGCTACGGTCTTGTTTACATGGCTAATGAACCAGAGGTATAATTACAATTTTTTAAAATTAGTTTCCCATTGATAAACCAGAAGTTGAAACAAGCTAGGAGGTGCTAGTGATAAATGTCTGCTGCAAGCCTTTGGTCCACTTTGATACATGGCTAATGTTTGCAGGATAATATATTTTATACTTTTCTGAATGTTAGGTTGCTAGTTTGTTGTACTAGATTTTTCTGCACTTGTCAAGTGCTACATTTGTTCAGTGGTAGCAGTATGCTGAATCTGTGAGTATGGATACGAGAAAGGTGATGGGGAAAGAGTGTTAAATGTTAGGAAAGGTGAAGGATTTACAGTAAGAAAAGTTATTTGAAGGAGGGGGAGACTGTACCACACATAATATAGCAAAAGCTTCAAAATACAGCAAAAGCTACAAAAGTAGGAGTGAGTGAAGTTATTTTCAGATGTATTGAATGTCTCACTTGTTCTTTAATTCAGTGATTTTAATATTAAGTTGTTATGTAGAACAGGTTTGTCTTCATTGTGTGCTGTAAATCAGACATGTGACCAAGGCTATGTTCAGGTGGGCACGCCCCTTGGGGCTGGACCCGCCCCCTGGGGCCAGACATGTTGGTGGGCACGCCCCCTTGGGGCGGCCATTTTGGACCTGGATTTTGATTTCCAAAATCTGGTCACCCTAGCGCCCACTGCATGTGGGACTTTGAATGCACCCCCTCACTTTCTTACTTCTGAGGGCCTATGAGGCCATCAAGTCCAACCCCCTGCTCAATGCAGGAATCCACCTTAAAGCATCCATGACTGATGATTGTCCAGCTGCCTCTTGAAGGCTTCTGGTGAGGGAGCCCATTGCCTTCCTAGGTAATTGGTTACATTGTTGTACTGCTCTAACAGTCAGGACGTTTTTGCTGATGTCCAGCCGGAATCTGGCTTCCTATAACTTGAGCCCATTATCCAGTAACCTGCACTTTGGGATGATCGAGAAGAGATCCGGGCCCTCCTCTGTGTGAAAACCTTTCAAGTGCTATCATGTCTCCCCTCAGACTTCTCTTACCTAGGCTAAACATGTCCAGTTCTTTCAGTTTCTCCTCATAGGGCTTTGTTTCCAGACCCCTGATAATCCTTGTTGCTGTCCTCCGAATTCCCTCCTGGTTTTCAGTATGATTCTTGAAGTGTGGTGGACACAATACTCAAGATCAGGCCTAACCAGTGCTGCATAGAGGGGACCCAGTAGCTAGTGTTATATGGAAGCTATAGTTCTATTAATACATCCCAGCATAGCATTTGGCTTATTGCAGCCACATCACACTATAGGCTCATATTCAGCTTGGGATCTACAGGAAGGAACCCCAGGGTATACAGGAGTTTTGTGCTGTTGTTGTTTGACCCAGAATAGTTGTTTTTAAATGGATATTGTATTTATAAACTGCTTTTATGCTCTTTATGGTTTTAAATTTTGTATAATGGTTTTTTAATGTTCAATGTTTTTAATTTGTAAATTTGCCAGGGAATCACCTACCTCTACAGGGTTGTCTGAACAAGAACAGGCATTGGTTCTGCAACTGGCCGTGCCAGCAGCATGGCAGGTTTTCACCGGTGGTGGCTGCCAGCATATGGGTGTGGTGTGGCCGGCTGGGCTGGGCCCCACAGCCGCTGCACACCAACTGGTGTGCAGGAGCCATATGCCTTGGCCAATGCCAGCACAATCCCTACTTGAGCAATTTCCATTCCTCTGCACCCGCCACCAGAGGAAGAGATTATGTAGGGCAAGTTTATTTATGACTTTTCCTCGCTGTTGTGAACCAAAGCAAGTGATAGGATGATGAAGAACTCGAGGAGGTTAGGAGCAAACATTGCTTGCATATAGGCCAATCAGCTGCCAACAATCCTGATGTAGGGACGTTCTGCAATATAAATTCCCAGAACATGGATGGATCTTGATTAAATATTTTGATATTATATACTGGGCATATATGCAATTTGAGGGCGGGGCCAGGCTGGCCTTTAACAAGGCACTGCATATAAAAGCGGCCTTTCGACCGTTCCATTTGAGGAAATGTTAAAGAACAGGATTTGTGGCTGTAGCTTACATCTGTGGCCTGGCCTGGAATTGGGGATAGATCTCATAGGGGACATATCCCTGCTCAACAGACCCTGCCTAGGCTCCTGGGCTGAGTACTGGATAGGGGATTCAATTCAACTACTTTGTGGACATTCAGTTCATGGGATTCTTGCACCAGAGCCCAATGCTGATACCACCACGAATGTTCCATTTGCAGTGGTCAATATATTTTACCAAATGCCACAGATCTAGAGGATGGTTGTGTCCTGGACAAGATTGACTGAGTGGCTCCAAGCCTGGAGGCAGGATAAAGTCACCTCCAGAAGGACACTGCCCAATTAAGAATGAGCCCCTTCAGTGGACACTGAGGTGTTACCCTCAGCTGGAAGATATTTATTCTTGAGCTAGGTTCTGGAGATAGGCTTTTGAATCCCATTCCAAGGGCAGCACAGTACGATTCATAATATTGAGATCTCAGTAGACTGAACAGCTGGCTTGCAATTGGGAATCAGAAATGACTTTAAATGCTTAGAACTTTCACGTCTGTACAAATGTCTAATCCACATGGCTTCTTCTGGTGTGTCTGACAAGCCACCTTGTCCATCAAGCCATCATGCCCATTAATACACTATGCTTTCACAACCCTATAGAAAAGGCAGTTGTGCAAGCCTTTTCATGGTCTTCTGCACAGTATAAGGTAAGGCTTCATGTTCCTGGTAGAGGACAATGCCATTGCCATCACCCTATCACAACCCCAGGTGCAAAGTTCAGGAACGGGCTCCTGGGGCTTTTTGAGACCAGACCAGTGGCACTATCGGAGTCTGGTGTTTTAATGGCATGCAGGCTTGGACGCTTTTCATAGCACCTAACACCATGGCTGCTTACGTTAAGTCAGGTAGGGAACTTTCTGTCCTTGAGTCTGCCAAGCAACTGCAGTGTTGTGGCCCTCACCTGTACATCATCTTAAACATGGTACCATTCCCGGTGGAAGGGACGGTAAGCCAGGACCATTTGCAGTCTGAGTTTGGCTCTTGCCTTAGGTTTCAATTACAGGTGTAGGGTATAACACCATGGACATAGGGTTATGTGCACCCTGCAGGGTTGCAGAAGAGAATCACCTATTGGAAAGACTAGGCAGCATTAGCAGTCTTATTGACAGGCTATGAGGAACCTGACCAACAGGATAGAATTCTAAATCGTAGCTACCTCATTCCATACTGCTGCCCTCACTGCCTTTCAGGGCATGCAGAACTCTGAATTGGTGGTGCCATCTGAGGAGGACAATTCTGGATGAAATCTTAATAACAGGATATTTTGTTCTCTTTGGTTTAGTGAGATTTAGTTTAAAGACGAAGATAGACTAGAGAGGCCTAGGTATGAGTGTCTCCTGTCTCTGCTCAGTGCCTGAACTGTGCCCAGTGAAAGCAATGCAGGCATTTCCACCAAGGAGGGTGGAAGCAGAGTGCAGACCTCTATTCTGTCATACTGATGGGGCCTCCTTAATGACATACCTGGTCTAGGCTGTGGCAAACTGGCTTGTATGTGCTTGTTTAGTGTACCTTTATTTCAGTACACATTCTTTCCGCACTAGGGTCGCTTCTATGGTGGTCAGCTGGGCTTTGCATTTCATGAAGAACATGCTGAGACCAGAAGGAGTCTGAGGCATTCGTTTCATGTTTTGGAGAGTTGGAATACAGTTAAGTTTCCAGTTCTAGTTCTCATGCTGATCTTCTTTCTTTAGATTGCTGGAATTGCAGAAACCACTGCAGGTGCTCACCTGAGTGTGGCATGGTTTTCCGGATCAGTTGGAGGGCTGCCCAGTTGGGCTGCAGAATTAGAGTTTGGGCCCAGCCAGAGTGCCAGCATCCAGTGGTTGGACAGATGTGGCATGTGGTGGGAGCGCCTCCTGCCCACGGTGTTCCAGCACGGTCTGGTGCATTTGGTTTCTGCATCGCTGCGGGGCAATATGGTGGTCCTGCTTGATTCCCAGAATGGTCTGGATGTAAGGCTAGAAACCGTGGGCCCTGGATCGGGCCTGCCACAAGTTAAATAGGATTTTAGATATCAAAGACAAGGAGGGAGCTTATTGACAGGATGGTGTACATTTGACTGATTTGGGCAACGACCTATTCCTATTTGATCTGCAAAGGGGCCTGTGAGAAGTTTTCACGCATGTGGGAGGTGAATGACCAAGCAATAGGCTTTTTCATTCCCCTGTGGCTGGTAGGGGTGGGCATACTTAGAGGAAAGGGAAGGTGATCATTCTGCGGCACTGTTGTTTGGTGACAGGTGATACCTGAGGCCTTCCACTGAGAGTCGTGCAGCCCCAGTGGAGGGATAAGGCCACCTGTTAGGCCGACTCTCGTCACTCCATCCAGTGTCTTGCAGCCCAGGGGGTGAGTGGCATGGGTCGGTCTACCGTCCCCAAAAGGGGTATGGCCTGGGTGTGGCAATCATCTGATGCCACTCGCCAGACATAGAATGCTTCACCCAATATAATGCCTAGCTACTGGCTGATGTAGAGTAGGGCCCGCCCAGTTTCCCTTTGCAGATCTTAAATAAATGGGGCCCAAATTTGATACCATATACAGTTGTCTCGTCTTGTTATTTCCGTTTCACCTGCAACAGTTTTACAAAATTTGATGTTGTGAGAGAATGGGAGGGCCACACACACATCCCTTCTTGACAGCCATAAGAAAAAGGAAGTATTTATTTTCATTCAAAAGCCTGTCCTTGCCATTCCTAATGATTCCAGCCTTTCAGTCAGAGGATTACTGCTGAGGAGGACAATTGGAGCAAAAAAAAAGAATGAAATGCCTACTAACAAAGCTAAAAACAAGATTAATGAACCAATTAAACAAGCACTGATATTAGGATGGGGAGCAAAGTGTTGTCCTGGGAGAGTGGGTGAGGGGAACCACTACATTCTCCATAGCTCTGCAGGGGGAAAAGAAGGAACTCAAATGTCTCCACATGAATTTCAGTTACAAGAAACTCTTGGGGAAACCAGCTTCAAGGCAAACATTTGGTGGGACACTGTCTATTTCTGCAGTATTCCTAGGCCTCATCTTCATGCCGTCGGGAGCGCTGCGCCCTGATGCCTCCCTGGCATCGTGCGGCGCATTTACACCCCTTATGCCAGTCCTGATGCAAGGGGCGTGGTGGCACCTTTTCTTTTGCTGCCGCCCGCGCCGCTGAGTATTCAGCGGCGTGGCAGCTGCTGGAGTGGGGGACTGGGAGCCTTGGCTCCCCTACTCCCAGATAAGTGGTTTAAAAAAAAAAAGATTTCAAATGGGGGGAGGACAGCGGAAGCGCATCGTTTTGTGTTTTTGTTTTACAACTTTAAATGGGGGGAGGGAGGACTGCCGTTAACTAAAAAAGTTGCATTTAATGGCTGACTTTTTTAGTTTGCTTTAAAGGGCCTTTGCCCCTACATGTCTTTGCATTGGCAGCTGTGTCATGTAACGCAACTGCCATCAGTGCGAAGACATGTCGACGGAAACTCTCCATCTAGAGGTACCCCTAGTTAAGATACACTATTGAACTATGTATAGGCTAATGTTTGCTTAGCTCTTGAGTCGTTAAATAAGCAATAATTAATAATATCAGTTCTATTATATTAGCGATTTAACAAGTTCAGAGCAAACTAATGGTGCTGATTAGCAATTCCTTCAGCTTAGAAGAGTCATTAAATCCGTACGAACACAAATCCTTTAATACAGTACTTTAGTCCATGAGTAAAGAATTTATACAAGATTAAAAATTAGCCTTATTGCCACAAGCTTTGGTCACCGAATCACCAAGGCCCAGTTGTCTCAGTATCAATTTGTGTTTTCTCTGTTAAACTCAGTATTGATTTCCTAAATCACAGAGCTTTCCTATCCTCCTTGGAATGGTTAAAGGATTTTTGAAGTGAAAGAGTAGCCTGTTTTAATTACAAAAGCAAAGCTAGTTAAACCTCTTGCTACAAATAATGTCCTCTAAATTACAGTCTACCTTTGGGATCATTATTTATCAACTCAATCATTACATGGGTAGACTTGAGTGTCTGGTGCTGATTTACCTGAACATTGTTATGCATGAAACATTTTTGGAAGATTCAGCCATAGAGTTAATATGTGTCTGTAAACACCAACAATAATAGAAGTTGATGTAAAAGTCTGAAAACCATTAGGCTGCAAATTGCTTTCATGAAGTAGATGTGGGATTCCGCTTTTAATAGTTACTGAGATGAAAAGATGTGTGCCCGCTAACAGCATGCCGCACAAATGTTATTTAGATTGAAGGCACTGTGGGATGGCAATGAGAGAAAAGCATTCATTCTAAAAACGCTTAAGAAATTTAGCAGTCAGGTTTAGCAAAACTAAGGACACAATTAATCAAATGCTGCTGCTGTTCTGGGATCTTCGATCTTGTAATTAGGGATGTACAGATTTTGTTAAATATGTTCCATTTTGTAGGTTTTGGTGTTTTTTGTTCTGTCATGCATTCATTGGCAGATTTGGATTTTCTCCCCACTTGGGAAAATTAGGCAAAAAAGGCAGCCAGAATTTACATCACATTTAGTGTCAATGAGCAGAGCACACACACACAAAGATTGTTATATGGCAGAAGCTGAAGACAGATGGATAAAACTTTTTTGGGGGGGGTCTTTTTAAATGGCATATATATTAGTGTAGATTTCAGAAGCTTTTGTATCCTGCCTACAATTCCGGAAAGTAAAAACAAGTGGTCAGCAATTTCTGCCCGACTCGGAACAAGCCAGTTCACTGTGGTATCTGCATGTCATTCATAGAAGTCCCAACTCACCTGAATCCATGGCAGATTTCTCCAACATCCCTAACGGTAATTTGTGACTGTGTTTCCATACTAGGTGTTTACTGTGGAATAACCATGCATCATTTAAGATTTACAGGACATCTGGTTCACATTTTTCTCCTATGTTTTCCTTGTTTTCTTTCTTTTTTTAAGACCACAGAAAATCTGATGTTTGAAAAGTAAAAGAAAAAGAAGAACAAGCAATGGAATAGCTGCACAATTTCCACCAGTGTAAAGGAGCCAAGGTACTACTGTCCCATAACATTTTGCACCAGATACTATTCACTGTTATGGCCTGTATAGCTCACTCTATACCAGCCTTTCAAAAGCTGGTGCCACCTAAATATTTTGGATTGCAAACTCTCAGCATTCCTAACTATTGGTCATTTTTGCTGGGGCTGATGGGAGTTAAAATCCAAAACATCTGGAGAGCACCACGTTGGAGGAGGCAGTGATAATCATTTCCTATTTTTGTGGTCTGGCCCTCCTCTACAGAAATGAACCCTCTGAATTTAACCATTCACCTTCTAAACGGCATTGCCATTTTATCCATTTCTTCCTATCCACACCCAAATTTGGTGCAGAGGAACAGGGGTCCAGGTAGACAATGAACTAAGTAGCAGGAACCAGAGAAAAGGATAGGTGGAGCATGAGGGATCTAACATTTCTGGGTCTAGAGTGTAATAGGTTATATGAAATACAATGGAATAAAATAAATGCAAGGTGCTTAATTAATTAACAAATGCCAGCTCAGAGCAAATGAATGTGAACCTGTTAATGCAAGAGGCAGCAGGGAGAGCTGAGTTAAAACATGCACAATATTTCACTTTTTCAGTTCATTTTTAGTTTTTGTGTATTTGGTGGGTCATCATTATTCCTACAGAAGATGTAACCACCGATGAGGGCTTGAGTACTTGAATAGTATAAGATTTATTTATTTATTTATTTATTTAAACCTTTATATCCTGCCCTATATCACAAGGATCTCAGGGTGGCGTACAAATAAAATCATACAAATAAATATACAAGAACAATAACTATACAGTTCTAAAATAATTAAGCCATTCATATGTTAAAACCAATATGACATTTTAAAACAGTATAATTCAATTAAAACAAGACAGTGTGCAGGCTGGTGGATTTAGCTATCAAGGGCTTTGTTAAAAATCCATGTCTTAACCTGGCGCCGAAATTAAGCCAGTGCCGGTGTCAATTGGGCCTCCAGGGGGAATATCATGGAGATGTCTCACAGAGTAACCAAGGAGAAAAGTATAATGATACCACCCTTATGTCAGCATGCTAATTCTGGATGGATATCTATCTATCTATCTATATTCTCACAATCCAGCCAAAGTTAAGCAGTTTTGACTGTCTTTCAATTTAACAGGAGAAGGTTAAACTGTTTAGCTTTCTTCTATTGAAAGCAATGTGATTTAAAACTATGTAACTTTTGCTGGATCATGCCCCCAGTGTTTTGTGTGCACTATATATGTCATTAATATCTACAGTACAAATGATTTTCCAAGTTAAACCAGAATTACTTTACTAAAAGCCAAGATAAAATGGACACTGGAATTTCATTACATGCTATTTTTAAGGATCTATGAGGCTTTCATTTCAGTTGCAAATTAATTGATTTGATCCAAATGCAAATGGGAGTGCATTATCTTCAAAAATATTTGCAAATTCCTGAACTTGTATTTACAAAACATGTACTTCAAAAATGAATAACTTTCTCAAACTGCGCAACTTTTAAATCACCCATGCTTTTGTCTATGCAGGAAATTGGTGCAGATTTGGGGATTTTTCCATAACTGTCACATTTAATATCTGTTAATTTTGCAATTGTCCCATTCACACAAAATGAACAGCAATTGCAAACACAAGCACAAATAAAGGAGAGACAAGCAGTGAAGCTGATATTCAGGGAATGTAAGCAAACTCAAACATGGCTCATTTGTCCTCCCCAGCTACATTAACAGGAAACCTGTATAATTATTCGTTGCCATTTTAGAACAGTTTCCCAGAACCAGAACCTTAACAAGAAACAACAGAAGGTTTGTGTGGGGCCTACTGAACAGAAAATGTTGCATATACTATTACTTCCATACATATAACACATATCATTGGATCATGGCTAAATAAGCCCTATTGAAATCAGTTCAGCTTATCCAGGTAAGTGTGCATAGGATTGCAGCCTTAGTATAATAAGATTTGAGCTTGCATTTAAGACTAGAGCTCACAGATGCTTGCTCAAAGGTGATAAATTCTACACAGATTATATAACACCACAAAATATTCTCAGTTTGTCCTTGCTGTTGTGGCGTGTGTGTGTGTATGTAGCTGTTCCTGATAATACAAAATAGAGCATTTCCATTAATGTTTTCTAAAAGAGTAGTAGGCTTGTCAGGAGTTCTAATAGCAGTGATTGTCTTTCCCTAATATATAATATACATAAATATACTAGACATAATACACATCCCTAATACAAATGCTAAAAAGGAAGAAGAAAAATTGACTTCAGCAAGATAGGATTTTTCTTTGTTTTGTTTGCAGTTCAAAGAGGTTCAAAGTAATTGATCTAGTGAATTTGAAAAACTCATTAAAACTACATCTAAGGCAGTAAAATTGCTCTTAGCTAACTAGGATTAGTCTGATTTATAGTACCTATGGAGTAATATATGTTCAAACATCCTTGTTCAATTAATTGTACTGTAGTATAATACACCATTTAGCAGTAGACTTTTGAATTGGTGTAATGAACAAAGCATAGGGCAGAGCATACTCATAATTTATATTTCTGTTAAACCAAACAGCTATGAGATGTTTAACTCAGTTCCCCCCCCCCATCACTGTAGTACAATCTATTCTTACAATCAGTATATCAATTATTATGCATAGCCCTTACAAGCAAGGTTGGGTGGGAGGAGAACAGGAAGAAAAAGCAAATAGGCCCTGGATAGTGTGTTTGGTTCTGATTTATTCCAAGGTAATTGTTAATTTGGGAACTGACAACTGTGAAGAGAGGTTCTTTGCTTTACCCTCCTAAATTTTTAACCATCTATTGATTGATTTAAAACATTTCTACCCTTCCATTCCATGAACTGCCCAAGTCAGCTCACAGTATTTAAAACCAATAAAAAAGGTAATATCAGGAATTGGAGAGGAAAGACAGGAATATGATCCAACTATTTACAGCCAGATTACTGAACTTTTCAAATTCACTTGCTTACTATGGCTCACACCTAACCTACAAAGATGGGTAGAAATATTATGTAAATTACCTTTGGGAGCACCCTGAGGCTTTACTTGGAGGGTGAAGTTATCTTCCTTAGGCCAGTGCCTCAGGATTTCTTGACATGAGTAACTAGGGGGGTGTCTATATGGTGGTGGGTTGCCGCTGCGATGAGCTCACACCCCTAGCTTTCACTGCTGCAGGGTGGTGGCAGCTAATCCCAACATCACAATGTAAGCACAGGGTTTCTGGCACCTGGCCCACCCCCTGCCCTCTGCCTGGTGACCAATCAGGGATTGCCATCTGCCCGGCCATGCCTCTGCTGCAACTCCAGAGTTAGGCTAGACGGTAGATACACTGTACGTGCCTTGCTCTGGAGATAAAATTTGGAGTTTCAAGGGAAAACCCGGTGGTGGCTGAGGACCTGCAACTGCATCATATACCTTATGCAGTGCAGATTCCCAGCCATGGCAGGGCTTTGGGTATATATAGACAGACCCCGGGACCAGAGGAATACCTTGTACCCAACCCAACTTTTCAGTTGTAGGGATGTTGACTCAGTCATGTCTCTCTCAGCACATCTTTTAGGATTTGTGGGCTCTGAAATGCAAAGTGGGGTGATCCAGACACCGCAATGTGCCCTGCCCCTTCATTCTGGGCCCTTCTTGTGGTCATAACAAGTATTCCTCATCTATTGCTTTCACTTTTTTCTAATAATAAAGTAAGTTGTTGGTTGAAAACATATATTTACTGTGGTCTTGCATCAGAGATCACAGAAATAGTTAGATCTTCATGACTTGTAAACCTTCAAAAATTACCAAGTGAACAAAAAAAACATAATTCTGCAAAGTAACATAATTAATTACACACACACACACACACACACACACACACAGAGGAGGCGAAATTAAAGACTGCAGATAAATTACAATCACAGACCTTTTATTTGTTAAATAGAGGAAGTGCTGTACATAGGCTGTTGTGAAAGCAACAGATAAACATGCAATTATAATTGCAACACAGGATAGTATATGAAATTAATTCCCAGTTCTCTCTAATGTGGATAGCTTAAAATAAATATGTGAATGTTAGAAATTCAATGGACAAGCAGCATTACAAAGATTTGGGACAGAAAGAAAACTTTGGAAGAAGCCAGTGCCTGAACTTTTTGGAAACGCTATTAGAACGGAATACATCTTAGCATTACATTTTACATTTCCACCTATTAAAAATGGAATATTTTGCAACAAATGGAGTATGAAACATTTTCTGGGGCATTAATATATTTAGCCATCATGCAAGTCAAAAACAGCACCCTTCAGGTCAAATTGGATACTTAAACATTTAGCAAAAATTACCAAGTACATTGTCTGCAAGATAATTGTAAAGCTATAAAATGATTCAGTTCAGTGGTTCTAATATGATTTAATTATAATGGATCTGGTGTCACTCACCTTGTGAATATTTAACATTGAGCTACTAGTTTTAAAGGCATTTTAGCAAAGGAACCAGTGCTATAGTGTGCGTGGACCAAATTATGGGTAGGTTGTTCATATGGATTCAGTAGCCAAGCATTATTTATTTCTCAAGGCCTAGTACAAACTTGTAACATGACCCCCTCCTCCCCTCCTTCTCCTCACAAAAACATTTGTTCATTTGGAAAAACTGGAGGCTTGACTGGTGCCCTTCAGTTCCCATTGTTTAAAGTTCTTATGTTTCTGGCTGCCACATTTGTGTTTATAGTCAGATTATGGCAATAAGACATTGATTATACATGCAAATACCCTTTAGACTCCACTCTGTGTCTTTAGGATCTAATGCACCCTGAAGACCAGAGGCCAAACTCATTCACTCACATCCATTCTGGGCTGGTAACTCACATCGGCATCACTGACTCCCACTGCCTTTGGGATCTCCATGCCCCTGTTTCTTACAATGAGTCCTTCCCACCTGTTCATAGTGTAGGCTCTACCAAAGGTCTACATACTCTTCCTGCTCAGTAAAGCTAGAGATGTATGAGAATTGCTCACAAAACATGCAAGCATATCCCATTTGATATCCCTAACACAAGTGAGGGCATGTTCCTGGTGAAAGTATTTGCAAGCTGTCGAACACAAGCTCGTGTTGGTCTCTTTCCCAATTCGCAGTTAGATTTGTGCAAATTTCCAAATTTGCACAAATTTCCTCAGTGGACTGAATCAGCCTCACTTCGGTCTATAGATGAAATTTGTACAAATTAGGAAATTTCCCCACATCTCCCGTTCGATCACTGCTTGACTGAAGCGATGAGCAGTAGTACAATATTCGGAGAATCCTAGCGATCTTGAATGTTGCTTGACTGCCCATCCCTAAATAAAGTTTTGATGAAAAAAATGTTATGTGATGATTTTCACATCAAAAAGTTAAAGTATTCAGAAAGTGGGGGGAAGCCTTTTCAGTGTGGTGGAATCGATTATTGCTGAGATATGGAGTATAAACTGTGGCAATTGACCTTCCCTTTAAATTTATGTACATATGTAACTTGCTAGCCTAAACAGTTCATTGTTATGTGTATACATAAGTAACAGCATGATATTTGCCATGGAATTTCACTCCAGGAAGAATTTGAGAGATTCTGGTCGGGGATAAAAAACATGCTGGAATGAAGTGGGCAATTGCTGGAATCCAGCACAATTCTCTCACAGTGAAAAGTTCCTGGCTATAGTAGGCCTGGCTGCACATATGCAGGAATGATGACATCTCTCCACATTACCACAGAGGCATGTTGTTGTTAAGGATATTGGAGGAATCCATGGGGGGGGGGCAGAATTCAGCAAAGTTTCACAAGCTCATCCCCACCCCCTGGACTCCAGCAATGCATCCTTGAGCTGGCCTGACTAATGAGTCGGGCCAGGTTGTAGTTCTCCAGGGGGATATTTGCACTAATAGCAATTGAGCAAAATCACAGGTGTAGATATTCATGGAAATTGTGGTTTGCACAAAACCATAGCTGTAAACACAATTTGCTGGAAATTGTGAGCAGAAATCTTCTCATGGCTTATGGCCGCAATTTTGCGGAAATCTCAATTTCTCTAAATATTTACACATGCTTTTTTGTGCAAATCGTGACTCATAGATTTTAAAAAAGGTGCCAAAGTTCCTGAGTTTTGGGAACTGGCACACTGCTCAGCTCACAAATGCTCACTGAGTCAGGGATGCCATGGGGATCCCTTGAGCCAAAAACGAACAAGATTTCCCAGTGATGGACAGCCCTAATTGTTGTGCATGGATACAGGCCTTGGATGTAGTACATGGGTTAATATAGGATGGCAATTTACAGATTGCCACAAAAAAAAAGACATGCTTCACAGAAAAGGATAAAATTGCATTATATATATATATATATATATATATATATGCTCCAATTTAAATAGGAATAAAATCAATCCATTATATATATATATATATATATATATATATGCTCCAATTTAAATAGGAATAAAATCAATCTCCAAAATGCATACATCTCCATCATTTTTAAAAGATAAAGAGATGAAACTTGGCACCCCGGTAGCTCTTAAGTAGGGCTTTACCCATGCAAAGCTTGAAGCAGATCCCTTCATCCCTTGAATTTTAGGATTTTTTTTAAAAAAATCCCCCTCAAACTATTCCCACCCCCATACACACACACACACACACACGAAAACTGTTCATATGTACTTCATATTCTCTCAAGAGAGCTTTCAGAACTTTCAGAAACTGGAATGGGGGAACTAAAAGAAACATTTCTCCCTTTCCCAACACGGCTAGAGTCAGCACCCATTGCACGCCTCATGATAGAATAATAAACCTTTATTACTTGAGAGAGAAAAAACTGTGCTTGTGCACAGGTTTTTGGGGGGAAAGTGTGCTGCAACACACACACAAACTAGACAGACTTTAGAAAACACAACACAGAACTCACAAAGGATTATTATTATTTTTTGTATTTTATAATACATATTTTTAGTGGTGGGGTAGTAGACTAAACACACACACAATATATATAACAGCAGGCACTGTAAAATAAAGCATTGGAAAGATAAAAGAGATTTTTTTGTATACTTTTATATGGGAGTAACAGTAAAACACACACACACACACACATACCCCAACAAAGTGGGAGTGAGGGGTGGGGTGCTTTGTAGCAACTTGGATTTCAACAATAACAAACACTGACAGAGACAGACAAACTGGGATTTTAAAAGAAGATTAGAAAGATAAAGGACTTTTTCTTGATTTTCTTTTTAAATATTAAAATCTCCCAGACATTTTAACAGCTTAGGTTGAGGTTTTAACTGACTTTGTGGCCAGGCTTAAAAGTTTTAAATGTTTTAAATATCAGCTGTTTTATGTTTTATGGTTTTAAATTTTGTATATTGACTTTTAATTTGTCAATCTTTTAATTTTTGTAAACTGCCCAGAGAGCTTTGGCTATGGGGCGGTATATAAATGTAAATAATAATAATAATAATAATAAAATAATAATAAATTTCTCAGTGGGGATAATAGGGTAGAACAACAACAACACACACAGACCCTTACACGCATACACACAACAATGGGGGAGTACTACAGACACAGAGAAGCAAACCCACCCAGCAAAAAGAAGAAGAAGAAGAAAGCAGGATGTATCTCTTTCTGAACAACAGCTAGAAATCAAGAAGACACACAGAAATCACAGCTAATTTGAGCTAAACAAACACAGCTCTTTCTCTCTCTCTCTCTCTCTCTCTCTCTCTTTCTCTCTCTCTTTTCTTCCGAACACTCCACGACGAATGAGTTCCAGGACATGGGATATATAATTTGCAATCCCTCCCCTTAAGCAACGACTGAGGAGGGTCAGGGAGGAGACTGTGGCTATTGGTTAGCCACAGATGTCAATCTCAAAACTACCCCTCCCTCATCCATTAGCGTCTTCCTAATATGGAAGTGTTCAGTTAGCTGTCCATCAACATGAAACGAGCCCTCACATTGCCTAAAAACCTTTGGATCCCTATGGATCCCTTCGGGACTCCGAACGATGTTCTAACCACACCATGAGTTTCCAAACGCCCTACACACTCACTCAGCTCAGCTTGGGTGAGGGGGGGCTTTTGCGGGCGGGGGAAGGAAGACGAGGCATGGAGCCTCACCATTGGCCGGCTCCTGGGAAGTGCCACTGGAGGGGAGGGGGAGCAGAGCACATTTATTGGTCTCCACCCCACCTTTCCCTCTCTTCACTGTGTGGTTCCCTCCCTTCCATCCCTGTTGGTAGTGTAGGCTTGCTGGTCATCCTTTTAGGAGGCCAAGTAGAATTTTTTTGCTTATATCCTTTCATTGGTTATGAGTTTTTTCGCCTACTTTACACTGCAAGGTAGATTGGGAGTATTAACTAAGTGAATTGCCGTTTAATCTAATCTACTCACACTTATTGGCAGATAGGTGCAAGCATCTTCAGAGGGAAAAGATCGGTGAGCATTCAAAGGCACCTGACGGTGATGGGGTTATGCCTGAGGCTCAGTATCTGCGGGTCCTGCGGCCTAGATGCTGAGATTGGGGTTACCTTTGAGGCCAACCTTTCTCACCCACCCAGGCCATGCTGCCTGGTGGGGGGGGGGTGACACCGGAAGGCCTCCCTACCCGTGAGGGGAAGCCAAGGGGTGGCGAAGCTAAAGGCGCCACTCTTCAGCAGAGAATGTCTCACCCTATGCTTACACGGCAGAGGCCGTTTAAAGGTAGAAGATGCTTGCTTAGGTTTCCCTTCTGCAGATCTATCAATAAATGTGGCCTTGTTTAAAACACAGTACCTTGTGTTGACTCGTTATTTCCTCCCTCCGCTCTCCCACAACAGTTTGGAAACTGCCCCCTAACCGGACCATGATTTTGGAGATCTGTTAGAGGTCCATTGGACCCCCAGATTTTCAGTACAGAGCGCACACCCCTAGTAAACAGATATTCTACAAAAAACAACAACAACAACACTGCAGCCTTAGATTTCCTAATTAAGAAGCTAAGTGACACTAATTTATGTATTTATTTTGCCAAAATATTTTCCTTTGGCAGCTTGGGGCTTGCTAAAATACCCAGATGAATTGTGTTTTATTGGTATTTTATTAGTATTTTAATGATGTATTGATTTTATGTGCTTTTAATCAGTTTTGTGTATTTTATATTCGATGTTGTTCCCCACCTCAATTCGGAGGGATAGGTGGGTAATAAATAAATATATTATTATTATTATTATTATTATTATTAGAGGAAATATGAGATAAATTTGTGCTTTAATTCTTAGTGTGAAGTGCTTACAGATTCAACAATACTTCAATACTAAAGTCTGCTTTATTCTTGCCTCCCTAGCTTTCTCTTGACTGAGGAACCAAATGTCATCATTGCTGAAGGCACACACCAAGAGCTTGCTGGGATTTTTAATTTGGTAGGGAAAAATAAGAAAAAGAGAACTCCAACATCAGGATGTGGTACTCTTTCCACCTTACTCTTAACCAATAGAGATAGAAAAGGTTTAGAGATAGATGCTGCACCTCAAAGGATAACTCAGGACAATGATACTGGACTTTTAGAGGGCAAAAAGGAAACCAGACATAAAAATGGAGAGAACTAAAAGTACAGGACAGCCCAGAACAAATGACCAACATAAGGCCTGCCATAGCCTGGTGCTGTCCCCAGTCATCCTAGGCCATGGTTCCCCAGCCTTTTTGGGGCTGGTAGACACATTTCAAATATTATAAGTGTGTGATGGGTCCCCTGACAAAATGGCTGCCATGGTGAGCGTAGCCATTTACAAAACATCAATTTCCCAGAAGGCAAAGTGATGAAGCTAAAATAAAATTGACCTGCCCAAGAGCCTGAATATATGTCTGGATCTAGGATGACCAGATTTTGGAAAGCAAAATCCAGGTCCAAAATGGCCACCACACCAAAGCAGCCCCCCGAACATAAAATAAAAAAATTAAAAAGGCCGCCTGCCATGCGGCCAACAGACACCCCTGCCACCCCCCACCAGAAACAACCCACCCCACCAAGCCACCCGCCCCCCCCAAAAAACCCAGCCCGGACCTACCGGGTCCTCTGCTGCCACCGCCGCTCTCCTCCACTGCTGCATGACCCCCTGCAGCTCCCTCACCCTTCTTGCCCTGCTCCTGGGCTCCCTGGAGGTACCTGAGGAACAGCAGCAGCACGCAAAGGAGGAGGAAGAGCCTGCTTTAAAATGCTGAGCACTTCTTTCCTGCCTGCTGCTCCGCCTGGGCAAGAAAGAGGTGCTCAGTATTAGGGAGCGTCAACAAATTCCTTGTCTGGTGGCTAACTGCTTTAGCCACCAGACAAGGAATTTGTTGACGCTCCCTAACACTGAGCACTTCTTTCCTGCCAGCCTGCTCCCTGGCCTCCGCAGGAAAGAAGTGCTCAGCGTTAGGGAGCGTCAACAAATTCCTTGTCTGGTGCTAAAGCAGTTAGCCACCAGACAAGGAATTTGTTGACACTCCCTAACGCTGAGCACTTGTTTCCTGCTGAGGCTGGGGAGCAGGCTGGCAGGAAAGAAGTGCTCAGTGTTAGGGAGCGTCAACAAATTCCTTGTCTGGTGGCTAAAGCAGTTAGCCACCAGACAAGGAATTTGTTGACGCTCCCTAATACTGAGCACCTCTTTCTTGCCCAGGCGGAGCAGCAGGCAGGAAAGAAGTGCTCAGCATTAGGGAGCGTCAACAAATTCCTTGTCTGGTGGCTAAAGCAGTTAGCTTTAGCCACCAGACAAGGAATTTGTTGACGCTCCCTAATGCTGAGCACTTGTTTCTTGCAGAGGCAAGGGAGCAGCGTGGGCATTTAAGGGCGGGAGGAGAGCTGATATTTTCCCCGGTTTGCTCCCTCAGTCCCCCTGTCGGCCTGGATTGCCCCAGTTTTCCCGGTTAGGACTGGGAAATCCAGGGCGATCTGGTCACCCTATCTGGATCCCACAGTATTCAGCTTATTTTGCTTATGGGTAGAATCTCACATACCCTGGTGTCTTACAGATTGCTTAGCTGCTTTGGTGTGGGAACATGTCTATAAAGAGCAACTGCAGCACCCTTAATCTACCTCTCCAGCTTTCAACTTTTATATTCATAAATCAATAGGGGTTTGCACTCTGCTCCGCCCATTTGGAGGTCTGTCAGTTGTCTGATCTCACGGAACGGATCGTGTGTGGTTTTAAAACTACTGGAGATCTTCAGGGCAGAGTGGAGAACTGTCAGACCTCCAAACTGCCCCGAAAATATCCAACCTTTTTTAGGGTCTCTCTGAGGCAAGTATTTACTATTAGTCGTTGGGAGTCAGCGGAACAGTTCTCCATACAAGGAAAATGCTCAGGTTTTGAGATTGACATCGGTGGCTAACCAATAGCCACAGTCTCCTCCCTGTCCCCCCTCCAATCCCAGTGCTTAGGGGGAGGGATTACAAATGATATAACTCATTTGTTTGCAGCGTTAGGAATGAAGGAAGGAGGAGAAAGTAAGAGAGAGCTTCTCCTTGCTGAGTGTTGCTGTTTATTTGATTCTCTGTGCCTCTGGATTTCTTTGTTTCTTGTGTGTGTGCTATAGTTCTTCTTGTTGTGTATTCCAGTCCCCAAGTTCCTTGCACCTTAAACCTACATCAAACTCACACTTTGTGTGTTATAGTGTGTGTGTATGGGGGGGGGGATGGTTTGAGGGGATTTAAGAAAAAAACAAACCTAAAAATCAAGGGATGTAAGAATCTGCTTCAAACTTGGGAAGTCTAAAGCCCTACTTAAGAGCTATCATGGTGCCACATTTCATCTCTTTATCTTCAAAAATGAGGGAGCTGGAAGGATTTTTGTTAATTCCAATAGGCGAAAATGGAGCAGTTTCTCCTATGGTTAATTCGACGGGGCAGAGCAAGGGAGCTGCCCTTAATTTTGGAGAAGAGAACACACTCAGTGGAGCTCCGCCCCAAATTTCAGAGTGGAGCAGACCCGCTCTGCACACCTCTATAAACCAATAAAAAATTGATTTCATTAAAAAAATGCTTTCCTCTTCAAATTCCACCTTTTAAGTCAAACATTTTGTTCATACCATTACTCCTCACCACCCAATTTAAATGAAGCTTATGGACACAACATTGTGCATATTTGTACAACACCTTTTCTTTTCCTCACTGACCCCACATGGATTGGTTTGTTCTGGCTCTGTCAAAATGCAGATTGGACACTCTTTGGGGCAGGGGACGATTCATTTTTATATGTCTATGTATAATGTATACTGCAAGATTAGGGAAAGACATATTTGCATGTCCTTCCCTGATTTTGCAGCCTGATTTTTCATGAGAGTTTCATATCTCCAGTGTTATACTTTCCTTCAGCTTCTGTTTATGCTCTTAACTTCTTCATCTTCACTGCTAATTTACAATATTAGTTTCTCTGTCTGATGTCTCATTGCTTACGTTGGAGATGTTCCTAGTCATATTCAATGGGCTAGAACGACAATATAGCAAAACCAAGACTTTTGGGACCAAAACTTCCAGCAAAACAGCAGCAAAAAAGAAGGTCTAATTAAAAAGAAAACACAGCATATCGTTGCAAAATGTCTAGCATGCAGAGATCTTTAATAGCTTCAGGCAAGCTGCTTCATGGATTAACAGGGTGTAGTGATTACCTCTCCAAAAGAGATGTCCTGAAAAATTATTCTTGTTCCTGAAACAACTTTAAAAAAGAGATGTATGAAATGGTGGTCAGAAACAAAGGGTTGAATTCCGACTTAGTCATTCATGCTTAGAGTAGGCCCCCTAAAATTAATGGGATTTCAGTTACTAATGGCTTATAACTAAGTCTGGATCCAACCCATTACTTTTTAAGCAAGACTAATTTGCTAGTACTTGCTGGCAGCTGACATATCTCCAATAATCTGCAAGTGACTGACAGCAACATGTGTTCAGCCAACAGAAATTAAATTATGTATGTAGGTTTACTGTACTTGTAAAAGGTCCTCAGTTTGATACATCACCAAAATAAATTCAGTGGTCACTTTTTGAAAACAATACAAAAATATCTACAGAAGAAGCAGTGCTTCTATTTGTTGGTGACGATTTTCCCAGCTAGGGACTGCAATTATTTGTGCTGAAATGGAGAAAAGGACCTAAAAATAATAATAATGATAAATACATTGAAGATTTATTGCATTTTCTTCTTAGGCTATGAATGGCCAACTAGGCTGTTTGTAGTTTAGCTGCTCCCCAGCAGAAATGAATAATTATTTAACTATTCGATATGATAAAGTGATAAAATGTTGCAAAATTGCTTGCACAATACAGAAAATTCTGTGATCTCAGCAGTAAAATAGTTATTTTTGTTTTATATATACAGTCATCTTTCATTTGCAAAATGATCATTAGTGAGCATTTATCTCTTTAACCTGCATATCGTTTTCTATCTTCCTTCCTAATACTATGGTCTGAAGTCCCAGGTCACAGAGGAATAGTTCTGTAAAACTTAATTTTGCCAAGTTTGTTGAATTTTTGAAGTCAACTTCATTCCACTTCATTTACATATGAGATACCCATATATTTTTTAAAAAAGCCATAAAAAATCCATAAACATTTTTCATAATGTACACGTTAATTATACATATTTAATCCTCTCCTGTTTAAAACGTGCACTTTTGAACACATGCATTCATTGGCTAAAACAGGTTGATGTGCATTCTGGAAATGTACACATTTTGTATGCACATTTTTCAAATTTCCACATATTGTTGAACACACTTGTTGTTTTTGTTTTTCAGAATGCATTGCATGGATTTCCGTCCAGAAATAATATTCAGATCTGCATTCAGGGCCAGGAGGTGCAAAATGGGTAAATTTGTAAAAACTGCAACTGCAACAGAGCAAATTTCTTAATACATCCCGAGAGTGAGGGCACATGATGCAGCCACCTGCTGAACAGAAGCAAGTTTGGATCGGGTTAATCCTTAGATGGAAGACTGTCTAGGAACCCCATGTATGCAGTCTTGAGTTCCATGGTGGAAGAAAGATGGGATAAACATGTTCTAGATAAATAAATGCTGGAGGTGGTGTACTTTCAGTTCCTTTCCAAGGCTATGGCAAAGTCCTTTTCCAGAACAAATATGCCTACTTATTGACCTGTCCGTATGATTAAAATAAGTATTGCATTACAATTACTTAAATGTTTTACCCAGCTTTTTCTACAGAAAAGAGTCTTCATATTTTTGCAGTTAAATGTATTGACCCTGAGCATAGTTTCCCCTATTACAGAGGCTTAGAATGCATCCATGCAGGCTACAATCTGCTCAGAAGACTTATGTGTGTGGGAAGGCTTCTTAACTCAATCCCACCTACCCCCCCCCACACACACACACAGTGTATTCCCTGCATACATACACACAGCTCAGCAGTAATTATTAATGAGGGGAAAAAATGGAGGTGAAAGTTCTAGAAGCCCCTTACCTCCTTGGGAAAATGTTTGGAAAATTATCTATTTCTCCAAGCCATAATTTAAGGGGAAATAGTTATAAAGCCATGAGTAGGTAGCACATAACACTTTCAAGATTGCATAGATTGCATAGTAAAGGCAACTATAGTTTTCTCTACTAGAAATGCAAAAGAGAAGCCTATTCTGCCACTTGCCCTGAAGGTTGCAAGTTGTGGGTGGCATTTCAGTGTACAGTGGAAGGCAAAGAGTGGATGGCATGTAGACACACACTATGTTAACACCAGCATGAAGACTGGACATGTTTATGTCCTATCCACTGCTGAATGGCTCTCTTCACTCTTTGCTGGTGCCCATCTACTCTCTTAAAGAAACAAACAGTGGCTGCATATGAGCCAAGTAGGAATTGTTTGGCCAGCGGACTCACCAAGTTTCACACTCTAAACTGTGATCAGGGTTGGGTAGTTTTTGATAGCTTGGGGGCATCTATACAACACCACTTTGCCTTCTGATTTCTCCCAAACCCTGCAGAATCGCTGCTGTGAAGCAGCATCAATAAGTAGGGATGTGCACGGCCAAAATTATTGTATCATATCATTATCGGAAATTCTGGTAGAAAAAAAATCAGATCTGATAATGTCGTAGGTATTCTGTATCGATTTCCGATATTTAATTCGGAGTATTTTGCCATAGAGAGTTGCTTTTTGAGACAGCTGGTTGGCTGGGCTTGCCAATTGCTTTCAAAGTACCATGATCATTAAAAAAAATCATATCAAATACAAGGTTGGAGGGATTGATCTGAAATTTGGTGCATATGTGTAGCAACATGTGCTAGACGTTATTAACGATTGTGGTACTTTGAAAGCAATTGGGAGGCCCGGTCAACCAGCTGTCAATTAGCACAATCTTTTTTTAAAAAATCATATAAAATTGAGGGTTTGAGGAATCGCTCTGATTTTCCCCCCCACAAATGACTGGCAATAGACTAGCTGCACTGGGGGGGAAATTCAAGTTTCAAACTTTTAAAATAACAAAGTTACAGGGGGGCCTTTTGGGGGACCCCGTATAACTTTTTTATTTTTAAAGATAAAGACATGCAACTTGGAGAGCCAGGACTAGCAACAACCCATCTGCAAAGTCCAACAAGTTTCATGTCTCTGACTTTTGAAATAAAAAGGTTACACCCTTTTAAGTTCTGCAAGGGAAGTGTATGTGTCTATTGGAGGTGAAAGTTCTAGAAGCCCCTTACCTCCTTGGGAAAATGTTTGGAAATCTATTTGTCCCAGCCATAATTTAAGGGGAAATAGTTATAAAGCCATGAGTAGGTAGCACATAACACTTTCAAGATTGCATAGATTGCATAGTAAAGGCAACTATAGTTTTCTCTACTAGAAATGCAAAAGAGAAGCCTGTTCTGCCACTTGCCCTGAAGGTTGCAAGTTGTGGTGGCATTTCGGTGTACAGTGGAAGGCAAAGAGGGCACAGAGTGGATGGCATGTAGACACACACTATGTTAACACCAGCATGAAGACTGGACATGTTTATGTCCTATCCACTGCTGTATGGCTCTCTTCACTCTTTGCTGGTGCCCATCTACTCTCTTAAAGAAACAAACAGTGGCTCCACTGCTCATGGCCAGACTTGAACTACTTGACTTTTATGAGTTGGTAAAGCACTGAGAAGGCTGGATTTCCCCCCAAGTAAAAGTGCACAGAAATACAATATGCTGGCTGGTCTACCGCCCCCATTTCAGTAGCTCGCTACTGTTCACTTAAAAGCACAGCCAGAAGCAAGATCCATGCTGTTTCCATGCAAAACTACTTTGACAAATGCATTTGAATGATCTGCAAAGAATTGACAATTAAAAGAACCAGAAATACCTGTAAATGGTTTTCTTTCAGAGATTAACAGTGCAATCCTATGTCTGTCAGTTTAGAAATAAAATCTATTAAGTGTAGTTGGCTGCTGGTCTACAATTCTATGCACATTTAACTGGGTGTACACCCTAATGAAAAATGTGTCATTTACTCCTGGTAAACCATAATAAAACAGATTAAGTTTACTTTTTGAGGATTGCTTTCCTTCCAACCATTTCTGCTATATAATTTGCCTTTTTTACCTAGTACACCTCCAAAAATTAAATTCCGATTGTGCTAATATAAGACCTGCCATTTTTCTCTTTACTTCTGTCCTCTCCCTGACAAGGAACCTGTGTATTTTGCAGAATGGTAGAGATAGATCCAGGTAAGCGGTATCAACTAATGGCTGGGTTTTATATTTTCAAAAATGGAGTTCAGCCATTGTGTGTTTCTCTGTCCAAGAAAATGTATGTAGACTCGGAGGATGCCTAACACCTAGTCAAACCTAATCCATTTAACTCTGCCATCTCCTCCTTTGCTCTGTTTTAAGACTATGCAGGCTTTGCAAGTGCATCATTTAGCCAACTGTTTTCTCTCCTGGCTATACCCTATTGTGCCTAGCATCCATTCTGATGAAGAGTTCCAGACAATTCAAAAACTTGCTCACTTTTATTGTGTGATATTTCAATCGGTCCTAACAAAGGTACTGTCTGCCTGTGAATTATCTATATTTTCCCCCTTATGGACCAACATGACTTACTTTCCTTTTTATGAATTATTAGTAGGGATGTGTATCGTATCGTTAAGATGTACAATAATGATACAATATGCTCCTTATCATGCATACGATTAACATTAACGATACGATACAACTTCCTATGATAATCATCGGAGATGATAATTTTCAGCCCGATTATATCGGATTATCGGACTGCCATATAAATAAACCTATAACTTTTGTATTTTCAAAGTTAGAGGCTTGAAACTTGGTCACAGGGCTTATGGGCTATGCCTAAGTATGTGTATGAAAGTTTAGATCGATCCCTCCAACCCTCGATTTTATATGAATTTATTAAAGATCGTTTAAGTTCTGACAGGTCAGAATGACAGCTCGCCACGTGCGTTCATTCAGACCTGTCAAAAATTTGCACGATCTTTAATAAATTCATATAAAATCGAGGGTTGGAGGGATCGATCTCAAATTTCATACACTTGTCTAGCACATGTTGCTATACATATGTGCCAAATTTCAGATCAATCCCTCCACCCCTGTATTTTATATGAATTTTTGAAAGATCATGCAACTTTTGACCTGTCAGAATTTAAACGATCTTTAATAAATTCATACAAAATCGAGGGTTGGAGGGATCGATCTCAAATTTCATACACATACTTAGGCATACCCCTTAAGCATTGTGACCAAATTTCAAGCCTGTAACTTTGAAAATACAGAAATTATAGGCATTTTGTCTAAAAAAAATCAGCTCTATAGGGCACAATGGAGCTGCAAATTAAATATCGAATTTCCGATAATTATCGTGAAGATGATACGGTTCACCTACGATATTATCGTAAACGATAATTTTTTTGGTCCGAAATTACGATAACGATAAAATACGATATTTTCTGGTGTGCACATCCCTAATGATTAGTGCAATTGGAGAGGTAATATTTCAAAATCCAAGTGCCCTGTGGCTCCTGTTACATAGTACTATCTCTTTCAGAAGCATAATGTCATTTAATTTTGCTATTCATTATAGATGGGGAACTATTCTGCTTTAGTAATTCAAGGTTATCTGCAGTGTTGCTATTAATTTGGCAGTATTAACAAAATTACTGCTATACTTTTCCTAAGGTCACCTCCTCTGCTATCTGCATCATTTTTACCCTTTTTTTTTTTTGCAATGCACATTCATTTTGGCACTATCCCAAACCATGCCAATTAAAGTGTTTGATCATTTGTACTATGGGGATTTTCCCCCTTTGAAATTGCTAGTTTCTAATATGGGGTTACAATGTGGAAAACTATTTTAGAGGTTTGGCTGAGATGTGCAATTAAGGGGGAAAGGTCTTCTAATGTTTGAAGATACTTTCTTTGATCCATCTTCTTATTTCATCTTCCATAATTCCTTATTAATATAACCTTTTTCATATTATGACAGGAGTCATGAAACCTGACCTTCTGCATGATTATGTATGTCCTGAGTTCAGTGGCTGTTACTCCCAAGAAATTTGAGTGTACTATTTGGAGACTGCTAAAAAACCAAGTGCCCTTGCTTGGAAGTGAAACCTATTGACCTTAGTTACTTCCAACTACACACATGTAGAATTTTAGAAATGATGCAGTCCTAGTGCAAAAGCAGACATTACTTTAACTCTGGATGGACAGGAATGCCAGGCATTGTAGTCCAAAACATCTGAATGGTGCCAGGTTCAGGGAAGTGTTAGCAAATGTCCTTGTTGCATGTATGCCTGAGTGCATTTTCAAACATGCAACGTTGATACTTGAAGGGATTTTTTTAACACTGAGCACTGAGTGTCCTAAAACGTAGCACCTTAAGGGGGATTTAGAGTTTGAAGACACAGAGATTAATCAGAGTGATTTATCATACGCTCTCTACTGCCCACTTACAGATGTGCATGCATCCTTTAGATGATGATGTCCACCTTCTGCGCGCCTCCTACTCCTCCCACTCATTTTTCAATCACAAAATAGACTCCTTTTAATCTGATTTTTTTAAAAAAAAACAGAATGTGCCACAATCTCCTGCTGTGTGCAGTAGAAGTGGCATGATTAAAACACCCTCTGAATGGACCACGTGGTCTTTGTTTACTTCCTCTTTCCCATCCAGACAAAAGAGGAAGTAATGAGGGGGAAATGCGGAGGTGGAGAAACGACAGTAAGGAAATGCAATTTTCCCCCATGTGATGATGCTCACAGTTGCTTAATTTAGGAATAATTTACTGGAAAAAATTTAAAACACACATTCAATAGATCAGCATGGCAATAGACATTTAATAGGATTATTGTTCATTTGTACAGAATACCAGTTCTAATTATTAAGAAAGACACATGGAAAGCAATGTGTTGGTGTAACTGACTAACAGATGGGGAAGAAGTCCTGGCAAGGGAGGGATGAATGCAAGGATTGTCAGAGGAAGAAAATGGTTGCTGGTTGCAGAGCTTGTGAGCAAAGAGAGGGAGCCAGCAAGCTGCTTATCCCTGAGGACTCACAAGACTGGGCATAAGAAAGAAAGTATGGAAAGTTGATTGGGTTCTCCAGCAAAGTGAGGGTAAAGACAGAAGGGAAGGGAGGGGGAGATCTGGCAAGCTAGTACACTTTACGGGAAGAAGTTGTTAAGGGTGTTGTTGTTGCCTCTTCATATCTGCAGAGTCTGAGGTGAAATGAAGTTGGAGACAGTGGGGGTGCCCCCACATTAACAAAGAAAGAAAGGGTGCAGAGTGAGGGAGAAAGGAGAGTTTCACAAGATTCACCTTGCAAAAGAGAGTGATGCATGTTTTGGGTCAAAGAGACATAACTATTGGGCTGTCCAGGAGCTTGTTATGGGCTCCAAAATTTGAGTTGAATCATTAACACTCAAACCCTTGGCCAGAATCCTGTTTGTACAGGCTCATCGAAATTAAAGTTTGTGCTAGCTGGGAATCTAACTGACTGCCTTTCCTTTCTCTGAGCTCAAAACCCCCCAACTAAACATTAACACCTGATGAGTAGATTTTCCTGGAGATTTTCTTGGGCTGACATTTTAGAGCCTTAATATAAATTGAAAATAGGATCAAAGGAGGGTAAGAGGTCAAGCAATCAAATTTGAAGAATCATGGACATGCTAGGGCAAAGTGATGGCTTTGTATTACACATACACCATTCTGCTTTGAGTGTCAGGCCTGGCTTTTAGAATGGAAGACTTCCCCCATGCTTTCCAAACTGGAATGAAACCTTCCTTTCTATGTCAAAAAAAAGTGGAATAATAGGGTACCTGAAAACAAAAGTTTTAATTGTCTGTTGTCATGGACATCTTGAGGCCAGTATATATTATAGGAGTGGAGTTAAGGTGTATATATTATAGGATTGGAACACCAAAGCTTGAGAACAGGTGTCATAAGTGAATCTTACATGCTGCTGGCAGAACTGACCCCAGGAGCCATATGCACATCCTAAGCACTGCCAGCACATTGAAAGGCCCACATACTGAGGATGTGCATCATATCGGATCCAATGTCCGATACTGATTAAAATTGGAGGAAATTGGACATGCGATTCATTATTCCGATGCATTCCCTTGGACATCCGTTTTTTTCCTAAGCGATTTTTTGTTCTCCGATTTTAATCGGAGAAAATTGGAGTATCAGATGCCATTTTGAATTATTTTCCCCATAGCCTAGTATTGTGTTACAAAAATGCCTATATCTTTTTTTATTTTAAAAGATAGAAGCATGAAACTTGACCACTTTACAGATGGATTTGATGTGTGAGAAATGCCAGAAAGAGTGGTGCAGGCATTTTGTGGTTATGAGCGTTTTTGTTTTGTTTTTACTAACGAACCAGGAATGCCTATAACTTATTTATTTTTAAAGATCCACACATGAAACTTTGCCACATTGCAGATGGTATGTTGCTACTCATGTGTGTGAAATTTCAGAAACATAGGTGATTGCCTTGGGTGGGTGGGAAGGGAGGGGGTGCTGTTTGACAGCTGTGAAACCCACTGTATTGGAAGTAAAAAGTAAAAAAATGCATAGCCACTACATGCCTGGACCTATCATTCTGAAATTTCTCACACATAACCCATCTGCCATGTGGCCAAGTTTCATGTTTTTATCTTTAAAAATAAAAAGTTAAATGTTTCTTTCCTCAGTTCTCCAAAAATACCTTGCCACTACAATCTTGAACCTATGTTTCTGACATTTCTCACACATTACTAACTACATGTCATCTCTAATGTGGCCATGTTTCATGCTTCTATCATTGAAAATAAAAAAAGTTAAAGCCATTTTTGTTTTACCCCACTGCTACCTATTTTTCAAAAATTAATTGCTACACAAGGCAAGCACCTATGGTTCTGAAATTTCACATACATGATTCCGAACACACCATCTGCAATGTGGCAAAGTTTCATGTGTGGATATTTACAAATAAAGCAGTTATAGGCATTCTTGGTTCATTAGTAAAAAAATTGTTAGCCACAAAATGCCTGCACCAATCTTTCTGAAATTTCTCACACGTAACTACCTCAAACCCATCTCCAAAGTGGCCATGTTTCATGCTTCTATCTTTAAAAATAAAAAAGTTATAGACATTTTTGTAACACAATACTAGGCTACAGGGAAAATAATTCAAAATTGCATCCGATTAAAACCGGAGGTCCGATTTTCGTATCGGAATCAGATCCGAAGTGATATGAGGGACCTCTGATTTTTCCAGATATTAATCAGGTCAAAATCGGAAGTCCCGATACCATTACCGATCCAATTTTTCCATCTGTGCACATCCCTACCACAAACGCATGGGTGAAGACCAATTGTGTGGGTTTTCCCCATGGAATTGCCTCTCCCACTTGAACCATGACCCACAATAGCCTCTTTTAGGAATGTTATGAACTGGTCTACCCAAATTTCTATTTCTTTGTAAAATCACAGTTCTTTTTACATCCATTTGAGCCCACAGTCTAATTTTTAAAGGCAGATACTATTGCAGAACTATGGCATATCAGAGTGCCTCAATAAAGCTGTTTAACATGCTGATTTGTCAGAGCAGGAAACGGATGAACTATAAAGTAAGTCAGTGGATTATATTTATTTAGGCACTTAGAAAAAGCCATTGGTGACTAAAATACAATTGCATATATATAGTTGACTGGTACAGTGCCGCTGAAGAGGGATTAACTTGATTCATTATAGATACGTGAAGCAAACAAATTTATCAGAAACAGTAACACAAATCTATATTTACATGCATATTATTTTAATATTTTCCATTAGGAAGAAATGTAAAAAAAAACTACACACACACACACAGCAACAACATACTGAGAGGGAATGAATATACACAGAAACAAGTACCCTAAGCAAAAAATATTAAAATGTGGCTGGATTTTATATATTAACTATATTGCAAGATGTGTACTAGAAGAAGGTTTTTGTATATTTCAATTCCTATTCATATATCTGTGCTTCACACATGAGTGTGAGTAGGTGGGGCAAATCCTACATCCCCTAAATCCTGAATGTATTTATTTATTTTAATGTACACAGGTACACACACATCCAGCAAGTCAACCAGAGGTTTAAAGTGATCTTGGAGACCTCTTCTATTGAGAGTGGCTGCCAGACTTAGACTTCTGCACTTTTCTGGTGAAGAGCCTTCCTGGGCCAGTATGCAGCTCTGATGAATGCTGCTTGTTCTGATCTAATGATGCTGCTTCTGCAAATGTTACAAGGGTTGGAAACCCTAGAAATACAGTGATAATATAAACAAAGGAGTTATGGCGTCCTTTTTTTGTGGTCAGATGAAGAGCTTGGGGGTGCTACTAGGCCTGGCACTGCTTTTTGAATGGCAGGTGGGAGCAGTGGCCAAAAAGAGAAACTAAAAGTAACCTAGCAGAATAGAAACCAAAAGTTCTGAGGAAATGCGTAGCGAAAATCCTTTTCTTAGGAAACAGGAACTTAGTGCTACTGTTCTGACTGGCTGAACGTTGAAAGAAAGGCACAAGGGTTGTTTATATAAGGTTGCTGGAGAGTGAAAGCAAAGAAGCAGAGCTGTTTCTATTTGTTTAGCTATAGATAACTGCAACTACTTCAAAAAGCAGGAGACAGATAGTGAGCCCCAGACACTACTGAAGATACTACTTCATCAGACATCATGCAAGTAGCACCCAATGTATCTGCCTCAAATGAAACAGAAATATCCAGGTACAGGTAGGGGCAGTGTATGGGAACAGCCCAACTGAAAATAATGCAGTAGCTATCAGTACTGTACAACTTGAACGACAGGAAATGCTATATTTAGGGAACTACATATTGAAAGCAAATCTTCTATCAGATGTGCTAAAGTTTTAGTTGCTTTGACAATGCTGGACCCCTACAAGAAGTTGGGACTTCAGGCATGAGTCCAAGAACATTTTGCCATGCATTGCTTTCTAACTATTCTCCTTGGTTAGCATACTCTGCTGTTCTGAAAGGACCTGCATGTCATTTATGCAACTTATTTCCCCAATGAAGCTGCAAGAGAGCACTCAGAGAGTGGATGGCATAGGAAACCATCCACGTGAAGATGCTTGTTCTGTCATGAACAAGAAAAAGGTGTAAATTGAACAGCAACTTATATATTATATGCCAGAGCTATAGAAGAATATAAATTGAAGCTGTACTCTATAATATGCACTGTTGTGTACTGTGGGTCACATGACCTTGCTTATCATGGTAAGACCAGTACTACCCGTAACGTGATATACCTTTTTTAGTTTTGTGTTTAGGGATAAAATATTGGAATATTACTATTTTGGAGGGGGGGAGAGAAACTAAGCAATGCTAAGTACCCATCTGCAAGAATTCTTTGAGAGAAAATATTGCTGTGAAGGCTAATGCTTCATTCTCAGTTTTAGCAGATGAAACAGCAGTTATTTCTGGCATAGAGCTCTCTCTAGGTGATAAGATTTCTGGAAGAAAGTGATTCAAATGCATCTGGACATGCGGAATTTCTTGGGTTCATTTCAGTCTCAGACCGAAAATAGGCATAGTCAACAATCTTATCTGCTTGTTCTGATTTTGGACTTGATCTCAATGAATTAGTCGAACAACCATATTACCCTTTTTCACCTATGGCAGGAAAAGAAGGTGGGGTTCAAGCACAAACCAGGGCAATATATCCTGAAGCAAGTTTTGTCCACTGCGGATTCCATAGACTTAATCTAACTATAAAATTTAAATGATCTGAACAGTATAAGTGATTTGTATAATACAATTGGCCCAATTATAGTCATCATTTTTTTTTCATGAATACATCAAAAGATGACATCTAATACTGAACATACCAATGTGAAACACCATGGACTTAAAAATACAAGTGTATCCATGTGTCTTCAGAAAATTACACAAGTATTGTCTCACAACTCAAGCAATTAGTAGGACCAAGCAACACCAAAACAAGACAACTTTCCTACATCACAGGCATCAACTTTTGTTGTTTGTCTTGTGATCAAAAGCAAATATTTTTGAATGCTAAAGCCAGTCACCCAAGCTTTGGAAGCAATGAAATTAGATGCAACGGAAATGAATAATGAAACAACACAGGGAAGTTAGTGAGGAGACCTTCAACACAATCTTAGAGAGGTGTAAGAAATTGGCAAATGAAGTGAATGTAGAACTTAAAGCATCTAGACAAACCATACGACAGAAAAACCATGCCAACCATCCTAGCCAATTCACAGAACAGCTCTACCAGTGGACCATCTACATTGCCAACCTAGGTTTGCTTATTACCTCACTGAGAACTTGTTTCAGTGATGAAAACCACCCCATTTACAACTTCGTGAAACTACATTAATCTTAGATGTACTACACTGAAAAAAAAAAGTCTGTCTAGCCCATGTCAATTCCATTCAGGAAATTTGGGGCATGCATCTGTTACTTGGTATGAGTTGTGGACAAAAAGATATACCAAATAAATACACCCATCATTGTGTGACATATTCAACATGACCCTTACTGAACTATTGGAACACACCAAACTGTTCCATTCTATTAAAATGGCCATCCTTACAGCACTTTCCCTTGCTGATACAACATGCACAGTTGAATTATCTTTTAGCACTTTGTGCAGGGTGAAGACATGGGCCGGATCTACATGTCGTCCTCGATGTGCCCTCCCTGCGCCACAAGCCGCTTTGGAGCGCTGCACTTCATCTAGTGTGGCTCAAGCCTCAGAGGCTCTGCTCACGCTCTTGCCGCCGCCGCCCTTTCATCCCGGCAGGTCCCAGGGAGGGAGGAGGGAGGGTTGTAAACAAAAGCTAGCAATTGGAAATCCCTCTCCCAATCGCTGGCTTTTGTTTACAACCCTCCCCCCTCCCTCCTCCCTCCCCGGGACCGACCTGGATGAAAGGGTAGCGGCCTTGGTGGCATGGCCGCGGGCAGAGCCTCCGAGGCTTGAGCCACACTAGACGAAGTGCAGCGCTCCAAAGCGGCTTGTAGCGCAGGGAGGGCGCATCGAGGACGACGTGTAGATCCATGGATACATTTGACAATAAGTGCAGATCAAATGTATGGCTTGTGTTTATTGAGGGACTTTAGAGAAAAGTTGAAGACTATCCCAAGAAGAAATTTATAAAATAAATCATTGGTCATCTTGACCAAGACCCTTGAAGACTCCAGTTTCTTTTTAAAGGACAATCCACTTTGTATTATATTTTCCTTTATGTTATGGACAGACAAGCATTAACAAAAATGCCTGACTGGTTTCAGACCTTATTTACCACAGCCAAAGCAGATTCTGTGTAAAATTCAGCCACAGGTGTTTTGTTTCTTTAAAATGGTTTAGAGCCCCTACAGTAGTGTAGTTCAAAGGACAAATTGAAGTTGTATGCCTTTCTAGTGCCCTACTCTGTTATTGTTCCATGGACAAATAAAGCATTTAGTTCTGAAATGTATAATCCCATAAGGTACAGTAAATCTTCAACAGGCACAGCCCATCATTGTTTCTCATTGCTTCTCTTCAGCACCGTATAATGGGTCATGGGGTTCAGTCATATAAGGACTGAAAATAGCCAAGTTAAGAGCCTGTAGTTACAAGTAATAGACCTTCCCACCACCACAACCCCAGATTATTTCTGCAGACACCCATGGCTTCACATGATGAGATCCATTTGGAATCCATTGCGAATAAACAATGGCATGGATCCTGAGTTCCATTGAGTGAAACTGGACTTACAGGATTCTACTGCCTTTCCCCCTGGAATGGAACCCCACATGGGAGGTTACATTTGGCAACACAAACACCCAACCAGTGGGAGTCTCTGCTGGATTGGAGTCACTTCCATAAATAGGAGAAATCCTTCCATTCGTGAAAGGGCAACTCAGGATCCAAGCCATTATAATTCAAGGTGGGTCTATTACCGTTACTGAACTCTCCGCCATGCTGCTCTTCCCTCTGAACTTTCCTGTAACATTTCAACTATATTTTCCAGAAAGGTAACACAACAGGTTCAAAGAATACTCATTTCTATTGGAATATATTTGCATTGCCTGAAACCTATCTGGAAGCAGTGAGGATTACCCTGGGCAGGGTAGGGTGGGGTTTAAGGTGACCAGATAAAATCCAGGTCAGGGCTCATGTAACTTTAACAGTTGTAGAGAAAAGGGAATTTCAGCCAGTGTCATTTGTATGCAATTAGTTCCTGGTGAAATTCCCTCAGTGAAAGTTGCAGAGGCCCTGGCTTCTTTTGTATATGGTCACTCTAGTATAGTGCCTGCAACTTTAACAGTTGTGATGAAGAGGGAATTTCACCAGGAACTAATTGCATACAAATGACAGTGACTGAAATTCCCTTTTCTCTACAACTGTTAAAGTTACATGAGCCCTGACCTGGATTTTATCTGGTCACCCTACTTGTGGTTGAATTTTTAAAGCCTTTTTAGTACTCAGAGAGATCCTAAACTTCCTCTGAGAATTCTCTGAGAAAATTCAGAAAGCTGAGCTAATTACATGATAAATAAGGGGGGGAAACTCCCATCCCTAATAAATAAAAAAACTGAAATGTAAACATTAAGCGATGAGTGATGCAGCCCTTAGGATCTCAATATATGTTTGAGCCTCTTCAGAGAATCTTAAAAAGTGTTGCTTAAAAATAAATACATCTCCCCAAAGAGAAGTTGTAAGAAAATATGTTGCTTGCAAAGTGGTTTGCTGTCTTTCTTCCACTCCCCCTTTCCTTGCCCTCAGTGGGTAACATGGGACAACCCCAGCAGCAATAAACTTGCACATGATGAGGGGTTATAAGATTGTTCTTTTGTGTACAAGCTCTCTGTGTTTACATTAGAATTTATATATACCAAAGTAATCTTTGTTTCGGGTCAAATGTTGGAGATTCTTATTGCAATTAGGTTGTTCACATTAAAAGTCAGAAATCTTTTATGGGTGAAAGGAGGTGGGGGAATAAAGAGAAGGGCCACATGTATGTGGTATAAAACTCGGGCCACATTTATTGATAGTCTGCAAAGGGGAAATTTGCCTCATCTATGCCTGTTGAGTGGCATCTATAAGATCGCCACCCCTCAGAATTACCCCATTTGGGGAAGGGAGGCCTTCTTGTGTCATCCCCTCCTGGGCTGCAAAAACTGGGTGGGTGAGGTGAGTTGGTCTGACAGGTAACCCTTATTTTCCCACTCGGACCACAAAATTATGATCGGGAGGCCTCAGGCATCATCTGTCACTGAGATGGTGCCTCAGAATGATCACCATCCCATTCACACCAACAGCCTACCTGATATGAAATGTGACCAAATTAACCTAGTAATCGAAGCTTAACCAGATTTGCCTATAAGACACTCCCACCCCACTTAACAGTGTAAGCAAAAAGACTCGTAGCACTGGCCAATCAGACTATGAGCCAAAAATTCCTACTTGGCACCCAAAATGATGACCAGCAGAGCCCACACTGCATATAGGGAGAGAGGGAGGGAGACATGCTTCAAAGAGGCTGAATGAAGGCGCATCACAGGCTAAAACATCCCAACCGAAGGGACCATACTGTAAATGCCAATGGCAATTACTAATATCTTCTCCCTCCCCAACCACATTCAACAGCCCCCACCCCCATGACCAGGCATGCCAGACACAGGTTAGGGCATTTTTATTATTATTTTGTTATCTTTAAACCGAATACATTTCAGAATGCAAACTTAGACCACAACCTTAAGAACTTTTTTTTGAGTACTCTTACTGAAACCACTTAAGGGATTTTATTGACTTTGGATGAAACTTTGGTCTTGATATCAGGGCAACCCAACCTTGTTCAGCTCCAAATATCTTTGGGGGAAATGGAGGCTATTGAGTGCCTGCTGTCAAAAGAATCAAAGATCTGCTGCTGGTCACATTGAACTGTGGAGCTCTTATGGTTAGGAATCAACACTTCATTGTCTATCTATTTACAGTTAATTCCTTCACATTTTTTAAATTATTATTTATATATATATATATATATATATATTAATGGAGGCACAGCCGTGCCTCCATTGTTAAGGGCCGTCAGTAAAAAACACATTCCGCCATGTTAAAGTGATAATTGGGAGGGGGGGTCATTCTAACAGCCATAAAATCGAAAATGTTTTATCAACCTTTCTGAAATTTGCAGGTGCTAGAAAGAAATGTGTGTTTTACATTACCTGAAAATTTCAAGAAGATTGGTGAAAGATTGAGGGAAGGAGAGCAGTTTAAGGTAGAAAAGGAATACAAAACTGTCTCCCTGCTTTTGTAAAATTTACTTCCGGGTTGAGACTTTTGTGCTCACAATTTGCATAATTTCTAGAGCCTTATTAATTAATCCAGTGGTAGGGTCTTCTTCCTCCTTGACTGTAGTTGGTGGAAAGCTTTTCGTTTTTTTAAAATTCCCTTTGGTTGACTTTTAAGGACTATTTTAACCTCTCATTCAAGTCAATGAGGTGGCCATCTTCCCTCATAGCGCGACACACGCTCAGTAGCGTCCCTCTCCCCCCTCCCTCCTGCCTTAGAATGTGGGGTGGGTGGGTGAAATGGCTGCTGCCTCTAGCACAGAACTTTTGAAAGAAGAAGAAGAGTTCCTCTTTTCTCTTCTGGAACATGCATTCCTTTGGCTCTGAGAGTATTTTGGGCTATCTCCATAAGGCCAGTTTGCTCTTTTGCTCCCTGGTAAAGCAGGGTGTAGCTCCTCTGGATCCATGGTAACCTGATATTCAGATCACTCCTGGGAATAGGTAGCTTTACCTTTCTTTTAATTTCCCCCACCCCACTCACACACAGTGCTCCTTCCATCTTTTCTAAGAGTTTGGTCCATATACTGCTATAAGTTGAAAGCTTCAAACACTTCATTTAATTAGTTTAGGCCGGTGTTAAGTTTTAAGTTCAATGTTGAAACCTTTCAAAGTCCTTCAGGGCCTACAACGTTGGTTTCGGCCTAGTCACCCTGTTTTTCTAATAAGGTTTAGAAACAGTTGAGCTGTCATTTATTTTGCATAGTGTACACACATGGATTTTCTTTCTAATCCTTGCAGTCTACACTGGCTCCCTCCTTGATATGTTTTTGGATGCAGACAAACCCTTTTTTGTTCCAGCAGGACTTAGGCAAATAATCTGAACCTCTGTCTCTACCTTTGACTTTTAAATTGTTATGTATTTAAAATGTTTTAAATGCTTTAATATTGAAAAGTATTTAATTATATTTTTAACTTTTGTATATATTAGGCTGACCATATGAAAAGGAGGACAGGGCACATGTAACTTTAACAGTTGTAGAGAAAAGGGAATTTCAGCCAGTGTCATGTGTACGCAGTTAGTCCCTGGTGAAATTCCCTCTTCATCACAACAGTTAAAGTTGCAGGCACTATACTAGAGTGACCATATACAAAAGAAGGCAGGGCCCCTGCAACTTTAACAGTTTTGATGAAGAGGGAATTTCATCAGGAACTAATGGCATACAAATGACACTGGCTGAAATCCCCTTTTCTCTACAACTGTTAAAGTTACATGAGCCCTGTCCTCCTTGTCATATAGTCAGCCTAGTATATTCCTATTTATAGGTTTTAGCTGCATATGTTTTAGTTTTGTAAAGCTGCCCTGAGGCCCAGCATTGGGCAAAAGGCAGGATACTACTACTACTACTACTACTACTAGTAATGTTTCAAATTTAACTTTTGCATCTGATGTTCTTTTGCATTTACTTTTCTTTATAAACCATTCATATCTTAAGACTTCTTGTGTGGCATGTTTTCATTGGTTTAACAAGTTAAAAGGGGTATTCACTGTTTTCATGCTTATGTTATAAAATCTATTTTCAACAGGCCTAGTAACTTCAAGAGTAACAGAGTTGGGGAAAATCCTCAATCTCTTTGCTATCAGAGGCACTGAGTAAGGGACCCCTGGAGTTAATTTAGACTGACCCCAACCACAAAACACTATTCCCCTTTCTGAAGAGATCTGGACCACAGACTACTAGAGACAAACAAAGTAGTAGGCCATAATAACAGTTCTCATGTGTCCATTTGCCTTATGAGGCAGGTGCTCTGCGGGCTACCGAATGGAGGGACTAACAGGCCTTGCTTGCCTGGCTGGGTCTGCCAGAAATCCAGCCTCAACACTCCTGGAAGGTCCATGTTCTATAGCACCTGCTGTCAGATGAGGGAATCCCACCCTCCATCCCTGGGTTTAATTTACTGGCTTCCCCTGGCTGGACCTTGCAGGAAACTATAGGGACAGACAGAGCAGGCATTCATAGCACACATAGAATGCTAAGACTGGCAAATCTAAAAGCAAGTGTGTTGCTTTTCAAGAACCAAGGAAATTCAATGGGTCTTACTTTTGAGTAAATATCTAGGGATGGAAATGCAGCCTGTGCAAGAACTGAGTAGGGTGACCATATTTGGGAAACCAAAAAAGAGGACACCTAGTGGGGGGGGGCAGGAAAATGGCTTTCTGGGGCCACCTTAAAGTCCCCAACTGGAGCGGAGGAGGGGAAAGCATGTCATTCTCACCCCACCCCACTGCTCCAATCAGGCCCTTTTCTATAATGCCTGGGAATGACACGTTTTTCCCTTTTAAGGCCTTGATTGGAGCAGTGGGAGAGAATGACACACCTCCAGAAAGCATGTAATTCCCCCCGCCACGCTAATGGTGGCCTTAAAAGGGAAAGTGTGTAATTCCAGGTCATTATAGACTATTGCATAAAATCCCCCCTGACACCGAGGATAGAACAAAAACCAGAAGAAATCTGGGGAAATCCTGACAGTTTTTTAGTATTATTTATTATTGCATTTATATCCCACCTTTTTTCCGCCAAGAAACCCAAGGCGGCATACATAATCCTCCTCCTCTCCATTTTATCCTCACAACAGCAACCCTGTGAGATGGGTTGAGCTGAGAGTCTGCAATTGGCCCAAAGTCACCCAATGGGTTTTCATGGCTAAGTGGGGAGTAGAACCCAGATCTCCCAGCTCCCAGTCCAACACTTTAGCCACTAGGCCACACCCTAGTGGTCACCCTAGAATTGAGCCATCCCAAGTTGGAAGCAGATCGGTTCGTGCCTTGATTTTTAGGATATATTTTTTAAAAAGTTTGACTTCATTTTTTTTCTAAAATTCAAGGCATGAACCAATCTGCTTTCAACTTGGCATGGCTAAAGCCTTACTTAAGAGGTACCATGGTGCCAAGTTTCATCTCTTCATCTTTACTTTCTTTTTTTCAATGTACTGCTCAAGGCCCTAGACCCCAAAGAGGAGAATTGGGTTTGAAGTTTTAAAAACTTCTAAAAATCAAGGTATGAACAGATCTGCTTCCAACTTGGCATGGCTAAATCCCTACTTCAGAGCTACCATGGTGCCAAGTTTCATCTCTTTATCTTTAATTTCATTTTTAAAACTTGTACTGTTCAAGGTCCTGGACCCCAAAGAGATTTCTGCTTGAACTTTAAAAAATTCCTAAAAATCAAAGCATGAACGGATCTGCTTCATACTTGGCATAGCTATATCTCTACTTAAGAGCTACCATGATGCCAGGTTTCATCTCTTTACCTTTAAAAATGAGGGAGATGCAAGCATTTTGGTTGATTTTAGGGGTGTGCATCGGATCGGATCCGATCCACGATCCGAATCCGATCCGCCCCAAAAATCGGAAAATCCGATCCGATCCGATCCGATCCGATACACCATCCGATCCGATCCGATCCGGCGAGGTCCGATCCGGATCGGATCGGATCGGCGGATCGGACGCCATTTTAAATGCGTTTTTCCCATAGCAAAGTATTGTTGTTTTACAAAAACGCCTATAACTTTTTCATTTTTAACGACAGAAGGATGAAACTTGGGCACGTTGTACACTGGTTAGGGATAGGTATCTGTGAGAAATTTCAGAAAGATTGGTGCATGCAGTTTGTGGCAATTAATTTTTTAATAAATAACATGGAATGCCTATAACTCGGTCATTTTTAAAGTTACACACATGAAACTTTGCCACATTGTAGGTGGAACCTTGGGACCCACGTGTGTGAAATCCCAGAACCGTGGGTGCTTGCCTGGTGTGGCAATGAATTTTTGAAAAATGGGTAGTAGTGGGGTAAATGCAGTTATGCCTCCCATGTTTTTATTTTTAAAGATACAAACAGGACACTTCGGCACATTACAGGGAACACTTCCCTTGATATGTGTGTAAAATTTCAGACAGCTAGCTCCAGGCATGTGTTGGCAATGAATTGTTGAAAATTGGGTAGCAGTGGGGTAAAATACAGTTTTGCCTCCCATTTTTTTATTTTCAAAGATACAAACGGGAAACTTTGGCACATTGCAGGGAACACTTCACTTCAAATGTGTGTGAAATTTCCGGAAGCTAGGTGCAACATTTTAGTGGGAAACGAACGTTTATTCATGGCATTTCACATGGGATTTATGGGTTGGTTTTAAGAGCTACAAAGCTCTAACTCGCTCACATGGCACAGGACCTATGCCCGCTCAAACGCTGGAAATTTCACAAACTTTGGTGCAATGCTTTAGTGGGAAAACAAAGGTTTATGCATGGCATTTCACATGGGATTTATGGGTTGGTTTTAAGAGCTACAAACCTCTAACTCGCTCACATGGCACAGGACCTATGCCCGCTCAAACGCTGGAAATTTAACAAACTTTGGTGCAATGCTTTAGTGGGAAAACAAAGGTTTATGCATGGCATTTCACATGGGATTTATGGGTTGGTTTTAAGAGCTACAAACCTCTAACTCGCTCACATGGCACAGGACCTATGCCCGCTCAAACGCTGGAAATTTAACAAACTTTGGTGCAATGCTTTAGTGGGAAAACAAAGGTTTATGCATGGCATTTCACATGGGATTTATGGGTTGGTTTTAAGAGCTACAAACCTCTAACTCGCTCACATGGCACAGGACCTATGCCCGCTCAAACGCTGGAAATTTAACAAACTTTGGTGCAATGCTTTAGTGGGAAAACAAAGGTTTATGCATGGCATTTCACATGGGATTTATGGGTTGGTTTTAAGAGCTACAAACCTCTAACTCGCTCACATGGCACAGGACCTATGCCCGCTCAAACGCTGGAAATTTAACAAACTTTGGTGCAATGCTTTAGTGGGAAAACAAAGGTTAAACTTTATTATTTTAAACCTTCAGGAAAGGGAGGGGGAGGCTGTGTTTGTGTGTGTGTGTTTGACAGCTTGATCCACCAATTGTGCTTTAGAATACATGACTGAATCACCCAATCCTGTGAAGACTTTCTTCAGCCTCCAATCGCAATGCTGGAGGAGGGCACCAGTATATATTCTCTCAGCCCTGCCCTTCTGGCTCTTTGTGGGTTGAACGTGGAGGAGATTAGGGAGTGTTTTGGAGCTGTGTTGGAGAGACTGTATTGATTTGATTGCATTTGGAGGTGGTTTTGAGGAGTTTCTGATCTTTTACTTCAGCTTTTCTTGTTCTCTCTCTTGGCTTTCCTTTCTCTCTTGCCTTTCCTTTCTTAGATAGCACGTTTGTTTGTCTGTGAGTTCAGTTTGTCTTTGCAGTGAGTGTGTTTGTTTGTTCTACTTTCGCTTTCTGAAAAAAACCCAAAAAAATAATAAAAAAATATTTCTATCCTCTCTCTCTCTCTCTCTCTTTCTCTGTGTGTGTGTGTGTGTGTGCGCGCTTGTGAGTGAGTGTGTGTTGCTGGGCTGTGTAGCCTGCTGCTACAAACACAAAAAAAGTCAGCAAAGCACACACTTACACAAAAATAAATAATAATAAAAATAAAATGAAGCGTGGCACTCAAAGGGGGGGTGCTCCCAAGGCAGCATTTGGGAGAGGCCGCTCTGGGCATGGCGCTGCTGCTGCTGCTGCTGGGACCAGCAGCAGGCAGCCTACTTCCACACCCCCAGTTAAACTGAGGCGTTCTCCACTGGGGCAGCAGAAGCAGGCAGAGGCAACTCAAAGTAGTGCCTGCAGGGCACTCTTTCAGCAACATGAGGCAGGTGCTGGGAGCAGCAGTGGGCATGAAGAAGGAGCACTATATCCAGCTCCTTCTTTGGTGGGTGAGCCTGTGAACCCGCTGACTGATCTTTTCCCAGATCTTGTGGAAGTCAGCGAGGTTCAGAGTGAGGAGGAGGACTCTGATGTGGGGCAAGAGGAAGAGCAGGCAGCACCAGAGACTTACTCTCCACAATCCGTCCTCTCTTCCACTCATTCCCTTGCTCCTGAGGTGACACCACAGAGCGAAGGCGCCGGCAGGCCGTCTGTGTCACCCCAGAAGCGACAGGCAAGCAAGGTGTGGGACCACTTTGAGGTGGCAGTGGATTCCCGCTTTGCTGTCTGTCGCCACTGCAAGATGTCAGTGAGCAGGGGAAAAATGCCAGGCCACTTCACCACCACGAACCTCACCCGCCACATGCAGAGGCACCACCAGTCTGTTTTGCTTGGGACCGAGGCGGGCACCTCGCAGCAGACTGGTGCTAGCGGCAAGGGCAAGCAGAAGGCTCCTGCAACTTCTGCCAGCTCTCGACCTCCCATCCCCAAGAGGCTTCGCCAGGCCACCATGGAAGAGATGGGGTGGGGGAAGTATGGAGCCACAAGGTGGCGTTTTCCAGCGCCCAACCAGATCACCAATTGCATCGGTGAGATGGTGGCGTTGGATGACCAGCCATTCAGCCTCGTCGAGAACGCAGGCTTCAAGAGGCTGATGGCTCTTGTGGTTCCATACTACAAGCCGCCGTGTCGCACCACCCTGAGCAGGCGTGTGGTGCCCTCCCTGTACCAGGCATGCAGGGAGTTAGTTCTGGGTCGTCTGTGCCAGGCAGAGGCACAGAAGGTGCACTTCACTTCGGACATCTGGTCCAGCGAAGGAGGAGTGCACGCTTACCTGTCCCTGACGGCTCACTGGTGGGGAGCCTCAGGGCAGGAAGCACCCAGGACTTCTGGGACTGGGAAGGAGGGCTGCCGCTGGGCCCTCCTTCATACCGCAGTCATGGACCAGTCCCACACGGCGGAGGAGATTACGGAGGCCATGAACCGCATGGTGGCAGGGTGGCTGGGCGGGCACCAGCACACCCGCGGTTACATGGTCACGGACGGGGGAGCCAATATGCTGAAGGCGGTGTGCGATGGCGGATTTGAGGGCATCCGCTGCATCGCGCACGTCTTCAACCTGGTCGTGAGGGATGGCCTTGGAGGCAGCAAGGCCCCTCTCCCTCCCCAAATCCGTAATCTCCTAGAGAGCTGCAGGAAGGTGGCTGGGCATTTCCACCACAGCGTGAAGGGCAGTCGGTTGCTGCGGGAGAAGCAGCAGGAGCTGGGACTTCCGCAGCACCGGCTAGTGCAGGACGTGGCAACACGTTGGAACTCCACCTACCACATGCTCGAGCGTATGGTGGAGCAACAGCGTGTTGTCCACGAGATGTTCAGGGTCGGGGACATTGGCATCCAGGCCCCACTGTCCAGGCAGCAGTGGGAGGCCATGTCCCAGCTTCTGGTGGTCCTCAAGCCGTTCCTTGAGGCCACCGAGACTCTGAGCAGCAGCACTGCCCTTCTCAGCCAGGTGCTCCCCGTGGCCAGGCATCTCCAGAATCAGATGGGTGAGTTTCTGGAGGCCGGGGATGCCGTCACCGGCAGGCGCTTCCTGCCAGAGGTGCGGGAAGTGGTGACGAGGCTGAGGGAAAGCCTATCCCGCCGGGTCCAGCCTCTCTACAACGAGAGGCAGTACATGTTGGCCACCATGTGCGACCCGCGCATCAAGGATGGGTTATGTGGGCAGACTTCCCGGGCAGGTTGGGTGGAAATGCTGGTGACGGACGTTCGGGCGGCCCGGGATGCCAGGATTGGGCAGGCAGAGGAGGAGCCCACCGAAGCCCAGGCGCTAAGTCCGCTGAGCACCACCAGCAGCGGCGGCACCAGCACCACCACACCCAGCAGGGGGACAGGCCAGGGGTTTTGGGACAAGGCTTTGCAGGCTGCGGTTGGGCATAGAGGCACTCAACCCAGCCGCCGCCAGGATGACGCTGCAGCAGCAGTGCAGCGTTACCTGGCGGAGCAGATGGAGGACGGCTCCATCGAACCCCTGGCCTACTGGTCATCTCGGCGCCAGATGTGGCCTGATCTGGCGCGGGTGGCCATGGACAGAATCAGCTGCCCACCGTCCAGCGTTCCAAGCGAGCGGGTGTTTTCCATGGCGGGCGACGTGGTCACACCCCACCGCTCTCGCTTGGACGCTGAGATTGTGGAGCAGCTGGTCTTCCTCAAGGTCAATCTGCCCCTGCTGGGATACCCCACCCTCATGCCCGCGGGGGAGTAATTGGCAGGCACCCCCCATCCATCCCACACCTTTGGGCAGGCACCGGCAGGCCCTTGATTTTTTAATTCTTATTTTCGGTTAATTAATTTTCTTTACTTTAATTTACTGGCTGTGTTGTTTACAGCTCAGTAACTCAACTCTGAACGATGGATCCCGAAGGGATCTAGTTTCTTCTCCTAGCCTCTTACATTGAGGGGATGCACAAGCATCTCACACATTCTATGTTGTTTGACTTGAACCAATGTGCTTGCACGTGTGCCTCTGAAATTGGACTCCGATGGCTCCCTCCAGGCCTTCTGTAAGGTCCCACACTTCCATGGGCGTTTCTTCTTGTAAGACCACGTCAGAGGCTCATGAGAACTTTGGATAAGAAGAAGGCTTAATTTTATCGCCAAGGAACGCATGCACCTCTCTGACTATGAACGAAGGACGCGATAGGATTCCTCTTCCAGGCTCCTACATTGAGTGGATGACAAGCAGCATCCCACACTGTTTCTGACTGTGTCTTTTGGACTTATGTGGCAGCCTTGCAGGGCTGTCACTGTGTGTTGTGTTTATTTTGGCTATATGATTTAAAAAACTGCCTGCCCGCCTGCCCGCCTGCTAGGTTGCCGCCATTGTGAAGTAGCCGGAATGCGTGGGCTGGTCTCACGGTTCTATTGCTTACTTGTGCAATGCGCAAGCGCCTGGCATCATGCCCGCCTCTGCCTCTGCCTCTGCCTGCCTGCCTGCCCGCCTGCTAGGTTGCCGCCATTGTGAAGTAGCCGGAATGCGTGGGCTGGTCTCACGGTTCTATTGCTTACTTGTGCAATGCGCAAGCGCCTGGCATCATGCCCGCCTCTGCCTCTGCCTCTGCCTCTGCCTCTGCCTGCCTGCCTGCCCGCCTGCTAGGTTGCCGCCATTGTGAAGTAGCCGGAATGCGTGGGCTGGTCTCACGGTTCTATTGCTTACTTGTGCAATGCGCAAGCGCCTGGCATCATGCCCGCCTCTGCCTCTGCCTCTGCCTGCCCGCCTGCCCGCCTGCTAGGTTGCCGCCATTGTGAAGTAGCCGGAATGCGTGGGCTGGTCTCACGGTTCTATTGCTTACTTGTGCAATGCGCAAGCGCCTGGCATCATGCCCGCCTCTGCCTCTGCCTCTGCCTGCCTGCCTGCCCGCCTGCTAGGTTGCCGCCATTGTGAAGTAGCCGGAATGCGTGGGCTGGTCTCACGGTTCTATTGCTTACTTGTGCAATGCGCAAGCGCCTGGCATCATGCCCGCCTCTGCCTCTGCCTCTGCCTGCCCGCCTGCCCGCCTGCTAGGTTGCCGCCATTGTGAAGTAGCCGGAATGCGTGGGCTGGTCTCACGGTTCTATTGCTTACTTGTGCAATGCGCAAGCGCCTGGCATCATGCCCGCCTCTGCCTCTGCCTCTGCCTGCCCGCCTGCCCGCCTGCTAGGTTGCCGCCATTGTGAAGTAGCCGGAATGCGTGGGCTGGTCTCATGGTTCTATTGCTTACTTGTGCAATGCGCAAGCGCCTGGCATCATGCCTGCCTCTGCCTCTGCCTCTGCCTGCCTGCCTGCCCGCCTGCTAGGTTGCCGCCATTGTGAAGTAGCCGGAATGCGTGGGCTGGTCTCACGGTTCTATTGCTTACTTGTGCAATGCGCAAGCGCCTGGCATCATGCCCGCCTCTGCCTCTGCCTCTGCCTGCCCGCCTGCCCGCCTGCTAGGTTGCCGCCATTGTGAAGTAGCCGGAATGCGTGGGCTGGTCTCACGGTTCTATTGCTTACTTGTGCAATGCGCAAGCGCCTGGCATCATGCCCGCCTCTGCCTCTGCCTCTGCCTCTGCCTCTGCCTGCCTGCCTGCCCGCCTGCTAGGTTGCCGCCATTGTGAAGTAGCCGGAATGCGTGGGCTGGTCTCACGGTTCTATTGCTTACTTGTGCAATGCGCAAGCGCCTGGCATCATGCCCGCCTCTGCCTCTGCCTCTGCCTGCCTGCCTGCCTGCCCGCCTGCCCACCTGCTAGGTTGCCGCCATTGTGAAGTAGCCGGAATGCGTGGGCTGGTCTCACGGTTCTATTGCTTACTTGTGCAATGCGCAAGCGCCTGGCATCATGCCCGCCTCTGCCTCTGCCTCTGCCTGCCTGCCTGCCTGCCCGCCTGCCCACCTGCTAGGTTGCCGCCATTGTGAAGTAGCCGGAATGCGTGGGCTGGTCTCACGGTTCTATTGCTTACTTGTGCAATGTGCAAGCGCCTGGCATCATGCCCGCCTCTGCCTGCCCGCCCGCCTGCCTGCCTGGAGGTGCCCATGCAGCTGTGACTTTGCCTCTGCCAGTGGGACTTTGCCTCTGCCACTGGGACTTTGCCTGGAGGACCCTGTGCCAACGTGACTTTGCCTGGAGGAGCCTATGCCACTGGGACTTTGCCTGGAGGACCCTGTGCCAATGTGACTTTGCCTGGAGGGAGCTGTGCCAAACTGTGACTTTGCCTGGAGGACCCTGTGCCAATGTGACTTTGCCTGGAGGGAGCTGTGCCAAACTGTGACTTTGCCTGGAGGACCCTGTGCCAATGTGACTTTGCCTGGAGGGAGCTGTGCCAAACTGTGACTTTGCCTGGAGGAGCCTATGCCACTGGGACTTTGCCTGGAGGACCCTGTGCCAATGTGACTTTGCCTGGAGGGAGCTGTGCCAAACTGTGACTTTGCCTGGAGGACCCTGTGCCAATGTGACTTTGCCTGGAGGGAGCTGTGCCAAACTGTGACTTTGCCTGGAGGACCCTGTGCCAATGTGACTTTGCCTGGAGGGAGCTGTGCCAAACTGTGACTTTGCCTGGAGGACCCTGTGCCAACGTGACTTTGCCTGGAGGAGCCTATGCCACTGGGACTTTGCCTGGAGGACCCTGTGCCAATGTGACTTTGCCTGGAGGACCCTGTGCCAATGTGACTTTGCCTGGAGTAGCCTATGCCACTGGGACTTTGCCTGGAGGAGCCTGTGCCACTGGGACTTTGCCTGGAAGAGCCTATGTGCCACTGGAGTCCTCCGATCCACAGCCGCCGCACGAATAAGGTAAGTGTGTGCAGTCAACGCAGGGACACCTGAGAGTGTCCAGAAGTGGGGCAGTGTGAGATCTTACTTCCGAGTAAGCAAGCAGACTGCCCATCTGCCCCAGCCACGGCCGCATGGAGGTGGCCCCTCGATTCACGTCGCCCCTACGACTCAGGTAAGAGTGCAGGCAGAGTGGCCATATAGAAAAGAAGGCAGGGCCCCTGCACCTTTAACTGTTGTGATGAAGAGGGAATCTCAGCAGGAACTAATTCCATACAAATGACACTGGCAGAAATTCCCTTTTCTCTACAACTGCTGAAGTTAGGAACCCTGACCTGGATTTGATCTGGTCAGCCTAACGTAGGGTGCTATTAGGAGTGAATGAATAACCCAAGGACAAAAGAAATGGTGATTCTCTAATGATCCGGTAAGCTGTGTCCTGCCAGACACAAAAGGATAGCCAATCCCTCTAACAATGGGCTCAGAAGAGTGATTTAGAAAGGGAGGGGTGCAGGAGAAAGAGGATTGCATCACAAACAAGAGAAGTGTGCCGGTGGGAGACTAGTTACTAGGACTTGTTTGTATTAATTAATACAAATCTTTATTTATTTTCCTTTCTTCTTTTGCAGTATAAAAGTATTTATGTAATATTCATTATCCCCCTCCTCTTCTTTTGCAGCCTATGGCACTCTCACTGCCACAGTGCCCGGGAAAGGAGAGACTTTGCCCATTACATGCCAGCCTGCCCGCCCGCTGCTGATGCCGCCTGCCGCCTTCCAGATCGTTCCTGCGAGGCGGGCCAGCCGCCTTTCTTGCACAAGCCATGGGACTAGGGGTCCTCCAGGAGAATCTCACCGAGTCCTCAACGCCCTCAGGACTATGGTAAGTGTTCTGTGAATGGGGGGGGCACCTTCCACCTAACTGAAGGTTGGCTGTCTGCCTGCTAACTTCCGAGTGAGCAGGCAGCCCCGTGTGCCTGCTGGGGCGTGGGCACTCAGGACCGGGCACATGCCAGTCTTGGGTGGGAGGGAGCCAGTGGTGGAAAAGTATCATTTTTCTCATATTCTCCCCCCCCCCCTTCTTCTTTTGCAGCCTATGGAACTCTTTGCCACAGTGCCCAGGAGAGACGGTAATGCAGACTGCCCACCTGCCCGTCACTGCCCGCCTGGAAGTGGCATCTTATCAACAACGCCCTCAGGAGGACTACGGTAAGTGTTCTGTGAATGGGGGGGGGCACCTTCCACCTAACTGAAGGTTGGCTGTCTGCCTGCTAACTTCCGAGTGAGCAGGCAGCCCCGTGTGCCTGCTGGGGCGTGGGCACTCAGGACCGGGCACATGCCAGTCTTGGGTGGGAGGGAGCCAGTGGTGGAAAAGTATCATTTTTCTCATATTCTCCCCCCCCCCTTCTTCTTTTGCAGCCTATGGAACTCTTTGCCACAGTGCCCAGGAGAGATGGTAATGCAGACTGCCCACCTGCCCGTCACTGCCCGCCTGGAAGTGGCATCTTATCAACAACGCCCTCAGGAGGACTACGGTAAGTGTTCTGTGAATGGGGGGGGGCACCTTCCACCTAACTGAAGGTTGGCTGTCTGCCTGCTAACTTCCGAGTGAGCAGGCAGCCCCGTGTGCCTGCTGGGGCGTGGGCACTCAGGAAGGGCAATCCTGGGTGGAAGGGAGCTGGTTGTGTTGAAGTGGTCAACTAATATTCATTCTTTTTTCCCCCCCTTCTTCTTTTGCAGCCTATGGCACTCTCACTGCCACAGTGCCCGGGAAAGGAGAGACTTTGCCCATTAAATGCCAGCCTGCCCGCCCGCTGCTGATGCCGCCTGCCGCCTTCCAGATCCTTCCTGCAAAGAGAGCAAGCCGCCCTCCTCGCACAAGCCATGGGACTTGGCATTCGCCCTCAAGGAGAATGTCACCCAGTCCCCAATGCCGCTGTTGGACTTTGCCCATTAAATGCCAGCCTGCCCGCCCGCTGCTGATGCCGCCTGCCGCCTCCCAGATCCTTCCTGCAAAGAGAGCAAGCCGCCCTCCTCGCACAAGCCATGGGACTTGGCATTCGCCCTCAAGGAGAATGTCACCCAGTCCCCAATGCCGCTGTTGGACTTTGCCCATTAAATGCCAGCCTGCCCGCCCGCTGCTGATGCCGCCTGCCGCCTCCCAGATCCTTCCTGCAAAGAGAGCAAGCCGCCCTCCTCGCACAAGCCATGGGACTTGGCATTCGCCCTCAAGGAGAATGTCACCCAGTCCCCAATGCCGCTGTTGGACTTTGCCCATTAAATGCCAGCCTGCCCGCCCGCTGCTGATGCCGCCTGCCGCCTCCCAGATCCTTCCTGCAAAGAGAGCAAGCCGCCCTCCTCGCACAAGCCATGGGACTTGGCATTCGCCCTCAAGGAGAATGTCACCCAGTCCCCAATGCCGCTGTTGGACTTTGCCCATTAAATGCCAGCCTGCCCGCCCGCTGCTGATGCCGCCTGCCGCCTCCCAGATCCTTCCTGCAAAGAGAGCAAGCCGCCCTCCTCGCACAAGCCATGGGACTTGGCATTCGCCCTCAAGGAGAATGTCACCCAGTCCCCAATGCCGCTGTTGGACTTTGCCCATTAAATGCCAGCCTGCCCGCCCGCTGCTGATGCCGCCTGCCGCCTCCCAGATCCTTCCTGCAAAGAGAGCAAGCCGCCCTCCTCGCACAAGCCATGGGACTTGGCATTCGCCCTCAAGGAGAATGTCACCCAGTCCCCAATGCCGCTGTTGGACTTTGCCCATTAAATGCCAGCCTGCCCGCCCGCTGCTGATGCCGCCTGCCGCCTCCCAGATCCTTCCTGCAAAGAGAGCAAGCCGCCCTCCTCGCACAAGCCATGGGACTTGGCATTCGCCCTCAAGGAGAATGTCACCCAGTCCCCAATGCCGCTGTTGGACTTTGCCCATTAAATGCCAGCCTGCCCGCCCGCTGCTGATGCCGCCTGCCGCCTCCCAGATCCTTCCTGCAAAGAGAGCAAGCCGCCCTCCTCGCACAAGCCATGGGACTTGGCATTCGCCCTCAAGGAGAATGTCACCCAGTCCCCAATGCCGCTGTTGGACTTTGCCCATTAAATGCCAGCCTGCCCGCCCGCTGCTGATGCCGCCTGCCGCCTCCCAGATCCTTCCTGCAAAGAGAGCAAGCCGCCCTCCTCGCACAAGCCATGGGACTTGGCATTCGCCCTCAAGGAGAATGTCACCCAGTCCCCAATGCCGCTGTTGGACTTTGCCCATTAAATGCCAGCCTGCCTGCCCGCCTTCCAGATTCTGCTGTGGAAGGAGAAATAAATAATACTAGGTGCTGCAAGAGACCATGTGGATTGGCTCTACATCAAAGCAGCCTTCTGGTTTAGAATTACATAGTACACAAGAAAAGAACAATCACTTATCCTGCAAGATCCCTTCCCCGGCTAGGATCTGAATAATAGCTATTAGCTAGGATCTGAATAGCTATTACCTGGGATTAGCTACTAGTGCATTTGGTAGCATTCCTGCAACCAACACCTGTCTTGTCATGTAAATGTATGGGTCCCTAAAGCAATTTACAATCACTTTACATTTTACAAATGAATAAGTGAAACTTTCTTCCCTCATTACCAATCCACACCAGGCAGGCAATGTCCCCTTCCTGAAGGTTTAAAATAATAAAGTTTAACCTTTGTTTTCCCACTAAAGCATTGCACCAAAGTTTGTTAAATTTCCAGCGTTTGAGCGGGCATAGGTCCTGTGCCATGTGAGCGAGTTAGAGGTTTGTAGCTCTTAAAACCAACCCATAAATCCCATGTGAAATGCCATGCATAAACCTTTGTTTTCCCACTAAAGCATTGCACCAAAGTTTGTTAAATTTCCAGCGTTTGAGCGGGCATAGGTCCTGTGCCATGTGAGCGAGTTAGAGGTTTGTAGCTCTTAAAACCAACCCATAAATCCCATGTGAAATGCCATGCATAAACCTTTGTTTTCCCACTAAAGCATTGCACCAAAGTTTGTTAAATTTCCAGCGTTTGAGCGGGCATAGGTCCTGTGCCATGTGAGCGAGTTAGAGGTTTGTAGCTCTTAAAACCAACCCATAAATCCCATGTGAAATGCCATGCATAAACCTTTGTTTTCCCACTAAAGCATTGCACCAAAGTTTGTTAAATTTCCAGCGTTTGAGCGGGCATAGGTCCTGTGCCATGTGAGCGAGTTAGAGGTTTGTAGCTCTTAAAACCAACCCATAAATCCCATGTGAAATGCCATGCATAAACCTTTGTTTTCCCACTAAAGCATTGCACCAAAGTTTGTTAAATTTCCAGCGTTTGAGCGGGCATAGGTCCTGTGCCATGTGAGCGAGTTAGAGGTTTGTAGCTCTTAAAACCAACCCATAAATCCCATGTGAAATGCCATGAATAAACGTTCGTTTCCCACTAAAATGTTGCACCTAGCTTCCGGAAATTTCACACACATTTGAAGTGAAGTGTTCCCTGCAATGTGCCAAAGTTTCCCGTTTGTATCTTTGAAAATAAAAAAATGGGAGGCAAAACTGTATTTTACCCCACTGCTACCCAATTTTCAACAATTCATTGCCAACACATGCCTGGAGCTAGCTGTCTGAAATTTTACACACATATCAAGGGAAGTGTTCCCTGTAATGTGCCGAAGTGTCCTGTTTGTATCTTTAAAAATAAAAACATGGGAGGCATAACTGCATTTACCCCACTACTACCCATTTTTCAAAAATTCATTGCCACACCAGGCAAGCACCCACGGTTCTGGGATTTCACACACGTGGGTCCCAAGGTTCCACCTACAATGTGGCAAAGTTTCATGTGTGTAACTTTAAAAATGACCGAGTTATAGGCATTCCATGTTATTTATTAAAAAATTAATTGCCACAAACTGCATGCACCAATCTTTCTAAAATTTCTCACAGATACCTATCCCTAACCAGTGTACAATGTGCCCAAGTTTCATCCTTCTGTCGTTAAAAATGAAAAAGTTATAGGCGTTTTTGTAAAACAATAATTTGCTATAGGAAAAAGCATTCAAAATGGCGTCCGATCCGGATCGGAAAATCCGATCCGCGGATCGGAATCGGATCCGATCCGATCCGACACACGATCCGATCCGATCCGATCCGACCCCCCAGGTCCGATTCCGATCCGCTATCCGATCCGATCCGGGGGGTCAGTGCACATCCCTAGTTGATTTATTAATGTTAAAAGTGAGTTCAACACATAACACTAGCTTTGATTTTATATTGGATGTCAAGATGGTATAACATTCTGGCTGACGCTGACTTGGTTGTCAACTGTATAATATCCAGTCATCCATTACACAAAGCCATGAAATTCATTAAACAAAAAACCTACGGTTTACAAAAACAATGTTAAGGCTCTACAGATTCCAACCAAAAAGCAGGGAAATTGGGAGTTAAGGCTCACAAGCCTGAAAGCCACATTCTCCCTAAGGAGGCAGAAAGTGCAAGTGAGATTCTCATTCTCCCAAAGCAGATAAACCATGAGGACAGGGTGGAGAATATGATATGCAGAGGTGACTGTGGGGTTGTGGAAAACTGATCACGAACAACTTAGGGCCACCTACTTCTCTTTTTTTGTTTAGAGCAGCCCTTCCCCAACCTGGTGCCCTCCAAAGGTGTTGGACTACAACTCCCATCATTGCAAGTCAGTATGTCCCTTGGTCAGGAGTGCTGGGACTTGTCATCTCAAACACCTGGAGGGCAGCAGGATGGGGAATGCTGTTCCATACCCTTACCAAATACAGAGTCTACCCAATACTTTTCTCTCACACACATCTCGCATATAGCAGCACTCTTGATAACAAAAGATCTAGAACCAGAGCATGTGCCAGGCACTTCCAACTTTTGGTCAATATCCTGCCTTTCAAAGAACCAATGTTTTTTTTTCTTTAAATGTATTTATAAAAAATATACTGTTCACTCCCCACAATCCCTGCACAATACATCATCTCATCAAAGCAACAGTGGAGCAGAAGAGGTTTAGTTTGGCTGTCTTGAACACCTTTCAGATGAGATTAGTTTGCAATCCTATAGCTCTTGGGAGAAAGCTCTAGTGAATTCAGTGGCACTGGCTTCTGAGAAGACATGTATAGGAGTCAACCTTCTCCAGCCTGGTGCTCTCCAGATGCGTTACACTGTAACTCCCATGTTATGTGTTATTGGGAAGACAAAAATCAATTCATACTTAATTTTAAAATAATACTTACGCATGAAAGTATTAAATGGTAGCTCTGCCTGTGATCTCACACTGCTAAACAAGTAAGAGAAATCCTTTATCTGATATTCAAGAAACAGACATCCTATGCCATGTGTTGAAAACTAATGTTGATGTCTGAAGGGCTATCTGGATTAGGTATTCAAGATTCATTCATTGTTGTTTCATTTGGTTTTGACAGTTTATTTAAAGTGATACAGCTCTTTTGTAGTTCCTTGATTGATCACATATCTTAATGCTGGAAAACATCATACTTTAGTACAGATGTGGGCAGAAAATAGATCTATCCTGATGATTTGGACATCAACTCGCGGCATTCCTGATAACTGCCCATGCTGAAAGGGGCTTTTACAAGTTGAATGCCAAAACATCTGGAGATCTACATTCTGCCTTCCCTTGTTCTTTTTTTTTTTTAATAATTTTTATTAATTTCAACACAGTAAACATACACAATATAAAACATACACAATATAAAACAAACTACAACCCTCAACAATCCCCCCGTGCACCCCCCCCGAGACCTTCTCATGATCATTCTTCCTCCTTCCAAAATTTTAACAATTCTTTTGAAGGTGTTTGTCTCTTTCCCGATCTTAAAACATATTCCAAAAAGGGACTCCATATTTCTCCAAAATCACTCTTACTGGACATTCCCCTCTTTATTTTCATTTTACATGTCAACATATCATTCAAGGCCATATCCCAAATTTCTTTATACCAAACTTCTATTGTGTAGCTTTCTTGCCCTTTCCAATTTTTAGCAATGATTATTCTAACCGGTGCCAGGATGTTGTTTACCAATTCTCTGTTAGTTATATGCTCATTCTCACTATCCCATATTGCTAGTAGAGCTAACTTTGGGTTTAATTCCAATTTACTTCCAATTATATCACTTATTTCTTTAAAAACCCTTTCCCAAAATTTTTGTACATGTTCACAGCTCCACCACATATGAAAATAGGTCCCAACCTCCTGACATCTCCTCCAACAATTCTTAGACACTTTTTTATCAATCTGGTGAAATCTTACAGGTGTTAGATACCATCTCCACACTGTCTTATAGTAATTCTCCTTAATTCTAATCGACAGCAACTTTAACATTCTTACTTTCCATATCCTCTCCCAGTTATCATCATTAATTTTACCCTTTACGTCTTCTTCCCAAACCTCTTTTATAACATTAAGTGAGTCCTGAAATTCCTCCTCTATCAATATTTTCTCACTAATCAGCCCTTTCTTAGCTCCAGCTTCTTCTTTTTTTCCTTTTAGTTCAATTAAATCTTCAAATTTAGTATTATTTCTACATTTCTTATTTTTCAACCTCCATTCCTGAGTCCATTTTCCCAATTGTAAACATTTGAACCATGCTATCTTCTGTCCTTTAAACAACTCTTTAATATGCTCACTATCCTTCATCTTTTCCATCCAATTCCTTAGCTTAATTATATCTTGATCTTTCAGTCTCGCTTCTATCTCTGCTTTTAATACCCTTGGGAAGTTTCCCACTACTACAACTGGGGCGAGTGGAGAGTCTCCTGGTATCAACTTCCCTCTAAACTTCTCTCAGATCTCTAATATATTTTCCAACAATGGGTTGTCCAGTATCTTCAATTCTTTCTTTTGCATTTTAGTAAAGAATATATTTCCCAATTTACAATCTACCTCTGCTGTTTGCGGTTCCAACCATTCCAAATCTTCCTCCCCTAAAATACCATTAATAATATATCTTAATTGATTAGCAATATAATAATTCTTAATATTCGGAAGTCCTAAACCTCCTTTCTTTTGAGCCTTATACCATAACCCTTTATTTATCCTAGCTCTTTTATCCCCATTACAATAAGCATTAATCATATTTTGTCAACTTTTAATCTCCGCTACTGAAATTCTAATCGGTATCATTCTAAACAAAAAATTAACCTTAGGTAAAATCTTCATTTTAATAACCGCTATTCTACCAAACCAGGAACGTTTTAATTTTCTATATATCTGTAATTTCTCCCCTACCTCTTTTCTTAACCTTACAAAGTTAAGTTCCTCTATTCTTTCTAATTCTTTATCTATATTAACTCCTAAATATCGTATTATATTTTTATGCCTTAATCCTAACTTAGCTTTACATTTCTCCATCTCTTCCTTGTTATAATTATACAACATCATTTCTGACTTCCCCCAGTTAACTTGTAATCCCGTAATTTCCCCAAATTCTCTCAAATGCTTCTGAATCATCTCCCCACTTTCTAGGGGATCTTCTAGTGTCAATAATGTATCATCCGCAAACATATTCACTTTAATCTTGTGGTTTCTTCCTATCCCCTTCAATCTTCCATCTTCCCTTATTACATTTGCTAAAATTTCTATCACTATTGCAAATAAGATCAGTGAAAGTGGACATCCTTGCTAGGGATGTGCACTGGATCGGACCCGATCCACGATCCGAGTCCGGTCCAGTGGGAAATCGGATAAATTATCCAATTTCCGATCCCGCAGCTGGATCGGCCGATCCAATCCGAACCTGTCCGAAAAGGCTCCGAACCGGTTCGGCGGATCGGCGGATCGGCGGGCGCCCACTGGCGCCCACCGCCGCTTCCATTGGCGGGCGCCAGCGGGCGCCCGCCGATGAAAGTGGACAGCGGGGGGGGGGGAGGAGGGGGGCGCTTACCTTCTCGGCCCGTCCGCTCCCGTCCGGCACTAGCAGCTACTACCAGCGGGCTCCGCGGCCTGCTCTAGGGTGGCGCGCCGGGTGATGTCATCACCCGGCGCACTACTCTAGAGCAGGCCGCGGAGCCTGCTGGTGGTAGCCGCCGGCCCCGGACGGGAGCGGACGGGCCGAGAAGGTAAGCAGGGGGTGCGTGGAGGGGAGGAGGGGGCGCGCGGAGGGGGGAGGGGGGCCCTTACCTTCCCGTCCCGGCGGCTCCCGTCCCGGCGCCGGCGCCTACTACTACCAGCAGGCTCCGCGGCCTGCTCTAGGGTGGCGCGCCGGGTGATGTCATCACCCGGCGCGCTACTCTAGAGCAGGCCGCGGAGCCTGCTGGTAGTAGTAGGCGCCGGCGCCGGCCGGGAGCCGCCGGGCCGGGAAGGTAAGCAGGGGGTGCGTGGAGGGGAGGAGGGGGCGCGCGGAGGGGGGAGGGGGGCCCTTACCTTCCCGGCGGCTCCCGTCCTGGCGCCGGCACCTACTACTACCAGCAGGCTCCGCGGCCTGCTCTAGGGTGGCGCGCCGGGTGATGTCATCACCCGGCGCGCTACTCTAGAGCAGGCCGCGGAGCCTGCTGGTAGTAGTAGGCGCCGGCGCCGGCCGGGAGCCGCCGGGCCGGGAGGGTAAGCAGGGGGTGCGCGGAGGGGGGAGGGGGGCCCTTACCTTCTTGGCGGCTCCCGTCCCGGCGCCGGCGCCTACTACTACCAGCAGGCTCTGCGGCCTGCTCTAGGGTGGCGCGCCGGGTGATGTCATCACCCGGCGCGCTACTCTAGAGCAGGCCGCGGAGCCTGCTGGTAGTAGTAGGCGCCGGCGCCGGACGGGAGCCGCCGGGCCGAGAAGGTAAGCAGGGGGTGCGTGGAGGGGAGGAGGGGGCGCGCGGAGGGGGGAGGGGGGCCCTTACCTTCCCGTCCCGGCGGCTCCCGTCCCGGCGCCGGCGCCTACTACTACCAGCAGGCTCCGCGGCCTGCTCTAGGGTGGCGCGCCGGGTGATGTCATCACCCGGCGCGCTACTCTAGAGCAGGCCGCGGAGCCTGCTGGTAGTAGTAGGCGCCGGCGCCGGCCGGGAGCCGCCGGGCCGGGAAGGTAAGCAGGGGGTGCGTGGAGGGGAGGAGGGGGTGCGCGGAGGGGGGAGGGGGGCCCTTACCTTCCCGGCGGCTCCCGTCCCGGCGCCTACTACTACCAGCAGGCTCCGCGGCCTGCTCTAGGGTGGCGCGCCGGGTGATGTCATCACCCGGCGCGCTACTCGAGAGTAGGCCGCGGAGCCCGCTGGTAGTAGCCGCCGGCGCCGGACGGGAGCGGACGGGCCGAGAAGGTAAGCAGTGGCGGGGAAGGGGGCTTACCCCCCCCGGAGCCGTCCGCTTCTATCCGCTGGCGCCCGCGGGCGCCAGCGGATGGAAGCGGGCGGCCCCAGGGGGGGAGGGGGCGCGGGGGAGGGGGCTTACCTGCCGGGGCCGTCCACAGTGGACGGCCCCGGGGGGGAGGGAGTTAGGCCCCCCCTCAGCCACCCGCCGCCATTTTTTCCTCATAGACTTGCATTGCAATGCAAGTCTATGGGGAAAAAAATGGCGGCCGATCCAAAAATTTACGATTTTTGGGTCGGGATCGGACTCGATCCGGTCCGGGGGGCCTCCGATTTTGTCCGAACCGGTCCGGGACAAAATTGGAGGTCCCGATCCGGGTCCCGATCCGATCCGGGGGGTCCATGCACACCCCTAATCCTTGCCTAGTTCCTCGAGCTAGTGTAATTTGTTGCATTAACCCATCATTAACCATTATTTCTGCTTTATTATTTTTATACAGCTGGTTAATCACTCCCATAAATTTATGTCCAAACCCAAATGTTTTTAATATAATTTTTAACGCTGGCCACTCCACGCAATCAAAGGCTTTGAATATATCCAATGCTAATAATCCTGCTTTTAAATTCCTTTTTTTATAATATTAATTATATTTATAACTCTCCCAATTAAATTAGGCATTTTCCTACCAAAGATAAATCCACATTGATCTTTTTTGATATATTTAAAAATAAATGTACCCATTCTTTTTGCCATTATTGCTGTAAATATTTTTGCATCCTGGTTTATTAAAGATATTGGTCTATATGATGCTGGATCCTTCAAATCCTTACCTGGCTTCTGTATTAAAATAACCAAGGACTGATCCCACGATGGCGGAGTCATTCCTCCTTCTATCATATTATTATATAATTTTTTTTAATCTTGGTATTAAAATATCCTTAAATATTTTATAAAATTCCGGCACCAAACCATCAATCCCCAGAGATTTACCTCCTTTTAGTTTATCAACAATTCCCTCAATTTCTTTCTCAGTGACCAAGCCTTCCATACAATCTCTATCTTGCTCATCCAGTCTTATTTTCCAATTTCTTTCTACATATTCCTGAATCTTGTCTTGTGATACCGCGTCTGATGTATATAATTCTTTGTAAAATTCCTGGAAAGTAATTAATTTATCTTTCATTAAATTACATCTATTCCCTGACTTATCTCTTATTGTCCCTATCGTATTCTTAGCCTTCTCTGACTGCGTGGATCTGGCCAGCATCTTTGAATTTCTATTATTATATTCAAAAAAATCTCTCTTTAAATATAACAAATTCTTTTGAACTTGTTCTATATCTTCTTTCTCCAATTCCTTTTTTTTTTGCTTGAATTTGGGCATATAACCGCTTATCTTTTGTCTCTCTTAATCTCTCCTCTAAACTCTTTATCTCTTCTTCAGCCTTTTTATAATGTACTTCCTGTTGCTTTTTAAGTGTGGACATTTCTCTAATACAAATCCCTCTTATTACCGCTTTCATAGTATCCCATAATAACCCCTGCGAATTAACCTCTTTTTCATTTATCTGGCATATTTTCTGCATTTCCTTTTTTATTTTATCCACTGTATTTTTATTTTTAAAAATTCTTCCATCCAGTCTCCATCTCTTTGCTTGTTTATAATCCTTCTTCATTTTAATATCCATCATCATTAATGCATGGTCTGTGACCTTAATTACTCCAATATCGCAATCTATTAGTTTAGGTACCATATTCTTGATATAAAAATAAAATAAATCCTTGAATAACTCTTAAATCTAGGTGAGTAAAAAGTATATTTTCTTTCTTGCCCTTTTAAAACTCTCCATACATCCATTAATTCCTTCCGCTCCATTAATTTACCTAACTCCGTCTTCCCCTCCCCTCTAACATCTCTTATAATGTTATCCCTATCTTTCCCTTTATCGAGTACCATATTAAAATCTCCTGCCATCACAATATTCTTTTTCCCCACTTCTCCCACCATATCGAATACTTCTTCAAAGAATTCAATTTGTTTCCCATTTGGAGCATAGACATGATCAAAACAAATTCCTCCTCTTCCATCGTGCAGTAGATTATAAGGATCCTTCCATTCTTATCTTTCTTTACACTTTGAATATTAATACCACATTCCTTCCCTTGTTCTTGAACAACATTCCTCAACCTGGTGCCTGTCTGATGTGTTGGGTTGCAACTCTCAGCATAAGAAGATGCTCTAAGAAATGAGAAGTAGCTGGTCCTAAGTTGTTCATCATCATTTCCCACAACCCCACAGTCACCTCTGCAGATCAAATTGCATATCTAGATTTTTGAGATGAAAAGTCCCAGCATTCCTGACCATGGGACATACTGACTTGCAGTGATGGGAGTTGTAGTCCAACACCTTTGGAGGGCACCAGGTTGGGGAAGGGCTGCTCTAAACAAAAAAAGAGAAGTAGGTGGCCCTAAGTTGTTCGTGATCAGTTTTCCTGTCCTCATGGTTTATCTGCTTTGGGAGAATGAGAATTTCACTTGCAGTTTCTGCCTCCTTAGGGAGGATGTGGCGTTAAGGCTTGTGAGCCTTAACTCCCAATTTCCCTGCTGTTTGGTTGGAATCTGTAGAGCCTTAACACTGTTTTTGTAAACCGTAGGTTTTTTTAAATGTATATATATATATATATATATATATATTTGCATTAGAGCCTAGGGCAAAAATACAATGGCAGGGAGATTTCTAACTTTCATGGAAGATGTTTTGGAAAGTGTTGATTTGTTGCCTTTAAAACACCAAACCTCATTCTCTTGTAGATCAATATCTCAAATAACTGTTCTTATTTTGTTAGGGTGACCAGATAAAATCCAGGTCAGGGCTCATGTAACTTTAACAGTTGTAGAGAAAAGGGAATTTCAGCCAGTGTCATTTGTATGCAATTAGTTCCTGGTGAAATTCCCTCTTCATCACAACAGTTAAAGTTGCAGGCACTATACTAGAGTGACCATATACAAAAGAAGGCAGGGCCCCTGCAACTTTAACAGTTTTGATGAAGAGGGAATTTCATCAGGAACTAATTGCATCAAATAACAGTGACTGAAATTCCCTTTTCTCTACAACTGTTAAAGTTACATGAGCCCTGACCTGGATTTTACCTGGTCACCCTATATTTTGTACTTTAGAAAAAAGATGAAAAATAAACACAACCCTTAAGAATGTATAATGTGCTAAAAGAAACTCCAGAAACATTGGTGGGGGAGGATAAAACACTTTGAAAACATTTTGAAAACTGTATATGGAGTGTGTCTTGGGCCCCAACAGTTCTCAAAACTGTTATAAACAATTTTAAACCGTTTTAAAGCAGTAGTGTAGATAGGCTCATTATCTTTACTTCATCAGTATTCTCTCTTTTGACTGGTTGGCTATTTAAATGAACAAACATGGGTAGGAAACATACTTCTTTGCCTTTACAATTAGAGACTATTTTTTATTCTTTTATTCTTTTAAAAATTATTTTAAAGTTGTTTCTGTCAACTTCATTTCTGATTGTGTGAATGGCTTAACAACTCACCACCACTTACGACACCTATCAGGGTAAAGGTCCCCCTTTCTTGCTGCATCCTTCTTTCCAAAAGCATGGAGTAAGAGCTACTCCATGAAAGACCCACTGAAATCAATGGGACTTACATTAGTTTACTCTAAGCATGATTTAGGCCAGATCTACACCAAGCAGGATATAGCAGTATGAAAGCGGTATGTAAGAGGCAGGAGCAACACTACTGCTTTATAGCAGTACTGAAGTGCACTGACAACTGTTGGGGCCCATTGACACATGCCATATACCACTTTCATAGTACTATATCCTGCTTGGTGTGGCTCCTGCCTTTTATATACCACTTTCATACCATTTTCATTGTGTTATATCCTGCTTGGTGTGGATTAGGCCATGGTCTTATGCACAAGGCCTCTGGCCTAAAGCTATCCAGTTACTTAGAATGAGCTTTATGGTCTGCCTCTTCTGCTCTCAAAAATATCATAGGCTTGGTTTCCACATGCCCAGATTTAGAATATTTAATGTGGTGGTGGCGGCAGCTTTTGAACATTATTAAGGAAACACTTCTGAACCTGTTCTATCTTGCTGGGAAGATGAGGGTGCATGCTACACACATACTTGTATACGTCTACACATAGATGTCTAATTTTTTGCAGTAATAAAAAGTACCATATTAAGTCTAGCAATCAATTTTGTCTGAATAATATTAAGCTATTTGGACTAGAAAAAAAAATACCAATACTCACAAAGTTTGCACTTAAAATAGGGTGACCATATGAAAAGGACGACAGGGCTCATGTAACTTTAACAGTTGTAGAGAAAGGGAATTTCAGCCGGCCTGCAATTAGTACCTGGTGAAATTCTCTCTTCATTACAACAGTTAAAGTTGCAGGCACTATACTAGAGTGACCAAATACAAAAGAAGGCAGGGCCCCTGCAACTTTAACTGTTGTGATGAAGAGGGAATTTCACCAGGAACTAATTGCATACAAATGACACTGGCTGAAATTCCCTTTTCTCTACAACTGTTAAAGTTACATGAGCCCTGCCTTCCTTTTCGTATGGTCAGGCTAGCTCTGTACACTTTGAAACGACTGCAACCTTTTTGGCCTGGTTCACCGTATTTCTGATTTCTCATTGAGTATTTCCATTACAGTGCTTTCTCAATCAAACACCCACCCAACCCGTGCAAAATAAATAAATACAGTGTTGAGCAAGGAAAGTGCTTAGATGACTTTCCCCAATATAGCAACATAGAAACAAAGTGTTGAACCTGAAAATATTTTTCAGTGTGTTTAAATTTTAACATTGAGCAGAACTTTCAGACTCCACTTATTTCTGGGGTTAATTTTTCTGCCTTTAGAAAGAAAATTATAGCTTTTCCTACAGGCCTACTCTGAAAATCTTTGTCTAGTTCAGGTGTGCACCAAGTTCACAACACCCATCATTTTGTCTACCTTCATGTCATAAATCAGCCTGCAACGTTCAATATACTGAACCAGCCCTTATAGATACAAAATGTGACAATCTGAATAAAAATAAATTATTCCTTAAGGGACAGCCATGAATTATATGGGCATGTTGTCAAGAAAAAAAGTGATTCATCCATGTGGTTTTACAGTGATAAGGATGTACACATTTTAATAATGAGAAGTCAGGAGGTTCCCTTTATCTATCTCTTTACATAAGTTCAAATAACTGGGGGCAGGGAGAGGATGGAACTTGGAGAGCCAACAATATTGGTTGCACAGCATAGGTTACACAAATATACATTTTAAAGGAACATTTATATTTGTAGTTGTATGTCAAAAAATGACAATATATTGACCGATTGCATTTGCGTGATATACCACAATGTGAAAAGATTCTATTGTTTTTATTCAGAGAATAAAATACAAAACAATGTGCAATCCCTCCCACAAACCCTTATTTGCACTGAGTGGGTAATTGTTTTAATGTAGAGCTATTTCCCAAATTATATTTTCCCTAAGTAGTCAGGAACTCAGTAAAAGGGAAAATGTATTTACTGCAGGGAAATAACAGTACAGGTGAGTGTAGGCTGCCCAGCCCTGATAGACAGGTAACGGCTAGAGCACCTGGTTAGCCTTGGAGCATGTGTTGAGGTATAGGTGTGTGATTCCTCAACCATATGAAAATAAAGTGCTTTTTTGAACTTCCATTTACAGAAATGTTACTGTATTCTGATGAAATAAAAAACCAAGAAAATAATCAAGCTGGATTTATATCGGATAACTATAGATTGACAACAAACAAGATCATACTTCCTCTTCTAGACACACATTTCCAAACACACATGGTCTAGCTTTCTAGAAAAGCTCAGATCAATCATAAATACCAAAACAAAGATGTGGTTTTCAATAGTATATAGCAGCTCCCATTGTGTCACTTCAGCCAGCTGTTCAGAAGAACTCAGCTCGATGGATTAGTGCAAGCTGAGCTTTTGAAGTTCCCTCAAAAGGGATATTTTCAAAGTCTCATATGGTAGTAGAGTACATCATAGCAATTTGTGTCTTTGACAATTCCCCCCACTCTCTTAATTGACTTTTCCTCAAGAGTTCCACTTACCATTTTTGTAAACGGTACAAGAGTCTGGAAAGAACTCTGCAGTGGCTGTGCCATACTGTTCATATCCCTGTGACATAATCTTATAATATCAGAAAGGAAGATAAATAATACCTGCTGAAACTCAAGCTTTTAAGTTGGACAACAAAATGTTGCTGCTTTCATGCCAGAGAAAAGAGAACAGGAGTGATAATACCAGGAAATTAATCTAATATAATGAAACACGTCATCTTGCCTGTTTTTCTTTTAAAATCTCACCTGTTTTTCTTTTAAAATCTCTTATCGGAGATTGTAGGAGCTAAAGTGATGATCCTTATGATCATGACTTGATACTGACCAATAGTGAATAAAGTAGCAATTACAGGCACTTTGTGGGAAAGTGACCACACCATACTTGAGCTCTTTATTTTAAAGGAAGCAAAAGCTGAGTGTAGCCATATGTATACTCTGGATTTAAGAAAGCTGATTTAATTAACTGAGAATTATGATAAGTAAGGTCCCATGGCAAGTGGCCCCAATGAAAAAAGGAGTGCAAGATGGGTGGGTGGTGTTTTTTAAAAAAGGAAATTTTAAAGGCACAATTACAAACAATTCCAACAATGAAAAAAGATAGAAGACAACAGAAGAAACCAATGGGGCTCCACAGAAAGCTTAGAGATGACCTGAAAACAAACAAACAAACAGGACACATATATGAAGTGGAAGGAAGGCCAGGCTACAAAGGAAGAGTACAGACAGGCAGCACAGAAGTGCAGGAATGTCATCAGGAAGGCTAAAGCTGAGAATGCACTGAAGCTAGTGGGGGATGCTAAAAGCAACAAAAAAGATTTCTTCAGATACATGCATAGTAAAGGACAGAGGAAATAAATGATGGTTCAACTACTCATAGGGTGACCAGATAAAATCCAGCTCAGGGCACTATACTAGAGTGACCATATACAAAAGAAGGCAGGGCCCCTGCAACTTTAACTGTTGTGATGAAGAGGGAATTTCACCAGGAACTAATTGCATACAAATGACACTGGCTGAAATTCCCTTTTCTCTACAACTGTTAAAGTTACATGAGCCCTGACCTGGATTTTATCTGGTCACCCTATGGCAAATTGATAACAGATGACAAAGAAAATGCCAAAGTGCTCAATTCCTACTTTGGCTCAGACCCTTTCTACACCATAGGGGTGTAGAAGATGGGAAGCAGGCGATCCCGGAAGTAGCCACTTCCGGGGTCGTCGCTCTCAATCTACATCACACGGACATGACGGCTCAGGCTGCTCCCAGGCCGTCGCAAGTCACACCTGCCATTTTGTTTTTGTTTTTTCATCCACGGAGAGTGCACGAGCACTCCTCCAAAAAGGTATTTAAAAAAACAACAAAACCAAACACATGCACAGGCCCCAACCCCCCTCCCTGCCCTCCCGGGGATGGCAAAACAGGTGCCATCCCCTCCCCTGCTGGGCACAGAGCTGCGCAGTGCAGCTCCGTGCTCAGTTTGCAGCTGTGCCCTGCCCTCTTTTGCATCTAGATACTCTAGCATAGCTCCTGCAGCTTTAACTGTTGTGATGAAGAGGGAATTTCACCAAGTGCTCCATGTATAGAAATGACACCTGTTGAAATTCCCTTTTCTGTATAACTGTTAAAGATACAGGAGCCCTGTCCGCCTTTTCATATGCCCCCCTATCTCAGGGCGTCCTAGTTACTTGGAGGAGGAGGAGGAGGAGTCCTGCAGGGGCATGACAGATAAAATGGGGAACTCTTCATGCATAAACATCACCCATATGAAAATGTGAGGATCTGAAACTGTTGATAGCTTGTCAGGTAGGTAATGCATTTAGTTTCAAATGTTTTATCAAATTCCTTAGGATCCAATACAATACTGTGAGAGCTGTTGTCTTCAAGAGATGGTTGGTAAAATGAAGGCTTCAGTGTAGGTGGAGACTCGGAGAGCACCCCCCAACCCCCCCCCCCCCCAAAGATAGGGATAGGGAGAAACCATGCTTAACGAAAATAACAAATACGAAAGTCTGACCACATACTTGATGATGTCTGCTTGATGGACACAATTATCAGAAAAATGAATCATTCCTTTTTCCAACAAATTTAAATTTAACAAATAATTATTATGATTTATAATTGCTGCAATAATTGGACTAATAACAAAAAGTCAATATTCAAGGTGTAGTTATAGCTATTAACAGCTTCTTCATCACATATTAGGAAATTTTTATTAACCTTAAATGTCTATTGCACTTTAATGGGAAATTCATGTTAAACACATCTTAAGATGAAGGTGACTTTTACACACCTTATCCAAGTCATGCATTAATATACACACACGGATATCAATGCCATGAGTGATAGACTTGAAGCTAATCTTGTATTCTGTTTGCACACGCAGTTTCTCAATAGGTCTGACATTGATCATCTGTCCATTTGATTTGTTAACCTTATAAAAGTGATTTTATACAAAATGACTGAAGGCTTGCAGTGTAATATACAATGCCACTACACATTTTACTTCTTTTTTTGCGTCATAAGTGGGGTCCCCCATTGAATGTTTAGGATTGACAAATCAAGAGAGAAATGCTGCTGCTACTCTCGTTTGTTTGTTTGTTTGTTTGTTTTTTGTTATATAGTATCTGAAGCCAAAGCCAAATTAGCTTCCAGTATTTGAGGCCTAATGCAGCTCATCTGAATGAATGGCAAAAGAAGACTGGATCATGAGCAGTAAATCTGTACAAGGTGGCAACACCTACATATCATTGGAGAAATGAAATCATCACGACTTTGCCTCTCTCACAATGAGTGTATGATGGCATACATACAGTAGAATAAATCTTTTCCTGCTGGCAACGGTTATGTAGGACAGGGCCATTCTGCCACACCCGGCCCAGGACCTGGGTGTGGGGAGGCCTTTGCGGGGGGGGGGGGGGAAGAATGAGAAGACATGCCCACTCCCTATTGGTGAGCAGGATATGGTGCCACAGGGAGGGGAGGGGTTGCGAGGCTCCCTCCCTCCCTGTACTCAGTGTGGGTTCGCTGGTTCCCTATTGGGGCCGAGTAGGAATTTTTTACTCATGTTCTGAACTGGCCATGAGTTTTTTCGCCTACTCCACACTGTGAGACGGTCAGGGTGTAGTTAAATAGGCAATTTGGGTAGTCACATAACTTGGTCGCATTTTGAATCAGGCGGATAGGAAGGGGCATCCAGAGGGGAATGAATATTGGTGAGCATTCACAGGCACTGTTGCAGTGACTGGTAATACCTGAGGCTCCTAGCTTTGAGCCCAGTGGCCTAGCTTGGGAGATAAGGGTTACCTTTGAGACCAACCCTTCTCACCTACCCAGAGCCCTGTGGCCTGGGGGGAGGTGACACCAGAAGATCTCCCTACCCCGATAGGGGCAGCCCATGGGGAGGTGAAGTAACAGTGCCTACTCACGGGGCAAGAATGTCTCGCCCGATTCGGGGGAAATTAGGGGCCTGTGGATAGGCCTATACTGGATGCCCCATAGGATTCCCTTTGCAGATGTTTAAATAAAATGTGGCCCTTGTTTAAACCCATTTTCTGTGTCTCATCTCTTTATTATCTCCCTCTGCTGTGGGTTCTAGCCCCTACTTGGCAATGGAAATCCACTGGGTGACTTTGGGCCAGTCACAGACTCCCAGCCCAGCCTACCTCACAGGATTGTTGTTGTGAGGATAAAATGGAGAGGAGGAGGAGGATTATGTACACTGTTTTGAGTTCCTTGGAGGAAAAAGGTAGAATATAAATGCAAATAATAATAATAATAATAATAATAATAATAATAATTAATGTTAACTGTGATCAGAAAGATAAGTAGTGATGGGGTGAAGTTTGGCTTGAGGAGATTGAAATACAAATTCCTCCCAGTTTGAAAAGCCTCATCCTAACAGGATGTGGGGCTAGGCCCTTTGATATATTTTTGCCTTGTATTGGGCTTGCTCCTCACCATCTACTAGGCCTCCCTGTCTTTCTTCTCTACCTCCATTAATTATCTTCTTTCAAACTTACTTGTAAGTAATGGAAGTCTTTCTTTCCTCCTCCCTTCCTCCTCCCTTCCATCACTGGACTCAAGAGTCCAGAGTCTTGTCAGAAATAGTTCTCCGTGGTTCATTTTGCTGGGACACTGCTGTTGCAACTTTCTTAGGCACCCAGGCAGAAGGTGAGAGGGATGGATGGATGGATGGATTGGGGGTGGCATGTATGTAAAAAGAGAGAGCTTGCTATTGACCCTGCTGTCATGTTCATAGGGATGGGGGATCATTGGGGTATGAGTTAGTGGGAATTAGAACTTCCTGTAATCCACTCACCATTGTGATTGATTGATTTTGTTATTATTATTATTATTATTATTATTATTATTATTATTTTGGTAAGCTCTCAAATTTTTGAGTTTTTTTTAAAGCATCTACAAGGAAGTAGTAAGTGTAAATCCAGGAGACTATTGTTGAAACCCTCTGACCCTTGGTTTAAGGCTCACTTAGCAGTAATAGTTCAGAGAGGTAAAGTAGATACATCTTGGAGTTCAACCCCAGGGTTTAAATCCTTGCTTTGTCAACAAGCTTATTGGGTAAAGCAAGCATGATAATTCAGCCTAACTTACTTCACAGATTTGTTCCAAGGATAAAAATGTGTTGTGGGAGAGAAGGAACATGATGATGGTGGTGGTGATAATGATGATGACAACGATGATTTCAAAAATCTATATTCAGCTACTGAGTTTCTTGGAAGAAGGATATGGGGTAAATAAGTTAGGAAAGCATTGACTCTTCTGAGTAGTGCCACAACACAAAATTGCCTCCTTTTAACCAATAGGAAACTATTTCAGCCCCCACATGATTGTGCAATGTTGCCATTTCCACAGAAGCTGACAACAGATGATTGCTACAGCAATGGTTATGATAATCCACACTGATTACTTTAGAATGGGGTTTTAACCTATAATTAAATGGACATACTGACTGTATCGAGATCCTTGAGAACTTCATAGTAATTAACAATAGCAACAAACAAATCACTCAAAAATATAATTAGAAATTATGAGTAATTATTGCTTGCAGTGTTTAGAGTTAATTGAATGCAAGCAAGATATGCAGTGCATATAATTTCTGCTGAGAAATAACTGTGTATGACTGAATTCTCTAATGGTATCTCCATGAGGGAATGTATAAAAAGTCACAGTTATGGAAAATGCCACCTTACAAATGGTACATCATGTATTTTAGTAATATTTCAAACTGCACTTCCTTAAAACAACAAGAACACATTCCTATGAAAATAAATATAAAATGTATTTAGCATACAAGCGGTCTGCATTTTTTGTCTTTGCTCCTTTACAAGACAGCACTTCAAAATAAAATAGAAATAGTAGCAGAGTGTACAATTAAATTCATATCCTATTCCCAGCGATGGAAAATGGATTACCCATAACTCTACCAGTTCTTTTCAATTAATACATGTATGAACTTCATTTCTGGAAAAAAACATACATGAACACTGAGTTGATGTTCCTTTATTTAAATTTAAAATCTATTTTAGCTGAAATGTACATGATTGGTCGAAAAGAACTAGTTTCCCAAATATACAGGATGAACTTACAGAACCTCAGTATCAAATACGGAGCACCATATTGCCATCGACTGAAGTAAAGAATACAATACTCTACTACTTAAAATTCACCTTGTATTTTGCTCCCCCTTTTACATGAACCAGCAGCTGCTGTTTATTAGTAGTTACTACTGTTATTTACCAATAGGGACAGAGATTAGGAATTTTCTGAATTTTAACCATTAAAAACCTCTGTTATAGCCCTGACAGCATTAGCTTTCTAAGAGTTATTTTTTTAAAGACGTTGTTTAAACAAACAAACCTGTAACAGCCCAAACTCTATCACCTGTTACTCTTTGGTGGTAAATAAATACTAGAACAGGTGCAAGCTAACATAAGGCCTAGACTTTATCCATCTAATCTAGGGATGAATACGACAGGCCACCATCTGCTCCAATGTACACCATAGGTAAAATACAGCTATATAATGTAATCATTTCAAATTTCAGTTGCAACTTACCATTTTATTTTCTAGGCAGAGCATGTTGTGGTGTCTTTCTAGGGCTCATGACCAATTAACTGTTTTCATTCTGAATTTCGGCTGCAGCCAGTTATGGAGGGAGAGCGCCTCGGTCACTAAGGAAACCTGACGCTGAAGGTTTAGTGACACTATCAAATGATGAAGTACTGACTGTGAAGGCTGCCAGCGTACAAGAGGGAGGAGAGTTTACCGATGAGGAAACAAAATAAATGGTGTTTCCAGTTCCCTTTTTGGAAAGTGAATAGATGCAGTAAGTTCTATACTTCCTTATTCTTGTTCCTATTGGGAATAGTCACATTTAACAGATATTCATATTGTCATAACTCAGCCAATAGAAATGTAATCTTTCTGTCAGCTACAGGAGCAAGAAGCTAATCCTTCTAGAACTACATCTCTTATGTCAAATTTATTGGCATCCTGCACTGTAAGTTTAGCTGTAGTATATACTTTCTTGTAGGACTTCCCAATTCTTTAATAACACTGTTAATATGAAATTCATACATAGAACCGTTTTTCTCTTGATAGAAATAAAATCCACAGAGGACTCTGAATCCACAGTTTGAAAAATCTACTCCACGGATTTGACTCTTTGATCCAATTTTAACATTTTTTTAAACTGAAAGCAACCTCATTTTATTTATGGACTATATTACACTAATTTGGTCAATCATCTCACTGGTTCATTTCAAGTATTTTAAATGATGGCTTAAATCATTTAAAATCTGTCTCCTATACAGATCTAAAATGTTGTCTTGTTTTGTTCTTGATGTTTTTAATGGGGAGGCCGGGAGGAGGGGTAAATTTCCCAAGAGTTCTCAGTCATGGCATGAGATAAGAACTACAATTCCCAGAGGGCAGTACAATAGGGTGCATGTATATGTCAACAGTTTACATGCACTGACATTGTGAGCCAAGAAACAGATGAGCTTTTTTTCTGAATGCTCGCTGAGAGAACTTGTAATTGCCAAGGTGATCCTGAATCGAGCTGAGGAGCTTCCGTTCATTGCTAGTATTTGCTTCACACTTGACATAAACCCACTTTGTTGGAGCTTTTTTTCTTTCAGAAGGGAATGTGGGAGTACATTTGTCAGGCAATGACATCTGATCTTCCCTTTGAATGATTATGTGAGTGACATATTGTATATGAAAACTATAGTGCCATAACATGCATTCTTTCTATGAATCCTAAGTTATTGGAGTTGCTTTATTTAACTTTTCAGGTACTTTCATATTTTTATAGTGCTAATAATAATAATAATAATAATAATGGTGTTGCCATGATACCTTGCTGTGTTACACATGTCAAATAACATCCCACTTGACAGGACTGCCAGTGAAATTAATGAGCTTAGTTGGGAAAAAAAGTGCTGCTAAGTATGAGCAACTGAACTTGGTCTATTTCCTAATGCAGAATTGACTGGCAACATACCATTTATTTACATGACTGGTTTGTCACATCTGACCTTTATCAGGATTTTCTGCATCTGAAGGGCACAGCTTTTATTTTATTTATTTATTTATTACATTTGTATACCGCCCCATAGCCGAAGCTCTCTGGGCGGTTTACATAGGATTAAAAACAATTAAAAACAATATACAAAAATTAAAACAGCAAAAACATACAACATACACACAATCTGTACATTTAAAAACCACTACAACACTTCAAAAAAGCTACAAAAACAAAACAAAACAAACCCAGGCTCCTCAGATATTGCCAAATGCCTGAGAGAAGAGGAAAATCTTGATCTGGCACTGAAAAGATAACAATGTTGGCACCAGGCAGGCCTCGTCAGGGAGATCATTCCACAATTGGGGGGCCACCACAGAGAAGGCCCTCTCTCTTGTTGCCGACCTCCGAGCTTCCCTCGGAGGAGACACTTGGAGGAGGGCCTTCGATGTTGAACGTAGTGTTCGGGTAGGTTCATGTCAGGAAAGGCATTCCATCAGGTATTGTGATCCCAAGCCGTGTAAGGCTTTATAGATTAAAACCAGCACCTTGAATCGGGCTCGGAAACATACAGGCAGCCAATGCAAGCGGGCCAGAGTAGGTCTTATATGTTCGAACCTACTGGTTCCAGTTATCAATCTGGCCGCTGCATTTTGCACAAGCTGCAGCTTCCGAACCACCTTCAAAGGCAGCCCCATGTGGAATGCATTGCAGTAATCTAACTTGGAGGTTACCAGAGCATGGACAACTGAAGCCAGGTTATCCCTGTCCAGATAGGGATGTAGCTGGGTCACCAACTGGAGTTGGTAGAAGGCACTCTGTGCCACTGAGGCCACCTGCGCCTCAAGTGACAGAGATGGTTCTAGGAGAACTCCCAAGCTACAAACCCGCTCCTTCAGGGGGAGTGCAACCCCATCCAGAACAGGTTGAACACCCTCCATCCAGTCAGCGGAACCAACCACTAACAGTGTCTAAAGTCTTGTCTGGATTGAGTTTCAGTTTATTAGCCCTCATCCAGTCCATTGTCGCAGCCAGGCACTGGTTCAGCACATCCACAGCCTCACCTGATGAAGATGAAAAGGAGAAATAGAGCTGCATGATGACAACACACTCCAAAACTCCAGATGACTGCACTCAATGGTTTCATGTAGATGTTGAACAGCATGGGGGACAAAATTGACCCCTGCGGAACCCCATACTGGAGAATCCACGGGGCCGAGCAATGTTCCCCAAGCACCACCTTCTGGAGCCGACCCCCCCAAGTAGGAGCAGAACTACTGCAATGCCTCCCTCTCCCAACTCAGCCAGTCATCCCAGAAGTATACCATGGTCGATGGTATCGAAAGCCACTGAGAGATCAAGGAGAATCAACAGAGTCACACTCCCCCTGTCTTTCTCCCAACAAAGGTCATCATACAGGGCGACCAAGGCTGTTTCCGTACCAAAACTTGGCCTGAAACCCGACTGAAATGGATCCAGATAATCGGTCTCATCCAAGAGTGCCTGGAGCTGGCTCGCAACCACCCGCTCCAGGACCTTGCCCAGGAATGGAACATTTGCTACTGACCTGTAGTTATTAAGATTTTGAGGGTCCAGGGAAGATTTCTTTAGGAGTGGTCTCACTGCCGCCTCTTTCAGGAGGCCTGGGACCACTCCCTCTTGCAAAGAGGCATTAATCACTTCCCTGGCCCAGCCAGTTGTTCCATCCCTGCTAGCTTTTATTAGCCAAGAGGGGCAAGGATCCAATATGGAAGTGGTTGCACGAACCTGTCCAAGCACCTTGTCAACATCCTCGAGCTGCACCAACTGAAACTTATCCAAGAAAGCAGGACAAGCCTGTGCTCTGGATACCTCACTAGATTCACCTGCTATAACACTGGAGTCTAAGTCCTGACAGATGCCAGAGATTTTATTCTGGAAGTGCCCAGCAAATGTATTACAGCGGGCCTCAGATAGTTCTACCATGTTCTTGGGGTCAGCATGTAAAAGCCCCCGGACAACTCTGAAAAGCTCCGCTGAGCAGCAGGTTGATGATTGAATAGTGGCAGCAAAGTACTGTTTTTTTTTTGCTGCCCTCACTGCCCCTGAATACAGCTTACCATAAGCACTTACCAGTGTTTGATTGCATCCATCAGGAGTTCGTCTCCATCTGCCCTCAAGCCGTCTCCTGTTTTGTTTGATCACTCTCAGCTCTAGGGTATACCATGGAGCCATATGAGCTCTACACAGGAGAGGGCGCTCAGGAGCAATCGTGTCAACTGCCCAGGTCATTTCTGCATTCCACAGATCAACCAGGGTTTCGACAGGAGAGCCAGCCCTATCAGCCGTGACAGAGGGGTTGATGTAAAGTCCCCCACTTTCAGATCCCCATGTCCTGTTGAAAAAAACCAGGTCTAGAGTGTGCCCTGCTACATACGTCAGGCTGATGGCATGTTGGGACAGTCCCATGGTTGTCATGGAGACCATGAAATTCTGAGCTCCCCCAGATAAAGTGCCCTTGGCGTGAATGTTGACATCCCCCAGAACCAAGAGTCTGGGGGACCTCAACATTACACCAGAGACCACCTCTGTCAGCTCAGCTAGGGAGTCTGTTGAGCAGTGGGGTGGGCGGTACACCAACAGAATCCCTAATCTGTCCTGTTGGCCCAACACAAGGTGCAAACACTCCAGACCAGTAGCCACATGGACAGGGAGCCTGCAGAGGAGGATGGAATTCCTCTAGACCACAGCAACCCCCCCTCCCCGGCCCTCAAGTCTACCCTGAGGCTGAACCAAGTACCCCGGTGGGCATAACTGGGAGAGACTAACTCCTCCCTGCTCTCCCACCCAGGTCTTGGTTATACATGCCAGATCGGCTGCCTCATCCACAATTAAGTTATGCACTGATCTGGCATTTAAAAGCAGCACCCAGAGGCCTGAGGGCTGGCTGATAAGGCAACCAACAAGCCTGTGGGTGTGAGGGGGACTGGAACAAGGCACAGCCATTAACTGTCTGGGCCTTGTTCCCCTTACCTGGCAAGTCCTCCTCACAACGCCATATCTCCCTCTACCCGTCACTACACTGATTGTGCTCCCCTCAGATCCCCCCCACCTGGCCCTGTAACCTCCCTCCCAGGCACATAGCTCAAGCCTGGGGAAAGGGGGGGGAAACAAAACAAAAACAAAAAGCCAGCAGGCAGCAGGCACACTCCTCTCCTCCTGGCAGCAGGCCTCCCTCTCCTGCAGGTTGATGGCTTTCCCAGGCCCCCTCAGCCAGCAGCTTAAATATCCCTCCCAGGAAGGGAGGGGGACAGATGCCTAAGGTTCACAACAACCCTGAGAAGTGCTTGAGGCTGAAATGTAGTAATTTATCAAGTATTGGTGGCAGTGTCTAAATATAGTATTAGTTGATTAATCTAATGATTAAAGCTTGCAACCCTTATAATTTATATATTTTAGAGTGATAATTCACTTTATAGCAGCTGATTCAATTGTGCTTTTCCAATTTCTGTACAACATGCCAGGTAACCATCTGCATTGTTTACACTCAAATGGAAAAACGGATGGCTGGATCCACTTCTGAAAGAGGAAGTTGAAATTACTGCTAGCAAATCATTTGGAGGCCCATGAGGCTGGGCTGCACCACTGGCTCCTCCTGACTATCGTCCACCATTTTTTTCTTCAAATGGTGATGGCATCAGCATCTTCTGAGGGAAACCAGGGTGGAAGGGAGTCAGATTCTTTTAAAAGAAGTAATGCTATCTCCCCACCCCAAACACTTGCCAAAATTACAGAACTTGTCATCTTGGCAAGTTTTCGGATTGGATTCCCAACCCGAAAACTTGCCAAAATGTAGATTTTGTCATCCCTGTGACAAAATGAGAATTATTTAGGCTCATGGACAAATGCTACTTATAATTACTATTACAATATTTTATCTTTAATATGCCTTATCCTGAAATAAAAATGCAGGGTACTACTGCTTTTTGATGCCTCATCTTCTCATTTTCATGTGAGGGGGAATCATTCAAGTCCTGTTCTGACCCAAGTGGTCTTCTTTCAAGTTTTTCTTGTTAGTGGAAATGTTAGTGGATCTTTAATGTTGTCATGCAATGCTTACATGCATTAGAGTGATCGTACAAGTAAAGTTTAGCTACATTACTGGTTGTTGTGGATAAGTGTGTGGACTTTATTTCTGTTAATGGTACAGCACAAAGAATGTCATCAGACAAGCATTTTCTAGCCATTCATGGATGCTTGCAGGTCCTTTTGATGATGCTGTCTGCCTCCCGCTCCTTCTGCTCGTTTTTCTGTCACAAAACAAAACAAAGACCTGGAAAATCTGAAGTTTTGGGGGCTGCAAAAAGCCTTGCCACCATTTCCTGCTGTGTGCAGGAGAAGCAGCATAATAAAAACGCCCACTGAATGGGCCACGTGGTCGTTGCTTCCTTCCTCTTTCTTCCCCATGTGAAGAAAGACGAAGCTGCTCCTCCCTATTGTGGGACAGAAGCAGAAGGCAAATCGATGGTAGGGAAATGCGATCCCCCCTTCTGATGATCCTCACAGTCTGCTTATGAATGTGAGCACACCAGTTTTATCATTGAGGCTTGCCCAATGCCTTTTGCTCAAAAATGCATTGCAAATCGAGCTATTATTTATAACATCAATGTCTTCTTTGTTTGCCTTCTAAATGGTAAATGCACAAATTTCCACAATGGTTAGACAAGAGTTGAGTGAATTCATACTTACCTCCTACACTAGAACACCTTCCTTCTCCCCCTCCCCTCCTCTTCCTCTTCCTCTGCCTCTTCTCTTTGTTTTTCTTCTCCTCTTCCTTCTTCCTTGTCCCCTGCTACTTGAGGGTCAGAGGCAGTAGGAAATCAGGAGTATATTTCTAGGGAGGTTGGACATGGTGGAGGCACTGTTCAAGAAAAGAAATGCAAGAGGTAGCTGTCAGAGCTCTCCAGCAAGATGGTGGGAGAGATTTGTCCACAAAGTTGATATCTCAATTGCTAACTCAAGAGGCAACCTGCTGCAGTCACTGCTAGATTGGCAGCTACAATATGACTTTAAAGGTTATGCAGGAAATCCATGAGGAAGTCTTCTCTCCCTCATTCTCTCCCTCTCTCTCTCTCTCTCTCTCACACACACACACACACACACAAACTTACTTTTAAAGCCACTTGGCCAATGAGCTTTCACATACACCCCAAGGGCAGTAAGATATAATAATAAAATGTCAGAAATTCCTGACACATTATCCCTGTAAAACCAAAAGATCAGTTTCATGTACTGTTAGAAATGGCTACAGATTTCATTTAGCTCTTTGGAGAGAGAGAATAATATTTTACCTTAAGGATATTTGTTTTATAAAATGAGATGAGGACAGTGGAGGCTCTAGAATATGAGACTCTGGGGCCTTTTTATAAAGTTATTGTCAATTGCACTGATGGAATATTAATAACACAGTAATATAAAACTCTCAGATATGCATTGTCATTTAACACAGTGTAATTTTAATTACTTTCCTCTCTTTCTCTTTACTAGCTCGTCCTTTACTTACATTTTAGCAATAAAATTGCTCCTCCCAACCCTTATGAAGGGAGGGATTTTGCATCCTGCTTCTTGGGGAGAAGCAAGTCAGGGTGCTGGGCACACCAACCGGATGCGGACAAACCAGTGAGTAAGTTACTGCCAACTGGATATTCAAGGCCAGAAATCCCATCTCCTAACACGATTCATACAGTCCTCCTACCTCAAGATTTGAGTTGGACCCCAAGTCTGCTTAGTGTTTCCTATTGATTATCATGGGATTTTTTTTTAAAAAAATCTTTTTACTCTAACTCCCCCCATTCTTTGTCATCATAATTGGATTATATTTGCTGTCATAGTAGCCCTTAGAAGTGGAATACACACTCCAAATGTCAGAAAAATAGGTACTGTGGATTTTGTGAGGGATGTCCTGGGTTTTTGGGGGTGGGGGTGGGGGGGAGAAGCATATTGCACCCCAGTATGCCCCCATCTGCAGTTTCAGTGACAATATGTGTCAGAACTACATCTACCACAGCATTAAGGGCAGCCATTGGCTGCTGTGGGAGAAACAGGATCTGCTGGGACTCCCTCAGCAGGATATGAGGTGAGGTGGAACTCCACAAGATGGAAGAGGTGCATGACAGGTTGAGATGTATGGATAATTTTAGTGTACCAGAGCCATGGTTGGGTCATTGGTGGGATCCCATTTTGCAGCTGGTGGTACTGAAGCACTTTCTGAGGGCCACCAAAACACTGTCCTCCTCAGATCATCCCCATGATAAAGTATCCAGGGTTGTTTAAATGGGCACATTCAGGGGAATCTCTGATCAGGCTGCCAACTTCAAACTAGGGGTCCAGGATTGGTATAATGGAACTGGCTTAATGGTTCAGTTGGAGCTGTGGTGCCAGGAAAGAACATTCATGTTGGCCATCATGCATACCCTTAAGGTGAAGGGAACTTTTTGCACCACCAACACCAGGATGAGGTGGCATGTTGTATTGGTGGAGAAGGTGGAGAAGGCCCAGGGGAAGAGGCAAATGCCACCTTCTCCACACATGACCAAATACTGATGTATAATAGTTGTATCTGATTATTTAATATAATTTTAAGAAGAAGAAGAATGTGAAACACAGAAAGAAAAATAGAGCAAGAATAGGATTCCAGTTCCAAATAATCAGTATTCCTAGAGGGGAACAGTGTGTTGAATTGAACTGCCTGCCTCCTGAAACTAGCAGAGAAAGCAAAACTCACACACCAAAAAGAAACCAGAAGATACAGGGGGGATGTGTCTGGGCACACAAGCTCAACAAGGCGCAAGGAATGAACCTTAAGATTTACTGTTGCTCAGGGAATAATAACTTGAAATTCATTAAACTGGAATTCAAATTAAAAGAATTTCATGAAAAAAGCTGGTGGGAATGATGATGATGATAATATATAATAAATTGTAATATATAGGTTAATCATAATGCAAAATGAATTTAATGAAATGAGGAACAGGAAGAAAATGAAACCAATTATTTTTCCAAATTATTTTTCCAAATTCATAATGTGAAAAAAGCATGTTGAATTGAACTGAATGCTTCCCGTATGCATAACTTGCAGCAAAGTAACACACACAGAGAGAACACAAACTGACAAATACAAAAGTGAAATTTATTTATTTATTTATTTATTTATTTATTTACTTCATTTCTATACCACCCAATAGCCAAAGCTCTCTGGGTGGTTTACAAAAATTAAAAATGTAAGATACAGCATAAAATAGAATATAGAAGCTTACAACCAGGATATAAAAATACAACCAGGATATAACTGATCAGTAATGCAGAGATTTAAAATACAGATTTAAAACAACAGAGTAAAAAGACTAGGATGGTAAAATGCTAAAGTATTGGGAAAATAAAAAGGTCTTCGTTTGGTGCCAGAAGGGGTACAACTTAGATGCCAGGCAAACCTCTCTAGGAGCTCATACCACAGCTGGGGTGCCAAAGCAGAAAAGACCCTCCTCCTGGAAGTCACCCTCCTCACTTCTTTGGCAGGTGGTCATGGAAAAGGACCCCCGAAGATGATCTTAGGATCTGGGCAGGTACATATGGGAGGAGGAGATCCTTCAGATAACCTGGCTCCAAGCCGTTTTGGGTTTTGAATGTTAATATACCAGTACTTTGAACTGGGACTGAAGATGGACTGGCAATATAAATTCATTACATTGGGATTGAAAATAAGGAATTTCATGAGAAAAGCTGGGAAATCAATGATATTTATGAGAATATTTAAAAATGATTACATTACTAATGAATAATAAAATAACAATGATGACACAGTAAACTCACTTAAGTCATCAGGAATAATTTGCTTCCTTATCTTAACCCGTGGCATTTTAGTATAATGCACCTACCCTCTACAGTATCATCCTAGGGCAGGACCTCAGGACCAAAGTTTAGGGCCCTACAGCTTGGGGGGGGGGGCTCCAAATAACCAACCAGAAAGTGGCAGTATCGGTACCTGGGCCACCTGGGCATGGCAGGGCTGACCTTGGTCATCACAGTATCCATCCTTTCCTTTCATTACTGCAGCCAACCTGGCATGTACATAGTTTAAGCTGCTCACTTTATTAGTTTTGCTTCTAAAACATATTATCAATTTCTACGATAAAATGCTGTTTCTTCCCAGGTAAATGTGCTTAGCGTCACGAGTAGCAGAAGCAAACTCCATGCTATTCCTGTACTCATGATGATGCTATGATTTTAAAATGTTTAAAATGCGAAACTGCATATGCTCATGATATTTTTTGTTTTTATCATGATTGGCAAACAAGGTATTTTTTTTGTGGGGTAGGGGTTGTTGCTCTATCATTTCAGGAATCTAGAAGCAGTTATAAAGCATGTGAGGGTGGTGGTGTGTTTATGTGTGTGAAGTGAATAGAAATGTTAGTTTTATACTTCACAACTGAAGTAATACAAAGGGGGTCATCAAACAAACGTATTATCACACGCTTGCTACTGCCCACTCATGGTATTTTGCACGTCATTTATATGTCATCCACCTCCCACACACCTCCTGTTCCTTGCTTTTTTTTCCCCATCACAAAATGGATGCCTTTGAATCTGACTTTTTTTTAAAAATGGAATGTGCCACCATTTTCTGCTGTGTGCAGGAAAAGCGACGTGATAAAAACGCCCCCTGAATGGACCACATGGTCTTTGTTTACTTCCTCTTTCTTCTCTGGGAAGTAATAGGAAGTAGGGGTGTGCACGGACCCCCCGGATCGGATCGGGACCCGGATCAGGACCTCCAATTTTGTCCCGGACCGGTTCGGACAAAATCGGAGGCCCCCCGGACCGGATCGAGTCCGATCCCGACCCAAAAATCGTACATTTTTGGATCGGCCGCCATTTTTTTCCCCATAGACTTGCATTGCAATGCAAGTCTATGAGGAAAAAATGGCGGCGGGTGGGTAAGGGGGGGCCTAACTCCCTCCCCCCCCGGGGCCGTCCGCTGTGGACGGCCCCGGCAGGTAAGCCCCCTCCCCCGCGCTCCATACCCCCCCTGGGGCCGCCCGCTTCCATCCGCTGGCGCCCGCGGGCGCCAGCGGATAGAAGCGGACGGCTCCGGGGGGGGGTAAGCCCCCTTCCCCGCCACTGCTTACCTTCTCGGCCCGTCCGCTCCCGTCCGGCACCGGCGGCTACTACCAGCGGGCTCCGCGGCCTACTCTCGAGTAGCGCGCCGGGTGATGACATCACCCGGCGCGCCACCCTGGAGCAGGCCGCGGAGCCTGCTGGGAGTAGTAGGCGCCGGCGCCGGACGGGAGCCGCTGGGCCGGGCAGGTAAGGGCCCCCCTCCCCCCTCCGCGCGCCCCCTCCTCCCCTCCACGCACCCCCTCCTTACCTTCCCGGCCCGGCGGCTCCCGGCCGGCGCCGGCGCCTACTACTTCCAGCAGGCTCCGCGGCCTGCTCTAGAGTAGCGCGCCGGGTGATGACATCACCCGGCGCGCCACCCTAGAGCAGGCCGCGGAGCCTGCTGGGAGTAGTAGGCGCCGGCGCCGGACGGGAGCCGCCGGGCCGGGCAGGTAAGGGCCCCCCTCCCCCCTCCCCCATCCGCGCGCCCCCTCCTCCCCTCCACGCACCCCCTCCTTACCTTCCCTGCCCGGCGGCTCCCGTCCGGCGCCGGCGCCTACTACTCCCAGCAGGCTCCGCGGCCTGCTCTAGAGTAGCGCGCCGGGTGATGACATCACCCGGCGCGCCACCCTAGAGCAGGCCGCGGAGCCTGCTGGGAGTAGTAGGCGCCGGCGCCGGACGGGAGCCGCCAGGCTGGGAAGGTAAGGGCCCCCCTCCCCCCTCCGCGCGCCCCCTCCTCCCCTCCACGCACCCCCTCCTTACCTTCCCGGCCCGGCGGCTCCCGGCCGGCGCCGGCGCCTACTACTACCAGCAGGCTCCGCGGCCTGCTCTAGAGTAGCGCGCCGGGTGATGACATCACCCGGCGCGCCACCCTAGAGCAGGCCGCGGAGCCTGCTAGTAGTAGTAGGCGCCGGCGCCGGACGGGAGCCACCGGGCCGAGAAGGTAAGCGCCCCCCTCCTCCCCCCCCCCGCTGTCCACTTTCATCGGCGGGCGCCCGCTGGCGCCCGCTAATGGAAGCGGCGGTGGGCGCCAGTGGGCGCCCGCCGATCCGCCGATCCGCCGAACCGGTTCGGAGCTTTTTCGGACCGGTTCGGATTGGATCGGCCGATCCAGCTGCGGGATCGGAAATCGGATAATTTATCCGATTTCCCACTGGACCGGACTCGGATCGTGGATCGGGTCCGATCCAGTGCACATCCCTAATAGGAAGTATTGTGGGACAGGAGCAGAGAAGTGATTTCTATTCCCCCCCCATCTGATGACGCTCAAAATGGCCATTTAAAGCACAAATTCCCCCCATAACACCATTAAGTCACAGCATCCAGGACATGGGCTTTCTCCTGGTGGCACCCAATTTATGGAATGATCTCCCCCTGGTATTCAGGGGGTTCCAACTATATCATGCATCAGACACCCATTAAATACCAATTCTTCACCCAAGCCTTCCCTGAGTGAATGTGCTGCCCAATCTGTTTGTTTGTGCCTGTGGTGTTGCACTGATTTTAATCAATGTTAATGTTTTATATAAAAGTTTCAGCAACTTGTATGTATTTTAATTGCTTAGCTATATATATATATATATATTAAAAATGTTCAGCGGTATAGAAGTCTATGAAATCAATTGATAAAAATAAGTCCAGGGTTTGAAATTACCTAGCTGCACAATTGGGCCTGCTCTCTATGTCGTTGAACCTGCCAGGTGCAGCCTCCTTAGTGCACTGAATGGAATTTCTCCATACACACTCAGCTAAACAAAATTAGTACCCTTCCTGCTCATGTGGAGGATTCTAAGCACATTCTGCCAAATGTGTGATAATTCCCCCATCAGACCTTCTTGTTCAATATTGACACTGACTGGCAGTGGCTCTCCAGGGTTTCAGGCAGGACTTTTTCCAGTCCTACCTGGAGTTGCCGGAGATTGAACCTGGCACCTTTGGCATGCAAAGTATGTGTTCTGTTACTGAGCTACTTTGGATATTAATCTTTGGTGATAGACTGAGGGAGGGATTCTTAGCCCAGGAAACAGGGGTGTTCCATTATATTTTAATTTCAAGATGAAATGCTTTTTGTTCTTGTTTTGTTATTGAAGATGATAGTTTGCTACCAGTTACATATGTTATCTGGGGCTACTGTGCCTTGCTTAGACTGGAGACCTGTTCCACTCTGATAGGCTTCTAAATAAGTGTATTTCAGAAGCATCTTTCATTTTGTTTATCCGTCATTTCCCTCTAAAATATATGCATTTCATTTGGCAACAAATGGGTTTTATTACACAGTGTATATAATTTCCGTATGTGTATCTGTTTCCTAAGATGAATTATGCTCCTAATGGCACCTCAGACTCTTCCTTCTTTAAAATTAAATCAAGCACTATCTGTTTATCTGTGTCTGCTTTCTCTCATATATAATAATGATGGCAAGGAAATGCATTTTCATCATGTCCTTCAGAAGAACTAAAACATTCTCTTTATATCCAAAAGTTCATGCTGATATGGCTGCAACTATAATACCTTTAACACAGAAAGATTGAGTACAATGACCTCCCTAGGCCCTTCCCCCAAAGAGAAATAATAGTCAAAGCTTGAAGTTCTATTTCTCAGCATACCTAAAGCTTTGATAAACAATGCCTGCAATGTTCTTTACCATTTCCCTACAATATTCTTGGGCTTACATTATCACTTCTCCATTGTTTGCCCCATGTACTTCACACATTTTCCAACACATTAATGTTCTTCCCAGACATCTCGGTAATATCTAGTTTAGATTTTCATTTTTTGTAAATGAAGGGGTCACGATTTTGATTTCAGAAGAGTTCGTACTGCAGAATTCTTTTTCAATAAGACTTTATTTTATGGGAGATAGAAGTTTCTTTCATGAATGACACGACATTAGCATTGTTTTAATGACAGAAAATGAAGAAGCTGTGGTAGTAAAATTTTATGTGACAATTAAGGAATGCAGTGTAACCCTTATAGTGATGGGTGAACTCTCCACAGGTAGATAGGGACTTGGTTTGGTGATTATATGAACTGTCTCTGTGGGTATTCAGGAAAAAACGTCAGTTTTCTGAGAGTTCTTCCCCGAGCTTGAAATGTTGGTGAATGTTGGTGATGGTGCATCATACATGTGGGTTACAAGGATGGAAATTGGTTCTGTAACCAAATGCATGGGTATTATTTCAGGTGTGGGCAGAATTCAGCATTCACAGCAAGTAGTGATCTCCAGAATGACCCAAGTTACTGAGTGTTGTTGTGGCATCATCATTATTATTAATATTTTGTCCATATAATAAATATATAAAGGAATCAGTGTCATGAAACAACCCTGAATTAACTACATCTCAATAAGCCCTGGTTATGTATATAAGCCCTTACATACTTTTGAATGTTTGCCCTGCTTCCTTACCATTAAAGTCTTACTGGCTTTTCATAGCAACAGAAACAATGGTAATGGGGAGGACCTGTTGCTCAGGGGTAGAGGTCATTCTTTGCATACAGAAAGTCCCAGCGCCAATCCCTGACTTCTCCAGGTTGAGTTAGGAAAGACCCTTGTCTGAAACCTGAAGAGCATTTCTACGCCAAGGAAAAATCCCACAACTTTTGTCACACAATCATGACATGTTTCTTTTACAAGAGCTTCCCTCCCACCACACTCCCTTTCCCCCTTTATTCACAAGTTCTATATGTTATATTTATACTGCCACGAGGGTCTTTCCTACCTCAGCCTGGAGATGTCAGGGTCTGAAGCTGTGACCTTCTCTGCATGCAAAGGGCCCTCCCCATAACCACCAGAGTAGATAACAGAGAGACAGGTATAAGGCAGCTTACTGTTGACCTTTCCCTGGTCAAATATCACAACAACAAGCTAATTCTATCTACTTGGATTCTCCTTTGCAATAATTTTTAAATTTTTGTTCACTGGATTTCACTCCTACAGGTCAGATCAACAGAACATGGGGATGGAGGGGGGAAGTTGCCACTTCCCCAAGACCAAAGGATCTACACATTAACATTACTGATGTGACTGGGAAGACAGCTGCAGGAATCTGGCTTTGAGGTGGAAACTATACTGTTAAGGTTTTGTTTAAATTTGTTTTTAAACTGGCTCTAAGGCCATTTCTACATTGGCCATTTATCCCTCAACTGGCCTTGGGTTGTCCCTGTGTGTGCAAATGATGCACAGGGATTCCTGGGGGTGGGGATTTGCACAGGTTTTCCATGGGATAAGAGATCCCTGAGAAAACTCGATTCTTCCCACATTCATGGGAACATCCCGAGGCTGCGGGAGGTGTGGGCACCCATCCCGCCTGGCGCCTGCTTACTCGTGAGTACGTGGGCACCTGAAATGGGCACGGAGCTGCGCCACACAGCTCCGTGCACATCGGGGAGGGGGTGGCAGCAATTTTGCCACCCGGGATGGCAGGGAGGGGGGGTGGGGGACCCAGTTTGGGGTTTGTTTGTTCGTTTTTTTAAAAAAACTTACTTTTGCGATGGAGTGCAAGTGCGTTCTTTGGAGCCTTTAGCAATGTATATATATATATATATATATATATATATATGGCAGGCCTGAGAAGAAGCCGGGATGTTACGTTCTGATTTGGACAGGGGAGGACGATCCCAAAAGCAGGTACATCCGGGATTGCCCCCACTCCTTCTACACCCATAAGTGTAGAAAGGCCCTAAGTTGTGTGAGTTTGACTTAAACAGTTTCTGCTTTTTCCTTACTGTCTTTCAAGAATGTGTGAAATGATCTCTGCTTAGTATATTTTAGTAATAGCAGTGACTTGACCCAGCTTTGCCATGGTTTGGAATAGCCCTTTGTTTGTGACAGTGAAGCCTTCAAGCAATGTTATGCACATGTCAGAGTTGGACACATTGAGCCCGCCCCATCTGAGTGAAACCATGCCTACTGGCACCCCAAGGCACAGCCCCTGCAATGTTGCACCCATGGTCCAGAACCCCTGAGGGAGGGTTCTGCCCATTCTGTTCACCTAAGGTAGTAGAATACAGCAGTGGGGAGAAGTCCCTTGGATTATTCCCCTCGACTTCAGACTGATCCAACTACAAAGCTGTGCCCTGGCTAGCGACTGAAGATGGCACCGCAAGCTTCAAATACCTGGACATATTACAATTAATTAATGCATTTTACAAACCAAATAACCCTGAGGTTCACACCTCTATGATCCCTGTAGTATGCATGACAGTTTCTGGTATTACACTCTTGGAGCTATGGTGTGTGTATATATATAATACACACACACACACACACACACACAAACACACACACACTTTTACTATGATAGAAGTTATAGCTGATCTATCAATATGGAACACACTGTGGGGACTGTTGAAAAGGAAAGAACCTAAGAACTAAAGAAGAGTTCTTTTAGCAGGATCTACACCACTGCTTTAAAATGGTTTATAAAAGTACTGACAACTGTTGGGGCCTAGGACACACTCCATTCACAGTTTTCAAAGTGTTATATCTTGCTTGGTGTAGATCTGGCCCCAGTCAGATCAAAAGCTTCTCTTGTTCAACACCCTGTTTCCCAGAGTGGCTAAACAGATGTCTCTGGGATGCCCACATGCATCGCAGAAGGCTTTAGCTCTTTCCTGTTGCCTTTGAATGCATGGTAGCATATATCCATCCAACTGGTAGCCACAACATACAAGAGAAAGATCATGTATGTGCAAGCTGTCATTATGCTGTTATAGTCTTGTTGAAGAATTGTCACAAGAATAGAACATTTTCAGCTTGTAACTAAACTCAATTGGGGGGGGGGAGGAATCTTAGCAAATTCTATCTCTTCAAAACCAACCAACCTGTTTTCATTTGCTTATCCATAGAAGCAAATTCAATGCTAATTTGCTCCAAATTGTTTTGGAGGTTTTCAGCCACTATTAAGAAAATCAGTTTGTGTACAATTGTGATTAATTAGTTAATGTTTGCTCAATACTTTGTCACTGAAAAGCACTGTCTAAATGTTAAACATGTACGTTGTACAGAACACAACCAAAATAAGAAGTACTTAGCAACGTGACCTGTGATCACATCTTCATGACTGTGATTAATAGAACACAATGTAATATCTTTAAATCCTTGCACAGGCAAAATTAATAATGAATGATTCACAAAATAATTTCCTGACATTTTCAGAAACTTAATTTAAAAAATCATAAAAATAGTCGCAAAGGCTTATGCATTAGTCCTAATCTTATGTTTTCAAAAGTATTTAACTTGAAATGCTATCTGGTAGCTACTGAGATCATCCAGTTCATATGTTTTACAGACACTGCATCTGCACGATAATAGCAGTATATTTTTCAACAGCTTTGATTTACCACAAGCACTTGTAGAAGTGGTCCTACCAGCTCCCACGTGATTTCTTCTGTGTGACTATATATACATGGCTTCTCTGCATGCTGGATTTCAGAGATGGTTCCATAATTAATGTCCTTATCTGAATGCATTTTCACTTCGAGCTCCATCAGACAAGTATTTTATTGCACGCTCGTTACTGGGCACTCACGGATTTTTGTGGGTTCCACTCCCAGTATTGTCTGCCTCCTGCATGACTCCCACCCCTTCTAGTGTGATGAAAAAACACCCCAATAAATCCAATTTATTTTTAAAGATGGAAGTTGTTGTTTTCTCCTGCTGTGTGCAGGAGAAGCAGCAGGATCAACATGGCCCACTGAATGGGCCGCACATACGTTGTTTACTTCCTCTTTCAAAAGAGGAACTAATGAGGGACAAACGCGTGGGTGGAGAAGTGACAGTAAGCAAACACAATTTCCTCGTGTGATGACACTCTTTGTTTATGTCCATAGTACTGATTGTGTCCATACCTGGAACTAACTGCCTTCATTAACACAAGAAGAAAAACAAGAAGGGGGGAAAGTGGCACAGTCAAGAAGCTGTTGTTCATGTCCTATTTGTTTTGAAGCTTCCTGGTAATTTTAATGGGCCATGTTTAAAGTAAGTGGCTCAATTCGGATGACACGATAGTCAATGGTGGGGTAATAATCAACTTTACAGTTGTTTATCTAGGGGGTACTCCCCACACAACATGGTAATAAATAATCAACTGTGTTGTGGATTAGGATCAGCGCTGAGTTCACCATGGCAGCATTCGGATGACACAATAGTCAAAACAACTGACGATTGTTTCCCCCACACCAGTTGTTTATTGTGTCATCCAAATTGAGCCAGTGTGTTTTATTCCTATATAATCCTATACATTGCATCAGCGAATAAATCTTTAGCATGCTGCTTCTGATTGTACCATAAAACAATCTGTAACAGTTTGCCCTATGCAGGTTGGGGCTAATTACACAATCAAAGAATCATAGAATAGTAGAGTTGGAAAGGGCCTGTAAGACATTGAGTTTGGAAAACCTTGCTTGGAAAACCTTCAATGCAGACAGGAACAACAGAGACTTAGGATGAAAGGGTGGGAAAGAAGAAGGAAAGATGGGAAATTGGCATCAGGAATCATAGAATAGTAGAGTTAGAAGGGGCCTAGAAGGTCATTGAGTCCAACTCCCAGTTCAATGCAGGAATCCACCTTAAAGCATACCTCACAGATGGCTATCCAGCTGCCTCTTGAATGCCTTCCTAGGACATTGGTTCCATTGTCATACTGCTCTAACAGTGAGGAAGTTTTTTCTGATGTCTAGCTGGAATCTAGCTTCCTGTAACTTGAGCCCATTATTCTGTGTCCTGTACTCTGGGATGATCGAGAAGAGATCCTGGCTCTCCTCTTTGTGACAACCTTTCAAGTATTTAAAGAGTGCTATCATGTCTCCCCTCGGTCTCCCTTCTCTTAAGGCTAAATAAGTCTCACATTGATTCTTTATTGTCTTTAACAGTGCAATCCTAGGCATGACTACTCAGGAGTATATCCTAATGAGTTCAATTGTTCATACTCCCAGATAAGTGCATTTAAGTTTACTGCCCAAACCAGGGTCCCCAAGCAGCACCTGCAGGTGCCATAACACTCATGAGGGGGTCCCCAAAGTTGTGTCTGCAGGCACCTGCAAAACTAAAAAAAAAAAAAAACACAACCATTTTTAATTATATATGTATGTGGATTTGTATGTATCCATATCAATGAATACATCTGAAATATATACAGCTTTCTAGCAATTATACATCAACAACAGCAGAGTAAATTTCTCAGTAAATATCCATTTGAAGGATATTCATTCAAATATTGAATATGATGTAAATTCTTCAATCCAAAGCATGGTGAGCATTTATCAATCTTTTAGCTGTCAAAAGGGCACACAGAATCAATTTACACTGACCAATTGTTAATTTCCATGAAGCAGGTAAATAATGTAAGAGTGTGCACATGAGTGAATATTAATGTCCAAAATGTATCTGTGTAATAACCTCCTCCCCAAAAGAAGCAACTGTTGGACATTTCCAAAACATATGTTTAAAAGAAACATTAGCTGTATTGTACTGCCAGCAATTAGCCAAATTAGCCAAATTAGACAATTAAAGAGACGTTGTGGTGCACAATAGACATGAAACGAACATTTTTGCTGAATAAGATGCAGCCTAGGATCCATAGATGCAACAGGTAGATGCCAAAGTGGTGATCCACTGATTGGGCATTTTGTGATGGTGGTCACAGCAATTTTTCAAATTCCTGAATGTGTCCATGGGTCCAAAAAGGCCAAAATTTTGATTTATTACCATTTATGGATGGGCTATACATCATAGTTTCAGATAATCAAATATATCTTTTTATGTTTATTCTAGGGGTGTGCATGCCAAAAAATATTGTTTATCATTATCGTCATTTTGGATCAAAAACATTATCGTCTTCATTCATATCGTAGGTGAACCACCTACGATAATTATCGTGAAAAATGATATTTTTTGCAGCCCTATTTTTAAAGAAAAAATGCCTATAACTTCTGTATTTTAAAAGTTAGAGGATTGAAACTTGGTCATAGTGCTTATGGGGTTTGCCTAAGTATGTGTATGAAATTTGGGATCGATCCCTCCAACCCTTGATTTTATATGAATTTATTAAAGATCGTTTCCGTTCTTACAGATCAGAATGACAGCTCACCACGTGCGTTCATTCAGACCTGTCAGAACGGAAATGTTCTTTAAAAAATTCATATAAAATCGAGGGCAGGAGGGATCAATCTCAAATTTCGTACACATACTTAGGCATACCCCATAAGCACTGTGACCAAGTTTCAAGCCTCTAACTTTTAAAATGCAGAAGTTATAGGTATATTTATATGGCAGTCTGATAAAATGATAAAATCGCCCGAAAATTATCATCTCCGATGATTATTGTAGGTTTTTGTATCGTATCATCATCGTTAAACACATGCACGATAACGACCCTATCATATTTTTATCGTACATTTTAACAATACGATACACATCCCTAGTTTATTCTTACTTCTACTCCCATCAGGCATTGCCTCAGTGAGGAAGCATGTGAGCTAGAATAAACCAAGCAGAGCAGCATGCAGACTCCCATGTTGTTGTTCCCCACCTCGATCTGGAGGGAGAGGCGGGCTACAAATAAATATTATTATTATATTATAACCAGAGGCTGCAGTGGGGTTATCTTGTTTGCAGCACAGAAAGAAAGTGGGGGAGATCATTCCATATGATGGGCCTCAGTGGGGAGATCATTCCATAACTGATTGGCCACTGCTGAGAAGGCCCTCTCCCTTGTTGCCACCTTCCAAGCCTCCTTTGGAGTTGGCACTTGGAGGAAGGCTTCCGATTTTGATTGTAGTGTCTGGGTAGGTTCAGGTCGGGAAAGGCATATATCAGGAAATTATTTCCAACAATGTTAAAGAACAGGCTAGATGAGTGTGACTGCTTCTATCTGAAAACAGACTGCTTCTTTTTTTACTTCAAAACAGACCTTGGTGCTGCTGTTTCGCTTTTACCGCTCTACAACCTTGTGCTTCGTAAAGGGAAAATGCTCCCGTGAGATGTAAGGGGCAGATAGAAGCAATCAGGCTACAACTGCTAGGAGAAGCAGCATATGAGGCAAGCAAGCAGGTCTAGTATACATCAGACACAAACAGGAGGAGCACCGTTCGAGTATAATGGTTGCACTTTGTGTTCCAGTTATTTTTCCTTCAGGCGGGGAGAGAAATTTCATCAAATTTCAAAAGGGCTCGCAAAAGCCCATCTCAGCTATCTCCAAGGCCTAAGACAAAAATGGTGGGGACATTGACTGGCTGCAGTTCACTCATCTCCCTTTTCTGCACTGTCATGCCTTTGTTAAAAGGGAGACATTGAAATATGCATTAAAATAACAATATGGGAGAATAATGAAAATTGTATATATTATTTGTACTAACACTGAAATGGTCTTGATACACAAACAACACCGATATCTTACTGATCAACAGTTTTGTTCTCCCAGTATCTACCTATGCTTTCTGACACAAATGTTTCCTCCAGGGTTCTTTTCATTGTGCTGTTTATAATGGTCCTATACACTATTTGTATCTTGTAGATTTGTAAAATCACAGTTGTTTTTAGTCACATTATTACAGGAAACTCCTCTCTGTGCTCATCAACCAGTCCTCAGAGAAAATTAGACATTTATGATGTCACAGTACAACCAGTCTGGGTGCTGACTGGTGTGGGTGGCATGGCCAAACTGAAAATCTCGGCCTTGATTTGAGCTATATTTGATCAGATTTCAGCAAAAAAGAAAAATAAAGAATACCATATGAATTATAATTGCCTTCTCTAGAGTATCTATCTATCTATCTATCTATCATCTATCTATCATCTATCTCAATCTATCTATCTATCTATCTATCTATCATCATCTATCTATCTATCTCTATCATCTATCCTTTCTGTTGGATATGCAATGGGTTAATTTTTCCCTTACTAAGTTGAAAAGATATTCATAATACATTTCTGATGCCAAGATGACAGTTTTGAAATGCTTATGATATGATCAGATCAAAACAACTTTCCACAGTAATGCTTAAAGGTGAAAATGTGGGCTTTGATATTGTTCTTCCACTAACAAGGCCATCTCCCTATAAAAATGTGAAGTTGATCACCAGTCTTTGGCATTAAAGAGTTTCATAGAAAATCCTTCACATAAATATGCTTTTTGAAAAAAATATATGCAAATATGTCTCCAAAATATGCATTTGATTTAAAGAAATGCAACAATAATAACAACATGAAGGTGAACTCCAGGACATACAATCTCTGAGTAGATTATGGCCATAACTTTGACTAGGAGATTTTTGTTCCAGAAACAGTTACTGATATAACAGGATATTTTGTGGATTAAATTATTTATGTGCATGCTTAGTGAAAATCAAGAAGGGAAAATGTTGTCTACAAAAAGCCCATGGGTTGGATCCAGGATCTGCTTTCCATTGGCAGAAAGGCTCCACTCAATTGAGGTGCATCTGCCCAATTTGGGGGATCCCCCTTTCTTCCCACACCACAGGTCATCCCATTCAGCAGAGTCTCCCCACACTCTGTAAGAATTTCAGGGAGCTGGATAGGTTGTCATGGAAAGAAGGGGGTAGGGAAGTTCACTTTTGTCAGTCTAGGTGCATGTACCAAACTTTAGAGCCATCTCAATTTCCTCACATCTTCCAACTGTTTATTTTTTTCCATCCATCCACAATTCAGAGACTCTGATATTGTTCAATTGCATATTGCTCTAGGGTAGACTGGAAAAGGACTGATATTCCTGTAATTCTAGTCTGAAATTGCATTACTTCAACTGGAGTCAGCATCCCCCTCAGAACAAAGGTTGAATAATTTAAAATTAACAATATGTCACAATTTTCCTACTGTCCATCCTTTTCTTTTCCACCCACTCCCTGCCCACCCCTGCTGTCAGCTGCAGAACAACACAAATGGTTATTAATTTCATATTTCTATTGACATAAAACAAGAAACTGTTTGTAATGGATGTATTTCTCCATCTTATCCTGACTAGAAAATCAAAAAAAGGATGGCACTGCAATACATTTATATTGTAGTTAATTTGAGGTTTCACATATGAGTTAGCAGAGTTGCATTATTTATACTTTGCATTCATTAATGTTCATTGTGGAACAGTCTACAAAAACGTTGTTTGTTGGGGTTTCTATACACTTATCAGAAATGGGTTTAAGTGAATATGGGGATCATTACAAAGAAAACAGAAAATGTCTGTCACTCCTATGTGAGCCTAAATAAGAGCAAGGTACTACGGAATATGGATTGGCTTCAATAGTCATTACATGCTACTTGCATAGTTTCTACTTCTACTTCTAGTTTCTACTTCTAAAATATTTTCATTCATCTTTTGCACATTAACAGAGTAGAAGATTATTAACCCCAAGAGTAGAGATCTATAAAGTACATTTTATTTATTTGATGAAACGTGTATTTGAAAATATGAGCACTACTTTAAAATAATTATTGCCTTGTTTATTTTAGCAGTGGGACAAATTTATCATTCTGAGAGCTCCCCCTTTCTACATACTTGAGATAAATGGTCCAAAATGAAATAAAACTTAGTTAAAACATTTTTTAAAAATTAGTTCTCTGCTTCAAGGAAGAACTTTACAGTGACTGAACTTCTTATTAACAGCTAGTGTTCTTGCAATACATATCCAAAATCAAAAGAATAATTTGGTTGTAATGCATATATAATACATCTTGCATTTTCAAGTTGCTGCCACTGCAAATATCTTCTTCTCGTAACCTGAGACTGGTTTATTTCAGTGGCCTTACAGTGACTGGGGTCACACGATTACTGCAGCAGTCCACCATGGTTTATGTAACATAATCTTAAACAGCCCATGGATTATGCAAGACTTCTTGAACCTTGCATAAGCCACCGTCGCTGGGTTTGTATAACATGATAACAGTGACCGACCACCACAGTTTGAATATTCAGAATGGCCATGGCTTGAATATTCAAAATAAGCCATGGTGGGCTGCAGCGATTGTGCAAACTAGCCCTCTGTGTGTTTGTGTGTGTGTCTCTCTCTGTGTCTGTCTGTCTTTAGATCTAGAGACATAAAAAGAAGACCTCTTATGGATCGGACAAAAGGTAAATCTAGTCCAATATGCTTATTCCCACAGTGGAGAACCGTGTGCTTATGGGAAACCAGAAAGCTAGACCTGAAGGGAAATTTTCTGCAAATCCACTGCAAATTCAAGTACATAGTGTTACATAATGACCAAATGAAATTTTCACAGCAGGAAGCAGTTCTAGGATGGGAGGAAGCAAATTGCCGTGAAATCAATGGAAGGGGGCTTGCTGTCCCTCTTCTTTCTCAGATGCATCCATGTGGAAAGGGTGTTAATGGAGGCAGTTCTGAGAGAGACGTGAAGTGGCACTTAGGCCAGATCTACACCAAGTAGGATATAGCAGGATGAAAGCAGGATGAAAGCAGCATTTAAAAGACAGGAGCCACACTACTGCTTTATAGTGGTATTGAAGTGTGCTGACAACTGTTGGGGCCCATAGACACATACCATATACCGCTATATTCTGCTTGGTGAGGTTCCTGCCTTTTATATACCGCTTTCATACTGCTATATCCTGCTTGGTGTAGATCTGGCCTTAGACCCAGCCAAGCCAATGAATTGAGTCTTGCTATCCCAGATTGTTGCTGGCTTTGAACTCCAAAATCTCATTTCCAAGCCTGTCCACATAACACAAACTATGAAAAGGAATGTAAGCAAACATAAAGTCTCCAGTCTTGTGTATCCAAACTCAAGAAAATCAACAGCAGATGTAGCAGACATGTAAGACTTCCTCCAACCTACTAAAATAGTCAGGGCCCTCCTGCAGCCACCAGATGGGAACCTGGCAGTTAATTTCTTTCGGAGTAGGGTGAGAGAAGGACCTGAGCAAATTTTGGAGCATTTTAACAGTCTCAAGAAATTTATATTGCAGTGGTACTAATTTTATGTTCTCAACGTCTGTAAGGAAGACTTTTGGAGAAAGAGAACACTGCTCCCTAGTATTTTGCTGTTAAATGAGACAAAGGCAACTTAATATGTTATCTGAATTCCACACAAAATGTTAAGAAAACAAATGTGCATTTTGTTGACTTGGATGTTTGCAATTTTCAAATTAATCACATGTACTATGGAAAAAGAAAGCTTCATTGTGGAAGCTGTGCTAAGCAGTACTACCAATTTCTCCAGTTAAATCCAGCAAATGTAGGCTGTTAAAGCCAGCAAAACTCCACAAAGGGCTTTATTTCATCATAATTGCTAGTTATTTGCTACATCCAGAAGGCTGAAAATGCCCTACTTGAGGCTTTGAAGCCACAATTACAGCTACAAATTGTAATCGCCTCAAGAAGTCTACAATGGGGGTAAGGAGAACATCAGGGAAAATGAAGATTTATGTTTTATTTCCATAAATAAATACTTAAAATGAGTTTTCCATTACTCAGCTTTTGTTTATATATTTTGAAATGCTGATGTTCAGAAGTTATCACTACGGTGATATTGTTACACCCATTTAGTATACTGGGTGTAACAATATCAGAAACATCTACAGCACAGTCTTTGAAAGTTAATTAAGTTTTGCACAAATGGGATCATGATGCATGCAGATGGTTGCCCATAACATTGAAGAGAATAGGGAAATCGTTGCTCATGTTGAAGCTCTGTGTGTGCATTGGTGTCTGTTCCCACATGCAAAGGGGGTAGATAGGATTGATAGGCTAATAATACAGATGCTTGTGATATTAGTATATGGTTAACACCTTATCCACTGCACCGTAGGCTTTCTAGAAGTTATTGCTCTGAAGCTGCAAAACTTTTTTCCCTGAATGAGAGAAACACCCCAATCTCAAGCATGATTACTTGAAAGTAAGCCCCACTGAGGACAATGAGGCTAACTTCCCAGTTAGCGCATACAGCCATGTGCATCTATTTCAACATAGGAGCCCATGAAAGATGGGTTCTTGTGGACTATTAAAATTAAACAATGTTGCTACAAACCTTATGGAACTGTTTATTTATGTACATCACATTTTTTCATAAGAATAAAGTTGAAGAAATCTCTTTTTCTAAGGTTTCCTATGAATGCCAGAGGGTTCTATACCTAGGAAATATGGTTAGAAGAGGGCTTCTGTACACCTTCTCCAGGGACGAAGAAGTAGCAGTGGCCATTTCCTGCACAATATATAAGGCAACATAGCATAGGTTCTCCTTGTAGTCACACACTATTTTCCTTTGCCTGCGGTGGGGATGAAGCTGTAGCCTCTTTCTGTCAGCATCTTCATGAGATAGTCTGTGAGGTCACGGACAGCCAAACCAAGTCACAGGGGCCGCCTCTTCACGGCTCCTGTATTGCATCGCACCAGCAGAGGCAGGCAGCATGACTCGCATTTGCGCTCCTTCCACCCATCTACATCAGAAGGAGCATCGTGCTGGTTTTTCTTGCCGCCACCGTCACCGCTGCTGCTCCTCTTCAAAAGGTTATTTTTTAATTATTTCTTTTGTAAAATGGGGGGGGGAGTGGGGGGTGACTGCGAGGCATGGAGGTTAGTTTTTTATTATTTTAGTTTTTAAAATGGGAGAGGACTGCGGAGGTGTGGAGGTGGTGCAGCAATCTTATGGCTCGCTGGTCCATCCCCTTCCCTGCCAGGCCCATGGTGACTAATCAGTGGTCACCATAGACTGGGCAGGCCTCCCAGAAGCTCCAGAGCAACAGCAACAGATGGCAAAAGTCATAGTTGCGTCCCTCAAACCTAAAAAAGTCGGGCTAAATACCTGACTTTTTTAGTGCAGAGCAAAGCCCGTTTGCCCCTAGGTGGCTTTGCACTGGCGGCAGCGTCATGTAACCCAAGTGCCGCCACTACGAAGCCATATCGACGGAAAGTGTCCATCTAGAGCTACCCAGGATGGCATGAGGAAGGGTATAACCCTTGTAGATGGTACAGTGTGTATGACACCATCTCTGGAGTCCATTATTACGACAGTGGTGTGACCAGAGGCTCAGGCACACGAGGTCCGGACAACATAGCTTGCTGTGCACGTGACTGGATCATTGAATGTCTCTGTGCCGCCACAGCCTCAAACACCAGGCCTAGACGAGCACACCTCTCTCAGGCTAAGCACCACCTGAGGGAAGGGTAAAAGATGCACCACTTTTCCCTTATAGCAGAGGGGAAAAGGGTGTTAAGGGTTTTGAATAAGGTTCTCCTGTGAGTATGTTGTCTGAAAGTGTAATGATATGTGTTTGTTTATTAAACTTATAGAGCAGGTTACAAAGCCAAGCTGACATGTGGTTTGTGGTAGCAAAAATAAAATAAAACGTTTATTGTTGTTAACAGTTCTTTCAAATCATTTTAACACCTGCCTATTCTTAACACTTTTAATAATTTTACTAACAATCCTAAATCCTTAACTCTCACACACTCCTGACTAGAACACACACAGCTATCATCCACACAAGTAAGACAGTAAAATGATAAGATGTTAAGATAATCTAAAACTCCCCCCTCCCTCCCTTTCCCAGCATCATCAGCCACACCCACTCAGTCCAACATTCCGCACTCTCCAGAAATACTAACGCAGACATACTTAGGGAGACAGAAATGTGGGGTATCGTCACAGTCTCCAACATGATATGTGACATCTTCTCTCTGTTGCCCTTGTGTTCCAAAAGTGCTTCTGTAAGCACACAGGGTAACTGGCTGACTAATGTTTCCATCTTAAGTTAAGACAGGAAAGAATTTACTTGGTGAATGGGACTCAAAACCCAACTGAGAAAGATGGGCCATGTTGAAGCTGGGGCTGTTCTGCTATTGAATTAGGATCCCCATGGACTTCGCCATGCTTTTCACAAAGCAAAACAAGTAGATCTACCTTGCACTATCAAGGACAAATGATACAGGAGGTGTATGCAAGAATGACCGTAAATTAAATCAGTGTGAAGTCACCAAAACAACATTTATTTCAGTTGTGTGTTCGAGTTAGATACTGATATAACTGAAAGCAAAATTATATAGACAGTTCCAGTTTAATAAATTGAGGACCTAAGTATTGAAGTAGACAGTATACAAAAGTTACACTTTTCACTCATTGGCTTTATAAATGTGCTAACATTTTCTGACTTGATTATATAGCTGGTTGCCAATTATATGGTAAAATATTAAAGCATCAGAAAACTTCAATGTTTCGAAAAGCAATTTCCCCTTCCCTTTTCTTCATTTCACATACATTTTAGCTACCAAGCCATGTATATTATCCTATAAAGCCCTAAACAACTTGGGACCAGGATACCAAGCATACTGTCTTCCCTTATACACACCCAGATGACATTTATGATTGTCAGAGGAGGCCCTGCTCGTCATTCCAAAATGAAGAGAATGTCGTTATAAAGAACCTCTATGGTGGGCCTTCTCTGTAGCAGCACCCACCCTCTGGAAAACGCTCCCTTGTGTGGTTTGGGAGGCGAAAATATAACATTGTTTAAACGCCTCCTGAAAATGCATCTTTTTAGACAAGCCTTCTCTGGATTATAACTTTTTTTGGTTTTAAATGACATTTAATTTTTTTTTAAATAAAAATAAATAAATTTTGATCTTTGTATATTATGGTTATATTGTGAACTGCCCAGAGAGCCTTGGCTGTTGGGCAGTATAAATATGTAATAAATAAATAAATACTTTTTCTCATCATTGTCATCATGTTTAACGCGTAGCCCTGTCAGTTGTGTGTGTACACTTTTGCCCTGGGCATGAGCTTAAGAAATCCTATAATTAAAGCAGACAGAAAAGGGGCTTTTGTGCTCATAGAACATATTTGTAATCTCTAGTGCCAGCATTTGATAAACTTGTCTTTCCCCCTCAGCCTTTGGAAGGTTAGCCAGTACATGCATGAGCTAATCCCCATATCCCCAGCCATTACCTGAATGTTCACAAACATTCTAACTGTTCATGTGTCAGCTGAGCAATATAATGTTCTGCTGAAACAAATCATCTTTTCTATTTTATTTTAAATTTTAAATTGTTTTTCGTGTGGCCAGGAGTGCTTCCAATTAAAGCATTGGCCTCTAGTCACCTACCATATTTATTCTCTAGAGACACTCTTATGTAGTAAAGATTGCACGTGGCTGGTAGTCAGAGCTCCTTTTTGAAGTTCTCTTGTTGAAAAATGCACACGAAAATGGGCAGACATTTCCTTGCTGACTGAAACAAAACAAACAATCTCAGTCTGAATCAGGATGAACTTAGCATTAGAACAAAGAGAACCTGAGTGAAATTGAGATTCATCCATCCCTAGGGTTAAATGATGAACTAATTTGTTTCTACTTGAGCATCTACTAAAATCTGCATATCCTGCTGCCAGCACATGGTAAGGTGACATGTTTTGTAATTACATAGTTGAAGTAAAATATATGCAACAGAACTTTGTGGACCCTGTGCTATGGAAAAATGAAAGGAGAAACATGAGAGAAGATACATGATGGTATCAGATTCAGACTTGAATACCTGCAAGTTATTTGGATATAATTGAGCAGAAGCCTCCTTGTGCAGAAATTTTTTTAGACACATTGTTGGCAAGCTGTCAAATCTCTTCCATCTCACTCACAAGTTCAACCACTTCCAACAAGGTAGATGTCACCTTTAATGAAAAATGATACTGATAGATGTTAAAAATATGTTTCACTTTCCTGGTGCAATCTCCTTAGTAATATTGCCCTTAAAATGAAATAACATGGGCTTCATCTATGGCCTGTCATAGGCCAAAGAAAGAAAATCCCCTGGCGTGAATTATGGTTGAGCAGTATCAGAAGGCCTGGGCTCTTAATCACCTGGCGAGGCATGATGGAGGGATTTTCCATTATGAAAGTAATCCAGAAACATAATGTTGTAATCTCTTGGAGAATTGGGAAAACATGGTTCCACCACAGATCTCTTGACATGTAGAATTCAACTTGACAACATCTTCATCTTCCTGCCCACATCCTGCATTTTTCTAACATTCCACTTGACATTGAAAAGACAACAGAAGTATTCAAATGGCAAACATGCTGGCACTTATGTGTCTTCCTCGTCTGTAAGCACCACCCACTCTATTTGCTGCACTGCTTTTTTTTCTCTTTCCACTTCAATGTCTTAAGTGTTTTCTCTCTCTATCATCCCAAAGAGGATGTATGAGGCCAGATCTACACCAAGCAGGATATTACACTTCGAAAATGGTTTGAAAATTGTATATGGAGTGTGTCCTGAGCCCCAACAGTTGTCACTACTCTTATAAAACATTTTAAAGCAGGAGTGTAGATCCTGCCCAAGCCTCCTGCAGCAAAGTGCTCAAAGATGCTCCCATCCAGTAGTAGCAAGTCTTCAACATTGATCTGTCCTGAAGAATTTATAGGCTCAGCAAAAAGGAAAATGGGAGACAAAAGACACAATACAAATAGACCTTGGAAGGAATTGAAAATGGAGAGGAGTAATGTGTGTGTGTGTGCTGCAACCTTGAGAACAGAGCCATTGACAATAGAAATTTCAATTCTCTTTTGCTAGATATTTTTCCCTTCAATAACTCAAGGCAAAAAGTTCAGCTGCTTTTATTGGGTGAGCCCTACTGCATTTATTACTAATTGCAACCCTCTCTTACCATCACACCTTGCTGCATTGAATGCATGGAGAAGCCTCCTAAAAAAGTAAAAATAAGAAAGGGCAACACATTATCTGAGGATCCCAGGCCTGAGATGAGAATCATGGTTGACCTTTAACCATCAGCTCTGGAGTTTAAATTAGTTTATTCTCTGAGTGTTTCAGCAGCTAGCATTCAGAACTTATCTCCTGGAGGTTCATAATTCTGATCTCTCCAGGTGTCCTTCAGAAAGTCATTATCTTTTCTCTTCATTCCTCCATTCAGTCTGATGTCATGATCCAGATGCATGTGGAACTGTAGACGGAGTGGCTGAGCAAAGCAGCTTTGTGTTTCTACAGACCCCATTGCTGCTGCTGCTGCTGCTGCTGCTGCTGCGAGTGTGCAGTTGGAACTCATTCTGAGTCATTCGTTTTGTGATATTCTCCCCGCTCACTTCTATGGGACATTTCTGCTAATATTAACCACCTTATCTCAGTCTAAGATTAGCCCCAGGATGTTTCATCTCTGAACTGCTACTGATCTAGCTTTCTGTTTGATAGCAGAGAGAACTTCTCATCCTGAAAACAAGTGAGGAGGATTTTAAGATGTGTGAGTACAAAAGGAATCCACTAAAAAAAAAATAGTCCCATAGCGCTAACAGAGTACTTAAAAAAAAGAATAGAAAACTAATTCTTGTGATGAAAAGATGATAGAGATTCAGCCCAATTTTCAGAAAGCTTTTCTGGTATAAGCCCTACTAAAATGAACAAGCAGTGTTCTAAATGGAAGGTTTTGAGGCCTGGAATCTAAAAGATCAAGGATCATATGACCTGGTGAGCAGAGTTTTGCTTTAAAAACAACAACCAGCAATAACAGTTAGCTCCATTTATCCAAAGGAGCTTAGATCTGTGTGGTGTGCAAACATAATGAATACAAAATATGATCATGAAGAAGAATACAGAGTGACACCTGCTGCTTCATTTGTCAATGATATCTCAATAGAGTTATATAATCTAGGGGTAGTGAATCAGTTGATTATACAGGTGCCAGCTAAATGTTATACTAACCCTATTTTATTTATTTATTTAATTAATTAATTAAAATAGTTTTGAGCATCAATATGTTTTTTAAGGTCGGTGTTCCCCCCCAAAATATTTTACTATGGCCATGTCTACACCAGGAATATATCCCGGAGTCATCCCTAGGTCGTCCCTGTGGGTCTAAATGATGCACAGGGGACCCCGGGGGCAACTGGCGATGACCTATGGATGAACCTGGAATAATCCCAGGATAACGGAAACCAGGGATATCCTAGTTTCCCACCATCCCAGGTCCTGAAACAGGCACAGAGCCCCACGGGGTGGCTCTATACCCACGAAGGGGAGGAAAGCAATTTCACCATCACCAGGATGGCAGGTGGGTGGGTGTGGAGTTTGGCCAGGGGTGTATGATGTTCTACTGTTTAGAAATGTGAATGTGTTACAAACATTATTTGGAGTTGCAAGTCTGGGTGAGTATAGAATGAGTGGTAAGTGAGTGCTTTTTAGTTAGTTGTTTGGAGTGCCTGGATTGGTGGAGTGTGTGAGAGTGGGAGGAGCTGGAGAGCGAATGGACTATATATATGTCAGACAGAGGGAGAGCTGGCAAGGGTTGTTTTGGGTTGAATTGAAGAGGGGGAGTTGTTGTTGACTAGATTAGAGGCTAGGAAGGGCCAATGTGTTTTATTATTTTGGTGGAACTAGATTGTGGGAAAGAGTGTAGTGTAGCTTAGAGTGGGTAGAGTAGGCAGGAAAAACGTAGAATTTAGAAGTTTATATTTGAAATGTGTTATGAACAGAAAGTAATGAAACATTTAAGCATTATACTTGAAACCAATACACAAATGAACTGAGGCAACCAATAAGCATACTGTGCACGCAATACACTCTTGTTAATAAATCTTGTTAATTTCATTCAACTGATGTGGTCATTGAAGTGTACCTGAGGAAGGTACTGGTGGCAGCGGGAACTTAAATGCTTGTCTGAGGCCAGGTTGCTGGGCTGTAGAGCTGTGTGGGCCTAATAGTAAAGGTGAGACAGGAGCAGCAGCAGCAAGGGGCTAGGATAAGTTATCACAGGGGTCCTTTATCTTTTTCACCAGCTCCCTTCCTCCCAGGATGTTGTGCTGCCATTTAGATGCTAGGGGAGGATCACAGAAGCAGATAAGTCTGTGATCCTCCCCCTCCCTCTCCACCCTTAGGTGTAGACAAGGCCTAAGTCTTTATTTTCTGATTTTTTTAGTAAACTGTGCAGTCTAGAAATGCAATCAGTCAATCAATAGGTCAAGCACATGGATGAATAAAATGATCAAAAACACATGTCATTGATTTTAGAATGAATTTCTCTTTCTCTTTTATTATTTTGAAAGTTATAGATTAGATTATCCAACCTGAGCTTAATACATAAGGAGAATTCTATATTTAAGCAACAGTAACTATAAACATCATTGGCCTAGCAAAGTAAGCCCCTCAGTTTAAGTAGGTCATTAGTCATTCCATTTGTTTGCTCATTTTGTAAAACAATCTCTTTTTCTTGAAATGGAAATTCTGAAATTAAATCTGGTACCTAAATTCAGGGCATAATTGTACATGATAAATCTGAATGCCGACTACTTTCCATATCCATTTTTAAGATGGGGAAGAAAACAGATCATAATGTAACATTTGCTTTAAAGATTGAGATAACAGAATGAAAATTAGTGTCTATTAGGGGTGTGCACGGATCCCCCAGATCGGATCGGGACCCGGATCGGGACCTCCAATTTTGTTACGGATCAGTTTGGACAAAATCGGAGGCCCCCCGGACCGGATCGAGTACGATCCCGATCCAAAAATCGGAAATTTTTGGATCGGCCGCCATTTTTTCCCCCATAGACTTGCATTGCAATGCAAGTCTATGAGGAAAAAATGGCGGCGGGTGGGTGAGGGGGGCCTAACTCCCTCCCCCCCGGGGCCGTCCGCTGTGGACGGCCCCGGCAGGTAAGCCCCCTCCCCTGCACTCCCTCCCCCCCCTGGGGCCGTCCGCTTTCATCCGCAGGTGCCCACGGGCGCCCGCGGATAGAAGCGGACAGCTCCGGGGGGGGTAAGCCCCCTTCCCCGCCACTGCTTACCTTCCCGGTAAGGGCCCCCCTCCTCCCCTCCGCGTGCCCCCTGCTTACCCTGATGACTTCACCCGGTGCGCCACCCTGGAGTAGGCCGCGGAGCCCGCTGGTAGTAGCCGCCGGCGCCGGACAGGAGCGGACGGGCCGGGAAGGTAAGGGCCCCCATCCTCCCCTCCGTGCGCCCCCTCCTCCCCTCCACGCGCCCCCTGCTTACCTTCCCGGCCCGTCCACTCCCGTCCGGCGCCGGCGGCTACTACCAGCGGGCTCCGTGGCCTGCTCTAGAGTAGCGCGCCGGGTGATGACATCACCCGGCGCGCCACCCTGGAGCAGGCCGCGGAGCCCGCTGGTAGTAGCCGCCGGCGCCGGACGGGAGCGGACGGGCCGGAAAGGTAAGGGCCCCCCTCCTCCCCCCCCTCCTCCCCCCCACTGTCCACTTTCATTGGCGGGCGCCCACTGGCGCCCGCCAATGGAAGCGCCAGTGGGCGCCCGCCGATCCGCCGAACCGGTTTGGAGCCTTTTCGGACCGGTTCGAATTGGATCGGCCGATCCAGCTGTCGGATTGGAAATCGGATAATTTATCTGATTTCCCACTGGACCGGACTCGGATTGTGGATCGGGTCCGATCCAGTGCACATCCCTAGTGTCTATGTTCAGGACACCTCTTTGAGTCCCCATTTTAACCCCTATGCCCATTTTCAAGGGGGTGAAGAAATATGGAAAACAGACTATAACCTGTTGCCCTGAAGATTGAGCTATGAGAATGAAATTCAGTTTGTTTCTCTATAACCCTCCCTTTGAAATGTAAACACTTTCTCAATCTCTACACCTATTTTCAAGGGAGAGAGGAAATATGCAAAGTAGAGTGTAATGAAATAATTGAACCGTGACCTCTTGAACACTGCTTTACTTGTAATTGTAGGATTCTGTAATTATCTCATTCTCAGTGGATGAGTCTTTATTTTGTATTTTCTTCTGTAAGAATTTTTAAAATTTCAATTACAGGCAAATACACCTGCTGTGTGTGTACATATATACACATATGATTCTGTCCAGTATACAAAGAAGTCTAACGACAAACTTGGAAAGTGCTGTAACTTTTGCAGAAATGTGGAGTGTGGGAAATAACAAGCCAGACACAAAATTGGGATATAAACAAGGCTGCATTTATTGATAGATCTGCAGAAGGGGTATGCCTAAGTGGGTATTTTCTCTAATGCGGCATCATGCCATTGTTTTAACCAGGTGAGACATTTACAATCTGAGAGTGGCTCCAGTATGTTCACCACCTCTCAGGCTTCCTCCTTTTGGGGTAGGGAGGCCTTCCATGTCACCCCCCCTCTTGCTGCTAGACTCCGAGTGGGTCAGGAAGGTTAGCCTCAAAAGTAACCCTTACCTCCGCCAGATAGGCTGCAAGACTCGCAGCTGGGGAGCCTCAGGCATTACCCATCACTGCAACAGTGCCTCTGAATGCTCACCGATCCTAGCCTGCACATACCTGCCTACCCACAAATGTGACCAAATTATGTATTCTGCCAATTAACCTGTTGATTACTCCCACCTGTCTTCCAGTGTGACATTGGCAAAAAAAACACCTCATAACCAATGATAGATTATGAGCAAAAATTTCCTACTAGGCCCCCAGAAGGGCAACCAGGAAGCCCACACTGCCTACAGAGAGGGACAGAGGGAGACGCACTTCAAAGAGGAAGAGGGGAGAGCCAATACATGGGCTCTGATTTCCCTCTCCCCTCTCCAGTGGTGTCACAGGGAGTCTGCAAATGGTGTGCCTCCATGCCTCATCTCCCACCCCCACCCGCAATAGCCTCCCCATGCCCAGGCTGTGCTAGGCGTGGGAATAAGGCATTAGTGATGACATTGCTATTAATAGCTCAGTCTTCGGTACCAATTATTTCTTGGTTTGTTTGTTAGTACACAGGGCTCATTTTTTGTTTATTTGTTAGTACATCCCTTATTCAGCTACAAACTGCAGAGTCACAGAAATCAGCTATGTAATAAAAACTAAGAAGAACCACCATCTCAAACTCATAATTCTGCCAGACCTCTGTGATACACAGACCCAAAAAAATGCATTCAACAGCATGCATAGATTTAAAAATGCACATAGAAAAATCAATGGGAGAGGAATGCATACATTTCAAAGATGTGCACAACTGATATGTACTTTTGGAAAAAAATCTGTGTGGACTTTCATGTGAAAAGGAAACTGACAAAGCTTACAATCTGACATGGACTTGAGTTGGTATGAGCTTTGAGATGGAATTTGGAGAATTTCAGTGAGCTTGAGTTTTGCTAATTAGTGCGTCTGGGGGAGAGACAGTTCAAAACAGCATGATCTGACTCTCCCTCCCATTTATCTCCACTTAATTTCTTCTATGGCTGTTTACAGCCATAATGATCAACTGCCGTTTTTTTTTTTTTTACCATAGATAGGAAATATTCTTTCCTATCTTTTTTGCATTGTCCTCTGCAGAGGAGAAGCACCCAGTTTCTTAGGTAAGCCTGTCATTCCCCCCTCCATTTTTTTGCCTGGAAGAAACTTCCATACTCATGTTAGGTGAAATATTTGTGCAACACAGAGCCTATCTACACACACAGGATACAACATTTTGAAAACTGTATATGGAGTGTGTCCCGGGCCCCAACAGTTCTCAAAACTGTTATAAACCGTTTTAAACTGTTTTAAAGCTGTAGTGTAGATAGGCTCACAGTCTCACCCACTGTGACATGTATTCATCTATGAGAAGTCCTAATGACTGTGGCAGCTTTGTTGTTCCATGAGGACCCTACCCATTTTGAGCCCTGTGTTGATTTGTGAAGGTACAACTCACCGTGCCAATTAGTACAATTGTCACAGGAGTTCTACAAGTGGGAGAGGAGAGCAGGGCGGAAAGAGACAACTGGGAAAAGGATCATATTCTGATTTCCAGGCCTAAGCAAGAATTCACTTGGACTAAGAGCCGAACTACACGCTAGGTTTTTAACATTTTATAAGGGTTACAAAAACTCTTTGGGCCACATGACGCACTCCCTATAATGTTGTATATCTCAGGTTTTTTAAAACTCACTTCAGTTATATACAACGGTTTCACTTTTAATAAATCATTTTAAGTAAAATAATGTGTCCTTCCTTACCGTTTGTGATTCATGGGGGCAGTGCTTCATTTACTGGTGCCCAAATGCTTAGCAGTTGATTGGTGGGGAAGAAAACGGGGCTAAGGAGGAAGTGGGTGAGTGAACTACAACACCCACAATTCTTAGCCCTATATTCACTGGGGAATGACAGAGGAACAAAGGAGGAAGTGGGTGACTGAACTACAACGCCCACAATGCCTTGCCCTAAACTCATTGTAAAAACGAAACAGAAAGAGACAGGGCAGAAGAGTGTGTGACTGCACACACCACTTTAAAGACTGAAGAATTTTTCTCCTGTAACGTGAGTACTCAGTAATGTGGCCTAAGACATTTTAGAATGCACTTATTTGGAACGTTTTAAAATACTATTTAAAACGTTCCAAGGGACTGTGTAGATAGGCTCTAAATGAAGAATAACATCGACCTTATGGTTTTGGTGTGTTGAATGTCCCTAAATATTTATTTAAATATTCCCCTTTTCTCTCCTAAGATCTGAGAAGCAGATTCAATTATTCTTATCACAGACGTATTCTGAAACTACTACCTGCTGATCTGACTAAGGGTTATCCAACCATGTGCTCACACCTCTACATTTATATTAAAATATCACATTTATTAATGCTATTTTTAAACTTGCTTTTGTGACATATTTCTTTTTAGTTAGACAAAAAGACTCCTACATGGAGAAAATCAAAGGATTGCCAATCATCACATTAAATTTTATATAAAAATTGCTATCCCTTCTTTAAAATACACTGGTCGGATAATAATAGTATATTGTATATTCACATTTCAATGGCATATGTGTATATAAATTGTAGCTTATGTATCCTTTAAATTACCTTTAATGGTATTTTAGGTCTACACTGTATGGATAATGAAAGACCTGACCTGACCTGCTTATGAATAGGAGGGAGGGGGGAATTCTTTAAAAACAACAACACAGCTTGTGTAATGAAGGCGAGAATAATGAGACGACACAGGGTATGGATTTTAAACATGAGCCACATTTATTAATGATCTGCAAAAGGGGGTAAATACCTAAGCGGGCATCTCTCACATGGCTCAATCAGGCCATATTCTAGGATCGGGCAACCCATTCATAACCCCTGTAGTGGCACCATACAGCTCGCCACTCCAGGGGCTCCCCATTTGGTGTAGGGAGACCTTCCGGTGTCACTGCCCCCGTGCCGCAAGACTCTGAGGGAGGGAGTAAGGTTGGCCTCATAGGTAAACCTTTCACCCATTGGCTGGTGCCACAAGACTCCCTGCCATAGGTTTCAGGCACTACCTATCACCACCAATGGTGCCTGAGAATGCTCACCATTATTCCCCACACTCGAGATGCCCGCACCTAACTGCCATCGATGTGACCAATTAATACAAATTAACCTATTTAATACACCCAACCTGTCTCACAGTGTGGAGTAGGCGAAAAAACTCATAACCAAGTTAGATTATGAGCAAAAAATTCCTACTCGGCCTCCAAACGGACAACCAGAGCACCCACACTGCCAACAAGGGAGGGAGGGAGGGAGCCCAGAAACGAAGAGGGCTCTGCAGAGAGGCACAGCTCTTAAATAGCTACACCCCCTCCCAGGCCCGGTGGCGCCAAAACGAGGCAGCCTATGGCTTGCCTCCAAGCGTCGCTCTCTCGCCCCATCCGCAATTGGCCTCCCCCCGCCCAGGCGTGCCGGGCGTGGGTACGAGGCATTTCTGTTCATTGCATAAGAAATCCAATAGAAGATCTATTAATGACATTTCATTCAAATACCTTCCCATCACAAAGGGAGGAAATTTGAATAGAATAAGTTACAATAAAGCTAGATAGCATATAATAAAGATTGCTCTTCATTTAGCTCAAGAATATGGTAAAGGGAAAAGATTAATAATATGTTAATAAAATCTAGCTTTTTAAAAATTCTTATTTTATATGGCACACTTTACAAAGGATACTCAAAGCTGAATTATTTAGTATCCATTTATTCCAGGTATATATCATGCTACCATCTGCTTGCACTCACCTACTTGCCTTGGGAGGGGAGGCAGATGCATGTGTGAGTAATCAGGATAACACTCAGCTCCAGAAGTTTGTCTAAATATAGTTTGCACTTATTATTGCAGCACTGTTTTCTATACTGAATCTGTTCACTTCACCCTGGTCTGAGTCTTTTTCATGGGACTCTCATAAAGTTCAAGCCTCTGGCAATGGAATTGAAGAGGTTGATGAATTGTAACTCAGGAGTCCCTCGCTCTCATTTCCCTTTGAAGTTTCTTTTCTCCACAATGGGCATTGTAAAATCAGTGACAGTGTGTCCTGAGAGGATGGAGTGTTCTCCCACTTGTTTTGAAATATTGTCATTTTTGATGCCAGATTTGTGTTCATTTATTCCTTTCTGTAGCGCTTGGCCTGTTTGCTCTTTGCAGAATGCAGAAGGGCAATGCTGACTGAAGATGGTATATATCAATCATCTAAACAAACAAACAAACAAACAACAACCCTGCCAGTTTAAAAGACCAGAATATAAGGCTTTTTCACCTTGGTCCAAACTCCACAAAGCCAGGAAATTGGAAGCTCAGGCTGATGCCTTATCTGACATACGCAGGGGTCCATTGTGATGTTGTGCAATGTCACAAATCATGCTTGCTAACAACTTACCCCCCATGCACCCACACTTTTCCTGGGTCTTTCAGTCCCAAATCCATATTGGAAGGATGGAGCGCCTGAGACCAGTGCCACTACAAGATAAGACTGAATTACATTGGAATTCAAGTTTTTTTATTCTGGATTTTGATTTGCACCATTATATTGTTATTTATTACATTTCTCATCATGAATGAGACAAAATAAACCACTCAACATCACACCGAGATTTCCACAAGCAGGCATGCTGCAAGATTTGTGGTATTGCATTTTAATATGAGGTGTTTGGTTGCAAAAGAATGGGTTTGGAGTCTGAAAGGAAAATATTCATTCTCTACCACATTGAGATTTCCATCAGCATGCATACTGCAGGAGGAACCCTTGGTTGCTTTGCATCTTGAGATGATTGGTGAAGATAAAACACTTTTGGTGGTATGGTGTTGTAGTTTAAAAGAATCAGTAAGTGGAAGGCTTAAACACCCTATTTCAGCACACTACTTGTTTGTTTCAAATGGCATCTTCCCAACATCACTTCACCCCAGGAAAAAAAAATATGTGGGTTCAGGTGTGTGAACTCAGTTATCTAACTTCACAATCTATATAAGTCTCTGTGAGCACCTTTTAGAAGGAAAAAGACACTGTTTTACAAAAAAAATACTTAGTAATTGATTCCTGCTTAAAATCCTTATGTTCCCCATTAGGGATGTGCACGGCCATGAAAATTGTACCAGAATCGGAATCGGGATGTCCGATTTTGACCTGTATCGTATCGGATAAAATCGGACATCCCTCAAATTGCATCGGATCTAATTCCGATATGAAAATCAGATATCCAATGTGAGCATCGGATGCCTATTTTCCCCTAAAGGCTTGTGTTAGGGGAAATAAAAGGCTATAACTTCTTTATTTTAAAAGTTAGAGACATGAAACTTGGTGTCATTGCAGATGGGATGTTGCTAGTCATGTGTGCCAAATTCCAGAAACATCCTTGCAAGCATGTCATGGCTATGAAGTTTTAAAAGATCGTGCTTCTGGCTTTGACACTAGCCTATTGGGAAAACTCCAAAAATGGCGGTCCAATGCTCCGATTCTATCTGATTAAAATTGGATTGAAAAAAATTGGTTCAGATAACATCGGAGCTCATCAGACCAGCATCAAAATCAGGAATTGGATGTCCGATTCCCCCCGATTCGCTTCAGAATTGAACATCCGATCCAAGGCGATGCACAGCCCTATTCCCCATAATAATTTGCACTTTTTCCTGGTGCCTCTTAATAAACTTTGAAACAGTTTCTCTCCTCACCATCCCCAAATCTGCTTTCACATTTCTCACCATTACTGGCAGCAGTATCAGTCATAATGATTCTAGGAAATACAGCTACATACATATACCACACACCGTTATTAAAGCAGTACTACTCTCACCCTGGCTACTTGATGTCTCACTATCAACTCACCCAATAAAGTCATGGTTAAACACAGAGAATAAAGGTGTGAGCCACCTCACAGAGGATTATTCAAGAAATACAGTAAGACCCAGATGCTTCATAAGGCAATACAGGACCAGGACAACATGGAGCATCTCTGCTCACACTTATATTCTGTGAGTTGACCCGTGTCTTTACTGGGTGAGTTGATAGTGAAAAATTGGTGTTTCCTTTAACATAGCTGGGCTGAAAGCATGGCTGCTGTGATGTGATGATGGATGAACGAGAGAATGAGTTGAAGAGAAATTGGTTAATCGATTAAGGGGGTAAATTATTTGAAAAAGAACTGATTTGGGTGATCTGGATTGGGGAAGAATGGGATTTGGATGAGAAATAATTTGGCTTAACTTCTTTGAAATTTAAGTTCAGGTAACTATTTCTAAATTTGCACACACATTCTATTAAAATGTGTATACCCTTTTGTTCTTTTCAGTGGTGTGTGTCCTCTTTTTTTGGGGGGGGGCAATGTGTATGTAAGTGGCTGTACTAATTCTCACTCATTCTATCAGATCAATGAATTCAGGCCCCATACCTTCCTCCGAAATCAGAGTAGCTATGCTCTCTGCTCAGCTATGCTCAGAGGAAGTAGGAATCACAGGAAGTCCATTTATTGGATTTGCTTGATTTTTAGAAGGAAATATTCACCAAATGCTCACTGAATATGGATATCCTGAGAGAGTATTCAGAAAATATTCACCATAAATATTTTCAGAAGGTAATTTTGGGAATAACTTTGGAAGTAAGAATCAGCTATAACAATACAATGCCTTTGGGCCAAGAGTTGAAACTAAACATTTGGAGAACATTGAACAACATTCACAACCATTGCATAACATATTCATAGAAAACATAATATGAGTTTTATTTAAAACAGGGTTATGTACCTTAATCAATAAAATACCTGCAATATTGTAGTTTATAATAAATATTGATATACATAATCTTAAAGATGGAACTAGAATGGCTACTAAACAAGAGCCATTCCTTTAAGGTCAAATGCTTAGCATATCATTAGAAAATGAAGCAAAGTGATGGATATTTTGAGGAATCATGAACACAATGAAGTTCTACTAAAATACAGCCTTTTTTGAGTGGAACACAGTTCCAGTAATACACAATCCTTCCAAGAAAGTTTCTGGTCTGAAAGATCTTTGGCAGAATCCACAAAATGAGCAAGTCCACTTTTGAAAGAGTCCTAGCATTAATATATATATATATATATATATATTCATTAAACAAAAAACCTACGGTTTACAAAAACAATGTTAAGGCTCTACAGATTCCAACCAAGCACTAAAAAGCAGGGAAATTGGGAGTTAAGGCTCACAAGTCTTAACGCCACATCCTCCCTAAGGAGGGAGAAAGTGCAAGTGAAATTCTCATTCTCCCAAAGCAGATAAACCATGAGGACTGGGTGGAGAATATGATATGCAGAGGTGACTGTGGGGTTGTGGAAAACTGATCACAAACAACTTAGGGCCACCTACTTCTCTTTTTTTGTTTAGAGCAGCCCTTCCCCAACCTGGTGCCCTCCAAAGGTGTTGGACTACAACTCCCATCATTGCAAGTCAGTATGTCCCATGGTCAGGAATGCTGGGACTTGTCATCTCAAAAATCTAGATATGCAATTTGATCTGCAGAGGTGACTGTGGGGTTGTGGGAAATGATGATGAACAACTTAGGACCAGCTACTTCTCATTTCTTAGAGCATCTCCTTATGTTGAGAGTTGCAACCCAACACATCTGACAGGCACCAGGTTGGGGAATGTTGTTCAAGAACAAGGGAAGGCAGAATGTAGTTCTCCAGATGTTTTGGAATTCAACTTGTAAAAGCCCCTATCAGCATGGGCAGTTATCAGGAATGTCGCGAGTTGATGTCCAAATCATCAGGATAGATCTATTTTCTGCCCACATCTGTACTAAAGTATGATGTTTTCCAGCATTAAGATAAGTGATCAATCAAGGAACTACAAAAGAGCTGCATCACTTTAAATAAACTGTCAAAACCAAATGAAACAACAATGAATGAATCTTGAATACCTAATCCAGATAGCCCTTCAGACATCAACATTAGTTTTCAACACATGGCATAGGATGTCTGTTTCTTGAATATCAGATAAAGGATTTCTCTTACTTGTTCAGCAGTGTGAGATCAAAGGCAGAGCTACCACCTAATACTTTCATGCGTAAGTATTATTTTAAAATTAAGTATGAATTGATTTTTGTCTTCCCCATAACACATAACATGGGAGTTACAGTGTAACACATCTGGAGAGCACCAGGCTGGAGAAGGTTGACTCCTTTACATGTCTTCTCAGAAGCCAGTGCCACTGAATTCACTAGGGCTTTCTCCCAAGAGGTATAGGATTGCAAACTAATCTCATCTGAAAGGTGTTCAAGACAGCCAAACTAAACCTCTTCTGCTCCACTGTTGCTTTGATGAGATGATGTATTGTGCTGGGATTGTGGGGAGTGAACAGTATATTTTTTATAAATACATTTAAAGAAAAAAAAACATTGGTTCTTTGAAAGGCAGGCTATTGACCAAAAGTTGTAAGTGCCTGGCACATGCTCTGGTTCTAGATCTGTAATGAATAGTGCCCCTTTTGTTATCAAGAGTGCTGCTATATGCGAGATGTGTGTGAGAGAAAAGTATTGGGCAGACCCTGTATTTGGTAAAGGTATGGAACAGCATTCCCCATCCTGCTGCCCTCCAGGTGTTTGAGATGACAAGTCCCAGCATTCCTGACCATGGGACATACTGACTTGCAATGATGGGAGTTGTAGTCCAACACCTTTGGAGGTCATCAGGTTGGGGAAGGGCTGCTCTAAACAAAACAAGAGAAGTAGGTGGCCCTAAGTTGTTCGTGATCAGTTTTCCACAACCCCACAGTCACCTCTGCATATCATATTCTCCACCCTGTCCTCATGGTTTATCTGCTTTGGGAGAATGAGAATTTCACTTGCACTTTCTGCTTCCTTAGGGAGAATGTGGCGTTAAGGCTTGGGAGCCTTAACTTCCAATTTCCCTGCTTTTTGGTTGGAATCTGTCGAGCCTTAACATTGTTTTTGTAAACCGTAGGTTTTTTGTTTAATGAATTTCATGGCTTTGTGTAACAGATGACTGGATATTATACAGTTGACAACCAAGCCAGCGTCAGCCAGAATGTTATACCATCTTGACATCTAATATAAAATCAAAGCTAGTGTTATGTGTTGAACTCACTTTTAACATTAATATATCAACCAAAATGCTTGCATCTCCCTCATTTTTAAAGATAAAGAGATGAAACCTGGCATCATGGTAGCTCTTAAGTAGGGATATAGCTATGCCAAGTATGAAGCAGATCCGTTCATGCCTTGATTTTTAGGAATTTTTTAAAGTTCAAACAGAAATCTCTTTGGGGTCCAGTACCTTGAGCAGTACACGTTTAAAAAATGAAATTAAAGATAAAGAGATGAAACTTGGCACCATGGTAGCTCTGAAGTAGGGATTTAGCCATGCCAAGTTGGAAGCAGATCCGTTCATCCCTTGATTTTTAGAAATGTTTAAAACTTCAATTTAATTTTTTAATTAATTAAATGCTTACAATTCCATCATTTTTAAAGCTAAAGGGATGAAACTTGACAGCATGGTAGCTCTGAAGTAGGGATTGAGCCATGCCAAGTTGGAAGCAGTTCTGTTTATGCCTTGAGTTTTAGGAATTTTTAAAAGTTCAAACCCAATTCTCCTCTTTGGGATCTAGGGCCTTGAGCAGTACATTAAAAGAAAGAAAGAAAGAAAGTAAAGATGAAGAGATAAAACTTGGCACCATGGTACCTCTTAAGTAAGGCTTTAGCCATGCCAAGTTGAAAGCAGATTGGTTCATGCCTTGAATTTTAGAAAAAAAATTGAAGTCAAACTTTTTAAAAGAATATCCTAAAAATCAAGGCACGAACCGATCTGCTTCCAACTTGGCATGGCTCAATTCTAGGGTGACCACTAGGGTGTGGCCTAGTGGCTAAAGTGTTGGACTGGGAGCTGGGAGATCTGGGTTCTACTCCCCACTTAGCCATGGAAACCCATTGGGTGACTTTGGGCCAATTGCAGACTCTCAGCCCAACCCATCTCACGGGGTTGCTGTTGTGAGGATAAAATGGAGAGGAGGAGGATTATGTATGCCGCCTTGGGTTTCTTGGTGGAAAAAAGGTGGGATATAAATGCAATAATAAATAATAATAATAATAAACTGTCAGGATTTCCCCAGATTTCTCCTGGTTTTTGTTCTATCCTCGGTGTCAGGGGGGATTTTATGCAATAGTCTATAATGACCTGGAATTACACACTTTCCCTTTTAAGGCCACCATTAGCGTGGCAGGGGGGGAATGACATGCTTTCTGGAGGTGTGTCATTCTCTCCCACTGCTCCAATCAAGGCTTTAAAAGGGAAAAATGTGTCATTCCCAGGCATTATAGAAAAGGGCCTGATTGGAGCAGTGGGGTGGGGTGAGAATGACATGCTTTCCCCTCCTCTGCTCCAATTGGGGACTTTAAGGTGGCCCCAGAAAGCCATTTTCCTGCCCCCCCCACTAGGTTTCCTCTTTTTTGGTTTCCCAAATATGGTCACCCTACTCAGTTCTTGCACAGGCTGCATTTCCATCCCTAGATATTTACTCAAAAGTAAGACCCATTGAATTTCCTTGGTTCTTGAAAAGCAACACACTTGCTTTTAGATTTGCCAGTCTCAGCATTCTATGTGTGCTATGAATGCCTGCTCTGTCTGTCCGTATAGTTTTCTGCAAGGTCCAGCCAGGGGAAGCCAGTAAATTAAACCCAGGGGTGGAGAGTGGGATTCCCTCAAGTTCATCTGACAGCAGGTGCTATAGAACATGGACCTACCAGGAGTGTTGAGGCTGGATTTCTGGCAGACCCAGCCAGGCAACTTTATGGCCTGTTAGTCCCTCCATTTGGTAGCCCGCAGAGCACCTGCCTCATAAGGCAAATGGACACATGAGAACTGTTATTATGGCCTGCTACTTTGTTTGTCTTTAGTAGTCTGTGGTCCAGATCTCTTCAGAAGGGGGAATAGTGTTTTGTGGTTGGGGTCAGTCTAAATTATCTCCAGGGGTCCCTTACTCAGTGCCTCTAATAGCAAAGAGATTGAGGATTTTCCCCAACTCTGTTACTCCTGAAGTTACTAGGCCTGTTAAAAATAGATTTTATAACATAAGCATGAAAACAGTGAATACCCCTTTTAACTTGTTAAACCAATGAAAAAACATGCCACACAAGAAGTCTTAAGATATGAATGGTTTATAAAGAAAAGTAAATGCAAAAGAACATCAGATGCAGAAGTGAAATCTGAAACATTACTATTAGTAGTAGTAATAGTAGTATCCTGCCTTTTGCCCAATGCTGGGCCTCAGGGCAGCCTTACAAAACTAAAACATAGGCAGCTAAAACCTAAAAATAGGAATATACTAGGCTGACTATATGAAAAGGAGGACAGGGCTCATGTAACTTTAACAGTTGTAGAGAAAAGGGGATTTCAGCCAGTGTCATTTGTATGCAATTAGTTCCTGGTGAAATTCCCTCTTCATCACAACAGTTAAAGTTACAGGGGCCCTGCCTTCTTTTGTATATGGTCACTCTAGTATAGTGCCTGCAACTTTAACTGTTGTGATGAAGAGGGAATTTCACCAGGGACTAATTGCATACACATGACACTGGCTGAAATTCCCTTTTCTCTACAGTTGTTAAAGTTACATGTGCCCTGTCCTCCTTTTGATATGGTCAGCCTAAATATACAAAAGTTAAAAATATAATTAAATACTTTTCAATATTAAAGCATTTTAAACATTTTAAATACATAACAATTTAAAAGTCAAAGGTATAGACAGAGGTCTAGATTATTTGCCAAAGGCCTGGTGGAACAAAAAAGGGTTTGTCTGCATCTAAAAACACATCAAGGAGGGAGCCAGTGTAGACTGCAAAGATTAGAAAGAAAATCCATGTGTGTACACTATGCAAAATAAATGACAGCTCAATTGTTTCTAAACCTTATTAGAAAAACAGGGTGACTAGGCCGAAACCAGCGTTGTAGGCCCAGAAGCACTTTGAAAGGTTTCAACATTGTACTTAAAACTTAACACCACTCCAAACTAATTAAATGAAGTGTTTGAAGCTTTCAACTTATAGCAGTATGGACCAAACTCTTAGAAAAGAGGGAAGGAGCACTGTGTGTGTATGGGGTGGGGGTGGGGGTGGGGGTGGGGGTGGGGGTGGGGGTGGGGGGATAGAAAGAAAGGTATAGGCACCTATTCCCAGGAGAGATCTGAAGATCAGGTTGTCATGGATCCAGAGGAACCACACCCTGCTTCACCAGGGAGCAAAAGAGCAAACTGGCCTTATGAAGATAGCCCAAAATACTCTCAGAGCCAAAGGAATGCATGTTCCAGAAGAGAAAAGAGAAACTCTTCTTCTTCTTCTTCTTCTTCTTCTTCTTCTTCTTCTTCTTCTTCTTCTTCTCTCAAAAGGTCTGTGCTAGAGGCAGCGGCCATTTCACTCACCCACCCCACATTCTAAGGCAGGAGGGAGGGAGGAGAGCGACACTACTGAGCGTGTGTTGTGCTATGAGGGAAGATGGCCGCCTCATTGACTTGAATGAGAGGTTAAAATAGTCCTTAAAAGTCAACCGAAGGGAATTTTAAAAAAACGAAAAGCTTTCCACCAACACAGTCAAGGAGGAAGAAGACCCCACCACTGGATTAATTAATAAGGCTCTAGAAATTATGCAAATTGTGAGCACAAAAGTCGCAACCCGGAAGTAAATTTTACAAAAGCAGGGAGACAGGTTTGTATTCCTTTTCTACCTTAAACTGCTCTCCTTCCCTCAATCTTTCACCAATCTTCTTGAAATTTTCAGGTAATGTAAAACAAACATTTCTTTCTGGCACCTGCAAATTTCAGAAAGGTTGATGAAACATTTTCGATTTTATGGGTGTTAGAATGACCCCACCAATTATCACTTTAACATGGCGGAATGTGTTTTTTACTGACGGCTGTGCCTCCATTAATTTTAGAGAGGTCACCTTCATAAGATGAAAAATCATCAAAACTGAAAATCTCATCTAGCAGTGTGAAGCACTTCAGAATATCCTGTTCATATTAAATCTTTGGATTGGTAGAATTGACTCTTGCTTCCATTACAACATCTCCAAGTGCTGGTGAAGAAAGTCTTCCAAGATAATGAGGTGGAAATAAAACCTCTGGGGCATGAAGAACATTTTTATTTATTTTTTACTGAAAATCTTCTTGTCCTGCAATGAATTTTACAGTGGTGAGCAGGGGTCAGGTGAGGAATTTCACCCCATTTTTATTTATTTATTTTGGTATAACATTACATCCAGAAACATCATTGTGAATAACGCTAAATAATGCAAGTGGGAACATGGAAGAGTCAAAGCAAAGCAAGCTTCCTGAATGACAAACTAGTGTGTAACCATAGACTTTTATACTTGTGAAAATATTCTACTTTTAATATAACCAAGCAAGTTATTCCCTGCAGAAAGCTGTGCAGTTTACTAGCATAGACATTGTCAACCTATGTTTCAAATTGTTCCAAACAAAGTTCCAATTGAAGTTTCATTTTGATGAAACCAAAATGACATAGCCCTCAACTGCTCAACCATAGAAAAACCAGGCTCTGCTGATACTGTTTCTCCAGTCATCACCATTCCTATCAGTATGTCAAAATCATCATCATCATCATCAGATGCTACATGTTAGTGAATCTCCATTGTATAAATCAAATATCCAACCATCTCTCTCTCTCTAGGAGAATAATAGCAAATGGTAACTTTCTCATAGAATATTCAACAATGTGGGGAACCAACTGTCTATACCTACACAGTAAAGATAATGCTATCATTCCTCTGCTTCCCTATCTTTCAGCTTGAGTGTGAATGTGTAATAAATTTTCCTCATCTCTTGGATGAAGGCTGAGATGACCCCCATCTAGCTATATACCTACTGTGAAAAGATAATACTTGGCAAATGACCATCTGTATTCTCTCTCTCTCTCTCTCATACACTGTGCAGAAACAGTGTATTCTCAAGCAAATGTTATGAAAATCTTATGAAAAATGTAGAAATAAATGTGTTATGTAATGTAGTGTTGTTATGATTATAAACATTAACAATGAAAGTTGAAAAGGTTATCACCAGTTAAAGTCTAACAGTTACTTTGTAATTGAGGCCTGCTGTTGGCAGCCTGCCAACTGCCGGCAGAACTTGATTGTTGCATTTTCAAGGAAGCAGTTTATAAGTCATAGTGGTTCACTGTTAATCCTATCAGTTTGCATACTAGACAAGCCATTAAAAAAGACTTGGTTTTGATAGGTCAGTTAACTAACCTATTTACACTCACAAGCTCATAAATATAGGCTAGTGGACTGGTAGCTAATGGGCCTGTTCAGATGACACACTAAGCCATGGTTAGGCCGCTAACCCTTTGCAGCAAATGGTTAGTGAGCATGTTTAAACCATGGTTATGTAGCCACTATGTTTAGGAATGGTTTACATGGCACGCTAAACCATACTGTTTAGTTCAAAATGCTTAAACACTATGGTTTAGTGTGTTGTCTGAACATGGTCAATGACGTGCTAAAAGGCTTAAATAGGGAAGTGAACTGGAATAAAGAAATAGCTGCCTCAGAAACAGTACAAGCAAGTAAGCATTAAAGTATTGTGAAAAATGTATAGTGATAAAATCTTCCCCTCTATATAACTAAACACCCTAATAAGTAAATATCTTCTAAATACACAATAACATGTTTATTTTAAATGTTGAATGTCTTTTGTCTGTTTAACTTACACCTATAGCCAAAAGCCTTGCTATTAAGTGAGTGTTATGGTTTTATTGGAAATTTAGATGGTGGCAGTGAAAGCTAGGGAATAAGGAAGTAAGGTACCATTTTTATATGGTAATGCTTTGGTGGCACTAAATGGCGCATTTGGTAGTCAGAAAGGTCAGCAAAGTTAAAGATCCTATCCTTTTGGACATTTAGTGTCAGTTTTGGCGGAATTTAAGAAATGTAGTTTTTGCACATAAACACACACAGAAATGTTACTAACAGTTTCAAAATATGCCGACTGTTGGCAATCACACTGGAATATTGGCAAAGCCATATGCATCTGGTAAATGTTGGAGATGATGGAGTTCAACTGGCAAATGTTGACAATGGCCATTACAAAGTTGTCCACATTCCTCCAATCCATCTTTCTTTTTCAGGGACTCATCAGAGGTATGTGGGTTGCCAACATTTCATTGTGATTGTTGACAGTTGCCACTTTTTAGACATTTACTGTAAAAGGCACAAAATAATGAAGGTTTGAGATTACTCCATCTTGAAAATGAAGAGATTAACTGTTATCTAAAAGAGGCAAGGAAAGAAAAGCAGAGGGAATCTAGTTACTTTGAACTTCATTGATTTAGGCATATGAGACTAATTTAAGTAGTACAGATTGTAGCCTTTCTCCCATTTTCAATGCTGCTTTCAATTCTTTTTTCACCCTGCTTTTGATAGTCTCATTCTTTAAAACCTATTAATTGGTATCAAATAGGATGAGAGAGAAAAGTTGAAATTTGTACTGAGTCATATTTATCAGAAATTTTAAAAGAAATCATCAATACAGACCTTCAAACCTAGAATTAGCTGCAATGGCCAGCTCTAATAGAAGAGAAATTTTGATGAACAAAAAGAACTAGTTTGCTGGATCATCAGACCAAAGTCCATCTAGTACAACAGTCTGATTTGAACAAAATGTAGCAAGTTGCATGTGAATGTTTACATGCAGAAGATGAAACATAGTAGGGCTAAATCTACACAAAAGCTTTCTATTGGTATTAAAGTGCACTGATAATGGTTTGGGCAAATTCTGTATACTGCTTTCCTAGCATTATTTCCCACTTTTTGTACTGTATTATCCAAAATACCACAACTAAGGATGGTAGAACTCACTCTAGTCTTGGATTGCACGCCGTTCGCAGGACCCCACTGGCCAGCTGCCACTGCTCACCGCATGTGGCAAGCCACCACTTGCTAGGTGGTTTGGGGGAGCCCGGTGTGCAGTGCACAGCTGCCTGATCACTTACCAATCTGCCCTATTGCGTAAAAATGGTGGCTCAGCCTTTTTTGTAAAGGCCCATTTGCTCAATGTTGGTTGGAAAGGGGCAATTTACGCATGATAGCATGCATAAATGGACCATTTATGCTTGTAGTATTGTGTAAATGGACCTTTACAGCCACCACTTGTGCAAATGGGCTTTTATGAAAAAGGCCAAGGAACAATTGTTATTCAGAATGGTGGTTTTGCTAAGTATTGGGCATCTATAGACTGGCATCTGGGGGACCGAACCGGCAATTTCTTGTGCACCATCCCTAACCGCAACAGAAGACATTGTGTGTGCGTCGAGGAAGAAATGTGCAAGAGGCATATAGCATCATTATGATGCGTTCATAATCGATATGACACAAAGTGTAAATCTGGCCTAGATTAGAATATTTGCCTATCTAGCTCAGCATTATGCACTTTGACAACATGTCTCTAGGGACTTGGGTAGAAGTCTCTCATAGCACTTGTCACCTGATCCTATTAACTGGAATGCTGGAAATTTCCCAGATTTGTGGTTGGGTGGGTTGTGCCCTCAGGAAAAAAACAAGAATGAGCCAACTGCAAAACTGGTATGTGGGGCATAGAAGAGGTTTAACAAGACACTTGGGAATTGCCTGACTCAGCCACAGAAACCCATAATGCTGAAGGTGGTAGTGATGTTGTGGAGAAACCCTCCTTAACGCCTTAGCACGAGGGTCATGAGAAGCATGGAGAAGTCATGAGGTGCCAATGGGAAGTAAAAAGGAAGATGAGTACCTTGTTCCAGGGGGCCCACCCGCTCCACTCCCAAGACGTCCTTTTCAGTTACATCTCTCACTTTTGGCTGAGGGATCTGGGGAAGATGTTAGGAGCCTCTCCTTTTCTAGTTTCTCTGCTTCATGTTCCTTCTGCAGCCACTCTAAGGTCCAAAGCTCATCACTACCCTGGAACCATGGGAAATAGCTATCATGATTGGCCCAAACAAGCCCTTCTTCCTCTGTTTCTGCTGTGATTGGCCAGAGCTACTCTTGTCTGCCTGTCCCTGCTGGTTGCTTCCACTTCCAGCCTTTTAGAGGTCTCTTGCCTCCTCCTCTCCATTTGCCTCTCTGTTCTTTCTCTTTACTAAGTGGCTCTCTTGCTACTTGCCTTTCCATCCACCCTCCTCCTGCTGCTTTGAACTTCCCAATAATTCCTGGTGGGACCTTTCCTTCCACCCCCACACATGGCCATGTCTCTGCTTCTGCCTTTTTAGCTCCGGCTTGTCCCCATCCTGTTTGATAAGCTGCAGCATTTCAACCCAGCCAGCTGATGAAGCATCCCAACATGTTTCCTGTAGACATTGCCCCCAGTTGGAGCCTTGAGGAGCTGGTGACCCCTAACCATGCTCCCACCATAAGTTCTTTTGTGATTTTTGAATGAATGCCCTTTCAGCCTTTGACTTTCATTCATCATTTTTTAGGTAATAGTGAACTTAATGGAACATCCATTGAAGTAGACCAACTGATTTTTAAGGGCCCAGACCCTCAAGCAGAACTGACATATAAGTTGCAATGAATATTTCTAAAACCTCTACAAGATCTTAGCTAAATGTTTATCCCCCTCATTGCTGTCACTAAATCATTCTATAAAAAGGTGATGCCTCAGAGCCAAACTACATGATATGCAAATTGCATAGTGTGCAGCTGAGGCGTGTCCTATTTTACTCTAGTGTGAGGGTGCACACCCCCAATTTGGATTGGGACTGCTATGCTCCAGGAAGGGAGGGTTAAATCTTTTCCCCACTAATCTGCCCAGTGAGACTTTTTAATAAATAAATAAATAAAAATAAACCTCCTCTTTCTCTGAGTGTAGGGATTTTAGGGGGAAATAGTGGAGGTGAGGAGGTTTAACCCTCCCGTCTCAGAACATGGTGGTCTTTGTCACACAGGCTTACATTAGAGGAAAGAGAGAGGGGGGGGGAACTTCAGCTAATCTTGGCTCAAAGCTGCTGAACTGTCCAAACAAAAACATGCTTTTCCAGTTTTTATTCTGTCATTTGAAAGATGTCTGTTGTGTTACAACTATATTTGAGATTGAATATATATTTTACTTTTGTATTCAGATTTCATACAGAACTGTGCCTCATACAAAAGATTCTGCTTATGTTTAAGACTCAGGGCTTTGGCTAGGAATGCATGGCATAAGACTACAAAATAAGTAAAAGCATACATATGTACAGTTGAAAATAAATATGTGTTGTTTTGCATTTAGTACTGAAGATACATTTTCACCCTCCATATTAAATAAAAGCTGTAGCAAAATGTAACATTGGCAGGTTGAAATTTTAAATATGGGAAATTAGATATCTGAATCTACATGCAAATTTATTTCCATTACATGTTGCGGGCGATTTGAAATGATGTAGAATGTAAGACAATAAAAATATTAACAGTAATATCTGCATTAGCAAGTATCTCATATCAATTTTTCACACACACTGTGGTAACTAACCTACAGCACATAGATTAAAATGGAAATTACACAATATGCGATACTTGCTAATGGCAATGAACAAACAGGATAATTGATGCTGGGATTTTGGGACCACATATGCATCTCTTTTTTTCCTGAGGAAATAGCTGTATTTTGTAATGTTTCAGAATCTGTATATTCAGGCATGCCATATGGCAAGCTAGTGCAATCCTGGCTTTTCTACTGACTGAAAACCCTGGGGACACATCACTGTTGCCTAGGTTCTTGTGTGTCAAAATAACATTAATTTTAGCTGAAGGTGAATGTATGCCATTGAAAGCCATTTTGCTTAATAAATAATAGTTCTTTCTGCCTTTGTGCTGCGGTTGGCTCTGAGTCCAACTCTGGATCCTATTTTCTTAACTTTGAGATGAAGAGTTGAATTAAATCCTAAATCTGTTGAAGACTGCCAAAACCATCCATACATCTAGCTTTCTTCCCCCCTTTTTTATTATTTTTCATATCGGTAAACATTTAAATATTTGTTATAAAATAATGCAAGGTGGGAGCTGGATGAGCAAGTTGATTGGGATGTTAATAGTTGGCAATCAAACACACAAACAACATGGTGAGATTTTCAAAAATACCTCCAAGTCGGTATGAAAGGATCAACATCTTTTTGGGGTCATGATTTTGTAGCGATGTGTGGAATTCTTTATCTCTGAAGTCAGTCATGGTTGAATTTGGAAGCCTATTGACACAAAATTTGTGCTCATGGGATCATTTTTGAAGTTCCAGGAAGAGCTTCAATAAGGCTTGAGAAATACCTCAGGGGGTTTCAGTTATCTCCACTTAATACATATGCCCTGTTTCAAAGAATATTTTAATCGCAGGTTATTTACTGATTGGTTAAGCACAGAAGTCAAGTGCATGGGCCCAATCAAGCTCAATGCCTGTACTTTTGAGACCCACTGATTTCGCTATGAGAGAAAGATGCACATGCTTAACTCTTCCATTGAAATAAGTGGCACTTCAGATTGCTTTTCTATGGTTATATCTTTCCCCCCCTTCACTCACTCACTCACTCACTCACTCACTCACTCACTCACTCACACATACATACACATTAGGGAAGACAGAGAAATCTGCAATGGAATCAAATGAGTTTGGATTTCTATGAATCCGACCTGCAGATTCTGCAGCAGAATGTATTTTCATGAGTCACATGGATTCTGAGGACTTGAGGACTTTTTGTTTTCACTTTCTGGAATTTTACGCAAATTCCGTCATAGAAAAATACATGAAATAAATGAATAAATAAATAAATTATACAAAAACCACCATAAAAAATGCACATCTCCCCCATAGGCTAAAGCATGAGGAAATGGGTTTTTTTGGGGGGGGGGATTTGTGCATGGGCGCAATTGCAAATCTGCGCAAATTCAGGAAATCAGAAAAAAATCCTATTCATCACTGACTGGATGACAGAATGAAAGACACCTGACAATCCGTGAAATGTAGATGGAATGGATTTTATGAACAGGAATACACATGGAAATAAACACAACTCAAAGTGATCTTTGATTAGAAGCCTCACCAGCAGGAAGATTTGCAGTTGGTGTTGATGCGTGAAGGGTGACAATGTCTGTTATGGAATAATGGCTAGTAATTTAAACAAGGCACTGGCACAGCCCTGCCTTCCAGGCATCTCCAATTGCTTGATGTATCCCTGCCTTGCAGAGAAGACCTCACTGCTGCAAAAGTTCTCGGCCGCAAAGAGGATGAAAACCTGCTCTTTGGTTCTTAGTGGTACTAAAGTACTGGTATTACACTTTATGGGGGCTGACTCACTTTCACCACTGCTTACAAATTAAAAATGCGAACAAACTGGCTGATTCCCAGATTCAGCACTCATCTGATTCCCAGATTCAGCACGATAGCGCTCAGAAAACTGGGACAGTGTTGGGAAATGAGGGACATTAACTCATTTCTTCAAATGTCAAACTAGGAATATCTGAGAATTTTGTTTTGTTTTTACTTGTATTTGCGCTGTTTGCGCCTCCAAACATGCACACAAACATGATCACATTTTTTTCCAGGAAAAGCTCACGTGTTCCCAAACTTGTGTTCACATCAGAAAAATGTGCAATGTAACAATGTGGACTTTTTTTAAAAAGTGCATTTTCATGCTTTTGTCTCTGGGGGGAAATGTGCATTTGGATGACACTTTGGTAAAAATGAGCACTGTTCCCATTTTAAATTCTCACTTTTCCCATTGGAACAAAAGAAAAACAGATCATACTTGAGCAAGGTGGAATTCAAGGTGGAGTACAGAGAATTCCTCATTGCTGAGTCTTCCATCCCTATCATGAAGGTAAGTAGTGGCTTTCCCACTTGAACAGTATTCTGTCCATGAGCTGCCACTTGCCAGTTCCCATTTGATATGCTGTGTCTTCTAGAGGCTGTCTAAACATCATCTTTACCCTACAGTGGCTGCAAAGCAGTCCTGTATTAGTTATATGGCGTAGCCACCGATTTGCTGCCACCGCGGGGCAAAGAAATGTAGATGTGTATTGGAAAAGTCGGAGACTTATCCCAAATTTTCCTGATGGAGCGAGGTCACATGGCTCTTCTATTGTTTGTCCTCACTCTCGTGCCATGCTAGGCATATTCCCAGGTAGAAGACATCTCCCATTGGTCGCTGGAAGCTGGGGGAGGGGGAGGGGATGGGCCCAGTGAGCCGAATAGCTGCCAAAAAGCCCACACTTGCCTCTTGCGTCAGGATTACCTCCTGCATCAGGACACTACCCTGTAGCTGTAAAAGCACATGTGTGGAGGCAACCCAGCACTGTCAAGGCAACCACCTAGTGGAACAGTACATAAAATATTACTGACTTTCACATTCATTTCACTGTTCTTTTGAAATATGCTTTTCTCCCCTTAAACATTACATTAAACATCATCTAAATGGTGTTTGAATGATCTGACTTACTCACAGGAACATTTCCCCAAAACACATAGTATTCTACATCAGCTTCACTTGGTGGTATCATCTATTGAAAGATGTGAACACCCTCCGAGGCTTTTTGGATGTCAACTGAATCTCCAAGGACAGAATAATACTGAGCAAGCATGATGGTAGAGAAGGCCAGGATGAAGTCCTTGCTGCTGTACCCCTCAAATTAGCTAGGACCCATTTCAACACACACACACACACACACACACACTTGAACAGTATTCTGTGCATCAATATTCCTGTGAGCCACTAAGCCTGAAGTCTTTACTACTTCCACCAGTGAATTCATTTTCAACCCTTTTATGCTGTCAAGCAAACACTTTCAATTTCACTTTCCTGGAATACAAACAAAAGCAAACGATACACAGTAAAGCACTATAGATTTTTGCTCTTTGCATTTAATGGTGAGGATTATTGATATTCTGATTACACTGCATTTATTAACCGTAATCATTTAAAGTATGAAATAACAGATTTAGCTGAGTTAATTACTTTCATGATATATGGTATGAAATTGTATGGATATTTCACCCTTTCCTCCGAAAACATATTCTCAGAGTTATCATGTTGTACAATGGGTTTATAAAGAGAAATGCACCAATAAATTTTTTTAAGAACACAGAGAGGCTGTGAAAATGGCTTCTTGGTAGGAAAAAATATGAAAGCAATATGTATTCAATTTGATTTTCAGTGGTATGTTTAAAATTAAAGTGGAACTTCTTGTAGATTAGAATATTTCCCCTACCAGCTGTTCATATCTCTTTTCTTCCTTGGCTTTGTTTTTGTCAACCATATGTGCCAATTCCCCTAACAAGAGAGAACGTGAGAAGTATTAAGCCAGCCAATGGTTACAAAAGATACTTGAAGAAACAAGCCACAGTGTTTTGGAAGCCTAATGCTCTAGTTCTAGTATTTAGCATTATATAGCATAACAGTGAGTTAGGTGCTGTATAGAACTAAGACGAGATATGATCAATCACAAGAGAAGTGGTCAATCTGCAGTAGAAGACATTAGTCCAGTTTGGATGTTCAGTGGATGCTGCAGATCCAACTCCCTGCAGATCTGGACATGTAAAACTCAATCTGTACATCTCTCCCTCCTCCCAAAAAGAGAAGAAGAATGTGCTAATCTGGATTCCAAGTTTACAGGGTTCCTCATGGAGCCCCATCATAATATGCAAATAGGAGATGCTGTGAACCTGTATTTTTTCCAAGAGACTTGGATCAATGCCCATGATAACTGTAGGACTGCCTCCCTTTGAAGGTGGCTCAGAAGCTTCAATTAATGCATAATGTGGCTCTTCTCCCACTGTTTTGGGTGGGCCATAAGGTGCATAAGCTGCACTGGCTTCCTATTATATTTCAGGTTCAGTTCCAAGGGCTGATGGTCTTTGGGCTGATGTAACTCAGGGAGGACTGGTTTCCATAGTATTTCTGTAGTCCCTCAGATCTTCAGGGGAGGCATTGCTCCATTTTCATCTCCTGTGGAAGTGGCATTTTGAAGCCAGAGAACCATGCCTTCTCCATAGTGGCGTTCCACATCCTGCAATGCTCTGTAAATGGAGGCACATCTGACCGCTTCCAGTGGTGGAGTGTTGAATTTTGAAGTGCAGGTGCTCATTGTGACAGTCCTCATAGCCACACACCCCGAGGAGATTTCAAAAATTCAGACAGCACTGTTGGTCCATATTACAGTAACAAACCATTTCTAGCAGTTTTCATCCCACTTACGGATGTTCGCAGGTCCTTTTGACAATGACGTCCACCTTCCATGTGTTTTCCGTTCCTTCTTGTCTTCTTTCTGTCACAAAACAGACTGCTTTAAATCCAATTATTATTTTTTAAAGTGGAATGTGTCACCATTTCCTGCTGTGTGCAGAAAAAGCGGCATGATAAAAATGGCCACTGAATGGACCACGTGGTCATTGTTTACTTCCTCTTTCTTCCCCTGTGTGAAGAAATAGGAAGTGTCACGGGACAGAAGGGGAGGAAGTGACGGTAAGGAAATGTGATTTCCCCCCATCTGATGATGCTCTGAGTGGATGCTAGTAGCAGATGACATCAGCATCCCTGCTAGTCAAAAAGTGCTGATACAACATCCCTGTGAGCCCTTGGTCCACTACACCACTGACCAGTTCTGTGAAGTTTTTCTGATGTTTGATTTTTAAAAAATGGCTAGGTCAAAATGCTTTTTTTGTTGTTCAGAACTGATCTTCCCCATTAGAAGAATCCATAGGGACACATCCTTGGCTTTGATTTAATTGTGCTTTTGAATGTTTCTGTGGTTGGGTTTAATCTGGGATTTAATTATTTCAATTTGTATTGTATTTTAAACCATGGCTGTATTGTGCACATCCTTTTGGATGCCTTTTCGGATGCCACTACATTATTTGTGGGTATGTGAGTCTTAGGGGAAAGTGGGAAAAAAAGATCAGATGATTCTGGGATGGTACAGGAAACACTTTGCTAAACAAACAGGGACCTGCAGAGCTGGTTTTTTTAAAAAAAAAACATGATAGCTTTTGCAGGTGCAACAGGTATTAAATGAAGAGTATAAACCATTTGTGTGCCAGGCAGCCAGTTCTCCTTGCAGTGCCACCTGTGTTCTGTCGAAGAACTCTTCATCCACTCTTATACACTGAAGTGGGGGCATTCACTCTTCCAGGCCCCCTTCCCTTTTCATCTAGCAAAGCACCAACTCCACTTACTACAGCTGTGCGCTACGTTATCTGCAGGCAGGAAAACAAACATAGCGCATACCTCGCAGGTTGCCACTGCTGAATAGGGATGTCTGTCATTTCCACATCAGACCCTTGTTTGGTTCAACGGCTCCCCGTTCGCCATGCAGCTCAGCTTGCATTCATGAACCAAGCTGTGGGCTTTTCCTGAAATCCAGGAACTTTTTTGTCCAGTTCCCCCTCCTTTAATAGCTATTTGTGCAAATTGTGTCTGTAGTTCCTGTAATCTGTGCAAACTGCAAGCATGATTTGCACAGATTATGAAAATTACACCCGCAGTTGGCTCAAATGTCTATGAATGTCAATTAGTGCAACGTATGGCTGTGATTTGCGCAAATGTCTATTTTTTTAAAAACCCAAATCTCGGAGCTGAAGCCTGCGGACCGAGTTGATGAGAACTTGGCAGGCTTCACCCCTGGACAGATTCATTTGACATAGATTCATAGAATAGTAGAGTTGGAAGGGGCTTATAAGGCCATTGAGTCCAACCCCCTGCTCAGTGCAGGAATCCACCTTAAAGCATACGTGACAGATAGTTGTCCAGCTGCCTCTTGAATGCCTCTAGTGTGGGAGAGACCATGACCTCCCTAGGTAATTGGTTCCATTGTCATACTGCTCTAACAGTCAGGAAGTTTTTCCTGATGTTCTTCTGGCTTCCTATAACTTGAGCCCATTATTCCACATCCTGCATTCTGGGTTGATCGAGAAGAGATCCTGGCCCTCCTCTGTATGACAACGTTTCAAGTATTTGAAGAGTGCTATCATGTCTCCCCTCAATCTTCTCTTCTCCAGGCTAAACATGCCCAGTTCTTTCAATGCCTCCTCATAGGGCTTTGTTTCCAGTCCCCTGTTCATCCTTGATGCCCTCCTCTGAACATGCTCCAGATTGTCTGCATCCCTCTTGAAGTGTGGTGCCCAGGACTGTACGCAATACTCAAGATGGGGTCTAACCGGTGCCGAATATTGCCTGTTGAATCATATCCATCCATTTTCTCTTCCTAGGGGTCCTTCTTCTTTGCCACCAGTGCAGTGGACCATGGTTCTTCTTATTCCCTTAGCAGCTCCATTGACAGGTCCTTCTAAGCACACACTGTCCACTAATCTTATAGGGGAATTTTGTTAGGGTCCTTCTTCTGGACTTCTCTCTGTTGAACTCTGCTCCCAAACACCTATTAGCTCTCCCTATTCACTCATCCAGTGAGCTTGCTCCCTAGGAACTGGCTGGCTTATACCTTCTTAACCTACAGATGTCGTCTCTGCTTGCTGACCAGGAAGCAATCCTCAATCGCACACAGTGAGCAATCAACTATCTCTCTAACATTTTACGTCCCTGCGAAGCACTCTTACCTCTTTTATTTGATATAATATTTTATGCTGTGTTGGCATGTTTATCATTTTCATGTTATTGACCGATTTTATTGAGATTTTATTTGTATCATTCTTCTTCTCGTGTTTTAAATTATGAAAATCCTAGAGAAATTTATTTTACGAGGCATTTAATAAATTAATAAAATCCCATTTAGATGCCACGACAATAGCTGGAAGGCCCATCCCCCCCCCAAATGGCAATGCAGAGAAGGATCAGATTAGTTTCACTTGTACCAATGTGATCTACAGACAAAAACAAAAAAAGTATGTAATCCATTAGTGATTGGCAAAAATTGTGAGCTGACCATACGAATGTGGATAGGGAGACTTTTTTCTCCCTCTCCCATAATACTAGAACCCAGGGTCATCCCATTAAGCTGACTGGTGGGAGATTCAGGACAGATAAAAGGATGTACTTTACACAGCACATAGTTAAACAATGGAATTCACTACCACAAGATGTGGTGATGGCCACCAGTTTGGATGGCTTTAAAGGGCGTTTGCATAAATTCATGGAGGAGAAGGCTATCAATGGCTACTAGTCCTGATGGCTCTATGCTACCTCCAGAAATTAGAGGCAGTAAGCCTGTATACACTAGTTGCTGCAGAACATGGATGGGAGGGTGCTGTTGCACTGTGTCCTGCTTGTGGGTCCATGGTAGACAGCTGGTTGGCCAATGTGTGAACAGAATGCTGGACTAGATGGACCCTTGGTCTGATCCAGCATGGCTCTTCTCATCTTTTTATGTTCTTAAGGCATGTGGGTCATGGACACATGGCAAAGAGGCCAGTTAGGAGTGAGCGCTGGCCATATATCCTCGATGTTGATCCTGGCACCACATTGACTGTGTCACAGATGAATTATACAGCATAATGTTGCCCCTGAAGTGTTCCAACCCTATCCAGGACCATCTGAAGCATCACCTTTCCTCCCAAACTTCATCACCTTCTCCCAAATCAGGCTGGGAAAGGGAGCAGAAAAGCACCTGTGAAAAGTCATCCAATGTTGTCACCAGATTGGGTGGCTTTAGGGTTGGCAGTCATTTTCAAAATGAGGCAATGTCAGGCTTATGTTATTCATGTAAGGTTTTCAGAAAGGATAATAAGATCTAGTTCAATGATTTCCTAGTCCTGAGTGGTATAAAAGCTCACCAGAAATGTTGATTTCAAGGTGTTAGGGGAGTTATTTCCTTTTGTCTTTTTTCAAGCATTAATAAAGAAAAGGAAACCTTCATGTCTGGAATGACTTGTATCAGCTCCTAGCAGGTGGACAAAAACAAACCTTCATATTTAGCCCCCATATTGAGTAATACAGAAGGAGAAAAGTCATCTACAAATATTGCTATGGCTTTTTAAAATTAAATTTTATTACAGCAGAATGACGGCTGAATATGAGTCTCAGGGAGTGAATTGGCTTGCCGTTCAATAATTAAACAGCAGGGTAGGATGGTACAATGGCCTCCAAATGAGACAGAATTTTGTACGAGTGAAACCTTAGTGAGAAAGGGAAAACTTTGTCCAGCAAAATTTTACTCTTTAAAACAAATAATAACTTTATTGTACAAAAAACAATATTATTTTTGGCTGATTTCATGTAATATCCACTGACAGTTTTGTAGATGGTAGGGAAAAGTGATAAATTCATTAGGTTTACATTTTGATGCAAAAATATCTATACTGTACTTTCTGAGACTGTACAACATTGTATGGCCAATGGAATAGGATGCATCATGCTTCAATAATCCATATATTTCGAAGACTTGCAATGACTTTTGGAGGTTTTCTTTTCCATGGAACCACGTGTGCATTTGAAAAAAATGTGTACATTTAAAAAATGTGCACAAAACTGCATACCAAAATATGCGTACAATAGAAAATGTATATTAAACATGCATGTTGGGCAGGGAGGAGTGTCACAGTATGATATACGAAATAGACTGAATGAGAATGCCAATGGGGACAATGAAAAACTCAATGAGAATGACAGATTTTCATATCCCTAATAAATGGGCCACTGCTTTTCACTGTCTCCTCTCTCTCCAGAGCCCCAAAGAATGATACTTATCATTTATATAGTGTTTCATTTACATTATCTAAGCACTATTTACAACAACGCTGTCATGCAGATGAATATTCCAAATCCTCATGTTGCAGATAGGAGGATGCAAGGCATTTTTGTTAACTTTTCCCACAGAAAGGTGAAGGATGTGGAGGAAGAGATGGCAGTAGTGAAGGAGGGAGAGGGTGGCAAGTTGGTTGGCTTTGAATCACTCCTTGAATTTCAGGGAAACCAGGGGCCTGACCCCCTTGCATTGTTGTGCCTCCTGGGGGACATGATTTGGCTAAATTGGGGACATCTGGGTTGGAGTTTGTGGGTGCCATTAAGGGCTTCTACCCCACCTTCTATCATGTGAGTACTGGCTTGAATCGGTGCACAATTTCCTGTTATGATGACTGTCCGGCAGTTTGGTTGTGAGGGAAGGCTCACGGTGCTGTGGACCTTCTTTTTATATCATACCTCAGCCAAAAAAGCACATGCTTGGGATTGGTCAAGCATAGCAAAGAAAAAACAGATGGCTCCCAAGTCTGAGTGTGAACATATATATGAAAACTGTATATGGAGTGTGTCCTAGGCCCCAGCAGTTGCCACTACTGTTACAAACTGTTTTAAAGCAGTAGTGTAGATCCTGCCCTATTGTAGTGCCGTGCCATTACATCACTAGGCCTGAGCCTGTGTTCTACTGGCAACATGGGTTGATGACATAAATTGACCTGTGTTGACTTGCCAATCATAAACAGCAAACTTATCATGGGCTTTCTAGGTTTACTCCATACTTGTTATCAAGCCTGGAGAGCTCCCGGCCCCAGTCTAGAAAGTCTTCAAGACCTGGTTCAAGTCATGGCAATTCCAGGTTCTGTTAGCATTGCTTCTTGAGATGCGATATTCTTGGGATGGAATTGGGACAGTGTTAATAGAACTATTCTCATATGGCTGATAGGAAAAAGCTGAAGACCCAGTTACTTTACTTGTTTACTATCACTTTGATTGACCTGAAAATTTTCAGGTGAAGTTCCTTTGGTGAAATGATGTGCAGACTAGCCTGGTTCATGAAATAAAGTTATGGTAGCCGTGTTAACTTGCCAGAAGATGATTTTGAGTGAGGGATACTAACATATTTGGAGTGCACTAACTTGATTTGTTTTGTATATTTAAAACATGTGTTAATTGCTTCTAGTGGTGAAATGATGTCTTTCTTCACAGACAAAATATTTTTGAGGCCCCTGTGGAGGCATATAGTTCAGTTTTGCTCCATGTATCCATGTAATCATCCCTGAAGCTTTTGTGAATTTTATTGTGTACGGAAGGGCAAAATGTGCCCCTTTGTGACTTTAAAGAAGTACTGGATGTAGGTGGTGTTCAGCATGCATTGAAATGTCAGCAGGAAAGGGAACAAAAGAACGCAGTGACAGCTAGTCTGGCTAGAAGGTTATACTTCAGACGTTGTCATATTCCTTGTCACTAGCTATTTTTGTAAATCTTCTACAGGCAAAGAAGCCTTTGAGCAAAATGTTCCTATAGAGAGTAAAAATTCAATTATTTCCTGCATTTAAAAGCCCTCACTTAGATACACTGATCAATTTAACAACAGCAAAAAGGGATCTGACCTTAACTTAGTTCTGGGCAGTGGGACCATCCACAAGTGAAATTGAGTGTCAGCGCTATCTTCTCTTTTCCCAGCTGAGTTCAAGAGATTTTAGTTGATTTTATTTTCAGACCAAAAGGTAGCATGCCATTTTAAGTACATACACATACATGGAATATTAAGGTATTCATTTATTTATATGTATTACCTGCAGGGCAGGTAATACACGTGAAAGTATATTTCAATATCTCTTGCTACATGCTTACATATATTCATACCTGCATTCACATATACATAAATACTAATAACTTCAACATTATGCCGGAAAGGATACACATTCCGAGGAACAGAGGATGCTGCTTTATGCTGATGTAACTGTAACAATCAAGATAACGACACATGACATTAAATACGGAACGTGCAGTCCTTTATGGTGTTGACTTTTTATGCAAAAGGAGGTGGTTGTTGTTTTTTTACTCAATATAGATTGAGATCATGGCATGAGGAGAGGGGAGGCCTAATCCTTCCTTCCTCTGCCATGACCCTCCTGAAAATCTCCACCCAAGTGGCAGTTAGTGGTTGTAAGAAAGCCAGCATGCTGTGGACCCAATCTGGATTACATGCTCTTTTAAGTTAAAAAGAAAAAAAGCAACAACATAAGGAACTGGATGCTATGTATTTAATGTAGATCGGTGCAAGAATGGCTTTTTGAAATTCTCCACCCTATTTGCAGGCAGAGAAATTAGGGGTAAAAGGTTAACAGATGTCTCCAGGGGGAGGAGAAATTCTCCAACAATTTCTCACCAGTAGGCTTACCTTTGGCAGGGCTTGTAGCACAGCTTCTTTGTTTTTTCATAAGTGTTTGGGCAGCATGGGCCGGGAGGCGGTGGGGAAAGCTACCACTGCAACTGGAGGCTGGTACCTATTTGCATCCATAACAATGCAGGTTGTGAGCAGGGGGGCAGTGGAGCAGGGGGGCAGGGAAAAGGTGGAGCTAGTTCTGTGCCAAAATCTGTCCTCCAATATCCTGAACATTTTCTTCCCCCTTGAAAGAAGGTTCCATCATTCTGCCTCATTCTCAAGGTGTTTTATAATGTATTTTGCAGTGTTTTAAAGCTTACTTAATCACTTAGCAAGTCGGCTGTGCGTGTTTTCTTTCTATTACACATCTCTTAATTCCTCTGCAGCCTCCCAGGCTGCCTGCACTTCTTGACCCAGGAAAGTCCTGCTGGAGGAATCATGATATCTGAAGTGTAGGAAGCTGAGGAGGCTCCAGGCTGCTGGAGAGAAATCATACACACTCTTGGCCACCTCTTAAGTTAACCCAAAGCTAGCCCATGGGAATTTCTCCAAAATTTTCTTCACCACTGAATTTCTTTTCAAAACAATTTATTTTCTAATTGAGTGAGAATGGTTCAAAAAGATGTGGGAGAATTTTTTGGGACACCACTAATTTAATGTGTAGTTTGACCCTGAGTCAGACCGATGGTCCACTGAGCTCAGTATTGTCTTTATTGACTACCAGTGGTCATCCAGGATTTCTTGAAGAAATCTTTTCCTGCCTTACTTGGAGATGCCAAGGATTGAATTTATGACTTTTCGTATGCAAATCATGTAGCTCATTTACTGAGCTAAACCCAGTCCCCTGGTCCCTGCCTGCTGTTGGAAAACATATATATGCTGTAAAGCTAGCTGCTGTTCTGTGGTCCTGCCTAAAGCAATTTCTCCACAGGCAAGGTGGGAAAACAGCCTCCAGACCCCAGAGACATGCTCTAGGGAGCCAAAATCAGCTGCACCACAATGGCATTTCATTATTTAGATAATTTGTACTCTGTCCTTCAGTATTATGATTTCTAGGGTAGCTTGAAAGTCAAGTGAATAAGAGAAAATGGAAGGGATCCTTCCATTCACAGTCACAACTGATCTATTGGAGGGCCCTGCTGGAGGAAGCCATTTTTTTTGGCAGATTTCCTATTCCTGCGGTGCCACACCACCCACACTGTTCTATAGATTCCTGCAACCCTCCAGAACAGGTTTTCGAAAGACATGGGGTGCTGCAGGAGGAAAGTGAAACATCCCCAAATTACCTCCCCGCTTCCTCCTGCCAGAGTGCCTATTTAGCAGAATTAGCGAGGATGCACATTTCTCTTTAACACTTGACCTCTGGGATGCACGATCTTTTCAGTCCCTAAGGGTTACATATGCATGCATATGAGAGCATGCAAACACAGTGAGAGCCAGTGTGGTGTAGTGGCGAAAATGTTGGACTGGGAGTAGGGAGATCTGGGTTCTAGTCCTCATTCTGCCATGGAAACCCACAGGATGACTTTGGGCCAGTCACAGACTCTGAGCCCACCCTACCTCCCAGGGTTGTTGTTGTGAGGATAAAATGGAGAGGAGGGGGATTATGTATACCGCCTTGGGTTCCTTGGAGGAAAAAAGTGGGATATAAATGCATTTATTAAATAAATAAAATAAACAAACATATGCACACATGCATAGCTACACATCTTATTTCTTATTTCTTTTCTTATTGTTGAATGTTTAAAATTGTTGTACATATATGTGTGTCTGTTCTGTCTTTATTTATTTATTTATTTATTGCATTTCTACACTGCCCAATAGCTGAAGCTCTCTGGCCAGTTCACAAAAATTAAAACCATCAAATACAATTCAAGGGATAAAACAAATCGCAATATAAAAAACACAATATAAAAGTACAACATAAAAGCACAACCAGGATAAAACTGTGCAGCAATGCAGATATTTATACAGATTAAAAATACAGATTTAAAACAGCAAAGTTAAAAGACTAAGATGACAAACTGTTAAAATACTTTGAGAATAAGAAGGTATTCACCTGGCATCAAAAGGAGTATAATATAGGTGCCAGGTGAGCCTCCCTAGGGAGCTCATTCCACAGCCGGAGTGCCACAGCAGAGAAGGCCCTCCTCCTGGAAACTACCTGCCTCACTGCTTTTGGCAGGGGCTCATGGAGAAGGACCCCCGAAGATGATCTTAAGGTCCAGGCGGGCACATATGGGAGGAGGCGTTCCTTCAGAAATATGTTAGTGTATAATTAGTTTTTACACGACGACTGGAGCGCCGATGGCGGAAAACTCGACTTATATCTGACAAGACACGACATAGAGAACATCTTCGTTTCTATGGAGTGGCAATACGTGCAGCGAAGAAAGCTTTCTTCTCTGCACGCATTGCGTCTGCGAATTCACATCCAGCAGAACTGTTCAGGGTGGTGAGGGGTCTAACTCAGGCTCCTTCTCCCCTGAATCCGATTTTAGAGCCTTCGGCAGTTCGCTGTGATGCCTTTAACGATCATTTCTCAGATAAAATCTCTCGGATAAGAGCCGACTTAGATGCCATTGTTATAGCAGAGGTTGACAGTGGAGTGTCCAGTGACTCCGCGAGTAGGATTACACTGGATCAGTTTCAGTTAGTGAGTACCGAGGACGTGGACAAGGTACTTGGATGTGTGAGGAAGACGACTTGCCCTCTCGATCCCTGTCCTTCCTGGCTGGTCGTCCAGGGAGGAGATGCAGTTAGATCACATCTACAGCATATCATTAATGCATCTCTCAGGGAGGGGAGCTTTCCATCATGTTTAAAAGAGGCGGTGATAAGGCCGCTTCTAAAAAAGCCCTCCCTGGATCCCCTGGACTTTAATAACTACAGGCCAGTATCAAATCTTCCATTTTTGGGCAAGGTGATCGAGAGAGCAGTTGCTTTTCAACTCCAGGCAGTCTTGGATGACACTGATTTTCTAGACCCATTTCAAACCGGCTTCAGAGCAGGATACGGAGTTGAGACCGCTTTGGTCGCCTTAGTAGATGATCTACGCCTTAGTATCGACAGGGGGAGTGTGTCCCTGCTGGTACTCTTGGACCTCTCAGCGGCTTTCGATACCATCGACCATGGTATCCTTCTGGAGCGCCTGGGGGAATTGGGAATCGGGGGCACTGTGCTTCAGTGGTTCTGATCCTATCTCTCGGGCAGGCTCCAGATGGTGATGCTTGGGGATAGCTGCTCTTCAAAAAAGGAGCTGCTATGTGGTGTACCACAAGGTGCCATCCTTTCCCCAATGCTGTTTAACATTTACATGAAACCGCTGGGAGAGATCATCCGGAGGCATGGGGCAGGGTGCTATCAATACGCTGATGACACCCAAATATATTTCTCTATGCCTTCGACAACATCATCAGCTAAGGATAGTGTGTCTCCTCTGAATGAATGCTTGGAGGCGGTAATGGGCTGGATGAGGAAAAACAAACTGAAGCTGAATCCAGACAAGACGGAGGTGCTTGCTGTCAAAGGCCCCAACCTGGGTCTGGAGGTGTGTCAACCAGTTCTGGATGGGGTTACACCCCCCCTGAAAGATTGTGTTTGCAGCTTGGGGGTACTCCTGGATCCGTCGCTCCAGATGACAGCTCAGATTGATGCGACGGCCAGGAGTGCCTACTATCAGCTTCGGCTGATACGCCAGCTGCGCCCCTTCCTAGAGTTGGAAGACCTAAAGATGGTAGTGCACGCACTGGTAACTTCGAGGCTCGACTTCTGCAATGCGCTGTACATAGGGCTACCTTTGTGCCTAGTCCGGAAACTTCAGCTTGTTCAAAATATGGCAGCCAGGTTGGTCACCGGTACACCTAGGGGTGATCACATTACACCAGTTTTAAAATCGCTTCACTGGCTGCCAATCAGTTTCCGGGCAAAGTATAAAGTGTTGGTTATTACCTTTAAAGCCCTACATGGTTTGGGTCCAGGGTACCTACGGGATCGCCTTCTCCCGTACAATCCGCCCCGCACACTTAGGTCCTCTGGGAAGAACTTACTCAAGCCAGTCAGAACTAGGCTGGCGGGTGTTACCCAGAGGACCTTCTCTTCCATCGCTCCCAGACTATGGAATGGTCTGTCGGAGGAGGTTAGACAAATTGACAGTCTTCATGAATTTAAGAGAGTCATGAAGACTGTCCTCTTCCGACAGGCCTATCCAGATGAATTTTAAGATGTTTTTAATGATGTATTTTTCTCTTGTTTTTAAATTTTTTTTAACTGTTGTGATTTTTATGTTTTGTGTTGTTGTTGTTCCCCGTCTCGATCCGGAGGGAGAGGCGGGCTACAAATAAATATTATTATTATTATTATTATTATTATTATTACACTTTGTATAATGTATTTTAATGGTTTTTAATCTTTGTAAACTGCCCAGGGAGCTTTGGATAAATGGGCAGTATAAAAATGTAATAAATGAAATGAAATGAAATCTCCATGTGCAAGCATGGGGAATTGGGAAGTTCAAACTTCCCCTCCCTGCCTACTGAGATCGTGGCAGGATCTACACAGCTGCTTTGGTTTATAACAGTAGTGACAACTGTTGGGGCCCAGGACACACTCCATATACAGTATTCAAACCGTTTTCAAAGTGTCATATCCTGCTTGGTATCGATCTGGCCCTAGAGAGGCTTTCCCAACTGCTAGTGATCACCAATGACATTTCTATTTCTCCACCACTAACAGTGGTGGGAAAACAGTAATCTAACAGTTGAGGTGCTGGAGCAGTGTTCTCCCCTTCCTTCAGGACAGCTGATCAGCAGTGCTGCAGGGAAAAGTGGTCAGGGTCCCTGCAGCTCTCAGGCAATCCCAGGAACAACAAAAGTTGTGCACCTCCGGGTTACATGTTTACGTGCATTGTTGGAGCAGCTGTGTTCTGTGGCTGCTACATTATGTCTGAATTCACCTAAAGAGAAGAGTAAGAATGAATACATAGACACATGGGGCAATCATTATAGCCCTGCATTTAAGGAAGGATTCCAGAGAGAGAAGATTCAAAAAGGGACCGTGAGAGAAAAAGACTGTGTGATGATAGGGGATTTAGAAGATAAGAAAGATGGTGATAAACATTCATTTTTTGAGACAGGATTCCAGGGCCAAAGGGGCAATAATGAAGGACAGAAAGCTGAGTTACAAGAACAGTGATCTTATGTAGGCATGCAACAAGACTCAAAACTGGAGTGTGATAATGCCACGGAGTGCCTTATAACAACAAAGCTGTAGAATGAGACAGGGGAATTAGTGTATGTAACTGAGGAAAAGCATGACATGGAATATATCAGAGGCAAAGTTAGTAATTTAATTTGGCAGTTGAGTTTCAGACAGAGGTGAGGGTACTGAGATGTGATAAGGAATGGCCAAAGGCAAGAAGGTTGCAGTAAATGAGATGACAGGTGACCACAGCATGAGGCAGAGTAGCTGAAGAAGCCAGCCACTGGCATATACATGATCGGTGATTTGCTTATCACCATTTCCCCTCCTAGCTGCCTAACAAGACATGAGACTGGCTATCACAATCAGCCTTTCACTACCCAGCCAGATAATGCTGGGTTACTCAAGAAAGTATCTATTTCTCTTTAAAATGTATATATCTCTGAACAGATGGCTGGAGTCAACAAAGGATTTGTTGTATAGGTATTGTATTCTTAATGTTGATGTGTTATGGCAAGAAAAAGTATTTCGACCCCCTGCCTGCAAGCCTGAAAGAGTTCTCAATACTTTCTTCTCTTGATGGTATGCATGGTGGTTGTGGGGGGTGGGAAGAGGGAAATAACGAGATGAGACAAGTATATATGGTGTAAATATGGGCAACATTTTATTAAATGATCTGCAAGGGAAGACTGGGTGGGCCCTATGGTATGCCAGCCACTATGCTAGGTGTTGTATTGGGCGAAAACATTCTTTGTCTGATGGTGGTGTTGCTCTATCGCCACCCCCAGGCCATAGCCCTTTTGGGGATGGTAGGCCTTCCTTCTTCACTCTCCCCCTGGGCCGCATGACACCAGGTGGAGTGAGTTAGGTTGGGCTCACAGGTAAGCCCCACTGGAGCCGCACGACCCTCAGTGAAGGCCCCAAGCATCACCTGTCACCAGAACGGTGCCACAGAATGCTCACCATCTCTTTTTTATTCATTAAACAAAAAACCTACGGTTTACAAAAACAACGTTAAGGCTCCACAGTTTCCAACCAAGCACCAAAAAGCAGGGAAATTGGGAGTTAAGGCTCCCAAGCCTTAACGCCACATCCTCCCTAAGGAGGCAGAAAGTGCAAGTGAAATTCTCGTTCTCCCAAAGCAGATAAACCATGAGGACAGGATGGAGAATATGTTGCGAACGGAGAAGAGAAACACACGAAATAAGACACGGACACCAGAGCTTGGGATAAAACTAGGGCCTCTTTATTTACATTGGGGATGCTCCCCTCCTTGATTCTGAGCGTGACGTGCGGGAATTTCACTTGTTTATCTCAGGCGCTAGCCTGCCGTTTTAGGGCGAGCCACTCCATTGAACCCAGGGGTCGGGAATACCCGGCCCCCTATTCAAACAACACTTGAGTGTTTGGTGAGACCATCTGTGTCATCCACAGCCCGGGCTGCACAGCTCGGGTAGATGAGACAAGCCGGTCCCCAAAGGCAAGCCATATCCTGACACAGGAGCTGCACAGCCCCCGAGGAGCAGGGCCTCTGACTTGCCAATCACCTTAAAGGTGCCTGAGTGCTCACCATTCCTATCCTCATCCCCCCAAAATTCCCGCACTATCCACCTAACCATTAAATCCACCTATTTATCCTCCATCTAAGATTGAAACCAGTATGGAGTAGGCAAAACCTTTGCACTCTAATGCCAGGGAAAATTCCTACTTAGCCTCCTTCCCAAAGAGGACGACTGGCTAATCCCATACTAGCTGGTAGGGAGGGAAGGTGAGGCAAGGAGAAAGAGAGGCTGTTTGGCTGCGCGGGTGAGCTTTTATAGGCTAGCCCGCCCACCCCGCGCCAGCCTGTACGCGTGCAGCATGCGTATAGGCTTATTTCTGCCTTCCCTTGTTCTTGAACAACATTCCCCAACCTGGTGCCTGTCAGATGTGTTGGGTTGCAACTCTTAACATGAGATGCTCTAAGAAATTAGAAGTAGCTTGTCCTAAGTTGTTCATCATCATTTCCCACAACCCCACAGTCACCTCTGCAGAACAAATTGCATATCTAGATTTTTGAGATGACGTCCCAGCATTCCTAACCATGGGACATACTGACTTGCAATGATGGGAGTTGTAGTCCAACACCTTTGGAGGGCACCAGGTTGGGGAAGGGCTGCTCTAAACAAAAAAAGAGAAGTAGGTGGCCCTAAGTTGTTCATTATCAGTTTTCCACAACCCCACAGTCACCTCTGCACATCATATTCTCCATCCTGTCCTCATGGTTTATCTGCTTTGGGAGAATGAGAATTTCACTAGCACTTTCTGCCTCCTTAGGGAGGATGTGGCGTTAAGGCTTGGGAGCCTTAACTCCCAATTTCCCTGCTTTTTGGTGCTTGGTTGGAAACTGTGGAGCCTTAACGTTGTTTTTGTAAACCGTAGGTTTTTTGTTTAATGAATTTCATGGCTTTGTGTAATGGATGACTGGATATTATGCAGTTGACAAGCAGCCAGCATCAGCTAGGATGTTACACCATTTTGACATCCAATATAAAATCAAAGCTAGTGATATGTGTTGCACCCACTTTTCAAAATAATAAATGAACCCCAGAAGTTATGCTCTCTCACTTGATATCTGAGGGGTCTCATTTGAATTTTTCAATAGCCAATGTCCAGAAATAAAAGCTTTCTATGACTGACTCATGAAAAGAAGCATTTCATGTTTTGTGTCTGTATTTGGAGAGAACCTGAAAAAAAAATCTACTGGACTAAAAACTCCCTGATTAATTCTGGAAGCACACAAGATGATACAGGAAAATATCCTAAATTAGAATAAGTTACAGTTTACTATATTAATTATTATAACTCATTTTATGCTACATGCTTTTTCTTCCTGTTTGCATCTGAAAGTAGCAGATTGTGATCATGTTTGTGGTCAAATTTCAAGCCTGCATGGGCTGCATTTCCATCCATAGATATTTACTTAAAAGACCCATTGAATTTCCTTGGTTCTTTAAAAGCAACATATTTGCTTTAAGATTTGCCACTCTCAGCACTCTGCGCATGCTATGTATGCCTGCTCTGTCAACCCTATTGTTCCCTGCAAGGCCCAGCCAAGGGAGGTCAGTAAATTAAACCAAGGGATGAAGGATGGGATTCCATCAAGTTCAGCTGAGAGCATTTGCTGTAGGACATGGACCTAACCGGAACGGTGAGGCCAGGTTTCTGGCAGACCCATTTAGGCAACTTTATGGCCTGATAGTTCTCTGTTTGGTAGCCTGCAGAAGCCTCATAAAGCAATGGGCATATGAACACTGTTATTATGGTCTGCCACTTTGTCTTTAGTAGTCTGAGGTCCAGACCTCTTCAGAAGGGGGAATAGTGTCATGTTATGGGGTGGCCACATGGAAAGGAGGACAAGCCATCCAAAATGGTGGCCAGCACAACATCTTGTGATACTAAATTCTATAACTGTACACAGAACTGTACACAGTACACAGTATTCTAAGTGTGGTCACACCATAGATTTGTATAAAGGCAGTATGAGACTGGCAGTTTTATTCTCAATTACTTTTCTTATAATGCCTAACATGGAGTTTGCTGTCTTTACAGCTGCCACACACTGGGTTGACGTTTTCACTGAGCTGTCAACCACATTCCCAAGGTTTTTTTTCTTGTTTAGTCACTGCAGGCTCAGATCCCATCAGTGTATATGTGATGTTGGGATGCTTTGCTCCAGTGTGCATCACTTTACAAATGCTTATGTAGAACTGTTGTTGCCATTTTGATGCCCATTTTCACACTATGGAGAGATTCTTTTGGAACTCTTGGTAATCTCACTTCATTTTAAAAACCCTAAATATTTTGAGGTCAGCAGCAAATTTGGCCATCACACTGCTCACTCCTATATGTATGTTGTGAAGAAAGTGGATAGGGAGGCAGTTTCTCCCTTTCTCATAATATTAGAATGAGGGTGGAAGTGAGCAGTGACATAGCCACGTTTGGTGATGATACCAAATTATTTAGTCTTGTTAAAACAATGGAGGATTGTGAGGAGCTCCATAAAGATCTCTGCATACTGAGAGAATGGCCATGAAAAGGGCAAATGCTGTTCAATGTAAGCAAGTGTAAAGTGATGCACATTGGGGGGATCACAATTTCACATATACACTAACAGGATCTGAGCTAATTAGAGGTGACTGACCAAGAAAGAGTTTGGAGCAGGGGAGGTGGACAGCTTGATGAAAATGTTAATCTGGCTGCTGTGAAAAAGGCAACCTCCGTGTAAGGCATAATTAGGAAAAGAATCCTAATTCTTGAACACTAATATGAAAAATAGTGGGTTCTCGGATTTGCACTTGATGTATGTGGATTCTTTAATCTTACTATAGTAAAAACGACATATTTCAGTATTAGATTCATAACTGTATTAGCGGTAAGTTAGTTGGGAAACAAATGTATTAGGAAGTGTGAAAAGTGAGTGTATTGCATCATTTGTGACAGACTTCACACATAGTTTATTATATATATAGTAAGTAAAAAACAAACCCAAGGATGCCTTTCTGTGTGTATATATGAAAGAGGCAGGCACACAGACATAGATAGACAGTGGGCCAGGCCTAAATTTCCAGCCTAACCTATCTTAAAGGGTTGTTGTGAGGGTAAAAGTAGCACATGCCATATACCCAAATATTACCAAACATCTGTTTCACATTTCTGTGAAAGTGAGCAGCAGAAGAAACTCACTAGATGGTTTTGGGCCAGTCATAGACTCTTAGCCTAACCTACCTCATGGGTTTTTGTGGGGGGAGATATGGCACTTGAAAGAATGATCAGTCTAGGGCTTTCCCCTTCCTCCTTACTAGAGAAGCTTCTTTGCTGCAATAATGGAAAGGTGGTTCTTTTAAAATTGGCAACCATCGTTGATGAATTAAAAACGTTAAGCAAGTCAGCATTTTTGGCCTTTTGCAGGCTGTGAAATTGATGCTACACAGAAATCTTGAGATTAAGCTCTTCCCCCTCACATTCTCCAATAAGTTAGTGACTTTTCCAAAACTAGATTTTCTTTCCATATATAAAAAGTAAAGGTTGTTCAGTTTGAAAATAATAAACTTGAACACTGTCACTGACAACTCTTTCAGTTTGCAGCTTCCTTCGTACAGCCTTTCATGTCAAATGGAAGTTACTTTAAATTTTGGAGACTTCCACAGTCACTTTAAGCTGCTTTCTGTATGACTGGGATAAATTTTCAGCTTGTATATTGTGTACAGGTTTTCTCCTTGCTCTAGGAATTCAATTTTTCCTCTCCGTAGAATTCATTTGTCAAAATGTACAGCTGAGGAAAAAAAAATCCCAGATCAAAACATCCCACGATGGATGATTTTGTTACTTTCATTGGCACTGTACACAAATACATACACTATATAAATATATAAATTCTGACATTGACTCAAGAGGTCCCATGTAAAATTAAGCATTCTAGTATTCATGCAGAACTTCATTCATATAGGTGCTTTCCTCTGCCTTTCTATAACTGGGGCATGCTGCATATGCATACTGAAGAATTATTGTCCTGAGCATGCCCTGACCTTGAAGAGAACAAAGCAGGCGTACATCTTGATGAGGGGTTTGCCCCAGGATGGATCCGCAGTAGCGGCAGGTCATCTATATGATGCAGCCACCATCGTGAAGCCATCCAGGGGCAAACTGCCAAAGCTCTGGTTTAAAAAAGTCAGGCACAACTTTTTTTTCTCTTGGAGCGAGGTGATGACGGCATCTGCCATCTGCTGCCTTGCTTTGGAGCTGCATCTGAGGCATGCCCCAGCCGATGGCAACCCTTGATTGGTCGGCCAGTTGGGACAGGGGGAGGGGGCGGTTCAGCAAGCTGAATGGCTGCTGGACTGCTTCCATGCCTCTGAAGGCCAGTACAAGTAAACAAAAGTTTTTTTTAAAAAAAAACTGGAGCGAGAGGACGAGGGTGCCACCGAGCAAGCCTCCTGGCAGCACATCTCCCCGAGTCAGTGGAGAACCACGGTTAAAGAAATAAAAATAAAATAGCACCTGAGTGAGCCACCTCTGCACATTGACCCCAAATCTGTGGGGTGGGGGAAAGGAGTGCTGACTTTTCTCCTTTGTTTTAGGGCAGAGGGGTGGAGGAGGAGAGAAACAAGGGGGGAGAGCCCCGGCACCCATGCAATGATGCGCTGTGATGCGCAGGCACAGGCTCCTTCCGAAGAACCCCGCACTTGCACACCTTCCCATGCCGATAACAGGGAGGAGTGCAAATGCAGGAGATTGAAGGCTCACAACACCGATGCGCCGCCGTTAAGACACGGCCCAGAAATCCCCATTGCATATAGTAAGAGAATGGAGAAGTCCCTGTAGGTGTTGAGCTCTGCATGCACCACTGTACACCCCAACGTTACACAAATTTTTGGGATTGTGTCAGAGAGACAGTACATTGAGGGGTGCTTCATGCATAACATTCAGTCACGTATGCATATAGAGGAATATGTGTTACTCAACATTGTACACATGCCAAGAGATATATGCGAGATCTTTACAACAGTGTACATGACAGTACACATTTCCCCCTACTGTCATGACCCTGAATTCTTCAGAACAGCCACCTTTCTTTCCTTGTTTTCGTCAGCTCATCTCTGATAAAGTTCACAATTCTGAAAATTTAAAAATCTGGTCTGCAAGTCCTTGCAACCTGGAAAAAGATGGTCTATTGTGAAATCCACAGGTCACATTCATCGAAATCCGAAGCCATTTGAATCCATTGTGGATTTCTCTGATGTCCTGAGCCTGAGTACATTGACGTGAAGATAGGCAGCATGAGAGAACATTGCAAGGAATGGGAGGTCTGTGCACTTCTTCACAATTCACATCTGACTCTCTGGCTCTGCATCATGGAGGTTATATATGGAGAACTGGATGGAGGTTTCAGAGGTACTCATGGTTCATTATGCTGCCTGTATAGCTCTCTACTGAGCCCTTTGGAACTCCTCTTCATGCAGGTATTCCATTGATGCTCAGCTGAACTGAGCCCATATAGCTTCATAGTAGTAAGATTTGCTTGTAACATTAACTTAAATTCCCCAAGTTGTCTCAAAATGTGCTCTCATTCCAGGAGGTGATTACAAAGTTATCTAGAGAAAAGAATTCTTTCAGACATCCTGGTTTCATTGCTGGTTTTGCATAATCACTGCCACGTTTATATTATTGCTACATACTCATTCTGACACACACACACATCTCTACTCAGAATAAAAAGTAAGACACAAAAGTGGCTATATTCATATCTTAAAAATAAAACTGAAGCTGAACCATCATACTTAATTTTATTTCAAGACCATCAAGGACACTGTACAAGTAGAACATTATTAATAAATACTCAGATGGTAATTCTGGCAAGGAATTCTTTACTGCTACAAAAGACTAACAAACCCCTTCTGGAAATTATCCTCATAATTGGGAGCTGAATCACAGCTGAAGTAATAATTTCTTCATTCAGAAGAGATAATATTCTCAATTGTTAAGTAAAATTGCTCCATTTGAATCCAGCAGATTTTCTCCCCACCTACTGGAACCTTCAATTTTTAACTGGAATATTCAGGGAGCAAATGAAGGTATTTTTAGACACCTTTTCTTTCCATTTTTTCTGAAGGATACAAGGTGAATGGAGGGTGCAGTTAGACATTTCAAGGGGGTTGTATTTTTTATTTTTTATTTTTAAAAGTCACCTTGAGTTTGTTTGTTTAAATGTTGTTGAATTCAATGATGGTGCATAGTACAATGAGCTTAGGGGCAACAAATTCAATAGCAGTTAACTATTCAAATAAAAACACTATAAAAATGCTTCCATTTTTATTTGAGTTACATGAACAGTAGAGTGTTCTTCGAGCGGCCCTCATTTAATTACATCCGTTCAGAATGATGTTTGGGATATCGGAGGTGAATAGGCCACCATCCCTTTATTACTGCAGGGCTCAGTCCTGGGCCCAGGGCTCTTCCACATTTTTATTAATGGTTTGGACGAGGAGGTGCATGGAATGCTTATCAAATCTGCAGACGACACAAAATTGGGTGGGATCGCTAATACCCTGGAAGACAGAAACAAACTCCAAAGTGATCTTGATAGACTAGAGCGCTGGGCTGAAAACAACAGAATGAAATTTAATAGGGATAAATGCCAAGTTCTACACCTAGGAAAAAGAAATCAAATGCACAGTTACAAGATGGGGGATACTCGGCTCAGTAATACCTTGCAACCAGGAACATCCACATCCGGATGAGATGCAGTTTATAGGTTGGATCAAGAAATGCCCTCCTCATAAAAGAAGGCCCCTTGCATACAATTTTTTTTCTGACTTGGGACAAGGTTTCTGTGTGAGAAAAGAGAACTGGAAGCTAGAGGGGTGCTTCTGCTCATGCAATATGTGGGAAGACTTCCATGTAAAATGATTTCCACTGCCAGAATTTCCCCTGCTAGCACTTCTCTGGAACTAACCCATCACCCTCATTGTGAGTGTTTGTGCTTTATGTAGCTATCTGCTTTGGGGACAACCCCCCCCTCCAAATGCAGTTCAGATTCCTTCTTTCATATTTTGAAGTCTTTGAATAATATATTTGGGGATATGTTCTTCTATATTTCAAAATTATAAACTATATGCCAAAGGATGATATAATACGGTGATGAGTTCTGGAATAAATGTCCCATGAAACATGCAAGTGTGACATTATTAAAAAGGGCAGTAAAATGTTAGCTGATACATATCTGGTAGGCTGACCAGATGAAAAGGAGGACAGGGCTCATGTAACTTTAACAGTTGTAGAGAAAAGGGAATTTCAGCCGGCATCATTTGTATGCAATTCGTACCTGGTGAAATTCCCTCTTCATTACAACAGTTAAAGCTGCAGGGCCCTGCCCTCTTGTGTATCTGGTCACTCTAGTATAGTGCCTGCAACTTTAATTGTTGTGATGAAGAGAGGATTTCACCAGGTACGAATTGCATACAAATGACACCTGCTGAAATTCCCTTTTCTCTGCAACTGTTAAAGATACAGGAGCCCTATCCTCCTTTTCATATGGTCAGCCTATATCTGGTGTATAGGATGGAAGATCACACAAAGCATTAAGGCCTTATGTGATCTTAAGGCTTTTACAATAAGAGTATGTTTGCTTTTATAATATTGAATGACTTTCCCTACATAAACCACATCCAGTGCTTATGAAACTAAAAGCATATCAATGTGTCTATGCAGAAGTCCTCTAGCATTATCAGTGGTAAATCTCCACAGTATGATAAGTAGGGTGACCATATTTTGGAAACCAAAAAGGAGGACAACATGGCCGCCCCAAGGGGGCATGCCCACCAACATGCCCAGTCCCCAAGGGGGCGTGCCCACCTGAACATGGCCTTGATCACATGTCTGGTTTCACAGACACAATTAAGACAAACTGTTCTACGTAACATCTTAATGTTAAAATCACTGATATAAAGAACAAGTTAGACATTCATTGTATCTGAAATTAACTTCACTCACTCCTACTTTTTTTTAGCTTTTGCTGTACTTTGAAGCTTTTGCTATACTCTGTGTGATACAGTTTCCCTTTCCTTCAAATATCTTTTCCGACTGCAAATCCTTCACTGGATGACCATAGTCTCACCTTTCCTAACATTTAACACTCTTTCTCCATTACCTTTCTCATACCCATACTCACAGATTCAGCATAGTGCTACCACTGAACAGGTGCAGTAAAATCTAGTACAACAAACTAGCAACCTAGCATTCAGAAAGAGTATAAAATATAATTACCCTGTAAACATTGGCCATGGAACAAAATGGACTAAAGGCTTGCAATCACTTCTCAGTTTAGCCAGATCCACACCAAGCAGGATATAGCAGTGCGAAAGCAGTATATAAAAGGCAGGAGCCACACTATTGCTTTATAGCAGTATTGAAGTGCACTGACAACTGCTACGGCCCATTGACACATACCATATCCCACTATATCCTACTTGGTGTAGATCTGGCCCTTGTTTCAAGTTCAGGTTTATCAGTGAGAAACTACTCTAAAAATGTGTCGTTATATCTCTGGTTCATTAGCCATGTAAACAAGACCATGGTTAGTAGCTATACAAAGAAAGGTTGGAACAGTTGCCCATTATCACAATGCTAGCTAAACAAGGATCTTTCCCTCCTTTTATCCAAATATTTCTTGAATTTACACTGCCTCAGTGTGCAGAGAACAAAAATCCCATTCAGGGACCCAAAGAAAACTGCCCAAATAAATGACAGGTACAAGTCCCATTGATTTCAATAAAGCTTACTCCCAGATAAATGAATATAGGATTGCATCCTCTTCACATCTGTTCACCTTACACTAGCAAGTGCAAGCCTGTCAAGGACAACCATGCATTTACAGAACCTGGACTCGTGGATCATATAACCAACAGGTGCTCTCCAGAAAGATGCTTTCAGAGCCTAGGAGATCCAGACACACTCAAAGAAGTCAAGCAAATCCACGCTAGGCACTCATAGCCTACCATCGGGGATTTTACTGAGGCAACCGCCCCATCATTCCAGATGTTCTTAAATGAACTAAAGCCTAAACATGGCCATGGAAGCATCCATATCAGAATGAGATAAAAATGCCGACTAAAAGTGGTAAGACTGACCAAAAAATAAAGAACCAAGCTACACAGAGAGGAATACAGTAAGGATTGTCCATACGTAAGAAAAGAGAGATTATGAAGGGCACTTCAGCCTTTGCAAATGAGTTGAGGGTTACTTAGTTAGATTTAGACTTATTTCAATATATACGTGTGCAATCTTATGCATGTTTAGACAAAAAATATAGAGAGAGTAACTTTGAAAGAGGTGATTTGGGGTGGGAAATCTGCAGCTGGGGGTGGGGATTGCTGAACTCTACATGATCGTCATAATACAAATGGTTTGCATAACATGTAAATAAAGCAACACTGCCTCCCAACAAATAGCACTCCTGATGGCCTAATAATAATAATAATAATAATAATACTTTACAAGTATGAGCAGTAGAATTCACTCAGAGGATGCACCATCCATTCTTCCTAGGCTAATGATTTGTCAGCTTGAAGTTTTCTCTCTGGGAGCTCCCCACACACCCATAGAAAAAACTGAATTGTGGAATCTTTTCTTTGTGTTTTGGGTGGCTGGCAAAGAGTTAGGGCAAAACCCTTCCACTCTCTGGAGGCTTAGAAGGACACACCTACCCATAAGCTGCTTTGGGGAGTTACTCTTAAGATCTTGATTAAAGTTCAGTCTGGAGTCCTATGCTTGTTTAAATGGGAAAATGTTCTTTAACTCCCAGCCAGCCATGCCAACTGGGGAATACTGGGACTTGTAGGATTTTTTTTCCTGTCTAAACCTGGATAGGATTGCACCTTTGTGAAATAGTTTTTATTTTTAAAAGCAACTTGTCTCAACTTCTGTTTAGCTGGTTATAATATAGAACTGGAAACTGAAGCGCTGATGCTACATTCTTGCCCTGGAAGTTTCCCATGCACCCCACATTATGAGCAAAACAACATATATTTAACATAACACATCTCCAAATACCTTATAATATATATTGAAATATACATTAAATTCTTTATGCTCACATATTTCCATCAGAGGTGGAAAAGTTGTTCCTATGAGCAATATTACGGTGCAAACATTATTACATTTCATGCTATCTGTAAAATGCAACACAAACTTGGGATTTTAATTATAGAAAACTTATTAAGTCTCCTGGGGAAGCATATATACGCACCTGGCTGCTTTGTTCTCATTTGTAACCCTGCTAATTACTTCCTCTGTCAGGGCTCATGTTCCTGGCGCTGCCGCGCTCATGCTCCCACTGCCGTGCTTGTGCTCCATGTGCTCCTGCCGCGGCGCTCCCCATGCTGCAGCGGTGCCAGCGCCACTCGATTCCAGAAGTGCAAAATCGGGCCTCTGTCGCATGCGCTCTGGACTTCTTGGGCTTGTCGCTGTGGCGCCAAACCCCGAGGAGCCTGAAGCATGCTCAGAAGAGGTGGCAGAGGCCCAATTCCAAAAGTGACGAAATCGCCCTTCCCCCGCCTCTTCTGCACGACCTCTGGCATCCTCGAGGTTTGTTGCAAAAGCTACAAGCCCCGAGAAGGCTGCAGGCTGCGCGGAAGAGGCAGGGGAAGGGCGATTTTGTCAGTTCCGGAATCGCCCCCCCCCCCCATCTCTCCTGCGCAGCCTCCAGCCTCCTCGGGGCTTGTAGCTTTTGCAACAAGCCCCGAGAAGGCTGCAGGCCGCGCGGAAGAGGCGGGGGAAGGGCGATTTTGTCAGTTCCGGAATCGCCCCCCCCATCTCTCCCGCGCAGCCTCCAGCCTCCAGCCTCCTCGGGGCTTGTAGCTTTTGCAACAAGCCCCGAGAAGGCTGCAGGCCGCGCGGAAGAGGCGGGGGAAGGGCGATTTTGTCAGTTCCGGAATCGCCCCCCCCCCATCTCTCCCGCGCAGCCTCCAGCCTCCAGCCTCCTCGGGGCTTGTAGCTTTTGCAACAAACCTCGAGGAGGCCGCAGGCCGCGCGGAAGAGGCGGGGGAAGGGCGATTTTGTCAGTTCTGGAATCGCCCCCCCCCCCATCTCTCCCACGCAGCCTCCAGCCTCCAGCCTCCTCGGGGCTTGTAGCTTTTGCAACAAGCCCCGAGAAGGCTGCAGGCCGCGCGGAAGAGGCGGGGGAAGGGCGATTTAGTCAGTTCTGGAATCGCCCCCCCCATCTCTCCCGCGCAGCCTCCAGCCTCCAGCCTCCTCGGGGCTTGTAGCTTTTGCAACAAGCCCCGAGAAGGCTGCAGGCCGCGCGGAAGAGGCGGGGGAAGGGCGATTTAGTCAGTTCTGGAATCGCCCCCCCCCCCCATCTCTCCCGCGCAGCCTCCAGCCTCCAGCCTCCTCGGGGCTTGTAGCTTTTGCAACAAACCTCGAGGAGGCCGCAGGCCGCACGGAAGAGGCGGGGGAAGGGCGATTTCGTCAGTTCCGGAATCGCCCCCCCATCTCTCCCGCGCAGCCTCCAGCCTCCTCGGGGCTTGTAGCTTTTGCAACAAACCTCGAGGAGGCCGCAGGCCGCGCGGAAGAGGCGGGGGAAGGGCGATTTTGTCAGTTCCAGAATCAACTCCCTGTCTCTCCCGCGAGGTTTGTCACAATAACGATGCTAGGAAGGACATCATTATAGAAGGATCCACATGGGCCTTTCTAGGCTCTCTGGAGCAGCGGTCTGGGCTCCTGGTGGGTCGGCGTGATGGCGGCGACCCACCAGGAGCCTAGACGGGCGGCGGGGTAGGCTGGAAAGGCCCGTGTTGATCCTTCCATATTCGGCCCTTTTTAGCTCCACCCACGCTACGTACGTGCTTTTTGAGTTTCGTCGCCATTGCGCCAGCCCCCACAGAGCCCGTATGTAGCGTGGGCGGAGCTAGGAAGGGCCAACTACAGAAGTATCAATACGGGCCTTTCTGGGCTCTCTGGAGCGGCGGTCTGGGCTCCTGGTGAGTCGCCGTGATGGCGGCGACCCAGCAGGAGCCTAGACGGGCGGCGGGGGAGGCAGATTTTCCGGATTTGGGGGCTGAAACAAGGATTTCCGCCCGGATCCTCATTTCCCGCCCATTTTCCGGACTTGTCCGGGGGTTTCCGGTCCTCTGGTCACTCTAATGATAAGCATTTAAAGAGTGCAGCCTTTGTAAATAACCCCACTATTTCCATTTAAAGCCATGCAAAATGATCTATCTTCATATTATATCCTGTGTATTCCTCTGTGACAAATATGTTTTGCATTACCCATTTACAAGCCATGAAAAACAAACTACTCTGCCATTTTATGCCTCCCCAACTCTTTTCTTGTAACAATAATAATAGTCCTGCTAATATTAGAACATATATTTCTTAAGTGCAACAAACATACTATATCTATACTATATCAAACAGTGTGCTTCTTTTACAAGATATTTCTTCTTGTAATGTGAGATTTCATTGAAAAGTTATATTATGTCCACTGATACACAATTTGAAGTGGGGAATGGAAGTACCTTTCCCATTGCAATATTATTCACCTCCACATACAGTAGTATGAATTGTTATGCATTTCATAATACTGGGACTGTTCAGACAACACATTAAGCCATGGTTAGGCCTCTAACCCTCTTGCAGCAAATGGTTAGTGTAGGGTGACCAGATAAAATCCAGGTCAGGGCTCATGTAACTTTAACAGTTGTAGAGAAAAGGGAATTTCAGCCAGTGTCATTTGTATGCAATTCCCTTTTCATCACAACAGTTAAAGTTGCAGGCACTATATTAGAGTGACTATATTCAAAAGAAGACAGAGCCCCTGCAAGTTTAACTGTTGTGATGAAGAGGGAATTTCACCAGGAACTAATTGCATACAAATGACACTGGCTGAAATTCCCTTTTCTCTACAACTGTTAAAGTGACATGAGCCCTGACCTGGATTTTATCTGGTCACCCTAGGTTAGTGAGCATGTTTAAACCATGGTTATTCAACCACCAGGCTTGGTTATTAGCAGTAAGACCATCATGCTAAAATTTGCTGCCATTTTTGGTTTTTGACCCTACTCTTTTTGCTTACATCTATCTCTGGAACAAGATGCCCCAAAGCTTCTCTGAAATAGAATTCGGCCTTCAGGCTGAAAGAGGTTCAACATCCTGCCTTACATAGATATTATAAATAGTGAATGTGCTTCATCCAAAACCCCACCTATGCAGAGGGCTTCCTGGTCTTTTCTTTGCACAAGGAAATGCCCTCCAACCATGTCCTGGCACATGGCTGCTGGGAGGCTATTGCGAGTGGGTGGGGAGAAGAGATGTGCTCTTTCCTCATTCGTTGGGCATTTGGCACCAGCAGCAAGGGCGGGGCAGCTGCACCTATATTAAGGTGGCAGCGCCCAGCCATCCTGGCTTCCCAAAGCATGGCTGCTAAGCGCAGAGGACACATGTCTGCAGCTGTACTGGGAGCACATGGCTGGCGGTGGCGGCCTCGGCCTCCTGCACATGGGTGCTCTTCTCATTTTGGCTGCTGCAAGAGTAAACGAGCAACCAAGAGGTCTTGCAGCATGGGCTCGAGCAACAAGGCACATTTTTTTTCGTCAATGAGGAGAGCCTTGGGAGAAGAGTCGGAGGTGGTGAGAATCGGAGGCCTCTCCCTGGTGCCCAACCTGGGAGAAGACTTCAGGTCCAATTACAGGTGCAGGCAGGGCATAACACCGGTGACTCAGGTTTAGGTGCACCCTGCACGTTTGTGCAAGAGAATCACCCATTGATATAGACTAGGCAGCCTTAGCACTCTTTTGGGCTGCCTCTACAAGAGAGGTTTAATGCTCTTTGAAGTCTCATTAAAAAATTTGCCTCTACACCAGCAGAGCGCAAATGGGGCGTAGAGGCGCGTTATCTCCCCGATTATGCGCATTATCGAATGCGCGTTAAATCGCGAGTTTTATTTTGCTCCGTCCGTTAAAGCGCATTTTGACTATGTGAATAAGCGCTTATGCGCATTAACTTCTTGTAAAGTGCATTTTGGACATCCATTAATGCGCTTCGCCGCCTCTCACCGCCTCTCGTGCAGGGGGATTAGGCGTAAATGCGCTTCTGCGATTATGCGCATAATCGCCTAACCGGGCGCAAAAGCGAATCCTTGTAGAGGGGACCATTGACAGGCTATGAGGAACCTGGCCAGTGGGATGGAATTCTGAATCATAGCTACTTTGTTCAATGCTGCTGCCCTCGCTGCCTTTGGGGGCATGCAGAACTCTTTTTTTTTTTTTTTCGAAATAATTTTATTAATTTCAACATAATAATAACATAAAATACATACATAATCCACGACAATCCCCCCCGTGCACCCCCACACCATGAGACCTTCTCTTAATCTTTTATTCTATCCAGAAATTTATCGACTCTTTTGAAGGTGTTTGTCCCTTCCCCAATCTTAATACATATTCCAATAGGGGACTCCATATTTCCCCAAAATCATTTTTACCGGACATTCCCCTCTTTAATTTCATTTTACAAGTCAGCATATCATTGGAAATTGGTCTGTATGATGCGGGATCCGTTAAGTCCTTACCTGGTTTTGGAATTAATATAATCAGGGAATGATCCCATGATGGCGGAGTCTTCCCCCCCTCTATTATATTATTAAATAGTTTCTTTAATCTTGGTATTAAAATTCCTTTAAAAAGCTTATAATACTCCGACCCCAGACCATCCATCCCTGGTGATTTTCCTCCTTTCAGTTTATCAATAACTCCCTCTATCTCTTTTTCAGTAACTAAACCTTCCATATATTCCCTATCCTGCTTCTGCAATTTTATTTTCCAATTCCTCTCTACATATTCCAATACCTTATCTTGCGGTCCCGACCCTGATGTATATAATTCACTATAAAAATCCTTAAATATATTTAATTTATCTTTCATTAAATTACAACTATTCCCTGACTTATCCTTAATTGTCCCTATCATATTCTTAGCCTTTTCTAACTGTGTGGATCTGGCCAGCATCTTTGAATTCCTATTGCTATATTCAAAAAAATCTCTTTTTAAATACAACAAATTTTTTTGTACTTGTTCTAATTCTTCTTTCTCTAATTCCTTTTTCTTAGCTTGAATTTGGGCAATTAGGCGTTTATCTTTTGTCTCCTTTAACTTATCTTCCAAACTCCTTACCTCCTCTTCAATCTTTTTATTTTGGGCTTCCTGTTGTTTTTTTAATGTACAACTTTCCCTAATACAAATCCCTCTTACCACAGCTTTCATTGTATCCCACAATATGCCCTGCCGGTTATTCTCTTTTTCATTAATCTCCTATATTTCCTGCAATTCTTTCTTTATCTTCTCCATTATATCTTTTTTATTCAGCAACCTTACATCCAATCTCCATCTCTTCGCTTGTCTATAATCTTTTTTGGTTTCCATGTCCATCATCATTAACGCGTGGTCAGTAACCTTGATAACTCCAATATCACAATCTATAATTTTGGGTAACATATTTTTTGATACAAAAATATCATCTATCCTTGAATAGCTCTTGAATCTCTGTGAGTAGAAGGTATACTTCCTTTCTTCCCCTCTTAAAACTCTCCACACATCCATTAATTCTTTCCCTTCCATTAATTTGCTTAACTCTGTCTTCCCCACCCTCTTAGTATCTTTTAGTATGCTATCCCTATCTTTCCCTATATCTAGTACCATATTAAAGTCACCTGCCATCACAATATGCTTTTTACCCACTTCTCCCAACATGTTAAATACTTCATCAATAAAATCCATTTGTTTCCCATTTGGAGCATAGACATTCACCAATACATATTCCTCTTCTCCCAACTTGCAGGACATAATAAGAAACCTCCCGTTTTTATCTTTCTTTACACTTTGAATAGTTATACCACATGTTTTTGAAATTATTATTGCCACCCCTCTCGATTTCGAAGTTCCATATGCCTTCTCGTAAACGCCCACCTCCCTCATTCGAAGCTCATTAACTCCATCTTTGGCCTGATGAGTTTCCTGCAAAAAAATTACATCTATTTTTTTGTTCTTTAATAACATTTCAATTCTTTTTCTTTTTATTATTGTTCCTAGCCCTTTAACATTCAATGTTGCCAATCTAAGTTTATTTTCCATCTCTCACTTTCACACACATCTTTAAGTCAGTCTCCCTCTGTGTAACACATTCCCCCCCTCCCTAACCCTCCCCCCCACATTCACCCCCATTTTCACCCCCCTCCTCACCAGCTTCCTGGGCATTAGTCCCAATCTTCTTAGAACTCTTGGGGGGGGGGAACTCGGCCCAACATTCCGGGATAACGTCTACCCTCCCTCCGTATCTACTATTCATTACTCCCCCCTGCCGCGCCTTCGTCTTGCTTCTCTCCTCCAGCCGATGTGGCATCCATTATGCCCAGCTCCTCCAACAGCTCGATTCCTTGCTCACAAGATGTAATTCTTTGCTGCTTCCCGTTCCACTGAAATCTCAAGAAAACTGGGTATCCCCAATTATAGGAAATCAATTTCTTCTTCAATGCCCCTGTGCAGATTCTAACGCTCTTCCTCCACTGCACCGTTTGGGGGCACAAATCCTGGAAGACCTCAATTGGTGTTGCTTGAAGCGTTGGTTGACCTTGACTTCTAACTGCTTGCATTAATTTTCCTTTTTTGTAATAATTAGCAAATTTCACAATAATGTCTCTTGGGAACTCTCTTGTCTTTCCAAATCCCACTCTATGGGCCCGCTCAATATCTTCCATTCTCCAATCTTCCTGTGGCACCAGCTGTTTGACCCATGCCAAGATTAATTCTCTTATACTATTAAGGGTCTCCCCTTGCTGCTCCTCAAAAGATCTTATGCGTATATTTGCTCTTCGGTCTCTGTCTTCCATCGCGATAAGCTGTAAATCCTGATGCATTAGCTGTTCCTCTTGTTTCTTATATAGAACCTTTAATTCTCCAGTTTCTTCCTGCAAAGCTCCAACTTCTTTCTCCACCTTTTGAAGTCCTGCCAAGAGTTGCTGTTGCGAATCGGTAATCCTTTTAGCCAATCGTTCTTCTTGCTTCAATAACGCCTGCTCGATATTTCCATCTTGCTTTAAAATGGCCAGATCCAGCATCTTTTGGATAGTCTGAATCAGCTCATCTGTTGGGTCAGCTTGCCTCCCTGTGGTTGTTTTAGGAATTGCACCTGGCTTAATTCCAGTCTTAGCACTGGCATTTCCGGCATGACTAGGGGATTGTTTCTTTGTCTTTTCAGAATCCTTATCTGACATTTTATCAGTACGGACTAGCCTGTAGCTTCTATCGGACGGACGATCTCCCTTAGGTCGACTCCAAGAAGTTTTCTTCTTGCTCATAAATCATCCACTATTCAAGCCTATCCGATAAGCACACAGCCACTTCAAGCCAGGGATCAAAATCTCTTTCCCTCAGTCACTCCCTCTGGCTTCTCTGTCTCCCGAACAGCCTTTTAATCACTTATAATCTTTTAATTGTTCTTTTAATTGCCACGGCTGAAACGTTTAGTTTCGTTTCTCCTCGGGCAAATTTAGCCCCTCCTCTCAGCCACTCAGTTATACAACCAGCAGTCTTTCCACGCTTGAAAGCTTAAAAGTTTTCCAAAGCTTAAAAAACTATTTTCTGAAAGTTAGCAATCGTTCTAGCGTCCATTCAATCAGCCAGCATTGTATATACGTCTTTTATTTACCTTCACCGTACTTCAAGGCTGTCGGTCCGTCACCTCCCTCTGCCAAGCCGGTTATAAAATCATAAATCTTCTTCCAGCTGCAGTCTCTTTTGCAAGCTTTCCCCTCTCCTTAGCAGACTTGTTTATAACAAATCGCTCTTTTAAGATAGGGAATTTACAGTTAATTCACTGCTTCTTTCGGAGGATGAAGGATTTGCGACCTATCCCATGTTTTGCTAGGCCACGCCCCCCCGGCATGCAGAACTCTGAACTGGGTTAGGGTGACCAGATAAAATCCAGGTCAGGGCTCCTGTAACTTTAACAGTTGTAGAGAACAGGGAATTTCAGCCAGTGTTATTTGTATGCAATTAGATCCTGGTGATATTCCCTCTTCATCACAACTGTTAAAGTTGCAGGGGCCCTGCCTTCTTTTGTATATGGTCACTCTAGTATAGTGCCTGCAACTTTAACTGTTGTGATGAAGAGGGAATATCATCAGGAACTAATTGCATACAAATGATACTGGCTGAAATTCCCTTTTCTCTACAACTGTTAAAGTTACAGGAGCCCTGACCTGGATTTTATCTGGTCAGCCTAAACTGGGTGTCATTTGAGGAGGGCAATCCTGGCTGAATTCTGAATAACAGGATATTTCATGATCTACTCAGATTGCTGCTGTCCGGGTACTAATTGTCCGGCAACTTCAAGGCCCCTGCTGCTCTCCCTTCTGATGGTTTCTTGTCTTTACACCAGACTTGGACCAGACAGACCTTCAAATTGAGTGCTGCCCTCTGATAGCCCTTTAAATATAGTACTATCCTCTTTAAAGTAGGATACAGGTAGCAGTGACCCAGTGAAGAGGAGGAAGTAATCGTAATGGAAGAGAAAGCAGACATTCTGAACTGGTCAGAGAGAAGGAACGTTTACTAAACTTGTATGGTTAACTGACTTTTAAAACATTTAAAAGCTAAAAGGTTAAAACATTTAGAACTATAATAATCTCCAAAGGCATCTGTGTCATAATGGGATCTAATGTTTGTATATTTTATTCAGAACTATTAATTAATAATATTGCCTTGTGGCAAATTTTCCACAGGTTGATGTTCTACTTCTACAACAGGCCACTAGCTGGCCTGATAATTCATTCAGCTATAGCTTCCTGACTACAGAATGCATTTGGTTCTTGCAGAAGAAGAAAGTAAACAAGTTCTAGACAAACTTTCTCCTCTCCTCCACTGTTAGCATAGTTAAATGTTTAAATACACCCCAATTCGGAAACACCTGTGGAAAGCTCTTTATAAGCAGATTTCCCCCCTGCAGCCCATAATTGGGCAATGTGCAGAATAATATTCCTTACTGTCAAGACACTTATAAGGAAATGCAGGTGCAGCAGGACTGTAAGGAATTGTTAGCATTATGAAAACTGTCTTCAAATGATTTAATAACCTGAATAATTTTTCTTCCAGTTTTCCTGTTGTAATGTGAGAGATTTCAAAATAGAAAATAGTTACTAAAGTCAGTCACATTATAGGTTTGGGCAATGGGCTGAATATAGACTTATTCAGACTTTGAGGAGACACATTGAAATGACTGAAATGTGGCCTGAATTGCAGACCCTGCTACACAATGATGACAACCTGAGAATTCCAATTAAAAATTGAGGTTCTTTTGCCCCCATCCTGAAGGAAGTGGCAAGACATAGATATCTGGTGAAAGAGGGCCACAACTTTATTTAATTCAAGGCCACATAATTTAGGGTGACCAGATAAAATCCAGGTCAGGGCTCATGCAACTTTAACATTTGTAGAGAAAAGGGAATTTCAGCCAGTGTCATTTGTATGCAATTAGTTCCTGGTGAAATTCTCTCTTCATCACAACTGTTAAAGTTGCAGGGGCCCTGCCTTCTTTTGTATATGGTCACTCTAGTATAGTGCCTGCACCTTTAACTGTTGTGATGAAGAGGGAATATCACCAGGAACTATTTGCATACAAATGACACTGGCTGAAATTCCCTTTTCTCTACAACTGTTAAAGTTACATGATTTTATCTGGTCACCCTAAAATAACTGCAGGAATTATTGGGGCAGGCTTTGTCTGGCAATTTTCTTCCCTCACATCAACTTCTCTGGGTGCAGGCAATATATATCCTCCCAACTTTTAGCTGGCCACCTTTTGGTTGAGGGAGACCCTCCTGGCCACCACTCCTTCATGCCCCATGATAGCCCTCTTCAGACATTCTTCTTCCCATGGTGAAAGGACACACGAGGAGAGGAGAGCTTCAGCCCTGTCCCTGTCCCTTGTGCAACATGTGGAGGCAATATTCTGAAGCAGGCAACATACTCTACCCATGGGGACTCTCCATGTGATTAATCCCCTGGAAAGTCAGGGTTTTTAATTGCATGGAGAGCCCCCGCAGACAGAGGAGGTTCTCTGCTTCAGACCATCATCTCCCATGCATACAGGGTAATGGATGAGATGATGGAGGAGTTGGGGATGAAGCACTCCTCTCCTCACATGTTATTTTGCCATGATAAGGAGAATGACTGAGGAGGGCTTTTGAGTATGTGCCTCAAAAGGGGTCCTTTCCCCATCCCCGAGTCTCACAGCCCTTAAGGGAAAATCTAGGGTATTTGTTTTCACCATCAAGATACCCGAGTGCTCACCAATGGACATCTTTTTCAGGGCTACCCAAGTTTTTGGGCACCCTAGGTAAGATAAAATCCCACCAACCCATCCACCCTGCATACAACCTGATAGAACCCCTTTCTGCCAAATGCATATCTGGCAGTTCAAAGTAAAATACTAGAAATAATCTTTCCTGTCTTGAGAAACTATTATCACTTTGTGTAATATCACCCATGGGGAGAGAGAGAGAGAGAGAGAGAGAGAGAGAGAGAGAGAATCAAATGATCAGAATAAATATATATTAAAAATATGTGGTTTTCCTCATGTTGGTGCTTGTCCCTGAAGCACTATATCATGGCCACACACAGTGGGACCACGCATGGACCTGGGCTGGCAGAGCTGGGCGTGTGTGGATCAGGTCCCGGCAGGATGGCTGCACACACAGCCCCTATTGGATACTACCCCTTATAAAGAAATAATAACATGGGACCAGGTTTGAAGGTCCACCTGCACTCATATGAACCTGCCTGTCCATTGCAAGTAAGCTAGCAGGCACAGGAGACAGAACCTTCCCAGTGTTGGCCCAATCACTCTGGAACTCCCTCTCATCATGAGAGTTTGCTTGGCTCCTTTGTTATGTGTTTTCAAACAGATTTTAAAGACATAGTTCTTAATATCTGCTTTTTCCTGGTCAATTGGAAGTTGGCTCAGTCTTTTAAACATATATTTTTTTAAAGTGAAAAAGAAGATTGCTGCTTGTTAATTATTTTATATGGTATTGTTGAATTGCAGATTTTGATTTGTATTTTTGTTAATCTCTTTTACAATGATGTTAATGTATAAAGCTCTTTGAGATGGCTTCAAAGCCTTTAATGTGGTATATAAATATTCAAAAGTAATAAAGAACCAACCCACCACCCTCTAGGAAAAGGGGTTATTGATGTCCCTTAGAACCGATGCCGGAACTGCCTGCAAGTTGACATAACTCTTGTGCTCATGCTCTGCTGGAGCTTCGTAGCCTCTTCTTGAATGTACTGGCAGAGCTTTTCTCCACTCTACTGCTTGGCTGTATGAAGTGCATAAGGTGACCGAGCTTAGTGAACTCAACCTTTTCCATTCCTTTTCAAACCTAGCCAAACATGCTCACTACATTGCTCTTGGCCAAATTTAGGACTTAAACAAACAAACAAACAAACAAACACACAAAATCAAAATAGCATAGCAGCTTTCCTCGACCATCCTTATGCCCTCCTGGTTAGGGTGACCAGATGAAAAGGAGGACAGGGCTCCTGTATCTTTAACAGTTGCAAAGGACAGGGAATTTCAGCAGGTGTTGTTTGTATGCATACATAACCTGGTGAAATTCCCTCTTCATCACAACAGTTAAAGCTGCAGGAGCCCTGTCTCTTGACCATGTACAAAAGAGGGCAGGGCTTCTGCAGCTTTAACTTTGTGATGAAGAGGGAATTTCACCAGGTTCTGCATATATACAAATGACACCTGCTGAAATTCCCTTTTTAATGAAACTGTTAAAGATACAGGAGCCCTGTCCTCCTTTTCATATGGTCAGCCTACAGCAGGGGATGGTGAAAATCGTATTCTAACACATCTAGATGGCACCTGGGGAAAGCTGCAGTGTAGAATAAATAATGCATCCCAATGCAGAAAAAATGCATTTCTGCTGGAAATCAATACTTTGAAATCCTAATTGTGTGTGTGTGTGTGTGTGTTCAGGTTTCTTTTTAATGCCAAATTCAACTTCCAATCTCGTCGATTTTAGCAGCATATCTCATTGGTGTTCAGGTATCCCAAATGCTATGAGAAACATGATACGAATATAAGATGAAACCTATTTGATCAAACCAAAGGCCTATATGGTCCAGTGATCTGTTTCCCACAAGCAGGATGGGAGGGTTGTAGCCCCTTCATGCTGCTGCTCCTCAGCAAATGTTATGGAGAGGCATGTTCCTCTGATCCTGGAGGTATCAGAGGCACCTGGTTTGGAAAAGCTCTCAGAAGCAATAAGCCTATGTACACCAGTTGCTGGGGAATATTAGTGGGAAGGTGCTATTGCACCCGTGTCCTGCTTGTGGGTTCCTGGTTGACAGCTAGTTGGCCACTGTGTTGGCACTTATGTTCCTTTATTTATTATTATTATTATTATTATTATTATTATTATTATTTGTAGCCCGCCTCTCCCTTCGGATTGAGGCGGGGAACAGCAACAATATAAAACACAAAAATCACAACAGTTAAAATTTTAAAAGCAAGAGAAAAATACAACATTAAAAACATCTTAAAATTCATCTGGATAGGCCTGTCGGAAGAGGACAGTCTTCATGTCTCTTAAATTCATGAAGACTGTCAATTTGTCTAACCTCCTCCGACAGACCATTCCATAGTCTGGGAGCGATGGAAGAAAAGGTCCTCTGGGTAACACCCGCCAGCCTAGTTCTGGCTGGCTTGAGTAAATTCTTCCCAGAGGACCTAAGTGTGCGGGCGGGTTGTATGGGAGAAGGCGATCCCGCAGGTACCCTGGACCCAAACCATGTAGGGCTTTAAAGGTAATAACCAACACTTTATACTTCGCCCAGAAACTGATTGGCAGCCAATGAAGCGATTTTAAAACTGGTATAATGTGGTCACCCCTAGATGTACCAGTGACCAACCTGGCTGCCATATTTTGAACAAGTTTAAGTTTCCGGACTAGGCACAAAGGTAGACCTATGTACAGCGCATTGCAGAAGTTGAGCCTCAAAGTTACCAGTGCGTGCACTACCATCTTTAGGTCTTCCAACTCTAGGAAGGGGCGCAGCTGGCGTATCAGCCGAAGCTGATAGTAGGCACTCCTGGCCGTCACATCTATCTGAGCTGTCATCTGGAGCGACGGATCCAGGAGTACCCCCAAGCTGCAAACACAGTCTTTCAGGGGGGGTGTACCCCCATCCAGAACTGGTTGACACACCTCCAAACCCAGGTTGGGGCCTTTGACAGCAAGCACCTCCGTCTTCTCTGGATTCAGCTTCAGTTTGTTTTTCCTCATCCAGCCCATTACCGCCTCCAAGCATTCATTCAAAGGAGACACACTATCCTTAGCTGACGATGTTGTCGAAGGCATAGAGAAATATATTTGGGTGTCATCAGCGTATTGATAGCATCCCGCCCCATGCCTCCGGATGATCTCTCCCAGTGGTTTTATGTAAATATTAAACAGCATTGGGGAAAGGATGGCACCTTGTGGTACACCACATAGCAGCTCCTTTTTTGAAGAGCAGCTATCCCCAAGCATCACCATCTGGAACCTGCCCGAGAGATAGGATCGGAACCACTGAAGCACAGTGCCCCCGATTCCCAATTCCCCCAGGTGCTCCAGAAGGATACCATGGTCGATGGTATCGAAAGCCGCTGAGAGGTCCAAGAGTACCAGCAGGGACACACTCCCCCTGTCGATACTAAGGCGTAGATCATCTACTAAGGCGACCAAAGCGGTCTCAACTCTGTATCCCGCTCTGAAGCCGGTTTGAAATGGGTCTAGAAAATCAGTGTCATCCAAGACTGCCTGGAGTTGAAAAGCAACTGCTCTCTCGATCACCTTGCCCAAAAATGGAAGATTTGATACTGGCCTGTAGTTATTAAGGTCCAGGGGATCCAGGGAGGGCTTTTTTAGAAGCGGCCTTACCACCGCCTCTTTTAAGCTCCCCTCCCTGAGAGATGCATTAATGATATGCCGTAGATGTGATCTAACTGCATCTCCTCCCTGGACGACCAGCCAGGAAGGACAGGGGTCGAGAGGGCAAGTCGTCTTCCTCACACATCCAGGTACCTTGTCCACATCCTTGGTACTCACCAACTGAAACTGATCAAGTGTAATCCTACTCGCGGAGTCACTGGACACTCCACTGTCAACCTCTGCTATAACAATGGCATCTAAGTCGGCTCTTATCCGAGAGATTTTATCTGAGAAATGATCGTTAAAGGCATCACAGCGAACTGCCGAAGGCTCTAAAATCGGATTCAGGGGAGAAGGAGCCTGAGTTAGACCCCTCACCACCCTGAACAGTTCTGCTGGATGTGAATTCGCAGACGCAATGCGTGCAGAGAAGAAAGCTTTCTTCGCTGCACGTATTGCCACTCCATAGAAACGAAGATGTTCTCTATGTCGTGTCTTGTCAGATATAAGTCGAGTTTTCCGCCATCGGCGCTCCAGTCGTCATCCTTTCCGCTTCAGCTCCCTGAGGTCTTCTGTATACCAGGGCGCCCTATTAGAAGCGGGCCAGAGCAGACGTTTGGGGGTGATTGTGTCGATAGCCCTAGTTAGGTCTTGATTCCATCTATTGACCAGGGCTTCTACAGGATTGTCGACGATACCAGCCATAGAACCCTCCAAGGCTTTCTGGAATCCAGAAGGATCCATCAGCCTTCGAGGGCGGACCATCTTAATAGGTCTGCCACTCCTGCAGGGACGGGGGGTAGCCGTGATACTAACCCTGACTAGAAAATGGTCTGTCCATGACAATTTGGAGGTATTCAGTACCTCCGCCCACAGATCCGTCTGTTTGGAACTGAAAACAGCATCGAGGGTGTGACCTGCTGAATGTGTGGGTCCAGAGAGCAATTGGGATAGGCCCATGTTTGTCATGGATGCCATGAACTCCCGAGCTCCACCTGACAAACCGGCCTCGAATGGGATGTTGAAATCGCCCAGGACCAAGAGCCTGGGCGAATCCAACACCAGCTCCGAGACCAGTTCCGTGAGCTCGGCCAGGGAGTCTGATAGGCAGCGGGGTGGCCGGTACACTAACAGAATCCCTAGTCTATCCCTGGCCTTCAGACTCAGGTACACACACTTGATGTGATTCAGTTCCCAGACAGGATGTAAGTAAGTAGTGACCAGGGCTTGTGGCCACTGATAGTCTTTTGCAACAATCCCCCTCCAATTGACTCCAATGAATTGTGTTTTTTTTAATCCTCCTGTGAGTAGGGTTGGTTTGGGTGGGTAGAATTCTATGAAAAATATAAGTGGGGAGAAATATTTAATAAGCAATAATAAAAACATAAAAAACCTCCCAGAGCACTCTGGCCCTGATCTGAATTGAGGCCACACATGCTTACAAAGATGTAGAGAAAATTAGCATGCATGGCTCCAATATGCATGCTAAAGAGAACATTAGTCTGGCCCTAAGATAGTGTCCATCATCACATCTTGTGAATGAAACTCCATGACTTAATTATGCACTGTGTAAAGAAGAGCTTCCTTTGCCTTTCCTGAATTTCCTGCCAATCCGCTTCATAGCATGAGATGCCAGGGGTTAGGGACCAGGTGGAGGAAGGGCTGAGGAAAGTGATTGGGTACCCTGTCAGAAGCTTCAACAGTAGTCCTTGCTCCACCCAGCCACTGACATAAGCAGCAGACCTACTTGTCTAATGGAAGAAATACAATCATGCTAATGTTTCCCAAATTGTTCCTTCAAATTGTCCCCACAAATGGACAGTTGTTACAGGGAGTCACTGGATAGGGTAGGCAACATGTTGACTGTGGACGCCAAGGCACCTCAGGAATCTTCGTTGGTGCCTACCAACCACACTTTCTATGGCCCTTTCCACACCAAGCTTGTGGCCTGGGATGGCCCCTGGCTGCTCCCTGTGAGTCCAAATGATGCACAGGGAGTCCTGGAGGTGGGGTGAGGCGGGCATGGGATTTTTCTGGGAAATTGCAAAACAGAAAAATCCCGATTCTTTCGTGGTCCTGGGAACTTCCCGGGACCGTGGAAGATGTGCCCTCCCATCCCGGGTGCAGCCACGCTTACTCACAAGTAAGTGAGGCTGGAAAATGAGCATGAAGTACACTGCACAGCTTCGTGCCCATCAGGGGAGAGGGTGGCACCAGTTTCGCAACCCCCAGGAGGGCAGGGAGGGGGTGGGGGCCTACACGCACACTTAAAAAAAAAACCTTACCTTTTCCAGAGGAGCACTCTCCATGGATCAAGGAAAATAATGGCAGCTGCGAAGTGTGACAGCCTGGGAGGAACCCGGGCTGTTGCACAATGATATGTGTATTAGGGCAATGAACCCGGAAGCAGGCACTTCCGGGTTCGCTGGCCCTCCGGTCCAATACACCCCATGATGTAGAAAGAGCCAAACTGCCAGCTGCAATTTCTTCTGAGCAAAGTGACTAGCTGCTACAATTTTTGTTTCCTGTAAATGCCTCTGAGCCACACATGGATCTCAGAGCCATTCTTAGGAAATGAAGGAGGGCAGCTGCAGGATAACACTTTTTCGAATGCAATATGTGGATTCAAAGGACTTGTTTTGTGTATGGGGACTGAATTCCCCACCTCTGCCTTGCAGAGGTTATTTGTTCTCTTGAGAGCCATTTTGTAGTGGTGCCCAAGACAGTGTCTCAAATTGCCATATGTCCCCATGGGCCCAAAAAGGTTGGAAAGCCCTGCACTTGGAGGACATATGTTGGTTAAGATGAAGGACTGTGGCCTATTTCAGAGGCTGGGCAGTTCCTGAAGATTCTGACAGAATGGCAGGGCCTGTCCAAACTCGTCCCATGACCCTTCTTCCACTTGGTTTCCAATCCCTGGCATTTAATATGGAGTTCTTCCAGCAGTTAGGATCATGGGCAGGTTCTAAGATCAATCATTTACTTATATTGTATTTCATTTTAGCTGAAAGCTGGTCGTGAAATCATCTTCCCACATATTTTATTCCCCAGAATATTCTATTGTTCACGAAAATGAATATATTAGATTCTGATCGGCTGAATATATGTTGTGCCCCTGTAAGCTGACTCATTCTGTCCAAGAAAACGTAAGATATATTCTGCCAGTATTTTAGCCTTACAATTAATGCCTTTGTAGCTGGATTCCCATTCCACACAGTCCCGGTTGCTGGTTGTTAGTTCATTATCTTCAAGACAGGTATAAACAGTTGAAAAATGGGTGATAAACAAAACCATTAGGCCAATTTTACCATTTACTTTGAAGTTTCTGTGACAGATGCTGCAAAGCAAACTTCATTAAACAGCTGTTTGCCTCATTTCAACCTGTTATGTGTGCAGCAGTGATTCATCTTAGTGTGAGCACGATGAGGGGGAACAATTTGTTGTTACAAGTTGCCACCTCCTAGGGTGACTATAAGGAAAAGACGACAGGGCTCCTGTATCTTTAACAGTTGTATTGAAGAAGGGAATCTCAGCAGGTGTCATTTGTATGCATACAACACCTGGTGAAATCCTCTCTTTATCACAACAGTTAAAGCTGCAGGAGCCCTGCCTAGAGTGACCAGATACAAAAGAGGGCAGGGCTTCTGCCATTTTAACTGTTGTGATGAAGAAGGAATTTCACCAGGTGCTGCATGCATACGAACGACACTTGCTGAAATCCCCTGCTCTATGCATCTGTTAAAGATACAGGAGCCCTGTCCTCCTTTCCATATGGTTACTCTACCACCTCCCCTTCTTGTGGAAAACCAAAGCCCAATCTAAAAGGAATAGCTAGCAAAAGGGGTTTAATAGATATTGCGAATATGCCTTCTCTGCCAATTGACTTTTGGGGTGTGTGTGTGTTGACATTCTTTCCCACAAACAAATACTTTGCCTCCACAGCGTCACATTTGGTAGTTTACACATGATCGTTTCTTGAATCGTCCTTCTTCTATGTGTAGGTGGATGGCTGCAAGCACAAACATACACGTCTGTCTTTGTCGACACCATGCCTTGGTGTCCCCCCAAAAGCGAGTGAGAGCTGATAGCATAGCAATGATTGTTAAGGGGAATATAGCACATGTATTCTGCTAATTCTGGCTTTCAGACCAATTGATACAAACTTTTTTTTTCAGGTTCAGAAGTCACCATGAGGGGATATTATTTTATTTATTTGTTTATTACATATTTATACTGCCCATCAGCCTAGGTTCTCTGGGCAGTTTACAATGAAAACCATAGTACAACAACAGTCCAGATTAAAACTTGAAAAGTCACATAAAACCAGAAAAGTTACAGTCCAGGGAAGGCTTGTCTAATTACATTATATTACATTTTCTTTTAAAGAGGGGTGCGAAATTTCACGCCCTCAGTCCAAATCTTTCTTCCCTTGTCTTCACTCTCTTTCTCCCGACCATTGATAATTTGATGATTCCCTAGCTTTTTCGCAGTTTCCTCCCACCCTTTCTAAAACATTGAAATGCCTCTCATAAGGCTTAGTTATTGACAGCAAGAGTTTTGAGCTTTAGACTAAAAGATTGATCTCTTCAGCAGGCCTCCCCAGTTGAATTTTAACATGTCTGACTATTATTTTAATCATGTATTAGTTTTATATGTTTTTAATCAGTTTTATGTACAGTATTATTGTATTCAATCTTGATCCCCGCCTTGATCCAGAGGGAGAGGCAAGTAGGGAATAAATAAATTATTATTATTATTATTATTATTATTATTAAATATGCTGGCATTTTTTGGTATTTTGGCTTTCCCCTTTTACCTTAGGCCTCAACCTGTTTTGACTTCAACTCCACCACCACTGGAATGTGGCCACCCAGAGAGCTTCTCCAACATGGAGAAAGAGGTTCAACACCCCTGGATTAAAAAGTAGGGCTGTACTGAATTTTCACCCATGAAATAAATCAGGGTTAAGGAGGAATTTTAGGGGGAAACATTACAAAAAGCCCTCTTGCTTAACTTTTTTTACTGTGCTGTGTGAAAATGGGGTTCTTTCTTTGGCTCAATAGGTGAGAGGGTATGACCAGCAATGACCAAACACTATGTACAGGTGCAAAAGATTTACTTAAAATTCCAATCAGGAAAACTGCAAACATTTTTCAACTTATGAAAGATGGAAAATGCTACCTAAGAAATATTCAAAGAGAATACATGTAACTGATTCATGGAGGAAAATAAATACAAAATCACATTATATACAGAAATAAAATCTGAAATGTGTTATGACTGCAGAGGAAGTACAATCATAACCAGAAAACACAAGAAGCAAGTAAGTGTTACATGCAAAGAATAACTCTCATTAGAATCTATTAGGAAAACAATATACAGTGGTCTGTATTAGTGCCTCAAGTGAAATAGCTATGATTAGCGATGGGCAAACATGCTCCAACATAAATCATAATTTGCTTGCCTGGTTCTGAATTCCCCTGTCTAATCTTCGACAAAAAAACCCTCCATTATTGTGAGTTCTTGTTTTGTGTATACGAGCTACAACAAATGCAAAGATCTCCTCCTTGCCCACCAATCAGTTGCCCCAGCCTGTATCGTCCCTTTCCCGATCTCATCTTCCCTGAAATGCTGTGTGCTCACACTTCCAGCATTCCAGGAAGTTTAGGCACTTGCAATCAATCTCAATTTGAATAACAAAGTTCACTGGATAGCCACCCATGCTTATTAAACATGTGAACATAACGACCAAAGCAGATTTGACTAAGTCACCAAATTCTGAGTTTCGCTGGCATCACTAGCTATGATACGCAAAAATGATTGGCAGGCAAAATTAGCAGCACTCTAAATTATTACTTAACTCCACCTAAACTCCCACCAGCCCAACTTCTTAAGTGCAGCTTTTAATGTTTCCCACTATATTGCAGTATAGCCTAAACATTACAAAGGAACAAAAGGGAAACCTTATATCTAATCTACTGCAAACTTCTGTGTATCTGGATAAAGACTGGAAGAAACCAATCTAGCATCCAAGATATGGGACTCAGGAAAGTCCAGATAACAACAATAAGAGGAAGTGAACATAGTGGTTTAAAATGACTAACAACAACAACAAAAAGCAGTAAAGTGATGAAAGATGGGGAAGTCTGAGCCTTACCAGTGAGTAAAATTAAGGCCCAGTCTACACCAAGAAGGATAAAGTGGTATGAAAGCGGTGTATAAAAGGCAGGATCTACACTACTGCTTTATAGTGGTATTGAAGTGCACTGACAACTGTTGAGGCCCATAGACACATACCATATACCACTTTTATACTGCATTAATAGTGCTATATCCTGCTTGATGTAGATCTGGCCATAATAAAAAAAATGAGGGAAAACCAAATCTGATTCAAGCAACCCATGATCCAAGCATCTAGCCGCAGAAAGCTTGCTCAGAGAAGATGGAGGAACAAGGTCAAAGCAAGAAATCGATTTTTTCACAACCAAAAAGAAAGAAGGGGCAACAAGCAAGCTGTAGCCACAAGGCCCCAAACAAGTTTTTTTAAAAATCCAAGCAAAAGCTTAACATACCAAAAAATCAAATCAAATAATAGTAATTCAACCACCACTCTTGTTTTCAAAGTGGGGGAAAAAGAAAAATGCAACATAGCAATGTGATATTTGCCTTGAAGACTGAAACATAGAAATGAAAGTTAATATGCACATTTTGGGCAACCATCCACATCTTAACCTCCACATCTGTTCTCAAGGGAGACAAAAAAGATTTGAAATAAAATGAAATGTTATATCTGCCTGGAGAATTTCACAGAACAGCGCACACTTGCAGGATACAATTATACATGCCACACTAAAACTAGGGATGTGCATTAAATTCAGATGGTTTCTGAAGTGAATTAAGCTGATTCAGAGAGATCAAGGATTCATCCAAAGTGAAGCAATAGTCCTTCAAATCATTCTTAAGTGAATCTGGGTCTTGTACAATGATAGACTGGAGGACATTCCCTCATACATCTCAGTTGTCTTATAACAAAGGTAAACACAAGAATCCTGCCCCACCATGAAGAATTTCACCTATATTTCTTCTTGCTTAGGGAAATAATTTGTCCAAGGACATTTCTTTTCTATGATATTGACAGAAAAACATGTGGAACAAATTTTGGGCATAGCACAAGACTAGGGATCCAAAGCTTGTAGCACATGCTCAGAAGTAGACTACTTTCACCAGTAACACTTGGATGAAACTGTCCTTGACTGTATACATTAATTTGAGATATGATAATGGGAAATGGGCTATTGCATGGTTTTCCTGGGGATATCCTTATTGTCTATGCTTGCTGAAGTGTGGATAGTTCGATCTCTGCCAGGCAATGTACAGCCTCCCTCCACCCTTGAGTTACCATTCCTAAGCACTATGCAAGACTGTGCATGTGCAAACATTGTGAATCATCTTAGAACTCTGGCAGTGGGTAGGAGTGATCTCTCTCTCTCTCTCTCTCTGAAATGTTCACAGCTTGTGACCAAATTACAGTTTGAGCGAATGGAAGTTTGCCCATCACTCATTTTTAAGAAATGAAATAATTAAATGTTTTAAGAATAAAAATAAAATATATCCAACTTGCTTAACTCTCCTCATGGGTTACTACTGTTTTACCAAGAAGAACATACCCACCTCCTGCCAGCAATATCCCTTTCTTTTTAAACAATAATTTATTGCTATAGGTTTAAATACTACCAACGAGCTTATTGACTTTGCTGTTCTATCAGGTTTTGAAGAACTGCAACAGATACCAGTGGAGTAGCCTAGCCAAGGACGCCTATTGGGCACAAGTACAAACCAGAAAAAGATCAATCTTCTGAAGTTCTAAGATGGATATGACCCCACTGTTTAGCTATGCATTTCTTTGTATTCTATTGATTGCAGTAGGTTTCTCGTACCTTAGCTCTCTTGGAATTGTGCTCTATAGCTTCTGCTTACAATGCACTTACTCATTAGCCACTTAGTCATTAGCAATTTGTGTTAGTTTTGACTCCCACAGCCAGAACGCAACCACCTATCCCTAGATATTTTGTCCCCATCTCACACACATTAATTCACAGAAGGATGGCTCAGTTTAAGGAAAGAAAAAAGCTCCTTGGAATATGCTGGCCATGGCTGTTTTGATTACCTACAGGTATAGGCAAGTATATTTGTGAAGTAATAAAATGGATGGAAGACAACAAGGAATATGGAGGGAAAGTGAACAATATTGGTAGTTTCCCCCCCTTTGACTTCCCTCAAAACTCCTCATAATGTTTCACCATGGAGGAAAAATCAAACATGCTTTAAATTTCACATTAGCCAGAATTTTGGTGGAAAATCTAGAACCAGCAGAAGCAGTGAGAGGAGAAACCATTGTTTGTCTGCCATACTACAGAATCAAATGGATCAAATACTTCAGACTTTAGCGGTTCACTTGAATGAGCGTTATGTGAAAATAAGTGATACTTGGTATCACTTATGGAAAACAAATTGTGTTCACAAACCAAAACCCAAAACCAAACTCTGAGAGACCCAATTAATAAACTGAATGTGCAAACTCACAAATGATTAATAAATTATTCAATGCAAATTGAAGAAATGAAAAATGAAAGATAGGAAAGGGAATAGACTTCAGGCTTTTCCACTTCAAGCTTTCCAACTTCCTGCTTATCTATATTCCCTCTCAGGATGGGGAGAGGGGGTTCTTTTTGTATTTTATCTTGTTTTGTAAACTGTCTGAAACCTTTGCAGAAGGGTGGTGTGTGTGTCTTTTAAATATGAATTAAATAGAAACACTATAGATTTGATCTAGCTTCTTTTCTGCTAGTGGAAGCATATCCTGAATGGAGTTCTGCTGAGAATGCTCCCACCAGTAAAAAGCTCAGTGGAGATGACAGGCAATCTTCCTGGCTGTAACTCTGTCCACTGAATGACCCTGTGTTGTTTTCTCATCTTTGTAGCGGCTCCACAATCAATCCGAACCTGAGCTCTAGATCAAGAGAGCAAATATAAATATGAGAGCCAGCATTTAAAAATGGGCCCAGCACAACATGAATAGAGCCAATCTCAAGGTTCTTCCTACCTGATCAGCACCTTCAATCCCAACTGGGCAACAATTGAATGGCAAGGAACCACAAGATTGCCCTCTTCCCTTCCAATGCTGGGCCTTAAAAGACTTCCAGAGCACCTTGGATTGAAACCATAGAAAAATGGCTTCTTCTTCACTGCTCCTGCAATGCCTCAAGCTTAGTACCATCACAAATAGGGATGGAAGAGGACTTTGTTCATTTCATATTTGTTTAAGTTCATGTTAAAATGTGAAGCTCAGTTAGCCTTCAGAATCTGAACTTTTCTGAATTTTGCAATAGTGTTCTCCAATCAAATAAAGAATTAAAATGTGTATATTAGAGAAATGAGTGCACAAAAATGTGAATATTGGTGAAAATGTTTAAAAATGCATATTAGAAAAACTGCTTGCAAATAGACAGATAAGGCAAAATTGCAGGCAAAAAGTATGTGTTAGAAGAATGCACACCCAAATGCACATGCATTTTCGTGCAAATCCTCACCTGTTGTAGCAAGGTAGATTTTTTATTATTGTTATTTCTATTTACAATTTGTTTCGATAACGCTCAGGCTTTGCTTTTGTCTACATTTTTAATTATCTATGAAACAGAGAATAAAATAGCTTAACATTCTACGTCAAATGGATGGAAAACACCGTTGTGATGGGCAGCAGTAGCTGGGTGTCATTATTCTCAAAGCAATAGGAAATGAAAACTAATAGGAATAATAAGTGTGGATGAAATCCATTTACAAAGTGAATACAGTTCTAGTGAATAAATAATGAAAGGTTTTACTATCAAAGATGAAAGGAGTAATGAGACATTTCCCCCCTTGGACATAGCTAATTTTAACACTAATAGTATTGAAGTACATTTTATCCACCATAAATATACAGGCATTGTCTTCTCAGTAAAACCTTGAAAATTCCAGCCATTTACTACTACTTCTACTACTACTACTCACAACAACCTTACTACTAGTAAACCTAATCCATACTAATAGGGCTGAAAATTACCTTTAACAGTTGGAACCAAATGTATACTTGCTATTCACTTTTTTCCTCCCCATGATTCTTCCCAGTCTGCCTGGCAAGAGATTTATTTCTGCATTTGCTTGCAAGAGGCCAGCAGTCTGATGCACCATAGCTCACAAGTATTAACATGAACATGCTCACTCTGCCTAATAATAACAGTATCTCTAATTTATCCCCACATGGTTGGCAGTGGTAATTGGCATAAATGGAAATTGCTGTTGCTTTAAATGTCAGCTGAAGGGGGTGGTGGTGGTTAGAGGGAACAGTAATCCATTACAGTGTTACAAACATGGAAGCTACAAGCACATATCTGATACTGGGAAGAAGGAGTTCATTTTTAATTAGTGTCTCTCATGAAAGCAATTAGAATTGCCTGTCAAGAGAGAAATATATAAAGCGTTCTTTTGTTGTTTGCTTCCTTTATTTATGTATTCTTTGTAGCACATGATTATGCAGAGCAATTGGTGCCCTGTGAAATACCTTAGGAAAAAAGAAAGGCTTTAAAAAATTCTTTCAATTTCAATTACAAAATAACAAAACTTGTAAAAAAAAAAAACCCTCTGAAGATTGTACAAGAAATTCAAATTGCAGCCAAGCAATACAAATATATGGGGAAAAACATAAATGCATTAACCATAATATAACTCAAATGAAAAGAGGGGAGAACAAGACTCTAGCTCCGTTTAATATGCCCAAAGAGGCTTCTCCAGAGATTAAAATCCTTTTTTTTTGTAGCGTGTTGAGAACATTAATGCCAAACTTTAAATAATGAGGGAAATGCTGCAGACATATTTGTGTTACCTCAACATTAGCTTTTGCATTTCCATATACAATTATCTGATACTTCCTGAAACATATGGACTCATTCTCATTACTCTTTTATTTTAGAAAGTGACCAGGCCTATTGGGACAAGAAAGAATGCAGTCCTCTATTTTACAAGCCCACATTATTTCCCTTATTCCTAAAATATATTATTTGCTGATTAACTCGGCTTCCACTGGTGAGCCTGATTGCCAAGGAACCAGCAAGCCTCTTGCAAAAGAGAAATTGAACATGACATAGAACAGGGGTGTAGAACCTCAGGCTGGGGGCCAAATGTGGCCCTCCAGTGTTCCCCAGGGGGCCATACCCCTTTCCCTCAACCACCAATTGTTTGGTGGTTTCCTGGATTTTGTGCAGTTTTTCCCCCTTCTAAACAGTTGAAGTGCTTCTTCTGAGGTTTAGTTACTGGCATTAAGAGGTTCAAGCTAAAATATGTTGGTATGTTTGACCCCACCCTTATTAGCTTGGGCCCTGTGCTCCACTGGAATTCAGTCCAGTCTAAACAAGAACACAGAAAGGACTACTACCCATTTTGTAAAATCACAGAAGCATAACACTAAAAGGGAAGAAAAAAACCATCTAGTCTTAGCCCAGAACTGAAATGAAGAGTGATGGGTTGTATTCAACTATGTCCTACCGTTGGATGTCACCCTATACACTCACTTACCCCAGCCCAATCCACAGCTGATTACCCAAATCACTGAATTTAACTTAAAACAATAAAGTCAACACTAATGTTTTTGGGCAAACCTATATTTATTTACCTGAAAATTGTATGGATTTTAATATGGTGCACATAAAATAACTTAAAACCAATAAAATAGAACATAATAATTTTAAAAGGCCAGCTAAAATTTAACCATTAAGAAATGAGAGGCAAGAAATGATTTTGACCTGCTAAAATTATACAAACTTAAATCTAAAAAAAAAAAATTCAAAAGTGGAAGTTTGCCTTACATGACTGTGCAAAGAAAAAGGTTTCCACCTGGCACCAAAAACAGTACAGTGTTGGCACCAGGCTGATCACTCATGGGAGGGCATTCCAGAGTTGGCGCACTACCACAGAGAGACTTTTTTTTTTGGTAGATATTCTTATGGAAGGAGTACAGAGAAAAGCCTCCTCTGATGAACTTCATGCATGGGCAGGTTAATATGGGAGGACATAAATTTGTATGACTGGCTCCATGTAATGGCGAGCCTCAGGAATCCTGGAAGGCCCCGTAGACAAACACATATGTACACAAATGGAAGCAAATATTCAGCTGTAGCATCTCACGCTGAAATTTTTCCAGGTAAACGGGATGCCAAATGCTGTTTTGTGTGATACTGTTTCTGTACTCCTTCACATATTTGGATCCCAAGCCATTTAAAGGTAAGCACCAGCACCTTGAATTTGGCTTGGTAGCAAATAGACAGCCAATGTAGCTTCTTCAGAAGTGATGCAAAATGGCTTCACCTAAGCAAGGCAACCAGTTGAATTCTGTAGTAGTTGGGCAGCTGAATTCTATATTAGGGAGAATTTGATTTTCCTGGAGTGGTCATATGGGTGGTCTAGTAGTGAACTGATAACATCATGAGGGCATAAGAAGTCTGTTCAAAACAATACTTCCAGAACAGGTGAAGCATTTCATCACTTTTCCCAGGTGATGAAAATCTGCTGTGAAAAATTACTTGCAACATCTCCAAAGAATAGACTAAAAGCACTATTTTTTGGGTGACTTCTGACAAAAATGTAAATGTTTGCAAAATCAGCAACTAAATGTTACTGCATTCTACCCCTACAGTTTCATCCTCCCTCTAAAAAACCCTTTACTCTTAGACATCTAATTAGTTACTTTGTATATCCTGCCTGTTTGCATAACTATATGTCTTAATTACTTCTATCCACAGATTTTGTCAAAGGTTCATCCATAAAGAATACCAAAGCCTTGAATTATTTTGATCTAGCACAAATCACCAGTAAACACGAATTTCTGCTGCATCTCTTCCAATGTCATTTTATTTGATACAGTGGAAAAAAGAGTGTTCTCCACCTTAATAGGAGTGGTTTTTGTTAAAAAGATGAGGATTATTATTATTATTATTATTATTATTATGTATTACATTTATATACCGCCCCATAGCAATGATCTCTGGGGCGGTTTACAAAAATTAAAAACATTGAACATTTAAAAGCCAGTATACAAAAATTAAAAGCAAAAAAGCATAACAGCAAATTACATAACATCACAACTATCCAGTAGTCAGTTAAAAAACTCAACATATGCTGTTAAATGCCTGGGAGAAGAGACAAGTCTTAACCTGGTGCCAAAAATATAACAGTGTTTGCGCCAGGCAAGCCTCGTCATGGAGATTGTTCTATAGTTGTGGGGACACCACTGAAAAGGCCCTCTCCCTTGTTGCCATCCTCCCAGCTTCCCTCAGAGTAGGCACTCGGAGGAGGACCTTAGATGTTGAGTGTAGTGTATGGGTAGGTCCATGTCGGGAAAGGCTTTCTGACAGGTATTGTGGTCCCAAGACATGTAGGACTTTATAGGTTACAGCCAGCACCTTGAATCGGGCTTGGAAATGTACAGGCAACATACAAGAATGGTCTTGTGCTTGAACTCAGTGCTGAAGTTCACCCACATCCTCCCTGTGAGCATAAGCCAAAGTCTTGATTACGTGTGCCTTTTAAGCTAGGGAATTCTCACCTCATTTTATCGCTCCCCAAGGCTTTCATCTCTCTTTGCAGGAAGTGGAGGGTGGAAATAACGAGACGACACAAGTATTTGGGTTTTAACAAGGCCACATTTATTGATAGATATGCAGAAGGGAATAAAGTGGGCATCTTCCTATCTGAACGGCTAACACCGTGATAGTCTAGGGCAAGGCATTCTGGACTGAATGGGTGGCTCCAAGTCCGTGCCACCCCTCAGCCACCCCTCGTGGGTAGGGAGACCTCCCGGTGTCACTCCCCCTCCATCCGCCTGGATCGGAGTGAGTGAGAAAGGTTGGCCTCAAAGGTAACCCTTATCTCAACACCTGGGCCGCATGGCTCGCAGGTATTGAGCCTCAGGTATTACCGATCACCGTCTGGTGCCTTAGAATGCTTACCGACCTATCCTTTGAAGATGCCCGCGCCTACCCACCACAGGGAGCTCTATTGGCCTCCCCCCATCTATAAGAGATGGCCTCGCACAAACCCTTCTGTAAATCTATCAAGAATATATCATTTCCAAGGTCCGATAGATGGACCCCATCAGTCCGATATAGCTCCCTCCACGTTGTCACTAGGGCTGGATGCTGAATGCTGCAATCGCCAAACTTAGACAATTCCTGATAAATCTTCCCATTTACCTTCTTCTGAGATCTATCCAGAGCCCTGGAACTGTGGACGCCTCTCCACTGCATCCTGGGTATCACGCATGACCATATGATCAAAATTCCAGGCCAACGCTGCCTGATTTGTTGAAAGTCAGCTAATGCTTGGACTATCAATGCCTTGCCTGGTAAACGGCCTAAGTCGTTCCCACCAAGGTGAACCAATAACACCTGAGGTGAACAATCAGGTGTGTAACGCCGAAATAAGGTAGGGAGAAACTGCTCCCACATACCTCGCATGCCCAACCATTCAATGTTGGCAACACTGCTCATGCCCAGCTGAGGTCCCACGCTTGTTCGGGATGCCTGCTGTGCAGCCCAAAAGACATAGCTATGTCCGCAGATGAGGACCTTCAACGGTACGGGACCGATCCACAGATCTAAAAGCAAATGCAACTGGATTAGCTCCCAACATTATACCAAACCTTAACATAACTTACGAACATATGTTCGGAACGCCTGTGACCGCCATCTCCCCACTGCCTGAATGTGGTCCTGAGGGAATCCAATGGCAGCCACTGTGGAAGCTGCCCCTATACGAAATGAATGAGTACCGAATTGGTACTCATCCAGCCCGAGGGCCTTCAGGGCACGCTTCGTAATGGCCCAAAACTGGAACTTAGTTAAAGGTGACAAATCCTGGTGGCAGAACAGAGCCCCAGGGCTACGCCCTCTCCTTGCTATAAACGCGTCCATGGCCTGTACTGGGCACAAGTCACTCCGTGTAGCTGGAGAGAGGATCACTATTTGACCTTTCCCCATTTGGTCAGTCTTAGATCTCCTCAATGTCAAAATGATCTGCTGCCCTACCAACTGCAAATCCTGCAGTTGCAGTGCCCTGCCTGAACGATCCGCTTTAGATGCCACAACCAATTCAGAGATCCTGAAGGCCCCGAAAAAGGCAGTCAGTGCTGCCGCATGAAAAAACACCGCTTTGAATTCTGAAGCACACAGAGAAGGCCATAAGGCCCTGAGCCCTACTAAAATCTCCGGGGATAGAGGGTGCCTATGATCTGGTGCCGGGGGCAGGGACCTGGCCCATCCCTGTATAGCCCGGCGGATCCTAAAATCGCCTGTGTTGTCTGCAACGCCACGAAGTTTTGAAGAAAACGCTAACGCGGCAACCTTACCTCTGATTGTCCTAGCGGCCAACCCCCTTCTGTGCTCTGAAACGCAGAACTGTAATATATGGTTAACTGGGATGAACCAATCTTGTGGCAGCTGTGAAAGCTCCCTGAAGGCGTAGAACTCCCTACTTGCCTTCTGATAAGAAGTTCTGGTGCTAGCAGCTATGGACTGCCACACCGCTGTTTCTATGTCAGTCTACCAATCTCCCACAAGGTCTTCGGCATGACCTCTGGGCGCTGCCTTGCCCATGGCACGAGCTCCCGAAATCAACTGACCTGCCGACACGATAAAGCGTCAGCAATGGAATTATCAAGCCCGGGAACATGGCGAGCTCGAAACAGAATGTTATGCCAAAGACAATGTAATGTGAAGGCCCTTAGCAACCCCAACACCCTAATATTATGTGAGGATAGCGTATTAATGACCTGGACCGTGGCCTGGTTATCGCACCAAAAATGAACTACAGCATTGGCCAATTCTTCAGTCCACAAATGCACAGCTACGTATATAGGGAAGAATTCCAGGAAGGTAAGATCCCTGCAGATGCCGGATGCTTGCCAATCCTGAGGCCAAGGCTGAGCGCACCAGCGATCCCGCCATATTATCCCCAAACCTAAAGCCCCAGAAGCATCTGAGTGAATTTGTAAATCGGCATGCAAGAGCAATTCCTTGTGCCAAAACGCCACACCATTTAATTCCTCGAGAAAAACCAACCATATCTTGAAGTCCTCTTGCATAGAATGGGTAATTCTAACCCTGTGATGTGCCCTGACAACTCCCCGCATGGAGTTGCAAAGGTGACGCAGAAAGGCCTGACCCGGAGCCACGGCCTTGCAGGCAAAATTCAGGTGCCCCAGCAGCTCCTGCAGCTGCAGCAAGGTAACCTTTTTCCTGCCCAGGACTGAAAGCAACCTATCTCTCAAAGCCGTGAGCTTGTCCAAAGGCAGCCTACAGCATTGCTTGACTGAATCTAATTCAATACCCAAATATTTGACAACCGTGACTGGGCCTTCCGTCTTTTCATGCACTAATGGGACCCCCAGTTCCTCCGCAAGGGCACCAAACTCCCCCATTAGGTATGCGCAATGGGTGGAGTCAGTGGGCCCCGCAAATAAAAAATCATCCAAATAGTGGGCGGAGTCAACCGCACCCGTGCGAAACTGGACCGCCCACTCGAGAAAGGAACTAAATTTCTTGAACATAGCGCATGAAATTGAGCATCCCATCGGCAGGGCCCTATTGACATAAAACTGACCCTGAAACTTAAACCCTAAAAGATCAAAATCCAATGGGTTTATAGGCAATAAGCGAAATGCAGACTTAATATCGCATTTGCCCATAAGCGTCCCTATGCCATTCCTACACACCGTTTGAACCGCCACGTCGAATGATGCATACCGGACTGAACATAAGTGCTCCGGTATTGCATCATTGACGGACTCCCCTTTTGGAGAAGATAAGTTATGGATAAGCCTAAACTCTCCTGGTGTCTTCTTTGGTACTATGTCCAAAGGAGAAACCCGCAAATTGGGAATCGGCAGGGCATCGAAAGGTCCTGCCACCCTACCAGCTTCCACCTCCTTATCTATCTTTTCCCGAACCAGTTGCTCCATAAGAGCAACCAATTTCTGGTTCCGGGCTGATGAAGGCACCCTTGGGCCCGTGAATGGGATGCAAAAACCTTCCATAAACCCCTTCTTTAGATAATTGGCGTCCCTCCTGCGTGGATACTGCCTCAAAAGCCTTAGAAGAGGCTCAATTTTGATTGGGCTGGGGCCCTTTGGGAGGGGGCTGTTGCCCACCAGGTTTCCTACCCCCTTGGTTATCCTGACTAAAACCCCTTCCCCCTTTTGCTTTAAAACAGTTTGTGGCTGGGTGCGGTCCGTTGCAAATGGGGCATTTGTGCCTATATTTGCACTGTGGGCGTGCGCATGACCCCTTTGAGCTGAATTCCCAGCAGGGCAGGCGGGATTGAACCCCCTGCCCCGCACTCCCTTTTGCTGCAGAGGCGGGCTGTCCTTTGGCCAAGATGTGGCCACTATCTGACCTCTCCGCTAACCCCGGCCTGGCAGAGGTCGTGGTCCTTCGTATCCCAATGCAATGAGTGGTCGAATGCCGATCACATACGAAATGCCTCATCATACGCCAACCATGCACCGCCTTCGTACTCTGTATATGCTCTATAGATCATATCCAGGTACTTAGTCATAATGTAACCTCTTTCGGGGAAACGCTGTTGCACAATGCCCATACAAATCAAGAAACCCGGAAGCCAGTTGGCCCAGGTTCTAGCGACTTTCTTCCTCCTATTCCATTCCTGGTCGTTGTCCCCAGACTTGTCCTTTTCCTTGCTTTCCGATTCCCGGAAAAGCAATGAAAAAACATCCACGAATTCACCCCTTAGTATTTCTTCCCTTGTGGCAGGAAGCAAGTGAAAGCCCAAAGGAGTTGCAATACTGCCTGTTGGGATGGCGTTCTGTTCCACGCCCGCGTACGGATCCCTAGTACTCGTTGATCCAACCGTGAAACCCGGGTTAACACTACCAGCAGGCCGCTGCCAGACGGCTGCACAAGCCGCCGCTGTCGCCGATGACTGTGGAGCTACCTCTGTGGCTGGCTGGACAATAGGATTATTGGGGGCCGGTCCACTGTTAGCTGTTACCTGGACCGATTCAGTTACCTGGGACTGAGTGGGTGGAGTTGCATTTCCATCCCTCGCCACCGCCCGGGGGAACACTACCTGCGCTGTTACCTGACTATCATCGTGAACTTGCCCCACCTCCATGTTATGGCTAGCAGAAGGCGGACACCCTGTACTAAATGGGGTGGCCTGGGCTGCTACATTCCCTAAGGGTGCTGTGCGCATTACTCCTGCCAGGGTATACCGGGCCACCAAGGAAACCAACCCCATGGGTTAGTTCCTCCCCATGTATGTAACTGGTTGGTAAGTGTGTTGTGAGTTGTCTCACCTTGTGGCAGCAGCGTGGGTTGGCCTAGCGAAACTGGGCTCTCAGTCTGCACCACCTCTCTCGCGCCCTGAGTGACCGAAGCAGTATCCGCAGTGCTAGAAGCCTGGCTCGATTGGATGTTGCTCACAGAAGTTTGGGTATCTGCCGTCGAAGAAGCCTCAATCTCCTCTAGCCTAGCTGAAACTGAAGACCATAACTGATCATGCCTCTGCTTTCTGGTGAAAGGCCTTTGTTTGGACTTAGCTGTCAGCACAGCGGGTGGATTGGGTGGCATAATCCCTTTATCCCTCTCTGTTGCTTGCAATCTGGCTAAAATAGCCGTAAGTTCCGGGCTGTCCTCTTCCTCCGAGGAGGACTCCCCCCTTACTCTTGGGTGCTTGGCAGCAGCAGGTGGTGCCTTGCCCTTTCCCTTTTTTCCCCCAACCCCTTTTTTGGGAGGCATTATGACTATTTATCAGACCCAAGCAGTTACCCCAGAGAGCCCACGCGTACCCAGTTGCCTACTCCAAGTAGCCTAGATGTTCAGCTAGTTGGGGGGGTGTTGTACTCCGCTTCACCAGCCTACCTTATAAAGAAAAAACCCCAGCCCGGCCCCTACCGTGCCCCAGTGGGAGGGACCACAGGGTCTATCCCCCAAACCTGCGGCCAAATGGCCGTGCGCATTTTCGCGCCTGAGCGCTGCCACCCAGCAACACACTGGCCTCCGCTGGGGCGCTCCATGTCTCTTGAAAAGGGGAGGGGGGCGGAGAGCCGCCTCAAAAGCTGAGCGGGGCTATGAACCACCGCCCGCCAGGTGCCCTGTCGCAACCGCCTCCTCTTGCCGCCTCCTCGACTCCTTGGCGCAGCTGAATGGGCTCCCTCGCTCCCGAAGGGCTGCTGCCGCCTCCACCATCAAATGCTGACTCTCCCCTCCACTGCGCCACATGGCTCGCTAGGCTCCAAGCTGTGCAGGTCACCAGCCGAGCTGCGCCGTGGAGAACAGCCGCACTGAGAAGAGGAAGAGGGAGGGGCGACCAGCCCTTAAATAGGCTCTCTCGTCCCCCTCCCTCTTCCCTGATGGCCTGATCAGAGGCCACCAATAGGAGGCCTCCACGCCTCGCCCTCCACCCCTGCCCCCACCTGCAACGGCCACCACTGCCCGAGCTGCGCCGGGCGTGTGTGTGTGTGTTCTTTCCCTGAACAGATGTTACATCCCCCCCCCCCCATGGCTAAGGAACACCTAATTTATTCATTTGCCAGCATCATAAATTTAGTTTGGTTTAGTTTGGAAAACCCTTGTAGGCAAAAGCAAAGTTTATGAAAAATAGCCATTGTGAAAATAGAGACCATACTTCTTCGATTTGAGACATGTCACATTTAATGTTCTTTTCTATTTTGTACACAGTTGCAGATTGTCGGTTTCTGAGTTATTTATTTATTTATTTATTGTGGGGTGGAGGCGAGGAGTTGGCAATCAGACTAAGTATCTGAGGTGAAAGAAAGTCCTCAATGCATGAATTCTTTATTGAAAATGGGAGGAGGAGAAGGAGAAAGAAAGATGCTCATCTCCTCCTTTCCATTGATGCCAATATGTGTTTGCCAGTTGCGCATCCTCATATGAAATAAAGATTTGTTCCTGAAATACTGCAGGCTGACTGACACATGAAACATCTTTGGGATGTGATTGCTTTCTTAATTCATAGTTTAACTACCATTGTGAATCATTTATACAGTGCTATAAAGGTGGATGGTGGTGGATGGTGACAAGTCAGTGCCAACGAGATAACTGGTCCTACTTTGGAAGGGCTTACAGTCAAAAGGTATAAATAATGTCAAATACCATTACACACGACAGAGCACTTTCACAAAAGGTAGCAGCGTTTAGGGTGTGGATATTAATGTGAGCCATGATATCAAGAAGAAAAAATATTCCAAGGTGGCAGAGGTGAGATCAGAGAGTATAAATTCAGCTTCTTCAACATGGGAAAAAAATCTTTTTACTCACCAGAGCATGCAGTGATAAAAGGGGGATTGAGAAGGAGATTGTTTATCAGTTTCATGCTGCAAAATATTAACATAACTGAACAAAACATTATATAGGGGTGGACAACCCACCCCATGCTCGTCCCACACTCTGATTGCCAGACCCCCGTCACTTACCTGCCCTTGTTCAGCTCCCTAGACAAACCTCTGGGTGAACTGCAAGTGCCTGGTGAGTTGTATGTGGTCGCCTGACCCCTCAGTGAGCCAACTTTTGTGGAAAAGGCCTTTTATGTAAAACAATGAGTCACAATTTTTACAGAAATGGCAGCTCCCTGAGGGACGGGCGGCCATATGCCACTCACTGGGTGGCCGCAGAGCACCTGGCCGCTTGTCCAGGGAGCTGAACAGGAGTGGGTAAGTTATGGTGGTCCATGGACTATAGACTGGGAGGCCAAATGGGGGGGGGGTCCACCAGACTCCATGCCCCTCTCAGATTACCCCAGACTCCCTAAGTCTGTATTTGGTTAGCTCCTTAGCTGTGAGGGGCAAATAGGGTCTAGTTTCTAAGATATCCCTCATCTCTAATTAATTCATATGAACAGCCTATCAGTACTCCACTGTTGGACTTGAAAATCAGTTACATGCCAATTTTATTAATTACTTGGGAAACCAACAAAAATTCTGAAAATCATGGTTCAAAACCAACAAAAATTCTGAAAATCATGGTTCACACAACACACAAAGCTGTAATACTCAATCACATGGATTAGCATGTTGTCTGAACCAGGTCAATAGCTTTGCTTCTGTTTCCTCCATCCTCACTCACCAGACACTTTTGTTTTGGATGACTCTGGACAATGTGGTTCAGCCCATTGTCAAGAAATACTGAACAGCATGAGGCAAATGCCTCAATTCTGTTATTTGGAACTAAGCTGAAATATCTGAGAGTAGCCTTTGCCCACAGTATTTTTCTAACTTTTTGCAACCAGCCAGGAAGTACAGTACTTTGGCTTCATCTTTCTCTGAGGTCAAGTAATCAGAGCCACTCCTGCTCTGGTTTTTTTTTTTTTTTTCTCCAAAATCTATCCATTATTGCTCCCACAGCCTGCCCACCATGGTCACCATCACCCAACCTTTTTGGTCATCTAGCTGTCCAATTCCCAACTCTGCCATTTCTATAGTGCCACCTGACCTCCTTTGTTTAGTAAATGTTAATTTCCTCTGTCTCTTTCTTCTCTTCTCCTATCCTCTAACTTAGAACTACAAGTACTGGTATAAAGACTGATGTGCTAGGGAGTTGGTTGATTAACCAAGCCCTTTTTTCGCATCTTGAATGATTTGCGTGACAGATGTGGGTTTGTTTAAAGCCAAATGCTAAATTCAGGCTTTGCAAGTTGAGTTACGGTTAATAGCTTGTAATTTTATAACCAGATTAATCATGCTCAGATTCGTTTTAAAGAATGTATGCAAATTCAAGTTAAAGCTTACCTTTTGGTATGCTTGGGAGGGCCTATTTAATATCAGTTTTAAAGGAAAGTTTAAAGATCCCTTTGGGTATAGCTGTACAGATGGACTAAAATAAAATCACTGAACTCAATGCCCTTAACTCATCCTTTGATAACAATAAAATGAGGAATATAATGATGTCTTGTAGAATTCAAATCTGAAACATTCACACATTTTACACACAAAACTTTGCCTGCCTCCCCCCCCCCCCCCCCTCCGGGTCTTACCTCTATTGATGTTATTTTTGTCTAGGCTATTTTCTCATCCTATCTTTGTATAAGAGAGACTAGATAAGGAAAAATACCTGTATTAGAAAGGAGGCATTCATATATATATTTATATATTCTAAGCCTTCCTTTTCAAGAAGAATAGACATTTTATTTTTCAGCTGATGGAACTTATGCCTAGTTGCAAAAATGAGCCATTTCCAAATTGGAAATATAGGTAAACTTCATTATAAAAGGACTGACTTGACAATCCTGAAGCAATTCAATGTACCACACTAATGCTCAGAAGGCTCTGAGATTACAGAGAAGACACAAAAGAGTCTTGGACTCACCTGTATATTAGCATGTGCAGGAAGTTTCCAAATGGTTCATGAAAAATTTCATATACACAGAAATGGCTAGGGAATGGATCCAAATGTGTGCTTCTGCTGATGAAAAGTCTTAGTCAGAGATGGAAGGGCTTTTTCTGACCTGTAGAAGAGCACAGTATGAAAAAACTGACCCAAATCCAGAGATGTTTTTTCCATTTGTGCAAAGACTTCGCACAAGTGATTTGTTTGATAGCTCAACAGGGTTTATATGTCACAGCTTTACCTGCCTTGTCTACAATATTTCTCATTCTTAATGCTGGACAAAGACTAGAGCATCTCTGCTGTAGGACTCACATTGCAAGGACAACCAAACACATGTGAGAGCACATAGATGTGCCTACTGTGTGGCAGTGAAGTCACCAAAATGGCTTGCTTTGCTCACTCCATTGTGTCCTCAAAGAGCCATCTAAGTGGCATGAGGCTTAGGCAGGATCTACACAACTGCTTTATAAGGGTTTATTACAGTATTAACAATTGTTGGGGTCCAGGACACACTTGAAAGTTGTCACACAGAGGAGGGCCACAATCTCTTCTCGATCATCCCAGAGTGCAGGACACGGAATACTGGGCTCAAGTTACAGGAAGCTGGATTCCAGCTGGACATCAGGAAAAACTTCCTGACTGTTAGAGCAGTCTGACAATGGAACCAATTACCTAGGGAGGTAGTGGGGTGTTCCACATTAGAGGCATTCAAGAGGCAGTTGGACAGCCATCTGTCAGGTATGGATTCCTGCATTGAGCATGGGGTTGGACTCAATGGCCTTATAGGCCCATTCCAACTCTACCATTCTATGATTCTATGATATCATGTGACACTGTATTTCCTAGACCTTTTAAAGTTCCTTTTCCACAAAGTTGTGATCTATCCTAAGCTGCTTACTTAATTAAAATTAGCAAAAAGGAAAATAAAATTCAGTGTAAGGCTTTAGAGTTATGATACATCATAATTAGCTGCAAAATTAATGCTGTTTTCTTTACTGGCAAAAAAGGAAGAAAGAACTATGGTGTCTATTAAATAGAGCTGATTAATTTCAAGTTTGACTAATATATTTAAATATTCTACATAAGGATTGCATGTAATTACTTCTAAGTGAGAATTTGCTTACTGAAAGATTATTATAATGTGATTTCTTGTCATCTTGGCAAATCATTGTTTGTTTTGTTAACTGATTTATGCCAAACAAAATTATTTTTCCTTCTTCACATTAAAATGTATGAATTCATGCTATAAAAGGGTTGTGCAAATACAAATTCAGCTTTTTTCTGTGAACTTTGTTTTTATGCAGTGTAGTAACAAACACAAAGTCTTGATCTCATGAGGGTGAACTATGTGCAGAAATTGCTTCTCAGGTCCAAGATGGACATTGCTTTACAAGCGTGTCTAGCAACTCTGTGTGTGTGTGTATGTGTTTAACTCTAGAGTAGGCATAGGGCCTCCAAACCAGATCTTAAAAGACTCCATACACTGAGGTCTCATTCCAGATTGGGACTCCTGCACCTACTCTAGAGGAATAATGAAAAGAAAGATAGCTGCTAGACACACATTTAAAGTAATGTCTGTTTTAGTGCCAATGATGCATGGATTGCCATTCTGAATCTATTCCTATGGGTACAACAGCACACAGTTGGAGTGGAAAAGTGATGCTGAGACCCCAAGGGTGCATGCATGGTCATTTGCTCTAACAGCCTTAGTGACACGGGGGCAGTGGTGGGCCCAAATTTGGGGTTTAACAGACCCTGAATTCCAGACCACAAAAGGGAGAAATACTCACTTTTTAAAGAAGTTACTCATCTACACATTCTGACCACAACAGAGGATAATTATGAAACAATGGTTCAATTAACACCTTCAGTAAGGGGGATGGTTGGTTCTTCCAGTCTTCAACTGGAAGCAACACCCAAACCTTTTCTGACCAGTCCCAGGCAAAGAATGAAGCATCCTTGATTAGGTAGTGTTTGTTAAATGTCTTAAAATCAATTTGTCTTCAACAGCACAACTAGAGCCTAGTTGTATTAGATCAGGTGTGGGGAATCTCTGGCCCCCCCAGACCAGATAAGGCCCATGGTGGAACCCCATCTGGCCAGCCAGCTTCTTTCCCAAGCTCCAACCTGTCTTCTGGAAGAGAAAAGTCCTTATTTCTGATCAGCTACTGATCAGAGATTTCCCTGTCGAGTGATAAAAAAGTCCCTCTTTCTCAGTACTCAACAGGAAAAGGCATACAGTGGCAGAAGCATAAGGACATGAATATCCAATATTTTCCAAGCAAGTGAATGCTACTAGATCCTCCCGGGGTAACAAACATTTGTACAAAGACAAATGTTGAGTGGTTGATCAATGAAGTCACAGCCAGGCTTGCAGTCAAGTATCAAAGATCACAGCTATAAAAGTCAAGGCATTGTGAAGCTCCACACCCCCGTAATCCATCCATCTATCCATCCATCACAATTCAAATTCTGTTCATGATCAACCTAAAAAAACCCTCCTTGTTTTACTTCACACAATTTGGAAGGTTATGTTGCTAATCCATTATCAGGATTTTTATTTTTTTGTTTTTTAAAAAAGTGGAAAATGTGGAGGAATTAGGGCTATCAATTTATTTAAACACATTCGTCAAGCAATTAACAGGAAATGAGACACAGTCTGGTGTAGCTAGATTTCAAGAGCACACAACTCACTGGCCTATGGTACCTTCTCTTATTAGAGATGCTGCCTTTAGATATGCTGACCCAACATTTTAGACTATTCATAAAGGTGTCATTAAAAACCTATCATTGGTGACAGGGAAAATCATGAAATATTTATCCCCAAGATACTATTTAAAACCATGTGAGATACCATGTCAGTTCTGTTCTCTTAATTACTTCCTATTTCTAACTCAATTTGAGCTGCAGTTCCTGAAGACCTAAAGGGTTTGGGAAATTGCAGCCTCACAAATGCCTTGCATCACTCTGCCCTCAGCCAGCTATTTAGATTAATACATGTGCCTCAGAGTTGTTAGCGCAGCTCTTGATAGACTGTTTCTTCTGTGAATTTTCATCAACAACAAAAGCTGCCGTGTTATTTTCTTACTTTTGCAAGCAAAAAGAGAAAATTAAAAAGGTTGGCGGCAGCAAAGAGAGGGCAATCTAATGAGTCTTTCCTTCTACAGAGGAATTTTTCCTCTGTCACTTGTGAGAAAAATCTTATCCTGCTTCAGATTACAAATAATGTTTTACTGAATAGGCCTCTGCAATGAGGGATAGACTCTAATGAACTCTCACAAGAAGTCCAGGAGATTTGCAATTGAGATTGTCCTTTTAAATCTCCACGACTTGACTCTTAATCACCTTCAAGTTTATGTATGTCTGTTTGGGCACAAACTGTGCTAATAATATTAGCTCCTGAATTCTTCCTTCCCCTCTGGACATAGTGTTTTATCTTTGCATTCCAAAAATGATGCTACAGATGAAGGTCCACTATTATTTACACCATTTCCATGGCCGGATAATACCAATTGAAAACACAGCAGATTGATAATCAAAATAGGTGTGATCTGAATGTAATCTATTCTGCTCAAAGGAGAGGTGAGACTTGACAAGTGAATGCTTGAGCAAGGAGGGATTCTGCAAAGTCAAAGCTTGATGAAATCACATCTGTTTTCAAAACTTACTAGATCTTCTGCTCCTCCCCAGCTTAGAACCCTAACTGGGTATATACAGGTTACTGGAATGAGGAGTGCTTCTTTGCTGCAGTATTAACCATCAGAATAGCTTGTTCAGGACAGCGGTGCACTCCACTTGAAAGGCCATGTTTGTAGCCTATAGGTGCTCCTGGACTGACATTACCAGCACTGGCATTACAGGGAAAGAAGAACAGTCATGGGAAGCTGGAATTTACTATTTTATGCAAGCCATGGAGACAGAAGGCAAAATACCTTATGTGTTCATCTCTTATTTTCACATAACAGAGCATAACATCGCAGAGGTTGGCATGCATTGGTTTCAAGGGAAGACGTTTTTCTAAGCCTAATGCAGCATGGGGAGCATGATTGGTAGGGTTGCAGTTAGGATGGCCAGGAGAACACTCAGCTCAACATTTGCAAGCCCCCTTTCACCTGCCTCCATTCTGCATTCTGCACTAGCGATGTCAGAGAAATCTGCAACGGAACCAAATGTGTCTGGATTTTTATGAATCCAACCCATGGATTCTGCAGCAGACCAGTTTTCCCCCAGTTGGGTGGAGTCTGTGGACTTGTGAATTGTTTTCCCAACCTTTGAGACTTTTATGCAAATTTTGTCATAAAACAATGACACAAAAATAAAAAAATGGCCAAAAATACACTCCCCCCATAGGTGAAAGTGTGAAAATGCACATTTTGTGGGAACATGTGCATTTTGGGGGAATGTGCACAGTTGTACACCTGGAAATTTGTGCAATTTTAGAGACTGGAGGGGGGAATCCAATTTCCTTGTTGGATGAGCAAGGGAATAAAAGCTGCCCATGAAACCCAGGCAGAACAGATTTTACACAATCCCTATTCTGCACCTTCCCACATTCTCCTGAGACCAATGGAATGCTTTTCCCAATCCTAATTGCAGCATGAGGCCATGAATTGTGTGTGTGTGTGTGGGGGGGTGTTGCAGCTGGGAAGGAAAGCACTAATGCCACCCACCTCTGCGGCAATCCCTTCAAATTGCCTCCTGTCACATTGCTATTAGACTTGGTGAATGAATTCCTTCCTTGGGTTTCATGTTTGTGTGTGTTTGTGTGGATGTGTATGTAGGTGTGGATGCCTCTGCACATATTTGCCCATGTGGCCTCTGCCCATATTTACAAGAGGAGATGCCCATCTTTTGCATGCAGCTCCTGGAAGTTTCCCTTTTAATAGATCACTTACCGCCATTCCCCTGCTCTGTGTGGATTGGGGCCACAACAGGAAGCAAAGGATTAATGCCCCCTAAACCCAATTCAACCCCCACACACTGAGGTCTAGATCCAGATCAGGACCGTTATCCTTACTTTAGAGCAGGAGTGGGCAGAAGGGATCTATCGGTAGATCTCTGGGTGATTTGCAGTAGATCAGGAGGAGGTTTTGACTCCCATTCATTTAACAAAAGGAACAGAATGATTTTCTTCAAGTAAATGTGACTGCTGAAAGGAAGAAAGCTTGTTATGACCAGGTGGAATTTTTGGGAAAGGGCTGTGAGATCTGTTTAGTTTGGGTACTGAAAACAAACCCTTAGGCTCAGAATGTATTCAGCAACAACCTGTACTTTAATTGTAAGTCTATATCTTTTTCACCTTATTCTGGTTGGTGGGTCTCAGAGTTCTACTAAAAAATAACAAAAGGAAGTCTTAGTTGCTAGCTATGTCTTCCAAGTAACGTGTAGCTTGGCCTTATGTTAATTGAACCTTAATGGCTTGTGCCTGACAGACAGGCCTGCAGGGTTTGTAAACCAGGAATTCTAACATAACCCATCAGTAATATATTGTTGTATGTTGGTTTTTTGACAACCCTGTTTTGCAGTCACATGCAGGCTGTCAAAACGGGAGGTTTATCAAGCCCCCAGAGGGGTGCCATATATGACTGATGGGATGTCTTAGGCTTGGCAGGAAAGAAATTTCACAGACCCATTGTAAGTGTTATAACATGGGTGGGAATAATTCACCATGAAGTGACCATTTTGGGGGCTGTCATGCTGTGCTGTGGCCCTTGATGATTTTATTTTATAGGTTCTGCTTTGGGGGATAAGACCCTTAGCTTTAGAAAATAAAGCATTTCAGGTAGGGTGCAGTCAAAGAAAAACATCAAGACGATTTTATGTAACTGCCGTGTACTCATCAATCATTATTTACCTCTCTATTTATTTTTGTCCAATCTCCAAACCTTTTCATCAATCATTATGCTTTCTTTCAGAGCACTGCACAAAATACTAAAGATATTCAATATTTGGCACTAGAATTAATCTTGGTATTTTAGTGGAAAACATCTCCCACAATCCATATAAAATTTAAGGGAAGAATAACTATCTTTCTGTTATTTCTGGAGGTGCTCCCTAGTATGGAAAATAAAACAAGAGATATTAAAGGTCTTATGTGCTGCTTCTATGAGGTCACTCACCATCTCAGCACAATGGACAGCTCCACTGGCAAAGAGGCTGCAACCTGACTCCATCTCTTGCACCAGCACAGCAAAAAACGTTAATGCTGCGTCTAATATACCTAGGCTTTCCTCTAACTAGGGATGGGGAGGAAATCATTCAGTTCACATGTTTATGTATACTCACCTATTTTTTGCATTTTCAAACTAATACATGAACCAAAAATCAGTTATCCTTTGAAATTCATAGTTCTCTGAAGTTTGCAATGGAGATTTCCAATTAAGACAAATGCATACAAAATGCATAGATTAGGGGAATATATAAACAAATTACCTATATTAGTGATAATGTTGAAACTAGTGGTGTAGGAGAAATTCATTTCAGTTCATTTTTTTTTATCAGGATTTTACCCAGTTCACACCTTCTGGACTGAACACAGACTTGGACGCAGTCCATAATTTCCAAGCTTGCAATGTGATTGTGGACCAAACATAAATGTGTTTGATCATATGTCAATATTCAAAAAAATGTGCATGAAAAAAGTTACTTTTGAAAATTATTATTATTATTATTTATTATTATTATTATTTATTATCTGCCTCTCCCTCTGGATCGAGGCAGGGAACAACATCAATACCAACAATAAAATACATAAACTGATTAAAAGCATATAAAATTAATACATCATTAAAATCAGCAAAGTCTTAAAATTCGACTGGGTAGGCCTGCTGGAAGAGATCAGTCTTTATAGCTCTCTTAAATTCTTGAAGACTGGTAAGTTGGCGGACCTCTCCCGGCAGGTCATTCCACAGTCTGGGATTGGCAGAAGAGAATGCACACAAATATTATTAAATCAATGGGAGAAAAATGCACACATTTAAAAATGTGAACAATTCATGTATACATTTAAAAATATGCACATACACATAGATTTTCAAGCAAACCCCCCACCCCCACCCAAAGTCCACAATCTGATATGGACTTGAGTAAGAATGAACTTCGAGGTGGAATTTGGAGAATTTTAGTGAGCTCAAGTTTTGTTGATTTGCACACCTCTAGTTAAAAATGAATTATATTAGAATTTTTTTTAAAAAAAAATCTGAATATTAGGCAAAATTCCATACAAAACATATGTATTAGGAGATATGCACACAAAGATGAGTATGGGTGTTCATGTGCACTTTTTTAAAAAAACAAACCTCAAAATTCAAGATGAACTAAACATAGATTAGAAAAATGCTGAAACCTCAGAACAAACTGGAGTTATATCTGGAAAAATAAGAAACCAAAAGAAAATGAAACTGACAAATTCAACTATCCCTACCTTCAACTCCTATACAACACAGTTATGGATACTTTATGGACAGTTTACAGGATTGAATTGATCTGATTCTTAACCTTTAATATGTTTATGATAGTAACCACTAATCAAATTCTAGAGTTTACATAACATGGTATAAATGATAAATCAGCTTTTGATTGATCTTGATAATTCATATTCATGGCCAATTGAGGCCCAAGTTTTATATTAGTAACTACTCTTGGCAAAGTGACTGAAAAGTGAATTGTCCCATCATTTTCATATACTGATTCTTCCTTTTAACCTACCTGATTCATCTTTGGTACAACTGAGTATTTATTTACCTTACTGGACAGAAATTAGAGGCATGATCCAGTCGTCCTATTGGCGTTGGTGGTAAAAGGAAGCATCGCAGGGGCTAAAACAAAATCCCCCTTGTCTATTTAAAAGACCTTCTTCAGCCATAATCACAAATCACCCCATCGCATAGATACTGTTTCCCCCCCACCTCCCTTGAATCCACAAGGAGCATCCAGCCATTTTCATCTGTTCCTCACCTCCAGGAAATAATTGCTACCTTTAATTGCCCTTTCCTCATCATTGCCCTTTCCTCATGTTACTCAATGTTTTGGCTGGTGGCTTTTTTCCCCTCAGTCATGTTCCCTTTCCTTTGGATATTCGCCCCATACAGATAAGAATTTTGGGGCATACTTTGCTTGTTGTCTTTGTTCTTGCCTGGGAAAACTCTGTGGATCCCTGTTGCGGACAGATTTCATCTCATGTTTAAGTTATAAGAACTAGGATTTCTAAGAGTAACTGCAATCCCATTTTCTCTATTTTTCTTTATTTTAAATCTTTAATGAAAGCTATTTGGATTGATACTTGGGACAGCCTAAAGTTTCATAAACTCTGGATCTGCTTTGCTCATCTGCCTAACCATCTGTTCATGCTCCAAGAGATTAGATGTACAAATCAGACATCACAGCATTTCTCTTCATAAGTAAAGGGTATTCTAGACAGCATGGGATAAAATCATTGGGTAACCCTATGAAGTATAGGCCCCTGCAGGATGCCTGGATCACAGACTCTTGGGGCCCTTTTGGGCAGCTACCAAGGGCAAAAAAAGGGATCTGCACCAGGCATCCCACACTTCACAAGGTTGCAATGGAATCTGTTTAGATTCTTCACAGACCCTTTCATATTCAGCTATCACAACCTTGAATACACAGAAGATGGCATGTTTCTAAGTCTGCAGAAGGAAGACATGCATGACTGAAGCTTCTTAGAGCTCCCAGTAATCTCTGTTGATGTGAATGATAGCAGCATTGATAAACAGAATGAGTCTTTTCTTACAAAGAATGCTTACAAAGAAAGTGTTCAGCAGGATAACAAAGAACCCATTGCAGGAATCATAGGAAAAATATTATACCTTGATGGGGAAATACAAAAAACACTGTTATGATAAAATGAGTCAACTGACATGAATAGAACCTAGAGTAAAGATGTCAGATAAGCCCCTTTGTTAAACCATCAGACTTATTCTTTACTGATAAAAAAGCAAAGTGCAGTTTCACATATAATAGGTCCAATGACAGAAGACTAAACTCATAGTGTAAGCCTATACTTTATGAGTTTTAATCTTGAGTGTGCAGCCAGTCTATGCCTTAGGAAAAAAGATTGGAGAATTGGTTCCCTCACAGTATTAGAGTTACAACTTTCTCCATTTCTCTCTTTCTCTCTCTCTCTCTCTCTCTCCCTCCCCACCCCACACACATTGCATATGTTTCTAAGGAATAGCATTCATACCATAATATTTGAAATCTATGCTAAGCATATCCAAACACTGTGTGGTCTTTTATTTTTAACCTTAGCCTTATTAGACCTTATTTTGATTTGATTTCCTGTATCGACTGTACGCTGTCCTAACATCTGTCTTGTCTGTTTAATGTAGGGCTGCTCAGAACCCTACCTTCCACCTTTGGCAAACCTTTGCCCTCCAGTGAAGGCAGGGTAAGGATTTCTATGACTTTTCCAACTCTTCCAGATGCACCAAGTACCTACATTTGAGAATGTGGCTAATTGCTTTTTTCATCTTTTTGACATCTCGCTGAATTATAAGTATCCCATCAATATGAAAGTTCTACCCCCCCCCCCCCACACACACACACACAAATGTTGCTGACCACCTCTCAACCTTCAGGAAAGATTTTGTATCCCAACCTTCCTATGGCTCCCACTACATATTCCACTTGTGGAATGTTTCGCCCAGCCCTACTGTGGCGTGGGTCCATTATGCTGATGCTATGGTTGTCATCAGGTTAGAGGATTGCAGGTGGGAAGCAGTTTGTATGAAGAGACTCACCCAATGATTTGGGCAGTCAAACCCCTACATTCTGGATAGTTTTGCTAGTACGATTTAATAAATGAAAATATGAGGGGAGTGGAAGCCCAGTCACATGAACAGCTTCACATATGTAGTTAAAAGTCCATATGTTTCAAACCTTCTAGAAAGGGATCAAGTTATTACTTACTTGTTTACAATATGTAGTACAAAACTGGTGTTGAAATGTGCAATCCAACTGATGCCTCCTGCTGACAGGATGATTTTTATCAGCAGAATGGGGGGATGGTGATTCCCCTCCCCCTGCAGCCGCCTACAACCCTTCAAATCTGCTCAGGAGGGGCAGGGGCTTAATGATCCCCAGCCCTCAGACCTTCCGCATGCAGCAGAAGATTTTAAGGAGAAAGAAGCACAGGCAACTTTGTTCCTTTTTCAGTGCCTTATTCAGAGGATGATGTCATTTAGGATGTCACCCTCAGTGTCATGTTTCCAAGCCCTCCTGCTTCAATGTGAGACAATAAAGAGGTCTGCCAAGTAATCCACAAAACTTTATTCAGCAAATAAACATCTCTTTGCACCTGAAGAGACAGTAAACACTAGGAACTTCCCTCTAGGCTAAATCTTGGCTAACTAAGCTAGACAATTGTCCTTTCAGCAAAAGAGAAGGTTTTTTCCCCTGAGCCCCTTAACTTCAGGGAAGGTTCCTCTGAAGAAGCCTTTGGCGAGAAGCTAGCCGATCCCCTCTAGCCTTCTATTAGCTCTGCCCATTTGAATCTGCAGCAGGATCAGTCAGCTCTGAAGTCCCTTCCCCCACTGAGGATTGCTGAGTTCCCAGAGACTCTGAGTTGTTAGCATTTTTACTGATAAAGTCTGTCGAAAAGTCTGGGAGAATCCCTGCCCCCACTTCCTGTGTAGGCTGGTTCATTTCTAGTCCTGTTAATTCTGGTTCAGAATCTAATTACAATTGATAGCCTGAAACTCCTTTCCTCACACTAATATAAGGGAAACAGGCCTGATGACAAGGCTGAGTGTCTTGTCATCGTCCTCTGGCTCAGAGGATGAAGCTCCATCTCCACAGCCTTGCAGAAGCCTCAGACTAAAACATCAGACAATGGTCCTTTAATTGTCCAGGCAGCTCCTCCAAGAGGGGTCAAGCTAACCACACTACAGATCTCGTCAGCCTACATAAGACTTCAGTTGGCTTTAGCTCTCTACAGAGACAACATCCTCCTGGATGAGTTTCAGTTGGCACAGCTTGATGATGTGGACAAGGTTCTTGGACAGGTTCGTGCAGCCACCTATGTATTGGATCCTTGACCCTCTTGGCTTATAACAGCTAGCAGGGATGGAACAGCCGGCTGGGCCAGGGAAGTGATGATTAATGCCTCTCTATGAGAGGGAGTGGTCCCAGACAGTCTGAAAGAGGCAGTAGTGAGACCACCCCTGAAGAAAGCTGCCCTGGACCCAGAAAATCTTAATAACTATAGGCCGGTGGCAAATGTTCCATTCCTGGGCAAGGTCCATGAGCGGGTAGTTGCTGGCCAGCTCCAGACACTCTTGGATGAGACTGATTATCTGGATCCATTTCAGATGGGTTTCAGGCCTGGTTTTGGCACGGAAACAGCCTTGGTCGCCCTGTATGATGACCTATGTCGGGAAAAGGACAGGGGGAGTGTGACTCTGTTGATTCTCCTTCAACTCTCAGTGGTTTTCGATACCATCGACCATGGTATCCTTCTGACACGACTGGCTGAGTTGGGAGTGGGAGGCACTGCATTGCAGTGGTTCCACTCCTACTTGACAGGTCGGCTCCAGAAGGTGGTGCTTGGGGGACATTGCTCAGCCCTGTGGATTCTCCAGTATGGGGTTCCGCAGGAGTCAGTCTTGTCCCCCATGCTGTTCAACATCTACATGAAACCGTTGGGTGCGATCATCCAGAGTTTTGGAGTGCGTTGTCATCAGTATGCTGATGACACACAACTCTACTTCTCCTTTTCATTTTCATCAGGTGAGGCTGTGGATGTGTTGAACCGGTACTTGGCTGTGACAATGGACTGGATGAGAGCTAATAAACTGAAACTCAATCCAGACAAGACTGAGATGCTGTTAGTGGAGGGTTCCTCTGACCGGATGGAGGGTGTTCAACCTGTTCTGGATGGGGTTGCACTCCCCCTGAAGAAGCGGGTTCATAGCTTGGGGGTTCTCCTAGAACCATCTCTGTCACTTCAGGCTCAGGTGGCCTCGGTGGCACGGAGTGCCTTCTACCAACTTTGGCTGGTGGCCCAGCTATACCCCTATCTGGACAGGGATAAGCTGGCTTCAGTTGTCTATGCTCTGGTAACCTCCAAGTTAGATTACTGCAATGCTCTCTACGTGGGGCTGCCTTTGAAGATGGTTCGGAAACTGCAGCTTGTGCAAAATGCAGCAGCCAGATTGGTAACAGGGACCAGAAGGTTCGAACATATAAGACCGATTCTGGCCTGCTTGCATTGGCTGCCTGTATGTTTCCGAGCCTGATTCAAGGTGCTGGTTTTAACCTATAAAGCCTTACACGGTTTGGTACCTCAATACCTGATGGAATGCCTTTCCCGACATGAACCGACCCGTACACTACGCTCAACATCAAAGGTCCTCCTCCGGGTGCCTACTCCGAGGGAAGCTCAGAGGACGGCAACAAGGGAGAGGGCCTTCTCTGTGGTGGCCCCCCAATTATGGAATGATCTCCCCAATGAGGCCCGCCTGGCGCCAACACTGTTATCTTTTAACAGCTTAAGTTGAGGTTTTAACTGACTTTGTGGCCAGGCTTTACAGTTTAAATTGTTTAAAATATTAGCTGTTTCATGGTTATGGTTTTAAATTTTGTATATTGTCTTTTTAGTGTTCAATCTTTTAATTTTTGTAAACTGCCCAGAGAGCTTCGGCTATGGGGCGGTATATGAATGTAAATAATAATAATAATAATAATTAATAATATACTTTCCTAGTAGCAAAGAGTTCCAGTCAGCAGGACCCATATGAAGCAATTAAATTTCCTGTTTTGTTCTTGTCTTGATTTGACTGTCATCAGGTGCTACCAGCATACCTGGAATGGAACAGGAGAATCCTACAGAAAACATTTTGGAAGGCCTGGAGGCTGCAAGAGAGACAAGGAAAGGGAGTAGTTCTATTGCATGAGCAGATGCCTGGTCATGCAACTTTGGATGTCACCCAAAGACAGTGGTAGTAGTTTTAGGAGAAGGAGCATGCAGCAGCATATGAAGTTATATAAACAAGTGACCTTCCATTCTCATAGAAGAATGCTAGATCTGCAATCCTCATAGCTGGCACTATTACTCTGATTTCCTGCTTTGTTGCAGGGGTGGGAAAACTCACCTGGGTCAGATTTGTTGGATGCTTGCCCTGCCGCCACCATTTGCCCCATCTCACCTGGACTCAGTTGGGCACTCATGACATCTTTACTTTGTTGTAGATGGCTAGGGAAATGCAGTGATCAATCTAGTAATATCAGCTCCATGTTTGACGACTGCAGAGCTCAGAACTAGGAGTATGTAAGAAATTTGTTACAGTTCATTTTTTACCATAATGTATTCAGTTTGCACCCCCCAGAACCAAATGCAGAAACCTATTTTACAGCAACTCCAGTTACTGATAGCAAAATGTGTCAGGGTTAACAAAAGAGGTAGAGGTAGAATGCCAAGAAAAGTGTCTGGGCCCATGGTGGCCCATGGGCCCGTGTTCCCTAAGTAGACTTTAGTCTGGAGAATCAATTTAGGAAAGGAAGGCACATGTGGACAGTAAAAAATAATCACATCAGACCAATAAAGATTATATTTCCTACAGCAGGTGGGGGGGGGGGAGCAGAAAAAAGAAATCCAACTGAAAATCCAATAAAATAATAATCGCAGAGAGCTCTGAAAAAGTTTCAGAGAGAACAGGGACTACACACTCTTGAAAGCAAAAGTATTTAAGGGAAATGTTTTGTGAAAAAGAAACATCCAGCCTAAAGCTGTTGGTTACATTCCACTGGAAAGCAATGGTCCCATCAAAAACAATAATTATTGTCATTCTTCTCCACACAGAACACCAATGGCACAATGGCTTTCAGAGTGAGCCCTGTCATCTACAATTGATTTAATGGGAACAATACCAATGAAAGACATTACATCCATGTCACTTCTCTAGGTGACAGTCTCCAGAGAAAACCGACGGGGCCTAAGTTGATAAATATTTTAAATTCTGCTTTCCACAGGCATTGTTAAACTTTCCAAGCCACAATATCAAGGGCTGTGGAAAGACATTGTGCATATCAGTTATCGGCATGCTAGTATAAAGAGCTCTTTGAGCGTTAATGTGTCTTAATTTAAGAGACCATGAACAGGAAAATGCAACTGCAGTCATCTATTTGCCTGAGGTTCAGACGTCAGCAGAAAATCTCTATGCTGCTAAGAAAAGGAGGGGAAGTTGAGTTCACTGCTTTATATTGGTGTTTGAGCATATATATTTTAAACATTGGCTGTGTGGGGACAGCTGAGGTGTGGCTCCTTCTTTTGCCACTGTGGTAACACGAGAAGTCCCAGGCTATGTGGGAGGAGCCCAAGCTATGTCTCCCTCCTCCACATACACTAGCATCACTCCTGTTTCCAGAGAGGCACACTGGCATAGAGAGAACAATGTGGGTTCTTCACATTACCCAGACTTTGCAATAAGTGGTGGTGTGGCTCCTGCGCCATGTTAATAATGTAAGAGTTGGGCACTCATGTGAGAATGGATAGTTCAGCTCAAAGAAATCTTGAATGGATCTCCAAAGACTATGAGGCTCTGGATAGGAAACTGATGGACTTGAAGATAACTGGGTTTATGTTGCCACTGTCATGTGCAGTAATCTGATAGTCTGGTCTCAATTTACAGGAGATGTCAGCCCTAGTCAGAACCTTCAGGTTGCACGGCCTTCTGCATCCTGTTAGGGTGGGTGTGGGAATCGCCTGTAGTATCCAATGCTAGGCATCCACTGTTCCAACAGTTTATCTGGAATATGATTTGCCGTGTGTGGCTCTCCCTCCAAGGCTATCGGAATTTATACCGTATCTTTCTCCCTTTGGACACTTGGAGCCCTCTCTGTGGGGGTGTCTCCCTAAGACCATGTCTTCAGTGGAGCCCGGCTATAACAGGCCAATTCCTTCTCTCCACATGCAGTGTGCAGACTAGGACAGACTAGAGGAGCTTTGAACATGGTTTGTCTAAATTTACCACTTAGTTTCCCTATTTTGCCCCATGAAGGCATTACAGGCTTTCCAGGCTATTCGGGGGTCAGAAGATCTCCCTCTAGTGTCAGAATTGACCTAAAGATCAATTCTGGGCTGTCACAAGCCTGGCTTTGCTAGAGTTAGTCCTGGGAGCCTCCCACCTTGTTACAGATACCTTAGGTATCAGGGTGCTTATAAGGATGCCCCTATGTCCTTGCAGCCACAAAGTTCAGGCAACAGGCAGGCAGTTTCTCTAGGTTTTCCATTAGGCTGACCAGATAAAATCCAGGTCAGGGCTCCTGTAACTTTAACAATTGTAGAGAAAAGGGAATTTCAGCCAGTGTCATTTGTATGCAATTAGTTCCTGGTGAAATTCCCTCTTCATCACAACAGTTAAAGGTGTAGGCACTATACTAGAGTGACCAGATACAAAAGAAGGCAGGGCCCCTGCAACTTTAACTGTTGTGATGAACAGGGAATTTCACCAGGAACTAATTGCATACAAATGACCCTGGCTGAAATTCCCTTTTCTCTACAACTGTTAAAGTTACATGAGCCCTGACCTGGATTGTATCTGGTCAGCCCAACATAATGTCCTAATCCCCCTCCCCCCCGGCATCATTTTGCTTCCTCTATCCAGCTAAAAAGTTTATCCATCGATATGGTAAAACGTTTACTCGCCAGAAAATAACCACAAGAAAGTGTGGATTTAGTTTCTCTTAAACTCCTGGGAATGCCAGTTATTATTGGGTGCTTTTAAAAAAAATATGTCCTATGTTAAAAATTAATCTCTAATAAAACAAAATACACATGAACAAGAAACATCAAATACTAGAGGACTTTAAGCTAAATGTGGCCCAAAGGCACATAACTTTGAGCTGGAGTGCGGCCAATAAATAAACCATGTTGATCAACAGAATTAAAAATAAACAAACCCTGAAATATGACAAGAACAATAGTGGCCCATAAAAATACCCTGCCAAACTTTTGGACAGCTGCTATTAAATAAGTAATTACATGATGATTGATGCATTAAGATTGGGGGTTAATTATAAAGGTCCTTTATGTGCTTTATCTTTAGGTCTTTTCTAATTAGCCCTTTCAATTTTTATGTGCAGACAGAATAGGGGAACACTTCATCTATCTGTATGGAAGCTGTGAACAATCAGGGTAATCTTTCTTACGTGAAGTGAATCATCTTTGTCTTCTAGGTTTTGATTGACACAATGATGTGGCATGTAATTGCTAAGATCTCCATTTCATGAAATAAAATTGTCTCACAATTGTGGATAGGGGGTGTCACAGGAGTCTGATGGGGAGTGGAGTTCAGTGAACTCTCCCCTGCTCAGCCTTCTGGACTCCAGTCTGGGGACAACACCACTTACCAGCCCTTGTTTGGCTCCCTGGATGAGCCGCCATTCAGTCCATGGCTGCCTAGCAACTGGCACATGGCTGCTCAACCTCTCAGCAAACTGCCATTTTGCATAAAAATGGAGAATTCTTGTTTTACGTAAAAGGCTTTTTATGCAAATAGCTGTTGCAATGTTGCATAAATGGGAATAGTTCCAAAACTGTGGTGGGAGAAGGCAGGGTGCTGCTGCTGCTTCTGTTTGACGGCTGTCAAACCCACCATTTTGGAACATTTGGAACCTTTAAAGTAAACATTTCATAGCCACTACATGTCTGCACATATGTTTCTGAAGTTTCTCACACATAAGTACCTCAAACCCATCTGCAATGTGGCTAAGTTTCATGCTTCTATCTTTTAAAATAAAAAGTTATAGGCATTTTTTAAACACAATACTAGGCTATGGGGAAAATCATTGAACATGGTGTCCAATTCTCTGATTTTATCAGATTAAAATTGGACCGAAAGAAATCGGATTGGATAAAATCGGAGCTCCTTGAAACAACATCGGAATAGGGAATCGGATGTCCGATTTCGCTTGAATCAGAATCATATATCGGATCCGATTCAATGCACATCCCTAGTTAATGCAGTTCCATAAGTAGAGGTATCAAGAACACTGAGAGCATCATCAGATGAGTGTTTTAAAGCATGCTCATTACTGGGCTCTCACAGATTTTTGTGGGTCCTATTCACAATGGCATCCATCTCCTGTGTGTCTCCCGCTCCTTGTGATCATTTTCCCATCTCAAAAAAACACCCAAGAAAATCCAAGTTCCCCTCTCTAGTGTAACATGCCACCATTTCCTGCTGTGTGCAGGAAAAGCAGCACAAAAAACACCCACTGAATGGGCCACAGAGTCGTTGTTTACTTCCTCTTTCTTCAGTCTGAAGAAAGAGGAAGCTGCTCGTCCCTATTGTGGGACAGAAGCACGATTCAAAGTGACGGGAAAGAAACATGATTCCCCCCCACATCTGAAGAAGCTCTATGTGGTTTATTGGATGAATTGTTGAGGCCCAAGGATGCAGATGTTTGGTCAAGTCCAGTGCTAGGGCAAGAATTTTCCCAGCAACAATATGTATTTTGAGGTGGCTTGATCTTGAATGGGTAATTAATACCCATCAGCTTTACAAAAGACCTGCTTCTGGTAGAGATGAAAATGGCTAAAGTTTTTGTTGATCTGGATCAACACAGCTGCCTGCATGTTTCAACTCTGTTTGGAGATGTGCCAATGAGGACTGTCATGAGGAGCACCTGCACATCAACATTTTCCACTACGCACCACTAAGAGACATGAAGGGAGGATTCCTTTTCAATATTTTCCACCTCTCCTGTCCAAATAGGCACCTTACCATCTATGGAACTTGCAACTACTATATATCAGGCAAAACACTGAAATAGCACTATTGAAAGATTATAATCTATTACTTCCCAGCTTTTTCAATTCAGGCATTACATCTATTTCCCTCCCCCTCCCATATCCTTTCACATTTTTTTCATGTGTATCTTCAAATGATTTTAAGTGTGACACATTTATCTCAGTCGCTGCAGCAGGATCGAACCTGTTAAAATGGTAGGTGAATCGCCTCCTAAGTCTTTATAAACTGTTGCGAGTGCAAATCCACTTCAAGGATAAAACCAGATTATAAAATGAAAGCATGAAGATGCTTCGTGCCGTTGCCTAAGCCAAGAACCTCCACCTCAGCTGCCAATTGCCTTGACAAGCAGCGAGATAAATAAATTCTCTGCTACAGACCTTCCAGCCGACAAAGAAGGTTTTACAAGAGTGTAAAATACCAGCAAAAAAAGGAAGAAAGAAAAAAAGGTATGTATTTTGTGAATATATTGTTGTAGCTTGATTTGGCTTGGACAAAATCTGGCAATTAAAAAGAAAGAAAAGAATTCCAAATGCAAGATGATGTAATATGGATGAGAATTTTGGAACAAGGACATAATATGATTTCTTTCTGCTATTCAGGTATTGTATGAATTAGAGCAAGCAATTATCACTATCATCTTGCACCTGAAGATGTGTGGTTTAGGGTCTCTCCCTGCACATTCCAAACCTACTGGAAATATACTGGTCCCATTCAGAAGACACTTTAAACCACAGCTTGGTGGTTTAAGCTGTGGTTTAAGGTGTCTTTTGAACCGGGCCACTGCTAGAGATTAGCATGATTTCAACTGACTGTCAAGCACACAATGACAATGCTTCATATCAAATCATATACTGATGAACATACTTAAACTGAGGCTAATACACAAGCATTAGTGCTTCTTGAATGCTCAACAAAGCATTGTAGCCCTTGTTCTCAAACTGAATGTTTATATTTCATGTTATGAAGAAAGGTAAACACTTGCCATTATGAAGAACCATGTATTAACTTCTTTTTTTTAACTCAGCTAGGATATTTTTTATAGTTTATAAACCTGTTTGTTTAGAGTGATGAGAGACAGTGTGGTGTAGGGCTGGACTGGGATCCGGGAGACCTGGCTTCTAGTCCCCACTACTGCCCAAAGTTACTGCCACTTTGGGCAGTAATCAGCCCAAAGTCAACTAATGAGCTTCATAGGTCCCCACTGAGTCCGCACTGACTCTCTGCCTAACTTACCTCACAGGATTGCTGTGAGGATAAAAATGAAGAGGAGGAGCATCATGTAAACCACCTTGGTTTCCTTGCAAGAGAAAAAAGGTGGGGTATACCAATAATAATAATAATAATAATAATAATAATAATAATAATATATGACATCCAGAAAGCAGTCATAATTAAAACATGCTCAATCGTCAGGAAATTTCTGAATCAATAAAAGACAGCATGATTTGCAAAGCCCATCGTGTCTGTTTAGAAAAACCGCCATGAGCGAGAAAGAGATAATAATAATAATATTTAACAACACCTACATGACCTTGTATCTCTCTAGCTAATCAGAGCATAACCTGGTGGTCTGTGGGTAAAGCTGGAAGCAGGGTACCATCATTAAAAGTAAGGTGAATGGCTGTGCCCCTCTCCTCTCCAGATTGTCTCACTATAAAGAAGATGTCTCCATTGTTTTGCTTTGTATTATTTTTTTATTTAACTTATTGAGGTTTATTATGTTTTAAAGTCTATCAGCCAGCTTAGAGGTGTCCTCCTTCAAAGGACAGAAAGATAAGTTATAAACATTTAAATAAATGGCAATGTTAAGGATAGAAAACAACAACACATACTGTACCAAATGGTAAATTGACCCTGCTGTTGTGGATAGGCTCTTGATGGATATAGAGGCTGAATTCGGACGACACAATAATCAACTGAGGGGGGGGGGGGGACAATAGTCAGTTGTATTGACTATCATGTCATCCAAATGCTGCCATAGTCAACTCAACACTGATCCTAATCCACACCACAGTTGATTATTTATTACCATGTTGTGTGGGGAGTGCCCCCTAGATGAACAACTGTAAAGTTGGTTATAACCCCACCATTGACTATCGTGTTGTCCGAATTCAGCCAGAGTCAGCAGTTTTGATTTGTAGACATCTCACTGCGCAGTTTTGTGACACACATGAGAGAGCCATTAGCAGGGAGAATGCTTTCGCTTCTTCAGCTTGCACCAGCTGGCAGGTAGTCCCTTTGAAAAAGTTTCCCAGGGATATCAGTGGGTTGGAACCTTGGAAAAATAACTATGGAGACTGTTACTAAGGAACCCCACCTCCCAAGGCTTGCACTTTCCATCAGTGGGGTGCAACAGAGTCAGTTTGTGGACAGAGAAGGAAGCTCAGAAATAGTGACACAGATACCAGAACTTGGGATAAGTAGGGCCTCTTTATTGAATTGGGTAATTCACTCCTCCTTGGATCTGCATGTGAGAGTGAGGGTATCTAATTAATCCTTTCTCCAGGCAACTAGCCTGTGTTATGGGTCAGGCAACTAGCCTGTGTTATGGGTGAGCCACTCAGCCAAGCCAGGAGTCAGGTAAAACCCGGCTCCTTTCTTGAGCTACACTTGCGTACTTGTGGGGAACCACCCTGTGTCACCCCCGCCTGGTGCCACACTACTCTAAGTAGGTGAGACAGAGAGGTTCCCAAAGGCAAGGCATATATCCTGAATGGTGGGCCACACAGTCCATCAAGGATCAGGCTTCAGAACTTGCCAATCACCATAAGATGCCAATGAGTGGTCACCAAACCTCTTCTCATGTCCTAAGATTCCCTCACAACCCTGCCCATTCCAAACAACCTATTTACCTACATTCAACTAAATTAAATGCCAGCATGGAGTAAGCAAAAAACCAGAATCGATTAGCGGCAGGTAAAATTCCTACTCACCCCCCCCCTCCAAAGAGAGTGACTGGCCAATACCATACTAGATATAGGGCAGGAAGGTGGGAGCCAGAAAGTGTAAGAGGCTGGGCAGCATGGGGAGCGTACCTTTATGGGCTTGCCCGACCCACGCTTAATGCTGTACATGTGCTGAGGCCGGTGCAGCATTCTTTCTTCTTCCCCTGCCCACAAATGCCTCCTCCTGCCCAAGTCATGCCAACAGGGAATAGGGCATCTGTTTAAAGTTCAAGTTAGGAGAAGCTAAGCTCAGAGGATGAGGTCATGGTTTGTATACAGAAGGTTCTAGGTACAGCCCCTGGTTTCTGAAGTTAAAAGGATATAAAATAACATCACAGAGAAATGCCCATCTGCAACCTCAAAGAGTCGTTGCCCATCAGAGCAGGAAGTATGGGCTGGAATCTTGTTGGTATATTGATTCAGCATAAGGCAGTTTCATAAGTTCATATACATATTGTACTGGAAGGATTGATGGAAATACTAGAAGCTCTTTCAAGGAAGTACCAGTGAGTCAGTTACCCAGAATTATAATCTTCATTGGTTAAGAAACAAATAATTCCCAGAAACCCATACTTTCTCCGCTAATAAACACCGTAATTTGTCAAAGTGGAAAGAACCTACTGTACAATATGGATAATAGGAGATAAAAGAAGTAATGGTGCTTGCTTTGTGTAAGTTGGTTGCACCTGCTGAATGTGGGCTGTTATTGCAGCAATGTTAATTTACCCAAACATAATAATTTATATTTGTTGTTGTGAGTAATTTTGATACTCATTGAATCTGCAGCTTGGCACAGCTATGTAAGTGTAGGGGAAAAACATAGTATTTTGCACCTGTGCTCCTGATTAATGCAAATTGTAATAGGTTGTTAAAATTAGACATCTCCAGGCTGTCTTGTGGCTGACCCCTTCTGCTGTATACACATGAGTGTTTGAGTGTGAAAACAGTTCTTTCAAGTAGTGTTTCTATTTTTGCTCTATACACTCGTAGAAAAGGTATCAATTCATTTATTTTTAGGAAATATGGCATTCACACTGCATACAATGCCAATGGGCAGGATGGATGTTGCAGATGTGTTGTGCATTATGTATTGTCTCATGGGAGGCTATGGGAATTTGCTCCTTGTGAATTCTGATATGAATTGACCTGACTCTCACCTTCTGCATGACTGTGCACATTGGAATTTATTTAATGTTTCCACTTCCTGAATATTTGGATAGTTTTTGACTTTAAAAAAGTATTGAAATGCTTCAAAAATGTATAATGGGGAAGAAAAAATATTTTAAAATGGAGAGGTTTGAGAAAAATGAATAGCCAGGTAGGGGTATATACAACCAAGTTCTCCATTTTGTTCTCATTCAACTTTTTCTGTTGCTGTAGCAGATTTGGGTTGATGTTTGTACAGTTTTTTGGGGGGTGAGTAAATGTGTACTTTATTTGATGCTGCTGAGCAGTGGCACTGGAGTGTTTCTGTGAGAGGGATACTAGAAAGGGAATCCAGGTGAGAAAAGCAGTCCCTGGCATGGTGCCGGATTGCAATGCATTACTTCCATACACGTAGAAGATAGTTTGTGGCTTACTCAGACATATGAAACTTAATCAGGAAAGAGGCACACCATGTGGTCATGCATGATGTTATGATGCACTGTGAATTTCAAACTACAGCTCCCAAGATGCACTTTGGTATTTCACATGCACAAAATCATGTAAACATGGAACAAGATTTCATATTAAAGGAGAACTTTCATCTGAGCTAACATGACTGAATTCATTATTTTCTTAGAAAATAATGAATTCACCCAGGGTAAGTTTGCCAGTCAATAGTTGTAATAGTCTAAAAATGTTGGTATAGGTAATATTGTAAAGTGAGATCTGTGTTCATGGTGGAAACATCAGACTGTACTAAGTAACTTGAGGTTTCAGAGTATTAAACTGGTACTAAGATTCAACAGGGAATATGAATTTCACAGCTTATAATATATATTTCTGTGCTTCTCGGGATGGTCCTGGGACTGTGAAAATATCAGGAAATCCATGGTCCCTGATATCCTGGGGAAAGTCCCTGGTCATTCCGGGTTGCCCCCAGGATCCCTTGTGCATCATATGGATGCACAGGGATGACATAGAGATGACCCCAGGATAAATGGCTGGTGTAGACATAACCTCGGTTGAATGAATCTGTCAATTTTGGTTTCTCATATTTTCTCATTTTTCCAATCCTTCGTTCTGCTGTTTTCCCATCATCAGTTTGCAGCTTTTCTTTTTAAAAAATCTACATGCAAATTTATATGCAGTTTCTTGCAGATTTCTCACAATATAAACCTTCTTGTATGCCTTTTTGTGTATTACACACATCTTTGCAAGCGGTTTTCCTTTATTCAATGCTGATCTGCCTGTCTGTTGTTGCTACTGCTGCTGCTGCTAAAATGTGTATACAATTTGTGAAATTCTGTTGTTTTTGTTATTGTTAAAATGTGCACACAACTTTTTATATTTCCCAAGTATATCAATTTTTGTATATATTTTTCCAGACAGTTGCATCACAAAATTCTGATAAGTGCAAATACCAAAGAATAACTGTGTTCCACTTTATATATTGATTCAAGAAGTGAGGATTCATAATAATTGTTTCCACCATCCCTAGAAGGAACCCCATCAAAGAAAAAGAAAGAAGTATTCGAACTCTGCTTAATTTTTTTCATTCTATGATTTTCTGTATGCCAACCTGTTACACACAATAGTATAACTTGAAATCCCCATTATCACTTCATTCATTTGCCATGGCATGTCAATTATCCTGGTGCTCCAATAAATGATATCACTGCTCTACACTGAGAAAAGTCCCAGAGCTGCACTCCTCCGCATTTGTCTTCCACTACACTACTGCTTATATTTATGGTTTAAAGAGATAATTTGAAAATTTCTTTTGAGAAATACTACACAATGGAGAAATACACATCAATGCCAGAACAGCTATACCGTAGGCAGTAAAAGGAAACCTTTTAAGAGGTCTTGAACAAATGTCTTTACATGCTTTATACCTTTGTATTCTCACTCAATGTACAGCCATTAGTTCACACACTGCAGGTAACAAATAGAATTTTTGAGGCCTATTGAACACTTTGTGTTCTCACAGTAACCTCTGTGCAAAGTTATTTAGCACTTGTGTTTCTATAATTGAGATACATTGAGGAAAATCCATTGTTCAATGGCCCCTAAAATTCAAACGTCCCCCTGTGCCGTTTGTACATTGGGATGCAATATACCACATGAAGGAAGGATGACCGGCTCACAAAGGTTTATATCTGTGTTTCTTTCTTTAGAATCAGTGGCCAGGTTATTTTCTTTTCCTCTGCTCATGGAAGAACAAAATCACATCTCTTATAGGAGACAACGAAATAAATAAAACAGGCTTTATACTGCTCCTCATGCATTGAGATACTGAGGTGTTTTATAAAGAAAAGTTCTCCTGTCCAAATATACATTTCCCAGAATCTCTGCTCTTCACATTTTACTAGAGGTTTCATAAGAAGATGGAATGAAAAGTTGTTAGTAAAAGGCCATTACCACAAGGGTGAATATGTTCAGTGGTTGATTAAAAAGGTAGACATGGCTATTGGAAGAAGACATGAAAAATATCACTGAAATGAGTCACGATGTCACAACTTGATTTTATTTGTTTGTTTTACATCTCATCTTTCCACCCAAAAATGGTGCTCAAGTAACAGATTCTGTGCTGTTCTTGATTTGAGTTATATATGAACCAGTTGTGGTTCTCCTTTGGCGCTTCCACCTCCTGACAAAGTTGTTACTGAAATTCACCAAAAGTGAATTTCCAAAGTTATTTGACGTCTCCTACTTGGTGAAACAGCTGAGGAATTTCAAGGGAAACAAACAAAATATCCCTCAAGATACTGAGGTATTTTGAGGGCAGCAAAAAGTGCTTTGAAAAGATTAGGAAAATATTTCAGGATGGCTCCAGAAATATTTCCCTTCAACATCTGCATTACAGGGAGAAATGCAGGAACCGTAGCCTTTTCTATCACTACATTCTGTGATGAAGAAAATGGTGCCTGTAGAATTTCTTCCTGTTATGAATCTGTCAGGAGGTAGATTGTGGCAATCCAATTTATTTTTACTTCCCGCAGATTGCCTGTGTATTTATGCCACTTTATGACTACAAACCCCATGAACTACTACCTAGTCAGAAGAATTCCACTTCTCATTCAGGTTTCATGGCCAATGTATTTTTGCAGACAATCTGTCAGCAGATGTCAATTTTGCCTCATTTTCATTGCACTTCCATTCCAGTCAGAAGTGAATAGTAAAGTAGTAGCCAAATTTGCAGATGACAGCCAATTATAGAGGATGGTGAAATCCCAAGCAGACCATGAGGTGCTCCACAAACACCACTCCAAATTGGGCACATTGGTAGCAGAATAGCAGATGAGACAGCGTAAGTAAGTGGGAAACACGATGTATGTTGGGAAAATATGCTAATAGAGCCCAAATTGGCTTTATTACCCAGGAAATATATATTGGGCTTATAACAGAAATCTTATTGAAGACATTAGCTCAGTGTGCAGTGGCGTGCAAAAGACAAATTCAGTGTTAAGAGGTAGGAATTATTACATAAGTGAATAAAAAATAAAAAAGAGCAGGAATGTATATGCTGGTGTGATAGTCATGGCATTTCTCTAGGGCTGACCCTATCATTACTGAGCACATTCTGGGTGTCATGAATGGGTGGCAAATTGTGGGTTATTTAATATTATTGTATTTTAACTGCCATGTCTATTTTGACACTCAGTTTGCTGTCTTTCTTTAGAATTAATTCTAAGATGACTCAGGAATATCTTTGAATTTATTTGATTAAGAAAGTAATAAAAGAATATAGGTATAGGTATATATATACACGTATACACACACATATGAACACAAAATGTAAAGAGGATTAAGTGTCTGCATTTGCCGGCTGGAACAAAGATTTATTGCTGCTAATTGCAGAGCCGAGCCAGAGATACAGCAGCTGTAGTTCTCAATGTCTTCTCAGCAGAGTTCAAAGCACAGTGCTCAGAGGTCATAATACAGCAAGGGAGTTCAGATGCAGGGAGAGCTGGAACAACCAATCATAGAAGGGTGGCAGGTTGTTTCCAGCAAGCCTCCCTAGGCTGTTCTGGACCTTATAAATTCTAACCTGACACCAGGTGCTGGTAATCATCCCTGTAACTTCCCTGCTCTGGTAGCCTGCCAATGCTGATCTCTTACTCTCAAGAGCCTGGGCTCAGCTGGAGTCAGAGAAGCCTCATCATCCCCTTCCTCACTGTCTGAGTCTCTTAAAGGGGCAACAGTCAGGTCTTGCCTGCTTTCTGAGAATAAAGGCTCCTGTTCCACTTGGCAGCTAGTCCCTTCCCCAGGCTCTGTTGGATTTTGCTCTTCCCCTTTGTCCTCTGATCATGAGAATTCTGGAGAAGGCATGGCATTAAGAGGATAATAAAGCCACAAGTGACTGGGACGATACTGGGCCTGTTCACACATCATGGCAAGCCACCAAGGGCTAATTTATCTGTGGGGCTTTGTGATATGTGCCATCAGCCATTTTGCATATGCAAGCCACCGTGGGGCTGCGCAGTAGCTTGTCATGTCATGCAAACCCAGTAAGGTTCTTATAACACAACAAGGCCATGCATTGTGGGTGGTTTATTAACTATGCCCTTACTAGGTACTCACAACACAAGTCATGAACACACACCCCACCGCAGCTTGCATAAACAAAATGGTGGTCAGTGCACATCATGTGGATGGATAAACCTACAGTAGCTCATCATGTCATGTGAACCAGGTCATTGCTTACTTGCAAGGGAAATAATACAAGTTTGGTAAACTATAAGTAGTTTTATCAATACAAGAACATAAATAATATGCAAGAATGGGAAGCAAAATCCATATAATGATTACAGGAATAATTAGTATAATTTTTGTTACAGGTTTACATGCTCCTCTGTCAGTGTATATGATATTATGAGCGGGCACCTCTTCCTGTGTTATCTGCTCACAGAAGTTTGGAAATGGCTCCTTGAGGTGAGAGGCAGAACCACCACCCACCATTCCAAAAAAGACAAGAAAAGTCTCTGCTCATTTTAGAAGCCAAAGAACAAACTAGACGATGATGGATGATGAAATGGAGGAGGACATTTGGTGATTTTTCAGGAGGGCAAAAATCCTTTGAAAACCTGGGGTGGGAGGAGCTTTAAAATATCCTGTGGTAACAGTATTGTTCTTTTCTTACCTAGCAGCCTTTGCTTCTATACACCCAGACAGCATTTAAGATCTTCAGAGGAGGTCTTGCTGGTCATTTCAAAACAAATGGAATGTTGCCATGAAGAAACTTGACAGCAGGCCTTCTTGGTAGTGGCACCCACCATGTGAAAAACCCTCCGTCATGCAGTTCAGGAGGCAGAAAATGTAACATCCTTTAAACGCCTCCTAAAACATATCTTTTCACGCAGACTTTCCTGGGCTGTAATTGTTGCTGGATTTATTTTGGTTTTATATGGTTTTAATTGTGAACTGCCCAGAGAGCCTTAGCTATTTTAGTGCTACCACCAGTGGCAGCTGCATTAAAGCTTGTCTTGGTGGCTACCATTGGTGGGGGTCAGGTTCCCCCCTAGAATGCCCCTCAGTGATCATATAGGGTTTACCAGACCTACACTCCTGTTGCCTGCTCATGCATTTCACCTTTGTCCACCCCTCTTTGTGAAATTCCTGTTTCCTCTTCCTAGAAATGCAGGTTAAAAAAAATCAATACTAATATGCATTATTACACCCTTTCACTTGCACACACCTTGAGGAATTGAACAAAGCTTGCTCAAAGAAGGAGGAAATATTGAGAAGGAGTTGAAATTGGTGGGTACAGGAGCGGTGGCTGCACTCATAAAATGCAGAAATGGCAGAGCATCTGCTTTGCATGCAGAAGGTCGCAGGTTCAATCCCTGACATCTCCAAGTAGGGCTGGAAAAATTCTTACCTTAAATCCTGGAGAGCTGCTTCCCATCAGTGTTGATAATACTGGATTAGATAGACCAACAATCTGACTCAGCTTCTAATATTCCTACGATCCTATTAGGAACAGGTGAACCAGGGATGTTTGAACTCACTGAAATTATCTAAACATCACTTCAAAGTTCTGTTTGGTTTGTTCGCATTTTTGTTTGTGACCTGGGTGTTGTTTTTTTTTTGCTTCATTCAAATGGGAAAAGTGTGCACTTTTCAAGAGTGTGCACTTGACTAAAGGTGTCAAAATGCTTTTTTTTCCTTTTTGGAAAAGGCACTTTTCAAAGTGCACTTTTTAAAAACACTTTACAAATGGGATCACAAGTTTTTTTCAATTATTATTTTTTGAAAATTACACTTGTGTAAGCAGTCAGGGTTGTGAACAGGAGAAGTTTGAATAATCTAGAAACTGAAACAAATTTGTCATACATCCCTAGTTCCTATTCAGTTAAGTTCCTTGACTATCCTATGTGGAGGGGAATGTATATGAAAAATGGTACCTTGGGCTCACAAGCATTGATTGGGACAAATTAGGGTAGACTGTCAAAAATACTCAAACTGGTAAAGTTTTCTTGGTTTTATAGGATGGTTTGTAACATGTCAAATAGTACCCTTCCCCCCATTCATACTAAAATATGTGAAATTTTGTGACAGCTATATATTTTGCATTTTAAACTTGACCTAACCACCATCCCCATCATACACATACATTTATTAATTCCAGTGATGTTTCTTCAAGACTACTGAATGGCACATTTAATATTGTTCTACTCCTTTATAGCATTGCAAAGTATTTGTCCCAGTATTGGTTGTCGCCTTAACATTTCTCACAATAAGCTTTTCAAAATATATGGCAGCCATCAGCTTAATTCCTAAACACATTTAGTAATGAGTAAGTACCACTGAAATCAATAACACTTTTTATGAATAAATGTGCTTAAGAGCATAGCTATTACCTGTGGACCTGGACAGATAAACATGTTAAAATTGATGAAGAACAAATTGTTCCACATTTGGGAATACCACTCTGTATGTACTTTACTCATGCCCTAGGGGATAACACATGGAATAAAATTCATGAATCAAACAAGTGAGATGAAACAATTTAATGAAAAGCAGCTTGTTCAAATATTTTTTATCTTCAGGGAACAAAAGCATGGCTTTGAAAACATGTACATTGCCAGATATCTAAAGAGAAAAGGGGAGATTTCTGAGACAATATTTTGTTTCTTTGCAAAGTACTTTTGCTTGGCCTTTATAGTGACAATTTAAGGAAAATTTAAACATTCTGTCTAAAATGCATGGTGGAGCTATGCATGCTAATTTTCCTTACTTCTGTGTAAGTGTGTGTGGTGCTGATTTGGATCAAGAGCATGGTGCTCTGGGTGGGGGGTGGAGGTTAAACTTTTGCCCCACTCATTTTTTAAACTCCACCCGTGTGTGTGTGTGTGTGTGCGCGCGCGCGTTAAAAACTACTGCAATAGAATTTCCCTGAAAAGGAGAGTGGGATTTTGGTGAAGATGGACGTGTGTGTGTGTGTGGAGGTTAACCACCTATCCCAAAGTGCAACAGTCCTGACCTGAAGTGGGCCCCTGCACACTTAGACAGAAGTAAAAAAAGCTAGCACACCCAGGTAGAGATATCAGGGAAACCAGTACTGGAACCCAATGAGTTCTATGAATCCAAGTTTCACAGATTCTGCTGACTTACAGACCAGTTTTATTCATTTTCTGGATTTTTTTTGCAAATTTAGTCATAGAATACTACTACTACTACTACTACTATTACTACTACGGGTTATGAGGACTCAACAGGACACTGGGGCTACAACCCTTGTGGGAAGTCTACGTCAACTTTTCAGAGTCAATTGTCATGGATGAAACTCTGGATATTTTTATAACATTGGTTTAAGGAATTTACGGATATGTTGACTGTGTTATGAACAACTCAGACTGTCACTATCTGTTCCACAAAATGATTCTAGAGGCCTCAATAGTCACTTTTGAACCAATATAAGATATTCCCTTACCGGGTCCCTTGCCCCAAGTCCCACACTCATGAGCAAAACTAAATATTACAGTTCAGTCATGTGACATACTACCCCAAGGAGATTATTTATTTATTAATAAAATATCTATTCTGCCTTTTAGGAATAAACTCTCCCAAAGTGGCATACAACCATTGTATAATCACAAAACAGAATGATAAAGACAACAAAAATCAATAATGAACAGAGAAAACTAAATAGTACAATATGCACAATAGCCCCCTGTTGAAATATAGGCCAAGGTAAACAGGTGATTCTTTAGGGCCCACTTGAATACCTGTAATGATGCAGCTTGGTGGATATCAATTGGAACAGAGTTCGGCAAGTTCTACTGAGGAGGGCCTATTTTTCATGCCTGCTTGCCTAATTGCTCTTAGCCCTTCCTTTGCTGGCTGCTTTTGTTCTGAAATTCTCCTTCCAGGCCATTTTCTGCCCTGCAGGGTTCAACACCTGTGCTTGTGAGGTGAAAAACTTAAGACACACATGTTGTCATCCAGTGTGCTGTAGGGGTCAGAGTGTTGGTCTGGGATTCAAGAGACCTCATAGGTTCTAGTTCCGACTTAGCCATGAAGCTCACTGGGTGATTTTGGGCCAGCCACTGACTCTCAACCTAGCCTACCCCGCTGGTTTGTTCTAAATACAAAATGGAGAAGAGGGTTATCATGTATGCTGCCTTCGGATCCTGGAAGAAAAGTTGGGATATAAATATAACAAATGAAATAATTAAGAAATAATAATATGAAAAAATGAACTCACTCGCACTGTGGTTTGGAGGGGGAGTTGTATGATCTTCAGATGTAGGGAGAGCTCACACATTTTCTCCATGGTCATATTACAACAGTTTTTAGTCTGGGACTTTAGCCAAACCCCTTATCAAAGAATGTCCGGGATGGACACCAGAACTTATTCATTTGAAGGTTTTTATTTATACTCCAGAGATTAACCCCCTGGTCTGAGTCAAGTGCCAAACTTACACTGAGAGGCAGAGCAGTCCACAGCTCCGTTTCAGGATCTCAAAATCACTTTAAGAAGTCCACAAGGTCCATTTACCAAAGCAAGGTCACGTCAGAGATTCAGTCAGTCCAAATGTCAAAGCCGAAGGTCAAATCAGATATGAGCGGAGTCCAGGGTCCAGGGTCAACAGTCACACCAGTTGTTCAGTCCACAGGTTGCAAGCCAGAAGTATGCGGGAGTGTCAGGAGCCAAATACGTCGGTTGTTCCCAACGAAAACCTTGCTTTCTGTTTTCCCCTTTTATATTCACCTGAGCCTGTCCTCGCCCCTTTTCCACAGCTGTTCCACATTCCTTTGCAATCTCATTTAAGGCCTGCATCAGCTGTTCATGCTGCGTCTTGTGGGACGCGCTTGCTTCACACGCTTGAGCCTCCGCCTTTGTTGGGGAGTTACCGGACAAACCCCTTCAGGCCCAGAATCTTCCTCGTTGGAGACAGGGTAGAAGAGGGTGACTTTCCTGGGGCTCTTCAGAGGAACCTCCCTGCTGTTCCTCCGCCTCCGGTAAGTCCTGGGGAATGGGCAAGGCTGCAGTCTCTGCCACTTCTTCCTCCTCAGAGGAAGATTCTTCAGACTGCCTCATGACATCCATGGACAAGATGAACAAGTGTATTTTTTTTGGGGGGGGGGCGTATTAAGTTTTGTTGCAGAAATAGAAGAAAAAGCCCACTTGGTTCTGCAAATTGTAACAGGTGAACCCACCCTGCATCGTCACTCTGTTGCCCTCTGTCTCTACCTGAACAGAGCCATCTGGATTCAAAGCACTGTATTAAAGCAAAAAGACAAGATGGGGACCAGTGAAAGCTGGCCCAAGACATTTTGCTGTCAGAGCAGAGGAGCAAATGCACCCCTCTACTCTAAAGAAAATCCATATACCCAAGGCTGGTCATGTTATTTGGGCACTTGAGGCAGTGCTCTGCCCCATCTTTGGCATTAAAAGTACAATAACTCTAATTTAAATAACTAACCATTCACTCTCCTTAAGTGACACTCAGAGTCAGCTACCTCAGATGCCTGCCTCACTCTGCCTGATGGTAGAGCTGGCTTTGACTAGCACCCCTACACTCTACATTGTGGGGAATAGGACCTTTATACAGTGTAGCCATCCCAAAAAGCTAATATGATATGTTCCTTTGACCTCCACTTAGAATATGCACCGCTTTACCTTTGGAAACCCAACACTACATACTTCTCAGATTACCTTATGATCTGATCCTATGGATAGTATTCTCTTGTTCTTGCTTAAACAAGAGGGAAGAAACAGATTCTCCTCCCCCCTCACAGAACTTTAAAAAAAAAGATTTTAGCAGAAATTCAGCTACTGAGAGTAGCTGGGAGTTCTTGTCATGTAACTCTCTCACAGAAGTGGCTTCCTAGTGGCCCTATAGCACCCCTCTTTTAAAGATAGCAGAAGTAGAGTATCTCAAAGCAGCAGGCGATTCTATCTTACTGTCCAGGTAATTCAGGTATTTTACTTCAAAATGTCTGCTGTTACAGAAAGGTGGTTAGAAGAAGTGGGCCACTTTGAACACTCAGCTTTGAGCATTTGGTTCACACCATCTGATTGTTTAACTGTCATTGCATTGAGCTACCTGGGAAGAACAGGGGAGTCTGTGTCAAGCTCAGTGAAGTTACTTAAAACACAGACACATAAAACTTTATATCAGGAGCGTGGGAGGGGGTACCCCCTCAGAGCTACAACAGTTAGGGTACACGTTAAGAAAATTTTCCACTTCTTGAAAATCACTTTCTGAATGGACAGCAAGGCAAAAGGATTTAGTGTTAAGAACTATCTCCTTGCTGGTCACAGCGACCTAGTCCTTCCTCAAAGGTGACCTATGTGATCTGTACCCGTCTGGAAGATGAAGGAGACTGCTGCAAAGAGTGGCTGAAGAAAGTGAGACATGAGAAAAGTACTCACAGAGGTTAGTGAGAGAAACAAAAAGCCAGGTTTAAAAGCTTTCTGTTCCCTTTACAGCTAACTACTTTTGAAAAACGGAAAAAAGAGGGCTCATTTTCCAATAGACTCATGAGATGTAGAAGACAGCCTTTGAATTGGGCAACATTTCAGAAATGGAGTCATTTATTTTCAGGCTTACCATATGTGTTTTCAGCTGTATGTTTTGGAAAAAGAAAACATATTAATGAGGCATTAGCATATCTGCGACAACAATAGCAACACAAAGCAATCTGTGGCCTTGATAAATAGCACCATCACAGGTCAAAATGCCGTTGTAAAAATCATTTTCCTGATCACCAGGTTGTCTTTACCTTCACATCTCATAATCAACCCACTGCCTTTTTTCTCCCACTCCCATTTCATCTTAAACAGTGTCAAACACCTCACCATCTGTATGCAACCAACACACATTTTTTTTATATATCCTGTCTGGGCTTAATGTAGTCCTAAACTAGGAAATCAGCATTGATCCATGATTTCTGTTCCCAGAAGCAAAAGTGTCATATTTACAGCAGCAGATAATAGCAGCCAAATAGTAACAGGTTTCTGAATTGTTTTCATAGATCCATGAAATATGACTATCAATTCATTTCTACCCTGTGGGCTGGGTGCAGAATTCTGTGAGTGGAGTTCTGGACATGCTCAACTCTTGGACACCTCTTCCCCCTGCAGCTCACTGTGTCCTCTGAAAATTGGCTATAAAGGGTTGGGGGACCCTTGACCCTGTTATTAGTGTGGATGGTGGCATGGGGTGCTGCAGTGGAAGGAAGAATTGGAAACTGTTTCCTCCCCTTCCCATTGCAGAAGACTTTGCAAGATTGCTTGTCCACAAATGAAAGGATAGTTTCCATTTGTAGGAAGGGTATCTTTGGATCCAACCATTTGTATACAGCCCTTCAGATACTAACATACTGACCTCTTGCTAATTTCTTCAATGAGATTGCCAAATATTTATTTGATGCAAGAGTGGTTATAGTGTGGGTTCTGTGCAGAAAAAAATGGTGTCATGTTTCTGCCAGTAGCAATCCCATGTTATATTACTGATTGTGCTGGCAACAGAAAATATACCAATATGCTGCCATATCTGAATCAGACAATCAGTAGTGCCAGTTGGTTTTCACGCAATCTGCATGTTGACATATTTTGTTTTGCTTCTTTCTCTTCTGGGCCTTACAAAGGTTCTGTAGAATCTGGATGATTCTTTAGAAACAAGTCTCCCAAAGTTGTAGTGTTTTCTAATGTTAGTTCACATTTCAGACTTTCAGTTTGAAATACAATCTGTCTCTTTGTGGCACATCGCACAATCAGACAAACTGTAATTGAATCAAAGCTGCCAACCCAGACCATCTCCTTTGTTCTCAGATCACCTCAGGTTATCAACAGCCAAACTTGCTGTTATGAACTGACTGTTTCCTATTTTCTTTTTTATTGTGTGTGCACTGAACTCTCATGCCCACAGAAGAATCTTGTAAGGTTCAAAATGTACAATCACTTTAAGCAATAAGTGTGTGTGTGTGTGTTTAAATTACCTTTTTGACCAAGTGGAAAATTCAATGAAAACATGGGTGATGTTGCTTTGGCCACCAGAATTTTGGAGTTAGATTCCCAGTTACCAGAAACACAATATTTGACCCCAAATCTCCCCCTCTCTCTCTGAATTCTGATCACAACTCACGAATTACAGTAAGAAATTATTTACAATGTTTTTTAAAAGAATATTCCACTAACAGTGCAAACATCTGCATGGCTATTCAAAAGTGAATCCCATTCAATAGGACTTACTCCCAGTAAATGGGTATAGGATTGCAACTATATTATTTTTGGGGGGCCAAACTCTGTTTTGCAGAGTTTTTGTTCAACTGCATGAATGATATAAAAAGGAAGGAAAGAAAGAAAGAAAGAAAGAAAGAAAGACAGACAACATACCATTCTATGTCCTAAGATGCTGAACTGATCGACATTACCTGTGGGATTCTATGTATATGAGATTTCACAGGCTTCCCTCAGTAGTCTCCCCATGTTCCTCTTTCATCATGGTGCTGTTGCTATAAGTATTTGATGAAGTGCTTTGAATTCTGAATGAGCAGATGTTAGCTCTATAGAAGTTGTACTCTCTGCTGTGGTGGTTGGGCACATGAGTTCTGAGAGAAGGGATTGTTCAATAAATAATTAATAACAAGAATCATTCCCAGGTACATGAGAGGCAGATTCTATTTAAAGCGATTTTCTCACAGTGGTTGATCTGTCTTAACTTCAGGGTTATTTCGTCTCACGTTTGTCTTAGTTCTGCTTCAATTAGCATTTTTGTTCCCAGTGGTGCATTGTTGATTAATTAGTTATTGTTCAGTAACTTCATCTCATGGCCCTGACTTCAGCCACTCATTAAGCAGGCCAAGAAATATCGATCGGTTGCTAGTTTTGTAACTCCATAGTTCCTAAGCTTTCTGAAAGATATTTTGAGCTTTGAGCAAGTTGGAGAAATATATCAATTTCAGGCCCACTTTGGTAATGTACTTAAGAACACATGATACAATAGTCTCATTGACCACAAGGCTATGTTTATAAATAATTTGTTGAACTGAACAGTCCCTTGTCCTGTAGAATTGTACTATGAGGAAATGAAATATTTCAACAATTAGACATCCAAAAAAGTGAGATCTGGTTAAAATCTGTCTACAGAAATGTTCTAAAAATATATGCAACACCTGTTGGTACCAAGAAGGGGTCAAAAACTGTTTTTTTTAAAAAAAAAACCATAAATCATTCTTAACTAAAAAATATGAACATTTTCTGATGAACTCTTATTCAATATTTGTAGGTCCATTTCATGAAGAACGATTATACACAGAGAGAAATTACCTTTCTCAGCATACTTTGATTTTCTTGGCTCAGAATTGATAAAGCATTACTAGAGAGCTCCTCCAAAAATTAATGAAGAGCAACTGAAATGCTGATCAATTAAATTTAATTATTGTGGAAGATCTTTAACAGATGACCCAAACCAGCCATTGTAATGCAGAATGGGGTGAACCATGCATGGATGAATGTCTACTCCATAGCAACACCCATGTGCCCATGTGCAGCTGTCTACTGGTTCTGAGATTCTCTGGATCAAAGTGATAAAGTGCAGTTTATTATATAAAGTGAAAATATTACAGGCCGTGTCATCCACTGTTGTTCCTAACCTAAATAATTGTAAGTTGTGCAATCATAATTAAATGTGACTAACAATGAAGAACCTTATATGCAGTTTATTAATGGTAGCTGTTAAGATCCAACAAGAAGTTCTAGATAAATAAGCCACATTGATTTAAATCACTGGTAGTCAACCTTGAACTGAAAAAGAGCCACCCTGGCATAAAGCAGAATCACCAAGAGTAGCAGAATACAAGAATACACACAAAAATATGTGTATAGATTTTTATTACAAAATCTAGGATACAGTAGTGATTCCTAGCAGCAAAGGCCACAATCCAGAGCTCAAAGGTGTAGGAATTTCATATTCAGCAGCTTTTGGAGAGGGAAATATTCCATGCTTGAAGGATTATATCAGATGAAGAGTAGGGATGTGCAAATAAACTAATTCGAATTCACTGAGATTCTCCAAATGCCATCTTGAAATTTCTTCTGACTTGTATCTGTATCAGATTGTGAGCTTTGTTGTAGGTTTTTTTCACACCAAAATTTGTGAGCATTTTCATGAGCATGTTTCCAAATGTATGCTTTAATCGTGAATATTTTGGAAATGCATAAACTTCTCTACCCTTGATTAAAGCATGTTTGTGCCCATTTTTCAAAAGTATGCTTTTTTCATGCACATTTTCAAATGTACTTATGTTAACAAGCACACTTTTTGATATGCAAATCAGTTTGCAAGCTTGGAAATGTACAAGCTTGACTGCTGATTGTGTTCAAGTAAGAGTTCAAGTTTGGGAGGTGGGAATTGGGTAAATTCAGATCAAAATAAATGGAAACTTCTTCCTCACCCATCCCTAATGGAGAGGAACACACCTTGTCTTGGGGTGGGGGCAAGGACTATGGAGGGAACCCATTGAATTTAGTTGGCTGTATTTGGATGATGGATCACAAATTGCATCGAACCACAGGAAGTACTTAAGGTGCAATCCTATGCAGACTTTTATAGGAGTTGCATTAAGTATAGTTCACCCAGTTCTATCTTAAAAGTATATTTTGTCATTAGAAGTAACTGACACATGTTCCCTTGAACAAGAATGAAAAAAGAAATATTTCTGTAAATCCTAATGAGAGAAATCCACTAGGGTTGACATTGACATAATCCTATTTAGACCAGAAACAGATTGTGATGTTTCAGAACATCACAACAGCATGTATACAAGACATCAGGTTTATTAACTAGCTGCAAAGACTCTCATGTTTTATTCATGAAGGTTAATGTGATACATGCTTTTATAAATGTGCTAAAATGGCAGTGAGCTCACTTTTCCCATTGACTTTACCAGCCATGGTTATGGATGAAGATACGGAAGCCCTACTCAGGTATAAAGTAATTCCCAAAGTTAAGCTACAAATATTCAGATGTGTTATAATCATTATGGAACTAGTCCTATGGTTATGACTAGGATTTGGTCAACTGTTTCATCACTTCTTATTAGTTCTGCAGGGGAAGCAAAGTTTTCCTGTACAAACTGAAATTAAACTAAGTAACACTATACACCATGTTTCACTATTTCAAGGCTTTCCTTCCATCTGGATCTGGGAGGCCCCTGTGTCATTACACAAGCTTTGGTGGCAAACTCCCAATTTCCTGATACAAGGGGCATCTGTGGCCATGGGATATCACTTTTTCTCACTCTGCTCCCAAGGGAACTGTAATGGGGGAAGATGGACAACCTGTGTTCTGAAGACCCACAAAAATCTATAGACAGCCCCGAGTTTGTGTCCTCCAAGCTCATTGGAAAATGGGCCCAGACTATTTTATGTTTCAGATCGGCTTTGTAATGGGCTCATCCCACTGCAAGCCCTCTTTGCTGCTTTTGCTGCTTACCTAGCAGCCAGAAGGACTCACTGTTGGGTTTCCATTAGGCTCTAGGATCTAGACACTGCTGCATCATAATTCAGTTCTGTCAGAGGAAAATAGTTTCCATGGGCACCAGGAACCTCTGAACATTGGTGTGGAAAAAGGAAAGGGAACTGACAATGAGAGTTGGGGTCTGGGGCTTGCAATGGGCAATGGGTAACTGGGACTTAAGGAACTCCTTAAGCCCCACTATGCTCCCCATAAGTATGGGGTGGAATCTTTGCTCTGAATTAGACTGAGCTTAAATAAATGATTTTGAGCCCCATTTGAATCGCACACCCAGTAATTTGTTTGAATTGGGTCTATTCCAGATTGAGCTGGGAAGTTCACCCAGCACCATCTTAAAAGTGCACTTTGTCATTAGAAGTAACTGATGCATGTGTCCTTGAACAGGATTTTCTTTCAGGTTCAGACTGTTTTACTTACTACTGCATGCTTCCTCAAGATAACCTTATTCATAGGTTCTGGCCTGCTGATATTCTCTACTGGGTGTTGTGATTTATTCCTTCCTAACACCATGTGGACCTAAGTAAGAGTGACCCAAGGAGTCAATTTAATTAAAATACTCATTGCCTACATGGTAGCCTCTCGTATAGATGCATCTTTACTCTTTCATTGCCAAGGAAGACTGGAATTAAATGAGATAATGGAGTTGTGAAGGTGCCTCTGATCATTAGATGATAAGCAAAACTTCATACAGGCACAGTCCACAAAATATGCCACACATGAAAGTGCTGAGGGAAAGTGAAGCTGTGACAATGGAGGAAATGGCTGGTGAAAACAAAGCAAGCTGTGACAAAAGGAAGACAGAGAGGGGTTACAAAATCATTCAGAAGTGTGACAAACCTTATGGGTGGTCTCACATTAGCCCGATCCCCACCCAGCCAGAATGGCTTGGGAGGGGTCGGATTTTGTGGGCGGGAGGGAGAGACGAAAGGAGACTATACGCATGCTTGCCATGCGTATAGCCTAGCGTGGGGGTGGAGCCAAGCCTATATAGCCTCACCCCGCGCAGCCATCCAGCCTCTTTTTCTTCTGGCCCCTCCCTCCCTCCCTATCAACTAGTATGGGATTAGCCAGTCGTCCTCTTTGGGGAGGAGGCTGAGTAGGAATTTTCCCTGGCATCAGTATGCAAAGGTTTCGCCTACTCCATGCCGGATTTAATCTTTAGATGGAGGATAAATAGGTGAATTTAAATGATAGGCAGATGGTGCGGGAATTTGGGGGGGATGAGGACAGGAATGGTGAGCACTCAGGCACCTTTAAGGTGATTGGCAAGTCAGAGGCCCTGCTCCTCGGGGGCTGTGCAGCTCCCGTGTCAGGATATGGCTTGCCTTTGGGGACCGGCTTGTCTCATCTACCCGAGCTGTGCAGCCCGGGCTGTGGATGACGCAGATGGTCTCACCAAACACTCAAGTGTTGTTTGAATAGGGGGCCGGGTATACCCGACCCCTGAGTTCAATGGAGTGGCTCGCCCTGATTGGCAGGCTAGTTGCCTGAGATTAATAAGCGAGATTCCCGCACTTCATGCTCAGATCCATGGAGGGGAGAATCTCCATGTTAAATAAAGAGGCCCTAGTTTATCCCAAGCTCTGGTGTCTGTGTCTTATTTCGTGTGATTTCTTCTCCGCTCGCAAACTTACAGTCAGGGAATTAACCTACAAACTGTCAGTACTAACGTTAGCATGGATTGTTACTAAATAAGGCTAACAATTAAACATTATTGCCTATCTTTTTATATCCATGGCTTTCAGGGAAATCATGTGGGTTTAAAAAATAGGGAAAAATAAAAGATAAGTAGGATGTGAGAAAATCCAGCAGAACTAGCCATTATTGAGTTACGAACTTCAGAACTTACAGAAGTCCCATAACAGTAATACCCAAACTATCTATACATTTAACTATCCATACATCAAACTATCCAAATACCTCTATGGAACTCCAAACAAACGTAGTTTTTTGCTAATTTGTATGGGGTTTTTTTTGCTAATTTTACAATGAATGGGAAACAACTTGAATCCCTTTCACCCTCCCACTTCCATTCATGACTGCTCAATGCCAACCCCTGCCACAGCACCCTTTTTCACTCATAAACATACTGTAAGGTAGGTGGGGGGGGGGAGAAGAAAAGGAAAGGGGAAATTGGTGATAGATAGGACAGTCCCACAGTCCTCTTTCATTCAGTAAGTGCATATGCAGGGCTAATACTGGCATAACAATATCATGATCCTTTTCACCCCCAGCAGCACTACCGAATGGATAATAGTTAATACAGTAACACTGACAGAAGCTCCTTCAGAACCCTTGGAAAACTCACCAACCACAATTTGTTGGCTAACAATACCCCGTATCATCCATGTTCAGAAAGTAGTATTCAAAAGTGGCCAAATTCCCCATGACATCACCCAAGCCAGTGCCCATGTCAATGTCTCCATACCACACATACCCAGCAGCAAGAAAGAGGCCATGCCATCATCTCCAGCACATGCTGGGAGCTAGTATGAGGAGAGCTTATATTTAAAAAAAACATTAATATTGTCCAATCATGGCACTGCTTTGTCTTCAAGGTATCATTCATATAGACCCGATTTCTTTTCCATTGAGAACACAATTAAAAAACTCAACCACAGTTCTGTACAGAGAGGATAGGAGGATGTGAAGTTTGGAAGAACCTTTGTGTGAAAGCAGAACTCATCCTCCTACAGATGAGCTCTGTGAAGCTGCTCATGAATTCAGTGGAAGACACCTGAAATTCACACAGGTGCTTTCATGGTGTTTTCTGGAATATATGAGGGCACTCATCAACAAATAAAATCACACTATTTTGTCGAGTCTCCATGTAATGTCTTCTTCAGCCCATGTTGAGAAAGATCCATCAGTCTAATTTCAGAAGGAGGTTAAATGTCTGCATTAGCTGGGGTGCCAGAAATTCTTACACATTTCTCTTTTCAGAATGAGAAATTGCGTAATTGCTCTTGTAGGCAAACACACAGCAGCTTTGCATCTATGTTCATATGGATGCAAGATTCAGACATTAACATCTTCATGAGAAAGCAGATGCTTGATCTCTCACAATTCAGTTACTGTTTTGAAGGTCCTTCTGTGTTTTCTTCAAGTATTAAACACTGTTGTCCAAAAGTGAAATGCAATCTAATCAGGTTCCTCATGAGAAGCCACTCACCCTTTACTTCCCAGGTCCATACAGTTCCAGTTGGCCTTAGAAACATGAGCTGATAAGGTAATAGCCCTTTCCCTTCTGTAGCCTGAATTGCAATGCTGCCTGGACCTAAATGTGTGCTAGTGCTCACCAGGGATGGACTTCAGAGTCTGCTTGTACTGGTAGAATGTACTCCCGAGGGTAAGGCAAGTAATAATGAAGAAGGCTTCTAAAGAAATTTTCATCGTCTCCTGGGATACGTGTACAGAGGTGATTGGCATCTACCTAACTGCTTTGTATAGATTTAAATTAGGGCTGTGATGAAAAAGGGAGCACTTTTCACTAGATATTTCGCAAGCCATTAAAAGTACCTTCCTCCAGCACTTTTCAGTGTAAAGACAATGTAGCTTTATATACTGTCAGTGACATCACAATGTAGACAGATCTGTCCGGCTACATGGTGGCGACATCATCACATCCAGTATGTGAACCCTGATTGGCTGAGATCATTCAAAGGGTGCTGCTGCTGCTGAAGCAGCAGTATAGAGTAGAATTGCCAAATGTGAATAGTTGAAAACAGCAACAAAAAAAGGTAGATCAAGGGGACTTGGTGGGGATTGGGTCATACGCTGAAAAAAAGCCCATTTTCATCTCAAGAGAGTGAATATTTGTTAGGGATGTGCACTGGATCGGACCCGATCCACGATCCGAGTCCGGTCCAGTGGGAAATCGGATAAATTATCCGATTTCCGATCCCGCAGCTGGATCGGCCGATCCAATCCGAACCGGTCCGAAAAAGCTCCGAACCGGTTCGGCGGATCGGCGGATCGGCGGGCGCCCACTGGCGCCCACCGCCGCTTCCATTGGCGGGCGCCAGCGGGCGCCCGCCGATGAAAGTGGACAGCGGGGGGGGGGGGAGGAGGGGGGCACTTACCTTCTCGGCCCGGTGGCTCCCGTCCGGCGCCGGCGCCTACTACTACTAGCAGGCTCCGCGGCCTGCTCTAGGGTGGCGCGCCGGGTGATGTCATCACCCGGCGCGCTACTCTAGAGCAGGCCGCGGAGCCTGCTGGTAGTAGTAGGCGCCGGCGCCGGACGGGAGCCGCCGGGCCGGAAAGGTAAGGAGGGGGTGCGTGGAGGGGAGGAGGGGGCGCGCGGAGGGGGGAGGGGGGAGGGGGGCCCTTACCTTTCCGGCCCGGCGGCTCCCGTCCGGCGCCGGCGCCTACTATTCCCAGCAGGCTCCGCGGCCTGCTCTAGGGTGGCGCGCCGGGTGATGTCATCACCCGGCGCGCTACTCTAGAGCAGGCCGCGGAGCCTGCTGGAAGTAGTAGGCGCCGGCGCCGGACGGGAGCCGCCGGGCCGGAAAGGTAAGGAGGGGGTGCGTGGAGGGGAGGAGGGGGCGCGCGGAGGGGGGAGGGGGGAGGAGGGGGCGCGCGGAGGGGGGAGGGGGGAGGGGGGCCCTTACCTGCCCGGCCCGGCGGCTCCCGTCCGGCGCCGGCGCCTACTACTACCAGCAGGCTCCGCGGCCTGCTCCAGGGTGGCGCGCCGGGTGATGTCATCACCCGGCGCGCTACTCGAGAGTAGGCCGCGGAGCCCGCTGGTAGTAGCCGCCGGCGCCGGACGTGCCGAGAAGGTAAGTGGCGGGGAAGGGGGCTTACCCCCCCCCCGGAGCCGTCCGCTTCTATCCGCTGGCGCCCGCGGGCGCCAGCGGATGGAAGCAGGCGGCCCCAGGGGGGGTAGGGAGCGCGGGGGAGGGGGTTTACCTGCCGGGGCCGTCCACAGCGGACGGCCCCGGGGGGGGGAGGGAGTTAGGCCCCCCCTTACCCACCCGCCGCCATTTTTTCCTCATAGACTTGCATTGCAATGCAAGTCTATGGGGAAAAAAATGGCGGCCGATCCAAAAATTTCCGATTTTTGGATCGGGATCGGACTCGATCCGGTCCGGGGGGCCTCCGATTTTGTCCGAACCGGTCCGGGACAAAATTGGAGGTCCCGATCCGGGTCCCGATCCGATCCGGGGGGTCCGTGCACACCCCTAATATTTGTTGCTGCCGTAAGAATTTATAAGGGTGTATCCACTCTCAAATACATGTTTTTTTGGCAGCAATGATGGCAAAAATCTGGTGCTTACTCCAGAGTAGTTTAGATATCATTAGAAATTGCCATGTTCCTAGAATGATGGGGCTGATGATTTGAATATCCCAGGAAATACTATAATTCAGGGGTGTTAACGTTTTTGATTAACCTGATCTCCAACTCCAGTTGGATGTGTTTCCCACTGTAGCAGAAATAGAACTGGAATGAACATAGAGTGCTCATATTTCTGAAGTCCCATTTGAGCCAAAACATCTAGTTAAGTAAAGCAATTAGGCATCTGCTAATTTAGCAAGTATAGATTTATTGCTAGCACCTTTTCTTTCTGCTGTCTTGTATTGTATGTTGTACATCTGCTATTTACATTTTTAATCATTTCAGACCTGGGGTGTATCAAAATCCCGGTTCTGAAGTCTATGAGTTTATATTCTTATTCTCTATTTGATATTTTATTCTCTGGTTTATAATGTTATTGTGTAGCACTGAGATTTGTATAAATAAAGCTTATAGAGTGCAATTCCTACTGCCCCCATCATTACCATGATTCCACTCTGATGACCTATAAGCAGGACACTCCAAGGTATTGCTCATTGTTTTCATGTTGGTGCTAATTATGGCTTAATTTTTACATTAGGAAATCCCAATTTTGAAAACTATCAAAAATCTTTGAAAATGCAGTGTCCTTTCTCTTATTCTAACTAGTATTGATCTTCCCAATGTCATGCTGAAGTCTTTGTAAGCTGGTCAGCTTGGCTGAAAGACCTGAATGTTATACTTTTTTTCTTTTTATCTATCATCTATCTATCTATCTATCTATCTATCTATCATCTATCTATCTATCTATCTATCTATCTATCTATCTATCTATCTATCAATAGATCTATCTATCTATTGGAGCGCTGCAGTCTACAGCTGATCCCCCACCCCCGGAGAACTTTATTTTTGGATGCCACCAGTAGTTACGTCTGCACAGCAGCACAAACCATTCAATATAGCCGGTAGACCGTGTGCATCAGAATATATTGTTACCTTTTAAATAAACAAATAATCAGCCATTATTTTGCAGTGCACAACATACATTAGCCAGAAATGTGAAGATCATATCCCTGCCTTGGTCAACAGAATTAATTTACTAACTGGTTTTAAAGATTTCAGATTCATTCTTTCTGTGAGTTTAACAGAGTAACTGCATTATAGAATATTTATAAGCATGTATTATTAACTACCTGTTGACAGCAGCGACAGGAAGCTAAAGATGGCCAAGAATTTTGAAAATGATTCCCCCCCTCCTGCAAAGCAAAACTGAAAATGCTTCTGCTATAGTTTGCTAGCACAGCTATGGATAGATCATAAGAAAACACAAGTGGCATGTAGTTGTAGTATTATATCTTTCTGCCATGTATTCATATTGCATTTGATATTAAAGGCCTGTGCCTGTGACTTCTTGTTTGGAATGGCTTCAAGTCTGGCTTAAACCCAGCAGACGTCCATGAGAAAAGATGTACAAGAAGTTGGAATCTGTAGCTTTTTTAAAGTAAATAGATGAAACCTTATTGTCTCTTATGATCAAATCTGACTTTTCACTGGGGATAGCTAGAAATATTCCTAGGAGGATCTGGGAAAGTTCTGTCCTAAGTCTGGGATGGGAAGTTCTGGCCCCTGGGCCAGATTTGTCATGCCAGGGATGACTCCCCCTTCATGAATGCCTAACTACTGTAGGGTAGTGAGGAGAGGAATCCCTGCTGTTATCTCCAGTGAGTGATCAGAGAGGACAGAGGGGATTTGTGACGAAGTGGTATTCCATTTTGCTGTTTATATATATGAGTATTTGGTTGAGGGCTTGATTTCCTTTAACAAATCCTTTTTATTACAAGAAATGGTAAATAGAGTGAGGGTGGATTTAGAATGTGGGACTGTTTGAATGGGGTCGTCTGATTAGCTATTTCATTTTCAGTTGAGAGAGAGAGAATATAACTGTGATTTTTTTTCTTTGTGCGGTTAGTTAAGGACTGGCTTTGAGAAGGGTAAGATTAGGGAATCTGGGTGGTTAGTTTTCCTTGGAAGGTGGAGGAAGTTACATTTATTTTAATTTCATGTTGTATTAATATATCCTTTTCCTTATAAATAAAGTTTTTTATATTGTTTTGTTATTTTAAAACCATGCCTTTCTTGGTCTTATTTGTTGCTGTAGATACATAATACATGCATGCATGCTCATACACAAAAAGGGGAAGAGGGTGGTGGCAGTTAAATAACCTTTCCTTTTCTTTTTTGCAAAACGCTGGTGATGTCATTCAAGCAATAACCTGAGCTATCTAGTAATTAATTTAATTAGAAGCAGAGTTCACACTAATGTTATTACTTCACCCAGTGATAAATTTTGTTTAATATTTTATCATAGCAAGTCAAGTAAAAGTATTGCAAGGAATTTCTACCAGATGCATCACATGAGAAAAGTCACTGGGTCAGGATTACAGAAGATGAATATTCATAAACCTTTCATCGTGATATGTAAAAGAAGTAGAGCAATTAAACAATTGGTTGGAAGCTAACCTGGATGGAAGCTGATATGTCAAAAGTATACCATAGGCTGACCATATGAAAAGGAGGACAGGACTCATGTAACTTTAACAGTTGTAGAGAAAAGGGAATTTCAGCCAGTATCATTTGTATGCAATTAGTTCCTGGTGAAATTCCCTCTTCATCACAACAGTTAAAGGTGCATGCACTATACTAGAGTAACCATATACAAAAGAAGGTAGGGCCCCTGCAACTTTAACTGTTATGATGAAGAGGGAATATCACCAGGAACTAATTGCATACAAATGACACTGGCTGAAATACCTTTTTCTCTACAACTGTTAAAGTTACATGAGCCCTGTCCTCCTTTTCATATGGTCAGCCTATATACCACATACTACTAATTGTTGCATAGGAACAGTTGCGGTGAGATTGGTCATTGGGTGTCTTCCACCATAGTGTATATCCAGGAGGGGAGAGACTGTCTGGCTGAGAGATCCAGAGAAACATTGAAAACAATGCTTCATCATATACCTGTTTCAGGTCTGATTAAGGGTATATGTAAGGATGTACAAGACTTATATTTGTGCTTTCAAAACAGACAAAAAAGCTTGTTCACCACCCCAAACGTGGATGTGAGTGGGAAAATGTGTTCTCTGAAATTGTTTGCAAATTGTCAAGCATGTGATTGTGTTAAAATGTGCATGTTTTACACAAATAAGCAGTTTGCAATTGCATGATTTTAAAATGTGCAATTTCACATTTTAGTTTGTGGGGGAAGTTGCACAACTCTGGAAAATATTTAGTGTTTTTGCATAATTTTCCTGGTAAATCACATTTGATTTGTGCAATGACCATGGTAAACAGTGAGAATAACATCAAACTGACCTTCAGAAAATCTGGGCGAACATGAATTTTGCTTGCGTACCCATTCCTAGGTGTATGAGGAATTTGTTTCAGGTTATGACCAGAATGTACCTAGTTTGCACCTCCCAGAACAGAACAAGGGCCTGAACACAATCTGTAGTTGAAATCTGTACATTTCTTAGCTTGCAATGTGATTTGCAGAACAAAACAACAACAATTCGCTCGTAAAATGTATACATTTGAAAATGTGCATGAAAAAAGTGTGCTTTTGAAAAATGCCTCCTGTGGTACAGCCCCTTCCACCACTCCAGTCCATTATTAGGCTTGAAATGTGGGTGGAGGGTGAGTTATGGGGACTGTTAATGAATTCTACAAAGGTGACTCCCTCACTCCTTTGAATTTAGCTAAGTCAACTTACACCCACGCCCTCTGTAGCCTTCTAAAGACAATAGCTATGGGGGTTGTCAGAAAAGGTAATGGCAGCACATGTCTACAGGCTCCTTACTGCCTAAGTCAGCCTTCCCCAACTTGATACCCTCAAGATATGTTGAACTGCAACTCTCTTATTCCCAGCAATAATGGCTGATGCTGATTGGGAATTAAGGGAGTTGAAGTTCAGCACATCCCCAGATTGGGGAAGGCTAGCATAAATGTACCAGGACAAATATCACTCTCCTGTTTAGCAAGTGAGGAAGAAAAGGGAATCTGCAATAGGCAAACGGGACGGGAACTAAGTTAACAACTTAAGTGCTATTAATAGGGATCCCATATTTTCCCTGGATAAGCCTGAATATCTGTCAGCAATCAGCATTTGGAAGTCACATCACACTCTGTAAAATGAGATGATATTAATCTCCTTGTGTCTTCCAAGTTCAAGAATGAGTAAGATTGTAAAGCAGTTGTCTTATTTGAAGATTGATAGAAATGATTTGCATTAAGACTGGTGAAAGTTTGTCGACTTCTATTCCTTTTATCACATTTGTATCCCATTCTTCCTTTAAGGAGCTGAGGATGGCATATACAGGGTCTCTCTTTTTATATTCACAACAACCCTGTGTTGTAGCTTAGGCTGAGAAATAGCAACTGGTCGAAAAGTGACTCAGTGAGCTTCATGGCTAAGCAGAGATGTGAAAACAAGTCTTCCTGGTCTATGTTCAAACTTCTGTTCACTATGCCACATGAATATCATTACTGCACTCCCTAAAGTTTTAGCCTAATAAATTTAATACCAGGTGAGAGTACCAAGTGTCAAATGCAAGTCACAGATTAGAACCCAATCTGGCAAAAATAGATTCAAGTGGTTAGCTTCTCACATCACAATAAGCCCCACTGACCTCAGCCCCTTTAATTTCAATGGCATACTTGTTCATTAGACAACTGATGAACAAGCCTCTCAAACCATGCCTCCTTAAAGTCATTTGTGCTGAAAACCCAAAAATCCCCCAGTGGAGCTTATGACGGACAAGTTGAAAATATCCCAGCACTTCAAAATCACACTACCGGCCAAGCAGGAAATTGAAACTTTTACAAGAACAGTGTTAACAGAGCATGGATGCTGCACCAAATGAACAATTTGGTTCATGTAATATTGCCTTGAGAGAGCAATGCTAGAAGAAGATAGCTGAATTTGAGAAACATGGATTCCACTTTTTTCTTTTAAAACAAAACATCTTGTATTTTCTTATTCCTATTTATGTGTTGATCAGATTTTGCACACTTACTGATTTCTCATGAATATAATAAGAATTCTAAGAACTAATCTCTTATAATCAGAATTTCTTCTGATGTGTTTTTATTAGTGAAAGATTCATTCCAATGGCTGTTTCAGAAATGGATGTCTTCTCCCTGGAAATATACCTGGGCAATGTGAGAATTTGCAGGAATACAGCCTGATGAGGAAAAATGAATTTTGTTCAAAATACTAAGATTGCCAGTTTGCTACCCAGAAATTGATGCTATTCTTTTCTGTTCATAACAATGTCTGGCAGGAAGAAAGGAGACAAAGTCTAGTGCTGGTAAGCGTGTATCTTAAATATATTGTATTAAAAGCCCGACATTTCGGATATGATCCTTCTTCAGGAGCTATAAGCAATGAATAAAATATATACAATGGTAAATAAAAATGTGGACAACACCCATCAGAAATTATACATTCCTTTCTTTTAAAAATGTTTTTATATCTAGAATAATGATGAATATTTTTCTATTATTTATTATATCTATACACACACATATATATATATATATATGGCAATAAATGCACGCTTTCACTGGACAAACATATGCTTGGATTCTCCCTTTAAATTCTTCTCTATAAAGGCGCTTACATGTCCTTATTGAAAGACACCTGTATTTTAAATTTATATGCGTGTATATAATTGTTTTCTTCAAATATTAACATTCGTGCAGACTTCTCTACAGAGTGTGCATTCGGTATAAATAAACAGAAAATGTATACACTCTATAAACCAAAATCCATTCTTTGATTGCTGGAGAAGCCAGCAGAAATTTAAAGACACGAACTGGTAAAGTGATGTGCATATGTCAACTGTTCCTGTTAACCAAGGACAGTTTGTTTGCTTTATTTGCTGTCCCTCTTTTTGCCATTTGGGGACACCTTGTTAATATTTTGTGGGTATAAGAATTGCTCTCATTCCCCATAGTTCAGCTCCTTCTCCATAGTCTCTAGAAGTTAAATCTATCAGCACCAAACAAGATGTGATGCTAATAGTAGGAATGCCATTATTGCATTTTACTAAAAAAAAGAAAGAAAAAAGAAAGAAAAAAGAAGTAGCTGCCACGGGTGTGTGAAAGAGAGCAGAATCAAGAATGTAGCATGCAGGAAGAGCCTGGCTACACTAACCTATGCTCTGGTAACCTCTAGATTAGGCAAAACTGCATGAAAATGCAGTTCGTCTAACCATAGCTACTAGGCTAATCACTGGAATGTCATTAAGAACACCTCTTACCAGTGCTTAAAAAACCTTTATTTCCCACAGTTTTAAGCATCTGGTGTATTTTCTAATACTGCTGTGATTGTTTTTCGCCCTTTTTGCTGTTTTAATGTGTTTCATTATTACTATTGTGATCTGCCCTGGGAATTTTGAATTGAAGGGCGGTAGAGAAATGTTTTAGATAATAATAATAATAATAATAATAATAATAATAATAATAATCTGAAACAAAAAACAATGAACTTTCCATCACCGCAACTCCCCCCCCACACACACACATACTACCATTTCCCTTTTGTGAAATGTTGGCAGGTATGCAAATGGCTCAGCTACAGAAATGTGATTAGATAATTCAGGCAGAAAGCCCAGATGGAACCGATGATTTAGGACGACTACAGGTCTAAAGCTGTAATTGCACAGCAGAAGTAAAGATCTGTATCAGAGCTCTCATGATGGCTTCTTACAAATGAAAACCAGCTTTTGGAAGAGGGTTTGGTGTTTATTGACACCAATCACTGCTTCTCTCCTGGGCTAATACCATCCTGGGGGGATTTTCATTGGAATCACAGCATGGAGAAAGGTCTACTTTCCTGTAATGGGCCTGGGGTCAGACTCCCCTGTCTTTGGAGGATACCATGGATTCTGAGGACCAGAGGTGACAGAGTGGAAGTGGGAATAGAATAGAGTAGAATAGAGTAGAGTGGAGAGAGTGGGAGTAGAGCCTTAGCAGAGGCCCTGGATGTTCCCACTCCCCCAGAAGCACCAGCACATTTCTATACTGTCTAACAGCCAAAGCTTTCTGGGCTGTTCACACCCATGGTCTTTCCATATATATAATAGCTATAAGTGATCTCCAAAGGGCATTAATATTTCCCCTTAGAGAAAGGCCTCAGTTGGCATGCTACTATAGCTTGTGGCATATTACATGGATGGCATAGGCCACTGAGGCTAGACCTAGGTACATAAGAAAAGAAACCTTAGGCTGTCATCAGTGTGGCCATATTGCTGCTGCTGCTGCTGTTGTTGCTCCTCCTAGCAAGCTTCTGTGCTTTCAGCTAGCTCCATGTCAAAAAGAAATGCACCAGATGTAGATTTTTTGGGATGCACAGTTGCTTTGATGGGAAAAACTTGACTTGAAATCTAAACTTGACTTGAAATTTCTTCCTGTCAGACAGAAGTTGTAAAGACATAGAGACCCTACCAGAAAAAGGCAGTAAACCTCTTCTCATAAAACTTTCTTTCTATATAAACAATTGTTCATTTTAATGTTTTATCATCTCTTCTTTTTAACCTCTGTTTACTATCATAGCATATCCATGTCCCTTGTGGAACACATCATGTGGTAAATTGCCATCTCACCAGAGATGCCTTTAAAAGGCTGTAGTTTTATTTATTCATCACTGTGATAAAGTGGAACAGGATTAATGAGTTCCCTGTAGTAAAACAAGAGGGGTCAAAATCTGATGCCCTTAAAGCTTCATAATCTTTATGTTATTAATAGTAATATAACACTTTACATCTATGAAACACACTGTAAGCAGTAATTAATTGTCACAACATTCCTCTGGATTCTTTAATCGTTATAAATGCCACCACTCACATTCCCTAATTAATAACCCAGATAAAGAAAGCTAATGACTTATTTTCTTAAATTTGCCCCATGGAAATTTAGCAAATGTCTCTCCTGTGGCCTCCTTAAAAGCAAAGGGCTCTGAGTGTTCAGACTACTTCTGATTGGACATGATAAAACTTATCTGACAAAACAAGCTGAAGTGACAGGAGACTTTGGAAAGGAAAACACTGGGCAAGGACTCAGAATACAGGACTATCTCTCAAAACAGGGCTTGGAAACCTCCAGCTAGTGGACCAACTTTAGACCTCCAAGCTTCTCAGTCCAAACTTGCAGACTCTCCCCAGCCACACCCCCACATCTGCCCCACTAACGATTATTGATAGTATTTATTCCTTCCCGATTTTGCTTGCAAACAAGGGCCATGCAAGCATAACGGAGGGGAGGGGGCATAGCTCAATGTTAGAGCATCAGCTTTGCACACAGAAGGTCCCAGGTTCAATCCCTGCCATCTCCAGGTAAGGCTGGAAAAACTCCTGCTGAACCCTGGAGGGCCATTGCTGCCAGTCAGTGTTGACGACATGAGGCTAGATTTGGGTGACCAGATAAAATCCAGGTCAGGGCTCATGTAACTTTAACTAGGCTGATCATCTGATAAGGAGGGCTCATGTAACTTTAACAGTTGTAGAGAAAAGGGAATTTCAGCCAGAGGCCCTGCCTTCTTTTGTATATGGTCACTCTAGTATAGTGCCTGCAACTTTAACTGTTGTAATGAAAAGGGAATTTCACCAGGAACTAATTGCATACAAATGACACTGACTGAAATTCCCTTTTCTCTACAACTGTTAAAGTTACATCAGCCCTGTCCTCCTTTTCAGATGGTCAGCCTACTTTAACAGTTGTAGAGAAAAGGGGCCCTTGTCTTCTTTTTGTATATGTATGGTCACTCTAGTATAGTGCCTGCACCTTTAACTGTTGTGATGAAGAGGGAATTTCACCAGGAACTAATTGCATACAAATGACCCTGGCTGAAATTCCCTTTTCTCTACAACTGTTAAAGTTACATGAGCCCTGACCTGGATTTTATCTGGTCACCCTAATCTACACCTAAGGATGTAGAGGGAGCGAGGGGGGATGATCGTGGACTTACCTGCTTCCGCAATCCTCCCCCAGTATCTAGATGGCAGCACAATGGCCTGGAAGGGAAGAGGGTCGTCATGGCCACAATTTTGTTTTACAGAAGAGAAGCCCCGCGTGGCCCCGATCCACCAGAAAAACTTTTTTAAAACAACCCGCTCTCCAACCCCCCTGCCATCCTGGGGATAGCGAAATTTCTCCCCCCCCCCCCATGGGTACAAAGCCAGCCCTCACAGCTCTGCCTGCTTTAAAGGCCATGTTACTCACAAGAAGGCAGGAGTGGCGGCCACACCTCACGTGGTCCTCAGGATGGTCCCGGGACTGCAGGGATAATCAGGATAACTGGGGAACTAGTTATCCTGGGAAAATGGAAGGGTTGGCCCTGCATGCCCCCGGGATTCCATGTGTCATTTAGAGGCACAGGGATGATCCCGGGAAAAAAGCATGGTGTAGTCATGGCCTAAATGTCCATCTAGTCTGTTCTCCGGTATTCGGAAAGTTTGAATGTGCCATGTTTATGCCAAACATGTCCTGTGCCACTGTGCTCTGACATAGACAAAAGAAGACAAATGAGAATATGTCACGCCGGAGATGAATAACCTATCCAAAGTCTAAGTACTTCAAACTATAATTCTTATATAGTATTCCACGGAACTATGACTTTGTTTCTATGGCCTTTGCTTATGTTTTAGTTCCTTTAGAACTTTTTCAGTTACTGATAGAATTTAGAAAGTTGCTTGTGTAAATCATCCAGAGAACTGAATACATACTAATATTGTGCCATAGTAATGTTCAAGAGAGATAATTATATACGTACATTTTATAGCCATAACAATTACATTGCAAGGAAACTGCTGTCTGTTGGTCACTCATTGTAGAATTGGATTTTTCTCATCTTCATGGAAGATGTAACTGTCTAGTGTGCTGTATTCTAATGCCCAAACTTTGTTTAGAACACAGAATTTAAAATAATTAATAACTGAGGGGGTGGGGGAAGGTAACATCATAGTATTGGGGGGTGGTTAAAAGTGAAATAAAGGGTTAGATCAGAGCTGTAGACAGTTGTTTACCCCTTTGGCAAACTCGGTTAAGCTACTACCTCCATGCTCATAAATAATCCACTCTATTCATCTGACAGGCTACTGCAAAGTTAGTAAGGGAGAAAACCAGGACTGCTCCATCCAGCTCCAACCCCTGGCAATTTCAGAGCCTTGCCAGATCTTACTTATCAAATCTCTTCAGTTTGCCATTCATCATATTCAAAACCTTTTGTTAATCACTCATGCCTACTCTGCTATTTAACTTTGCATAGCCTATGATGGCCCCTTCAGTCTTTCCCAATGCTTGTTTGATTTCCGCATTCCAGCCATTTGATTAGCTGCTTAGGATGTTTGGTTCCTCTCAGTCCTCAGCTTTGTCTTCTAATGTTTTAACTTCTTCTTTGAGCATTCATCTTTGACTTCTTCCTCAGGAAGTTCACTCTCCACAAACCTTCTACATTGTCTACGCAAGTTTTTTTTTTAACTCCTTCCTTGGCCTCTGTCTAAACATTTCATTGATGCAACCCACACATTTCCCCAGTTCAGTCACAACAGCCAGCCAGCCTCCATCTTGTTTCCTCACCAAGGCTTTTAAAAAGTGCAAACACAAAATGTGCAGTTCAACAGCTCATTCCATTCCAGAGTGTAGGGGGAAGCAAGCCATATATTTGCATGTGTTCAGTACAACAGTGGTGAGAGCAGGGGGCAGGGACAAGGTTTTTTTAACCACCCCAGGTCTCTTCCACCTCATTTTAAAGCAGGATTTAAATGAGGCCATATTTACACATTGCTTGAGTGTCATGGCTGCAGCTTCCTTGTGATTCCACCCCACCCCACTTAGAAGCCCTTTAAATGAAAGGGAAATAGTGTTTGCTTACCATTGCTTTGCTTCCTGCTTCTCTTCCACATTTGAAACAAGCTGAATTACACGGGAGGAAAACAACGACCACCAGGTTTGTAATTCAAAATTTCCCAACTCATGTAGTTGAATGGGACAGTGCCCTCTAGTGGGTGTTTTGTAGCACAACTTCGACTGCAATCGGGATATTTCAGAAGAATCAGATTTTCCAAGTTTTATGTTTAAGCGGAATAACCAAGGGAAGGAACAGGAGACATGCAGAAGGCTCACATCATCAACATGACCCACAAACTTCCATGAGTGGCCACTCACAAGCATACTATAAATCGTTCATTTAAAAAAGTCCTTAATGTATGAAATGGCAGAACCATGAATGTGAAGTGAATTATTTGAGAAATTTCCATGTCAGTGCTTCATCTCTCAGTGAGAATGGTGGAAGAGAGGTTAAGTATTAGCAGTTGAGCAGTGGATTTAGGGTTGTGCAGAAAAGGATTTACTAAAAAAAAAAGTCTGGAAGAGACCTTTAGGGTTTGTTCACTCACCACAACTGTATATTCTGAAGCCCCTGCATGTGTAATTTCTTTTTTATTATTATTAAATATTTGAAAGATTTTATTATATATTATCTAAAATTACTAAATAAAAATAGGAATAACAAAAATGATACAACTATGGGGTGAGCAATCCTGTGAAGGGCATTCCGATATAGTGGATTCAGCTTCAGCCAAGGAGGTGGAAGTAGAATTAACTGTAGGATTCTATTGGAAGAACAAATATATGACTTATAGATGTGTCCATTCAATTCAGAGTAATCAATCATCATATATTGCATTGTCTTTGACTCTATTAGATATTTATGATGATCGGATTCTCATCTCCATACCCTGATCTGGAAGAACAGAAGCCTCAGATTCATTTTATAGTTCACAATAGAGTGTTGAAGTTATTGTAGCCCAGATGATTAATAAAGCTGATGATCTATAGTGTCATTTAGTAATTAAACAACATTATAATTGTGCCATCCACCTACAAAGGTTAATCAACTCTCATGAACAAAAGAGTTGCTGCTTTTAATTTTTTAATAAACTATCCATGGAATTTTTAATTTGACTTTTTTTTCCTATACACACACAATTAATTAGCAAGAGTTAGATCACGCTCCCATGAAAGTTAAAGACAAACCTCCCACTGACTGCAGTGAGGCTGCAATTATTATTAGATGTGAGTGGAAGGTCAATGATCCTGTTCAGGGAAGTGAAACCAAAGGTGGTGGAAAAGTCAGATAGGATTCTTGAAAACAAACATACAGGAGCAAAATTGGAGCCTATGAAAGGGGTGATACTAACCCTGTCCATAGATTGAAATAAGCCTTATTAACTTCAATAGGATTTTGTTACAATGACATGTGCTTAAGATTACAGCCAAACACGCATTTCATCATACATAACTTTCAAAGAAGATGGCATTTATTAACAAGAAAAAAGAAATAACTGCATATATATATATATATATATATATATATCAAAATGTAATTCAGCATACAATCTTTTATCCCCTATTCATACAAGTAGATCATGTTTAATAAGGCTTCATATGGAAGCGCAGATTGCTAAACAGTTTCTTTCATGTTAAATCTTTCAATGTGCTCTGCTCTGCCTGTGCTTTGAATGCTACTTTTTAAAAACATTTTATTCCTGGTTTAACATCATCAGTGCATTTATAAATTGCCACATGGTGCCATTCAGAAGTAAGCCCCACTGGGTTCAATGGAACTTATTCCCAGAAAGGTATAGGTGTGTATAGGACTGCAGCAGTAAGGGCCCGATTTGGGACAAAGGGTAGGCTAGGAATTTAATGTTAAATAAATAAATGGTTGGCTGCTACAGGCACAGGAGGGCTTCAGTATATTGGATCTCGATCTTTCATGGAGAGGTCGCAATCCTATGCATGTTTAGACAGAAAGATGTCCTACAACTCCAAACTGGCTGGGGCATGCCGGGGATAGGACTTTTTTATTTTTTTACTGTTGCAACTTACAGTAGGTGGGGGCAACAGCTAGAGGGCAGAGCTGCTCTAGATATATGGAACATAGCACAATGCAAGTATCAAAAGAAGTGACATAATACATAGAATATAATTCCTTTGGCATTAGTGAATAACAATGCTATCTCACTGAGCAAACTACAATTTATATTGAGGCCATGTCTACACCGGGCCATTTATCCCGGGGTCATCCCTAGGTCATCCCTGTGCATTCATATGATGCACAGGGGATCCTGGATCAACTGGGGGTGACCTAGGGAAGACTCCAGGATAACGGGAACCAGGGATATCCCATTTTTCCCATGGTCCTGGGACAATCCTGAGGACTGTACCTGGTGTGGTGTGGCATTCCGGGTCCTAAAATGGGCACGGAGCCACGGAGCAGCGCAGTGTGGTTCCGTGCCCATGGGGGAAAGCAATTTTGCCATCCCCAGGATGGTGGGGTGGGCAGGCATGGGGTTTGGCATGGGGGTTCTTACCTTTTTCACCAGATTGGATGGGGGCCATGGCTCCTCTTAAACAAAAACTGGCACCTGCGATGTCCTAGAAGGTAAGAGGGATGTCATGTAGCCGTCTAGATGCTGGGGGAGGATTGCGGGTAAGTCTGTGATCCTCCCCCTCTCTCCCTCTATACCCTTAGGTGTAGATGATCCCTGAGTCTGCAGGTAACATTGAGAATAGTGACAATGTTTCCTAGGCAGGATTTACACTACTGCTTTAAAATGTTTTATAACAGTAGTGACGACTGTTGAGGCCCAGGACACACTCCAGATACAGGTTTCAAACAATTCTCAAAGTGTCATGTCCTGCTTGGTGTAGATCTGGCCCTAGGTCAGTCAAATGGGCAATCCCCATGAATTGGATGGCCAGTTGCCCCTCGCTGCATGGGCAAAACCTTTTTCACCCCCTTTCAATGCCAGGTCCCATCATTGTAGGCTTTTAAGAAGGCTTTGAATAGGAACTATTTTATTCTGGCCTACCCCAATTAAGTTTTATCGGACTGGGTTGAGACTGCAGTTGTCTGTGTTATGCTGGTGTTCGCTGTTTGATGGTTTTGTTGTTGTTGGTTTTTGTTTTTTTAGAATGTGTGCTGCTGCTGCTGCTCTTTTTTTATTGTGCTTATACCTTTGTTGTTGTGTTTTAACCACTTTTAATAACATATCAGTTTCTATTGTTGAGGGCTCCTACCCTGAAAGGTAGCCAGAAACTTTTATAATGAATTAAATTAAATTAATCCCTGAAAGGGGGGAGGGTGGTGTTTTTTTTAAAATGTAGCTTAAGATGTTTGCAAAAAGCCCCCACCCTTTCAATCTCAGCCCTAATCTATGTAAAGAGTGTTCATATATGACTTGCTATCTGCAGTTCCTCCAAATACATCATCTGGCTGAAGATCCATGATGAAATTGACCATTGAGCAGTATCCAACTGTTTCACTCAATTAACGCAAATAACATAGCACTGGCAGTACCTAGGTTCTGAACTATGCAAAAGAGAAGAATCTAACTAAAGATGTATTTGTACAAGCACAGTTGCAAAATTGGTTGTGCATTATGGTTGTGTAACCCATTTTGCATACCTTTTGTGCAACCTGTTGTGCTACCGGTTGTACAACTGCTTGCAGAACCAGTTGTAGAAGCATAATGGGCAATCACTTCCGCAAGGGAAAGATTTAGCGTGTTCCCCTAGCATTATTTGAGTTTGCAGAATGACACTGTTGGATCTGCCTATTGTATATTTTACATCTTACATTTAGGAACTAAAAAGATCAGAGCATCATTGGCTTGAAATGGTGACAGACATTTCTGCATAATGAAAATACATATATATCTACAGTGTTTGTACATTAAGCATAATTTCTTACTTACAATTGCTTATGGGTTCTTTAGACAATGACGTAAGCCTACAGTTTTGCTTAAGATCACTTTACAGGGGTTATTTTGTTTTTGACTGGGGAACATGGAACATTATTTCTGCAAGCGAAAGAAAATATATTTTCCTACTTGTGTAATTGTGCTTTTCCACTATAATACAGTGCCACCTAGAGGCTGCATATTGGAAAAGCAGGAAAGGAAAAGTTTTTTGTGTAGGACTTGGATCTCCATTCTGTGACAAAACCAAAAGCAGATACAGCGGATTAGTAGCCTCGTGTAGAAAAGCTCCTAGTAAAGTATGTGGCTTAGTGGTGAGATATAAACATTAGAGCACCCTCAAGGGATTGGCTGTGACATCTCTATTCCATATCCCACTGCTTGCTGTCATTTTTTTTAAAAATACGTCTTCCCATAATATGGGTGAGCTCTTCTCATAGCAGACACTGTCATTGCTTGTGACACTTAGCAGGCTCAGCAGTTGCTAAGCCTCATTTTAAGCTCCAAAATACTAATGTCAAAAATCTTAGGACTGGACCATGAGTCATTTTCATCTATGGCAGGTGTTTGCCCAGTTTTACGTACTGTGTTGCAAGCACGTTTTATAGAAATTGAGTGCACAGCAAAGTGAAATCCTCATCTCATGCAAACATTAGAACAACAAGAGTATATTGGTGAACAGATGCAAAAAGAAGGATTCCCTGATGGTTTAGGCAGTCCTTTGGGAAATAGAGTAGCAAACTTTTGGTGATGTGTTCAAACTATTTGTAGAAAAAAATAAAAATAAAACATCTTGTCGGCATAGCGGGGAATGTATTTGAATTAAGGAAAATGCAATGCAAATGCTAGACAGATTAAAGCCTTGAACTTCTGATTCTGAGACACAACTGTCAAGAGAAAACGGTGCTCCAGGCAGAGAAATATCCCTTGGGAGGATGGTCCGGTGTGTATCAACTCATTTTCTAAAACATGTATTTCTAATATGCCTCTGAAGGATAAAATATGTTTCCCAGTGGAATGCAACATGATTTTCCTTATTTTATTTTATGCTCTCAATCTCCTGCTCCATAGATTGTGCAGAACAGAAGCATGTTGGAATTTATGATTTCACTCACCTGCAATTTTAATAAACTAGCTATGTGATGGGACTCATCAAAGCATGAATGAATATAAAACACCATAGAATCTGGATAAGGAAATAAGCACTAGTCCCTAAAAATGTTGACTTCGGAATACATTTATTGACTTTTCTATAAACATAGCATAATGCCAGAATATTGCCCTCAAAATTCTTTGACAGCTTTTCCTTCAATGAGAAAAATATTTTCAGTGACGTTACAACATAATGGTTTCTTGGAATTCATGGTTGAGCAAAGGTGCCCTTAATTCTCAGGGATGAACATTGGTAGAGGAAATAAACTGGAATTTACTTGAGAAGCAACATCTGAAGGATAATTATGTCCTGATCCACACATTGGGAGGTGCAGATCAGATACATTGGCATTAGAGTTCACAAAGATTGAATTCTTCATTGATCCATATCCAAAGCTACCCTTGTGCTAGCAGGACCTAGCGCCAGAACAACGGGAAGCTAGCTGTTCCTGACTGAGGGAAACACATATTTTAAGAACAGGGCTGGTCAACGGAGCTTGCAAAAGGGAGCTCCACTCACCTGTCCCATTCCAGAAATTTGTGTTTCCACCTCTTTCTGGGTTCAGTCTTGTTGAGCTAGCAGTTGCTTGCACAGGTGCAATGGAACAAGCAGAGGTGCAGCAGCAGTATTGAATACTGCCCATTCTCTTTGAGGCGAAGTGTGGTGATATGAAAATTCTGTCTGAGAGGACTTCATTTGTGATAGCACCACTTGAAGCTGTAGTCATTGATGAACATGCATATATCAACCAGTCCCATGTGTTCCAGTAGCTGTGTGGGGAAATTATTTGTACATGGCAAACTTTCAAACAAAGGGTAAAAATAATTCACCAATATTTCTCTCTCTCTCTCTCTCTCTCTCTCTCTCTCTCTCACACACACACACACACACACACACACACTTTACCTGCTGCCTATCAATTCCAGTCAGTAACTAGGGCACTAGCCATGAGTATGATATTTCATAATAATTTCCCAGTAGGAATTCATTGTACGTAATTGCATTAAACTCTCTCTCTCTCTCTCCCACACACACACACACACACACACACACAATATCCTACAACTCCCCTTGTCTGCTTTTTGTTGTTTCTAGCTAGTTTTTATTACTGCCAAGAGAAGTCTGATTCAACACCTGCTGCCATGTAGTGACCAAACTCGTTCAGTTTTAGCGGCAAGAAGTTGTATTAAAAAGCCACCTCTTTTTTTTGCTCCAGTGCAGCTCTTAATAGGTCCTAATTGTGCAATGTGCTCACTCTGCATTCTTAACAATGATTTTATATCTACATGGGAATCCTGCAGTACTACAGAGTTGTGTTTTAGAGCACAACCGAAAGGATGGGAAGCATTGCTAGGGAAAGGATGGTGCTGCATGACTGAGGGTCTCCCAAGCCAACATGTTTGCATGGGGTTGTGGGGTCTGTAATGATTATAAATCTGTCCCATGAGTCCTGCTTATACCCTTTGTCATAGTTTAATGTGCCAGAACCTAAAGCAATTTCAGAGTGTTATCAGATGAGTGTTTTATCACATGCTTGCTATTGCCCACTTACGGATGTTCACGCATCCTTTAGATGATGTTGTCTGCCTCCCGCACGTCTCCCGCACACCTCCCACTCCTTCTTGCCTGTTTTCCATCACACAATGGACCCCTTTTAATCCACTTTTTTTTTTAAAAAATGTGCCACCACTTCCTGCTGTGTGTGCAGGAAAAGTGGCAAGATAAAAACATGCCCTGAATGGGCTACGTGGTCTCTGTTTACTTCCTCTTTCTTCTTCTGGTAGAAAGGGGAAGTATCATGGGATAGGAGCGGGGAAGGGGAAGCGATGGTAGGGAACCACGATTTCCCTGCATCTGTTGACACTACCAGTCCCAGCTACAGCACTTGCTTGGCCTTTCCTCAAACTGGATCTGGCCAAGCAACAAAGAGAAATATCTAGGGATGTGCACGGCTGAAATTATCGTATCGTATCATTATCGGAAATTCCAATATAATTTTTTTGGGGTCCGATCATATCGGGGGGTATTGGATATGATATCCGATAAATATCGGAAATTCCGATCCAATAACAGTGTTTTTCCCATAGGTTTGCATTGGGAGAAAGAAAGCTTTCCCCCAATGCAAGTCTATGGGGAAAAACACTGGGCTGGCGCTCCCTCCCTCCCCCCACTCACGCTTCTTACCTGCTGCCACTGCCACCACTCCGTACTACTGCTAAACAGGCTTTCCAGACTGTTCGTCAGTACAGAGAAGAGCCGAGTGATGTTGTCATCACTTGGTGTGTCTCTGTACTGACAAACAGGCAAGAAAGCCTGTTAGCAGTAGTACGGGGGGGGGGGGGGCGCGGCGGCAGCAGGGAAGGCCTCAGGTAAGGAGTGCGAGTGGAGGAGGGAAGGGAGGGAGGGAGGGATCCCCAGGGGTCCCCACTTACCTGTGGCCTTCCCCACTGCTGTGTGCTGCCATCCACTGCTTCCAGAAGCAGCAGAGGGCAGCGGATGGCAGCATGGAAGGCCGCAGATAAGGAACACGAGTGGGGGTTAGGGGGGGTCCCCCCCTTACCTGCAGCCTTCCCCACTGCTGTCCACTGCCCACTGCTGCTCCGGTCTACTGAAAACTAGGCTTTGTGGCCTAGTTCTCAGTAGAGCGATGACACTCCAGGTGACGTCATCACCCGGCGCGTCGTTGCTCTACTGAGAACTAGGCCACAAAGCATAGTTTTCAGTAGTCCGGAGCAGTGGAGGGCAGCTGATGGCAGTGGAGAAGGCCGCAGGAAAGGAGCACGAGTGGGGTAGGGAAGGGAGGGATCCCCAGGGGTCCCCACTTACCTGTGGCCTTCCCCGCTGCCATCCACTGCCCTCCGCTGCTCCGGACTACTGAGAACTAGGCTTTGTGGCCTAGTTCTCAGTAGAGCGATGATGCTCCTGGTAATGTCATCACCTGGCGCAGCGTCGCTCTACTGAGAACTAGGCTGCAAAGCCTAGTTCTCAGTAGTCTGGAAGCAGTGGAGGGCAGCTGATAGTAGCAGGGAAGGCTGCAGGGAAGGAGCGCGAGAGTGGGGAGTGAGGGCCGGCCCTAAAATGGCAGTCTAAATATCCGATATGTCCGATAGTTATCGGACATATGGATTTCGGATCTTATCAGATAGGGCCTCCAGGAGTATGTATCGTTATCGTTAATCAGATGTCCGGTAACGACCTTATCGGTTCGTTATCGGACATCAGTATGATACACATCCCTAGAAATACCCTCATAGGCTACCTCAGTCTCCATTCCAGTTTGTATTGGACTTATCTGTGTGCACTGACTGTCCTTTGGCATCTCCCTGCCAAGAAATATAACATACATCCAGTGCAGATCAAAAGCTTAAAAAACAAAGCCTGTGGCCCTGCCACAGACAAAGGAAGTTCCTCAACACAGGCTAGCATTGAATCAGTGTGAAAGCATCCCTTTTTGTCTGATCTTTTGCCCAGTGCTCAAAGCATGTAAGATGGACCGCCTTGAGTGCACATACTTAGAATTTTTACATTGATTACTTCTCTGCATCTCCCTGCAATTGTGAATACACAACAACTGCAACACAAAGCTAGATTCTCCATGACTACTTGGTAGATTAGGTTGCACTATGAGTGCAGGAGAATATGTAATACAAGAGTGGGCAGCTGGCTGGACTGTAACTCCCATCTATGCTGGCTAAGGTTGATGGGAATTGTAGTCCAATCACATTTGGAGGACCACAAGCTCCCTACTCCTGCTGTAGAACATATAGAATTCATATGAGAAGCTGTTGCTGGACTGGAGGGTGTCACTGAAACCACTAAATGGTTTGTGTCCCAAGCTTTATTTCTTCAACAAGTTATGGTTCCTTTCTCTCCCAGCAGATGGTTACATGATATCAGTAGGAGCTCACTCTTTAGTTCAAGATCTCACTCATGTGTTATCTGCTTCTGTTGGGGGATAACTACCTGCTAGATATAGCAGCATCAATTGGCTCCTGCAGCCTGCAACTGTTAGCTGTGTGTCTTGTCTGACTCCTGGGATGCTGTATATTGGTCCTAGTTCCACTTGTCTCTCACAGCTTGAACTGGATAGTTCTGTTCCTGCATAGATACACTGGGATTTTGCACACTGGGAAGCAACTGGGATATTGCACGTTGTATCTTCTCGATCTGCTAACATGTCCATGCTCTCAATTCATGGACACGTTTGTATATTGCAAAACTGAAAATGTGATTAATGTATGTTTCCTGATATCTTCCTCTGTGCTATTTTTAAATTGAGTGGGAAGTAGTAATACCATATAGAATCAGGTCCTATACATTCCTTTCCAGTGTGCACAGAGTGACACCTACACCAAAGACTATGACCAATAATAGTGCATATATTAAGGATGGGTGAATCTGTCCATTTCACTTTCTCCCAGGCCAAATATACACCAAGCAGGATATAACAGTTTTAAAACTGTTTGAAAATGGTATAAACGATTATAAAGCTGTGGTGTAGATCCTGCCCCAGTTTCCTATTTTTCCAGTCTTAATTCAGTTCTTTGAATTGATCAATCCCAAACTTTGATTTTTTTAAAAAAAAAAACTGTTTTCATACACAGTTGTGTGCATATTTCTGCTAACACATGAGTATTTGTATGAAATTTTGCCTAATATTCATATTTTGCAAGGTTATTTTACATTAACCTTTCCCCACCGTATACAAGTGTATGAAGGAACTTAGCATATATTTCTCTTGTCTTGGGCCATGTCTACACCAGCGATTTATCCCAGGGTCTTCCCTAGGTCATCCCTGTGCGTCTACATGATGCACAGGGAATCCTGGGGGGAACCGGGAATGACATAGGGACGACCCCAAGCTAAACCGGGAATAGCAGAAACTGGGGATATCCCAGTTTTTCCACTGACCCAGGTTCTAAAACAGGCATGGAGCAGTGTGGGGAGGCTCCGTGCCCATGGGAGGGGGAAAAAGCAATTTTACCATCCCCAGGATGGCAGAGGGGGGGGTTGTGAACGTTTTTTTAAAAACTTACGTTTTCCACGAATCAGGTCCACGCAACTCATCTTCATTAAAACAATGGTGCCCGTGGTACCACAATGTCCCTTTTTCCTTCTGGGATGTCTCACAGTGGTCTAGATGCTGGTAGAGGATCACGGAAGCAGGTAATCTGCAATCTTCCCCCATCCCTCCCTCTATACCCTTAGGTGTAGATGAGCCCTTGGTCTCTCCGCAATGGCCATTTGTATCTACATGATCTTTTCTACTGTTCAATCTTTGCCAGTGAGAAGTGTCCTGCCAGGATAGGGTTATATCCTGTTCAACCTTACAGGGACAGACAGATATTTGAGACTTTTTGCAAACAACAGTTTGATGGTAGTGATATAAATATATGCTGTCCGGATATAATTCACCCACTGCTTTTTAGACTGCATTGCAATTTGGTTGTTTTGTGTCAAGTCACATGCCAATTTTCAACTTTACAGTTTTCAAAGCAGCAATCCAATGTTCTTCTTAGGTACATGTTGTTTGAGTTCATGGCTGAGATGAGATTTGAATCAAGGATTCAATGCCAGATATAAATAAAAGGCTTGAGTGCACTTATTAATGACGACAGACAGCAATACTCCATGATTTTAAGGATAGAGTGAGTGAGTGAATTGCATTCAGATTGCTTCAAACCTATCTGGTTTTTGTGTGTCAGGTTTTTTAAAAGGGAATTTTCTCTGTTAATTTCAGAAACATATGAGAATCTTGAGCAAAACGTCAGAACGTTGAGATTCCCCTTGAGGATTTCTGTCTGAAAGTCTAGCAACATTGTCTCCAATTAAGAACAAGCTTTGTCTAATGATGTACAAGAATTTTGTTTCAGTTTGTTAGACATCAGAACATCTCCCATTCACAACCCAGAACCCAAATGTGATTGAGAGCACATTTCTCAGCAGAAGCTCGCATATTCCCAAGCTTGTGATTGCATTTGAACTATGCTTTCACTAGAAAAATGCACACTTTAAAAATGCACATTTTGAAAAACAGCAATAACTATGCTTATAGACACTTCAGTCAATGGGGGGGAAGTACATATTTAAGTGCATGCTTTAAAAAATTCTCATGCTTGGGAACAGGAACAAGGCAAAAGAAATTTCAAGGTGGACTTGGAGAAACATTACAAACTTGAGTCATGCCTCAAAGATTCCCCCATCCCTAGTTTTGAAAGTAGCAGTGTATATTCCTCTCTCTCTCTCTCTCTCTCTCTCTCTCTCACTGAGCTTTTCTACACAAGGCAGCTAATTGGATGTTGATATATAGTAGCTACTTTCAGTTTCATTGCAAAATTGAGATCTGAATACTAAGTCATCATCAAATTTATTAATAAAGTCAATAGACCATAAACCAAAAGATTTACATATACAATAATATCAATTCACAAACAGTACAGGTCGTACACATCAAATATCCACCAATTGAGCTCTGTAACGAATGGTAAGATGTAAAAACTTTGCAACTTGAGTTGTAACTATTTTATCTTCGGAGATCTGAATACTACATGGGGGGCATTTCCTTTCCCGCTTTTCCACTACATAACCTCTAGGTGGCACTGGGGTGTAGCAGAATAGTGCAAAATACACAAGTAGAAAATGTGCTTTCTTTTTGCACATGCAATTACATGCTGCTTTTTCCCTGCTCTACAAAAGAATCACTGTAAATGCTACTTAGACACAGAAGCAAAACTAGAGGGTCACAACATCATCTAAAGAACCTATAAAGAACTCTGAGTAAAGAATCACAAGCGCACAATAAATGCTTCATGTAGAAAATCCCTATCTCTTTATTACAACTTCTTCCTTGTATCCCTTGTATCCTTGTATCCTTGTATCCTTGTATCCTGGAGGTATATATAGCTCAGCAGCCAGTAGCACTGCGAACACGGTCCAGAGTAGTGTAGTGGTTAGAGTATCAGATTGGATCTAGAAAGACAAAGGTTCAATTCCCAGTTCAACCATAAAGCTCACTGAATGACTTCAGGTTAATCGTTCCTCAGCCTAGCCTACCTCACATGGTTCTTGTGAGGATAAAATGGGGATGGGCAATGTATGCTACCAGCCCACCCCCTCAACTGAAATAAACATGGGATGGCTTATTTGGCAAATTATAAACCTTCCCTTTTTTCTCACTTCCTCAACAGCATTAATACCAATAGAAATGGAACGCTCAACCATTTTCTAATGGAACAAGAAATGAAACCATAGGTTTTTGAAGTATCCGTTTCCTTATACAAAGATGCATGCCTCACCCTTCCACTCTTGGATATTTACTCACAAAGCTGCCGGCAAGGGCCCTAGATACATTACTGGAATAGTCACAGCAAAAAGCCTAGCAGCTCACCCTTGGTCAATAGAACATGAATGTCAAGCCTGTTTGCTTTACTTGGCAGCAGAACCTTCTTGGCTTGGTCCAATTTGTTCTGATCCTTTCAAAACCTTGGCTGCAATTTCTCTTTCTGAAGCACAGTCTCCTCTCCACACAAATTCTGAGCATATGCTAATAGCACCATTGTGTCTGTTCCTACCCAGCCATTAGTAAATGGGGAGATTTGCGTGGGGACATGCTGGAAATCCTAGAGATCACCATGTGTGCTTAGTCTGCTTGGTTTTGGCATTGCTGACAGTGTTTTTTAATCAGTCCAGGCTTTGCTGATTGCCATGCGTGATCCTAGTAACATGGAAAGTGGCAGGAGAAAGTGCCAAGGGAAGCTTTTAGATTTGCTAAGATGACATTTAAATATATATATATATATATATATATATCAGTAAAGCAGAGCTATCCATTTGAATAGGTAATGTGGCTGTGAAGTTTATCTCCTGGTGAACAGCCATTGCAATTACAAAGAAAGTGTTCCTAACTCTGCTGTTACCACACGTAAAAGAATTCACATGAGAACATATGTCCGACAAAACCAGAATATATGATATACAGTATATACCACTCTATATTTAACAAGATTCCCAAGTGGTGAAAAATAAAAGACATATTGCTTGTATGTATGGGGGGATTTTTTTTTAAAAAAAATAAAAGACATGAAGAAAAATCAAAATACAGAATTATAATATTTAATATCTGATTGTGTCAATAACATAGTGGCTGGTCAATCAAGGAAGGCTTGTTCTTCAGCAGGCACCAAAAACATAGGAATCTCTTACAGAAGCAGGGCACATACACACAGCACTGTACTTCAACAAAATAGGAAAATAGCCTTTTAATGTGGAAATTTAACTCAAGCCATCTTGAATACCATTTCTCTTGGTAGAAAGGCAGGGTAGAAATCAAATAAATACATAAATAAAACTCTCTGACAAACAAAATGACACAAGTTCACAATGACAGTGCCCCACTGTGAAATACAGACACCCCATAGATCCAAGAGGGCAGGCACCGATATGTTTTTGCCCCATAAGACAAAAACCCTCTCCCCTTATGGTAATCAAATCTGGGTATACAAGATCAAACTTCTATCTGGGCATAGAAGACAATGAAATCTATCAGTGCTTGCAATGCAACAGTGAGCTCCATCAGATGGGGGGGGGGTGTCAAGCTTCCCTACCATTGCTTCTCTGCTCTTGCTTTTGTTGCTCAATACTTCCTCTTTCCAGAGAAAGGAAAAAGGAAGTAAACATTGTGCACATGGCCCATTCAGTGGGCCATTTCTATCGCGCCACTTCTCCTGCACAGAGCAGGAGATAGCGGCAAGTTCTGTCTCTAAAAATAATTCAGACTTACTGGGGTCTTTGTCAAGAGAAGAGGGCTAGAAGGGGCGGGAGATGCACAGGAGGCAAACGGCGTCATGAATAGGACCCACGGAAATCCGTGAGTGTCCAGTAACGAGTGTGCAATAAAACGCTCGTCTGATTATGCTCAAGGTAGTGTAGGCAAATGGGTAACCTATGAGACAGAAATGTAGGTTCAGCCTTTAAAGGGAAGGAATGATACTGCTAGAATTGGAGTCATGAGGATTACATCCCCAGCAAACCCTTGTATTTTTCTTGGTTTGGGAAGATGGCAACTCATCTACATGCATGTTATGCTGCTTTCTGAGAAAACACAAAACAAAACATAGTTGATTCCTCAATTTTTTATCTGTTCCTATGGACAGCAGGAGTAATTACTGTGAGTGCACTGCAACATGACCCATTTTGAAAGCTTCTCTCTCTCTCTTTCTCTCTTTCTCTCTCTCTCTCTCTCTCTCTCTCTCTGGGGGTGTCAGTTTCCATAACCTATATATTCCTGTTAGTATCACTTTTAGAAAGTCAGCCCACAGTCCTACTGATTTTACCCATTCTGCATTTTCAAATATGCATTCAGCTGTGCTATAGGAAGAGTAATGGGGCTCTTTCTAAAGCCTTATCTGTATATATCTTCTATTCTCTTTAACAATGATTGCTATTGCTCTGAAACTGTTCTGGCAGTTTGCAAGTAATAAAAGAGGAAAATGCTTTTTACAGGCTTTTGTGAAGTTGCAGCACTGGGTGTCCCCCCCCCCCCCACACACACACACAAATGGAAGGAGGAATAAAGGAGAATAAAATGCTTAAATGGAGGTGTGTGTGTGTGTGGGGGGGGGAATTTCTATGCAGTCATGGAAAGTTGTTGCACTTGTTTCTTCTAAATGTCTGGGGCTGTAATTCAAGTCATGTCAATGGATTCTTTCCCGACAAATACCAAGTGTTCTCCCACTTGGCGGAATTAATATGAATTTTATGTACTGCAGTCCTTTCCACTGTGGTACTAGGCTTTATCACTTCCCAGAAGAAATTGCCCTGGGTTAGCCTTTCCCAACTTAGATGTCCTCCAACTCCCTTCCTCCGCAGTCACCAGGTTGGGGAAGGCTGACCTATTTCTTTCCTCCGTACCTTTTAAATGAGGATTATTTGCTGGGAGGTAGAAACTTGGCATTCACCTCATCTGGTTCTGGTCCTCCTCCTCCTCCTCCTCCTCCTCCTCCTCCTCCTCCTCCTCCTCCTTTGCTACCAGTGAAGATAGGACTGGAAGAAGATTTCCAGTCTATGAACTACAAAATTCCCGCTCTATATTTTACAGACATTTCTTAGGTCCCACTCCAAAGAGAAGGGGATCTTTCAGGATGTAATGGAACCCTACATGTGAATGAATGTAACAAAACTTCAAAGGTTGCTTTATTTGGAAGCCCATGGGTGGAAAAGTAGATTGGGAAAGGGAGTTGTGAAAGAAAACTGGTGGACAGGGAAAGGGCTAAACATCCCATCGACTTCAAATTGCCCCCTCCCAAAGCCCTGCTTTTGCAAATGTGGCTATCCAAACTTTGATATATGTGTTTGCAAATTTCATTTAGGTGCCCTTCAGATATCCAGAATGAAAGCTTGAAGGGTCAGTAGTAGTCTTACCAATTCCCTGGCAACACATTTATGTTCTATGCTATCAGGAGGCAACTGGATAGTTTAAAAAAATGCCTGTGTAGAAAGTATAATAAGGAGCAAAATAAAGCTAATAGGCTTGTCCATGAATATTACCCACTGCCACAATGATCAGGTATTTACATATTTCTGGATTTAGAGGGCTGTGCTTTCAGTCCTGTACAGATCCAGTATAATTTCCTGGTATAATTAAAAACAAAAGCTGTTTTAAAATTCTATGGTAGAGATTTGTCATTTATTTTCAAATCCAGTTTCTTTCATTTTTATGCTCTGACTTATCAAACTTCAATACCTGATAAGCCTACCAATAACCAAATATCTCTAAATGTGTGGTATCATGTATACTGGCATTAATGAGCAGTACCTTAACTGATGGAATATTAAAACCATGACTATCTATGGGTTTTACACTCCTTCAAAAAATAATAATAATAAAAGCTTTGAAAGAGCTCCATAGAACAGAATATGATTCTACATTCTCTGACTTGGAGCCTAGCTACACTACTGCTTTACAACGGTTTATGACAGTTTTAAACTGGTTAATAACCGTTATTAACCAGTTTAAAACAGTTATAAACTGTTTTAAAGCAGTAGTGTAGATAGGCTCATAGCGGAATTTATGTACTAATGCTGTCTAAGCAGTGAAACAGCGGGGGGTGGGGGTGATAGAAATAGGATCCACAAACTTCACCAAACAAAAGCTCCTTTTGTTCATTTCTTTTCTGACATTTAATGAGCAATTAGGCCCTTGCTTCTCACAAGAGATTTAATTTAGGATGAGTTGAGAATTGCTTAAAAAACCAAAGAACCAAAACAGCAACAACCACTGAACACATGAGTAATTGCTTTGTGAAAATTGGCTTTAAAGGTGTGCCTTCAGATTATTCATTTACAGCTTTTTACACAGTAATTGTTATGTACCACTGAGGCCTCTTCAACACATTACAGGGAATAGAAAGCAGTGTGAGTGAACCATAAGTATGAGTGGTTCATGCTTCCTTTTTTGTGTTGTTCCTGTAATGTGTGATGCATGAAAGAGGAACTGGCACAGGCGTGATGCCACACATCAGGTTGACAGTAGTGTGACATGGCTTGTATAGAGAATGCATGGAGTGCCTCACTAGCTGCACTCAACCCATGCATGTTCAATAGAACATCTGAATAGACCCTACATACATACAAGCCCTGATGCACATATGGTCCATTCACAAGCTTTCTTGAAAAGACCTAGGTTGGGGAGGTGCCAATGAACCTGAGCCTGATTCCCCCCTGTCCATGTGCCTGTACAAAGAGTCATCTCCTTGTCAAGAATCTGCCACAAAAGATTGGGTGGCACAGTTCTCAAATGTACTCAAAAATAATTACTGAGGAAAAGGACCATCTCCCCATCCCCCACCCCCAAAAAGCAAAAACTGTTCTTGTCTTGGAACTGCAAGCCCCAAGCAATTACGCATGCTGCATAGAAGGTAATTAGGAATCCAGAGAATAAAATAAATAATAATGTATCTTGGACCAATAGGGAGGATATGAAGTAAGTTCACAATGAACTCTAAGTAATTGTTATCAAAATGTAAATGGCAAAAAAATATACAAAGAGAGTATGCTGAATTTTAACCCCATCACCAGATATAAAAAGAGTTGTGTGAAAAATGGAGATACATCAAACTGTATTATTCAGGATCAGAATGAACATAAAGATTTTGCTTATTAATTAATGAGCAATTTTTAAGGTATAAACATTAAATCACATACTTATACGTCCAGAAAAATGTATGTGCTTAGCTTTAATTAGTAAACGTTTAGTGAGAAATTGTTTTGCTAAAGACATATATCAAAATTAATTGTATCTAACTTGAAAAGTATATGCTTCAGTTTTTGTATTTGTGTTTTGATCATCAAAGATTATTTTAGAAGTCAAGATTTATTATGAACTTAGATTTATGAAACAGCAATTAGTATTGACATATTGACAGTGAAGTAGTATTGTAGAAATTGTATAAATATGAGGGATGTGTATCATATCGGGTCTGATGTCCAATAACGAACTGATAACGAACAGGAACGGCTTGTTCCTCAGTACAGAAAAGCACCGAGTGATGTCATCATCATTTGGTGCTTCTCCGTACTGAGGAACAGGCCAGAAAGCCTGTCTCTTCAGTAGTACGGACCAATGGCGATGGCAAGGAAGGCCACAGGTAAGGAGTGCGAGTGCGGGGGGAAGGGAGGGAGGGGTCCCCAGGGGTCCCCTTTACCTGTGGCCTTCCCCACTGCCGCCGCCTGTCCGTACTATTGCATGTTCTGAAGTGCCCCTGCCTGAGCCAGAAACATGCTAAAGTCACTCCCTTCTGCATTCTTCTGTGGTGGGCAGGGGTGAGCAGCCATGTTAATGTTAGGGCATCGTCTCAGAGGTTTCATGGGCTGTTCTTTCACAAATTCAGTTGCTTGCGAGCTGACATTTTTGAAAGAAAAGAATTACTGTGGGAAATGTCCAAATATTTCTCAACTCACCACTTCTCTTAAAGCCATTAGATTGATGAGTGGCAACCATTGCTGTGCCTAGTTTTTGGAGGGATTGCAGCTCTTCCTAGCTTTTTATATCAGTCAAATTAAAGAAGGGGGAGAAACTTTTCTAATCCTTTTATGGATTTGTAAAATGCCAGGCAACACCGATGTGCGTCCTGATATGGGAGAGTGCCTTTCATGCAGATTACGAAGAACAATTTGTCTCAGAAAGTGATTGCAAGGCATGCAAGCTAAGCAGTGCTTTTGGCTGCTGCGTAATAGCATGTATGCCTTTGTTTTATGTAAAGCTAGGCATGTTAAAGCAGCTGTTGCATTTCTCTGGACCTTTGTATGTCTGAAATTGTATGTTTGTCTGAAGTTTCAGGGATACCACCATCTGGTTTTGGCATCCTTTGGATGATAGGCCCATGGATACTTGCAGCATTTTCATAATATTTGGTTTATTGAAAAATATTAGTTGTGGTAGGGATGTACATATTTTGTAAAATTTATTCCATCTGTGTTTGGTGGATTGTAAAATGTCTTTCATAATTCTTTCATCCACTCTTTTACAGAATTGGATTTTTCTGAAACCAGATTTTCATTCTACTTGGATTTTAATACAAATTAGTGCTAATGTGAAAAGAAATGAAAATTTTATTTGCGGCCAAAGGGCCAATAAAAAAAGATACAATTTATACAGAGCAATAGGATCCGCACTGTTTACATAATCTAATATAATCATTACAAAATACAATTACCTATAGACTTAATTGATTTCTACAGCTGATTACATTATGCAAAAATTTGGCAACCTGGATGGTAATTTGCTGGTCTTTGGACTGTAATAGAAAGCTCACCGTAGCACAGTGGCTTTTCTCCCCATGATCTCTAATAATTGGATAAATCAGGTCGATCCTAATATTTCTGTAGAATCTGCATTCCAATAGCATGTGTTCGACCGACTCTACCTTGGCATCATCACACGGACATAATCTGGCCTTGACTGGGATTTTCTTATATCTTCCAGTCATTAGATTCGATGGAAGAGCATTGAGTCTCGCCAAAAAGAAAGCTCTCCTGTATTTAGGCACTGTGAGCCAGCTTAAATAGGCCATTCCCTCTCTTCCTACTTGTTCTGGGAGACCCAATAAAAAAGTTGAGCAAGGGCCGCAAGCTAAGGTCCTCTGCTCCTGTAGATCTATATCTGCCGGTCTTTGTCTTACCATCCTTTTGGCAGTGCCGTGGTCTGAATACAACAATTGAAATAAGGGGAGGCCCAGAGAATTGATTTTAGTCACCAGCGCTTTTACCCAGGGGGATTTATATTTGTCTAATAGAACCTGGGAGACCAAAGAGTCCGCAGCAAGATCATGGTATAGTTTAAGCCAGTATTGGATAGTGAATAACCATGCCCTGTGATTCATGGAGGAGAGGCCGGCCTCTAGGTTCAGGGATGCCCCAGAGACACACTTGGGGGGCCCCAAATAATACTCTTAGGTGGGCACTTTGAAGATTTTCCAATGATCCTCTAAACAGAGGAAACCAAACTGGGGCCCCGTATAAAACTAAAGGAATTAGTTTGGCTTTAAGAACTCTGTTTGCAGCTTGTAAAAATCTACCGCCCTTTTGATAAAAAAAAACGGGTAAGCACCCCCATAGATTGATCCACCTTTCCCTCGATATAAGATCTGTGGATTCTCCAACTCAGATTTTCCTGGAAATAAATTCCAAGATATTTAAATGAGTTGACTTGTTCAATTTTATGACCCCCCCCCCCCCCACCGTCCAAGAATACCTAACCTTTTTCTTGGGAAAGACTAGAATTTTTGATTTTTGGAAATTGTTAACTTGTTTTCCTTACAGTAGTCTGCAAAACTGGCCAGTAGTCTCCTGAGGCCGAGACGGGTCTGAGAAAGCAGAACCGTATCGTTTGCATACAATAATAGGCTCGCCTTTTGCTGTCCAATTTTAGGAGCATGTGATTGAACTATCGACAACCACCTGGGGAGATCTGCCAGGTATAGGTTAAATAAAGAGGGTGCTAGGACACAACCCTGTCTGACACCCTGTAAGATATTAAATTCATTAGTAACCTGTCCCTGGGTACCACATTGGACTTGGGCAGTAGTGTTAGAGTATAAAGCTTGTAACAAAAATAGCAGCCGACCATCGATGTTAAGTTCTTCTAGTTTCTTCCAAAGCCTTAGGCGGAATATAGAGTCAAAGGCAGCCTTAAGATCTACAAAGGCACAAAATAATTTACGTCCTTTGATGTTGGTAGATTTATGGGCTAGGTGTGACAGAACCAAGCAGTGATCAATGGTTGAGCTGCCTGATTGGAACCCAATTTGCTCTTGGCCCAGGATGTTTTTATCCCTTATACAGTCGCTCAGTTTTAACTTCAGATGGCTAGCATAAATCTTAGCAACTACAGATAATAAACTTATGGGTCTGTAATTACACGGGTCTTGTTTGGGACCCTTCTTATAGATAGGGACCACAATTGCCTTCCGCCACTCCAGGGGAATACATCCCGATTTATTAATTACCGTAAATAGGGGTGCCAATATTGAAGCCCACCATTCAGGATTGCTTTTCAAAAGTTCTGGAGTTATGCCATCAGTGCTGGGTGCTTTGCCTGATTTTAATTTGTCTAGTAACTCCTCGATAAGACGGGGCTCTACATCCGGCCAAACTGGAGTGTCTGGCTCTAGCCTTGTGCTAAAAGCTGGCTCAGCTAGTTCATTTAGGATTGATTTATAGTGGTCCTCCTAGATGCTGGCTGGTATAAGACAGTCCAGCTTCCCAGACTTGGTCATCGTTGCCCCGTTCACAAGCTGCCAAAAAGTTTTGATATTGTTAGAAGTAGTGGCCCCTATTAGTAATCGCCAAACCTCCCGATCTGCCTCATACTTCTTCTGCCATAAGAGCCTTTTATATTTTCTCTTTAAGATGAAATATATACATGGGAGTTGTCACTCGTTGTTTTGGCGATAGGAACTGTAGACATCTTGAAGATTTCTTCTTGCCATCACACAGTCCTCATCATACCAATATTTGGTAGGAAAAGGCTTGGCTCTTTGAGTAGAGGACTTTGGCTGAAGTGCAAGCATTATTTCCCGTGTCAAATTCTCATACACCCCAATGGCTTGCACTGGGGAGGAGGATTCAAGGATCATAATGCTATATTTTGCATATTTATCTGAGTCGAGCAATAGGGCTGAGGTACCCGCCATCTTCACTGTCCATCTAAGTCTTTTGGTAATAGTGCCTAATTGTTGGTTAGATAATAAGGGGTAACAGGTTTCCATCCAGGAAAGACCATTAATGATCAGCTCGAACTCCAATGGGCGATGGTCGCTATCCAGTCGATCAGCCACCATAAATTGGCTGACCAGATTGTACAAATGGTTATGTCATATGAAGTAATCGATAATGCTTGAACCCCTAGGTGTGGTACAGGTATACTCTCCCCATGGATAGTTTGCGGAACAGCCGTTTACAATAACTGTATTAGTTCTGGTGGCCATCTCAAGCAAACAGCAACCTGCAAAGTTGGTGTATCGGTCTTTAGATTGTCGGGGGAGATGATTAAATGGAGCTTTAATCATTCCATGTCCTGACTAATGTGCATTAACTAAAACAAATTTGTGCAGATCCCCACCCAACCCCAATGAAAAATTGGTCCATAAGTCCACAGAATCTGTGTTAATTGAGGAACTTCCAGACCAGATTCATAGAAACCTCTAGTCATCTGAATGTTGCAGATTTCTCCAACATCCCTAAGCAGAGGTGAACAGCATCCACACACAAAACATATGGAAGATCTGTTACCTCACATCAAATTCCCATAAGAGAGGAACCTTGTATCTCAAGCTGCTTCCAGTCCCTCCCTCCCCCGCCCCCTCACTCTCTCTCTCTCTCTCACACACACACACATACTCAAACTCTGATGGATTTTACATTGCAAACATTCCAGATTTTACATTGCAAACATGGATTTTACATTGCAAACATTCCTGTATCAAGAAACTATTTGCTAACCATTCACTTCCATTGAGGAAACATCTACAAGCCATTCTGGACCAGCAACATGCAACTTTTCCTGACAAGCCCGGTTCCCACCCAGCCAGAATGGCTTGGGCGGGAGGTGGTGTTTGTGGGTGGGAAGGAGCAGAATGAGACACCCCACATGTACGGTGCATGGGCACCACATGAGGTATGGGCGGGGCAGAGCCTATAAAGGCTAGTTCCGCCAACGCTCAGCCTCTTTCGCTTTCTGGCTCTCACCCTCCCTCCCTTCATCTAGTGTGGGATTAGCCAGTCACTCTCTTTGGAGGGAGGTCTGAGTAGGGATTTTTCCTCCCACCAAATGGTGGACAGATTCTTGCTTACTCCATACTGGAAGTACCATTAGAGGAGGGTGGATAAATAGGTGAATTTGGCTTGCAGGGATGTGCAGGAATTTGCACTGTATTAGAATAGAGTTCGTGAGCACTCTGGCACTTTATGGTGTTTGGCATATCTGAAGGACCTATTCCTCGAGGACTGTGCAGCTCCCATGTCAGGATATGATTAGCCTTTGGAGACCCTCCTGCCTCACCTACTCAGAGTTGTGCGGCACCGGACTGGAGTGATGCAGGGCGGTCTCCTTACTCTTACAAAGTGTCACATAAGAAAGGGGCTGGGTTTACCCGACTCTTGGTTTTGGAGAGTGGCTCGCCCATAAAGCAAGTTGCCTGAGGTAAGGACCCATAGATTCCCGCACTTTCACATGCAGATCCAGGGAGGGGTGAAGTTTCCATTATTAATTAATAAAGAGGCCCTAGTTTATCCCAATCTCTGGTGTCTGTGTCTTTATTCTATGCTTCCTTCTCTACTCGCAAATGTAGTCAGGCTAGCAGCATAACAATATTTCTCTAACCTGTGATTAGAGAAACATATAGGCTAGAACTATGCTACAGCTTTATAGAAGTAGTGAAGTACACTGATAACTGTTGGGGCAGAATCCACATTCCATATACCGCTTTCGTAGTGTTATTTCTTGTTTTTTATTCCACATTCATAATGATTTAACACAGGGTGTAGATCTGGCTTCAGTTTCTTGGATCATTTACCTCATAGACAGTTTTCCTCACAACATACGGAAGGCTGCTACTGTCTGATGTTGTTCCTTTTCTCCAGACAGCTAGGGACATTCCCACCTCTTCTCCTGAATACTGTCAGGAGAAAATACAAAGCTACCTTACACCATACTCAGATCATTGGCCCATCTAGCTCTGCATTGTCTGCAGTGGCTCTCTTCAGAAAGGAGGCTTCCCAGCCCTACCAGAAGATGCCAGAGAATGAACCCAGATCTTCTGCATGCAAAGACCTGCTCTACCACTGAGTTAAGGGCTTCCCCTGTGTTCTTTTGATGCAGTAGATCTAGACATAATCATGTCTTTGTCCCCCAGAGCTCATTAGCACAATAATGTGCTTTTTCAGTTAAACACACACACACACACACACACACACTCATGCACACAAAAGCGAAATTCAACCTTTGCAACACTTCAATATATCATATCAAAATAAGGTGCAGAAACCAACTGAAACATGTAAAAATACAGAGACATTAAACATATTTCCCTCCTTCATACATAAGGAAAATGACTTAAGATAAATACCTGTGTAAGAAATTAGACTCTGTATTTCAGTCTCTTGATAGCCACAATATATGCTTATTTATAGGTATGAAAAATAGTTTTTGTTAAACTAATCTTTTAAACATTAATTATCTGGACAAATTTCTAAAAGGGTTACTCTTCTTCATAGAACAAGGCAATCACTAAAATGCTTTTAATGGAGGCAACAATGCATTATTCAGTCTACAAAATTAACAATAATGGAACAATAAGTAATCTACAAAATTTCTCTCTCTCTCTCTCTGTTTTTTTTCTTTTTTTGTAATATAATCTTTATTTCATTTTCGTACCTAACAAACATCCATCTAACACAACAATCTCTTATTTATTTACATCCCTAATACTCCCCCCTCCCTCCTTGGCTTGGTTTTCTCCTACTATTTCCTTCATGAGTCCCATAATTTTCTATAAGCTTCTGACATAGTTTTCCTGTTCAGTTCCCCCCCATATAGTCTATAAATGCTTGCCAATCCATTCTAAAAGTATCTATTTTTTTCTTTCCCCTATAGACTCTTAATTTCTGCATCAGTTTTTCATTTATTGCAATATTCCACAAATTATTTTACCACATGTTAATGGTCAACCTCCTGGCTGTCTTCCATTTATAAACTATCAATTGTTTCGCTGCTGTCAGCATGAACCCAATTAATATATTTTTTTCTTTTATCCCTTCATTTTCTTTAATATACATATTCAACAGAGCCAACTCTGAGGTTCTACTTATCTTTTGATCCGTAATTTCCTCTATTTTTTGAAATACCTTATCCCAAAATTTCCTATCCCTTCTGCATTCCCACCACATATGTTTTTGGGTTCCTTTATCTTTACATCCTCTCCAACATGTTGACGTGAAGTTCCTATTAATTTTTGCCAACTTCACTGGTGTAAGGTACCATTTTTGTACTAATTTTAAAGCCCCTTCCTTCATTTTTACTGATGTTGGTTGGAAGGGAAATTTCTCAAAACTACCTTCCCACTCTTTGTCTTCAATTCCTTCTTCCAAATCTCCTTCCCATGTCTGCCTTACTGTCCACTTTCCACTAATCTTGTACCTTATTAAAATTTTATAGATTTGTGTTAGTGTACCCTTATCCCCAGTTTTATATTTGTCTACAAATTTTTCCCATTCTGTTAGTTCCCTTGTACTTTGCTTTTCTATCTTTCTATCTCTTATAAATTTACTGATCTGCATCCATGCCATCTGTGGTATCTTCATATTTTGTGTTTGCTTTTTCCATATTGCTTGTGTTATTGGATGATTTTGCTCATAAAAAATTCTCATTTGTATCAGTCCTGTTTCTTTTAATTTACTTTTCGTTATTGCTTTCTTTTGAATATCGAATTCTGGGTGTTAATTGGTGTTAATAGTGATATAGCTGGCTTTTTTTTTTTGTAATACCATACTTTCATCATACCTTTTATTGAGCTTTGTTTATTTGCCATTTTCTTTTTTATATTTTTTTTACTAGGGATGTATATCGTATCACTCCAATCTCCGATGACGAACCGATAAGGTCGTTATCGGACATCGGATTAATGATAATGATACATTCCTAAGGAGGCCCTATCTGATCGGATCCGATATCCATATGTCCGATAACTATCGGACATATCGGATTATCAGACTGCCATTTGTGGTGTTTTCCCCTTAGGCTTGCATTGGAGGAAAGAAACATTTTCCCAAATGCAAGCCTATGGGGAAAAACACTGGGCAGAACTCCCTTCCTCCCCCACTCACGCTCCCTCTCCCCATTCATGCTGCTTACCTGCCGCCGCCACCACCAGTCTGTCCTACTACTAAACAGGCTTTCCGGCCTGTTCCCCAGTAGAGAGCCGTGCCGGATTAATGACGTCATCACTCGGTGCGTCTGTCTACTGAAGAACAGGCCAGAAAGCCTATTTAGCAGTAGGATGGACCAGTGGCGCTGGCGGCAGCAGTGGCAGGCAAGGAGCATGAATGGGGGGAGGGAGCACGATATGGGAGAGGAAGGGAGTGCTGGCCCAGTGTGTTTCCCCATAGGCTTGCATTGGGGGAAAGCTTTCTTTCCCCCAATGCAAACCTATGGGAAAACACTGTAATCGGATTGGAACTTCCGAGATTTATCAGATATCGGATCCGATCAAATCCGGGTATCCCCCAATATGATCGGACCTGAAATTTTTTATATTGGAATTTCTGATAACGATACTATACGATAATTTCGGCCATGCTCATCCCTAGTTTTTACTATGATACATACCCTGTGTTTCTTCTTCTTTTTTAAATCCCATCAGTTCCCTCTCTATTTCTACCCATTGCAAATTTCCCTCTTCCTTTGTTATTGCCAATAAGTGTCTTAATTGATGTGCTGCATAATACATTTTTAAATGTGGTATGCGCTATCCTCCTTCTTGTGTAAACCTATATCTGAATGCTTTCGCCGTTCGTGGTCTTTTAAATATAATTTTTTCTACCCTATTTCTGGACCTATTAATTGCGATTTCTTCCGGTAATACATTAACTAAATAAGTAAATTTTGGTATCACCATCAACTTTATGATCATTATCCGGTCTGAAAGGGATATATACTTTTTCTCCCATCTGGTTATGTCATTTTTTATTTCTTTCCACAGTTTTCCATAGTTAAGTTTCAGTATATTTTTCTGTATTTTAGGGACTTGTATTCCCAAATATCTAAATGCTTTCACAACTATAGTGATACCTGTAATTTTAGATATTTCTACTTGTTCCTGAGGCCCTATGTGTAAACACATCAGTCCCAATTTCTTTTCGTTTACTTTAAGCCCTGCTACTTGTTGAAATTCCTTCAATTCTCTAGTTACTTCCTTTATTCCCTTTTTTTTTGTATTTTGTAGTGTCATCATAACATCATCTGCATATAAACTTAATTTGAATTCCTTTTCATCCACCTGAATTCTTTTCATCTCCTTATTTTTTCTGATTCTATCAGCCAGGAATTCTATCGCCATTGTAAACAACAGTGGTGACAGTGGACATCCCTGCCTAGTTCCGGAATTTATCTTTACTTCCCTATTTCTAGTCCGTTATACCTTATTCTGGCTGTAGTTTGTACATATAATGCCTCTATTATATGTTTAAATTTACTCCCCAAATTATATACTGTTGATAGCTTAGTTATAAATTTTGGGTTTACCGTGTCAAATGCCTTATATAGATCTAAGGTCATTATTGCCATTAATGCTTTTTTTTTTTGTTACACATCTTCATCAGACCAAATATTTTCCTTACCGGTTCTGCTATATACCTGTTGATCCGCCCCTATAGATTCATTAATCACCTCTTTCAATTGTTTAGCCCAAATTTTAGTAAATATCTTATAATCTGTATTCAGTAAAGATATCAGTCTGTATGTATCCGGATTACTACTGTCCTTATTTGGTTTAGGTATCAGTGTTATTATGGCCTGTGTCCAGGTTTTTGGCAGGGGACTGCCCTCTTGTATTTTTTTTTAAAAACAGTCTTTTTAGCTGAGGTACCAAATTATCTTGATAGGTTTTATAAAATTCTCCTGTAAACCCATCCGCCCCTGGGCTTTTGTTATTCTTTAAGTCCTTTATAGCTTTTTTTAGTTCTCTTTCCTCTATCTCCGCTTGTAAATATTGTTTTTGTTCCTCTTTCAACGGTGGTATTCTAGCTTTTTCTTGATATTTCTTAATCTGACTTATTTCAGTCTCCTTACCCTTATACAAATCTGTATAATATTCTTGCAATATTTTCCCATCTCTTTTTGATCATATGTTTTTTCTCCTCCTTTTGTATTCAAAGCCTGTATTTTGCTCCTAATTCTTTTCTTTTGCACTCTATTTGCCAGTAATTTTGAACTGTGTGTGTGTGTACACACACACATTCAGTGATCCAAAATCCTGCCAACCTAAAGCTATCTCAAGTTGGCTCAAGCTCCTCAAAACCAAGAAATTAGAGGCTTGGGTTGATGTTATGGATGTGCCGAATCTGTAAAATCCATTCCGCCTATGTTTAGCAGATTGTCAGGAGCCTTTTGTTCCATTGTCTACCCATCAGTGGAATCAGGGATTATTTAGGTTCCAAATTTGCATAAATTTATATGTGCAAAATGCAGAAATTCCACCAAAATGTGAAAATCCCCCTAAATACAGATTTTCACACTTTAGTCTGTGAAGGAAATACACAGTTTTGCCTGGATGTCGGGTTTTTTGGGTTTTTTTGTTTTTTGTTTTGGTGTATATTTCTATGATAAAATTTGCACACAATTCCTGAACATTAGAAAAATGACCTGCAATTCTGTGGAATCTGCCCAACAGGGGAAAAGCCAGTCTGCTGCAGAATCCATGGTTCAGATTCATAAAAATCTGAACTCATTTGGTTCCATTGCAGATTCCTTCAACATCCCTAGCTGATGCCTTAACAGGCATGTCGGGTGCTCTGTGATGATGTTGTGCAATGTCACAAATTGTACTTGCTTATAGCTTACACTCTTGACACCCACACTTTTCCTGAGTCTTTCAGACCCAAATACAGATTAGGAGGATGGCATGCCTGGAACCAGCAAAGATGACACACGTGTCTTATATTGCCTTATGAGGCATCTGAGCCTTTCTGCATAATAGAGGAATATTTCTGTGGGCTAGCCCATGCCTGTTTGTTGCTAGTTTCTGGAACCTATGGTATTTAACAATTCTCACCTGGTGACAAATATACCTTTTTTGGGGAAAGGTTCTCAAGAGAGTTGTGGCAGGGCTATTGTAGAAATTCATGGAGGAACCCAATTAACTTGAACCATTCCAGTCTAGGTTCATCTTTGATTTAAGGACTGAATCAATCTCAGTTGCCCTGCTGGATGACCTTTACTGGGACATGGATGGAAGGAGTGCTACCCTATAGCTCTTACTGGATCTTTTAGCAGTTTTTGATACCATCAACCATGTTATTCACCTGGACTGACTTCATGAGGTGGGTCTTATAGGCACCATTCTCCAATGGTTCTGGTCCTATCTTCAGGGTCAGTCTCAGAGAGTAGTTTGGGGGGGAGTGCTTATCAGTAGGGGTGTGCACAGACCCCCCCGGATCGGATCGGGACCCGGATTGGGACCTCCAATTTTGTCACGGATCGGATTGGACAAAATCGGAGGGCCCCCGGACCGGATCGAGTCCGATCCCGATCCAAAAATCGGACGTCCGATTTTTGGATCGCCGCCATTTTTTTCCCCATAGACTTGCATTGCAATGCAAGTCTATGAGGAAAAAATGGCGGCGGGTGGGTAAGGGGGGGCCTAACTCCCTCCCCCCCAGGGCCGTCCGCTGTGGACGGCCCTGGCAGGTAAGCCCCCTCCCCTGCGCTCCCTACCCCCCTGGGGCCGTCCGTTTCCATCCGCGGGCGCCCGCGGGCGCCAGCGGATAGAAGCGGACGGCCCTGGGGGGGGTAAGCCCCCTCCCCCCTGCCACCTTACAGGGACGTCCGCACCCATCCGGCGCCGGCTGCTACTGCCAGCGGGCTTTGCGGCCTGCTCTAGAGTGGCGCGCCGGGTGATGTCATCACCCGGCGCGCCACTCTGGAGCAGGCCGCGAAGCCCGCTGGCAGTAGCAGCCGGCGCCGGACGGGAGCGGACGTCCCTGAAAGGTAAGTGCGCTGCTCCGCGTGCCCCCCTCCTCCCCTCCGCGTGCCCCTGCTTACCTTACAGGGACGTCCGCTCCCGTCCGGCGCCGGCTGCTACTGCCAGCGGGCTTTGCGGCCTGCTCTAGAGTGGCGTGCCGGGTGATGTCATTTATTCAAGGCATTAATCGAGACTACATTGGCTCCAGGTACTTCTGAAAGTCATTTCCAGCACTAATGTTATACTTTCAGCTGCCTATGAAACACTCATAATTTTCCCCACTATAATAATGAACACTCTACTTCATCTATATAATCTTTTTGCTCCTTGCCATTGAATACAATGACACACATTAGCTGGCCATACATTGGCACCCCTATATAAGAACACTTAACAGCCTTGGGGGCAAGCTCTGTGGAGGGATGCAGAGATTATATAGTATTTGGCTGATCAATACTTTCAATATAAGATTTGAGTGGTTCATTTTAAAAAGAAATTGGAACTCATATTAGATGTTTAAAAAGATAGGAATTGTGTATCTTAGGCAGATAGACTGGAAGTGTTTATCTAAGACCTAAAGTTCAAGAAAATAGCCTAACATATAGTTGTTGTTTGTGCTTCTTAATTTGCCCATTTTTTCTAATATAATATATAATTATAAAAGAAGGGTTTAGGGTTTTGTTTGTTTTTCCCTGCAGCATCTCTATTCAGATGGGGTTTTTTTTAGTTTAAATGTGAAAGTAGTATTCCCCAAGAGATAATAGCTATTAGAATTTACCAAGTTGGCTCATCTGTAAAGTTTGTCATTAAATTAATCGATAGGAAACGATGTCTGTAGACCTTAGAGAGAAGAGTAATTCACCAGAAAATTCTAACAGAGTAGCTTGATAATTGTCAATACTTAACTCTGAATCCAGAAAAATCAAGCATGAAGTGAATTGTTATTATTTAAGTGAGACCCAGCTCACTGAAAGCAAGCATACTTTCATGATAAAGGTTGGGATACGTAAACCTCTCCAGTTGATGAGCTTTGAAAGCAGAAAGAATTGGAATGCTTTCTCAGTTAGGGATCTTTCCATGTATATATGATACAGGCATGTGCCTGCACAGTATTACAAAACTGTTGCCTCTTTGGAGTGCCCATAACGCTAATTCTAGAGCAGTAAGTGTCAATCAGATTATTTGGTAGATAATCCACTAAGGGTGCAATCCTATATCTATTTACCTGGAAGTAAGCCCTGTTGAACTCAGTGGGATATACTTCTGAACAGACACATATAGGATTGCAATGTAAAGCTTTAGTTAGTCAAAGTTAATAAATTATCGGAGCCAATTTGAATGAGTTAGATCTATAAAACACACAGTATGAATCTATTTTGGTTGTGTTGTATTACTGTGATGGGGTAAGCAGTCTAGCTGCTGCATTTTGCATGAACTGAAGCTTCTGGATGCTCTTTAAGGGTAGCCCCATGAAGAGCATATTGTGTCATCATGATGTAACAGGATAATTGTTGCTATATCAGCCTGGCTCAGGAATGGTTGTAGTTGGCATACTAGATGTCATTGTGCAACTGTGCCCCTCACATTGATGCTACCTGAAGATCCACAGACAGCATAGGATAGAAGAGATTTTAAAGCCATGGCCTTCCATGATCCAGTCCCCACAATATACCCCCGTAAAAATTTTGAGGTCCAGAAATTTTCTCTGCTGATATGTGATCTTGAAGTATTGGATTAACATAATAATTTGGGTAGACAGTGCGAAACTTTTTAGGCGCTATTTTCAAAGTGGCGGACAGTTTTCTTTAGGTCACTAGTTTTCGTCAACCACAGAAGTTACTACCTTGTGTTTGGTATCAAATTATAGGTTTTCAGGGTCAAGGAGTTCAAAGAATATGTTATTTTAATTGTCAGAGTACTTCTTCCACCATTTTCCAAGATGGCGCTAAAATGTCTCATTTTCTCATTTACTTGACAAATCAACATACAAATGTGATTTTGCCTTTAAACTATAGGGTTTTGAGTCAAGGAGGTCAACATGACATTAATTTTGATGGAAAGGCTGTTCTTCCACCATTTTTAAAAATTGCTGTGGTGGAGTAGGGCCTGGCAAGCCAACAATGGCCCTGTTCAGACAACATGTTAAACCACGATGGTTAAGCATTTTGAGCTAAACAATGGGCCTGTTCAGATGGCACTTCAGGCTCTGTGGTTAGCAAAACTGTGGTTCACTTGGGTGAGCACTAACCAAAAGCTGTGCTGTCACACACAACACTTTAAGCCATGGATAGAGCTGCTAACCCTGCTGCAAATGGTCTGACTGTGGTTATAGAGTGAGCAGGGTTTAGCAAAGCACATTGCACAAGACACCTTAAATCCTGCTGCTTGACCAAAAACCTTAACCAGCAGGATTGAAGGTATTTTCTGAACAGGCCCATAGTATCTAAAGACTTACTAAAACATATATATTAAAGCAGTTTAACATAAGCGTTTTTGCAGTTATTTTCCAAACATTTACAAAAAATTGTGCATTTGACCACTGTGTTTTGACATGGACGTCTCATTGTACCACAAACCTTATAGTTACATACACATAAAAGTACACTTGGCAGGAAGTACAAGAACTTTTTTGGTCATAGGACATCATTATCACTTTCCCAACAGGCAGTCTACCTAACAATCCACCTTCATCTTGTCTAAATTTAATTTCAGGTTGTTCACCCTCATCCAGCCTATGATGGGGCTTAGGCAACGTTTAAAGATATTGATTGCTTTTTGGGGAGTCAGGAAACAGAGAGCTGAGTGATATGAATATATTGATGGCATATCACTCTAAAGGTCCAGGTGACCTCTCCCATCATTTTTATATAGATGTTAAATAAACATAGCCTATCTACATACACAGGATAAAACACTTCGAAAATATTTTGAAAACTGTATATGGAGTGTGTCCTGGGCCCCAACAGTTCTCAAAACTGTTTTAAACCATTTTGAAGTAGTAGTGTAGATAGGCTCAGTGCGAATAGAACAGAACCCTGTGGGACACCATGGACCAATGGTCATGGTGTTGTAGTTCCTCAATGCCACTTTCTAGACATGATTGGATAGAAAGGCCTGGAACAATTGCAATACTCTGCCCCAAAGTCCAGCCCCATGAGATGGTCCAAAAGTATGCCATAGTTGATGGTACTGAAAGAAGTCTGGCAGATCTAGGAGGGATGCAGTTTCGCCATTCATGTCCCTGTGTTAGTCATCCACCAAAGTGATCGAAGTAGTCTCTGCATGATATCCTGGTTGAAAACCCAATTGAAATGGACACAGATAATCAGTATCATTCAAATGCATCTGGAGTTGTGAGGCCAGCACTTTGTCAGTCACCTTGGCCAAGAATGGAATATTGGAGACTAACTTACAAGTTCTCAAACCTTTTGGGTCAATGGAAGTTTGCTTTAATAAATGTCTTATCACTGCATCCTTTAAGCAAGAGAAGACACCCCTATCCCTCAAGGAGACTTTAACCACTTCCCTTAGACATGTAGCAAGTCCCATCCTGGTTGATTTAATTAATGAAGAGGGTCAAGGGTCAAGGAGACAATGGGTAGCCATAACTTCTCCAGTCACTTTTTATATTTATGTATTTTATTATTTGTTTATTTAAAACATTTCTTGGCTGCCTTTCAGGGCAGAGGCCCTCTCAAGGTACTTACAAAAATAAATACATAAAATATTTTAAATAATAAAATATTAAAATATTAGAAGCAATAAAAACATGAACACAATAAAATAGCAATTAAAACAATAAAACCAGCAGGAAACCAGCACCATTTCCAGAATTATGATATTGTTTTTGAGCTGGGACCAGAAGTATAGATTATATTCCAAATGCAGAACCACACCATAGATTACATGTGTGTATTTTGATACTAAGGATGAAATCCAATGGAACAGACATCAATGGTGAAATAGATTCCCTTGCTATAGACTCCTGCATGTCCCCAAAATCTGTTCTAACGAGTTGAGGGGCCCATTTGGAGCACATATGGGGTGTTGTTGGGAATCCACCCCGACTCTCAGAGTTCCACCTTCCTGGCTGGACCCTCTGACCCTGCTCCTTAAAGATATATTGCCTCTTTAAGAGCCACACCATCCCTTTGGGGACCCAAGTTTCCACCTTTTCTCTTTCCCCTCTTAGTAGCATGGGGTTTTGAGCTGTAGGCGGGTGTGAAATGGGGAATCTCCAACAACTCAGGTTTTAAACCAAAAACTCTTTATTATTCCAAACATAGTAAGGCACACTTGATTAACGTATTTACACACATAGAGCTGTTAGAAACCGCAGTTTCATCTAGCTTGGCTACCTGATAACCTGGTAGTTAGATCCAGCTTTCCTCAGTTAGGCTCTGCATCTCTCCCAGCGTCCAACTCTCCTGCATCTCTCTGGGATGACTCAATCCTCCATCCCTAATGAATTGAATTACTCCCCCTCTTGGTTTTCTCTTTTTAAAAACTCTCTGACCAGCCAGCCCTTCCCATTGGCTCTCTGGCTAGCTCTTCCCATTGGCTCTTTTTCCCGCTTCTCAGTTTGAACTGGTAACTGCTGTTTTAACTCCACCTCTTAGGCTTCCACCTTTCACCTAGAAACCTGACCTTACCACAGCAGAGAGTCATTAATATAATCAGGAAACTTTTTAAGTGTCTGCTATCTTTAACTCTGGAGTGAATTCCTCCCATTAGTCTTTCCAAACATGCTGGTTTACAAATGTTAACTCTGTACATACAATTTAACCTTTGATATACAGTTGAACCCTCACAGGTGTACATGGGAGGATGAAAGGAGGAACAGAGGGATGGGAAGTCCCTGCTACATGAGCAGAAGTCCATTTCTATGTCATTGGAAGTAGCCCTAACCATCTTATTTTCAATCTGTTTCCCAATAATCCCTAAAAAGTAATTTGTACTTTTCACTGCTACCACACATTGAGTTGAGTTAGTATTTCATAGAATTATCCATCACAATAACTCTTTTCTGGATAATTGTATGAAGCTTGACTATGATGCCATCTCGTAATAACTTGGAGACTGAACAATCAAAGTGAGGGTGAGGGCAACAATACAGGGTTGAAACAAAAAAGTTTTATTTAGCTCTACATTGTAAGATATAGACTGCTTTTTTGGGGGTAGGATAAGGTTAGTTTGCAAATAAAACTAACCTAACCTTCTGCAATATATCCTGAGTTGTTCATATATGAGAAACAAATATTATGCTTTTGAACATTGTTAATTTTGTTGATTTTTATTATTTGGCGAGACAAAACCATTTTGTATGGTTTCTTGGTGGCAAGGAGTAGTTGTTGTCTCTGTCTGTTTGGGGAACACCCTCAACCCCTAGCAAATATCAAATATCCCTTGTATAATTCATCCAGTCTTGTGCACTTCAAATGCTAGAAACTCTATACCTTGTCCTGAATATTAATGGCTCGCTCAATAGCATGGAGAATGGCTGCTATGCCAACCAGTTAGTTAACATTTTATTTTCAATCGAGAGCATTTTCCATTCTTTTGACTTTCCATTTTTTTGTACGAGGACAATTAGAAAGCAATCTAGCAATTAAGACTGAACTTCTTTTCGGCTCTGCCGATTTTATTTTATTAAAAAAAATTACAGAAACATTTTTCTGTCTTCATATTTGTAATGTCAGACAATAGTTTTGTCTGCTATTCCTGTGAGGTACAGGGTATGAGCTTTTTATATAAGATGAATGGAACCATGAACTTATAAATACATGCTCCATTACACTTAGAGTGTATTGCTTCTTAATTTACATCTTGCTTTGGGCCATGCAGGGGGCTCTTCAGGAATTTCTGCATTGCTCTTTCCAATTCTCTGTATTTATCTCCCAAGGCTGCTTTTATTTCTCGGATTTGAAAATAATCTGGTAGGTAGAAATGTTTTAATATACATTTGTTTGATAAATTTCCAAGTTATTTTGCTTATGGCATCATAGCAAGTTTAGAAGAGGAGAGAAATATAATGACCGTGGCTTTCTCTGATGGGATGTGGACTTCTGAACTCACATGAACAACCAGATCTCATTATTCACTAAGGCATGGTTCTGTAAGCAGGAGTTACTTCGGAGCCGACTCCAGATAAAGGGAGTATGAGAATTTTGTTTTTGCTTGCAAAACATGTGAGCATGCCCTGTTTGAAGTTCTGAATATGAGAATGGGCCTGTGTCCACTGAAAATATTCCTAAATTGTTGAACACGTGCTTATGTTCGCCTTGTTCTGGATTCCCAGTTCTATTTACAGACATTTCCTAATTTGCGCAAATTTCTTCCTTAGGTTGAATCAACCCCACTTTAGTTCATGGAAAGAAGTTGTGCAAATTAGGAAAGGTGTGCAAATTTGGGGAAACATCTCCCATTCAATCGCTGCTCAATTTGTGTGTAATGCCTGTCTCTGAGGTCCCTGGACTGTTGGCTGAGTAAAGTGGCATAGAATGGAGTGAGGGAAGAGCAAAACTTCTGTTGAAAAATGACAATTGGGTTGGAGGAGAGGAGAGAAGAGGAGGAAGAAGAACCAGAAAGGGAGTGAAAGAAGAGAAAAGGGGAGAAGAGAGAGAGAAACCAGCAGCATGGTGGAGAAGGAGACAGTCTGAGGGTTAATGAAGAGTGCACTCCATACACAGAGAAAGACAAGTAACTAGGGGACTAAGGAATGGGATAAACAACTGTTGTTCGTCCAGCAAAACCAACATTGCTCTTCCCAGAGGACTGTGGGTTGAAAGGGGAGTTGAATATATATTGATGCACAATTGTGTTAATTGGTTTCTTCATGTTATTATTTCCTAAACCGTTTTAAGTAAAGTAAATGTTGTTAATACATAGAAAGAGCCTGGTTCTTCCCTAGTTCTGTGTATTGTCCAGTTAAATACAATTCTCTCTCTCTCTCTCTCTCTCTCTCTCTCTCTCTGTGATGATGATGATGATGATAGATAAGTTTACATATTCAAGAAAAAAAGAAGCCTGTATATGTATCCTGCCCTATATCACTAGGATCTCAGGGTGGCGTACAGATAAAATCAAACAAAAAATATAAAACAATAAATATACACAGCTAAGAACAAATTAAACTATTAATCAAGCTAAAACCAGTATATAATTTAAAAGCAGTAAAAAAAAATTAAAACAATTAAACTATGTGCAGGCTTGGTGAATTTGGCCATCAAAGTCTTTGTTAAAAAGCCATGTCTTAACTTGGCGCCAAAATGAAGCCAGCGCCAGTCGGACCTCCAAGGTGAGGGCATTCCACAACAGAGAAAGCCCTTTCCCATGTCCCATCATAGCATATGTCCGCATTGGTGGGAGGTGGAGGAGGGTTCATCCAAAAGATCTCAAGTCTTGGGCAGGCATATATAGGGAGAGGCACTCCCTCAAGTATTGAGGTCCCAAGCTGTTTCGGGCTTTAAATGTCATTACTAACACCTTGAATTCTGACCTGAGGCATATAGCCAGTGCAATTCCTTTGAGACCACTGTTATATGGTTTTTGTGGGATGTACTAGTCAGCAGTCTAGGTGCTACATTTTGCACTAGCTGCAACTTCCAAGTTGTCTTCAAGGGCAGCCCAACATAGAGTTCATTATAGTAGTCTAATTGGGAAGTTACAAGTGCATGCACTACTGTGGCTGGGTTATCCCTGCCCAGGAAAGGCCATAGCTGACAGATTAGCTGAAGCTGGCCCTAAGTACTTCGAGCCACGGAGTCCACCTGGGCCTCCAGTAACAAGGATGGATCTGGGAGTACTCCCAAGCTACACACCTGCTCCTTCAGAGGGAGTGCAACCCCATCCAGAACAAATTGCTTACTCAATTCCTGGACCCAATATGCCAAGATTTGTTCTGGGATAGTGGGGGAAAAACACCTGAAATTAAATTAATTGGAGAAAGAGCACTGGTCTAAACAGAACATTAAAATGCCATTTAAGAACATAGTTATATACACACATGTCTTCAAATGTGTTTTATTTGAGTCTCAAAAGCTAGCCAGTCAATTAAAATATGGAAATGAAGAATGGATTCTTCCCCTAGTGACCAATGGGGCTAAAAAATCCAGCCTACTGTGCCCTTGATGGCACCCACTCTGGGTAGAAATGGTAAAGACATGGAACACACCAGGAAACAGACTTTTCCCCTCTGTAACGTTATGGAACTAGAAAAGTGACACACAATAAACAGACACTATTACATAACATGTGTGTTGCCACAGCCTCAAACACTAGGCCTAGACGAACACACCCCTCTCAGGCTAAGCACCATCACTTAAACACCTGAAGGAAGGGTAAAAGAAACACCACTTTCCCCTTATAACAGAGGGAAAAGGTACTGAGGTTTTGAAAAGGTTCTTCTGTGATTATACTGGGCTGAAGGTTTAATGCAATGTGTTTCCTTATAAACTAATAGAGCAGGTGACAAAGCCAAGCTGACATGTGGTTTGCGGTAGCAAAAATAAAAGAAAATGTTTATTGTTGTTTACAGTTCTTAGTTCCTTCAAATTCAATTTAAAACTTGTTTATTCCTAATAATACTAGTAATCTTAATAATAATCCTAAATCCTTAAAATCTTATATTCATTTACTCTTCACACACTCCTGACAAGAAGACACAGCTAAACACATCTATCTTCAACCTAACTACCCTCCACCCCACTAACTAACTACAAACCACTCCCTCACACAATATATATTCCTCCCCCTCCCTTTTCCAGCATCACCAGCCACACCCACTCAGTCTAACATTCTGCACTCTTCAAACACACTGACCCAGACATACCTAAGGAGATAGAAATGTGGGGTATCGCCACATACAATAAACAGACACTATTACATAACATGTCTCTCACATTGGCACCAGAAGCATTCAAAATATGGCGATGGGAAGGAGGTAGTAATTTTCTGCAACCTCTTTTGAATTACTATGCTTAGTGTGAAGTGGAAATCACATTTGTGCTCCTGTCTATACTGTCTATCTCCTCTTGTCTATGAGGGCACGTAGCAAGTACTTTCTGATATGCTATTATGCGATAAAAGAAATCCATTCTTCAGAGAATACAAGGGAAGAGCATCCTTTTCCGACTCCAGCCTGAATTTCCTTTCTTGTCTCCCCCCCCCCTCCACCTGTTTGGAATGGTCTCTCTCTCTCTCTCTCTCTCTCTCCCTCCTCTCGCCCCCTCCCTCCTCCTCCATGAGCTGTGCTTGGTTTCCTCCCCCCCCCATCCCCTGAAATATGATTTAAAATAAATCTCAAAAGAAGATTACTACTGTTGGCTTATATTTCAGGCAAAATAGTATGAACTGCACATAGGATTAATTGATATCCTGGTAGCAGGTGTTTATGTCCACAGTGAAGCTAGAACTATAACTTTACAAATAGTCCCACTAAGTATTTTTTTATCACTGATTTGTCTTTGCAATCTGCAGATGGCCAACATTTCAAATACAAAATGATATCTAGTGTTGATAATTCATTTCATTCAATTCAATTCATTTCATTTCTATACCACCCAATAGTCAAAGCTTTTTGTGTTGTTCATCACAAACCCAAAATAAAACATAATAAAACAACTTTCACAAACATCATTTTAAAAATAAATAAATAAATAAATAAAACAGCTATAAACAATTAAAATGATAAAATACCAGGGCCTGATACGATGATTGCACTTAGGTAGGAAATAATAATTAATAGTTGATCACAAGACCTGCACAAATGCTTTGCTACCAAATAAGTGTTTCCCATCATCATTTAATTGTATTTTCAGTGTCTTTCTTAAATATCAAGTTCAGGTGCAAATTTCAAAATATATCATTGACATGTTTAATCATGTATCTTGAGCCTAGCTTACCTTTCTTTTGGGAGGTCCAAATCACTTGCAGAGCAGCACTGACCCTCAAGACTTCCACTTTTGATTTATGGGCTTTGTTGAGACCACTGTGGATTTCATTTTCAGTGTGCATATTCTTCTTTATATTCCATTCAGGGTAATGGTGCATATTCCATTCAGGGTAATGGTTATGCAGGTGAAAGTGCTTAGGATCTCCACCTGCAAGTTTTCAATTTCATGGACAGCCCATATGCATAGGCTAAACTTTAAAATGTTGTAATGCTGTTGTTGTTACTGTTCCAGAAGTATTATATTTTAGAGTGCAATCCTACCAGGGAGACATGACTAGCAACATACAAGCTGCAATGTCCCCATGTTTCATGTCTCTATCTTTTAAAATAACAAAATTTCCCCCAACACAAGCCTATTTTTCCCTATAGGCTAACGTTGGGGGAAAGAACCACCTATAACTTTTTTATTTTAAAAGATAGAGACATGAAACTTGGGGAGACATGACTAGCAACATACAATCTGCAATGTCCCCAAGTTTCATGCTTCTATCTTTTAAAATAACAAAAATTCTCCCAGCGCAAGCCTATTTTCCCCTATAGGCTAGTGTTGGGGGAAAGAACCACATATAACTTATTTATTTTAAAAGTTAGAGACACGAAACCTGGACGCCTGGGAGATGGGATGTTGCTAGTCATGTGTGCAAAATTTCAGAAAAATCAGTGCAAGCATGTTGTGGCTATGAATTTTTGAAAATCGTGGTTCTCGGTTTGACAGTTGTCAAAGTAAGTTTGACAGCTGTCAAACCCAAAAGCATGATCTTTCAAAAACTCATAGAAAATACACGCTTGCATGGATTTTTTATGAAACTTGGAACATATGAGTAACTACATTCCTTCTGCAATGTAACCAAGTTTCAAGTTTCTAGCTGTTAAAATAAAAAAAGTTACATCTGTTTATGTCTCAAAAATCAAGTATATAGGGCAAAATAGGCATCCAATTCAAGAATCGGATGTTCAATTTTTGTATCAGAATCAGATCCGATACGAAGCGAGTCACCTCCAATCCGATCCAATATGATTTTGTTTTTAATCAGAAGTTACAATTCCAATTCCGATACTATTTTCCTGGCCCTGCTCATCCCTAATTAAAAGCGCTGAGATTAGTGTAGCTAGCCCTAACATTCAGTGTGTGAATATACATAACCTAGATGCCCACATTAATATCTCTATGCTAAACATCTATATCCCACCTAGAAATTCCAAATACAGTAGCAACAATGCTTGGGGTGAGTTGGATGAATTTATTGAACAACTTAAGGTTAAATGCCAGGGGGCGTCTATTACCCTAATAGGAGATGCAAATGCTCACATTGGTCCAAATGAGGAGTGTCTCCTGGATGAGATCAATTTGCTTAACTCAAAAGCTCAACTCTCCCCTTTAAAAGAAGATAGGGAATCAAGGGATACTAAGGTTAACTATTACAGTAAAGCTTTTTACAGCATAATCATGAAATATAATCTATATATCCTTAATGAGAACCACCCCAATGACAAGCCTGGTAATATGACCTTCTTCTCGGGCCAGAGTGGAAGTGTCATAAACTATGTGGTTGTTTCAATTGATTTGTTTCCTCTTATTAGCAATTTCAAAGTATATTACTACCCTGAAAGTGACCATTTCCCAATCCACCTAACATTTACAGTGGCGTCCAAGATACATATAACACAAGAGGACAATATTACGAACAAGCCAGTTACTAATTCTCTTAAAAGAATCAGATGGTCAGCTGAAGCGGAACATCATTTGCTTGAGATCCTGTATGATGAGAAATGCCTTGTGGTACAAAATAATTTCATCCTTACTCCAGAGCATAAGGATTTGATTTTGTGGTTTTCTAACATGTTGCATATACTGAACCCCTTATACTCTAAGAAAGGAGCCTTAAATTCATCTAGCTGCACTTTTTCTCCCAGGTGGTATGATAGAGAATGCAAATTGGCTAAAATAAATCTTTAAGCAGCTGCAAGAATAGCTTTTAGAGTCCAAGAACCTAGACTAATCTCCCACTATAGCCAGCTACGATGTAACTATAAGACATTACTAAGACTCAAAAAATCACTACATGTTAAGTCCCAATGGGAGGAGCTTCTCTTGGCTGCTCAAAGTAAAGACTCTCAGAGATTCTGGAAACTTATCAACAAATTAAGTTCAAACAGTTGTTTTGTAAGGAAACCAGATATCCCCCCACATGTATGGGAGGCACATTTCCAGGACCTGTTCAGTGAACCTATCCCTCAAGATCAGCTAATGGAACCTTACTCAGATAACACCAATTTAAATACCACCACAGAGGAAGTCCACAGAGGAAGTCCAGTGTGGGATCCTGTCTCTCCTAGTGAAATCTATGAGCTGATTACCACCTTAAAGAAAGGGAAGTCACCTGGGAAAGATGGTATTATTGGAGAAATTTATAAATTAGCCCCGAATTGGTGGGCCTCCATCTTTGCAGCTCTATTTACAGAAATCAATAATAGTGGATACTTCCCCCCCCCACAATGGAATATAAGTATAGTGGTCCCCATATTCAAAAAAGGCGACCCTAATAACCCAGCCAACTACCGCCCAATCAGTCTGCTGGATATTTAATCTAAAATTTATTCCGGCTATCTATTAAATAAATTAAACCACTGGCTTGAGGCTAGTGAACTGATTGCAGACAAGCAGGCAGGCTTTCACTGCAACCGCTCAACAATCGATCACTGTTTCATTCTCTCTCACTTGGTCCATAAATATGTAAAAGAGTTCTGGCTTAATTTGTTCCGGAATCCACTTATTTGTGTATTGTATCTGTAAAACTCTCCTCCAACACCACATTTCAAATGAGTTGATCTTCTTCCTGTTCACTTTATTCGTTGTCCGACTGTTGCATCCATACACGGAGATTGGAAATACCCTGGTCTAAATAATCCTGACATTGGTTTCCAATGTTATATCTTTACTTTTTAAAGATTTTCCCAAGATCTCTCATAGCCACCTTTCCCAAACCTAACTGCCTAGCTATCCTTCCCTTATCTTTTGTGTGTTCATTGTGCTGATGGCCTTTGTGGGCTTGGAGAGAATTTGCCTATGGTAGCTTTTGCAAACCTGGTGTCAGTGGGGGCTGATGGCTCCAATGTTAGTAGGGCAGTGAATCCATTCTGGATTTCAGTCAGAAACAGTCCAAACTCTGAAGGAGCTATCCAAGGTGCTTCACAGCACCTTAGATAGATCCTTTAGAGTTTGAATTGCTTCTGACTGAAACCCGGAGCAGATTCCCCCCCCCCCACTAACATCTGAGCCACCAGCTTCTACTGTCTGTTGCTTTCTAGCTGTTCTGTACTTCAGCTTCAATCCACTTCAGCCAGGAGAGTCAATGCCCAAGAATACAAGGAGTTGTAGTTCAAAGCATCTGAAAGGGTACCAGGCTGGGGAAGGCCAGCCTATACATCCATCAATTCACCACACGAATGAAGCTCTTATATCAGAAATTGCTAGAGGCGTTGATTCTAGTGAAAACTAAGCTGGTAGACTTTCAATCCTGCGTGTTTCCCTTCCACTGTTTCAATGTTAACAATAGCTAGTTGTCAGCTTGCAATTGTCCCTTTTGAATAGAACACAGATAATTCTAGAACATCATTGTTTTAATCCTGTTATACTTTAAACTTTCACTTTAAAGAGAAATAATCCTAGCCTTTTATGCCTGACTGCTGATCTAATTCCTTCTCCCAAAAGATTGCTCAGGCGCCACAGTTTTAGAACAAGAATGGAATATAATTCCTACCTCTTGTTTATTCAGGGTTGAATCTAATGAGACAGACTTGTCAGAAGGAGTTAGCTGCAATCAACCTGTAGCTCCCCATAGGCATTTCAGATAACTGTAGGCAAGGGGAGGGCAGGGTGAAAGAGGCAGGTTCTTTTCCTTTCTGTTGCTTGATCATCTCGAGTCTTTTCTTCTATGATCTTAGCAGTTTTAGCTGGCATGATGTGCATCTTTTGACACTTTGTTGGTTTTGTAGCCTAGGTATATTATCGTGTGTAAAAATTATTTACATATGAAGGCAAATAATGGGCTCATAATGACTAAATCAGGATGAAGCCTCCCTGCCCCCACCTTCACTTGTCCTTTGTCTGGTTGCAAAGGTGGGGGGGGGTGAATAGCAGGTACCTGAGGGGGGGGGGGGGTACTTACGCTTTTATGACGTGTTGAGAGTAATTTTATTTCCTTTTTTATTGGGGTCTAAAAAAGCCAAGCTTCTGCTCAGACTGGTGAGTAGTAGGCTAAGATCAACAGCATGCCTGGCATTTGAAATTGGGGCTGAAAAGAAGTAGGAAGGGAACTATATTGCAATTCTTTCTTCCTCTGCCTCTCTACTTCCTCTGTAGTTCCTACTTCCCTCTTCCTACTACTTCTTGGCTGCATTTTCAAAAGGCATATGGGTTTCAGCAAGCCTACAGCTTGGAGTGGTGGTGGGGGGTGTCTTTATGGCACCACTTTGCTGCTTGGTTCCCACATAAACCTGCAGCATTGCAGCTGCAGGGTAGGAATGATAAATCTTGATGGCAGTCGGGAGCACGGGCTATCTGGCTGGAGAAGCTGCAGCACTGGCAGCCATTTGGCTCGTTTAGCCCTCCCCCTACTTTGCCATCCCATGCTTACCCAGACCTATCCTGGACTTAGATCCGCCCCCAGGAATGCCCATTGGCTCAACCCAAAGTGAGGCCACCACCGGCAGACAGAAGAAAGAAAGCGGAGCAACGGGAAAACTCACAGTAAATCAACAGTTTTAAAAAGCGCAGTTTCAGGGGAAAAGTCCGTCATGGTTGCGAGTTGGTGGCTGCATCCTACAAACAATGCAGCGCCACTGTGCAGCCAGAATAGGCTAAACAGGGCATATATAGACAAGTCCTCGGATTGTTTATTTTTAAGTTAAACGAAATAAAATAAACATGCACGCACATACATTTTATATTAATTTGGCACACATTAAGTCTGTTTGGCCCACATATCAAAAGAGTTTCTGCATCTGGCATACAAATGTAGCAGTACAACCTCCTCTTGACATTTCCCCTTGAAATAACTGCTCCCCCACCCCTGAAAATTAATTGCCTCTGCTTTTCCCAATTAGCTTTCACTGCTTGGAATTCTTCCCTATGCTCTTTGGACATCCAGCTGAATATCACATTCTTCATCAAAATTCTCTGTTAATCACATTGTCTCATTCTGGCAGTTCCTTGGGTTTTTACTGGCTTCAAGATCTTGTTAGCTGTGGCTGTTTTTTGTTTTTGTTTTTTACTTTGTAGAAGTGACATGTAGAAGTCTTGACATTTATTCTGGTTTTCTGCTCTTAGTCATCCATTCTTCTCCTGTCCATCTTTAATAGTTTTATGTGATCCTGCCAGTTTTGAAAGTGTTAGGCATTGTGCTGCTTTTAGCAAATGTTCTCTTTGCTCAATATCAACTGCTGCTTTGTTATTAACAGGCTGTATTTGCCTCATAGTCATTGAGAAGCCAGTATCTGTCACTTTGAAGATACGGTATTGAAACCTTTGTACTAAAAGTGCTATTAAGATATTTGTTAGTTCATACCTTATTTTTTGTGTCTGAAATATTGTTTGAGGTTGTGAGAATGTGAACAATTGGCACATTTGCAAATATGATTCCAGTATTATAGACTAGAATCCTTGCATTCTCGAGTTCTGTATACCCTTTTGTGACAGAGGACTTGATCCAGCCTTAGTCATACTTAGAGTAAATCTACTGAAAGAAATGCCCTAGCCAACTTGCCTGACCATGGGAGGGGGGCATTGCAGGTATGTATTGGGGAATAGGGGGACACATGAGATAGCCCCAGCACTGTTGGGGCTTGGTGGGGACACCAGCTAGAGGAAGAGCTTATGGGGCATCATCAGTCTGGGGAACCCTCAAGAGGTCCAATTTTCAATTGTGTCATTTCTTTATTTTCTTCCCTCTTACACTTGCAATGGGACTTAAGTTTAGTTCTGATTAACATAACTGCCATTGATTTCAATAAGTTTGCTGTATGTATAACTAAGTCTAGATCCGACCCAGAAAGATTTGAATGATTCCTTCTTTGCTATTTGAGGTGAGAATGCATCCATCTTTAATATATTCAATAGAGTTTTCAGATAGTAGCAATATTTGAAGCGTGCTTCAGAAATTAATCTGTGAAAATTGTGTGATGTTGTAGTGTGACATAACTGGCACTTGTTCCAAGATGCTGTTGCAAAATGCAATCAACTTGAATCTGGATGCTGAAAATCAAGTTGTCTTCCATCTATGATCATCCACATGTGAGGAGATACAAAGGTGATCTCCAATGTTGTATGAATGGACTTGGTCTAGGCCAAGGGTAGACAAACATTTTGGATCCATAGATACATTTGACTTTTTGAAAAAGTGTCCTGGATGCCACCAAAAATTGTGAGGGGCATGGCAAATCACAAAATGTTGGATGTTTTGTGTATTTAAATATGCAAGTTTAAGAAAGCTTTGTGCATGATGTGTAGGAGTGTGTGTGTGTGTGTTTTCTCTCTCTGGATGCTTTCTCTGGATTCTGGGCTTCTCTAAATGAGTGTTTATAGCATGCCCACTCACAGAAGTTTGTGGGCCCATTACATGACATCATCAAGAGCCAGAACATCTCCTGTGCTATCTCCTGTAAATTGTGCATTTGGGGGGAAAAAAAACCCCACCACCCACAGATAATGTGGTATTATCCGAATATTGTGCTGTCTTTTTAAAACACAATGGGGCCTTTCAAAGAGGGGAACAAATCATGTGGTCATATGTGAAGAAGTGTGTCGCGATGGTGGGATTACTGTGAAGATGAAAGCCATCGTAAGGCATGGGATTTTTCCTGTGTATAGAGAAGCTCTCTATCTCTTTATTTTTTTTTCTCCTCAACCCACCTCCCCACCTTGAATTCTGGCTTTTCTCCTCTTATCTCTGTCCCTCAGGCTTCTTTCTCACCTTTTACTTCTTCCTTCCCCCTGGCTTATCTCTTCCTCGCCTTTAGAGTGTACCTCACAAGCAGCAGCAGCAGCCCCTTTCCTGCTGCCCATCTCTGTGAGCTGTTCCTTTTCCTTCTCCTCCTCGTCACCTGCTGTACTGGGCACCATGTTCCTGACCCTGGTGTAGGCAGTCTGACTCCCAATTGTTTAAAAGAGACTTTCTTCCCCCCTCTAAATTAAAATGCTAAAATTAGGGATGTCCATTGCTATGGTAATAGTTCTTCTTTCGTGGTGTATACAAGTTGCTTTGTGTCTTCAGTCATGTGCTCGGAGGCATCCTGTTTCTTCATTCTTTTAAGTATATAACTGCCCTGAGCAGGTATACCAGACTCCACTTGGTGAGCTGGATGTTCTAGTAAAAATCAAAGAAGATCCCAGAAGCCAGAAATCCACCCACTCCATCTATGTGACTTACCTACACATCACTTATTTGCAGGATTAAGAAACACATTCAAAGGCCATCACCTTTACCCAACATGATTCTGTATACGTGCTAGAGCTTGCACACACAAAGACAAAGCTCTGCTTTCATTTGCTTTTCGGCAGACTCCTCCAATGACTTAACTGTACTTTTGAACTTCTCTGAAAATGCAAGCAAAATAATGGGTGCCCACGCAGCCTCTGCTAGTTTTGATTGATGTTGGATTCAGAGTTGAATGAGCACAGTCATTCAGCATAAGGATGTGATTAGTGTTAATAACATTGTTTGTAACACAGGAGTACTAGTCAACAGCACTGAAGCATGCTATTGATATACCGATCCTGCAAAGCATGGGCATGTGCTACTATTCTCACATAGAGAGCCACAATGAATCACTCAAATATCTACAAGTAGATCCTGACCTACCTTCTGCCACCCCTGCTATAGATCTGAAATTTTCGCGTACAGCTGTAGCAATACAATATTTTATATACACATTGAGTTATGATTTCATTGATTATCCACCACAACCCTGAGATCTCTTACTTGGTCAGTTATGACCAGCTGAAATCCCCTGCAACATGCAAAAAACTGGCACAGCGGGTTGAGGGAACCTCTGGAACAGTTCTTTTGTTAACTAAGGCATCCACTGGAAAGATCCCACCCATAAATAATTCTCCATCTCAGCATAAGGCAAAGAAATCTACCACACTGCAGAACTAGGTCTATCGTTTCAGTAGCTGAAGTGCATGTATTAACAAAATCAGACTGAAACCCAGCACACAATTAAGCCTCAACTAGAATTTGCTTTGAGTAATTGTCCTACAGTTCAATAACAATATTTAACTCCCACAACAATTCATACTGCCATATGGTACCAAAATCTACTCTTCTACAATTAGCACAAAAATTAAACTATGGAGCAACCTTGAAAAATAAACAATTTTATAATTTTAAATATATTATCTGATAAAGTATCCCCTGATAAATAGCATAGGGTGATGTTTTGGGTTTTTTTAAAAAAGGATTCAGAGTTCATTTTTCATTTGTACAACTTGTATAGCTCCTAACGGATAACACAAAATATCTCTGGTCATTTATCATGCTCCAGGTATTGATTGATTTGATAATGATTCTGATTTTCTGGAAGTTTCTACTGTAAAAAAAGACAAGGAATTGGCCATGAAAATATTTTCATACTGTATATTCATGTCACTATTTTATATTTAGTGGTAATCCTGTGTGAATTTCATTTAGACTTTTGCATGAGAAATTAATAATACTCAACATTAATAATGTCTAGCTGGTTGACGACTCTGTCCAATTATAAGGGCAACTCTCTGCCTTCATGAAGCAGGGTGAAGCAATGTGCTTCAATCAAGCAGTACCATGAGGGAAGAAAATAGCATTCGAAGTGCATTATATTAGGAAAATTGCTTGCAAATATGTATAAATTAGACAAAACTGTCAAATACAGAAATGTCTGTATAAGGAAAAATAGACACAAAAATATGTACCAATTTTCACAACAACTGTTTTGGGGTGTTTTTTTAAAAAAATGCTTCAAGTCGTGGCTGAATAATAATAATAATAATAATTTCTTATCTGCCTCTTCCTCTGGATCAAGGCGGGGAGCAACATCAATACAAACAATATAAAATAAATAAAACTGATTAAAAGCGTATAAAATGAATACATTATTAAAATATCAACAAAGTCTTAAAATTCAACGGGGTAGGCCTACCAGAAGAGATCAGTCTTTATAGCTCTCTTAAATTCTGGAAGACTGGTAAGTTGGTGGATCTCTCCTGGCAGTGAATTTATACTGAATTTAAGATGAGGGAAACTAAGAGAAAATGAAATGGGCAGGTTTGTTCATCACTATTGTGCACTGTAGTATGAAAATGCTTGTTTCTAGTTTCGTGCAATGGCATTTGATACTTGCTATTCCATATCAGTCCTAACATTACACGTGCTATAGTGTGCTCCATTGAGCTGATGCTTTCAGTAAGCTCTCCACTATAATCTTATGGCATGCCTTGAGTAGTCACAGCCAAAAGCAATATAGACCTTTCCCATATATATTTGTGAAGCCCCCACCCCCATTTATTTTTTTCTTTTTTGCACTTTGCACTGATACAGAACAGGTTTAGCTCAGCACTAGCAGCATAACAAAGCAACCTGCTTTGAACAATAGCATGCTTTGCATTTTGAGCAGGTGGGAATAGATGTATCTGAATGATGCAGCAAGATTTTGTTGGTCTTAGTAGGAGTCGGGCATCATTTGGACAACAAAATATCTTGGGCTAACACTGACACTGAATCTACCATTTAGTTGCACTCATCACCCCTTCCAAATTTTCCTTTTGTAGATCTTTATTTATATAAGAACATAAGAAGTACCATGCTGGAGCAGACCGAGGGTCCATCTAGTCCAGTACTCTGTACACACAGTGGCTAACCAGCTGTCAACCAGGGACCAACAAAGCAGGGTGTGGTGCAACAGCACCCTCCCAGCCATGTTCCCCAGCAGCTACTGTATATAGTCTTACTGCCTCAGATACTGGAGGTAGCACATAGCCATCTGGACTAGTAGCCATTGATAGCCTTCTCCTCCAGGAATTTATCCAACTCCCTTTTAAAGCCATCCAATTTGGTGGCCATTTATTTACAATATTTATATATCACTCCCCATCCAAAAGATTTAGGAATGATGAACAACAAACAGAATAAAAGAATAAAAACATAATAAAAACACCATATTAAAAATTACATTTTTAAAAGAACAAAGTTCTGTTAATACCATGGCCAGTCATTCAGGGAAAGCTACCTGAAACAAACAGAAGCAACACAATGTTGGTGCCCATCTGACCTCCAAAGGCAGGGGATTCCATAGGAAGGGGGCTACCACACTGAAGACTCTTCTCCTGATGGACTCCAATCAGACCATAAGTCCATGTATAACCACCAGAAACATGCCCTCTGATGACCCTCATTTGCTTGATGTTTTACAAACCTGACTGATAAGGTGCAAACACAGCTATTTCATTGTTCATCTCTAACTTCAGATTATTTATAAATAAATTACCATTTACTAGGTTATGATGAGTTGTCTAGGGCAATTGAAGTTATGTATTGCCATGCACAATGGTGTTCTTCCATTTCTGCATTACGTGACCTGGAGATTTCCTTGGTGAATTGTTCTGATTCTGAAGCTGACATTGATAACATAAGGAGGAAGAAAGTGACATGATTATAGAAGGTTTATAATCAATAATGAACGACGAGGAATTATTTATTGGACATTTAATCGATGGCAGCAAGCATTTGCTCATTTTCATGTTGTCACAAACATAACAGATAACTAGGCACAATCAATAAAAAACTTATTCCTACACCGTCTAAGAAGTGATTGATTTTATGAATATTTATGTACTTTATATATCAAAGCGGCAGAAACTCCTTTTGAGCAAAGTTGGAAAGTTTGCTCCTTTTTGTGTTGGATGCATGAGCTGGGTCACCTGAGAGTTTTAAGGTTAAAAGAAACCTATTCTTTGTTGAAGACCAATGCTCTATAACAATTTCAGATTATCAGAAACAATATGAAAAAGACAAGAAAAAGACATCATGCTGCTAAGCCTATAATCATTTATTTGCCATAGTTTCTAATCATGTCTTCTCTTGTGGAAAAAAAAAAATGTTTCATGAGCATGAATGCTTTTCTACTAGGCCCAAACATGTTTGGAAATTGGTGTTTTCTCAGGAAATGTCTATTAATTATTAAATGTCTATAAAATTATTAGAATGCAGGAGGGGAGGGACCTGATGCTCTTGAGTAAATAGGACTTGAGTAAATAGTAAATATATTCCCAGTTCAAAAGCAATTAAAACTGCCATCCTATGTAAGCTTACCTGGAAATAAATGCTGTTGAACTCAGTAGAACTTATTCCCCTGTAGATACATACAGGATTGCACTGCAAACCATTATTTTAATGCCAGCAATTCTTCTACAAATGATTCAATGTTAATTTTTTTTCTTTATTTGTATTGCATGGAGCATTGACTATCTGTTTACTTGTAAGTGAAATGGATTATAGCCACAGAACTCCCTACCACTGTCCCTTTTTTTTAATTCAGAGATTTATGGAAGTTATTACTCTGCAAGAAATGTAATTTGCATAACAATGCATGATTGAAGATTACTATTACTTTGATCCTGCTGTTTTAGATGATTTTACTGTACACATTTTATGATGCCACCTACCAAGTGGTGTTGATTCAACATGTGATCAAGCCAGTAAATAATCTAGTTCAGGGCTACGCAACCTGGTGCCTTAAACATGTTGTGGACTACACCTCCAATCAGCCCCAGTCAACACAATAAGGGATTATGAGAGTTGTAGTCCAAGACATCTGGATGGCACCAAGATGCCTTTTTTTTTTTTGCTCTAGCCTAATGTTTTCCATTTTCTAACAATCACACTTAGAGCCATGATTGATACATTCACTCTTGGATTGCATTGCAATAGCTCAGTGGAGCAGTAACATGAGTACCATATAGGGATCCTTGAGCAGTTTGGAGTGAACTTACTCCATTTGTACCTCCTTGACCATTTCTAGGATCAGAGCATAGATATGAAGATTAGTCCACAGTTCTATGAATTCTTCCATGACACAGTTTGACCGCTTATAGTTTTACAATATTATTTACAGATTTGCCGCTTGGAACAGCTAGAAAGTATGGAACCTCTTCCCACATGGGTTGAAAATGCTTGTGAAAATTGTCCAGGAAGTGGCTGCGCAGGATCTATGTTTTTTTGTTAGGTTTTCCCCTGTGTATTCAATAAAACCAACCATTTTTTACTGGAGTTAAAATAATAATAATAATAATAATAATAATAATAATAATGATGATGATGATGATGTACCAGAGCTAATCTGAGGGATTTTCCTGATAACTGCTTGATTGCCCAAGAAATACATAGTGTTGTGGAGAATCCAAACAAATGCTTAACTTGCTTGAATCACACCAATCTCTCAACCTGCCCCTCCCCCACCACACACACACACACACAATGCAAATCTTCTGTTAAAAACTAGGGAAGAGAGGGTGCTAATTTAAAGTAAGTTTAAGTGCCCAAGTCAATTAGTTTGATACGTTTTATGTTCCCCCTTCTCTAAAATGGCTAATTTTAAAAAATGTCATATTTTAGATGCTTTTGTCCTCATACTCTTTCTTGTCCTGCTGTTTTATCACATTTAGGGGTCATAATTCTTTGTTTATGATCTTGCAGTCTGTTAACTTGGAGTGTCTGTGATGTCAGAAATCAAGATTGTATCTATATATGGCTTTTCACTATCCAGAAAGAGCAGACAGAAGCTATCTTTTGGACTGACACACAATGAATTTTAATAATGAGGAATTTGAATATTTGTTTTCAAGTGAGTATAATAAAAATGGCAACAAATTTGCTAGTTGTATTTTTAATCTGGTTTTGACTGAACACAGATTGTCACATCTCAGGTTTAAAGCTATTTAATATAAAGAGAAAGGCCCTAAAATAGGGGAGCTGGAGAGGGAGGGAGCAACCCTAAGCCCCCCAGACAGCATCTGTGGAGACATAGGATTGTTCAGTTTATGGGCTCCAAGGTCAGAAACAGGACTCTGGCTGCCTCTACAAGAGCAATTTAAAGCTCTTTCAAGGCGCATTACCGATTTTCCCTCTACAAGAGCGGAGCGCAAATGAGGAGTACAGGCGCTTTTTATCTCCTATTATGTGCATTTTCGAATTCGCGTTAAGTAGTGAGTTTTATTTACCGTGGGAGTAAGAGCGCCTTATGTCCGTGTAAACAATTGCTGTTCAAGCGCATTAACGATCAGAGTGGGCAGACTGTGATCATGATGTCATACATAGAACTGCCCCTTCGCTGGGAAAACCTCCCACTCTTTCATTTAGTTTTATTTCCTGTCTCCTCCTGGCAACTTCCTCCTTGTTCTCCGTCTCTCTGGATGGAAGCTCCAGGAAGAGGAGACCCAACGTGAACCGAAAATAAAGTTTATTTTAAGTACCCTGATGAAATATTTTTTACCTGGAGTCACGGGGCCAGATGGAGGTGGTTTCATGAGAAGCAAAAAGGGTAGGAAGGATGTGCGCATGTGCACATAATTAGCAATCAGCTTAGACATATCGTCTCCTCGCTTCTTGCTGGGTTCTTGACATGATCTCTCTCTCTCTCTCTCTCTCTCTCTCTCTCTCTCTCTCTCTCTGTATGTTTTACAATGATTGAGCTCGCTGGGAAGAGGTGGGGGAAAGAATGAAGCAGCATCCCCCTGTCTGTTTTGCCGTGTGTGTGTGCGAGACACATTCCCATTTACTCCTGAGCAGTTCACTTGAAATGGCAATCGGGTGAAGGGGGGTGGAGAGGGGCAGCCCTGACTAAAAATAAATTATCAAAGGGTGCTGGAGGGGGGAAATTATGAGGCACATTCCTATTTACTCCTGAGCAGTTCTGGGAGGGGGGACAACTTCAGCTGATGATCGGGTGAAAGGGGAGGGGAGAGAGGTAGCAGAATCGGTTAACCAGGTCATTTCCGGCAGGTAACCCAGGTAACCAAAGGTGGGAGATTCTGGTGGGTGGGGAGAATAAAGGGAGGGAACCTGTTTGGGCAGTTCCTCCAGGACAAAGTGCATTACTTTCAGCAACATTTGCATGTGATTCTCCACATGTAAACAACTTTTAAATCACCTTGCATAGAGCCCGTCCTGTGCTTCGACGAATCTCATGTGTAGGTATTAGGCGTAAACACGATTGTCAGGAGATGTGCATAATAGGAGAATCTGGCGTCAAAGCAAACTCTTGTAGAGGGGACCTCTGACCTTGGAGCCTGGAGCCCAGAAATTGTGTTTCCCACCCCTGCCACTCCCCCTTGGAAATGGAGCACAGAGGTGGGAAAAGGGGCATTCCTGGGGGTGAGCAGGGGTGGAGACTGCTGCAGCGGCCATATGAGAATCCCATGGCTTCTACAGCCTCCTTCCCTCCCCATCCCTGAAACCTCCACTAGATGGGTGTGATTGCCTATCTTGCTTAAATGCAGAGCAGAAGTGCAATATGCCTGCTGCTCTGCATAGAATACTCATCGCTTTCACCCTAAAGGGTCCCACCCTAAAGGGTCTTTATTAAAATACTTCACAATAACATCCATTGACATCTGTTTCAAAAAGAAGTAATAGAATGGCTCCGTTCATGTGCCCATGGAAAGAAGATGTAATCTTCTGCTTTCAATTTTAAACTAACCACAGTTCCCATGACATCTGATCTAAGGAGACTGTGGTTTCTTTAAAGTATACTCAGTGAGAACAAGTCAGGATCAAAACATTGTTTCAGGTCCCAGCTTGTTTTGAAACCATAGTCCACACACAGCATGGTACCTAAGTAAGGACACAACAGAGAAGTGTAGTTAGTTTAAAGCTGAATGTTTCTGCCTCTCATGGATGCAAAAGAAGAGGAAAGGGGAAAGGGCAGTACACAAGGCTGAGGCTTGCTGTGGGTTTTTCCTCATAGCAGGAAACCATGGTTTCCCATTACATCTGAATGGAGCTAAGAGCTTTCTTCTTAAACTTCTGTGATCCAAAGTAAAATGTTCAGCACATACAGTTGCTTTACAGTTTCTTCTCATCCCATAGAGTGTCTATCTTCCAACTGCTCTTGAAACTCTCCCAAGTTCAAAAACGTCCCTGTCAAGTTCTTCATTGTGCGTAGGGAAAAGAATCTCTCCCGATGTAAATAGCTGGGCATGTCTGAGAGGCTTTATCTTTTCAAAATCTCTGCTTCTTAAGAGCAGAGGGGAAAACCCTGACATAAGATGGATGTAGGAAATAAATGCTGTCACTCTTTACATTTGCTTCAATGGCTGGGCCAGCGTGTGGCTGCTTCCCTGACTTGTCAGTGTCACTATCCACATGACTATGTAATGTATGATGTTCAAGCTTACAGACAAAAGTAAAGTGTGAGAGTTCTCTGAAGTTCTCAGAAATGTTCCAAGTTCCCAGAATATTTTTTGGACATGGAACTCAAAAAATTCTCCTGAGCCAATTTGAGGACTTGGGAACATATCACTCTCTAATCCCGCCAGAACCACTAACTCAAACTCAGTGCCCCTTCCTTAAAGATGAGTATAGTGGTGGGGGAAATGAGGGAGTTTTTCATTTTCCTATCAGAAGGAGTCCTTGGAAGAACTACATCTGATATGCAGGCAATGCAATACTCATGATACAGCACTCCAAAACCAAAACAAACGACCACTAGTAGTACATCCAGTTTATAACATTTTATGGATTTAAAATGTATTAAAAAATCTAAAAATGTATAGCTTTATTTTAAATATATATATACATATATTAACAGATTTTAAAATGTGAAATGTTTCAGTTTTTGGAGAACTATCGCTCTCATAGTTATAGGGCTCATCTACACCAAAGGGTGTAGAGGGAGGGAGGGGGAGGATCATGGTCTTACCTGTTTCCGCGATCCTACCCCAGCATCTAGACGGCTGTGCAATGTCCTGGAAGGGAAGAGGGACATTGTTGCCACTTTTTTTTTTTAAAGAGGAGCCGCATGTGGAAAACAAGGTAAGAACCCCCCCCCCATCAAACCCTGCACCCACCCCCCACCATCCTTGGGATGGCAAAATTGTTCTCCCCCTATGGGCATGGAGCCATCCCACATGGCTCCATGCCCGATTCAGGACCCAGGAGCGGTGGCCACACCAGCCGAGGTCCCCGGGACAGTTCTGGGAACACAAAAATATTGGGAAAACCCAGTTTTCTGTTATCCTGGGGTCATCCCTAGATCATCCCTGGCTGATCCCAGGATCCCCTGTGCGTCATATGGACACACAGGGACAACCTAGAGATGACCCTGGGATTAATGGCTGGTGTAGACATGGCCATAGTTATCCATCTTTTGGTGTGCTGTTAGGTGGCACAACACAGCAATGGGGAAGAAGGGGAAACATTTCCCTTCTCTCTTTTCCCCTTACCTACACTGCTGCTGTTGCTACCATCTAGCTTCAAAATGATGAAAGGAGAAGGGATAGCTTTGGGAGGTGGTGGGAATGGTTTGGGGGATAGAAGATGGCAACAGAAATGGTTGGGGGAGCTGGAAAATGGTCTCCCTTACTCCATTTTTTAAAAAAAAAAATCTCAATTTTGGATTTTAATAATGACAAATTTTAGGGCTTGTCAAACTTGCTTATTGTTTTGATGAATGTTTTATGTACACCCCCCAAATTAATTTCTGAGCTTGAACTCAGAGAATGTCATGGACATCTCTAATCACACATATCAGCTGAAGCACCTCCCATGATCTTCCAGTTTGTTAGAGAATACAGCAAGCTTCCCCAACTTGGTGCCCTCCAAATTCAACTCCCATCAGCCCCAGCCAGCATGGTCAGTGGTCAGAGATTATGGGAACTGAAGTTGAAAACATATGGAGGGCACCAAGTTGGGGAAGGATACACTACAGCTTGGCATATGAAGGGCAACTGGATTACCTGGGCAATCAGGTAAGTCTCCCTCTCTTCCAGTGCTGTGCTGTGACTCACTTACTCTGTGGCTATGCAAACAGCCACAGAAGGTGCAAATAATTTGCAAACAGCCACAGAAGATGAAAACAAATTGCTATCAGCCACAGAAGATTAAAATCAAATGCACCACTGGGTCTTTGTTTGGATGAGAATTTTCTATCCCACAGCCCCCACTCCCAATTTCTCTTTGAAGTATTGTTAATACTACAGCCTAACCCTAATTACTATAAACTTCGGCAGTGCATTTAAATGGATCCAGTGATTTCTGTATCCTTTCTGTTAGCTGTTTTTATCAGGTCCAGTATCTGATTGCAGCTCTCTTAGCTATCTAAATTGTTTTTAATTTGTATGTTAAAGATTTTATATTAAGTTTGTATGATCATGTATTGTGCTGTGTATTTTTATGAACTGCTCAGAGAGCTTTGGCTATTGGGCAGTATAGAAATGAAATGAAATCAATCAACCAATCAATAAAGAAATTATACATCCCTTCCTTCATTTTTCATCTATTCCTGCTGTCCAAAATGCTGCTCTAAAGATTATTTTCTCTCTTCTATACAAATGGGTTACTAAAAAATAAATAAAAATGAATTTCCAAATAGGAAAAACAGAAAGCGATGCTAAAAGAAACTGCATTATTCTCAGAAAGATATTCTCCAATTGCATCTGTGTCTTATAAAAATCCCCCTCTGCCAAAAGACTCAGGCATTTGATAGTAGCTTGCAATCCTGTAGGATTTTTTTCTTGATACTTTCTCAACCCTGCTGCTGATGTCATCCATGTTTGACGCCATTCTTCTCTGTTTCACAAGCTTTCTTAACGCTCTTTCAGATCCTGCTGGCTATGTCAGAGATCCTTAGCTCAGCAAGGAATCTAGAGGCCCACCTTGTTGGAAAGTTGGAAAAGAAGCAGGGATTTAGGTCAGTTTGTACTACAGCTATTTTAACTGGGAACAAGTCTTTGACCTGATCAGTCTCCAGCTTCAGTAGCTGTAATATTAGCAGAAGCCATTGTTGTTAGAAACATTGTTTCATGTTGGCTGATATGTTTTTAGTTCCTCAAAAGCCACATACATGGGAATTGCCTATTGCTTCACTGGGAAAAAATCTACATCCAAAAATAAAATTGGAGGATCCCTTCATTTAAGACTTCATTCAGCTAAATGTGTGTGTTTTAACCGTTATTCCCATTGTTTAAATGTTTCTGTAGTGGCTTTCAGACCTATTCAAAAATCCATATAGGTAATTGAGGAACAAATAGGACCATTGAAGAAATCGCACACTAGTTAAGTCAAGGATGCATCTGAGGGCTAATCTACACCTACACCTAATTGCAATGGGCGAGAGATGATTGCAATGGTTCCCTGCTTCTGCAATCGCCGCTCACGTGGCACACGCCAGGGAAGTTTCCCTCAATGTCGTTGTGGGAGGACATGTGTCCCCTGATGGCGCTTCTGCATGTGGATCAGGAGAAGGGCTAGGCAGCTGATGTGGCTATGTGGCTTTTTTGTATGAATCGGCAGGGATGTGCACAGATGCAAAATCACAGCTATGCATGGGGTGGATAGGAACTCTGGTGAATATGTGATGCTGCGTAGATGTTTGTGTTAAAAACACATGGTCAGTGCCAAAACACGCCGATAACCAAAAAAAAAAAGTGCCAAAAATGGTGGATGGGTCCACTCCCACACACCTCCGGAACTGTTGGACACGCCCCTGACAGTAGGTTGGCTGTTCGCTGAGCTGGGAATTTGCACCGAACAACAACAACTTTATGAAGGAGGGGCACACCAGCTTCAGGCTTCGGGATTGTAGCGAGACAGCCAAAAAACTGTGACAAAAGCAGTCAACGATATTCCTGAATAACTGAGGGGTCGACCCGAGATCACAGCAGGATCAACTGTGTGTCATGTAGCCCAGGAGGGATGACTTTGATATTATCCTGGAATAGGGTGACCATATTTTGGAAACCAAAAAGGAGGACAACATGGCCGCCCCTCCAAGGGGGCGTGCCCATCCAAACATGGCCTTGGTCACACGTCTGATTTCACAGCACATAATTAAACAAACTTGTACTACATAACATCTTAATGTTAAAATCACTGAAATAAAGAACAAGTGAGACATTCAAAGACATTTGTAGCTTTTGCTGTACTTTGAAGCTTTTGCCATACTCTGTGTGATACAGTCTCCCCTTCCCTCAGGTATCTTTTTTGACTGCAAATCCTTCACTGGATGACCATAGTCTCAACTTCCCTAACATTTAACACTCTTTCCCCATCACCTTTCTCAAATCCATACTTACAGATTCAGCATACTGCTACCACTGAATAAGTGCAGAAAAACCGAGTACAACAAACTAGCATTCAGAAAGAATATAAAATACTATCCCCCTGCAAACAAAAGCCATGGAACAAAATGGACTAACGGCTTCCCTCCTTTTATCCAAATATCTCCTGAATTTACACTGCCTCAGTGTGCAGAGAACAGGGACCCAAAGAAAACTGGCCAAAGAAACCTCAGAAACAGGTCCCATTGATTTCAACGAAGCTTACTCCCAGATAAATGAATATAGGATTGCAGCCACTTAACATCTGTGCATCTTTCTCTAGCAAGTGCAAGCCCCTTCTGTCAAGGACAACTGTGCACTCACAGAACCTGGCCTCATGGATCATGCAACCAGCAGGTGCTCTCCAGAAAGATGCTTTCAGAGCCTAGGAGATCCAGACACATTCAGACAAGACACACTATGCACTCACATATTATCTTGCTGGGACAGAACAATTCCCAGAATGACCAGATACAAAAGAGGACAGGGCTCTTGCAACTTTAATTGTTGTGATGAAGAGGGAATTTCACCAGGTTGGGGGGAGGGAGGAATCCACAAAGCCACACTGTAAAATAATCATAATCACAATCTCAAAGCCATACAGAAAAGAAATGTTTGGAACCAAGCTGAAAGTTGTGAGTACATATATCCCTTCGCATGTAGTATAATAATCATCATCACCTGCATCAGCACAAAAGCAGTTTTTGAGCCACATTTTTTTTAAAAAAATCATTATCATCCACACACACCTCACACACGGTCACCAAAGGCAATAAAAAATAAAATCTACATACCCCTGCATACCCACCCAAAGTGGGGGGAAACCCCACCCTTCCCCAAGACAATTTTTAAAAAAACTCCCCACACACACTTAACCAGGGGGGGGGAATAAAAATCCACCCCACACTCATCCAAAGCAAAATAATCATAATCATAATCATAATGGCTAAAAATAGAATACAAATCCACCACACACCAACATACTCACCCATGGCAAAACTGATAATAGTTTTTAAACTCACCCAAGGCAACCCACTCTCTACACACATTCACCCAATTAAGAGTCTATCTACACTACTGCTATAATTTATTTATTTATTTATTTATTTATTACATTTGTATACCGCCCCATAGCCGAAGCTCTCTGGGCGGTTTACATAGGATTAAAAACAATTAAAAACAATATACAAAAATTAAAACAGCAAAAACATACAACATACACACAATCTGTACATTTAAAACCACTTCAACACTTCAAAAAACTACAAAAACAAAACAAAACAAAACCAGGCTCCTCAGATATTGCCAAATGCCTGAGAGAAGAGGAAAGTCTTGACCTGGCGCCGAAAAGATAACAATGTTGGCGCCAGGCGGGCCTCGTCGGGGAGATCGTTCCACAATTGGGGAGCCACCACAGAGAAGGCCCTCTCTCTTGTTGCCGACCTCCGAGCTTCCCTCGGAGGAGGCACTCGGAGGAGGGCCTTAGATGTTGAACGTAGTGTTCGGGTAGGTTCATGTCGGGAAAGGCGTTCCATCAGGTATTGTGGTCCCAAGCCGTGTAAGGCTTTATAGGTTAAAACCAGCACCTTGAACCGGGCTCGGAAACATACAGGCAGCCAATGCAAGTGGGCCAGAGTAGGTCTTATATGTTCGAACCTACTGGTTCCAGTTATCAATCTGGCCGCTGCATTTTGCACAAGCTGCAGCTTCCGAACCACCTTCAAAGGCAGCCCCACGTAGAGTGCATTGCAGTAATCTAACTTGGAGGTTACCAGAGCATGGACAACTGAAGCCAGGTTATCCCTGTCCAGATAGGGACGTAGCTGGGCCACCAACCGAAGTTGGTAGAAGGCACTCCGTGCCACTGAGGCCACCTGCGCCTCAAGTGACAGAGATGGTTCTAGGAGAACCCCCAAGCTACGAACCCGCTCCTTCAAGGGGAGTGCAACCCCATCCAGAACAGGTTGAACACCCTCCATCCGGTCAGCGGAACCACCCACCAACAGCGTCTCAGTCTTGTCTGGATTGAGTTTCAGTTTATTAGCCCTCATCCAGTCCATTGTCGCAGCCAGGCACTGGTTCAGCACATCCACAGCCTCACCTGATGAAGATGAAAAGGAGAAATAGAGCTGCGTGTCATCAGCGTACTGATGACAACGCACTCCAAAACTCCGGATGACTGCACTCAACGGTTTCATGTAGATATTGAACAGCATGGGGGACAAAACTGACCCCTGCGGAACCCCATACTGGAGAATCCACGGGGCCGAGCAATGTTCCCCAAGCACCACCTTCTGGAGCCGACCCACCAAGTAGGAGCAGAACCACTGCAATGCAGTGCCTCCCACTCCCAACTCAGCCAGTCGTCCCAGAAGGATACCATGGTCGATGGTATCGAAAGCCGCTGAGAGATCAAGGAGAATCAACAGAGTCACACTCCCCCTGTCTTTCTCCCGACATAGGTCATCATACAGGGCGACCAAGGCTGTTTCTGTACCAAAACCAGGCCTGAAACCCGACTGAAATGGATCCAGATAATCAGTCTTAAATGGTTTAAAACGGTTTATAACAGTTTTGAGAACTGTTGGGGCCCAGGACACGCTCCACAGACAGTTTTCAAAACGTTTCCAAAGTGTTTTATCCTGCATGTGTAGATAGGCTCTAATTCATCAAAATCAGTACCCAAAGAATGGATAGAAAATCAGTAACAACTTATTTCATCATTGCAGCCAGAGATAAAATCCAATCTACCCCCCAACACCCCACTAGACTTAGATTGCAGCTAGAGACAGTTCATTTGGCCTGCATTACTTTAACACACACACACCACACACACAGGCGCACACAGGAGCAGCAATTCCCAGGTGGGCGCAGAGCGGAGGAATGTGCCAGTCCTTGTATTTTAAAAAGGGGGGAGATTAAGTTGAGGTAGCGCACTAGGTTAAAAAAGTCAGTTGAAGCCAAACCGTATTACCTGGTGGTTGGAGGGGATGAGGCACCCTCAGTGTAAAGCCCCCCTCTCTCTAGGTCTAGGGAGCAGGAAAATAAAATACCATCAGCCGCCCCAGCAGCCCCACTGGCCAGGACCTGGCTAAGCAAACAGGGAGGGACCACGTCGGCCCAGGTGGAAGCGAACCCAGGCAGCGGCTGCAGTCGTAATAACCCACATGCTGGCTGGAGGCCCGAGCGCCGGGAAGAAGCCCGAGTAGCGGCTGAATCAAGGCGCGGCTGTGGAAGACGAGGAGGAGGACGGGGAAGGCGGCGCTGGCTGGAGGCCCAGGCGCCGGCGGGAGCAAGTTTGGGCGAGCCGCATGCAGTGCACGCGGAGGCTGAAAACAGAGGGGAGCTGAACAAAGAGCAACCAAATCGCCATGTGCTCATAAAAACGGGGAGGAGGCGCCCTAACTGGCCCGGGCAGGTGCAAGGTGAGCCACGAGCACCGCCGCTGCTTTACCTCCTCCGCTGCCGCTTCTCTCTTCATGCCCCACTGCTTCAGTGTCCTCCTCTGCTGCTTCTCCACCACCAATTCTCCGCTGCTGCTGCCACTGCCACCGATTCTCCTCGGTTCTCCTCCTCCTCCTCCTCCTCCTCCTCCTCCTCCGTCTGTCTTCTTCTTCTTCTCCTCTGTCTGTCTTCTTCTCTTCCTCCGTCTGTCTTCTTCTTCTTCTCCTCCTCCTCTGCCGTTGCCGCTCTCATCGCAGCAGCCCGGGCCCTGCTGCTGCTTCTGCTGTAAAAAGCCCCTGATCGGCCCGGGGAAGGGGCTAGAACGACGCGCACCCGGAAGTGCGGGCGCGCGTCGTTCTGGCCTCTTCCCTCGCCGATCTGGGCCTTGTTCTTGGCCAGCGCAACCGCGCTAGCCAAGAACAAGGCCCGGATGGCGGAGGGGGGGGGAAGCCAGAACGACGCGCACCCGGAAGTGCGGGCGCGCGTCGTTCCGGCCTCTTCCCTCGTCGATCTGGGCCTTGTTCTTGGCCAGCGCAACCACGCTAGCCAAGAACAAGGCCCGGATGTCGAAGGGGGGGTGAAGCCAGAACGACGCGCACCCGGAAGTGCGGGCGCGCATCTTTCCGGCCTCTTCCCTCGTCGATCTAAGCCTTGTTCTTGGCCAGCGCAACCGCGCTAGCCAAGAACAAGGCCCAGATGGCACGGGAGAGGCCCAATTTTTCCGGACTTTGGGGGATATTTTAAAATTCCCCCCCGGACTCAAATTTGGCCCCTTTTCCCGAACATGTCCGGGGGGATCTGGACGTCTGGTCACCCTGTCCTGGAACAGCTGGTGTAGACACAGCTTGAGTGTGTTCAGGACTAACAATACATATAAGATTTAGCTAAATTCAAGGTCTACAATATAATACAGAGAGTGTTTTGCTTAATACTGTTGATACCAAAGAGCCTAACAGTGTAACTCTATACATGTCTATTCAGAAATAAGTTCTATTGAGTTCAATGGAGCTTACTCCCAGGTAACTGTGAGAATTGAAGACTAAGTTTTTCTCTTGGAATGTTAGCTTGCATAGAGAAAATCACTACTTACCTAATCCATATAGAAAAAACTGATTTTAGACTATCATTAATGCAGTACTTTACTATTGCTGCACATCATCTACTACTTTCGGAATCTCCTCTACACACCAATCCATTCCACAGTGAACTAGTGGATGGAGCATGTGAAGAGGACTTAAGTGTAACATTAATCTATGATAGAATCAAGGACAGTATAAGAATTGAAAGTTGGCAGGTAATTAATTCAGGCCAAATTGGAGCTTGGGAGGCCCATTTTCATAAAACACTTAATGAAAGTAAACCAGAAAAATCAGTTACTCCAGTGATAGCACCTACAGATAATTTTCAAAGTTGGGTGCCTGTTTCCACTGAAGAAACAGAACAACTGATATAGTGCTTGAAGAATGCAAAACATCTAGGAAATGATTTTATCCTACCAGAATTTTGAAGTCTACGCTAGGCAATGGTCTAAATTGTTAGCTCCTTTTTTACAGTGATAAACAAGTCATGATGGTTACCCAAGGGATAGATATATAAGAAAGGTGATAAACCAGACTCCATGATTTATAGACTGATCTCCCTGCATTCAGTCATGACATGAGTAAATTATATGTGCAGTATGTGCTGCTAAAGCCAAAGGTCTTGAGGAAACAAACATACTGCCCCAGCAAAATAGAGTTACAGAAAGAAACACAACTTTTGTTTTTTAATGTCTCAATTTATCCATAAATATGTATTTTAGACTGTTTGATTTGAAGGCAGGCTGTGAATTGGTCAGTAGGGAACATCTGACAGAAAAATTGTCCCAAACAAATTTAGATGGCAGATTGCTCTACTCAATTGTTATAGTCCAATATATTTAGGAGGGAGGTTAATTACTCTCCTGCTGTATGCAGAGAATATGGTCCATAACCTAGGGTGACCAGATAAAATCCAGGTCAGGGCTCCTGTAACTTTAACAGTTGTAGAGAAAAGGGAATTTCAGCCAGTGTCATTTGTATGCAATTAGTTCCTGGTGAAATTCCCTCTTCATCACAACAGTTAAAGGTGCAGGCACTATACTAGAGTGACCAGATACAAAAGAAGGCAGGGCCCCTGCACCTTTAACTGTTGTGATGAAGAGGGGATTTCACCAGGAACTAATTGCATACAAATGACACTGGCTGAAATTCCCTTGTCTCTACAACTGTTAAAGTTATATGAGCCGTGACCTGGATTTTATCTGGTCACCCTACCATAACCTGTTTCACTGCTGCCCACTGTGACTTGTTTATGTTTAATTTTCAAAATGGCTGCCAGCATGTGCTGACTTGTGCTGCAGCCCATTGTGGCTTAAATAAGCCATTCTGGGCTATTTGATCATGCAAAACAGCACTTTGTATCCTCCTTGCAAGGGGTTTTGAGGAAGATGAGGTTTTTGCAGCTTCTGTACTGTACACGCGAATTGTTAATAACTATTAATTGTGATAAAATAGGCTGACCATATGAAAAGGAGGACACGGCTCCTGTATCTTTAACAGTTTCATAGAAAATGGAATTTCAATAGGTGTCATTTGTATATATGCAGAACCTGGTGAAATTTCCTCATCATCACAAAATTAAAGCTGCAGAAGCCTTGCCCTCTTTTGTATCTGGTCACTCTAGTATAGCTCCTGCAGCTTTAACTGTTGAGATGAAAAAGGAATTTCACCATGTTCTGTATGCATACAAACGATACCTGCCGATATTCCCTGTCTTTTGCAACTGTTAAAGATACAGGAGCCCTGTCCTCCTTTTCATATGGTCAGCCTAGATAAAATGTAGATTATGGTTGGAAAAGATTCATAACCCATAGTGGACTGTGAATGGGAAACCAATTGCCCAAATCAAGCAATTTAAATATCTAGGGATTACTTTCAAGGTCCTTTAAAGTTTAAGGAGCTTTAAAATGCATGTAGAATCAGCTAGAGAAAATCATGGCTGAAAAATTACAGGATCGATCAACTTTTATTTTGGCAAAAAGCCATTTAATTCTGCCTGTACTTAAAGTTTTTCAGGCAAAAGCAGTGGGACAGTTGTTTTATGGAGTACAGTCTTGGGGGATTTTGGATTTGTGAAGGATTGAGGGCCAAAACAAACATTATATCTAGCAACTGCATCTCCCCCACCCTTGATCAGGAACTTAAAAGCCCCCTATCTTCCACACCAGGGTCCCAATCCAGTTTGGGCCTCCTCTGTCTACTACTCTAGAGTAAAAATGATAAAAGGAAGGTAATTGCTAGATAAGGATTAAGGGTGCAATCCTATGCATTTTTAGGCAGGAAAAAGTCCTAAAACTGGGTAGGAAATGTTGGGAGCTGTCAGACTTTTTCCTGACTAAATATACATAGGATTGCACCCTTGAAGTAATGTCTGTTTTGGCCCTGAATCTATTCAAAATTAATATTTGGGGACAACAGTAAGCCATCTTCCTCTTTATGAACTGCACTTCATTTCCAAACAGCAGTTAATTACCAGATAATAGGTGATATTCAATCATATATAGAGAGGGGCTTATTTATTTATTTATTGCATTTCTATACCGCCCAATAGCCGAAGCTCTCTGGGCAGTTTACAAAAATTAAAACCATGAAAACAATTCAAAATATAAAACATCGACAGTATAAAAACATAATATAAAATACAGTGTAAACACACAATCAGGATAAAACCGAGCAGCCATGAGGAAATTAATACAGATTTAAAGTAAAAATTCAAACAGCAAGGCTAAATATTAAACTGATGAAGTGTTAAAATACTGGGGGGAAAAAAAAGTCTTAACCTGGCATCTAAAAGAGTATAATGTAGGTGCCAGGCAAACCTCTCTAGGGAGCTCAATCCACAGCTGGGGTGCCACAGCAGAGAAGGCCCTCCTCCTTGATAGCCACTTGCCTCACTTCTTTTGGCAGGGGCTCACAGAGAAGGACCCCTGAAGATGATCTTAGGGTCCAGGCAGGTACATATAGGAAGAGGCGTTCCTTCAGATAACCTGGCCTCAAGCTGTTTAGGGCTTTGAATGTTAATACTAGCACTTTGAATCTGAACAGGATCTGGACCGGCAACCAGTGAAACTGGAAAAGGATTGGTGTAATGTGGTCTCATTGGCCAATTCCCATTAACAGTCTGGCTGCACTGTTTTGTGCCACCTGAAGTTTCCAGATCATTTTCAAAGGCAGCCCCATGTATAACACATTGCAATAATCCAGATGAGAGATTATCAGAGCATGAATAACTGTAGCTAGGCTATCTTTGTCCAGATAAGGGCGCAGTTGGTATATCAACCTAAGTTGATAAAAAGTGTTCCCTGCCACTGAGTCCACCTGTGCCTCAAGTGACATTTCTGGATCCAAACTATGAACCCGATCCTTTAGGGGAAGTGCAACCCCATACAGAACAGGGTGAACATCACATAGCCAGACAGACGAACCAGCCACAAACAGTACCTCCTCCTTGTCTGGATTGAGTCTCAGTTTGTTGGTCCTTATCTAGTCCATTACTGTGCCAAGGCACTGATTCAGAACAACCGCTGCCTCACCAGGGTTTGATGAAAAGGAGAGAAAGAGCTGGGTGTCATCCGCATATTGATGACACCTCAGCCTACATCTCCACATAATTTCTCCTAGAGGCTTCATGTAAATGTTGAACAGCATAGGGAATAAAATAGAACCCTGTGGAACCCCATGGCCTAGGTGCCATAGCACAGAGCAATACCCCCCCCCCCCAGCACCACCTTCTGGAATCAACCATCCAACTAGGAGCGGAACCACTGCAACACAGTGCCTCCAACTCCCAGCCCAGACAACCTATCCAGAAGGATACCATGGTCAAAGGTATCAAAGGCCGCTGCAAGGTCCAAGAGAATCAACAGGGTCACACTCCTCCTGTCACTCTCCCTTTTGTAATGAATGTTATAGTTGTTATTATGGAAAATATCCTTCCCCAACCAAATGGGACATATTACTTCGGATAAAAAGTTATTAAAAATAAATAAATATAACAACAAGCAGCAGCAGCACATTCCATTGGTATATCTAATACGTATGCAATAGGGATGTGTATTGTATCGTTAAAATGTACGATAACAATACGATAAGGTCGTTATCGTACATGTGTTTAATGATGACAATACGATAGAAAAACCTACGATAATCATCAGAAACGATAATTTTTGGGCGATTTTATCGTTTTATCGGACTGCCATATAAATATACCTATAACTTCTGTATTTTAAAAGTTAGAGGCTTGAAACTTGGTCACAGTGCTTAGGGGGTATGCCTAAGTATGTGTATGAAATTTGAGATCGATCCCTCCAACCCTCGAGTTTATATTAATTTTTTTAAGATAGTTTCCGTTCTGACAGGTCTGGCGAGCTGTCATTCTGATCTGTCAGAATGGAAACAATCTTTAATAAATTCATATAAAATCAAGAGTTGGAGGGATCGATCTCAAATTTGGCACATATGTGTAGCACATATTATCGTAGGATTTTCTATCGTAACGTTATCAGTGATTTTAACAATATGATACACATCCCTAGAAAATATAAATTAGGAATGCTTAGGAGAATTGTTCTTATAAATTTCCATGTGAAATGACGTAAGGACTGAATTTATTAAAGATCAGTTCATTTCTGACAGATCAGAATGACAGCTCGCTACGTGCATTCATTCAGACCTGTCAGAACGGAAATGATCTTTAAAAAATTCATATACAATTGAAGGTTGGAGAAATCTATCTCAAATTGCATACACATACTTAGGCATACCCCATAAGCACTGTGACCAAGTTTCAAGCCTCTAACTTTTAAAATACAGAAGTTATAGGCATTTTTCTTTAAAAATAGGGATGCAAAAAATATCATTTTTTCACGATAATTATCGTGAAGACTATACGGTTCACCTACGATATGAATGAAGATGATATTTTGTTTGGTCCGAAATGATGATAATGATAAACGACGATATTTTTTTGAGTGCACACCCCTAGTATGCAATATGTTTTACAACAACCTTCCCCAACCTGCTGCCCTCTGTATGTGTCAGGCTACAACTCCCAGCATGGTCATGATTGGCTGCAGTATGGTGGGAATTGCAGTCCAATACATCTGGAGGGCACCAGATTGGGGAAAATTGAGATAAAATATATTGAATAGATATTGGATATAGTAATGGAATGTATTTAGCGTCTGAAGAGAAAACAACACTTGTTACATTATACTAAATTGCCCTGAAAAAGGACATGTGTATGGTCCAAAACACATTGGAACTTTTTTCTTTCATTGACTAAAGCACCTTTTTCATCTACCCCGGTGCTTTTGCCTTTTTGGTATTCCTTGTGGGGTTTACGTTTGTTGGCTTCAGTCATGTAGCACACATGGTAGTCTTGGGCAACTTACTTTCGCTCAGAGTAACATTTCAGAAAATTGTTCTGAGACTACAATGGGAAAAATAGGATAGATTGCAACACATCCTGAGGCTATGTGGTAGAATGAGAAAGGAAATTCTCATGCATTCAGTGATTCTCATGCATAGCAATTACAAGCTGACACAAACTCTTTCTTTTTCAGGTTGAAAACCATTGGCATTATATGTAAATCATGCTTCTTTTAAAACCATGCTTTAGTTATATACAGTATTTATATGTTGCCCAATAATGAAAGGTCTCTGCTTGGGCAGCTTACAATACAGTAAAACTATTACATACAAAATTAAAACCATAAAATCTAAATACAGTAATAAAACTAGTAGCAGAGAATAAAGCAATATAATAAAACTCACACCAACACCAAAAATGTCTGAAATCTCAAAACTCTAGAAATAACAAATCTATTAATCAAACTGGTTTTAAGATTAGCACATTCTGCTTACTTTCCTCAGATATTATTTTGCTAGACTGTTTACAGAGCTTTGAAACATTTTTTTTCCTTTCTTCCATGTATATAACTAAGAGGCTATAATATATCTGAGTAGGCCTGAGGCCCAGCTTTGTCAAAGGCCTACAAAGGAATACTGTCTGGTGACAAGTTTTAAAGTGGGAGAAGGAGAAACACACACACACACACACACACACAGAGAGAGAGAGAGAGAGAGAGAGAGAGAGAATCACTTTTAATATTTCCAGATGTGGCCTGGATCAGATAAATTCAATTTTGATTATTTATTTATTATTTATTGCATTTATATACCACCCCATAGCCGAAGCTCTCTGGGATTGGTCTGGAAAACATCAAACTCAGATTGGGTGGGGGTTCTAGGTAGGTGGAAAAGGGGATTTGACAGGACAGTTGGGTTGGGGTGCAATCCAGTGCACATTTGATAGGAAAACGTATTATGATGCCCAGCATTCCCCTGCCAGCCAGCAGAAAAAGTTGTAGGGCTTCTTTCCTGTCTAAACCTGCATAGGAATGCACCCTTAGTCAGGGGATAGTCAGTTAGTGAGGGAGAAAGTCTGTGGTCAGTGTGTGTTGTGGGATAGACGGACTGGAGCAAGGCTGGGAGAAGGTAGACAGCTGAGGCTTGAATATTAAGCTATTCCTTCTCTGTGATATAACCATATGTGGCTGATGAAGATCAGGAGCAGGGAGCAGGTGGCTTTGTTATGCCAGGAGGCTTCCCTAAGATCTCACTAGAAAGAAGTTACACAAGCAGGCATTACAAATCAGATAAACTGTCCAAGCAGCCAGTGGTACCTATGGGAATCAGATGAAGACTGTACCCAAGAGCTGGACCTCAATGCACGTGTATTTGGCTAGAGTGGAGGTTTCGGAAATTTGGCCTGAGGTAAAATAAGTCATTAAGAGGCTAGTATTAGCAACAGTGTCTCTTGAGTCCTTAACAAGTGTCAGTAAGCATTCTTTTGAAAACCCTAAAGTAAATATTAGCATTCCTTTATGTACAAAATATCCCTTTAATAACTTAATTTGTTTAATACTTCATCTTGTCTCTTGTGTTGGTGCCCATCTCACACCTAAGCCCCTTATATCAAACTACTAGGAAGTTTTAAAGTGTTCTTGGAGAATTGGTGGCAGATGAAAAGGCTCAACTTGTAGAATTCTGGATTATAATAGCAGAGAGTTCATTAGTCCTGGAAAATAAGCATTCACTAAATAAAAATAAGAAACTCCTTAGGTGAAAGAGTAAAGAAACTCCAGTGAATGGACCGTTTTCCCATAACATTCTGCTTACTACCTTCAGTTATTATTTTGCTAGAATTGTACTTACAGCAGTCACAGAGTTTTGAAAAAAAATCCCTCTCACACAGGCTGAGAGGTATCCTGAAGTCAAACTCATTCACAGGTTGGGTCTAAGCCTGAAGGTGTGTGAGTTGCACAAAAGCTTCCAACATGCCCCCGATGGACAGTGAATTTGATCCAGGTCTACCTCGTCCAGATCCATCACTCTTTTTATTCTATCACACTAGCCGTCTTTTGCTTGCTTGGTAGGTTATTAGCCCTTTTATGTGTATTTTTACACTTTAGGGTACATGTTGGTCACATCTTTTCCTGCCATTATAAATGTTACACTGATTTTGCTTTGTTTTTATTACAGTTATTTGAAAAGGAAGCTGAGCTCCAGGACTTCTGTGGCACAAGATTAAAAATAGCACCAAATATTGTGGAGCTTCTGACAAAATTACAAATGTTGGCTCTGCTGCAAGTAAAATCAAGTACTAAGTGAATTCAAGTTGTCTTTCTTTTCTTGTGTTCTTGCAGCCCAAGAACATGCACCTGCTCCATTCACATGATCTCTGTTGGCAAATAATACACATTTAGAACAAAAGAGAGAAAGAATGAAGAAGAGGCTGGGATGTGCAGTAGAATCTTTCGCTTGCATTTTCATTATTCTCCTTTAAACAGAGGTGGTCAGAGAAACACACCCAGCAGATCTGGATTTTATTTATTTTTTGAAACTAATTTAATTTAGAAAATCCAGCATAGTAAGCAGCAGGACTGGGATCAGCTTTTAGTGGTGGTATTGGGGGGGGGGGGGAGCAAAGTGCTTCACTGGCTACTCCCCACATCACCCTGGACAAGCTTATCAGGTGGTGTGCAATAGCAGGGATGTGCGTCCTTCTTTTCTTTGTTTCCTTTTAAAATTTGAAAAGGAAAACTGGTAGAGCTGGATCAAGTAGGGTGGCAGGTCAGTAGTGCTCGTAAGTATGGAGACAGGCTTCAACCACTCACCATCTCCAATGCTGCAATTATTTTCTTTAGAACTTCTAAAGAAATCGTCTTCACAATTTCATTTGTGAGGTATATCATGAATATTTCCATTTGATAGATAAAGAAATATGGCTGAAAGTGACTTGCTCAAGCAAACTAGTGAGTTCCTGGAGGAGTAGCAATGTGAATTTCCTAGTGCTTCTAGGAAATTAAGGTGACCTGCCCCATGCTCGTTCCTTTCCCTTTTTTTTAATATAATGATTTTACATGTATGAATGAGCCAAGGATGACCCTGGGGGTGGGGGAAGAAAAGCTTCATCCCGATGGCATAGAAATGTGAAGCTATCCTAGATGTACATCACTAAGCACTTTTATCATTGCAAATATCTGAACGTTATGACATGCATGAGTAATCTCCACGGAAGTAAATCAGTAGACATGTATTGGATTGCATTAACAGCATAACCTATGGATATCTACTGAGAAGTATGCTCCAATTATAACTCAGGTGGGTTGGACAGCTGGAACCCATGGACAGCTTTCATGTGGCCCACTTTCATGTGGCCAGTCAGGCAAGCAGAGTATTTTGAAAGCACTTCCCTGTCTGGGTGCTGAAGGGAGGAGGAAGGAAAAGGAAGGTATATATGGGGATGGGAGAGAGAAGGGTTGGTCCCACCCACTGGCAGGTCTGGCTCCACCCATCACCAGCATGCAGCATCTGAATATTACCCCTGAAGCATGCAGCCAAACTGGTTCCCTGCCACTAGTGTATAGGATTTCAGTTTAAGATGTTAGGGGTCCCAGCAATCAAATTAGAACCCTAATCGTGTGCACCATCACTGTTCTGTTCTAAATATATGCCTGGAAGAGTGAGCTCTGGCCTTCAAGATTAGCATCTAAACTGCAATACCAGCAAATTAATCCCAAGTCCAATGCTAGAATGGCAGCCCTTGTAAAGCCTGGCCCTGAGAATTAGCTTTTTCCTGAGTCTAAGCAACTTGCCTGTATTGTGAAGACACTGCCTAGGTGGTGATTGTTACTATTCAAGGAATGACCATGGGCAGCAGACTGAAGTGAGCCGACAGCCAGAAGACAGACTGTGCTGTCAGTAGACTGTGACAAGCCAGTAATCAGGAGGACTGAAGGGCAAATGAGGAGACAGGGTTGAGGTATAAGCCAGAAGTCAGGATGAACAAGCGAGTCAGGATCAAAGGACAAACCAGGAGGTAGAATCAAGGAGCAACCCAGAATCAAACAGCAAGTTAGAACTTGAGGACACAGTAGGAAGCATGACCAAAGTCTAACAAATGTTACAGAAAACTCAGGAGAATTCCGTGTAAATAGAAAACCCTCTATAATCCCTCATGCCCAGAGGGATCCAATGTCCAACCTGGATGGGCAGTGCCAGTCCAAAGGTACTTCACTGAGACGGTTGTCTCCTGTAGTTCACTGGTTCACCACATAGGGCTGCTGCACATGGATCCGCATCTCCTGACAAGTATCCTGGATTGTTAAACCTACTTGACTTGGTTCACATTTATTTATGGCCTTTTGGGTCTTCATCTGCTCTCCGTGGAACTTGAGCTTGCCTGAGCGAAATTAAAATGGACTCCCCAAATTCTCTAGCCTATTTGTCTAGTTTCATTGACTTTAGAAGTCACGGTCCACTACTGGTGATGTGCTTTTCTGAGCCTTGTGTTTTGAGATTATTTTTGTGGCTGTCTTTTTGTCCACAAAGGTTCTATTTTTCACAAGGAGTATTGCCAGCATTGAAGGTACTTTTTAAATATTATAGGGCTAATAACTTACATGCATTTCATTCAGGTTCCCTTGCAGTCACCTTTCCTCAATGAAAAGGTTTAATTATTTCCCTTAATTGCCTAGCATTGATGATATTAATAAGCTGATATGGAGACAAGGTGGAAAACAATGCATGTAATCCTGGGTTTCACATTTCAGCATGCAAGGTTTGGGCTAATTGCTCTGAACCAATTCCCAAGGTGTGTTGCTTAATTCAGTTCTTGCTTCTCTTAAATCTCTTGTGAGACAAAATGGTTCACACAAAGGAACTGACAGCATGATCTGGCACAGATCTAATCTGAAGCAGGAATGTGCTCATCAGCAACATTTAAGCTCATCAAGGTTCTCTGACTTCCACCTTAAAGCTCATTCTGACTTGTATCTGTATCTAGTTGGATTTCTTTTTTCTTGCATGAAACATTGTGCATATTTTATCCATATTTTTCAAACCGTATGTATCAATTATGCATATTTTCAATGTATGCATTTTTCTCCAATTGAGTAAAGGCTGTTTGTGCACATTTTTCAAAAAGTTTTTTTCATGCATATTTCTTTTTGTTGTTGTTGTTGTTCTGTGAATTGCATCACAAACTCTGAAATGTTTGGACTTCAACCAGAGATTGTGATCGGGTTCATGAGGTACAAACAGGGTGAATTCTGGTCAAAAATGAACAGAAACAAATTCGCTTACAACCCTACTCAGAAGAAAGTCCCATGGAATACCATAAGGCTTACTCCAAGGTAATGGTTTATAAGATAGCAGGCTACATTTCTGGTGCATGCTGATATTACATCCTTATTCAGTAGACTTCATATATATCTCTATATCTAATATATCTTTTTCCTTTTGGGTGGGCTATGCGGTTAAGAGTCTCCATTTTCAAGGTATTTTTTAGGTTTAACTTCACAGCTATAGTGTACAAGAACTGTATTGCATTAGTACAGAACATGATTTACAGTAACTATTTACAGCTGCATCAATATGTGTGGTTTTTATAATGGGGCTGGAGGAAATGAATACATGCATAGCCGAGTACAGAAAGAACAGCCTTTGATGGGTTCCCCCCTCCCACTAGCACTTTTAAATTCTGGGAAGGAAGACTAGAATGATTGAACAGGATAAGGAAATGAAATAAAAGGAAATCAGCGTGAAAGAAGATCAGAAAGATAATAAGAGAGTGGGTTACAGGACGAGCATTGGAGGGCAGGAGAAAAATTGGTTTAAAAGGAAGTGTTTAAATTAAAGTACCTATGGCTTAAGAAAGGTATGCTTCAAAAGTGAAGCAACACTACCCAGAGCTGCAACATTAACTTCCATGTCGATTTGACCTTCATATAAGAAATATATTTCTTTTACCTAGGAGCCATAAGACAGCTGAATCTGAATTTCTTTTTATAATAGGCTCTAAAGCCAGTTTACATAGGCTGACCATATGAAAAGGAGGACAGGGCTCCTGTAACTTTAACAGTTGTAGAGAAAAGGGAATTTCAGCCAGTGTCATTTGTATGCAATTAGTTCCTGGTGAAATTCCCTCTTCATCACAAGAGTTAAAGTTGCAGACACTATACTAGAGTGACCATATACAAAAGAAGGCAGGGCCCCTGCAACTTTAACTGGTGTGATGAAGAGGGAATTTCACCAGGAACTAATTGCATACAAATGACACTGGCTGAAATTCCCTTTTCTCTACAACTGTTAAAGTTACAGGAGCCCTGTCCTCCTATTCATATGGTCAGCCTAGTTTACATGATTATGAATGTATTTCACATAGTCAGGGATGTATGAGAATTTTGGTTTTGCTCTTAAAACATGCAAGCAGGTCCATTCAGGTTCTGAATATGAGCATGAGCAAATGTCTACTGAAAATATTGGTCAATTGCCCAGGTCGATTAGCTCAAATTTCCTAATTTTGTGCAAATTTCCTCCGTAGCATTTTCACCCAGTAGATACATGCATTTCTAATCACCTCTCTTGATAGCAATGGGGTGGTGGTGGAATTAGCTATGCCAGTTTGAGGGATGGTGTAGCAGATGGGCCTAGATTAGACCGGCCTGGGATAAGGGATCCAGTGTATCCAAAACCAGCTCCACCCTACACAAGCAGAATTCGGGCCATTCTGCCTACTACTCCCAGTTGGAGAACGGCTAGCATAGGGTGACCATATGAAAAGGAGGACAGGGCTCCTGTATCTTTAATAGTTGTATAGAAAAGGGAATTTCAGCAGGTGTCCTTTGTATGCATGCAGCAGCTGGTAAAATTCCCTCTTCATCACCACAGTTGAAGATGCAGGAGCCCTGCTCTCTTTTGTATCTGGTCACTCTAGTACAGCTAGAATGATGAAGAAAGAATTTCACCAGGTGCTGCATGCATACAGATGGCACCTGCTGAAATTCCATTTTCTATGCAACTATTACAAATACAGGAGCCCAGTCCTCCTTTTCATATGGTACTCCTAAATGGCTAGTAGCAGGATTCTCTCCCCAGCAACACCAGAGCTGCAGCTCTGCCAGTAGAGTTATCAACATTTAGTGGTATGAAGAAACACTGTCATATAATGTTGCATTCACAAAGACAGAACACATCTCAGGAAGCTAGAAAAATTGCTTAATTCTTAACAAAGCCCATTGTGCTTTGGCCCAGATTTGCTTGGGAGCCTTCCTCAGGAGTATATTTAAACTAGCCTCCCGACAACTCTGGAAGATATACTGTATCTCATATATTCAGTAATTGGGAGGGCTAGTTCTCTGAAGGCTATTTTAAATGAACTATGTTTGGAGTTTGTATTTGGAGGGGAGGAGGAAGAAGACTGTTTGGATAATGGAATATAAAAGTAAGTGGGACGGGGAGTTGGAAGGAGCATGAAATGACACTTGGGGCAAGAATTTGATCAGTTGACTAAATTGGAAGGAGGATGAAAGAGAACAGGGTGAAAGAAATTAGCTGGGTGGGAATGGGTTTATGACAGGGGAAACCTTTTTCAACCTGTGACCAAATTCCATTTCAGAAAAGGCCTTCTAGAGGGAGGTGAGTAGGCTGACCAGATAAAATCCAGGTCAGGGCTCATGTAATTTTAACAGTTGTAGAGAAAAGGGAATTTCAGCCAGAATCATTTGTATGCAATTAGTTCCTGGTGAAATTCCCTTTTCATCACAACAGTTAAAGGTGCAGGCACTATACAAGAGTGGCCATATACAAAAGAAGGCAGGGCCCCTGCAACTTTAACTGTTGTGATGAAGAGGGAATTTCACCAGGAACTAATTGCATACAAATGACTCTGTCTGAAATTCCCTTTTCTCTACAACTGTTAAAGATACATGAGCCCTGACCTGGATTTTATCTGGTCACTCTAGAGGTGAGGCCACAGACAAAAGATGCTGTGGCTGAAAAATCCAACCCAAATTCCATTATAATGGCTGAGTTTGGTCGACACATTAAGCAATGGAGGGGAAATAGTCTACGGACGGAGGGCAAATTCTGTGGCTGCCTTTGGGCGACACGGAAGTGCTGTCCGTCGAGAGGACTGTCTCCTCTCTGTTGCTTAGTTGTCTCTACCCCCCCACCTCTGCTCCCTCCCTGCTGAATGGCGGTGCTGGAGAGGCCTTACCTTATTGGCACAGCCATTACGGGGGTGCAGCAGAGACGAGGCTCCTAGTGGTGGAGTAATTCCATGTCCTGTCACTAGGTGACAAGGCTGCCGGAAGAAGTTCCAGCTAAACCTTGTGTCCTGTTGACAGGACTTGGGATTACTCTGCAGCTGGGATGGAGCCTTTGGCACAGCAGGGATCACATGCCCTGACATGAGGCCGGTCTCCTCGGGTGTCAGGGTGTGCGATCCTGGCTGTGTTGAAGGATGGGCCAGCGCCAACACACATCACCCTTCTGAAAGATGGCATGGCTTGGTGCTGACGTTCCAGCATCATCTCCATGCCAACAGAGAAGGGGCAGAGCTACCCCTTCTTTGTTGGCATGGAGATCACAGAGAAAGATGCTTTGCCGGGGGCAGTCCGTCTCTGTTGTGAGGCACTCCTTTCCCCCTGGCATCATCTCTTCTCTGCCTATCAAGTTTGGAGCCAGAGAGCTCCAAATTTGATGGGCAGAAAAGAGATGATGCCAGGGGAAAGAAACACCTCACAACAGAGACGGGCTCCCCCCGGTGAAGTGTCCTTCTCTGTTGCCATGGAGATTAGCACATCAGAGGAGCATGCAGGGATAGGAGGGGCTGGTGTCAACTCCTATTCCTGCTCGTTCCTTTGATGCTCCAATCTGGATGGATGTCTGCCTCTTGTGGTTGGATGGCTCCTGTCCAGATGCAGGAGGCATCCTCTGCCCCTGCCCCCTGATCCATTTGGGGATCACCTGGAGGGGGTAGAAGGAGCCCCTTCCATCCCCTCCAGGTGATCACCAAATGGATCAGGGGTGGGGGTGGGGGATGCCTCTCACAGCTGGGCAAGAGCCATCTAACTGCATGAGGCAGCCTCCTATTCAGATCGGGCGATGGAGGAGGGTGCCGCATCCCCTTCCATAGCCCAGTTGCACCAGCTGAAAGGTCATCCAGCCTGTGCGCAGGAAGACCCTTCAGCTGGTGCGACTGAACAATGGAAAGGGATGTGGAGTGTCAGCAGCAGCTCCAAGCCCCGCACCCTCCTCCCTTGCCTGATCTGCATAGGAGGCTGCCTCCCATGGTTGGAGCTTCAAGACCAGCTGTTGGAGGCATTTTCCACCCCCCATCCATTTGAGGATTGCCTCAAGGTGATCCCCAAATGGATGGGGGGCAGGGTTTGGGACATGCCATCTCTGGATGGGGCATCATGATCGCAATGCCCCTCCCAGGGATGGCATGTTCCCATGCATGTGAGTGCTTCAGGAGCCCCGATCGCCTCACCCCACCAAGGAACTGGACAATTGGGGCTCCTGAAGCACTCACACACCCAGGATTATTTTCTATTGTCCATGGAGCTGCATGGGGCTAGAGCGGCTGGGTTTGTGCTGCTCTTGCCTTGTGACTCTGTGGACAGGGGAGAATAATCAATGGAGCCCAACACACAACATGGTAAGCAACAGACACCGGGATAAGCAATGGTGCAGCCTATTACTCTTCTCCATTGCTTATCCCAGCAATATAATCAACCATCCGTTGCATGTATGTTGTGTCACCCAGCACACGACACAATAATCAACACAATGTTGATTATCGTGTCATCCGAACCAAGCCTATGTCTACTAAGCATGTCTACTTAGAATTAAGCGTGAGCTGCATGTCTACTCACAAATAACCAGGACAAGCCTTTACATGTCTACTCAGAAGTAAGCAGGATTGACTCACTCAGCAGCACTTTTGAGTAGCATCACAAACACCAAGCCTCTAAATGTCTACTCACAAATAAGCAGGACAAAGCTCAGCAGTAAACAGAACTGAATTACTCAATAGCTTCCACCTTTGGTCCCACCCCTTCTGCCCTACAGGGAAAAGTTCTTATTTCTGATCTGCAGCTAATAGGGGTAAGAGCTTTTTCCTTCCATAGTGCAGATGGACAAGTGGCAGTGGAAGTATCTGCTGAGCCAGATGGGGAACCCATGCAGGGCTATTCAGGCCTGTGAGCTGGATGTTCCATATCCCTAGTTTATGAGATTACTAGTCCTAATTGCTCCATTGAACTGTTCTCTGTTCCTGAAAGAAACACTTTGTTGTTAACCCTGAGTAATTGTCAGTGAAACCCACACTTGAGGGGTTTGAACGCCTACCCTGATACTTAGAGCTACATGGTGCTGCTAGTGCAGTAAGGTGGTGAAATACTTTGTAACATTTTCTGTTCCAAAGGGAAATTAAATCTCTACACAAAATGCAAGCCAGGGAGGCATTGTAATAACATGAAACAATTCTTCCAAATTCTTGTAGGAATGCTTCCTGGAACCCCTCCATGAAGTTTCTATTTTTGTACCCTGTTTTTGCCAGAACTATATTATGAGCTAGTTGCCTCAGCCTAAGAAAACAAGAAAGCAGACGTCTCCAAACATGTTGTTACATTTGCTTAGTACAGATGTATGTTGGATCCATCTGAAGTCCAAAGCAAGGTGCTGAATGGGGTCCCTTCAATCCATTTCTGCTGCTTTCCAAGGTAAAGTGGTTTCCCTCCAAAGAGACCAAAATTGAGGCTGCACCCTGCACAGAGCTAGAAAATTGGTTCCATTGCCATACTTCTCTAACAGTCAGGAAGTTTTTCCTGATGTTCAATCAGAATCTGGCTTCCTGTCACTTGAGCTCATTAGTCCATGTTCTGCACTCTGGGATGATTGAGGAGAGATCCTGGGCCTCCTCTGTGTGACAACCTTTCAAGTATTTGAAGAGTGCTATCATGTCTCCACATAGTTTTCTCTTCTCAAGGCTAAAGATGTCCCATTCTTTCCGTCTCTCCTTACAGGTCTTTGCTTCCAGACCCCTGATCATCCTTTCCAGATATGGAGAGAAGGGAGAAGAACCTGATCCAAGATAGGTGTGTTTGATGCTCAGAAGGCAGAAAGCACTGTTGCATTAAACATGTTTAATGAAGCAGTTCCACTACTCAGTCTCGTAGCTTTTCTTTGTCCAGGAAAGGCTGACCTTTACTAGATTCATGCACAGGGTTTATGGGGCCATAAGAAAGAAAGCAATTTTGGTTTGATGGAGAACTGCTTTTCTTTAAAAAGAAAAGAAAAAGCTATTCAGGCACCATAAACTCCACCATATGATTGATAGCTGTTAATTGTGCTAAACTTTAAAAGTGTTGTAAGTTACATTAGCCTGGCTTGATAGAAATATCTGAAGTAAGGGAAGGGTTTAAATATAGTATTAATTTCTCCAAGTTCCGTAAGGGAAGCTAACATCATTATTTTTATATATACCTTTTGTTTAGGTAAATCTTTTTAACTGTCTTCCTCTGCAAATGATTAATTCCTATACATCTTTTCACTAATGTTTTTGCCAAGTTTTGATGTGTCATCTGAAGATATAATTTTCCAGACAGGGTATCTGAATTTACATTGGTCCTATGAACTGTCTGCAGCTGAGAAGTAGCTTTTAAAACTTATGTCTAGTCTACTTTGATTATTCAAATTTCCTACTAGGAGGATAGGATATTAGGTTTGATGAAGCAAACTACGTAGTACTGTGGCCCAGTAACTTTGCATACGGTCTCAATTTTTTTCTGCCTTGTCACACTCTCTCTCACCAGTATGCCCTGCATCAAACCTATAAGGGGCCATGGTTTGCTCTGCCAATGACCAAAAGGTTCCCCTGCATCTCCAGCTGAGGCTAGAAAACATTATTGTCTTAAACCAGGGTTGGACAACGTATTTATTTATCTCAAAATTTGTATACCTCTCTATATCTGAAACAGATTCTGGAGCTTTTTAACATAAGAAGTAAAATAGTATAAACAACTTTAAATTTATACTTTTTGAAAACAGAATGCCAGTGAGAAGCATGGAATGCTTCCTGGAATAGAGCTATTTCAGGAGGCGCAGAAGCAACACAGTATACAGAAGCAAGGAGTTCCAAAGAAAGGGGACCACCACACTGAAGGCTCTTCTCCATGTGGAACTTGTAGCCCTTTAGGTGTTTTGGCCTACAACTCCCATCATACCTCAGAGGTGGCTATGCTGGGTAGGATTGATGGGAGTTGTAGGCCAAAACATCTGGAGGGCCACAAATCGCTACCCCTGTTTTAAACCCTCGGGGGCTGCTACTAATCAATGTAGATAATACTGAGTGGGGTAGATGGACCTATGGTCTGACTCAATATAAGATAGCTTTCTACATTCCTGTGATGGATCAACCAGAATTCATTTTCCTCTAGTTGTAATTAAAATTCATCATACAATAGAATAAATGTCAATTGGTGGTGGTGGTCGTGTGTATGTGTGCAATGCATATACCTCCAAAAATCTTTTTTTAAAAAAGAGATATCAATGGATTTATGGTAGAATCTGTACAGCAACTTTGAGAAATAGCTTTTTAAATACCAATTAAATGAACAAGAAACATCAGCTCTTACTGCCCTGTAAGTACTTTGAGTGCATTCTTAGGCCCCCTCCACAAGGATGCGCTTTTGCGCCCGGTTCGGGGATTATGCGCATTATCGCGGAGGCGCATTTACTCCTAATCCCTCTGCACGGGAGGCGGCGAGAGGCGGCGAAGCGCATTAATTGATGTCCAAAAAGCGCTTTACAAGAAGTTAACGCGCATAATCGCTTGTTCACATGGCGAAAATGCGCTTTAACGGCCGGAGCAAAATAAAAGTCGCTATTTAACGCGCATTCGATAATGCGCATAATCCGGGAGATAACGCGCCTCTACGCCCGTTTTGCGCTCCGCTGGTGTGGAGGTAAAATTTATAATGAGCCTTCAAAGAGCATTAAACCTCTCTTGTGGAGGTAGCCTTGAACTTCATTATAGTGTTTAGGGGCATGACAGCAAGAATGTTTCCAAAAATCTTTGCATTGCTATGCAATAAAGAAAAACTGCAGGATGTCGGGAATATATGTCAGAATTATTGTAGCTTAGGAGGTGTTCAAAACTTCACCTGAAATCCATTGTGATCCATGCTTGAAGATAGTCAGTCTTCTTTGTGTGGATGGCCTTAATGGATTATGTTCCTATGTGCAAACATCAACTGAATCCAGCATCCACATCTGCATAAGTCATGTACAGTGGCCATGTAATTAAGTGACATTTTTCATGTATGAATGGACCATTACATATGTATCAGTACTTTCATAAATCTCAATGTGATCTCAAAAGCAGTACTTCTCAACAAAGCCAGTTTTTGCATTCATCTGAGAAGTATCAAGTGATAAAAGACTACGGCTGCAATCCTATACCATCTTAATTAGGAGAAAGTGTCATTTAACTTAATGAGACTTACTTCTGAGTAAACACATATAGAATTGCACAATAAATTATGAACTTCGTTATGAAGTACACTGAAGTGACACATCTGTATCAAGCCACTCGCATGAGCAGCCTGTGGAAGACCTTAGAATATGGATCTACATGTTGTAGGTAATGGGACTGCATGGTCTGGGACCAGAATATGGTCCCCTCTACAAGAATTCGGTTTGACGCCTGGTTGTGCGATTATGCGCATCTTCTCATAATCACTTTTATGCCTAATCCCTATACACGGGAGGCAGTGAAGCGCATTACCGGTTGTATGAAATGCACTTTAAAGTGTTTAAATGTGGAGAATCGCTTGTTTACATGGTCATAAGGCGCTTCAACTCCCGCGGTAAATTAAAACTCGTTATTTAATGCACATTCAATAATGTGCATAATCGGACAGAAAAAGTGCCTCGACCCCCGATTTGCGCTCCGCTCTTGTAGAGGTCAAATTTTTAATGCGCTTTGAAAGAGCTTTAAATCACTCTTGTAGAGGCACCCTATCTCAAAAATGCCCTTCTCCTATATGGATTTGGTTGAGATCTGCACTCTGTTTCTCAGGATTTCCTTGCTATCCTTTTGCCAATAGGGCTGTAGCTGGTGGAAACAAGAGAAGGTCTTTTCAGAGTGCCTAAACTATAGAACAGTTTCCTAAGAGAGGTCCATCAGACCCCATCTTTGCCTGCTGTGAAGACAGGTTGATTCCAGTCAGTATTTTTTAGTTGAGCCTTTGATATGTTTCTCAGTCTTCATGGTTGTTGTGATGTTTTATGATGCCATTTGCACTGCTGTCTGCTTTTACTGTTAGGCTTGTTTTCAATTTTTCTCTGCATGTTTGTTTTTACTTGCAATCCACCTTGAGTTGGATTTTATCATAGAAGAGTAGGATACAAATACCCCAATAAAACACACATTTGTTTATTCCCTGCACCTGCAGGTCACCAGTTCTGATGTTACTGGTGACCTACCAGTTCAAGGCACTTGACAGAAAATGGTTGAAGACTTGCCGTTCTCTAATGTTGGAGTGTAGAGACACAACTCTCAGGTGCATGAATCATGAGCCCTGCCAGGCAGATGCCTCATGTTCGTCTCTGACCCTTCTTGCGATGTCTGTGAGCCGCTGTTTTGCAGCCACTGGCCTACACACAGTTTCAAAGCACAACCAGGGCGAAATACAGCCAAAAGTAGTTACATTTATTCAGAGTCACTTTGAAAGAAAAGGAACATATCTACTCTCTATCTGCCAGCTGTGCAAAGCTGGCTCTGAGAATGGCAGCTTTGGATAACAGCTTCATTGCCAGGGCTCATGTTTAGCACTGCAACAGTGGGCCTGGCATCCTAGCTCACAAGGCCTGTCTAATTTCCAGGCACCTGGGTACAGGGCAAATAGCCAGCAACATTTAGGTAAATAATGATCTTCCCTGTGTGCCTTTCTAAGCTAATGTTTTTTCACCTGAGATGCCAAATACCTCCTAAATACATGGTGCCAAACATTACCCAGGTAGCTATGGTGGTTATTTTATTTTATCTTAGTTTTAGCGATATTGTTTTTATTTAAAGACACCACACATACTCACCAGGGCTAATGTGGGAAAAAGAAGAAAGAACTCCAAAAATGTCTTGCAGGGGAGAGATGTTATCTAGCTTCAATTGTGTTTTTTTTTTGTTATCTTCTTTCAACTCCTTCAGATCTCCTCTTTCCACACACATATCTCCATGCAGGTGGTATTTCACTGTCCATGGCACTGCACTCTGCATACGGGATGCTGCTACTTTAGCACAAGAAAATCTACACCACCCCTGCCCAATTGTTCCCTGTGAAAAGAGCATGAATGTGGTATGTGAGACATTTCCATGTGGAAGGATCTTTCTCAACACTAGTTTGACTATACTGCACTGATTCTGCCTCTAGCCTCCTTTTGATTGTGCAGTCTTTTTAAGATTTTGTGGGTTGAAGTCTTACTTTTAAAAAAATGCCTTTGTGTTAATATTTAATTTTAACAAGGCAAAATTCTGATTTGGATCTAATGTCATCCTGGTGTAGAAGTATTTCATTTTCCAATCATATGTGGAAGAGAACAGCAATTTCACTTACAACTCAATTTACTTTTATTTTCCTGTGGTAATAAGGCCATTACAGTGTGCATACTTCACGAAGATGAGAAGATCACCTGTTCAGCTTGTGAAAAAGTACAGTATAATGAAAACACTTCCTGTATAATTTGCTCCTCTTCTTCCCTTAATTTGCTTATTGCAAACCGAGTTGTCATCTTCCTCTTTGGTATGGACTGATGCATCAACTTTCATTCTTAGTCACTGAAGCTTGCAGGGAAGCATGACTTTAATCAAATATTATTTGCCTCACAGGCAGAAGTCATTGCATATCAAATACCCGGGGTACATAAGTGGCTGCAAAATGGTTTCAATGCAACCCTTCATTCCCCACCTATTGCTTGGACAACTTGCTGTGTATGAAACATTTCCCGTGGGCTTAATTAAGAAGCTGCATGCCTACATGGCCTTAGATCCTAAATTCCTGTTGGTGGAGCTCCACCTATGGGATGACCCTGCCGGTGGACCAGGAAGGGGAGGGAACTTTTTCTGATTCCCTCTGCAGCCCCCTATATGCCTCCCTGAAAATCTGCTTAGAAAGATTGGGGGACCCTCCAAAACAGTATGGGAGGTAGTGCAGAAGCTGCAGATGGAAAGGTGAATCAGTGAAAATCATCTCCATGTTCCTTTCTGCCAGCAGGGCCTCCATTGGATCAGAGTCCCTTCCATGAATTTAGCACCCAAACATGGACTTAGCCTTCATCATTCTCCAAACCCTTCTCCCAAAGGCAGATAGAAAATAAGGAAGTGAAGTGATAGAAGTCTAAGTTAAAGTAGAATGTCACATATTCATTGTTTTCCACTCAGAGCAAATAATAAACATTACTAATTGCATGCATTTATTCTCTGATATTTCAAAGCACTTCCTACATAATTGCAGTGATTGTTCATAATACTATGCTGTATAGGGATGGGCAGATTGGTGAATTTTGGGTCTGTGTCACTTTCTCATATGTTCACCTATAAGTCCATTCCATCCTTTTCCCAATATCTGCAACCAATAATGAAGATGATGATATTAATAATAATAGACATGAACATTTGCATTTAAATAAGTATTTAAATATGCATTTCTAAATGTGTTTTCTCTCAAGATATGCATTTCCAAATCTGTTTTGATACTTTTTTCTGCTGTGTTAAAACATTCATACACCAGTGGATAACTAAGTTCTGATCCATAGATCAGTCCTTACGTCATTTCATATGGGAATTTATAAGAACAATTCTCCTAAGCATTCCTAATTTATATTCTCTAGGGATGTGTATCATATCGTTAAAATCACTGATAACGATACGATAGAAAATCCTACGATAATATGTGCTACACATATGTGCCAAATTTGAGATCGATCCCTCCAACTCTTGATTTTATATGAATTTATTAAAGATTGTTTCCATTCTGACAGATCAGAATGACAGCTCACCAGACCTGTCAGAATGGAAACGATCTTAAAAAAATTAATATAAACTCGAGGGTTGGAGGGATCGATCTCAAATTTCATACACATACTTAGGCATACCCCAGAAGCACTGTGACCAAGTTTCAAGCCTCTAACTTTTAAAATACAGAAGTTATAGGCATTTTTTCTTTCTGCCAAAAATATTTTTAAAACGATAATTATCGTGAAGACGATACGGATCACCTATGATATGAATGAAGACGATATTTTTTTTGGTCCAAAATGATGATAACGATAAAAAATGATTTTTTTTGGTGTGCACGCCCCTAATATTCTCTCTATTGTATAAGGTGATGGGGTCTGAAGCTGTGAAATAATGGCTTGCTTAAGGTTGCTTAGTGAATGCCTAACAGGGGCAAATTTTGAACTGATCTGATTCCCATCCTAGCCTCTCATTGATACCAACTCATAAAAGACATATCAAAATCCATCAAGGATGCTAACCCAAAGCTGCCATAACACTAGGCTTTTTATCTGACAACTTACTGAGTCTTTTGCTTCCAGATTTGTTGTGGGATTAAATCAGCTCCTGTATGCAAGAGGACATGTGCTTTGATGCTGGAACTTAATTTGTCTGCAAGTTCTATATGGCCTAAGCCACACCAAGCAGGATATTGCACTATGAAAATGGAATGAAAGTGGTATGTAAAAGGCAGGAGCCAAACTACAGCTTTATAGCGGTATTGAAATGCACTAACAACTGTTGTGGCCTCTTAACACATACCATATACTGCTTTCATACTGCTTTTATAGTGCTATGTCCTGCTTGGTGTGGATTAGGCCTATGTTTCATTATAGAGCCACTAGATGGCAATACCGTATAGCACAATCCCGTCATTACACATAGCCAATATATCACATTAATTCACTTGCTATATGATCACCAATCTTTTTAAAAGGGGAATAAAGGTCAAAAGGCACTGGAGATGCCATGGAGATTGACAATGTCATGTAAAGGACCCGGAAATGTCCGTGAGTGACCAATAGTGTTCATGTAATAAAATCCTCATGTAGAAATGCTCAAAGAATGAGCTAGTAGTACCCATGGTATAGTTTCCAGTTCAGTTTTCAGATAGATACTTACTATTACTTCCATGTTTGACACACTAATCACTACACTACACTATGAAACTGAAAACTGCAGGTATATAAATCTAGGAGATGGAGTGCCATCAGACTGCAGTTATAGTGGCACTCCCAGACAGGAGGAGGGAGGCTTACTGTTTGGGCTTGGCAATAATATAAAATCAAGCCCATACACCTGCTCTATATTGCTGCTTGATCCACAATGCAATAGACTAGAGTTTAGTCCACACCAAGGCATGGAGGGCTCCATTAGCTTGGTACCATCTTATAACTATAGACCTAATTTGTAGTATACTTAATTTGTAGACAACCATTTCTGGGTTGTCTCCAAAAGTGCCCTTCCATTTATGGAAAGCCTCTTCTTCTCTTGGAAGGGCTCTTCCCAAATGAATGGAAGAGTTTCCCTGTTTGCTCAAGATCTTGCATAACTCTTTGCATTTACTGTACCTCATTCACTGTTTCTCATACTTTAATGCAATCTCTGTTACATTATAGCACTGCACTGTGAGAAATCTTCCACTAGCTCTTGCACAAAACTTCATGGTACAGCAGTAATGCACTTTCCCCTTCCATTCATGTTTCTTTGGCTCCAAACATCTCCTGAACAAACTCCATTGAAGTGGATGGGAGCTGTATAAAAGAATTGTCATGCTCTTGCATAACTCAAATTCATATTAATGGGACTGGTACCGGAGACTATCCCAGTGAATTACGCCTATTACCCCCCCTCCCCCCCGCCTTTTAGATATTCAGTTAATATGAAAATTTATCTTTTAGGTGACATTTCTTTTCAGAACAAGTTCAGTCATTTTTGTATTGCCTTTGAAATCAGGTTCTGTTGATTGGAACTGGAATTCAATTTAACCTTTTAATAGAGAGCCAGTTGCCCCCTGATAAACATTTCACAACACAACAAAGTATTTTGATTTGCAAAGGATTTAGGGCTTTTGAAATGACAGAGGGATTCATTAAGAGACAAGTTTGTCAGGTGGACATCAATAGGATCGTTAAGCTGAGGTAATGTGCTTGGTTCAAATGCTTCAACCTTTTCAAACAATTTGTTCCAGTTCTTCTCAGTGTTCTATGCTTCATCTGCTTCTCCCTCCCATTGGATTATGCCTGAGCATTCAGATGGCCTGCATCTGTACATACATATGGATTAACCATTTCCAGAGTAAAATGGCTTTTGAATAGGGGGGAAAGGATGCCAGAGGCAACAATGGCTACCTCCACAAGAGAGGTTTAATGCTCTTTGAAGGTTCATTATAAATTTTACCTCCACACCAGCGGAGCGCAAAACGGGCGTAGAGGCGCGTTATCTCCCGGATTATGCGCATTATCGAATGCGCGTTAAATAGCGACTTTTATTTTGCTCCGGCCGTTAAAGCGCATTTTCGCAGTGTGAACAAGCGATTATGCGCGTTAACTTCTTGTAAAGCGCTTTTTGGACATCAATTAATGCGCTTCGCCGCCTCTCGCCGCCTCCCGTGCAGAGGGATTAGGAGTAAATGCGCCTCCGCGATAATGCGCATAATCCCCGAACCGGGCGCAAAAGCGCATCCTTGTGGAGGGGGCCAATGTTTATCAATGTAAGTTTTACCTTTGATTTTGTTTGCTTTTTAAAAAAACTTTTACAACTCATTCTTCCCAGCATCAGAATTGGCCCAAATAATTTTCACCTAAAACAGCTGACCAAATTTAAGGTTTGTGTGTCTCACAGAGTGGAATGAGTTGTTCTCTGTTTTAATTCCATATTAGCCCAATAGTCGCTTCCCCATCCAGCCGGCACGGATTGGGTGGGAGGCGTTGGTTGCGGGCGGTTAGAAACGGCGGGAAGAAATACTCAAGTGTATGAGAATGTGCACAGGAAGAGCCACTTAGGTGAAGGGGCAGGGTCTAAGGCTATATAGCCTTGGCTCGCCCAGGACTCGGCCTCTTTCATTTTCGGCCCAGAGAAGAGAGACTTCTGCTGAGCAAGGAGAGCATGTGCGGCCTAGAGGCTTTGTGCTTACGACTGCACGTTTGGCTGGATATGGGGCTGGGAAATTTCCCCACCCCAAAAGGTTTGGAGTTTCAGCATGGTTGGGAATCCCCACGGCTCAAGCGGAGGGGATTGTCTCATCCAGTGGGGGGAGATGCTGCGGGGGGCTTTCTTTTGAGCCCCATCTTTGGCAGTTTAGATTGCAGTGCCTGGATTGCCGTTCCCTTCCCCCCCCCCCCCCTCGCTCAGGGAGCAGTGGTGTGTGCCCGCGGGCACCAGCTTGGGGAAGCATGATCCGGAAAGATCATTCCTAATTTAAACCTTTGGTGTCCAGTGTGACACTGAGAGGCAGAAGCGGCTGGTGTGCCTGGGATATGGCCAGGCCTCTAGTCGGCTGACTTCTACTTTAGCAGACCTGGGGATTGGTAGGCCGCAGTTAGGCCTCTCTCCTGTTCTGGGCCCGGTTTCAGTATAGCAGACTTTTGGATCAAGCTGGGTCAGTGTTTGGATGGATGGCTGACTAAAGGAGGAGACCCATGAAAGCAGCTTTTGAGGGGCCCATAGCTCATTGGCAGAGCAGCTGCCTTGCATGCAGAAGGTGCCAGGTTCATTCCCTGGCATTTCCAGGGAGAGGTGGGCAAAACCTTCTGCCTAAGATGTTGAAGAGCCCCAGCCGGTTAATTAATATTGAGCTAGGTGCCTTTATGTCTTTAAACTTATGAAAGCTGCATTTTAACAACGTACCAGGCCTTGGCGAGGCCGCAATTGGCTTCTGGATTTGGCTATTTGCCAGCCATTTTATCGCACAATCATCCCCCCTAAGAGAGGCTTATGGGGGGAAAAGTAAGGGCAAAGTTCAACGCCCACCTGCAAAAATGGGGAGGGGGACGTAGCTCAGTGTGATAGAGCCCCTGCTTTGCATTCAAAAGGTCCCAGGTTCAATCCCTGGCTTCTCCAGGTAGGACAGTGAAGGAATTCTGCCTGAAACCCAGATAGCCACTGCCAATCAGTGTTGACAATACTGGGCTAGATGGACCAGGGGTCCATCTCAGAATATGGTAGCTTCCTATGTACCTAATATATACCCAGTTGTACAGATCCTCATGCACAAAGAGCTCCGTTTTATTGGCCTATCTGGGTGGGATGCCTTTTAATTCCCTCAGCCTGTGAGATGGAGGGCATATTCCAATCTTTAAACGATCAGCAACTGGCCTGATAGCAGCCCCTGGGCACGGTGGGAATGCATTTGAGGCAGCCACTTTAATGAAGCTAAGCCAGACTGGATCTGATCGGTGCCTGGAGAGGAGACCAACTGGTGGAAGAAAGCTCGGATCTGAATAAAATAAATGTATTAATAAGTTTAGGTAAGATTCTAGCCCAGTGACAATGCACCTGTTTTGCTTGCAGAAGGTCCCAATTCGATCCCTGGCATTTAGGGGCCATAGCTCAATGTGATAGAGCACATGCTTTGCATGCAGAGGGCCCTGGATCCAGTCCCCTGGTTCTCCATGTGAGGTGGGGAGGGCATCCAGCTTGGGGCCCTCAGAGTCACTGTTGCCATTCAGTGTCGACAGTAAGGCCAGTTTGATTGGTAAGTGGGGCTGCAAAGCCCCAGGTTCGAACATGTGCTCAACATGTAGGCAGGCGTATAATCAAATTGGGATTGAGTTTCCATTTCAGCTCAGGTAACAGCATTTAAGGCAGACAGGCCATCAAGCCAAGCATCTACCTTGATCCCCTGCAAGAAAATCGGCACGGGAAGATATTCAAGTCCAGGATCCCCTTCAACCTATGATAGCATGGTTCACAGTGAGTTACACCACACACAGCAGATTGGTCAGTTTAGCACACAATGGAACCGTGGAGATCACCTGACTTATAATTTCTTCTGGTCTGTTGGTTCTGAGGAGCTCAATAGGGTGAGAGCTCCCAGCAGAAATCCAGATTGGCAGTATGCCCAATAGTCTGTGGCATGCAGCCAATATCCCACCAGCACATGTTGTCAGTCTCCCATAAGCCTTAGGCCCTAGCGGCAGTCGCTGCTGGGCAGTCAATCCTTCAGCTGTGGCATTGCATACAATTCAGACAGACATGGAATCTGGGATGTTACCCTCCAGGGTTGATCCTTATGCTTTGGCCAAGGGCCCTGCAATACTGTGTGAGCAGTATCTACCCCCTTTGGTTATCACTTATTGCCTGCCACCAAAGAGAAGTTCTGAATGGGAATGTGTGGATGTATTGGGTGTATTTCCCATACGTTTAGTGTGGATGAACACAAGGTTAAGGACAGTGATAAGGATTTAAAAGAAGATCATGGTGATTTGAGTGGATTGGCTTGCTGGCTACATAAGTTATACGTATAGCCCAGTAAAAGCACTCAGACAAAGAGATAGTAACAGATGCTATTCAGAATACCTTGTGCCTGCATGTCTGAGATATAATTTGGCCTTTAGATACAGGGTGGCTTTCAATTCTGAATTAAAGGGACATGAAGTGGCCTGAGTCTGGCTTGAATTCATGATGCCCACCTGGTCAATCCTGACAGAGTGATCAAGCAGGGTTTATTCTGTCCTGCCTAGCTGGTCTTCCGCCAGGTGGGCTCTCACCAGGGGGGTGGTCCTTCCGCTTGCTTTGCGGGGAGTTTTGCTCTCGGATACTTGCACCAGATATCTGTGCAATCTCCGCCTTGTACCTTCCAGGTGCTACAACCCACATCCATCCTCAGGATGCCCCCCGAGTTAAAGGGGCTAAGGGTCCCAGGGAGCCAAATTCAGAGCGTAAGCTTGATAGCCTGGCCCCCTTTGTCAAAAGGGCTCCTGCCCAATTAAGCTGATGCCTGGCCCTTATTTCTGCCAGTTGCCCATATAGGGAAGATGATTCCTTTGTTTTGGTCCCCCCCACAGTTTAGAGCCCTTCTTAAAGGCCCTAATGCCACCTGTTTGGCCTACAACCAAGACTGCATCCCTATGGAGCACCAGGCCCAGAACTAAGTTAAAGATGTAAAGGCCAGCCATGTTCTAGGTCCATTCCTTATCCCCCTTTGCTCATCTTAAAGTGTTCTCATGGGATAGTACCTAAGAATGCCCCCTGGTGGGCATGTTTGATCCTTGCTGGGTATTAGCACAGGTTGGGCCTTTAGCAGATGTTTATACAATGTCATGATGGCGCCAGTCTCCCTTATTGTTGCATGCGCATTTAGGGATAGGAACTGGGATATCGAGATTTGTCATTCATGGAGCTCTTTCCCTTTTATCGGGCTTGGGGCCAAATTCTTACTAGCCTCGTTCATCTTGGCCAGACAGCTGGCCACTGTTCATGTAGTTGCCTCTTTCACATCTAAGGAACCTCAGGAATGGGGCTAGTCAGGGCCATGAGTCCTGGTTGCCCTCAATCTCAATTTGGCACGTCATATTCCTGGGATGGATGTTGAAGTCGGTGACACCTTGTCACACAGCCAGATGTCCAGGTTCCTGAAGTTGGCCCTTGTGGCCAGACAGTACTAAGATCCAATGCCTAGTGTGCTTTAGGTTCTGGGAGAGGCAAGTGACTGAAGCCATGTGGCATGTGGCCCCTGGCACATGGGTATTCTACCTGTAAGCAGATATGGAATTCAGCTTTTTTAGAGCTGAGAGAGAAGCCTCAGGCATTTTGGCTCATCCTAAGTGACTAACTGCTAGAATTCTGGGTGATACAACACCACAGGGAGCTATCCACATGAACTTTATGAGGTAAGCTGGCTGGCCCACCCTTTGCTGACATGGGGACAGAGGTTTGCTGGAAGCATGGCAAATCCCATGCCTGAAGGATGCTGGAAGAGCAGGCAGGATTATCTGGGGGAGCTGTTAGGGCATTTAATTTTTCTGATGCTCAGTTAATCACAGAGCTGTCCTGCACCTGGCCAGAGGAGTGGAGGCAACATGGTAACGCCGGTAGTGGCCTCGAATGTAAGGATATGCCCATGAGCAGTCCAACTTTCTACTTTGCTCTCCAGGGCAAGGAACTTAAGGTTTCTGTTTTATTACAAGTAGAGGCTGCACTATAACCAGCACCATTATACAGCAGCCAGATAGACCAGACATCAAGCTTATTGAACCTGGCTAGAGGTGCTGTCTTGAGTGAGGGTATATTCCCATTTGTAGTTTTGACCCTACTCTGCCCTATGGGGGAAAGAATATGGTTGCTACTTGATCACAGGAGGGGGCTTCCCCTTATCTGGTACCATTTTAATGGTAGTCATGAAGTCCCATCAGACATTGGGCCTATGGAACTATTCATTTGGAAAACCACTGGCACAGGAGTGCCACTCCTGCAGCGGGGCGGGTAGATGCCAAGATCTGGCCCATAGTGAGATGGCAGTCTTGGGCAGGCATAAGAATACATTCTGGAATGAAGATGAGTACAGTTACTGAAGTTCAATGTCAATATTTGTGTTCCTTTGACAGATTGGCGGAGGAGACCACAGCCTGTGGGGGTCCTAATCTGCAGACACAGTGTGGCATCTGGGCCAGCTGTAGAGTGACGCAAGCATCTGTTGGCAACGCAGATGGGCTCGGTCAGTTGGCCTCCACCCAGGGGGTGGCAGGCAAGGCATGCTGTGGTGGCATCTCCTCCATAATACAATCCAGTCTGGTTGGTTTGGCCCCACCGCAGGTGTGGTGCCCACCTGGGGGGGTTACGATGGGGTTCCTGGAGTGGAAGTCCCCAACTCTACAGGCTAGGGCAGACCTGGAGGATATCTGGATGGCCAGATATCTGTACATACACACTATTGGCATTGGTTGCCTGACACCTGGAGTGTGTGATCTTGCATGTTACCCAAGCGCTGTGAGCGCAAGGGCTGGGATGCCCATAGTTTAAATAAGGCAATTAAGAGAGTGAACAGGGAGGTGCGTCTTGGCTGTGAGGATAGACGTGGAATGGTTATTCCACACCCTGCCATTATTTACTCCAGAGGTGAACTTTATAGGGCCGATGGGGTGCACCTTTCCGATGCAGGAAATGACATTTTCCTGCAGGATCTGCGCGTGGGCCTGTTTGAATTTTTCAGAACAGGTGGGGGTAGGGAGCCGAAGCAGAGGCTTGGCTCCCTTCTGTGGCGGGGGTGCGGGAATTTGAAAGGTAAGAATAGGGTTGGTGAGCACTTTTGGCATCGTTGATGATGAAGGGCAACCCAGAGGGCCTGATCCTCGATGGGCTTCGCAGCTCCGAGTCAGGATATGGGTTGCCTTCGGGGACCATTTGCCTCACTTACACAGGACTGTGCAGCCCTGCGTGGGAGGTGATGCAGATTGGTCTCCCCAAACACTTAAGTGTAGTTGTAAAAGAGGTGCGGGTTTTAACCCGGCCACTATGACCAACTGAGTGGCTCGCCCTTTATTATTTTTGCAGGCTAGTTGCCTGAAGGTAGAGTTGTGCTGATTCCCGCACGTTCACGCACAGATCCAGGAAGGATGCTATACCCGTTGTTAAATAAAGAGGCCCTAGTTAACCAACCTCTGGTGTCCATGTATTTATTTCTGATTCGTTTGTCCGCTTGCAAAATATTATAGATGAATGACTTCACTCCTTTATTCCAATTGGGTTTAAAAATATCAGTACTCAAGGTTAAGCACAATGTCTTAAGCACAATGTCACAAGATTAAACACAATGATTTAGCTTATTTATCTACAAAGGCACAACATGTACGTCAGACAAAAACAAGCACATGCTTTCAACAGTTATTATCCTTTCCCCAACAGTTGTCTTAATATTGTTGCATTTTTATAATGATGTATAGTTTTATAATGTATTGTAAACCACTTTGGATTTTTAAAAACTGGGAAGCAGTATGTAAATATTTTTCAATAAATAAGGGTGCTACTCTACTGGATTGCCACCCGATAGAAGTTTCCACGATTCCTATGTCCTAATGGCCTGCTGACTGCTGCTGTTTTGTTTTGCTTTGACTTTTGTATGTTAATGTTTTCTATAATATTATATTCTTAAATTCTTATTTTAATACTTGTATTTTGTTCACTGTTTTGAATCCAGAATAATAAAGAAATACCTCTTGCTACTCAGGTCCCTTTTGCTGCCTGGAATATGAGGCCCTTTCTGCACCAGGCAGTTTGCCTGGAATGGACCCCAGCTGCTCCCTGTGCTCCGATGGTGTGTATTAGGGACTTCTGGGATCGCCGTCCCTCCCTCCCTCTACACCCTGGCAAAACCCCTGGTGTGGAGGCAGTATGGGAAAAGGGTTACAATGTTTGTTACTCCCTGCAGCTAGCAGCTCCATGACTCTGGAGTGTTCCTGTGTACCCTGATAAGGCCTAGGGAAACATCAGCTGCCTAAAACTATAGAAAACTGTTTTTGCAAGGTTCTGCTCACCCAATAGGTTTTTCACCATGTCAGAACCAAATTTCTAGATAGCAACTAGAAAGAAGGAAAAGGGTCAATTACAAGGCAGGAAAAGTTTAGAGGACTTAGTGGATCAAAAAACAGCTGCACTCTAGGAAAAGGAATTCATTCACTTCTTTATTTTCCTTTTCTTTGTCATTTTTGCATAGCTCTACTTTTTGCTAACAGATGTTTGCTTGTTTTAGGGCTTTTATTGCCATAGTTTGCATATTTGACTTCTGGAGAGAAAAGGGGATTCTTATTTTAATCATCTCTCTTCAGTTTTTGAGTCTGCTGCTAGTCATCTTTTCTAAACTAGCTTTTGGGGGCTAGATGCTTAACTCCTGAGCAGCTGAATTTAGTTTTTTACCCACTGTTTTATTTTACTCACTTGTGAGGCTCATCACCTTTTTCATTTTAAAAATATTTTCTTCACTTCCTATTTGGATTCATTTTCCCATTTGGACTTTGCTGGGTCTCATACCTGAAACTATGGGAGTAGTCTCCTTCAGTCTTCATCTGGGTCCACAGAATCCTGTTCTTTAGATCTCTGCTTTGGATAAATAACTAAAACATTCCTTTTTCATTTCACTTTCTCTTTTCCCTACAGATTTGGACTACACTCTTATGTAGCTGGAAGCTGGAAGAACTGCATGTACCTAGTTTGGACTGGTGGAATTTTAAGTGGAGCTAAGTAACTATTCAAATTGCTGCTAGTATGGGCTACAATAACTTTTGTATGTCTTAGCTATTTCATTTAATGCTCTAATACAGTTTTTTCTAAAAGGCCTCAGCAAGAGTTAAACTGTCTTTTAATCTGCATGGTGTGATCTTTGTATGTAACAATCACATAGCTTTGTGGTTCATGGGTGCACATGTATTTTCTCTGTAATCATTACATTTCACATTTTACTTGTGCATCTTATGTTGTTTTGCACTGACTTTTCTCTAGGGGCTTTATCACATCTACCCGTTTTGCTTATGTGGGTTTCCTGTCTGTTTCCTATGCGAGTGTAGCCTTTTGATCACACGTGGACTGTTTTGCTCCGATTCCTCAGCTAAGCCTGCAGAGGAGGGGAGCAAACAGACAATTCCCGTTCAGGGATACTTCAAAAGTGAAACGGGAAACGGAGCACTCGGGATGCTAGAACAGTGAGAAGGGGTCGACGTCATGTAAAAGAATTGGATCAAAGTCGCGGCGGGTGTGGATCAAACTGCCCATGTGATAAAGACCTTCAAACCATTCATATCTTAATGCTTCATCTGTGGGACATGTTTTATTTGTTTTAAAATTTGAAGGGCATTCACTGTTTTTCTGCTTGAGTTTTCAAATATATTTACAAATATATTGAACTTTTAAATAGCCTTGTGTCAACTCTAGTTACACTCTTTCATCCATTGGGGCAAGGTCAGAACTTTATTTTCACCTCTGACACAACTGCATTATAAAGTGGTACATTCCTGGGAAGACTGTATGATAAGCCTTTCTCTAAACCATTGAACTGAATCTAAGAACTTAGCTTTGGAACAAGACGAATGTGTTGTCAAGCACACACAGCCAGTATCTGTAATGTCAGTTAAAAAGATAAACACATTCCATCTACTGTACCATACCCTGCCATGAAACAAAGGAAGCTTAAATAGATCTATACTTTATACATTTGTTTACTTTGCTGCTGATGCATGTAATACACCATCACATGCAATACATTATACCGCACAGCTGTTCTCGGTACCACAGTGGATCATGTTTCACCTGTGGAGATAAGAAGCCATCAGCAGGCTTCTGCTGGAAATGATTGCAGATTCATGCTGTTCGTCTGTGCCTAATAGACTCTCTGAAACCATTTGGGTGTGTGAGTGTGATATATGCAAGCTAAATTTCAGTCACCACTTCCAGGAAGCAACTGAGGAATTACAAGCTGCCAAACAAATATCCTAAATGTTATAGGGTTGGATCTAGGATCTACCTTCTACTCAGGGAAGGTTTCCCCATGCTTTTTCAGTGCACACGCCTCTTTCTGCACAACAGCCCACCCACTCTGCAGAATTCCCTGGCCCTCTGTGTAGTGCTTTCAGAGGGCTGCAGTGGCTGCCATGATGGGGGGGGGGGGATTCCTCTTCTGCCAGCCCAGTTGCATGCACCTAAATCTGAACCCAACACATAGGAAACTGATTTAGTTAACTACATTCTAAAAGCCAACAGTTATCTGATTGCAACCACTCCCCCACCCAAGAGCTAATGGCAACTCTCCACTTCAGTTGAATAAGAACATCTGTTTGAGGATCTCATTGAGTGTAGAACTAAACCTGTTCCATGCCCCAGGTGACTCCATCTGTTGTGAATCAACCCTGTTCCTCTCATCAGTTCAAACAGCAGCTATTCCCTCTGGCTAAGACAAGCCCAACTGGCCTGCTGACAGACCATCTCTATGTGTCTGATGTGTTCCCATTCAAGCTGTAAGAGCTTTGGTACTTAAAGACTGGTGCTTGAGTGAATGCCCCCCCTCCTTTCCTCCTCTTCCCTTTTCCTGTGTGTGTTGTTCACTGTAGTTTTTAAGCCTGAGGGCAGGGACTATCTTATTTATCATGTTCTCTCGTAAGCCACTCTAATGAGCCTTTTCAGCTGAATAACTCAAATAGTTAAATGGCTAAATAAATCTTCAGAGCCCCATCCCGTGTTCTGTTTCATGGTTGCATTGGGATATGACTGTACATTGGGAAGATTCTTGTGTAGCGATAGTAGGATACTCCTTAGGATGCTATACCTCAACCCTTCTTCACCTTGCCAGTGCCACAAAAGTACCCACGTGTCGCTTTTATGTCTCATCAGTGACAGGAAAGAGGTTTTCTCCAGCAGCCCTAACAGCTGTTGCTGTGCGAAAGCAAGGGCTGAGAGTGAATCCCAACAAAACTGCAACTGCAGCCATTTAGATCACTCTGATGTGCTATGGTGCTGAAGCACCACATCATAGGATCAGGGCATGAAAGCATCTCCCCCTCCATGCATTTCTTAAGGAGACATCATAATAATTCATGTCTTAGTTCGCAGAGCTGCGGAATGTTTTCGTAAGTGTATCATTGAAAGATAAAAAGCTTATTAATAATTGCTGGAGTTCACAAAACACCTCATTTATGTAGCCATTTTTATTAAATTTAATTACGCTGTAACATTTTGTTGCCAATAACAATTTTTATGGACCCCTATTTCTTACTGCGTTAAAAAGATATTACAACTTCCTGGAAGAGTTTGGATATGCTTGATTAGCTGTTTTAGTAAAAGAAGTCTGTGAAAGATAAAGATTATTGAAATTGCATTTTAATTCATCCCCAGCTATGAAGTGCATACTTACTAAGCTTTCTGTTTCTGCAGTGTATGCAGAAATACAGTCATTCTGTCATGTTAAAGAGTAACTAAGGCCCAATCTACACCAAGCAGGATATTGCACTATGAAAGCGGAATATAAGAGGCAGGAGCCACTCTACTGCTTTATAGCGGTATTGAAGGGCACTGACAACTGTTGAGGGCTATTGACACATATCATATACCGCTTTCATACTGCTATATCCTGCTTGGTCTGGCTCCTGCCTTTTATATACCACTTTTATACTGCTTTCATAGTGCTATATCCTGCTTGGTGTAGATCTGGCCTAAGAACCTATCAGTACAATTGTCAATGAGCATCATTGAACTCCTGATGTTGTATTCTCCTCTTTTATCTTCTGACCTTTTCACTCTCTTAGCATCATTTTTGACCTTATACATATCTCTTACACTCTCCTGTGCCTCCTGTGCCTCTCATCTATCTCCATTCCTCCATTCTGATGTGCGAATCAGAAAAGCGTGAGCTTGCCAGTGTCCTCCAAATTCCATCTCAGACCTCATTCCGACTTGAGAGTGCATCAGATTCTGAGCTTTGCTTCTTTTCTCCCTGCATGAAACTCTGAGATGATCTCCATGTGGCTTTTTATCAAATGTAGGCATCAATTATGTGCATTTTTGAAATGTACGTATTTTTAAAATGAATGTACACATTTTGAAAGGTAAGCATTTTTTTTTAAAAAAATGCATGCTGTCGAGTACATTGGATTTTTTTGGTCCACGAATCACATTGCAATCTTGGAAATGTATGGATTTCGACTGCAGATTCCGTCCAAGACCATGTTTGGTCCAGAAGGTGCAAACTGGGTAAAATCCTGATCGGAACTGAACTGAACTGAGTAAAGCCCTGATCATGCATCTCCACTCCCACCTCACTTTCACTTTCTCCTCTTGTGACTCCATCGTGTCTGTTTGCCTTATATTTCTTTGTTATTCATTTATACTAGTATTTTGATGCCATTTTGTGGCCTGAAAAGATGCCACCAAAATACCTTGTATAAAGATATAAAGTAGTAAAATCATGCCCTACATCTTCAGGTACCACTCTCTAATTTCCCAGAGATGATGACTCACAGTGAGCCTATATTGATGGGAGATTACATAATTTTCACTGTTGAATCATTATATTTTCCAAGTCATGGTTTGTAAATTTATTGTTCTTCATTCTATGTCTTTCCCACTTACCTGGGATTAAGTCCCAGTGAACACAATGGGCTTACTTCTGTGTAGGCATGTGTAGGATTGTGTTCTTACTGAATGTTGTTTTCATGTACTTGTGGGTACATGGCTACATGGGCAGCAGAGAGTCAGCACCTGTCTCTGAGATTATGGGAAAACAGCAGCCACAATCATAGAGATGGTAGCTAGCTCACTCCATGTATTGACTAGAGCTGAGCTGAATTTTCATGGCCTTTGATTTAATGGGAAAAATTGCAAGACAGAGAACCTGAGCTGGACACCTTAAGAATAGCTCAGCAGAGCTGGGCAAAAGCCCACAAAGTGGTGTTCCCCCCTTTAACTTGTGTAACTTAGGCCAGATCTACACCAAGCAGGATATACCAGTATGAAAGCAGTATGAAAGTGGTATCTAAAAGGTAGAAGTCACACTATTGCTTTATAGCAGTATTGAAGTGCACTGACAACTGTTGGGGCCCATTGATACATATCATATACCACTATATTCTTCTTGGAGTGGCTCCTGCCATTTATATACCATTTTCATACTACTTAGTCCACTTATGGAAATTAATTAGTCCTCAGGAAAACTCTTTAACCCTGGGAGCCAAGAAGCTTTGTCATCCTGAATTTACATGACCAAGATTGGGGAAGCTCTCCAAGGTGACAGTGCTAAAGTTTAGTCAGAGCCCCTATCATATAGGATAAAAACTGAAGTTGAACTTTGTCCTTTAAAAAACAAGTTACATAAATATTTCTAAAGGAAGAAATACTCATGTAACTTATTTCTAGATAATAATCAAGTAGAACCCATGATTCAAACTTGGATGTCACAATAAGTAGCCAGGTTCAATTCCTGGTGTAGATATTCTGTTTCCACTGGTCCAGAAAAAAAATATCCCAGCTCTTCTTTGTGACCAGTTCTCTGTACTTGCTCCAGAAATTGAGGTAAAGCTTGAGTCTTTGGCTCCTTTTTTGCAGGGGTTGCTTTGGGTTTAAGTGAGATGTAGCACATTATCTAGTCCCCAATACAAAGACTGTGAAAAGCAGCACTGAAATTGACAAGTTTTGCATAAAATTGGTGACTTGGGGATTTCTGGGAATCTAATGTTATGTAAGTGGTGGCCCTAAAGGAGTCCTTTACAGCTGACATTTATATAACATTAGATTTCCATAAAACACAAGCTGCTGTTTTTATGGAAAATGGCAACTTGCTGAGGAGACAGGCATGTTTATACAGAAAAAGTCCTACAACTCCCAACATTCTCCAGCCAGCATTCATGAATAGGATTGCGCCCTAATCCTCATTGTGTTTGTGTGAGTGATGTATGAAAATTTCTCATTGGCAGTATTCTATGTTTATATAGTCTTTGGCAGGGGTGGGTGAGTTTAGGTCCAGCAAAAAAATCAGTACTCTTGATTTGACCAAATAATGTTGAGAAATTATTAAGAGATTAAAGAAATGGTCTTACGTTTCTGCATGGGTGTCCTTTTAAAATCATTTCCCCCTAAACTGTATTCCTACCTAAAACTTGGCAAAAGTTCAGACTTGTAATGAAAATGACAGGCAATCTGTTTATTTTAAAACTTTCGGTAAAGCCTAATTTGGACATTTGTGAGATATATATATCAGGGTGAAAAAGAACTGCCTTCTTCCCATCACTAAGTTGAAATGAAAGCTATTTAACTATAAGCTACAGTGTCAGCATAGTAATTACATTTTATCAAAAATTTCATTTGGGGTTTAGTGCACACAGCTACTTCTGGTGGAGATGGCGAAGAATAAATGTTTTCGAAGTACACATTGACAGGATTCACTAGAATCATTATGGTTTATCATGTCAATGACTTTGAAGAAGCCATTAAGATCTTGCTAGCAACACTACAATGATTGTTGGGAAATTTGTTCCAGGTCCAGGCAAGACAGAACTGGGAGGGAGCGTAAGCTACCATTTCAAAGCATTTCAAGATATAAAAGAAATGGTAAGAGTGCTAGAAAGCAAGGATTTAAATTTTCTTTCCAAACAATAGGCTTTAAAAAGAAAGAAAGAAAGGTGTTTTATTGGTATTTTAATTATATATTGGTTTTGTGTATTTTTAATCAGTTTTGTGTGTTTTATGATGATGATGTTCCCCACCTCGATCCGGAGGGAGAGGCGGGTAATAAATAAATACATTATTATTATTAATATTATTAATATTAATATTAATATTAATATTAATATTATTAGAATGACTAAGCTCTTGTATGTCCAAAATTGCAAGGAAATTTCAACAGAGTTTCTGTTCTGGAGATCCATGGAAAATGTTACTCACCTGATAGTTAGGAGGGAGTGCATTTGTCTAACACCCCCCTCTCAGAGGATAAAGATACAAAAGTAGCACCTTCAAAACTCTAAAATCATGCATATGGCCATTGGGGACATGGACGATGGTGCTTATTTAATCTGGCACCACTCTCAACCCACCTTCTTTTGATCTAATGTGGCAAGTTTCCACCTGCCCCAGTAGCAGTATATAGTTAGGGATGGACAGACTCACCTGTGTCCGGCTCCGTTGGATGCTCACCAAGCTGCCACTGTTGTTCACCCCCACTCATGGAGCTGCATGAGCTTCTTTGTGGCCTGGTGGAGTGCCTGACAAAGTCGTAAGGCCGGCCTCCGTCATCTGGAGCCTCCATTGTTGTGCATAATGGAGGCTGCAGACGAGGGTGGACAGCTGCTGGCCAGTCAAGGAGCTGTGGGTTGCTTGAAGAGCAGGCCTGTGAACATGCTGTGTCCCAGCAAGCTAGGTCAGAGGAGTTTGCCAGACTCCCGGACCCAGTTGAGCACCTATAGCATCCCTAAGTATGGGATTAGCCAGTTGCCAGTTGGGGAATAAATAGGATTTTTGGGAATGTTTTCTGCAACTTTCTGCAACTTTCTGCAACTTGCCTTAAGGATTTCCTTGTTTCACCTACCTATACTGCCCAACTGTGTGTCATACTTTTATTTTGACTGACTTGAAACTGGTTACAACAAGGTACATAAGGTGGTACATTAGGCTATCCTGCTGAGCCCCTTGAGACATCTAAAGAGATTCAAATGTAAGGCCCACCACTCTTCTGATATCATTATGGACAGGAGAGGACCTATCTTACAGCTGTCAGTGGGGCAGGCGTTAATAGGGTGGCCACATGTCTGGATCTGGATTGGGCCCAGACCAGCAAATGTGGCGGCCCACAGCGAGAAGGGAAGACGATGGCAGGATTAGAGAAGTCAAAAAGCCCACTTGGATGGATGAATTGTATGTGTATCTGGTGTAGTTGGAGTTTTGGACTGAAAACCTCTCTCTGCCGGTCTATTGTTAAAAGCTTTACATTAGCAACTGAAAGGGAAACACACACAAAGACCCTCACATTGATTCACTGACCCAAGAGTTCATTTCATTTCCATCTTCTATGGTTCCATGATTTTCTGCATTTTAATTCATTCTGGCTTGCCACGCTAACATTAATTTGCAAGTTGTTAAATAATACCAGTGAAATTGATGAAGTCAACAATAGAGACAATCAGTGAAGGAATCATTTCATTGTCATTAAAAAAGCAAAAACAAACCATGGTGTATATGTTTAAATCCACAGATATTTAACTAACGACTGGATTCTTTTCCCACTCTAGCCTGAAGAGAATGAATCCCCAGTGAAATTTTTTTCACAAGCAAGCTATTGGTCAAGGCGAATGCCAAAGGACAGCTGTCTAAGCTACTCCTCGATCTCAATTTCCCCTCTAATGGGACAAAGTCAGCCTTCAAACATTATTTACACTGGATGCAAAAAGTCAAGATGACACTCCTTTCTTGAACGCTATAAGCGAGACGGAGAGATGGAGGGTGAAGGCAGGGAAAGCTTTCACTCTTTGGAATCTGCTCCTCAGAATTATTGCTCCTGGGCACTATGACGATAGGGCTAGCCATGTTGTAGATATGAGACTTGCATTCTAAGTGGCTGCTGCTTTGCCTTCATATGACTTCCAATTTCTATTTGTTTGTTATTCATAGGTTAATAAAACTGTGTTTTTGTATTGAAGGTCAAACATCTCGCTCTCTTATTTTGGGGGTGGGCTGGAGATGCGGAGAGGTATTTGTAATCATCAAGAAGGGTTTAATGGCCTGAACATTTTTACAAAAAAGGATAAAAGTCCACTTGCTGATGATGCCTGTGCTTTAAGAAGCAAACCTTTCACCCAGCTCTGTCTTGCAGTGCCTTGCACCACTCACTCATCACTCTGCCTGGGGCCAGTTGCTGGGGAACATGGGTGGGAGGGTGCTGTTGCACTGTGTCCTGCGTGTGGGTCCCTGGTTGAAGCTGGTTGGCCACTGGGTGAACAGAGTGCTGGACTAGATGGCCGCTTGTTCTGATCCAGCATGGCTGTTCTTCTGCTCTTATGTATCCATTACAAAATTATCATCTCCCCCAAAACCTCTGTGTGTATCTCCACTGCCCATTCAAACAAATGCTACAATGCAGTGATGGTACAAATGGTAGCAGTGCCAGCCTGTGACATGTGAGCAGATGAACAGATGTGCATGTTTGTGATGCCCACTTGAGTGCATGGCCTGGGGTGGCTGCATCTCAGTCTACACACTAAGTCAGGGGCCTTTGTCAATTCTGCTTATCCATGACACATCAGGAGAAGGCAACTAGGTGAGACATGAGTCAGTGCAGGTCAGCAACAAGCAAACAAGCAGAAGCAGCGGGGTGCCAGCTCAGGAGGATAAGAATGTCTGGGACTAGGGACGCTGCTGCTTCTCTGTTGCCCTCACGGTCTTCTGTGGATGCCATTGCAGCTGTAGGCTTATATATGTTCAGCAATATACATTAGGCTCTTCTTTCCCAGGACTTTTCCAGCATGACCCTATTGTGTAGCAACTGTCCCAGAACGACCTTTCTTTCCAGTCTGCTACTATGGTTCACTCACACTACCTTGAAGGTAGCCTGCTGCCATCATGTGACATCCCATTACCAGTGTTGCAGTGAGATTCATCTGCCAGTATGGTTGGCTTTTGTTGGCAGAGCAGCTTGTCCTCCATCTCAGGCAGCAAAATGTCTTGGACCAACCCTGTATCCAGTGTTTATGAGCCATCTCCTATTGGTGGGCACAAGCTTCCTATTTACATCCTTTGTTAAATCATCTGCTGCCATTGGTGGTCATGGCATTACTGAAACACCCTGGGATTCCTAAGTGTTTCAGCATTTGCCCCCAAGACTGGTTTCACAGTCACAGGACAAATTTATTACTTCCCATACAAGTTTCCCCCAACTCTTTCAGCTGCATTGCTATGGACAGATGCATGACCCCATCCCTCTCTCCCGGCTAACTGATTTTTCTAACATTGTCTTTAAGAGTTGTATAGCTTATGATGTCTACATGGATAAGTATTTCACTGCTAAGCATTCACAAGTACTTGCATGCCAGGAGGGATGGCTGAATCTGTCAATTTTTCTTTCCCCCAGATTAGATTTTTTTAAAAATAAAAGTCTCAAGTTCTTTCCATTCCAGCTGTGAAGAAATTTGTGAATGATGACAAATCCTTATCAAAAACTAGTTGAGCTGAAATTCTCACCCAATTGCACCATCCAAATTCAATAGAATGGAGAAGACCATGTTGATCTGTCTCCCATGTAACTGTTGAAGTTGTAGCCATGGGGGGAAAAAAAGAGGTGACAACCGTGATAATTCACCAAAACTTCAATATATAGGGATTCAAAAATACACCTTTGAGAGCTAAGAACTCAAAGTCCAGTTTTGGCTTCTTCCAACTTGGTTTTTAAAATCTCAAGTTCTATTCATCCTGAATTTGAAAAGAAAAAAAAACCCTGAATTTTGGTAAATTCTTATAAATGCTTACCCATCCCTACATGCCTATCAGCTGAGTGCATGGATCAGCCTTCCCTTGTATGGGAAGAGTTACACCTTATGCTGAAATGGACTGGAAAGTTTATACTGTAACCGCAGGAGCCCTAGATTGGAACGGATAAGAGGAAGGCTGTTAAATATATGACTGTGTCATACTGATTTTATTGGAAGGTTATCCACAGTATCACCACAGCCACTCTCCACTATTTGCTAAGAGCATTTTGTGGTAATTTGAAAGTTTCACTTTTCAGTAAATAATGCGGTAATATTAAACCAATTGTTTTGTGAAACTTAATTACAAAACTCCTCCATTTCAAATAAGGTTCATTGATTTTCTGCCAAGACTGGATTCTCCCTGGGAAAAAAGTCACTGTGCAAGTGTTCATCTCAGTTTGGCTAAATGACTGCATGGTTGGGGGAAGCTAAGATCAATTTCCCCAGGAGATGAAGAAAAGATTGTGTTTTGTATAGATAACATTTTATAGGAATCTCCATGTTTTTGTGAATGCTGATCTTCACTGGTTCTGTTGCAATGAACATAAATGCTGTTTCAGCTTTTGGTACTTATGGGTTCTACTGAGTATATGAAAGGGGGAAGCAGGAACATGCAGAGCTAGACATGTCCCCTGAGTGATGCATCATCGGCTTCAGTTTGCAGAGTGGCTCTTCTACATGCTCTTCTATGCATGTACGGTCTCCTCCACAAGGGCATGGACCATGATTGACCAGGTTCCCCCTCCCTATGGTGGAAGGGAAACTTTACAAACTTAGAAGTGGCTCCATTCAGCCTAAAGATAATCATATATCAGCTAGGGGTGTGACTGTTACATGCAGTGACATCAAGGGTTGGTAACTATTCCCACAGTTTCCCACTCCCCCATTCACATTTTAAGAACCAAGCACCTGAATAGGATGTGACTGTGATAGGTGATAGGATATGACCATGGCTTCAGACTATGCTTTATATAATCTTGGGATTCCTTGGTAGTTTATCAGGTGTTACTCAGTTAGAAGATCATGAATGGTCAATAAGCTTCTCTGAAAGAGATCTTCCCCATCACTACCAAACTTATTCTGCAATGTGCAGGTGCAGAGAGTGTTGTATGTTTTATAGGTCACACTAAGGCCTTACAACCATGCCCGGCTTGCCTAGGCATGCTGAGGCAGTTGCGGGTGGGGTGGGGCGAGAGAGACGAAGTGTGGAGGCTCGTCATTGGCGGCCTCCGCTAGGCGCCACCCGGGGAGGGGAGGGGACTGCGGTGCCTTATTATGAGCCTGCACCCCTCCCAGCCACCTTCTTTGCTCACGGCTTCTTCCCTCCCTGTAGACAGTGTGGGTTCTCTGCTCACCCCTAGGGAGCCAAGTGGGAATTTTTTACCCCTAACCTTTGATTGGGTTTTTTCCACCTACTTGACACTGTAAGACAGCAGGGGAGTATTAAGTAGGCTGATTTGTTCAATTTGGTCACATTTAATCACCATTGTGGTGATTGGTAACTCCTGAGGCCCTCAGCTGGGAGTCTTGTGGCACCAGCTGGTGGGATAAGGATTACCTTTGAGGCCAACCTTCCTCATACACTCAGACTTTTGCAACTTGAGGGGGGGTGACATAGGAAGGCTTCCCTACCCCAAAAGGGGGACTGTGAAGGGTGGCGACTTACATGCACCACCCATCAGGGTATGAATAGCTTGCCCGTTCCCAAGTACGGCCAACTTTCTGGCCTAGTTAGGATGGCCACTTAATATTATTATTATTATTATTATTATTATTATTAATAACCCGCCTCTCCCTCTGGATCGAGGCTGGGAACAACAACAAATACAAAACACAAAAATCACAAAATAGTTGAGCTATTAAAAATAAATAAAAACCAATACATCATTAAAAACATCTTAAAATTCAACTGGATAGGCCTGTTGGAAGAGAGCAGTCTTCATGGCTCTCTTAAATTCATGAAGGCTGCTAATTTGTCTAATCTCCTCTGGCAGACCTTCACTGGCTGCCGATCCAGGTCCGGGCCCAATTCAAAGTGCTGGTACTAACATTTAAAGCCCTAAATGGCTTGGGGCCAGGTTATCTAAAGGAACGCCTCCTCCCATATGTACCTGCCCGGACCCTAAGATCATCTACAGGGGTCCTTCTCCGTGAGCCCCTGCCAAAGGAAGTGAGGCAGGTGGCCACTAGGAGGAGGGCTTTCTCCGCTGTGGCACCCCGGCTGTGGAATGAGCTCCCCAGAGAGGTTCGCGTGGCGCCTACTTTAGCTTCCAAATTGCATGAGTTACTGGCTCCCCTTTATTTGGCACTGGTTAGGCCTCATCTTGAATATTGCATCCAATTCTGGGCACCACACCTCAAGAGGGATGCATACAACTTGGAGGCCTAAATCCAATTGCTACTCCTAACTAGAATAGACACAGTGAATTAATGGGAACTTGTTAAGTCCACACTTATCTAAGTTTCATTGCTTCAATGTGTTTGCTCTGGTGGGGACTAGCAATTGGACTGGTGATCTGATCTGTTTCTGTAATAGCCAGAAATGCAGAATGTGATACTGCTGGACCCAGAGTTCAGCTACCTGAAAATCTGAGTTTTTCTTTTAAAAAAGGATTCTAGCCTTTATGGCTGCACAGATGTCATTGGAAGTGTGTCATAATGCCTGCTGAAATCTCAGCATTTGTATTCTTTGATGGTGATGTAACCCACTTTTGTTTTTGAGAGACATGTTTGTAAAATAAACATGGGAAGTAGTGATGTTGTAGTTCTGTCCCTTTCCCCCTTTTCCCAAGCTCTGACTGCATTTCACAACAGTAATGGTTTAGTTGTAGGATTCAGAGATGCTCGACGATATCATATTTTATTATATAATTTTTATTAATTTCAACAAAACAAACATACACATAATACATAATATAAAACAAACTACCACCCTCGACTTCCCCCGTGCACCCCCCCCCACCGAGACCTTCTCATAATCATTCATCCTCCTTCCAAAATTTTAATGATTCTTTTGAAGGCGATTGTCCCTTTCCCGATCTTAAAACATATTCCAAAAAGGGAGTCCATATTAGGGATGTGCACTGACCCCCCGGATCGGATCGGATAGCGGATCGGAATCGGACCTGGGGGGTCGGATCGGATCGGATCGGATCGGAGGCTGGTCGGATCGGATCGGACCAGATGTCCGATCCGGATCGGACGCCATTTTGAATGCTTTTTCCCATAGCCAAGTATTGTTTTACAAAAACGCCTATAACTTTTTCATTTTTAAAGATAGAAGGATGAAACTTGGGGACATTGTAGACTGGTTAGGGATAGTTATCTGTGAGAAATTTCAGAAAGATTGGTGCATGCGTTTTGTGGCAATTAATTTTTTAATAAATACCCAGGAATGCTTATAACTTTGTCATTTTTAAAGTTACAAACATGAAACTTTGCCACATTGTAGGAGGTACCTTGGGACCTATGTGTGTGAAATTTCAGAAACATAGGTGCTTGCCTTGTGTGGCAATTAATTTTAGAAAAATAGGTAGTAGTGGGGTAAATACAGTTATGCCTCCCATTTTTTTATTTTTTAAGATACAAACAGGAAACTTGGGCACATTACAGGTACCACTTGCCTTGATATGTGAGTGAAATTTCAGAAACATTGGAGCTTTCCTTGTGTGGCAATTAATTTTTGAAACAATGAGGAAAGAAACACCTATAACTTTGTCATTTTTAAAGTTACACACATGAAACTTTGCCACATTGTAGGTGGTACCTTGGGACCCATGTGTATGAAATTTCGGAAACGTAGGTGCTTGCCTTGTGTGGCAATTAATTTTTTAATAAATACCCAGGAATGCCTATAACTTTGTCATTTGTAAAGTTACACACATGAAACTTTGCCACATTGTAGGTGGTACCTTGGGACCTATGTGTGTGAAATTTCAAAAACGTAGGTGCTTGCCTTGTATGGCAATTAATTTTAGAAAAATGGGTAGTAGTGGGGTAAATACAGTTACGCCTCCCATTTTTTTATTTTTTAAGATACAAACAGGAAACATGGGCACATTACAGGGAACACTTCACTTGATAGGTGTGTAAAATTTCAGACAGCTGGGTCCAGGCATGTGGTGGCAATTAATTTTTGAAACAATGAGGAAAGAAACGCCTATAACTTTTTTATTTTAAAAGTTAGAAGTCTGAACATTGCTCACTTTGTAGATGGGTTAGGGGTAGATATGTGTCAGAAATTTCAGAATGATAGGTCCAGGCATTTGATGGCTATGGAATTTTTAAATTACATGTTTCAAAAAAATTTCTACAGAGGCCAGGTCTTCCCCTCCCGCTTCCCGCGAAGAAAAGGAAACACTGTCTCGTCTCGATCCCTTTGATCCTTGCTAGTATCCATTACAGGGCTCGTGTCTGCTTGAGTAAAAAAGTGAAAGTAGGAAAGCAGACACGAGCCCTGTAATGGATACTAGCAAGGATCAAAGGGATCGAGACGAGACAGTGTTTCCTTTTCTTCGCGGGAAGCGGGAGGGGGAGGAAAGGAAGACCTGGCCTCTGTGGAACATTTTTTGAAACATTTAATCTAAAAATTCCATAGCCATCAAATGCCTGGACCTATCATTCTGAAATTTCTGACACATATCTACCCCTAACCCATCTACAAAGTGAGCAATGTTCAGACTTCTAACTTTTAAAATAAAAAAGTTATAGGCGTTTCTTTCCTCATTGTTTCAAAAATTAATTGCCACCACATGCCTGGACCCAGCTTTCGGAAATTTTACACACCTATCAAGTGAAGTGTTCCCTGTAATGTGCCCATGTTTCCTGTTTGTATCTTAAAAAATAAAAAAATGGGAGGCGTAACTGTATTTACCCCACTACTACCCATTTTTCTAAAATTAATTGCCATACAAGGCAAGCACCTACGTTTTTGAAATTTAGCACACATAGGTCCCAAGGTACCTCCTACAATGTGGCAAAGTTTCATGTGTGTAACTTTAAAAATGACAAAGTTATAGGCATTCCTGGGTATTTATTAAAAAATTAATTGCCACAAAACGCATGCACCAATCTTTCTGAAATTTCTCACAGATAACTATCCCTAACCAGTCTACAATGTGCCCAAGTTTCCTGTTTGTATCTTCAAAAATAAAAATGTGGGAGGCATAACTGTATTTCTCAGTGGGAAAGTGCAATGCAATGATTCCCTATGGGAAAGTGCAATGCAATGATTCCCTATGGGAAAGTACTGTCCAATGAATCCTTATGGGCAAGTGCTGTCCAATGAATCCCTCATTGTTTCAAAAATTAATTGCCACACCAGGCAAGCACCAATGTTTCTGAAATTTTACACACATATCAAGTGAAGTGTTCCCTGTAATGTGCCCAAGTTTCCTGTTTGTATCTTCAAAACTAAAAAAATGGGAGGCGTAACTGTATTTACCCCACTACTACCCATTTTTCTAAAATTAATTGCCACACAAGGCAAGCACCTATGTTTCTGAAATTTTACACACATAGGTCCCAAGGTACCACCTACAATGTGGCAAAGTTTCATGTGTGTAACTTTAAAAATGACAAAGTTATAGGTGTTTCTTTCCTCATTGTTTCAAAACTTAATTGCCACACAAGGCAAGCTCCAATGTTTCTGAAATTTCACTCACATATCAAGGCAAGTGGTATCTGTAATGTGCCCAAGTTTCCTGTTTGTATCTTAAAAAATAAAAAAATGGGAGGCGTAACTGTATTTACCCCACTACTACCCATTTTTCTAAAATTAATTGCCACACAAGGCAAGCACCTATGTTTCTGAAATTTCACACACATAGGTCCCAAGGTACCTCCTACAATGTGGCAAAGTTTCATGTTTGTAACTTTAAAAATGACAAAGTTATAAGCATTCCTGGGTATTTATTAAAAAATTAATTGCCACAAAACGCATGCACCAATCTTTCTGAAATTTCTCACAGATAACTATCCCTAACCAGTCTACAATGTCCCCAAGTTTCATCCTTCTATCTTTAAAAATGAAAAAGTTATAGGCGTTTTTGTAAAACAATACTTGGCTATGGGAAAAAGCATTCAAAATGGCGTCCGATCCGGATCGGACCTCATCGGATCGGATCGGATCGGATCGGAGGTTGGTCGGATCGGATCGGATCGGATCGGATTTTCCCGATTTTGGGTCGGATCGGATTCGGATCGTGGATCGGATCCGATCCGATGCACACCCCTAGTCCATATTTCTCCAAAATCACTCTTACTGGACATTCCCCTCATTATTTTCATTTTACATGTCAACATATCATTCAAAGCTATATCCCAAATTTCTTTATACCAATCTTCTATTATATAACTTCGTTGCCCTTTCCAATTTTTAGCAATCATTATTCTGACGGGTGCCAGGAGGTTGTTTACCAATTCTCTATTTATTATATGCTTATTCCTACTATCCCATATTGCTAGTAGAGCTAACTTCGGGTTTAATTCCAGTTTACTTCCAATTATATCACTTATTTCTTTAAAAACCCTTTCCCAAAATTTTTGTACTTGTTCACAGCTCCACCACATATGAAAATAGGTCCCAACCTCCTGACACCCCCTCCAACAATTCTTGGACACTTTTTTATCAATCTGGTGAAATCTTACAGGTGTTAGATACCATCTCCAAACTGTCTTATAGTAGTTCTCCTTAATTCTAATCGACAATAACTTTAACATTCTTACATTCCATATCCTCCCCCAATTATCTTCATTGATTTTTTCCCTTACATCTTCTTCCCATACCTCTTTTATAACCTTAAGTGAGTCCTGAAATTCTTCCTCTGTTAATAATTTATATATCTCACTAGTGAGTCCTTTCTTAGCTCTGGCTTCTTCTTTTTTTCCTAATTGTTCAATTCAATCTTCAAATCTAGTATTGTTTCTACATTTCTTATTTTTCAACCTCCATTCCTGTGTCCATTTTACCAATTGCAAACACTTGAACCACGCTATCTTTTGTCCTTTAAATAAATCTTTAATATGCTCACTATCCTTCATCTTTTCCATCCAGTTCCTTAGTTTAATAATATCTTGTTCTTTCAGTCTCGCTTCTATCTCTGGTTTTAATACTCTTGGGAAGTTTCCCACTACTACAACTGGGGTGAGCGGAGAATCCCCTGGTATCAACTTCCCTCTATACTTCTCCCAGATCATAAATATATTTTCCAACAATGGGTTGTCCAGTACCTTCAATTCTTTCTTTTGCATTTTAGTAAAAAATATATTTCGCAATTTACATTCTATCTCTACTGTTTGCGATTCCAACCATTCCAAATCTTGCTCCCCTAAAATAGCATGAATAACATATCTTAACTGATTAGCAATATAATAATTCTTAATATTTGGAAGTCCTAAACCTCCTTTCTTTTGAGCCTTATACCATAACCCCTTCTTTATCCTAGCTCTTTTATCCCCATTACAATAAGCATTAATCATGTTTTGCCAACTTTTAATCTCAGCTAGTGAAATTCTAATAGGTAACATTCTAAACAAAAAATTAACCTTAGGTAATATCTTCATTTTAATAACCGCTATTCTACCAAACCATGAATGTTTTAACTTTCTATATATCTGTAATTTCTCCCCTACCTCTTTTCTTAACCTTACAAAATTAAGTTCCTCTATTCTTTCTAATTCTTTATCTATATTAACTCCTAAATATCGTATTATATTTTTATGCCTTAATCCTTATTTAGCTTTACATTTCTCCATCTCTTCCTTATTATAATTATACAACATCATTTCTGACTTCCCCCAGTTAACTTGTAATCCTGTAATTTCCCCAAATTCTCTCAAATGTTTCTGAATCCTCTCCCCACTTTCTAGGGGATCTTCTAGTGTCAATAACGTATCATCCGCAAACATATTCACTTTAATCTTATAATTTCTTCCTATCCTCTTTAATCTTTCATCTTCCCTAATTACATTTGCTAAAATTTCTATAACTATTGCAAATAAAATTGGTGAAAGTGGACATCCTTGCCTAGTTCCTCGAGCTAGTGTTATTTGTTGCGTTAACCCATCATTAACCATTATTTCCGCTTTATTATTTTTGTACATCTGGTTAATCACTCCCATAAATTTATGTCCAAACCCAAATGTTTTTAATATTACTTTTAACGCTGGCCATTCCACGCAATCAAAGGCTTTGAAAATATCTAAAGCTAATAATCCTGCTTTTAAGTTCCTTTTTTTATAATATTTATTATATTTATAACTCTCCCAATTAAATTCGGCATTTTCCTTCCTACAATAAATCCGCATTGATCTTTTTTAATATATTTAAAAATAAATGTACCCATTCTTTTAGCCATTATTGCTGAAAATATTTTTGCATCCTGATTTATTAAAGATATTGGTCTATAAGATGCTGGATCCGTCAAATCCTTGCCTGGCTTCTGTATTAACATAACCATGGACTGGTCCCATGATGGCGGAGTCGTTCCTCCTTCTATTATATTGTTATATAATTGTTTTAATCTAGGTATTAAAATATCCTTAAATATTTTATAAAATTCCGGCCCCAATCCATCGATCCCCGGAGACTTACCTCCTTTTAGTTTTCCAATAATTCCCTCAATTTCTTTCTCAGTAACCAAGGCTTCCATACACTCCTTATCTTGATCATCCAGTCTTATTTTCCAATTTCTTTCTACATATTCCTGAATCTTATCTTGTGAAACTGCCTCTGAAGTAAATAAATCTTTGTAAAATTCCTGAAAAGTATTTAATTTATCTTTCATTAAATTACATCTATTCCCTATCTTATCTCTTATTGTCCCTATCATATTCTTAGCTTTCTCTGACTGCGTGGATCTAGCCAGCATCTTAGAATTTCTATTATTATATTCAAAAAAATCTCTCTTTAAATATAACAAATTCTTTTGAACCTGTTCTATTTCTTCTTTCTCCAATTCCTTTTTTTTTTGCTTGAATTAGAGCATATAACCGCTTATCTTTTGACTCTCTCAATCTTTCCTCTAAACTCTTTATCTCTTCTTCAGCCTTTTTATTAAGTACTTCCTGTTGCTTTTTAAGTGTGGACATTTCCCTAATACAGATCCCTCTTATTACTGCTTTCATCGTATCCCATAATAATCCTTGCGATTTAACTCCTTTTTCATTTATCTGCCATATTTCCTGCACTTCCTTTTTTAATTTATCTACTATGTTTTTATTTTTAAAAATTCTTCCGTCCAGTCTCCATCTCTTTGCTTGTTTGTAATCCTTCTTCATTTTGATATCCATCAACATTAGTGCATGGTCAGTGATCTTAATTACTCCTATATCACAATCTATTAATTTTGGTACCATATTCTTTGATATAAAAATATAATCAATCCTTGAATAACTCTTAAATCTAGGTGAGTAAAAAGTATATTTTCTTTCTTGCCCTTTTAAAACTCTCCATACATCCATTAATTCTTTCCTCTCCATTAATTTAGCTAGTTCCGTCTTCCCCACGCCTCTAACATCTCTTATAATGTTATCCCTATCTTTCCCTTTATCAAGTACCATATTAAAATCTCCTGCCATCACAATGTTCTTTTTCCCTACGTCTCCCACCATATCGAACACTTCTTTAAAAAATTCCATTTGTTTCCCATTTGGAGCATAGACATTAATCAACACAAATTCCTCCTCTTCCATCGTACAGTAAATTATAAGGATCCTTCCATTCTTATCTTTCTTTATACTTTGAATATTAATACCACATTTCTTCGATATTATTATTGCCACACCTCTCGCTTTAGAAGTACCAAATGATTTTTCATACACTCCTACTTCCCTCATTCGTAACTCATTAACCCCCTCCTTTATCTGATGAGTTTCCTGCAAAAAAATTATATCTATTTTTTCTCTTTTCAACAATGTTTCAATTCTTCGTCTTTTAACCACCGTTCCTAGCCCCTTAACATTTAGAGTTGCACATCTCAATTTATTTTCCATTTCTTACTTTTACCCATATCATTAAATTGGTCTCGGTCAGTGAACCACATACCCCCCTCCCTTCCCTCCCCCCACACATACCCCCATTTTTACCCCTCTCCTCACCAGACATCTGGGCACTGGTCCCAATTATTTTAGAACTCTTCAGGGGGGGGACGATATCATATTTTATTGACTTTTAGATTCTGGTTTACAGTTCAGTAAATCAGACGTGTGACTAAGGTCACACACCCTCGGGGACGGTTATGTCAGGATGGGCACACATCCTTGGGGGCTGGACATGTTGGGGTGGGCACACCTCCTTGAGGGTCAGCTATGATGCCCTCCTTTTTGGTTTCCAAAATATGGTCACCCTAGTTAAATGGAATTTACTCCCAAGTTTACCTTAAAAAATCCCTGGGGGCACCACCTAATGAAATGTGCTGCGCACGCTTATGATTCTACCAATCATGTTTCATGTGCCTAAATATAGATTCAATCGTGTGTGTGTGTGTGTGTGTGTATCACACACACATCACAGTCACCTTTATGTGACATATCCAGTTCAACAAATTTAGTTGAATAAAAATCAAGCAGGCTTTACCTCTGAGTCATTTGGGAGCATGACCCACCCATACTCTTGGGGGAAAATAATGAGAAGGGGGCAGCCTATGTGAACTAGGATTATGAGATACCATTTATACCTCTTAGATTTCGATCTGCTGAAATATCCAATTTGTTTCCATTATAGTCTGTATGAATCACACTTGCACATGTTCGACCATGGCTCCAAAACTGGCACTTTGATTTGTATGCATGGTAGAAACAAATGATGTAATTGGGGCTTAAAGTGATTAATTTAAAATTGATTTCAAAATCATTCAAAGAATTTCCCCGAGTCGATGCATATTTGAGCATCACCCACTGAGTAGAGGCACCTAACCTGTAAAGAAAACATTGTGCTGCTCGAACACCTGGCTCATTTTGCAAGGAACATCTGGTTTTATCTGGGCTTGTATTATTCTTGCTGCATTAAATTCCCTTTCAAGTATGCTCCAAACTGTTTGTTAATCCTTAGTAAATTAATAAGAAGGTTGCCACAACACTTAATCTTGAAGCTGAATTAGCAAAATTAACATTTATAGCCACCATTAAAGTTGATTATCAGTAAGCATACATCTCACATTTCTACAGATAGCAATTTCAAATCAAATTATCTTTGTCTTATTTAGTTTCAGCTAATTGGCACTTTTATAAACCCAACGTGTGTGAAAAAGAAAGAGTTCTGCTTGATTTAACTGCAGTAATTAGTGCACAGTATTAATGTCCCTCTCCCAGTTCTGAAAGAAACAAGGAAGGTGTGAATTCTAAACCAACAGCCTTCTAATAGATAGGAACTGGAACATAAACCACATATTATTTTATCATTGCCATTAAAAACAAATGGCATTGCCATTTGGATCCAATCTGTAGTCTTTTCTGTTATGAAGGCATTCACATTTGGAATCTATTTGGGGTTATCTTTCAGCTACAACATTATCTCATTGAGGTTGGTGAGCTTGAAATGTTCAGCTTTAAGTTTTCCAACAATTTACATTGCTCCATATCAGTTCAAAATATTTGCTTTTTAAAAATTGGCTTGCAACAATGCAAAAGAAAGCAAGCAAGCAACATTAGCTTGCAGTGGAAAATAAAACTCAACTTCAATTACAGCACATCCTTAACCATGCATGGTACAGTATTTAAACGTTAAGGTTGTGATTCAAAAGACACACATAGTGACACCCGGGATGTTCTGTTTGTTGCCACAATCGCAATCCCCTCCTGCCAAATATCCAAAATTAATTTTGAATGCTTAAACAAAATGGTTTTGTGATTTGGAAAAGCTGTGACCCCAAGGTTGTTATTACACAGTCGGCTTTAAGCACACCCACCTCGGCTTTGCTCCACTTCTTCAGCACTGGGTTCACATGACGTCGTTTCCCCCCTGCTGCTCTCTCGCCCTGAGTGCTCTGTTTTTAGTTCCTGTTTTGATTTAACCCTGAACGGGCAAAGTCCATTTCAGGCAAGTTCAGGCAAGTTCAACAGGCTGAGCTGAGGTATCGGAGCAAAACTGACCATGTGTGATTCAAAACGCTAGATTCCCGTAGGAAACAGAGAGGGAACCCACAGAAGCAATCCAGGGGGGAAATGGTACGTGTGATAAAGGCCCAAGTTTCTTGGTGCAGATTGATTAACCGATAGGGCTTAATTTCCATTCAGATGTGGTGTCAAATATGTCCATCCTGAAGTGGTCAGAATAGAAAACAATGAACTCAGTGCCAGTACAACATAATCTCTGGCACTGCATACACAGGGCATCATGCCAACACAGCAGGATGTGTCAATGTTATTGTGCCACCTGCATTACTGTATCAGATGTATCAGGATCATTGAAAGCTTACATATCACAGAAAGTGAGTGCACATTAGAGGTGAGGCTGAGGTCAGACTTCAAATTGGCACAAGCCACTTAATATGCTGTAGTGGCTGCACCTAGCTTTAGGATTAGGGTGTTATTCATTAGTTTGCCCAAACTGTGCATTAATTGACAAGGAGCTGGCAATTTATTATTATTATTATTATTATTATTATTATTATTATTATTATTATTATCAAAAATTAAGGACTGGAATGTGCTGGCCTATATTGATGAACACAGTAATGCCAGAAGAGGATGACAGATACACATTTTACCAACAGGCATTGTGAGCTAGAGCTCTAGAATAATACAACAAAATTCCAGGAAAACAGACCCTATATTTAGTGATGTAGGAGAAGTTATTTTCAGTTCTCAAATCACTCAGAAATGACCTGCTCACAACTCCGAACACAAGTGGGACCTTTTCTTTTAAAAGAAATGAAATGCATACTTTTAAAAATGCACAATTTTTAAATGCACTATTTGAAATGTGTGTTTTTAAAATGCACCATTTATTTATTTATTTATTTATTTAAAAAATACATTTTAGTCAATGGGAGGAAGGGCCATTTTTGAAAACGATGCACTTTTCCCTCTTGAAATGAGCACTTTTCCTCTGAATGAATTCAAAAAAGATGACACAAACAAGAACAGAGCGAGCTGAACCGGGCTTTGAAGTGAAATTCTGAGAATTTTGGACAGCTGAGGCATCCCTGGTTCTCCAGTCTCTAGCTTTATTTCAGCAGAAGATGATGAAATGTATGGACAAATTGTAGGGAACAGGAATTTCCAATCACTCTTGCTTTGAAGTCTCTGTTTTCATTTTTTTTTTGGATCTGAGCAGTCGAACAGCGTGCAAAGAAATCACTGATGTAGAGTTTCTCTGTTCATTGGGCATGTTCAGAGTTTCACTACTTGGACCTCCCCTCCAAGCCATGCAACCCAACAGCTACAAATTGTGGCCTGTCAGGTTCTCAGTCATTGGCATGCAGCAAAAGCAGGAAGGTGATGACATCCTTTATGGGCTGGTCTCCGGGCTAGCACTATGTTGCAGCGGGCCCTTGGTGTGGTGTTGCCAATGGGCCCTTGCCATTGCTATGCCTGTCCTATCATACTCCCTGCCCACCAGATTGCCAGCCAATGCCCCACCCCACTCCCCCACTCACTAACCAAAGCCCCCCGCCCACCTGCTCACCACCACTTCTACCGAAGCTTGCTGGCCTCCCTCCCATTTTTTAATGTGATGAGTCAGCAGTGGTGCTGGTGGCTTTTCCTTCCATGCCTGGCACCACTGCGAAAGCGCCACAACACTCAGCCAACCGAGCCTGGCCCTGCACACCATTTTAAAATTTGGGCATGTTTGACTCAACATTTTGAATACCAGTGATCTGAACCAACGAGGCGTTGTCTTGGAGAAGTCATGGCCAATGAAGGCACAGGGTGGTCTTTAAGTTGCCCCTGTGCTTTCATTAGCAGAAAGTCTTATAATTGAAGCATCTGACTGGTTCACATCACTGTTAATCAAAATGTAAGTAAATAAATAAAATAAAATGTGGCACTGCAGGGCCTGTAGGGTCAGCCATGGTGCTGCCTTTTCCCAGTGGGGCTGGCCAGGTGGGCAAGCAAGGAGGAGGAGAGCAGCAGTGGTGATGGCAAGCATGGGGCCTTCTGAGCATCTTGGATACTCGACAACTGCCTGCCCATGCTGACCTCTGAAGCTGGACCTGGCTGGCCTGGCACATATTTGGTGCATGAAGAAGACACCATCATTATACAGTTTGGTTTCAGGGTATTTAAAGGACTGTTTGCTGCTACATGACCCATTGTCCGTATATTGAGATCGTTGCAGGAGGCACTGTACCATATCCTACCACCACCGGACACTATATTAGTGAGTACAAAGAATGAAGTCTTCTTGGTAGCTCTGCAACTTTTAGCTTGTAGGAAACAGTGAAAGTTTTCTATTTAAACTGGCCTTTAATGCTGTTTGATTGCTCACCTGCTTCTAGTTTTTGATCTTGCTGCCCTTTAGTATTACTATGCAGTTTTAATTTATTAGTTTGTAAGCCACTTTAGGGACCTTACATTTTGTGGGAAAGCAACATATAAACCCTGACATAGATAGATCATGGTTTTCAAAGGTCTTAAAGGTTTGTGTGCCTGCCACCCGCTCCTGCATGAGATCTTTGAACCTTCAATTGGAAGGCTTCCTCTGCTAAGGATGCTGGATTTCAAAGTCAAGTAGGAAATTAAAGGGGTGTTATTAAGAACCAAGAGTGTGTTCTTTAGTGATCTTCTGACATGAATGCAAAGATAGCTACTGACAAGGCATTACAGACAGAGAATGGATTCACCATGCTGTGCAAAGCAAGGGGGTTCAGCATTGGAGATGCACACTATTCTATGACAATATTTTTTTTAACCTCAAAGGGATGTTTGCATTTGGATGCTGTGTATGGAAAAGCTCAGTTTTGAAGTGCTCTTACATTACAAATCCCTTTTTTCTCTCTGACAATTCACACCCATATATTCAAAATGAATAGTTTGTTACTTCACTCCCATTTGTGTTCAGCTTGTTTTGCCTTTCCCTTCAGCTGCAGTTATGTTTTCACATCAGGAGCTGTAATAGAGAGTGGCTTGAAGCTTTTATCTTTATTATCCCTGCACTTCTCAGTGGCCTTTTCATCTGGATTAGATATTACTGGATTTGACTAGAGAGCCTCATTATTGGATACAGCAAGTGCACTTTCCTCTTTGATCTCAGGAACTGTTGCTTGAACTTTTACGCCTCGGCAATGGTGAAAATCTCCATTAGGGTTCCACCATGGACAGGGGGCTTCTCTATGGAAGCAAAAGCGCTATTTATTTCAATATCAGGTCATAATCCAGGTCCAATGTAGAAGGCATTCCTTATCAATGAAAAGAATGAAACAACTTGTGCTCATATGAAGCTCATATACACCCTGGAGCTGATGGATCTATGCACTTGTTTATGTTTCTGATAGGTTTTGCAATTGGTGTTCTTAAAGTATACATTTATTAGATTTCTCCCATGCTTACTGGGGCTACATGTGGTCTCCCATCCACAGGCTTGACCAGGTCTATATCTCTTTAGCTTCAGAAATGTTGCAACATCAATAATAATAATAATAATAATAATAATAATAATATATTTATTTCTAACCCGCCTCTCCCTCTGGATTGAGGCTGGGAACAACAATAAATATAAATACAAAGACCATAGATAAAACATTAAAACAAATAAAACTAATACATTATTAAAAACATCTTAATAATTCTCCCAGGCCCTGCAAATACAGCTGAAGATACTTGCTGGAGTCAAAATACATAGATTGACCCCTTTTTCCTTTGCACAACTGATCCTCATGCCATATTACAACTTCCCTCAGTTCCAAAGGATTGTTGTATTTGGCATAGGGAGATGCTGTTGGAGTAACACAAATCCATACGTACCCACCCCACCAGGACTGTAAAACCGATCATGCTGATTTTGGAAACCAGTATATTGGCTGCATCCAAAAAAGTCTTCAAAGGCAGTCCCATGAGCAATGCATTGCAAGAGTTCAACTGAAAGGTTACCAGTGGATGGGTATGGCCCCGCTACTGCTGTCCAAGAGAGGTGACAGTTCACATATCATCCACAGCTAGTGAAAGGGATCATGTTCCACAGACACCACTTGGGCATCCTGTGTCAATGCTGGCAGTAACTCCAAACTGAAAACCTAATCCTCTAGAGACAGTGCAACCCTATACAGGATAAGTTGAATACTACCTCTTCCATCAGATGAACCACCTACAACAGAACCTCTGTTGTCAGGACTTAGCTTTGATTTATTGCCCCCATCCAGTTCCTAACCGCTCCCAGTTGCTGGTTTAGTACTTCCATTGCCTCATCTGACCTTATGAAAAGAAGAAGCAAAGTTGCCTGTCATTAGATATCGATCATGGTTTCCATTGACATGAAGAGGCGGATAGAGGGTGCATGCAGAAAAATGGGCGGAGGAGCAAAAGAATACTATCCCAGCACATACCCTTTGGCCCCAAGGGATTTTCCCCACTAGTAGGAGATTTCTACTGCCACCACCCATTTACCCACATGCATCCCCTCCCCCTTTTTATGTCAATAAAGATTGTGATCACCATTGATGTAACGGGTGCATGCAGGAAAATAGGTAGTGTGTGGAAAATCCCTCCGAATCCCCCCGTTGCCCCACAGCGGGGGTGGGGATTTCCCCTACCACCACTATATTCCCAGGATGCACCCATTTCCCCTCAAATGCAAATGACTACAAAGCGCAAACATTTTATGAAAGAAAGAAATTACAAAAGAAAGTTTTAAGAAAGAAAGAAATTACAGAAGGAAGTTTTCCAAAAGGAAGATATTATGAAAATATATTTAATTTTTTAAAAGAAAATGAAAGAAAAAGCCCTGACGTTTCCCCAGTGCATTTCCTTTTATTTTACTTTATTTCTTTCAAATTCATAAACCAAGTTGTGATTGTTTGCAAACATTTATTTAAATAATTCCATGAGGGTTCAGAATAATTGAAATTGATTTTGATATGTTGACACTAGGGACCAGGTCCTGCTAGATCTTAAGCAACTCCCAAGATGCAAGAAGAATCCTCAATTCCCAGTGAAGCTAATAGGAATTTCAAAGTTGCTTGTCTTTTCCCTGGATACTTTAGAACATCAGACCTTAAATAATTGCATTTCAGTATCAAATATATCTGCATGATAGACTCATTTCCTTTCCTGACCTATATTTGCTGTTGAAGATGAAACTTACTGCAGTGAAAATTGCTGTGATTTATTTGCATGCCAACCAGCATAACTCCCATTCTCTTCTATTGTATGTAGAATTAAATGCAATTTATGGTATGTTCGAGTGCCCTTTCATTAATTAAAAGCAAATATTAATACTACTGGGTTGAGACATGGGAAGCCAGGCTTACCATAGAATTTACAGCATTTATTATAGCTACTTGAAAACGGCTGGTGTGCAAATAGAGGCCAATGGTTAAGTTCTCTTAAAGCTCAGTGATAGTTTTATCCATGAGCAATCTCTTCCAGAAGATTTATGTTTAACCCCTTATTACCCATCTGGAGCTGAAATAGAACGCAAATACGCATTTGCTGATTTTCATTTTATTATTATTATTATTATTATTATTATTATTATTATTTACATTTATATACCACCCCATAGCCAAAGCTCTCTGGGCAGTTTACAAAGATTAAAACACTGATCATTAAAAACAGTTATACAAAATTTTAAATCATAAAAAGCATAAGAACAGATTCTGGGGTCAGTTAAAATTCAACATATGTTGTTAAATACCTGGGAGAAGAGAAAAGTCTTAACCGGGTACCAAAAAGATAACAATGTTGGTGTCAGGTGAGCTTCATTGGGGAGATTGTTCCACAATTGGGGGGCCACCACTGAAAAGGCCCTCTCCTTTGCTGCCATCCTCCGAGCTTTCCTCAGAGTAGGCACTCAGAGGAGGACCTTAGATGTTGAGTGTAGTGTACGGCTAGGTTCATGTTGGGTGAGGCATTCATCAGGTAGTGCGGTCCCAAGCCATGTAAGGCTTTATAGGTTAAAACCAGCACCTTGAGTCAGGCTCGGAAACTTACAGGCAGCCAATGCAAGAGGACCAGAGTTGGTCTTATATGTTCAAACCTTCTGGTTCCTGTTATCAATTTGGCCACTGCATTTTGCACAAGTAGCAGCTTCTGAACTGTCTTCAAAGGCAGCCCCATGTAGAGCACATTGCATTAATCTAACCTGGAGGTTACCAGAGCACAGACAATTGAAGCCAGGTTATCCCTTTCCAGATAGAGATGTAGCTGGGCCACCAAGTGAAGTTGGTAGAAGGATTCCATGCCATAGAGGCCACCTGAGCCTCAAGTGGCAGAGATAGTTCTAGGAGAACCCCAAGCTATGAACCTACTCCTTCAGGGGGAGTGCAACCCCATCCAGAACAGGCTGAACACCTTATATCCAGTCAGAAGAACAACCCACTAACAGTATTTCAATCTTGTCTGGATTGAGTTTCAGTTTATTAGCCCTCATCCAGTCCATTGTAGATGTTGAACAGCATGGGGGATAAGACTGACCCCTGTAGAACCCCATACTGGAGAATCCATGGGGCCGAGCAATGTTCCCCAAGCACCACCTTCTGGAGCTGACACACCAAGTAGGAGCAGAAGCACTGCAATGCAATATCTCTCACTCCCAACTCAGCCAGTTGTCCCAGAAGGACACCATGGTCAATGGTATTGAAAGCTGCTGAGAGATCAAGGAGAATCAACAGAGTCACACTCCCCCTGTCTTTCTCCCAACATAGGTCATCATACAGGGCCACCAAGGCTGTTTCCATGCCAAAACCAGGCCTGAAGCCCAACTGAAATGGATCCAGACTGAAATCTCTTTCCACTATTCTTTGTTAGATTTACATTTATATTCTCTGTTCCTTGATACACATACCTGGGATTTTTGCTTATGTTGCTCCGGACCATGCAATTTACACTCATGGTGTAGTATCCAATGCTGACATTTTGCTAGCACTAATGCTGTTGCTCTAGCAGACACCAATGCTGACTCAAGACCATCCCAGGCAGCAGCCACTATCGACCTCCTCTTCAGTGCCTCCCTCACTGAACAGTCCTTCCTCAGAGTGATACATTAGCATGGAGAGGCCTTGGAGACTGCCTATGCCGAGGTAGCACCGGTGATCTCTGAGGCCACCTCCTCACTCAGAATGTCTTTCTGTGAGAAAGGACTCCTCAGAGTGAAGCATTTGGGCCAAGTGGGCACTCAAAACCTGGTGCTTTGCTCTGAGAACCCCTCAGAATGATGTATGAGCCCTCCGGACTTGCGGAGTAGGATTTTTTTGCTCTTAATCTGTTTCTAGTTGTGAGTTTTTTCACCTACTTCACACTGCAAGACAGGCTGGAAGTATTAAATGGGTTGATTTTGCGCTATTTTAATTATTTGGTCACATTTGTTGGTAGGCAGGTATGTGCAGGCATCTGGAGCGAGTTTAGGGTTGGTGAGCATTCACAGGCACTGTTGCGGTGATTGGTAATGCCTGAGGACCCCAGCTCAGAGTCTTGCAGCCCCTGCTGGTGAGATAAGGGTGACCTCTAAGGCCAACCTTCCTCACTTACTTGGGGCCTTGCAGCATGAGGGGGGTGACACTGGAAAGCCTACCCACCCCAATAGGGGCATGCCTGTGAGGTGGCAAACTACAGGTGCCACCTCACAGGCTATGAATGTCTCGCCCAAGTCAAATTATTGCCAGGATATTGGTCAAGAAAGGATGCCCACTTAGGCTTTTGCCTCTCACATCTTAAATAAATGTGTCCCTATTTTAATTCCATACTTGTATCTCGTCTCGTTATTTCCACCCTCCACTTCCCACAATGATTTCTGCTAGTGCTATATCACTAGTGCTGGCAGAATGCAGTAAATACAGTCATAATCAAAATAACAAATATTCTAAAAGGTATGTTCAGTACCTCCTGTAGGCCATTCCAACTCCTTGTTAGCATTGGCAAATAACACTTGTGTGAAGCCTACTTTTATAGAGCTCAAGGAGAGATTCATGAGGCTGTACAAGAAGAAAGCTCATCTTCATCATTGCGTACACTCGTTGATGGCATGGAACAGAGCTGTTTCTCTGAGGCTCTTTCATCATTGTCAGATTTAATAGAGGACTATAATCAGCTAGATGCTGCTAACTGTGGACCTGCAGTAGATCCACCAAGACTGAAGATAGCAGTGTAACAATTGAGGAGCTTGGTAAAAGTTAAGATATCAGAAAACTATACACATGCAATCCAGCCTTGTTGAGCCCTCTTCAGTACAATTGAAGGGTGAGGAACAACCTAAGGGCACATCACAGCCACATCCTGTTCTTAAAAGATTGTCCATTGTAATGATTGGGATAAATGTCATTTTCAAAGATGCTGTGGAAATTAGCTAACAGTTTCTCATTATATATCATATTGTACAGATGCTGGATTATATATGTCATGGAAGTAGAAGGATATTACGGTACCCTGTTACAGTATACCTCTCCTCATATATACTGGGGTTGCTTCTAACTTAAGTACTCTGTTTGAAGATACTTTATGTAGATTATCAAAACAAACACATGTTGTATACTTTTGACCATATTTGTAAATGTCATAAATGACATTTTATTAAAGCAGATTTTGCAAAATAAAATATGTAGCTACATTACATATATGTATGTGTGTCTGTGTGTGTGTGTGTGTGTGGAATCGTCACTTTTAGCCACCTTTTCCTGTGTAAGAGCTTCTTCAGATGAGCATTTTAAAGCACACACATGACTGGCCACTCATAGGTCTTCGTGGGTCATTTTGATGACTCCGTGTTCCTCCAGCACATCTCCTGCTTGTCTCCTGCTCCTTCTACCATTTTTTTTTTTGGAATAAAATAAACTTCATTAAATGCAACTCTTCTGAGCTATAACATTGTTGCAATTCCCTGTCATGTGCGGGAGTGGTTTCACTATAAAACACCCAGTAGAGGGCGCTGTCCCACTCAAATGAATGGTCTATGTGGTCCCTTCTCTTCCTGCTCTTTTCCTCCACGTAATTGCAGCTCATTGCAGAAGCGAAAGAGATGCAGCTTCGGAGTTCATAGCCAAAGGTAAGGGAACACGATCCCCCATCTGAAGGAGCTCTAAATCTTTTCTTACATGGTCCCCCCCTCTCTCTATATATATTCAAAGAAAGTGGAAACATTACTTCCATCTTAGTGAGAAATGTAGGGCCATGTCACACATTACAGGCATGACTGATTCCCTCCTATGTACTCAGTGACCATCAAGCATTCTTTTGAAGAGGTTAAGCCTAAGCTTTCTGGCACGTCTTTCACATTCACAAAAACAGCTTAGTTAGAAATGGTTCAGATAAACTAAGTGGAAACATCTGCCAGAATAATAGATGATGTGTTTCTTCTTAGTTTCATCATATCTATCACTTTGAAGCTGAGAAATACATGGACTGCTTTCTCTTCGATATGGTGGAGCTGTCAACATTAACATGAACTGACTGAAGAATGCAATGTGCGGTTTATGAAGTGCCACCCCCAACCCTCCCCCCCCAAAAAAAACAGTGCAAAGAATAGCCTATGCCCGTGAGGAATATTATTTGTGTGTTTGGATTCATGGCTGCACATCGATTCTGTAAGTGTTTCGAAGATATGTAAATTAAGTTGTGAATGTTATAGCTTTTCTAGGAAGCCAATAAGCTTGATGAGTTGTTTACTAAATGCATGTGGGAAGAAGAACTCTAAATCACAGTCATAGCAATTAGGCTTGTGATCCACACTCAGCTGCCACCTACCCCATTTGGGGAGCACAGCATCCAAAAACAGCATTCCATGTGGTGTTCTGTCGGCAGCTGTGATGAGACTGCGAAAATCTGCCCAGACATGATGATCGTCCCTAACACACTGTGCAGGCATTTGTAGAATGAATGTCTGGTTTTCCATCAGTGATAGAGAAAACCTATTTGTGAATAAGTGTTCATTATGGATACATATCTCATGCAAAATGATCCTTTCTCTTCATTTTGGAGCAATGACATTTCATCGAGTTCCCCTTAATCACTTTTTTAAAAGATGGGCTACATAAATGTAGCCAATGATGCTATTGTTTTAAACTATAGCAATATAGTAGATCATTACTTTATAAATGGAATGCCTTGAGCAAAGGAAGTGTCATTTCACTTCTCGCAATTCTATTTTCACCTGTACCTGTAAATACTACTGTAGAAATAAACCAACCTCTGTGGATTTCCAACTTCTTCAAGCTTAAAGAACTCATTTTCTTCTGGGAAGCCAGACAATCATTTTTTTCCTGAATCCTGCTTGTCCCTCCTCCGTTCTATCTCAATCTTAGATTGTCTCCACTAGTGCAGTTTTACAGGACAATTTCTGATTTTCTGGAGCAATACTTTCATGCCCTATTCTTAATTTCAAAATCCAGCTCTGCATAATCTGTCCCACATGTTAGATATTTTAAGTGAAACACTGATGGGATAGGATAGTAATTACCAGACTAGGTATTTTGCTGATGTCCAATGGAACCCACTTGGCCTTTCGGACTGGGGTCCACAGGGCCCACTGGCCAACCACCCCTGCTTGCTGTGCTGCATGAGCCAGGGCTCAGCCCTGTGAACATCTGGCAAGCTCCGTGCAGCCACCTGTCCCCATAGCGAGCCATCATTTTGTGTAAAAATGGAAGCTCACTATTATGCATAAAAGGTCTTCAATGCAAATGGTGACCATAAGATTAGAGGCTATTATGCAGAATAATGAGCTGCCATTTTTTGCAAAATAGCAGCTCACTTAAGGGACAGACCAGCAGTTTGAACGGCATGATGAGCAAGGAAGACTGGCCAGCGAGGTTTGGGCAAGTACCCAGCAGTGCAAATGGAGGTGAGTCCATCCACCCCAATACCAGAAATAAGAATTATCTTAGACTGGCAGCTAATTATGTTGGGATTGCATTGGGAGCCTTTGACCTGGTTTGCATGTCATGCTAAGCCATGGTGGGTTGTTATCATGGGTGGTTGCGGTGTGGTTTTGCATGATGTCTGAACCCAGAGTGGTTTTTCTGTCATGGGTTGCTGTTTGCAAACAAGCCACCCTGAGAACCCACAGCTTGTAGTGGGGTTGCTCAGGGTGGCTTGCCCTCAGGGTGGCTTGATGTGATGCCTGAACTTGGCAGGGCAAATATATCATGGGTTGTTGGGAACAGCTACAGAGTTACCCAACAAGACTGGCACAAACCCCTGCTGCTCTTTGCAATCTCACTAGTGCCATCACCATTCTTCGCCATCCCTTCCCAGTGCCCTCCACCTCAGCATGGATTTTAATATATATTTTTTTCATAGAGATCTTGGAGAAAGGAAACTGAAAAGCATCCTGAATGCATTCACAATTTTTAAATCATTATTTATTTTCAGGCCTGCGCAAATGCACAGAAGTGAATGCCTGCTGCTAGAAATTTTGCATAATTTGCTCTTCAGTTTTGCTGGGCTGCCTTGAAATGTGCACATTCCCCCCTTCAATTACTGCTCTGGCATGAAATGTGTGTATTTTTTGTTTTAGCAATCTACCTCACTTGTCTGTTTTGAAATTTGTGAATCTTTACCCACTCAGTCCCTGCTCTGTCTTGAAATGTGTGCATGTGTAGCAATCCCACCCACTGTTCTGTAACCCTCTGACAGCTAACAATGGGGACCTGTGGAGGGAAGTAGCAAGCATGTAGGGAGGTGGGGGTGGGAGCTGAAGTGGCTGGCAGCTGCAGGAGGAGAGAAAAAGCTTTAGGGGTGGGTGCAGTAGAATGTGAAGCAGCCCTTTTTTTAAAAAAAAGTTATTCACTAGCAGGGGAAGTGCCAAGTGGAAGATGAAATTGGCAAGGACATTGACAAGACAGCATATTCCTATGCTTGGCTGAATAGCGGACAGGTGGTCTTGTGGTCTTACACACTTGCACAAGACCTTTTTTTAAGTTTGGGAACTCATAAGGGCTCAGAAAATTATTTCCTTTTTTTACAATCTGATGCAGGGTGGGATGAGTTTTGATTGGGAAGTGTCGAAGCGGAGGATGAAATTTATAAGAACATGGACAAAAGGAGGATATGGCTATGATAGGTTCAATAATAGACAGGTGGTCTTGCAGTCCTGTGCAAGAAACATGAATCCCTATCACAAACTGATGTGGCAGTGGGGGTGGTTTCCTCATGAACCATCAGAAAATAGTTGATATGGGGATGAGGAAACAAGGATTTCTGCCACAAAGGCTGCTTGGATACATGCAGGCAGAAGCCAGGAGGACTGAGAGGGACTGAGGGAGGAATAAGCTACAGTAAGCCACAAAGTGATCATCTATTGACAAGCCACCCACACACCGTGGCTTATTCTCAGGTAGCTTAGCATGATGTGTGAACTCACCCCTTGTCTCATGTTGGCCATGAAATCATTCTATAAAATGTAACTACATGTATACAATATGCCTACCCATGCAAAGTGTGTGTGTGTGTGTGTGAAAATAAGAGTGTCTGAGAGAGAAGAAATAAGGGAGAAATTGGGGGAAAATCCACTAGAAATGTGGATTTCCCATGTTAGGGTATTTTTTGGTTATTTAAAAAACACAGGAAGATAATAATATCCCAATGAAACATGTTCACTGAAACACTTTCCTGTTCCTTGACATATTCAGCCACTATTATGTAAGCGCACAAGACAATAAAGGAAATAAAAACACAAAAATGAACAATGGAAAAAGAGAACTTTCAATTGAGCTTCTATGAAATATTATTTATGTATCCTTAATCCTAGAACACTGCCTTGGAATATGGCTTTCTTAATGTTAATTTATCATGAATATAATGCTCAAAATTTGGCTCATAACGGAGTGTGTGGAGGTGTGCGTATGTGTGTGCATACTGATTCATAGCACGTGTGCATGGCAAAGAGTCTGGCCATAGACTAATCAAGTGACAGTTGAATCCTTGAAATGTGGCACCTAACAGGAGACAAAACCCAAATGCAAAAGTATTTGGCCAGAACCTGAAGTTGTATATTGTACAGTGGTTTAGATCTGAAGAGAATGGGGTTTTGTTGTCTTTCCTTTTCCATTGTAGCCCCAGCCACCCATGTTGTCTCCTAAGAACTGGGTTGGAATAGGGCCCCTGGAATAATGTGGGATGTTGCATACGAGACTGCAGCAAGAAGGGTCCATTGGCTAAAACAGGGGCACAATCAGCACTTTGTGAAATCAAAAGTTATTTTTTTTCTGCTCAGGTAGGGACCTTTGGATCTAAGCTCATGGAAATACCAGGGAGCTAGCTCCTTCTTTGAATCTCATATGTCAAAATACACTGGGTTGGCCAAATGGTAGGAATCACCCCCAGTGCATGCAGAATTGCCATTTAAAGCTTCTTGCCACTGTAAAAGTGAGGGGAGAAGAGGGCCTGGGAAGAGTTTAAGTCTGAATTGAGAAGTCTGCACATCCACATTTGGCCTATGGCCCAGAGGCTCTTTACCCCTGTCTTAAATACTAACGGACTATTTTGTCTAGCTATTTTACTGTGTGTTGGAATTGTGATTGCTGAATGAAGTAGCCTTCCCAAAGTATTTTGGCTGAGACGAGGGATGGGTGAATGAGCAATGTTCAAACTCTCCAAGACTGTCCGAACATCAGCTTGCTGCACGTCTCTCCTGATTTGTGCTCTCATTAGTGCTTGCAGTTTATTTTCTGTGAACAGGAAAACTGCAGAAAATGAAGATGTGCCAAACATGAAAGTCATGCGAACAGTTCCCAGATTTGCATGCAAATTTTCATCTTGGCTAACGCATGGGTGGTTTAAAATGTGCAAATTTTGAGAAAGTACACATTTTGTGAATGTGAAGGCAAGTTTGGAAATTTGCAAACATTTTCAGAGAAAACACATTCCCATACACATTTGGGATGGCGAATGAGGCACTTTTCGAATGATTTGCAAAGTGAAATGGAATTGTCATACATCTCTAGCTAAGATCAGCTGATGCTGACTTGGCCTGTTCTTTGCTTCATATACAAACCATCCCGTATCATGCATGCATTGGCCTGAGATGGCCATCTTCTTTTAATTTTTTCTGGAAAAATTCAAAAAAAAAATTTCCAAAATATTTTCCTTGCTTCTAAATGTATCTCAGGTTTAGACCTATTTAGTGATTTCCTTTTCCTGTGAAGAAAAGTACCCGTTGCTGATATCACATTTCAAAAAGATAAATTCCCCCCTATAATTTTTCTTCGGTGTCTAAGATTGTAAACTATAGCTTGCAGTACACTACTGAAATGCTAATTCAAGATGTTTTGCAATGCCAAAAGTCCCTTCACGCTGATTCCAGTTGAATGTCTTGCCTTGACTAGTGAGTGACACTGTCAGAGTTGCTGACTCTTCATCTTCCATTTTCTAGAAGCTAATCAGGGGGAGGGGGTCATGTTTTATAATGAACAGGAGCAGCAGGCAGTTTGCTAAGGCAATGCGCTGCCACTTGCCCAGTCCCACACCACAGCCCCCAAGCAGCATTGTGAGAAGACACATGGCCCAAAACATTATGAGCCAGATGTAGACAGAACTCATAATTAGTGGTCCAAATACAATTCAAGCAGAGTGGGGTTCACATGTTACACTCTTCTCAATCTCTCTCCCTCTCCCTCTCTGTGAATTTTAAGTAGTCCAAAACTGTGCACACAATGTTTCCTTTCAGAGGGGAATGGGAGAACATCCCTCTGTTGGTGTTATCTGTTCTTTCCACCCCATTTATGAAGAAAGTTGTAAATGCTGGTAAGTTCTTATCAAAACTGAACTGAAACAAAATTCTCACCCATCTGCATGGGCCAAATTCAATTGATACACCTGTTCTCCGCATGTTGTACCTGCCTGCCATTTAGCTGTTAAAGATAAGGAGCTTGTCTGGAAAAAAGAGGGGGCAACCCTAAGTCAGCACCATAAACATGGCTGGATACACAAGGATTTAATGCCAAACTTTCAAGAACTAAGCACTCAAAGTCTTCTGCCTGGATCTGTAAGTTTTTCTTTCTCCCACATTCAGGTGTGTGTGTATATGTGTTTGTGTGCTTAATTTTCATCTCAAGTTTTTTCTTCATAGCAGCTATGAAGAAATTTAAATTTTAAAAGTTCTTCTCAAAGAAAGAAACCAAACAAAATTCTCATCCCGATGCTGCTCCAGTTACTAACTCTCAACCTAACCCATTGCACAGGGTTATTGTGAGGATAAAATGTGTGGAAAACCTTGTATTCACCTAGAATATAGGAACCAGACTTACACTGAGCCAGACCACTGGTCCATCTAGCCCATTCTTGCTTATGCTAACTGGCAGTGACATTCGGACAGGGGTCTTTTCCAGCCTTATCAGGAGATGTCAGGATCTGAACCTAGGACCTTGTGCATGTAAAACAGGGGCTTTACCACTGAACTACATTCCTTCTCATATGCATGCCACCCTAAACTCTGTGAAGGAACGACAGGTTTAAAATATGATAAATAGATGCTGTCGTACACCAACTCCTGTTTTTCTGAAAAGGAACCTTCTTGCAGACAATGAAGCCATCGTGTAAAGATGCCCTCTAATATATTTACTTTTGAAGTATTCAATGAAATACTGAATTAAAAAATAGTTTTGCTATCTCTATCTATTATCTATCTCTATCTCTATCTATCTATCTATCTATCTATCTATCTATCTATCTTGCATTCCTAATTTTCTGAAGAGTTAAACTCATCTCAAGCATATGGGTTCTCTGCTCATCAAAGGGATTCATTTTTATTCTCTTAGAAGTTATTTTTTCCTCTTCTGAATTTGAAAATACAGTAGAACATTGTGGGATATTTTGTTACAGGCAGCAAACCTGTTTCAAACATCTCCCTGCTGTTTTATTGATTTTTTTTTGGTGTGAGAGAAGTTAGGTGGTGATTTGGGAGGTCTTAGTGCTTGACAGAGAATCAGAAGACAATTTCCCCAACATAGCAAGCGCTAGTACAGGTAGGACAAACGATGGAAACTAGGGGGTTGGATTGAATAGTAATAATTTGGGCAACTCAACACAACAACACTTCCTTTGACAAAGTAAGAACCACCACCACACATTTAATTTAAATTAGATTCATATGGCATGGGAGGGCAGAGCCTTAATCAGATTGGGGGAAGATCTCTAATAATTGTGGCTCTACAGTGTGGGACTATGGAGCATCCTTAGTGGAAGTGAATATAATGCCAGAATAGACTGGAGGAATAAAGAGTTCCTTGTGTTTCATTGCCCATAGAGTAAATTATTCACCCTGCATGTGAGATTATATGAATGAATCATGGCTGAAATTTCCAAGAAACCAAACCTCTTAGGAGGAATGTAAAAGCAACAACACCCTGATGAAACTGACAGTTGCATCAATACCTGAAGGTGAAGCTGATTATGAACTCAGTAAGGATTCCAACATACGGGTGAGCCAAAATTGATCAGAAGGCATTTTCGGAGATTTTTCTTTCTTCCACCTCCCAACCTGCCCCCTGAAAAAGAAAGCTACTTGAAGAAGTTTCTCAAAATTTTCTCCAGTACTATTTGTGGTGGCAGCCATTTTCACCCCACAATACCCCAGGACAATGCTAGGCCCAGGACATCGTAGAGGATACAAAATGGTGGCTAGCCTGCCAAAGGAGTTGTTGCTGCCAACCTCAGCCCCCTAATTATCCTCCAAATACTTAAGAAAAAGAAAGGAACTACAGTACTGCCTCTGCTACTGGTGAGACCAACCCCAAGAAAGTGTTGGAGAATTTCTCTTCCCCTAGGAAAAATTTCATGAAGGTGTTCCCCCAATTTATGTGTCTAAAAAGAGCATGGATAATTTTGACTGCCCTTTTAGGATTATAATTTTAAAATATGTTCTAGGCCCTACTTCAGAAGCTAAAAATGACTTACAGCAGCGGTAGGCAACCTTTTGGGGTCTGTGGGCACAGTTTACATTTGGAAATGTGTGTGCGGTTGGGATGTATGGATTTTGTAAAATCTGTTTCATCTGCATTTTCTGGATTGTCAGGTGTCTTTCGTTCCATCATGTGGTCATTGGCAGAATCAGATTTCCCCCCCCCCACCACACAATTTTCCATATTTGTGCAAATTACCATTTTGTGCAAAATTGCACTTGTGAAAATGTCCCCCCATGCACACATCCCCCCCAAATGCACACTTTCATGCTTTAGCCTATGGGGGAAATGCACATTTTTGGTCAGTATTTTCTTATTTTATGTGTTTTTCTATGACTAAATTTACATAAAATTCCAGAAAATTTAAACAAGCAAAATAATAATAATAATAACCAGTACAGAAACTGCAGAATCTGTGCAGTCAGGAAAAACTGCAGAATCTGTGGGTCACATTCATGGAAATCCAAGCTCATTTAATTTAGTTGCAGATTCCTCCAACACTCCTTGTCTGTGGGTGTGATGTTCTACTATTTGTAGTTGTAAATATATTGCAAAGTTTATTGTTTGTGATAGGCATATCTTTAAAAGGAAGTAAGAATAATAACAGGTAAAGTAAATAACTAGGCCGAAATGTACTTACTGTTTGTCGCTAAAGGTCTAGGTAAGTATGGAGTGCCTGGATTGGCTGGCTGTGTGTCTGAATGGAAAGTGAGTGCTGATTGGCTAGTTGTTTAGAGTGCCTGGACTGGTTGGTTGTGTAAGAGTGGGAGGAGCTAGAGAGCAAGTGGAGTGTATATACTAGGGATGTGTATCATATCGTTAAAATGTACGATAACGATACAATATGCTCTTTATTGTGCATGTGTTTAATGATAACAATACGATAGAGAAGCCTACAATAATTATCAGACACGATAAAAAATCCTAAGATAATTATTGACCCCCTCTAGATGGATTCCGTTTGACGCCTGGTTAGCCGATTATGCGCATAATCGCTGAAGCGCTTTATTGTAAATGCTTGTATGCAGGAGGTAATTGAGTGCACAACTGGTGGCCTTACCGGTTGTTTGCAATGCGCTTTACAAGTAGTTAATGCAGAGAATCGCTTGTTCACATAGTCAAAATGCGCAATAACGGCCGGAGCAAAATAAAACTCACTATTTAACGCGCATTCGATAATGCGCATAATCGGAGAGAAAAAGTGCCTCAGCTCCCGATTTATGCTCCACTCTTGTAGAGGTAAAATTTTTAATGAGACTTCAAAGAGCTTTAAACGTCTGGTGTAGAGGCAGCCCCAGTCTGTTATCGTTTTATCAGAAGGCTCTTTCTCTTTTGCCACCACATGGACGGAGCTAGAAAGTGGGGTGTGCTTGCTGAGACAGTGACCAATCGTACAGCAAGGATTCCAGCAGGCTCCAATCACAATGTTGGAGGAGGGCTAAGGATATCCCCGCATTAAACTCCCATACTTGGTGTTCCAGCTCTGTTGGGAGTTAGGCATTGAGGGGAGAAGGGTGGATTTTGTTAGAGCTCTGTCCTGGCTCCTGGGTCTTATAGTTACTTGGTGGCAAATTGTTAGAGATTCATTGTAGTCTTGCATCTTTCTGTTCCCTTCTGTGTCTCAGGTTTGTTTGGCTGTTCGTTGCTTGTGTGTTTGAGTTATAGTTTTTATATGTTTTCTGGTTGGTTCGATTGAAGGGTTAGGTCAGTATGAGTGGGGGTACTGTGACTGAGTGAGTGTGTTTTGTCCTCTTCCCTGTTTAACTTTCTTAAAAAAAACAAAATAAAAAATAAAAATATATATTTTTCTCTCCCTCTGTGTGTGTGTGTGTGTGTGTGTGTTTGCTTGATTGACTGTGAGTGTGCTGGTGTGTCCTGTAGCCTGATACACAGGATAACACTACACAATCTCTGGTCAAAGCAGCACACAAACTGTTTGCAAAAGATTGTTATCAATATAAATAATAATTTCATTTTCAATCACTTTGTACCAGTATGAAATGCGGCTCTAAGGCACGCCTTGGGCGAGGTGGCTCTGGGTCTAGGAGAGATACTGTTGCTGCTGGGGGCAGTTCTGGGGTGGCTGTCTCTCCCTCTCACACATTTTATTTCTTTATTAAAGACACTGCTCCAGGCAATGTTTCCAGTCTGGAGGGGCTGCTTTAGTGAGCCTTGAGAGATTCCTGTATTATTATTTTTCATCACTATGTCCCTGGGTCTGCTCCTCGTGGAGTCCGTTAGTGAGGGACTGCAGAAGCATCCCCCTCATGCATTTCCTTTTTTGTTTTTTGTTTTTTGAGACTCTGGTCCAGGCAATGTGCCTACTTCTACCCTGAACGTGACTTTTTATTTATTTGCCAATGTGCCTACTTCTACCCCAAACATGACTTTTATTTGACAATGTTCCTACTTCTACCCCGAACATGACTTTCATTTGGCAATGTGCCTACTTCTACCCCGAACATGACTTTTATTTGGCAATGTTCCTACTTCTACCCCGAACATGACTTTCATTTGGCAATGTGCCTACTTCTACCCCAAACATGACTTTTATTTGGCAATGTGCCTACTTCTACCCCGAACATGACTTTCATTTGGCAATGTGCCTACTCCTACCCCAAACGTGACTTTCATTTGGCAATGTGCCTACTTCTACCCCGAACGTGACTTTTATTTGGCAATGTGCCTACCTCTACCCTGAACGTGACTATTCCCTCTGCTCCAGCCAATGTGCCCACCTCTATCCAGAATGTGACTTATATTAATTTGCCAATGTGCCTACCCAGAATGTGACTTTTATTTGCCATAGCTCCAGCTAATGTGAGCAGCTCTGGCATGAAGAACTGCCCACCTGCCTGCGCGGGGATGGCGGGCAGACTGGGTCATTTTAATTTTCAAGCACGATGAGGTCAAGGCTGTGCATGAGGGTTGTTTTGATAGGATCCTCCAGGTTTCCTCACTACCTGGGGTATCTCCTGGCCCAATGAGGCCCTGCCTGCTAAGGCTGGCTAAAATAAATAATTGTAATGCCCGTGCTATTCCCCTACCCCCCCCAAATCCTTTTATTATTTCATTTGTACTGAGACATGCGTGGCCTAATCTAGAGTCAAGGCAGCATCCACTCTGTGCCCCGCACGGATAGGTGCGGATAATAATAATATGCTTTGTAGTTTTTGTAGTTTTAGTGGGATCCTGCAGGTTGGCGCCCTGCAGGGGTATCTCCTGGCCCAATGAAGCCCTGATATGTGCATAGTGCCCCCTCACCCACAGCCAAAGTGTGCAGGTGGAACATGTGGCCAGCAGTCGTGTCAGTACCAATGAGTGGTCCTTCATCCTTCATTCGTACAAAGATTTATCTTCCCATCCTTTTGGTGCTTAAAGACCACTAGGGGCAGCTAACAACAATGGAAAAAAATAACTGCTTAATACAATAAAATTCCAAAACAACCATAACCACATTCCAAAACAACAACAACAAGTGAAAGGGAGGCGACCAACCAAATCTCCCAAGGTGAATAATTTCAATTTAAGATGTAGTCACAGAGAATCACCCCCTGTAATCACTATCACTCTTATTATCCTCACATTGAAGAATGGGGCTGAAGCCTGACCCTGAGAGATGGTAGTTTGCCTACAGCAGCTTAGTGACTTCATAGGATTCGAATGAACGCTATCCACCTCAGACCTTATCCTGTTAGCTATAATGGCACACCGTCTGTCCACATGGATCCTTAAAGAAATGCAGATAAAGATTTAGAGCTGTTTATTTTGAAATCAGCTCTCTTCACTGCCCCCTGGGCTGATTCCTTCTTGTCCTGAATGTGATTTTCATATCTACATCTCCCCTCAGTTTCCTGCTTCCTAGGCCTCTTGGTGCCATGCTTCTTTGCAGCATATACCCCTTCCCAGTTTCAGATGTGCTGTGAGGTTTTGAGAAGGATGCATGAATCAGCAAAACCTGAACTTGTCAAGGTTCCCCGATTTCCACCACGAATCTCATTCCAAGACAGCCATATCAGAAAGCGAGCTTTGTTTTTTTCTTTTCTGCACAGAAATCCATGCACATTTTTCTGTGCCTTTTCCCACATGTACTACGATTTTTTTGTGCACATTTTTTTTAAAAAATGCACGTGTATTTTCTCCCTTTAATTAAAATGGCTTTGTGTGCATTTTTCAAATTGTGGACATTTTTTTATTCCCATTTTTTAAAAGTATGCATTTTGGAACACATTTTGTTGTGTGAATCACATTGCAAGCTCAGAAAAGTGTGGATTTCAGACTACAGATTGCATAAAAAATGTAGAAGTATGAATTGGACAATGTTTGGTCAGAAACAAACTAAAATTAATTGCTCACCCATCCCTAGCTTTTATCCATCACTCTGATACTTCATTGTCTAATTCCCCATCCTCAAGGTAAGTTTCTTCCCCCACCCCTAGTAGCTGGGGATGAACCGCCATTAGTTGTAACCACCCAGATTGTTGTGAACCACCAATAGAGCTTTGGCTATTGGGTAAAAACATAAGAAGAGTCATGCTGGATCAGACTGAGGATCCATCTAGTCCAGCACCCTGTTCACACAGTGGCCAACCAGCTGTTCACCAGGGAACTACACAGGACATGATGCAATAGAACCCTCCCATCCATGTTCCCCAACAACTAGTGTATAGACTTACTGCCTCTGAGATGGAGGTTGCACTTAGCCATCAGGACTAGTAGCCATTAATAGCCTTCTCCTCCAGGAATTTATCAAACTACCTTTAAAGCCAACCAAACTAGTGGCCATCACTACATCATTTTTGTTTTGCAGGCTGCTTGACCCACCCACTTCTGTCTCTGTTATTCAAGCAGCCTGCAAAGCAAAAACTAAAGAAGAGTCAAGGAATTAACCCTGTAATACACCAGAGAACACTTTGAGGACAGAGGAAACAGTCACTAAAAAATGTAAGTACTGCTCAGTGTGTCCTACCACATAATGAAACGACTTAAAAAAACACGTTTTTAAACAGAATATAAGTCATTTTAAGTAGGGATGTGCACTGGATCGGACCCGATCCACGATCCGAGTCCGGTCCAGTGGGAAATCGGATAAATTATCCGATTTCCGATCCCGCAGCTGGATCGGCCGATCCAATCCGAACCGGTCCGAAAAAGCTCCGAACCGGTTCGGCGGATCGGCGGATCGGCGGGCGCCCACTGGCGCCCACCGCCGCTTCCATTGGCGGGCGCCAGCGGGCGCCCGCCGATGAAACTGGACAGCGAGGGGGGGAGGAGGGGGGCGCTTACCTTCTCGGCCCGGTGGCTCCCGTCCGGCGCCGGCGCCTACTACTACTAGCAGGCTCCGCGGCCTGCTCTAGGGTGGCGCGCCGGGTGATGTCATCACCCGGCGCGCTACTCTAGAGCAGGCCGCGGAGCCTGCTGGTAGTAGTAGGCGCCGGCGCCGGCCGGGAGCCGCCGGGCCGGGAAGGTAAGGAGGGGGTGCGTGGAGGGGAGGAGGGGGCGCGCGGAGGGGGGAGAGGGGCCCTTACCTTCCCAGCCCGGCGGCTCCCGTCCGGCGCCGGCGCCTACTACTCCCAGCAGGCTCTGCGGCCTGCTCTAGGGTGGCGCGCCGGGTGATGTCATCACCCGGCGCGCTACTCTAGAGCAGGCCGCGGAGCCTGCTGGAAGTAGTAGGCGCCGGCGCCGGCCGGGAGCCGCCGGGCAGGGAAGGTAAGGAGGGGGTGTGTGGAGGGGAGGAGGGGGCGTGCGGAGGGGGGAGGGGGGAGGGGGGCCCTTACCTGCCCGGCCCGGCGGCTCCCGTCCGGCGCCGGCGCCTACTACTCCCAGCAGGCTCCGCGGCCTGCTCTAGGGTGGCGCGCCGGGTGATGTCATCACCCGGCGCGCTACTCTAGAGCAGGCCGCGGAGCCTGCTGGAAGTAGTAGGCGCCGGCGCCGGCGCCGGCCGGGAGCCGCCGGGCAGGGAAGGTAAGGAGGGGGTGCGTGGAGGGGAGGAGGGGGCGCGCGGAGGGGGGAGGGGGGAGGGGGGCCCTTACCTGCTCGGCCCGGCGGCTCCCGTCCGGCGCCGGCGCCTACTACTCCCAGCAGGCTCCGCGGCCTGCTCTAGGGTGGCGCGCCGGGTGATGTCATCACCCGGCGCGCTACTCTAGAGCAGGCCGCGGAGCCTGCTGGAAGTAGTAGGCGCCGGCGCCGGCGCCGGCCGGGAGCCGCCGGGCAGGGAAGGTAAGGAGGGGGTGCGTGGAGGGGAGGAGGGGGCGCGCGGAGGGGGGAGGGGGGAGGGGGGCCCTTACCTGCCCGGCCCGGCGGCTCCCGTCCGGCGCCGGCGCCTACTACTCCCAGCAGGCTCCGCGGCCTGCTCCAGGGTGGCGCGCCGGGTGATGTCATCACCCGGCGCGCTACTCGAGAGTAGGCCGCGGAGCCCGCTGGTAGTAGCCGCCGGCGCCGGACGGGAGCGGACGGGCCGAGAAGGTAAGCAGTGTCGGGGAAGGGGGCTACTGAGTACAAAGTGAAAGCAGACACGAGCCCTGTAATGGATACTACCAAGGATCAAAGGGATCGAGACCAGAGTGATCCTTCCTTGCACGCATGGCTGCAAAACTCAGCTAGGCTCAGCCGTTCTGCTTGAGTAAAAAGTGAAAGTAGGAAAGGAAACACGAGCCCTGTAATGGATACTACTAGCAAGGATCAAAGGGATCGAGACGAGAGAGTGTTTCCTTTTCTTCGCGGGAAGCGGGAGGGGAAGACCTGGCCTCTGTAGAAATTTTTTTGAAACATGTAATTTAAAAATTCCATAGCCATCAAATGCCTGGACCTATAATTCTGAAATTTCTGACACATATCTACCCCTAACCCATCTACAAAGTGAGCAATGTTCAGACTTCTAACTTTTAAAATAAAAAAGTTATAGGCGTTTCTTTCCTCATTGTTTCAAAAATACCTTGCCACCACATGCCTGGACCCAGCTGTCTGAAATTTTACACACATATCAAGCCAAGTGTTCCCTGTAATGTGCCCATGTTTCCTGTTTGTATCTTCAAAAATAAAAAAGTGGGAGGCGTAACTGTATTTACCCCACCACTACCCATTTTTCTAAAATTAATTGCCACACAAGGCAAGCACCTACGTTTCCGAAATTTCACACACATAGGTCCCAAGGTACCGCCTACAATGTGGCAAAGTTTCATGTGTGTAACTTTAAAAATGACAAAGTTATAGGCATTCCTGGGTATTTATTAAAAAATTAATTGCCACACAAGGCAAGCACCTACGTTTCCGAAATTTCACACACATGGGTCCCAAGGTACCACCTACAATGTGGCAAAGTTTCATGTGTGTAACTTTAAAAATGACAAAGTTATAGGTGTTTCTTTCCTCATTGTTTCAAAAATTAATTGCCACACAAGGAAAGCTCCAATGTTTCTGAAATTTCACACACATATCAAGGCAAGTGGTACCTGTAATGTGCCCAAGTTTCCTGTTTGTATCTTCAAAAATAAAAAAATGGGAGGCGTAACTGTATTTACCCCACTACTACCCATTTTTCTAAAAATTAATTGCCACACAAGACAAGCACCTACGTTTCTGAAATTTCACACACATAGGTCCCAAGGTACCCCCTACAATGTGGCAAAGTTTCATGTGTGTAACTTTAAAAATGACAAAGTTATAGGCATTCCTGGGTATTTATTAAAAAATTAATTGCCACAAAATGCATGCACCAATCTTTCTGAAATTTCTCACAGATAACTACCCCTAACCAGTCTACAATGTGCCCAAGTTTCATCCTTCTATCTTTAAAAATGAAAAAGTTATAGGCGTTTTTGTAAAACAATACTTGGCTATGGGAAAAAGCATTCAAAATGGCGTCCGATCCGGATCGGACATCTGGTCCGATCCGATCCGACCAGCCTCCGATCCGATCCGATCCGATCCGACCCCCCAGGTCCGATTCCGATCCGCTATCCGATCCGATCCGGGGGGTCAGTGCACATCCCTAGTGTCTAGCACATACACATACACTTATATCCAAGGAACAGTCGGTGTAGCCCCATATGGATCCATGCAAGAATATGGGTAGGGTTGTCAAAGTAGTCAGTGGCGATACTTTTTTAGATAGAGGACATCTGTGCACCTACATTGACTTTGCACATTGTCTAGGCTGAAAGAGGTGATCACTATTGTCTAGGCTGAAAAAGCTAACCACACCACACTTTATATGTGGTTCAGAAGCATAGAATCTGGATGGATAGGGGTATTCGCTAGTATCCTGTCACACTGGGTTCAGAACCTTGGATAGCACTTTTAGAGTTCTGGATGGTTCTAACTAAAATCCAGAATAGAATCACCACCCTTTCAAAACTGGAGCCATCAGCCTCCACTTACAGCTGGTAATATCTTTCTAGGAATAGGTGAAAACTCTTTGTGCTGCTCCAGATTGTTTGATCACATCCTGGATCAAATTGTTTGGATCCTGTATGCAAAAATATCTGCGTGGAATCCGGAATCTCAATGAACTTGTCTAGAATTGCTTCCATTCATAAACGAAGAGGCCTATCAAGAGCTCTGTGAGTATTTAGGCAAGGCTTAGTAGGTTTTGTGGAACATCTCTCTGAACACTAAAAGAAATTCTTTGCCTTGAGTCCACTTAGGGATGGAGGATACATTGGTTTGGTTTAGATTGAAATGTGACCATACCTCATTTTACACTTTTGAAGCAATATGTGAACTGAAAATAAGTTGTCCTTCAAAATGTGCACTTCTTCCAATTTTGCAGCTGAGTTCTCCAATCCAAAAATATGTACAAACATGTATGTTAGAGGAGAGTGCACACAAAGAATGCAGATGTTAGCGAAAACAACATTTTGGAATGATGTATATTGGGAAAATTGCTTGCAGAAATGGGTACATCTGTGAAAAGTGCATACATAACTGCATGTAGTAGGATAAATGCACACAAAACATGCATCCATTTTCATGTGAACTTAAAACAAATTCTCAAAGTTTTGTATGAGCTGATGGAGTATCATGAAGTTGCCCTGTAGCAGGGGTGGAAAACTTATATGAATGATGACCCCCCCCCCCCCATGTTCCAGACTGTTATAACCTCATATGCTGTTCTGGACAGACACTCAAAACCATGGACATGGCAGTTGTGCAGGTGCTTGATCAAATATATTTTTGATCTTAGTTTTTCCTTTTGTTATCTTTGAATTTTTAACATTTATACAATTTTATTAAACACACATACACACACTAATACATCCCCCCCAAAAAACCTGATATTTGTTTAAATATGCATGGATTATGACAAATTGTAAATGCATTATTCAGAACTTACTTGTGTGTGGTGAAAGAGCTGAAGTCCATCAATGAAGCTTAGAGCTTGCATTCTTAAGTAATCTACAGAAACGTGAGAATGGCTGATAAAACATTTTATTTCCTCTTTTGTGAGTTACTTAAACACAATTTAGGAATGTGAATGACAAATTCACCCATGACATCTGAACAGCGATGGCAAGATTGGATGTTACAAGCTGAATGTAAATGACATGCCACAAGATAATTAAGATTTACCATTGTTAAGAGGATCTGGCTTCTATGTATTAATTGCACATTTCACTTTGTTAAATACTGCCTTTTATAGTTTAAAAATTACTAATTTACTAATTAATCTATGTTAAGTATTTTCACAGAATTTAATGATGTTGTGCCAGCTTTACAAAAGAATGGTTTAGGAGACAACATACTGAAGGCTGCTATAAGACAATTTTGAAAGACAGTGTGATTTAACCTGTTAATACATCAGCCTTTATCATTGCACACATAAAAATGGGAGAAAGTCCTCCAAATAGGTTTTATGTACTTGATATTTAAGTAGCACACTATTGCCTTCATTTGGAAATTTGTTGAAAATTTGGTAACTCTGATTACTTCCCATGCATCTGTTTTGTACGTGCATTCCTTTGAATCCACATATTTGTCTCTCCATTTAAATTAATGGAGATTCCATGGAGAGAAGTGTTCCATGTGTGCTTTTAAGTACAACAGATCACTATATTGAGAGTTGGGTAGTATGCATAATAAATACTTTTGATTAACAGATTTTATAATTTATTTCTCCTCCTGTTCCATGAATGAGGCCACTTTCTTTCAGTGCCAGGATTATCAGTCTTTTGAATTAAAAACAAGAGACAGTATTCACTTAGAATTTTTCCAAAGTGTAAATCAGGGGAGGCCAATCTCCAGCTTTCAAGGCAAATCCAGCCTGTAGAGGTTACCCATCTTGTTTGAGAGCCTCTATGCCCTGCCTCCTAAAGGAATCCCCATTGTTATCTCTGCTCTGTGACTGGGTATAACAATGAGAATCCTAGATATGCCCACAAGGCACCAAATGATGTAATTCAGCCTGAAGAGGGAGGACTCCCACACAACTGTGGTTGTCCTTCCCTGGGGTAAGTCAACACAAAGAATGTCTACAAATAGTGCTGCCGCTAAAGTTTATGGATACTTGAAAGGTCCTGTGTAATCAGTTTCAGTCTAATTATGCCCTCTGTTCTTTTGAAGGGTACCGAGAAATACAGTTACAACTCTTAGACAGCCATTCAAATTCAACAGTTAGACAAGTTTTTCCATTTTTTAAATGGAACTAAATTTATCTCTATCCAGACTATTTTATCAGCCTCCAGAAAATAACCATTGTCCAGGAAAATAGAGTTATGTATTACTGAACTGACAAGATACATTATCAAGCCAAACCAGATGAAATGATCAAACAGCAAGAGTATTGCTCACATATATGCAGCAGCACACCTGCAGCCAACCAAACTGAAGCCTATTACATTTATTTTTGTGTGATGTGTTCTCCTCCAGCCTAATAAGAACTCCTTTTTAATGGTTATCTCCAAATGTGAGAGTTATAATTTTCTTTACACTACCTGATATATATTGATTGAATCCTTTTTTGCAGTCAACTGACATTCTTGACACAAATGTTATTTTGTTCAGCCAAACTACCTGCCAAACCCATACTTCTTGCTTCTTCTTCTTTCCAGGCTACTTTAACTTACAATGTTTGAAACAGAACTAGTAACAGCTAAAGGTACCTTATAAATCTTGGACCAACCAACAATCCATAAAGATCCTTAGGGACAACTATGATCGATCATGACAAGCAGCCTACTGAAGTTACTCAGAAACATAGTGAGATACTCTGCACTGTAAAATTATGTATTTGTATTTATTTATTACATTTCTAATCCACCCAATAAATTAAATGTTTCATCTCCATAGCTCTCATCCATGATTGGGTTCATGAAAACTACTCTGGGATATTTCACAATGTGTGTGAAACAGTGTGGGGCATACTTCATTATAATTAATGTTGTAATTTCAATGATTAAGTGTATGTTCAACCATATGCAGAACTGTTCAGTTCAACCATTAAGTATCATTTATTATGGGTGTGTGTTGGCTTTATTAATGAACATTCCACCACAATAAATTATCATAATAAAAAGGAAATCTAGATCTTAAATCAAATGAAGGTTTCGAACCTTCAGCACACAGATCAATGGAAAAGATTCTTGTGAAGTGTCCTATGACTAAAATCCCCAGTTTTAAAATAACTACAAAGTGTTCTATATTTTATGAAGTGTTTTATGAAGTGTTCTAATCAAGTGCCACCTCAGCTGTAATCCACAGAAGTAAAGAATTCCCCTCTTCTAATTTTATGAGGGGGGGATTTTATAAGGTCCAAAGGCCAATTCATAATACAGTCATGATTACATTGCAAAATATCAGTGTGCTGTTGTTGTTAGCAGTAGTATTAGTATTAGTATTATTAAGTATTTCAAAAGGTATTGTCAATACAAATCAGGCACCCTGTTTTTGTATCAAATAGCATGCATATATCCAGTGAATGGTAAATAGTACAATGCATGGTACAATAGCTGCTCAATGTATAGAAACAATGAAATAGTTAGAGATATAGGTGTTCCTGATGGATGAAAGGATGAATCAGGGATGGGCAAATCAGTCAACTTCTGTTTATCTCAGTTACTAATCAAACTTTGAGAAAGACATTCTCATGAAAAATTGTACCTATAATTATGTAGATTTTTCCTAATATATGCATTTTAAATGCAATTTTCCATAATATACATATTTTTGCAAACAATTTTCCTAATATAGTGCATTTTAATGTTATTTTCACAAATATATGCATTTTTGTGTGCACTTTCCCGAAATATACACATCCTTCAACACATTTTTATTGGATAATACAAATTTAGGAGAAATTTGAATTTCAAAGGATAATTGGGTTTTGGCTTGGTTATTGGTTCAAAGGTGCGAAATTAGGATAGGTCTACATTAAAATGTGAACTCAACAAATTTCTCCCCCATCTGTAATAATATGCACAATGTGTGTTGAAGGGATATTGCTCCTGTGGCTTCCCTAAGTGGTGTCCCTGGGCTGTTTCATATAGCAAGGAACTCACATGCTGTGTTTGGATAGGCTGCCATCTTGCACTTTTCTGCAGAATGCTGAAGATCTCTGGAAGGAGCATTCAGTGGCAGCATTATGTCAAATAGTACAGTAGCAACCAATCCATGTAGCAAAGCTGTTTTACACAAATGGCTGACATTACAAACGACCCAATACAAACATCAAAATTCAAGTGGCCTCCACATGGTGGAGGTTTCATATTAAGTGGGCTACAGAGGTTGCTTTCACTAGAGCTGCAGTAAAATTATGCATATAGAGTATTTATTTCTGTATAACTTCCATAATGCATTCTCCAGTCCTTGGAGGATGAAAGAGTAAATGTATTTAAACATGATCCGAAGGCCAAAGACATATTAAATTTGGAAACAAATTGTGACTTCTGTTTTAATAACCCACAGAAGTATAAAGTTTCTTGTTCCGCTTTCTTCTTTGTGCTTGTTTGACTGCTCACATGTAGAGCTATTACTTAGAGAGACTGGTGAATTCCCCCATCTCAATTCAGAAGAAACTCATTCCCTCCAAGCTTTTTCAGAGATTCCTCACAATTGCATCTTGAAATTGGTCAGTCATCTACCACTGGACTGTGAGCTACCTTCCGCCCACTCCTGCTGTAGGCTGTTGAACTGGATGAAATGGTTACATGATTAAGGAAAATGCTAATAAACTGAAATAAATAAGAACAAATGCCATTTTTGGTTAATGTTATACCACTGTATGACTGAATAGTGCTAGAAACATGGATCAAGAATAGTAAGTCCTTGACAAGCTCAGAGTATGAGCATTAAAATAATATTAGGAGATGAAATCCAGTGATGGCAGTCCACCAATACAATGGACACCATTGGGAGCACATATTGCCAATTTCTCCAGCAGTCCCTAGATGCTCCAGAGGGTTGTCAGACTTTACAGAGTAGGGTTGGGGGCAGCGCGGGGGATGCAGGGTTGAGAAGAGGAAGGGCACATTTGTGCCATGTTGTATGGAAGCCAGTGAGTCCTCAATCCAATAGGCTTGGTCATGCTACTATCTCAGTGATTGTAAGCATTACTGAAGTAGCTGGATTGGAACCTGTAATTTTAACAGTAGGGTTCTTTATTTGGGTATCTTTATTTGGGGAATGGCATTTGATAGTAAAAGTAGAAGAAACATTTAAAATTTGGGTTGAAAATTGCCAATTTTTAGCTGGTTGGTGAGCCTTACGAAGATGCACATACAACTCCCGTGTGCCTTTATCTTTATAATTCCACACACATAGAATCCACCCATGTCATAGATATGGACATAGACATCCATATCATAGACTGCTGTGAACTGATGCACAACTGGTCACTAAGCTTGGGTCCTAGACTTTCCAAAAACAATATTTAATGCTTTCTCCAAGAATATGACATCCATGGCAGTCTGTATGTATACACACAAGGTCATTCATGATACTGAGCTGTGGATTTTCACATCACTATCTTCTTTCAATTACAGCAGCATTGTGTGTATTAAGGACATCATCTGCATTACTTATTTTCTCCTTCTTCTTCTGCCTTCTTTACTGTCTTGACAAACAGACCAAATAATAGGATTGCCAATTTACCGTTTGATTCACAAGTCCCTCTGAGAATGTTTCACTGTCTTGAAGAGCATTTCATAGGCAGATTCTAACTGGGCTCTGGAGAACTACAATAGAAGAACATTTAAGTGATATGGTCTGACACACATTCTTGGGGAAACAATTTCAGAGCTTGATTTCTTCATGAAACCATAGTAACAGAAGCTTCTTTTATGTAGAAGCTTCTATTTTGTCAGCTCAAAATACTTTTCTATTAGTACATCTCATTAGTTAAATATATCACAGTGCCTACAAATGCTGAATTCACATGAACAATGATGCAATAGTAATATCATACAGAATTGGAAGCATCCACAATGTCACTACTGCATGTTGTGTTAATGTTGTGGCTAGCAGCCACATCAAGAAATTTTTAAATTTAATCCTAGGCATATTGCAGGTAGGGGGGATGTTTAAGCCTTTCTTCCCCAGCCATGATGCTGACAAAACTCTGTCCCCACACTGCAGTTATAATTAGTGCTGTGCCAAAAATTTTGACCATTTCATTTTCGGCATTTCATGGGGCTGGGGGTGGGGAATGAAAACTTGGGCGAGAATTTCAGTTAATTTAGTCCTTCAGGAGGGGGACAGGGTTTCCACATACCTTTTTAAGGGTAGCCAGTTGTTGAGGGGTCTTTTTTCTTTCTATTTTTTTTTAAAACACCCCTTCAGGAGCCCAGGAGTGCTTATTGGATGCTTATTGGAGAGGATGAGGTCACATGGTCTCCAACAGGCATTCAACAAGAACTGCTGGGACCCTCCAAATGCCAAGGGAAGGGGTGGTTTAAAAAACAAACTAACTAAAAAATAGGAAGAAGGCCACTCTGCAATCAGCTACACTTAAAAAAAGATATGTGGAAATCCTGTCCCTGTCCCCAAGGAGAAACTTCTCTGAATTTTCCCCCATCCCTGCAAAAGAGGCAGAAAAAGCGAAGCCTCTTTCTCAGGGAGAGAGAATGTTCCCCAAAATAGAGGGCAGGATTTGGCACAGCACTAGTTATAATCTTAGGCAGGAAAAGATCCCACTGTGAGGCCTCTTTTCCTATGGCTAACTACAGCAGGTGGGGAGCATTTTCATTGTGATTGCAGTTGGGGAGAGAAAAGTTAAATATTCCCTCTTGATGTGCTGCAAGTCCTGCTAAAAATACCCCCTGAACTGCACATAGGATTAAATAAATAATTAAATAAATACCCCTATTTTCTGCTAGTTATACAATTAATGCAATGTGTAGTTTAACTCTAATTGGATCAGGTAATTGTCAGCATGACATACAGAACAACACCCATGTCCCCCTTCCACAAGCTGATGGTCGAATGGTGAATGTTTTATTTATTTAATTATTTTATTTTATCTATTTCTTAACAGCCTTCAATATCATGGTCTTTCCAGCTGTTTCCAGAGCTGCATAGCAAAATGCTTTCCTTAAATACCTTCTCATGTTAGGCCAACAAATGATCTGAAAGCACATGATGTAGTCCTCCATCTGAACCTAAAGAGCTCTGGTCCTATTAACTGTCTGGATGGGAGTCTGTCTCAGAACCATATGGCCTGTGATCCTTAGAAGAAGAGACATAATCATAATAGTAATAATTAATGATACTAAATCTATGTGGCTGAATTTGTGTGAACTAGGCCAAAGTTACCAAATTACTAGGAAAATGTAGACTGCAGTATTCAACACTATCACTCCACTTACACTACTCACATACTGCTAGTATGCAACTTCTAAAAGTACACCAATAGCATAAGCTGGCATGATGGAATTCCCATCACTCCAACATCTATGTTTGGCGTACCACTAGAGGTCACCTACACTAGCGGTATGTCAATAGCATAAGTGGAGCTGCAGTGCTGGATACTGCCCTTTGGCCACAATCCAGAAGCATGAATCATCAGGTTAAATCAAGGTGGTGTAGGGTGAGCAGATGTCCTCTCATGCAACAAGACCCCGTGCTCTCCTCCCCCTTCATCCCCCTGTGCCCTCCAAATCTGTTCCATTTTAGGGTGCACATGGGGGTTGCAGCTGGGAGGGGAAATCCATTTTGTCAGTGGTTTCTGTTCTGTTCTAGTAGATGGCCAATATTGGTTTCAACCCATTGCACATGAAAGTGATAAGTAGGCATTAGGCACAAACTCACTGGAAGGCAAAACAGCAGTGCCTGGAAGAGCCTAAACTATTCTGTATCCCAGGGGTCCCCAGCCCTTTTGGACCAGTGGGCACATTTGAAAATTTGAGAAATTGCTGTGGGCACCACCACAAAATGCCTCATCGGTGGATTGCTGCTTTGGCATCTATCTGGCACATCTATGGATCTTAGGCTGAGTCTTATTCAGCAAAAACTTTGGGGGACCCCTTGTCAGGCACCATTGGAGGTGCCCTACACATGTCTGGTTGGGGACCCCTACTGTACCCAGTGCTCAGTACTGCCATATCACTGCTGAGGACGGGCAGTGGCTGAGTTTGCATTCATCACAGTGCTCTGTGCACTAGAATGAGCAAGGCCAGCAGATATTTTTGTTGTGCCACAATGTGCTTGGCTCCATAAAGTCCTTGCCCCAAGGGACTTCCCATCTATTCTTCAAACAAGTAAGGAAATAGCAGGGAGGTGGGAAGAATGTCTCTGTATTTTAAAGCTACTATAAGCCTAATTGCACAGAGGAAATGGGGATAAAAGGGCTGTGCCAAAGGCTTGGGTGAAAATAATGGGTTTTGAAGAAGGCTATCAATTGCTACTAGGCCTGATGGCTATGTGCTACCCCCAGCATCAGAGGCAGTAAACCTATATACACCAGTTGCTGGGGAACATGGATGGGAGAGTGGTGTTGCACCTTGTCCTGCTTGTGGGTCCCTATTTGACTGTTGGTTGGCCACTGTGTGAACAGAGTACTGGACTAGATGGACCCTTGGTCTGATCCACCATGGCTTTTATGTTCTTATGGTAAGAGGTAAGTGTGTATAGATTGCAACCATAAACTCAACAACTGTATGTACTGTTTCTCTGAGGTTTTTGTTTAGCAGCTCCCTAACATTACACTTTCTTTCAAAACAGCTTTGAAAGCTCTTACTTCATTTCAATATAGTTCCTGTGGTCTGGGGACTGATGGAAACAAGAACTTCAAAAACGGAAGTAAACCTATCCTGTCTGCAGCTATGAATGTTGTGTATGAATAGTTGGGAGCCCTATGCAGGAAAGCCACATCTGTCAACATGGTCATATATCCTTCCTATATTGCTTCCTCCACATTGCAAGATCCATTTGGTCATTCCATGGAGAATTTTAAAACACCTAAAGTGCTAAATAATTGAGTGATGAGATATCCTGTGGTGTCCAAGCATATGTGAATCAGCCCCAAGGATGCAATTCAAAGATTTCATAAATGTCTGCTTTAACATGTTGCACAGTGTAAAAATACATGTCCAGTTTTTTTGTGTTTTTTTACACATGCCCTCTTACTTGGGAGTAAGCCCCATTCAGCTCAACTGGACTTACTTCTGAGTATATATGAATGGGATGGTACTTCTTAATAGGGGTGTGCACGGACCCCCCGGATCGGATCGGGACCCGGATCGGGACCTCCAATTTTGTCACGGACCGGTTCGGACAAAATCAGAGGCCCCCCGGACCGGATCGAGTCCGATCCCGACCCAAAAATCGTAAATTTTTGGATCGGCCGCCATTTTTTTCCCCATAGACTTGCATTGCAATGCAAGTCTATGAGGAAAAAATGGCGGCGGGTGGGTGAGGGGGGGCCTAACTCCCTCCCCCCCGGGGCCGTCCGCTGTGGATGGCCCCGGCAGGTAAGCCCCCTCCCCCACGCTCCCTACCCCCCCTGGGGCCATCCGCTTCCATCCGCTGGCGCCCGCGGGCGCCAGCGGATAGAAGCGGACGGCTCTGGGGGGGGTAAGCCCCCTTCCCCACCACTGCTTACCTTCTCGGCCCGTCCGCTCCCGTCCGGCGCCGGCGGCTATTACCAGCGGGCTCCGCGGCCTACTCTCGAGTAGCGCGCCGGGTGATGACATCACCCGGCGCGCCACCCTGGAGTAGGCCGCGGAGCCTGCTGGTAGTAGTCGCCGGCGCCAGATGGGAGCTGCCTGCCCGGGAAGGTAAGGGCCCCCTCCCCCCCTCCGCGCGCCCCCTCCTCCCCTCCACGCACCCCCTGCTTACCTTCTCGGCCCGTCCGCTCCCGTCCGGGGCCGGCGGCTACTACCAGCGGGCTCTGCGGCCTACTCTCGAGTAGCGCGCCGGGTGATGACATCACCCGGCGCGCCACCCTGGAGTAGGCCGCGGAGCCTGCTGGTAGTAGTCGCCGGCGCCGGATGGGAGCGGCCTGCCCGGGAAGGTAAGGGCCCCCTCCCCCCCTCCGCGCGCCCCCTCCTCCCCTCCACGCACCCCCTGCTTACCTTCTCGGCCCGTCCGCTCCCGTCCGGGGCCGGCGGCTACTACCAGCGGGCTCTGCGGCCTACTCTCGAGTAGCGCGCCGGGTGATGACATCACCCGGCGCGCCACCCTGGAGTAGGCCGCGGAGCCCGCTGGTAGTAGCCGCCGGCCCCGGACGGGAGCGAACGGGCCGGGAAGGTAAGGGCCCCCCTCCTCCCCCCCTCGCTGTCCACTTTCATCGGCGGGCGCCCGCTGGCGCCCGCCAATGGAAGCGGCGGTGGGCGCCAGTGGACGCCCGCCGATCCGCCGATCCGCCGAACCGGTTCGGAGCCTTTTCGGACCGGTTCAGATTGGATCGGCCGATCCAGCTGTCAGATCAGAAATCGGATAATTTATCCGATTTCCCACTGGACCGGACTCGGATCGTGGATCGGGTCTGATCCAGTGCACATCCCTACTTCTTAACAAGTTCTTCTTAACTGTGTGGAGTATTTATGTTAAACATAACTTGAACATCACCAGCCACTAGGTTGAACATATTTGGGAAACCAAAAATGAGGACACCCAGTGAGGGAGGATGGGAAAGTGTGCTTTCCAGAGCCTTTGAAAAGTGTGTCATTCCCACCCCCACCCCCACTGCTCCTATTGGGGTCTTTTCTATAATACCTGGGAATGACATGCTTTCCACTTTAAGGCCCCAATTAGAACAGTGTGTGTGTGTGGGGGGGGGGAAATGACACGCCTCTGGAAAGTGCATCATTCCTTCCCGCCACACTAGTGGTGGCCTGAAAGAGGAAAGCATGTCATTCCTGGACATTATTGAAAATTACAGAAAATCTCCCCTGACACCCAGGATAGAACAAAAATCTGGACAAATCTGGGGAAATCCTGATGCAGCATCCGTCCTGCCACTTGTCAATTATGTCTACTATTAGGAAATGTAGTAGCACTTTTCAAATGGTATTCCATTGTTACCATTACACAGTGGAATTAGTATATGCATGTATCCATGATGATCATGTGGGAGTAAGAAAGGTTCCATTTCATTGTGATTTCAGATTCAATCAAAGCATAATTATTATCACATTGCTATGGTGACCATGTAACTATGACTGAAAAGACAATTTCATGCTACTCCCCTGTTTTTCCCAGCACTTCCAACTTTCTTGAAAATTACCCTTTAGGTGACATTCTCAAGCTTGTATTTAACTCACCAGTAATTATTTGGGGGGAAATGTTGTTAATGTTCCACTGAGTCATATGTCTGTGGCATCAAGAGCAGAGCCTTTTAAGCTCTTGAATAATTTAAAAAATGGTTTTATTTCTAAAGTTTATCCTCGATACACACAATGCCTTGAGTAGGGAATGTGGGTTTGGTTGAATTCAGAATGAATTATATGAGAAGAAAGAAGTTCATCACGTTTGATGCCTGAATTCAATATGTAATTTGCTTACCAATTGAAATCCACAATGGGACCTAGATTGGAATCCTAGGGTGAAAAGTATGGAAGCCCTGATGAAAAGCTGCTCTTGCCCTTGAGCTGTTCTCTAATCATTCTATTAATCATGTGATTTGATCCAGAAAACCGACACAAAGCAGTGGTTATACAAGATTTACACACACACACACACACACAATTTTGTAATATATAACATCTCCCTCTCCAGGTGGTACCCAAATGCAGGATTACCTTGCTGAATTTAGTTCCCTAAATGAAATGTAACTTAAAAAAACAATGACTAGATTCAAAGCACACTTTCCAGGCATGCATCACAGATCCTCCCTAGCAAAGAGTAGCACGTTAAATTAAACTAAAAAGCAAGATGTTAGCACTGTGGATCCATTTTTGGTCTCTGCAAGCCATCAGCAAGAAGCAAAAGCATTCAGACCTTATTTATTTATTTATTTATTGCATTTCTATACCATCCAATAGCAGAAGCTTTCTGGGCAGTTTACAAAAATTAAAATCATGAAAACCATTCAAAATATAAAACAAAAAACAGTATAAAATATAATATAAAATACAGTATGAAAACACAACTACTCCTTTAAAATGGTTTATAACAGTAGTGACAACTGTTGGGCCCCAGGACACACTCCATCTACAGTTTTCAAAATGTTTTCAAAGTGTCATATCCTGCTTGCTGTAGATCTGGCCCAGGATAAAACCAAGCAGCCATGCAGAATTGAATGCAAATTTAAAATACAAATTTAAACAGCAAAGTTAAAAGTTAAGCTGATGAACTGTTCAAATACTGAGAGAATAAAAAGTAGGCATGTGCACTGGACCGGGTCTGATCCACGATCCGGACCCAATCTAGCCAAAATCGGATAAAATTATCCAATTTCCATCCGAGCATCTGGCTCATCCGATCTGATCCAATCTGATCTGAAAGGACCCAATCCGGATTGGAAAAGATCAGAGGATCAGATCTCGGACCTCCTTCCCCCTCCCCCCACTCACACTCCTTACCTGCTGCCTCCTCGCTGCCATCCACTGCTGCCCACTGCTTCCGTACTACTGAGAAACAGGCCTTGCGGCCTGTTCTACAATAGAGCAATGGTGCGCCAGGTGACGTCATCACTCGGTGTACCTCGCTCTACTGTGGAACAGGCCTTAAGGCCTGTTTTTCAGTAGTACTGAAGCAGCTGACGGCAGTGGATGGCAGTGAGGAGGCAGCAGGTAAGGAGCGCGAGTGGGGGGAGGGCCCTCTTACCTGCTGGGGCACCCACTTCTGTCTGCTGCTGCCCGCTGGTAGAAGGCACCAGTGAGCAGCAGCGGACTGAAGCGGGCGCCCCGGCAGGTAAGGAGCATGGGGGGGAGGGCCCCACTTACCTGCCGGGGCACCTGCTTCCGTCTGCTGCTGTCCGCTAGTCCCTTCTACTGAGAAACAGGCTTCGTGGCCTAGTTCTCAGTAAAGTGCCAGGTGATCACCTGGCACTCTACTGAGAACTAGGACGCAAAACCTGTTTCTCAGTAGAAGGGACCAGCGGACGGAAGCGGACGGAAGTGGGTGCCCCGGCAAGTAAGGCGCGCAAGTGGGAGGGAAGGACAGGGAGGGAGGGAGGGGGAGTTAGGTCCCCACTCACCCGCCCCCATGTTTACGCCATAGGCTTGCGTTGGGGGAAAGCTTTCTTTCCCCCAATATAAGCCTATGGTGAAAACATCTAAAATGGCGTCCGATCCCAAAATTGGACATCCGATTTTTGGATCGGAATTGGCTCCGAACCGAACCAGGAAGCCTCCGATCCGATCCGAGGTCTCGATTCCGGTTCCAATTCTGATTCTGATCCAATCCTTTCGGTCCATACACACCTCTGATAAAAAGGTCTTGACCTGGCGTCAAAAAGAGTATAATGTAGGTGCCATGCAACCTCGGTGGGGAATTCGTTCTAATTTATTTTATAGTGTATTTATTTCCTTCAATAAGCTCAAGCAGCAGACATGGTTCTCTCTTCCCCCACATTCATATATCTTTATATCAGCCCTATGGTGAGGGTTAGGCTGAGGGGTACTAACTGTCACCAGATCACTCAGTGAGCATCATGGCTGAGTGGGGATTTGAACCTGGTTCTCACCAATCCATCAGTCTAACCACTACATCACTGAGACATGTTGACTTCTGTTTGCTTTGGAATGTAGTAGTTTTATGACAGTGAGTTCTGGGTATACCTCTCATATCCCCCATCCAGCCTTCTCCCTCCACGCGGTAAAAGCAATTAACAGTGGAATCCAATGTTCATCTACTCAGAAGTTGCATCTTAAGCTCCATAACTTGAGTAACTTGGACAAGCAGAGAGGAAAGGGCTGGGTGAGGATATAGGGGTTGCATATAGTCTTCGCATTCCCAATAAGGTCCCATTGTCATTCTTGTGCATGTGATCATGTGTGTATTTCCCAGTGGAAGGAGTGCAGAAACAGAGGCCCCTATAGAGATTCCTCCTTGTGCGTATCCATTGTAAGTGAGATGGAAAAGCCATATTATGTTAGTTAAACTCAAGAATTTATGTTGGCTGCGAGTGCTGTGCTGCTGGCTGAGCGTGAGGAGTGTTTGTTTGCCCCGCCCATCTCCACAGGTATTTCAGCCTTCAGGCCGTTGGACCAAAACTGCAGCCGTGGATGAAGAGCACTAAGAGAGGAGAGCCACCTGCACCCCACCCTTCCAGCTGACCACAATGTGTAGGGGAGCGGCAATTTGTGTTGTGCAGGGCAAAGGGAGATATGGCGTTGGCAGAGCAATGTGCCATTACAGGGGAAGGAGAGATAGATATCTCACACCCATCTTACCTTCCGATTGCTCTGCTAACCCGGGGAACTTAGAGAACGAACCAGGCCACCCACAGAACCTCTCCTTGCTCCTATGTAATGCCAGGTCAGTTAAAAATAAAACACATATCATCCATGACCTTCTTTCAGATGAGGAGGCTGACCTGGCATGCTTCACAGAGACCTGGCTGGGAGATGACAGTGGACCGACATGGGCGCATGCCCTCCCAGCTGGGTACTATGTTAGTGAGCAGGTGAGGGAAAGTGGGCGGGGGGGCGGAGTAGCTGTGGTCTATAGGGATAATCTTAACCTGACCAGACTTCCTGTTCGTGAACTGAATCACATCGAGTGTGTGTACCTGAGTCTGAAGACCAGGGATAGACTAGGGATTCTGTTAGTGTACCGGCCACCCCGCTGCCTATCAGACTCCCTGGCTGAGCTCACGGAACTGGTCTCGGAGCTGGTGTTGGATTCGCCCAGGCTTTTGGTCCTGGGCGACTTCAACATCCCATTCAAGACTGGTTTGTCAGGTGGAGCTCGGGAGTTCATGGCATCCATGACAACCATGGGCCTATCCCAATTGGTCTCTGGACCCACACATTCAGCGGGTCATACCCTCGATGCTGTTTTCTGTTCCGAACAGAGGGATCTGTGGGCGGAGGTAACGAATACCTCCGTGTTGTCATGGACAGACCATTTTCTGGTCAGGGTTAGTATCACGGCTACTACCTGCCCCTGCAGGGGTGGTGGCCCTATTAAGATGGTCCGCCCTCAAAGGCTGATGGATCCTTCTGGATTTCAGAAAGCCTTGGAGGGTTTTATGGCTGGTATCGTCGACGATACTGTAGAAGCCCTGGTCGATAGATGGAATCAAGACCTAACTAGGGTTATCGACATGATCGCCCCCAAACGTCCTCTCCGGCCCGCTTCTAACAGGGCGCCCTGGTATACAGAAGACCTCAGGGAGCTGAAGCGGAAAGGACGATGACTGGAGCGCCGATGCCGGAAAACTCGACTTCTATCCAACAAGACACGGCATAGAGAACATCTTCGTTCCTATGGGGTGGCAATACGTGCAGCGAAGAAAGCTTTCTGCTCTGCGCGCATTGCGTCTGTGAATTCACATCCAGCGGAACTGTTCAGGGTGGTGAGGGGTCTAACTCGGGCACCTTCCCCCCTGAATCCGATTTTAGAGCCTTCGGCAGTTCGCTGTGATGCCTTTAACGATCATTTCTCAGATAAAATCTCTCGGATAAGAGCCGACTTAGATGCCGTCGTTATAGCAGAGGCTGACGATGGAGTGTCCGGCGACTCCGCGAGTAGAATTACACTGGATCAGTTTCAGTTGGTGAGTACCAAGGACGTGGACAAGCTGCTTGGACGAGTGAGGACGACGACTTGCCCTCTTGATCCCTGTCCTTCATGGCTGGTTGTCCAGGGAGGAGATGCGGTTAGATCGCCATTACAATATATTATTAATGCATCTCTCAGGGAGGGGACTTTCCCATCATGTTTAAAAGAAGCGGTGGTACGGCTGCTTCTAAAGAAGCCCTCCCTGGATCCCCTGGACTTTAATAACTACAGACCAGTATCAAACATTCCATTCTTGGGCAAGGTGATCGAGAGGGCGGTTGCCTTTCAACTCCAAGTAGTCTTGGATGACACTGATTTTCTAGACCCATTTCAAACTGGCTTCAGGGCGGGATACGGAGTTGAGACTGCTATGGTCGCCTTAGTGGATGATCTACGCCTTAGTATTGACAGGGGGAGTGTGTCCCTGTTGGTACTTCTGGACCTCTCAGTGGCTTTCGATACCATCGACCATGGTATCCTTCTGGAACGCCTGAGGGGATTGGGAATCGGGGGCACTGTGCTTCAGTGGTTCCGGTCCTACCTCTCGGGCAGGTTCCAGATGGTGATGCTTGGGGATAGCTGCTCTGCAAAGAAGGAGCTGCTGTGTGGCGTACCGCAAGGTGCCATCCTTTCCCCAATGCTGTTTAACATTTATATGAAACTGTTGGGAGAGATCATCCGGAGGCATGGGGCGGGGTGCTATCAGTATGCTGATGACACCCAAATATATTTCTCTATGCCTTCGATAACAGCGCCAGCTAAGGATAGTGTGTCTCCTCTGAATGAATGCTTGGAGGTGGTAATGGGCTGGATGAGGAAAAACAAAGTGAAGCTGAATCCAGACAAGACGGAGGTGCTTGCTGTCAAAGGCCGCAACCTGGGTTTGGAGGTGTGTCAACCGGTTCTGGATGGGGTTACACTCCCCCTGAAAGACTGTGTTCGCAGCTTGGGGGTGCTCCTGGATCCGTCGCTCCAAATGACAGCCCAGATAGATGCGACGGCCAGGAGTGCCTACTATCAGCTTCGGCTGATATGCCAGCTGCGCCCCTTCCTAGAGTTGGAAGACCTAAAGATGGTGGTGCACGCGCTGGTAACTTCAAAGCTTGACTTCTGCAATGCGCTGTACATAGGGCTACCTCTATGCCTAGTCCGGAAACTTCAACTAGTTCAAAATATGGCAGCCAGGTTGGTCACCGGCACATCTAGGGGTGACCATATTACGCCAGCTTTAAAACTGCTCCACTGGTTGCCAATTAGTTTCTGGGCGAAGTATAAAGTGTTGGTTATTACCTTTAAAGCCCTACATGGTTTGGGTCCAGGTTACCTGCGGGATCGCCTTCTCCCATACAATCCGCCCCACACGCTCAGGTCCTCTGGGAAGAACTTATTGCAGTCGGCCAAGACTAGGCTGACAACCGTTACCCAGAGGACCTTCTCTTCTGCCGCTCCCAGACTGTGGAATGACCTGCCGGAGGAGACTCGTCAACTTAACAGTCTTTTAGAATTTAAGAAAGCCATAAAGACAGTTCTCTTCTGGCAGGCATATCCAGTGGAATTTTAGAATGTTTTAAGGATGTTTTTAGGATGTTTTAGGATTTTTATGCAGTTTTAATAATATGTGTCATGTTTTAATCAGTTTTATGTATTTTATCATGTTGTTATTCCCCGCCTCGATCCAGACGGAGAGGCAGGTAAGAAATAAATTTTATTATTGTTGTTGTTGTTATTATTATTATTATTATTATTATTATATAGACCTCCACATGTATGATACTTCCAGCAGGGATGATCCCCAATATATATACACTCTCTAGATATATGCATAGAGTTATTATTATTATTAACCCAACTGCTGCCTGCCTTAATCCCATTTAAGATATGATATAAAGGATAAATTCAAATTAAATTTACCTGGAATTAATTTGGTTGTAAATGAACTGAAACTGTTACAGAAGCAGGGTTTATTAAAAGGGAAATCTACAAACATCTATTTATTCCTGCTCTAATGCTTGGTGTATTTCAAGTGTGATGCTGCGAATGCCATCAGTGTGACTTGGGCTCTCAAAAATCCTATTAAAGTCAATGAATGAAATATTATTGAAATCAACAGCACATTACCCCCCTTGTTTTAACCAATCATTTAAAATTGAAATAGCCCAGTATGAAGTTCTTAAAGTTCGCTCTCTCACTCTCCCTTTCCTGCACAGTTCTATTTTGTCAGTGCCAATTGATTTTAATTCATCATGCCAACATAATTGTTTTTCCTCCAGTTCAGAAATATCAATTTCTTCTTGCTGTTTGAATATTACTAAAAGTGGTCATTTATTAATTTTGGTACAATTGCAGAGAGAAAGTTCACTTCCAAGTGCCATTTTTCTTTAGTGCACTAAGAGGGTTGTTCTTAAATAAGAGAAAATGAAATAAAATAAGCAATGCTGTTTTGAACATAGATATTATTATTATTATTATTATTATTATTATTTTTATTATTATTTAAAACATTTATATCCTGCCCTATATCACAAGGATCTCAGGGCAGCATACAGATAAAACCATACATATGAAATAGAATTAATATACAATTCTAAAACAAATTAAACCATTAATAGATTAAAACCAATACATTTTAAAACAGTAAAATCCACTTAAAACAAGATAGTGTGCAGGCTGGTGGATTTAACCATTAAAGTCTTTATTTAAAAAAGCCATGTCTTAACCTGGTGCCAAAATGAAGCCAGTACTGGCGCCAGTCACACCTTCAGGGGGAGGGCATTCCACAGCCGGGGTGCCACAACAGAGAAATATTATGAGCCATTCACTGGAGGAACAACAGGATCATCAGACAAGCGTTTTATCGCACACTCGTGACTGGCTACTCGTGGTGTTTCACGAGCTGCCTCACAGCTCCTGCTCCATTTGCCAGTTTTCCCATAAAATAAGCCTTAGAAAACTTAAGTTTTAAAAAAATAAGTTGGGATTTGTTGGGCTTTCCTGACATGAGCAGGGAAGTTCTGCTATAAATGGCACTGTTCCCATTGTTCTATTGGAGCCATGTGGTCTCTGCACACTCCCCCATGTAATTGCAGCTTATCCCCAATGCGGAAGTGAAGTGACGAGCAGACCAACAGTACTATACGGTGGGGAAACATGCTTTCCCCCTGTCTGAGGAGCTCCAAATGACTTCCTGTTCTCAGTGGCTATGTAGTGACTGCACATATGGGAGCAAATCAGACTGAACTTTATTGTTGACCATTTAAATTAGAAATGTATGTCAACAGCAGTTTGTAAGCTTTAGCTCAGGCTAGGAACTTGCTTAAAGAGGCCATCATCATCACCCCCCCCACACACACACATTTTTCTCCAGCTTAGATTGTAATTTCCCTCTATTTCTCCTCACCTCCCCCAATAAGTTTCCAACCCAGATCCCTCCCACATACTATTGGCTTTCCTTACTGTTGCTCCATTAGCTCCAGTTGCAAGAGGGAGGAAGGGAAAGAGGTCTCTCCACAACTCCCCCTTCTGGCTGGTGCTTGAGCCTGCTACAAGTTAGGCACCAGTAGTGCAGGTCAATGTAGTGGGTTGTTTTTTTAAAAAAAATGCTCCTGATAGATGCTAAGCAAAGTCCCTCTTTATGTCAAAAAGAAGTTTGCAAAACTACAAAGAGCCACAATTCCACCGGGAATTAAGTGTGCTTAAGCCCACTTATTTCAAGGGGCTTAACAGCATTTTATTCTTTGGGATAGTGGCCAAACAATGCAAACCTGTCTGCTGAGCAATGTACCACTGATTCAGTAAGGAAAACAGAAGTGGATCCCAACATATAGGGACAGGCCTGTAGTGCCTGATGCAATGACCAAACTCCCCTGTGTACTGTTCAACATCATTAACATAAATACAATCTTATCAAACAGACTGAAATATCAACAGTCATTTAATATACCGTAAAGTTTCATAAATTGCATATGTGTGCTGTACTGGAAATATGACACTCCTATGGGGCTAGAAAGATCAAGGAAATTTTTAATCCCCAAATTAATGAATCATAGACTACAAACATGCATACATACATGAAGAAATTATTGGCAATTGTATAAGACCTGGAGTGTATCAGTTCACATTACACAATATGAAACATTATACTGGACATGTTTTAAAGATGTACAAAGTAATGTCCTCAATACATGTAGGACAGAAAATTTATACAGCATGTTAACAGCATTACATTAACAAATGAGTTTGAAAAAGGGTTTTAAAAAGCCAAAGGCAAAGGGGTGGAACCAGGGAAAGGTTTAATAAAAAGTTATTGTAAAAATGAAGGTACCAACGCGTTTCGGACACAGTACTATTGTCCTTCTTCAGAGTAATTTTGGAGTCACAACAATTTCATAATTAAACAGCATTACATTAAGAAATTTGTTTGAAAAATGTTTAAACCATTCAATTAAATGGTAATTCCAAATATAGACCCAGTTTCACTCTTCATCAGTAAGAGAACATTTTCAAAATAAAGTTTCTTCACAATATAAGCAAACAGGCTTGTCTTTAGACTTTTAGACTCTGAACCCCTTGGTTGAGCCACTGGAATGGATCTTCCTGAATGATAGTTGGTTGAAAATATATCCAAATGTATACCCAAATTCGATCTGTTACTAGTATCCACTGGAAATAGTAAGGTCTGGTGGCTTAGACACAGCACAACATCTAATCAACAAAGGACAACAATGTATTAGTAAAGACAAATAAAGCTACCCAACTAAAAAGCATAAAATAAAGCTACCCAACTAAAAAGCACAAATAAAGCATCCTCCTGACTAAACAAACATTTGAACAATCTGATTTTTAGTTGAAGCCTAGGCCAGATCTACACCTCGTGTCATATCGACACAATCCCTTCACTGTGACGCTATATCCATCTTGCACATTTATACCTTGTGGCACACAAAGTGATATCTGTTGTGGCATTTTGGATAAACATGGAATAAAACATGGGAAATAACGCTTAGAAGAGCAGTATATGGAAAGTGCCATGTGCCTCAACAGTTAGCATTGCACTTCATGCCCATCTAGTGTAGATCTAGTCCTAGAGGCAGAGAAGGTGAGTTTCCTGGAACAAGACATTGCAGAGTGTGAGGGGGAACACTACCAATAAGGCCTTTCCACGTTCATCATCCCCACCTCCAACGTTCCAATCAAATCCTCAACCCTCCCTTGGCCCATGCTCATGATTGCCTTTCAATAAAATAGAAAGAATGGGAGACTATGCATGTGTTTCCTGCATCTCACCTAGCTTAGTTCTTTGATAACTATATAAAAAAAAACACTATGCAAAATTAAACATTCTCTTTGTTCTTAATCTGGCAGCTCTCCCACACACATATGTAGTTTGAGATATGCACCATTTTTTTCTAGGAGAAATGGGAAAGATACAGCGTGATCAAAACCATAAATTAGAGGTTATTAGGTTAATTATAAGAGTGACAGAAGGGAGTTGAGGGTTTCAAATATAATATAGCTAGATAATTATTAGTCATATTGGTGAAAAATTTCAGTGTCTTCCCTCCTCTGAACATTTTCATAAAGGCAAAATATAAGGCATATGAGAAATACTTTCTCCTAATCTGTTATGCCTTGATAAAGTTGAATAAATATTTTCAGTTTTTACCAGAGGGTGTCACTCAAGCAACAACTGAGGCACGGGGCAGGTTTTGATTAAAACCATACTGAAAATTGCCACAACTTTCATTGGACAATTGCCCCCATGAAAATGTATGTGTGGAAGGAGTGGGCAGATGGGTTCAGATGCCTGCAGGTGTGGAAGAATTTTTTAGGAATTTCTTTTGTGGGGGGCAGGTGTTTGCTTACCTTAGTTTTAAGACCAGCTTGCTTAGGGGGCTGTTTTTTTGTTCACCCCCCCCATAAAGTTATTCCTTTGCACTTTAAAAAAAGTGCTGCTCAGAACAACCAAAGCATCGCCACAGCATCCCAGGCACATTTCCAGGATGATGTATTGTTTCCATGGGCATTCTGGACCTAGAAGTGCATTCAGGAGGCTCCTCGGAGCAGCTACAAGGCTCCCCCCCACCAGTGTAAGAAGAAAAGAACAAAAATCAACCTCTCGGCCACCTTCTTTAAAACTAATTTAGTAAATAAAATACAGTCAATGCTGTTGCTGACCAAGAATGTTTGATATGTGTTGTTTCATCCACCACCCCTGAAACGCTCTTTAACATTTTAGAATTGGGGCTATTATTATCAATTATACTGCCATGAAAATAAATAAAAAGAAAACCGTCCATCCAAGATGTTGTCTGGTGGTGGTTCTACTTGATCCAAAACATGATGAGCAGAACATCCATGTTTTATATCTTAGTAGGTGCTTTAAGTGATGCAGCTGTTATGACCAACATTGCTTCTGCAATGTAACCAGCACAAGCTAGGGCAACAGGGAAACCCCAAACTTGAGGATAGAAATGGATGTGGTCCAGTAGGTAGAGAGGGTAGAGGAGAGGCCATGAAATAGTTGGATACAACATCCTCCGAGCCTCCATTTGTGCCCCCAGAAGAGCAAGCAGGTTGGATAGGGTTAGAGACCTCTCTAATGAAAAAAAAAAAATAAAAAGCTCAAACAGAGGACAGGGAGGCAAACTTAGCCTCCAATGCTCTATTCTTACTGTCAGCAAAACCCTGACAGGGCTTTGGATAGACTATCCAGAAATCAGAGGCTGTTGTCATTTTGGCTAGATATCCATATTATTTATTATTATTATTTATTCCATTTATATACCACCCCATAGCCGAAGCCCTCTGGGTGGTTTACAAAAATTAAAAACATTGAGCATTAAAAAACCGATATGCAACATTTAAAACCATAAAAAGCATAAAACCAAGTTATAAATACAATATAATTTAAAACAACTATTCTGGGTCAAACAACAACAACAAAACCCTCACCATACGCTGTTAAATGCCTGGGAGAAGAGGAAAGTCTTAACCTGGCACTGGAAAGATAACAATGTTGGAACCACGTGAACCTCATCGGGGAGATCATTCCATAATTGGGGGGCCACCACTGAAAAGGCTCTCTCCCTTGTTGCCACCCTCCATGCTTCCCTCAGAGTAGGCAACTGGAGGAGGACCTTAGATGTGGATTGTAGTGTATGGGTAGGTTTGTATTGGGAGAGGCTTTCCATCAGGTATTGTGGTCTCAAGCTGTGTAAGGCTTTATAGGTTAGAACCTTGAATTGGGCTCGGAAACGTATAGGCAGCCAATGCAAGCGGGCCAGAGTATGTCTTATATGCTCGAACCTTCTGGTTCCTGTTATCAATCTGGCTGCTGCATTTTGCACAGCTGCAGCTTCTGAACCATCTTCAAAGGCAGCCCCACATAGAGTGCATTGCAGTAATCCAACTTGCATATTACCAGAGCACAGACAACTGAAGCCAGGTTATCCATGTCCAGTTAGGGGCTTAACTGGGCCACCAACCAAAGTTGGTAGAGGGCACTCCGTGCCACCAAGGCCACCTGAACCTCAAGTGACAGAGATGGTTCTAGGAGAACCCCCAAGCTACAAACATGCTCCTTCTGGGGGAGTGCAACCCCATCCAGAACAGGTTGAACACCCTCAATCCGGTCAGCAGAACAGCATCTCAGTCTTGTCTGGATTGAGTTTCAGTTTGTTAGCCCACATCCAGTCCATTGTCGCAGCCAGGCACTGGTTCAGCACATCCACAGCCTCACCTGATGAAGATGAGAAGGAGAAATAGAGTTGTGTACCATCAGCATACTGATGACAACACACTCCAAAACTCTGGATGATGGCACCCAACATTTTCATGTAGATGTTGAACAGCATGGGGGACAAGGCTGACCCCTGTGGGACCTCATACTGGTGAGTCCACAGGGCAAAGCAAAGACCCCCAAGCACCACCTTCTGGAGCTGCCTCGCCTAGTAGGAGTGGAACCACTGCAATGCAGTGCCTCCCAATTCAGCCAGTCATCCCAGAAGGATACCATGGTCGATGGTATCGGAAGCCGCTGAGAGATCAAGGAAAATCAACAGAGTCACACTCCCCCCCATCTTTCTCCATACATAGCTCATCATACAGGGTGACCATGGCTGTTTACATGCCTGAAGCCGAACTGAAATGGATCCAGATAATCAGTCTCATCCAAGATTGTTTGGAGCTGGCCCACAACCATTTGGTCATGGACCTTGCCCAGGAATGGAACATGTTCCACCGGCCTATAATTATTGAGATTTTCAAGGTCTAAGGAAGATTTCTTCAGGAGTGGTCTCACTACCGCCTCTTCCAAACGGCCTGGGACCACTTCCTCTCACAGAGAGACATTAATCACTTCCCTGCCCCAGCCAGCTGTTGTATCCCTGCTAGCTTTTATTAGCCAAGAGGGGCAAGGATCCAATACAGAGGTGGTTGCAGGAACCTGTCCAAGCACATTGTCAACATCCTCGAGCTGTATCAACTGAAACTCATCCAACAAAACAGGACAAGCCTGTGCTCTGGACACCTTGCTAGATTCACCTGCTATAACACTGGAGTCTAAGTCCTGGTGGATGCCCAAGATTTTATTCTGGAAGTGCCTATCACATTCAACACAGTGTCTGCAATCCTAGTGCTGTGCCAAAAATTCCTCCCATGAATATTTTGACCATTCTCATTCAATTTGATAATAAAGAAACTGCTTTCTAAAAGAAATCCAAAGGAGAAGAAATTTTGGAGAAATTCTCATGGGTTTGCTTTGGAGCATAGTTGTCCTGTCTTTCATTGCTTAATTATCTCTCTGGCAGCCTGAAGCTTTCTTGGCTTCCCACATTTAACACTCAGGGGAAGACATAGGGAGTTTTCAGATCAGGAAGTGCAGGCTGCCTGAGATACTATAGAGCAATGGTGAAATGTGTAATAGAAAGAAAAATACAGACAGTGCCCTCAGCCACCTCACTGTGATTAGTTAAGATCAAAAACACCACCAATATGGGTGTGCAAATCCACCCCGGTCAGCTGTTCTACACCCCTTGCCAATGGTGATTCCAACCTGTGAGAAATTGTTGGAAAATTTCTCCTCCCCTGGAGAAATGCAGTGAAATTTCTCTGCTCCCAAATAGGGGACATAATTTCAAGAGTCCACATCCCTATGCAATCCTATATCCAGTTACCTGGGACTAAGGAGCATTTAATTCAATGGGACTTACTTTTGAGTGGATATATATATAGGAGTGTAATGTTAAAGAGGTTAATAGTGAAATGTAACATCAATAACAACATTAACGAAGTATTTTTTTTACATCTGTCTCTTCTCATATTGGATTGCTTTTCTTAAAACGAATGACTACTTCAGAGCTTCTCTTAAGGAAGAAAATGAACTAGGTATGGGTTAGGAAAAAATATTGAATGTGCTTACAGCTGTCTTAAGTCTACAAACTAGCTGGAACCAAAAAAAAAAGTAAAAAACAAGCTGTACCATGAGACCACCGGCTTTCTATTGCAAATCAAATGAGTGCTCCACGGTTCACCGAAAGCCTACAGACCACAGTTGCTTTAGGAATTGAATACCTGGTCTCACTGCCATGCTGAGGACCTCTGGGAAAGTCTATAGACAAAGGACTCTTTCGCTCCATTAGCAACCTTCCAGGAAGGATTTAGTATTCAGAATGCAGAAGTATATTGAATAAAAGTTGGTTTGCACTTGAAAGATATATGTTTTCTTGAAGCCGCAATGCTATAGCCGAGATAAGCACAAGCATTCAAACTTAATTCCTACTGGCGTAAATAAAATGTGCTTTCTCCCCAAATGTCCCCCAACTTTTGAATTCCTCCTTGTACAGTACAAAGTCAATGACAGCTAATGTGCATAATACTTTTTTAACAATAGAAGTTCTGTTCTACAATATGTGTTAGCTAGGATGATAAGTGTTTGTGTGTGCGTGCAAGAGAGAGGATTTTCAAGGTAGTTGGCAGGCTGGTGGACATTTTGTAATTGTGTTGTTTGTTGTTAGATGGAGTGTATTTAAAGATGTAGTCGTTACAGGCAATGGATGAATATGCTGCACTTTATAGCATTTCTGGATAGCTCAATAAATAAAATATCTATTTTCACTAAGTAATCTCTGCTGTTGACAGATTTCTGTCATAAGGAAGAGTTGAGAAGTTGAAGAGAGCTTAAGGGAGTTTGAGCACAGATCATCTTGGGGGAAAAAACAACCCAGATATCTTTTGTTCTTTGTGTATGGAAAACATAAGAATAAAATCCTCAGTGCAATGGAGGCAGTTGAAAGTTTTAGCACCTGCAAGGGCTTCTTTCCTCCCTTTTATAACTTTTATCTGAATTCACTCCTTTTATGTATGTGAGAAAAAGAAAATGATCTGTGTGTGTGTTGTTGTTGTTGTTGTTGTTGTTGTTGTTGTTTCAGATGGGAGGGGAAGCATTGCAGCTGACATAATTATTTTTAGCCCACTCGTCCTCAAAAAAGATCTAGGTAGCACACAGGAGCCTTCTTCCAATTTTATCCTCACAATAATCCTCTAAAACAGATTAGGTTGTAAGACATGAGGATATTCAGATGATCACAGGGGTAAAAGAAGCCATTGTGGCTTCTCCCCCTTGCCCCCATGCATGCCAGGCATGCAATTGCTGTTTGCATAATTACTAACAATGAAGCACAGTTTGCCTTGTCATCCAAATCTGGTGCATGGCATGGTGGGTCTGGTTTGGTCCCACCCTACAACTACTACTGCAAATTGTGGTTTGCAGGATGGGTAAGAAGCTAAACCTGCCATGCCACACACTGAATTCGGATAACATAGCAACCCATGCTACATCATAGTTAATTATGTAAATAGTGGCTATGAGTGTGGCGCACACAACCAGCCCTGACTAGAAAGATTGCACTGGAGTGAGAGAAATGTTCAGGGCTAAAAACCTTAGTATGCCAGAAGAGCCATCAGTTCATTAACCTGTTATGATTATTCCACAGCTGTACCTACCTTATCCAGCTGCCTCATGTATTTGGGTGAATGTTTATGAGCTTGTAGTGGGGATGGGGCCAGGTGTGCATGAAACCCTGCTCCAACGTCCACTTCTGACCTACTGAAGGTAGATTCTAAGGGTGTTCTGCTGAACATGCTTGGAACCCACCTACATACTGACCATAAAGGCCAGATGTGGAGATGATGTACATGCACACCCCATCCCTCTCCACAATTTTAAGTCCACACATGTTTACCCAGTTATCTCTCCTCTCCTGGAAAACCTGGGAAGTAGAATTCTGGAGAGGTGACTAGTGATCCCTTGTAGAGAATGCTCAGAAAGTTCATCAAACTACAATTCTCAAAATTCATTGGAAGAGTCATACCAATTGGTATAAAACTAATAGGCATTTCACCCTAATAGCAGGACTGTTGTTATTATTATTCAAAATTAAATGGGTCTATGAACTAAGTATTTGCATGCCCCAGTTGTGTGGCAAAGAACTTTGGAAGAATAAGCAAGCTAGAATTGTTAGTTTCCCTCTGCTTCTCCTCAAACAGTAAGGAGAGAAAGAATCAACACACTGCTCCATTCCTATATCATTGCCATCAGATTTCCTTTGGGGATGTTTGGAAGATGGATTTTGCTCATGCTCAGTGACTGTCTGATTGCTGAATGCTACATAGAGGTTAGGAAGGAATTTTCCACTTGGTAAAATAGGCCAGTAACTTCAATGTGTTTTTGCCTTACCCAATTATATATTCTGCATCTATATTAAAAGATAGATGGACTTGAGATCAGGAAAAAAAAATAAGCTCACTGATCTGTCCTGGGTTCAACTGTTTAATGTAAGTATTGAGTTCCATTTTGGACATCAATCACTGAGGGTGTTTTTTCTTTAGTACCTAAGAGGAGGAATACACTAGGACTGTGAATAGATCTGGATCCGGATCCCAAATCTGGACCGGATTGGGGTGATCTGGACCTCCGAGATCCGGATCTGAACAAGATTGGGGGAAGTCTGGATTGTTCCAGACTGGATCGGATCATTCCAGATTGATCTGGAGATCTGGGGCCCATTGGCCTTCCAGATCCCTGGGTGCCGGCTGCATAGCTGGCACCCAGGGACATTGGGCCGGTGGTGAGTCTATAGGTCTCACCGACCTCCCCCCACTCTCCCTACTTACCTGCTGCCTCGTCGTCGTTGCTGCCGTCTGCCATCCACCGCTGCCATCTGCTGTCCACCGCTGCTTCTGTTCTACTGAGTCTATGGGGTAAAGGAGGGTCTCCAGATCTCGATCCAGAGACCCGGATCCGGATCCAAATCTCTAGAATACACTAACCCTCAAAAACAAAACAAAAAATCATGTTACATCTTATGCTTGCCATTTTCAGTGGACAACTGTGAAAACACACAGTGGAAAAATAATATGACCACAGTATGGTAAGTTTGCCATTGCTTTTTGCAATTCACCTATAAAAGCAAGGTGAAACATAGGGGTATGCTTCACCTCAGTCCTGAACCCTGAATCCAAGTCAAAGCAGGACTGGATAGGGCTGTCCCCACACCCATCTGCCCACCCACAAGACTCACCTGAAGCCTCCACATGTGCAAGTGAGCCATTCATCCTCCAGGAAAGCTGCTTTGGCCTGCTGTAGACCTACTGTTGTAAACTACAGTGGCCAGAAGGCAGCAACTCACCAGGTTCAGGGGTAAGCAGGAAGGGAGGTCTTGCACACTCAGCAGCTGGTCTGCTTCAGATTCAGAACCAAATCCAAAGTGAGCCAGGGCAGTACTGAGGCATCCTGAGTTGAATTGGGGCCAATTTGGAAGCTTTGAATCAGCCTCCAAGGTGAATCAGGGGGATGGCAGCTGTAAAATGTCCATGTAATGAGATTGCAACAGTACTTACACAGATTTTAACAACTAATATATTTTAATTTTGCCTATGTCCTTAAAACCTTCTGTGCAAAACTACCTTGGATGTAATTTATCTGTCAAATATCATATTGCTCCACTACTCATGCACCCAATATTAGGTGTGTTTTCCCCCAAAATATATGCATTAATTGTGCATATCTTTAAAATGGTATATATTTTCTCCCATTGATGAAAGAGTGTTTGTATACATGTTTCAAGACTACACATTGTTCAAATGTACACAAGTTTCAAATACTTTTTTTTAAGAAACATATCACAAGTTCAGAAATGTATGGACTTTGACTATAGATGGTGTTCGCATCTTCATTCGGTTCTGGAAGGTGTGAATTGTGATAAAAAATGAATTGAAGTGAATTTCTCATGTAACTATACAAAAAGTATGATGTCAAACCATGTTGTCACGCTGGAATTGAAGGAATGGCGATTAGTCTCGAAGGAAACTCTTCCAACACACAGGAGCTTGGGACTAGGTAGAGTGCCTCTGAAGTTTCACTGAAAGAAAAATTAAAGGGAAGTAGCAGTTTCCTCCCCAGGCAAATACTTTGAGAAATTTCAAAGGAAGACACAAGAGTTTTGGTAAGGCTACCAATATGATTAATCAGGGTTTTGCATGTCCTCAGGATAAGAGTACAAGTATACAAGATTGCCTGGTACCTCTAAAAAGTGCAGGTTTTATAACTTGTTCACCCTTCTATAACTTGTTCATACCTTCCCTCATCTCAACCCATCCAATTCATCAATTTATCTCAGAACATTTATTTAACTCCTCCCTGCCTCTGAAACAAAAAGGCTTTTTTTCCGTCTTTCCCATGCTTGCTCATATCATGTCCCCACTGGAAGACTCATCATTATCATAAGAGCTGGAGGACCGGGATCTTCCAGTAGACCAAGAGGAGCTCAGCCCTCAGGGTGGCTACCATGAGGGCTTCACCTGTGGAGGACAAGGACTCTGCATCAGAGGCAGAGGCAGAGAAATCCCCAAGGCCTCAGGAGAGATGCCACCTGAAAAGCCAAGAACACAGAAGGAGTGATAAATAGAGCCAGAGGCCTCTTTGTGAGAAAAGGTCTACTTGCACATAGAAAAGGCTTGCTTACAAGGAAACCAATTCAGCTGCAGTCCATAACAGCTCACAGTTGAGGCTTGGGTGTGGCTCTAACAGCCTCTTTAAAGAGAGGTGCTGTAAAGAACGTTCACTAGACCTTTCTGACTCCAGATTCTGGTCTTAGTAGTTCTGGATTGAACTCTGACTTGCCTTCAGCCTGCTACTCATCTGCTGTGCTGCCTTGGGTCTTTCTTGCCTATTACCTGGACTGAACTCTACCCCTTCTCCTGCTTGCCCCTGGTCTGCTGTGTTGCCTTGGAATCTTGTTACCTGTGACCTGGACAGAGGTTGTTTATAAAATAAAGCTCATTTAAATTTTTATTTGAAGAATGGATTGTAGACTTAATTGCTTGAATAATTATGGGATTTTGTCTTGCTTAGAAATGGAAAAAGATCTGTTGATTGGCTCCAAATATTTGTTACAGATCAATAGTGTAAGTGTAACTGAAAGATTAATCCTATTCTCTGTGTAATTCAAATATATGCTTTAATCCAGGGATTTGTTATGGGGACAACAGCTGCCTGGAATACACTGACACAGCTCCCTAGCCCTAAAGTGCTGCCCCATTGGTTTCATTCTCCCTGATATGTAGTTTCCATGTGCAAGGATCATTCAACCATGTGGCCCCTGAATCAGTAGAATTGAGCTGTTTTCCAAAGTGCCAAATCAGGGACCAAGTTGAATCTGAGGGTCAATGGACACCTGTACTTTCCACTGGTCGTTACCAGGGGAGTTTGTTCTTTTTATCACATTTTAGAAGTTAAAATAAGACAATGAGAATAGCTATGTTTATACATGGCTCATATTCTGTGAAACCAAAAATGTGTTGCCCTATAACAAAACAGAGATCTTGAGGTTCCCCTTAATGGAAAAAAAAAGATTCTTCCATGAAGAGGAGGAAAAGAAAGTCACAATCGAATGTTCAGAAAAGATGGGAAAGTCAGGGCTCAGGTTTCTGCTGAACGCCCAATTAAAATTTCATTAGGGCTAGTTGCTTAGTTAAAACCAGAAATAAAAAGACCGGGTATCAAAGATATTACAGAAAGTAGAGAAATCAAAAGCTGGAAAACTGAGGCAGTTGCTAAAAGTAGAAAGTTCAGTAGCTGGAAAACTGAGGTGGTATCCAAAAGAAGCTACTAAATGGGTAATAATGGATGGAGGTCAAGGCTGGGTTAAGAGATGGGTCACAAATATGGACCTTTGATGTTAGCAGGAAAAGCAATATCACATTGGTCAGATATTGCCTTTGTCCTGGAACCATATTATCTAATAGCAGCTCTTCAGTGAGAAAAGATGAGAGAATCCTATTGCTAGGGGAAGAATGGTCTCAAATATAGTAGCACCTTTCTTTAGTTGTAAGAGTTATCCTCAATGTGAGCAGAGTAATGCATTAGTCAGGAACTCATGAATCGAAGGGCAGATTCAAATGTTATGCTGTCTACATGGAGGGCTGCTGGAAATATTACTATGTAACAGGGATCCATGCAGGAGCTGTAATATTTGTCATGATGGCACCATGTGTGTACCCTGGTTGTAGGTGAGTCTCTATGCCAGCATCAATGTCCATAAGGAATGTGCAATGGATCTTGCTATACAAATAGAAATGACTTTGCGGTGCATCATTTTTGTGGTGAACGATGCACTCTGCAGGATGTTGTATGGCCAATTATGCAGAGATTTCTGGAAACTTTTGCATTGGTATTAGTGATGTCACTAAATTTCATAAGTAATCAATCAGTCAGCCAGTTGTTTTATTGCATATAATCAGTTCTAACAATAAAGTGACACATTCACAGAAAGAAAAAGATTGAACAAGCCACTCAAATCAGTTCACTATGTACACCATCTACAGCAACAGTTTTTAAGGACTTTCACTCATATTTTTTTTAGCAGCTACTGCAAATGAGGCTACTTGATAAGTTACACAGTGATCTGTATCTACAAGCAGTTTACACATTTGCTTAGCTAAGTTCCATCAGGCATTCTTCATGGCAAAGGTGCAAGTAATCTTTTCCTGGACTGGCATACAGTTCATACACAAAAATATAATAAATAATATCCTCTATTTGTGGAGCCCTATATATACAAAGGTGTTGAAGATTTATATATGCAAAAAGCATAGTCTGGAAATTAACTTGATAAATGCCTTCCTAGCCCTGAGTGAGTCAAGGAATTAAGATAAGTACATGATCACTCAACTTTGTAAAAATTGTACCACCTGTTAAATCTTATTTGTTAAAAGGATTCCAATTATTATCACTCAGTGAATATAACCAATCTCTAATTTTACCTTAGACTCAATTAAATGAAAGAAAACCAATGAAAAAGAAAAATGGGCCAGTTTTTTTTTTTTAACAAAGAAGTCCAACCATCCCTGTTTTTCTCTTCTAAATAGAAAAAAAAATAGCCAACTGATAGTCAGGATGTTGATCTTTTTTTTCAGATTAAAGAAAGTGGTGTTGTTCACTCTGATAGTATGAAAAAGAGCAGTCCGAGAGCTAGGAGGAAGGGCCAGAATGTATCTTAGAAATTTATTCTGTATAACCGCCAGATAGTTTGTTTTACCGAGCCCCCAAATTTCTGCACCACATGGAATTAACTATGATCTTCTGCTCAAATATTTTCATTCTGAGTACACCAACTGGCCTCCCTTAGTTTTGAAGAAAACATAACAATCTTTTGCCAGTCTAGAAGCAGCCAAGATAATGATCTATCTATGTACCTTCCAGGATAAATCATCTGATGAATGTATACCGAAATATGATTGTCCAATACAATGATTATCCAGAAAGCATTTATGTCTTTGAGATCTTTTGGCAAGCACAATAATTTTAGTTCTATCATAATTACTTGCAAGAAATTCAGTTCTACAATAAGTGCTGTGCTTTTTCAATATCTATGCATCCTTATCTGTATAAGGGATAACAAGACCATATCATCTGCATAGGATAGATATCTTACGTAGTCCTATGGATGGGGTTAGGTGAGGAGGGAGAAGAGAGTTCATCCATGATATTATTAATGTAGACAGTAGATAAAAACAGTGTTAACCCCTATCTTACCCTTCTGAATTGTGATATTTTCTGTCAAAATGCCCAGAGAGTCTAAGTCTATCTGCATACTTGTATGGCTATAAAGCTCTTGAATTAGAATGTGAATCATCCTATCAATATTTGTGGTCTGGAATTTATAGCATAGATTTCAAGAATCATAACATTAGTGTTTTATGAATTCACTATTCAATTGGGAATTAATCATGAGCTTTGGAGTAAGCACAGGCTGCATCTAGACAACACCATTTCTGCATATGTTTGGATTAATCAATTAGTTGGCTTAACACTTTTCTTGCCTAAGGTAAAATGTGATGATGTCACTTTAACTGCAATCAATTACATTCAAAGAAACAGCAAGGTAGGTATATACGCACCCCTTTTCTCCATTTTGTTCTCACACATGGCTTGGTTTCCTATTTAGGGAGTCAGCCTACTCATTCTCTGTCATTGTATCGAATTCAGGTATAGTGCACTATTTCTTTTTTGTTTGCTAAGTAAACGTGCACTTTGCTTGGTGCTGTTGGGGGGTGGCACTGGAGTGCTTCTGTGATAGGGATACTGGAAAAGGAATCCACATGGGAAATGGTGTCCCTGCCAAGACACCAGATGGTGTGGCTGTCTGGCATGGTGGATTGCAATGCATAACTTCAATACATGTAGAAGATAGTTTGTGGCTTACTCAGATATTAACTAAATTATCCAGACTATGATATCATTTCCAAACTAAAGTTCCCAAGATGCACTTTGTTATTGTGCATGTCCAAAAAACTCTCATCTGAGCTAACATGGGTGAATTATTATTATTTTTCTGAAGAAATAACAAATTTGCCTAAGGTACATTCATCCATCACAAATCGGTGTTGAACATCTGAATTATCCTTGATTCTCATAACTGATGTGATCTTGAAGGTACCATTGGGAGTTTTAAAAATCACAGATGCTGCTCTGGCTAACATCCATAACTTAGCTACTGTGTAGCTTATCTCTACAAGCAGTAGACTACCATGAATGAAGCAAGTAGCTAAACATAAAGTCTGATGAGGCCAGTCACTGGTGTCACTGAGAGTTTCATGGTGGCAAGGCCGTCTGTCAGTCATCAAACCTTGATACAATTAAAATATAATTATTTGCAAAACATTCCATATTGCATTTAAATTAATATATTTTGAACTACTGTGACAAATTCAACTAATCCATTCAATTTTACTCACTTGAGAAATATAGATCATTGTTAACATGTGTAGCCTTCAGTGATATACAACCTTAAAATGACCTTCTATAAATGAAGTGCAGGACACTGTGTTCAATGGACTATAAATTTTTGAAAAATTTTGAATGTAAATGTATTATTTGCAGAGAAACAGCAAATAAATGAAAGTTGATTCAGTAAAAATACATCAAGGGCAATTAGGAGACTGTTTAGTTGTGAGATTTACAAATGCAAGAAAATGTGCTTCAGAGGAAAGAAAAGGGAAAATGTGACAGAATTGTTGTTGTTGTTTTATAGAGCCAAGTATGTTTTGTTCTATATTCATATCCATCAATCTATCTACAGTGGTAGCGATGATGACAAAGATTATGAAGATGATGACAATGCTGGATATAAAAGTCTTATTCAGATATTCATTGAATGTGTAGATTGGGGAGGGAAGAATCAGGATCACATGTATTACTTCTGCTCCCGACTTAGATCGGTTCCTTCAGAGATTTAAGTAGAGCTTACGCATATACACAGACTTGTGCATCTGTATTTTATTTACCTTTTTTATTTATTACATTTCTATATCACCCAGTAGTCAATGGTCTCTGGTTAGTTCACAACAGCTAAAAGCATAAAATATAGTATGATAAAGCAATAAAGTCTACAGTACAAAACCAAAGTAAAAACCAGCAGCAGTGAAAATATATATTTTTTAAAAGTAACATATTTTAAAACATCAAAAACTAAAGAACTAAAATGCCTGGGAGAATTACAAGGTTTCACCTGGTGCCGAAAAGATGACAACATGGATGCCAGGTAAGCCTCTCTGGAGAGGTCGTTCCACAACCAGGGTGCCACAAGTGAAAAGTCTCTCCTTAGGGTGACCATACTTTGGAAACCAAAAATGAGGACAACATGGCCGCCCCAAGGGGGCATGCCCACCAACATGTCCAGACCCCAAGGGAGCATGCCCATCCAAACATGGCCTTGGTCACATGTCTGATTTCACAGCATACAATTAAGACAAACCTGTTCTACACAACATCTTCATATTAAAATCACTAAAATAAAGAACAAGTGAGTCATTCAATGTATCTGAAATTAACTTTACTCACTCCTACTTTTGTAGCTTTTGCTGTACTTTGAAGCTTTTGCTATGCTCTGTGTGATACAGTTTCCCATTCTCTCAAATATGTTTTCTGACTGCAAATCCTTCACTGGATTACCATAGTCCCAATTTTCCTAACATTTAACACTCTTTCCCCATCACTTTTCTCATATCCATACTCACAGATTCAGCATACTGCTACCGCTGAAAAATCTAGTACAACAAACTAGCAACCTAGCATGCAGGAAGAGTATAAAATATGATTATCCTGCAAACATTAGTCATGGAACAAAATGGACTAAAGGCTTGTTGCAGTCACTTCTCATCTCTTAGCTTGTTTCAACTTCTGGTTTATTAGTGAGAAACTAATCTAAAAATGTGTCATATCTCTGGTTCATTAGCCATGTAAACAAGACCATGGTCAGTAGCAATACAAAGAAAGGCCAGAACAGATACCCATTATCACAATGCTAGACAAGGATCTTTCCCTCCCTTTATCCAAGTATATCCTGAATTTACACTGCCTCAGTGTGCAGAGAACATAAATCCTAGTTGGGGACCCAAAGAAAACTGCCCAAAGAAACTTTAGAAATAACTCTTGTTGATTTCAATAAAGCTTACTTCCAGATAAATGAATGTAGGATTGCAGCCTCTTCACATCTGTTCACCTTACTCTAGCAAGTGCAAGGCCCTCCTGTCAAGGACAACTATGCACTCACAGAACTTGGCCTCCTAGATCATGCAACCAGCAGGTGCTCTCCAGAAAGATGCTTTCAGAGCCTAGGAGATCCAGACACACTCAAACAAGTCAAGCTAAGCCAAGCCATGCTATGCTGGGACAGAACAATTCTGGGACAAGACAATACTTTGCAAGCGATCAGACATAACAGTCATAAATATAAAAGAAAAACACAACTACTTCATTGACATAGCTATACCTAATGACAAAAAAGTTGCAGAAAAGGAAGAGGAAAAGAGAGACCGAGCAAAGGTTTTTAAGAAATCTCGCTCATATTGGCATAAGTTGAGATATTTTGCTGGTCAGAATTTTCATCAGTAGAACTCCAGTGGAAATACCTTAATGGAAATGTCTTTAGGACTTTTAACAATTTTACTTTGGGCTTTCAGACTTCAGAAACTTCAGGTGGACAATATGAAATAACTAGTAATCACAGGAGAAGTAAAACAAAACCTTCTCCATCTCCCCCACCATGTCCATTGGCACAAGAGTGAATTAATTGGAAAATTTATTAATAATCTGACACGGGTTTTGAGAATTAATTGAGGAAATATATAGAAAAGACAATATACAATGTGGATTTAGACTCCAGCTCAGCTAGATATGATCTTGTGAAGATTAATAAATTGAGGAGGAATATGACTTTTTAAAAAAATCTTAGAACTCTATGTATTTCAGCCTTCCCCAACCTGATCCTCTCCAAATGTCTTTGACTTTGACCCCTATCTTGTCATGCTGACTGGGCATTGGGAGTTGTATCCAACACATCTGGAGAGAACCAGCTTGGGGAAGGATACTATATTTAACAAGAATCATCTGTTTCTGTACAGTTACTAAAAGGATAAAACAAATGCTAGCACTAGTAAGTATCACATAAATGAGGTAAAAACACCATGGCCAGTAACCATCATCCTTCAATAGAGATGGATAATAACTTATGTTATCATGATGTTTAAATAACCCATCGAAATGGCATCCATTTACTTTGCCTTTCACACAGCCATGAGCTGCCTTGAAATTAACCTCTAATATAATACCATTGCAGTTTTATATTCTTTTTCTAAATTGATTCACTATTTATTAAAAGAAGTGGTAAATAAATATTGCTAATAAATCAATTCATACATAAATATATTACAATGTTCTCCTCCAACAAAACAATCAAAGAAAATCAAATGGGTGGGGTAACCAGACAAAAGGGACAGCTTTGAAGCCAGTTTTCTGTTCCAGCAAAACGCCTGTTTTCCAGAAAGCTAAACCAAATTCCTCAAATCATCTCTAAATATATTCTTAGAAAATTAGTTCACTCAAATTTCTTTCCCATAAATAGGAATATCAACTCCATATCATCCCCCCCGACTTACACACACAAATCTACACCCCTCACACACTCTCCCAACATGCATAGAAACACACAAAGACCCTCAGGATCAGCCACTCCAAAACACACGCACACGCACCCATTCATAGAAAACAGCCATGTACCCCATGTACCCCATGCACCCATCACACACTCCCAACATGCACAGAAACACACAAAGTCCCTCAGAATCAGCCACCCCAAAACACGCACACATCCATTCAACCATGCACCCAATTCACACACACCTCTCCTTACCCAAGGCTCCTGCTGCTCTGTCCAGCTGCTCTTGCTGCTCCAGCACTTGATTCCAACCTCTCTCCCAGGGTCGTCTGGGGCTTGTCCTTGGCCGGTGCAGTCGTGCAGGCCAAGAAAAGCCCTGGATTGGCCCAGGGGAGGGGCTGGAAGTCACATTTTGGATACACCAAAATGTGGCTTCCAGCCTCTCTCCCAGGCCAATCCAGGGCTTTTCTTGGCCTGAGCGACCACACCGGCCAAGGACAAACCTGGGATGGCCCTGGGAAGGTGGCAATTCCCAGACTTTGGACAAAATACGCCTATTTCCCCCTGGACACCATTTTGGCACCCTGTTTCCAGACATATCCAGGGGAAACCAGATGTATGGTCAGTCTACTTAATAGCCACCCATGTCACTTCATTTGGTGGGCATCTGAAGATGATCTTAGGGTCTGTAGGCTCTCTCTGCACAATCAATGGCCTTAATAATTTCACTGATAGCATATTCAAGTCTACATGCATAGGTTCCATCCAGAACTTTGGAGGGATACATGGCGGCTTGCAACTGGGACAAGGCAAACTCTTGATTCCTTGACCCAATACATACACCTGTTTACTGTGCATCCACACATGACTTATCCTAAACAATCATAGCCCCTTACAGCATCCAAGGGTGAGTGGATTGGGATTTATTTGAATAACTCTGGATGGTTTGCAGTAGATGGGCAATTGTTTCTGACTCCCAATTGTTTAACAATAGCAAAAACATCCCACCACCCTCTCATCCCCTGGCCGTTAGCAACGGGGCAAACATATGCCTGGGCCTGCAAGGGCAGCGGACGCCCCTGTGTCAGGCCCTCATAGGCCCCAATGGACACGCCCGGTGGATATTTGACCCATTGCTGCTAAAAGACAACGGGCTGTGTGCAGCCTTTGTCCTTTTCCCCTGCTGCCTTAATGGCAGCCACCATTAACGCAGTGGGGAAAATACGCAATTTCCCCAAGGCTGGGGAAATTGCGTATTATCTCAATCCACTCTAGGTTTTAAGAGAGCCTTAAAGGCCATGATTGGCATGTGGGGGGAGGCAAAGCATGCTTTGCAGGGCCTCCAGAAAGTGCACAATTCCCCAGACACACTAATGGCATGGGCAAGCTCCTGGAACAGAGCCGTCCGAGCAGTGTTTGGCAAACCTGCGTGGCACACAAGTTCTACAGTCCCTACTGGCCATTCAGTCACAGAGAGATTAGGCTGGTAGAAGCCTATTTCAGAGATGGATGAGTTACCTCATATATACTGTAGATTTGTACTTGCAGTTAAATGTCATCCCAGTCTATGGTTCATGGGATGCAATGTGTAATTTGCTTCACTGCTAGTGTCACCATTTTGTAGCTGTCTTCCCTTCCCTCAAGCCTATTAACCTGAGGTTAGCTGACATTTGGGTCCTAGAATACAACAAAATAGATCTTGTGAGCCCCAGATCAGTCCACCCCTGATTAAGACATTGGGTTAATGACAATCCTGAACTGTGGTCATGTGTGTACTATTGATGTAAATTATAAGAAAATGTTCAGCATTCAACTACTATACTGTATACACAGAAAACTTCAAGGGTTCATTATAAGGAAAGATCCATTATAAACTCTTCTCCAAACAGAGGAGGATAAAGTACTAATTCAACCATCCTGAAATTGTCAGCAAGTAATACACCACTGCTACCTGTTAATATGCAGTCCCAACAGCATGACATGGTCTAATTTTAGACTGAAGCTTTTCATATAAATCAATGTCAAGTAGATAATATCAAAACTGAAGAACCACTACCTTCTCCTTGACCTTAAACTACAGATCATGCAGGGAAACTAGGGGAGAGACTGCAAAATTACTGAGCGACTGTGTATGTGATGGACAATCCAGGTGATAGCTTTAATGAATCAGCAACAAGGTTGTTGAATAAAACAGGACTTAATTAGCAGGCAGTTTAACAAAGCACTATAGCTCCAAAAGCAAGTTAATAGAACAAAGCATAGTTACTGTCTTCACAAGTTAAATGAGACAAAGAAGAATATTTCAAAGTCACAAGTTTAGAATGTAGCAATATGTACATGCAGCATTTTTTGAGGGTAAGAATTTCTTTGGCATTAGAGGAGCTTGACAGCTGGAAGCGGAAGGAAAGGTATCAATTTTCCCAAACTATTTGTAAATTCAGAAACAAAAAATCAGTCATTTTGGAGTAAGCTGGAGTTCAGCATTCAACTCATTATACCAAAGAATTCTGTGGGCAGTATTAATTCATGAGTAGCAAAACTGTACCCCCTTTCACACCTTACAGCAAAACTGTAGCGCCCTTTCAAACATTAATCACAAGAAAAATGTGCATGCAAATAATGGGGGTAGTGGGTCAAATGGCTACATCACCCCACCCCTTCCTTGCCCTACATGCCTTGTGTGGATTTCTGCAGGGAAATATATGTGCATAATGTCTATGCTCAACACACAAGGATGATGGAGGTGGGGCAAGGTAGCCACATGTCCTCAGGGCTGGAGCAATGCCACTTTCTACAAGTGCAACCCCTTCATGCTGTGAATATTTAGTGTTGCTCTAAGAAATTCTCTATCAGGAAAATGCTTCTAAGAATGATGCTAACATCCAACATTCAGTTTTGACTAATTCGGAGTTCATTTAAAATATGATTTTTCAAGGTGTTAAGTAAGTACTACATTATTGGTCCACAAGAATGTAGAACTAGTGGATGTTAGGAGCTGTTCAAAACATGTACGTGGCACTTGACTTGTCTTGAGGGTGGTTGGAGATGCTTGTCTGTGTGTTGGGGGAGACTGACTGAACCCAAGTGGGTACTAAGAAATGTAACTAAAATCCTCTAGAGTTTTCAGGGTTGCTGTTACAGGCCAAAAATGCTGAGAATTCACACATGCTTATTATTTCAGAACTCTTCTAGGCTGACTTTTATGACCCACAAAAAAGAGACCAGTTGGTTTAACGTCATGACTGATAGGACAACTCTACTGCCCACCCCACCCTCACCACTCTCCATTTGGCTGGCAATTGGCATTGATAATTGAACTACTTTCCCAAAAATTAGAGTATAACCCCGTTTATTCCAAGGCAAATTGGACCATATCATACCTCCATGATTTCACTGAGACTGATCCTTCCCCCAATTCCTCAGTGAGCCTCCAGAAACCATTCTGCCCCCACTGGGACTCCTCCTCAGAGGAACAGCTGGAGTACCAGGAATCATCCACCAGAAACAATGTGCAGGATCTGCCAGCAAACTAAGAAGAGCCTCAGAGGTGACTACCACGAGCCCATCACCTGTGGAGGACAAAGACTCTGCCTCAGACGTAGAGGCAAAGAAACACACAAGCCCTTGACAGAGATGCTGCCTGAAAAGACGGGAACTCAGAAGGAGTGCTAGACTGAACTAGAGGCCTCCTTGTGAAAAAAGGTCTACTTGCACATGGAAGGCTTGCTCACAAGGAGGACCATTTCAGCTGCAGCCACTAACAGTCACAGCTGAGGCTTGGGTTTGACTCCAACAGCATCTACATAAAAAACAGCAACGTAAGGCTCAGAGTGCTGCTGGAAAAAAAAAATGCTCACCAGACCTTTCTAACTCCAGATTCCCTTGATGCTGGTCTGCTTCCTGGTTTGAGTATTTCTGGATTGAGCTCTGACTCTCCTTCGGCCTTCTCCTCATCTGCTGTGCTGCCTTTGGACCTTGTTGCCTGTTATCTGGACTGAACTCTTCTCCTTCTCCTGCTTGCCCCTAGTCTGCTGTTTTGCCTTGGAACCGCTCCCAGACTGTGGAACGACCTGCCGGGAGAGATCCACCAACTTACCAGTCTTCTAGAATTCAAGAGAGCTATAAAGACTGATCTCTTCTGGCAGGCTTACCCAGTCGAATTTTAAGACTTGGTTGATTTTATTAATTTTGTATGTTTTTAATCAGTTTTATATATTTTATATTGTTTGTATTGATGTTGTTCCCCGGGGAGAGGCGGGTAAGAAATAAATAAATAGTATGTTTATTGTTATTATTATTATTATTATTATTATTATTATTGCCTGGATGGCTGAGACTTTACCTTTTGCCTGATCCCTGTTTGTGCTGACCACCTTGGAACTCTTAGGCCCTTGGACCTGCAACTGCTAGGCTCGCACTCTGGAAATGTGACACTTTCACCCACCTGCCTCTGAATTTCTCTCTCCTTCCCACTTGTCCATATCTACATGCACACAACTCTCCCCGTATGCCCACTTATCTTGATTTTTGATCTTCTAGTGGAAGCAGTTATCAGGGTGTTTGACATGTTGCCATGGTGGTGACTCAGCTGCCAGGAGCATTGGGAAATGCAATTTTCCCAATGATACTGAATCATGTCAGTAATGCTGGGAAAATGATATCTTTCAATGCTCCTGGTGCTTGACTCAAAATGATAGCAGATTGCCAGGTGCCAGTGAACAGAGAGACAGGGAGGACAGATATTCCTTCCTCCTGCCACTACTGCTGAAGTAACAATGAACAAGATAAATGGGTGGGCAAAGTAAGCTAGGGTTTGGAATTCAGTAAGACAGGGGCTGTCTGTCTGTCTGGGTTCAGATGTAATGGTAAGCCACCATGGGTTACATTTGAGAGTGATCCACAGTGGGTTAGCATGTTGTGTGTGTGTGTGTGTGTGTATGTGGGGGGGTGAAATCCCCACCCATGATAGATAAAATACCCATCCAGAGTACCCACTCACTGCAGTGGGTATAAGGGGTCTCAGGTGTCATGTTATGGGCCTTCCATTGATAAAGCCGGGCACTCCATTGAAAAGTTCTGGCGACCACGGAGATGAATGCCTAGAGCTTTCACAGTTTCTGGCAATGTTCTACTCTACAGTAGCTATCATGTGCTGTTTCCTGCCACCACAGCTGGTGGGATAAGCAGTGGCAGTGGGAAAGCAACACAAGAATTATGGATTAGGAATGGGTCAGTAATCCATGTTGCGCTATGTGGTTCTTGGTTGGGTTATGGGTGTATGTGTCATGGTTTTCCTACCCCTCTCTGCTCTGTACATCTACCCACCCCACCCACCCTGTGATTCTCTGAATAGGGCCTCTGTCTAACTATTTATGTATTTACCTATCATCTAGCTATCTTTATCTATCCATCTATTTGAAAAAGAGGTAATTTGAATGATCCCTTGAGATTCGTAGTCTAAAACCATAGCAATTAGTGATGGGTGAGCTGAATTCTCTTTGCCTGGATTCAGAGTCAGCTCAGAATTTACCAGTTTTCTCAGTGACTATTTTTAAAAAAATCTTATTTGTTTTCTGATTGTTCTTTCCCTGCGTGTAATGTTGATGTATTACATGGTGCTATGCACATGCACACTTTCAAATTAATGCAAAATGTGTGGAGCTCCAAAAACAGCTAGGCCTTTGATCTCTGTGTCAACTAGGCACCTTTAGGACATGTGTCATGGATCAGTTAGGTCATCTGCCAGTGAAGTTAAGAGGAAAATGATATATTTAGTGGTTAAAGACTTTGGCTCAATTCGGACGACACAATAAACAACTGGTGTGGGGGAAACAATCATCAGTTGTTTTGACTATTGTGTCATCCGAATGCTGCCATAGTCAACTCAGCGCTGATCCTAATCTACACCACAGTTGATTATTTATTACTATGTTGTGTGGGGAGTACCCCCTAGTTGAACAACTGTAAAGTTGATTATTACCCCACCATTGACTATCGTGTCGTCCGAATTGAGCCCATGTCTCCTAATTATTTGAGGCCTATGCATTGCCTGATCAGGAAATCTTCACTGTTGCCACACTAGCTGGGGGGGAATGCTGCAGGATCCCACCCCATAGGAATACCGAGAGCAAATTGTAAATTGACAGTTTAGCAAAATGCTAGAAAAATAATGTATAATACAACCTATGGCCACATAATGATGGGGATAGATCAGGCACCTCTGATGTCCCATTTTGGAGTAGCTCTTTCAATTTTCCTTTAACTACGTATAATGCAATAGATGTATGAGGCTTTCCCAACTAGTTTAGGTCAAAATCATATACCACCACTAGGTATCTCAGAGAAATCTGCAATAGAACCAAAGGAGTTTGGGATTTTATGCACCCGACCCATGTATTCCGCAGTGGATTGGATTTTTCCCTGCTGGGAGGAGTCCATGGACTTGCGGACTGTTTTCCTAACCTTTGAGGATTTTGTGCAAATTTTGTTGTAAACAAATATGCAAACATTAAAAAAAAAAAATCTTCCCAAAAATGTGTACTTCCCCCATAGACTAAACTGTGAACAAAGAAAGCTGCCTTATACTGAATCAGACCATTGGTCCATCTAGCCCAGTACTGTCGACCACAAGTGACAGCAGCTCTCAAGGGTTTCAGGTGGGATTCCTTTCCTTGCCCTACCTGGAGGAGCTGGGGATTGAACCTGGGACCTTCTGCATCAAAGCATATGCTCTATCACATTTGGGGAGAATTTGTGCATGGGGGAATTTGCACTTTTGCACACATGCGACTTTGTGCAAATTCCCATTTGCATAAATTTGGAAACTAAAAATCTGTTTCTGTCAATGTGCGGATGATGGAACGAAAGGACCCTGACAATCTGCAAAACACAAATGGAACAGATTTTACACAATCCATACATCTCTAACCATCACCCTTGAAATGAAACCGTTATGTTGATTAAGAGAGGTTGGGAGGATGCAATCCTATCTAATGGGCAAACAGTGCAGTAGGCTGCAGGGATACAGTAGCAAGTTATCAATCACCAGCTTACCACTGGAATGCAGCCCCCAAGAGTTTCTCCAAAATAGAATCAGCCCTTGAGATGAACGAACTTCAATACCCCTGGTATAGAAGATTTCAGTCAAGCTCCATACATTGCCTTCTGGGAATTGTAGTTCCCATGACAAGCCATGGCCAAGAGCCACTTGGAAATTCAACCAGTCCCATCTCAAGACCAACACAACTGGGAACAAGAGATGGTTTTACTTCTAGATTGGTCAACAACAATAAACTCTTACAATATGTGTTCCCAGAAAGCAGTATTCTGCCACCATTTTGTGTGCCCTTTAATGGGCACTTTGGCTCAAAAGGTTCCATTTTGTTGGAAAGATTAACTACTATAGCTCTAGGAAATTAGGATACAATCAATAATGATAGCAGCAGTGTTTCCAAAAGGGAAGAGGTCTCTGCCCTAAAAGTGGGACTGGAAATGTGGCAACTACAGAAGCAAAGGCTTAAGTTTCCCCACCTAGGGAAATAACAGCATAAGAAGCAGTAGCATTATATTCAGGGCCAAGACAGAGAGCAATGTCCATAAAATATATACCACATCAAAAAGATCAGTAGCAAATTGGATACAGCAAACAATTAAGCAGTCTGACTTTTGCTACTGCTATGGAGGACGGTTGGACATCCATTCCAATATTGAAGAAACAGTAATAAAAAAGGACAAATCTGAAGTGTATGCTACCAGGAGAGAGCACGGAAGAAAATAAAAATGTTCTTGCTATTAATATAGGCTAGCCAGGAGGGAGATAGAGCAGGCATATGTTGTGAAAATAAAGATATAAGAAACCTATGTCATTTCAAATACACTAAGGGCAAATGGATGGTTTTCATTCTGTACCACCTCAAAACGATGGCCCATTCAAATACAGCAAAGAAATGAAATCATCCTCAACAATAGAGATTATATCCAATCCTTTTTTTACTGGATCTTTTTAGGACATTTTAATTCTTAATATAGAGGAAATAAAATAAAAGCAGTGGCTCTAGTCATTTTGAGGAAGAACACCCCATGCACCTCAGTCCAGTCCAGGAAAGGACTGAACCATGTACATTCAAGTTGCAATCTTATATTCACTTGCTTAGGAATATGCTCAAAGGAATACAGCACAGTTTACTTTCAAGTAAGCATGCACAGATTGCACAGTATACTATATAACCTGAGTCCATATATAGATATATGCAAAGAAGTATTGCCTGCAGCTACAGACCTGAAACAATATTTGGGAATGCGTATTCCCAAATGCAGTTCCAAACCAAGCAAGTTTGATGGTGTTAGATGCTTTGCATATAGATGAACATCTGTATCCAATCTCCATGTGTCATTCCCAATCTAGAAAGGGCACCTATTTGTGGATATTACTGCTAGAGAAGGGTGTATATTTCCAGACGGTCTGAATATTCTTTGGGCTAAAAGTCAGGATATATGCAATATAAGCAGGCTGCTTGATTCAGAGCAAGCACTGTAGGCTTCTGAGAAGCATGTCAGCACATTGCCCATGGCACCATTTTGAATTTGCAACCTCCGATAGGGGCATGTGCTGTATCCCACAAACCTGGCCATTGTGGATTATTCAAGGGTTAAATAACCCTCGCATAACCTTACTGCTAATTGAGGGTGATTTAACTAATCAAGGGTTAAATAGCCCATGATGACCTAGCCATGTTGTATGAATCAGGTCAGTGATACAAGGAAGACAACCAGGAAGGTAATCACATTCAGAAACCCTTGCCAAAGCCAAGGCAGGAAAAGTAACAGTGAAGTAATCATGCTAAATGGTTCTACTGCCACATACACAAGGTCAAATCTAGCAATATCAATCTAATAAGAGCCACCAATATTCAATTATTGTAAAATAAGCACAATTCTAAATGTAATTATGTATGCATCTGCCAGCCCAAAGCGATTTCCCGGTGCATAATTAAATCAATCTCCATGTTTAGATTGAAGAGGTTTCAGTGTAAAAAGGACCTAAAACCTGAATAGTTGCAGGCTTAACCCCCTTTTTGTTGAGCACCCAACTCAACATCACCTTCTCTTTTACATTTCAGATGGCTCTGGCAAGTAGGGATGTGTATTGTATCGTTAGAATTTACGATAACAATACAATATGCTCTTTATCGTGCACATGAGTTACGATAACAATACGATAGAAAAACCTACGATAATCATCAGAGATGATAATTTTCGGGCGATTTTATCATTTTATCGGACTGCCATTTAAATATACCTATAAGTTCTGTATTTTAAAAGTAAGAGGCTTGAAACTTGGTCACAGTGCTTATGGGGTATACCTAAGTATGTGGATGAAATGTGAGATCAATCCCTCTAACCCTAGGTTTGGAGGGATCGATCTCAAATTTGGCACATATGTGTAGCAACATGTGCTACATATATGTGCCAAGTTTGAGATCGATCCCTCCAACTCTCAATTTTAAATGAATTTATTAAAGATCGTTTCCATTTTGACAGATCAGAATGACAACTTACCAGACCTGTCAGAATGGAAACGATCTTTAAAAAATTCATATAAAATCTAGGGTTGGAGGGATCGATCTCACATTTCATACACATACTTAGGCATACCCCAGAAGCACTGTGACCAAGTTTCAAGCCTCTAACTTAAAATACAGAAGTTATAGGCATTTTTTTCTTTCTGCCAAAAATATCATTTTTTAACGATAATTATCGTGAAGACGATACGGATCACTTATGATATGAATGAAGATGATAATTTTCTTGGTCCAAAATGATAATGATAAAAAATTATATATTTTTTGGCGTGCACACCCCTACTGGCAAGGAGTAGTCTCAACTCTCTTGTCTCAGCCTGGAATGGCTGTTGAGACAAGAGCATTGCATTATAATACAGCCACTAGATGGTGCTGTATAATGAAACTAAATAGAATATTGCCAAGAAAGGTAGTTTTCAATTCACATCATATGTTGTGAATTGTAATTGCCCATTGTAATCCTGCAAAGAAACCAGAAGCAGAAAGCCCTGGTAAAGATATCAGGGATATGTTTCTGCAAAAACACACGTGCGTTATGTTTATCAGAATCAGCACACCACAGGTATCCATGGCATTGCTAATTACAATGTAAAGATTTTTACAGGAACACATTCCTTTCCTTTCCCCTTTCTGTGAAAATTAGGTGTATCCTTCCTCTCTGTCTTTCCTTTCTTCTATAATCCTTAGCTCCAACGTTCATTCCTCTGACTAAAGATTTTTCTTGACTCAGCTAATCAGTACACAATCTGACAAAGCTAGTTTTCACCAAGGCACCAAAATAAGAGTTAAAAACATACATATGTATGTATATTTAAAAATGCACTTTGGAAAATGGGATATTATTGCCTGGTCAGTACATTAAAAATATATGTGGTTCTGTGTTAGAATTTGATGTTCACCATGGTAGGATGGTTTTTTATTATTATTATTTTAAAGCAATGGTGTTAAGTTGCAGAATGATTGATTAAGGCCACACATTATGAAGAGCTCTAGTTTCAAGTGTGATTGGGTAGCGGAACAAATTGCCACAGGGATCCCCAACTCTGGAAGTATTTAAAAATAGATCAGATAAACATCTGTCAGGGATAGTTTAGCTAGAATTAATCCTGTCTCGGTGTGGGAGTTGGGGGTTTGGGCAAGATGACCTCTTGAGATCCTTTCCAGCTCTGATTGTATTAAATGAAGTTATTTGAGCATGAACAAGTTAATGAGCAAAACTGCTCATTCACAACTGGGCACCTGCATAATAGATCAGCTCCTAGTACATATCCATCTTCAGACTTAGAAGTCAGTTTATACTCTTTGTCTTCAGGGAGAATACAGACTTTTAGAAAGTGAGCAAATATGCTCACAAGTATGAAGCATTTTCTTTTCAGATTACCTGAGGCTAAAGTAGAAAATGGCAACTCACCCACCTCCTTTTGCAGATAAATGTCTTCTTTCCAAATCTGTAATAAATTTGAAGAACAAATGCATTGAATCCTGTTGTTGTTGTTGTTGTTGTTGTTGTTGTTGTTGTTGATATGGGGGGGTTGGGGAGAGGGCTTAATTCCTGAGTAGTGTTCCTCTCAGAATGCTCCAGCTGGTGGTGTGGGAGAGGTGATTTTCTCTGATTCCTCTCTCCCTCTGCAGCTCCCAGCACCTCACCCATTGTTGAGGGGGGGGGGGTCCCCAACCCAATGGAGTAGATTTTGGAGGTCTGTAAAGGACTTCAGGGGGAGGGGATCAGCAAACAATGAGTCTTTCCATACATGCAAGGCTTTTGTTGGATCCAACTTAATATTTTTTCTCTTCTTTTGAAAAATAGCAACAAGTGCTCTATGAGATCTTAGAGCGGGTGACAAAAATGTCAGTGAAATAGTTGCTAAGAAATTATGGTGTTCTTTCTTTCAAAGGTGTTGTATTTAGGGCTTTATTTTAGGGGTTTGCACCGCTTCGGCTCCGAATCTGAATTCTGTGCCAAAGTGGGATGATTCAGACCGAATTGGGCTGGATCCGTGGATCAAGATTGACCTGACTCAGTTCTAGGTGGTTCCAGTCAGTCAGAAGCATTTCAGATTGCTTCAGACCAATCTGGATAGCTTTCCACTTTATCCTTAGCTGGTGTCCTGGACCTGTCAGAGGCATGCCCACAGCTGTCACTATCTTCAAGGTGTTGCCATATTATTTTAAAATGGAGACTCCTCTTGACCTGGAAAATAAATGTTGCATAAATGGCCATCACACACGAAATATTACTGACAGAAAAGGCCCATTACAGGTATAAATCAGCCTCCAAAGCAGGTTGTCGTGTCCATACACAACCCTACTTTATTTCCCCTCTATTGTACAGACTGAATTTCCTGATCTGGTTATTGATTCATTCTCAGAAACATAGCATTCTCATAAATGGAGTTCTGTGGGTTTGTTTTTACTCCAGTTTGGTTATACTAGGACTGCATATGACATATACATGGGGTAATATCTAGGGATGTGCACTGACCCCCCGGATCGGATCGGATAGCAGATCGGAATCGGACCTGGGGGGGTCGGATCGGATCGGATCGGATTGGAGGATGGTCAGATCAGATCGGACCTGATCCCGATCCGTGGATCAGATGTCCGATCCGGATCGGATGCCATTTTGAATGTTTTCCCATAGTCAAGTATTGTTTTACAAGAATGCCTATAACTTTTTCATTTTTAAAGATATAAGGATGAAACCTGGGCACATTGTAGACTCGTTAGGGATAGGTATCTGTGAGAAATTTCAGAAAGATTGGTGCATGTGTTTTGTGGCAATTAATTTTTTAATAAATAACCAGGAATGCCTATAACGTTTTCATTTTTAAAGTTACACACATGAAACTTTGCCACATCGTAGGTGGTACATTGGGACCTATGTGTGTGAAATTTCAGAAACATAGGTGCTTGCCTTGTGTGGCAATTAATTTTAGAAAAATGGGTAGTAGTGGGGTAAATACGGTTATGCCTCCCACTTTTTTATTTTTAAAGATACAAACAGAAAACATGGGCACATTACAGGTAACACTTGGCTTGATATGTGTGTGAAATTTCAGACACATAGGTGCTTGCCTTATGTGGCAATTAATTTTTGAAACAATGAGGAAAGAAACACCTATAACTTTTTCATTTTTAAAGTTATACACATGAAACTAGCTCACTTTGTAGATGGGTTACGGGTAGTTATCTGTCAGAAATTTCAGAATGATAGGTCCAGGCATTTGATGGCTATGGATTTTTTAGATTAAAAGTAACAAACGTTTTTCCACAGAGGCTTGGGCTGTCAATTGCACCCCCCCGCCTACCCCCCTCTTTTATCTGTCAAAACTCTGTGTTGTTGTAAAGGCAACGTTGGGGACTGGCTGAGAGCTTCCCCTTGGGGAAAAGCATAAGTCCCATAGCTTGCGCGAGAAGGGCGGCACTCCCTCCTTGCAGGTAGGATCTTCAAGACAGCAGCATCAGCAGCATCAGCATCAGCAGACATTCAAATGGCAAAGTCCAACATTGGGGGACTGGGTGGGAGCTTCCCCTTGGAGGCAGCTCTGTCTCCCACCTACCCACCCATCGCAGGCAGAGAAGAAGGGGGAGCGCACGGAGGAGCTGAGCATGGAGGGGGAGGAGGCAGCTTCCTGATTTACTTCTCTGTAGCAACTGCTCTGGGCAGAGAAAGGGACATTCATGGGGAGGGGGGTTTAAAGAGATTCATTGCATAGCACTTCCCCACTGAGAAACCATACTTGCCCATAGGGATTCATTGCATAGCACTTGCCCATAGGGATTCATTGGACAGCACTTACCCATAGGGATTCATTGCATAGCACTTCCCCACTGAGAAACCATACTTGCCCATAGGGATTCATTGGACAGAACTTGCCCATAGGGATCCATTTCATAGCACTTGCCCATAGGGATTCATTGGACAGAACTTGCCCATAGGGATTCATTGCATAGCACTTGCCCATAGGGATTCATTGGACAGAACTTGCCCATAGGAATTCATTGCATAGCACTTGCCCATAGGGATTCATTGGACAGAACTTGCCCATAGGGATTCATTGCATAGCACTTGCCCATTGAGAAACCATACTTGCCCATAGGGATTCATTGGACAGCACTTTTCCACAGAGTTCTATGGAAAAGTGCTGTCCAATGAATCCCTATGGGCAAGTATGGTTTCTCAATGGGAAAGTGCTATGCAATGAATCCCTATGGGCAAGTATGTTTTCTCTATGGGAAGGTGCTATGCAATGAATCCCTATGGGCAAGTGCTATGCAATGAATCCCTATGGGCAAGTGCTGTCCAATGAATCCCTATGGGCAAGTTCTTTCTGAAATTTCTCACAGATATCTATACCTAACCAGTCTACAATGTGCCCAAGTTTCATCCTTCTATCTTTAAAAATGAAAAAGTTATAGGCGTTTTGTAAAACAATACTTGGCTATGGGAAAAAGCATTCAAAATGGCGTCCAATCCGCCGATCCAATCCGAATCGGACCTCGGCGGATCGGATTGGAAAGTTGGTCAGATCGGATCGGATTGGATTTTTCCGATTTTGGGGCGGATCGGATTCGGATTGTGGATCGGATCCAATCCGATGCACACCCCTAGTAATATCTAACAGGGTGCTTTGCCACTGCCAATTCTGTTCCATGAGCGAGACCTGCCACTCCGGTAATGGAGATTTAGTACTTCTGAGAGCAACCAGAAACAAGTGAAAACACTCATTTCCAGAATGGGGTATGTCTACAGAGTTCATTGTATATGGGAGCTCCACCAACCTGTCCCAATCCAGAAATGAGCATATAGGAAGTGTTAAATCTCCATTGCATAAGTGGTAGGTCCCATGTGTTCAACGGCCGGATTAAACACTTCCATTTTTTGCATTACCTTAAAAAAAAAAAATCATGTCATTTCATATATCCTACTAAAGAAAGATGAAGATTGTAGTCAACAAATATTCATTTTTTTAATGGCTGCTGGATTGTTTCAACAGAAATTGCCAATGTTTATTTTGATACATCTGAAATCCTAACTACTTTGCTGTCATTAGCCCATAACATTGTGTTTGGTGTTTAACCTTTTTTTGGTACTCTCTTCCCATAAACCATCCAAACTGCATGTCATCTTGGCAGCTCAGCAGTACTTCTTGGTAGGCTAACCGATCAACGTCAGGCACAATCATGATTGGAAACCCCACAGCTGCTCAGCTCCATAGTGGGACTCTATTTCTGTCTTGTAAGAAACCTGGAGCTCAGCAGCTGAAGCAAAACATGCCATGATGCCGGCATCGGCAGCATACTAAATTGAGAAGCCAATAGGTGGCCATCAATGAGTGTGCAAGAATATTGATTTACTAACATCAATTTTCTTGATGTTAGAGATGGTTCTCAAAAGCACAGAGGAGCTGCAAATTTATGAATGCTACTGAAGATATAGTATGAAGTCATGAGATCCCAGAAATTTTTATTTGCACACAAGAGACACAGCATAAATGTAAAAGGATAAAAGAACAAAACCAACTTTACAAGTTCTATAGGGAAGCTAAAGAATACAGGAATCAATTATAAAAATGGTGGTTGTATAACAGTGAAGCTATGGGTCCCCTCTGTGTTTGCAGACCTCCATATCCTTGGCCTTACTGCCGCCACTGCTACCATCACTGCCTCCTTTATGGGGACTGGTGGAGGGAGTGAGCAAGATGCTACTCAGCCAGCCAGTCTCCACTGGTTACGAATTTGCAAAACTCAAGCTCATCAAACGTCTCTGAATTCCATCTTATTCCAACTTGAGTCTGTATTAAACTGCAAGCTTCATTTTATTTCTTTTCGCATGAAAATCCATGTATGTGCACATCAGTTGTGTGCATCTTTGAAATATATGCATTCTTCTCCAGTTGCTTCAAGCGTATTTGTGCACATTTTTCAAAAAGTGCACATTTTTCATTTTTTAAAAAAATTCAAATGTACACATGCTATTGAAGTCTTACTTTCTTCCAGTCTTTGGTCCATGAAACAAACTTGGAAATGTACAGATGTCAACCGCAGATTGTGTTTGAGTCTGTGTTTGGTCTGGAGGGTGCGAACTTGGCAAATTCTGTTCAAAAAAGAACTGAAATTAATTTCTGAAACATCCCTAACTCTGGAAGAAAGGTACTTTTCTAAAGTCATAAGAGCTACATTGAGGGTAATGCTAAATGAGTATTATGGTATATTCTGTTGGAATATATAATTATATTTTGCAAAAACCATGTTTCTTTTCTAATGCCCCACAAGTGCATTGGATTCTCTGTGCTCTCCATCCTTCTTACCTTACTGCATGCATATTCTTCTTTATTCAGAAGTTTCACATGGCAAATCTTTCTAACGATTGTCCCTATTCCATTTTGAATAGAATTCTTGGCTAAGAATAACTGGTTAAAGAAGCAGGGTGGGATTGAATATGGGAGGACCATGTACACACATCAGTCAATTGCCAAGAGAGAAAAAGTTTGACACAGAGAGAGATGGGGTGGGAGAGGGAGGGAGGGAGGAGAAATGCAATTATTTTGCTGTGGCTCCACCCACTTTGGCCTCTGGCCCCTGATATGCTTTTCCCATGGATTGATGGACCTTCATAGAAAAAAAAATGCTCCTCACCCCTGGCCTAGCCTCCCTGGGCTTAAAATAGTTCCCCACCCTTAGCATAGGCAGATGGGGGAAATGACTATTGTGTGTATGCCCAATCTTAATATTCTAAAGCTCCCACTGAAATTAATAAAATCATTCATTTCAATGGCAGCTGCACAGGCAGTGAGAGAATGAAAGAAAAACCTTTACTCAGCATATTACTGGCGATTAGGGACTTTACAAATCCTCATCCTCAATCACCCATTTCAATATTAAACTCGTGGCAAAGTATCCCAAAAGCTGGCATGCAAATCTTTCATTACAGGGCCATTTACAAATGAGCTTTCTAGCCAACCTCAAATTGAAGTTAGTTCAACAAGCTGGACTGCAGTGTCTGGGGTGTGTGTGTGTGTTTAAATAGGAGAGTTATTCAAGAGTAACATATACAACAATTTTAGGGAGGAAAGGTATGTGATGAATTAATTCATCTTCCATTACACAAACTGCAAATGTTACTGACTGATTTCTGTAAACAAAAGGGGTTTGCCTTGTGTTTGCCCATTTCTTGTTTAATGAGAGGAAAAGAGTATGCTCAACAATGTATAATTTGATTTCCCCCCCCCCCCCCCCGTCCAATTAAACTAGCAAAAGCCAGGCTAAGCTGTTGGCTCAATTAGAAGCCTATTGTGACTGGAGTAGAAATCGGTTCATTGCTGTTTTTTTCCATAGCGTTTTCCCAAATCGAATATGCTCTGGCTAAAGATCTTTACCTACTATATGAGAAAATCCTCCCCCTGCCCCATGCTTTGTCACATATTAAAACTTTTGGATAATATCAACTCAAATTTGTTATTCCTTCATTTCCCTGTGCGTGTGTGTGTGTGTGTGTGGTGTGTGCACGCGTGTATCCTCACATAGTTGACTTCCAAACCCAATTATTTTTCATGTTTGATTGAACATTAGCTAGATGGAAATATTCTAACTGGGTACATATTACATGTAGCATTGGTGGGAGTTGGAATTGTCCCCCACTGGCAACATTCCCAAGCTTCATAGGACTCAACTTCTCAAGAACTTGTGTATGTTTGTATACATGCACCAAACTAGTGGGTATCATACAGACATATGTATGTACCAGAAGTGCCTACTATCAGTTTCGGCTGATACGCCAACTGTGCCTCTTCCTAGACTTGGAAGACCTAAAGACAGTAGTGCATGCGATGGTAGCTTTGAGGCTTGACTTCTGCAATGCACTGTACATAGGGCTACCTCTCTGCCTAGTCCGGAAACTTCAACTAGTTCAAAATATGGCAGCCAGGTTGGTCACCGGTACACCTAGGGGTGACCATATTACGCCAGCTTTAAAATAGCTCCACTTGCTGCCAATTAGTTTCTGGACGAAGTACAAAGTGTTGGTCATTACCTTTAAAGCCCTACATGGTTTGGGTCCAGGTTACCTGTGGGATCGCCTTCTCCCATACAGGGACCTTTCCTTACCCCGCTCGCTGGGGTGGGGAGAGGAGGTTGCGGGTGAGGATGGGGTGAGGTGATGTGAGGGGCCTGCCATTGGCTGGCCCAGGGTGGTGCCACCGGAGAAAGGAGGGGTTTAGGGCTCTTTAAGGCCTAGGACCCCTCCATATCTCCACTGTTTGCTGCGCAGCTGGTAGCAAAGAGAGCTGAAGTGGAGACGGCGGGGAGCAAGCGGCTGGAAGGAAGCAACCTACCAGGGAGCTTCGGCAGCGGGGCTGAAGCAGCAGCTGTGCAGCTCGGCGGCAGATGGCGGAGAAGAAGAAAAGGCCCAGTATAGGACCTCAGTGGCAGCAGAGCGTCACAGCGGCGGCCGCCACGGGGCAGTGGAAGAACCTGGCAGCCGTGCTGCAGCTGCGGCTGAAGACTTTGGCGGCGGATGGGCATTCGGCGGCGGCTAGGCACCGGATGTGGCTAAGCGCGGCGGAAGCTGACTAGGGCGGCGGAAGAACCCGGAGGCGGCACCGCAGCAGCGGCTGAAGACCTCGGCGGCTAGGTGTTCGGCGGTGGCAAGGCCTTGGCTACGGCAGAGCGGCAAAAGCCAAAGAAAATCGGCAGCGAGCCGCGGCTGGCAGCTGAAGAAGACAGCGGGTGGGCACCTGGCGGCTGGGGAGCCACACTCAGGTTGAACTGCGGTGGCTGAAGGGCTGCCGCAACCAAAGCTTCGCCCATAGTGTGCACGGACGTGCACGAAGCACCCGGCAGGGCCCAGTGAGGCGACCCGGCCAGGCAGTAGTGGCGGGGGACACTCGAACGGGCAGCACCTACCTTCCATCTCCTAGGCCTTCAGGCCATCAGGTTTGGAGTATCAAGGGGGGGTTATTAGGCAGGCGCCCAGGCAGGGCTTGCTGGGAGCACCAATGACCCTGTAAGGTGGCATAAGAGGCGGGATCTTGAGCGGAGGGCCCTAATCCTTTTCTGTACACAGTCACTCCCTGCAGAGCGGCGGGCAGATAGGCTGCATTCAATTATTGTACTAGGATTAGCACTTGCAGGGCAAAACACCCTCCCCAACCCCCCCCCCCCCATAACACATTTATAGTTTTGATCACAGGCCATAGCAGGCAGCCCTTATTCTGTTAATTAATCTTGGGGGGCTGGTCAGGAGCTATTATAGCAAATCTGGCTTGTTAATTTTATCTGGTTTTCGGTGGTTAGACGTTGTATTTGGGGGCAGTGCTATCTAGTTCAGCATGCCACCAAAAAAAGGAGTAGGGGGAAAGAAGGGCAAAGGAAAGGCTCCTGTGCAATCATCTAAACGGAGGAGGCCTATTGAAAATTCCTCTTCTGAGGAGGAATTAGACCCTCAGGTGTCCAATATTGTTTCTAGATTACAAGTATTGGAAAAAGAGAATGGCATCATTGCCCCCTCAATCCCGTCCACACCACACACTCTGGCTGGGCGCAGAGAAACATGAAAGAAAAGGCAGGATGACTTATGGGATGCTCTTTCAGCTAGGTTAAAAGTGGTGGAGGCTTCCTCAGGCGGACCCACCAGGGAGGCGCCAGATTGTGAGGCAAGTATTATCCTGTCATCCACTCTTTCCAACATGGAGCCGAGTGCAGTGTCCCCTTCTGAACCTGCTCTTCAGCACACCATCCCTGTGCAGGGACCCGGGCCCACAATGCAAGGTGAGCAGCAGCCACATTACACCACACCACCTTCACAAGCAACAGGGTCTCTTCCCACGCATTGGGGTTTTATGCCCTGGTTAACCGGAATGGGGATGCCGATGAGGAACGCAGGCCAAACATTTCTGTCACCCCAACCCCTAGTTTCTCCAATTGTGCCTTCTGCCTCGGTAACTAATCTGCAACAGCCCAGTACAGCAATTGCAGGTCCTACAGGGCCTCAGCGGCTGTTTGCGTCTAGGAACCTTCTTAGTGAGGGTCCATTGCAGAACCTCCAGGTCCCGGATGTAATGGCTGCTTGAGCTAATGTATGGCAAGGGCTTGCAGGTGCGGCTGGGTCTGGTTTAGGCCATGAGGTAAGGGATCCTTATGCGGGTGCCACATATTATGCTATTCCTACAGGAAGCACATCGGCACCATTAGGTTACCATTTGCTCCCCGCAACCAGGGAAAAGATAATATGCAAAGGGGAATATGTCGATATATTCTCCTTACTGTTTCGGGAACAAGAGAGCACCAAGAAGGAAAAGGGAACAGACGAAGAGGCAGAAAGGATTAAAAAGAAAAAAAGTGGTCCATACATGGGCCAATTGGCTCCCCAGATTCCTCATTTATATGGGCGTGGTGCTCCAGCGTTTCCCAGGAAAAGGGGTTATTCTAACTAAATACCTCGATATGATTTATCGAGCGTATTTTGAATATGAGGGCGGAGCCTGGTTGGCTTATGACAAATCATTTCGTCGTAGAGCAGCCTTTGACCACGCCCTTCGATGGGAGGTCAAAGATCATGATTTGTGGTTGCAGTTCATGATGCCGGCCCAGCCTGGCTTTGGCGAGAGGGCGGATAGCAGCCATATTCTGGCCAAGCAACAGCCCGCGTCCACCTCTCGGGGGTACGCAGGTCAGGCGGTTCAGCACCACCCGCTTTGTTTGGGACTTTAACAAAGGAATCTGCATTCACAATCCCTGTAAATACAGACATGAATGTCAAATTTGTTCCGGCCATCATGCCGTAACAAATTCCTTCAAAAACAAGAGTGGAAAATGGCCCGTTAGGGAAGGACAGGGCGCCAGATGCCCTGGGGGGCAACAACTTCCTTCCAAAGGGGCCCAGTCCGGTTAAACTTGAGCCTCTCAACTAGTTGCTAGCATTGTACCCCAAGCAGCGTGAGGCACTGTATCTCGGTGCAGGTTTTAGGGAGGGATTTGCATCCCTTTCCAAGGCTTTAGATGTAGTTCATTGGCCAAGAACCTGAAATCCATCAGTCTTATGGAAGATATTGCTCAGGAAAAGATAGGAAAGGAAATTCGTGCTGGGAGGGTGCTGAGGCCATTTGTGACCCCCCCCCCCACACTTCCTAATCTGCGGGTATCACCATTGGGAATAGTGCCCAGAAAGGCGCCAGGAGAATTTAGGTTGAAACACAACCTTTCTTTTCCAAAGAGCGCTTCAGTAAATGGGGGAAGGCAGGAAGCCCACATTGCGAGTACATGATGGGAAAATTCCGCATATTATGCAAGGAGCTGGGTGTGCCTCTGGCGCACGAAAAAACTGAAGGCCCATCCGTAGTACTTAAGTTTTTGGGTATTGAATTAGATTCCAATTTGCAATGCTGTCGCTTACCAACGGATAAGCTATGCACTCTGCGCACAAAATTATTGAGCATTCTGAACGATAAAAGAGTATCGCTGAGGCAATTACAAGAAGCTGTGGGTCACCTAAATTTCACATGCAAGGTCATCACCCTGGGGTGTGCCGTCTTGCGGCACCTGTGCTCAGCCATGTCGGGCTTGTGTAAACCACACCACAGAACATGGGTCGCTAGTGCCATGCGGGCCGATATTTCGGTATGGTTGGACTTTTTGGAACATTTTAATGGCGTATCATTTTGGAGGCGTGAACTGTTGGTGAAAGCAGAAATGCAGGTCCACTCAGATGCCTCAGGTTCATGGTTTTGGCGTTATCTGGTGAAAGAAATGGTGCGCAGAACAATGGCCTGAGGAATGGCTGTCCGACGGCACATGCAGAGACCTTACCTTTTTGGAACTGTTCCCCATAGTTGTGGCTACATATTTGTGGGCTACCGATTTGGCTAACACCACGGTGTTGTTCTGGTGTGACAACCGGGCCACGGTGCAGGTCATCAATTCTCTTTCCTCTCGTAACCCTCGCGTCATGAACCTGGTTAGAGCTTTTACTCTACACTGTTTGAAATTTAATATTCTTTTTCGGGTGAAGCATGTATCGGGCTTGAATAACGATATAGCAGATGCTTTGTCCCGACACCAGGTGCAGAGGTTTTGGGAATTGGCTCCTTGGGCTCTCCCAAAGCTGGAGATCATGCCTCCAACTCTTTGACTGATTGGAAGAAGGAGATAGAGCAGGCTATATGGCAGTCCTTGGCGCCTAGCACCAGGGCCGCTTATCAAACCGCAGGTAGGGAATTTCAGGCCTTTCGCTTAGCTAACCATCTTCAGCTTCTGTGGCCCATTCCGGTGGAACATGTGCTGCAATTTTGCGTAAGTTCCAAAAATAAAGGCTTGTCAACCCGCACTATTTCGCTTAAGCTGGCAGCTTTAGCATTTATGGCAAAGGCACGCAGCTTGGAGGATAGTACTTCGGACTTCCGAGTACGCAGGTCTCTTAATGGTTGGGGGAAGGCTTCCCCACGTGTCCCTAATGCAAGACTTCCTTTGTCTCCGGATATTTTACTCGGGTTGCCACTCACATTACGAAGCAGGCTTGTTTCACGCTGCAGCATTAACAACTTTCTTTGGGGCATTTCGTATATCTGAGGTTTTGGCCTCGTCTAAGAAAGATAATTCCGCAAGGGCTCTACAATTCTCTGACTTACGTTTAGAGGATAAAGAGGCCCGCTTATTTCTACGTCATTCTAAAATGGATCAGTGGGGCAAGGGTTGTTGGGTTACCCTATTCCCTTTTACCAATGAGGAATTATGCCCATTAAGGGCTTTGGCGGCTTTCATGGCTTTGCATGGGGTCACTATGGGTTTCCTGTTTTGCCACCAGGATTTCACTCCCCTCACCAAGTACCAGTTGGGCAATTGCAAGGAAGGCTCTTGACGACTTGGGTCCGCGCGTTGCTAAGTTTGGCACACATTCTTTTCACATCGGGGCAGCCTCCACAGCAGCAGCTTTAGGGTTTTCCCCTCCGCAGATTCAGGCTCTGGGCAGATGGCGTTCTGCAGCATTCAAAACGTACGTGCGGCATATGGCTAAATAATATAAGCGGCAGATGCTAACGTTTTCATGTTTGTTCTAGATCTGCCAGTAGCTACGGCACCCGTGCGGGTTTCCATATGCGGCCACAGCATGGTCTTTTGGGCCAGCAAGTATGCAGCCGGTTCCAGCTTTGGATCGTAGCTCGGCTTGAGTCAACACGCTACCATACGTTGGCTCTGAAAACGTGGTATGCGGTGGGATGATCTCATTCCCACCTTGCTACAGCATCATTCTGCTTGGCACCCCCTGCAGATTCTGCTCATTCATTTAGGGGGAAATGATTTGGGTTTAATGAAGGGCAAGGCCCTTATTTTGCAAGCTTTGGCTGATTTTCAGCAAATACGCCAGCGTTGGTCCTGCATCCGGATCATTTGGTCCTGCATTCTGCCCCGGCTGCACTGGAAGGTGTCCCGCAACCCCTCTGCTATGGAAAAAGCTCGGAAACGGGTTAATACCGAGATCTTTAAAGCCCTGGTGCTGCTGGGGATGTTAGCATTCAACACCCTAATATTTGCCGTTCTCAGAGGGAGCTGTATAGACGCGATGGGGTACACCTGTCTCAGCCTGATCATGATTTATTCTTAGCTGACATTCAAGAAGGTCTCCATAGGGTGCTCTTTCCGGGGGGAGTGGGAGTGGGAGACTAAGCTGAGGCTTGCCTCCCCCTGTGGCGGTAGGAGCGGGCATTTTATGTTTTGTTAATGGTGAGCATTCACAGGCACAGTTCAAGTGATTGGTAATGCCTGAGGCCAACCACTGAGAGCCCTGCGGCATCAGTTGGGGGGATAAGGCTTACCTTTGGGGCCAACCCTTCTCGTCTACTCGGAGCCCTGCGGCACGAGGGGAGACGACACCGGAAAGCCTCCCACTTCAAATTGAGGAAGCTCAGGGGGCAGCGAAAATGCAGGCGCCACTTCCCGGGCTGTGAATGTCTCACCCGATCCCTTCAATGGCCTGGCTGCCCATGGCGAAATGCCCGCTTAGGTTTACCTCCCCCCTTTTCGCTTATTTGTAAATAAATAAAGTGGCCCTTGTTTAAAACCCAACTCTTGTGTCGCCTCTTTATTTCTCATCCTTCGCTCCACAATCCGCCCCGCATGCTCAGGTCCTCTGGGAAGAACTTACTACATCAGCCAAGACTAGGCTGACAACCGTTACCCAGAGGACCTTTTCTTCTGCTGCTCTTAGACTGTGGAATGACCTGCCAGAGGAGACTCGTCAACTTAACAGTCTTTTAGAATTTAAGAAAGCTATAAAAACTGTTCTCTTCCGGCAAGCATATCCATTGGAATTTTAGAATGTTTTTAGGATGTTTTTAGGATGTTTTAATGCAGTTTTAATAATGTGTGTCATGTTTTAATCAGTTTTATGTATTTTATTATATTGTTGTTCCCCACCTCAGTCCAAGCGGAGAGGCGGGTAAGAAATAAATTTTATTATTATTATTGTTGTTATTATTATTATTATTATTATTATTATTATTATTATTATTATATAGACCTCCACATGTATGATACTTCCAGCAGGGATGATCCCCAATATATATACACTCTCTAGATATATGCATAGAGTTATTGTGAGCAAAACATGCTCTTCCTGGCTGAGGAAGGACACCTTATTGGAAGAGATTGAGTATAAATAATATGTTATTGTTCTATAGAAAATGTTGACATTTCCATTTGGCATTTGCCATAAAGGCAAAGCTTTTCTCAGTATCATTTACACACAGTGGACAGAATATGGTCAAGGACACAATCAGCATGGTCCTCCAAACTTGACCATATGTGCAGTCTGATCCTATGCATGTTCACTCAGACATAAGTACCAAAAGGTTTGATAGCGGCTTATAGCACAAACCTATACCAGTATATTCAGAAATAAGTCCCATTGAGTTCAATAGGAGAGAGTCCTTGGTAAATCATGACAAGATCAAAGCATTACTCTTTAGGAAAGAGGGATAGGATTAATTGGCTGGTGGTTTGAGAAATTCACTCCATCAATTTTTTAAATGGATTTACCCAATTTAGGAACATAGGAAGCTGCATTAAATTGAGTCAGACCATTGGTCCACATAGTCCAATATTGTCGACACTGACTGGCAGCAGCTCTCCAGGGTTTCAGTCAGGATTCTTTCCCAGCCCTATGTGGAGACACTGAAGATTGAACCTAGGACCTTCCTTGTGCAAAGCATGTGCTCTATCACTGAGCTTTTGATGTATTTTGCAAAGAAAACAAAAAGTGTTTGACAACAACATGTGCACATGGGGAAAATGTGCAAAGAAAATGCACATATTTTCAAAATTTGTTCAAACTAGGAATGTGTATCGTATTGTTCTGATGTCCTATAACAAACCGATAAGGTCATTATTGGACATCTGATTAACGATAACGATAAACATTCCTGGAGGCCCTAGCTGAACGGATCCGAAATCCATATGTCCAATAACTATCGGACATATTAGATTATCGGACCGCCAGTTTAGGGCCGCCCCTCCCTCCCCCCTACTCACGTTCCTTACCTGGGCCTTGTCCATCGCCATCCGCTGCCATCCACTGCTCCAGGCTACTGAGAACTAGGCTTTGCGGGCTAGTTCTCAGTACAGCAACGACGTGCCGGGTGAAGATGTCACCCAGATTGTCATCGCTCTACTGAAAACTAGGCCACACAGCCTACTTCTCAGTAGTTCCTAGCAGCGGATGGCAGTGGACAAGGCCCAGATAAGGGGGACCCTTCCCCCTCTCACTCCTTACCTGGGCCTTGTCCGCTGCCATCCGCTAGGGATGCGCATGCCCAAAAATATCGTATTTCATCGTTATCGTAATTTCGGACCAAAAAAATTATTGTCTCCGTTAATATCGTAAGTGAACCGTATCGTCTTCATGATAATTATCAGAAATATGATATTTAATTTGCAGCCCCATTGTGCCCTATAGAGCTGATTTTTGAAAAGAAAAATGCCTATAACGTCTCTATTTTCAAAGTTACAGGCTTAAAACTTAGTCACAATGCTTATGGGGTATGCCTAAGTATGTGTATGAAATTTGAGATCGATCCCTCCAACCCTCAATTTTATATGAATTTATTAAAGGTCGTTTAAGTTCTGACAGGTCAAAAGTTGCACAATCTTTCAAAAATTCATATAAAATACAGGGGTGAAGGAATTGATCTGAAATTTGGCACATATGTGTAGCAACATGTGCTAGACATGTGTATGAAATTTGAGATTGATTCCTTCAACCCTCGATTTTATATGAATTTTTTAAAGATCCTGCCTCTTTTTGACTGGTCTGACTGAATACACCTGGCGAGCTGTCATTCTGACCTGTCAGAACTTAAACGATCTTTAATAAATTCATATAAAATCGAGGGTTGGATGGATCGACCTCAAATTTCAAACACATATTTAGGCATACCCCATAACCCCTGTGACCACGTTTCAAGCCTCTAACTTTGAAAATACAGAAGTTATAGGTTTATTTCTATGGCAGTCCAATAATCCAATATAATTGGGCTGAAAATTATCATCTCCAATTATTATTGTAGGAAGTTGTATTGTATTGTTATTGTTAATTGTATGCATGATAAAGAGCATATTGTATCGTTATCGGACATTTTAATGATACGATACACATCCCTACCGTCTGCTGCTGTCCACTGCTCCAGACTACTGAGAACTAGGCTTTGCGGCCCAGTTCCCAGTAGAGCAAAGGTGCACCGGGTGATGACGTCACCCGGCGTGTCGTTGCTCTACTGAGAACTAGGCCGCAAAGCCTAGTTCTCAGTAGTTCTTAGCAGCGGACGGCAGCGGATGGCAGCAGGCAAGACCCCTCCCCCCCTTGCACTCCTTACCTGGGCCTTCCTTGCTGCCACCACCCCGTAGTACTGCTAAACACGCTTTCCAGCCTGTTCGTAAGTACAGAGCCATGCCGAGTGATGACGACATCACTTGCCGTTTCTCTGTACTGACGAGCAGGCCAGAAAGCCTGTTTAGCAGTAGTATGGGGGGTGGCAGAGGTCGCAGTGGCGGAGGCGGGTAAGGAGCACGAGTGGGGGAAGGGAGTGTGAGTGGGGGAGGGAGGGAGTGCCAGCCAGTGTTTTCCCCCATAGACTTACATTGGAGAAAGCTTTTTTCCCCCCAATGCAAACCTATGGGGAAAAAAACACTGTTATCGTATCGGAACTTCCGATATGATCAGACCCAAAATTATTTTATATTGGAATTTCCGATAATAATACGATACAATAATTTTGGCCATGCACATCCCTAGTTCAAACACACTTTTAGTCAATAGATGTGGAAAATGGATGTGGATGACCTCTATTATTATTATTATTATTAGGAGAAGAGAAAAGTCTTCACCTGGTGCCAAAAAGATGACAGTGTTGGCGCCAGGTGAGCCTCATCACGGGGATAATTCCATAGTTGGGGGGGGGCACCACTGAAAGACCCTCTCCCTTTTTGCCATCCTCTGAGCTTCCCTCAGAGTAGGCGCTCAGAGGAGGACCTTGGATGCTGATTGTTGTGTACAGGTGGATTTGTGTTGGGAGAGGCAATCTCAGCAAGACTGAGATTGACAGTTCTAACCATCCATAGTTGTTTTGTACAGAATGCATACTATTGATATTTTTCACACTTGAGAAAGAGTTGATCCAGATAACATAGCTAAGATAGAACTAATTTAAGGATAAAAAGATATAGATGGCAACAATCATATATGCACTACTCTAGGAGTAAGCTCCATTGAAGAGAGTGTGTCAACATGCTCTATTACAGCCCCTCCACCCCCACAAATTGCCCAAAATGACAAGTTTGAATTTTTTGCCACAGCATTAATTGCAAGAAATGTGCATAAAAATACTTATGGATTTTCATGCAGGCATTAAAAGAAATTCCAACGTTCTCAACGGACCCACCTTAATACTGGAGAAATTCTCAAGCTTTGGGATGAACCAAAAAACTGAAAAACCAAAGCTGAAAGGTTTGTTCATCCCTACATCGTACAGCTAGGTGTTGAACAGGTAGATTACACCCTGAATGTTTCACTGTAATTGTCTTCTTTCAGTGTCATTTGTTACTGATTTGGATTTTAAAATCTTACAGCATAGTGCTATTTCTTCAGAGAAATAACAAATGCTTTGAAATTTATCTTGGATTTTTCCTGTGACTGGGAGTTACATTTCACTGCTCCCTAATTTCTTCATTCTTTATTAGAAAACAACCCCAGGTAGGAGTCCTCTCTTATCTGATAGTTCCCTATTTCTCCAAATTTAGGCTGACCAGATAAAATCCAGGTCAGGGCTCCTGTAACTTTAACAGTTGTAGAGAAAAGGGAATTTCAGCCAGTGTCATTTGTATGCAGTTAGTTCCTGGTGAAATTCCCTCTTCATTGCAACAGTTAAAGGTGCATGCACTATACTAGAGTGACCATATACAGAAGAAGGCAGGGCCCCTGCACCTTTAACTGTTGTGATGAAGAGGGAATTTCACCAGGAACTAATTGCATACAAATGACACTGGCTGAAATTCCCTTTTCTCTACAACTGTTAAAGTTACAGGAGCCCTAACCTGGATTTTATCTGGTCAGCCTATCCAAATTTCTGTTGTATGAAAATTAAGCTGCCTATATTTTTACTGTTGTTGAATGAGAAATGAGTGTAGTGCCATTACTTCCAGTTTTCATTGGAGGTAATTTGGTTTCAGTTGGATTCAAATAATAATCATTTGCTATTGTATTTATTTTGAAACAGCATCTGTTCATGGTATTTTATTTTATTTTTTCATTTCTGGAGAAATGGTGGGCCTTTATGTGGAAAACCTTAGAGCTTCTATACACATTAGGAGGAACATTGTTTGTCAAAAATGTAAAACAAAATAGTCTATGCACACTCCAGTGAGCCTCCTTATTACAACAGGGTATAATAATACCCTCTTGTTTGGATTACTGCAATGCATTATACGTGGGGCTGCCTTTGAAAATGGTCTGGAAACTTCAGCTGGTAAAAAACAGGGCAGCACGTTTGCTAATAGGGACTGGCCAACGAGATCACATAACGCCAGTCCTTTTCCAGCTTCACTGGCTGCCGGTTCAGGTCTGGGCCCCATTCAAAGTGCTGGTACTAACATTTAAAGCCCTAAACGGCTTGGGGCCAGGCTATCTAAAGGAACTCCTCCTCCCATATGTACCTGCCTGGACCCTAAGATCATCTACAGAGGCCCTTCTCCGTGAACCCCTGCCAAAGGAAGTGAGGCAGGTGGCCACTAAGAGGAGGGCTTTCTCTGCTGTGGCACCCCGGCTGTGGAGCGAGATCCCCAGAGAGGTTCGCCTGGCGCCTACTTTGCACACCTTTCATCGCCAGGTGAAGACCTTTCTATTCTCCCAGCATTTTAATCGCTAAATTAACTCAATTTTAAATTTGTATTTTAATCTGTATTAATCTCTGCTGCTTGGTTTTATCCTGGTTGTGTTTTTATATTGTATGTTATTTTGTGTTCTTAGATTGTGGTTTGTTTTATATTTCTTAAAATGATTTCATAGTTTTAATTTTTGTAAACCGCTCAGAGAGCTTCGGCTATAGGGCAGTATAAAAATGCAATAAATAAATAAATAAAACTGCACTTTCACCAGGCTCTATTTTCTTTCTCTTTCTTTGTTTCTTTGTTTCTTTCTCTGTGTTTCTTTCTTTCTTTGTTTCGAGAAAGAATCTCTACAATCAAATATATGCAACTACCAGTACTTAAACCATAAAATTGTGAAGGATGGCATGAATCACAAGACTGAAGTGGGATTGGGAATCAAATGCATCATATCTTTTAAATCATTGTTCCTCGCCTATTAGGCTGCAATCCCGTACTCACTCACCTAGGAGTAAGCCCCATTCAACTCAATGGGACATCTGAGTACAATCTAGGGATGGGCAAATGGCATTGCTAGTTTAATGGTTTGATCATGAACTGCTGGAATGTGGCTCCTGGATGCAATAAAATGTGCAAAGCAACTGAGTCCTAAATCCTGGGTGGCAGAGAAAGATCTGAATTTGATTTTTCTCTCTCTGCAAAACAGAAACATCATAATTTCATCACATATTCTATCTAATGGGATGGTTTTCATTAGAGATGAGTTTCCGTCTGCAGTTTGGAGTCGTTGTTTTTAACCTAAAAAGTTTTCTTCTTCTTACAACTGGAGTTATCTGCTGTATTCTTATTCCTTGTATTTGTAGGCTTGGAAGCTAGTGAACTTCTCACAGTGGGGTGCTGAGCTTTCTGAAGGTAAGGGAATCTATTCTGTCACATGAGTTTTGTGGAAGGCATAACAGCTTGTAAAAGCTCACAACACAGAGTGAATAAAACATGAAGCCCATTCAAGAAGGCTCATTTCCTCCAGACAAGGGGCTTCCAAAATGCAGCTTGTAAGCTCCAGTTGTCATTTCATTACTTTTTGTGTGGGAAATGTGGCTCAGATTACCTTCCCACAATTCCCTTTTGTTTAATCATCAGAGAGTTTTTATTATCTCCAAGTGATTAATGCAATAAATCCTCCTGTGCTTGTTTATGCAATGCATCAAAATCATTGCAGAAATCCCAGAATATAATAACAAATTATTTTGATTGAATTTGGTATAAGGGCAGTGTAAGTATTTAAGTTTTGTTCTTCACGCTTCTGTGTGCTTTAAATTACAGGTCTGTGCCAGGATAGTGGTTTGCACATTATGTTGGGTTGTTTACATGCTTGAACAATGTGATATGTGATAATAATTTAACCCCAAATGATCTTTTTCATGTCTAGACGCACAAAGCAGTATCTTCTGGATTTTACCGCAGCAATGTGCTTTATCACTAATATCCATTGGGTTGTATCTTATGGTGGCTTTGTGATTGTGGAAAGTGCTTCTGCTCACACAAGGCAGCCACGTTTCTTGTTAATCTTCAACCTGTCCACTGCAGGATCCCAGCCCCAGGCCTGAAGCCAGGCAAACAAACAATTACATTTATTACAGACATTTTAGGAAACCATCAGGAAAGCCTTTGCATTTGTTCTTAAAGGTACAGATGCTATTATTTTTGGGCAGTACCATGGTGGAATCTGCCCACATTTTCCTAACAGTACATATACCTGAGATGAAGGAAGGGATATCAGAGAAATCCATAATAGAATCAAATGGTTTTGGATTTTGGATAATGGAATGAAAGGCACCTATCAAACCACAACATGCAGGTGGAATAAATTTTACAAAATCAGTAAATCCCTAGATGAAAGGATATTTCTACTTATGTGAACAGTTGTACGTATTTCTTAAAGGAGAAGTGTGTTTCTCCCTTTCTTAGAAAAAAGTCCTGCAGATCAGATAAACTCTTTCCCTACTGTTTTTGGTGCCCCCTGAACTTTTAGGCTGGCTACAGGCATGCACAGCCCCCCAAGCTATCCCAGAGGATTGGAGTAGGGTGACCAGATAAAATCCAGGTGAGGGCTCATGTAACTTTAACAGTTGTAGAGAAAAGGGAATTTCAGCCAGTGTCATTTGTATGCAATTAGTTCCTGGTGAAATTCCCTCCTCACCACAACAGTTAAAGTTGCAAGCACTATACTAGAGTGACCATATACAAAAGAAGGCAGGGCCCCTGCAACTTTAACTGTGGTGATGAAGAGGGAATTTCACCAGGAACTAATTGCATACAAATGACACTGGCTGAAATTCCCTTTTCTCTACAACTGTTAAAGTTACATGAGCCCTGACCTGGATTTTATCTGGTCACCCTAGATTGGAGTATTCTTCCAGAGAGTTTGGAATATGATACAGAATGCTTCATTAGATAGGGCAGATAGTAAAAATTGAATGCCCTGCTTTATACAGGTGGACATGCTTTGCACTAAGGGAAAGCCACCCATTAGATATTGCAACCCATTTTTTTAAGAGTACAGGCATTGCTGTAGTTGAGAACAAGCCTCACCTGCACCGACAGCATCATCTTCAGAAGTTATGGCAGAAAATTGCACAGTGAGCCTTCCTGATATAATATTGCTGACTTATAGCAGTGCTTGGTGGCACTCTCTTAATTACATTCTGAGCAATTTGGAACAGGTTTATGCTGATAACCAGATTATTAGAGACTATTCAACAAGAGTTTAAATAAGAAGAGCTATTGGTAACTTTTGGTGGTGGTATAACTTTATTGAGGAGTTTTTCCTCTACCTCCCCTGGTTTATAATATATTCCTTGATTCTATGGCAAGATCAAGATTTCTAAGGGCATCCAGAGAGTTTAGGACCTTCTCGGTTGCCAGTATTTTCTTCCAGCTAAATAAGATTGAGCAAGACAGTTTGGTACTGGAAGTGAAGTCAAAATAATGATGATGGTGATGATGGTGGTAATAATAATAATAATAATAATAATAGACATTGTATCACAGTCTGCCAAATAAAAAGGACCACCCTTGCTATGCCAGGGGCACAGCAACATCATAACAGCATTGATATGAAGAGGTACTTTTATTGTATTCTTCTGTTTGGATGAAAACTGTCTTCTTATGAAATCATTGCATAACATATATAGGGGCCAATAGATGAGAACATCCAAGATTTTAGAACATGTTGTCATCAATATGCTCATGGCATCCACCTCTATTTTTCTTTACTTTTTTGCTAGATCCAGAAGCAGAAATCTGGCAGTTACATGCTGCATCTGTATGTATGTGATGTTTGGATTATTTACTCCAATGTGCATCATTTTACACTTACTTGCACTGGAAGGCATTTGCCATTTTAATTCCCATTCTCTCAGTTTGGGGTGATCTTTTTGGAGCTCTACATAATCCCTTGTTTGCTTCTTTGTTTGCTTTAACCATCATCAATAATTTGGTGTCATTGACTGCCTCACTATTCACCCTGAATTCCAGATCATTTATAAAGAAATTAAAAAGGACTGGTCCCAATACAGATCTTTGGGGGATCCCACTGTTTATTCCCTACCACTCTGAGCACTGCCTTTTTTTCATTTTCTCAGTTCTTTAACCACTTTTCTATCCATAAGTGGACCTCTCATATTATCACTTGATTTGTAAGTTTTTTTCCAGGGGTCTCTGTTGAGGGATTTGTTAAAAGCCTTTTGAAGTCCATGAAAACAATTCAAGCCTGCAATGTTGCATAAATGGCTACTTTATGGCCACCATTTATGCAACATTAATTTCTAAAAATACCTAAGCCGGCATTTCTGCGCAAAATGATGGTTCAGTAGGAGGACAGGTGCCCCTGTGGACCAAATTGGCATACACGGATGGGACTGGTGGCTTGGCGTGCAGGGTCTAGGATGCCAAGTGGGGGAAGGAGTCTGATAGATTCCACCACCACCCACATTCATACTCCTGTGACATTCCTACTATTTCCCTTCAGATGATGAACCTGAAAAACTTTAGGCCAACTGGGCCCTATATATCTTAGGAACTGCCTTTTCCCCATATTAATCCACTGAGATAATCTCAGAAAAGTCTGGTCTAATTATACAGTAAATCTAGTGGAATTCAGAACTGAACTTTCCCTATAGCAGTCATGATGATTCCTAAGAAAGACCCACCAGAGATCCATCCGATGTCTAAATTTAGGATTCTTCCCCCTGGAGGCTTTCCCTAATTAGTTTACCAATATCAGTATATACTATTAATGGGGTGTTTCTTCAAAATGCTTCTGATATTGTTAATTTCTTATTGGATGGAATGAGTTGTTAGCCATCCTAGTGCAGGATGGAATGTAAGTATTTCAAATGATTGGTATATTGGTGTGTTCATGTTTAACTCTCAATATTATCCTTACTACAAGTCCCTCAAACTGGCTCCTGGTAAATCCATCTTTTTAGGCTTAATCTACAGAATGCAGAATATTGCACTATGAAAACAGTATGAAAGCAGTATATAAAAGTCAGGAGCCACACCAAGCAGGATATAGCAGTATGAAAGTGGTATATGGTATGTGTCAATGAGCCCCATCAGTTGTCAGTGTACTTCAATCTCTACCTATAAAGCGGAAAGTATGTGTGCGTCACATATGTCCGGAAATGTTTACCCACTTCCAGGTGAGTTAGAGATTTGACACCGTGACAAGGTGATAGGCCTGGCTGTACAATGTACCAGAAAAATCTAAAAACACGAATTTTGGGGGGTTAAGTGTTTTTAAAGAATTTAATAAAAACCTAGGTTTATACCTACAACTCCCAGCATGCCTTGGGTAGAATTCCCAGCATACCTTGGGCAGGGGGCCATTGTGAGTGCACAGGTTGGTGGCTGCCGCTTATCTTTTACAACCCTGACTCCGAAGGTTGGTCTTGAACAGTCAACCCAATTCCACATAAATGGAAAAACCCACATAAATGCCTCCTCCTGCCTTCTGCCTGGTTTTAAAATCATGACTAGATACAACAGCGTGGCTTTGAGGGTCCAAACATGCTCAAAGGCACTTCACCCTGATATCACTGTTTTCTCAGAATCTGGGGGAAGCAAGTGTACAACTTTTGCCCTTAAGAGTGTGGAAGGCAGGGGAGGCACTTTGCACATGCCCAGAAACAGACCCAACAAAGGGGGAAGTTCCCGGCCCAGCTCTGGCCCTTCAGTACAGGCTCCAGGTGGAGCACCTGGTGGGTGAGAAGTGCAGGACGAGGCAATCCCAGCAGGATTGGCTGGAGCTGGGTATGTCCACTGACAGCTGCTTACATCCCTGATAGCCAAAGTGTAGCCATCTTTGCTTACAAGTACAGAATGCTGGGAACGCTTGCTCAAGGCTGAAGGAAAATTCAAAGTGTGTATGCCACAAACCTGGTTTCATCTGGTTATAGCATTTGTCCTAATGCAAGGCCATCAGCGCACCTTATCTGAAGCTACAGAATTTACCCCAGCAACAATTGAAACATGCGCAGTGGCTTTCAACAGTGTGGCAAAGGGCAGTGACTCTCTCATTGGAACGCATTGGGTTTTGCTTGCGCTTGCGCTGTATAAAGTAGTGACGTAGATCTAATGCTGTATAGTATAAAATGGGGGCTTGCATGCTCCTAGGTGTGACTCTGGTGAGCTGGCAGCTTACTAGAGTGCACCCGCTCAGTTGAACGTAATAAAAGTGCATTGGATCGGATCTTTGGAGTCTGTGCTTCTTAGTGGGAATTGGCATATCTCCTAGGAAAAAGAGCCTGTTACTTTTGGGCAACATCCCCTCCTTGGTTATGCTATTCCTTCATGCTCTATTGAGAAGCAGCATCGGCAACAAGAGGATGTCTCAGAGGACGTGGGCACCTGCGGGCTGCCAAAGGCATGCTGGGAGGTGTAGTACTGGTATGTAGAGTAGCTGATTTTAAATAAAGTAGGGGTTAGCAAACTAGGTCACTATCTGTCAGTCCTAACTTAGCCCCCACTTTCCAGACCTCTCACTATCTGTTTTTGTTCTCCTTCTAACTGACTTTCCCCAACTGTCACTCACCCCCCCCCCCCACACCATTCTATTCTAGCCTCAACTATCAATCATTTCTCCATTCACTCTTCTGTTTCAATAGTAAAGTCAGGCTTTTTACAGTAATTCTTGCATCTGTCTTGGAATGTTGTGGTTTAGTTATAACAAGGAAAAAACCCACAGCATAAAAAATCTCATCAAGTTAAAAGGCCCTGGAAAATATTTTTTTTTAGAAAAATTACTTGGCACTTAAAAACCATTAATGCAGCCTGCCTGGGAAAAAGAACCCTTTAGCAGGATGCCACAACTAAGAAGGCCCGCTCTCCCACAACACCTCAGTTGTATTAAAAGATTAATGTTAATCAGAGAGCTAGGCTTACGCCTACAACTCCCAGCATAACTTGGGGGAGGAAAGACTTATTGGGCTTTGGCGGCCATCATCTGGAAGTAGCTTGCCATCCTGGGCCTGAAAGGAGAGTGCCCAGGCTGGCTGCCTTGGTTGTGCAGAGCACAACAAAATGACAAAATAATAATAATGATGAAACAAGGAGAAAAATGAATTAGAATATAAGGAGGGTCCTGGAATGATTACATTTCCTCAGTCGCCAGTAATGATCATAGGAGACTATCATCCTGTTAAGAGCATTTCTGCAGACATCTCTTATCAAGTAAGAATCTGTATATAAAACTTTTGTTAAAAATGTTTTTATAAAAATGTTTTTATATGATTTATATAAGTTTTAATGTGTAATGTGGACAGGGCCTTCATATTGTGATAATAATATAGGCTGACCATCTGAAAAGGAGGACAGGGCTCATATAACTTTAACAGTTGTAGAGAAAAGGGAATTTCAATCAGTGTCATTTGTATGCAATCAGTTCCTGGTGAAATTCCCTCTTCATCACAACAGTAAAAGTTGCAGGGGCCCTGCCTTCTTTTGTATATGGTCACTCTAGTATAGTGCCTACACCTTTAACAGTTGTGATGAAGAGGGAATTTCACCAGGAACTAATTGCATACAAATGACACCTTCTGAAATTCCCTTTTCTCAACAACTGTTAAAGTTATATGAGCCCTGTCCTCCTTTTCAGATGGTCAGCCTAAATAATATATTTTTAAAGAAACTTATATATGGGTATAGGCCTCTGAAGCAATATGCCTAACTAACCCCTAAACTGATATATTATTGTTATGTGTTATCCCCAGAAACATAATTTAATGTATTCTTGATATTACAGCCCCCTGAAGAAGGCCTTTAAAAACAACATAGGTCAAAACGCATTAGGCTTGGAAATAAAGTATCTTAGCATTCTGAGAACCTGCATCTCTCCTTTTTTTGCCCTGAGTTGGAGGCTTTCCTCCTTTTGTTTTTTTGCCTTGGCTACAAGTAGGGATGTGCACGGACCCCACAGATTGGATCGGGACCCAGATTAGGACCTCCAATGTTGTCCTGGATCAGTTCAGACAAAATCGGAGGTCTGATTTTCGGATCGGCTGCCATTTTTGGTGTTTTCGCCATAGGCTTGCATTGGGGGAAAGAAAGTTTTCCCCCAATGCAAGCCTATATGGATATCATAGTGGTGGGTGGATGAGTGGGGGCCTAACTCTCCCCTCCCTATCCTCCCCTCCACTCGCGCTCCTTACCTGTCGGGGATGTCCACTGTGGTCCGCTGCTCCGATCTACTGAGAAACAGGCTTTGTGGCCTGCCTCTCAGTAGCGCACTGGGTGATGATGTCATCACCTTGCATGCTACTGAGAGGCAGGCCGCGAAGCCTGTTTCTCAGTAGATCGGAGCAGTGGAGGAAAGCGGGTGCCCCAGCAGGTAAGGAGCGTGAGGAGGGAGGAGGAGGAAGGCCCCATTTATCTGTCGGGGCACCCGCTTCCCTCCGCTGCTCCGATCTACTGAGAAACAGGCTTCGTGGCCTGCCTCTCAGTAGCACACCAGGTGATGAATATGGACATTTTACTGTTTGCTTTTTGTAGTATGTTTATTTTACTGTTATAAATTGCAATGGCTATTCACTTGATGCAAATCAAATTTGATTTGATTTTTATTTGATTTGACTTCAGAGCACTTGCATACAACAGTTCCCTGCATCCACTGAGATCCGCTTCCCTACTATATGTTATTCGGATATCTGGACAATGCCGGGTATATTTTGAAAACGTATTTTAGGTTTGCATCTTTTTTAGCTGGTCGAAAGGGTGTTGTGTGTCCTGATTGTTTTTGAAGTTTAGACAGCTGCTCTGGCCAAGGCTTGATGGGAGGTGTAGGCATTTCAGGTAAAACATAAAATGTGGTTTATCACGGAGCTCTAATTTAAAATACAGTTCTTATTAATACCATTTTCCATTGATTCTAACAAGACAATTTACTAACTCAACCAAACAAACAAACTGAAAAACAACCAACCTAAGGATTAATAAGTTGCAGAGAAATTGATTATTTATCAAAGAAACATTGTAAACATTATTCACGGACCCGAGCAATGCCAGGCATATCAGCTAGTACCTCTATAAAGCAGTTGTGTGGCTCCTGCCTTTTATATACTGCTTTCATGCCACTTTCATAGTGCAATATCCTGCTTGGTGTAGAATAGGCCTTAGTCACACTATCAATTCATTCATAACCCTTCTTATAAGAAATAATGATTCCTGATAGGATTAAAGTGGGCCAAGTTATCATGTACACTTATCTCCTAGATAATGACCTAGACTGTTGCCCTGAAGACAAACCTTTTGTAACTGCATGTGCTTAAATATGAAAGTGAAATTTTCAAAAAGCATATCTTTTTTCATATCGCCAGATTAGCTATAATTCAGGATGCCGATTAAACTGCCAAAATGAGATGAGGACCCTAAATTTAATGTGTGTTCCTGCACAAAATCTCGCAGGGCTCATCAACTCTGACAGTTTTACTAAGCTCTATTAACCATTAGTTAAATTAGCCATAACTTTTAAACATTATTGGCTAATTGCTTTGTGAATCTGAGGCAACACCAGAGTATACTAAAGCTCCATATCAATACAATAAGCTTTTTACTTCACAGTATGATATCACACTACTTAAGCCTTGATTGATGGTTACTCTTCAAAGATCTAAACGAACTTTATTGCATTCCTAAATAGCAAGAACCAATTTGCCAGAGTTAGGGCTTTATCATCAGATTTAAATATAGTTTTTCCAAGGCGCTGAAGTTATTTGTGAAGGTGACCATCTGAAGTTTTTAGAAATAGCTCTTTAAAGTAATTCACCTCATTACTGAAAGGGGATGATTCCATCTCTTCCCAAGCTAAGCGTATTGACTTTCAAGACTGTTTTGCTTCACCATAGTTTTTGGCTGCACTGAATGCGAGTTGACAACTTTATACAAAAACAGCTACTTCCTACTTCCTAAAGGTTGTAAACTGGCTCACAAAGAATCTACTGGATCCAATTAAGAATTACTTGCTGAATTCATTTTGCCTGCATTATAAACAATGTTTCAAGACCTGTCTGGTCTTTTCTGGTCATAGTGAACAAAAAACCCAGCTGTTTTATTTATTTGTTTTAGTTAGTCAGTTATTTGTTCGAATTCTATCTCACATTTCATATAATGGATCATATATAAGTTTCGAAATTCAAATAAAAGCTGGCTGACATGAGATCATGGGACATGGTGAAATTCCATTCCACAGGGATTTTCAAAAGAAGGCTGGACAAGACCACATCTGGGATGCTTTAAATACAAGATATCTTGGCTGGACCACATGATTAATTGGCTCCCTTCCAATGCACTAATTTGGTTATTCTAAACATGAGCATTCAATAGCATCTGGACTATTTTCCTTAGATTCTGTTGTGATTCCATTGACATTCTGGCAACATTTCCATTTCCATTGGTATTGGGTTTGGTTTTTTGTTTGTTTGTTTGTTTTTTTGTTTTGTGACTTTAAGGCTTTTTATTTTCATAATGATTTCCATGGATTGTATCCAAAGGTATCCATCCACCAGCAGGGATTAAGTTAATTTCCCCTCCCCTGCAGCCCTCTGTGCCCCCCAAATCTGCTGTGGGAAGTTGAGAGATCTTCCAGAGAAGATTTGGGAAACACAGATCAGCAATAGGAAGGAGAGGAAGGGGGACTTGCTATCAATTAACTGTGCCTAAAATTATTTTGCCTACCTAATAATGCCTATCATAAGCATAGTTACTCAGTTTAAATAAATGTTTTTCTCTAGGAAGTGAATGTAGGATTGCAGACAAGGAAATCCCATCGAATTAAAATGAATAGGATGGGCTGTTAATGTAGAACTGCATGTTATCTTTAACATATTTCATACAACTGCATCAGTTATTTGATCCTATTCAAAAGTGGAGATGGGACAGATGGGGCATTTGGTTTGCATTTTAATGTTAACTTATCTAAATTCACACTATTGAACCCATAACTAAAACTTCATTATCCTTCAAAATCCACACCTCATTGAATTTTGCAATGGAATTCTCAAATAAAAAAAAACTGCTTATAGAAAACTGTATATTATTCTTAACACCAACTTATGAGGGCTTTATTCATGAAGCCAGCCTAAAATAATTTTAAAGAATAAAGAAAATAAATCATATTTGAAAAATGTCTTGCAAAAAAGTGCATGTTAAGAGAAATGTGCACACAAATACTGGCAAATTCCCATGTAAACTTTTTTTTTTTTTAATTGGGATGAATTGGATTTACAACTGGAAAAATGCTGAAAGTTCAAAACAAAACAAACTTAATCCTGGAAAAATGAAAAACCCAAATTGGCAAATTTACCCATTCCTAAAATAAACATGGCAGCCATGATCCAGATTCAGACCCTAGAATGGGAAGGTATGAGGGATTTAACTCTTTGTTACAAATCCAGATTCTGCACTTGTAATTTGCATAGGGCAGGGTGGGGAAATCACCATTAAAACAAACAGAGGGGTTTCCCCCTATGCAAATTGCAGATGTGGGGGGGATGGAGGATTAGAGATGGGGTGGTGGCCAACAGCCATTTTATGGTTGTAATCTGGATTGGGTTCCCTGCACTTACTTTTGAAGATGAAAAAGAACTGATGTAGTTTCATGCTATGTGTTAAATGTAATATGTAGTTTGACCTTCAGGATCATTGAATGTAAGGATGAGATTTACATAACTGCATGACTTCTTTTCTGAGTATCAATCCACAATATATATAATGACTCTTTTATGTGCCATAGGTGCAAAGTGACTATGTTGCAATATCAGTATTGCAGGGTAATTATGCTAGCATTGGAGGTGCTAGTGTAAAATTAGGATTAGGATTGTATGTATTTAAGATTAGGAATGTTTAATATTAGGATTCCTTTAAGATGATTTTTACTTTAGATAGGGTGACCAGATTTTGAGGATCCAAAAACCGGACACCCCCCCCCCTGCCACCCCACCCACCCACCCAAAACAACCCCCCACCGCGCGCCCGCGCTGCCCCACCCCGTGCCGTCCCCCCGCCCGCATGCCTCGCGCGGCCCCCCCGCCGCCCCCCCCGCCCGCATGCCTTGTGCGCCCCCCCGTGTGGCCCCCCTGCGCCACGCCGCGCAGCCCCCCACCCGCGCCACCCCGCCCACCCCCTCGCCGCCCTCCCTCGCGCTCCTTACCGGCTGGGGCATCCGCTTCCCTCCGGTGCTCGGAATCTACTGAGAAACAGGCTTCCTGGCCTGTCAGTAGCGCGCCAAGTGATGACGTCATCACCCGGCGCGCTACTGAGGGACAGGAAGCCTGTTTCTCAGTAGATTCCGAGCACCGGAGGGAAGCGGATGCCCCAGCAGGTAAGTGCCTCCCGCCGCCAGCCTCCCGCCACTGCCGCGTGACCCCCCGCCGCCCCGGTTTGCCCCCGCCACCCCCCAGTTGGCCCGGATCGCCCCAGGGCCATCTGGTCACCCTTTTGGGGGGCTAAATTTCCGGATTTGGCCCCCCAAAACAGTTTTTCTGCCTGGATGTGGATTTGCTCCCCATTTCCCGGGCATGTCCAGACAAATCCAGGTGTCTGGTCACCCTACTTAGATCAATGAATAGGTCCAGACAATGAGTTGTTGTTGTTTTGTCATTTTCTGATTTACGTGTTAAATATAATTTACCTACTATGGTTGAATGGCAATACTTGCAATTGCAACATTTACTGGAATCTAGGTTTGGTCCATCCACTTTTATAGCTTCAGAACCTCCATTACTGTTGGGAATACTTATAGCAGCTGAACAGACATGTCAAGCTATGATCCATATATATAAGTACTTAGTATCAGGAAATAAATATGATACCCAAGGTCTAAGGCAAGAATGGAATAGAGAATTGGAGTGTCCTATTTTGCCTAATCAATGGATTGTTGCCTTAGAGTCTGTATCTGAAGCTTCTATTGATCTTAGGTTATCCCTTATTCAGCATTTTTTTTCCGGGTTTATTGGACTCCACAACACCACTTTAATAAGGTTTTGTCTAATTTGCATAATTGTTGGAAATGTAATGCACATAATACAAACTTTTTGGCAATGCCCAGCAGTTGCCCCCTTTGGGAGGGGTTATAATAAGGTTAACTTTGTACTGAAACAATCTTTAATATGGAACAATGTGCATGCCCTTCTAAACTACTTGCCAGTTTCTTGGAAGTTAACACATGCTCAGCACAAATGGATTTTTAGAGCCCTTATGATAGCTAAAAGACTTATACTATTATGCTGGAAGGATAAATGCTCACTTCCCATAATGCAATTGACTGAGGCCTGCTTTTCTTGAAACCTATGCATAACTATTTTCCTTTTTTATGAATGGTATATCTGATAAAAAAAAAAGAATGACATTCCTATGTATGTAATATTTGTTTTCCGTTTTTTTCTTTTTCATGATTTATTTTCTGTTCTGGTTTGTTAAATTTACAATATATTTTTTTAAAGATAAGAAAAAAAGATTAAGATTCCATGTATTTATCTAACTATGTCCAAATATGAAAAGACTACATCTTTCTACTAAATGACAGTTTAAAATGTCAAAATCAGGCCCCATCCTTGTTATCCATTGTCAATGAAATATACAATACAGATGCTTTCAGCATTTTTTTACTAAATAATACTGTGTTTTCTGTTAAAATGTATATGGACAGAAGGTGTAGACAAAATATCCTCTTTAAACAAAGAGCAACATGAAATAATTTTCAGTTTTGATCACAGTCTTAATAGGCACTACTAACTAAGGGCCATAATCCAACACAGAGTTAAGCATACTTAAGCCTATTCAAACCACCATGTTTAAGCATGTTTAACTGTGTGATGGATTGAAGCAAATCAGTCAACTGCAGAATCAGATACAAGGCAGCATGATGCATCTGGGTGTAATTCCAGTATTTGGCAGCATTTCTTCATTTCATCTGGGCCAAACAAACTTCCCATAGAGTTGCATGTAACAACCAAACCTAAATTTGTATATAAGAAAATAAGTTCAGCATCAGGATATACTCCAAAAAAGTTTTTGATTTTGATGACTATTTCTAACGAATGACTGGGAGATTATCAAAGTTGTTTTTGTTGTTTGTTTTTGTCCTAGGGCAGGTCTGCTAACCTAGTTGCTCAGAATCAAAAGCCTATGCTTTAAACCCCCTAATCTTCTTAGTCTCACAAATTATTGAAAGCTCATTATCTTCTATCATGACTGCAAGCTGGCGGCCAACTGGAACACTGCAATGTGTTAAAATACAAATCTGACATACATTGCCTGGTGTTTTTGCATCTTGATTAGCAAAATGTTGTTGGTTACATGTAGTGAGCTGCATTATGCTGTTGAGGATGCACAAGAGTTGCTGGGTCAGGGGGATGGAGATTGAGTACCTGGTTCCAGATATATGGGCATCTGCAGGAAAGAGCAAGGGGGGGCAATCCAGATCTGCAGCTTTCCTTTTTTAAAAGAGAGAGAGAGGAGAGAAGTCTATACCCCATGTAGAACCTGAATCTATTGTGTGTTGTCTGCAGAGCAAAGCCTGTGAGTGGACTGCAAGCTGAACAGGTCAACCTTCTCCCTGCCCATATTAACTACACCCTTCACCCCCAAAATGGCTGTTGGGCCAAGGGCCAATACAGGGGTAAGAGAAGTCAGGGAAAGAATTGAGGGTTTCAACTGCTTATGGAAAGACACTGTTCAGACATTGGGACTACCCACTGGGAAATGGCAGAGGAATAGATCTGGGGCTCATCTACAACTATGAGTGTAGAGGAAGGGAGGGGGAGGATTGCGGATTTACCTGCTTCTGCGATCCTCCCCCAGTGTCTCGACAGCTGCACGAGGTCCTAGAAGGGAACAGGGACATTGCAGCCACTCTTTATTTTTTAAGAGGAGCTGGTTGCATGGCCCTGATCCATGAAAAAGGTTAAAAACGCACTAACCCCCTCGCCATCCCAGGGATGGTGAAATTTCCATCCCCATGGGCACAGAGCCTACCCACACAGCTCCATGCCTGGCTCCACTACTTGTGGGGAAGAAACGATGACCTGGGAGTGGCGACCACTCTGCCCGCGCTCCTCCGGATGGTCCCAGGACCGTGGAAATATCAGAAAATCCGCAGTCCCAGATTTGCCGGGGAAAGTCCCTGGTCATCCCGGGTTGCTCCCAGGATCCCCTGTGTGTCCTATGGTCATGCAGGGATGACCTAGAGTTGACCCCGGGATATCTGGCTGGTGTAGACATGACCCTTGTATACAAATTTGTCAAAGACCAGATCTACCTATCTTGGTAGACCTGGTGCCCAGACCTTGTTACCTCTCAGTCAATAAGTTTACCAGAAATGGTTGGCCTGTTCTCTGATGCTGTCAGGGCTTTTTAAAGATGTGCAACCATACACAAAGCACATAGTTCCAGTAAAATATGCAACTTTGAAAGAACATTGCTGCAGATCAAAATTCAAGGCTTTACAATGTGTATCGTTAGCTGATGTAAAAAGTGGCTGATAATGATGTGAAAAATAAAGTGTGTGATACAGGCTCCTCTAGAACCCTAAATCCTGATCAAACATATCCCTTTCTTATCTAAGCCAATGTTTCCACCCCAAGTGATTTTGACATAAAAAAAGGCTGACAGATCATCAGAGCAAAGAACCAGTAAACAGCATGTTTCAGAACAGTGGACTACTATCAACAGGGTACTCCTTTAAAAAAGCAATTTATTGCATGCTCACAGGAGTTTTCAGATCAATTACAAGATGCCTTCAATGACCAGGACATCTTCCATAGTATTCCCTGGAAATCCTGCTATGAAAATAACCACTTTTAATGTGCTAATATTCGGAAAAAGCAGGATCTTCCAACACTGGATGACACTGTCTCAATAGATGTGAAGGAAGGGGAAGTATTCTATTCAAACCACATGGTTGCCCCTCTCTCCCTGTGTAATGCAGCCCACAACAATCACACAAAAGCACTAGGAAGCACAAAGCCCCAGGTAAGCAATGTGATTTGCCCTTAATGTAGAGACACTGAAACACAAATATCCTCAAAGAAAATATATTAGACAGGATTAAATGGACCTTGGACATTGACAGGGGAAGATAAAAACATAGTGATTCCTAGTCAAGAGTTTGAAACAATTTTAATAGTCATTACACAACACAGATGCTCTCTCTCTCTCTCTCTCTCTCTCTCTCACACACACACACACACACACACACACACACACTGGTTTGCCATCAACAAAGCCCCAGCAAACCCCAACTCTCTGGGTGTTCCTGTATATAGAACACAGGCATGTGGCTTTGACCAAGCAATGGAGGTAAAGAGCACCCCTCCCCAACAATCCCCAAGTGGACAGTCTGCAAATCCTCTTAGCAAAGCCACCATTTCCTCCAGACACTTCTTTTGCATTTGGGCTGGCAACTATGAAGGCCAGATTTAGCTCTGGGGACTACATTTGTTGTTCCTTGCCATACAATGATCACACCGAATTTTATATGTCCATATTTCTCCAAAATTCTTTTAGCCTGGCTCATAAAGATGCATTATAATCCTCGTCCTCCGCATCTAAGGATAATTTTGCAAATTCTTCCAGAGACAAAAATTCCCTTAGAGGAAACTTTTATACCTCCTCCACTTCTTAAGGAGCTCTCCCAAATAAATTCAAGTTAGTTATTTGCTCAGTAGTGTTTTGTAAAAATGTTTAACATTCTAAGGTTACTTTTATCATAGTACATCACCAAAGGGAATTTGGGTAGGAAGAACATAAGAGGTAACAACAGTGACAAAAGGAAAAAGAAAACAGAACTTCTACCTTTGTCACAGTGGGATAGTTTAAAAAGTCAACAACACTGGCAATTAAACGATACATTTACAATATCTCCTTTGACTTTCTAACTTTGAATAGTTGCCAAAGTGGTATTTTAAAATATAATTTCTTTTCAGTATCAAGGTACACTGATAATTTTTAAATGAAACAGACATGTGAATGTTTCCAGTTCCCCCTCTCCATACTTTTTGGTTCCCGTTCATTGATATTCTGTTGTTATAATTAAATGTACATCACTTAATTAGAATCCTACTTTCAGTGATCACTGAAATCTCCTTCTTAAAAATAAACTCAATGAAATGTGTTTGGAATTTCCAAGTGATCTGACCAACAATATCCTATAATATTCTTTTCTGCAAAGTCCACATTTGTAAGATGCCTCAGCTCATTGCTCTGAAAGTTTGCTCAAATACTTCTCTGGCTAAATAGCCAAGGTTAGAAGCCTTGGGGAAAAAGAAAGTGTGAGGGTGTTTTAGAACAGTGCTATACAGTTATGACTTGAGAATGAAACATGGCTGGACTGGAGTTTAGTGCATGAGCTGTTACGCTCCACAAACTGTTACCTGCTGTGCGTGTGCTGCTAAGACCTATTCAGCCTCTAGATTTACTTCTTATAGCAGCGTATCAGCTCTCTAGCTGTGTCATGAACTAGAACATGCCTGTACCACTAAGGAGTTGACCCCTGTCACAATCTGCTTCTCTATGTAAAGTAGGCCCTCCAATTCTTAAAGTCCTTCTAATTTTTTAAGAGCCTAAGCCTTAAACCTATATATCCTTCATAATGATCTCTGGTTTCCAGTTAGCAGTCTGTCTGTGTAGCTGGCCCTCCCATTAGGCAGAGTGAGGCTGCTACCTCAGGCAGCTGATTTCGGATATCATGAAAGGTCAGCAATATATTATTTATTTAATGTATTATTATTATTATTATTATTATTATTATTATTATTATTATTATACTGAAAAGGAGCAATAGTTGTGGGAAGTTCTGCCTCAGGTGCTGAAATAACTTGATAGCCCTCAGGATTACGCATCTTGATTTGGAGGGATAGGCAGCTGCAGCTTGTGCAAAATGCAGCGGCCAGATTGGTAACAGGAACCACAAGGTTCGAACATATAAGACCGATTCTGACCCACTTGCATTGGCTGCTTGTATGTTTCTGAGCCCGTTTCAAGGTGCTGGTTTTAACCTATAAAGCCTTACATGGTTTGGCACCACAACACCTGATGGAACGCTTTTCCCGACATGAACTTACCTGTACACTACGCTCAACATCAACAGTCCTTCTCTGGTTGCCTATTCCAAGGGAAGCTCAGAAGACGGCAACAAGGGAGAGGGCCTTCTCTGTGGTGGCCCCCCAATTATGGAATGATCTCCCTTACACAGCTTGGGACCACAATACCTGATGGAACGCCTTTCTCGACATGAACCTACCCGAACATACGTTCAACATCAAAGGCACCCCTCCAAGTGCCTCCTCCAAGGGAAGCTCAGAGGTCGGCAACAAGAGAGAGGGCCTTCTCTGTGGTGGCCCCCCAATTGTGGAACGATCTCCCCGACGAGGCCCACCTGGCGCCAACATTGTTATCTTTTCGGCGCCAGATCAAGACTTTCCTCTTCTCTCAGGCATTTGGCAATATCTGAGGAGCCTGGGTTTATTTTGTTTTGTTTTTGTAGCTTTTTGAAGTGTTGTAGTGGTTTTTAAATGTACAGATTGTGTGTATGTTGTATGTTTTTGCTGTTTTAATTTTTGTATATTGTTTTTAATTGTTTTTAATCCTATGTAAACTGCCCAGAGAGCTTCGGCTATGGGGCAGTATACAAATGTAATAAATAAATAAATAAATAAATAAGGCATCAGCAGTTCTGCTACTGCTGTGGAGTGCATCCACTCACTGTGCCATGCATAGGCACGGATAATAATAAGCAGATATGCTTTTAGTGGGATCATCCAGGTTTCCGCGCTGTAGGGGTATCTTCTGACCCTCCGAGGCCTTGCCTGCCTAAGGCTGGCTCTTTAAGAATGTTCTTCTATCCCTGCTCCTGTGGCAACACCCCAGAGTCCATGTGCTTGCGGGCAGACTGGGTCACCCCAGAAGCGACAGGGCAGCATGGTGTGGGACCACTTTGAGGTGGCAGCGGCTCTCTGCTTTGCTGTCTGTTGGCATTGCAAGGCCTCCATCAGCATGTATGCTTCTGCTAGGATCATCCAGGTTGCCGCGCTGCAGGGGTATCTCCTGCCCCTCCGAGGCCCTGCCTGGCTAAGGCTGGCTCTTCAAGAAAGGCCGTGAAATTCCCACTTTTGAGAAACATCCTTCCACATCCAACTGTCTCTCCCCCCCCCTCCCGAATCCTCTCCCCTCATTATTCCTTTTATGATTTAGGGATGGGTCCTCCTCAGCCAGGTGCGTTTCCAGATAGAGATGGGTGACTTTCTGGATTCCTGGGAACCAGTCACCTCATTGACTTCACCTACTTCAGGTGGAGCAGCACGTCTTCCTTGGGGCTTCAGAAGCCTGGGCTGTCCAGGTGCTTCCTGCCAGATGTGCAGTCGACCCAGCACAAGGCTTAGGGATGGACTAGCTTCGCTTTCAATGATCGGGGACAGATTCAACTGGCCCTCTGCCTCTGTGCTCACCTCTGCCAAAAATAACTGCCTGCCTGCATCAGCCTGCCTGCTGTCTGTGCACGGGGATCGTCTTCCTCCTCCTAGCCTCCATTATTGAGGGGATGCAGAAGCATTTCACGCATTGCCTTTTTTGAGCCACTGTGCCTGCCTGGTCCGCCTTGGTGGGTTGATGTGCATGTGCGTTTTTGGCTTCAGTACCAACATCGAGAGAAGCTATGACAAACTGATGTATGCTCTCATTGCGGAGTGCTGCCATGAGTCCACTCCCTACAGCCCTTTGGTAAGGTCACCAACTTTAAGGACTAGATCTTTAAAAATGAGGAGTTATTATAGCACTTAGCAGCAGCATGGAGTGGATTTCTGGAAACAGTGCATGTTGTTGAGAGCTTACTACCAAGTAACACCTGCAGCTGTGCGTCTGAAATTGAGCACAGCTGAGTCCCCTCAAGGCCATCTGTGAGATGCCCATCTGTAATGGATGTCTCTTGAAAAAGGACCACATTTCAGCCACCTGAAAAGTGTATTTTGAAAGCTTACTTCTGAGTAACGCTTGCACCGATTGTTCTAAAACTTGGCACACAAGACAAGCAACACTCAGTCTGCACTGTGACCAAGTTTCAAACCTGTAACTTGGAAAATTAAGACATTTTAGGCCTTTCTGACTTAAAAATCAACTCTAGAGTCAATAGGGCAAAATGTAGAAATGATACAAATATCGAATTTCCGATAATTATCAGAAATACAATATGATACGATATGGTTAATCTACGATATTATCAGAGACAATAATTTTTTTGGTCTGAAATTCTGATAACGATACGATACAATATTTTCGGGCGTGCACATCCTTATTTGAAAGTTTGAGCATACATAATTTTATTTTTAAAATAATTCTTTCTACAGCCATCTGTAGCTATAGCCATCTCTCATGTTTAACTCTCATATTTAGTAAAACTAACCTGATCCTCTGGCAGTCGTGCTGGCTAAGGAGAATCCCCAGATCGTTCTTTGTTAGATATTGTTTAATTGGAGGCTCAGCCAATGCAGAAATAGGAAGCGGGAGAAATACTCAGGCAGCTTCAAGGAATCAATGTAGTTGTTGCTCAGATTCAGCTCTTGGAGAGACTTCAAGTGCCCCGGATCGGCTGGGAGAGGGGCTGGAATAGCATTTTGGATGCACCAAAATGCCACTTCCAGCCTTCCCCCAGGCCGATCCAGGCAGTTTCTAGACCTGTGCAGTCGCGCTGGCCAAGCAGAAGGTCCAGATGAGCCGGGGGAGGGGCTGGAAGTGATGTTTTGGACGCGCCAAAAATATGACTTCCAGCCCTTACCCAGGGCCAATCCAGGCAGTTTCTAGGCCTGCGCAGTCACGCTGGCCATGGAGAAGCCCAGGGTGGCCCCTGGGAAGGTGGCCATTCCCGGACTTTGGCCAAAATACTCTGATTTCCATCCAGATGACATTTTGGAGCCCCATTTCTGGACTTGTCCTGGGGAAACTGGCCATCTGGTCACTCTACTGTTAATACCAACACTTTGAATTGGGTCTGGACCTGGACTGGCAGCCAGTGAATTTGGAAAAGGATTGGCATAATGTGTCATATTGGCCAGTCCCTATTAACAGTTTTGCTGCCCTGTTTTGTACCAGTTGATATTTCCAGACCATTTTCAAAGGCAGTTCCACATATAACACATTGCAGTAACTTAACTACTTAACTCTGACCTGCAGTACATACAGAGGCTTTCTTCAATCATTCTACTGAATGCTTACTGTCCATCCTGTGCATTTCATTCTATGTGTGTTCACATCTCAGAACATCTCTGATGACTGCAGCATCTAGTGATTAGATGTATGTATGAATCATTACCAACACAACAGTTTTCAATGGAGTCAGTTCATATAGACAGCTTAAAGAAATGCAAATGTATGTGTGAACCAACCACCAAATGTCCCCACACTGAAATAAGACAAAGCACAAGTCCACATTATCAAGATTCTAGTCAACATGTTGCAAGCAGATATGGCTGAATTTGTCAGTTTCTCTTCCTCCACTGTTGAAATGTTAAAATCTCAAATTATTTCTATCCCAAATACAAAGAAGTTTGCAAATTTTGGCAAGTTCTTATAAAAAATGAACAAAAACTAAATTCTCACCCACCTGCACCAGCTGAATTCAATAGATATAGGTATTCCCTGCATGGAGAGAATCACGCTATAGCTTCTTGCCATGCAAATGTTAAAAGACGAGAAGGCTGTCAGAAAAAAAGAGATGACAAACTTAACTCAGCACAACCATATCTGAATGCACAGGATTCAAACCCAGACTTTTAAGAGCAAAGCACTCAAAGTCCTAGGACTGGATTGACAAATCTGTTAGTTTACCTCATGCATATTAAAAAATAATAATCTCAAGACCTTTTTGTCCTTAATACGGAAAACTTTGCATGTTTTAGTTTATTATCAAAATTTAACTGAAATGAAATGCAAGTATAAAAATACACAGACACAAAATCCTATCAAATAAGAGAACATAGGTATGTCTTTTAATGTTCTTTTTTCTGCCAGTTTAGTTCCCAGGGAAAATATATCCAGGCCAAGTTAATTACTTTCTTCCTACTCTTTGGCAATTTAAAAGTAAAATTCACAGAGCATGTTAACAATTTCCCTTGTTAGAGATGAGTGATATGCATGAACACTTATAGTATTTTGATGCTTCCTGCTCTGCAAGCCCATGTAGATATTCAGTTTCTAGCAACTCATTAAATTTGGCTCAGTATCTGATTCCTTTCATTACCAAACATGAAGACTATGGGTTGTAACTAGAGATGTGTATCGTATCGTTAAAATGTATGATAACGATACGATAAGGTCATTATCGTGCATGTGTTTAACAATAACGATACAATACAAAAACCTACGATAATCATAGGAGACAATAATTTTCAGGCGATTTTATTGTTTTATCGGACTGCCATATAAATATACCTATAACTTCTGTATTTTAAAAGTTAGAGGCTTAAAACTTGGTCACAGTGCTTATGGGGTATGCCTAAGTATGTGTATGAAATGTGAGATTGATCCCTCCAACCCTCGATTTTATATGAATTTTTTAAAGATTGTTTCTGTTCTGACAGGTCTGAATGAACGCACGTGGTGAGCTGTTATTCTGATCTGTCAGAACTGAAACAATTTTTAATAAATTCATATAAAATTGAGGGTTGGGGGGATTGATCTCAAATTTGGCACATATGTGTAGCTCGGGCCATCATGTTGTTTTGTGGCCTCATCGCGCTGGACACAGCTCTCTTCTGGGTTCAGATGCTTCCAGCCCTCTCCGCCTCATGGAGCAGAAAGGGCCTATGATTCTATGAAATGCTTTGCATATCCAGTAACTCAGGGCTGTTGAATCTTTGAGCCCAAGGACTGGATTCCATTTCAGGGAAGCTCTTGGGATCTGTATTCCAGTGATGGGCAGGGCCAAAGCAAAAGGCAGCAGCAAAATACCCCAAATGCCAGCATATTTTAGCTTATTGGACTCTCCAACACTGTGCTTGATAGAGCAACTGGCTGGCAGGGGGTCTACTTTGCATGTGTCTTCCCAAGGAGATAAGGCCAGGCATGGTCACGTCATGACACACATTGCATAATGATGCTGCCAGCATAGGGGGAAGAACCTGGAATGGTATAAATACTTGTTCCACACACACACACACACCCCAGCCAGCCTCTTTGCATTCTTCTTGGCGAGGATCTTGCATACTGTACTTTGCTCTTCTTAGGCCACGTTTCAGCCTAATCGAGCTGCCAGCTGTATGTTGTGGCCTGTTCTTTGGCTCAATGAGTGGTTCCTTGCCAACATCCTCCAGTTTTCCTGTCCACCATCTCTCTCCTGCAAGGAGTGTGCATGTCCAGCCTTGTTCTTTTGGGGCTGGGTCAGCTTTTGGGCATGTGCAGCTCTGAGAATGTACAGGCTTTTAGAGCTTTCCCCTAAAGTTATATTTAAAAAGTCCTTGTTCACAGCAGTGCTGGGCTCTTTCCCTAGAGGCTTTTGGCTAGACAGCATCTCCCGAATGCTCAAGACACTGTGTGATGTCACATGACCTCCTGGGCATTCCTGGATGCATATTTGACTAAAAGCATCTCTGCAAGAAACCCATAATGCTGCAGGGTTTTTTTTTAACATAAAACAACAACGCAACCAACAACAGAACAGAGAAGCCTTTGCCACCCCCCTGCACTTAAAAAGTACATGGAACTCCTCCCCTGCAGTGAGCAAACCAATTCTTCAAAATTTTCCATCCCCAGCTTCTTTCATTGGGGTATTCATTTTGTTGCTCCCCCTCCCGTGATTTGCCAAAAAATGGCAGCTCAAAATCTTTGGCACAGCACTAATAATGGTGTATCTGTTTGGAGGGTCGAGCTTAGGTTCGGGGCTGAGCTTCAGGTTAAAACAGATGCTGCATGTTCTGTCAGCTTTGACATATATTTTCATGGGGGTGTGCATGCTGAGTCATGGCCACAGGATTGGATTATTGCTGGCATAACGATAGGCTGACCATATGAAAAGGAGGACAGAGCTCCTGTAACTTTAACAGTTGTAGAGAAAAGGGAATTTCAGCCGGTGCCATTTGTATGCAATTAGATCCTGGTGAAATTCCCTCTTCATCACAATAGTTAAAGTTGCAGGGGCCCTGCCTTCTTTTGTATCTGGTCACTCTAGTATAGCGCCTGCAACTTTAACTGTTGTGATGAAGAGGGAATTTCACCAGGAACTAATTGCATACAAATGGCACCAGCTGAAATTCCCTTTTCTCTACAACTGTTAAAGTTACAGGAGCCCTGTCCTCCTTTTCATATGGTCAGCCTACATAACGAGGCTTCTCTCTTATCTTCAGTTCTTTCCTGTTGGGGTGGCAGTCTGGTTATGGGCTGAAGAATTTGTGAATTCTTCAGTTCACTTCTGATGTGATAACCTGGCTGCAGTGCAGGTGATTAATTCATTATCATTATCATCAATTCATTATCATCCAGTTAGTGTGGGATTTTACACTTTGCCGTCTTAAATTTAACATCCTTTTCATGGCACATCATGTCCTGTGACTGCTTAATGGTATTGTCAATATTCTGTCTTGTAAATAGATGGAATGATTCTATCAGCTTGCTCCATGAGGAAGGAGTATAGCAGATACAATGCTGGACCGGCCTTGGAGTCTTGGAGGAGTGAAGCTCAGAGGGTGACAGGTTTAGCTCTGGCATTGTGCACCAGGAAGAGCTCCACTACAGCCCACAAGGAGTTCATGCCGTTCTGGAAAGAGGAAAGTTTGGAGGAGGTTTGGCTAATCCCAGTTGAGCATTTGATGCAGTTTTTCATCTCTGTTAAGTGGCAACGGATAATGCTACATTCTGTTGTTTTAGATTTTGTTTCTAAGATGCATGACTGGGAGTGACTTTAGAGTTAAAAAATATTAGAGGGTCGAAGCAGGAAACAGAGAAAGGAGCAAGATAATAGGGTGCCCATATCTCCCAAGGTTTTAGTTGGTTTCTGGGCCCAGTACGGAATATCTGCTCTTCTGAATAGGTAGGCTGACCATATGAAAAGGAGGACAGGGCTCATGTAACTTTAACAGTTGCAGAGAAAAAGGAATTTCAGCAGGTGTCATTTGTATGCAATTAGTTCCTGGTGAAATCTCCTCTTCATCACAACAATTAAAGGTGCAGGCACTATACTAGAGTGACCAGATACAAAAGAAGGCAGGGCCCCTGCAGCTTTAACTGCTGTAATGAAGAGGGAATTTCACCAGGTATGAATTGCATACAAATGACACTGGCTGAATTTCCCTTTTCTCTACAACTGTTAAAGTTACAGGAGCCCTGTCCTCCTTTTCAGATGGTCACCCTAGGAAGCTCACTTGCTGCATGCTGCAGACACCCTGACTGCTTGTTTTGGCACGTTCCCTGTTAGCAAGCTTGTTGCTGCTGCTAGAGGTGACAACTCAGGAGGGTGCCTGGAATGGCGGGATGTGCACTGTTTGTGGAGCTACGTATCTAAACATTTGCAATGGTCTGAGGTGGACCAGCAATGTGTGGGGTCATGCATGATTCTGGCATTCTTTGCCCCATCTGGACTCCCTATGCTTGTCTGGTGGCCTGCAGAGAGAATTTTGTTTTTTCATCCAGATAGGTCCCCTTTAATCAAATATCAGTTTGGGGGTCCTTACTAAGAAAGTGCTAGTGATCATGGCCCCTACCGGTGTTGCATCCATTCTTTCTGTATTGGGGCAGCTTCTATAGCTGAAGCCATTAGGTTGCAGGCTCCCCTTATTCAGAAGATGGGCTTCATCAGACAAGTGTTTTATTGCATGTTCATTGCTGGGCACTCACGGACTTTTGTGGGTCCCTCTCATGTCATCATCTGTGTCCCGCATGTCTCCCACCCCTTCTAGCCTTCTTTGCATGACCAACCCCCCCCCCCAACAACCCAGTAAGTCAAACTTATTTTTTGAGATGGAACTTGCCCCTATCTCCTGCTGTGTACAGGAGAAGCAGCACAATCAAAACCTCCCACTCAATGGGGGATAAATGTCGGGAGAGGGACAGGGGGAGTGTGACTCTCTTGATTCTCCTTGATCTCTCAGCAGCTTTCGATACCATTGACCATGGTATCCTTCTGGCACGACTGGCTGAGTTGGGAGTGAGAGGCACTGCAATGCAGTGGTTCCGCTCCTACTTGAAAGGTCAGCTCCAGAAGGTGGTGCTTGGGGGACATTGCTCGGCCCCGTGGATTCTCCAGTATGGGGTTCCGCAGGGGTCACTCTTGTCCCCCATGCTGTTCAACATCTACATGAAACAGTCATACAGTCATCCGAGTTTTGGAGTGCGTTGTCATCAGTACGCTGATGACATGCAGCTCTATTTCTCCTTTTAATCTTCATCAGGTGAGGCTGTGGATGTGCTGAACCAGTGTCTGGCTGCAACAATGGACTGGATGAGAGCTAATAAACTGAAACTCAGTCCAGACAAGACTGAGACGCTGTTAGTGAGGGGTTCCTCTGACCAGATGGAGGGTGTTCAACCTGTTCTGGATGGGGTTGCACTCCCCCTGAAGGAGCAGGTTTGTAGCTTGGGGGTTCTCCTAGAACCATCTCTGTCACTTGAGGCTCAGTTGGCCTCGGTGGCATGGAGTGCCTTCCACCAACTTCGGCTGGTGGCCCAGCTACGCCCCTATCTGGATAGGGATAACCTGGCTTCAGTTGTTTATGCTCTGGTAACCTCCAAGTTAGATTACTGCAATGCGCTCTACATGGGGCTGCCTTTGAAGATGGTTCGGAAGCTGCAGCTTGTGCAGAATGCAGCGGCCAGATTGGTAACAGGGACCACAAGGTTCGAACATATAAGACCGATTCTGGCCCGCTTGCATTGGCTGCCTGTATGTTTCTGAGCCCAATTCAAGATGCTGGTTTAAACCTATAAAGCCTTACATGGTTTGGGACCACAATACCTTTCCCGACATGAACCTACCCGTACACTACGCTCAACATCAAAGGTCCTCCTCCGGGTGCTGACTCCAAGGGAAGCTCGGAGGACGGTAACAAGGGAGAGGGCCTTCTCTATGGTGGCCCCCCAATTATGGAATGATCTCCTCAATGAGGCCAGCCTGGCGCCAACACTGTTATCTTTTCGGCGCCAGGTCAAAACTTTTCTTTTCTCCCAGGCATTTTAACAGCTTAAGTTGAGGTTTTGATTGACAGTGTGGTCAGGCTTAACAGTTTAAAATGTTTTAAATGTCAGTTGTTTTATGTTTATGGTTTTAAATTTTGTATATTGTCTTTTTAGTGTTCAATCTTTTAATTTTTGTAAACCACCCAGACAGCTTCGGCTATGGGGTGGTATATAAATATAATAATAATAATAATAATAATAATAATGAGGGATAAACGTGCAGAAGTAGAAGCGATGGTAAAGAAACTCTTTTTTCCCCTGTGTGATGATGCTTGATGAGTAAAAGGCATACTAGGGCTTATAAGAGGTTCCTGTTTAATTTAAGATTCATCAGAAGCAAATGCTCCTATCTAGTGCATCATCTTTCATTTAGCACATGTTTTGCCAGGAGAAAGGAAATTACAGCCTTCATCAACCTTATGCCCTCCCGATGTTTTGGGCTACAACTCCCAGTATTCCTGATCATTGGGGCTAATAGGAGGTGAAATCCAAGATCTGTGCAGGGCACCAAGTTGGGGAAGTCTGTTTCAAACTGTCAATATGTGAGGATACTGTCAGATCAAAAGGGGCAAGGGGCAGTTCAATTCATACCCCTCACTAATCATGCTGTGTATCTCCTGTTTCAGATTGGCAAAGTGACAGGGAGAGGTCGAATTTTGAGTGAAAGAGATCAGCACCCTCACCAGCTTAATATTATTCTAGGAGTTATTTTCAAGGCTGTGCAGTGACCCACTTCAGAGGCTGACTCGGAGCTTCTGAATTGGCCCCATTCCACCTTGGCCCACTTTGGACCCAGTCTGACCTGCTTCGGATCTATATCCGAAACAAGATCATGACATCCAAAGTGGGTCGAATGTTTCAGTTTCCTTGGCGCCCACTGTGCAGCTGTTCAGCTGGTACCTGGGAGTCCATTGGATCCTCCCCATTCTCCCCAAACCCGGTGAGCCATTGCTCCCTGCTCACCGAGCTGCAAGGAATTATCTGATCCATCCATTAATGCCTGGCAGCTCCCCATACTGCATGAGAGCAGCCATTTTTTAAAGAAAGATGGGGGCTCTCTATTGTCTAAGGTTTACTGTTGCAAACAACGGTGACTGTAAAGGGTCATTTCCGGACGGGCGGGAGCCAGCAGCTTGCCATTGTCCTGGATTGGTTTGAAGTGCTTCAGATTGGATCCAAGTCTTTCCAGACCACTCTGGACTACTTTGACCGAACCTGGGCCTGATCCAGAATCAGAATGAATCAGTCTGAATCGACCCACTTTGGTTTGGGATTTGGATCAGGAACTGAAGTGATGCACAACCCTAAGTATTTCTTTTCTGATAGAAGTGTTTGCAAGTGTCCTTATTCCCAGCCCTCAATTACACACCTCTTGGTTCAACCCTATTGAAGATTGCCATGCAGATTTACTTTATAAAATGTATCTATCCTGGATGATGCTTATGTTTAATTCTATACATGCAAGATGTAATATAAAAAATTAAATGAGGAATAACTAGAAGAGGTTTTGTGTTTGTTTTCTTACTAAAACACGATCAAGATGAGAGATGATGACTACTGACACTCGCTTCTGGTTTGCTTGGCAGTTCCTCATCTTTTGGTTTCATGCAGCCTTAGAGGTACAGAACAACAGGTAGTCCCTGAAGAGGAGTCTAAGGAAATCACACTATTACTAGCAGTCATGGCCTGCCTACAATATAAAGCAATTGAGACATAAGATCTGCTTGAAACCACCCTTGTGGATTGAACTGATATAGCAATCCAGACTTCCAGAAACTGGCCTAGGGAAGCACAGAGAACATAAGGTGAATAGTAAAGCGTAGATCTGGGGCACAGACATCTTTGTTAAGATGAACACTATGAAGAACATTTATAAGCCATGGTGCTATTTCCTCAATTGGATCAGTTACTCTTTGTAGTGTTTGTGATAGGCCCATTCTTTGAGCCAGGCCAGGATTTATGAATGACTTGCAATTAAGCACAGATAATCCATTCCAGGTTTTGTAGCAGGCTGGCAATGCAAAGGCCAGTCTGCCTGTAGCTGCCTGCAAAGAAGGAGCACTACAATAAATGTCTACCACCTAAGTTTTGTGTGGAACCAGATTCCTACTTCCAAGGGTCCCAGGTCTGTGGACACAACACTCTTCTGCCTGTTGTGGGCAGTACACTTATACTGTATTGTATAGCTAAAGAATTTCCATGCATTTTGGCTATGCTTTCTACTTGAGATGCCATCTCCAAATGATCCTTCTCCTAGTGTGTCTTGCCATACACCTAAAGTATCCAATTTATCCCACCCTTCAAGTGCCCTAATCAGAGCAACTAGTAATGTCACCGAAGTTCATGATTTCCTGCTTTCAAATATTATGGACCTTTCCACTTTCTAGTACAGTAAGAAAGATTATTCTATCATCTGTCTGTCTGTCTGTCTGTCTATCATCTATCTATTGATACATGGTACTATCTTATAATGTTTTAAAGTACTATAAACTAGGGATGTGTATCGTATTGTTATAATGTACGATAACGCTACGTTACGGTTGTTATTGTGCATGTGTTGAACGATGACGATACGATAGAAAAACCTACGATAATAATCGGAGATGATAATTTTCAAGCGATTTTATCGTTTTATCGGACTGCCATATAAATATACCTATAACTTCTGCATTTTAAAAGTTTGAGGCTTGAAATTTCGTCATAGTGCTTATGGGATATGCCTAAGTATGTGTATGAAATGTGAGATCGATCCATCCAATCCTTGATTTTATATGAATTTTTTAAAGATTGTTTCTGTTCTGATAGGTCTGAACAAACACACATGGCAAGCTGTCATTCTGATCTGTCAGAACTGAAACGATCTTTAATAAATTCATATAAAATCGAGGGTTGGAGGAATCAATCTCAAATTTCATACACATACTTAGGCATACCCCATAAGCACTGTGATCAAGTTTCAAGCCTCTAACTTTTAAAATACAGAAGTTATAGGCATTTTTTCCTTTAAAAATAGGGCTGCAAAAAATATTGTTTTTTCATGATAATTTTCGTGAAGACGATACAGTTCACCTACGATATGAATGAAGATGATAATTTTTTTGGTCCGAAATGACTATAACGATAAATGATGATATTTTTTGGCGTGCACATCCCTACTATAAACTGTAACATTTTGTAGAACTTTCATATTAAATCAATGGGTGGGAACTGATCTACACTAGCTCCAGATACATTTTTTTTCATCTGCCATGTGTGTTTGTATATCAACATATAAGTTCCTCCCCAATTGCTAAGAACATTTTCGGAAGCTCTTCTCTAGGTGCTGTATTCATCAATGGTGCACTGGGTGGCTACCAGGGGAAGAACTTTCTCTCTAGTACCCTCTCTCATCTGTGGAATGTTCTTCCCTGGAAAATCCACCCGGTGTCTTCATTGTATATATTTAGATGCTAAGTTAAGTCCTTCCTCTTGTTCTTAATTATACTGCTGGCAATTGCCCATACTGGCTGGGGAATTCTGGGAGTTGTAGGACTTTTTTTCTGTTTGAACATGCATAGGATTTCAGCCTTACTGTTAATGTTTTTAATGTTAAATTATTTTGATATTCTTAAACTTGTATTTCTTTTCTTTTGTGTTTGTTTGTTTGATGGCCAGAGGGCATTTGACATTTGGGTGGTATATACATTTAACAAATAAATGAATCCGCACACCTACACACAGACAGTGTGGGGGCAGGCAGGGACAACAGACAGAGAAAAAGTGTCTACATAAGTTATATATGTGTGTGTGTATGTACACACATACATATACGTACCAGCAGAGGAAAAAGCAAATTAAATCTCTATCCTTCAGCTCAAATCATTTTTTAAAAAATCAAAACACCTTTCTGGGAAAGATGGTAAAGATAAAGATAGTCACTCTTTCCCATAAACCATTTGGTTTACATAGCTTATCAATAATCTGTTTAAATATTTTTTTTTCAAGAGGAAACTATAACCCATAAGGACAAACTGAATCTGTAAAAAAACTAGTGTCATATCAAAGTAAGATGATGTGTTATTGAATCAATACAGATGAATCTGAAATTCAAACAACAGAGTCCATATATGAAAGTGAAATTGTTCCCTTCTTGTGAAAGCAAGAGGGAATATCTCTCAATAGAGAATGGACATCTGCTAATTTCATATAATTTCATTTCACCTTTCTGTTTAATGAATAGCACCGTTTTTCCATTTTGCTCTTTGGTTCTGCTCCCATGAAAACAAGGATGGTCCTCATGGGTGCATTTTTAATATAATCAATATTATGAAGCCATCAGATCAAAGAGGCTTAGATAAAGCCAGCAACATAACAGCTACCTAATGAAGCAAAGGGAGTTGCTCAGGAAAGTGCATGTCATCCTTTGTGTAAAGAGCTAAATCACTAGAAATGAAATTTTGTTTCTCTGCTACTTTGCTTCTGGATCGGTAATCTTTTCAATGGCATAGAATGAGAAGGATTTTGTATTATTCCCTAGAGAGCCAAATTAGACAATGCCCTGCTCCAATCAGGATCTGACTGTTTCTTGCCTGGTTCATTTTTGTGCCAAACACTATCCTTCAGTAAAACTCTGCAATGCTAGCATGCCCTGACAATTAGTGATTGAAATATAGGAGGAATTCCATGGTAAATGATTATATATATATATATATATATATAGTGACATTATATCAAACAAGCTAGATGAAGGGGAGCATGCTGAGAATCTTAAATGCTACAGTCTGCAGTCATCTATCATTCCAAAGGAGTTTAGACACCTTGACAGTCATGCAGAAAAGTAATAAATAATGAAGACTTCCATGGCCTAGCAAAGAGGAGGAAAGGAGACACTGGAATTTGAGACTTTGATGATCCCTGTGAAACATTATCTTAAATAACTTGCCTGAAGAGAGCAGCCTTGGAAATATATTCATGCGGAAATCTCTGTGTCGTGGACCTTTTGACAAGCCATATCAAAAGGACTAAGGGGACGAAAAGATGTCAAAACAAAGAGAATTGTTGATTTTGTGTGGTGTGTGCCTCTTAATCTGCAGCACCTGCTCCTGCCATTCAGTTGGTTCTTTGGTAAAATGGAAAAAAGAGGTTCATTGTTCTTGACTTTACTAGAAATCTTAAAATTATCATCAGCAGCAGCACTTATTTATTTTCATTTCCCACTTAATAAACATGTGGTCAATGTAAACCAGGTAAGACTCAAGTAGGGATGTCCTGCATGTGTTTTTTGGATTGTGCAGTTTTGTCTGATCTGGTGTCCATTCACAGTCAGATTTGATTCCCCCCCCCCACCTTATGTGGAAAAATATGCAAATAGTTCTGTAAGAACGTTCACAACGATTTACTAAATTTATGTTAGTATGTAACATTTAGCGTATTGTCCCCCATTCCTTTCAACTTTTCTCCTCGTACATGTTCCAGCATGGCATATATCCCAGCAAAAATGTATGTATTTTCCTGTAAATCACCTTGCATGGATTTCAGGAAAGTTTAAAAAAAAAAAAAAAGTTAAAAGCATACTTTATACTCAAAATGCATTAAGCAGGACAAGACATTGGAGTGCTTCTTTAAATATATACAATAATTTTCTATAGTAATTTCAGAGGTTTAACCCTTTGCTTCCCCCCCTCCCATTACCAATGTACATATCAACAACTGCCACATTATGTTATTGTTTAGATTACCCCAACTCACGGGGAAATATTTATAAGTGAATAAGAAGCACATATTTTCAAGAGAAGCATTTTCATAGAGCCACTGAATTGTTATGCATTGGTTTCTTTATATGTTTTTATGTATATTAAAATGTATAGGTTGCTTTCCAGGCCAAAGGGCCCCCAAAAGCAGTGTGGTGTTAACAAAATGCAATGGTACTGTGGAAAATTCAGGACAGACAAAAGAAAGTCCTTCTATACACAGTGCATAGTTATGGAATTTGCAACCACAAGGTGTGGTGATGGCTAGCAGTTTAGATGGCTTTAAGAGGAGATTCATGGACAAATTCATGGAGGAGTAAGGCTATGATGGCTACTAGATATGATGGCTGTACACTACCTGCAAGATCAGAAGCAGCATGCCTTTGAATAAGTTCCTGGGAGACACCTGTTGCTTTTCTATGGGCATCTGATTGACCACTGTGGAAACAGAATGCTGAATTAGATGGGCCTTTGATCGGAGCCAGCAGGGATCTTCTTATGTTATTCTCTAAATTGCACAAAAACAAACAAAAAGTCAGGTGCAAAATGGAAAATATTTTCAGTAAGTCCATGTCTTGCTCTGCTGGCATGTATTGTACTTTTTCCAAAACAGAACAGAGTTTCTGTTAAATCCCAAATGCCAGTTAAAAATCTTTTGTTTCTAAAAGGAGAACAAGGAAGAACTAGAGATGGATTAATTAATCTATTTCTGGCCTGTGTCAGATTCACATGTATTCAATCATACCATTCCCATGTCATCCAGCAATTTTAAAATAAATAAATGAACATTTGCATTTGTAAAAAATATAACATTTTCCTTAACACCCACATTGTACAAATCCCACCTCTAACATATTCATGTTATACCCATCTTCCCTTAATATGCACATTTTTGTATGCAATTAAGTTCCAATATGCATGTTAGTCCTGGAAGTGTGAATTAAGTCAGCCGGCTTAAAAATGTGGACCACACAAAATCCCCTCCTATCCTTAGGAAGAATGCAGATGTGTCTCTTTATGCAGTGTACCCCACAGCTCTGGAGCCACAACCAAAAAGGTTCTGCTGTTGGCAGAAGCTAATTTCAGCTGCCAATGATGGCATGGTGCAGAGCATTATTAGCACTTAGAGTATTTGGGGGCTCATATGGGAAATGTCATTTTCTGAAATAGCAGGTCCATGAGTATAGGCTTTGAATTGAGCTTGGAAATGTACAATGTGGGCCAGCAGAGCATGACATTAACTTGCTGCCAATAATTTCCATTAAGCACCAAAAAAGTGTTTGCTTGTTTTTTGCTTACTTGCTTGCTTTTGTACAGCTTCAGGAATTTTGTATGAAAAATGAAATGCAATGTAAAGCAACTTCACAGTGAAATGGTGCCAGGTTGATCAAGATTACCCAAGAAGCCAACTTCACTAATGTGCCTCAGAAAACAAGAAATGTCTATGCAGCAAATGGAATATTGCATTTTCCTAAATCAAAAGCTTGCTTAATAATCATAACTAAGTAACCCTATTACACTCCAAATGAATATGAATGACTTTTCCCTAACTCCTTTTTTAGTCATGCCAAATTTAATTACACCATTTAACTGGGTATAAATAAGAAAATAACCATGTGATCGAAAAGAAAAAAAAATTATCGCAGAAGCGTATGTGTTGTGAATGTATGTTAAAGATGGCCTGAAGAAGAAGACAAATAATATGTTAATAAATAATAAGAAGAAATAATACAAACAATTGCACTTCCTTCAATTTTCATATCAATATATTTCAAAACTGTCATAAAATGTGCTGTGTGAGGTAGGAAACTGCTTTGGCTATTGGACAGTATAGAAATGTAGTAAATAAATAAATAAAACATATCTGCTTATATCTAAGATGAACAAATGAAGTTTCTACAAGTTGGTTAAATATAACAACAAATGATCAGTTTGTGTATGTGAGCAAGCCACAGGTTTCTCATGCTTTACTTTCTCCCTTTCTGCTCTTGTGCCCTCCCTGACTTTTGATATCACCACAAATGTGGTATGCCAATGCATCCGAATCAGGTAAACTATAGTTTATCAGCAGACAAGAACTGGAAACCACAATCAAATTTTCATTTCTAATAATGGTTCGGAGTGAAACTGAACAAATGGCCTCTTAAAATTCCCACCCAATTTGTGAGCACAGACATTGGAGGGGCAATGTCACCTAATGTCTCCAAAGAAAGGAGAAATTCCCAACAGTTTCTCACAGGTACGGCTCACCATTGGCAGGGCTTCTTCCATTTTTGCATAAGGGCCTTTGTTTTTTTCATGCTGCCACTGCAAATGGCAACAACATCAACTGTGTTGGCAGTCTGGTCCCCCATTTTGCATCCACCACAATGCAGGTGTGAGGGTGGCAGCATTGTGTCTACCTCCACAAAGAGATGGAGCTACTGCTGTGCCAAAACCTGTCCTCCAACGAGGCTCTTATTTATCTGCTTCTTTCTCAGGGTGCCTTATAATTTATTTTTGTGGTGTTTCTACCAACTGTTTGGTGGCTGAAGATAGTAGGGTGTGTGTGTGTGGTTTCTTTTTTATTGCACATCTTTCCATTGCTTTTCAGCCTCCCAGTGCTTCCTGATTTGAAAAAAAACCTCTGTGGGAGGAATAACCTCATGATGTCTTCCATTGGGCTTTAATTGAAGTGTGGGAAGCCAAGGAAGATGCTGGAGGGATTATTTTCCAATGAAAAACAGGACATTTGTGCACATCACCTAGGTAAGATAAGCACAAGAAACCAAATCCATGAGATTTTTTGAATTTATTTTTCTTCACTACTGAATTTCTTTTTGGAAAATATTTTCTTTTCTACCAAATTGAATGAGAATGGTTTTAAAAAAAGGTGGAAGAAACTATAGTCTACACAAACCATACTTTGCACAGCACAGGGTTTTGGGGAAATGATGGTTTGATGCAAAACCAGAAGACAGATTGGGAATCAGAATGTGCAAGTGAAAAGGGGAGATAGAACATGTGAGTCTTGGAGGGAATCTACACTGTAGCTATGCAACGTTAATGACGGGTAACAACCACTCATTGGGCCACATGACACACTTACTGTTATGTTTTTTCATTGTGATTTCTTACTCCTGTCTTCCGAGATATATGCCGTAGGTTTTTTTAGAATAATCGTTGCAAGAAGGAGCATGTGTCTTTCCTGATCATCGTAGCATCGCTAACTTCATATGTCTGTTATCCAATCACAGATGTGTGGGCATGTCCATGTGTTTTCGGTACCCAAATCCTTAGTATTGCCTTTGGCTATCCTCGTGGTTAGAGTAGGGGCAGATCTAGACATAGTCCTCAAAGCGACCTCCGTTCACCCTAAGTCATCCTCAGAGCACTGCACCCCACCTAGTGTAGATCAAGACTCAGAGGCTCTGGTCGCACCCTCGCTGCTGCCACCGCCCTTTCATCCCAGCCAGTCCTGGGGAGGGAGTGGGGAGGGTTGTAAACAAAAGCCAGCAATTGGGAGAGGGATGCTGATGACACCCAAATATATTTCTCTATGCCTTCGATAACAGCGTCTGCTAAGGATAGTGTGTCTCCTCTGAATGAATGCTTGGAGGCGGTAATGGGCTGGATGAGGAAAAACAAACTGAAGCTGAATCCAGACAAGATGGAGGTGCTTGCTGTCAAAGGCCGCAACCTGGGTTTGGAGGTGTGTCAACCGGTTCTGGATGGGGTTACACTCCCCCTGAAAGACTGTGTTCGCAGCTTGGGGGTGCTCCTGGATCCGTCGCTCCAAATGACAGCCCAGATAGATGCGACAGCCAGGAGTGCCTACTATCAGCTTTGGCTGATACGCCAGCTGCGCCCCTTCCTAGAGTTGGAAGACCTAAAGATGGTAGTGCACGCGCTGGTAACTTCGAGGCTCGATTTCTGCAATGCGCTGTACATAGGGCTACCTTTGTGCCTAGTCCAGAAACTTCAACTAGTTCAAAATATGGCAGCCAGGTTGGTCACCGGTACATCTAGGACTGACCAACCTCGATCTAGACGGAGAGGCGGGTAAGAAATAAATCGTTATTATTATTATTATTATTATTATTATTATTATATCACGCCAGCTTTAAAATCGCTCTACTGGCTGCCAATTAGTTTCCGGGCGAAGTATAAAGTGTTGGTCATTACCTTTAAAGCCCTACATGGTTTGGGTCCAGGTTACCTGCGGGATCGCCTTCTCCCATACAATCCGCCCCGCACGCTCAGGTCCTCTGGGAAGAACTTACTGCGGTCGGCCAAGACTAGGCTGACAACCGTTACCCAGAGGACCTTCTCTTCTGCTGCTCCCAGACTGTGGAATGACCTGCCGGAGGAGACTCGTCAACTTAACAGTCTTTTAGAATTTAAGAAAGCTATAAAGACTGTTCTCTTCCGGCAGGCATATCCAGTGTAATTTTTAGAATGTTTTTAGGATGTTTTTAGGATGTTTTAATGCAGTTTTAATAATAATTGTCATGTTTTTAATTAGTTTTATGTATTTTATCATGTTGTTGTTCCCCGCCTCAATCCAGACGGAGAGGCGGGTAAGAAATAAATTGTTATTATTATTAATTATTATTATTAAAGTGCTGTGCCTGGCAGTTTTGTGGGAGAGGCGTCCAGGGGGCAGAGAGGGAGGGAGGTGGGAGCAGGCGCATCTCCCACAAAACCTCCAGGCACAGCACTTTAAACAAATCCCTTTCCCTATCACTGGCTTTTGTTTACAACCCTCCTCCCTCCCTCCCCAGGACCGGCTGGGATGAAAGGGCAGTGGCAGCGAGGGTGCGATCAGAGCCTCCGAGACTTGGTCTAGACTGGGCAGGGTGCTTTGAGGACTACTTCTAGATCTGCCCCTACTCTAACCATGAGGATAGCCAAAGACAATACTAAGGATTTGGGTACCGAAAACACATGGACACACCCACACATCTGTGATTGGATAACAGATGTATGAAGTTAGCAATGTTACGATGATCAGGAAAGACACATGCTCCTCCTTGCAACGATTATTCTAAAAAAACCTACGGCATATATCTCAGAAGACAGGAGTAAGAAATCACGATGAAAAAACATAACAGTAAGTGTGTCATGAAAAAAGCTGTTTTTATTCCCTTATTCTCCTGTTAATTTTCATTACTTATTGCTCGTGTTAGGTACCAGTTTTCTCCTGCGATACCAGTTACTCACAAGGAGACATGACCTCCTTATCCGTGTAAGAGCACTATCTATTAACAGCAATGCATGGATTAGAGTATTTAAAGTTTGGATGGAGTGTGCAAGGACTTCCTCTGAAATCCTTGCCCTCCTGTTCAAAATATCATTAATCATTTTTAAATAAGCCAAGCAGAGGGTACTGCCAGGAAAAAAAAAGTAGTTGACAGTTCACCAAAAACATTCGAAAATCTGCACTTGCACTTTAAGATTGAATCCTTTCTTGAAGCCAAGGGAAAAAAGAGGGCTAGGAGGAAGTGGGCATGGAAATTATGTAATGAAGAAGGAACACTACAAGAAACGACGTGGAAAAGAGAGAGTGAGACCTGACTTAATGCAGTAAGGATGGGAGAAATTTCATAATGTGACCCAGGACATTTTACAACACAATAATTCCTTATGTTACGATGCTATCTTTACAACGTATAAGTCTATGTGTAGATTGCCCCAAGACTCAGTCATCTAATACCAAACTATAATTTGATGTTATGAGTTTATGTAATTCCAGATCAAGATTAGACAGGATGCTAAACATAGCTTTATGAAATTCTATACTGTCTTCTTCCTGCTGATAGGAATGAGGAATGGCTTCCTGCTTTTCCCGGGCTGGAGACTCTGGGTATTGATACAGACTGACTTTGGCCATGTCTACACCATCCATTTATACTGGGGTCAGCTCAAGGTCATCCCTGTGTGTCCAAACGTTGCACAGGAGATCCTGGGGTCAACTGGGGATGACCACTCGCTTTTCCCAGGATAAAATGAACTACTTTTATCTTGTTGTTTCCCATGGTCCCATGATAAACCCGAGGACTGCGGGCCAGTGCTCCCGGGTCCTCCCTCCTCCCCGCAACAGGCACGGAGCTGCACAGGGTGACTCTGTGCCCATCGGGGGGAGCATTTTCACCATCCCCAGGATGGCTGCCGGTGCGTTTGTTTTAAGGGTTGTTTGTTTGTTTTTTATCTACTTTTTCGCAGGATTGCAATTGCATGACCGACTCCTGCTTAAAAAAAAAACAAAAAAAAACCCGCCACGCTGGAACTTCCCTCCTGACTTCTGGGATGTCATGCTGGTGTGTGCATGCTGGAGGATGATCCCAGAAGCGGGAAAGCCCAGGATCCTCCCCCCCATCCCAGAAAGCCGGTAGGCGAAGATGAGCCATCCGTTTTCTTATTTGTCTCCTGTACCTCTTCAACTGGGCCAACGTCAAGACTAGGCATGGCTAGGCACCTGCTGAGGGCCCACACCCCAGCAGGGACCCGCTGAAAAGAGCTCCCCCTGGACTTGCTCCTCTTCTTCACTGTTCCAATGTTGAAAAAGAGGATGAGGAGCAATAGCAGTTGATAAAAAGGTAGACTCACTGAGGAAAAGGGCTCATTGAGCATGGCTTGCCCCAGAGCCCTCAACGTCCTGGAGCCAGCACTGCCCTCCAATGACCAATTCCACACACTTGAAAATCCAGAGCACAACCCAGCCAAAGTTAAGCACATTTTAGTCTCAGCGATATCAGGGGATGGACAGATTTCTTTTTTCATTGTTCTGAAAGTTTACGATGTCTGGATTCCAGTCCTCCTGAATTCCAGTTCAACTCGAAGAACATCATAAGTTGATCCTAAAATTGTAGAATGCTGAACTGGCCATAGCTTTACTTTGTTTAAATTCACTTGTAATTCACCCCCTATCTTATGGTACCAATGTCCAGATGCATACATAAAACTCTGAAAAACACACAGTCTTATTGAGCCTGTAAATCCAGTCATATCATGATTCTATTTGGTGTGTGTGCGGGGGGGGGGGTTACTGATAAAGGCATGTACTATTGCACATTGGTAAACTCTCTAAAAATAGTGCTTAGCCGAATCCTGCCCCCTATTTTTGGGAACTTTCTCTCTCCCTGCTGAAGAGGCATTGCTTTTTCTGCCTCTTTCGCAGGGAGGGGGAATTCAGAGAATTTTTCTCCTTGGGGAGAGGGCCAGGGTTTCCACATACCTTTTTTAAGTGTAGCCAGTTGCTGAGGTGGCTTCTTCTCATTTTTGTTTTTAGCTTCAAAAAAACCCCAAACCCCCAGTTTCCTCTGCATTTGGAAGATACAAGCAGTTCTAAGTGAATGCTATTGGAGACCATGTGACCTTGCCCTCTCCAATAAGTACTCAGGAAGAACTCTTAGGCTTCTGTAAATGTTGACGGTGTTTTGAAAAAAATTGAAAGACGACCCCTCAACAACTGGCTATGTTTAAAAAGGGATGTGGAAACCTGTCCCCTCCCCAAGGAGAAAATTCTCACCTCTCCTAGCCTCTTTCACCTGTGTTTTCATTCTCCCCCAGCCCACCCCACGAAATGCCAAAAATGGAATGGTCGGAATTTTCGGCCCAGCGCAACTAAAAAAGCAATCTTAATATCAAAGTCCAAATTCTTGCAGAAAAGTTGAGGCGCTCCCTCACTATAATGAGGCATGACCTGTAAATGTTGGTCTCTGTGTGAGGAAGCTCTCTTTCATGTTTTTTTCTAGAAAATCATGTTTATTCATTGTTTTTAGGTGTCATGCATCTTTCTTCTAGATTACCTAGAAGAAGAAAAATTAGGATGATATGGGTGAGAAATAATGTAAGTTAATATCTAGGCAGCTAATACCTACAACAGAATAAACAATAATTCTGTAAATTAAATATATCTATGATGACATGTATGTGTGTATTAGAAATGTGCATTGATAACAGCATTGTACTTGGTCCCTGATTTGGTGTTTCAGAAAATTGCCTGATTCTGCTTGGTCCGATTCAGAGGCCATCCAGATTGAGTAGGGTGCTGAATGCAAGTCACGATTCAGAAATCCGGAGCTTCATGCCTCTCACTGACTGTCACTGAAAAGTTTAAAATTGGCTATATATATTTCCCCCTGTTTGTCAGACATGGATGACATTTGCAAGCATAGTAGACCCATAGGAGTGGATAAAGGTAAGAAAAAAATAGGTCCAGTGGTTCATGTGCTACACAACTTTCTATTTTGATTTATTTTATGGGAACTGCCAATAACTTTTTTTATTTCTTGGCAGAATTGAATGAAGATTGCAGGGATATTTTTCTCTTCTAAGGGGATCAAGTCTGCCATGTTCAAGATGAATAGACACAGGAGTTTTAGGCCCCCTCCACAAGGATGCGCTTTTGCGCCCGGTTCGGCGATTATGCGCATTATCGCGGAAGCGCATTTACTCCTAATCCCTCTGCACGGGAGGCGGCGAGAGGCGGCGAAGCGCATTAATTGATGTCCAAAAAGCGCTTTACAAGTAGTTAATGCGCATAATCGCTTGTTCACACTGCGAAAATGCGCTTTAACGGCCGGAGCAAAATAAAAGTCGCTATTTAACGCGCATTCGATAATGCGCATTATCGCGGAGATAACGCACCTGTACGCCCGTTTTGCGCTCCGCTGGTGTGGAGGTAAATTTTTTAATGAGCCTTCAAAGAGCATTAAACCTCTCTTGTGGAGGTAGCCTTAGTGCCAGAGCAGCCTGGTTTTGGATAGCTTGGAGGGAAGCCGATTTTACCTTGGGAAGCACCAGAAATGAGGTTATCCCAACAAAGGGCACACCTATCTTCCTATGCTCCTTGTGGAACATTCTTCTGAAAATGACAGATAGCATAAAGGTGGCCCTAAGTAAGAAAATTACAACATTTCAGAAGTATAGGTACAGCAGTTTATGTGACATGAGAGTCTTCAATTTGGGGGAGGGTGAGTAAATTGCTTTTTCCTCCCTTCCCCCTATGTTTGTGTGAGGACGCAATTTGTATGGAAACAGCAGACATCATGTTGGTATCTCCAGGCAAGGTTTCAGAAGGAAATGTGCAAGGCTAGGGAGTTATGATGGAAAAAGAGTTTAAATCTTCCCCCTGCCCCTATAGAGAACCCTGATGACACTGGAAGAATGACAATCTCATGGTTCCATCCTTGCCATCCCTCGAAGCACAGTAATTGGAAAGTTCCTGGAAAAATGTATCCTATGAGTAGAAGGTGGACTAGTCTGTCATTCAACCACCTCCCCACATCAGCATTTAGCGAAAGAAAGCAAAAAAATGCCATTTTTAGAGATACACTGTCTGCCTTTCTAATGTTGAATCACAGATGATGCCTCATGCACAATGTAGATTTGGGCAGTTTGGAAGGAAGCCCATTTTACCTTGGGAAGCACCAAAAATGGTCCAATGCACAGCCATAGTGTATTATTATTATTATTATTATTATTGTTATTATTATTATTATTGCACTTTTATCCCACCCTTTGGTCAAAAAGTGAAATCCCCAGCCCAGTTGGGCGGGGGATGATATTTGCGGGTGTGGGGGGGGAAGAGACGAGGTAGATGCTCCTGATTGGAGCATCCATATGGGGCCACTGGGCAGGGCAGGGCCGAGCGGCTTAAATAGCCGGCTAATCGGGCCTGCCCGCCCTCTTCGTTCTTGCGCAGCTCGGCTCCACTCCAGTGCGGCTGGTCTGAGCGCGCGGATCAGGCCTTTAGGCCTTGGCACGAGGCGCGCGCGAGCAGCTGGGAGGCAAAGAGGCGCGGAGCCGAAGGACTCTTGGACCCTGCAGGCGATGGTCCATTTGGGGCTGTGAGCCCCCAGGTTTGAGGGGCAGGCCGGCTGCCCCCCCCCCCCCGAGCGGAGGAAAAGGCACGTTCGCGCCGATAGCAACAGGGGAGGGCCAGTCTACCAGGCCTGGGAGGGCCTGTCTACCCGGCCTGGGAGGGCCAGTCTATCCGGCCTGGGAGGGCCGGTCTAACGGGCCTGGTGGATCTCCCTCACGCTGGCTGGAGCTGGGCTTTAATGCTGCCGGTACATGGGGCTGGCGGGGGTGCATGGGGGCAGCCCTCATGTACACACCTCTCCCCTCCCCCTCTCTTGGTGGGGACAGCGGGCGACGCGAGTCTTTGCCCCTCTTGGCCCTCAGGCCACATTAGGTTTCCTCCTGGGTGGGGGCGGTGTTGGCTCTCCTCCGGAGCGGGGTCCTTTCGGCGCCGGGTGCGCGGGCAGCGCGGCCGTGGGGTCTAGCGCCCCTCGCTTGCATAATCACCTCCTCTCTTCTTAGGGCACTCCCCACCCCTTCCGGGGGGAGGTGGATGGAACGAGCCGGAGGGTGGGTTTGTTTTGACTTACCACACTGGGGTAAGGGCCACTGCGATCCTCCGGGCTGAGCGACAGGCTGGGGCGGCTCCACTTGCCAGGGCATAGCCCTGTCCACGAAGTTTCAGCGGGAGTAAGCTAGGGAACCGCCCACCCCACTGTACATTCCAAGGAACATCTAGAAGTTATTCTTAGTTTGGCCACCGGGTGGCACCAGTGCACTGTGTCATTCTGCATTCACAAGTAATTATATAGTTTAGCCACTGGGTGGCACCATTGCACTACTTTATTGCCACGTTCACAAGTAATTTCTTAGTTTAGTCACTGGGTGGTGCCATTGCATTGCTTCATTGCTACAATTACAAATAATTCTTTAGTTCAGTACCTAGGTGGTGCCATTTCGCTACTTCCTCACAGATCTCATAAGCTAGTGCTGTGAGCGCCGACACAGGCTGGTGGGCCTCGGGCCCATTATTTTGGGGGGCGAAGTGCAGGATTGAGACTGCAGACTAGCTGCAGCATATTAATTTTAAGTATCATGGCACCAAAGAAGAGTCTAGGGGGACGAAAAGGAAAAAGGGAAGGCCCCGCGGCCACCGGCTTAATGGCCCAGCGTGAGGAGTGACTCATCCTCCGACGAGGAGATGAACCCCAACCTGGCCATTATTCTGGCAAGACTCCAAGCGTTGGAGGAGGGGAGGGGCATTCCCCCTAGCATGCCGGCCCCGGCTCAGAAGGTTTCCGTGGTTACGCCACAGCGGCTGACCAGGAAACAACAATTAGACGCTGTTTTGTCGTCCATTGCCCTTAGACTGGACACGATGGAGGCTTCTTCCAGCCAATCGTCAGTACGGCAGGTTCATGCAACGCGGGTGCCACGGGACGCACAGGCCACGTCTTGGCAGCAAACAGGACCCTCGCCGTTTCCTCCAATGGCAGGCCCGAGTATTTCAACACAGGGACAAGGTGAGCAGCTTGCCGGCACCACGATTGCACCTGGGCAGGCCATGAGTGCCTTCCCGCCTTGGGGATGGTACCCATGGATTCCTGGCATAACATTCACTACATCTCACGTGGGGAGTTCATTACCAGGAACGCCTCACACAATCGCTCCGCTTCCATCTCCTCCGGGGGAAGTCGGACCGTTGGAGAGCGAAAGAGCCAAGGGGTGTTAGATACAATCTCGTCATTGCCATCCAAGCAGTACGGTAAGTGACACCAGGGAAACATCGGACGTACCAGCAGGAACATACCCACAGGCACAAAGCAGGGCAACAGCAAGTGCAGCAGGCACACCAGTGGGGGAGGCGTCTGCCTTAGCAGATGTCATCTGCGATGGCAGCTTGTGCTGAGGTCAGGCAAGGCACGGTGGACGCCACAACATCATTTAATTTACAACCCAGGGATCCTTTGGCAGGAGCGGAAAGAGAGGCTATTCCCACTGGGAACACGTTGGCTCCCCTAGGCTATCACCTATTGCTGGCGACCAGGGAAAAGATTTTAAAAGGGGAGTTTATGGACATACTCTCACTATTCAGGGAATCGGAGAATGTGGACAAGGATGAAGCAGTGGAAAGGGAGGCGGAGAAGCTTCACAAGAAGCGAGTCGCCAGAACTTGGGCAAATTGTTGCCGTTTTTTTTGACATATATGGGCGTTGTTCAACAACGCTTCCCTGCCAAGGGGCACATCCTCACAAAATACCTCGATATGATTTATCGGGCGTATAGGGAATACGAGGGCGGGGCCTGGCTGGCTATTATGAGTCTTCCCGTAGAAAGGCCGCCTTCAACCGCACCCTACAGTGGGACGTCAAGGATAATGACTTATGGCTGCAATTCATGACACTGGCCACACTGGGTCTGGGAGACCAGTGGACAGCGGTCACCTTTTGGATAAGCCTCAACCCGTCAACACCTTGGGCGGGTTGGCGGGGCGGGGGGTTCAACCCCGCCGGCCCTGCTGGTAATTTCGTTCACGTGGCTTGTGTACGAGAGCCCCCTGCAGATACAGGCATGAGTGCCTTGTTTGTGGGGGCATCCACCCCACACATAGCTGCCCATCCGGTAAGAGGGGTGGGGGCTCTTTCAGAGGGGGACCTAACTTTTAAAAACCTGGGGAGGCTGGAGGACAACAGCCGCCTCCCAAAGGGCCCCAGCCCAGTTAGGCTTGAACCCCTTCGGCAATTATTGGCACGATACCCTGTTAAGGAGGATGCCATGTACTTAGATGCCGATTTTACCTATGGTTTTGAAGTCAGTTCTGGGAGGGTGCTGGGCCCCTTCGATAAACCACCTATTCCCAACCTGCGGGTGTCCCCTCTGGGCATAGTGCCATAGAAGGCACCTGGGGAGTACAGGTTAATTCATAACCTGTCCTTCCCCAAGGGAGCGTCAGTGAATGATGCCATCCCAGAGCATTTAAGCTCTGGAAGATACGCCTCATTTGATTCGGCTGTAGCATTAGTGCGCAAGAGCTGAGCGGGGGCATTGATGGGCAAATGTGCCATAAAATCTGTGTTTCGCATATTGCCCATTAATCCCGGCAACTTAATCTGTCAGGATTTTGTTTCAAGAAACAATTTTACGTCAATAGGGCATTACCCATGGGATGCTCCATTTCGTGTGCCATGTTTGAGAGGTTCAGTTCATTCTTAGAATGGGCATTGTGGGACAGGACTGGACTCGAGGACGTGGCTCACTACTAGGATGATTTTACTCATTGGGCCTGGGGGATCTAACCAATGTCACTTCCTGATGCAGCAGTTTCAGGAGTTGGCCAACGAGTTGGGGGCTCCCTTTGGCACATGAGAAGACAGAGGGCCCTGTGACCACCCTCCGATACCTCGGAATCGAGTTAGATTCTGTGGCACACTGCGGTAGTTTGCCTAAGGACAAGCTGCAGACACTTCTTAATAAGCTTCAGGTTTGATTGGCTCACATAAAGCGACACTGTTCCAATTGCAAGAGATCGTAGGACAATTAAACTTTGCCTGCCATGTCTTCGCACCAGGGTGAACCTTCATTCGGCGCTTGTGCGGGGCCATGCAGGGCCTTCACTCACCACACCATAGGGTCCGTGTGTCGACCCAGATGCGGCAAGACCTGACCATGTGGGTTTCATTCTTAAACGATGATAACGGTGTGTCCTTTTGGCGACACGACCTGCTTCTCGAGGCCGAGATGCAGGTCCATTTGGATGCTTCTGGCGCTCTGGGATTCGGAGTAGTTTGGCAGGATTGCTGGTGTGCTGAGAGATGGCCCTTGGATTGGTTGACTAATGGCATTTGTGGAGATTTAACATTCTTTGAATGCTTTCCCATTTGTGTGGCAACGCACATCTGGGTGGTGGAAATGGCCAACTCGGTAGTCCACGTCTGGTGCGACAACCAGGCCATGGTGCAGGTGATCAACACGCTGACCTCACATAGCCCCACAGTGATGGGGCTTGTCAGGGTGTTCACTTTGCATTGCTTGTCACATAGCATTTGGTTCAGGCATGGCACGTGCCGGGGATCAAGAACGATATTGCTGACGCTTTATCGCGTCAGCAGGTTCAGAGTTTCCGGGAACTGGCTCCTTGGGTGTGGCCACTGCCGGAAACGATGCCAGCAACGCTCTGAGAAATTGGAGGGTCGACATAGAGCAGGCCATGTGGCAGTCGGTGGTGCCTAGCACCGGGGCAGCCTATAGCAAGACAGGTAGGCAGTTTCAGGAATTCCTGACCACCCACAATTTACGGGAGCACTGGCCAATTCCGGTTGACCAGATATTGCTATTCTGCGCTGCATTGCGCCGGACCGGGTTAGCGGCAAGCACCATAGGGGGCAAACTAGCCGCTTTATCATTGTTGGCTAAAATCCGTGGTGTAGCGGATTCAACCACAGATGAGAGAGTTAAACATACCATCAGGGACTGGTCTAGAATGTCGCCAAGAGCCCCAGATGCGAGGATCCCAGTATCTCCCGAAGTTTTAATGGGACTACGGATGGCTTGGGTTGAGCTATGCTTTTCAAATTATGAGGCTCTGCCTTTTCATGCGGCCGCTGTGACGGCGCTCTTTGGAGCCTTGAGGATTGCTGAACTAGTAGCAGTATTGAAAATGGATAGCACGGGCAGAGCACTACAGTATAGGGATGTAACCTTCTTGAACTTGGGAGTCACTATTAGGTTACAACATTCTAAGATGGATCAAAAGGGAAAAGGGGTGGACATTGCCAATTTTCCCGCACCACTGACGGAACTATGCCCAGTATAAACGTTAAGGACATTCCTCGGGGAAAGGGGAGTGACTCGGGATTCCTCTTTTGTCATATGGACGGATCTCCACTGACCAAGTATCAATTCTGGTCGGTGACAAAGCGGGCTTTAAGGCACTTGGGTCTCCCGGTAGATCTGTTTGGGACTCATTCCTTCCGAATAGGCGCTGCATCGACGGCAGCCAGCGCGGGTTCTCTCCCACACAGATACAAGCTGTGGGAAGATGGCATTCCTCAGCCTTTAAGACCTACATTAGAAAGTTTCCGGGGAGGTAGTCGGTTTGTTCGAGTTGCTGACATGCCCATGTTTGCTTATAGATACCTGGAGAAGGCAGACCCCAGTGAGAGTGATCATATGCGGATACAGCATGGTCTTTTGGGCCGGCCGGCGAGCGTCCTCCTCCAGCTTTGGAATCCAGCTTGGGTTGAGTCACTGTGCGTCCATTCTTTGGCTGGGCAGACGCAGCATGCGGTGGGAGCGGCTTCTTCCCACCTTAATTCAGCAGCGTGCCTGTCATCCCCCCCCCCTCGAATCCTTATGATCCATTAAGGGGGAACGATTTGGGCTTGCTGAGAGGCAAGGCCCTGATTCTGCAAGCAATGGCCAATTGGGAAATCATTCGGCAGCATGGGCCCGGCGTGCTGATCATGTGGCCATGCTTGTTGCCCAGGCTTGCCTGGAAGAGAGGGTGCGACCCTCTGGCGTTGGAGCCCAGGTTTGCCTGGAAGAGAGGGTGTGACCCTCTGGCGTTGGAGTGTGCCCGCAGGAAAGTAAACTCCGAAATGTTTAAGGAGTTATCCAAATATGAGGATGTCGGTATCCAGCATCCTGACATCTTGCGTTCCCGGAGGGAGCTGTACCGTCCGGATGATGTACATCTTTCAGACTGCGGCACTGATTCGTTTCGGCAGATCTGCAGAAGGGTTTAAGGGAAGCAATAGAGGCCAGATGAGGGGGGGAGTGACTAATCAAGTGGCTTGTCAGTCCCCGTGGCGGTAGGTGCAGGCATCCTTAGGGTCGTTGAGGTAAAGGATAATACCTGACGCCCACATCTGGGAGTCCTGCGGCACCAGATCATGGGAATAAGGTTTACCTTTGGGGCCAACTCTACTCACACACTCGGAGCCCCGTGGCATGGGTGTTGGGACAAAGGAAGGCCTCCCAACCCCATATGGGGGAAGACCAAGGGGTGGCGAACCTGTGCTGCCACCTTGAGGTCAGGGAATTGTTCGCCCATTCCTAAGATTTGGCCTGGAAGAGGCCAAGAGAGGATGCCCACATAGGTTTTACCCCTTCTGCGGATCTTGAATAAAAGTGGCCCATTTTATACCCAACTTTCTTGTCTCGACTCTTTATTTGCACCCTATACCTCGCAAAGGCTTTCAAGGCAGCTTACAAAAATAATTCTTAAGACAGTCCCTGCCCACAGACTTACAATCTAAAAAATATGACACAAAAGGAAAGGAAATTGGGAGGAGGAAAAAGCAAATTTAGGCACTTAGTTGCAAAGTTCTGAAGGTCATGGACACAGTAGAAGGGCTGCCGCTTTCTTTCCCTCTAATAGTCTCATACATATATAAAAAGGTGCTTAATATGATCACTGAAAATGTGGTGGTGATCGCCAGCTTAAGAATACTTCGTGAGCTGCCCATCTTCAATCCACTCTCATCTGACTGTTTCACCATATACTCATTTCCCTGTTGGGCATTTCAACAATCTCATCATGTGCTGACAGAAGCATGAATGAGTTATCACCATGAGCCCAGACGTTGGAGGAGTTTGCCATGATGATTGCAAAATAGATGACGATGACGATGATTAACGATGATGATGATTAATGATGATATTCCCTAGAAATTCCTCAGATCACCAAGCAATACGTTCATCGAACAATGCATGCATTACAGTAATACACTCAACATTGCCTTTATTACCTAGAATATAGAAACTCGAACGGGCATTGTTCTGATCTCTTTTATGCAGACCATCTGTGGATGTTCTGATTATCTTCTGGCTACCAGAGGCTTTCCCATTCACTACAATGCCAGAAAAGGCAAGTAATGGGATATTTTGTTTTTAGCTTTGCAAGTGCATGTAGAAAAAAACTTTGGAACAGGGCAGGTGACTATGACAAATTGCAAGGTGTATCTCTTCAAGCCGTTACAGTAGTTACGTAGTTATAGCTAATCTTCTGTTTTCCTTCAGGTATATTACGGAGCACTTACTGTGCCATAGCTGAAGCTTCAAACACAAGAATGAAACAAAGTTTGGCATAGTATGTAAAAAGTTAATTTTAATAGGCTTTTGTCAAGGGAGCATATTTATATCATCCAACCAAATATGAATACTCAATTATGTTCAAGTTTAAATCCATGTGGAAACATTGAACTTTAGAAGGTAAGCTTGTTTTCTAGTGGGTACTGAGATGAGTGAGGCAATACCCCTTTGGAGACAATAAGATTTGCTTGCAATATATGTAGAGGATGATATGGATATTACACTCTAAGAGCATAAAGAAATAACATTCTAAAAGCAAACTAGCCACGTTCATTTTAATTAGCTGGCACCTAGCAGTGGCTTGTGATAATGCATATGAAAAGATCATTCACACCTAGATATCTACAAGCTTTCTTTCACACTGATTTAGGGTGTTTTTTTGTTCTATCTATGTGACTCCCAGGGGGTGTATAACAAGTCCCTAGGTGACACTGTGCTATTTCTAAGAACTTTCAAGTCTGTCTATCTGACTGTAACTTCGCACCCTGGATAATTTCATCTCTCTTAGAATTCACCTGTCATCTTTCTCTTCTTGCCACTCAATTCTCCTTGGAGACAGTCTCTTTTTTATTTTTAAAACTGATGTTCTTAGGAAGTTTCTTTGCTGCACAGTTATTTTCTTCTTCCTGGGCATTAACAAATCCACAGCCCAGCATTTTTGGCTGAAAAAAAGATGCTTATGTTTTTATAGGTACCCTCAAGACAGAAAAGTAAATATTTTAATCCAATCTATTTTTTGTATCCTAAGTAAAGTTTGAATTTACTAGAGAGTGATAAATATGAATAGAAATTGTTGTTTACCTGCTGCAGGCATTTATATCTCCATATTTTAATTCTGAATATCTTTAACTGGAAAATTTCATTCAGTATGACTCAGATCATATTTTCAAATGTTAGTTCATATATAAATATAAATACAGATTCAGAAGATCGATTGATTGATAGATAGATAGATAGATGGCAGACACAGACAATATAGATATGTTAACTGTTTTGGAAAATGTAGGCAGTAGCGTACATTATCATATTGGTTAGAAATTCATTTTCAACTGCTGCAGGACTTCTATTATGATCTTAGTTCTTTCATAGCATTATCCAATTGTACAATCTATAACTAAAGCAACAAATCTAGATATCTTGAGGGGATATGAAATATGATTCCAGATAAACCTACGGTGGTAGACTTTTTAAAAGTGCTTACAGAGAGCTTGTATAACATACTGGCTAAGGGAGTTTCTGGCTGAAATCTCACCTATGCCATAAATTCACCAAGGGCCATAAACAACCCATTATCTCTCAAGCTTCGCCCACCCAGCCGCTCACAATCTATAATATTGGGACAATAATATTGACTAGTTGCCACCAACATTTGAGGAGAGGTTCTCCCATAGGCACACACCTCTTCTTGCTCATGAAAACAATCAGATCAAATGCAGCACTCTTCACCAGCTCTTCATGCAGAGCTGTGTTTTCCCCAATTCTGCAAATCACTGTTTCTGCTTCTTCCTTTCCTGGCTTGAAGCCAAAAAAAGCTTACTTTTGGGCAGGTAGAGTGGCCACAGCAGGTTGTTGTGAGGATTAAATGGAAAAGAGTAAGACTATGTAAGCTGCCTCAGGTTCCTTGCAAGAAGAAAAAAGGTGTGATAGAAATGTGATAGAAATAAATGTATTTTTTCCCACTAAGATTTATGACTACAAATCCCATCTAGAGATGGATGAATCTGACAGTTTCATTTTCTCTCAGTTTCTCACTTTTCCAATCTTAAATTTGGTTCCAAACATTGAGACTTTTCCTTTTTTAAACAAAAAGTTGGCATGAAAATTTGTACACACTTTAGTGTGCATTTCTCTTAATGTGTGCACTTCTATACACATTTTTGCTTAATATACATATTTTTAAAAGCCAGTTTCTTAATATTATGCATGTTTGAATATTTCTATTTCATTTCTGTGGGTATTTACCTCTAATATATGCATTCTTGTAGGCATTTTTGATTGGAGAACTCCATTGCAAAATTCTGGAAGTCTGAATTTTGAAGGATAACTGAGTTTCGGTTCACATGTTGTTTGAAAGTGCAGCATTAGATAAGTTCAAATTAAAATACGAACCAAACAAATTTATCCCCATCTCTATTCCCAATATCCTCAGCAGGAAAATGACACACGTTTAGCTCAAAATGTTTAACCACCATGGCTTAGCATGTTGTCTGAACAGCCATGCTAAGCCATGGTGGTTAAACATTTTGAGCTAAATGTTATGACTTAGTGTGTCATGTCAACCATTCTTAACCATGGTGACTACAAAACCTCAGTTTAAACACAGTGGCTGAATTCGGACAACACGATAGTCAATGGTGGGGTAATAATCAACTTTACAGTTGTTCTTCTAGGGGGTACTCCCCACAGAACATGGTACTAGATAATCAACTGTGATGTGGATTAGGATCAGCGCTGAGTTGACTATGGCAGCATTCGGACAACATGATAGTCAATACAACTGATGATTGTTCCCCCCCCCCCAGTTGCTTATTGTGTCGTCCGAATTCAGCCACTCTCTAACCATTTACTGTCTTAGCGTGTCCTTTGAACAGGCACACTGTGAGTCAGAAAGTCTTTTTCCTTAGTGGAAACAGCATGCACAGGATCACCATCCTGCCAAGAATGCTGTAACTTGGAGTCTTCAGTGCGGAAAAAACACTCTGCTACAGTTGCCACCTTTCCCTTTCCATTCACCTATAGAAAGGTAAATTTCTTTGTCTTCACACAGGGGAAGGGGGAAGCAGAGGTGTGAGCAGGTATATAGTTGCTTCTCAAATGCCATTAATGGCTTTGTTCACAAGGAGCACACACAAATCCTCAACCCCCCTCAGGGTGAACACAAGAATGTGGTTGCTTCTAATAATGTCATGCTTTATGGGGTTGTGATGGTATGTATGTTGAGCACAAGAAAGAGTGTTGTTATTACTACTGTCATGTCCAAAGTAAAAGAAATATTAGAAATGATAAAGGAATGCTCCTGAAGAAAGCCTGAGTAAATTTGGAAAAGAAAACTGATCCCCCCAAAAAAGAAGATTTACATTCTTATTATTGAACTAACTATCTAATTAGTGTACATATCATTGAATAAAAAAACTTAAGTACTAGGTTACCTAAGTTTGCTATGCAAATAAATAAATAACTGCTTGTGACTTGCTTTAGCAACTTGGCTCTAATTAACTGCTAAATAACTCATGCACCTCTATTTATCAATTACAATCGAATTGTTCTTTGCTACAGGGTGCACTATTATTAGCTCAGCTTTGTCTCTGTGTATGAATGAATAGCTCTCTTCTAGTCCACTGAGACTTTGGCCTCATTCTGGCTAAAGCTGATCTACACAATACCAAGATTTTTTTTTGATTTTTTTTTTAAAAGCTGGAATAAAACCAAAAATAGAAGTGCATTTAGCAGTCTTGGATGGAACAACCTATACTTAGTAAGATGCTTGTAAACTTGCAGACTTCTGCAAAACCTCTGGAACCTTTTGTACACTTTCCAAAGACCAACAGGCTTGTCTGGAACTCTCTCTGGGGAATGAGATGACTGCTGTTCTCCTAAGTGCTTATTATTTAGAAACAAATATTCCCTGCTCTCTAACAGAACAATTTATGTGAACAATTGCCCCTATTAGCCTCTTCTCAGGTGATCCATTTTAAATATCCTCAAGGAATGATGGGGTGTCGGGGAATCTACAGGAAAGAAGCACAAGCATGCTTCAAAAGGTATTTGCAGAAAAACCACCTGCATATGAAACACGTATTTAATTCATTTTACTTTGATCTCACTCTTTGTTCCTAAAAACAGCTAACACAGAGCTCTCATGCAGCATTCTATACAGAAGATCCTCAAACCCAGGGGCAAAACCCAGCCTTCTTGAGGTCCCAGTCCTGTCCTCCAACATTTCCCAGATGTCCCCACCCCTTCCCATGACCCCACCCCCTTTTCCTGACCACCATTTTTTTGGTGGTTTTCTGGCTTTTGTGCAGTTAACCCATTTTTAAAGGTTGAAATGCCTGTCCTAAGTGCTTTAAGCTACAGTATGATATTACTTTTGCCATTTTGACCCTGCCCCCTTTTGGCTTCAACCCCACCCACTACTGAAATGCAACTCCCAAGAGCTTCTCCAAAATGAAATTCAGCCCTGAGGCTGAAAGAAACATAGTGTCAATGGTTGACCTACTGAGAGACCTTAGCAATGCCAAGGCATTGCAATGCCTCGAACTATTCTCTGAGCCCTTCGAATTATTCTCTGCTATATGTCCCACCTTATCTAAAAGGATCCCAAGAGGAGCATGTGAAGAATGAGCCAAGATGGCTACAGTCTTGCTAAGAGAGGCGAGGTCTGGCCTGCTTTGCAGGACTGGGGCATCTTGGCTGAGAGAGGAAGAATTCTGAAAAACAAGCTCTACAAAAACGGTGCTGCTAGTTCCCAGTTGCTGCATTTGGACCATTATCTCTGGGAGGCAAGGCACACAAGGTTGGCCTTAATTGGAAGTAGGCGCTGAGAGTTTTCAGCTGTGGGACAGTGGTGCTTGAAGGGACAGGGTTCCAACTGAGAGCCAAAAGGGCAGGAGGACTAGGGATTGGCCTAGGCCAATCACGGCCCAAGCCGGCCTAAAAGGGATAAATAGTATAGCAACAGGGGGATGTCATTTTCTTTTGGACCAGACAGAAAAGTGAGAGGATTCCTGAGAAGCGAGGTGACAGCTTGGGAATTAGCTAGGTTTTATTGTTTTAGTGTCTGGCTCATTCCAGGGAAAGACTTGCTACCTTTGGGTGTGATTTAGAGTGGTTAATGGGTTTATTGCTTGCTGCTAAATTTTCTACCTCACTTCAATGCTTCCCTCCCATTCCTCTTCCCTCCCCCCTCATTCCGTGTCTGTGCTTTAAGGCTAAATGTTTATCTGAAGTCCTACATGATTTGTTTTAAGTGCGTTTTAATAAATTGCCTCAGTCCCTAAATGTGTGTGGTTATTTCCAGAGGCTGGCTGTGGCCACTTGGCATTGGGCTAGGGAGGTGGGCTTTGGGATACCAGATCATGAGTCCTAGGCCTACCTTGTAGAGAGGACTGGTGAACTCCTGCTTCTCTTCACAGAGCAAACATCTCTCAGGTTGCTTAATTCAGAGAAAGAATTGTGTTAAGTGTCTTGAAACCATTCTCTCAGCCCTTGAGGTTTTCTGTTTCATAATAATAATATTGTGGGATTTGCTGTTACATTTCTGTGAAAAGGACTATCAGTGTGTGTTTGTCCTAAAGCAATACTTGGTCAGACCCTTGGACTTGACAAAGGAATGTTAATAGCTTTGGATATTCAGGAGATGTTTCTCAGTGGAAGTTTGTGAAGAAACTGAGGTAAAACTGAGGTAAAAGCGTAACTGTGAGCCTATCTACACACGCAGGATAGTTTTGAAAACTATATGGAGTGTGTCCTGGGCCCCAACAGTTCTCAAAACTGTTATAAACTGTTTAAAACTGTTTTAAACCATTTTAAAGCAGTAGTGTAGATAGGCTCTGTTACGTTTTGTTTCAAGAACTGAGGCTCTGTAAAAAAAAAAAAAAGTATGCTGTCAGTGTTTACTTGAGGCTTGTGCCTGAGGAGAGTTATATTGCAAATATGGTGTGCTGGCAAAATGCCAGTTACTGTTACCACAATTAAGGACAAAAAAGTTTTGCACCCTGGAAATTCTCATTACTCACTGAGGTGGAGTGAGCATTAAGAGAGATGGTGCAGAACCTGTCCCCTGATTTCTGCTGAGTTTTCTGCTGTTTCACCCCATGGCTTGATTGCCCAAGGAAATCTTGGGTATGCCTAGAAAAACTGCGGCACAAAAAGGCTGCAAAGAACTGACAAACTTTCTCCTCATCTATTCAGGGAGTTTCTTCACTGCAGAGGTGAGATTGGGAAGGGATTTTAAACCAGTCGTCAGTTCATTTCTAAAGTAAAGAGAGATTCTCTCTAATGTCAAGCTTGTCACTTTTGCCACTGTTCTTTGCAATCTTTGTGTTGGGGACCAGATAATGTGCAACATCTTGATTATACTGGAAGAAGAAGAATATGAAAAGACCACAAAATGCAACATTGAAACTGAACAGATAACAACTTCCAACCACTGGAGCATTTCCCTAACCGTACAGGTGAAATGACAAGGGCTTTTTAAACCCATCGTCAATTCCGCCTTCATGGTGAAGGAAATTCACTGGACTTGCTGCAGAACTCAGAGGAAAGCTTGTCAGCTTTACTCTTTGCAGCCTTTCCACATAATTCTCTGAACTTAAGTAAGCTGACCGCAAAGGCTGCAAATAGCCCTAGTGAAGCCTGCAGTAGGGAGAAGTCCCTGGGGAGGTGAAATTGACAAGGGATGTCACTGCTACAGAGAAGGGTCTTCAAGGCACAATAGTGATGGGCAATAGGGAAAAGGTATATTTTTCAATGCTGTGTAGCCTTTACACACAATTGTGCAAGAAGTTGCACATCCAGCTGCCCTTATTAACACCACACACACACACAAAGCCTAAGCAGCATGTGCAAGAATTTGTACATGCAGCTACTGATATTCCTGATAGAAATTAAATTGGACATAAGGAGGGTTGCAATATCTGAATTGGAAATTGAACCTGATGGACTAGAGCAGCATCCCTAATACTAACTATGGAAAAATCAAGGCCATTGTATGACATGATTTGTTTAAAACAACTTAAACCTTGCTTTCAATATGTGTGGAAGTGCAGCCTTTCTTGTCCACAGGCAAGTTTCATCAGAAAGACAAGAGCCCATCCATTCAAACTGTTTTATGATGAGCTGTGGATACCGATGTACAAATATACCTGCATAACATTTTGGGTATGAACGCAGCTGGCATCTGAGGTTGGCACACCTGCCAAGGCCCACATGTCAACAGGGGCCCACTGCCAACTCTGGAGCCCCTGGGCCTGCTTTTTCTCCTTCTTGCCATCACTGCTGTTTATCTGCCACTTCTAAAAGTGAGCAGGGACAGAAGCAAATAGTGTCAGCATCTTCTGCCCCTCATTCTGCTCTCCCCTTTGGACTGCTGGGAAGATTTGGCTCAAGGGGGGGGAGACCCTGTTGCAAAGGGGCAACAGTTACACCAGCGAACAGTGGGTGGCCCCACAGGAGGGGACCACTGAGGATAGATTAGAACCAACACTGGATAGGAAATGGACATGTAACTAAATTACTCAATTGTTTTAGATTCATGCAAGCAGAGTCATTATCTTTTGTTTACCACTTGCATGTATTCTAATAGACATAGCCATGATTTATAGTTATGAATTCTTTTATCAATTTTTTATTATACATTTCAACGAAATGAAACGAAGCAAACAATCAAAGCTACATACTTTAAAGGCCTCACTTTCAAATATTACAATAAATAGTAAAACATTATTTTTTTAAAAAAAGGAAAAAGGAGTAAATTACACATACATCAGTAAAAACAAATATCCAAATATAAGTCCATTCATGAATGGCGAGTATATACCACTCTTTCAAATATCACTAGCGTTGTTAGGTCTTCAATCCATTGCATTATAGGCATTGTGTTATGTGATTTATATATGTGAGTGAGCACCTTAAGTGACACAACTCACATACATTCTAAGTTTAAGTATCTGAACCAGGGTCAAAGGATTCTGTTTAAAGCAGCCTTTAGAAAATGTTCTGGGAATGGCAGGGACTAGTACACAGGAAGTGGGGACTGTTGGAATAGTAGCTTGGTAAAGATGATAAGAAACATCTGTTATCTCTGACTTTTCTCTCTCTCTGATCTCATCCTGAAATGACAAATCTTGAAACCAGATTCTTTCTCATATGAGTCCATTCTTCGTAAAAGTTTTGTATAAAGTAGGTCCAGTTCAAGTAGCTGAATTAAAAAAAATGGTAGGATGAACTCCAATAGTTTGTATGAATCGGAACAGCAGCAAAATGTCACAGTACAAAGTGCTCCTGTTAAGATTCCAGCCAGCCTTTTCCTTTCCCAAGGCATTGCATTCTGTCTGTCCCTAGTTTTCCTTCTTTCTCTTTCTTTTTGCACTAACAGTTCGTATTCTATGACCAATAAGCATACTCAGGCCTCGTTGAGGTGTTTTGGGTCCTCCCTTAGGGTCTTTTTTCAAAATGATTTGTTCCATGCCTGCTGATACCTTCATGTGTGCGGATGATGCACTTGGCTACCCAAGGATCTACATGTGGAAAATAAATTTGCTATTTAAGAACATTAGAAGAGCCATGCTGGGTCAGACCAAGGGCCCATCTAGCCCAGCACTCTGTTCACACAGTAGCCAACCAGCTCTCAACCAGGAACCCACAACCAGGACACATGTGCAACAGCACCCTCCCGCCCATGTTCCTCAGCAATTGGTGTACAGAGGTAGCACGTAGCCATCAAGTATGCTGATGACATGCAGCTCTACTTCTCTTTTTCATCTTCATCAGGTGAGGCTGTGGATGTGTTGGGAGATGTGGATGTGCCTGGCCGTGACAGTGGACTGGATGAGGGCTAATAAACTGAAACTCAGTCCAGACAAGACTGAGACACTGTTAGTGGGTGGTTCTACTGACCAGATGGAGAGTCTTCAACCAGTTCTGTATGGGGTTGCACTCCCCTTGAAGGAGCAGGTTTGTAGCTTGGGGGTTCTCCTAGAACCATCTCTGTCATTTGAGGCTTAGGTGGCCTCAGTGGCACGGAGTGCCTTCTACCAACTAAGGTTGGTGGCTCAGCTACGCCCCTATCTGGACAGGGATAACTTGGCTTCAGTTGTACATGCTCTGGTAACCTCCAAGTTAGATTACTGCAATGCACTCTACGTGGGGCTGCCTTTGAAGACGGTTCGGAAGCTGCAGCTTGTGCAAAATGCAGTGGCCAGATTGATAACTGGGACCAGAAGGTTCGAGCATATAAGACCTACTCTGGCTCACTTGCATTGGCTGCCTGTATGTTTCCGAGCCCGATTCAAGGTGCTAGTTTTAACCTATAAAGCCTTACACAGCTTGGGACCACAATGCTTGATGGAACGTCTCTCCCAACACGAACCTACCCGTACACTACGATCCACATCTAAGGTCCTCCTCCGAGTGCCTACTCCGAGGGAAGCTCAGAGGTTGGTAACAAGGGAGAGGGCCTTCTCTGTGGTAGCCCCCCAACTGTGGAACGATCTCCCTGACAAGGCCCACCTGGCGCCAACATTGTTATCTTTTCTGCGCCAGGTCAAGAATTTCCTCTTCTCTCAGGCATTTAGCAATATCTGATGAGCCTGGGTTTGAAGCCTGGGTTTGTTTTGTTTTTAGGCTTATAGCATTTAAAAGTTATTATAGTGGTTTTAAATGTGTGTGTATATTGTATGCTTTTGCTGTTTTAATTTTTGTATATTGTTTTTAATTGTTTTGATTTTATGTGAAATAAATAAATAAGACTAGTAGCCATTGATAGCCTTCTCCTCCAGGAATTTATTTGTGCATGTTATTTCCTCTTGAGTGCTACAAAGCCAAGTTTTATTTTTGTTGCACCATCACTCACAACACAGAAGGAGTTCTTTCAACTACTCCTGTCACACATGCCAGCAACGTCTTCCGCAGTTTAAAGGATTGGTTCCCTGTACCTCATTGGCAATTTAGTATGGAGAACAGAATTGGGTATTTGTAGTTTATCTCTTTCCTCTCCAAGGAGGTGAAAGTTCAGGAACTCTGTAGAAGGGAGTTAGACTATTATGAACAATATCAAGCAATGGGGGGGGGGGCATGGACCAAGCCCTTAAGAGCTTTATGGGCCAATTCCAGTATCTTTATCTTTAATTGTGTCCTGAAGGCTATATGTGCAGGCACTTGAGCATTCATAGGCTGCATTCGGACAACTCTTTAAGCAACTGGAGAGGGGAACAATCGTCAGTTGTGTTGCTTATTGTGTTGTGTGGAGGGTAACACGCCACTCACAAACTACTGATGGTATGCTATTCTGCCCAAATAAGCCACGGAGAGAAACAACTGGCTTGCAAGTTGTTTAGCTCGAAGCCAGTTGTTTAAAGGGTTGTATGGAGGGGTGAGTGTGTTAAGGGCGTGTGGTGAGTGAATTAAAACACAAGCCCATAGAAGCAGCCAGCAAGAGTGACCAAAGCAGTGGCTGCCACTCTGCTACAACTGGTGCAACTTGCAGAGGCTGCTGGGATAGAACTGGGAGGACTGTGGGAGGAGGGAGGGTGGGGAGAGGGGCGGGGGCTGTGTCAGTCAAATGCTGGGTTGACTATTAGTCCACTCAATGCCAGCCCCAACCACCCACAGTTGTGTAGGAATATGTTGTGTGGGGAGTACCCACAAAATAACCAACTGTGAGTTGGCTACTCAACCCACCATTGACTAATGTGTTGTCCAAATGCAGCCACTGTCTCAACAGGAAGTTAGCTGCTGCTCCAAACATTTCTCAGAAGCAAAGATGCTGTGAAGTCCAGGCTAGTTATGCTGGGTGACCAATTTAAAGAATCATAACAGGGACAAGATTCTGCACATCATTATCTGACAGAGGACAAAGTTCAGCTTTTATTTGCTTGCTACATTCTATAAAAACTCCAGCTAACATGTACTGAAATAAACATGAAGAAAGAGATAAAACATTTATTCCCAGGCAGTGGATCACTGACTAAGGGAGTTGAGTCTGAACTCCTTTTAGAAGGTCAAATATTTTGGGAGTACTGGCAGGGTAAACCAGAATTCATATATCTAGAGATTTAAGGTGAGAGAAATAAAATTATACTCTCTGCCACTCATCCTGAATGAGCTGCTGGAAATTACCTAAGTGTTCTCTAAAAAAATCCCTTCATAATTGGTGACCCATCTCCAAATTGAACAAAGGGGAGTTCACACTAGGAGGAAGCCAGGATTATGGGGCTTCTACATGACGAAGATGACTAGTTCACCACAGCTCACTTATTTAAGTCACAGTGGGTTGCAACATGTGCTGATGGCCATTTTGAATATTCAAGCAGCAGTGGGTGGTTGCCATGGCTTATCATGTCTGCTGAACCCAGCAGAGGTGGGTTGTTGGAGTGGTTAACAACTGCCCACAAACCTCCTACAATCCACGCTTGTTGGGTTCAGACATTATGATAAGCCACAGCAACCACACTCCATGGCTTGAATATTCAGAATGGCCACCAGCACATGCCACAACCCACCATGGCTTAAAATAAGTCAAGGTGTACTGAGGTGGTCATGCAAACCAGGTCAAAGACTCTTCTCCCTCACTTTTCACGGTCCCTCTCAAAACAAACAATCATTACAAAGCACCCTTTTTCTAGGCTTATCCCTTTTCTACTGACAGCCCATTAATTCCTTCAGCTACTGACACTTTTCATCACATAGGGTAGGCAACTCAACTACTAGCGTTAAAATAGGCTAACATTTTTGGTCTTCGAATAAATGAAAATACACTTCTGTCTTCTCCTATTATTCTTATAAGGAGAAAAACTCTCTAGTTTTGACCAAATAAAGTAAAAAAGAAAGCTGCTTACATGTTGCAAATGGGAACATGAATTAGAAAAGACATACATTGATGTGGAAATAAACCCAGACCAATGTGTAATTGCAACAAGAAAATCCTTAGCAGGTATTCATGGATTTCATTAAACTCTTATGAGCAATAACCTGCATGCAAGGGCACCCCTCCTGCTAAGAGTAAAAACATTAGAAGAGTGAAGAAAACAAATACATTGTACTGCATCTGAAGAAAATAAATAAATTCATTGTTCATTTTTTTTAATTTTAGTGACTGTCTGAGAAAATTTGTTTATCTGGGTAGAATCTACACTACTGCTTTATAATGGTTTTTAACAGTTTTGACAACTGTTTGGGCCCAGGACACATTCCATATACCATTTTTAAAATGTTTTCAAAGTGTTAAAGTGTTATATTCTGCTTAGTGTAGATCAGGCCCTGGATATACAGGCAAACCTGAATTGCCAAATACTCAACCAGTTTTTTTTTTAGCATTTCCTAGGGCATGTTCTAAAGGCACATGATGCAGCAGCCTTGCTGAAGGTAATTGAGTCTGGGTCTGGCTAGTGCCTGGATGAGAAACTGCCTGGAAACCCCCATGCACCCCAATTGCTGTTTCATGTATGTAATAAACATTTCCAGAATTTCAACATCTCTTGGCATGGCATTATTAGAGCAAGCAGTAATACAGCATTGCTATATACTCCCTTATATAGGCCTGTCCTGCTTTTTGAAAAAGCTGGACCTAATTCATCCCCAATCGTATTGCAGGCTGAGAAGAAATTTCTTGTGTTTCTAATGGCCAGTTCACTAAGGGATAGGACTGAGGCAGGTAGGTCTCTTATTAGACATGAAATAATAATAATAATAATAATAATAATAATAATAGCCACAATGCATGTCCTAAAGCTGTATGCAGAAAATAATGTTCAAATATTTAGTATGGCATGACAGAGGCATTTTCCATGGGGTCTGCACACTCATTTCATGTGACCCATTTTTTTTAGATCAAATATATTTTTTATCAAATTAATATTTTTGGGGGGGTTTTGAATCACTGCAAAAATGTGTCTACACAGCGAGTGTGGGATATGTGGGATATGCGGATTGTATAGCTGTGGGGCTGAATAAGTCCGGCCCAGTCGAATTACAGCAAGACGCCTCAGTTGGTTGCATAGGCTATGACAGCTTCGGCATGGAGCCTTCTAGCCCGGCTGATGAATGTGCAGCAGCAGACTGCTTAACTGATGTGGGGCCGAATATGTTAAATCCAGATAAACTACACCAAAATGCCTCAGCATGTTGCATAGATTATGATAGCCCTGATTGGGCCCCTTCTGTCACCTTCCTTCAGGACAGCTATTCAACTACCCCTGTCAATAACGATCTCTTAAATTTAATTAATCTTATGTTTAATCAACAGTATGACAGAATAAAATGTTTGATGATGTCTTATTGATTAATTTTTTTTTGTCAGAATGTAAGGATCTCTTAACAACCTTGACTACGTTTGCATTAGAGTTTTCCAACTCAGAAAGGCTCCCCCATTATCGCGGTAGTGATTACATTAACAGCGGGGGCAATCCTCAAACCTCTCTTTTGAGAGGCACGGCCACAGTATTTTCGGAATGCGATATTCCATTCTCGCCAAGTTTTGTTGGCCTAGCTCCCAATTTGTCTGTGAGCCCATGTGCAATGGGCAGTGCGTTTACGGACCCTAAGAAGCTGAGGTCCCGGCGAATTAAGCGGACTCATGGGAACAATGATCCCAGGTCTAAGGCATTTAAAAAAGCCCAGCCCATGAAGAGGAAAACAAAAAATCAAAAAAAGCTCAACAGATCCAGGAAAAGTGGAAAAATGAACTTTAAAAGACTCTTTAACCTGTTGAAGGAATTGGAAGCGGGGAAAACAGAAAGCAGGGAGAAGGCCACTCAAAAGTCTAAAAAGGCTAAATGGGCAACCAACATTCGTCAGCATCCAGTGCAGACTCAATCACATTTATGCCCATTAGAATCAGTGGTCAATGAACAGCAGACCCATGCAAACACTTCACAATCTTCAACTGTGAAGGCCCTCCTCTCACCGAAACAGGCACTTGCAGCCCAATGTGGGGCATCCAAAGCAAAGGTCAGTAACTGGCAGCTACAACTTTTGCCTCACAATATAGTGCTCTTAAATTTCCCAAAACCAAGAGGGGACCTTTCACAAAAGGGCCAAATAGAGCACTTGATTAAGGTTATATCTGAAGTTATGTGAATTCGGTTAGCTCCCAAAGTGGTTGTTAAAGTGGAATATATTTTTTACAGTTACAGTTCTGCCAGGGCCATTGTAACTTTTGCCTCGGAGGATACTGATTCTAGCATTCTCTGTCGCAATAAGGTGCTTTACGAGCACGGGTTGTTGGCCTGCAGACAGTTTTTAAATTTGGCTGTAACTCGGTTGTTGGGTGACCGAACAGTTCTTAGACCAAAGCCCCATGATTTCCTGAAAGGGGAACAGCTCCACCGAAATGCTCCACATGTTTTGCACCCTGGTCCCTGTGTTGATCCAGCTATAGGTAAACCTGATCTCAGCAGAAGTGTGTCATCTTCGCATGAGACTATGCCTAGTGAGGGGTTCTTCCCTGATGAACTTCAACTGATTGATAGCTATGAGGCTCTCCCATTTACTAAACAACAGCAAATTTTATACAGACTATCCATGCTTAATGAACATCTGACTTCTAAGTCTATTCTCAAATTTGGTCCATCGTTGATCTTAGAGAGCAAGCTGCAAGATGCCATTTCAGGAATGGTTGTGGATATTTTACCTTCAAAGAAACCCAATGGCAAACAAGCCACCATTTTAGATTTTTTTCAGTATAAAGATAAGTGTTCTAAAAAAGATTATTCGTTATGAACGTCTCCCAAAAAGGACGTACCAATCTACATCCAGAACTGCAACCCCATTGAGGGGCAGGATATGTTGGCACCCTTGAGAAAAAACAGCTGTGTGGTGGCAAATACTAATGGTTTCCTGGATGAAATACAGGAAATCGAATGACTGAAAGACAAGGAAAACTCTTCTCTTCTAAAGATCATTTCATGGAATATAGCAGGGTGGCCGTCAAAAAGCAAGAACCAATGTGTAATCAATTACTTCTCAAAGTTTGATGTGGTGTCGGGATACAATATATGTAAACGATTTTAGTTCTTTTTGTTTACCTGTGTTACTTGGCAAGGGGAGAAACTCTCAGGGTCTCTGTTGCTTACTCTCTTCATCTTTGGAGGTCAAGGTATTAGAGAGGCGGAACCTTGATTAAACTGCCCAGACCTTGATATCAGTATTAAAGTCCTCCAAAGCAACCCTTTTCCTGCTAAACATATATTTGCCACCTTTGCTGAGCAGGGAATCAACCGCCGATCTGTGGTGCAAATTTGAGGGTCTCTTCTTGGACCTAAGGGCTAAGCATCCATATGCGCATCTTGTGCTTTTGGGTGACTTTAGTGCCAGGTCAGGAATTTATTTGGTTGATCTAAATTACGAAGATGCTAGCCTTGTAATTGGTAAAGAGCATTTTGAAGCCAAGTCCAGACCTTTTAAGGATCCCTTTTTTAACTTTGCTGGCCAATGCTTACTCTGGTTTATTGCCAGGAATGAGCTGGCCATTTTAAATGGCAACACCCAGGATGATTGCTGGGGTGAATTCACTTATGTATCTTCAAGAGGATCCAGTGTCATCGATGTTCTCACAGTGTGCTAAATTCAAAGTTGCGGATCTCCTGTTAAGTGATCATTTACCCTTGGAACTTGAGTATCAACTCCCCGGCTCTCTCCATTTAAAAGTACTTATTCCCTATATGTCCAAGCAGTTATGTGATGCTAGCACAGGAAATAACAAAAAAAATCTATTGGTCTAGTGATTCGGTATCATTCTTTCATCAGGTAATTTGTTCCACTGACTGTACGGTCATTGTCGAACAATTAATATCAGCTTCATCCCCCGAGATATGTATCTTGGCCTATGAGGAATTATTGAAATTATTGTCTCTTGCATTTCAGAAGGTTAACAAACCTTCAATACCTCATAAATTCCAGTATAACAAATGGTTCAATAAGGAATGCGGAACAGCCAAAGATAAGCTCTTGGCAACTTATTATGTATACCAGCTGAATAATGAACGTCTCCTTCCTAAATTGTATTATGACCAAAAAAAAAAAAAAAAGCTATAAAAAGCTCTTAAGGAAGAAGAAATATCATGCAGATAAAGCCATGTTGCAACTATTAATTGGGGCATCGTCTCTAAAAGACAGCAAATCTTTTTGGCAGATTGTGGCTGGGGCATGTAGAAAGGGTAATGGCAACATGGATTGCCATATCCCCGTGGCCACAGGGGGAAATCATTTTAGGCAGATTTTTGGTGGAGAGCAGCTGGCCAATCAGATCCATGTTTTGGCATCAGATGTCCCTAGTTGGCCTGATGTGGACTCTGGCGGCATAGTGGAGGTGTTATCTAAGCTGGAATCAAGCAAAGCCCCTGGCCCTGACGGGATTCTTCCAGAAATGCTGAAATGCAATATCACCTGGTGGGGATCATTGCTTGCAACTTTATTTACTAGCATTAATAAGACTGGTGTAATACCGAAAGTCTGGAGGAAGGCATTTGTTAGTCCGCTGTTCAAAAAGGGGACAAAAAATGACCTGAACAATTATAGACCCATTAGTCTCTTATCAACAATAGGGAAGGTATATGCCAGCTTTCTTAATATCAAACTTCTTGAATGGGTCCGAGGAAAAAATATTCTGGGCAGAGAGCAGATCGGGTTTAAATCAGGCTGCTCCACCTACAATCACTGCCTAGTCTTGGCCCACCTGGCTTACAAATATACTGACCCTAAGTGAGGGAAGCTATTTGTTGCATTTATAGATTTATAATTAGCATTTGATTCTATTGTCTGCCCTCGTCTATGGGAAAAGTTATTGAGCCTTGGTACAGAGCACAGGCTGCTATTCCCGATCCAATCGCTGTATCATGACACCTATGCCCAGGTATGCTGTAGTAACCAAGAGCATTTCACGGATGAAATTGCAGCCAATAGGGGGGGTCAGACAGGGTTGTATTCTTGCACCAACCCGTTTAATTTGTATCTGGCAGATCTCCTATCTTCGCTGGACAAGATACAATCTCACTCACCGAAATTAGGTTCATCCAAGGTGTCTATTTTGTTATATGCCAATGATGCGGTATTGCTTTCACAGACACGGCTAGGCCTAAAGAGGCTTTTAAATGGCTTTAAGGATTATTGCAACCAAAATAGTCTAATAATTAATTAACAAAAATCTAAAGTCATGATGTTCGCAAAGAGAGGCAGGTTTTTTTCCATGGTCTTTGAGAGGCCATAAAATTGACCAGGTGAAAGCATTTAAGAATTTGGGAATTTGGTATCAAGACAATCTTAAGTGGTCCAAACATATTAAACGTGCCAAGGAAAGAGCCGAACAATCTGCAGTGGCGTTGCTAAGGTTCCTTTATTCCAAAGGAGGCAAATTTTTGCCAGCGGCTATCCGAGTCTTTAGAGCTAAATCGGTAGCCCAGATTTTGTTCAGCGCCCTATCTGGTTCCCAATGTTTGGGGGTTCCCTTGAAGCGATCCAATCGAAATTCCTAAGAGCCATCTTTGGGGTCCCTAGATGTGTTCCAGGAGCCGCTCTCAATCTGGAGGCCGGCTTAAGCTCTCTGAGTTGTACAGCTTGGGCACATATAATCATATTCTGGCTATGCCATCACCATGCTCCATCTTCAGATCTCATGACATATCAGGTGATGATTGACCGATATGAATCTCCCTGGCATAGGGCAGTGGCGCAGAAGGTCCAGGCGCTGGGCCTGTCTTTACCTGCCCTATTATCTCTGGAGTTGGGGAATGCTAAATGCATCATTAAACAAAGGCTGCTAGATATTGACCTACAGGACATGCGTAGTTGCTCCCTTAGTTTATGCTGTCCTTCTGCCCATGGTCTTCCTGACTTTCAACCAAAGGGGAAGATGCTTTAACTGAACTGGCTTGAAGTTCCTAAATACAGAAGAACTTTTACATTGGCACGTTTTAATACTCTTCCCTCCAAGCTTCTGGAGGGGAGATTTAAAAAGGTTCCCGTCGAGCGAAGATTCTGCCCTTGTAACAATGCTGAGGTAGAATCCATATCCCATGTGTTGTTTGATTGTGTTTTTTATAGCCATGTCAGGAATGATCTGCTGCATCCCATTACCCGTCGCTTTGTTGGCAGATCTCGTGAGCTAATGGTTGTGTTACTGTTACAAGGTATGGACAGGTATATCACGATACAAGTTGCAAAATTTTTATCATATGCAATTCAAAGCAGATTATTGATGTTATCAGATTAATCCACTGTTTTCGACTGTTGTACAAACATATGGTTTCACTCTGTCATTCTAATCATATGAATTTATTATTTTTTTTGGTCTATCAACTGTAAATAAAGAAACTGAACTGAACTGAGTAAAGAGCAGCAATACAGATGACCAGCTTCATAGTATTCAGCAGTTGTAGATACTTTAGCCCTAGTTACAGACTGGTTCCGTTGCTATGGAGTGAAGACTCTCCCTCCATTTATTGCTGCAGTGTTTTGTCACTACTTCCTAGTTCTTTGTTTATGTTCTCACAGCCTTAAAAGTTTATTCATAATGGTGCCGCTTCAAAGAGGTCAGCAAAATGTTTTCCCTTCTCTTTGTGGTTGTTCCCGTTCTCAGGAAGAAAATAAATTCTGGCCTGTTAAAGACAAGATTACATTGCTTTTAAGCATGTAAAGTTCTTTGCTGCTTTACTTTTTTAAGCCTTTGAAGCCATTGATTGTGTGAAAATACATGCCTTAAAATCAAGTTTAATTGTATCTACACACCTCAGCCAGACTGCTTCTCATACAACACACACAGAACTGAAACTTCAGAGATATAAGCAATGACTACAGATTACTAGAGGGTGTTTAAGGATTCCTTCATCACCTTCTAGTAATCTGAGCATAATGGATTTAAATATAGAATTTTATTATTATGGACTGGAGCAGGACTCTACCCTTAAGCTTTCCATTTCCTTACAGTTTCTTCTGCCCAGTGAATTCAAGAAACAATCTTCAAATGAAGAGACATGCAGTTTAATCCTATGAGTGATCATTCTGGTGTAAATTCCCACTGAATTCAATTGGGATTACTCTCAGGTAAGTGTGAACAGGATTGAAAAGCAGCTATTTGCCATGTTAGGGAAAACATACAAACCATACATATATCTGTTTTCCCCAATAGGACAAATGCAGTGAGGAACAGGGATAATCAGGGGAATGGTACAGGAGAAAGTGTTAACCCTCTCACCCCCCCCCCCTCCAAACACCTGCTTTTGGCAAAAGTTTGAAGAGATATGAAATCTAATCATGGAGTTATATCATTTCATCTAATTTAGCTCCCAATGTAGTATTTGCACAAATTATGCACCTTTGACATGAAACCTTTTGCTCACTTCTTATTTTACCCTAAGGGACAATATAATCTTGATTACATGGGCTAGTCTTGTGTGATTGCATACAGCGTAGTTTACCTCCATGCACAAGACTGGACTCAACAGTCTCAATAAATTCTAAAATAGCATGTGGTACATTGAAAGTATTTCACAGTGTGATCCTATGCATATCTACTCAGAAGTAAACCCTTTAATCTACAATGGAACTTATCCCCAGGTAAGTGTATATAGGATTGCAGCCTAAATCTAGCAAATGACAAAGAACAGGAAAAAACACACATTGCCGAAAGGCTGGCAAAGGAAATAATGAAGGCGTCTAAGCTAATCAACTCAACCTGGATTGGCAGAAGATAAGAGAAAAGAAAATAATAAATCTGAGGAGATAATGAAAGTGTAATTATGCTGGGCCAAGGAAATGTGCTTTCTTACTACTGGAGCGTAATTAGTTCCATGTACTTACATACATTGCTTGAATTATGTACCAAAATTTAGATATAGTCAGAATGATCCATTAGCTGAACCCTGAAAAAGAAATTCTACTTAAAAGAGGCTGATGTTGCCTGCAATTATACTGGTGATCAATACATTCTCGGTGTTGTCGTACTTCAGCAGTAATTAACTATAAAAGGAGACAAGCCAAAGTGAGCTAAGGCAGCCGAACCTTCACTTAGTCATTCATCTCAGTTAGCATAGGAGATCAAGCTGGCCAGTTTGCCATCTTTATTCTCAAATTATATACTGTAAAATACATGGGCACTATGTTATATGTGAATCGAAATATGTCCTGATTGGGCATACCCTCTTGGTAACAAGGGCTCCAACAGGCACATGGAATTCTCCCAGATACAAGGATGTGCACATGGAGCTGTCCTTCCATTTAAGTGAATAGGAAAAATCACTTGCACAGGAGCTCTGCATATGAATTGTGCACACAGGTCAATGGATTCCAGCTCTGCTGTCCTCAGTCTTGGGAGAGAAGTGTTGGTCTAAAGATAGTATGCTTTTGTATGTCTAGGCTTTGAAGAAGCAAAATATTCAAAGGTTAGGGATTCACAGAGTCAATCTAACAATGGATCTTTATCATTTCATGAAATTTGGTTGTGTGCTTTGTACTTTGTTGTACTTTGAAGAATGTTTCCTCTTTTGTGATAAAAGACAACTACCTTAAACAAATACCTAAACAATGTCAAAGTTTGTCATGCTTTAGTCCCAATGAAATCAATGAGGTATATGTTAGTCATGAGTGACTCAACAGACCTCAGTGGTACTCAAAGCATAACAAACGTAGTCGTGAATTTCTTTGTTGTTTCAACCACCACGTTTGAACACAAACTCTGTATATTTGGTGCTCAAGTAGTAGAGGATCTATCTCATCACTTATTATGTTGTTCCTCATATTCTGAACCTAGGACAAAGTTTATTTTGGATTTGTTATTGAATATATCTGAGGGAGATGATGAAGTTAAGTCATATATCTGCTCTCTAAAGTTATAATATAATAATTTATTTATTACGGTCAACCAGACCAGCAAATTTAATACAACATAATATAAAATCTTATTTACATAGTCTACAACAGTCTAGGGTGACCAGACGTCCGGATCCCCCCGGACATGTCAGGGAAAAGGGGCCAAATTTGAGTCCGGGGGGGAAATTTTAAAATATCCCCCAAAGTCCGGAAAAATTGGGCCTCTCCAGTGCCATCTGGGCCTTGTTCTTGGCTAGCGCGGTTGCGCTGGCCAAGAACAAGGCCCAGATCGGCGAGGGAAAAGGCCGGAACGACGCGCGCCCGCACTTCCGGGTGCGCGTCGTTCCAGCCTCCCCCCCCCCATCCGGGCCTTGTTCTTGGCTAGCGCAGTTGCGCTGGCCAAGAACAAGGCCCAGATCGGCGAGGGAAGAGGCCGGAACGACGCGCGCCCGCACTTCCGGGTGCGCGTCGTTCCGGCCTCCTCCCCTCTGCCATCCGGGCCTTGTTCTTGGCTTGCACAGAAGCCAGAGGCCAAGCGGAAGAAGGCCAATCTCTCCTGCCTCTTGCGCGCTGCCTCCCGCCTCCTCGACGCTTGTCACCAGGGCGATGCGCTTCGAGGAGGCCGGAGGCAGCGCGGGAGAGAGCGGCCCTCTTCCGCGCCTCCTCCCGCCTCCTCGACGCTTGTCACCAGGGCGATGCGCTTCGAGGAGGCCGGAGGCAGCGCGGGAGAGAGCGGCCCTCTTGCGCACCGCCTCCCGCCTCCTCGACGCTTGTCACCAGGGAGATGATCTTCGAGGAGGCCGGAGGCAGCGCGGGAGAGAGCGGCCCTCTTCCGCGCCGCCTCCCGCCTCCTCAACGCTTGTCACCAGGGCGATGCGCTTTGAGGAGGCCGGAGGCAGCGCGGGAGAGAGCGGCCCTCTTGCGCACTGCCTCCGGCCTCCTCGACGCTTGTCACCAGGGAGATGATCTTCGAGGAGGCCGGAGGCAGCGCGGGAGAGAGCGGCCCTCTTCCGCGCCGCCTCCGGCCTCGTTACAGCAGCAAAGAAGAAAGACAAGAAAGACGGTGGCAGGGAGGAGAGGAGAGGAGAGGTAGAAAAAAGAAGAGCAGAAGAGCGACAGGACAGAAGAGAAACAGAAGCAGCACCCACCACCAGCAGCGGAGTGGCAGCGTGGGCCAGCATCAGGGCAAAGAAGGTACATGGTGGAAGGCCTTGTGTGGGTAGCTGTGGATTATTATTTTGGCTTTGGTGTGGGGTGGGGGGGTGGGGTGGATTTTTATTCCCCCCCCTTAAGTGTTTGTGGGGAGGTTTTTTATTGTCTTGGAGAAGGTGTGGATTTTTTCCACTTTGGGTGAGTGTGCAGTGGTGTGTGGATTTAAATTTTTATTGCCTTTGGTAAGCATGTGTGAGGTGTGTGTGTATTATTATTATTATTTTACCTTGGGTGAGTGTGTGTGTGTGAATGATTTTTTATTTTTGCCTTAAATAAGTGGATTCCCCATCATTAACACCACCATTGGTTTGTTCCTGTAACAAAAAGAAATGTGGCTCCAGAACTGCTTTTGTGTTGATGCTGATGCAAATGTTGTTGATTATTTTTATACTACATGCAAAGGGGTACACACTCTTACAACTGTCAGCTCTGTTCCAAACATTGCTTTTCTGTATGGCTTTGAGATTCTGATTATTTTACAGTGTGGCTTTGTGTATTTACCATCCCCCCACCTGGTGAAAGGTTAGCAGTTAAAGTTGCAGGAGCCCTGCCCTCTTTTGTATCTTGTCATGCTGGGAATTGTCCTGTCCCAGCAAGATAATATGTGAGTGCATAGTGTGGATTGTCTTTTCTGAGTGTCTGGATCTGCTAGGCTCTGAAAGCATCTTTCTGGAGAGCACCTGCTGGTTGCATGATCCATGAGGCCAGGCTCTGGTTATGGCATAGTTCTCCTTGACAGGAGGGGCTTGCACTTGCTAGAGAAAGGTGAACAGATGTGGCTGTGATCCTATATTCATTTATCTGTGAGTAAGCTTTATTGAAATCAATGGGACTTGTTTCTGAGGTTTCTTTGGGCAGTTTTGTTAGGGTCCCTGATTGGGATTTCTGTTCTCTGCACATTGAGGCAGCGTAAATTCAGGAGATATTTGGGTAAAAGGAGGAAAAGATCCTTGTCTTGTACTGAGATAATGGGCATCCATTCTGGCCTTTCTTTGTATTGCTGCTGACCATGGTCTTGTTTACATGGCTAATGAACCAGATGTAGAATTACACATTTTTAGATTAGTTTCTCACTGATAAACCAGATGTTGAAACAAGCTAAGATGTGCTAGTGGGAAATAACCGGAACAAGCCTTTAGTCCATTTTGTTCCATGGCTAATGTTTGCAGGGTAATAGTATTTTATACTCTTTCTGAATGCTAGATTGCTCTTTTGTTGTACTAGATTTTTCTGAACTTGTCAACTGCTTCATTTGTTCAGTGCTGAATCTGTGAGTATGGATATGAGAAAGGTGATGGGGAAAGAATGTTAAATGTTAGGAAAGGTGAGACTATGGTCATCCAGTGAAGGAATTGCAGTCAGAAAAGATATTTGAGGGAAAGGGAGACTGTATCACACAGAGCATAGCAAAAGCTTTAAAGTCCAGCAAAAGCTACAAAAGTGGGAGTGAGTGAGTGAATGTTCTTTATTTCAGTGATTTTAACATTAAGATGTTATGTAAAATAGGTTTGTCTTAATTACGTGCTGTGAAATCAGACATGTGATCAACGCCATGTTTGGGTGGGCATGCCCCCTTCAGTGCCGGACATGTTGGGGAGCACGCCCCCTTGGGGGGCGGCCATGTTGTCCTCCTTTTTGGTTTCCAAAATATGGTCACCCTATACAACACCTTAAAATTTTATGTAAACAAGTCATCGACCTTTAGGAAACTGGTAGCTCAGATATTATATCTATCCTGCATATATACAGTGACATTTGAGTGAATCTATTAAGCAAAACTAGTTGTACATCTTTTATGCAGTTTATCTATCACCTCCCTGCAACAGGAGATGGCTGCTACACAGAATCTAGCCACTTTTAGTATAACTGATTCGTCCAAATCTGACAATAAATAGTCTGAATAGAAATTGACTGGCCTACCTGAGAATTTATCTATAAGAGGGGCAATAAAAAGGGATCTAAGGTCTTTGTATATATGAGAGTGTAGCAGAACATGACTTATTGTTTCAATTGCCCCCTTCCCACATGGGCATAATCGTTCTCTGTGAGGGATTTTTTGGTATCTACCCTCCAACAGAGCAGATGGCAAAACATTGAACTTGGCCAAAGTGTAAGCTCTGCTAAGCTTTGGAGAGGACAAGGCCGCTAAATATCTAGCAGGTATGAGTGGTCTACTGTTTTCTCTGATACCCGGATATAGTGTTATTTGGCTTAAATGATTTTGGAAATCAACATCTTGAATTCGCTGAGCTATATCAACGTTTGCCTTTTCATAACCTAAGCTCTGAACAGCAATCATTGAAAAGCCCAGGGTTTGGAGCTTCCTATTTAATAGTTTTTTCCACCTTGAATGGAAAGTATCCAGCAGTGTTAAAGGCGCCAGTCCTATGGGCATGAACAGCATTTTTAACCACAAATGTATCTTGCATATCCATATACGTGCGTCTATTGTAATCAAGCCTGTCTCTAACCTTAAAGCTGCATTTGGAACGCAGCTTGGAACTCTCTCTAAAGTTGACAAATTTGTGACAAACAGACTTGTGAGAATTGAAGTGGCTGCCCAAAAGTTGAAAGGAGATTTGTGAAGTTTAATAGGGTGAACTAGAATGATGTAATTTAACTTTAATAACAGTGTTTTTAACTCTTATAAACCTATGGGTAAAGTTTTGCTAGTGTCTTTTTATTATTTTAAAACCCTTTGTATTGCAGAATTTGTATTGATGTATTTTTGCTGTATGCATTTGTGGTTGATATGACCATGAAGGTCGAAATTTAGTCTGGATTCACTCATTGGGTTGGATCCATTGTTTGTGATTATAAATTTATACTCATTGAAATCAATGGGTCTTAAGTTATTTAAGGCTAGCCATTGTTTTCAGTCTAAGTATGAATAAATCTAGATCCAACACATTTTTCCCCCAATGCTGGTATACATTATATATCTGTTGAAGACAGAATTACTTGGTACCCAAACCAGGGTGTTGCTGCAGAAATGGTTGGTGCTATATCTAGGTCCCCCCGCTGTGCCTTATAATATTCATTCATGATACAAATAATATGCTAACGTTTCCCACCACCCAATGGCAGCCAATGATGCACAGCAAGGACAGAGTAAACCATGGCATGATCATATCACACCATGCATTTCAATAGAGGGCACTGCTATTAGCAACAGTCCCATGTTTTTAGATAATATCAACCCTGTTCAGACGACACCTTAAAACATGGTGGTTAATAGGCTGACCATATGAAAAGGAGGACAGGGCTCATGTAACTTTAACAGTTGCAGAGAAAAGGGAATTTCAGCCAGTGTCATTTGTATGCAATTAGTTCCTGGTGAAATCCCCTCTTCATCACATAAACCATAAACAAAATAAGGCAGGGCCCCTGCAACTTTAACTGTTGTAATGAAGAGGGAATTTCACCAGATACAAATTGCATACAAATGACGCCGGCTGAAATTCTCTTTTCTCTACAACTGTTAAAGTTACATAAGCCCTGTCCTCCTTTTCATATGGTCAGCCTAGTGGTTAAGGCTTTTTTGAAATTTGAAGAAATAGTTAATTTCTATATGACCTGGGCCATGTAAAAAATAATAATTAGAAGGACAATTACAGAACGAAAGAAAGAAAGGTGTTAATTTAGGAATTGATTTTGTTGTAAATCTGTAGTTATCTCTCAAAAGAAGGCTCAATAAGTTAATAAGAGTAATGAACTAAAGCATTGCAATACCCAAGTAATGTTTTGAAGAAAGGTTTGAATTGGTTATGCTGAAATATAATATGAGGTAAAAAAAAAAGAAGTATTTACTCTAGATATGGAGCATCATCATACAGGGGGAAATCGTGTTTCCTTACTGTTGCTTCTCTGCCTCCATTTTTGTCCCTCATTACTTCCTCTTTCTGCCTGGAGGGGAAAGAGGAAATAAACAAAGACCACATGGCCCATGCAGGGACCATTTTAATCATGCTGCTTTTCCTGCACACAGCAGGACATTGTGGCACATTCCGTTTTAAGAAAAAAGTTGGGTTAAAAGAGGTCTATTTTTTGATGGAAAAATGAGCAGAAGGAGTGGGAGGCACGTGGGAGGTGGACATAGTTGTCTAAAGGATGCATGCACATCCTGAAGTGGGCAGTAGTGAGTGTGTGATAAAACATTCATCATAGATTCATTCTACCTAGCTGAATAACTAAGTGGTAATACTGGGGGCAACCATTCAGAAATTACGTTGACAATCAAAAGTGACATATTAAGGAACAAAACACCATGCTCAGATGATTTTTTAAATCTTAAACATAAAACATAAAAATGTTTAGCATTTATATTGCACAGTCCCAAGTATTCACACTGCTTCACATTCACACATGCTATCACAGTGATCTTTACGAATTCCCTACCCCATGTTTGGCTTGCCTGACCATGGGAGGGGGGTTGTGGGTGTGGAGAGAATGAGAATATGTTCTTTAAGGCCCAGCATTGGTAGAGCTTATTTGTGACACCAGCCAGGGGAGGAGCTTACTGGGTGACGTTGGCCTTCGGGGGCCCTCCTTCCGGTCTCTTTGAAGTGCGGCTCTCTCCTTGTATGCAGTGTGGAGGTTTAACTGGTTGCTCTTTTGAGGGCTTAGCAGGATTTTTTTTTGTTACACAGCCTGATTGGTTTGTTGTGCATCTTTTTGCCTGCTTCATGCTATAAGTGGGGTTGGAGCATCTTAGGTTGATTTATTGGCTTTCATTTGTTACAATAGTTCACATTCCCCTACATAGGCTGGTTTGGGTGGGCTATGTTTCTCTGGATAGGGATGGTGATCATTCTGAGGCATCATTGGTGGAGACAGGTTATGCCTGAGGCATCCTGCTGAGGGTTTTGTGGTCCCAGTGGGAGGATAAGTATTGCCTGTGGGGCCATCTCCCCTCACACACCTGGTGTTTTGCAGCCCAGGGAGATGGGATGGGATGTTCCACCTTTCCCCAAATGTGAAAATCGGCTAGTGCTGGCATAGTGGAACAGCTGCCCAGGAATTCCCCTTTCAGATCAAATTTAATAAATGTGGCCTAATTTTCAAGTCATAAAGTTGTGTCATCCCGTTATTGTCTCACCTCCTTCACTCACAATGGCTCTTTAAAGCAGACAACCATTATCATCTCCATGTTGCAGATGGGCCTAGGACTGAACATGAGAGACGGATGGCTTGTATAGCATTGTACAGTGAATATGAGGCTGTGGTGAGATTTGAACCAAAGCTTTTCCAGTTCTTATCTTTACATTTACATGGCACAAAACATCTCTATGAACTCATGAATGGATGGAATGCATGTAAAGCTTTGAAAAGATTGTTGATCACATTTTATCCCCCTGTTCAATATGCTCCTAAACCAAGGAAATCAGAAGTAAACTTTGACATTTTCTTCTCCTAGAAAATGTCACTTGACCATTTGTCATCTTTATTTCAGTAGTTTTACGATCTTGGAATATCCTTCAAGAATCAACACTTCCTTTCTCGCCATACAGATCTTATACCTGAAATCAAAGAACCACAAGACTAGTTCCATATACCATGAAGAGGACTGATCTTGCGTTTCTCAGTTAGCAGCTCCTCATACAGTGTGGCAAACATTTTTTTTCAAACCAAGGAGAGATTTAAAAGCAATTTGTGACTTGGCATGGGGGCATCTGTTGTTTAGAGGGGTAAGGTCAAAAGTCCCACTGAGCATGCCCAAGCCCTTCGTCATGTGTGAAGTAGTTCTTTGGATCCCAGACTACATCTTTTCATGTTTCAATTGCAGTGCTCACATAAAGGGGTTACACATGATTGGGATGCCCTTGCAATTGGGGAACCCTTCTGCCTAGTAAACAGTCCAGCATATCTATGGGCTCCACCCAACATCACGTGAGCAGACATCCACTCATGGAACAAGACCTCCCCTTGCTCTCTTCCCCCTGTAGCCTGCACATCATCCAGATCTGCTCTGGAGGGTTCTCCAACCCTCCCAGGCACCCTTGGGGGGGAAAAGTAACCTGTTCCTTTAGTAGTCTCTTTTCCACTGGTGAAGAGGTAGCGTTGGATGCCACCATATCTTTCTATGCTGCTTTCCACTGAGATTGTGCAATGCTCATGGCTTTTCAAATGAACCTTCAGAAATGTTGTGGGTGGACTCCAATCACAGAAAACCCTCCCATTTGAAAGACATATGTAACAACCATATACCGGGTGGCCCAAAAGTAGGTATACAGTTGTTTAGAATGTTGATGGGTGGAGTCAGAATGACAGTTGGGAAGGGTATACTTAGGCTGACCATATGAAAAGGAGGACAGGGCTCCTGTAACTTTAACAGTTGCAGAGAAAAGGGAATTTCAGCCAGTGACATTTGTATGCAATTAGTTCCTGGTGAAATTCCCTCTTCATCACAACAGTTAAAGGTGCAAGCACTATACTAGAGTGACCAGATACAAAAGAAGGCAGGGCCCCTGCAACTTTAACTGTTGTGATGAAGAGGGAATTTCACCAGGAACTAATTGCATACAAATGACACTGGTTGAAATTCCCTTTTCTTTTCAACTGTTAAAGTTACAGGAGCCCTGTCCTCCTTTTCATATGGTCAGCCTAAGTATACTGTATACCTACTTTTGGGCCACTTGGTATAATAAATGTGTTCCGTTACCCCTCCCCCATGCCTGAGCAGTCTCATTCAATTTGCTAGGGAAAAAAGAATTTTTTAGAGGTATTATCATGAGTTGGCTTCTGTGTTATTAGATCTATTAAGATAGCAAGACTAAGGGTTTACAAGTGGGAGTGCCTATGGTGGGGAAGGTATAGTATAACTCAAAGAGGTTGCATGCACCTCCAATGGGAAACCTATCCCACACCTACTCTCCCTAGATGGAGAATGGGTGATTTTTGAGGTGCAAGGGAAAGCTGAGTTGTTCCAGGGAGATGTGCTGGCTGCCTATCCATGATACCCTGCCTGTGCGTTGAGAAGAAGAAGAAGAAGAAGAAGAAGAAGAAGAAGAAGAAGAAGAAGAAGATATAATAACCACCTTATACCCACTGGACTTCATAGCTAGCAGTGTTATGCCAGGGCCCTTTAATAAAGATGTGGCCCATTTAATTCCAGCAGTTGGGATCCACCCCTTAATTTCCTTCAATTGGCAAAGATGGTAATTGTATTTTTGTGATGAATGGTGTTCCATGATTCTTTGTGAAAGCAGGAACCTGGATTATGAAGTTGTTAGAACTGGCTTTTGAAATGCCCACAGAACGTTTTGCCAAAGTGCTTTTTGCTCCAACTCTTGCATATATGATGTGTCATGTAGACTGTCTAGTCCAGCAGCAAGTCTGATTTGATAAGTCACAGCCATCATGGGTAAGCTACTCAGAAAAGCTTTCATGTGCAAATCCCAAATGTGATTGTTCTCTAGGCTCAGGTGAAATGAGGCAACATCTCGGCCTCATGACAAATCCTTTTGCTAAAGGCAAACACAAAATTGTATTTTGCAACAGTTACCGGATTAGAGCATACAGATCTCTTTGTAATTCATCTTATCCATAAATGAGATTACCTTTGCATCTGTTTTGTTAGTCACAATCTTTATACACTTTCTAATGCATGGCCAGATGTTCATTTAATTTAGGAACAACAGCATTTTTTCCCTTTGTGTATTTCTTGAGATCTTGGAATAATGTCATCTTTGCATATTAATCTTGTTTCATTATAGTAAGGAGCAGCAGCGTATGTTTTGTCACTATTAGACAACTAATTGGAATGATGTATAGTTGCTTTACACTGCAACCCCCTGCAAGTTTACTTAGTAGTACAATGGAGCATACTCTCATGTAACTACTCATAGAAGTGCAGTCTTGGAGCTGCAGTTAACGTTTCCTGCTATTTGAAGAACTTACTTGGTTAGGAAGTGTACTGCATTAATAGATCTATCACTTGGGAGAATTCTAGACAGAATTCCAGACACTCAAAAATGATCATCACAGTGATCTTGAATAGCAATAGGTAGTTGTGTACAGTCCTGATCAGCAATTAGTTTTCTTAATTTATGAAAAGGATGGTGGCCAAGTTGCCAAAGGGGAACATCTGGCTAGTCCCGTGGCCACAAACTTTGCTTCCTACAATCTCGTTATTTCTAGACTGGCAATTGAGGCAAACAGTACTCTTCAGAGGGCCATATTTGACCCCGGGGCTGTTAATTGCAAATCCCTAAACAGTGTGAGTATAACATAATTAAATAACAGGTAAAATTGAGAACCAGCATGGTATAGTAGTGTTGGATTGGGACTGGAGTGTTCGATTGGGACATCTCCACTTGGTCATGAGGCTCACTGGGTGACTTTGGGTCAGTCATTGGCTCAATTCGGATGACACATTAGGCAATGGAGGAGGGGGGAACAATCGTCAGTTGTGTTGCTTATTGTGTCATTTGGAGGGCAACACACAATGCACACACAACTGACGGTATGCTAATCGGGCACGTTAAACAATGGAGGGAAACAACGGGCTTGCACATTGTTTAGCCCGAAGTCCCTTTGTTCAAAGTGTCGTCCGAATTCAGCCCCCCCTCTCTCCGTGGACTATTCCGTTTCGGAACAGAGTTCTGCTGCCTAGAGCAGCCAAAAAATCCCGGCCGCTCTATGCTGATGGCAGAACTCACGGTGCCTGCTGGGATACGGCTGGAGGACACAGGGAGGAGAGGCTGCAACCAAAATGGCCACCACAAGTTTATAGCAGCCGGGGCATTTGCTGGTACCGAACAGTGCTGGCTGCAGCATGTCGTCTGTGAAGCTCCTCCTGCCTAATGCACGGTCAGTACGTTATTTACCCCTCCATTGCCTAATATGTCATCCGAATTGAGCCATTGTCTCCCAGCCTAACCTACTTTACTGGGTTGTTGTGAGGATAAAATGGAGAGGAAGGAGGAACATGAATGCTGCCTTGAAGTCCTTGGAGGAAAAGGCAGTCTATAAATGTAACAAATAAAATTCAATTGTCATCTTGTATTTTGTAGGTAACAATACCTTCCAGCTGTTGTTAATGATTATTACTAAGCTGACAGGCCATATAAACAGAGTTTCCTTTGAGGCTCCTTTACCCTATGACTTCTTTGTTATATGATATGCTACAGTTGAGACTTGACTAAAATTGAAATGTTTTACTGTAAATAGTCTTTACTTGTTTATCTATATGTGTGTACACACTAAAATAGTAATGTTATAATTGAATTTCTTATTATGTATTTCAGTGTGATGATTTCGCTTGAGAATGATATAAAGCTGTCAGCCCCATTTGACAAAATTTTCCTTGCATGCAAGTCTAGGTAGGTGTAAAGATTATGTTTTGAATGTACTAAAAACACTTTCTTCCCTTTCTCCTTCTAATGCACTAATGAATATTGTTTGTATTGGTATGACTTTATAAGCCAGATGCTTGGCCACTGAAGAAGATTTTCTGGTTGAAATGCGTCTGGCCACTTGATTGAGAGCACTTTTTTAATCAAATCATTTGATGAAAAATTTGGAAATACAAATGCTCCTAAGTAAAAATACTGTTAATTTTAATTCATCTGTTTTGTACTAAATTTTGTACATTTCTTGGTCCTTAACTTTTTTCTTAGCAATAGTTTGTACTCTGTGAAGGTTAGAACCTGTGTGTGTGTGTGTGTGCGTGTGTGTGTGTGTGTGAGAGAGAGAGAGAGGAAGGATTTTACACATCTGTCAGTACCTCCTTCTAATAATTGTGTTGGATTTGAACACTGCTGGAGAGGGAAAGAAATTTTAGGTTTGTTTGTTTGTTTGTTTGTTTGTTTTAAATAGACTGTTGTTGATTTCATGGTTGACCTCCCATTCAAAATTGAAAACAACACTCAGCTCAACTGCATATTGAGAACTTGAGCACTGAATGGATATTATATTTCCTTGCACAGTATTTCTCTGTTACTGTTGCCTTAAACAAGGTAACTGTATGTGATCTGTTTGGCCCTAGGGATTTTCATACATTCCAGTATGTGAGAGAAAAATATCCAAACCTACAGTTGAAATGGTCTCAATATTTTCAGTAGAGGCAATATCTGATAACACTGCACAAGGCCTGCTTCAAAAGTCTACTCACAACATTTGAAACCAAGATCTCTGCAAAACTGGCACATCCAAGAGTCAGCATTCATCTATCTATCTATCTATCTATCTATCTATCTATCTATCTATCTATCTATAGATATATATATGGAAACACCAAGTTCTATTACATTTATAATTGAGAAAGAGATCTGCAAAAGGACCTACAGATAGAAAATTAATTGTCATACAAAATCCTACCCAGAAAGTACCCAAGGCCACTTCATCTAACTTTTAAACCCAGATTAGCCAATGGTTTATGCTGGAAAGAGTGTAAGTATAATTACGTCCTTGCCCCCTGCTCCCACCCACTTGGTGGGAAGAATGTGAAATGTACAGACATTTTGGATTGATTAGACTTGATTGGCTGCATCAGAGGCACAACACCTCTCGAGTTCCAGGTTATGTTCCCCCCCTGCACTTTGACACCAATGAGGAGATACCCAACTCATGTTCTCTCCATGTTTACTGTTGGCATTACTACCATTTTCTTTCCCTTCTTCAGTGGTGTGGGAAAAGTCTGGGATTTTCTCAGTGCTGAGAAGATTATACAAATGAGACATGAAGGGTTAAATTTTGAATTTTGTTAGCTAAAGTTGTAAGTTCTGCAAAGCCTATGTTTCTTATCTTTACTAGGAATTTTCGCTTCTGTACCTCTGCTAAGTTTGGCCTTGCAGCTGTGTTCTTATCTATAGTAGACTCCTCTTTCTTTGTTGCTTGTTAGCTAAAATACTGTTCTTTGATTCTGTAGAAAAAAACTAGGAAGCTAGACAGTTTCGTTATCATTGTTTCACTTTTGTGAATGCTGTAATTTTGCCTTATGCTTGCTTGACCAATATGAACTATAAAAAGAAGTTACAGACAAAAGTCTTGGCCACTCCCTGCATTTTTTTGCTGCTAAGCACAGGGAGCTGGTCTTCAGCGCTGATTTTCCAATAAAGTCGAAGTTAAACCTCCTCCGCCACCTGGGTTTTATTTTAAGTTGCTCCAGGCAACACATGGGCAGTGCTAAACCATTCTGCATGCCTGGGAAGCAATCATTGAGGGTGCCAGTGATCTTGAGAGATCAACAGTACTGCCTGAAAAAAATAGAAAGTTATGCCCATGCATGAAAGCCCTGGAATCCCATCTAGTATTGGAATGAAAATCCACCAGGCCCCACGAGGGCAGCGGACACCCCTGTGTCTGGCCCTCACTGACTGATAGACCTGTCCAGTGCTAGGACAGGCATGCCTATCTTCACTGAAGTCTGTGCCCTTTGTACCTTTCCCTCCTCTGCGTTAATGGCAGAGTGGCGGGAGAAAATATGCAATTTCCCCAACCTCTCTCCACATGCCAAAGGGGGGCCTTAAAGACCAGGGTAGGGGGGGAACAAGATTTTCCCAATGCTGGGGAATCACATTTCCCCACACATACATGCACCAGTTGGGGCCTTAAAGGCCCTCTTAACCTTGCATTAAGGCCCTGATTTACATGTGGGGGAAGGCAAAGCATGATTTCCAGGCCTTCAGAAATCAGGCAAAGAGGGCCTTTAAGGCCCTGATTGGTGCGAGGGGGGAGGCAAAGCACACTTTCTGGACACCCCAGAAAGTGTGCTTTGCCAAGGGCTCAGGAGGCTCCTTGGAGTGGGGCCATACAAGCAGGGTTCAGCAAACTCACCCTGTACCCCCCCCCCCCCGAAAACCTGCTCAGGAGGGTTGGGAATTCTCCAGAACTGACTGGAAGGTGGCACAGGGACTGCCCCCCTTCCTCTAGATCATTGGATCTCAGTCCCTACCAGGAATGAAAAGAACCCTTCCATTCCAGATCCAACCCAAATTATTCACAATGTCATGCCTTATTCATAAGTTGTCTGTGGCTGGCTTTTTATATTCTTAGAACATTGATTTTATTGTAGACTTTTGACTTAATGGCTTGGATCCAGACTTAAGTCATAGTCAGAGCTGATCCACTGAAATAAATGGGAGTTAGGTTAATCATAATTAATTTAAGTCCTATTAATTTTAATGGGTCTACTCTGACTAAAAGAGCAATCCTATGTATATCCAGACAAAGCCCTACAAATTTCAACATCCCCCAGCCATCCATGTGGCTGGGGGATGGTGGAAATTGTAGAACCTTTTTTTCTGTATAAACATGCATAGGATTGCACACTAAGTCTGGATTCAGTCTATTATATTTGAACATCCATATTTATGCTTTGTTGGATATCTTCTGTTTGGGATTTTTGTTTGAAAATTGTATGTAATTTATTTTTAAAAAATATTTTAAAAATTCTAAGTCAAAAGAATACATACTGTTCTTGATTAAGCCAATTTAAATGTACAGGAAGTATTTACATTTCATTGAAAAGCTAGAAATATTTAAAGTGATCTTGGTATTTGATATAATTTATCTTTATAATGTCTGCATGATATAATTTATCTTTATAATGTCTGCATGATATCTGCAAAACAATTCAGTGTATTGAAAATAATTGACTTTAATATTTGATATATTGATAGCATTCAGAGAACAGCAGAAGAAGAGCATATTGTCACCATTCCTCATCCAATAATATTTTGTCTCACACTTCTCTTGCTTGCTGAGACTATATAGTATAGTTATTCAGCTGTACAAGCAAGCATGTCCAATAAGTGTAATCAAGCGGAGAAAACACTATAATCACAGTATAGAGGGTCTATTGAATGCAACATGTCAGGTTATAAACATAACTTATATATTGCGTAGTGAAAAGAAATAGGATATATCAAAGGCAAAGTTGTTGTAGTTGTTGAGTGCTTCTCAGGATTCCACGTTGGTAATCCACAGACTAATGTGCAGATCAGATTGTAGATAGCCATTGCATTGCACAGTTCTTGAATATTGCAACACAGTTCTCAGCTCAAAAAACAAGTATCAAACTACATTTTCAAATATGTATTTTAGAAAAAAAAATGCCTAAAATATCAATTTTGTGATTTATTTTTTAAAGGAAGATTAACATGGAAACAGGATGGAATAGACTTATGTTGGAACATGTGTAATCTGGCATTGACCAGAACTAGAGTGATCAGTCCATTCTGGATAAAGTAATGCATTTTTAATTAAATACTGCAGTTTCAACACACATTCTCTTATGACAGGTTACAATAAAAGAATAAAACAATACAATCTTAAAATCAGTAAACTGCAGAATGAAACAATAAATAAAACATCACTGATAAAAACACTCATGCTAGCCTAAGGCTTCAATCTTATTAATGGAGGCACAGCCGTGCCTCCATTGTTAAGGGCTGTCAGTAAAAAACACATTCCGTCATGTTAAAGTGATAATTGGGGGGGGGTCATTCTAACAGCCATAAAATCGAAAATGTTTCATCAACCTTTCTGAAATTTACAGGTGCCAGAAAGAAATGTTTGTTTTACATTACCTGAAAATTTCAAGAAGATTGGTGAAAGATTGAGGGAAGGAGAGCAGTTTAAGTTAGAAAAGGAATACAAACCTCTCTCCCTGCTTTTGTAAAATTTACTTCCGGGTTGAGACTTTTTGTGCTCTCAACTTGCATAATTTCTAGAGCCTTATTAACTAATCCAGTGGTGGGGTCTTCTTCCTTCTTGGCTGTAGTTGATGGAAAGCTTTTCGTTTTTTTAAAATTCCCTTTGGTTGACTTTTAAGGACTATTTTAACTTCTCATTCAAGTCAATGAGGCAGCCATCTTCCCTCATAACGCGACACTGACACATGCTCAGTAGCGTCGCTCTCCCCCCTCCCTCCTGCCTTAGAATGTGGGGAGGTGAGTGAAATGGCCGCTGCCTCTATAGCACAGACCTTTTGAGTGAAGAAGAAGAGTCCCACTAAGTTCAATGGGATTTACTCTCATGTAGATATCATTGGATTGCAGCCTTTATGTTTTAGGTAGAGATGTGGATTTTGTCTGATGCAGGCTTGATCCTATGTTGTCCCAGGATCTTCAGGTGTCAACAGTGGCAAGGAGTGTGTCTGTACAATTATGTTTGGTGCACCAGCTGCAAACCTTCCTGAGTCAGATTAATCTGGCAACATTATCCATGCCTTGGTTACATCAAGTTTAGACTATTGCAATGTGCTCTGTATGGAGCTACCCCTGAAGAACATGTGGAAGCTTCCATTGGTGTAAAATGCAACAGCCATGCTGCTAACTAATGCATAGAATTGTGATCCTATCACTCCAATATTGAAAGTTCTGCCCTGGTTGCCAATTGTTTTCTAGGCTCAATCCAAGGTGTTGCCTTTAACCTTCAAAGCCCCATATAGCTTAGGAACTGACTCCAAGGGATCACTGTCTCGTTATGAACCTGCATGAATATTAGGATCTACAGGAGAGGTCCTTTTGAGGATGCCATTATTGGGGATGTCAGAGAAATCCATTTGCAGATGGATTTTTTCTAAACTCTCTCCCCCAACTTCATTTTGGTTCCTGCTGCGGCATCCAACTCGATCTGCAGTGAGTCAGGCCAGTTCATAGATTGTCTGGGAATTTTACTCATGTTTTGGGAAGGTTCTGCAATTTGCACAGATTTCTCAGCAGTTTGTGCAAATTATGATCACATTTGTTCAAAATAAACTCAGATTTGCATAATTTGTGCAAACTCGGACATAATTTGTGCAAATTGCTGAGAAATTTACTCAAATTGTAGAACTCCTACCCCCCCCCCCAAAAGTGCAAAAAACTTCTCGGAGTTTGGGGAATAATCTGCAGCTCAGTTAGCAGATGCAAAGCGAGTTGTACATGCCATGGAACTATGTTGAGCCAAAAAAAGAGAAAAGGAATGGATTTGCCAGCAACAGACATCCTTAGCCATTATGTACAAAGGCCTGGTGGTTGGGAGTGAGTAAACGGGCTGTGCACTGTGTTGTTTTAAACTGTGGAACTACAATTTGCCCCTCTCTCACCTTTTAAAAAGGGTGTGTGCATATACATCATTTTAAAATCTAGCCTTTTAGGTTATGTGGTTCTTTTAATGTTCTAATGTTTTACTGTATTGATGTACTTACATTACCCCATCATCCTGCATGTTTCAATACAGATTTTTAGTAATTCAAATATGCATTATGTAGCCTGATCACATTACAACATTCAAAGTCCATGCATTTGCCAATTAATTAGCAATAGATTGATTTTGCATTTAAATTGATTTCTTCAAAATTCTAGCATGCAAGAAACATTTACTTCAAGGCTTTTTAAGGTGTTGCTGCTAGTATATATGTGAAACAATGCCTTACTTAATTTATCCTGTAGAATTTTAATTTCTGTATTAACATTCTGGTAAAACATTCCACTGATTTCCTTTATCCCTCTCTATTTTAATAGTTGCATCACACACACATTGCAATTGTTCCTTCCTTTCCTGTATCCTTCTGTGTGTTGTCTGCTCCATTATCAACAAAAGGTTGTATCCTTCAGCCACTCTCATATTACCAAATACATAACAATTGATCCAAGGGAAAATTATCATCATAAGAATCAAAGGCTGTGCTTGCTTTCTTCTGCTGCTTCTGCTGCTTCTCTTTCCCCCCACTTCTTTTACGGTGAACAACGTTCCATTCCATATAAACCATAGCCTGCTCCAAGTAAAACAATAAAGGAGGGATAGGCGAAACATAAGTTATTGTACTGAATGTGTAGCATGGGCTTTGAATTAGGGATTTATTATAATTAATGTTTTGGGCCATTTCACAATCATTCCTAGGGGTAAAATAACGAACTTGACAGCTCTCAATGAAAGCTTATGTGCGAGAGTTACTCTTTGATTAAATATAAACACAAGCATTCCTAAATATGAAAATGAGGATATGGAAAGGATTGCATAAGCAGGTCTAAGACTGAGTTCTAGCATTAGAATTATGATAAAGAATACTGCATGAATAGGAAGTGTTTATACTTCATCAGAGAGTGACTCTCTTAATTTACTTGACATAATAGTAGATGGATTCATCATTTCACTCTCAGGAAGCTTTGCAGATTGATTCGAAACTCTGGTTGTAAACTATGGTACCATTTGCACAATAAACTGTGATTCAAAAACTATAATAATGAAAGCTTCATTATCTTGGTTGTTACAGGCTTTTCAGGTTAAATATGTCACATGAAGGCTGGATATGGTTAAGTCAGAAGACATTCCCATGCAGAATCATTGCATTACCTAACCTGTTGTGAAATGGTAATAGGCAATCAGTTGGCTAAGGATCATTCATCGTAGGGAGCGGGGGGGGGGGGGAGACTAGAATCAAATATTTTGACTTATTGCAATTCCTGTATGCTGCATGCTTTTGGAATGCATTCACTTCATTAGTATTTCATTGCTGAAAGGGAACACGAATTAATTCAAAATGTCTTGATGAAAGTCCATTTTCATTCTAAGCATGAATTGCTTTCAATAAAAATTATGAAGGAGTTGTCCAATTTGCAGGCCAATGACAAAGGGCCTAATTGTGCCTATGTTCATGGAGGGAATGCAAAAACAGAGACCCACTGAGACCCGGGGCTAATTCGTGATGCTGCTCTGCATTCCTCCTTGCCTTGGCCTAGTTCAGACTGCAGGTGGGTAAATTTCTGCACCATTTCAAACTGCAGTTGGGGGCTCACATGATTGAATCACTACTAATACTTCCAACAACGACAACAATAAATCATCCCTGTTATGAATGAAGGCCAGGGGCTGGAAGTCTTCTCCCTGACATATAGCTTTCTCCACATACTATGTGGAGGGAATTTCTTTTGTATGGAGAAACATCCAGTGATGTGAGTCCCCATCTGCAATTCGAAGTGCTAGAGCCCAGATATGGCTTTGCCATCTTAATGAGAAATGGTGTCATGAGTCCGTCTGAAGAATCTTCCTCTGAGGAGGAAGAAGTTGCAGAGACTGCAGCTTCACCCATTCCCCAGGACTTACCAGAGGAGGAAGAATGGCAGGGAGGTTCCTCAGAAGAGCCCCAGGAAAGCCACCCTCTTCTACCCCCTGTCTCCAACAAGAAAGATTCTGGGCCTGAAGAGGTTTGTCCTTTAACTCCCCAGCAGAGGCGGCGGCTGAAGCGTGCGGAGCAAGCTCGCCCCACAAGACGCAGCATGAGATTGCACAAATATAGCACAGCTGAGGCAAGCCTTAAATAAGATTACGAAGGAATAGGAAACAGCTGGGGGAAGGGGCGAGGACAAGCTCAGGCAAGAATAAAAGGCTTGAATGAGGAAGCAAGGATTCATTGGGAACAATCGACGTAATCGGCTCCTGACACCCCCGCGTACTTCTGGCTTGTAACCCGTGGACTGAACACCCGGCTTGACTGTTGACTCTGGACCCTGGACTTCTCTAATACCTGGTTTGACCTTCGGCTTTGACAATTGGACTAACTGAATCTCTGGCATGACCCCTGGCTTTGGTAACTGGACTTTGTGGACTTTCTAGTGTGATTTTGGATTCTGGAACGGAACTGAGGATTTATCTGCCTTGCATTGTAAGTTCGGCACTCTATGCAGACTGGGGGGTTAATCTCTGGAATATAAATAAAAACCTTCAGACAATTAAGTGCTGGCGTCCTTCCCAGACATTCCTTGATAAGGGGATTGGCTGGATTCCCAGACAGTAGACTGGTGAATTATGACAAATGGATAGTTGTGAAAAACCTATAAAGAGAGCTGTACATGGATGAGATTTTATGATACAAGGCACAGTGTGAGGTGAAGGATGATGAACACTAGGGGTGTGCACCGGATTGGGTCCGATCCACGATCTGGACCCCATCCAGCTGGAATCAGATAAAATTATCTGATTCTGATCCCTGCATCTGGATTGTCCGATCTCATCTGACCAGATCTGAGAGGACGCAATCCAGATCGGAAGAGATCAGAGGATCGGACCTCCTCCCCCCACTCGTGCTGCTTACCTGCCGGGGCCGTCCGCTGCCATCCGCTGGCCCCTTCTACTGAGAAACAAGCTTCATGGCCTGCCTCTCGGTAGCACACTGGGTGATGACGTCACCCAGCGTGCTACTGAGAGGCAGGCTGCGAAGCCTGTTTCTCAGTAGAAGGGGCCAGTGGATGGCAGTGGATGGCCCCGGCAGGTAAGGAGCATGAGTGGGGGGAGGGGGCTTACCTGCCGGGGCTGTCCACTGCCAGCCGCTGCCGCCTGCGGGTGACAGTGGACAGCAGCGGACAGCCCTGGCAGGTAAGGAGGGTGAGTGGGGGGGAGGTGGCTTACCTGCCCGGGACGTCCGCTGCCACCCACGGGTGGCAGCGGATGGCCCCAACAGGTAAGAAGCATGAGTGGGGGGAGAGGGAGGGCCCCACTTACCTGCCAGGGCGCCTGCTTCCATCCGCTTCCATCTGCTGGTCCCATCTACTGAGAAACAGGCATTGTGGCCTAGTTCTCCCTAGAGCGCTGGGTGATGACATCATCACCCGGCACTCTACTGAGAACCAGGCCATGAAGCCTGTTTCTCAGTAGATGGGACCAGCGGATGGCAGTGGACGGCAGCGGGCGCCCATGGCACGTAAGGAGCACGAGTGGGGGGAGGGACAAGGAGGGGGGAATTAGGTCCCCACTCACCCGCCTCCATGTTTTCCTCATAGGCTTGCATTGGGGGAAAGCTTTCTTTCCCTCATTTCAAGCCTATGGCGAAAACACCTAAAATGGAGTCTGATCCAAAAATCGGACTTCCGATCTTCGGATCGAGATTGGGTCCGATTTGATCTGGAAAGACTCTGATCTGATCCGATACGATACGCCAACCCCAGTTCTGATCCCGGTTCCAATCCGATCTGGGGGGTCCGTGCACATCCCTAATTAACACTGGCCTTAAAATAATCTTTACAATAAGTTAGATCCAGACTAAGGTAGTTGAACTTAAGTGCATTTGAAATGAATGGGATAAATAAGACATGCCTTTAATCCCATTGATTTCAGTGGGACCTAAACACATCTAATTTATGTCATTTATTTAAATTGTTTTCTTAAGCTGCAATTCTACACAAACTTGCCTAGAAGTAGGTCTGATTTCAATGAGGTTTACTGCTTTCAGTGGGGCTTACTGCTGAGTAGACACATATAGGTTTCCATTGTTAAAATGAATTCATACAACCATTTTTACATTGTGGGTTTTTTTAGAGCAGGTCTGGGAATACAGTACTTTCGAGCAGAAGACTTTGTCATTTCCATTCTAATAGCTCAGTCATGGCGTGACACTAGCAGGGAGAGTAGATTTCCCCCTACCATTCTGAGGATTTACCCACTCTTCTGGGTCACCAGGATCTGCCTTAATGAGGACCAGGCCATTGGTTGGTCTAGAAGCACATTACCTCTTCCAACAGTTCCTTTTGAAAGGCTTCAAGAATGGGTATGGCTCATGGTCAAGATCTGACTGATCACTATATTTGTGGTCAGAGAGGAATTTCACCTCTAAGACAAACTAGCTGATCAAGCTGTTTTATTATTATTTATCTCTTTCTTGCTCATGGCGGTTTTTCTAGACAGACATGACGGAATTTGCCAAGTCATACTGTATTTTATTGATTCAGGAATTTCCTGACAATTGAGCATGTTTTAAGTATGACTGCTTTCTGGATGTCAGTGTGGATGTATTCTAGTAGGCCCAGTTCCTGTATAGTTTTTTGATGTGATGCCAGTGACTGATGTGACTAATGGAATAACTGTGGCATTTTCCTGTTGCCACAGTTCTTTGACTTCCATGGCCAGTGGTGTATATTTTTTCTCTCTTTTCTTCCTTTTCAACAACATTTTTGTCATTCGGTATTGCTATGTCGATGAGGTATTATTATTATTATTATTATTATTATTATTATTATTATTATTTTCCTACATTATGCAGATTGATTCCCTTCCTTGAGTTGTCCACTATTACTATTTCTCCTTTCTCCTTACTGTACAGCATGCCTGCCGTCCACTAGGCTTGCATAGAACTTGTAACTCTCCCAACTATAATATAGCCAACCAACTATGTATGGTGGCCCATGAGGTGCCTAACAATACCTCAAGGCAATTGAAAAGCAGGACAAGGCTCTGGTAAACTAATGTGAGTCCCCTTCTGCAATCTGAAGTGGTACAGCCCAGATATGTCACAATTTGTCCAGGCAAGGCGTCATCCTATCCCCAATACTATTTACCATCTACATGAAACCACTGGGAGAGATTATCCAGAGGCATGGGGCAGGGTTCTATCAGTATGCTGATGACACCCAAATATATTTCTCTATGCCTTCGATAACAGCATCAGCTAAGGATAGTGTGTCTCCTCTGAATGAATGCTTGGAGGCGGTAATGGGATAGATGAGGAAAAACAAACTGAAGCTGAATCCAGACAAGATGAAGGTGCTTCCTGTCAAAGGCTCTGACCTGGGTTTGGAGATGTGTCAATCAGTTTTGGATGGGGCTACACTCCTCCTGAAAGACTGCATTTGCAGCTTGGGGGTGCTCCTGAATCCGTCGCTCCAAATGACAGCCCAGATAGATGTGATGGCCAGGAGTGCCTACTATCAGCTTTGACTGTTGTGCCAGCTGCGCCCTTTCCTAGAGTTGGAAGACCCAAAGAAGGTAGCGCACGTGCTAGTAACTTTGAGGCTTGACTTTTGCAATGCGTTGTACATAGGGCTACCATTGTACCTAATTTGGAAGCTTCAATTAGTTCAAAATATGGCAGCCAGGTTGGTCACCGGTACACCTAGGGGTGACCATATCACAACAAACTTAAAATCACTTCACTGGCTACCAATTAGTTTCCGGGTGAAGTACAAAGTGTTGGTTATTACCTTTAAAGCCCTACATGGTTTGAGCCCAGGTTACCTGTGGGATCACCTTCTCCCATCTAATGTGCCCCACACACTCAGGTTCTCTGGGAAGAATTTGTTACAGTCAGCCAAAACTAGGCTGACAACTGTTACCCAGAGGACCTTTTCTTCTGCCGCCCCCAGACTCTGGAATAGCCTGCCGGAGGAGTTTCATCAATTGAACACTCTCTCTGAGTTTAATGCAGCTATAAACTAGCCTCTTCCAGCAGGCCTACCCAGATGAACTTTAAATCAATTTTAAACTGTGTTAATTGTTTTATATGCTCTTTTAATTAATTTATGTATTTGATGTATATTGTTATTGTACAAACGTTGTTTCCCGCCTCGATCCAAATGGAATGGCGGGTAAGAAATGATGATGATGACGACGATGATGATGATGATATGGTTCTTGTTCTGGAGCAGGGAACTAGATAGGCCCTACGCAGAGGATTAAATGATGCATGGTCTTCAACATTTTGATGGCAGGATTAAGAAGCTACATAAAGTCGTACTACTTTAACTATACAGATGTAAAAAGTTATGGTTTTGGTGCCAGATTTCTCCGGCAATTCTCAATAGTTCACATTTTGTTTTGCTTCCCTCTCAAATGAATCCTGAAAGCCTGTAGTACGCCTGATGCACACATTAAAATTCATAATCTTTCTTATTTTTGTTTTCCTTCAAGTAACTCCTTTTGACAATGTCTCGGGTGACCAAAGGAACAGACTTATCTTATATACATTTCACAGATGTGGAGCCAAGTTGCAGAAAGGTGAAACGCACACCATCTAGTCTTTTGAAACACACTTGTTGATAAATACCAAAGGATCAGTTTGAACTGTTGTGGAGTGCTTCTTCCTTACTTCCCTGAGCAGTAAGAAATCCAGGGGCAGCACTGAAGCATTTAGTGTGCTTTGGATGAAAGAAACTCAAGATGCATACAGTCTTTGTTTACATCTCCCTTGTTTACAAAAATACAAGTACAGGCATGGTGCAAGCAAGCAGGCTACTAAAACCATGCAGCAAAACCCTCTGATCATTCTTGCAAGTTGCGAGAGGAGCCCCAAAGCAACAATATGGTCACCCAAGCTCAGCTGGCTCCAGTTCAGCTCAACTCTGGCATAAGAATACCCATCTCTCTATCCCTATTCAAAACTGCAAACTCCTTCCTTTGACTCCTTTAAATCCTCTTCACAAAGCAGTGGTCATCTCACACTCTATCCCTGCAGGCAAAATTGCCCTAAGAGGGGAAAAAAAGTCTCCTAACCTCAAAGCTTCCTTTGAGGAAATATCAACTGATTCAAGCTGTGTATTAGCAAGCAGTCATATTAACAAGAGATGGACACCCATCTATACTATTTTAATCTTAAAATAGTAAGAGAGTAACAGCCTGGTCCTCAAGAAGTAGCTGAGTTAGAGAAACAGGAGGCCCTTGAGTGTTGCATACACTGTACACATTCAAGATTTGGGTTGCGTAGTTGCACCCATGTAAATTCAAGGCCTCGATTCAGTGCCAGTGTAAAAACATTGACTTTATTTATTACACTTTTATCCCACCTTTCTTCCGAGGAGCCTGAGGCTGTATACATTTACAATATATTAATAACCCCCAATTTTATTTTCACAAGGACCCTGTGACGTAGGTTAGGCTGAAAGATAGTGACTGGCCCAAACTCACCCAGTGAGCTTCATGGTTGGGGGGTGGGGAGTTGAACTTGGGTCTCTCCAATCCTAGTTCAGCATTCTAACCATTACATCCAACTGGCTCTCATTGTTGTGTGTGCACCTGGGCATATAGAGAGAAGACAAAACAATCAGCATTGTTTCCACTCCATCATTGCTTTTTTATTTTTATTTTGTTACCAACATACAATGAAAGGAGGGGGAGGGGAGAATGGAACTTGCTTGGAAATGGTTGTCTTATAACACATATAGGGCAGTATCCAATGGGGCACTTATGTCCTCACCAATTCTCTTGCACCCCACCAACGGTATTGCGCAAGTGGCCCCCACCACTTATGTAATGGTGATTTCAGAGCAACCTGAAATGAGTGGAAAGATTCATTTCTTCAAGGAGGCAGGTTGGCAGACCTTACATAAGGGAACTCTGCAGATCTGCCTCCTTCCTGAACTGAGCATTTCTGCTTGTTTCGGGGCTACCTTTAGACAGTGCTAAATCTCCCTTGTGTAAGTGGTGGGTCCTGCTTGTGCAAGAGAATTGGCAGGATCTATTTTTTGTGGAAGGAAATTGGCGGGGTGGAAGAGAATTGGGGTGTGTGTGTAAGCCCCCTGTTGGGTTCTGCCCATAGGATCTATCTTACCATTTTGTGTGATTTCAAAAAAACTTGTCAACATTGGTCCCATGTTATGCTAGCCAGGGAAAGGGAAAGATCAGTGTGGCCTGGATGTATTTTGTATGACTAATCGCTACAGGGATCCTGCTTCTTCTCTTTCCCTTACAGAAGGAAGGAGAAAGGCCATATGGGGAAAGGTCACATGGCTGCAGTCAGTTTGGCCCCAGTCTTCCAAGCAAGAACATGTCGAACTGCAGTGCATTGCAGCAAGCCTCTGTCATCTCCTTTACAAGCCACATTTCTTCTCTCTGAGGTAAGGTGACCTTTTCTGTTGTTGTTGTTTTCCTGGCAGAGTTCCTTTGCATGGCAAATATTCAACAAGTTATATTATATTGTATGTTATTCTGTGCTTTTAGATTGTGCCTTGTTTTATATATTTTAAAATGATTTCATGGTTTTAATTTTTGTGAACCACCCAGAGAGCTTCGGCTATGGGGCGGTATAAAAATGCAATAAATAAATAAATAAATAAATAACAAGTGCAGCTTCCCCGCAACACCACAACATCTCCCTTTTGTAAAAGCTTCACCAGTTGAATTCCTTCTGAGATAACAGTCATAATTTTATAGAATATATTAAGAAACATTCAGCATTAAAACAATGTTGCAAGAGCTGACATAAACCCTCGTATTTGTCCAGTTAGTGTATTAACATCTTAGATGGATTGTTGATAGCCAACAAAAATGTAAGTACTTAAAAGGCTGCATGGTGTTGCTCCACAGGGTAGGCCTCAAACCCAATTAATGTTGGAATTGGGCTAAGGAAAGGATACAAAGGTGGCTAATAGCACAGCAATTATCGCAGCAGGGTGAGGATTGCAACCAAAATGTCTCCGTTTTCTGTAGCCGTGTTGGAGCAGCAGTTTTCAGTCAGGTTTCTGAAGAGATTGATGACAGAGGGCAAAATGGATAAGCACTAATGGTTTCTCTCTGTGAAAAGGTGTCCAGTGGTTATATCAGACAGAAGGTTACCTTTTGAGAAGTCTTCCTGAATAGAGGGCAAACCACAGTGGCCTAGCTTCTATGCAGCAATGTTCATTGATCATCCTGAATGGAAAAAGCAGGACATGCCACAGATGCATTGAATTATTCCATTCTCCTAGACATTATAAGGGGGTCAGCTTTATCAGCTGTGAGGCAGTATGGGTGTTTGTGATGGGGGAATCATTACACCTGGCATGTTTAGGAAAAAGAGGAACCAACTACTCAGGGATTCCTCTTTTTTTACTGTAATATTGGCCGAAAGGGTTAGAGTATAGCTGGCCATATCCTGCTTTAAAAATAAAAAGAGTGAGGACATGGAGAGATGTCTTCATTTTACATGTAGTAAGCTGGATTTTTATATTTCTGAAGTGTAGATAAATATCTGAGGAGAACATCTCTTACTTTTTGAATATTGTGGAAAAACCTTGTTTCAAGCTGCACATAGAAGACTTTTGTCTCAGTCTAGACACTGTTAATATCAATTCATTGAACAAAAAAGCCCATGGTTTACAAAACAGTGGCTGAATTCGGACAACACGATAGTCAATGGTGGAGTAATAATCAACTTTACAGTTGTTCATCTAGGGGGTACTCCCCACACAACATGGTAATAAATAATCAACCGTGGTGTGGATTAGGATCAGCGCTGAGTTGACTATGGCAGCATTCGGATGACACGATAGTCAATACAACTGACGATTGTTTCCCCCCCCCCCCCCACCCAGTTGCTTATTGTGTCGTCGGAATTCAGCCAATGTTTTATTTGTACTTTTACTTTTTATTTGCATTTTAGGTTTGTGTTTGCAGGAGAGTTCTCCAGGAAAAGTCTTTGGTATTTGTTGGTTTGCTGAGTTGTGTTGGTTGCCCTTCTCCTTTGGAGATAACATGCGCTCCATCACACCAGTGTTTTGTTGCATTTTCATCCTGCCTTGTTTACCATTGTGCCCCGCGATCCTCACATAACCCAGTCCCCACAATATACCCCTGTAAAAATTTTGAGGTTCAGAGATTTTCTCTGCTGTTATGTGATCTTGAAGTATTGGATTAACATAATAATTTGGGTAGACATTCTGATTCTTGTGCAAAACTTTTTTAGGAGCTATTTTCAAAATGGCGGATAATTTTCTTTTGTTCACTAGCTTTCATCAACCACACAAGTTACTATCTTGTTTTTGGTATCAAATTATAGGTTTTCAGGGTCAAGGAGTTCAAAGAATATGTTATTTTAATTGTCAGAGTACTACTTCCACCATTTTCCAAGATGGTGCTGACATGTTGTCTCATTTTCTTGACAAATCAACTACAAATGTGATTTCCATGCTGTTGAATGAAATCTAGGAGTCGTGTAACATTTCCATCAAATTGCTCACCTCTTTCCCCAGAAGATCATGATGGGGTATGGTAACACATCATTCGACTAAATCAGAATGGGTAAGCTCTCAAAACAAATTGCCTATCATCAGAACCTCATGGTACACTATCTGCCACTCAGCAACCTAAATACTTCTTTGCGTTTGCCCGCCGATGCCTTTTGAACTTTTCTGGGACCTTTGAATGGTTTCCTCCACCTTCATAACAGGTGTTACAGCACTTGATCTCCCCTCTTTATCCTTCACAACAAAATGTCCTTCAATGAATTTTTGGTAAAGGGGTTTTCATGCTCCTGTTTATTCTCTCCAGGTACCAACTGCCATACCGTAGGTAACTGATGCAGTCAAATTCATGAAAAATGAGAAGCAAAGACTGCACAGTTTCAATATGCAGATTCCAGTTACCATCACAATAATCAACAATCAAGTTTTTTGCTAGAGAAACTATCTTGAGGAAGACTTCCCAGTTCTTACAAAGTTCAGATTTCTCTCCACATTCTTTAACAAAAGCTTCAAACTTTGTTCTCAGATATTCAGCCTTCCCACTTAGTGCATCAAACATTTTGTGAGTTTTTTTTTTGTTTTGGTCACTTAGGTCAAGTACATTCTGCACTTTGAATGACTTCCACAAACACTGATTTGCACCAAAAAGCATCCGGTGTTTGCATTGCTTCTGATATTATTAACTTACCTTGGAAAGACCAAACATAGTGGCTGAATTCAGACAACACAATAAGCAACTGGGGGGGGGGGGGACAATCGTCAGTTGTATTGACTATCTTGTCATCTGAATGCTGCCATAGTCAACTTAGGGCTGATCCTAATCCACACCACAGTTGATTATTTATTACCATGTTGTGTGGGGAGTACCCCCTAGATGAACAACTGTAATGTTGATTATTACCCCACCATTGACTATCGTGTAGTCCGTATTCAGCCAATGAGTTCCATTCAGTACAGACTGAATAGTTTTACTGCCAAAACATTCCGCTTTAATAAGGGCATCATCCATGCCATTTCCACAGTTATATTTTCCTGCACACCTTAATGCTACTTTTGTCATATGGAACATGCCCATCATGGGATAAGATCAGGCAAAAAATGTTTGTTACAATATGAAAAAAAAAACCCTTCATCACAGAAAACTGGTAGAACAGACTGGTCTTAGTTGGACACAAACATTTTGAATGTTTTTTAGAGCTGTATACACAGTTGCATAGTCAGTAAGTGGATGTGGTATAACTGGCAAGAAACCAACCCTTGACAATGTAGGAACTTTCTTTTTTTCTTCATTTGACAGACCACACCTAAAAAGCGTTATGAAAAAATATTTGTAGATGCTTTTGCAACAACATCATCAGAAGACATGATATCCATATCATCTGAGACAATGAAGGCCTCTGGAAGACTAGGTCAAATGACTGGACTGTCATAATATTTCACCTTTTGGCATGGCAAGTCTGAAACAAGTTTGTAGCTCCGTTTCTCTATGCCTGTTGCTGATATCGGGCCTGTTTAGATGACGTGCTAAGCCATGGTTAGGCCTCCAACCCTTTTGCAGTGAATGGTTAGTGAGCAAGTTTAAACCATGATTATGTAGCCCCATGGTTAGGAATGGTTCACATGACATGCTAAGCCATTATGGGCCTGTTCAGAAGCCATCTTAACCACAGAGCCTGAAGTGTCATCTGAACACTCATACTGAGAAAAAAGATAAAAATGTAAACCAATAGTAGTAGCTGACTAGTGCATAAAATAAAATATACTCAAATTTCATTCCTTTTTTAAAATTAACGATGTAATAAACCATAATATTTTAGCATACATCATGAAAAAATGACCATATAAGCTACACATTTTCATTAAATGGCCTATTGTACAGATACGTGTTTGGGCGCCATTTTCAAAAATGGTGGAAGGACAGCCTTTCCATCAAAATTAATGTCATTGTTAACCTCCTTGACCCAAAATACCTATAGTTTAAAGCCAAAATCACATTTGCATGTTGATTTGTCAAGTAAATGAGAAAATGAGACAACATTTCAGCGCCATCTTGGAAAATGGTGGAAGGAGTAGTCTGAAAATTAAAATAACATATTCTTTGAACTCCTTGACCCCAAAAACCTATAATTTGATACCAAACAAAGTTACTTCTGTGGTTGATGAAAGCTAGTGAACAAAAGAAAATTATCTGCCATTTTGAAAATAGCTCCTAAATAAGTTTTGCACAAGAATCAGATTGTGTACCCAAATTATTATGTTAATCCAATATGTCAAGTTCATATATCAGCAGAGAAAATCTCTGGACCTCAACATTTTTACAGGGTATGTTGTGGGGACAGAATTACACATGGCGTTGTCTCTGTCCTGCAGTCGTCTCGCCTCTTCCCTTCCATTTTCTTTTTTTTTTTCTAGAGCAGGGAAAGTGCTGCATTTTTTCTTCATGTGGGATAAAACCACCCTTCCATCCCGTATATTGCTGTCCTCATGCTATTGCAAGAGAACGTCCCTTCCTGGGAGCATGTGCATTGAAGGGCGGTCTTGCTGACAAAAGAGGAGGCCGGTTCTCCTCCAGTCTGTAGAACTGCTCAACCGGGAAGGGGAAGGGAGGGTGTGCAAAGACCCAGCACAGAAGGGAGCATCATCTCACTTCTAGAGGCAGAAATGGCACCCAGCCAATGAAACACTAAATTGCTAAAATGCTAGACAACAAAACCAGAGGGGGGGAGGCCCCCATACCATCACAATGTCCATCAACCACAAGAACCAATGAACTGTAGGGAGAAGGGGACAGGGTGGGGTGGGTGCAATAGCGGAAGAGTGAATAAGTCAAAAGACATTTCACCAATACAATGACAATACCTGGAAGGCACGTGAAAGGGATCAGCGGTTGATGCACTAATGAAATGGAGGTGGAAACCGTGGATTGTACCTGGACCCCCATATGTATATCGAATAAACAAGAGATCTTTCAACTCTGTGATTCTAGCTCTTAATCTCTCAACCACTTTCTGTTTGTTGCTACAGTTCATATACTTCTGGTCTACATCAACTGTTCAGTGCAAGGTCTCTTTCTTTATTGTTGGGCCTTCTTCAAAGGGCTGTAACAATACATTCATGGAACTTGAATGAGACAACAAATAAATATTTTTAACAATTAAAAGAGCACATTGCTGCTTGGGGCTCTCCAGAAATCTAACTTTACTGAAATGGGAGCTGTAAAGGGGGCATTTATGCAACATTACAGGTGTGAATGCTCGATTACAGCTGCAATTTATGCAACATTAGATTCCCAGAAATCCCTGAGCTGTCATTTTTACACAAAATGACAACTCACAGACTGTGCAAGTGCCTGGTGAACTGGTCTGATAAGTGGCTGTGTGTCAGCAAGCAGGGTCTGGGAGGCTAAGTGTTTGGGGGGGAATCTGCCAGACTCTATCCCCCCTCTTAGAATCCCATGAAATCCCTAGTCAGTTGCAGACTTAAAAATTCTCAAAACTTGATTGACAAGAAACTGAAATAATAATAATAATAATAATAATAATAATAATAATAATATGTTTATTTCTTACCAGCCTCTCCCTCTGGATTGAGGAGGGGAACAACATTAAATACAAAACGGCATAAAGTACATAAAACTGATTAAAAATATATAAAACAAATACATTATTAAAATCATATAAAACTAATACATTATTAAAAGGCATCTTAAAATTCAACTGGGTGGCCTGCCGGAAGAGATCAGTCTTTATAGCTTTCTTAAATTCCAGAAGACTGTTAAGTTGGTGAATCTCTACTGGCAGGCCATTCCACAGTCTGGAAGCGGCAGAAGAGAATGTCCTCTGGGTAATGGTTGTCAGCCTAATTTTTGTTGACTGGAGTAAGTTCTTCCCCGAGGACCTGAGTGTGTGGAGTGGATTGTACGGGAGAAGGCGATCCCGCTGGTGACCTGGACCCAAACCATGTAGGCTTTAAAGGTAATAACCAACACTTTATACTTCACCAGGAAATTAATTGGCAGCTAGTGAAGTGATTTTAAAATTGGTGTAATATGGTCACCTATAGGTGTATTGATGACCAACATGGCTGCCATATTTTGAACTAATTGTAGTTTCTGGACTAGGCACAAAGGTAGCCCTATGTACAGCGCATTGCAAAAGTTGAGCCTCAAAGTTACCAGTGCATGCACTACCATCTTTAGGTCTTCCAACTCTAGGAAAGGGTGCAGCTAGCGCAACAGCTGAAGCTGATAGTAGACACTCCTGGCTGTTGCATCTGTCTGGACTGTCATTTGGAGCGACGGATCCAGGAGCACTCCCAAGCTGCAAACACAGTCTTTCAGGGGGAGTGTAGCCCCATCCAAAACTGGTTGACACACCTCCAAATCCAGGTCAGAGCCCTTGACAGGAAGCACCTTCATCTTGTCTGGATTCAGCTTCAGTTTGTTTTTCCTCATTCAGCCCATTACTGCCTCCATACATTCATTCAGAGAAGACACACTATTTTTAGTTGACGCTGTTGTCAAAGGCATAGAGAAATATATTTGGGTGTCATCAGCATACTGATAGCACCCTGCCCCATGCCTCTGGATGATTTCTCCCAGCGGTTTCATGTAGATATTGAACAGCATTGGGGATAGGATGGCGCCTTGTGGTATGCCATACAACAGCTCCTTCTTTGAGGAGCAACTATCCCCAAGCCTCACCATCTGGAACCTGCCCGAGAGGTAGGACTGGAACCACTGAAGCACAATGCCACTGATTCCCAATCTCCTCAGGTGTTCCAGAAGGATATCATGGTCAATGGTATTAAAAGCCGCTGAGAGATCCAGAAGTACCAGCAGGGATACACTCCCCCTGTCAATAAAAACCTTGCAGCAGGAGAAAAAGAAAAAGAAAGGGATTCCATCTTTTTTCTCTTTAAGCCTTTGTTGGCCTGAAAGATTCCAAATCTCATGTAATTATTAAATAAATGTATGATTTTGTTTAAGTTTCATTTATCTACAATTATAACAAAGGAAGAAAGTCTCCTTTCTTGTTAAGGCCCGTGGAGGTCAAGCTGTGTAGGGCAAGAATCCAATGTAATTCTTTCTTTAACAGTAATTTAGCATTCTGCTGCTGTACTTTCTCTACGGCTCAAAAGGACAAATCACAAATGGTGTGTTGCTCTTCTATAAAGTGTCCCACTAAGGGAGCACCATATATGCAATTTGAAATGTTGGACATATGTTCCGTTATATTTCTCTTTAAGGGCTTGGTGGTGTGACCAATTTAGATCTTATCACATGGACACATACAACATGGATACTGCTAGAGGTGGTGAATTTTTTAATTGATATACCTTACAATCAAACAGGTTTTTAAATGAATGCACATTATGTGTATGTTTACAATAGATACAATGTCAACATGAATGGTGTCCACGTGCAGCCATTGCTCCAAATATAGTTTGTTGAAATGTGGACCAAATATTTGTATCTGATTGGACCACCCTATCTTTGATGTTCTTGGACTTTTTATGTGAAATTAAAGGCTTTCTTTCACAGCCCAATATACTGTGTAGCAGATACCAGTATTTGTATATACTGTGCTCTATGTTTTAAGTACACAGGATTGCATTGTTGTTCAAGAAAATCTGTGCTATACAATGAGAACCTAAGAAAGTACAACTTCATCAAAATATATTTCAAGTGCAGAGGCAAATATGCAAGCTAACAGAACCAAAATGAGCTGCACAAAGCAAACTAAAATTAGAAACAGGCTGCCTTTGTTTGCTTATTTATTTGCATAGAGTAACTTATAGTAGTTAATGGATGGTGACAGATGAATCTTCATTTCTACTGGTAATTCTGTCAATAAACTGAATTAGTGTTTTAATCAATATCATGCAGAGCCAAGTTATGCCTTTGTGTAATGAGGAAAAATCATTCTCAGGACTAGGGGACTCATAGAATTTTAGCCCATATAGTTGTTAAAAGAGAACTGAAGCATCACTGAAAGAGGTACATGTGGGATTTAAGCAAGATAGAGACAGCTATTAGTAATAGAAATAAAGGAAGGAGACACCAGTTCCCTAATACCTGTGTGTATTCTAATTTTATGACTGTTCAAATTTTGACCCAGACATAGGGGAAAAAAACACACCCAGCAACAGCCACACACAAGAGAGAGGTATCAGCAGTCCTGGGCCAGGGTAACCCCTGGGTTTACAGAGGTCCAAAACTGAGCATGCCCAGTGCACAAAGAATGTTGATTGAATTATGAGAAGGGGGGAATAAGCAAGCAGGGGTGGTGCTCAGAAGACAAACCCATAGGACAAATAAAGTGCAAATTTGCATATGCTAATGTACATTTTGAAATATATCTGAATAATTAGATATAACTGCTATAATTTAAATTTTATAGAAGGCTAGCTAATTAACCTCTCACTTGCTTTCAGGACAGAATTGTACTATGACCCAAACTGTGCTTGCTTAAAATTTACCCTCCATGCACCCACACTTTTCTTTGGTGTTTCAGGCCCAAATCCAGATGGGGAGGATGGAATTGCTAGAATCCACAAAAGGCTGTATGGCACCTAAAACATTTACTAATTAATTGCAAGCTGAACATGGCACACTGGCAAGGGAAACTGCGGGAATGTATTGTAGATCGTGATAACCCATGCTCCTAAACTGCAAACTTACAGCATGAATTGAGAGTAACCCCCATTAAACATAGTGGGATTTACTTCTAAGTAAATTCTGCCCTGCCCCAACCAACAAGCATGACAGCACCGGAAAGAGACCTCAGGATTGGAAAATGGTGCTTTGCTGCTCCTGGTTTCTGGACCAGGTGAAGATTTAGAGAGAGTCACTGCCAAAGACGGCTTCTCAATTTATTTGAATTTCTTTTTAATTTCTGGGATTCCAATTTTTTGTTTTTACAGTTCTTGGGTTCTAATTTCTTAAAATCTGGATATCTACACCACATGTCACCATATTAAGTTTTTAGTAACTTCATCATTATACAATTCTTAGTACCAAAATGCAGAGTTGGATACTTAGGACCACCCATGATTCCTAATGAAAACATTGCATGGCTGTGGATTTTGGGTTTTTATTTCTTAGGGATGATCACAGCTACCTTTTTTGGTTGTTTGCTTTTTTTAAAAAAAACAAAATTATAAATTCCCTGGTTTCTCTCTAGCTCCATATATTGGAACTATCTTCAAGGTGGATAAGTCAGGTTGCAGATCTTTAAGGAGTAAGTCTCCAATCCTACATACACTTACTTCTGACTAAACATGTTTAGGATCACACAGTAATTTTTATGTAATTCTGAACATGTTTCCCCATCCACAGAGTACCCCCAATTGCTTCCCTACCCAGCAAGAAAAGTAGTGGACTAGAGTTTCTGGAAAAGGGGGACAGAGGACAAGACACATAGATGTAAAAAGGGTAGACAGAACTATTTCATTTTCTACAGAGGCCATTTCATGATTCACACTGAGAAGCTATGTTGAACTGTCACTAGGGACAGAAAAGAGAGCTGCCTGTGGAGAAATCCAAGAGTTTAATACTGCTTGGATTGGCAAACCAAAAGGAGGAGAGCATCCACTTAAGGCAAAAAAAGGAGAGAAGCAGGTTCTCAGAATGCTGAGATACTTTATTTTCAAGTCTAATGCGTTTTGGCCTATGTCGTTTTTAAAGGCCTTCTTCAGGGGGTTGATAAGAGTATGCTGACCATATGAAAAGGAGGACAGGGCTCATGTAACTTTAACAGTTGCAGAGAAAAGGGAATTTCAGCCAGTGTCATTTGTATGCAATTAGTTCCTGGTGAAATTCCCTCTTCATCACAACAGTTAAAGTTGCAGGCACTATACTAGAGTGACCATATACAAAAGAAGGCAGGACCCCTGCAACTTTAACTGTTGTGATGAAGAGGGAATTTCACCAGGAACTAATTGCATACAAATAACACTGGCTGAAATTCCCTTTTCTCTACAACTGTTAAAGTTCCATGAGCCCTGTCCTCCTTTTCATATGGTCAGCCTAGATAGGAGATGTCTGCAGAAATTCTCTTAACAGGATGATAGTCTCCTATGATAATCACTGGTGACTGAGGCCTACTTGTCTCCTTTTTTTTGCTTGGATTTGGCACCAGTGTATCCAACCCAACCCAACTTAAAATACCCCCAAATGTAGGCTGACCAAATGAAAAGGAAGACAGGGCTCATGTAACTTTAACAGTTGTTGAGAAAAGGGAATTTCAGCCAGTGTCTTTTGTATGCAATTAGTACCTGGTGAAATTCCCTCTTCATCACAACAGTTAAAGTTGCAGGGGCCCTGCCTTCTTTTGTATATGGTCACTCTAGTATAGTGCCTGCAACTTTAACTGTTGTGATGAAGAGGGAATTTCACCAGGAACTAATTGCATACAAATGACACTGGCTGAAATTCCCTTTTCTGTGATGAAATGTTGCTGTGAATTTGTGGCTTTTTCTAAACCAAAATCACAGTTACGTACTCCTATTTACAGACATAGGGGATTCTAATATCGGCCACAGAACACAGATATTTCTGCTAAGGTTACAATAAAATCCCAAGACACCTTGTTTGATCCTGTTTGGGGTTGTGTGTGGCCCTTTCCACACCAGGCAGTTTGCCTGGGATAGACCCTGGCTGCTCCCTGTGCTCCGATGGTGTGTATTAGATACTTCCAGGATCGTCCTCCCTCCCTCTACACCCAGGGGCTATCCCAGGCAAAACGCCTGGTGTGGAAAGGGCCTGTGTTGTTGTTTTTTAAAAATCTCACAGTGTCTGCCCAGGCTGCCTTTTGGTTCCATTTCTTTTATATTTTTATTTGAACAGCCATGCGACTGTGCTGAAAGGCATTCATTATCTCCCTCTGCTATTAAGGCTTTGGACAGGGTCATTTCTCTTTTTGTGAATGTTAATGATCCTGCTATCACCAACCCTTTGGGCTTTGAAAATCTAGTACCTCTGGTAAGCCAGTGGGCCTTAGGTCGTTATCACACAGGCGGTTTTAAGCACACCCGCCACGACTTTGCTCCACTTCTTCAGCGCTGGACTCACATGACATTGTCCCCTTCCTGCTGCTCTCCCGCCCTGAGGTCGCAATTTGTAGTTTCTGTTTCGATTTATCTCTGAATGGGCAAAGTCCAAAACAGGCAAAGTACAACAGGCCAAGCTGAAGTATCACAGCAATACTGACCAGGTGTGATTCAAAACACTAGACTCGAATAGGAAACGGAGGGGGAACCCACAGAAGCAACCCAGGGGAAAATAGTAGGTGTGATAAAGCCCTTATTCTTCATTGTATAAAAAAGTGGTACCTCCGTTCTAAAAAAACAACATGTCTGATGCAAGGGAAGTCTTACCTGCTATGTTGCCTGTCAGTTGCAGTTTTAAGGCTGTTGTCCAACGCACATTGAAGATGCTCCCATTGATTTCAATGGGATCAACTAATGAGCTATAACGAATGGCATTGAATATTTGTTGGATTGGATTGGAAAGCAATCTGTAATAGCCATGGAGGTTTAGTTAAATGTAGCTGGTTCTGTGGTCCACAAAATGCTTTGAAGGTGGCATATAAAATTAGCAATTTTAAGTCTTGTCTCTATTGGGACTTTGCCACAAATCCACTATTGTGCTGCATGGTGACTCTTGCAAGAAGTGTTTTCTGAAAATGTGCCTGTTTTATTGGGATTGAACATTTCCTCATTTCATTCATTCATTCAATTAGTTGCCCTTTTAGACAGTAGTAACAAACCATAAGGACATAAGAACTGTGCTAGAGTAGACCAAAGGCCTGTCTGGTCCATCACCCTTTTTCCCACAGTGGCCAACCAGATGCCCATGGGAAGTCCACATGCAGGACATCTAAGCAATAGCTCTATCATAGTGTTATTCCCCATCAATTAGTATTCATGGGTATGCTGCTTATGATCCTAGGAGCACAATTAATTTTGATAGGATTAGTGAAATTTCTCTCTCTCTTTTTTTAAAATACACTTGTTAGAAGGAGATATTGGTTTTCACACCTAAATCCAAACACAAATATTAATTTGAAAAACAAAACAAAATATAATATTGTTGTGCAATGAAAGGCACCATTCATTGCCTTGAGGATAGGGATATACTTAGTCAAGACATCTTGTCCACCTTGCAGACCATCATGCTAAACCATCATTCAGTGTGACATGAATGAGCTGCAGTGAACCATGGGCTCACATGCCCCCTCTTTTTTCTTCTTCCTTACAACCACAGAAGAGGAGAGGATGGAGCACATGACTTACTGCAGCCCGTTCATGTCACACTTAGCTATGGTTTAGTATGACACCCAAATGCAGGCACTCGTTTTTTCCCTTTGTATATTTGCCAATAAACTAAGGGTCAATTGTGAAATCTATATTTGGCTAATTTTATTAAATCAATTTTCAGTTCATATAGGTTCCTATTAGAAGGAATCTTTGTTTCACATTTGGTTCCAATTTCATTGGCTTTGCATATCTTTATTAACCACAGTGCCATTTGTTATTAATTACCTTAGGAGACAGTGGTGGCTTTTGGCTACAAGCATTACAGTCCGTAACAGATTAATTGCCTTAGAATTTTTCTTAAATAAACTTCTTGTTTTTGAAGGTGATAGCTTGTCTTTTGTGTAATTTTTCTTTATGCTTTGATTCTATGAGTCTCAGTCCAATATTTCCAGTTAAATATTGATGGATTGATATAAATGTGAGGAAATGTAAATATTCCTTTTAATACATTTTTAATATGCATCTCTAGATGTAGAATTACTCACAGAAAAAGAAAAAAATGAGGGGGGAGCAAAGAACCCTCATCTTGCTAAAGTGCTATCTCCTTTCATCTTATCTATGTCCTTTGATTAATTATATTTATCATCAGTCACCCTCTTGCCATTTTTATTCATGGGTGAAAGTACTAAAAGCAGAATGACAGCAGGACGTTATGCAAAATCTGTGTATGCTTCCATGTAATCTCACTGGATTTACAGCAGAGTCTTGCTGTTGGAGTGTACCGTTTTTTATTAAAATAAAAGCTAAAATGAGATATGCTCAGATTAAATTTTTAGAAGTTTCACATAACAGATGGGATTGATTCCTTCTCATTAACTCAGCAGAGCTACTTGTGTGATTAACCTTAATTCCAAGGATACAGGAAGGGAGATTTCAGCTAGCATTAAAGTCCAAGCTGAGTGACACTATCCTGACTTGAAAAAGAAATTATCCTATCCTTACCTACCATTATGATCATCATTCTGTAAATTTGCTGACACCACACATTTCATCTTACGTCATATATCTCCACAATGAAATAAATACATGATTGCTTTCTATATTTATTAATTTATCAGACTTCTTTATGGGTCTTTATCCTTTTCTCTGAAGAATTTAGAACAGCTTACATACGGTTCTGAGGCCGTGCTGCATCCTGGAAGCTTAAAGGACCAGAAGAGAAGCTTAGGCACAGTGGTAGATCAGCATCATTCTATGGACCATCCTAGAGGGAAGGTTTTAGAACCTGGAATGTGTCATTCAATTTCCAGACACAAGAAGAGGCAAGCTGCTAAGGCATAAGACTCCAATTGTGCATACACCTACCTGGAAGTAAATCCCATTGAACTCAGTACTGTATGATTTACTTCTGAGTTAACATGTTTAGGATTACACAGGAAATTTTCTGTAATCCTGAACATGTTTCCCCATCCACAGATCTCTCTGCACCCACAGTTATTTCCCTACCACACATAATTCCCTGTACCATCTCAGCTACCTTTCCCACTACATAGGTCTCTATAGCTACGTATGTCCAGGAAGGGCTCCAAGCCATTTTGCTGCCTCAGGTACAGCAGCAAATGGTGCCCCACCCAACCCCAGTTGAGATGCATAATAGTACTCATGTTGTTTCAGCCGTGAGGTAAAAAATCCTGCAAGCATCTCTCTCCCTTTCCCTGACAATGAAAATACACTAATAATTAATAAATTAAACAATGAATAATTTGCTGCTTTTTCGTGACATCTTAAATCACTTGTCTGAGGCAGCTGCCTCAGGCTCTAAAGTGTGTGTGTATGCGTGTGTTTAAAGGACCCTGTCTCCTAAGGACACCCCTATTTGTAAAAAGGGATGTAAGAATAGGGGCGAGGAGGGCATTTGATTTCAGAAAAAAGGGGGAAAACCCTCAAGCAGAAAGAGTCAAGGGAGGCAATAGGAAGGGACGCACATGTGGGTAAAAAGCCAGCTAACTCAGGGGAATCAGAGTCAAGAAACATCATCATGACATGTTTTCCAGTTATATGAAAAGCAACATCTTTGAAAATAACTTTATGTACAGTATATTCCTGTCCATGAAAGTGCCACATGGCAGTGTGACTTTTGAACACAAAAGAGCAAGAAGTTCCTCCCCTCTTCCCACATCCATTCACTTTTCTCTAGCCTAGTGCAAAACCCTGATGCCAAGGAGGACCATGTGCCCACTAAAATTTGGCCACATGGATTATGCCAAAAGCTGGTGCACTCGAGAAAGATGAGTGCAGAGGCAAGAGGCTCCAGACACACTTCAGCAAACCAGGGCAAGCCATACACACATACATTACCTTGTTCCAAATTCAGACATTGCTGCTTATTCAGACACTTTTTGCAAGCAAACCCACTTCTATTTCCCCCTGGCCCAGCTTGGGGGAAGCAACAGATAAGGAAGGCTTCTGGAACTCCATTGGATATGTGAGCAGCCAATGCACCTGCTCTTCTGCTTGTCAGCACCTTACTGCTCATAATGGCCCTGGGCACAAGTGCAATTGCCCAGGCCAGTAGCAATTGTCTGGGCAGGTGTCTGCAGAGTCAGGCACGCTCCAAGAAAGCTAGGTGACAGTGGTTCTGTTAGGCAATTTTGGGCTCTGGACTTAATGAAAATAATGAGCAAACTGTGGAAGGAAAGGTGACAATCTCCTCCCTAGTTTAAAAGACTGGTGTCTTTATGAACTGTATCACCAATAGTATTGCTGACAGGGGACAGAAGGGCTTAGTTTACTGCCCCTCCCAGCACACACCTCAAAATTATAATCATGTTGTTTGGATTTCTGTTGTAAGCAGCTTTAGGAGCCAATCTTGGCTGAGCAGCAGAATGTCTAAATATAATAAATAATGAGATGATAATTCTCCATACATTCAGTGAGTGGTGATACAATCACAACATGCAAAATGTCCTTCCATTGCTTGCATATTTATTTATTTATTTGCCTGTTTATTTGTGATTTTAAGAGGTAATAGCCTTATCTTTTTTTTCCGTATTCCGCCATAGAGAGAGAGAGAGAGAGAGAGAGAGAGTCCCTGGGAGGGACAGCATCTCATCATGCACCTTCATGCCCAGGGGCATTTGTTTGCAGCATCAGTTGGAATGAGTGCATCAGGAGCGACACTTTTTATCTGCTCCAAGCAGCTAGCATTTGTTAAAAGGAAAAGAAGTGAGTGAGCCTGCAGATCACCTGGTCCTGGAATTTCTTGACAACCCAGTTTCTGTAGCGGGCTGCCATCTAATACGCACAGCAGTGGTGGGAAATGCCCACATTCTTATTCCAACAAGGGCTCTGCTTGTACTGCGTTGGCATGCAAGTGTAAAAGAACTAAGATGTCCTCGGAACTGAAGCCAGTGGCATATCTGCCTTCAGAAAGCTTAAATTAGCTGGTTCTGCTGATCAGCTGATTGATGAGACAGGGTGCCCTTTTTACACTTGGAAGAGCTGCCAGAGCTTCGCTTGAGAATTACAAAATCATTTTGTTGACTTAGCAGCTGCAACCTTGCAAAATCTTTGCTGAAAACATGGAAGGATGTAGTAAACTTAAAATGTGGTGGGGGAAGAATTTTCAGCCTGTGGGTGCTTGCCTTGCCCCCTTGAAGAGCTTTATGCAGATGTAAGTACCTCACTTAGGAGTCAGTGAAGCTTGTTGCTCTCCTCTGGCTTTCCTTTTTAATCAGCAGGAGATTGCTCTGTTTCCATACATAAGCTTTGCAAAGGCATGAACTGTCTGCTCATTGATTTCTAAATGAATCACTTTATGCACCTAGATAACTTCTGCAACTCTCTTGCTGGGGAAAAGGATAGGCCCTTTTTGATTCAAAAGTGTTATAGATCTGGCAGACAGGGATTAGGTCTTCCTAACCTCTTCTTAATAAAGCCCCCATCCCAACCAAAAAAAAAGTGTGTGTGTGTGTGTGTGTGAGAGAGAGAGAGAGAGAGAGAGAGAGAGAGAGAGAGAAAGAAAGAAAGAAAGAAAGAGAGATGACTGCCACAAACTCCTGACCTCCTTAAGTCTATCCAGCTGGAGAGTTCTAAGCCCTTCTGCCTAGGCTGACCAGATAAAATGCAGGTCAGGGCTCATGTAACTCTGCAGTTTCTAGAGCAGCCGTGGTAGATTACGATGGCTGTTCATTGTGGGAAAATCTAGCTCTGTGTAAGCTGCATGAAGTTTTGCTGAACCTTAGACTTTGTTATTATGGCTGATAGTGAGGCCCAGAGAACTCACTTCAATGGGTGATAGTCTAAGGCCATCATCACATGCGCGATTTTAAGCACATCCACCTCGACTTTGCTCCACTTCTTTAGTGCTGGACTTGCATGACATCAATCCCGTTGTGCTGTTCTCTCACCCTGAGGTCGTAGTTTTTAATTTCTGTTTCAATTTATCCCTGAACAGGCAAAGTCTGGAAACACTAATATTCAACAGGCACAAGCTGAGGTACCACAGCAATACCAAACACGTGTGAATCAAAATGCTAGACTAGCATAGGAAACGGAGGGGGAACCCGCAGAAGCAAACCGGGGGGAAATGTATGTGTGATAAAGCTCTAACAGGTGCAACAAGTGGTTCACAAAGAATGCAAAACCATAAACTTTATTGAAATATTTGGAAGAAGGTGCATATGTCATATTGACCTGTGCTAAAAAAAAAAAAAAAAAAAAAAAAAAAATCTGCAGAAAAGCTAGTTAAATTTCCCCCAAGATATGCCTTGCGCAGTTTTACACACGGGAGGCAATTGACATAAAAGATGTGGGGGAGAGATCTGTTCTCATCTCTAATCAATATAAAAAAGATATTTGAGGCACATAGAACAAGTGATGTCAGAGAAATTTACAACAGAAGCAAATGAGTTCGGATTTCTGTGAATCCGACCCAAGAGTTCTATAGCCGATCGGCTTTTCTTGAGTCACATGGATTCCGTGGACTAGCAGACCTCTCACCCTTTTTTTTTTTACTTCCCTGAATTTTATGCATTTTTACATTTAAAATATGTAAAATATAAATTAAAAAACCCCAACTCGTCAGACATTCTAGTGTGTTGTGCTATATCAGATGTATAGGTTTGTCACAGTGCCCGACTGCTGGCCTGTTTCATATAATATGATTGATAAACATACCGTTGCACCAAAACCTGGAAGGAATTCAATGTGGGAAGGTGGACATTCCCTGACAGAGCAACACATCTTCCCAGTGATTCTACAGGGTACCCCATGCCTATATCCAGGGGTAGGGCAACCTCTGAGAATTTTTAATGGACAATTAAGTCCCAAAGACCTGTTGATCAGTCCTTCTCCCTTTCTCAACAACAAAAATGAATCAATGATCAGACCACCACCACTAATGACTTACCAAGTGTTATGGGACAGTGCCAATTATGCAAATTATGAATCCGGGGTAACATGAGCACATCACTTTTGTGGCCTCTGGGCAATGCTCCCTATGGCAACTGTCTCCCCAGTGCAAGTAATGCTTGCCAGACTTAGGGATTTTATTGAAAAATAGTTTGTTTTGTATTAGGATCCAAAACTCCATTCTGAGGTATTCTGAGCTTTATTTCTTTGTGGGTCTTGTAACACTAGTATTATCATTATGGATTCTGCAGACTTTAATTTCCATCAAATTTATTTATGGAATCTGCCATTCTGAAACATCTCATCTGCATGTGGCGTGCATGCACTCTTTTCCATTGATGTTCTCCAGATTTCTTGATGAAGGGTCATATTTAATGACTAACTCTCATCCATTTTTTTTCCAGAGTGCATTGTTTTGCTCCTTACCAACAATAGACCTTCATTCTCCATTACACTAGAGGAGTTGTCACCTTGGATGCTGAGGACTATTATCACACCACTGAAGGCACCACACACCTCTCTGTCTTTCTCAGCTTCACCATAACAGTTATCTTGGCCTCAAGGGAATAGACTTCGTTTTACTGAACATGCACCCATAACTTCCGCCCAGCAGGCACATAGCTCTGTGCAATATATTGGACAGCCCCACACCCTTGTTGGCTTTGTTTTATTTATTTATTGCATTTCTATACCACCCAATAGCCGAAGCTCTCTGGGTGGTTCACAAAAATCAAAACCATAAAGTAAAATTTAAAATGTAACACTTAAACAATAATGTAAAAACACAATTAAAGTAAAATATAAAACTACAACCAGAATAAAACCGAGCAACAAGACAAAGATTTTAAAATACAGATTTAAAATACAGATGTAAAACAGGAAAGTTAAAAGACTAGGATGATAAACTGTTAAAACACTGGGAAAATAAAAAGGTCTTCATCTGGCATCGAAAAGAGTATAATGTACAGTAGGTGCCAGGTGAGCCTCTCTAGGGAGCTCATTCCACAGCTAGGGTGTCATACCTTCACAACTGTCTTGTTGTATGTGTGTATGTATGTATGTATGTGTTTAATAGGCTTGTTCACTTGGAAAGATTGGATTTGTAAAATCAAATGTGGGGGAAGGCAGCTGTTGCTCAACTTGCACATGTTGCTTACTCACTAGTTTACTTAACTATTTATCTTGATGCTTTGTCACTGGGGCTCCCCTTGTGCTCATAGAGCTGGGTTCCCTTGCAAGTCTTTCTTACTTTTATAGCTTTGGCTCTGTTCCCCCAACTTCTGTAGTTGCCATCTAAGATTATGATGGTCATCTCCTAAAGGTGTTTAACTTTCTGGTCTATGTAACAGTCTCCCTTGATGCTTCATTAGCTGGGGCTTCCAATTTTGCTGATAGAGTGGGTGGAAGGAGATTTCTTGGTAGTCCTTTTTAACCCGCGGCCCAAAATGGCAACTTCCTCACCATCAAATCAAATGGCACAGAAGTAGGCTGACCATATGAAAAGGAGGACAGGGCTCATATAACTTTAACAGTTGTAGAGAAGAGAGAATTTCAGCCAGTGTTATTTGTATGCAATTAGTTCCTGGTGAAATTCCCTCTTCATCACAACAGTTAAAGTTGCAAGCACTATACTAGAGTGACCATATACAAAAGAAGGCAGGGCCCCTGCAACTTTAACTGTTGTGATGAAGAGGGAATTCCACCAGGGACTAATTGCATACAAATGACACTGGCTGAACTTCCCTTTTCTCTACAACTGTTAAAGTGACATGAGCCCTGTCCTCCTTTTCATATGGTCAGCCTACACAGAAGCAAATAGTGCAGCACCTCTTTACTATAAGTGTTATTTATTCTTTCTTTGTTTTGTTTTTCTGTGAACAGCTGATGTCTTTTAACCAGTTCTGATTCTTTACACATACACACACACACACACACACACACTTTCAAAATGCAAAGCCATAGAGCTTCTTCAGACTAGCGTTTTATCGCACACTTGCGACTGGCCACTCACGGCTCTTTGCGGATCATTTTGACAATGCTGTGTTCCTCCTGTTCATCTCCTTCTGTTCTCCCACTCCTTCCACCATTTTGTTGTTGTTGTAAAATAATCCTCCAAAAACGTGACGCTTCTGAGCTATAGCAACATTTGTCACTATTTCCTGCCATGTGCAGGAGAAGTTTCGCTACACAGTACCCACTAGAGGTGCTGTCTCACTACACTGAATGGGCCATGTGTTTGCTTCTCATCCTGTTCTCTTCCTCCATGTAATTGCAGCTTGTTGCAGAAGCGGAGCGAACGTAAACCACCTAGAGAGCTTCAGCCATGGGGCAGTATATAAATGCAATAAATAAATAAAATATAAATGAATAACGGTAAGGGAACATAATTTCTCCCCCATCTGAAGGCGCTCATAGTGCAATGTGTTCAATGAGTTTAATGATTTTGTAAGCTTTTCTAAGACTTATTCTGGAATTGTGGCTTACATTCTTTTTTCTATTTCTAGCCTTTGGCTTTATTGAAGAGGGCAATGCAAACTTCCCATTTTCAATCTTTTCTTTTCCATGTAGAACACTGTTCACTTTTTTTTCTCTCTCCTTCAACCCACCACCTTAATATTATCACTGATGCACAATACCAGTGCAATGCATTTAGCTGTTCTGTCCATTGTGATCTAATAGCAGCAACTAAGGGTTATAGTCTCATCTCTAATTGACACTTAAGGGAGATTGTGTGTATCGTTCCCAGTACATGAAATGAGAATATGCTCCCTTGATTTCACATTCTTCCTCTGATTAATAGGTTATACATTGCACCTCTGCTGTATTAATTTATTCTGAATGTTTTAAAGTTCTGCAGCTGATCTACTCTATATTTTTAGCTTTGGGAACTAAACCACCTCCATTCACAATGAAACAAATTGACAGTAACATTAAACCTGATGTAATGTGTGTGTGTGTGTGTGTGTGTGTGTGTGTGTGTGTGTGTGTTATTTGTACTAAGGTAACATAGGCAATCTTTGCTTAAAACTTAAACTGATTGGAAATCTCAATCAATATTTTGTAAAGAATATCTCCTCAGGTAAGATTTTGGGAAGCTAAAAATAACAGTATTAAGTAATGCAGTTGGAATGAAATATCTCCATCTTTCAGCTTTTCCTTCTGTTTTTCAAGAATTTTTATCAAAGCAAGTAATATCTTGGAATCCTGGGCATGAAGCCAGAACGCTGTAGCAGGCTGTCTTTTAAATATAATGCTACATTCAGGCAATAGGTTTATCAGCATGCTCAAGCCATATTTATATACACTTTAAAAATCATTCTAAAAAAATTAAAATTAAAAAAAAACAGTATGTCAACTGGAAGTATATTCTCTCCTATGCCCCTCTTTTTAATTCGTGGTGAACACTGAAAAATAAAATATAAGTATTTCAGGAATATAAGGCTCTGAGTGAATGAAATGACTATGGTTGCAAGTCCATGATTCAAAATACAAAGAAAGAGTAGTCATCTTAGGCTGGACAAAATGTTCAAGGGTGGAGCCTAAGGATTTTGGAATGGGTGGAGTTAGGATACAATATGGCTGGACAGCCTGAGAATGGGAGAAATCTGACTAGTAAGGACACAGAGGCAGAGGCAGGACTGAATGTGACAGGTGATGGACAAAGCCAAGGGAACTAAAGTGGAACCAGGTGGGTTATTGGTTATGAAACTTCTAGCTCTTCCATACCTTGAATAAGTGTATAAACATCTGTTATGCCCCCTCCCATTACTCAACTTTTTTCCTATAAAAGTTACTAAGGCTCCTAGGAATAAACCTCATTGAACCTAATGGGTCTTATTTCTGTATAGGATTGCTCTGTCAGGCTTTAACCTGTTTCACAGGAAAGGTGGTCCAGGTTTTCTGGTGAAATTCAAGTTTACTGATTGGACCTGTAAAATACCGACTAGTTGGTAACCTTAGAAGCAGCAGAGACATTTCTTACATCCATAGCATGCCTGCGATGTGATAATTGTCTAAATGATTTATGGTAATCATGCGTCTTATGCATTTGTAGCAGCTGAGATGAATCAATAAGGAACAATGTGAATGGAACTACCTTAACAATGTTTCATTTGCAGGTCAAAAACAAGAAAATCATGGGGCTATAGGCCTCAAAGCACATCTGCACTACAAGTTTAATGAATTTAGATGGCATAACTTCCACACAAGATAACTTTAGTTCTAAGTGCATAAGAAGAGCACTGCTGAAGTAGACCAATGGTTCACCTAATCTTATTAGGTCCACCTAATTATTTTTCCCACAGTGGCCAACCAGAGGTGGCCAACCTGAGGTGAAGGACCTTGGCTCTCTAAAATAGCATTCTGCAATCTGTACACCCATACAAAATTATGGTTCTCAAGGTTATTTGGGCAACATCATGATAGCTGACCAAGTATTCAAATTTTAAATATTTGAATACTGGGTCAGCTATCATGGTGTTGCCCAAATAACCTTGAGAACCACAGTGTTCTACTTTTACAGAGAACAATGCTCTATTTGAAGGTGCCCTCTATTTGAAGCTGTGTCCAGTCCAAGTCCAATTTAAAGAATATATATAACCAGACGGAAGAGCTAGGCCTTGAAGCTGCCAATCAAGAGCACCTGGATTGAGCAAGGCACGGGTCATAATTTCCACAGTATGGTGAGATGTATTATATTTCTATTTAAATTCTAAAAATTATTTCTGAATTTGCACCTATAAATATATATTTGCATATGTAAATTTCATGCAGATCAGTGTTTACTTTTGTTTTCCTATTAGAGGAGGACCTTCTCTTCTGTTGCTCCCAGACTGTGGAATGGCCTGCCAGGAGAGATTCACCAGCTTAACAGTCTTCTGGAATTTAAGAAAGCCATAAAGACTGATCTCTTCCGGCAGACCTACCCAGTTGAATTTTAAGATGACTTTTAATGATGTATTAGTTTTATATGTTTTTAATAATTCATTAGTTTTATATGTTTTTAATCAGTTTCATGTATTTTATGCTGTTTTGTATTTAATGTTGTTCCCTGCCTCAATCCAGAGGGAGAGGCGGGTAAGAATTATTATTATTATTATTATTATTATTATTAGAAATGCGATATAAATGGCCACCCTAGTTAATGACTCAAGTTCCTCATTGCATAGGTGATGCCAGGGGAAAAGGCTTCCTTGTGTGCAAATGCTCTTGAGGCTCTTGGAGTCAGGGGCATATATTTTCTGCACTTGTAGGCAGCCTGGTGTGCCCCTACACTCTAGACTATGGCATGACAATGGCAATGGCAGGCCTTCTGGGTTTTGTTAAATGTTGGGTATTCCTAGTTGGACCTAGTGGAGAGTCAAGCTGTAGCAAGTCTGTGTTGGGGACGATGGAGTCCTGATAGTAAACTTTCTTGAATGACCTTCGTCTAAGTCCTACCAGTAGTCCTATACTTATCAGATAGGGAATAGGAAGTTGTGAAACTAGACAGTAGTGCACTCAGATGGACAGAGTAATTGAGCTTGTTTGGTACAGGTATGCAAATACACCACCTAGCCCTGTGTTTAAAGGCTCAGTCAGGTCTCTACTCTTTAATTATAATTTGTCTCTTGCTTTATATTGAATAGTACTATCCAGCTGTGTACAATAGGCCTCTCAAACCCCTCCACCCTGTTTGTGGGCAGAAAAAATGGTGTGTGTTTGGGAGAAACACTTCACCAAATGTTTCTAGAGGGAGGAGAAATGATCCAGCATGTTCTTGGATATGGGGATGACATTAGCAGTAGCACAATTTATCTCGTTTTTCCCACTGAATGGTTTGAGAGTTCGCTATTGCTGCAAGTGGCATCTGCACCAACTGTGTTGGCAACCGGGTCACCATTTTGCATAGTGCTCTGGACCTAGCATCATTCCGGGGCATTGTGAGGGGGGAGGGAATGGTGATCGCCACAAAGAAATGGCAGAGAATATTCAGGGAAATTTCTGCAAAGGAAACGTCTGTTTTCTAGCAGGGTGAGAAAAAGAAAAAAATCTCAGATATTTTCCCAGAAAAATGTCTGAGAATTTTGGCTGAGCTGTAGTAATACATTAAGAATGCAATCCTGAGGGATTGATGCTCAGTAGACAGGGGGCTCCTCTCTTAGAGCTCTGTGCTTATCAAAAGCCCTCTGGCAAGAGCCAGGCGGGGTGGGAGGAGGACAGAGGCTTTTATAGTAGAGCTGTGTGCTCTGCTCCAAAAAATTGAGGCTTCAACAGAGCTTCGATGAAGCTTTGAGTTTTTGGAATGGAGAGGGGGCAGTTTAAAAACCCTTGAATAGCCACAGAGTAGAGAGGAGCCCCATCGGTGCTTTGATCCATTTTCGGATACTGCTCCATTGTAGTCTATGGAAATTAGCAAAAATGCTTACCTATCCATATTTTTTAAGATAAAGAGATGAAGCTTGGCACCATGATAGCTCTTAAATAGGGATTTAGCCATGTCAAGTTTGAAGTTGATCTGTTTATCCTTTGAAGTTCAGGATTTTTTTTAAAAAGGTTTGAGGTTTTAGTTTTTTCTAAAAAACAACAACAACAAAACAAAACACGCTGAAGCCATACCCTTTAAACTCAGGTTGTCAAATCTCCTCTTTGGGGTCTTGCACCTTGAGCAGTTTCTGCCCTTGACATCAAGAGGATCTCCAGAGGCAGGCTGGCAGAGAGGCAACAGGCAGCTCTGTGGGCAGGCACAGAGGAAACAAAGCAGCGAGTGGCATAAGTGACCTAAGGATTGTCTTGATTCAAAGCCAGAAATGTAGAAACTGGCCCTGCGAGGTGGGCACAGAACAGGAAAGGCAGCAGGCAGCTATGGCCATGGAGCAGTGGGAGCAGGTATGCCATAGGCTTGTGAAGTTGACCCACCAAGCCTAGGCAGCTACATCCTCCAGGCACCAGGAGAGCAGAGAGACTGGCTGACACAGAGAGGCTGGCAGTAAGCAAACAAGCCTTGTTTTATAGCACCTCCCATTCTTCCATTTTAAACATTTATGGCTCAACACACCTTTCAGCCTTTCTATCTTACCCAGTAGCGGGCAGGGATAGCAACCCAGTAGCTCTTGGGTTGTGCAGATTCATGCCTTTCCTCCCTCCCCCCCCCCTGCTCACCTGAGCCCCCCCCTTCACTTTCCTCAACCTCTTATTTTATTTATTTATTTCATTTCTAGCACTCCTCTCCATCCAGGTTGAGGCAGGGAACAACAATAAATATAAATATAAAAACAATAAAATAGATAAACCATTTAAACAGATAAAAACAAATACATTATTAAAAACATCTTAAAATTGAACTGGGTAGGCCTGCCGGAAGAGGGCAGTCCTCACGGCTCTCTTAAATTCAAGAAGACTGCTAATTTGTTGAATCATCTCCGGCAGGCCATTCCACAGTCTGGGAGCGGCAGAAGAAAAGAAGGTTCTCTGGGTAACACTCGCCAGCCTAGTTCTGGCTGACTGGAGTAAATTCTTCCCAGAGGAAGAATGGTGTTGTGATCTTGGAAGAGAACCCACTGTGGTGCTTGCTACAGCAGCTATGAGGGCCGATTGGGGGGGGGGGGAGGTTTGCAGAAAAATCTGCACTCAGATTCCTAACCCTAAGGGCATAGCTGTGTCTACAGTCTCAGGGGTGGGAGGAATCCACACCATCCCATGGTTCCTCTGATGCCATCTAAGTCAAAGGATTGCTCTGTTAGGGTGCAAGCCTAAATACACTTATTAAGAAATTAGCCCCATTGAACTCAATAGTGCTTACTTCTGAATAGACTTGTGGCGGATTGCAGTGCACATCCGCCTTTCTCCGCCAAATCAGGTAAACTTCTCAAGGAATTCAGTGTGCTTCCTGAAATCTTTAGCTTGCCATGTAGAAATGGGCTTATGCATAGTCTTTTTTCCTCCTACAAATAACAATTAGTACCCACTACATTCCAGAAATACATGTTTTACAGTCTAAAGTATGGTGACCAGATCGCCCGGGGTTTCCTGGTCCTAACCGGGAAAACTGGGGCAATCCGGACTAACCAGGCCCCCGGGGAGATTGTCCTGGATTCCAATCAATTCTAAAATGTCCTGGCCGGCTGGTCATAAATCCTGGATTCGGAGTCAGAGAAATTCAGACCCCCAAAATGGTGCCTTGAACCTGCTCAGAGGAGCAGCAGCAGCAGAGAAAAACATGGATCCATCTGCCGCCTTTTCCAGAGCACTGCTGCTGCTCCACCGGCTCAGATGAGTCACTCACCATGACTCACCCTTCTTGTGCCTGCTGAGGCTGCGTAGATAAAGAACAACAGCAGCAGGGAAAAGCACACGTGCTCTTCTCAGGCTGCATGAGAGTTCCATGCACTGCAAAGGACTTTGTGGCCAGAGCTTTGGGGTAAGTGTTGGAGCTCCTAGGTTGTTTATGGGGGAAGAAAGAGAGTTTTGTAAGGTGTGGGTGGGTGGGTGGGGAGGGGAAAGGAAAGGAAAGGAAAGGAGGGAGGGGTGAAAGAAAAGTCCTTCCTGAAAAAAATCATCCTTCTAATACCCGTTTCCTTGGATTTGGGTTGCAAGCCTCAAATTTGTTACTTGGAAGTAAATTGCAGTGAATTTGTGGATGTTTTAATTTAAAATTCCGCTTTGCAAAAACGTGAAGTAGCTTTCCTTGTATACAGTTGTGTTATGTGAGTCAAAATATATTTCTCAATTAAAAAGAAAGAAAACTACAGAAACATAATAATAATAATAATAATAATAATAATAATAATAATATATTTATTTATCACCCGCCTCTCCCAATGGATCGAGGCGGGGAACAACACCAAACACAAAATACAAAAACTGATTAAAAGCAGATAAAACCAGTACATCATTAAAACACCAATAAAACACCAATAAAACACTTTAAAATTCATCTGGGTAGGCCTGCCGGAAGAGATAAGTCTTTATAGATCTTTTAAATTCCGGAAGACTAGTGAGTTGGCGAATCTCTCCCGGCAGGTCATTCCATAATCTGGGAGCGGCAGAAGAGAAGGTCCTCTGGGTAACGGTTGTCAGTCTAGTTCTTGTTGACTGTAATAAATTCTTCCCAGAGGACCTGAGCGTGCGGGGCGGATTGTATGGGAGAAGGCGATCCCGTAGGTAACCTGGACCCAAACCATGTAGGGCTTTAAAGGTAATAACCAACACTTTGTACTTCGCCCGGAAACTGATTGGCAGCCAGTGAAGAGATTTTAAAACTGGTGTAATGTGGTCACCCCTAGATGTACCGGTGACCAACCTGGCTGCCATATTTTGAACTAATTGAAGTTTCCGGACTAGGCACAGAGGTAGCCCTATGTACAGCGCATTGCAGAAGTCGAGCCTCGAAGTTACCAGTGCGTGCACTACTGATTTTAGGTCTTCCAACTCTAGGAAGGGGCGCAGCTGGCGTATCAGCCGAAGCTGATAGTAGGCACTCCTGGCAGTCACATCTATCTGAGCTGTCATTTGGAGCGACGGATCCAGGAGCACCCCCAAGCTGCGAACACAGTCTTTCAGGGGGAGTGTAACCCCATCCAGAACTGGTTGACATACCTCCAACCCCAGGTTGTGGCCCTTGACAGTAAGCACCTCCGTCTTGTCTGGATTCAGCTTCAGTTTGTTTTTCCTCATCCAGCCCATTACCGCCTCCAAGCATTCATTCAGAGGAGACACACTATCCTTAGCTGATGCTGTTGTCGAAGGCATAGAGAAATATATTTGGGTGTCATCAGCATACTGATAGCACCCCGCCCCATGCCTCCGGATGATCTCTCCCAGCGGTTTCATGTAAATGTTAAACAGCATTGGGGAAAGGATGGCACCTTGTGGTACACCACATAGCAACTCTTTTTTTGAAGAGCAGCTATCCCCAAGCATCACCATCTGGAACCTGCCCGAGAGGTAGGACCGGAACCACTGAAGCACAGTGCCCCCGAGTCCCAATTCCCTCAGGCGATCCAGAAGGATACCATGGTCGATGGTATCGAAAGCCGCTGAGAGGTCCAGGAGTACCAACAGGGACACACTCCCCCTGTCAATACTCAGGCGTAGATCATCCACTAAGGCGACCATAGCAGTCTCAACTCCGTATCCTGCTCTGAAGCCAGTTTGAAATGGGTCTAGAAAATCTGTATCATCCAATACTGCTTGCAGTTGGAAGGCAACCGCCCTCTCGATCACCTTGCCCAAAAATGGAAGATTTGATACTGGCCTATAGTTATTAAAGTCCAGGGGATCCAGGGAGGGCTTTTTTAGAAGCGGCCGTACTACCGCTTCTTTTAAACATGATGGAAAACTCCCCTCCCTGAGAGATGCATTAATAATATATTGTAGTTGTGATCTAACTGCATCTCCTCCCTGGGCGACCAGCCAAGAAGGACAGGGATCGAGAGGGCAAGTCGTCCTCCTCACTCGACCAAGCAGCTTGTCCACGTTCTCGGTACTCACCAACTGAAACTGATCCAGTGTAATTCTACTCGCGGAGTCGCTGGACACTCCATTATCAGCCTCTGCTATAACGACAGCATCTAAGTCGGCTCTTATCCGAGAGATTTTATCTGTGAAATGATTGTTAAAGGCATCACAACGAACTACCGAAGGCTCTAACATTGGGTTCAGGGGGGAGGGTGCCCGAGTTAGACCCCTCACCACCCTGAACAGTTCTGCTGGACGCGAATTCGCAGACGCAATGCGTGCAGAGAAGTAAGCTTTCTTCGCTGCACGTATTGCCACCCCATAGGAACGAAGATGTTCTCTATGTCATGTCTTGTCGGATATAAGTCGAGTTTTCCGCCATCGGCGCTCCAGTCGTCGTCCTTTCCGCTTCAACTCCCTGAGATCTTCTGTATACCAGGGCGCCCGATTAGAAGCGGGTCGGAGAGGACGTTTGGGGGCGATCATGTCGATAGCCCTAGTTAGGTCTTGATTCCATCTATTGACCAGGGCTTCTACAGGATCGTTGACGATACCAGCCATAGATCCCTCTAAGGCCTTCTGGAATCCAGCAGGATCCATCAGCCTTCGAGGGCGGACCATCTTAATAGGTCCGCCACCCCTGCAGGGGCGGGTGGTAGCTGTGATACTAACCCTGACCAGAAAGTGGTCTGTCCATGACAATGCAGAGGTATTTGTTACCTCCGCCCACAGATCTGTCTGTTCGGAGCTGAAGACAGCATCGAGGGTGTGACCTGCTGAATGTGTAGGTCCAGAGACCAATTGGGATAGGCCCATGGTTGTCATGGATGCCATGAACTCCCGAGCTGCACCTGACAAACCAGCCTCGAATGAGATGTTGAAATCGCCCAGGACCAAAAGCCTGGGCGAATCCAACACCAACTCCGAGACGAGTTCCGTGAGCTCGGCCAGGGAGTCCGATAGGCAGCGGGGTGGCCGGTACACTAACAGAATCCCTAGCCTATCCCTGGCCTTCAGACTCAGGTACACACACTCGATGTGCTTCAATTGCCGGACAGGAAGTCTGGTCAGGTTAAGATTGTCTTTGTAGACCACAGCTACTCCGCCCCCCCGCCCACTTTCCCTCACCTGCTCACTAACACAGTACCCAGCTGGGAGAGCCTGAGCCCATGTCGGCCCACTATCATCTCCCAGCCAGGTTTCTGTGAAGCATGCCAGGTCGGCCTCCTCATCTATAAGGAGGTCATAGATGATATTTGTTGTACTTTTAACCGACCTGGCATTGCATAGGAGCAAGGAGAGGTTCTGTGGGTGGCCTGGTTCGTTCTCCAAGATCCCCGGGATAGCAGGGCGACTGGAAGGTAAGATGGGTGTTAAATATCTATCTCTCCTTCCCCTATAATGGCACATCGCCCTGCTATCGCCATATCTCCCCTTGCCCTGCACAACAGATATTGCCACTCCCAGACACATTTCAATTCAACTGCACTCCCAGCCACCTCAAGCGTGTCAGAGGGGTGGACTAGACCAGTGTTCTCCGCCTCTTCGCAGGTAGGCTGGGGCTGCGCTGGAGGAGACGCAGGGAGCCCCCACGCGAAGCTCTCTCTCTCTCCCTCTCCAGCCGACGTTCTCCCTCTCCGCCTCTCTGCAGGTGGGCCGGGGCTGCGCCGGAGGAGACGCAGGGAGTCCCTACGCGCAGCTCTTTCTCTCCCCCTCTCCAGCTGATGTTCTCGCCTCTCCGCCTCTCCGCAGGTGGGCTGGGGTTGCGCTGGAGGAGACGCAGGGAGCCCCTACGCGTAGCTCTCTCTCTCCCCCTCTCCAGCAGATGTTCTTGCCTCTCCGCCGGTGGGCTGGGGCTGCGCTGGAGAAGACGCCGGGGAGTCCCTACGTGCAGCTCTTTCTCTCCCCCTCTCCAGCTGATATTCTCCCTCTCCACCTCTCCGCAGGTGGGCTGGGGCTGCGCTGGAGGAGACGCCATTTGTACTGAATAAAAACAGTAAAGGAGATTTTCATTTGGATTTAAAACAAACAAAAAATAGACATGTAAGGGCACGATCCAGTTACTATAAACACTTTTAGCTACCTAAAGTTATGCATGTTTAATTAGAAATAATTTCCATAGAACTCACTGGAACTTACTTTTAGTAGACATGCAGTAAGTCCCATTGTCTGCAGTGGGGCTTGCTCCTAGGTAAATGTGCAGGGACAAGCAGCATTTAACGTTCTCCCATTGAAACCAATGAGATTGTAGAACCTTATGCATGTTTGCTCAGTCATAAGTCCCACTGTGTTCAATGAGTCTTACTCCCAAGTAGGCATGCATGGAATTGCAACCTTAAACGTACTTAACTTTCATTAGATCATGCCTTTAATTTGGGCTGTGTGTGTGGGAGGGGGGTGTTGCCTTTTAAATATGTCTAAGAAAATCAACATTATTATCATTGTTGTTGTTATTTACAATTCATTTTGATCTTGTCAGCTAGTTGTACCGAACACGAACAGTCCATAATCTGCTAGAACCACCACTTGAACACGAAGTAGATGGCAACTTTGGGGTTAAATTATATATTTTAATATTAATATTCTATGGTAGCTACTTGGGCAGTTGGGGTGGGGGTAAGTCTCTGTATTGAATTCTCCTCTAGCTTTTGAAAACTAGTGGAGAAATGTAATTTAGTGTCATTTTTCTGTTTGATTGCTTAAATTGTTCTTTGCCTTTTATTTATTTGCAGATGCTTAAGTATGTTAGGCTGCAATCCTATACATACTTACCTGGGAATAAGTCCTATTTAATTCAATAGAATTTATTTCTAAGTAGACACGCATAGGATTGCGCTGTTAGATAACTAAAGCTGAGATAACTTTCTTCCTTTCCCTCGACCTTTACATATTGCTCATTTTTTTAAAAAATCCTAGCCCCTCCCCCAAATGGTTCCAGTTTTGTGGATCCAGAATATGAAAACCCTATGGGTGGACTTTTTAATTTTTTAATTTTATGTTTTTTGGGGGGTGTCTGCTTTGTTGGGATACTTCACGCGGCTGGAGAAAGGCCAGCCAGCCAGCCTTTCCCCAGCCAGGAGAAGCCGCACATGGCGGCCGGCCCGCCTTTTTAATTTTTTTATTTTATGTTTTCGGGGAGGGAGGGTTAGGGTTAGGGGACAACAAAGAGGACAACAAACTTTCTGCTTATAGGCAGCAGTGGATTGTTCGCTTTTTAATCATGAGAATCACAAGCAGGACACGGTGCAACACACAACACCCTTCCACTCCTGTTCCCCAGCAAGTGGTGCACACACAGGTTTACTGCCTCAGTTACTAGAGGTAGCACATAGTCATCAGGAATAGTAGCCATTGACAGCCTTCTCCTCCAGGAAATTGTTTAATCCCCTTTTAAAGCCATCCAAATTGGTGGCAATCACTAAGTCTTGTGCTAATGAATTCCACAGTTTAACTATGCACTGTGTGAAGAAGTACTTCCTGAATTTGCCACCAGTTGTCCTGAATCTCCTAGCTGCTATCCTTACCTCCTGGAAAGAGAGCATTTGGAGCAGAACGTAACACCTTCTACCAAGTCAGGCCATTGTTTTATTATCTAGCTCAGTCAGTGGAGGCTGGTGGCTCCAAGGGCGGTGAATCACTTGTTCTGTATTTGTGTGATTTTATTATGAAGGTGTTATGTTTGTACAGAAAGTAAAGTTAAATGTTAATTTCAGATTCATTGAATGTCTCACCTGTTCTTTATTTTTGTGATTGTAATATTAAGGTAGCACATGTTTGTCTTAATTGTGTGCTGTGAAATTAGACATGTGACCAAGGCTATGTTCAGGTGGGCACGCCCCTTGGGGCTGGACCCGCCCCCTAGGGGCCAGACATGTTGGTGGGCACGCCCCCTCTGGGCAGACATATTGGAGCTGGATTTTGGTTTCTAAAATCTGGTCACCCTAGTCTAAATAGTTTTCTTTTTAGTTGGGATTGAGACTTGCTGAAAAGCATTGTAGATAGTAATTAGTAAGAGGTTTAACATGCCAATTACCTCAGAAGGTGTTAAATGGCTGATATATATTTCTTTTTTCCCAGTTAAAATGCTGTGGCACAGGGGATAGGAAAAAGTTAGCCTAGTACTTCCACTCCATAAAACTCTATGAGAACTGTTGTCACTTGTTATACAATATTTGGCAGTTTATCTGAGACTGATACACTCTCAAAATAATGTTTGTGTTTATAATGCATTAAGAACTTTCCATAAAAGCTGGGCAGCCAGATTGCAGTGCTGGAGGGCTTTTGACTCCATACGACAGTCTGTTTGTCTCTTGATAATAAAAAGATGCACAGCTAAAATGTTTTGGGCAACACATTCTGTCATTGAATGAATACTTTGTGTTGGAGCAGAAAGCAAAAACATTGGCCGTTGAAGCATCATTACACAATTCAGTGGAATTAAAGCCGTTGTTGCCTAGTGGTGTAACGAATCAGATCTCAGGGGTAGTTTATATTGTCATCAAGATCAAGCACTAATCCTTTTCCTGGATTGCATTACTTTGGGCTGCAGATGAGGGATGATGATATATATATATATATATATAATCTCCAACGTGAGGCAACTCTCCATTTGTGTAGAAACATGGAGTTGGATTCACAGATTATTAGTGCTGTGCCGAAAATTTTAGTTTTCATGTTTGGCATTTCATGGGGGATGGGGGGGGGGAACTGAAAATTCTGGCAAAAGGGGCTGAGAGAGGTAAGAATTTCAGAGAATTTTCTATGTGGGGAGGGTCACAGGATTTCTACATACCTTTTTAAGTGTAGGCAGCTGTTGAGGGTGTCTTCCTTCTATTTTTTTTAAAATGCCCCCAGCACTTGCAGGAGCCCAGGAGTTCTTTCTGAATGCCTATTGTAGAGAGCAAAGTCACATGGTCTCCAGTAGGCATTTAGGAAGAATTGCCAGGCTCCTCCAAGTGCCGGAGGTGTTTTGTTTTGTTTTATAAAATACAAAAATAGAAAGAAGACCCTTCAACAAACAGCTACACTTACAAAGGTATGTGGAAATCATGTCCTCCTCTCCAAGGAGAAAATTCTCCAAAATTCACCCCCTCCCTGTGAAAGAGGCAGAAAAAATTTATATATATATATATATATATATATATATGTTATAAACCATTTTAAACCATTTTAAAGCAGTAGTGTATATAGGCTGATAGTTTTGAGAACTGTTGGGGCCCAGGACACACTCCATATACTAGGCTGACCATCTGAAAAGGAGGACAGGGCTCATATAACTTTAACAGTTGTAGAGAAAAGGGAATTTCAGCAGGTGTCATTTGTATGCAATTAGTTCCTGGTGAAATTCCCTCTTCATCACAACTGTTAAAGGTGCAAGCACTATACTAGAGTGACCAGATACAAAAGAAGGCAGGGCCCCTGCAACTTTAACTGTTGTGATGAAGAGGGAATATCACCAGGAACTAATTGCATACAAATGACACTGGTTGAAATTCCCTTTTCTCTACAATTGTTGAAGTTATATGAGCCCTGTCCTCCTTTTCAGATGGTCAGCCTACATATACAGTTTTCAAAACGTTTTCAAAGTGTTTTATCCTGCGTATGTAGATAGGCTCACAGAGTTGGATTCACAGAACTGCAAGCAGGGTGGCGGAACTTGCCACTGGAACTGTACAGCAAACACTTGTGCAAGACTGCAATTATAGAGACATTCTACTTTAGTTTAGTTTAGTTTGGGTTAGCCCTAAACCCTTCTGGGATCTTAGTTTCATATGGTGAACTTTAATCTCAAAATTGGTGGCATTGAGGGCAGGAAGAACGTGAGGTGAAATCCCCTCAACATGTTTCTGGGACGGGGAGATAAAATTTCTGGGGGCAAGGTGCTCTATACAAAAGCCTCTGAGAGTAAGGCTATATGATGACATGTGACAGAATGGGGAGGCCATTATGGGCTATTTTGAGAGTGACCACAAAACTCATTGCCCTCACCAGAGCTCCTCCCAGTGCCCACCATCTGGGGAACATATTTCCTCCCCCTCCACAAGCCCCATTAGAGTGATGCCCACATAGCACTGCTTTGAATCACATGTCTGCAAGGAATAGCGTGCTTTACTTTCTCCCCCTCCCTTTAAATAAATAAATAAAACTTAAAAAGGCGGTGGAGGGGGAGGAAAACAGAAGGTGGAACTATTTTTTCTGTTGAATCTACTGGTTCTCTAGATGTTTCTAGCATCCCAGACCTCACGTTCTTTGGGTGTGCTTCTAAAAAGCAAATGAAAATAAAACAACAACAACAAAAAAGAGACGCTCAGATTACTTGGGGAATGGAAAAAAGGACATGGCCACATTTGTATTAGGCATTGCTCTATTTCTCATGTAATCCACGACTTGCAGGGTCATCACAAAGTGCTTTAGTGAACAACCCCTTAAAATTTTTCCAGCTCTGAGTAAGAATATTAAAAAAGCTTGGGAAATCATGCCGAACAGTAAAAAAAAAAAAAAAAATCATTCTACAAGTGTGAAATAGCAAAAGAGGTCATTCTTACTCAAGTAAGGATGTGATTCAAATTTGCTAACTGCTACTCCCATAAATTCAACTTTGCTATTAAAATCGAAGCTATAGCCATGGTACATCCAGACTGGAATAAAGACATGGGTTCTACAGTGGGGCTGCTCTTGAAATGTGCTTGGGAATTTTAATTCATTGCTATCGATTTGTTTCTGGGCCCAATTCAAGATTTTGGAGCTAACCTTTAAACACTAAATAATCTGGAGCAGGATATGTGTTAGGCTGCCTTTTCTCATCTGCGCCTTCAAAATTCCATGCCTTGTTCCATCCATGTTCCTCTGCCTCCAGAACAGAGGCAGTTTGCCATGAGAGACAGGGCCTTGGGGGTGTCTCTACAGCACTGCTTTTGCTACTGATTCGGCCCAAAACCTGCCGCATCGCTGCTATGAAGTGGCAACAATAGGGTTACACGGCCAGTAGCATGTAACCAGCCACAAAAATTTGCAGCACAGTTGTTACAGTAATGTGCAGCAAATATGGAGTGACTGAAACCCTCTAAAAGCATTTTTTTTGGTTTTCTGGCAATTCTGTGCAACATTGTAGCTTTGAAAGCCTGTATCTGCACATCTGTGCAGCTACAGTTCATTAAATTTATGTGTGATACATAATAACTGTCCTTAAGTTCATTCCAGAATGAGACTTTAATGTTGCCATGATTGTCATTACGAAACACTCACCTGGACCCTGCCCTGTATTCCCACACCTACCTCGCACTGGGATCCATCCCCTAACTATGCCCACTCTCTTACTCTGTACTGAATCCATCACTGACACAACCACCAACAATCATGGCGACATGGGTGCAAAGTAAAATCTCACATTAAATGAGACAGCGAAAATGCACAGCTTCACGGGGTATAATACGATGTGGCTGAGAATTGGTAGCTGCATGATATAAACAGTGGAGCGCAACTGCACAGCGATGGAGTATATGCAGCATATAGAGAAGCCCTTTGTCACCTGTGGCACCATAACTATGGATACTTCCCAAGAGAGGACAACTTTGCTAAATTGCTGTGTACCTTTCAGTGAGCAGTGGAATTTTAGAATGTTTTTAGGATGTTTTAGGATGTTTTAATGAAGTTTTAATAATGTGTGTCATGTTTTAATCAGTTTTATGTATTTTATCATATTGTTGTTCCCCGCCTCGATCCAAACGATGAGGCGGGTAAGAAATAAATTATTATTATTATTGGCTCTTCAGGAAGGTCTTTTAGGTAAGCTTGTGTGCTGTCAAATTCGTATGTTCTCGTGTGGTGTTCTAGCTCTTTTTATTGATGCTGCTAGATTTTGCAGATTCCGTTGTAGTGTTTCAGAATTGTTTTATTTTGTTTTAACCTTTTGTAAGCCACTATAAAGGTTCAGGACATTAACTGTCTTAATGAATCATCAATAGTAGTAAATCAGCAAGCCTTTCCAAATTGAAAGTCATTCAGCACATCTCATCTGAAATTCAGATTTTTGAAACCTTCCACTTTCTATATGCAAATTCAATATTTGAGGGTCTTGTTCCCCCATTTACTTCAGCAATCATTCCCATAGGATTAGAATAAGCAAAGTTAAATAACGGTGAAAACGAATAGAGCCAAGAAGGAACACTGATGGCATTCCATATTGGCATTAGGATCCTGTGAAGTTAGCCAAGAATTTATCTTTGTAATGAAGGAAATTACACACCGAGCATCTCAACTGGGCAAAGACTTTAACACAAAGAGCTGGCTGCAGAGGTTGAAACAATGAAGCATCATTTTAACCTGGAGAAATTTGACATTGAGGATGTAAAGGCTCAATACCAAAGCTTGTTTATATATCTTAAAACACATAGCTTGGAAACTATTTAACAGACTTGTAAAATGATGGAGAAATTACATGCTTACTATCGTCCTCCAAATGCTAGATCCAAAACCATGTTACGTAGCAAGCTGGCTTATTACCAAGTCAGAGGATTTGTTTCAGTCTGAAGGACAAATTCCATTTTGTAGAAGCTCTTTGGGGGCTGCATTCCCATGGTGGGTGGGACCAAAGGCAAAAGAGGTGTTTCCAACATACCAAAGAGACCAGCATGTCTTATTGCCAGTAACTAAGGCTACATATACACTACTGATTTATAGTAGTATTGAAGTGCACTGATAACCATTGGGGCACCTTATACATTTATAGTGTGATTTTCTGCTTTTTATTCCACGTTACCCCCAAATACTGCAACAAATGTCCTATGAGGTATAAATGCACAAGAGGGATATAGCGTTACCATGATGGGGTTGTAATGATTTTACACAAGGTGTAGATCTGGCCTAAGTCTTAGTAGAGACATTTCAACTTTTTGAAATGAGGGGGGACTGCATAAAACCTGGGAAATCACCAAACATTTTGTGGTAAGGGAAAAGGGGGTGGGGACATCTGGGGAATCCCAGGAGGCCAAATTGGAACCCCAAGTGGGATGGATTGGGACCCCAGGCCAGATATTCTGCACCTCTGATCTATACAGAGGAGCACTCCAGAGTTCCACACAGGGGTCTTTCTCAGCTGTGCCTGGACATGTCAGGGATTGAAAATGGACCTTCAGCATGCAAATCTGAGCTATGGGCCTTCCCTTATTTATGTTCATTGATTTAATGTTCTTCCCTAACATAAGCACGCAAGTATATATCACTGCATTGGCTTGCATTCATTCCCTTGTTATCTTTGCCTCTCTATCCCTTCCTTGTATAGTCTTATGTCCCACACATAATGTTTAAACTTAGAGTGCAAACTCCTTGGGCTGAGCACCTACCTTTTACTTACGTTGCTCTTCAAAGTGTCATATAAACGGATTAGGGGTGTATGACAATTTTGTTTCCATTTGCAAATCACTCAGAAATACCCCATTTGCAATCCTGAACATAAACATGAACAGGAGCACATTTTCTCTGACACTGTTTGCAAATTCTAGAATTTGCTTTCATGTTTGCAAAATGTGTAAGTTGGGGAAATGTGAGGATGGGGGAGAAAAAACATATTTCCTTTTTTTCTTTTTAAAAGCTTATATTTCCTTGAAAGGGAACTGAAGATGGCAAACAGATAAAAATCAGGAATGTTTAAAACTATCTTTAAACTCTAAATTAATCAACAGCAACAATAATTGGAGTTTGTAAAAAAACCAAAAAAAAAAAGCAGCTGTCGGCCACAAGGAAGGTTACTGTGTTGTTTTTCAACAGTTCTTCTAAAAGATACTCCCTGCCCCTTTTTGCTCTGCTACTTGAATCTAATTATGTAGGAAAAGACCAATTGTAAACTTATAAAATCTGTAGATGACTCAAAATTGAGAGAGCAGCAAACCAAAGAGCAAGAAGCAAGTAAAATGTTAAACACACACACACACAATCTTGACTGCTGTATCACTGCTGGCCTACTGTATTACTAATTATTTAAAATGTCTCTGACTCATCCATAAAGATTTAGTTATCTCCAAACACAGGGGCAGAGTGGGTACTATTCTAGTAATCCCATTATGAGGCCGAGGTGCAAGGAGATGATCCTTTCTACAGAGCTCATTTGCAGCAGTAAAGCTCTTTTAGGCATATCAGCCATGCTTGGCAGTTGGCAAAGGATGTGGGGAATTACATTATCCATACACCTCTCATACTGATGAGTGGAGAAATATTAATTTAAGAATGAAGCCCTAACATGAATGAGATTAAATTGAAGCAGGATTTTGTTGAAAGGAATATTACTATAAACTTTAGTATTGTTGTTTTAGGGCCCAATCCATGGTCTACTTACACTGCTGTGGTCTCATTAAAGTCAATCACTCTGATCTATCCAGAGATCCATGCACATAGATCCATGCACACAGCAAAGTGCTCATGGGGAGAGCCAATCCATGTATATGCTTTTGCATGCATGTCTTGAGTTCTTTGCCCATCCCATGAGTTTCCCCCATTCACTGAAAAGAATGGGGAAGCTTTTGCCAATGACAAAGCTCATTATCAATCATGGCATGTGATTGGTCGACAGCTGGTTGGGCACTGTATGAACAGAACGCTGGACTAGATGGACCCTTGGTCCGATCCAATGTGGCTCTTCTTATGTTCTTGTGCGATTCAAAGCCATTCAGATGTAACATTGCCATTGATGTATTGATATGCATTTGTGTTCTTATATTGGTGTTCTTCTGTTGTGAACCTCTTTGGGCAAATTGGGTGGGAAAGTGGCATTCAAATTAAGGGTGAAGTCCTATCAGATCTGCCCTTGATATCCATAAGCTTCCAAATTCGGAGCCTTATGAGTATCCAGTACAGAATGGAAGGTGCAGCAGAATCAATGTTTGCCTCTACCATGCCTCCTGCTCTGCAATTTAGCTAGACAGCCTTTTTTGTTTTTCTAGATGAGGCGTCAGGAAGGGGAAGGGAAGCTGGCTGGTGAGGCCTGGGGATATGGTGTACGCTGCCCTCCCACTGGCACTCCCCTTTCCCTTCCCTCCAATGTCACCTTTGCAAACTCAGAGAGACAGCCACTGTAGGTCTCTCCATGCTGGCTGCAACAGGGAGGGGGGAGGGGAGCTTGGACTCCTGGGTCTAAGGTTGGAGCAGTGTCTTGAACCTCAGGTCCAGGAATCATAGTATCCTATGGCCCCTCAGTCTCTGTTTAGGGGCCATAAAATTGCTTTCCCCAGTGATAATGAAATGAAAATTATGATTAAACACCTGTAGCAATATTTATGGGATGTGAGTTATTCTAGTAAGCTGAAACCAGTGTAAATGGTTATGGAATATAATAGTGACTTGACTTGAATTCATCGAATATAATGACATGTAGTGAATTGCAATGTGCAGTGTATGTTTGTGTGTGTGTGTGTGTGTGTGTACATTGTAGTGTGAAGCAGATAGCTGAGATGGAAACTAGTGCAGAAATCTCTGGATGTTAGGATAAAGAGAATGACAGAAGACACATCTTAGAGAAGGAGATAAGAAGATTATACAGATTTTCGATAAGGGCCACTTAGACTGCTGCGGTACGTTCTGCAATGTGTTGTTAAAGAGATATTATGGCACTTGAGAACAGTATAGGACTTGCAACAGGGTTTTGTATCTGGATCTTGAAGACTAAGGAATGCTTTGAATAGACTGCATCTATATATCCCAGAGGGAAAGAAAGGATTTAATAGACATTTATGAAATCTTCAAGAGCTAAGATGATATCAGTTGGAACTACTCTTTTGAGCTTTTTAAAGATCAGACAAGAGAGCATAATGAAATTAATATGATCAAATTCTTAGCAGATAAGGAGAAGATTCCCTTTCCCCTCTATAGCAGAAAGCAGAAAAGGAGTTCAGAAGCACACTTCCTCTTTTATCCTAAAGGGGGAAGGGAAATAAATGAAGAAATACATTTGTCTCTGTATGCCTGTTCATCCATCTATCATCATCTATCTAAAATATTGCCCATCTTCCCACAATCGAGCTCAAAGCAGTTAACAACTATAACCTAAAACAATTTCAAGTAATAATTGTAAATAACAGCAAACCATTAAAAACTAGGGGTGTGCAGCGGATCGGGTCCGATCCACGATCTAGACCCAATCCAGGCAAAATTGGATAAAATTATTGGATTCTGATCCTCGCAGTTGGATTGTCTGATCTAATCGATCCTATCCAAAAGGACCCAATCCGGATTGGAAAAGATCGGAGGATTGGACCTCGGACCTCCTCCCCCCTTCTCCCACTCAAGCTCCTTACCTGCTGCCTCCTCGCTGCCATCCACTGCCGCCTGCTGCTTCCGTACTACTGAAAAACAGGCCTTGTGGCCTGTTCCACAATAGAGCGATGGCGTGACAGGTGACGTCATCACTCAATGCGCCCTCGCTCTACTGTGGAACAGGCCTCAAGGCCTGTTTCTCAGTAGTACTGAAGCAGCTGGCGACAGTGGATGGCAGCGAGGAGGCAGCAGGTAAGAAGCGCAAGTGGGGGGAGGGGGAGGGAGGGGGAGGTCCCCCATTACCTGCCGGCATCCCGCGCTGCCGTCTGCTGCTTCCATACTACTGATAAACAGGACGCAAGGCCTGCTTATCAGTAGTACGGCAGCAGCGGACGGCAGCACGGGACTCTGGCAGGTAAGGAGCACAAGTAGGGGGAAAGGAGAGGGTCCCATTTACCTGCTGGGGCGCTCGCTTCCGTCCGCTGCCATCCGCTGTTCCAATCTACTGAGAAACAGGCTTTGCGGCCTAGTTCTCAGTAGAATGCCTGACCTGGCGCTCTACTGAGAACTAGGCCGTGAAGCCTGTTTCTCAGTAGATTGGAGACACAACAAAAAAAGGTGCTATCCTTAACCAAAAAGAGCCAATACAAAATCACCAAAAAGTTAAGGGTTCCAAAATTTAAAAGTTATTTCAAGCAGATATATTAAAACATTTAAACAGAGCAATTGAATTTACAGAATAATAAAAATGCTGAGTAAATATTCCTTCAACAATTATTAAAACAATTAGCTCTGTACAGTTGAAATAGAAGGTAGGCCAAACGCGTTTTGACGTTTCGTCTTCTTCAGTGATCACTTGGCGCTCTACTGAGAGCTAGGCTGCAAAGCCTGTTTCTCGGTAGATTGGAACAGTGGACGGCAGTGGATGCCCTGGCAGGTAAGGAGCGTGAGTGGGGGGGAGGGACAGGGAGGGAGGGAGGGAGGGGGAGTTAGTTCCCCACTCACCCGTCCCCATGTTTTCACCATAGGCTTGCGTTGGGGGAAAGCTTTTCCCCAATGTAAGCCTATGGCGAAAACACCTAAAATGGCTTCTGATCTGAAAATCGGACATCTGATTTTCGGATCAGAATCGGCTCTGAACCGAACCAGGATGCCTCTGATCCAATCCGATCCGAGGCATCTGTTTTGGTTCCGATTCCAATCCGATTTTTTGGGTCCATGCACACCCCTATTAAAAACATCAGCAAAACAATAAAACAGCAGTATAAAAGAGTTTAGAACCGCAGATAGCCATTACAAATAATTTAACCAGATTGCTTCTAGCAAGCAAAACCAATTTCATGAGAGGGGTTTTGGTTCAAGGAAAGAGCAACCACCCATGACCCAGAAGCTTTCTGAAACGGAAGTTTCATCCACCCACCAGAAGGTCATTAGCAATGGGATGAAATGAGCCTCTTTTGGAAGAGAGTTCTAGAGCTTGGGTGCAACCACCAAAAGGAAAAGTCCCTGTCTCTCTGGTCCCAGCTAAGTGTATGTCTGCAAATTATGAGACACAGAAGAGAGCTTCTGCTGCAAATCTCAGTAACTGTGCAAGTTCTTATGGAAGAGGATGGTCCTTCACATATCCTGGTCCCAAACTATGGCTACCTTTAAAGGACATCACTGGCGTATAAAACTGGGCCCATACACAAATTGGAAAAGGGGGATACATACTCCCAATATGCATCCCCCATTGACAGGCTTCCTGCCACATTCTCAACCAAGAGTAGTTTTGGGCAGTTTTCATAGGCAGCCCAAAGTAGACTGCATTGCAGTAATCCAAACATGATGAAAGTAAAGCATATGCCACCATGGCCAGAACTGCAGCCTCCAGGAATGGATGTAGTTGGTGCACCAGCCTTAGCTGCAAAAACATCCTGGGCACATAAGTAGCCATGGCCAAAGTCTGGTCCAGTAGAAAGCCCAGACTAGGAATATTCATTTTTGAAGTAATGCCCCATCCAACACAATCAAGCGATCACAGGATGGTTAATAAGCCATTATGGTTTGTTAACCACCCTGCATGTGCTGGATGTGCGCTGGCTAGATTTATGTAATTACTTCCGCTGGCATGACTTTATGTGATATCCAAAACTAGCAAGGGTGGCTTGTTGGGGTTGGGTAACAAACCAGCCAGAATCTATGGTCTGTTCTAGGGTTGATGGATGGCTTGTTCACCACCCCACCAAACCACTCTCACTGGGTTTGGACATCACATCAAGCTGCGCCACCTAATTACAAATCAGCTGGCATGCAACTAGCATGCATGGGTGGTTAGCAAGCCGCAGTGTGAATCAGCCCAGTTTAAAACTCTTTCTCTGGGTCAGTTCTGGTTTGTTTGGATTAAGGTTCTATTTGTTTACCCACATCCATTCCACACATCCATGGATTGACACTGGATTTTGCCTAAAGGACTATTCAAAGCCAATTTGGAGGTTTCCCTCAGGCAAGCAACTCTATAAATTCAAGGGAAACTAAAGGTGTTTTGACAGTGGTATGAATGCGGTATATGGAATGTGTCATGGGCCCCAACAACTGTCAGTGCACTTCAATACCACTATAAAGCAGTAGTGTAGATCTTGCCTTTATATACTGCTTTTATACCACTTTCATAGTGCTATATCCTGCTTGGTGTAGATATGGCCCAGGATAACACAGGCCAAATAGTTGGAGGCTGTTTTGGCATAACCTACCCCTGCAGGTGGTTTTTTTTTCATTGAATTGTAGATGGCATTTCTTTCCCAGACATTGGTCAGGGATAGTATAGGGCTATGAAAGCCACATGCTACTTTGGCGATTCTTTTGTTTTCAGTATATCTCCTCCAATGTCTCCATTAAACAATTGCTGAATCAAATTAAATTTTAAGATTATGCTTTTCTCACTGAACTTCCTTCATCAGCACATACTAGCTGTTAGGACGATGATCTAGAAGCTGAGCTGTTTATGTTGGCTTTCACTTTCTTATCAGTTTCATGCCATAGCCCACTGTCTCTAATCAGAACTAGAGGAGGAAACCTTAAAAAAAAAAACACCCCAAAATATATATTACTAGAAGTATAATCCTCAAAAGAAATTTAGGGGTTTCTAGTTCCTTTGAAAAATATATACTGGTACAGCAGTTTTCAGAATATATAAACTTAATTTATGCAAGAATTCTACCATGATACAAAATTTCCATTTTACATCTAGTTGTATCCATTCAAAGAATATAAATATAATAGTGAGCAGATCTAACTATTCTTCAAAATTGTGAAGGTAAGTATTAATCAAATATACAACTATGGGTGTTTATGATTTCCAAACATAAATGATAACATTTTAAAATTTATAGTCACTAGAGCATATTTTCAGTTAAAATTCTACATCCACTTCACATTTTTAGGTGAAATGTAGAATATCCCCTCCCCAATATCATCATTTCAAGCCTGAAAGTCAGAATTCTCATATGTCTTCATAATAGACTTCCCAAATCAGAGGTGGGGAACCTGAGACCTTCCAAATGCTCTAGATGTCCCATCAGCCCCAGCCAGTATAGCTAATGGTCTAGAAGGGCATGGGTTACCCACCTCTGTCCTAAATATTTGGGTTCTTTGTAGTGACATAGGAACTGCTCAGATGGAAGTGATTGCCTTTTTCTGGGTTCAGGAGTAAGAATAAAGGGCAAAGCAATGAAAGTACCATGAACCCCCCAAATAACTGAAGGACCCAACAGAAGATATTAGAAAAGCCTGGGTGAAATAAGAGAATTGACCCCATTGGATTATAGAGCCATGAGTCAACAAAAATGAGAAACAGCTAGCTTAAGAAACAAATCAGTACTCTGCCTCTTAGCGTAATCAAGGCACAGAGAAAATGGGAATCAATACTCCCCTAGCAACTGGCTATGTGCCTTTATGGGAACCAACCTTATTTATACCCTGAGGATTGCAATGAGATCTTATTCTTTTAAAGAAGATGCAGATTATTACAGCTTCAGTTTTATATACATCCTTGACTTTATGCACTGTATCTCAGAGTTGATTTTTTATAAGTATACTCTGCATAAAATTCTTGAAGTAGGCAAGGTTATATATTTAATGGAGCAAAACATGTTTTTGAAAGATAAAAGAAGCTTTCTATCATTTCCATGGCCCCCTTTTGCAATGTATTGACTCAGGGACATTTCTAACGGGGAAATATGACTTGTGTAGAGAAAAAGCTGTAGACCAGAGATGCTTCAGAAATTCTGCGCATCTGAATTTCTCTCCAAGTTTAGGAGGTATGAATTACCTGATCTTGTACCAAAGGAGAAATGATGCCTCAGGAGCTCTCTATTGTTCAAGGGGGGGCGAAATTTTTTTGTGAATCAAATCTGATTTCACACAAAAATAGAAATGTTAATAAATTTCAATATTTATGGAAGATTATAATACAATTCCCTAGTTTCGAGGAAATGGTGCTTTATGACTTTCCCTGTATGGGTGCTGAGTTAAGCTCAGCAGGTATGAGAACACAATCCACACCCTCAGACATTGGGAAAGGATCCCAACTAGGCTAGCCAAGAAAGAGCTCATTTATTTTTAGTAATTTTTGTTGTTCTAAAAAACCAAAAATAATAATACCTGACCTATTTCGTGCATCTGCAGCTTTAGAAACAACAAAACAATAATAAATTTTCAGATACATATTTTATACATACTGTACACTCATGTGAACAAGCCATTAGGGAGTCAAGGCCATATGCAGTATAACCATGTTCAGTCGTGATCATAACAAAATATAAAAGCAAGGTCAGCGAAAGAAAGCTACACACTGTGTTCGTCTCTAACCCCTCCCCCCTTTTGGCTGGAACTTTTGCAAAGTTTTATGTTTGTGAAATTAGATCTAATTTATCTTGTTAGATCTTTTTCCCCAATCACATTTGCAAATGAGAAACTGCATTAAGTGAGTTACTTAGATGAAGAAAAGAGAGGTCCCCAAAGAAATTTCCCTTGATGTATATAATTAAGTGCCTTGTTAAAGTCAACTCCAGTGATTCTTTCCTGTTAAAACAATATTTTGTGCTAATTTATTCTAATTAAGCAATATGTCACGAGGTCACTTGTTTGGCTGCTAATCTTTCTTTGAACTTCTTTTTTAAAGCTAAATATCAAGTGGCATAAGTAGGACGTTATTTGAGTATGAAAAGTACAGAAGTTATTCTCAACTAGGAAGCCACCTATGTTACAACACTGCATCCCACCAAGTTCATCCAGGAAATAATCTGCTTTTTGTGCATGTTCAGAACTCTTTCCCTACTACCACCAGTAGAACATGCTGGAGAAATGGTAGCATTCCTTCCCCTATATGTATCACACAGGTATTTCTATTTTTTAAAAAAATCAAGGTTCCCTTTGGAGAAAGCATTTTGCCCATGAAACATGAACATAATATATTATTTCTCATTAGGTAGAAATGGGTAATGAAGGAATGATTCCTTAGGAACCTAGGAAGCTGCCTTATGCTGAGTCAAATCATTGTCTATCTAACTCAGCAATGTTACATGGACTGGCAATGGCTCTCCAGAGGTCTTTCCCAGCTCCACCTAAAGATGGTGAAGATGACGTCTGGGACCTTCTGCAGGAAAAAAACACATGTCCTCTACTGCTGAACTACAGCCCTTAAGGGCACATTTTCAATAAGTCATAAGGAATGATCCCTTGGAACTGATTCTCCTTTCTGCCATATTGGTGCCATCTGAGAGAAAGGAACCCTAACCCATCCCTCTCCCTCTCTGACACACGCCACCTGTTACTCAAGAATATTGAAAGTGGCAACCAAGGAAACCCTTGGGATTTCACTCATCCCCTCACTTGCTTGGAACAACAAGCATGACTGCCTTTTCAATTGACTGACTAATGGAACAGACAGATGTCTGGAATCATGGTGCATACTAGAAAGACCTGCAGGGGGAAAAAGAGTGATCATCTGGGGTTCAGGAATTACACCACTGTCCCATGGGATCATAGTCACTCGAGAGAACATTTGTACCAGACAAGCTTAGCCTTTTCTCAGATATTGTAGAACTGGAAATGGGTGATGAAACTAAAGGGCAAAAGAATACTGGAGGAGGCAAAATGGAATGGAATGGAGAGGCTGGAACCCTGAACCAAAAGCATTCCACAATGCAAGAATTTTGTTGCTGGGCCCTGCTTGTTCCAACTGAACTGGCCACTCCTCCATTCTTCCCCATCACAGCCCTAAATCTGTACATTTTTCTCCTCAGCCACAGAAGTTATAATAGCATGTTCATTACACTAATAGGTTACAGTAGTATACACATGACTATGTCATCATAACTCCACTACTCAATTTTAACTTGTATTTATGATAGTGTAGGGGATTTAGTACCAACTATATTCTATCATCTTCATCCAGCCAGCATAACTCAATGGGTGAGAATTTCATTTCATTTGGGTTTTGATAAGAATTTACCAGACATTGCTGATTTCTCCATATTCGGGACAAAACAAACTTGAGATTTTAGGGTGGGGGAACTGAATGTGAAGAACAGGCCCCTGCTGTTACTGGTCTCCTCAAATGAATGCCATCAGCTTAGGGTTAGCTAACATGAACACAGGGAGCACCTTATCTCAAACCATTGGCACCAGGTCTGAGACTCAAGGCTGCAGCTAATTGGGGAAAACTGATTTCAGCTGGTTCGGTGAGAAAGTGAGACCTGCCTGGGTGGAGGCTAGGAGGAGCAGCTCGCCCAGTGATTGGTGGAGGCTGATCAGCCGAGACTGCCAGTGTCTGGGGATAAAAAGAGGGGGTTGAAGATGTTTTTTTGTCTCCCAGGTGGCCTTGCTGCATGATGTCATACTGCTGTGGCTAACACACTGGAGGGGAGGCCCTATATGTGTTAAAGTATAGACCAGATCAGCTAGGTTTTGTTATTTTACTTGGATGTAATTGGTGAAGGTTCTCTGTTGTATTGTATTTTACTGCACTGTTGCTCTTATTCCTTTTATCCTGAAACTGACAGATTCAACTACCCAGGCCCAGGCTTTGTGCACTTAGATCTTAAAAGTAAGGGTTTGAATTCCTATATATTCAACCATGTTAGTTCTGGATTAGGATTGTCACCGGGACTCCTCAACTTTAACAGCTATGTGGCAGTCACTTACATCATGGTCTTTTCCATGCTAGGAATCGCTGCACCTGTTGAATTTGGCTGGTGCAGATGGGTAAGAATTTTTGTTTTTAAAAATTCACAAGGTTCTCCATATTCAGGAGAGAAAGAACTTAAAAAAAATCAATTGTGAGAGAGAACAAACCGATAGATTTGTCCATCCCTAATTTCTCTCACTTTTTTTAGAGATATGATGGTATTGAGTGTCAACAATTGCCAATACTCAACAGGTGAGTACAACAGCAACATGATAGGTGATGATTACCAAGATGCCTTGTAGAGGCTATTTATTCTTGCAGTAATTGTGCAGATGCATGCCCAACATGTTTCAAAACAAGGAATGATAATAAAACTGGGAGAATAGCATGGTATTTAAAACAAAAGTTGAATGAGGGGTTTGAAGTAAGTGAAAGAAGTAGCACCACATTTTGTCAAGCCCCAGAAACTGTATACACACACTGCAGCTTAACAAAATCTTGATTGCATGCTACTGTGCTCTGTTATAGTCTGCCTATATCATGTGTGATGTGCTGAAAACGAGTCCAATTAGATATAAACTGCGGTTCCTTCTGGGCTTAAATGTGATTGAAAAAGGTGCAGATGTTACAGCCTCTACCCTCCTCCCTGCCTTGCTTGTACAGAAGAGACAGCTGCTGTGTGACTGCAAACAAATGGATGCTAACATTTTACAGTCCGGTTCTCATTTAAAATAAGGCATTTTTACACCTCTGTGACTTCAGAGAAATTGTGATTATAATTTATGCATTGCTTTTTTTCCAAGATAACTTTACTTTCTCAGAGGATCTTAGTGTTCAGAGCAACATAAATGAGAATATACTATAAGTAGGTATCAAGACTTAGTAGCCTCACAAATTTCCATGAGACTTTTAGTGCCCACAGCCCTGAAGAATGGAAGCGTCATGGAGGAAAAGGGGGGGGGGGATATATAACACTAAATAAACTCAGCAGCCTATTGCTACAGCTGCTTCCTTGTTTGCATGGTATAAATCAAGACAGGCTCGTTTCCAGTCTGAAAAAGTCAATTTGGTCTTGGACTAGTTGAATCAAGATGTCTGTCTTTCCTTGTTGTGACTGTGATAAAGGTTCCTGAAAAATTGTATATATAGTGCAGTGGTGTTCAATTTCACTCCTGGAGGGCATTCTACACTGCCTTTTGATATGCAGCAAGTTCTTAGACTAAGAAATATAAATGTTTTCTTGCTCTTCAATCCATCACATTTCTAGACTCCCTCCATCCCACATGCTTGAGGCCAATAGCTATAAATTTAAAATATGCACATCAATCAATCAAGAAATTAGCTAAAACAATTTTATGGAATGGTAATCAGCCTGTGGCAAGTTCCACAGTTACTGTTCAGCCCATGAGAGGGCCTGTCATTGTGCCCTTCCTGTTAATAGGGTGCCTCCATCTTATAAACCTCAGTATGTCATAGGGGAAAAGAAGGGGAAAAGTTAAGCTCCTTAGACTAAGGTATGTACATTCAGGATAAGCAACTGGAGGCCCCTGGGCCACAACATTTCAGGCAATTACCAACCTTGAGGCAAAACAGACATACAGGCATGTGTGGTATCTGTCACAGGCCCCATTCAGATGACAGTGTCATCTGAACGAGGCCACAGTGATTTGCAAGCAGGCTACCTTGAGTGGTAGAAACTGAAACCCTGGCCCTCTATCCTTTACTCCATTTTATTGAAGTGTGTGTGTGTGTGGGGGGGGTCATTGGTTCATTAGGGAAAAACTAAAAGACATTGACTCCTTTATGACTTTTGATTCCCCCAGAACTTTTCATCATCCATATGTAAAACAAAATTGTGGGTGAGGGAAGAAATCATTGAATGATGTTTTGTGCCCCCAAATCTGCAATTGGGGCTGTAAGAGGTATTGTGCAGACATACTTGGATTTGCTGTATTAAATGCAAAATAGATTGTAGGAAGCACCCAGTGTTCTTTGAACAAAAAGAAAACAATGTTAGATGTTTCCTCATTTTTGAAAATACAAAATATAGTAGGCTAATATCTTGAACAATTAACTCACTTTTTATGATTAGGGGATTGTTTCAAGGCAACAGGAAGTTTTTAGCTTCAGGTTCAGTTTTGACTCACTGGAAAAAAACTTCTCTGAAGAGGTAAAAGGGTTCATATCAGTTTCCAGGTTGGATTGACTTCCAGCTGCTGATGCCTCCCAGACATGGCCTACAAGGAGATGTGTGTGAACCTCCCTGAGATCAGTGCTACTGTTCACAAAATTGTACTCCACCTCCCTTCAAAAAGAACAAAAGCAAAAACCACCCTGGAGGCTTATGTCTTCACTAGCACTGATTCAGGAGTCCATATTATTTCCACCATCATACCAACCAGAACAGTTCCGATATCTTACTGTTTCCTTGCAGGATCATATTAGGTATTCCCTTTGTGCTCTCTACATTAATGAACCTGATATTAGTTAACACCTGCAATGTTGCTTCTCTAAAAAAACAACATAAAGAATACAGAACTGAATATTGGGGAAGCGCTCCAGGAGGTACTGAGGAGATTTCAGTGCTGAATGAAAAAGAAACAACTTCCCATTCAATAACTCCTTTTAGGTAGTCCCGCTGCTTTGGGAGCTGATACAAATGCTTATTGATGGCAAGATGGCTTTCTACTTGAAAAACCTAATACTTGAAACTAGCCACCTGTCATGATCTACTGAACAGACATCAATTGCAGCATGAAGAATTGGAATCAGGAGGAGGAGATGGACATTCAGCTGAGAGTGAGCAGAGAAAAATATCAGAAAATATTCAGATTTGTACAGTGTAAAAGCAAGTTCATGGATTTCAGACTGCTTATTCTTCCTGCTCTGACCTATTCTCAAAACGGTATGTCATGATCATGTGGTAATATGATATGGCTCTATGAGGATCTAATCAGTATAAATAGATCAGTCTTCATTGCTGAACATGCAAAATCATTTACGTAAATATACTATTATTTTCAGAGAAGTATCCATTGTTAGATCATTTTCCCAGTGCAATACACACTCCAGAAAGAGGAGATAGCTCAATGGGTGCGAAAGGATCTGAACTTGGAATTGTGGAACTACCCAATTTAAATGAACAGTATTGGACCTCTTTGCATATCCTGCCCACGTATAGACTACTCAAGGCATATCTTTATATAGTCTCAAGCATGGAAACAATCCACAAGGGTGCACCACCCACTTTCAGCATATTACTTTAGGATTAAATCAGAAGTATGGGAAGAGTGTAGACACTGCCCAAAGCTCAAATTGACTTCAATATAGTCCTCATTTCCAGGAAAAGCAGGGCTCAGGTACATGGGAAGATTAAGGGATCAAATCTTCCCTCCCACTGAATAACAACTCTGTGCTCTCTACTATACCAAGACGCTGCCATCATATAAAAAAACGATGATGATGATGATGATGATGATGATGATGATGATTGTAGCTGATCCAAAGCCAAAGTTCTTAATTCCTACCAATCATTAAAACACACACACACCAACCACCATTGGTGATGAAATACTCAAGACTCCTTAGTTAGTCATCTACAATAAATACAAACTTTCTATTTATACATATACGAATAGACAATATTGTGCAGTTGATGAAATTCTGCAGTCTACACAAGGGCCTCTGTGTCTTCTGGTGCAATTAGTTTCTTCCAAGTATTTCTCTTTTTATGGAAAATTGCTTTTGATTGAACAGCATGCTGCTCCAAATTAGATGCTACCAAATATCTGTAAATAGTAATACAATCCAGGCCAGCTCATACATGGCTGCATATAGTTTTATTACTGCAGTATCAAGTAGGTGCATTTCCCAGCATGGAAGAAGAGGCAGGGCAAGAAGCATTCAGATGCACATTACATCCTGTACGTTGGTATCAGGAAAGGGCCAATGGCTTTATAAGCTAGACTCGCCCTGGCCAACCCCTTTTGTTTGGCATAGTTACACCCACCATCCTGCCCTGTGCTAGCAATGTAGGTAATACTTAAGGGGCCAAATAGGATTTTTTTATCTGTTGACCTGGCTGACCAACTCTATCTTGCACAGCTCAGATCTGTTGCTCAACTCTCTTGTTATAAATAATGAACACAACCCTAATTAACCCAATATCCATACCATGCCTCTTCATTTCTGGTACAGCTGCAATATGTCTTTTAGCTGTCATAAGCTGAAAATCCATTTGTGCTAACTATGTGTTAACTTCCAAGAAGCCGGGAGGTAGTTGAGGAGGACATGCACATCATTCCATATTAAACATTAAAGATTGTTTCAGTACAAATTTTATCCTTTTTATAACCTCTTCCCAAAAAGGGGCAACTACAGGCCTGCCAAAACATATGAATTAAAGAAGCACTAGGTGCATTACATCTCCAATAGTTATGTAAGTTAGACAGACACTTATTGAGAAGGCGTTGTAGAGTCCAGTAAACCTGAAACAAGATGTTTTGCTGAATAAGACGTAGCCTAAGATTACAGGTCCTAGCATTCCTGACCATGGGACATACTGACTTGCATTGATGGGAGTTGTAGTCCAACACCTTTGGAGGGCACCAGGTTGGGGAAGGGCTGTTCTAAAAATAAAGAGAACTAGGTGGGCCTAAGTTGTTCGTCATCAGTTTTCTACAGCCCCACAGTCACCTCTGCATATCATATTCTCCACCCTGTCCTCATGGTTTATCTGCTTTGGGAGAATGAGAATTTCACTTGCATTTTCTGCATCCTTAGGGAGGATGTGGCATTAAGGCTTGTGAGCCTTAACTCCCAATTTCCCTGCTTTTTGGTGCTGGGTTGAAAACTGTAGAGCCTTAACATTGTTTTGTAAACTGCAGTTTTTTTGTTTAATGAATATATAATATAATCCAAGGCATGGTGTCTTCATCAAATGTGACAAACATCTCAGCACAATCTAATTAAACACAAACTACGTATTATTGCTTTGTATTGTTGGCTAAAGTGACCTGCAGAATGAGTTATAAAACACCTCTATCAAATTTAGTTCATGTGCATTGTAATGCGTAATGACAGATCTAACTCTTTCAGAAATTACTACAGGAGTTCAAATGTTTGTGTACAGCAGTCAAGAGAAAGATAAAATATACACCTCATGAAGCAATTACTAAAGTAAAAGCTGTTCTTTTCTTTGCAAGAAAACATTTCACTTGAAACTTTCAGGACAACTCACAAAGGAGCTTTTTTTTTTTTTTTTTTTTTAAAAGCCATTGACTTGTATATTTCCCCAGTGGTTTTAAACATTCAAGCATTTCCGGGTAGGGGAATAGCACGGGCGTTACAGTTATTTATTTTAGCCAGCCTTAGCCAGGCAGGGCCTCATTGGGCCAGGAGATACCCCAGGTAGCTAGGAAACCAGGAGGATCCCATCAAAACAACCTTCACGCACTGCCTTGACCTCATTGTGCTTGAAAAATGACCCAGTCTGCCCGCCATCCCCGTGCAGGCAGGTGGGCAGTTCTACATGCCAGAGCTGCACACATTGGCTGGAGCAGTGGCAAATAAAAGTCACGTTCTGGGAAGGTACATTGGCAAATTAATATAAGTCACGTTCTGGGTAGAGGTGGGCACATTGGCAAATTAATATAAGTCATGTTCTGGGTAGAGGTGGGCACATTGGCTGGAGCAGAGGGAATAGTCACGTTTGGGGTAGAAGTAGGCACATTGCCAAATAAAAAGTCACATTCGGGGTAGAAGTAGGCACATTGCCAAATAAAAGTCACGTTCAGGGTAGAAGTAGGCATATTGCCAAATAAAAAGTTATGTTTGGGGTAGAAATAGGCACATTGCCTGGACCAAAGTCTCAAAAAAAAATATGTGAGGGGGATGCTTCTGCAGTCCCTCACTAATGGACTCCACGAGGAGCAGACCCAGGGACGTAGTGACGAAAAATAATAATACAGGAATCTCTCAAGGCTCACTAAAGTAGTCCCTCCAGACTGGAAACATTGGCTGGAGCAGTGTCTTTAATAAAGAAATAAAATGTGTGAGAGGGAGAGACAGCCACCCCAGAACTGCCCCCAGCAGCAACAGCATCTCTCCTAGACCCAGAGCCACCTCACCCAAGGCGTGCTTTAGAGCCATGTTTCATACTGCTACAAAGTGATTGAAAATGAAATATTAATAACAATCCTTTGCAAACACTTTGTGTGTTGCTTTGACCACAGATTGTGTAGTGTTATCCTGCAGCCGGTCACAGAGCACCTTGCTGGTCACAGAGTCTTCACTGGATCAGAGATGCAGAATGTAAGCCCTGGCAGGATCGAGGCTCAGACCAGCCAGAAATCCCGGTTGAGCTGATGCAGACCAGCTGAGCTGCATATGTGCAAAATTTGAGATTGATCCCTCCAACCCTCGATTTTATATGAATTTATTAAAGATCGTTTCAGTTCTGACAGATCAGAATGACAGCTCACCACGTGCGTTCATTCAGACCTGTCAGAACAGAAACGATCTTTAAAAAATGCATATAAAATCGAGGGTTGGAGGGATCGATCTCAAATTTCATACACATACTTAGGCATGCCCCATAAGCACTGTGACCATGTTTCAAGCCTCTAACTTTTAAAATACAGAAGTTATAGGTATATTTATATGGCAGTACAATGAAACCATAAAATTGCCTGAAAGTTATCGTCTCCAATGATTATCGTAGGGTTTTGTATCGTATCGTCATCGTTAAATACATGCAGGATAACGGCCCTATCATATCTTTATCGTACATTTTAATGATTCGATACACATCCCTAGAGGCTTTCAAACACTGCACAGTTACCTCAGCTTTATTAAGCTAACTAAAAATGGTAATATAATAGCAGTTATTACTTCTAACAACATTAACAATGGCATTTTTAAAAAATGACACACACACCCCACACAGTTATTGGGATCCAGTGGATCTTTCTGGGATTGCCATATTTTGTAGCATTGGAAAATGGCACAGAAACTTGGGTTTTATATACATTTAATGAGGCCTAGTGAACAAAGAAGTGAAAGTGAGCATCAACTTTTCTTATCAACCCACTCCCATCATAGACTATTCAGAATACTCTGGCTCTTTATTTCCCCTTTTCTCTCAACTGGAATGTCTTACATTCCATCAATACAGACTAACAATATTGCTCCTTCAGAGGCAACTCTACCCAATGAACCATCCAATGCATCTCTTTCAGCTTAGACCATATCTGTTATACGGAGCAAGTGTTCAACCATAATGAGCAGTGGAAGCACAGAGGAGCCATTGCTTTGATTCGTTATCCAGGCAGAACTCCTATTAATTTAAGATATGTAAAGGGAAGAGCAATGCAGACATGTAATGTGTCTGTTCCATTTAAATTATCATCAATAGTCACATTCTTTAAATTACTGAAATATTTAAGCAATCTCATTGATTTGGTTTGGATCTTGCTAGACTCATATCACATAAAAGACACTGAAAACTGCACAGTGCTCATTCTCTGATTCAAAGAGCTGTTCTGCATGTTCTACAATATCTGAAATAATGACAGTGCGTAGCCCAGTCTTATGCAGATTTGCATGGAAGTAATTTACATGAAATTCAGTGAGAAATTCATGAAAATAAGTATGCATAGGATTATAGCCTAACAGTGTGACCCTATGGTTTGTACTGAGAAGTAAGTCCCATTGAAGTCAGTGGGATTTATTAGTGTGCATAGAATTGCAGCCTAAGTCTTGCTTACTCTTGTCATCTTTTTCCTGCATTTTTTGAAAAGAGAGTTCATGCATGTGTTGGCCTTGCATCTAAAAGACAGATTCATCATCATCATCATCATCATCATCATTATCATCATCATCTATTAAATTTATACTCTTCCTATCTACAAAATACCATAGGCGGGACCATACATACATCTATGTAAGAGAAGTTGGGGCCATCTTTTATGAATGGAAGAAGAGCAAAAAGATGAAGCACATTGCATGTTTGCTTGAAATCATACAAAGAAAGCAGCAACAAATGTGCTGAATGAATTATTATACTATGTGCCAGCATTCTGTACCTCGGTCTGCTTATGGCATGCTGTAATCCAGATGTAAGCAAGCTTTTGGGGCCATGAGCACATTTGACAATTTGAGAAACTGTCCTGAGCACCACCACAAAATGGATACCATGGGAGCTATGGCAAAAAAACAAGTAACCTGCCCAAAAGACTGAGCACAAGGCAGAGGTGGGGTCTGAGCCTGAACTCACTAAACAACTCCTTTGAACGCCACAGTTTTCAGTACCAATATTTCACAGCAATTCCAGCTGCTGGTAAGACAATGTGGCTTTTTTAAAAAAGAGGGGGTGGTAGGGCACCTTTGTGGGTGCCAAGAAAGGTGTCCTGGGGTACATTGGTGCCCATGGGCTGCACATTGTTCATCCCTGCTATAATTTAAATAAATCCAGTGAATATGGCAGGAAGTATTTGATCTATGTGCAATATTGAGGGTTGGAATAGACTGATTTCATAACCATTTATGGCCTGATAGCTTCTCGCTCTTAAAGAAGGAGAAAAAAAACCCGCTTGCTAAATTTTGTTTATTTCTTTAACGTTAGCCATGCTTCAAATGCTGTTTTCATGCTCACTGAACTGACTTGGTACAGATCCTACGCAGTGCCTCTTTGCAACAGCAGAGGTAAACACAGCTCCTAGCTTCAATGAATTCACCATCCTAGAATTGGAGGCTTACAAGACCTTATCTATGCAATTACGAGCTCTCTGAAGTCTATTTCCTGCAACTAATTCCCCTCTACTTTTTCCTAATTCACAAGAAATGCCCTCTGCTGTGAGCATATTCACTGAGTTGGGTAGTGCAAATTGGACATGAAGGTCAGACTCTAACACCAAGGCAGCTGAGAATGTGTGTGAGTCCTGTTACTACATAGGTCTGTGCTCTCAATAGTCATCGCTGTGCCAAACATTATGCTTTACTAATGGAATCTAAATATATGAATGCATAAATTTGTTGGTGTATTTATTTATTAAAATTTTATCACCAACATTTGCATCTTAATAGGGTCCCTAAGATGGCTAATAGTGCACTTTTAAATTTATCTGTCTGTCTATCTTCCCTCTAATAAAGATGTCTGGACAGCTAAATAATTTGAGCTCATGGTCTGAAAATTTCTCACTATCCCACATATTAGAAGCACACTGATAAACTTTTAAAATAAATGTATGCAAGTATATTTAATACTCTAATCAAAAAGGTTTCTAAGTAAAAAGCTCACCGGTAAGCCCCTGATTTTCAAGACACTTTATCCTTTACTGAATAAACCACCATCGAAACTTATTGGTACATAATCCTGCATTTTAGTGTTTCTTTGTTTCCATCAAACTACAAGTTGTTTTGTTTTTAATTTCTTCTCTATAGTACAATGGACTGCTGCTCCATGAAAATTATCCTTGAAGAACAGAAGAATGTCTATGAATATTCATGGGGAAGTTAATTATCTGTCTTCTCCTTCAATTGTTTGGAGAACTGTGGGAAAGCTTGCATATGCAAAACAAAATGTGAAAATGTGGGTGGTAAGCAGCAACAGACCTGCGGATTTTGTGAATAAGTAGTCTCATATCCTTTAAGTGTCAGGGCGTGTGAATATTAGGACAATGAAAGATTCAATTTGGAAAGATGGATGGTGCAAAATTTACCTAAGTATTGCCATAGGAATGCAGGGCTGTTAAACACAAAGTAGTGCAGCTAGGGCTTGATCTTGGGGCCAAGGTCCAGGCCCCCAAATGACCAGTCAGAGAACAGCAGATGGTGAGGGCATCAGACACAAGCTCCATTTTGTTCCTGTAGCGATGATGGTGGTATGGTTTTACTGAGCTTAAAATACAACACTGCTCATGCTAAGAGGAATTTTAAAAAAAGATTTGGGAAAGCATTGTGCTGTTGTTGTAACATATTGGGAATGTAGAAGCAGTTGTAAAATATGGAGTGGGGGATGGTGAAGAGAAATGTTAGTTGTATGATTCACAACCAAAGTAATACACAAGGCCATCTGAAAGGGGGTTCCAGAAGATCATTAAGTCCCAGGTACAAAGTTACCTAGCTGCACCACTGATTCTGAGGGTTTTAGAAAGCATGGCCTACAGCACTGCTATGACACTACACTCAAATTACTAATGGTGTCTTTATATTAAGGAGAAATCGCATTGCATAACTGGGGCATTTGTGCTTCCTGCTTTTTGGTGTGATTGTTATAGAATTAATTACTGAGACAGAAAGGGGTGACCATATGGTTTGAATTGAATACTTACCCTCCATTCCATTCAGTTCCATTGAGATAGAGCCATCTAGTGACAGAAGATATGGCTTTTTTTCAAGATGTTACCACTTTAAAAGTGGTTCTTTTCATGAATTTCCAATGGATGCCGTGGGAGATGTCCTGGTCATTCACTGCATCATTGAAAAGATCCGCAAATGTCTATGAATGACCAATCACAAGCATGAATTAAATTGCTCCTTTAGAGAAGCCTTAAACTATTTTTGGATTCAGAAAGTTCTTCTTGTAGTAAGGCAAAGGAGCTGATTTACAATAGTTGATACTGCATGTATCCAGTATCAGAGGCAGAAAGCCTATATACACTAGTTGCTGGAGAACATGGGTGGGAGGGTGCTGTTGCACTGTGTCCTGCTTGTGGGTCCCTGGTCGACAGCTGGTTTGCCACTGTGTGAACAGAGTGCTGGACTAGATGGACCCTTGGTGTTATCCAGCACGGCTCTTCTTATGCATGTGCCTCAGAGTCAGACTCTTCCCATTCCACTTAAATTTGCTGCACAAGATGGGAGCTAGCTGGTGTCATCTGCAGTTTGCCAGGATTTGCAGCCAAGGGGCTCAGTGTAAAATGGGGTGGAGAGGCTTATAACCATTGCTAAAAGAGAGTTGGATAAAAGGGATGTTAAACTTACAAGATGGAGACAGCTATGTTGAGATGGGAGAGATGTTGGGAGATGAAGGGTTTACGCAGGAGATGAGGTTGGGCTGTGGGGAGGTGCCCAGACTCAGAATATGGGAACTGGGGTAAGGAGTGATAGTGGTCAAGGGATTTGGTCAAGCAAGATGGGGAAGAGTGGCACATTGGTGCTGGATGACGATGGAGATTTTTAGAAGCTAACCATTGGTCCTAATATTCCTTTCTTCTCCATTACAACATGACAAGTTTTGGTGCAGGTAGGTATCTGTTGGGTGGGGAGTTTGGTGCTCCAACTCATTTGAGTTAGGGGTCCTTACAGTAAGGAATACATTTTATATTTAAGATTAATAGTTACACTGTTAGCATTTAAATAGCAGTATTCCCCTTCACTCCCTCGAATTTGAGCTGAGAACCCACATTCCTGGATTGTTACCAGATTTAGCCTAAGGTGAAATTCAAAGCAAATCTGAAGAATTCCAGGGAAAACATCAGAGTTTCAATAAGACAATATAAAGTTATCAGTGCACTTATGCATATCCATCTTGTTTTCCTCTCCCCAACCAACATCCCCTTCTGTCAACCAAAACCAAATCTAGGACCAAAAGGGTATGTTCACATGCAGACATAATTCTAAATATGCTTCCATCCCCTGTGAGATAGCATAAACTGGCAACCCCGTCCTTGCTTAAGAATACAGTCTTCCAACCTTCATTTCATGGGCCAGGCAAGAGATTTGTTCTGTCTACCCTTGAGCAATAGCAGCCCATCCGGTATTTTTCACTTTGATTAGTCCTCAAATAGTTTCAGAAAGTTATGCCAAATCTCCTCAAAAAGGGCTTCTCCCTTTTATATGTGTATGCACATGACAAATTAAAATGGTAGCATTTATGAGCAGCCACTGATTGCAGTATAAGTGGGATAATGGTGTTAGTACTGCAGTAATCATGGACATACTGGGAAGTAGTTCTACTCTACTTGAAATCTGGATTGGAATCTCAAATGCTGAAACAAACATGTGAAGTGTGAATAACAGATATGATTTCTCAGATTCTCAAATTCACTTATCAAGAAATAACAGTGCAATTAGGGCTCCCAGAGGCATACACACTGGTATTTATTGCATGCATTGATTTTATGTATTATTTCAGGCATTATTTCAAGTGTTTTCTGTGAGAAATGCCAGTTTCCATAATGTAGAAATAATGCGTGCATGATGTTTGAAACAGCCCTTACATTGTTCACATAAACGTATACACACAGGTTCAATTTACATAATAATAATAATAATAATAATAATAATAATAATATGACTCAGTATATTGTTTGATTTGACTGCTAGTTTTAGTATTGGTCTTCTATCCATGTTCCGTATCTCATATTTTCTTCTAATTTCCCCTTCCCTGGTAAATCTTGCCAAGGTTTAATTTTTATTAATATATAATTTCATGAAAGTCCATTAATACGCTGGCATAATGTGTTCCTTAATATTTTATTAGTTTGCCAGCATACTGTCTAATACTACATTTTCACAAATGTCATATACGAGGATTAGCAGGGTAGCATTTCATCTCCATAGTTAGCTGCCTTGTCACCTTATCAAGTTTGCCCGCAGCTAAGTTTAATTAAAGTTCTCTTCATAAACAGTTCCCATGCCTCCCCACCTCATCTTCTCTATAAGTGACATGGAAAAATCATGTCATACAACTTTCTTTAGGTATTTTATCTGCTTTTGGCCATGCAGTTTACAGGAGATGGCTTGCCATCAACATACATTATTTGTATATGATATGATTTAAAGATGCAAGATTAAGAGATAAACTAATTAATTTTTTATCTATTCAGAGCAAAGAGAGAATATAACATCTTGGTTTATGATTTGTAAAGTACACATACTTATTTCTAGGGATGTCTAATAATGATCCGATAAGGTCGTTACCAGACATCCGATTAACGATAACAATACTTTTCTAAGGAGGCCCTATCTGATTGGATCCAAAATCCATATGTCCGATAAATATTGGACATATCGGATTATCAGACTGCCAGTTTAGGGCCGGCCCTCCCTTCCCCCCCTCATGCTCCTTACCTGCGCCCTTCCCCGCTGCCCTCCACTGCTCTCCGCTGCTTCCAGACTACTGAGAACTAGCTTTGTGGCCTAGTTCTCAGTACAGTGACGATGCGCCAGGTGATGATGTCACCCGGAGTGTCTTCGCTCTACTGAGAACTAAGCCTAGTTCTGAGTAGTCCGGAAGCAGCGGACGGCAACGGACGGCAGCAGGGAAGGCCGCAGGTAAGTGAGGACCCCTGGGAAACCCTCCCTCGCTCCCACCCCACTGTCTCCTTACCTGCAGTCTTCTCCACTGCCACCACCCCGTACTACTGCTAAGCAGGCTTTCCGGCCTGTTTGACAGTACAGAAAAGTGCAGAATGATGTTGTCATCACTTGGCACCTCTCTGTACTGACGAACAGGCCAGAAAGCCTGTTTAGCAGTACTATGGACAGGCAGCAGCATCGGGGAAGGCCGCAGGTAAGGGGGGACCCCTGTGGAACCCTCCCTCCCTTCCTCCCACTCGCGCTCCTTACCTGCGGCCTTCCCCTCCACCACCACTGGTCCATAGTACTGCTAAACAGGCTTTGCAGCCTGTTCGTCAGTACAGAGAGGCACCAAGTAATGACGACATCACTCGGCGCAGCTCTGTACCGACGAACAGACCGGAAAGCCTGTTTAGCAGTAGTACGGGGGGGGGGGCAGTGGCGGCAGTAAGGAGTGTGTGGGGGGGAGGGAGTGTGAGTGGGGGGAGGGAGTGCCGGCCCAGTATTTTTCCCCATAGACTTGCATTGGGGAAAGCTTTCTTTACTCCAATGCAAACCTATGGGGAAAACACCGTAATCGTATCGGAACTTTCGATATTTATCAGATATCAGTTCCGCTCAAATCCAGATAACCCCCCCATATGATCAGATCCAAAAAAAATATATATCGGAATTTCCGATACCGATACAATACGATAATTTCGGCCATGCACATCCCTACTTATTTCCCCCCAAGATCCACAGTGAGTACAAACAACCCATCACAATTTACTAATGATAAGGATTGCCTTCCTTCAAATCTATTCACCACAATCAAGTTTCTTATGGGTACAACAGTCCTGATGTGCTAATGTTGTCTGGACAGGAGGAGTATTACTGCCAAAATGTGGAGTTTGATGGCCCATAAGTAGAATATGCTATGTACGTAGAGCTTGTTGTGTACTGAGCTTGGGTTGCTATCCGACAGACTTCGTTATTCAAATTGAGATTGATTATGAGTTCCCTCATGGTCTGCATAATATTTTTTCTCAGGCCTTTCAGCCAGAATTGAGTTTTTCTGAAGTTCTTTCCACATTGGAAAACCTCATTTTGTGTTTGTAGCAGCATGGTTGTCTCTTTTCCAAAACGGAAATACTTTTTCAACCTGACAGGCACTTCCTGGAATGCTCATGTCACCACCCCGTGACTCATCCTGGTGTGGTCATATGACCATTCAGGAAGTGCTCCCAGGCTAGGATCATGCACGCATGGTGTTTCAAGGAAGAGGAGGTCAGGAGTGGAGCAATGCAGGCTGGGGTGGCTGACTGGAATGTAAGGAGGAGCTCTGTACTTCTTCAGCAGTTTATATATACAAAATGAAAACTTGGATTAATGGAGAACTTTTGTCTGAGATTGGACAGAGCACTTTGAAACCTGGCTAACAGATTATGATTTCTATTAAGGTAGATTTGCCCATCACTAATCAGGAGCTCCCAGGATCTGTATGCTATTGCCCTGTCTTGTGAGTCACTGAACTATCGTTTAGAATAAGTTATTGTTTGAATTGGGATCATCATTTCATGAGTTTCCTTGCCTGTGATTCATATAAATATTTTTTACCAGTGGCAGGAGCTGGGAGACTGATGGGATAATAAACCTGACTCATGCGATGAATTGTACTAAATGATGCAGCCAGGAAAAGGAGGAATTACTATGAGGAAAACTGATCTCCATTTGTGTTGTCGCCAAGACTCTTCTTCCCACCCGCAGAAACGGGAGTCTCACGAACTTGTAATAATCTTCTGAAATATGGGATGATCATTAAAATCCTCAGATTCTTCTATGGCTCATATGTTTCCCCCCCTCCCCCCCTCCTTTCCTCTCTCACTCTCTGTTTTTGCTCTCTCTGTTTCAGCTCCATTTCTATGCTGGTTTTTCAGTACCCACCACAGAAATAGCTGCAGATGGAAGGAGAGAGCATGATCCTATGTAAACCGCCCAGAGAGCTTCGGCTATGGGGCGGTATACAAATGCAATAAATAAATAAATAAATACATAAATAAATCTCTTCCTCCATGTGGAGTTTTCAGTATTTCTGTGCTAAGCACTGACAAACAGGCTCCTTCAGCAGCCCCCTTGGCAGGGGTGAGCCATGGATGGGGCCGGGAAGGAGAAGCTATGTGCTGGATAGGAACTGTATGGAAGCTGCGACCTTCCACAAGCCAGAGATTTCCTACCCGTTCTCTGCACTCCTAGCCATATGCCTTCATATGCAGATAGAAATAAGGATGTACCGATTCACTTTTGAATGAAAATGAAGTTTAGCAAACAAAATGGATGCTCTTTAAAACTGCAGCCTAAGATCCTGTGCCATTATTATGGCACTCGGCACAGTTTTTGCAAATGATGGGAAATGATATTGACTCAGTGACAAATAGGCCTTTTACATTCTAGAATGAATTTCCCCCCCAATATTTGCTAATGATGAATGAATTGCAATGCAACCCCTTTTCTCTTTCATTTCTTTGCGCACTGAAAAGTTAAACAAGAAGAAACATTAGCAATTAAAAAAAAAATGCTGCTCCGCATTTTTGCAAAGCAGAAGTCAATGTGATTGAGTGATAATAGATAGGATAAATAAACTGCATGCGCTTGAAAATGCTGAGGAAGATAACAACCTATTGATCTACAACATTTAATAAAGAAAAGTTGCAGACAAAGGCTGGTTATGCGCTTGATATAAGTAGGCCATCATAATGGAATTTAAGTAGCTGGGGTACTAATGATAGACCATTTTTGTAAGGTTAATGTCATAGTCAGAAATAATGCAAGATAACATACATTACTGTTTAAATGTATCCTTTATATTCCATAACCACTTCCCCTTTTCAATTTTCTGCTTCTGTGACTGTTTTTCAATATTGGATTATTTTCTCTTTTTTTAATCCTAATTTCTCAGCATCTGCTATTCCCACCCCCTTCTCCATTTCAACAAACACTATTGTGCCCTGGCATTGCTATCCCAGCAAACCCTATGTGAACTGCAGGGCTCATTAAAGGTTTGTTAAGCTGAAGCAATAGGGGTCAGAGGAAAGACTCTGTCCAAAGAAAAGGCACTTTAGCTTTGAAACAGAAAGTACTGCTCCAAAGTGCAATCGGAATGGCAAATCTAATAGGGTTTAGAGCTGTTTGTAAAGCTCAGGAAAATCTAATTCAAAGTTTATCTTTCACTCTTTTTCTCTCTCACCACCACTGAATGCTCATTATGAATCTCAAATGATAACATGTTAAATTGATTCTGCACTAAAATTCTATGAAGCTTTACAAAGTTAACGTAATGAACCCACATTGTTAAGATTTGGGGAATTTAGGATTATGGTATAATTAAAATGGAATGTATACATCTCTTTGTTTGTGTTATTTTCCTCACTTGGAGGAAAATGCCCTGATTTTTTTTAATTATTATTCTACAGATGTGCAAGTAATGCTGTACCACGATATCATTGTGCTAAACCTCCCCCTCAATGCCAGGGTGGAGAATTAAGGTGATAATTAGTGGTTATGAGTTGGGATGTATGGATGTTCTTAAAGCTGTTCTAACTGTGCTTCACAGATCATCAGGTGCTTTTCGTTCTGTTGTCAGCTCATTGATGGAACTGGATTTTATTGACCAGAATTTCATTTTATTTGGACTAATTCACATAAGTGCCAATTCACATTAACTAATGTTCATTTACACAAGTGTGCACTAGCACTAATCTACACTTGAGCCAATATGCACTTGTATTAATGTGTATTAGTGCAAAAAAAAAAAAAATCCACCCCCCCAAGAAAGAAGTGAAAAGCCAGTCCACTGTGGAATCCTCTGGTTGGATTCATGGAAACCCAAGCACAGTTGGATCTGTTGTGGATTTCTCCAACATGAGAATAGCTATGAGAATGGGTTATCTTTGAATAAAAAAACTCACCTTAGCCATGCATTCATTAGGTGGCCTTCAGCAACTCAATGCCTTCTTATAATTCACTGGCACTGTAGGAGATATTATTGCTCAGCTCTTTCTTCTTCCACTGGGGTAATGTGAGAAAGGCTGGGTAATATAAAGGGAGCCATGCTGTAGCTCCTCCCCACAACTATCCTAGAAAATGGAGCAATGGTGGTATAGGGAGGAACTGCAGCATGGACCAACATTGTCCAGTGCTTCTAACACTACGCTGGTAGTGTGGGAAGAAGTGTGTTGCAGTGGCTCCCATGCCGCCAGACAATTGTGAAGAGAGGGACCTAGTAACACTGACCTAACCTTCAAGATTGTCTGATATGGAAGGGATTTTAACACCATGAAATTATATATAATAGCAAACAAAAAGGAGGAGGCTGATGAAAAGGAGCATGTAGTTTTAGAGGTAGCACATACTCTGGGTGAAAAACTGGCTACAAAGGTGGTGCCAGTGTGGGTGATTTGGATTCTGGGACCACAGGCTACGCTACTTGGAAGATGGACTGCTGGCAAGGGACAGGTTGCACCTCACAAGGGCTGGGAAGAATGTGTTTGGCCACAGCATGAAGAACCTCATCAGGAGGGCTTTAAACTGAATCCTACGGGGGAGGGAGACATAAACTTTGAGGCAACAATGGATGAAGGCTTATGCACCATAACAGAGAGAACAGCTCCAATAGTGCTCTAAAACAGTGTTCACAACAATGTAGGAAAGAAGCCAGACTGCAAAACACATGGGCTTTGATGTCTATATACTAATGCCCAGGGTATGGGAAACAAACAGAATGAACGTGAACTCTTAATACATGAAGGCAAATATGACTTGATAGGTATAACTGAAACTTGGTGGGGTGACTCCCATGACTGGAATATAGCAATTGAAGGATATAACTTGTTCAAAAAGAACAGAAGAAATAGAAAGGGAGGCGGAGTTGCACTGTATGTTTAAAATACTTATCCCTGCACAGAAATACAAGAGGATGAGCCTAGGAAACCCATCAAGAACATCTGGATTAAAATAAATGGGGAAAGGAATAAAAGGAGCATGATAGTCAGAGTCTACTACTGACCAGCCAATCAAGGAGAAGATGAGGATGAAACTTTGAAAAGCAAATTGCCAGTGTTTCAAGGAAATCTGACATAGTAGTAATTGGGGACTTCAATTGCCCCAATATCTGTTGGGAGACAAATTCTGCCAAAAGTGGTCCCTCCAAGAAATTTCTGACATGTGTGGCTGATAACTTTCTCCTACAGAAAGTAGAGGAAGGAACTAGAGGAATGGCTATCCTTGACTTGATACTGACCAATAGGGATGACTTAGTGGATAAAGTGGCAGTTATGGGAACTCTGGGGGAAAGTGACCACGTCATACTTGAGTTCTTGATTTCAAAGGAAGCAAAAGCTGTGTGTAGCCATATGCGTACTCTGGATTCCAGGAAAGCCGATTTTAATAAACTCAGAACTATGATAAGTAAGGTCCCATGGGAAGTGACCCTAATGAGAAAAGGAGTCCAAGATGGGTGGAAGTTTTTTTAAAAAGAAATTTTAAAGGCAAAATTACAAACAATTCCAACAAGGAAAAAAGATAGAAAACAACAGAAGAAACCAATGTGGCTCCACAAAAAGCTTAGAGATGACATGAAAATAAAAAAGGATACATATAGGAAGTGGAAGGAAGGCTAGGCTACAAAAGAAGAGTACAAACAAGTAGCACAGAAGTGCTGGAATGGTATCAGGAAGGCTAAAGCTGAGAAGGAGCTGAGGCTAGCGAGGGATGCTAAAAGCAATAAAAAGGCTTTCTTCAGATACGTGAATAGTAAAAGACAGAGGAAAGAAATGGTGGTTCAACTGCTTCATGAGGATGGCAAATTGGTAACAGATGACAAAGAAAAGGTCGAAGTGCTCAGTTCCTACTTTGGCTCAGTCTTCTCTCAAAAGCGGGTCTTTGACCCCCCTGGACAAAGTGAAGTACAAGCTGACAGGGCAGGATTGCAGTTTGAGATTGATAAACAAATGGTCAAGGAACACCTAATTTCTTTGAATGAGTTCAAATCTCCAGGGCCCGGCGTACTGCATCCTAGAGTAATAAAGGAGCTGGCAGAAGAACTCTCAGAACCAATGTCTATTAACTGTGCAATATCATGGAAGATGGGTGAAGTGCCGGACGACTGGAGGAGGGCTAATGTTTTCCCTATCTTCAAAAGGGGGAAAAGGAGGAACCTGGGAACTACACACCAGTCAGTCTGACATCCATCCCTGGGAAATTTTTGAGCAGATTATAAAGTCAATCTGTAACCACCTTGAAATCAATGCACTGATTACTAGAAGCCAGCATAGATTTGTCAAGAACAAATCCTGTCAGACTAATCTGATCTCATTTTTTGATCGGGTAACCTCCCTTGTGGACTAAGGGAATGCTGTGGATATAGTATATCTTGACTTCAGCAAAGCTTTTGACAAAGTGCCCCATGACATTCTGATTAACAAACTAGTGAAAAATGGGCTAGCTGGAACAACTATTAGGTGGATCCACAGTTGGCTACAGTATCAGACTCAAAGAGAGCTTTTCAATGGTACCCTTTCACACTGGGGGGAGGTAACGAGCCGTGTACCGCAGGGCTTAGTCCTGGGCCAAGTGCTCTTCAACATTTTTATTAATGATTTGGACAAGGAGGTGCAGGGAACACTTATTAAATTTGCAGATGACACAAAATTGGGTGGGATCGCTAATACTCTGGAAGACAGAAACAAACTCCAAAGTGATCTTGATAGACTGGAGTGCTGGGCTGAAAACAACAGAAAGAAATTTGATATGGATAAATGCCAAGTTCTACACCTAGGAAAAAGAAACCAAAAGCACAGGTACAAGATGGGGGATACTTGGCTAAGCAATACGACAAGCGAGAAGGATCTTGGAATCGTTGTAGATCACAAGCTGAATATGAGCCAACAGTGTGATGTGGCTTCAAAAAAAGCAGATGCTATTTTGGCTGCATTAATAGAAGTATAGCTTCCAAATCATGATAGGTACGGGTTCCCCTTTATTCGGCACTAGTTAGGCCCCATCTTGAGTATTGTGTCCAGTTCTGGGCACCACACTTCAAGAAGGATGCGGACAATACAATGAGGATGATCAGGGGTCTGGAAACAAAGCTCTATGAGGACAGACTGAAAGAACTGGGCATGTTTAGCCTGGAGAAGACAAGACTGAAGGGAGACATGACAGCACTCTTCAAATATTTGAACAGTTGTCGCACAGAAGAGGGCCAGGATCTCTTCTCGATCAACCCAGAATTCAGGACATGGAATAATGGGCTCAAGTTACAGGAAGCCAGATTCTGGCTGGACTTCAGGAAAAGCTTCCTGACTATCAGAGACCCCCTCTAGATGGATTCCGTTTGACGCCTGGTTAGCTGATTATGCACATAATCACTGAAGCGCTTTATCGTAAATGCTTATATGCAGGAGGTAATTGAGCACTCAACTGGTGACCTTACCGGTTGTTTCAAATGCGCTTTACAAGTAGTTAATGCGGAGAATCGCTTGTTCACATAGTCAAAATGCGCTTTAACGGCCGGAGCAAAATAAAACTTGCTATTTAACGCGCATTCGATAATGCGCATAATCGGAGACAAAACGCGCCTCTACGCCCAATTTGCGCTCCGTTCTTATAGAGGTAAATTTTTAATGCGCCTTGAAAGAGCTTTAAATGCCTCTTGTAGAGGCAGCCAGAGCAATATGACAATGGAACCAACTACCTAGGGAGGTGGTGGGCTCTCCCACATTAGAGGCATTCAAGAGGCAGCTGGACAACCTTCTGTCAGTGATGCTTTAAGGTAGATTCCTGCATTGAGCAGGGGGTTGGACTCGATGGCCTTATAGGCTCCTTCCAACTCTACTGTTCTATGGTTCTATAATTCTATGTTAAGTTCTCCATCAGTGTAGGAGCAGGGTTTCTTTTCCCCCAGTCACCCTGCTCTGACAAGAGATGGCAAACCTAACAATTTCACTTTCTCTTGCATTCAAGTTATTAAAATCCCAAGTTCTTTCCTGGACATGAAGAATTTTGCAAATTTTGGTAAATTCTTAGAAAAAAATGAGCTGAAACCCAATTCTCACCCATCTGCATCAGCCGAATCAGTAGGTATAGCTCTTCCCAGCATGATGTCCCTGCCTGCCCTGTGGTTTTCTATCAGAAAAATAGAGGTGGCAAACCTAATTCAGCACCAACATGGTTGAATATACATGGATTCAAACCCAAACTCTTAAGAACTAAGCACTCAAAGCCCTAATTTTGCATAACTGGGACTATTTATAGCTGCCATTTTATGCAAATGATTATTTACCTAAATAGCTGAGCCGCCAGCTCATGGGCAAGCTGGAATCCCTACCCTTGCTTGACTCGGTGCGTCCTGAGTCAGGCAAGTGCGAGGAGCCCCAGACTGGCATCTGGCGGACCAAGCCAGCAGAAATTGCCGAGTCGTGAGCCCTAGCTGGACTCTTCTTGTGACATCCCTAATAGGATTCATCAGCTACCCTGTCAAAATATTAACCAGGCTTGATATTTTTTGTTCTGAACAAATCCATGTTCATATTTAATAACCATTGTCTTTTAGGTGCATACAAATCCATCATTTTATTATCTGTTTTAATAGTTTTTCAGGGACAGAAGTAAATCTAATGAACCTCTAATTTCCTGGTTCTTTCTTCCAACAGAGAATTGTTAAAAATGCATTTCTAGCTTCTAATATATATATATATATATATATGCTCAGATTTACTAAAACTGTGCAGCATGCTATATTACAGAAGATGTTCTGAGCTTATTTTAGAAATTATTATGGTGCATCATACATTTGTGCTATTGCCGTGCACATAAACCCACAAGAGTTCAGAATAGACTGTATTATCAACCATTCTTAAATGATGATGTATTTTTGATTTTCATTTTCCTGTCTTCCCAGGCCATGATATATTCAGCATATTTGCATGAAGGATTCTGAAGGCCAAAGGAAGTTTTATCACTAGTTTTATGCTTGTTTTAGCATCAAAAGTGCTATAAAAATAATGACAGTAAACATAATTATTACCCGGGTCATAAAGCTGCCATCAGTGTAGCATTTTCATTTATTGAAAGTAATGATTGTGTGTTTATTGCTGTCCCTCATCTCTTTATCTATTGCTTGCCAGTTTATTATGTGAGTTATCCCTGGAAGTAGGAACCTCTCAATGTTGAGTTTGACGATACTTGGCTCTGTGTAGAAGTGGCATCAGCAGCAGGAGACCTCTGAAAAATTACAATTTTGCAAATTTCTATGAAAAACAGAAGCACAGATTGTTTTCTCCTAATTTTGTAATTATTTCATTTAATTTTTATGTAGAACTAAGATCAGATGTTCTAGAAAAAAGTTTTCAGATGAGGGCAGACCTTGGCAGGCCAGACACTACATGGATGGCTCATATTGCTTCTCCTGATGCGAATAATCGTATATATCTATATCTATATATCTATATATCACCAAAATATTGTTGCATGGACAGAGTGAAGAAATCAGCACAAAATGCTTCTATCACATATAGCAAGGCTTCCAACATAGTCCCACAAAACATTGACATGGATCAACTAGGGAAATATGACACTCGCTTAGTGCGGGGAGCGATTAACCAAGTGGCTTGACGCCCCCCGTGGCCGATAGGGAAGGGCATCCAGAGTGGGGTTGTTAATGGTGAGCATTCACAGGCACTATTGCGGTGACTGGTAAGACCTGAGGCTTCCAGCTCGAGCTCTGTGGCCTAGTTGGTGAGATAAGGATTACCATTGAGGCCAACCTTTCTCACCCACTCAGAGCCGTACGACCTGGGGGGAAGGTGACACTGGAAGGTCTCCCTACCCCCAAAGGGGGCAGTCCCATGGGATGGCGAAGGGAATGGCGCCATCTCATGGGACAGGGATGGCACACCCGATACTGATTAGAGGCCTGCATACAGGCTAGGCTGGATGCCCTATAGGATCCCCCTTTGCAGATTTTGAATAAAATGTGGCCCTGTTTAAACCCATCTCTTGTGTCTGTCTTGTCATTTATATCCCTCCGCTCCGCAAAGGACACTCACTTAGTGCAAGGGGTGGGCAGAAGGCAGATCTGGAAACGTTCAGGACTTCAACTTCCAGAAGCCCCTGCCAGCATGGGCAGTGATCAGGGATGCTAGGAGGTGAAGTCCAAACATCTGTAGATCTACTTTCTGCCCACCCTTGGCTTCAAAGTATGCAACTGATTAAAAAGCCACATCAAAACAACAACAACAACAGCAACAATGGATCATACTGATCAGATGTAATCTTCTAAAGACTCTTGTCTTTTATTGTTTAACAATTTTGTTAATGATTTGGATGAAAAGGTGAAGAGAACGCTCATCTAGTTTGTACAAAAAGGGGAAGAATGGGAAAGCCAGCAAAGGAAAGGATTTGTGGCTGTTTATACATTTGTTGCATAGTAAATATTTTATGTTACGTTTGATCATGCTGCATTTTGGGTTTTATTTTTTTGTGGACCATGTAGAAAGCTTTGGCTATTGGGTGTTATGGAAATGAAATAAATGAAATTCAAATTTAAAAATGCCCTTTATAAATGGGAGAAGTGAGCTACAAGTAATTCAACACATTTGCATGTGTTCATAGTTTACAAGGAAGAAAAATATGTAAATACCAAGCTTCTTATGTTCAGTGCTTTTACCTTACATGATGTTTCTTTTCCCCAGTACTGTTCTATTCAGATGCCTCTGTGAACTCACCCCAAATCCTGTTAGGTAGAAATGTACTTCACTGTATCAGAGCAATAACAGCATAGAGTCTGAGCATTCTTCCAATCCCAACATCTTTTCCAAATGTACAAGTTCTGATAAGAACATGGACCTCCAATGCCCAGCACAATTTTTTCTTCCTGTTTGAATAATGGTAGTAATCAGTGTGTGTAATCTTCTTTGCACATGGCTCAGTTCCCTCTGTTGAGACAAATTATAGCCAAAACAGACACCAGTATCTAGCAGCTATGTCTTTTTCTTCTCTTTTTTAACTAGAGCTGTGCACAAATGGCCTCTAAAAATTCTCCACCCTTTTTGTAGGGGGAGAAATTGAGTGGAGGGGCAAATTTCACCAAATTTCTCCAGGGGGAGGAAAAATTCTCCAACAGTTTTTCACAAATAGAGTTCACCATTGGCAGGGGATATAGCACAGGTTATTTCTCATTTCCTAAGGATTTGGGGTGGCGGGGGAGGGGAAGTCACAACATCAGTAACTATGTTGGCATTCTAGCCCCCATTTTACAATGCAATACCTAGCAGGTATGCTAATTCTGGAACATTGTGAGATAAGAGAGAGAAGTTGGCCACCATATAAAATTAAGTGAAGCCAAGAAGCTATAGGGGGCCAGAGAGTTGATTGTACAATGAAAGACAGGACACTAATGAAAGACAGGACACTTGCACACAGGGATATTGCAGGTGTCTGGCTGGGACTTGAGGTGTGCTGAGTTGGGCAAGCACAGGGATGCCCACTCTCTTGCCGAGCCACAAAATGGCAGCTCATTTTTGTATTTTTTTTGCTATGGGTCATTTTGCGCAAAATGGCAGCCGTGAAGTGGCCATTTACACAAAATTACAGACCATTTGTGCCTGTAATTTTGTGTAAATGGTCCCTTTATGGCAGCCAGTTTGCACAAAATGGCCCTTTATGAAAAAAGCCAAGCTGCCACTTTCCCTCAAAATGGCAGCTTGACAAGGGAGCCAGACATCATGTGCCACTCACCTGGTGCCTGAGGACTGTACATGAGCTTTGCGCTTGTGTTGAGCAGAGTTGGACAGAAGGCACAGGTGGAAGTGAGTCCATCCATCCCTACTCTCACAACTTCTTGGCACCTTATATGTAAGGTGAGCATAATATAAGAACCCTGAACCAAATCCATGAAAATTTCTCTGAAATTTCTTCTCCCAAATTCTTTTCTAAAGCAATTTCTTTTCTATGAAATTGAATGAGAATGTTGAAAAATATGTGGGAGACACTTTCGGCACAGCTGAAAGGACTTGATCAAGAAATTAAAAGCCCCTTTACCCTCATGCTAGTGTCCTGACCTGGAGCAGGGACACTGCACCTATGCTAGAGAAGAAGAAGAAGAAGAAGAAGAAGAAGAAGAAGAAGAAGAAGAAGAAGAAGAAGAAGAAATAGCTGATAAAAGGATTTAAAGTAATTTCTTGTGGTTTGGTCCAAACTTTAAAGCTGAATGGTAAGATAAAACTTCTTATGGGTTATTATATTCTAAAGCTCATATCCAGAGATGTTTCTTTTGTGAGTGTAAAGTCATGCACAAGGCAGAGTCGTTGAATTCTCCCAACTTTCCTGACCTGTTGCAGAATCATATCATGCTGTCCCAGATAGTCTTTTTAACCTCATAGCAGCATTTATTTATTTTTGTGGGTAGGGTGGATAGGAGATTTTCATAGAGGGAGGAGCCAGGAATATCTCACTGTGTGAGCAGAGTTCTATATGTCTATCTCAGGATCTGAGCCTTAAAGTGTTTGTTCTTATTAATCATTTCCTTGGAACAATATTTCTTGGATAAAACATCAGGAAACATTATAAAGGGAATATTTTTATTGGAACAAAATTCAAAGTGAATCTGAAGACTCCTCTTCAGTCCAGATGAAAAAGTCCTGTGAAAATGCATCATGTGTAAAGAGTAGGAGTGGGGAGGTGTTGGTTGGTAGAAAAGTTGTAAGGAAAATGGATTCCGGAAGTATATGTCATGATCTTGTAAACAAGCACAAGAGCTTTTGACCAAAAGTAGCATAGCAGATTAAAAACATGACAAACTATGATATTCACCTCTCTGCACCAAATTAATCATTGAATGACTGTTGGAAAGATGTGGAGTTTTGCAGAGATGGGGGAGAAATTCATTCAATTTGCATTTTCATGCTTATCAAACTGAAATGCAGTTACACTTTGATATTTGCACTTTTTAATTTTGTGATGTAGTTCTCCAATTATGCATACAAAGATGCATTATACATGTGTGTGTGGGGAGTGCACACAAAACTACATATGCTAGAGAAAATAACGTAGAAAATTGCATGATTTGAGAACACACAAAAATGAGAAATGCCACATACTGCCTGATTTTTCACAAACTGGTGTGTAGATGGGGGAGAAATAAACTTAAAGCTGGAAAAATGATTAACTGAGTAAAACTGAAATTGACGGATTCATCCATCTCCTGAATATTGTATTTAAAGAGCACCTTTTAATTTATTTGTGGATAGCAGTACTGGAAAATTACTCAGCTTTCTACAATTGTTACGTAAAAACCAATGGATCTGATGTTAATGGCTCAGGTCTTCAAAAGGAAAGTAAATTGTTTGAATATTGGACTCCTTCTCTAGATTATGTAGATATTAATAAATAAGAATGTCAAAACCTGAGAAGTACAAAGACATTTATATGCCATATAGAGTGGATATTAGGCATACTTATGCATTAACATCCCAAACGTGTACATGTTTACTCAGATGCACATAGGATTAAGTGCACATAGGATTTCAGCATAAGTGCACATAGGATTTCAGCATAAATTATCTTACACTTGTAAGATAGCTAGTTAATTTATTTTTATTATCATAATGTTACTTTTCTCTTTGTAAGCAGGTTTTTCTTTATATGTGTGCGTGGGGGGGAATCAATAAAATTATAAGTTCTGGAAAAAACATAGAATAGTAAGGCATTTATATTTCACAAAGTTCTTTTAATTCCTCAGAAAAAGACAAACCATAGCAAACTGGAACTCAATAGTTGGTATTATATTCCACACTGAAATAATTGCAGGCAGCACCTGTTCAAGATAAAATAAATCCTTTGAAAACAATGTGTGAAAATTAATTTTCACCAAACTTGCACTTTCAAATACCTGGCTCTCTAGCAAGGTTTCCTTGAATTTACAGTAATCTGCCTCTCTGCTCAGCTCAGAGTCCATTGCCTCCCACCTTATTTTCACTGTTATTTTCTTATGACAAAAAGAAAGGAAGAAAAGAGAATGTAAGGGAGAATTGTAACCAGGCCTGTGTACAAAAATCTTCACGTAGAAGGCAGAAATTTTGATCCTGAGAATGTTGGGCATGCCAATTTCACAGTGCAACACAGGTGGAAATGCTTGACTTCATGCACTCTGGGTTGTTGAAATGGGAGTCAGATCAGATGCCTCATATCTGAATTCACATTGTAATACAAATGTCCATCGACATGTACTTCCATATCTTCCCTAATGTTTGCCCTAGTTTATGATCCTGCAAATGCTTCTGCCCATATAATATGGGACAATATGATCATGTCCAAGACCTTAGATCACCCCAGTCCCATTTTCCAAAATGGGGTGGTTGGTAATACATGAGAGAGTCTATTCAGTGGTTCCTCCCATGCTCTCAAACCCCTGGGAGGTACATGTATCATCCTCCTTTCTAGTGCAGGGTAACCTGTTTCAGAAGGCTTTTGAGGCCTGCAATTTATTATTTGCTGCCAATCTTTTGTTGCTGCTGTTTATTTTATTATTAAGTTTCTATGCAGCTAGATGGCAACTGATCTTTAAAATTTGTAATTGCCATAATTGTGGTCTTCATTGCTTTGATCTTGTGTTTTACATAGAAAGGCAAAATAAAAATACTTGGAATGGATGGATGGCAAGATACTTGCTTACTTGTAAGTTACTTCCATGTTCACAAAGTTATGGATTAATTCAAAAACATTGGCAGTATTTTAATTAATGGAGAGGAGCTTCTATGGCTACTTAATTCTTTCTCTCAAGCCAAGGGTTGTTCTCCCACCCATACTTCTCAGGGGTTCTTCTGACATCATATTAATTCTTGCAAAATAAATATATTTTCAACACAAATAAACAAATAAAATGTCAGTCTAGGAGTACGTGGATGGAAATGTGAACAACCAAGTATTCTTTGGCATGGCTTATTTTGAGCATTGATTTTAAGTTTTCTGTGCTAAAAGAAATATTATTCCTTGGAATAAGGTGAATAAAGGACATGCTTATCTGGGGGTGCTTCCAGATGAAGCTTCTATTGTACTATCCTCCTGCCTCAAATATGTAATTTCATGGAGGTCTAGATGACAGTGTCTTCCATTTGTCATGCCTCCTATGTTTTCCCACCCCTTTCCCCACCTTTTGTCATATATATATATATATATATATATACGCTAAAGAGGGAAAGGCAGAATAGCTGCACAATGCCTTTTGACTGGAGCCGTCTATTAGAAAGTATATTGGAAATAAGCCCCATTGAACAGAGAGGAGCTTACATCTGAGTCAACATGGGTGGATTTGCACTGCGTATTTTGCCTGGTGAAATCAAAAAGCCAACTACACAGTGCAAAATGTGTTGGTAAATGAGTATTAGTGATGTTAGGTAAACTGATACTCCTGAGAGTATACTTTTAAATAGATTTGGGGGCTTCTTTGTATTATACACACCAGAGACAATCAGAAAAAGGAGTTCATTATACTAGTGCAAAAGAGATTCTCTGGAATGTAAGATGCAATCAATTGATTGTCTCCCTCCTTTCGACTGTACGCTGATTACCAGTTGTGCTGAATGCATCTTCAGAACAGAAAGTTAGCCAAACTCAATTTAAGTTGCTATTGATCAAACACAACAAGGCTCAGTGTTAGATTTCCTTAACAGGGATGGTGTCAAGGATAGGCTGACCATATGAAAAGGAGGACAGGGCTCATGTATCTTTAACAGTTGTAGAGAAAAGGAAAATTTCAGCCAGTGTCATTAGTATGCAATTAGTTCCTGTGAATTTCCCTCTTCATCACAACCGTTAAAGTTGCAGGGGCCCTGCCTTCTTTTGTATATGGTCACTCTAGTATAGTGCCTGTAACTTTAACTGTTGTGATGAAGAGAGAATTTCACCAGGAACTAATTGCATACAAATGACACTGGCTGAAATTCCCTTTTCTTTACAACTGTTAAAGATACATGAGTCCTGTCCTCCTTTTCAAATGGTCAGCCTAGTCAAGGACAGCCATAGCCAGGTACCTGTTGAGGCCTACACCTAAGGATGTTCATCACTGGATATTCTGGTTCTTTTATGTCTAAACAGAGTTCTGTGGTGTGTATGATTCATGTTGTGTCTGTGAGCTGAGTTGCAAAATGTTCCCTGTACTCTGGAACCCCTTTTCTGCTTTTTTTTTTGGTAGGTTCTGCAGTTTGCACGAATTTCTGAGCAATTTGCATAAATTAGGCTATAATTTGCATAATTTACACAAACTCAGCCATGATTTGCACAAATTGCTCATAAATTTGCACAAATTGCAGAATCTCCCCCTCCCCCCCCCCGCAATGTGCAAAATTCCTGGAAAATTTGCAAGCTGGCCCAACTAGCTGCAGATCAAGTTGGGTGCCGAGTGGGAACCAATACAAACGGGAGGGGAGGGGCAAGACTAGGAAAACCCATCCCCCAACAGATTTCTCCAACATCCCTACCTACACCCCAGAAGGGTTCCACTGATAAGAGACCCTTCTTCACTATTGCAACCTGCTTGTTCACCTGCCTCTTGCTCTGCCCAAGACAATGGACCTGGTGAGAAGCAGAAGCAGTAGATGCCATGGCCTATTTGATCACTGGCTTTCTGCCTGTCAAGCAAGTGAGCAAGCGATAGCAATGGTGAAAAAGAAGAGGAAAAGAATCGTAGCCGGTGACAGTGGCAGTGGGGGGGGGGGGCAACTGAGAGTGTGTTGTTCAAGGACCCTCAAAAATGTGTAGTCAGCACTGCTCCTTATATTGCACTAGGCATTTCCTCTTATTAAAGTGTGTAGAGCAGAAATACGGGACTTGCAGGAATAATCTGTTAGGGGCTACATGCTGCTGGTAGGTAGGTAGTACCACTCCTATTCTTCCCCTGTCTCTCCTTTCCCACCCATCAGGCTCAGTGTCGGCTTTCCCTAAGTTGCATTGGTCACCCCTTCTTATTAGAATGTGCAGGAGAATGGACCAAGGCAGCAGTGCTGCAGTTTCCCTTTCTGATCTTCTACTTGATGCTGACATTTGGCTGTGCGTGCTTGTGTTTAGGCACACGCACATACTTTCACATGTAGCAGTGACGGTGCAAGATCTCGAAATTAGTCAGTTCAGAAGTAGAAACTAGTCCTAATTTTCGAATGTACAACAAACCCAGGCTTTGATGTACTTTGATTCCATATTTCAAACTGGGATTGATTATGAGTTATATATTTTTATTTTAAAATTATTTTTACACTTCCTTTAAGGATAAAGCCTTTTAATATAAATTAAAAACTAATGTGTATTTTTGTGCTTGCATTGTCCGCCTTACTACACAGTAAAAGTTTCCCATCCTTGCACATGCTGACTTGTTAGTTGCTGTAACCCTGCATGTTCTGAGGGAATTGAAAAACTGCCATTTGCATGTTTGAAGAAACAGCCATGTAGATTTGAATCTATGCTATCTTCAATGCATATTTTTTTTACATGTGGCTATTTGTTTTATTAACAAAAGTTTAGACCTCAGTGCTTTGTGGTGCTGGCAAGTATATTAGAAAGGGAAGGTTTTCTCTGTATTTTCAGCCATTTGCTGAACTTGCATAGCTAGCTTGTGATCATGAGCTTTTGATCATGAGTGAGTCTTGGGATTGGGTGGTGCTACAGGGGTTGGCTGGTTCCTTCTGCCTATGGCTCCATTTCAGTCTACTATTGTAAACAAAGCACATGTGATAACAGCCAATTGGAGAAGGATACATATTTATGCATGGCATTGTGATGCATTGGGTTGCCACATTCCCAAGATGCATATGTGCAAAAATACAAAGATACTATGAAACCTTGAAATAATTTTTGCCCAAGTTTATAATGTAAAATTCATAACTTGGTGAGCAAATCACCAATTAAGATGGGTTCAGTTTGTCCATCACTAACATATAACAGTCTCTCAATAAGTATCTGCTACACATGCAGGACCAGTCTTCCAGACATCAAGACATGAAGAGATCCAATCTTCTGGCAGCAGTTAAGGCAGCACTGGTCTTGTTGACCGTAATAAAATTTATTATTATTATGTATGGTTTTCCAAAGCCTAAGTCATTTCTGTTTTGGCCCAGACTGGCTTAACATTTTCTCCTAAGATTAACTGGTTCAAAATACTTTCTTGCTGACTCTTGCCAACACTGGTTCTTCCTAATGTTTCTCAAATAATGAGTACCACAACACAGGAAATCGCTTACACCACTGGAGCATGACGGTTTTTAAAGTGGTTTTAGGTATCATGGAAGTTCCCAACAAAGCAGCACATGACAGAAAGCAAGAACTCCAAAGTAATGGCATTTGGTCTTTATCTGTAACATTGTTTGACTGACAGATGACTGTGGAAAGCATTACACTGACTTCCTTTTGAGGCTACACAACAGTACCTGTTCTGAAGCTCTTTATTGATAGACTTGGAGAAATAGCACAAGAGTAGCCACAGAGCTAGTGCTATTTTCTGCTATGCCTATTTCTTTTTTTACACATGGCATTTCCTTGAGTGACAGGCTACATTCCAAGTGTCATCTTTCTCATACATACCCTGGTTTGGGTGTGTGTGTGTGTGTGTGTGTGTGTGCGTGCGTGTGTGTTTATTTTCAGTCTCTTTTCATTTACAATGTAGGTGAAAAAAAATAAATGCAAGATATTACTGACTTTTTAATACTCCTCAAATTTGCTTTCTTTTTTGGTATTTTTTGGGGTGTGTGTATGTAAATATGCACTAATGATGAAATAGACTCCTTAATTGTGTGAGGGTGGGGTGGAGGAATTGGATAAATACAAATAATGTATTTGTTTTTATCTGTTTTAACGGTTTATCTATTTTAGGCTGACCATATGAAAAGGAGGACAGGGCTCATGTAACTTTAACAGTTGCAGAGAAAAGGGAATTTCAGCCAGTGTCATTTGTATGCAATTAGTTCCTGGTGAAATTCCCTCTTCATCACAACAGTTAAAGGTGCAGGCACTATACTAGCGTGACCATATACAAAAGAAGGCAGGGCCCCTGCAACTTTAACAGTTGTGATGAAGAAGGAATTTCACCAGGAACTAATTGCATACAAATGACACTGGCTGAAATTCCCTTTTCTCTACAACTGTTAAAGTTACATGAGCCCTGACCTGGATTTTATCTGGTCACTCTAATCTATTTTATTGTTTTATATTTATATTTTGTGTTGTTCCCTGCCTCGATCTAGATGGAGAGGCGGGTTAGAAATGAAATAAATAAATACTGGCTTCCTGATATTTTCCTAGGCTGACCATCTGAAAAGGAGGACAGGGCTCATATAACTTTAACAGTTGTAGAGGAAAGGGAATTTCAGCAGGTGTCATTTGTATGCAATTAGTTCCTGGTGAAATTCCCTCTTCATCACAACTGTTAAAGGTGTAGGCACTATACTAGAGTGACCATATACAAAAGAAGGCAGGGCTCTGCAACTTTAACAGTTGTGATGAAGAGGGAATTTCACCAGAAACTAATTGCATACAAATGACACTGGTTGAAATTCCCTTTTCTCTACAACTGTTAAAGTTATATGAGCCCTGTCCTCCTTTTCAGATGGTCAGCCTAATTTTCCCAAATAGAACTGGATCCTCTTGTACCCAGGCCTCATCCTGATTTGGTTCATTTCAGTCCATGCCTCATCTCACTGCTCATTCAGCTTCAATAAGTTATGGTAAAGGGGGTGTAGAGAGTTCACATCACATCCTGCAGAATGGCCTCCCTTAGACACTGAACATGGCTGCAAATGCAAATGCAGTAATGTCCAGAGATACTAATGGAAGCCATACAAAAGGTAGTTTCCATGGTTCATGACGTCTCTGGATATTGCTGAACGTGTTAATGGCTGGATTCAGGGTCTAAGGGGGAACCATAGCTTAGCACCTGGCATGAGCCTCAATACGTCACTTTGACAAGTAAGGAAATTTGAGACAGTTGGGAGGGCATGTGGTGGAATGCACTGCTGTATGTTCTTGTTCAAGGCCTTCTGTGGAGTCTGAATAATTTGTTGAATACAACCATTGGTAGGAAGTGGGGGGAGATCCACCCATTGGCACTAGGTAATTGTTTTGCAACACACTGAAGAATGTGCTTGCACATTTGAAGAACTTTCACAAGAAATATAAGAACTTAAGAAGAGCCATGCCAAATCAGACCAAAGGTCCATCTAGTCCAGTACTCGGTTCTCACAGTGACCAACCAGCTGTTTCATAAGGATCAGTTGGCAGTTGGGAAGAATGTAATTATTTCATGGCCTACAAGGTTCATAGTAATTTAAACCAAGGTATAAATTAGAGCTCGATTTTCAAGTGGCTTTTGGCTGCTGAAGCAAAGATTTCTTTGTAATCATGAGAGGGAACTAACATCCCACATAAGTATGCTTAGTAAGTCCCCATATGCCAGTAGAGCGGAGAGATATCGAAGGCTATCATTAAACTTCTTGCTATCTGAATTCACCGTGTATCTCCAAGTTACCATAACACTATGTAAATATAATTCTTGTTCATCCCAACCTCTGTTTAAGTGTCCCTCAGGCTTTTCAGCTATATGAGGTTGTTTGGCTTCATATTAAGGCAGTATTATTAATTGTAGTTGCTCTTCCTGGCCCAAAGGGACCCAGAAGCAATACCAAATATGTGTCTTCTGTGCAAGATTTCATAGTGATTAAGATCTGAAAACCTCATTCCATGCCATGTAACTGAGTGCAAAATCATTGAATGAAACTGTACCTTTTAATAGGCACATACATCAACCAGCTGCAGTAATGTTGCAGGCACAGGCACTGCTGAATTAATACTTTTCTGCTAGCTCTCCACTGCAACGTATTGTGCAACAGTGGGTTTTGCTCTCTGTCCCTCCGTCTTTGTTGTTGCAGAATCTATTTTCAGTTACATTGCATTAAGGATAGGCAGCTCCCAGCAGCTCCTGCCAGCATGGTCATGGATTCTAGACTGCCTACCCCTGAGTTACATCGTCAGCAGGCCAAATACAATGCCCAAATTTCAAGATGCTTGGGGTCCAAAGCTGGCCGTAACTGTATGGCTGCTGTTGCAAAATGGCAGGCAAGTGGAGGGAGTGAGGGAAAGGCAGGAGGAGACTTCTCCACCTATCTCCCCTCCCCCGATCTTCCTTGCTTACCTGCAGGCAAAGCCTTCTTGCTCTCCACATGTGGACAGTAAGATTTCACCCTCGTGTCACGAGTTACTGCTAGAAACGTCTCGCTGTATGATTTTTAAAATTATTTATTTATTTATTCATTTTGTTCTCAGCAGCTTGCTATATTATCACACTTGTAAAAATGTAGCTGAAATTCTCCAGTCATCAAGCAATGGATTAAAATATAACTTTCATGCCAACAGATATAAAAAAGGAACATAACACTTCTATTCTCATATTAGGGATTGCTGTCCACTAACCCCCTGTTCTATACTGCTGATGGCTGGACAAAACCTGCTCCATTTGTCATATGGAATAATAATTTCTTCTAAGAAGACTTTCCCAAGAGGAAAAACTAGGGACAAAATATAGACAGGGATTTACCAGGGACATCTTTCAGAAAATAGGCACTGACCCTGCTACAAAGAGGCAGTTTCATCATATGATGTTTTAAAGGAAAGTTCACCTATTTCAAATAAGGGAAATATGTGATTGGGCAGTATCCAATGCTGCCCTTGCACTAGTGCTGGGGTGTAGAACAGAGGCAAATCTGGCCCTCCGGGGTTCCTGATCTCACCCTCTAGAATTTCCCAGAAGCCCATGCCCCTTCCCTTGATTCTATCCTTTTCCCCCACAATTGCTGGTTGTTTGGTGGTTTTCCAACTTTTGTGCAGTTTTTTTAACTCCTCCACTCAAAGGTTGAAATGCCTTTCCAAAGTCTTAATTACTGGCATGTAGAGATGTAAGATGACATATGCTCGTATTTTTTATATTTTGCTCCTGCCCCTTTTGCCTTTGGCCCTGCCCACCAGTGGAATGTATCCTCTGAGATCTTCTCTGAAATGGAATTTGGTACTCAGGCTCTGCATCTCAGCATGCCGGCGGACGGCAGCAGACGACCCCGGCAGGTAAGTGGGAGCCCCTTCGTGATCCTCCTTATCTCCCGGGGCCCCTCTGCTGCCATCCGATGCTGCCTGGGTGGCAGCGGATGGCAGCGGAGGGCCCACGGCAGGTAAGGCCCCCCCGGTGATCCTCCTTACCTGCGGGGCCATCCACCGCCTTCACCTGTGTCATCACCTGGCACGCTACTGAGAACTGGACCACGAAGCCTAGTCCTCAGTAGATCCACACAACTGAAGGTGCCGGACGGCCCTGCAGGTAAGTGCACCCTCCCTCCTCCCTCCTCCCCCTTCGCGATCCTCCTTACCTGCCGGGGCCCCTCCACTGCCATCTGCTGCCGCCCGGGCAACAGCGGATGGCAGCGGACAGCCCCCCCAGGTAAGCCCCCCTGCTCCTTACCTGGCGGGGCATCCTTCTCCGTCCGTTGCCGGCTGTAAACTACTGCGAACTAGGCCTCGCAGCCTAGTTTACAGGAGAGCGCCAGGTGATGTAAACTAGGCCACGAGGCCTAGTTTGCAGTAGTTTACAGCCGGCAACGGGAGGAGGAGGATGCCCCCCAAGGTAAGCCCCCCGCTGTCCGCTTTCATCGGTGGGCACCAGCAGGCGCCCACCAATGGAAGCGGCCGCCGATCCTCCGATTTTTCCCGAACCGGATTGGGTCCTTCTGGACTGGTTCGGAAAAGATTGGATGATCCAGAGGGGGGATCAGAAATAGGATAATTGTATCCCATTTCCCCTGGATCGGCTCCAGATCGTGGATTGAAGCCGATCCAGTGCACACCCCTACTGGATACTGCCCATTGCATTAAACTTTCCTTTAAAAAAATATTCGTACCATCTTTATTTTCACATCTTTAGATGCTGAAGGAGAATGTGAAAACATTTTCATGTAGTAACACTTCCTAGAACACCACGTTCCAGAAATTTTATACTTCACTCTTTTTTTAGAAGCAATTTTCAAACCCTAACCCTAACCCATTTGATAACATGAAACGTTACAAAATTAAACATGTTTGAAACAATTTTAAAAAACCACTTAGGAAGGTTCTGAATTTGAATGGGTTTCCTTGAATCAGATTCCCAGAAAATATGCTTCAGTTCTTTCCACCTGCTATCATTGTTAAAATCAATAATTACAGATTGGTGGAATGTAAAGAAAGGTCAAGCATAATAAAAGTAAGTATACTTCCTTTATTACTTATCTGATTCCCAGACATTTGAAAAATCTAAAAGTTGGTGCCTCAACAAATTAAACTGAGATGCAGAAAATGAATGTCTTCCTGTTGTTCTCAGGCTTGGCTATGATTATTATTCATGTTATTCTTGAGGAAGTTTGCCACTAGTTCTATTTCAGAGGTGGGCTATAGATGCCAAGAGGTATTGTAAGGCCCTAGGTTATCCAATGAGAGCCAAGCTATATGGACAACAAAGTGATGATGTACTGTTGGATGGATTACCACTTGAAATTGCAGGAAGGGGTATGTTTGAAATGGTCCCTTCTATAAAAATAAACTCCATGTACATAGTAACCGATTATCTTACCAAGGATGCCACACTAATTTCCTTCTATGTTTGTTTTCTATGTTCAGGAAGTTTTTGAAATGGGAAAGCCTTCAAAGAATCTATAGCAGTATAGTCAGCTATACCACATGAATTTCCTGATCATGTATCAGTCTCAAATCACTCAGGTTCAATGGTAGTACTATCCACTGGACAAAACTGCTTTTGTGCTGATTTGTCTATAGATATTAGTGCTCGATTTTAGTCTTGGTATAGTCAGGCTGTCTAAACAAATACAAAATTGCCATGCACCACGTTATTACACATATTTGAAACATCTCCAACTGCAAATAGCTTAAGAGCCAGTTCAAATGTGAATCTAGATCTGAGTCCAAACTTTGGTCATTTCTACACAGTATGGGTGTAGAAGGGGGACGAGCCCGGAAGTACCTGCTTCCGGGCTCGTCGCTGTAATACAAACGAAAGTGCGACAACCCGGCTTTTTCCTGGGCCATTGCACGTTGCGCTGCCATTTGTTTTGTGAGGATCCACGGAGAGCACACTTGCACTCCACCAGAAAATGGTGAGTTAAAAAAAAAATCGCCTGAAATTAGACCCCCCCCCCTCCTCCACCATCCTGGGGATGGCAAACTTGCCCACCCTCTCCCCTGATGGGCATGGAGTAAGCACAGCAGCAGCTGGGATGGGTGCCCACATCTTCCATGATCTTAGGAAGTTCCTGGGACCACTGAAAAATTGAGATTTCCCAGGGATCCCCCCCCCCCCCCGCATCATGTGAATGTACACAGACCAGCCAGGGGCAATTCCAGGCAAAACGCCTGGTGTAGAAATGGCCTTTATGATTCAGGAAGTTTACTTCTGACTCTAGCTTTCAACTATAATGAGTCTAAAAACTTGGGATAAGATCCAACAACAGTTCATAATAAAGTGCCATTGAAATGACTGGTCAGTATCCAATGCAGCTAGTGTGCTAGCAGGGCCTACTGCTTGTGCAGTGTGAACCTAGCAATTCCAGAAGCAATAAAAAATTATCAGAAATGCTCATTTCTGGAATGGGGTTCATTTTGAAAGTGTTAGTTCCTGCTGCACATACAATGGGTCCCATGAGTGCAACAGAACCAATGGAGATAGTGTGGTGGTATTGGATCCTGCCCAATGTGTTTTAAGATATTAATGTTAAACTCCTAGGGTTGGATTGAGGTGTAGTCATAATTATGACAGACCAGGAAAACTGTCAGTGTTTTACAGATCATAAGAAATCGTGAGTTGTGCAGGGCCACGCAGAAACTCAGTGGGCCTGTTCAGACAACACACTAAGCCATGGTTAGGCCGCTAACCCTTTTGCAGCAAATGGTTAGTGTGGGCCTGTTCAAATGACATGCTAAGTCATAATGTTTAGTTCAAAATGCTAAATCAGCATGGCTTTATGTGTCATCTTCACAGGGTCATTGGCAAAAATAGTTCCAATCCTAACCACACTTACTAGAAGTCCCATTGAACTTAGTGGGTAGACATGCTTGGGACTGCACCAAGCAACCCATAATTCTGCTCAAGTGTAGTATGACCATCCAAAACAACCAAACCTTGAAATGGCTGAAACCAAGAAAAATGGGGGTACGGGATACAAATCTCCATCTCACTAAGGCTGTAATTCTCCACAACTTTGGGAGTATCCTCTCATGTTCCACAAACAAAGCTGACTAAATGAATGAATAGAGGACATCATCAGTACCCTGAAGCTTTTGTTCTCTTCAGAAACAAAACCCAGTTAATGTCTTTGGGGTTGGTAACTATAGAGTCTGTAGCATTATGTACATAGAGCTTCTTCAGAATATTAATGGCATTGGAAATTTTAGGCTGCATTACCTCACAAAACGCAGCACAAGTTCCCGATAAGCCACTGTTGCACTTTTGCCTGCTTGCCATGAATATGTATCAAAGCTGAATTTAAACGATAAAGCCACAGTCATGCTGTTTTGTAATCACAAGATAAAATGATTTCCAGTGAATGCATAACAACATACACTCTCTGATTTGGCACAAATTTATTCCTGAACACAAAAGGCATGGAAGTGAATGGGGGCGGGGTGGAAAGCAAATTAATAATAATAATCACACTTCTGCATTTCAACCAGAAAAGCAGGGATTTTATATGTGAGGTACAAATAACTAGTCTCTCTCTCTGTCTCTGTCTCTGTCTCTCTCTCTCATATGGATGCTACCTCCAATTTTTTGCTCGTATTATGACACTTTTTAAAGCATGAGCTGCCAGGTCTTGCTAAGTTACCTGTCACAGAAAATCATGTGGTTGAAAAGAAAGCCTTTAGTGATAATTAGGTAACACAACAGGTAAGGTGGACTTACCCTTAAGGAATTCATTGCTATACAAACAGGTAACAGGTTACCTAGCAATCAGAGAAAGAGATTTGCTTTTAAAAAAATCCTTCAAATGCTTCTATTTATGTTCATCCTGCCACTTCCCCCTACTTTTCATTGGGATATCAGCTACATCACCCATGCAGAACATTTTTGTCTAAAGCACGGCAGGTATCATGAATATGATTCATAGACATGTCACACTTCTGCACTGTCCGATTATACATTCTCGGCTTTCAAGTACATTTTTAAAAGCACTGGTTGGGATGGAAGGATATGCAAATTTGAATGCATCGCAATTGGAGATCGTATAATGTATAGTAAACATTTCACTGCCATAAACATTGGTTCGATAATCAAAATTTAATAGAGATTTTTAACAGTTTACAAAACTGGGATTGATTTATTCATTTTGGAAGAGAAAAGAGAAAAAAAAATCTATACAAAACCCCATGAAAAATCTCCCTATTACCTTGTGATCTGCAGCTATTTTTGGTAGTTGATAGATATTTATGACATATTGCCATGGCAACAAAGAACTATCTGAATAACTGTATTATCTGACAAGAAGAAAAATGCTCTGGGATGCCTTATGATACAATAATCATTGCTTAAAGTTATAGATAACATATAGGGAAGGCAGCCTGCTTCAACCTGAATATTTTTGTGCATAAACAAAGTATTCATTTATTGATGGTGATAACACGATCATACCTGTGATAATTTTCACTAGAGATCTGTGAGGCCACTAGATGGAGGCATTTATCATTGCTAAAATTAATAGCAACCAAGCTTACTTTTCACAAATGCCATTTAAGTATAGACTCTTTCTCCCTCCCTTAAACAAAGTATAATAATTTCTTTTTACAGAGTTTTCACAATTCTGTTTGCCAGCTTTGCAGAACTATCCCTCTCCCTGTGTGTGTGTGTGTGTGTGTGTCTCCCCAAAGGACAGAAAAAACTATTTCACAGGTTGTGTAGGAGATTATTCTATTCCTCTAAAAGAACAGACTAATAAGGGGGGAGTTATACTTTTTTTCCTGTGCTGATTTCACAGTGCTGTTTTTGATGTCATATGGATTTATATTTTTATATTCTATTTAAGTGAGAAGGAACTCAGCTGTTTAAGGAAGTTGTCTATCTTTCTATGACTGAAGATTAATACTGTGCAAGCCATACAAGGAGAAAATAAAGGATAATGAGGCTATGGAGGGTGAAAGAAGATGACCGGTGGTGGTGGGATTAAAATAGGATAAAAATTGAATGGGAAAGGAAACCACAGTGGATGTTGTACTGTTATAGGTTGAGCCTGAAAATGAGTCGAACGTCCCACTGAGCACTGGGCAATTTTCAGTTCTAGATAAACCAATGCTGGGTTGTTCTAGGTAGGTCAATGCTGATACATTCAGTCCTCAGTCTCTGACTCACATATATTATGTAGTTCCACATAATGCTTGGTAGAGTACCTTTGCACTAGGGGCAAACACAACCACTTTCGATAGTCAGCTAAACAAGAACAAGAACAGCTTTCCAGAAAGCTGGCTCATGGCCAGGTTAATTTATGCAGAGTCAAACCTATGCTTCAACAAATTACTAGAGCCCATCATTTTGTGTCTGCTCAAATGTGCAACTGTTTTAAATGAGGCTGGAAATAATTCTATCCCACGATGCTGATGCCAGTTAAAAGCCTGGTATTAGCAGAATGGGGAAGACATCAACCGAGCGTGTCTGCAACACTGCTCTGTGCTCCAGTGCCTAATGGATGAGGAAGATAGATATGCCAAGCTCATTGGCATGTAAAGTTAAATTCAGATCTATTACCAATTACGCACATACATGTCTAAGAGCGGAAGCATTTAAAGGAGAAGAATTAGGCTGGTTCTGGCAAAGGTCCAGCGGAAGGACTGAATGGAGACTTTCAGGAAAGGCAGGCTTGGTAAGTGCCAAGAGTACAAATGCTTACAAATGGTAGCTTAGAAAGGGGGAAGGGGGAGTGAAGTCCTAAGAATTTAACAGTCTAGCAATCCGTTCCTGTTACCACCATGCAGCCTAGCCTTTGAAAAAGAAATAGCAATGCAGTGGGGTGTAAGAGAATTGTGCACCGATAGACATGTCAACACAATTTACACAAGCAAGAATGCTTGCATTGAGAGTGTAGCTCAAGTCAAGTATTATTTTTTTTAGGTGAAAGCCCAGACACTCTGGGTTAACTGGTCTGTGGATTACAGCCTGGATGTGATTTCCATCTGCTTAACAGGAAAAAAAAAAACATTGTGAGACAAACACAAGCAATTGAATTGAAAAGAGTAGTTGCCTACAGTGCAGGTTGTTGATTGAGTTAATTTTTTGGAGATTTATAAACCACCCTTCATCAAAAGATATCAGGGTGGCTACCAGGAGGAGGGCCTTCTCTGCTGTGGCACCCCGGCTGTGGAATGAGCTCCCCAGAGAGATTCGCCTTGCACCTACATTATACTCCTTCAACCAGGTGAAGACCTTTTTATTTTCACAGTATTTTAACAGTCCTTCAGTTTGAGTTTTAACCATGCTCTTTAAATTTGTATTTTAAATCTGTATTAATTTCTGCATGGCTGCTTGATTTTTATCCTGGTTGTGCTTTTCTACTGCATTTTATATTATGTTTTTATACTGTCATTGTTCTATATTTTGAATGGTTTTTATGGTTTTAATTTTTGTAAATCGCCCAGAGAGCTCTGGCTATTGGGCGGTATAGAAATGCAGTAAATAAATAAATAAATAAATAAATTGTAATAAAAACAATAAAATAGAATAATAAAACATTAAAAGATCATTAGAAACCCCTAAATTGCCTAAATTGCTTGGTTAGTGTTCTTTGCCGTTACTCATGGTTACTCCAAAGATGCAAATTCTTAGTTGCTGTCCATGGTGTGACTGCCAAGGTACACAAATGTGGGTGTGTTGCAGTATATCAAGCCAAAGGTTTGGACAGGAGAGAGTTAATGTATAATATAACTCTCAGATCTACATGATCGGCTAAACTGAGACCCTAATAATCATTATAAAAGGTACAAATGTTTCCATTCTTCACAGTCATTCATCATTTTGCCCTTGCCTTCCAACCTTGTGTTTGTAATTTTTCATTGATTTTTATCAATAATATTCTTTATACCTGGGCTAAACGATATAGCTCAAAGTCCACATACAGGGCAGAGGACTAGACCTAAACTGACTGAGTGGATGGGGTCCCTCAGGTCATTCATTGCTGATCCTTCTTAATAGCAGCACACCATCCAAAATCTGGCTCTAGACTAAACAACTTGTTGAGGTATTGTAGCAAATGAAGCAGGTGGCTCTAGCCTTCCGAAACATTGCTTGCTGCTGTGTCTTGCAAGCTTGAGCACTTTCCTCTGCCGTGTGCTGTGTGTATTAGCATTGTAGACAGATGAGCATAAGATAAGCAGGCAAGTGCCTGTGTTGACCTTTTGCTACAATGTTTTACTCACATTGCTTACCTTTCTCTGGTTATTGCCATAGTGATGGTCACATGGAAAGGAGGAGAGGTGGCTTAAACGCCTACCATTTGTACCGAGGAACATGAAATCTTTATTCTAAAAGCATGCTGCACTTGTTAAAGTGTATCAGACTTTGGATCTCCAAAGATTTGAATAAGTCCAAGTTACAAAAATGTGCACCGACTAGGAATGTTCAAATCAACAAAACTCAAGCTCATAAAGGCTCTTCGAATTCCAACTCATGTCAATGTCGGTTTGTGAGCTTTGCGGTGGGATTGTTTCACAAAAAGTCATGGATATTTTGATGTGTTTTCTTCTCCATTGATTAATGTGTGCTTGTGCACATTTTTTAAAAGTACATTTTTTCATGCATGTTTTTTGAATATACACATTTTCAAACATGTATTTTTCTCTAGTCTGTGAAATGCATCACAAGCTCAGAAATGTATGAATTTCAAGTGTAGAGTATATGTGAGTCCATGTCCATGTTTGGGAGGCGCAAACTGGTTACAGTCTGGTCTGCAATGAATTTTGCATCTCTGAGGACTATCTGTCGCCAGTGAATATCACAAGAGACTATCATTCTGTTAAGAGTTTTCTGCAGACTTCTATCAACCCCCTGAAGAAGGCCTTGAAAAAAACCACATAGACCGAAATGCATTGGGCGTGGATTAATAAAGTATCTCAGCATTCCGAGAACCGCTTCTCTCTCCTTTTTTGACCTATTGTGATTATCAATCACTTCCACATAGTTGGAACCCATACTGTTCCAATAATATTGAATTGTAGCTAGCAGTGACTTTGGCTACCAGAAAGCATTTCTACTTGTTGTAGGCTGGGCACCCAATTTTCACTGATCCACCATATCTAGGACACTCCTCTCTCTCCCCCCCCCCCTCAAAACTGTTCCTGAGTGTTGGTAAAGGTTATGGAACATGATAGGGATGGAGGGATGCAGTAGGTAGGGAGGAAGCGATGAAATCAAGTCCCTCAGGTATAAGCAGAAGCAATTTCTGTTAGCATAAAGCAACCATTGGAAACAATCTATATGTAGGAATGGATTTCATGAAATGGACAATTAATGTGGTTACCTCCCCACACTGACATTGCCAACATCTTCTGGCAGATTTTAGATGTACATGGTCATATTAGGAGGCCATGTTCCTTACTGAAGATCCTATTCTCATGGTCCGAAAGGTAAACATTAAACGAGATATTGGAAGTTCTACTCTGAAAGAATAGGATTGCTCTCTTAGGGCTTCTTTGAATGAGTGTTTTATAGCACGTTCATGACTGGCAACTCATGGATGTTCAAAGGTCATTTTGATTACGCTGTCAGCCTCCTGCACATCTCCTGCTCCATTTCCCGTTTTTAGTGGTAAAAAATAAATCTCAGAAACCCAAACTCTTCTGAGATATATCAGTATTTGTCAGTTTTTCCTGTCATGTACAGGTGAAGTTGCCATCAAATGCTCACTAGAGGGCATTGTCTCATTAAATTGTATGAGCCACATGATCGCTGCTCTCTTCTTCATATAATTACAGCTCATTGCAAATGCAGAAGAGAAGCAGGAAGCAGATCCATGGTAAGGGAATGTGATTTTCCCCCATCTGAAGGAGCTCTTAGACTGAAATCCTATCCATGTTTAGACAGAAAAAAAGTCCTACAGTTCCCAGCATTCCCTAGCCAGCATACTAGGATATTTGCAGGATTATTTTTTTGTCTAAAGGTGCATGGGATCAGTGAGCATTTGCAGGCACCTTAAAAATAAGACACGTACACCTGTACCCCAAACGTGACTTTTATTTACCTCTGTTCCAGCCAATGTGCGCAGCTCTGGCATGAAGAACTGCTAACCTGCCTGCATGGGGATGGCGGGCAGACTGGGTCATTTTTCAAGCATGATGAGGTCAAGGTGGTGTGTGAGGGTTGTTTTGATGGGATTCACAGTTGTCAAAGCAGCACATGTATATCTGCTAGGATCCTCCAGGTTTCCTCGCTTCCAGGGTATCTCCTGGCCCAATAAGGCCCTGCCTAGCTAAGACTGGCTCTTTAAGAAAGGTCTTCTTCTACCCCTGCTCCTGTGGTGATACCCAAGAGTCCATGCCGCTTTCAGGGACAGATCCAACTGGCCCTCTGCCTCTGTGCCCACCTCTGCCAAAAATAACTGCCTGCCTGCATCAGCCTGCCTACCGTCTGTGCACAGGGATCATCTTCCTCCTCCTAGCCTCCATTACTGAGGGTATGCGGAAGCATCTCACACATTTCCTTTTTTGAGCCAGTGTGCCTGCCTGGCCCGCCTTGATGGGTCGATGTGCATGTGCGTTTTTGGTTTCAATCAAAACCAACATCGAGAGAAGCTATGTCAAACTGACATATGCCCTTTCATCGTGGAGTGCTGCCATGAGTCCACTCCCTACAGCCCTTCGGTAAGGTCCCCAACTTTAAGGACTAGCTCTTTAAAAATAAGGATTTCTCTCAGCAGCAGCATTACCACCAGAAAAAAAACAACAGTGCATGTGTTGTTGAGAGAGCTTACTTCTGAGTAACAGCTGCAGTTGTGCATCTGAAATTGGACACAGATGAGTCCCCTCAAGGCCATCTGTGAGATGACCATGAGAGGAGTACTGGACATTGTCTCTTGAAAAAGGAACACTTATGCCAACTGAAACAGTGGATTTTGAGTTTTTAACAACTTACTTCCAAGTAACGCTTGCACCTATTGTTCTGTAATTTGGCACACATGACTAGCAACACTCAGTCTGCACTGTGACCAAGTTTCAAATCTGTAACTTGGAAAATTAAGAAGTTTTAGGCCTTTCTCTGACTCAAAAATCAACTCTATAGGGCAAAATGTAGAAACGATATAATATCGTATTTCCGATAATTATCGGAAATACGATATGATATGATACAGTTCACCTACTATATTATCGGAGACAATAATTTATTTGGTCCGAAATTCTGATAATGAAATGTACAATATTTTCGGGCATGCACATCCCTACTTTCTTCTGGGAGGAAAATCTCAGTGATTTCAGCAGCAGCATGGCACCTTACCCTGGGTGTGTATGTGTGTGAGGCACCTAGTGATTTCAGCAGCATAGCCCCATGCCTCTGGGAGAAGGGAACTCTGGTTGTCCAAGGTTTTTATGTAGTTCAGAGATGTGATAACCCAGACAATGCTCACAAGTGCTGGAAACGGTGCTATTTCCTGCCGAAGAAAGATTAAATTGAGCCTTCATCCCATACAACAAAAGAGGGTGCTTGGGGATGATGGCTACACTTGTTGGAAACAAAAGACCTATTTGGTCCTTCCTGCTATCTCCATCCTGTCAACAAAAGATGAGCTTCAATTCTAATAACTGTCTTAATGGCACATGTCAAGGCTGGATTACAACAAAAGGAGAACCAGATATCACTCTTGGTATTCATTCATGTTCTGCTCAATTTTTACTCCTGCCTTTTAGGAAGTCCATCAGACAGTGATCTGGTCTTGAACTAGTTTTATGTGATTCCCCACAACCCCACACTTCTGCCTTTTTTCCCACCTTTGCTGAAGCTGAGGATGAAGATGGTGTGTCTCAAAATGAAATCAGTACTGTTCACTCAAAAGACATCAACTTTGCAACAACTACCTTTAAGTCTTAAATCTCCCCCCACTGCTATTGACACATAAAGTTTTAGTTTTATTATTCACAATAACATCTTGGGCATTTTCACCAATCTTTGTATAAAGCACTTTGGGGCTGTTCAGACACCATGTTAACCCATAGTTGCTTTTGCAGGAAATGGTTGGTGAGTGTGTTTAAACTGTGGTTATGTAGCTACCATGGTTAAGAATGGTTCACACGACACACTAAATCATGGTTCACATGGCACACTTAGCCATAATGTTTAGCTCAAAATGCTTAACCACCATGGTTTAGCGTGTCTTCTGAACAGAGTCATTACAAAATACTACTACTACTACTACTAATAACCCATGTGTCCCTCAAGGTTAAGTGCAAAAAGTTTCCTACTGAACTGAAAATTCTATCTGAGGCCAATCTGTAGAGCTGACCATGCCAACACTTTTTCATTGTGTTGTTAAACATTTGTAAGTGCTCTCCTTTTCTTCCAACTTCCATTCCTTGGTAGTCTGATTTTATTTTCTATCACTCTTACCTTTGCTGTGGTTATTGCTCATCCCCCTCCCTCCTTCCCTGGACATCCCCCTGAATGGCATTCTAGTACAGATGTCCACAACTGTCCATTTGTGGAGTTCCCTTTAGTTTGGCCTATATAGCAGATGGTGTAAATGTCCTAGCTTACATTTGCTGGACTGATTTTAAAAAGACTTGCCAGATTGCTGACTTCTTTGGCTTAAAGCCACTTGGTACCAAATACCAATGACAGGCTGGGGGAAACTGAGACAAGAAAAAAATATATTACAAGGAAAGTTTTACATTGCCTTTTAGTTTCTAAACAAAATAAGGATGATTTTTGGCATCATCCCATGTTCTCTGGGTGTTTCTAAAATGTCTTCTCTCATAGCTTATTTTAGTTAATAGAATATTTAATTTGGGTATTTAATGTCTCTTTTTTTTCCAGAGCAGGAAAATAAATGAAAGATCAGGGACTCTGGAAAATAGGGGCAATACAAGGAATAATTCAGCTTCCTACTTCATTTGCACCCCACATACAAATGACAATTATTTGGTTTCTTGCAGTTTTTAACAACATAGTAAAACGTTGGGATGCCCAGCTCTGCAGATTGGCCTCAGGTAGAATTCTCAGTTCATTGAGAATCCTTTTTTTTTTTTGCTTGACCCTAGGTAGTTTTGTCATACAAATGAACATGTTACCGATGATGGTGAATTATGAAGATTGCAATAAGGACACATGAAGAGCCTAAGAAGAACCATGTTGGATTAGGTCAATGGATCAACTAATCAAAGATCCTATTTCTTGCAATGGTCAACCAGATATCTCTAGCACAAAGTGGGGAACTTGTAGCTCTCCAGGTGCTTTGGCCTACAACTCCCATCAGGCCTGATGCAATGGTGTGGCAGTTTAAATCTCTGCATAGAGCTACACAGCTGCCACAGGAAAGCCCTGTCTGAAGCCACTACCCTACAGGCAAAATTGAGATGATCAACCAACTCCAGTAGGGTTTGGAGGGTGGTGTTCTGAGACTGAATTACATGGCCTATTCTGTCATGTAATAAACTGAGTTTGTCCAAATGGAAGTCTGCTACATTGGTGCACCGAATCAATTTCAATCCCCCAAAATATAATGATGGGGAGAAGGCCTCCAGTTTTCTCATGTACCAAGGGAACTTCTAAGTCAGCTGATAAGGTGTGACATCATCACCTGGCGCTCTACTAAAAAACTAGGCCACGAGGCCTGTTTCGCAGTGGTTCACCTGGCAGCGGAAAGAGGAGGATGCCCTGCCAGGTAAGGAGAATGAGGGGGGGGCTTACCTGGTGGGGCCATCCACTTCCAGCTGTGGGCACCAGTGGGCACCCACCGATGGAAGCAGACAGCCCCGCCCGGTAAGGTGCACGAAAGGAGGAGGGGGCTTACCTGCTGGGGCGGCCGCTTCCCTCTGGTGGTGCCACCGGAGGAAAGCGGCCGCCCCAGCAGGTAAGCAGCACGAGGGGGAGGGGGGCCCATTTACATTGCTGGGGATGTCCACTTCCCTCCGCTCCTGGACGCTACTGCAAAGCAGGCTTTGTGGCCTGCCCCTAAGTAGCGCACCAGGTGATGTCATCACCTGGCGCACTACTTAGGGGCAGGCCGCAAAGCCTGTTCGCAGTAGCATCCAGGAGCCGAGGGAAGCAGACGTCCCTGGCAAGGTAAGGTGCGCGAGGAGGAGAGGGGGCTTACCGTCCGGGGCCATCGGCTTCCATCCGCTGGCACCCGTGGGCGCTAGCAAAAAGAAGCCAATGGCCCTGGCAGGTAAGCAGCGTGAGTAGGGGGGGAGGGATGGGGGAGGGACAGGGAGGGGGAGTTAGGCCCCCCTCACACACGCACTGCCATTTCCCCCCCATAGACTTGCATTGGGGGAAAGCTTTCTTTCCCCCAATGCAAGTCTATGGGGGGGGGGGGGGGAATGGCGCCTGATCTGAAAATCGGATGTCTGATTGTCAGATCGGAATCGGGTCCGAACCAAACCAGGGAGGCCTCCGATCTGATCCAATCTGAGGCCGCGGGTCCGGTTCCGATCCCGATCCGATTTTTGGACCGTGCACATCCCTAGTGTGAAACTCCTGAATATAGCACACTGATCCCAGTCCCACAAACAGAAAATCATCTAAACAATGAACAGTATTCTGAATCTCAGTCCTGACTGTCAAGGCCCATTCCAGGAATGAGCTTAATCACTCAAAGGCAGTGCCAGGGATTGATTTTCCATAGAATTGCCCTTGGAAACTGAAACAAAGTCAGTGGGATTAACAGGAACTAAGTGAAATGCAGACTTAACATTGTATTCCCCAATAAGAGTCCTTGGCCACATGTCCTCATCATAGAAACTGCTGAATCAAAGGAAGAATAGCACACTCAACAGTAGTAATCTGCAATAGCATCATTCAAAGGGGAGGGGAGACAGGTTGTGAATCAACATGAATTCTTTCAGCACTTCCTTGGGAACAATGACTAGAGGAAAAACCCTCAATGTTGGGATGTAAGGACATAACACCTGAGCAGAAACCACCTCCTTATCAATTTTATTCTTAACTACCTGATCCATACCTTTACTTTTTAGCTATGTAAGGGCTATGGGAACCCTGAAAAAGGATTCTAAACTCAACTCTTCAAGATATGCTGCATTTTCTCTCCTAGGATGATATCCCAAGTGGTGCCTGAGAACCTCCAGCTTAACTGGACTGGGCCCCTCTTGGAGGAGGCTGTTTTCTGCCCCCCTCAGTTTCTAAACCCCAGGTCCTTCTCTATAGAAGCCTCTGAAATCCTTAATCTCAGGGCATGATGTGCTTTAGTAGTAGTAGTAGTGTTTATTTCATTTCAATACCAATAGCTGAAGCTTTGTGGGTGGTTCACAACAATTCACAAAATCACAAACCACAGATAGAAGATAATAAAATACAACATAAAATGTCAATATACAAAATTTTAATAATTTAAACAGCGAAAAACTAATTTCAATACAATATTAAACCTGTTAAAGACAGCTGGCATAAACGGTCCATCATATGCCATTGAATGATTGGGGGTAGAGGACAGTCTTTACTGGCATTAGAAAGATGACAGTGCTGGCACCAAGCAGGCCTATGTGTAGGCTGACCATCTGAAAAGGAGGACAGGGCTCATATAACTTTAACAGTTGTAGAGAAGAGGTAATTTCAGCCAGTGTAATTTGTATGCAATTAGTTCCTAGTGAAATTCCCTCTTCATCACAAGAGTTAAAGTTGCAGGGGCCCTGCCTTCTTTTGTATATGGTCACTCTAGTATAGTGCCTGCAACTTTAACTATTGTGATGAAGAGGGAATTTCACCAGGAACTAACTGCATACAAATGACACTGGCTGAAATTCCTTTTTCTCTACAACTGTTAAAGTTACAGGAGCCCTGTCCTCCTTTTCATATGGTCAGCCTACCTATATGGGAAAATCATTCCATAATCAGGGAGATGTGCATGCATGTTGGCTGCCACCAATAGAACACTCTTGCTAGCATATGCATGCTGTATAAGAGCAGAATCCTCAGGAGTGATGTTCTCAATACAGCAGGTGATGTTGAACCCCCTGCCCTGCATTTGTATGATGCTGTCTTGCCAATACATGGCCAATCACAAACCTATCCCACAGCATAGGCCTGGCTGGATTTATAAATTGAACCCATAGGCCCTGATCCTTATTACCTCAGCAGAAAGATAGTTATTGAAGGCTGCTCTCATACAAAAGGCCTCATCATTCACTAGCCAGTACCTTCCCTAGGTCCTATAAATTATATCTAAATAGTTTGTGAGGATACTCCATTGCTGGAAAATTCTGTTGAACAACTCCCATATACTGTATGTCAAAAACTCCAACAACCAATTGACACAGCTCCTGAAGACACTCTTTTTTCTTAATCCTTTCTTTCCCCCCTTTCCCCTCAGTTTGCATTCCTGAAACATCATGGGAAAAACATCTATGAATTCTTCCCTTAAAATTATTTCTTTGGTTGCCAACAATAAATGATAACCTAAAGGAATGGAAGTACTTCCAGATAGCACCACACTATTATCTGCCTTGGATAAGGATCCTCTGCATCTGATGTGGGCACCCCAGGCAGGGGTGGAGAAGTGTCTCCAGCAGGTCCATGCTACAGTTGATGAAGGATGTTCTGCAACTCCTGGTGGGACAGCCAGAGCTGAAAGTGTAGAAGGATCAGAAGGTGAAAGCTGAACCACAACTTTCAGGAACACAACCAGGGCAAAAGATGTAGGGATTTGGATAAAGTCCATCAGAGACCTGACAGCCATGGCATTATTCCCCAAGTCCCATGCGACTCCAAACTTGCCAAGGGAAGGAAAGTCCTCCCTCCACTTTCACCAGCAGCTTACTAGGCAGCAGCATTGGTAGACAATGCTGGGATATGATCTCATTTTGGAGGAGTTGGACCAATGGCAAGGGATCTACAGTAGATGCTGAATGTGTCGTCCCCACTGGCTGGACCACTGACTTGCTCAAACCTGATTCAAGAGCATCAAGACAAGCTGAAACAGAGTTTGTTTCCTAGTTTTCCTTTCTCAAGGAGGTCTTCCCCCACCTCTTTTGGCATAGACTGCACAGTAGACCCAATATCATTTTCTAGCATATCCAGGCACATCAAAATCACATTGATATTAGGATCTTCATCCTTGTCTGAGGACAAAGATGCCATGAGAATATAGTGCCTAATTTGAGGCCTAGAGGCTTTCCCTTTCCCTTTCTTTTCCCCCTGACCTTTCTTTGGAGGCCTTGGGACTGAGTGAAACCCTAAGCCCCAAATTACTAATAAATTCTTAATAAAAATTTAAAAGATAGATTTGCTTACATTCAGTTTCCTTTTAATTACAACTGAAATCCCACCTGGTCCTACAATAAATATGTATTCCCCCACTATCCAAAGCAGCAAACCCATAAGGCCCAAATAGTGGCCAGTATGGTGGGCAGGAAGGGCAAGACCACTAAAGCCATGATCTGCGGTAAAAGGAAGACTGTGGCAATGAGAAAATAAGCTCCTGGGCACAAAAATTCCAAACAAACCATCAGGCACTAGGCTAAGAGAGGGGGAGCTGCTCTGGAAATCCTTCTTGTCCCACAGCTGGAAATCAAAACAGGCAAGAGAGGGCTTTGTGGGAACATATCACCTCATAAGCCTCACCCTTGGTCAACACCATGGCTCAATTCGGACAATAGTCAATGGTGGGTTGACTAACCCTAACCCTAGGGGGCACTCCCCACACAACATGGTAATAAATAATCAACTGTGGTGTGGATGAGGATCAGCGCTGAGTTGACTATGGCAGCATTTGGATGACACAATAGTCAAAACAACTGACGATTTCCCCCCCCCACACACCTGTAGTTTATTGTGTCGTCCGAATTGAGCCCAAGTGTGTGAGATGCTTGCAATGTGTGGGGAACCTTGCCTTGCCTCTCTTCCCCCCACTTGCCATCTCCTCCCCACACCTAGGTGAGACAATCATGAGGGAAGGTCTTTCTAATAATTGCATTAATGTCCATGCAAGGCAGAACAGAATATATTTCACAGCTGCATCAAGCTTAGCCATTTACACTGCTTTCTATCCACTTCTATCCTAGCACTTCACCTTTCTTTTTTATTCTTCTTAACTCCATCAAAGACATCACTGACTTTATGTTTCCTGTGAACAGCTTAAGAAGCTCCTCACCAGACCCCACCAAACCTTAATTAGTTCTAAATTTATATCTTCTTTGACATGTACTAATCTTCTTCCTACCATTTACGTCTTGTTAAGCTATCTCATCATAATATTTAAATATTTTATATAATGTTCCATGTTCGCAAGTCTGTTTGTGTTGGTATGTGTGCCTTTTTCCAACCATCAGCTGACTATGTTCAGGCTAGGCAAAACAACTGAAACAAGAAAATGCAGGATAAAGAGCAATAAAGATAAATCACAAACAATGCCTGCAATTGCCATAACAGAGTTTGATACGCTGGGAAAATTACAACAAGACTTAAAATAAAAATGCAGAAAGCCGAACTGAAAGACAGTCAGAAACATGAGGTGAATATGTATGTTTTCTAGGGCAAAATTGATTATGTCACTTACAGTAAAACAACCTCAACCTGGCTAAAGACAAAAGCAAAATCAATCACCTAAGCATAACTGTGAAATATATTAGTAATGCTACCCATATTATGTCTTTACAGTCTAAATGATGAAATGCATGTTTCCTCATAAGTGAAGTTGATAGGGGCATGCAATTTATCAGACTCCCACTGCCTATCTTTTCACTTGTGCAAGCAACTGCTAAATAGAAGGCACAATGTCCCAACAGATATGTCTGTAAGCCTGAAAATTGTGTATTTCAGCACATTTTGGATTGTTGCGCCCTAGGCCTCTCTCTTGGGCAAGTAGGATGATGGTAGGAGCAGGATGTAGGAACATTAATTTGGTGGGGCTAAGATAGTAGGAGGACAAAATTATTATTATTATTATTATTATTATTATTATTATTATTATTTCTTACCTGCCTTTCCCTCCAGATCGAGGTGGGGAACAACATCAATGCAAAAAACATAAAATACATAAACTAATTAAAAACATATACATCTAATACATAATTAAAATCAACAAAGTCTTAAAATTTGACTGGATAACCCTGCTGGAAGAGATCAGTCTTTATAGCTCTCTTAAATTCTTGAAGACTGGTAAGTTGGCTGATCTCTCCCGGCAGGACGTTCCATAGTCTGGGAGTGGCAGAAATTTGCATCATGTTCCCCTCTATTTTCCCCCCTCTGCCACACACACAATTGAAATAGTTCAACTGTAAGAAGATCCATGAGAAGAAAGCATCCTGCTTCATGACGGTAGTTCAGAAACAATGCACTTGAATTCTTCCAGTTTGTCTAGACAAGCTGAACATAAGGTAGGAAGATATCAAAGGTCCATTCCAGATGTTGTAGAGAAATAAAATAGGAGGTGGAGGTCAGTGCTTGCTTTTCCTGTTTCATCTGTATCTCTGAAGTTCTGCTCACATGAATGTGTGGATCCCTCATCATTGTTCATTGTAAAAGCGAGAATTAGGGGGTCAGAGCAGAAACATGATTAGCAGAGGGCCAATCAGTGCAGGACATTCCATACCATGTTATACCTTCTAAAATGGAGGTAGACTCACATTCCCGTCTCCCTGAAAAGAAACAAATGTCACTTGGGTGGGCATGTTTATGGCAGGGATTCTGCTGGGTGGATCATTCTTACTTATTGAAGAATACGAATTCTCCTTCACACTGGCCTGAGCAACATTTGCTTAGTTACAGTGCTCATCTTCATTTAATAAAACTGTAGCCTTTGAAATCCCATATGCTGATGTATGTCCCTTTCTCCTATTTTTGTCACTGCCACTGAGGAAAGGAAAAGAGATACAGAATCAGAAAAACACTGAGAGAGCATGGCAGAGAAAGAGGGGGAAAAGCCATATTCTATTTTTTTAAAAAAATGATAATAATATGCTGCAGGCTAGGATTAAATTGGGTTCTGGAGTGGAAAGGCTAAGCACTATTCATATCATCCCATTCATCTTTAAGCACATTACTCTTTATAACAAAGCTGCTATAAGCAATTATAGTATCAAAAAGAGCAGCCAGTGCCTTTCCAAAACTGGACGTGGCTTGCAGTGCTTCATCTTATGTTGTTTGCTATCCCATCCTCCCACACATTATATTTTAGACCCAACTTGCACAATGTCATAATTATGCAATAATGATGCCTGTATAATACATGATGACCATGGTGTTGGTGAAGATGCATCACAATGCAATCCTATACATGTCTACCACAATGTAAGCCCCGTTGAGTCCAATGGGACTAACTCTCAGGTAATGGGTGTATAGGATTGCAGCCTAATAATACTGTATAATTTCCAGACTCATATTGTATCATGTCAATGGTCCATAAGATATAGCAAGCTATATAATGCTAATGGGCATCAGAAGCTCTGCAAACATCTCTGTCAATTATTTTTGATTAGGGAATGGAAAAGAAATCATTTAAATCACTCTCTGTCCCTGTCTCTCTTATTTAACCTGCATTGGTATTCTATTCACTCATGAGTTTCCATTTTCTCTCTCTCTCTCTCTCTCATTCCTTTTTATGGTAGTGTCTTCTACCATGACATGTATTACAGTCAATTGGACTTCTCAATGTAGTAAGCAGAATGCTTGAAAGAAAATGTCTGAACTGACTAAACTCCACTGGGATTCCACTTACAAGGTTCCTTGGAGGAAAAGAACTGTTCTTTGGTCTGTGACATAATATCTTAATTTGAAAAAGGGACATTGGGTGATTTAGTCAACACGGCACATGTACCTTATATCTATAGTAGAGTGCTTTCATTGTTCATTCATCCCGTAGGACCATTTCACCCTGAGTCAGTCATTTTCATAGATCTTCATCTCCTCTGCACCCTTCCGGGTGGCCAGAAAACTTAATCTCTCTTACTCATACCAGGCAGAATTGTGATGATAGCAATTTTATGTTTATTTTATTTTCCCCTCCCCCACAATCTGACACTGAGCCAGACATGATAAAACATAATATTCTTTGTTAAAACATATTATAAAAATATGTAATCAGCTTTTAAAAAACACACACACACAGAGAGAATTTAATCAAACAAGCAGCATTAAGCTGGGGGTGGGGTGGGGTGGGGGGAGGAGAGGAGAGGAGAGGCCAATTGGCTGCAACAAACCAACCAAATGGATAACCATGAGAGGAATGGACTTTATGAGAGAGCTTGCTCCTAACAAAGAGTCTGGGGAAACTGCTGAGTCATTTTTTTAGGGCCTTGTATGAAGACACTGAACACTGTGGGTTTGCTGATACAAAGGAACAATACCTTATAGATTGGTGCTTGTTATTCTAGACAAAGGGCTCTCTGAAGGCAGCTTTCAAGGGGTGTAACTCTTCATGAAGCCACTCCCCCAAAGCAGGAGTGGGGAACTTCCCCACCTGGCCCACCATAGGTCAGCTGATGTCAGAGGATGCGGACACACCTCCCATTCCCATTCAAAGCCCTGGCTGGAGCTTTGGCTGTTAAGAGTGCTCTGACTGCCACTTCAGCCTGGGCCACTTTGTCCATATCTGCAGTTAGTCCAAAATAGGGTCCCAGGATTAGAAATATCTGATCATATTTCACCTATGTTGTGTCAGCTGCACTAGATCCCAGTCTGCTCCCAGGCCCAATTTAAAGTGCTGGTTTTGACAAATGCTGGTCCCAGGATTTGAGGGCCCTTAGGCAGGATATCCTCAATGGGGCCCTTCCCTCAGCGAGTCTACTTCTCACGGCCAATGTCACCAACTGCTATTGTTCCCCCTCCTGTTTCTCATCATTGGTATAACCTGCTTGCCTGATTGGCAGAAAGCCATTAAGCACAGAGACCATGGCATCTACTGCTCCTCCTTCTCATTACCACTGTTGTCTTGGCCAAAGCAAGAGGCAGGTGAACATGCAGGTTGCAATGGTGAAGAGGAGGAACAACTCTATGGGGCTCTTTTTAGTGGGCCCTGGCAAGTGCCTGACCATGCCTACCTTTTGTGTCAGTCCTGACTTTACCTTTAAAATCCTAAACCGCTTGGGCCCAGGTTACCTGAAAGGCTGTCTTCTCTCAGATGTACTTACCCTTAAGATCTTCAGAGGGAAGTGCCCCCACCAAATGACATGAGATAGGTGGCCACCACGAAGAAGGTCTTTTTGGTGGTGGCATCCAGATTATGGGACAGCCTTCCAAGAGACATTTGCTTGGTGCCATCATTTTGGTCTTTCTAGTGTTAGGTGCATACTGTTTTTGTTCCCCAAGGCTTTTTAAACAACCTGTGCAATCTGGGCTCCCATTTTTTTTTTAAAAAAACATGTTTTAATTCTGAGGTTGCTGCCAGTTTTGTTTTCTGTCATTATATCTATGCTGATTTTGATTTTATGGTTATGTGTCCTGTTTTGCATTTGAATTGTATTTATACTTATATATTACACACCACCTGGAGAACTTTATATTTTGGAGTAGCATACAAATGTCATACATGCATACATACATAAAAAGTACCTTAGAGAACATCTGTTCTGGGTGTATACTAAGAATGCTGCTGCAATTTTCCTTGGGTACAAATACTTTTCTGCATTGGGTATTTTGCAAGAAGTTTAAAAAAGCAGCTGGCTGGAGGCTGATTCAGGATGTTCCATCAAGGACCTTTTCATTCCCAAGACTGGTTTAATATCTACCTATCAATCTCAATTATGGTTTAGTACTAAACACATCTCTGTTGAGCCATTATCATGCCCATTTAATTAGGTTTGCTACTGAATTCTCAACAGTTGTCTCTGAAACCCAATGTTAGCTTTGGCAGATGAATGTTAGCTTTATTTCACTTTTTTATATCACTAGGCAAAAGAAAACCAAAACCAATAAAACAAGGATGAAACCATAAGGGATGCTACTACCGCACGGCACAGTATGAAGAGATAACATGTTCCTTTCTCAAAATAATGTAAGAACGTAGATTTTTTTTCTAATTCTTTTCACACCCAGTGGCTTTCACTGACTTACTATGCTAGGAAATAAAACTTGGCAGGATATTTCTCTAAAACCTTAACACTGTCATTGTTTTCTTTGTTTGTTGATTTCCCTTTTATATTCGGCAATGAGAGTGCAGGTTGTAATTGTCTTTCTACTCCATGCCAGTGAACATGTAAGTACTGGACATACAGTGGATTGATGATGCCCTGACTGCAAGTGAAGGTATCTCATTTTTGAATGAACATCTTTGAAGTAAAACCAACAACAACCCTAGAACAACAAAGCTAAGCCAGTAGGTAGAGGGCAATCTACCTCTACTCCTTTTAAATAGGAGAAGGTTCAACAAATAATAACAATATCTCCTCCCCCTGCAGTCTGAAATAGTCTAACCCACCTCATTTTCTTGCATGTATTAATCAGAACTCAAACAGTACAAAGTTCCATTGCTATGGTTTCCCTCTCCATCCTTTCCTTTTCCAGTTTGGCAATGGAGAAAGGAAATTAGAAGGGGCACAGTGAGAGACAATAGACCTGTCGCCAGCACCTTGCCTCCACATCAGCTCCTGTAAGCTGGAGGTGTCCTGGTTCACATCTTCACATCATTTGATCACTGCAGCATCAAGTGATGGCTTGCATGCATAAACCCATAAACATAACTTTCATATGTACCTGCCCAGGCTTTGCAATGCTCGGAAGCACTTTTGATTGTGCCACAAGTCATAGGGTGTTTCATATTACAGCACCCACCCTCTGGAAAATGTTCCCAACTGACATCCAACAAGCATCTACCGTTTTGATTTTTAGACATCTCTTTGGGGAGAGACCGTAGCCCAGTGTGATAGTGCACATGCTTGACATGCACAAAGTCCCTGGTTTGATCCCTGGCTTCTCCATTTAGGGCAAGGAAAGACTCCTGCCTGAAACCATGGAGAACTGCTGCCAGTCAGTGTTAACAATACTGGACTAGATAGACCAATGGTCTGACTCAGTATAAGGTAGCTCCTTATGTTCCTTATGTTCCTTACGATTTATCGTTTTATGCATGTTTTCCCTGAGTTGTGACCCAGTCAGTGACTATTATAGTTTCATTGTTGATTAGTAGATTGATCATGTCATTGTCATATTTTATTATTATACTTTCATGCCAAAGTTGTTATTCCATTCATGCCATTTTAATGGTTTTCTTGGGAAGTGGTACATACATTTGTGAAAACAGACAAACAGTAAAAATAGCCCTTGCACTAGGGACATAGGAAGCTGTCTTATACAGAGACAATGGGTCCACCTAGTCCATTTATTGTCAGCATTGACTGGTAGCGACTCATCCAGGTTTTGGGTAGGATTTTTTCCTAGTCCTTCCTGAAGAAGCCAAGGATTGAACCAGGAACCTTCTGCGTTCAAAGCATGCACTCTACCATTGAGCTATGGCCATTCGCATAGGCATGTTTAGTGCTGCCCCCTATTTTCAGGAATTTTCTCTCTCCCTGTGAAAGAGGCAGTGTTTTTTCTGCCTCTTTTGCAGGGGGGGGGGGGGAAATTCAGAGAATTTTCTCCTTGGGACAGAGTTTTCACATACCTTTTTAAAAGTGTAGCCGGTTGCTGAGGGGCTTTCCTCCTATTAGTTTTTCAAAAAAGCACTCCCCTTCCCTCAGCATTTGGAGGAGCCCAGCAGTTCTTAGTGAATGCCTATTGGAGACCATGTAACATCACCCTCTCCAATACACATTCAGGAAGAACTCCTGGGCTCCTGAAAATGCCAGGGGGTGGGGTAAAAAGAAAGAAAGAAGTCCCATCAACACCTGGCTACATTTAAAAATGTATGTGGAAACCCTGTGCCCTCCCTATGGAGAAAATTCCCTGAAATTCTCACCTCTCCCAGCCTCTTTCATCCAAGTTTTCATTCCCTCCCCCACTAAATGGAATGGTCAAAATTTTCCGCACTAGGCATGTTCACCTGTGGGAACACCTCTCCGTGAATGTTTGTGGCACCACTGTTCATTATTGCCATTCCTTCAGTGGAGATTGAATGTAGGATGGGAGTTGAGAGATGATGTGTAAGCTCCTGGTTCTGTTGTAAGCACATGTATTTGTACCCCACCCTATCACAGCCCTTCCACTGTCCATTGGCCTTTAGCACAATTTTTTTTGAAATAAGACCAGTTCAGAACTGATAGTTCAACCTTGTGCCTGCTATCAAGCAATAAAGCTCAGACTAATTTCATTCATTTAATATACTTCTTATGTATGATATTTGGGCAAATGCATTTTTCATTTTATTTTTCATCGTTATGGAAAACAGTCTGGCAGCAAACGGGATTGTCATATCTGCATTTTTAACAATAAAATGTGGTTTCAGTACAAGTAGCCACAAGCTTGTCATCTTCATACTGTGGCATGATGTTGTAGATAAGTTATAAATGAATTCTCTGATGCTCGAAGCTCTGGCAATCATAGAAGCAAAAGCAGGCATGTCTAGGAGACCAAAAAAAGGATGTGGAAGAACTGACAGCCAATGGATAGTTAGCTATTTCAATATTATCACGTTAAATAGCTGGGTTGCAGAATGATGTGATTCACATGCAGGGATGGAAAGAGGAAACTGATGTGCTGCATAAGGCAAACTGTAACTGCAAGAGCATTGTTTTGAAACAAATAGCCTTCCACTTCTTTAACTGTACAGTACTACTCAAAAGTATTCTGTCCTAGGCACCCAAGAACATCTTGGCATTAGGTATTTAATATGCTAAGTTCTAAACTGTATATTTCAAGTAAAAGCAATAATTCATAAACAGAAGACAATGCCATATGGAATCGGACTGCCGTTGAGGCTTACATATGCGGCATCTTCAGGAAATAATGATCTAACAAAGAGGCACATGCTGAAAGAAACAAAATAGCTGGAACACCCAAGCATTTATCAGCTGTGCTGTAGTCTAAGTGCTTGTTGCTGTGCTGCCAAGTGATTGTGTCTTCTAGTAATTTGTAAGATGCGAGAAACATTATTGGCTGTTTGTGCCTTCCTGTGGCTTTACCCTACACAGACACTTTTAAGAGTGTCCATGGGGTTTCTTTTTGTTTATTCTCCCCTTTCCATTTGTTAATCAGTTAATTGGAACAGAATAAGCTGTGGGTTCCATGCAAATAGAAGTGGAAGAAAGTGCCATTTACTGACCAATTCTTTGTGAATGTCTGTATTCATTTTTTAAAAAACACCAAAGCTAGTAGGAACGATTTCCCTATGCTAACAATGGATTGCACGAACAAACACTTCAGTTTCTGTGACTAGAATGAAATGAATGCCATGGTTGCATGTACTCTGCTCTTCAAAATTAAATTAAAAAAAATTGTGCTCATCCAATCAAGATTCTTCACCAAGAAGAGCTGCATTCTTTGACCTGCACAAATTGCGTAAAGTAAGCAAATTTGAATAATTTTTCTTATATTGAATAATTCATTCTCATTTTGCAAGTATCAGAGGGGTGTGAAGAGCTAGGCATGGTACTAATTTCCAGCTTTCAAGCACTGGAAATATTATTCAGCCAACCCTCTAACTTCTGAGATTTCAGAAGGCATTGTGGAGAAGAGAAGAGAAGAGAAGGCCAACATTCTCAGCAAACACAGTTTTGTTCTTATTCTGTGCTGATGATATATTTATAATTAAAATTCACCCAGATACCTTACTATTGGCAACCAAGACATTACTCAGTGATCACACTCAGTGCAGCACTTTAATTACTCTTTCATTTCTGATCTCTAATGCTCTAACAGAATGTCAATAATTCACACTTAATAACTAGGAAATCTATTATGGTTAGCTTAGCTGTTCAATTAATAAGCAAACAAATCGGGGGTAAACAATCAAGGGAATTGTCTTGCAGAATGCTGTTTACTAATTTATTTTGACAAACTCAATTTGGTTTTAGTTATTTATTATGATAGATCACAACATACTTCTTAATATGTTGTTGTACTTTGTGCCTGCAAAGGCTTCTTATGGGTATCAGAACCCTTCCTAGAAAAATGCATTTCTGCTGTTCATTAGTACGATTGTTTATTCTGCCATTCAAACAAAGATCAAAGTTCAGTATCTAGATCCATGTCCAAAGAATGGCTTTTGAACTGGTCAGTTTGTTTGGTCTGTGGTGGCAAATGCTACAGCAGAAAGAGGAACTGTGTCTGTGTACAGTTCTCTCCTGCAGTTGCATTCTCCTTCAATGGACCCTGCCCTATACAGTATGTATGCAGGCTGATGGTGAATTTTTAGTTTTCTCTACTTACAATAGTCTATAGAGAGGAAGGACTGAATCGATTCAGAAGTAAATAAACAAAAGCAGCTGAGACCACAAAGATGTAAACTTTTATAATATATGCAATTAAAATATACCCTCTTTTCTAGTATAATTCTCCTAGAGAAATTGATTGAATTTATCCACCCAATTTCTCTGCCCACAAATAGGATGGAGAATTTTTAGAGGCCATTTGTGCACACCTCTAATCCTAACTACTTATTTGCTGACACAGAAAGTCTTGGGATTGGGTCATTAATTACATGGAGTATAATTCCTATCTTATTTTAAGAACACCCTTGAGTGTGATCAGTTTTGCATCTCAGCACACATACCTGTCGCTCTTTGACATCCATAGTAATGCTACTTTGTGATAAAGAAGCAAAATAATTTGTTGACACAGCTATTCAGATGAGAATATGTTTTAAAGGCAGGGAAATCAAAGGTTTAAATGACAGCACTTACGTTCAGTGACAAATAAGCCAAAATCCATTGTCTTTGAAAATGATGGTATTATAAATTAACGTCTAACATCTGTGTCTTCTGAAAGCAAGAATCCTTTGCCCATAGACGAGGTTACAAATGACTTTATATGATGGCAAATATAAAACCCTTGGAAATGCTTACACTGCTGCTTCAAATTCCCAGCTGGGTACCTTTCCTGTAGCAGCTAGTAAATCTGAAGTTTCTTAAACCATCAAAGATTGCATACTGGTTCTATTTTGTTTATGTTTTTAAACAATTTTAATCCTCCTGTTCTTGCAGGACAATAATCTTGGAGTGGAAAAGGCAAACAAAAATCTCAATGCCAGTTATTTAGTTTAAAAATAGGCATGAGCACCCAGCAGAGTATCACAGGCAGTAAGCCTATATACACCAGTTACTGGGGAAAATGGCCGGGAGGATGCTATCATACCCGTGTCCCACTTGTGGGTTTCTGGTAGACAGCTGGTTGTCCACTGTGCGAACAGAGTGCTGGACTAGATGGACCCTCGGTCTGATCCAGCAGGGCTCTTCTTATGTTGTTATGTAGAGTAGAGCATTTGCTGGGCACCACTAATTCCAGCAGGTCCAGAAAGGCTGATTACATGCCTACCTCTTCCAGCACCCACAGTGGCCAGGGTTACTCACAGCAGCATTCATGCAGCTGCCAGCTTCCCCTTGTCAGCTTCCTCTTCCAAGCTTCCCCTTGGAAGTGACTTATATGGCAACTGTTCCAAGGATCACGATGCTGAAGATATACAGAAGATCTCAGGGAGTTGAAACAGGAAGGACAACGACTGGAGCGCTGATGGCAGAAAACTCGACTTATAACTGACAAGAGATGACTTAGAGAACATCTCTGTTCATACGGGGTGGCAGTACGTGTAGCGAAGAAAGTTTTCTTCTCTGCATGCATTGCGTCTGCGAATTCACATCCAGCAGAACTGTTCAGGGTGGTGAGGGGGCTAACTCAGGCACCTTCCCCCCTGAACCCGATTTTAGAGCCATTGGCAGTTTGCTGTGATGCCTTTAATGATAATTTCACAGATAAAATCTCTCGGATAAGAGCTGACATAGATGCCGTCGTTATAGCAGAGGCTGACAATGGAGTGTCCAGCAACTCCACAAGTAGAATTACACTGGATCAGTTTCAGTTGGTGAGTACTGTGGACATGGTCAAGCTGCTTGGATGACTGAGGAGGACAACTTCCCTCTCGATCCCTGTCCTTCTTGGCTGGTCGCCCAGGGAGGAGATGCAATTAGATTACAATTACAACATATTATTATTGCATCTCTCAGGGAGGGGAGTTTTCCATCATGTTTAAAAGAAGCAGTGGTACGGCTGCTTTTAAAAAAGTCCTCCCTAGAACCCCTGGAACTTAATAGCTATAGACAAGTATCAAATCTTCTGTTTCTGGGCAAGGTGATTGAGAGGGCAGTTGCCTTCCAACTCCAGACAGTTTTGGATGATACAGATTTTCTAGATCCATTTCAAACTGGCTTCAGGGCAGGATATGGAGTTGAGACTGCTATGGTCACCTTAGTGGATGATCTACGCTTGAGTATTGACAGGGGGAGTGTGTCCCTGCTGGTTCTTCTGGATCTCTCAGCGGCTTTCGATACCATCAACCATGGTATCCTTCTGGAATGCCTGAGGGGATTGGAACTCGGGGGCACTGTGCTTCAGTGGTTCCAGTCCTACCTCTCGGGCAGGTTCCAGATGGTGATGCTTCGGGATAGTTGCTCCTCAAAGAAGGAGCTGTTGTATGGCATACCACCCAATGCCATCCTATCCCCTATGCTGATTGACATCTACATGAAACCACTGGGAGAGATCAACCAGAGGCATGGGGCAGGGTGATAGTAGACTGATGACACCCAAATATATTTCTCTATGCCTTTGACAACAGCATCAGCTAAGGATAGTGTGTCTCCTCTGAATGAATGCTTGGAGGTAGCACCTACGTTTCTGAAATTTCACACATATAGGTCCCAATGTACCACCTACCATGTGGCAAAGTTTCATGTGTGTAACTTTAAAAATGACAAAGTTATAGGCATTCCTGTTTATTTATTAAAAAATTAATTGCCACAAAATGCATGCACCAATCTTTCTGAAATTTCTCACAGATAACTATCCCTAACCCATCTACAAAGTGCCCAAATTTCATCCTTCTATCTTTAAAAATGAAAAAGTTATAGGCATTTTTGTCAAACAATACTACGCTATGGGGAAATACATTCAAAATGGCATCCGATCCGGATCGGACATCTGATCCGCAGATCGGAATCGGATCCGATCCAATCATCCTCCAATCTGATCCGATCTGATCTGACCCCCCAGGTCCGATTCCGATCCGCGATCTGATCCGGGGGTCAGTGCACATCCCTAGTATTTAACACCAGTAAGATTACATCAGATAGATAAGAAAATTTCAAAGAACTGTTGGAGGGGATGTCAGGAGGTTGGAACATATTTCCATATGTGGTGGAGTTGTGAATATGTACAAAAATTTTGGAAAAGGGTGTTTAAAGAAATAAGTGAAATAACGGGAAGCAATGTGGAATTAAGTCCAAAACTGGCTTTACTTTCAATATGGGATAAAGGAATTGGGAAACTAAGCATGATGGAATTGATTAACAACCTCCTGGCACCCATTAGATTAATGATAGCTAAGAATTGGAAGATGCAAGGGAATTATACAATAGAAGAATGGTATAAAGAAATATGGGATATTGCACTTAATGATAAACTAACATGTAATCTTAAAGTAAAGAGGGGACTATCTAGGAAGAATGATTTTGAAAATATATGGAGTCCATTTTTGGAATATGTGTTAATAAAGAGGAAAGGATGTTCACCTTTAAAAGACTCTTTACAATTTTGAAAAAATGTATAAATGAATAAAGACAGGTCTCTGGGGGGAGGGGAGCACGGGGGGGGGTTGTGAAGGGATTGTTAGTTTGGTATTGTATTTTATGTTGTGATTATGTTGTATTTTATGTTGAAAAATAAAAAATTATTAAAAAAGACTTTGTTTATTTTAATAATGTATTAATTTTATATGGTTTAATCAGTTTTATGTATTTTATGTCATTTGTATCAGTGTTCCCCGCCTCGATCCTGAGGGAGAGGCTGGTAAAAAAATATTATTATTGTTGTTGTTGTTGTTGTTGTTGTTGTTGTTATTAGACCAGGAACTGACACTTGGCTCCCAGTCCATTACAGCACCAAAACTGCTGCTAGTGTTGGTGAAGCCAGTCATGAGTGAGAGACTCATGGCTGCCTCATCCCCATGCAGTTGACAACATTTATCCAGTGGTTGTGGGCATCTCTGTCCTCCATGAATTTGTCCATTCTCTTTTAAAGCCATCTTAGCTGGATGTCACCACATCTGGTGGCAGTGAATTACATAGGTTAATTATGGACTGTGAAGAAATACTTCATTTTCTATGTCCTGAATCTCCTATTAAGCTTCATTGGAGGGCCCTTTGTGTAGCGTTGTGAAATTATACACCATGCATGATTTTATGAATGTCTATGATATTCCTTCTCTCTTGCCTTCTTTCTAAAGTAAAAAGCCCCAAATGTTGTACCCTTTCCTCATAGGAGAATTGCTCCAGCCTTGTGATAATTTTATTTATTTGTTTGTTTGTTTGTTTGTGGCATTTATATATCACTGATTATAATAAAAAATCTCAGTGGTTTGCAATATAATTTTGGTTGCCATTGTCTGCAGCTTTCCGAGGAATACAATATCTTTTTGGGAACTATAGTGACCTGAACTGTTCACAATATTCACACCATAGATGTATATAAGGCATCACAAGGTTGGCAGTATTATTTTCTATCCCTTTCCTAACTATCCCTAGCATGAAATTCTCCTTTTCCTGTAATTGCCACACACAGATGTCATGGATGGTATGGGCCAGAAGAATTGAGTGGCCAGCACCAGAGTGTATTCATTTGTGAAAATCTAAGCAGTTGATCAGGACATAGCTTATCATGGTGGCTTTTTTGTCCATGCTTCTGGGGCTCATCCACATGAAATATTCACCAACTACATTTCAACTCATGCCTCCCCTAAAATAAAATGGTGTCAAAAAGGGCCCAAAGGTGCTTTTCTATATCAGCCTTCATATTTAGAACCTTTTGGTGTGTTGCCTGAAGAATTACTTCCAAAATTTCACCTCAAGTGGAATTTGAAGTTAATTTAGGAATTCCTCCTCATGCATAACATCTGCAGTATTGGAGGGAAGCCAAAATAAAGTCAGATCAGACCAGCAAAATCCCTCAGTGAGAGTGAGGGCCTTCACACATATCTGAATTGTGATTAGTTTTTCTTTTTCCCTAATGCAAAGTTCAAAGCAAGCCATTTCACTGGTTCCTCCTCAGGAAAAAAAACATCTGAGGCATTATCTCATATGTTCTCCTGAGTTTGTTACATGATGTAGCAAACTAATGAGGTAGTAACATGGGCATCCATAGAATGGGGCAGTGGGGTGAAGTCCCCCCAATGACCCATAATCTCTAGATTCCCACCTTTCATTAAAAAAGAAGCAAATCTTTAGCCATCGTAGAACCCAACATATGAGGCAAAATATGCAGCCACTATTCTTCCCATTTGTTTTGTGAGATTTTAGCCTGCTCTTGTTTTTAAGTGTTTTTAACCAATGAATGAAGAAATGTGATTGCAAGCTCAAAAATATGGTTGTATTTTTTTAACTGAACTGAAAGCTGGTTGGCCACTGTGTGAGCAGAGTGCTGGGCTAGATGGATCCTTGGACCATATCTATACTAAGCCGTATGTAACACTATGAAAGCAATTTGAAAACAATATATGGACTGTGTCATGGGCCCCAACAGTTATCAGTGCACTTCAATGCCATTATAAAGCAGTCATGTAGATCCTACCCTGGTCTGGTCCAGTATGGCTCTTCTTATGTTCTTATCAAATTATTTTACAACCCTAATTATGAATGGAAAGAACAGTAAGCTGTGTTAATCTCTGCTAGGATTCCAATTCTATATACATAACAATACATATGTAAGTCATGGAAAGATATATGTTGCTGTGTGTCTTCACCCCTTAAAATGTGTGTTCCAATTCAGGGGTTCCAGGCAGCCAGACCAGTCCTCCTGCAGAATGATATCAATCAATGGTGGCCCAAGGACCATATATAAACCTTTTTTGTTTTGTTTTGTTTTTGGCTCACGGACCAGATTGCCATACCAGAGATTAATGTGGCAGGAGCCCAAGTTGGCAGGGTCACTCCACTCTCTCGCTCACAGTGGTGAAAAGGGAGCTGTTTCTTCAAAGTGACCCTTGAAGCAGCAGTTCCCATGAAAAATGGTTCCAAGCACCCTTCATCTTTCCCAATGGGGAAAGTGATGTGCATGTGTAGTGTCTTCTGGGAGGGGTAGCGGATGTGAGCTTTGGGGAGAGGTGTGGCTTCAGTGGGGTTCTCTTCAGGACAGGTGAGGAGGCTTCATGGGCTTGGGGTTCCATACCCCTACTGTAAGGGGCTCAAGCAGGGCCAACTATTCCTATTTTTGTTTGTTATTCTTTTTCCAACTGGCACCATTTCACTCTGGCTCAATTCGGACGACATATTAAGCAATGGAGGAGGGGGGAACAATCGTCAATTGTGTTGCTTATTGTGTCATGTGGGGAGTAACACAACACACACACAACTGACGGTATGCTAATCAGGCAATTTAAACAATGGAGAGAAACAAGGGGCTTGCACGTTGTTTTGCCCCAAGCCCCGTTGCTTAAAGTGTCGTCCGATTTCAGCACCCCCTCTTTCCATGGACTATTCCGTTTGGGGATAGAGTTCTGTTGGCTAGAGCAGCCGAAAACCCCCGGCTGCTCTATACAGCCAGCAGAACTCACGGTGCATGCTGGGATACGGCTGGGGGACTGAGGGAGGGGGAGGTAGGAGAAGCTGCAACCAAAATGGTCGTCACACGTTCATAACAATCAGGGTGTTTGCCGGTGCTGAGCAGCGCCGGCTGCAGCATTTCGTCTGTAGAGCTCCGCCTGCCTAACACACGGTCAGTATGCTATTTACCCCTCCATTGCCTAATTTGTCGTCCGAATTGAGCCTCTCAGTCATTATTGGACTGCCTGGGTTTCCACCTGCCCTTTACTTTCTAATTTTAATTCGAAACTCATATATATATCTACACATCTGGACAGTCTCCTGAGTATGTAGAAACCGGCAGCTAATTTGTAGGTGGCCCCATTTTACTTTCAAAATGTTTGGCACTCAACTATCCAAATTTGCTTTTAGAGGAAATGGAATACATCATATATTTAAATAGTGACAACTATCTAAACAAACATTGCAAGCATAAAGCAACAGAGCTGTAGGGAAATGTTTGGAAATCAAATCACATTAATGATATTCAGATCCACCAGTAAGTTTACACATAGCTGTGCATGCATCCACGTTCCCAGATATTTAATGTACCAGTTTATTTAGTGTATGAAACTCAGAGAAACTGGCTTGCTATATTTTAAAAGTGGATTATCTGATAATATAGTGAACTGTTTAAAATGTAGCCAACCGCAGATACCACTGCAGAGAGGCAGGTAGATATTATTGTACAGTTGGCAGCACATTTTTAGCAGTCCCAGGCTGAATTTAGAAATGAAAGTGTATCAACAGAAAACTCAAGTCTCAGAATGAAGCCTGAGATTGACACCTTTGTCATTCACAGTGGGATCGTTTCTTGAGAGTGCATCCCGGATGAGTTACAATTCGAAATATTGCTGGAGTAGAGAGTTGACTGACTCTCTTAGTAAAGCATTTCTCTCTCTCTCTCTTTTTTAAAAGTGATGATATAGAGCAAATAGGCACTTGCTGGCAATTTGTGGACTAAATTGGCCTGATTGCTTTCACTCTGACTGACTGCTTTTTGCTCTCTCCCCCCTCCCCTTTGTGTTGTGGTGGAGACAGCACAAAAAAAGGAAGCCTCCTTAAAAGCTTACACAGAAATGCCTTATTCGAGAAAAGGTTATCATCAAGCTGTATGTGGATTCAGAACTTCGTTTTGACTGTCGATTACATATAAAGATGCTCAGTGTTTCCTGCACTGTACTTAACCCTTGCAATTTGAATATGTAAATTGATGGGAATTGTAGATAGAAGTTAGTGGGTAGAATCCAACACCATGCAAACAGATGTCCAGTCGCACAACGACACTGTTCTCCTCCTCCTGCAGCTCCAAGAAATCTGCACCAATGGGGCCCCCACCCACCATCTGAAGTAGATTTTGAGGTGTGGGGCAGGGACTGCAGAGGGGAAGAATCCCTCCTGGTTCCTCTGATGGAAGCAGTCCCACCTGCGGAACTTGGATTTCATTTCACTCAGTGTATTTCCCCCCCACCCCCGATTTCGTGATGCATTTTGCTTCCCCACACTAGAAGGAGTTTGCTTCTATATGTGCTCCAATTGGGCAATCTTCCAGTGTGTTTGAACAGTTTCAAACCATCATGGGGTGATCCCATTGTGCTCTGGGTTTCGGAGTGCTTTGATATACAATGTGGAACCCTCATTCCATGCCCAGCCCACTCCTCACATGACATTCGAGAACCAAACATCCTCTGGATGCATACTTGTGTGAACATCAGAGCATCCATGTACCCTGAATCATAGCAGATGTTGTTCAAATTAAAATGCTTGACTGCAGCCTTCCAGTTATTTACTCTAGAGAAATATTGTCAATTCATATTGGTGGCAGGGACTGCTTTTATTTATTTTTTTAAAGAGGTGGCTTGCCATGCCACACGCCTGGAGGCAGCTACTGTCCCACTGCCCCAAATCTTATATTATGTCATGAGAAGGTATATTGGGGGGAGGTATATTGGTGGGGGGGATGGTAGCCATTGACATGTAGTATTGTTGAAAGGGAGCATTGTAAGGGTGGGGTTGGGGAGGAAGCTGCCAAGATTTTTTTTTAAAATTAAAAGCTGAAAATCAAACTGCTTCCACTATCCAGAAACTCAGAAGAATTTTACCCTCCCAGATAATCAGCCAAATCCTTCTCCCCTGCTCCCAGTCTCTTCAATGAGGTGCATTTAGGGATGTGGGTGGGGATTTCACCTCTGGTCTAGTATATTTTGACAAATATGTCTTTTTAAAAACAACCACCACCAAACAGTCAAAACATTAATCACAAAGGAATCAGAACTTTGATCATGCACTATCGATACCCTCCTTATGGATGAGACAAAAATCTCTTGTTAATGTTAATGAAAATGAAGCATCTTTGCAAGTGAAGAAGCTTATATTATTAAATAATAAAGATACGATCCAACTGAAATTAAACAATTTTAAATCCTTTTGAATTCAATGGGTAACTTCCCCATTAAAATCAATGGGACAAACATTCTTAATGTTGGCGGTATCATACCCATTATATTTGATAGCTGCATCCACAAAATATTCTAAAATGTTTATGTTTTGCATTGAAAAACAGGACAATATGTAATTGTGTTGCATCAGCATTGTCTTTCAAGTTTTTGCTTTTGTGTAGAAATTTAAAAATGATTTTAAGAATGATTTTTAGTTTACAAGGCTTGGTCAGAGGTGTAAGTTAATCTGATTTTTTTTCTTCCAGCAGTCATCTTAGTCAATAGTACTTTCAAGCACTTTTTTGAACCTCCTATAGGAGGTTAAATTACAGTGTCATTAATATTTAAGGCACACTAAATGGAAAGAGATGCTTATAAAGTCCAGACATCTTTGTCACTGATATAATGGTACAAAGAGACAATTTTCCTCATAAGAACGGGGAGATAGTTCTGTCTGTTCCATGTTGGATCATTTATTTCGGTTACTCTGATGAATTCATTTCATTGACAATGCCTAGCCTGAATAATGAAAAGCTGGATGAGATGGCCTGATGGTCGTGATGGAATACTTAATTTTTCTTCCAATTACAGTGCAGCTTACTTTTCAGATTTGCTGTTCAGATGATCCATCATAGACATGTGTTCCATTTTAATTTGTATTTGTTGCATGTTTCATCTGTGTGGAGATTCTGATTGGCATAAATATATTTGCAGAGGGGAGGGAGGTAATAAAGAGACGAGACACAGAAAATGGGTTTAAACAAGGACCACATTCTATTTAAAGATCTGCAAAGGGAATCCTATGGGACATCCAATATAGGCCTATCCACAGGCCCCTTCTATCCCGGAATTGGGCGAGCCATTCTTGCCCTGTGAGTAGGCACTGTTACTTTGCCTCCCCACGGACTGCCCCTTTTTGGGGTAGGGAGACCTTCCGGTGTCACCTCCCCCCAGGCCGCATGGTTCTGGGTAGGTGAGAAGGGTTGGCCTCAAAGGTAACCCTTATCTCCCAAGCTAGGCCGCGGAGCTCAAAGCTGGGGGCCTCAGGTATTACCAGTCACCGTGACAATGCCTGTGAACGCTCACCAATATTCATTTCCCTTTGGATGCCCCTTCCTATCCACCAGATTCAAAAATGTGACCAAGTTATGTGATTCGCCAAATTACCTATTTAACTACATCCTAACCTGTCTTACAGTGTGGAGTAGGTGAAAAAAATCATGGCCAATTCAGTTCATGGGTAAAAAAAATCCTACTCAGCCCCAATAGGCAACCAGCGAACCCACACTGCCTACAGGGAGGGAGGGACGGAGCTTCGTGAACAAAAGAGGAGGAGGAGGAGGAGGGTAGCCTTGCCACCCCTCCCCTCCTAGTGGCACCACATCCTGCTCACCCAATCAGGAGCGGGCACATCTCTTCCTCCTTCCCCCGCAATAGCCTTCCCCCGCCCAGGCCCTCAGCCGGGCATGGCAGAATGGCGCTTCTGCCTCCTCCCACTGTTATTCTGCCAAATGATGGAATGATTATTTACTGACATGATCATCATATACTGTACACATTGGTAATTTTTGCAATGTAATAAAATATATTGTCAATACGTTTAAGGGAAAATTCTCTTCGCCGGTGAAAAGATGTAAAGTAATTATATAGTTTTTCTGATAATATGGTATATGCTGCTATGCTGGGTTCCTTTGTTTCAAGTGAGGTTACAATATAAGAAAAAAAGGGCTATGATTGCCTTGCATCAATCCAGAAGCATCTGGAACATGCAACACCCCCACTATACACCTGGCACTCATGCATCTTCAACAGTTTCCCCCCCACTTCACTTTATTCGAAAGAGCAGCACTGTGTACATATTACTTTGTTTGCAGAGTTAGCTATCCCCTCTTAAAGAATTAGCAATGATGGGCTGGTAGTTGGGGATTTATTTATTGAGCAACTGTGTAGACCCAGAGTTGTTCCCCAGGGCAGGGATCAGTGAAGCTCCCATGCAAGGGAGCTGTAAAATCCTGGAGTGGGTCTGACCAAGTTTGGGAAAGCTTCCCAACTTCACTGAGCTAAGGATTAACTGGTGTCTTTATAAACTTTCTGTAGGCTGCTCTCCTCCAAAGGGTATAGAGAATAATCGAATAATAGAATTTGGAGGTTTCTTGGAGGTCATCTAGTCTAACCTGCTGCTCAGTGCAGGATCTGCAATACAGGGTACAATACAGGGAGCAATATTTTAGCCTCTGCTTAAATACTCCCAGTAGCCCGATCCCCGCCTAGCCAGAACGGCTTGGGGGGGGGGGGGTCAGTTTTTGCAGGCGGGGAGAAGAGGGAAAATGAAGCCTATACGCGTGCTGCACGCATATAGGCTGGCGCGGGGTGGGCGGGCTAGGCTATAAAAGCCCACCCGCGCAGCTAAATGGCCTCTCTTTCTTCGTGCACTGACGGAACGGCAGGGAGGAGAGCTGGAGAAAGCATGCAGCCACGCGGCTTACTCGCCGACCACACACTCACGGAGAGCAGGGACCAGGAGGCTTCCTGTCCCCACTGCTACGGTTTGGAGTGGGTGGGCAGGTTGTGACAGGGCGGCTTACCTGTCTTGCGCCCACCTTGGGGCATTTTTGGGTGCTGCCCAGGATGCAAGAGAGGGGGGACACCTTCTTCTAGGCTCCCTTGTGGCGGCGCGCCGGGCGAAGCCGCGCTCCGACCTTGGCTGAGGGGCAGAGGAGCGACCTTTGCCAGCACGAGTCTCGCGGAGGGCTCACGAGGCATGATCCGGCTGGATCGGCTCGTAGGGGCTTGCCTGTTCCCTCCTGGGCGCATGAGTGTGGGGGGGGGGGAATCGCGGAGTTCAGGTCCAGCTTGGGTTTTCCATGGGTAACCAGCAGCGGCCTCTTCGGGTCAAGTACTAGAACAGAAGGGGAAAAAATAGGGGCTCCTATTTGATACCACGTGTGTGGGTGGCTAGGCCTTGGTAGCAGCCTGCTGGGTTGGGGAGACTCAGTTAGGGGCCCTTCCCCCATTTGAGCTGCCTAAGTGGATTATAGGTAGCCATTTTGTGGAATATAGGGGATTAATTGCAGGCGGCCATTTTGCGGACTATAGTGGTGCATATTACGGGGGCCATTTTGAGTATATGAATTAATTCTAAACATAATTTACTTTTGCATAATTTACTTCTGCACCCTTTGGGGCAAGACATATTCTGGGGCTGGATAATGGAATCGCTGACGCTTTGTCACACAACCAGATGTCCAGGTTCCAGAAATTGGCCCCTACAGGCAGGTTACACCCAGATCCCATGCCCACTTTTCTATGGGATCTTGGAGAAGTGAAGCGGCAGAGGCCATCATGACATCAGTGGCTCCCAGTACACGTGCAGCCTACGAGAGAGCAGGTAGGGAGTTCAGCGCGTTCAGGGCGGGGCAACAGCTTCCGGGTCTCTGGCCTATCCCTATTGAGCATCTGATTGAATTCTGTGTGGCCTTACATCGTAACGGCTTGTCCACCCGCACTATTAGAGGTAAGCTGGCTGGACTTGCATTCATGTTGAAAGTGAATGGGTGGCCTGATGTCACCTTGGATTTTCGCATATGGAAGATGCTGGAGGGATGGGCTAGGTTGGCTCCGCCTGCTCCTGATGCATGTTGGCATATTACCCCCAACTTGTTAGTCGGTTTAAAAGCACAATGGTTAGCCCTATGTTTCTCTGCATTTGAGCAGACCCTATTCCACGCTGTGGCTGTCACTACATTTTTTGGCGCATTTAGAATTGGGGAAGTATTGGCAGGCTTTAAGTCAGATTCATCAGACAGTGCGCTGCAGTTTGGAGATGTGCACTGGGCAGCGAACAAGGTGGTCCTACAGCTGAGGAGGTCAAAGACAGATCAGAGGGGCAGAGGCTCACGCTTCACATTAGCCGAGGCCCCACTTAAGGAGATCTGCCCGGTGGCAGCTTTGAATTCCTATTTAGCTGTCAGGGGAAGCGAGCCTGTTTTCCTCTTCTGTCATTCGAACAGGTCTCCATTAACTAGATATCAATTTTGGTCAGTGGCAAAGAAGGCGTTAAGGGCGTTGGGTGTGGGTAATTTCCAATTTGGCACCCATTCCTTCAGGATTGGGGCTGCTTCCACTGCGGCAACAATAGGGATCGGTGATATTGGGATAAGCGTCATAGTTCATATGGAGCCGGTGTCCAGACACTTGGATCGTGTGGTCAAACATGCTCCCTAGACGTCAATGGCGTGAAGGTTGGAACGCCGGCAGTTTAAATAGGGCAGTTAAACTGGTTAATAGGGAAATTAGATTAATTTTTAGGGACCGGCGGGGAGTAGTTATCCCGCACCCGAGTATTGTAAGTGCCAGAGGCGATTTGTATAGGGCCGATGGAGTGCACCTCTCTGATGCAGGGAATGATATTGTCCTGCAGGATCTGAGCATGGCCCTGATGGAATTCTTCCAGTTCAGGTGGGGGTAGGTTGCCAAAGCTGAGGCTTGGCCCCCTTCTTTGGTGGATAGTGTGGGAATTTTGGGGGTTGAGGCTAGGAATGGTGAGCACTCAGGCACCTTTAAAGTGATTGGCAAGTCAGAGGCCCTGCTCATCGGGGGCTGTGCAGCTCCCGTGTCAGGATATGGCTTGCCTTTGGGGACCAGCTTGTCTCATCCACCCGAGCGGTGCAGCACGGGCTGTGGATGACACAGATGGTCTCACCAAACACTCAAGTTTTGTTTGAATAGGGGGCCGGGTATACCCGACCCCTGGGTCCAATGGAGTGGCTCGCCCTAAAACGGCAGGCTAGCGCCTGAGATAAATAAGTGAACTTCCTGCACATCACACTCAGAATCAAGGAGGGGAGCATCCCCAATGTAAATAAAGAGGCCCTAGTTTATCCCAAGCTCTAGTGTCCGTGTCTTATTTCGTGTGCTTTTCTTCTCCATTCACAAAAGGAGAACCCACCACTTCCCAAGGCAGACTGTTCCACTGTCAAATAGCTCTTACTGTTTGGAGGTGTCCAAAATTGTGCATGGTGTGGAGAATGTGGACAGGGAGACATTTTTCTCCCTCTCCCATAATGCTAGCATCATTTTTCTCCCTTTCTCAAAATAGTGGAACCTAGGGTCATCCCATGAAGCTGATTGGTGGGAGATTCAGGACAGATAAAATGAAGTACTTCTTCACACAGCACATAGTTAAACTATGGAAGTCACTACCATAAGATGCAGTGATGGCTACCAGTTTGGATGGCTTTAAAAGGGGGTTGAATAAATTCCTGGAGGACAAAACAAAACAAAATAATAAATAAAACAAAAATAAAAAGTAAAAAATAAATATGCAAGTGTAACTACATATTTAAAGGCTTCAGTTTCAAATATTACAACATTCTAAAAAAAGGGGGAAAGGAGTAAATTACTCAAAAACCTTAGTAAAGACCATTTGTGAATGGCGCTTGTATCACATATCCAATCAGATTTGATTACAAGATGACATCATGATGTCCATTCAGAGTGAGGTTAATTCTAGGGATGTACGATAATGATACGATAAGGTCATTATCGTGCATGTGTTTAACGATGACGATACGATAGAAAAACCTACAATAATCATCGGAGACGATAATTTTTGGGCGATTTTATCGTTTTATCGGACTGCCATATAAATAAACCTATAACGTATGTATTTTAAAAGTTAGAGGCTTGAAACTTGGTCACAGTGCTTATGGGGTATGCCTAAGTATGTGTATGAAACTTGAGATTGATCCCTCCAACCCTTGATTTTATATTAATTTATTAAAGATCATTTCAGTTCTGACAGATCAGAATGACAGCTCGCCACGTGCGTTCATTCAGACCTGTCAGAATGGAAACAATCTTTTAAAAATTCATTTAAAATTGAGGGTTGGAGGGATTGATCTCAAATTTCATACACGTACTTAGGCATACCCCATAAGCACTGTGACCAAGTTTCAAGATACTAACTTTTAAAATACAGAAGTTATAGGCATTTTTCTTTAAGAATAGGGCTGCAAAAATATCATTTTTTTCACGATAATTATAGTGAAGATGATATGGTTCACCTACGATATGAATGAAGATGATATTTGTTGTTCCAAAATGACGATAACGATAAACGACGATATTTTTTTATTTTAGTTAATTCTCCCTGCTCAGATTCTAAATGGGTGAACCCATGCTCCTTTTTGCAGCTCTGCTGCAAATGAAAACTGTTTCCAAAATATTTTTAATCCAGCCATGTTTTCTATGCATTGCTGACATCTAAAAACTTGATACCTCTAAAAGAGGTCCTTATGGAATACAATGAGTAATAGCAGAAAGGATAGAGATCTAGGGAAATGAAAACCTTGAAAAAAAGTGGTAAGACTCAAAATAAGATTTATTCCCAAGGAGTATGAAGAAAGTTGGAGACAATAAATTCTGATTCTTTTTCATTCAAAGAAAACAATATTCATCTTGAGATCCTTTCAAGAGATTGTCTCCTGAATGGAAAAGAGCATTCTTTAGATCAACAGCACACAGAATATCAACAATTTGCATAGTATGCAAGATGAAAAAATGTACAGGAAAAGAACTCAGACCTAATTGGATGAATAACAGCCTTGCACTCTGGTCTTAAACACATTTACTTGAAAGAAAGTCCCACTGAGTTCAATGGAATTCATGTCCGAGTAAGATGATTAGGAGAGAGAGGAAATTAGGGGGAAAAGAGTACATAATGAATGGCAAAAGGAATTTGATTACTGAGGGTTTCTTTTTTGAAAAAAAGTTATATAGTCTGTGATTAAATACAATTTTAGATATGTCTTTGAATTAAACCTGAGCACAATGATGATGATAGGAAGTAGAATAAATCTACTAAGAAGCTTCCTTTTTAAACTTCTGTAATTCACAATATACTGTCTTGCTTTGTATGAGTTCTTCCTAGTGGTGATCCAAAGTTGTCTTTTTATTTAGCTATTGTTTTGTTATGGATAAGGTGTTCACACAGGTGTTCACCCTATGGGGCTAGCCCAATAATCCAGTCAAAGTACAACACTTAAGTTTCATTGATTTTAATGAGGAAGTTGGACACACACATAAATACCTTACATTGTAGTTCATGAGATCTAAAAATGCTTACCTTTGGTTAGATTGTGCTCTGCATTATTTATCTTTAGAGATTAGAGTTAATGACAGTGGAGCCTGGAGACTCTGATTTCAGTGAGGCTGTGGATCCATTCTGGGTTTCAGTCAGAACCAGCCAGAGCTCTAAAGGAGCTATCCAAGGTGCTGCTGAATCTTATCCCTAAGATATGTTCAGCACCTTGGATGCTTTTTTTTTTTTTTTAGTTATGGCTGTGTATGACTGCAGCCCAGAATGGATTCACAGCCCCACCAAAATTGCAGCCACTAGTTTCCCCTGGACAATGAATGTATCAACAACAGCTAAGAACATTGACAGGGTATGTAACCCAGAAGATAAATAACCTGTTTGTATGAATTATATTTCAAAAATAGGGAACACTTACTGGTGAGTTCATGCTGATTTCAAATAACCTTCTGCCTAATAACTAGGGATGTGGATCGTATCAGTCTGATGTCCAATAACAAACCAATTATTTTCTAAGGAGGCCCTGTCTGATTGGATCCGATATCCATATGTCCAATAACTATCAGATATATCGGATTGTCAGACCACCAGATTAGGTGTTTTTGCCATAGACTTGCATTGGGGGAAAGAAAGCCATCTCACAATGCAAGTCTATGGTGAAAACACTGGGCTGGCACTCCCTTCCTCCCCCCACTCGCACTCCTTACCTGCTGCCTCCTCACTGCCATCTGCTGGCTCCGTAGTACTGAGAAAAAGGCTTTCCAGCCTACAAACATGACACACCGAGTGATGACGTCATCACTCAGCATGTTACTGTACTGAGGAGCAGGCCACAATGCCTGTTTCTCAGTACTATGGAGCCAGTGGGCAGCAGCGGAGGGCAGCGGGGAAGGCCGCAGGTAAGGGGGGGCCTGCCTCCCTTTTCCCCCATGCTCCTTACCTGCTGCCTTCCCTGCTGCATCTGCAGTACTGAGAAATAGGCTTTGTGGCCTGTTCCTCAGTACAGAGACGACACACCAAATGTTGATGTCATCACTCGGAGCGTCGTCTCTGTAGGACAGAAAGCCTTTTTCTCAGTACTACGGAGCCAGTAGACAGCAGCGCTGGATGGCAGTGGCGACAGCAGCAGGTAAGGAGCGTGAGTGGGGGGAGGGAGGGAGTGCCAGCCCAGTGTTTTTCCCCATAGACTTGCATTGGGGGAAAGCTTTCTTTCCCCCAATGCAAGTCTATGGCAAAAACACCTAATCTGGTGGTCTGACAATCCGAAATATCCGATCAGATATGGGTAACCCCTCCCCAATATGAGTGTATCTGATATTTTTAATATCGGAAATTCCAATCCAATTCTGATTCCGAAATTTCTGGCAGTGCACATCCCTACTAATAACTATGCTTAAACTAAATAGGATCCAGTTCATATCCCTCCCAAAAAATAGGACATGTTATATTCACCTGCCAATTAACATAAAAGGGTGAATACTGATATGGCATCACTTCAAACTATCTACATTTTTTTTTTGTCTGGATTGTCTTCAGAAACAAAACTATCAACTTCCTGGCATCTTCTCCTCAATAAGCATATTTTAAAATCATTTTATGATATGCCTCATAAAGCTTCTGCTTCATTTCTTAGAGTTGTGTTTGGATTTACTGCTGAATCCAATTATAGTGTATTATCATAAAAAAAGCATCACAGTGAAATTATTGATGGTACTTGTTTAGTGAGCGTGCAACTGTTAACCCTAAATATAAATATTTTAATGGCATGATTCCTCACCATTACAGATAAAGAAGAGACAAAAGGCTTGTAACATGGCATGAAAAACACATGATTTCAGATAACTCATGTTCTCTGGCAAAGTACAATACTTTCAATGACATACGAGTACATTATAAAAGAGCACAATGTTTATTATCAATGATCACCTCTAACTTGAGAATTCAGAGAAAGTGGTATGAGTCGATGTAAATGGTGCACTGAAGGAGGCAAATTAATTTCACCCACAGAATTAGATTCAAACCACTACTTTATCATAATGAGTGTTGGCATTTTCCAGTGAAATAGTGGGGATCTGGTAGAACTCACTTTTCTGTAGGGATCTGTTGTCCTTACACTTTCCTAGTATTTTGGCCCAAAATTTCTGAGGGACTCGCAAAAGTCAGTCTTGGCAGACTTTAATCCTTTACTTGTGTTAAGTCTTCAAGCACCTTGGTTTATATACATATATTGTCACCCCTTCTTTTCATTTATCAACTATATCAAGCTGTTAAGGGAAACCATCTGTAGATTTGGAATAAGTTGTCATGAATATGTGGACTTGTAGTGCTCCAGGAACCACAGACAAGTCTCTAGGTCAGTAATTGGTACTCTAGGTCAGTAATGGGTTGGATGAGAATGAAGAAATAAAAACTTAAAACCATAGAATACAAAGATGATGATTGTTGGAGGTGCAATATGCCTTGATGATACTGATTCACCTGTTTTAGATGGGTCAGCTTCCTTTGAGTTGGAGCACATTTGTAGCCTAGAGTTGCCCTCTGAACTGTCCTTTATACAGATTTTAGATGGCTGCAAAGGACTGGGTGAGCCTTTTTCCTGAGAAAGCTTGCACTTTAGTATCCATTTGCATACACACTTCCTCATACAACATGGAATACCCATACAGAAGCCTTTTCTATGCACATAAGCACCTAACCAGACTGGGGAACATGATTTTATATACAAATAATAGAGCAAGGTGTGATCTGGTGAGTTTCACAAAATGGCTTCCATACAGCTTCTTCACAATTGTCATGTCAGATTATGAGTAATGTCTCTGGCCTTTGAAATGACATCACCACTATCTCCAAACTATTTTGAAATCTCCAGCAACCACCAGCTTACATGCTTGGGTTCTCTTATGGAACAGAAATTACATTTTAAGAAGCCTCTTAGCTTAATGATTGTCAGCATAATGATTGATGAACAGAAGTTTCTGACATGAAACATTCACACACACACACACACACACACACACAAACACACACACAAGACACAAGGGATAAGAACTGTCCAGTCTAACTTCAACCTGCTCTGCACAGCTTTGATGGTAAAGATAGTTACACAGTTAACATGATTTACATGCATGCTCATATAAACATGACAGGCCTGACCAAATCTGCTAAAACAGTTAGAAAGCTCCCATAAATATTTGGATCAGTCTCTAACAGAAATGAGGAAATAATCTGTTATGCATCAATTACTCATAAAAATATTCATTTTTATTTTCACATAGTGCCTGTCAACATGCTATTATTTCTTTGAATGTTTTTATATCATTTGATCACTTCTAATTTTATTTATTTATTTATTTATTAAAACATTTATATCCCACCCTATATAGGGCAGCGTACAGATAAAATCATATATATCTATATCTATCTATCTATGAACAATAAATACACAATTATAAAACAAATTAAACCATTAATATGTTAAAGCCAATATGAAATTTTAAAACAGTAAAATCCAATTAAAACAAGACCGTGTGCTGGTGGATTTAGCCATCAAAGGCTTTGTTAAAAAGCCATGTATTAACCTGGCGCCGAAATGAAGCCAGTGCCGGTGCCAGTCAGGTCTCCAGGGGGAGGGTATTCCACAGCCAGGGTGCCACAACAGAGAAAGCCCTCTCCCATGTCCCACCATAGCGTATAACACACATTGGTGGGGCACAGAGAAGGGCTCTTCTAACAGTTTTCAGGTCTCAGGCAGGCAGATATAGGGAGAGGCGCTCCCTCAAGTATCGAGGTTCCAAGACATTTCTCTCTCTTCTCATTTCATATACAGCATATTTTGCTTTGTAAAATGTGGGCCACTAGGCATAATGATTGGTAAAATGCCTTGGCATTAGTTTGGATGGCAAAGGCATAATTGTTCTGTATCAAGATGATGGCGAGTTCATTGGTGGCAGAAAATGAATTCAAGATGGCTAAATGAATTGTCTAACACAAATTGACTAATAGTACTAGATATTAATGAGCTTGATGTATGACTGAAGTGGCAGTGCTAAGCTGCATAGTTACTTGGATGTAACTGACAATGAAATCTATGCATCCATCAGGATCAAGAAGCAATGATTTTTCTTTTTATGGATAAAGAAATTTTGCATGGAGAATATTAAGAAATGCAATCTCCCTGCACTAGTACAGACCAGGAAAATCTTTGCCACTTGATTCTGATGAATGTGACTATCAAGTGGTCCTGACTTTCTAATAAACATAATAGTGTCTGCAGTGGGAAATGAAGCAGGCAGACAAAGGGCAGGAACTGACACACAACTGGGTTAAAACAGGCCATAATTCCTATGCCTCTGTCACAGTGATATAGTTCTTTACAATTCTTAAAATAATAATTTCTTCCCATCCTTCATTTGACATGTTAGTGACAATCAACATGCTGCTTTCTCCCTCTTTCCATGTATACTAGGGATGTGCACTGGATCGGACCCGATCCACGATCCGAGTCCGGTCCAGTGGGAAATCGGATAAATTATCCGATTTCCGATCCAACAGCTGGCTCCGCCGATCCAGTCCGAACCGATCCGAAAAGGCTCCGAACCGGTTCGGCGGATCGGCGGATCGGCGGGCACCCACTGGCGCCCACCGCCGCTTCCATTGGCGGGCGCCAGCGGACGCCCGCCGATGAAAGTGGACAGCAGGGGGGGAGGAGGGGGGCGCTTACCTTTCCGGCCCGTCTGCTCTCATCCGGCGCCGGCGGCTACTACCAGCGGGCTCCGCGGCCTGCTCCAGGGTGGCGCGTCGGGTGATGTCATCACCCAGTGTGCTACTCGAGAGCAGGCCGCGGAGCCCGCTGGTAGTAGCCGCCGGCGCCGGACGGGAGCGGACGGGCCGGGAAGGTAAGCAGGGGGCGCGCGGAGGGGAGGAGGGGGCGTGCGGAGGGGAGGAGGGGGGCCCTTACCTTTCCGGCCCATCCGCTCCCATTCGGTGCCGGCAGCTACTACCAGCGGGCTCCGCGGCCTGCTCCAGGGTGGCGCGCCGGGTGATTACCCGGCGCGCTACTCGAGAGCAAGCCGCAAAGCCGGCTGGCGGTAGCTGCCGGCGCCGGACGGGAGCGAACGGCCCTAAAAGGTAAGCAGTGGCGGGGAAGGGGGCTTACCCCCCCCGGAGCCATCCGCTTCTATCCGCGGGCGCCCGCGGGCGCCCGCAGATGGAAGCGGACGGCCCCAGGGGGGGTAGGGAGCGTGGGGGAGGGGGCTTACCTGCCGGGGCCGTCCACAGCGGACGGCCCCAGGGGGAGGGAGTTAGGCCCCCCCTCACCTACCCGCCGCCATTTTTTCCTCATAGACTTGCATTGCAATGCAAGTCTATGGGGGGAAAAATGGCGGCCGATCCAAAAATTTACGATTTTTGGATCAGGATCGGACTCGATCCAGTCCGGGGGGCCTCCGATTTTGTCCAAACCGATCCATGACAAAATTGGAGGTCCCGATCCGGGTCCCGATCCGATCCGGGGGGTCTGTGCACACCCCTAATGTATACAGAGGTCCTCGCACAGAAAGATAAAAAGGAGAGTCAGTTCTTCAGTGATATTTTAAAACATACAAATTAAATTGACCTGATTCTATCAGGTATGCTACTGAATGTAAAGTAAATTCCACAGTCATATCCAGTACCATCCAACCCATACCTAAACTCATTATAGGGACACATCATCAGATGGCGTATGTGTGTGTGTATGTTAACATCTTAGATGCTCATTGTCCACTTCATCTATTACACCATTAAATAAGTTGCTATGCCTTGGACTAAAGCAGCTGTCCTACTCAAATGGAGTCAATCTCATATGTGTATGTATGTGCTGCATGCATGTGTGCGTGCATGCATGTGTGTCTGTGTGTGTATTCACCAGCTATGCAAAGGAAGCGAGAGACAGGGATCATGCCCTGGGGAGGGGAGGGGACAGGAGAAATAGAGAAAACTGATGAAAATCTACCACCTTCATCATATTACTAGTGAGGCTTTGCATGGGCAAAGGCAAACATCTCCTTCAATTCCAAATCTCCAGGGAGACAGAATCACTGAAGTTCTTAATGACTTGGTTCAGAATATATATTTTTTTAAAAAAATATTTATTATTTCAACATATAATACATAAAATAAACATAATACATAACCAAAACCTTAACATCCCCCGTGCTCCCCTACCCTTGAGACCTACATTGCTCTAATATATTATACATTTTTCCAAAATTGCAAAGATTCTTTTGAAGGTGTACAACCTCTCCCTTTTATTAAAACATAATCTATAAATGGTCCCCAAATACTATCAAAATCATTCTTTTTGGATAATCCCATCCTAACTTTCATTTTACTTGTTAGTCTGTCATTAATTGCAATATCCCCCACCCCTTTATACCATTATTCTATACTATAATTCCCTTGTATTTTCCAATTCTTCGCTTTAATCTAGCTGGTGTCAGGAGATTATTTATCTGTTCTCTTATGCTTTTATTCCCATATTCTTTATCAAACATTGATAATACAGCTATATTTGGACTTGCTTCCACTTGATTAGCCAATATTTCACTTATTTCTTTAAAAACTCTTTTCCAAAATTTTTGTACATACTCACATGTCCACCACATATGGAAATAAGTCCCCACTTCCTAACAACGCCTCCAACATAGCATTGAATTTTTTTTATCTATCTGATGTAGTTGTACTGGAGTGAGATACCATCTCCAAATTATTTTATAATGATTTTCTTTTATCCTTATTGATAACAACTTTAAAGTTCTTAGTTCCCATATTTTCCTCCAGTTATCCTTAGTAATTTGTTTTGCTAAATCATCTTCCCAGAATATTTTCAAAATTTCTTGTTGCTCCCCCTCTTCTAACAATATATTATATATTTCACTTATTATACCTTTTTTACTTTTATTTCCCCCCTCCTTCTCTCTTAACTCAATTAACTTTTCAAATCTTGTTTCCTTTCTACATTCCTTATTTTTCTTTTTCCATTTCTGTGTCCATTGTTCCAATTGTATACACTTAAACCATAAGTTTTTTTGTCCTCTTAAAACTTCTTCTATTTGCTTTTTATTAACCATTCTCTTCATCCATTCTTTCACTTTAATTATTTTTCCCCTCAATAACCCTTCCAGTTCTCTTCTTAAATTACCTGGGAAGTTCTCCAACAAAACAACTGGGTCTAAAGGAGAAATTCCTGGAATTAATTTCTTTTTATACTTTCCCCAAATATCTACAATATTTTTTAAGATGGGATTTTCCATATCTATCAATTGATTCTTTTGTATTTTACTAAAAAAAATATTTTGTAAACCTAACTCTATTTCTCCTGTCTGATTCTCTAACCATTCTAAATCCTCTTTCCCTATTATACTATTTATAACATATCTCAATTGATTAGCTATATAATACATCTTTATATTCGGGAGTCCCAACCCTTCTTCCCTTTGAATCTTATGCCATTTCGTTTTATTAATTCTTGCTTTTCTATCTCAGTTACAGTAGTTATGCTTTGCCAACTTCTTATTTCTACTTCTGTTATTTTAATTGGTAATATTCGAAACAAAAAGTTCATCTTTGGTAATATTTTCATTTTAATAACCGCTATTCTACCAAACCATGAATGCTTTAATTTCCTATAAGCCTCTAACTTCTTCATTATCTATTTTTTTTAAACTACTGAAATTTCTTTCCTCTAACTTTTCTAAATCTTTTGTGATTTGAACTCCTAAATAGCGCCCTACGTTTTTAATCTTAAAATCTAATTTTAAACTGCAATCCTCGCTTTCTTCTTTATCATAGTTAAATACTCTCCCTATTAAATTAGGCATTTGCCTCCCTGGAATAAAACCGCATTGATCCTTTTTTATATACTTATTTATAAAGGTATTCAGTCTCATTGCCATAATTGCTGAAAATATTTTAGAATCTTGATTAATTAAAGAAATAGGTCTATATGATGCTGGGTCTGTTAAATCCTTATCTGGTTTCGGGATTAATATTATCAACGAATGTTCCCACGATGGTGGGGTCTTCTCTCCATTTATTATATTATTATACAGTTTTTTTCATTTTCGGTACTAAAAGCTCTTTAAATATCTTATAATATTCCGGCCCCAACCCATCTACTCCTGGAGATTTCCCTCCTTTCAATTTATCAATAATTCCTTCTATTTCTTCCTCAGTCACTAATGCTTCCATATAATCCCTATCTTTATCTTGTAATTTTATCTTCCAATTCTTCTCTACATATTCCGTATCCTTGTCTCTGGGCCCGCTTCTGATGTATACAGTTTCTGATAAAAATCTTCAAATATTTTTAATTTATCTTTCATTAAATTGCAACTTTCCCCAGTTTTATCTTTAATTATCCCTATTATATTTTTCTCCTTCTTTGATTGCGTGGACCTTGCCAGCATTTTATAATTTTTATTACTATATTCAAACAAATTTATTTTCAAGTATATTAATTCTTTTTGGACTCGCTCTGTATCCTTTTCCTCAAATTCTTTCTTTTTTGCTTGGAGTTGGGCATATATATGCTTATCTTTATTTATTCTAAATTGTTCCTCTAATTCCTTAATCTCCTATTCAGTCTTTTTACTATGTGCTTCTTATTGTGTTTTTAATTTACACAATTCTCTAATACATATCCCTCTTACTACTGCTTTCATCATGTCCCAAACTATCCCCTGCGAATTTATCCCTATTTCATTTATTTCCCATATAGTCTGTATTTCCATTTTCATTTTTTCCACAATATTTTTATAATTTAAAATATTAGTATCCAATCTCCACCTTTTTGCTTCCTTGTAATCTTTCTTTATTTCCATATCCATGCTTATTAGTGCATGGTCTGAGACCTTAATTACCCCTATTTCACAATCCAAAATCTTAGAAATCATATTCTTTGAAACAAATATATAATCAATCCTGGAAAAACTCTTATATTTTGATGAATAAAAGATATATTTCTTTTCCTCCCCTTTCACTAGTCTCCATACATCTTTCAATTCTTTTTCCTCCATTACCTTGGCTAACCCAATTTTCCCAATACCTTTTGTGTTATCTCTATCTTTCATTTTATCCACCACCATATTAAAGTCTCCAGCCATTACAATATTTGCTTTCTCTACATTCCCCATTTTTCTAAACACTTTATCATAAAATTCTGTTTGCTTTTCATGTGGAGCATAAACATTAACCAATACATATTTTTCATCCCCCATGCAACAGTGTAAAATAATAAATCTACCCAAAACATCCCTTTCCACTTTAACCACGTTAAATGCACATTTTTTAGAAATTAATATCGCAACTCCTCTTGCTTTAGAAATTTCATATGCTTTCTCATATACCCCCACATTCCTCATTTTTAGTTCATTTATACCATCTTTCTTTCGATGAGTTTCTTGTAAAAATATTACATCAGCTTTCTTTTTATTCAACAACCCTTCAAACCTCTTCCTTTTAACAACACTACCCAGCCCGTTAACATTTAAAGTTATCAATCTTAATTTATTTTCCATATCTCCACTCTTAATTTTCTTTGTCGGTTTCCTAATGTGACACATATACCCCTCCCCTCCCTCCCCCCTCCCCCCACATATAACCCCAATTTTCTCCCCCTCCACCTCAGGTTCCCCCGGGTGGCAGCTCCTTTCTTCCTCTTCTTAGGACCCTTCAGAAGGGGGGTGATGAACATCCCGCATGGAACCAACTCAGGACCCCCCTCCCTTAACTCTTCTTACTTTCCCCTTTGATCTATATTTCAGTCACAAACTGCTTCCTCCTACTGCCCCTTCTTCTTTTTCTTGTTCCTGCCTCCCGTTGGTATCTTTCTCCATCAGGCCCAAGCTCTGCAGAAGATCCGTTCCTTGCTTGCATGATATTATTCTGTATTGTTTTCCCTGGTATGCAGATCTCAAGAATACTAGGTATCCCCAGCTATAGACAATTGAATTCTTCCACAGGGTAGTTGTGCACAGCTTCACACTTTCCTCCATTGAATTGTTTGGGTACATAAGTCATTGTAGACCTGTATCTGCGAAGACTGGAACATCAGTTGCCCAGCATGTCTAATGGCTTGCATCAGATTTTCTTTTTTATAAAAGCTAGCAAATCTTACTATTATGTTCCTTGGGAACATTCCACTCCTTTTGGGACCCACTCTGTGGAACCTTTCAATATCTGCGTCATCCCATGCCATTTGAGGGTCCATCTCTTTAATCCATTCTATTAACTTGATCTTCAAGATCTTTGGATTTTTCCCCTGCTGTTCCTGAAAGGATCTGATGCAGATATTCATTCTTCTATCTCTATCTTCCATAGAAATTAGGCGTAAATCCATTTCTTGTAAGATTATAGTTCGCTTTTTTATGTTATCTTTATTCTGATCTATCTGCTGCTCCATGGATCCAAGTTTGTCATTAATCATTTGAAAACTGTCTTGTAGCTCCCGTTGAGATTTCTGGAGCTCCTGCTTCACCTCCTGCATAATCTCTGCTTTCTGCTTATTCAGCATGCTTTGGATGCTAGCCAGTAAGTCTGTAGCAGGCATCTGCTCTGCTTGTGACTTCACTGTTTTTGCTATTGCTCCTGGCTTAGCTCCATCTTTGTGATTTCCACTTCCGGATTGCGACGGACCCTTTTTCCCATTCATCATTGTTATTTTTTCTAAATCCTTTCTTGCCAAACGGGACCAACTCTTATCAGAAGGATGAACTTTGGATCTTGTCCACTTTGGTGACAAAATTTTCTTGCTCCTTTCTTTTTCTCTACTCATCTGGCATCCAGCCAGAGAAAATGGAGCTCAACTTTCTATCAGATCCTTTTTATTAGGTATTAATGCCTAATGTTCTCAAAAATGTCCATTTACTCTTTGCTTTCGTTTAAAGTTGTAACCAACACAGATAGCTCTGTTTTTAGCAACTCTTTCCGCTCAGTCAAAGCTTGGCAACCCTACCAGGTTTATTAGCCGATTACAAGTCACTGCCGGTATCTTTAACTCTGCAAATTCCTCTATCTTGTGCTTTGAATATTTAGATAACAAAAACAACTTTTCACTTACAGTTTGGCCTTTTTTAAAGATGAGTTATTTTCTTTTTAAAATCTTCATTACCAGGAGGGAGGACATTCCCAACTGTCTCATTACATACCGGATGTCCCGCCCCCCAGAATATAAATTTGTCCAGGTTGTAATGCTTTAGTACTTCAGCATTTAGTTTTGTTTCGTTTTGAATGTTACTGTGATTTTAGATCTTTACACTGCTACTGGCTATTACTCTGGTGTTTATTCTGGTTCTATTCAGTTTTAAACTTTTAATGGTTTTGACTATGGACCTGTTCAGAAGACACACAAAGCCCTGGTTAGGCCACTAACCCTTTTGTAGCAAATGGTTAGTGAGCATGTTTAAACCATGGCTATGTAGCCACCATAGTTAGGAATGGTTCACATGACATGCTAAGGCAGGATCTACACTACTGCTTTATAATGGTTTATAAAGGTTTTGATAACTGTTCAGGCCCAGGACACATTCCATATACCGTTTTCAAACCGTTTTTATTCAAAGTGTTACATCCTGCTTGGTATACTCAGGCTTAAGGCCTTTTCTACACCATAGAGGTGTAGAAGGAGGAGGGCGGGTGATCCTGGAAGTACTTTCTCCCAGGATCATCACTATCAATATAAATCATGGGTGTGACATCGCAGCCACCGTTTTGTTTATGTTTTGTTTTTTTTATCTGGGAAGCTCCTCCTCAAAAAGTAAGTATTTGTTTTTTTAAAAAACTGTGTGTGATCAGGCCCCCATTCCCCTCCCTGCCCTCCTGGGGGTGGTGAAACTGGTGCCACCCCCTCCCCTGATGGGCACAAAGCCTCACAGTGCTGCTCTGTGCTCATTTATGCTGCTGCGCTTATAAGTAAGCACAGCAGAGATTCGGGATTTTCCAGGGATTCCTTATCCCTGGCAAATCCTATGCCCCCCCACCCCCGGGAGTCTCTGTGCATCATTTGGACTCACAGGGACCAGCCAGGGGCCATCCCAGGCAAACAGCCTTGTGTAGAAATTAGGGATGTGCATGGCCAAAATTATCATATCGTATCATTATTGGAAATTCTGACATAATTTTTTTTTTATCTGATCATATCGGGGAGTACCTGGATTTGATCGGATCCGAAATCTGATAAATATCGGAAGTTCTGATATGATAACAGTGGTTTTCCCCTTAGGTTTGAATTGGGGGAAAGAAAGCTTTCCCCCAATGCCAGTCTATGGGGAAAAACACTGGGCCGGCATTCCCTTCCCCCACTCGCACTCCCTCTCCCCACTCGCGCTCCTTACCAGCCCCGCCCCCCCACCCCGTAGTACTGCTAAACAGGCTTTCCAGCCTGTTCATCAGTACAGAGAAGTGCCAAGGGGGAAGGGTGGGGTCCCCCTTACCTGGGCCTTCCGCGCCACCGTCCTCTGCTCCGGACTACTGAGAACTAGGCTTTGTGGCCTAGTTCTCAGTAGAGCGGCGATGCACCAGGTGATGTCATTACCCAGTGAGCCCTCGCCGCTCTACTGAGAACTAGGCCGCAAAGTCTAGTTCTCAGTAGTCCGGAGAAGAGGACGGCAGTGGGTGGCGGACAAGGCCCAGGTAAGGATCATGAGCGGGGAGGAGGGAGGGAGGGCCGGCCCCAAACTGGCGGTCTGATAATCCAATATGTCTGATAACTGTTGGACATATGGATTTCAGTTCCAATCAGATAGGGTCTCCAGGAATGTTTATCGTTATTGTTAATTGGATGTCCAACAACGACCTTATCGGATCGTTATCGGACATCGGATCGATACAATACACATCCCCAGTAGAAATGGCCAAAGTCATCATTCACACAATATGCTAAGCCTTAATGTTTAGCTCAAAATGCAAAATCAGCATGGCTTAGTGTTGTCTGAACAGAGATAGAGATAGAGATAGATTGAGATAGAGATAGAGATATAAATATAAATATATGAATAAATGAATCAATTCATTCTGTGGTCAGCCTTACACACACATCTTAGGTGTGGCATGAACTATTCTTTCTCAGCATGCTGATTCTCAAATCATTTTGCTAACAAGTATGTATTTTAGTCCAAAATATGTCTTATTTAGAAGATTTTGGTGGAGAAACAGTGACATCTGTGTAAAGAGAATACAACAGAACATGGGTAAAACAATAGCAAACTTTACATTACTGCTTGCCATGCTTGTGGGGATCTGGAAGTTAGGTTCAAATAGTACAATATCTAAGAATTATTAACTAAGAGTGATTAATATTAGAACACGATTGATCCATTATCTGTTCCTGGCAATTAACTCACCAAAGCTAAATACGTAATTGAGCAGAAGTGTTTCAACTCATGGCATTTTGTCTGTCCTCGGGGACTGTATTGATTAAGGGAAAGAAGCCAGATGTTGGAAGTTAGGATTGGAATGGCAGTACTGAATTAAAATAATATGCAAATGCTGACTAAGTTACTTCTTTAGCACCATCAGCGTTTAGAGAATTTAAACAAGTCACTTAAGTGGCAACATTGCCAAGTATTGGCTCATCTACTGGGACAAAAACACCAGACTTTTCTAAGCACATTTGCAAATTTGCATATTAACCTCCATTTTCTCCTGAACTGATGGTTATTATTTATGCCTTGCAATTCTCTCCACCATCACACAATGATTATCAGTCTGTAAATATATTCAAATTAAAGGGCTGTGCCTTTCACAAACAAATATATATTTTTCTTGCAAATGATGAGTACCTTTTAAATATATTGTTGCGTGCATCCCACTTAGCTGAGAAGAGACAAAATTCCAGAGGCAACACTGACCAGGCTTCAGCTTCTTTTGGGAGGAAAGAGCAGTGGAGACTTACAGTGCTTTGTCATGGCTGAATTTCCAAATACGCAAGGAGAGTATTTTTGGAGTAGCACTGGGCTGAATCCCCACCTGCCCTTCCACAACCCCTTCATTTCCTTGCAAAAGAAGAAGTCATTTTTCTGCCTCTTTCACAGGGACTTTGAGAATTTCAGAAAAAAATCCCAGCATGAGGGTTCCAGTGTTCACCTTACTGTAATGAGGTGGCCAAGGAGTGTGTGTGTCCATGTGCATTTCATTCAACACCTTATGTCCATTCTCCTGTGTTTTATAACCTTCCCGGCTGCTTATGCTTCCTGGAAAGCCCTCTAGAGCACTCAACCAAGATTTCCACCCGTCCTTTCCGAGTTAGCTCTGTGGAGGGCCATTTGTCCAGAAAAAGCAAAGCACCTTTGGAGCTCTACAACAAGAGCCCCCCCAGTGGCTTCTCCCAGCCTTGTGACTTTCTGTAGGGCCAACAGGTGGCAAAAGTAAGGGAAAGGGATGTAAACAATGAGGGAAGGGGAGATGTAGTAGCAGGAAGGAGCACAATTCAGTGTCAGGATGGTGGCAGTGGCGTTTGTTCTCTTCCGACTCAGGCATCGAGAGAACTTGCACCACTGTTGCTCAAAAGGGCCTCTTCTCAAAACTTGGGCAGGTTCATAGCAAGACAGGTGGCCCCTTACATTAACAACAACAGTAATGACAACACAATACCTCATTTGGCTTTCAGGCACTCAGCAGGCAGCAGCGCTGGAATGCCCCAAGTAAGGGAGTCTTAAGTTGCCTTAAAACTTCATTTGTGTACTTTATTGATTATTTGTAGGGTGGCCAGGGGCTATATCCAATAGTGCCTTTCTGCAAACTGAAATAGCGCTAACAGAGCTACACTGAAACTTTCTATTGCACCAGTGGTTGCCAATTACGCTTGCACAACCAGTTGAGCAAGCAGTCACACAATGGAGTTCCGCAATCAGTTTGCATAATGGGTTGCACAGGCATAATGCACAACTGCTTGCAGAAATGTAACTTTTGTATTCCCGTCTTGCGCATAGTTCAGAACTTAATTTCTGCTAGTGCAACGTCATTTATGATAACCGAATGACACACCTGGATACTGCCCCAGGTGTCCTCTTTTACAGACCTATATTTGAAGGGTTGTGAGAGAACCAGCCTTGATTTTAAGGCATCCTCCATTTGAAGACCTGGTCAGTCCATGTCTGGTTTAAAGATAAAGAATCCTCACAAAGAAAAGTTGAGCCTTGAAGTTGCCCATCAACAGCACCTGGACAGCAGACTGAGCAAGGCCCACAAGTCACCTTGTTGCAGTCTTCTGTGCTGTACTTCTATTTAAATGCTAATAATAACTTCCAAATTTGAATCTATACAAATAAATTAGTGTATGTAATCTTTATGCAAATTTTGGCAATGCATGTTCTCATTTTTTTATGATTCAGAAGTTGTACTATCTTATCAAAAGGAAGCTGTCATCATTTTCCCTTGTGGCCTTGGTGGCATTGTTGATGAAGGCAAAAGACTCTCTGACTGGATTCTCATGACTCAATAAGCTACAGTGGGTTGTGAGCCTTGTTTGTGTCAGTGTGGCTTATCATGACATTTGAAACTGGTGCAAAGGCTTCAGTGTAGTTTCTTAACCACACACAAGCCACCCTGAGAACCCATGGCTTATCGTTGGGTTGTTGAGGGTGATTTGCTGTGATGTCCGAATCCAGCAGTGTGGCTTGTCAGTGGCTTCTCAGAATGGGTTACAGACCTGCTGGGCAAGAGCAGCAAATATCATGATATCACCAGTGTTTCCTCCAGCCTCCCTCATCAGTGATGTCTGCCCCTCCATCAATACAGAAATGACACTTTGGAATGTCCTTCTGGGTCCTTCGTAAGTGTACAAGTGCACAGATTCACTTGTCAACTATGTACAGTCTGCAATAGTACATTTCCCTTGTCAGTTTCTTTATAAATGATCTACTCCTCCTAAGCCCTGACATGGGGTAGGTAATTTACAAGGGAATTGACAAGGCAAATGCATTACTGCGCACTGTGAATGGAAGACAGGTGAATTTGTGCACTTGTGAAGGACTGGACAAAGGATTTTTTTTTAAAAAAAATTACAAACACGTTTTCGCAAATGGAAAAAAAAGATGTGCTGAAAAGGGATCAGAGTGGGGTGGGAAGCTGGAAACGTTTCCCTCTGTAGGGATGAAGATACAAGAGGATTTGTACCACACAGGACACTGGGTGGGAGAACTAAGGGAGAAACCAGTGACAGCAAGCCATAGTGGATCTGATCGCCTGTCTGGAGTAACATGGGTAAGCGAATGAACAACCAATCCACTGTGGCTTATTTTCAAGGGTGCTTTATAATGTACAAACCTGCTCTCTTTCTGACAGACACAGAATGTTCTGTTTCATTCCCTCACAAAGGGATGAACAAATCTGTAATTTCCAGTCTGTGTCACTTTCATGTGTTTTTACCCATAATTGTCTTCCATTTCTTCCTTAATATGTTATTTAAACACAAAATTTTCTCAAACTACATATTTAGATTTTTTCCCCTGAACTACATTTTAACAGCACAATCCTATGCAAGTCTACTCAGATGGAATGGGGCTTACTCCCAGGAAAAGTGTGCATAAAATTGCTGCCTAAATGTGTATTTTGATACATCTAAACCTAATGACACTAGTAACTGGTGACCCATTTCCAAAACAAGCAGAAATATTTTTTTAAAAAACCACAAATGTATGTGTTGTAAGATTTTGAAAAGTGCAAAAATCAAATAGATAGCCACACTTCTATCTACCCATTACTCTGAGAGTTATGGATAGGAATTTACAAAGATCTAATTGGCATTCCTAGCTTTACATTATGACTGAGTTAGCAGGGTGGGGGTGGGTAATGCAAATCCAAGTTGCAAAACATGGTTTCATAAAACTTCCTCTCCAACATGATGTAGCTGCAGCTCTCATACCTGCTTTGGCTTTCATTAATACTGCAATTTGGCTGTGTATGAGAGGCAGTATACCATTAAATATTTAGTTATTTAAATGATAATTCATTTGTTCAGATTTGTATCCTGGAAAAGTGAGAAATCATGTATGGGGTGGATCTTAATTGGCCTAATTCTCTGAGCTAAAACTCACCTGAATAGATAGGCAAACAGATCTGTTTTCTAATTTATTATATATATATATATATATATATATATATATAAATCAGCTGTTGTATGAAATTCAACAATAATATATTCATTCATTTATGTTGGAATGGTGAATGTGTTTGATATTTCCATTTCAAACAATTGTCTTTCTTGTCACATAGGCCCAGCATTTTGACACAAATATTGTCTAAACATCTCTGGTGTCTATAATAAGACAGAATATAGGGACTGTGGAGCTTTGGAAAAGATATGCTTATTTTTTGTACTGGAAAAAAATGTTGGCAGTGCATTTTCATGGTCAGTGCTGCATTGAACTGGAAGACCTAGGAATTGGGGTGTTGCTACAGTGTCAATGAAATGGCAAGAATGTCACTCCTTCCCCCCCCAGCACCCAATGACATCATGAGAAGGTATTTGGGTATAAAGGCCACAACTTTATTTGCTAAGAGGTATCTGCAATGAGTATAGAATTCAACTTAACACATCTAGCTGTGGTGTGTGCATCCTATAACTCGGGGAAGGAGATGGGGAAGCTTCCCCAGATGCCTTTTCTATACTGGTGACATCATCTTGCCTCAAGGTACTGGATGCACCAAGTTCTTGACCCATGTCTTTCAATGACTGCTCACCTTAAAGGTGGACAACTGGACTCTGTCTATTCCATCCAGTCTGCACTGATCAGTGGTCAATGGGTTAAAGCCTCCAAAGGCCCCAGGGGTGTCCCTTCCCACATTCACTTCTCCAAGCTGGCAATGTGAGGTAAATAGGAACCATGGTCCTTCACTTTTCATGTGCCTCTTCATGCTCTTCCAGGTAGTCTACTTTACAACTTTAAATGCTCACACTAAATGCCGGTTGTGATCATTTTGAAATGACAGCCCATCAGTCAAATTAAAGCACAGTGGGATTAATGTATTTCACGCTGAGGGAGCTGCACCCATAGCTGGACAGTTTGAAGTAGGTGAAAAGGGTGGTTCTTGGAGTCAATTGCAGAAGACACCCCCCAAAATTCCTACTCAGCTCCCTCAACATGAAATACATTAATCCCACTGTGCAGGGCAGGTGGGAGTTACTGCATCAGATCAAAAGAGGCTGGGTTAAAGAGTGGGAGCCAACTTAAATGGATACCCTAAGATGGCCACACGCATGAAGGTTGAAATGTGGGGATGCTGGGAAAATGCATTCCCTCCCAACCATCAGAGGAGCAACATAGTGTATGACAAACCCTAAGCCTTGATATCTGCGAAGTGGATACATCTATGAAAATATATGTATGTCATATTTCTCATGCCTTGCAGACATCAGGATAAATATATTAACTTAATTAGCCAGAAGTGATGTGTATTTTTACACAGGGCCTTGTGACATTTTAAAGGCTAACACATTTATTAATTCTGGCATAAGCATTCATAGGTAGTGTCCACTCATCTCATCAGATGCAGATAACAATGAGTTTCCCATCGCCAAGAAATATTTTGAGCCTGCTCCATCATCCCTACAAATAATACATGAAATGACACACATTCACACCAATCCAAAAGTGGATTATAAATATGGGGAGAAAGTGATGCTCTTCTTTTTGATTGAAATGCAGCGGGTGGAGCTAAGCCTTTTCCATTGTGGCACCCAGATTATGAAACAATCATTCCAAAGACGTATGTCACCCTCCCTCCTTAATTCTCCACTTTTACACAGGCTTTTAAAATAATATTATTTCAGTGGTCAGTTGTGTCTAAGGCCTTCGATTCATTTGCTCAACTGCTTCTATGCTTCTGACTGTCTTTATTGTTATTTCCATGTGTTGTGTTTTTAATTGATACCTGTCCATAAAAGCGATATTGCCTTGCGTGGGTTTTTTGCTATGTTTTGTGTTTGTTTTTAACTCACCAAACAAAATGACATGTCAAAGTAACACACCAAATAAAGTAACATGTCAAAGTATTTCCCTTCAAAGCTTCATTCCTTTCATTTTGAGACTGGAGCTGAAAACAATTGTCGATCACTTTATACAGTTAGATGATGCACAAAATAATCCCTCTTCTCCACTCCTAGCCTCAAGGAGGGCCGTGATTTATTTTTTTTGAAAAAAATCCCTTTCCATCTGTGTGCAACCTTCCATGTGAGGAATAGGATCACGAAACAGTGGGCATTCTGTTCATGTCCCTCAAGTGCTGTGACTCATTCTTTTCGCAGTTGTTTTTGCCCGAGGGGACCCTGCTGCTAGTACTTACCACTTTCTTCTCTCTCTTCTGCATCAGTGAAAAACAGCCAAGATTGAGACCCTTGTTTTCAGCCATCTGGTCTCCCATTATAATAATAAAGAGGCAACAACTCTTTGAGGACTTAATTATTGAAAAATGTTGCATTTGATTCTTATGCAGAAAACTAGATATAAATCAAGCATTACTAAAGTTCATAACAGTCAAAACTAAGAGGACAGAAGGGAAATTATATAATTGTATCAAGGTTGAACAGTACCAGGATGAACATTATAAGATACTCTTAGCACATTGGTTTTTGACCTAATTATGATAACACTTATGTGTTAATGAAAATATTACCGTCACCTCTAGATGACAAAGTTTTGATAGGGAGCCCATTCCCGTTTTGTTTTGTTTTGCAAGAACAGTGCAAGATGGAGTTCTTACACACACTATAAATTACAGTATTCATAAAACATATGGCTACAATAGCAGCATGGAACAGAAACATGCTACTTTCCTCTCAAATCATCCATTCTCCCATTCATCCAAGAAAATAAAGATGCCTTTTGAACATGGGTGGCATAATGAAGCTGATAGTCTATGTGCCAAGAACTTCAGCTCCTATGATCCTGATTACCAGTTCCTAGGCCCAAAGTTGTCCTGTTGATGGCTTCAGCTTAAATTTTCTCATGACAGATGTTTTTGGTAGAGACCAAAATAAGCTACTGGCATAGAAGTCAAGGCCAACATCGGTGTTTGCATATTGCTAGTGGTTAATTCCAACTGCAAAGAACAAAGTATGAGTTAGTAAGAAAATGTGCTTGGGTGTTTGTTTAATGATTTTTTTACAACACCTTTTTGTGCAAAAACATACATGGCAGATTATAATCATTTCAAATATGGAAATGTAATATGAAAAGCATCAAAGGTGATTTTAAAAATAGCAATCAGGAAAGCCACAAAATAATCAAATTAAATTTCAAAGAAGGATGCAGACCAACATGGCAGAGAAGAAATGGTGTTGTTCACATTGTAAGATATGACAGCCACAAACATTCTCCAGAAATTTGCAGTATCTCCCCCAAAGCAGTAGATTTAGCTTGCATTTTTACTGAGGTAGGGGATCAGGAATCTGTGGGTGGGATTTTGGCCCACATTAGTTGTTGAGATGATAACATGAGGAGAAAAAGCCCATGTATACCAGAAAAGCAAGGACAAATTGCAAATGTGATAAGTAATACAAATCCTGCCACTAAGAGAGGGTGAAAGAACTAATATTGTACATAATGTAATTAAATGTAATTTAAATGAGTTATGGATGGTGGTTAGCCAATAAAATTATGCATTAACAGAAGAGTTCTTGACCTATAATTTTGGAGGATGTTTCCTGCTGGGGGAAAACAACACATGCTTTTCAGTTGTACTGCTATTAAATTATTACATTTCAAAGTTTATAAGTAGAGGAAAGAGCATACTTGGAAATGAAATACAATTTAATTTAGCTCATTATTGTATCCTTTCCTTTTCTTCTTACCTTCACCAGAAAGCATAAAACATAGAAAATGTAGTCCCTAAGGCAAATAATGCAGTTGGAGGCGGAAAAAGGGCTATTATAGCCCACAGATAACAAAACCGAAGATACATGTCAGGGTGGGGTGGGGAGCGGAATTATTCCTGCCAGTGACCTGTATTAGAATATGAATTCATTTCCTGAAAGAAAAAGAGACATAATCAAAACCAGAATGAAGACCATTCTAAAATGTATGTCACTGGATACAATCCTGCTTTGACAAGGAGATAACATGGATTGACAAACTCGGCTTTTTCGTTAATAATTGACAGTGGATGCACACAAAAATATGAGGATGCTGTAGTCAGTTTTATTGAAGCATTGCACATTTGAAATTATTGACTCTCTGTCAGAGTTGGGCATTGACTTGAGTTGCTCCTGAGCTCAACAAAAGTGTTGTCTTGCCTCTCTCTCTCTCTCTCTCTCTGTCTCGTGGTTCTTATAAGAAAGTCACTTCTGCAATTTGAGCAACACAGGATCCTCAGGCTTCCTCCCCTTTTAACTGACCCTGCTGCCTCAGATCTAATGCCAGAGTTATTTGTCTTCTTCTTCTCTCTAGCAGATGCCTTAAAGCTGGGGTCAGCATGAAGGGTAGGGATGTTTTGGCACCTGCTGATGCCCCACACCCCAACATGGGCCACTGACAAGCACCTCCCTCACACTCAGGTCCTCTGGGGAGAATTTACTTCAGTCAGCCCAAATTAGGCTGACAACTGTTACCCAGAGGACCTTTCCTTCTGTCACCCCCAGACTGTGGAATAGCCTTCTGGAGAAGATTTGTCAACTTAACACTGAACCTATCTACACTACTGCTTTAAAATGGTTTATAACAGTTTTAAACCGGTCAATAACGGTTATTAACCAGTTTAAAACTGTTATAAACCGTTTTAAAGCAGTAGTGTAGATAGGCTCACTTTCTCTGAGTTTAAGACCGCTATAAAGACTAGTCTTTTCTGGCAGGCCTACCCAGATGAATTTTAAACCTAAGAATTTAGGATGCTCTGATTATCATTTTAATATTGTATTGAATTTATATGCTCTTTTAATTAGCTTCATGCATTTGTTTTATATTGTATTGTTGTACTAATGTTGTTCCCCACCTCCATCCAAAGGGAGAGGCAGATAAGAAATAAATATATTAGTATTAGTACTGGTATGAGTTGTCTCCCACTGCAAAAAGCAGTCTTGAAGTGACTTACACACACAATAATGAAATCCATGATTATAATAGGAAGAAAGAAAGAAAGTCCATCAACCTATTTCACAGTAGCCCCAGCTGTTTGTAAGGAAATATATTAATAATAAAAAGTGGGAGCGCTAGCACCCCCCAAACAAAACATGACTTCCCATACACAAGTCCAAACGCAAAGGGTGCTCTCCAACTCAGGTTTCCCAAAACCAGCATCCTGAGCTAGAAGTTGGAGGGGTTAGAATCTAGTATCCAAAGCGCAAAACATGTTGTTCTGGCATCAAGAATCTGTTCATAGTAATTATGCCAGGCCTGGCCAATCTAAAGGTTTTATTGTCCCTGACAACCCTTAGGGCTGAGGCTGCACACTCCTATTCTGTCTGGTACCTGAAAAAGGTCTTGGGTCGTTTCAGATGGTTCACAGCTGCTTATTAGGGTAAAACCCAGCTTTAGAACCAAGCTACACTTTATGTTAAATGAGTGATTGCATTAACATATTCCATTTTGTTGTTGCTGTTATTGTTGTTTTAAGAAAGCTGCAAGGGGGTCCGGATCAGAATACAGACTGTGGTGTGCAGGAGTGCCACAGTCCCAATGAAAAGACCCCCACAACACAGTTATAATTTGCTGTGGGAAGGCAGCTGCATTTGGGAAGCTGCTATTGCTGTTAAGGTTTCAGTTCAGGCCCAGGAGTGACAGGAAATCCAGGGGCATCCTAACATGTATTTATTTGCCGTATTTTTATCCTGCTTTTCAGACAATTATAGTTCCCCAAAGTGGCTCACATCAATAAACAGAGAGAGGGAGAGAGCTTACAAACTAAAATGACAAGACACACAAGGGAAGGGGAGCGGAAGGAAAAGGAATAAGAGGAAGATAATTTTTTCAAGGCCAAAATAAACTGGTGAGCTAGAAGCAGTTATTTAAATGCTGTTCAGGTGAGTGTGGTTTTCCTTTGCTGGTGTCCTTGCTCTTCTTCCTTTGGTCAATAGATGGGGCTGGGATATTCTTTCCTTTTCTTTCTGCAGTCCCACACAACTATCAACTGGAGCCCAGTGTACTTTCTGGCAGGAAGGGAAAAGTGAAGCTCTGTTCAACTGCTGCTTCCCTGGCTAATGGATGGGCCAGGTTGGTCTCCCCATTGGCTTGATGTTACTTCTGGGAAGCAGTGGCTCTAGTTCCCCCAGTTGATGGCAGAAGCAAACAGTCTTCTAATGCTCCATATTAATTGGGACCAACCATCTTGCTCTGCCCAAGATCAGCCTTTGGGAGAGTGAAGGCCAATTGACAGCTAATCGTCTTTCCTTATTTTTAAAGAAGGGATATGACATTCAGGAACATTTAAAGTATACTGGCATGCCGGACCAAATGACCTTATCTTGTTCAACTATTCTAAATGTCCTTATTATTTGCGTTGTCTCATGTTTGTATAATTTTAGCTGCTGTGGCAGCGCTGGAGAACCTGTTGAACTTCCAACACAGTTGACATTTCCATTAGAAGAACTGACAACTTTGAAGGTTAAATGACATATAATTGAACCACAAAGAGATCCCTTTCATAAAAATAGAATTTAGCTTCAGTCTTGAGTGACACCTGAGGTCCTGCAGTGTCTGGATTAAAAGTTTCTTATCACATATAGTGATTGTTTTATTTTACAATTCCCTCATAGGCAAAGTAACTGTAGCTTAAGTCTACAATGAAAGAGGTCTATATGAAAAGATGGCACAATTTATTAACCTTCAATATAATCTCCTAGAATACAATGCATACATTTTCAAAACTATGTCTTGTTATATTTGGTTAAAATATCTTAATTTTTCCCACAAGTGCTTTAAAGGGTTTATTTAAAAATGAGGTGTTCTGCTATCATTTTCTCTATGACAGATTTTGCAATATGAGAACAAATGGAAATAATGCACGGGCAGCCTTGACTAACACTGCATTTTGGAGAAATCCATTTCAGTACATTTTTGATCAGGATTTACCCAGTTGGCACCTTCCAGACCAAATATGTACTTGACAAAACCTGTGATCAAAGTCTGTACATTTCCAAGCTTGCAATATGATTCAGATTAATAAAACTGTGTGTGACGGGATGCATACATTTGGGGGGGGGGGGAACCTTCACAAATATACTGTAATCTCTTCCATATATATCTGCCCAGACCCTAGAATCAGCTTCAGTATTCCTTCTCTGGGAATTCCTGCCAAAGGAAGTGAGGCGGGTGGAAACTAGGAAGAGGGCCTTTTCCTTTGTGGCACCCCACTTGTGAAATAAGCTTTCCAGTGAGGCTCGCCTGGTGCCCACCTTGTACTCTTTCCAGTGCCAGGTGAGGCATTTTAGTTTTTTAGCTCTGTTATTTTAAATCTGTTATTGTATCCTACATTTCTTCATGCTGCTATGTTTTGTTGTGATTTGTACTTTTATATTGTAGTTCTAAGATTTTACATTTTATATAACATTTCATGGTGCATTTTGTCATTGTAATTGCTTGGCCTATTGGATGGTATAGAATTCTAATAAATATGAACGTACCAAAATTTGCTGATATTGATATATGGAACAAAAAGAAATTAAGGCGTTGTTGTTTTTAAAAAAATTAGTATAAGCAAAATAAAAACTGACTGCTTTTACTGCTTAGTTTTAAAAACAAATAAATAAATAAATATAAAAAGAAAAATGTCTACATTTCAAAGATGTGCACAATTGATGGCAGACATTTTGGAAAATATGCATCAACAAACACATGAATTTTCATATGAATAGGGGGAAAACCAAAGCTCTTGATCTGATTTGGATTTGAGTCAGAATGAGCTTCAGAAAGGAATTTGGAGAATTTTGGCAAGTTCAAGATTTGCTGATTTACACATCCCTACTGAAGTGACACCAGTTGGCATCCATCTTGGATATCCATCCAAGATCTAAAAGGCACGTATTAAAGGTTGGAGCTGAATTTAGTCATGCATGGAGGAGATCCAATTAAACCCACTGGACTTAAATTAATAATGAATAAATAAAGTCTCACTGATTTCAATGGGTGGGTTTGCTTGATTGGATTTCAGTGGGTCTAACCAGTGGACTTAGTCCAGATCTATCCAATGTGTACAAATGCCATTACCTGAACAAGATAATAAAACTCCTAACCACTAGCTTCTCCTGCCCAGCCTCTGTCCCTCATTTTTCCAGGAATTTGGTTATATTCAGGCTTAGTCATTCTTAGCATAAACTTATTGAAATCAATGAAACGTGTTAGTCATTACTAACTTAAGTTCCATTGATTTCAGTGTGTCTCTGTTAAAGATGATGAGTCTGTCAGGAAAAAAAAGTGGCAATCTTAATTCAGTACCATAAATATGTTTAAATATAAATGGATGCAAACACAGATTTTTAAAACAAAGCACTAAAAGTGGTCAGTTTTGATTTTGCTTATACCCATTTTTTTTAAAAAACCCTGCTCCATTTCTTCCTGTTCCATTCATGAAAAAATTAGCAAATTTTGGTAAGATCTTATTTTTAAAAAATGAACCAAACAAAATTTCACCCATCTTTAACATCTAGACACTCTATAAAAAGGCAGAACATTAGTTTAATCAGAGTACCATGGGCCACCAATGGATTTGGGGCATCAACCAAAATTAGGGTGGGGTAACAAAAAAAGAAATATATAACATAAATTTAAAAGTATGAACACATTTGTTTATTAAAGAACAATTTGTACAAAAATAGGGTTCCTTTTGTGGTGGTATACTTTCACTTCAAAGAGACAGAGAAGAAAGCAGGAATCTTTCCTTATCCAGCTTTTACATGTCTGTAAATGTTCCTCTGGAATAATAGATTCCTACATTTTGAGATCTACTCTAGTAAACATATCCAGTATGGCAGGTCAGAATCCAACATAAATCCAAAAGGAGCATCACTACTCCAATCCTATATATCAAATTTGTGCTGCGGAGATCTCATATATTCTCCTTGTGTTTCCTTGGGTGGCAGATCTGGGGACACCCCTTTAAACCTGATATATCATCCTTCTCCAAACTGGTACCATCCAAACATTTTGGACAACTCCTAGCATCCTTGCTCATTGGTTGTTGGATGAGCTGATGGGAATTGAAGCCCAAAATATCTGGAGGGTACCAGGTTGGAAAAAGCTGACGTTCAGGATGCCTCTGGGTGTCCAACAGCATTCTTTCTCCCTCTTCTCGCATTAACTAACCACAATTAACATTTCCTTTAGATCCTGTGAAATGAACGGGGGAATTGTATCCTCTCCCCATGACCTACCAAGTCAAAACATGGGCCCATAAGCCATATATGGCGGCCCAGACAACACACTTAAGTCCTTTTGAAGCAAATGGTTAGTTTAAACCATGGTTATGTAGCCGCCATGGTTCAGAATGGTTCACATGGCATGCTAAGCCATAATGTTTATCTCCAAATGCTTAACCACCGTGGCTTAGCTTGTCACCTGAACAGGAGCATGAATAAATATATTATTATATAAACTGTACTGACAATCAAAGTATTTAAAATTCCCATTGATGGGGGCCAATATTATAAATAAGCACTCGTATCATTTAATAATTGCCATCAATTCCAGCTGAAAAATAAGGAGTCTGCTTGTTGAAGGTAAAATAAGATATAGGGTTTTTGTATGTTATTCAGGTATGCCAAGTAGAGCCTAATTAAGTGAACAGGAGTGAATATTTCAAACTGGTCAAGAATGTGGTGTAAATGCACTGTTATCAAGCCTACATTACATTTCCTCCCTCTGGTGACTGTATTTCGCTGTGGGGTGAAGTGAGTTCATGTATCAATTAATAAATGTATAATGCATTTTGGGGATGAAAGTCTCTCCATTAATGTAAGATCATTATCATTACTGCAAGAAAGACTATTCTCATAGCCTTTGTAGTCTTGTTGAATTTTTTTTTAAGCATCTCTAAACTTCAAAGTAAGTTTGATCTGACTTTACAGTTCCATTTGCATCCCAAGATAACTTTCAAATAAGTCGCTAAACCTTTTAACCTGGCTGGCTTCCATGGATAGTTCATCTCCTTTCCCTACTCTCTGAAATTGACCTATCATGTAAGCACCGCTTTCTTACTTTGAACGTTTATGTTTGTTTATCATCATAGTACTTTTCTTTTTGTTTTCCTCTGCGTATTCCTCTAAATGGTTTCTGAAGTGGAAGTTTTAAATAAATATTTATATTTATATTCACAGATACACCTGATGGCTCCTAGAAGAATTTTTCAGTGAAATTATTATTACCAGGAAGAGAACTCTCTTTCATTTACATGGTGCTTTGGTGAGCATTGCTCCTGGTCAAGAAAATGCTCAGTGGGTACTTCCTAGTGCAGCCATTCTGCACTTTAACCAGTTCCAGCTTATTATTCCTGATCGTCACCCAATGACTGTCGGTTGCAGCCTGTTGGCTAGCTACTGGGAGATATTTCTTCTCTAGCTCTTCACTTGCATGCCTGTTCATTGTTCTTCAAAGATCTCTTACAAAAGCTCTATAGGACATGTTGACTTAGGCCCTTTCTAAACCTATGGGTGTAGAAGTAGGCTGACCATCTGAAAAGGAGGACAGGGCTCATATAACTTCAACAGTTGTAGAGGAAAGGGAATTTCAGCAGGTGTCATTTGTATGCAATTAGTTCCTGGTGAAATTCCCTCTTCATCACAACAGTTAAAGTTGCAGGGGCCTTGCCTTCTTTTGTATATGACCACTCTAGTATAGTGCCTGCAACTTTCACTGTTGTGATGAAGAGGGAATATCACCAGGAACTAATTGCATACAAATGACACTGGTTGAAATTCCCTTTTCTCTACAACTGTTAAAGTTATATGAGCCCTGTCCTCCTTTTCTGATGGTCAGCCTATGTAGAAGGAGGTAAGGGGGATGATCCCAGACGTACCTGGTTCTGGGATCTTTCTCTTCTTTCTAAACAGGAAGTATGACATCCAAAATTCCTCCCAGGACATTGCTCAGTCACACTCACATTTTTTTAAAAACAGGCCCGAACAGCGCACTTGCACTCCACTGCAAAATGTAAGTAAAAAACAAAACAAAATGGCCCAATATTGGGGGCCCCACTTCACCCCGCCATCCTGGGGATGGTGGACTAGCTCCCCCCTCTCCCCTGATGGGCACGGAGCCACGCGGTGCAGTTCTGTGCCTGTTTCTGGTGCCTGCTTACTTGTGAGTAAGTGAGCACCTGCCTGGATGGGTGCCCACATCTCCTGCGGTCTTAGGACATCATTTGCACGCACAGGGATGGTCACGGTGAAAATTCCCATTGTGGAAAGGGCCTTAGTAATTTTCATATAAGAGGAGGTGATAATATCCTGCCTGCCTACATGTTGAAATCCTTCAGAGAGACCCTTCTTTCTGTTTCACCAACACCTGACTGAACTCAAGAAAAGGCCTTCATAGAATTAGAACTGTTCTACCAAGACATTTTGGGGGCTGTGGCTAAGGATGTCAGAGAAATCCACAACAGATTCCAGTGGATTCAAAATTTTATGAATCTGACCCTTGGATACTGCAGCAAACTAGCTTTTTCTGAAGTCATGCGGATTCCATGGACTTGCAGACTTTTTAAAAAACGTTCTGGGAATTGTATGTAAATACAGTCATGCAAAAATATGAAGGGACAAAAACTGTCCAAAATGCTCTTTTTTTTCCAAAGGCTAAAGCATGAAAATGTTGATTTTGGAGGGGATTTGCTGATTTTTATTACCTGGTTTCAGCGGTTGAGCCTAGGAAGTTGTGAAGAAATGCCATGCATTGAATGTGTTATTCAGATTGGGAGCAATTCCTGGACACTAAGCTAATTAAAATCCTATGTGTGGGAACAAGAGTTGGTGGTACAGACATATTCTATTTTAAGATAGTCATGGATTCTACAAGAGTTCAATTTTAAGGAAGAAAATATAGCAGGTAAACTCAATGTAATAGCATATTACATTACATATAAATTAGGGGTGTGCATCGGATCCGATCCGATCCACAATCCGAATCCGATCCGTCCCAACATTGGAAAATTCCAATCTGATCCGATCCGACCCATCCTCCGATCTGACCCGATCCACCGAGGTCCAATCCGGATCGGAAAAAATCGGCGGATCGGACGCCATTTTGAATGCTTTTCCCCATAGCCTAGTATTGTGTTACAAAAATGCCTATAACTTTTTCATTTTTAAAGATAGAAGGATAAAACTTGGGCACTTTGTAGATGGGTTAGGGGTAGTTATCTGTGAGAAATTTCAGAAAGATTGGTGCAGGCATTTTGTGGCAATTATTTTTTTAATAATGCCTATAACGTTTTCATTTTTAAAGTTCCACACATGAAACTTTGCCACATTGTAGGTGGCACATTGGGACCTATGTGTGTGAAATTTCAGAAACGTAGGTGCTTGCAATTAATTTTAGAAAAATGGGTAGTAGTGGGGTAAATACAGTTATGCCTCCAACTTTTTTATTTTTAAAGATACAAACAGGAAACTTGGGCACATTACAGGTAACACTTTGCTTGATATTTGTGTGAAATTTCAGAAAGCTAGGTCCAGGCATTTAGTGGCTACAATTTTTTTAGATTAAAAGTTACAGAAGTTTTTCCACAGAGGCTTGGGCTGTCAATTTCTCCACATTAGACATACCACTTTGGTTCACATGTGTGATGAATTTTAGAAGCTATGTTTCTGAAATTTCTCCACATTAGACATACCACTTTGGTTCACATGTGTGATGAATTTTAGAAGCATAGCTTCAAGCATGTAGTGGCAAGGTATTTTTGAAACAATGAGGAAAGAAACACCTATAACATTTTTATTTTAAAAGTTAGAAGTCTGAAAGTTGCTCATTTTGTAGATGGGTTAGGGGTAGTTGTCTGTCAGAAATTTCAGAATGATAGGTCCAGGCATTTGGTGGCTACGAATTTTTTAGATTAAAAGTTACAACAACATGGAGTTTTGACAGATAAAAGAGGGAGGGGGAGGCGGGAGAGGGGGGTGCAATTGACAGCCCAAGCCTCTGTGGAAAAACTTTTGTAACTTTTAATCAAAAAATTTGTAGCCACCAAATGCCTGGACCTAACTTTCTGAAATTTCTAACAGACAACTACCCCTAGCCCATCTACAAAGTGAGCACCTTTCAGACTTCTAACTTTTCAAATATAAAACTTATAGGTGTTTCTTTCCTCATTGTTTCAAAAATACCTTGCCACCACATGCCTGGACCTAGCTTTCTGAAATTTCACACACATATCAAGCAAAGTGTTACCTGTAATGTGCCCAAGTTTCCTGTTTGTATCTTTAAAAATAAAAAAAGTTGGAGGCATAACTGTATTTACCCCACTACTACCCATTTTTCTAAAATTAATTGCAAGCACCTACGTTTCCGAAATTTCACACACAGAGGTCCCAATGTACCACCTACAATGTGGCAAAGTTTCATGTGTGGAACTTTAAAAACGAAAACGTTATAGGCATTCCTGGTTATTTATTAAAAAAATAATTGCCACAAAATTCCTGCACCAATCTTTCTGAAATTTCTCACAGATAACTACTCCTAACCCATCTACAAAGTGCCCAAGTTTTATCCTTCTATCTTTAAAAATGAAAAAGTTATAGGTGTTTTTGTAACACAATACTAGGCTATGGGGAAATGCATTCAAAATGGCGTCCGATCCGTGGATCGGACATCCGATCTGCGGATCGGGATCAGATCCGATCCGATCCACCCAACCTCTGATCTGATCCGATCCGACCCCCCAGGTCCGATTCCGATCCGCTATCTGATCCGGGGGGTCAGTGCACATCCCTAATATAAATACCACATTCATTATCTGGAAGGGAGTCATCTTACACTTAGAGCATCATCACATGGGGGAAAAATCATGTTTCCTTACCGTCACTTCTCTGTACTTCATTCTTCCCAGAGGGGAAGAGGAAGTAAACAAAGACCACATGGCCCATTCAGAGACTGTTTTTATTGTGCTGCTTGTGGCACATTCTATTATTATTATTATTATTATTATTATTATTATTATTATTATTTTAAGATGGATTAAAAGGGGTCTATTCTGCTACAGAAAAATGAGCGAAAGGAGCGGGAGGCGTGCGGGAGGCGGACGTCGTCTAAAGGATGCACACACATCCGTAAGTGGGCAGTAGCGAGAGTGTGATAAAACTTTTGAAGATGTGAAGAACTGTCATGTATATAAGTGCTGTTGTGCTGTAATGTTCACTTGGGGGGATCCATCTGGTGGTGGATCTCACTGAGCTTTCATCAGCTTGGTCCCTGGACTTTGCCTCCTTTTTTTCACCAGCTGGCCCACCTCGATCTGCGAGTCTGCCAGTTCACGGATTTTCAGGGTGGGGGCATTTCTGTAAATAGCAATTTGTGCCATTTGGAACTGCAAATTGCATAATTTGCACAAATTTGGGCCTTTATTCGTGCAATTTGCTCAAATTGCAACCCCTGTTTGCCCAAATTGTTATTTACACTTAAAAAAAAAAAAAAAAGACTGAAAATGCAATGCAAGCTGAGTCAGCAATGGACATCCCTTCTCAGTAGGTCTGAGGCCTTGTTTTATTACTGTCAAAGGCCTAAGTAGTAGTTAGTCAATGATGTTATGAAGGAGGATGGTGCTTGTTTCAGGCAAGTTAAATTTTGATTAGTTTGGGAAACATCCGATTTTGATTGACTGGGTATTCTAGCTAGCTGGAAAAGAGCAGTTGGGGAATGACAATTCAGGAGTTGACATTTAGGGATTCAGTTAGAGAATGGATGGTTAGTCAGTGAAGGAGATCGGGTAGTTGATGTGGGTTTGTGATAGAAGGGCTAGGAGAAAGCAGAGGAGAAAGTGAATAGCTAAGGCCTAAATATTAAGCTATTCCTTCTCTGTGTGGTAACCATATGTGGATGGTGAAGATCTAGAGTAGGGAAACGTGGTTTTGTTATGCCAGAAGGCTGCCCAAAGTTCTTACCCAAAGAAATTACATAAGCAAGCATTAAAACCCAGATCAATATCCATGCAGTCAGAAATACAACAGGAGGGACTTTGAGAATCCGAAGAAGACTGTACCAAAGAACTGGACTTTGTTGTGAGTATATTTGGCTGGAGGGAAGGTTCAGGAAATTTGGCCTGAGGTAAAATAAATCGTTAAGAGGCATGTACTAGCAATGTTGTCTCTTGGGTCCTTAAGGAGTGTCATAAACAGTAATAGTAAAAAGTAAATAGTAATATTCCCCTGTATACAAAATATCCCTTTAATAAACTATCACATATAGTAGTTCAGCTTTTCTGGAGTGTTGGTGCCCAACTTATGCCTAAGCTTCAGCCTCTTATATCAAGCTACTAGAAGGCTTTGAAATGTTCAGAAAGAATTGGTGGATGCTGAAAAGGCTCAGCTTGTGGAATTCTGAGGTAGACTGGCAGAGAGTTAGTTAGGCCCTGAAGTATAAGCAATTTGCTAGAAAAATAAGAAACCCCATAGATGAGATTGCCCAGTGATGGAGCAGTTTCCCAAAAGAAGTTATCAACTACTGTAACTTTTCCCTGGAGCATCTGAAGTAGTGTTACTCTAGGTACATTATTAAATGTGTTGGCTGACCCAAGCCAATGACCGGAACTGGGGGGGGGGGGCAGTGATTGGGAGGAGGCTACCAGTGCAGGTGGGAATAAAGGGCATTCAAACGTCAACCTGCCAGTCCTGACTGCAAATGCTCATTTTGTGAAAGCGTGTGCTTTCTTACAAACTCCACCTGTCATTTTTGTTTGAGTCAAAGAGCATCATCAGATGAGATTTTTATCACATGCTCGCTACTGCCCACTTATGGATGTTTGTGTGTCCTTTAGATGATGACGTCCACCTCCTGCACACCTCTCTCTCCTTCTGCTTCTTTTTCTGTCGCAAAATAGACCCCTTTTAATCTGTCTTTTTTTAAAAAAAAAAAAAATGGAATGTGCCTGCCATTTCCTGCTGTGTGCAGGAAAAGCAGCATGATATAAAAAGCCCCTGAATGGGCCACGTGGTCACTGCTGCTTCCTCTTTCTCTCCCCATGTAAAGAGACAGTCGCTATTGTGGGACAGCAGCAAGAGGCCATAGCAACAGTAGGGAAATGAGGAAATCCATCTGTCTGATGACTCTTGAAGAGAACAGGAAAGCATTTCGGGAAGAGAAATGGCATTTGCCTATGTCATACTGTCCCTGTTTTCCCAACTATTCCAACAATACCTGTTCCTACATCAAAGTAAAAGTTTCAAACTTAAGGGGAGTATCTTGTTTTTCTCTGAAATCTCAAAATCCAATCTTGAATTTTGAGGATTATATCATGATTAATGCAGTGTTTTAATGCACACATCCACTCCTATACAGTGGTGAAACACCACACAGAAACCAATTTATTTATTGCATTTATATCCCACCTTTTTTCCTCCAAGCAACCCAAGGAAGCATAGATAATCCTCCTCCTCTCCATTTTATCCTGACACTAGCAACCCTGTGAGGTAGGCTGGGCTGAGAGTCTGTGACTGGCTCAAAGCCACCCAGTGAGCTTCCATGACTGAGTTGGGACTAGAACCCAAATCTCCAAAATTCCAGTCCACTACTGCTTTAAAAGAGTTTTTGAAAATATTGACAACTGTTGGAGCCCACGGCACATTCTATATACAGTTTTCAAACCGTTTTCAAAGTTTTATGCTTCAGGTAGATCTGGCCCAACACTCTAACCATTACATCACACAGGCTCTCTTGATGGAACTATATGCACAATTATACAAAAATCACTTTTTTTGCTGCAATGTATCATCTACATATGCACATTGGTAATGCAGAATGAGGGAAAGGCATAAATAAACTGAAAGAATTGAAAGTTCTAGCAATGCATCAATTGAGAATGCCCAATGCATCAGTCCCACTTCAGAAAGGAGACCCCGTAATTTGCAACTCCAAAATCTGAGGAGAAATGCAGATGGGGAGAATTTCTGAGATGGACAACAATGTCTGGCAGAAATTGTACTAAATTTGAATATAGCTGTCCATTGCAAACTAGACAAATTCATATACCAGATTGAGTGATTAGGAATTTTACAATGTCAGTAGTATTTGTTAATCATTTTATTGTTTTTATTATGAATGTTTGCCACTCCAGGTGCCATTTGTTTAGCAGAGAATGTAATATGAAAGTATGAAATAAATGATTATAAAGAATCTCCCCTTTCCTTGCTTCTTGCACAAGATATAGATATAGATATAGATATAGATATATTATCCCTTTATCCTGGCAATTTGTTTTGCTTTATTAAATTATTCTGTCTTTGTATATGGCAATGTCTAGGCATTATCCAGGATGAATGGATTTTAACCTGAGGTGTGGACAGTTCATGGAGAATCATATTTTGCTATAAATTTTAGGGAATAAACAATATTGTTGTGGTATCATGTGATATGGCAAACTTTGGACATCTAACAGTCAAAGCTCTGGAACCTCACCTCTGATTGGCTTGGGGACATCTACCCAGAAGGCAATGAGGATAGGCTGAGCCAGCTTCTAGTTTCCCCCTATTTCTGTTGTCCTACATGCATCTCCGCCTAATTGCAGTTTACTCTTACTGATTATCAGAATATCCTTCTAGGCTTATTGGCATGCATTGTGGAAGCAGAACATCAGTTTTCTGAGCTAGAACCATAGGGGTACTAAATCCCAAGCAGCAAAGAACAGTAATAGCATTCAGAGTCTTAAAGCTGAATTAATTGATTTGGATAGCTGTACATGGCAGTGTAAAATCAGGACTATGGTGTCTCTGAGGGGGCAAAAAGAGATAATCCCTCAAAATGTGCTACAATATTCTTGAGTTACTCTCTCTACTATAATGTAGTATCGGATGGACTACATTATAAACCTACTAGTTCCTGGTAACAGAAATTAAGGCATATAATAGTCATGGAGATTGTTATGGAGTGCTTAGGTTGATGTTGCCTTGCAACCAAAAATCTTACTTCTCCCAGACAAAACAAAATGGCACCCAAAGACAGAATTCTAGAGAGAAAGAAACAAAGTAAGGGATGTTTAGGAGAAAGGAACTACTTTTTCACTGTGAAAACTAAAGGTTGTTGGATAAAATTTGAAACAATTAACTCTGTCTTTTCCCTAAGCCATATCATGCCATTTGGTATTCCAGATTAATCAATTTAGTTTGAAGACTATATTGCTGTTTTTGCCAGCTGGGTATGAAATATAGTGGAAATCTGTGAGGTATATGTCAATAAACCTTTAAAAGAAGCCTGGATGACAAACCACATTAGAATATTGTGTTGAATATAGACCCTCACATGCTTCTGAACTCCCATGTTTAGTTGTTGTACCACACAGAGCCCAACAAGTACAGGAAGCCAATAACAGAGAATCTTCAGAATGCAAAGCAAGGTTTCCTTGCTGGGTTGCAGCATTAATTTCGACAATGTCAGGAGTGATTTGCTGTTGTTCTGTTTGATGGAATGGCAGAATTGGAGTATGTGTGTTTTAATCTTCATTCTATTTGAGCATGAATTTATGGGAAACGGTAAGCTTTAACTTGGGTAAGAGCCCCTCAAATTCCATGTCACAGGGGCAGGCAACTCACCATTGGCTATGCAGGCCAGGGCTGATGGAAATTGTAGGCCAAAACATCTGGAAGGCTATACATTGCCCAACCTTGCTTTCAAGGAAGTAGGAAGTAGAAAGCCTTCCATAGTTGCCTGTAGCCTACATCTGATGAAAAGCACACCATTTTCATTACCAAATATAACGTAACTGCTGTCAAAACAATGTCTAGAAATAATTTCAGCACATATCATTTCAATACCAGCTTATGCATCCATAGCTTTATTGTTTTGTTTATATGCTGACTTTTCTCCATGGCGCTGAGGACAACAATAAAGAAATTATTAAAAGAGGAGGAAAGACAACTCCCAATGCACTCTAAAGGGTCAATGTGACGTTAACAACCACTAAACCAGTCCTTCCTCATATTTCTCCCTATACTATTTTCATGCTTGAAAGTCCAAACTCACAGTTGCAAGTTAGGCAATGTTGCAGAAGCCAAATGTCTCCAGCATTTGATTGCCATCACACTAGTATTCAACAACTGAGAAGCTTGCATAAATATGTTTAGCACAATCAGTGCCCTATCTTCATATGCATAGCTTTCTGTATAATTTAGCCATAAAGTTATGGACAAATATAATGCCTCTCGACTTCTTCCTTTTTACCTTTGAAAATGCTAAATAACCTGGGAGTAAGATTGAATGGAAAATTTGGAAATCCTAACTGCTGTCCTCTGAAACCATGGCATGAAATAAGCCATTCGTAATCCGATCAAACTGAACAGTTGTCAATATGGCTTTTTCAATATGTCTTTTCATTATGATTCCTTTAGTAAGAGAGCCATCATTCTGCCTAGCCATAAATCACTGGTAATTATGAGAAATTTATCAGGGAAACATTGAAGATATTGGATTTTTCAAGGAACAGAACTTTTTTTTTTTTTTGCATAGCTTCAGTTTTATGTCAGTATTTGTCTATGTCACATTTATGGCCATATTCTGATTTGTATTGAATTATAACGGGTATTGCATAATATGATGTGGAGATCACAGACCATAACTTTGAAGCATAGATGGCAGGCGAAATATAAACATTATTGTTGAACATATGAATGCATCAACTTTTTGCTAGCCAAGATTTATATTATAAAAGAAGTTCTACATCTGTTTTGTATGGCCTGTTCCTTAAACCAATAAATAAATAAATATCCATTTCATTATTATTCAGAGATTAAAAAAGGGGAGGGGAGAAAACAATAGTCTTTTCAACATCATTCATTCATTCCAGGAATGTCAGAAGTGACAGCTTTTTAATGTTTGATTCATTTGCTTTCTAAACCAATCAGCACCAATGACATAAGGATAAAGCTTCAAGGAATAGATGGGCATATTAGATCATTTTAGCATTCACATGTAAAATAAAATAGAGTAGTTATTGTACCATTTCATGTTGGTTTCTGTTGATGCCTTGCACTATAGCCCAGGTTACACAGGTCTGCTATGATCCAATCTTGAACAGAGGCCTGAATAGGTCAGGCTTTACAAAAAAAAAACAAAAAAAAACCCAGACATGAATTGATCAGCACCACAGAACATTCCTAGTAGTGCTGGGGCTAGAAGCCAGGCAGGCTTGTCTATATGTTGCTCTAATAAGGAGCAGGCAAGACTGGACATTAAACAAGAGTCTGGCTGTATTTAGGCTGGTTGGTCACACCTCCATACTGACTGAGGCATTAAAAAAAAAAAAGGACATGGCTTATTTTAGCAATCTGAGCCTGTGATGAGTGGCTGTGACATGCTTGTTTCCTCACAGCCTAGGTCCTCAGAGTCTGAGAATGCTGATGCAAACTCCTCTAGATGCAGTAGAGCTGTTCCCTGAATGCTTTCTGGGGAACTGGGTTCCAGGCAGCGTGATGCCTTTTTGTATAGGGTGACTATATGAAAAAGACAGGACTCCTGTATCTTTAACAGTTGTGTAGAAAAGGGAAATTCAGCAGGTGTCATTTGTATGCATGCAGCACCTGGTGAAATTATGCATGCAGCACCTGGTGAAATTCCCTCTTCATCACAGCAGTTAAAGCTGCAGGAGCCCTACCCTCTTTTATATCTGATCGCTCTACAAAAACAAAGCTCGCAATCAGAATGAGTTTTGAGATGGAATTCAGAGATCTTCAGTAAGCTCAGGTTTTGCTGATTCACATATTCCTATTTGTGGGCCCTGCAAAATCTGCTCTGGAGGGTTGCCAACCTTCTCGAGCAAGTTGAGGGATGGGAGGTAGGGGTAACAAAAAATTCATTCAGCTTGTGGATGCCCACACTATTGGATACAATAATTAACTTTTCATTTTATATATTTTTTTCTGAAATGGTATTAGTTTATTCTTATTCATGTGACTTTTAATTCATGTTGTGAGCAGCCTCAGAAATAAAGGTTGAGAAGGGCGCTAGAAATATCTTGAATCAAATCATCAACGTCATCATCATCAAGCAAAGCAAAAGAATCCCCACCCTTGGATCTATCTTAAATGTAGAATGTGTTCATTGCTTTTACTTCTCTAATAGACTCCCTTTTTAGTTATTTTACTTAGGCATTCCTTTCTCTGATTTGTACCACTGTACATAATTGGATTACTGGACCAGAAGAATTTCAGTAATGAATCCTCTTCTAGCCACTAATGTTTTAACATAAAAGTAGTAACTAGAAACTTAAATGGGATTCATTTCACACATGTACGGTGTAAAATTCTGCTTTACCTGTAGTGGAAGCCAGCTGGGAATACTTTTTTTAAGAATAATATCCTGTATTTAAGGAACTGAATTTGGGGAAATGGCTTCTACCTTCAGTGATTCAATTGCTGCACATAATGCATTATTTTTACCCTGACTTGACTACAGCTGGTACAATGGGAATTATTTTAGCTACAATTAGGGCTGTTTGAGGAATTTGATCTTTGTGTATTCCTTTATGTAATGACCTGATAAACACCTTTTGGAGTAAACTGCAGACTGTCAATCAGCATTTAGCTGCCCATGGGATTTTGCATTTCTCTAAATGTTGTGTGCAGTGAATACATACTTTCAGATAAAATGCTAATTTAAATATGTGTTTATTAAAATGTATTTGAAAGGTATTTTTTTTCTCAAATTCAGGATGGAATTACAGGTTAAAAATACCATATGAAAATGAAGTAGGCCAGCTACAGAAGAATTCATCCATTACAACTTGAAATATTTTTTAAAAGGACTAGTGTGGACATAGAAACTCCGATGTACACATATCACCCTGCAATGTTTGGGATTATAACCCTAATATGGAAGCAATTGATCCATTCGATAAAGTAGCACTACACATGATGTAATCGACAACACTTACATTTGGAAAAATACCAGACATGCTTTTGCTTCAGTAATTTATTTACCATGAAATTGCATGAATTATCAGAAGTTTCTGCCTACTTCATAAGCACTTGGTGTTTCCTGTTGACCTCAGGAATTGGGGGCAGATGTTGCCTCCCTTTGAAATGTGTTCCCAAATGCAGCCTATTTAATTTCTCTCATAAAATGAACACATTGGTTTCTATAGCAGGAAATAAATGAGCTTCATTGGGGACACTATTTTTTTCATGGAGTGGAAAGGAAATTTGCTCCCCTGCCTCCTGACACTGTTGACGCAACATCAGTGTTTCCTTGAGAGTAGAAATTCACTTTCTGCTATCAAAATGAATGAGTCACTTTGATGGGTAATTCATTATAGCTGCCTCTTCTTACCTTCCAGCTTTAGTGGCAGCTAGGATTACCCTTTCTTTCCATGGGTTCCCCTCTGCCATGCTTTCCATTACTTCTGAATTCTAGTTTAACTGGAATTAGAGCCTCTCTCTCTCACACACACACACATACACAAACACCCCCCTATGTTATTGATGTAGATGTGCACATTGAAGCAATATTATGGGGGGAGATCATAATGTAATTGTACATATGATAGCAAGGAAATTCTTCGTGTTCCTCAACCCTTATCTGCATTGACTCTTCTGTTTGGAAGTCACAGTAAATTATGGCTTTAGATTGAGGCATGCTGGCACCAGGCTTGATGGGGCCTGGGGTAAGGTGCCCTCCAGCAGCCTTCAAATAACTCCCTGGTGCCCCCCTCAAACTTACCAGCAGTTATATGGGGACAGGGACAGCAGCAGAGGGGATGGGTAAATAGCCCCAACCTGAATAAGTCATTGGAGATAAATAAACATATCATCTGCAGTGCCTGGTCCAGCATTAAACATTAACTCTGGAATTGGAGTCTCTCTCTCTCTCTCTCTCTCTCTCTCTCAATGGTTCCTCATCAAACTGGAGGGAGGTTCTGAGTGAGGTGCCACAGATCACTGCCCTGTACTCTTTAACATTTTTATTAATTACTTGGAGGAAGGGGTAAATGCTCACCCTTCTGCTAGCCAAATTGGGTAGGCACAGCTACTTCCAGCATGGAGATAACCATGTTGTACCTGCCTCCCTTATAGCTGTTAAAGATGAGGCGCCTGTCAGAAGAAAAAAAAATGGCAGCCCTAATTCAGCAATAACATAGTTGAATACACAGGGATTCAAACCCTGGCTTTTTAGAGTCAAGAGTCAAGCACTCAAAGAACTGTGCCAGATTTGGCAAGTTTTAGTTTTGCCTACATTTGATTTTGTAAAATCTCAAATCTGGAATTTTGGAAAAAAATCTTGTCAAAATCAAACTGATTTGAAATGTTCACTTACCCCTCATTGCATCAGGAGAAGTATAGGTTCAGAATCACAGGAAGTAACAGTTCCATTCTGCTCTGCCCTGGTCATATCTCACTTCAAATACTGTATCCAGTTTCGGACACCACACTTTGAGAAGGATTCAGATAAACTAGAATGAGTTCAGAGAGGAGCAACATATATGATTGGGGACTAGAAACTAAGTCCTATGAGGAAAGATTGAAGTAACTGGGTATGCTTGGCCTTGAGATGGAAAGATTGGGGGATATGGTAGCACTCTTGGAGTACCTTAAAGGTTGTTACACAGATGAGGGCTTCAACCTGTTCTTTAACAGCCAAGACTGTGGGTCACATAATATTGGACTGATTTCAGTTGAACATCAGGAAAAATGTTGTAACAATGAGAGCAGTCAGACAATGAAACCAACTGCCTAGAGAAGTGGTGGGCTTTCCATCACTGGAGGCATTCAAGCAGAGACTGAACAGCTGGGAGTGCTTTAAACTGGATTCCTGCACTGAACAGGGTGTTGGACTCGGTGGCCTAAATGGTCCCTTTCAACTCTATGATTCTATGATTCTCTTTACAGGGCTCGGCTGTAAAATGAAAGAGTTGTTTCTTTTAGCAGTAGGCCAACATCAACTATGATCAATCCCCCAGAGTATATGGACCTCAGCATTTGCCTGACCATGCTGGGTGATGATGCTGGGCTTATAAAGTAGTCAAGGCATGGTCAGGAGCATGAAAACAAAGTAGGAAGTATTTAAATGAGCTACTGTACAGATGTGATCATAGAATAGTACAGCTGGAAGGAGCCTATAAGGCCATTGAGTCTAACCCCCTGCTCAATGCAGGAATCCACCTTAAAGCATACCTGACAGATGGTTGTCCAGCTGCCTCTTGAATGCCTCTAGTGTGAGAGAGCCCACAACCTCCCTAGGTCATTGGTTCCATTGTTGTATTGCTCTAACAATCAGGATGTTTTTTTTTCTGATATCCTGCCAGAATCTGGCTCCCTGTAACTTGAGCCCATTATTTCATGTCCTGCACTCTGGGATGATTGAGAAGAGACCTTGGCCCTCCTCTGTGTGACAACCTTTCAAGTATTTGAAGAGTGCTATCATGTCTCCCCTCAGTCTTCTCTTCTCCAGGCTAAACATGCCCAGTTCTTTCAGTTTCTCCTCATAGGGCATTGGTTTGAGACTCCTTCACAGAGTGTAGCATTGATGCATGAGGGTGAGGTAGCAACATAAGATCTTTGTTTGTGACAAGGGAAAATGAAATTCGTCCTGTGACTGCCTGAGAGCTGCAGGTAAAAACAGGACTGATGTGATCAGAGGGAGAAAGGAAATTATTTAAGAAGATATTAATGCTTGGCTATGTGACAACAAAGTAGGTCATAATAGTCTACACATACTCAAGGGCTGTTAACAATAATTAATTATTAATATTTTCATTATTATTAATGGTTTAGCATATTACCTGCGGGAACAACTAGTAACAGGATGCATTTTAAAAACCAGAACATTTACAGTTCACACTTCCAGCCTGTGGAATATATTAGATGCTTCAGGAGAGTGGTGAACATCTGCTGTCATGAGATTTTTAAATTACAACACAGAGAGAGAGATCCATGAGATTTATTGTAAGCTTAACTTTATGCAGTGGATACAGCCCCATATTCCATTCCAGAGCCCACTGTGTCTTCCAAAGTGCACATGAAATTTCTGTGCACACAGGCGACTCAATGCATTTCAGTGGAGGGAAACAGGGTTAAAACAGACCTGAACAGTGAAATGAATGTAGAATGACTTGTGAGTGAGACATCCTTTAGCATGGACAATCAACTGGTTTGAGCAGATTATCTGTTCAACTGGGAATAATTAAACTGCAGATGTTCCTTTGGCCACTCCATAAAAAGCCTAAATTGGACTCGGAGGATATCAACAACTGCAAGCCAGTAGCCAACATCCCTCCAGGGCAATGTGCTTGAGTGGCTTGTTGTTGGTCAACCCCAGGCACCCTTGAATGAAACTTGTTGCCAGGTTCCATTTTAATCAGACTTCAGGCCCAGTTTTGGAACGGAAACTGCCTTGGTCGCTCTGTAGGATGGACCTCTCTGTGGCTTTTGATACAATCAACCATGGTATCGTTCTGGATAGGTTCTCTAGGTTGGGAGCTGGAGGCACTGCACAGTGGTCCCACTCCTACTTGGATGAATGATTACAGAAGGTGGTGCTTGGGGATTATTGCTCTGCTTTGGCAGCTATATTTTGGGGTTAGGGTTAATTAAGACAAATATTTAGTTTACATGGGACAGAGGTATCCAAATGAAGGCATAATTCTGCTGTCTTTTGGAGATCTTCATTTTAAGAATTGAGATTGTGGCTTTGTTTCTGTCATAGCTGACACAATTTCTCTTATTCTGACCTGCAGCATAACATTCTTGATCCTGGACCAATATTTTTTTCTGATATTTTGAAATAACCTTTAAGAATCACATTATGTGGTCACTGCTCTTATCTGCTCAAGTTCATCTTGTGAAAATGCTCAGTGTGTTCTGTGCTAGTTTCCACACCTCAGTTCTGACCCTTAAAATTTCTGTGATTGTACCATGTATTCTTCATCAGTCATAGGTATTTGGAAGAGCAAGAAATAAAACAAGAATAGGGGCACATTGCAAATGTTATATGTTCGAGCTTACAGACAACCAGAATCTGAAAAAAGGGGGGGTTAGGCGAACTTACCTTGGGTGAATTTGTTATTTCCACGGATAATAATGAACTCACCCATGAAAGTTCTGACAAGAGTTCCCCCTTGAAATGAACTATTGTTCTGCATAAACAAGCTTATGCTCATGCACAATATCCAAGTGCATCATGGAAGCTGTAGTTTGGAAACACATAGTGTGTCATGAAGCCCTGTGCCACCACATTATGTACCCCCTTCTTGATTGGTTTTTTCACGTGGCCTCAAGCAGAAACACTCCAATCACCAGTAGCAGTAAGTGAAGTATATGTTTACTTACCGAACAAAAGAAAGTGTTTCATGAACAATGACACCCCAAATCTGATTCGCAGAGAGTAAGGAAGAAAGAGTGTGTGTTGAGTCTGACTTCATGAATAGGAAAACTAGCCAAGTGTTAGAAGGAAATGGAGAAACAGAATGTGTATACACCTATCTTGCTATTTCTGTGAATGCAATTGGTTGTAGGGAAAAGTGACATCATCACAGTTTAACATAAGCAAGAACAGAGTTAATTGAAACAACTCCCCATATGCATGAAAATGCCAACGGAAAACTGGAATAACCTCTGGCTCCTTATAAGGTTTCCCAGTGGGATAAGGCAGAAGAGGTGGAATAGCTCATCCTTGGTGGAGCAGCAGTCTCTCCCCTGAAGATGCACCTCCACATTTCCCCACACATTCTTAATTTGTGAATTGCATCACAAAATTCTGAAATGTGTGAATATCGCCATATACTTGCATTCTGGTTCATGATAGTTTGGGGACTGCAAATTTGGTAACTTCACATTAAAATGCACAAACAAATTTCTCACCAATGCCTACTAGCTACATCGATCCCACTCTAATGTATGATTGTCATATAAATCACCCACAAGCTGTGGTTTTATAGGCATGAGAATATACACCTTTCAGCTCGTCTTGAATGCTGGATCTCTTACAGCTGCCAAGGCAATTTGCTTGGTCAAAATATTGTCAATAAAGCCACAGTTTGGGGTTTTCTCTCTCTCTCTGTCCCAAGGACATGTTCAATTTTCATTCGCCATCACTTTACATTAAGCACAACCAAGAGACATTTACAAAAACAATTAACAAAGAGAAATGCACATCCCCACGCCCAATTGGGTGGGGGAGGAAAGTTGTGTGTGCGAGGAGAGGTGGAGGCTCGCTATTGGTGGCCTCGTATGGTGCCACTGGGTGGGGCTGGGTCCGGGGCTTAAGAGCCGGGTAATGTACCCACCCGGCATTCTTTCTCCTCGCGCAGCTGGCTCTACCCTGCAGCTTGTGGGGTTGGAAGGAGCATGGAAGGAGCGTGTTTAGGGCGAGCATGCAGGCCGCAGGAGCGGCCTTGTGGGCTCAGCAGACCCACAGGACGTCTGCTTGCAGCGGAGATCTAATCTAGCGCTGGAGGAAGGAGGCTTCAATGGGCCAATCAGCCCCAGGTTTGCGGGAGGGCCAGCTGGTCTTCCCGAGATTGTGCTGTGCGAGCATCTCAGCACTAGGAACAGGAGTCATGGGGCCTGCAGGCTCATAACGAGGGGTGAAGGGCCGGTTGGTGCGCGGCCGCACAGTGCCCCTCGTGCGTCGGCTGATGCTGGCCTTGCCTGTTTGTTCTTGAGGGCTGCAGCTGTTCTGGGGGGTGGGTGGCTCCTGGGCATGGGAGGAGGTCTGCTGTCCAATGACGCAGATGACCCACGGAGTTCTGTTTGGCCATTTAGCAGCGAGCCCCGGTGTTTCCAGCAGTAGGGGAGGCGTTTTAGGGTCTGCCATGCACGCGGCATCTGGGGCCTCTAATACGCAGAGCAGCCGCCATTGGGGGGCTCTGCTTAGAGACCTGTTGAGTGCCAGGGACTTCGGGCAATTCTGCTTGTAGCATAAAAAGCAGGACACGGGGGCTGTTTGCTTGAGGCTACTGCCTCTCAGGTTGTCTTAATCCAAGCCAGCCCAGTGTTCTGGTTATTTTAGGGTGGGAATATTTTTGCAGTACTTCCATATAACTGCATACCAGTGCATTATTTCCTTCTTCCTTATTGTGCCCGGTTGTGGTTGAAGTGTTAGACTGGGAGTCACTTGGTCCAAATTTTAGTGCAAAATACCACCTAAGAAGGGCCAATAATCTGACATAGCTTTCGATATTCCCGATCACTCATAATTAAGAACAGATGAGGTTGCCAACAAGTCAGGTAATAACCTGCCAGTTTATTAGGGCAAGCACTGACAGCTTGGCTTATTCAGACATGATGTGGAAGAATGCCTGTGTGGTAGCCTGGCAGAGCTCCGCCAATGGGCACGGACACTGCACTGCTAGTAGGAAATGGTCACCTAGGCGAGTAGAAGGCCATTCTCTGAAGTGCCATACGTGGCACCTACCATAGGCATGGCTGCCCACATTTTTGTGGGAAATAGCGGGAATTTTTCCCCATGATGGCATATAAGGAGTGGACATAGCCCAGTGGAACAGGGTGCCAAGGCAGTATAGCCAAACTCGGGGAGTTTAAATTCGCTTTGCGAGGTAAACTTTCTTTTGTTTTGACTCAAATAGTTTTTGTTTTTCTGGTTCTGGCAGGAGCAGTTTTCACATATGGCTGGATAATTATGTGTTTCTCTGCTTTTACATTCTAGTAGGGTTTTCACCTCGTATCACGGAAGATTCTGCTATGTTGCTTTGGGGAAATGATGGCGTATGTCAAGAAGTTCTTGCTCCTGGCCCGCTGGAACACGGTGGAAGCTTCAGGTTTTCTGCGCACATGACTGTGACAATTAGGGTAACACAACCATTCTCAGGTAACAGTTCCCCGAGATACCAATTCATCACATTCTAGTTTGGGGAATACTACATACTGTAATCTAGGAACAAGATGTCTAGCCAGGCCAGGCCTAAGCGTGCAACCATATGCACACAGCATATTTTACTGAGCTGGAGGGAGAGCTTCCTGCTCACTTTTTAGAAAAGAGCTTTGATTGAGATGATATGCCAACATACAATTGTTGGGCAGACTTGGCAAGTGTTATGAGCATCTCTGGCTTGCCTGTTCATTACCAGGCTCAATGTGAAGGAGGGTAACGTCCACTGAGGCCTGAGTATAACCCGGAGAAAATTCATAGAGAAACTTGGGCGACTTAATCCTGCCACATAAGCTTTTCTTGGGCTTCAGTGACATTGAGAGTTGTTGCAGCCACAGCCGGAGCTAGAATAACATTGGCCAGAGGGAGTACCCACCTCACTGTTGCGGCATTGCAAGTAATCATTGGCAAATCATTTTAGTGTAAAGGCATCATGCTGGCCAGATTACGCAGACAATACGAATCGTTCGAGGGCCATCAGCTTGGGTATCTTGACTTTCCACAGGAAAGGAGAGGGACTTCATTCAGGTGGAGTTTTCCCTTATAGTTTTAGCTTGCAACGACGCATATGCTATTATTATCTGGTTGATTATTAGGCTGGGCCAACAGTATTAGTTCAGACATACACACTAGGGGTGTGCACTGGATTGGCTCCAATCCACGATCCGGAGCCGATGCAGGGGAACTCGGATACAATTATCCAATTTCTGATCCCCCCTCTGGATCGTCCGATATTTTCCAAACCGGTCCGGAAGGATCTGATCCGGTTTAGGAAAAATCAGAGGATCGGCGGGCGCCCGATGGAAGCGAACAGCGGGGGAGGGGCTTAACTGGCGGGATTGTCCGCTTCCATCAGCGGGTGCTTGGGGGCACCCGCTGATGGAAGCGGACAGCGGGGGGGGGGCTTACCTGGCGGGGAGTCCTCCTCCCATTGCCAGCTGAAAACTACTGCAAACTAGGCCTCGCGGCTTAGTTTACAGGAGAGCCCGGCAGCAGCAGATGGCAGCGGATGGGCCCAGTATGTAAGTGGGATCACGAGGAGGAAGGGGGGCCCCACTTACCTGCCGGGGCTGTCCGCTGGTGCCCACAAGTAAGGAGTGTGAAGGGGAGGAGGGGGCTTATCTGCTGGGACTTACCTGGGGGGGGCTGTCCACTGCCATCGGCAGGCACCAGTGGGCGCCCGCCAATGGAAGCGGACAGAGGGAGGGGGCTTACCTCCCGGGGCTGTCCGCTGCCATCCGCTGCCGCCCGGGCGGCAGCGGGTGGCAGCGGAGGGGCCTCGGCAGGTAAGGAGGATCGCGAGGGGGGAGGAGGGAGGGGTGCCCCACTTACCTTCCTGGGATGTTCGCTCCCCTCCACTCCTGTCCGCTACTGAGAAGCAGGCTTCGCAGCCTGTCCCTAGGTAGCGCGCCAGTTGATGTAGCGGCCAGGAGCGGAGGAGAGCAGATGTCCCATGCAGGTAAGGAGTGCCAGGGACAAGGCTTACCTGCCCGGGCGGCAGTGCATGGCAGCGGACGGGCCCAGTAAGTAAGGGGGATCGCGAGGAGGGAGGGAGGGCCACTTACTTGCCGGGGCTGTCAGCTGGTGCCCACGGGCGCCAGCGGACAGCCCCGGCAAGTAAGGAGCACGAAGGGGAGGAGGGGGCCTATCTGCCGGGGTCGTCTGCTGCCATCTGCTGGTGCCCGCGGGCGCCAGCGGACAGGAGCAGAAGGCCCCTGCAGGTAAGAAGTATGAAGGGGGGAGGGACAGGGAGGGGGGAGTTAGGCCCCCACTCACCCCCCGTCGCCATTTTTCCCCATAGACTTGCATTGGGGGAAAGTTTTCATTCCCCCAATGCAAGTCTATGGGGAAAAATGGCGGCAGATCCGAAAATTGGACATCCGATTTTTGGATCGGGATCGGGTCTGATCTGATCCAGGGGACCTCCGATTTTGTTCCGATCTGATCCGTAATAAAATTGGAGGTCTCGATCCGGTCCCGATCCGATCTGGGGGTCTGTGCACACCCCTAATACACACTGCCCTCATACAGTCCAGAGATGTGGATATTAATTCTCGGAGTGTCACATCTGTGTTCATTACATGAAAGAATGGCTTTAGTTGGCAAGCGATGCCTGGTTGTCATCCAAGGTCTGTCAGCTTGGGTGTCTTGACTTTCCACAGGAAAGAAGAGGGACTTCATTCAGGTGGAGTTTTCCTCTATAGTTGTAGCTTTCAACAATACATACGCTATTTTAATCTGGTTGTTTATTAGGCTGGGCCAATGGTATTAGTTCAGACATACACACTGCCCTCAAACAGTCCAGAGATGTGGATATTGATTCTCGCAGCATCACATCTGTGTTCATTATATGAAGGACTGGCTTTAGTTGGCAAGCGATGCCTGGTTGTACCTTCCGGACAAGAGTTTGTGATCGTCCTCCCCTGGGGTAAGGGCATATTCAGAGTTCGGCCAGTAGCACTTGAGGAGATGTGTGAGCTTACAATGAATAGGCCAGGATGCAACCCCTCAGACATCTGCTTCGGGCCCCGTGCTCTAAACATACAGTGATCTCTTGCCTTCAAGGGATAAATATTTTCTGTAGTGGCCTATTCCCATAGACCTTTCGTTGTCTTTGGGTGTCTCACAAATGTGGACTTTGGCCAGAATTATCCCTAGTAAGATGCTGATCCGGTCCCCTTTTGATTAAGGGTTGGGCCCCCCTGCTCACTGATACCTAACCATATCAGTGAATTAGCAAATATTTCTACAATAAGACAGCACCATGGGTCCTTATGCAGGTGCAGGGAGTACATCATACGATGCAGCCTTGACGAGGAGGCTTTTGCAAGACTGATGCCACCCTGGCTTAGATGGGGGGTGTCTTTAAGGGGTGGTCTTAAGCGAGGCTTCTGCCTGAGTTATCTCTGGTAGCATAGGGACTGCATCTTAGAACAGTCACGTACTGCTGGGAATCCGGAAGGGGGCTTAACGTCATGGGGCAATTGAAGTTTTCCTGGTGGAGTGTTCCTACGGCCACAGCACCCGGCTTGCATGGATCAGAGTGCAATGGTTTGCTGAGGGTATCCTGAGTCTTTAGTTTACATGCCCATCCATCCTTGAAAGCTTAATAGTTGTTATCTTCTCAGATCAATGAAGATGTGCAACTGTCACACCAATCTTCAAATGGGCTGTTATACCAAGGACAGCTGTGCGACAGATACCGTCCACATTGCCCCTCCAAGGTTTGGTCTATTGCCCCACCCCATATGGATGCTTGTGCAACGATGCATGGGGGCTGTATGAGAAGCCTGGAAGTGACATGCTTGTGCTGTCTCCCGGATACCCACATGCATAGGCCTGCGATTGGCCTGCAATAGTGAGTATGCAGGCTTGCTAGATTCCCAGAGCCAGGAGGATGGCATGTACCACGTGGGCAGTGGCCCTGAACTACGAGGTGATCCTGCCGAATCCTTGTTATTGCGAGAGTGATAACCTGGGTCACTCGTGCGGTTACTCGTTAAAACTGAGTACTTTGGTCTTGTCAGATCCCCAGTGCGTGCTAGGTGGATTGGCAGGTACCCGAATTGTGATGCGATCATGCTCGATGCAAGTAGGGCATGGATCATGCATGCGTTTACTGAAGGGCATGTACCCACTTTGGGGGTGCCATGAAAAAATTAACAGAAAGTAGGAAATCTAATGACTTATTCCTGGCCCAGCGTAGTAATTGTCAGGTACTGTAAAATACACAGACTTAACACATGGCAAGGAGCAAGCCCTGCAACAGATCAAAGGCAAGAGCTACAAGAATTGCACAAATGGGGATTTGGTCTTGCATTCTGCCCAGAATAAACTGGAGGGCTGGCAATGACCATAGAGCCTTGGAGAAGGCTAGGAGGAGAGTAAATAGTGAAATATTTAATCAATTCAACAGAGACTAGATTATTTAATACAATCTGTTTCCAACAGGCTGGATGCGATAGAAACATCTTCCAGCCAGTCTACAGCAATCCTGATCAATCCATTGGAGAAATCTAGGCTCCCCAAGGCACAACGGGACTACAGGCGCGAACCTCTGTGGATCCCCAGGTGCTGGCAGGTGTGCCCCTCACAACACATGGACCAGATTGCTGGATAAAGCAAACTCCAGTGGTGTGATCATCTGTGGACACAGCATGGTCTTCTGGGCCGGTGTGCATCTTGCTCTAGTTTGGGAACTCAGCTCAGACTGAGCTAATGTGCATCCATTCTTTGGTTAGGTAGACGCGGCATGCAGTGGGAGCACCTTCTCACTTTATTCAACAGCGTGCGAATCTTCCCCCTTCACAAATTCTGGTTATCCACCTTGGGGGAAACGACCGGGGCTTGCTCAAGGGCAAGGCCCTGATTTTACAAGCGGCTGCCAATTTTAGAATCATTTGGCAGCATTGGCCCAGCGTTACCACTGTGTGATCTTGCTGATGTCCCAGGATTGCCTGGAGAGAGGGTAGCGACCCTCTTGCTTTGGAATAAGCTTGTAGGGAAGTGAATTCCGAACTATACAAGGAATTGCTCAAGCATGGGGGTGCCCGGCGTTCCCATTGTATGGTCTGCTAGTGTCCCAGCATTGCCTGGAGAGAGGGTAGCGACCCTCTTGCATTGGATCGAGCTTGTAGGAAAATGAATTGAGCTATGCAGGGAATTGCCCAAGCATGGGGGTGCCCGGCGTTCCCATTGTATGGTCTTGCTAGTGTCCCAGGCTTGCCTGGAGAGAGGGTAGTGACCCTCTTGCGTTGGAACAAGCTTGTAGGAAAGTGGATTCCAAATTATACAAGGAATTGCTCAAGCAGTGGGATGTTAGTATTCAACATCCAGATATTGTGTGCTCATGGAGGGAGCTGTACAGACTAGTTGGCATTCACTTGTCTGACAGCGGTAGCAACTTAATTTTGACTGATCTGCAAAAGGAAAGGCTAGATGGGGGGGACGTGACTAACTGAGTCGCTTGTCAGTCCCCTTGGCGGTAGGTGTGGGCATCTTTAGCTGCTTTTGTAATGGTGAACAGTCTCAGGCACCGTTGAGGTGATGGGTAGTGCCTGAGGCCCACATCTGGGAGTCTTGCAGCACCAGGTCATTGGATGAGGTTTACCTATGAGGCCAACCCTCCACTCCTACTCGGAGCCGTGCGGCATGGGTTGGGCAACACCGGAAGGCCCCCCTTCCCCAAATGGGGCAAGACCGTGGGGTGGCGAAGGATTGGGCGCCACCCCATGGTCCGAGAATTGTTTCGCCCGATCCCTAGATTTGGCCTATAGAGGCCAACAGTAGATGCCTGACTAGGTCTCATTTCCTTTTGCAGATCTTTAATAAAAAGTGGCCCATTTTAATCCCATTTTCTTGTCTCGACTCGTCATTTCACACTACACTCACAATGCCAGAACTGGTCTTCCATCCCATCATCCTAAGGACAAGCATAACCTGGACTACTTTCTATGCAGCTTTTGACAGCACCTTGTCATCTCACATCAGTTTTCTGCTAACCTGAAATTAATATCTATGAAAATAAGCCAGGCAATTTTGCTAGCCACAGTGCTATAATATACTAGTTAATTCCTTTCAGATATAGCCCTTTAGGTTCAGGTCTAGAACCTGAAGAGCTATTGTTAAATAGAAAATAATGTAGTAGTATAGTGTGGTTTTGTTTGCTCTATTTTAGGAAGATATAAGTTATAAGGATATATAAGCTTTATCCTGGGAGCTGCTTTGGATATTATGATGAAGCTTGGTAAGAAGATGCTGTTTTTTCTCTGTTCACTCTAGTCAGTGAATTTACAGCAGGCAATGTGTTGCTTACTTCTAATTCTTAGGAATCTAACCTTACACTGGAAGAAATTTATTTTTGTCCCATTTCTATTTGCATCTGCCACAGCATTATTCAATTAATCCCATGTTGTGGTTTCCTCAGTCCTATGCATGGTGGCAAGAAATGCATAACTGGAGTAGTGGTTAGAGTGTTGGACTGGGACTCAGGAGATCCAGGTTCTAGTCCCCACTCAGCCATGAAGCTCACTGGGCGACTTCGGACCGGCCACTGACTCTCAGTCTAACCTAACCCAGACGGTTGTTGTGAGGATAAAATGGAGAGGAGGATCATGTAAGCTGCCTTTGGTTCCTTGCAAGAGGAAAAACAGTGGGATGTAAATGTAATAATGGGGTTCATCAGATGAGTGTTTTATCGCATGCTTGCTACAGCCCCACTTATGGCTTTTCGTGTGTCCTTTAGAGGTTGCTGTCCACCTCCCATGAGCCTTCTGCTCTTTCTTGTCTTCTTTCCATCACAATATAGACGCCCAAAACATCTGACTTTTTTTAAAAAACAAAATAAAATGTGCTGCCATTTCCTGCTGTGTGCAGGAACAGCTGCATGAATGAACCCTGAATGGGCCACATGGTCTTTGTTCATTTCCTCTTTCTATTCTGGGAGGGAAGAGGAAGTATTGGGGGCAGAGTTGGGGTGGAGAAGCGACAGTAGGGAACCGTGATTTTCAGGGCTGGATTAAGGCCAGCTGATACCCTAAGCACAGCCCAATAATGGTGCCCCCTTGGCCCTTCCATTACTTAGCTGGCAAGACATTAAGATTCAATAAGTGGTGAAGGTGAAATAAGACATTAAAAACTCAGTTTTCTTCAAGGCCATCCCCCATGCCAGAACATACAACTATATTAAATATAAACTTTTTTTTTTACATTTATATATACCTTAAAATTTGATGGCTACAACTATGGTACCGATACTCTGTGGTGCCTCCCTTCCTTTGGTGCCCTAAGCATGTGCTTATATTGCTTAATGGTTAATCCAGGGCTGGTGATTTCCCTCCATTTGATGACACTCAATACAATAATAATAATAATAATAATAATAATAATAATAAGCTGGGTTAGGAGTTCCGATACTGCAGTTCTGCTCCACAAGAGAACCATAGTGTGTTGATGAAGATCCCAGTGCATGGGCACCATTTATCCTATTGCTATAGAACAGGGGTTGGCAACTTGTGGCCCTCCAGGTTTTTTACCTACAACTCCCATCAGCCTTAACCAGCATAGCTACTCTTGCGTTATTGTCTCACTGCCACCATGGACTTCTTTGGGTTATTTCCTTGCTGGTTTATTTTAAAATATTTCCCTACCACCTGTCATGTACAACTTATCCAGGATGCCCAGGTACACTCCCCAACCACCTCATAGGTAAGGTAAGCATAAGAACCCTGAACCCAACCCATGAGAATTTCTCCAAATTTTCTTCTTTAAATTTATTTTTGAAAGCATCCCCCCCATTCAATCTGAAAAAGAATGCCTAAAAAGTGTAAAATATTTTTTTTGGCACACCACTAGAATATGTATCTGTTGGCAGAACCTTAGCTACCGAGTCTGCTATCCAAGAAGTACTGAGGAGCTTGCCCTGATTGAAGATCTCACCTCAAGATTAACTCATCTGTTGTATATAATAGATTTTTGTTCTTGCTCCTTGATAACTCACATCAATTTGCCAGTTCGCTATGATGGGATGTGGGTGGAGAATTCTATAAATTCTACAGGATAGGCTCCTTACTTTTAATCAGTCTGAAACTATAAAATTACAGCAAAGAACTGGCCCTGGCTACAGTGTGGGGCAATAAGGCGAAGCCTTTACTGGGATCAAAATTAGTGTGTACAAGCATCTCCAGATTGACACCCTAGGATGGGGTGTTAGTTTTGTGACTGGCAACACTAGCTTCAAATCACTGTGAATAGTTTTACCAGGGCTCTTCAATCCCAGTGCTTTCGGGGAAGGATGTTTTAGTAATACATTGCAGGACATATCCAGTATTCAGTTCCCTTTGCTAGTTTTCTCTCTTAGGAGTAGGATCACTAAAAGAGGTTTGGTGGAATCCGTGGGAAGGTGTAATATTGGGTGCTTGCTTGGAAAATTCTGGATATTCGTGTTGTTCTTCCTGTGCCACAGGGTGCTCCATAACCATCCATTTCTGTCCCATTGAATTTTGTGCCAGTTGAACAGAAAAAAAATCTTAACCTGATGGACTTTGACCAATGCAGTTCCCCTACCCACAGACAAGTGCGCGCACACACACACACAGAGAATACACACACACACACACACACACACATATATATGAAGACTGACTTAGGGATGGAGCTTGGCTTTTGTTTGTATTGCATTTCCCCTTTTTCTTTTCATTTTGACTTGTCTGTAAATACCGTTTTGCTGTCCTGCTGCTTTCTCCAGGATGTTGTTTATCCTGATGGACAAGCTCCTTAAAACCATGAATTTGTATCTTTTAACTGCAAAATCTGAAAGGTGTCTCATTGCCTATGGGAACATGTTTCATTTTAGAAATGAGTTGCTAGGCTAGAACTTTGAAAAGGAAAGTATTGCAATGGATTTTTTTTTAAAAAATGAATAGAACTATTGGATCAATATTGTATTGTTTTTGGTTGTGGTGAGAAGGGCATAGAATCTAAAACAAAGGAAACCTGCAAATACTGAGTTATATCTAATGCATGAAAGGGCCTTTGAGCCAGCAGACGACACCCCTGATGGGAGAGGAGGGCAGGTGATTTCCACCAATTTCCCATCCTCCTTGCAGCCCCCAGGCTAGGCTGACCATCTGAAAAGGAGGACAGGGCTCATATAACTTTAACAGTTGTAGAGAAAAGGGAATTTCAGCTGGTGTAATTTGTATGCAATTAGTTCCTGGTGAAATTCCCTCTTCATCACAACTGTTAAAGGTGCAGGCACTATACTAGAGTGACCATATACAAAAGAAGGCAGGGCTCTGCAACTTTAACTGTTGTGATGAAGAGGGAATATCACCAGGAACTAATTGCATACAAATGACACTGAATGAAATTCCCTTTTCTCTACAACTGTTAAAGTTATATGAGCCCTGTCCTCCTTTTCAGATGGTCAGCCTACCCCAGGCCCTCCTGAAAATATTCTCCAGATAGTTGAAGGATCCTCCAAAACAGTATGGAAAATGGCATGGGGGCTGCAGGGGAAACTGGTGAAAATCTCTTCCCCTTCTTTCTCTAGGGAAGACACTCAACTGGCTCCTGAAGTGCCAGCTAAGGCCTAATCTACACCAAGCAAGATATAGCCAGATGAATACAGTATGAAAGGAGCCACACTACAGCTTTATTGCAGTACTGAAGTGCACTGACAACTGGGGCCCATTGACACATACCATACTAGGCTGACCATATGAAAAGGAGGACAGGGCTCATGTCACTTTAACAGTTGTAGAGAAAAGGGAATTTCAGCCAGTGTCTTTTGTATGCAATTAGTCCCTGGTGAAATTCCTTCTTCATCACAACAGTTAAAGTTGCAGGCACTATACTAGAGTGACCATATACAAAAGAAGGCAGGGCCCCTGCAACTTTAACTGTTGTGATGAAGATGGAATTTCACCAGGAACTAATTGCATACAAATGACACTGGCTGCAATTCCCTTTTCTCTACAGCTGTTAAAGTTACATGAGCCCTGTCCTCCTTTTCATATGGTCAGCCTACCATATACCACTTTCATACTGCTATATCCTGCCTGGTGTGGCTCCTGCCTTTTAGATGCCACTTTCATGCCACTGTCATAGTGCAAAATCCTGCTTGGTGCAGACTAGGCCTAAGTGTGCTTAGTTCCTCCTTCACCATTCCTGTACAGGGATGTCACAAGAGTCCAGTTGAGGCCTCAAATTCAGCAGATTTCTGCCCATTCAGCCACCTGGACTCCAGTCTCCATATTACAGTGCTTGCCCACAAGCCACCATTTTGTGGGAAATTGCAGGTAAGCATTTTACATAAATCATTTTGTGCAAATGGCAGCCATAAATAGGGCCATTTACACAAATGGTGACCATAAATAGGGCCAATAACTATTAAAACCATTTATGCCTGTAATTTTGCATAAAATGACCCTATTTATGACTGCCATTTGTGTAAAATAGCAATTTATGTAAAAGGCCCAGATGTCATTTTCCACAAAATGTCAGCCAGACGGCCCGCAGACTGTCGAGTGGCTCATTGCATGTAGCAGACAGGGTTGGCTGGCTGGTGGGGGTCTGGTGAACAGTGTGCAAGGTGGACAAAGGTGAGTTTGCCCACCCCTCTTACCCTGTGTGGGAAAGGAACAAATCCACCTGTACATTCAGCCACCACTTCAAGGAGCCAGTTGAGTCCTGAGGCTGGAATAAGCTATGTCATGGAAGTGCCAGTTCAGTATGCTTCAGTCCTCCCTTGCCCCCCATGGATGGGGAAGCTGAAGGTGGGGAAAAGCCATGTGCACACCCAGTTGGCACTTCCTCAGTCAGCTCCTGAAGAAGACAAAGGTGGAACATGACTAGCCCTCTGGCTGAAGCAATGTCTATAGGAGCTAATTACTTTTGATCTGATTGGCAAAAAAAGATAAGTGAGCAAAGGATGATTCTTGTGGTTGGGACAAGAAATGGGCAGGTCTGTCAGATTTGTGTTTGCTCAGGTTTTAATTTTTCCAGTGCTGGGTTTGTTTGGATTCTGCCATTCAAAACAACAACAACAAAAAAAACCTCTGTTTTATTTTTGTACAAATTTCCCAACATATGCATTTTTGTGCACATTTTTTGAAATGTGCATATTTTTTGAAATGTATACATTTTAACACTTTTTTTCTGTACGTAATCACAATTTTTGGAAATGTACATATTCTAGCAGCAAACCATATTTTGGTTCATGTTTAGATTGAGGAAGTGTGAATTTGGTAGGTTCTCACTGAAATACGAACCAAACAAACATCTCAGCTAGCCCAACTGGGAAATCTGCTGGTAATAATAATTAAACAAAACTTATGGACTATGTGATTTTCATTGAATGTTGTTGGCAACAGTGTTAAAACAAAAAGAAATATAAATGAGGAGTCATCATAGTCTTTACCAGGGAAAAGTTTAATCCTGTGTGTCTAGGAATACAGCTTTTCAAATATCAAATAAGAACAAAATCCTTTTAAGGAAAGCTGAAGTCCTAAAAAGCATCCAGCCTTTTCAATTATTTGTAACATTTTGAAAGATTCATGTTCTGCAGTTTAGATCTGTGGCTCTAATTTATAATTAAGATATCTAACAGCTTTCTTTTTTTTTAAAAAAAAAATACAAATAAGGTATGTTGTGATCTCTTTTGTATTCTATATACCCCACTGTCAAAGTTTGCTGTTACAGAGAAAAATCAGAGCGCTAAATGTCAAGCTGTAATAAAAAATTACCTTTAATGCCTCCACATTTGTCTTGGTGCTGAATAATTTAAATAGAGAGAGTTAGGACCTCATTTGTGGTTATTGGAGTTTTCTTATTTTTTGTTTGTTTTTAATATGACTGGTTATGCATGTTACCTAAAGCTTACAGTGAATCCCACTGAATTATTCTCCATCATACTTTAGCTTACACAGTAAACATCACACTGGTCATATCACCAGATTTCATATCTGAGACTGTCTTGCTTTCCCATATCTTTGGTCTAACTTATTGATGAGAAGAAAGCCACACAAGTCTAAGTGATACTGCTGGCCATTTAGATTTTCTATTTAAGCGAGATTTTATTTTCTGCCTATACTGGGTAGAGGTACTGCTCATGTGGCTGATTGCTATGTCCTCAAAGCAATAAAAGGATAGTTATTTATTTCTAAAATTTTACATACCCCCCTCCCCGTATACATTTGGCATTCCCAGGGCAACTTACAGAAGAAAAAATACAATATCAGACTATGCCCAAATCTACACCAAGCAGGATATAGGTATGACAGCGGTATGAAAGAAGTATATAAAAGACAGGACCCACACCAAGCAGGATATAGCGGTATGAAAGCAGAATATGGTATGTGTCAATGGGACCCAAGAAGTTGTCAGTGCACTTCAATACTGTTACAAAGCAGTAGTGTGGCTCCTTCCTTTTATATACCACTTTCATACCGCTAAACCCTGCTTGGTGTAGATCTGGCCAAAGGCACAGCGTAAAACTCCAATCAAAGCAAGATTTGAATAGCTTAAAAGTAGAGCTGTCACAAGTGCCCAACTGGGTCCAGGAGCCCAGCACACCCCCAGGGTCTGCCCCCTCCCCTGGACAGTGCAGAACTCCTCTTGCAAACACAGGCACCCCTGAGTGCTCATGAGGCCCTGACAAGTGCTTGGCAGCTGCTTGCATGTGCTAGGCTGATCATATGAAAAGGAGGACAGGGTTCATGTAACTTTAACAGTTGTAGAGAAAAGGGAATTTCAGCCAGTGTCATTTGTATGCAATTAGTTCCTGGTGAAATTCCCTCTTCATCACAACAGTTAAAGTTGCAGGGGCTCTGCCTTCTTTGGTATATGGTCACTTGAGTATAGTGCATGCAACTTTAATTGCTGTGATGAAGAGGGGATTTCACCAGGTACTAATTGCATACAAATGACATTGGCTGAAATTCCTTTTTCTCTGCAACTGTTAAAGTTACATGAGCCCTGTCCTCCTTTTCATATGGTCAGCCTAGCATGTGCCCCAAAATTGCAATGGAGCATTCGTACCTTTACCCTATCATCAATGTGGCCCTTAATGCTGCCATTGGCATGGGGGATGCACAATTTACAGAAGCTTCCAAAAATGCACACTTTCACCTATTGATGTAGGAAGGAGGAAGTGCACAATTTCAGATGGCTGCCAAGCACTTGCCGGGCCAAGCCGAACCTCAAGAGAGGCTTGGGCTGCCTCGCGAGCACAGGTGATGGGGCAAGCACCCCCCAAGCCTGGTGTGGGTGGAGTCACACACTCGTAAAGTTAACCTCAAAGCTTAAGAAAACAAACAAACAGGAAGTCTTCACCTGGAACTGAAACAACAGCAGTGTGAGTATTCCACAGGAAGTGTCACCTCTGAAAAGATTCTTTTCCCAGTAAAGACTCACCTTACTTCAGATGGCAGGGCAACTGGAAAAAAAGACTCACATGGAAATCTTAGTATATGGGTCAATTGTTACAGGTTAATTCAGGAGCAGGTAGACTAGAAAGTGCCTGAGTCTTAAGCTTCGAAACACTTTAAATTCAATCACCATGGATGCAGTTGTTCCAACATGTGTATTCTACGGATGGACAAATATGTCAAGATTGATTCCCCCCCAAACAGTAATGCATACATACGTATGCATACATACGTATTTCCATTTTTTCTAAATGTATGCATTATTTGTGTATATTTCTTAAATGTGCACATTTCAAATATGTGCAGCTCTGACTCTAGCCTTCTTTTCTTCTTTCTTCTTTTCTTCTCTCTCTTCTTTCTGTTTCTTTCTTCTTCTCTGTTTCTGCCCCTCTGTGTTTTTCTTATTTAGCCTTCTGTCTCTTAAAATTAATTTTTTCTCTTCTCAGCTCCAACCAACCACGAGTGTAGTTACTTTCTTGTGCATTTCTGCAAACTAAGCTTCTTTTTCTTGAGTTGAAGCTTTTTTCCTCTTTTCCTCTGACCTTCTGTTGAACTTTATAATCTTCTGGCTTCCTGAGTAAACTTTCTGACCTCTACTTTCTAACTAAACATTTGACCTCTGAAGTGTTAACCTTTTGGGTGAAACTGACTAGTAAGTGCACGTGTGTGTACATACATGCACCCGCACCATAATATCCTAAAACTAAATTAAATACAAAAATGGAGTTCATGTGCATAATATTTCCAAATGGAGCAAATAAAGTACAGAAAATACTGAGATAAATGTCCCATAATCACTAAACTGAGCTTCAACTGAATTAGAGTTAATATTGCACACGTAAGAATGGTGATCATCTTTGGCTGACATGAAATCAATGCTGCTAGGTGCCATTTAATGTGGCTGTAAAACCTGAAATCATATAATGGAAAATGAAATGCAATAAAAGCCTGGCCAAATTATATAGTCTTAATGATGAGTTAAATACTAAACATATTCATATGTGTAAACATTTTTATTCATGTGTGTTTGATATATGGGGTGGACCTTTCTGGGCATTGTGGCCTATTGAACCTTGTAGCACACATATTTGCTTTGCTGTTGACTTCTATTTGTCCCTGTTTTTGCTTGTGCCCTTTGCTTCCTTTCCCTCCAGCAGGATCTACACTAGGGATGTGTATCGTATCGTTAAAATGTACGATAACGATATGATAAGGTCGTTATCGTGCATGTGTTTAACGATGATGATACGATAAGAAAAACCTATGATAATCATCGGAGACGATAATTTTCAGGTGATTTTATCATTATATCAGACTGCCATATAAATATACCTATAACTTCTGTGTTTTAGAAGTTAGAGACTTGAAACTTAGTCACAGTGCTTATGGGATATGCCTAAATATGTGTATTAATTTGAGATCGATCCCTCCAACCCTTGATTTTATATGAATTTATTAAAGATTGTTTCAGTTCTGACAGATCAGAATAACAGCTCGCCACATGCGTTCATTCAGACCTGTCAGAATGGAAACGATCTTTTAAAAAATCATATAATCGAGGGTTGGAGGGATCGATCTCAAATTTCATACCCATACTTAGGCATACCCCATAAGCACTGTGACCAAGTTTCAAGCCTCTAACATTTAAAATACAGAAGTTATAGGCATTTTTTTCTTTAAAAATAGGGCTGCAAAAAATATCATTTTTTCATGATAATTATCATGAAGACGATACAGTTTACCTATGATATGAATGAAGACAATATTTTTTTTGGTCCGAAATGACAATAACGATAAACGATGATATTTTTTGGCATGCGCACCCATAATCTACACTACTGCTTTATAATGGTACTGAAGTACACTGACAACTGTTGGGGCCCATGACACATCCCATCTACCGCTTTCAAACCACCTTCATAGTGTTATATCCTGCTTGGTGTAGATCGGCCTCCCTACAGATTGATTTCTCTTTGATTACAAACTCAATATTTTAAAGTACTAGCCTTCACTCAGTCTCATGATTGGATGGATTTTCCAAATTTACAGCTGGCTGCTACCTAATTCATAGGCCTTGTTCAGACAACACACTAAACCCTGCTGGTTAAGGGATTTTGGTTAAGCACCAGAGTTTAGAATGTCATGTGCGATGCATTTTGCTAAACTCAGGTAACTTTGTAACCACAGTCTGACTGTCTTCACTAACCCTATTCTGCAACAGGGGTAGCAACTGTAACCCTGGCTTAAAATGTTGTATGCAATCCCGCTGGGGTTATGGGCCAGTATCATGGAGCTAGGTGGCAAGAGGAGCCTAAATTGACTAGGACACTCTAGCTGGCAAGCTGGATCTCTGCTGTTGATTCCTGCCATGCTGCTACAGCCACAATGGTCATCATTTCATGATCTCAAGGCTAATTCCTGCATGCTACATGCACCTGCAAGCCCCATCTATTAATTGCTATGATCCCTCATGTATCCAAGGGCTCCATCACACTTCCTTTTCCCCCTTGGTTTGCATCCATGGTTTCCCCCTCCATTTCCTTAGTGAGTTAAGCACTGGGCACTTTCATGTCTGTGCATTGTTGCATTATTTCAGCTCATGTATCTTTTCACCTGGAGAGTGAACCTGGAGGGGAACAGGCAAGATGAGCGCAGGACAAGGATGATGTCATGTTAGTATCTCGCTGCAGAAACACATACCAGGCATGGCAAGAGTGCGATAAATCACTGGTGTGATGGAGCTCCAAGTGAAAAGCCTCCAGAATCTGCCCTCACTGACTTGAATTCCCCCCAAGACCTTTAAGATTACTATTCCTACCCATCAGTCACCGAACAAAATGGCTGCAAAGGAAACAGAAAGTGGGTGTCGCACTCGTAACTGCCGTTAAAGGAAATGGTGGTGAGCAGCCAGGCTGGTGAGAGAGAGGGTGGCACACAGATTCCTGAATGGATCCTATGTGTCATCGACAGACTCATGGGAACAGCATTGAATTGGACAAAAGGCGCTCATACCGCAAAGGACGTTGGGATACAGGGTGGAGCATTCTGAGGATCCAGGAGCACAGCTGAACAATTTATGGTTAGCGTATGTTTAGGAAACGGGAAAAGAGGCCAAGTGGTTAGTGCAAACCACAGAGAAAAATAGTTTCGCTAACCACAGTCCCTGAAGTGTTGTTTGAAAAGAGCCTCAGTCATATGTCCCATCATGTCCCAGGATCTTGAATGGTGGAAGGAAGTACTTTAAATTTATTTCTATTCAATTTTGCCAGGATTTTTTTTATATATACCAGTTTGAATCTTCTGGAGCACACACAGACTCTAACTCAATCTGTGGTTGCAATGTAATTTGCAGACCCAAACAAATGTGCTTGATAGCATGCACCGAGAGGGCAGTTGTCTTTCAACTCCAGGCAGTCTTGGATGACACTGATTTTCTAGACCCATTTCAAACTGGCTTCAGGGCAGGATATGGAGTTGAGACCACTTTGGTCGCCTTAGTGGATGATCTACGCCTTAGTATTGACAGGGGAGTGTGTCCCTGCTGGTACTCCTGGACCTCTCAGCAGCTTTCGATACCATCGACCATGGTATCCTTCTGGAGCGCCTGGGGGAATTGGGAATTGGGGGCACTGTGCTTCAGTGGTTCCGGTCCTACCTCTCGGGCAGGTTCCAGATGGTGATGCTTGGGGATAGCTGCTCCTCAAAGAAGGAGCTGCTATGTGGTGTACCACAAGGTGCCATCCTTTCCCCAATGCTGTTTAACATTTATATGAAACCGCTGGGAGAGATCATCCGGAGGCATGGGGCGGGGTGCTATCAATATGCTGATGACACCCAAATATATTTCTCTATGCCTTCAACAACATCGTCAGCTAAGGATAGTGTGTCTCCTCTGAATGAATGCTTGGAGGCGGTAATGGGCTGGATGAGGAAAAACAAACTGAAGCTGAATCCAGACAAGACGGAGGTGCTTGCTGTCAAAGGCCCCAACCTGGATTTGGAGGTGTGTCAACCAGTTCTGGATGGGGTTACACCCCCCTGAAAGATTGTGTTCACAGCTTGGGGGTACTCCTGGATCCGTCGCTCCAGATGACAGCTCAGATTGATGCGACGGCCAAGAGTGCCTACTATCAGCTTCGGCTGATACGCCAGCTGCGCCCCTTCCTCGAGTTGGAAGACCTAAAGACGGTAGTGCACGTGCTGGTAACTTCAAGGCTCGACTTCTGCAATGCGCTGTACATAGGGCTACCTTTGTGCCTAGTCCAGAAACTTCAACTTGTTCAAAATATGGCAGCCAGGTTGGTCACCAGTACACCTAGGGGTGATCACATCACACCAGTTTTAAAATCGCTTCATTGGCTGCCAATCAGTTTCCAGGTGAAGTATAAAGTGTTGGTTATTGCCTTTAAATCCCTTCATGGTTTGGGTCCAGGTTACCTGCGGGATCGCCTTCTCCCGTACAATCCGCCCCACACACTTAGGTCCTCTGGGAAGAACTTACTCAAGTCAGCCAGAACTAGGCTGGTGAGTGTTACCCAGAGGACCTTCTCTTCCATCGCTCCCAGACTATGGAATGGGCTGCCGGAGGAGGTTAGACAAATTAGCAGTCTTCATGAATTTAAGAGAGTCATGAAGACTGCTCTCTTCCGACAGGCCTATCCAGATGAATTTTAAGATGTTTTTAATGATTTATTTTTTCTTGTTTTTTTTGTTTTTTTTAACTGTTGTGATTTTTGTGTTTTATATTGTTGTTGTTCCCCGCCTCGATCCGGAGGGAGAGGCGGGTTAAAAATAATAATAATAATAATAATAATAATAATTATTATTATTATTTGAAAAAGGCACATGGTACAGACATGAGACAAAATGAGCTTAGAGGAAGAATTTGGAGAATTCCAACGAACTGAAGTTTTACTTATATTCATGTCTATATTCATGGTTTTAGTGAGAAGTAGGTATTTTCTGTTTTGTTTCAAATATAAATCAAAGGTCTTTCGCATAATAATAATATAATAATAATATTTATTTTTAACCCGCTTCTCCCTCCGGATCGAGGCGGGGAACAACAACAATATAAAACACAAAAATCACACACAAAAATCACACACAATTTTTTTTCCGCATTGATTCAAAGATATATGAGCTCCAACTACATGCAGAAATCATGATTATTATTATTTTTGCTCACTTGCTTGTTTTCTTGTTTGTTTCCTTGCTGTAAACCTATAGATTGTAAAGCCTTTATAGAAAATGCAGTTGCAATTTAAATATATACAATATTTTGTGATAAATACTTACCTTGATACAGCCCAGCTCTATCAAGTTTGACACACAAATTTGACACACAAATTCTTTCACCAAATTACAGGCAAAACTAGAAAGCAGGGAGGAAAAAACTGCAGTAGAAACTAGAGGTGTGTAGAGCAGGTCTGCTCTGCTCCGAAACTCATGGTGGAGCTCCGCTGAGTGGGTTCTCTACTCCAAAATTTGGGGTGGCTCCCTTGCTTCACCCCATCGGATTAACAGTAGGAGAAACTGCTTCTTTTTTGGATAACTGCTCCATTATCGTCTATGGGAATTAACTCAAATGCTTACAGCTCCCTCACTTTAAAGATAAAGAGATGAAACTTGGCACAATTATATCTCTTAAGTAGGGCTTTAGACATGCCAAGTTTGAAGCAGATCTCTTCATCCCTTGATTTTAGGATTTTTTTAAAAAAAAAATCCCCTCAAACCATCCCCCCCCCACACACACACACATTCACACGATAACACGCAAAGGGTGAGTCTGATGTGGGTCTAAGGTGCAAGGAACTTTGGGACTGTCATTCACAACAAGAAGAACTATATCACACACACAAGAACCAAAGAAAACCAGAGACACAGAGAGGGAATGCAAACAAACAGCAACACTCAGCAAGCAGAAGTTCTCTCTCTGACTCTCTCTCCTCCTTCCTTCCTGGCGCAGCAAACTCCAGCACAAAGATAAGGGATTTTTAAAATATATTTTTAATGTTTTTAGTATGTGTGTGGGAGGTAATAAGAACACCCACACTCACACACTCAAACTATGGCCTTTTCTACACCATAGGAGTATAGAGGGAGGGAGGGTGGGTGATCCCGGAAGTACCTAATATGCACTGTCAGTGCACAGGGAGCAGGCGGGGACCATCCCAGGCAAAAAGCCTGGTGTGGAAAGGGCCTATAACACACAAAGCGGGAGTCTGGAGTGGGTCTAAGGTGCAAAAAACTTGAGGATTAGAGAATAACTAACCTACTAGCACACACACAAGAACCAAAGAAAACCAGAGACACTGACAGTGAATGCAAACAAATAAAAAAGGATGCAAGCAAACGAGCAGAATCTCTCTCTCTCTCTCTCTCTGACTCTCTCCTCATTCCTTCCTAATGTTGCGAACAGCTAGCAAAGGAAGGACAAATGGGTCATATCATTTGCAATCCCTCCCGCTAAGCACTGGGATTGGAGGGGGGGGGGGACAGGAAGGAGACTGATTATTGGTTAGCCAAAGATGTCATTAACCTGAGCATTTTTCTTATATGGAGAACTGTTCCGTTGACTCTCAGTGACTATATACAAGCCACAGAGCGACCCTAAAAACCCATTGGACATTTTTGGGGCTGTTCAGAGGTCCGATGGCCACCCACTCTGCACTGAATATCTCCAGCTTTTTTTTTAAACCACTCACAATCCGCTCTGCGCGATTGGACCACCAGCGGATCTCTGAATGGGCAGAGTGGAGCCCCCACCCCTAGAATTCACTATGTAAAAGGAGGTTCATGTCTTACTTGTATTTGCAGCAAAGTTTACCAATTTTAGAAAAAAGGCAAAGTCCAAGCAGAAGTTATTTTTGTTTCTCTGTTAGACTGTCATTCTTTATAGCCATTGTCTCTTCCTAGCTTGTTTTTTCAGAATTTTGTTCCTAGAGTAGAAAGAATTTATTTATTTATTTTATTACATTTGTATTCCGCCCCATAGCTGAAGCTCTCTGGGTGGTTCACATAAGATTAAAACAATTAAAAACAATATACAAAAATTAAAACAGCAAAAACATACAATATACACACACATTTAAAACCACTATAATAACTTTAAAAAGCGATACGCCTAAAAATAAAACAAACCCAGGCTCATCAGATATTGCTAAATGCCTGAGAGAAGAGGAAAGTCTTGACCTGGCACCAAAAAGATAACAATGTTGGCACCAGGTGGGCCTTGTCGGGGAGATCGTTCCACAATTGGGGGGCTACCACAGAGAAGGCCCTCTCCCTTGTTGCTGACCTCCGAGCTTCCCTCAGAGTAGGCACTCGGAGGAGGGCCTTAGATGTTGATCTTAGTGTTTGGTTTCAGATCCTTCCTATCACATCAGAACCAGATTACATTTGTAAGTTCATAATTTGGAAGCAAGCAACAAAAAGCTCTTGGGCCAAATCTCTCCCCGCTACCCCATTAATACTATCTATCTTCCCAACTGCCTACTCCAGACACAAAAGGGACTGTGAATGAGCATTCTTATGGCCAAGGTCATAGGACTCATCGACTGTGACTCATCTTATTTTGAGAATTGGGCAGGGAGGACATGGCATCCTCACCCTCCTTTGTTAAAATGCTTTTGCAGCAAATCTGACCAGGGCCTTACAGGACCTTACAGTATCGGTGCAATCTTATGGATGTCTACACAGAAGAATGTTTCCCTGGGTTCACCAGGACTAGAAAACAAACCCAAAGCAGTGGATGATTTGCCACTTCCAAAGTTCTACCGCCTCAGGCCAGCTCGGTGGGAGGTGGGGGCAGGGATTCCTCCAGCAATTTCACAGGTGGTTTGTTTGTTTGTTTTTAACTTCGCCATTAGTTTATTGGGGAGAACTATCTACACCAGCTCCATGCTGGCATAGTTGAGGAGTTCAACCCTGCAGCCTCTCAGGGGAATGAAGGGCTTTGGATCCAGTAGATCCAAGGCTGCCCCTGGCCCAGGCCCAAAATGCCCTGTTTTAGGGCTGGTGGTAAGTCTCTGCTCACATAGTGCTCCAAGAGTGTGGCAAGGGCCTCTGAACTGGGCCAGGAATGCCTGGTTAGGGGGACTGGTGGTACATCTATTCCTAGGGTGACCAGATACAAAAGAGGGCAGGACTCCTGCGGCTTTAAGTGTTGTGATGAAGAGGGAATTTCACCAGGTGCTCCATGCAACTGGTAAAGATACAGGAACCCAGTCCTCCTTTCAATATTGTCACCCTATCTATTCCTAAGCTATCTATTCCCCCTTTTTTGAGGCATACCTTTCTATCACAGATCATCATCACCACCATTTATTTATTCATTTCTATACCACCCCATAATCGGAGTTCAATAATAACAACAAAGTGCCCTAAATCAGCTTTCTCCAAACTGTTGACCTCATAGGCTTCAATATTGCTAATCGTAAGTCCTGTAATCATACAATTGTGTACTGTCTCATTAGCGCCACAGTCAGAGTTACGTTGTGCTGGAGTAGTAACATATTATCCACCCTTACAATGACCAGGAGGCTGGGAAGCACGTTTTCAATATTGCCAATTCACTGTGCTGGTGGATGTGAGGAGGGAGGTGTGCCGTAAATTGCAGGATGTAATTCATCTCTTCAATTAAATTTCCCTGACCAGGGGAGCATTGAAAGGAGCAAGGCTCTCTCATTCGCTGAGTAGCACCTACATGGTTGATGATGATGATGTTCTGTTCTATTGATACTGCATTGACATTCTGTGGTAAGTCTTTCGTTATTCCCTCAGACACAATTGTACTCAAAGATCCTTATTTGAAGTTAACAATAAATTCTCTCTCTCTCTCTCTCTTACACACACACACACACACACACACACACAGAGCAAGAAAATTAACCTTATTTGTGGATTTTAAGTGTTAAAAAAATAACTATGATTAAAACTACTTTATAAAATATCTCCCCCTCTGAGGGCAGAGTGAGTGGTCTACCTTCAGAGAGTGAGATCTGACTTTGGATTCCACCTTCCAATAGTCACAGAAAAGTGTGCAACCCTTATCTCCCCATTGGAGTTCCAGCATCACAACTCAGGAGAGGAGGCTGGGAGCATCCAAAATCTTTCCAGTTCCTTGACATGCCCCCAACATATGGGGAAATTAGCACCAGTTCTGGAGCTGAAATAAATAATTTCTCTCCCAATGCTAGTTTGCAATGTTAGTGAAATGGGGGCCTGTATTCTGCCCTGCGGGATTTGTAGACTCTGACATCGGACCTCTCCTTAACAGGTAGGGGAAACTGCTCTTTAGACATGGATTTAATTACTGCTGTGCTGAAAATTTCTCCTATGGAGATTTTTATCATTCTCATTCAATTTGAAAGAAAAGAAATTGCTTTCAAAAAAAATTCAAAGGAGGAAAAATTTCAAAGAAATTTTCATGGGTTCAGTTCAGAGTTCATGTGCTTGCCTTACTTATGAGATGACTGAGGTGTGTGTGTGAGTGTCCTGTTTTTCATCATTCATTCATCTCTCTGACAGCTTGTAGCCTCCACTTCCTGCGGTGGCGTTGGTGGAAAGAAAAATAAAAAAACCCATTGGAAAAGCGGAGAAAAGTTGGAATGGGCTGTGTGTGTGTGTGTGCGCGCACGTGCGTCTTTCTTTTCAGGTACAGGCTGCGGGAAGTGTCACCTGCACCTCAGGCTACCTGCGCAGGGAGAACCTCCTCCTCCCGCTCCAGCTCCACACTGGGCCCAGGCAGGGAGGGAGGAGGGAAGCCACTGCCGCCACCACCTTGTTCCGAGCTCCGGCTTTCTCCTCCTTCGCCGCCCTGGCTCCAGGGCCCAGGGTGCCACAGCCCCCACTACTCCTTCCATTGCCCATGCTGAGCTGGGCCTCCGTGTGCTGGTGCAGCATGCAGGCATCCCAGAGCGACAGTGATGAGGAGCAGGAGGAGGAGGCTGGACTGGGCCTCCCCTCCCTCCTCCCTCCACTGGGCAGAGTCCATGTCTGCTCCCCAGGTGTGGGGCAGGGCTGAGAGCTTGCAGGGCACGCTGGCAAAAGACCCACCAGCCCTGGGATATTAGGGTGTGCTTGTGCACATTCGGTATATCCCATGCACACGCCAGTGACAGCACTTTGCAATAGTTTAAACTTGATGTAAACCAAGGCATGGAAAATTGTTGCCAAGTCAGATTGATTGACGAAGGGCCACATCTGGCGCATCATGTGTGAAGGCACTCCATGCCACCGCTACCACCTGAAGACCCAGGGACAGTGTAGAATCAAAGAGCACTTCCAAGCTATGGGCCTGATCCTTCTGGGAGAGTGCAACCCCCTTCCAGAGTAGGTTGAATCCAAATCCCCATGTCAGACTTTCTACTGACCAAAACATCTCCATCTTTGCTGGGTTGAACTCAGCTTGTTCACCTTCATCCAGTTCACCCTAATCTATGTTGAATCACCTCAGTCTCCAAAAAGTCCAGATTCTTGCTCTTCTATTTATGTTGAAAACCATTACTTGACTATGTTCCTTCAACATTTCAAAATCCAACACAAAAACCCTTAAATTCCTCTTCTTGCAACTATGTTTACAGCTGCCATTAGGTTGTGAAACTAAAGGTTTGTTCATTTTTCTTTTTACTGTCCTGTAATATAGTATTTGTTTCTTTCAGCCATCAGGGACTTTTTCCAGCTTATCAAAGACTAATTTTATTGTTTGTCTGTTTTCTTGAGGGAACATAGTTAAAATCTGTCTTTTGGCCTGTCTTGTTGCTTACTTTAGCCTGAGGGCTTTTCCAGGCTACCTCCTGCAATAATTCATAAAGTGGCTATAGGGATTTTTTGAATGCTCACTTTGACTTGTCCCTTGTCCTATGATGTAGTGGTCTTTCAGTGAGTCTAATAAATAGAAAAGAGTTTTCCCCCCTCACATACACACAATACCTACATATTTTATACTGACACCACCATGACACTCTTCTTCTGAACCATAAGAGCTATATAAACCACCACTCACCCAGTACAGCAACCATCCTTTTAATTATGTATAACAACTTGCTGTAAATGGGTTGGATCCAGATTTAGTCAAACTTAGAGTAAACACATTAATTGCAAAGGTACTACTCTAAGTTTGATTAAGTCTGGATCGAACTCTGTAACTCCCAACCATAGATAAAAAATCATCCCTGGAACTATATTAGACCTTAAATCTCCCTCCCTCCCTCCCTCTCTCTCTCTCTCTCTCTCTCTCTCTCTGGTGACATGAAGAAACAAAACATCAGTGATGAAAATTACATCTATCTGCATAGTGGAGGGACTCTTGCAGGTGTCCTCACCATCTAAGGTGAGGCAGATGGCTTTCTTATTGATGGCACCCTAGTTGTGAGTGCTCACTCCAGACAGGTTTCATAACATTTTCCTTTTGGCATTAGACAAAGACCCTTTCTTTTTCCCGAATTTTTTAGATGGCTGTTTATGCTGCTTTTATGATTTTGTGACATTTGATTTATTGAGGGTGCACTCCTATGGTGAAGCACCTAAGGGTGCTTCAGAGGGAGAGATAAGGAAACTGGAAGAGGTTCAGAATAAATTGTATCCTGGCCTCTCTAGTCTCTTCTCTTCCCTGCCCACTGAAATGCCTCCTCCCCCCCACACACACATTCTAAAGTTGATTTTATGAGGCAGTCAGTGCAAGAAGTCGGACTCGAGATGTCAGATCTATGACTTCCCTTCTGATGTTGGGGTGCTGTCTCTGACTGTGGAGGGGGGAGGGAATCAGAGCAATTGTATGGTCCCTGGGGTGGTCGCCCACTGATCATAGGATTGTTTTCTAAATTATTGGCTTTACACTACAGTTGTTTTATTCCTTTTTAAAACTGTTTTGGGTATATAATTAAAGGGTAGTATAAAAATACTTATAATAAATAAAATAAACAGTACAATCCCTATTTACTTTTGTATATTCTGGGGCCTCCTCCACACGAGACGTTTAATGAGCCTTGAAGGCTCATTAAAAAATTTACCTCCACAAGCACGGAGAGCAAAACGGGCGTACAGGCGCGTTATCTCCCCGATAATGCGCATTTTCGAACGCGCGTTAAATAGCGACTTTTATTTTGCTCCGGCCGTTAAAGCGCATTTTCGCGGTGTGAACAAGCGATTACGCGCATTAACTGCTTGTACAGCGCTTTTTGGACATGAATTAATGCGCTTCGCCGCCTCTCGCCGCCTCCGGTGCAGAGGGATTAGGAGTAAAAGCGCCTCCGCGATAATGCGCATAATCGCGGCACCGGGCGCAAAAGCGCATCCTTGTGGAGGGGGCCTAAATATTACTTTTGTATATCCTGGATGTTTTACTTCTGCATTTCTGGATTTCAGTGACCTTTGGCTAGAAGCAATGGTTTGGACCTAGAATATCTCCTTCCATCCACACATCCACAAAAGGTTTCTGATCCATCAGAGGAATCTTGCTGGTGAAATGATAGAGGCAATTTGCCATCCTCTGGCACCCCCCATGTTTCCTGAAAATCTGCTCCAGAGGGTTGGGGGTCCTTTGAAATAGTGGGGGAAGTGGGGAGATGAAGATGAAGTTGAAAGCGCACTTGCGCTCCATCGGAACAGTAAGTTAAAAAAATCCCCCCAATTTTTTTTATTTAAATTTGATTTTTTTTAATTTAAATCGGATTTTTTTTATTTAAATAGGATTTTTAAAATTTAAATTGGAGTTTTTTGATAAAATGCTTTTTGAAGAAAAATCTATCTAAAAATAGTTTTCTATTTAAGATATGTTATAGTCCAAAGGTTAGTCATCATGAAATAAAGATTAGTTTTTAATTATGTAGCATGAGGCTGTATATTCATGCAATGTTTAAATTTTTGGGTAAATGAATTCCATTAATCCATTCACAATATCATGCTCTTCCAGAGGTTTCTGTAAGGTTATTGAGCAATATTTTTTTTTATCTAGAAGATATTATCACAGATGCTTGGTTTTACAGTTCTCAAAACTGTAAATTTGTGTATGCAGAGATCACAATCCCATTGTTCCTTTGCAAATCTATGTACACAGAATCAACCCCTTACCTCTTAAGTGCTAAGTTTCAAAAAATTCAATGAATAGATTGTTGGGAGTGAAATAGATCTGCACAAGAAGCTAAAAATGAAACCTGCATCTGCTTGTAAATATTAAGATTATACCAGCAAGAATGAGTCTTTAGTAACTCTGAGTTGTGTAAAATATATATTAAGCTTATAGTGAGGAAGAGTGCATTTTGGGGAGGGGGGGAGAAGGAAGTCACATGATTAAATTGAATCTTTCTGAGTAGTGACTAAAATCATAATTTAAATCAAATCCACCCTGGTAGTGATTTAAATTATGATTTAAATCAAATCCACCCTGATGCCTACAAAGGAATAGTCTCGATCCAATTCAGTAAAGTTTGCATATTATATTAATATTATATATTATTATATCAAAATAACTTCTACTTGAGTAGCTCCTAACTGTGATGCAACTGTAGGCTTGGCTTCTGGTGCCAACACATGCTTCCTTGGTCACTTGGCTATACTATTATTCAATAACAAAAAAAACCCTGCCTGTTTAATGGTCCAAAGTTAAGGCTGACTTATGTTGGTTCAAATATCCAAACACCAGGAAACTGGAAGCTAAGGCTGAAACCTTAATTGATGTGCCTCGAAATCAGTGATGATGTTGGGTAATATGAGAAATTGTGCTTTCTTACAACTTACTCTCCATGTACCCACACTTTTCCTGGGTCTTTCAGTCCCAAATCCAGATGGGAAGGATGGAGTGCCTGGGACCCGCAAAGATGCTCCACTTTGTCCTGGTCCTGTATTGTCTTATGAAGCATCTTAAGTCTTGCTGTATAGCTAGAGGAATCATCCTAATTAATTTTGTCTCATTAGTACAAAGGCTCACTGCACTTCATTTTAATACTTCAGGCTAGCGTCTTGCAATTTGATTCAATAATGTTCTATAAAAAGTTGAGTGGCTTTTCCTTAGGATATATTTTGTCTTTAAAGATACAGGTTATTAGTGCCATTGCACAGTTTATTACTCTGTATTAGACATCACTAAATGGCTACAGAGCAATGCATAAAGGGACAATATTGACTCACAGCTCATTGAGCTCATTGGTGTTTGTCTATGGGTCACTGCTGATCTGGCCATTTACATACAGCATGATAGTTAAGTACAGACAGAGGAGGAATTTAATACACTTCAATGTAAAACCAAATGTAGTGAAATAACTAGTTTTTCTTAAGTAAAATCGGTTATTTTGAGTCTGATCTTTTACATGTACAGATTTCAGAAGTTGTAAAGATAATATAGAAATCATGTACTGAACACCTATAATAACCAATGAAGAAAAAAGTGTTGTTTAAGATGTACACTGCTTAAATCAATTTTTACAGGTCACATGTTTCTCTGATATTGTTGCATATCATTTTCTTTTATCCTTAGAACTGATCTCAGACTGAAACCAACTTGATTGTTTGGCTCAGGCTGATGTTCATTGGAAACCTCAATGAATTGCTATGAAGGTTTTGGAGGCTGCAACACAGAAGAATTCTGGGTTCATAATTGATGTGAATTTGGCAAGCATGCACTTCATAATGAAACACACAGTTATATAGAAAAAGAAACACCTTTGGGGATGTTTCTCCAGTTTCTCAAAAAGCTAAACTGAAACTGATTGTCTAAATATATGAAGCTGCCTCATAATGAGTCTGACCATTGGCCCATCTAGTCCATTGCTGGGTCCTCTGATTGTCACCAGCTCTCTAAGATCTGAAGCAGGGGAGTTTCTTTTCCCAGCTAGTTAAGATGTTTTAAACTGGAGATTCTGGGTATGGAACTCACCTACCTTCCTTCCTTCCTTCTCCCTTCCTTTGGAAAACTAATATCCACCTTCTACTGTAAAAGAAGAGCCATAGCTCAGCGGTTGAACATGTAGAAGGTCCCACGGTCAAGCTGCAGCATCTCCAGGGAAGGCTGGAAAAACTCCTGCCTGAAATCAGGGAGAGCCACTGCCAGTCAATGTTGACAATATTGGGCTAGATGGACCAATGGTCTAACTTAGTATAAATCAACTTCCTATGTTGATTTATACTTCAACACTCATCTTACATAATTGAACAAAGCCAAATTAAACAATATTCTATAAAACAGTAAGCAACAATAACAATTACTAGGAAAAAAATAAAACAAAAATTAAAATAACTGAAAAGCGATGGGATCAGCCATTAAAAGCTTAATGAGACACATTAAAAGCTTGTCTTAAAAAAGGTCCAGGTAGTAGATAGCCGATAGAGAGTGGGCCAAACAAGCTTCTGAAAGAAGGGGGTTGCACAGTTTAAATTCATCCACAGAAAATGTTCTCTTAAGTGTCCCAACCAATGCCTCAACCATATTCAGGATGCAGAGAAGAACCTCCCCATAAGATCTTTGGGACTGGGCAGGATGGTATGGAATAAGTTACTCTGTAGGTAACCTAGCCAAAAGCTATTTAGGGCTTTAAAGGTGATCACCATCGCCTTGAGTTGTGTCCAGAAATGAATTGGAAACTAATGGAGCTGTTGGAAAATGGGTGTGATATGCTCAAACATGCAAGCACCCACTAACACCTTTGTTCCTGCATTCTGGACAAAAGGCCATTCAGAAATTAGCCTTCACACATTCAGAGAACCCATGGAAGGTGGGGGGGGGGGGTGTCAGCATGCCGGATCCACTCTTTGCACATTGGGTGGGAGTACTGAAGTGGGAACCTATGCACATTCATCAAGCCCTGCATAATCGGGATTCTTGGTGGCATGATGGAGGACCCTACACATTTGCCACTTTGAGAGTGTTCCACTGTTAAAGGTAGCATAGAAATAATTTTAGTTAGTTTAGTTGAATCATGAATGCACCTCTTTCAGACCTTCTACCTGTACACAGACCTAATTGTGCCTCTATAAGTTCTTTGAACCATAGGATTATTTCTAAAGAGAACTCATCTTAGAACCTTATTCATGCAAATTATGTGTCTTACTATTGAGCTATGCACTCTCTAAAATGGGATGGTTCAGTTCAATGTTTGCCCAAAAAATTAATTCTAGTGACAACCAGCTTCCAGTTTTCGACACGTTCGTGGTTCTCCCCATTCTCATGGCAACACTTTTCAGGTATGTTCATTCTACCAATTGTGATTCCTACTTCAGTATTGGCTGCCATTGACATTGTCACTGCTCTCAGTTTCAGCTTCTTTAAATATCGCCTGACCTTGAAAAGACTTGGTCATATCATGACCGAATGGCTGAGAACTCAAAACCAAATGGCAATTTTAAACATGCACTTACATGCATGCAAACCAAATGGGAAGAGTAAAAGCAAATTTTAGATAGCCTTGCATAAAAGAAACCCACTCTATTTGTTTTGCATTCCTATAGAAGAATTAATAAGAACGGAAATTATGGAGAGGTATGAATACATGGGGGGGGGGGAATCCACTGGTCTTATTTTCCTAGCAGAAATGTGCATAAAACAAAACAAAAACTTTAATTTTAACTGCATCAAACCTTCATCTATGAATATGGGATGGCTTCCCTTATAGAATAACAAATGCAGCTTTCTAAAACATATAAATTATTCACAGGAACTCATATGAAAATTCAAAACTTTCTATAAACAGAGGTCTCGGTGGGGATGTTTCCATGATCGCAGCCTGTTTCGCCAGACTGATTAATTAATCTGGGGTAAATATCATCCATTGGCTCTGGCCTAAAAGTTTAAACACATATTAGAATAATTATTGCATGTATAAACATGGGCTGGGTGAGCAAACTTCACTTTTTAAGCATTCTACTTGGAAAATGTGGTGATCAAGGCTGTTGAAGGGCAACTTATTCAAAATGATGTGCTTTTTGGAATGATGCCCCATTTGAAATAAATGCCATACTAGAGCTGATTTCATCAAATGCGAGGGAAGAGGACTGTCTGCCTTAGAGCACACAGTCTACTTAACTTTGCCCGCAGTTCCAGGCTTGAGCAGCCAGATTGAACTCAGTGATCAAAAGCCTCTCTGAACATTCTCCAAGACAGTATATCATTTATAATTCCTTACTTATTATTGCCTTGAGAATCCTGTATATAGTAATATATAACCCTTTTTGAAGTGGTATCCAACCTCGGTTATTTCATCACTCCCATGAGCAATTCAAGGTACTTGAACAAGAGGTGGCCAAGCTGCAAGAGATATCGGTTATTAATGGTTAAGGCATAGTTATTAGATTGAGTATGAATTTGTTTGTTTTATGCGCTCATCCTTGTCTCTCCCTTGCTCCCCTTCTTTCACAAGCATAAGCTTGATGTTAGGATGGTGTGGATCCCCCCAACCTGAGGCAGTAGACACAGGTATGACCTCAGGGGGGAATCTAAGTGGGTTTTCCCACTCTGCCCCACCATTCTGCTCTCCCAGCTGCCATGGAAAGCTCCACAGCAGCTCCTCTTCCGAGGTCACGTGACCACAGATGAGGGTTGGGAATGGTGGAAAGGGGATGGGACTGTGGCCATTTCTACACTGGCCTTTTTTCCCCAAGCTTGTACCTGGGTGCTCCCTGTGCATCCAAATGATGCACAGGGACTCCCGGGGGGCAGGGGGATGGGCATGGGTTTTCCTAGGGATAAAGAAACCCTGGGAAAACCCAGATTTTCCAGCGGTCCTGGGACTGTCCCGAGACCATGGGAGGTGTGAGTGCCTAACCCGCCTGGTGCCCGCCAATTCGCAAGTAAGCATGGAACCAGAAACAGGCATGCAGCCCCACGGTGGTGGTGGTGGTAAGGGACACGCTTTTGGGGGTATTTATTTTTTACTTACTGTTCTGATGGAGCGCAAGTGTGCTTCCAGCTCCATCTTGGGGGGAAATGGCATCAGCGAAAAGCACAACTTCCTGTTTGCTTCTGGGAAATCACGCTCCTCTGTAGAAAGTGGGCAATGATCCCGGAAGCAAATAAGTCTGGGATTGCCCCCAGGCCTTCCCTTTATACCCTTAGGTGTTGAAACAGCCTGTGAGTGAGGAGGGTAAAGCAGATATGTAGATCTGCTGGATCCATAATTTGTCCATCATCCCATCCACAGCAAGGTAAGTCCACTAGATGGATCAAGAAGATTTTAAGGTAGAACAGGAGCTATTTCTGCCTCCATCATTCTTCCCACCTTGCCCGCCTTTGCTTTCAGTCTGTTCAATTACATTCTAAATCACAGTTGCCCAGTTCATAAATAATAAGAAATTGTGGTTTAATTGTGGGGAAAAGAGGAGGGAGCATGTGATATAATGCCTTTCTCGGTCTAATGGTTTATAACAGTAGTGACAACGGTTGGGGCCCAGGTCACACTCCATATACAGTTTTCAATCCGTTTTCAAAGTATCATATACTGCTTGGTGTAGATCTGGCCTGAGATTATTATATTTGAACCATCCAATGTATAAATTTTTCTAATCCTTTCCATGAGAAAGTTTGCTTCATATTTTAATATAAACTGAGCTAATTTACAATTCCCAAATGAATACATGTGGCAGTTCACAATTATTCTTCAGTTTTCACATTTCTCCAAATTTTGTGATGCAGTTCTTTGATTAAACAACAACAAAAATACATATCAAAATGTGTACATTAGGTGAAAGCCCATACAAAACTGCATACATTGACAGAAACTGGTTGTAAAAAGTCATCTATTATGGGAAAATGTATAAAAACAGTTTTTATTCACATGAAAATGTGCACAAAACAAGTACAGGAATTTGCATGTGGACTTTAAACAAAATTGCAAACTGATACAGAAATGGGTTGGAATGCACTCATGCTGGAAAAAATGCACATGTTATAGAAAGAAATAAACAACAGCTATATTCATTGTTATCTGTGAGCAGTCTGGGAACGGTACCTCCTTCACTATATTTGGTGGTACTTGGTATACTATCAAGAACAATATCCTCACTGTTTTCCCCCACATATTGCTACAATATCTTTAAAGAAAGAAGACTTTTCAAATCACAATAATATGTAGGCTTTCTATGAATATATTTGCCCTTGGAAATGTATGACTGAGAGAATATGAAATAAGATATTTCAAATATATTATGGGAAAAGACAGGGTTTCAGGGTAAGTCAAATTATTTCCACCCCTTAACATTGTGCTGTACATTTTAATTTCCAGCTCATAGTTCTTTACATGTGTGAGCATAATTCTGTCATGTCTTTTTCCACATCTTTTAATTTTTCCATTCATATACATCAGCTAGAAGGGATGAAAGGGCTTTCAAAAACAGAACTAAAGTCAAATGAAACCAACCAACAAACCCAGAGAAAAATTCATCACACATTTTGAGCCACGATTATCAGTTCAAATTGATATACAAAATTTTAACAGTGTTAGAATGGCCCTCTGTGTTCTTAGATGCAATGATCACAAACTAACTCTAGTTACATATAACTGGCTTTCTGTAACAATAACTTGTGATCCAGGAACATTCCCTTCTGCAGCAAAAGCAATATCCAGCCAATCTGATGGGACTTTGATGAGTCCTACAATGTAGATGGAAAGACAATGGCATCTTCACCTTTCAATAAAGGCTATGGGAATTTGAAGATATCTTCTGTCCCAAGTATGCAGAGAGCAGAGATTGACATCTAGGCCAGATTAACACCAAGCAAGATAGCAGTATGAAACTGGCATTAAAGCAGTATATAAAAGGCAGTATTGAAGCACTATAAAGCACTTCAATACTTCTCTATAGCAGTATTGCAGTGCACTGACAACTCTTGGGGCCCACTGACACATACCATATCCTGCTATATCCCACTTGGTGTGGCTCCTGCCTTTTATATACCACTTTCATACTGCTATATCCTGCTTGGTGAAGATCTGGCTCTAATCTCTGCAAAAGCCCAAGAGAGCAGAATATAACTTACTGTTGATACTGGAAACTACTGTGGTCATTTCTAAACAAATAATATCATATGTTAATTCATTTATTTTATTTACAAAATTTATATACTGTTTCACATCCGAAGGCTTTTGGAGCATGAACAAGAGATAGGATAAAATACTAAAATACCATATGAAAAAAATACTGTTTTTAGAAGAAACAGAGTTCTAAGAAAACTGGTGTTCTGGTAAAATAGTGGCTGGTCACTCAAGGAAAGTTCCTGAAACGTTTTCAGGAGGCGCTGGAAACAACGCAACTTTGGCACCTTCCTGACCCCCAAACTCAGGGAATTCCATAGGAAGGGGGCCACCACACTGAAGGCTCTTTTCCTGGTGTACTGCTTTCTGTAACAATAACTTGTGGTCCAGGAGCATTCTCTTCTGCAGTAGGGCCATAGGTTCATGTGGAACATGCCCTCTGATGACCTCAGTGAACAGGCAGGTTGGTAAAGGAAAAGGCACTCTTTCTGGTATCCTAAGAAACATATAGAAAAGTTTGTAGCTTTAATCAAATTCATATCAGCATTACTATCCTATATCTGGGACAAAAAAATCATCCCCTCCCACTTTCGTAGACTCATTTGTCTCCTATGAAAATCAGGGGGCAGTTTAGAGACTTTTGGGAGTGTTGGATGAGATTCTAATTTTGGGGGGTACAGATGGGGAGATGGCTTACCATGAAACATAAAATAGTAGAGAGTTTCACAGTCTTTTTATAAAAAACTTTTTTAAAAAATCATTGCAATCAGCCACATCCCAGTTGTGTTCCTCTTCATTGACTAATGTGAATGACACGCCATAAAGTTGTAGCTAGGAATGGGGGAGAAATATATTTGGGTTGCTTTCAACTTGAGCCAACCTAATTTGTATTTCCCGAACTATTTCCCTGAACCTGAACACAATCACCCTTTTGGCTTTTGCACTTCTCTGAATTGCGGAGCGAAGGACGAGAAATAATGAGGCGACACAAGAATTGGGATATAAACAAGGGCCACTTTATTTTACAGATAACAAAGGGGGGAGGTAATCCTAAGCGGGCATTTTAGCATGGCCAGCCAGGCCATTGAAGGGGTCGGGCGAGACATCCACAGCCCGGGAAGTGGCGCCTGCGTTTTCGCCACCCCCGAGCTTCCCCAATCAGAGGTGGGGGGCCTTCCGGTGTTGTCTCCACTCGCGCCGCAGGGCTCCGAGTAGACGAGAAGGGTTGGCCCCAAAGGTAAGCCTTATCCCCCCAACTGATGCCGCAGGGCTCTCAGTGGTTGGCCCTCAGGCGTTACCCATCACCTAACAGTGCCTGTGAATGCTCACCATTAAAAAACATAAAAAATGCCCGCTCCTACCGCCCAACATAGTGACCAAATAGCCAATTAACCTAATTAACACCCATCCTGCTTTTGCAGTGTGAAGTAGGCGAAAAAACTCACAACCAAGTTAGATTGTGAGCAAAAAAATCCTACTTGGCCTCAAAAGTGACGACCAGCGAACCCACACTGACAACAGGGGAGGGCGGGAGGGAGCTGCGGAACAAACTGTGGAGGTGAGGAGGGGTCCCTGGACTTAAATAGCTGTAGACCCCTCCCATCTCCAGTGGCACCACCTTGGCCCAGCAAATAGTGGGCCTAAACGTCACCTCTCCCCATCCTCGCCCGCAACCACCTCTCCCCACCCAGCGAGCCGGGTAAGGAAAGGCCATTTTGCGATGAAGTTCTCCTTTCAAAAGATCCATTCAAAATGAGAGTGTTAAGGGAAATAATGTACAAAAAGGCATATATGATAGGAAATTGATTGCAAAAGAAGGTGGATATTAGGGGAAATGAATATAAAAACATGTACAAATCTTTGTGCGCAAAATGTTTGTGCTGACTTTTAATAAAACATTCAGAAACTGATGAAAAAGAGGATGTGATGAACTTGTGCTTAAAAAATAATAATAAGGACATTATAGGAAGTAAACAGTGTCATTTCAAGTGCAATGCTTGTTGTTGTTATTGTTGTTGTTGTTGTTTTAAATGGCTGCCTCACTTGCCAGGAGGGGCAACTATCTTTCTTTTTTTTTCTTTTTCTTTTTTGAAACAACAATGATCATGGGAATTATTGTGATGATGCCCATCCTGAACAATAGCCTGGATTCAAACTCCAACTCAGGCAAGGAGAAGCTGCACTGGGGGCAGAGTGTTGGAAATCATCCTAATTTGTTCCTTGTTTATCTTTGGGGGAGATTTTGGGGATACTTTTTCTTTTTAAAAATGAAGATAATATCGTGCATTTATAGATTCTAGCTCCTCTTTGTCCCACTTTCTTTGCCTCCATAATAAGTGGGAATAAACATGCTATTAAACATTCTTGCATTTGAATAAAGGAAATGGTTGTGGTTAGTTTACCAAACCACTTGCGTTAGAAACAAATGCAGAAGATGTTATTGTAGAGGAAATGAAAGCAGCATGCAGATGACCATGGAATGCCTTAGATAATGTGTAGGAGTGGATGAGGGCACTCAGGCAATTACAAACATACAATAGCATCACTATGTTCTTCTGAACAAAGATGTTGGATGGTGTGTGAAGAATGTGCAGTGGTGGAACTATTTGTCCTCTGCCTCTCTATTAAAAAGCTTCAATACATTCTATGATATTAGAAAATTGGAAGGGTTTTGTTGTGTGTGTGAACAATATGTATTGTTCAGACCGGGAGGAAGGTTTGCACCTAGTCGTTTCCTTGGAGAAATTTTATCATCGGTCAAAGTATAGCAAAGCATTCTGGGAAGAAACTCCTGATTATGAGGTCACTGAAGCCCCACTTTGTCCACCACACAGTTGTCTGCAGGAGCTTGTGGAGCTGCCAGAAGCCTCATTACCTGGCAAGGGATGTCTGGAAAAATTTATTACTAGAGCTGTGCACAAATGGTATCTCAAATTTCTCCACCCTATTGGTGAACAAAAAAACTGGGTGGACAATTTCGCCAAATTTCTTCAAGGGGAGGAGAAATTCTCCAAGAATTTCTCACAGGTAGAGCTCATTATTGCCAAGGGTTATTTTTCCCCTAAGGGATTTTTATTTTTTTGTATTACCACTGCAAATGGCAACAGCAGTGGTATTGCTGGCTCCCATTTTGAATCCTCCACAATGCCCCATATACCTAGCATCATTCCAGAACATGGCATTGGGTGGGAAGAGAATGCAGCCACCACAAAAGACAATGGTGAAGAAAATTTGATGAAAATTCTTCAAAGTGGCCTATTATTTCTCAGGGGTAAGAAAAGAAAAAGCAGGGCTTTTCTGAAAAAAAATGACAGCCTTTTATTTATTAATTTATTTTATTTACAATATTTATATACCACTCCCCATCCAAAGATTTCAGAGTGGTGAACAACAATTAGAATAAAAGAATAAAAACAGGATAAACACACCATAATAAAAATTACATTTTTAAAAGAACAAAGTTCTGATAAAACCAGGGATGGTCATTTAGGGAAAGCTTCCTGAAACAACAATGTTTTCAGGAGGTGTCAGAAGAAATACAAAGTTGGTGACTGCCTGACCTCCAAAGGCAGGGAATTTCATAAGGAGGGGCCCTCTACAATGAAGGCTCTTTTCCTGGTGTACATGGAACCACCTGGTCCACATGGAACCACTGGGAACATGCCCTTAGATGGCCTCAGTGACTGGGCAAGTTGGTAAGGGAGAAAGCACTCTCTCTGGTATCCTGCTCCCAATTATCAGAGTCCAGAATCTTCCCCAGAGTCTTCTAATTGTTAAATTTCTGAGGGGGGGATTATGAATATTTTTGTCTCCAATGCAGCTGCTGATAATGCCAGTCCAGCCCTGTAAGCCCTGTAGATCCCCTGTGAGAGGGGAGGCAGTGTTGCATTCAGCTCCAGGGAAGAGGCTGATCTAATACTGTCCCAAAATCTGACCTCCAATTTACTAAAAAAAAATCTTCCCCCATGAAAAAGGCTTCCATTTTTCTGCATCATTCTCAAGGTGTTCTTTGATTTCTCAGAAATAACTTTTCCCCTGAATTTCTTTTCAAAAGCGATTTGTTTTCTGACAAATTGTTTGAGAATGGTTGAAAAAGATGTGGGGAAATTTTTCAGCACAGCACTACTGATTACAAATGAGCTACCATTATCCCATGAGGCATAAACACAAAGTGGTCATAATTTGCTTGATCACAGTGTTGTTGTTGTTGTTTTTTAAAGGACTATTATGATTTTACACATAATGACAGCTATTTAAATATGGCATGATATGGAGGCACAAGTTCAAACCATTGGTGTCTTTGTGCAATCCATGCAAGAGTGTAAGCCTACTACTGCCCTTTGGTGCTCCTGCAGCATCTGGACTGGGCTGGAGACTTAAAGATTAGGGATGTGCACTGGATTGGGTCCGATCCACGATCCGGATCCAATCCAGGGAAATCGGATACAATTATCCGATTTCCGATCACCCCGCTGGATCGTTCGATCCAATCCGATCTGATCCGCAAAGGACCTGATCCAGATCGGAATGGATTGGACGATCGGGGGCGCCGGCAAGTGCCGGCGAGCACCCGCTGATGGGAGCAGACAGCGGGGGGGGGGGCTTCCCTGGCGGGGCTGTCCACTGATGGAAGTGGACAACAGGAGCAGGGGGCTTACCTTCCGGGGTGCTTACCTTCCGTAGTGCGCCATGTGATGTCATCACCTGGTGCGCTACTCAGGAGCAAGCTGTGAAGCCTGCTTGCAGTAGCGGCCAGCGGTGGAGGGGAGTGGACGTCCCCGGAAGGTAAGCAGGGGGGAGGGAGGAGGGAAGCGGACAGTGGGGGGGCTTCCCTGGCAGGGCTGTCCGCTTCCATCGGCGGGTACCAGTGGGTGCCCACCGATGAAGCGGACAGCGGGGGGGGGGCTTCCCTGGTGGGGCTGTCCGGTTCCATCAGCGAGTGCCAGCGGGCGCCCACCGATGGAAGCAGACAGCCCAGCCAGGTGAGGATCGTGGGGGGAAAGGGGGGAGGGAGGGAGGGGGGCCCACCTACCTTCTGGGGACGTCTGCTCCCCTCCGCCACTGGCCGCTACTGTGAGTAGGCTTCATGGCCTGCCCCTAGGTAGCACGCCAGGTGATGTCATCACCTGGCGCGCTACCTAGGGGCAGGCCGTGAAGCCTGCTCGCAGTAGCAGCCAGCGGTGGAGGGGAGCGAATGTCCCCGGAAGGTAAGCGGGGGGGAGGGGGGCCCACAGCCCGCTTACCTTCTGGGGCCGTCCGCTCCCCTCCACCACTGGCTGCTACTGCGAGCAGGCTTCACGGCCTGCCCCTGAGTAGTGCGCCAGGTTATGACATCACCTGACGTGCTACCTAGGGGCAGACCGCGAAGCCTGCTCGCAGTAGCAGCCAGCGGTGGAGGGGAGCGGATGGCCCCGGAAGGTAAGCAGGGGGAGGGCGAGGTGGCTTACCCCCCCAGGGCTGTCCGCCTCCATCCACTGGTGCCCGCGGGTGCCAGCGGATGGAAGCGGACGGCCCCGGGTGGTAAGGAGCACGGGGGAGGGGCCCCCGGGTGGTAAGGAGCACGCTGTGGATGGCCCCGGGAGGTATGAACTGTGAGGGGGGAGGAGGGAGTTAGGCCCCAATGCAAGTCTATGGTGAAAACAAAAATGGCGGCCGATCCAAAAATTAGATGTCCAATTTTTGGATCGGGATCGAGTCCGATCTGATCCGAGGGACCTCCGATTTTGTCCTGAACGATCCAGGACAATCTTGGAGGTCCCAATCTGGGTCCTGATCCGATCTGGGGGGTCCATGCACACCCCTATTAAAGATAGGCTGCATGCACACAACATGGGACAGTCAATACACAGAGGAATTGTACTCCCCAATCTACTACTGGAGGCACAGAGGTGTGAGAGCTAGAGCAGCTGATAACCTGCCACTGGGGACACGTGCAGCTGTGGTACCTAAGGCACCCACACCTCCCCCAGGACCTCTTCTTTGACATGGCAGTGACCTGTCTTCCCACCCAAGCTCTGAAGTAGGAATTTCGGGATGCTCTTCCTGAAATGGTCCAAGGAAGGTGAAGTCTATTTCTTTTTGGCCTGTTTTGCTGTGTCATTAGTTTGGAGGCGATTGGAAGCATGATTTGAATCTGCCCATCTTAAAATGGGTCACAACTATGTGGGTTGAGTGTGGGTTCGAATGAAGAATGGCATAGGGCAAGGGCGGGGACCTTTTTTTTTTAATATGGAGGACCAGACTAGCAGGATGAGTCAATCAGGGACCACCATGGATGCTGGGTGGAGTCAGAGCCAAAAATTGGTAGCTTTCTCTTTTTTATATACCACTCTTTCCTCCCTCTTCCTTGCCACCCCCTCCTCTTTCTGCCATCTCCTTCGCTGCCTCTCTCTTGCCTCAGGGGGCTCTAAGCTGGAGTGGGATGATCTCTGTGCCTGCCAAGAAAGTACGTTGCAGACACAGAAGTGAGGGAAGTGCCTTTGGGAATCACGAGGGAAAGGGTGAGTGAGGTGGGGGGCAAGAGGATAGGCAGTTGGGCACTGCTTGCCAAGGCACATGGGGTGACTTTGGGTATCAGCACCCAACACTCCTGCCCCATTCAGTCTTTCCTAAAAGGCTGAGTCATGTGGGATGGAAGCGTACACTGTACATTGTGGGGCACATAAAATTTGGCACAAGCCACATGCATCCTGTGGGCTGCAGGTTCCCCACTTCTGCCTAAAGGGAATAATGATGAGTACCCTGAGGCAGCAAACACCAACCGCTCACAGGTTACTGGCCAGAGGGGACTCTGAGAATGGAGTCCGTACCATGGCAGCCTTGTTATGGCAGCAATGCTTACTGATCTGATGTTGATGTTCCTTAAAGGGCCTCCTCTGCACACAACTGAATGGGCAGTGAAGAGCAATGGCCAGTTCAAGAGTGATCCAGTGCATGAGGTGTCACCAGTCCAAAGTAAATAGTAGAAAAGAGACTTCCTAGTTTTCACCTCAGTGGATAGCAAGCTCACACTAAGCAAGTGGAACTTGCCTTGACAAGTGAAATGTAGATCAGACTTGTGCATCAATCATGGCTGGATAACCCTTTGAAAAAGGTTTGAAAACAGTATATGGAATGTGTCATGGGCCCCAACAGTTGTCAGTACTGTTCTAAACCATTACAAAGCAGTCGTGTAGATCCTGCCCATCTTGTAATCCATAGCTGCAGGCACAACCAGTATCCTGTGCCTTCATTTCAGGAATTCATGGATGCAATGAGTTCACATGGTTTATTTTTGTAAATAGAGAAATGGGGCAGAGGAAAAATGCTCTCTCATGCTGAAATCTCACTATGTTTTGATGTCTACGTTGGGAACTTTTAGGTCATAATGCTCTGAGTTTCTTCCCTCCCACTCCATCACATTTTCTCTATTTTCCCTAGATTTTCCTCTTAGCAACATAAGTAGATCCAAATCTCCAATTCACCAGGTGTCTGATTTCAAATCTATAAATACTCTTGGTGTCTTGAATACAGGTGACTAATCTTAAGTAGCAAATAAGTAGTGCCATTTATTTCAATAGGATTACTTATGTCCTATTTAGGATTAGGCACCTGCTGGAGAATGTCAGAGCCAGACTGATTGCACACATACAGACAGTAATTGGTACAACAGAGATTATGGCAACACATGGATGGTGGTGCTCATGGGAGCCATTTGACTTGCTTATGCTTCCATTTACCTCTGATTAGACTCAAAGTTTTCCAGGTAAAGGCTCCAGTCCTGCAAAAGGGAAACCAAACATGCCGCTACTACTTCCATGCTGTTGCTTAAGGACAATGGCAAGTATATGGTGCAGGATCACAGTGATACAATTAAGTTTTTCCATACCAATGCAAAAGGAGACTAAGACCATTCTGGCCTGGTTCAGACCTAATAGTCCTTTCTGTTCCAGTGAACTATAGCAGGGATAGGCAACCTGGTATTCTAGGCTGACCAGATGAAATCCAGGTCAGGGCTCATGTAACTTTAACAGCTGCAGAGAAAAGGGAATTTCAGCCAGCGTCATTTGTATGCAATTAGTTCCTGGTGAAATTCCCTCTTCATCACAACAGTTAAAGTTGCAGGGGCCCTGCCTTCTTTTGTATAGGGTCACTCTAGTATAGTGCCTGCAACTTTAATTGTTGTGATGAAGAGGAGATTTCACCAGGGACTAATTGCATACAAATGACACTGGCTGAAATTCCCTTATCTCTACAACTGTTAAAGTTACATGAGCCCTGTCCTCCTTTTCATATGGTCAGCCTAGGTATTCTCCATATACGGCTCGGGTCCAAGTTATCTGAAAGACAGCATTCTCCCATATGTGCCTGCCCATGCTCTGAGATTTCCTGGGGAGGCCTTTCTCTCAGACCCACCAACATCCCAGGCATGCCTGATGGGTATGCAGGAGAGGGCCTTCTCGATAGCTGCTCCAAGGCTCTGGAACTCCCTTCCTGGGGAGGCTAGGCTGCCTCCCTCTGTGCTTTTGGAGGCAGGCCAAAACTATTATTCCAGCAGGCTTTTGGAACTACTCTGGAGCTGTGTTAATTTATTGGAATTATTATTATTATTTTAATCTGTTACTGTTTTATTTTTTAAAAATGTTTTTCGTTTTACTGCAGGCTGAATTCTATTTTCACTTTTGTAAATTTATATTTATATGTTTCAATTGTAACCGCCTTGAGTCCAATCCCTGGGAAAAAGGCGGGTTATAAATAGTGGTGTGCATGGACCCAAAAAATCGGACCGGAATCGGAATCAGAACCAGTACTGATGCCTCGGATCGGATCGGAGGCTTCCAGGTTCGGTTCGGAGCCAATTCCGATTCGAAAATCGGATATCCGATTTTCAGATCGGACGCCATTTTAGGTGTTTTCGCCATAGGCTTCCATTGGGGGAAAGAAAGCTTTCCCCCAATGCAAGCCTATGGCGAAAACATGGGGGCGGGTAAGTGGGGACCTAACTTCCCCTTCCTCCCTCCCTGTCCCTCTCCCCACTCGTGCACCTTACCTGCCGGGGCTCCCGCTTCTACTGAGCACTCTACTGAGAACTAGGCTGCGAAGCCTGTTTCTCAGTAGATTGGAAAAGCGGATGGAAGCGGATGGAAGCGGGCACCCCAGCAGGTAAGTGGGGCCCTCCCTCTCCCCCCACTCATGCTCCTTACCTGCCGGCGTCCCACGCTGCCATCCGCTGCTTCCATACTACTGATAAGCAGGCTTTGTGGCCTGTTTATCAGTAGTACGGAAGCAGCGAACGGCAGCGCGGGATGCCAGCAGTTAACGGTGGACCTTCCCCTCCCTCCTCCTCCCCCCACTCACTTTCGTTACCTACTGCCTCCTTGCTGCTGTCCACTGCCGCCCGCTGCTTCAGTACTACTGAGAAACAGGCCTTGAGGCCTGTTCCACAGTAGAGCAAGGGCACGCCGAGTGATGATGTCACCCAGCGCGCCATCGCTCTACTGTGAAACAGGTCGCAAGGCCTGCTTCTCAGTAGAATGGAAGCAGCGGGTGGCAGTGGACAGCAGCAAGGCAGTAGGTAAGGAGCGCAAGTGAGGTAGGGGAGAAGGAGGTCTGAGGTCCGATCCTCCAATCTCTTCCGATCTGGATTGGGTCCTTTTGGATCGGATTGGATTAGATTGGATGATCCAGCTGCAAGGATCGGAATCGGATAATTGTATCCGATTTCACTCGGATCGGTTCTGGATCGTGGATCGGTCCTGATCCGCTTCATACCCCAGTTATAAATATAATAATAATGATATATTTTGGATTATAACTCCCATTATCTCTTATCATTGGCCTTGCTGGCTAAAGGTGATGGGAGTTGGACTCCAAAACATCTGGAGGACAACAGGCTGCCTACCCTGCTATAGTTCATTGACGGGTTGGAGGAAAAATGAGCAAAGATCTAGAGCATTCCTTTCCCCCCTCTGTCCTACTCTTACATGTCTGGCTGCAGATGAGACTTCCTGGTTTATTAACAGCATGCTCTTATACATGTCTACTTAAAAGGAAGTCCCACTGAGTTCAATGGGACTTAATTCCAGATAAATGTGAGCAGGAATGCAGCTGAAACTAAGTTTCCCCATAATGTTAAAAACTATGGCATATGCCTGCCTTCCCCAACATGGTGCCCTCCAGTTGTTTTCGACGACAACTCCCAGCATTTCTAACCATTGATCATTCTGGCTGGAGCTGATGGGAATTGATATCCTAAACATCTGGAAGCTGCCAGGTTGGGGAAAGCTGGTTTAAGCAGTACCTGGAAATCCAGATTGCAAATCATGGAGAGGGGAAGCACATGAGCTCATTGCTCATCCCTTCTCATAGGCAGATAGGTAGGGTGAGAGATGTTATGTTATGAAAACAGAAAAGCAAGAATTTGGAATGCACTTGGAGAACCTAGAAATTGGATAATATGCGACACACACAGGCAGAACATTTTTAATTGGCAATAATAATAAAAAAATACTTGCAGCAAAAATGATTTCAGAGATGCCAAGTGAAAGATTTTTTATTCATTCAAGCCAAATGATATCATTCAAGAGGTGATGAAGAATGTTTGGATGACATGTCAATGCAGTTGATGTACAGAGTGATGTGCAAGCCTATTCTTGCTTGCTTCCCTTTAGAGAATTTTATGTAGTCATTTCCTCACATCTCCTTTTTTTGTAGTGACCTTGTCCTTTTTTAAAAAATCCAGTTATTAGTGTTGTGTTAGTTAGTGGTAGTTTCTATTTGTGTGGTCCTTGGATCACATATGGATGAGAGTAATGATAGGGTTGGTTTGACTGACTGTGACAGCAACATGTGAATGGGTCCATTACAAATCTAACATCATCCAATGAATGTTCAGATCATCTCAAAATGCAATGCTATTGAATGGAAACTTTTTATAAATTCAGCTATCATCAGTTATCTTTCTGGTTCACAGATGCATCTAGAACTTGATTTCTTCACATGTAAGGTCTGCCAGATGAAGTGACCCCATTGGAAATAATTGGATTTGAGATTATGTGTGGTTGTATGAAAATTCTACCTGTGGTGTTAGATCAGTGATGTTAAACTCATGCATTAAATACAGGGTTCAATGTTGCAGCCCTCAAGAGTTGCATGTGTGACTAACCCCATAGACTCACAGAATTTGAAAGGATGGGGTAGGACATTGAGTTTTATTCCCTGTTCTAAGACAAAATATACTACACCTAAACCAGTAGTCACTGTTTTGTGAAATATAACCAGAGGGGTGTGTGTGTGTGTGTGTGTGTTTGACAGTTCATAGATCATAGGGCTTTAAACATTACCTATATTGTCACCAAGTTACACTAGCTAGTGGTACTAGACTAGATGTTACTGGATCTTGCAATAAAAACAGCCACTTCAGTTTTGCCCAGAATGGCTACTGGATGTCACTCAGAAATCTAGTGAAATATTACTATTTGTGGTAGGAATATCAATGCTCATATGCCTTATAAATCTCATTCTTCTCTACAGCATTTTTAAATATGTAATGATGATGTCCTTCTCATTTTCCCTTGTTTATGTCATATATCCCCAGGTTATTTATTTATTTATTGGTTATTTATTTATTTATTTTTTGGTCAAAGACAATTATCTGGGTATTATGGAGAAATGCAAAGAAAATCATCTAGTTCAGCCCTCCACAATCTGGTGCCCTTCAAACTTGCTTGCTCTTGGCTGGGGATGATGGGAGCTGTATTTAGTGGGCACCTGGTTGAGGAAAACTGATTTAGATTTTCCCTTTTCTGGAATCATTAAAATATGTTTCAATCTTCCAGTATATATCCTTAATGACTGCAATGAAGCACTTCATTCCCTCCCCCCACCAAAAAAACCTATCACTTTCCCTACTAGAATTGTGAGACTAGTTTGTTGAATGGAGATTCCTGTAAGGAGAATAAAATTATGTTGATAGCTTGAATACTAGCAGAGGCCTCTTTGCAGTTCAACCTCTTCTGAAGGTCTTTTTTATGATTCAATCATAAAATAATCATAATAATCATAATAACTTATTCTTAGGTTTTTCATATTTATGATTGGTTTGCACTGATTTGATGAAGAAGCATAGTTGTGCCCTCTTCTGAGCAGTTTCACCTTGAAAAGATGAACTTGTCATTTCAAACAGTTTAGGTTTCCTCATTGCCTTTGCAAATATTTTGGTAAAAGATTTTGGAACTTGTACTGAAAATAGTACAAAGCGATATTACCAAAGGCTGGCTCAGCAGGAATGACACCTTATGGAATGACTGTGGCATACTTTCAACATTTACTCTCATCTTTATTAATCAAGACACACCGGGAATATCTTTATTTTCTTATTAGGTTTATTCATTTCCTTGTTCTTTTAGGAATGCATACCCCAACTCTGGAACCACCTGAGAAAGGAAGACCTGAACTTACCATACATTTCCATTACCAGAGCTTTTGAGCTGGGCAATCTTCCCACCCATGAGAGAGAGAACTTGATAATCAAAGGGAGAAATGTGAGCCAGTGAGTCAGTGGCCTCTGGATTGTTCGTTTTGGATATTAACTTTGAATTAGCTGCATCCATCTTAGATATTATGGGTCAAAAGATATTCTGCATCCATCTTAGATATTCTGGGTCAAAAGAATGTCTTACTGTTTCTTTTTTATTCAGAGTGAGCTTCTTATTGATTTTTTTTCTTATGTTTTATGTGCACTTTTCACTTGTTAGGATTAAGGGGCTTTCTTCCAGACTCCAACTCAGTTTGGGAATTAGTGGGAAGTTCCTCCCCTTGGTGCCATTGTTGTGGGGCACCCTGTCTGTTGACCAGAAGACAATACTTCCTAAGAGCAAAGATTGCCCTACCTCAGAACTGCTGAGAATGGAAATTTATGGCAAAATTATGGCGAATTTGGTTAGTGTTTGTTTGGTTTCTTGCTTTCATTTGTCAAGGTACTGGTTGTATTTTGTTTTTATACTTGATTTTTTTGTTTTTATTTTAAGGGATGCTAAGGGGTGCTGTTGTGCATTTGTTTTATTTTTGGGGTGGTTTGCTGTAGTGGGTTTGTTAGGTGATGTGGATGTGTTCATCGTTTCTATGAAGGAATGACAAGTTCAGCACTCTCAATCAAGCCCATCTCATATGGAAAGAGGAGGAAATATTGTCTTCACCCCTGAGAAGGGATGGAGCCCAGGGATATAGAAGTCTGAATGTTTTATGAGGTAATCCAATGGTTGGCAGTGGCTTCTTCTTCTTCTTCTTCTTCTTCTTCTTCTTCTTCTTCTTCTAAAAATAAGCCATGTTTGACAAGCGTGCCATTAGCACCACCATCCACATGGTGCCCAGCTAATGATGCCCTGTCATTAGGTAGAGATGTTTCTAGGCGCTTTAGCAACACAATTTCCCAAGTGTGCAGCAGCAGTGCTGGCAGTTATTCTCTAGCCAAAACATGGCTTCATTTTCAAAATAATAATAATAATAATAATAATAATAATAATAATGGAATAAAATTAAGGTGCCAGCCTTCTGTCCACCTCATAAAACACTTAGGCTCAATCCTATACACCTAGTAGGAAGTCCCATTGAACTCAGTGGGACTTAGTTCTGAATAGGCAAGCATAGGATCAACCCCCACAGCCTTGGGTGACCATCTGCTTCCTCCTCCTGATCTTTGGAAGACACTTCACTCCTGAAGACCTCAAGAAATTCTATGAAATGTTTTGCATAGCTCTAGAATATGTTGATGATGACAATGTAAAGTTCTTTCAAAGTGATTGGTTTCAGGTTGTTAATGTATGCAGTACATTTTGCAATGTGAATTTCCAGTGCAAATTTAACTATTGTGTATTGTTGGCAGGTGGGATAGAAACAATGAAACCGATTAACTAAATAACTGATTAGTACTTAGAGGTATGTGTCTGATCACTCCAGATGAACAGGTTTAGCTGCTTTTTTGCTCAGTGTGAATAGAAATTTCATGGCATTGATGTGTAATGAGCCCATCAGAGGGCTACGCTATTGAACAGCATCTTTCATTGTGGGAACAAAACAGACATAACTTGCTTTTTACTTTTGAAACTGGCAATAACTGTGACAGTAAAGTGCATTTTAAATATATTTTCCCCATTAACCTTAAAAGAATGTTTCCCCAAAGTGTGCTGGTTTTTGATTTTGCAAATGTGCTCAACTTCGGCAAAATTGTCCATTTCCATTTTAAAATCAAACACTGGAAAAATGCATTTAACTTCCCGATGATTGAACTTCTCTTCTTAAGTGTATGTCTTTTGCCAAAATGATGAAGAACACATGCTTGTTGTGGTGAAGATGAGAAACTCGCTGGCCTTTGAGGAGGAAAGTGAGCGCAGAGGGAATAGGATAACCTTATGGTGATTATGCTAATTAAATGTGCACAACCTATCAAAGTGCAGGGAATTGCATGAGGGAGGAAATATTTAGTTAGGCTTCAGTAACTGTATAACATCCTGCATGCTGACTGGCTCAAACAAACCCATTTTCTGTATAATTTTGTTTAAATGCCAGTACATTCAAATATCTCAGGATGACCCTGCATCATTAACTTCCACTGAAAAGCAATTTACAGAATCAGTTGCAACTCCCCTGAATGTGCCATGTAAGGAAAGTGTTTCAAAGTATACAGCACAATCAGCGTGAGGTAAAAGGAAATCCATGGGAGCTGGCTTGCCTGTTACAAAAAAAAGGGTGGGGAGAAGGGAATTAGGATAAGCTTTTCAGGCTCTCCCACATATCAAGTCACAAATGATTATCATTTCCATAGTCTCTTGTCCTCCTATCCTATGAATTCTTATAGTGTGCATTTTGCAGAAGAGAAGCACCAGGGGAAAAATACTAGTCAGATCTTTACATTGTTTCATATGTTGGGGAAAAAAAAGAGCAACCAAATTGATTCAGGGACTGGAGCAACTCCCCTGTGAGAAAGAAGAAGAAGAAGAAGAAGAAGAAGAAGAAGAAGAAGAAGAAGAAGATACCACCCCATAGCCAAAGCTTGGGGATTTGGGGGAAAAGGGTGATTAAGGGGTAACATGATACAGGTGTGTCAAATTTTGCATGGTGTCAAATAGGACTGTCAGAAAAATCTGCAAAGTTGTAGAAAAATAAGCAATTTTGTTTTAATGCACATGTTCTCCATAGGCTAAACTATGAAAATGTCCATTTGGAGGGTGGGGGGTATTTGTGCTTTTGCATAAGTGCGAATGTGCACAAATTGGGAAGTTGGGAAAAATCCCATTCCATCAATGAGCGGATGACAGAGCAAAAGGCACCTGGCAATCTGCAAAATGCAGACGGAATGGATTTCACAAAATCCATACATCCCTAGCATCAAGAAAGAATGCTAGAACCTGTGTTGTGAGGTGGGGTTGGATGGAGGTTCAGGTGGGGTGATTGCATTACTTACACACAGAGCAATCCAACACATGATCCAGTGAAGCTGAATGGTGGGAGATTTAGGACAGTTAAAAGGAAGCAATTCTTCCCACAGCACATATAGAATTCAATATTAGAAGAAGTAGCAATGGCTGCCAACTTGGATGGCTTTCAACAGGAATGGACACATTCATGGAAGACAAAGCTATCAATGGCTGCTAGTCATGATGGCTATATATTTGTTCCAGTATCCAAGGCAGCTAGTCACTGAATACAAATTACTTCGGCTAACAGCAAGAGAGAGCTATTCCCCTCCTGTCCTACTTGTGGGCTCCCCATAGGCATCTCATTTGCCACTGTGGGAACAGAATACTGGATTATATAGGCTTTTGTTGTGAGCCAGCATGATTCCTCTTATGTATGTAGGTCTATCTCTCTATCAACGAACACCCTTTTAATAAAATAACAATACACATAATAAGCATAATAATTATGATGTTTACAGGCAACACTTCGAAATGCTTGGCTTCCTGGAATGCCCTTGGGGGGTTCACATGATGTAACATAGTCCGATGGGCATTCCATAAAGTGTGAGCAGACCGGGAGCACTGCACAATATATTTTTTAAAAAAGTTGAAACGGAATAATAATAATAATAATAATAATAATAATAATAATAATATATTTATTTATCACCCGCCTCTCCCAACGGATCGAGGCGGGGAACAACACCAAACACAAAATACAAAAACTGATTAAAAGCAGATAAAACCAGTACATCATTAAAACACCAATAAAACACCAATAAAACACTTTAAAACACTCTGTTAAGCCACCCTGTAAAGTCATTGAATCTTAAGGGAAGCACCAAACTCCTTGACTCCCAAAATATTCTCCCAAATTTCCCACATTTTCATGGTGATTTCTTTTTGACTATTCTCCTGCAAATGACTGAAAGAACCTTAGCTGAAATTAATAGAACAGCACTAATTTAAAGCAAACTCTCAGATGCACCTACAATGTTTTCTTTTCAAAGTACTTCACCAGTAACATTTCTCTTTAATATCTTATCATTGGGTAGTAAGATGTCAAAGCAATATTTCATTTTAGGTGGTGACTAGGGACAGATTCCACATGGATGTATAAAATTCAATATTGTTTCACCTGCTATTTGTACTTGTGTGGTGACTGTTAGCTGGGCACATAAACCAATTCCCTGAAAATGAGTTGTATTTCAAGTGTTGTGAAAGTTATATTTATGATGATGACACATCTGTAGAGGCCAATTCACATGTGCAAGCCATCAATGAATATTGCAGCCATCAAATCATTATATACAGTATATCAGATATGCAAAACTTTGCCTTAAACTCACCTAGAGCAAATGTTCTTCTGTCTTTAATGTTGCAATTCTATATCCACTTGCCTGGGAGTAGGCCCCATTGAGTAGACATGTGTAGGATTTTGCAGCACATGATAAAATATTCAATCCTATGTATATATTCACTTCTCTCTAAATAGTACACACACACACTCACACACACATATGAGAAGTGCATGAACCACAGGATTTGACTCGGGCCCCAATTCATTGCCTGCATTGAGATTAAGAAATCCATTGGAAATTGAGAGAGAGAGAGAGAGAGAGAGAGAGAGTTTGGTTTTGGTCAGAATGGGATGATAATTGCAGGTACTGTAAATCCTTAGGAGGAGATTAGGCTTACCAGGTGTCAAAAAAATACATATACACACTAGCGATGTGCACTGACCCCCCCGGATCGGATCGGATAGCGGATCAGAATCGGACCTGGAGGGTCGGATCGGATCGGACCGGATGTCCGATCCGGATCGGACGCCATTTTGAATGCTTTTTCCCATAGCCAAGTATTGTTTTACAAAAACACCTATAACTTTTTCATTTTTAAAGCTAGAAGGATGAAACTTGGGCACATTGTAGAATGGTTAGGGATAGTTATCTGTGAGAAATTTCAGAAAGATTGGTGCATGCGTTTTGTGGCAATTAATTTTTTAATAAATACCCAGGAATGCCTATAACTTTGTCATTTTTAAAGTTACAAACATGACACTTTGCCACATTGTAGGTGGTACCTTGGGACCTACGTGTGTGAAATTTCAGAAACATAGGTACTTGCCTTGTGTGGCAATTAATTTTAGAAAAATGGGTAGTAGTGGGGTAAATACAGTTACGCCGCATCCCACTTTTTTATTTTTGAAGATACAAACAGGAAACTTGGGCACATTACAGGTACCACTTGGCTTGATATGTGTGTGAAATTTCAGAAACATTGGTGCTTGCCTGGTGTGGCAATTAATTTTTGAAACAATGAGGAATTCATTGGACAGCACTTGCCCATAGGGATTCATTGGACAGTACTTGCCGATAGGGATTCATTGGACAGTACTTGCCCATAGAGAATCATTGGAAAGCACTTGCCCATAGGGAATCATTGCATTGCACTTTCCCATTGAGAAATACAGTTATGCCTCCCACTTTTTTATTTTTGAAGATACAAACAGGAAACTTGGGCACATTGTAGACTGGTTAGGGATAGTTATCTGTGAGAAATTTCAGAAAGATTGGTGCATGCGTTTTGTGGCAATTAATTTTTTAATAAATACCCAGGAATGCCTATAACTTTGTCATTTTTAAAGTTACACACATGAAACTTTGCCACATTGTAGGTAGTACCTTGGGACCTATGTGTGTGAAATTTCAAAAACGTAGGTGCTTGCCTTGTATGGCAATTAATTTTAGAAAAATGGGTAGTAGTGGGGTAAATACATTTACGCCTCCCATTTTTTTATTTTTAAAGATACAAACAGGAAACATGGGCACATTACAGGGAACACTTGGCTTGATATGTGTGTAAAATTTCAGACAGCTGGGTCCAGGCATGTGGTGGCAAGGTATTTTTGAAATAATGAGGAAAGAAACGCCTATAACTTTTTTATTTTAAAAGTTAGAAGTCTGAAAGTTGCTCACTTTGTAGATGGGTTAGGGGTAGATATGTGTCAGAAATTTCAGAATTATAGGTCCAGGCATTTGATGGCTATGGAATTTTTAGATTAAAAGTTTCAAAAGTTTTTCCACAGAGGCTTGGTTTCCCCCGTCTCCCACTCCCGCCTCCCGCAAAGAAAAAGGAAACACACTCTCTCGATCTCTTTGATCCTTGCATGCATGGCTGCAACTGAGCTTGTATCCATTACAAAAGGAGAAACAAAGTAACTACATTAAAGCACTTGGCTCGTTTCTGCTTTGATACTTTCACTTTTTACTCAAGCAGAACGGCTGAGCCTAGGATCACTCTCTCTCGATCGCTAGGATCGTTACAGGAGAAATTTTCTACAGTCTTCAAAGTGGTGTGTGCAGACACCTTGCCACCACATGCCTGGACCCAGCTTTCTTCAAAAATGACAAAGTTATAGGCATTCCTGGGTATTTATTAAAAAATTAATTGCCACAAAATGCCTGCACCAATCTTTCTGAAATTTCTCACAGATAACTAACCCTAACCAGTCTACAATGTGCCCAAGTTTCATCCTTCTATCTTTAAAAATGAAAAAGTTATAGGCGTTTTTGTAAAACAATACTTGGCTATGATAAAAAGCATTCAAAATGGCGTCCGATCCGGATCGGACCTCGGCGGATCGGATCGGATCGGAGGTTGATCGGATAGGATCGGATAGGATCAGATTTTCCCAATTTTGGGGTGGATCGGATTCAGATCGTGGATCGGATCCGATCCGATGCACACCCCTAATACACACATCTTTATATTTTGATACTTCTTTTTAGGGAAGTGTTAAAAACCATTATTATTATTATTATTATTATTATTATTCATTAAACAACCAAACAAAAAGTATGAGTTACAAAACAAAGTTAAGGCTCTAAAGTTTTCAGCCAAGCACCAAAAAGCAGGGAAACTGTGAGTTAAGGCTCACAAGCCTGAACACTACATCCTCCCTAAGGAGGCAGAAAGTGCAAGTGAAATTCTCATTCTCCCAAAGCAGATAAACCATGAGGACAGGATGGAGAATATGATATGCAGAGGTGACTGTGAGGTTGTGGAAAACTGATGACAAACAACTTTGAGCCACCTAGTTTTCTCTCTCTCTCTCTTCCTCCCCCCCTTTCTCTCTTTTTTAGAGCAGCCCTCATGCAGGGTCCAGTTTTAGTTCTGGTCACTTTAGCGGGAAGACTGTTTCTCCTCAGGAAGTACCAGAATTGGTCCAAAGGGACAAAACCAGGCTCAGGCTTTGGCTGAATCAGATTCACATCTCTAGTGTGAATCTAAAAATAATTCATAAATAAAACAAAAATATTTTATTCCACAACATACTTCCTTCAGCTTAATTTTAGTCATTCTTTATAAAATTAATTGCCTGATTTCAACGTAGGGAAATATGATATTGTCATAGACCTTCAAATGTCAAACATTTTACTGAAAATAATTGCTTGTGTACATTTATGTGAAAGGTGTAGGGGGGGGAATATTAACATTGCCTGACAACAGAATTTCTCAATGTCACTTGTCATTTTACAGTGTAAGAGACATTGTAAATCTGAATAAGTGCAAGCTACTCTTCAATTCAGAAAATGTCAATGAGATCATAATCAGCAATCCTAGCATATGGCATATGATACCTGTTGAGCAACATGTTAATCTTCTTCGAACCTTCTTTAAACAGTTCCCTGAGAGTTCCCAAAATACTAGTCAGAGTTGCTCTTCTATACGGATGCTCCCTTTCCAAGAAAAGACCAACCAATCACAGGTTTTACAATATTTCCCATAGCCCTGGCTGAGCTATTGCAGTGTGTGCTTGTGGTCTGCACTATATGAACAAGGGCTGTTGTGTTGCTGCCCAGCAACAAGTGTGGGGAATGTTTGGCCCTCCAGATATATTGGGCTGCAACACCCATGAGCCAGCATAGCCACTGGTAAGGGATGAAGGGTGTTGCAATCTCGAAGGCAACACGTTCCCCACCCCTGCCCTACATAAAGATGCATGCACAGATCTATTGTGAGTCCATTCTCCATTTCAGTACCCTGTTTGGATACCTCCAAGCAGGAGGTCGGGTTAGCTCCATCCTTACCAAGTACTAGACAGGCAGTGAGAAATGTATTGTTTCACCAAGTCTTTGATGGATTTTAATACTGGATTGTTTTAAAGCGGTATGGTCCTTGTCCTTCTGATTTTAGTGTATTATTGTATTGTTTTAAACTGTGCATTGCTTTGAGGACCCTGATGGGCAGAAAAACAATTTATATGCATACTTTAGTTAATAAATACCAAATTAAATTTGGTTCTGTGACCTTATGATTTGCACACACGCACACGCTGAACAGGCATCCCCTCCTGCCCTACAGAAGATGACCAAGCACTCCTCTTTCTTGAAGGCACAATCATTTTCACTGACATAGATGCTACTAGGGATGGGGTAAGAGCTTAACTGAACTGTACTCAGAAATTGATTTCCCTAGCTTAGAAGCCAGTAACTGGTATTCAGTCTGAGCCCCATTGCCTGGGTATTGCTTGCTTACTCAGAATTGCAAATAGGGCCATCATAAGCTTGGGTCCTGCATGCATACACAGCTATGCATCCATCAGCCATCTGCATTTACACCTGTTTTTCTAGTCCCATGCTTGTGCAGTGGGTACACACTGTTTTGCCTGAATCCTTGGCTTCACCTGACTATCAGTTCTTACATCCATACAGCTGTAAATGTGTCCTGAGAGACTGTCTGGGGGCAAGTTAAAAAAAAAAAAAGGAACAACAGCCACAGAACATTGTCAGTGCTTTTTCTGTAGCTGCTGCAACAGCACAGGGCTGGCTCCATCTCAGTGTTTGTACCTATATACAAATAGCATGTGAAAACAGCCAATCAGAGGTTGGTGACATAGTATGACAGATAACGTAGGCAGATTTCTCATCTTGCATGCTACAATTCCTGAGATACATTGTGAAAGCATGTGTGCCCAAAACAGCAGGTATTTTGACTTTTGAGTTTCAGTACTTGAAATCGCAAGATCCATTGTGAAAATGTATGAAAACTAATGGTGAGTTCAGATTTGAGTTGGACTGACTTGGAAAACATGTGAAGCCTTTGAATAATTTTTCTGATTTTCCCCAAGGTGCCCATCTTTCACTTCTTATTCGATCCAAAGCAAATTTTGGTGAATTGCCACATCCCTAGACAATACTCATAGCATAGGACAAAACGGCACATATTCCCATTCCTAAACCTTAAGCACGCTGAACATTCTAGCAAGACATCTCTCTGTTGAAGGGTGAGCAGGACTTGGAACATGTTGGACTCCTCTTACCAAACAACTTAAGACAGTCTGACTTATAAACAATTGAGAATCATAGAATAGTACAGTTGGAAGGGGCCATCATGTCCAACCCCCTGCTCAATGCAGGAATCCACCTTAAAGCATACCTGACAGATGGCTGTCCAGCTGTATCTTGAATGCCTCTAATGTGGGAGAGCCCATTGCCTCCCTAGTTAATTGGTTCCATTGTCGTACTGCTCTAACAATCAGGAAGTTCAGCCGGAATTTGGCTTCCTGTAACTTGAGCCCATTTTTCCATGTCCTGCACTCTGGGATTATCTAGACTAGACAAAAGCAATGAAGCAGCACAATGGTTTTGTGCCTCCTGTTCCCATATGTTGCAGTTGCATCCAAAATATTGCATCTTCCATGAGGCAGATGGGAATAATATTTATGTGAAGTATTTTTATCCCACTCCTCAGCCAAAACTTCTCCCAAGTAGCTTACCTATAACCAGTAACTCAAGACAATCTCTGTCCACAGAAGACAGGACACACAAGGAAAAGGGAAAGAGGGAGATAGAGGGAGGGGAGGATGGATGTTGGCACAGCTGGTGGAATGATCCTGCTTTGCCCTCCCAGCTCCCTCAGCACAGCCTGCTGGAATGGCTGCTGACGGTGATACTGCTGGAGGAGCAGCCTTCACGGGGCTGGCCTTCAGCAGGGTTGGTGAGATGGCACTGCTTTCCCCTCTTAGGAATACAGGCTCCTAAAGCAAAGAGTGTGTACATTTTGCCACACATCATTTCCATTTTAAGGAGTTAATAAAAGCATGGATACAAGAGTCATGAAACATTTATGTGTCCTGCTCACCAGGACCATGCAGAGCTGGTAATATGCCCAGGTCAGATGGGAAGTGTGTGCCCCCCCCATTTCAAACTGCTCATTAAGTATTTTTTAATCAGTGGCACTGGTTCAGTGCTAAATGCATATATGAACTAGAACGATTTAAAAAGATAATGGGAAACACTTATTCAAGATGGAAGACATCACTTCTTCATATTCAGAATTTCACAATGGACAGCTTCTGCGCCGTTTCTGCAACGCAGGCTCCTCGCTTCTCAATGGGCTGCTGCTTACGCTATGGAACCAGTAGTGTAAGCTAGGGGGGACCCTCCTCCTCGCAGTGTCCCCTCAAACTCGTGCACCCCAGGCCAACTGGCCCCCCTGCCCCCACCCTCTGCACGGCCCTGCTGCTCACATTGATTATCATTATTTATGAAAATTATTCAATAACAGGATGTATCCATCGGCAATGGATGTGGAGACCTCAGATGGGCTCCTCCAGCTTTCAGTATATAATTACCAGTGTAAAAATAGGGGAGATCTATCAATCAATTAGCAGTAAAGACTGGGTGGGTTCTTTTTGTCTCTTTTAAAATGTTGGTGTCTCTTCCTACAAATTAGATTCTTCCAAAACGCATGGAAGTTTCCCTTTAGCAGCGGCTAATGATATAACAATTAAATTCTTCAAGGCATACAAGGATATATATGTTTCTACATTTGTACCATAAATGTGCTTTGGGTGACATCTAATAATAGCACAAGTGAAAAAATATAGTGATTTAGTTTTAAAATATTTGTAGCACCTCCGTTGATTGGCTAAGTCCTGACAGTTTACTATTTTACATAAGGATATAATGCTGGAATAATAAATCCAACAAGTGCTGCAAGCTTCCTCTCCAGAAGCTTATTCATGGATATATTTTCTTTTTTTTAAAAAAAGTCAACATTTCATATTACATTAGATATACTTACAAAGATATACATATGAAGATCTGAAGCAAAAATATTGTACAAAACTTAGAGATGTGCGTTGGATTTAGGACGTGTCTCTACAAGGTTGCTTTGGCACCTCGTTATCTGAAATCCCACAATTGCACTCCCCAAGGGTATTGGCCATGGAAAGGAGCACAAATGCGGGGTTTTAAAACTCACTTGGCTGCCGCTATCCCTAGTGCCCCATTCTTACATACATACATCCATTGTTTTCCTACTCCTTCTCCTTGGCCAAAAAGAAAGGAGTCCTGGAGGGGGAAGTCTGCTCCTCAGGGTTTTTTTTGTTTTTGTTTTTTACTGTTTTGTTTTAATAAGCAGAGACGGCCCAGCGGCCATTCAGCTCGCTGGGCTGCTGCCTCCCCCCTGTCCCGGCACGCCAGCCCCCATTCTTCCATAGCCCTATTATTTCCCCTGCCCTCCTCCCAGCAGCCAAAAAGAAAAGCCGTCTCCTTGCTCCATTTAAATAAAAAAAAGAAATGTTTTAATGCGCCCAGCTTCAGTTTTTTATTTTGTTTTTACTTTTTATTTAATAGTGGTGTTCACTGCCCTGCGGATATGCAGTGGTGGTCCAGGGGCCATTTGGCTCGCTGGACTCCCCCCTCCCTGCTGACTGCGACCAATCAGCGGTTGTTATTGGCCGGGCCACGCCTCCGCTGTAACAGTGGAGCAAGGTGACAGAGGGCAAATGTGCATCTGCATTCTGCACCTTGCTGGGAGGAAAAAGTTGGGGTAAGTAGTCAACTTTTTTAAAGCGGAGCTTCGGGGGAATGCCTCGGGAAGACTCTGTGATGGCGGCTGCATCATATAAATGACCTGCCGTCACTGTGGATCCATCCCGGGGCAAAGCCCTCATCAAGACAAGCCCTGGACAAAATCTGAGGTCTGAGCAGAATCAGACAACTTTGGATAATGGGAAGCACAGATTCTTCCAAACCTCGACTAGGGTTCTATATGGAGTCAAAGTGGAGCAACACTGAATCGGTCTGAGCCAAAGTGGTCTGCTTTCCGAAGCACCTAATCAGGAACTGAGTCAAAGCAGGGGGTGGGTGCACACCTCTAATACTAGTATGGACAACACATTAGGGTTTCTTTGGTAAATACGCACTCATTCCCCTAAGGGTCTACTGCTGTTGCTGGCAGTTATTAGGGACGGTTGGTTCCACTTCTGGTCCATGTCACCTTTAAACGTTTTGGCTATAATTCTGTTCTGCATTAATCTGTGACTCTTTAAAAATCCTCTTAAAATGCAGTTTTAGAAGAATATTTAGCTACTAATCTAAACGTGTATGTATTTTCTCCCAACATGATATTTAAATATGTATTGTGATTTATTTAAATTGTTGAAATCTACATTGCGATTTTCAGAGAATAGTGAAATCTAGTATATGGCTAAGTTCCAATTTGCACATTATTCTATGAGGTGGGGATCAGGTGTAGGAATTCACAATGACTGAATTCCTCAAGCATTCTTAACATTATAAATGATCTGATCTCATATCTCTAATCAATGTGAAGATTTGTGTTATACCTGCTATACTTTGAACTGATATGTTGTACATGGAGGAAACTAAAGCCCCAGAGGTCAATTTACCAATGCTACTAGGACAACAATATTCTTTACCTTATGTCTATGGTCCTGTTTAGAGGTTCATGGTTCTTAACTACATTTAAGTTTGACTTGGATTATTTATTGATTGATTATTGAACAAATGGGATAAAGGAATAATAGCAGAATAAAAACATCATTAAAAATACATTTTTACATTTAGATTATGGCTTCTGACCAGTGTACTTTGCAAATTAATCACCAGGTTTGCTAATGCAATGACTATTTTACTTTCACTTATCTATTATAAGGAGTTTTTTGAAACATTTATGGACACAGGGATGCGCAAATTCACTCAGTTTGGGAGAAGAGGTGATGCAATGTTTTTCCTTTGCATTTTGTCTTTGGACAATGGCTTAAGAGCTTAAATCAATGCTTCTATACTGCCTCTCTGAAGCCAACCAAGGTGGTTTACAATACATTAACAAGTTAAAACAGTAATTAAAGCTGTAGTCCGGGGAGGGGGGATCTTGGATCTGGAATTTTATCTTTTGTTGTTGCTTGACAATTCTGCCTTCACCTGAGCTGAATATTAAATGAAGTGCAGTGCAAAATGTTTACACTGAAATTGGATTAATCCATATGGAAATAATACTTCTGCATTATATTTGAAACTGTTTTTGGTAAGAGCTGTCATGCTGGAAAGATATTGATTAACTGCCCCGTTGTATATTTCACAGGGAAGGCAAATGACATTTTAAATGTCTTCCTCCTCGCCGTCTTGTTATGTGCTTTCAAACTCTTGCTTATCCCTTATGCTGAAATTGGAAGTTGTCCCTGGCATTGTGAAAGATAAACATGGCCATGATGTTCGACATATAAAAGTATCAGGACCTATTACCAATAAACATTATGTGCTTGCCTGTACTGATGAATTGAATTACTTTAATTAAAGACAAAGGCAAGGTGACAAGAGGTGAAAAGGAAGCAGGAATCTGGATTTATTTTTCTTTGCCATCCCACCAGCCTGTGAAGTGGCTTTTTTGTATTATTTTTGAAGAACAAAAGTTGTCAGTAGCAATTGATTCTGTTGAGGGGAAGTATGAAAAAAACAACCACAACCCAAACCCTGTCCTCCTGTAACTCTCATATTCTGAATTTGATTACTTCTTTCCCAATTCACCATGGAAAGAAAAGGTGCTTAAAAAGGAGGGAAAGAGAGAGAGAGAGAGAGAGAGAGAGAGAGAAGGGAAGAGAAGGGAAGGGAAGGGAAACAGCAACAACAAATTAAGCATTCATCACTTTGAGTTGAGAAAAGAAAGATTTCTGGTGTCAGTACAAACAGTGCCAATAAAATTAATGGTTTCAAAACTGCCATACATCCTCCATCAAGGTGCAAGTGTTGTGAGGTAAAAGTAGAATTAAAAAGACATAATGTTGAATCAAAACTTTACATTCATATTCATTATTGGATGCCTGTAAGTGTACATAGTGGTCTATCAATTGAAAATAAATCAAAGGAGGACAAAGGAGGGACTTGTAACTGGGGAAGTATGAGTGTCCTGCTGCTTTCCCCAAAATGGGTTGAGCCTTTGAACACCAACAAAATTGAACACTCACAAATCTGCTGCTGCCATTTTCCTGTCTTTTCATTCCCCAATGTCCCATAAACTTATGTAGTGGGACAGTGAAAGGCAGCAGTGGTGGTATAGGCATCAGGCCTTCGCATGGCCTTCTTCTTGGAGGAAATGATATAAATACCATCAGTTTTCCACCAGGGGTCCTGAGACTGATAGTCCTTGTTCCATCCCCAGTGGGAAAAGATGCTCCACTGGGGCCTAGGCAGGGGAAATTCTTTATTTATTGCATTTCTATACAGCAGGGGTAATGCTTACATATTTCTTTCTCCCAGTGTAAATCATTGGTCTGCATGGATGGAAAGAAAAGCTGCACCCCCAAATTATGAACTGAAATCTGACTAACGAATGAACTAAATCCAAATGAACAACATGCGAAGGAAATTTTTATGAAAGCGAAAAGAAATTGTGAAAATAATTTAAATCCGAAAAAGGAAAAGGGAAAAAAAAGGATTCCTCCCCCTTCCCCAGTGTACATCCCTAGAATATGTAAGTCTATCCATGAGTATTACTCATAGTAAGTTAACTAAGAATGGAAATCTATGTTCAGGGGCAGTATATCTTTAATTACCAGATGATAAAGACAATCAAAATGTGTATTTCCTTGAAGTATATCTTACTGCTGCTGGGGACAGTTTTGTTGACTCCAAGGAGCTCAGAGCATTATGCATGGTGTCCACTTCCTGATTTTATCCTCACAACAACCTTGTGAGATAGGTTAAGTGGAGAGAGAGTGAACGGCTGGAATTATCCAGTGAGCTACATGGCTGAGTGGGTATCCTGATTGTACTAGTCTAAGAGCATCATCACTGGGGTGGGAGGGAAATCGCATTTCTCTGTCCCTGCTTTTCTCCTTCATTGCTTCCTCTTTCTTCCCAGAGTGGAAAGAGGAAGTAAACAAAGACCACATGGCCCATTCAGGGGTCGTATGTATCACACTGCTTTTCCTGCACACAGCAGGAGATCGAGGCACATTCTATTTAAAAACAGCAACGTCGGATTAAAAGGGGTCTATTTTCCCAAGGAAAAATGAATGGAAGGAGCAGGAGGGGCACGGGAGGTGGATGTCGGTGTCTAAAGGACATGCGCACATCTGTAAGTGGGCAGTAGCAAGCTCATCTGATGACACTCTAACTTCTCGAGCAGTTACTTTAACTCTTTAAATTAGACTTTGGTCCAATTTAGCAAGACAGTTTTTAAAAAATATTTCATGGCTAACTCCTAAAAACAGGGATGTTGAACTCAATTCTGTCTGAAAATTATACCCTCTGATTTTGAAACCTTCAATGAACTGATCTGCATGTATACTCAGGAGTAATTCTCACCATGTTCAATGGGTCTTATTCCCCAATAAGTATCGTTAAGATTGCAATCTAATCCTAGAGTACAGACTAAATTCCCTTTGCAAAAGATCAAAGGCTTTTTACTTAATCACAACTTCAAAAGGTAAGCCACTGCCCTTGCAAACAGTTTATTAAGGTGAGCCTTGGCACAATGTACTAATTGTCTATATTTATTTTACTTGTTCCAAAGGAAAATGAGTAAATGCCATTGCTTTAGCAAGGAAAGGGAATTCATCATTTTTACGAAAGAAAGCACCTATGCCAATTTCATTATGATAACACAATCCGATTTGTAATATCAGGTACCAAGAGCACAGCCAGGGGGAGGAGGAATTTAATTCTTTATGCCACTTTGGCAATTACACCAAACAATTGTACAAAGAAGGTCATCAACAACCTGCTTGCCACCCCCCTCCCCACCACCTCCAGTGTAATGGAAATTTCATTCCATGGTGCCATCGTTTACCTCTCCATTTGCTCTAATTGAGGGCAATTTGATTTGAATTAAATTTAGTTTTATGGCTGATGCTGTACTACGGCAGCAAAGACAAAGGTGAAAGAAGTCCTCGTACTTTGTGCACTAAAGAACACCCCTTGAATAAAATGTGATGAGAGATAGTACACAGGCTGACTGTGTTCAGCAGAACAGCATTTATAAAATGCTGCATTACATCCCTGCATTAATAATACAGGGGGATCATTTTGATGCATTACAATTACTGTAAAAGGACCTAATGTGATGAAGACAGCAAATAGGTAGGACATGCAGTCGCCTCAACCAAGAAACTGCTTTGGGGTATGAGAGGACCAATGTGTCCACACTTCATTAGATAACAGGTGCACAATAGATTGGTCCACCGAGCTGCCCCTCTCCAGTGAAATGAGTGGGTAAGCCTGCATGTCATGTGTGCATTGGTGCACACATGAGGCCCCAGGACAGTGGGAAATGAATTTAGGAATCATTGAATTTGAGAGTATGTCTACCAAGTTGAAACCAATGAGCGAGAAAACTCAATTTCAACTTAAACGTGGGATGCAGGAGGGCCGGTCCCAGGCCCCTCACTAAACATTCTTCAACGAGGATGATCGGGGTCTGAAAACAAAGCCCTATGAGGAAAGACTGTAAGAACTGGGCATGTTTAGTCTGGAGAAGAGAAGACTGAGAGGAGACATGATAACACTGCTCAAGTACTTGAAAGGTTGTCACACAAAGGAGGGCCAGGATCTCTTCTCAATCATCCTAGAGTGCAGGACACAGAATAATGGGCTCACGTTACAGGGAGACAGATTCCAACTAGACATCAGGAAAAACCTCCTGACTGTTAGAGCAGTATGATAATGGAACCAATGACCTAGGGAGGTTGTGGGCTCTCCCACATTAGAGGCATTCAAGAGGCAGCTGGACAGCCATCTGTCTGATATGCTTTAAGGTGGATTCCTGCATTGAGCAGGAGGTTGGACCCAACGGCCTCATAGGCCCTTTCCAACTCTACTATTCTATGATTCTATGAAATCACTCATAGCAGAGCTATGCATGATTTGATTCTTTACTTCACTGTAAACATATGCAGCCCCAATATGAATCAGGCCTGTGATGCTCTTAGAGAGGAGATTAAAGCTTTTTTGTTGTCATTTCACTCCAAAATCTCACAACCTTCCCATCGGGGGGGGGGGGGGGGCGTGTTAAAAAAGAAGGGATAAATCTCTATTGTAGTTGTCCATCAATAGTTACCTGGATGGCAGACCGAGCAAGACACACAAGTTACTGTCTTCCACATTAAGGTGAGATGTACTTATTTCTATTTATATGTATTATTTCTAAATTTGCATCCATACATATAAATTAGCAAATGGAAACTTTATGGGAATCTGTCTCATCTTTTTTTGTGATGCATTTCCTCTTTTACTGACAATTCAGAAGTAACCACCCTATCCTCGTTGAATGTTCAGCTTTCATTTCAAAGAGCAAGTGTCTAGCCCCCTTACTTGTGTACAGATAAGGAAAGGTATGCAAACAGCATTCAGCCCCATGGCTCACTAGAGACACAGTATAATTAAAGAACTTTAAACATCTTAGGGTACCTCTATTCAGACTATTTTGCATAGATTGCCAACACCATGAGGCCCTTTCAAAATGGAATTCATCGCTACAGCCTGCTGGGAAGGTTTGTTTTAGCTAATCTTTCCAGACATCACCTGGACACATCCACCACTTGTAGAGACAGGATGTTAGGTGGGTTGCATTTTTGTCCCTGTATGCTTTTCTTTTCAGAAAAACGAGTTCATCATATGGCATCACATTCAATCTGTAAAAATGAATTTACACATTCATTTTAAGGATATTTCTGTCCCTGATGGTAGCAATCTCAGTGATTCTTCTGTGTTTAATATTTATGTAAATACAGTCTCACACAGCAGAAGCACAGGCATCTATATTCTCTACTGAAAGTCTCTGCTGTCCTGAGGAACAGAGAGATGCTGCCCAGAATCACACAGAGAGATTCCATCATTAAGGGAAATGATCAAAATAACTGAGTTGGTCTTAACCGAGTCAGCTTCCTTTGCAGAACAGAGCACTGGAGACTTCTGGTATTTTTGTGATAGCCTGTTTATTTGCAGATGTGCAATTGAGCAGGTATCACGGGGGTGCGGAAATCAACACTCAGCAGGAGGCAGGCAGGCAATATTAAGTCCCAAGGCCATATCAGGACCCTGAAATCCCCAAAGCTTCTCACAAACTTCTTAGCAAACTTTTGTAGCTCAGAATCCAAATTCAAATTGCTAAGGGTTGTTGTTGTTGTTGTATTTCCGGCACACAACAAGTGGCTGAACATGCACATGTGATTGATTTTAATCTTTGTATTTGAGTGTTGTCTTATTGTTTGGGCTTTTAGTATTGTTAATGGGATGTCAATAATGCATTTTTTTATGAATTTTGTAAGGCGCCTTGAGAGAGTTCTCTTGTCCTAAAGGCAGACAATAAGAACTTTAAAATAAATACATAATTACAAATAATATGAATTTGATATAGCTACTTCAGTAAAGTCTTGGGATTGTGTTCAGTTATGACATTCAACCAGCAACAGGGAACCATTTGCATAACAGATTTCCCTGCCAGTCCCCCGACTCCCCACAAATCTGCTTCAGAGGGTTTGAGGATCCTCTGGAGCAGATTTAGGGTGTGGTAGAGATTTCAGCAGGAAGATGGTGACAGGGTAGCTCTATTGTGTCAGGGCTAGATCCAAGGGTTCATTTTCTGTATGGCTATCCAAGAGGGACAATGCTTAGAGAGGAGGTGTGGCCGGATGCAAAAGAGACAAGCATTCTTGCATCTTTAAGCGTTGTGTAGAAAAGAGAATTCCAGCAGGTGTTGCTTGCCATACTTAACAAAAGAGTATGGCTGCATTCGGACAACACATTAAGCAACTGGGGGAGAGGGGGAAACAATCGTCAGTTGTGTTGCTTGTGTTGTGTGGAGGGTGTCACGCCGCTCACAAACTACTGATGGTATGCTATTCCGCGCAAATAAGCAACTGAGAGAAACAACTGGTTTGCAAGTTGTTTTGCTCGAAGCCAGTTGTTTAAAGTGTTGTGTGGAGGGGTGAGTGTGTTAATGGCGTGTGGTGAGTGGGTTAAAACACAAGCCCATAGAGGCAGGCGGCAAGAGCGACTAAAGTGGCGGCTGCCACTCTGCTACAACTGGTGCAACTTGCAGAGGCTGCTGGGATAGAACTGGGAGGACCGAGGGAGGAGGGAGGGAGGGTGGGGAGAGGGGCAGGGGCTGTGTCAGTCAAATGCTGGGTTTACTATTACTCCACTCAATGCCAGCCCTAACCAAATTTCCTCTTCATCACAACAGTTAAAGGTGCATGCACTATACTAGAGTGACCATATACAAAAGAAGGCAGGGCCCCTGCAACGTTAACTGTTGTGATGAAGAGGGGATATCACCAGGAACTAAATGCATACAAATGACACTGGCTGAAATTCCCTTTCTCTACAAATGTTAAAGTTACATGAGCCCTGACCTGGATTTTATCTGGTCACCCTACTGAGGGCTCATCTACACCTAAGGTTGGGGGGAGGATCATGGACTTACCTGCTTCTGCAATCCTCCCCCACCGTTTAGATGGCTGTACGACATCCCAGAAGGGAAGAGAAACATAATGACTGCCATTATTATTTTTTTAAGAAGAGGAGCCGCGTGGACCAATCCAGGAAAAGGTAAGTTTTTTTTAAAAGCACACACACACACATGCTCAACCCCCCGCCAATCCAGGGATGTGCAGCTCTGTGACCGTTTTAGGACTCGGGATGCTGCGGTCCTCAGGATTGTCTAGGCTGACCATATGAAAAGGAGGACAGGGCTAATGTAACTTTAACAGTTACATTAGCCCTGCCTTCTTTTGTATATGGTCACTCTAGTATAGTGCCTGCAACTTTAACTGTTGTGATGAAGAAGGAATTTCACCAGGGATTAATTGCATACAAAAGACACTGGCTGAAATCCCCTTTTTCTCTACAACTGTTAAAGTTACATGAGCCCTGTCCTCCTTTTCATATGGTCACCCTAGGATTGTCCCAGGACTACAGAAAAAACAGGATATCCCTGGTTTCTGTTATCCCAGAGTCGTCCCTAGGTCGTCCCCTGTTCATCCCGGGATCTCCTGTGCATCATATGGATGCACAGGGACGACCTAGAGACTGGCTGGTGTAGACATGGTCTGAGTTCCAAATTTATAGTCATGGGAAGGAAAACAAAGTCACAGATATAAAGTAGTTATTTCCCAATTAAAAGTACACCAGTTTTCTATCAAGAAGTAGCTTAGGAGAAGCCGGTGGAATAATGCAGCTCTTCTAGATTTATCGTCTTCAAATAATCAAATCTCTAGCCTCAGGAAGATCCCCTCCAACCTATGTTGCATAATATCTGGGTGTCTTGAAATCTTACTACTGAGCAGATGCTATTTCTTTGTATTACTGTGTGTGTATGCGTTTGTATACTTAGTGGCTTTGTTTTATGACCCTTGACTTTGCATCAGTGATGTTGTTTCACTGTGCTTGACTTTGTGTTGGCAACTCCCATGTTAAAGCACCATTGTAATTCTTTTGTGTCTTAGGTTTTATCTGCAATTGTTTATCAATTTAAGGTATGCTCTTCCTGATATTTTCTTTAAGTCCCCACTAGAGATCCTTCTACATATCCACTGCTTATTATTTTGGAAATTTTACTGCAATTTTGGAATCATTTTCAGGGAAAATATATATAAAAAAGCAACTCTCATTGTTCAGGGCTATAAATGGAAATCCTCTTACTTTTCTTAACTCTCTTGGTAGGAGTGCTTTTTTCATTTCATGTTCTTAAATCGCTTGGATAAATGAATGCAAAAGAATATGATGATCACTCTTCCCAGTCCTTCACCAAAAGAGAGAGCACGATGAAGATGTCAGGATGACTAGCCACTCAGAACACTTAAGATTTGGGACAATGCCTTTCCCTAGTTCTAGAGATGTGATCAATGTCTCATGGAAACAGCTTGATAATCAGCAGCCTAAAATAACCAAAAAGGACACAAAGCTGAGCATTTAAAAAATAATTGGGGGAGGGGAGCGAATTACTTGAAGCACTGAAACTGAAGCCACTCAAGTGAATGCTAAAGGAAATGCTGAATGTCTCTTGTTATTAGTTTTGGCACTCCTGACACAAGAAGAATATAAGCCAGATTTTCTGTGCATAGCATTGAAATGGCACATGCAAATCAGGAAGTGAGCTCATACATAGAGTCAAAGATTGCACACATGCAAGCAGATCATATGCAGCACAGAAGACAGGATGAAATACTATTTAATTGGGGGATACGGAAGATTACAAATAAGCCCTCTATCGCTGTAGTGTTGAAGACAGATTCTAATGAGTCTATTCCAAAAAATGTCATTGCAGTCAGAGATAGTACCAATGCAAGATAATGCCAAAACAGATGGAACAAAGTGATAAAGTCCCACCCAGCAAGAACTTACATGTGTGTGTGTGGAGGATATGAAACAGGAGCTTGCATCCTTCCGTTCTACTTACAATTCTACTGCAGACTTATGAGTCATCCAGGGCCAGCCTGATTACTGGGAATATGGTAGTAATGGCTAACATTTCTAGGAACATTAATAATCTCTCTGTCATGTGCCTGTGCCACTGACATTATGAAAACATGAAATATGGGCAGCTTGCCCATCCTGTGCGAGGAGACATCCATCATGGGTACACCTCCCACTGCCCAGAGCAGGCAAGGAGCTTGTGAACCCGGTTCTTGCCTTGGTCTTGGCCTCTGTAGCTCCTCCCAGTCAGTTTGTTCCTTGCCTCCACCCAGGACAGCGCTTGCTCTAGTGTCTCCTTCAATAAACTCTCTTCTCAGGCCTCTCATTATTCTCTTTTCCTATTCTTTATCTCTACAAATGTTCTCTCTTTTTCCAGTTTTTCTGCTCTCCATTTTATAGACAGAAGGGGGGTGCTTTAGTTCCCCCCAATTTTCTTGGTTTTTTTTTTCTTTTGCTACAAAATGGCTCCAGCAAACAAGGAAAGTTCCACATCTGGAAAAGGGGGAAGTCAGTAACTCACATTAGAATTGTATGGACACAAACTGCTGTTCATACAGCACCTACCTCATTTGAAAGTTGGCCACCACTTCTTCAGATCATGAAAATTATATCCGTTGGCCATTGTGTCCAGGCAAAGCTGACTCTAATGCCCCCCTGATGCTCCTACCTGTCTGGCCCTACAATGACAGACAGAGTCGTTAGGCACTTGGCAGAACAAAGAGACTCGACTGACAGGCTGGGTTGGCTTGGTGGCTTACAGGCTCTGTAGGCCTGAGATGGTATCATTGTTCAGAAATGAGAGGGCAGCAAAACTGTTGGAACAATGAATCCTATGTTTTTTTAAAACTTCCTCTAGTAACATAAGAAACGGAAAACAAACAGAACACGTTATTATTTTTTAACAAGACACTTTTTCCGAGAAACCCTCCAAGGTTTTAAATGAATCTTTAATTATATAAATTGATGTGATGTGGCCATAATCTAGTCACTTGTGGCCTGTTGTAAATGGATCCCATCTTTCTAGCATGGATGGCTGCTACTGTGAATTCTCACTTGCAGCAAGTTTATTTGGACCTCCTGAGAGTCATCATTAAGCTGACAATCATTCATGGCATCTTGGCTAAAATTAATCCTTCTCTCGACACTAATTGTCTTTCTTTCTGGGAGCCTTTGACACAGATACAAGTACATGCAGTTTGAAAGAATGGGGTCATGCCTGCAGGACTGCTCTCATGTGCTTCTGAATGAGAAAAGTGTCCCTGTTTTCGAGGGAAAGGTGACCTCTGATGAGGGATGGGTGAGAAATTTGTTTGTGTTTTTGACCAGAATTTATCCAGTTCATGCCTCATAGACCTGAACACAATCTGTGCTCTGAAGTTCACACATTTCCAAGCTGCTGATGAAATTCATGCAACTAAAAGAAAATGTGCATAAAAATGTGTCCATTTTACAAATGTGTACCAACACACTTTAGTCAATAGGACAGAAATATGTACATTTCAAAGATGTGCACAATTTGTGTGCATATTGGGGCAATACACACAAATGTGAATGAAAATACATTCAGCTGTTTGTTGTGCAATCCCTCTGATAGCTTGCAATCTTATCTGGACATGAGTCAGAATGAGCTTCCAGGTGGAATTCAGGGAACATCAATGAGCTTCTGCTGATTTGCACCTCCCTACCTCTGACCAGTGATTTGTTGTGGCACCATACCTTGCCTCACCTTGAAAACCAGCTGGATGCTATGACCATTCCTGTCATTTCCTCAAAAGACATTATGGACACCAGTCCTTGGAAATGCTAGAAGTTTTAGAACTTATTTTTGTTTAAACACGCATATGGTTTCAACCTCAGGTGTGTATTTTTTAAAGCCTATGACAGCAAAACCACAAATGTTTTTCACATGCCCCATCCCGTGTCACTTCCCCTTCTTCCACAAGGTAAAATCCCATTATGTTTGGGAAAGAGGGAAGGGTAAGGGGCATCAAGGATGGCTCACTAGATAGGCCTGCCTAGCTCTGCCTCAAGAATGGCACAATGTGCAGAGAAAACTATACATTCCACATTTCTGGCAGAACATTGTGCTCCTGAGAATGCTGAGCAGCTCTAGAAGGCCTGTCTAGTGAGCAATATTTGCTGTCAGTTATGAGTGGCTGGGATGGAGTGGCAAACTGCATTCTATGTCAAGGCCAAGTTCAGATGTGCCTAGACCTGACTTGAAATGGGACTCCCATTTCTGAGTGTGAGGAAAATCACATTTTGTGTCCCGTCCATTCAAACTTCAGCAGGATCTACACTACTGCTTTAAAATGTTTTATAACGGTATTGACGACTGTTGGGGCCCATGACACACACTCCATATACAGTTTTCAAACCATTTTCAATGTGTTATATCCTGCTTGGTGTAGATCTGGCCCAGGTCAGCATCACTATGTCTAGTCCTTGTGATTTGCTAGACTACGTGGTTTATCCATATGTTGAAGTGGGCATCTTGCCTCTAACCTCTCCACCTGCTCCAGTGACACCTTTACTATTTAATCTAGCTCTCCAGGGAAAGATTCTTAATGTCACTGCAAGACAACAAATAAAAGCCCACGTATGTCCAGGTTCTAGATTCTTCATCCGAGAAGTTAAGAGCCGAATTAAATGTTCTTCAAATCACACATAGCAGAACTATGCATGATTGGCTTGTTTGCTTCAGTGTAAATGCATTTAGCCCCAATTCAGATCGGGACCATGGTGCTCTGGGAGAGGGAATTTAAACTGGGCTGTGCATGCTTACACTGACATAAATGTTCTTTTTATGCAATGTCCCTAATGTATTCATTTTTGTCAATGAAGGTTGAACTGAAAACCGCATTGCAAAATTAGGATAAATATGCAGTCTGAACAATAACTGTATTCCAATTCACATTTTCATCTGGAAAATAAATTAGTTCAATGGAAATTCAGATACAATGAAATTCTTCCTGATCCCTCAATGGTGATTATGATGAATCGCTATGTAAGCTATATTGCATTTGTTGACATTTTTTATTTGAAAAAAAAAAGAAGAAATTAGAACTCTTTGAAGTCCTGCACTACCCAAGCACTCACCAGAAGGGACCTCAATCTTATTCGTCTAATTATTTCCAGGAAGGGATAGATCGATCGATATCTCAATCGTTCCATTGTCCACTCATTGATGGTATCTGACATTTTGAAGGAGAAATTAATTCTACTGGTATTAATTTGCATGTGTGTAAATCTCCCGAAAAGGGTGGGGGGGAATGAAAAATGTACAGATCCTTCCAAAATCCACATTTCCAAAATTTAGCCTATGGGAGAAAATGCACATTGTTTTGGTTGGTGGATTTTTTTTCCTTTGTATTTTTGTATGACTAAATTTGAGTATGATTCCTAGAAAGCAAAATAAACAAATAATGGTCCACAAGTCCGTGTGAGTCAGAAAAATGCCGGTCTGCTGTGGAATCTGTGAGTCGGATTTATAGAAACCCAAACTCATTTGAATCTGTTGCAGATTTGTCCGATATCCCTAATCTCAGTCTCACCAAGGCTGTTAGGTTGTTGTTTTTTACATCAAGGTTGAATCATCCTACGTCCGCAAAAGCTTGTGATTTTTTTTATATAAAAAAATGCAAATGTGTACATTTTTGCATGTTTTTCCTAGTACACATGTTAATGTACACATCGTTGAGCATTTTTAAACATATACATCAGGAAGCACATTTGGGAATTTCAGAATGTGCTGTGGGCATCACCTGAAAATGGCTCCCAGAGAGGATTTGACTTGTGGCATAAAAGCTACCATGGGTGGGGTGGGGGACTAGTCAAAAGACAAATAAGTCATCCACGTAGCTAATTACAGGCAGAGGCACTCCAAAGCCAATTTACATATTTGACCCCACAGAAGTACAACAAAATATCAATTTAAAGTTGTAATCCTATGCATGCTTACATAAAACTGAATGAGAATTACTTCTGATTAGACCTATATAGGATTGCGCTTCTCATCTTATCCACATGTATATACATGCACACACGTTTTTCTCCAGCTCCAAAGGTAAGGAAAATGCCCCGCCCCTAAAAGGATTATTTTCCCCCAACCTCAGCCAAACCATTCGCCAGCTGACATGCCTATCTCCTCTTCTACCATTAGGGCCCTTTGCCTCGGAAGGTGCTCTCTGTTTGTGTGCGAATGAGAGAAAGAGCTGGGAAGGGAAAGGGAAAGAGCAAGGCTAGGGGTTGGAAGGGAAGGGGAAATAGTGAGAGAAAGAGCAAGGCTCGGAGGGAGGATAAACAGCAAGGCAAAGAGGTGGGAGGAGAGACGATAGGGTGACCAGATAAAATCCAGGTCAGGGCTCATGTAACTTTAACAGTTGTAGAGAAAAGGGAATTTCAGCCGGTGTCTTTTGTATGCAATTAGTTCCTGGTGAAATTCCCTCTTCATCACAACAGTCACAAAATTTTGGATACTGTTAGGCAACCTTGTCTTGGCCTGCTGCTCAGGAGGTGCAAATTTGGTCATTCTAATTTTTTTAAAAAAACTTGACACAATGAATTTCTCATCCATCCCCATTTCTATGTCACATTCCTTCAATTTGAGACATTTTCACTTCCGATTACATGAAGGTTGACACCCATATGGCATACCTTTTTCACCTGCTTATTTTATTGCTTCAAGCTTCTGCAATACATAATGGAAGTGTAAACAATTAAAGGCATTTGTAGTTGCATTTGTCTGTATTGTAAATAGTACAAGTTCCTACAAAATGCTTTCCACTTTTGAGTGGAGACGTCTACTTTACATCTGTCTTTTGGCCATTAAATACAAATGGATCTGGTTTTGCAATGAGACAGCTTGATTTTATGTATGTGATTACTGAAGCTGCTTCAAGCCAGTGGGCCTGATGAAGTGAATTTGACTGGCTGCAACTTACTTTCCTCATATGTTATTTTATGTCAGTCAGGGGCTTAGGTAGCAAATGGAAGCTACTATGGATTCTGTCTGCAAAAGCTACGTGTTTGTGGACTATGGCTTGTTGAGTGACATGATCTGCTCTAATTGGGATGAATAAGTAAAACACACAGTTTCCTCTTTTTTAAAAGAAAGAAAGAAAGAAAGAAAAAAGCTATGTATACTGTCCTGTAAACACATGAGAGACTGATGCAAATGCCTGAAGGCTTGAATCTAAATGTATTTATATAGAAGATTGCTTTCTTCATACTGCCTTGAATTTCTAATCCAGTACGTATCCCCTCCCCTGATGCAGAATAAAGTGGAGCAGAAGAAACAAGTCATTTACCAAACTGCACAAGTTGCTGGACTATGGTTTTATTTTTATTTTAAATTGGATCTGTGGAGTTTGGAGGCAGCCAAATGAGTGAGGCAATGCAGGCAAATTTAATGACTGTAAAGTGCTTCCTAGTGGGATGATAAAAAGTGCAATGTTGTTTGAATAAAATGGCATGACTAAAATAGGAAACAGATGAGAAGTGCAAGACTGAAGAAAAATTTAAAAATTGTATCGTTAGATAGCGTTAGAAAGTGGTGTGAAAGCAGCATATAAAAGGTAGGAGCCACACTACTGCTTCATAGTGGTATTGAAGTGCACTGATGGGGCCCATAGACACATACCATATACCGCTTTCATAGGCTGACCATCTGAAAAGGAGGACAGGGCTCATGTAACTTTAACAGTTGAAGAGAAAAGGGAATTTCAGCCAGTGTCGTTTGTATGCAATTAGTCCCTGGTGAAATTCCCTCTTCATCACAACAGTTAAAGTTGTAGGCATTATACTAGAGTGACCATATACAAAAGAAGGCAGGGCCCCTGCACCTTTAATTGTTGTGATGAAGAGAGAAATTTACCAGGAACTAATTGCATACAAATGACACTGGCTGAAATTCCCTTTTCTCTACAACTGTTAAAGTTACATGAGCCCTGACCTCCTTTTCATATGGTCAGCCTAGCTTTCATAGTACAATATCCTGCTTGGTGTCGACGAGACAATCCTAAAAATAAAATGGCAAAACAAAATGGAAATATCTATCTACTTGAAGAGATTTTTCTTGTTGCATTTTTTTTTTTTTTTGCTTCATGTTGACCTCTTACTGAACTTCCTTTTAGACTTCACACTGTTCTGGGGTCTCTGCTTTTATTTATTCCATTTTATTTATCTATTTCAAAGTATTTCTACCCACCTTTCAACTGAATGGTTAATCAGAGTGGTAGTAAAGAGGACTTCAATATTATTGAACATTAATTCATTTTTGATTAACCATCACTGCAGGATTAATATTCATTAGACAAAAAAACCTATGGTTTACAAAACAGCATTAGGCTCTAGAGTGTTTAACCAAGCACCAAAAAACAGGGAAATTGGGAGTAAAGGCTCGCAAGTCTTAATGCCACATCCTCCCAAAGGAGGCAGAAAGTGCAAGTGAAATTCTCATTCTTCCAAAGCAGATAAACCATGAGGACAGGATGGAGAATATGATATGCAGAGGTGACTGTGGGGTTGTGGAAAACTGATAATGAACAATTTAGGGCCACCTACTTCTCTCTTTTTTTTTTAGAGCTGCCCTTCCCCAACCTTGTGCCCTCCAAAGATGCTGGACAGTCTTTTCTCTTTAATGTGTTCCCAAGTCAGGCCTTCTATGGTGCCCTCTATGTGCTGTTGGTCCTGCTGTACTTGTGTAGGTTTCCCATGCCATTTAGAGGCCTACACCATCAGGATTCAAGATTGTGTGAGAGGATCCTATATCAGTACTGCATAGGCTGACCATATGAAAAGGAGGACAGGGCTCCTGTACTTTAACAGTTGTAGAGAAAAGGGAATTTCAGCCAGTGTCATTTGTATGCAATTAGTTCCTGGTGAAATTCCCTCTTCGTCACAACAGTTAAAGTTGCAGGGGCCCTGCCTTCTTTTGTATATGGTCACTCTAGTATAGTGCCTGCAACTTTAATTGTTGTGATGAAGAGGGGATTTCACCAGGGACTAATTGCATACAAATAACATTGGCTGAAATTCCCTTATCTCTACAACTGTTAAAGTTACATGAGCCCTGTCCTCCTTTTCATATGGTTAGCCTAGTACTGCAGGGATGTTCAGTATGTTTTCACTCTATTTCTCATTTTTCGAAGATTAGGATGTGATCCCCCCTAAACATTCTATGCAAAAATGCCAAAGCGTTTCCATGCACATTTCTCCTACAATATACATATTTGTGCACATTTTGCTCTATATTTTGTACACAGATTTTCCCAAGTCATTCTCTCTATCTTTGCTATTCCGGATGGTGTGAAGTACTATTTTTGTAATATGTTAAGCAATGTTTCTGTACATTTAGCTTGGAAGAACTTACTCAAATCAGCCAGAACTAGGCTGACGAGTGTTACCCAGAGGACCTTCTCTTCCACCGCTCCCAGACTGTGGAATGGTCTGCCAGAGGAGATTAGACAAATTAGCAGTCTTCATGAATTTAAGAGAGTCATGAAGACTGCTCTCTTCCGGCAGGCCTACCCAGTTGAATTTTAAGATTTTTAATGATGTGTTTTTTCTTGTTTTAAAATTTTTAACTGTTTTGTGATTCTTGTGTTTTATATTGTTGTTGTTCCCCGCCTTGATCCGGAGGGAGAGGCGGGTTATAAATTATTATTATTATTATTATTATTATTAAAAGGAAAGTTTGTCCACATTTTTGTCCAGTATTCTTGATCTATTTGAATAGCCCAGTCAGATTCCCAGCAAGTTGATAGCCCTTGTTGTGATCCTAAATCTAGTTTAAGTAGTAATCTATATAGACAAGTTATTTGTCCTTTATCTTTTTCTGCTGTGTTAACTATTATTCTTTCAAAATCTGTCAGGTTTCTGGTGCCTTGCTGGATGATGTACTGCTTTCTAATAAGTGTGGATAGTGATACCATGCTAACCATGTAATATTTGTATTCCGTAATGATGTCCTCCAGACAGTCCTAGATATGGGTGATGAGTCCGTATAATCATGCATTAATCAATCCAGTAAGTTGTCTTTTAAAGCCTTTTTATTTATCATTCTCTCTTTTAGGTGAAAATCTGGGTATCCACAAATTGATATCAGTGGAGATATTCCAGTGATTCCTTTCTGTATTTCCAGACCTTAAATATGAAAATAATGCTTGTGTATATTGCTGTTGTATGCCCTTTTTAATTTCTTTTTTAATGAAAGGTAGTAATGTGAGATCTGTATCTTGAAATAAAGACTTTTCTATACAAACCCAATGTTTGTGTTGTGAATAATTAATTATAGTCATTTAGGGTCTTAGCTGATAGGCTTCATAGTATAGTTTTAATTGGGGTATTCCCCATACTCCTTCCTCTATCCTCCTATATCTTAAATGTTTTGGTGTCCTAGGTCTTTTACATTTAAAGATGAATGTGTCAATTGTTGATTCCCATTTTTTTTAAAAAAAATGGTGCAATATTCATAGGTAATACATAGAACAAATATGTAAATTTGGGCACCACCATCATCTTTATAACCGATATTCTGCTCAATAGTGATGAGTTCATTTTGTTCCATCTTTTAATATCTGCTATTATTTATTTCCAGATTCTTCCATAATATAATTGGAGAGATTTGTTCACATTTTTTAAAAAAAAATTGGACTCCTAAATAACGAAATGACTTGTGAACTAATGGGATTTTTAGTTGATCAGACATATCAATTTGATCTTTGAGAGGTATATTGTAACATAGCAAATCTGATTTTGTGTAATTGACTTTCAGTCCTGATGCTTTCTGGAAATGTTTTAGTTCCTCTTTGATGTGTCTGATGCTTGTTTTGGGGTTTTCAAGCATAAATACCATGTCATCAGCATACAAATTTATTAAATGGGTTTAATTTTTGATTGTCACTCCCTTGGTAATATCATTGATTCTTAATTTGTTTGCTAGAGATTCAATTACCAGATCAAATAATAATGGGGACAGGGGACATCCCTGTTTGGTACCAGATTGAATTTTAAAGGTGGACAATTAGATTCAGATTACTGAATCTAATTGTTGCTGACGTTGGAGCATAGATTGTTTGTAGAACATGTGAGAATTTGGGGCTGAATTTATATACTTGTGAAATATGTAATATAAATTTTAGGTTTACACTGTCAAAGGCCTTATAGAGATCTAGGGCCAGAATTGCTAGTGGTGTTTTTGATTTTTTTGCATGAGTCTTCTAACAGGTTCTGCTATATACCCAGGAGCACTGGAGCATGGTCAGATACGTTTATTTGACCTATATCTATTTTAACTATCCATGGTAGTAGACCGTTTGTGACCATTATCGTATCTAACCTCGAAAATGAGCTGTAGGGTCATGAATAAAATGAGTGTGTGTAGTCTTTTGGGTGGGATTCTGCCCATGTTTTGTAGAGTTCATATTTTTATAAAAATTTCTTACATTTCATTACTTGCATGTGGTATTGAGATTCATCTCTAGTTTGTTTAATGCTGTTTCCATCTCTGGCTGCTACTGCCCCTTGTAAATTCCAGTTAATGTCCCCTCCTATCAATTTTGTTTCTGTAAATTTGCACAACTTTCTTAGGGTTCTATCTAAAAAGGTCAGTTGATTTGTGTTCGGGCTATATATCGACACTAATGTGATTTTTGTAAGACCATTCAAAATTCCTTCCACAAAGATAAATCTTCCTTCCTTATCTTTCATTATTTTTGTCTCTTTGAAATCAATTTCAGTCTTAATTAGAATTGCCACCCCTCTTGCTTTGGAAGATCCTTTAGCTATAATCCCCCCTCCACCCATTGCTTACTGTTGAATATATCATCCTTTTCCGTTGCCTTATGCATTTCTGGCAGGATGAATAAGCAGCCGGCCTTTTGGAGAGGGAGAGCAGCACAATTTACCACTCTTCCCATATTCCACTACCTGCTGTGCCTGCATCAGGCTGCTTCAGGTTGGGACCAGCCCTGGTTCCCACTGTCTTGATATAAACAATGGAGGCTCATAGGCAGTGTTGGATACTTCACCTTTTAACATCAACTCAAACCATGCTGTGAGTTATCAGTGCTGTGGAAAAACTAACACAGGTATGATCTAGACACAGGAAGCTGTAAAGCATTTTAAAATACTGCCTTAATTGAATGCTCTAGATACTGATTTTAGAGGACTTAGGAGAATGACTTTTTCTGGTGGCCAGCTGGCTGGAAAATCCCACCTTATGTAGGGATTGTTTTGACAGCAGCTGAGCATGAAGATGAAAAACTAGTGGCTGCTGATGGAGCTGATTTAGTTTCCCCTGAGTCTGTGCTGTGGGATGATCTCACATTCTGTGAGCACGAACTGTAAGTAATGACAACTTAATAGCTTTATGTTATGAAGGCCAGGAAGAGGTTAGCAAATGCTGGAACTGAATTTTAATACACTCACTATAGAAATAGAGAGATTTTCCCCCAATCAGTATAATAACATATATTAGTTATTTTTTTAGCAAAATTAAATAAATAATACAAACAGGGACAATGTATTATGACATCAGTTCAAAATGAGATTGTGCAGGTACAGAAAGTAAAAACAAAATAAGTAGCTTAATTTAATTTAATTTCATACTTTTTCGATCAGTGATGACCAGCTTCTCCAGTTTGGGTCTGGGAAAATGAATATCATTGGCCAAGCTGTGTACTATAAAACAGCCAGCCCTAGCTTAATAAAGTTCCATGGAACTACTATTCTAAAACCTATGATTACCAAGTTCTTCTGAAGAGAAGAACCATTTTTGTACAAAGGTCTACAGTATTCCATCAAATGTTGCTATAATCAGTTATTGAAGTGAGGAGGAATGGGTTGGATGCCATTCCACATTTTTTCATGTAGCAATGGGTGAGAAATTTGCTCAGTCAAAGGTCTTGGTGGATTTACCTAATTTGCACCTCCCAGACCTGAATGCGGACCTAATACAATTTTCATTCAGAAATCTATACTTATCCAAGCTCGTGATGCATTATGCCAAAAATATATTTAAAAATTAGTTGATGGGTGCACACATCCTAAAATGCATACATTTAAAAATGCACATGAATAATGCATGCATTACAAAAATGTATTTGAGCTTCTGTACAAATTTTCTGTTTAAATAAATTGCAACGTTGTGCAACACAGAATGAGTTTGACTTCAAAAACCCAACAATCTCAGTGAAATCAAGACTGATAAATCTGCCCATCCTTATTTTCAGGTAGCCTTAATTGAATCTGACCTAATCAACTCCACTTTCAGCAATGACTGTAAATGATTTTTTTAAAAAAATGTAGAAAATCTGGCTATACTTCATTGTGACCCTCAGTTTTTAGGTATTTCCCAGTTTTCCCACAGTTAGAGTCATTTTAAAGGCATGGAATTGAATATGATATGGGTAGGATATACATCAGAATAAATGCATATGTGGCATTGTACCAGGGCTCCTCTATGACCAGGGCTGAAGAAAGCCTTGTGGTAGGATAGAATCATGGAGGTGGCCTGTTGTAGGCCATTTAGTCAACCCCCCAGCTGAATGCAGGAAATCCAGAGCTAGAGCATCCAGAAGATATTATTGTCCAGCTTCTGCTTTAATTCACCCCAGTGAAGGAGATCTTGCTCTTGCCCAGTCAATTGGTTCCATTGCTGAACTACTCTTATGATTGAGAATGTTTCTCCTAACGTTCAACTCTCCTGTAACTTAGGCCCATTAGATCTATTCCTGTCCTCTGGGGCAACAGTGACCAAATCTTTGCTCTCTTCTACATGGCAGCCCTTTGGGTCATTGAAGAGAACTATCATATTATTCCCCAGTCTTCTCTAGGGCCCAGGCACTTACCTTTTCGCTTTCCCTAGGCCCATTCCTTTTTCAGGGCCACATTTCCTTGGGAATTAAAACAGTTAAGGGAAAGGAAATAGGAAACCCCAGAACTATATTTAGGCCTGGCTGAGCGTTCACAGTTGTTTTAAATGTATTCTGTCTTTATATGTTGTCTGTTTTTATGATTTTATGGTTTAAAATTTTGTATATTGATTTTTAACTTTCAAAGTTTTAATTTTTGAAAACCGCCCAGAGAGCTATGGCTATGGGGCGGTATATAAATGTAACAAATAAATAAATAAAATAAAAGCTCCCAACAACCCAAAATTCAGACGACTTCTTTAATACGTAATGAGACCCTTCTCCTGTATCCCAGAAAAAAAGGACGCACCCAGGCTACAGGGGCTAAGTGCTTCGACTACTGAAGACCTAATAGCTGCAGCCAGGAGCCAAAGGCCTAAAAAGGCCAAGGCTTTGTTGCCACCACACATAGTGGAAATGTTAAGCTGGCAAAAGCCAGATCAACTGTAGGCCCAACAGGATTGCCTCACTTGCTCAGAAAAGGTGGAATTACTGCAGTCTTAACAGGGCCATAGTGCTGATAAGAGTCAAAGGCCACCACTTGTGGCAAAAACCCAGGGTGGTTCAAAGGCCGCTGGAAAGTGGTGGAAAGATGTCCTCCCCCAGGCACTCAAGCCACAGGCCTTTTCAAGGCCACAAGAACTTCAATATCCTTTGACTGGGAGGGGGGAGAAAGTTGGTGAAAGGGCTGCATTGACTTTAATAAGTAAAGCTTCACCCCCTCCTAGACATCGGCACAACTAGTGCCTGCACATTGTGCATGAGATTCACTGCCCCTCTCTCATTCTGTTCAGCAAAGACATCTCCACCTAAAGCTCATCAGGCCACATGGGGAATGGACTTTGGTGACAACTTTACTTGTGAGATACTCATATTCTGATATTCTGATATGAGGATTTAATAACATTTTAAATTCATCTAAAATCTCCTGCATATATATAGGCAAAATTACATCTGGGGCACTGTTGTCTCTCTCATAAAGAAAAGATAAATCAGAGAAATGGACCACTAGATAGTCATGCAATGGCACAATAAACTGGTCTACACATGTTTATAGCATTTGGCAGATGTAAAAATAAGTAATGGATCTGTGGTCTGCTTTTTGAGTTCAGAAAGGAAATGGAAATACCATCTAAAATTTTAGAGGACCTTTCAAACTGAAATAGAGATGGGACATAAAATATGTAAACATATATCTTAGGAAAGCCAGATATTTGATGGGAGTAACTTGCTAAAGTGATGTGTAGAACTATGCACATAACATAATTCTGATTGCACTATATGTAGTACACTTTTCTACTAGTCCTTTTATGTAGTATAGGCCACAGATTAGAGTAAAACTAAGGGCAAAATTCTATGCATGTTTAGACAGAAAAAACACCCAGCATAAAAGCAATAATAGCTATGCTGGCTGGGGAATGCTGGGAGCTTTAGGATGTTTTCCATCAAAACATGCAGAGGATTGTGCCTTAATTTGCATTTTACAAAATTATGTGATAAACATGTACAACAGACATGTTTTGTTGGTTTTAGCTTACATTATGTTTTGTTTTAATGACAAGTGCGATTTAATTGCTGAAACCCATTAATGAAGAAAAAAAACATGCTGCCATCCCATCAGCTTAAATAATATAACAGAGAGGAACACAATATTATGCTTATCATAAATGATCCCAAGTCTACAACAACACATTTGTTTCAAATATACTGTAGAGAGCCAGCCAAAGTTCAGCCAAATGGAGAGTGTTCAGTACATGCTTAATGGTCCTCCACTAAAATCGATGGGACTTGGGACTAAAACTTTCTGTTAAATATGTGGCATGTAGCTCTGTGTTGTTTTAAAAATCAATAGTAAGCATGGGGGTGCAATTGCCACTGTGGCTGTAGAGCGTGGGATTGTTTAATCTTCATATCCCCTGCTCTGATATCCACAAAACTTTCCCCACACTAGTAAGGCATGAATCAGCAAGACTTGAGGTCACCGACATTTTCCAAATTCCTTCCCAAAATTTGTACTGACTCAGGCCCCTATCAGATTGTGAGCTTTTTTGTTCTTTTCATATTTTCATGTGCATATTTTTGTGTGCATTTTCACAAATGTACACATTCTTCAATTGTGCATACTGTATCTTTGAAATGTACACATTCTTCTCCCACTGATTAAAGCGTATTTGTGCACACTTTTCAAAAGTACCAATTTTTTTCTTGTGCATTTTTCAAATGCACACGTGCTGTCAAACACTTAAAAAAGGAAAAGAACCTGAATGGCTTTGCAAGCTCAGAAATGTGTGAACTTTGACTGGATTGGACATGGACTGCTTCCGAGTCCATGTCGAGTCCGGAAGATGCGAACTGGGTAAATCCTCATCAAAAATGAACTGAATTTTTTTTCTCATACATCCCTACCACACACACACAACAAGTAGTGTTAAAATACCCCCCCCCCCAAAAAAAGTTACTTGCTGTATGTGAAGGGGACAATGTGTGTGAAGGTCACGGTGGGGGTGGGAAGGATTAAATCTTATCACTACCTGTGCAGTAGCCCAAATGACAAAAATCAGTCTCCCCCACATATAGTGCCAACAGCAATAATAATAACAATAATTATAATAATACCGCCATGAGCGAGAAAGAGATGAAATAATAATAATTATTATAATGGCTTTTAAGATAAATAAACCGGAGCTGAATGTTTACTTATGTAACATAATTTGTAGTTTTGTCCTTAAATGGGTTTACATTTGGAACATGAGACTATGCCTAATACCAAGTTGAACTATTAGTCCATCTAGCTCAGTATATATAATAAGTGGAAGATGCTCTCCAGGGCTTAAGACAGGACAGTTTCCCAGCCATACCTGGAGATACAGGGTTTGAATGTCGCATCTGCTGCATATACTCTACACTGAGTTACAGCTCATCCCCCACCTTTGACTGGATCAAACTCTTAGACTCCAAAATTCTTCTCCATTTGTTACTCTGCACTGGGTGATTGGCAACCAACTGTGTGAACTGGTTCAATTGAAAGCATTATTCATTAAACAAAAAACCTACGGTTTACAAAAACAACGTTAAGGCTCCACAGTTTCCAACCAAGCATCAAAAAGCAAGGAAATTAGGAGTTAAGGCTCACAAGCCTTAACGCCACATCCTCCCTAAGGAGGCAGAAAATGCAAGTGAAATTCTCATTCTCCCAAAGCAAATAAACCATGAGGACAGGATGGAGAATATGATATGCAGAGGTGACTGCGGGGTTGTGGAAAACTGATAACAAACAACTTAGGGCCACCTACTTCTCTTTTTTTGTTTAGAGCAGCCCTTCCCCAACCTGGTGCCCTCCAATCCAAGTCACCTCTGCATATCATATTCTCCATCCTGTCCTCATGGTTTATCTGCTTTGGGAGAATGAGAATTTCACTTGCACTTTCTGCCTCCTTAGGGAGGATGTGGCGTTAAGGCTTGGGAGCCTTAACTCCCAATTTCCCTGCTTTTTGGTGCTTGGTTGGAAACTGTGGAGCCTTAACGTTGTTTTTGTAAACCGTAGGTTTTTTGTTTAATGAATTTCATGGCTTTGTGTAACGGATGACTGGATATTATACAGTTGACAAGCAGCCAGCATCAGCTAGGATGTTACACCATTTTGACATCCAATATAAAATCAAAGCTAGTGATATGTGTTGCACCCACTTTTCAAAATAATAAATGAACCCCAGAAGTTATGCTCTCTCACTTGATATCTGAGGGGTCTCATTTGAATTTTTCAATAGCCAATGTCCAGAAATAAAAGCTTTCTATGACTGACTCATGAAAAGAAGCATTTCATGTTTTGTGTCTGTATTTGGAGAGAACCTGAAAAAAAATTCTACTGGACTAAAAACTTCCCAATTTATTCTGGAAGCACACAAGATGATACAGGAAAATATCCTAAATTAGAATAAGTTACAGTTTACTATATTAATTATTTTAGCTCATTTTATGCTACACGCTTTTTCTTCCTGTTTGCATCTTAAAGTAGCAGATTGTGATCATGTTTGTGGTCAGATTTCAAGCCTGCATGGGCTGCATTTCCATCCATAGATATTTACTTAAAAGACCCATTGAATTTCCTTGGTTCTTTAAAAGCAACGTATTTGCTTTTAGATTTGCCACTCTCAGCACTCTGCGCGTGCTATGTATGCCTGCTGTGTCTACCCTATTGTTCCCTGCAAGGCCCAGCCAGGGGAGGTCAGTAAATTAAACCAAGGGATGAAGGATGGGATTCCATCAAGTTCAGCTGAGAGCATTTCCTGTAGGACATGGACCTAACAGGAACGGTGAGGTCAGGTTTCTGGCAGACCCATTTAAGCAACTTTATGGCCTGATAGTTCTCTGTTCGGTAGCCTGCAGAAGCCTCCTAAAGCAATGGGCATATGAACACAGTTATTATGGTCTGCCACTTTGTCAATAATAATAATAATAATAATAATTTTTAACCCGCCTCTCCCTCCGGATCGAGGCGGGGAACAGCAACAATACAAAACACAAAAATCACAACAGTTAAAATTTTAGAAAGCAAGAGAAAAATACAACATTAAAAACATCTTTAAATTCATCTGGATAGGCCTGTCAGAAGAGGACAGTCTTCTGAGTAGTCTGAGGTCCAGACCTCTTCAGAAGGGGGAATAGTGTCATGTTATAGGGTGACCACATGGAAAGGAGGACAAGCCATCCAAAATGGTGGCCAGCACAACATCTTGTGATACTAAATTCTATAGTTAAGCAGAACTGTACACAGTATTCTAAGTGTGGTCACACCATAGATTTGTGTAAAGGCAGTATGAGACTGGCAGTTTTATTCTCAATTACTTTTCTTATAATGCCTAACATGGAGTTTGCTGTCTTTACAGCTGCCACACACTGGGTTGACATTTTCACTGAGCTGTCAACCACATTCCCAAGTTTTATTTTTCTTGTTTAGTCACTGCAGGCTCAGATCCCATCAGTGTATATGTGATGTTGGGATGCTTTGCTCCAGTGTGCATCACTTTACAAATGCTTATGTAGAACTGTTGCTGCCATTTTGATGCCCATTTTCACACTATGGAGAGATTCTTTTGGAGCTCTTGGTAGTCTCACTTCATTTTAAAAACCCTAAATATTTTGAGGTCAGCAGCAAATTTGGCCATCTCACGCCTCACTCCTATTTGCATGTTGTGAAGAAAGTGGGTAGGGAGGCAGTTTCTCCCTTTCTCATAATATTAGAATGAGGGTGGAAGTGAGCAGTGACGTAGCCACATTTGGTGATCATACCAAATTATTTAGTCTTGCTAAATCAATGGAGGATTGTGAGGAGCTCCATAAAGATCTCTGCATACTGAGAGAATGGCCATGAAAAGGGCAAATGCTGCTCAATGTAAGCAAGTATAAAGTGATGCACATTGGGGGATCACAATTTCACATATACACTAACAGGATCTGAGCTAATTAGCAGTGACTGACCAAAAAAGAGTTTGGAGCAGGGGAGGTGGACAGCTTGATGAAAATGTTGAACCGGCCGCTGTGAAAAAGGCAACGTCCGTGTAAGGCGTAATTAGGAAAAGAATCCTAATTCTTGAAGACTAATATGAAAAATAGTAGGTTCTCTGATTTGCACTTGATGTATGTGGATTCTTTAATCTTACTATAGGAAAAATAACATATTTTAGTTTTAGATTCATGACTGTATTAGCAGTAAGTTAGTTGGGAAACAAATGTATTAGGAAGTGCAAAAAGTGAGTATATTGCATCATTTGTGACAGCTCTATTCATACATAGTTTATGGTATGTAGTAAGTAAAGAACAAACCTAAGGATGCCTTTCTGTGTGCATATATGAAAGAGGCAGGCACACAGACATAGATAGTGGGCCAGGCTTAAATTTCCAGCCTAATCTATTTTACAGGGTTGTTGTGAGGGTAAAAGTAGCACATGCCATACACCCAAACATTACCAAACATTTGTTTTACATTTCTGTGAAAGTGAGCAGCAGAAGAAACTCACTAGATGGTTTTGAGCCAATCATAGACTCTTAGCCTAACTTACTTCATGGTTTTTTGTGGGGGGAGATATGGCACTTGAAAGAATGATCAGTCTAGGGCTTTCCCCTTCCTCCTTACTAGAGAAGCTTCTTTGCAACTGATCAACTAAATGGAGTCTGAACATCCTCTTATATCACTACATCTGACCCGGTACCAAGAATAGCCACGTGGATGTTTAGAAATATTGCTCAATTTAATTTTAATCTATCCAAGTTTGGATTTTTATTTTTATTTTTTTGTTCTAAAAATAGCCTGTGGTCAATGAATCCTATATTAAGCCTGTCAAAGATGTTGGTACTGGAGATCACAATACACAATAGTTTTGTTCAACCTGATAAAAAAATATTAGAAAAGCTAAGAGAATTCAGAATGTCACTGGCTCTTCTACCGTACAGGGTTGTTGTGCTGATAAAATGGAAGAGGATTATGTAAGCCACCTTAGGTTCCTTGCAAGAGGAAAAAAAGGCAGGATATAAATGTAACATTAATAAACGTATTACTACTTCTACTAATTATTATTATTAATTGTAATAACAATGAAGGAATAAAAATTCTTTAAAAATCAAATACATGGAATTTTTTTTTAAAAAAAAAAAGAAAAAGAGGGGGGAGCTTAACCTCTTCTCTTACAAAAAGCCTTGGTCCCTAAATACACAGAGCTCTCAAAGAGAAGTACAGCCAAATCAACACACCCCTTCAAGCTAGTGCAATGGGAATGACATGCCTTGGATTGAATTGATATGAAAATGAATGATCAGCAGCCATAATCAAATGAACATACATGCAAAGCATGCAAGCAAGTTGTTAATTATAGAGTTATAGTGCTGTAAAGGAGAGGGATTTCTCACTCACATCTCTCCCTCTCCGCCTTCTAAGGTTTCAAACTGTGTTTTTAAATAAAGGCTACAGTCTTCTACACACTTACCTGGGAGTAAGACCATTGCATTCAGTCAATGGAACTTACTTCTGAGAAGAGACTACAGCACTGTCTTTGCTAGAGGAAGCAGCCATTGCAGCTGACGCAGGAGGGAGGGGGGGAAACTCTACTGAACATGTGCCATAATCAAAATGGCCACCGGGTTTCTTAAAGAGGCACAGCTTTAATTTAATAAAATCCACTTAAGCGAAATTTTTAAAAAGAAAAGCAGTTCCACCTACACTAGAACGGGAGGAAGTAGACCCTGCCATTGGATTAATGAAAAAGCCTCCCTGAAGGTAAGGACAGCTGCGCAAAAATGGTCGCAAGCCCTAAGTTCAATTTTCAGTTTCAGATTCAGGGGATTCGTTAATCTTTTTACTTTAAACTGCTGTCCTTCCCTCAGTCTTTCACCAAACTTCTTGAAATTTTCAGGTAATGTAAAACAAACATTTCTTTCTGGCACCTGTAAATTTCAGAGAGATTGGTGAAACATTTTCGATTTTATGGCTGTTAGAATGACCCCTCCCCAATTATCACTTTAACGTGGTGGAACATGATTTTTACTGACCGCCCTTAACAAGGGAGGCACTACTGTGCCTCCCTTAATATTTGAGTTGATAGGAGGTTCTGTGAAAGCTATCTTGAGGAGTCTCATGATGGTCTAATTGAATAGTGATCCTGTGAAGAAAATGTATGTGTGAACCAGCTCTTGTTATTTTGGAGGACTCTCTAAACTGTGAAACCCAGGACAAAACTATGTTCAACTAAGGTACAGTGGAATTTATTGGTCATATGTTTGACATGCACAGGGGAGAAGGAAGTCAAACTAAAGATTATTTGCATCTGAGTGTGTTTGTTTGAAGGAGCTTTATAAACACCTGCATGGTGAAGGATTTCATATGGCACAGTAACTAGTTTTGACCCTGACCTGAGATACACACTACGAGCCTATCTACACTACTGCTTTAAAATTTATTTATTTATTTATTTATTTATTACATTTGTATACCGCCCCATAGCCAAAGTGTGTACAACATACACACAATCTGTACATTTAAAACCACTACAACACCCCAAAAAGTTACAAAAAACAAAAACAAACCCAGGCTCCTCAGATATTGCCAAATGCCTGAGAGAAGAGGAAAGTCTTGACCTGGCACTGAAAAGATAACAATGTTGGTGCCAGGCGGGCCTCGTCAGGGAGATTGTTCCACAATGGGGGGGGCACCACAGAGAAGGCCCTCTCTCTTGTTGTCGACCTCCGAGCTTCCATTGGAGTAGGCATTCGGAGGAGGCCTTAGATGTTGAACGTAGTGTTCAGGTAGGTTCATGTCGGGAAAGGCGTTCCATCAGATATTGTGGTCCCAAGCCGTGTAAGGCTTTATAGGTTAAAACCAGCACCTTGAATTGGGCTCGGAAACATACAGGCAGCCAATGCAAGCGGGCCAGAGTAGGTCTTATATGCTCGAACCTACTGGTTCCAGTTATCAATCTGGCCACTGCATTTTGCACAAGCTGCAGCTTCCAAACCACCTTCAAAAGCAGCCCCATGTACAGCGCATTGCAGTAATCTAACTTGGAGGTTACCAGAGCATGGACAACTGAAGCCAGGTTATCCCTGTCCAGATAGGGACATAGCTGGGCCACCAACCAAAGTTGGTAGAAGGCACTCCGTGCCACTGAGGCCACCTGCGCCTCCAAGTGACAGAGATGGTTCTAGGAAAACCCCCAAGCTACGAACCCGCTCCTTCAAGGAGAGTGCAACCCCATCCAGAACAGGTTGAACACTCTCCATCCGGTCAGTGGAACCACCCACTAACAGCGTCTCAGTCTTGTCTGGATTGAGCTTCAGTTTATTAGCCCTCATCCAGTCCATTGTCGCAGCCAGGCACTGGTTCAGCACATCCACAGCCTCACCTGATGAAGATGAAAAGGAGAAATAGAGCTGTGTGTCATCAGCATACTGATGACAATGCACTCCAGTTGTTTAAAATTGTTATAAACCGTTTTAAAGCAGCAGTGTAGATAGGCTCGTACTTGAAATATATGGCATGGTCCCAAACCATTAGTGATGGCAGCTTGTAGGCAACAAACCCAGCATGTAGCAAATGATAGATAAGCTAAAATCTGGGCACCTGTCCATAACTGAATTGTAAATACAATCTTCCTGCTGCCCTCAGGAAAACCTTCTCTCTCTCTCTCTCTCTCTCTCTCTCTCTCTCTCTCTCTCTTTCTTTCTCATGTATTCAAAGAAAGAGCAATTAAGAGTTGGCATTTTAATTAATATCTCCCTTATACCATCACCCATTCTTTATCTAGTTGATATTATTGGAGAATTTATGGTGTTAGCTACGTTTATGTGTCACTGATATGGTTTTCATCGACATTGCTGAAAAATGGAGTTAACCATCCTTTGAAAATGTCACAGTATTTTAGGGAAAGATGTTCTTTATTGATAAAAAAAACATTTAAAACATGGCCATAATTTCAAGGACACCATTTAAAGGCCCTTTCCCACTGAAATTCAGGGGAAATAGTGCACTAACAAATCTCTCTTGAGGAAACTCTTCAGAAATGGACCTTGAGAGTAACAGGGGAGGCAGAGCACCTGCTTCACATGCAAAAGGTCCCACATTCAGTCCCTGACATTTACAGATGGGGCTGGAAAGACTCAAATTTTGGAGAGCTGCAGCCAGTCAGTGAAGGCAGTGTTCAGCTAGATGGACCACTCAATGGTCTGATTCAACCTAAGCCCTCAAGGCATTTTTTTCCCTGGAGGAGGCATGTCCCATGGAAATGAATAGCAATGTTCTAGTTAGGCTATCGGGTGACCATATGAAAAGGATGACAGTATCTCTAGCAGTTGTGTAGAAAAGGGAATTTCAGCAGGTGTCATTTGTATCCTCTTCATCACAAAAGTTAAAGCTGCAGGAGCTTTGTTCTCTTTTGTATATGATCAAGAGGGCAGGGCTCCTGTAGCTTTAACTGTTGTGACGGAAGGAATTTCACCACGTGCTGTATGCATACAAATGACTAGGGGTGTGCACGGACCCCCGGATTGGATAGGGACCCGGATCAGGACCTCCAATTTTGTCCCGGATCAGATCGGACAAAATCGGAGGCACTCCGGAACGGATTGGGTCCGATCCCGATCCAAAAATCAGACATCTGATTTTTGGATCAGCCGCCATTTTTGTTTTCCCCATAGACTTGCATTGGGGGAAAGAAAGCTTTCCCCCAATGCAAGTCTATGAGGAAAAAATGGTGGCGGGTGGGTGAGGGGGGCCTAACTCCCTCTTCCCCCCCGGGGCTGTCCGCTGTGGATGGCCCCGGCAGGTAAGCCCCCTCCTCCGTGCTCCTTACCCCCCCGGGGCCATCCGCTTCCATCCGCTGGCACCCCCAGGCACCAGCGGATGGAAGCGGACAGCCCTGGGGGGGTAAGGCCCCTCCCCCTCCCCTTGCTTACCTTCCGTGGCCAGATGGCACGCTACCTAGGGGCAGGCCGCGAAGCCCGCTCGCAGTAGCGGCCAGCGGTGGACGGGAGCGGACATCCATGGAAGGTAAGTGGGCCATGGGCCCCCCTCCCCCCTGCTTACCTTCGGGGGACGTCCGCTCCTGTCCGTCGCTGGCCGCTTCTGCGAGCAGGCTTCGCGGCCTGCTCCTGAGTAGCGTGCCAGGTGATGTCATCACCTGGCGCGCTACCTAGGGGCAGGCCGTGAAGCCTGCTCGCAGTAGCGGCCAGCGGTTGACGGGAGTGGATGGCCACGGAAGGTAAGTGGGTCGCGGCCCCCCTCCCCCTCCCCCCTGCTTACCTTCAGGGGACGTCCGCTCCCGTCCGCCGCTGGCTGCTACTACAAGCAGGCTTCACGGCCTGCTCCTGAGTAGCATGACAGGTGATGTCATCACCTGGCGTGCTACCTAGGGGCAGGCCGCGAAGCCTGCTCGCAGTAGCGGCCAGCGGCAGACAGGAGCGGACAGCCACGGAAGGTAAGTGGGCCGTGGGCCCCCCTCCCTCCTCCCCCTATAGGAGACTTTAATCACCCCTATAGCACAGTCTATAATTTTAGATAACATATTTTTTGACACAAATATAAAATCTATCCTAGAATAACTCTTAAACCTAGGTGAGAAGAAAGTATATTTCCTTTCTTCCCCTTTTAATACCCTCCAAACATCCATTAGCTCTTTTCCATCCATTAATTTGCTTAAACTCGTCTTCCTACCAGTCTTAAGATCTTTTAATATATTATCCTTATTCTTTTTATGGTCTATTGACTTTAATAAACTATGATTGATTGATTGATTGATTATTATCCTTATCCTTTTCTTTATCTAATACCATATTAAAATCTCCTGCCATTACAATATTCTTTTTCCCCATTTCTCCCACCACATTAAAAACTTCATCGAAGAATTCCATTTGTTTCCCATTAGGAGCATATACATTAATCAATATATATTCCTCCTCCCCTACCATACAGAAAATTATCAGAAATCTACCCAATTTATCTTTCTTCACTCTTTGAACATTAATACCACATTTTTTTTGAAATTATTGTCGCTACATCTCTCGCTTTGGAAGTACCAAATGCTTTCTCATAAACGCCCACATCCCTCATCCGAAGCGCATTTGTACCCTCCTTTGATTGATGAGTTTCCTGCAAAAAAATGACATCTGCTTTTTCTTTTTTAAATAATACTTCTCTTCTCTTCTTTTTATAACAGTTCCTAGCACTTTAACATTTAAAGTTGCCACCCTTAATTTATTTTCCATCATGCCTCACACACAGCTCTATATTGGTCTCCCCCTGTGATACAGATACCCCCCTCCCTTACCCTCCCCCCACACTTACCCCAAACTTCACCCCCCTCCTCACCAGACCCTCCTGGGCGATGGCCCCAATATTTTTAGAACTCTTTGGGGGGGGGGGAGAAGCGACCAACAATCCCGGAGTAACAGCTGACCCTCCCCTCCCTTATAATCTCTTCTTTATCCCTGTTCAAACATAGTTCTTTATTGACTACTTCCTCCTGCAGCTCCTTCCTCCACCCTCATTTCTAGATTGTCAGTTGCATCGACCAATCCCAACTTCTCCAGAAGCTCCATCCCCTGCTCACATGAAGTTATTCTGTGTAGTTTCCCTAGGCACATGAATCTCAAAAAAACTGGATATCCCCAGCTATATGTTATCGCCTTCTTCCGCAGGGTAACTGTACACAGTCTAACGCTCTTCCGCCACTGGACCGTCTGAGGGCATAAGTCATTATAAACCTCAATTGGTGTTGCTTGTAGCATCGGTTGGCCAAGACGTCTAATTGCTTGCATTAACTTTTCTTTCTTGTAATAGTTGGCAAATTTGACAATTATATCCCTTGGGAGCATTCCTTTCTTTTTATAGCCCACTCTATGGATCCTCTCAATGTCAGCCATCTCCCACACTTCCTGGGGGTCCAATTCTCTGATCCATGCCAATATTATATCTCTCAAAGCCTTTGGGTTCTTCCCCTCTTGCTCCTTAAAGGATCTAATCCGAATATTTGCTCTTCTATCTCTATCCTCCAAGGCAATTAAACGCAAGTCCATCCCTTGCATTTGCTCTCCCTGCTGCTTGGTAGTTTCCTTGATTTGCTCATTCTCCTTCTCCAATTCTGTCATCCTCTCCACCACAGTTTGGAAGCCTGTCAAAACCTCAATCTGTGAGTCCAGAATTTTGCTTTTTATTCTCTCCTCCTGCTTTGCCAAAGCATCATCTAACATCTTCCGAAAGCTATCCATTAGTTCTCCTGGTGACCACGATTGACTTTCTTTGAATGTTTTGGGGATTGTTCTAAGTGTCATATAAGAGAGGAGCCAGATTTACCTGACTCCTGGTTTATAAGAGTGCCTCACCTGTAAGCCAGGATAGTTGTCTGAAATAAGGCTATAGATTCCCACATTTTTACATGCAGATCCAGTGAGGGGTTGAATATCGTTAAATTAAGAGGCCCTAGTTTATATAAAGTTCTGGTGTCTGTCTTTATTCCATACTTCCTTCTCCACTCGCAATTGTTCACATAGGATATTTTTAGTTGATGTGCACAAGCCACAGACAAAGGGTAGGGTGGTGGGCTAGGCAGAACAGGCAAATATGTTTCTTCCAGCAAAATTAATGGCGGCACAGCCGTGCCTCCATTGTTAAGGGCCGTCAGTAAAAAACACATTCCGCCATGTTAAAGTGATAATTGGGGGGGGGGTCATTCTAACAGCCATAAAATTGAAAATGTTTCATCAACCTTTCTGAAATTTACAGGTGCCAGAAAGAAATGTTTGTTTTACATTACCTGAAAATTTCAAGAAGATTGGTGAAAGATTGAGGGAAGGAGAGCAGTTTACGGTAGAAAAGGAATACAAACCTGTCTCCCTGCTTTTGTAAAATTTACTTCCGGGTTGATACTTTTGTGCTCACAATTTGCATAATTTCTAGAGCCTTATTAATGAATCCAGTGGTGGGGTCTTCTTCCTCCTTGACTGTAGTTGGTGGAAGGCTTTTCGTTTTTTTTAAATTCCCTTCAGTTGACTTTTAAGGACTATTTTAACCTCTCATTCAAATCAATGAGGTGGCCATCTTCCCTCATAGCACAACACACACTCAGTAGTGTCGCTCTCCTCCCTCCCTCCTGCCTTAGAATGTGGAGTGGGTGAGTGAAATGGCCGCTGCCTCTAGCACAGACCTTTTGAGTGAAGAAGAAGAAGAAGAGTTTCTCTTTTCTCTTCTGGAACATGCATTCCTTTGGCTCTGAGAGTATTTTCGGCTATCTTCATAAGGCCTGTTTGCTCTTTTGCTCCCTGGTGAAGCAGGGTGTGGTTCCTCTGGATCCATGGTAACCTGATCTTCAGATCTCTCCTGGGAATAGGTAGCTATACCTTTCTTTTAATTTCCCCCACCCCACTCACACACAGTGCTCCTTCCTTCTTTTCTAAGAGTTTGGTATAAGTTGAAAGCTTTAAACACTTCATTTAATTAGTTTGGGCTGGTGTTAAGTTTTAAGTACAACATTGAAACCTTTCAAAGTGCTTCTGGGCCTACAACACTGGTTTCGGCCTAGGCACCCTGTTTTTCTAATAAGGTTTAGAAACAGTTGAGTTGTCGTTTATTTTGCATAGTGTACACACATGGATTTTCTTTCTAATCCTTGCAGTCTACACTGGCTCCCTCCTTGATGTGTTTTTGGATGCAGACAAACCCTTTTTTGTTCCAGCAGGCCTTTGGCAAATAATCTGGACCTCTGTCTATACCTTTGACTTTTAAATTGTTATGTATTTAAAATGTTTAAAATGCTTTAATACTGAAAAGTATTTAATTATATTTTTAACTTTTGTATATTTAGGCTGACCATATGAAAAGGAGGACAGGGCACATGTAACTTTAACAGTTGTAGAGAAAAGGGAATTTCAGCCAGTGTCATTTGTATGCAATTAGTACCTGGTGAAATCCCCTCTTCATCACAACAGTTAAAGTTGCAGGCACTATACTAGAGTGACCATATACAAAAGAAGGCAGGGCCCCTGCAACTTTAACTGTTGTGATGAAGAGAGAATTTCACCAGGAACTAATTGCATACAAATGACACTGGCTGAAATCTCCTTTTCTCTACAACTGTTAAAGTTACATGAGCCCTGTCCTCCTTTTCATATAGTCAGCCTAGTATATTCCTATTTATAGGTTTTAGCTGTATATGTTTTAGTTTTGTAAGGCTGCCCTGAGGCCCAGCATTGGGCACAAGGCAGGATACTACTACTACTACTACTACTAGTAGTAGTAGTAGTATGTTTCAGATTTCACTTCTGCATCTGATGTTCTTTTGCATTTACTTTTCTTTATAAACCATTCATATCTTAAGACTTCTTGTGTGGCATGTTTTCATTGGTTTAACAAGTTAAAAGGGGTATTCACTGTTTTCATGCTTATGTTATAAAATCTATTTTCAACAGGCCTAGTAACTTCAAGAGTAACAGAGTTGGGGAAAATCCTCAATCTCTTTGCTATCAGAGGCACTGAGTAAGGGACCCCTGGAGATAATTTAGACTGACCCCAAGCACAAAACACTATTCTCCCTTCTGAAGAGATCTGGACCACAGACTACTAAAGACAAACAAAGTAGCAGGCCATACTACCAGTTCTCAAGTGGCCATTTGCCTTATGAGGCAGGTGCTCTGCGGGCTATCAAATGGAGGGACTAACAGGCCATAAAGTTGCCTGGCTGGGTCTTCCAGAAATCCAGCCTCAACACTCCTGGAAGGTCCATGTTCTATAGCACCTGCTGTCAGATGAACCTGAGGGAATCCCACCCTCCACCCCTGGGTTTAATTTACTGGCTTCCCCTGGCTGGACCTTGCAGGAAACTATAGGGACAGACAGAGCAGGCATTCATAGCACACATAGAATGCTGAGACTGGCAAATCTAAAAGCAAGTGTGTTGCTTTTCAAGAACCAAGGAAATTCAATGGGTCTTACATTTGAGTAAATATCTAGGGATGGAAATGCAGCCTGTGCAAGAACTGAGTAGGGTGACCATATTTGGGAAACCAAAAAAGAGGACACCTAGTGGGGGGCAGGAAAATGGCTTTTTGGGGCCACCTTAAAGTCCCCAATTGGAGCGGAGGAGGGGAAAGCATGTCATTCTCACCCCACCCCACTGCTCCAATCAGGCCCTTTTCTATAATGCCTGGGAATGACATGTTTTCCCTTTTAAGGCCTTGATTGGAGCAGTGGGAGAGAATGACATACCTCCAGAAAGCATGTAATTCCCCCCGCCACGCTAATGGTGGCCTTAAAAGGGAAAGTGTGTAATTCCAGGTCATTATAGACTATTGCATAAAATCCCCCCTGACACCGAGGATAGAACAAAAACCAGGAGAAATCTGGGGAAATCCTGACAGTTTTTTATTATTATTTATTATTGCATTTATATTCCACCTTTTCCCCCCCAAGAAACCCAAGGCGGCATACATAATCCTCCTCCTCTCCATTTTATCCTCTCATTTAAACATTTCTAAAAATCAAGGGATGAACGGATCTGCTTCCAACTTGGCATGGCTAAATCTCTACTTCAGAGCTACCATGGTGCCAAGTTTCATCTTTTTATCTTTAATTTCATTTTTAAAACTTGTACTGCTAAAGGTCCTGGACCCCAAAGAGATTTCTGTTTGAACTTTAAAAAATTCCTAAAAATCAAGGCATACTTGGCATAGCTATATCCCTACTTAAGAGCTACCATGATGCCAGGTTTCATCTCTTTATCTTTAAAAATGAGGGAGATGCAAGCATTTTGGTTGATTTATTAATGTTAAAAGTGAGTTCAACACATAACACTAGCTTTGATTTTATATTGGATGTCAAGATGGTATAACATTCTGGCTGACGCTGGCTTGGATGTCAACTGTATAATATCCAGTCATCCGTTACACAAAGCCATGAGATTCATTAAACAAAAAACCTACGGTTTACAAAAACAATGTTAAGGCTCTACAGATTCCAACCAAGCACCAAAAAGCAGGGAAATTGGGAGTTAAGGCTCACAAGCCTTAATGCCACATCCTCCCTAAGGAGGCAGAAAGTGCAAGTGAAATTCTCATTCTCCCAAAGCAGATAAACCATGAGGACAGGGTGGAGAATATGATATGCAGAGGTGACTGTGGGGTTGTGGAAAACTGATCACGAACAACTTAGGGCCACCTAGTTCTCTTTTTTTGTTTAGAGCAGCCCTTCCCCAACCTGGTGCCCTCCAAAGGTGTTGGACTACAACTCCCATCATTGCAAAAAAGTAGGTGGCCCTAAGTTGTTCGTGATCAGTTTTCCACAACCCCACAGTCACCTCTGCATATCATATTCTCCACTCTGTCCTCATGGTTTATCTGCTTTGGGAGAATGAGAATTTCACTTGCACTTTCTGTGAGCTTGTGAGCCTTAACTTCCAATTTCCCTGCTTTTTGGTGCTCGGTTGGAATCTGTAGAGCCTTAACATTGTTTTTGTAAACCGTAAGTTTTTTGTTTAATGAATAGATACAATACAGTAAGAGGGAAATGAGGGGGCCATTACCTTACAAGGCCCCATCTTGCCTACAAATACTAAGATAATATCAAAATAAAATGATATATTGCAATGTTTTAAAGTATTGTTTGACTTTGAATGTTTATATTTAAATATGTGTGTTTTATTGTGTTGTATTTGTTTCATTGGAATAGAGGCTTTTCATTAGCTGTCTTGAACTGTTTGAAAAGAACATGCAAGGCATTTATCTTTTAAATACATGAAAAACTACATTCTGATGAACAATTATCAGAATAAAGGTAATTTACTTAAGAAAACAGAAATTAAGTCAGCCAGGAGTACCATTACAGTACTACAGTTGTTTTATTGCTACCTTGTATTGTTAACACATTATTTTTGTATACATGCTAGAATGATTACAAGCCCAAACAAACTGTGATAGGAAAATGAAATAGCAGACCAGCTGTGCAAAAGGTATCAGGCTTTTCTTTGTAAATGTATCCATGAAAGCTGTTGGAACAACATTTTAAAATATGCTCAGACTTGAGCCTTCAGGAGGATCTTGCTCCAGTCACTTTGAGCTCCATCAAACTTACTTTTTCCCCCTTGTATGCATCTGCATTTTCCACTTCCATTTCATTAGAGCATCAAGCGCTGGTCACTTTCACATGCATGCATTGTTGTGTAATTTCATGTTGTTTACCTTTTCACCTGCATTGCCTCACGCTTCCTAGGAGCGCCATTGTGCCAGCGAATCCTCTTCACTTCTTTGCTCTCCTTCCCACCTCACCCCACCTCCTTCAGTTCATTGGTTCTTGTGGTTGATGGACATGGGCACCTTCCCCCCTCTGGTTTTGTTTTCTAGTGTTTGAACGTTTTGGCATTTGATCGATTTGGTGCTGTTTCTGCCTTTCGAGGTGAGATAATGCTCCCTTCTGTGCTGGGACTTTGTGCGCCCTCTCTCCTTCCCCCTTCCTGGCTGAGCGGTTCTACGGATCTCCACAGAACTGGCTTTGAACTGTCGGAAGGTGGTACAATTGGCGGCATTTCTCTGCTGTCATGTTGGGGGGGGGGGGGTTCCACCCTAGCGTACTTCCACTCTTCTGCTCTTCCTTCCTGTCTTGCTGCCAGCCACTAGACATGAAGCGACAGGGGACTTACTGGTGGCAAGACGAGGTGGAGCTGCTGCTGACACTGGTCCCTTTGCAAACTGCTGCTGCCTTCAGCTGGATCTCCCAGCTGCTGAGTAGGGAAAGGTCCCCCCATGATCCAGGGCAAGCCCAGTCAAAATTTAAAAAGCTTAAATCAGCCTTTTACCAGGCCATGGAGATGTTTGAGGGGAACCCTCCCTTTAAGCATTGCCCTCCCTTTTTCTGATGGATGCAACAGCTGTGGGTGGCTGCTGGCAAGCCCATTGGTTGGACTGACATCCAGCGTGTAAGTACCTCTCAGAATTACCCCCAACCCTTGCAGCAGCTCAGTGGTGGTCTGACCTAAACACTGGCCATTGGCTTTCAGGGATTTCCTGTATTCTCTCTTTCTTTGTACAGCTGGCGCAATGCATGCCATCCAGGGGGGGGGGGGGGGAGGCAAGGGGGAGTTTTGGCTCCAGAAGGTGGGTGACATTTCTTGTCTGTTATGCCATGATGACCAGGTGCATTGCATAATGTACGATTGTTGCCTCTCTGCAACAAAGGGAAGCAGATCTGATCCTCCACCCCACCAAGGCACCCCTTTAAGTTCAATGGGGCTCACTCCCAAGTAAGTGCGCCAAGTGTCTTATGTCTGTTCAGAAGCAAGTCCTATTGTCTTCAATGGGGCTCACTTCCAAGTAAGTGCACCAAGTGTCTTACATCTGCTCAGGAGCAAGTCCCATTGTCTTCAATGGGTGTCACTCCCAAGTAAGCATGCCAAGCGTCTTATGTCTGTTCAGAAGCAAGTCCCATTGTCTTCAATAACACTCACTCCCAAGTAAGTGTGCTGAGCATCTTATGTCTGCTCAGAAGCAAGTCTCATTGTCTTCAATGGGGCTCACTCCCAGGTAAGTGCACTGAGCATCTTATGTCTGCTCAGAAGCAAGTCCTGGCTGTCCTGGGGGCTGCGAGCAAACAGTATGTCCCATTCTTTGCACACATGCCAGGGAAGGAGCGAGGCACTTAGAGACAAGGAAACTCTCTCCCTTGCCAAGGTTCCAGGCAGTTTTAAAAAGGCTACAATCCTCTACACACTTACCTGGGAGTAAGACCATTACACTCAATGGAACTTAACTTTTGAGAAGACACTGATTATTCAACTAAGGAAATGTCTTTGCTAGACTAGGCAGCAATTTCCCCTCAATGTTCTAATCTAGCTGAGGGAGAGGGAGAGGGAGAGGGGGAGAGAGAGAGAGAGAGAGAGAGAGAGAGAGAGAGAGAGAGAGAGAGATGCTACTGAGCATGTGTTGCTCTATGCCTGAAAATGGCCACTGCATACCTTATAATGAGATAAACAAAGATTAATTAAAAATCAAAGATTAATTAAAAATCAACTAAAGGGATTTAAAAAAAAAAAATTATTCCACCAGCTACCATAAAGGAGGAAGAAAACACTACCACTGGATTAATGAATAAGGCTTTAATTACTTCAGGAATCAAGTGCACAAATCCTCACCAACACTTTTTCAGCAATGACAGTGAGTTTTTCTTTTCTACTTTAAACTCTCCTCCTTCCCTCAATCTTTCACCAATCTCCTTGAAATTTTCAGATTGTGTAAAATCAACATTTCTTTCTGGTGCTTGTAAATTTCATGAAGATTGGTGATCCCCCACCCCCGATTTCATGAATGTTATAATGACCCCTACAGTTACTCCATTATAATGATAGAATGCTTTTTTCTTGTAGGACCCTAACTGAGAATTCATGGCTGTGCGTTCTTAAATATATATATATATAACCTATATAGATCAAGTCTTTATTAGAGTTTAGTAAATGCAATCAAGAAATCTACCTTGAAAAAAATTCAAGCTTCTCTAACATTCATACATTGCTATTTTTCCCATAATGGCCACTTGTGAAGTTCTATACTGAGATCAACCACAATATTCATATTAGAGGTAAGAAAAACTGACACAGTGGACTTCATGGAATGTTAGAAACAAATGTATACACATCTGTCAACCTTTTCCCCTATGGTGGGATGGGAAAGGAAGATGTGCTTCCTATTCCTTCTGTTTCTTACATAAATTGAGTGGGTAAATCCCTGATAAAGATGTGTGCGTATGGGTGTTTATATACAGTAGATGTGAAATTGCATTCCAGTTATTTTACAAACCAGTCATATATGGATGTTTTGAACTTCCTGTCCTTCCTGCATCATATATGGATGTTTTGAACATCCTGCCCTTCCTGCATCATTAAGGGACACCCTACTGGAATATAAGAGTTATTTTAAGTGTACTTTAATGGCCTTGTGGATATAAAAAAGCACCAAAATTATTCACCTACCACTACACAAAGCCTCCATAGAGACATAATGGATATAATTGTCCTTGCCTACCTCAGTTGGCCAAGTAACCAAGGGAGGCAAGCTGTAGCAGTCCAAAATCAGCACATTATGGCTATTCAGCAGGACTACATGGCCTGCCCAACATAATGGAAAATGGAATAGCACAGTTGATAAGTGATGATATTTAAAAATAGAAATGGGGAAAAGATAGATTTGGAAAACATTATCAAAACTGGACGGGGGAATGGAATAACCTCTGGCTTAACATTATAGGATTTAGATTGTTTTGAAGTGACAAGCAGGAATGCACTGTACGAGACAGGGATTTTTTATTGGTGAATGATGACTAGTTGACTTATATAGGAGGGAGAAAACATGTTGGGAAAGAGGCATTCTAATGTGTATGGGAGCAACAGATTTAAGTATAGGGGGATGTTATTGTGTTTCATGTGTTTTACCATTTTTAGTAAACAAAATATATACAGTAGTTACAATTCCTTGTTGGTAAATATCTGCTTATTGCATGTCATCATAGCCAATTTCCAGCCATGCTTTAGACATGTCTGCATGGTTGCTAACCATGGCAGGATCTGCACTACTAGTTTATAACAGTATTGAAGTGCACTGACAACTGTTGGGACCCATGACACATGCCATAAACCATTTTCAAACCGTTTTCAATGTGTTATATCCTGCTTGGTGTAGATCTGGCAAGTGTTTCACAGTAACTAACATGAATTTTGTTTGGCAGTTGTATTTTTGTTGCTTTTGGTTCCATTGTTTTATGTTTGATTTTGTGTTTAAATGATTTTTGTGTTTGTTCATTGTAAGCCACCCTGAGACCGTTGCTATTCATTTGATTTTAGTTGGCCCTCTGATCATTCAGACATGTTGTGGTGCCATAAGCAAAGCTAAAAGGAGTAGATTAGCACAGCATAGGGATAGATAAGAATTTTGTTTGGTTTGCTCTTTGATGCAACCATACCTAATTCACACTTCCCAAACAGAAGCAAGAACCAGAATGCAGTTGCGCTCCAAAATCAGTACTTCCCCAAATGATGAATTCCCATTGGGAGCGGAGGGGGGGTATACACCCAAAAATTCATATATTAAGAAAAATATGCATTTATTGAGAAAAATATGTATATTGACAAAAAGTGTGCACATTAAAATTGCGTAGTAGGGGAAAGTGCACACATAATCACTTTATGTGTACCCCTTGAATGTGTACCTCTTGAAATTCATACATTTGGAAAATTGCATACAAATGCATGTTTGAAGAAATTTGCCTGAAAATACCTATGATTTTTATGTGGATTTTTTTAAAAAAAAAAAGTTTGCAAATCAATGTTTGTTTATTTATTTATTTATTTATTTATTTATTATGCTACTATACTACCCAATAGCTGATGCTCTCTGAGTGGTTCACAACAATCAAACCACAAAATACATCATAAAATACAATATAAAATATAAAATTTTAAATCTACTGTATAAAAATACAAACCAAAATAAAACTTAACAGTAATGTAGAGATTTAAAATACAATACAAGATTTTAAAAAACAGAGCAATGTAGGAATGGGAAGGAATTTGTTTGACTGTGGAAATTGGATGAACTGATTGAACATGAGCTTGACAGACTAGCCCTGCTGAAGAGAGAGTAAAACCATAGACAAGTCAATAAACTCACAAACAGTAAGAGTACAGTCTCCAAAGGTAGCGGTGTTTACTCAACTTAGTTATAATTCCTTATGATTGTTGGGTTTTAGTTTAACCACTAAGTAGCCTGGTTTCATACCCTACCACAAGGAAGCTATTGAATTGAATGGGACTGAAACTTTAGTTCATAAGCAGGCCTGGCTTTCTGAGGAGCAGACACAGCCTACTTCTTGCCTCCCTTTTGAGAGAAGAAGAGTTCTCTTTTCTCTTTTGGAACATGTTTTCCTTTGGCTTTGAGAGTATTTTAGGTTATCTTTTCTCTGGATCCATGATAATCTGGTCTTCTTCATATCTCCCCTTGGACTAGGTAGCTATACTTTGTTTAAAAAAGAAAAAAAAACACCTTGCCCGCCCCCCCCCCCCCATACACACACAGTGCTCCTTTCCTTTTTTTTTTCTAAGAGTTTGGTCCACACTGCTATAAAGTTGAAAGTTTCAAACACTTCATTTAATTAGTTTGGGCCAGTGTAAGTTTTAAGTATGATTTTGAAACCTTTCAAAGTGCTTCTGGGCCTACAACATTGGTTTCGGACTAATCACACTGTTTTTCTAATAAGGTTTAGAAACAGTTAAACTACGGTGACCATATGATAGGAAAAACCCAGAATTGTCAGGAGTTTTGGTAACAAATCCGGGAAGGGGGGAAATTATGAAATTTGATGAAAAATCCAGATTTTTCCCATCCTTCCCAGCCAAAGACCAGCTCTGCCATTTTAAAAGTTAAAGAGTTGGAACTTGGCACCATGATAGCTTTTAGGAAAGGCTTTAACCATGCCAACTTTGAAGCAGATCCGTTCATCCATTGATTTGTAGGATTTTTTTTAAATTTGAGGTTTTAAAATATATATATTTTAAAAAATGGTCATTTTTAAAGGTTAGGGCACATACTGACTTGCAATGATGGCAGTTGTAGTCCAACACCTTTGGAGGGCACCAGGTTGGGGAAGGGCTGCTCTAAACAAAAGAGAACTAGGTGGCCCTAAGTTGTTCGTCATCATTTTTCCACAACCCCACAGTCACCTCTGCATATCATATTCTCCATCCTGTCCTCATGATTTATCTGCTTTGGGAAAATGAGAATTTCACTTGCACTTTCTGTCTCCTTAGGGACGATGTGGCGTTAAGGCTTGTGTGCCTTAACTCCCAATTTCCCTGCTTTTTAGTGCTTGGTTGAAAACCGTAGAGCCTTAATGTTGCTTTGTAAACTGTAAGTTTTTTGTTTAATGAATTTGTTTCAAATTGTTTAAAATTTTTGTATAAGATTTATACTGGATTTTTTATCATGATCTATTTTAAGTTTTATTTCTTGTGAACTACCCAGAGAACTTTGGGTATTGGACTGTACTGAAATGAAACAAATAATAATAAAATAACAACAATATATTGTGGTATCAGGGCAATTATGCAGATGTTCCATTAATTTTAATTGATCTTGCTTCCAAGTAAGTGGCTTAAGATCAGCCTTAGGGGTGTTTGACTTTTGCAATTGTTCCCTACCCACATTTATCTGAATAGTGGCATGCCCTGTGGATCGTAGCTTGACATCTAGGATTTTGGGTATATTACTAAATCAAAAACTCAGCTTCAATCCTTGTTTCCACATCTGAAAATGGAGTAATTTGAAGTTGGTCTTATGATGATAGCATGCCTGCTAAAATGGGGACCAATCCAGACAAAAATAAGCACTTTCAGGTCCAATAAAAGTCAATGGATTCTGTGTATTCAAAGTAAATGTGTATGTGTGGGTGTTCTCTTAATAACTGAATGAAGTTTTTTTAAGGATCCTTTTGGTGTTCATAACTGTATTTTATGTAATAATAATATTAATAATAATATATTTATTTATTTATTACCTGCCTCTCCCTCAGGATCGAGGCGTGGAACAACATTGATACAAGTGACATAAAATACATAAAACCGATTAAAACATATAAAATTAATACATTATTAAAATACATATAAAACTCTTAAAATTTGACTGGGTAGGCCTGCCGGAAGTGATAGTTTTTTATGGATTTCTTAAAGTCAAAAAGACTATTAAGTTGATGAATCTCCTCTGGCAGGCCATTCCACAGTCTGGGAGTGGCAGAAGAGAAGATCCTCTGGGTAACAGTTGTCAGCCTGGTTTTGGCCGACTGTAGCAAGTTCTTCCCAGAGGACCTAGTGTGCAGGGCGGATTGTATGGGAGAAGGCAATCCTGCAGGTAACCTGGATCCAAACAATGTAGGGCTTTAAAGGTAATAACTAACACTTTGTACTTCTCCCAGAAACTAATTGGCAGCCAGTGGAGTGATCTTAATGCTGATGTAATATGGTCACCCCCAGATGTACCGGTGATCAACCTGGCTGCCATATTTTGCACTAGTTTAAGTTTCCAGACTAGGCACAGAGGTAGCCCTATGTACAGCACATTGCACAAGTCAAGTCTCGAAGTTACCAGCATGTGCACTACCGTTTTTAGTATGGGCTAGTCAGCCAGAAATTATGCTGAAGGACAAATGCAGCTTGAGATCTTGATATAATGCTATGTAGATCTCTAGTTTTCAAAATGGCAGGTATATAATTGTGTTTATGAACTCATATCAGCATCCAGTGGCATCTATGTCCATGTTCCTCATGTGGACATACTGTAACAGGTTTGCACTAGGGCTCTGTGCAGTGTGGATAGGAAGTAAGGATGTGCACGGACCCCCCTGGATCGGATCGGGACCTGGATTGGGACCTCCAATGGTGTCCCGGATCAGTTCAGACAAAATCCGAGGTTCCTCGGATCAGAGCCGATTCCGATCCGAAAATCGGATGTCCAATTTGCGGATCGGCTGCCATTTTTGGTGTTTTCGCCATAGGCTTGTATTGGGGGAAAGAAAGTTTTCCCCCAATGCAAGCCTATACGGAAAACATGATGGTGGGTGGGTGAGTGGGGGCCTAACTCCCCTGTCCCTGTCCCTCCCCCCCACTCGTGCTCCTTACATTCCAGGGCCATCCTCTGCCATCCGCTGCCGCCCGCAAATGGCAGCAGATGGTAGCAGATGGCCCCGGCAGTTAAGTCCTTCCCCCCTCACGTTCCTTACCTGCTAGGGCCATTCGCTGTTGTCCGCTGCCATCCACTGCTCTGATCTACTGAGAAACAGGCTTCACGTCCTACCTCTCAGTAGTGCACCAGGTGATGACCACCCAGCGCTCTACTGAAGATTGGAGCAGCAGAGGGAAGCGGGCACCCCGGCAAGTAAGGAGCATGAGGGGGGAGGGGGCTTACCTGCCAGGGCCGTCCACTGGCATCTGCTGCCACCTGTGGGTGGCAGCGGACGGCAGCGGACAGCCCCGGCAGGTAAGGAGTGTGAGGGATGGAGGAGGTCCGATCCTCCAATCTTATCCAAACCGGATCAGGTCCTTTCAGACTGGATCGGACGATCCAGTTGCCGGGATCGGAATTGGATAATTTGATCCGATTTTGGCTGGATCGGGCCCAGATTGTGGATCAGACCTGATCCGGTGCACATCCCTAATAGGAAGGCACATTCATAAGAGGGGCAATATATCAAGAATTCTGTGCATTACCCATTTGGTCCCCTAGGCAGAAGTATAAGGAAGTTTCAGTAACTGCAAACATGTACATTACCTATGCTGCGCCTGCAATTCTTTCATTCAGGCATAATGTCTCCAAGCTGAGATTTTAATTGGCCCATTTTTCTCTCTCATTGGCTTCCTTTCATTTGAGTGAATCTCAAGTTAAAATTAGAGATGGGTTATACTCACAGGATGCTAATAAAGATGTGGAAACCATTCAACAAACAGGATTTAGCAGGTGGTACCATCTTTATAAGGGTGAGTGATCTTTCTGTAATTATCTTAATTCCGTCACTCACTTGGAGCTAAGGAAGGCATTTACAGAATTACTTTTCCAAACCATGACCTCTGTATGTTTAGACGGGAGATATTCAAATGTTCCCATATTTCTTTGTATATATCAGACTCCACAAATTGAGGACATTATTCATTGTAGATTTTTCTGTGAACTGTATGCCAGTCTCAGGAAAAAATGTCTTGCATCGTTTGGTGGGAAGAGTGTCTGACAGGTCTTAGGCTGAGCAAATGTGTAACTCCTTCTAGATACGGATCCTTATGTATCTAATCAAATAGCTTTATTCCCAGTGGCTACTAAAATGATTAGAGCAAAGGTCCTAAAAACTGTTGCAGTAGCTTGTGCTCACAATGAATTAATCTGAGCTGCTTGTTGACGTTTTTTCTTTTTTTGACAACTTCTTCTTCTTCTGTGAATACGTTCGGCTGTTCAGTTATGAGTTCGTGCATAGATGTGGCATTTGAGGCAGGATCTACACTACTGCTTTATAATGGTATTGAAGTGCATCGACAACTGTTGGGGCCCATGACACATTCCATATACCATTTTCAAACCGCTTTCGAAGTGTTATATTTTGCTTGGTGTAGATATTGCCTGAGTTTGCTTTATGTCACACTATGTGGGTGTGATAGGCATTTGGCAAGTGCGGCTCTCTGCTGATTGGAATCTGGGAGGCCAAGTAGGGGGGAGTCTGCCAAATTCCACCCCCTCTCTTGAACTCTTGCAACATCTCCTTTGGACAACAAGCTTGAATAAGAGGATGAGGCTGTTACTGCAAGAAAGCCGGACATTTTTGGATGGTTGTCAGAACAAGATCAACTGAATGCATTACAGCCTGCATTAGATAAACACCCACACAAATATCCTGGGATACATCTTCCTGATACAAGAGAAATACAAAAATATATAATGATGTCCAAGATACAAAAGTAGATAGAATGCTCATGTGTGCACTCAGTCCTTCACCCACAAACAATGCCCTAATCATTTCAATCAAGGCAACTTAAGTGTTTTTGGTCAGACAGATGGTTGGTCTAGGTTTGAAAATACAGCATGTGCTGGATGGGGTTGCACTCCCTTTGAAGGACAAGCTGCTCAGTTTCAGCATGCTCAGGTTTGCTCCTAGGATGTTCATTTAGTAGCTGTGGCTGGGAGTGCTTTTGAATAGCCGAGTCTGCTCCACACTCACATGGACTCATCCAAGCCTAACCTACCCCAAGAAAATACCTTTCTCTTTTAATTTGTTTTGACCACCATAAAACTCTTACCCGATTTCCCCCCATTTTGTTTGAAGTTATCTTTTTATGGATGCAGTACTGGAGTGTGTACAAGCTGAGTTCCCTGCTTACTGGGGAGCTGCAGTTTGTGAGCGTATGTGGTCTCATGGTGAAGGAAAGAGTGAGGTGGAAGGAGCTGGCGCCTGCACAGCATTGGCCAGCAGGATATCTTCTGAACCAATCAGAATGCTGATCAGCTCAATAGGGGGCAGAACAGAGCAGACCAGGGTGAGAGTGTCCACAGGCAGGCTTCACTCTGGTCTGCCTAAGGCCCAATAAAAAGGGGGTCTCCATTGTGGTGCGGTTATTGCTGTCACTGACTTCCCCATCCATGCCTAATAACAATAGATCTTGCAGTGCATAGATGTTGGTCGCTGATTATCATGCCCGGGAAAATTTTTTACTTGCCGTCTGATTGGCAAAAAGGGGGAGGCAGGGTTTTCACTTTCCTCATTGCAAGGTTATCTCCATTGTAAATAAGTTCAGCTGTTTGGTTATGACTTCATGCGTAGATGTGGCATTCTACTTTGCTTTATGTCACAGCTATGTGTGTGTTATAGGCAATTTGCAATGGGGGGTAAGTTTGGGCACCTTTCTCCCCCTCAGTGGGGACCCATTAAGGGATCTTGAGGATGTAGCATGAAGACCAGGCCAGTGGCTGTGGGCTTGCCACATCCTTGGTCCATGTTAGTTGTCTGCACCATGGTGGACCCCTGACCCTGCCATTCCCCACCAAGGCTCCTGGCAGGTGGGCCAGGAAGGGAAATCAGACAGCAGGCGGGCTGTCCGATGGCAGGATCCATGCCCTATGCCTCTGCCAATCCTATTCAGGCAAGAAGTCAATAAAGGTATAACCAATTGAATAACACAGGTAAGTCTGCATGTCTGGTTTGTTCCCTGGATTTGCTGCATGGACCCAATTTGCACCGTAAAATAGTAACATCAAACAGTCAGAGCCTGCCATTGTGCTTAAATATGGTTGTTTGTTCATAGCCTAAGGGCAGCAGTTGGCTGAGGTTACACTCATAAGGATATAGATAACAACTATTTCTTCTCTGAAGTGATGTGTGACAATAGTGGTGGTCTCCCTCCCTCCGTGTGTGTGTGTGTGTGTGTGAGAGAGAGAGAGAGAGAGAGAGAGAGAGAGAGAGAGTGAGATCACTTCTCTCAATTTTAGTGCATCTTTTTTACTTCTTGTTGTAGTATATCTGTAACTATACCATACAACCATCTGGTCTACCTGAAGAATGTTGCATGTCAATAAGGAACATGCTCCCAGTAAATTCTTGAAATGATGGACCCTTTAGAAGCATCATTATTAAGAGCAATGGTGTGAGATCTCAGATAGGGGAAGCAATCCTAACCATACTTACCAGGGAGTGTCCCATTGACCACAATGACACTTAGTTCTGAGTAAACATGCTTAGGATCATAGTGCATGTATTCCAGTCCTCCTCGTCTTGTGTTCATTTGCTACAGTTTTAAGAGGAGTGCATACAAAGGAAGGTTCATGGAAACAGATCAGATCAAGTATCAGAATGGTCTTGCGACATAGGAAGAGAAATATGAAACTCTATAATGATTATTAGGTAGTGACACAGAGCATTAGAAGTACATCCTCATATGTCAATTTCAAGGTATGGGAGCAAGTGATTGCATGCTCTGAAACCCCTGCTTTATTACTCCAGACGATTTATTCAAACTATGCTCTTCATAACTTCAGCTACAGCCTGTGTGTGATGCAGCTATGGTCAGGCTTAAAAGCTTACAAAGCTGAATTCTATTAAAGAATTCAGGCTACTGATAAAAACTGAATTTTGTTCTGCCTGCAAAGGGTGTGTCAGTGTGTGTGTGTGAGAGAGAGAAAGAGAGAGAGAGAGAATGGTTGTTGAGAAACACAAATGGGAGGGTGCTCCTCCACTCACACCCTGCTTGTGGACTTCCTGTGGGAGTGCAGATTGAATGCTGGACTAAGTAGGCCTTTGATCCGGTTCAGCAGAGCTGTCCTTATGAGGGGTGGCTCAGCTTTCACAATAAGCACCGTGGCCAGATAAACATGTCCAGAGGGAGGTGGGAAGTGAGTGACTGGAGGCAGTGGCAGGAGCTCCTGTGAAAGAGCTCTCTGATAGTGGCAGGGATGACAACACGTGGGGGAAGGGGGAGGTCGCCAGGTTGGCACAAGGCAGGAGCCCACTAAAGCCTAGGGCTGGCTCTTCTTTATTTATTTATTACATTTATATACCACCTCATAGCCTCAGCTCTCTGGGCGGTTTACAAAAATTAAAAGATTGAACATTAAAAGTCAATATACAAAATTTAAAAACATAAAACATAAAAACAGCTAACATTTAAAACAACGTTTGATGTCACTTCCTTCACTTTCCCTCTAACCTCAGCCCTTTCCATCTGGGAAAGCCTTCAGTAACTCACCTGCAATTCGTTCTTTCAATAAAAGCCGATTTTCTGTGAAAACTCTATTCTCAACTCTGTTCTCCTTTCCAGAACTTCATGAGGACACTTAGAACAAAGTTTTTTCCTGACATTATCAAGCTCTGCTCCCATTGATTGGAAAATTCTGCTAATTTCTGGGCCAGCTCAAATGATTATAGAATCATAGAATAACAGAGTTGGAAGGGGCCTATAAGGCCATCGAGTCCAACCCCCTGCAGGAATCCACCTTAAAGTATTGTCCAGCTGCCTCTTGAAGGCCTCTAGTGAGAGCACTCTGCGTCCTGCACTCTGGGTTGATCAAGAAGAGAACCTGGCCCTCCTCTTTGTGACAACCTCTCAAGTATTTGAAGAGTGCTATCATGACAGCACTCAATCTAAATCACCACACACACACACACACACACACACATACACACACATTTCTTTCTTGTTCCTGAATGGCTTATGCCCTGATCATCCCAGAGTGTAGGACATGGAATAATGGGCTCGAGTTACAGGAAGGCAGATTCCAGCTGGACATCAGGAAAAACTTCCTGACTGTTAGAGCAATACAACAATGGAACCAATGACCTAGGGAGATCATGGGCTCTTCCACATTAGAGGCATTCAAGAGGCAGCTGGACAGCCATCTGTCAGGTATGCTTTAAAGTGGATTCCTGCATTGAGCAGGGGGCTAGACTCAATGGCCTTAGAGGCCCCTTCCCACTCTACGATTCTATAAGTTTCAATCATATTTTCTTAGAAAGTTGAACTAGGACTGGGGAGGCCATGCTCAAGTCTCACCTCAGCCATGAAGCTCACTGGGTGACTTTGGGCCAGTCACCCGACTCTCAGCCTAACCCACCTCACAGGGTTGTTGTGAGGATAAAACAGAGAGGAGGAAGATTATGAATGCCACCTTGAGTTCCTTGGAAGAGGAGAAAGGGTGGGATATAAATGCAATGCAATGATAATGATAATGATCAATCATAATCATTAGTTGTGTGGTGTATTAAAATAGTTATCTAAGGATTTAGCCTCCTATTGTGCATACCCACAAGTAATGATCTAAAGCTGCAATCATAGGCACACTTTCCTGAGAGTAATCTCCACTGTACCCTGAGGCTGCACATCTTCTATTTCATGAGAGGAGCACGTGACATTTTCCTTACTGTATTTGATATATATTTTTACTATCTCTCTGTTCAGAACGAATGATTCCATTTGTGCGAAACACAATCTTAACATTGCTTCTCTAAAAGGAATAATCTTTGTTCAAACAAAACTCTGTCCCAAATGGAAGTCCTGTGTATTTAAGAAAGAATATGCCCTGGGAGGTTTCATACAGCATCATATTATTTTAAAACAAATGTCTTCCAGTTTTTGAGTAATTTCATTGTTATCAGTCCTGAAAGAGTCAGGATTGTCATTTGCCTTTAGGTTTTCATTTATCCTAAGGCATTTTGTGAGAGAATGAAGTTGCAGATAACATGTGGCGGCATGTATCCACATTCTGTGCTCATCACCTTTACACAGGTGACAAATGGAAGAACAGAGGAAGGGGCATAGGGATCCAAGACCCTCCGTATTAAATTGGGGGTAGCTTTTTCCACCTCCACTCAGGGCAGCATGGTGGACATGGGATTGGCCAGCCACATCAGTATCCCAATGTGAGCAATATCTGGCCAGTTAGAGAAGTAGTGTGTCTGTCCTTAAAAGGGGGCTTTGCTGCCTTCTTTCCCTCTTTTACTGAAGAATGGCAACCCATCCACCCACCCACCCAGTGTGTCTGTGTGGGACCAGCTAGCTGCTGTTTGGGAGGGCTGAGTATGATTTTTGAGGTGATTGGTCTTGAGGCCTGCCTTCCTCTCCCCCACACTCCATATTGCTGATCCATACAGGTGGGGCATGAACTTAATTTGACTAACTGACGGGTTATGCTTTCCTTTGGTCATGGCTAGCAAGTTTTGCAGGCAGAACGTGATCCTGATGAACACCCAGAGGCACCTGGAAGCAGAAGGAAGGATCCCAACTTATCTCTCATTGCTCACTGGCTGGAGGTGTGGGCCTGCCTTTGGCTCCTGAAGATTTTCGCCAATGATCAGGAATGCCAGGAGTTGAAGTCCAAAACATCTGGAGATCTAAGTTCTACCCATCCCAGTTTCAGCCTATCGATCACTGCCTATGGTGAGAAGATGATAAGCCACAAAGGTGTTGTTATGTTAAGGAAATTAAGATGATATTTCCCATTAGGAGGCAGAGGGAGTCCCTTCTTCCTGCCTCCTGCATTTACAGGATACTCACACTTGGTTATTGCAGATCCTTATATTCAAGAAAACCATGGCTCTTATACGCAATTTAATGTGTCATGTCTTCATTCCGGGGAGCGCGTGTGCATATGTGGGGGGAAGCAATGTTGCTTTGATGCACTATCTTATCTTTATGACCATATGATCATTACAGGGACAATTATGTCAATTACTTTACTGCCACTTTTCTTATTACAGCTAATTTTAAATGTAGTTTTGCATAGTACCTGCATTTTGGTATGCATTTTGAGATTGGAGAACTCTGTCAAATTCAGAGCAGTGTAAATATCAAAGGACAGAGTTTTGGTTTGCATAATGGTTTGGAATTATGAAATTAGCTAAATTCACATTAAAATGTGAAATGAACTAATTTCTCCCCTTCTTTCTTACTGAATAGATACTTATAGGATTACAATGTAAATAATGTTTTCATTGCTTGAGAAGGCTTGTGTGTGCTTATGACCTTGGAAAGAATGTGTTATATATTTATGAAAAATATTATGTTATGTGTCATCATCTGACTATAAATTTCCCCTGGGGAAGTCTCCATTTACACATTTGGATACTTTTCTCAGAGAGAGAGAAAGAGAGAGAGAGAGAGAGAGAGAGAGAGAGAATAATAAGCATGGAATACAGTGACAGATCATTTCCTTCTACCCTGTTCAAAAAAGTGATTTGCTATCCATTCCGCTATCATTTCTTCTGAGATGTAATGTTTTAGCCCCTTATTAAACATCTGCTAGGAGACAGCATATAATATTTATTCATCAGGCTATTAAAATACCTAGTGAGGAAAGAATAAAGAGAATATGTGAAGGGAAAAATTTGATGTGCTTTATATGTTATGAACCTTTCCACACTCATTATATGACTGATCAAGGAATGTGCTGAATGTTCATAAAATCCAGAGCTTGAAGACACATGCTTTCATAGCTTCTGATGGAGATTAGAAAGGCTAAAAAATATGCATGTTTGGATCAAACAATTGTGCATCCCCTCTAGTTTACTTTTTTATCAATATCTCTATTAAGTCAATAACAAACAGACAACGTGCTAGGCCACAGTTAAGCATTTTGAGTTAACATTATAGCTTAGTGTGTCGTGTAAACCATTCCTAACCATGGTGGCTACATAACCACAGTTTAAACACGCTCACTAACCATTTGCCTCAAAAGGGTTAGTGGCCTAACCATGGTTTAGTGCGTTGTCTGAACAGGCCCAAAGGTTATTAGCACTGGTTGTATTAGACACAATAGAAAACTATGTTTTGCAATGCCGTAGGTTTGTTACTTTTGAACCTATGCCAACTTATAAACCACAGTTAGAGATATGCATACAAGCAGGTTCTCCAAATTCAACTCTGAAGCTCGTACCATCTCATGTTTCTAATAGATTGCAAACTTTTTTTCTCTCTTTTTGCATGAAAATGTGTGTGTATTTTTCCAGGTCTACTTATCAATTGTGTGCACATTCTTCTCCATTGATTAAACTGTGTTTGTGTGCATTTTTCAATAGTACGCAGTTTTTAATGCATATTTGTTACGGATGTGTATCGTATCGTTAAAATATCCGATAACGATACGATAAGGTCGTTATCAGACATCTGATTAATGATAACGATACGATAGAAAAACATCCAATAAATATCCAATCCGAAAATTTTCAGCCCGATTATATCGGATTATCGGACTGCCATATAAATAAACCTATAACTTCTGTATTTTAAAAGTTAGAGGCTTGAAACTTGGTCACAGTGCTTATGGGTTATGCCTAAGTATGTGTATGAAATTTGAGATCGATCCCTCCAACCCTCGATTTTATATGAATTTATTAAAGATCTAAGTTCTGTTAGGTCAGAATGACAGCTTGCCACGTGCGTTCATTCAGACCTGTCAAAAAGTTGCAGGATCTTTCAAAAATTCATATAAAATACAGGGGCGGATGGATTGATCTGAAATTTGGCACATATGTGTAGCATCATGTGCTAGACATGTGGATGAAATTTGAGATCGATCCCTCCAACCCTCGATTTTATATGAATTTCTTAAAGATCATGCAACTTTATTGAGAGCTGGATGACCAGGCCTCCTTGCTATCATCTTGTTGTCTGCTTTTTTCCCATAGGCTTGCATTGGAGGAAACGCGTGCATAACTTTTTATTTGAAATGATAATGACATGAAACTTGGAGAGCCAGGACTAGCAAGATCCAATCTGCAATGTCCAAAAAGTTTCATGTCTATCTTTTCAAATTAAAAAGTTATAGGCGGTCCCCCAAAGCCCTCCCCCCTCCACTGTAACTTCTTGATTTTTAAAGATAAAAACTTGAAACTTTGGGTCATTGAAGATGGGATCTGGCTGGTCATTTGTGAGAAAAAATCAGAGCAATTGCTCAAACCCTTAATTTTCTATGTTTTTTTTAAGATCGTGCTCCTTCTGAAAGCTGGTTGAACCCCACCCTCAAGCCCTCTGGGGAGTGAGAGACCCGCCTTTTGGCTCCACTTTTTTATTATTATTATTTGCTGTTTTTACAGCTCAATAACTCAACTCTGATTGCAGGATGCCTTGGTATCCTGTTTCTCCTACCATAACCTAGTACTGAGGGGATGCTAAGTATCTCACACAGACTATGGTTTAGTCCTGTCTTCATCTGTTTGTCTGTCTGCCAGCCAGTTCGCTGCTTTTGTGAGGTAGCTGGATCTCTGGGTCAAGGCCCTGAGTTCTATGGCATACTTGTGCATCAAGCATACTGCTGCATCTGCCTGCCTGCCCTGCATGGGTATGGCCTCCCTCCTCCTCCTTGTGGACTCCCATCCGTGAGAGACTGTCAAAACATCCCTCACACATTGACTTTTTGATTTGGGACACTGCTCCAGCCAGTATGCCCTCCTTTGGGCAAGAGAACAGCCTGCCTGATTGACTGAACCTGCCTGCATCTGTGCCCACCTGTGCCTGGCTGCCTGCATCTTCCCACCTGAGATCTGTGCCTGGGAAGTGTGCGTTGGCTTGACATCTGGCTGATTCATGGTAACTCGGACTACATGGCCCGCCTTGCAGGGCTGCTGGTAGCCTTTAAAATCAGACAAGGATGTGCAGCCTGAGCGTGAAGCAGGCTGCACTGGCGGGTATGGGCTTCCTTCAGGGAACCAGGGAACCACTCACTCATTGACTTGGTTTTTCTTTCTATTTTTTCAGGTGCAGCCTGAGCCTGGCTTCCTGGGGCCTTCAGCCTGAGACTGACTGACTGAAGAACCTTCCTTCCTGCATCTTCTGTGCCCACCTTTGCCTGATTCCCTGCATCCACGTCTAGTAGATTCATTTTTTGGGTAAGTAAATTGTACTGGGCCCACCTTGAAGGGCTGGTTGTCACATCCTTAAAAAAAATTAAGGATTTGCTGTCTGAGTGAACCAGGCAGCACGGGCAGGGTGGGCTTCCTCTGGATTCCTCCAGGGAAGAACACACTCATTGACTTGGTTTTTCTTTTTCATCTCGTTTTCAGGTGCAGCCTTGAGCCTGGCTTCCTGGGGCCTTCAGCCTGATTGCCTGACAGAAGAAGAAGAAGAAGAAGAAGAAGAAGAAGAAGAAGAAGAAGAAGAAGCTTCCTTCCTGCATCTTCTGTGCCCATCTGTGACTGCCTGACTGCATCTGCCTGCATCTATGCCCACCTGAATCTGCTGCCAGCTTCTGCCTGCATCTGTGCCCACCTGAGTCTGCTGGCAGCATCTGCCTGCATGTATGCCCACCTGAATCTGCTGCCAGCTTCTGCCTGCATCTATACCCACCTGAGTCTGCTGCCAGCTTCTGCCCACCTGTGCCTGCTGCCCACCTGTGCCTGCTGCCTGCATTTGCCTGCATCTATGCCCACCTGAGTCTGCTGCCAGCATCTGCCTGCATCTATGCCCACCTGAGTCTGCTGGCAGCTTCTGCCTGCATCTGTGCCTACCTGAGTCTGCTGCCAGCTTCTGCCCACCTGTGCCTGCTGCCCACCTGTGCCTGCTGCCCACCTCTGCCCACCTGCCTGCCTACATCTTCCTACCTGTCTGGCTGCCACCTTTGCATGGGAATGGTCTGGCTCGATGTCTGACTGGTAAGTCATACTGGGCCCACCTCGCAGGGCTGCTTGTAGTATTGCCTTACATTATGTCTGGTTTAAAAATCTTGCTTTGGAGGACAGGCAAACTTCCTCATCAATTCATTGAACAAGCTATATCACATGAGTCCACTAGTCACCCTACAGCCCTTCAGTAAGATCCCTAACTTTAAGGACTAGCTCTTTAAATATGAGGATTTCTCTCAGCAGCAGCATTACCACCAGAAAAATCAGTGCATGTGTTGCTGAGAGAGATTACTTCTGAGTAACAGCTGCAGCTGTGTGTCTTAAATTGGGCACAGATGAGTCCCCTCAAGGCCATCTGTGAGATGCCCATGAGTACTGGACGATGTCGTCTCTTGAAAAAGGACCACATTTCAGCCACCTGAAACAGTGTATTTGAAAGCTTACTTCTAAGTAACACTTGCACCGATTATTCTAAAATTTGGCACACATGACTATCAACACTCCGTCTGCACTGTGACCAAGTTTCAAACCTGTAACTGGGAAAATTAAGAAGTTTTAGGCCTTTCTCTGACTCAAAAATCAACTCTCTAGGGCAAAATGGAGAAATGATATAATGTCGGATTGATGATGATTATTGGAAATACGATACGATATGGATCACCTACGATATTATTGGAGACGATAATTTTTTTGGTCTGAAATTCCGATAACGATACGATACAATATTTTTGGGTGTGCACATCCCTACAAATGAGGATATCAAATCACAATTACAGTGGAATCCTATGCACATGTACTCAGACGTAATTCCAATTGAATTCAATAAGATTCCTCTAAAAAATTTATTAATTTGTTAATTTGATTTATATCCCATCCTTCCTCATGCAGAGCCCAAAGCAGCTAACAACCTATATAAAAGGCAGTACCACACACACCACATAAACATTAAAATCATGATTATAATATCACACATCTACAATTTTTTTTAAAAAAACCCACAATCAGTCACTCAAAACAAAAAATCAAAACAAAAACAAATAGAGCACTTCCCTATACCCCCCAAAGCCTGCATAAATAAATAGGTCTTCAACTGGCACCTAACAGCATGGGGGACAGAGGGATCGTTACTAGAAGAGAGTTCCATAGCAAGGGAGATAACTTTTTCAGCCCATGAGCTGCATTGGCTCTGAGGAAAGATGTCAGGGGCTACATATCAGCAGTAAGTAGGACCACAGTCCAAAGTGGGCTCCTCACCCTCCTCACACCCCTCACACCCCTCACCCTCCTCACCCTCCTCACACCCCTCATTAAATTGCACACAGAGCTGGAACAGCTCCCTCTTTGCTGCTTCAGCAAGTTCCTTGAGGTTATGTCTCTTGACTGGATTGGTTCCACTTGGAAAGTTGAGGTGCAAAGGAAACTTTGGAAACTACAGATTCAAGATAGCGCCCCAATGAAGGGGGCTCCTCTGTCCCTTTTCCAAAAGCTGGAGAGGGTGGGGAGAGGCTTCTGGGAGGGTCATGAGGACTTCAGTGTTCTGAAACTATAGTTGAAGAAGCTGTAATGCAAACCACAATCAAAGCAAACTATGGTTTGTTGTTATTTCACAAATATTAACAAAACAGTACGGGCAATTGCTCCACCTCAACAGGCTCCTGCATCATACAGGCAGGAGTGAACTTTTGAATCAGAGTGTTGAATAGACAGAAAATAATACCAGATAAGCAGCTCTAAGCTAGTTCTGATCCACGTTACCTCTAACTTCCACATAGACCTTTGGTCCCCTCCACAGTTGGGGATCTTTTTCAGCAACTTGGTGCGGGGGGGATGCCCTGAATTCTAGTAATTTTAAGGAGTACTGTGATGTTCTACTGTTTGTAGTTAGATAGATGCGACGGCCAGGAGTGCCTACTATCAGCTTCGGCTGATACGCCAGCTGCGCCCCTTCCTAGAGTTGGAAGACCTAAAGATGGTAGTGCACGCGCTGGTAACTTCGAGGCTTGACTTCTGCAATGCGCTGTACATAGGGCTACCTTTGTGCCTAGTCCAGAAACTTCAAGTAGTTCAAAATATGGCAGCCAGGTTGGTCACCGGTACATCTAGGAGTGACCATATTACGCCAGCTTTAAAATCGCTCCACTGGCTGCCAATTAGTTTCCGGGCGAAGTATAAAGTGTTGGTCATTACCTTTAAAGCCCTACATGGTTTGGGTCCAGGTTACCTGCGGGATCGCCTTCTCCCGTACAATCCACCCCGCACGCTCAGGTCCTCTGGGAAGAACTTACTGCGGTCGGCCAAGACTAGGCTGACAACTGTTACCCAGAGGACCTTCTCTTCTGCCGCTCCCAGACTGTGGAATGACCTGCCGGAGGAGACTCGTCAACTTAACAGTCTTTTAGAATTTAAGAAAACTATAAAGACTGTTCTCTTCCGGCAGGCATATCCAGTGTAATTTTTAGAATGTTTTTAGGATGTTTTAGGATGTTTTAATGCAGTTTTAATAATATTTGTCATGTTTTAATTAGTTTTATGTATTTTATCATGTTGTTGTTCCCCGCCTCGATCTAGACGGAGAGGCGGGTAAGAAATAAATCGTTATTATCGTTATTATTAGTAGTAGTAGTTGTAAATATATTGCAAAGTTTATTGTTTGTGATATACATTTCTTTATGTCTTAAAAAGGAAGTAAGAATAATAACAGGTAAAGTAAATAACTAGGCTGAAATGTACTTACTGTTTGTAGTTAAAGGTCTTGGTAAGTATGGAGTGCTTGGATTGGCTGGCTGTGTGCCTGAATGGAAAGTGAGTGCTGATAGGCTAGTTGTTTAGAGTGCCTGGATTGGTTGGTTGTGTAAGGGTGGGAGGTGCTAGAGAGCGAGTGGAGTGTATATATGTGCCTGACAGAGAGAGTCTGAAGCAGGATTATTAGATGAGAAGAGTGTTTGATTGAGAGATTGAGATAAGACTTTAGAGCATAGATTAACTAAGGAGCAGTTTATTAAAGTATAAGAGTTCTGACTGAAACCAATAAGTATTGAAACCTTGTAGCCAATAGAGTTGCTTCAGTTCAATTGTAGCAATTGAACTGAAGCAACCATTAAGTTTGTTGACACACACTTTCTTATTAATAAATTCTTGTTAATTCACTCTCCTGGTGTGGTCTGTGGGTGTACCTGAGAAGGTGCTGGTGGCAATGGAACAGAGAAGTTATCTGGAGCCCAGGTTGCTGGGCTGTGGTGCTGTGGGGCCTAAATAGTAAAGATGAGACAGGGGCAGCAGCAGCAAGTGGTCAAGGATAACCTCACAAGTACCATTATGATTTATACAGGAGGCAGCAGAGAGTACTTTTGGGGGGGGGGGTTGCTGTCCCTTGACCATGCAAAAAACTTTGTCATTACTTTAATCAGTGACAGAGTTGCAATCACCTACAGAATGGCCCAAGAGAATGATGGATGCCACATCATGCCATACTGTCATTCCTCCCTTGTTCATTTGCTGGGGGTATAGCTGTCCCCACTAGCTAAATTCCCCACTCCTACAAATTGTGACATTCTTTGGCTATTCTTTTCACTCTGCCTTCAGAATTGTCCAAAATGTAGAGGCTAAATACTTCAACCCAGATACCACAGTCCATAATTTTGCCTCTTAACACAAACAAACAAAAATGATTTGTTGTAATGTTTGAACTGAACCTGTGCGTTCAGATCATGCGTTTCTCCAGTTTCCCTATCATCAGAGGTGTCAACAAATAGGAAAAGTCCTTTTAGTGTGAAGGCCTTCTTAGGGGAGCGTCCAGCGCTGCCCACAAACCAATGCAACCCTTTACTAGTGCATTAGGAAGCTAGCGATGAGTGTGAGTGTGGCAGCAGTATTGGATACTGCCCAACTCTGGAATGTTTTCTCAAAGCCAACTTGCCTGGCACCCAACTTAACTTTCTTTTATTATTATTTTAACGATTAACTAATGTAATTCTTTTAATTATTTGAACAGGCTTTTGGTGTTCTATTGAGTTTTATCTGTATAGCTTGTCCACTCCTTTGATGGATGCCGTTTTAAAGTTTCTTTAAAAAATATTTTCCACTGGTAGCCATTCTGATGAATTTGGGCTGCTTGAAAATTACCTAAATTATATAGGAATACATATGTGTATGTAATGTGTGTGACAGAATTTAGCTGCAATATTTCAGAGGTCACTACGATATACCAACCCTGTGTCTGTCTCTAGCTCATCTGCACTTTGTACCTGTCCCTCCCTGTTCTAATCTCCTAAGCAATCTCTCTGGCTTCAGTCCTTCAAAGTGCATTAAGGGATAGCCTGTTTTATTGATTGTAATTACTGCTAGTGATGAAGATGTAGATGTGTTGAATGTTCACATTGACATGGTCAAGTATTCAATTCAAAAGGGGTCAGGAATTCTCATTAGCATGTCAACTATCTGCGTCTTTGTATAAGGCTGCGGTCAATTGATTGAGAGAAAATCAATAAAGGCTTGTGGGAATAAAAGAGTTTTGCAAGGAAGTAACCAAATTGTATAGAATTGCAATTACAGAGAAAGTCTTCCAGAGTAATAGCATAAGCTTCTTTTCTGCCAGTAACTCATCTGGGGAATGAAGTTCCTATCATTATTTAAGCAAGATGCACAGTTCTGTAGCTGTGTTAAACAGGCATATAGAGTATGCCACCTGCCTCTTTTAAAAATGAAGAAAACGTTCAGGGCTACAGTCTTTCAGACACTTGAGCTCTCTTCAGGAGTTCTTCTTTCCATGTTGAATAAACTCATGAGGAGAGGAGTGCTCCAGCCCCGCCCCTTTCATCATCACAGCTCTCACCATGTACGCATGGAGGGTGATAGTCTAAACAGGAGAGCCTCCTGTATCTGTGGAGTCTCTTCACATGATTAAGAACCCTGGAAAATCTGGGTTCTTAATTGTATGGAGAGCCTTCACAGACATAGGGCAACAGATGTGATCAGTGTGTGTGTGAGTGTGTGTATGTGAATCACTTCTTTCCTCATGTTTATTCAACATGGTAAGAAGAACACCTGAAGAGGGCTTTGTTCTCCTAGACGTATGTGCTAATGTACTTTGATGTTCTAATGTAATATATTATGTGGGATGCACTTGATCATGGGTTTTCTTATTTGATTTAGTTGTCGGAGGAGTTAAGATGATCTTATAACTGCAGTCTTAGTGGCTGTGAATTGCACACAAAGTTCAGAGGGGTGACAAGCATAGCTTAGAGGATCTGCCTAATGTCCCTGGATATCCAGAGAACTTCAAAGGGAAATAACAAGTACCACTAGTGTAGCTGCTGAACTTTCTGCTTTTCTCCAAGTTGCCACTTGCTGTCAACTAGGCATGCATGAGAAATTCATTTTGGTTCATTTTTGTCCAGAATGTAGCCAGTACACAGCTCCCGGAACTCAATGCAGGCCCAAACACAACTGCGACTGAAGAGTGCACATTTATAAGCTTGTGATACAATCCACGGAACAAAACAAAGCAGTGTTTGCAAAATGCATACATTTGAAAAAATGCATAATAAAAAATGCATACTTTCTGAAAATGAGCACAAACACACATGGGGGGAAAATCTTATATTTTAAAAATGGACACAATTGATCCGTACTTTTGGAAAGAAATGGGCATGAAAATACACATGCAAGTTCATATGAAAATAAAAAGCAAAGCTCACTGTCTGATATGGACATGAGTGAGAATGAAATTTGAGGTGGAATTTGGAATTGATGAACTTCAATTAGAGCTCCATCACACCAGCGATTTAGTGCACTCTCGCCATGCCTGGTGTGCGGATTTGCAGCATGGTATTCACATGACGCCGTGCCTGTCCTGCTGACACCCCACCTCTTCCCCAGCCTTTCCTAGAATGCTAAAAGTCTGGATTATTTACCCTAAGTGCATTTAATGTGCCCTAAACCTCTATATAGTTCTAAAGGAACTGGGAGCTTGAATGGATTGCATCAGGTCCTGGCAGGGAAAAGTGATCTCTCCCAGCAGCCAGCTCCAAGCCTCATTATAAAACCCAAACCTTTCATCCCAGGCTCAAATCTTTGCAGATACAGGATTGTACTCCCTCGATGCCCTCGAAAAGCCAGACTAAAGGGTTATTCCATTTTTGCCCGGGAGAAAGGAGGTCTGGTTGAAGTACTCAGCTGACAGGACCTGACTGGAGGAAGAGAAGGGGAGGGGTGGAGCGGAGCGGAGCGGAGCGGAGCGGAGCGGAAGAGCAAATGACTGTAGGAGCAAAGGAGTGAAAGAGCAACTATTCATGTGAAAGGGATCATAAGCTTGACACACTTCTGCCTCAGAGGTAAAAAAATGTGGAGGCAAACCAGAGGGGGAAATTAGGTGTGATGGAGGTCTTATTCACACTTCCCTGCTAGCAATGACTCGGAGGGAGGCTTAAGACCTCCTAGCAAATGGAGAGGGATGGTTAGAGTCAGGGTGGTTAGAATATTGAAATGGAACTCAGGAGACTTGGGTTCTAGCCCCCACTCAGCCATGAAACTCACTGGGTGACTTTGGAACATTCCCTGACTCTCAGCCTAACTTACTTCACAGGGTTGTTAGGGGGATAAAATGGAGAGGACAAGGCTCAGGTACAATGCCTCGGGCTCCTTGAAGGAAAGGTATGATATAAACGTAACAAATAACTATATAAATAATACATATTTTCTGAAGTGTACGTTCAGATAAAAGTGAGTTTATCCATCTTTTCCCACTTAATGTGGATGTCTAATTCTCTCCAGCACCACTTTCTGAGTGTGTTCTTTCTGCTTCCAGAAACCGCACACCCACCCATTGTTATGGTAGTTCTTGGTGCATCTGGAAGTGCCGGATAATGGACAGCTGAGGACTCACAGAACAGGAAACAGGGGCACCCATGACATGATTTTGCAGGCAATCTTGGGGCTCAGCAGCAGATTTCCCCGAAGCCCCTGGTGTGTCCGCTGGATTTTGCATAGATTACTTTTCTCTCTTTAAAAAAATTGTGCCAATTGTGGACTCAGTCAGTATATCTTGGGCAAATTACAGCCATAATTACTATATTTTATGCAATTTTGCAGCTGTAAAGTGCTTAATTCTATATAAATTGTGACAGCAAGTGTGGCTATCAGTTTCCCAAGATACACTAACTGCAGCCGTAACTGGTATATCTCGCCCAAAATCTGGAGAACGTGCCAGCAGGGAGAGTAGCTTTGCTGTGGACTCTACAGGTCAGATTCTCAGGAATCCATCCTCATTTGCATCCAACGTGGATTTCTCCAGCATCCCTAGTCAGAATAGACAATACTGGGATAAACGGACAACTAGTTTGACCAAAATCCGAAGCAACATCCCACATTGGCCTCCACGTGTAAATTCCTTTGCTGGATTGGGAACCATTCACACAGATCAGATGGATATAGGGATTCATCATTCAATAATGATAGGAATTAATGGCTAGTATTCTAAAGGTTGTTAGTATCTGGCACTGATATATTTTAGAGTTGCTTTAGAGCATTTTTGCTTTATTGCTCAGGGGATGGCAACAAGGGAGGGGGCCTTTTCAGTGGTGGCCCCCCATTTATGGAAAATCTCCCTGATGAGGCTCGCCTGTCACCAACATTGTTATCTTTTTGATGCAAGGTCAAGCCTTTTCTCTCCTCCCAGGCATTTAACAGCATATGTTGAGTTTGGTTTTTTGTTGTTGTTTTGGACCCAGAATAGTTGTTTTTAAATGGATATTGTATGCAATCTGTTTTTTATGCTTTTTATAGTTTTAAATTTTGTATATCAGTTTTTAATGTTCAGTGTTTTTAATCTTTGTAAACCACCCACAGAGCTTCGGCTATGGGGCGGAATATGTAAATATTATTGTATATTATTTCCGGCGTAAAGTTTGCTGGGTTTCTTGATCTCATATTTATCTTTGTTTCTAACTCAACATGAAATAATGTCTCCTGGTTTTGTTTTGCTTTTTAATAACCTATTGTGGCCATGGGCTAGTGGGAGTGACCACTCCCACATCAGGGCTTTGTTACTTGTAAAACTAACCTGAAATGAGTGGAAATGCTCATGTCTGGAATAGGGCAGGTCAGCAGGGCTTGCAAAAGGGAGCTCCACTGACCTGTCCTGATCTGGAAATGAGCATTTCTACTTGTTTCTGAGATTTGTTTCAGAAGTGCCAAAGCCCCTGTGCACAGTCTTGGACCGTTAACCATCATGCAGCACCTAATTGGACATGATTCTGTCTGGATTGGGTCTGTCTCATTTTTTTTTCTTGAACACAAGCAACTCTATACTGATCCTGCTGAAATGCTATAATGCGCATATTCCGATTATGTTTAGTTGACCAGTAATTACACTGAGCCATGTGCTTTCTCTTCAAAGCCACTTTATTTTAGCTGGCTTACAGAACAACTGACATTGAGATGGGAGGGGGGAGTCTCTCTTATGAGAAATTATGCTTTTATATTCCTTATTTTATTTTTTTTGTATTTTCTCTCTGTTGCTCTTTATTATGAAGAACATTTGCATGGAAAAAGATATTTCCTTCTCAAGAGTCCATCTGTTGCAACAGCTTATTCCCAGCCGGAACTCTTGTGCTTTGTTTATGACATCATCATTATAATGTTCACAATAACCAAGTGAATTGCCAATTTAAAAAAAAAACAATATTTTTTCTTATTCAGATGTGCTATAGAGCAGCGGAAGATAATGGACTCTACAGATCTCCCCCCCCTTCTCTCCCTCATGCAAGTGCATGTTATAATAAACAGTTACAGAGGAAAAAGGAAGACTCAACAAACCTTTATATCAGACAGACACAGGAATCCACAGGTAGTAAAGTAGATTGTACAAACTGGAATAAAATATTGTACTACTCTTATCTCTTCTTTTGAACGTCATTGCCAGAATCTTTTGCAGAGAGCTTTGTTCCCTTCTCTTTTTCAAAGGAACTGAAATAGACATAGGATAATATATCCTGGTATGTTGGGGGGGTGGGGTGGATATGGAAACTTTCTAACAGCTGTCTGTCATCTTTGTATCTATCTATCATCTATCTATCTATCTATCTATCTATCTATCTATCTATCTATTCATCATTATCTATAGAGCAGGGGTCTGGAATCTCCATCACAAACAGCAAATCCAGCCCACCTGGGTTCCCCAGATGACCACACTGCAACTAGTTTGGTGGTTTCCCAGCTTTTGTGTAGTTCCTCCTCCCTATCCTAAAAGGTTGAAATACCTCTCCTAAGGGTTAGGGCTCATCTACAGTGTAGAGGCAGGGAGAGGGGAGGATTATGGACTTACCTGCTTCCACAATCCCCCCCCCCAGCATCTAGACGGCTGCACAACATCCCAGGAGGAAAGAGGGATGTTGCGGGTGCCATTTTTTTCCTGAGGGGCTTGTCGCACAATTGCAATACTTTGAAAAAGTGAGTAAAATAATAATAACAATCCCCAATGATATCAGGCCCCAACCCTCCCCCACCATCGCGGGGATGGCAAAAATGCTGCCCCCCATCCCTGAAGGGCATGAAGTCTCCCCGTGCAGCTCTGTGCCTGACTCTGCTACTCGCAGGGAAGGAGGAGCGACCCAGGAGTGGCTGTCACACTGCCCACGCTCCTTGGGATGGTCCCAGGACTGTGGGAAAACCAGGATATCACCAGTTCCAGTTATCCTGGGGTCGTCTCTAGGTCATTGCCGGTTGATCCCGGCATCCCCTGTATGTCATATGGACACACAGGGATGACCTAGAGACAACCTCGGGATAAATGGCTGGTGTAGACATGGCCAGTGTTACTGGCAGTAAGACCTATAACATACAATATGCTAGTATTTGGGGGGTGGGTATTTTTGGCTCTACCTTTTTTGTCTTTGGACCCATCCAACTTGCCTTTGACCCCACGCACCATGGGAATGTGGCCCCTGAGAACAGCTCCAAAACTGAACTTGGTGTTCAGTGTGAACGAAGCTGGTTGTATATATATATAGAGAGAGAGAGTGATTGAGTGCCTAATCCAACGAGCTAATATGTAGCACCCATTAAGCCATCTGCACACACAATCAAAAGCTCTGCAGGTCTCCATGAGAACCAGGGTTCCTTCCTTCCCTGAAATGAAGGAGAATCTTATATAGGGCCAGCCTAAGACATTTTGCTGCCTGAGGCAGAGCACACACACCTCTTCAAGTCAAGGTATACTGTACCCAAGGTGGATCATGTTATTTTGGCACAAAATTCCACAAATATCTCCCCCTTCTGCATGGTAAAAAGTCAAATAAATTAAATAACGAACAATTTGCTCTCATCTCACAACACATAAAACCAACCCCTTGGGGCAGCCACCTCACTCTGCCTAATGGTAGGGCCAGCATGCTTTCCCAAAACTCTAATTTTGTGTATTAAACACACACTAATGCATGTTTTCCACGCAAGACTCCATCCCTAATTAGTTTCAACTGAAAGGGGGATAATTAGTCTGAAGAAAATAATCACAGGCAATTAATGGTGCATCAAAATTTTTCAACCCACTTTAAAAGTCCCTTCCATCAGTTAGATAAATGTAATTTCATCTGTTTTCTGGTATTTCCTCTATTTGGTGCCTTGCTCAGCATTTGCTCTCTCTTGGCCCAAGGGAGGCTACAGGGTGGGCTTCATAAAATATGGTCAATTGCTTGGCTAGCAAAAATAAATGAAACTTTTAAGATGGTAATTTAAGCTTTAACTTCATTGGTAGAAGAACTAATGGGAGGAAGTGAATTAGGACTCAGTTGTCATATATGTGTTGGCTGGCTTAGATTTAGTTTTGATCAAATACTTAGCTGGCTCAAACATGCTCTTTCTTTTCTATAGAATGTCTCATATACACAAATGTGCATGCACATACATGCGTACAAACACAAACAACATGCAAGTGATTTCAGCGTACTTAATATTGTGCTGGACTAAGATCTTAATATTTAATTCATAAGAGAAAGATCAAGAAGGAAACAAACAAATATTTCTTGCAATCAAATGTTGCCAAAAAACAACAACAACACCCCACCCACCACCAGTTGCGTGTTTTTTTCTTCCATGTATTAAGCCACCATACAGATTTTAAATAGGTTTTATGTGGTGCAGAAATGGGAAACTGGAAAGCAGTTCAGTCTAGGTTGTTCTTCTGTGCTTACTCCTCGGGAAAATAATCCTTGATCTGCAGAGTAAGATTATATAACATTTAAAGGGTAATCAGGATCCCAGATCAGGATCTTTTGAGTGCATGGGTGGGGCATCATATTAGACAAACAGCCAGAGACTTTGTCTAGCAATTTTAAGAAGCTGGGGGAGAAATAAGCATTACTTGCTTACGTGCAACTTGCCTGTACCTGTGACATTTTCCTCACCAGACCTCTTTTACTCCAGCTTACATAAACATGCTTCTCATTCTAGACTCCGGCTTACTTGTCAATTCCCAACTCATCAAGTGTTCAGCCCTCCCCAGTTGCTTTGTAGAACAACAAGGTTCTTTAACGTTCACCTTATTTTCTCAATAAAACTCTCACCGATTGCTGCAAACGAAGGGGCCTGACCAAACAACTAAGCAGCTTTTTGCTTTGTATCATTTCTATATAGGTCAATTTTGTTGCTTGCAAACATTTTATGTGGTTGCTGGCAAATACCCTTATTTTATTTATTCATTAATTTATTTACTTATTTAAACATTTGTATCCCACCCTATATCATTGTGATTTCAAGGTGGCATACAGATAAAATCCAACAGTATAAAACAATAAATAACTTACGCAGCCAAAAATGTATTAAACCAAGCTAAAACTAAAAGAAAATGTAAAAGCAATTAAAAACAATAAAAACTATCTTCAGCTTTAGCCCTCAAAGGCTTTGATAAAAAGGCATGTTTTAACTTGGTGCTGAAACAAAGCCAGTGACAACGCTAGTCGGGTGTCCAAGGGGAGGGCATCCAAAACACTCTCTCTCTCTCTCTCTCTCTCTCTCTCTCTCTCTCGTATTCCTGGGTATGCTTGCTTTGAACAAGGACAGGTTTGTTGTGTGTTTTTTCATCCAAGTGGCTCTCCACCATGGCTATTGCCAAGAACTGCAATTCTCTGATGGTAATCCAATAAGACATGAGCCTGCTGTAGCATCAGTTTGCATGCACCAACTGTACAAGCCAGGATCTTGTAAACCTCAGTTTCACTGAGTTCATTAGGATTTTTCAGGTCAACCACATTGCATCTTGTCTCCACACAAGCTTGCAATAGAGTTTTTCTAAAAATCTGGAAATCAAACATTTTTGTGCATATTTTTCCTAATGTAGCCATTTTTACGTGCACTTTTCAAGTGTACACATTTTCCCAAGTACTTCGTATTGCTGAAACCCAGTTTTTGTGCCCATTTCCTTCAAATATATGCATTTTGTGCACACTGTTCCCTAATATGTTCATTTTTGGGCACATTCTCCCTGAGACAATCTGCATTAGAAAACTAGCCTGTCCTGCATTAGAACTTTCAGGAACTATCAAGCATTTGACAGCATATGATAGGATGTTAACAGCTCCTAGGATTTTTTTATTGCTGATTGTTAAAATTGTGTGTGTGTGTGTGTGTGTGTGTATATATATATATATATATATAAATTGTTTTTATGTTATGTTACAGGATTGAATTTTAGTAAGTGCAGGGGACATGCTCTAGATTGGGGACACCACCTGCCATTTGCATTGTAAGTGGCAAATTTGCATTGGCAAAAAAGAACCATTGAAATGAATTGACCCTCCCCCTTTTGTATGGGAATGCCAGCAACCCAATCCATACTGGGACTGCAGTAGTTGTGGTGATGCAGTGGACAAAGAGTTAAAGACCCCCTATCCCCACCGCTAGGGTAACAATCCAGATTTTTTAAAATAACATGTGGGTTAATATTAGAAGGAACAATGTCAGGTACCAACCTCAAGATGAACCTGCAACGGGCATTTCTAACTGTGGAGGGGAAAACATAAGCCAAAGAAGGAGGGTTAAGTTTAAGCATTCAGAGTCTTAATTGATCAACTTCTCCTCATGGCTCATAGATGGGCAATCTACTGTACCCCCAGCTTGGAGGAGTGGTGGGGTGAGCCTGGTGGCATAGTGGCCATCCCAGAAGAGAAGTGGGACACCACAGCATGCAGATACAGATTGCATCTCATTTCAGCTGGAAGTTGGGGCCAGAGCCTTTATAAATTCAATCCATCCTGGCCCCAACTCTCTTCATCTTTGGTTTGGTACCCACATTCTAAGCCTGTGAGATAATAGTGGCTGCTTTGGAACCAAGCATGATTTTTAAATGTGTGGATCTGGCCTTTATCAACAGGGTGGTGTTTTGTTTTTTTTTGCATCAACCCTGCACTGAATCATGGGATAATTGTTATTGGCTCGTATGGTGCACCCCCTTAAGTATGCTGACCACATAGCAGGCCAGTGCAGGAAGGAAAAGAAGTCCTGCTATACACCAAGTTATCCTTCTGTATTTCTCTGTAGTTCTACCATTCTTGGAATGCCAGTATTTTTATTATCTTCCCAGAAACAGGTGATCTGGCCATTGCATAATAATTATATATTTGGTCTTCTTGACTTCCCCTATATTGGGTTCACATTGTTGTGTATCCAAGCAATGCTTATCTTAGATGTCCAGCTACTACAAGTCTGGATCTTCTTGGAGACACATACATGTTTTGAATATCTTAAAAGATAGCGCTGGGAGATTCTGATATGTTTACATAATTGTTTTCCAGCAATGTTTCAGTTGCAAGTTCCAATGAGCATAATGTCAAGTGATGTCTAGTTCAACAGGCTCTACGCATAAGTGTCCAAATAACAGGGCTAACTTAGGTCCCTTTTATGAATGTAACAGCATACCAATGGATAAAATGCATGCCTATTCCATAAATTGTGTCTGCAGAATTGGCCCCTTTTATTAAACACACACACACACACACACACTATATATATATATATATATATATATATATATATATGAATGACAGGATAGTACTTGACATTTCATGCATGAATTTCATTTCCCCTTTCCATGTCTTTTAGCATTACATGAAGACTGTAATATATATGTATTTGGGAAATACTTTTATTAGGCCAACTCAAAGATCACAAAATAGCTAAATAAACAAAACAAACTGCTCTAGACAACTTAAAGGTTTGCACCCTATTTTTGTAACCATGGAATTGGCCTAATAATAAAGATAACAGCCTAATATGGATTTTGTATTTTTTTTTGTATGATAGTCATGACTGCCTTTTGAATTCATTGTAAGTCTTTCTGAATTTCACTGGATTTACTCACACATTTGGACTGGAGCTCACATATTTCTCCTAACTTGAAAATATTGAATCTGAATATGCTAATAGAATTCACTGGTTGAGATTCTAGCAATAAATGTTTCCCTTTTATACAGTTTTCAGTATTCCTAATGAGCTGGTAATGAGCTGCCAATTTCTTATGTATTCTACAATCACTGAAGAACTGCAGTAGATGATATTAAAGGGTTCTGACTGGAAATACTATGAAACTAATTATCTGCTGCTTAATATTGTTCAAAGCCTAGGGTCTCTAAACATGCCATGTATGCAGTCTATTTTGTTATGTGCTATTTGGATTATATAATCAATTCATTAAACAAAAAACCTACGGTTTATAAAACAACATTAAAGTTCTACAGTTTTCAACCAAGCACCAAAAAGCAGGGAAATTGAGAGTTAAGGCTCACAAGCCTTAACGCCACATCCTCCCGAAGGAGGCAGAAAGTGCAAGTGAAATTCTCATTCTCCCAAAGCAGATAAACCATGAGGACAAAATGGAGAATATGATATGCAGAGGTGACTGTGGGGCTGTGGAAAACTGATCACGAACAACTTAGGGCCACCTAGTTCTCTTTTTTTGTTTAGAGCAGCCCTTCCCCAACCTGGTGCCCTCCAAAGGTGTTGGACTACAACTCTCATCATTGTCCCTTCTCTGTCTTCTACCGTGGTGTGGAGTTCTTACTTTTTAGGAAGACTGTTGGTTTTTAATGGATTTGCTAAAGACTGTTTCACTGTTTTTAACAGCTGTTTTTATCTGCTGGTCTTATGTTGCTTGTTTCTTTTCTTTTAAGAAATCAGCATTCTGAGGCTTTATTTATTTAAGCAATGGCATCTGGTGGATGAGAGGGCTAAGGGGGCAGAAGATGGGGCACTGCCAGAGGTGGAGCCAAAGAGTCACCATGGGTGGAGCCCAGGTGTCAACATTGTGCTGGAAAAGCAAAGGCATAAGTTGGCTATCCATGCAGCATAGGAGCTTCTTAAGACATAACATGATGCAATGCAGAAACAAAGGCGGAGGAGCTTTAAAAAGAATAAAAGCTGGCCATCCATGGAGCATAGGAGTTAAATAAGCTATAACGGAAGTGAGAAACAATAGAATATCAACTGTGAAAAACATGGAATTTGGCCACCGAGGAACACTTTGTAAATTTATGAAATGTGGCTACTATCAAGGTTCATGCAGAATTCCTCCTCTTCCACAGGCAACACATTGATCTGGGACTTTCAGACTTGGCCTACAATGAAGCAGTAGGTAAGGTGGGGAGGAAACCTGGCCTTTTACCTCCATAGTCTTCCTTGTAGTTTTGCTCACTGATTTAAAATCTAATCTTGGGTTCTCATATGATGTCGCCTGAATATATTAGGCTTCCGAAGCTGTGAGAATGACAGCTAATTTTGTGATTGACAAGGCCTAAAGTTATCACAACATGGATTTATTAGTAATAGCAAATAACACTTATAAATTAAAGGCATGCATTTGATTCATTGGGCTACTCTGTACTTGTTGAACTTTGGCTGAGAGATAATACATTTTTAGAAGTATGGGAATCAGCATATTGTCCAACAGTGTTCTGGCTTAGCAGAAGTATAATATGATATATTTCCAGATGAGTCAGAACTATTTTTGTTGTTACATTCCCCCATCCTGCATGCTTCATATGGCTTAAAAATCTTTTAGTGAATGAATTACATTTGCCCTAGTTGTGGAGAGAGATTGATCCTCAGAAGATGGAAAAATCTCTGACTCTTGTGTCCTACTTTTAAAGATTTGTATGTTGACATGGCAGAAATTGCTTCATATGAACATCTTATTTATAAGATTAATGAGAAAAAAGAAGAAATTCATGTGATAGGGGAAGCAAAGTATTTCTTCTCTAAGGAATACCTGTCCTGGGTTTTGCAGGCTAATGTTTTATATAATAAATGTGCTGTCTGGGTGTTTGTAAGCAGCAGATTTGTTGCAGAATATGCATGTCAGCGGTACATAAGATTACTATGTAGGTATGAGCGATGGATTTTTGAAGTGATGTGCTGTTGCTCATCTATATTTTACACCATTCTTTCTCAAGGTTTCATCTAAATCGCTAAAGATATTTAAAAGGGCTTATGGAACAGAAAATTCTTCACTTCTGCAGTATAAATCAGTGGCAAATAAAAATGCCCACTTGAGTAATCAAAGTGAAATTTAATTGAACCCATTGTAAAGTACCAGCTCTAACCATCTGTCCATCCATTCTTGAAAACAATAGGAATTAACCCCATATCAGTTATCATGAAGACTGGCTACATGTCTCTCATTAGTTGCATGAAACAACCCTATCAATGCAGTACTGTGCCAGAGTAATGACAGTTATATTATGAGGTAGGGTAGATATCCATTTTAAATGGGATAATATGTTTAAAGGCCCTTGTTTTTTAAAAAAATCTACAGTGTCAAGAAAGAGAAATTATCTAGCAGGAAGATCTACATCAGAATAATATAAAATAAGGGGCGTGGCTTCAGCTATGGAGTGAATGGTAGACATTTTAGGATCTCCCGGAGCGTTGAAAATAAAAAGAAAAAAAATCCTATCTTCGACTGCACGGACTGTAAGTTACAAAACAAATTTATAAATTGGAAGCAACGCTGTACTGGTGTGGGGAGGTTAACGCAAACAGCGTAAAAAGCAGATAAAGAAGTCTGGGCTGGCTGCCAGAGGCCGGCAGATTGAATAAATAAATCTTGCGGAGGATACAGTTTTTTTCTCTCTACCTAATTGTTTTAAAAATGCTAATAAGTACTTTAAGACTTGGAAAATGATTTAAGAGTTATACGGGGACGAACTGCCCTCTGAAGTAGTTGGCTGAATGCCAGAGGAGCAGAGACCGTGGAAAAAAGGCTTTTCCCTCTCCAAAGTGGGCAAGAAAGACTAAATTACATCCTTCTGATAAAAATTTAGCTTGGCTTTCTAGAACTATGTCTGATAAAGCACAAGAGAAAACGGCTCCATCTCAAACCGGAAGTGGCAATCATAAAACTGGAACAAAGCCAGGAGCTGTTCCTAAAGGAGCCAAGCCACAGGAAAGCCAACAAATGTCGTCAGTGGAATTACTGGCAAATATAAAAGCAATGATGAATGAGAGTTTGGGGAAGCAGGAGGAAAACCTTATGAAAGAGGTCAAGAAGGAGATTTTCAACTCTCAGAAGGAGATACTAACAGGCTTTCAAGCTGTAGTGGAAAAGCTGACATCTCTGGAACAGCAAATGGAGGAGAATAGGGAAATAAGTAAACAACAAGGAATCAAAATACACGAATTGGACTTACGTCTAATTGCTATGGAGGATAGAGACCGAAGAGTAAATATTCGAATCAGAGCCTTCCAGGAGAAGCAGGTGGAAAATCCAAAGATACTGAGAGATAAGATTATGGAATGGATTAAGGAGATGGACCCCCAAACGGCTTGGGAAGATGCGGATATTGAAAGGATCCACAGAGTTGGAAACAAGAGAAGGGGGATGCTTCCAAGGGACATAATTTTTAAATTTGCGAATTATTATAAAAAAGAAAAGCTAATGCAAGCAATTAGACGTGCTGGCCAACTGATGCTTCAATCAACACCTATGCAGGTCTACAATTGTTTTTGTCCTCAAACCATCCAATGGAGGAAAAGTGTGAGAATGTGTACAGTAACCCTGCGGAAGAAGGCTATTGCTTATAGCTGGGGTTACCCAGTATTTCTGAGATTTGTGTGGCAGGGGAAACAACACAGAATAACATAGTGTGAGCAAGGGATGGAATTGCTGGAGAAGTTGGGCCTGATAGAGAAAGATGCAGATGGAAGACAACAACAACAACAACAACAACAACAACAACAACAACAACAAGAAGAAGAAGAAGAAGAAGAAGAAGAAGAAGAAGAAGGGGCAGCAGGAGGCAGTCTGTGACTGAGTTTTGGATTAAAAAGGGATAGAAGATGCGAATTAAAGGGAGAAGAAGATCTACTGTCGCTCCAGGGTGGTGAAGTTGCCTCCCCCCCTTGAAGAGTTCTAAAAGGGTTGGGAACTATTGCCCAGGATGTTCCTGGTGATGAGGGGGGAGAAATTTGGGGTAAGTGTGGGGGGAAATATAGTAAAAGTGAAGAGGGACGATATGGGGAGATTTTTGATAATACATTGTACTGTGGGGGAGGAGGAATATGTATTGATTAATGTTTATGCTCCAAATGAAAAACAGATGGAATTTTATGATAAAGTCTTTAAAGCTGTGGGAGATATGGGGAAAATGAATATTGTAATGACTGGTGACTTTAATATGGTGATGGATAAAGATAAGGATAAGGATAATATAATGAGAGCTTTAAAAGGTGGTGGTAAAACTGGATTAAGTAAAGTGATGGTTGGAAAAGAATTAGTAGATGTTTGGAGGCTAATAAAAGGGGAAGAAAGGAAATACACCTTTTATTCACTGAAATATAAGAGTTATTCTAGGATTGATTATATTTTTGTGTCAAAGAATTTGATTTCTAAGATCATAGATAGTGAAATAGGAGTTATTAAAGTCACAGATCATGCATTAATGAGTATGGATATTAAAATGAAGAAAGATTATAGAGGAGCAAAGAGGTGGAGAATGGATACAAAGTTTTTAAATTATAAAAATATTGTTGAGAAAATGAAAAAAGAGATACAGACAATATGGGAAATTAATGAAATAGGGCAAAACTCTCATGGGTTAGTTTGGGACACAATGAAGGCAGTAGTAAGAGGGATATGATTAGGGAATTGTGTACTTTAAGAAGACAACAGGAAGCACAAAGTAAAAAGATTGAAAAGGAGGTAAGGAATCTAGAGGAACAATTAAGAATAACAAAAGATAAATGCCTATACGCTCAACTTCAAGCTAAAAAGAAGGAACTTGAGGAAGTGGATTTAGAAAGTGTCCAAAAGGATTTGTTATATTTGAAAAGGGAATTTTTTGAATACAGTAATAAAAATTCTAAGATGTTGGCCAGGTCCACGCAGTCGAAGAAGGCAAAGAATACGATAGGGACAATTAAAGATAAAACAGGGAAAAGCTATAATTTGATGAAAGATAAATTAAATATATTTCAGGAATTTTATCAGAAATTATATGCATCAGAAATTGGCCCACAGGCAAGAATAGTGGAGTATGTAGAGAAGAATTGGAAAATAAGATTACAAGGGGAAGATAGGGATTATATGGAAGGTTTAGTTAGGGAAAAAGAAATAGAAGAAATTATTGATAAATTAAAAGGAGGGAAATCTCCAGGTTTAGATGGGTTGGGGCCGGAATATTATAAGATATTTAGAGAGTTATTGATACTGAGATTGAAAGTATTATTTAATAGTATACTAGAGGGAGAAAAGACCCCACCATCATGGGATCATTCTCTGATCATATTAATCCCGAAACCAGATAAGGATTTAACGGACCCAGCTTCTTATAGACCTATATCTTTAATAAACCAAGACTCAAAAATTTTTACGGCAATTATGGCAAAAAGAATGAGCACCTTTATAAATAAATATATTAAAAAAGATCAATGCAGATTTATTCCAGAGAGGCAAATGCCTAATCTAATAGGGAGAGTATTGAATATAATAAATGTTATTTAAAAAAGGAATATAAAAGCAGGGTTGATAGCATTACATATTTTCAAAGCCTTTGACTGTGTGTGTTGTGTCTATGTCCAACTCCCTGCTTCAAGGAGATGAAATCTCAGACAGCAATTCTGATCTGGAGAAGGAATGCAACAGGCGGGGGAGTTGGTGTCAGAAGGAGAACACTTTCCCATGGCGGATGCGGGAGATAATTCCCAAGGAGACGCTCCTAATCGAGGAGAGAACACTTTCTCTTCTGAGACAAAGAGACTCCAAGATGCTGTTGTTCGCAGAAAGCTAAAGAGAAAGGATTTCAAACTTAAAACCGCCCACCGCTCAGAGAGGCTTGCGAACAAAGCCCTACAGGCTAATTCGTCTTAATTATGTGACTCTGCTCTCTTTCTCTCTCAGTTAACTCAACTGAATAGCTTGCTTATCTAAACAAGCCTCTGGGCAAAAGGACCTTTTGCTAAATTTGTTTCCTCTTACTTGCTGGAGGAGAGGGGAGGATCGTCTTTTGTATAATAAAGGATTGTATTTTCCCTCAAAGGGGTCTCTTTATTGTCCTCACCATACGTTAGAACTTACAGAGTCATGACAGTGTGGAATGGCCAGCATTAAAAACAATCATAAAAACATTTGGGTTCGGAGATAAATTTATAGGAGTGATTAATCAGTTATATGTAAATAATAAAGCAGTGGTAATGGTTAATGATGGGTTAACACAACAGATTAGCTTAGCCCGGGGTACTAGGCAAGGGTGTCCACTCGCCCTGATATTATTTGCAATAGTTATAGAAATTTTGGCAAATGTTATCAGGGAAGATGGGAGATTAAAAGGGATAGGAGGAAAAGAAAAGATAAAAATTAATATGTTTGCGGATGATACATTAATGACATTAGAAAAACCTCTGGAGAGTGCAGGGGAGATAAAGCAGCATTTGAGAGAATTTGGGGAGATTACAGGATTACAAGTAAATTGGGGGAAGTCCGAAATGATGTTATTTAATTATAATAAGAAGGAAAGGGAGGAGTGTAGTAAAAAATTGGGTTTTAAGATTAAAAATATAGTGCGCTATTTAGGAGTTAATATTGTGAAAGATTTAGAAAAGTTAGAGCAAATTAATTTTAATAGTTTGAAGAAACAGATAATGAAAAAATTAGAGTCTTATAGAAAGTTAAAACATTCATGGTTTGGTAGAATAGCGGTTATTAAAATGAAGATATTACCTAAGATATTTTTTTTTATTTAGAATGTTACCAATTAAAATAACGGAAGTAGAGCTAAAGAGTTGGCAAAATATGATAAATGCTTATTGTAATGGAGATAAAAAAGCGAGGATTAACAAAGGGAAATGGTATAAGACACAAAAGAAAGGAGGGTTGGGACTTCCAAATATAAAGATGTATTATATAGCTAATCAATTAAGATATGTTATAAATAGCATAATAGGAAAAGAAGATTTAGAATGGTTAGAGACGCAGACAGGGGAAATAGAGTTAAAATTACAAAATATCTTCTTTAGCAAAATACAAAAGAAACAATTGAAGGAAATGGAAAATCCACTATTAAAAAATATTTTAGAGATCTGGGAGAGGTATAAAAAAATTAATACCAGGAATCTCTCCTCTAACTCCAGTTGTATTATTGGAAAACTTCCCAGGGAATTTAAAAAGAGATATGGAAGGGGTACTGAGGGGACAGAAAATTATTAAGGTGAAAGACTGGTTGAAAAGAATGTTTAATAAGGAGCAAATAGAAGAGATATTAAGAGGACAAAAGATACCTTGGTTCAAATGTATACAATTGGAACAATGGACACAGGATTGGAAAAAGAAAAATAACGACTGTAGAGATAATATTAGATTTGAAGATTTAATAGAATCAAGAGAAAAGGAAGGGGAAAATAAAAGTAAAAAAGGTATTATAAGTGAAATCTATAAAATACTGATAGAGGATGGTGACCAACGGGATTCTCTTAAAACAATATGGGAAGATGATTTAACAAAACAAATCAGTGATTACAACTGGGGGAGGATTTGGGATGCAAGAATGTTAAAGTTATTATCAGTTAGGATAAAAGAGAATTATTACAAAATAATTTGGAGATGGTATTTAACACCAGCAAGACTACATCAGATAGACAAGAAAATTTCAAAGAACAGTTGGAGGGGATGTCAGGAGGTTGGAACATATTTTCATATGCGGTGGACTTGTGAACATGTACAAAATTTTTGGAAAAGGGTGTTTAAAGAAATAAGTGAAATAATGGGAAGCATTGTGGAAGCAAGTCCAAAACTGGCTCTACTTTCAATATGGGATAAAGGAATTGGGAATCAAAATATGAGGGATTTGATTAACAACCTCTTGACACCCGCTAGATTAATGATAGTAAGAATTGGAAAATACAATAGAAGAATGGTATAAAGAAATATGGGATATTGCGCTTAATGATAAATTGACATGTAATATAAAAGAGGGGATTATCCAAGAATAATGATTTTGAAAATATATGGTGGCCATTTTTGGAATTGGTATTAATAAAGGGGAAAGGTTGTACACCTTTAAAAGATTCTTTACAATTTTGGAAGAATGTATAATATAAATGAATAAATGAATAAAAGAAGGTCTCATTGGGTTAGGGGAGCACGGAGGGGTTGTCAAGGTTTTGTTAGTATTTTATGTTATGATTATGTTGTATTTTATGTTGAAAAATAAAAATTATTAAAAAAAAGCATAATATAAAATATGAGTTCAATTATGTTTCTTGATTATGCTGGGCTTCTGACGCTGGGTGCCCTGTCCTAATGTTCCCCAGCAACTGGTGTATACAGGCTTCCTGCCTCTGATCCTGGAAATAGCACCTAGCCATCAGCACCAGTAGCCATTGATAGCCTTCTCCTCCAGGAGTTTATTGAACCCTCTTTTAAAGCCATGGCTTTAAAGCCATCACTACTTCTTATGGTAGTTAATTCAATAGTTTTAAGTTCTTCCAGCATGTCAAGGGAAGTTCTTTCTTGAGAAGGCAATAGGTCACCACTGCCCAATTAAGTGATGGGTATAAAAAGAACAATAACAAGAATGCATCTTATTTCAAATCATTAAAACTATGATAACAAGTAGAGTTTTCACAGACCTTTTCCCTGTGAACAGAGTACTTATTAAGAAGCCATTGTAAGTTGACACATTGCCTGGATGTGAAGCAAGGATGTGTTACATTTATAAAATCCTTGAAATAGCCACATTCTGGATCCTACGTTCAGTCCTACAGTCTGGTTCACCATTTATCAATCAGTTTCTGCTCCCAAGAAAATACTGAAAGAGAAAGCATTTGACATTAAAAATAAGATTGTTCCAATGTTGTTCTGTACTTTTGTTAGGCATGAAAACAATCTAAGACTGTGACATCTCTTTCCTGTTCGCACTTCCATGTGAGGAACTGAAATAGGGAAGGGTGAGAAATTTCTTGGATTCACATTTTAACTAGTTTGCACCTCCTAAAGCTTATGTGGACTCACAACAGGTACATATAAAGTCCATATGATTTAACCATTTAACTGAAATTTCATACAAAGCAAAATTCAAAGTACATGGAAAAGAACATCTGAGAAAATTCAAATGAAGCCCCAAAAAGTGTTTTAAGGATGGGTAAAATATCTCAGAAGGGTTCTGTGCTTCTCGGAGATTGCCATCTGATTTCAACTGAAGTGAATTCCTCCTGAAGCAAAACATCTGAACAATGTTGATGAAAGCCAACATACTTTCAGCAAGACTAGTGATTTTTCTCCCCTGCTGAGGAGGAGATGCAAACATCCCTATTTAGAACTATTTGGATATTTGGCATGTCAGATATAGCATAAAGGCAAATTCTGATTCTCCCTTACCAAATATGAAGAACTACACATGCAGGATCCAATAGAGTTTGCATGGAACTTGAGCATATGTACTGGGATTTCTAGGCCTCTTCCTTCCCATTGTAACCCTTTGTGCTCTCCCTCCTCCTCCTCCTCCTCCTCCTCCTCTTGTTTAATGCATCTGAATATACTATCTGTTATATACTGATCATCGTTGGAGAAAATGTATTTTTGAAGAGCATAACTAACATATACCAATGTCATTCTGATTTTTCTAATCAGGTGGATCATTTTTCAGGTACCATTTTAAAAAGAATAAGCAGGAAAATAATGAATGTGTTTGAACCAGAGCTAAGCAGTTTTACTAATAATCACTACACTGGCATATTAAGCAATCCAGATAAATTTAACAAAAAGCCATAGAAGTTCAGGTTTCCATAGTGTGACTATTGCAGGCCAATGCCAATGCATGGTTAAACAGAAAAAAGCCCTACAGTTCCCAACATTCACCAACCAGCCATGCAGAAGTTATGAAGATAGACCTGTTTTCAACCTCAGAGCCCAGAAACTGAACGATCCTATGTCATCCCAATAGCATCCCTTAATCCCTTGCTCTCTTAACCATTTAAGGTTGAGCAGGTTGCATGGTTGGTTAATCTATGGTAATGCACCAGAATGATCATGGGGCCAATGGTTGAGAAATAGTTCTTAGTGGGAGAGCTGTCAAAACTTGGAAGGTGATACAACCTACACTCAGCTAAGGGAAGTGGGGAGTGCTGATGTAAAGTGTGTGTGTGTGTGTGTTCATGAAGGAACAAAAGAAGTAAGTTTGGAATTGAGAAAGAGAAGCAGAGAAATAGAAAAAGAGAACTGGAGCTGCAAGGGGAAGGTTGGAAGCAACTTGAGGAGTAGGTTGGCTGTATTTGGGGACCTTATGTGAGGAAGCAGGTCTGCTTCCTAATGGAAGTGCATAGTTCTTTTCTCTGCTTCTATATTTGTAAATAAAGTAAATATTATCCCTCCAAAACCCACCCCAAGTTCCCATTGCTCTTTCCTCCAAAGGAAATGAAAACCTGGGTAAGGCTGCCCTTGGAATATGTCAACTCACTTGGGGGAATTGGGGAGCATGCCATGGTACTTTGAAATATTTATTTATTTTACTGTTTTAATATTAAATATTTATTATTTTTCTACGTCGGTGATTTTTCAAAGATATCTATGTGGCTCACAACAAATAGAAAAAAGCATCCCTCCATTAAATATTTGACACAGATATATCACAAGAAAACAACAACAGTATGACAACATCGCTAAACCCATTCCATATTATTTTCTGCACACAGGAGTAACATGCGTGCTTTCAGAAAGAATCTGCAGTATGTCCCTCTAGTATAGCTTACACAGCAGTTCAGCAGTTTAAAGAGCAGAACCTAGGGCCATCATCCGCGAGCACCACAGGGCAGACAACATGAAAATAATCAGCCTTTGCCAGAGAAAATTCCAGGGTAGGGATGTGTGAATTACAAAACTCAAGCTGGCCAAAGTTCTCTGAATTCCACCTCAAAGCTCATTCAAACTCGAGTCCATTATCAGATTGTTTTTCTTTTCACATGAAAATCCATGCATGTTATGTGCATATTTTCCCAAATGTGCACATCAACTGTGCGCATCTTTGAAATGTATGCATTTTTAAAATGTATTTGGGCACATTTTTCAAAAGTGCACATTTTTCCATGTGCATTTTTCAAATATACTCATGCTGTCAAACACATTTGTTTTTGGTCCATAAATCACATTGCAAGCTTGGAAATGTTCGAACTTTGACAGCAGATTGCATCAGAGTCTGTATTCAGTCCAGAAGGTATGAATTGATCAAAACTGAACCAAAACAAATTTCTCAGACATTCCTAGCTGCAATCATGCAGGGAACAGGCTGCTATTCCAGGCGCAATACCCAGTCCACTGGATAAGAGACAGGTGTGGGGAATTCAAGGAAGCCCCTGTAGATGGTTTTGTCCTGTTGTGTGAACAATAGTTCCAAAAAGAGAGCCATCAGAGAAGTCAGTAGTGGTCACAACCATTCCTATTTTCCACTTCCATGTATTTTGATGGGGCCTGTTGTGGGGGGTTCATCCATGCATGGGAGGAGGGCTTGGAGATGTATTGCCTGGCCCCACCAACTGCCACCACAGTGAACCACCACCATGATCTCCCCAAAAATTTCAATTTCATGTTTGTTGACTGACCCTGGCCAATCAGGGACCCTCCTTGTATACAGGAGTTTTTGGCATATACCTCTATTCACACAGAGAACATTTTTCTGACAAATGTCAAATGAACATTTGTCAGGGGAGTGTGGTGTAGTGTAGGATGACAGTGGTGAGTGGGGCTAATCCACATGGCCCAATGGCTCACTGTGCATTCATTCAATACATTGGGTCTGACAAGAGGTATATTTATTTTGGCTTGGGCATCCGTATTAGAATGCAAAATATGAAGCCAATCATTAGCCTTGGTACATGACATGGAAGCTTACTGATTGGCAGGGCCCCATGCCTTCAGAATGTCAGCTTCAGAGGCCTTGCTCATTATCCTGCCAGTAGGTACAACCATGTTAGGAAGGTCTCCCCTACTACTGGACACCCTCCCATGGGAAATATATTTGGCCCCTTTTATATTTTATTTATTTTAGTCTGCTGTCGATTGATGTGGTGGCTTCCTTATTGTTCTTGTTCAAGTTTTGATACACTTTGTGATTAGTTTAGGCTGACATTTTATTGTTTTGTTGTATGATGCTTCTCTTCTACTTACTGAATTGTATGGAATTTTAATGTGGTTTTAATGGGGGACGTTTCATTGTATTATACTAATTGTAACATATGTGGTTTGTAAGCTTCTTTGGGAAATCTGTTTCATTCTATGTGGCATAGAATTTTATAAAATAAACAATGATCTCTCTGATTTTCAATTTATATTTAGACATATCCAACAATTATAATACCTTTCAGGTAATCCTCCCCTAAATTGTCCACTATTACCCCAAGTTTGATATGGCAAGCTCCAGCAACTTGAGTAAGAACAAATCTGTCTTTACAGGATATATCTCTTTGACCTTGAAATTGTTAAAGCACTGTCTGCATTGGTATATTGTTTTCTTCGCTGGTAATGAAGGAGTGCCTTTCCTTACTATGAAAGGATAGGGTGCAGGTTGTACAAATATAGATCTAACATGTTGCTCTTTAGTTTAACCAACATGCTTTATCACTTTGGGCTGCCAGGAAGTGTGAATTTAGCTGTAGTTGTGAAATCCCTTTTGAATTTTGAGCCCTTGGTGAGAATTATACCACTGGAACATGAAATATACTATTGTGTGCTATCTCTAATGGACTAGTGGAGGGCAGGGGGATTAGAAAAGACTTTTCTTTTGTTAAAGCATACAATGGAAGGGGGACTGTTGTGTGTGTGTTTTAATGAGGAATAAAGGATAGATGTTTTCTCACCTGCATTAAAACAAAACAAAACATTAATTTCAAGTGAGGACTCCTGCAAAGAAAAGCACTATGATGATCAAGAAACAGGACTGATACTCAGGAATAAGCTTTACGAGTTGAATAATTTTAAAAACACAAATTGAAAGCAGACATAAATGATTGTGCTTTATGATTATATTGGAATACTAAACAGGAGAGGCAAGAAATAACTATATATATATATATATATATATATATATATATATATATATCAAAATGAACAAATGGGTCCATGAAACTGTCCATGAATGAATTATCCTCCAAATTAGATGCTTTTGAGACTCAGTCAACAAAGGAATGGAACCTGGAGCAGTCTTTCAAAAACATTTGTGGAGCAAGATCTTGTCAAGCAGTAAAATACTAATTTAACAAAGATCTGATTGCTAATTTATGAGATTTGTTTTTGTACTTTGTGTTGTTTGTCTGCACTGACCTGACATTATTGTTTCATTCCCCCCTCCCCTTGTATTACTTCAGTCATGGAGATCGTAGGAAGAAATAAATGTTGGTAGCATTACTGCCTGTCTTCATGGGCTACAGGGTGGTTTCATATTTTGGCTAAATGAAGTGCATATGATATTCTAAGTTCATGGATTTTTAAAAAGGTGGTTGGATACACAAAGACAACTTTCTAATTTATCTATTTATTTAATTGATAGTTTGTAATGTTTAGTTAGACATATCCAACTAAATCAAATTGTATCAATCAAGGCAGATTATATCAGATAAAATGTTAATCTCAATTAAACAATAGCACCAATAAAATAAAATGAAAGATTTGTGTCTGTTACTAAATGTTGGATATAGTGGATTCTCTTTTCTAGAATCCATTATAGGATTCTAGAAAAGAATCCACTACAGGATTCTAGGTTGAGGCAAGCTGACTAAATCAGCTTGCCTCAACCTGGTGCCCTCAAGAGATTTTGGATTACACTCACAGTGCTCCTGACTTGCTAGGATTTATTGGAGTAGAAGCCCAAAACATCTGGAGGGTACCAGGCTGGGTAAGGTTGGACTAGATAAACACCAGAGACCTTTTCATATCTGTAGTTCTGTTGTTCTGTATGTTATAAGATAGGAGAGATAGGGATTCCGAAACACAAAACCATAAACATTGTCTTGTGGAATCAGACCAAAAGTTTATGGGTTGGATTCAGACTTAGTAGAAATCCAGATTAAAACATTTTAATTCACTGCAGCATTTTTGTAATTCCTTTTCCGGTTTAATTTTTGTTATTATTTTCAAAGATAAAACTTACAAAGACATATAACATTAAAATGGACCTACCTTCTCCACAACAAAAATATTAAAACCACATTTTCTCTTGCAGAATTTTTCAGTAACAATTTTCCCTCCCCCTCTTGCTAAAAATAAAGTAAATAAGTTTTTTCTTCCCTCTTTCTTTTAGACAAACCTTTTGCTTGAATCCCCAGATGTACCACTCATTTTATATAGAATTTACATATACATATTACTTTTTATTTCATTATTAACATACTTAGTTTACTTAGTTTCTTTCTCCCACCCTCGCCCCTCTCTCCCTGTCCCAGTAACTACAGCAACCAATCATTTTTTTCTTTTTCCTTCTTTTTTACAACAACATTAGGCTTATTCTTATTCTTATTATGAATATATATTTAAGTTTCCACAATTTCTATACCACTAAAAAGAACAAAACAAAGAGAAAAGAAAAAGTTCCCACTTTACTCCTATCTCCAGACCATAATTGAGTGTCCTTTTATCGGGCCGAATCTCAAGGCTTCTTTTAACCTGTTTCAAAAGGGAATTCTTTTTTAAGTTTTTCTGCCAGTTCTTTTGGGTTTTGCACTGGAATCCCCTTACATCTCTGCCCCTTGACTACTGGAATAACCCATCAAAACATTTTCTTCTGCTTTGTTTTTTGTCTCGGGACCTCTCATTTGAAGATAATCTTCAAAGGTTTCTGTCTTGTTGTCGCTAATGCTGGAACTATATTTTCAACCATTATTCTGTCACAAAATTCTTTCAAAGTAATCACCCTTTGATATCCTTTGCTTTGTTGTCTAAAAAGCCTTTGACCTCATTAGACATTCGTTTTGTAGTAATACCCAAGGTTTTTCTTTCTTGAGTTTTTTCTCGTTCTGGTTCTGTGTTTTCGTCAGCCATCTTTATCTCCTGTACTTCCGTCTTATTTCCAAAATTATTTTTACACTCCCATTTAGCTACAATGTGATCCAATTTATCACATATTTGTTGTGCACACTTTTGCATTAGTACTTGTAATTCCTGAATTCCTGTCATTTTTCCCACAAAGTCATTTGTTTTTCTTCTACTGTTTCCCATTACAAAAGCCGTTATATCTCTCTGTTCTTATTACTCTCAAAATGGAAGAGGCAATTCTCTGTTTCCCAAGCCTCTCTTTCTCTTTCTTTCTTCTCCCCTTTTTTAGTTCATATGTAAATTCTTTAGACAAAGATATCCATCTGTGATTCCCTTCTAGCTTCACATTTTTAAAATTCTTTCATACACAAAGGGTAAGATGACTCACCCACATGATGACGCAAGTGGTTTCATTTTCTTTGTTTCCTGCAGGATCAGTTGTTGACTAATTGATTTTGTTGCAGTGAAAATCCCCCATCCTCTATAGACGTTATCCTTCAATTCCATTTATAAGCTAATCTTGTGGAATGAATGCCCAGCCAAACTTATGCCCTCTCGGATCCGGATCAACTTGTGAGCGCTGGAAGCCTGCATCTCCATCCCTTTCTGCTGTCTCTCAGACGAAGTTTCCACTCCGGCTTCGTTACCGCATCAAAGGGTTTATGAGATACCTAATGGCCTGCTTGTTGCGTTCCCCTTTAATCTGGGGAAATTAACTCCATCTGGGATCGCCCAGATGGCATCCGAACCATTCCGTTCCACTCAGCTAACAGCTAGCGGCACTGACCCTCCATTTGCATTCACTGGAAGTCCAGGAGAGCTGATGAAATCAATGAGGCTTATGATAGTGATGACTAACAATAAGTGTCATTTATTTCAATGGCTCTACCCTAAGGCCGTTTCTACACCAGGCTTTTGGCCTGGTATCGTCCCCAGCTGCTTCCCTGTGTGTTTACATGACTCATAGGGACTACTGGGGTGGGGAAGAGGATGGCCACGGGATTTGCCAGGGATAAGGGATCCCTGGAATATCCCAATTTTACCGCAGTCCTGGAAAGTTCCCGGGACCATGGGAGATGTGGCCACCCATCCCTGCTGCTGCCGTGCTTCCACGCAAGTATGCGTGGCAGCAGAAATGGGCATGGAGCCACACCGTGCGGCTCTGTGCCCATCAGGGGAGAGGGGGGCCAAGTTTGCCATCCCCAGGATGGCGGGGGGAGGCCTGGTTGTTGTTTTTCAAAAACAAAAACAAAAAACCCACTTACTTTTCCAAAGGAGCACAACTGTGCTCTTTGGATCCTTAAAAAAAAAAAAAAAGCAGACGCGATGGCCCGGGAGGAGCCTGGGTCATCGCACTTCTGATGAACATTGTAGCAACGATCCCGGAAGCAGGTATTTCCAGGATTGCCACCCCTCCCTTCCTCTACACCCATCTGGTGTAGAAACAGCCTGAGTGTGACTAAGGCCTAAGGATATAGCACTATGAAAGCAATATGAAAGTGTTATATAAAAGGCAGGAGCCACACTAAGCAGGATATAGCACTATGAAAGCGGTATATGGTGTGTGTCAGTAGGCCCCAACAGTTGTCACTGCACTTCAATACCACTATAAATCAGTAGTGTGGCTCTTGTCTTTTATATACTGCTTTCATACTGCTTTCATAGTGTAATACCCTGCTTGGCGTGGATCAGGCCTAAGTGTGATCAAAGCCAATTTATTTCAGCACTGTTTTTCCACCTAACAAATTCAGAAACTCACATGCCATTATTATTGTTATAAGATTATTATCTACTTTCTGTGAAGGTGTCTAACTGCTGGGTTAAGGTACCAGAATGAGTGGTTAATGTTTCTTAATCATGAGTAGCTAAGTGTGCCCCCCCACACACACATTTTTCATTGGGAGAAATTACAGGTACATGACCCATAATATTTATTTTATTACATTTCTATACTGAAGTTACATGCTAGTTGGAGATACCTCTGGAATGTTAGAGTCCCTTTGGAGACCCATCTTCTGTCCAGCACCACCACACCAACATGGGATGGGTCTTTAGGTCTGTATATGTGAAAAGGACCAAAGAAAAAATTGTTTGGGAACAGGGAGTGAGAAAAAGACAGGATATAGCTCGCTTTTGAGTTCTGGAAGGCACTTTTGGGGTTGTAGATATCGCTTATTGGCTAAAACAGAAAGATTGATAGATTGAGTAGCACCTACAGCGAAGCAAAGTAGCATCCTTTTTTTAAAAAAATATGCCTAATGTTTCTTCAGTTCTGATGCCATGCCACTTTGATAATTATGTAGTAGATAGGTACATAGGAAACTGCCTTATACTGAGTCAGACCATTGGTCTAGCTAGTTCAGTACGGTCAACACTGACTGGCAGTAGCTCTCCAGGGTTTCAGGAAGGATTCTTTCCCAGCCCTACCTGCAGATGCTGGGGATCGAACTCAGAACCTTTGGGATGCAGGCTCTCTGCTTCAGCCCCTCCACAGATACCTGCATATAGCTGGACTTTCTTTCAACATTTTAAGGTAATATGTTGGGCACACATTCCATAATGAACAATCAGTAATTGTTCACAAAGGAATGAATGCTCTTAAGCTGCAATTTACAAGCTGGTTCTACTTGAGTTATGGTGCTAAGTTGATCTGTGTTCATGTAGTCTTTGATGCGATTGTAGGCTGTGGTGCACATGCTCTTCTTGGACTGAATTCATAATCATGTTGTTGCTTTAAAAAGTAGGTCATATCTCTTGTAGTTGCAGAAATGAATTTAGAATTTTAAGCCACATTTTTCCCCATGAGTCCTCCATGTTAAACATGCTACCCACTTTTTACTCTAAATTAATCCAAACTGAGTTTGGAGTCATCAGCTTGGATCAAAGCAAATTGTAACAAGAAAGCAGTACTAAATTGCATGGCAATGAATGATTTACTAGATGACATTTATATCTACTTTAATTAGCACAGGAGTAAGTTGTGATTTCATTTGTGACTTATAAAACATGGAGACACATTGTACTCCTGTACTTTAGTATTTCCAATGGTAGACATTTGTTTTTTGACGAATTGTACACTTCAGTCTATTTGAGCAGTTGGCTGAACTTGTGAACCTTCTCAAGTCAGAAATAATGCCCTCCTTATTCTGAGCTTCTTATGGCACATTGAAGAGCAATCTAGATACATTGGACTACTAGTCATTCATGATCATGCAATGCAAACATGGGATTTGGGATTGAGTACAAAATGCATCACACATAAATCTCAGGAATGTTTTTGTTCATTTTAATCCTAATCATTTTGGTGTGCTGATAGAGTTGGAAGTGGGAATGAATGGCCCAATGGAATTTCAAAAGCAGGTGGAGGAGGGCTTCTATTTGTGAGAGGTAGCATTGCCACAAAATTTTCACTAAAGTAAAATTCAAAATGAATCTGGGAGGGGCAATAGCTAAGTGATAGAGGGTGTCTTCTCATACAGAAGCCCCTCTTTAAATCCATGGTGGTTCCAATTTTAAAAAGAACAGATAGCAGACAATGAGAAAGAGCTCTGCCTGAGGCTGCCAGTCAGAGTAGGGCCAAATCTACACCAAGCAAGATATGACTCTTTGAAAATGGTTTGAAAACTATACATATATGGAGTGTTTCCTGGACCCCAACAGTTGTCACTACTGTTATAAACTGTTTTAAAGCAGCAGTGTAGATCCTGGAATGGAGAGAAACACCTCATCAGGATGCAAAATAGATTTATTCGCAAGAAGCCCGACATGTTTCAGCCTCTCCTTTATTCTGAGGGGGGCTGTGACATTAATGACAAAATACAAATGAGCCAACACATATGGTAAAACATATTTTCAAAATGCGTTAAACAAACACATTGCCATGGGGGGGGGGGGGGGCTCCACCTATATATTAACATTGGGGGGGGGGAAACCTTGTGATTATAACACAGTGCTACTACGGCCTATGCATATTAAACATTAATATTAAACGTCTTATATATCTGGCTTATTGCAAAAGTTTAGCAAGAAAATGTCTACTTATTACAATGAAATGTTTGCAGGGTTTCTTCCAGCAGAGAGACTGCATCCTGTATTAATCTATTGGCAACTGGAAAAGGGGCTTTTCAAAATAATTCTTATACTTTTCTTCTTATTTTACTTTTCTTTTTCTCAGCACTGCCAGGTGTTCCCATGCTGTTATGATAAGATCAAGGTCTCTTAGTTGCTCCAGTTGTATTACTGGAGAACTTCCCAGGGAATCTAAGAAGAGATATGGAAGGGGTATTGAGGGGACAGAAAATTATTAAAGTGAATTATTGGTTGAAAAGAATGTCTAATAAGGAGCAAATAGAAGAAGTATTAAGAGGACAAAAGATCTCCTGATTTAAATGTATACAATTGGAACAATGGACGCAGGATTGGAAAAAGAAAAATAAGGATTGCAGAGATAATACAAGATTTGAAGATTTAATAGAATCAAGAGAAAAGGAGGGGGAAAATAAAAGTAAAATAGGTATGATAAGTGAAATATATAAAATACTGATAGAGGATGGAGACCAACAGGATTCTCTTAAAACAATATGGGAAGATGATTTAACAAAACAAATTAGTGATTACAACTGGGGGAGGATATGGGAATCAAGAATGCTAAAGTTATTATCAGTTAGGATAAAAGAGAATTATTACAAAATAATTTGGAGGTGGTATTTAACACCAGTAAGATTACATCAGATAGATAAGAAAATTTCAAAGATATGTTGGAGGGGATGTCAGGAGGTTGGAACATATTTTCATATGTGGTGGACATGTGAGTATGTACAAAAATTTTGGGAAAGGGTTTTTAAGTGAAATAATGGGAAGCAATGTGAAAGCAAGTCCAAATTTGGCTTTACTTTCAATTTTTGATAAAGAATTTGGGAATCAAAATATGAAGGATTTGATTAACAACCTCCTAACACCCGCCAGATTAATGATAGCTAAGAATTGGAAAATACAAGGAAATTACAGAATAGAAGAATGGTATAAATAAGTATGGGATATTGCAATTAATAATAAATTAACATGTAATATAAAAGTAAAGAGGGGATTATCTAAGAAGAATGATTTTAAAAATATATGGGGGGCATTTTTAGACTTTGCATTAATAAAGTGATAAGGTTGTACACCTTTAAAAGATTCTTAACAATTTTGGAAGAATGTTTAATATAATAGAATAAAAGAAGGTCTCAATGGGTTAGGGGAGCACTAGGGGGTTGTTAAGGTTATGTTAGTATATTAATTTTTATGATTATGTTGCATTATATGTTCAAAATAAAAAAAAATTAAAAAAGGTATCTTAGTTGGACACTGCTGCTATAGCTGGGGAGTGTTTTCATATCACCCGTGGGTCATAGAATTCTAGGTCGTCGTTTAAACCACATGGAGACAGGTTTTAGTCTCAAAATCCAATCTATTTCCCATTTTAACAGATGTTTATCATCCTGTGTTAAGTTTGTCCGGTGCCCAAAATTTCAGATCTGTATAGGAAAGTTGTTTGTTCTATGAAAACAATTTACCAATGGGACACCTGCCCTGCTGTCCCTCATGTTCCTCCTTTAATTCTCTCCTTATCAGTAAGTTTCTAATATAAGGAACATAACAGTAATTTATCTAACACATTACAAGGTGCCAGCATGCCTAAGGGTTACTACCTATGTGGACACTGCTGCTACTGCAAATATACCTCAAAAGTCACAGAATTAAAAACCGACTTCTGGATTTTTCATCCTCTCTTTTGAGATGTGCTTTGGATGCTAAACCTTCTGTTTTGTTGTTTGTTTGTTTGTTTTTGTTTTGCCAATCAGAGTAGGCAATGCTCTGTGTTAGATAAACCAATGTGGTAAGTTTCTCCTTAGTCAAAACGTCCAAACATTATTTTTAAGTAGCTGAAAGATTTGAAAAAATAGCCAACGTTTCTGAAGGGAATTTGTTTTTGTTTTTGTTTTGTTTGTTTACATAGCCATAGTGAGAATGTGGGAGTGCTATGTTCAGCAAAGCCCCCTGTCCATCCACATAACTACAAGAATATATATATATATATATATATATATATAGCAAAACCAGCCAGCATATATCTATAAATGTATTTAAATTCAATATATATATTAGGGGTGTGCATCGGATCGGATCCGATCCACGATCCGAATCCGATCCGACCCAAAATCGGGAAAATCCGATCCGATCCGATCCGATCCGACCAACCTCCGATCCGATCCGATCCGATCCGATGAGGTCCGATCCGGATCGGACGCCATTTTGAATGCTTTTTCCCATAGCCAAGTATTGTTTTACAAAAACGCCTATAACTTTTTCATTTTTAAAGATAGAAGGATGAAACTTGGGGACATTGTAGACTGGTTAGGGATAGTTATCTGTGAGAAATTTCAGAAAGATTGGTGCATGCGTTTTGTGGCAATTAATTTTTTAATAAATACCCAGGAATGCTTATAACTTTGTCATTTTTAAAGTTACAAACATGAAACTTTGCCACATTGTAGGAGGTACCTTGGGACCTATGTGTGTGAAATTTCAGAAACATAGGTGCTTGCCTTGTGTGGCAATTAATTTTAGAAAAATGGGTAGTAGTGGGGTAAATACAGTTACGCCTCCCATTTTTTTATTTTTTAAGATACAAACAGGAAACTTGGGCACATTACAGATACCACTTGCCTTGATATGTGAGTGAAATTTCAGAAACATTGGAGCTTGCCTTGTGTGGCAATTAAGTTTTGAAACAATGAGGAAAGAAACACCTATAACTTTGTCATTTTTAAAGTTACACACATGAAACTTTGCCACATTGTAGGTGGTACCTTGGGACCTATGTGTGTAAAATTTCAGAAACATAGGTGCTTGCCTTGTGTGGCAATTAATTTTAGAAAAATGGGTAGTAGTGGGGTAAATACAGTTACGCCTCCCATTTTTTTAGTTTTGAAGATACAAACAGGAAACTTGGGCACATTACAGGGAACACTTCACTTGATATGTGTGTAAAATTTCAGAAACATTGGTGCTTGCCTGGTGTGGCAATTAATTTTTGAAACAATGAGGGATTCATTGGACAGCACTTGCCCATAAGGATTCATTGGACAGTACTTTCCCATAGGGAATCATTGCATTGCACTTTCCCATAGGGAATCATTGCATTGCACTTTCCCACTGAGAAATACAGTTATGCCTCCCACATTTTTATTTTTGAAGATACAAACAGGAAACTTGGGCACATTGTAGACTGGTTAGGGATAGTTATCTGTGAGAAATTTCAGAAAGATTGGTGCATGCGTTTTGTGGCAATTAATTTTTTAATAAATACCCAGGAATGCCTATAACTTTGTCATTTTTAAAGTTACACACATGAAACTTTGCCACATTGTAGGAGGTACCTTGGGACCTATGTGTGCTAAATTTCAAAAACGTAGGTGCTTGCCTTGTATGGCAATTAATTTTAGAAAAATGGGTAGTAGTGGGGTAAATACAGTTACGCCTCCCATTTTTTTATTTTTTAAGATACAAACAGAAAACATGGGCACATTACAGGGAACACTTCACTTGATAGGTGTGTAAAATTTCCGAAAGCTGGGTCCAGGCATGTGGTGGCAATTAATTTTTGAAACAATGAGGAAAGAAACGCCTATAACTTTTTTATTTTAAAAGTTAGAAGTCTGAACATTGCTCACTTTGTAGATGGGTTAGGGGTAGATATGTGTCAGAAATTTCAGAATGATAGGTCCAGGCATTTGATGGCTATGGAATTTTTAGATTAAATGTTTCAAAAAATGTTCCACAGAGGCCAGGTCTTCCTTTCCTCCCCCTCCCGCTTCCCGCGAAGAAAAGGAAACACTGTCTCGTCTCGATCCCTTTGATCCTTGCTAGTATCCATTACAGGGCTCGTGTCTGCTTTCCTACTTTCACTTTTTTACTCAAGCAGACACGAGCCCTGTAATGGATACTAGCAAGGATCAAAGGGATCGAGACGAGACAGTGTTTCCTTTTCTTCGCGGGAAGCGGGAGGGGAAGACCTGGCCTCTGTAGAAATTTTTTTGAAACATGTAATTTAAAAATTCCATAGCCATCAAATGCCTGGACCTATCATTCTGAAATTTCTGACACATATCTACCCCTAACCCATCTACAAAGTGAGCAATGTTCAGACTTCTAACTTTTAAAATAAAAAAGTTATAGGCGTTTCTTTCCTCATTGTTTCAAAAATTAATTGCCACCACATGCCTGGACCCAGCTGTCTGAAATTTTACACACCTATCAAGTGAAGTGTTCCCTGTAATGTGCCCATGTTTCCTGTTTGTATCTTAAAAAATAAAAAAATGGGAGGCGTAACTGTATTTACCCCACTACTACCCATTTTTCTAAAATTAATTGCCATACAAGGCAAGCACCTACGTTTTTGAAATTTCACACACATAGGTCCCAAGGTACCACCTACAATGTGGCAAAGTTTCATGTGTGTAACTTTACAAATGACAAAGTTATAGGCATTCCTGGGTATTTATTAAAAAATTAATTGCCACACAAGGCAAGCACCTACGTTTCCGAAATTTCATACACATGGGTCCCAAGGTACCACCTACAATGTGGCAAAGTTTCATGTGTGTAACTTTAAAAATGACAAAGTTATAGGTGTTTCTTTCCTCATTGTTTCAAAAATTAATTGCCACACAAGGAAAGCTCCAATGTTTCTGAAATTTCACTCACATATCAAGGCAAGTGGTACCTGTAATGTGCCCAAGTTTCCTGTTTGTATCTTAAAAAATAAAAAAATGGGAGGCGTAACTGTATTTACCCCACTACTACCTATTTTTCTAAAATTAATTGCCACACAAGGCAAGCACCTATGTTTCTGAAATTTCACACACATAGGTCCCAAGGTACCTCCTACAATGTGGCAAAGTTTCATGTTTGTAACTTTAAAAATGACAAAGTTATAAGCATTCCTGGGTATTTATTAAAAAATTAATTGCCACAAAACGCATGCACCAATCTTTCTGAAATTTCTCACAGATAACTATCCCTAACCAGTCTACAATGTCCCCAAGTTTCATCCTTCTATCTTTAAAAATGAAAAAGTTATAGGCGTTTTTGTAAAACAATACTTGGCTATGGGAAAAAGCATTCAAAATGGCGTCCGATCCGGATCGGACATCTGGTCCGATCCGATCCGACCAGCCTCCGATCCGATCCGATCCGATCCGACCCCCCAGGTCCGATTCCGATCCGCTATCCGATCCGATCCGGAGGGTCAGTGCACATCCCTAATATATATATGGAATTGAATTGCCTGCCTTGGCATAGAATTCTGATATGTTCTACTTCATATTGAAGTCCTCCTTGTACCCTCTCCCTCTGGAAGGAAAACCTGGACTATGTCATCAGGGTCCAGAATACTCTGTTGAAGAATAAAGGGTTTGCTTCTTACCATAAACCAGTCCCCAAGTTCAGCTATAGCCACTTTGGTCATATCCCTCTGTATCATAAACTTCCTGGACCTAGAAGACTCTGCAGATCAATGGGAGGGATGCTGCTATGAGCTGACATCTTTATCACCAATCAGCCCCTACGTGGCTCCTTCTTCCCCTTCTTGAGAGTCTGGACCATGAACTGTGGCATCAGCTGCCAGGGGTCTGAAAACTCTGCTATAACTACCATATGTATTCCTGTTACAATTGTACCACTGCATGCATTTTAATTGAAAGCTGCTTTGGGAGCCAATCTTGGCTGAAAGGCAAGGTGTGGATGTAACTCACTGGTTGAGCACATGCCTTGCCTGCAGAAGGTCCTTGGTTCAAGCCTTGGCATCTTTAGGTAACACTGTCTGAACCCTGGAACGATGCTGACAGTCAATACAGACAATACTAATATAATTGGACCAATGGTCTGACTCAGCATAAGGCAGCTTCCTATGTTCCTCAATAAAAAATAAAATAAAGCTAAGTCACGACTAAGTCCCATCGAAAAGCCTTGGAACAAATGAGGTGTGACTAATTCAAGTCGAGTCGTGACTAACATTAATTGGATTGGGGCCAGTGAATGTATACAGTACTGTTTAAATATCAGGAGCAGATATTTTAGAAATGTTTTTTTTTCTTTTCTTCTTGTAATATATTGAGCACATTACTAGACAAATATAATTCACTCGAGTTTGTATATCAGTTTTCTTGGGAATAAGTCTGTATGTTCTTTATCCTCAGTCGTGTCAACAATGATAAAAAAAATAACTAGGGTGTTACGGAGCGATGCTTTCCATCTTTACAATAGGTTTCCTTTTCCCAAAGATGCAAATACAGGGTCTTCCCAAGTTTCTGAGAAGCCAAAGTAAATTCTCATTCTAGACTCAATTGCTGTATGAAGAAGAGAATGGGAAAAGAAAAACGGATTCCATCCCTAGAAATTGAGCAAGGTTATTTAAAACTTAGCTGCTAATGAGAATGCTCCATGGACCATGTACAAGCCATCCCCCCCAGGACATCCTTGCTGTGGTAGGTGGGCTCTCCCCTGCTAGCATCCATAGCTTCTCACTGATGTCTGCCAGGAGAGCTATTATAGTTCTAAGCGCAGCCTCCTCAGTGGGGCTGTGATTTTAAAGTTACTGTGTAATAGAGAGTATTACCATTTACCATATGATGTGATGGCCTTGTGTGTCAGCCAGGGACTCGTTTAATGTTATATATGGGTCAAATGAGCCAAAAAAGAGGGGAGAAAAAGGAGATTCAAGAACACTGAGCCTTTGAGCAAAAGGGGAAGGTTCCCTTATGGCAGTAGGCCAGGTTGCTTCTTCCCCCTCCCCCCTTTATTTGCTTTTGAAAATTGATTGAGCAGCATTTTAAAAAGTTAAGGAAAAGGAATTCCAAGGGCAGGGATATTTTCTGCTGAATCAGCTGCTTAGGTGCTCAGCCAATTTCCATGAGTTATTTTTATTTATATATATTTACTAATCCGTAGAGCCCTGTGCTTGTAATTTCTGGGTTACAGATTTCTTTGTATCTCGCGCTGGTGCAGCTATTAACTGCTTCCCTTCTCTGGATCTCCAACAGAAACTCAAAAGCAGAATATTTGGATATTCTTTTTAATAAGTCAACGTGCTGAATAAATCTTCTCATCTAAGTGACTAACTAGAAAACATTTTAATAGACTTTACAAAGTCACCTTACTGGGTTCAGTGTAGCAAAGATAATGGCCTAAATTCAAAGTACTGTAAATAACCAGAGAGAGGAGAGAGAGAGAGACAGACAGAGACAGAGAAAGAGAGAGACTTACATTATGACATTAAAATATTTGTATGTGTTTAATCTGGGTGACAAAGAAGTAGGCTGTGTTTTGTTCCTTGCATCCAACTAACTATATGGAAATGTGTCACTTTGGTTTTCTATAACCCTTAAATGGAATCAAGTAATGACTGTTTTCCACAATATGTTCCCTTACAGGAAGCCCCAGAGTTGTATATAATAAAGTGTATGTTTTGTGGGGATACTTCCAAAATTCTTTCCAACAACATGAGAGCTCTGAACTACCTGGTCTTATCTCTGAATTGGAATCATGTATCAGTGATTTTTTTTTTTATTTCCAATTTTTATACAAAATATTATGCAGTCTTCAAGTTTCTTCAGTTCCTTCATGCCTTCCTCTTCCCTGCATTTACTAATTGTGTGTGTGTATAAATAAAACATTTCTCAGAAGCTATCTTAATATGATTGTATGCATGGCTGTGCAAAGTTTGTTTTTGTGTGATGTTTACCAATGCGCAGAAACACATTGGACATAATTTTAACGCTGCAGGAAAAAATAAATCTTGATAGCAGTCATATGACATATTAGTCCTTGCCAATAGGATAACATTATCGGACCAAGTGCTTTACTCCTGTGCAACTACACCCAGATTCTTAAAAGCAATAAAGGGGGAAGAGGATAATAGAAACTTCACACAAGTCCAGTAATCCTTTCAAACCCATCTTGGTTTACTTATATAAACGACTGATTTCTTAGAAGCCAGAGAACCTGAGAAGTATGTTTCATGACAAAGATTGAATTACTCATTTCAGTGGGATGCCTGGGTTCACTTAATAGTAATGTTCCTATATGGCTAGTATTTGAAAGAGCTCTGAATAATTCCTGCTAATACTATAGGACAGGCTAGAAAAAAGGGGCTGAATATTAATCTTGGACAAATCACAGCACTTATCCCTTGAAATTAGTTTACATTACCAGGGGTTCTTTCCTGTCAATATTTCTTTATGTGAACTAATAAATTATAGTAAAGAAAATCTACAGAAGTGTCGGTAACATATAAACCTTCAAAAATCTTCCTGGAATGATTATAAAGGAGGAATAAATGGCACAACACAAGGCAACATGATGCAATCCTAGGATTTTCCTCCAAAGACTTCCCATAATTCTAAAAATGGTAATAATACTAATGACTTTGTTATTTAGTAGCCTCTGTTAATGAGATCTATGCTAATGAGATCTATCCATAAATGAGAAAATACTATCTTAACTCTGTTGTCATTTTAGATCCAGGTTTTATTATTTTGAATAAAAAGGAATTGTGCCAAGTTAAGAGACTCAACTGATCTCATGAAATAGAAGATTTGGAATGTTATCATCTACCCAAGATACACTGTGCCTCTTTATTATTTTACAAGCCATTTTTATTATCCTCACACATGACATTAAAGCAAATCTGCATCTGTTAAGGTGAATTTCATTTGTCATTCTTGGGTCTAACTGTTCCCTTGTTCTTTTCATGTATTGAAAAAATGATCCATTACACAACACATGGCAAATACTTATTAAGATTTATTTTATTTTTATTGTCTTGGCAACATTTGCTTTTTACCTCTGGTTATAAAATCTCAAATCTTCTCCAGTTTGGAACTTGACATCTACTAATAAAAGGGCAAAATGAAATACTAGCTAGAAAAGAAAGAGGGTTTATGTTAGGATCATATTTTGAGACAAATCACATGGAGGCATCCTGTGTTAAAGGAGTACATAATTTGAATTCATCTGCACTGAGCAATATCAACCAATGATTCTTTACAGGCAGATGTTTTGTGTACATGGATACACATGTATATAAGTCCTTCTGAAGAGGAAAAATGCACTAAGCCTGCAATCCTATATCGGGTTTCCTGGAGTAACCCTAAATCAATGAGACTTCCTTCTGCATAGAAATAAGATTGGACCATAACAAAATTACTTTAACCATAAAAATAGAGTATGACAAGTAAAAATTCTGGCACAGTTTTCTTCTTCTTAGAGTGTTGTTTTGACTTCTTAAATGTCTGAAATATGAAAAACTTATTTTCAAAGGATACTGTTGTAACTGTAAAGTCAATAGCAGATTAAAATGGTCTGCAGAACTGGAAGTGACAACTGAAAATCATAGTGCTAAAATTAGAAGCTGCTTATTTATTTATTACACTTATATCCCATCTTTCTTCCATTGTGGAAGTCACAGAAGCTACCTGTGGTTCCCAGGTGGTCTCCCCTCCAAGCAGTAACCAGACCCAGACCTGCTTATCTTCAACAAGGTGGCTGCCTCATGTGTCTTCAGACCATGCCCTGGGACCACACTTCTCAACTGCTTGTTGTAAACCTGCCTTTTTTCCCCTTTTCTTTTTTCTGGATTGGTCAGTGTATATATTTTGTCCATGCAATTTGAAGGTTTGCAACTAAGCAGTAGAAACCACAACAACTCACCTGGCATGTTCTTGTGCCTTTAACATCTGCTTAATCTGTAGCAAGCAGCAGCTTCATGGCTCGGAAACAGACACTGGCTCAATTCGGACGACACAATAAACAACTGGTGTGGGGGAAACAATCATCAGTTGTTTTGACTATTGTGTCATCCGAATGCTGCCATAGTCAACTCAGCGCTGATCCTCATCCATACCACAGTTGATTATTTATTACCATGTTGTGTGGGGAGTACCCCCTAGGTTTAGGGTTAGTCAACCCACCATTGACTATCGTGTCATCCGAATTGAGCCATTATCTCTTTGCTGTGCCAAATAGGTGCCAGTTCAAAAGTTGGCAGAATGATGGTGGCGGTGATGGACTGGATTCAAGAATTGTATTCAGGAAAGGTTCCTCCACTCCTGAGAACAGCAGGCAAAAAACCAATTTCATTTATTTTTACATCTAAATTCAACAGCTGTGTGAGCCCAAGGTCTGAATTCTATTTCAGAGAAAGTCTTAGGGACCAAGTTCCAATGGTGGGTAGGCCCAGTCAAAACAGGGCAGATCAAAAGGCAAAAAGTGCAGACCCAAAATACCAACATGTTCTTACTGCCAGTTACTAAGTCTTAAGCATGACTTTGGAACCTTTAGAATGGGGGAAAATGTGTCTAAAAGCTGGGAAACTACCAAATGATTGGTAGTTAAGGAAAAGATGTGAGGCCAGGGGAAGGGGGCACCACCATCTAGGCGGTCTGAGGAGACCAGATTGGGACTCCAGGTAGGCCAGATTTGGCCCATGGGCCTGAGGTTCTGTACCCCTGCCATAAAGGATCAGGTTCATATTCTGGAGGTGCTCATTGATTGATCTAGTAAATGTAAGGGGGACATGTAACAAACACTCAAACGTTCATTATGTTCTTCTCAGCTTCTCCCCCAGATTTGCATAGGGGATTTCCAAGTAATGCTACAATATTCTTCCTATGTTCTTATAATTTTATTAAGTTGCCTGGATAAAATCACATGGGCAGTCAAATTACAGAATACCGGGAAAAGCTGAAGTGGAGCAATGTTTCGCTAGAGACTCCATAGCACATTAAGCACTAAAACCGGCAAGACATTAACATTCCAGTGCGTCATTTTTTGACAAAGAACTTAATGAGGACAGAAAATAGCACAACATTAATCCATTTCTGTGTCAAAGCCCGTAATGTAAATGAGAACTGGTACAAGTTTTCTTGCCCATTCATGTCACCCACTTCAGACTGTTAGACATGTCATGATCTTCTGCAGTTACCTGAGCACAAAGTCACATAAACTATTAGCTTTCAAGTCAAATTGTGCTGTTGGCAGTGGGTCCAGTTAATTGAAACTGCAATTTCTACTTCACTAAAAATAGGCAAATATAATGAGATACAATGTGCTGAGCAATTTGAATTCAGTCAACAGTAATAGATATATCACAGTTACGTAATAAAGAATTTGAGCTTAACTCTTGGCTGTTTCTTGACTTCCAGCTTCATTTTCTGTCCTTCAGATGCCTTTATCCATGCCTCAGTATTTTTCATCTTCTTCCAAGCTTTGGGTTAACTTGTATATGAGTACAACACAACTCCATATGACACCACTTATGCTAATGCTTTTATGTGGGATGGAACCATAATTTAAAAATAGACTGCATGGCTATGTATCACAGCAATGGAGGATTCAAGGTTATTCCAGTATATCACAAAGACAATTCTGCTTAAGTCCTACAGGATTACAAACCCAGGGCATGTCAGTGAAACTTTCACTTGGTTAAATCAGCTTACTTCCCTTCAGTAGTTCCTAATGCTTTTGTAACGATGATAGAAATCCAAAATACTTACGTTTTAAAACTGAATGTCAGCTTTCTGTGAGAGTTTAGCATTGTGGGGGGACCCCAATTTTGCTAAGATTTCAAGTAATATTTCTTGATTCCTTTCTTCAGCTCTTTGTTCTGGGACATTAGATATGGAATTTAGACATTATGTACAGTGAAACATCTTAATTTGCAATGGGGTGGGTCATTTTGGAGAATTGTGTATGTGTACGTGTGTGGGGTGGGGTAATTTTTCAGAGAATTCTCAAAAACCAGAACTACTCCGTTGGGATAAGTTTCTCCATCATCAATGACCCTGTATTTTTTCAGTTCCTTTCCTTCCTTCCTTCCCTGTAACTTCCCTATGATTCCCCAAACTAAGAAGTTGTGGGGTGGCAGTTTGAGATGGCTTGCAGAAGTTGAATGCTCTCCCCAATTTTCCAGGTTTCTGCAATGGAGGCTTCTGGGTATGCACAAACCCTTCATGAGCAAACATGAAGTCTGTGGGGGGAAGGCTGTCTTCACGGTGCTTGGTTGGTGCCACTTCCCTCCTCAAACCTGTGCGTTTTCTATCCTGAGGTAGCATTGGGTAGTCCCGACACTGAGGAGGGAGCGCGGGGCTTCTGGGTGGCCATCCGGGTCCTGGAGTCACCCCCACCCTCTTCCTTGTGGAAGGCAAACAATTGCTGGTCGCCTTCCACCAGGCTCCACCCCGGGTTGGCAGCAGAGCAATGTTATATGACAGAAGAGCCATGTTGATGTCACTCCCTTTGAAAAAGTCAGAGTAAATCCCAGACTATTTCAAAACGCAGCATCACAGAGAAGCCCTGAACAGTGGCTGTGAACCTGTGCCTGCGTCATCTCACCGACTGGGCACAGATCCATCGCCACCATGGGGCTTTCCTGTGTGTAGACAGCCCCCAGGAAATTCAGTTTAAGATATAATGTAAAGCCCATGTCATCACAGGCACTAGAATGAGAATGATTGGATGAAGATATGTTTGGCCATTTCCCTTGTGATTGGAACAACTTCAGGGGACATTTCCTTCCTTACCTCCCTCTTACTCTCTCAACTTTTTAATTATGTCTCGCATCAGCTTCCCTTCAATGAGCACCACAATAATATGACCACTTCCCACTATGGTCATCATCACACGCATGGTTTTAAGCACACCCACCTCGACTTTGCTCCACTTCTTCAGTGCTGGACTCGCATGACGTCGTCCCCGTCGTACTGTTTTCTCACCCTGATGTCGCAGTTTTTAGTTTGTTTCGATTTATCCCTGAATGGGCAAAGTCTGGAAACACAAATATTATTTATTTATTTTATTATATTTGTATACTGCCCCATAGCCGAAGCTCTCTGGGCGGTTTACATAAGATTAACACAGTTAAAAACAATATACAGAAATGAAAACAGCAAAACCATACAATATTTACACACATTTAAAACCACTATAATAACTTTAAAAAGCTATAAGCACAACAGGCACAAGCTGAGGTACCGCAGCAATACCAAGCATGTGTAAATCAAAATGTTAGACTTGCATAGGAAACGGAGGGGGAACCCGCAAAAGCAACCCGGGGGGGGGGGGGAATGTAGGTGTGATAAAGACCTATATAAGGCTAAGAAAGTTTCAGCAAGACAATAACAATGACTCCTCTATACTTTGGGTCACTCTCCCATTTATTATAGGCTTCAGAAGATGGTTGTTTATTGCCTTCTTCCTTTTCTTTCCACCTACCTGGCTGCAAGATCACCATTTCAAATTTTATTGCAAAGGGAGGCATCTGTTGGAATGGCACTTGTAATGAAAGGCTTCTCTTCATCTAGCCTTTACATTTGTCCTGCCGTTGTATGGATTCCAGTTTTGCACTGTATTTAACTGACTGCATTAACTAATGCTGACAACTGATAGTATTCTAATAGAGACTGCTGGTGGGACAATTGGAGCGTTAGTGTTAGTGAAATTCCTGTTCTTACTATAAACTAATGGAAGCAACAATGGAGTCTTGGGGTACCTCATACAGCATAGTGCAAGCCTGCCATTAGATCACTTATTTAGTTAATAGCTACCATTGCATTGGCTGCTGTGGTCAATGAGGGTAGCCAGTCAGCAACTGTTGCAACTCTACAATCGTCTCTTCTCTGTTTTGATCAGAACAGGAATTGCAATAGTCCCCTTTGATTGGAACATGTTGGTAGCCAGCAGATAGTATGCCACCGCTGATATCAACACTAGAGTTATTCAGGGGTTGACAGCATAACCCTATGCCTGCAAGTTACACTTAATTCATTGGGGTCAACTCCCATGTAACCATGGAAAGGATTGCAGCCTTGGAACTGTTATTCCACTTTGGATGTGGCATTGTGTGTTTAAAACATATGCTGTTCAAACATCCATGACTGAGGCATTATAAATTATGCACACAAATGTAGACAAACAGATGAACAGATCCTACATATGACTAAAGTATTTCAATAGGCAGTAAGCAAACTTGTAGCCAAACAAATCAGAAAGTGTTATGACACACCTCTATCCTGAAAATAGGCTAAGTTGGATTATCAGTCAAAGCTATGGAGAAGAATGAGGAAGGAAAAAACACATTTTTTTTGTTTTCGACATTTCTACTTCTAGTAGGCACAGCTAAAGTAAATGAAGCTCATTTTTTTAAAACTCAGGAACCAAAACAATGAATAAAAAGAAAGAACATTCTGTAGTTACACATTATTATAGTTTCAAAGCCAAAAGGGCAATAGACATTTACATTATAGACAACATTAGCAAGCTCTGGACATCTGTTCATGTGCCCTTCTGCATTTTTCTTTTCTTTTTCCAAGGCTGCCTCTACAAGAGGCATTTAAAGCTCTTTCAAGGCGCATTAAAAATTTTACCTCTACAAGAATGGAGTGCAAATTGGGCGTAGAGGCGCATTTTCTCTCCGATTATGCGCATTATCGAATGCGCATTAAATAGCAAGTTTTATTTTGCTCCGGCCGTTAACGCGCATTTTGACTATGTGAACAAGCGATTCTCCGCATTAACTACTTGTAAAGTGCATTTGAAACAACTGGTAAGGTCACCTGTTGAGTGCTCAATTACCTCCTGCATACAAGCATTTACGATAAAGCGCTTCCGAGAAGATGCGCATAATCGGAGGAACACGCGTCAAACGGAATCCATCTACAGGGGGCCCTAGTGTCCTCGCTATTAATTGCTGAGTTCTAGCTTCCTGGAAACTTGCCATCTGACATTAGGTTTTGTGCCATCCTACAGATAGGTAAAATACCTTATTTCTATCACGTACGCATACATTAGTAAGTGCTTGGCAAACTTACAAATACAATGTGCTACACAAGTTTTAACATGAAGGGGCAGCTAAAGTTCTGAAGGAAAGAAAGAAGCAGTCAGGCACCCTCCATAACATCTAGATAAATACTACTCCAGCTGAGAGACTGCTTCCCTTCTTCCTTCCTCCTTCCCACCAACTACTACCACTATTGAGGCAGGAGCCCTTCAACTGTGCTTATATCCAGTTATTATATCAGGTCCCAGTATTTAATTGTAACTTTTATTTTAGTTGCTTTAAATTGTTTTTATGTTTTTTTGTGTTAATGGTTTTATATTATACTCTTATTATGTTGTAGTTTTGACTCGTAATTTTTGTCAGAGCTATGGCTTTTGGGTGGTATAGAAATAAATAAATGGGTCTGCTAAAGTGGGTCAAACCACACATTTCATTAACTAAAATACAATTATGTAGTTCATGAAACAGGAGAAGGTATGTGATGGGGGCAGGATCCAGGAGCATATAAGTGCCAAATTACATGTTATGTTAAACATGCTTTTTAAAAAAATCTTCATGTGTTTAACGCTATCTGCTTTTTCAGGAAAAAGCCGTGAAGGGGCCCGATAAAGATCAAGAGTATTGTGTGCAAGGTGGGTGGGTGGAGCATTATATCATTTTCTTCCTTACACAAGCTTGCAATGAAAAATCTCTTCCAACAGCTATTTGATTCTGAAGGTGCAGTTAAGAGGTATCGTTAGGAAAGAGACAAAGTCTGGTGCTAGTTGACATGTGTATTTTATTTCACTTTAAAAGCTCAACGTTTCGGAAAATATCCTTCCTCAGGAGCTGTGTATCCACACACATTGCTTAAAAAAAATTAAGAACTTTTTCAGAATAAAACTCCTTCAGTAATTTTCTTTGAAGGCTGAGTTCTCGCTGCGAGAACGCAGCCTTCAAAGAAAATTACTGTAGGAGTTTTATTCTGAAAAAGTTCTTAATTGTTTTAAGCAATGTGTGTGGATACACAGCTCCTGAGGAAGGATATTTTCCGAAACGTTGAGCTTTTAAAGTGAAATAAAATACACACGTCAACTAGTACCAGACTTTGGGCCGATCTACATACGAGGTTTTTGACGTTTTATAAGGGTTATGAAAACTCTTTGGGTAGGGTGACCAGATAAAATCCAGGTCAAGGCTCATGTAACTTTAACAGTTGTAGAGAAAAGGGAATTTCAGCCAGAGTCATTTGTATGCAATTAGTTCCTGGTGAAATTCCATCTTCATCACAACAGTTAAAGGTGCAGGCACTATACTAGAGTGACCATATACAAAAGAAGGCAGGGCCCCTGCAACTTTACCTGTTGTGATGAAGAGGGAATTTCATCAGGAACGAATTGCAAACAAATGACACTGGCTGAAATTCCCTTTTCTCTACAACTGTTAAAGTTACCTGGATTTTATCTGGTCACCCTATCTTTGGGCCACATGACGCACTCCCTATAATGTTGTATATCTGAGGTTTTTTAAAACTCCCTTCAGTTATATACAACGGTTTCACTTTTAATAAATCATTTTAAGTAAAATAATGTGTCCTTCCTTACCATTTGTGATTCCTGGGGGCAGTGCTTCATTGACCGGATCCCAAATGCTTAGCAGTTGATTGGTGGGGAAGAAAGAGGAAGTGGGTGAGTGAACTACAATACCCACAATGCCTAGCCCTATACTCGCTAGGGTATGACAGAGGAACAAAGGAGGAAGAGGTGACTGAACTACAACCCCCACAATGCCTTGCCCTAAAACGAAAGAGAAAGAGACAGGGCAGAACAGCGTGTGACCGCACACACCGCTTTAAAAACTGAAGACTGTTCTCCTGTAATGTGAGTACTCAGTAATGTGGCCTAAGACGTTTTAGAACACACCTATTTGGAATGTTTTAAAATACTTTTTAAAACGTTCCAAAGGACTGTGTAGATCGGCCCTTTGTCTCTTTCCTACCGGTCTGCATTGGTGCTACACCCTGCGTAACATGGCAGTTAAGAGGTATACCAGATGAGATTTCATTGAGCTATCATAACAAATGTCCATTTCTAGAAAGAGGCAACAAAATAGGCTGGTAAGCTACTCAGTATCTGCCTTCTGGTGCACCAGCTGAGGTGGCTCATCTGTCCCTCATCTGCCACTACAGAGTTACTCAAGAACCACCTTATCCTGAGGCAAGAAAAGATCTGGCTTTCATAAAGTGTTTTCCCCCTTCCAGCTTGTCTTTATTATTTCATATATATGCTTTGAGAAACTGCTTTGAGAAACTTCTCAGATAAGCTGTATGTAAATACCTTAAATAATCATTTTAAAAGAACTGTGCTACAATGAGACGTATTAGTATGGCAGGAATTGCAAGTATATAGCCTCATCCTGCCCAGCAAGATGCATCTGCTGCATGAAAGCCTGGTTTGATCTCCTGCAGTATGGGAAAGAAACAGAAGACCTCCCTAATCATACATGGGCAATCCAGTAGGTATATGATATTGGGAGGAAAAGAAAAGGTAGATATTATGGTGACCTTGAAATAGTTTCAGGAGGAGGTGAAACATGAGAGCTTCTTAAGATGGACTACTGATAAGGATTTTTTTCTCTAATGGGCAATGAGAGAATGAGACAACAAGGGAGAAAAGTGTGTGTGTATGTATACATAGGTGTGGTGTATGTGTGCAAATGCCCCCATCACTCTACCATTACTGCTCAAATTATAGGAGCAAAGACTGGGGTGCCCTACATGGAATCCAAAAGTCCGATCTCAGACTCCTCCTAATTTTAGTCAAAACTGTAGTCTTCTAAAAGCAGCAGTAAAGGGGCCATGCCATGTCTGCCAACCCGTAATTCAAGCACTGAATATGGGTGGAACTTTAATGATGGCTTGAGTTAACAATTCAATGCTGAATTACAGACCATGTTTCAAAGATCCCCTCTAGATGGATTCCGTTTGACGCCTGTTCCTCCGATTATGCGCATCTTCTGGGAAGCGCTTTATCGCAAATGCTTGTATGCAGGAGGTAATTGAGCGCACAACTGGTGGCCTTACCAGTTGTTTGAAATGCGCTTTACAAGTAAATGCGGAGAATCGCTTGTTCACATAGTCAAAATGCGCTTTAACGGCCGAAGCAAAATTAAACTCGCTATTTAACGCGCATTCGATAATGCGCATAATCGGAGAGAAAAAGCGCCTCAACTCCCGATTTATGCTCCACTCTTGTAGAGGTAAAAATTTTAATGAGACTTCAAAGAGCTTTAAACGTCTGGTGTAGAGGCAGCCAAAGTTGGTATACTGCACCCCACAGACTCACACAGAATCTGCCATCCCCCCACATCTATGTTTTATTTAAACAAAGCCTCCTCTGGGCTGTGTCAGACTATGGCCTCTCTCTCCTCAGGCCAAGAGCAATGGATTCTGCCCTCAACCACTTCCTCGCTCCTCCCACAACCCACTCAGGTTGAATCCAATACTTCTTAGGTCCTTTCTGCACCAGCCGTTTTTTGAGGGGCTGCCCCTGCCTGCTCACGGAGAGTCCGCATGACTCACAGAGCACCCCGCAAGTAGGCATGTGTCAGCCCTCCATTTTCCCGGGAGTTCAGGGAACACTATTATCCTGGTTCGTTCCCTGCTCCCAGGAGGGAAGCGAGATGGGCGGCTGGTATGGCCGCCCATCCTGGGCACAGCCGCGCTTACCCGCGAGTAAGTGCGGCTGCACTGATGGCCATGGAGCTGTACTGCGCAGCTCCAAGGCCAGCACCTCTGCAGATTTTTTTTTTTTAAAAAAATGGCTAGCATGACTTGTGGAAGCCCAGGAGAAGCCCGGGCCGCCACATTGTGGTGCAGCCTCATCGCACCAAACCCAGAAGTGGCTACTTCCAGGGCCCCATCTTGACAGTGGCACGTTGGCGCTAGGATGCCTTGGAACCTCACACTCGTACTCCTTCCTGGCATCTGCATGGGAAGGAGTGCAAGTGCGGAGTTGCTGCCTCCACCACACTGAACACCGGGGAGGAGAGAGAATGGAGCAGCCAGAAGGGGAGGAAGGGAGGGACACGAATCGGCTCACATCCCTCTGGCTGCCGCATTCCTCTCCCCTCCCCAGTTCTCGGCGCAGCGGCGGCAACTCTGCACTCGGGAGGAACGGTGCAGCCAGAGGGAGGTGAGAAGGAGGTGAGCTGCTTTGGGCGCCATGCGTCCCTCTCTTCCTCCCCCTCCGGCTGTGCAGGCTCCGCAGGAAAAAAAGGTCAGGGTAAGTGCCTGACATTTTTACAGCGGAGTTTAAGGATTTTGGCCCTGGATGGCTTCGGAGTGGCAGCTGCGTCATGTGCATCACCTGCTGCCACTCTGAAGCCACTGCGGGGAAAAGCTCCTGACTAGAGGTACCCCGGGTTTCCCCGCTTCCTGCCCTCTCCGCCCCTATGGTGTGGAAAGGGCCTTACATATTGGTGCAGGCCAGACTGACCTCAACTGGGCACATGGTCACAGATGCCACTGTGTACACACACCAGCCTGGATGTAGGTGTGTGTGAGAGAGAAATCATACTCTCATACTCTTCCAAATTAGTAGCTAAGGAGCATACTCGTAACAACAAGTATGGGAACAACCCTCTCTACCCTCTCTACCTGCAGCAATCTTGGTCTCTTCCAAAGAAAAAGATGTATAAAACTGGAAATATTAAGTAGAATGCAATAGCCTGAGCCTGTATGGCATGAGCAGTCATAATTACCCCCACCCCTCAAACAACCATAGATTTAAGTTAAAAGGCTACTTGTGTCCGTGTGAGACAAGGGATGAAGTATCCAGTGTTGCTTGACAGAGAAATGGCAGGCAGCAGCTGCGCCCGGTAACAAGGTGAACAGCCTCTCTGTCTGTGAAGTAAAATAAAAATAAAGACACAATAAAATCTATCGTAGTTCCCACTTCCTGCAAGCCTACACTAATAGCTTTTGCCTCCTGAGATCAGCCAATAAATATACTGCAACAGAGAGGTCAAACTTATATACAAAAATGGCTGCTTGTCTGATCCCAATGCTTTTCATTCTCCCACACCTCGCTTTGCAACGGTCAACAAGAGGGGTTGGCAGGCGCATCTCGCCTCAGTCCTCTTTCCCCCCCTCCTGAGTAGAAGCATGTGTTTCTTGGGGCAGCTTTGGATGTTACACAGAAGTGTGTGTGTGGCCTGATCTACACTAAGCAGGACATAGTGGTATGAAAGCAGGAGCAGTGGAAGTCAGAATTTGTGTGTTCTTAGAGAACAATGCTAGAGACAATTATTTAATAGAAGAGAACGAAAAATGATGAATGTTTATTCTTAGAACAAAACTGAAACACTAATAGAATAAAGAACATAATACAAACATGTCTCTAACTGATTAATTATCTGATTCTGTGCTGCGCTCCTCCCTTATTTATTTATTTATTATTACATTTGTATACCGCCCCATAGCCGAAGTTCTCTGAGAGGTTTACATAGGATTAAAAACAATTAAAAACAATATACAAAAATTAAAACAGCAAAAACATACAACATACACACAATCTGTACATTTAAAAACCACTTCAACACTTCAAAAAACTACAAAAACAAAACAAAACAAACACAGGCTCCTCAGATATTGCCAAATGCCTGAGAGAAGAGGAAAGTCTTGACCTGGCGCCGAAAAGATAACAATGTTGGCGCCAGGCGGGCCTCGTCGGGTTGACAGGCTGAGTTTCTTACACACCTGATGTTGATCACATCTAACAACTACTGCTTTATAGCAGTATTGAAGTGCACTGACAACTGTTGAGGGCCATTGACACATACCATATACCGCTATATCCTGCTTGCTGTGGCTCCGGCCTTTTATATGCCACTTTCATACTGCTATATCCTGCTCGGTTTAGCTCTGGCCTGTGTGTTGTGTGTGTGTTTGGGAGATGATGCATAAAACCAGGCTGCCCCTACTATTAGGCAGAGTGAGGCAGCCGCCTCAGACAGCAGATGTTGGAAGGGACCAGCAATGAAGTGTTGGACAACAGAGCTGTATGTGCTATGTAACCTGTCAGCTGCCCCATTACAATGTGTTGAAGCAGAATGCAACTGCTTCAAAATCACTTGTCATCCTTTTTTTCTAATGGATTCAGAGATGTAAACCTCAATGCTATATACATTTGCCCATGTGTAAACCCCATTAAAAACAGTGAAATTTACCTCTGACTAAACATGCATAGGATTGCTCTGTAACAGATATTGTGAAGGAACCTCAATCTAACTGACCCCAGTCACTTGACCAAAGTGACTCCATTTTGAGTAATGCCCCCCCATTCTGTGTTCTCTTTGTCTTTCTCATAAAATAGCTTCGATGTAGCTGAATGCAGACCGCAGCAACAGACCAAACCATATAAGGAAAACACCTGGGGTGCTATACTGTTATGCTGCGCGCGCATCATCCTGTTGTATGACATGCTCTTTCCTGTTTGCTTGAAATGTATAAGAGACTGGGTCACCCAAAGGGGGGGGGGCTGCAGTCTGTGGAACGATTCCAGGCTGTGGTCTTTGCTAGCAAATAAAGGCTATCTGTTTGAAATTTGAACTTTGGATTGGACTCCGATTAATTACTGTAACATTTTGGTGCATTGGCCGGGAAACATCCCTCACTGGGAGACCCGTTTAATCGGAGGACCCTACCAGGGAGATTTCCCCCGCTTCCGCTTGGTTCCCCACGGCCCACGGCCGGCCGTGGTCCTCCTTGGGAGCGCGCCTCCAGCCTTTAGCTAGTGCCCATACAGGTTCTGCGGCAGGTCCGGGGACAGTGCGGAACAAAAACGGACCGAGCGGAAGTTCAGTGCAGATACCCTTCTGCCCGGCGCCGGGACACCTGAACCAGGCAAGTATAAGGGGAAGCTTCCTATTCTGTTCTGTATCAGCCGACTCAGTAGAGTCGAAGGAGGGCCTGATCAACCCTCGTAACTGGAAACGCGCGTTCTGTCTGTACTGACTGACTCAGTAGAGTCGAAGGGGGAGCCTGATCATCTCCCCGTAATGGTGAACTGTTTCTGTTTCTTTGAACTGGGAGGTCTGGGAGGACGGGTGTCGTCCTGGATGTCTGATGTGTGCATGACTGCCTGATTTCCATTGCTGACCGTTGGGCAGTCGCCCTGGGACGCCTCTGGGTGTCTTGAATTGCCGGCAGCGTGGGCTGGTAGTGAAGAGACTGTATTCCTCTGTATCAGCCGCCTGACTCCCCCAATCCCTATAGTCAGACGGTTCCCTGTCAATTTGACTGCCCTTCTGTGTACTGTCTGTCTGGTTGATTATATTGTGCATTAGTCAGGAAAAAGATGGGGGGAGGTTCTTCGACCCCACTGAACCTGATGATCAAACATTTTAGTGAAGTTTTTAATCTGACTAAGTGTAATGTAGATGCTATGGAAGCTAAGATTGGCCCCCCAAGGTATTTTCTCTGAGCCCTATATTTCCCGAGTTTATAACCTTGCCATCATAGAAAGGGGGGGGGCCCTCAGTTCAGAGGACAATCCATGCACAGAGAGCTAGTTGAAAGTAGCCAAACACCCCCCACCATAGGCACGAAAAGTTGGCCGAAGATGCAGCCCTTATTATGATGAACCAAGTAAAAAAGGACCCCAAGACTGCCACCTCCTGATGTCCCAGACATCCCTAGGTCCGGACCAGACATCCTGGCTCCCTCTCCAATGTCCCAAGGCTCCACTGCCCAGCCATCAGCCGTCACCTCTGCACCTGTAGACCCACTTCTTTGTTTGATGTGAGAGTCGAGAACCTGACCCGCCTGTTAGAGACACTTAGTCCCGTGAATTCCGGACCCCGCTATTCCAGTCGGCTCCACCTCAGAAATTTGGCCGCTAACACAGGCACCGAGGCAAAAATTCTCCCTGTTGATGAGAGTCCCACCATTGTTCCTGCCGTCACCAACCCTGCCACGAATGTGTCCACGTACCAGACCTACGTCCCCTCTCCTACTGAACTCCAGAACTGAATTCCTGAATTCCCGAACTGAACTGCCTGAATTGAACTGAATTCGTGAATTGAACTGAGCTCTTAAACTCCTGAAATGAATTGAACTGAACTCCTGAACTCCTGAACTGGAAGAACCACGGACCCTCTTATGAAGAAGAGCCTGAGAAGTTTGTATACATGATTGAGGATGTAATAACTGCCCATAATCCAACCTGGACTGACATTCAACAACTCATGGGTTATTTCCTGACTTCCGAACAAAGACTAGTATTGCAATATGTAGCCGGATCATGGACTTTGTTGCCTTAACCCAACCTCTGTATAATTTTCTGAAAAGTAATCAGTCAGAGTCTTGTCCCCAAATGTGAACTGAAGAAGCCCTCTCAAGCCTCTGAGATTTGAAGACTGCCCTGACCAGCCCACCAGCCCTGGCCCTACCAGACATTTCCAAGCCTTTCCACTTGTATGTATCTGAGCAAGAAAGGGACTGCCGTCGGAGTCCTAACTCAGCGCATAGATTCTGCATGCCTACTCCTGACTGAGGCCATAAAGCTCACATATGGCCAAGCCATTGAAGTGCAATGAAAGCGCTGCTTGAAACTCATGGGCCTAGATAGATGACCAATTCCCAACTCGTAAAGTACCGTGCTCTGCTGTGTGAGAACCCAAACGTGCACGTGAAAGATTGTGCCACTCTGAACCCTGCCACCTCAATGCCTCTGCCTGAAAACCCTGTCCATGATTGCCAGGAGGTTATGGAAACCGTGCATTCCAGTCAACCTGATCTTAAAGACACTCCAATTCCTGAGAGCGTCGTCCTGTTTACAGATGAAAGCAGTTTTGGTCCGAAATGAAACCAGATACTCTGACTATGCAGTAGTCACTGAAAATGAGATTCTACTGGCAGAGTCCCTGCCCCCAGGCACGTCTGCCCAGAAAGCAGAACTAGTAGTGCAAAAGAGAAGCAGTTTTGTCATACCTGATTTTTCAAGTCCATGAGGCACTATACCAAGAGCGAAGATTCTTAACTGCTGAGAGAAGAAACATCGTCCATTCTACAAAAATTCAGAAACTCCTCCAGGCTGTTTGAAAACCAGCAAAAGTAGCTGCTATCCACTGCAGAGCGAGACCAAAAAAGAAACTACAGCGAAGCTGTTTCCTGTCAGCGTTAGTTATTACACTGAAACCACATCCTTCCACCAGAGATGTGCCTTACACTGAAGAAAAGAAGGGAAAAAAAAGAAAGAAGGAAGCACTGAAGCCAGAATTAAGTCTGGCCAGAACATCTGTTTTCCAGAAGATGCATCATATGTGTAAAGAACAACCCAAGAAAAGGGCCAGTCCCAGCCGTCCCTTCCAAGTTGTTCAATTAGACTTAACAGGTATGCCACCAGCTGCTGGTTCTCTGGCTGGGTGGAAGGCTGGCCTGCAAAAGCAGAAGCTCAAAAGAAGTGACAAAGCACTTATTAGAAAACCTGATACTTCGCTATGGGATGCCCAGGCAGATAAACAGTGACAACAGAGCAGCCTTTCAAGCAGAGGTCACTGAGAAACTCTCCAAAAGCCTTACAAGTAGACTGGAGTATATGTCAAAAGCTATAAGGAAGATCTTTTAAGAAAAACTTGGGATGGCCCCTCCACAGTTTTACTGACTACTCCTACTGCCTTAAAAGTTGAAAGAAACCCCATAGCTGTGTGAAAGCAGCAGCAACCACTACAGACCAATGGCAAGTTGCCAAGCAACCCCGACTGAAAATGATGCAGAAGAAATTGCCTACGTCGCTGGATGCGACGGGAGAAGCCTCCCCAGGGCCAGTGCCCGAGGGAGCGAAATGACTGGGGGCGCTGCATCCCTTCCCATCCCGGATAGAGGAAGTGGACACCGCCCGAAGACTCCTGAAAGACTTTCAGTATTAATGCTCCTATTAATCCTTGCCCCTGCCTCAAGTGATGTCACTCCCTGTCAGTCATGTATCCAGACTGTCAAATTGCATAACCAGATCAAACAGATGCTCATTTATCAGAGTAGGCTCCAGTGTAAGGGCAAAGTGCAACCGTGCACTTTTCAGAACGTCACTTACTCCGCCTGCACACAGGACAGTGCCATCACTTGTTTCAACCCAAAAGAAACCCCAGCCCAGTGGTATCTAGAAGTCAGGGATGGTCAGAAATGGGGAACCCTGATCCAGAATTGCCCCTGAAAAGTCCCACTACCCAGGTGCCCATAACAATAGACCCTTGCCGCCATGCCAAGTGGCCACAGTCCTGCGGGGACCTGAGCAGGGAGAGAGAATACACACATAATAGCAAGTATATTTGTCCCCAGAGACCCCAGTGGACAGGGGACAGTATTACAATGAATGTCCCTATTAGAATTGTGTATGATGGGCCACGTGAGAAAAAAGAACACGAGAGAATCCACATGCCAGCCTCACCAAAGCTCCAGTCCTGAGTTCCTGCACCGCCCAGAGATGTAATTTAGTAATTTTTCACCTTTGCTGAGACTGTAGCTAGCTCCCTCAATATCAGTAACTGTTATGTATGCAGAGGTACCCAATTGGGGGACCAGTTGCCATGAGAGGCAGCTGGGTTGAATGTTGGCCAACCATATAGCGAAACCAGAGATCCAAATCCTCACAGCCAGTGGATGTTAGGGGACACCGTTGTGGGTCAGTGGTGTCTCCAGCGCCTACACCCATCAGCCCCCAAGATTAGAGAACCCCCCTGTGAATCACTCACCACCCTGAATGGCTCCGAAATCTCCTACTGGCCAAATCAGTCTGTAATTCCCAACAATCAGTTGTGGCCAGCGAGTTTCCAGTCCCGAATAAACACCACCCAAAGTCAGAGCTCTAGTTGGCCGGCCCCCAAGAGATTGTATTGGATCTGTGGGCAGTATGTTTATTCTGAACTCCCTGGGCCCTGGGCAGGCACTTGCACCCTAGGAGAGATCCGCCCCTCCTTCTTTCTGGTTCCCTTGTCAGAAGGTGTGCGTCTGGGCCACCCAGCGTACAACAAGCGCAGCATATCCCCTAATGTTAAAATTGGGGACTGGAAAGATGATGAATGGCCACCTGAGAGGATTGTTCAGTACTATGGCCCAGCCACCTGGGCACAAGATGGTATGTCGGGGTACAAAACCCCCATTTATATGCTTAATAGAATTATACGTTTGCAAGCAGTGCTAGAACTAATAACCAATGAAACTGCAAGAGTACTGAATGTCCTCTTGACTATTTGCTTGCTACTGAAGGCGGGGTATGTGGAAAATTTAATACTAAGCCTGCTCATGTTCCTGTGCAGACTTGGAAAAGATTTGAATAGGCAGAAAGACTGGGATCCTGGTTCACATGGATGGGAAAACTAAAAGGGATTACAGCGATAGTTGTTGTAGGACTCTTGCTTTGTATCCTCTTGCCCTGTTTAATGCCTTTATTGTTACAGAGCTTTCGCGGAATGGTGGAACAGATAGCAGACCGGCGCACGGCTGTCCACTTAATGGCTTTGCGCGACTACCACCCTGTGCCTATGGCAGATGAAGATAGTGAAACTCCTTAGTAATTAACAAAGGAGTTTCAAAGGGGGGAATGTGAAGGAACCTCAATCTAACTGACCCCAGTCACTTGACCAAAGTGACTCCATTTTGAGTAATGCCCCCCCCCATTCTGTGTTCTCTTTGTCTTTCTCATAAAATAGCTTCGATGTAGCTGAATGCAGACCGCAGCAACAGACCAAACCATATAAGGAAAACACCTGGGGTGCTATACTGTTATGCTGCACGCGCATCATCCTGTTGTATGACATGCTCTTTCCTGTTTGCTTGAAATGTATAAGAGACTGGGTCACCCAAAGGGGGGGGCTGCAGTCTGTGGAACAATTCCAGGCTGTGGTCTTTGCTAGCAAATAAAGGCTATCTGTTTGAAATTTGAACTTTGGATTGGACTCCGATTAATTACTGTAACAATATGACAAGCCTTGTAGAATTCTCTGGACATAAAAGCTATTGGAATTAAATTAAATAATATTCTGATAAGAGTGCTTTATGATACACACCCCTTTACCCTCCTGGAATCTTTTTTGGGGTGTCTATTTACATTTACGTATTTTTGTAGGAGGTACACCTTAAATTTTAAAATGCTTCACATCACAGTAAAAGCAAATTTGCAACCTATGTCTCTAGGTAACTTAATTAAGAAAAAAAATGGTCATACATAATCAGAGCTGATGCAACAATCTGGCATTGTGTTCTTTCTGGAAAAGAGTTGAACATGCTTTGGCCAGGAATTCTACCTTCCCTTGTTCCAGGACCCTTTCCTTCTACCCCATAGAAAGTTTCTCTCCTAATCATGTGTCTCATATCTAGCTGGAGCACAATACACACAGACCTCCATCACACCTAATCCCCCAACCCCCTGTTTGCCTCTGTGTTTTTTTTTGGGGGGGGGGGGTTACCTCTGAGGCAAAAGCACATCAAGCTTACATCAAGCTTACGATCCCTTTCACCTGAATAGCTGCTCTTTTGTGCCTTGGATCCTTGGCTCGTTAGCTCTTTGGCTCCACTCCAGCACTCCCATTCTCTTTCTCCTTCCAGTCAGGTCTTGGCAGATGAGTACTTCAATCAGACCGCCTTTCTGCTGTGCAAAATGGAACGACCCTTTAGTCTGGCTCTACAATCCTGTCTCTGCAGAGATTCAGGCATTGTATGATTTTAAAAAATGCTTTCGAGCCTGGGATTTAGGTTTTATATTGAGGCTTGGAGCCTGCTGCTGGGAGAGATTGCTTTTCCCTGCCAGGACCTGATGCAATCCATTCAAGACCCACTTCCTTTAAAACTACACAGAGATTTAGGCTGCATTAAATGCGCTTAGGGAAAATAATCCAGATTTTTAGCATTCAAGGAAAAGCTGGGAAAGAGGCGGGGTGTCAGCAAAACAGGCACGGCATCATGTGAGTACCATGCTGCAAATCCGCACACCAGGCATGGCAAGTGTGCACTAAATCACTGATGTGATGGAGCTCACAGTACTGATGGATGTTTTGGTGAAATTAATGTTTGCCACAAGCGACAGGCAGACACTTGCCCTGCCCTCTGACTTGTTTCTGATCTTTACAAAGATTTGGAAAATTCTCCTTTCAGGTATAATTTTCTTTATCCCCTACCAGCAATGGAAATTGTAACTTCCCTAACCAATTTCCTACTTTATCAAACCATTAAAGAATTTGCTTCCTGGAGCAATGACACTTTTGCTCTTACTGGCTGCCCTTTTCTACAACCTTCATGCTTAGTTGTATGAAGTCCTTATCTTCCACCTCTGCTGCTTCTGCTCACTATATCATAAATGGCTTAGCCATGGAGAGCGCACCTTTATCCTGCTGACTTTTACATCACAGATCTGATATCTAATTATAGGCTGACCATATGAAAAGGAGGACAGGGCTCATGTAACTTTAACAGTTGCAGAGAAAAGGGAATTTCAGCTGGCATCATTTGTGTGCAATTAGTACCTGGTGAAATCCCCTCTTCATCACAGCAATTAAAGTTGCAGGCACTATACTAGAGTGACCATATACAAAAGAGGACAGGGCCCCTGCACCTTTAACTGTTGTAATGAAGAGGGAATTTCACCAGGAACTAATTGCATACAAATGACACTGGCTGAAATTCCCTTTTCTCTACAACTGTTAAAGTTACATGAGCCCTGTCCTCCTTTTCATATGGTCAGCCTAATTATGGACCAGATCCCTGCCTCTGGTAAACTGGCATAGCTCCACTGAGGGCTGTGAGATTACAGCAGTTTATAGCTGATTGTCTCAAGAGACCGGCAGCTTATTAAGTCTGTCTCTCTGATGTATGACTCTCTACAGTTTTGATGGCATCCCTTGGGTTTGTTTTTTCTCCTGGCATCCCAGTAAAGCTGTTTGTCTCATAATTATATTCCAGCATACAAACAGCGAGGTTAAAAATAGGAGATGAAGGCCTCTTTAGAAGTTAGATGAAGCCTTCTACAGATCTTGCTAACATTGTCTGCCAATATTGATTTTGCTAAAAAGCTTCATAATTACCAATATGACGCTTTTTAGCATCATGTGCATAAAATTAGAACAATCTGATTATTATACTGACAATGCTATTTATATATAGTCTGGAGATGCTCACAAGTCTGAGTTGCAGCTCTCCTATGGTTACTGGCAAATGATTCCAATGGAATTCATTATCTCTCTCTCTTTCTCTCTCGCTCTCTCTCTCGTCATGGGAATGAATTGGAACTGAGTCTTGTTCAGCTGCACTAGGAGAAACCATTAAAATTAGTGTTTCTTTTTGGCTTCACTGATCCAGAATTATTCATGGCATTGGATTAATTTGCACAACATGGAGGTGTGTGGTTTAAAGGGATGGTAACTACAAGATGACTTTTCAATTTTCATTTGACATAAATGTTCTGTGAAAGCATTACCATGTGATAAAATCTCAAATTATAAATAACATTCTGCTATAAAGTGCTTGGGGAGAGGTTTAGGGGAAAGGTCCATTAACTTGTACTTTGACAACTGGGGGAGGCACACACGGTACTTTCATAAGACAATTTTACCCCATGAAAATGTACCAGGAATCTCACCAAGTGACCCACAATTTCATCTGTGAAGAAAAAGATTGGTTCTTCCATATGCATAAAAAGCAACTAGAGTTTACAGTTGAGAAGGTATTAAATATGTGTAATGTTTCTCTCCACCCTCATACCAATGTTGCATTTCTCCCCCCTTCCCACATGCCGATGGGGGCCTGAAAGGCCTTATTAACAGGGCTTTTAAGGCACCCATTGGTGGGGGGAGGGGGAGAAACACGATTTCCCCAAGGCTGGGGAAATCACGTATTTTCTCCCTCCACTCTAATGGTGACATCTGTCATTAGAATAAAAGGGAAAAATACATGATTTCCCAGCCTTGGGAAATCGCACCCTCCCCACGCCAATCGTGGCCTTAAAGGCCCTCTTAAAACCTTGCATTAAGAGGGCCTTTAAGGCCCATATTGGCAAGTGGGGGATGAGGCAAAGCATGCTTTCAGGGGCCTCCAGAAAGTGCGCAATTCCTTGGCCATGCTATTGGGGTGTCAGGGGAATTGCGCACTTTCCAAAGCCCTTGGAAGGTGCATTTTGCCAAGCGCTCATCCGGGCCGGCTCCATGGAACAGGGCTGACTTGAGCAGGGCACAGTGAACTCGTGGTGTGAGCTCTGAGAGATCTCTAGTCCCTAGATGTGGGGGGCAATCTTAAAAAACAAAACAAGTGACACTTCTGAGAAAAGAGACCTTGCAACCTTTGTATGAAGCAAAAGCATTATGATCATTTAAAGCCTAACTGTACTTTAGAAAGCCACCTGCAGGCTTTTATGGTGGTCTCTCCTTTCAGTATAATTGTTCCAATTTAAACATAGTTTTGTGTTTATTTATGCATTCCGTAAAGTTTGGAAAGAGAAAGGAAATTTGATGAATGTGCAAGATAGAAATGGATAGATAGTTCTTCCCAGCACTCCACAATGATGCTATCTTGATTTGCTACAGAGCAGTGAAAAGGTAGCTGCCTTTTCTTCATGCAAGTATTTGAAGATGTAAAATGATAATCTCAGCAGTTTAATAAAGCTGTATAAATGATATAGTGAAGAAAAATGATGTTTCATCTTGACTACCAAATGGGCAGAAATTGCAGACCTTAATGTTTTTGGCTTTTTTAGCAGCCTTTTAAAAAGTGATGCACTCCTTTCTGCCTGTCTTTGTCCCCTCCCCCTGACAAAAGGAAGGAAAATTGGGTGGCTACCTTCTTCCTGTGGCAGGAAGAGGGGCCAATCAGAGGCAACCATGTAGCAAGCTGCAAAGTTGCACCTCCCCGCTTCAGTCTGTCAAGGCAGCAGCTTCCTCTGCCCTGTCCCAAGACTAACAGCATAGGAAAAACAGCCACTGGTTGTCAGGGATGAGTAGGATTTTGGGGGGCAACCTTTTAAGTGGCCACTGAGAATATGCATACTCCATGCAATGCAGGCCGGGAGGAAATTAAGTGTAGGACACCCCGAAACATTGCTACAATGAAGGGTTGCTCATACAACTGACTCTCAGCACACCTTCACATGTGCAAGTGAGGAAAGGCCCTGAGGAGAATTTGGACTGATTCAGGGGCTGGAGCCCAGCTAGAGACACCTCTGACAGGTTGACTGCATGACGCTTAACACCCCAGTTCTTACCTGAAGTTCAGAGGCCTGCACAATGGCCTCATCTACACCAAGCAGGATATTGCACTATGAAAGTGGTGTGAAAGAGGTATATGAAAGGCAGGAGCCACACTACTGCTTTATTGAAGTGCACTGACAACTGTTGGGGCCCATTGACATATACCGCTTTCATACCGCTATATCCTGCTTGGTGTGGCTCCTGCCTTTTATAAACCACTTTCATACTGCTTTCATAGTACAATATCCTGCTTGGTGTAGATGAGGCCTAAGAGTTCTCATCAAAGGTTTAAAAGTTAATAAAGCTGTTAGCTCCATCTTAAGTCATGAAGCTCCATTCCTCATTCTAGGGGGCTATTTACACTATAGATTTAAAATGTTTTAAAAGGGTTGCAAAGACTCTTTGGGGCACACGATGCACATACTGGACCGTTGTATATGAGTTGCTTTTACCTTCGTGTCTAACTGATTCAAAACGTATTTTAGCTTAGAAAACCCATTGTTTGTAAATTAATGTTTCCTAGCTTACTGCTTTTTAGTTGCAGAGATCAGTTGTTGTTTATCCAATAGCAGATGTGGAGGCAGAGGTACTGTTTCAGGCAAAATAATTCTTCGTTTAGCCTTAACTTCCCGTGAGTTTTGCTGCGTTCTTGGCTCTGCTCTCAAACTGTTTCCAATTGCATTTTTGAAGTTAAGCTGTGCTTTCGCTTTAAGAGCTGAATTGGCAGTTACAGAAAGGAGTAAATGCTTTACAGGAAGTGGGTGGGTTTAAAACAGTATCTGGAACAAATGAGACAAGAACAGGTGTGCTGAATACTAGGTGTGACCTTGGGAATCGCTAGAAGGACTGCAAAAAGTAAGTTCTTTACCGTTTCTAGACAGTAGTGTGCCGTAGCACATAATACAGTGGTGTAATTTACACCATTGTAAATTATGTTTTGAAATGTTCCAAGCAACAGTGTAGATCCCTTCTCAGTTGAGGGGGTGTAAAGAAGTTTTCAGAAATGTATGTAGAGTGGTGTTAATGGAGTGCCCATTTTTCTATGCTCAGGATTAAGGTTTAACATGCTTCTTCAGAGAGTTGGTGGGAGAAAGGAAAGGGAGAAACAGGAAAGAGAAGAACTGTAATTCTTCCCCAGCTTTTGTCCTGATTTTATCAGGTAGAAAGCATGTGGGCAGGAAGATGTTTCTGACCATCACTTGAATATCGAGAAAATTGTATATGCAAAGGAACTGCACCACATTAAAATAACCTTGTCTGCATTACAGTAATCCTCAAAGTAATCTGGTATGCATTACTCCTACATAGTGGATTAAATCAATGCAGCCTTCATCGTCTTGAAATGTCTACTGGTCTAGTTGGAATATAGATAATAAGCTCTGTGTGGGTAAGCATCAGCTTCTTTAAGGCATCTTCAGGTTGTATTGACTCCTTCCCTTTGACTTACAATGTGGACAAGCAGCCTCAAGGGGAGGTTTTAGGTTACTTTGCGGTCTTAGTGTTTCACCCTCCTGTGCAGTGTTGCCAGCTGTGTGAGATTGATCATACAGGCACAAGAATCAAGATGTTCAAACCCCTTTTCACTTTTGGACTTAAATATGTAAGAATTCGGAAGTGTTCAGAGCAGCAGTAACTTAAGCAGCAAAGTAGCCATTCTAGTGTGTCCTATCCCTACTAAACTTTTGAGTGGGAAGAACAGTTTTACTGCTGTTGGTTGTCATCACCGGGGGTGATTTGCCATACAGTGATGCATAGGTTCTATAATCTCTTCACCGTAGCAAAAACTGTATTAGCACTGTATGCGGGAAGAAGGTACTTCCTTCTCTTTTCCTTCCTTCTTGTTATGGTTGTAAATTTTCAAAAAAGAACAAATCCAAATATCACAGTTGTTTTTATCTTTCTGGCAATCCTTGAACAACCACTTCCTTTAGAATTCTCCATATGTCATCAAAGTTGCTGCTTTGACTTGCTCCATTCTTTTGTCCACCATGGTGATTTATTTGACAAGTCTACATAGGCTTTCACCTGAAGCTCAGAGGACTCTAATGCTTTCATAGTTTGGGTTATAGCTCTGGAAAGGTAACTCACAATATACATATATTGACCAAATGTGTAGATGACAATCAAATCATACATTTACAGTTGGATCATCATTCTTTGTGTGTCCAAACTACAGTGATTCTTTGCTTTGCTAAACAATGCTATGAAGGACCTGTGATCTGTTTACCTTGAACTGTCTGGCCATATCTATATCCATCTATCTATCTATTTGAAACCATTTGCACGAGCAGACAAGATTTTTAACAATTTCCTCAATTTGTGCATATCTTGTTTCAGCATCAGTCATTGATTTAAGACATATGCCACTGGTTGCCAGCAGTCATAATCTTTCTGAAGAATTACTGCTCCAAACCCAGACTGTGATGCATCAGCTGAAATTTTGATGGGCTTACCTGAAGTATAAAACTTTAAAACTGGCTCTTGGCTGTTTTCTTTCCTGTTTAGTGCAGATACATTCTTTTATTTGGCCCATATCTTCACTCTTTCTGCTGCCCTGCACAGCTAGAGTACCTTTTTTTTACAGTTGTCTATTTCAAGAAGCTGCCTCTGGTGTAATACATTGGCTGTAATCCCACAAATAATTCTCTCTCTCTCTCTCTCTCTCTCTCTCTCTAATTAGGGCCTCTGCAAGTCCTCCAAAGTGGAAAGTTTTGCTGTGCTTATAGTGTTCTGTAGTTTCCATCAATGTTTTGCATGTGTGTTTTAAAAAAGTATATATAAGTACCCCCTATCTCAGCTCACATTCTGCATTCTCTGTGGAAGTCTGCCAAAATTCATGTGGGTGGGGAGGTGGGTTACATTTGTAGTTTTTAAAAGCATAGGCTTTTCTTTCTTTCATTCATTCATTCAAATGGTGGAAAATCCATTGGCAGCAGCATACCTCATTTATTATGGGGCCATTTTGCCTCAAAACACCTCTGGTGAAGGACGTTATGGCAGGATCTACACTACTGCTTTAAACTGGTTTATAACAGTAGTGACAACTGTTGGGGCCCAGGAAACACTCCACATACAGTTTTCAAACTGTTTTCAAAGTGTCATATCCTGCTTGGTGTAGATCTGCCCAAGGTCACTTTAATATCTTTCTGAGACCATTAGGGGATGGGGGAGGACATAACTATTCCTGGTAAGTCACAAAGGGGAAGCCATTGCTTTCTTTTGTTTCTCTCCAGCAATGCTTCTGGAAGGATGCTATATTATGATTTGATGTCCTTCTCCAGAGGCATTGTGGGTGGGACAAGATAGTGCAGGATGTGAGTAGAAGCTATTTTCCCATGTGGTCAAAAGTATTTCAAAGCAAGAAAAAGAAATGTCTGTGCTATTGACTATTATAAAATATAAGTTCCCCCATCTCCAAAATGTATAAGAATCTTGGCAGCCCCCAGGTTTCCTTTCAGAACTTTTTGCAAAGCACTCCCATATTCATTTATGGCCTGCTGTACTCTTCAAATGTGGTCAGTATTGTTCTCAAATTTGTATTTTCACCTTCAGTGAACTTGAAATTGTTGTAAACACCTGAAGCCTCTTTCCTCGCCACATGCAAGAAAATTGATGACTTAATTTTGACACTTTTCTCCTCACTCTCTGCTCCTGCTAGACACATTTCAAACCAGAATCTTCGCCAGTTCTTTGTGATGTTTCATGCAGGGGGGATGGAGGCTGCAATCCATCCTTGTTTGGCTTTCCAGGCCTTTAAAGTAGTTGGACAATGGCTGTATATCTGGAACACTTTCAGAGGCCATTGTTCTTTGTGCTGACTCCAAGAGTTCTCCATGAGTTTCCTTTCAGCTTCCTCTCTGAAAATAAACTGAGGCTACAATCTTCGATACACTTAAACAGGTATAATTGAACACAGTGGCATTTACTTCTGAGAAAACATGCATAGGATGATGTTGTTAGTCTCTTTTCCATTCATTCAGAACTTACCCTAATTCTGGGTTTAAATATGAATCAACATGAATGAGAGAGACTAACTTTAATAAAAAGAAAGAATAGCGTCTACCAATCCAGTTGATTCAGCTTTTTCAATTTCCAAAAAGAGCTGTTGTTGCAATTCCTTTCATCCTAGCACAAAGCTCATTAAGGGAGTGCCTATTAATTCTAGGATCATAACACTTCACAGATTGGGTTGATATCTGGGAAAAGCTAGCAGAGAAGGGAGAGCTCCACACTCATTTAAACTGGATTAGATTAAGGGCAGTTAATACACTTGCTGAGAAAGACAAATAGCTAAGGAATAATATGACACAGTCATTCTATTTCCAGACACTTCCTTGAGGAGAAGTGGCACATGGTCCTGCTGTGGGAGAAACAGGATGGATGCAGGATGAGCCTAAGGATGGGATTGATTCTCACATTCAAATGTCTGAGACATCTGAAAACAACCCAAGAATTTTGAGGTTCTGGAATGAAGATTCCAAATCAGTAATCTGTCAACACTAATCCTATAAAGTCCTCTTACAAGAAGGATAGAAGACTGCAGTTGACTCTGGTTATACAGCCTAGTTGTTACCAAGCTGGATAAAGCAGACTTCATTGTTAAGACCAAAGTAGGGCTGAGTTGAAATGTCACCCCCATACAAACATTTTACTGCCCCATTCACATGTGTCCCTATGAAAGACATCACGCAGGTTCCAAGGTGGATCAAAATTCAGAGTGAGTTTTTAAACTGCCCATATTGTTGATAGTGTAACATTTGAAGGGGAGATGTCATGCAGAGAGAGAGAGAGAGAGAGAGAGAGAAACAAAACACTATTCCTCCAAATATTGCACAGTTCATCTCATCACCCATGATGGAAACACTGAAAACACACTTGCCTCATAAAGTGTGAAATATCCATTCATCAGGAAAGGATGAGCATGCCCTAATCATATTCAGATGAAATGCCTGTGAGTGGATGTGGTCTTGAATTTATTAGCTAGTTTAGGGTGCAGGAAAAATCTCTGTTCGTTTTTCTTGGTTGGGACTGAAATGGTCACATGGACGACTCGTGATGACTCATGCTTTTCATAGCATTTTGGTTGCTGTAGAGCTGACTACAGTGGTGATAAATGAAAATGAGAGTCCACTAGGTCTTATTCCTGGATATTTCTGGGCCTATGGCTTAGTCCTGAAGTCACCAGCCTGGTGCTTGTGGGTGCCCATGTGCTCACAGACACCTCCCTTGGTGCCCACTAAGCTCCTCCCCCTCTCCAGATTTTAAAAAAAATTTAAGGGTTTTTTAAAAATCATTTAATCTGGGAGGCAGGCTTGCCGCAAAATGAAGTGTTGCCCACGGCATCATCTTTATTTGAGTTCTAGAGAGTGGTTTTATGTATTGGAGTCCATCTCTTTTAGTCTGTCTCAACAGTTGAGACTCTTCTGGGATATGAATGGTTTGTGACCAACAATGCTCAGCATGGCTGCTGCTATATGAATGGGCATGGTGGCCCAATAGCAGCCATTCTGTCAGAGCACCTGTGACACTCCAAATTCCAGGTATGCCACTGACCCAAAAAGGTTGGGGACCCCTGGCTTAGTCCCTCTCATTTTACAAATTAAGACTGGCAGCATTGCAAAGTGAATCTGCACCACTTCCTTTGCAAGGAGGTAGGCTGGCTATGTGCCCTATTTTATAGAGGAAAGTTCTCTCTCTGAAGATTTGTCAGAAGACAGTCCTTTATTTGACAGCCTCCTCTATTTGAAGGACTGGCCAAATCAAGTCCTATATAAAGGTAGTGACCCATAAGAAGTGAGCACAGGGCCATCAATAGTTTGCACCTGGTCAGCAAACTGAGCAGGTCACAATCTTCCCCAGGTATTGTATTTCTTTTTAAATTATAGTAACTATTTCTACAATTCTAAATCTCCATCTTCAAAGCATCCATTAGCTTATGCAAATTGAATGCAACTGTATGCATCCAGTGTCCTCTTTTGTCCTCATTTTTGGTGATGCATAAGTGGCCACCCTGCAATGAGGCCGCCACAGTAACATCAATGCAAGCTACTCATTGCATCAATCACAGCTTTGCAGATCAGTAATTATCTGAAGATTCTGGAGGACTCCCAGACCATCTGGCTAAATGACTTTGTTGAGCTCATTTTTATTATTATTATTATTATTATTATTATTATTATTATTATTGGAAACAGAAAACGTATATAGTGGAAAGAAAGAATATCCCCATCTGAGTTTATGTCCCTGCTTATAGATTGCCTTCCCTTAACCCACTAACATGTCATGGCTTGAGCACTATGTAAGGATGTAACTAGTATTGAAGGTATACGGGGTGCAGTTTTGTTCTCCTACATTACTGTGATTTACAGAGCTGTTGAAGTGTTTGACTTGCAGCCGTTGTGGCAGAGCTACGGCTTCCCTTGGGGTCTAAGAAGAATCTTCCCGTAACCATCTGATCCCCTACCGACACTGAAAGGAATGGATGCAATCAAGACCACAGCCATCAGAAGTAATGGCATATTTGATCTGACTTCTTTGAGGAAAGTGTTTTCCTATAGCAACAGAAACCATATCATTCCCCCTCCCCTTTGTATTTTTCTTTGATGATAAAAACCAGTGGTGAAGGGATTTTCAGACAACAGAAAGGCAAGTCCTGCAGAAAAGTACCCCCCTGACTTCTATGTCTATATTTTGTTTTTGTTTTTTTAAGAAAACAAAAGCCGGATTAAGAACCCCTTATAGCACGCTGAATTCAGGCCTCTAAAATCTTCCCCAATTCAAGAACAATAGCCAATAGCATCAAACGTGGTGTGGAGTATAAGGTCTACTGTATTTAAATCTATGACATGGAGCACACACTACATAGTAGTCACAAGAGACAGAGATGCTTTATTGCTGAAAATTTCTCACGCATATTTTTTACCCATTTCATTCAATTTTATAGGAAAGAAATTGCTTTGGAAAATAACTTCAAAAGAGAAGAAATGAGAGATGTGCACAAGTCTTCCATTATACAATTATCTCTTTTGCAAGACGTAGCCTCCTTGGCTTCCCACACTTCCCTACCAGGGGAAGACATAATGAGATAATTCCTTCCATAGGGCTTTTTAAAATCGTTGCAGTTGGGTAATAGAAAAAACACAACAACAACAAGACAGTACCATCAGCTCCCTTGCAGCGATTAGCTAAAAAGAGCCAGTGTGGTACAGTGGCTAGAGTGTTGGACTGGGAGTCGGGAGATCCAGGTTCTAGTCTCCATTCAGCCATGGAAGTTCACTGGGTGACTTTGGGCCAGTCACAGTTTCTCAGTCCAACCTACCTCACAGGGTTGTTGTTGTGAGGATAAAGTGGAGAGGGGGAGGATTATGTATGCTGCCTTGGGTTCCTTGGAGAAAAAGGGTGGGATATAAATGCAATAAAAAATTTAAAAAAGTCAAAGCACCACCAGAAGAAATTTAAAATAAATTATAAAATGCCCTGAGAATGAGGCAGAAAAATGGAAGCTTCTTTTATGGGGGAAGAAAACTTTCAAGATGCTGGCGGTCAAATTTTGGCACAGCATTAGTTCCGTTTCTACTGCCCCCCCCCCCCGCACCCCACATCTACTGCATAGCTTGCAGGAAAGGAGTATAAAGACAAGATGTATCCACAGTCACCTCTCAGAAATTTAATCTTTGGGGAGGGCATCAAACCTAGAAGAATGATTACTAGAGCTGAGCTGAAATTTCTCAGAAGAATTTTTTCTCAGTATAGTCCTGAATTTTTTCTTTTCTTACTGCCACACTTAAGAACAAAAAGCTACTATGCAAAAATTGTGTTGAATTTTTTTCACCATTAGAGTGGAGGGGGAAAATACGTGATTTCCCCAGCCTTGGGGAATCACAACCTCCCCCCAGTGCCGTTCATGTCCCGAAAGGACCTCTTGGATTAAGAGAGCCTTTAAGGCCACAATCGGTGCTGGGAGCAGGAATGCAAATCACACTTTCCAGGGCCTCCAGAAATTACGCATTGCCAAGCGTTCAGCCAGGCAGGCTCCGAGAACAGAGCCGGCCAGCAGCGCACAACGGACTGCCAGGGTTGGAACCCAGTGAGTTCTTCATTCCTGACTAAGATTATAGAAGATCTGTGAACAGGGTCTTCTCTTTTTTAATAAATAAATAAATGCATAATATCCATGGTTTGGTACCACATATTTGGTGGGAAGGGTTATTTTGAATGCCTCACCGGTACATTGAATGGGTGGGTGGGTGAGAGGTCTTCTGTATAATTTTCTATTTTACAGTTTCATTGGTTAAGAAAACGAGAAGAGCCAGACTGAATGAGACCAAGGGTTCATCTAGTCCAGGGGGCTGTCTATATGGCGTTGGGTTGCCACCGCGATAAGCAAAACCCCTCACTTTCTCTGCTGTGGGATGGCGGTGGCTAATCCCAACACTGATATTATGCCAGCTTTAAAATCGCTCCACTGGCTGCCAATTAGTTTCTGGGCGAAGTATAAAGTGTTGGTTATTACCTTTAAAGCCCTACATGGTTTGGGTCCAGGTTACCTGCGGGATCGCCTTCTCCCATACAATCCGCCCCACACGCTCAGGTCCTCTGGGAAGAACTTACTATAGTCGGCCAAGACTAGGCTGGCAACCGTTACCCAGAGGACCTCTTCTGCCGCTCCCAGACTGTGGAATGACCTGCCGGAGGAGACTCGTCAACTTAACAGTCTTTTAGAATTTAAGAAAGCCATAAAGACTGTTCTCTTCCGGCAGGCATATCCAGTGGAATTTTAGAATGTTTTAAGGATGTTTTTAGGATGTTTTAGGATTTTTATGCAGTTTTAATGATGTGTGCCATGTTTTGATCAGTTTTATGTATTTTATCATGTTGTTGTTCCCCGCCTCGATCCAGACAGAGAGGCGGGTAGGAAATAAATTATTATTATTATTATTATTATTATTATTATTATTATTATTATTATTATTGGGTTTCCTTCAGGTGGGCCAGCTGTGTGAGCTGGAGCATGTCTTTACCACCTTGCCCTACCCACAGCACCTGGTAGCACCTGGCCAAGCTCATGCAGCTACTTGAAGCCAAGAGCCAGGTGAGTGATACAAGCAGGATACAACACTTTGAAAACGTTTTGAAAACTGTATATGGAGTGTGTCCTGGGCCCCAACAGTTGTCACTACTGTTATAAACCATTTTAAACCATTTTAAACCAGTAGTGTAGATAGGCTCCTTAATAGGTGATCTAGTGTGCAATGTTAAACACACAGTGGCTTAGTATGCATGCATGTCTTTACCACCTTGCCCTACCCACAGCACCTGGTAGCACCTGGCCAAGCTCATGCAGCTACTTGAAGCCAAGAGCCAGGTGAGTGATACAAGCAGGATACAACACTTTGAAAACGTTTTGAAAACTGTATATGGAGTGTGTCCTGGGCCCCAACAGTTGTCACTACTGTTATAAACCATTTTAAACCATTTTAAACCAGTAGTGTAGATAGGCTCCTTAATAGGTGATCTAGTGTGCAATGTTAAACACACAGTGGCTTAGTATGCATGTTTCTGCCTGGGAACGGGAACGCCTCTGCCATTACTCTGGAGCGAGGATAGATGGTGGTTGCGCTTTACTTGCATCTCTCTGGGGAAAAAAGACAGGGTAAGTTCCCAACTTTTTAAAGTCACAGATTTGTGGGAAAACCCCACGATGGCTGCGAGGTGCCTGTTGTGTCGTATAACTGACGCAGCAGCACTGTGCAACCACTGTGGGGCTTTCAGACTGTCTAGGCAGCCCCCCAGTCTATGTGTGTTTATTGTCTCTACCATCATAGAATGCTGCTGATGCAAAAGTGTGATTGCAGTGTTACTTGAGAGAGTAAGCCCCATTGAACACAGACTTACTTCCAAGTAAACATGCATCACTACTCTATAGATTTGCAGAGACCCAAAGTTGCTTGTAAACCACAATAATTTTCCACTGACCACTTTAATTTAAATGGTGCAATTAATGGGAAATATGCAAAGAATAGACTGCATCCAAATGTAACAGAAAATAAAATTTAAAAACATGTTCTTGCATGTAATCTGCAGCTATAAAGTTTTGGCTCTGAATTAATAAAACACGGGAAGGAATGAAGTGTGAAGGAGGGAAGAAAAAACAATTTATTTAGAACTGATTGTTGTGTTCATTGCCTATTAGACCATGATTGTGAATCACATCATGAACTCTAGTTTACAGGAAAACAGAAGGAAAAAACAAGGGTCGTGTAATTACTTAGCCCTCCAGAATTCTTAAACGGAGTTAACACAAACATCTTCCTTTAAGGTTTATCACAGACAGCCTGATCAAAACAACCTGTTTGAGTCAGAGGGGGTGAATTTAAGCCTCAGTAACTTCAGTGGGATCAAATTTTCTTAAATTCATATACCCCCATATTGACAGCAGATCACTTCTCAAAACCGTTCTGTACCACTTCAGACTTGTACGTGAGAGAATCTAAGGACAGAATGCCTCCCCTCCATTTTTTTTTTAAAAAAGGAAAAGAAAAGAAAGTGCTCTGTACATGGAGGAATCTAGAGGGGGGTTAGACCCAAACTTTCCCTTCTGTAAAAAATGGTCTCAAGGCTCCTCCTGGAGGAAGTAAGGGGGGATTTTTGCTATTTCGTAGGTATGTACAGAGTTTGTTCAATCCATTCCCTCTGCATTTTGCATATTGTAAGGTGTTTTTGGTTCCATCATCCACACATTGATGGATTGGATTATTTAAGGGATATATGCAAATTGTGTTCCTGTTTACAATTGTGCATTTGCACTAATATGCACTTGCACAAATGTATATTTGCCCTAATGCACACTTACACTAATGTGCAAATTCTCTCTCTCTCTCTCTCTCTCTCTCTCTCTCTCCATAAAACAGTCCACAAGTCCATGAAATCTGCGCAACTTGGAGACAGCCAGTCCGCTGTAGAATCCACAGGTCAGATCAATAGGGAAATAAGCCTCATTGGCCACCTTATGTGACCATGCATAGGGTGCTATTGCATGGCTGCAGTCCTATGTACATTGCTTAAGAGTAAATCTTGCTAAACATGGCAATACTCATTTCCAAGCATAAATGCACATTACTGTCAACGGAAATGGTGTAGCTCAGTGGAAGAGTACATGCAAAAGTCCCAGGTTCAATCCCTAGTATCTCCAGGTAGGGCTTGGATGATGGCCTGACTCAATATAAAGTATCTTCCTATATGCCTATTATTTGATATGCTAATCTAAACAAAGTAGTCAAAAACAGTAATTAACTTAAACATCCTCATTTGAAGCACATCAGAATGATTATCGCAGTGCACTTCTGATTCTTGCTGAATTCCTTTTAGAATGTTGCCAGAATGTTATGTTAACTATGGATGGGAAATCTCAGCTGATGCTACTACATCATTTTATGTGATGTAATGTATATTTAATGGTAACATTTAATGTGTATATGCATTGTTTTTGTGTAGGGATGGACAAGTCTGTCAAATTTGATTTCACATATTTTTTTCCCACAGCTAAGTTAGTACCATCCTGTTTGTCCATCAGTTTCAGATTTTTTAAAGGTCTGCATGGAAATACATAGGTATTTTCATGTGCATTTCTCATTTTGTATGCATCTCATACATATCTTTCAAATTTTACACTTTTGCAGCAGATTTTTCCCTAATATAAAGTGTTCTTGTGTACACTTCTCTGTAATATATGCATTTTTGTGCAAACTTTTTTTTATACTATATGCATTTTTGTACTATTTTTTTTTCCATGTGCGAACTTTGATCGCAACATTTGCAAAAGGGCAGATATTGGTTTAATTGGGTTGCACAATTCTGTTGCATATCTGTTCTGGAGCTGAACAAATTCTTAAGACAAGCTCCTCTTATCTTACTGTAGGAAATGTGCTACCAAGGTGAGAGCTAGGAAACTTCTGGGGGTGACCCCTACTTGGCTAAAATGTCAGATTAGTAATGTAACTGGTCTTTGCTCTTCACTCCTCACATATCTTAAAGCTGTGCAGAGGGAGGGTCATCACCCAAGCTGGTGAGTGTTGTGGTGAATGAGACCCTTAGTTAGGACCCAAGGAATGGTCTATGTCCCAGATTCCCTTGGGCCTGTAAACTCTGAAAGGTTTGAATAAGCCTCCCTCACTTCACCACTCTGATATACTGAAACGCTTAGTTATGTCCCTTATGTCTCTTTTTCTCCCCAATCATACTGAATCTGCCAGTGGTGGCATTAAAATGGGAAAGGATGCAACCAAATATTACTGAACCCATACAACATGATGAACTAGAGAAGATGAAAAAGACTCCGAACCTGAGGCCAATTTAGAAATGGAATCCAGGCATTCTAGCTCAGCCCCATGGGCGACTAGTTAAATTTGCACAAGCAAAAGATGGGTAGGTAGGTACATTGTTGGTAACTGTGCTTGTGGAGAGGTGTGGCTTTCTTAAATCAAAGCCATGATGCCCACCTCTAACCAGCTGGACTGCTTCAATCCTGTAAGGGTGTTGCCAATATATATATCGACTCAAAATGGGCAGGCTTCATCTTAGGTCTGTTGCTGTGATATTTTCAAACAACTGTATTGTGTACCTAGCATGTTATGTAACATGCAGTCATGATTTCAATCTTGTAACCAAGAGCAGCCAGCATTGAGTTGAGAATATTTTGATATATGTCTTTAATTCCATGATGAAATAATTTTCATTGCCTACTGTTAAAGCGGACAACTTGTAAGCTGCTCTGTTCTATTATATTCTGTTTTAGAAACCAGACAAAAGATGTCAGAGAAAAGGGGGAGGAAGAGATTGGCATGCCAGTTGTGTGAAATTCCAAAGCAATGTGGCTATTTCAGAGCAATAGTTACTTTATGGAGCTCTTAACAAAACTACCGCAAACTAGAAAAAGTTTTTAAAAAAAACCCCAAACCCAAAAATACTCCAAAGGCAGTGTCTAACAGTGACCACCCATAAGCAGCTAACCCAGTTGATTATGTTGAGCAATCCAGGCCCCACCCATTGCACAATGAAGAATTAGCAGTTCTGGGGCAACTCAAAACATTTTTTTTTTCTGGAACAGGGCAGGTCAGTGGAGCTTACATTAGGGAGCTCCGCTTGTGGATAGTCACCATTGGATACTGCCCCTTGATAGTGCATAGCTGAGACGTATTTAGAATCCACATAAGCCCTATTCCAGCATTATAAAATGCCGCTCAGGGAGGAGGGAGGGGAGAAGAGATGCATGCTCCAGTCCCGACCCCACCATATGTGATCCCTCCCCCCACTGACAGGAAAGGTCTGCAGTTGAAAGATAACCATGGGGATTATCAGACGAGCGGTTTTGTAGCATACTCGACACTGGACACTCATGGATTTTCGCGGGTCCTATTCACAGTGCCATCTGTTTCCTATGCCTCTCCCACTCTTTCTAGCCTTCTTCCCATGACCAAAAAGACCCCGCTAAGAGTCCAATTTAGTTTTAGAAACAGAACTTGCCGCAATCTCCTGCTGTGTGCAGGAGAAGCCACAAGATAAAAACACTAAATGGACCATGTGGCCATTGTTTACTTCCTCTTTCTTCTCCTGAGAAAAATGAAGTATTGTGCGACAGAAGTGGGGGTGGAGAAGCGTACCGTGATTTCCCCCACCCCATCTGATGAAACCCCATGTTTGGATGAACATAGTTACAAAGCCCTGTGTAATCAGCAACCCTAATAAGGCATTCTATTCCATGTTTGTAGCTACAGAATATATATAAAAATGATGTTTGTACTTATACAGAAGTGAACATTAATAAAAGAAAAACAAGGGTAGGAAAATGAATCCATAGCACTATGCATTGTAATGTAACCTAATCTAATATGAATGGGCACTATTTAAATGCTGTCACATCCAACCATTTCTCCTGAAATGGATACATATTCCTTTCTTTGCAAGAGTTATAACTTGGCTTTCTATTCATAATAATAATAAAAAATCTGCAACACAGATTACAGTAAAGTAAATAAATCTATAATAAAATAAACAATGCAACAATAGAGCATACTAAAACTAAAATAAAACAACATGAGGACAAATTCAGGACTGATAGCAGGAAGTACTTCTTCACACAGCACATAAGACTATGGAATTCACTACCTCAAGATGTAGTGTTGGCCACTAATTTGGATGGCTTTAGAACAGGATTGGATAAATACCTGGAGGAGAAAGCTATCAATGGCTACTAGTCCTGATGCCTCTATGCTACCTCCAGAAATCAGAGGCAGTAAGCCTATATATACCAGTTGCTGGGGAACATGGATGGGAGGGTGCTGTTGCACCATGTCCTGCTTGTAGGTCCCTGGTCTACAGCTATTTGGCCACTGTGTAAACATAAAGGCCTTCCAACCACACCTGACTTGTCTGGATGTGGGGGGGGGGGCAATTGCAGGTGGGGGTGAGAGAGTCACGTGGAGGACAGCCATTGGCTGCCTCGCGAGTAGGGTCACTGGTGGAGGGGAGTGGCATGCAGACTATTTATGCAGCTGTATCCGCTTTTCCTCACTGCTTCCAATTTTTTGCTGCTCCCTCCCTCCCTCCCTCCCTTGTAGGCAATGTGGGCTTGCTGGTCGCCCCTGGGGGCCAAGTAGGATTTTTTTACTTCCATGCTCATTTAAGTTGGAGGTCTTTTCGCCTCCTTCACACTGTAAGACAATGGGGGAGTACTAAGTAGGTTGATTGGGGCGATTTGGTCACAGTTTTAAAATGGGTGCAGGCGTGCAGGCATCAGGAGTGAGGATTGTAGGTGATTGGTAACCACTGAGGCCCTCAACTGAGAGTCTTGCGGCACCAGATGATGGGATAAGGGTTACCTCGGAGGCCAACCTTGCTCACTCACTCAGAGTTTTGCAACCTGGGGGGAAGTGACATAGGAAGGCCTACCTACCCCAAAATGGGAATCTCGGCAGGTGTCGATAGTTACGCGACACCTGTCAGGATATGAATGGCTTGCCCAATCCCTTTAGGGCCAAGAGATTTGCCAAAGAGAGGATGCCTGCGAAGGCCTCCATCTGCCCGTGCAATAGTCAATAAATGTGGCCCTATTTAAATCCAACTTATTGTGTCGTCTCGTTATTCTCGCATTCCATCGTGCAATGCTGGGCTAGATGGTCCCTTGGTTTGATCCAGCATGGCTCTTCTTATGTAAAACTGCACAATAAAAACAGCCAATGGTAAGGAAAAAGCCCATTTTAAAAAACTGAACAAACTGCAGCTTTCTGCACCACGTTACAACATTCTCCAGAGTAGGGCAGGGGAACCTTTGGCCTGTGGGCCAAATCTGCCTAATGGTGGTTGCCATGCATCCTGGCTTCTGTCACACAGGCCATCTCCCTCAGAGTTTAATTAATTTCAACGTAGTGTCTGTTTTGGCCCTGAGTAGAGAAGGATCCTTCCTAGAGAAGTTACCCCTACAACACCTGGAGTTGTGTTGGTATAGGTGACGCAGATGTAAGGTTTGGGTCAAGGCCAACAGGTTCTTTCCCACCTTTCCCCTCATATGATTCTAATTGGGTCAGCCAGTGGGGACACTCTGAATATTGCTTCTGTCATATGTTGGGTAGAATTTTGAACTTGAATCTAGGAAACCTAGGTTGGCAATGTTTGTCTGTGAAGTTCAATGGATCATCTAGTCTTCTATCTCTCAGCTTAAGTTACCCTATGATGTGAGGATAAACGTGGAGGTTGGAGGAAGTCTGTGGTAGAAAACTGAGATGCAATTACATGTGGTAAATAAATAAATGCTGCATCTTTACATTAGCTTCAGGGCACATCCAACTACTTCAAATTAGGGAAGAGGCCACTGAGGCCAATACTAGCTTTGGCTATTTTAACATGTGAAACTAGCAGTCAAAATCACCCTGCATCATTCATCATGACTACCCTGCTCTGGTCCTGCTCTGGACTGGAGCTCTTCTTTTCCTTTCATTTTCTTTCATTTTTCACCATGTAAACTTCACATAGAAATAGAGAGCCTGGAGAATGGTGCACCTTCTGGAATATGCTACCTAAAATTGTTTCATGACAAGTCTGGTTCATACAAGTGGGGTGCTTTTCAGCCAGTGGTCTCCAGCTGGCACACAACATGAGCAGGGCTTGCTGCAGGAACCACACAGATTCTGAAATGTGGTTGACTTCCCAATAGGTGTTCAGAAGTTTCCTGAGCACAGAAAGGCACATTACAGCACTGACACGTGCCCTTGAAGGCCAGACTTTCATAAGACGTTATAGTCTTAGGATAAACATGGTGCTGTGCGAAATCTCCTCCTGGACTCGTCACTTCCTGGTGAAAGAGGGAGTTATTTTTCTGCTTCCTTCACAGAGATAGTGAGAATTTCAGCGGGATTTCTTAATGTGTTTAAGGGCTTACCTTACTGTGAAGCAAAATTTATTGCATCTTAGCAAATCACCATTATACACACTTACAGTGGAAAAACCACTATACAATTTAAAACTCTACTAAAGGACCATCAAAAGTTAAATAATTTTCCATACAGCCTTTAAACTTTATAACATGCATCTGTAAAGCACTGTCAAGGAATTTAGATGTTCTGAAAGATATGTATTTATCAGCATTAGAAAATAAACCTTTACAAGGAATTACTTTCCCTTCAATGACCTTAACAAGGGATGAATATATTTGGGTCTAAGATCATTACAGATGGAGCATTCTAGAAGTACATGAATTATATATTTAATTGCAACCATCTGTTATATCCTTCTTAGGAATCCCTTTATCCTGAACCACCCAATCTGCCAATGGGAGAACATTTAATCTTGCCCAAATGAAGGATAACCTCATTTGGAAGACATGCATACGAAGGAATAACAGAGGCATATAACTTATTAGACTGACAAGTCTTCATCTCAACCACCTAAGATTGCATCTCAGTATTCTTACTGTAATGACATGGCCAAGGTATGTCTGTTTATGCTCTTAATTTTTTAAAAAATTGAAGTCCTGTTTTCCTGCACTTTGCAGCCTGATTCTGGCTAAATCAGTATTCAGCCTTATTCTACCAACTGAAAACAACAGAATACATATAGATATTTGTATTGCACAAATATCCATAATCCATCATATCCTCAGGATCCTTCCCAATTATCTCATCTCTGTCCAAAATGTCCTGGACTCCCTGATTGAAAATGTAAGGTTCCTTAATATTCTTGCTTCATTTTCTTATGATTTAACAAGTTCTTATATCATGCTTAATGGAAAAGTCATGCAATATTGAGCAGTAACTGCTGTTAATTTCCTGCTGTATATCATTTGCATTTTTGTTGCAAGTGGAGAGTAATTAGCATGCTCTAATTATCATAGTGATTGTCTTCTTTAGTTTATGAGAATATAGCCATCTCAACCTTCATTGAACTTACAATACTACATTTTATTGTCTTCAAGAATGTTATCCAGATATATTCCTGGGCTTCTCCCCACCCCTCTAAAAATTGGTGTGATCTAGCAATAACACATTCCCTAAATGATTCAGTTTGCAATAGAGTAATGTAAGTTTTTATAGCGCCTATCCAAAAAGAAGAAGAAGGAGAAGAAATCCTTTCTTTCTGCCATAGTACAATGCCATGCTTTTTAGTGGAAAGACCTGCAATTATACTATTATCCCAAAGAAAATAATGTTTTGTTGTATTTCATTCAGATTGCCTTTTATTCTGCTGTCTCTGAGAACACAGGTGAGAAAACACATTCAGTTGTGAATATGATCAGTTTTCCTTCAAAGTGCATTTTTAGGAAATAAACATTCTATACAGAAGAATTTCCTGCATCGCAGCTAGGTGCCCAGCTGTTATAAATTGCACTTGATAGCGGTAGCTTGAAAGAAATAATACTTAAACTTTGAAACAAACAACGCCTTTAATTCAGGCAAAAGCAAACAGTTCTATTCAGTAAGCACTTTTTAAAGGAAGCAAAGTAAACTAAACGTTGAAATTAACAATGGCTAACGAACTCGCTTCCTAGACAACTCTCCTTCGTTAAGGTCTGCTTGCTCCTTTCTTTGCAAACGTTCAGACCGGCGTGGTCTCACTCTCGCCTCTGTACTCCTCTGACGCCTGCGTTCTTTGGCATCTTTTAAAGAGGTTTCTTCCTCGTCCTCAGAGGATACGGGCGTGGTTCCACCTGCTGGATCATCATTTAGATTAGCACTCGTTTCAGAGCGCTGATTCGCATCAGCTGGCAGAGAGGGGCTGCTACACGCCTCCTCCTCCATACCAAGATCTGGATCAAACGTACGATCCCTGTCTTCTCTTGCCATGCCATCTGACAGCTGCTTTTCCTGCTCAGAAACACGAGGGGTAAACACAACATCATCCCCCCCCTCAACACGCTCCCCCCCGAAAGTACGACAGGGCGTCCCTGGAGCAGGTTTGTGAGGATATCTGCAATGAAAGTCATGCGCTAGCTCCGGAGCGTGTACACTATCTACAGGTTCCCAAGAGCGCTCCTCAGGTCCATACCCCTTCCAATGTATTAAATATTGCAACTTCCCTCTATGAAGACGGGAATCCAGGATCTGAGCCACTTCGAATTCCTCCTCCCCGTCAATCATTACAGGAGGAGGGGGGTCTGCAGAGGAGCGATGGGGATCCCCGGACCTCACAGGGGAAAGCAACGACCGGTGAAACACCGGGTGAATTTTAAGTGAAGGAGGAAGGGCCAGCCTGAACGCCACAGGATTAATCTGGGCTGTAATCAAAAAAGGACCGGTCCTACGAGCGGCCAGCTTCCTGCTCAACGCCTTCATGGGAAAGTGCCGCGTCGACAACCAAGCCCAATCTCCGACCGCTAAAGGAGCACCCAGCGCCCTGCGGCTGTCTGCTGTCGATTTGTACGTCTGTTTAGCATGCTCAATCTGTTCCTGAAGCACACGATGTAGAGCATGCAATTCATCCACAAACTCTTGAACAGCTGGCACTCTAGCCACACCTATGGAGGATGGAAAAGCCCTAGGATGAAACCCATAATTCACAAAAAAGGGAGCCTGTCGGGTGGAAGCATGAGTGGCGTTGTTATAAGCAAACTCTGCGAGAGGTAAGAGCTGCACCCAATCGTCCTGCTGATAATTAACGTAGCACCGTAGGTATTGTTCCAGCGTTGCGTTCGTGCGCTCTGTCTGGCCATCGGTTTGAGGATGATACGCTGAAGACAGACGGAGTTCCACTCATAGTAAGGAGAGCAGTTCTTTCCAAAAATGAGCAGTGAACTGAGCACCCCGATCTGAGACCAACCTGTCTGGTCACCCATGCAAACGAAAAACATGCCTCAAAAACAGTGTTGCAGTGTCTTTGGCGGAAGGCAACCCAGCACAAGGGATAAAATGCGCCATCTTTGAAAATAGATCCACGACCACCAAAATGGTAGTGTGGCCGCGGGAGCACGGCAAATCAGTCACAAAATCTAAGGAAAGGAACGACCAGGGCCCTGAAGGCGTGGGCAAAGGCTGTAACAACCCCACAGGCTTGCCAGGCACTGACTTGGCACGCTGACATATATCACAGGACCCCACATACGAGATCACCGACCTCAGGAGTTGAGGCCACCAAAAATCTCGAGCTATAGCAGCAACAGTCTTGTACACACCAAAGTGTCCTGCCGTCGGCGAGTCATGACACTGACGCAGCACTTTTGCTCTTAAAGCTACAGAAGGAACATATAGTCGCTGCCCATAACACAACAATCCCTTCCATAGTGAAAAGGGGGAGCCCGAGGATGACCCTTCTACCAATCTCAAGTCCTCCACAGTATGACGTACAAAAGCATCCTGCGCCTGCGCGCGTCTGAGTTCAGCTTCCCACGACAGGAAGTCCCCTGCTGCTCCTAAAGTGTGCAAAGGAAGCAGAGGAGGGGGCTCCAGAGTCTCCCCTGCAGGCGTGAGGAATTCCGGTTTGCGAGACAGTGCATCTGCCTGTTGATTATCCGAGGCCCTGACATGCCGAATCAATAACTCAAAACGGGAAAAAAAATTAGACCAGCGGATCTGCCTCTGGTTCAGCGCTCGAGCTGTCATCAAATGTTCCAAATTTTTATGATCTGTTCTAACTTCCACTGGGTAACGTGCCCCTTCTAACAGGTGCCTCCAAGTTTCTAACGCAGCCTTTATAGCCAGAAGCTCCTTCTCCCAAATTGTATAATTCCGTTCGGAACAAGTCAACTTTCGGGAGTAATACGCACAGGGTTTTAACTCCCCTCCCGCATCACCAGGCTGCAAGAGGACCGCCCCCAGCGCCACATCTGACGCATCCGTCTGTACCACAAATGGCTTTTGTGTGTCAGGATGACAAAGGAGGGGTTCCGAACTAAATAACTCTTTCAGTCTATCAAAAGCCTCCTGTGCCATCGGGGACCACCTAATGCCGGAGCGCTGGCCCTTGAGCAGGTCCGACAGAGGAGCTGTAAGCCTAGAAAAACCCGGCAAAAACCTTCTATAAAAATTAGCAAATCCTAGAAACCTTTGTAAGTCCTTCCGAGAGACTGGCGTCTTCCAGGACATAACAGCCTGCACTTTCGCTGGATCCATTTGAAGCCCTTCAGTGGAAATGCGATACCCTAAAAAATCCAATGTTGTTAGGTCAAATGCGCATTTCTCCAATTTAGCAAACAACTTATGCTCCCTCAGGCGCCCAAGTACGGCTTCCACGTGAGCCTGATGCTCCTGCGCATTTCTTGAAAAAATAAAAAAATCAGCTAGATAAATAATCAAAAATGTATCGAGATAATCTCGAAAAATATCATTCATGAACCTACAGAACGTAGCTGGGGCATTCACCAGGCCATAACTCATCACCAAATACTCAAAAGAGCCATATCGCGTCAAGAACGCACTTTTCCATTCGTCTCCCTTACGAATGCGAACCAAATTATAAGCCCCTCTTAGATCTAGTTTGGTAAACACCTTTGCCTTACTCAACCGCTCTAACATCTCTGGGATCAGGGGCAGGGGGTATTTATCTCTCACTGTGATATTATTGATGCCCCTATAATCATGAACCAAATGCTTATCCCCCGAGCGTTTTGTTATAAAAAAGGACGGCGCTCCTGCAGGGGAGGACGACGGACGAATAAAGCCACGCCTTAAATTTTTTTCCAGAAACCCCCTTAGAGCTTCTAATTCTGGGCCCGACATTGGATACAACCTGCCTACCGGAATTGGTGCCCCTGGGACTAAATTTATTGCACAATCATAATTGCGATGTGGAGGCAACTGATCCGCCTCTGTCTCATCAAACACATCCCTAAAGGCTTCATATTTTGAAGGAAGGACAGCCAGAGACGAAGAACTGAGTTGCGCTGCTGCCGAGCCCTTAGGAGCCACTTGCGACTCCGCCTGAACAAGCGGTATACTGACAGTCTCAAAGCAATGATGAAGACAATAGGGTGAGGGGAATGAAACTCTATGTAACGCCCACGAGATATTCGGATTATGCTGCGTGAGCCAAGACATGCCAAGGACCAGTTCAAAACGCGACATCCTTGTCACGTTAAATTGAATCAGTTCCGTATGCCCTTGCACTGACATAGAAAGGGGAACTGTAATTTTAGTCACCGCCCCCTCCTCCAAAAGACGACCGTCAATTGTCTCAACATATAAAGGGCGTGCCAGGGACTCCACAGCCACCCTATGGCATTGTGCAAAGCGTAGATCCATGAAACTGTTGGAAGCTCCTGAATCCACTAAAGCAAAAAACTCTCCAACTGTCCCAGGGGAAGTTTGTAAACGTACTTTCAAAATTAAATGAGGCGAAGTGGAGACCTGCGACAGCCTCCCCCTTGTTGTAACCGGCCCTTTCCGTTTAGACACTCCCCACCGCCTGGGGGAACTGCCTAGTCACGCTCGAGGAACAAAAGATTGAGAAGGAGTCGTTGTCCAGCCAGGAGCGCGGCATGATTTGATAAAATGTCCCATCTGTCCACATTTGAAGCACAGACCTAGACGCCGTCCACGTCTCGTTCTGACGGAGAAATACGAGAACGCGCTGCTCCCAGTTGCATAGGCTCCTCCCCGGTCTTCTCTATAGCTGGGCGAGTAGAGGACGATCCTTCGTTAAATGTCTCTACTGACGGCAGAGTGCGGTTCACGACTGCCCGTCGCGCCTCTTTCCGCCCCTCCAAACGGCTATCAATGCGCAGGCAGGCAGCCACCAGGTCTGCCAACGTACCCAAAGATGGGGAGCGTGCGAGCTCATCCAGAATCTCAGCATTCAGACCGTCCAAAAATTGTGCTCTATAAGCTGCATCATTCCACTGCAAATCTTGCATAATAAGTTGAAAGTTTGTTGCATAAACCGCCACTGAATCCCCACCTTGGCGCAGTCGCCGAATGGCTCGGGTTGCCGTCTCTTCCCTAAGAGAGTCCCCAAAAAATGCTTCTATTGAGGCTACAAACCCCTGATAGTCCAACAATAAGGGGCTATCGGATATCAAAAGCGCCGACGCCCATTTTGCAGCGGGCCCCGCCAGTAAACTAATGAAAAAACCAACACGTAACTCGTCAGTAGGAAAGTCCTCCGCTCTCAGTCTTATATACAGTTCCACCTGAGCTCGAAAAGCAGCAAACATTCTTTTGTCTCCATCAAACTTTTCGGGAAGACTCACAGGGCACTTTCTCCTAGGAACGGGGGCGGGGAGTCCCGGTGCTGGCGCAGGTGCTGTCTGCAACGTCCCCACAGCTGCCGTTAGCTGAGTCACTTGCGTTTGCAGCGCCTGGTTCTCGAGGGAGAGGTCGGCAATTGCTTTCTCCATAATGCTACTCCACTGGAGCTGTCACACTCACAAACACACACTGGTAGCATTCGTTAGTTGTTTGTTAATTTCAAGCTGTTATAAATTGCACTTGATAGCGGTAGCTTGAAAGAAATAATACTTAAACTTTGAAACAAACAATGCCTTTAATTCAGGCAAAAGCAAACAGTTCTATTCAGTAAGCACTTTTTAAAGGAAGCAAAGTAAACTAAACGTTGAAATTAACAATGGCTAACGAACTCGCTTCCTAGACAACTCTCCTTCGTTAAGGTCTGCTTGCTCCTTTCTTTGCAAACGTTCAGACCGGCGTGGTCTCACTCTCGCCTCTGTTCTCCTCTGACGTCTGCGTTCTTTGGCATCTTTTAAAGAGGTTTCTTCCTCGTCCTCAGAGGATACGGGCGTGGTTCCACCTGCTGGATCATCATTTAGATTAGCACTCGTTTCAGAGCGCTGATTCGCATCAGCTGGCAGAGAGGGGCTGCTACACGCCTCCTCCTCCATACCAAGATCTGGATCAAACGTACGATCCCTGTCTTCTCTTGCCATGCCATCTGACAGCTGCTTTTCCTGCTCAGAAACACGAGGGGTAAACACAACACCAGCACACAGTAAAGTGAAATATGCAAAATCTAGCAAAGCAATTGAAATGTTCTGAATCTGAGTTCCCCATTTAATGGGCAGTGGTGATCTGTAGAGGCTCACAGGTTGGCAAGTGGTAGGAGAAAGGCTGGTGAAGAGTGGCTGCACAGCTTCAGCAGCCTTATATCTCCTTCCAAATAGGAGGCTACTGAGCCAGTCAGTGCAGTGATGCGGTGGGATTTCTTCATAGTTGCTTGTATTTCTTTTGTTTTATTTCGACTGGATTAGAAATGAAGCCCTACAATAAATTGATCAACAATGGACTTCAGGATCATCAAGAAGTAAATATCCATGGTCAGGTTCCAAGATCTTTCTAAAGATATTTGGAATGCACAGTAACTGCACTGATTTTTTCAAAAGTCTATAGTCATAAGAACGTAGAAGAGCCGTGCTGGATCAGACTAAGGGTCCCTCTATTCCAGCACACTGTTCACACAATGGCAAACCAGTTCTTGACTAGGAACCCACAAGCACATCACGGTTCAAGAGCACCCTCCAGTCCATTTCCCCCAACAACTGGTGTATATAAGTTTATTGCCTCTGTTACTGGAAGTAGCACATAGCCATCAGGACTACTAGTCATTGATAGCCGTCTCCTCCAGGAATATATCCAACCCCATTTTAAAGCCATCCAAACTGGTGGCCATCGCTACATCTTGTGGTAGTGAATTCCACAATTTAACTATGCAGTGTGTGAAGAAGTACTTCCTTTTATCTGTCTTGAATCTCCCACCAATCAACTTCGTGGGATGAGCCCGGGTTCTGGTATTATGAGAAAGGGAGAAAAATGTCTCCCTATCCACATTCTCCACACCACGTATGATTTTGTACACCTCTATCAGGTCTCCCCTTAGCCTCCTTTTTTCCAAGCTAAACAATCCCAGCTGTTGTAATTTCCTTCATAGGGAAGGTGCTCCAGCCCCTTTAGTTGCCCTTTTCTGAACTTTTTCCAACTCTACAATATCTTCTTTTTTCAGGTGTGGTGACCAGAGCTGTGCAAAGTATTCTAAGTGTGGTCACACCATAGATTTGTATAAAGGCAATGTGATACTGGCAGTTTTATTCCCAATTCCTTTTCTAATAATGCCTAACATAGAGTTTGCCTTCTTACAGCAGCTGCACACATTTTCATCAAGCTATCCACAACCCCAAAATCTTTCTTGATCAGTGACAGCCAGCTCAGATCACATCAGGTTAAAGTTGGAGTTGGATTTTTTTTTTTTGTCCCAGTGTGCATCACTTTACACTTGCTTATATTGAACCGCATCAGCCATTTGGATGCCCATTCCCCCAGCTTGGAGATATCCTTTTGAAGCTCTTCACAGTCCCTTTTTGTTTTAACTACCTTAAACAATTTGGTGTCATCGGCAAACGTGGCCACTTCACTGCTCACTCCTTATTCCAGATCATGTATGTATAAGTTGAAAAGAATTGGTCCCTATGCAGATCCCAGAGGGACTATTTACTTCCATCCATCGGGAGAATTTACCATTTATTCCTACTCTCTACTTTCTGTTCTTTAACCAGTTACTGATCCATAAGAGGACCTCTCCTCTTATTCAATGACTGTTTGCTCAGGAGTCTTTGGTGAGGGACTTTATCAAAAGCCTTTTGGAAGTCCAAGTAAACAATGTCCACTAGGGTTGTTGAGAGCATGTGACTGGGTCTGGAATGCTGATGGAACCCCCTGCATCTGGGCCCCTGTACCCAGTTCTGCGTGTCTGGAGTGAGCACAGCCCTGCCCCTGAGTGTTTTCAAGAGCTCACAAGCGCTCAGGCATGGATCCAACCTGGGAAAGCCTGCTTTCCAGAGCCTCCAGAAAGTGTGCAATTTCCCAGGACACACTAATGGCAGCTACCATTAGGATGTCTGGGGGAATTGCACATTTTCCAGAGCCTCCAGAAAGTGTTCTTTTCTGTCTTCATTTCCCCCACCCCACACACAAACACACTGAACTAATAACTCAAGGTAACCTTGCGTTAACCTTTAAGGCCCCGATTGGGGCAGGGGGGGATACACACTTTCCAGAGCCTCCCTCCATGCTAATGGTGGATGGTTGCCGAGGGCTTGTGGGATTCGCAAGCTTCTCAAGCACTCGGCAGGGGCTTGCATGGCACGGCTCGTTGGAGTGGACCGTGCAAGCAAGCAAAGAACTCTAAAAGGTTAGTGAGAAAGGACTTACTTTTGCTGATTCTTTTTCAGTAGGACATGTCCCTAAGAACATACCATGGCCATACTACCCTGAACACATGAGAAGTGCCATGCTGGATCAGACCGATTGTCCATCTAGTCCAGCACTGTGTTCACACAGTGGACAACCAGCTCTCGACCAGGGACCAACAAGGCAGGACATGGTGCAACAGCACCCTCCCAACCATGTTCCCCAGCAACTGGTGTACACAGACTTACTGCCTCAGATACTGTAGGTAGCCCACAACCATCAAGCCTAGTAGCCATTGATAGCCTTTTTATATATGCTTACTAAATTTGTCTTTAAGAATGCTTTTGACCAATTTACCTGGAACAGACATTAAACTAACTGGTCTGTAATTTCCCGGATCCCCCTGGATCCCTTTTTAAAAATTGGTGTTACATTGGCCATCCTCCAGTCCTCTGGTACACCATAGCAATCTGTAGTGTGGTGTGCCCCTGGCCTTTCCTTCCACCACCAGTGCTCCTGGCATGTGGGCCAGGAAGGGGCTGTCGTGACTCTACAACTTCTGACGCCCATTGAAGACAATAAAGAGACCTTTTAGGAAAAGACAATCCTTTATTTTACAAATGATCCCTTCTCTTCCTTTGCAAGGAGGATACAAACTTAGAAAGCTTATTGCCCGAAGGTGTAATTAGCTAAGCAAGCAACACAGTTGATCCATCTGAAAGAGAATAGAGTCACATTAAGAGGAATCTGTCTCTAAGCCCTTTCGAGCTAGAAGCCTTTTTGAGCGAGGCCTCGTCAGTTGCTTGAAATCAGCTTTCTTGACCTTCCTGCGAAAAATAGGATCTTTCAATTGGCTTCTGTCTAAGCTCTCAGACGAGGGAGCCTTATCAGGGAGGTTACAGCCCTCTCCCAGGACATTATCTACAGAGGAAACCATGGGAACCTGCTCTCCCCCTGGTACGAACTGGCCAGCCTCCTGCAGTTCAATCTCTGACTCAGAATCGCTGTCTGACATTCCTTCGCCCTGCGCAACGGGGGAGGAAGTAGACACAACAGGGTAATTGGTGGGCTGGCCAATGGCAGCATCCACACACTATACTGCCACCAAGCATATTCAAGTAAGTCAATAAAGTTCTGACCAATTTATTATCCCATCTATGCCTATGTGTCTATTTTGTTCTCGTCCCTTTGCCAACAAGACCCAATTAAGTGATTCCTATACAAGTAAATTTAGAAATTTTCAAAGGGGAAAGAAAGATTGCTTTAAGTTTTAGGCTGAAATCCAACATCTCAAGTGGAAATCTGCTTCCATTTTGGGGCTTTCTCATCCTTTTCTCCTCTCCCACAGCCCCATGCAGTCCCAAAACCTACTCTGGAGGGTCCCCCAACATTTTGGAGTAGATTTTGAGGGATCCCCTTCCTGTTTCACTTACAGAAGTAGTTCTGTCATTGGAAAGACTTGTTTGGATACCACCCCTCATTTATATAAAAAGTTAACAAGAGGTACCTGTCCATGTGATCATTTTCGACTTGAAATGTACTCCCTAAGGACATGTGTTTTATAAAAGAAAGAAGTAAATGGAAAAAGGGGAAAAGATACAATTCACATCCATTAAGTCAAACCAGCACAAGATTAAGTCAAACCAGCACAATAAATTAATAGAGCTTTTTCATAGGCTTCTGATACATTTTGATGCATGCTCAATGAGTCTTTTTAGAAGGCATTAACTAAGTCTTTGATAGCATTAGCAGAAGTAACTTTGTAAAAGAGTTGTACCTGAGTGACTGAATCCTTTGGGCATAAATGGAAAGTATTTTCTTGAGAAAGGATCCCAAATAATATTTCTTCCAGTTCTTAATTCCTGAAGATAAGCTATATTTTTCATTTGAGATGAGGGAATATTTTCATATTAAAGACTACAAATGTATTCTTTCTAAAATTTCTCTTCATTTATTATTCTCATAAGAAATAATCCCTCAACATGTACTGCTGAACCTGGAAGGAATACATAATATCCATGTTCAGTTTGGGTGGTGCGAACTGGGTAAATCCTGATAAAAATGTACTGAAACAAATTTCTCATATGGATGACACACTGCTTTACTCCCCACTCCTAGCCTACTTAGGATTAGTTTTGTAGCAAGCTGTCTGTGAGCAAAACTACATGTTACATTCATTGCAAAGCATGCAGCTAAGGCTTATCTCTCTTTTTTACTTTCATGCAAGCATACACAGCCCAAATTCAGAGACCACTGTTCTCTATGAGAGAGGAAGGTGAAATCTTTCCGCACTCATCTTGGTGAGTACTGAGGATGTGGACAAGCTGCTTAGATGAGTGAGGAGGACAACTTGTCCTCTCGATTCCTGTCCTTCTTGGCTGGTTGCCCAGGGAGGAGATGCAATTAGACTACAACTACAACTTATTATTAATGCATCTCTCAGGGAGGGGAGTTTTCCATCATGTTTAAAAGAAGCGGTGGTACTGCCGCTTCTAAAAAAGCCCTCCCTTGACCCCCTGGACCTTAATAACTACAGACCAGTATCAAATCTTCCATTTCTGGGCAAGGTGATCAAGAGGGCAGTTGCCTTCCAACTCCAAGCAGTTTTGGATGATACAAATTTCCTAGACCCATTTCAAACTGGCTTCAGGGCAGGATACGGAGTTGAGACCGCTTTGGTCGCCTTAATGGATGATCTATGCCTTAGTATTGACAGGGGGAGTGTGTCCCTGCTGGTACTTCTGGATCTCTCAGCACCCTTCGATACTCTTGACCATGGTATCCTTCTGGAACGCCTGAGGTGATTGGGAATCGGAGGCACTGTGCTTCAGTGGTTCCAGTCCTATCTCTCGGGCAGGTTTCAGATGGTGATGCTTGGGGATAGTTGCTCCTCAAAGAAGGAGCTGTTGTATGGTGTACCACAAGGTGTCATCCTATCCCCAATGCTGTTTAACATCTACATGAAACCACTGGGAGAGATCATCTGGAGGCATGGGGTGGGGTGCTATCAGTATGCTGATGACACCCAAATATATTTCTCTATGCTTTTGATAACAGTGTCAGCTAAGGATAGTGTGTCTCCTCTGAATGGATGCTTGGCGTTGGTAATGGACTGGATGAGGAAAAACAAACTGAAGCTGAATCCAGACAAGATGGAGGTGCTAACTGTTAAAGGCCGCAACCTGGGTTTGGAGGTGTGTCAACCAGTTCTGGATGGGGTTATACTCTCCCTGAAAGGCTGTGTCCACAGCTTGGGGGTGCTCCTGGATCTGTCGCTCCAAATGACAGCTCAGATAGACGCGACTGCCAGGAGTGTCTACTATCAGCTTCGGCTGATATGCCAGCTGCACCCCTTCCTAGAGTTGGAAGACCTAAAGACAGTAATGCACATGCTGATAACTTTGAGGCTCGATTTATGCAGTGCGCTATACATAGGGCTTCCTCTGTGCCTAGTCCAGAAACTTCAACTAGTTCAAAATATGGCAGCCAGGTTGGTCACAGGTACACCTAAGGGTGAGCACATTACACCTGCTTTAAAATCACTGGCTGACAATTACTTTCTAGGCAAAGTACAAAGTGTTGGTTATTACCTTTAAAACCCTACATGGTTTGGGTCCATTTTACCTGCAGGATTGCCTTCTCCCATACAATCCGCCCCACACACTCAGGTCCTCTGGGAAGAATTTACTACAGTCAACAAAAACTAGGCTGACAACCACTACCCAGAGGACCTTCTCTTCTGCCGCTCCCAGACTGTGGAATGGCCTGCCGAGAGAGATTTGCCAACTTAGCAGTTTTCCAGAATTTAAGAAAGCTATAAAGACTGATCTCTCCCGGCAGGCCTACCCAGTTGAATTTTAGGAGTTTTACTGGTATTTTAACAATGTGGTTTTTATATGTTTTACTCAGTTTTATGTATTTTATATCATGTGTTTTTAATGTTGTTCCCCGCCTCGATCCAGGGGGAGAGGCGGGTAATAAATAAATATTATTATTATTATTATTATTATTATTATTATTATTACACTCAGATTCCACTCACTGGGGTGGCAGTGGTAAAAAAATGATACTTCGGAGTTAATGGCGGCTTTTTTCTTCCTTTTTTAACCCTCCTCCCATGTGGGTGGAATTTCAATGAGTGGGGAGAAAGTTTAACCCTTCATGAATTTACACAAGAGTAAATACAACAAGTAGGGATGGCTATGCAAAAAACATAATGTGCCATTGGGCCCTCTGTCCCAGTTGAGGTGAGAGGACCCATGTCAAAGGGGCAGCTGATTCAAGACATTCACTTCTTAGTATCTTGAAATTAAATCAAAATGTCACCAAAAGAAGGCAAGCAGCTGTTCATAGGTAACAGAGGCTCTCTGTGCTCCTTTAATGAAGATCGCGGCACCCACTAGATTTAGACATGCATTCTGACTTTTATAGGGTGACCATATGGAAAGGAGGACAGGGCTCCTGTAGCTTTAACAGTTGGATAAAAATGGGAATTTCAGCAGGTGTCATTTGTATGCATGCAGCACCTGGTGAAATTCCCTCTTCATCACAACAGTTAAAGCTGCAGGAGCCCTGTCTCTTGACCAGATACAAAAGAGGGCAGGGCTCCTGCAACTTTAACTGTTGTGATGAAGAGAGAATTTCACCAGTTGCTGCATGCATACAAATGACACCTGCTGAAATTCCCTTTTCTATACAACTGTTAAGATACAGGAGTCCTGTCCTCCTTTTCATATGGTCACACTAGACTTTTAGATAATGGTAATAATAATAATAATAATAATAATAATAATAATAATAATAATAATATCTTCTTACCCGCCTCTCCGTTTGGATCGATGCAGGGAACAACAGCAAATACAAAACATGATAAAATACATAAAACTGATTAAAAACATGGCACACATTATTAAAACTGCATTAAAACATCATTAAAAAACATCCTAAAACATCTCTACACTAAGGGAAATCACATTGGCCCTGTCTTGACGGCGTTGCCTTGGCGCCGGTATGGCTTGGGCCCTCGCACTCACTCTCCTTCCCGGCATCTACACGGGACGGAGCACTAGTGTGGAGTTGCCGCCTCTACCGCGCCTAGCACCAGGGAGGGAAAAGGAATGGGGCAGCCGGAGGGGGAGGAAGAGAGGGACGCACGGCGCCCAAACCAGCCATCCTCCAGCCATTGGCTCTGCAAGCTCCGCCGGGAAAAAAAGTCGGGGTAAGTGCCTGACTTTTTTATTGTGGAGTTTAGGGGTTTTGGCCTTGGATGACTTCAGAGTAGCGGCAGCGTCATGTACTTCACCTGCCGCCACTTTGAAGCCACCGCGGGGAAAAGCTGCCGTTGAGAGGCACCCATTGTTTACCTGGGAATGTTGTGCTTCCTGGTTCTTGGCACAATTGATATGAGCTGATTACCCTGGAGGAGAGGGGTGACAAGGTGTAAGATCCTGCTGTGTTCCCAGGGCTCCTTCAAAGGTTTGAATTGAGGGAGCACCTCCCTCCCTGGGATGTGTGCAATGTAGAGGATGGGAAGACTTGTTAACTTGTGCTGTACTGTTTCCTCGCAACCCCCAGAAAAGCCAGGACTTACTTCTGAGGAGAGACACAAGACCCTCAGCACACATACTTGGGAGTAGGCCCCATTGAACTTAAAGGGATGCTCTTGGTGGGATGGGGTGATCAGAGCTGCCTTCCTTTGTTGCAGAGAGGCATTTTACCCTCTTCTCCCTCAGTGGCACATGTGGGAAAGTCATTCCTCAGCAAGTTCATAGTGTAACACGAGCTCTACACACTGCCAATTTTGTGCCATTTGGTTTTTTTCCAGCTTTAAACAACGTTTCACTCATTCCAAAAGAGAAAATATTTCATAGGAGCTTATTTCAGTATCCCCCAAATTTCTGGGGTGGGGGGGGATTTCCATCCATCCCAAAAATGTTTCAGTTTTTTCCTGGGCCTTCACATTTCAATTTTGGCCTGGATTCCATTGTGGAGGCATAAATCCACATAATTAATTCTGAGAAATATAGAGAGTGGTTAGCTGCTATCACCCCCAAGTACGTGAAACTTGGCAGCCTTGTACTTGAAACCACTAGGGGAAAAAATGAAATTGTGTCCACAGAGCATCGCTCAAAGATATCAATGTGGTATGTGCATATTTTACAGTGAAGCTTTATTACATTGTTAAATTCACTCAGGACTCATTAAAGGTCTCTTTCTGATGTCTTGGATAAAGATGAGAATGTAGGAAATGGATGCCTAAATAAAACTTGGAAGGACAAGGAAATGAATGGTGCATTAGTATAGATGGGGAATGATAGTGCCAGTTTTTAGATGAATTTTGGATGAAAGCTTGTTTTAATTTTTGAGCCAAACCTGTCTTGGGACCTAATAATCTTTATTTTTGGCTATGGCAGAGATGTGGCAGAAATGTCCAACCTTGATAAAAAAAGGTCCTATTTAGAGTAGAACCAAATGCCAAATGAATATTATTACTCAGAACTGGAAAAAAACTGAATTTTCCTCTTCCTGCCCTCCCTGCTCTCTCCCTATTTCTGTTGATCACACATCCATATACTTATTGCCACTTGCCACTAGAACTCTGCCGACATGATTCTTAAAGTGAAATTTAAAGTGAATTTGAATAGTTTCAAAAATAAAATCACAAACGGGTTTCTTACATCTCTAACATTTGAAATATTGCTAAGAAACTGATTATATGATTTTCTGTTTGTTTAAGTGAATGAATTAATAATTAAATTACATTTTGTACCACTCAATAGCCAAAGCTATCTCGTATATTGCAATACTTAACATTGTATTATAATTCTGGGATTTTAGGAACATGGGAAGCAGACTATTAGTCCATCTAGCCCAGTATTGTCTAGTTTGATGGAGAGCATCCTTCCAGGGTCTCAGTTATAGAAGGCCTTTCCCATCCTGCTAACTCATTCTTTTACATGGAGATGTCGGAGTTTGAACCTTGGATCTTCTGCATGCAAAGCATGTGCTCTACCACTGAACTAAATCCCCTCCCTAAAGTAGAAGTCATGTACACTTTCAGGAAACAAAGGCTGCAATCCTAAACACATTTACTGGGGAATAAGTCCCATTGAACACAATGTGCCTTACATCTGAGTAAACAAGCATAGGATTGCATGACAAGGGATCTAAGAAACACACACATCAGTCTGAACAAAGAGAATGACTACAAAACAATAGACAAGTTCCCTTTATCATTTTGATCTTGCTCATGTACATGATTGTATCATTGTATTGTAATATTGACTTTGACTTCTTGACTTCGTCCTACTTGATTTTTGATGTTATTAACAATTTATTGGATTTGTTCCCATTGTCCAATACAGTATAAACAGTAAGCTCTTCCCCATTCCTGCCTTCATTCTCTCTCCATTAGGTTCTTCCCTCCCTTCTTCATATCTTTATTTATAGTGAAATGGTTTCATATCTATAAGTAAAACCATTAAGCAGAATTGGATAAATTAATAGTTACATAGATGAAGTAAATGAAATAAAATAAAAGGGTTGCATCTGCATATAACTCAAGAACATTTCCCCATATTGATTGGAATGCATTTTCTTTTAGTAATTTGATGTAATATATATTTTTATGGGCAGCTAAAGTAAAAAGATCTTGAATACAATTATATATATTCGGGGTTTTATTTGCTTTCCAGAGTTGTAGAATAATATGCTTAGCTGTTACTGTGACCTTACGAAATCATGCAGCAGGATCCTCCGGTAAGACCCAGTTGCCTGGGATGTATGAAGGATGAGCATCTTTTACATGGACTGGTTTCCAGGAACATGTTGATCCTGGTTAGGACCTCGAGCCAGAAAGGCATCATTATTGGGCAATAATGATGCCTTTCCATTATATATGCACTAGATTAGTCTGTGGACCATTGCACTTCCAACACTTATCATCCTGTGAGATGCCCAGACATTTGAATTGTTCTGGTGTTGTAGGGATGGGAGAACAAGGAATGCTCACGGTTGCTGAAATTCTCCAAAATTTACTTGAAAGCTTGGTTTGGCTTGCTCCTGTCTTTTTTGTTTTTTTAACTCACTAATCTTTTGCACTACATGGCAGGCTTATTAATTTGAGCATACTTTAGATGCATTTCACAAACAGCATCTGGTCGCTATGCAACTAAGAACTGGTGTAGCCATTCAGTCACCGTAGGGCGGTGGGGGTGGGAAGGGACTGGATTTGAAGAGGCATTAAATTTCATTGTCACAATTTACAGCCCAACACATTGTGAGCAGTCAGAAGTCTTGCACTAATTGCATGTGAAATATTGGAGGGAGCTGGCAAGAAAACAAAAATATAAATCAAAAGCACACAATAACCAGGAAAGCACACAGTGCCAACCCAGCCCGAAACATTCAAATAGACATAGAGAGTGAAAATTATTGAGGAGATTTAAGTTCTTTTTTTTTTTGTTTTTTTGGTTTTTTGGTTTTTTGGTGTTGTTTTTTTAAAAAAACCTCTTTTATGTTAACTGACTTACAATACTTAAACGATATGCAGTTTGTTTTTACGCTTTTATGGTTTTAATTTTTATATATTGATTTTTAAATGTTCAATGTTTTAAATTTTTGTAAACCACCCAGAGAGCTTCGGTTATGGGGAGGTATATAAATGTAATAGATAAATAAATAAGTATTTGATCCTCACAACAACCCTCATCAGAAACAAGAGACGAAACCAGATTGTGAAGGCTTATGTTACAATTGGATTGACCGATAGGGTTGATTGATGGGGAGAACCCCCCTCCCCTCACCCCACCCCAACTCCACACATGACATATATCATTACAGCTTATAATAACAAGCCTTTTCAGAATGATATCTAAGACTAGTGAGTGGAAGTCTCGAGTTCCTTCATCCATCAGTGTAAGGAACAGTAACCATACTTCTGTGAATTGATCCTCACTCTAATGTTACATGGTCTTATCTAAGAGAATCTGGAGCTTGTTGGCCAGTGCCCACTCAAGAACCTTGTCCTGGAAAGTGATATTTGCCGTCGGCCAAAAGTCGTTAAGATCTTCTGGGTTCACTGAGAATTTCTTAAAGAGTGGTCTCACCATCACCTCTTTCAGGTGGATTGGGACCACTCCCTCTTGAAAGAAGGCATTAATCACTTCCCTGGCCCAGCTCCCTGCTGGTTTTTATAAGACAAGAGGGGCAAGGAATGAGTACAAAATTGCTTGCTTGAACCTGTCCAAGCACTTTCTCAATGTCCTCAAGCTGTACTGGGAATGTACAGATGTTGTAAAATCTATTCTGTCTGCATTTTGTGGATTATCAGGTGCCTTTCATTCCATCACCCCTTCCTAGAGTTGGAAGACCTAAAGACGGTAGTGCATGTGCTGGTAACTTCGAGGCTCAACTTCTGCAACGTGCTGGGCTACCTCTGTGCCTAGTACGGAAACTTCAATTAGTTCAAAATATGGCAGCCAGGTTGATCACCGGAACACCTAGGGGTGACCATATTACACCATCTTTAAAATCACTCCGCTGGCTGCCAATTAGTTTCCAGGCCCTACATGGTTTGGGTCCAGGTTACCTGTGGGATCACCTTCTCCCATACAATCTGCCCTGCACACTCAGGTCCTCTGGGAAGAATTTACTACAGTCAACCAAAACTAGGCTTACAACTGTTACCCAGAAGACCTTCTCTTCTGCTGCTCCCAGAATGTGGAATGGCCTGCCAGAAGAGATTCGTTAACTTAACACTCTCTTTGACTTTAAGACAGCCATAAAGACTGATTTCTTCCAGCAGTCCTACCCAGTCAAATTTTAAGAGTTTTATTGGTATTTTAATAATGTATTAGTTTTATATGTTTTTAATCAGTTTTATGTATTTTATATCATTTTTATTTGATGTTGTTCCCCGCTTCAGTCCAGAGGGAGAAGCGGTGAAGAAATAAGATGATGATGATGATGATGATGATGATGATGATGATGATGATTTGTCTGCTCATTGATAGAAACCCATTTTAACAATGTACTGAATTTGCACAAATGTGCAGTTATAATAATGTGCAAATCCTCCCCAAGTGTGCATTTTTATGTTTTAGCCTATGGGGGAAATGTACATTTCTGTCCACTGCTGTTTTTTAAAATATTTTTGCACAACTAAATTTGTGTAAAATTCCAGAAGGTAAACACCCCCCTCCAAAAAAAAATAGTTTGCTAGTCCATGGAATATGGGGGCTCATCTACACCTGCAGCCTTTTGGGGAGTGGGGAGGGATGATCATGGAGTTTTCCACTTCTGGGATCATCCCTCAGAGGCCATACTCCAGCAAGTTGTCTCGGAAGTAAAGAGGGACGTTCTGGGGCACCATTTTTTTTTAAAGAGGAGACATTTGTGCAATTGTGCAGGTGTGATTTTGCATGAAGGAACATTTTTTTAAAAAAATACAGCAAACGCAGTGCTGGAAGATGCCAAGCGCCATCTCAAAGCTGGTGAAAATGCTCTTCCCCTGACCCCCAATGCCCACAGACTCCCCCTGCCCAGCTTCATGCCCATTTCATGAGCCCTGTTACTCATGGGGAAGAGAGAGGACCCCGGGAGGGAGTGCCACACTGCCCGCAAAGCTCGAGATGGTCCCAAGACAACGGCAAAAAATGGGGCGGAAAGCAGTCGCAGCTATCACAGGAGAACTGAGTGCTCATCCCCAGTTCACCCCGGGATCAGCTGTGTGACATTTGGACGTGCAGGGATGACCTCATGACCACCCTGGGATAAATGGCAGATGTAGACAAGCCCTGGGAGACTTGGAAAAAGCCAGTCCACAGGACAGATGCATAGAAATCCAAATTCATTTAATTCTGTTGCAGATTTCTATGACCAACCTAAGCTGTATTTAGCTGTACCTAAGCTGAAACCCATCCAACAAAACTGAACAAGGCTGTGCCCTGGATACCTCAGCTAATTCACTTGCCATAACATTGGCGCTTATGTCCTGGCAGATGCAAGGTACTTTTATCTTGAAAGTATCTTGCAAAGACATCATGGCTGGCCTCTGAGAGATCCATGGTATCCCTAGGGCCAGCACAAAATAAGCCCTGGACAACCTTGAAAAGCTCCACTGGGCAGCACATAGAGGACTCAATAGAGGCAGAGAGTTATTGCTTTTTCTGCCACCTTCACTCAATATACTAAGAAGCTCAACGCCATCATTTCAACTTCAGGCCATTGTCTCTCCTCTTCTTTCATCGCAATCACATCCACTTGCTGAATCAGACAAAAGTCTCATCTATCTAGCTTAGTGTTCTGTTTCTGACAGTGACCAGAGAGATGCCCTGAAGGAATTCACAAACAGGACATGATAAAGATAACTATCTCCTGATATTTGTCCCTAGCATCCGGTAATCAGCAGTATATAATGCATTTTGTCATACCATCTATATAGTCAGAGTTTTCTACACTAGAAGCAATGAAATATTTTGATGAGGTATGCTGAATTCTGAACCATGAAAAACTAAATTGTGCAATCTGTATCACAGAGGAGTGTTCAGCTTTGCTTACATTTTTCCATACTAAATTTTCCATACATTTTTCCATAATACATTCCCTTGGCAATTCAGGTATTTGTAGCCAAGGTTGTACCTCAGATATTGTAGGGATCTCAGTTGTATAATGATAATAATGGGTCTATCGAAGCCATTCAGAATGCAAACCATATTCCTGAGAGCGATCTTTGGAGCCCATGCTTGTAACTAGAGGCGGGCCTAATTTCTATGGAGCCCTGTGCATGGATTTAAATTCTGTCACAAAATATCACTTCTCTGGAAGTAATATTCTTGCACCTGCAATTCATTGAACCAATTTAACATTTTCCATTTAAAAAAACCTTTATGTTAGCTGTATTTGATGTTTTATCATCTATGCTTTTAGAGGTCCCAAACCATGAACCTATGTGCCCCTATAATGGAGGGAAAGTGGTAACCGTTGGGCATGTTTTATTACATGGTTCTTTTTATCGGAAAAATTCACTGTTTTTATTCAATGTACTTTACAAAAAATGCCAGACAGATCAAATTAATGTTATCTTTCTGTTCTTCTTTCTGATCAGGATTCTCAGATTTTGTGCAGCTGCTAGTGCTTGCTAGTGCTTTAGTTAAATGATATCATCCCATCAACCTGACACCTGGGGGTCATGTTAGGTTTGTTTTTGAGTTTCTTTATGAGTATGTATATTGTGTGTAAGTTTTGTACATGTACATGTAAGATACTGATCAACAATTGTAATAAAATCTCTCTGTCTATCTACCTATTATCTATCTAGCAAATGTGCATAATTAATCTTATTTTGCCAACTTTATTCTAGTTTTTCTAGTTGCACTCCATTGGGGAGTTCTGCAAGGCACTGAAGCCATGCCTCAACCACTTAGAAATCTTATTCAGCTACCTGTCTTGAGGCTGAAATCCCACTACCACATTTCAGAATCCCAGTTGCATGGTGCAAAATTGGGGATGTCATTCCCCCCCCCCTTTTTGTTGGCAGGTTGCTTGATTATCAGGATGTGATACTACGATAGCTCTCTTATTCCAATATGCTGGCAGTGCTATCTTTCCCTTCAATGATGCCCTGTTCTGCAGAGAGCAATTCGGGGTGTGGAGATGGTCACTGGGTTTTATTGTGATGGCTGCCATTTTCCCCCCAGCATGTGGCTTAGAACAGTGTGTGTGTGGCAACAGCCAGTTGGAGTAGAGTGCTCTGTTACATCTTGTTCCCCCTGCATTGTGTGCTGCCCCAAAATGTGAAAAAGGGGGTGTAGTTTGAAATTCAGGCCAAACTTGTGATGGTTCAACATTGCAGCACAGCTTTATTTCTGACATTTGGAGCATCATCAAATAGGGGTGGGGAATCACATCTCCTTACTGTGGGCTCTCTTTCTCGGGCCTCATCTACACAAAGAGGGATATTGCACTATGAAAGTGGTATGAAAGCGGCATATAAAAGGCAGGCACCACACTACTGCTTTATAGCGGTGTTGAAGTGCACAGACAACTGTTGGGGTCCATTGACACATACCTTATACCGCTTTCATACCGCTATATACTGTTTGGTGTGGGTCCTGCCTTTTATATACCACTTTTATAGTGCAACATCCTGCTTGGTGTAGATAAGGCCTAGTTCTCTTCTGTGTTCAAACCGAGTACTTTTCACAGAGAAGAGACCAGCAACCACATGGCCTGTAGATTCAATGGGGATAGGGCCCTCTAGTGGGCATTTTATAGTACAAACACAGACAAGTCAGAATAAAAGAGGTTTATTTTGTGACTCTAAAATTTACAAAAAGAAAGGGAGACGTGTAGGAGGTGGCCAGCATCATTAAAAGGACCCACGAACATCCGTGAGTTGCCAGTAACGAGTGTACTATAAAATGCTCATCTGATGACGCTCTTGATTTCAGCAGATATTTCCCACATGTACTTAATGTTGTCTTTTCAGCCATAAAGTAAGTTCTGGAACATGGGAGGGAGTGTAACTGAAAGCAGAGATCCTCAACAAGTTCTGTCCTGTGCCCGTTATCACAGTCGTCGCTTGTTTTGCATTCCCATAGAACTGCAGAACATCTTCTGTGCTCTGAGCAAGGAAGCATCCTTCTTTTAACTTTGGTATTGTGTAGGGTGACCAGATTTTGAGAATCAAAATCCCGGACCCCCACCACCACCCCACCCACCCAAAACAACCCCCCTCCGCGCGCCCGCGCTGCCCCGCCCCGCCCGCATGCGTGGCACCGCCCGCCCGCCCCGCACCACCCGCCCCCTCCACCCGCATGCCTTGCGCCGCCCGCCCGCCCCGCACTGCCCGGCAGCCTGCCCCACCCCCCCGCGCCACACACCCCCACGCCACCCGCCCCCCCACCCGCATTGCCTGCCCATGCGCTGCACCCCCCCACCCCGCGCAGGCCCCCCGCCCCACCCGCGCCGCACCGCCCCCACGCCACGCTGCCCACACACCCGCCCCGCGCCGCCCGCCCCGCGCTCCTTACCTGCTGGGGCGTCCGCTTCCCTCCGGTGCTCAGAATCTACTGAGAAACAGGCTTCCTGGCCTGTCTCTCAGTAGCGCGCCAGGTGATGATGTCATCACCTGGCGCGCTACTGAGGGACAGGCCGTGAAGCCTGTTTCTCAGTAGATTCCGAGCACCGGAGGGAAGTGGACGCCCCAGCAGGTAACTGCCTCGCGCCGCCCGCCTCGCACCGCCCGCCCGCCTCCCACCACCGCCGCGTGACCCCCCGCCACCCCGGTTTGCCCCCGCCGCCCCCCAGTTGGCCCGGATCGCCCCAGGGCCATCTGATCACCCTTTTGGGGAGCTAAATTCCCGGATTTGGCCTCCCAAAACAGTTTCCCCCCCCTGGATGCGGATTTGCTCCCCATTTTCCGGGCATGTCCGGACAAATCCGGGCGGATAGTCACCCTAGTATTGTGTGCAGTAAATTAACAAGCTCTGTCCCCAAAGTTTGCTATGAACATATATCCATCTGTAGAACACTTGCAGTTGTTCTGCCTCTGAGGATTAAAGTACAGTGTTGTTTTCCTCTGAGCAAATACAGAATAAAGAACACAGTGTTTGATGATAAGAATAAAAAAGGCATTGCTTATGGTGACTCAGATAGTATATAAATAGCAATCTTTGGGGAAGTACTTACTCATTCTATTGGTTTTCTTCATTCAGCCATTAAGTGAAGTGTCTTGCGTGTGTATGTGTGTGTATGCTCAACTGAGTGGGTGCAAAAGAAAGGGCAGATGACTTACCTTTAATATGACTAACATAAGAAGGGATGTAGAATTAGGAGAAAAACAAATTAAATATAAATTAAGTATGCCTATGACTGACAAGCATTCACGTCAGACTGAAAATTCAGATGTCAGGTAGGTATTTCTCTCAAAGCACAAATTTTTGAATGTATTTTGATACATTTTTGAGCAATATTGAGCAACCAAGCAATATTAACTGTACATGTACATATTCAGAACAAGGTAATTTCCAACTTTGGTTATAATGCTACTTCCAACAAAAAGCAATTTGTAACTTTGCAGATGCATACCTTTATTTAACATGCAAACTATTTATGTCAGACTAAGACCTGTTAAATTGTCTCTGAAAGGAAAAAAATACACTGGCAACAAACATGCTAAAAAATTCAGAGTCAGGATGAGGGAAGGCAATGAGCCCGTAGGTTCTGATAAAACGTATGGCTCCACGAGGATATTATCTTTATGGAGAAAGAGCTGGGAAGAGATATGCCTCATTGAAAACCTCTGTGGTATGGAATCCAGTGAGGTGCCAGAGCGCAAGAGAGAGACACATACACTGACAACCTTCTATGCAAGTGGGATGACCTTGAAGAAATGATGGGGATTTAATGCTTGGTTTGAAAGCGAGACAGAGATACAGAAGTATCAGAGCAGATTTAACATTTTGTTTTGTCTGCATTTACTACAAATGCTCCCAAACAAGATACATCTTGTCATATAGCAGTCTACGAGGAGGGAAATATAACGAACACATTAATATCATAAAATAGAGGCCAAGATGATAGGCTTGCTTAACAATCTAAAGTAAGGCAATATCATTAGGGCTGTGCAAGCCTCAGGCCTTGGATTTGAAAATCCAAATCACAAAGGCCATTTTTTATGGCAGATCTGCCATTGTATGACAGATCCACCATTTTCTTGTAGCCCTAAGCCTCCATAAACAAGTGACAGCCTTACAACTCCCAGCATGCAGTGCCTGGGAAGGCTGCACTTACCAGGGTCCAGGAACATGCCATCTCCTTGGCATGATCACCCTCTCCTCAGTATGATCGCCTGCTTCTCAGCATGAACACTGCCTCCTTGACGCGATTGGCCACTGCTGCCGCAATCCAGGATATTCCAGTGACCCTGGAGGGGTCCCTGTGCTTTCTGCAGGTGCTCTGCAGCAGCCTGCTTTCCCCAAGAGTAGGCTGACCATATGAAAAGGAGGGCAGGGCTCATGTAACTTTAACAGTTGTAGAGAAAAGGAGATTTCAGCCAGTGTCATTTGTATGCAATTAGTTCCTGGTGAAATTCCCTCTTCATCACAACAGTTAAAGTTGCAGGGGCCCTGCCTTCTTTTGTATATGGTCACTCTAGTATGGTGCCTGCACCTTTAACTGTTGTGATGAAGAGGGAATTTCACCAGGGACTAATTGCATACAAATGACACTGGCTGAAATTCCCTTTTCTCTACAACTGTTAAAGTTACATGAGCCCTGTCCTCCTTTTCATATGGTCAGCCTACCCAAGAGCTGCCCACTTCCTTTACCAGAGTTGGTGGCTTTCAGGGGAAGTTGCTGCAGGGCACCTGTGGAACACGTGAGGACTCCTCCAGGGTCACTGGAGTATCCTGGATTGTAGCAGCAGCAGCCAATCACTCTGAGAAGTGGGTGATTGCGGCAGTGGCGAGGACACCGTTCCTAGGCCCCAGTAAGTGAAGCCCAGGCACTGCATGCTGGGAATTGTAGGCTATAACTTGCTTACGGAGGCCTAGGGCTGTGCAAGAAAATGGCGGATTTGTCATAAAATGGCGGATCCACCATAAAATGGCATCCATGATCCAGATTTTTGAATCCATGGCCTGAGGCTTGCACAGCCCTAAATATCATGATTTGCTATGAGGAACCAAATAGCCTGCATTTTGCTCCAAGTAGTAGCTGCTATGCTTTTTCTCAGGAACATACAAAGCTGCTTTATAACACAGCTCCCCGGGGTCTTATACCAGTGACTCTCCATGGTCTCTCAAGCACATCCTTCATGTCACCTGCCATTACCTGATCATTTTAAGTGGAGATACCTGGGTCCTTCTGCACGGAAATCATGTATTTTCCCTCTGCAATATGAAGCCTAAAAAACATCTGGAGATGTTTAAGGACTGTATGATGTGCACACAAAATCCCTGGCTTAGAAGAGTGTTTGTTTGCAAGATGGGCACCCCGTAAATTGAATGTTGGTCATATTAAAAGCAGCAGCATAGATTTGTTGGATCATCATAGCTAACATTTTGCTGAAATAAAAAACACAAGGTGCAGACTTAACTAAAAACAAAAGAACATGCTGGATCAGACCAATGATCCATCTGGTCCTGCATTCTGTTCACATAGTGGCCAACCACCTATCAACCGGGAACCCACAAACAGGACATGAGTGCAAGAGCACCCTCCAGCTATGTTACCCAGCATGTTGTATACAGAGGCTTGCTGCTTCTGATACTAATGGCATATAGCCATTGATAGCCTTCTCCTCCAAGAATTTGTCTAACCTCCCTTTTACAGCCATCCAAATCGATGGCCATCACCACATCTTGTGGTAGTGAATTCCATAGTTTAATGATGTGCTGTGTGAAGAAGTACTTCCTTTTATCTGTCCTGAAGAGAGACAGTGTGGTTTAGTGGTTAGAGTGTTGAACTGGGAGATGGGAAATCTGGGTTCTAGTCCCCACCCGGCCATGGAAATTCACTGGATGACTTTGGGCCAGTCACAGACTCTCAGCCCAATCTACCTCACAGGGTTGTTGTTGTAGGATAAAATGGAGAGGAGAAGGATTATGTATGCTGCCTTGGTTTCCTTGGAGGAAAAAAGGCGGGATATAAATATAATAATAAATAAAAATAAATAAATAAATCTCCCACCAGTCAGCTTCATGGGATCACCCTGGGTTCTAGCATTAAAAGAGAGGGAGAAAAATGTCTCCCCATCCATATTCGCCACACCATACATACTAGGGATGTGCACAGACCCCCCCTCAGATTAGATTGGGACCCGGATTGGGACCTCCAATTTTGTTTCGGATCGGAACAAAATCGGAAGTTCCCTGGATCGGATCGGACCCGACCCCGATCCAAAAATTGGATGTCCGATTTTCGGATCAGCCGCCATTTTCCCCCATAGACTTGCATTGGGGGAAAGAAAGCTTTCCCCCAATGCAAGTCTATGGGGAAAAATGGTGGTGGGGGTGAGTGGGGGTGAGTGGGGGACTAACTCCCCCCTATCTGTTCCTACCCCCTCGAACTTCTTACCTGCCCGGGCCATCCACTGGTGCCCGTGGGCGCCAGTGGATGGCCCCGGCAGGTAAGCCCCCTCCTTCCCCTCGCGCTCCTTACTTGCCAGGGCCATCCGCAAGTGTCCGCGGGCACCCACAGATGGCGGCAGATGGCCCCAGCAGGTAAGCCCCCCCTCGCACTCCTCCTTACCTGCCGGGGCATCCACTTCCTTCACCTGCTCAAATCTCCTGAGAAGTAGGCTTCGCAGCCTAGTTCTCAGTAGAGCACCAGGATCTTCTGGCACTCTACTGAAAACTAGGCTGCAAAGCCTACTTCTCAGTAGATTCGAGCAGGTGAAGGAAGCGGATGCCCCGGCAGGTAAGTGGGCACCCCCTCGCGCTCCTCCTTACCTGCCGGGCCCATCTGCTTCCATCCGCTGCTGCCCACGGGCGGCAGCGGATGGAAGTGAATGGGCCTGGCAGGTAAGCCCCCTCCCCCAGTTGCATTCCTCAGGAGTGTGAGTGGGGGAGGGGGTCCTTTCCTCCAATCCGATCTGATCCGGATCAGGTCCTTTTCGGATCAGATCAGATTGGATCAGCAGATCCAGGTGCAGGGGATTGGTATCAGATAATTTTATCTGATCCCAGCCGGATCGGGTCTGGATTGTGGATCGGACCCAATCCGGTGCACACCCCTAATACATACTCTTTCTAGTTTATTGCTTCTTTCTCTTTTTGTGCTCACAATGTGTTTTATTCTGTATTTTCAAATTCACCAGTTGGTTTTGTATAGAACACAGCCAAAACAATTTATTTTGTTTTAATTTCACTTCTTCAGGAAACTCTGTTCTTCAGTGGGCTTCAAATACGTCTTCAAAATGTCACCTATTTTTCTTCCAACCCCTTTATACTAAGGGCCGAGACTGCATATTAAGCTTGCTGCATTGCACATAGTTTCACCTTCTGGTTTTCTTTACATTTTTTTAGGGGATAATTAGGATTTTAGGGGAGAATTGCATTTTTTGAGGAGGAGATGTTGTTTACCCATTACAACCCCCAGCCAAAATAGCCTCTCTCTCTCTCTCTCTCTCTCTCTCACACACACACACACACACACACACAAATAATAGGGGGAAAGTTCTCACTTGTGCCAATTGGAACTTTTTTCTATTGCTTGTAGAAATGGGGGTGGGGGCTTGGGAGGAGGCCATAGCAGTCCAGGGGAGGGGTAAATCTCCCCTCCCTATGCACTCTGGTGCCTGGAGATGGTATGAGTTCTAGTCCAACACATCTAGAGGACACCAGGATAGGGACAGCTGCTCTATGTAAGCTGTGTAAGAATTTTCCCAGCTAATGCGACTGGTGACCATCTGTCCGTGATCCACTCCTATCCCTGCCTACAGTTTCAAGAGCTGTGGTGAGGGCTTACACTGAGAGTGTGTCCAAGGACTCTGCATAAACATTAGCTTAACCCCATTGGAGAGCTTCCTGAGGTGTGCAGCTTTTTTGTTTTTTTTTGGCTATCGCGCTTCCCTATGCTTTGCACTTGTGTTTGCTGACTCAGCCTTCCAAGGCGTTCTGAACTGTGACTCGTATCTAAAACGTGAAAGGAAACTCTCCTCCCAGAGAAATGCTCATTATTGCTGTTGAATTTACTTAACTGTTTGCCAAAAGGTTCTCCCTTATCAATCGTGCACATTTCTAAATCAAACGTGCCAGCTCATGAGAAATTCTACTTGTCACTAGGGTGGACTAGCTACACTGTGACGCTGCTTCCGATCACATTCGCATATACAATAATTTTTAAATGGCCAACTGGTATTTAGAGAGACTGTTTACAATATAATGCTCCAAGTTGCACATTTCATGATAGAGACATTGGAGGTAAGAGGGTTGTCATCGTTTTGATTTAGCCAACTTATGTTACTAGAAACGTACAAGCAGTCAGGCAGAAATGAGACGATGGTAGGCAGATGGGCAAAACGCTATTGTTTGATTGTCACACAGGAGTTGGTAGCCTTCACAATTTTTAACACAGCTATTTCTGCTTTGTCACTGTCTCTAGTTCCTAATTTAGCTCTATAAAACATGCCAGTGTCTCTTACATTTATTTATAGCATGTGCTTCACTGGGCTTACCTGACAACTTATTCTTCACATTTATCATGTGTATTTTGCCTGGATTCTCAGCTTCCTTTGGGTCATCAGCATTTGCTGAGCCAGTGGATGGCACATTAAGTGAAGTGGTGTTACTGTTCTGCCAGAGAATTTTTTCTCTCCTTCCTGGAGATGCTCATTAATAAGGATTTGCATCCTGACAAACATCTAGTTCATTTGCATATTTTGGTTGGGAAGGTCTGAGGTTTGGGGGTTTTGTTTTCTCTTTCTAGCTTCCCTTATAAAATGTGGCTTGTCTCACAAGATAGCTAGCTGATGTAATTAAGCAAAGGTAATGTTAAAAGGGGTTTGCTGGGTAACAAGACATTAGCAAATCAAAAAGCTGCAAGACAAGAAAAGGTTTATAAAACATGAACAAACCCCCAGAATATTTTAAGTCTTTTTAAAGGTCAGGGCTAGTTCTTTACATCTTTCAACATGGGAAATTGGAACTCTATGCCCACCCATTAGCAAAATCTACTGCTTGCACAATGGGAACTAGCAGTTCCTGAAGCATTCAAAAATTAGCTGAAACACTAGTTTCCAGATCTGTGAAGGTTACAGAAGGGAACTCCACTGACTAGCAATCATTGGGTCCCACAAGTGGAACGGAGCAAGCAGAGGTGGAGTGGCCCTACTGCATACTACCCTACAAATTATTTCTAGCACAAAGTGATGGTTATGAAATCTCTGCTTGCATAGTCATTCTTTGTTTATATTATAGATGTGTGTAATTGTTTTCCCCCATGCCAAATGCTTATGAAGCACGAATCAGCCGTCAGCATCAAGACAGGAGTGGGCTGTAGGTCAGGAGGGTATATGGTGTGGTTGGGAAATCTTTTCTTCAGAATGACTGAACAGCAACAACCCTCCTAACAGGTCTAGGTATTTTTTGACAACGCTGCAACATTTTGAAAGGAAGTGAAATATGTAGGTTTTAAATAGAGGTGTTGCTGAGCTTGTGTCTCTGGTATCAAAGGTAAGAGTCTTGGAGGGTTGTAATTCTTCAGAGAAGAATTGGGACATGTCTCCACCTAAGGGTGTAGAGGGAGGGAGGGGGAGGATTGTGGACTTACCTGTTTCCGCGATCCTCCCACACTGTCTACATCGCCGTGCGGCATCCCAGAAGGAAAGAGAGACATTGCAGGTGCAGCAGGCGCCATTTTTTTAACACACTGAAGAGCTGTGTGGCCCTGATCCACAGAAAGGTAAGTTAAAAAAAATGCTCCCAATGCCGCCGCCCCCCCCCACATCCTGGGGATGGTGAAATTGCTTCCCCCTCCATCGGGATGGAGCCACCCCGTGTGGCTCCATGCCCATTTTAGCACCCGTGACTACGGATTAACTGGGATATCCCTGGTTTCTGTTCTCCTGGGGTTCTCCTGGGGTCATCCCCAGGTCATCCCTAGTTGATCCCAGGATCCCCTGTGCATCATGTAGATGCACAGGGTTGACTTGGGGATGACCCTGGGATAAAGATCTGGTGTAGACATGGCCTTGGTCTCCAGCCCATGTCTTTCCCATCCACCCAGCCATTTTCACGTCAATCCCTGATTTCCCTCACCTTTCCTTTAAATTCTACTTTTCTGGCTAGTGTTTGGCTGTTGGTGGCAAGCCGATGAGAGAGGGAGAAGAGAAAAAGAGTGCTTTCCCTCCCTCTCCCTCCCCTCTCTAATCTGATTTTGGAGCTGGGGCCAGCTAGAGATATGCAAATCAGCAAAAATCAAGCTTGTTGAAATACTCCAGATTCCATCTTGAAACTTGTTCTGCCTCAAGACTGAATCAAATTACGAGCTTGGTTTTTTTTTTTTTGGTCACATGAAAATCAATGCATTTTTGTGTATTTTCCCAAATGTACAGATCAGTTATGCACATCTTTGAAATGTATGCATTCTTCTCCCATTGATTAAAGCATATTTGTGTGCATTTTTAGAAAGTATGCACTTTTTCATGCACGCTTCTCAAATATATGCATGCTGTACAACACAATTTTTGGGGTCCGCTAATGACATTACAGACTCAGAAATGTGCAGGTTTTGACCACAGATTGCATCTGAGCCTGTGTTCATACCAGACTGTGCTAACTGCATAAATCCTGATCAAAAACAAACTGAAATGAATTTCTCATACATCCCTAGGACCAGTAAGTGTAGTCCCACCTCCCCTCCACCTGTTGAGAGTACATTTGGAGGACAATGGATGAACAGGGCATATGACCTTTCAGGTTCTTCCAGACATGCATATATGAGCACAGTTGTTCGTATTACTAATGTTAAGAAAAAAGAATGTTTCCTTCCAGCAGTCACACAACAATACCAATGGAAAATTAAAGGCTTTTTTGAAAGATAAATTCAGTAGTGATGTTCGAGAAATTAGTTTCAGTTCATTAAACATCAGAACCGACTTCATTCGCACCCCTGAACATAAACACAAATGCATTTTTGGGCAATGCATAGCCCAGAGCCTGCCATTGCATTTGCAAAATGTGTTCAATGGGGAAATGTGCACTTTAAAAATGTGCAATTTGGGTAAAAAAATAGGGATGTGCATGCCCGAACACATTGTATTTTATTGTCATCGGAATTTCAGACCAAAAAAATTATCATCTCCGATAATATCGTAGGTTAATTGTATCATCTTCACGATAATTATCGGAAATCTGATATTTAATTTGCAGCCCCATTATGCCCTATAGAGCTGGGTGTTTTTTTTAGAAAAAATGCCTATAACTTCTGTGTTTTCAACGTTACAGGCTTGAAACCTGGTCACAATGCTTATGGGGTATCCCTAAGTAAGTGTATGAAATTTGAGATCAATTCCTCCAACCCTCAATTTTATATGAATTTATTAAAGAACGTTTAAGTTCTGACAGGTCAGCAGTTGCATGATCTTTCAAAAATTCATATAAAATACAGGGGTGGAGGGATTGATCTGAAATTTGGCACATATGTGTAGCAACATGTGCTAGACATGTGTGTGAAATTTGAGATAGATCCTTCCAAGCCTCGATTTTATATGATTTTTTTTAATGATCCTGCAACTTCTTGACAGGTCTGAATGAACGCACGTGGCGAACTGTCATTCTGACCTGACAGAACTTAAATGATCTTTAATAAATCCATATAAAATCGAGGGTTGGAGGGATCGATCACAAATTTTATACACATATGTAGGCATACCCCATAAGTACTGTGACCACGTTTCAAGCCTCTAACTTTTAAAATACAGAAGTTATAGGTTTATTTATATGGTAGTTCAATAATCCGATATAATCAGGCTGAAAATTATCAGATCAGATATTTATTGGAGGGTTTTCTATCGTATCGTTATCGTTAATCAGATGTCCGATAACGACCTTATCATATTGTTATCAGACATTTTAACAATACGATACACATCCCTAGTAAAAAAGATGTTTCCCCAAAAGACATTGGCTGAATTCGGACACCACGATAGTCAATGGTGGGGTAATAATCAACTTTACAGTTGTTCATCTAGGGGGTACTCCCCACACAACATGGTAATAAATAATCAACTGTGGTGTGGATTAGGATCAGTGCTGAGTTGGCTATGGCAGCATTCGGATGACACGATAGTCAATACAACTGATGATTGTCGTCCCCCCCCCCCGCCAGTTGCTTGTTGTGTCGTCCGAATTCAGCCATTGTCAATGAGGGAAATGTATACATTTGGAAGTGGACTTTAAAAAGTGGTCATGTTGTTTCATGTTCAAACAACAAGACCAACAGCTCACATTCTGGAATGGGAATGGGGCAGACCAAGTTCCAGAGTGGAACTCAGAGAAACGCAGTAAGCTTGGATCTCGCTGATTCTCCCATTGCTAAAATGCAGTCATGTTCTTCTAGAATGCTTCTCCATCAAAACCTGGTAGCCACGGTACGCATTATGTGGAGTGATTGGTAGATGTCTGAACTATGCCAACTTCAAATGGAAGGATCATATATTTGAATACTCACCTGTGTAAAAACAAATATCCACATGTAGAAATCTTTAGCATAGACCTTTTGCTAACATGCTGATTTATCCTACGTGCGGGACACATGCTGGCTTATTTTATAGGGTTGTATCCTTATATTCCTGTTTGTTCCCATCAGCAAAACAGGGAGGGGAAATTCCCCCTCACCCATGCAGGCTCTGTGTGCCCTCAGAATTTTCTCTGGAAGGTTTGGGATGCTCAGGAGAAAATTTTGGTGAGGTGGAAGCTTCTGGGGGAGGAGAGGAGGGGAAAATTCCACTGTGTGACTGTGATGTCAGATTTCATCTACAGATTTTGCTAATTCATTTAATCAATCATGAAAATCACCTTAAACGGAAGAAAAAGAACCAAATTTTGATTAGTGAATTGGACATTTCAGTGAATGTTAAATTTCATGTCAGCCATAATTCCATGCCATTCTTGGCTGTGTGCTTGTTTGCAATCATCTGGATGGATGTAATTGTAATTGGAAAATACTTGGATATCGCCAGCAACATTTTATGTCACTGGCAGCAATTTACTCCAGCCCCTACAATAACTGGGATATTTGCTGGCTCTATTTGATTACTGCTGATTCACGTTACCTATATCCCTAAACGTCTGTAGGTGGACAGTCAAAGCAGCACACAGATTGGAAAAAGTGACAGGTTCAGTTGGCATTTAGGGCAGAATTGGCATTTATGGTGCATGCATGGTTACCGCCAAAGGCAGCATGCCTGGATCTCCTTTGCCTCTTCTTCCATAGTTATGTCTAATAACACCAAATGTACAATGCGAGATCAGTTCATGCCACATGGACCCACTCACATCTTTAAAGCACATGTGGGTCATGCCGTCTAGCTTCACACAAACACCTGCTGACATTTAGTGGCAGTGTGGGACTTCTCCATGGGAGAGGTAGTTCTGGATCAATCAGGAATGACCCATGATGCCTGGCTGCCTTTGACAGACTCATATGGCCAGGAGAGGCTCCAGTAAGTATTCTCCTGTCCTGGTAAAGCTGTCCTATTGGGAGTTTAAGGCAGGATGCATGGGAAGGAGTTAAATGGCAGGTAGGTGGGGAGAGTAGGCTCATTCTTGTTCCCCATCACACAAACAGCATGGATCCAAGGGTGCATATTCTCTCTAATCCAGCTCAATTTGAGGTCTCTGATCTTGGTTTCCAGAATACTTACTGATACACTCAAACAAACCTTTTTTGAATCCAGATATATTAAGGTTTTGGCTTCTAACCAAACGTTGAAAGGAATCAGAATGTACACTTCATGAGGTGTAAAAGGTACAGGCTGTGGGAAAGCTGTTAATGTTTAACACTGTTGCTAAAACACTTATTTCTCCCCCAGAGTGTTAAAGGGCAGCTGTTCAGAGATGATTATGCTAACCTTCAATCTTTATGCAGGTTGCCATCTTTTGTCCAGTGCTATAATGGAAGAAATAAACCATGATTTATTTTATTTTGTTTTAAAACAGCACTAAATTAACGATGGCAAATGATGAAGTGGAAATGTCATAAAGTGCTGAAATGTGTGTGTGTGGGACTGCACAAATCACAGGGTTGATGCAAATGGAAGTATCCATTAATTAAAATAGTGGCATTTATGCATGTGTTAACTTCATCACTTGATCAGTGCTCAGATATTTCCTAGTGAGAAAGCAAGGCCACAAGCCTTCAAATACCTGCTCTGTATGTAGGCCTCTGTGTGTAGTTTGGTTCTTGCAAGTGAACTGGCTGATGGGATTGGAATTACGTATGTGCCTGAATGTGCTGTAATGCTGAAACTGCTTAATTGGAAGAAAATGCTTTATTGGAATTTCTAACTGTCAAGACATTTTTTATATAGTATGAGACAAATAAGCTAGCTTGATAAGGAGGACTGACCATCCCGGTCAATCTGACATTGCTAGAAGAGTTATGGGCCACCTGATGATAAAGCATAATGAAGAAGTTTTCTTTGATCTGTCTTTGTCTTGCTTTAAAATTTTACCAACTGCTAATTGGTGAAGATGCTATTTTGCCATCTGGTAATTGGTTAAGATGCTATTTTGTATAAATATACCAGCCTTTCACACTGCCAGGAGAGAAGTTCTTTGTCTGTAGGACCCTCTCCATGCAGCTGCATTATACTCAATAAAACAGAGTTGCCTTACAACCAAAGTGGATTTTTATCCTCGACACCAGCTGACTAGATAGAGATGACAGGAAACACCTAGTCAGATTCTAGATTTAGTGCATTCAGACATCTCTCTCAGGAGATATGTCTAGATTTAATATATATATTTGTTTCTTCACAGATTCATGTTCTTGGATGTTTTTCATCACCTGCCAACAAAAAATGCTCAGGCAATACTTTACGTCAAATGTGGTTTCTGCCTGAATTTTAACTTGCTTTGTTTAGTTTTCACTTTTTTTTTATTTCCTGAGACTATTCAATGTTACTGGTGCTGGTCTAAAGAATCTATAAATGACAGGAGAATTTCCTTGTGCTGGAGAGTAGGGATGGACGGACTTACCCATGTCTGTCTCAGTTAGCTGCCTACCAAGCTGCCGCCACCACCCATCCCAGTTTGTGGTGCTTCTTTGAGGCACAGTGAGTACCCAATGAAGCCATGGGGCCACCCATCCTTATCCAGAGCCTCCCGTCCCATATATATATATATATATATATATATATTTATCGCCCAATAGCCAAGGCTTTCTGGTCAGTTTGCAAGTCAAGATTATATATATATATATATATATATATATATATATAAACCAGAATATAGTTCAGTGAAAGCCTGTCTAAGAAGATATGTTTTCAGGAGGCATTTAAAGGCTGTTACATTTTCTGCCTCTGGAACTGTACAACAATGTGCAATAATGGGCACACCCGAAATTGTTTATTTTCAAAATTGTGTCAATGCTGGCCCTATTTACACAACATTAAAGATGTGAATGCTAGGCATCTTGGATCTGACTCTTTCTTGATGGGCCTGAGTCTCCTAGATGTTTACTGTAAATGTCTTTGGTCTTTCATTACGACTTCTGGAGTCACCAACACAATTGAAAGGGGGTGTGGCTCAATGGAAAGAGCTATGGCTCAATGGTAGAGTACAATGCTGTGTCGAAAATGTCCCCCACATTTTTTTTAACCATTCTCATTCAGTGTCGGATGTCAGGTGCTTCATAAACAATTCACTAGGCTGGCCTAGTGAATTGTCAGTTGAAGACTTGACAATTGTTATGGGAGAAGATCTGTCTCTGTTTTGCCCTTATCTGCAGCTGCGGGCCGAGGCCTTGAGTTCCTTGGGAACAAAGGCATGTTTTGAAAAGGTGGGGGGCTATCTTGCAAACTGTCTCTCACATAGTGTCGTCATCAAGAGGAGGTTGAACTGTGCCGCCCTGTTGGCATGTGAGTTTGGATTACAGGCCTGAAGCCCTGTCTGTCAAAGTAGCTTAGAATTAGCCAGCCTCCATCCTATATAGCTACAAGCAAAGAAGAAGTTCTTTGCTAGGAATTATCTGTGTGCTGTGTGCTGTTCTGTTCTGTTCTCTTCTGTTTGCTGTTTGCTGTTGCTTGTCATCTGTCCTATGCTTGCCAAGAAACTCATGTTTGGGATTCTATCTGATTGGGAAATGTTGGGTGCACTCTGTACATATTCTGTTGCTATTTGGACTTGGAACTTCTGAGAACTATGCCATGAAAAGTGCGCTGTGGCTTTTCATAGATTTGGACTTGAGATTACTGTTCTGGATTCGTGTTCTATAGCCTGCTTTTTCCCTGCATGGAGCCAAGGTACGGGCACGGGGAAACTGAGGCTGATCGTTGCTGTTCTGGAATTGTGTGTGTGTGTGACCTGCGAGAGGACCTTCCTTAGAGCCAAATCTACGAGAATTGGGAAGGCTCCCTTGGTCGAAAAGGTTCGTTCCCTGACATCTTGTTTCCGTGATCAGCTCAGTGTTCCCTGACAGGTTGAGTTTGATTTAGTTCAAGATGATCTTATCCACTGTCAGGAGGTTTTCTCCTTTGAGTCTTTGCTTGTGTACCTGAGGATCCAGTGTGTGTGGCCACACCTGACCTCATGGGACAGGGGCTAACTCTAAATGTCTCCCCCTGAGTGAGTGCTGTTCGCATTAAGCCGTTGTACCTGAAAGCTATCTGGTCCGTCTTGAGCTTCAAGTGTGTGTATGCAGAAATGAAACCGTTATGCTTTGAATTCCGTGTGATTTACAATAAAAGAAGTCTCACAGTTTTGGAGTGTGTCAGTTTGCCTAAAGTTCGTGAGCAGAAGCCTGGGGTGAGCTTGGAGTCACGACATTCAGGCTTCTTGTACTTACCTTACTTAGGAGGAGGTCAAGGAATAAGTGTCTTGCCTTTCATTCCACAATTGTACCTCCTTGGCTTCCCACACTTCAATTCAAGTCCAAGGGAAGACATCATGAGGTAATACCTCCATAGGGTTTTTTTTTTCAGATCAGGAAGTAAAGGTAGCCTGAGGGTCTGTAGAGCAATGGAGAGATGTGTAATATAAAGAAAAATACACACACAGTACCCTTTGCCACATCTTAATGATTAGGTAAGCTCAAAAACACCACAAAAGTATATTCAAAGCTATAAAATGCCCAGAGTACAAGGCAGAAAAATGGATGCCTCTTTGATGGAGGAAGAAAAATTTCAGGAAATTGGAAGACAGATTTAAGCACTACCTCCACCTCTTCCCTCGAGCTGGATGTAATACTGCCCCCCTCATACTTGCATTGTAGAGGATGCAAAAATGAGGCCAAACTGTCAACACAGTTGATGTTGTTGCCACTTGCAGTGGCAGGTGACTGTTTTCACTTGCTCACTAGCAGCCAAAGCAGGTCCTTGGCTGACTTATGGTTATGACCCCATAATAATTTCTGATTCACCATATGTTCAGCTTCCTCACTAAGGATTCATAATTGTAAAATATGTTCTTGCAAGAGGATTAGTTACTGTGCTGAACTGTCATCCAACTGTTGTGTAAGAGTGGTCTTGTGGCCAAAAATGACCAGATATGAATTGGTGCTTTCTTAACTATAAGTAAATCTCTTGGGGAAAAATCATACATGTTGTACCCATATTGGTTGGAAGCCACCAAGCTTGGAAGTTCCCGAGTATCAAGTGGCTTGCTGGGCTACTACCGGCAGGGTGGGAGGAGTAACGGAGGTGGTTTTCCACCTCTCTGTCCTCCTTCGTTTGTTTGTCTTTTATAGGAGCCTCTGAGCCTATTTAACAGAGGTATGCTGGGCAGAGCTGGGGAAGGTGAGGACTTAGAATATGTCCCAATCATACCTCTCCTCTTGTCTCCCCTCCCTGTCCATTTTGAGATAATTTGAGGCTGCTGTTGTGACTTTTGGAAAACAGCCATTGTGGTTCTTTCTTTGGAGACTGCAAGGGAGCTGGGGTAGGGGGAGGAATTAGGTTATCAAGCCCTCTTTCCAAGGTTATAGGGGAATCTATGGCCTTGGGTGGGGCAGGGGAACTCTGAGGAATCCTATCTTCTGTGGGATGCTCACAGGTACCATAGGATTCCCACCTTCTGAGCTGGTGGCAGCATCAATCTTGGGCAATACCTCTACCTGAGTCTATGGATAGCTGCTGCCATAAGTAGACAATACCAAGCAAGGTGGAACAATGGTCTGACTTGGGATGAACAGACAGCTTCGTCTGTTCAGAATATGCCATACATTCAGCACTACACTGTACAGTTCTACTGTTCTGTCACAAAAGGTTATCAGAGCTGGTGAATGTGCAGAAAAGGAAATCAAAATTACCAAGGTGTTGAACCATCATTCCTATGAATTTCAGGCTTCTATTTAAGATGACAAAGTGTGTGTGTGTGTGTGTGTGTGTGTGTGTGTGTGTGTTGTCTGTAGGAGGGAGTTATATGTGTGCCCAAGTCCCCCTCCACATTTTAGCTCTACATGTGAGCAGGCAAATGCTTGCATAAGGCTTAAGACATCACCAAAATAAAAGTCAAATCAGTATACCAGGTTGCATATGCGAATTTATATTTATAGTTGAAAATGTAAAAATAATAAAGTCAATTTAAATAGAAATACAATATAGCTCACCATAGTTGAGAAGACCGACTAGGTGACCCATCTGTCTGCTCAGTCTGCTGTCCAAGTGCTAATTGTTGATGGACAAATTCAAGGCCCCTGTTCTCCCTCCTTGTAATTGTTCGACCTTACTCCAGACTTGGACTGGACACCTCTTCAAACAGAGGGCATATTCAAATAGAGGACTATCCTCTGCCAGCTCTTCAAAGAGAGGGGACTGTCCTCTGTAAATTAGGAGATGTGGTCACCCTAGACAGAACGAAATATGGGGAGAAATTCGTATAAGAGAATTTTTTATAGGCATCCCTAAAAAATATTATTGAGAAATAAATTAGCAATCTGTATATGTATGAAAGTTCATATGAACTATAATTCCCTTGTTTATTATTTATTATAATCCCATTACCTCCTTCTGAGTCTTACAAGCCTTAAATATATATAACTACATTTGTGGTTCATTCTGTTTATAATCTTCCTCTTAAATTGGTATGATTAACTGTAAAAACAACAACAACAATTGCTCTCATCTAAAGTTGTCTTAGAAATTTCAGTTCCGATGGAGAAATCTGATAGCTACTTCATACCAGAACTGTAAAGATATTTGTCTTACAGGAGAAACTGATTCAGTACCACCCATTGATATGGTTTTTTTAATTAGAAATGGAATTCCCAATGTTGCATGATTATGAGAAGTATCATTAACTATCATTGCTACACTATGAGCCATAAAGTTTTTTTGCCATCGAAGTGGGAAAACCATTTTTCTCTGTGATACCATTCTAGTAAAATGTGTTTTAAAAAACACACAACAAAAACCTTGCAGGGAACAGAAGAAGAGGCATATACTTTCAGTCCCCGTGGTAACTGTCTAAACTTTTGTCTTTTTAAAAAAGAAAAGAAAGATCTTGGCATGATTGTGGTGAATTTCCCCTTAGATCTTAGTCACTAGGCTCCTTGGCCATTTCCCAAATTCAGCTAAAGTCAGATGACACAAGGGACATGTTCCCATCTGCTAATAAGTACTATAAGCATGCTATCACATCTTAAAATGGAAATGCCCTGAGGCACCCTCTCCACAGGATTGGTCTCACCATCTCAGAGATGTGTTGCCATGGAGAAAACTTCTAAATTGCTCTAAGGATGCTCACAAATTACTGTGTAACATGACATCTCCTCTTAATATATGGGCAAATGCTGCCCAAGGGTAAAAAACAACAAGTATCATAATTTGAATATTATCTCATGTACCTGTGGTCATTTTTGATAGTTTCTCTTTAATAGGGTTGCACAACATAGGGCTCCAGAAATTTGGCAACCCTCTGAAAAATTCTCAATACTCCTTACTTGCAGCACTTTCTCACATCTTTGTGGGAACGTATAAAACCTGCCCAAGCCATCAAAACTGGTTGTGGGGATGGGATAACACCTTCGTCACCACAGCTCTATTGCCCCCACTTCACTTGATTCAGAATAGGGCATACAGTAAGGCATCTACAGCCCAGAGATGACATTTTCCATCAGCATTTCCCCAGAAACTTCATAAGTCATCACTGCATTTAAAAAACAAACAACAACTTAATTTTACTATGTATTAAATTTCACTTAGGTCAGCTGCCTTTCTCTTGAGAGATAGAAAGGTGGGATAATAATAAATAAATACATATTGTTTTAAGTCAATTGTTCTCTGGGCCGTGTCTATTTGTTATAAAAATTGAGGTCTCTTGATTAAATATTCTTTCATTATAGTTTCTGGAAAGTTCTGGAAACCCAAACTGTTCTCAGCCAGGAGTGTAATTCTTTTCATAGTTGGTAAAAACATGATCCTATAAATATCTACTCAAAGGTAAGCTCCTTTGACTGCTGTGGAAATTACTGTCAGATAATTGTGTATAGGATTGAAATTTAAGGTATATATATACACATATACATATATTCACACTTTCCTTACCATTTCCTGAGAATGGTTTGTCATTTCCATGAATAATCCTGTAATTGATTAGAAAGATTTATATAACTTCAAACATGGATTTGCCAGCTGCCAGGTCACAGCTCAGCTTCCTTGTGTCTGACTTTATGTATAAATCCTTCCTATCTTATAATTTTATTCACAGGAATGATTTGTGAGAGCACTCCTCTAGGAGTCAAACATAAGGAATGAAGCTTCACTAAATGGCCCAGTCCCAACACATCCAAGGAAAAACAGCTGAAAAAGGTATTGACATTAGAGAAGTCAGTGAAATGGCACATAAAGATGATCATCTAGATGAGGTTGCTCAAAAAGCTCGAGCGTATGATAAATGGCCAATTTTTAAAGTAAAGTTGTTACCAACTTTGAACCCAATCTTGTATCTCACGTATTTATTCTGTAGGCAAGCAAACATTCATCTCATAAGTGAAAATTTTGCAACCCACTAAACTGGAAATAGATAGTGAAGCAATTGTTTCTGAGTAATTTGGAAGGGTTTTATGTTTCTGCAAGGGTTTATAATTGGACTAATAATTTTCGTTGGGTTGTTATTTCTATCTATGTAGTGTGCAAGGTAGAGACTATGATAAGGGAGGAAGATACTTCACGAGATGACCCCAAGTTACAATATATATGTCATTAATTAACAGCATAATTTCCCCTCCTTTCCTGTTTTGTGCTTATTGCACTCAATGGAGAAAATTTGTTTCTTTTCATTAGGATAGCATTTCTAGACCCCACTTTCAAAGTGTGCCTCAGTGGCAGAAGGACCCCTGAGTATACTTCTTTGCTGGTCTGAAGAGCCACATGCCTTTGCTTTTAAAACCAAAGTACAGCCGGAAATTTCAATCCTCCACCATCTCATAAACTGTAAATATTAGAAAACCAACACACACACATTTATTTGGATTTCATCCCACCCCTGAATGTTCTCCCACCTATACATGCAAATAAAGATCTGGTGTGAGTGGTTGTGGGAATGGGAGAAAGACCTTCATTCAGCCATAGTTTTGACCTTAATTGTTTATGGAATCATAATCACAGTCATTCTTGTAGCCAGTGAAAGATGTATTTCATCTTGAAAACGAGAGAGGATTAGATAAGGAATTTTAGTTACCACCCACACCACAAAACAAGGTTCATTTTGGAATGAATAAAAAAACTGAACCGATGAGGCCCATTTAATTATAATTTATTCTAAAATAAATGCATGGAGATATGAATGGGACCCCTATTAGGGATTCCCTTATGTTCATATCCATATCATTTGGCTAGTGAGGAGAGGCGGAGGGAACAGGTATCCGATGCTTGCATTGGATGTCCGATTTTCATATCGGAATCAGATCTGAAGTGATTTGAGGGTCGTCCGATTTTATCTGATACGATACAGGTCAAAATTGGACATCTCGATTCCGATTCCTATATGATTTTCAGGACAGTGTACATCCCTAGTTTCACTGCAGCAACAATAATCACAAATCTGTCATTTTGCTAAGACTTTTCTGAATTAACCTTTCACTGATAAGCTAGGAAAGAAAAATGTCTGTCTGTTATTTATAGTACTAGCATTGGCTGAAAATAACTTAATCCATAGTCTAATTTATAAACTGATTCTCACTTGACTATAAAATACAGTAATATCTTATGATGTAACCACATTAGAAACAATTAAATGCCATTTTTAATGAATGGGAAAATGCTAAAGGGAAAGGAAGGCTACACCATGGAAAAGTAATAAATGCTAAATAGTAGTTGTAGTTTGAGAAGTGCAAAATAGAGTGATAAGGTTAAATGAAATGAAAAATAAATTTGGTGTGTTTTAAGTTTTAAGGCATCACTGGACATTTAAAATTACCACTGGGCATTTGAAAAGCAAAATAATAATAATAATAAATATATTATATTAAAGTGTGCAATCAGCTTGGTAGCTTAATTGATGGCCCCTGTAGGCAAGTCCTCAAGTGATCTGGTGGAAGCCACATTTACTGATGAACTTGGGACTCAGGGTTAGGGATGTATAGACTTTTTAAAAATCTGGTCCATGGGTGTTTTGTGGCTTGTCAGGTCTCTTTCATTGTCTGCTTATTGACAGAATCATATCTATTTTCCCCCACCCAGAAAAGTCCACAAAAAAGTCCACTGCATAAAAGTCCACTGCGATTCAAGGTGCTGGTTCTAACCTATAAAGCCTTACATGGCTTGGGACCACAATACCTGACGGAACGCCTTTCCCGACATGAACCTACCCGAACACTATGTTCAACATTTAAGGCCCTCCTCTGAGTGCCTACTCCGAGGGAAGTTCGGAGGTCGGCAACAAGGGAGAGGGCCTTCTCTGTGGTGGCCCCTCAATTGTGGAACAATCTCCCTGACGAGGCCCGCCTGGCGCCAACATTGTTATCTTTTCGGTGCCAGGTCAAGACTTTCCTTTTCTCTCAGGCATTTGGCAATATCTGATGAGCCTGGGTTTGTGTTTGGTTTTGTAGCTTTTTGGGCTGTTGTAGAGGTTTTATGTTGTATGTTTTTGCTGTTTAAATTTTAGTATATTGTTTTTAATTGTTTTAATCCTATGTAAACCGCCCAGAGAGCTTCGGCTGTGGGGCGGTATACAAATGTAATAAATAAATAAATAAATAAATAAACTTTTGCTGCCATGTTTTTTTTCCCTTTTCCTTGTTCCTTTTCTTAACCTAGCATACAATCAATGAGCAGAGCTCACACACCAAAAAGATTGCTATGCTACACAGCAGAGATTGAATATGTGTGTGTGTGTGTGTGTCTGTTTTAAAGGCCTATACATTAGTGGATTTTCAAGGCAACTTTTGTATTTTCCTATGACAAAATTTGCATAAAGTTCTGGAAATTATGCTGCTCCATATTACTGTTCCTTGTGTTGTTCTGCACTGTTCTGCACTGTTATAATGGTTTGATATAGCTTTTAATGGTATATTTTAAATGTATTTGTACTGCTGTTGTAACTGAAATTGTTGTTAATAATGTTTTTAATAGGGCATTTAAATGTGTTTTTTAATAGTTGCATATTAACTGCTTGGAGATTTTTAAAAAATGTTTAGCAGTAAATACATATTATTAATAATAATAAAGTTTTTTAAAAAATCACTGTCCGCAAGTCTGCAGATCTGTGCAACTTGGAAGGTGCTAGTCTAGTGCAAAATCTATGGGCTGTATTTATAGAAATCTGAATTCATTTGAATTAGGGGTGTGCACGTCAAAATATATCATCATTTATCGTTATCGTCATTTTGGACCAAAAAAAATATCGTCTTCATTCATATCGTAGGTGAACCATATTGTCTTCACGATAATTATTGTGAAAAAATGATATTTTTTTCAGCCCTATTTTTAAAGAAAAAAATGCTTATCATTTCTGTATTTTAAAAGTTACAGGCTTTTAACTTGGTCACAGTGCTTATGGGGTATGCCTAAGTATGTATATGAAATTTGAGATCGATCCCTCCAATCCTCGATTTTATATGATTTTTTAAAAGATCGTTTCCATTCTGACAGGTCTGAATGAACGCACGTGGCGAGCTGTCATTCTGATCTGTCAGAACTGAAACGATCTTTAATAAATTCATATAAAATTGAGCGTTGGAGGGATCGATCTCAAATTTCATATACTAACTTAGGCATACCCCATAACCACTGTGGCCAGGTTTCAAGCGTCTAACTTTTAAAATACAGAAGTTATGGGTATATTTACATGGCAGTCTGATAAAACAATAAAATCGCCTGAAAATTATCATCTCCAATGATTATTGTAGGTTTTTCTATCATATCGTTATCGTTAAACACATGCACGATAATGACCTTATCGTATCGTTATCGTACATTTTAACAATATGATACACATCCCTAATTTGAATCTCTTTCAAAATCCTCTGACATCCTTACTCTGGATAAGAAGCATGCTCTGAAGGTTTTTCTTCTTCTTCTTGCAGTAGGGAAGAATCAATTGTGGATTTTAGCCAATATTCATTAATATAACAAGAATAACTTCCTTACATTAGTAGTCTTTCCTTTAGCACAATGAGGTTCATACAGTCTATTTTTGATGGGTGGATAGCCCAAAGTGCTCTACCAACCTGTGTGAACTTGTCCTTCCGTAGTACCATCAATCCAACTTAATGGCATGACGTTGGAGAATATTGACCACTTTCCCTACCTTGGCAGCTATCTCTCCACAAAAGCTGATGTCGATGCTGAATCCAGCACTGACTGAGTGCTGTGAGTGCAGCGTTCTCTCAAATGAAGCACAGAGTCCTTGAAGGTAGGAATATTCACAGGGAGACTAAAATGCTTATTTACAAAGCTATTATATTGCCGACCTTATTGTATGCCTGTGAAACATGGACCACATACAAACACCATCTCCAACTTCTTGAAAAGGTCCACCAGCGTTGTCTTCAGAAAATTCTGTAAATTACTTCGGAAGACAGACGAACCAACATCAGTGTCCTGGAATAAGCAAAGACCACCAGCATTGAAACAATGATCATCCAAAATCAACTCTGCTGGATCAGGCAGGTTGTCCGAATGTATGATTACCGTCTTCCAAAACAGCTGCTCTACTCCCAACTTAAGCATGGAAAACGTAACCTTGGAGAAAAGCAAAAGAGGTTTAAGGACATTCTCAAAGCTAACCTGAAGAAATGTAAAATGAACATTGAGAACTGAGAAGATTTGGCCCAGGAGTGTCCCAATTGGAAGTCAGCTGTTACCAAAGGTGCTATGGACTTTGAAGAAGAGCAGAGACAGAGAGAAAGTGATAAAAGAGCTAAGCAGAAAATATGACAAGCAAACCCTCACCTTCCATCTGGTAACCATCATCTTACTTGGATATGACTGATCACCAGTATTTGTAACCTAGTGGTACAATGCATGGATGGAACATAGCCGGTAGTAACATCTCTCTAACATCGGCTTCCTTGAAAAATCCAGAAGGTACCACCAAAGTCTGCATAAGTAGGACTCACTGGTAGGGTGACCATATTTGGGAAACCAAAAAAGAGGATGCCCAGTAGAGGGGGCAGGAAAGTGGATTTTCAGCACCTTCAGAAAGTGCATCATTCCTCCCTGCTACCTTAAAGGGTCCAATTGGAGTGGAGGTGGGGAAAGCTTGTCATCCCCCCACTGCTTCAATTGGGGCCTTTTTTATAATGTCCAGAAATGACATACTTTCCCCTTTAAGGCCCCCTTTGGAGCAGTGGGGGGGGAATGATGCACCTCCAGAAAGTGTGCCACCCCCTGCCACACTAATGGTGGTCTTAAAGGGGAAAGTGTGCCATTCCAGGACATTATAGAAAATTATATAGAATCCTCCGTGGCACCCAGGATAGAACAAAAACCAGGACAAATCTGGGGAAATCCTGACAGTTGCTCACCCTACTAGGAATATCTGGTGCCAAAATTCTCTTTTGCTACTTTATTTTATTTTCATTATGTTTGTCACAATGAGAGTGATTTTTTTCTCTTGACTGTCACCTTCTGGTGTTATTCTTAGAAAGGAAAAACTTCAATGAAATAGAGAACAAACAAGAAGGGTATGGAAAAAATGAAATTTATACTGTTGAATTGGTATGATATTATACTTAAGTGCTTATTGTTCATTATCAGGTCAAATATATATTCAATATGTTCAGACGAAACTTTCTAAAGAAAACCCACATTTTCCTTTGATGCTAAGCTGGATAAAATATAGATTCACACACATAAAATAAAAAGACAAGCAACTAAATATTGGTTCCCATTCTGCAAGGTCCTCTTAGCCATCAGTTGAGCTCTTATGAAGCCATGGTTGTAAAAACTCCAGCAACTGAGCATGGATGTATTAACAACACAATGTTGAGATTAGGGGTGCGCACCGGATCGAGTCTGATCCATGATCCGGACCAGATCTGGGGGAAATTGGATACAATTATCCGATTTCCGATCCCCGCATCTGGATCATCCGATCTGATCCAAACCGGTCCGGAAGGACCCGATCCGGTTCGGATAAAATTGGAGGATCAGACCTCCTCTCGCCCCTCCTGCTCCTTACCTGCCAGAGCCGTCCGGTGCCATTGGCAGCAGATGGCCCCGGCAGGTAAGGAGCATGAGGGGCCGGAAGGGCTCCCCCCACATACCTGCCAGGGTGGCCGCTTCCCTCTGGTGCGATGATCTACTGAGAAGCAGGCTTCGCGGCCTGCCTCTCAGTAGCATGCCAGGTGATGATGTCATCACCTGGCGCGCTACTGAGAACTAGGTCACAAAGCCTGTTTCTCAGTAGATTGGACCAGCGGATGGCAGCAGATGGTAGCAGGTGCCCCGGTAGGTAAGGAGCACGAGTGGAGGGAGAGACAGGGAGGGGGAGTTAGACCCCCACTCACCTGCCCCAATGTTTACACCATAGGCTTGCATTGGGGGAAAGCTTTCTTTCCCCCAATGTAAGCCTACGGCAAAAACAGCTAAAATGGTGTCCTATCCGAAAATCAGACATCCGATTTTCAGATCAGAATCGGGTCCGAACCAAACCAGGAAGCCTCCGATCTGATCTGATCCAATCCGAGGCCTCGGTTCCAGTTCCAATCCCGGTTCTGATCCGATCCGGGGGGACATGCACATCCCTAGTTGAGATACAAACAGTTTCTTTAAGTGGAGGTCAGACAAAAGCCAAGTTTGGGAAGGCACGGCATTGCCTCACCCTCAACTCCATATTGCAGAGCACAGCTTCTGAAGTGGAATAAGCATTCATGCCATGTGTGGGGGAACACTTTGCAGAAGTAGGCCTCAGACCTGGCCCTGCGCCTTACTCCATTCATAGCAATGGGGATGGGGGATGCTAAGGGCAGAATAGGAATGAAATTGAATAAAGGACTGGAATTTTTCCATCTCTACCTCATCCCTCAAATCAGATGAGCCTTTTAAACTGTTAAAAAAAAAAGGTAGGAATTTATAGTGGTGGATTCTATGCATATCCCATACTTTTCAGGAATTTGAAAATAAAAGATCGGTGCCTTTTGATCTTAGACTGTTGTGTGAATCAAAATAACAATTCCTTTTGCTTGAATAGTAAAGCCCTTCTATCTCTTTCCCTTGTTATTGAGGCACATAGGACCTGTACACTCAGGTCATCTGTGGAATAAACATCCAAGTTGTGTGTACAATATACTTTAGCACTGCCTAAGAACCTCTTTGTCAGTGTCCAATCCCCATGATTTTAAAAATGTAATATCCAAAGACATTCTAGGCAGGGATGAATTTATGGGAAGAAAATCCCTGATTATCTGCATCTTAGAACACCCCTTGAGAGTTGTGGGAGGGTAGGCGGGAAACTGATTCAAGGACTGGTCACCATTTGCCAGCCTTGGTGATGGTGATGCCTAGCCCTGCTTTTTTGACTAGTTATTCTGACAGCAACAGCTCTGTGTTGTACATCAGCAACTGGCCTGTGTTTGGTCCAAGTGCGGCTATATAATATGTACAGTCTTTCAAGTTGATTTCTGCAGCAGTGCTTTCCCTGGGCTTTTTGTATTAGCATGTGGGCCTCATACTGCATATGCAGGACTGAAAGAAAATCTGATTACATCTGCAATTCTCCACCTACAAACCAAGAGTTTATTCTGCCCATCAATATGTTTCAATGATATTTCCCTTATCAAAAGGACAAATGGCAGCTTCCCTTCTATGAGCTCTTATCCTGCAATCATCTTATTGCTATGGAGGCTAAGAATATGTCCTCATGCGAGCTTCCCATGCTCCACATTTATTGCCTGAACACAAAACCAGAGGCATGAGTAGCCACAGCACTAGAAATATAAGATGCTATTTTGAGTGGGATTTTGTAGATCTGTGGATTCCATAATACAGATTTATTCTATAGGACTGTAGTAACCTCACTTTAGTGCAGAAGTCCTGAAGGATCCAACACATTCTGGCTGGCCTTGGAAACTACCCAAATTTGTGATTGCCACTGACCATGGTCCAATTCAACACAGATTGTGCTTGGAAATAGTGGTACCAGAAGCAATACACCATACTGATACTGCTTGCTGCTTCCAAGTGCCTAAGAAGCTGGCACAAAGAGAAAGACAACCCCCTGCCCATCTCTTATTGAGGCCTAAAGGCAGGTGCCATAGATGTGCTCACTAGATATTCTTGCCACTAGTGGCCTGGTGTAAGTATTTCTGCAGCCCAGAGTCAAATACAACAGAGATTTGCAGAATGCTAGGACTAAGTGTGTGTTGTTTATCTCCACATTATGTTTGGATTGGTTCTAACAGAACTGTGAGAAATAGCCTACCTTAGTGTTGCACAACATTAGCAGCAGTACCACCCTCACCCCTACTGCATCAGAGGAGCCCCCCATCTCCTGTTGTTTAACCATCCTACCAACTACTGATATAAGCAACACAGGCATGGGTCAACTCACAGGAGGATTCCTTTAGCAACACAATAAGGCTCAGATGCTTCATAAGGCAATACAGGACCAGGGCAGCAAGGGGCATCTTTGGTGGTCCCAGGCACTCCATCCTCCCCATCTTGATTTTGGATTGACAGGCCATGGAAGGTATGGGTACATCTTTACTGATCATGTGACACACCTGTTAATGCATCCACCTTAGCTTCCAATTTGTTCAGCTTGAGCCAACATGAGATAGTCTTAATTCTGATTTTAAGCAGGTTGTTTGGTGATTGAACAACTTCTAGGGAAAATACCACTCAACTCACAATACATCCAAGCTTTATGAGCGGACCCTATCTTTAACCAGATAATTAAGACCTTTTTTTGACATGTCTATATCTGGGAAAGAGGCATTTAAATTTATAGAATTATTCATGAGCTGCAATGACGATCTTAAATGTAGCCAACTTAGCTCTCATCATCATCATCATCATCATCATCATCATCATCATGTAAACTATAAACTCTCCACATTCCTAGAAAGTACTATTTTTGAACCATATTATGATACAGCAGTTGTTCAACTATGTGTTCTTAAGAATGGCAATATAACTTCTAATTTTGCTTAATTTAACACTGGGAACATCACATTTCCTCTTCTGTTCTCTCAAACTTTTAAACACTGCTCATTTGGGTGGTTTCCAGCCAACTCCAGGCACCAATAGATGGAACTGATTTTCTAGATCCATTCCAGTTTGGCTTCAGGCCTGATTTTGGAATGGAAACCACCTTGGTCACCTATGGTGAGAGAGGGACAGGGTGCATGAAATGCTGTTGGTTGTCTTGGACCTCTCTGTGGCATTCCGTACCATTGACCATAGTATCTTTCTGGACAGACTGTCTGGGTTGGGTGCTGTAGATACTGTGTTCCAGTGGTTCCAGTCCTAAGTTCCACTCCTACTTGAATGGCTGATTCCAGCAGGTGATGCTGGGGGGTTATTGCTCTACCCCATGACAGTTATGCTGTGGGGTTTCATGGGGCTCTATTTCATCTCCATGCTATTTAACATCTCTATGAAACTGCTAGGAGAAGTTAACTAATGATGTAGACTGAGGTGTCCTAAATATGCAGACACCCAGCTCTGTCACTCCTTTTCATCACATCCAGGTGAGAGTGTAGCCCTGTTCAGTTGTTCCTCAACCAGGCAGGGTAAACCCATGGAGAGAGAGCATACTCTGTTCTTGCATTCATGACCCTCTGTTTGTGGAAGGTGACTTCCTTAAAAGGAGAGCCTCCTGTATCCATGGGACAAAGCTAATTCTGTTAACAAAAGAGCAGCCAGAAATAAGGCTGCTGGCTTTACTGGCAATTCCAAACGTGTGCATGCACAGTTTATAATGACACTCTCAGCTACAGCGTTACATTCAGATCTATCTTTAGGTTCAGCTGAGAGCTCAAAGTTGTTTTTAAATGGATGTTCTCTTTACATGCTGTCTGATGTACGTTTCTATGGTTTTAAATTTTGTATATCGATTTTTAATGTTTAATGTTTTAATGTTTTGTAAATCGCCCAGAGAGCTTTGGCTATAGGGAGATATAGAAATGTAATAAATAATAATAATGAGAGAACCTAATGCTTGTCATTCAGAACAATTCACACACACACACACACACACACATACACACACATGTCTGAGTGCGTATGTATGTAAAAGATTTGTACTACCTTTGTTGAATCACTGAAGCAAGTCATAAATGATGTACGAAATGAAAGTCCTCTACCCAACAAACAGGAAGAATGCAGACACCGCTTTTCAATCATTGTTACCACATGCTTTATAATTTACTATTCTATTTGTTCAAAAGCAGTCAGAAAACATCAGCAAGCACACAAGTCTCAGACAGGAAAATAAGTCATAAAAGAAGAGCTGCATACTTTTAAGGACCGTTAGAAATCTTTCCCTTTCCCTTTCTTCCTCTTGGCATTGAGGAAGGCAGACCTAATCTGAAGTAACTTTGTCCCATCCACAATTCAAATCATTTCTCACACATTTCCCACTTAAAATATGTCAGGATTTTAAAGAACTCTGCAACCAGCTCTTCTCCCAATATTGATATAATATTGGATCTTACCGGTAGCTACAATACAATCAACTTTGACCTACTCACAGGCAAATTACAATGAAATGCCTGAATGGTTATATAATGCACAATACATTATATAATCTAATGATGAGTGCCCAAATTATATAAGGCCTTAGTTTTATAAATGGCTCTTCAGCAATCCACTCTTGTTCAAGGAAACCACTTAGGCATCTAGTTCAAACATATGCTTATGCACTGCTGGCTCCAGTGGAACTTCATCAGTTACTTTAGGTGAAATGTAGTGTAAAAATATTGAAGCAGCATTTCCTCAGGAAGCCAGTATTGTAATACAATGTGAAATCTGACTGCAATTGTGAAAGAAGGTCAGAGATGGCCAAAGATCTGCTTTCAATCTCTGCAGCCTCGTGTACGAAACATAGGTGATGCTAACATCTCTTGGGATGTCTTCCCAGAGTTGCTCTTACTCCCAGGACACACATTTCATTTGCCAGGGGGAACCAGCAACCCTGTTACACTTTTCTAAGGCTCATCCAAAAGAATGCTAAACATCACTGAGCAGTAATGAGTTTCCCCATCCCTGCAAGGAGCCAATCTTGTGTAACAGAGGGAGGAAAAGTCACAACATAAATCTATTTGGGAGTGGGAACCTTGACATATTATTAAACAATTACTCAAATGTCTATGGCTGGCCAGCAACAAATATTCTCTGGGTGGCTAATACAGCCAAAGCAAACAAAATGGCAATATTAAAAATACAAAATATAAAAATCAGAAACAAGAAAATGCAACATAACACTTTCTTTCTAGCTGAGACAGAATAAAACCATTAGCAGCTCAGGTTAAAAATCATGTTTAAGCAGCAAGAGTCCAGAGTTTGTTCAACACACATATTTGTTTTAAAGGCCTGATTGAATAAAGAGGTCTTCACCTGGTGCCAAAAAGACAACCAAGAAGGTAAGCCTCCTTGGGGAGGTAATTCGATATGGAGCCTTAGGGGGAATCCACACAGTCCTTTGGAACACTTTAAATTGTATTTTAAAACGTTCCAAATAGGTGCATTCTAAAACGTCTTAGGCCACATTACTGAGTACTCACGTTACAGGAGAAGAATCTTCTGTCTTTAAAGTGGTGTGTGCAATCACAGGCTGTTCTGCCCTGTCTCTTCCTCTTTCGTTTTTTCAATGATGTTAGGGCAAAGCATTGTGGGGGTTGTACAACACACACTTCCTTCTTAGTTCCTCTGTCATTCCCTAGTGAGTATAGGGCTAAGAATTGTGGGTGTTGTAGTTCACTGGTCCACTTCCTCTTTCTTCTCCACCAATCAACTGCTAGCATTTGGGCACCAGTAAAGGAAGCACTGCCCCCATGAAGCACAAACGGTAAGGAAGGACACATTATTTTACTTAAAACGATTTATTAAAAGTGAAACCGTTGTATATAACTGAAGGGAGTTTTAAAAAACCTCAGATATACAATGTTATAGGGAGTGCGTCATGTGGCCCAAAGAGTTTTCATAACCCTTATAAAACATCAAAAAACTCGTGAGTAGATCCGCCCTTAGAAGTAGTAATGCATACTATGGGGCACGAGAGCTTTTCTATGATCAAAAATATTTGGATGCGGACAATAGTAAGGAAAGTGCATTTGTATCACCTACATGGCCTCTTATTACTTTATTCTGCCACATCTAATTTCTGTGCGGACACATGTACCCAAACAAGCAGGCCTCTGGTTATCATGGATAGTACTTTGACTAGTGGGTAATGTTTTATCATTGGGTTGTATCAAGCGATGTACATGAAAATTCCCCACATGCAACCGCAAAGGCAATCACTTCTTTTTTTTTGGGGGGGGGGGGAGAAGTTCGCACATTCTTGACTTTACAATCATGTTCACAAAATGTGTCCTCTTTGAAAAATGTGTACACTAAAATGTGCATTTTTCATAAAGAATGCATTTTCATGCTTTGATGAATGGAAGTGGGCAGTGCATGCTTGGGTGCACATTTGGAAAGTGTGCATTTTTCCTGTGCAAAAAAATGCCCGTTTTCTGATGGGAAAACAACAACACACATTCACGTTTGGGAGCAGAATGAGAGGAAATGAGCATTGAGGTAGGGACAGGAGAGCTTTGACAAGATTGAAAGTCACTTACCCATTCCGTCATCGTTACAAAGTAGCTCTCTTGTAAGCACTGAATCCATTTTGAGCCAGCCAAAAGGCCAAGGCCTCTTCATTCCCCCATCTCCAGCAGAGATAGGACTAAGGCACAGGAATGGGGCTGAGAGCAATCACATAAGGCTAGGTCAGGCAATTCAGTTTCTAATAGACCTCCTAAAATGCATTCCCCAGAGGCAAAGGTGGGGGGTTTAAAATTGAGCAGAATATGAATACTTGATGGCAAGAGTGATATCCGGTAATGCAACTAGTCATGCACCTGCAATGTGGTCCTATTGCTGAACTCTAGCCTGGACACCTGTCTTTAAGACAGTCATTAGCATGTAAAGTCATCTTTTGTTAAAAGAATGTTTCTGGCAAGTACAGTCCTCATCCTCAAATACCCTCTTTTGTTATGTCTTTCTCCCATGGCAAGTAGCATCACTTCCAGTGCTCATGAGCAGTGATGTCACTGCTTTTCTCTAAATTGCATAACCCCCCAGGTTTTGAGAATCAGGCCCCCCTCTTCCTGGAGGCATGGGGCCATGCTGCTGAAATCACTGGGTGCCTTACCCCCCCCCCCATGGGTAAGGTGCCACAGTGCGCTGAAATCGCTGAGTCTCACCTCCCAGAGGAAAGGTTCCTGTTCCTTCCTTCCTCTTCACTGAGACCAGGAACTGCAACATACACTAGTTTCTGTCTACAGGAAAGGGTTTCAGCCCAGGGGAAGGTATATTGCTTTTAGAGGTTTCATCCCCTCATTTCCCTGTGGGTATGTGTGTGTGTGTGTGTGTGTGTGTGCATGCTTCAGATCTTTGAAGCCTCCGTTTGCTCAGCTAATTCCCCCAAAAGTAGCTTGTGCATTTGAATCTGTTTAAACCTCAATAAATATGCCATTGTGGCATTATCCTCTTCAATGGTGTGGATTTTCATAGAATCATAGAATCGTAGAGTTGGAAGGGGCCTATAAGGCCATCGAGTCCAACCCCCTGCTCAATGCAGGAATCCATCTTAAAGCATCTCTAATAGATGGTTGTCCAGCTGCCTCTTGAATGCCCCTAATGTGGGAGAGCCCACCACTTACCTAGGTCATTGGTTCCATTGCCGTATTTGGGGGGGGGGGGGGTAAGAATCGCCTTACTTAGCCACAGATGCTCTATTGCCAATGTCTAAAGATTCCTTATAAGCGGGTGTGTAAGTCTCATTTGAACATGTTCAAGTTTGTGCATGGGTCTAACGAGAGCACATCGTGTAACAGCATTATATCTAGCATCAAGCTAGAGGAGCACCCTCACGGACCAAGTTCTCTGTGGGAATCCCTATGTGTATATTTCAGCTCCCAAATTCAGTGTTTATTTACATACATTAAAGAATAATTCATGTGAAGTAGGAGAAAAGGAATACCAATAAGTCAGGGGCCTGTTCAGAAGACACCTTAAACCGCTGCTGGTTAAGGCTTTTGGTTAAGCAGCAGGGTTTAAGATGTCTTGTGTGATGCATTTTGTTAAACTCTGCTCGCTCACTAACCACAGTTGGACTGTCTACAGCAGGTTTAGCAGCTCTGACCATGGCTTAAATTGATGAGTGTGACAGCATGGCTTGTGGTTAGTGCTAACCACAGAGAACCTCAGTCTCACTAACCACAGAGCCTGAAGTGTCATCTGAACAGGCCTAGGAAGTATGTGGAAAGAAGAAACGAACCGTTTCCCACAATTTTAAACACATGATATAAAGCTCAGGGATAAAGCTGTTGTGTGAGCAACCATTAACCCACACAAATGCTAACCTGCCAAACAAGACAACTCTCAATCATCGACCTCCACCTAAGCCAGGAGGCACTAGTATTCTTACATGGCCTTAAGAGAGGTTTAAAGAAAATAATATTGCAAATCCATTCTGTGCTGCATACTTGGAAGAGCTGGAATTTTTTGAAGGAATCTATGTGTAAACAGGTTGCAAAATTGTGTGTGTGTGTATATATATATATATATATATATTGAAGGAAATTATGTCTCAATAATTATTTTTGTTATTTTATATATGCATCTTGCATTCTGGCCTTTGACTAACAAGTACAAATGAAAACAATTCTAATACAAGTCTTTATAGAACTAATTAAAAGTATCACAGCAAACCAAAGCACAGCAAGCCACAGCAAACACAGTGCAACAATGGACATTTTGCCATTTAATGAGCCACACACACAAGTTCGAATTGTTCAGTCTCCAAGTAGCTATACGATATCAAAACACAAACCAGTTCCTAAGGCTTCAGAACCAAAACCCTTCATTCATTTCATGAATTAAGTTTGTCAAAGCAATGACTGATATCCACTGTTTGGAGCACCTCTTTCTTTCATTTGTTCAAACCATTCAATGAAAATCTAACTTGAACCAAACTGAGGATTTTCGACATGGGAGGAATCTGAACTGGCTCTCAGACTGATTAATTTCAGGAGCTCAACGAGTTTTCGTTTGAGGGACAGAGAGATGTGGTGTTTAACACAGCCAGACAGTGCACCGCTATAAATTCCCAGTGCAAGCAATCATCTTTTGACGAAACCTCATTCGTCTTAAAGGGGGGGGGGGGTTGGTTTTTTTAAAAAAAATGTTGTTTTGTTGTTTTGTTGTTTTTTTTGCTTTGGATTGACTGCTTAAGTATCCAAGAGTGACCCACATCATGTTATTTATAGAATATGCTAGCACATTGACAAGGAAAACGTGTGGATGTGTGGCTTAATGTATTATTGGGCCCAAGTGACCATTAAGCTATTTGATGGTGGGTGACTCTCTGTTCGAGAGTCAATCATTGCACGCGTTTTAATTTTGTAAAAAATGCAGCGCCCAGAGAAAGAAATCATTAACTGAAAAATAGGCACAGCAATAAATGTCACGCGCTACAGTAATACACATATATATCTCCTGTGGAAGGCATTTCAAGGTTATACATATACTTCTATAACTCACATAGCAAATATAATCCAGGTCTCTTTCTTGCTCATTCACCCTCTTATTTCACTTTAGCCCCTTCCACTTCAAAGGGAGTTGAATAAGGCCTCTCCATGGAATGGTTAATATATTTTCTATTAAGCTAATCTGTCTTCTAATGATGAGGTATGGTGGAGTGCCGGAGTAACTCTCATCTAGAATGGCCCAGTACTAAGCATAATGTATCCCCCTGTTTACAATGATCAATGGTATTTCCATTGATCAGAACAGATCTGTTCTGTTTCAGATGACTGATCCCTATATCTCAACATTTGGTATTGATAATGCATTAAGTCACTATCAGCCCCGAACAGCACAGCACAACAGCTGCAAAGTAGATGCTTTATTGTAAACTCGCAAATGAATCATTCACTTTGCTTATTGCCTCTTCCAGTCTTTGTCACTCCACAATAAATTACCCAGTAACTCTCTTTTTCAACTCACAAACTTTAATAGTAGTATATAAATGGTGGAGACTTGCATATCTCTGTATGCTCAGAGAAACCTCAGTTGTTCGGAATTCTTACCCAGAACCTTAATAATCACTGTAGAAAAAGAAAGGTAATTAACATGGTGAAATGACTGCATATATTAAGAATTTATTATAAATGCCTTTTTGTCCCTTTTCATGCATCTGAGAGATCTGGCTCAACTTCACATCCCACTTCTGCCAAGTAGGGGTATACAGATTTTGTGATACCCATTCTGTCTACATTTCTTGGATTGCTAGGTGCCTTTTGCTCCTTAATCCTCTCATTGACAGAGGACCTTTCTACACTGTAGGGGTATAGAGGGAGGGAGGGAGGGTACCTGCTTCTGGGATCGTTGCTCTAATACACATCATAGGTGTGACGTCCCGGCTTCCTCCTGAGCTGTTGCAGCCATTTTTTTCAGATCTCAGGAACAGCACTCTTGTGCTCCATCTCTGAAGGTAAGTTAAAAAAAATTGCGTGCAAAATTGGGGTCCCTCCCCCCCGCCACCCCGGGGATGGTGGACTTGCTCTCCCCTCCCCTGATGGTTATGGAGCTGTGTGGTGCAGCTCCGTGCCCATTTCTACTGCCATGCTTACTCACAAGTAAGCACAGCAGCAGCTGGGATGGGCAGCCACATCTTCCGCAATCTTGGGTCATTCCCGGGACCATGGGAAGAGTTGGGTTTCTCCATGGATCCATATCCCAGGGGAAACCCATGCCCATCCCTCCTGCCCCCGGGACTTCCTGCGCATCATTTGGACTCACAGAGACAACACAGGGGCTATCCAACAGGAAACGGCCAATGTAGAAATGGCCAGAAGCAGTTTTTTTCCCAATTTCCTGAATTTGTGCAAATTCACATTGGCAAAAATGTGCCAATTCTACTCCAAAGTGTAAATCCCAACCTCCAAATACATTCTCGAGTTTTAGCCTGGGGGGGGGAATGTGCAATTCTGGCTGGTTTTTGTTGTTGTTTTACGTATTTTTCTACAATTAAATGTGAATAAAATTCCAGAAAAAAGGTTCACACACGTGTGGAATCTGTGCAACTCAGGAAAAGCCAGTCCACTGCGGAATCAATGGGTCACAAATCTGAACTCTTTTGATTCCATTGTGTATTTCTGCAACATCCCTACTGCAAAGACAAGACTCACGTTATGAGTTTATTGATTATTATGTTTTATAGGTATACACCTAAAATATTTTAACTAGAATATATTAAGACAAACACACATTTGGAAACACATGCATTATAAGGCCACATTCATCAGAGAATTGAGGTTGGCTGTAGTGCTTTCCCAAGTGTACATTCAGTGCTAAGCACTATTGCTCAATGATAGAGCACATGTTTTACATGCAGAAGCTTCCAGGTTCAAAAAGATCAGGTACAGATGATAGGAAAGATTTCTGGCTGAGACCCTGGAGAGTCGCTGCCACTCAGAATAGATCATATAGGAATAGACTGACAGGTCATCTGAGGTGTCATAAAGCTATGTGAACTTAGATTTTCAAAATCAAATAATGGGTAATGGACCATAGTTTCCACCTCAGTAAAGTGGAATAAGAAATATTTATTTTAAACATTTGTGAAGGTGAATTAAAAGAGACATATAATTACCCTACAATACACATAAACATTTTTTTAAAAGCTTTTTAAAAAACATTTGCCGCTTATTATGCAGATATTAGAAAAGCTGAAACTGCAGAAATGGGCTGTTCTACATAACTTTAAAGGTACTGGAGTACTGTCCTACCTTGCATTTCTGGCAGAATCTACACTACTCCTTTATAATGGTATTGAAGTGCACTGACAACTGTTGAGCCCCATGACACTTTCCATATACCGGTTTCATGCCACTTTCATAGCGTTATATCCTGCTAGGTGTAGATGGGCCCTCAATGTTCTTAATGGGAAATCATTACTGAAAAGAAGAAAAGAAAAACACATGAGTATTCTCTTGAAAATGGCAAGTATCAAGTTGCGTGTTAAGAGCTATCATACTGTACAGCCATTCATGGACTGTACCTTGTTGCACTGGACTCACTTCAGGGGGAGAATTGCATATCTGAAATAGCAATGGCACTGGAGTTTAGAATTGGAGCAGTTCAAAAATGAACTCCAATTTGGAATTCCTCGGGCTATGTGAACCCACTCATAATTTTGAGGGGTCCAAGACCAGGATAGCCTTGGAAAAAGAACAAAAGTCATCATGACAACTAAATGGATATTTGTTGAGGAACAAAAGGGGAGGGTAATTTTCTTCACTTTCCCACATAGAGGGGTGCTGGACTCTAGGTGGGTGTAGTTCAAGTGCTCATCATGTCTTTCTCCATAACATGGGTGCGAGAAACATGGGGCCATGCAGGTGTTTTGACCTATAACTCCTATGATCCTTCACCATTAGTTATGTTGGCTACAGATGATGGGGGTTGTAGGGCAAAACTTCTAGAGGACCACCCACAAGTTGCCCGTCCCTGCTCTATAGCCACTTCTTGAGGGCCACCAACAAGTTGCCCATCCCTGTTCTATAGGGTTCATTGAATAATTTATTTCTCCCCACCCCCTCTCTCTTTGTGTATATGTGTGTGTGTGGGGGGGGAGATGAGTGTGTATGCTGGTAAAAAAATCACCCCCTCCACCTACTGTGAGAATTGCAGCTAAGCTCAGGGGGGAAAGGGAAGACTGAAAGGGGGCAGATGACACCATCATCCCTGCTAATTAAAAAGGTCTGACACTTCGACTCTATGAGTCCTGACTCCACGCCACAGAGATTCCGTCCTTTTCCCTTTGCACTTAAACTTAGCTGATTGCAATGGTAATGAGAGGGCTGTGCTCAGTGCTCCCATTATTCCCAAGAATGCTGCTCAGCAGAATCCAGGTGCCAGTTCCTTTGGAAAGCTGTTTCCCAGGGGCACTGGCATCTAGGACTCTGCTGTGGGAAATGGAGTTGTGGGGATCAAGGGATGATCAGAGGATGCGTTGACTCCCATCATTCTCCTAATGACATTGAAGATGGGATGTAGCTCAATGGCAGAACACATGTTTTGCATGCAGAAGGTCCCATGTTCAGTCTATGGTCTCTTCAGATAGGCCTGGGAAATACCCCTAGAGAGCTGCTGCCAGTCAGTGTAGTCAGTAGTGTGCTAGATGGATTATTGGTCTGATTCAGCGTAAAGCAGTTTTCTGTACTTGTATTGGGAGTATTTTGGGGACAAATTTTGGAATTGGTTCAGACATAATACTGTTTGTTTTCCAGTTCTTTAAAAACAAAAGAAAAAAAATTTTGTGGGCCCATTCCAAATCAAGATTCAGGGGTGGAGCCACCTATCACCAATTCAAGTGCTCTTTCATGTTAAAAAGCAGGAAAAAAATCTTCCTGCACATAGAAAACTATCACAACAAGGAGATAGCCCCACTGTAGTTTTAAAAACCTGTAATAAATAAGTGTGTAATTAAAATGTCAGGCCTGTCTACAATAAAGTGCCAAAAATTTCCCCTGGTAAAACTGTTAGCTTGGTTATAGGTTTGTTTTTATTTCACTTTTCAAATCCAGGTCCCTGAGGTCAATGCCTGTTTGTCCGCTCTTTTGCATTTTCTAATAACCTCCTTGACCAGATTTGCTAAAAAAAATACAACATGTTATTAAAAGGGAAATGTTATTGAAATTGACTTTTCTAAAATAGATCTAGGTCAGAGATGAAGTCAAACGCTAACTATTCCTTTGTTAAGTCACGGCAATGACAGTTCTCTAGAGTCCAACATACCAAAGGCTGCAATAGCATGTAAACCTGCATTTAGATTTGTGTTGTCTGAACCTTCATCATGGTATCAGGCTCCATACAGGTGTTGCTAACAGGTTTATTAAACAGGGTTGTATATAACTCTCTGGCAGGGAGGCTTAAGAACATAGGGCTCTAGCAAGTGAAGAGAGGGGGCTGGTTAGTAATTTAAGGGGACAGTGCACAATTATGTCTCTGTGCCTGAATACAACACAAGAATGATCACAGGCTATTATCACATAAGGATGTTGGAGGAACCCATACTGGAGGGTGGGGTTCCACTGAGCTTTCAGAAGCTCAGCCCCCTGAACTTTGGCTCATATACCTGTGAGCTAACCCAACTTGATCTGCATCGAGTCAGGCCAACTCATGGATTTTCTATTTGTTTCTTGTCATTAGAAATTTCAGCAAACTGCAGCAGCAATTTTTGTAATTTGCACAAATTCCAGCCATAATTTCTGTAACTTGTACAGATTTCAGCTGTAATTTGCATAAGCAAATTAAAGCTAGAATTCACATATATTAAGCAAATTAAAGCTAGAATTTATATAAATTATGCAACTTTCAGCTGCAATTGGTAAAATTCTCTATTGATGAGGGGAAAATGTAAAAAAGATCCCAAATTTTTGGGAACTCCCATAGCTTGGCTCACAAATGCAAGCCAAACCGGGTGAGCAGTTGGGCCCCAAAAGGGCTGAATTTTCAAATGATGGAGAATCCCATTATCACAAATCCACAGATTTGATAGGCTGCATACATTTGGTTCTGTGGCACATAAGGGTGCATAAGGAATTTGAACTTTCAGAATTGATACATGAAATGACCTGATTTGCAACTCTTGAGATAAAATACGGATGGGAACAGAAGTCTCCACTGAATTTTGCACTCCTCCGAATATTGTGACACAGTTTTTGGCAGCTTAAACCTATCACAACATGCACTTTCCTCTCTACCCTTTGACTAAAGCATAAAAATATGCTTTTTTAAAAAAAATGCATATTTTAATTGCACATTTTTTTCAAATGTGATCACACATTCCAGAATTTGTGAATATTTCTCAAAAGAAAGCACTCCTACTTGCATTTGGGAATGCAAACAAGAAATTTTCATACGATTTACAAACAAAAACAATATTTCTCAAAAAATATCTTCCTTAGTAGTGCACACTATTTGCCCTCAGTGGTCCTCTCAAAATAGGACATGTGCAATGTAAAATTTCCCACAGTGTGTCATTTTCTCTGTTTTTCACATGCAACAAACAAATATATGCAGCTAAAGTTTTCAGAGGTTACAATATATTTATTTAATTAGATTATTTCAAACCACTGGCAGCAATCAGGAGGTGAATACAATTAAGAGAGAATAACTAGTACAACTTTTTATTTTCTCCACTAACATAAACACAGAGAGAGAGAGAGAGAGAGAGAGAGAGGTGCTGTTTTATAGGCTACATTTTAAATATGGGTGAGCTGGAGCTATTCTCAGGGAAAGAAAAGATTTTAAAAAACCTGGATTCATGCAAATATTTTTTTCTCATTCCTAAAGGGGTTCATTTCATTCTACTCCTTAAAATATATAGTATATGCTTGAGGCTTCTTAGGGATTCTTATTAAAGCATGGTATAAGTAGACATGTTCTACCTGCAGCAATGCAACATGTACAGAATCTGGATTCTGATACATCTGATTCAACAGGCAAGTTTGGTACGTGTCCTGACATCTTCTGCTTCCCTGGGTGAATTAGCTACATTCTGCACCTTTAGTGTTCAGTGTGGAGCCAAAGGTTTGTCAGTAAGATATATCACATTGTTATGACTCTTGATGCCATGTGTAATGACATGCCTTGCCTTTCAGAGCACAAAAAGTCATCATTGTATGAAATGTGAAGTGATATGCTCAGTTTATACAATTGCCTCTTTCCCCTTCATGACTGTGGTTATCAAGAATGTGACACTTTTGACATACTACCATTTCTTTTCATTTTTTTCAGGGTCCTTCCAGGCAATCATGACAAAAGAAATTTCATTAGATATAATTGGATGTAGTTCCATCCAATCTAACAACTTGCCCCTTGTTTAGGTGCATACAAAACCCGTTCCTTTGTGCTGTCAGATATTTTCATCTTCTTGAAAGGTAGCATTATGTTTTTGGGACAGAAATGTTTACCAAAATTGACCAAAATCATTCCTGCTAAAAGTTCTTCATCAAGGAGGTTTCGAGACATAAAAGAATCGCCATTATCTTACAGCTGTTTTACCTATTATTTATGGAAAAAGCACGTGGTTCGCACATAACAACAACCCAGAGAATGGGCTGTTGCTGAATCATGGGTTGTCATCACGTGCGAACCTCACGCCATGGTTCATGAGTCTCCAACCACGAACAACTCAGAGTTCACAACCCAACAATAAATCATGGGTTCTCCTCCTGGGTTGTTCGTGGTTATCAACCATGCATGTGGCCCTATAGATAATAAAATTACGTCTGCACAATGGCACACCCATTTTTCTTCCCTTTTCAGCCAGTCTACTTTTGGGACCACCTTGAATCCCCGTTATAGCATGGACATTTCTGTGTTCTCCTGAATGGGAGCCAGTAACCTTAGATGAAATAAATATTGTGATTAATTCCCTACCTGCCCAAAAAGGCCCTGGAAAATATATGCTCCCTGGAGAATTATTTAGATCAAAACCTAGTTGGTGGTCCCCAGTCCTTGCCTCATTGTTTACTAGGGATGTGCACTGGATCGGACCCGATCCACGATCCGAGTCCGGTCCAGTGGGAAATCGGATAAATTATCCGATTTCCGATCCCGCAGCTGGATCGGCCGATCCAATCCGAACCGGTCCGAAAAAGCTCCGAACCGGTTCGGCGGATCGGCGGATCGGCGGGCGCCCACTGGCGCCCACCGCCGCTTCCATTGGCGGGCGCCAGCGGGCGCCCGCCGATGAAAGTGGACAGCGGGGGGGGGAGGAGGGGGGCACTTACCTTCTCGGCCCGGTGGCTCCCGTCCGGCGCCGGCGCCTACTACTACTAGCAGGCTCCGCGGCCTGCTCTAGGGTGGCGCGCCGGGTGATGTCATCACCCGGCGCGCTACTCTAGAGCAGGCCGCGGAGCCTGCTGGTAGTAGTAGGCGCCGGCGCCGGACGGGAGCCGCCGGGCCGGAAAGGTAAGGAGGGGGTGCGTGGAGGGGAGGAGGGGGCGCGCGGAGGGGGGAGGGGGGCCCTTACCTTTCCGGCCCGGCGGCTCCCGTCCGGCGCCGGCGCCTACTATTCCCAGCAGGCTCCGCGGCCTGCTCTAGGATGGCGCGCCGGGTGATGTCATCACCCGGCGCGCTACTCTAGAGCAGGCCGCAGAGCCTGCTGGAAGTAGTAGGCGCCGGCGCCGGACGGGAGCCGCCGGGCCGGAAAGGTAAGGAGGGGGTGCGTGGAGGGGAGGAGGGGGCGCGCGGAGGGGGGAGGGGGGCCCTTACCTTTCCGGCCCGGCGGCTCCCGTCCGGCGCCGGCGCCTACTATTCCCAGCAGGCTCCGCGGCCTGCTCTAGGATGGCGCGCCGGGTGATGTCATCACCCGGCGCACTACTCTAGAGCAGGCCGCGGAGCCTGCTGGAAGTAGTAGGCGCCGGCGCCGGACGGGAGCCGCCGGGCCGGAAAGGTAAGGAGGGGGTGCGTGGAGGGGAGGAGGGGGCGCGCGGAGGGGGGAGGGGGGAGGAGGGGGCGCGCGGAGGGGGGAGGGGGGCCCTTACCTGCCCGGCCCGGCGGCTCCCGTCCGGCGCCGGCGCCTACTACTACCAGCAGGCTCCGCGGCCTGCTCCAGGGTGGCGCGCCGGGTGATGTCATCACCCGGCGCGCTACTCGAGAGTAGGCCGCGGAGCCCGCTGGTAGTAGCCGCCGGCGCCGGACGTGCCGAGAAGGTAAGTGGCGGGGAAGGGGGCTTACCCCCCCCCCCGGAGCCGTCCGCTTCTATCCGCTGGCGCCCGCGGGCGCCAGCGGATGGAAGCAGGCGGCCCCAGGGGGGGTAGGGAGCGCGGGGGAGGGGGTTTACCTGCCGGGGCCGTCCACAGCGGACGGCCCCGGGGGGGGGGAGGGAGTTAGGCCCCCCCTTACCCACCCGCCGCCATTTTTTCCTCATAGACTTGCATTGCAATGCAAGTCTATGGGGAAAAAAATGGCGGCCGATCCAAAAATTTCCGATTTTTGGATCGGGATCGGACTCGATCCGGTCCGGGGGGCCTCCGATTTTGTCCGAACCGGTCCGGGACAAAATTGGAGGTCCCGATCCGGGTCCCGATCCGATCCGGGGGGTCCGTGCACACCCCTATTGTTTACCCATATTAACCAGCATTGGAAAATTCCTCAGAGATGGGGAGTAAGCATAGTTGTCCCTATTTATAAAAAAGGTTCTAAGGCTGACCTGAAGAATTTTAGACCAATCAGTCTATTGGGTATTGTGTCAAAATTATATTCAAAATATTTATTGAGCAAGTTGGAGTCCTGGGCTACTGAAAATGCCATTATTGCTGAAGATCAAGCAGGGTTTATGAAAGGTAAATCCACAACAGATCAATGTTTTGTCCTCCATCATGTGATTCAAAAATACTCACAAAATGGTAGAAAAGAGGTATTTGCTGCTTTTGTGGACGCTCCATACCAATACTTCCCTCAGGGTTAGACTTTGGGGAAATGGATTGTTATCTGATATCATCCCTACTGATAGGGGAGTCTGACAGGGATGTCTCTTAGCCCCCTTTCTATTCAACTTCTATATAAATGATATTGTTCAAGAACTGAGAGGTTTAGAATATTTTCCAGTTTCCATTCAGGATGTTAAACTCTCAGTTCTTTTATATGCTGATGATATTGTTTAGATTTCTGCTACCTCAATTGGGATGCGGAGACTTTTGAGAAAGTTAAATGTCTTTTGCACAAAAGAACAGTTAACAGTCAACCATTCTAAAACTAAAGTGGTGGTCTTTGGGAAGAAGGGGAAATGTCACAGCTGGAGATTGGATAACAAAACCATTGAACAACAATGTTATTTTAAATATCTGGGTTTAGGTTTTAATTCAAAACTGTCCTGGAAGCCACACTTGCACACAGCTAAGTTGAAATCCTCTCATTCTATTCATTCTCTATTGCGGTTCTCCAGATTTCAGTGGGGAGAGCTTAGTTGCTTCTACAGTTGAGGTATTCCGGAAGAAGATCGTGCCGCAATTACTGTATGGTGCAGAGATTCGGGGATACAGTCATATTTTCCCTTTAGAAGTTGTGCAGAACTCTTTCTTGAAATCTCTGCTGGCTGTCCCCAACGGTACACCTGCCCCCTTTCTAAGGGTTGAAATGGGGCTTATTTTCCTACAATCCAGTGTGCATGTCGCACTAACGCTATACTGGCTGAAGCTGGCTAGCATGAGTGATACCTGGCTTCCTAAAACATGCTATTTAGAGCAATTACAATCTTTACCTCAAAGCTCTTGGGCAAATACAGTCAGTATGATACTCCACTATTACAGGATTAATGTGGAACCCCTACCACATTATTCCTTTAAAATAGTTAAACAACTTGTCAAAGAAAAAATGTAGGTGGGACCTACATTTACTCTCCCAAATGGCATATTCCTTCTGGTACCCAGTATATAAAATATATTTTGGGCTGGAGCAATACTTTATCCATCTCACCCTGGTGCTACTCAGAAAGGCATTAACAGCTTTGTGTTTTCAGTGTATGCCCTCTGCCTATCTAAAGGGAAGATTTAATATTTATTTATTTATTTATTTATTTATTACATTTGTATACCGTCCCATAGCCGAAGGTCTCTGGGTGGTTTACATAGGATTAAAACAATTAAAAACAATATACAAAAATTAAAACAGCAAAAACATACAACATACACACAATACACACATACATTTAAAACCGCTACAACAGCCCAAAAAAGCTACAAAAACAAAAACAAACCCAGGCTCCTCAGATATTGCCAAATAATATCCTTGTGCACCAGAGACTTTGTATTTGCGTGTCAGGGGAAGTGGAGAACATCCAACATTATCTGCTGCGATGCCCTGTATATACATCCCCTAGACAAAAACTTCTCGATTACATTCTTCATTCCCTTTCTAACTGACCTGCCCTTGAGCAAATCTCTATCTTGTTGACTGGCAATAATGTATTTATTACTGATCTGGTTGCAAAATTTGCTTTGGCTGCAAATAAGTTAAAAGCTAGGCATCAACACCGTTTATAAGTACTGTAATGGGGATATATATATATATATATATATATACACATTTAAACTCACTGTCATTATTGTATTTTATAAGCTCATCTTATTTGTATATTATCCTTTTATTTATATCAAATTGTGATGTCTTATAGCTTTTAGCAATAAATATCTCATTCATTCATACTGACCTAAATCATTGTACATCACATGCATGTTATTATCCACAAATTTTATTTATTTAATGCACTTATATCCCTTTTTTCCACCAAGGAACCCAAAGTGGTGTACACAATCCTTCTCCTTCCCATTTTATCCTCACAACAGTGACATAGGTTGGGCTGAGAGCCTGTGACTGGCCCAAAGTCACCTAGTGAGTTTCCATTGCTAAATGGAGACTAGAACCCAGATCTCACAACTCCCAGTTCAACACTCTAGCCATTATACCACACTGACTCTCTTGATTGTCATGTTTTTCATTCAAAGGCTTATTAGCAACATTACTATGCTTGCTCAGGCTGTATGTCTCTTTCTATAATTTTCTGAAATCTATTTGTTCATTTTCATCCTGATGAGGGGTGGGTTACTGTACTTCGAGAGCAGCTTTGCCAAAGCTGAGTCCCTCCAGATGTTTTGGACTATAACTCATATCCTCTCTGACCATTGGCCGTATTGGCTGGGGCTGATGGGAACTGGAAGTGAAACAGTCTGGTGGGAATTAGTTTGGGGAAAGCTGTGCTAAGGAACAAGAATAATCATAAGTGAAAGACACTGAATGCAGAAATGACCAGAAACAGTTCTCGGAAGTGCCTAAATGTATTAAAACACAACGCTTTTTGTAAAACAACAGTTCTTTCTTTGGGGCAGTCTAAAAGCATTAATTAAAAAAATACCATAACATTACATATAAACATACATTTTAAAGAATAATAATTTAAAAAAACCAGAATACTCACCTACTTTGGGGGATGTTGTGGGCACTCACCAGGTTCTGAGTCCAGTGGACTCCCACGCCCCCTGGACAGGGCTCGCTGGACCATGGCGTATTCACAGGCCCGCTCGCAGCATGTTTGCATGTGCAACAATTATTATTATTTACAATATCTATATATTGCTCAGTTATCTAGCACAGATTTCAGAAGGGTGAACATAAGTATAAACAATATAAGAAAGAAGATTTTAAAAGCAAATTAAAATTGGACAATTTAAAAACAAGGGAACCAGAAAAACAGTGGCTAGTCTGTTAAGGGAGGGAGGTGCCAGAAGCAGCCATTGCACAAATCCAGTCTTGAGGTTACTAATGGCCGCACCACTGTGGCCAAGCTATCCTTGTCCAAAAGAGGCCATAGCTGGTGAGCCATCCGAAGCTGGTAAAAGGCACTCCAAGCCACCGCGGCCACTTCAGCCGCCAGCAACCGTGGTGAATCTGGAAGTACCCACAAACTACGAATCCCCAAATAATCTATCTCCCAGACTTGGGAACCACTCACCTACAGGGCTTCCATCTTGCCATGATTCAGCTTCACTCTATTATCCCTCATCCAGCCCATTACTGAGTTTAGACACTGATAGGACTCGCACAGCCTCTCCTGATTCAGATGTCACAGGGAGATAGAGCTGTATGTTATTAGCATACTGATGGCATTTTGATCCAACTCCCCTAATGACAACCCCAAAAGCTTCATATAGATGTTAAACAACATTGGGGACAAAATGGTGCCCTGTGCTACCCCATAGCTTAATTGCAAAGGGCCCTGGAAATGATCACCTAATGTTACTCTCTGAAATTGACCCTGCAGGTAGGACCAGAACCACTGTAACACAGTGGCCCTTTCTACACCTGTGGGAATAGAAGGCTGGAGGGATGGCGAACCTGGAAGTGCCTACTTCTGGGTTCGTTGCTCTAATGCATACTATTTTGTGTGACTACCTGGGTTTGTCCTGGGTCGTCGCACATTGTGGGCCCCATTTATAAAATTCTTTTTTAAGCAAGAGGAGTGCATGGGCACTGCAGCGAAAAACTGTAAGTTAAAAAAAGAAAAAACACACAATCCGGCCCCCTCCCCCCCACCCCCACCATCCTGGGGATGGTGATTTTGCTATCCCTCCTCTCCTGATGGCCACAGAGCTGCATGGTGCGGCTCCATGGCCATCTGTGCTGCTGCACTTACTCGCATGTAAGCACAGCAGCACCGGGGTGGGCAGGCACATTCTTCGGTGGTCCTGGGAAGTTCCTGGAACCATGGGAGAATCAGGATATTTGTACTTCCTGAGAACCAGGAAAAATCCTGTACTTGCCCGCACCACCCCTGGGACTCCCTGTGCATCATTCGGACACACAGGGAGCAGCCAGTGTCCATCCCAGGCATTTTGCCTGGTGTAGAAAGGGCCTGTGTTTCCAACACTCATCCCATGGAGTTGATTGAGGAGGATGCCATGGTTAATGGTATCAAAAGCCATTGGAAACCACGCTTAGTGCAGCTCCGCTAGTAGAGGTGTTCAGAGCACCGTCTGGTCCAGTTTTATTGGATGAGTTTCAGTTATTGAGGCCTGAGGATGTGGACAAGGTGCTTGGCCAAGTCCAGTTGACCACTTGTGTGCTTGACCCTTGCCCATCTTGGCTAATTACATCAAATAAGGAGGGGACTGCCAGCTGGGTCCAGGAGGTTGTAAATGCCTCCTTGAGAGAGGGAGTGGTGCCAGCCTCGTTAAAAGAGGTGGTAATCAGACCACTCCTGAAAAAGCCTAACCTGGACCTGGAAGATGTTAACAACTATAGGCTGGTGGCGAACATCCCTTTCCTGGGCAAGGTGCTTGAGCGGGTGGTTGCAGGACAACTCCAGACACTCTTGAATGAAATGGATTATCTAGATCCATTTCAATCGGGTTTCAGGCCTGGTTTTGGAACAGAAACTGCCTTGGTTGCCCTGTGGGATGACCTTTGCCGGGAGAGGGACAGGGGGAGTGCGACCCTGTTGGTTCTCTTGGACCTCTCAGCAGCTTTCGATACCATTGACCATGGTATCCTTCTGGATAGGTTGTCTGGGCTGGGAGTTGGAGGCACTGCACTGCAGTGGTTCCACTCCTACTTGGATGGCCGTTTTCAGAAGGTGGTGCTGGAGGATTATTGCTCTGTACCATGGCATCTAAGCCATGGGGTTCCACAGGGCTCTATTTTATCCCCTATGCTGTTTAACATATACATGAAGCCGCTGGGAGAGGTTATCCGAAGATGTGGGCTGAGATGTCATCAATATGCGGATGACACCCAGCTCTACCTCTCCTTTTCATCAAACCCAGGTGAGGCAGTGGCTGTTCTGAATCAGTGCCTGGGCACGGTAATGGACTGGATGAGAGCTAACAAACTGAGACACAATCCAGACAAGACGGAGGTACTGTTAGCGGGTGGTTCGTCTGTCCGGCGAGGTGATGTTCACCCTGTTCTGGAGGGGGTTGCACTCCCCCTAAAGGATCAGATCCATAGTTTGGGGGTGCTCTTGGATTCAGAACTGTCACTTGAGGCACAGGTGAACTCAGTGGCAAAGAGCACCTTTTATCAGCTTAGGTTGATATACCAACTGCGCCCTTATCTGGACAGAGATAGCCTAACTACAGTTAGCCATGCTCTCATAACCTCTCGTTTGGATTACTGCAATGTGTTATATGTGGGGCTGCCTTTGAAAACGGTCCGGAAACTTCAGCTGGTACAAAACCGTGCAGCCAGACTGTTAACGGGGACTGGCCAACGAGACCATATTACGCCAGTCCTTTTCCAACTTCACTGGCTGCCGATCCAAGTCCAGGCCCAATTCAAAGTGCTGGTACTAACATTTAAAGCCCTAAACAGCTTGGGGCCAGGTTCTCTAAAGGAACGCCTCCTCCCATATGTACCTGCCCGGACCCTAAGATCATCTACAGGGGTCCTTCTCCGTGAGCCCCTGCCAAAGGAAGTGAGGCAGGTGGCCACTAAGAGGAGGGCTTTCTCTGCTGTGGCACCCCAGCTGTGGAATGAGCTCCCCAGAGAGGTTCGCCTGGAGCCTACTTTGCACTCTTTTCGTCACCAGGTGAAGACCTTTTTATTCTCCCAGTATTTTAACAGTTAAATTAACTCAATTTTAATCCTTGCTGTTTTAAATTTGTATTTTAATTTGTATTAATTCCTGCTGCTTGGTTTTATTCTGGTTGTGTTTTTATATTGAATGTTATTTTGTGTTTTTGATTGTGGCTTGTTTTATATTTTTAAAATGATTTCATGGTTTTAATTTTTGTGAACCGCCCAGAGAGCTTCAGCTATAGGGTGGTATAAAAATGCAGTAAATAAATAAATAAAAGCCGACAAGAGATTGAGCAGAATTAACAGGGTTGCATTCCCCCTGTCTCTCTCTCAATAAAAGGTAATCCATCAGGGCAACCAAGCTGATTCAGTCCCGTAACCAGGTCGAAACCCAGATTGAAATGGGTCTAGATAATCAGTGTCCTCCAAGAGTGCTTGCAGTTGTTCTGCCATGACCCTCTCCAATACCTTCCCTAAGAAAGGGATATTTGCAACTGGGCAATAGTTGTCTAATACCATTGGGACCAGAGTTGCCTTCTTCAGGAGTCGTTGCACTACCACCTCTTTCAGGATGATAGGGACCACCTTCCTGTAGAAAAACATTAATCACACCCAGGACCATCCAGTCAAACCCCCTCATCTGGCTTTTATTAGCCAGGAGGGGCAAGGATCGAGAGGGCACGTGGTCAGTCGTATTGCTGCAAGTACCTTGTCAACATCATCAGGCTGCAGCAGCTGAACCCGATCCCATAAAATCTGGGAGATGGTGGTATCAGACACCTCAACTGGAACTGTGCTAATGACAGTGTCAAGTTTGCTGTGGAGACAAGCAATTTTGTCCTCAAAGTGAGATGCAAAAAGGTCACAGCGGGTGATTGAAGGAACCAGGGCATCATTCGCTGTGGAGAGGCACCAGAAATTGTGTATTTCCCAAGTTGCATAAATGGCAACCGTAAAGGCCTCATTTATGCAAGATTAAAGATGTGAACAGTCTGGCTCAGAGAGAAATTATGAGATTGATGAGAAAAACCAAAGAACGTTGAGGCTCTGGGGCAAGAATTTCAAATGGATCATCTGCCTACACCGGCCTTTAGCATAAGAAATGGAGAGATCTCCATGCAGCCAGAGTGTAGTGGTACCAAATTATGCTAATTCATTATACTCTGCAGAATAAGCACAGCTGTTTTATTGCATAACCTCAATGGAATTGAATGGGAGCTGCTCTCTTCTTGTTCTCATGGAATTGCCCTCCTATCACCTGGGAAAAAAATCACTAGGGTTGTGACTGGATATACAAGCCCCACGTTGTGGATGTTCTCCATGAGTCAACTCCATTGACAAAGTAACTTAAAGTTGACTTTTCTTTCCAGTTTGTGTCCAAACTTAGCATATATTCTGCATTTTTAGAGTGAAACCTCTCCATGGTTTCCCTTGTATTACCAAACCTCAAGCTGCTGCTAGAATTGATCGTGCTCTGTTGCAATTAATGTCACTATGCCTTTAAATCCGGCGCTTCCACAAACTGATGGGGTGCCGGTGGGATTTCAATAATTTTGGCAACCACCTCTCTGAAATATGAGCTTGCAATATGTCACTCACTGCAGCAATAAAGGTCAATGCAATTATTATGCACGGTCTATGGAGGCTATGGGGAGTGTGGGAGGTGGAACACATTTGTCTCTGCAAGACTTCAAACTGCAACCATCTTTGTCCAATAGCCTCCATTATTCCTTGACAATTATGGAAGAATTACTGGAGGCATTTTGTTGGAGGAAGGTTGAACTTGTACTTGTAGCCTTTCTGCGAAAGAGGTAGCAAATTTCAGCCTGATAAACAGAAACAGTCCTTTACACAATGCATAATTAGCCTTTGTACTCATTGTCACACGGAATAATTGAGGCCATGAGATTAGCAGGCACTCACAATGAGATTAGACAGTTATAGGGATAATGAGTAAATCTACCAAAAACATCTCCCGTAGGCAAGATTATTTTAAAAACCTTGATGAGGAAATAAGCCCTTATAGATCAAGGACTGGGCAGAAACCTGTTCTTTCAAAAGGTTTTCTCATAAATGCATTTTTTTTCTCTTTCAAATATCTATAGACCAGGACTTACTAAAAAAAGGACAAAGGAGGTCAGTGACCTGCATAATAGCTGAATACACTAATTTATTGTATAAATGCAAATTTAGTGATACTATTATAATTTAAATAGAATTCCGTACATCTCATCATAGTATAGAACATTGTAAGCTGGTGACCTGTGTGCCAGGCTGTTTAGTCTGGTGTTCAGGAGTTAACTTGATGGGCGGCAGTTCTTATGATTATATATCTTTAAACTGGAATTGGACAGGTCAGCTTTTCAAATAGAGGATGCCTTCAAAACAGAGGGTAGTCCTCTGGAATCCTTTTGAATAGAGGACTATCCTCAGTAAAAGAGGATGCATAGTCACCCTAATTTGACTCTATTTTCTTTCAGTGGCAGGCCAACATACCCCATTCCAAGCTCAACTTCTCCCCTTGTGGGGAGTTGCTATTTAAGAAAAATAGCCCAAGCTTCATCTGGTTTCACAGTTGTTTGGATCCAGGCCACAAAGGCGTCAATGAAATGTGAATTTCTTGTTTTCCAGATAAGATAGTAATCTGAAACCTTTCCCTGTGCTTTCCTACACACAGTAATGGAAATAAATCATCATCATCATCATCCTAAGGCTGTAGACTTTTTAATTTTGGGAGGGCAGTGGGACACACACAGAAAGGCATGTAAAACACAGTTGTTCTTCAATGAATTTCTTACCAAAGGTTATATTAGGAGTTCCCCACCCTCATGAATGTAAGTTTTGGAAAACATTTTGGATTTTCAAAGCCCTAGAGTTGTGTCCTACCAACTTTTGGAGATTGTTTTGCTTAGTGTTAGTTTACCTAAAATCCACACTGGAGATTTTTCATATTGCTGAAAGTATATCTAGAAATGTTTGGGTTTTCTAAAAGTCGGAGGCATTGCCCATTCAAAATTCCAAACATGCTGAACATCTCTGTGAGTTCATACATGCAGCTTGGTTTCTTTTCCCACTCTCCACACATGACCATAATTGTGTAGAAACTTCACTCAAAAATGAAGCTGTATTTAACACTTTCTAGAGGAAGTCCTCAAATAAGCAGAAATCAGTGATGTGCCAAAGATTTTGGGCATTTTCAGCATTTCGTTGGGGGGGGAACAAAAATTCAGGCAAAAGAGGCTGGGAGAGGTGAGAATTTCAGAGAATTTTATCCTTGGGGAGGGGGACAGGGTTTCTACATACCTTTTTAAACGTAGCCAGTAGTTGAGGAGTTTTCTTTATTTCTTTTTATTTATTGTTAAACACCCATGGCATTTTCAGGAGCCCAGAAGTTCTTCCTGAATGCTTATTGCAAAGATCAAGGTCACATGGAGCTTCTTTAGATGGGGAGGATTGCATTCCCCCCCCCCCATCACTTTGCCTCATGCTACTGTCCCACAGTAGGGATGAGCAGCTTCCTCTTCCTTCACATGCTGAAGAAAGAGGAAGTAAACAAAGACTATGGCCAGATCTACACCAAGTGGTATGAAAGCGGTATATTAAAGTCAGGAGCGACACTACTAATTTATACCAGTATGGAAGTGCCCTGACAACTGTTGGGGCCCATTGATATGTATCATATTCCGCTATATCCTGCTTGGTGTGGCTCCTGCATTTTATATACCACGTTCTTACTGTTTTCATACTGCTATATTCTGTTGGTGTAGATCTGGCCTATGTGGTCCATTGAAGTGGACATTTTTATCGTGCTGCTTTCCCTACAGCAGGAAATGGGAGGGGGGCACATTTTGCTGTAGGAGGGGAAATTGGATTTTCCAGGGTCTTCTTTTAAAAAGTGGGAAAACAACCAGAAGGAGTGGGTGGTGGATTCTGGCCCCTTCCAGAAGAGAATCAGCAGGTGCAACAGAATTGGTGGAAGGGGGTAAGCCCCCCCATTGGATACTGCCTTTAGACCCTACCTTTCCTCTGGGGAACTCAAGTCAGCTAACAACAAGCTAAAGCAACATACAAATAATTTTTAAAAAGCCCACCCTAATAATATCTTGATAAAACACACAACCAGCAGCAGATGTGATCTCCCTCTCTAGCGATCTTATGAGTTTTTCAGGAAAGTCGTTTTGGTCCCCCCCCCCCCCCATGAGTTTTGTGACAGCCAAGCACCAAGATTACAAGTCAATAAATAAACCACTCGTAGACAGTCACTTCAGTAATGCAGGGCAGTACCTACACACCCACTACCACACCTGCCCTGGAAAGTTGAGCAATGGCTTGATTTTGCACTTGTCCTTGATATATTTCCCTTCTTCTATGATCTCCCCCTCTGATATCTCTGTTCATAATGATATTTCACTTACGAATACACTCTGCATTGTGTAAACCTAAATGAATTATTGGTTGCCTGCCACTAGTACTCCCAAGGACCCTCAAATCTGTGTGGCATGTCCTGTTTTAAATTCATGCTGCTATTAAGTCGAACTTCCCTGAATCCAAGCCTGGTTCAAGCAGGTGAATGGGGAACTGGTCTTCTGCTGCAGATGATCCCAAGAGATGCAAAGAGGTGCATCTTTAGTTGCAACGAAACCTCAGTTTTAGTATAGAATAATTTCAGTTTAGGGAGAACTCTGAGGTTCATATATTTTCTTCACAAAAGAGCTATCAAGGACAAGACAATTGCTCCAAGTATTTAACCCACTTGACTTTATAACCAGCAGCGTTCATCTTTTTGAAGTACAAGCGCTGAAACATTTTTCTTTCTTTCCTCCTCCTCCTGTTCAGTTCACTCAATCTAAAACTCCCTTTCTAATTCCATAGCCTTCTACTATTCCTTTATTAAATGAATTTTCAATCTGTCCTTGACTTTCTTTTTCTCTCCAGATTTTACAAAGACAGCCATCTCACTCCAGGGCCTGTAAGGCCATTCCATTTTGCATACAAAGCACCCAAGGAGCATGGGCTCACCCATTTGGGGCACATACAGAGGTAGCACATTCACACAATCAGGATATTTGCTCAGAATTAGCCCTGCTCAGGTGATGAACGGAGTATACCGAATACATGGAAGGGGAACTGGGATCACAGAGGCAGGTTCTGCCTCTGACCTCTGTATATTCAAGCCAGTACTCAAATTTTGTGGGGGTGGAGGTGGTACTGAAATCCATACACCCCACTTCCTGACTCCCCCTAATTTTATCCAAACCATGATCCCTGTAGCTTTCACAAAAACAGCAGCTAAGGGGACCAATTCCCCCTATAATTCAGGCATTAATTCAGCCAAACATCTCCACAGGAGCTTAGCCTCATTACAATTTATTAGGTAACTGAACGAGTATTATCCTTGAAATTGCACTGGAAGCTTTTGCATATACTGGAACTCCATGCGCACCCAAGGAACCTCCTTTCTTTTCAACCGCCACTTTAGTGGGTTTTCATAGCCTAGATCTGTAAAGGTAGGGCTGCGTACACTGTGCATTAAAAATCAATGATCAGATTTATGCACCAAAGTAATGTGAGTTCTCTGCCAAGAGGAAGAAGCAAAGCTGAAATCTGTGCACATTAAGCTAATGTGCGTGTATTTGCATATTTTGTGTACTTTATGCTGATCATCATGAAAGGGATCAATACCCTCCCTCACATGACTTCTGAAATGTCATCAGGCATGGTAAACCAGGTGCTTAGTCTCTATACAGGTAAATGATTTGGGCCAGGAACTGGGAGAAAAGTTTCCAGTTCTTGCACTGGGTCAAATATCTAATATGCTCCACAGGTATATGGACAATGACATGATACTTCCACTGGGAAGTGTAAGACACACAGCCGGCCAACACAAGCCCATAAGTAATAGGTGTGATTGAACAAATCCGTTAATTAAATGAACAAGTAATACAGGCTTCCTGTTGAAGGCTACAGGATTTTGAAATGGAAAGAGAGGAGAGACGCAACCTGAAAAGTACAGCCAACAACAAAAAAAGAGGATCTAATGGATTGTTTACTATGAAGATACTGTTGAGTATGAAGGAAGGTTTATTTATAAAATGGAAGCTTTATTGGAAAATAGTCCATTAATTTTCTTCATAATCGGAGGGCTTTATGATTGTCTCCTGTAAACCCTCATTTTTATGGGACTCAGTGGTCCAAAGTACTGTTGCTCTGTTAGCAGGGGAGGGTTTAGGGCTTTTCAGTCACAAGCCATGTATTTTATACACTTTTCCCCCCTTCTGCGGCTGACTTTTTTTTTTACAAGCCTGTATTGCACCAAGATGTTGTAAAATTGCCTCAGTAAAGCAATCTCCTGTTTAGAAATATTGCATTGTCCACATCTTCCCACTCATTTGAACTCCAAACAGACATTAATTAGTTTGCTCATAATGACTTTGATTATTTATTTTGTGTTCGTTGTTAACCCTTTGGCAATCCTCTCTGGTTTACATCATGCAGGTTTGTTGCTTTTGTGAATTATGCTTCCTGTTCCAAGAATTAAACTATTTAAAATCACAAATAGTTTATGATACCCAAGTTGCAGCTAGTGCCAGTATTCATGGCCCATGCCACAGTGGGCCTGCATCTCCCCCAAGGTTAACCCATCATACAGGTAGAGGGGTGGTACCCCCACTAGCAGTCAGTTTGCCTGATGACAGGATAATTGCCCTATGCCATGCCAAACTCTGTAAGCTGTACCCACTAAAATTGTGGCCAATTATAACAAAGCCTTGGTTATGTGTGCTTTACGGCCTCTCCCTTATTTGCCTTTGCTGTATTGCAGCAGTAGGCAATGTGGTGCACACAGGAACCAATGCGCCAATGGACATCTTTCTTGGCACCAGCCAAGGCGCCCTATCATAGGGTGACCATATGAAAAGGAGGGCATGGCTCCTGTACCTTTAGCAGTAGTATAGAAAAAGGAATTTCAGTAGGTGTCATTTATATGCATGCAGCACCTGGTGAAATCCCCTCTTCATCACAACAGTTGAAGCTGCAGGATCCCTACGCTCTTTTGTATCTGGCCACTCTAACTATATTCAAGAGGGCAGGGCTCCTGCAGCATTGACTGTTGTGATAAAGAGGAGATTTCACCAGGAACTAATTGCATACAAATGACACTGGCTGAAATTCCCTTTTCTCTACAACAGTTAAAGTTACATGAGTCCTGTCCTCCTTTTCATATGGTCAGCCTACCCTACACCTGTCACTCCAACATGTTTTTTTCATTAACACATATTCTAACCAACAGGTGAAAATGCTGTGACATAGGTTTTTATTGATGCTGAAAACAGTGGCTTAAAGGGTTTTTTAAAAAAAAGTGTGCTGGGGCTTCTACTCCACTTCTACCTTGAACTCAGTCTTTTGAGCGGGTTATTTGTCCTTTGCCATGCCTACATGGCAGCCATTTTGTGGGGATGCTCTGGACAGTTTCTCAAACGCTGAAGGCACCCATGGCTCAAAAAGGTTGCCCACCCATGCCCTATTGGCACTGCAAGTCCAGTCAATATCTGCCCTGTATGTGCAACATTCCAATGGGCGTATTAATAGTTTGGACCAATTCATAAATGAATGTTTGTGATTTTACTGTTAAAATGAAAGCTTCCTTGATTGTTTGCATTTACATAAGTTTTACAACATACATTAATATTTTCCCATCCCCAGATCGCTCGATCTGTAGCGCACTGATCCAATACACAGATTTCATTTGTGTGTGTGTGTGTCTGTGTGTTTTAATGGTGGCAATTTGCACTAATGGGGATCACATTTTTTTTAAAATTGGCAATCTTGTGCAAGTGCACAGATCACTGATTCTCCTCGCACTATGTAGCTCTGCAGAAACATCTTCCCCTTTTGAGAATGAGTCCACATGACTTTCTCCTTGTGAGCTTCTCCACACTACATTGCACATCCTCTCTATACACTACACAGTTTAGCCCAGCAGAATGATATTCCATATTTGTCAAAACAAAACAAAAAGCCTGTTCAATTTCATCCTCTACTTCAGAGCTTCCTGAGAGAATCCGGGATGCGGGGCAGGAACTGACAAGTTCTTTGATGAGTATGGAATATGGCTCTGCTGGGCTAAATGAAGTAATTTGTGAAGAGGATGAAATTGACAAGGATATTTCCAAGAGAGGAATATGCCCCTGCAGAGCTATGAAGTGAACAGTCAGATTTGCAATCATGCTCCCATGTGCAAGATTGTCAATAACATGTTTTTTTTTAATACAATCCCATTTTTGCAAATTTGAAGATTCCCCAGCTGCCACAAATGGCGGGACACACACACACAAATGCACAAAAACTTTCAAGAATCGGTGGGGAGGGAAACCAGTTAGTCTTTGCTGCCACTTACCGAAGACTGCCAAATCCCGTTGGGCTGAAACAGAATGGAATTCCAAGCATCACACATCTATCTATAACTGTGACATACAGCTGTGGAAATCAGTTCCCTTTAACAGGGGGGAAATGTGACTATATGGAATTGGTGAATACTACAAATGAGCATGCTTGCCCCTGCTCACCCAGATTGACTCAAGAAATGAGCTAATCAGAAATATCTCTGCTTAATTTCTAAGCTAGTCCAAGATTTGTAAATCACCCACCCACTAACTTAGTACCCCAGGCTCTCACTCACCCCCCCCCCCAAGATACACACTAGAGATGTCTCAAAATAAATGGATTAAATATTTTTATTATGTCTCGTCACACAATAATTAATTAGAAACACTGATTCACCATTGAGCAATTACTGCATGGGTCACTTTGTCCTTTTCTTCCAGCATTAATTTCTTTTAGGAAATTTTCTGGCTGTTCTGTTCTGTTGACTGCAGAACCAAATGCAAGGCAGTTCATTTCATATGCACCCCCAAAATAGGTTGGAGGGAAGGAGCGATGTGTGAATGCAATCACAAGAGGCTATCAACAATAAACAATGAATGATCATTAGGGTGGTAAGACAACGTAGATATGTCTATGTGACAACATCACACCATGCCCATTTAAACATTACCTTTCATAAGTTCATAAGGCCTGATGCTTATTATTTTGTCTTCAGGTTCCATTTTGATAGTTTCAGGTTAAACTAATTTTGTGAACCAGTATTAAATATGTTTAAAAAATAGAAATTAAATTGGATCTGATTGTCACCCGAATTGCCTATTGTTATAAAGATGATGATTAGAAAGCATGATTTATTTCTATTTCAAGTCGGAAACATAGTTCCCTTTAAAGGAAAAAAAAACATGTCTTTCAAAAAAGGCTTGTATATCACCAGGCCTAACATCAGCACATGGCTTCCTTAGGCAGCTGCTAAGGCTGAGAAATGGGTGAATCTGCCGATTTAAGTTGTTCTCGGTTTCTCATCTTTCTAATCTTAAGTGTGGTTCATCACAAACTTCGAGAACTTGTACAATTATACATTTGGGTAAGCCTGAATGTTGAGAATGATTTGAAAAAACGATCAGTTTATGCCTATACTGTTGCATAAATAGCCCCTTTATGGCCACCATTTACATGACATTAGATTTCTGGAAAACATGAGGCTCCATTTTTACACCAAATGACAGCTCATTAAGAGGATGGGCAGCCCCACAGCATTCACTAGGTGCTAGTTGGGTAGTGGCAGTGGTTTGGCGAGCACTTGGCAAAACTGGCCGGAAATGAGTCTGTCCATCCCTACTTAGAGATATGATTTCTCATTCCCAGCTGTTAGAAAATGCTACACACTATGCACTTAAAGGGACACCAGTCCAAATTTGCCACTCCTGAAATGGCAGATCTACCCTCCTTGTTCTCCATTAATTTCAGGCAATGAGGTAGACAAAGAACTGCCCTTGCACCAATGAAAGAAGAGAAAACCAGATATATACTGACTTGATGGTTTGAACAAGTTGGTCATTCATAGGTTTGCCTTAGCAGATGGTTATTCATGCAAGTCAAGGTACCAAATTTTGGCTGATCCCCTATACTTATTGCATCCGTCTATGCTATATAGAGATATTGTGGGCACTAGGGATGTGAATCGTATCGTTAAAATGTACGATAACGATACAATATGCTCTTTATCGTGCATGTGTTTAATGATAACGATATGATAGGGAAGCCTACAATAATTATCGGAGACGATAAAAAATCCTACGATAATTATCGTATGTTATCGTTTTATCGGAAAGCTCTTTCTCTTTTGCTGCCACATGGACAGAGCTAGAAGGTGGGGTGTGCTTGCTGAGACAGTGACCAATTGTGCAGCAAGGATTCCAGCAGGGTCCAATCACAATGTTAGAGGAGGGCTAAGGATATCCCCGCAAAAAAAACCCACACTTGGTGTTCCAGCTCTGTTGGGAGTTAGGCGTTGAGGAGAGAAGGGTGGATTTTGTTGGAGCTCTGTCCTGGCTCCTGGGTCTTATAGTTACTTGGTGGTGAATTGTTATAGATTCATTGTAATCTTGCATCTTTCTGTTCCCTTCTGTGTCCCAGATGCGTTTGGCTGTTCGTTGCTTGTGTGTTTGAGTTATAGTCTTTATACGTTTTCTGGTTGGTTTGATTGAAGGGTTAGGTTAGCATGAATGGGGGTACTGTGACTGAGGGAGTGTGTTTTGTCCTCTTCCCTGTTTAACTTTCATATATATATATATATATATATATATATATATATATATATATCCATCTCTCTCTCTGGGTGTGTGTGTGTTTGCTTGATTGACTGTGAGTGTGCTGGTGTGTCCTGTAGCCTGCTACACAGGATAACACTACACAATCTGTGGTCAAAGCAGCACACAAACTGTTTGCAAAAGATTGTTATTAATATAAATAATAATTTCATTTTCAATCACTTTGTACCAGTATGAAACGCGGCTTTAAGGCATGCCTTGGGCGAGGTGGCTCTGGGTCTAGGAGAGATGCTGTTGCTGCTGGGGGCAGTTCTGGGGTGGCTGTCTCTCCCTCTCACACATTTTATTTCTTTATTAAAGACACTGCTCCAGCCAATGTTTCCAGTCTGGAGGGGCTGCTTTAGTGAGCCTTGAGAGATTCCTGTATTATTATTTTTCGTCACTACGTCCCTGGGTCTGCTCCTCGTGGAGTCCATTGGCTACTTCCCAGTTCTCTGGTATGGAGGACTATTTTAAGGAGAAGTTACCTTTTTATTATTATTAGTTCAGCAATATAATATTTTAGTTTTTAGGAACATTTGGGTGGATACAGTCCAGACCCAGTGATTTGTTAATTTTGAATTTGTTGATAAGCCTTGGAATTTCATCTCATCACCTCCATTTGATGCTCTTCACACTCCCTCTCTGAAAAAGTCAATTCAGGCCCATGTGTGTGTGTTCTACATCTTCCAAAATGAAGACAGATGCAAAGATTTCATTCAGTTTCTCCCTGATTTTTTTCTATCTCTGTTTAAATAAATGGTAAGCACAAACATGTTTGATAAACATCTTGGCTTTGATAAGTTAATTAACACCTGTAGTGTGATAAAACAACAACAACAACAACAACAACAACAACAACTGTAATCTGTTTTCAAGATGCATGTGATACAATTGAGAGCCAGCATGTTTATCAACAGCTTTTTGTGAATAGTCATTTTAATTATTTTACATACATCTAGGATTCAAAGTAATTAAAGTTTGCATTTCATTCTCCTCTGACCTCACTGCTGTACACTTGGACACACACACATACATACACAATCTGCCAACTGAGGAATGAAAGCTTATGCCACAGTACAGTTGTTAGTCTTTAAGGTGTCTCAAAACTCTTCGTTGTTTTTTGCTGCAACAGACTAACATGACTACCCCTCTGGAAATTCTTACAACAGTAGAGTATAAATGGAGACATAGAAGGACTCCTACAAAGAGATCTGCTACCCTACATCAGATCTCCAGAGAGAGGCCTTATAACTTGGAGGTGCTTTCCGCCTTCAGCCAACACACACCTCTCTTTGTCTGTCTCTCAGTTTCTTTCAAACTGCAAAATGATTGATTCTACACACAGACACACACCTGCCCCCTTTCCTTAGTCAAGGTCTGTCACCTTTCTCGACTTCTGATACTTATTGCAGTCAAACACAGAGAGATTCCCAATCATCTCTTAACCGTCAGCCCCCACCAGCCCACTTTTTGGGCTACTAACCAGTGCTCTGCCTGACAAAGGCATGGTTAATGAATAACTGCAATGATATGTATAGGGTTTTCACTGTTGTGTAGTGGTTAGAGTGTCATACTTGAACTGGGGAGATCCAAATTCAAATCCTGCTCAGCCACCAAGCACACTTTTGGGCCAGTTGCCATCCCTCAAGTTAACAAAACTCACACAGATGTTGGGAGGATAAAATGAGGTGGGGTAAAGGAAGCAAACCATATATAGTTTGGGAGTTGAGGAAAGGTAGTATACAATTGTAATGAATAAATGTGTATCCTATCTTTTCTCCAAGGACTTCATAGTAGCAATCATATTTTCCTCCTCCAGTTTTTATTCACAACCACTATGTGAATTAGATTAAGATAAGAGATGGTCCAAAGTCCCTCACTGAGTTAAATGGCCGACAGTGGCTTTGAATCCAGGTTTTCCTGTTCTGAGTCTCATGCTCAGTCCATCATGGGGCTGCTTTGATGTTGCCACATTGGTGCCATTTTCCCCCTAAACCCCATGGTTTCCTTCCTGTTGGGTTGCGCTGGGTAATCCTCATGCCAAGGAGGGAGTGTGGTGTTTCCAGCAGTCATCCAGGTACTTGAGCCACCCACGTGCCCTCTTCCTGGCTTACAGCAACCAATCATCAGTTGCCATCTGCCAGGACTGGCCACAGAGCAAGGTCAGATGGCGGAAGAGCTGGAGTGACCTCACTCCCAACAGAAAAGTCAGAGTAAGTCTCCAACCTTTTCACCACACAGCTTTGTCGAAAAGCCCCATGGTGGCTGTGAATCTGCAGCTGCATCATACATCTGACACAGCCCTGATTCACAGCCACAACAGGGCTTTGAACATGTTTAGATAGCTAGGGTGACCAACTGTCAGGATTTCCCCGGATTTGTCCTGGTTTTTGTTCTATCCTGGGTGTCAGGGGGGATTTTCTGTAATGTTCTATAATGTCCTGGAAAGACAAGCTTTCCCCTTTAAGGCCACATTAGCGTGGTTGGAGGGAATGACGAGCTTTCTGGAGGTGGGTTATTTCCTTCCCACTGCTCCAATCAGGACCTTACAGGGGAAAGTATGTCATTCCTGGACATTATAGAAAAGGACCCGATTGGAGCAGTGGAGGGCGGGAATGACACACATTCCCCTCCTCTGCTCCAATTGGGTCCTTTAAAGCAGTGGGGGTGAATGACATGCTTTCCAGAGGCCCCGGAAAGCCACTTTCCCACCCCCACCCCACTGAGGGTCCTCTTTTTTGGTTTCCCAAATGTGGTCACCCTAAGATAGCCCCCATATCACATTGGCTCTCTGCAATATGGAAACAATACGTTGAAAAAATGATTTATTTTACAGCCACATTTAAGCACTTTCAGCATTGCTACCAAAAGTGAGCATTCATCTATTTTATTTGTGCATTATGGCCGTTTCCCAAATGATAAATTTGTACAAAAATATGCAGTCTTGGGAAATGCACCATGATTGTCAAGAAAAGCATGGCCCTAGCCAACCCTGTCACTTGTAAGTGTTGTTTTTGAGATAGTATCAATGACAAATGCAGCCTTGAATACGTACTAACACTAAACAACAAAAGAGAAAACAAATCATTGCACTTTCAGTTGCTCATGGTCATTTCCTCAGCTTTCTTCTACACCTGTAATTTCCCCCACACACACCTCAGCAGTCTTAACAACAGGGTAGAAGCTGACTTAGTTTTTCTTGTCTCCTTACTTCAGGAAACCTAAAAAACAGTCCTGCATTATAAATAATAGAGGGTACAGCCTCTCCATTGGAGTTTGTGAAGCTAATCTGACAGTTGAACAATTGTGCAGGATCTTTCCATGGTGTAGTCTTAGACTTCCCTCCTATTGTTCTGACTTTTTCACTACTAGTAGTACCCAGCAATCAGAGCTGTTTGTTTACAACACCATTTATTCCTGTACTACCAATGAACAGCTTTCAACTCTTGGGTTAAGGATTCAAGGTGGCAAAGGTGGGAGCCCCAATGCTAGTCTTTTTGATCTCTCTGAAAATATATGTCAAGGCAGGCAACTCAGTGAAGATTGCAATTCACTTTGGCTCTTCACTTTCTAATCTTTTGGTTCTACTATGAAAATTTTGAGTGGGGGGGGGGATGAGCCAGGCCACAGGGAAGTGTTGATTCCCTTGGAGATAATATGATAAGGGGGATATTGGGAACAAAGGAACACATTTGAAAACCATGAAATTATAGCTGCAGTCTTTTAAGTTGGGGGTGCAGAACCTCAGGCCCAGGGCCAAATCTGGACATTTTGAGGTTCCAATCTGATGGCCACATACCACTTCCTTTCCCCAACAACCAATTGGTTGGTGGTTTTCCAGCTTTTGTGCAGTCCCCCCCCCCCACACACACACACATTCTAAAAGGTTGAAAAGCCTCTCCTAAGACTTAGTTACTGGCAGTAAAAGCTGCTGTTTGGGGCATCTTGGCCTGAGCCCCATTCATCTTCAGCATTGCTCTGCACTGGAATGCAGCCACTGAAATGCTTCTCTGAAGCCCCTCAGGCTGAAAGCTTTTGCAACCCATCTTTTGTTAACTCACTTGAATGTTTTGAAAGTTTTCATAGGAGCATTGCTTCACAGATTACCCCACTGATTTGGGAAGCACACTATGGGCAAAAAACATAAGCATGGTAAATCCCATATCTTTTTACTGACTTATTCCTATGTTCACTGCTCCAGAATCTATTTTGGATATGGAGCAGTACGTAAACATTATAAATAAATAATAAATAATAATAACAAAGATATAAACCTGACACGAATATCTCAGCCTACCAAAGGCAAAATGAGCTTGTATTTTCATACCTAGTATTTGGACACTGCTGAGGCAATGCTATGCTCTCCAGATCTATGAATGATGAAGAACAGCCAATACTTCACAAAGGCTCACTTTGTTTTCAGTCAGCATAATATGGAAATGGCAGAGAGACAGACAAGCAAGTAGAAATGACAAGCCCAGCAAAGTACAACGGGTCAGCAAAGGTGGTGCGGTAGGGAGTTTACAGCCGCTACCGCTGAATGGGACTCATACTCTTGCAGGCAGAAGTCAAGCCTCACAGCAGAATTGAAGTCATGGTGTAGCTAAGTTGGCATCATTCAGGTACATATCTGCTAATTAGCCAGTAGTACCCCACACAGACATAATTAGCCTACACAGTGTGCTGTGTAGCAGTCAGCATCAGCGCGTCTCCATAGCACTTACCTAGCTACCCCATGTCATCAATGCCACTGTGTGACTATTGCCATTAACAATGGGGGAGGGTTTTCCCTGTAGTCACTGATCATAGTGAAAGTCATATTCTACCTGCTGCACCACCTACACCAGCTGTTTCTGGTCAAGTATAGTAGCTGTGTAGCTTTTAAGAACACAAAAATTAGTAGTGCATGGATCTTCCAGTGACAGAATTTTAGAGCTAAACTACATGTTACATTATAGACGTAAGGTGTTTTTTTCAGGTGGGTCCAACTTTTATTGGGCCCTTCTTTGAGGAGAGAGGAATTAATATTTCCCTCCCAAGTCATGATGTTACCAATCCTCACCTCCACCCCCATGGCTACAGGGCTTAGGGGAAAAGCCTCCATTGGGAGCAGTGGAGGCTTTTCCCTAAATCCAATAGCCATGGGGTGGGAAACATTACTGGGAAAATTGAAACTGAGATGGAAGTATTAAACCTTCCCTCCCTGAATAGGGGTTCCAAATGAAAATCTCCCCAAATGTATTTTTATTATTATTGTTGTTGTTGTTGTTGTTGTTATTATTTACATTTACATTTATATACCACCCCATAGCCAAAGCTCTCTGAGCAGTTTACAAAAATTAAAAACATTGAACATTTAAAAACCAATATACAAAAATTAAAACCATAAATGCCTAAAAACAAACTACATATCATTTAAAACTGTCCAGGGGTCAGTTAAAAAGCCCAACATATGCTGTTAAATGCCTAGCAGAAGAGAAAAGTCTTTGCCTGGTGCTGAAAAGATGACAGTGTTGGCGCCAGGCAAGCCACCTCGGGAAGATTGTTCCATAGTTGGGGGGCCACCACTGAAAAGGCCCTCTCCCTTGTTGCCATCCTCTGAGCTTCCCTCGGAGTAGGCACTCGGAGGAGGACCTTGGATCTTGATCATAGTGTATGGGTAGGTTCATGTCGGGAGAGCGTTCCATCAGGTATTGTGATCCCAAGCATGTAAGGCTTTATAGGTTAAAACCAGCACCTTGAATTGGGCTCGGAAACATACAGGCAGCAAATGCAAGCGAGCCAGTGTCAGTCTTATATGTTCAAATCTTCTGGTTCCTGATATCAATCTGGCCGCTGCATTTTGCACAAGTTGCAGCTTCCAAACTGTCTTCAAAGGCAGCCCCCCATAGAGCACATTGCAGTAATCTAACTTGGAGGTTACCAAAGCTTAGACAACTGAAGCCAGGTTATCCCTGTCCAGATTGGGGTGTAGCTGGGCCACCAACCGAGGTCACTGAGGCCACCTGAGCCTCAAGTGACAGAAATGGTTCTAGGAGAACCCCCAAGCTACAAACCTGCTCCTTTGGGGGGGGGGGAGGGAAGACATGTTCTATTTTTAACATAATGTATTAGTAGCAGAGTTGTGTGAAATCTCCTTCAGAGATTTAACTATTCTTTTCAAAACTCTTTGAAAATGATGCTCTTTGGGCTAAAGGATAGTTAAAATGCCTATCTAGCAGCTACATTTTTCTTCAGTTTTACTCCAGAGTATCACAAAGGACACAGTCCAGTTCAGGACCATAGCTGAGGTGGGAAGCTTTTAAGATCTAGTTTAACCTCTCTTTGCAACTGCTACATGTGGATTTAAAGTAATGTCACATATTTTGCATGAGGCGAAACACCCACATTTATTCTGAATTGGGATTTGGTAGAATGCCACCAAATCACCTCTCCTCTTTGAGAAATGATGTTGGTCTCACCAAGACCTTTGTGGCTTTTCCTGTCATGTCTCAGGTGTTTCCCTTTGAATTTTGCTTTAGCTGAAAATGGGGTGTCAACTCTACCCAGAAGGAAGAACCAGTAAAAGTTAGTTCTGCTCATTCAATATCCGCTGCTAAATCAGAAGCAGTATTTGATGTTGAGGAAATGGATTTGATATTTCTGCAACACTTACAGAAAACACATGCTAAGACCCAGGATTTGCACACACTATTGTTCATTTCTTCCAACTGTAGCAGCTGCCTCTGCGTAGTTGAAACAATACAAGCCCACTGTGGCCTTCCCATGTGCTTTTTTTAAAATATGGAATCTGCTATAGGTATAGCCGAACAAGTGGTTTTTCACAATCACTGAGGTTCCCCTAAGACCACTTTGAAGCTGGGGTTCCCTCGTTTCCCGTGTTATGTTAGAATGAAGAAAATGTACATTTCAAATTGGGAAAACGTGCATTTTTTAAAAAAAAGCACACCAAAATGCACTTTCCCACCATAAAGTGTGAAAATGTGCTTCTTCATAAAATGCTCATCTCTGCAGAAATGCACACATTTCTAAAATGTTTGTTTTCCAGAGACAAGTTCATGAATTTGTGAACAGTTTGGCAGAACATGCTTTCCTGCTCACATTTGCATTTGGGGTTGTGAATGGGGCATGTTCACAGGATTTACAAGCATACATGAAATTCTCATACATACCTAACCTGCTCCATCAGAAGACTTTTTCTGGCTGGCCAGCACTGCTAGGGCAGTAGCAGGCTGTTGCGGAGAGGGGAGGGGGAGGAAAAGCGATACATGGGCCTATTGGCACATGTAAGTGAATGTGAGGTGGGTAGGGTTTTGCCTATAAAGGCAGGCTCCACAGACTTACCAGCCTCTTTCATTTCCCGTCTGGGAGAGGAGCGGCAGCAGTGGAGAGTGGGAGTGGGACAAGGCTTTACCTTACACCCACCCTATGCGGCAGGAGCTTCTCGGTGGGGAGCAGCCGGCTGGAATTAGTGAGAGAGTAGGAGTGAGGTGAGGCTTGGTCTTATGCCCACGCTTTATGACAGGAGCTTTGTGGCTAGGGATGCAGCATAGGAGGCCGGAGCTTCGTGGTGAGGGAGGCAGTATAGGAGGCTGGGCTCGGCATCCGGCCTAATGGTTTGGCATTCCCGGGTACGGGGGCGGCTGCACTTACACCCCAGCATCGGCTGAGGCTGGGGAGGTTTTGGTGGGTGGCGGACTGGGGAAAGTCCCAGCAATTCACCCCCTGTTGCAGGTGGTCCCAGGTGCTGGCTTTGTCACACCCAGGGTTCCCTTTTTGTGGCTTGGGCAGCAGACAGAGGGGGAGGTCCCGGGTGTTTCTTTCCTGCTAGCGACCATTTCGGGCACAGGCTAGCCATGCACTGGGCTTTCTTCCTCACAGCTTGGGCAGCGGCCTAATTGGGAGATCTGAGAGCATCCTGGGCATTGGCTTGGCTGAGTCAGGAGGCTTCTTCCTGCTGGTGTAGGCCGTGGGAGGAAGTAAGGCCCACCAAGGTGATTTGAATTGGGGTTTCTCTTCTTGCCAGTGGCACATGTGGCTAGTGGAAAGGTGGTAGCAGCCATGGGCAGCTACAGGCATCAGCCTTGTGGCATTCCTAGGGAGGAGATAAAATAATTAATTGAATCCATGGGCATTGTACTCTGGAGGAGGGATTTTTTTCTGTAAGCCTTGTTTGCCTTCCATGCGTTTTCGATTAATTTAGGGTGGAGCATAGTTAGACACTATTGTAGGCAGTGAACAAACATTGAAGTGATGTCACTTAAAAAGGCATTGGGACTAGAAAGGCCAAGGCCAAGTCCAAGGCCCAGCCTCCACTGCTGAGCGAGTATCCCATCCTGATCCACCTTCATATGAGGAGGAGGGGCCAAATATTACTCAAATATTGAAGCGCATTTCTGTGCTTGAGGAGGACAATGCCCGATGAAAATGGGCATTGGCCGTGGCTTAGGCAGCAAAGCCAACAAGGGACTCTGCCAAGCGTGTAGCTAACTGGGACTGGGTTGCTGTTTCAGAAAGAGTGGCAGCTCTGGAGGCAGACAGACCAGTAGAGAGCACACCTGCAACCCCCCCCCCTCCACAACGGGACCAGCTCTACAGGTGCCACAGACACAGGACCAAGCAACCACAATGTCAGCCAGTGAATCCCCACACGGTGAGTTTTCACAACCACTTTCAGCCGGATGGCCAAGTTGGCCTCCCTTTGGGCCATGGGGTTCCCTCTTATGGGGCATGGGGCAGACGTGGCCATTTTCTAAGCCCATTGAAGCAGAGGAGGCTTACAGAAGTGAGGATTTACAGCAGGAAACTTTGGTGGCTGCATGTCCACCGGTGTGGCAAGCTGAGGTATCTTCTGTGCAAGTGAATGGAGTGGCTAAAAAAGCCACTCCTTCATCTATGGTGACACAAATGACACAGATGGATAAGGAGCCTGAGGTCCCTGTAAATAATGATCCTTATGCCTCAGCTAAAGGTTCAGTGGTTTCCTATGGAGCAGTACCTAGTCCCCTGGGTTACCATCTGTTGCCCGCAACTAAAGAAAATATTTGGAAGGGGGAATATGTGGATATATTCTCCCTTCTATTTAGAGAGAAGGAGCATAGTGATAAGAAGAAGGAGAAGGATAGGGACCAGGAGTGGGCTTGGAAACGGAAGGTCGAGCGAAACTGGGCCAATTGGTTGGCCAGTTATATTTTTATGGGTGTTGCTCAGCAAAAACATCTGGATAAAGGGATGGTGCTGACCAAATACATGGATGTCATTTATAGATGTTACATGGAAAACCTCAGCCTAGCATGGCTGGGTTATGACGAGGCATTCAGATTGAAAGCAACATTCCATCCCGAATTGAAGTGGGGATATTAAGGAGCCTGAACTCTGGCTCCAATTCATGACGCTGGTTAGGCCAGTCTTGGGGGACAGGGCCAACAGTGGGCATATCCTTTTTCGTCCGGCTGAGCCTGTGCCAAGTCAGGTTCCAGCCAGGCAGGCAGTTCAATCCCACCTTCTTTGCTGGGAGTTCAGCTCCAAAGGAGCGTGCACCAGAACTGCATGCAAATATAGGCATAAATGTTCCTTGTGCAGTGGCCTCCATCAATTCCATGGATGCCCCCAACTTAGGGGGCCAAGAGGCCCCAGGGACAACCAACCAGGATGTAAGCCATCTGCCCTGGGTCCTCCTCCAAAAGGGCCCCAGTCCAATTGAATTGGATAAGCTGGAAGCACTTTTACAGGCCTATCCTAACAGTTGTGATGCTGCATTTTTGTTTAATGGGGGGGGTTTGGTTTTAGAATCCCCTCTCAGGGTGAGCAGCTCCCATATATTGCAAAGAATGAGGTCTCTATCTCTGGTTTAGAACCAGTTGTTTCAGAGAAAATTAATAAAGAAGTTAAGGCCAGTCGTGTTAAGGGCCCTTTTGCAACCCCCCCCCCCTTGTTAGGCTGACCATATGAAAAGGAGGACAGGGCTCACGTAACTTTAACAGTTGTAGAGAAAAGGGAATTTCAGCCAGTGTCATTTGTATGCAATTAGTCCCTGGTGAAATTCCCTCTTCATCATAACAGTTAAAGTTGCAGGCACTATACTAGAGTGACCATATACAAAAGAAGGCAGGATCCCTGCAACTTTAACTGTTGTAATCTCAGTGGGGATGACATGGGGTGGTTTCCACCCCCCAAGCACACATGTGTAGCTTAAGGTAGGAGCCGGGTTCATCCAACTCCTGGCTTGGCTGAGTGGCTTGCCCTTTATGCAGGCTAGTAGCCTGGAGACTGGGTATTTGGATTCCCACACTCTCATATACAGATCCAGGGAGAGGTGAGTTACCCAATTTAATAAAGAGGCCCTAGTTATCCCAAAGTTCTGGTGTCTGTGTTGTTATTTCCTCACTTCTCTCTCTGTTGGCAACTATAGTACTGGGAAGTGATAGTAAATGTTAAGGTGGAATCCTGCTTCCATCCATTAACTTATTAATACTGAGGTGCATCCAGTGGTGGCTTTGGCATTGCAGTACCCAGTTTTCACCAATCTCCTCTACCTACTGTGGCCTTTTGCGCCAAATTTCCTATTGTTTCAGAGGTCTTCCAACCCTTAGGAGCAGCTTTTCAGGCAGATCATGGGGCTCAGTGGTTAGGGTAGATTGTAAAAAAAATGGGTGCCCCATCTAGAGCAAGCAGAAATGCTTTCTACTAGCTCAAAGCTCTCATGACAGGCCATTTGTGCTTACTCATCTGAATGTTTTCAGTTGAAATCAGCTTCGTGCATGATAAGCTACTGTCCTGATGAGAAATACCAGCTTATCTCAAAATTTCCTTTTGCATCTGATAGATGAGATGGAAGCATTTCAAGGCTTTAAAAAGTTCTTTGGGTGGTTCACAAAAATTAAAACCACAAAATACAGCATAAAACAACAACATATAAAATAAAAAACTTAAAACTGGACCATTAAAAATTTAGTAAATGGGGGAAGTGTGCAACTTCGAAAAATATGTAAAAAAATGTGTACTTTTTCCTTTCAAAATGCTCACTTTCCCCAGTCAAATGAGACACACACACACACAAAACAGGTTTAAAAATGAAAATATGAGTGAGCTAAAATGAACCTCAAAGTTTTCTTTGGGCAATTTAAATAAGCTAGAAAATCACTGGTTTTCCCATCCTTAGTAGTACTGCAAGGAATTATTCTAAGATCAACATTTGGAATATGGCTTTCTGAATATGGTCTATTTGGTGTGGGGTAGCTTTCTATGAAAGATTTTGTTTTATTTTTGCATAAGGGTGCATGTCATCAGGAAGGAGCTAATCTAAGAGTCAGATAAAATCTCTTCTTTAACAGGTAAGTTAATTAAGACAGAATGAAAGAACAGAATTTTAAACTTGTCAGATCTAAAAGTTCAGAAACATAGGAATGGTGGAAAAGCCAGCTCTTTAAAGATCTTCATTTGCTCATGTAGTAGTGGGTAAGATTATGCCAGCTCTGGCTGACATACTTGGGCCAGCCAAAGTCCAGATAATGGTTCATCACTTTAAATAGGGATGTACACATGTAGAGCTGAAACCATATAAGGATACATTCCTATTTCTTGATGTATAGCTTGCACATTAATGTCATTGGAATCCATGCAATATAGAGCCGAACCCATGTAAGGATAGATGCATTCTTATTTAATAATAATAATAATAATAATAATAATAATAATAATTTATTTCTTGCCCGCCTCTCCATTTGGATCGAGGCGGGGAACAACAATATCATAAAATACATAAAACTGATTAAAACATGACACACATTAAAACTGCATTAAAACATCCTAAAAACATTCTAAAATTCCACTGGATATGCCCACCGGAACAGAACAGTCTTTATGGCTTTCTTAAATTCTAAAAGACTGTTAAGTTGATGAGTCTCCTCCGGCAGGTCATTCCACAGTCTGGGAGCGGCAGAAGAGAAGGTCCTCTGGGTAATGGTTGCCAGCCTAGTCTTGGCCGACTGTAGTAAGTTCTTCCCAGAGGACCTGAGCATGTGGGGCGGATTGTATGGAAGAAGGCGATCCCGCAGGTAACCTGGACCCAAACCATGTAGGGCTTTAAAGGTAATAACCAACACTTTATACTTCGCCCGGAAACTAATTGGCAGCCAGTGGAGCGATTTTAAAGCTGGTGTAATATGGTCAACCCTAGGTGTACTGGTGACCAACCTGGCTGTCATATTTTGAACTAGTTGAAGTTTCCGGACTGGGCACAGAGGTAGCCCTATGTACAGCGCATTGCAGAAGTCGAGCCTCGAAGTTACCAGCGCGTGCACTACCATCTTTAGGTCTTCCAACTCTAGGAAGGGGCGCAGCTGGCGTATCAGCCGAAGCTGATAGTAGGCACTCCTGGCCATTGCATCTATCTGGGCTGTCATTTGGAGCAACGGATCCAGGAGCACCCCCAAGCTGCGAACACAGTCTTTCAGGGGGAGTGTAACCCCATCCCGAACTGGTTGACACACCTCCAAACCCAGGTTGCGGCCTTTGACAGCAAGCACCTCCATCTTGTCTGGATTCAGCTTCAGTTTGTTTTTCCTCATCCATCCATTCAGAGGAGACACATTATCCTTAGCTGACGCTGTTATCGAAGGCATAGAGAAATATATTTGGGTGTCATCAGCATACTGATAGCACCCCGCCCCATGCCTCCGGATGATCTCTCCCAACGGTTTCATATAAATGTTAAACAGCATTGGGGAACGGATGGCACCTTGTGGTACGCCACACAGCAGCTCCTTCTTTGCGTAGCAGCTATCCCCAAGCATCACCATCTGGAACCTGCCTGAGAGGTAGGACCGGAACCACTGAAGCACAGTGCCCTCGATTCCCAATCACCTCAGGCGTTCCAGAAGGATACCATGGTCGATGGTATCGAATGCTGCTGAGAGATCCAGAAGTACCAACAGGGACACACTCCCCCTGTCAATACTCAGGCGTAGATCATCCACTAAGGCGACCATAGCAGTCTCAACTCTGTATCCCGCTCTGAAGCCAGTTTGAAATGGGTCTAGAAAATCAGTGTCATCCAAAACTACTTGGAGTTGAAAGGTATCCGCCCTCTCGATCACCTTGCCCAAGAATGGAAGGTTTGATACCAGTCTGTAGTTATTAAAGTCCAGGGGGTCCAGGGAGGGCTTCTTTAGAAGCGGCCGTACCACAGCTTCTTTTAAACATGATGGAAAACTCCCCTCCCTGAGAGAAGCATTAATAATATATTGTAATTGCGATCTAACTGCATCTCCTCCCTGGGCAACCAGCCATGAAGGACAGGGATCAAGAGGCCAAGTTGTCCTCCTCACTTGTCCAAGCAGCTTGTCCACGTGCTCAGTACTCACCAACTGAAACTGATCCAGTGTAATTCGACTCGCGGAGTCGCTGGACACTCCATCGTCAGCCTCTGCTATAACGACGGCATCTAAGTCGGCTCTTATCCGAGAGATTTTATCCATGAAATGATCGTTAAAGGCATCACAGCGAACTGCCGAAGGCTCTAAGATCAGATTCGGGGGGGAAGGTGCCCAGGTTAGACCCCTCACCACCTTGAACAGTTCTTCTGGACGCGAATTCGCAGATGCAATGCGCACAGAGAAGAAAGCTTTCTTCGCTGCACGTATTGCCACCCCATAGGAACGAAGATGTTCTCTATGTCATGTCTTGTCGGATATAAGTTGAGTTTTCCACCATCGGCACTCCAGTCGTCGTCCTTTCCACTTCAACTCCCTGAGGTCTTCTGTATACCAGGGCGTCCTGTTAGAAGCAGGTCGGAGAGGACGTTTGGGGGCGATCGTGTCGATAGCCCTAGTTAGGTCTTGATTCCATCTATTAACCATGGCTTCTACAGGATCGTCGACGATACCAGCCATAGAACCCGCTAAGGCTTTCTGGAATCCAGAAGGATCCATCAGCCTTCGAGGGCGGACCATCTTAATAGGTCCGCCACCCCTGCAGGGGCGGGTGGTAGCCATGATACTAACCCTGACCAGAAAATGGTCTGCCCATGATAACACGGAGGTATTCGTCACCTCCGCCCACAGATCCATCTGTTCGGAACTGAAAACAGCATCGAGGGTGTGACCCGCTGAATGTGTGTGTCCAGAGACCAATTGGGATAGGCCCATGGTTGTCATGGATGCCATGAACTCCTGAGCTACACCTGACAAACCAGTCTCGAATGGGATGTTGAAATCACCCAGGACCAAAAGCCTGGGTGAATCCAACACCAGCTCTGAGACCAGTTCCATGAGCTCGGACAGGGAGTCTGATAGGCAGCGGGGTGGCCGGTACACTAAGCGAATCCCTAGTCTATCCCTGGTCTTCAGACTCAGGTACACACACTCGATTTGATTCAAATCACAAACAGGAAGTCTGGTCAGGTTAAGATTATCTTTGTATACCACAGCTACTCCGCCCTCCCGCCCACTTTCCCTCACATGCTCACTAACACAGTACCCAGCTGGGAGGGCATGCGCCCATATCGGGCGACTGTCATCTCCCAGCCAGGTCTCTGTGAAGCATGCCAGGTCAGCCTTCTCATCTGAAAGAAGGTCATGGATGATATTTGTTTTATTTTTAACTGACCTGGCATTACATAGGAGCAAGGAGAGGTTCTGTGGATGGCCTGGTTCGTTCTCCAAGTTCCCCGGGTTGGCAGAGCAATCGGAAGGTAAGATGGGTGTTAGATATCTATCTCTCCTTCTCCTGTAATGGCACATCACCCTGCCAACGCCATATCTCCCTTTGCCCTGCACAACACGAATTGCCGCTCCCCTACACATTGTGGTCAGCTGGAAGGGTGGGTGTGCAGGTGGCTCTCCTTTCTTGTGCTCTTCATCCACGGTGGCAGTTTTTGTCTGATGGCTTCGTTCCCACGGCTGAGAGCCTCAGGCCGAGAGCCCTTTTGCTCTCGCCCTTTGGCTCATGCCCACAGGCTTGCGCCTTCAGCAGCCTGAAGGCTGAAATACCTGTGGAGATGGGTGGGGCAGACAAACACTCATCGGGCTCAGGCCCAGCCAGCAGCACAGCACAGCACTCCTTACAACGACCACCCTTCCTCCTATACTTCCCCCTATACTATTATTTCTTAATGTATAGCATGTACATTTCAGTCATTGAAATTAGGGATGTGCACGCCCGAAAATATTGTATCGTGCCGTTATCGGAATTTCGGACCAAAAAAAAATCATCTCCGATTATATCATAGGTGAACCGTATCGTTTCGTATTTCATATAATTATTGGAAATTCAATATTATATCATTTCTCCATTTTGCCCTAGAGAGAGACTCTAGAGTTGATTTTTGAATCAGAAAGGCCTAAAACTTCTTAAAATTCCCAGTTACAGGTTTGAAACTTGGTCACAGTGCAGACTGAGTGTTGCTAGTCTTGTGTGCCAAATTTTAGAACAATCGGTACAAGCGTTACTTGGAAGTAAGCTTTCAAATACACAGGTGGCTGAAAATATGTTCCTTTTTCAAGAGACGTTGTCCAGTACTCATGGGCATCTCAAAGATGGCCTTGAGGGGACTCATCTGTGCCTAATTTCAGATGCACAGCTGCAGGCGTTACTCAGAAGTAAGCTCTCAAAAACATGCACTGTTTCTGGTAATGCACTCCATGCTGTTGCTGCTGAGACTTATAGGTATATATGAATACAATGAACTTTCAAAACCTGTGGATAAACTAGGCAGTGCCTTCCATATGCAGACATAAAAGTAAAATGTGTTAATCAGAAGATGGTGAACTGCTGCTGCCTTGTCTCATTGATTAGGCCACGCATGACTGCAAATTAAAAGGATTGGGGGGTAGGGGAATAGCACAGGCGTTTCAGTTATTTTAGCCAGCCTTAGCATGCAGGGCCTCTTTGGGCCAGGAGATACCCCAGAAGCGAGGAAACCTGCAGGATCCCACTAAAACTAAAAAAACTTAAAAGCATATTATTATTATCTGCGCCTATGTGTGTGTGGCACAGTGAGTGGACGCATTCTGCTGCAGTAGCTGCCTTGTCTCTAGATTAGGCCACACATGTCTAAGTACAAATGAAATAATAAAAGGATTGGGGGGCAGGGGAATAGCATGGGTATTACAGTTGTTTTAGCCAGCCTTAGCAGACAGGGTCTCATTGGACCAGGGGATACCCCGGATGCGAGGAAACCTGCATAGGCTGACCATATGAAAAGGAGGACAGGGCTCATGTAACTTTAACAGTTGTAGAGAAAAGGGAATTTCAGCCAGTGTCATTTTTATGCAATTAGTTCCTGGTGAAATTCCCTCTTCATCACAACAGTTGAAGTTGCAAGCACTATACTAGAGTGACCATATACAAAAGAAGGCAGGGCCCCTGCAACTTTAACTGTTGTGATGGAGAGGGAATTTCACCAGGAACGAACTGCATTCAAATGACACTGGCTGAAATTCCCTTTTCTCTACAACTGCTAAAGTTAAATGAGCCCTGTCCTCCTTTTCATATGGTCAGCCTAAACCTGCAGGATCCCACTAAAACTAAAAAAGACTTAAAAAGCATATTATTATTATCCGCGCCTATGCATGCGTGGCACAGTGAGTGGACGCGTTCCGTTGTAGTAGCTGCCTTATCTCTACATTAGGCCATGCATGTCTAAGTACAAATGAAATAATAAAACGATTGGGGGTAGGGGAATAGCACGGGTGTTACAGTTGTTTTAGCCAGCCTTAGCAGGCAGGGCCTCATTGGGCCAGGAGATACCCCAGGTAGTGAGGAAACCTGCAGGAACCCATCAGAACAACCCTCACTCACTGCCTTGACCTCATCATACTTGAAAATTAAAATGACCCCGTCTGCCTGCCATCCCTGTGCAGGCAGATGGGCAGTTCTTCATGCCAGAGCTGCACACATTGGCTAGAGCAGTGGCAAATAAAAGTCACATTCGGGGTAGAAGAAGGCACTTTGGCAAATAAAAGTCACATTCGGGGTACAGGTAGGCACTTTGGCAAATAAAAGTCACATTCTGGGCAGAAGAAGGCACTTTGGCAAATAAATAAAAAGTCACACCAGCACACTCACAGTCAATCAAGAAACACACATACCCAGAGAGAGAGAGAGAGAGAGAGAGAGAGAGAGAGAGAGAGAGAGAGAGAGATTGCTTTTTTAAAAGAAAGTTAAACAGGGAAGAGGACAAAACACACTGCCTCAGTCACAGTATCCCCACTCATGCTAACCTAACCCTTCAATCAAACCAACCAACCAGAAAATGTATAAAAACTATAACTCAAACACACAAGCAACGCACAGCCAAACGAACCTGAAACACAAAGATGCAAGACCACAATGAATCTCCAACAATTCGCCACCAAGTAACTATAAGACCCAGGAGCCAGGACAGAGCTCCAACAAAATCCACCCTTCTCCCCTCAACGCTTAACTCCCAACAGAGCTGGAACACCCAAGTGTGGGGGTTTTATGCAGGGATATCGTTAGCCCTCCTCCAACATTGTGATTGGAGCCTGCTGGAATCCTTGCTGCACGATTGGTCACTGTCTCAACAAGCACACTCCACCTTCTTGCTCCATCCATGTGGCGGCAAAAAAGAAAAATCTTTCTGATAAAACAATAACATACGATAATTATTGTAGGATTTTTTATCATCTCTGATAATTATCGTAGGTTTCCCTATCATATTATTATCATTAAATGCATGCACTATAAAGAGCATATCGTCTCGTTATCGTACATTTTAACAATACGATACACATCCCTAACTGAAATCCATGCAAACAAGATGTTGAACTGCCCAAATGTCAGGTGAGTAAGGTCCTGGAGAGTGAGTGGGGGTGAACAAGGGTGATTCCCATCCTCCACTGGTCACAGAAATAAACATCTGCATAGGGCTTCATGTTTTCTTGCAATAACTTTATTGGTGGAGTAGTTCATTCACAAATTCTATTCATATTGCATGGGGGAGAACACTCATTCCCACTCCTGACCATGTGCATAACAGTGCAATTTCAATTTTATGAATTGAATTGACTTTCAATAGGTTACCCATGAGTGGGCAGCTTTGAAGCCGACCTTGTCCGTAAGGTAAATGCATTCAAGATGACTGCTATACTTGGATGGTTGATGTGATATGTGGGATTCCTTTATTTATACCTGGCAAATATTTCTCAGAAAATCAATGATTTGTTTCATAAATTTGGGGTGTGGGTTCCTCTCCGCCACAATTATCTTTGAAAAGGGTGCAACCTCCAACTAAAGAAGGTGAATTTATTTTTCCAGATCTTATTCTATAGCATTGGGGTCATCTGTTGACTTTTACTGAATTTTGGCCTTTTCAGTTTACATTGGATCTTCTGCCTTGGTCAGTTTTGGAATCTTCTTGTCTGTTTCCTCTCTCTAAATGGATGGCATTAGGTTGTAGGCAGAAAAGAATGGATAGGCTTCCTTCCACAATTTCTACACTTAGAAATGTGTCAGTTACACTTTATTCCATTTTGTCATGCTAACTGACTCTGTGGGGAGATGATCAGTTCTAATAACTGGTAAGGAAAAGTTTTTTTGTGGTGGACAGGGACAGATAAGGTATTCTTATTTTGGATCGACTGGTGGGTGCTGCTACTGAGTTCTTGTAGTTCTCTATCCTGCATACAAAACACAATTTGCCAGCTATCGCTCAATGACAATACTTGTAATTGCAGCATTTGTTAGTATCTAGATTTGATCCTGCTGCTTTTACAGCATCAGAGTCTCCATCAGTATTGGAAAAACTTATTCAGGCTGGTCAGTGAAAGCAAGCCATGATCCATGTCTATACATATGTGTTATTGATAAGTACGTACGATATACAGAGTTCTAAGCAGGAACAGGGAACTGAATTATCTTACTTTGCCTAATCATGTATCTCTGCTTTGGTATCTATACCTGTCACATGTATAGAACTTAGGTTGCCTCATATTTAGCAGAAACATTTGTTTTCTATTGGACACCAAATATCGCTTTGATAAGGGTTTTCTGGTTGGCCAATTGCTGGTGATGCAATGGAATTCTAATTTATATGAATTGAGGATGAGTCTCAGTGAGTTACCCAATGAATTGAGTGTAAGGCCAAGGTAAGATCTGAATCCAAACTTAGGTCCCAGCTAGAATAAGGTAAGCAAAAGGAGCCTTCCATTTCTTTCTGGAGACCAGTTGCACTATAGGTCAAGGAGGATATGTGTCTGCGTAGGAGGTTTGATAAGGCCAGAGCAGCCTTCAGTCATATTTATCCCTGTAGTAGACCCTTCCGCAACCAGTTTTTTAAATTAGGTATCAGCCTTAGAAAAAAGTTTTTTTAAAACTAGGGATGTATGGGAGTTTCATTTATGGTCACAAATCATATGAACATGGCATGTTCTCCCTCCCTCCCTCCCTCACAAAAATGATTTAAAAAATAAAATGTGTGTCTTTAACCTTTACTTTCTGTGGGGGAGTGCACATTTTTGGAGTGCTTTTTAAAAATGCACATTTTCCCCATTCCAAATGCACACTTTTCCTGTTTGAAATAGCAAAAACACAGAGAACAAGGCAAGATGAGCTTCAGATCAGTGTTAGGAGGATCTGGCAGATCATAAACATTGCTTGCTTGCCTGTCCCTATTTTCAACTCATTATTATTCTACTGCAGCAAACTTCCCCTCAGTATGATTTAATGGTGAGATGGAAGAGAAATGGGTTCTCAGGATGTAAAATATTTATTTTCAAAAGGGCTTTTTGAAAATAAATATTTTGCATCCTGAGAACCCATTTCTCTTCTTTTTGACCAGTTTTGGGTGCTTGCCTCCTTCTGTTTTTGGTTAATGGTGAGATATACTGGAGCAGAGAAAGGATGTACTACAACTCTGATATGAAAAGGAAGGAAGGAAGGAAGGAAGGAAGGAAGGAAGGAAGGAAGGAAGGAAGACATGGCTGTGTGACTTTGAACAATTGACCTGTGGCATTCTCACGCACAAACCCCACATATAATGTACAATGTCTATACACTGTGGATCTTCTGTACACAAAAGGGCTTTACTATTTATATCACTGTCCATTTGCCCATTGAGTACTGAAGAACTCTGGATCAGGGACTGAGGCCAATGGATGGAGGAAAGGTGAGGAGGAGTAGCGTTCAGTCAATCCTACTGGTTTCAACAGTGCACCAATTCATTTGCCTTCTCACACCTATGCCTCTGATCTTAATGTGCATGCTTAGATACATTGCTGAGCTGGAGCCTAAAAGAAACATTCTGTAGGCTGGTATAAGTGGTGGAAATGAAATGGCCACATTAATAGCCAGAGCTATGAATGTTTGATTAAGCATAGTTTGCAAGGGCTTTATCTAAATGAATTCAGGAACTGCAGGGATTGTCTTGGACTTTTTATTATACTTTTGAATGTCAAATATATTTCATGGATTTGTTCACCAAAAGTTGCCAGAACCACTTTTAATTTTGCTGCCAGGAGGTTTTAGCAGGTCAGCCTCTTCTTTTGTCCACAGGACATGCAATATTGTGTTCTGAGCTGCAGGGGAAGTTACATTGCAGAGCTGAACTGTGATTTGTGATAAGTTACAAACCTTTATTCTCAATTAGAATTCATTTGGCATTGTGGGATGTAGATGGAATATTGCATTTCAAACATATTTCATGGTAGATTCCACCCATGGTTGAGATACCTTTATAAATGTGTTTATTAAGCCTGTGATTCTTTAGTAATACTGCCTCAGTGGGTGTTTTGGATGAATAAGAACAGTAGAATCAAACAATATTATAGAGGGTTTCTGAACAGAATTTATGTAGGTGTATTAATGGATGCACTTCATAAACTACATCACAGGCTCCTGAATATTTATGGTTTTGCCAGGATAAAGAAATCTTCTCAGCTACAAGCTTCTCAGATCATTGCTATGCACATTACTGCAGATGGACATACTGCATTTTTTATTTTCTATTTTTTAACCTGTTTCATCTAGGGCGTTAAGCACAGAGTGCAGTTCATGAAGGAAAACATCTTCAGAGTTTGATCCAAACTCTTTTTGAGGTTCAAACAAATTCAGCAAGTTGAATCGGTGCCTCTTGTCTGTATTATCCTGAAGCAAAGTGTGGCTGCATAAAAAGGTCCAATGAAAAGACGAGAGAACACTTTTTTCTCCAGGTTCATCATAGGACATTTGGGCAGCTGGTTATCTTTAATGCATTAAAGGACTATTATTTTCTATTAATCCAACTTCCATTGTCCTTTTTTAATTTAGGAATCAAATTGTGTGTGTGTGTGTTTCTAAGATTAACAAATAACAATTATTCTCCATTGCTGGGAGAAGGAGATGACTATGCCTATACACATATATAATTGATTAAAAAAAATTGCATATTGCTTCCTAGTTTATCCCTGCCTCCATTTCCTCAGGAGAAGGGAGTTAGAATGTTGAGCTGTTTGAATGGTGTTGTCTGGTTGGCTGTTTCCTTTTCAGTTGAGAGAGAGAGAGAGAGAGAGAAAGAGCATAACTGTGCTGGTTTTTTTCTGTGGAGTAGATAAGAACTGGCTTTGAAAAGGTAGGGTTTGGTGAGCTCAGCCGGGGCCCGCCCCACAAGCTCACTGAACCCCACTTGCATGGCCCCGTTTCAAAGAACTAGGCTGCATGAGCCAATGTGAGTGCTCAGCATGCTTTCCGGGGCCCCTAGAAAGTGCACAATTCCCCCGGTCGCAGTATTAGTGTGGCCAGAGGAATTGCGCACTTTCCGGAGCCCTGAAAAGTGCACTTTGCTGTCCCCGCCATGCTATTCAGAGCCTTAAAGACCTTTAGTGCAAGGCTACCTTGCATTAAGAGGACCTTTAAGGCCCTGACTGGCACAGCTGCCAGAGTGGAAAGAGAAAATACACAATTTCCCCAGGGCTGGGGAAATTGCATGTTTCTCCCCCAACTTGCTGATGTGGGCCTTAAAGGCCTTGTCAAGGCCACCATTGCCGGAGGGGGGGGGGGAGAAACACGCAATTTCCCCAAGGCTGGGGATATCACATATTTTTGTCCTCCACTCTAATGGTGGCCTTTTCCAGCCTTGGAGAAATTGCGTATTTCTCCCCACTGTGTTAATTGTGACTGCATTAACACAGCAGGGGAAAAGGGACACAGGCCATGCCATGGCTCAGAAATCATGGTGGACCAAAACTCAAGAGCTCTTGAAGGCTCACAAGCAGCATGGGTCCCTCCTAGCGCTGGGCAGTTCTGCTTGCCCCTTGAGAGTCGAAAAGGGGGGCATCCACTGCCCTCATGGACCCAGATGGACTTTTGCAACAATGCTATGAGAAGGGTAGGATTAGGGAACCTGGGCTATAGATTTGCAGGGTGGTTAGTTTTCCCTTGAAGGTGGAGGGAGGTACCTTTATTTTAACACCATGTTGTATGAATATATCCTTTTCCTTATAAATGACGTTTTCAATATTGTTTTGTTATTTTAAAATCATGCCTTTCTCAGTTTTATTTGTTGCTGAAGATTTGTCACACACACACACACACACATATATATTCTCATACACACAAATTCAAAGTTCCCTCTTAAAAGAAAGAGGATGGTGGTAGAAAAATAGAGGTTGTTGATAGTGTCACAGAGGATGGTGATGCCACAGGTTACATTGTTTTCTAAGGATTATCCAAAGGTACCCCCCCCCCCCGATGAATTTTCTACTATAAGCTTCTTGGGCAAGGAATTGCAGTACTGCACTTTGTAAAGCAGGGGTATTGAACTTCGGGACTGCAGACTAAATCTGGTCCATTTGGGATTCCAATGTGCTGAAGAATCAACAGAATTAGGAGACTTCTGTTGGGAGAAGGGACAATTATGAAACCATTTATCCTCAAATTATAGGGTGAGTTTCACCAATTTTTGTTCAAATGGCTGTTTTTCCACACCACTAATTCCTAATGCATTGGTTCTACTTCAGAAACAGGACTGGTTAATTCAGAACTTCAAAATCTGGATGAAACTGTGAATAAGGAGAATTTTGAAAGTTTTTTCCTTGAGTCACTCAGATCTCACAGACATTAAGGGGACATATTATTTGCAGTTAGCTTATCCCTTAAGCATGACTAACTTTGTTTGGCTAGTGGTCATACAGTGAAGCTGGAAACGGACTGGTGTAATATGGTCTTGTTGGCCAGTTCCTGTTAACAGTCTGGCTGCCGTTTTGTAGCAGTTGAAGTTTTCAGACCATTTTCAAAGGCAGCCCCATGTATAACACATTGCAGCAATCCAGACGAGAGGTTATCAGAGTGTGGATAATTGTAGCTAGGCTATCTCTGTCCAGATAAGGGTGCAGTTGGTATATCAGCCTAAGCTGATAAAAGGTGCTCCTTGCACTGAAATCCTATGCTTTTTTACTTAAAAGCAAGCCCCTCTGAGCTCCATCAGCCTTACTCCTTCATAAGTGTGCTTAGGTTGACAATGAAAAGTAATACAAATTCTTATGTTAGGGCATTTTTAGCATAACAGTGTAATATCAAATTACTACAATGTAATACAGAATTACTGCACTGTAATACAAAATTACTGCAATGTAATACAAAATGACTTCAAATGACTTTCTTTCTTTTTTAATAAATACATCCTAGATATACTGAGTGCAATACAGATGCAATGAATATCGATACCAAAATCCCATCGGTGTGTGCATCTTTGGATTGTACCATTGGGTACAGTACAGATGACTGAATGCAAGCAGACTTTGTATTGTTGGTTATTGTTGATGAAGCTCTATACACACATCCTCCCCCTTCCATAAACTGATAGTGGAAGTTCCTTGTTTGAAGTCATTATGAAGAAGTTCCACTGAATTAAATACGTCTGCCTTTAATGGCATGGGAATATACCAAAACCTCAGAGAGCTTCTTTAAATGAATGTTTTATAGCACTCCACACTCATGACTGGCATGCCACAAAATATATACAGATTTTGGTGGGTCATTTTGACGACGACGTCAGCCTCCTGTGCATCTCCTACTCCATTTCCCAGTTTTAGGGATAAAAAATAAACCTCAGAAAGCCCAACTCTTCTGAGATGTGTCGATATTTGTTGGGATTTCCTGCCGTGTGCAGGCGACTTTGCTCTATAAAACACCCAATAAAGGGACTGCCCCATTGAGCTGCATTGAATTGTACAAGCCATGTGGTCGCTGCTCTTTTCTTCGTGTAATTTTAGCTTGCTGCAAAATGTGGAAGAGAAACAGTAAGCAGAGTTACTGTAAGGAAACATGATTTCTCCCTGTCTGAAGGAGCTCAGAGACTCCATTGAACTCAGTAAGACTTAGAGGCTGATTCTATGCAGAGTTAGGTATGCCAATGTGAATTGACCATTGGCCATAAATGTACCTTATTCTGTACAGGGCCATGCTGCTAAGCACATTTTTTTAAATAATAAGTCTACAATCCTAAACAAATGTACTTGGAAATAAATCCCACTGACTTATTTCCAAGTAAATAACCAGAGGCTCGTGTTGTAATACTCAGAAATTCTTAGTAACAATACAAACTAATCGATGGCATTGTAAGCAGCTGATCACTATTCTTTTGAGGTAATGCTATGCTTCAATTCTGGAAAATTCAAAGCAATAATTGAGTGTAATGAAGTGTATTATAGTCTAGAAAGCGCAAGTTTGAAGTTTCCACAGAACAGCACCTTAAAAAGCCATTAGAAGGAAACAATCATTACTTCAATTACAAGGCAAAATGGGTCATTTGCTTATAGCTGGCTGGAGTTGTCATCACAAATTTATAACAACCTGGCTTGGGATACAAATTTGGCCATGTCGTAAAACTTAGCCGTACTACGAATCGAGCAACGATTCCTCTGCAAATTCTCCTCTGGCTTTGGATGTTGAATGGGAATCTGTGCATGCACAGTCAATGTTCAGTTAGACTCGACCAGCCTTCTCCAAGCTGGTGCCCTCCAGATGTTTTAGACTTCAGCTCCCATCAGTCCCAGCCAGCATGGCCAATGGTCAGGCATGCTAGGAATTGTAGTCCAAAACATCTGAAGGTTGGGGAGGGGTTGGCTAGGCATTCTCAAGCCACACTCTTAATAAATTCACAGGCAGAGATTCTTCACCATTGACTTCCTACTCTCAAAGCTCTTGTTGATTGCTGCAAACTATGGCCCTTTCTACACCATAGGGGTGTAGAGGGCGGGGAGTGGGTGAACCCGGAAGTAGCCACTTTTGGATTCGTCGCTCCTGTGTGCACCAAAATGCGGTGACCCAGGCTGCTCCTGGGCTGTCGCGGCCACCATTTTGGTTTTTTTAAACTTGCAGAATAGCGCTCTAGTGCTCCACTGAAAGGTTTGTTTTTTAAAAAAAACCTCACAGGCAAAATCGAGTCCCCCCCCCCGATCCTGGGGATGGCGATTTTGCTTTCCCCCTTCTCCTAATGGCTACAGAGCCGAGCGGTGTGGCTCCATGGCCATCTCTGCTGCCACGCTTACTCGTAGCACTGGGGCAGGCAGGCACATTCTTCCGCGGTCCCGGGAAGTTCCTGGGACTGTGGAAGATTGGGATTGTTGTGGTTCCTGAGAACCAGGAAAAAAACCGTTCCCACCCCCACCCCACCCCTGCACTCCCTGTGCATCATTTGGACACACAGGGAGCATCCGGGAGCAAACCCAGGCTAGAAGCCTGGAGTGGAAAGGGCCTATCAGACCACCCATAAGGTATGCAAACCATACAGTGTGTGTTGCTGGTTTGACAAGAGCTTCCGTCAGCTTTGTCTCCTGCCTCTCATCACCTCTTCAAAGAAGCCCTGGGCTGATAAAGAGTCTACTTGTTGCTAGTCCGGCCACCCTGTTTCCACCCATCATGCCAGCAATAGAATGAGCACTGCTTTCACAACACCTATTATTACCCAGGGCCTTCTGCCATGAATGGAACTGCTGTGACTCATATTTTCCTCCAGGACTATGGTTTTAATGAGTGCCATTATTTACTAGGCATGCTTTTCAAGCTACTTCTTTCTCATGGAAATGATGTACCTGCATTTGCATAGGCTGGACAAAGATTTCTGAATTGTGATTTGCCAGTGCTTTATCCGGCACTTTCTCCTGGGTGGGACGATGGAGTTCAGAGGAGGGAGAGGTGGATCTGCTGAGTGCAGTCCAGGCAACAGCACATCTATTTATCCAGCAGGTCTTTTGACTGGAATGGATTGCTTTTTAAAACAAAAAACTGACGCCCCATCACTGTAGCTAGCAAGTTTCTGCTGAACCTCACAGGAGCAGAGGGATGATTGCACCTCACTCTTTTCCTAGCCTCCCTTCCTCACTGGGGGTGGGGTGGGCAGAAATATCAGTAGTGCTTAGGTATGGCCACAATCCCCAAAAGTTGTAATGAGCTCTCAATACCCAGCACCTAAGTTTGTTTTCATGGCCTGCTCCTTTACTTTTAACAAAAACCTGACATGAAGAAGTAAACATTTTCCTTTCCTTCCCAGGAAAAACGTTCACTAGATAAATTCATGGCATTCAGGGCTGCAATTAAAGACAAGAAAGCAGAGTCAGAAAAAGAATACAATTAAATTTCCATCTAGCTCAAAGATGGGCAACTGTGGGAATTTCAGAGGCCATTTTTGTCCTCTAGATCCCTCCTCCACATGGGAGCATTTCTCTGTTGACAGGGCTGGGCAACTTGTGGCCCTCCAGATGTTTTGGCGCACAGTTCCCATCAGCATTAGCTAGCATAGCCAATGGTGGGGGATCATGGAAGTTGAAGGATAAAACATCTGTTGGGGCACAAGTTGCCCATCCCTGTCTTAGGGAATGGAGTCATCTTGTTGGTCTCTAAAACTTCTTTTGAAATCAAGGAGAATTTCAAAAGCAGTTTTGATGTGTGGGGAGAGTGTCTTTTTCATAATCCAAAAAGAGATAAATGTCCAACTAGGCATGCATAAGCTTTTGGCTATCATCTTTTAACAATTGCCCCTTTTAGAAATGTAATTTTCTAAGGTGTCTTTTTTTGAAACTGTTTGCTTATTTTTTTTCTTTGTTATTTTGGCTGAGTCTTCAATGGTGAAATGAAATTTTCCACTGACTACCCCTCCTTATGGCCATAAGATAAGTGAAAATGAGTCCATTACTTTACTTTTTTATTTTTTTGCATTTATGTTTATCAGAGGTGAGGATAAATTGTCAGTCACTTGAGTATTATAGAGTCATAATGTTTTTTTTCCGGAGCACACTATTATGTTAAATTGAGACTTAGGCTTTATTTAAACATTAACAAATGCATTTCTTGAATGAATAGCAGTCAAATTATACAATTTAACCATTATGTACCATAATTTGTAAGACTCTTTAACTATTTTACAAAAATGATTCAGCCAAACATATGTTTTGGAATATGCCATAAGAAGTGGCCTTTATATTGCCATTTGGCTATTTTTAAAAAATGTTGTGAAGGAGAAAACAGAGTAATCTATCACAGTTTTGCCTGTTGAGTGAATAAAAAGATCACATAATAGCTGAGGTAGGAAGGACATGATCTGGTGTTTTAAATTTAAAAACTAAGAAAATAAACTCTGAAAGGGAAAAATAGTACACAATGAAAAAAGTGTGTTTGATTTCATAAGCAATTGCCTTTAATTATGTGTAAACCTGCATTTGTTCTCTTCCAACTTTTATTTATTTTCCTAATAGCTTAATAATATCAATAAGGCTACTAGCGCAAATATTCCAAGGTCTTTCAGGCAAATGTCTTTTCAACACCATAACAAAAGACATGCAGCGGAGAAGAAACAGAGCCTGTTGTGTGTCTTCATTATCCAGGGTGGACTCAAATGGTTTTAATATTAATGTGGCACTGCTACTTCATCCAGTTTTGGCCAAAACAGATGCCATATTAAAGATTTGCCAGGTGTTTGAGCCCTTTCTAGTATTAATGAGACATATGCCAGTTCAGAGGCCAGACTATCCTGGAAATTTCTCCCTATCACTATATTCCAGCAGCAGATGCATATTAGTTCCTCAGTACTTGCAGAAGAAAAGAAAACCATAAGCATTCCCTCTCTATGTGTATGTATATCACATTAAAATTTTATAGATACTTGGTAATAATTTAACAGAGGGATGACGTACGGTGACCAGGACTATTCACAGTTGTGTACAAGAGAAAATTTCAGCAGGGGCAGTTTTTCTAGTATGCGAACACTGAGCCACGAACGCCTCAAAACACACACACCATTACTGGGCATACACCAGTAAATGCTGACTATCACATTTTGGTTACTGGCAACATTTACTTGTGTTACCCCTCATTCATTCCTTTATTGTTCTTCTGCTTCACTCTAATCTGTGTTGCCTTCTTTTGTACATGATCACTCGAGTATAGTGCCTGAAACTTTAACTGCTGTGACGAAGAGGGAATTTCACCAGGAACTGATTGCGTACAAATGACACTGGCTGAAATTCCCTTTTCTCTACAACTGTTAAAGTTACATGAGCCCTGTCCTCCTTTTCATATGGTCATCCTACATAATATGAATTAATGTGTTGCCCTGGGACTGGAAAGCAGAAGGGAAGCACACTCTGGCTGCTCTCACCAACCACAAGGCAATGGGAGTTTGCAACCTTCATTTCTGCCTTCCCTTTCAACTATACACACAGATGTCAGGGGCATGGCTTGAGGGGTGTGCCAATGTGAGGGATGTGCCTAGCAGGCATGATCCCACTCCCACCACTCACAGTGAATGTGCAAGGTTTTCTGTGAAGGGTTCCTGTAACATAAGCAACTATTGTGCTCAACCCATTCATATCTCAGAAAGGAAGTGGTTTGTTTCAGGCTAATGCTGATCCCCATGCACACTCTTTGTGTTTGGAGGCCTCAAGGGCCTCTCATGGAAGCAGCATCAGTTAGAGCCAGCACCTCCACCTGTATGCTTTAATGTAGATTCCCGCATTGAACAAGGGGTTGGACTCGATGGCCTTATAGGCCCCTTCCAACTCTACTCTTCTTTGATTCTGCCTTGGTAGCCATCAATTGTGCTGGTCTTTTAAATTATGCTGTAAGATAAATGCAGCAGCATGATCAGCCAACATGTGCAGGTGCTGTCCTCGCTAACAGAGTGTCGGCATCAGTGCCGCCAGACCCCACACGCTCCCAAGGTATTTTCCTTGCTGCTGGTCTGAGCCATGTCACTCCTGCTGCTAAAGAAGCACAGTGCAGAGTGAATTACATGAAAGGACTATAACAGGGTTTTCCACATCCACCGACACTACCGTGTGGCACACAGTAGGGTATTTAAGGTGGCTGTGACTTTTATGTAACAGGATTGATTAAAATCTATTAAGCCTGTCAGGCAAGCCTACCTTCCCGGCTAATGCTGTGATATCAGTGTGTCTCCTGACCACCGTTCCTGCCAACTTTCCTTTCGAGAGATGACAAGAACCTTCAGCTGGGCATCATGTTCATTTTTCAGCAGGGCTGATGCAGTTCCAGATCTGCTGTTCCATTAAATGTCAAGTCCTGGTTATCAGAGTCCAGCCCAGTGTGGCACTGACAGCATCGGCCACTTATAGGGCAATTTGCTGTGTTTGGAATTGCATGGTAAATTTGTATTCATTAACTAGGAAGTGGGGTGAGGGAGCTTCACAAAGCAGACAACACAAATCCAACTAGTTGGCAAAGTCACACCATGAAATCCCACAAGCGTGACAATGTGCTCGCTCCTGCCTTCCACTTCGGTCCACTCCTCGTTTGTGGGATTTGCATATTTACTCTCTAATTGATTGGAGGCATCCTACTTGTGAAACATTCTCTAAACATGTAATGTCACTTCCACATTATAACCTCTGCCAAATTCATAGAATAGAATGTGATGCGATCATGAACATCGGGTGCATTACGTTAAACACCATTTGGATGTGTTCTATGGATAGCCAGGGTCTGATCCCAAACATTTGGCAACTGAAAGGGTGTGGATTTCTCATGCTGAGTTTTAAATTGATAGATAATTTATTATCTGTACTGTGTAACTTTTCAGTATTTCACCGGAGGCTGTAATATATTTTTCTGAATGAGGCTTCAAATGATGCTGAAATCACCCCTCCAAAATGGGGGTGGGGTGGGAGAGGTCTCTATATAGCTCAGTGGCAAGGCCAAAAATTTTTTTTTTCTCAGCGGTCTACTAAGCAGAATGTTTTGCTAAGGTTTAGAACTTCTCTTTCTATCCTCAGGTTTTTCCTTAATGTTTTCTGCTTACCTTGTTAAAGAAAAAAAAAGGTGCAGAACCAAAAGCCGTTACTGCACTAATTAATTAAGGGCACAGAGAGGTGGGAGGAATCTGGAGTAGGAAACTGTTGAAGTTCCCTTCATTGTTTAGATAGCATGCAAGAAAATTGGATAGGAGTGTTACTGAGAATCCTAGAGGCATCTGGGAAGTTGGATTGGTTCTAATGAATAATGAAAGTCTATAGGCACACATCTGCCTGTGGAAGTGGAGGGAAGACACAGGAACACAAATGTCACTCAGCCATGCCTGCCATGTCGGAGTGAAGAGTCTACTTTGATGATTGAGGGCTGCCTTGTACAACTTGTGATTCACCAAGCTAAAACAGCCCACCCAGCCATGTTGTGGTCTGCCGGATGCTTGAAGCGCAGTTTATTTTTTTTCAGTTACAACTAGACACCCAAAAGCAAGAGCTTTATTGAGTCACAGTTCGCCTTTGGCATGTTAGATCACAAATTGCTGGAGAGAGAGAGAGAGGCTGCATTCGGACAACACATTAAGCAACTGAGAGGGGGGAAACAATCATCAGTTGTGTTGCTTATTGTGTTGTGTGCAGGGTAACACGCCACTCACAAACTACTGACGGTATGCTATTCCGCCCAAATAAGCAACGGAGAAAAACAACTGGCTTGCAAGTTGTTTAGCTCGAAGCCAGTTGTTTAAAATGTTGTGTGGAGGGGAAAGTGGGTTAATGGCGTGTGGTGAGTGGGTTAAAACACAAGCCCATAGAGGCAGGCGGTAAGAGCGACCAAAAACGGTGGCTGCCACTCTGCTACAACTGGTGCAACTTGCAGAGGCTGCTGGGATAGAACTGGGAGGACTGAGGGAGGAGGGAGGGGGGGAGCTGTGTCAGTCAAATGCTAGGTTGACTATTAGTCCACTCAACGCCAGCCCCAACCACCCATAGTTGTGTAGGAATATGTTGTGTGGGGAGTACCCACAAAATAACCAACTGTGAGTTGGCTTCTCAACCCACCATTGACTAATGTGTTGTCCGAATTCAGCCAGAGAGAGAGAGAGAGAGAAAGCCTTGAAATGCACTGGGTATCCAGTTACTCTTAGCCCAAGGTACCTTGAAGGATTGTTGTAACATTAAAATGGGGGAGATACCTTTCCTTTGAGGAGGAAAGATGGGATATAAATGTCTGTCTGTCTGTCTGTCCTTTCCCGAAGTCAGTGTGGTGTAGTGGTTAGAGTGTTGGACTAAGAGTCGGGAGATCTCAGTTCTAGTTCCTGGTCCGTGGGTGACTTTGGGCCAGTCACAGACTCTCAGCCAACCTACCTCACAAGGTTGTTGTTAATGTGAAGGTAAAATGGAGAGGAGGTTCCTTAAGGAGGAAAAAAAGCAGAACATAAATGTAATGAATAAATAAATGTTCACGGCAGAAAATGTTGGATGGATTCCCACACCTAGCCTGCTTTTTTCAGGGTGAGGCAAATAGAGGTATAAGAGATAGAGCTGGAAATTAAAATTAACAAATATTCCTGAATATTCTTAAAGAACTCAAATGTGGAATGGCTGATTTTTCTTAGAAGCTGGCCCTCTTTACTAGAGGATTGGAAAGTAGCGCTAATTGTTTAAACCCCATCAGAGGAGGGATCCAGGTGATTGCAGTTCCATTAACCTAATCCCTGTTTTGGGTAAATTATTGGAATACCATATTAAAACTAGAATTATTAAGCACATAGAACAAGAAGCTTTGATGAGCAATAATCAGCATGACTTTTGCAAAGGGAAGTCCTCCAAGGCTCAAACTAGACGTGATGCTAAATGTGTCTCATGAAATCACATCAGAGTTGTTGTTGTTGTTGTTGTTGTTGTTGTTGTTTTAATCAATACCAGTGGCAGGGGGGGTGTCTGATGTCCACTGTGAGTTCTTCACATGGAGAAGTAGAGTTTAACCATTTCCTTCCCATCATGGTCCTGATGAAAATCACCCTCACTCCCCTAAAACCATTATTAGCCCTAGGAGGAAATCTCCCATTACCACCAATATAATCAACAACATTTGTTTTTTACTATTATATTTCTGGACATTTTTAAACAGTGGACTTCACAATAGTATTGAGATACTGTTTCATAACATACATACCTTAAGGAGAAGAGAACCAAAGGCCAGATTTTTTCTTCTAGCTGTAAGGAGCAAGACTACGTTCCTGTGCATTTAGACTAGCATCAATGACATTGGCTGGCATTATCGTGTATATTACAAATGAAGTGACCTTATCTCATCAGCCTGGAACATTGTTGCCTTGCCGAAGGCCATTTTCCTCTTTAGGAAACAACCATTTCTTGAAAAGGAAATCTTAACTCTGTATAGACAGTGTAGTCTTTTGGCTGGCTTCCCTTGCTGCTTTATTTTCTCTCATTTCCTTTTCTATGGCTTCTGATATCTCAGATTCAGACTTCAGACAAAACTAAGGACTGAGGGTGGCATGTGTTCAGTAGCTCCTAATATTGCTCTTCTAGAGGGCTGCTAGACATGTGTACACATTAAACCCTCTATTACAAAGCCGCTTGGTGTTGCATGAAGTCAGAAACAAGAAAAGGAAAGGAAAGGAGATGAACAGTGATTTTATTGCATCCTATAGATCTTGATCAAGATCCATTTTGGCTGTAGATGTAACGCAAATGATTGAATGTAAATTGTATTTTAGTGCCTGTACTTCTTCCTGAAATAAGAGCTTGAGCATATATTACGGTGTCGTGGACTTGTTAATACAACCATTAAACAAAGTAGAATTTCCCAAGGCCTTTTTATAACACATCTGCTCCTCTGGTGTCAGTAATTTGGAAGCAGTATTCAAGAGATGTAGTCAGAAACCCAAAGTGATCTTTCCCCTCTTTGAATGTACTCATTTGTCTACTTGATGCTGGTTTGGGATAGATGCCTCTGATCTTCTCAACAGTAGAGTGGCCATATGAAAAGGAGGACAGGCTCCTGTGCCTTTAACAGCTGCATAGAAAAGGGAATTTCAGCAGTTGTCATTTGGATGCATGCAGCACCTGTTGAAATTCCCTTTTCTATACAAAGTTAAAGATTCAGTAGCCCTACCTTATTATATCTGGACTTGTTAGGCAGGGCTCCTGCAGCTTTAACTGTTGTGATGAAGAGGGAATTTCACCAGGTGCTGCATGCATAGAAATAACACCTGCTGAAAATCCCTTTCCAATACAACTGTTAAAGATACAGGAGCTCTGTCCTCTGTTTCGTATGGTCACCCTACCAACAGCACACACAGTTATATTAAACCATACCTGCCAATTTGGATCCGTTTTTTTAAAAAAACAACAGACATGTTTTCCCCAAGTACAGGAGTCTCCCTTGGAACCCACTCTGTGCTTTTGAAGGAGAAGTGTTTGTTCCTATAATTTTGTAGCATGGGGAAAATCTTCCCTAGCTAGCTTCAAAAGATAGTCACTTTTTCATCATTTCCTAGGCTTGCTTTCCTTGTGCTAACCACTGACTTTTGTAAGCCAGCTCTGACATTCTCCACATTCTATTGAGATGTTTGACACAGAAAGAGTAAAGGTGGCCTTCCAAACTTGTGATTGTCTGAATAAATATGTTTGGCAGGCCTTCCGAAGCTCTGTTCTTGATATGGAGGTACACAACAGAATACTACTGTGATAAGTCAGAGCAAGGTCCACTCCTACAAAGAGAAAACTTCTAAAGATGCCCATATATTGCAGTAGTCATGTAAACTAGGGATGTGCACTGACCCCCCGGATCGGATCGGATAGCGGATCGGAATCGGACCTGGGGGGTCGGATCGGATCGGATCGGAGGCTGGTCGGATCGGATCGGACCAGATGTCCGATCCGGATCGGACGCCATTTTGAATGCTTTTTCCCATAGCCAAGTATTGTTTTACAAAAACGCCTATAACTTTTTCATTTTTAAAGATAGAAGGATGAAACTTGGGCACATTGTAGACTGGTTAGGGGTAGTTATCTGTGAGAAATTTCAGAAAGATTGGTGCATGCATTTTGTGGCAATTAATTTTTTAATAAATACCCAGGAATGCCTATAACTTTGTCATTTTTAAAGTTACACACATGAAACTTTGCCACATTGTAGGCGGTACCTTGGGACCTATGTGTGTGAAATTTCAGAAACGTAGGTGCTTGTCTTGTGTGGCAATTAATTTTTAGAAAAATGGGTAGTAGTGGGGTAAATACAGTTACGCCTCCCATTTTTTTATTTTTGAAGATACAAACAGGAAACTTGGGCACATTACAGGTACCACTTGGCTTGATATGTGTGTGAAATTTCAGAAACATTGGAGCTTTCCTTGTGTGGCAATTAATTTTTGAAACAATGAGGAAAGAAACACCTATAACTTTGTCATTTTTAAAGTTACACACATGAAACTTTGCCACATTGTAGGTGGTACGTTGGGACCCATGTGTGTGAAATTTCGGAAACGTAGGTGCTTGCCTCGTGTCTGCTTGAGTACAAAGTGAAAGCAGACACGAGCCCTGTAATGGATACTACCAAGGATCAAAGGGATCGAGACCAGAGTGATCCTTCCTTGCACGCATGGCTGCAAAACTCAGCTAGGCTCAGCCGTTCTGCTTGAAAAGTGAAAGTAGGAAAGGAAACACGAGCCCTGTAATGGATACTACTAGCAAGGATCAAAGGGATCGAGACGAGAGAGTGTTTCCTTTTCTTCGCGGGAAGCGGGAGGGGAAGACCTGGCCTCTGTAGAAATTTTTTTGAAACATGTAATTTAAAAATTCCATAGCCATCAAATGCCTGGACCTATAATTCTGAAATTTCTGACACATATCTACCCCTAACCCATCTACAAAGTGAGCAATGTTCAGACTTCTAACTTTTAAAATAAAAAAGTTATAGGCGTTTCTTTCCTCATTGTTTCAAAAATACCTTGCCACCACATGCCTGGACCCAGCTGTCTGAAATTTTACACACATATCAAGCCAAGTGGTACCTGTAATGTGCCCATGTTTCCTGTTTGTATCTTCAAAAATAAAAAAGTGGGAGGCGTAACTGTATTTACCCCACCACTACCCATTTTTCTAAAATTAATTGCCACACAAGGCAAGCACCTACGTTTCCGAAATTTCACACACATAGGTCCCAAGGTACCGCCTACAATGTGGCAAAGTTTCATGTGTATAACTTTAAAAATGACAAAGTTATAGGCATTCCTGGGTATTTATTAAAAAATTAATTGCCACACAAGGCAAGCACCTACGTTTCCGAAATTTCACACACATGGGTCCCAACGTACCACCTACAATGTGGCAAAGTTTCATGTGTGTAACTTTAAAAATGACAAAGTTATAGGTGTTTCTTTCCTCATTGTTTCAAAAATTAATTGCCACACAAGGAAAGCTCCAATGTTTCTGAAATTTCACACACATATCAAGCCAAGTGGTACCTGTAATGTGCCCAAGTTTCCTGTTTGTATCTTCAAAAATAAAAAAATGGGAGGCGTAACTGTATTTACCCCACTACTACCCATTTTTCTAAAAATTAATTGCCACACAAGACAAGCACCTACGTTTCTGAAATTTCACACACATAGGTCCCAAGGTACCGCCTACAATGTGGCAAAGTTTCATGTGTGTAACTTTAAAAATGACAAAGTTATAGGCATTCCTGGGTATTTATTAAAAAATTAATTGCCACAAAATGCATGCACCAATCTTTCTGAAATTTCTCACAGATAACTACCCCTAACCAGTCTACAATGTGCCCAAGTTTCATCCTTCTATCTTTAAAAATGAAAAAGTTATAGGCGTTTTTGTAAAACAATACTTGGCTATGGGAAAAAGCATTCAAAATGGCGTCCGATCCGGATCGGACCTCATCGGATCGGATCGGATCGGATCGGATCGGAGGTTGTCCGGATCGGATCGGATCGGATTTTCCCGATTTTGGGTCGGATCGGATTCGGATCGTGGATCGGATCCGATCCGATGCACACCCCTAATGTAAACCATACAAGAGAAAAGTGTTTGCAGTTCAACACATGATTAAGCTCAAGAGCCTGAGGTTAATATGATTTCCAGGGGCCTGTGTAAACTACCCACTCTGTGTTTTCTCTTTTTATGGGTAAAAATATTAGGGTAATAAAATAGACTTTTATTTTTATTTTAGACTTTTATTTTTATTTTAGACTTTTATTTTTATTTTAGTTCCTGGTGAAATTCCCTCTTCATCACAACAGTTAAAGTTGCAGGGGCCCTGCCTTCTTTTGTATATGGTCACTCTAGTATAGTGCCTGCACCTTTAATATTTGCATACAAATGACAACTGGCTGAAATTCCCTTTTCTCTACAACTGTTAAAGTTACATGAGCCCTGACCTGGATTTTAACTGGTCACCCTAGCTTAAGGTCCTTCCTCAGGGGCTTTGAGGCCGGGGGCCTTCTTCAGCCCTATGGAAAAGTCCCATCTCTTTTTCCATTTGATCTGTTTCTTCTCAAGTTGAGAATGAAAGCGGATGCTGGCAGGCCATCTGCTTCGATCTTTACCTTGACTACATTTGAGGAAGCTTTTAAAAAGTTCCTCTTTTTTTAGAAAAAGCTTTGAGATCCTCACTGTGACAAAGTTTGAGAAGTCCTCGTTTAATTAAATGAAGCTGTTTCCTGGAATACTTATTTTCCATCATGTCACAGAGCTAACACAGCGAGACAGGGATTCAGTTTTCTGTTCTCCACTTCAAATATTCACGGGCTGAAATTGTACATCTCTTTGATTGTATTGTAATGGTGAGAAGATTCAAGATGTGAGCACTCCACGTTGAGGGGAGTTGGATTTTTCCATTGCTTGGGTACATAAGCCAAATGTTCTGTTGACTTACACGCCATGTCACCTCTCTGTAGTCAGTGTGAAGCCATTATTAGACAGATTTCAAGCAAGATCTGTATCACATTACCACAGTAATTTCTGTTTGAACAAAAAGGAGCTATCTTTTTTTCTACATCATTTTAATGACAGCACCTAGGGTAGTCCAACACTGTTAATATCATTCAAAGGCAAACAGCTGAGACACATAGGCTGACAACCATCCTTATGAAAAACACTTTCAAGCTTATCTGCACTTAAAAGGTTGAATAGATCTTTAACTCTCATTTACTGGCATCACATATATTGCTGCTGCTACTACTAAGCACCATTTCTGTAGTACCAATGGTGTGTTAGGCACATTATGGGATATGGACGCACCGTGGTTTGCAAACACCGGGGGTTTACAATCTATGTAAGACAAAAGGGAGATGAGAATGAACCAAGAGGATGAGAGGATACAGTTGGGGAGTTAGACTGGAATATAAAACAAAATTACAGTGGCCCTAATACATGCATGCACACACACCATCCACACATCTACTGGTATTATTTAATGATTTTATTTTTTTACAGCATCTCACGAATATACACATACGTGCACAGAGAGAGGGAGGGAGAGAGAGGGGGGAGAGAGAGAGAACTCCCTTGAGTATAAAAAATAAAGTTTGGGGATTTATGCTGAGAACTGTTTAATATACTGTCTTATGCCACGTCTTCCCGTTAGGAACTCTGAAGACCTTTGAAGCATATGGCGCATATGCACATGCCTGCTAAGCTTGTAGGCAGGTAGTACCAGGAAAAACATGATTTGGGGGAGCTGAATCAGAAGATGTAGAGACAGTGAGGCTTAGTACATTGGGGGTAAGCATCCTACAGGTCACATTCTGCCCTTGGCCTCCCTCTGTGTGGCCCCCAATGCCCTCTCTGCAGCTTTGTGCCAGTGCTGTCAAAGAAAGAGAAGCACCAGCCCCTGATGCTCTCCAGCCCATCATGCCACCACTGCTACCAAAGAAAGAGTCCCAGTGGCTACTCCTATTACTGCTCTCATTTGGGTAGGCGGCGGGCCTTCTCTGTAGTGGCACCCACCCTCTGGAAAACCCTCCCTCAAGCTGTTCGGGAGGCAGAAAATGTAACGTCTTTTAAAAGCCTCCTGAAAACATTCCACACAGGCTTTCCCTGGATTTTAACTTAGATGGTTTTTAAATTTACCTATACTTATTATATTTTATGGTTTTTAATTGTGCACTGCCCAGAGAGCTTTGACTGATGGGCAGTATAAAAATGTAATAAATAAATAAATGGAGGAGGGTGCCCATAATCAGAGAAGCTTTAACTATCAGAGAGTTGCCATTCATTTGCAATATAAACTAAATGGTCACATTCTAGTATATTCTAAGAACTGCAGAAGGGTGAGGGACAGGGGCAGCAGACAGAGAAACTACACAATCTAGACCAAAGGGCAAGACAGGAAAAAATTCATGCGCCTCATGAAACAAGATGAATATACCCGTTGTTTTTATTGTTGTTTTCAAAAGATGATTCAAAGTTTAAATTCTCAAGGTGATTTGTTTTGCTCAGCTATTTCAGGGCTTTGATATCACACTTGGAGAACCCAAATGAAAGAAGATAAGGCTCGTTTATTGGGAATATGACGATTGACAGCAGAGCCGTTTATTTTCAGTAGCCTGGGAAATTAAAAAGCTACTTGCAATTGAGTAAGTAGTTGTTGTTATTAAATATTTTTTCTCTAAATATAAAATAATGAATGCTGGCATCACCACCTCTCATCTCATTTAATTACTACCAGATGCGTTGCCTGAGATCTCTTTAAAAAATGGAGACTGAAATTCACACAAAAATATAGTAATGAATAATGTACATTCTGCTCATCACTAATGCTGGATAGCTGAGAATATAACAACAGCCGGAAGGGCAGAGATTCATCACCCCTGACATACAGGCTACATCGGCGCTTCATAACACCCCCAAAATAAACACAGTAAATTCTAATGCCCCTTTTGGAACCATCTTCATTAGAGTTGTGTGCTTACACACCTTAACAGTGACTCAGATTCTTGATGTTGCTCAGTTTCAAAGTGATATATCACATTAGGATTATGTTTTTATGTCTTCTCTCACCAAAGGATCTTTACTGAAGAATCTGGATGATAGTCTTTTCACCCTGATTACAACAACACAGTACAGAGCTGTAAGCACATCACATAAACAAGTCAAGATACTAGATTTGGAAAGATTGGGGTTACGCTGTTCTTGTTGTGCATCTACATGACCCAGAAATAATCTAGGGAACCTGGAATATTACTCATATCAGAATTTCATTTCAGTTTGTTTCGGATTAGAGTTTCCCAGCATTCACCCATTACACCATATTTGGAATGGAACTTGCATGAAAAACAAACAACAACCCTGAATCTGACATATTTCTCCATCCTTGTGCATGGAGTGCTTAGCACTTTGAATCCCTATGTATTCAACCAATTTTATAATGCTATAACAGAGTAGCTACCTCTTTCTTCTGACAGGCTTCCCATTTTTAGCAGAATTTATTTCATTTATTTGTGATACTTTTATATGGCTTAATATAATGAATCTAAGAGGTTCACATATAATATTAAAATCACATTTACAATACAATGTTAAACACAATTCAAATTAAACTAGTAGTACAGAGCAATACAGGAAGCAGAAAGGTGAAGCAGCATGATTCATTTAATTATAAGCCTGGGAAAGCCTGGGTGAACAAAAGATTATCAGGAGTCATTTGAAACATGCCACATTTTCTGCCTCCTGAACTGCACAGGGGTGGGTTTTCCAAAGGATGGGAGCTGCTACCAAGAAGGCCTACCTTTGAGATATTACATGGTAACATTCTGTTGGTCATGAAATTATTATTATTATTATTATTATTATTATTATTATTATTATTTACATTTCTATACTCTCCCATACCCAAAGCACTTTGGATGGTTTACCAAAGATGAAAACATTAAGAGCTATATAGAAAATTTAAAACCATAGAAACATTCAACAGACAGCATACACAAAGGCAATATACATATAAAAACAACTTTGAGCAATCAGCCAAACCTAAAAAACAGATCTGGGATTGATTAACACTCATTACATGTTGCTAAATGTCTGGCAAAAGAGAAACGTCTTAACCTGGCACCAAAAAGATATCAATGTTGGCGTCAGGTAGGCTTCATTGGGGAGATCATTCCAAAACTGGGGAGCTACCATTGAGAAGGCCTTCTCCCTTGACGCCATCTTCTGAGCCTCCCTTGGAGTAGGCACCTGGAGGAGGACCTTAGATGTTGAGCGTAGTGTACGGGTAGGTTCATGTCGGGATAAGCATTCCTTCAGATATTTTGGTCCCGGGCTGTACAAGGGTGCTTATAGGTTAGAACCAGTACCTTGTATTAAGTTTGGAAACTTACAGATAGCCAGTGCAAGCAAGGCAGAGTCAGTCTTATGTTTTCTGGTCCCCATTATCAATCTGGCCACTGCATTTTGCACAAGTTGCAGCTTCTGAACCATCTTCAATGCACTCTTCAAATGAAAAGTGCATTGCAGTAATCTAACTTGGAGGTTTCCAGAACATAAACAACTGAAGCCATGGACGTAGCTAGGCCACCAACTGAAGTTGGTAGAAAGCACTCTGTGCCACCAACCAGCAAGGCCTCCTTTGATAATCTTAAAAGTTGGCTGGATGTATGTAAGGGAAGGCGATCTGCTAGATATCCTGGTTCCAAGTTGTTTAGGGCTTTATAGGATAACAACATAACCATGTACAGTATGTGGCTCAGTAGCTAATAGGCAGCCAGTGCAGTCCTTTTAACACAGATGTTCTGTAAGCATAGCTGGGTGTCCCAGTGGGCACCCTATCTGCAGCATTCTTCACTAGTTACAGCTTCTAAACCATGCACGTGGGTAGACCCATATAGAGCATATTGCAGTAGTCTAATCATAAGATTACCAGTACTATCCCCATCCAGGAACGGGCATAGTTGGCATACAAACTGAAGTTGGTGATGGGTTCTCCAGGCCAACGAGGCAATCCAGGATGATATCATGGCCAACAGTATCAAAAGCCCCTGAGAGATCAAGAAGAAGTAACAAGATCACCCTTCCTCTGTCCCTCTCCATAGCTATACATATTGCATTTGGCCATTGCAGATGGGTAAGAATCTTGTATGAGATTTTTTAAATATAAGTAATTTCTCAAATTCACACATTTCATCATATTCATCATAGAAGGAACTTGAGATTTAAAACAACCGGATATGGGAGAAAGAAACTGAAAGATTGGTCCATCTCTAGTCATGCCAAGTTCTCACTCCTGGGCCCAGCCAACATGATGATTCTTCCCCTCCCAAGGATTTGTCTTCCTTCCCATTATCAAAAAAAAGGGAGGTTTTTAGTCCTTTTTGAGCTTCCTTGTTATCCTAGACAAGGTAAAATCCTCTTCTGTGGAGGATTCTAAGGAAGTCCTAGGAGTGATTAACAAACCTTTCTCTCTCCTGGGATTAAAAACAACAAGCAGCACTCAAAATGCATGGATCGGACCAATTCCCACAATACATTATATTTAGTAGGTGGAGATTTGTATCTATGAATACATATGGCAATGACTGCACAGGTTTATTTGTATTCATATAGATCATTGGTGCCTGATATGTTGTATCAACTTCACTTATTTATTTGATTCAAAAAACATCAACTGCTTTTCCAGGGAAACCTATGCCCAACTTGTCAGCCAGAGTAATGTAATGGTTAAGGTGCTGGCTGGGATAGGACTGCGAGACCAGAGTTCAAATCCCCGCTCGGCCATGAAGCTGACCCTATCCCACTTCGTCTCCCACAGCCTACCTTATAGTGTTGTGAAGATAAAATGAAAGAGATTAGAGAACCACCTATGCTGCTCTGACCTCTTTGAAGAAGGGTGGGATATAAATAGTCGATAGATATGTTTTGATGCCAATGGATGCATTCCCCCTTTCTTTGGCCTGAGTGGAGAGGGATTGGATGGGTAATGATGGGGACAATGTTTAATCCTCACCTGCCAGTGCAAAGGCAGGCAGACCTTTGAACGCCAAGGTCCATGAGCAACATTTAGTAAATTAGCCTGATTACATATTGCCTAGACGTTATCGGCTGGCAAATAACATCTTGCCATTATAGCTCGTTTGAGCAGTTCCAGAACTTTTCAGTGAAATGAGACAGTTTGACAGCACCTGCTGCTTATTTATGTAATTATTCCAAATTGCAAAAATTACCCTCTACTCCTGGCCTTCACTCTCTGTTCTCTAAGGTACCTTTGGTTTTTATTTATTTCCATTCCTTAGACTCCTTATTTCCTTGTCTTTGGAGTTTTGAAACCAACACTGCTGGAGTTTCTGGAGCTGGTCCAACTATATGCTCGGGCAGCATCCAGGGAAGCAGTCGTGTAGAGCAGCATCAAGCAATTGGCAAAGCAGGTTGCCATCTGATGCGCACCACTGCCGCTGCCCGTTGCTCCCCCCATGCGCCAGCACCCCCACCTGCCCACCCACTGGCACCCCAGGCTGCCCTGTGCACCTGCCTCATGCTCTGACTGCCTTGTGTACGGGCATCCCTGGTGGGACACCTTACAAGAGGCACATGGCCGGCAAGATGAAGAAGTGTTGAACATGGCTGGTGCCGGTTGCCTAAGCAAGCCGGGAGATGCCTGAGCGAGTTGCCACCTCTTGGTCCCACTGCCCACTCGCACGCCTCCGTTGAACTTATAGCGTGCTGCTCCCTGGCTTGCCTGCCTCTCCTATCCTGTCTAACCTCCCAGCAGCCCCCCATATCTCACCCCATTCTGTTCTGGACCCACCCACCAACCCACAATCCTCCAGAGAGGCTTTTGGGGGGGTCGAAGATAAATTTTCTTTCTATAGACTAGTTAAGTTTTGTTAGGATTCAAGCCTTTATATTTGTCTTGAAATGTATTATTTTCTTTTTTTTAAAAAAAACCCTCTTTTATTTTAACTTTCAAAATTACATTTTTAAAAACAAAGAAGTAACGATATGCTACATTTCATTTTCATTGCAGACTTGGATCAATTGGAGAAACTTATAGTAGCTCAATTTTCATTTTTTGTTTGAAAAATCAAATAATAAAAAATGAACTTTTGTCCTTTTACACAGGTGTATGTTTACTCTCTAAGCATCCGTCCACGTGTTTGTCCCTCATTACTTCCTCTTTCAAATGAGGAAGTAAACAACGTGCACGTGGCCCATTCAGTGGGCTGCGTTCATCGCGCTGCTTCTCCTGCACACAGCAAGAGATAGCGGCAACTTCCATCTCAAAACGTAAGTCATACTTACTGGGGTGGGTTTTTTTGTCCCGCGAAGAAGGCTAGAAGGGGTGGGAGGTGTGTGGGAGGCAGACTGTGTCATGAGAGGGACCCGCGGAAACCCATAAGTGTCCAGTAAAGAGCGTACAATAAAACACTCATCTGTGTGTCTGTCTGTCTCTCTCTTTTTCTCACATTTATTGTTTTTCCTTTAAAATAAATTTGCTAAGTAACATCATTCATTTAAGGATTAAATTGCTACTAAACTACTAATTTCCCAGGCTACTCTCTGTCAATCTTTTTCCTTTATTTCTGTAATACCGTTGTGTCTTCATCCACAATGTCATGGTTCAAAGACATACACTAATTAGATTGTTTCTTTGCTCATACTCCCAGGGATCATTGAAGCCAAAATAATAATAAGTATAATTCTGGTTATTAAAGAAGCATTAAGTAAACCCTAATCATGCAGTTTAGGTGTAGGAGTATATACTGACATATCTCCTGCTATTTCATTAATTTCTATGGTGTAAATATTTCTTGCCTGTTGGAATGTGAGTATGGGATTAAGTGCACAAAATAGAAATATCATTTTTGCCTCCATGCAACATCACTCAAACAGAACCTTCCTCTGCTCCCCTCTGCACCTCTCTGCATGTCCTACCTCTCCCCAAAGCTGCTCTGGAAGGTCCCCCAACCCTCCAAATCAGATTTGGGGATATGTGGGGTTGCAGGGGGAAGGGTGAAAGTTCCACCAGCATTATTTATGCCATTGGTGGATGGACACTATTGGATAAAACCCATCAAATGCATCAGTGTAATATTTATCATTTTAAAAAAGAAGTTATAAGGTTACTTTATGAACCTCCTAGGGAGCTGCAGCTATTGAGCAGTATAGCTACTACTATTTATGTCACAAGTGGAGCACATCAACTTGAATCAATATACACTTCCATCAACATCATATGATAGTGAATTAAGAACATAACAAGAGCCATGCTGGATCAGCATTCTGTTTACACAGTGGCCAGTGAGATGCCCACAGAATACCCACAAGCAGGCCAAGAGTATAACAGCACTCTCTCGCCTATATTCCTAGCAACAGGTGAACATGGGCACACTGCCTCTGATACTAGAGGTAACCTATAGCCACCAGGACTACTAGTCATTGATAGCCTTCTCCTCCAGGAATTTGTCCCTTTGTTGGTTCCTGGATGCCATAGCTTGCAGCCATAAATATAGTAAAAACAGTGAGCCACCGTGATCTTAACTTTAAATCACAGCTTGGCTCTCTGGGAGGAGGACACAATCTGCAGGTATGTCCTGGCAATGGCGGTGGCTCTGGTTTGGGGGGTGAGGAGGCTGTAAGTGGGGAGTGGGGAGTCCCATCAAGGCAGCCCCCCCTCGAAGAGGCCCGAGTCAAATCAGGGCCATTTCAGAGGCCCCAAAGCAGCCTCCGAGGGGAGTCAGGGAAGCTGTGCACAGCCCTAGTCCAAAGTGACCTAACTCATGTTATCCAGCTGTCAGTACTTTAATTCCAAACAGGAGACATCTGAAGGCACTTATAAGCAAATGATATATATTTAATTTTTACTATGCCTTATGTTTTACTGCAGGGAAAGTCAAAGGCATGGGAATTCATTTGCATTACTAAGTGACTTACGCAGGAAAGCATGCCTGAATATTTCATAAACAAGATATACGAATTCCAATTCATAAAATATGAACTCTTCAAGCTGTAATGTACTTATATGAAAAGTCTATACAAAATTCCATCCTACAGCCTATATGACTATCGATGATCAATAAATAATTAAGGACATTCATAACGGCTTAAAATTTAGTAAAATGTTTTAGAGTATAGCATTTATCATTCAAAATTTTCAGTGCTGTGATCAGTCTGCAACACCTCTAAACCCCTATTTGAAGAAATAACTTTTTCTTACATCTCCAAACTTGTATTTTTCATATAAGATAATGAATAAAATAGGAACCCGGTGACTATATAAACTGAAATACTACTACTACTTGATACTTGTGTAGCATATTACAAGAGTCCTGAGCACTTTCAAATATATTGCATCAGTAATCCTTACAATAACCCTGTGAGGGAGACCACTATTATTGCCTCCATATAGTTGACTAAGGACTAAGAATGGGTGAACTGCGGCTTCACTTATGACATTTTGAGCACAATCCTATCCGTGTCTCCCCCCCCCCCCCATTTAGTCTTCATTTTATGAACAACTTGCTCTCTGGTAGTTTTGGAGCTTTCCAGTAGGTATCAGTGAAACTCCTAAGTAGGGGTGCATGGACATGCCCCCAAGTGAATTTTTTATTTATTTGGAAAGTAATAAATTCTGCCACATGAACTCAGAGAAGAGTGCTCCTTTAATATAAACTCTCATATATATTGGGCACTAGGGGTGTGCACGCCAAAACAATATCGTCGTTTATCATTATCGTCAGTTCGGACCAAAAAAAAATATCGTCTTCATTCACACTGTAGGTGAACCATATCGTCTTCACGATAATTATTGTGAAAAAATGATATTTTTTGCAGCCCTACTTTTAAAGAAAAAATGCCTATAACTTCTGTATTTTCAAAGTTACAGGCTTGAAACTTGGTCACAATGCTTATGGGGTAAGTCTAAGTATGTGTATGAAATTTGAGATTGATCCCTCCAACCCTCAATTTTATATGAATTTTTTAAAGATTGTTTCCGTTCTGACAGGTCTGAATGAACATATGTGGCGAGCTGTCATTCTGATCTGTCAGAACGGAAACAATCTATAATAAATTCATATAAAATTGAGGGTTGGAGGGATCGATCTCAAATTTGGCACATATGTGTAGCAACATGTGCTAGACATGTGTATGAAATTTGAGATTGATCCCTCCATCCCTCAATTTTATATGAATTTATTAAAGATTGTTTCTGTTCTGACAGGTCTGAAAGAACGCACGTGGTGAGCTGTCGTTCTAATCTGTCAGAACTGAAATGATCTTTAATAAATTCATATAAAATTGAGGGTTGAAGGGATCTATCTCAAATTTCATACACATACTTAGGCATACCCCATAAGCACTGTGACCAAGTTTCAAGCCTCTAACTTTTAAAATATAGAAGTTATAGGTATATTTATATGGCAGTCCTATAAAATGATAAAATCGCCCAAACATTATAGCCTCCGACGATTATCGTAGACTTTTCTATCGTATCATCATCGTTAAACACATGCACAATAAGGACCCTATCGTATCGTTATCGTACATTTTAACGATATGATACACATCCCTATTGGGCACCAGTAGTTTAGAGTTACATAGTTTGGTGTGACATCACACATTACCACATTATCCTCCCTTCCGAACTGGTTATTTTCATATGGGCTGCCAGTGTGATAATGTAATGTAATGTTTTCTCACCATCTCTAATGGCTGGTATGAAGATGGAGCCCACCAAGTTTTCCATTGTGGTAACAATGAGGGAAGCAGCTAAAAAGCTTGCTTCTAGTAGGTTTTGGAGGGTCTAGGTAGTAGGATAACTGAATTCTTGGTGGGGGGATTCTGTGTATTACTTTACTGTGCATGCTCTGAAGCATGCAGTCAATCCCAAAATAATAGCAAATTCAAAGTGCATTGATCCAAGCTCACTACAAAGGTGAGCATTATTAACAGATGAGTTTCATCTAGTAAACTGACTAATTACAAAATTCAGCAGCAATACTTTTCATAAGGAATACTCAGAGGAAGTGGCATATCCAGTAAGTACACTTGTGATGACCATCTCTGGAAAGGCCATAGCTCCTGGCCAAGAGTTACATGGCCAAGATTTCTAATGACACCAAGAAGACTAAGCATTCTAGCCAAACTTAAGTACTTCTAAGTTCCATTGGTTTTAGCAGTAGAATGTTAAGCATGTGTTTAACTTTCCCATTATAACCAATAAGAGTAGTCAAAAGTACGTCACCTTTTCTGAACTGTGCCCTATATTTCCAGCAAAAAATGCATGTACGTATCAAGAAATTATTCATTTATTTATACTAATTTTTTTCCATCCATTTCATCTATCCATCTTTCCAAATAGAAGAGCAAACCAGTGATATAACAAAGGTGCTGGAATTAAGATTGCTAGCTATACCTCTTTTCTCCAGTGTGTGCTTTTCAGATTGTAAACATAATGTATTCAGTGTTAGTCTAACTTCAGTCCCATTCATTTCAATGAATCTACTCTAAGTAGGAGTACCATTAGATATGGGTCCAGCCTCCAAGCTCCAACCTTTAATGACGTTATTATTATTATTATTATTATTATTATTATTATTATTATTCAACCTGATCTTATAGCCCACTTATGCATAGGGTGGCCATGTATCCTCTTTTACAGAGGACTAGCTGATATGCCTGGCATTGCTTGGGTCCGTGAATAATATTTATAACATCTATTTGATAAATAATAAATTTCTCTGCAACTTATTCATCTTTAGGTTGGTTGGTGGTGTTTTTTTAGTTTGGTTGAGTTAGTAAATTGTCTTGTTAGAATCAATGGAAAATTGTGTTAATAAGAACTGTATTTTAAATTAGAGCTTCGTGATAAACCACATTTTTTGTTTTACCTGAAATGCCTACACCTCCCATTGTGCTTTCGCTGGAGCAGCTGTCTAAACTTCAAAAACGATCAGGACACACAACACCCTTTCAACCGACTAAAAAAGATGCAAACCTAAAAATATGTTTTCAAAATATACCCAGCATTGCCCAGATATCCGAATAATATCTAGTAGGGAAGCGGATCTCAGTGGACGCGGGGAACTGTTGTATGCCTGTGCTCTGAAGTTATTATTATGAAAAAAGGAAAGCAGCCAGAACACAGGCCAGTGCTAGGCATGTGAGTTAACTTTTAAACAAATTAAATTCATTTATTTTTTCCTCTCTCATCCTCATGACAACCCTGCAAGGCAGGGCAGTCCTAGGCCTGCAAGGTAACTTTAAAACAAATTAAATTAGTTTCCCCCCACCACCACCCTCAACTCATGGCCAGGGCTGCCTTGAAGCTGTCACCATGATTTTCCTTGTCCCCCACAGAAAACAAAAACTACAACTCCCGACATGCCTTTTGCTGTGGTGCCCAACTTGCCCAATGGGAGTCCTGCTGCTGAAGCTCATGGGAGGTGAAGTCTGGCTGAGCCAGTCCACACTACACTGAGGGAACTGGCTGGTTGACTCAGGGATAGCTTGGCCATTGCCATCAGTGAAAGGCCCAGAGCTGTGACCTTCTCCCATTCTGCTTAGTAACCAAGGAAGCCAGCCCAGGCACTCACCCTTCAGGCACAGGATGGCAAGCTACTTCCAGATGATGGCCACCAAAGCCTGATAAGTCTTCCCTCCCGCCCAAGGCATGCTAGGAGTTCTAGGCACAAGCCTAGCTCTCTGAATGACGTTAATCTTTGAATACATCTGAGGTATCTTGGGAGAGTGGGCCTTCTTAGTTGTGGCACCCTGCTAAAGCATTTCTTTTTCCCAAACAGGCTGGCCTGGTGACTATACATGAATGGCTTTTAAGTGCCAAGTTATTTTAAAAACATTATATATATATATATATATATATATATATATATATTCCAGGGCCTTTTAACTCGATTAGATTTTTTATGCTGCAGGGTTTTTTTCCTGTTAGAACTAAACCACTACATTCCAAGACAGATGCAAGAATTACTGGATAAAGTTTATGATTTTATGTAAAAAGCCTGACTTTACTATTGAAACAGAAGAGTGAATTGAGGAATGACTGATAGTTGAGGCTAGAATGGAATGGTGTGGGGGGGGGGAGATGAGTGACAATTGGGGAAAGTCAGTTAGAAGGAGAAATGCAGGTTGCTTACCTGTAACCGTAGTTTTTCAAGTGGTCATTTGTGCAGTCACACATATGGGCTCGCGCCGATGCCGAGCCCACTTCGGAAACTTCCTAGCTAGCTTAGATTTTGGCGGGAACCCCTCCCCCCACCGTCCTATTGCGCATGCTCAGGGTTCCCGCCTACCTCAGTTCTATGAGACCGCTAGGCCTCGCGACCAAGGTAAGACTATAGAATAAATATCTTAGAAAGTTAAACAAGAAGAGCATGCTCGAAGAGCTTCTTGACAATCACAAAAGCGATGCCAAGAGGGGACGGTGGGCGGGTTGTGTGACTGCACAGATGACCACTCGAAGAACTACGGTTACAGGTAAGCAACCTGCATTTCTTCTTCGTGGTCTTTGTGCATCACACATATGGGCGAGTAACAAGCTACTTACCGGAGGAGGGTAGGCATGCTGATGTGTTACTGACAGACGGACGATAAGACAGCTCTGCCAAACGAACAGTCCTGGCAAGCTCTGACATCCAATCTATAATGCTCAACAAAGGTAGAGGCATTCGACCAAGTTGCCGCCTTACAGATGTCAGGGATTGCGGCTCCATGTAACGAAGCTGTGGAGACGGCTTGACCCCTGGTGGAATGTGCTTTTACTGCCGGTGGAGGCTTTTTCCCAGCGAGCTGGTAGGCAAGCTGGATCGTATCCATGATCCACCCGGATAGGCGTTGTGCCAAGACCGGTAATCCCTTATTTTTTCCACCATAGCAGACAAAAAGTTGTCTTGACTTACGATATGATTCAGACCGAGACTTATAAAAAGCCAAGGCACGTCGAACTTCTAAGGCATGTAAAGTTGAACACAGTGGGTCAGTAGACACGGTGAAGAACGTGGGCAGGACAATATCCTGGTTAAGGTGAAAACTGGATGAAACTTTGGGTGTAAACATTGGTCCTGTCCGTAGAACAACTTTATGCTTGAAAAACTGAGTGTATGGTGGATCCGCAACTAACGCCGCGAGCTCTGAAGCTCACCTAGCAGAGGTAATAGCTACCAAGAAAATGGTTTTGAACATTAGTAAACGAGTATCAACTGTGGCTAACGGCTCGAACGGTTTGGCTGTCAGCACACTTAACACCAGAGAAAGAGACCATTGGGGGACCAACGGGCGAAAAGGAGGAGACATGTTGTGAAGCCCTTTAAGAAAGGCCTTGGACAACGAGTGTGTAAAAACGGAAAACCCATTGATAAAACTGTGGTTCACTGAGATAGTGGCGAGATACAGTTTTATGGACACCGGCCTCAAGCCTGAGGCGTGCGAAGAGTACAGGAAACCGAGAATGTCCGAGATGGATCCCGCGGAATGGTCAAACCCATTAGCTAGTGCGAAAGCTCTAAACTTGTCCCATTTCCTTTGATAGGACACCCTGGTAGCGGGCTTTCTGGCTGACTCCAGGATGTTTTGGACCTCCGGTGCTATATCTAGGTTGCGCCACTGGGCAGGATTCTCCATGCCATGAGCTTTAGAGTGGAGGGATCCGGGTGAAGTATCTGGCCGTCCGCTCGTGACAGTATGTCCGGAATGTCCGGGAGCCACCATGTTTGTTGGTTGGCCAATCTCAGGAGGGTGGCAAACCAAGGCTGCCTCGGCCACCAAGGTGCTATGACAATGGCGTTGGTCCTGTGGCACAGAATCTTGGTTATGACGCGGTCGATGAGAGGAAAGGGGGGAAAGATGTAGAGAAGACCTCTGGACCAGTCATGGGTGAACGCATCCCCTAACGATGCTGCCCCTATCCTCGCCCTGGAGCAAAAAGCTGGACAGACTGAGTTCTCTTGTGTCGTAAAGAGATCCAGATTCGGAACACCCCAACGAGCGAAGAGGTGCTGCAAGACTCTTGGCGACAGTTGCCACTCGTGGGCGTCTGTGAATGTCCGGCTGAGGGCATCCGCTCTGATGTTGTCTGTGCCCGCTATGTGGAGAGTGGAGATGTAAATACGTCTTGGGATCGCCCAGAGGAGAATATCCCTGGTGAGTTTTAGCAAGGAGGGAGAGCGTGTTCCTCCTTCTTTGTTCAGGTACCATACTGTGGTGGTATTGTCTGTCAACACTTGAACATGGTGACCGTGCAGGTGGAATTGGAATGTGTGAAGGGCTTTTTTCACTGCAAAGAGCTCGAGAAGGTCTCTCCGATGATGACCATTTGCCTTGTATTGTTAAATCTTTGCAGTGAGCTCCCCAACCCAGGAGGGACGCATCCGTCGTGATTACACGAGAAGGATCTTGGCTGACGAACGGCATGCCCTTGGAGAGATTGTGATGGTCCATCCACCAATTCAGAGAATCCCGTACTAACGGAGAAATGGTGATATGAAGTTTACGAGGGTCCATGGTTAGATCGTAAATGTCCAGAAGCAGTTGTTGCAGTGGGGGCATGTGGAGCCGGGCCCAGCGAACTACAAAAACCGATTCTGCCATCAATCCCAGTAGCCGTAAGATGGTGAGCGCTGTTGACTGACAGTTGGTTCGAACGCGGCGCGCTAATGCCCGGATGGCAGTTGCCCTGGCCCGGGGGAGAAAAGCTCTGCCCGCGGTCGAGTCTAGAAGGACTCCTATAAACTGAATAGCTTGAGTTGGGTGAAAGATTGACTTTTCTCTGTTTATTTGTAAGCCCAACGAGCCGAGAGTTCGAGTTACCAGTTGGACGTCTGCTAATGCCTGGCTCCTGGAGGGGGAAACAATTAGCCAGTCGTCCAGGTAAGGGAACAGCTCCAGTCCTGACGACCGCAGATGAGCGCAGACTGCCCCCATGCACTTGGTAAATACTCTGGGGGCCGTTTTTAAGCCAAAAGGTAGAACGGTAAATTGGTAAGCGTGTTTGCCTATCATGAACCGCAGGAATTTCTGGTGCGATGGATGGATGGCGATGTGGAAATAGGCGTCCTTGAGGTCGATTAACGTGAACCACCTGTTCTTCCGGAGTAACGGGAGGACCGACGCTAATGTTATCATCCGGAATTTTTTCGTCTTTATGTATTTGTTTAGCCGCCTGAGATCCATAATAGGGCGGAGTCCTCCGTCTTTCTTGGGAACCGTAAAGTATCTTGAATAAAATCCCTCGTGCAGGCGAGAAGGTGGAACCCTTACTATCACCCCTTTCTGCAGAAGAACTTTGACATCTAGCAACAAAGGTGGAGAGGGTGGAGTTACTCATACGGTGCACAGAGGAGGGAAGACTCGAAACTCTATTTTGTAGCCTCCAGTTATAATAGGCAGCACCCAATTGTCTGTTGTTATTGCCGCCCAAGCGTTCTGGAATTGCGATAGGATGCTTCCAAACTGTTGATGTTCCAAGCAGACGCGGGTGAAATCAAAGGCGATGTTTAGGTGCCGACTCGGGTCTAGAGCGTGGCTGACGGAAATGTGAAGAGGGCCTTCTAGGCTGGTATTGTGAGGTTGCTTGCGACTGTTGGGGGCGCTGTTGCCGATCTTGGTGCTGACGGGACTGGTAGGCCACAGGTCTGTACCACTTGCGTGGTCTAAAAGATGGTTGAGATGTGGTAGTAAACCCCATCTTCCGTGCTGTGACTTTTGCCTTATGGATAGTATCAATCGTGGCGTCGGTGGCAGAGTTGAAGAGGCCTTCCCCATCAAAGGGGAGGTCCTCAATCCTCCCACGGGTCTCTTGTGGGAGAGATGTGGAACGGAGCCATGCATGGCGACGGAGAGTCACCACCGCCACCAAAGCTTTGGAGGCAGCATCAGCCTGGTGACGCGACGTAGTCAGTTGCTGCTTTGATAGGCGGCTTGCCTCCGACTGGAAGACCCTTGCTAACTCCCTCTTGTCGTCAGGTAGGTAGTCCGTGAGGGATGACATTTTCTCCCATAAAAACAGCTGGTAGTGGGCCATCATGGCCTGATAGTTGGCGATCTTAGCAACCAGAGCTGCTGAGGAGTAAACTCTCCTCCCCACAGAGTCCAGTTTACGGCCCTCCTTATCAGTAGGTGCCGAATGATTCCTACTCGAGCGGCCTTGTGACGCCTCGACCACAATAGAATTTGGTTTTGGGTGTTGGAAGAGGAACGGGGCATCCGACTCCTTAACCTTATATAGTGCCTCCAGCTGCTTCGATGTTTGCCCCATTGAAGACGGGTTAGGCCAGGCTTGCTTCAGGGTTTTAAGAAGCGTCAGAACTATTGGTAGTGTGAGCTGAGGAGGAGGTTCTGTGTACATGACATCAAAATTTTTGTCATTGACTGGTTCTTGTGGGAGCTGGTGCTCTATGCTTAGGGACTGCGCCATCCGCATCATCTGCTCTGAGAAGGAGCCCAGTTCCATGGATGGGGACACGCGGTCAGCGGTACCCACCTCGTCAAGCGGGGACGGTACCGACGGGGTAGCTGATGCTACCGAGGACGTCTCAGAAGCATAATCCTCGATAGACTGAGGAGATGAAGGAGTGGGCAAATCAGGCAATGTAGCCGAAGTAACGGTAGCGGTTACTCGGTGTCTCGGTACTGAGGAGGCAGGAGGTTGCACTGCAGGGTGCGATGTAGGCGGTGGCAATCTCTGGGAATGGTCCCCCAATCTCTGACCGGTGTATGGATCGAACCGGTAATGATGTATGGTGTGGTGGGAACGTCCCGACGACCTCGAAGAGTGTTGTGAACGGTCCGAGTATCTATCCCAGTCGTGGGATCGAGAACGAGATTGCGAGTGATGATGACTGGACACCGAAGCATGGCGCGACAGACGTGAGAGTGGTGTCTGCGAACGAGATGGAGAACGTGGTTCGCGTGGCTCATCCACCAGGATCTCGACATCCGAGAACAGTTCAACAGGTGACAGTAAACTGTGCAGTAAACGGATGCTCCTGATGACAGGGCGGCGACGCCGCTGGCGATGTTAGAAGTGCCGCCGGTACCGATGCAGTCAAGAGCGACCTTGATGTCGGGGAGCCAGAGGTAGACCGGTGCCTCGGTAATGAGGGTTGTCCCTGCCTCAGCAAAGCGGTGGCCGGCGGTGAAGCGGACGGTAGTGATGGGATCGCTGAAGTCGAGGAAGACTTCCTCGGTAACGCCGTCTTTCTCGATGCCGAGGACGATGACTTAGCTGTCAGCTCCGAGACTGAAGGAGAGTGTATCAAAGCGGAGGTCGTGGCCGCCGTCGGAGCCCTGGGCGTCGATGTCGAAGATCTTTTCGATGCCGAAGTCCCGGTCGGTATCGGTGTCGACACCGAAGTTGCAATTCCCTTCGACGCCGAAGTTCCAGCCGGTGTCAATGTCGAAGTGGAACGTGTCGGAGTCGAGGGCGAAGTCGTCGCCGAGTGTTTTGGCGGCGGTACCGAAGACTTAGCCGACTTGTGCTTTGGCTTCTTAGGCTTCAATTGGTCCAACTTAGAAGGTTTTGAAACCTTAGCCGGTGGCCCCTGAGCTTCTGCCTCCAAGGAGGGAGAGCGGGGAGTTGCTGGGCTCGAGCGCGGTACGGTCAACGACCTAGGCTCCCCAGAGGACGAGGCCTGTGGATCCATGGGCCGTGGGACATCTACGGCCTCCAAAGCCTTGCTCCAGAGTATGCTCCTGAGGCGGACTGCTCTGTTACACCTGGTTTGCCTCGAGAAACTCATACACAGGGCACACGCCTCTACGATGTGGGACTCCCCCAGACAAGCGACACAGAGGGAGTGGCCATCAGTGAGGGCGAGTTTAGCCCTGCACCTCACACAGCGCTTGAAAAGCGCGGTCTGCGCCATAGGCAACAGAGAAAAAATCCGCGAACAGCAATAAAAATATATATAAGGTTTTTTTTGTTTTTTTTTATCGATATAACAACCTAACAATCTAACTAAACTAATCTATCTAAGCTAACTCTAACTATTTTTCTTCACAGAAATACGAATGGATTGTGAGGAAGTGTCCCGCGAGGCGATCAGCGAAGTGGTCGAAGAAGAACTGAGGTAGGCGGGAACCCTGAGCATGCGCAATAGGACGGTGGGGGGAGGGGTTCCCACCAAAATCTAAGCTAGCTAGGAAGTTTCCGAAGTGGGCTCGGCGTTGGCGTGAGCCCATATGTGTGATGCACAGAGACCACGAAGAAGAACAAAGACAGTAAGTGAGAGGTCAGGAAAGTGGGGCCTGAGTTAGGACTGAGAGATAGTGACCTGGTTTGCTAACCCCTACTTTATTTAAAATCAGCCACTCTACATACCAGTACTACACCTCCCAGCATGCCATTGGCAGCCCATAGGTGCCAACATCCTCTGAGATGTCCTATTGTTGCCAATGCTGCTCCTTGATAGAGTGTGAAGGAGTAGCATCACCAAGGAGGGGATGTAAGCAGTTTTTAGTAGACATGCCCAGATCCAGCCAATCCTGCTGGGATTGCCTTGTCCTGCACTTCTCACCCACCAAGTGCTCCACTTGGAGCCTGTACTGAAGGGCTGGGGCTGGGCCGGGCACTTCCTCCCCTTTGTCAGGTCTGTTTCTGGGCATGTGCACAGTGCCACACCTTCCTCCCTTACTCTTAAGCACAAAAGTTGTGTGCTTGCTTCCCCCAGATTCTGAGAAAACAGCGATATCAGAGTAAAGTGCCTTTGAGCATGTTTGGCCCCTCAAAGTCATGCTGTTGTATCTAGTCATGATTTTAAAACCACGCAAAGGGCGGGAGGAGGCACCGCAAATGGAATTACGTTGGCTGTTCCAGACCAACCTTAGGAGTCAGGTTGTGAAAGACATGCAGCAGCAACCTGCCCGTGCACTCACAATGGCCGCCAAAGGCCAGTAAGTCTGGCCTCCTCCCCAAGGCATGCTGGGAGTTCCACCCAAGGCATGCTGGGAGTTGAAGGCACAAGCCTTGGCTTTTATTAAATTCTTTAAAAATACTTAAACCCCCCCCCCCCCAATTCGTGTTTTTAGATTTTTCTGGTTCATTGTATAGCTAGACCTATCACTGTGTCAAGTTTCTAACTCGTCTGGAAGTGGGTAAACATTTCTGGACATACGTGACACAGACATACTTTCCACTTCATAGGTAGGGATAGTCCGCTTTTTGAAGGGAAGCCGGAGGACTGTCCTCTGTTGTGACGACATTCTCTATTTAAAGGGCTGTCCTGTCCAAAACTAAAGAACCATCAGAAGAGCTCAGGGGCCTTGAAGTTGCCCAATGACAGCACCTGGACAGCAAACTGAGCAAGCACACAGGTCACGTGGCCACAGTCTTCCACACTATGGTGAGATGTACTGAATTTCTATTTAACCAATAATAATTATTTCTACATTTGTGTTTATACATATACATTAGCATATGCAAGTTTTATGCAAATCAGTGTCCTCTTTTATTCTCTTTTCTGGTGGTTCAGAAGTGGCTACCCTACTTATGCAGCATGCCAAAAAAGAACCCAATAGCCTTCTTCAGAGGACTGCAAGACATTCAAAACCTCTAACTTAAGTCTGACACATTGATTGTAACTAAGCTTTTGTGGACTAGAGTCCATTTTATCAGATGCATGAAGTCTCATCATCAGTTAGCATTTGGCAGAGTATAGTGGCTGTCTCAGGTGGCAGGTACTATATGGGTGGGGGCAGAGGACAGAGCTATGTGTACCACGTGGCCTGTCTTACATCACCCAAGTTAGCCTAGGTATGTCCATCGCCAGGAAATCTGGCACTTTGGGGGGCTGACGGACTCCCATGGTGCCCCCAACTTGGCTAGCATTTGCAAGCCGAGATGGGAGTTACGTCCTGAAATCTGGGCACTTTTTCAGAGGGTTTTTTTTTCATGTAAAAGCAATTTGCACAAATACAAATTGCCTCAAGCAGCAACATGTATTGGGCCTGGCTTGAGTGGTATTGAGTATTATCTCTAGTGACTTCGCCTGTTTTCTTTCAAAAATAATTGGGGGAATAACTTTGTACACACTGTGTAGTTATCATTGTTATTTCTCAAGGATTATTTCTCAAATTAATTGGGTGAATATTTATACACCAGTGTTATTACCTTTCACATAGCACCATCACAGTGTCATAGCCCATTTAGAAAGAATTAACTGGAACCAATGCTGTACTCTGTATTTCGTATTCTGTATATTATGTAATGAATTGTGTAGCACATCGGGCGTGTTATTCATATACGCGTATCTAGCAATAATTTTATGAATATTCAGCATTACTTATATCTAGCCTCATATGTACAAATGATTATAACAGCTCTGCAATTCATTTTTCATGGTTCTTGTTTATTTGTTTGTTGTATTTACCTTGTTGAGGGTTCCTCCTACATTAATTTTTTGGGAAGTGTATATACACGGCATTAAATAGAAAGAAACAGATGTCATGACATAAAAAATATACAGTCTGCAACAATTCAGTTGGTAGTTAACAGTGATAGGTACATACTTACTCTGAGGTAAATCTCATTGAGTTAAATGTAGCTTACTTGCAAGTAAATGTATTTAGACTTGCAGCCTACATATATGCAAAAGAAGCAAATATTTTGCTGCAAGAGACTAACACAGCTACTCTAAAGTAAGTCTCTTAAAACGCCAATGTTACCAAAACATTATTGGCTGTTCCACAGAATCCTCTCCTACTATCTGTGAGTAGGCTAGTCAATAGCTATATAGTATCGACATCTTCCCATTAAATGTTAGATTTCCATAACCTCCCAATGTATTCCAGGTACCTTTGCATGCATATGGAAACTCTCCCCTAGTGCTCATCATAACAGAAAAATGCAAAGGCTTGGAGGCATACTGGGTTTTGGAAACAATGGGCAACATCCAATGCTGCTGCTCCACTTACAGCACTGACATAGTGGTAGCACAAGCTAGGCATGGCCTTCTCAGGGAAATCTGCCCCTTTTGGGGCTCATTGGATTTCCCTGAAGCTCCTGGCTTGGCTTGCATTTGCTAGCTGAGCCAGGGTCTTTTTTCCCCGAAATTTGGGAACTCTGGTATGTTTTCCCCCACCCTCTTAAAACCCATGTTTACACAAATTATGCACATGTTGGCCATCGATTGTTGCTGCAACTTGCATAAATGCTGATTTTGAGGTGATGGGGAGAGAAAACTACCCTAAAATCCATGAGCTGGCCTCACTCAACACAAATTAAATCAGGTCAGTTTGCAGATAAGTGAGCCAGATTCTGGGGGTTGGGGAAGCGGCTGAAAGCTCAGCTAACTTGACCCCCTGGACCAATTCCTCCAACATCCCTAGCACAAGCAACTTCTAGCAGAATGCTAGTAGCATATCCCTGGGAAACCTTTTGCATCAGCATGTACTATTCACATAGCACTGGAGAGTGCTTGAACTAGCCTTGTGCAAGCAGGATGGAAGTATGGGATACTGCACAATATACCAAACCCAAAACATTTTACATGGATTTTTCTGCTCACCTATTCATATTTCCCATACATTTACTTATTCTACTATTTATTGTAGTTATATGTTGCTTTCCTTATAAAGCTTCTAACCATTTTTAAGGGGAAACTCAATTGAAGTTCATTGCTTTGGAGGCCTTTCTATTTGTGGAACTCATCCCGCCTTAACGCTATACTGCACATGATCCTTAACACCAGCTGCTGATGTCGGTTATAGCAATCAACTCATAAATTTCCATTGTTCCACTGTTGGACCTTTGACTTGAGAACTGCTGTCCTAAAATATCTTTTTGATTGCTTCTTTCAAGGTTTTAGAAAGTCTGCCTTGTGCTTTTCTTTTGCAGCAATAAAAGAACATCATGGAATGCCATGCAAACTATTCCATGTAAACACACAAAAATATGATGTTCTGGTTTAAACAGTCGACACAGGGCAAGCTGTTCATAAGTAATTCTTTCATTGTCGTCTTCATGATGATGTAGATTAGGGAGCAACTGAGGGGGGTGATTTGCTTAACATTTTCAGGGTTTTGAAAGTTTGGCACTTTGAAAGCTATTGCTAATTGAGTTAGGAGCACAATCAATGTGTATATTAAAGCACCAGTACAGAGGCATGTTATGAGCTCTTAAAAAGTACTGACACTATTGTTAGTAGATAAATTATGCATGCTCAATGATAATCTACATCTGTTGATTTGCCAAATAGCTAATTAAAATGCTTTAAAGCCATTATGCTGTTTAAGGCACATTTTACAATTTCATAAAATGTCATTTATCTGGTGAGAACCAATGCCTGTTTGGAAAGGCATTTCAGTGGAGCATCAAGAATGCTTTCCCTGCATGCAGATGAATCACAGCAGGGAGTTGAGCTCACCTGACCTAACAGTGGACAGCAGGGAGCCTGTGATTTCATTTGCCTAATACAGAAGCAGTTGGGAAAAGGCAAACTCCCATAATATATTCATCATGTGGTCCCCCTCCCCTGTTTGTATTTACCTAGAAGCTTTTATGTTCCAGCAGATGAAAAATTCAATTATTATGCGAAGCACTTTATGTGCTTAAGTGAGATGTGGGTAGTGGAAGGGAGGGAGCATGGAAGCAAAATCTGTGTGTGTGTGTTTAAAATCTACAACAAAAGCCCATATTCATCAAGCAGTTTGCATTTTCACTCAGAACATTTCAATGCAAATTTGTTCCCCTTTCTGTAGCAGCTAACATTTTCGCTATCACACACTACAAATAATTTTGGCAGCACCTAAGCTCATATAAGGATGTGCTTTCCCCTTTTTTTCTGAAATATGAATCAACTGTTAAAGTTGCAGGGGCCCTGCCTTCTTTTGTATATGGTCACTCTAGTATAGTGCATGCACCTTTAACTGTTGTGATGAAGAGGGAATTTCACCAGGAACTAATTGCATACAAATGACACTGGCTGAAATTCCCTTTTCTCTACAACTGTTAAAGTTACATGAGCCCTGACCTGGATTTTATCTGGTCACCCTAGATTACATGCATCCCATGGAGGAAGTCCTAGGTAAGCTCACCTGTATGTGTAAAGGCTCCTGTCTACTGATGCCAATTGCATGTTGGGTGGGAGATGTTTAATATATCTAGGGGAAGGGCTAACCAGGTGTGGTTTTGGAACCCCCTTCATTTAATCACTTAAGGCACCAAATGCCAGAAGATGGCTTTAGACAATTGAACACTGTTCCACATTTTATGTTTAATCCCAAAAGGGGTCCATCCTGTTCTGAGTGCCTTCACATTGCACATTGAATTGAAATGAATGGCACAATATGAATGTATGTGGATGGAGTCGGTCATTGAAATGAGTGGGGAACATTCACATGCAGAACACAGCAGGGTGCAGACGTCGGAGCCAAAGGGGAATGGGACCAGCATAAATAGTGCTGGGGATGAAGAGCTCCTTTGGTTCTCTTGGTCAGTCTTGTAACATTGTGTGGCTTGTGCTCTTAAGTTTTTTTCAGGCAATCTCTTGCTGTCTTATTATTCACAGACAAACTGAATTTTTAATGTGTCTTTTATGTCTATTAACTGTCAGCCTCATCTAGCAAGGGTCATCCACACTATGCAGAAATAGGCTTCCACATAAGCATTATGGGACTGGGTTATAGCTATGTCAGGTGAGGAAGAAGCACTTTGAGTGTTGGTCCTTCTTCTTTTGCTGCTGCTGCTACTTGGTACTCTTATTTATTTATTTATATTTATTTATTCATTGCATTTGTATACCGCCCCATAGCCGAAGCTCTCTGGGCGGTTTACATAGGATTAAAACAATTAAAAACAATATACAAAAGTTAAAACAGCAAAACAGTACTCTGATGAATCATGAGTTCAGATTGCCTGCTGAGAATTAGTAATATCAAAACAAATATGTTATATCAAACAGATGTGCATTTTGTTGTTGTTTTTTTCTCCCTCCCCTTTTTTCTTTTTTTCTTTTTTATTGTGAATTTAACAAAACAGAACTGGGGAAAAATCATGGGTGGGAGAGAACAAACATTACATGCATTGGAATATCATTTTTAAATCAGATACCTTATTCATGAAAAAGGGGGGAGTTATGCATAGGTTTTAAAAAAAACAGACCAAATATCAATGTATTCCACCACTCATAAGTGGTGTCTATATGCCACCCATTCAAACATTGATAGCATTGTTAAGTCCTCAGTTCATTGCATTATGGGAGGTAAACATTTATCCTTCCAACATAATAATATCAGCCTTTTAGCTGTCATATGGGCTCAGAAAATCCATTTGCACTGACCATGTGCTAACTTCCAAAAAACCAATAGGTAGCTTAGGAAGACATGCACATCATTCCATATTAAAGACTGTTTCAGTGCAAAGTTTATCCTTATCCAAAAGGGGACATATGCCAAAACATATGAATAAAAGAAGCATTAGGTGCATTACATCTCCAACAATTATGCAAATTAGACAAATCCTTATTAAAGTGGTGTTTTGGAGTCCAATAAACTTGAAACAATTTTTTTTTTGCTGAATAAGGCATAGCCTAAGATCAATGGAAACTTCAAATACAGGCATTAAGACAACAATCCTTTAATTAGGCAATATAAGACACTCCAATTCTCTATTCCATTCCTGTCTTAGACCTTGGGTATCATATTTATTTACTGATACTAGGTACATACATACATATATATATATATATATATATATGGATCGTAGATCAAAATGCCTGTTCAACTGCTATAAATATTTCAAACAGTAATGGAGGCTCAGAAGCTGTAAAAGCGGGTGGACCAAATGTAGATTCCAGCAAGTGTTGCTGTTGCAAATATTGTCATTCAGCCATAGTAGGTAAATAATATTTAACATGTAAATCAGAAAATGACAAAAACTCATTATCTGGACCTATTAATTGATCCAATGTAAAAATCATCCTATCTGTCCATATCCTCCACAAGAACACTTCCTCCATAAAATTAATTTTGCATGAGTGAATGGATCGAACTGTAATCAACATGATACTATACACCACACATCTCGAATAGCCAAAATTGTAGGAAGGGGGTATTTATTCTGGTATGTCGAGAGCCTAGTGTTGTCCATTTGGGAAGAGGGTCTAAACATAAGGATTTCAGAACTGACCAGTGTGGAAAATCTAAGAGAACTGAAAAAGACCAAAACTTAGTGCAAACCAATAGGTAGGTCCGATGGTACAAAGCAAGATCTGGAAAACCAAACCAACCTTCTTTAATTGGAAGCTGCATACGTTTCAAAGATATTCATAGTGGGGAAGAACCCCAGAAGAATTTACGAAACAGAGCATTAAGTTGTTGAAAATATTTGCCAGGTATAAGTAGAAGAATCCCATACATGACATACACAATTCAAGGCATAATATTAATCTTTAGTGTGTTGACTTTACCTGAAAGACCCAATTTAACAATGCCCATCTATGTTTTGTGCGATCTCATCAATCAGCTTATTCAAATTTATTTTAATCAATTGAGATATATCTCTTGGAATAGGTGTTCCCAGATAGGTAATAAAATCAGGGCACCATCGAAATTGCCCATTAGCCAACACACTAGTAATTATGCTATCTATGATCGGCATCAATCCAGACTTTGACCAATTAACTGAACAACCAGACAGCTCACCAAAAGAGTTAGTCAATTTCATCGAAGCAGCAATAGATGCCTGGAGTTTAGAAATAAACAATAAAAGGTCATCAGCATAAAGAATAATTTTAAATTCTAAGTCAGCATGCATAAAGCCGTAAATACTACTGTTCTGCCTAATTTCACAAGCAAGGGGTTCCAAACTTAAATCAAATATCAATGAGGAAAGTGGACATCCTTGTCTAGTACTTCAGCAAAAAAGAAAAAAGCTGGGCTTTTTTGAATTTGAGGGCTACCTCTGTGCCTAGTCTGGAAACTTCAACTAATTCAAAATATGGCAGCCAGGTTGGTCACCGGTACACCTAGGGGTGACCATATTACGACAGCTTTAAAATCGCTCCTCTGGCTGTCAATTAGTTTCCGGGCGAAGTATAAAGTGTTGGTCATTACCTTTAAAGCCGTATATGGTTTGGGTCCAGGTTATCTGCAGGATCGCCTTCTCCCATACAGTCTGCCCCGCATGCTCAGGTCCTCTGGGAAGAATTTACTACAGTTGGCCAAGACTAGGCTGACAACCATTACCCAGAGGACCTTCTCTTCTGCCGCTCCCAGACTGTGGAATGACCTGCCAGAGGAGACTCATCAACTTAACAGTCTTTTAGAATTTAAGAAAGCTTTAAAGGCTGTTATCTTCCGGCAGGCATATCCAGTGGAATTTTAGAATGTTTTTAAGATGTTTTAGGATGTTTTAATGCAGTTTTAATAATGTGTGTCATGTTTTAATCAGTTTTATGTATTTTATCATATTGTTGTTCCCCACCTCAATCCAAACGGAGAGGCGGGTAAGAAATAAATTATTATTATTATTATTATTATTATTATTATTACTATTATGAAGAAACGGAACCCACTTCAAATATATCTTTGTAAAGCTGACAAAGTTGTGGTGCTAGAAAACTAGGAATCGTTTTTTATCACTCAATTGGGAACCCATCTGGACCTGGGGATTTTCCATTATTCATACTCATAATTGCTTTTATAATCTCTTCGAGTTTTATAGGAGCCATAAAATGTTGCCTTTGTAAGAAATCTAAACATGGGAGCTTAATCAGAGAAAATAAAAGTATTCATATCCTGCTCCAGTATCTCACTGCCCTTACTATACAACTGAGTTTAAGGTATCTGTTCGTATGAATGGCTTTCAGGGTGATTTTTTTTCTGAATATGTTTTAAAATCACACACACATCGTATCCTTGCTTGAGAGATTGCTTCAAACTAATGATAGAGCATTTTGTTAGAAAACAGAATGGCTGTGGGAAATCTATGTGTTGTTAAAAATCCAAAATTAATAATGGAGATCAAGCAGAGGTTTCTGAAAATTGCTACATGTGTAATTTTATAATCCATCAGCAATACAAATACCACACTGGTGAATATAGGCTGGCCATGCTTTGCCAGCAATAGACACAGATTTGGGGGGGGGGGGGTTGACCCAGAAGCTAGAGGCAATATGGTTGGATTAAGTAAACTAGAGCTGACCAAGGTCTGTCACTGCTGCTGCACAGAATGATGTATTGGGGATGGAAAAGTATAATTTTAATACCTCTTCCTGACCTTTTTTTTTAATGACAGGTGGCAGCCTAGGCTTTCTTGACTGCAGTTATAGTGTTTTTTGTTAGAGATATACATGATGTAGAAAGTGTTCATCCAAAGCCAGTCTGGGCTTCTCTAGGAGCCCAAAATATTTTGCATTCCTAAAGGTTGCCTTCCTGAAGGTTGCTTTTCTAGACTTATACAACCATTAAAAATAATTCATTTTGTGGAGGTTCACTAAATAGTTGCCAAGTTAGTATGTGTGTCCTGTGATTGGCAAAATGTATCTTGATTTTTCTAGCAAGGGAACAACTGAGCACTCATCTTCCCCCGTGTTTACTAATTTCATACTTGAGAGAATCATTGCTGGATTTTTAGGTGTTTTGCTAATCTGGATCTGGCTATTCTGGAATATTACAAAGGATTCCAAGAAAACTGCAAGATATAATGAACAGTGACTCAATGAGCTGCCTCTGGGACTCATTGCTCATTGTATATAATAATAGGTATGTATGAGAATTCTATTCCTGTTTGCAAATCATGAAAGCATGCCCCATTCGCAGCCCCAAATGCAACTATGAAGAGTAGCACAATTCTCCAGAAATACAACAGTGTGCAAGTGCAAATTTGCACAAATGCACATTTCCCCCCAAAGACCACATTTTCATACTTTTGTCTAGGGAGGGGAGTATGTATTTGGGGGGGGGGGGGTGCTTTTAAAAATCTGCATTTTCCCCAGTAAAAAATGTGAATTTTTTACAATTAAAAACAACAACCCGTCTGACTTTTAGAAATGCAAATGAGGCAAAACGAGCTTCATGGAAGAATTTGGTGAACCTCAATGGGCTCATACATTGCTTGTTCACCCATCCCTAAATAGAACAGATATCATTGAAGTTCTATGAGTTCTGGCTTAAAGATGAGACCTTTACAAACCCCAACACTCTTCTCTAGATTAAAATCTGGGCTAAAGAAAAACTCCTGGATCACCAACCAACCCTGATTCCCAAACTCCCCTCCCCACTACCCTGATCCCAAAACTTCAGTCCCCCTTTATTTTAAATTGCATTTACTAGGTGGCACTAAGAGTGTGAACATTGTGACATTTCATTAATTAATAGAGCATTGCTTTAGTTCTGGAGTCTATCTGTAACCATGTTGAATCCAACTGTGATGTTCCACTGATGAAAACGGTTTCATCAATGGAAACAGGAGAGGGGTGATTTCCCCCTCCCCATGCAACCTCCCCCCTCCAACCCTCAAAACCTGCTCCAGGATGTGTCAGTTATAGAATTGAAGAGGCATATCATTCACAGTTCTCTAAAGGCAATTTGGGGGCCTGAAGAGGGGCCCTGAAAATATCAAGGCTGAACCGCATTGGGCTTTCTTAAGAACAAAGTCAGGGCTCATGTAATTATTTACAGCATCTTGTGATGCATTCTCTCTCTGTGGATGTGTGGTAGATACTTTCCATTTCCTCTCTCTCTCTCTCTCTCTCTCTCTCTCGGCTACCTCACAACATTCTCTGTTCTCAGGTGGGGTGGGGCAGGGTCACAACTATAAAATAATAAAACACAGTATTAAAATACAATATATTGTAAGATAACTAATTGTAGGGTGACCAGATAAAATCCAGGTCAGGGCTCAGGCACTATACTAGAGTGACCATATACAAATGAAGGCACTTGCTGAAATTCCCTTTTCTCTACAACTGTTAAAGTTACATGAGCCCTGACCTGGGTTTTATCTTGTCAGCCTAACTAATTGCAGCATAAATTTTTCAGCAGAAAGTGCTAAAAGTAGGTTTACCACATGACTAAAAACATATAACATGTAAACAGTGGGTTATAATTTTAAATTTTAACATCACAGATTTTAAAAGCCTCAGGAGGACAAGATGTTTTCACCTGGAGAGGAAATGACCAGAAAAAAAGTGCTAGGTGAGCCTGTATAGGGAGGGTAGGGTGCTACCACAGAGAAGGCCTTTGCGGTATGGAGGCGAGTAAATAACGAGACGACACCGCAGCGCATGCCGCTTGCGCGGATACTATCGGCTGGGTGTCTGCCGCCAAGGCGGCACTGGGCCCTGCCGACATCCCCTCCTGACCTGAAGTAGTACCCCCCTGCATGCCCCTGGCCTCTTCGGGCTGGGGAGACGTGGCTGTGTGGCTGTGTGACGGCAGAGCCGAATCCGACAAAGGAACCGTGCTGACCACCCTGGTTGACACCGCTGGACCATCCACGACATGCCCAGCAGAGGCCATGTGTGTTGCGGCCGCATTAATGTTTGGTGCTGGCCAACTCATCCCCGGAAACCATGGGAACCATCCCCATGGCTGGGAAAGACTTCCCATGGCCTGCGGGGGGGTCGGTGTCAGGTGCATCAATTGCTCACCTTGCCCTACAAGCCCAGCCGGTCCTGTGGATTGTGGTGAGAAAGGCATGTGTGGCGTGCGGACTTCGTCTCCGTCCGGCTCCCCGGGAGATGACGTCACCATGGATGATTTGCGCTCGCCTGTCTGAAGCACTGATCCTGCCTGCGCCCGGTTCTGCGCTGTCTCAATGGCCTCCATTCTGCTAGAAAGAGATGCAAGTAACTCTTCCTGGCGCTGCCGTCTAGTTTGGTGACACCTCCCCGTAGAGGAACTTTGTGAAAAAATTGGCTGCTGTGCACTATCTAGGCCTTTGTCTTGCTCCACAGCCTGTATTCTTGCTAATAAATCAGCCACATGTGGATCCATGTCCTCGTCCGAGGATGAACCACTTACATGTCTGGGTCTTTTGAGCCGGGGTGCTTTGCCTTTCCCCTTCTTACCTCCCCTGCCTTTTTTTGACGGCATGTTTGTCACCCGTGACCAACGTGGCCACCCAAGACCCACAGACTCTGTGGCCAAGCAGACACCAGAATTCTCTCTACGTAATTACTTCAAAATTATTTATTTATTTATTGTTATTTATTTATTTATTTTCACCCTGCAGGCATAGCCAACCACAGCAGGCAGGCCTACCCTTGAGAGCTGCTGGTTCCCTGCGTTTCCCGTGCAGGAACACCAGGGGGCGCTGGAAGCCCTCCCAGTGTAAAGTAGCTCCTTGAATGGTTCTAGCCGCCCGCCAGCAGCACGCTGGCCTCCGCCGCCTCCCAAAACTTCCCCAGCCGGTGCCCGGGCTGCAGAGGGTAAGGCTGCCTCTCCCCACGTGGATCCCAGGCACCCGACGTGGTGTACGCTACCTCCCCCACACCCAGCCGCAGAAGGGGCGCTGGAGGCTCCTGCCAGGCCCTTCAGCCCCCGCCGATCCCCTTGTCAAGTGCACTTCGCGGCCCTAGCCGGCCGCCCGCCGCGCGCCCTGGCCTCAGACGCCTCCTGACACTTCCACCCAGCCCGGGCCCGGGCTGTGTAAGGTAAGGCCACCTCTCAGCCGCCGGAGGCTCCTGCTGTTTGTTGGGACGCGCCACCTCCCAGGCTCGCCGCCCGCCCCCCCCCGCCCCAAGGCCTGGATCAGTCTCTCCCAGCCACGGCCGTGGCCCACACCGGACCGCAGTGGAGGGCACTGCCCAGCAACTGAGCCAGGACCGTCTGGTCCTGCCAAACCTGGGGCCTCAATAGGCCCGAAGCCACCGCTCTCTGTCCGCTTCTTTCTCCCTGCTTGGCTGCGCTGCGCTGCGGGAGCCGAAGAAGAGCCGAAGAACGAAGAGGGGGCGCTGAGGGGGTGCTAGGGGAGCGAGGCTCTATACATAGCCTCGTCCCCTCCTCCCTCAGGAGGCACCACCCCGAGGCAGCCAATGGCTGCCTTCCTGTGTCGCTCACTCGCCCCGCCCACAAATAGCCCCCCCCGCCCAGGCGCGCCGGGCGTGGGTTAGGGCACTTCCCTCCCCAAGCACCCGCCTCACTACACTAGGCTGTTAAATATTTGTCTCTTTTACAGAGTAATTTTAAGTGAAAGGAAGCATAAAAATGTGCAGAACTTTATAACATTTATTTCTTTAGTTCCTGAAAACATCACAGAATTCTAAAGGCGTCATTTTAAAAAAATAGAAGCTCCAACTATTGCCTCTGTTGAGTACTCTGTCTCTACTTAGGACCTTTTATGTGGTGCAATCATTTCAAATCCCAATCTCTACTTTTAACAGAGAAAAGAATGAACACCACAATCAAAAAGAATTTTTAATTATATCTTTCAGATGTTGTTCTGAGTAGCTAAACATCCATTCAACATGTTTCGCATACTACATGTTGCATTTCATAGGCAGCCACATTTGTTTATATTGCAAAGGAGATGTCATTACATTGACACCATTAAAATGTGTATTGATTTTAGAAATATTAGTCATCAGATACTTGTTAAAACAGAAAGGAATTAGCATTTGTAATAATTCAAGATACAATAGTTTGGGATGTTAAATAATAAAATGCAGAGCAAATTCATGAGACAATGACAGGGTGTTTTTTGTCTGTTCTGTTACTTGCTTCTCCTTTACACCAGCTTCTCCTTATATTGCTCAAACATTTTTGTAGATGGATAACCATGCATTTGTTTGCAAAGTCAACTGGTTAAGTCATGGAGGGATGAATAAAGCATTGATTTAAAGCAAGGAAAGTCACTTCCCCATCCAGCTGGCATGGATTGGGTGGGAGGCGTTGGTTGCGGGCAGTTAGAAACGGCGGGAAGAAATACTCACGTGTATGAGAAAGTGCACAGGAAGAGCCGCTTAGGTGGAGGGGCGGAGTCTAAGGCTATATAGCCTTGGCTCATCCAGGACTCGGCCTCTTTCGTTTTCGGCCCCCACCCTCCCTCTCTTCTAGTATGAGATTAGCTAGTCGTCTCCTTTGGAGGAGAGGCTGAGTAGGAATTTTCCCTGGCAGATAGAGCTGTGCAGGTTTTTGCCTACTCCATACTGGACCTTTGAATTTAGCTATTGGGAATAAATAGGTTGATTGGTGGTAGGGGGTGTGGGAATTTGAAAGGTAAGAATAGGGTTGGTGAGCACTTTTGGCATCGTTGATGATGAAGGGCAACCCAGAGGGCCTGATCCTCGATGGGCTTCGCAGCTCCGAGTCAGGATATGGGTTGCCTTTGGGGACTGTTTGCCTCACTTACACAGGACTGTGCAGCCCTGAGTGGGAGGTGACGCAGATTGGTCTCCCCAAACACTTAAGTGTAGTTGTAAAAGAGGTGTGGGTTTTAACCCGGCCACTATGACCAACTGAGTGGCTCGTCCTTTATTATTTTTGCAGGCTAGTTGCCTGAAGGTATAGTTGTGGTGATTCCCGCACGTTAACGCACAGATCCAGGAAGGATGCTATACCCATTGTTAAATAAAGAGGCCCTAGTTAACCCAACCTCTGGTGTCCGTGTATTTATTTCTGATTCGTTTGTCCGCTCGCAACACAGTGATCTAAGCAGAAAAACAGTAGGTTTGTGAGGTAAATAAATACAGGAAGGAGATTAAAAAACAAAGAAACCTGTATTAGAGTCCTGGCTTCACTATATTGAAATGAGACCTCCATGGCCATTATAAACTTACTAGGTGACACGGGCTGAGACAACACTATCACAATACTAGTCAACTGGTAGACTGTGAGCTGAGTTACATAGCATGTATATCACATGAAAACTTGCCTGGTTCTACTTCTTCAGAACTTTGTAGGCTCCCTGCCAACAGGAAAAAAAAGCTTGAGATGATAGAACTCATGCTGATAGGGAAGAAAAAATTGCTAACTTTCCCTGCTTTTCCCCTCCTAACTGCTGGTAAAAATTAGCTGTCTTGGAGAGAGGTATCAGGAGATAACCAACAAGTGGAGAAAGACTCTTTCTGTAATAGAGTGATCACTGATGAATCACACACACACACACACAGGAGGACATGCATAACCAAAAAGAGGACAACTATTTGCATAAAATGTGCATATAGTAATTTGTAGGCTCTCACCATGCTGTGAAAGAATGACCAGGTGGTCTGTGTGCCTTGCTTAGATTGCTACCCAGTGCCCAGAGGTTAGCTCTTACTTGTTATGGTTCTTTAGCTTCAACATGGCTTAGTCTGGGCAGTTCTTCAAATAGAGCATGCCTTCATAAAGGAGGACTGTCCTCTGTAAAAGGAAACACTTGGCCACCCTATAAACTGTAACTATACCTGTAACTAAAGTATAGTGTGTGTGTGTGGGGGGGGAGGAGATAAGCATCTGATATGGATTGTTCAGTAAGGAGAGGCCTCTGATCCTGGTCCTGTCAAAAATGGCCAATGCTAGGATGACCATTTGAAAAGGAGGGCAGGGCCCCTGTATCTTTAACAGTTGAACAGAAAAGGGAATTTTAGCAGGTGTCATTTGTATGCATGCAGCACCTGGTGAAATTCCCCCTTCATCACAATGGTTAAAGTTGCAGGAGCTATACCAGAGTGACCAGATATTAAAGAGGTGAGGACTCCTGCAGCATTAACTGTTGTGATGGAGAGAGAATTTCACCAGGTGCTGCATACATACAAATGACATCAGGGGGTTGTCTATATGTCTTCTAAGCTGTGCAGTGCCTGCGCAGTGGTGCTGGGTCAGTTATGACATAGCAACCAATTCGCAGCCACCGAGGGGCTTTTCCTCAAAGGTGCACAGTAAGAAAGTCAGGAATTTACACTGACTTTTTTCTTCAAAGTGAGGTCACCATAGCCCTTCCGCTGTGTGACCTTGCTCCGAGGTTGAATCGGGGGTGGATGGCAACCTCTGATTGGTTATTAGAAGCCAAGGAGAGGGCAGGGTTTTGTTAATTAACTTCTCTGATTCTGCGTTAGTTCACCCCAATTTATATCCAAAACTGTGCATTTGTGGAGGGAGCTTTTATCCTTTACTTTGCTGATGCACAGCAGTGCATCTCCAATTCATAAAAATAGATATCTGCTGTGTTCCCTGACCCTTTGCTGTAATGGGGCAAAATTGGGGTGGGGGTGGGTGCTCTCATAGGGAGAGCATCCCCCCATTTCACCCCATTAGAGCAAACTGTCAGGGAATGCAGATCTCTATTTTTACAAACTGGGGATGCACAGCTGTGCATCAGCAAAGTAAAGGATAAGAGCTCCCTCCACAAACGTGCAGATCCTTCCTTCAGAGTATAACACTGAAGGAGTAGAACTGATTTCACCATACTGCAGAGAATAAGAGCAATGCACTTTCCTCCCGTGCTCATCAAGATGAAGCTCCCCTGAAATTCCCTTTTCTATGCAACCATTAAAGATCCAGTAGCCCTGTATTCCTTTTCATATGTTCACCGTAAACATATCATCATTTATTATGCTGTCACAGAACCATTGGAAACAATAGCAGTCATTGTTAAAACCATGAAACACCATCATTAATTCATTATACAACAGGCTAAAAATAGTTATTAAAACATACACATATTTAAAATATATAAGCATACTTAAAACACCTGATACAAAAAATTAAAACGCACACACATAGAAGTTGCAATTAGGATGAGGAAAACATTTTACGAGACCCTCAAACAGAGAAGAGCAACTTAGCTACTGACTCCGTTGTTGATTTGCTTGTACCTGCCAGGAAGTATTCCAAAAACTGTTCCAATGACCTTCCAGGGCATTTTCTCATAAAAGGGCCAAGTAGTCTATTTCACTCCTCCCTGTGGAGGTTGTTAATATAACAGAGGGGTAATGTTTAACTTGGCAGTGCAACCTCAGCCTCCTCAAGCAAGTCAAACTATTTTTTTTCTGCCCACATCTCTGGACATTGGTGAAATCCCATTTTTCCTTTGTGCGCATCTGCTTCATAATAGAGGCATCCCAAAACATTATGACACTTTGGATTAGGGTGACCATATGAAAAGGAGAATAGAGCTCTTGTATCTTAAACAGTTGTATTGAAAATAGAATTTCAGCCAGGGTCATGTGTATGCAATTAGTTCCTGGTAAAATTCCCTCTTCATCACAACAGTTAAAGCTGCAGCAGCTACCAAAAGAGGGCAGGGTTCCTGCAGCTTTAACTGTTGTGATAAAGGGGGAATTTCACCAGGTGCTGCATGCATACAAACGTCACCTGCTGAAATTCTCTTTTCAATGCAACCATTAAAGATACAGGAGCCCTGCCCTTCTTTTCATATGGTCACCCTATGTTAGATACACTAAGCATGCACTGTTTTGCCAACATGTCCCCCCATAATTAGCCATCCAGATAAATAGGAGGAAGAAAAAGAGAGAGGGAACCCATATGTGGGGAATACAGCCCAGTAGTAATTTGAAGCATTCTTGAATGCATTGCGAAGGAACAATGCTTACTTAAGTATACCTAATACTTAAGAATATTTAAGATAGGTCAATGGTGTTGGAGATGAGAAATCATATTTCCCTTGTCTAAACCACCATCTTTGCACCCATTCATCACTTCCATGATTGCTTGGACATTTCATACTTATTGGTGAGCTTTGAGTAGATATATTTCGAAACAAATGTCAGAATCCAGACACCTCAGGTGCCTCTTAATGTTAGGATTAACTCTACTTTGCATTTCCTGACTAGATAGAATTTAGACATACATATATTGTGTCAACAGGTATATACTATAGCCAGACTTTGATATCTCTGATGGCATAATAATTGGGATTCATTGAAATGTTGACATTTTGGTCAACATTTTGCATTTCAGATAGAAAACCCAGTTCAGCCGAACCTCTCTCCTCCCTGACACATGTGCACACACACACCCATTTTCAACAGAACCTGGAAAGAGGTAGAACACACTGCCATGTTATATATCCCTGGAAATATGATCCGTCTCCCCCACAGTCAAAGGGGCATGTGGAGGAAGGGGCAGCATGAAGGAAGCATGCAAAAACATATTGTGTCATGTGTTGGCCAGTGGGGGTGTGGTGAATGGTTATCTAAACGGGTGCCTGCCCCTTTCTGGTTCTCTATTGCTCCAGTATTGACATCTCTATAAAAACAGCTGTAAGCACTTCATCTATACAAACTTCTTTAACCGCCTCTGATCATATTACTGTCCTGTACAGTCCAGAAAACCTGTTCCAAATATAATAAAACAAAGCCATTTAAAAAGAAAAAAAATGGATTTTTGTGTTGTTGTTTTTTGCCCATGTCTTCTACACATCATCTGTCTGTTTATCCATTCAAACCAATTCAAATAATTTGAACAACCATTCCATAGCACTTAGAATTCTTGCCATTCTAGGGTGACCATATGGAAAGGAGGACAGGGCTTCTGTCTCTTTAACAGTTGCATAGAAAAGGGAATTTCAGCCCTGCCCTCTTTTGTCACTCTAGTATAGCTCCTGCAGCTTTAACTGTTGTGATTTAGAGGGAATGGTGCTGCAGGCATACAAATGACGCAGGACTAGAAACTGCTCAGCTCGGCCTGGAGGAAGCGCCGTCACTCTGGCCTAGAAGAAGCCCCAGATTGCCCGGGGGAGGGGCTGGAGGAAGTGTGCTGAGGAGGGGCGACAGTCTGCCTGGCCTGCCCAGGGGGAAGTTTCCTCGGCGCAGCTCCAAGCGCGCCAGCTCCAGGGCTGGTTTGGGGGGGGGGACGATGGACACCTGAGCTGGGCGCCCTCACTTACTCCTGCGAGGCAACTAGGGGCAGCAGCAGTGGCATGAGCGAGTGACATGTGCCCAGGTGAGTGTCGCCCGCGAGGGCCTTGGCGCCCGGTGCTTTGAACAGGGAGGAGGGAGAGCGAGCGAGTGAGCGAGCGCTGGGGTGGAAGCTTTTTGCTTCTTGGGCAGCCTGATGACCCGCTCTAAAAGATGGTGTAGGGCTCCAGATACCATCATCCCCAAGGATGATGGGGGTTGTAGTCCAACACCAACTGGGGTGGTTTGGGCATGTTGCTGGGGATGATGGGACTTGAAGTCCCAACACAATCTCGTGGGCGCTGCACGCCCCCTTTGGGTGGCCATTTTGGACCTGGATTTTGGTTTCCAAAATCTGGTCATCCTACTGTTAAAGATACAGGAGCCCTGTCCTCCTTTTCATATGGTCACTCTATGCCAAGCTCCAATATTTCCAATATTGGCAACATTGTCCACTGGTATTTTTTGCCAATATTTCTAATATTGGAAATACATATCAGAGATTGGCAATCAAATATACCTGATTTATATCTGAAACATCATGTATATGACTGAACAGTACAAATAAAGCATCTAGGGTTTTCAGGGCAGCAATTAGCAAGTGTGGCTCCTCAAACACTGTGCTTTATTAGTGAGCTGGATATATTCGTTTAACTGTTTACAAAACTTGGGCAGGATCTACACTGCTGCTTTAAAACAGTTTATAACAGTAGTGACAACTGATGGGGCCCAGGACACTTCCATATACAGTTTTCAAACCATTTTCAAAGTGTCCTATCCTGCTTTGAGTAGATCTGGCTGTTCAGCATAAGCAGAGACACTCTTTGCCTCACCCTATCAAAAGCCCTTCCAGGATGGTGCTCCACATGGTATAATTAACTGCCACAAGAAAGTCATTTTGGGCCCTCCCTTTGCATGTATTCTGTACACATAGCGAATGCACGAGGCAATTTTTTTTTTTTAAGGTATGTTAATTAGGGGTGTGCACGGACCCCCCGGATCGGATCGGGACCCGGATCGGGACCTCCAATTTTGTCATGGATCAGTTCGGACAAAATCGGAGGCCCCCCAGACCGGATCGAGTATGATCCCGATCCAAAAATCGGAAATTTTTGGATCGGCCGCCATTTTTTTCCCCATAGACTTGCATTGCAATGCAAGTCTATGAGGAAAAAATGGCGGCGGGTGGGTGAGGGGGGGCCTAACTCCCTCCCCCCCGGGGCCGTCCGCTGTGGACAGCCCCGGCAGGTAAGCGCCCTCCCCCACGCTCCCTACCCCCCCTGGGGCCGTCCGCTTCCATCCGCTGGCGCCCGCGGGCGCCAGTGGATAGAAGCGGATGGCTCCGGGGGGGTAAGCCCCCTTCCCCGCCACTGCTTACCTTTTAGGGCCGTTCGCTCCCGTCCGGCGCCGGCGGCTACCGCCAGCCGGCTTTGCGGCTTGCTCTCGAGTAGCACGCCGGGTGATCACCCGGCGCGCCACCCTGGAGCAGGCCGCGGAGCCCGCTGGTAGTAGCCGCCGGCGCCGGACGGGAGCGGACGGGCCGGAAAGGTAAGGGCCCCCCTCCCCCCCTCCGCGCGCCCCCTCCTCCCCTCCGCGCGCCCCCTGCTTACCTTCCCGGCCGGTCCGCTCCCGTCCGGCGCCGGCGGCTACTACCAGCGGGCTCCGCGGCCTGATCTAGAGTAGTGCGCCGGGTGATGACATCACCCGGCGCGCCACCCTGGAGTAGGCCGCGGAGCCTGCTGGTAGTAGCCGCCGGCGCCGGACGGGAGCGGACGGGCCGGGAAGGTAAGGGCCCCCCTCCTCCCCTCCGCGTGCCCCCTCCTCCCCTCCGCGTGCCCCCTGCTTACCTTCCCGGCCCGGCCGCTCCCGTCCGGCGCCGGCGGCTACTACCAGCGGGCTCCACGGCCTGCTCTAGAGTAGCGCGCCGGGTGATGACATCACACGGCGCGCCACCCTGGAGTAGGCCGCGGAGCCTGCTGGTAGTAGCCGCCGGCGCCGGACGGGAGCGGACAGGCCGGGAAGGTAAGGGCCCCCCTCCTCCCCTCCGTGCTCCCCCTCCTCCCCTCCACGCACCCCCTGCTTACCTTCCCAGCCCGTCCGCTCCCGTTCGGCGCCGGCGGCTACTACCAGCGGGCTCCGCGGCCTGCTCTAGAGTAGCGCGCCGGGTGATGACATCACCCGGCGCGCCACCCTGGAGCAGGCTGCGGAGCCCGCTGGTAGTAGCTGCCGGCGCCGGACGGGAGCGGACAGTCCGGAAAGGTAAGCGCCCCCCTCCTCCCCCCCCCGCTGTCCACTTTCATCGGCAGGCGCCCGCTGGCGCCCGCCAATGGAAGCGGCGGTGGGCGCCAGTGGGCGCCCGCCGATCCGCCGATCCGCCGAACTGGTTCGGAGCCTTTTCGGACCGGTTCGGATTGGATCGGCCGATCCAGCCGTCGGATCGGAAATCGGATAATTTATCCGATTTCCCACTGGACCGGACTCGGATCGTGGATCGGGTCCGATCCAGTGCACATCCCTAATGTTAATCATCCTATAGCCAGTAGCTCCCAGGATGATATGCAATCCATATAAAATCCACATAAATCAAGCCCAAATATAAAACAACCAATTAAAACCAGGCACCACAAGAAAAGAAATCTACCAATATTTTGGAGATAAAACTATAGCAACAGAAATATAACGAGGATTAAAAGAGCTGAGAGAATAGTAGTAATAATAATAATAATAATCCTTTGCCTGGTGTCAAAAATAAGCACAAAGTGGACATCTCTGGAGAGAGCATTCTATAGCGGGTGCTACTACTGAAAAGACCCACACCTGAGCAACCACCTGCTGTTTCTCATCACATGAGGCCATTCGGAGAAAGGGCTCTGATGATTGTCTCAGGGCTTGGGAAGGAGCATACATGAAGAGGTGGCCTCAGTTTATGAAGGGCCACCTGGATATTTTAAATTATATGTAGTTTGTTTTTAAGCTTTTATGGTTTTCATTTTTGTATATTGGTTTTTAAATGTTCTATGTTCTTAATTTTTGCAAACCGCCCAAAGAGCTTGGGCTATGGGGCGGTATATAAATGTAATAAATAAATAAATAAATAGTGAGTAAGTAAATAAATAAAGGTTAACACAAGACTGGCATAATATGAGCATAATGTCCAGTTCCAGATAGTATCCTGACTGCCATATTTTGTACTAATTGGGTTTTCTGGACCACCTTCAAAGGCAGTCCCACATATAATGCATCACACTAATCTAAATGGGAGGTAGCCAGAGCATGGATCTATGAAGCCATGCTTTCTGTATCCCAATAGCAGCTTTATAGTTGGCATACCAGCCTAAACTGATAAAAGGCATTCCATGTCACAGAGGTCATTTGTGCGTCCCATAACAAAAATGGATCTACAACCCTCCACATTGTCCAGCTACAAATGTGATCCTTTTGGGGAATTACAACTCTCACCAGAACAGATTGAACATCACTCACCTGGATAGGGGAGCCACCCACTCACTTGTCTGGATTGAGCTTTAGTTTACTGGCCATATTGTTATTGTTATTATTAACATTTATATGCCACCCCATAGCCGAAGCTCTCTGGGCAGTTTACAAAAATTAAAAGACTGAACATTGAAAGTCAATATACAAAATTAAAAAAACATAAAACATAAAAACAGATAACATTTTAAACATTTTAAACTTCAAGCCAGGCCAAAAATCCAGTTAAAAAACTCAATTTAAGCTGTCCATTACTACAGCCAAGCACTAATTAAGCATTTCCACTGCCTCACCTGGTTCTGATAAAAAAGAGAGATCAAGCTGCATTTCATCAACATATTGATGGCTCTACACTGTAAATCTCTAGAGGACTTCACTCAGCAGTTTTATGTAGATATTGGCTGGGTTGAGACGACACGATAATCAACTGGGGTGGGTGGGTAAAGAGGCAATCATCTGTTGTGTTGATTATTGTGTCATCTGGGGGGGCAACCACAGTGGGCACACAACAAACAGTACGTTATTTTCTGGAATTAAACATCTGGGGGGGAAAACGGGCTGCTCTGTTGCCTTTCTGGAGACCCACTGACTAACATGGCATGTGGCCGGCTCCATTACGTAATCTCCCCCATCGAGTGCTACTATTCTGGAAGGTCATAGAGTTCTCTGGCAGGAGTGGCCAAAAGCACCTCGTCTGCTCCTGTACAGCCAGCAGAACTTGCAATACATGATGGGATAGGGCCTGGGGGACTGAGGGTGGGGGGAGGGAGGAGCACCATCCACCTAGAAGGATGCCAGGACTTTCAGCCATGCAACAGGGAGAGTGGTAACATGTCGTGTTGGGAGTACCTCTGAAATAAGGTACTGTGCATTGCCTGTTCCCTCCTCCATTGCCTAAAGTGTCGTCCAATTGCAGCCACTAATAGGAGAGTAGATGGAAACTTGCAGAACCTCAAAGCATTAATGCTATGGGGTCAATCAGAAATCCAGCATCACCTTCAGAAGATGACCGGACACATATCAGCAGAAGTTGTCATTTCAAAGCTGTGCTACACACAACTACTCATACAAGCTCTCGAGAAGGATACCATGGTATCAAAAGCTACTGAGAGGTCCCTGTAAAGCAAACAAGTTGCACCTCTCTCTCTCTCTCTCTCTCTCTCTCTCTCTCTCTCTCTCTCTCAGCAAAGACCATCCCAAAGGCTGATAAAGGCAGTTTCAGTGCCAAAACCAAGCCTAAATACTGAGCATAAAAAAACCAAGTCAAAAATGGAAACAAGAATAAGCAGAAATGAACTTCAAAGAGATTTCTGAAGAATTTAGGTAAGTTCAAAAAACACTGGTTCCCCCATCCCTATTAGCCACCAGCTTAGAATTATTCAGATTTTCTGCATCCAATGACAAAAAAAAGGGATTAGATCTCAGCCATGGGACATGAAGTTGCTTTCAGTCAGTTGATTTTTACTTGATCTGCAAAGGAAGCTAATTTTATACATGTCACAAATGTATCTTTCTTCAAGCTTGTAAAGGCCCCAGGGCTACTGAAATGGGTTAATTCCTTACTAGATTAGAAATCAGCTTTTAGACCTTTTCAAAATTTCTGGTCAAAATCTTTCCTTTTTTTTAACATGCTCCTTCTTTCACCCCTTTGTCGGTATCCATCTTAATGCAGAGGCAAATATATTTACGGCAGTCCTGTACTTGCCTTGTCACTCAAATGTGCCACATCAGGAAAGTGCCTGATGGCTTTCTGACCTAATAAAGGGAATGTATTATAACGTACCGAATTTGAAAGGCATGTCTGCTTTCTGACACAGTATGAGGGCCAACATCCAAGCGTTCCTCTCCAATGATTCACCTGGATTATTATGCACAGCACATTCAGATTTTTTTCTCTCTCCAGCTACTGTCTTCTATATTTCATCTGTTTATGGATGTATATAATATGATTTATTCATTTATTGTTAAAAGGCATTATTCAGATTCTCTACTAAAACTGGACTCAGGGCAATGTACAAACACGTCACAAAGTTGAATAGCAAAGTCAATAAAAGAGTCGGCAGTCATATTAAAACCAAGCCAGCCAACTCCAGCTTCAAACAACCAAGCTTTAAAAACAACTGACCAAAAAAGCACTGCCAACAAAAATGCCACAGGGGACCATCGTCTGATCCATTTCAACACAATGGATCCATTGCTGGCAATCCACCAGCATCTATTGGGTTGCGTGGACAGGAACAACCACCATTGCAATGGAAAGCTAGCACTTCTTACAGTCAGAGGTGTTGCAAGGCTTGGGCTCACTGGGTCCCATCTCCCAATCTATTTCCCAGAGGCCCGAATCTATTCCCTAGACGTTGAGTGTCCATTGATGCCAATAGAAGATTCCCTTCTCTTCCTAGTTGGCCTGCGAGGGTTGATTTCAAGGGCGATTGCAGCTGGGAAGGAGCATCCCCTGCTCCAATGGCAATGAAGCGTGTGTGTGTGGGGGGGGGAAACAGAAGCTTTCCTTCTAAACTTAATTGCATGAGGTAGGTGAGATTTTCCTCCAAGAGGAAAAGAGAGAGTTTGGTGGGGGAAAAGAAGTGGGGGAAAGGGCAGTGAAAGATTACAAATGAATTGTAATTGAAGAGGAACTATTGGTTTGGGATAATCTGGGGTGGGGTGCAAATTAAATGAAGAATTTATTTTATTTGTGGTAATCTGGAAGAGAGATTAATTGGCTGTCTTGGCCTGTGTAATTCAACTAAATCCTAGAAACTATGTCTAAATATGCACATGCATATATAAACTAGCACATGCAATTTTTATGCAGATTTGTGTCATATGGGCATTGGCACCAGATCTATTAAGTGCCTAGCAACACCTCTATCTACAAAAGTCCAGAAACAAGCCAAAATTAGCTTTTTTTCAAATACGACAGGTCAGCGGAGCTCTGCTCACTTCCATTCTGGGAATGCTGGTTTCCAATTGCTGTAGGAAGCAGCACTAGCTTTCCTTTGCACTGGGGAGGTCATTTCTGCCAGTACAAGGGCAGGACTACGTACTGCCCAATGAGATTGCAGTTGTTTTAACATTTAGGTGGGAGTAAGCACCAGTTGAACTCATTTCTTATGGGACTTACTTTGAAGTAAATAGGCATTGAATTACTCCATAAAATGATGATGATTATGACCATGTACAATGATAAGGATGTTTTGAGCAAATGCTTTTGCATTTGTGAGTGATGGAAGATTCAACATGCAGATCCATTGGCAAGTTGTGATTCTTGATATCGTTCCCTCTCCCTCTGCTCCGTCTGGAAAAAATTAACAGTATCAGGCCTGCAGGGAGCTCTTTGTTAATTTTCACCAGCTGCAACTGAGGAGACAGAGGCAGGAGGGCTAGATGCAGGTGGGGCATGTATACTTGTCTGTCCATTACTGTCACATGGCACATTCTCAGCATATTCCAGACCAAAACAGACAGTACTTTAGATCTGTGTCTAGTAGCTATGTCTTTTTTCATTCCCCCCCTCCCGCAATACAGTAGGTGCAGGGGACCTGATCCAATCTTAAAAGCCTGACTACCCCCATACTATAGTCCCAATCCAGTTTGGGCCTGTTGCACTTACTCTAGAGCATATATATATATATATATATATATATCCAACCAGGCAGCCACTGTCTCTTGGTCTGCTAATATTTCTAAGCTCTTTCTTTTTCTTGAAATCATTTAAACTCCTACTGTGCTCTGTTTCTGTAGTCTACTCCCTCCCCACTGAAAATCTTTTAAAAAATCCAACCCTACTAGTGTGTGAGTGTGTGTTTGTTTGGTTTATTACTCCTATTATTAGCATTGGCTGGTTGGGTTTCCAGCCCGGAGGGGAGCCCCCTCCTCGTCTTCCTCTTCCTCCTCATACTAGCTCCTCACATATAGGGGGATGCTGTTGTTGCCTTTACTCACTCCCATGTGCCAGTGCTGGGGGGGGGGGGGGTGCCTCGCCCCCTTCTCCTACTCTTCCTGCAAGCCTCTGCTCCTGTCCAGTGTCCTCTCTGTAGATGGGCAAGCTTTTTGCTGTCGTGGCATTTATTTGTATTTATTTATTTATTTATTTATTTATTTATTTATTTATTATAGCTTTAAGTGTTTTTAATGTTATTCCACTGCTTCATTTCCCTTTCCCTCTCCCTCACCATACAGATCAAGGCATGAGAGGTGCCTGAGAGGATATTTGAGTTTGGACTTCAAAAAATCCCTATAAATCACTGCATGCAGGGATTCATTCCAAATTTGACAAGCCTAAAGCCCTCTTTAAAAATCTGTCACAGTGCCAATTTTCATGTGTTTATCTTTAAAACTAAGGGAGCTGTGAGCATTTCTGTTAACTCCTATTGACAAGAATGTACTGGTTACCCAAAAATTGTGCGGTTTTTCACAAAACCATCCAGCAGAGCAGAGAGAGGGACCTGCTCTAGAAATCAGGGCAGAGAAGCACCTCAACGGAACTCTGCCCTGAATTTCAGAGCGGAGATGATCTGCCCTGCACACCCCTAATGAATATGCATGTGTGGGCTGGGCTCTAAGCATATTTGATCATGATGTCTTTATGAGTGAAGGGAGTAGGTGAACATCATGTGCTCCGTTAGTGATGAGTGTGATACAATCCTGCAATAAATGGCTGGTATAGACTCTGCTATAGTCACCTTGTAAGTAATCCTATGTGAAACTTTTGGAGATACATCACAGATCTATTAAATCTTTTCATGGTTACCCATTCCATCACGGTATTTAAGATTATCCTCTGGAATACTATTTTTCAAGCAAGCACTGATTATTTGTCAGATTACGTTTGTATTATCAGTGTTATGGTAGCTAAATATTTTGTTCATAAAATGTGAGTGCAAACAGGTGCATTTTATTACTGACATTAATGTCAACCAATTGAGGATTTGGTGATGGGAAAAGAAGAGAAAGATCAGGATGGGTCTGCTTTTTTGTTTTTTTTAAGCATGCTGGAACTGCGAGAAATAGAACGTAATCAAATTCTCATTTCCTAATCAAGTCTGACTGGAAGCCAAGAGAAATCAGCCATAGCTGTAATAGCAATAATCATATTCTAAGTGAGCTGTTGAATTTAGCAAGATTAGTAATACAAAGTTGAAGGGACCTAGTTCAATCCCCTATAGTGAGGCAAAGCAATCTATCTATCAGCCCTGCCACAGTCCCGCAGATCACTGAAATGTCAGATAGTCTGCCATAAGGAGAAGTTAGACACACTGTCTGTGACAAGTTGGTTACAGAACAAGTAGCTCAGTTGGTAGAGGCACAGCTTTGTCCTGTGCATGTTTACTCAAAAATAAGTCCCACTTAATTAATTTGGCCTTGTTTCAGGCACATCTTAATGAGGGGAAAGCCCCGGGGTGGATGCACAGTGGTGCTAGGTCATTTATATGATGCAGCAGCCATTAGTGACTGCTGATTGGTCACTGTTGGCAGGGGAAGGGGGCGGGCCAGCAAATCGAATGGCTGCTGGACTGCCTCCATGGGCCAGCGGAGCTGCACAGTTTAAAAAGTTTAAAAAATATTTTTTAAAAACTGGAGCCAAGCACACGGGGAAAAGGGGGAGGGAGCGGGCCCAGAAAGCAGAATGGTCACTGGGATGCTGGATAAAAAGGGGTGAGGCCTGGTAAAAATGGAGTATGCTCTGCCAAGTGTTCTGAGCCTCCTGCCTCTTTGCTCCCACCCAAAGGGAAGTCCCTTCTAGTCTATCTCAGGCCTAATGCACACCAAGCAGGATATAGGACTATGAAAGTGGTATGAAAGCGGTATATAAAAGGCAGGAGCCACACCAAGCAGGATATAGTGGTATATGGTATGTGTCAAGGGGCCCCAACAGTTGTCAGTGCACTTCAATACCGATATAAAGCAGGTGTGCGGCTCCTGCCTTTTATATACCACTTTCATACTGCTTTCATAGCGCAATATCCTGCTTGGTGTAGATTAGGCCTCAGACTGCTAGGTTCCAGCTACAGCAGGCCTGCCTAGCAGATCCTTGATCTCTCCACCCATGGCAAATGTATACATTTCCTATACTTTAGGCTGACTATATGAAAAGGAGGACAGGGCTCGTGTAACTTTAACAGTTGTAGAAAATTCCCTTTTCTCTACAACTGTTAAAGTTATATGAGCCCTGTCCTCCTTTTCATATGGTCAGCCTACTATACTTTAAAGACCGGGGGGGTGACACAGTAGCCGCCAATGTACATTTAGGGTTAATGTAGATATGGATTATGTATCCTTTTTCCTTATGCTTTACAAAGCATCATGTATACTGACATAATAAAAAAAATGAATTGATAATGTCCTGGTTGGGGCAAGTTAGGTATCTATACTAGGGCCAGATCTACACGTTGTGTCAAATCATTACGAACCTATCATGGTCATGCTATATACCTCTTGAGCATTTATACCTCGTAGGACACACAATGACATTTGTTGCAGTATTTGGGATGATATGGAATAAAACACAGGAAATAAGTGGTGTATGGAAAGTGTAATTTGCCCCAACAGTTATCAGTGAACTTTGATACCTCTATAATAGGCTGACCATATGAAAAGGAGGACAGGGCTCATGTAACTTTAACAGTTGTAGAGAAAAGGGAATTTCAGCCACCGTCATTTGTATGCAATTCGTACCTGGTGAAATTCCCTCTTCATCACAACAGTTAAAGCTGCAGGAGCCCTGCCCTCTTTTGTATCTGGTCACTCTAGTTTAGTGCCTGAAACTTTAATTGTTGTGATGAAGAGGGGATTTCACCAGTTACTAATTGCATACAAATGACGCCGGCTGAAATTCCCTTTTCTCTGCAACTATTAAAGTTACATGAGCCCTGTCCTCCTTTTCATATGGTCAGCCTACTCTATAAAGAAGTAGTGTAGATCTAGCCTAGGTCAAGATGGAGGTCTTTCAGTTGCTGTCCAAACAGCTGCCACTTGAGAACAGCAACTTGATTCCGGCCTGCAATCTATGGATTGTTGCTTACTTCATACTTTTTCACATAAGAGTAAGATAGAATAGATCAGGAACACAAGTAAATATTATGCAGATGTGACCAGCTGCAGGATTTCTCATTCTTTTCTGGCTTTCTTCAAGATGCAGCTATCATTGACATCATTATCAAGATATCCATTTCTCCGTAGGTGGGTTTTAGGATTCCATTGTGCATACCTGACGCCTTTTTAGGAACTATATTCTGTTGTATTGTATTCTGTACTGTTTACTTTAGGCTTTGTTATACACTATTTATCTGTATTGGATTCTTAATTCATTGTGGGGGTTGTACTCCATTCAGATTCACCTATATTTAATGAGGTCCAACTTCTGACAGAAATGTTTTAAATAATTTGTGAATGTATTCTTATACATGTAAAATACATAACATATAGGGTCATGAGGTTAAATACAAGTGGTCGCTGTAGTACAACCTTTGGGATTTGTATTCTAATTTAATTCTCTTTGATGTATTTAAAAAAAACTCGGCATGTGGAGGAACATGTTCTTCTAAAAGAAAGGAAATAATCTGAAGCTATGAGTTGCGATATTTTTTTTTTGCTGGATTTGGGAAATATATTATGTAAACCACCCAGAAAGCTTCGGCTATGGGGCATTATAGAAATGTAATAATAAATAAATTAATAAATAAAATGATTATCTATTAGATTATATTAGGGATGTGCAGGGACCCCCCGGATCAGATCGGGGCCCGGATTGGGCCCTCCAACGTTGTCCTGGATCAGCCAGGACAAAATCGGAGGTCCCTCGGATCAGATCAGACCCGATCCCAATCCAAAAATCGGACATCCGATTTTTGTATCGGCCACCATTTTTGGTGTTTTTCCCATAGACTTGCATTGGGGGAAAGAAAGCTTTCCCCAATGCAAGTCTATGGGGAAAACATGGCGGTGAGTGGGGGCCTAAATCCCACTCCCTGTCCCTCCCCCTCACTCACACTCCTCACCTGCCGGGGCGGCCTCTTCCCTCCGGTAAGTGAGGACCCCCTCCCCCTTCTTACCTGCCTGGGCCATCCACTGCCGTCCACTGGCGCCCGCGAGTGCCAGCGGACAGCAGTGGACAGCCCCGGCAGGTAAGCCCCCTCCTCCCTCACGCTTCCTACCTGCTGGGGCCGTCTGCTGCCGTCTGCTGGTGCCAGCAGCCGTCCGCTGCTCCCTTTCTACTGAGAAACAGGCTTCGTGGCCTGCCTTTTCAGTAGCGCGCCAGGTGACATCATCACCTGGCGTGCTACTGAGAGGCAGGCCATGAAGCCTGTTTCTCAGCAGAAGGGACAGCAGACGGCAGCGGATGGCCCTGGCAGGTAAGGAGCAGAGCGCGAGGGGGAGGAGGAGGTCCGATCCTCCGATTTTATCCGAACCAGATCGGGTCCTTCCGGACCGGTTCGGATGAGATCGGATGATCCAGAAGCCGGGATCGTAATTGGATAATTTTATCCAATTTCGGTCGGATTGGCTTTGGATCGTGGATCGGACCCAATCCGATGCACACCCCTAATTTATATACCACCTTTTTTATATACCACCAAGGAATCCAAGGCAGCAAACATATTCCTTCTCCTCCTTCTCCTTTCCATTTTATCCGCACAACAACAACTCTGTGAGGTAGGTTGGGCTGAGAGTCTGTGACTGGCCCAAGGTCACCCAGTGAGCTTCTATGGCAGACTGGGGACTAGAACCTGGATCTCCTGACTCCCACTCCAACACTCTAGCCACTACATTACACTAATATCATCATAATCATCACAGTTAAAATTTGGACTAGACCACAGACCACCCAGTTGCAGTCCAAACTGGATATCAATTAGGTTCTCAGCAGACTCCAGAATCATATAGAATTGTTACGTGCCAAAGGCTGGTAGCCTTAGCCCTTGCTAGATTGTTTACACTACAAAGGAAGCCCACCCTGCACTCCCCAACTTGTTACTCACCAGAGATGGAGTGGATAGCTGAGATAGTTCCATTTATTACACTGAATGCCAGATCAGCAACTGAAAGTCTGGCCGCTGCCATGTACATGTGGTGTATCCAGGAAAGACAACTATTATCCATACCGAAGGGTTTTCATGGTTTTCAAGTTGATTGGGCATCCTATGCAAGCCTAGCAGTATTCTGTCCCTTAGAACCTCCTTCAGGACTGCAAATTTATACATTCTGGTCTACCTTCCACACTAGCGAATAATACTGCATGCGACAGTGAGGGGGCTGGGAGGAAGGCCTTGTTGGTGGTATGACTCTTGCAACAGGAAGTAGTGATGATGTCAGCCTCATGTGCCAGGGCCTGGAGACCAGATTAGTTTTCCAGTTGTAGATGTTCAGTAAATTGATGTGGTTACACCACATCATTTCCATAACATATTTTGAAGGGCACTAAGAAGCATTTGTTGAATATATATGAAGATCTGTTTTATATTTTTATTTAAATATTAAATAAAATAAATGGATATTATTTATAGAATACTATAAAGAGAAAGGTGAGTAAGTAGATTTGGGGACAGGTCAGGCAGATGGAGCTGCAAGCAGTTTTTGTGGACCAGCGTCCCACTTAGAGACTCATTGAACAAGGTTAAAATGATTAGTGGACTTGATACCTGCCCATTAATCAACGTAAATTCTTCGATAAAACTGAACAAGTCAGAATTCATAGGCCAACTTCCAGGAGCTTTGAGACGTAGCTCTGATTTACCTCCACAATGTATCTGCCTTTGTTTTTTGTTTTTTAAAAAAAGTTTTCTATTTGTATATGCGAATCATGCTTAAATTAGAAAACAGAACTATTTCCAAGCTGGAGAGGGGGGGAGAAGGAGGGGCGGATTTCAGCATAGGAAATCTTGGACCATTTCCCCCTTGACAACTAAGATCAGGATTACATCCAGAATACACAACCACTGAAAGCAGTTTCATATGTAAGGATAGCTTCCTTTTAGCCAGCTGCTGGAGAAAAAAGAACCTCATCTTCTTGCTCTATGCTTTAACCAACAATGGGAGCCCACGTGTACATGGGGTTTTGGAATGCAACCAAGTTTACTTTAAAGTGCCACAAATTAAGTCTTACATAATTTATGATATCACACAACAAACACACATTCTCAAGGGGGGAAATTAGTTGGCTCAATAACGCCATATAGCTTTCTTCAAGAACCAAATTTGCTGCACAACTAATTGGCAAATTACTGAGTTATCAGCTCTGGATTTTGTTGGGGGGAGGGCAGGGAGTAAAAGAACAGACACAGATTACATGAAAGTCTTTTATTATAGGCTTCTTACAGAAGTTATCAGTAAAAGGTATTAAACATTTACCACACTAATTACTGAATGTAATTCAAAGCCAGTTGGGGTTAAAGAAACTGGAAAGGAAATACAGCGGAAAACTCTGTAGACCACCTTCATTTACTAGTAGTTATAATTTCATTAAGAAACCAGAACTCATAAAGGTGTTTGATTTATTATTTATTATTTAATGTTGATTTTAATATTGTACTATATATATATATATATATATATATATATATGTTTGCGTGAAGATGTCTTTTATGCCTCAAATGTTTCGTAAACCACATTGGTTGGCCTCAGAAAGGCAGTATATAATTAGAATAAATAAATAAATAAATAAATGTGTAAGACTTAGCCAGCTAGAATGTAAATAGTATTCATTGTTGGAGCTGCAGAGTGTTTATTGGTCTCTCAGAGTCACAGAATTCATTCTGCAGTCCTGTCTGTCAGATCTGTGGGATGATTATTCCTTTTTTACCTATGAAAAGTGATGCTGAAAGATAAGAGATTTCTGCAGGCTTGTTGTTTGGCAAGCCAGAATTTGTATTAAGGTCTCTGTAAGCTACTCTCTCCCCAAAACTGGTGAGTTGTTGTTTTTCCATTGTAAATATTATATTAAAATTAGGCTGAGTATTCAAAAATGGAAGGCTATTCAAAAGGGAGCTACACACACTCACACACACACGAAAGAGGAAGAAAGTGGCAAGGGAATGGATATGAATAATATATTTCCTGTGGACGTTTCTAGCCAGTAGTTGCAAAACATCTCAAGGTTTTTCAAGAATCCATCAGATGACTTCTGAGGTGAGCAAGGAATTGTTAAAATATAAGTTAGGGGTGTGCACACCAAAAAATATCGTCGTTTATCGTTATCATCATTTCGGACCAAAAAAATTATCATCTTCATTCATATTGTAGGTGAACCGTATCATCTTCACAATAATTATCGTGAAAAAACGATATTTTTTGCAGACCTATTTTTAAAGAAGAAAATGCCTATAACCTGTATTTTAAAAGTTAGAGGCTTGAAACTTGGTCACAGTGTTTATGGGGTATGCCTAAGTATGTGTATGAAATTTGAGATCGATCCCTCCAACCCTCAATTTTATATGAAGTTTTTACAGATCGTTTCCGTTCTGACAGGTCTGAATGAACGCACGTAGCGAGCTGTCATTCTGATCTGTCAGAACTGAAATGATCTTTAATAAATTCATATAAAATTGAGGGTTGGAGGGATTGATCTCAAATTTGGCACATATGTGTAGCATATGAATTTATTAAAGATTGTTTCAGTTCTGACAGATCAGAATAACAGCTCGCCACGTGCGTTCATTCAGACCTGTCAGAACGGAAACAATCTTTAAAAAATTCATTTAAAATCGAGGGTTGGAGGGATCGATCTCAAATTTCATACACATACTTAGGCATACCCCATAAGCACTGTGACCAAGTTTCAAGCCTCTAACTTTTAAAATACAGAAGGTATAGGTATATTTATATAACAGTCCAATATAACGATAAAATCGCCCAAAAATTATCGTCGCCGATGATTATTGTAGGTTTTTCTATCGTATCGTCATTGTTAAACACATGCACGATAATGACCTTATCATATAGTTATCGTACATTTTAACGATATGATACACATCCCTAATATAAGTTATGGATGGTAAGCAATAGAGGGGATTTGTATAACTTCAAAAACGGGTACTAGTTTAAACGTGAAGAAGACTTAGCTGGGTATACCAAGGGTATACCTTAGAAGGGTGTATCCTCCTTAGAGCCTTAGTTTCCATGGGTGCTACAGAATCAGTTCTGAAGTCCACACCTGTCAAAGTGGGTTGAAAATGTTTGGATTGTGGCTTGCTGCAGGAAACCTCTAAGGTCAAAGTATAGAGCTTTCCCTATCCATGAGATAAGGTACTTGTGGTCTTATCAGTGAGAAATCTTAATTTACTGTGATCTTCTATGATGTCAAGTGCTAGACTACTCCTGTAGGCTTTTCTCAGAAAGGTATGGGTGACTGTTTTCTCCACTTCCTTGTGTCAGAGCCCCTGAGATGCGTATTGATTTGAAACCTAATATGAACAGAGAGAATAAGAAATGTAGCCTCACAGTGTGTACTGTTGGAGTATTATACTCCCTACATTCTCTGTAACACCCAACAAAAAACAAAAACAAAGCACCATCCTCTTTCATCAGTGCAGTACATTCATGATTCAAGAGAGGATTTGTAGTGCAATTAAAGAACATTAATAGAAACATTAGCAAATGCCATAACTGTTTCTCCTTGACATGGTAGCAGTGATTCACAGCACAAAAAGACAGGGAAACAATAAAAGATTATCAAGATTATCCATAGGAGTAGAAAGAAGGGTTTGATTGTATTTATCTAAAACTTTAAGGCTTTTAAAGGGTTCATTCTGACCTTTACATGCATATTTAACTGTTCTTTAGATAATGCAGCAATTATTGTGCAGTCTAAGTAGATTATCCTTTGTTTATATTTGAGATTACAGAGTTGGGAGGGGGTTGCCGTATTTTAAAGACCTAACACTGACAGTTTCTGAATCAGCATTCATATTACACTGTTCTGCATCTTTCACAAGTAGCTACGGAAATTATTTCTTTGCTAGGTCATATATTTCTGACCTGGGGGGGGGGGGGACGACACACACCAAAGACCAGTTTTCACTATATCCATCCCCTTCTTATTGGATTCTTATGATGGGTAGCTTCTCTGACTATTCATAAGAAAACAGAAGGAAGATCAAAGCATAAAGTGACAGAATATGTAACAATATTATATATACAAATATTAGCAAACATATTGTAACTGCACATATACAAGTGGACCCCCACAACAAAATGGTTTAGGTGTGTTACTGGAGCCTATGACTGATGGTATGGGAAAAAACAAAAACAAAAGATAACATCAAAGAGAGGAATCCCTGTTCTAACTTCTGTCTTACTTCATGTGCATTTTTAAAACCTTTTAAGAGTGCAACTCCATTGTAAGTCAATGGAGCATGAGGCTTCTGCATGCAACTGAATACTTGGTTTGGCTTCAGAAGAGCACTGAGAGGGCAATTTACTTGTAATCTTATCCATAGCCTGCAATATTAACACTGGACTACATTGCAGGGCTGCTGTAAACTTCTCTCTCTCTCTCTCTCTCTCTCTCTCTCAGCAAAGGTCTCCAATTTGAGGTAGGGGTAATAACAGTGAAGTACACTTCAGCTCAACTGGCAATTTGGGGATGAAAGCAATTGATAAAAAAATACATGATCATTGTAAATTACTTTCTCAGCTTCAGCCCAGCACATAATCTGCAGTACAGCTTTAACACCTCTGGACCTGCAGGGTTGTTGTAAGCCCATGGTCCTGCAGCATTCAGTGTGAGCTACACTGCAGGTCTGTTATGTCAGCCTTTTTCAGACATCGCCTATTCCAACCTGCAATATGTGGGCAATGAACACTATTTGCTTTACAATTTGCATCAGCCATGTGGATTAGACATTTGTACAAACGTGAAAATCCTAAGTATTTAAAGTCCTTTCTGATTCCCAATTACAAGCCAGCTATTCAGCCTTTGCATAGACCTATTGTTCCATGGCTCTACTGATGTCTTGATATTATGAATTGTATTATGTGCTGCCCTTGGAATGGGATTCAAAAGCCTATCCCCAAAACCTAGCTCAAGAATAAACATCATCCAGCCGAGGGTACCACCTCAGCATCCATTCCTAATTGGGTTGTGTCCTTCTGGAGGGGGCTGTAACCTGCCTCCAGACTTGGAGCCACTCAGTCAATGTTGACCAGGATACAACCATCCTGTAAATCTGTGACATTTGGTAAAAGTATGTTGACTACTGCAAATGGAACATTTGTGGTGTTATCAGCATTGGGCTCTGGTGCAAGAATCCCACAGGTTGAATGCCCACAAAGTAGTTGAATTGAATCCCCTGCCCAGCGCTCAGCCCAGGAGCCTAGGCAAGGTCTGCAGGATCTGTCCCCTGTGGGATCTATCACCAAATCCAGTCCCTGCCAAAAACGTAAGCTGCAGCCACAAATCCTGGTCTTTAAGATTTCCATGAGTGGAAGGGTCGAAAGGCCGCTCTTATATGAATTGCCTTGTCGTAGGCCAGCCTAGCCCCACCCTAAATTCCATATCTGTCCGGTATTTTATATCAAAAAGTTTAATGAAGGCCCATCTGTGTTCTGGGAATTTCTATTGCAGGATGCTCCTACATCAGGAATCCTGGCAGACAATTAGCCCATATACGAGCAACTGCTTGCTCCTAACCTCCTTGTGTTCTTGATGACCCTATCCCTTGCATTGGTTCACAAACAGAGGGAGAAAGACATAAATGAACTTGCCCTACATAAACTTTCCTCTGGTGGCAAGTGCAGGAGGAGTGGAAGTTGCTCATGTTGGGATAGTGTCAGCATCAGCTTTGGCATATTGTTCCTGCCCACCAATAGGTGTGCAATGGCCAGCTAGCCGTGCCACACACATGCGCTGGCAGCTGCCACCAATGAAAACCTGACATGCTGATGGCATGGCTAGTGGCAGAACTAATGCTTCTTCTTGTTCAGACACTCCTATAGAGGTAAGGGATTCCCTGGCATTGGTGTGTAATTGCAGCGGAATGTGCTGTGTTGGTGATAGGCATAGTGCCTGTGTCATCTGAAAGTCCCCTTGGGGAGGAGCGAAGGCAATTAAAACTCAACAACAGTGTTCCATATGGGGCCCCATTCCCATGCATGGGTAGTGGGCCTCTGACCCTTCTCACCATGTTCCGAGATTACTGTGCTTGAACTTTCAAATACGGTCATGTGCCTCAGATGGGCATGTGAGTATTGCTGTCACAGGGGTCTGCTTCCAATGGGTGTTACTGCTGCTGCCTTGGGAGTGGAACTCCTGGAGGCTCCTACAAGCAGGCTGAAAAATATGATAACATGTCATGCCACACTTGCAATTTAGTTTGATGTAACCATCCCGGTCTCATTGTCACAGCATCAAATCATGCCAGGAATGACAAAATACTGATTCCTAGAAAATTGGATATGAGAAGCCGATACAATCTTACATTCCCAGCACAAACAAGGCTCATAACCACTTAGCTCCAGCAGGTGACCCCAGAATATGCCCCACAAGCATATCCCGGGATCCCTCTCCACAGATCACAAGCTGGATATGAGCCAACAGTGTGATGTGGCTGCAAAACATGCAAATACCATTCTGGGAAACATCAATAGAAGTATAGTCTACAAATTGCACAGGGTAGTGATCTCCCCCATTCAGCTCTGGTTAAGCCTACTCTTGAGTATTGTGTCCAGTTCTGGGCACACCTCCAGAAGCATGCAGACAATCTGGAGGGAGTTCGAAGGAGGGCAATGAGGAGGATCGGGGGACTAGAGACAAAGCCCCATGAGGACACTGAAAGGACTGGACACATTTCGCTTTGAGAAAAGAAGACTGAGGGGAGGCATGCTAGCATTCTTCAATACTTGAAAGGTTTGCATGGGGAGGAGGTCCAGGATATTTTTTTGAATTATCCCAGAATGCCGGACATGGAATAATGGGCTCCAATACAGGAAGCCAGATTCCACTGGACATCAGGAAAAAATTCCTGACCGCTAGACCAGTATGAAAATGGAACCAACGATCTAGGGAGGTTGTGGGCTCTCTCACACCAGAGGCATTCCAGAGGTATCTGGACTGCCCTCTGTCAGGGATGCTTTAAGGTGGATTCTTACATCAAGCAAGGGGGTTGGACTCCATGGCCTATAGGCCTCTTCCAACTCTACTATTCCATGATCTCTCGCCTTGTCTTTCTCAGGGGGCATAGCTGTGAATATTGTTAACCAGAAAACTCCCTATCCTCAAAGCATCTGGGTCACCAACAAGGTGCCTTTATCCATTAACCTGGGACATTACCTTATCCTGGGTTAGGCCCTTAATCCAACTAGCCCAGTATTAGACTATTGGTCCCTTGAGCCCAGTATTGTTGACACCGAGTGGCAAAACTCTACAGGGATTCAGGCAGGATTCCTTTCTAGCCCAACCAGAAGATGGGAGGGAGGAATCAATCTCAAGAGAGTTTACGGGGTGGATATAAATCCAGGGCCCCAAAATGCAAAGCAGGGGCTCTGCTCATTTAGCCATGCCCCTTATGAGGCATGCGGGAAGGGGGAGAGGCAGAATGGGCTTAGTTGCCAAGCACTTTCCAGTTAAGGCTGCACAAAATTAATGATAGAACTGGGCATAAAAGGCCCGACACCACCTTGCCTCTGGAGAAGCTCAGGCTTGCATCCCATCCCCCCAGGAAGGAAAAGGCTCTACTGGCCTTTCCCTCAAGCTCGGCGGCGTCCGTGTTCTCGCTCCCCAGGAACCGGCTGTAGTTACAAACATCAGGCTGCTGCTTCCGCCACCTTCCTTTAACCCCCCTCCCTTCACTCCAAACTGTGTGAGAGAGGGTATAAGCTGTTCCGCCTCCTGCCTGGCCTTCTTTGAGACTTTTTTTCCTGCGCTGCTGCTGGAAAAGATGCTCCAGCTGCAGCTGGAAGACCTCCTGGCCTCACACGCCTCGCCGGGCACCTTGCCACGCACATGCTGCAGCCACTATCCCCTCCGGTGCTGGAGAAGCAGCCTGTTGAAATTGGGAGGCCTCCTGGCCTCGTGTACTTCTCTAGGCCACTCGCCCCGTCGCGTGTGTCCCCGCAGCCCAGCCGGGATTTGAGGAGGGCAAGGAATGCAGCCAGAAACTGCCTCCGTGCTCCTCCACCCACTGATTGCCAGGTAAGCTGCTCTAGAGTAGCCACCCAGCTCATGGCATCTTCTGACTCCGAAGTCCTCTCCTCCAGCTGCGCTTCGAAAAGCCTGGAAGGCTGGGCGCAGCTGCCTTAAATACGCGCAGCCACCCAACCCCCAGCTCAGTGACACCAAAAATGCCCCAATGGGGAGAGAGCACATCTCTACTTCCCCTGCCTGTAATTACCTCCCCGTGGCCAGTGCCAGGACGTGGGGGAAGGGCATTTATCTTTAAAAGGGAAGGCATGCTGACCCTGGCGATTACAGAATGCTTAGCTTGATTTCCGTACCTGGAAGATATTAAGGCTGGTAATAAAACAATCACATTAGAAGCTCCTAGTGGACAGTAAAGTGCTTATGATCAAAGTGGCTTTTTAAAAAAGAAATCATGAAAAACCAATTTAGTTTATTCTTGGATAAAGTAAATTGATTAATGGACAAGGGGAACATACTCAAAATAATCAATCTAGGCTTAAACATAGATATTTGCACAGTCCTGTATTACCACCAACCTAAGATATTTCTAGAAATGTGTAAATGAATATATCACAATAAAAAGGGCAAGCAGTTGGTTAAAAGAAATATGCTCAGGAATAAATTTTAATGGCTAGACCTCATAATGGAAAGTTATCCAGCAGCGTTCTGCAGGCATTGAATCTGGTGTGTGTTGACATTTTCATTGGTGATTTGGAAAAAGTATGCAGAAGGTAAACATGCTCACAAGAAATAAATATATTCCTAATTAGGTACATATACCAAAACGCATGCAATATTTGTACATAGAAATCTGAACTGCAACAAGAAGGTTAACACTATAGTTAAGCTTTATGATTATAAAGTGGGGTCAACTTATACCATAATTGATTATTACCACACTATATGAATGTATAATTTCAGGGACTCTATGGGAGAGTTATCTATTAGCTCATTTCCCAAGGAAAGCTTAATCATGTGCATGCCATTTCTAATATTGACTTACAATCTCATATTGTGAAATGGTCCCATAGGCTATATTGTGCAAAATGGTGGTGATGGAGGTGGTTGTTACATAAATGTCCCCAAACAGTCTGAATTCATTTGTTAGGACCACACCCAGAACAAGAATGAAATGCTCATAGCACCCTCAGGACTCAGGGTGTTAGGAGCATTTGTGTACCTTTGGTAAGCAAATATTACAAACAGCTGGTTGCCCTGGCTTTTCCCAGTTGTTTCTCTTTCATTTTACCTGCCATGTCTCTCTTCCCTAATACGGTGTATCTACCTTTTGATAGAAAACTTGAAGGTATGGCCTGTGTGTTTTTACACCTTTTGTACAACACCTAGCACTTTCAGCTGCTTTACTGTTATTAAAAAAACAAACAATATGTGTTTTGCTGTGTCGTGTGGTAAGGCACCTGGACTTGCTGCAAATAACTTCTCTGGCTTCATACTCTCAGGCCTCAGGTTGATTCCAGTCACCCAGGTGGTCTATGGATTCCCCTGACCTCTAGGAATAGAAAGACTTTCAGGTAAATTTGGGACTTTTCATGGGCAAAATGTTTGTGTGCACACGTGTTCTCTGCTTGCCTGCCACATGCAAGGTTTTCTCTGAGACCTAGATCTCAGTGATTCGGATCTTCAAATTCAAGTTCTGTGTTTTTTTTCCTTGAGGCTGCTTAAAGCTCACTATCCAACACGTGGTAGTAGGGACCCTATCCTGTGTCAAATATATGTTCGGCAGGCAAACAATTTCCATTTTCAGAGCTGTCAATCCAGTACTGTTCGTAAACACTAAATTTGCTAATTAAAATGGAAATTCAGTGCCTCCACACACAGAAGGTAAATACCCAGAAAATAGTTTGCAGTTTCTGTGACCCATTTTACAGGAAAACAATGACTCCATGTGAAGTAGATCTTCAGTATTTCTGTCATGGTGATTAATGTAATTGGAGAAATATGCCTGAGCCTTGCCTAAGGAAGAAGCAAGTACAACCTTAATGAGTTTCCTTGATACTGCAACTAGCTTAAATAAAATTTGAACACAATTAAGCTTATTCAAATATAAGAGTAAATCAGAATGTCATTAACTATTGTTCAGAGCACCAGAGTGTAAAGAATATGCTTTTATGTTTGCGGCCGTATGGGGAGGGGGGAAACCATGCACTTTTAACATTGAAGGTCTGGGACAGAAGGCCACCAAAGGAAAGAGAGTGAAATAGTAGTTAAAAATAGCTGCTGTAGTACAGAATGACTTTTATGCATAATAAAAGAACACATGTGATTTTGCATGTAGGACAGACAGAACACCTGGGAAGACTGGCTTTCTACACAAAACAATGAAAAATGAGTTACTTGCAGAGTCATTTGCTAGAATGGGCGAACTCAGCTCCAGCCTTGTAACTGACAGCATGAGGGCGAACAGCACTGTTCAGCTGCCCTCTTGAATTTATTGCAGCTGCCTAGGCACAAGCTGTCCACCACCCTTGCTGTCAGCTGATAAGGAAGGACTAACACCTCATTTTCTGCACTCTATAAAATATGACAAGTGAATCAACACTGGTAGCACTAATCGGTGCTCTGTCTGGAAGTCTCAACACGTCAAGTGACCCATTTTCAAAGAAGTCATTGAAGATGTGCTCTCATGGGACTTGACAGCACACTAAACAGGAAGTGCATGGGACTCACCCTTCACCTAGTAAGCTGGTACACTTCACTCTGTTGTTATAATCAGGAAGCTAGGTGTGCCAGAGACAGCACAACTATATGGAACCATGAGGAGGAAATCTTAGTCACGGTGGTAAAAATATAATAACCAATGAAATAACTATTTGCTGCCTTTCTATGGTACCACAATGTCTGCCTCTTCTCCCTCCTGGGGTTGGGGGGGAGGGCAGCCTTGAATTATGTGGCACCCCCATGGGATACCACAATTTAAAAAACCACACACACACAATGGCAAGAATGATTCTACTTTCTATCTGTACTGTTACTCTACCTTGTACGTCATTCATTCCAATGACCCTCCTTTCTACCCTCATAATATGTTAGGTTTGTGAAACAGCCAAGCTGGGAAGAACCAATGTAGAAAACCAGATGCAAAACTCTTTTGACGAGTGTGAAGGCTGGTACCCACCGCTCCAAAGGGAGGGGGGAAAGTATCAGGGTCTGCAATGCTTAGTGGAAGATTAGACAATTAACTGTAGTGCCAGATTTGGGAGGAAACAGAGCAGTGAACTCTTAAGCCACAACATCTCCCCCTTTTATGGCACTGTGTAATTTGTTTCCAGATGCATTATTTTCAGCCAGGTTAGACATTCTGCCAGATCACATTTGTACTGCTGGTAAGCATGTTTGGTTGGTTGGTTGGTTTGGTTTGGGTTTTTACAGTTGTTATAATGAAAAACAAGAGGGTGTATTCCTAGAGCAACAAGATAAAGAAGGAGGAAAACCTCTTAGATGGGACTGATTATCTGACCCAGCTGCACAAATATTGACCCACTAAGCCAAACATGGTCCACCAGCCATGTCATTGAGAGCCACCTTAATTTTGCAGTTCCAAGCATGCACTACAAACATGGGAGTTATCAAGCCCCTGGTGGGCCACAGTATATGTATACTATGCTGTGTTCAGCATTGCAGACCACAAATTTGTGCATATCGTAATATACCCACTTCTGTGTTGTCTATACATAAAACATTTGCAGAAAGTACTTTGAAGTAAATATTTATATGTACAACCTTTTATCTATCTATACACACACACACACACATAAGATAGACATACATATGTTATCTTAAAGAAGGATCTTTGATGAACCAACAAAACTTGTAACTACAGGGTGCTTGGCATCAACTACAAGAGGAGGATATGACCATGATGCCTATTTATACTCATATTTAACACATCAGCTTGGACATTGCTGGTCAGCAGAGTACTAAACTAGAAAACAGACCAATGGTACAGCCATCTAAAAGATTATGTGTGGTATCCAATGACAGCTTTACGCTAGTGGAAAGTACTTCCACTTGCACAAGTGAAGACATACAATTTGTGTCGATTTCTCCATGCCTTCTGCAGCTCTTTGTGGCATATTCTATATTGGTCCCCCAAGTCCCAGGGCCATCTTTTCAGGAGGTGCAGGGGAGACGCAATGAGTATGGGGGGGATTGGTGAAAATTGTATGAGCAGGAGCATTACACTAACACAAGGCCACCATGGGTTACATCCCTATCTAATGTTCCTTTGCATTTTCCTTTGACGGTTGTGATTCACCAGATTTTAAAGAAACGGGTGTTTTGTTTTTGTTTTGTTTTTAGTGAGATGTCCTATAACACCAAGGTCAGGGTTTAGGGGTGGTGTGCAGAACATTATGGCCATGTTTTGGGTAGAGTGAATACAATTCCTGGGCAGATGGAAGGCTTGCAGGATATTCTAGTCCTGATCACATTATGATCATTTCTCATATTTAGGGCTCCATTTACAATGGTGCTGCCATCTTAATAGTTTGCCTTTCTGCAGTTTACGCACCATAAAGTATGGCTGCCTGCATTCCTCCTATGTGTTTCAAACTGTGAGCAGCAAGCAGCTGATGAACAAAAATGCTGGCTACAAACCAGATGGCAGATGCTAATGTTCCTCTTGCAAACAAATTATGAGGTCAGAGCGTTTCTGGCTATGCACATTATACCAAAAGGCAATATTTGAGTTTGATGGCACAGCAATGATTGTAAACCATGATTCTGCATTTATTCTAAACATGAGGGGAGGCTCCATGCTGAACCAATGAGAAGAATGAACAGAGTTTTAAGATTCTCCTGAAAATTGAATCAGTTTATGAAATGACTAGAATTAAAACAGATATTTTTACATTTACCAAAAGTGTCAGATCACAATTCGGTCAAAATTAACCATTTTTATTATGCCCCGTTTTTATCAATATGAGATCTTTTAACAGCATCACATTACTGCTGTATTCAACAAAATATAAAGCGATTGTGTCCAAAGTTGTTTCACAACATGGCTGTAATAGAAATAAACAAGAATATCAGTACATAAGAAAATCTCTGCTAGATACTATCAAAGCCTATTTAGTCCAATTTTTAGAGGGGCCAACCTGATGACTTTGGAAAGCCCACAGAGAGGACATGAGTGTTATAACACCATCCTACTTGGATTCCCAAGCAGCTGGCATTTAGAAAGATACTGGTTCTGATACTGGAGGTAATGCATGATCATCATAATGAGTAGCCATTGATAAGCCTTATCTCCATGAATTTACCTAATTTCCTTTTAAAGCCATCCAAGTCGGTAGCTTCAAAGCTATGTAATGGCCATCACTACATCTTGTGGTAGTGAATTCCATAGTTGAACTATGTGTTGTGTGGAAAAAAAGTGCTTCCTTTTATCTGTCCTTGTGTCGAGTTACTTAATTTATAGGAGCCTGATTGATTTGGTTCCCTCCTAAAACTAAGTTCGAGGGCGATGAAAATGATATAAATCACAAATAGATCAGATTAACAGTTTATTAAATAAAGATGATATATGGAGGTAGAAACAATAAACAAAAAAAGCTCACATCTCTTCAGGGTACAATGCAGTTGTCCACCAGGTTGTTTGTCTGGGTCCCCAAGATATACGGAACACCTCTCCTCAGGGCCGAAGCAGATACTCCAGGCCAGTTTGCGACTCCTCCTGAAGTGAGACTGACTAAATCCCTTTCTTCTCAAATTTATATAGCTCTTTAAGTCATTCTGCACTGGGAATTTAATGAGCTGCCTTTAGAGACCCAAACTTTCTCAGGTGAAAGGAAGAAGCGCCCCAGGTTAAAGGATGAGGTAATGAACAACACCCTTATCACTGAGAGTAGAGGCAAAAAGATATGGAGCTACAGCTGCCTGGCACTAATTGGTGAGATAATGGGAAAGGTCAGAAAGCTTTGCTACTGAAGAAGCCTACTTTGGCTACCTGAAGCCTTCTAAAAGTTGGTCACTACACTTGACTATACTAGCTTCTATCTGTGCATATACAATCTTCTATCTATCTATCTATCTATCTATCTATTGGACAGACCTGTGAGAACTCACTAAGCAGACTCGCCATTTCTTCTGGTCAAAACCACTACAGTCCTGATTCTCCCATCATTAAACTTCATTGAAACACCCCAGGTTCCACTATTATAAGAGAAGATAGGATTTTTATGTATCCATTTTTCCACACCATGCATAATTTTATACACATCTATCATGTTTCACCTTATTTGCTTTTTTTCTTCACTAAACAGCCCCAAATGAGTAACCTTGGCCCTTTCCACACCAGGCAAAATGCTTAGGATGGACCCTGGCTGTTCCCTGTGAGTCCGCATGATGCACAGGGAGTACCAGGGGTGAGGGGGCACGGGATTTTTCCTGGTTCCCCGGAACCAGAAAAATCCTGAATTTTTCCGCAGTCCCAGGAAGTTCCCAGGACCGTGGAAGATGTGGCTGCCCGCCCCAGTGCTGCCGCGCTTACATGCGAGTAAGCGCAGCAGCACCAATGGCCATGGAGCCACACCGCACAGCTCTGAGGCCATCAGGAGATGGGGAGAACCAAAATCGCCATCCACAGGATGGCAGGGGGACGCGCGATCTCATGTGGCTTTTTTTATATATATACTTCCTATTGCACTGGAGCACAGGAGTGCTTTTCTCCATATAAAAAACAAACCAAAATGGCAGATGTGACTTCCAATGGCCTGGTAGCATCCCGGGCCGTTGCATGTGGCTTGAGAGTGACGATCCCTAAAGTGGCTACTTCCAGGATCGCCCGGTCCCCGCCCTCTACACCCCTATTGTGTGGAAAGGGCCCTTGTCTCATAGGGGAGTACCTCTATCCCCTTTATCATTTTGGTTGCCCTTCGCTGCACCTTTTCCAACTCAACAGTATTCTTTTTGTGGCTCAGTAACCAGAGCTGTCAACAGTATTCCACAGATTTGTATGAAGGCTTATATTATTGGTGATCATATTTTTGATTCCTTTCCTAATAAGTTCCAATATGGAATTCTCCTTGTTTTACAATGGGTGCATACTGGGTCAATATTTTTATTGAGTTATCCACCATAACCCGAAGGTCTCTTTCTTGGTGAGTTACTGTCTTCCCACACCCTGTCAGTGTGCATCATTTTTCACTTGCTTACATTGAACCACATCTGTCAGTTTAATGCCCATTCCCCTAGTTTGGAGAGATCCCTTTGGAGCATTTCACAGTCCCTTTTTGTTTTCACCACCCTGAATATTCAGTGTCATCATGTACCAGATTGAAGAAGGCTGTCCTAGGCTAGATCTACACTAGTGCTTTTCATCGGGATTGAAGTGCACTGATAACTGCTAGGCATGCATTCTGTATACCGCTTTTCTAGTGTTATTTTTCACTTTTTATTCCATATTATCCAAAATACTGCAACAGATGTCATGGTGTGTGCTGTGAGGTAGAAATGCACAAGAGGGATATAGCATCACCATGATTGGACCTTATTGATATGACACAAGGTGTACATCTGGCCCTAGTCTCACTAAAACCACGTTTCCTCTCAGCCCTTCCATGTGATCAGTTTACAAGCTCTACTGAAGATGTGTTCAATATTGCAATCCAGGCCGTTTATAGTTTCACCACTAAAACTTATGAACAATGTCCTAGTTCATAAATAATGCCTTATCAATATGAAAGTAGTTCAAGGAACTAAAAAGGGGACTTTATATAAAGATTACTATTTTGCCCATTATCCCTGAGATAACGCTTCCACATGTGTGCTCAGAGTATACTTCTGGTGTCTCTGATAACTACATCTGGTAGCACTACTACAACCTACAATACTCCACATTAAACCCAATACTGTTTTTTTAAAACATTAAACAATTTATCTTTTGAGATCATGGATGCACATAGCACTTGGCAGACAGAATGATCTTCATGACCCCAAGAGAGTTTTTCAATCTAGTACATTTTTGATACAAACTTTATGAAATATACAGCCTTGATTAAAAAAAAGCTGATACCATGCAGCTAGAAATATGCTTTAGATGTTCAGTTAAACGTTTCCTTGTAAAGATAAGCAAAAGCCTGAAATCCCCACTTCCACCCAGCCTAAAAATTAATCTGCTTCTAGAAGCTTTGGCTTAGTTTCTTACATAAAAAGTTGTGCAAAATCTGGATTTAATTCCTCCAAACTTGCCACTAACTTGTACTTTGGCTGCAGCATTTTCTACTGTGCTTTTCCTTCTGCTTTCAAGCTCTTGCTTTCATCCTCTAAAAATGCTTCAAGCTGCACACCTGTTAAAATGGAGTACTTGAATTCATGCTGATTTAGCCCACGATCCTTGATTCCATAAGCAGGCAGTGCATACAGGTTTTTGTACATTTAACTTTAGGGTGACCATATGAAAAGGAGGACTTGGCTCCTACATCTTTAGCAGTTGTATAGGAAAGGGAATTTCAACAGGTGTCATTTGTATGCATGTAGCACCTGGTATAATTCCCTCTTCATCACAACAGTAAAGCTGTAGGAGCCCTGCCCTCTGTTGTATCTGTTCATGCTAGTATTGCACCTGCAGATAGAGTGAACAGATACAAAAGAGGGCAGAGCTCCTTCAGCTTTAATTGTTGTGATGAAGAGGGAATTTCACCAGGTGCTGCATGCATTGAAATGACACCTGCTGGTATTCCCATTTCTATTTATTTGTTTATTTATTTATTACATTTGTATACCGCCCCATAGCCGAAGCTGTCTGGGCGGTTTACATAGGATTACAAACTATTAAAAACAATATACATTAAAGATACAGGAGCCCTGTGTTCCTTGCCATATGGTCACTCTAATTTAATATTGTCTAATATTGATATGAAGAGAAGGATAAATGGGCAAGGGGTGATTAAAGGCCTGAGAAAGTCATAATTCTTGGTTTAATTAAGGTACTGTGCAGCCCCCATCCAACCATCACAGGGTAATCATATGGCTAGTGACTGGCAGGAATCACATAGAGGCATTAATTGGGAACTTCCATGTTTAGAGGCACCATACACTGAATGCCAGTGAAGTGGGGTGAAGTTGGGGGGCAACTGCAGAGGAGGCCAATTGTCTTCTCCTGTTTGCACACTTCCAGGAAGCATCTTAGTGGACCCTCTAGACTAGATGAACCCTCTTGTTATGTATCTCCTATACCACGCCAATAGCTGCATGCACTGTATTTCACAGCAGGTCAAAAAAGGGTCATATGGTTACATAAAAGAAACTAGCAAGTTGCTAAGAACCAAATCAGATCTCTAAGCAACCAATTGATTCCACCCATATCTTTGCCTGCAATGTGAAAGTGGGTGGGAGGGGCAGGGGGGATGTTAAATATACTCTGCTCTGTCAACAACAAGCCTTAATCATGATGTACTTTTATTTTCTTCTTTTGTTTGTATTTGGTGGGGGGGGAAGGCCTGTGCAGTTGTGTAGATTGTAGCGGACGCATGTATACGCCTGATATTTTGGTGCCAATTTATGGAATCAGGCAGAGTAGACTATTGGGGATGTGCGTCTACATCTAGAAGCTCTTTCAGCCCACAGGCCAGATCCAATTTCAGGGAAGCTCTTGGGAACTGCATTCCCATGGTGGGTGAAACTAAACGGAAAGGGGGTGAGACCAAAATAGAAAACATGCAAAAATGCCCCCATATTTTAGATTAAAGCTCTCATTGCCACTAACCAAGCCTTAGGAGAGGCATTTCAACCTTTTAGAATGGGGAAAACTGCACAAAATATGGGAAACCACCAAATGTTCAGTGGCTGGGGGAAACAGAGAATGGCCAAGGGAAGGGTGTGTGGCTATCTGGGGATCCTAGGAGGGCTGGATTTGTCCTCCAGGCCTGCGGTTTCCCACCCCTTTACCTAGACACTGTTCTAACAGGCTGGATGCTCTGGCCATGTCATATTTAATAGGATTCCACAGCACCAAGGGAGTAGAAACAGAACTATAATTTATCATCACATATGACGACAGAATTGATGGAGATGGAGCAGAGTCTTCAGTATGGTGGCTCCCTGTCTGTGGAACTCTTTCCCTTTGGAAGGAAAGGCACCAACATTGTGTTGTTTTATTGGTATTCTGTTTAAAAAAAGAGAGAGAAATATATATATATATATATATATATATATATATATGATGTTTTATTCATTTTATCTTTTATTGTTCACCCCTCTGGAATCTGTTTATATGTGCAAATAAATAAATGTTGCAAACAAATAAATAAATAAATTCTGGTGCGCTCCAAACCTGACTATTCAACACAGGGTTCTAGAGTCTGGCAGTCTGCTACCTCTCAATATTTGGGACTTTCCACTAGGGGCGGCCAAACTCGGTGAGCGCTCGGCCCATGAGTGACTGCCCTGCTGCTGTTTTAGCCCACCCCCATGAACTGGGCCTTGCGAGCCCCCGCCAAGTGCTAATAAGGCTCCCAAGCACTCGGCGTCCACCCACGTTGGCCCGCTGTGCCAATGGCGGCCACCATTAATGTAACGGAGGGAAATGTAATGTACACTTTCCAGAACCCTTTCCCACTCCCGCCTGCTTCAATGAGAGCCTTCAAGGCCCTCTTAATGCAAGGCAAGGCACCCTTGCATTAAGAGGGCGTTTAAGGCCCCCATTGGAGCTGGGAGGGGGTAACAGTGCACTAATGGAATCTGTTTATAATTTATTTCTCCACAAACAGAAACTACAACTTTGAACTGCCTTTACAAAGTGTCCATTTCCCCCATCTGTAAAATGGGGCCGATGATACCCTACGTACCTTCTTTTACTGGAAATCAACAACTCTGAGGCCATTAGTTTCATTATAGCACATTACAGCTGTAAGCCTGACACATTTTCTTTCTCTGTTGAAGAATATTTCACTTTCACAATAACTGAGAAATGATCATAAAAAACCCTATTATTGGTAGTATTACTGCTACAACAGCAGTATCATTAAACTGGGCACCTGGTACTAACCAATATAGTTGATACTGTAAACCAGTTTCCCTTATCCTGGTTTTTTTTATGGTCAGTTGTAATTCTGGACAGGGATTTTTGATGTATCTAGGTATGGAGGAAAGATATGGAGGTGATTGTCTTTCACGAAGGTTGACTCCAGCTCTTATTGATATAGAGAAAAGCAAACATTTATGCTGCACAAGTAGTTAAATAATACACACCCTGAACAAAACTACTATTATATTTTGGGCTATTAGAAACGTGTGACTTGCTTTAGCATTTAGTATCTTCCCCTCCCATTTTTTTAAAAGAAATATATAAATAAAGCCACTGGTAATGGCTTGGTTTTGAATAGGAACTTGGCACACTCATTAATCACATCATATCAAACTAGTCCCACCCACCCTCCACTATACAAAGAGTTCTTCTTTGGCTCAGATTAAATATCAAACTGGAGAGGAACTCCTTATATCTCCACATTCGCTTAAGTGAATGAAGCTGAAGTGACAGTGGCCGTTTCTACACTGGCCTTGTGATGTGGGATTGCCCCTGGGTGGTCCCTGTGAGTCCAAATGATGCACAGGGACTCCTGGGGGCAGGGGGAATGGGCACGGGTTTTCCCCGGGATAAGGGATCTACGGGGAAATCCGATTCTTCCTGCCATTCCAGGAATGTCCCGAGACCACGGGAGATGTGGCTGCCTATCCCGCCTGGTGCCCACTTACTTGCAAGTAAGCAGGCACCAGAAATGGGCATGGGCTGCGTGGTGTGGATCCGTGCCCATCAAGGGAGGGGGGAAGCAAGTCCACCATCCCCAGGATGGTGGAGAGGGTGGGGTGGGGCAGTTTTGGGGGTAATTTTTTTAAAAAAACTGTTTTGTTGGAACGCAAGTGCGCTCTTCATGGATTGCCCAGAAAAAAAATGGTGGGCACAACGGCACAACGGCCCGGGAGGAAGCCGGGTCATCACAGTTCCCATGTACATTGCAGCGATGATCCCGGAAGCAGGTACTTCCGGGATTGTCCCCCCTCCGTCCCTCTTTACCCGTATGGTGTAGAAAGGACCAGTTGTGAAAGGAGCAGGGAGAGGGAGAGAGCTGACCTGGAGGCTATTGGGGGCTTGGAGAGGAGACAGAGGGAGGAATTCATGTTATATCTGATATGTGATTGGAGATAACAAGGGGATCCTTTTGCATGCCACTCCCTTCCCAATGGGAGGGGAGTAAGTAAGGGGAATCTCTTGTTATCTTCAATAAAAGGATTCCATCTCCCCAGCTTCCTTCCCAAGTACCACAAGGAGCCCAAACCTTTGCAAGCCAGATGGGGAAACTCTGTTGGTCAGATTAGGCCTGTCAGACTGAAGTTACCCATCCCTTCTTCAGTTAATGGGTGTGTGTGTACAAAAATGCATATATGTGAAAACGCATAGAAAAAATACAAATGAATTTCTGGTGCGGAACCAGGATGAAATGAGCTTGTCACTGGAAAAACAAGAACCTCAAGGAATCGAGCTTGGCAGTTTCACCCATCTTTACCTCAAACTTATTCAGCTGCAAAATAAATTCTCACTAAATATCATGGGACTTTTAGCTGATTAAACACTTGGTAGAAATGTTGGAAAAATAGGATTATTATTTTTCTTCGACTGATGCACTGATTTTACAGATGGCTTCTACTCAAGTTGCCTCTCTCTAATTATTAGAGAACTTCTCTCATTTACAGCATTCACTTATACTTTTCTCTTTTCACTATTTATCTTGATACTTTACCATTTTGTATGCCGAATCCTCTCAAGTCAGCAGAACAAAGGCTTATCTTTTGTTCATTATTATTTGTTGGCATGCTTCTTATTCCTTCTTCTGTCAAAACAGATTTCAAAAAGCAAACAATAAAAGCAATGAGCTTGCCTTATATGCCTTTCATATTATTCTTTAGAAATTTGTTTTTATTTTCACCCATCGTCCCCAAGTTCACAAACAGATGTAAAGCTAAACAGAATGGAATATGCCACACAAATGGTGTTTATCATTTCAAGAAATATTTTAAGGGCTTTTTTCATCAGTAATTGTACTGAAGCTCTAATACTAGAGCTGAAAAAATGCACTCCTCAAAAAAATTGATAGCATGTATTCTCTGGAAAAAAAGTTTTTTTGAGAAATTTGATAGCATATATTCTCTGAATAGTCTCTGGCAATACAAATATTCTTTGAATGCTATTATCAATCAATATCAAAGGGGCACTGGAGTGTCCTTTATTTAAGTCAAGTAACAAAACAAAATAAACAAACAAAAAGAAAAGAAAAGAAAAAGCCCAGTTCCACCAGTATAATCCTCAATATTTCGTTTATTTTAAAAATGTCACCTGTTGAGTAATAATGTGAATTTTGGCATCCATGATCTATATAATGAGGTCTATGAGTGTGCCAAATTTCAAACCAATCTGATAAAAACTGCCCCAGGTACAGCAGCATAAAAAGTGCTGAACACACTGATACATTTACCCTTTTTATTCCAATTTTTAAAGAGGTATATTATATATTTCTAGTGGAATGTCCATCATGTGGAAATATGGTCCTTTTAGGGACCATTGGACTCCTGCGCTGCCCTGTCTTGGGTTGTCCTTGCAAGGTGAACTGGGAGTCTGCCCCTGAAATCTGGGAATTTGTTCAGGACTGTTTTCTTGCTCCTACCCTGGAATGTGTACACATTCCATGTTGGTGGAGGGAACAAAGTTCCTGCCAATTCTGGTACTGGCAGGGACAGAGAGAGCATTGCGCTGTAGTGGAAGGGGAACACTTCCCTCCCACCCTTCTGCCCCTGTGGCATGATCCTCTCCCTGTCCTTGCCACTGCCAGGAACAGGAGGAGTGTTGTCCTGTAGCAGCAGAAGGCAGAGAGGGAAGTGTCCCCACATTTTGCCACCCCACAAAGGTGGAAAATCCACCAGCTGGCCTGACTTGCTGTGGGCTAAACCGGGCCACCTGATTGATGTCAGACCAGAGTCCAGCAGGCCGTGTTGGTGAATGCTTGCCAAGCTCCACCCCCTCCCCAAACGGCTTCCTCTGACTTCCCTATCTACAATGCCTAGACCTTTATTTATAGAATTTGACCTCAAGCATGGGTCATCTCACAGAAGAATTCTTCTTGCAATACTATAAGGCTCAGATGCTTCATAAGGTAAGACAGGACCAAAATAATATGGGGTATCTTTGTTGGCCCAGGCATTACATCCTTCTCATCTGGATTTGGGCCAGAATGACCCAGGAAAAGTGTGGGTGTATGGAGGGTAAGTTGTAAGCAAGCACAATTTCTGACATTGCACAAGATCATCCCTGATCACAGGGTACCTCTGTTAAAACATCAGCCTTAGCTTCCAATTTCCTGGCTTTGTGGAGCCTGAGAAAACACAATATAGCCTTTACACCCGCCTTAATCTTTAAATCATTGACTTGGACAATATCTAAGGTTGTATGAACCTGTTATCTATGCCAGAAGTAACCTATCCTTTGGTTAGACTACTGCAGTGCCTGAGAAGAGTGTCCAAAGACTTCAACTGTTTCAGAAAATAACAACTGGATTATTGAGATGTGTAAAACCAATGAGAGCCCAACCAGTCTTTAAAATCTGTAGTATGAAACCATTCATTTCTAGTCGTTCTTCAAAATGCTACTTTTGACTGTTAAAGTCCTAATACATGGTCAGGGATGGCTCCCAAATGAACCCTGCTTGTTTGTTAACATCTTCTACTGAGTCCTTACTCCAAGTGGAGACATTGCGGGGGGTGGATCCTTGGTTAGGCAGATGCAACTGAGCTGTTGGAAATGGGCTTTCCCACCCTCTTCTCCCAAGACAATCCCTCCAGCCCATTGAAAATGCTACTCATGGGGTCAGGATACTTTTTCTGGAGGGGGTCAACTGTAGTGCAGTGGTGAGAGGGGGCCGAAAAAACCAGATAGAACCCTTCGGTCAGTTGAAGCTGGATCCTGGATCCAGCCCAACGTCTTTTCTGTAGTGGCATTCAGATGACTGAACAGTCTCCATCAGTACCTCTACTGCTGGGTTTGCCAAATAAAACCTTTTAAATTACTATTTGCCCAAGGTTTTGTAGCACTTGATTTTTTATGTATGTGTGTGTGTGTGTGTGTGTGTGTGTATATATATATATATATATATATATACCTCCTGGTATTTGACTTTTTCATTCATTTCTTATTTCTAAGTTAATCACTATCTTATTCTTAAATTCTTTGTTTCCTTCTTATTCTCTTTCTCATCATGTGCAATGGTTTCTCCTTCTAACTCCTTTCTCCTTTTGCCTCATGCCTTTTTGAATGTGAGCTTTTGCTCAAGGACTTGTTGAGCCCCCTACCCTGTCTTTGTTGGGAAACGGGGAAGGAAACTGCCTTTGCATGAGCAGGTACCCCATCGTTAGGGTGACCAGATAAAATCCAGGTCAGGGCTCATGTAACTTTAACAGTTGTAGAGAAAAGGGAATTTCAGCCAGTGTCATTTGTATGCAATTAGTTCCTGGTGAAATTCCCTCTTCATCACAACAGTTAAAGTTGCAGGCACTATATTAGAGTGACCATATACAAAAGAAGGCAGGGCCCCTGCAACTTTAACAGTTGTGATGAAGAGGGAATTTCACCAGGAACTAATTGCATACAAATGACACTGGCTGAAATTCCCTTTTCTCTACAACTGTTAAAGTTATATGAGCCCTGACCTGGATTTTATCTGGTCACCCTACCCATCGTGTAACATTGGAAGCAGTCCCTAAGGTTTACTGAGCCAATGGGCAGCTGTGTTTGAGTTGGTGGGTCACAAATTGTGCAGGCCTGCCCTAGCCCTCTAGTTGAAGCTGTGCTCCTAATATGGTTGCCACTTATGACAAATCACCTGGATGAATGGTGACTGAATATGGCTTTCTTTTTCACATAGGGATGCTGAGGAAGTGACATGTTTGCTTCAAACATACCTTACCAGCTGTCAGTCTGAAATTGCTCTTCATTCAACAACAATTTATTAACACTTCAGATGATTTTACTTGTTCAATATAACACATCACTAACAGACTCTGATCCAGCAGAGGATGGAAGTGCACTGCCCTTCCCATTTTATATAAATAGTCCCTTCCTATTTAAAAGCACATGTAAACATGGAACAAACCCATCCACTAAGTTTTCTCCAATTTAGTTTACACTGCAACAATGTAAAGAAGAATAAAAAATACAGATGCATAATTATGCCTATTGGGCAAAAAATTAGCTCTACTACCCAACTAACACTCTGATTTTAGTTGGCAAAAAGTGATTTATATGCTGTTGTTAGGCTAACATCCAAACCTGTAAATTTTACAAGTTTCAAAAGTTGGAAAGTGCATTCATTCATTTTGTCCTGCTGCTGCCAGGAATTATTTGATTACTTTGCTTATCTGTTTTATCCTGCCCTTCTTTCCAGTAATTCAGGATGACATGCATGGTCTCTGTACCTTTTTTTTCTTACTATAGTCCTGTGAAGAAGATTAGGCTGTGAGATGAGCCTTGTTTGGTTGTTCCCCAGGGATGCCCTTCTTGGCCTCTTCTGTCACGTTCCTGCTGGCTCCACCATGTAGCCCTCCACAGGAGCTAAATGCCAGTATTAAGAAGGCTGCGGTACTCAGCTCATGCCAATTTCTAATTCACATGGGGAGCCGACATGAGGACAGGTGTTTCCATGTAAGGATGCAAAAGAAATTCATTTGCACCTTTGAATAAATGTACAAACTGAACCTCAGCTAGCCTTTGAAATTTGTATTTCTCCAAAAGAAGAAGAAGAAGAAGAAGAAGAAGAAGAAGAAGAAGAAGAAGAAGAAGAAGAAGAAAATGGAGATTTTTTTAAAAAAATGTATACAAAAATCCATGTGTTAGTGTTATTAAGTCTTCAGAGATGGATTGTGTCATGAAAATTGCTTGCTAAAAGCATGTAAATTAGGCAAAATGCATGTATTAAGACAAATGCACCCAAAATGTATACAATTTTATGCAAACCTATATATATATATAATACATATACATATAGATACACATACACACACAAACACACATATCAAAGTTCATGATAAACCAAATTGAAGATTGGAAAATGAGAACTAACAGATTTGTTGAGCCTTACTCCTGCTCTGCACCAACACATGGAGGGTTTCAGGGACAGGCCTGCAGGAAGATGATGGAGGGGGTGAGGACAATCAGCCTGTCCTTGCTCCCCCATTCCTCTTGCAATGGGAACATGAAACTGTCCTATAACCTAGACAGGGTTATGTGACACAAATGCTTCATGATTGAATGGGGTTTTCAACCTAGGTGTCTATCCAACACTAACTGGTATACCACACTAAGAGCACAATCCTAGGCATGTTTAGACCGAAAAACATGCTGGCTGGAGAATGCTGGGACTTGTAGGACTCTTATCTATCTAAACGTGCCCAGGATTACACCTGAAATGAATGACTATGAATGAAGTATGGCTGTCTTCTGTTCAAAATTAGACCAATTGCTTATCAATCATTCTTTTTACCAAAGCTCATAGCTATTTATTTATTATATTTATAAATGTATTACATGTATTACATTTATAAATTGCACCCTCCATCTACCAGGCACCCAGGCTGATATAAATAAAATAAATACATAATAATTAAAATTTCTCATGAAACTAAAAAAAAAAGGAAAAATACAAAACATAATAACATTTAGAGTGACATTAAAATTGAAGAGCAACAAAATGTTATTTAGTATTTGAAGCCCAATGGAACAGAACAATGTTGACTGTTCATCTAAAGGCAAATAAGGAAGGTGCCAACTTCAACTACCTCAGGAGGGAGTTCTCCTAATTGGGGTTCTCCTACCCAGATGGCCCTTTTTTAGTTACCCACCAACATGGCCTCACTAGGCAGTGGGGTGCATAACAGGGCCTTCACTGATGATCATAAATTATGAGCCGATTCATATGGACTATTTATATGAAAGTGTGGGACTTACCATCTTAATATGAGTTTAGTGGTGCTTACTCTCAAGTTATAGCCTTACTCTTATCTGTTGAACTTCTGTTATTTAGAACATATTGAAAAGGTAACTTTAAACCTCTACAGTGTGTTTTGTAAGCATTATATCTGAAACAAGAAATTGCTGCTAGGTCTGCTTTCATTTTTAGAAGCATAATAGGCAGGGCATGTGTTAAGTATTCTGAGAAGGTTTAAAAAATGATTATCTGCATAGAAAAATCCTATACTTTGGGGATGCAAAGAGTATGCCAAAACTTTGTAATGTCACCCAAAGCGGTATGCATCTTTACTGTTGCAAAACAAAAGAGAGACCGGTTTAAGCTTTCGACTGAAGATTCCTTTTCCCAGGTGGTAAATTGTACTTGTCATCTGTTATTTTGGAAATTGTACAGAATTTAATAGTTGAGGTATATCAAACTAACTACGTTAGGAACATACCAGCTGTCAATATGGCTTCAACCCAACAGCATCTTTGGGGAAAAGCAAATTCTGAAATGCAGACAGTATACTATTAGTCTGATAGAATGATTATAAGTCTCGCCATCTGTTGCATATTTCACACTTAATTGTGATCTGTATCAACAGATTTTCCCCAAAAAATAAATAAATCACATTTCTGGCTTTATAAAAGGGAAAAAAGGCGAACAGTAACACATTGAATCAAATAAAGGCTGACCGGCACTGGAGCTCAATCAAATAATGACTGTTGATTGTACAACTTAGGTAATCCAAGGTACTAATTAGAGTAAGCAGATCTAAAGCTATAATTATCAGAACAGAATAATGATTTATTCCGGCATTACAACTTTCTTTTTCAAAGAATATCACACTACTGGATTCTCGCATATAGCAATTACTCTTTCCAGTATCTCCTGTCTGTCAAACAAATGAAAACAAAGGGTATTGTAACGATACCCCACATTTCCGTCTCCCTATGTATGTCTGGGTTAGTATGTCTGAGAGTGTGGAATGTTGGACTGAGTGGGTGTGGCTGATGATGCTGGGAAAGGGAGGGGGAGGAGTATATATATAGTGTGAGGGAGAGTTTTAGTTTATCTTACTGTCTTGGTTGGGGGAGGGTAGTTGTGTGGAAGATAGCTATGTGTGATCTAGTCAAGAGTGTGTGTGAAGAGATTATTAGGATTTAGGATTATTAGTAAATTATTAGAATTGTTAAGAATAGGCAGGTGTGAAATTGATTTGAAAAGAACTGTTAACAACAATAAACATTTTATTTTATTTTTGCTACCACAAACCACGTGTCAGCTTGGCTTTGTAACCTGCTCTATAAGTTTAATAAAGAAACACATATCATTACACTCTCAGCCAACATACTCACAGGAGGACCTTATTCAAAACCCTTAACACCCTTTTCCCCTCTGCTATAAGGGAAAAGTGGTGTGTCTTTTACCCTTCTCTCAGGTATTTAAGTGGTGGTGCTTAGCCTGAGAGGAGTGTGCTCGTCTAGGCCTGGTGTTTGAGGCTGTGGCAGCACAGGTATTTACGAAGTTACTTTAATAAATGCAACTTTAAAAGAAAAAAAAAACAGGTGATGGAACTGGCTTTAAAATAAACGCTGTGGGAACTAAGTTGATATGAGATAATTTTTCATTTGAAATAATGAAATTGTCATTTGAATAATTCAGTGCAAATTATCAAGATATTATAAGTGGGATGTCAGATTAAAATAACTACACTTTCATAACATTGAGATTCAGGAGTTAAATAAATTATACGAAAACAACCACATTTTTTATTTTCAAGTTCTCATCATCTCCCAGGGGTTTTCTGCCTCTGTTTCTCAAAACTCTAGATCATCTTTGAACATGATCTCCATTTGTTGCCAAGCCAAAGGTTTGGTTCTAGTCCTAGTTACAAATTTGCAAGCATGGCTTCCTGCCCAGCTCATTAATAAGCTCTGCACTGTATTATGGGTCTGTTATGTTTATTTGAAAATGGCAAGGGGGTATGGTGAAAATAACCCTGCCTAGGCTAGGGAATATTACTCATATGACTCTACTTAAGGAGCAATCTCACAAAACTGGCAAATGAATATCTGCACATACCATGTTGCATGTTGTCAATGTGATATGAAAAAGAGACATTAATGAGAATCACACCGAGTTAGCTGAGAATGCATGTGAAATTGCATACTGTAATATACAGGGGTGGGGGGGAATGTCACAGTCCACAGTAAGGCAAACATTATTCCTAAGGGAGCATACTTCACTCTAGCCCTAAAATGCTATGAAAATGTGTTGTCGTCATCATCATCATCAACTACTTTATCTCTTATGTCTCCAGCTCTGCCTTTGCTTGAACTGGTCTCTGAACATATGGATGTTCTTTTCAATAAACCCTGCTTATCACAGAGATCTTGGTTTCTGCCCATGTCTGAAAGGCATACATACAATACAATTGCTATTATATTCTCAAGGTTAATATCCAGTTTTTTTAGGATTAAGGGAGTGTGAACCATCTAACGTCTCTGGAGCATCTCTGAATTTCTCTTCAGTAGAGATCACCATGAGGGAGCAAGCGGGCATAGATTAATATTTAGCCAGATTTTCAGCTTTAAAAGTTGGCTTGAGCAAAAATTATCATTCATAATGCCTGCACAGTGAAAGCATTAAGCCTAGATTCTTTAAGAGAACATTAAGCTGAATATCTCCCAATACATCTAGTTTCTACAGAATCTAAAACCTGGTTCATATATGCATGTTAATCAGCTGAATGTATTAAGTATCATCAAGTGATGACATACACATGAGAATGCATCTCATCACAGATAGCCCAGCTGCAACCTTTACCCCACATAAACTCATGCTTTTTGATGGAACCAATTCACATATTCAGTTCCAAGCCACCAAGGTTCACCCATGCTTGTTTGTCACTTGATTACAGCAGCATGAAGTGGCACTTGCATATGTTAGAGTAGGCAGCCATCATGGTCAGACCTCCTATGTACCCAACGTTACTTCTCAAACTTTATACCTTTGAATTAGATTGGTCCACTTATGGTCCCTCAGTTCAGGTCTACAGAATCTTTTGGGGGGCATGGACACATTTTATAATTTCGGAAACTGTCCTGGGGACCACCACAAAATGGCTCCCATGGGAGGTGGGGCAAAAGATGAGTAACTTGCCCAAAAACTGAGTGCAATGCAGAGATGAGTTCTGAAGACCAACACACTAAATAACTGTTTTGAACATGATCTGCTTCTGTTGCCAAGCCAAAGATTTGATTCTATTCCTAGTTACAATTTCAAAGATCATGTCAAAGGAGTTGAACCCACAGTTTTCTGCACTGACATTTACCTGTTTCACAGCAATCCCAGCTGCCAGCAAGAAAATGTGTTATTTTATTTATTTATTCATTTATTTTTAAGAGGGGAGGGGAGGACACATTTGCCAGCACCAAGAAAGGTGTATAGGTCTGCATTGGTGCTTTCAGGCACCATGTTGTCTACCACTGCTCCAGATGTTTTGACCCACAACTTCCCTTATCCTTCACCAGAGGCTACACTATCTTGGGTTGACAGGGTCATCAGGTTGGTTAATTAACAGTGCAATCCTAGTCATATTTTGTCAGAAGTGAAAGCCACTGAATTCAATGGGCCTGTAAGGGTGTATGATTGCTGCCTAAGTGAAGAGAAATCAAATGATGAACATGCAGGTGTGAATGGGTCTTCTTGCTGTGTTGTTTCTAATTTAGAATTTCTCAATTATCTGGTCACAGTGGCTTCCTATGACCAAGCTCTTCTTTATTGGTCCACAGTATATTTTGTCTGGAAAGAATGACAGCCCACATCACAAATGAATTTCCAAGGTCATGACTGTGGTGTTGGCAGAGAAACCAAAGGTGCCAGAGATGTCCAAGGCTCTAAAGCTGTTTTGCAATATTGATTAGTAAACTGCTGCAAATACTAAAACCGCTCATGTGGATATTAATGTGTAAAAAGAAATGCATTTACAGCAGAGACACTGAATAATTTTTGTGTCCCAGTGACTAACAACTGCAAGCATTATTAATATGCTTGCTTAGCAAGACTTTCAATGGCTGATCTGGGTTTATTAAAATGTTTTGTGCTGCCCCATTGATCAGCATAGTCAGTGTTTCTGCCTTTTGTTACAGCCACAGCAAAACTAAAAATTAAGAAATGTGCAGTATTTTACTTTCCGACCGTCGATGCTCAGCCTTCCCTGGGTTTGGCAGTGATTAGCTGATATTAACTACTTTCCACAGACACCAACTTTAACAAAGCAGGGGCTGGTACAATATGGAGGCATAACCAAATGTTACATAAGCAGAAGTCCCTTGTCCAATAAGACTTTCCTGTCTTCTCCTCCTCCCTGCATCCCCCCATGCACAGCCTTAGCAGAATGGATTTTCTCTCTTCCCTGCAGCCCCTATGCTCACCCCAAATCTGATCTGCAGGGTCCCCCAACCCTTCAGAGCTGGTTCGGGGGTGTGCAGGGGTGTTGAAGGGAAGAGGGGAAATCCATTCTGCTAGTGGATAGACACAGCTGGATCTGACCCACAGTGACTATGAATCTGAGCTGTGTGAACCAAAGGGAAAAGATTAGAAACAAAGAATGTTTAATATTGGGTTTGGGGGCATTTCTTGTGGGATTCTCCCTTTTTGGCTTTGAATGAGAACATCCCCAACTGCAGCATCTCCTCTGCTACAAATTCAGTCACTTGCCTTAGACAAGCTTGGGACATAGGAAGCTGCCTTCTACTGAGTCAGATATTGTTCCTTCTAACTCAGCATTGTCTACTGCACTGCCTGGCAGTAGGGACAGCTGAGAAATTTGCTCTGTCAATATTTTTTCTTAAAGAGATTTACCCAGTTTGCACCACCAGCCCTGACCCTTTCAGTATGGTAAGACAGAATTACATACCAAAATCCACATTTTTGCAAACTTTCCAATCCAGCATGTCTCAGGAAAACTGTGTACAAAACTTCACATAATAGGGAAAGGTGATGGAAGCTGATTCCAGAAGTGTAGGGCCACCACTGAAAAGGCCCTCTCCATTGTACTCACCAGTCTAATCACCCATGATGACGGGCAGGTAAGAAAGGCCTCTGTTGATTACATCAAAGTGTGGGCTGGCTGGTATGGGAGAAGAAGGTCCTTCAAGACTTTAAAGGTTAAAACTGGCACTCTAAATTGGGCTCAGAATCACACTGACAACCAATGCAGCTGAAGCAGTATCGGTGACATATGAGCAGACCACCCAGCCTCCACTGATGTCCAGGAGGCTGCATTCTGCACCAATGGAAGTTTCCTACCATTTTCAAATGCAGCCACACATAGAGCACATTACAATAGTCCAGTCTGGTTGTCATCAGAGCATGAATGACCAAGGGAAGATCCTTCCTCTCCAGATAGTGTCACAGTTGGTGCACCAGCCTACGTTGGTAAAAAGTACTCCTGGCCGCTGCCACCACCTGAGTTTTCCCAGTTATAACCATGTCGCAAGCACACCCAAACTGTGCAGTGGGTCCTTCAAGGGGAGTGCAGCCCCTTCTAAGACCAGATGTATTCCTCTGTCCAGATTGGTTGGTCTCCCTGCCCACAATACTTCCATCTTGTCTGGATTAGATCTCAGCTTGATTTCCCTCATCCATTCCAAACCCACTTCGATACACCAATTCAGGCATTGAGCTGTCTTTCTATAGTCATTAAATGGAAACAAGATATAGAGCTGAGTGTCATCTGCATATTGATAGCACTTCAGCCTAAACCTCTGAAAGACTATGTCTAACAAGTTCATAAAGACACTGAAAATTGAAAAGCACAGGGGATAGCATGGAACCTTGAGGCACCACCTCCTGAGGCCATTCATCCAGGAAGGATGGGACTACCAGAACCTTATGTCTCCTATGTCCAACAGAGACAACCAGTCCAGAAGGATACTATAGCCAATGGTATCGAAAACATCTAAGACATCCAGGATTACTAATAGGGTTGTACTCCCACCAGCATCCATTTCTTGGTGTAAATCATCTCTTGGGTGACTAAGGCTCCTTCTGACGCAAAGCCAGGTCTGAATTGGAATGGATCCAAATAATCAGCATAATCCAATTCTGCCTAGAGTTGAGAAGCCATGACATGTTCCAGCACCTGCCAAAAAATTGTATATTTGATACTGGGCAGTAGTTAACAGAAATCAATGGATCTAAAATAGGTTTCTTCAAAGGTGGCCTCCAAACTGCTTCCTTTAAGTGGGGACTTCTCGGAATCTGCCTAGCTTCCTAACCACAGGACTGAATGACAGAAACATAGATTCAGTAACTTAGTTTTATTCAACAGCAAATCAGGCATAGATGGGCTCACCACCGTCCATTCCCATTGGGCATTCGCCATGCTGCCACCCGGCAAGCACCCAACAGCCTGGCAAGCACCCAATAAACACCACAGGTCACCTTAGGATGCTGTCATTTTGTTTCAAAATGTCAGTTCGTGGTTTTCTGTAAATGTAATGCTACGTAAATGGCAGCTGTAAAGGGGCCATTCATGCAACAGTACAGGATTCATCAGTATTCTGGGTGGACCATCAAATTTGGTCCAACACCTCTGCAGAGATTCAAGGCAGCTTGAAGATCAAAACTGATCAGGAATGATCTGTTCATGCCAACAGAGTAATGGCCCCCCACATCATTAATCTGTAATCCAATACAGAAAACCAAATCTAACATGTCCTTCAACATGCATTGGGCCAGATATTAACTGAGACGGGATCATGGTCGAGATGGAGGCCATGAAATCCTGACCCAACCCTGTCAAGGCAACCCCGGCATCAATACTGAAGTCTTCTAAGGTGCTTCGATAAGTTGTTAGCAGATGTTCTGTCTAGTAGTGAAGTGAATTGTATTATAGTGAAGAATAATACACATCCAGTCTTCTTGGGCCAGTTGCTGTTCATTGCATGCTTCGGAATGGCTCTGGATTATCGCCAAACAATGGAAATATCCTTGTTTCCTTTGCCATGTTGTCACTAGTCACCAATATTCCATGTGTATGTTCCCACTTATGGGGCATTTCTCAAGTTTTCACCTACATTTCAGAGCCTATCTACACTACTGCTTTAAAACAGTTTATAACAGTTTTAAACCAGTTATTAACTGGTTTAAAACTGTTATAAACCATTTTAAAGCAGTAGTGTATATAGGCTCTTAGTTAGCTCAGAGTATGGCTGCTCATCCTGTTGACACCAGAACATCAATTTTCTTCGTTACGTGAGCATATGGAATATAGCAATGTCAAACATCCTGCTTCAGAACTCCTATACTTCTACAGTATAGGACAAAGTCAAGAAAATTTTGCCTTGCCAGGAGATTAGGGTGCTATTATTTGTGCACAAGGTATACAACCTGCATGTTGTCGAAAGTTAGTACAAACTATTTTCCTCTGGCTCTGGATGTCAGGAAAGACTATATGTTCCAACGTGATGTCTCAAGTACCTGCTATTTAACTTCCCAGTTGGGTTAGCAAATAGCGTGATAACAGACTTTCATGCTAGTTTGGCACTTCTGCCCCTGCCCTGGCTGGGATCAAGAAACACATAAGTATGTGAAAATGGAAAGCACTGTATAATCTGAAGGTTACTCAAATGTTTCTGAACCTGAAAATGATTCACTTCAGAAATAACTTCAGCCAAGGTGAAAATGTTTGGGAGATTGTTTTATTTTTTAAAATCCTCTTCATAGGGCTTTTGTCTGAACATTGTGTTCATATGTAATGTAAAGTCCCAGCTATCAAGAAATCAGAGGGATTAAATGTGTCCATGATAAAGTAGCAACTGAGTCAAAACAACACCTAAGTAGATTTTAATGGCAAGAAAGAGAGAGATTGACCACAAACATGGGAAGAACTAGATTAGGGATTCAAAGGTTAGAGAAGTTTGTGAAATGTATAGTAGTTCTGCTGCTGGCCATTAGTAGGGATGGACAATTCAGCTGTTTCAGTCCATGTCACTTCCCAACTTGTTCACTCCCATATCCATATTAATTTGCATTGGTTGTTGTTGTTGTTGTTGTTTTAATCCATAAGAATTCACATTTAAATACATATTTTAACATATATTTACTCTCCATAGGCAAATTTCTAAATGTATTTTTGTTGAAATATGCATTTTAAACTCTCTCTCTCTCTCTCTCTCTCTCTCTCTCTCTCTCTTTCTGTGTGTGTGTGTGTGTGTGTGTGTGTGTGTGTGTGTGTAAAAGATAGATAGACTAACAATAGAGTCATTTCAAAATATATTTAGAGCAAATATTTTGGTTTCCACCCTCATCAGTATCTGTGCTGCTAAATGAGTAGCAGTTTGGAAAGCTGGAAAATGAAAATTCCTAAGGAGGAAAAAAAAACCAGAGGTATAAGTGGTACATAGTATATCAATTGTCCTCTAGATTAAGGCCATATGGACTAAAAGTTCTTAGTCTGTAGATCTAGAAGTTTTCTTTTCTGTCAGGCATGTCAGCGTCCTTTGTTCAACTGGAAGCAATTGTAAAACTGAGAGTATGTGAAGGTGAGCTAAAATATCTTGCAACAGGCTGCTGTAGATTTTTTTTTGTATGATTGCAGATTTATGGTTATGGAATCTGGTTGATGAGTCCATTGTAGTTTTTCCTACATATTGCATACAACATCCTCTTTTTATTCTTTTCCTTTTTTATTTTACATAAATCTCATTAGACTGATTGTCTAATGCAATAAGTTTTCTTAGTAACTGTGGTCTTAAAAGAAGTGATTTCTTGAAGGTAATTTCAGATAATGCAACACACTGATCCTGGGTTGCTCATTTAACAGAAGCCATGAATTCTCCACCGTGTATCACATTCAGAAAACCCCCCAATTTGCATACATTTGGACTGGAAAATCTGGGAAGTGCAAAAGCCAGGGGATCACTAAGTTACAATTCACACATTTGTCTGGGAGGTGTATATGATCAGGATAGTTTAAGTGGAATTTGCAAAGACTGAATTCCTCAAGCATGCCCAATCATTAGGTATGAAAAAGTTCTGGCAGAACTGTTGACGCCATGGGTAAGGTGTACAACTCTTTTTGAAAGGAATAACAGTCCTATCCCCTTACTAAGGTGGCAGCCTTACTCTATGAGCATATGCTAATGTAGAAATCAATTTGAATATGTGATATAACTTGCAGGTGAGCAAATAAAATGTGAAGCTGCTGAATAATTTACATTGCTGTAAGGCAAACTGGTTAACTACAATATTTTAACAGCTCCGCCTTTAGTGAAGGAATATCTTAGCGGCAAAACACAGGGGGAAGAGAGAGCAAAAGCCTGTTCATTTAACAACTCTGAAGAAATGAACAGCTTCTTCTTTATATATATAAAAAAGGTCTAGCCATGTGTCTCCAAAAAGTGCTTTTTTCAGCCTTATTTATCTACTTTATTTGTACAGCTTGCGATTTGTCAGTTCCTGGAAACTGATATGATGAATCAATAATTTTCTGTGGAAATCTTTGGGATATCCTCTATATATCAAAAAGTGAAATTATAAAGATGTCTGACACTCCTAAATAAAGGTCTCTTTGGTATTGATGATGGCAGTTGGAATAGAGCTGTCAGACCCAAATTTATGAAAGCTCTTAAGAGGGCAGAGGAATCACACTTTTAAATATATAATAAAATCTTCTCACAGCTGAAAACTTGGCTTTGTGCTGCTACACTCGATACAACTAAAACAAGGCTGTTAATCTAGTCATCTATTAGAGCTCTTGGCTATAATTAGAATGCAACTGCTGCTACCTTGCAAATGTTACTTATATGCATGAAAATGGATGAATATGACAATGAAATCTGAGAAAGGATGTCTAATAATGTAAAAAGAACATTATTTTAAAATATTGTAAAGGCATTTTTATAGATATCATAAACTGCATGAGGGCAGTTTTACAAATATTTAAAATGGCTGAGGCTGTAATTCTATGTACACATACTTGGGAGTAAGTCTCATTGAACTCAATGAGGTTTACTTCCACAGATGTGCATTGGTTGGGAGACCCTCTGGAACAGCAGAGAGGTGATTCTGGGGCTCCAAAGGGAATTGGAGAAAAGTGTTGCAACTTCCCCTTCCTCCAGCACGAAGCCTCCACTGGATCCCAGGTTTCTCTGAACAGAAGAACTCTTCTATTTGTAAAAGGACACCTCTGGATTAACCTATAGTGATTCATGCTGAACTGGATCTGCAGATTGAACCCCTAAATTTTGGGAAGTCTAATAAGCTGATAGATGGTTGATGTTATCTGATGTGTGCAGGTACTCCAACTGTAGTCAGTCCATTTCTCCACACAAGGATCTTTGGCTTGGACCAGGATGGATGAACAATATGGGGCTGTTACCCCACAGGAGCATCTTTTCACCTTTCCTGGACAGTCCCAGTTTATACCATGGCATATGGAAGGATTTCTTAAAACTTCAGTCCTATCTACACTTAGCTGGGGATAAACATACATGAATTACACTGTGCGTGAGTTATTAAATTCATATGGAAATCAAGAAAATTATGAATGGAAACGTAAGTTTTTGAATGAAATTAACTTGAGCTAGTGATCAGTTTCAAACTCTAGCAATATCAGGTCCAGCACTGTGGGTTGGATCCACCAGCTGTTGATCCACGAGCAGAGGATCTCCCAAACTCCTGGAAGAGATTTGAAGGGCATGCAGAGGAAAGAGAGGATACAACAGTCCTGTTCCACCAGTGATATTCTTTTGCTGGTGGAATGCTGCTGCTGCTAGAACCATAACTTAATTTCCTATCAAATAGTCTGGCCACACATAATTTTTCTTTTCATTTCATATTTTTGGTTTCCAAACGTGTTGTATCATTTTTCATTTATTTTCAGTTACAAGAGCAGTTGGTTTAAATGTCTACTAGTACAGGAAATCTTAGTCAAATAAAAATATTAAGAACCCCAAACCCCTAGTTATAGAAGAATGTCATTAAAAACTATAGCATGTAACAGTCTGGATCCCTAGTAGCATGAGTGAAAAAAGCTCATACAGGCGGATTTCCCATGCGTTTGATCCTCCTGTAATCCCCTATGCACTCTAAAAAGTAGGGTAACCAGATAAAATCCAGATCAGGGCTCATGTAACTTTAACAGTTGTAGAGAAAAGGGAATTTCAGCCAGTGTCATTCGTATGCAATTAGTTCCTGGTGAAATTCCCTCTTCATCACAACAGTTGAAGGTGCATGCATCACAACAGTTAAAGGTGTATACAAAAGAAGGCAGGGCCCCTGCAACTTTAACTGTTGTGATGAAGAGGGAATTTCACCAGGACCTAATTGCATACAAATGACACTGGCTGAAATTCCCTTTTCTCTACAACTGTTAAAGTTACATAAGCCCTGACCTGGATTTTATCTGGTCACCCTATAAAAAGCCTTTCTGGGGGTGTTGGGCTGAAATGGGCTGTTGGAAGAAGGAGGTAATCTCCCAAAATTGGGCAGAAGAACCAAACAGATATTGTTTAAAGGGAAGGAGAAATTATGCCCATTGCACTTTTTACAGAAATGGATACTCTTTTGTATTTCACATCCTAATATTATAAGATTCAATAGATTTAAATTTATTAAAATATTTATAGAAAATGATAAAAAAGCGGTAACAAATGTTAATAGGCAAAACTTATTTCACCCTTCACAATCTGAAAAAAATCACATACATTGACTTTACAGGGGCCAGGAACCTCAAGGATGGTTTACTGCAATGCACTCTATGGCCTCATTTACACTAAGCAGAATATTGCACTATGAAAGTGGGATATAAAAGGAAGGAGCCACACCAAGCAGGATATAGTGGTATAAAAGTGGTATATGGTATGTGTCTATGGGCCCCAAAAGTTGTCAGTGCACTTCAATACTGCTATGAAGCAGTAGTGTGGCTCCTGCCTTTTATATACTGCTTTCATGCCACTTTCATAGTGAAATATCCTGCTTGGTGTAGATGAGGCCTAAGTGGGGCTGCCTTTAAGGTTGGTCTGGCAGCTGCAAGTAGTGCAGAACAAAGCAGCTCAACTGTTGTCAGGAGCATCTCATTTTCAGCATGTCACATCTTTATTGAGGGAACTGCACTGGCTGCCTATTCAATACCAGGCCAGGTTTAAGTTTTTGTTTTTTGTATATAGAGCCCTAAGCAACTTGGGAACAAGATATTTCAAAGAGTGCCTTATTCCTTACCAGCCTGCTCAGGTACTGAGGTCATCAGATGAGGCACTCTTCTTGGTTCCGCATGGACCTACAGTCCATTTGGAGTCCACTTGGAATAGAGCATTCAGTGTACTAGCTCCTTATCTATGGAACTCCCTGCCTGTTGATGTCAGGCAGGGACCAAGGTTGATTTGTTTTTGGCATTTTTATTTTAACAAACCTTCCTGACTATCCAGCCACTGTTTTGATTTTAAAGATTGTCATTCTGTATTTTGTTTTTGTTGTTGTTGTTCATCATCCCTTTTGTCGTTCACACAGGGCTTTAATTAGGTGTGGAGTAGTATATAAATCTTGTAAATTAACTAAAGAAGTACACTTGGTAATATACACATTTATTGCAAATGTAATAATTAACTGATTTACCTATTAACAGAATTCACTGAATGGGGAAAACAAATGTTTTATCAACTGAAATTCTTTAATCTGTGTAGATTAGAATTTGTTTCTTTGAACAAAGTGTGCCGTGCTGAGGTCAGCATAAAAAATAGCAACACAAATAGTTAGTTTTCCATAAATAGCATCAGCAGACACTTGGCATTTCCATAGCTCAATCTCCATGAGCACCAGGAAGGAGGTTGCAATTAGACTTTCTAAAGTTCCATATTTAGGTGGCTTTCAAGATGCCGTCGATGGCTCATCTGGTTTTACAAAATGTGAACAGGCAGCTGTCAGAAGTGGTTTTGTACATCCTATACACAAAGGACTTCTGATTTATTCCTATTAAGGCCATATTTCAAATGATTTAACAGTCACATTAATCTGATATCTCAGGGTTATTCATTATGAGAGATTGTCATCACCATAAAATGTGATCTTAACGACTTTCTTTGTCTAATTTTATGTTCTAATCCCGCTGGGATTCCTTAGGCAGTCCTACCAGAATGATGTCAGTGGATAGCCTTTCTGAAACCTTGGAGTAAATAGTTAAGCATCTACAGTGATAATCTAGGTTCCATATTCTAAATTTTCATGGAATCATCCTAAAACCAAAAGGCCCTTATTCTGATGAAAAGCACCTGCATTTATAAGGCTGTGTAGGGAAAGAATGGCTGACTCAGCTTCTCAAGTGCGCAAAAACTTCATACCCATCCAACCAGTGCATGGGTGGGGAACCTTTTTCAGCCTGGGAGCCAGATTGGAGTCTGGGAAACCTCCCAGGGGCAGCATGTTTAGGCTGACCATCTGAAAAGGAGGAGAGGGCTCATATAACTTTAACAGTTGTAGAGAAAAGGGAATTTCAGCCGGTGTCATTTGTATGCAATTAGTTCCTGGTGAAATTCCCTCTTCATCACAACTGTTAAAGTTGCAGGCACTATACTAGAGTGGCCATATACAAAAGAAGGCAGGGCTCTGCAACTTTAACTGTTGTAATGAAGAGGGAATATCACCAGGAACTAATTGCATACAAATGACACTGGCTGAAATTCCTTTTTCTCTACAACTGTTAAAGTTATATGAGCCCTGTCCTCCTTTTCAGATGGTCAGCCTAAGCATGTTAGCAGTGGCCCATGGCTTAGCGGTAGAGCATCTGCTTTGCCTGCAGAAGGTCCCTGGTTCAATTCATGATGTCTCCAGGTAGGGAAGAAAAAAATTCCTTCCTGAAGCCCTGGGGAACTGCTGCCAGTCAGTGTTGACAATATTGGGCTAGATGATTTGACTCATTATTAGGCAGCTTCCTACGTTTCTGTGGGTGTGGACAGATCCTAAACTGGGCATGGCCACACCATGCGTACAGATACCCCCACCACCATTGACCCAACCTATCCACATCATTCATATCTTTCCCCCTACACATACTCCATATATATATATATATATATATATAGCCCCTTCCATGGCTGATCTTTGCAGATTAGCTGAGGATGGGGAACATTTTCATCCCCGTTTTGATTTGCTGAGTGTGGATTCCTTATCCACACCAATAAAGCTGAGGTTAGGATGACCATATGAAAAGGAGGACAGTGCTCATGTAACTTTAACAGTTGTAGAGAAAAGGGAATTTCAGCCAATGTCATTTGTATGCAGTTAGTTCCTGGTGAACTCCCCTCTTCATCACTACAGTTAAAGGTGCAGGCACTATACTAGGGTGACCATATACAAAAGAAGGCAGGGCTCCTGCAACTTTAACTGTTGTGATGAAGAGGGGATCACCCTATCAAAGTGATATATCCTGCTTGGTGTACATCTAGCCTGGGTTGCATGATCAAATCCCAAACACATACACTATCATTCAGGGCAGGGGAGAATGCTAACTTGCAAGATATTGGCATATAAAGGCAGGGCATCCTTTTCCTAATCAGCTGGCCTGAACAGGCACAGACTGCAAGAACGGAGTCCTGCCTTTTAAAACAACAGATGAAGGGGAGAAAGGGCAGGCAGCTGTATTGCTGCTGTGCCATCAAGGGAAAGTCTTAACTTGCCAAGATTCTTCCCATGGAAGCTCTCTAAAGAAAGAACCTGCCTGTCCTATGATGCTGCCACAAACAAGTCAATTTCAAGCTGCTGAAGCAAGAAACACTGTCCCTGCTATGAAGAGCTGTATTATAAACTGCCATAAAGCTATAGTCCTAGAACACTGCTAAGAACGCAGATCTAACATCACTTCCAGTTTAAAGCAGCATCATTTGGAATGAAGATGAACTACTACATTTGCTTGCTAATTGAGGCTCCATAGAGGAAGTAAAAGCTAGAAATACCAATCTAAAAATGTACACAGCTGGGGTTTTGCCTGTATAGCCTTCATTTTCCTGAGTGCCACTCATAGCTCTATTAAGGATGTGCTAATGATGTAGGAAAAGGCCCTCATTATTATTGCAGAATTGCAGAATCATAACTTCGTTCTTTATTTGTTTCTTCCTCATTGCTCTTTGAGTTTGCTCTAGAGGTGGTTACCATGCCCCAATAACTTCTAAGAGCGGCACCAGGCTGTGATAAAGAGTTCTTTACAAAGTTGTACTGGATGCAGTGAGGACTCTGGCATCTTGTGATTTCAAAAGTATTGTCCTGCCTTTGGCCATGAAACGCATGAACAGAGAGAGTCATACCAGGACTTAGACCCTTTCCACACCAGGCTTTTTGCCTGGGATGGCCCCTGGCTGCTCCCTGTGCACCAATGGTGTGTATTAGGTACTTCCGGGATTGCCCTCCCTCCCTGCCTGTGCACTGATGGTGTGTATAAGGTACTTCCAGAATTGCCCTCCCACCCTCCCTCTACACCCCTATGGTGTAGAAAGAGCCTTGGTGAGATAGAATTCATGGTAGGAATTACTGCAAGGGCATGATGTCTTGAGGCTAGGTTTTTATGCTGAACATTTTATTATGGCAAGTCATTTAGACACTGCTCTGTGTTGCAGAATAAGAGGAACACAGCTCTGACTGGGAGATTAATTGGCTACAGCTATATGTTGCTACAGGGAAACCTATGCAGTTTTACCTTTTATGGGAAAGGAAGGGGGTGGAGAAACCTATCTTCCCCTTCTAATGGCTGCCAATTATAGACCTGTCTGAGACAGTCATTATTAGGGGCATGTTGCTGAGAGACTCATAAGACAGGTTCCCTGAATTATTTTCTACATAATTATTTATCTGTCCTTACAGCCTCTGCTTGTTAAGAGGGAGAATCTTAATTATTTTATATGGTTAATCCCCTGGTAGGCAAAGACAATGGTCAAGTTAACAAGATTTTGAGTGCAATGGAACAAGTGAGGGGAAAATAAGTCACATGAATAAAGGTGGAAGGAGGTGGGTATGTTCAGGGCCAGAGGTAGAAAGATTAAAAGGAAGCATGATCAGTTTTCTGACGCTTTCAAAAGTTGTCATGAAGAATAAAAAATAACACTTATTTCAATAAGGACTAAATACGAGGAGGATTTAAGAGGCAGGAAGGTGGAATTAGGTTAATTGCAAGGAAAAACTTGCTAAGTGCAAGAAGAAACTAGGCAAAATACCTAGGGAAGTGGTCAGGCCTCCAATGTTGCTTGCTATTTTAAAAAAAGGTTAACGATTCATTTCTTCAGGATGGTTTAAATGTTATGAATGTTGGCTCATTTCAGGGGATTAGTCTAGGTAGCACTTCAATTCTGTAACATTGTACACCCTAAAACCTGTGCAGCTTAACAAAGGTTGGGCTATAATTATTGCCTTGCTGGAGATCCATCTAATCCAGTGTTTAAATTATAGGGGGAAAGACAGAGGGATCCTTAATAAAATCCACACACACACTTCCTGTTTCACTGCAGTTTTACCAAATCATACCCCACCTGTAGTATTAAGTAAGCAGTACCTAAGTGGGAAGACCACAAAAAGTAAGCAATTTCTTCTCCCACCTCCTTGCAATAACTGGAGTCTAATCTAAAATTCTGAGCCAAGGCATTCTGATGGCTAAGTGGTTGCAACACGCACAGATACGACTACAAAAACATTGGCGTACACAGCCCATGTTGGTCAGCAAGATTAAGTCCCACTGAAGTGTAGGTTTCCACAAGATGTGGTCAACCCATAAGGATGCAGACATTCTTGCATCTGTACAAATTGCTTTTTAATAGCAATTATTCCATTGTTGAAACTAGGGATGTGCACTGGATCGGTCCGATCCACGATCCGAATCCAATCCAGGGGAAATCGGATACAATAATCCGATTTCCAATCTCACCACTGGATCGGCCGATCCAATCCGATCCGATCCAGAAAGGTTCCAATCCAGATCGGATGGATCGGTGGATCCACAGGTGCCCGCTGGCGCCCGCCGCCACTTCCATTGGCGGGCGCCAGCGGGTGCCCGCTGATGGAAGCAGACAGTGGGGGGGGGCTTCCCTTGCGAGGCTGTCCGCTTCCATTGGCGGGCGCCAATGGGTGCCCGCCAATGAAAGTGGACAATGGGGGCAGGGGGCAGCGGACTGGAGCAGACGGCCAGGAAAGGTAAGCAGGGGGCAGGGGGAAGGGGGGCGCGCGGTGCACTTACCTTCCGTGGCCGGCCGCTCCCGGCCGCCACTGGCCACTACTGCGAGCGGGCTTCATGGCCTGCCCCTAGGTAGCACGCCAGGTGATCATCACCTGATGATCAGGTGATGATTACCTGGCGCGCTACCTAGGGGGGCAAGCCGCAAAGCCCGTTTGCAGTAGCGGTCAGCGGCGGATGGGAGCGGACGGCCACGGAAGGTAAGCAGGGGGAGGGGGAGGGGGCTTACCCCCCCGGGGCCGTCCGCTTCCATCTGCTGGCGCCCACGGGTGCCAGTGGATGGAAGCGGACGACCCCAGGGTGGTAAGGAGCACGGAGGAGGGGGCTTACCTGCCGGGGCCGTCTACAGCAGATGGCCCTGGTGGGGGAGGAGGGAGTTAGGCCCCCCTCACCCACCCGCCGCCATTTTCTCCTCATAGACTTGCATTGGGGGAAAGCTTTCTTTCTCCCAATGCAAGTCTATGGGGAAAAAAATGACGGCCAATCCAAAAATTGGATGTCCGATTTCTGGATCGGGATCAGACCTGATCCGGTCCAGTGGGCCTCCGTTTTTGTCCAATTCGATCCGGGACAAAATTGGAGGTCCCGATCCGGGTCCCGATCCGATCCGGGGGGTCCGTGCACACCCCTAGTTGAAACATATGAAATAGTCCTCTAATTTCAACAGAAACCAGATCTGCATGGGTATGACTGATGTTTGGAATTCACAGTGGGTGGAAAGGGGGATATATTTATTTTATTTATTATTTATGTATTATTTCAATGAACTCTCTGTTCAGTGAAAATGTGAAAGATAAAACAGAAGACAGAGGAAATCCATACAGTGGAAACATCCAAGTAGACAGTTCAGTTCCACATTCTTACATCTATTGAGGATGGGTCTAATGCATTATTATTATTATTATTATTATTGACGCTTGCTTGGAAGTAATACACGTTGAACATGGTGGAAGTTTCCATTGAGTAAACATGCATAGGATTATGCTTCTCAACTAGCAGGATTCATTAGATGTCTTACTGAAAGCTTATTGCAAGGCTGCCTTAACTAAACACTGATGTATGTCTTCTTTCATCATTTCAAACCAAATGTAAGTTGGTATTCCAAACCTGTACTCAACAAGTAATGTGTTAATGATAGGCACTACAATTCTGAACATGAACATTAATCAGTGGATCTTTCTGCAAGTGGTGAGATCATTTTAATCTGCTTAACTCTACAATGTACAATGAGGGAAGTACAAAGTCTAATAAAGAAACAAATTATCATGCATCACATTCAATTTTTGCAGCACTTTATCAGAAGTAAAAAAAAAACACATAATCTAATAATCACAAAATAATGAAATCCTAGCTACTCATCTTTGTCTTCATAAACCTTTTTCACAGCAGTAAACAAGAATATTTTCTATGCATATTCCAAATAAAAGAGCATGCACCTTTTTGCCAAAGATATTTTGTATGAAAAATAAATAAATACCCCAAAAGGTGATGACAGCAGTATGTATGTTTGCCATCTTTTCTTCCTGGAAATTTGTCAGAGATTAACTGGCATTTGGCTTCTAATAGAATTTGAAGCAACTTTGTGGGTACTAGAACAACAAGTAGTAAGGCAGTTTTCTCTTTATAATGACTTCCGCATTCAAAATATTTCTATCTAGGGAAATTAAAGGTTCTAAACCTGTTCTAACTAGGGTTCCATCTGGCTGGGTTTAAAGTAGTCTGACCTGGTTTTCTGTACACATACCCAGTTTGTTTTTTTTTTTAAATCCTTGATGCAAATTCCAACTGAAGTTAATATATTCATTTCAATAGAGACAATTAAGAATGTGCTTAACTCTCCCATTGAAATCAATAGATTAACCCTGTTCAGACGACACACTAAGCCACAGTGTTTAAGCTTTTTGAGCTAAATATTTTGGCTTAACATATCATGTGAACCATTCCTAACCATGGTGGCTGGCTACATAATCACAGTAAAAACACACTAACCATTTGCTGAAAAAAAGTTAGCAGCCTAACCATGGCTTAATGTATTGTCTGAACAGGCCCATTGTAAAATTACTTCACTTTGGTGGGATCATGCCCTAACTTTCCATATTAGTAAAGTTTGTCACATGTGGGAGTTACTTATATGTCCTAGGCCTGGGCCACAGAGGGAACTAACCCTCTCAAGTCTGGTCCTGGAAGTCCTGCCCCTAATGGATTCCTTTGCCTTTCAAATCTGTTGTACAGCACTTTCGCTGCCAGCTGTGCTACAAGAAAGTAGGAGGTTGCTTTCCTCCTCCCATAGGTGGGCTTCAAAGCAGTGCCAGCTGGCTGAGAGCCGATCTACACACTAGTTTTTTAACATTTTATAAGGGTTATGAAAACTCTTTGGGCCATATGATGCACTCCCTATAACGTTGTATACCTGAGGTTTTTAAAAACTCACTTCAGCTATATACAACGGTTTCACTTTTTAAGTAAAATAATATGTCCTTCCTTACCATTTGTGATTCATGGGGACAGTTCTTCATTTACTGGTGCCCAAATGCTTAGCAGTTGATTGGTGGGGAAGAAAGCAGGGCTAAGGAGGAAGTGGGTGAGTGAACTACAACACCCACAATTCTTAGCCCTATACTCACTGAAAGCTAGGGAATGACAGAGGAACTAAGGAGGAAGTGGGCGACTGAACTACAATGCCCACAATGCCTTGCCCTAAACTCATTGTAAAAACGAAACAGAAAGAGATGGGGCAGAAGAGTGTGTGATTGCACACACTGCTTTAAAGACTGAAGAATTTTTTTCCTGCAACGTGAGTACTCAGTAATGTGGCCTAAGATGTTTTAGAACGCACCTATTTGGAACGTTTTAAAACACTATTTAAAACGTTCCAAGGGACTGTGTAGATAGGCTCTAGAAGGGCCTGTGCTGCCTATCATTCTATCCCACTTTCCTAACATTCCAGGTGTACACAGGGCACCATCTTGTCCCCAATGTTATTAAACTAGGGTGACCATATGAAAAGGAAGACAGGGCTCCTGTAACTTTAACAGTTGTAGAGAAAGGGGAATTTCAGCCGGCATCATTTGTATGCAGTTCATACCTGGTGAAATTCCCTCTTCATTACAACAGTTAAAGCTGCAGGGGCCCTGCCCTCTTTTGTATCTGGTCACTCTAGTATAGTGCCTGCAACTTTAATTATTGTGATGAAGAGGGAATTTCACCAGGTACTCATTGCATACAAATGATGCCGGCTGACATTCCCTTTTCTCTGCAACTGTTAAAGTTACAGGAGCCCTGTCCTCCTTTTCATATGGTCAGCCTAATTAAACATCTATATAAAGCCGCTGGGAATGGTCATTAGGGATTTGGAGCTAAATGCCATCAATATCCTAATGACATGCTGCTCTATCTCCCTGTGACAACTGAATCAGGCGAGGCTGTGCAGGTCCTGGATCGGTGCCTAGACTCAGTAATGGGCTGCTGGATGAGGGTCAATAAACTGAAACTAAATTCTGGCAAGATGGAAGCCCTGTGGGTGAGTAGTTCCCAAGTCTGGGAGATAGGCTCATTGCCTGTTCTGGATGCACTCCCTCTGAATGATCAGGTTCATCATTTGGGGGTATTCTTAGATCCATCTCTGTCGCTGGAGTCTCAAGTGGCCATGGCAGTTCAGAGTGCCTTTCCTAGGTTCAGCTGGCTCACCAGCAGTGGCCTCTCCTTGATAGGGATAGCTTGGCCATGGTGGTACAGAGATTGGTAACCTCAAGATTGGATTACTGCAAAGCGCTCTATGTGGGGTTGCCCTTAAAGCTGCTCCGGAAGCTGGGGCTAGTGCAGAATGCTGCAGCTCAGCTATTGTCTGGAGCTGCCCCTTTCCAGCATGTAACTCCTTTGCTGAGGGAACTGCACCAGCTGCCTATTCACTACCGGGCCAGGTTTAAGATTCTTGTACTAGTGTACAAAACCCTAAACAACTTGGGACCAGGATACCTGAGAGAGTGCCTTCTCCCCTATCAATTTGTATGGGTTAACCCTGCCATCAATGACCCACATTCCATGCTATGCCAGAGAGATGGGAATCACATTACTATTATTTTAAAACAGGGTTGTTGAACCTGAGAGCCAGTTTCCGTTTCAAATATGGCCAAATTTTATCTTGCGGGTCGCATTCCAGTGGTGGATGGGACTAAAGACAAAAGAGGTGGTGCCAACAGCAAATGAGTGGAACCATAATACCAAATATATATGCATATTTTAGCTTAAAGCTCTTCCTACCAAAAGCTAAAGAGAAGAACAAAAGCTGGGAAATCACTAGATGATATGGGGGGAAGGGCGTGGCCATTTCGGCCCTGATTTATAGCATATCTTTCCAATATCTTATACATGTTTCTCTCTCTCGTTTTGAACAACATCTGCCATGAGTCTTAGGAATTGAGAAGGAGATATTTTCATTTCATTTCAGTTATTACATTTCTATACCATTCAGTATCCAAAGCTCTCTGTACAGTACAGTATTATGCATAATATTAAGAACAGTTTAGCTACAAACATATAAACAGAGCACACACTAGGGATGTGCACTGACCCCCCGGATCGGATCGGATAGCGGATCGGAATCGGACCTGGGGGGTCGGATCGGATCGGATCGGATCGGATCGTGTGTCGGATCGGATCGGATCCGATTCCGATCCGCGGATCGGATTTTCCGATCCGGATCGGACGCCATTTTGAATGCTTTTTCCTATAGCAAATTATTGTTTTACAAAAACGCCTATAACTTTTTCATTTTTAACGACAGAAGGATGAAACTTGGGCACATTGTACACTGGTTAGGGATAGGTATCTGTGAGAAATTTCAGAAAGATTGGTGCATGCAGTTTGTGGCAATTAATTTTTTAATAAATAACATGGAATGCCTATAACTCGGTCATTTTTAAAGTTACACACATGAAACTTTGCCACATTGTAGGTGGAACCTTGGGACCCACGTGTGTGAAATCCCAGAACCGTGGGTGCTTGCCTGGTGTGGCAATGAATTTTTGAAAAATGGGTAGTAGTGGGGTAAATGCAGTTATGCCTCCCATGTTTTTATTTTTAAAGATACAAACAGGACACTTCGGCACATTACAGGGAACACTTCCCTTGATATGTGTGTAAAATTTCAGACAGCTAGCTCCAGGCATGTGTTGGCAATGAATTGTTGAAAATTGGGTAGCAGTGGGGTAAAATACAGTTTTGCCTCCCATTTTTTTATTTTCAAAGATACAAACGGGAAACTTTGGCACATTGCAGGGAACACTTCACTTCAAATGTGTGTGAAATTTCCGGAAGCTAGGTGCAACATTTTAGTGGGAAACGAACGTTTATTCATGGCATTTCACATGGGATTTATGGGTTGGTTTTAAGAGCTACAAACCTCTAACTCGCTCACATGGCACAGGACCTATGCCCGCTCAAACGCTGGAAATTTAACAAACTTTGGTGCAATGCTTTAGTGGGAAAACAAAGGTTTATGCATGGCATTTCACATGGGATTTATGGGTTGGTTTTAAGAGCTACAAACCTCTAACTCGCTCACATGGCACAGGACCTATGCCCGCTCAAACGCTGGAAATTTAACAAACTTTGGTGCAATGCTTTAGTGGGAAAACAAAGGTTTATGCATGGCATTTCACATGGGATTTATGGGTTGGTTTTAAGAGCTACAAACCTCTAACTCGCTCACATGGCACAGGACCTATGCCCGCTCAAACGCTGGAAATTTAACAAACTTTGGTGCAATGCTTTAGTGGGAAAACAAAGGTTAAACTTTATTATTTTAAACCTTCAGGAAGGGGACATTGCCTGCCTGGTGTGGATTGGTAATGAGGGAAGAAAGTTTCACTTATTCATTTGTAAAATGTAAAGTGATTGTAAATTGCTTTAGGGACCCATACATTTACATGACAAGACAGGTGTTGGTTGCAGGAATGCTACCAAATGCACTAGTAGCTAATCCCAGGTAATAGCTATTCAGATCCTAGCTAATAGCTATTATTCAGATCCTAGCCTGGGAAGGGATCTTGCAGGATAAGTGATTGTTCTTTTCTTGTGTACTATGTAATTCTAAACCAGAAGGCTGCTTTGATGTAGAGCCAATCCACATGGTCTCTTGCAGCACCTAGTATTATTTATTTCTCCTTCCACAGCAGAATCTGGAAGGCGGGCAGGCAGGCTGGCATTTAATGGGCAAAGTCCAACAGCGGCATTGGGGACTGGGTGACATTCTCCTTGAGGGCGAATGCCAAGTCCCATGGCTTGTGCGAGGAGGGCGGCTTGCTCTCTTTGCAGGAAGGATCTGGAAGGCGGCAGGCGGCATCAGCAGCGGGCGGGCAGGCTGGCATTTAATGGGCAAAGTCCAACAGCGGCTTTGGGGACTGGGTGACATTCTCCTTGAGGGCGAATGCCAAGTCCCATGGCTTGTGCGAGGAGGGCGGCTTGCTCTCTTTGCAGGAAGGATCTGGAAGGCGGCAGGCGGCATCAGCAGCGGGCGGGCAGGCTGGCATTTAATGGGCAAAGTCCAACAGCGGCTTTGGGGACTGGGTGACATTCTCCTTGAGGGCGAATGCCAAGTCCCATGGCTTGTGCGAGGAGGGCGGCTTGCTCTCTTTGCAGGAAGGATCTGGGAGGCGGCAGGCGGCATCAGCAGCGGGCGGGCAGGCTGGCATTTAATGGGCAAAGTCCAACAGCGGCTTTGGGGACTGGGTGACATTCTCCTTGAGGGCGAATGCCAAGTCCCATGGCTTGTGCGAGGAGGGCGGCTTGCTCTCTTTGCAGGAAGGATCTGGAAGGCGGCAGGCGGCATCAGCAGCGGGCGGGCAGGCTGGCATTTAATGGGCAAAGTCCAACAGCGGCTTTGGGGACTGGGTGACATTCTCCTTGAGGGCGAATGCCAAGTCCCATGGCTTGTGCGAGGAGGGCGGCTTGCTCTCTTTGCAGGAAGGATCTGGGAGGCGGCAGGCGGCATCAGCAGCGGGCGGGCAGGCTGGCATTTAATGGGCAAAGTCCAACAGCGGCTTTGGGGACTGGGTGACATTCTCCTTGAGGGCGAATGCCAAGTCCCATGGCTTGTGCGAGGAGGGCGGCTTGCTCTCTTTGCAGGAAGGATCTGGAAGGCGGCAGGCGGCATCAGCAGCGGGCGGGCAGGCTGGCATTTAATGGGCAAAGTCTCTCCTTTCCCGGGCACTGTGGCAGTGAGAGTGCCATAGGCTGCAAAAGAAGAAGGGGGGGGGGGAAAAGAATGAATATTAGTTGACCACTTCAACACAACCAGCTCCCTTCCACCCAGGATTGCCCTTCCTGAGTGCCCACGCCAAAGCAGGCACACGGGGCTGCCTGCTCACTCGGAAGTTAGCAGGCAGACAGCCAACCTTCAGTTAGGTGGAAGGTGCCCCCCCCATTCACAGAACACTTACCGTAGTCCTCCTGAGGGCGTTGTTGATAAGATGCCACTTCCAGGCGGGCAGTGACGGGCAGGTGGGCAGTCTGCATTACCGTCTCTCCTGGGCACTGTGGCAAAGAGTTCCATAGGCTGCAAAAGAAGAAGGGGGGGGGAAGAATATGAGGAAAATGATACTTTTCCACCACTGGCTCCCTCCCACCCAAGACTGGCATGTGCCCGTCCTGAGTGCCCACGCCCCAGCAGGCACACGGGGCTGCCTGCTTGCTTACTCGTGGGTAAGCTCTCTGACAGGCTCTTACCAGAGTCGTGCGGGCGACGTGAATCGATGGGCCACCTCCATGCGGCCGTGGCTGGGGCAGATGGGCAGTCTGGATTCACGGGTACGCTTTGCGCAGTGGCGAAGAGTTCCATAGGCTGCAAAAGAAGGAGGGGGGGGGGAAAAGAATTAACATGAGATAAATCATACTTTTCCACCATTGGCTCCCTCTCACCCAGGACTGGCATCTGCCCGGTCCTGAGTGCCCACGCCCCAGTAGGCACACGGGGCTGCCTGCTCACTCGGAAGTTAGCAGGCAGACAGCCAACCTTCAGTTAGGTGGAAGGTGCCCCCCCCCATTCACAGAACACTTACCGTAGTCCTCCTGAGGGCGTTGTTGATAAGATGCCACTTCCAGGCGGGCAGTGACGGGCAGGTGGGCAGTCTGCATTACCGTCTCTCCTGGGCACTGTGGCAAAGAGTTCCATAGGCTGCAAAAGAAGAAGGGGGGGGGGGGAGAATATGAGGAAAATGATACTTTTCCACCACTGGCTCCCTCCCACCCAAGACTGGCATGTGCCCGTCCTGAGTGCCCACGCCCCAGCAGGCACACGGGGCTGCCTGCTTGCTTACTCGTGGGTAAGCTCTCTGACAGGCTCTTACCAGAGTCGTGCGGGCGACGTGAATCGATGGGCCACCTCCATGCGGCCGTGGCTGGGGCAGATGGGCAGTCTGGATTCACGGGTACGCTTTGCGCAGTGGCGAAGAGTTCCATAGGCTGCAAAAGAAGGAGGGGGGGGGGGAAAGAATTAACATGAGATAAATCATACTTTTCCACCATTGGCTCCCTCTCACCCAGGACTGGCATCTGCCCGGTCCTGAGTGCCCACGCCCCAGTAGGCACACGGGGCTGCCTGCTCACTCGGAAGTTAGCAGGCAGACAGCCAACCTTCAGTTAGGTGGAAGGTGCCCCCCCCATTCACAGAACACTTACCATAGTCCTGAGGGCGTTGAGGACTCGGTGAGATTCTCCTGGAGGACCCCTAGTCCCATGGCTTGTGCAAGAAAGGCGGCTGGCCCGCCTCGCAGGAACGATCTGGAAGGCGGCAGGCGGCATCAGCAGCGGGCGGGCAGGCTGGCATGTAATGGGCAAAGTCTCTCCTTTCCCGGGCACTGTGGCAGTGAGAGTGCCATAGGCTGCAAAAGAAGAGGAGGGGGATAATGAATATTACATAAATACTTTTATACTGCAAAAGAAGAAAGGAAAATAAATAAAGATTTGTATTAATTATACATGCAAGTCCTAGTAACTAGTCTCCCACCGGCACACTTCTCTGGTTTGTGATGCAATCCTCTTTCTCCTGCACCCCTCCCTTTCTAAATCACTCTTCTGAGCCCATTGTTAGAGGGATTGGCTATCCTTTTGTGTCTGGCAGGACACAGCTTACCGGATCATTAGAGAATCACCATTTCTTTTGTCCTTGGGTTATTCATTCACTCCTAATAGCACCCTACGTTAGGCTGACCAGATCAAATCCAGGTCAGGGTTCCTAACTTCAGCAGTTGTAGAGAAAAGGGAATTTCTGCCAGTGTCATTTGTATGGAATTAGTTCCTGCTGAGATTCCCTCTTCATCACAACAGTTAAAGGTGCAGGGGCCCTGCCTTCTTTTCTATATGGCCACTCTGCCTGCACTCTTACCTGAGTCGTAGGGGCGACGTGAATCGAGGGGCCACCTCCATGCGGCCGTGGCTGGGGCAGATGGGCAGTCTGGATTCACGGGTGCGCTTTGCGCAGTGGCGAAGAGTTCCATAGGCTGCAAAAGAAGGAGGGGGGGGGGAAAGAATTAACATGAGATAAATCATACTTTTCCACCATTGGCTCCCTCTCACCCAGGACTGGCATCTGCCCGGTCCTGAGTGCCCACGCCCCAGTAGGCACACGGGGCTGCCTGCTTGCTTACTCGGAAGTAAGATCTCACACTGCCCCACTTCTGGACACTCTCAGGTGTCCCTGCGTTGACTGCACACACTTACCTTATTCGTGCGGCCGATGTGGATCGGAGGACTCCAGTGGCACATAGGCTCCTCCAGGCAAAGTCACATTGGCACAGGGTCCTCCAGGCAAAGTCACAGTTTGGCACAGCTCCCTCCAGGCAAAGTCACATTGGCACAGGGTCCTCCAGGCAAAGTCACAGTTTGGCACAGCTCCCTCCAGGCAAAGTCCCAGTGGCACAGGCTCCTCCAGGCAAAGTCACATTGGCACAGGGTCCTCCAGGCAAAGTCACAGTTTGGCACAGCTCCCTCCAGGCAAAGTCCCAGTTTGGCACAGCTCCCTCCAGGCAAAGTCACAGTTTGGCACAGCTCCCTCCAGGCAAAGTCACATTGGCACAGGGTCCTCCAGGCAAAGTCACAGTTTGGCACAGCTCCCTCCAGGCAAAGTCACATTGGCACAGGGTCCTCCAGGCAAAGTCACAGTTTGGCACAGCTCCCTCCAGGCAAAGTCCCAGTTTGGCACAGCTCCCTCCAGGCAAAGTCCCAGTTTGGCACAGCTCCCTCCAGGCAAAGTCCCAGTGGCACAGGCTCCTCCAGGCAAAGTCACAGTTTGGCACAGCTCCCTCCAGGCAAAGTCACATTGGCACAGGGTCCTCCAGGCAAAGTCACAGTTTGGCACAGCTCCCTCCAGGCAAAGTCCCAGTTTGGCACAGCTCCCTCCAGGCAAAGTCCCAGTTTGGCACAGCTCCCTCCAGGCAAAGTCCCAGTTTGGCACAGCTCCCTCCAGGCAAAGTCCCAGTGGCACAGGCTCCTCCAGGCAAAGTCACAGTTTGGCACAGCTCCCTCCAGGCAAAGTCACATTGGCACAGGGTCCTCCAGGCAAAGTCACAGTTTGGCACAGCTCCCTCCAGGCAAAGTCCCAGTTTGGCACAGCTCCCTCCAGGCAAAGTCACAGTTTGGCACAGCTCCCTCCAGGCAAAGTCCCAGTGGCAGAGGCAAAGTCCCAGTGGCAGAGGCAAAGTCCCACTGGCAGAGGCAAAGTCACAGCTGCATGGGCACCTCCAGGCAGGCAGGCGGGCGGGCAGGCAGAGGCGGGCATGATGCCAGGCGCTTGCACATTGCACAAGTAAGCAATAGAACCGTGAGACCAGCCCACGCATTCCGGCTACTTCACAATGGCGGCAACCTAGCAGGCGGGCAGGCGGGCAGGCAGGCAGGCAGGCAGAGGCAGAGGCAGAGGCGGGCATGATGCCAGGCGCTTGCACATTGCACAAGTAAGCAATAGAACCGTGAGACCAGCCCACGCATTCCGGCTACTTCACAATGGCGGCAACCTAGCAGGCGGGCAGGCAGGCAGGCAGAGGCAGAGGCAGAGGCAGAGGCAGAGGCGGGCATGATGCCAGGCGCTTGCGCATTGCACAAGTAAGCAATAGAACCGTGAGACCAGCCCACGCATTCCGGCTACTTCACAATGGCGGCAACCTAGCAGGCGGGCAGGCGGGCAGGCAGAGGCAGAGGCAGAGGCAGAGGCAGAGGCGGGCATGATGCCAGGCGCTTGCGCATTGCACAAGTAAGCAATAGAACCGTGAGACCAGCCCACGCATTCCGGCTACTTCACAATGGCGGCAACCTAGCAGGCGGGCAGGCAGGCAGGCAGAGGCAGAGGCGGGCATGATGCCAGGCGCTTGCGCATTGCACAAGTAAGCAATAGAACCGTGAGACCAGCCCACGCATTCCGGCTACTTCACAATGGCGGCAACCTAGCAGGCGGGCAGGCAGGCAGGCAGAGGCAGAGGCAGAGGCGGGCATGATGCCAGGCGCTTGCGCATTGCACAAGTAAGCAATAGAACCGTGAGACCAGCCCACGCATTCCGGCTACTTCACAATGGCGGCAACCTAGCAGGCGGGCAGGCGGGCAGGCAGTTTTTTAAATCATATAGCCAAAATAAACACAACACACAGTGACAGCCCTGCAAGGCTGCCACATAAGTCCAAAAGACACAGTCAGAAACAGTGTGGGATGCTGCTTGTCATCCACTCAATGTAGGAGCCTGGAAGAGGAATCCTATCGCGTCCTTCGTTCATAGTCAGAGAGGTGCATGCGTTCCTTGGCGATAAAATTAAGCCTTCTTCTTATCCAAAGTTCTCATGAGCCTCTGACGTGGTCTTACAAGAAGAAACGCCCATGGAAGTGTGGGACCTTACAGAAGGCCTGGAGGGAGCCATCGGAGTCCAATTTCAGAGGCACACGTGCAAGCACATTGGTTCAAGTCAAACAACATAGAATGTGTGAGATGCTTGTGCATCCCCTCAATGTAAGAGGCTAGGAGAAGAAACTAGATCCCTTCGGGATCCATCGTTCAGAGTTGAGTTACTGAGCTGTAAACAACACAGCCAGTAAATTAAAGTAAAGAAAATTAATTAACCGAAAATAAGAATTAAAAAATCAAGGGCCTGCCGGTGCCTGCCCAAAGGTGTGGGATGGATGGGGGGTGCCTGCCAATTACTCCCCCGCGGGCATGAGGGTGGGGTATCCCAGCAGGGGCAGATTGACCTTGAGGAAGACCAGCTGCTCCACAATCTCAGCGTCCAAGCGAGAGCGGTGGGGTGTGACCACGTCGCCCGCCATGGAAAACACCCGCTCGCTTGGAACGCTGGACGGTGGGCAGCTGATTCTGTCCATGGCCACCCGCGCCAGATCAGGCCACATCTGGCGCCGAGATGACCAGTAGGCCAGGGGTTCGATGGAGCCGTCCTCCATCTGCTCCGCCAGGTAACGCTGCACTGCTGCTGCAGCGTCATCCTGGCGGCGGCTGGGTTGAGTGCCTCTATGCCCAACCGCAGCCTGCAAAGCCTTGTCCCAAAACCCCTGGCCTGTCCCCCTGCTGGGTGTGGTGGTGCTGGTGCCGCCGCTGCTGGTGGTGCTCAGCGGACTTAGCGCCTGGGCTTCGGTGGGCTCCTCCTCTGCCTGCCCAATCCTGGCATCCCGGGCCGCCCGAACGTCCGTCACCAGCATTTCCACCCAACCTGCCCGGGAAGTCTGCCCACATAACCCATCCTTGATGCGCGGGTCGCACATGGTGGCCAACATGTACTGCCTCTCGTTGTAGAGAGGCTGGACCCGGCGGGATAGGCTTTCCCTCAGCCTCGTCACCACTTCCCGCACCTCTGGCAGGAAGCGCCTGCCGGTGACGGCATCCCCGGCCTCCAGAAACTCGCCCATCTGATTCTGGAGATGCCTGGCCACGGGGAGCACCTGGCTGAGAAGGGCAGTGCTGCTGCTCAGGGTCTCGGTGGCCTCAAGGAACGGCTTGAGGACCACCAGAAGCTGGGACATGGCCTCCCACTGCTGCCTGGACAGTGGGGCCTGGATGCCAATGTCCCCGACCCTGAACATCTCGTGGACAACACGCTGTTGCTCCACCATACGCTCGAGCATGTGGTAGGTGGAGTTCCAACGTGTTGCCACGTCCTGCACTAGCCGGTGCTGCGGAAGTCCCAGTTCCTGCTGCTTCTCCCGCAGCAACCGACTGCCCTTCACGCTGTGGTGGAAATGCCCAGCCACCTTCCTGCAGCTCTCTAGGAGATTACGGATTTGGGGAGGGAGAGGGGCCTTGCTGCCTCCAAGGCCATCCCTGACGACCAGGTTGAAGACGTGCGCGATGCAGCGGATGCCCTCAAATCCGCCATCGCGCACCGCCTTCAGCATATTGGCTCCCCCGTCCGTGACCATGTAACCGCGGGTGTGCTGGTGCCCGCCCAGCCACCCTGCCACCATGCGGTTCATGGCCTCCGTAATCTCCTCCGCCGTGTGGGACTGGTCCATGACTGCGGTATGAAGGAGGGCCCAGCGGCAGCCCTCCTTCCCAGTCCCAGAAGTCCTGGGTGCTTCCTGCCCTGAGGCTCCCCACCAGTGAGCCGTCAGGGACAGGTAAGCGTGCACTCCTCCTTCGCTGGACCAGATGTCCGAAGTGAAGTGCACCTTCTGTGCCTCTGCCTGGCACAGACGACCCAGAACTAACTCCCTGCATGCCTGGTACAGGGAGGGCACCACACGCCTGCTCAGGGTGGTGCGACACGGCGGCTTGTAGTATGGAACCACAAGAGCCATCAGCCTCTTGAAGCCTGCGTTCTCGACGAGGCTGAATGGCTGGTCATCCAACGCCACCATCTCACCGATGCAATTGGTGATCTGGTTGGGCGCTGGAAAACGCCACCTTGTGGCTCCATACTTCCCCCACCCCATCTCTTCCATGGTGGCCTGGCGAAGCCTCTTGGGGATGGGAGGTCGAGAGCTGGCAGAAGTTGCAGGAGCCTTCTGCTTGCCCTTGCCGCTAGCACCAGTCTGCTGCGAGGTGCCCGCCTCGGTCCCAAGCAAAACAGACTGGTGGTGCCTCTGCATGTGGCGGGTGAGGTTCGTGGTGGTGAAGTGGCCTGGCATTTTTCCCCTGCTCACTGACATCTTGCAGTGGCGACAGACAGCAAAGCGGGAATCCACTGCCACCTCAAAGTGGTCCCACACCTTGCTTGCCTGTCTCTTCTGGGGTGACACAGACGGCCTGCCGGCGCCTTCGCTCTGTGGTGTCACCTCAGGAGCAAGGGAATGAGTGGAAGAGAGGACGGATTGTGGAGAGTAAGTCTCTGGTGCTGCCTGCTCTTCCTCTTGCCCCACATCAGAGTCCTCCTTCTCACTCTGAACCTCGCTGACTTCCACAAGATCTGGGAAAAGATCAGTCAGCGGGTTCACAGGCTCACCCACCAAAGAAGGAGCTGGATAATATAGTGCTCCTTCTTCATGCCCACTGCTGCTCCCAGCACCTGCCTCATGTTGCTGAAAGAGTGCCCTGCAGGCACTACTTTGAGTTGCCTCTGCCTGCTTCTGCTGCCCCAGTGGAGAACGCCTCAGTTTAACTGGGGGTGTGGAAGTAGGCTGCCTGCTGCTGGTCCCAGCAGCAGCAGCAGCAGCGCCATGCCCAGAGCGGCCTCTCCCAAATGCTGCCTTGGGAGCACCCCCCCTTTGAGTGCCACGCTTCATTTTATTTTTATTATTATTTATTTTTGTGTAAGTGTGTGCTTTGCTGACTTTTTTTGTGTTTGTAGCAGCAGGCTACACAGCCCAGCAACACACACTCACTCACAAGCGCGCACACACACACACACACACAGAGAAAGAGAGAGAGAGAGAGAGAGGATAGAAATATTTTTTTATTATTTTTTTGGGTTTTTTTCAGAAAGCGAAAGTAGAACAAACAAACACACTCACTGCAAAGACAAACTGAACTCACAGACAAACAAACGTGCTATCTAAGAAAGGAAAGGCAAGAGAGAAAGGAAAGCCAAGAGAGAGAACAAGAAAAGCTGAAGTAAAAGATCAGAAACTCCTCAAAACCACCTCCAAATACAATCAAATCAATACAGTCTCTCCAACACAGCTCCAAAACACTCCCTAATCTCCTCCACGTTCAACCCACAAAGAGCCAGAAGGGCAGGGCTGAGAGAATATATACTGGTGCCCTCCTCCAGCATTGCGATTGGAGGCTGAAGAAAGTCTTCACAGGATTGGGTGATTCAGTCATGTATTCTAAAGCACAATTGGTGGATCAAGCTGTCAAACACACACACACAAACACAGCCTCCCCCTCCCTTTCCTGAAGGTTTAAAATAATAAAGTTTAACCTTTGTTTTCCCACTAAAGCATTGCACCAAAGTTTGTTAAATTTCCAGCGTTTGAGCGGGCATAGGTCCTGTGCCATGTGAGCGAGTTAGAGGTTTGTAGCTCTTAAAACCAACCCATAAATCCCATGTGAAATGCCATGCATAAACCTTTGTTTTCCCACTAAAGCATTGCACCAAAGTTTGTTAAATTTCCAGCGTTTGAGCGGGCATAGGTCCTGTGCCATGTGAGCGAGTTAGAGGTTTGTAGCTCTTAAAACCAACCCATAAATCCCATGTGAAATGCCATGCATAAACCTTTGTTTTCCCACTAAAGCATTGCACCAAAGTTTGTTAAATTTCCAGCGTTTGAGCGGGCATAGGTCCTGTGCCATGTGAGCGAGTTAGAGGTTTGTAGCTCTTAAAACCAACCCATAAATCCCATGTGAAATGCCATGAATAAACGTTCGTTTCCCACTAAAATGTTGCACCTAGCTTCCGGAAATTTCACACACATTTGAAGTGAAGTGTTCCCTGCAATGTGCCAAAGTTTCCCGTTTGTATCTTTGAAAATAAAAAAATGGGAGGCAAAACTGTATTTTACCCCACTGCTACCCAATTTTCAACAATTCATTGCCAACACATGCCTGGAGCTAGCTGTCTGAAATTTTACACACATATCAAGGGAAGTGTTCCCTGTAATGTGCCGAAGTGTCCTGTTTGTATCTTTAAAAATAAAAACATGGGAGGCATAACTGCATTTACCCCACTACTACCCATTTTTCAAAAATTCATTGCCACACCAGGCAAGCACCCACGGTTCTGGGATTTCACACACGTGGGTCCCAAGGTTCCACCTACAATGTGGCAAAGTTTCATGTGTGTAACTTTAAAAATGACCGAGTTATAGGCATTCCATGTTATTTATTAAAAAATTAATTGCCACAAACTGCATGCACCAATCTTTCTGAAATTTCTCACAGATACCTATCCCTAACCAGTGTACAATGTGCCCAAGTTTCATCCTTCTGTCGTTAAAAATGAAAAAGTTATAGGCGTTTTTGTAAAACAACAATACTTTGCTATGGGAAAAACGCATTTAAAATGGCGTCCGATCCGCCGATCCGATCCGATCCGGATCGGACCTCGCCGGATCGGATCGGATCGGATGGTGTATCGGATCGGATCGGATCGGATCGGATTTTCCGATTTTTGGGGCGGATCGGATTCGGATCGTGGATCGGATCCGATCCGATGCACACCCCTAGCACACACACACACACTAACACACATCCAAACAATATCCCATGACCAGATTAAAATTTTCTCATATGCTGCCTAAGAACCAGATCTACATCAGGCAGGATATAACACTTTGAAAGCAGTTTGAAAATGATGTATGGAATGTGACATGGGCCCCAACTGTTGTCAGTGCATTTCAAAACTGTTATAAAGCAGTAGTGTAGATCCTGCCTAGGACTTTAGAAAGGGAGTAGAGGAAGGACTTAACTTGGCACAGAAAATATAACAATGTTGGTACCAGGCAGGCCTCACTGGGGAGTTCATTTCATAATGGGGGGAGGGCTACCAACAAGGCACTATCCCTTGTTGCCACCCTCCAAAACTCCTTCAGAGGAGGTACCTGGAGGAGGGTCTTGGATAATGAGCATAGTGCATGTGTAGGTTCATGCCGGGAGAGGAGCTCTGTCAGGTATTGTGATCCCAAGCCATTATTATAGGCCAAAACCAGCACCTTTAAGTTAAACCTAAATTTAAAATTGAACACATAAAATATAATCCAAGCATTGCATGTGCTTCTTATTCTTTTTCATGAAGGGCAATGCTCATGCACAGAGACAGGTAGGAATTGAACATGAAGGTCATTCTTTGGTTTGCAGAAGATAAGGGATTGCAGAGTATTGCAAATTGGTACATCCTGTGGAACTGCTACAGAATGACCACTGGCATTATAGTAATTAGCAAAATGTCACTAGGCCAATACTTGATTGAATGGGTTTCAACCCCTATTACAGATTATTTAATTTTTGAAAGTTTATCTTTGGATGCTGTATTTTTTCCCCTTCTTTGCACATTTCCAGTTCAACACTAAGCCATTAAAAGCATACAATTCCAAAACAGTGATAATTATTCCTTGAGTTAATAGAATCACATTTGCTGTTCTCCAGAGAGTTACACATTCAGGGTTCAATTAATGAAGATTAAGGATCACTGCTGATCAAAATAATGGTTGCTTTTTAAAAAAATATATATAGAAGTAGTTTATCATAATGTAGTTTTCTCACATTTTTGCTCATAATTCACTGCACCTATTTAGGTGGCATTGCTTATATGAGGAGGGGGGAGTCAATGTGAAGTTATCTTTTATCCTATATCTCACCCAGTCTGCTCATCTATCTCATTAATTTGTTTTTTATGACTTCTCCAATTCTTTTTATTGGTATAATAATTATGAGAACAGAAACTAGATCATAAATACTGATAGTTAAACCTGCATCTCTGCAGTACCAAGAGGGATGAGCATCACTACCCATTTATACTCCATTGGTGAAGAGACAAATGAAGTCATACTGCTCTGCAAAATTTCTAGATGGAATCATGAAAGCAGGTATGGCTCCCTTGTAGGAATAGAAGGTCCTCAGCATGTTAGTTTGGGATCTAATGATAGCCCTGCTGCAATATGCCAAGGAAGCTGTATATTAGTGGCCCTTGGCTGCATCGTTGGCATTCCCTCCTGTTATGCAAAGAGCTCTCTGCATCCCAGAATTAGTAGAGTGGCTTAGCATCAAAACTATGCATACTGTGATTCAAGTGTGGAATTTGGTATGGTGATATTTATTACAGTGTAGACTAAAAGTAGATATAGAGGCATCTCAGGAAATCATCATAACAGACACCATCTTGGAAAACAGATTGGATGCAATGCATATTCTGCCAAGAAGACAGGTCTGATGATTCCAAAAGAAAAGATAAAGGTGCTGGTTACAAAATATTTTTTCTGATTCGTTTCACTTCTGTCAAGTTGTGGGCCTGATGGGAATGCACCTTGTAAAAGTAACCTGTTGGCACTTTTTCCATTGTAAACTTCTTCGTTGTGATCTAATCTGAAACAAAAAAGAAAGAAAAGTTAAAAATAATAAGAATAAATCATATTATACTTGAGATCAATCTCAAGTAAAACGCAGGTTGTTATGGAAATTTCGCATTATTTTCACTAACTTCCTCCCCCACCCCCAACTTGATGCCTCAATACATATTCTTGTTTTAAAAAAAGAAGGTGCAAGTTTGACGTGAGGGAGCATCTTGTTTACTTCTCAGGCAAGTGGATAGGAATGAAACCTTAATATCTCAACAAGGGTTGCTCCTAGAAAAGATTGATACGGAGCTTTTTTATCGCAAATTTTATGCTCTTTAATTTTGTACTGAGACATCTTTTCTGTGAGATTAAAAATAACAGAGTTATTGTGAGAAAACTGAATTTTGACTGCCATTTTCCAAGATGGTGTCCATTATAATGATTTCTTGAGATGCCCCTATATCTAATTTTAATCTACATAGTAATACAAACCACCATACCAAATTTCACACTTTGTATCAGAATGTGCATGATTTGGCCAGAAAGTGACATTAAGCCGCTCTACTAAATGGCATGTTTCCAATCCAAAGAAGAGATAGGAGAACCAGTGATTTGCAAGCTCCCCCAAATTTTCCAAACATCAATTTCAGCTCACTTTCATACATACTTTATTTACAGTCCATAGACCAATTTCAGCACATTTTAAATAAGGTTTAACTCCATCGGTCAAATAAAATCTCCCAAAATGACCTCTTCTGTATAACAAAATTAAGTATAATTATTTATAAACTAAATATACTGTAATAGACTTATTACAATACTCTACATGTACATCCCATATGTCTACAGTTCACCCCACTCCCATTAGCACTCTGTATCGTATGGCGGATGAAAGATATTTGGCAACCTGAAGGGTTATTTTTACCCTGTAAGAGTGTTCTTGCCACTGTTTCCAGAGAGTGTTCCTGATATCCCTGGATAATGGGGCGTAACAAATCATTTCTTAATCCAGTATAAAAAATACAGCTAAATAATACATGCTCAATAGTCTCGATCTCACTATTATTGCAAGGGCAACATCTCCTTCCTATCAGGATATTTTTATATCTTCCCTCCAACAACTTGGATGGAAGGACGTTGAATCTACCCAAAGAAAAAGCTCTTCTATATTTAGGGACCGGTAGCCATTGTAAGTAAGGCATTTCTCCTTTGAGGCCAAAGTCACCAAGATCCTGCGCCTGAGGGCAACAGGGGCCAGCTCACTTTCATTTTCATCCTGTTTATATCTCATTCAAAAGGGGAAAATACGCATTTCTGTGAATATTTTTCAAAAGTGCACATTTTACTCAAAACATGCATTTTTAACATAATTGCGAATTTGACATTTGTAAAAAAAACAAACAAAAAAACACCTCAAACCACTCATGCTCATGTTTTGGATTGCAAATAAGACACATTCACATCCAGAGAAGGGTAAATCAGAAAAATCTCTGCATGGCTAGTTTGGAAAGCCATTAAAATGAGGGAAGGTGTCTAAAAGTACTCACCCTCCCTGAATTTCTGAACTGGGTCTGGAGGGGGAGAACTTTTAGACACCTTCCCTCAATAGCAGTGGGACCTGGGCCCATGTCAGGAGTACTTTGATTCCCACCAGAAGCCATTGATTCAGTCTGGAGGAGGGCAATGCCAAACCCTAGTTCATTTTCCCTCTATGTGGATCTTTCCTTTAGTACACTACAGTTGAGTAAACAATGGGTTATATCTAACATAAGCTTCTTGCAGATGGAAGGGCTGCTTCTGTTTGCCATAGGCTTTTGATCCAGTGGGAGAATCCTACTAGTGAAAGGAATGGATGTAAATCTTTGTTGATTCCCTCCTACTTCTGCAGTCCCCTACATAAGTACCCCCCCCACACACACACACCATTTACTTTCGAGGATGGGAAACCCTTGGGAATTGTAAGGAAGCATGCACTGGGGGTGCAGTGGGAGGGAAATCAGTTGAGATGACCTCCCATCTTCCACCGGTGGGAGTGTTCCAAGTGCAGCTTTACTCAATGGCTTCTCCCACTGGTCGGTTAAAGCTGGATCCAACAGGCATGATTTAGCAAACGTAAGCACCTTTAATTCCCATTTACTTCAGTGGAATTTATAAGTGTTTCTTTTAAAATTGGTTCATTACCTTTGGATCATATCAATTGCTTCCAAGTATAAATGGGTGCATTTTAGTAGATGACTCTGAAGTATGGTCACTTTAAAGCACTAACTTAATAGTCATTCTATCTACACTACTGCTTTAAAACGGTTTAAAACAGTTTAAAATGGTTTATAACAGTTTTGAGAACTGTTGGGGCCCAGGACACGCTCCATATACAGTTTTCAAAATGTTTTCAAAGTGTTTTATCCTGCATGTGTAGATAGGCTCAGTGTTAGATCTATCAACTAGAAAGTCAGGCAGTATATTTTTAATTAGGCTTATGAGAACAAGAGATTTTCTAGCTGGATGACTTTAGATAAATGAAACCAAGGGCTAATAACAATAAGTAAAATTGCCTTGATTCACAATGTTCTTTTTCTTACATATATTCACATAGATGAAGAAAGTAAGATCCTTCTAGGGCTCACATGGCAATATGCTGTGAGATAAATGGAAACTCCTATATACCAATTATGGTGGCTTCCATTTTACATTGCTTTATGCCTCCCAGTGATAGCAAACATGAATTAATTCCCAAAATGCTCTTTTCGCACAGTTAACTATTAGGGGGGAAATTGAATGGTCATATTTTAGATTATATGCTGAATGGTAATAAATTCAATATTAGACATTTTTCAAAGTACAAATAGCTTCTCTGGTTAAAGTCAGAGTGAATGCTGTATTTCATGAATAGACCAGCAGAAGACATCCATACATCCAATTACGTCTCTGCTGGACTGAGCTCATATACATAATGGTGAAACTGCTGCACATGTGGGAGCTCCATCTGTGCACAAAAGTATGCTCCTTAATTGGGCCGGCTCTCCTGTTGGCTGTATAAGTTAAATTGATCTAAGGCAAGGGTTCCCATATTTGGTCATAGTAGTTAAAATTGTTTCATCAAAGGAAATAACTGTTTGAATATCCCTAAGAGTAACTCATACAAAGGGTATTATCACATGGAGGAAAATTGCATTTGCTTACCGTCACTTCTCTACCTGACCTGTGTGTTTGTTTCTCATTACTTCCTCTTTTGAAAGAGGAAGTAAACAACGTGCACTTGGCCCAGTCAGTGGGCTGTTTTGATAACACTGCTTTTCCTGCACACAGTAGGAGATAGTGGCAACTTCCATCTTTAAAAATAAGTTGGACTTACTGGGGTGGGTTTTTTTCTTACGTGAAGAAGGCTAGAAGGGGTGGGAGATGATCAGAAGGCAAACAACATCATGAGAGGGACCCATGAACATCCATGAATGCCCAGTAACAAGCGTGCAATAAAACACTCATCTGATGGAGCTCATAGACACAAAACTATTTGGAAGCACAATCCAGATCACATTAGTTAGTTAGTTAGTTTTATATCCCACCTTTCCACAAAGTATGGAGCTCAAGGTGGCTAACATTAAAATAAGCTTAAAAACAAAATCTTAATTTTAAAATATCATACAAGTAAACACCCCCCCCCCCAAAAGAAATAAACAGCACACAGCCAAATGAAATCCCTTTCAGCAACACTCCAACTTATACACCAAAGGGCTGCATGAATGAAAGTTTATTTGACTGCCAGGGAAATGACAACAGAGAGGGCTCAACTTAACTTCCCTTGTGAGGGAGTTCCACTGCCTGGGAAGAGCCACTGACAAGGCCATCTCTCATGTCTCCACCAAATATGCATCTGATTGCGCTGGGACCAAAAGAAGGGCCTTCAGGATGTACATGATTTGGTTTTTCAAACCTTGATGGCTCTGATTCAACACTACTTGTTTTGATCAGCTGGTAGGCTGACCATATGAAAAGGAGGACAGGGCTCATGTAACTTTAACTGTTGTAGAGAAAGGGGAATTTCAGCCGGTGCCATTTGTATGCAATTAGTTCCTGGTGAAATTCCCTCTTCATCACAACAGTTAAAGTTGCAGGGGCCCTGCCTTCTTTTGTATATGGTCACTCTAGTGTAGTGCCTGCAACTTTAACTGTTGTGATGAAGAGGGAATTTCACCAGGAACTAATTGCATACAAATGACACTGACTGAAATTCCCTTTTCTCTACAACTGTTAAAGTTACATGAGCCTTGTCCTCCTTTTCATATGGTCAGCCTATTCTTGGTGGCTGTGATACAACACAGCTCATATTGAATAGCTGGGGTAGTTTGTATGGATCCCTTTTGTAAAAGCTAAAATCCTACCAATCGACTGATTTAGGGTTGGATCCAGATTCACACCGGATCATCTGTGCTGCCAGAAATGGACCTGCCCATCACCTCTTTCCCTCGGCATCCCTTCCAACCCTCTGAAAATGCTACAGTGAGAAGACCCTGCTGAATGGGCTGGGCTGTGGTTCAGGAAGGAGAAGGTCCCCCCAAATTGAGTGGATGGATTTTCCATGAGTGGAGTCCTTCCTTGTGTGGAAGGTCCCATCATCTCATGGAAGGCAGAGCCTGAATCTAAACCTTAGCCATACTTAAGAGAAGACCCATTAAAATCAATGATACGTAGCTCAAGTAATTAACAAATCTGAGTACGACTAAATATTTACCGTAGAGTAATACATGCTTACTCTAAGTTTGACTAAATCTGGATCCACACTAATCGTTTGGGGCAGAAAACCTGGAGGTGTGAATTCACCCCACCCTTCACACTCCCAAACCCTAGACTTTTATGTTGCATAAGTTGCTCCTCAGTCACTCAATAACTATAGCATCAATTCACTGCCTGCCTTTTAGTCCTTATGGGTTTTTAAAGCTTGTGATATATGGAACAACACATGAAGCCCTGACCAGGGAAGGAAAATCAAATGAAAAATTTTCCCTGTGCCAGTAAGAAGTGATTGAAACCTTTCACCCATCAGGTCTTTTATTTCATTTTCTTCCTGTTGAAGGTGCATGCTCATTTATTCAGCTCTGTTAGGAAATGAAGTTCAATCACTGAAATCCATTTTTGTGATATAGCTGTGCTAAGAATAAAGTGCAACACTAAAAAAAAGTAGTTTAGAGGGGGGAAATTGCATGACTTAAGATTTGTTTTTAATAACAACCCTTTTATTGCTGACCTTGACACTCACTCACTCTCTCACTCTCTCTCTCTCTCGCCCTTCAAAAATATCAAGAACCCTTAATAAATGATGAAATTCTCTTTCACTGTTATTTAGCAATTAAAGAGAGCTCAATTAATATTGATTTAAAGGGAAGAGTGACGATTGCTGTACAGCCAGTGCAGCTCATGTAAATAAATATCTGATTTAAGAATAAACCCTGTTAATGCAATAAATCTGCTAAGCACAAATTACCAATTCCTCGTTCACAATAAAAATATATATTAAGTAATTGTTATCAAGAAATAAATCAGTTAAATGGACTAAAAACCAATATGCAGCACAAAACAAGCACTAGAACTGATAGATAAATAAGTCTGTTCAGTGTGAATAAAAATTCTGTACATCAAGATGTAAAGTGCTGTAGCCAAAAATTACCAAGAATTCCAGAGTAACTGTTAAAATATCCACATAAAGATATGGAGCTTGATCTATATTACTTAGTTGTTAATACAATTTAGCTGATTTTTCTTTTCTCTCTAAAAACCACTGGAATCTGGGCTTACAACCCCATTATTGGGAACAGTGTTTACATATCATATAATTCATTAAACAAAAAAAACTACGGTTTACAAAAACAACGTTAAGGCTCTACAGTTTCCAACCAAGCACCAAAAAGCAGGGATATTGGGAGTTAAGGCTCCTAAGCTTTGATGCCACATCCTCCCTAGGGAGGCAGAAAGTGCAAGTGAAATTCTCATTCTCCCAAAACAGATAAATCATGAGGACAGGATAGAGACTATGATACGCAGAGGTGACTGTGAGATTGTGGAAAACTCATGACGAACAACTTAGGGCCACCTACTTCTATTTTTTGTTTAGAGCAGCCCTTCCCCAACCTAGTGCCCTCCAAAGGTGTTGAACTACAACTACTGTGCTAGTGGTGTTATTCTTACTTTCTTGCGATTGCCACTACTCTCTGGAGCAATAGAGCTACAAGGATTGGGTTCATAAAAAAGATATGCTTGACTTGAGCAATAAAATTAATTAATGGCTGGCATTTAACACTTTATCGAGGTGCTTTCATATGCTCCGGCCATTGCTCGTCACTGCCTTTTGAGAATCCCAATGCAGTGTCATTAAGACACTTTCAGATACTATTCCTACACAGCCTGTGACCCATCAAGTCAAACATATCTCACCAGCTATGCACAGCATGTTAAGTCCTTGATAAAGGCCCTGTTTTTAGTGCCTAGAAATAGACCAGGAGTTTTGGGCATCTGATACATTACCATGGTTGGCTGTGTTCACCAGGTGTGCAGCCATGCTCTCCAGGCCCTCTCCAGAAGTTCTGGATTCTTCCCACCCTACAGATCTCCCTTCATTTTTTTTATCTTATCATCAGAAAAGGCAGCTTGGAAGCTTGATGACCACTATGGTTCCTCCCATATGGTTAATTTATGCTTGCTTTTTATCGACTGACAGATTGCACTCATCAGCTTTCATACTCCAATTTTTCAGCTCTTGTAAGCATTGTCAGTGTCTCAGCAATGTTCTGTTGGTTGTCAACTATTCTATTCATTGTCACATTTTCTTTATTATGGCTTCAACAATCTTACTTTTATTAGTATGGACCTCTGAGCTCATATAATTTGAAGACTAGAGAATGTAGAATTAGATAGAGTGAGGTCAAGTAGTAAAACTCCCCGTAGCACTTTTTCTAGTAATAAGAATTGAAGCCAGCTGTGCTCAGTGAAATCACAGTCAAGATGTCTTTTGAAACTCTTTCTTACACAGTGTTCATTGGAACTGAACATTTACAATTTTGAAGCCACAGTTGTTTTGGAATGCTGCCTTGATACGGACTATACTACAGATCCTCAAGTGAGTTAAAACAATATTAAATATGGCTTCTGAGAGGTACATGTTGTCGTTGTTGTCATTGTTGTCATTGTTGTTGTTGTCATTGTTGTTGCTGTTATTGTTGTTGCTTTAATTGTGATTATAGTTATTTTTAACAATTATTACATTTTAGATTAAGAATATTAAACTATGAGAATGATCTTGCAACACTAGACCAACGTGTTTTCACTCTCCAAATGTTGTTGGACTACAGCTCCCATAATCCCTGAACACTGGCCAGGCTGACTGAGGCTGACTGGGTCTGGAGGGCCACAGGTTTCCCTGCCTCTGATCTAGGCCAAGTCTTCCCCCCCCCCCCCACAGCAGCAGCTCAGTTGTCTCTGGATGTTCACAAACACGGCATGAAAGCAATACCCTCTCATTGTGGTCTATCACCAACACCAGGCACTCAAAGCTACATTTGATTTTCCACATAGAAGTTCCACTGTACTTCATGAGTTATATCAGACTGAAAAAAACTGTGCCCATTTTTTCTAATTATTTCAAAAATGCACTTATGCTGATTAATAATAGCTAATTATTATTCAGTTAAAAGCCAGATGATTGATCTTCTAAGATAATCTTAAATTGATTGGCAGATATAATTTTCTATGTAGTCAGTCAGGACTTATTTTCCGCACAAAAGTCAAAAGTGCAAGAGATACAATGATCCCTTCATGCTGTGAATAAAACCATGATTCATATCTAGTGACATATATGTAAGAAAGAGCTTTTAAAAAGTCTCAGGAAGAATGTCACTTAATTCCGTGGTAGGAAACTTCTGGCCTGCATGTTGAATTCAGCCTGCAGAGGTTTCTACGGCACCGGCATTAGAACCTCCAGAGTTCCCTCCCTTCTGCCAGTTATCTCCACATCCCCTGATGTCATCCCCATCCATTTTTAATTTTCCCCATGCAGAGAGGCTAAGAGCTCCACAGTTTTCTCTGCACAGAGAAAGGGAGTCAGCTGGAACTTGGGGGAATTCCTTCAAACACTGGCTGAGTCACTTCATGCACTTTCATCTCTGTATGAAGGTAAAATGGGTGAGGCAGGTGGATAATGTCCAGGGAGGGGGCAAGTCTCCCTGGACCAAACACGTATCCCTGTGCCTGACTTAATGTAAGTGACAGGAATCCAAAGCCCATAGTTTAAAATTTATTTATACATCTTATGGAAGTTCAGGGTGTGAAAATAAATGATCACTTAAATCAGAATTCATGAAGTGAAGCAGTTGGCAAGTTAAGTTGACGAATCTCTCCCGGCAGGCCATTCCACGGTCTGGGAGAGGCAGAAGAGAAGGTCCTCTGGGTCAGCCTAGTTTTGGCTGATTGGAGTAAATTCTTCCCAGAGGACCTAAGTGTGTAGGATGGATTGTACGGGGGAAGGCGATCCCACAGGTAACTTGCCCCCAAACTAGGCATGTTTAGCCTGGAAAAGAGAAGATTGAGGGGAGACATGATAGTACTCTTCAACTACTTGAAAGGTTGTCACACAGATAAGGGCCAGGATATCTTCTCGATCATCCCAGAATGCAGGACATGGAATAATGAGCTCAACTTCAGGAAGCTAGATTCCGGCTGGACATCAGGAAAAACTTCTTGACTGTTAGAGCAATACAACAATGGAACTAATTACCTAGGGAGGTTGTGGGATCTCCCACCCTAGAGGCATTCAAGAGGCAGCTGGACAGTAGGGATGTGTATCGTATCGTTAAAATGTCCGATAACGATATGATAAGGTTGTTATCGGACTTCCGATTAACGATAATGATACGATAGAAAAAACTCCAATAAATATATGATCCAAAAATTTTCAGCCCAATTATATCAGATTATCGGACTGCCATATAAATAAACCTATAAAATCTGTATTTTAAAAGTTAGAGGCTTGAAACTTGGTCATAGTGCTTATGGGGTATGCCTAAGAACGAGCACAATCTTTAAAAAAATCATAGAAAATCAAGGGTTTGAGCAATTGCTCTGATTTTTGTTCACAAATGACCAGCCAGATCCCATCTTCAATGTCCCACATGTTTCAAGTTTTTATCTTTAAAAATGAAGAAGTTACAGTGGGGGGTGGAGCATTTGGGGGACCCCCTATAACTTTTTAATTTGAAAAGATAGAGACATGAAACTTTTTGGACATTGCAGATTGGATTTTGCTAGTCCTGGCTCCCCAAGTTTCATGTCATCATCATTTCAAATAAAAAAATTATGCACACGGTTCCCCAGTACAAGCCTATGGGGGGAAAAACAGACAAGAAGATGACAGCATGGAGGCCCGGTCAACTAGCTGTGTCAATAAAATTGCACTAAATTAAATATCGAGTTCCAATAATTATCATGAAGACGATATGATTAACCTATGATATTATCAGAGACGATAATTTTTTTGGTCTGAAATTCCGATAATGATACAATACAATATTTTAGGGCGTGCACATCCCTACTGGACAGCCATCTGTCAAGTATGCGTTAAGGTGGATTCCTGCATTGAGCAGGGGGTTGGACTCATTGGCCTTATAGGCCCCTTCCAAATCTACTATTCTATGATTCTATGATTCTATGAATGCTGTTCTCCACCTTGATCCAGAGGGAGAGGTGGGTAATAAATTAATAAATAAATTTATTGTTATTGTTGTTGCCACCTTTTTTATTGGTTTTACCCTTGTGCATTTAACTTGTACACAGGAATATAGCTGGGGTACATCAGACCACTGTTAAAAGCACAATATCAAGTTAGAAAAAAAGCTGTATGAACAGCAAAACCATTTTTATTTTTAGAATTCTGAAATATACCGTTCCTAAAGAAAAGCATCATATCTTCTTCAAGAAAACCTGTTAGTCTATTGCATGTAGAAAGGTGTAAAACCTATAATTTGAAATCTGATTTGAAGGCTGAGTAAATCAGATATAACTTTACTGAAGTCAGCAGAGTTGTTGTTGTAATGCAAACCTAGGTTTAGGACTCTGGCTATTTTCTCCTTGATTATCTTTCAACCTTGGCAACCTGGGGTTTTATGGTATGGAGTTATTTAAATAAGGAATGTTTCACCGGGCGGGCTTATGAAATATTTATACCAGTGCTAGGATAGAAATAGTTGTTTATAAATAAAACCAGGGGGAGGGATCAATTCCCTTCTAAAGCAAGGTTCAACATTTCTAGCTTAAGTTGCATAAATAAATAAATAAATATTCAGGGAATGTCAAGGTTCTGTTCCAGCGTCTTGTGTTTCCTCTACACATGAATGTGTTCTGCTGGGTGAGATTCACAGAAATTGAGGGAGCAAGCATCAGGTGTAAGTTAATTCCCATTTGCAAACCAATCAAGCTGAATAGTCCTTGAATCAGGACCCAAATCCTTACCACCTTCAGCAGCGGGGGCCGAGCAGACAGCTCGTGAAGGAGGCTGACGAGGCCACAGCAGGAGCTGAGGAGACCCCATCACCTTTGGAGTTGGGATGCTGTCCCGAGAAGTCATCCTCTCCTGTGGTGTCACCACTGCCTTCTCCCAGCTGCAGTGGATCCAAGCACTTGAACTCGATCAAGAACATCCAGAAAATCACCAAATCTATGAAGATGGTTGCTGCAGCAAAATATTCCAGGCCAGAGAGAGAATTAAAACCTGCCAGAGATTATGGAATGGGGGCATTGGCTTTCTATGAGAAAGCAGAAATCAAGGCACCTGAGGACAAGAAGGAGTAACTCATCATTGGGGTATTCTCTGCCCATGGTCTGTGTGGTGCAATCCATACTTCTGTTGCTAAAATGATCAAGAGCCAAGTCTCCACCCTCACAGATGTGGGTAAAGAAGTCATGGTGGCCAGAGTGGGCAACAAGCTGAGGGGCATACTTCAAAGGTAACTAGACCAACAGCCATCCCCGTGCCCCTGAGGCTTCCTCTCTAATACCAAGCATTGATGATTGAAATGTTTTAATATTGAAACCTTTTTAATTTATTTTTAACTTTTGTATATCTCTTATTTATAGCTTTTAACTGTATATGTTTTAAGTTTGTAATGCCGCCTTGAGGCCCAGCATTTGGCAAAAGGTGGGATAATAATAATAATAATAATAATAATAATAATAATAATAATAAGCAGAGAGTGATTTTAGCAAGTTCTACACCCTCACAGATGGCAAATAAGAGGTAGTTGTGCAGCACTCACTAGGTTTTGTGAGTAATCCCAATTTATGTACACCTTACCAAGAGCAGGCCCTGAAATGATCTATTTTAAGGTGATAAAGGGGAATAAAAGACCCAGAGTGCCCTGTGTGGTTACATGACAGATACCATTGGATGTGATGTTATAATTGCATTTACTGGCAAAGGGAGTGCAAGTGCTCTACAAATCTTGACCAGCAATAAAGAAGCAAAGAAGACATTTATTGCATTGGAGCAGAGCAGAATCCATCTTCAGAACTAATAATAAAAATGGAGGCTTTCACATGCTTGCTTTATGGTCCCTAACTTTCTCCAGTGACTTGAAGCACTACCTGTTCTGTGCCAGGAAAGAGAGAGAAAGAGTGCAATTTGAAAAAGCAAGCACAATGTACAAACTATGAGGATACCCTATGGAGGTAGTATTTGGAGCGGCTGGAAGTTGGAATCCAAAGATGGGAACAAGCGAACACCTGACTGTATACTGGATGAAGGATCTGCTAGATCCTGAGGCTGTGCTTGAATTACTAGCCTGCAACTGCACCAAGAAATGCAAGCTGCTTGAACAATGTGCTCCTTGTGGACTGATGTGTTCACAATTCAAAACTGTGGAAGCCAGAAATCAGTATCAGAGAATGGTGAGCAAGTAGCTGAGGAAGAGTTGGATGATCATTGGGACAAGTAAGTTGAAGATGAACATGCGACACCATGTGCTCAGGAAAAGTAACTAAGCAACTGAAATGTATCAGGTTTTTTTGTGAAAGCCCTATACATGCTGTTCCTATGTGTTGTCTTAGGATGATGATTGGGATGCATAGAAGAATCATCTATTGCAACTTTCTGTCTATTGCAACTTTCTGACTATTGCAGATTCAGGTGTGCATATCTGGTTCCTTTTTGATAAAATGTCATCTCCAAATCTTGGAGCAACTGGTATTGAGAAACATGCTAATTGAGATACTCAAAGTCATATATAGCTATCATGACTAGCAGCCATTGAGAGCATTATCCTCCATAAGGATGGGGAAGAAATTAGTTCAGTTCACATTTTAATGTGCACTTACCTAATTTTGCAACACAAAAAACAAAACTCCTTGGAGATACGCACTTCTCCAAATTCTGAAATACAGTTCTCCAATTAAAAAATGCTTACAAAAATGTGTATATTAAGGGACAGTGCATATATTAATGAAAATACATGAAAATGCCTTATATTAGGTATTGGGGAGAATTTTGTTTTTTTAATGGATATATTAGGAGGAACACACACAAAAATGGATACACTTTTTGATGCAAAGTTTGTTTGCTTTTAAATTTCAATGTTCAGGATAAACTGAACTGCAAATTAGGAAAACAATCTCAAAGTTTGGAATGAACCAAATTTATGGTTGGAAAAATGAGAATTTGAGAGAAATTAAAATTGCCAAGTTTGTTCATCCCAAACCCCATAAGCCTGATGGTGGTGATGATAATAATAAGCTACTATGATGAACAGGTTAAGCTTTCTTACAACAGAACTCATTGGGTAATAGGTGAGAGAGGTTGTCCCTACTTTGCTGGTTGGCTTGGACACTGATATCTGTCCCACACTATCCACTTGGGGGAACTATAGAGCCTGAGCCTCAATTGTCATCTTGGTCCAGTATTGTGATTGGAATATTGACAGTGTAGCACTTGGTCCATATAAACTGCATTGAAGGGGAAATGTCCAATATGTTGTACAAGCTGTAGCTCATGCAAAATCTTGTAAATGTGTTATGAATGAGGTACATGAGGTTAATGGTAAACTGCCCAGAAAGCCTTGGCTGTTGGGCAGTATAAATATGTAATAAATAATAATAAAATAATAAATAAATAAATAGGGAGATTCTGAGATGCATTACAAGAATTATCTCCTGCTTACACCAATATTGGTAGAAGATAGTATGAAAAACCATTTAATTCTGAACCCGCCCATGGTCTTCCAGATGTTTGACTAGGACTGCCATCACCTCTGACCATCGGCTAGTTTGGCTAAGGCTGCTGGGAGTTGGAATCAATCATCATCTCTGGTCTGTACTGATGATGATAGAAAAAGAGATGTCTGGCGTGTTTGATGGAAAGGAACATAGAAATGGTGTCGGTCTCCTGCTAGTGCATTCAGCACAATGGCAAAATCAGCATGGTGGAACATTGTCAACCCCTCATGTGATGTTCTGGTTTGGGTTATTACGTCCTGCACTTCAGCTTAAGCATGAAATGTTTTAGCAATAAGCTGGCTGTGTTGGCAACTTCTTGGGTGCATTCCTTAATAAAACAGAAAATCTCAGAAGACAGTGTAGAACAGAAGGAGAAGGGCTCGGGGAACCACACAGCCATCAAAAGCAATGTAGAAAGGAAAATTCCATCTCTAGAAACATCTACAATAAACTATGAACAGTAAGAGGAATCATGTGAATAATAGAAGCATGTTTCTCTGGTTTCAAAAACAAGCAAACTGAAAAAATCTGCTTGGTAAAAGAATAACCTTTGATGACTGCCGGAAGAGGTCAAGTGGATATGATGCTTAACTGCTAGTTCTGCCTGAGGGTTCAGAGGAGGGCTCTATGTAAGATTTTCTGGAAGATTGTGCTATTCTGTACTAAAATGTTCTGCCCTGAGCTACTTCTTGCTACACTAGTTATAGGCAGAACACACAAGGGCACAAGTCCAAAACCCCAGCAGCAGGCCAGTAGAAAAGGGCAGCAATACTCTGATGGAAATAAGATGAGGCTAATTAATGAATCCTCAGGCCAAGAGGTTTAATTGGAAGAACTACCTAGTGTGTTAGCTAAACTGCTTTATAAAATGCAAAAGGAAGCATGTGAACTTTGCAGAAGTAAATTAAAAATCAGAGGGAAAATGTCTAGAAGATGTGCTGAATACTATCCTTCAAACTTTTACCTCAGAAAAATAGATGCCAAGAACAACTGGATTTTCTGGTAAAATGAGTAGAGAAATTGCTGTACCAATTTTCTTGTTTACGACATGATCTAGCTCACCTTTAATCTCATCAACCTTATTACTTCCTGTACTTCAGGGAGAAGCTGCCTTTGGTGGTCTCTTCATATGCTGATGACATGGTCTGGACTTCTCTACTTTGTAACCTGAAAGTTTGAAAGTATCTCCTAAATCCACACAATGCAGTGGAATAGCACATAAAGCAATAACTTTTTTTAATTGTATCTGCCAAGTAGGATGGCCATTTATGCATGGCCCAAAAAGAGGAAATGCATCGGCCCAAAAAGGTCATGAGTGGACACAGATCTGCACAAAATTCGCATGTGCTATATGCATCGAGGCAAATTTAGAAATAACTGCTGTGATTTAAATAGAAATACAATACCTAGCAGGCATAGGCATGCGTAACGCATTTCATTAGGGTTCATTTTTAAAGGCAAATATTCATTGAATACTCAATCATAAAGGACATTATTTTATTCATTTATTTATTAAACACTGTAGATACTGATGCCCTACTCTGCATTTGGCTTACTGACCACGGAAGGACAATTGCAGCTGCTCAAGCCAAGGCCTAGTGGCTGAGGGGTGGTTATGGCTCCTGGCAGAGAGGCTCCCAACAATTCCTTTTCGTTCCTGCTGCTCGGAGCAATGGTGCTCGCTTGGAGGCAGCAGTTCTTTGGTACGGCAGCGAAGCAGCCGGAGGGCCATTCCCACTGCATCTGAATCCCTCTCTGGATCCCTACTCAATGCCCCCCTCAATACAGCACTTATTGCTTGAGACATTAGGGTGTGCCTGGGCACACCCGGCACACCCCTTGCACACCCCTATGATAGCAGGGAAGACTGACCAGATGACAGCAGACTGAGCAGGCATATGGGTCACCTGGGAGATTTCTTTGTGGCCTAACATTCAAAACAAACAGCAGAGAGTGTCAGCACAGACCCATTAAAATATCACAGACCAAACTAGAACTAGAAGAGAGAGAGAGAGAGAGAGAGAAAGAGAGAGAGAGAGAAAGAGTACTGTACTCTGTCACCAAGTTGGAATTCACCTTTGCAACCTCCTTGACTTTCATTTGTGTGAAGTCTAATTACTCAAGCATTATGCTGATGAGTTGAATTTCACACTACATGTAAATCTGACCTGGGTGACTGGGGCTATGTACTTGGGTTGTCAGGAGGTTCAGAAGAGTGAATTAATGCAGAGAATCAGCATGTCCTGAAGCAATGCTAAACATTTATAGCTTTATGTAGCCACATGCCTTTTAAATTATTTCTCTCCCTGTGCTACCTTTAGGTACAAATGCAGTAAGGTTTGGTAGCCTGACATGTTCCTTTGCAGAAGGTTAATATCCCACAAGGGTGATAGAATGGACCTATAGAACAAAATAGAATTGAATAGAGCTACCCATAATTATAGGGGAGGGGAGGGAAGATTTAGCAAATTAAATTGAATCCATTTGTCAGTGGCACAAAAGCTATTAAAAGTATAATACTGTATAAAAGATGGCAAAATACAAAATACCAGTAAAGGCAAACAAACGTGAAACACATATCTAGAAAAGGTCTATAGCAGATCGTCTCCTTTACAATCCACTGCAAACACCTTTACAAAAATTGAGATGGATTTTCTGTGCTGCTACTGCAAAAGTAGCAACCTTATTTGTAATTATATTATTATAGTCTGCCAACAAGTCACAGATAATGTCAGCTGGAGACTATCCAGACCTTATTTTCAAAGGATCCCCCAGAATGTGTGCCCAGGATTCCTTACATAGGAGACAATATAATAGGTAATGCACTACATCTTCTGCTTCCCGGTGCTACAGCTATACAACTGTTGTGCATAGGGACTCCTTTATACTTTCCCTCCAAATATGCTGAGAGAATTGTTTGAAAATACCTTTCTAAGGGCAACGGAAGTCAACTCCTGAAGGTATTGTTGAAAGTATTGTCCTCTCTTGAAAAGGCTGAACCATGGGGAAATTGCTGAAATTGGCTGGCATGTACATTTTCATGACAATCTAGCTCAAAAATTCTGCCTCAAATGAAGTGTTTATCTATATGAACTAAGGTAGTCTGAGCGTCTCCAAAACAAGAACTGTGTCAATGATAGCCAATAATGGGCCCATCTGTCTTTGGTAAGTTGCTCAATAAAACAATGTTTTGCTAGATTTCCTTCCTCAGCATTCAGCAAACTTTTGCCATGCAGCAAAGATGCCATAAGGATTCTTGCCTTAATAGATGGGAGTCCAACTTCCAGTCTCAGCAAGGACTTGCCAACAGATCCTTCTGGAATCCATTAGGGATAGTCTCAACTACAGACCCTTGTTCCAGACCCCATATCTCAGCCCCATATAGGAGTTGAGGGTGTAACTTGTTGTCTAGATTTTCAGTGTAGGGCCTACAAAGGAATCCCTTTCAAGCCTCACAAAAGTTAGAATTACTTTACTGCAATGCACTACGTGGGGCTGCCTTTGAAGGTGGTTCGGAAGCTGCAGCTTGTGCAAAATGCAGCGGCCAGATTGATAACTGGAACCAGTAGGTTCGAACATATAAGACCTACTCTGGCCCACTTGCATTGGCTTCCTGTATGTTTCCGAGCCCGATTCAAGGTGCTGGTTTTAACCTATAAAGCCTTACACGGCTTGGGACCACAATACCTGATGGAACGCCTTTCCCAACATGAACCTACCCGAACACTACATTCAACATCTAAGGCCCTCCTCCAAGTGCCTCCTCTGAGGGAAGCTCGGAGGTCGGCAACAAGAGAGAGGGCCTTCTCTGTGGTGGCCCCCCAATTGTGGAACGATCTCCCCAACGAGGCCCGCCTGGCACCAACATTGTATCTTTTCGGTGCCAGGTCAAGACTTTCCTCTTCTCTCAGGCATTTGGCAATATCTGAGGAGCCTGGGTTTGTTTTGTTTTGTTTTGTAGCTTTTTTGAAGTGTTGTAGTGGTTTTTAAATGTACAGATTGTGTGTATGTTGTATGTTTTTGCTGTTTAAATTTTTGTATATTGTTTTTAATTGTTTTTAATCCTATGTAAACTGCCCAGAGAGCTTCGGCTATGGGGCGGTATACAAATGTAATAAATAAATAAATAAATAAATAAATAAATAAATAAATAAATTACCTTTTCTGTTCTTCAAACTGGGAGTCTCACCACTTCTATATCAGATTTCCAACAGCCCCTAGAGGAGAAGTGTATTCCCAACTACTTGACATAGGAACATTACTCAATCATGTCCTCCTCTGTGTGGCATTTATGAAGATGATTCCTTCTTGAAAAGCCCATTACCTTTGTTTTGGAGTAATTTATAACCAAATTCTCCAAGCTACAGCCCTTGCCTAGCTTGTTTAGAAGTCTCCTTAGACCTACTTGGATGGTAGATAGAAGTGCCATGTCATCAGCATACAAGAACAGCTTTCTATTTCCAATTGATGGGGGGAAACAATCCATAGAACATAAATTAAATACTCAGTTATTCAAATAAAAATTGAACAAGAAGGGAGCCAGTATGTAGCCCATCTTAACTTCTCTTAGAGTATTAACTTTACCAGAGAGGAATCCTGGCAAACCTATAGGGATGGATGAACTCACTTCATGCACCAATTGACAGACCACTGCCATCCAGGTGCTCCTGTGCATTGCACTACACAAGCAGATGCAGAGTCTGCGAGCACCCAATGACTGCCCATTCCCTCAGCTAGCTGCCATTTTGTGTAAAAATTATGGCTCTTTTTTGCATAAAGGGCCTTTTACGTAAATGCTAACCTTTGATGCAATTTAGAGGTGTAAATTGTTCATTCATGCCTGTAATAATTCATAAATGACTGCTTACAGATGTCATTTTTGTAACAGGCCCTTTACACAAATGAGTATGCTTCCATTTTTTGCAAAATAGTGGCTTGCTGAAGGAACACAGGGCCATGTCCCGGTCACTGGATGCTCAGAAGGCCCACCAGCCAGTGGTGTGTGTAGACTGCAGTCTGGGAAGCCATGTTGGGGGAAGTACGCTTGACACCCCCTTGGACTCTCATGACATCCCTACACACCGATATATACGCTTAGATCTTATACAAATAATGTTTCCAAGTCAGAAACAACACACTTTTTTCTATATTAGTGCATGACAGTCTTTCCCATGAATAATCTCTATCTATTAAAACAAAAGCTGAAGTAAAGTAGGGATGTGTGACTTTGGGAATTCCATTCTGTTTGGGGGACAGGTTACACAAATTAAATATACTTTCCCCCCCCCCCCCCAAATCCCATGACTTTAACAACTGGGATCTTGGGTTATTTGGGCTGGGGGGTGTCTGGTGAGATGCGCAAATGGGACCCCCACCTTTGGGGTCTTTATATTTGCACAAATGAGTTCATTCCCCATTAATTGGGGATCTTGTGCATATGCACACTTGTGCTTGTCTCTCTGTCCACTATGGAGACTTACAGAGACATATTCTTGTTGTCAATTTCATCTCCTTTGCACATTACTTCATTTAGCCCAGCAGAGGCATATTACATATTTGCAGACAGAGAAGGAAGCTCAGAAATAGTGACACAGACACTACAGCTTGGGATAACTAGGGCCTCTTTATTTAATTGGGTAATTCACTCCTCCCTGGATCCGCATGTGAGAGTGTGGGAATCTAATTAATCTTTCTCCAGGCAACTAGCATGTGTTATGGGCAAGCCACTTGGCCAAGCCAGGAGTCAGGTAAAACCCGGCTCCTTTCTTGAGTTATCATGTCTCCCCCATCCGGTGCCCCACAACTCCAAATAGGGGAGACAGAGAGGTCCCCAAAGGCAAGACATATATCCTGAATCATGAGCCACACAGCCCATCAAGGAGCAGGCCTCAGAACTTGCCAATCACCATAAGATGCCAACAAGTGGTCACCAAACCTCTTCTGATATCCTAAGATTCTCACACAACCCTGCCCATTCCAAACAACCTGTATACCCACCCTTGACTAAATTAATTACCGATGTGGAGTAGACACAAAACGTATACACCAGAGCTGATCCATGGCAGGTAAAATTCCTACTCAGCGCCCCCCACTCCAAACGGAGTGACTGGCTAATCCCATACCAGATAAAAGGCAGGAGGATGGGAGCCAGAAAGCAAAAGAGGCCAGGAGGGCGAGGAGTGCTTAATGCTGTATATTTGCCCAAGGCACATGTAATGTTATTTCTTCCTCCTCCCTGCCCCCAAATGCCTCCTCCTGCCCACAAATGCCTCCTCCTGCCCAAGTTATGCTGGCAGGGCAGGAATAGGGCTTGTCAAAGAACCTGTCAATTCCATCCTGCAGTTCAGCACTTCCTGGGTGAAGGGAAGGGATGAATAGGATGCAAAGGCAACAAATGGAAATATTCCATGTCAATGTCCAAGTTTTTAAGCAACTTCAAATACGATTGTCCCAACCAAGCATTTAAATCTCCTCCCATAATAACATGTGTGTTTTCTGACTGAGTATAAATGTTTCCTAGATTGTTTCCAGGTGTGTCCATACCTCTTGAGAAGGTTGTCGGGAGTTCTTTGAGGGAACATAAACATTAATATAAAATAATCTACTACACTGACACACACACACACCACTTTGATGAGAGAAACATATAAAATAAAGAGATTCCATTATTAAGCTTTACCTGGAATGTTAGAATGCCATTGTGAGCCTGAGAACCCATCATTCAACAGCTCCCTTCCACAGAAACAAAAACTGCAAAGCCAGCACTGTAGCGACACATCTTATGGTGTCTTGCTGCTGCTGTAGCAGCAGAAATCGTGAAACCCTGAAGATGTGAAGGGAGATTATACAAAACTTTTGTAAACCAGGTTTCTTGAAGGGAGATTATACGAAACTGTTGTAAATCACTAGCAAACTCATTGTCTGCTAATTTACCATACCATCCAAAAGATATTCCAAGACAATATATGCTAAAAATGTTTTCCACTTCCCTACTGCTTCCTAGGCTGTTTCTACATGAGGCGTTTTGCCTGGGATTGCCCCTGGGTGGTTCCTATGCATTCACATGATGCACAAAGACTCCCGGGGGTGGGGGTGGCAGCCACGGGATTTGCCAGGGATAAAGGATCCATGGAAAATCCTGATTCTACTGCGGTCCCGGGAACTTCCTGGGACCACAAGAGATGTGGCTGTCCATCCCAGCTGCTGCTGCACTTACTCATGAGTAAGCATGGCAGCAGAAATGAGCATGGAGCTGCACTGTGTGGCTTCATGCCCATCAAGGGAGGGGGGACAGCAATTTCGCCATCCCCAGAATGGTGGGAGAGGGTGGGGGCCCCGATTTCGCAAGCAATTTCTTTCCATTTACCTGGGCAATAAAGTGCATATGCTCTCTTCCTGGATTGAAAAAAAAAGAACTACACAAAATGATGGCCGCAACGTGCGACGACCTGGGAGGAAGCTGGGTTGTTGCACTTTTAGTGTGGATTCAAGCGACGATCCTGGAAGCAGGTACTTCTGGGATCACCGCCCTTCCCTCCCTCTACACCCCTATGGTGTAGAAAGAGCCTTAATCAGCCAATTTGAGGATGACAATTCTCTCTCATATATCTAGATGCAAAAGGGTCAGGAGTACCAACGTCTCAGTGGGAATTAGCCTCATTATAAACAGATTGCTCTGCTCGGGTTTATACATTCTTCCCTATTTGCAGGAAAGGGAACAAAGTTTCTTATACAGAATGTAGTATATTTTCTTGAAACTGAGTGTACCATACATCAGTTTAAACTGTGCTACCATAGCAGCTTCATCAGGGGGTAATAGTTTTACCAGGGCAACCAATTGATCTAGAAAATGAACTTTATTGGTTGAATTAGAATTTACTTACTTTTGATCCTGTACTCTATATTCTTGTGGACGGAGGAAGTAAATGAAGAGACGAGACACGTGAAACGGTTTTAAACAAGGGCCACATTTATTGAAAGATCTGCAAAGGGGGTCCTAAGGGGCATCTAGTATAGGCCTATCCACAGGCCCCTCTTTTCCCCGTTTCGGGCGAGCCATTCTAGCCCATGAGTAGGCACAATAACTCTGCCTCTCCACGTGCTGCCCCTTTCAGGAGGGAGACCTTTCTGTGTTGCCTCCCCCCAGGCCGCATGGCTCTGGGTAGGTGAGAAGGGTTGGTCTCAAAGGTAACTCTTATCTCCCAGGCCAGGCTGCGGGGCTCAAAGCTGGGAGCCTCAGGAATTACCAGTCACCAGAACAGTGCCTGTGAATGCTCACCAATTATCCATACCTCTCTGGATGCCCCTTCCTATCCGTCACTGGGAGCGTCAAGCCACTCGCTTAGTCACTCACACCCCATCTAGAGACTATTGCTTCCTGTAGGCCCGTCTGCAGATCATGCAAAAATAAATCGTTTCCTTGGTCCGACAAATGGACCCCATCTTGCCTATATAGCTCCCTCCGGAAAAGTGATACTCTTTTTACAGGCTTTCTCAAAGCCTGATGAACACTATCTATGTGCCCATCAAACCTGGGTAGGATGTAAGACCAAATCATCAATATGCCAGGCCACCGCTGCCTGATCAACTGAAAGTTGGCAATCGCTTGGAGAATGAGGGCCGTGCCCTTCCATAATCTTAGATCAGTACCTCCCAGGTGTATAAGCAGCACCTGGGGTGCAACGCAAGCCCCTTGTTGTTGAAACAATGTGGGTAATCGCTTGGAGAATGAAGGCCTTGCCCTTCCATAGTCCGAATACAGTACCTCCCAGGTGTATAAGCAGCACCTGGGGTGCAACACAAGCCACATGTTGTTGAAACAATGTGGGCAGGAGGCGCTCCCACCACATTTCGCGTCTGCCCAACCACATAATGTTGGCATGTCAACTCATCTCCAGAATCTCCATGCTCCAACAGATCCTTGAAGATTTCAATGTTAACTTTCTTATGGGCTTTCTCCATAGCCCTATGATCACTGCCCTCATGCCAATTGACTATGGGCAAGACACATGACCTTATAATCAGAACACCAGGCCAAAGCTGCTGAATTGTATGGAAATCGGCGATCACAATTTTTTGAGCTGCTGCCCTCTTTCCAGCTCACTCTGGGAATCTGGCAAGACTAAGTACTTGCCTCGTTGTGAGTACATGCACCAGTTCATGCCTTCCTTAGAATCAAGCATGACTGCATTGCCATTCTGGGGCGCTGCCCAAATGGGTACCTGCTCTCTTCCCAGCTCACTCTGGTAATCTGGCAATACCAAGTACTCCCCATCCCTGGCCAAGACTGGAAGTATCTTGAAAAACTGCAAAGACTGTAACTCCCTGGCTTCTCTTTCAGCCTTTCACATCATTCCACACGTCGTGTAGGACTACCCTTATGGGGTGGGCAATAAAAAATGCCTCGGTGGGACCATTTAGACTGCTGGCACACACATTGTCTGCCGTAACTGTCCCGCCACTGTACTGTGGCATGACAGCTAATTCACATCTGTGAATCAAAGACTCATGTGAAGGTTATGCTTCTTCAGCAATCTGTGAAGACAAGAGCTATTCAAACTTTCAAGGTTGGGTGGGCGTATGCAGTAATAGTTTCATAATACCTTCTGCAAACAGCTTGCACTCTGTTCTGTGCGAAGCTGGACATTGTGGCCATAGGGCAGCCCTGCCAGGCAAACTTTAAATTGCCCGATGGTGTTTAGTTACACCCCCTTTGCCAGCATAAGGGGGGGCATCCGAATGTCCTACTAAGGACAGAAAGATTCCAGTACTGTATAACCGGATAAGATTTAGCGCCCAGAGGCAATTCACACTCATGAGGCCTTGCCTTGTTGGCCAGTCTTAATTACTGAAGCATAATAAAGACTGCATCCTTGGGCAATACAACTTCTTGAACCAGAAAGGGCCCGGCAAAAGCACTCCAATGCACACAGAAATGGTGATAAGGCTGTGACATAGCACAAGGAAAGTTTGTGCAGACAATTGCGTTAGGGTGGTGGTGGCTGCCTCACATCAAATTGCTGGAGATTCAGGGCTGCCACCCAGCTAGATGCCATCAATCTGGAGTTCCACTGAATCATGTACACTCTTATTTTAAGATTAAAGTCTCAGGCTGCCAGGGATAACTTGGGCAGAAAAGCCTCACTCGAGACCACCCCCTAACAGACCCCTTCAGTTCTAAGCCAGAGTTGCCCACTTTCCAGGATCCTTCTGGTAAAAGCCTCTGCAGTGGGACTGCTGTTGATGATGTACTCACTGCTCCTGGATAAGGATCCGGGCTGCCATCTTATTGTAGGTAGATTGGCAAATTGTCTCATATGAGACGGTATTATCTAGCACCCTCTAGCCCTTGATCAAAAAGGCCAGGGCAGTATCTTACTAGGGATAGTTCCAGCTGAAAGGCTACATTTGAGACACACTAAAAAACTACAAAAGGTCAATGGGAATATGCCAGTACTGCATTAACTATCTGTCCATCTGAAGGCAAGGGATCCCTGCATGTCTAAGATTACGGGGCCCGATGTTGGTGACAAAATATTGTATCCTGGTTTATTCGTCTGAGGCTTGCAAAGCTCCCCACATGCTCCTTGCTAGTCGCTGGATATGCCTTTACCCATGTGTGTGTGTGTGTGTGTGTGTGTGTGTGTTTGCCAACCCTTGTATAGGGTGGTGCAACCCAGCATTAGCATGTTAACTAAGCCAGTCATTCATATGTAATAACCTGATGTTATACTGCAAGCATAAATTTCATAATTTCTGGACCGTATAAAGGCGGTGTGCGTATGTCTGAACTACTACGGTTATCACAGGAGAATACTCAAGATTACAGCATGTTTCTCCTGGAGGTGAAAGCTGCAGCGATAGGGGTCCCTCTCCATCTCTGTGGAAAACTAAGACACCGAAGCTGAATGCCCTTAGATGCATCTTGACAACTGTGCAATCTCGCCACCAACACACTGGAACCACATACCGTTGAATGCCTGCCATGTCACAGCAGGAAGGCAGATACTCCATCTAGCAGATGTTATTGTAGCACTAGATGTGGCCACCCTAACACTAAATGATAAACATACAACACCCCCCAACATCCAGCAGGACGTGGAGTGTGACCCTGTGTGAATATATTAAATGTAGTTTGAAATCTTCAACATTGTGCGGTCTGCTGCACGGGTTTATTGTGTCAACTCTATAATAAACTAAGTAGGGAATAAAAACCACAGGTAAAGGTCCTAGAGCCCATCTATTGAAGTCCCAGAAGGACTTCTGTTTTACAACAGAAATGGCCCCTTCATGATATTTAGATTGGGAATCTGAAACTAAAGAAAAGCTTGAACGGTGTAACTAAATCACGCATGTTTTGGTAACTCCTAAAGACTTCGCTATAACTTTCTCCAGGCCTTCATCAGGGCCCGGTCGTTGTTAACCTCATTCAAATTGGACCTGGGGATAAACAGGGCTAGATAATCTAGACACTAGGCCACCGTTCCTGCATTGTATGAAGGTCTTCAAGGGTTGCAATATGAGTTGTCCTTTAAGCTAAACCTAAATTGTTGCCACACTGGTGCATGAGTGCAGCCCAAGAGAGGACACTGATCAATGTGGCTAAAATAAGATGAGCAGGAGGTGCTCAAAATGCAAGCCACATCTGCCCAACCCTTGTATATTTGCATATCATCTCAATCACTGCTGTTTCGTGAAATTTGATCAGAAAGCCCTCCATCTATCTCAGCAAAGGATGCTGCGTCCATATGGTCGCACACATGGATCGTTGTCCAACCAGACATCTTGGTCCCAGGTTATAATGTTCGCTATTCTAAACTGGTTATGAACCCCAAGTGAATGGGAGGATTGGAGTCACCAGGAACCCCCTATGTGAGAGTGATTGTGTTACCCTTATTGCAGCCTTCGTGCAAGGAGAACTCCTGGAAGCTTCCACCATATCCAAGCCGGCCACGAGCCCAAAACTTCTTGGTGTGGGCCTGCCATTCCTAAAGCGTCAGAGTAAAATCTTCAGTTATATGGAGGGAAACATAAATTTAGATATAATTGTAGATGAATATTCAAATTTCCAGGTTTACGCGAGAATACAACTGTATAAATTAAACAGGAAATGTTTACTCCACTTAAAGAATTTAATTCATACAATTTGGGTATACCTTTATCACTTGGCTATGCCCACTGCAGAGTTTGGATATACTGCCAGGGCACCTGAATCCACTGAGCAATGCCAGATCCTTACCTACAAATATGGGTGTGTGTGTGAGAACCCAATATTTTCCTTAAATACCAGGCCTGCTGGTAGGGGCAGCCCGCCACACATATGTTTCTAAAAGAATGAGGTTTGGTTAAATGGCCTAGTAGGGTGACCAGATAAAATCGAAGTGAGGGCTCATGTAACTTTAACAGTTATAGAGAAAAGGGAATTTCAGCCAGTGTCATTTGTATGCAATTAGTTCCTGGCGAAATTCCCTCATCATCACATCAGTTAAAGGTGCATGCACTATACTAGAGTGACCATATACAAAAGAAGGCAGGGCCCCTGCAACTTTAACTGTTGTGATGAAGAGGGAATTTCACCAGGAACTAATTTCATACAAATGACACTGGCTGAAATTCCCTTTTCTCTACAACTGTTAAAGTTACATGAGCCCTCACCTGGATTTTATCTGGTCACCCTAGGCCTAGGAAATGGCCATGGGTCTGAAAAACAGCCCATACTGACCCAGACCATGCTTCAATCTAGCACCACAACATCCATACTCACTGACAGCCACTCTGCTAGCTTCCCACAAACTTCTTTTCCTCATACCTGGACAAGTTTAGATGTCGGTGCTTGCCTTGAATAGACCATGTGGGTAGTTAGTCTGACCCGCTAGCAACCTCATCAACTCCTATTTACACAGGAGTAAGGAATAAAGGAAACTGCCTGATACTGATTTCCTAGAATAGTAGAGTTGAAAGGGGACTACAAGGTTATTGAGTCCAACTTCCCACTCAATGCAAGAGCGGGTGGTGCTTTCCCCTTCCCTTTAGAACCTGCAATCCCTTTCTTGGGCAGCATCCGGCTTACCCCGAGATAAAACCTCCACCTAATTTAGCTGCTTAATCGTATGTTCCTTGAGTCCCCCCTGGAGCCACAATAGTGTATAAAAATTACACTGCGCACGGAAATATTAAGCACAGCTGACTCCAAGACAACGGGCCTAGACTCGTAAATCTAATGGTCGCAGGTTGCTTGCTACTTATAGAAAGTTCGCGGGGAAGACCAGACTGAGAGGCAGCTGAGAAATATATATATATATATATATATATATATATATATATATTGTGTGCCAGATAGTCCTCTGAATTTAGGAAGGGGGGTTTAGCTAAAACCTAATTAAGTAATTTCTCACGAGTAAATGCACTGAGGCAGGGAGCGCAGGCCCCACCCCCCAACTACCTCTCCCTTAAGCAGCTGGAGTTGGTGAAACAGCAGGCTGCAAGAGGCAAAATACACCAGTCCCAGTACACCAGTTCCCTGCAGGCCCCTGCAGTCATGGGGAGCATGGCCAATCCCCCTCCCAAACTCAGGAGAGAGGCGCTAGCCCCTGGCCCATGCCCCAGCTGCAAATCCAGGCGCTGGGCTGAATGTCTCCTGCCCACCTCACAAGCAGAAGGTGAGGAGGCTGCGCCCATTACAGCAATGAGCAAAAAAGATGCTCCACCCTGGCTGCTAGTGTACCAGCCGATCCCAAACCTGCGGCCTAAAAGGCCGAGAATGAAGCTCCCTCATCGCCGCTCGCTCCTTCGGCGCCGCTCGGAAAGAGGAGGAAGGGGAGGGTGGCTCTCTCTTACATAGCCCTCAACCCCTCCCCTTCCAGTGGCACCAGAATTCCCGCTCTCCAATCAGGAGTGGGCATGTCTCCTCTCTTCCCCTCTCCAGCCACAAAAGCTTCCCCACCCCCAGGCCGTTGGCCGGGTGCGGCTGAATGGCACTTCTGGTAAAACAACACTACTTCCTGCACAGAACTCAAATGAAACAATATCTCTTTCTGTTCAGGAGTTGGCATGATGTGAGAATGTTTCACCAGATCCATTTCTTTGACTACTAAACATTCATTAGCTTCACCTGATCCTATAAACAAAAGACTATGGCTCAATTCGGATGACACAATAAACAACTGATGTGGGGAAACAATCATCAGTTGTTTTGACTATTGTGTCATCCGAACGCTGCCATAGTCAACTCAGCACTGATCCTCATCCACACCAGAGTTGATTTTTTATTACCATGTTGTGTGGGGAGTGCCCCCTAGGGTTAGCGTGAGGGTTAGGGTTAGTCAACCCACCATTGACTATCATGTCGTCCGAATTGAGCCTATATGTTGCTTGTGGGCAGGACATCTTTGCCTGCCTCCCAATCTCACTATTCTGCAGAAAATGTGCTGCCTTTTTGGTATTGTGTGTTAAACCTTGGAGATTATTTGGGTCCCCAGAGTTTCCTAGCCCTTTAATATTAGTTTGATCATAACATTTTCCAGCAGGCAATTTAATTTGATCTCCCTTGGGTGCTACCTGTGGGGGCTTACCCAACTGTCTGATGAAAATAGGTTTAAAAGTTTGCTTGAAATAGCTGGTTGTCAGTACTTCCTCACTTCCCAGAATTTTTCTACTTTTTAGAACATATTCAACATTGTATATATTTTCAAATAAAATCAATACTGTTATACTCAAATTTGTAAAAGATAAATATTCAACTTCTACTGTATCAGACAAATTAAGTTCATCAAAACCAAACTGTCTCAGTACAGATAAAATAACGAATCTTATCTCTTTAAGTGAATAAGTCATTAATTTGGGGGGAAATTAGGAAAGACTAAACGACCTCATTAGAATTAGAGAGGACTAATTATTTTCTTGAACTAGAGGCCTATTACTAGCAGTCATATGTGTATGCATTGGAACTGGAACTGTGGGATCCCTCTGAGTCCATCTCTTCTGAATAGCTTTAGCACATAAAGTTACTTGCTTTTTACTATCTTTAAGATCCTGAATTTTTCCTTTCATCTTTCCCTTCCCTTTCAATTCTCATTTATTATCCTACGTTTTAAAAAGAGGTTTAAAATTCAGCCCTTCTTGTTTTCCTTGCCCCACCCCTTTTTTTTTGGACAATTTACCAATCCTTACCCTCAATATTATTAGTAGGGGTGTGTATCGGATCGGATCCGATCCACGATCCGAATCCGATCCGCCCCAAAATCGGGAAAATCCGATCCGATCCGATCTGATCAACCTCCGATCCGATCCGATCCGACGAGGTCCGATCCGGATCGGACGCCATTTTGAATGCTTTTTCCCATAGCCAAGTATTGTTTTACAAAAATGCCTATAACTTTTTCATTTTTAAAGATAGAAGGATGAAACTTGGGCACATTATACACTGGTTAGGGACAGTTATCTGTGAGAAATTTCAGAAAGATTGGTGCATGCGTTTTGTGGCAATTAATTTTTTAATAAATACCCAGGAATGCCTATAACTTTGTCATTTGTAATGTTACACACATGAAACTTTGCCACATTGTAGGGGGTACCTTGGGACCTATGTGTGTGAAATTTCAGAAACGTAGGTGCTTGTCTTGTGTGGCAATTAATTTTTAGAAAAATGGGTAGTAGTGGGGTAAATACATTTACGCCTCCCATTTTTTTATTTTTCAAGATACAAACAGGAAACTTGGGCACATTACAGGTACCACTTGCCTTGATATGTGTGTGAAATTTCAGAAACATTGGAGCTTGCTTTGTGTGGCAATTAATTTTTGAAACAATGAGGAAAGAAACACCTATAACTTTGTCATTTTTAAAGTTACACACATGAAACTTTGCCACATTGTAGGTGGTACCTTGGGACCTATGTGTGTGAAATTTCAGAAACATAGTTGCTTGCCTTGTGTGGCAATTAATTTTTTAATAAATACCCAGGAATGCCTATAACTTTGTCATTTGTAAAGTTACACACATGAAACTTTGCCACATTGTAGGCGGTACCTTGGGACCTATGTGTGTGAAATTTCAGAACCATAGGTGCTTGCCTTGTGTGGCAATTAATTTTTTAATAAATACCCAGGAATGCCTATAACTTTGTCATTTGTAAAGTTACACACATGAAACTTTGCCACATTGTAGGCGGTACCTTGGGACCTATGTGTGTGAAATTTCAGAAACATAGGTGCTTGTATTGTGTGGCAATTAATTTTTGAAACAATGAGGGATTCATTGGACAGCACTTGCCCATAGGGAATCATTGGACAGTACTTGCCCATAGGAAATCATTGGAAAGCACTTGCCCGTAGGAAATCATTGGAAAGCACTTTCCCATTGAGAAATACAGTTATGCCTCCCACTTTTTTATTTTTGAAGATACAAACAGGAAACTTGGGCACATTGTAGACTGGTTAGGGATAGTTATCTGTGAGAAATTTCAGAAAGATTGGTGCATGCGTTTAGTGGCAGTTAATTTTTTAATAAATACCCAGGAATGCCTATAACTTTGTCATTTTTAAAGTTACAAACATGAAACTTTGCCACATTGTAGGAGGTACCTTGGGACCTATGTGTGTGAAATTTCAGAAACATAGGTGCTTGCCTTGTGTGGCAATTAATTTTAGAAAAATGGGTAGTAGTGGGGTAAATACATTTACGCCTCCCATTTTTTTATTTTTAAAGATACAAACAGGAAACATGGGCACATTACAGGTACCACTTGCCTTGATATGTGTGTAAAATTTCAGAATGATAGGTCCAGGCATGTGGTGGCTACGAATTTTTTAGATTAAAAGTTATAAACGTTTTTCCACAGAGGCTGGGGCTGTCAATTGCACCCTCCCGCCTCCCGGGAAGAAGAAGGAAACACTTTCTCTCATCTCTTTGATCCTTGCACGCTTGGCTGCAACTGAGCTAGTATCCATTACAAAAGGAGAAACAAAGTAGCACTTGGCTGGTGTCTGCTTTGATACTTTCACTCAAGCAGAACGGCTGAGCCTAGGATCACTCTCTCTCTCGCTAGGATCGTTACAGGAGAAATTTTCTACAGTCTTCAAAGTGGTGTGTGCAGACACCTTGCCACCACATGCCTGGACCTATCATTCTGAAATTTTACACACATATCAAGTGAAGTGTTCCCTGTAATGTGCCCATGTTTCCTGTTTGTATCTTTAAAAATAAAAAAATGGGAGGCGTAAATGTATTTACCCCACTACTACCCATTTTTCTAAAATTAATTGCCATACAAGGCAAGCACCTACGTTTTTGAAATTTCACACACATAGGTCCCAAGGTACCACCTACAATGTGGCAAAGTTTCATGTATGCAACTTTAAAAATGACAAAGTTATAGGCATTCCTGGGTATTTATTAAAAAATTAATTGCCACACAACGCATGCACCAATCTTTCTGAAATTTCTCACAGATAACTATCCCTAATCAGTCTACAATGTGCCCAAGTTTCCTGTTTGTATCTTCAAAAATAAAAAAGTGGGAGGCATAACTGTATTTCTCAATGGGAAAGTGCTTTCCAATGATTTCCTATGGGCAAGTGCTTTCCAGTGATTTCCTATGGGCAAGTACTGTCCAATGAATCCCTATGGGCAAGTGCTGTCCAATGAATCCCTCATTGTTTCAAAAATTAATTGCCACACAAGGCAAGCACCTACGTTTCTGAAATTTCACACACATAGGTCCCAAGGTACCGCCTACAATGTGGCAAAGTTTCATGTGTGTAACTTTACAAATGACAAAGTTATAGGCATTCCTGGGTATTTATTAAAAAATTAATTGCCACACAAGGCAAGCACCTATGGTTCTGAAATTTCACACACATAGGTCCCAAGGTACCACCTACAATGTGGCAAAGTTTCATGTGTGTAACTTTAAAAATGACAAAGTTATAGGCATTCCTGGGTATTTATTAAAAAATTAATTGCCACAAAACGCATGCACCAATCTTTCTGAAATTTCTCACAGATAACTGTCCCTAACCAGTGTATAATGTGCCCAAGTTTCATCCTTCTATCTTTAAAAATGAAAAAGTTATAGGCGTTTTTGTAAAACAATACTTGGCTATGGGAAAAAGCATTCAAAATGGCGTCCGATCCGGATCGGACATCCGGTCCGATCCGATCCGACCATCCTCCGATCCGATCCGACCCCCAGGTCCAATTCCGATCCGCTATCCGATCCGATCCGGGGGGTCAGTGCACATCCCTAATTATTAGACTTGATTTTATTCCTCTTTGTTGTTCAGTTTTCCACACCCAAGTTTTCCTGTGTCAAAGGACTTCCTCTCTTGAGGCTGGCAATTGGTGAAAACACTATTCCTTCACTTAACCTTGAGGCCCAAATCATTTGTTGAGCCAGCATCCAAAGTAATGCCTCGTTTCACTTTCCAGGAGTGGGTAACTCTTCAGTAACAGCTGTTTAATTTGTCTGAATTCATCAAATAATTTACTGACAAGGTGATGTGTCAGAAAACAATGATCACTGAATAGCTGCATTGAAAAAAATATATTTTTATCCACATCAGTACAGGAATTGTGAGTTTGGAGATTAATCTCAGGAAAAGCTTCTACCTCCGGTTCATGGACAGACAATTGGTTTGCATCTTGTGCCTTAGTTGGATTTATAACAGTATCATCGTCACTGTGGATTCAGTGCAGTTTGGAAGTCCTTGTGACCTCAGCTGCCTTTTTACTCTTTACTGCTGCACTATTTGCAGATGTGCACTTTCATTATCACGCACTTCAAGCTTTCCTACTTCACCCGGGCTTAGGGGCACAGCTGCCACTGTGGGGAGAGAGAGGGATGTGAGGAAAGATGTTTGCATGTCTACTCATTTCACTTTATGAGCATGCAAGCGAGGGGGGAGGCCTGTTGATTCAAAGCTTTGCAACTATGAAGGAGTGCAGCTGAGAGAGAGTGGGTGCTGTTGATTTGAAGCTGCTAGGTGCGCAAAGGCATCCTTTCGCTGCTATGGTGTTGAGCAGAAGAAGAAATAGTCACTATTTGCTGTGCTTTACAGCTGTGTAACCAATCCTATGAATCTTTGGGGCTGAATATTCCATATTCAATCCTGCCCATGTATTGTGGTGGTTGTTCCATTGCAAATGCGATACTGCAGGTTTTGTCAGGGATTAGCAGTGAAAGCAGCATCATGTAGACAGCCCCTGAATATTACCTTCCAAATCTAAACTAAAACTAACAAAATCTGAAATCCTAGATTGTTTTAAAACAGATTAAGTTGATTCACTAACTGTGCTTGCTTCCACATATAAACCATTGTTCTAATAAAACATTAAAATAAGAATAGAATTAAAATAATAATATAATAAAATAAAATAAAATAAAAAGATTGGTATTATACAGTCCTAAAACAGTTTTAGAAAAGAATGCAAACACTAAACTTCACGTACAAATTCCATCAATTTTCGGCTCCAAATGTCCAAAGCATCCCCACGTGCATCCTCTGAGCACACACCCACAGTTGCACACCAGAGGCAAAGCTGCAGGCTGCTGTTGCTGAAGATAATAGGCAGCCCACAGGAAGCAGGAGGTAGAAGAGTCAGACAGTGCAGATGCTATGCCTAGATAGTCTCTCTTGGAGGACTCACCTTTGCCAGGTAAGCTGTACTTCCTAGGGAAGGTCAGAAAAGGGGCTCCATAAGAGCAAGGAGGTCTTGGTGTGTGTGTTGGAAACCTTCTCTTTTTCTTAGTCACTGCCTCATCTAGAGAGGTTTGAGCCCTTTCCACACCAGGCAAAACGCCTGGGATTGACCCCGGCTGCTCCCTGCGTGTTCAAATGACGCACAGAGAGTCCCGGGATGGGGGTGGGTGGGCACGGGATTTTTCCTGGTTCCTAGGTTCCGGGAAGTTCCAGGGACCATGGAAGAATGTGCCCATCTGCCCAAGTGATGTCGCACTTACGCACCAGTAAGCGCGGCAGCAAAATGGGCCCAGAGCTACCCCGTGCGGCTCTGGACCCATCAGGGGAGGGGTGAAAGTATGCCCACCATCCCCAAGATGGTGGGGGGAGGGCCCCCTAAATCACACTTTTTTTTTACTTACCTTGGCGCTGGAGCGCAACTGCGCTCTTCTCCATTTTTAAAAATGGCGGGCGCGATGGCCCAGGAGCAGCCCGGGTCATCGTGCTGGTCATGTATATTGGTCACTACGATCTGGTGGTGTAGAAAGGGCCTTGATTCAAATCCATTTCTAGGAAATTTTAGGAAAATATATGATATTCATTTGTGCAGCTCAAACAGGATTATCAACGCTGACAGGAGTGTGTTATTTTTTAAAGCAATAGGTCTTGCCCTTGTAGACTTAGCGAGTTTAATGTGGGATTTATTTGCACTTTATATGGGTTTTTCTTTATGCCAACATTAGCATTACATTTAAGTCTAACTTTCAGTAAATGTGACTGCCTGAACCTAGGTTCATAATACTCAAGAATGAATTATATTTCACATGGGAGACAGCTGTGCTACTAAACTATCTAATCTCTCCCAGTGAACACCCATAAGATCTGCACAGAAGGAGACCAGTAAATATGCAGTGGGCATGTGCTAGGGAGCCATGGCCAGTCATGGATCAATGATATATGTCCTCATGTCTGCTATGTATTCTCATGAGCAGTGCAGTGTTTGTGGAAAGACATACAATGCTTAGATGACAAACCCATCTGCTGTACAGCAAGAAACAGCTTTCAGCGTAGCTCAGCTGGAAAAATGCAATAGATAAGACAATGCTGTACTGAATTCATGACTGGCAGTAATGTTCTAACATATTGATGGTGCCATTTTTTAAACAAAAAAATCCTGCCTATTACTAAGTTTGAGACTATGGCCAAATAATATTTGATAATTGCTATGTCAAAAATGAGTCAACATTTGATTTGGTCATAAAGAGGAAAGATGATGAACACCAGCAATTATGGTCTGATCTGCTTCAACAGAAGATGTGGTGACCAAATGTTCCCAGATTGTAGCACATCAAACAATGTGGTAAAGAAACATAGATATCAAGCAGAAAAGTTTTAGTAGCCTTGCCTTCTCCTTGCTGGCCCTTAACAATATTTAGGGTGTGTCTGGAGGATGCCCAACAAATTGAAGAGGTACTATAAGGTACTAAGTGTCATATGCCATTCCTTAAAATTTCATGACTGAGGTGCAGCTAAAGGTAGTTGTAACCAAATCCCATTGACACCAAAGGAACAAGTAAACACTTACTAAATTATTCCATTGCATTCAGTGGGGCTTAATCATGAATAACTTTAGCTTGACTAAGGCTTACAAGATGGTATACAGGAGCAATGACATGAAAAATAGACATACCCAAGGCTCCTGAAAAACGTTCTCAGTAATTATGAATCCTATCCTACTCAGACACATTATTATTAATAATATAGTGTTAAATCATTGTAATTAAAAAGAGGCTATTCAAAATCAAGAAGAATGATGACTGACAGACTGATGAAACCCCCTGGCTTTTCAGAAGGATTCTATAATTATTTTTGACAAGCTTAGGGATAAAATGATGAAAACTGATCAAATAAACTTTATGGCTACCATCTAGAATGAACCTTCAAATGTCACTTGTCTATTGTACAACTGGGATTTTGATTTTAATAAAAGATGGTACAGCACTTTATGATGGCAAAAAAACCTATATTATATTATGCTAATGAAAATACAGCCACATTGTCTTGTGTAATAGTTTTTTTTATTTTTAAGTGTTATTGTTAAAACATGTTGGCTTGCATTTTAAAGTTAATAGTAATTTTACTGATTGTATTGTGGAAAATTACAGCTTAACATAAAGACCTTTATTTGTTTGTCAAGGAACAAAAGCAACCCATAAGGATTTAATTTCATTGTATATAGCGATGTGCATCGGATCAGGTCCGATCCACGATCCGGAGCCGATCCAACCGAAATCAGATAAAATTATCCGATTCCGATCCCGGCTTCTGGATCGTCTGATCTGATCCAAATCGGTCCGAAAGGACCCGATCCGGATCAGATAAGATTGGCGGATCGGACCTCCTCCCCCCCTCACGCTCCTTATCTGCCAGGGCCGCCCACTGGCATCCACTGTCAAGGAAGCTATTACAGAAAATATGGCTTCAGAAATTGGAATTATTGCCCAAATACGGAGAACAAAAAGGAACACAAACTTGCTCAAAGTAAATGCCAGAAAACAATAAAGAATGCAAAAAATAAAAAGCTGTTTGAGGAGCATATTGCGGAAAAAAACCCATCACGGCTAACAACACATACATCAGAATCAGGAAACTGGCTAGGGAGGTTGCTGAACTATTTGTTTGTTTGTTTGTTTACTGCATTTCTATACTGCCCAATGGACAAAGCTCACTTGGCAGTTTACAAATATTAAAACCATAAAAACCATTTAAAATATAAAACAATGACAGTATAAAAACATAAAAACAAAAATGTGGGCCAGGAGCACAAAATGTGTGCTCCTGGCCCACATTTTGTTCCAAGTCATGCACTCAATATGGGAGAGCTGGCGTAAAGAGTTTTCCTCCCATTGCCTGCACTGGGAAGAGATGATGATGATGAAGAAGAAGAAGAAACACAACAAACGAACAAGAGAGGCAAACACCACACCTCCAATACTTCAACCGTGCCATCAGGAGCCCAGGAGATCTTTGGGATATACGTATCAGAGACTCAGACATCAGAGCATTTCTGAGCTAGAATGTAGGATTGTCCTGCCCTTCTGAAAAACACCTGATATGATTGTAGAGTTTGGTAAGCAAGTCAGGTCAGTTAGAAAACTCAGTGCAGACTGTACCCATTAAATATGGAATATATTTTATTTTTATTTTTAAAGTTTTATTTATAATGAACAAAATATTTTATATACATAATTGCAATTAGTCTATACATCATCCTGTTATTTCTGAAAAACATCAATGTACAAAATGAAGTAGAAGAAATAAAAAAGAAAACTATTCTGTTTCCTGTAGGTTAGCATACTTGTATATAAAGTACATGTTAACATCTTCCTTTATTGGAGGTGTGGTGTTTGCCTCTCTTGTTCGTTTGTTGTGTTTCTTCATCATCATCATCATCATCATCATCATCATCATCTCCTCCCAATGCAGGAGCCTTTCTCCCTAAATATACCAATTACAAATTCAACATGACTCACTATGCAAATTTTAAGACAGGTATTTGGATGAACTAGGGCCACAGACAGTTTATTCATTTACACAGAAGAACAAAAAACACTAACAGCTGTGCAGTACACAGCCAAGGAAGAGGTGGCTTTCCACCCTCCTTGCTGCATATTTTTGGTGAGAGGCAACCCTGCCCCAGATACAAGCTGTTGTCACTACTATTTGCCACAGTTCCTCAAACTAACGTTCTTAAAATATCACTTAAGTCACAGATATCTGTCCTTATGTTTTCTGCAATGAAGACATATTAAAAGACCTTATTTAGTTTCTCAGCAATCTCCTTATCCTCCTTTAGTATACCTTTAACTCCAATATCACCAAAAAGGGGTCCTTCTCTGTGAGCCCCTGCCAAAGGAAGTGAGACAAGTGGCTACTAGGAGGAGGGCCTTCTCTGCTGTAGCACCCCGGCTGTGGAATGAGCTCCCAGAGAGGTTCACCTGGCATCTACATTATACTCCTTTAGATGCCAGGTGAAGACCTTTTGATTTTCACAGTGTTTAAACAGTTCTTCAGTTTGATTTTTAACCTTGCTGTTTAAATTTGTATTTTAAATCCCTATCATTTTCTGCATGGCTGCTTGGTTTTTATTCTGGTTGTCCTTTTATACTGTATTTTAAATTATGTTTTTATACTGTCATTGTTTTATATTTTAAATAGTTTTTATGGTTTTAATATTTGTAAACTGCCAAGAAAGCTTTGTCTATTGGGCAGTATAGAAATGCAGTAAACAAACAAACAAACAAACAGTTCAGCAACCTCCCTAGCCAGTTTCCTGATTCTGATGTATGTGTTGTTGGCCGTGATGGGTTTTTTTCGCCATATGCTCCTCAAACAGTTTTTTATTTTTTTGCATTCTTTATTGTTTTCTGGCTTGAGCAGGTTTGTGTTCCTTTTTGTTCTCCGTATTTGGGCAATAATTCCAATTTCTGAAGGAAGCCGTATTTTCTGTAATAGCTTCCTTGACACTGCTCATTAGCCATGCTGCTGACCTCTGGGACTTGGTTCTACCTTTCCTGATCTCCAGTATACATTATAGCTGAGTTTCTATGCTGGTGGTTTGGCTGTCGTCTTTTAACCATCCGAAATAATTTGGTGCCATCAGCAAACCTGGCCAGCTCACTGCTCACTTCTAATTCCAGGCCATTTATAGTGATGGGTAAACTGACCCTGTGTGGATTTGTTATTTCCTTGGATAATAAACTCATAAGCTCAGAGGAGAAGTTTCTCTTCAACCTGAATGAGCTTCTGTACATATGCAAAATCAAAGTGCATCTTGGGAGCTTATGACACTATATACCACCATGTTATATGCCCCATTCCTGATTGGGTGTTTTCTCATGGCCTTTTACAGAAACACTTTTCCTGCCAGCAGCACATTTACTTACTAAACAAAATTAAAGAAAGTTCTGTACCGATATCCCATATCCAATCTGATGAGAGAGAGAGAGAGATCATCACAGTTTACCATAAGCAAGAAAAGGGTTAATCCAACTAACTCAGTACATGTATGGAAATAGCATTGTTTAGATACAGACTGTGCATGCCCACAATCAATTCCAAACTTAATGCAGATTCCTAAATGATGGTGTAGGCTCGTTACAAAAGTGAGCGTTACAAATGGGCGACGTCTGACCAGTGAGCATTGGGATAGGATATACCTTTAGGGAAACAAAGTTGATTCTTTTTCAGTAGGACTTGTCCTTGTATATGCTTTCTTTAATAATGCTTTCAACCAATTTATCTGGAGCAGACAATAAGCAAATTGACCTGTAACTACCCAGATCCCAGCTGCAGGCCTTTTTTTTTAAAAAAAAATGGTGTTACATTTGCTACTGACTAATCCTCTGGTGCAGAGGATGATCTTAAGGACATGTTATATTTGAGTTCTTACAATTGTTTATTTTTAGGAGATTACTATCTGTACCCAGTGATTTGGATTTTTTTAAAAAAATATCAATAAAGCTGAATGGTGAGACATTCAGGACAGATAAAAGGAAGTACTCCTTCACACAGCGCATAGTTAAACTCTGGAATTTGCTATTGCAAGATGTAGTGATGGCCACCAACTTGGATAACTTTAAAAGGGAATTAAACAATTCCACTGTATAGCAGTTCCTGAGAAACGTGAGCAGGAGGGTACAACTGCATTCATGCCTTGCTTGTGGCTGTCCGGGGGCTGAGCCAGCAAGAAATTGCCAAGCTTGAGCCCCAACTGGATTGCCGCAGCATCCCTAAAAACTACATATAATTTAGGATAGATAGACTAATAATCATTTAGTGGAGTGTGTTTCTGGTAAGGAGGATGTCATACTCTTCTCTAGATGGCCCCAATGTGAATCTAGTTGCCAGTGCAATGGACCTATTTCATGCCAACAACAGCAGCAGGAACAACAACAATAGAGCAATTGTTACAAAACATATAGAGGAGATGTTTACCCTTATGCCTTATGAGCAATACATGGAACAGGTCCTGTTGGAAATGTCCATTATTAGGATTCAGAATCATTCCAGCAGGGATAACCAACCCAAGGTACACACTAATTACAAACAGCCAATCTAGAGTTCGACGCCAATGAAATATCTGCCAACTCTTCTGGCTGAGATTCCCAAACAACCTGCAATTCTCTCTGTTTTCTCTTGACTGTATCAGAGTTAGCTAGCTCTCATCCATGACAGGCTTAGAAGCTATAGTTGAAATCCTGGCTCTGTTAGACCCCATGGCAAAATTCCCATGACTTCAATGAAGCAATAATTCCTCCCTAGGTGTTATGTGTTCCATTGTTTCTGCCAAGTCAAAGATTATAGAGACATAAAATGTGTGAAGCCCACTGTACCTTGTGCATTATGATGATCCTGGCACCAAAGGCTTGCTATGCTCCTTATGCGACTGGATGATCCAAACACTTTCTCCTAATGTTGAGCTGAATACAAGCCAGCAAAGGATCCCAAGCAACACCTGACAAAACTGGCCAACATTAACAAATTGCCAAAATCATTTGCCAATCCCAGGCTACTATGTAGGAAGCAGCTGTGCTTCCAACTCTCTCCACCTATGCAAATTATCCCTGCTGTGAACCCCCCTGGGCATATCCACATCATTTGTTACAGTGCCCTACATAGGCATATGCTCCAGAAATGTATTCCTATCATTTCAAGAGAAGTAAACCTCTTGCCAGATGTATGAGGATCAAGGATCTCTCTTTAACAAGTATATGAGAATTCAGGGTTTCTCATGACATTGTAAGGGAAGCATCAGGTTCCCAACCCTGTGTTTGACTCAAAATGCAAGTAGAGGCTCTGGGGCAAATCAGTGTGTTGGGGGAAAGTGATTCTCCCATGCAATCAGCTAATTCTCCCATGCAAACACTCCCTTTAGGCTACCCCACGACCCTGAGTTGGAACCAGAGACTGAAATCAAGTCCACTTGGTGGAAAAATGGACTGTGGCATTTGCAGGGGAGAATTGGTGAGTGGAGGAAACATTCAGCACTCTGCCCCACCCATCCATTCTACCCTACTAATGCCCCCACTGCCATATTGGCTTTACGTTGGCAAACACAGGATTGGAAATATGCAGTTTTCCAAGGTCATGTGTAGTCCTTCCCCCAGTGCAGCAGTAACTGGGCACATCAGGGGTAGCTTCTAGTGTGGCCAGATGAGACTGACAGAGTGAAAGTGTGTGTTGCATGGCTGGAAAGAGGGTAGGTTTTCCTTGCTGTACTACTGCTGTTGCCCCAACCAGTTCTGGTTCTATATCCCTTACCACCCACAGTAATAGCACTTATAGCAGCTTTGGAGAAACTTTTTGCCAATTTTGCAGGGAGGGCTTTGTGGTGGGCAAAACTGTGTGGGGAAAATTAGACATTCTTCAGGGAGAGAGTGAAAGTTTTAGCGTTTTCAGAGAAAGGGGGGTCTAGGAATTTTTCTGACCTTCCCAGTTCTTTCCACACATCCATGAAAGCCAGCAAAGACACCCAGAATATTTCTGGGCTGGAACCTACTGAGTTGTGATGAGTCAGAACTGAGATAAGGAGCCCAGAGCTCAATTACATCCATGAAATGCATGAGGAGTCCATCTGCCTCACTAGTTCAGTCTTGGTTCATCTGTTTTGGCACAGGAGTTTGTGGATTGGGCCGACAAAGTAAAAATGCATCCTCTAGTAGACATATACATGACCAAAGTCTGCATAACACCTTGAAAATCAGTTTTGAGGCATTCTGTTTATTAGTGCTGCTGGCTTGGAACTTCACTGTTCTTTCCCTTGCTTCTCAACCTCCCTGAAATGATAGAAATAAATTTCAAAGATTTGCCTTTTCTTGTACTTAAAAGTTGCAGATAAAGGCAGTTTTCATCAGGAAGAAGTGAATGCCATCTACTATTTCCTATAGTGACACTGGTAGGAAAATGACAAGATCTGATGCTTCCTCCAATTAAAGTTAAGTTTTGAGTAGCTTAAGATAGGTCTTTTCATGGTATATATATATATATATATATATATATATAATCTTCATAACTGAATGTATAAATCTAGAGATCTATCACAGTGGTGTCTGTGATTCTTAACCTGCACTGACCCTCCTTTCCCCACCCAGATCTAGTAGCAGAACAGAGGAATTAAAAATAGTATTCAAAAAGAGTGCTCAACATTTCAAGTCCCTAGGTGGTGGTTCCATTTTTTTTAGGCATAGAATTGAAAACCCTGACATGTGGGATTTCCCCCCAATTATACAGTTGATCAACTACTGGTTCTTTTAAAAGTGTCTTTCAAAACAAATTTTAAAACAAAAGACCCAACTGGAAATATTGGCTTTAAGTTGCAAACGACTTGGCCAAACTTTGCATGTCTGTGTAGCATCCTAGAGCTATTCCAGCTGTGTCAAGGAGGCTTAAACATTGTGCATTGTATCCAATGTTAGTCTAACTTAAGTGCCATTCATTTCAGTGGGTTCTACTTTAAGTAGGGCTAGCACTAGATGCACCCCCATGTTGTTCCTTGCTTCTCCTTTCACCCTCCAGGGTTTTCTTTCTCTCAGCTTCAGAAATGAAGAGGAGGGAGTTAGCAAGCACCTTGTCCTGCTCAGTCTTGTCTTCCAGCAATGGAATAAAGTCCTAAGCTGTCTAATGTTCAGCCTTCCATTCACATCAGACACATAGGCCAGATCTACACGAAGCAAGATATATCAGTATGAAAGCAGTATATAAAAGGCAGGAGCCACACCAATATCCTGATTGGTGTAGATCTGGCTATACTGTGCTGTAGCCAACACCATTCCGCAGGAGTTACCTAGCTTCCTGTGTGACTTCCTGTAAGTAGTTGTACCCCTGTCACCATGGCAATAGGGCTGCAGTTCACCCTCTCACTCCCGCAGGCCTCTGAAGGAATTCAGAGTTCCTGAAAGAAGCAACGAATTATACATACATTTCTGTCCTACTGTGGGTGTTTTGTTTCTGTTGACATCCAAGATGGCAGGTGGATGGGACAGGGAAGCAGCCTGTGGATCTGCCCCCACATGTGTGGTAAGGGCCTAATCCCTGATGGCCTGCAAGAAGTTATTTTCCATCTGTAGCTTCTGATTTAGGTTCGTTTACTCAACAAGAGCCATCACAAGGCTGAAAGAAATTCGAAGTGAGGAAGCCACTTTGAGAGCTCTTCAGTCACCTCATTATTCATTCCAGGCAGGGTTATTATTTCTGGTATAGAAAGTTCATAAACCTCTCCCCCTCCCAAATAAATGCATTGTGACCTGTGGATGAATGAAGTTAGAGAGCAAGGAAATGTAGCTGAAGTTACCTTATCTGAAGACCAAGGTTGCTATCATAAGACAAGGTAATAAACTCTGGGGAAACAGGCTATCATGGTAAAAGTCTTCTGAGGTTTCATGTCCCTCATCAAAAGCTTTGGAGTCCAAGTCCAGGGCCCTGCAGCCTGCCCCCACCCCACCAATAACTTCCAGCAGAGACAACAGTGACAGATGATGGGAGCAGCATCAGGAGGAAACATTCTTTTTTCTTTTTCTAACATTTAGTCAGGTGTGGGACCCAGAGTCACTCTGGGGATATGAAGATGATGGACACAGCTGCAGCCTTAGCAGCAAGTCCTTGCGGTGCAGTGTACCCACATGACTGAAAGGTAAAAAAGAGAGAGAAGGGGGCACTTCCCCCCTTCCTGACACTGACTGGTAAGCTGTGGGAGGGAAGAAGAGTGGAGCAACAAGACAGCTGGGTCAGGTGGGAGGGCAGTAAAGGATGTGGTGCAGGGGAAGAGAAAGTAGAGCACACAGGCAATGCATGGGCCTGCCCAAGAAGGCAGATATTAGCTGTGTTGTTGTTGTTAGAAAATGTTCTTTCAGATGATGGTATACAGGCATTGTTCAGGCATGACCTCCATGGTACTGTTGCATGGAGTGATTGTGAATCTATTTGTGCAGACACTCTGTCAGAGCTGCATTGCTCTGACTTGCCAGAGGATCCATCTGCAGTCCATGGAAGTCCATTTTGTATTACGGTTCTCCAGATTCAGTCTTGCAAGCACCATGCTGACATGCATTATCCTGTCATGGGTGCATTTGGCAGTAAGATTCATTGGTTCTAAGGCATCATAAGTCCAAGTACTTTGGTGCCAATGAAATTATTATGCCATTGGAAACCAAGCCACTTTACAACCTGGTGAAAAGACTTAATATGAGCGACAATGACATCTGCTGCCATATAGCAATGGCCATCGTGGGGAAATCTGGCCCCTTTTGGGGCCCGATGAATCCCTGTGGCACCCAAAATTGGCTTACATATGCAACTCGAACAGCGGGTTAGTTCCCAAAACTCAGGAACTTTGCCAGCTTTGGGGGGGAGGGGGAACAAACAAACCAATAATAATTGTGAGTCACAATTTGCGCAAAACCACTGCTGTAAATACTTAGGAAAGGTGTGATTTGCACAAATAATAAGAAAACAACCCCACACAAAAACTGTGAGCTGGACGAATTTGTCATACTATGAGTTGGGCCAGCTCACAGATGAGAGAGACAGAGTCCAGGGGGACAAGCTGATGAAAATGAGCTGAGCTCTGTCCCCTAATATGATTCCTCTGACAGTCCTACTGCCATACGGGTTCAGTTTCCTGCATGAAATGGTTGGCAATGTCCTCCCCCTTCTGTAGAATCAATGCTCCCTGAAAGGGAAACAATGAGTTTCACTATTCCACTGACTTGTTTTTTTAGATTGGCATACATTCCGACAACCATAATAATTATTAAAAAGAAACCCATCTGAAGATCAACTAGAATGCAATATTTTAATGAATTGCCCAGAAAAATGTTGTTATTAGATACTTTACATTGATTTGTTTCCTTGTTAATCCTAGTAAGTACCCTCATTATTGGTGCAAAGTAGATATATCCCACAGCTGTCTTTACTTCCACATGAGCTGCTTCTGCTTTTAGCCTTTGTGTACCCCCTAGCGATGGCATTCCTACCAATTAGAGTGTTGAGGAACTTGTTATAACTCTGCACCTCAGTAGCCAGGTTATATAACTGTAATTAAGGGTTTAGTGATGGTGTTCTTGAGAGGATTTAGTCATATGACCAGCACCTACTCGATATGCCACAACAAACTAGGCATTTGACCAAACAACTGCATTTAGTATTTCTAGCACTTTTTATCCTAAATACACTGAATCTTAAAACCAACCAACAAACAAATCAATGGCACCATTTAAAGAGTGATTCCTTCACAGTTTCAGCAGGAGCTTTGCTTTAACTGCATAGAATGACTACCATACTTCCATCACAAACACATTTGCAATAGGTTTATTTTTTTTAAAAAAAAATGCATTTTTTATCATTATATCCAGCTCGGAAGGTCTTAATATAAGCCTCACAGTCAACATTTCCAAGATTTAGATTTCTTTATCTTGCTAAATCCATATACTAAACACAGCCATCACAATGAAGATTGTTAAAATGCTCTTAAGTACAAAAATATAGTACTGAAAGCCACAATCCAAATCATAATAATGTGCATGTGGAACAGGAACATGAGCGTAGCTTTATTTTTTGTTTTTGGCAACAGCAAGCTCCACTACCAGAGACAATTCATTGTCTTGTTGACAGCTTCAGTGATAAACAAGATATGAACTCCAGGTGTATATGTGACTCATCTATGTGTACATATCACATGGTGACTGGTTCACTGTTCTCTGGTTCCTAATGAAACCGGCATGAAATTTGCCTTTTTCATAGCAGGTGCACACTGGGTTGACATCTTCATTGAGCTGTCCACTACAATCCAAATGTCACTTTCTTGGTCGGACACCATCAACACATATGTGAAGCTGGGATTTTTTTTTGCCTCAGTGAGCACCACTTTAAACTTGTTTACATTGAACTGTGTTTGTCATTTCAATGCCCGTTTGCCCAGTTTGGAGAGATCCCTTTGGAGCTATTCACAACCCTGTTTTTCTTTGATCCACTCTAAATAATATGGTGCTGCATCCAAAGTCGGAAATCTCACTGAGTTGCCCATAGCTCCAGTTCATTTATGAATGAGTTGTAAAAGCATCAGTCCCACTACTGATCCTTGAGGGTCTCCACTGTTTACAGCCCTCCACTGAAGAAGCTGAAATTATAGAGCCCAATGAAATAGGTAAAATCATGGGCCAAACTGAAATCTCATTTTCCACTGTGCAAATACTTTCGATTTAAAAGCCAATCTACAGCAGCTCTGGTGGATTCAGATGAATCTCAAAATCTGGCAGCCATTACTGGCCATAACAAATCTTGTCTAGCCAATCCCTCTGTATTCAACCATGAATATCCATTTCCAAAGGAACTGAAACATAGCGGCATGTGCCAATTGTATTGGTTTACCTCATTCACATAAATGTGGTGGATTGGCCCTCTTCTGTCAATTTAGGAATTATAACCACTCATTAACTACTTGCATCCCTTCTAGGAGAATAACGTATGGTGATAGATTGCAAATTTGTGTTCAATCACTGGCTTCAAAGATGTGACACAGCATTTTTTCTTTTTTAAAAAAGAAGCTCCAGTACAGATCTATATCACATCGCAGTTTATTCCTACAAAGGAGACAAGAAGGAAGGCAAGGAAGGTTAATGATTTTTAAATGATCCTGATCCTTAGAGAAAAGGGCAAATTCTCATCTCTATCAGAAAGAACAATCTGAAATGTCTTTCGTTTCTTTTTTAATGACTTGATGTAAAGTGATCAAAAGATTCTGAGACATCATTCTCTTTTTTCCTGAATAAAAAGAATCCCTTGTAAACTAAGCAAGTTTCAGTATGGATGGCACTGTTATTTCCAAGTTCTATAATTGACCATGTCATGACAATGGCAAGTGCCAGATCTCAGGTGCTTAGTAAAGTCATAATCCACAGCCCCACACATGCAGACCTTCTTGTTCTCATCTATGGGGAAAATGCTTCATGTGCACATGCTCCTTTCCCACTGTGCATAAGTGTTTCCCTAAAATGGCAAATAATTGAGGCCTCTTTTGACATGATCCTAATGAGGGTCACAGGAGCATGGGCTACTCCTGCACCACTGAGTGGTGAGAGAAACCCATAGTGCAGCTCCTTCCAATTTCAGCATTGTTCCAGATCCCAAGAGAGGCAGTGCTGGCATGGGAACAAAGCCATGTTATGGCATCTCCTCCATGTGGCACAGAACTTCCACTATTACTGAAGTGGCATGGGAAGGACACATATTCCAGTATACACTACTACAACTGTCCCTACTCACCATGGGCAATTCCCATTTTTATTCCCTTTCTTTCATAGATCATTGTCTCTTATTCTGTCCCTGTTTTATTTCTTCATTTGGGGACTCACTAAGGTTTTGCTAGTGTGAGATGCTAGTATCATTTTTCAGGTTTAGGTTCCTCTGCAGATTCCTGAGAAGTTAAATATCTGATTAGGAGGTAGCTGCATCTTGTCTCCAGTGCACACAGATATAAATGCCTGAATATGAACACTGAAGGCATCATACCTAGGATAGGGCTAGGATATGAAAAGGAGGATAGGGCTCCTGTATCTTTAACAGTTGTATTGAAAAGGGGATTTCAGCAAGGCTCATTTGTATTAGGGATGTGCACGGCCACGAAAATCATATCGGAATCAGAATCGGGACTTCAAATTTTGACCTGAATCATATCGAGTAAAATCTGATGTCCCTCGAATCACTTCAGATCCGATTCTGATATGAAAATTGAACCTCTGGTTTTAGAATCGGACACCATTTTGAATTATTTTCCCCAAAGTTTAATATTGTGTTAAAATGCCTATAACTTTTGTATTTTTAAAGATAAAAGCATGAAACTTGACCTCATTGCAGATGGGTTTGAGGTACTTATGCATGAGAAATTTCAGAAACATAGGTGCAGGCATTTTGTGGATTTAATGTTTTGAAAAATGAACCAGGAAAGCTTATAACTTCTTCATTTTTAAAGATCCACACATGAAACTTGGCCACATTGCAGATGGTATGTTGGTACTCATGTGTGTGAAATTTCAGAAACATAGGTGCTGGCCTTTGGTGACAATTATTTTTTTAAAATGGGTTGCATTGGTGGAAAGACAGTTACACCTTCTACTTTTTTGTTTTTAAAGATAGAACCTTGAAACTTGGCCACATTAGAGACGGCATGTAGGTAGTCCTGTGTGAGAAATTTCAGAAACATAGGTTCACACTTGTAGTGGCAAGGTATTTTTGGAAAAATGAGGAAAGGAACGCATTTACCCTTTTTTATTTTTAAAGATAGAAGCATGACACTTGGCCACATTGCAGATAGGTTTGAGGTACATATGTGTGAGAAATTTCAGAAACATAGGTGCATGTGTTTTGTGGCTATGATTTTTTTACTTTGAAAGTTCCAAAAGTTCCAAAACAGTGGGGGAGGTGCTGTTCGACAGCTGTCAAATCCTCCATTTTGGAACTTTTGACACTTTTAAAGTTTTGATCAGATCACAAGCAGATCACAAGTAGATCACAAGCTGAATATGAGCCAACAGTGTGATGTGGCTGCAAAAAAAGCAGATGCTATTTTGGGCTGCATTAATAGTAGTATAGCTTCCAAATCACGTGAGGTACTTGTTCTCCTCTATTCGGCACTAGTTAGGCCCCATCTTGAGTATTGTGTCCAGTTCTGGGCACCACACTTCAAGAAGGATACAGACAAGCTGGAGGATCTTCAGAGGAGGGCAACGAGGATGATTAGGGGTCTGGAAACAAAGCCCTATGAGGAGAGATTGAAAGAACTAGGCATGTTTAGCCTGGAGAAGAGAAGATTGAGGGGAGACAAGATAGCACTCTTCAAATACTTGAAAGGTTGTCACACAGAGAAGGGCCAGATCTTTTCTCGATCAACCCAGAATGCAGGACACGGAATAATGGGCTCAAGTTACAGGAAGCCAGATTCCAGCTGAACATCAGGAAAAACTTCCTGACTGTTAGAGCAATACAACAATGGAACCAATTACCTAGGGAGGTGGTGGGTTCTCCCATATTAGAGGCATTCAAGAGGCAGCTGGACAACCATCTGTCAGGGATGGTTTAAGGTAGATTCCTGCACTGAGCAGGGGGTTGGACTCGATGGTCCCTTCCAACTCTACTATTCTATGGTTCTATGAAAAACACAGGCGACGGCTTGCTTTGAGCTGTGGAAGGAACCTTTTTGGAGGTATTGAGTGGCCTGTCTGGGAATGATTTTGGGGAGTGGATTTGCTGCTTATATGAGTGCTTAATCTGACTGTCTCCACCAATGAATATTATCTCTACTCCAGTCAGGTTCTCCTTTGTGGGATGCTTCTCATTGCATGAAGGAGGCAGTACATAAAGGAGCACACATCTTGACCAGGATGTGGAGAAGCTGTGCATCTGTCCTTGGAGATGGCAGGTGGTGCATGAAGGTGGCACTTGAACTCAGCCAACATATGAAGGGGCTGTCAGATGGGTATCTTTTACAAAATGATATTTTTATGCATTTTATCCCAAAACAGGCATTGTTGTATGCATTTGAACCCCAAATAGCATGTTGTATGCATCTTGGGATAGTCTTGAGACAAGAAAAGTATCACCAAATTCAGACAAGTGCAAACTAGGGATGTGCACGCCCAAAAATATCGTATTGTATCGTTATCAGAATTTCAGACCAAAAAAATTATCATCTTCAATAATATAATCGGTGACCCGTATGATATCATATCGGATTTCCAATAATTATCGTAAATTCAATATTATATCGTTTCTCCATTTTGCCCTAGAGAGTTGATTTTTGAGTCAGAGAAAAGCCTAAAACTTTTTAATTTTCCAAGTTACAGGTTTGAAACTTGGTCACAGTGCAGACTGAGTGTTGTTAGTCTTGTGTGCCAAATTTTAGAACAATTGGTGCAAGCGTTACTCGGAAGTAAGCTTTGAAATACGCTGTTTCAGGTGGCTGAAATGTGGTCCTTTTTCAAGAGACGTCGTCGTCCAGTACTCATGGGCATCTCACAGATGGCCTTGAGGGGACTCATCTGTGCCCAATTTCAGATGCACAGCTGCAGGCATTACTAAGCTCTCAACAACATGCACTGTTTCCGCCAGTAATGCACTCCATGCTGCTGCTGCTGAGAGTTGTAGGTATATTATGAACACAATGAACATTGAAAACCTGTGGATAAACCTAGGTAGTGCCTTCCATATGCAGTCATAAAAGTAAGATGTGTTAATCAGAAGATGGTGAACTGCTGCTGCCTTGTCTCATTGATTAGGCCACGCATGTTTACAAATTAAAAGGATGGGGGGGTAGGGGAATAGCACAGGCGTTACAGTTATTTTAGACAGCCTTAGCAGACAGGGCCTCATTGGGCCAGGAGATACCCCAGGTAGTGAGGAAACCTGCAGGATCCCATCAAAACAATCCTCACGCACCACCTTGATCTCATTGTGCTTGAAAATTAAAATGACCCAGTCTGCCCGCCATCCCCGTGCAGGCAGATGGGCAGTTCTTCATGCCAAAGCTGCACACATTGGCTGGAGCAGTGACAAATAGAAGTCACGTTTGGGGTAGAGGTAGGCACTTCGCCAAATAAAAGTCACGTTAGGAGTAGAAGTAGGCACTTTGCCAAATAAATTAAAAGTCACATTTGGGGTAGAGGTAGGCACTTCGCCAAGTAAAAGTCATGTTAGGGGTAGACGTAGGCACTTTGCCAAATAAATAAAAAGTCACATTAGGGGTAGAAGTAGGCACTTCTACAAATAAAAGTCACATTCTGGGTAGAAGTAGACACTTTGCCAAATAAATAAAAAGTCACGTTCTGGGTAGAAGTAGTCACTTTGCCAAATAAATAAAAGTCATGTTCTGGGTAGAAGTAGGCACCTCTACAAATAAAAGTCACGTTCTGAGTAGAAGTAGTCACTTTGCCAAATAAATAAAAGTCACGTTCTGGATAGAAGTAGACACTTCACCAAATAAATAAAAAGTCATGTTTGGGGTAGAGGTAGGCACTTTGCTAAATAAAAGTCACGTTAGGGGTAGAAGTAGGCACTTTGCCAAATTAATATAAGTCATGTTCAGGGTAGAGGTGGGCATATTGCCTGGACCAGAGACTCCCCCCCCAAAAAAAGGAAATGTGTGAGGGGGATGCTTCTGCAGTCCTGCAGTAATGGACTCCAAAACCCAGAGACGTAGTGACGAAAAATAATAATACAGGAACCTCTCAACTCAAGGCTCACTATAGCAGTCCCTCCAGACTGGAAACATTGGATGGAGCAACGTCTTTCAAAAATAAATAAAATGTGTGAGAGGGAGAGGCAGCCACCCCAGAACTGCCCCCAGAAGCAACAGCATCTCTCCTAGACCCATTGCCACCTCGCCCAAGGCACGCCTTAGAGCCGTGTTTCATACTGCTACAAAGTGATTGAAAATGAAATTATTATTTATATTAATAGCAGTCCTTTGCAAACAGTTTGTGTGCTGCTTTGACCAGAGATTGTGTAGTGTTATCCTGTGTAGCAGGCTACAGGACACACCAGCACACTCACAGTCAATCATGCAAACACACACAGAGAGAGAGAGAGAGAGAGAGAGAGAGAGAGAGAAATATATATATATATATATATATATATATATATATATATATATAATTTTGGTTTTTAAAGAAAGTTAAACAGGGAAGAGGACAAAACACACTCTCTCAGTCACAGTACCCCCACTCATGCTAACCTAACGCTTCAATCAAACCAACCAGAAAACGTATAAAAAATTAAAAACTATTACTCAAACACACAAGCAATGCACAGCCAAACGAACGAACCTGAGACACAAAGATGCAAGACTACAATGAATCTCTAACAATTTGCCACCAAGTAACTATAAGAGCCAGGAGCCAGGACAGAGCTCCAACAAAATCCACCCTTCTCCCTCAACGCCTAACTCCCAACAGAGCTGGAACACCAAGTATGGGGGTTGTATGCGGGGATATCCTTAGCCCTCCTCCAACATTATGATTGGAGCCTGCTGGAATCCTTGCTGCACAATTGGTCACTGTCTCAGCAAGCACACTCCACCTTCTAGCTCCATCCATGTGACGGCAAAAGAGAAAGAGCCTTCCGATAAAACGATAAAATATGATAATTATCGTAGAATTTATTATTGTCTCCAATAATTATCATAGGATTCCCTCTTATATTGTTATTGTTAAACGCATGCATGATAAAGAGCATATCGTATCATTATCGTATATTTTAACGATACGATACACATCCCTAGTATATACTCCAAAGGATAACTGTGTTCCAATCTATGTATTAATCGCTGAAATACAAATCAGTTTAGTTTGCTTAAAACTATAGTCTAAAACCTATATCTCCAAGCATCCCTACATTTTAGCATAGTTTTTTTTAAAAAATCAGTTGGACCCTAGAAGGTTTCTGCCTCCAAGTAGCTCTCAGAAAGGGACCATAGCTCAGAGTCTGACAACTTTCCACATCCTAGCTATTCCCCCACAACTGGGTTATATATTTTACAGACCTCCAGCTATTCCTTTTCGTGCTGCACAGTCCTGCTTGAGCCCAGTTCTCCTGCTTCCAGCTGTAAGACCTTCCCACCCTCCTGATTTCCAACATTGTATTATTGACTGTTCCTTTAGTCAATATCTCCTTGTCCCTTTGTCAAAATCCTAGCAGCGTGTAACTGCCCTGCCCCGCTCCATATCATGCTCTTGGTCTCATACAGGTTACATTTATGCCGAGCTCCTAACAAGCACATCTTTGTACAAGCCAGCTGAATGTTCCTGGAAAAGCAATACCTATCTATACTGGCAGCTTCATCAATAATAGGCGAAGGGAATGGAGACCTTACCTGGCATCTCCAATGTCATGAAAAGAAGTGTAAACAAGTACCTCTTAACGACATCATATAAACGTGGCATTTCTGAGCATCTGGTGATCTGCTCCACACCTAGTATCAGAACTGCTTGGAAAACTCATTTGATCCTCTAATCTGTACATGTATTTCATCTGTTTAGTTTTAAAGTACCAATTCATTCAATATTGGTCTTGACATCAGCATGCTAAAAAGACTGGGCTGGCAAAGGCCAGAACATATATCTGATTAAATTATTCCATGGTGCAGTCTTTTCCCTGTTTCCGGTAACAGAGTGTTCTCACATACTGTGTTAATGAATCAGATTGACCCACCAGATAATTTAAACGTATTTGCTCTCTGCTCTCTAGCTCTATTTTTATCTGTTGTTCTTTTTCCTGCATGGTAGCTGTTAACTTCTATTTGTCATAGTTCACCACATATCTAAGCTTGAGTAGGTTTTGTTTGTTTGTTTAAGATTAATAGCATTTTCTTTTTCTGGTCATCATTTCATGTTCATGGTTATTCTCCTGGTAGGAACATATTTTAATGCTAGCAGCCATCACAAGTAAGAGGCCAGATTTTAGACCTTACCAACAATGCTTACGTCAAACATTATTTTATCATCAAAGGTGGCTAGGAGCTCTTCCCATTACCAAATATAAAAAGGGACCCTGTAGATGACCTTTCACATATATGCATTCTCTGTGTCAAAACTGAATATCACACATTAGTATCAGACTGTGCTTGGGATTTGTTTTTTACGTTTAGGCTGCAGGATTTATTTTATTTTTGCACTTCTGTTATCTTTATGTCTTACCTTATTAACATGCTGTACCTCATGGCTAAGCCAGATGTGATGCTAAATGCAGGGTTGCGTCCAAAAACAACAGATTTGTACCTAGCTCCTCCTGCCTCTTCTGTTGCTCCTAGCGGGGAAAAATAACTGTGTGCTGAATTCATGTCATTCTGCATTTCCCCAGCTCAGTTCTACATTATTGGCTACCATTTGCAGGATAGTGCGAGTGAAGAAACACAGAACATTGTGACATGAGGACATGAATAAGTTCTGTGAGATGTTTGGTCAGCAGCTGCGCACGTGCACCACAGTCCTATGCATTTCAGCTGAGAACTTGCTTTCAATGGCACTTACTCCCAGGTAAGTGTGAATAGATTTGGTATCTTGTTTGTCCCTCAGCCACCACTTCCAAATGTCCACAGCCTTCCCAGCCCACTTCATGCAGCTAATACCTGGGCTCACACAGTGCTTGAACTGGGATGATTTCTTTCATTTCAAATTAAGCCAGACTCAATTGTGCCCTTTGAAAAGAACTGGGATGGCATCATTCCCCACTCTGAGCAGTGAGGTGAGAAATCCACACCATCCCATTGCATCTTCATCATCACCATCATCTGCAATACATATATAATGCCATTATTATTAGAACATACACAGGTGCCTTATACCAGGTCAGATTATTTGTTCATTTAGCCGGTATCATTCACTGTGACTGGTAGTGCCTCTCCAATGCCTTTCCTATCATCTGGTACCTGATTATTTTATATGGAGGTGCCAGTTAAGATGCCAGAGTTTGTTTGTATTTTTGCATGCAAAATATGCAGTTGGCCACCAAGCTGTAGTCTTTCCCAGAATTTATTTGTTTGTTCAGTTGCCCAATAACAACTCTGTGTGTGTGTGTGTGTGTGTGTGTGTGTGTGTGTGTGTGTGTGTGTATATATTCTACTGTATATAAATGAAATTACATATACGGGTTTGATGTGGGAAAGAAAGAAAGAAAGGGAGGGAGGGAGGGGGAAGGTGTTATCACATAAATGTTCTGGGAGAGCAGCAAAGGAGAATGGGTGGAGCCTTTTAAGGAAGCAGAAGACCTTCAGGTTGCTCAAGGTTATAAGAGGAGCAAAGGTCATAGAGGGGGATATATAAAGATATGAGAATATGCATTTGAAGACCATGAAGCCCTTGGGTGTTGGTGCTGGAAAACCAGTTTATCTTTGTGGTGGCAGGACATATTTATTTTTGTCCATTTGTGGCAGCTGCGTAGTAAGCCACACTTATTGAATTTGAAACCCTATCAGAAACTCACTGAGCTAGTAAATCCAGGGTAAAGCTTAACAGTCTCAGGGGTTTGAGGAAGGGGTGGACAAACTTTTAACACTATCTCTTATCTCAGAGTCTGTGGTATCAATACGGCCACTGTAGTCCAAATCCCCATTGTCTCAATAGTGCTACATTTGAAACTCATTCCCTCAATACAGAAGTTTAATTTGCTAGTTGATAATTCTTGGAATCTCTTGATATTAAATTAATTTAACTGTTAGACTTTGAAGAGCCCAAAACAATTATATAATTGACCTCTAAGTGGTGTGGTGGGGAGGGAGACTTCTCTCCCCTGTTAGCTTCATACAACTGTATTGTGGAGTTTGAGGCAATACCAGCTATCAAGTGGCTTTCATATAGCTCTCATTAGATGATATTAGGGGTGGGGATGGGAATTCAGTTAATATAAAGTATATTAAGAACTTAAAATTTAATTTGAAAAGGTGCAGTACATTTAGTCAATTTTAATATGATATTTATTTTTATAACTGAATTTTCATTTAAGTGCTCCTATTATAGTGATTTCTGCATTTAGATTATACAAAGCTATGACTCCAAATTGCATATTAATATGTATTTCCTTGGGATTCCACAAGGAACACTTCTCAATGGATGACAATAATTTATAAAAGAGCATTAGATCGTTGTCCTCAAGCCATTTCCTCTGGATGATGAATATGGTAGAATACAGGTCAGTAGAAGGTAGAAAGTATTAACCCAGAGATATATTTGCTAAGATTAAATAATAATAATAATAATAATAATAATAATAATAAACTAGTCCGAACGTCTTCTTCTTATAATTATTATTGTTAGATTTATTTATATCCCACCTTTTCCCCAAAACTGGGACTCAAGTCGACTTACAAATTAAAACATGTTCAGTTAAAACAGAGATATACAAAACTTTAAAATATAATTAAACATAATACAATTTTAAAATCTATAGAACATTTAAAAACATTTTAAATACAAAATAGTTTTTTTTTAAAAAAAAATCCAACTATAAGCAGCACATCCACAGAGGTCTCAATGGCTGAATTCGGACGACATAATAAGCAACTGGGGGTGGGGGGAAACAATCATCAGTTGTATTAACTATCGTCCGAATGCTGCCATAGTCAACTCAGCGCTGATCCTAATCCACACCACAGGTGATTATTTATTACCATGTTGTGTAGGGAGTATCCCCTAGATGAACAACTGTAAAGTTGATTATTACCCCACCACTGACTATTGTGTTGTCCGAATTCAGCCAATGACTCCCCAAAGGCCTGCTGAAGCAGAAAAGTTTTAGCCTGCCTCGGAAAGCACACCAAGGAGGGAGCCAGTCTTATGCAAAACAAAGGAAGCAGTTCTAGATGAACCAGCATACATATTTTTGTGAAAATACATTCCATCAGTATCTCATGAGATTAGAACACGACAGATTGTTTGTTGGGTATTTTGTGCTGGGGACTTCCACTGACTTGCCATGAGCTGTCCCAAATTATAGCCCATGGCCAAAGTTTTAAAAGGCTGGATGTTTGGCCCAAAGTTGAGGTTTTTCACAGATACAAGGAGTGAAATGGATTCCCCTTGTTTGCATTTTAGGAATTCAATTTTTAGGGAAATGAAATTTATCAAAGCTCCATCAATCTGGCAACAATCATTTTAAAATTCTCAGAATAACCTGTTTAGCAAGCATTTTGGTGGGGGAAATGGTGGCCACCACATAAAATGGCAATCCCTCCCCCTACTAGTAGCCACCATTTCCCCATGCATCTCTGAACATTGCACTTTTGGAAATCCAATGACTCTGCTAAATTTCATCCATATATCTGCCCCAAATCATTGAAATGCCATGCTTACTTTGCAGCAAATGGGGCCGCGAAATTAGGAGGGCGCATTTTGTCCATATCTAGCCAGAATTTTTGATATGGGCATCACCCTTACGTTTTACCCCCTGAAAAGTCTGCCTGCAATCCACTGTCTATTTGACTATAAATACACAAACAATCCTCAACTATTTGCTGAATCAAATTATGGCATATTCTTATTTTACCTTACTAACATGAGAGGCAGGTTCCTGAGGTGAGATATCATGCTGCTGTAATAAACACTGGTATAGTATATCTACATGGCAGGGTGGGTAGGGTGGGTGGCGGGTAATCACCAGGGATTTTCTCACCCTCACTCAAGAAGAACGGTCAGAATCTCGCAAGAAAGACTCATGTGATTGGTTCTGCTCACATGATCATGGTACACAGATGGGATGTGGATAGCCTGTGGCCCTCCAGATGTTGTTTCACTCCAATTCCCACCACCCACAGCAAGCATGGGCAATGGCTGTGGATGATGGGAATTGTAGTGAACATATGAACATCCCCACATTCTCCACCCATGACATAGTTACAAAATGGTGGAGGACAAAATGGTGCCACAGAAGGGGCTCCTATTCCACTCAAGTAATGTTAGAATAGGAATGTTTTGCTATAATTTGTTGACCCTCTCCTTGTTGACTTATATTTTACTTTTCTCAATTGCTTCTTGTTTTCTTCTGCTCCAAAGAAGTTCTTGCTTCTTTAGTCTGAGCTCCATGGGACTGAGTCTGCTGAACATTTTTGGCCAAAATCTGGGAGAAGTGATACTTTTCATTCAGCTTTATTTGGTTCTTTGTCATCAACTGTACCCATGACGCCCGATGTTGCCAGTTCAGAACAAGCTTTTCAAATTTCAGACATTTACCCCTTTTTTATCTTCTTTCTAATCCAGGTGAAATGATGGAACTAATCACAGCAGAAGTATTGGTGTCTTTTTGTTTTTGTTTTGGTTGTTTTGCATGAATGAACAACAAGTAAGTTGTTCTAATAGCAACTATTTTGTTCAGAAGTTTAGTAGAATTCCAAATTTTTGGAAACCTATAGGGCCTATGACATGTCTTTTATAATGCTCAGAACGTTATAACTTAAAGTCAGATGTGTTACCAACCCATTTTTTGTTTTTTATTTGTTTTGTTTTCTATGTAGCCACAGATAAAATGTAAGCATCCATATCATTCGTGTTCACTCAATAAATTTTCTTCAGTCGCTTGTGTGCATTCCAGTGCAGATATGGAGTCTCCATTCATTTCAATGGAGAGGACAGCTATGCCAAAATAAATATTATCTACAGTATAAAGCAAATATTACTTTATACTCAAGGAGCTGTCCAAGGAGCATAGTCAAATGAAGATATCCATTGATATACCTGGATGCAAAATCTCATTGGGTGCTTTGAAGCTCCTGTGATCATAGTTTATCTAGATCAGAGCAGCTGGTTACATCACCATTTGTTGATACACCTTGTGGACAAATGCCACCACCCACTCAATCACTATCATTGGTATAGTGATAGATGTTGCAGTGGTTCATCATGGTAGGGTACACACACACACACACACACACACACCAAAGAGCACTAGTACATAGTATAGAGTGGAGAACCTCAGGCCAGGGGGCAAAAATTCCTTTGGAATTCCTCAGATGCTTATGCCCCATTTCTCCCTATCAACAATCAAATGATGTGTCATTTTCACCCCATTCTAAAAGGTTGAAAGCTCCTAGTGCTTAATTACTGGCCCAAAAAGCTTGAAGTTACAATATGCCTATGTTGTTGTTGTTTGTATTTTGGACCCAATATTTTTGTCTTCAACCCTGCCCACCATCAGAATGCAGCCCCCAAAAGCTTCTTCAAAATTGAATTCACACCTTTGGCTGAAAGGGGTTCCCCACCCCTGACATAGAATAATACCCAATTGATTAGGATTAGTATGACTGCAATTCTGTGCAGAGTTACCTAAGAGTAAGCTCCATTCAACTCAGTGGTGCTTACTGCTGACGGCATAAGTTCAGCTTGTAGGACACACCAAACTTTAACAACACATCTCCAGACAATTAAAATTCAACCTTTAGCTTTTTAATTAGACATGCAAACAGTCTTGCAAAGAAGCATTGCATTTGAACTGCTAGATGGAAGTAGGAACCCCAAAGAAAAAAGGAAGCATCCAACCTCTGCTTGATTATTTTCTGCATTCTCTGACTTCTGCTAATCTGTCACAAACAACAGTAAAAGCTAAAAGCCTCATTATCACCTCATTCATTTGGCTGTGCAAGGAGGGTCCATCAATTACCCTGGCACTCTGGCAAATAACATCACTCACTGCTCCTGCTGTGAAAAAAAAGTTCCAGAGCTGCACTCCCAACATTCTCCATCTACTACACCACTGGTCACCATCAACCATCTCCCCAGCAGTCATCTGACATGCTGATAAAAGCTATGAATGGGATTGCCACTTCAAGGCAATCACATTCAAACTCACAGGCATCATTTGTTGGTCTTGTAACACAGAATGTCAATACCATACCATAAGTGTAAGGAAAATTATGGGCTATCAATGCTATTCAAATAGAAATTCACCAAATTCCAGACAAGCCATGCAGCCAAATTCCGGCTCTCATAATCTTACCCAAATTAACCATTAGATAAGCATCCCACGAAGCAGGTGGCAAATTCAGTAAAGAGACAGTCCCAACCTAAAATCAGTATAATGGTTCATGGTCAAAAGTATGGGAATTCTGAAATTCCCAAACCAGCCCACTTATGGACTGTTTGATCTATTCATATAGCTCAATGACCCACTGGTTGCTTTGCCCCACTCTTTTGGGAGCTGCACATCTATCCATCCAGTCACACTATTCATATTGTAAGTAAAACATCTGGAATTCATAAGACTTATAGGTTGAAGACGCAGAATAGTCAACAATTCTACCCAGCAACCTATCTCAGATGTGTTTTGCCATGTGTTACTTAAAGCAATCTAAAATGAAAGATACATGTGTAGAGTCTCACAGTCACTACGGCATTCTTCACTTCCCTCCTGGGTATTCTTCAGCTGAAAGTCCAATGATACATCTCATCATTTCTGTACTCTTTGACCTGACAGCATATAATGTATGACTTAGCAGGAATGTAAAATGTGCATGAGTGCTTTCTGTAAAATGTCTATGCCACTTGGAATATGCTACCGAGTATTCATGTATTTACAGCTTCCTCATGACAGTGATTTTAGAGACAGCAACATTATAATTCCGAAGTAAAGTGAGTAAGTAAATTGGGTTCCTCAACATTTCCCATCACTGAAAACACTCTGCAGTTTTTTTGTGCCCCCTGGTGATGCTCCACTGATTATAAGCTGCATTTTCATTTTTTCATTCCCCCCAAAATACCACTTATTGTGCAAACAGTTGCCATTCATTTGACAGTGAATTTGTGCGGATTTGGCTCTGATCCAGGGATAAAGTCAGGAAGATGGTCCTTTTATTTACTTTTCTGAACAAGATCCACCACTACCACCATTGAACCTGGCCCCATACACTGCATGCTGGTTTTAAACTTGGGTTAATATATCAAACAACATGGTGCATGGCAGTGGTGCAGTTGTTTGGGTCGTTTGTGCTTATTTGCTTGTGTAAATTCATAAGGAGGGACTTTACTGGACTGTGACTTTTGTAGAGAGATACAAATATATCATTATGTATTTGTTTACATGGAGCAGCATCCAGTTCAACACTAGCGCAAACATAAATTATGTAGTGCTAGTGTAAGCAGTCTCTAGAACAACACCAATAGTGTTAGCTGGGAAGCCCATTGTGTCAATTAACATTACTGATGTTGCACTAGAGGTCTCAAATGCCAGCACAACATAATTTCCATTAGTCCTAATGTTGACTTAGGTACTACCCAGTGTTTATAACCTGCCTTTTGGCTAAAAGTCTTGATGGAGGTTAATGAAACATATTTAAAACAATATAAATTCATATACACTTTTTTAAAAAGACCGTACAGAAACGGATTACGAACCACATTGACAAGAGCTATAGAAACAAGAAAAAGAGAGAATCAGGCATCCCAGCCCTCTGGAAAAGATCTCTTTGACATGATGCCTAAAAGCCAATACCATAGTGAAGGTGCGATCCTGCATTGTCACCCACCATGCTTCAGTCAGTGGACTAGGGATGTATGGATTTTGTAAAATCCATTCCATCTGTATTTCATGGATTGTCAGGTACCTTTCATTCTGTTGTCCACTCACTGGCAGAATCAGATTGTTGTTTTTTCCAGTTTCCCAAACTTGTGCAAATTTGCATTTGCGAAAATTTGCATTTGCGAAAATCATCCCCAAAATGTGCAAATCCCCATTTCTTTATTTTACATATTTTCCTATGACTACATTTCCATAAAATTCCAGAAAGCTAAATAAAAAATAAGAAGTATGCAGTATCTGTGCAACTCAGAAAAAGCTGGTGCATTGTGGAATCCATGAGTTGGATATTTTGATTACATTGCAGATTTCTCCAACATCCCTACAGTGGGCACCTACAAACCAGGGCGTCTGCTTTGTATCTCAGGACAAACATAGGTCCATATGGGAATTAGGCTCAATCATGCATGTCTTTAAGAGCTGGCTCGCAATTTCGGTTAATGTGACATAATTCCCTTGGGATGGACAACAGCCACCCTACGATTGATTGCCTGTTCATATGATCATAGTTCCGGTGTCTCACAATTATCATTCTTATCATGTCCTCCTCTGGGAAATAAAAATGATCCATGATAACAGATCTGTGAGAATTTTGTCATACAAACATTAACATGATTTTGAGTATGTATTAGGGTGGGTGCCCCTTTCACAGAGCCAAATCAAAAGACATCACCAAAACAGAGGGTACCATTTGGCATAACATTTCAATATGCTAATTAATATATATATATATATACAAATTCAGAAATAACTGCTATAATTTAAATAGAAATACAAGCAAAATCACTCCATATTGGAGAAGGCTGTGTGACCAGGGGTTCTGTATGCCTGCTAAGTGTGCTAAGTGTGGATGGGAACATTGAGGTCCTTGCTGTTCTCCCTCCTTATGGTTCTTTGACTCTGAACTAGACTTGGACTGGAGGACACCTCAATGTTGAGGATTGTCCTTCATCAGTTCTCCAAAATAAAGGTCCTGTGTAAAGTAGGACTCCTGGCCACCCTGGCTTGTACACTTGACTTGACTTCATCCCTCTGCCCCGAGGTTTGTAACTGTAACCAGGCAGACTGTGAAAGATAAGTGTTTGTTAATTGATTGCATGTCTGTGATTGATTGAAAGCAAACAACTTCATCTGATGAGGTGGTATCCTATTTATTGTTAGGATAGCTAAGCAATGAGGAATCACCCTGTCTTCTTCACGTCTGGTCTACTCACCTTAACACCTGGTACTACGATAACACCCAGTCCTGTTTGTATCTGTTTTCCTTTCCCATCTTCTCTCCTTATATGCTGGTAGATTCCAGCCCAGAACTGTCATGCAGTCCCCTTTTCTGGACATTAACCCCTACACAGATATCAATTATTAAGGGAGGCGTGGTAGTGCCTCCCTTGTTAAGGGTCGTCAGTAAAAAACAGGTTCCACCATGTAAAAGTGATAATTGGGGAGGGGTCATTCTAACAGCCATAAAATTGAAAATGTTTCACCAATCTCTCTGAAATTTACAGGTGCCAGAAAGAAATGTTTGTTTTACATTACCTGAAAATTTCAAGAAGATTGGTGAAAGACTGAGGGAAGGAGAGCAGTTTAAAGTAAAAAGATTAAAGAATCCCCTGAATCCAAAACCGAAAATTGAACTCAGGGGTTGCGACTATTTTTGCACAGCTGTCCTTACCTTCAGGGAGCCTTATTCATTAATCCAATGGCAGGGTCTACTTCCTCCCATTCTAGTGTAGGTGGAACTGCTTTTCTTTTTTAAAAATTCGCTTAAGTGGATTTTATTAAATTTAAACTGTGCCTCTTTAAGAAATCCGGCAGCCATTTTGATTATGGCACATGTTCAGTAGAGTCTCTCCCCCCTCCCTCCTGCATCAGCTACAATGGCTGCTTCCTCTAGCAAAGACAGTGCTGTAGTCTCTTCTCAGAAGTAAGTTCCATTGACTGAATGCAATGGTCTTACTCCCAGGTAAGTGTGCAGAAGATTGTAACCTTTATTTTAAAAAAACAGTCTGGAACCTTAGAAGGTGGAGAAGGAGAGATGTGAGTGAGAATTCCCTCTCCTTTACAGCACTATAACTCTATAATTAACAACTTGCTTGCATGCTTCGCATGTGTGTATGTTCATTTGATTATGGCTGCTGATCATTAATTTTCATATCAATTCAATCCAAGGCATTTCTACTCAGAAGTTAGTTCCACTGAGTGCAATGAGTCTCATTCCCATTCCACTAGCTTGAAGGGGTGTGTGGATTTGGCTGTACTTCTCTTTGAGAGCTCTGTGTATTTAGGGACCAAGGCTTTTTGTAAGAGAAGAGGTTAAGCTCCACCCTCTTTTTCTTTTTTTTAAAAAAAATTCCATGTATTTGATTTTTAAAGAATTTTTATTCCTTCATTGTTATTATAATTAATAATAATAATTAGTAGAAGTAGTAATACGTTTATTAATGTTACATTTATATCCTGTCTTTTTTTCCTCTTGCAAGGAACCTAAGGTGGCTTACATAATCCTCCTCCATTTTATCAGCACAACAACCCTGTAGGGTAGAAGAGTCAGTGACATTCTGAATTCTCTTAGCTTTTCTAATATTTTTGATCAGGTTGAACAAAACTATTGTGTATTGTTATCTCCAGTACCAACATCTTTGACAGGCTTAATATAGGATTCACTGACCACAGGCTATTTTTAGAGCAAAAAAATAAAAATAAAAATCCAAACTTGGATAGATTAAAATTAAATTGAGCAATATTTCTAAATACCCACATGGGTATTCTTGGTACTGGATCAGATGTAGTGATATAAGAGGATGTTCAGACTCCATTTAGTTGATCAGTTGCAAAGAAGCTTCTCTAGTAAGAAGGAAGGGGAAAGCCCTAGACTGATCATTCTTTCAAATGCCATATCTCCCCCCACAAAAACCCATGAGGTAGGTTAGGCTAAGAGTCTATGACTGGCTCAAAACCATCTAGTGAGTTTCTGCTGCTGCTCACTTTCACAGAAATGTAAAACAAATGTTTGGTAATGTTTGGGTGTATGGCATGTGCTACTTTTACCCTCACAACAACCCTGTAAAATAGATTAGGCTGGAAATCTAGGCCTGGCTCACTATCTATGTCTGTGTGCCTGCCTCTTTCATATATACACACAGGTGTTGGACTACAACTCCCATCATTGCAAGTCAGTATGTCCCATGATCAGGAATGCTGGAACTTGTCATCTCAAAAATCTAGATATGCAATTTGATATGCAGAGGTGACTGTGGGGTTGTGGGAAATGATGATGAACAACTTAGGACCAGCTACTTCTCATTTCTTAGAGCATCTCCTTATGTTGAGAGTTGCAACCCAACACATCTGACAGGCACCAGGTTGGCGAATGTTGTTCAAGAAGAAGGGAAGGCAGAATATAGATCTCCAGATGTTTTAGAATTCAACTTGTAAAAGCCCCTATCAGCATGGGCAGTTGTCAGGAATGGCGCGAGTTGATGTCCAAAACATCAGGATAGATCTATTTTCTGCCCACATCTGCATTGTGATCAAGCAAGGAACTACAAAAGAGCTGCATCATGTTAAATAAGCTGTATAAACCAAATGAAACAACAATGAATGAATCTTGAATACCTACGGTAATCCGGATAGCCCTTCAGACGTCAACATTAGTTTTCAACACATGGCATAGGATGTCTGTTTCTTGAATATCAGATAAAGGATTTCTCTTACTTGTTCAGCAGTGTGAGATCAAAGGCAGAGCTATCACCTAATACTTTCATGCATCAGTATTATTTTAAAATTAAGTATGAAATGATTTTTGTCTTCCCCATAACACATAACATGAGAGTTAAAGTGCAACACATCTGGAGAGTACCAAGCTGGAGAAGGTTGACTCATATACTTGTCTTCTCAGAAGCCAGTGCCACTGAATTCACTAGGGCTTACTCCCAAGAGGTATAGGATTGCAAACTAATCTCATCTGAAAGGTGTTCAAGACAGCCAAACTCAACCTCTTCTGCTCCTCTGTCACTTTGATGAGATGATGTATTGTGGAATGGTTGTGGGGAATGAACAGTATATTTTGTTTAAATACATTTTTAAGGAAAAAAAGCACTGGTTCTTTGAAGGGCAGGATATTGATCAAAAGTTGGAAGTGCCTGGAACATGCTCTGGTTCTAGATCTGTAATGAATAGTTCCCCTTTTGTTATCAAGCGTGTTGCTATATGCGAGATGTGTTTGAGAGATGTGTTTGAGACCCTGTATTTGGTAAGGATATGGAACAGCATTCCCCATCTTGTTGCCCTCCAGGTGTTTGAGATGACAAGTCCCAGCATTCCTGACCATGGGACATACTGACTTGCAATGATGGGAGTTGTAGTCCAACACCTTTGGAGGGCACCAGGTTGGGGAAGGGCTGTTCTAAACAAAAAAAGAGAAGTAGGTGGCCCTAAGTTGTTCGTTATCAGTTTTCCACAACCCCACAGTCACCTCTGCATATCATATTCTCCACCCTGTCCTCATGGTTTATCTGCTTTGGGAGAATGTGAATTTCACTTGCACTTTCTGCCTCCTTAGGGAGGATGTGGTGTTAAGGCTTGGGAGCCTTAACTCCCAATTTCCCTGCTTTTTGGTGCTTGGTTGGAAACTGTAGAGCATTAACGTTGTTTTTGTAAACCGTAGGTTTTTTGTTTAATGATATGTCTATGACCAAACGTTGGCCTGACACCATATTTTATCCTCCATTGACTGACCAAAACATTGCTGCTTTTCCTTTTGTTCCTTTTCGTTTGTTTAATGTAGATGCTGGTTTTCATTTTTAGCTGCTGACTGAGAGGAAAGCAGGCAAGAACTTGGCTTGGAGAAGATCAGAGTTCAGGTCCTGAAATTCTCCAGTCTTATGTTGAATTAGAGAACCTCTTGTCAAAATGTGAAAAGCTTTTTTCTCTCTCTGAGTCATTTTGTACTGAAGGGAAAGGGCAATTCCGTTATATGCATCTGACTTCGCATTTCAAATCCAAGCCATTATGTAGTGCACACAGGGACTGTTTATTTGCCTCCTTCCACCTAGTTGCTATTTTAATGAAATCATTGTTTACCTTGCTTTGAGAATTATTTTCTCCTTAGAATAAATATTGAAGTATAAAATGCTGATGTCACTGTATGGCATGAAAGAGATACAGCAGATCTGGGAAGCAATCCAAAGTGCCTCATACTGAATTTTCTGCCAAACTAAGGCTTTTTACCTGAAGCTTTCCGTTCCCTGAAAAACAGAGTCATCTTTGAAGATAATGCAGGTGCAGTCTGAAAAGATTAGGCTTATGTGAATGGAATTCAGGATGTCAGCCGCTTTCATCACAATAGAAACAACCTTTCCAGAACCGCTGCTTAATAATTATATAGCCATTTATCGTCAGAAACATAATTTAAAAATTTCTTGCTCTCTTTCATCAAAACTAGATCTTTATGAGCCCTTTCCAGCATTTTACAGATTTTAATAGCTTCTGTGGGTGAAGGAAATTATGGGGGTGGGTGGTATTTTAACTGGCTTTTTTCATAGGGAATTATTTTATTAAAACCAAACATGTAGGTCCCCAACTTGAAATCATGCAATTCCTGTTACAGGATTGAAGTTAGAAACTATGGCTACACTGATTGCCTCCTAAACTGAAATTCAGAGATGTGTTCCATTCAGGTGACTGACTACATCAGCCTTATAACTACTTACTGAATTCCTGGAGGAGAGGCCTACCAATGGCAATTAACTATGATAGGGTGGGACCTGCTACAAAATGTTGCATTCTGGAACAGTTCTTTTCACTCCATTCTGAAATGGATATTGGCCATGGTTAATGTGGGGGTAAGTTTGCCTGCTTTCAGGACACCCCTAAGCTGTTTTTGTACTTTTTGAAATTGTGGGGGAGCAGGTCTCTTGAGCTTGCTGATACCTCCCTCTTGTGTATTGACAAATAAGGATCCATACTCAGCCCTGAAATGAGAGCTGAATGAATGCCTATATTCGGAAGGAGCCAAACCAGACATTGCTTAAAAATGTGTGTCGTGATATGTCTTCTTTTCATTTTTACTCTACAGAAAGTGCAGAAAGCCTGACCCAGATTTTCAAAGCCCCCTTCCTCCATACTAGGATCCCAGGAGAAATTGGGGGCCCTGCACCTACACTAGAGTAAAAATGGAAAATATATGTAGCTACTAATCATACATCTAAAGTAACATGTGTTTTTGACCCCTATTATCAGTTGGGAGGGGCATCAGCAGATGTGGAAGGCTGTTGTCTTCAAGCCCTGTTTGTGGGCTTCCCAGAGGCATCTGGCTAACCTCCATGTGTCACAAGATGCTGGATTAAATGGGATTTTGGGCAGGTCCAGCAGGACTCTTCTAAACTTCTTTTGAAGGAAGAGTCCCCCATTTCCAGCTCCATTTGTTGCTTCACGTTTTCTTTCTCTTCTGACTACCACAGCTCTATCAAGGGAAGCAGTGAAAGGGAATCAGTATTTTATTTCCCTAACCCCCTCAGTAGGAAATGAATGTTTTTTGTTTAATCCGTTCCATCTATGTTTTGCCTATTACCGTCTTTTGTTCCGTCATCCATGCATTGACAAATATCGATGCTTTTCCCTTTCAGGGTGGGGAGATGCAAAAAAGGTCACCAAAATTTACAGAACTTTCATTGGCATTCTATGCATTTTTCTTAGCTTAGCATACGATCAATGAAAAGAGTGTCCCAAACAAAATCACTACACAGGAGAGGACGAAGAGAGATCAGAGAAGTACAAAAGGTTGGTGGATTGTTGTTGTTGTTTAAAAAAGCGGAATATACATTAGCATATTTTCCAGCAACACCTGCATATTTTCCAGCAACACCTAAATTTGCATATAACTCTGGAAAGTAAAAACTGTGGAATCGGCGTGATTGGAAGATACTGATCCACTGTGGCATCCACAGGTCAGATTCATAGCTATCCAACGCCATTTGAATCTGTTTCAGAGAGCCAGTGTAGTGTAGGGACTAGAGTGTTGGGCTGGGAGTCAGGAGATCCAAGTACTAGTCCCCACTCGGTCATGAAGCTCACTGGATGACTTTGGGCCAGTTGTTGGGAGGATAACATGGAGAGGAGGATTATGTGCACTGCCTTGGATTCATGGAGGAAAAATGGTGGGATAGAAATGCAATAAATAAATAAAGATTTCTTTGACATCCCTAGTGCAGACCCCTAAAACAGACCAATGCCCCATCTCTGATTTCTTTGGATTGGAACAACAAAATAGTACAAAGCACATAGTCAATATCTGTGTTGCAGCATTAAAAAATAGGGGTGTGCTCTCTGCCCTGGAATTATCTGATAACCATGACCATCCACAGTGCATTTGGTCTTCCAGTGTGGGGACTGGCCACTTCTAAACCAATAGAATCATTTCAGGGCAGAGACATGTCCAATAGGAGCTTCTAATGTCTCCAAAATTATACGACTGTTTTTCAAGTGTCAATGCTGTGTCAATAGAATATCTCCATATTTGGAAGACACAAGAGTGGGGTGAGGGTATATTGACACCCAGACAAGACGGAGGTGCTTGCTGTCAAAAGTCCCAACCTGGGTTTGGAGGTGTGTCAACCAGTTTTGGATGAGGTTACACTCTCCCTGAAAGACTGCGTTTGCAGCTTGGGGGTGCTCCTGGATCTGTGCTCCAAATGACAACCCAGATAGATGTGACAGCCAGGACCAGCTTTGGCTGATATGCCAGCTATGCCCCTTCCAAGAGTTGGAAGACCTAAAGATGTTAATGGACGTGCTGGTAACTTCGAGGCTTGACTTCTGCAATTTTTGCCTTGGTTGTGCCTCATTCGGAAACTACAATTAGTTCAAAATATGGGAGCCACATTGGTCACCAATACACCTAGAGGTGACCATATAACACCAATTTTAAAATCACTTCTCTGGCTGCCAGTTAATTTCTGGGTTAAGTATAAAGTGTTGGTTATTACCTTTAAAGCCTACATGGTTTGGGTCCAGGTTACCTGCAGGATCGCCTTCTCCCAATACAATCTGCCCCACACACTCAGGTCCTCTGGGAAGAACTTACTCCAGTCAGCAAAAAACTAGGCTGACAGCTGTAACCCAGAGGACCTTCTCTTCTGCTGCTCCCAGACTATGGAATGGCCTGCCAGGAGAGATTCACCAACTTAACAGTCTTCCAGAATTTAAGAAAGCTATAAAGACTGGCCGCTTCTGGCAGGCCTACCCAATTGAATTTTAAGATGCTTTTTAATAATGTATTAGTTTTATAAGTTTTTAATAATTCATCAGTTTTATATGTTTTAATCAGTTTTATGTATTTTATGCTGTTTTGTTTAAATGTTGTTCCCTGCCTCGATCCAGAGGGAGAGGCGAGTAAGAAATAAATAAAATTATATTGTTATTATTATTATTATTATTATTATTATTATTATTATTATGTGGCTAACCAATAGCCATTAGCCACACTTGTCTTCCTGTCCTCCTTCCTATCATAGTGTTTTGTTCTCCTTGCATGAGAGGACAGTTGAGTTTGGACTTTAAACATTCCCTATAAATCACTGCATGCAGGGATCTACTCCAAACTTGGCATGCCTAAAGCCCTCTTTAAAAGCTGTCACTGTGCCAATTTGTGTTTGTCTTTAAAACTGAGGAAGCTATGAGCATTTCTGTTAATTCCCATTGATGAGAATGTACCGGTTACCCAAAGACGATGCAGTTTTTCACCAAACTATCTCGCAAAGTGGAAAGAGGGGCATGCTCCAGAAATCAGGACAGAAAAATGCCTCAACGGAGCTCCACCCCAAATTTTGGGGCACGGAAGACCCAGTCTGCACACCCCTATTGAAAAAGGTAAAGAAAAAAGGTGCAACACATGGCATGCAGGCTGTATTTGAATTAGTAGGTCCAGTCTAGGAAAGGCCAGTATAGCTTATGACTAGATGCCTTGAGCACCAATTTCTGCAGTAAGATAAGATAGATAATAAATAAATAAATAAATAAATAAATATTTTTTAAAAAAAAATGCTCTGGCCCAACTGCTTTTAAGGCTCAAAAACCAACTGTATGTTCACTGAAGGAATCAATTGTTTGTTTGGTGGTGTCTGAAAAGGCATTACATTCTGTAAAGATTTACATTCCATAAACATTCTGGGTATACTAGAACTCTATTTCCAATTTCTGACTGAAGCAAGAAGCAAAGCATTACATCAAAATTAAAAACAGCAGGGTCCAAAAACTTCCAGGCACCTCATTTTAATTCTCCAAAAAATGAGCCCATTTTCATTATGTGAAAAAAGCACATGAATCACCGGACTCAAAGGGAAGCTCCTTCCCTCAGTTAGGGGATGTTTGCCTCAGGCATTGTGGGAAAAGAAGATGAGCACAGAGTGCAGTGGAGAAAGCGGCATTACTGGGTGTTGCTCATACAAAGTTATCCATCCTAATGTCCCACCACTCACTGGTGTTGCTGCATTGTCAGTCAGGGGACAGGCCAGAGAGAGCGGCTCAGATTATAAAGGGAGAGGGGCACCCCCTCCTGGCATTCCGTCTCATGGAAAAATCATGCTTGTATACATTTGCATTGGGCAGGAACTTCATTCGGTTTGCTTTTTTGATAAGAACTTGACAAAACGTGCAAATGTCTTCATAAATGGGACGAAAAGAACTTGAGGGCTTTAAAAAAAATGAATGTGGAGGAAAATGGAGCTCATGGGTGCATCTATCCCTACAAGTCTCACAGTATACCTAGTCACTGGCTAGTCAAATCTTTCAGGAGAAAAGAGCACCATGCAGGAACATAACATAAGAACAATGTGTTTAACTTCTTAGCACTCAGTCATTCATGTTAGGAAACTGCATCCAAAAGGTGCACAAAAGCCCCTTTTGCACCCTGTAATGTTTTTCCGACAACAACCACAGCAGGAAAATGAAACTTCCTTAGAGTCATATACCCAGGGATGGGCAGAAAGTAGATCTCCAGGTGTTTGGGGCTTCATTCTTCCTAGATGAATTTTAAAGTGTTTTATTGGTGTTTTATTGGTATTTTAATGATGTACTGGTTTTATCTGCTTTTAATCAGTGTTTGTATCTTGTGTTTGGTGTTGTTCCCCGCCTCGATCCGTTGGGAGAGGCGGGTGATAAATAAAATTATTATTATTATTATTATTATTATTATTATTATTATTATTATTATGGCACACCATGATTTTAGGTTAAGTAATCCAGCATATATAATTTATGTATATAAGTATATAATTATATAAACAAGTGGACCAGGACACATGGTAGCATCCCACCCACCCCCTGCAATCCCAAATCAAGGCAGCCTGAAGGAAGTGCATGGACGCTTCATCAAGCTGGCAATAGCTGAGGCTAGTACAGCCACTAGCCATGGTCATGCCAGGGGAGGGAACTATTACATGGATAGACTGGGGCAGACAGCTTGGTTCCCTTCAGCCTAACTAATAAATGTCCACAGATAGTTGGCTTGGAGGACAAAGTTGACTAAGCAGTAATGATGGGTGGTTTAGTTGTGCCTCAGATGAAGTGCATCTACAGGAGAACATGGAGGGCCTTATTTATTTTATTTATCTATTTACAATATTTGTATACTGTTCCACATCTAACAATTTTGGAGTGGCAAAGAGCAGAATAAAAACTCCATAGTAAAATAATTAATATTTTAAAAAGAAACAGAGTTCTGGTAAAAGTGGGTTTTGAGAAATCGCGGCTGGTCACTACATGCTGAAAAGGGGCAGCTCCTGGCTACAGCCTAGCTGCTGCTTTCTGCACCAGCTTTCGGGGCAGTGTTAAGGGTAGCCCCACATAGAGCACATTGCAGTGATGTATGATCAATGTAGAATGCCCATAAAGGACACAAATTCACATGGGTTTTGAACTGAGCAACCCTTTCCTTCAGTTTCACACATTATTATTATTATTATTATTATTATTATTAATCGCTTTCTCGCTCATGGCAGTTTTTCTAGATGGACATGATGGGCTTTGCCAAGTCATGCTGTCTTTTATTGATTCAGGAGTTTCCTGATGTTTGAGCATGTTTTAATTATGACTGCTTTCTGGATGTTGGTGTGGATGTATTCTGTTATGCCCACTTTCTGGAGGTTTTCTGTACATTTTTTTGATGTGATGCCGGTGACTGATGTGACTAATGGAATAAGTGTGACCTTTCCCTGTTGCCATAGTTCTTTGACTTCCATGACCAGTGGTGTATATTTGTCTCTCTTTTCTTCTGCCTTTTCAACAACATTTTTGTCATTTGGTATTGCTATGTCGATGAGGTATGTGTGTTTTTCTTTTTTGTCTATGAACATTATGTCTGGTCGGTTGCAACGTATTCTTTTGTCTGTATGAATTGTTCTGTCCCAGTATATTTTATTATCTGCATTTCCAGTATTGTTTCGGGTGAATATGTATAGTATGGTGTTGGTTGTTTGGTAAGGTTGAATTTGATGGCCAGTTGTTGGTGAATTATTTTTGCAGCTGCATTGTGTCTGTCAGTATAGTCCATTCCTGCCAGAATTTTACATCCTCTTGTTATATGGTCTATTGTTTCTTGGAATTGCTGGCATTTCCGGCATAGATCTGTTGTTACACTGTTGTCTTTTATGATGTATTTTTGGTAGTTCTTGGTTGCTATAACTTGATACTGTATAGCTATTAGGAATCCTTATGTTTCTGGAAATAGCTCACCCTTCCTGAACCATTCATACAATTGTTCATTGTTTATTTATGGGTTCTGTATTATGTTGTAGTGCTTCCCATGGAGTGCTTTTTGTGCTCATTTTTCTTTTTTCTCTGCGAGTGTGAGTGGTCATGTTTGATCTTCGTATTGTAGTGCTAGATTGAGTGGGGTGTCGTTTTTATCTGCTTTACTATGGCTTTATGAATGGGGGTGCTTTTGGTGTTGAAGAATTCTGAATAATTTCATCTGTTTAGCATGAATTATGTTAATGTCCAGCAGGCCTCTTCCTCCTTCTTTCCTGCTGATTGTTATTCTTTCAATGCATGAGTTGGGATGGAGCATGCAGTGTTTTGTGAGTTTGGTGTGACTAAGTCTGTTTATTTCTTCAAGTTCAGTATGTGACCAGTGTATGATTCCAAATGAGTATGTGAGGATGGGTATTATGTAGGTGTTGATGGCTTTGAAAATGTTTTTGGAGTTGAGTTTAGATTTTAGGATTTGTGTTTGGCGAGTATTATTATTATTATCATCTCTCTTTTCTCACTCATGATAGCTTTTTAGACAGACATGATAGACTTTGCCAAGTCATGCTGTCATTTACTGACTCAGAAACTTCTGTACTATTGAACATGTTTTAAGTGTGTCTGCTTTCTGGATGTTGGTGAGATGTATTTTGGTAGGCCTAGTTTCTGAAGGTTTTCTGAATTAGTATTTTTTAATGTGATTCTGGTGACTGATGTGACTAATGGAATAATTGTGACCTTTTCCTATTATTATTATTGTCTCTTTTCCCGCTTGTGGCAGTTTTTCTAGACAGACATGACAGGCTTTGCTAGATTGTGCTTTCTTTTATTGATTCAGGAATTTCCTGACAATTGACCATTTTTTAAGTATGGTTGCTTCCTGGCTGTTGGTGTGCATGTATTTTGGTAAGCCCAGTTGCTGAAGGTTTTCTGTATAGTTTTTTGATGTGATGCCAGTGACTAATGTGACTATGAGAACAACTGTGACCTATTTCTGTTACCATAGTTCTTTGACTTCCATGGCCAGCAGTGTATATTTTTCTCTTGTCTCCTCTTCCTTTTTTTGTCTTTAGGTATTTTTGTCTTTAGGTATTGCTATATCAATAAGGTACATGTGTTTTTCTTTTTTTTGTCTATAACTGTTATGTCTTGTTGGTTGCAAGGTATTGTCTTCTCCTTATGAATTGTTCTGTCCCAGTATATTTTATGATCTGCATTTTCCAAGGTTGTTTCAGGTGGGTATGTATAGCATGGTGTAGATTATTTGATGAGGTTGAATTTGGTGGCCAGTTGTTGGTGAATTATTTTTGCAGCTGTATTGTGTCAGTCTGTATAGTCAATTTTTGCCAGAATTTTATGGCCTCCTGTTACATGGTCTATCGTTTCTTGGGATTAATGACATTTCCTACATAAATCTGTTGTTACACTATTATCTTTTATGATGTATTTTTGGTAGTTCTTGGATACTATAACTTAATCCTGTATAGCCATTAGGAATCCTTCTGTTTCTGGAAAAAGCTCGCCCTTCCTGAGCCGTTCATACGATTGTTCTTTGGAATTTGTCGGTTGTGTATTATGTTGTAGTGCTTCCCATGGAGTGCTTTTTGTGCCCTTTTTTCTTTTTTCTCTCTGTGTGTGAGTGGTCATGTTTAATCTTTGTTTTGTAGTGCTAGGTTGAGTGGGGTGTAATTTTTATCTGCTTTTACTATGGCTTTATGAAAAGGGGTATTTTTAGTGTGAAAGAATTCTCTGAGTGATTTTATCTGTTTAGCTTGAATTATGTTAATATCCAGCAGACCTCTTCCCCTTCTTTCCTGATGGTTGTTTATTATTATTATTATTATTATTATTATTATCATCATCATCATCATCATCTCTTTTCTCTCTCATGGCAGTTTTTCTAGATGGACATAATGGGTTTTGCCAAGTCATGCTGTCTTTTACTGATTCAGGAATTTCCTGACTATTGAACATGTTTTAAGTGTGTCTGCTTTCTGGATGTTGGTGAGATGTATTTTGGTAGGCCAAATTTCTGAAGATTTTCTGAATTAGTATTTTTTAATGTGATTCTGGTGAGTGATGTGATTAATGGATAATGCTGGAGTTATTAATTTTATTATTGTTATTATTATTATTAGGGGTGTGCACTGGATCGGGTCCTATCCACGATCCGGAGCCAATCCAGGGGAAATCAGATACAATTATCCGATTTCCAATCACCCTTCTGGATCGTCCAATCTTTCCCGAACCGATCCGGAAGGACCCGATCCGGTTCGGGAAAAATTGGAGGATCGGCAGGCACCCGCCGATGGAAGCAGACAGCAGGGGGGGCTTACCTGGTGGGGCATCCTCCTCCTCCCATTGCCGGCTGTAAACTACTGCAAACTAGGCCATGAGGCCTAGTTCGCAGTAGTTTACAGCCGAGAATGGATGGAGGAGGATGCCCCGCCAGGTAAGGAGCAGGGGGGCTTATCTGGCAGGGCTGTCTGCTGCCATCGGTGGGTGCCAGTGGGCGCCCACTGATGGAAATGGACAGCCCCGCCAGGTGGTGCTCTACTGAGGACTACGCTGTGAAGCCTAGTGCTCAGTAGATCTATGCAGGTGAAGGCGGTGGATGCCCTGCAGGTAAGGAGGATCTCCGGGGAGGCTTACCTGCCGAGGCCCGTCCGCTGCCTTCTGCTGCCACCCGGGTGGCAGAGGAGGGCAGTGGACAGGCCCCGGCAGGTGAGGAGGATCACGAGGGGGGAGGAGGGTGGGGGCCACTTACCTGCGGGGTCATCTGCTGCCTTCACCTGTGTAGATCTACTGAGCACTAGGCTTCACGGCCTAGTCCTCAGTAGAGTGCCAGGTGATGACGAGGATCGCCGGGGGGGCTTACCTGCTGGGGCCCCTCCGCTGCCATGTGCTGCTGCTCAGGTGGCAGCGGATGGCAGCAGATGGGCCCACAGGTAAGGAGAATCACAAGGGGGAAGAGGGAGGGGGCTCCCACTTACCTGCCGAGGCCATCCGCTGCTGTCCGCTGCCGCCCGCGGGTGCCAGCGGAGGACAGCAGACTGCCCCGGCAATTAAGGAGCATGAAGGGGAGGAGTGGGCTTATCTGCCAGGCGCCAGCAGATGGGAGCAGGCCCCAGCAGACGGGAGCAGAAGGCCTGTGGGCACCAGCGGACGGGAGCAGAAGCCCCCTGCAGGTAGCGCAAGGAGGGGAGGGACAGGGAGGGGGGAGTTAGGCCCCCACTCACCCCCCTGCTGCCATTTTCCCCCATAGACTTGCATTGGGGGAAAGCTTTCTTTCCCCCAATGCAAGTCTATGGGGAAAAATGGTGGCCGATCTGAACATCGGACATCCGATGTTTGGATCGGGATCGGGTCTGATCCGATCTAGGGGACCTCCAATTTTGTTCCGATCTGATCCGGAACAAAATTGGAGGTCCCAATCCGGTCCCGATCCAATCTGGGGGGTCCGTGCACACCCCTTATTATTATTATTATTATTATTATTATTATTATTATTTTAATTTATATATGCCCCATAGCCAAAGCTCTGGGTGGTTTACAACAATTCAAAAGTGTTTCCCACATGATGTATTAGTGCTAGATTACTCGATGTCCAACGATGCTCAGCTTGAATGAGTAAACTACCTCCACTGAAAAGTATTGTGGATTTTATTATGTTAAATATGAAAGCTCTGTGTCCTCTGTTTGGCCTGTGAGTTATCTGTGGAACACATGCACAGCTTCACTTGATGTTGTAGTAGCCCTTAAGTTATAAACCTGTTTGTGTGGAAAGGTACCAAGTACCTTTGGCACAAATCCCTGAGAACTGAAAATAAAAAAATGATCTTGAATTGAGCTCCAAGCTTTCTTTCTCTCTACCCCCTCCACTCTTGTTTTAACTGTGCAGAGATTTGTAGTACACTTACCAATATTTAAAAGCAGATCAATATTTTTTTTATAGTCAGAATAATTCCTGTGTGCTTTTTGTATTTAATGGCTGGTTAGATTTATGACAACTCTTTTATTTATTTGTATTCATAAAGAGAGAAAGAGGAATCTATCCAAACATTTTAAAACAATCTCAACAAAGAAGTAAATAAAATATATTTTAATATTTGTTAAAGGGCTACACTGTATTCTTACTGTAGGTCAAGGTTGTATGATCATGTAAAAGACAGGATGCCACACTAATTGGCAACTTGTTTTAAATTGTTTCAGTCTGAGATTATTAATATGAATTTTAGAATGACATCCAATAAGCGAAGAAGGGGATAAATCCCTGTAATACAAAGCTGATGAAAAACACTAATCTAACACTAAAAATCTAATAGAAATTAGTAGTTCCCATGTATATCCATTTAAACAAGAGACAGATTTGGCCCATAGTCTGTGTCTTTGAATAGACAGGGTATAGATTAATCCCCATAAATGAATGAATAGGAAGGCTTTCAAATAGATGCTGACATTTCTCAGAGCACAAAAGAACAAAACATGCCAAAGTGAAAAACAAATAAGTCTGATCCTGAATTCATCATATTCAGTCTAAGCTTATTTACCAACCAAAAATAATGTTGCTCAGATTTTCAGCAACTGATGATGGTGATGTACACCAGGCTGGTCTTTTTGGAATAGTTGAGGCATAAATATTCTATTGAAAAGATTATGTAGATGTCAAAAGTGCAACTTATCAACTAATCTGCCCACACTTCGGCCTCATCTACACTAAGCAGGATATTGCACTATGAAAGCAGTATATGGTATGCGTCAATGGGCCCCAACAGTTGTCAGTGCACTTCAATACCGTGATAAAGCAGTAGTGTGGCTCCAGCCTCTTATATACTGCTTTCATACCACTTTCATAGTGCAATATCCTGCTTGGTGTAGATGAGGCCATTGTTTAGCATGTGTGTGTGTGCGTGTGCGTGTGTGTGTGTATGTATATATATGTGTATTAAGCAAACTTTTCTGCATACTGTGGATGATATAAATATAAAGAAGTATATTGTATAGGTCTTTTCTTTTCTTTTTAGGATAGCTTATAAGCTCCGGTAATGTTAATTTGTTCTTTAAAGAGATTTGGTCCGGTAACCTGCATTGGCTAGGCATAGACCCTTCAACCTGGTAGGGTTATCCTGGTAGCATAGGAACTGCTACAGTATATCGTCTTCTGCCAGGTTATTGTGAGGAGCTACAGACCATAACTGCACACTGAAGCACCTTCTCAATCACAGAGGCATGGCAAGACGAAGCATGGTTGGGGGGTTCTGTACCATGGAAGGACTAAGCATTGCAGGAGTTTTGGAAACCGATGCTGGATGGAACAAACTTAAGACTGTAAAAAATGAGAAAACAGGAAGAAATTGAAATCAAAGCATTCATCCATCCCTAAAAAATATCTATATAAAAATGTGAATAAACCCAAATGATCCAGTTCCTGCCATATCTTTTCCAGCACGATAAGGGTCCATGACCTGACATTGTACAGCTGCCTTCCCCAAGCTTTTCCTGCCAGATATGATAGACTACATACCCAACACATTTGTATGTGTTAGCCATATTGGTTGGAAATTATGAAATGTGTAATCCAAACCATCTGGAAAGGTTCAAGTTGGGGGAGGCTGTTCTAGACCACCATTTGGGTGACCAAAGTCCAAATCAAATTGTAAGGATTTTTAAAATATATATATATTTGTATTATTTTCAGCAGCAAGGAACTATAATCATTACATTTATAATAACAGATTAAAAAGCTACATCATTCGAGGGAATGACAGTGAACTAGTTCATTTGAAGGTGATGTAAATTCATCACATGTACATAACAGTCATAGGAGATCTAAGTTATTTAATGGGGCCTTTCTATTAGCCTTGATTCAGGAAATGGAAGTTCAAATGGATCACAAAGGTTTGGTTTGTTGTGATGCCCATGAAGGGGATTTCAAGGTGGTGGATTAGAACTCTCAAATGAATGAACAAGGCCTGTCAAATGGACAGTATGAGAAGGAGAAGCAATTCTTCTCCTTGGCATGTTATTCCAACAACAACAGCAAGAAGCTTATGAAGATATGTGATATACATCTTTTAGAAGTTGTTTTAAATAAAGGATTAGTAGAGATGGATATTTTCTTGGAGGATCTGCCAAGGGCCTGGAGGGTATCCCTTCTGAAGGACATAGGGTGTCAGGCAAGATTCCTTCTCTCTCTCCCTGCAGAGACTGCTTCAAATATGAGACTGCTTCAAATATGTTTTGGGGTTAGTGAGGGATGTAGGACGGTATTAAGTAGGGGGATATGTGTACTGCTTTACTGCATATCCTCCAAAGCTTGCAATGAATTCTGGATTTAATAGCAAATTCATGATACATCAATCCAGGCTCACTATGAAGGTGAGCATTACAAACAGTCAAGTTTTGATTAACAAGCTGACTAATTACCAATTTCGGTGGCATCACTAGATCAGCTATAAGAGAAAACAGCATGTTGTTCATGAGCTTTCTACATCACCTCTGTGACAGATTAGGATCTTAGAGTTTGGATCGAGCACTCCCTTGGGGCTACCTAGCCTTTGGTGGACCAGCATGGTCCTAAGGCCGATGGGCTCCTTTAGACACCTTCTGTGATGTGCATCTTTCAGGAGAAGAGAAAGCTCTGGTCCTGGAACTAAGCCAGACTGAGATCCACCCATCCATCCTTCTCATGAAAAAAGAGATATCTGTTGACCCGAGTGATACCTCTCTCTTTGTGAGATAGATGGATGGTGGGGGGCAGGGGAACACAATTATGTATGGTTATAATGCAGTTTTAAAGCCCTATACTACTTTTCAGGCCCTAGAAATGAATTTCCACGCAAATCTAATCTCCTGCATTGCTTCCAAAATTTCAAAGTTTTCCTACAGATGGGCACATAGCTCCCATTTCATACTGACTTTAGCAATTGCTATACAGTTGAGACCCGGTGAGACTGGAACATTAGGAAAAGTCACAAGCTAGAAGGATCACCATGCTTTCTGCAAGTGCTTATAAGCAGTGACCACTTCACTGTTGGGGCAAAATATCACCATATGCTCAAGAATGGTGAGGGAGGGAGATGTCAGAATCCTCCATATGATGATCAGGTTCATGACTTACTTACTTGATTGTTTTTCTTTTCCTTTCCAAATACTGTGATATGATCTAATATCTACAGAATGCAGCATATTCAAAAAATGAAAATTTTGCAAGGCGAAGTCCAAAGAGATTGTCTGATTAAAACAATATGTTATTTTCTCTCCTTCTTTCCATTAATCGAAGAGTTAAAGCATATTTGCTACTGGTTGAGGAGGTAGATGAATTGTAAAGACAACCAGGGGGGATTTCTGAGTGAGATATATTCTGTATTAAGTTGCAATTCCAAATAAATCACTTGTAGTCCTCAGTGTGGCAAGAACAAGCAATGCTAACATAAATTGCAGGTATAACTAGAGACCAGCAAAACAACTACTCAAGAGACATTGAATACTGCTGATAAATCTAATAAAATTGAACAGAAAAATCAGAAAACATCTATCACATAACTGAACATGTCAATACTTTTCTTTTGAAACCACGGGTTTCATTTATGAATGTGAAGAAGTTTTGGTATTCATCACATTGCTGAGTACATAATCTCGATAATGATTTATAGGTTCATTGTTTCCTAAACTATTTGCTCAAGATGCTCAGCAATGGGATGCTGCTGTTGTTTTTATTTTTAACATTTAGGACGTATGAATCAGCTCCATGCCCTGCTTTGGAACAATCTTCTACAATTCCCTAGCACCATACTGCTGAGGTGAAGAAAACTTGGATGCAAGTATAGATAGCTTATTAAGGGTTATTTTTATACCACTGCATAGAACAGTGAAATTCTCTCCTTTCTATAGTAATGCCTTACATAACTATTGCTTTCCTCACCCAGCCATCAGTGTCTGAATGATATCAGCAGCCACTATACTAATACACATCCTCAACAATGCCAACACATCACACACAAAGGCTACCATGCTTAGTGGGCTCAGAAGCAAAAGGTCAAGAATAAACATAGCCATGCAGAAAGGACAAACCAGCAGAACAGCTATGTCTGGAAATTCAGTGGACACTGCATAGACATCCTATACATGTCTATGCAGAAGTAGGTTCCATTGACTTCAGTGGGGCTTACTCCCAGGTACATGGATGTAGGATTGCAGCCTAAGTAACACTGGGGATTTCGGAAGAGATACATTTGCTAAGGTTTGGGGTTAATAAAAAATAAACGTTGCACATAGTTCACTGATCTCTGTGCCATGTTTCCATATGTTTGGGGGTCATCTTGTTTACATGATCACAAGGATGGGCCATACCTGAAATGGATTTTGTAGAAGGAAGCAGCAACCTGATCTGAGGGTGCTGAGACAGTGGACATATTGAGGATTTATTCATTGTGATGACCTCCTTTCCGGGACCAACTCAGGTGGTTTCCAAAATGTTCTGGACCTAAAAACAATAGTCAAATGGAAACATACTAAAACATTAAAACAATAATAAATCTGTAACGACTATTTAAAAAGCTAAGTTTAAAAGATGAATCCTGACCCCCTTCCTGAATACAGAAAGAGGGGAGACCAGCAGCAACTCCACAGGGAGTGGGTTCCAGAGTTTGGGAGCACCCCTTTCCTACGTGCCTGACAAATAGTTTAGGGAACAATGCATCTTGTTTGTCATTTGTCAAATATAATGTGCTTCTAATCTTTCTCTTATTCAAGAGTATTTCTCACATGTAAGACTATTCCTAGGAATGAACATAAAACCTTTCAAAAAAACATGTTACGCTTCTCCAGTAAAATCTATGACACTGCTTTGGAAGTGGCCATACACTCAAGATGTACTTGGGCATTATCCCCTTATGGAACTAACTGCATATGGTGTTAACCTCATGAGGGGAAAACACCTGAACAGGACATAGGTGAGCTAGCTACCTGAACAGTTTAGGTGAGTCTCCATTATTTTGCATGGAAATTCAGGGAAAGCTCACAATTACAGTGTAGGCATAGGAGGTGGAGAAGGAAAAAACTAGCAAAATGTAATGGACAATAAGGCCTTTTGAATATTTAGGAATTCATGTAGTATAAATACAATTCCTAAAGTAGATTTCCTAAATATTGAGAATTTACATTTTAAGAATAATGTCTACCGATGCAAAGGAAACAGAGTATCTAACCATCATGCATGCAGTTTTTTGAATGAAATGTTGCTTTACCAGCAAGCATTTTCTTAATGTGATGAATATTTTGATTACAAAAGCATGGAAAGTGACAGCACAGAAATGTCAATATGCAGATGTAAGAATGGCCATTTGCCTTTTGCTTCTGGCAGCAGAATAACCTTTAGGCTTAAAGCAACAATGCAAGCAGCATCGAATATTACCTGTGAGGAAAGACAGCCATGCAGACTATTCAGAGAGCAAACCATGCTCTTGTCTTGGTTTTTGAGAGAAGGGACCCTTTTTGCGCCCGGCACGCCTGGACGCAAAGAGGAGATTGCGGTGGGGGTGAGGTGACAGGCGAGATGGGAGCCACCCATTAGTGGGCTCCTCAGTGGTGCCACCGGTGCTGGGAGGGGACTAAGGGAGTATTTATTGTACTCACCCCTCCCAGCGGCCATTCGTTCCCTCTTTTGCGGCTCCGATCGTGCGCGGCTCTCTCCTCACCCGGGCGCCACAAGTCTCAGACTGAGCAAGGCAGGGAGCAGGAAGGGAGCTCGTGCAGCGGCGGGGTGCCCGCACGCTGGAGGCAGTGATCAGAGGGCCTCCGTGGTGGCGGCGCAGCAGCACGTGGGGTGACGGCGGCAGAGGATATAGCCTCTTCTGCCTGATGAGGGAGAGCGCGGCGCAGCGGCGCAGCAGCATAGCAAGCCACAGGGCTCTGCGGGCGGCGAGAGAGGCAGATTCTTTGGCCTGTCGAGGCCACAGGTTTTGGGGGCTGGACGGTCCCCCCCTTTGTCCCTCGAGTAGCTAGGCAGGTGGTCCCTCGGGCGGGTGGCAGCACAGCAGCCCAGGGGTGACGTCCTTTAGGGCAATGGGGCCACTTTAGGGAAGCCGGATGGCCCTCCCCCCACCTTCCTTCAGTCCATCGAGCTAACTTAGCCTAGCTCTTCAGTAAATTGCTCAAAGGTGGTAGTGTGAATTCCGCTAATGCTTTTATGGTCTCCTGGTCGAGGGTGCTTTTGCCTTTGTGGAGGGCAGGGCAATAACGGCCAACAGCTAAGGGCAGTGGGCTTCTGCCATCGATTGGGCATTGGGGGAGGGGTGCTTCTCCCCCCACTTCTTTGCCGCGTGCTGACTTCTTGTTGCCGGGCAGACTCGGCAGGCAGTTGGCACGCACACTTCACTGCATCTTGGCTGCGGGCCAATTCCTTGTTGCTGGGCAAAACTTGGCAGGCAGCTAGCAAGCACGCCTCACTACATCTTGGCCATGTGCCAATCCCCTGTTGCTGGGCAGAACTCCACAGGCTGCTTCCAGGCACGTTACATTTCATCTTGCCGTGTCCCAATTCCTTGTTGCTAGGCAGACTTGGCAGGCAGCTTCAGGCGTGCTTGATACAAGTTAGCAGGCAGTGGGGGGGGGAAAGAGGCAGTTTCGTCATAGCCTTTAGCTCCTCCTCACAGGCAGCTCCCAGGCTGATAGTTCTGCTATATTTTATTTTTGTCTCGTGATAGTAATATGCGATGTCCTCTAAGAAGGGCATCGGTGGCAAGAAAGGGAAAGGGAGAGCCCCTCGTCCCCCAGCCAAGCGGGTTTGGCCTCAGAATGCATATTCTTCAGAGGAGGACGAAAACCCCAACATTTCCCCGATCCTTGCTAGGCTAACAGCAGTTGAAAGGGATAAGGGGATAGCCCCCTCTCCAGTTTCTACCCCTTCAGGGAGGGGAGTGGCAAGGGGCAAGAGGCTGACTAGGGCACAGGTTCAGGATCAAATGTTGACATCTTTTGCAGCTTGGCTGGATGTCCTTGAGGCAACTTCCAGCCCCCTAGAGCCGAGTGCCCCTGCTGTGTCAATGTCCAGTCTCAACAGTGTAGCAGCATAGAAGGGGGGGTCTAGTGCCACCCGCAGGCACCTTTGACAACTGAGGTGTGCACTGCGGTATGGCAATGTCTGGCCGGCATCGCGGCTTCTGGGAGGACAGATGTGCCTCCTGGTACTAAGGACCCTTATGCTGGGGCAGCTAGGGATGCTATTCCTACAAGTAGCACGGCGGTGCCATTAGGTTATCACCTTTTGACTTCCCCAAGGGAAAAGATTTTAAAGGGCGATTATATTGATGTGTTTTCCTTGCTCTTTCGGGAACCCGAGGACAAGGAGAAAGACAAATTGGCAGACATGGAATTTGAGAGAATGAAGAAGAAAAAGGTGGCCAGGACTTGGTCCAACTGGCTCCCTGGTTTCTTGATTTACATGGGGGTGGTGCAGCTGCGATTTCCCAATCGCGGCTGCATATTGATGAAATACTTGGACATGATCTATCGAGCCTTTTCCAAATATGAGGGTGGAGCCTGGCTCGCTTATGATGAGTCCTTCCGCAAAAGGGCCGCCTTCGATCATTCCCTTCCATAGGATGTTAAGGACAACGATCTCTGGCTCCAATTTATGACGCCAGCACGGCCTGGAGTCGGGGAAAGGGCGGATAGTGGGCATATTTTAGCAAAACAGCAACCCACCTCCAATTTTGCTGGGAGTGCGGGGCAGGGGGTTCAACCCTGCCTGCCTTGCTGGGAGTACAGTGCGAAGGGCAGCTGTACCCATTCAATGTGCAGATATCGCCACGAATGCCCGATCTGCAATGGTCAACACCCAGCCTCTAGTTGCTCCAGAACTCGAGGGGGTGTGGTAAGGGCTGAGACCCACGAGGGGTAGGAAGCCCGGAGGGCAGCAGCTGTCTCCCAAGGGGTCCCAGCCCTCTTAAGTTGGGGCCATTGAGGCGACTGCTGGTGCTCTACCCAAAGCATCAAGATGCAATCTACTTAGAGCTTGGCTTTACAGAAGGGTTTCACATTCCTTTCAAAGGCCCACGCCAGGCAATTTTTGCGAGGAACCAGGAATCAATCTGTCTCATGTAGCCTTTAGTTCGTGACAAGATTGCTAAGGAGGTGGATGCAGGGAGGGTCCTTGGCCCCTTCGTTTCTCCTCCTATCCCAAATCTTAGGGTCTCCCCTTTGGGAATTGTTCCCAAAAAGACACCAGGGGAATTCAGGTTGATACACAACCTGTCTTTCCCTAGAGGTGGATCTGTTAATGATTCCATTCCAGATCACCTTTGTTCAGTGCGTTACACCTCATTTGACGCAGCCATAGCAATGGTGCATCGATGTGGTCAGGGAGCATTGATGGGGAAATGTGACAACAAATCTGCATTTCGCATTTTGCCCATCAACCCTGATGATTTTGATCTACTGGGGTTTTGTTTTGATGGACAATTTTATGTGGATAGGGCATATGCCATATCCTGTGCCATGTTTGAGACCTTCAGTTCCTTCTTGGAATGGGCCCTCCATGAGAGGGCGGGGTCTCAGGACTGCATTCACTACCTGGATGAGGATGTTTCAGGAGTTATCAGAGGAGCTGGGTGTCCCATTGGCACAGGAGAAGACGGAGGGACCAGTAAATAACATCAAATTCATGGGCATTCAGTTGGATTCTGTACAACAATGTTGTCGGCTTCCTATTGATAAGATCATTGCCTTGCAGGCCAAATTGTTAGCAATTATTAATGCTTCAAAGGTAACCTTGGCCCAGCTTCAGTCAACCCTGGGTCATCTTAATTTCGCATGTCGGGTGGTCGCTCCAGGTCGTGCTTTTCTTAGACGCCTGTGTGCCGCCATGAAGGGCCTAAGGCATCCCCAACACAGGGTGCAGGTCACGAGGGCAATGCGGGAAGACCTCATCATGTGGCTTTGTTTCCTGGAGGAATACAATGGTGTTTCCTTTTGGAGACATGATCTCTTACTAGAAGTGGAGATGCAAGTCCACTCAGATGCTTCAGGGGCCTTGGGTTTCTGTATTATTTGGCAGGACCATTGGTGCTCCGAGCGCTGGCCAGATGATTGGCTCACCAGTGATATTTGCAGAGATCTCACGTTTTTGGAGTTCTTTCCAATATACGTGGCGGTGCATCTCTGGGTGAATGAGATGCGCAATTCAGTGCTACATTTCTGGTGCGATAATTTGGCTACGGTGCAGGTGATAAATACCCTGTCATCTCGGAGTCCCAGGGTCATGACATTAGTCAGGGCCTTCACGTTACATTGCCTGCGTAACAACATATTATTCAGAGCGTGGCACATTCCAGGCCTTGAAAATCCCATTGCAGACGCTTTATCGCGTCAGCAGGTCCAGAGGTTCCGGGAACTGGCGCTCTGGGCATGGCCAATTCCGGAAGCGATGCCATCAACCCTTTGGGAAATTGGCAGGAGGAAGTGGAGCGGGCAGCATGGCAGTCTCTAGCACCTAGCACACGCAGTGCTTATTCAAGGGCAGGTAGGGAGTTTCTTTCCTTCAGAGTTTACATGCAGCTTCAGCAGCAATGGCCGATCCCAGTGGAGCATTTGCTGCAGTTTTGCGTTGCTTCTCAGCGGAGAGGGCTATCCGCAGGATCCATTGGAGGCAAATTGGCTGCCCTCTCTTTTCTGTCCAAAATGTGAGGCGTAGAGGACAATACAAGTGATTTTCGAGCCATCACATTTTACGAGGATGGAGCAGAGTAACCCCTCGCGTACCCGATTCGCGTCAGCCATTATCCCCCGATATTCTGAAGGGTTTGTCGACTCAGTGGCCTTTACTATGGCACTCTTCTTATGAGTCGGCCCTGTTTCATGCAGCGGCATTGACAGCATTTTTTGGAGTGTTCAGAATCTCAGAAGTAGTCGCACTTTCCAAAAATGATTCCTCAAAGCGTGCCTTTTTAATTGATGACATTCAGGTCTCACCCCTGGGAGTTTATTTACATCTTAGGTTTTCCAAAACGGACCAACAAGGTAGGGGAAAAGTTGTTACCCTGTTTCCAGCGCCGGTGGCTGAGTTGTGCCCGGTCAAAGAGTTAAATCATTTTATGACACTCTGGGGCAATTGCAGTGGCTATTTGTTTTGCCACCTCGATGCATCGCCCTTGATGAAGTATCAGTTCTGGTCGGTTGCAAAAAAGGCTCTGCAGTCTTGGGGATTGGGGGCGCACCAATTCGGTACACACTCTTTCCGTATTGGTGCTGCTTCGACAACGGCTTCCATTGGTTTTGCTGCAGGACAAATTCAGGCTGTGGGCAGATGGCGGTCCACAGCGCATCAATCGTACTTCAGATAATCAGTTTATACACTGGTGGCGTTGCATTCTAACATTTCCGTGTTTAATTTTAGATTCCGGTGTGGGCTTCCCCCCCCCAGTGCGTGTGATCATCTGTGGGCACAGCATGATCTTCTGGGCCAGTCGGAGGGCTTCCAGATCCAGCTTTGGGACACAGCTTGGATTGAGCCGCTACGCCAACGTCCTGTGGCTTGGTAAACGCGGCATGCGTTGGGAGTGCCTCTTGCCCACCTTATTCCAGTGGCGTGTGGCCTTGGTCCCCCCACAGATCCTACTCATTCACTTGGGTGGAAATGATTTGGGTTTGCTTAAGGGCAAAGCCCTCATCATGTAAGCGATTGCCGATTTGGAAACAATTCGGCTGCGTTGGCCCGGCATAGTAATTGTTTGGTCATGTTTGTTGCCTCTGCTCTATTGGAGAGAGAGCAATGACCAAGGGGCCATGGAAAGAGTGTGGAAGAAAGTCAATAATCAAATATTCAAGGAACTAATTAAACACGGCAATTATAGCATTCAACACCCTGCGATTGCGTTAACGCAGAAGGAGCTTTTCAGGCAGGACAGGGTCCATTTGTCAGACCCTGGAAATGATTTAGTTTTGAAAGATCTGCAGTTGGGTTTGTGGAATGTTCTTAGATCTAGGTGGGGGGGAGCGACTAATCAAGTGCATTGTCCCTCCCTGTGGCAGGTTTTGCGGACATCTGGAGTGTTGTTAGCGTCGGTGAGCATTCACAGGCACTGTTGTGGTGATGGATAATGCCTGAGGCCCCTCAGCGGTGAGCTTTACGGTGGCAGCTGGAGGGATAAGGGTTACCTTTGAGGCTAACCTTTCTCACCCACTCAGAGCTAAATGGCGCGAGGAGGGGTTGACACCAGAAGGTCTCCCTACCCCAACAGGGGGCAAGCTTGGGGGGTGGCATTTGGAATCATGCCATCTCTCAGGTGGTGAATGGCTCGCCCATGGTTGAGTAGGATGTCCGCATAGGTTTCCCATACCGCAGATCTATAATAAAAGTGGCCCTGCTAAAATCCATTTACTTGTCTCGCCTCGTTATTTCACACCCTTCACTTTCCGCAAGGGACCCTTTTTGCGACCGGCACGCCTGGGCACAAAGAGGAGATTGCGGTGGGGGTGAGGTGACATGCGAGATGGGAGCACCACTACTCAGTGGTGCCACCGGCGCTGGGAGGGTACTAAGGGGGTATTTATTGTACTCACCCCTCCCAGCGGCCATTCATTCCCTCTTTTGCGGCTCCTTCCCTCCCTCCCTGTAGGCAGTGTGGGTTCACTGGTTGCTCATTAGGAGGGCCAAGTAGGAATTTTTTGCTCATAATCAGCCTTATGTTATGAGTTTTTTCGCCTACTTCACATTGTAAGACAGGTAAGGAGAGGTAATTAAGTTGATCTGGTTAATTGTTTCGGTCACAATTTAATGGCAGGTTTTGCACACATCCGGAGTGTTGTTAGGGTCGGTGAGCATTCACAGGCACTGTTGTGGTGATGGGTAATGCCTGAGGCCCCTCAGCTGTGAGCTTTACGGCGGCAGCTGGAGGGATAAGGGTTACCTTTGAGGCTAACCTTTCTCACCCACTCGGAGCTAAACGGCGTGAGGAGGGGTCGACACTGGAAGGTCTTCCTACCCCAAAAGGGGGCAAGCCTGGGGGATGGCATTTGGAATCATGCCATCTCTCAGGTGGTGAATGGCTCGCCCATGGTTGAGTACGATGTCCGCATAGGTTTCCCATACTGCAGATCTATAATAAAAGTGGCCCTGTTTAAAATCCATTTACTTGTCTCGCCTCGTTATTTCACACCCTACACTTTCCACAATGTCCTACTTATATGGCAGTCATATTAGACTGAAGACAAACAATATCAAGTGTAGTAGAAGATGATTCAACTTAGAGCTTTTCTCCATGAGGCTGTTAATCACTGCATCTACTTTCAGTTTTCATCACAGTATTGAGATCCAAGCTCTACACAAAGAGCTTTTCCTTTCCTGCTTTTCCACTACATAACCTCTAGGTGGAGCTGTGCTATAGCAGAACAGTACAAATACAGAATTAGAAACAGCACTTTCAGAAATGATACCTAATTTACCCAATTCTTAAAAAAAATGGAGAAGGGCTCTGAGAAACAGAAGTGTAACTGGAGAATCTTAGAATATCTGCTGTCATCCTTTTCTTACTTTGGGTTATGATAACACCCACCCCTTCTCCAAATCTTCCACTGGTCTCTTGTATTGTTTCTCACATGGAGACTGGTAGTTTCATTTGATGTGGCTGATTTATGCATGTGTCATAAGTGTTCATTTTAATTGTAGTTGAGGGAATATGTGCCAGTTTCATTAAAATGAAAGGTGAATTGAACCCAGTCAATATATCTGTACGGAAATCAAGTTCTGGTGCCGTTAAAAAAAAAGGAATTAGGCTTTTGACTTAAATAGGAAGTGGATTGGGCCCAAAATATATGTATTTATGCTAAAGCTGTATCCAGTGTTAGTCCTATTTAGACCCATTGAACGGAATCAGACCTAGCTTAGGCTGCCTCTACAAGAGGCATTTAAAGCTCTTTCAAAGTGCATTAAAAAATTTACCTCTACAAGAACGGAGTGCAAATCGGGCGTAGAGACACGTTTTCTCTCCGATTATGCGCATTATCGAATGTGCATTAAATAGCGAGTTTTATTTTGCTCCGGCCGTTAAAGCGCATTTTGACTATGCGAACAAGCGATTCTCCGCATTAACTACTTGTAAAGCACATTTCAAACAACTGGTAAGGTCACCTGTTGAGTGCTCAATTACCTCCTGCATACAAGGATGTACGATAAAGCGCTTCCGAGAAGATGCGCATAATTGGAGGAACAGGCGTCAAACGGAATCCATCTAGAGGGGGTCTTAGATTTACACTGGATGTAATCCTTTGGATGCAACCCTTACCGTATATATATGTATATATATATATATATATACACACACACACTCACAAATTATTAGGCAGCCTTTACAATATGACTTGGAATACTCTAAAGTGCAAGGAACAGAGGCAAACATGCGGTATATCTATCAAATATGGAAATCATCCCAAATCTAACAATGTTTTTAAAGACATGGAAGCATATCTCATATGACTGATGACTTACATAACCCATCATAATAAAGGAGTTTAGGAGTTGCTAACAACTTTTTTTTAAAGAAGTAGATTGTTCACCTAAATAATGTGGAAATATTTAAATGAAAGGTTATTGTGAAGAGGGTATCAGGTATTTTCAAGACCCTTATACAACATTTTCCCCATCTAATTGTCTCTCGCGTTTGGCAGCTTGCATGCACTTAGGGAGTCAATCAAAAGCACAGTATCTTGTATTTAAGAAATCATCAATCTGCTCTTTTCCATTTCTCCTGTCAATTATAACATTTTAGAGCATAGTCATGCCTTGAAGCATGACCTAGACATCAAAGGATACATTTTCAGTGCAGAGTGTGTGGGACACCATGCCATGATTCCCATTAGCAATAATAGGAGTTGCTCATCTAATTCCCCATTCACCACACTGAAAAAAAATCCCCTTCAGAGTCATGAAAGCCATGAAACTTACCATGAGAGTGAAACTCTTGTAATAGACTACTTAACTAGATTTTGATACCTGGAGAGAAAAGGAAAAGGAAAATCTCAGGGACTGTATTTCACAGATGTTATACCACATTGTAAAATGCCCTATGTGGCAATAATGTAAGAAATAGGGGGTAGCGGGAACAGTTCAGGAAGAAAATTTCAAAAGGGATTGAAAGAATAGGTTGACCCACCACACTTGCATCAGGACTGACAAGAAAAGGAACTTGCCACTGCTATGAAGCAAGAGCGAAGTCAGTTGTTCTTGGGTTTCCTTAACAAGGATAATAAATGCATTAGAGCATGGATTTGGGGATTTAACAATGAGATTTCCCAAACGTTTCTCTTGAAATACAAGGATGAGATGAGCACTTAGGGAAAATAACAGAGGATGGAAAGTCTCATGTTCCTGCTTAGATAAATTGTGAATAATATGGAAGCAAGGAATAACATTGGTTTTACTCTTTATTTCCTCTTGCCCGTCTTTTCCCTGTTCTTTGCCCCCAGTCTTCCCTTAACCCAAAGGGAAGACTGAAAATATAAAATATCATATAATTACCCCTTTGATTTATCCAATGTGTCTTTATTTCATATATACACCTAACAACCCCTTGGGGGTAATAATTAATTATTCCCATTTGAGGCAGACAGAAATGAGGCAGGAAGATAAGTATCGGCCCAAGGCTAACTGGTGAACTAATTGGTGAAGAAGAATCAGAATCCAGGTTGGTTTCTACACCATGACATGTACACTACAATGCAGTGGAACCTGGCGGCTGTCAGTCAGGTTGTGAATCCACTCTGGGTTTCAGGCAATACCTGGACTTACCTTAGTGATGGCGTGCTGGTGCCGCGAGTCCTCAAACCTCAATGTTTGCAACCCTTTGCATTATCCCCATGCGAATGAGTGAGTGTGGAGGTTTGCATTAGGGGTATGCATTGGATCAGGTCAGATCCATGATCCGGAGCTGATCCGACCGAAATTGGATAAAATTATCTGATTCGGATCCCGGCTTCTGGATCGTCCAATCTGATCCGAACCTGTCTGAACCTGTCTGAAAGGACCCGATCTGGTTCGGATAAGATCAGAGGATCGGACCTCCTCCTCCCCCTCAAACTCCTTACTTGACGGGGTCATCCGCTGCTGTCCGCTACTGCCCGTGGGCAGTGGACAGCCCCGGCAGGTAAGCCCCCTCCTCCGGCAGGTAAGCCCCCTCCTCCCCCTCATACTCCTTACTTGCCAGGGCCATCCACTGCTGTCTGCTGCCCCCCTTCTACTGAGAAACAGGCTTCACCCGGCGCTCTACTGAGAACTAGTCCACAAAGCCCGTTTCTCAGTAGATTGCAGGAGCGGATTGAAGCGGGTGCCCCAGCAGGTAAGGAGTGCGAGGGAGAGGAGGGGGAGGGCCCCACTTACCTGCCGGGGTGCCCGCTTTCATCCGCTGCTGGCATGCTACTAAGAGGCAGGCCATGAAGCCTGTTCCTCAGTAGATCAGAGCAGTGGACAGCAGCGGATGGCCCTGGCAGGTAAGGCGCACGAGTGGGGGGGAGGGACAGGGAGGGGGGAGTTAGGCCCCCATTCACCCACCCACCACCATGTTTTCCGTATAAACTTGCATTGGGGGAAAGCTTTCTTTCCCCCAATGCAAGCCTGTGGCAAAAAAAACAAAAATGGTGGCCGTTCCGAAAATCAGACGTCCGATTTTGTCCGATCCGATCCAGGGCAACATCGGAGGTCCCAATCCAGGTCCCGATCCGATCCGGGGGGTCCATGCACATCCCTAGTTTGCATGCAAACAGGAACATGCGTACACAGGAGCATTTGCACTAGGGGTGCACCGGATCAGGCCCGATCCATGATCTGGGCCTGATCCGGCATGTATCAGATAAAATTATCCAATATGATCCCCTGCCCCTGGATTGGCCGATCCAATCTGATCCAAAAAGGACCCGATCCAGATCGGATTGGATCGGAGGATCGGCCCCTCCTCCCCCCTCGCACTGCTTACTTGCCGGGGCCGTCCACTGCCATCTGCTGGCGCTCGCGGACGCCAGCGGATGGAAGCGGATGGCCCCGGGAAGTAAGGAGCGTGGGGGAGGGGGCTTACCCCCCCAGGGCCATCCACTTCCATCCACTGGCACCCACGGATGCCAGTGGATGGAAGCGGATGGCCCCGGGAGGTAAAGAGTGCCAGGGACAGGGCTTACCTGCCAGGGCGGCTGCTTCCCTCTGGTTGCGCCACTGGAAGGAAGCAGCCGCCCGGGCAGATAAGCAGGGGGAGGAGGAGGGGGCCTACTTACCTGCCTGGGACGTCCCCTCCCCTCCGCTCCTGGCTGCTATGGCGAAGCAGGCTTCATGGCCTGCCCCTAGGTAGCACGCCAGATGATGTCATCACCTGGTGCGCTACTTAGGGGCAGGCCGTGAAGCCTGCTTCGCATTAGTGGCCAGGAGCGGAGGGGAGTGGACATCCCCGGCAGGTAAGAACTGCGGGGGAGGGGGATTACCCCCCTAGGGCCATCTGCTTCCATCCGCTAGCACCCGTGGGTGTCAGCGGATGGAAGCGGACGGCTCCAGGAGGTAAGGAGCGCCGGGGATGGGGCTTACCTGCCAGGGCGGCCGCTTCCCTCCGGTGGCGCCCGTGGGTGCAAGCGGATGAAAGCAGATGGCCCCGGGAGATAAGAAGCGTGGGGGGAGGGGGCTTACCCCCCCGGGGCCGTCCGCTTCCCTCCGGTGGCACCCGTGGGCACCAGCAGATGGAAGCAGACGGCCCCAGGAGGTAAGGAGCGCCGGGGATGGGGCTTACCTGCCAGGGCGGCCGCTTCCCTCCGGTGGCACCACTGGAGGGAAGCAGCCACCCCGGCAGGTAAGCAGGGGGCAGAGGAGGGGGTTCCACTTACCTGACTGGGACGTCCACTCCCCTCCACTCCTGGTTGCTACTGCAAAGCAGGCTTCACGGCCTGCCCCTAGGTAGTGCGCCGGGTGATGTCATCACCCGGCGCACTACTTAGGGGCAGGTCGCGAAGCCTGCTTTGCAATAACGGCCAGTAGCGGAGGGGAGCAGATGTCCCAGGAAGGCAAGGAGCGCCAGGGACAGGGCTTACCTGCTGGGGCCCGTCCGCTACCATCCACTGCCACCCGGGCGGCAGTGGCTGGCAACAGATGGGCCCAGCAGGTGAGGGGGATCGCGAGGGGGGAGGAGGGATGGGGGCCCCACATCTGCTGGGGTTGTCTGCTGCCGTCCGCTGGCGCCCGCGGGCGCTAACAGACAGGAGCAGAAGGCCCCTGCAGGTAAGAAACGTGAGGGGGGAGGGACAGGGAGGGGGATTTAGGCCCCCACTCACCCCCCACCACCATTTTTCCCCATAGACTTGCATTGGGGGAAAGCTTTCTTTCCCCCAATGCAAGTCCATGGGGAAAAATGGCGGCTGATCCGAAAATCGGACATCCGATTTTTGGATTGGGAATCGGGTCCGATCCGATCCAGGGGACCTCCGATTTTGTTCCGATCTGATCCGGAACAAAATTGGAGGTCTCGATCTGGTCCCGATCCGATTCGAGGGGGTCCGTGCACACCCCTTGTTTGCACCTCCTCACATCCCAATTTTTTTTTTTACCTTATCTTTGGAGGAGGTGCCACACCTGTGCACCTGGGCACCTGCACCTTCTCACAGCCTAGGGTATTTTTTTTTTACTTTTTTGAGGCTTCTCCCCATGCGAGAAAAGCATGGAGGTGGACCAGCCGCGATTCAGATCACTGTCCCACTCCCTCCCCTCTACTTGGGCAGATGGCGACCAATCAGGGTTTGCCATCTTTCCAGACTCACCTCCAAAGCAGCTACAGAGCAAGGTGACAGATGGCAGATGCCATCATCGCCTCGCTCCAAGAGAAAAAATTCAGGGTAAGTTTTCGACTTTTTTATTTGGAGCTTCAGGGAAAAGCCCTGGGACAGCTCTGCAATGGCCACTGCATTATATAAATTACCTAGAGCCACTGCAAATCCACCCCAGGGTTTTCCCCAGTCAGAATTCTAAAGGATCTATCCAAGGTGCTGAACCTATCTTTCCATGAAAAATTGGGTACTGCAGCTCTTGTAATAATTTTAAGAGAATCAGGATACGTAACTTCACACTATAAAATGAGCAAAAGTTTAGTTCAACCCAAGTAGTAGCCTTCAACATAGTTTGTGGCAGTGAATTCTATAGTTTTGTTATGTATGAAAAAGTGCTTTTTTGTCTTTCCTACTAAATCTACAAAAAAGAGAAATTGAACAAACCCCACAAAAAAATTGCCCCCCACATCTAGTGCCTCTATTCCAGCTTGCTCCAACTTGTGTCCCTCCAGATATTTTGGCCCACAGTGCCCATCAATCTCAGCCAGCATGGCCAATGGTCAGGTATGATGGAAACTGTAGTCCAAAATATATGGAGGGATCTACATTGTGGAAGGCTGCTCTGTGCCATGGGCTTTCCTGTCTCCTCCCCTCATAAAAAGATGGCTAGAAAACAGTGGGTTCCTAATAGGGATGTATAGGTTTTGTGAATTCTGTCTGGCATGTGTTTCATGGATTGTGCAGTGTCATTCATTCTGGCATCCATTCAGAGATGGATTTGATTTTTTCCCAGTTATGCAGAGAAATATGCAAATAATTCCATAAGAAAGTTCACAAAAAAAATATGTCCGTGTGTAAAATTTAGTGTATTGTCCCCCATTCCATTCGACTTTTCCCCGCATGTATTTTCCAGCATGGCATATGTCTCAGTATTTCCCAGTGAATTAATTTATGCAAATTTCAGGGAAACAAAAAAAAAAAAAATACATCCAGAAGTCTGCAGATTCTGAACAAACTGGGAAGGGCAGTCCAAAGAGGATTCTGCAGGTCAGATACTTTTTTTAAAAAAAAACAAGCTAATTTTAATCCGTCTTGAATTTCTTCAGGATCCATAGTCCCAAGCCCATGTTTTGTACCCACTGGGAGTTGGCAATGTGTAGGTGGTCATTTTAGAGCAGAGGGAATACCACTTTCATTCCACTATATCCTGCTTGGTGTTGCTCCTGCCTTTTATATACCGCTTTCATACTGCTTTCATAGTGCAATATCCTGCTTGGTGTAGATGAGGTCATAGACAAATTTATGTGTTTTATTTTTATTTGGTGCCTCAGGGTTGGGTTCCTACATTAGCCTCTTAATTAGACTGTATATGTATAGAAGCCTCAAAGCAACTGTAGTGGTCATTAGTCCTTGCAGCTTCTAAAGATGGCTGCCTTCAGCAGGACCGTTCTACTCCTTGCCCACATTTGCCTCTGACTCCAAGCTAGGAGATAGACGTTACTGTTGCTTCCTACTAACCATCCCAGCTCTTTGCTATGAGAAGGAAATTTTAAAAAAGAAGTTATTTACCTCCTTTGTCCTTTCAAGCATCAGCTGCTCCCCCCTCCATTTTTTTTCTCTGCTCTTCCACCACCCAGTTGTCAAAAGAAATTATTGCCACAGGGAGAAAAAAAACAAGACTAAAACAGCTGGGACTCTGATTTGTTCCCTCCAGCAAGAGAAGTCAAGGCCACTGCTCAATTCTATCAAATGAAGAATTCCTCATAATGATGGATATTTAGGGTCAAATTACATGCAAGAAAGTTTTCTCCAAGTTTTTTTCCCCTTTCTTTTTTCCCTTTTGTTTTTAACCTGGAGCGGCTGCTGGAAGCTGCAATTTGGATCATACATTCATGTGGTGGGGAGGGGGAATTTATTTATTTCCCTGCAAGTTATTTTTCTTATGAAAATCACCCCCTCCTGTAGGGGAAAGAAATTTCCAATCCAGATTACAGTTTCTTGCTGCTTTGAGTAAAGGGGTGGGAAATATTCCTGCAACTGAATGGTCTGCTGCTCTCAGAGCAATCCTATTTATCACAGGAAGTCACCCGAAGGCAGCCTTTCCCAACATGTGTTGGACTCTAGACGTATTGGACTCTGACTCCCATCATGATGGCTGGAGGTGATGAGAGTTGCAGTCCAACACATCAGGAGGGCACCAGGTTGGGGAAGGCAGTCCGCAGGTATCTTTCCTCTCTATGCTTCTTATGGCAAAATATACAATATTCTTGGATATGCATTGCTGGGTGAATTGGATTCATATCATTTAACTAGTGCTGTGCCAAAAATTTTCTTCCATATTTCATTGAAGATTCTTGTTCAATTTGATAGGAAATAAATTATTTTTGAAAAGGAATTCAACAGAGTAGAAAATTCCAGAGACATTCTCATGGGTTTGGTTCAGGCTTCTTGTGCTTACCTTACTTATGAGGGGGCTGAGGAGTGTGTGTGAGTATCTTGTCTTTCATTGTCCCATGTCCACTCATCTCTCTGGCAGCCTGTAACATCCTTGGCTTCCCAAATTTCAATTAAAGTCCAGGAGAGGACATCATGAGGTAAATCCGCCCATAGGACTTTTTCAGATCAGGAAGTGCAGACAGCCTGGGAGACTGCAAAACAATGGAGACATATTTGTAATCTTTGCAAACTACCCAGAGATTATTGGGCAATATAGAAATGGGTGGTATTGTACGGTATAGAAATGCAATAAATGAACAAATGAATGAATGAATGAATGAATGTCTAATGAAAGAAAGAAAGAAAGAAAGAAAGAACCACACCCTTAGCCACTGCCAATTTTTCTCCACAGTTTTTAGGATGCACCCCCTACCACAATACACAAAGCCCTTGCATGACACAAGGTATGGGGCATGATAAAGGGTGGGAAATGGGGCCTAGGCTGCCAACACATTTGCTGCTGCTGCCACTTGCAAAAACAAAAACTCTGAGGTAAAAAAGAAAGACGCTGTGCTACAACCACTGCAAATGGTGAGTTCCACCTCCAAGGAACTGTTCCAGAATTTCTCCTTCCCCTGGAGGAATTCATTAACATTGTCCCATCCCCCAATTTTCTCTGCCCAAAAATAGGGTGGAGAATTTTGAGAGGCCATTTGCACACAGCTCTAAATTTGCCCACAATCTGGGAACAGGTTAGAGCCAGTCACAGACTCTCAGCCCAAAATGGAGAGGAGGATTATGTAAGCAACCTGAAGTTCCTTGGAGGAAAAAAGGAGGAATATAAATGCAATAAATAAATATATAAATAAATAAACAAACAAACAGTACCCTCAGCCACCTCAGAGTCAAAAACACCACCAACACACATTCAAAATGAATTATAACATGCCCTGAGAATGAGGCAGAAAATAGATGCCTTTTTCATGGGGAAGAAAACTTTCAGCAAATTGGAGGGCAGATTTTGGCACAGAATTAGCTCCACTCTTTCCCTGTAGCTGGATGCAACACTGCCACCCTCCTCACACCTGCTGCAGGGCTTTCAAAGAAGGAGAAGCATTGCCAGTATTCAAGACAAGATGTGTTTTCCATCACCCCTCAGAAATGTAACATATTGAAGACTCTAGACAAGGTGCTGAACTTTGTAAACCATCCAGAGAGCTTTGGCTATGAGGATTTATAGAAATGTTGTTGTTGTTGTTGTTGATAATACAGCTGAGCCAAAATTTTGCACAAAATTTGAGATTTTTCGTCTCTTAGCCCGTATAAATAAAAGGACACTTCGCAGAATTTTCTCCAAATATTCTTCACCTCTCTCTCTCTCTCTCTCTCTCTCTCTCTCTCTGTGTGTGTGTCTGTGTGTGTGTTTGTGTGTTGGCTGAATTCCCTCCTCTCCCCACCATGCCCTAGAATGATGCCAGGTATGTGGGGTATTGTAGATCATGCAAAATAGGTACCAGGCTGCCAACACAGTTGATGCTGTTGCCAGAAAACCCCAAAAAAAACCATAGGGGGAAAAAAGCACTGTTCTACAACCCTTGCCAATGGTGATACTTTCTTGTAAGAAATTGTGGGAGAATTTCTCCTCCCACTGGAGAAATTTGGTGAAACTGTCCCCCCAATTTCTCTGCCCACAAATAGCTTGGAGAATTTTGAGAGGCCACTTGCACACAGCTTTAGTTTAAAGAGCAACAAACACACAATCCCAGAGGGCCTGGAATGGGTACTAGGAACAAAGTGCCCCAATGCACATTATTCCCCCATCCAGGGATAAGTGGTTGGAGGATATCTATCCTTCTTGACATTACATACAGGTAAATTCAACTTTACATTATATAGAAACTACTTTAGTTGTCTGCACTGGACTTCAGGAAGATCCCCCTCCCCCCCCCCAAAAAAAACCTTTGACATCCATTTTAGCATTCTTCTCCATCCAGGTATGTGCCTGTTTGCACCTGCAACTCTAACATACAAAATACGTAATTTAATATGGAAACATACATTTATATCCTATGGTGTGTGGACTGTCTATTTGTCTTGTATCGTTGTAAGGTGATCACTAATACATAAAAGCACCATCTCCAGAAATGTATGATAACTTGACTAGATCATAAACTATCCTTTGTTTTCCTTGCCCTATACCTAACTCCATATAATACCTGATATTGTACAAGTTGTGCTCTCTTCTCAAACAGCAGGGCTGATAGTCTAGAGGATTGTTTCTTATTTTGCCATGGAAAAGGCAAGCTGTCTTTATGTCTATTAAATCAATGAAGAAATATCACTCCGGTTGGATAATTAAGATGTGAAGCTTGATACCATTGCCTAGTTTTAAGGCAATCCATAAAATGAAAGCGATTATAAACCTTGCCAGCACAATGTATTCCCGTGAGTCTCTGATAATTGGGATGATCATTTAATTGGCACATTCTTTTTCCACTAGGGTGTGCCAATTAAGCAGATTCTAGTATACTGTGCTGTAATCGGACATTTTATATTAGCTCCTCTGCTAAAATTACTTGTATTGAAAAGAATCATGAAAAAGTAATATGGATTCCCCCCCTCCTTTTTTTAGTCTTACTTTCACAATGTATTATACATGAATGGAAAGTGAATTCTCTCACTCTGAGCAGGATTGATGGCGTGACAATTATCCTGTAGAAAGCAAAAAAATATTGAATGTACATTTCAAGCCAATCTTGAAGAATTACAAGAAAACTCTTTGATGCTGGCGGAATATCCAGTATATTCAGTATTACCTGAAACACAATGAATGAAACATTGTCTCATTAACTTAAGCAAGTTCACATACAGAAAATTTCCTCCCTCTGCCACCATCGTCACCCCACCCCAAAAAAGTCTCTCCAGAGGATTGGGAGGTCTGCCTTAACAATGTAGGATGAGGATCAAAGGGCTCATGAGGGAGGAGGAATTGCCCAAAATGTGTTCTACCCCTAAACTTTGGTTCCTGCCTCATGGTGTTGAGTTCTCATAGTGTTGAGATCAGTTCATTACTAGGAAAAAGAGGGGTAGCAGTAACTTATACATCTTTGAAGATTATGTAATGAGATGGAATGCTCTGCCCTTTGTTACTATTGGTCAGGGAAGTTTCCAAAATGTTCTATGAGAATTACCTGCCAGCATCAATAGCTGTTCACTAGAAGGCTTAGATAACTTGAGGAATGGGTTACAGGGGCCATGAATTCTCTCTCAGCCTTTAGTTCCCAGAGAGATAGTTAGCTGTAAAGTATCTGGGTGCTGGCAGGACCGCAAGTGGCACAGCAGTGGGGCCAAGTCCTGTTATGAAACACAGCATAGAGATCACTTGAGAGATTACGTTATGGCAGTGATAGTAGCAAAGAAATCCCTCTTCCCTATCACAATTTTAACTATGTAGGGCTGTCCATTGCAGCTTTTCCAAGCACAGAAGAGACTTCTACAATCTGGTCCTGTGCAGTTGGTCTGGAACTCATTACCTGCTGTGATGAATATGCTCAGCATTTGGCAGACAAAACTACTCACATTGCTCCAATATGGATGACATTGCTGTAGCAGAATGAAGAGACATTTAGACCCATTTAGGCTCGTTGGTCAGTGGAAGGGTTTAGTGAATTGCCTCATGAAATTATGGTTCATTCATAAAGAGTTCCTCCATTTTAGAAACACATGTTGTGAATGGAGGAGGCAGTATTGAATAAAGACATGGACACCAGAGCTTGGATTAAACTAGGGCCTCTTTATTTAAACAATATGGTATATTCATCCCTCCCTGGATCTGCATGTGAAAGTGTGGAAATAATGTGCTTATCTCAGGCCACTTGCCTGCCATTATGGGCAAGCCACTGTCCAAAGCAAGGGGTCAGGAAAAGCCGTCTTCTTGCTTATATGACACTTTGAAAGTGTGGGGATACCACCCTGGCCCACCCCCGCTCGATGTCATAAGACATCAAGTAGTTGAATCAGGAGGGTCTCCAAAAGCATACCATATCCTGACATGGGATATGGGATTGCCCCACTGGGATTGACTTGGCTACAGAAACCCCGGCTGGTCTGTCTGAAGACCTCTCATTGACTGAGGTTGATCTCTGTTCAGAAATATTAACCCAATCCCTGTTAGCAGCTCTTCTCCCTCGTGCTCTAGCTGCAAGGGCCTTAGCCTTCCTCGCACTCAATTGCTGCTTTAATAATAATAATAATTTTATTTTTAACCCGCCTCTCCCTCCAGATTGAGGCAGGGAACAACAATAAATATAAAACACAAAGACCACAAAATAGATGAAATATTAAAACAAATAAAAACGGATACATCATTAAAAACATCTTAAAATTCAACTGGGTAGGCCTGCTGGAAGAGATCAGTCCTCACAGCTCTCTTAAATTCATGAAGACTGCATTATCCTGCTCTAAAGCAGCAATGCGCTTTAATACTGAACTGATATCCTGTTGTTCTTCATCATAAGAAGACAAAGGTTGCTGCAATGGGCGTTTTGTAGGGGGCGTGGTGCCTTGTCCTTGCCCTTCTTTCCTCCCATTCCTTTCTTAGGAGTCATCTTTGAAATCTGAGATACTTACTCCAATATATATATATGAATATAGAAACAATATTTAGTATCAGGTCACACTCCAAAACATTGGCTTATGCCTTTGCCAATATACTGGCCTGTACGCACAAACCAATGGCCTAACAATTGGGGTGAAGGAAAATGCCTGATTCAGGGGGGCCCTGCACAAAAGGTGGGTCCCCCTGTACCCAGTAAAATGGGAAATACCACCTGCCCCTCAAGGCCCTCTCAGGCTAGGGCCTGCATGTTACCCCACAAGCACAAGGAGAGTGGGAGGCCTACATGAAACAATAAAAACCCTTAGCCTGGGTAATATCCCCCATGCCATAAGGCATGGCCTGGGCACCAGCCAATTAGGCCAAACAATGAAGCAGAAATCAGCTTCAAAGCTGAGCCCAGTGACCTTCCAATCTAGACCGCATGCCTTTACAGGCTGCTCGGTCAAGGGAAGGGCTACTAGGCCGCACCATCAGGCCAGGAGCCCCGGGTGGGCACGGGCAGAAGATACCCGAACCGACAACTAAGGAGGGGAGGACACCAAACCAGTTCTCCATTCGCTTCTCCTCAAAGTTTTCACAGCAGCTGTAGGCCCAGACCCCGTTTGTCAGGTCTGCCTGGTCTGCCTGGTCTGCCTCGCACCTCCAACTGTCCGCCAAGCTCCGCCACGCATGCTGAAACTGCCACCATCGTCCACCACAAGCTGCCTTCGTTCGTCCGCCACCACCGTTTCATTCGTCCACCACCGCCTCTTCCTTCCAGCTGACTGTTGCCTTCAGCAGTCGGAAACCGAAAGAGGCCAATGGATGGTGTGGACGGCCTTTATAGGCAATGCCCTGCCCTGCCTCACGTGGCACACGTGGCCCAGACACGTGAGTATCTTCATTCCCCCCTCCCCACTCGCAACGGCTGACTTCCCACCCAAGCCATTTCGGCTGGACAGTTACCGGGTTTATAGATTCCCCCCTTGCTTTTAATGGGTATTCCGGTTTTTATCATCTCTATTTATCTCTTCAGTTCATACCTATTCTCTGCAGGCCAAAGTGTCTGGATTGCTTGTTTAATCAAATTTCTTTGCTATATGGATATTTATTTTACTTTAGCCAATGCACTTTACTGATAGCCTTCAAGCAAGTGTTGGCAGCTGTGCCTGTGTAATATGTTACATGCGAGTCCAAATCCTTATCATTTTGCACCTGCCATCACATTTCTTTTAACAGACACAGTTCAGCAACTCTCTTAGGATCTGCAGGTCTCCTTGTTGAAATGAGTAATGAGCTGACTGAGGAAGGGCGGCAGAATGGGTGGATATGGAGAAAATGCCATCATGAGCGTTTTTCAGCGTGGATCATTCTCACAAGAAGCTCACATTTTGAAAGGCAATAGGGTTAAGTTAAAAAGTCAATGCGTAAGGGCAGAAGGTGGCTAGATTTAATATTTGAGAAGTCAGCGCAGCTCTAATATTGGCACATGCAGCTGTAATCTCTGTGTAGCATCCTTGAGTGCATGGGTGAGGTGGTGCACATTTGAATGTACACGGGAAGGAAGTGCACATAGTCAAAGGAATGTAAAAATTTAAGATTAGACAGCTGCTATGTTCATTGTTCAGTGCCCAGCACTGAAGGCTGGCAAGAGTTCTGTCAAACACTATTATTATTATTATTATTATTATTATTATTATCATTACTATTATTATCATCTTTATTTGTATTTCACCTTTTGCCCAATGCTGGGCCTCAAGGCGGTTTTACAACATTGAAACATATATAGTCAAAAGCTATAAATAAGAGATATACAAAAGCTAAAGATATAATTGAATAGGTTCCAGTCTTAAAACATTTCAACATTTAAAATACATATTAAAATTTAAAAGTCTTAAACATAGATGGGGGTCCATATTATTCACTAAAGGCCTGCTGGAATAAGAAAGTTTTTGCGTGCCTCTGGAAACACATCAAGGAGGGAGCCAGCCTAGCTTCCCTGAGAAGGGAGTTCCAGAGCACTGGAGCAGCCACCGAGAAGGCCCTCTCCCACGTTCCCACCAGGCGTGCCTGTGTTGGTAGTGGGACTGAGAGAAGAGCTTCCCTTGAAGATCTCAAAGCATGGGCAGACTCATAAGGGAGAATACAGTTTTTCAGATAAACACTAAATTCAGGGAATACAGCAATTAAAGACTGTGGCATACTGCAGTGCATACTCACACAAAACAGGGACAGAATACGTACTGCAAGGGCAGCCTTACTCCAGCCATCTCACATCAAAAAGTAACTTGGCTTTGAATTGCTTTACTGAACATTATTGAGTCTATGCTTAGAGTGTGGCTTGTCAAACATTCCACTCAATAAATATAAATTGCCTTGTATTTTCTTGGTTTGCTACTAGTAGCAGTGATATATTGTATAGGTGTTAGAAACAGGCATTTCTTTGGTTTCACTTTCTTTTTGTCTACTTTATTCTGATGTACACGTCTTTCAGAAGTTAGAAAACCCCACACTCTAACATTGGCACTTCCAGGAACCTGCACCCCATAAACTGGTCCTAAAAGCACCATAGTACCCCGCATTTCAATTCCTGATTTTCCCAAGTTAATCTGCTAAGCAATAAAAAAGGAAATTAAAGTCTAGGGAAAGTAGGTCTATGGGATAATATTGTTTGGGCTGTAGTACTAGAAAATAAATGTAGGGCTGTGTGTGTATGTGTGTTGTGCCCTGTAATTTCTTTCTTTCTTAGCATTTGCAAGATACGTATCTGAACAACTTTACATTACATGTGCTCTTCTTTCATAATAATAGAATCATAGCTATAGGGAAAGTGTTGAGAGCTCAAAACTGGTTTTTTATTATTATTATTATTATTATTATTATTATTATTTAAATCATGGAAAAAGATGCCAAAGGGACAGAAGTGTCACATTGTTCTCCTGTTTAGGTTGAAGAGAGGAGCAAGCATGGGGAATCCAAACTATTTTTCCCATCGACAACATCAACTTTCTTCTTACTCAGACAAGCACAACACAACCTTACAGTACATTTTTTAATAATAATAATAATAATAATAATAATAAATTTATTTATTTATTTCTTACCCGCCTCTCCCTCAGGATCGAGGCGGGGAACAACATTGATACAAATGACATAAAATACATAAAACTGATTTAAAACATATAAAATTAATATATTATTAAAATACAGATAAAACTCTTAAAATTTGACTGGGTAGGCCTGCAGGAAGAGATAGTTTTTTATGGCATTCTTAAAGCCAAAAAGAATATTAAGTTGACAAATCTCTTGCAGCAGGCCATTCCACAGCCTGGGAGCAGCAGAAAAGAAGGTCCCTGGTCTTGGCCGACAGTAGCAAATTCTTCCCAGAGAATGTGAGCATGCAGGGGAGATTGTATGGGAGAAGGTGATCCTGCAGGTAACCTGGACCTAAACCATGTACAGCTTTAAAGGTAATAACCAAAACTTTGTACTTCACCCAGAAACTAATTGGCAGCCAGTGGAGAGATTTCAAAGCTGGTGTAATATGGTCACTCCTAGGTGTACCAGTGACCATATTTTGAACTAGTTGGCTGCCATATTTTGAACTAGTTGAAGTTTCCGGACTAGGCACAGAGGTAGCCCTATGTACAGCACATTGTAGAAGTCGAGTCTCAAAGCTACCAGCATGTGCACTACCATTTTTAGGTCTTCCCACTCTAAGAAGGGGTGCAGCTGGCATATCAGCCACACATCCCCATTGTATTTTAACCTATACTTGGAGGCTTTTTGGACATTCCAACATACTAATAGCTTCTACTACTTCCAAGGGGTTGCTTAGCTCACACTTCAGTCTTGCCTTCGGAACTAGCAATCCCAGGACTATGCCATCTAAAACTCAACAAGCAACCACCATCATTTCCCCCTCATTTCAGCAAGCAATTTATCATACTACTGGTAAAAAAATATGACAGCATATGATTCACTGTGGGTCACCACATGCTGCTCGTGGTTAACTCCTTCACATAATTCCTCTACTAAACAAGAGAGAGATAATTGATATTTGTCATATCAAAACTCCTTTGCTCTTATGGCTACCACCTACAGAGAGTCATTAGCCCCTTTCATACTTACATTCATTTAATATATGTGGATGGAGAGGTGATATCACACTTACTGTCTTCCTACTCCTGATTGCTGCTCATTGTGCTGAAGGTGTGAATTGAAAACATATGCCAACAATTAGCACATACTCACTGTGCATGATTACAAGCCATGCAAAAGGCAAGGTTGCCAACTCTGTGTACAGATCCTATGTGTGAAGATAGAGTACAGACGTTGTATGGGGTGGGGTGGGTACATTTCAATGTCTCAGAAATTTAGAATTGAGTTCAGGTTGGAAATATCTATATTATGGTTTCTTTTCCCAAATAAATCAATTCACCAAGCCCAATTCTACTCAAACCAAGAGGTTTGTCATCAAAATTCATGCACCAGCTTACATGCACCAAAATGCTTTGGCACACACACTGCACATTCTGCCATTTCCTTTTCTGACCGCAACCCGTCATGCTACATTGCCTGCTGCTGTAGAACATGACACAACTTTCAGGAGTAGCTGTGATGGCCTACAAGTCAAATTTATGGTGAAAGGCTGGAGTAGGACATTGATTAGAGAAAGGGGAAATTCAAGTATCATCTGTTGTTACACAAATGACATGTGAGCTGCTGTAATCACCTCATTCTTCCACACCACCAAGAAAACATGAGGTGCCCCAGACAACATGGAAGGAGCCCATGCTGCAGCTCTTCCCCAATCCATGTTACCTTTCCCAGAAATCGATACACACACACACACACACACACACACGTAAGGATGGACAGAACAATCAATTTCTGTTCCCTGTTTGAAGTGTTTGTGATGTGTGGATCAAATCATTTCATACAGGAATTTGTACAGAACAAATTTCTCAAGCATCCCTAATTGTATGTGACCTAGGTATTCATAGGTATAAACATATGAACAATTTCCCAATACAATAAAATTACACAGTACAATGCAATGTGAGTTGTGATGTGAAAGACATCACATGCTTGCTTTTCACACCCATGGTTAGAACTTTTTTTGCCCTCTGTAATATCTGAATTGATCCTTGACCCTATGATGATGTCACTCTCCATATTCATAGCTCTTGAATCCTTCATGCTGGGGTACAATGATCTCAAATTACTAGTGACCTTTTCTTGTTCCGTATTTGGGATACCCTATCTGAGGGGCTTATGTGCAGATAGAGTCAACACAGATATTGTGTTGAAACATTAATGAGAAGGGGGCAGTTTAGGTTTTAGTTAAATTTGTTTTCTCCTGAATTTTCTGAAAAGTACACTATCTTGGTGTGGTACGTCAACATAATGTTAATGCACTCAAAAGCTTGCTTTGGTAGAAAGAAAAATAAAGAAATAAAGAGTAAAAAATAAACTGATCTTTTCATGGGAAAATGGTACAGGAGATGTCAAGTGGAAAACATAATGTCAAAACCTGTGCAAGATTTCTCTTCCGGTAGGAATTAATAAATTGTGCACCAAGGAAGAAAAATAACATATACTTTAAACTTTACTCCTCTCCCCCTGGCCTATACTACAAAAGATATGTGGAGCAACATTTGATCTAGATCAAGCTCATGGGTCAAGAGTGCAGTCACACTTGAGGACAGGTGGGATCTGGGCATGTGGGAGGTCCTATGGAGCCACCTGGTTCCCCTTCTCTCTCAGAAGGCATTGCAAGTCTTGTTGTTACATCTCAGAGGAAAAGGCTCAGGGTTACTGCAGGGCAAGACACTGACTTTGCAGGCTTTGGCTGAATTCACAATGGGCCTGTTCAAATGACACTTCAGGCTCTGTGATTAGTGAAACTGTGGTTCTCTGGGACTAGCACTAACCACAAGCTGTGCTGTCACACCCAACACTTTAAACCACCTGTTGCAGACGGTCTGACTGTGGTTAATGAGTGAGCAGGGTTTAGCAAAACTAGGCTGACCATATTTGGGAAACCAACAAGGAGGACAACATGGCCGCCCCAAAGGGGTGTGCCCACCAACAGGCCCAGCCCCCATGGGGGCGTGCCCACCCAAACATGGTCTTGGTCACATATCTGATTTCACAGGACACAATTAAGAAAAAACTGTTCTACATAATATCTTAATGTTAAAATCACTGAAATAAAGAACAAGTGAGACATTCAGTGTATCTGAAATTAAATTCACTCACTCCTACTTTTGAAGCTTTTGCTGTACTTTGAAGCTTTTGCTATACTCTGTGTGATACAGTCTCCCTTTCCCTCAAATATCTTTTGTGACTGCAAATCCTTCACTGAATGACCATAGTCTCACCTTTCTTAACATTTAACAGTTTTCCCCATCACCTCTCTCATATCCATACTCACAGGTTCAGCATACTGCTACCACTGAACAAATGAAGCAGTTGACAAGTGCAGAAAAATCTAGTACAACAAACTAGCAAATTAGCATTCAGAAAGAGTGCAAAACAAAATGGACTAAAGGCTTGTTGCAGTCACTTTTCACTAGCTCTAGCTTGTTTCAACTTCTGATTTATCAGTGAGAAACTAATCTAAAAATGTGTCATTATATCTCTGGTTCATTAGCCAAGTAAAGAAGACCATGGTCTGTAGCAATACAAATAAAGGCCAGAACAGATGCCCATTATTACAGTGCTAGACAAGGATCCTTCCCTCCTTTTATCCAAATATATCCTGAATTTACACTGCCTCAGAGTGCAGAGAACAGAAATCCAAATCAGGGACCCAAAGAACACTGCCCAAAGAAACTTCAGAAACCAGTTCCACTGATTTCAATAAAGCTTACTCCCAGATAAATGAATATAGGATTGCAGCGTCTTCACATCTGTTCACCTTACTCTAGCAAGTGCAAGCCCCTCCTGTCAAGGACAACTATGCACTCACAGAACCTGGCCTCCTGTATCATGCAACCAACAGGTGCTCTCCAGAAAGATGGCTTCAGAGCCTAGGAGATCCAGACACACTCAAACAAGTCAAGCCAAGCAACGCTAAGCCGGGACAGAACAATTCTGGAATGAGACAATACTTTGCAATCGACCAGACATAACAGTCATAAACAAAAAAGAAAAACACACCTACCTCATTGACATAGCAATACCTAATAACAAAAATGTTGCAGAAAAGGAAGAGGAAAAGAGAGGAAAATATACACCACTGGCTATAGAAATTAAAGAACTGTGGCAGCAGGGAAAAATTACAATTATTCCATTAGTCACATCAGTCACCAGCATCACATTATTATTATTATCATTTGCAGAAAACCTTCAGAAACTAGGCTTACCAAAATACATCCACACCAACATCCAGAAAGCAGTCATACTTAAAACATGTTCAATAGCCAGTACATTTCTGAGTCAGTAAAAGACAGCATGACTTGGTAAAGCCTGTCACATTCATCTAGAAAAACCACCACAAGCAAGAAAAGAGAATAATAATAATAATAATAATTAGGGATGTGCACTGACCCCCCGGATCGGATCGGATAGCGGATCGGAATCGGACCTGGGGGGTCGGATCGGATCGGATCGGATCGGATCGGAGGCTGGTCGGATCGGATCGGACCAGATGTCCGATCCGGATCGGACGCCATTTTGAATGCTTTTTCCCATAGCCAAGTATTGTTTTACAAAAACGCCTATAACTTTTTCATTTTTAAAGATAGAAGGATGAAACTTGGGCACATTGTAGACTGGTTAGGGGTAGTTATCTGTGAGAAATTTCAGAAAGATTGGTGCATGCATTTTGTGGCAATTAATTTTTTAATAAATACCCAGGAATGCCTATAACTTTGTCATTTTTAAAGTTACACACATGAAACTTTGCCACATTGTAGGGGGTACCTTGGGACCTATGTGTGTGAAATTTCAGAAACGTAGGTGCTTGTCTTGTGTGGCAATTAATTTTTAGAAAAATGGGTAGTAGTGGGGTAAATACAGTTACGCCTCCCATTTTTTTATTTTTGAAGATACAAACAGGAAACTTGGGCACATTACAGGTACCACTTGCCTTGATATGTGTGTGAAATTTCAGAAACATTGGAGCTTTCCTTGTGTGGCAATTAATTTTTGAAACAATGAGGAAAGAAACACCTATAACTTTGTCATTTTTAAAGTTACACACATGAAACTTTGCCACATTGTAGGTGCTACCTTGGGACCCATGTGTGTGAAATTTCGGAAACGTAGGTGCTTGCCTTGTGTGGCAATTAATTTTTTAATAAATACCCAGGAATGCCTATAACTTTGTCATTTTTAAAGTTACACACATGAACCTTTGCCACATTGTAGGCGGTACCTTGGGACCTATGTGTGTGAAATTTCGGAAACGTAGGTGCTTGCCTTGTGTGGCAATTAATTTTTTAATAAATACCCAGGAATGCCTATAACTTTGTCATTTTTAAAGTTACACACATGAAACTTTGCCACATTGTAGGCGGTACCTTGGGACCTATGTCTGTGAAATTTCGGAAACGTAGGTGCTTGCCTTGTGTGGCAATTAATTTTAGAAAAATGGGTAGTGGTGGGGTAAATACAGTTACGCCTCCCACTTTTTTATTTTTGAAGATACAAACAGGAAACATGGGCACATTACAGGTACCACTTGGCTTGATATGTGTGTAAAATTTCAGACAGCTGGGTCCAGGCATGTGGTGGCAAGGTATTTTTGAAACAATGAGGAAAGAAACGCCTATAACTTTTTTATTTTAAAAGTTAGAAGTCTGAACATTGCTCACTTTGTAGATGGGTTAGGGGTAGATATGTGTCAGAAATTTCAGAATTATAGGTCCAGGCATTTGATGGCTATGGAATTTTTAAATTACATGTTTCAAAAAAATTTCTACAGAGGCCAGGTCTTCCCCTCCCGCTTCCCGCGAAGAAAAGGAAACACTCTCTCGTCTCGATCCCTTTGATCCTTGCTAGTAGTATCCATTACAGGGCTCGTGTTTCCTTTCCTACTTTCACTTTTCAAGCAGAACGGCTGAGCCTAGCTGAGTTTTGCAGCCATGCGTGCAAGGAAGGATCACTCTGGTCTCGATCCCTTTGATCCTTGGTAGTATCCATTACAGGGCTCGTGTCTGCTTTCACTTTGTACTCAAGCAGACACGAGCCCTGTAATGGATACTACCAAGGATCAAAGGGATCGAGACCAGAGTGATCCTTCCTTGCACGCATGGCTGCAAAACTCAGCTAGGCTCAGCCGTTCTGCTTGAAAAGTGAAAGTAGGAAAGGAAACACGAGCCCTGTAATGGATACTACTAGCAAGGATCAAAGGGATCGAGACGAGAGAGTGTTTCCTTTTCTTCGCGGGAAGCGGGAGGGGAAGACCTGGCCTCTGTAGAAATTTTTTTGAAACATGTAATTTAAAAATTCCATAGCCATCAAATGCCTGGACCTATAATTCTGAAATTTCTGACACATATCTACCCCTAACCCATCTACAAAGTGAGCAATGTTCAGACTTCTAACTTTTAAAATAAAAAAGTTATAGGCGTTTCTTTCCTCATTGTTTCAAAAATACCTTGCCACCACATGCCTGGACCCAGCTGTCTGAAATTTTACACACATATCAAGCCAAGTGGTACCTGTAATGTGCCCATGTTTCCTGTTTGTATCTTCAAAAATAAAAAAGTGGGAGGCGTAACTGTATTTACCCCACCACTACCCATTTTTCTAAAATTAATTGCCACACAAGGCAAGCACCTACGTTTCCGAAATTTCACAGACATAGGTCCCAAGGTACCGCCTACAATGTGGCAAAGTTTCATGTGTGTAACTTTAAAAATGACAAAGTTATAGGCATTCCTGGGTATTTATTAAAAAATTAATTGCCACACAAGGCAAGCACCTACGTTTCCGAAATTTCACACACATGGGTCCCAAGGTAGCACCTACAATGTGGCAAAGTTTCATGTGTGTAACTTTAAAAATGCCAAAGTTATAGGTGTTTCTTTCCTCATTGTTTCAAAAATTAATTGCCACACAAGGAAAGCTCCAATGTTTCTGAAATTTCACACACATATCAAGGCAAGTGGTACCTGTAATGTGCCCAAGTTTCCTGTTTGTATCTTCAAAAATAAAAAAATGGGAGGCGTAACTGTATTTACCCCACTACTACCCATTTTTCTAAAAATTAATTGCTACACAAGACAAGCACCTACGTTTCTGAAATTTCACAGACATAGGTCCCAAGGTACCCCCTACAATGTGGCAAAGTTTCATGTGTGTAACTTTAAAAATGACAAAGTTATAGGCATTCCTGGGTATTTATTAAAAAATTAATTGCCACAAAATGCATGCACCAATCTTTCTGAAATTTCTCACAGATAACTACCCCTAACCAGTCTACAATGTTCCCAAGTTTCATCCTTCTACCTTTAAAAATGAAAAAGTTATAGGCGTTTTTGTAAAACAATACTTGGCTATGGGAAAAAGCATTCAAAATGGCGTCCGATCCGGATCGGACCTCATCGGATCGGATCGGATCGGATCGGAGGTTGTCCGGATCGGATCGGATCGGATCGGATTTTCCCGATTTTGGGTCGGATCGGATTCGGATCGTGGATCGGATCCGATCCGATGCACACCCCTAATAATAATAATAATAATAATAATAGCAACCCTGTTAATTTTGTTAAAAGTTTTTATAAGAAGCATGAACAATTATCAGCAATTGCTATAAAGTAGACATCATACCTATTATCAAAGCATTATTAAAAATGATTATCTTATAGCACCAGCTAGAGACCCACATCTTCCTTTGAACTACGGAGCAAGTAGGCACAAATAACTCAAGCAAGCGAGCCAAACAACATCCACATAAGATGGCTAAAAACAACTATCTATGTTGGGGGGCGGGAATTCTTCATGACTCAAAATTCCTGATCCCAAGTATGATGACCCAGCAAAAGTTTAAGGAAATCTCGCTCATATTGGCATGGGTTGAGATATTTTGCTGGACAGAATTTTAATCAGTAGATCTCCAGTGGAAATACCTTAATGGAAATGTCTTTATGACTTTTAACAATTTTACTTTGGGCTTTTTACAGTCTCCAGAAACTGCAGGTGGACGATATGAAATAACTAGCAATTACAGGGGAAGTGAAAACCCTTCTCCCACAACCCCTTGGTGCAAGAACTAATAGTTAGATCCAAAAGAACATATAAATTCATTGGAAAAAATTAGGAAAATTCAAAGTGGTTCTGTGATTTTGATCACTGCTTCAATATGCTGAACTATCCTTGTCATTTTATGATAGGGATATGAATTAATGCTATAGATCCTTCAAGATACCATAAGGTGTGCCATTCTATGCTTTATAGCTGCTTATAGTAACTTAAATCATAATACCAGATATAATAGCACAAAAGAGAATTCAAGGAGTCATGTGGCCAGATCTACATCAAGCAAAAAGTCGCTTCCCCATCCAGCCAGCACGGATTGGGTGGGAGGCATTGGTTGCAGGTGGTTAGAAACAGCGGGAAGAAATACTCACGTGTATGAGAATGTGCACAGGAAGAACTGCTTAGGCGGAGGGGCGGAGTCTAAGGCTATATAGCCTTGGCTTGCCCAGGACTCGGCCTCTTTCATTTTTGGCCCCCACCCTCCCTCCCTTCTAGTGTGAGATTAGCTAGTCATCTCCTTTGGAGGAGGGGCTGAGTAGGAATTTCCCCTGGCAGATAGAGCTGTGCAGGTTTTCGCCTACTCCATACTGGATGTTTCAATTGTTAGCTATGGAGAATAAATAAATTTGAAAGGTGAATAGGTTTGGTGAGCACTTTTGGCATTGTTGATGATGAAGGGCAACCCGGAGGGCCGGATCCTCGATGGGCTTCGCAGCTCCGAGTCAGGATATGGGTTGCCTTTGGGGACCATTTGCCTCACTTACCCAGGACTGTGCAGCCCTGTGTGAGAGGTGACACAGATTGGTCTCTCCAAACACTTAAGTGTAGTTGTAAAAGAGGTGCAGGTTTTAACCCGGCCACTATGACCAACTGACTGGCTCACCCTTTATTATTTTTGCAAGCTAGTTGCCTAAAGGTAGAGTTGTGCTGATTCCCGCACATTCACACACAGATCCAGGAAGGATGCTATACCCGTTGCTAAATAAAGAGGCCCTAGTTAACCCAACCTCTGGTGTCTGTGTATTTATTTCTGATCCGTTTGTCCGCTCGCAATAAAACACTTCAAAAAAGGTTTTAAAACTGTAGATGATGTGTGTCTTGGGCCCCAACAGTAGTTACTATTGTTATAAACCATTTTAAAGCAGTAGTGTAGATCCTGCCAAGCACACTTTTAAAAATCATCACCATTGCCACCATGTTCTCCCAACTTCCATGTTAATAGCAGAAAGCTTATCATTTGGAATGATGTTATTCTTCCATCCTTGCTGTGGGCTGCCGCATTTCCTGATCACAGCGGGTGACACCCCACAGCGAGAACGGAGACAACAGCTGGACGATGGCAGAGGAGGCAGCAGGTAAGCAGAGAGAGCAGGAGGGAGTGCTGTGGACGGACCCGGATCCGATCCATATCGGATCGGGCCTGATCCGATATGGATCAGATCGGACCCGATTCAGATCTGACAGATTGGGATCCAGATCAGATTGGGGTGTCCGTTCACAGCCCTACTTTCCACACCATTAATACAGCTGTGCTACAAATTCATATTTGTCCCTCATTTGATGCACACTGTCTGCATGGCTTCCATCAAGGCAGAGGCTCCACTGCTGCTTCACATTTCTCCAGCACTCAAGTCAAAACTCGATATCAGGATATTTGGAAAGTAATAGCACACAAATAGAATTTGGCATATAATATGTAGAACTCAGCAAAACTGGCAGAAAAGCAATAACAATAACAATGCGGAGGAGGAGGAGATGAGGATGGAAGAACAAATTACCTTCAACAATAAGGGAATGGTTATATCAGGAACAGAGTGATTTCATGTGTGTATACTCTACAAGAAGGAGTATTTTCTGTATGAAATCTAAGGGTGCAATTCCATTCACATTTAGATAGGGGAAACTTCCACAACAACTAGCATTGCCCAGCCAGAATAGCTAGCTAGAGGAATGCTGGGAGTTGTAGGATTTTTTTTTCTATCTAAATATGAACACGATTGTATCCTAAATGTGATTTTCTTTTTAATTGCATGTGTGTCGTATAAATTGTCTAGATAGGGAGTGCAGATCCAAAAATGGGTAGAGAGCCAGATGACCCTGGAGGTTCTGCAGCCCAGTTCCAATGAATTGTGAATTTGTAATGTAACTGAGACTGTTGAGCTGTTTGTTGTAACTTGAACGGGATATCATACAATTCTCAAACTATAGGGGGAAAGGTAGGGGGGATCTTCATGAAAACCACAAACTCTGTCCCTGGACTCCCTCTGATTTTAGCCAAACCATAGCAGTGGAAGGGGCTGGGTGTTAAGCCCCTAGCTAATTTGAGCACTGTTTTTCTACTTTTATAAATCATATTGATTAATGACAGATAATGTGGTTCTCTTTCCCAGATAGTGGCCTGATTGCACATATTCTATGCAAGGATAATAATGTTTCCCCTCTCTGCTAGAAATGCCTCGCCTAATCACTCTGCCTGTTTAACAAGGTCGCTTGGTGAAACCAAATGCACAAACGTAATGTAATACCTTCTAATTATTTATTACATAGAAATTGGTATGCTCAAAAAAAAAAGACTGACAAATTGCAGCTCATCATACTCAGATAGGCAGCAAGCCATCACTTCCATGTAGGCATGTAGCGAGCACCATCAAGTAATCTCCTTTCTCTTTAGTTTTTTTAAATTTGATAACACAGAGAAGAAATTGGAAACCAGCTTCAAGTTTCCTCCCATTGGCTCTATCTGAGACTAAACTGGCAAAAAAAGGCTGCAACCCAATAATCCTTCCCTGGTAGTAACTCCTACTGAACTCAATGATGCTGACTTCTGAGTAGACATACACAGGATTGCACTGCACATACTTGGAGAGATAATCCTCAGTCAGCAAAGAATTGCATCACACTGTGCAAAACAATGTTCTTCATTTCAACTTTAATATTGTCTTTAAATATCCCAAAGAAATTATTATCAGAATGATTTAAAAATAAAATAAAATAACTTACTGGATGGATAGTCGAGGAGGAACAGAGGCAGAACGGAACTGCTGCACACAGACAGCTGGGGGCTTCCTTCTCCTCTGGCAGCCAGCATGCTTTCTGTGTTGGGTGCCAAGGAGGATGGTGTGCTCCATTCCTCCTCCACCCTCATTCAGAGGGACAATGGGAGAGCCTAGGAGCAAGAGGAAAAAAATGTCCTGCTTGTCGATCCAGGCTTCTTCTGGATGGGTCTTGTCTGGGAGGGGAGGCAGAATCCAGGTGCCTCAGACTCTCCCTCGTGGTGATCTGATCCTGGTGGAAATGGGGCAGCCCAGCCCATCAGCCCAGGCTCTCCCATGCGGCAATGACCTTAAAAAAAGCTGGAGAGGGCCTGTTTCATCACTTCCAGAAGCGGGCCTTTCAAGCCCCTCCCACAGTACATCTAGGTGTATGGAGGGCCATTGCTTTTGCGACAACCCTCCAGACACCCAGATGTACTGTGGGCAGCGCTTGAAAGGTCAGTTTCCAGAAGTGACAAAATGGGCCCTTTCCATCCTCTCCCAGGCTGCAAATTTTCTGAATTTGGGGCCAAAATTGAGGATTTCCCCCCGGACCCCGGTTTTGCCCCTCATTTTCTGGACATGTCCAAGCAAAACCGGGCAGATGGTCACCCTAGCAAAACACATCACAGAAGACACCTTAAGACCTGCTGTTTAACCAAAAGCCTTAATCAGCAGGGTTTGATGTATCTTCTGAACAGGTGTATTGATACATGCCTGCTGGCCCAGTGTGCACATTATCTGGTCAGCAATGCTGCTCAGGAGAGCATGATCGTGTGAGGCATCCGAGTTGTCTTGATAGGGACTAGAAGGTTATCTTCCATATCCATGAGCTAGAGCTGAGGAAGAACTTGAGGTGTAGGAGCTTTTGTGTTCTAGTTACAGCCAGTCTGGTCTTCATTTTTTATCCCCCTGTTTTGCCATACCTGCCACTGAGAATCAGGCCAGTCACAGGAGATGCACACTCTGTAGTTGTGACAAATCCAATCACCAAGCCACCTTGTTCCATTACTTAGATCACCTAGATCTATTCTGAAATGCAGATGATGATGACCCTAACACCAAACACAGTTGGTTAGAAGGGGTGAGATGGCCACTCAGGTATTTCCAAAAAAAGAGGAAATGCATCCATCAAAAAAGAGGACAAGACAGGATACTAATTTGTATAACATTGGCGTACTCTAATTTATAAGCATAGATGCAAATTTAGAAATCATTGCTAAAATGTAAATAGTATTATAATGCATATCCCCATGTTCTCCTTCCTTATTGTTCTTTGACTCCAAACCAACCAATGGACAACTCCTCACATAGAGGACACCTTCAAATAGAGGACTGTCCTCTGACAGTTTTCCAAAATAGAGGATTGTCCACTGTTAAGTAGGGCACTTTGCCACCATATTTTGTGGGAAGGATGTGTTTTCTCATCTGATAGAATGTTTTCATCTTGATAAATTACTTTTATTAGGAAGAACTTTGTGCTTGCCATTAAAGCCAATTTCATGATGTTGTCTCATCCTCCTCTTGCACTGTAATTATGGGAATGTTGATAGGAATGTGCAGCATGGTTTGGCACATGGCTGCATAAACCACGATGGATGTGATGGGAGTTATAAGAACAGTGGCGTTTCTGTAGTTTATGGCTGTTTGAATATCAGTTGGGTGTAGCTGTCTTTATTTAGGTGCAATAGTTTTAAAGGGATCTTTTTATAATGAAGTAACGCCAAGTTTTGGGGAAGCAGCATCACCAAAATCTACACTGAAAATGGAATTCCAGCTGTAAAACCTGTCATTTTATAAGACGTTGAGTTGTGTTGAGCTTGACGGATATAAAAACCTGTGCCTCGTTTCTGCAGTAGTTTTACAAAAAGTAAACTGGGAAGTAAACCTCAAGGGATTTTCATTTGTGGCATTCCGGTTTCGGTGCCTTGATGTCACCACACTTAGCACAAGGCCATGAGACAATTTATACTTTTGGGAGCAGCGCCAAGTTATTTTTTGCTCTGTCTGCAGGTTACTCATCTGTACTTTTAAGACAATAGAAGGGGATGAAGAAAAATCCCTTGAGTTTTGTGAGATGACTTGATGCACTTTTATAATTTATTTTATTTTTTAAACAAACATCCCCACCCTAGTCTGATTTACTTGCTATGGGTTAAAGGAGGAAAACCTCACAGTGAAATACAGACCCTTGTGATATGCCAGCACTAGCTTATCTCAAAACAGCAATACTGTAATTGAGCAACTGAGCTCTTTCTATGGCATAAATGTGACATTTATGACCCCCACACACACACACCTTTCTTCTTCCTGCTTGGCTCCTTCAGTTATGCTCCAGTGTAATTTTTACAGAACATGTCATCCAGAGCATGTCATCCATTGTGTTTTCTGTCACCAATGTCAAGCAGTGAGGAGAGGAAATCCTAAGAGTGCACAGAATTAACTATTTAATTGGCTAATGCATTTTAGATTAAAATTCTTATTTAGGGGCACAGCAAATAAAAATGATGAATAGCATGCATAACCCTAAGGCAGGGGTTGGACTAGCCTTGAGTATTCCTGCTCCTTTCCCCCTTTTCATACATCTGGGACTCATGGTACAAAATGCTTGAATAGGTTAGGGTGCCCCTGTTATGAATGAATGTACTCATGATGAAAGTCAGAAGCTACAATTCTATTTATCTGAAAGTATGTTCCCATAAAACCTGTGGGACATTCCCTAACATCAGTACTTAGAGTCAAGGTGTGAATGTATATGGCACTGTGGTGTCCCATCACCTTCCAGCCCAACTAGGACAGCCCTGGAACCTAAGGAAACTTTGGATGAAGAGGAGATCCTGTCACCAGTCCAAGTGGTTGCAAGAGTCAGAGGAAGTTAAAGGATGCTGATAGCCTTTCTGAGATCACCACCAGAAGCAATGCCCCACTTGAAGAGGCTGTGTCATAGAAAGAACCTAGGCACATGAACAGGTCCAATTCTGTTTCAGGCTCACCAGGTTTGCCCCCCTGAACCCAATGGACACAGAAGAAGTTCAGAGCTGGAGATGCAGTGCCCATCTGGCAGTACATCACATATGTTTGAGCCCTACTCATGAGGAGGAACCATGCTGTATATCAGGAGCCTACAGACAATCAGAAAGGAGTGGTGTGTCACCATTCCCTAGAAAGTTGCTCAGATGGAGTCTAGCCCTTGCTAAAACAACATATTTCTCACTGCACTCTCTGCAGGACAGCTCCCTGCAAATCAGATCTTCCATGTCCTAGAACTACAGAACTGTTCTGGTAAGGTTGGGAACAAACTTAAATAGCAAGGATGGCAGGACCGGGTTAGGCACTTGGAGAACTTCCAGATTTGCCATGTGCAACCAGCTCACCCTGGTATAGGAAATATGAGTAAGTCATTTGATAATGAGGTAGGGCAATGAAGTCCAGTGATTAACTATATAACCAAACTCAATTTTAGTAACTACAAATGAGCATCTTTTTGACAGTCGGTTAACAGAGCACTCCTACCTTACATTGTGGAGAGCTCTAACTGGAGCCTCCAAGGAATCCAAGGGGCAGAAGAGGGGGGAGCAACATTTGTGCTTTCCCCCTCATTCTTCTTCTTCGATTCCCTCCCATTGGTTTCAATGGGAAGAGATTGCTTTATGTCAGCTCCAGGGTTTAGGGGTTTGTCTAGGGATAGAGCCTGCAGATCACAGCCTTTCCTAGCATGCATTTGGGCAAACTCCAAACTGTCTCCTTTCCCCTTTGGAAAAGAACTAGTCATGGAGATTTCAGCATCAACTGGGCTGGGGAATCTGAGATCAGATGTCCTCCTCTGAAAGCGGATCTCTCTCTCTCTCTCTCTCTCTCTCTCCCCTCTCCCTCTCCCTCTCCCTCTCCCTCTCCCTCTCCCCCCCTCTCTCTCCCTCTCCCTCTCTCATATTTCAGAGAGAGAAATCTGGAAAATCTTATTACCTGTGGAACATCATCTCAGGGAACAAAGGATTGTGTCTTTAACAATCCACGAAGATGTTTTTGGAATTTTGCTTGAAATTAACTCTTTTGTTTGCTTTCTAGTTAATGTACTAGTCTTTTTGTTAGATTAAGCAATGTATTTTGTGATATATATATGGCTGACCAAATGGGGATTTTCTCATATCATTCTCTCACATCAATTATTTCTGTAAATACACTTCTTGTGTTATCACATTGATAGTTAACCAATTCCAAATCTAAGGTTTCTTTCATAATACCTTTTCCTTACATACTTAGAGTAATTGTAAACGTGACCACTTGGGGAGGACATTCACAAGGAAACTTGGACATGGGAAAATTATATAAAAACATTACCACATGCTGAGATTTTTCCTGTCAAAAAACAATCTTATTACATAGGCCAAATCCATTATTGCTGTCGTTTGTGTTTTTTAAGGAAAAAATGGAATTAGCAAAGCCTTTTTAGATAATCTTTTGTAGAGCCTATCCCAGCTTTGGGACTACTATGCAACATTTTCCCATACCACAAATATACAGCCAGGGACGGGATAGGAGATGAGTTTACCCTGGGCCAGGATATTTCTTTGTTTGGCAAAAAGATATCTGAATAAGTGTCGATAGCAAAGTGATATCTATATGCCATATTGAAAGCACTATAAGGTCCTTAACCCACTGCATTATAGGACGTAAGCATTTATCTTTCTAGTGTTGTAATATTTGTTGATATATTTCATGATATGGGCTTGCATGTTTGTATATAGATGTATTTTTATTTGAGGGTTGCTTGGCTTCATCTGTAATATGCCAGCATAAGGAGAGAGAGTGTAGGGTGTGAACCTAACTTCGTGTTCTGTGTGCATGTGCACACTCCTTGTGTTTATCTGAAGTCACATCACATGCTTCTCCATGTTTGAGATGCTCCGGTTTTAAGTGTGTGGAGTTCATGCAGCAGACAGTAGCAGAGATACAGAGCTGGTGCTTTGTACATTACTCATTAGCTCAATTCGGATGACACAATAAACAACTGGTGTGGGGAAAACAATCATCAGTTGTTTTAACTATCGTGTTATCCGAATGCTGCCATAGTCAATTCAACGCTGATCCTCATCCACATCACAGTTGATTATTTATTACCATGTTGTGTGGGGAGTACCCCCTAGTTGAACAACTGTAAAGTTGATTATTACCCCACCATTGACTATCGTGTCGTCCGAATTGAGCCATAGTGTGTATCATGAGAAGTCATTCCAGATGTTACTCAAAATGTACAACATTGGTTTGTATTCTAATGTTCTGTCATTCTTGGAGATACATAATACTGTAGCAGAAGTGTGAAACTGTGGCCCGCCAGGTAGTGTGAGAGTCCAATGGTGTGAGGAACACATGTTCCAGCTGAACTCTCCTTCCTATTTTGCATGTGCTCTCTACACAGTCTTACAACAGTTTCTGTTTTTAAAAAAGCTTTCTCAGCATCCAGTTCACAACCATTTCTGTAAGCTTCCCTGGAAAGAAGTCACGTTGTCAATGGGAGGGTAATGGTGTTTAACTTGTGTATTTCCCCCAAGAGTCTTTTCCATCATGATGGGGCCAGTGATCCATCTCCTAAGGTCTCCAGAAATAAAAAATACTCATTGACTTCTATGATACCTAGAGTTCTGCAGTGTCTGGACAGATCATTAGTCTGCATATTTCAGACACCATTCACTTGCAGAGACAGCCATGTATTTGACCCTACTTGGTAAATATAGAAAAAAATCTATTGAACTTGCTTTTAGTTGTCTGCTTTGTGGGATTGCATAGATGCTTCTATTTTTTTCTTTTTTTGAAGAATTCAATATGAAACTATCGTTTCCATCCATTCTCTCCAGTTCATTTATAAATCATATGCTCATAGTGATTAGAGTGGTCATGGAGAAGATTAAATAAAGGGAAAATATATTTTAAAGAATTAAAAAAATGATTTTGTGAAATAAGTACCAAAACAATTATCTACAAGTTCACTTTACACACACACACACACACACACACACACACACACACACACACCTTCTTATTATTCCTATACTGGGGGCAAGGCTAAAAAGGTCATATAATGTCAAGGGCAGGGCCAGTTGACATTGTTATCTCACATGAGCAATAACTTCTGATACGATTCTCTTCAGATGCTTTTGAGTTTTCATCCCCTGCCTTCTAATGCCGTTTTGTGCATTCATTTATTTGGATGCATTTGTTACTTTTCTACTTGCCTATAAAAGAAAATGTCCAAGGTGGGTAATGCTAAGATCCACCACCACCACCACTATCATCATCCACATGCACACAAAAAAATATCATAACAGAACTGTTTAAAAATCAGATCAGATAAAAATGGCAGCCAGTTTAAAATAATACCTTTGAACACTACATTTTATCTTGTGGTTAAAGGGTGTTTCTTTCTTTTTACAATTAGTGTAGTAAGCTGCCCTGAGCATTTTAGAGGAAAGGCGGGGGGGGGGGGGGTTACAGCAAAATGCTATACATATTTATTCAGATGTAAGCCCCACTAAGTGGCTATCAGATTGCAGCCTTAATATTTTAAATACATTCTGTTGGAAGTCAAATTTAAGTAGGACTAGATATATTACTTGGAGAAGTGCCTAGCTGCTTATTCCCAGTTATTACCCTAAAGTAATTCTGATTGTGTGAGCATTTCATAAGTGCCATATATCATTTACTAATGACAGAGAAATCATTCGGTTCAATGGGGATTGTTTTCCCCTCTGCCTCTTAGCAATAAGAATCTTTCCATTATGTACTGTCATCAGGAATTCATTGAGTTACATTAGAAATACACTGGACAGAATTGAAACGTCCTAATAGCAATGAATGGAAGTGTTGGTATTTATATCCTGTTGGTTATAACTTCAGGCCTTTGCTAACTTGTCATATCCAATTAAATAATACGTTGGCTTCTCGACCAAATGGCTATGCAGACTGAAATATTTCTGAATATGGTGACCCACAGGAGATGTTTAAATTTTCAGGGGTCAAAAGGTGACATGACATATCACAGCATCTATAATGCTGAAGGCAAAACTTCCATTAAATATTACTAGAGGTACCCCATGCTGTGAGTTTGATAGTAGAGACAATTTCCTCCTTTTTAAAGATATATCCTAAGCATGTAGAGATTCCATTTTGTCTATACGTCTGTCTGTCTGTCTGTCTGTCTGTCTGTCTGTGTCTCTCTTTGCTATTCCTCTACAAGGCAGCAGTGATGGGACAACACATCTGCGGAAGTGATTCCAAATTCTAGACATCACAACCAAAAGAGCACTATCTCTGGGACCCACCCATCATACATTTTGATGGCAGAGGAACCCAGAGAAAGATCTCAGAGTGATCTTCACAGACAGGGTCATATGGGGTTATGCAATTCCTAGGATATTTTAGTCCCAGACTATTTGGGGCATTAAAGCCCAAAACTAGCAGTTGAATTGAGCCCAAAAACAAGCTGAGAACTTTTGTAGCTAGTAAAAGATCAATGTAATATGATCCAATCTCCTGGCTCTGGTCAAACCTTGGCAGTCACATTCTGCATTAATTGACGCCTCTGGGCTGTCTTCAACGGAAGGCCCACATAAAGCACAATACAGCAATTTTATTGATTGATTTGATGTTTACCCTGCTTTTCTACCAACAAAAGGCACTGCCAATTAACAGTAACTAAAACCATAAAACAATGCATAAAATACAATAAAACATAACAATTACAGAATTAAAAAATAAAATTAAAAAATTAAAACCCTTTGGGAATAGTCTGGACCTTGGTTAATGTGCTGGATTTTTCTTTGTCATTTGCCTTTTAATCTTTTTAAATGTTTTAATATTATAGATAGTTTAATGACATATTTTATAAACTTGTGTATATTTCTATTCATATATTTTAATTATGTATATATGTGTGTGTGTATATATATATATATATATATATATATATAAATTTTGTAAAGCTGCCTTGAATTCCAGTATTGGGGAAAAGGCAGAATACAAATAGATATAAATAAAATAAAATAAAATAAATACCATCATCCAACCCAACAGTTCCACTTACAGGCCAAAGACTTTCTTGAATAAAGCAGCTTTGCCTGCCAGTGGGTGAACAGCAGAGAGTGAGTGAAGTTAGCCTCCCTCAAGAGGGAGTTCCACAGCCTTGGAATGGCCATGAAAAGGCCCTCTCTAGGCCAAACTTTCAGGTGGCCTAGTCCCAAGCCATTTAGGACTTTATAGCTCTGTTCAGAAGACACCTTAAACTATGGCTTTAACCACAGTGAATAAGTCAAAAAGCCTTATTCACCGTGATTAATGCCATGGTTTTAGGTGTCTTCTGAACAGAGACAATAGGTCATATCCACTACTTTGAATTTTGCCCAGAAACACATTGGTAGCCAGTAAAGCTGCTGAACCATCTGAAGTTTCTGAACCCCGAGGGACACTATAGGCCAATGGCCATGACAGCTTTTGAGATCACCCTTTGAAGAAGGACCAGAGCTTTCCAGTCTTATATCAGACAGACATTTCAGAGTGACACCATGATTGATGGTACTGAAAGCAGCCAAAAGTCCCAGTAGAACTATCAGGGACACACTTCCCCTGTCCAGTCTTGGTGTAGATCATCCACCAAGGTGACCAATGCAGCCTCTGTCCCATAATCAGGCCTGAAGCCAGATGGAAATGGATCTAGATAATCTGTCTCATTCAGAAGCCCCTGGAGCTGAGAAGTCACCACCTGCTCCAGCACCATCCTCAAGAATGGAACATTGGGGACCAGCTGGAAATTATCCAGTACAGTGAGGGCCAGGGAGGTTTTTTAAAAACACACACTAAAAGGTCTTACCACCATATCCTTTAGGAAAGATGGAGCTCTACTTCAGAGGCACCCACCACTACTCTAACCCACTCAGTCTTTTATAAGTCAAGAAGGGCAAGGATCCAGAGCACAATTGGTAGGCCTCACCACTCCAAGCTGGGGACTTTGAATTGTTCTCCTTGTCATGGCAGATCGTCATCTGCTGAGGCTTAGACTTACAGTTGGTTTTTCCCCTGTGTAAGGATGGGGGATTCCTATTTAGATGGTCAGCCCCTGGGGACTAACAAATAAGAATAGTTTCCAAAAGGCTTGGCGTGGGGCATGGAGGTCCAGCTGCTATGTCTGGTGCTCTTGTCCAAACCCTGGTTGATCTGTTGAATGCAGAAATGACCCAGGTGGTTGATACAATTGCTCCTGAGCATCTTCTCTGAAGTAGAGCTCATACAGCTCCATGGTATACTCCACAGCTGAGAGCAATGAAGCAAAACAGGAAACTGATTGAATGCAGATGGAAAAAAAAACTCCTAGTGGATGCAATGAGATATTGGTGTGTGCCTACAGTCATGTATAATCAGGGGCAGTGAGGGCAGCAAAATAACCAATATCTCACTGCCTCTATTAAATCCTGTATATGCTGCCCAGTAGAGCTTTTCAGGGTAGTCCAGGGCTTATTACAGGCTGGCACCCTAGACTGTTGATTCATCTGAGGCCTGTTGTAATATACTTCCAAGATAAAATCTCCTGCATCCATTGGAACTTAGACTCCAGTGTTGCAGCAGGAGAATCAGGTGAGATATCCAGAGTGTAGTCTTGTCCTGTATCCATGGTTGAGGCTTAGTTGGTAAAACTTGAAAATGTTGAATGTTCATGCAAACACTTCTGTATTGGATCCTTGCTTGTGTTGGCTTATAAGTACTGGCAGATAGTTGGATGGCTGTTGTTTTCCCATTCACTGGCCTGGCATTAATCAGCAGTACTTTCATTGAGAGGGTGAAGTTCACTGAGCTTTCACCCCCCTGGACTTTGGCTTGCTTACCCACGATGCAGATCAAGTCATTCCAGGTCATGGATTTTCGGGTTTGGAGGTAGGTTTTTTTCTTTTCTTAAATTGACATTTGTGCAAATTGCAGCTGTAATTAAAACAAAATATAAAAAAGTTCCCGGATTCCAGAAAATGACTATTGCTCCAATGCAAGCTGAGCTTTTCAGGCAGCAGGGACCCATCAGATCTAAAAAAAAAAAAAACAAAGTCAAATTTGGAAATGACAGACATCAGTACCTTCAACCTAGGGGGACTGTCACCAGGGCTACTCAAGCTCTATGATATGGGAGAGAGCTTGAAAGAAACCAAAACACTGTTGCATTCCACGTCATCAAAATGATTCAGTTGTGTTCTGTGGGTGACCATACGGAAAGAAGGACAGGGGTCCCGTGTCTTTAACAGTAGTAATGAAAAAGGAATTTCAGCAGGAGTTGTTTGCATTCATGCAACACCCAGTGAAATTCCTTCTTCATCACAACAGTTAAAGCTGCAGAAATTCTGTCCTTTTTTGTATCTGGTCACTCTAATATAGCTCCTGCAGCTTTAATTGTTGTGATGAAAAGGGGATTTCACAAGGTGCTGCATGCATATAAATGATCCCTGCTGAAATTCCCCTTTCAATACAACTGTTAAAGATAGAGGAGCCCTGCTCTCCTTTTCATATGGTCACCCTGATCATATCTAACTCTGCCCTCTATTTTTCCAGTCACTACTTCCTGTACCCCTCCGTCACTCTGGGCTTTTTTAAAAACACATCTCTCCCACCAAAGCCAATATTTGTATGTAATAATGCTATACATACACTAAGAGACAGATGTATAGCTCCTTCTCTCTTTCCCTCTTTCTAGCAGACTAGATGGCCCTCATCATTGTTTAACACCAAAGGTGCACCCCTTTGGTGATACCCCTTTGGTATTAGCCCTCCCCCAGTTTTGGGCCCATCCCCAGGCTGGTCACCTTTTATTAATGAGCTGCAGGAAACTGATGCAATCGTCAGCAAGGTGACAGGAGAACTATGAGAGTGCAGGGTTAGGGGTCTGGTCCTGTGAAGAGACGGTTGTTCTCTGGCCCCAGAAAGTCTCTCTGGAGAAGCCACAGATAGCAGACAAGAAGCACAATGGCTAGGGTGACCAGATAAAATCCAGGTCAGGGCTCCTGTAACTTTAACAGTTGTAGAGAAAAGGGAATTTCAGCCAGTGTCATTTGTATGCAATTAGTTCCTGGTGAAATTCCCTCTTCATCACAACAGTTAAAGTTGCAGGCACTATACTAGAGTGACCATATACAAAAGAAGGCAGGGCCCCTGCAACTTTAACTGTTATGATGAAGAGGGAATTTCACCAGGAACTAATTGCGTACAAATGACACTGGCTGAAATTCCCTTTTCTCTACAACGGTTAAAGTTACATGAGCTCTGACCTGGATTTTATCTGGTCAGCCTAACAATGGCAAAGCTCATTTCCAGTCTACCTGGGCAGGTGCCTCTTCTGTGTCCTCTCATAGCTGAAGGGTGCTAGTAATGTCAGGCCTCCCGAGTGCCCACCTTTTATATACCAGCAGCAAGTAACTGATGCAATCTTTGACAAAGTGGCAGAAAAGCTTCCAGAGTATGTGGAGGATGTGGGGTCTGCTACTGTGAAAAGACAGCTGTTCTCTGGATCCAGAAAGTAATCTAATCTGCAAGTGACCAAGTCATGAATAGCTGAGGCAGGCCTAATTTCTGACATCAATGCAACAGCCAACAGATCGGATGAAGCTGATAAAGGCACTCCTGGCCTCTGCTAATATCTAGGCTTAGAAGAGCAAGGATTGGCCCAGAAGTCTCCCCAAGCTGTGAACCTGTTGTTCCTGGAAATGTGCAACCCCACATACTTTAGTATCACCTGAACTCTCATCCAATAGTAGCTCCATTTTGTCTGGAGTGAGTTTGGGTGTGTTTGTCCAGATCCATTAAACTGCTTCCAGACATCAACTCAGGACTTTCACTGCCTCTCCAGATTCAGATGATAAAAATGAGAGCTAGGGAAGGGTGTTTTTTACATCCAGAGTGGCAGTCCCCTCCCCCAGCATATCATTACCTGTCTTTCATATAAAGTTTGTTGCCAGAGATGACCATATCCCTCTGGTTCTCAATATTTTACCAGGGTTCCATTCAATCAACTATATGTACTTCTTTAAAATCAAGCATTCCAGCTCTCTCTCGCTGTGTGTGTGTGTGTGTGTGTTTATACCTGTGTGTGTGTGTTTATACCTGTGTGTATGCATGTGTGTTTATTTCTCTGACAATTGCATGTTCCCCTGTGGTCCAGTGTCCTCTTTGACTTGTTCGTTTGTTTTCATATTTTACAGAATGCTTGTTTACTCTATCCCAATTTGAGCAATCAAAAACACCCCCCCCCCAAACCCATAGGGTTGTTTCAACCCAAAACAGTTATTCCCCAGCTCCTGTTAGCTTTCCTGCACAGTTCAGTTTAAAGGCTACTTTGCCACCTTTTTGATGTTAAGTGCCAACAGTCTGCTTCAAGTGGAACCCATCCCCCCTTTTTTATAGGCCAAGCTTATCCCAAAATGTGCCCCATTGCCTTCTCCCTACATGACCATCTCATCCATGAGACCCTTCAGCTTTGTCTGTCTAGCTGGCCCTGCATTTGGAACAGGTAGCATTTCAGAGGAAGCTACTTTGTAAATTTTGGCTTTCAATCACCTATCTAACAACTTTCATTTGGTTTCAGGGCCTCCCAATTACATTTCTCCATGCCGCTGTGCATCACAACAGCTGACTACAGCATAGTACTATTTACCAGGTTATCTCGATGACACATGATATCCACAATGTAAGCATCACGCAGGCAAATTATTATGCAATCACCCATCACATGTCTCTAAAGATCGAACGCCCCAGTACCAGGAGCCCTCGCCTCTGGAAGTATATCCTCAGTGTGAGTGGATATATGTTCATTCATCAAGGAATGGGTCCTTTTTTCTATGCTTGAAGTTGTGGGAGGTGCTGTTGTATTGTATTGTATTCTTCTAGCTTTATCAATCCACCCAGAGATCTTTTATTGGAAAGATCAAATATATAATAACTAATAAATAGTTTAATAAATTCATGACAATGCCACTTAAGCATCAGATTTAGCTATCTGATTAGGTTTGTTTTACTGTCCAGTAGCCAAATCTGACTGGCTATATCACTATGTGACATCATGGCAACAGTTTTTTTTTATTATTATGTGTTCCTTAATTGTCTGGGATCACTCATGAAAGGAAAACAGCTGGGGAGGATGACACCAGTTCAGCTGCAAACATATCCTGTGAACAATGGAAAAATAGTACCAAAATTGTACTGGGGGTATTTTGAGCTGCCCCAAACCCACTATTTCACACCCCCAAATAATTTCCATAAGTGATTCAGCACAACCATGCACCACACAAAATCTTGCATAATATATTTTTGTATAGAATTTGTCTCTGTCACACAAAAAAACCCTCCAGCTTTTTTTTAATTAAAAAGGGGAACATTTCTCATGACAAAGATTGTTCAACAATCGATGCAAATTAAGTGCTTCTTGCTCTGAAGAATTTCAACATGTGTCACTTGGGGCTGCAAGCAAACTGAAGTCAACATCCCCCTCTGTGGTTTCTAACTGAAATACATTTTCTTTCCTTCCCTTGTTAACACAGGCAACATTGGACTAAGTACCCATCTAATTGGATACCTACTTACCTCAGGCTGAGCAAAATATTATAAGGTCAGAGTTGTACCAAAATGACTCTTTTGCCCTAATAATACAGAGGAAGATAAAAACTTTAAATTACCATTGAAATATTTCTCTAGACATAAACTAAATCAAAAGTTAAATGAGAATAGCTTCTTCCTTCATGCCAATGAAGCAACATAAATTAGCAAGAAATAAAATTAAAGATTGTTCTTTGATTTCATTATTGAGTTCAAACAGTTGTTAATTCAGTTTTTTTTTCATAGTGTTCCTGGAAAAGACATCATAATAGTTCACTATTTCCTCATCAGATAACTATCATGAAGTACTACTGCAATGCTAGCAACACCATACCTATAATTTTTTTTTGCAGATGGTGTCTTTTATTTTGTATTATTTTAATGACATAATTTTATTTATTTCTAACATGAAAAAACAGGTTTGTAGGATAAAAAAAGGTTTGTAGGATCAGATAAATGATCCATATATCTTATTATCCTGTCTCTGGCAGATGCTAGATCTGAATGTTTAGCATTGGTTTACAACATTCCAGAGTCGTAACAGAATAGACAATTCTCTGTCTTCTACTCTGGAGTTAGATAGAGCCTCTCTTGCACTTTTTTGACCAGGTATGAATCCTCTTAGAAGGGTTTAGAAGAAAAATGAAGTTTACTCAGAAATATGATCCATTCCTACATACAGTATGTGTGCAGAAGACTGTATCCTCAATACTCCTCAGCAGATATAGCTTTCACATTCAAATCAGAGATGCAGGAAAATTTGTTCACTTCACATTTTAATGTGAACTTACTTAATTTTGCACTTTCTAATCACTATAGGAACTGAAACTCTGTTATCCTTCAAAATCCAATTGCAATGGAGTTATCCAATAAAAATGTGTACAAAAATGCAAATATTAGGGGAAATGATGTGAAAATGCACATTAAAATGCACTCTTTTCATATTCAGAAAATTGCTTACACTGATGTAAAAATGTATGTAAAATGCATGTCCTAGGAGAAATGTGCACAAAATGCTTATGAATTCTCATGAGAACTTATTAAAAAATTCTCAAGGTTTTGGAAGAATTGAACTTCAGACTGGAGAAATTCTCAAAATTCAAGATGAGCTGAACGTGAGATAGGAAGAAAATGAGAAGCTGAAAGAAACCAAAACTGACAGATTTGTCCATTCCTGGTTCTTATTGGGAGTTAGTTTAAGTCTAGCTCCCAATCTAATTTTAATATCCTATCCAAAACCTGGGCATGTTTCTAATTTCTATGATTTTTCCTAACTTTTTTGTGTACTTTTTGTCTTATCTGTTAGTCAAATTTTGTGTCATACTCTTATAACACTTCCTTGAAAATATCAATTTATGTTAATCTAAAGCTGAAACTAAAGTGATGGTCTTTAAAAACAATAACAACAATACCCAGGTCTGTTCCATCCATATACAATATGTGTGTGAGGATCTGATTTGATAGCCCTATGCAGGCATTCACTTGCTCCTGATAAGGACTAAAGTGTGGGGAGCGATGTGGGCAGTGTACTCGTGCCCCTCCAATGTAGCTGTGCCCCTGGTACCTAACCGGTCCTTTATGCACTGAGTGCGAAGGTTTGAAGAGAGTTCTGTAAGCGCATTCAGCTGAATGCACTTAAAGAGTTCCCATGATTGTGAACCCTTCCTGATCAATGCAAAGCACTCTAACTTTGATCACATTTTAGCCCTACATTTGAGCAGACAAATACCTACATAGGACTTCAGAGGAAAATGGATGCACAGGCAGAGGGCGTTGACCTCCCTTACCTTTAGTTAACCTAGATGTTCCTTTTCCCTTAAGTAGACTCTAAAGCTGGAAGTGAACTCATGTGGGAGGGGGAAAACCCCTTAGAGGTAATAAAATATAGGAAGAGATATACAGGTGGAAGTATTTCAGATTTGACAGCAAATGCTTGACATGCCACATGTTAAACTAAAATTGTAGAGGCAATTGTTGTGTCTAGAAATAAAATTCCCTTTTGCTTTTTTTCATAAAATATATCCTCCTCATATTCCACAGTATATATGATGAAGTCCAGATGCTTATGTTCTCTCCCAGACCCCTAGAAGCAATTGGAAAGCCCTGATTCCCCTCTCCGTAGAATAAGGCAAGTAGGATTCTTGTAGGTGTATTCTTATCCATGTATTTGTGTTCTCTCATCCATGGATTGTTCATTTGATCTGAATTGTTCTTAATAAGGACTGAGGAGCAATTGACAATTGAGCTTCTGCTATGAGGTGGTATAAAAATGTAATAAAAAATGAATGAATTCTCACACACTTACATAAAAAGGACGAGTGTTTCCTTGCTTGCAATGCCAACTAAGTTACATTTGTAAAAACTGGCCATGTTTTGTCACAACATGCCATCTTTTCTCTAAGAAAATGACTCTATTTCTAAGAAAACTGCCTAGCCATTTACATTAAAAAGTAGCCACCTAGACTGTTTGTCTAGCATTTTGTTTCCTCTGGCTCAGTGAATGAAGTATCTCTTATCAGTATTTGGCTTCAGCTGAACAGTAGAGTAATGAGACACCTTCAAGATCATCATATTTGGAAACTTACCTATGTGTCACCTGATGATTGATCTTTCAGTTCAAAGGGGATATAGATTAGATTGCCTCTTTGAACTTGGGGTTAAACCATTTTCCTTAGCTTTGAAAGTTGGGGCAATGGATTTTGCCACTAATTTAATCAGTATGGATTGTTGCGTACACTGTGCTAAGGGTTATCAATAGGCAAAGCCCAAAGTGGTGAGGAAGAACCTGGCAGATCTCCCCTTTGCTCCAGTGTTAGCCTGTTATCCCTTTTATTCAAAAAGGAAAACAAAAGCAATCCATTATACTACTTCTGACAGCTGCTTCTGCCCACTGCTAGACATGCCATAATGTCTTGCATAATTTGAACATTACTATATTGGCACTGTTCTCTATAACCCCAATGAACAGTGAACGGTATAGATAGAATAGATGCTGCTAATTCAATTATATAGTACTTTTGAAGCTAAGAAGTGCTAATCACTGCATAGATGAGAACTGACTAAGACTTCCTTGTAAACCTCAAGGGGGTTCTAAAGGAACTATCACCACCTACCTCCAATTCTCCCTTTTCCTCTTTTTCACCTAGGTTAATGCATACATATTTGGCAGTGCCAAAGTATAGCAACAGCTGACTGGGCTTGTTAAAAACTGGAACGACAGGGAAGGATTTATCATCATATAATATGATGCTTTATGTAAGGCATCAGAGCTGTGTGTATGTATTAGAGGGAGTGCACAACAGAGAAAAGAGATACAGGTGGCATGTACTTCACAAACTATCATTTTTAATGAAAAAGCGAATTTAGTGCTTTTGAAAATGAAAAATATAGAAATCTATCCTTTTTACTTGCCCCACAAGTCTTTTTAAAATGCACTCCTATCTGAGTAAAGGTTCTCTTTTATTTAGGATTTTAGAATCTTTCTCATCAGACCATTAGTAGAATATCGGAGTTTTTAAGCTAACATTTTCATCCCAAATTCCTCTGATATCCTGTCTTAAAAACATTCATTTAAAAGTTCCTGCAGTTCTGAATCACATTTGTGAATTCCCTCTAAAAATGAAATGTCTTTGAGGGAGAGTAGAAAATGATACATAAGTGACTTTCAGTAACAGTTTACTCTTGAGGTAGTATAATAACTTTCAGTGGTAGTATCTGTGCAATCCAGCACTGTACATGATGGAAGGTAATCATTTCTGTATTTTTATATTTTATTTATATTCAGCACTGTGAACTTTTGTTTTATATATTCATCACTGCGACCTGTAATCCATAATTACTGGCTGCACTAGAAGTGTACATTACTGCTGATTTAGTAGTATTCTGTCCCAGACAGAAACACAATAAGCTTTGCATTGTTCTAATTGACCTCCAAACCAATTGATGTCAATTTGAAATGAAAACACACAATTATCAGCTGATGTTAACTGTTTAGGCTGACCATCTGAAAAGGAGGACAGGGCTCCTGTAACTTTAACAGTTGTAGTGAAAAGGGAATTTCAGCCAGTGTCATTTGTATGCAATTAGTTCCTGGTGAAATTCCCTCTTCATCACAACAGTTAAAGGTGCAGGCACTATACTAGAGTGACCAGATACAAAAGAAGGCAGGGCCCCTGCAACTTTAACTGTTGTGATGAAGAGGGAATTTCACCAGGAACTAATTGCCTACAAATGACATTGGCTGAAATTCCCTTTTCTCTACAACAGTTAAAGTTACAGGAGTCCTGTCCTCCTTTTCAGATGATCAGCCTAATTAACTTCTGAAAGAGCCACGTACATTATTTTATCTGTTATTTTGCTGCTCTACATTTAGTATTGCATTTAGATATTAGATATTATTACTTTTATTATCTTTTCTGAAATATTTATATATTGAAGGCAGGAATGTAAGTTTATAAAATATAAATAAATTCTTCTTGACAGTCAAGAGGTTGGTTCTAGTATATTGAGTTTTTTGGGGAAGGCAGTTTAGTACATATAAATGCATGTCATTTCCCTGGGACTGAAGTTCAGAAGGGAAGCACAGTCTGTCTTCTGCTTTAGCCAAGGGACTTAGAGCCCCTGAGAGGCTACACCTGCTGCTTCCTAGAAATGATACCAAGCCAAGAGAGTGACCAACCTGGCCTACCCATCAGCCAGAGGAGCAGCACTTGCTTTAAGGCCTATCAGTTGGGGGGGCATGATTTCTCCAAGGCTGGAGAAATTGCAGATTTCCCCCCTCCACTCTAAGGTTTTAAGAGGGCCTTTAAAGCCATGATTGGTGTGGGTTAGGCAAAGCACGCTACTTAAAACACTCCCTTAAAATAAAATTTTGTTCCTAGTAAACAAGCTTTTGCACACATGAAATATTGAAGTGCATCTTGGGAGCTGTAGTTGGAAACATGTAGTGTGCTACGATATCAAGTGCCACCATGTTAAGCATCCCCCTTCCTGATTGGTTGTTTTCATGGGGCCTTGCACAAAACCATTCCACCCTGCAGGAGCAGTAAGTAAAGTATACATACTTACTGAACAAAGTAAAGGGAAGTACTGTACTAACAACAATGACCAAAATCTTATCCAGTGAGATTAAGAGAGAGAGAGAGAGAGTTGAGTCTGGCTACCTGAATAGGAAACCAAGCCACACGAGAACGAAATTGAGAAAAGGTGTGTGTATATACCTCTCTGGCTGTGTCATCTAACATGATTAGTTGTTGGTAAAAGTGACATCATCACAGTTTACCCTAAATAAGAAAAGGGTTAATCCAACCAACTCAGTGCATGTATGGAAATAATATTGTTCGATACAGACTGTGCATGCTCAAAAGCTTGCAAGCAATTCTGAACATAAAAGAGAATTGGTAAAACACTGGGCAGGCTCTTGAATAGGTGAGCATTATGAATGGACAGTTTGATCAGCAAGCTGATGAATTACAAAATTCGGCAGAAACTCTAAATGCCCAATTATAGTTTACCACCTTGTCCTTGCTTTGAAAAACTGATCCCCTCCTCTTCCTTTATCCTCCCCTCTCCTTATATCATCTTTTCTTTTTTTAGTTTGTAAGTCTGGTATTAGGGCCTCTCTTTCTCTCTCTCTCCCATGTGAACCGCTTTGTTTAAAGCAGGATAAAAATACAATATAAATAAATATAAATATCGCAGGATCACACCAGATGTTTATATCTATAGGGCTGCTTTATTATTATGGATAATAATAAAGATTAATTTATTATACTTAAATCTCACAGTCTAAGGATGATGGATCAGTTTCACATCTATTCATTCATAAGTTCATTCTGTCCTGCTTCCACATTTATCAGCAGTTTTGGAAAAAAAAAACATGAAAATACAATACTTACATAAATACATATTTTGAATGTATTTCCCCTTAATATACTGTATGCCTATGTAAACATATTTACCTCATAGTACACATTTGTGAATGTACTTTCTCACAAAATGATAACTCAGTTGCAAAATTTGGGGAGTACAACATTTAAAGGATAACTGCATTTTGGGAGGTACAGGTCAGGACAGTTTTTTTTACAGAATTCCCATCCAAAATTCCTCATGGAATCAGAGCTAAGGGTGTGTCAAAATTTTGCTAATTCCCACCCCCTTTGTACAGTGTTGAAGGAAAAACAAAATTGCCCTGAAGACTGTAGGATGGCAAGAGACATCTCCTCAAGATTACCTTAGTGATTACTTTTGTTAAGTTCACAAGATTGGTGCAAATGTTGCATACTTTAGTTTATGAGGTGGGTGAGTATTTCTTTTTACCTCCCTGTTCAGCAATTTTTAAAAAGAATTCTATCTCTTTGTTGTTCCCCATAACAGCCACATACCATCCCACCATTTTTGCACATTAAAAAGATGCAGCTGTAACTTACTAGGATCCACTGGGTGTGTTTTTATTTGGGGGAGGTTGTCTTCTTTGCACTTTAAAATGAGTCTAGTGACTTTCTGTAGTTTGTCAGCCCTGTCACATTTCCTGGAGTGTCCATGGAAACAACACATTTCCATGGACACTTCAGGAAACACAACAAGGCTGAGAAACTATAGAGACCTAAGTCACTGATTTTAAAGTGCAATAGAAAGGAGAGAGAGAGAGAGACTGGAAGTAAAGAGAGAATGTTGTATTGAGTTTTTAATGTTCAATCTTTTAATTTTTGTAAACTGCCTGGAGAGCTTTGGCTATGGTGTGGTATATAAATGTTAATAATAATAATAATAATAATAATAATATGCAAAATAATGTGAAATGACATCAGGCAGCACCAGGAATCAAGTGAGAGTCATGACTCTTTTTAAAAAATAATAATAATTACAAAACATTTTTTTTAAAAAAACTCACTCATCTTGTTAACATAACTAAAGGCAGCATTCCATCCTGGAAATGCTGTGAGACTTTTTTGAAGCAAAATGAAAGCTGTAAAAACTCCCCATTTTGTCAGCAACACCAACCCACATTCCCACTCCTACTGTAGTTTGGCCGACTCCTACTATGGCCAGCTTCCAGAAATTTTGTCCATATTCGTTTCTGTCTCCAAAGGGCTCACAGTTTAAGTGTTACATGAATACTCAGAAATAAATTATATTGAGTTCAATGAAATGTACTTTTAGGTAATTGTACTCTATATAGGATCACAGTTTAAAGATTGTTAACATTTCTGTTGTGACTGCCTTTCTCTTAACACACACTGTCCACTTCTACACCAGGCTGTTTGCCTGGGATGGCCCCTGGCTGGTCCCTGTGCACCGATGGTGTGTATTAGGTATTTCCAGGATCGCCCTCCCTCCCTCTACACCCCTATGGTGTAGCAAATGCCTTTGTTCTGGCATTGTTAACTTCCCTCTTCCAATACTTCAACTACAAACACATAACTAAAAGTAAATAGTGAAATAATAAGTAAATAAATAAATAAAATAACCCTAGAACTCCTTTCCTTCTCTCCAGAATAGGAAACAGAATTTGGTATTTAATAGCCAGCGATGGAAAAAGAGAAGGCAAAGGACACAGCAGTTGAAGATAATACTGGTGAAAGTTTACCTCATTCACTTCTTCATCTGCTCACAGGGCAGATGGTCACTGGGAGGGGAGGATGGGCCTAGTCCCAGCTGGTGATAGTTTTCCCATGCTTGCTTCTTTTCCTGATCATGGAGTAGACGGATAGGAGCTCAAAATCCAGTTCTTTACAGGAATACTTGAATGAAAAAATGTTCTCATAATCATAAATTGCAATAAAAATATGGGGAGAGTCATGAAAACAAGAATGCCTCATGAAATCATCTCAAGGGCATGGATGTAAGAGGTATGAGCTCAAAAGTAGAACCACATTTTTTTCCTGTTACAAATTGACTTATACAATCCTCTTGTATTTGAATCAATATGGATGTTCTGATCTTTTGACTGATTCAGTATATATTCATACTATATAAAGCCCAGATTTGTATATATGGGGAGAAACATGTTTATGTTAATTCACACTCAGGTGATTTAATCAGGGATACATTAGGATTGGCACAGCTGGGGAAAGGAATAATGCCACCACCACAAAATGTTATATTGAAAATGTTCCAACATCCTTTGAATGTGAATTAACATAAATTCAGTAGCTTTTCCAACAATAGGTGAAGATGGATTTCAAGTCACATGCATCTTATGTCAATCTTCATCTTTTGGGCCACATACAGCAAACAAAAGAAGTTTTTTTTAATGTTTCAGCTTCATGGGCTACCAGTTCACCATCCATGGACCAATTAACCATGGCAATGTTTATCCAGCCAAATGTACTCAGCTTTAAAGTGCCATTATTATTATTATTATTATTATTATTATTATTATTATTTATATCCCACCTTTTTCCCAGGGCTGGGACTCAAAGCAGTTCACAAAGTTAAAACATGCACAATTAAAACATAAATATAATCTTACAAAAGTTAAAATAGAATTAAACCACAGCAAAATTAAAACATTTTAAAAATTAAAAAACAGTAAAAAAAAATTAAACCAAAACTAAATCATACAGTAACATAGGTCCAGCGTATTTCAATAAGCCTGCTGGAATAAAAAAGTTTTTGCCTGCCTCCGGAAGTGCAGCACAGAGGGAGCCAGTCTGGCTTCCTTAGGAAGGGAGTTCCAGAACCTTGGAGCAGCTACGGAGAAGGCCCTCTCTCGCATACAACGGAAGAAGGTTACGCATATACTTTCGCATGCATACATCTGAATAATGAAAAGAGACACAGGAGCAGGTGTAATGTAGAACCAGCATTAATTTATTTAACTAACTCTGGAGTTGCCTGGCAACTCTACCTACTTGCAGATCCCAGCTCCTGGGTCAGGGGTAATCATTCACACTTCCTTTCTCAGCTGTCCACCATTGCACCTTTCCCAACTGCCACACATTTGCAGGTATTGAGGGTGGTCCTCCTTCATCAGTCTCTTCCAAATCCCACAGCTCCAGGTAAGTGACAGCAGGTCAACAATATGACACCCACCATGGGTGCCCTCACACTGGTGCCAGCACCACCACAACCACCATACAGGGAATGCAAGGAGAGTCTTCCATGTGCACCTTATTCTCAGAAAAACTGGGGTCCCAGCAGCCCCCCAAATAATAATAATAATAATAATAATAATAATAATAATATATTTATTTATTTATTACCCGCCTCTCCCTCCGGATCGAGGCGGGGAACAACATCAAGCATAAAATACACAAACTGATTAAAAGCACTTAAAACCAATACATCATTAAAATACCAATAAAACACCAATAAAACACTTAAAATTCATCTGGGTAGGCCTGCCAGAAGAGATCAGTCTTTATAGCTCTTTTAAATTCTTGAAGACTGGTGAGTTGACGGATCTCTCCCAGCAGGTCATTCCACAATCTGGGAGCGGCAGGTGTCTGTGGGGAGAGCCGCCACTGTGTGCCATTTCCCAACAGGATTTGCAAGGGCAAGGGGGAAGGGAGGCCTTAACCAACCCTCCAGCATTCTTGATGAAGATCACTGTTTTTTTGCTGCAGTAATACTGTGTCTTTGAGCTTTCAGGAAATCTCAACTTTTTCGCGTTGGATTTTTTCTTGATTTTATGTCTGGGCTGCTGGTCTTATTTGTATTTCCTGTTTTTTATGGATTTTTACTGTTTTGTATTGTTCGTTGTTGTTTCTAAATGTACTCTTAAAGATGGCCTTACTTTTTTATCATTAAATAGTTTTACATATTAAATATTTTTCCCGAATTTCCAATTCACTAATGCCTTCATTAGTAGTGTTAACCTTACACAAACCTTCAGTTTTGACTAAGACTAATTTATACATACATTTCCCCATACTACAATAAAGGTCCAGATGTATATTGATTATATAAAGGACCAATTCATTCATCTGATGAAAATTCACTCTCTTAGCATATTCCAGCATAGTTCCTGGCCCAATTACATCAACAAGGATCTCAGGGGTGTGAACTGTAGTCTCATATCAAATCTATTGCTCAGGCAGCTTTGTTTCGGCTAAGGTGTGACTGCATATACTATTGGAGTTTGAGAAGCAGTAAGCTTGGGCTATCTTCTGAATGATATTCTAGCAGTTGTAAATCCAGTCCTAAAACACCCTCATGCCAGCAAACACAGGGCCAATAATATCACAAGTGTATTTAGGACAGACGCCTAGTTTCAGTAATTTCATTTTACTAATTTCTAATTTTTTATTATTATTTTGTCGTAATTGTCTTCACAAAATGCTCTGGGCTCCATGCCTTTTGCTATGCTAAACTGTACAAATGACCCCTTTTATTCATGGGGGGATGTACATTTGGAAAACCAAAAGGCTTGCTTCTTGGTCTTTAAGATGTCCAGCTGCCTGTGGCAGCCCACTGCTTGAATTGCTCACAACATTAGCAATAAAAATCCTGGCAATTGCGCTGGCTTACATATGGTTGCTTACAAAGGACAGGCAATTTCCAAATTCCTAACATCCTCCTTCTGTGCCTAAGAAGGATTTTACTCTTATAATCTACTACTGCTATATTAAGTCCACACTTTAGAGGCTTTTCTGAGAACAGGCCAGGGAAATGTGAGTGCATTTTATGAGAATACAAAACAAATGCATTCAGAGTATACTCCCCTCTCCCCTTTAAATGTTTTAAGATTTAATTTAAACTGTCTCCCAAGAACATATCTTAATCATTTTTTATTATCTAGTTAATGTGATTGTTCTTTGAGTCCTCTTCAGAACTTTTCCACAGTGGGCCTCTGATGGTTCCCTAGCCTCCTTAGAGCTATCATATAATATGCCCTGGACAATGCTAAAAAGCTCCACTGGCCAACAAACAGAGGGTTCAATAGCCCAAAGAGACACTGTTTCTTCACTGCCCCTGAACTTACTTGAGCATAGGCACACACCAGTGTTTAATTGCCCTGCTACATGCGTTGGGTCAGAGACATGTAAGGACAGTATCATGCTTGTCATGAAGGCCATGAAAACCTGAGCCACCACAAACAAGACCTAGGCTGCCTCTACAAGAGAGGTTTAAAGCTCTTTCAAGGCACTTAAATTTTTTTACCTCTACAAGAATGGAGCGCAAATCGGGCGTAGAGGCGCGTTATCTCTCCGATTATGCGCATTATCGAAAGCGCGTTAAATCGCAAGTTTTATTTTGCTCCGGCCCTTAAAGCGCATTTAGACTATGTGAACAAGCGCTTATGCGCATTAACTACTTGTAAAGTGCATTTTGGTCAACCGTTAATGCGCTTCGCCGCCTCTTGCCGCCTCTTGTGCAGAGGTATTAGGTGTAAATGCGCTTGAGCGATTATGCGCATAATCGCCTAACCGGGCGCAAAAGCGAATCCTTGTAGAGGGGACCCTAGACGTGCTTCTTTGTAGATGTTGCAATGAATATGCATGCATCAAAAGGGCACTGTAAACAATGGAGTCCCTTATCCCCACCAATTCCTTACGTTTAAAGAAGATCTGAAGAGCACATTAGGCTTTATGTTAAGAGTTATGCTTAAAAAAATCTCTCCATTCAAATGGGGTTTCAAAATGATGTGATCATGTCTTCAGGGCAGTATCAATACACTAATGATCTGCCATTCTGTCTCTTTATTTCTAGTCTATGTCAGAGTGCTACATATGCACAGACTGCAACAGTCTTTTTTTTTAAATAATTTTTATTTTTCAACATAAAATACAACATAATAATAACATAAAATACGAACAAAACCTTGACAACCCCCTCGTGCTCCCCTAACTCAATGAGACCTTCTTTTATTCATTTATATTATACATTCTACCAAAATTGTAAAGAATCTTTTAAAGGTGTACAACCTTTCCCTTTTATTAATACAAATTCCAAAAATGGCCACCATATATTTTCAAAATCATTTTTCTTGGATAATCCCCTCTTTACTTTTATATTACATGTTAATTTATCATTAAGCGCAATATCCCATATTTCTTTATAACATTCTTCTATTATATAATTCCCTTGTATTTTCCAATTCTTAGCTATCATTAATCTAGCGGGTGTCAGGAGGTTGTTAATCAAATCCCTCATATTTTGATTCCCAATTCCTTTATCCCATATTGAAAGTAGAGCCAGTTTCGGACTTGCTTCCACAATGCTTCCCATTATTTCACTTATTTTTTTAAACACCCTTTTCCAAAATTTTTGTACATGCTCACAAGTCCACCACATATGAAAATATGCTCCAACCTCCTGACATCCCCTCCAACAGTTCTTTGAAATTTTCTTATCTATCTGATGTAGTCTTGCTGGTGTTAAATACCATTAGGGATGTGCACTGGATCGGACCCGATCCACGATCCGAGTCCGGTCCAGTGGGAAATCGGATAAATTATCCGATTTCCGATCCCGCAGCTGGATCGGCCGATCCAATCCGAACCGGTCCGAAAAAGCTCCGAACCGGTTCGGCGGATCGGCGGATCGGCGGGCGCCCACTGGCGCCCACCGCCGCTTCCATTGGCGGGCGCCAGCGGGCGCCCGCCGATGAAAGTGGACAGCGGGGGGGGGGAGGAGGGGGGCACTTACCTTCTCGGCCCGGTGGCTCCCGTCCGGCGCCGGCGCCTACTACTACTAGCAGGCTCCGCGGCCTGCTCTAGGGTGGCGCGCCGGGTGATGTCATCACCCGGCGCGCTACTCTAGAGCAGGCCGCGGAGCCTGCTGGTAGTAGTAGGCGCCGGCGCCGGACGGGAGCCACCGGGCCGGGAAGGTAAGGAGGGGGTGCGTGGAGGGGAGGAGGGGGCGCGCGGAGGGGGGAGGGGGGAGGGGGGCCCTTACCTTTCCGGCCCGGCGGCTCCCGTCCGGCGCCGGCGCCTACTATTCCCAGCAGGCTCCGCGGCCTGCTCTAGGGTGGCGCGCCGGGTGATGTCATCACCCGGCGCGCTACTCTAGAGCAGGCCGCGGAGCCTGCTGGTAGTAGTAGGCGCCGGCGCCGGACGGGAGCCGCCGGGCCGGAAAGGTAAGGAGGGGGTGCGTGGAGGGGAGGAGGGGGCGCGCGGAGGGGGGAGGGGGGCCCTTACCTTTCCGGCCCGGCGGCTCCCGTCCGGCGCCGGCGCCTACTATTCCCAGCAGGCTCCGCGGCCTGCTCTAGGATGGCGCGCCGGGTGATGTCATCACCCGGCGCGCTACTCTAGAGCAGGCCGCGGAGCCTGCTGGAAGTAGTAGGCGCCGGCGCCGGACGGGAGCCGCCGGGCCGGAAAGGTAAGGAGGGGGTGCGTGGAGGGGAGGAGGGGGCGCGCGGAGGGGGGAGGGGGGCCCTTACCTTTCCGGCCCGGCGGCTCCCGTCCGGCGCCGGCGCCTACTATTCCCAGCAGGCTCCGCGGCCTGCTCTAGGATGGCGCGCCGGGTGATGTCATCACCCGGCGCACTACTCTAGAGCAGGCCGCGGAGCCTGCTGGAAGTAGTAGGCGCCGGCGCCGGACGGGAGCCGCCGGGCCGGAAAGGTAAGGAGGGGGTGCGTGGAGGGGAGGAGGGGGCGCGCGGAGGGGGGAGGGGGGCCCTTACCTTTCCGGCCCGGCGGCTCCCGTCCGGCGCCGGCGCCTACTATTCCCAGCAGGCTCCGCGGCCTGCTCTAGGATGGCGCGCCGGGTGATGTCATCACCCGGCGCGCTACTCTAGAGCAGGCCGCGGAGCCTGCTGGAAGTAGTAGGCGCCGGCGCCGGACGGGAGCCGCCGGGCCGGAAAGGTAAGGAGGGGGTGCGTGGAGGGGAGGAGGGGGCGCGCGGAGGGGGGAGGGGGGAGGGGGGCCCTTACCTGCCCGGCCCGGCGGCTCCCGTCCGGCGCCGGCGCCTACTACTACCAGCAGGCTCCGCGGCCTGCTCCAGGGTGGCGCGCCGGGTGATGTCATCACCCGGCGCGCTACTCGAGAGTAGGCCGCGGAGCCCGCTGGTAGTAGCCGCCGGCGCCGGACGTGCCGAGAAGGTAAGTGGCGGGGAAGGGGGCTTACCCCCCCCCGGAGCCGTCCGCTTCTATCCGCTGGCGCCCGCGGGCGCCAGCGGATGGAAGCAGGCGGCCCCAGGGGGGGTAGGGAGCGCGGGGGAGGGGGTTTACCTGCCGGGGCCGTCCACAGCGGACGGCCCCGGGGGGGGGGAGGGAGTTAGGCCCCCCCTTACCCACCCGCCGCCATTTTTTCCTCATAGACTTGCATTGCAATGCAAGTCTATGGGGAAAAAAATGGCGGCCGATCCAAAAATTTCCGATTTTTGGATCGGGATCGGACTCGATCCGGTCCGGGGGGCCTCCGATTTTGTCCGAACCGGTCCGGGACAAAATTGGAGGTCCCGATCCGGGTCCCGATCCGATCCGGGGGGTCCGTGCACACCCCTAAATACCATCTCCAAATTATTTTGTAATAATTCTCTTTTATCCTAACTTATAATAACTTTAGCATTCTTGCATCCCAAATCCTCCCCCAGTTATAATCACTGATTTGTTTTGTTAAATCATCTTCCCATATTGTTTTAAGAGAATCCCATTGGTCTCCATCCTCTATCAGTATATTATAGATTTCACTTATCATACCTTTTTTGCTTTTATTTTCCCCTTCCTTTTCTCTTGATTCTATTAAATCTTCAAATGTAGTATTATCTCTACAATCCTTATTTTTCTTTTTCCAATCCTGTGTCCATTGTTCCAATTGTATACATTTGAACCAAGATATCTTTTGTCCTCTGAATATCTCTTCTATTTGCTCCTTATTAAACATTCTTTTCAACCAGTCTTTCACCTTAATAATTTTCTGTCCCCTCAGTACCCCTTCCATATCTCTTTTTAAATTCCCTGGGAAGTTTTCCAGTAATACAACTGGAGTTAGAGGAGAGATTCCTGGCATTAGTTTTTTTTATACACTTCTCCCAAATCTCTAAAATATTTTTAATAGTGGATTTTCCATTTCCTTCAATTGTTTCTTTTATATTTTGCTAAAGAAGATATTTTGTAATTTTAACTCTATTTCCCCTGTCTGCGTCTCTAACCATTCTAAATCTTCTTTCCCTATGATGCTATTTATAACATATCTTAATTGATTAGCTATATAATACATCTTTATATTTGGAACTCCCAACCCTCCTTTCTTTTGTATTTTATACCATTTCCCTTTGTTAATCCTTGCTTTTTTATCTCCATTACAATAAGCATTTATCATATTTTGCCAACTCTTTATCTCTACTTCCGTTATTTTAATTGGTAACATTCTAAATAAAAAATTAATCTTAGGTAATATCTTCATTTTAATAACCGCTATTCTACCAAACCATGTGTCGTGACTCTTAGCTCTCCCCAGAGCTTTTGCTCACGAACTTTAGGCAAAGTGACACACTCCAACAACAGTGAGATTTCCTTTATTGTAAATCACACGGAATTCAAAGCATAACGGTTTCATTTCTGCAAACACACACTTGAAGCTGAAGACGGACCAGACAGCTTTCAGGCAGAACGGCTTAATGCAAACAGCACTCACTCAGGGGTAGACATTTAGAGTTAACCCTAGTCCCTAGAGGGCAGGAGCGGTCACACTGCACTGGAATCCTCTGGAACATAGGGACACTAACGGAAAGCCTCCAGACAGTAGGTAAGACTATCTTGAACTAAATCAGACTCAGCCTGTCGGGGAACGCTGAGCAGATCACCGAACCAAGACGTCAGGAAATGAACCTCTTCGACCTAGGGAGCCTTCCCAATTCACGTAGCTTTAGCACTGAGCAAGGTCCTCTCACAGGTCCCACACACACAGAATTGTAGAACAGCAACAATCAGCCTCTGCCTGCCTGTGCCCATAACTTTGGCTGCATGCAGGGAAACAGCAGACTATAGAACACGAATCCAGAACAGTAATCTCAAGTCCAAATCTATGAAAAGCCACAGCGCGCTTTTCATGGCATAGCTCTTAGAAGTTTCAAGTCCAAATAGCAACAGAACATGTACAGAGTGCATCACACAGTTCCAAATGAGATAGTCCCAAACACAAGTTTCTTGGCAAGCATAGCGAACAGCAAAACAGAAACAGCAGAGACACAAGAGCAGTAGACGAGATAATTCCTAGCAAGGGAATTACTCTTTGGACATAGCTAATATAGGATGGAGACTGGCTAATTCTAAGATACTTTGACAGACAGGGCTTGAGGCCTGTAATCCTAAACTCCTGTGCCAACAGGGCGGTACGGTTCAACCTCCTCTTGATGACGACACAATGTGAGGGACAGTCTGCAAGAGAGCCTCCACCTTTTTCTAAACAACTTTCATTCTCACAGAACTCAAGGCTTCGGCCTACAGTTAGAGATAAGCAGAGAACAGAGACAGTTACTTCTCATAACAAAATGCCAAACCCTCAGCTCACAATTCACTAGGCCAGCCTAGTGAATTGTTTATGAAGCATCTGACACCTGACACCATGAATGTTTTAACTTTCTATAAGCCTCTAATTTTTTCATTATCTGTTTCTTCAAGCCATTAAAATTAATTTCTTCTAACTTTTCTAAATCTTTCGCAATATTAACTCCTAAATAGCTCACTATATTTTTAATCTTAAAACTTAATTTTATACTACGCTCCTCCCTTTCCTTCTTATTATAATTAAATAACATCATTTCAGACTTCCCCCAGTTTACTTGTAATCCTGTAATCTCCCCAAATTCTCTCAAATGCTGCTTTATCTCCTCCACACCCTCCAGAGGATTTTCTAATATCATTACTGTATCATCCGCAAACATATTGATTTTTATCTTTTCTTTTCCTCCTATCCCTTTTAATCTTCCATCTTCCCTGATAACATTTACCAAAATTTCTATAACTATTGCAAATAATATCGGGGAGAGTGGACACCCTTGCCTAGTACCCCGGGCTAAACTAATCTGTTGTGTTAACCCATCATTAACCATTACCACTGCTTTATTATTTACATATAACTGATTAATCACTCCTATAAATTTATCTCCGAACCCAAATGTTTTTATGATTGTTTTTAATGCTGGCCATTCCACACAGTCAAAGGCTATGAAAATATCTAATGCTATCAACCCTGCTTTTATATTCCCTTTTTAAATAACATTTATTATATTCAATACTCTCCCTGTTAGATTAGGTATTTGCCTCTCCGAAATAAATCCGCATTGATCTTTTAAAATATATTATTTATAAAGGTGCTCATTCTTTTTGCCATAATTGCTGCAAAAAAATTGAATCTTGGTTTATTAAAGATATAGGTCTATAAGAAGCTGGGTCCATTAAATCCTTATCTGGTTTTGGGATTAATATGATCAGAGAATGATCCCATGATGGTGGGGTCTTTCCTCCCTCTAGTATACTATTAAATAATACTTTCAATCTCGGTATCAATAACTCTCTAAATATCTTATAATATTCCGGCCCCAACCCATCTAAACCCGGAGATTTCCCTCCTTTTAATTTATCAATAATTTCTTCTATTTCATTTTCCCTAACTAAACCTTCCATATAATCCCTATCTTCCCCTTGTAATCTTATTTTCCAATTCTTCTCTACATACTCCACTATTCTTGCCTGTGGGCCCATTTCTGATGCATATATTTCTGATAAAATTCCTGAAATATATTTAATTTATCTTTCATTAAATTACAGCTTTTCCCTGTTTTATCTTTAATTGTCCCTATCGTATTCTTTGCCTTCTTCGACTGCGTGGACCTGGCCAACATCTTAGAATTTTTATTACTGTATTCAAAAAATTCCTTTTTCAAATATAACAAGTCCTTTTGCACTCTTTCTAAATCCGCTTCCTCAAGTTTCTTCTTGAAGTTGAGCATATAGGCATTTATCTTTTGTTATTCTTAGTTGTTTCTCTAAATTCCTTACCTCCTTTTCAGTCTTTTTACTTTGTGCTTCCTGTTGTCTTCTTAAAATACACAATTCCCTAATACATATCCCTCTTACTACCGCCTTCATCGTGTCCCAAACTATCCCATGAGAATTTTGCCCTATTTCATTAATTTCCCATATTGTCTGTATCTCTTTTTTCATTTTCTCAACAATATTTTATAATTTAAAATCTTTGTATCCATTCTCCACCTCTTTGCTTCTCTATAATCTTTCTTCATTTTAATATCCATACTCATTAATGCATGATCTGTGACTTTAATAACTCCTATTTCACAATCTATGATCTTAGAAATCAAATTCTTTGACACAAAAATATAATCAATCCTAGAATAACTCTTATATTTCGGTGAATAAAAGGTGTATTTCCTTTATTCCCCTTTTATTAGCCTCCAAACATCTACTAATTCTTTTCCAACCATCACTTTACTTAATCCAGTTTTACCACCACCTCTTAAAGCTCTCATTATATTATCCTTATTCTTATCTTTATCCATCACCATATTAAAGTCACCAGTCATTACAATATTCATTTTCCCCATATCCCCCACAGCTTTAAAGACTTTATCATAAAATTCCATCTGTTTTTCATTTGGAGCATAAACATTAATCAATACAAATTCCTCCTCCCGCACAGTACAATATATTATCAAAAATCTTCCCATATCGTCCCTCTTCACTTTTACTATATTGATACCACATTTTTTAGAAATTATTATCGCTACTCCTCTCACTTTAGAAGTCCCATATGCCTTCTTATATATACCCACATCCCTCATTTTAAACTCATTTACACCCTCTTTCGATTGATGAGTTTCTTGTAAAAATATTATATCTGCTTTTTCTTTATTTAACATCGCTTCTATCCTCTTCTTTTAATAACAGTTCCCAGCCCCTTAACATTTAAAGTTACAATTCTTAATTTATTTTCCATTTTCCCAACCTTAATACTCTTTGTTGGTCTCCATATGTGTTACATTTAACTCCCCTCCCTTTTCTCCCCCCTCATCACCAGGAACATCCTGGGCAATAGTTCTCAAACCCTTTTTAGAACTCTTTGGGGGGGGAGGCGACTTCACCACCCTGGAGCGACAGTAGATCTTCTTCTCCCTTTAATTATCTTCTTCTATCCCTTTTTAATCCAAAACTCAGTCACAGACTGCCTCCTGCTGCCCCTTGTTCTTCTTCTTGTTGTTCTTGTCTTCCATCTGCATCTTTCTCAATCAGGCCCAACTTCTCCAGCAACTTCTCCAGCAATCATGCCTTGCTCACATGATGTTATTCTGTGTTGTTTCCCCTGCCACACAAATCTCAGAAATACTGGGTAACCCCAGCTATAAGCAATAGCCTTCTTCCGCAGGGTTACTGTACACATTCTCACACTTTTCCTCCATTGGATAGTTTGAGGACAAAAATCATTGTAGACCTGTATCGGTGTTGATTGAAGCATTGGTTGGCCAGCACGTCTAATTGCTTGCATTAGCTTTTCTTTTTTTATAATAATTCGCAAATTTAACAATTATGTCCCTTGGAAGCATCCCCCTTCTCTTGTTTCCAACTCTGTGGATCCTTTCAATATCCGCATCTTCCCAAGCTGTTTGGACGTCCATCTCCTTGATCCATTCCATTATCTTATCTCTCAGTATCTTCGGATTTTCCACCTGCTGTTCCTGGAAGGCTCTGATTCGAATATTTACTTTTTGGTCTCTATCCTTCATAGCAATTAGACGTAAGTCCATTTCCTGTATTTTGATTCCTTGTTGTTTACTTATTTCTCTATTCTCCTCCGTTTGCTGTTCCAGAGATGTCAGTTTATCCACTACAGCTTGAAAGCCTGTTAGTATCTCCTTCTGAGAGTTGAAAATCTCCTTCTTGACCTCTTTCATAAGATTTTCCTCCTGCTTTCCCAAACTCTCATTCATCATCGCTTTTATATTGGCCAGTAATTCCACTGACGTCATTTGTTGCCTTTCCTGTGGCTTGGCTCCTTTAGGAACAGCTCCTGGCTTCGTTCCAGTTTTATGATTGCCACTTCCGGTTTGAGACGGAGCCATTTTCTCTTGTGCTTTATCGGACATAGTTCTAGTAAGCCGAGCTAAATTTTTATCAGAAGGATGTAATCTAGTCTTTCTTGCCCACTTTGGAGAGGGAAAGGCCTTTTCTCTCCGCTCTCTGCTCATCTGGCATTCAGCCAACTACTTCGGAGGGCAGCTTCGTCCCCATATAACTCTTAAATCATTTTTCAAGTCTTAAAGTCCTTATTATCTCCTTTAAAACAATTAGGTAGAATATATATATATATATCCGCCGCAAGATTTATTTATTCAATCTGCCGGCCTCTGGCAGCCAGCCCAGACTTCTTTATCTGCTTTATACGCTGTTTGCGTTAACCTCCCCACACCAGTGCAGCGTTGCTTCCAATTTATAAATTTGTTTTATAACTTACAGTCCGTGCAGTCGAAGATAGGAATTTTTCTTTTTATTTTCAATGCTCCGGGAGATCTGAAAATGTCTACCGTTCACTCCATAGCTGAAGCCATGCCCCCAGACTGCAACAGACTTCAGTCTGTGCATCATTATTTTCTTATAGTTTCCTTGCAGATATACAATTATTAATGTGAAGCTGATCTTGTGAAAGTAGCATATGTGAGCAGAATTCATTTCCTGAAGTAGTTCAGGACTGGCCCAGTCTTATCCTGAGGTGCCACTCTTATCTTTTGAAATACTTCTACCTCTGCACTTCCTTTGGCTCACCAAATAGGAATCTTCTTCCCTATTCCAGGATTCTAACTAGGGACATCTGGATTTTGTGAAATAATCCCTTGTGTGTTTTGTGGATTGTGCAGTGTCATTTGTTCCAGCATCCATTCACAGATGGCTATGGTCCCCCCACACCCCATTATGTGGAAAAATACACAAATCATTCCATAAGAAAGCTTGCAACAATTTACATAATTTATGTTAGTATGTAACATTCAACATATTGCCCCTCATTCCACTTGATTTCCCCCCTGTATATTTTTGACCATGACATATGCAGAAACTTGAAATGAATTTGCAAAAATGTTGGGAAATTAAAAAAGAATATTCAGACCCCAAGTGGTCAGTCCGGAGCAGATTCCGCAGGTTGTATTCGTACAGATCCAAACTCATTTTAGTCCATCTCAAATTTCTCCATCATCCCTAATTCTATCTCCATGTGTTTAACATCACATTACAAGAGAAATACCACACATGTGTGCCTCACCCCTGTCATGGCATCCCCTGCTGGCCCCACTGACACATTATCAACATGTTGCAGGAAGTCAGCAGTGGGGGGAGATCTGTCAGTTGTGCCTAGCTGCAAACTTTCTGGGTTCCAGGTCATGGGGACAAGTCTAAACCTGTTTGGTAGGCTGCCCTTCTGGTGGACACATATCAATACATCAGCAGTGGAGGGCTAGAATGGATAGTACCACTCTCTGTCCATATAATGTTACTTGTGTGGAGTTGGAATGTTTGAATAAGTCATTCCAGTCAAGTCGTGAATGATCAAGACAACATGAGCTCTGGTCTTAGGAACATAGGGGGGAAAATCAATGTATGTCCTACTTAGAGTAGACCCAATAAAATGAATGGGGCTTAAATTAGTCATGACTAAATCAAGTCACATTAATTTTAATGAGCTTACTCAAAGTAGGACGTACATTGGATTTTACCTATAGTTCATTATCTGACCTTTTTTTAATTTGCTTTCAGCGGACTCTTTTACACTGTTTTGCTATTTTAATGTGATGGGGAACAACTCATGGAAAGCCATCAACCTGCAGGAGAGGGAGGCCTGCTGCCAGAGGAGGAGGAGAGGAGTGTGCCTGCCTGCCTGCCTGCCTCCTGGCCTCGCTGCTACCACCACCACCACCAGCCTCTAGAGGATTTCAGCCTGGCAGACTGCCACTCTTTGCAGGACCAGGCTCCCAGGTACTGAGCCAGCTGCTGTGGACAATTACATCAGTCCCCCTCCCTTCCTGGGAGGGATATTTAAGCTGCTGGCTGAGGGGGCCTGGGAAAGCCATCAACCTGCAGGAGAGGGAGGCCTGCTGCCAGAGGAGGAGGAGAGGAGTGTGCCTGCCTGCCTGCCTGCCTCCTGGCCTCGCTGCTACCACCACCACCACCAGCCTCTAGAGGATTTCAGCCTGGCAGACTGCCACTCTTTGCAGGACCAGGCTCCCAGGTACTGAGCCAGCTGCTGTGGACAATTACATCAGTCCCCCTCCCTTCCTGGGAGGGATATTTAAGCTGCTGGCTGAGGGGGCCTGGGAAAGCCATCAACCTGCAGGAGAGGGAGGCCTGCTGCCAGAGGAGGAGGAGAGGAGTGTGCCTGCCTGCCTGCCTGTCTGTCTGCCTGCCTCCTGGCCTCGCTGCTACCACCACCACCACCAGCCTCTAGAGGATTTCAGCCTGGCAGACTGCCACTCCTTGCAGGACCAGGCTCCCAGGTACTGAGCCAGCTGCTGTGGACAATTACATCAGTCCCCCTCCCTTCCTGGGAGGGATATTTAAGCTGCTGGCTGAGGGGGCCTGGGAAAGCCATCAACCTGCAGGAGAGGGAGGCCTGCTGCCAGAGGAGGAGGAGAGGAGTGTGCCTGCCTGCCTGCCTGCCTGCCTCCTGGCCTCGCTGCTACCACCACCACCACCAGCCTCTAGAGGATTTCAGCCTGGCAGACTGCCACTCTTTGCAGGACCAGGCTCCCAGGTACTGAGCCAGCTGCTGTGGACAATTACATCAGTCCCCCTCCCTTCCTGGGAGGGATATTTAAGCTGCTGGCTGAGGGGGCCTGGGAAAGCCATCAACCTGCAGGAGAGGGAGGGCTGCTGCCAGACGAGGAGGAGAGGAGTGTGCCTGCCTGCCGGCTTTCTGTTTTGTCTTCGGTTTTTTTTTTGTTTTTTTTTTTTTTTTTACCCTTTCCCCAGGCTTGAGCTATGTGCCTGGGAGGGAGGATACAGGGCCAGGTGAGGGGATCTGAGGGGAGCACAATCAGGGTAGTGACGGGTAGAGGGAGATATGGCGTTGTGAGGAGGACTTGCCAGGTTAGGGAAACAAGGCCCAGACAGTTAATGGCTGTGCCTTGTTCCAGTCCCCCTCACACCCACAGGCTTGTTGGTTGCCTTATCAGCCAGCCCTCAGGCCTCCGGGTGCTGCTTTTAAATGCCAGATCAGTGCAAAATAAGATCTCCCTCATCCACGATTTAATTGTGGATGAGGCAGCCGATCTGGCATGTATAACCGAGACCTGGGTGGGAGAGCAGGGAGGAGTTAGTCTCTCCCAGTTATGCCCACCGGGGTACTTGGTTCAGCATCAGGGTAGACTTGAGGGCCGGGGAGGGGGGGTTGCTGTGGTCTATAGGAATTCCATCCCCCTCTGTGGGCTCCCTGTCCATGCGACTACTGGTCTGGAGTGTTTGCACCTTGTGTTGGGCCAACGGGACAGATTAGGGATTCTGTTGGTGTACCGCCCACCCCGCTGCTCAACAGACTCCCTAGCTGAGCTGACAGAGGTGGTCTCTGGTGTACTGTTGAGGTCCCCCAGACTCTTGGTTCTGGGGGATGTCAACATTCATGCCGAGGGCACTTTATCTGGGGCAGCTCAGGATTTCATGGTTTCCATGACAACCATGGGACTGTCCCAACATACCATCGGCCCAACGCATGTAGCAGGGCATACTCTAGACCTGGTTTTTTCAACTGGACATGGAGATGGGGATCTGAAAGTGGGGAACTTTACATCAACCCCTCTGTCATGGTCAGATCACCACCTGCTGAGGTTTAGACTTACAGTGGCTTCTCCCCTCTGCAAGGGTGGGGGACCCATTAAGATGGTCCGCCCCCGGAGGCTAATGGATCCAGATGGTTTCCAGAGGGCTCTGGGGAGTTTTCCGGCTGATAGGGCTGGCTCTCCTGTCGAAACCCTGGTCGATCTGTGGAATGCAGAAATGACCCGGGCAGTTGACACGATTGCTCCTGAGCGCCCTCTCCTGTGTAGAGCTCGAACGGCTCCGTGGTATACCCCAGAGCTGAGAGTGATGAAACAAAACAGGAGACGGCTTGAGGGCAGATGGAGACAAACTCCTGATGGATGCAATCAAACACTGGTAAGTGCTTATGGTAAGCTGTATTCAGGGGCAGTGAGGGCAGCAAAAAAACAATACTTTGCTGCCACTATTCAATCATCAACCTGCCGCCCAGCGGAGCTTTTCAGAGTTGTCCAGGGGCTTTTACATGCTGGCCCCAAGGACATGGTAGAACCATCTAAGGCCCACTGTAATACATTTGCTGGGCACTTCCAGAATAAAATCTCTGGCATCCGTCAGGACTTAGACTCCAGTGTTATAGCAGATGAATCTAGTGAGGTATCCAGAGCACAGGCTTGTCCTGTTTTCTTGGATGAGTTTCAGTTGGTGCAGCTCGAGGATGTTGACAAGGTGCTTGGACAGGTTCGTGCAACCACTTCCATATTGGATCCTTGCCCCTCTTGGCTAATAAAAGCTAGCAGGGATGGAACAACTGGCTGGGCCAGGGAAGTGATTAATGCCTCTTTGCAAGAGGGAGTGGTCCCAGGCCTCCTGAAAGAGGCGGCAGTGAGACCACTCCTAAAGAAATCTTCCCTGGACCCTGAAAATCTTAATAACTACAGGCCAGTAGCAAATGTTCCATTCCTGGGCAAGGTCCTGGAGCGGGTGGTTGCGAGCCAGCTCCAGGCACTCTTGGATGAGACTGATTATCTGGATCCATTTCAGTCGGGTTTCAGGCCTGGTTTTGGTACGGAAACAGCCTTGGTCGCCCTGTATGATGACCTATGTCGGGAGAAAGACAGGGGGAGTGTGACTCTGTTGATTCTCCTTGATCTCTCAGCGGCTTTCGATACCATCGACCATGGTATCCTTCTGGGACGACTGGCTGAGTTGGGAGTGGGAGGCACTGCATTGCAGTGGTTCCGCTCCTACTTGGTGGGTCGGCTCCAGAAGGTGGTGCTTGGGGAACATTGCTCGGCCCCGTGGATTCTCCAGTATGGGGTTCCGCAGGGGTCAGTTTTGTCCCCCATGCTGTTCAATATCTACATGAAACCGTTGAGTGCAGTCATCCGGAGTTTTGGAGTGCGTTGTCATCAGTACGCTGATGACACGCAGCTCTATTTCTCCTTTTCATCTTCATCAGGTGAGGCTGTGGATGTGCTGAACCAGTGCCTGGCTGCGACAATGGACTGGATGAGGGCTAATAAACTGAATCTCAATCCAGACAAGACTGAGACGCTGTTGGTGGGTGGTTCCGCTGACCGGATGGAGGGTGTTCAACCTGTTCTGGATGGGGTTGCACTCCCCTTGAAGGAGCGGGTTCGTAGCTTGGGGGTTCTCCTAGAACCATCTCTGTCACTTGAGGCGCAGGTGGCCTCAGTGGCACGGAGTGCCTTCTACCAACTTCGGTTGGTGGCCCAGCTACGTCCCTATCTGGACAGGGATAACCTGGCTTCAGTTGTCCATGCTCTGGTAACCTCCAAGTTAGATTACTGCAATGCACTCTACGTGGGGCTGCCTTTGAAGGTGGTCCGGAAGCTGCAGCTTGTGCAAAATGCAGCGGCCAGATTGATAACTGGAACCAGTAGGTTCGAACGTATAAGACCTACTCTGGCCCGCTTGCATTGGCTGCCTGTATGTTTCCGAGCCCGGTTCAAGGTGCTGGTTTTAACCTATAAAGCCTTACACGGCTTGGGACCACAATACCTGATGGAACGCCTTTCCCGACATGAACCTACCCGAACACTACGTTCAACATCTAAGGCCCTCCTCCGAGTGCCTCCTCCGAGGGAAGCTCGGAGGTCGGCAACAAGAGAGAGGGCCTTCTCTGTGGTGGCTCCCCAATTGTGGAACGATCTCCCTGACGGGGCCCGCCTGGCGCCAACATTGTTATCTTTTCGGCGCCAGGTCAAGACTTTCCTCTTCTCTCAGGCATTTGGCAATATCTGAGGAGCCTGGGGTTGTTTTGTTTTGTTTTTGTAGTTTTTTTGAAGTGTTCAAGTGGTTTTTAAATGTACAGATTGTGTGTATGTTGTATGTTTTTGCTGTTTTAATTTTTGTATATTGTTTTTAATTGTTTTTAATCCTATGTAAACCGCCCAGAGAGCTTCGGCTATGGGGCGGTATACAAATGTAATAAATAAATAAATAAATATTGTTCTATTAGATTGCTCGGATGCTTCAATCTCCTATCACTTCTTTGCATCTGCAGTTTGTAAAACGTTCTAATCATGGCATTCAAAGTCAGACTAGTTTGGTAATTAGACACAGTTTTTTAAATATATATATATATATATTATTTTTTGCATGGATACCTTTTCAAACTATGTCACAATTGAGATAATAATAAATTTGTCCCAAGGGCTTCTGTGGGAAATGTGTCTGCTTATGCAGTATTCATCTGGCTAAAGCAGACCCAATGTTTAACCTGTAAGTACAGTATGGCCTTCATCTTTCATAGTACACTGACTACTTAATGTGTCTGGGGCCTGTAGAGGCAAATCTATTGGTTTTCCAAGGTTTGCCTGTTAGCTTTAAGGGGTAATAGATTTGACTGCTATTCCACTAGTCAATGAAACAATCTTGGTTATGCCATTTTGTTCATGAAACTCAACTATCTAACTATTATGAAATAAAGGTTAAAAGCTCACCATCTTTTCATTATGCTTGCATTAAATTCCTGCTACCACATCACATATCAAGATTAGACAGTCTAATATTATTTTATAGCTCTGTCTGTAAAGTGCCCTGTGATGCATAACAATGAAAAATGCTGCAGAATAACTTTGGGGTAAAAACAGGAAACAAAAGCTTTAAACAAAAGGATTCTATTTTATTTTATTTTTAAATGGCATTTCTTTTAAACTGCACTCAAAAATCCTTGCTGACTTAAGTAAAGTTTAATAGACAAAATTGTTTGATTTTATTTACTTAATTGTAAATTGGCAAAATGCTATAGATTAATTATTTTTACTTGTTCCTTTTTGATGGTCCATGGACAGATGACGTTTGGATCACAGAAGTGCAGAAGGAGATATACATTCTGGCACCGGAGAGTGATAGTCTGGGTAATAGCCTACCAGCAATTAGGCCATTAACCAGTCTATCAGTCTACAATTTTTCAGGGAAGAAGCTCTAAGTGAATCATAGACCATATGTTTTATCTTTGGAAGGTCAATAAGTAAAAATACATTCTTAAGTAGGTACTGGGAAGCAGAGATGGAGGTTTCTTCTCTGGTTAAACATGAGGAAAATGAAGAAAGCCAAAAGAAGTTCAGTGAGACTACCTAAGTTCTCAAGGAGGTTTAATAGATCCTTAAAGTTGGTTTTGCTTTTAAGAGAAATGTAAAAACTCTGCAATCTGTGCTCACACAAATGAAGACCCACAAAGAAACCATATACCTGCCCTCCAGATGTTTTGGTCTACAACTCCCAGCATGCCTGGCCATTGACCAGGCTAGCTAGGGCAGATGGGAGTTGAAAACCAAAACATCTGAAATGCATTAGGGCCATATCTACACCTTGTGTCAAACCATTATGAATGTGGAATAAAAAGTAGGATATAACTAAGCTGTACAAGACTCAGATTCGGATTCGGTCATCCAAGGCTTTGGTGTCCATTTTACAGAGTGGCCGCATCATCCAACACAGCCCTTGTATCCACAGCCCTCACTGCTGCTGAACCTGGAGGATCGCCCACTCAGTTGCATGTTTGGGGCCATGTGAGACCAGGAGCAGCATCAAAGGAGCATCAGCGAGGGGCAGCATTGGAGGAGTGGACAGAAGTGGCTCTCAGGGGACGCCAGCTGCTGTGGGGCACTCGTGTACCCTGTGGCAATTTATGCAGGGTCTCGCATGGCCCCGATCATGTGGCTAGGTGGGCGATCTTCCAGGATCAGCGGCGGTGAGGCCATGAGTGCATTATTGCTTCTGGAGCCTGATACGTCCACCCTCCCAGCCAAGGCATGCTGGGAATTGTAGGCATTTCATGGGTGGATGCAAGAGTTGTGCTGGATGAGGTGGCTACTCTGTGAAATGGTCACCAAAGCCTCAGACTTCCGCAGCCAAATCTGACACTTGCACAGCCTTAGATATAACACTATGAAAGCGGTATATGGAATGTGGATTGTGACCCAACAGTTATCGGTGCACTTCTATACCACTATAAAGCAGCAGTGTAGATCCAGCCTTCATTGGAAAAAGCTGCCATATACAAAGGGTTGTATTCAGATGTGTTGGACCACCAGGGGGAGGGAACTGGGGGCAGAACAGATTTTTCCGTCTCCCTGCAGCCTCTTATCCCCCCCCCCCAAATCTGCTCCAGAAGGTTGGGGGACTCACCAGAGCAGATTTGGAACAGAGGCAGGCAGCTACGGGGTCAAGGTCAGGATGTGAGCAAATCCAGTGGCTTCTTCTGGGAACTGTATATCATAATCACATTCATACACTTCATCCATATACCGGCGGCAAATTATTTCCTGTGCAAAATAATTAGCCTTCAATGATATGATCTAGCATTCTATCTCATTCTTCAAATACAGCACGATTTTAGGACAAAAGAAAACAAGGTTGCATGGATCATTTTATTTATACATTAATGAGGAGAGGGCGCAGGGTAATACTGCCAGCTTTGACATCTCATAATTATAACACTTCTCTTCCCTTGAATTTCCTCTTTACATTGAAGGCTGCAAAGAGGAAAAACTAGAAGTTTATTGGGATGGAATAATTTATGTCAAAACCATTCTACCTCATTCACAGACACCAGGCTAAGGCTACGTTGAAACCACAAGCACTGTTCTTTGGCTACTAGGGGGGACTGCAGGACTGTCAATATTATTCTGGTACTCATATCTAAGTACACAATGGCTACCTATTAGAGGCCACATAATGATATGTGACAGATCACCAGAGCAGATCATTGTTCCCTTGAATCATGCATGTTTCTGAAGTGAGTCATCTGAAGGCTACAACTGCCCCTCAGTAACTTTCTTTCTGACATCTTTAAACATTCTGGCTTTGTATCTAGGCAAAGCTTCAATGAAAAACAAAGGTCTGACAGTATTTTGTTTTAAAGATGCTGGATGGAACTTCATCTTATGTTTCCAGTAGAAACTAGCATGGTGCACATTGTATTTTTTTAATCTAAGTTTCAAATTAAAACGGCTTCTCCCCCTAAATCCATCAGGGATCCAAATGTGCCCACAAAATCTCAGTATCTTGAGCAATACGGACAACAAATGCAACCTTTGATCTGCCCTGCTGTGACTGGTCAGGCTCAGTATTGGGGCAAATTAAAGGGCCATCCAAAGACAAGTCAATAAACAGGCAAAGGTCAAGCACAGAGCCCAGCAAAGAGAGGCTCCAAGTAGGAGTAATCAGAAAACAAGCAATGGCAAAAGGCACAGTTTGACCAGGCAAGAGAGAGAATTCCAAGAGAGAGCTGAGGAGGAGTCCTTTACTCTTGAAAGGTCCTCTTTAGCAAGCAGCATCCTAACCTGAATCTTAAAGTAGCGGTGCTCTTGGGAACTAGCTGGTGGTTCAACATCCCTCTCTGCCTCTCAAATAGGTAGATCTGAAAGGCATCACTCCTGAGGAATCAGGACCTTCATGGTAGTCCTGGGCCTGCTCTACACCAGCCATTTATTCCGGGATAATATCAAGGTTGTCACTACAAGGCCATATGACATTCATCTACTCCCACGGTGGTCTGGGGACAACCCCTCAGTTTTCCCGAGATATCGCTGACTGGATTTGTAATGGCTTTTCCAGCTCTTTCATTATACTCCTGAAGTCCGTGGCTGGTGTTGTCCCCCTTGCTGAAGCTGTTGCTGTTCGGCGTGATTTCCCAGCTTGGCAAACAGCCAACTTACTGTCAGGGGCATGCCCAGCAGTTTTGGACGTGTGCAGGAGTGGGTGTCTGCCATTTTCAGCACATTTTTTGATTGGTTATCGGCGCATTTTGGCACCAAGAGTGTGATTTCTTTTTTTGACACAAACATATCTTTGTGCAGCATTGAAAAATCGCTGGACTTTGTTTCCCTCCATGTGTAGCTCCAAATTGGTGTTCCTGCACATCCCTGCCTATTCATATATATATAAAAAAAGCCCCATAGCCACAAGTGGAACCACCATCACGGGACACATGTCCTCCCACAACAGCTCTCCTTTACTTGGGGGAAACTTCCCTTGCGTGTGCAATGATCGTGGAAGCAAGAAACCTTGTGATCACCCCTCCCCCCCTCTCAAAAGGGCTCTAGGTGTAGATGAGCCCCCCAGTGTCCTCTGAGGCAGTTTGGTCTCAGGAGATATCTGGCTCAAAATGTTGAAGCTCATCCTCTGAGGATGAGTCCTCCAGTGGAGGCATGAAAAGCATGGCATGATTCAGTTGTGATATTAATTCTCTTATATTTAAAGGCTGAACTACACATTACATGAAAAACCATGGTGTCCCCAGGATTTTTCTTCTAAAAACAAAAAAGGCAGCTTTGGGAGAGGATGATTGGAAATGGAGAAGCAACAAGGGAGAAAGGAATGCATAACCCTTGTCCCACCCAATGGTTTTCCACTAACATCCCCTCTCCCCAAATCACCCCCTCTGCTGCCTTTACAGTGTTCCAGACTTGTGTTTGCAAAGGTATGAAACCCAATGGAGTTAGGGGAGTACATTTGAAAAGGAGACAGTTGCAGCAGGAAATTGTCGATTAAGGAAAGATTAAACACATACACAGGCCCCATTCACATGTGTGAGGACAGGGGTGTTTGGGGGAATTATGGAGCAGGAAAGGATAATGAAGGACTGTGAGTGGGCCTGCCAGATGACCGCAGAACCATGTGGAGCTACATGGTGCCGATTCCCACCCTTCCACCATCGCCCCTCCCTCCATACTTAGGGCACATACCTCTGTGTGGTTTATTGCACATCCCAGTCTCCTCCATGGTGCAGGAGGGACTCTCCATTTCAATAATAATAATAATAATAATAAAGTTTAAAAATAGCCTCACGACCATAGAGAAAGTCTGTGGCAGCAGGAGCAATACTTGTGGAATACCCTCCTCTTGGAGGCCTGACTGGCACCAACACTGGCTTTATTTCGGCGCCAAGTTAAAACATGGCTTTTTATCAAAGCCTTCGAGGGCTAACAGGTTACACATAGTTTTAATTGTTTTAATTGTTTTATTGCTTTTATTTAGTTTTTACCGGTTTTAATTTGTTAACAATTTAAATTTGTTAACGATTTAATACATTTTTAGCAGTGTAAATTATTTGTTTATATTGTTTTGATTTTACCTGAGATCCCAATGATAATAGGGCAGAATACAAATGTTTTAATAAATATTAGGGGTGTGCACGGACCCCCCGGATCAGATTGGGACTGGATCGGGACCTCCAATTTTGTTCTGGATCAGATCGGACCCAATCCCAATCTGAAAATCGGATGTCCAATTTTCGGATCAGCCGCCATTTTTCCCCATAGACTTGCATTGGGGGACAGAAAGCTTCCCCCAATGCAAGTCTATGGGGGAAAATGGCAGCAGGGGGTGAGTGGGGGCCTAACTCCCTCCTCCCTGTCCCTCCCCCCTTGCGCTTCTTACCTGCAGGGGCCTTCTGCTCCCGTCCGCTGGCGCCCGCGGGCGCCAGCGGATGGCAGCAGACGACCCCGGCAGGTAAGTGGGAGCCCCCTCCCTCCTCCTCCTCACGATCCTCTTTACCTGCGGGCCCGTCTGCTGCCATCCGCTGCCGCCTGGGTGGCAGCAGATGGCAGCAGAGGGGCTCTGGCAGGGAAGCCCCCCCGGCGATCCTCCTTACCTGCGGGGCCATCCGCCGCCTTTACCTGCGTAAATCTACTGAGCACTAGGCTTCGTAGCCTAGTCCTCAGTAGAGCGCCAAGTAATGATGTCATCACCTAGCACTCTACTGAGAACTAGGCCGCAAAGCCTAGAGCTCAATAGATCTATGCAAGTGAAGGCGATGGATGACCCCGCAGGTAAGTGGCCCCCCTCCCTCCTCCCTCCTCGTGATCCTCCTTACCTGCCGGGGCCCCTCTGCTGCCATCTGCTGACGCCCGGGCAGCAGTGGATGGCAGCGGAGGGGCCCGGGCAGGTAAGCCCCCCCAGCGATCCTCCTTCCCTGTGGGGCCATCCGCCGCCTTCACCTGCGTAGATCTACTAAGCACTAGGCTTCGCGGCCTAGTCCTCAGTAGAGCGCCAGGTGATGACATCATCACCTGGCGCTCTACTGAGGACTAGGCCGTGAATCCTAGTGCTCAGTTGATTTATGGCAGGTGAAGATGGCGGACACCCCTGCAGGTAAGTGAGGGGGTGCCCTCCCTGCTCCCTCCTTGCGATCCTCCTTACTTGCCGCACCATCTGCTGGCACCCGCGGATGGCAGCGGATGGCCCCGGCTGGTAAGCCCCCCCTTAGCACTCCTCCTTACCTGTGGGGCAGTCCGCTGCCATCCACTGGTGCCTGCTGACGCCCACAGATGGCAGCGAACCACCCTGGAAGGTAAGCCCCCTCCTCCCCCTCACGCTCCTTACATGCCAGGGCCGTCTGCTGCGGACGGCCCCAGCAGGTAAGCCCCCTCCCTGCATTCACGCTCCTTACCAGCTGGGGCCGTCCGTGGATGGCCCCAGCAGGTGAGGGGTGCGAGTGGGGGGAGGGGGGCCGATCCTACAATCCAACACGATCCGGATCAGGTCTTTTTCGGATCGGATCGGATCGGATTGAATCAGCCGATCTAGGTGCTGGGGATCAGATCAGATAATTTTATCCGATTTCCCCTGGATCGAGTCCGGATCGTGGATTGGACCTGATCCATTGCACACCCCTAATAAATATAAATAATAATTTTAGCCACTGGGGAGCTCACCACATACCATGGTAAGCCACCCTGATGGGATGGTAGTGGTTTTCTCACCCACCCACCCACCCACCCACCCATACAACACGCTAAGCCAAACATGGTTCAGTCAAACCCCTTAACTGTAGAGGCTTAGCATGACATCTGAACAGCCCCACTCACTCTTCTTCCCTATTGCAAGCTAGCTTTCCTTAGAAGAAGGAATCATTGGTATTTGTGTGTGTTTTAATTCTATGTATTTGCACAATGTAGTCTGGCCTTAAAATAAAATGACCTGCGACAAATACTTGCCCCAGAAGTCTTTGTATCTTGTATCTTGTATCTTGAAATCCTCCTGCATCAATCTGCATAATATACTACCTTGCAAATATATATACAAATACTTACTTATTTATAACATTTGTATACCGCTTCATATCTAAAACAGATTCCAGAGCAGGGTTGGAGAATGTGTGGCCCTCCAGATGTTGTCTGTCTGCAATTACCATCAACCCCTACTATTGGCTCTGCTGGATATGGGTGCTGGGAACTGAAGTGCAACAAAATTTGACGAGCCACATGTCCCCAACTTTGCTTTATGAGTATATATAACATTTTACCAACCATTCATCCACATGTTGAAGATTTTACCCTCATTGCCAAAATCAGAATATTTAATTACGGTATGGATTTATTGATACATCATAGTTCCCATGAGGAGGAAGATATATCTCTATGTATCTATCTGTCTATCTATCTATCTATCTATCTATCTATCTATATCTATCATCTATCTATCTATCTATCTATCTATACCAAGAGTTTTTTCTATAACATCACAAATGAAAGCAATGAGTTAAAATATGCTGCACACAAAACTCAGTACCCTGGAGATGAGAATACGGAGAACATAAGATCTGAGTTATGACTCAATTTGTGAAAGACAGAAAGAACTAAAATAAACTTGGCTATTTTTCCTTGTCTCTTTGGAAAGACTTGTTCTTAAGAAAAGAATCTTCTCCCCTTTCAATCAACTCCAAAGTTGAAAATAAATGTAAAAGTCTTGTTTTAAAAAGGAAAAACAAAACTTTACAAATTTTGAGATTTGATGTCATTGAGGATTAAATCTTTCTAAACAAGAATGGTTCAATACTTAAATATATAAGCATTTTATAGTGTATCTATATTGATTTGAATTTTGGGTGACCTTTCATTTTGGTACACTCCTAATTTTTAGGAGGGGGAATCTTGTAAAATTCCACACACTGTTTTTCAATCCTCAAGAGCTTCTTTTCTAGCTCTTCAGAAAAACAACAACGTAAAACTTCCTTTAAAGGGCAAACATGTAAGGAGGCTCTTTTCCCCTTAAAGATGATCGCTAAGCCACTAAGGGCACAATCCTACGCATGCTTAGACAGTAAGAAGTCTTACAACTCCCAGTATTCTGCAGCCAGGATAAAAATGTCCGCACTTGAGTCAACAATTCTATTTGATTGAATCCCATTAAAGTGTCATGTAACAATATAAGTTAGTTAAAGTAATTATACAGTGAGAGACTGCTGCATTGTTGGGTAAGCCAAGCCCTATTCAGACTTTGCCCCCCTCTTCCGCCAGTATAACAACATTAGGTACTATGAAGGGCTGGTGTAACCCACATTCTCTCAACCACGCTGATATGGCTATAATAATAGTGAATTGCATAGGTAGGGTATTTTTTAAAATATATTTCAAGTTATTTTATTTCTATTTATTTTTTGCATGAAATAAGATGTATTTGCTACTAGCTTTTGTTTGGGGATGGAGATGGTGCTGCTACATCACAGCTACATTGACATTCTGGCTTGCTTAGTTATTTTCTATGAACAGCAATCACATTTCTATCAGGGAAGAACACAAAAAAAAGTGGTGGCTAAAAAATGAACCAGGAAATTATTCTCCAGGTGTATCATTCCAGTCATGTTTTGATGGCTTGTACTGGTCCTGTAAATGTCAGTCATAGCTGTGGCTTCACTCACTGGCTAAAAAGACTGAAAGGTAAGGATGGGCTTTTTCTAACAAAACAATCGGGCATAATAGTGCTTGCGCATTTACTCTCGAATCTTGGGTTCTACAAAACTTAGCAAATTGCTTTTTTCCTTTTTAATTCCCACTGGGAATCTAGCCCAACTAAAGGTACAATTAATGGTGCAAACAGGTACCATTAGAAAATGTTATTTATTTATTGTATTTCTGTACTGCCCAATAGCCAAAGCTTTCTGGGCGGTTCACAAAAAAAATTAAACCATAAAACACAATTTAAAATATAAAACTTAAACCACATTATGAAACACAATATAAAAGTACAACCAGAATAAAACTGAACAGCAATGTAGAGACTTAAAATACAGATTCAAAATACAGATTTAAAACAGCAAAATTAAAAGACTAGGATGATAAAATGTTAAGACTGGGAAAATAAAAAAGGTCTTCACCAGGCGTTGAAAAGAATATTATATGGGTGCCAGGCGAACCTCTCTAGGGAGCTCATTCCACAGCCGGGGTGCCACAGCAGAAAAGGCTCTCTTCCTGGTAGCCACCAGCCTCACTTCCTTTGGCATGGCCTTACAGAGAAGAATCCCTGAAGATGATCTTAGGGACTGGGCAGGTACATATGGGAGAAGGCGTTCCTTCAGATAACCTGGCCTCAAGTCATTTAAAGCTTTGAATGTTCATACCAGCACTTTGAATTGGGCCCAGACCTGGACTGGCAGGCAGGGAAGCTGGAAAAGTACTGGCCTAATTTGGTCTCATTGGTCGATCCCTGTTAACAAACTTGCTGCCATGCTTTGTACTAGGGGTGTGCACGGACCTCCCGGATCAGATCGGGAACTGGATCGGGACCTCCGAGATTGTCCTGGATCATTCAGGACAAAATCGGAGGTCCCTCGGATCAGATCGGACCCGATCCCGATCCAAAAATCAGACATCCGATTTTTGGATTGGCCGCCATTTTTGTTTTCCCCATAGACTTGCATTGGGGGAAAGAAAGCTATCCTCCAATGCAGGTCTATGGGGAAAAAAATGGTGGCGGGTGGGTGAGGGGGACCTAACTCCCTCCTTCCCCCTCATGGTTCTTACCTCCCGGGGTCATCCGCTGTGGACGGCCCTGGCAGGTAAGCCCTCTCCCCCGCGTTCCTTACCCCCTGGGGCTGTCCGCTTCCATCTGCTGGCACCCACGGGCACCAGTGGATGAAAGCGGACGGCCCCGGGGGGTAAACCCCCTCCCCCTGCTTACCTGCCGGGGCCGTCCACTCCCCTCCACCGCTGGCTGCTACTGCGAGCAGGCTTCATGGCCTGCCCCTAGGTAGCGCACCAGGTGATGTGGCACGCTACTCAGGGGCAGGCCGCGTGTCATCACCTGGCATGCTACTCGGGCAGACTGCGAAGCCTACTCACAGTAGCGGCCAGCGGCGGAGGGGAGCAGACAGCCCCGGCAGGTAAGCGGGTCATGGGCCCCCCTCCCCCCCTGCTTACCTTCCAGGGATGTCCGCTCCCCTCCGTCGCTGGCCGCTACTGCGAGCAGGCTTCGCAGCCTGCCCCTAGGTAGCGCGCCAGGTGATGTCATCACCTGGCACGCTACTCAGGAGCAGGCCGCGAAGCCTGCTTGCAGTAGCGGCCAGCGGTGGAGGGGAGCGGACGTCCCCAGAAGGTAAGTGGGCCCCCCTCCCTCCCTCCCTCCTCCTCCCCATGATCCTCACCTGGCCGGGCTGTCTGCTTCCATCAGCGGGCGCCTGCTGGCGCCCGTTGATGGAAGTGGACAGCCCCACCAGGGAAGCCCCCCCTCGCTGTCCACTTCCATCAGCAGGCGCCCGCTGGCACCCGCCAATGGAAGCGGCGGCAGGTGCCAGCAGGCGCCCACTGATCCTCTGATCCATTCTGATCTGGATCAGGTTCTTTCCGGATCAGATTGGATTGGATCGAACGATCCAGCGGGGTGATCGGAAATCGAATAATTGTATCCGATTTCACCTGGATTGGATCCGGATCGTGAATTGGACCCGATCCAGTGCACACCCCTACTTTGTACCATCTGAAGTTTCCAGACCATTTTCCAGCCCCACATATAATGCATTGCAGTAGCCAACCACCACAGTGTTGGTTGAAAAAAGAGTGGATGAAATAGAATAGTTAAGGATGATTGTGACCAGAGGCTGAGTAGGTGAGAACTTGAGTGAAGGATGTGTGAAGGAAGAGGTTCAGGGGGAACACATCAGGAAATAGGCAGCTGAAGAAAGAAAAGTTCAAGGTGAAAAGTGAAATGGAGGAAAATCTCCTAGAAGGCCTAGGACAGGTCCAATAGTCAGGGATCATGGAAGTTCTTCACCAAAATATTTGGAGGGTACCAAGTTGCCTGCTCCTGGTCTAGGGGTTGGCCTTGGCAGGGAAGGGATGGGCTAACAAGGTAGTTTTGAAGACTGGTAACTATGGCCTAGGCATCCAAAGGGAAAGAGACTCCTAACATTCATTTTTTTATATTTAGTTGAAGTAATCAGGCCAATTGTTGCCTAGAGATAGTAATCTGAGATAGTAATCTATCATAGTACTAACTGAATGAAAGTTTGCTAGGGCTGTGGTATTTTTAGATCTTTTTCTTCTTGGATATAAAAAACCTTAGTCATTCAGGTTGAAATCTACTCTTGGTATATGAACCTTTGGCCTGTCAGTCATTAACCTCAATTTTAAAGGTAGGCCCTAATATTATGAATAATTATCTTAATGAAATTATGGCAGAGCATAGCAAAAGTGCACCCAGGCAAAAGAACACCAAGAGCACTCAAAGGCATTGTTTCATCACAGCTCCTCGCCTATTTGCCAACGTTATCTTTGCATGTGTTATTTTGTAAAATAAATAACTTGCCATGGACTTTTGCAGGTAATTTGTGTTGACCTACCAGCTGTGAATAACCATTTAATGCCTGCGGTGTGGGAGTGGGTTTTTCTCCAACTGAGCATATGTAGCAGGAATAAGCATAATGTGGTCATTATCTAGAGTGATTTGGGGTGGTGGTAATACTTGTAACTGGGAGCATAAACACAAAACAATCATCTAAAGCTTAATTACTGAGGTTGGATGGCTGTTGTAACTTTCAAAACTAACTTTTTCATTGTATTTCTTCTATACATACCATATATAGAGGGGGATAGATTTGCCCATTTATAACATGGGGTTATTATTATATGCTATATACTATAGAGGGGATACAATTATGGTCTTTATACAATTATGAAGCACAAGTACATTTTTGTCTCGCCTAAGATAAATAGGGGTTTTAAAATGACATACTTTACCCTATAAAATTGAACATGATTTACACTAATTAAATTAATAGTCTCTAAGTTGTGGAAGGCTTACTACTACTACTAATAATAATAATAATAATGTGGAAGACTTACTCCTACTACTAATGGGGAGCACCCATTATCAACTTTGGTTGGTACACCAACTATACCCATTCCTGGATAGGGATAGCCTACCATGGTCATTCATGCACTGGTACCCTCACAATTAGACTACTGTAATGCACTTTGTGTGGGGCTATCCATGTGTGTGGTTCGGAAGCTGCAGCTAGTGCAGCTAGGGTACTCATGGGGACACCTAACTCTGTTCATATAATGCCTGTATTAAAAGAACTGCACTGGCTGCCTGTTAGCTACTGAGTCAAATACAAGGTTATGCTATTATCCTACAAAGCTCTAAAAAACTTGGGACCAGCATACCTAGCAGACCACCTTCCCTCATATATACCTGGATGACAACTACTATAGAGGAGGCCCTATGAGCCATTCCAAGATGCATGGAATGCTGCCATGAAGAATCACAGTGGCGGGCCTTCTCTGTAGTGGCACCCACCCTCTGAAAAACCCTCCCTCGTGCAGATCGGGAGGCAAAAAATGTAACATCTTTTAAACGCCTCCTGAAGACATAACTTTTTACACCGACTTTCCTGGTTTTTAATGTAGCTGGTTTTATATTGCCTTTTTAACTTTTTAACGTTTTAAATTTATACTTGTTATATTTTATGGTTTTTAATTGTGCACTGCCCAGAAAACTTTGGCTGATGGGCAGTATAAAAATGTAATAAATAAAATAATAAAATAAAATAAAATAAATATGTACAGATTCCTCTAATCTGCTGCTATGTTACTGGTTGTTCCATACATGAAATAAGCACTTGGGCTACGGATGGACCGATCAGTCTTTTTCTGCTTGATGCAGTTTCACATGTGTTCATTCATCTATCCATTCATTCATATATCTAGTCTATCACATTTCTGCATTGAGATGCATATTTTTTTAAAAAAATCTACATAAAAAATAGTACTTACATGTATTTATTTAACTATTTATTTATTACATTTCTATACCTCCCAATAGCCAACGCTCTCTGGGTGGTTCACAAAAATTAAAACCATAAAACACAGCACGATGAAGTATAATATAAATGTGCAAAACAGCAGTATAAAATGAAAATAATAACCAAATAAAAGCAATCAATAGTGCAAAGATTTAAAATACAGTAACATATTTAAAACAACAGAAACTGAAAGACTAGAATGCCTGGGAAAATGAGAAGGAGCACAATGGAGGTGCCCAGTGAGCTCCTCTGGGAAGCTCATTCCACAACTGGAGTGCCACAACAGACAAGACTGTCCTCTAAGTAGCCATCCACCTCTCTAGCTTTGGCAGGGGGTCTGGGAAAAGGATTGCTGAAGGTAATCAGAGGGTCCAGGCAGGTATATATGGAAGGAGATGATCTTTCAGATAACCTAACCCTAGGCCATTTGGGGCTTTGAATATTAATACCAACGCTTTGACTAGGGCTCAGAAATGGACTGGCAACATTTGCATTTCTTTTGCATTTAAATAGATATTCTTGAACCTTTTTGGAGCTGAGAACTACATTGCAAAATTTGGAGAAATTCAAAGTTAGGACAACTGCTTGCTGATCCAAACATCAAGTATGTGCAGATCAGGATGGTTTGCCTCAAAATACAAATTTAATCATGTCCTTGAGCATCCCTAACCTGTGTCCATGTAACCCAGAAAATGACGGCATTGGCTGGCTTCTATAAAGCTACAAAGAAGTTGGGCATGCCCAATGGAATGGTTGACTATTTTCTTTTGAATTGTAGATTTTCGTTCCACATTACAACTACTATTGAAACTCTTCTCACTTTCCAGAGAGGTTACCATTCAGCATTTGAGGGTGGACTGGAGGGGTATGCTATTCAAACTTTGGAACTCCCTTGGGCACACAGATCTAGTCATGCAGGTCTTTGGATCGAGGCTACAAAGTGGGTTAATTGTGAAGTGACAGTGAACTGTAATTCTCTGCTTTAGCGTTTCAGTTTGGGGAACGTTCCAAAGTGCATAAATGGCAGTTTTTTTAATTGGGTTCATCCATCCACACACTTAACTGTAATGTATGAGGTTTTGCCTTCTAATCTGTTTTCTGATATTTTAAAACTGAAGAAAGTACTTTCCTTGCTTATTATTAGTTGTCTTCATTTTTGATAGTATCAGAATTTCAGTTTTGGATTTGGGGTTGTTGGTTTTGTGTTTGTGTGTGTGTGTGTGTGCCTAGTATGGATTGTTGTTGAATGCATATTTACTACATACTAGATGTCAAGGTTGGAATAAAGGCATGTGCTTCTTTGCTTAACAATGCATTGTTGGTGCCTGAACATATTCTGACCCTGCTAAAGTTTATGAAAATTCAGGCAACATACTATTGGTTATCTAAAATGAATCTCAGCTTTGCTAATAAGGACTAACCTATTCTTCTTTACTGCTGTTAACTGGCATATGAGAGACCCGTGGGTTCCAATTAGTGCCAGAGACAGATTCAGATAACAGCTTTTTCTTTCATTTTTCAAAGGGATTTTTAAATCAGTTGTAATTGCCCTGGAATGCCTTAAATACACACGTACATAAAAATATACATATATACATTAAGAGCCTCCATTACTTCTTTTTCCCATCATGCCTTTGTGTGTTCTGAGATCAATTGCACTAGACACAGGTCTAATCACAAAAATGCTTCCTCCATTACCACACTGAGTGAATCAAAGTGCAGATATTTTCCCTATTATTATTATTATTATTATTATTATTAATTACACTTATATACCGCCCCAAGCTGAAGCTCTCTGGGCAGTTTACAAAAATTAAAAAGATTGAGCATTAAAAAGATAATATACAAAATTTAAAACCATAAACATAAAACAGCTGTCATTAAAACACTTTAAAACATTTTAACTATTAAGCCTGGCCACAATGTCAATCAAACCTCAACTTGAGCTGTTAAAATGCCTGGGAGAAAAGAAAAGTTTTGACCGGGCGCCGAAAAAATAACAGTGTTGGCGCCAGGCGGGCCTCATTGGCAAGATCATTCCATAATTGAGGGGCCACCACAGAGAAGGCCCTCTCCCTTGTTGCCATCCTCCGAGCTTCCCTCGGAGTAGGCACCCGGGGGAGGACCTTTGATGTTGAGCACAGTGGACGGGTAGGTTCATGTCGGGAAAGACGTTCCATCAGATACATCTTTTTCTACTTCCTTAAATGTAACATCTATTTCCACTGGAATGCTCTCTGTGCCTTGATATTTTACACACCTTCAATTCTGTTTCTTGGTTGGTTCTATTTTATTAGTATGAATATTTATATTGCTCTGCATACTTGATGAATACTTCTATAAACTTTACAAGTTGCAGCTTGTGTTTGGCCATTCTTGGCAATAATCCTTTGCGGTATCCATAGCTGCACTGCGTTGCTACATTTTCATGTTGATGATAAATAAAAGAACTGGAAACAAATGAATGCTCACGGGTGAACAGAGAGCAAAAAAGGACTTCATGAGAAATGCCTAATCTGCTTAATTCCAACGTATGCAGGGGCAACAGTTTGCATTGCTTTGCTCAATAACTCGCTTACAAAATCTTCTACATGAGCTCCGATGATTTGATTCATGTAATGCCATATATCTACCCTTGTTATTCTCTTTCAAAGGTCTCTGGCCAATATTATGTAAGGTTTTTCACCTTTTGCAATAACGTTTTCCTGGTACATTGAGTTGTTGGGAGAGCTTGGCACCTCCACAGAATAATATATCATAATGACCACTGAGATACTTCGACGTTGCACTGTCATATTTCATCGAAAGAGCATCCTTCTCCCACGCTTTCATTTTATCATTGTCAAACAGAAGGAAAAAAATGAGCAGACACGAGCATTATGAGATTTTGGGGAAAGAGGTGGTGTTAAGGCACAACAGTTGATTCTAAAACTTCTAACTAAGCATGTCACAAATATCTGTAGATATCTGTTCCTGCGACAAAACACTTGGATAATTGTAAAATAGTCTATCTTTGAGGGATAAGTATCCCAAATATACTGCAAAATGAAAGCTATTCCTGCTGTTTTCATGGGACCCACATTCAGTTTTATGGGAAAGAGTAGGGCTACACTGTGGGAAAACCTTGATGGGGTGTACTTTCTCCCATTCAATATTGCGAGCCAAGAGTTTTCTAGATCGTGCTGCTTTCATTCAGTATATTAAGTGAACTGGAATGCATTCACTTATATAGGTGCAGTCAGAAAATCCTTGAGCATCTGGTGTTCTTGGAAAGCACGATACATTGACTATCATATGAAATGGGCACCGATTATTCATGCCTCAGACCCACGCCCGGTGAGCCTGGGCGGGGGGAGGCCAATTGCAGGGGGGATGAGAGGACGAGGCGTGGAGGCTGGCCATTGGCCGCCTCCTTATGGTGCCACGGGGGCTAGAGAGGAGGGAGTAGCTATATAAGCGCCTCGCCTCCTCTCAGTCCCCTCTTCGTTTTTGGCTCCCTCCCTCCTTCCTTCCCTCCCTTGTTGACAGTGTGGGGTTGCTGGTTGCCCCTTTGGAGGCCGAGTAGAAATTTTTTGCCCACAATCTATCTTGGTTGTGAGTTTTTTCACCTACTCCATACTGTGAGACAAGTTTGGTGTATTAAATAGGCTGATTTGTTTAATTGGTCACATTTGGTTGGCAGTTAGGTGCAGGCATCTCGAGAGTGGGGAATATTGGTGAGCATTCTCAGGCACCATTGGGGCGATGGGTGGTGCCTGAAGCCTATGGCGGAGAGTCTTGCGGCACCAGCCAGCGGGTTGAAGGTTTACCTTTGAGGCCAACCCTCCTCACCCCCTCGGAGCCTTGCAGCATGGGGGCGGTGACACCAGAAGGCCTCCTTACCCCAAATGGGGAGCCCATGGGGTGGTGGGCTGTCTGGCGCCACTTCATGGGCTATGAACGACTCGCCCAATCCTAGAAATGGCCTTCTTGAGCCATGTGTGAGATGCCTGCTTAGGAATTTACCCCTTTGCAGTTCTTTGAATAAATGTGGCCCATGTTTAAAATCTATATACGTGTGTCGTCTCGTTATTTCTCATCCTCCACTTCCGCAATTTCCCTTTTCCATTGGCCTTGTTCACACATAACACTAAGTCATGGTGTTGTTTGTTGAAATCTGAACCATCCCTCCAAAGAAGCCATGGCATGTTAACCAGATATAACACCCAGATAGATATATGGCTTGTTGTTGCTTTATGAAGTCTAGATTGTTTAAATCATGGTTTGTCATGTTGTCTGAACCTAGAACCATGGCTTATCCCTGGTTTGTTTGTGCTGCTGCCTGCCCTGAAACAGAGGAACCCAGCAAGACCAGACTGAAAATGAAATCCCTCTGAAGGCTGGCAAAATGGACTTGAGAGAAACAAACCAGAAATAGGGAAAACAAGCTATACTTTGTTTGTTCATCTGCTAAAGTAACAAACCATGGATAACATAAACCATGGCTTAGTATTATGTGTGGATGTAGGCATTAACTGCGTCTGATCACTACAGCCCACTGTGGTTAATTTAGGCCCAAATGGGTTTAGTGTGTGAGCTGGGAAACTTTTGAATATTCAAGCCATGACTGTATGTCATCCAAATCTTACAGGGTGGGTTGTTGGTGTGTTAACCACATGAACAACCCACCCTCACCAGGTTCAGATGACACAACTAGCCACAGTTGCAGCCTGAATATTCAAAATGGATGTCAGAACACTGCTTAATCATGCAAACTAGTCCAGTATTTCTTCAGGTCCAGTTGAGCAGTGACATTATAACTCTGCTCTGCTTCTTTTCATAATAACATTTTCCTCAAAAATCTGAAGATTCTAGTTCTCCTACTGAGTTAAGCTAGGGTGACCAGATAAAATCCAGGTCAGGGCTCATGTAACTTTAACAGTTGTAGAGAAAAGGGAATTTCAGCCAGTGTCATTTGTATGCAATTAGTTCCTGGTGAAATTCCTTCTTCATCACAACTGTTGAAGTTGCAGGGGCCCTGCCTTCTTGTGTATATGGTCACTCTAGTATAGTGCCTGCACCTTTAACTGTTGTGATGAAGAGGGAATATCACCAGGAACTAATTGCATACAAATGACACTGGCTGAAATTCCCTTTTCTCTACAACTGTTAAAGTTACACGAGCCCTGACCTGGATTTTATCTGGTCAGCTTAGTTAAGCTGATTTGACAAACCCAGATATCATTCCTCATGCCTGGTTGTCCTTCCTACCCCAACCACTGAGAAATCATGCCCACATATCTTGTTTCATGGGGAATGAAACAGGGACTGAAGCCTTGCATAATTTAAATTTGCCATTGTGTCTGTTGTGCCATGTTCAGTGCCAACCAGAGCAGAAAAGACATAAGAAATGGGAGTTTTTTGGTTTTTACCTCTGCCATAAATTTGAAGACATTGTTGAGTTCTACACTGTGGATGTAAGACCTTGGATACCTCCCCCAGTCTCAGCACAGTTTCTCAGATGTACTGCAAGTTTTTGGCCTGTACAGTAGGCCTCAAAACAACAAGACTAGTTAGAGCTTGAACTCCCGTCATGTTTTGAAGCATTCAAAGCAAAACATCCTGTTGTGCTTAGTGGAACAAAAGCTATTCCATTCTTCTTTTTGGTGAAGACAACAATCTGTCCAAATAGAGCTTGCACAGGTGCCATTGAAATCAATGTGAAAAGTCAGTCATCATGACTAACTTCACTTCCACTGGCTTCAATGGGACAGAAGTGCTACTATGTTAGACTAGAGCAGGAGTGTTGAAACTCCACTCCATGGGCCAAAGCTGACTTTCCAGGGATCCCAAATGGTCATGACTTCTTCCCCTGGCTCTACCCTATTTCCCCCCGACTGCTGATGGTTTGGTTATTTCCTAGCTTTTGCACAGGCTCTGAAAGACTGAAATTGCTCTCTTACAGTCAGTAAGAGCTTTAAACTGAAATGTTCTGGCATTTCGGCCCTGCCTCTTTTGACATCAGTCCCACCAACCCCTAGAATGCAGCCCCCAAGAGCTTCTCCAGCACTGTAGTTGGCTGAAAGAGGTTCAGTGCCCCTGCTCTAGGGTCTTGATCCAATTTATAATGAATTACTTAATTTAATCCTTTTCATGAAATTAAAAAACAAAACAAAAAAACCCACATACAAGGGCAATCCAGTAAACGTTCATTGCTAATGAGAAAAAGAAAGTGTGTTTATTGCCCAATATTTTAAAAATACCTTCTGGGAATACTTCAAAAGAGCGAAATTATTTCCATTGGAATTTGCACTTCTGATATTTTGTATAATTGCTCTCGACATTTGGCCTTTGCTGGTAAGCTGCTTTACAGGAATGTATGGGGAAAGAATTCATTCCTTATTGCACCCTTAATTTGCCATTATTTAGTAAATAAATTAAGTGGTTTGTAGCGGGAGCATTTGCTTGCAGAAAATTAGATAATTAAATCTCCTATGGTGTGGTGTATAAGACAGTCAGAAAACCGGTATAAAATGCATTCAATGCCTTATTTATTACAAAGCAGGGAAGAAAAACCCAGGCTCAGAGTTATGAACATGAATACTATTATATTTTGTCCTACTTTCTCAGTGCCAGTGCATCTACATAAATCAAACAAGCATAGACAATGCTAAGAAGCAACCTGAATTATATAAAGAACAAAGGATCTTTCAGATCTTTGAGGTTTATAATTTTGCCTTTTTTAAAAACCATTACTGGATTTATAAAGAAAACTGATTTCATTTGGTCTCCTGATCCCTAGCAATAAATAATTAGTGCTCAGAGATACAAGATCTATCTACTTGTCTGGTTCATTCAGTGCTGATGTTGATCTGGTCCTTTTTTCCCTTTATATTTTCTGCTTTCCCCTCCCCTCCCCACCTCTTTTATTTTCTTTTCTTTTTTGGCTATACTGGCTCCTATGTTCTCCCTGCATTTGTGAGTATTCATCTCCTTTCAAACCATTTGCCAATACACACACCTGATCCAGTCCTGACAATTGAAATCAATGCCATTAATCCACCTACAAATTATTTCCCCCCCAAACTATTTAAAAAGGTATCTTAGAAGTATTGTATTTCCTTGGCCCCAATCCTGAAATCAAACTTAGGTGCCAATCCTATATCTATATCTATATCTATATCTATATATATATATATATACACACACACATATATAATTTTATTTCTATAAAATCCCAATAGCCAAAGCTTTCTGGGCTGTATCTACTTACCTGGGAGTAAGCCCAGTGCTGGCTCCAAGTTTTTAGAGGTTCTTTGGCAAGACACCCTCAATTTGCCACCTTTCTCAATAAGTCCCTTTCCACACCAGACTTCTTGCCTGAGTTGGCTCCACGCTGCTCCCTGTGTGTCTAAATGACACACAGGGAGTCCCAGGGGCGGGGGTGGGGAATGGGATTTTTCCTGGTTCTCAGGAACCACAAAAATTCCAATTCTTCCACGGTCCCTGGAAGTTCCTGGGACCGCAGAAGAATGTACTTGCCCACCCCGGTGCTGCTGCACTTACTCGCAAGTAAGCGTGGCAGCACCAATGGCCACAGAGCTGCACCACATGGCTCTGAAGCCATCAGGAGAGGGGGAAGCAAAATTGCCATCTCCAGGATGGCATGGGGGAGGGGGGCCAATCGCACATGGTGGGTTTTTTTTAAGAAAGCTTACTTCTTTGTTGGAGCACAGGAGCACTCTTCCTAGGTTAAAACACACACACAAACAAAATGGCAGGCACGATGTCCACAACCCGGGACATCGCACCCTGATGTGTAGTGGAAGGGATGATCCTGGAAGTGGCTACTTCCGGGATTGCCCACACTGTGCCCGCTACACCCCTATGGTGTAGAAAGGGCCTGATGAGTCTCCCTTTTCATTATTGTTGTCACCAGCTACTATTGCTCCTCATCTTCCTTCTCATCACTGCTACCATTTGTTTGCTTGAGAGACAGAGAACGAGTGAGTAAGTATGCAATGACATCTACTGATCTTCCTCATGACCATTATCTGGGCCAGAATGAGAGGTTGGTGAGCAAGTAGGATATAATAATGAAAAGGAGGAGCAACTCCAGGGGCTCGTGTCCCTGGGCCCTCAGCAGGTGCCCAATCATGCCTACCATTGATAATGGCCCTCAGTAAACCCCAGTGAACTTAGTGGGACTTACTTCTCAGTAGAAATGCAAAGCATTGCAACGTAATTTGTGGATTCATATATAATTTATTTTTCTGTTCATTTATCGAAACTTTGATCCATATTTCCAGCTAAACCATGGTTCCCAAAGCAACTCATGGCAAATAAGATCTGATCCATTTAACAATAAAATGCTGCTAGGTTAGGGCAGTTCCTCAACAGGACCTGGGTCTAGGCATGATGGAGGGGTACCTAGTTTCTCTCATCTTCTCTCTGATAGCCTTTTGTAATGACAAAGACTACCCACAGAGAGATGCCTATAAGCACATCATGGGACAAGGTATGATAGAGGGTGGCTGCATTCGGACAACACAATAGTCAATGGTGGGTAAATAGTCAACTCCAGGGTTGATTATAGAGCGGGTACTCCCCACACAACATGTTCCTACACAAGTGTGGAGTGGTTGGGGCTGGCATTGAGTGGACTAATAATCAACCCGACATTTGACTGACACAGCCCCCACCCCTCTACCTGACCTCCCTCCTCCCTCAGTCCTCCTGGTGCTATTCCAGCAGCCATTGTGAGTTCTGCTGACTGGACTAAAGTGGCAGCCACCACTTTGATCACTCTTGCTAGGAGACTTTGTAACTATCCAAGATAGTCCACTCAACCCTGCAAAATAGTCCACTGAGACCAACAGAAAACACGCTAACCAACAGTTGAGCAGATAGTCAACTCTGCAGAGTGTTGGTTATCTCCACTGGTTATTTTGAGGAAATAGTCAACCGTGGGGTGTTTGTTTCCTGACAGATAACACAATAACCAACCGTTGACTATTTAACCAACCGTTGACTACTTAAACCACCATTGGTTATCATGTTGTCCGAACTGAACCGGTGTCTAATTTCTTTGTCTCTCCTTAAAATAGCCTCAGCAATGGATGGCTGCATGATTCTCAGCTGGAGCTGAATGATGGGCATTAGCTTTCTCTCCCTCTGATAGCTACCAGCCATCCAATTGCTAATGGCTTCCTATAACCTTGTATGAGTAGGGGCATGTTTATTTTGACATTTTGCACATCACCTAGTTATTTCAAGGCACACAGGTAATACATGATTGGCCTTGATAATTGGGCAGGCACTCACATGAGCCACCTGCATTTTAATGAAATCATCTGTCCTGATTTTAATACTGATTGTTATTGTTATTATTCTTATATTTTTAATATTTAAATATGTAAGATTCCAAGCCCAAAATGCCATGCTAAAATCTACATGTAGAGGTTCATAATATAAATCAACAATTGTCAAGCCAGCTAGATACACAGGAATTCAATTAATGTCTCCCCTTCAATAAAAACCCTACCTTTCATTTTACTTTCCCTGACAAGTACCCTAACTTAGGGCCAAAGGGCATGAAATAAACGCTTGTACTCAATGGTTAAAGTCACATGTAGTTTAGTCCTATTTTTTTCTCCAAATATTAACTCAAAGCTACATCTACCTTGATGTTCTTCATTTGTAAATATTTCAGTTGGTAAGGCCTTCACAGAAGCCCATTGCAGATAGCCCTATGGAGGAGGACTCATGTGTGGAGGAGGAATGGGACCTCTCCTGCCCCAATTTTGTGCATCCCGCCCCCAACATCCACATGTCAATTGCAGACATATGCAGAGGGGAAGCCTACAGAAGTAGAGACCTGCATATATAGGCTACCACACAATTTGGAATCCAGTATGATGAGGGTTCCTGATGAAGAGCCAGCAATGAAGCAACAATGGAGTTCTATTTTTAGGCCTTCACTTAGGTCAAGATATCAGCAGCTGTGGTATTTGAATAACTGGGTGACATTTAGCAGACACATTTGTTTTACAGTGAAAGAAAGATGGCCGTGCAGTATCTTCCCAGGGCAGAACCCAAAGAGATCAGAATTCATATTAAAATGTGTATGCTTTTATGTTACAGGTGAGGAGGATATTGTTCAGAAACGATAAAATGTGTTGCTGCTGAGAAAGAAAATTAGAGTCACCCAAACAGGACCTCCAAGAAACAATGCCACCACTTCAGCCACACACTGACATTACATGTGGGAGAATTCAGCAATGAAGAGGGGTGGGGGAAGAGTACACTTTTTAAAATGAAAATTTAAATCCCTCAAGGCGGCTATTGACAGCGTTTATTAGGTTACAGCTAATTGCAACACACCAAATGAAACTGTGTTTGTTTCAGCTAATCTCTTGGTATGTAGGCCAATTCTCTTTCCATTTTGGTCCTTTGTCTTTGCTGTACTCTGTCAAACAGTGTCACAGTCCATTCCATTGACCTGTTTCCAGATGGTCTTTGGCTTGGCAGATTTGATATGCCACGTCACATAAAAAGCTAGTAAAACTGAAGTGGCATTCACGCCACACAAGGCTTTGATTATCAGCACACATACAGGGAATGGCACCACCCCTCCCTGCCAAGCAGTTAGATCCTGTTGCTCCCGTTGTCCAAATCCAACTCAGCAAAGGCGTAACACTTTGTCCCTCATGTCACATGAGTTTAAGTCTGGGAGTTTAATAAAGGCAACAACAACAAAAAAAAAAAAACCCTGCCTGAAAAGATTTGGGCAAGGGTGGCATGTTCAAAGGACAAGATACTTTTGCCCAGAAAGGTTTCTTTTGTTTAAGAAATGGATTAATTAAAAATATTAGGACAAGTCTTTTAAAAACCAAAGTTTGGATTACATAAAACTGAATTGAGTCTTGTTGAGAATGTGGACAGAACAGAAAATGCAGTGAATTCTGGTCCAGAACAAGCTGCCTCTGAGGTACCATCTAAATGTTACAGCAGTGGCATGGAAGGTGTCTTGCTGTATGATTCATCCCATTTTTCCGTACGGTTAAAGGCTACAATTTTGTGGTTGGGGCCAATTTGGGATGGGTGACTGTCTTTTTCTGATTCTTGTCACTTATGCATGTTTTGTACCAGTAATTCCATATGTTCCATTTCTGCGTTGATCTGTGTTTCATCTCAAACTATACATTTAAATCTAGCAGGCTGTATTCAGCAGTGGTTGTGCAACCACAAGGCATCTCACACAACCAATCTTTCTCTCCTCCTCCTCCTCCTCCTCCTCCTCCTCCTCCTCCTCCCTACTGCAGTCCTCTGTACCTTCCAAAAAAATCTCTCCAGAGGGTGAGGGATTCTCCTGAATAGTGTGGGCTTTAGGGATGTATGATAATTTCATTTCTGCTCTAAAATTACACAAACATAACCTGTTGGCAGTGCCATACATTTGGAGGAGCATAATTCTTAGGAAATGTTCACAATAGGGATCATCAGATGAGCATTTTATAGCACGCTCATTACTGGGCACTCACGGATTTTCACAGGCCCTATTCATTATGCCATCTGCCTCCATGCGTCTTCCGCTCCTTCTGCCTTGCTTCCCATGACAAAAACAAAAACAAAACTAAACCGATAAGTCCAACTTATTTTTAGAAATGGAACTTGCCGAGATTTCCTGCTGTGTGCAGGAGAAGCAGTGCGATAAAAATGCCCACTGAATGGGCCACGAGGTCATTGTTTACTTCCTCTTTCTCCTCCATGAGAAAGAGGAAAATAGTGCCACAAAGTGGGGGCGGAGGAACAACAGTAGGGAACCATGATTTCCCCCAGTCTGATGAGGCTCAATTTCAGGAGCTTACATTTGCATTCAGAAGTACTCATTCTAGTTGGGATCTAGGGAGCAACAATGTCACATTAAAGACCCACATGCTTTGCCTTCCCATGTAGATGTGTTCCTTTAAAGCAAGGGAATGTGTGGCTCTGTTGTTGAATTACAACTCCCATCCATTCTGAACATTGGCCATGCTGGCTGGAGCTGATGGAAGTTGGAGTGCAATTACATCTGAAAGGCCACATATTCTACACCCATGCTTTAAACATTACGACAGCACCATGATAAGAATGCACAGAAAAACAGATCCCATGGTGCTAATGTAATGTTTCAAAGGGGCCAAACTGTGCTCAGGAATGTTTTACTTTCATTGTTTTTGACTTGCACTAAGTACTGTCTCCAGTCAGCCTGCGGGGGCAGCACCAGGACCATTTTAAGTGGAACAATACACTTCAGCTATGTTTTAACATGCAAAGGAAATTCTATAAAACTGAATCTGTGGATGAAAGCTAAGCAAATTTGCCACAAATACTTGTTGTATGATCAACCTCACTTTTGCTTTTTTTGTCATGCATGCAAATATGATAATAGCTCTATAAGTGTGTGTATGTGTGTGTGTGTTTAAAACAAATCCTTGCTATTAAGTACTCATTTGGTACAAAGGAAAAAATGAAGGGGAAAAAAAGATATTCACAAATTATTCTACTGATTGAGTACTGTGCAAAAACATTAGGAGAGATGTGATGTGTTTAAAATTAATTTTAAGAAAAAGTGGGAGTAAATTAAATGGATTCACAAGAGTGAGGGCCCAACTGCATGACTGAATGCAAATATTTAATTTTTAATTAAATCTTTTCTTTGTTTAAACCTTATTAACATTTTTGAATATTCACTGCCATAACATTCCTCCTTCCTCCCTCTCACCCTCCCGAACTCACCTTATCACACACTGTAGAGATATAAATAGTAGAGAAAGAGCAAACAGAAAAGAGAGATCAAAAGGTAAAGCAATATCAAGGAAAGAGGGGAGGGGAGGAAGAGGAAGGGATGCTAAGAGAAGAATAAAAAGGGACTCAAGAGGCATGGAGACTAAAGCAAAATGTCAAGGGGGGACTACACAAAGCATGTCAGCATTCGGATACTCGCTTTTACCATATCCTCTGAAGTTAGTAGGCTACTCAAGCAGCTCTATTACTTTTTTATATGCTTCCTCACAACTAGGCATTTTCCCTATCAGTTCTTCAATCTGACAATACTTCTTGTTTTTCAGGCATCCTTAGCAACTGTCACTGCACCACAAATCCATGAGTCCATTCTAAAATTGTTTCTAGTGTTTTTCTTATTCATTTCTTGGGGGGGGGGGGGGTTGAGAAAATTTCAAAGCTATTAATTAAAATATTAACTATGTAGAACACTACAGAGATAAATGGGGGGGGGATGAAACAGCAGAAGCAGCAATCAAAACAAACTGCAACTCAGATTCAAGTCCCCATTAGTCCATGAAACTCACTGACTATGGGCCAGTCATAGACCCTCAATCTAATCTACCTCACAGGATTGTTGCAAGGTTAAAATGGAGAGGAGGAGGTTCCTTGGAGGAAAGGGCACAGTATAAATGTAATGAATAAAAATAATACATATTCCCCAACCTGTTGGAAATCCTACTTCACTCAAGCCAACCTTACAGCACTTGCCTATGGACATATGAAGTCTGACAAGCAGCAGCTTCCCAAGGTCTCTGGCAGAGGTGTTTCACATCACCTGCTACTTGATCATTTAACTGGGAATGTTGGGGATTGAATATAGGATTTTATGCATTCCAAGAATGTGCTCTACCACTGAGCAATGGTTTTCATCATTCACAACTTAAAGAAAGTCTTGCAAAACTCGGTGCTCGTGCTCGTGCTGGTGGTGGCAGTGGGGTCGATCCTAGTCTTCCTTTGAGATAAATTGATACATGGTTTGCAATCCAATCAAGTGTATTTCCTACTTCTGTTTCCCCCACTGTGTTATTATTACATGAAATGCAAAAGACACAATAGTATCAGATGACCAAGAAGATATTGAGTTCATACAGCTGGTGGTACCATCTGTGTACCTCAGCTTCCAACCAAAATAATCTTTCCCTAAGAGTTTCCAGTTGTTGGTAATGGGAGACACTATGATCATGACTCCATATCAGGAAGTAGAAAGTAAGAACAACAAAAACAACAACTTTTTAACATAGAAAGTAAGAACAGTAGCTTTGGCTCCATTGCATGGCCTCTTATTGACAAGAATTACAATTGTTGACAGTAGAAATGGCTTATATATTCTTGGTTTCTTCCTGCAACATTTCCCCCTATAAAACCTGGCTATATAGCAAGTCCAAATGAAGCAACTCTCTGCCAGATATGTACAGCCATGTGTGCCCTGCTGAGCCATCTGTAGACCATTCCATATGCCAGTTGTTTTAGTTTGACCAGATTTGGACTCTAGATCCATAAGAAACACATTTTAAAAGAACAGTCAAGAAAAGAAAAACATTTTCTCCTGTTTGATGATAAGCTGTTGTTATTATTGTTGAAACAGATGCCTCCAATAGCAAAACACTCATAAATTGAAGAGTGTTGAATGCCAATGAAAATTATGATCCAACTCAATTTTACACTATAGACTCAACTCAAACCAGAAGACTGCTTTGCAGCATGGATAGCATTTCTGTGAACACCATATGTACTCCATATGTACACTATAATGCATGCTTGCACAGCTTGTGGCATACTAAGCTGAATACAACCCATCAGTCATATATGGCAGCTCATCAGAGGTGTTGTTGCTGTTCCATTGTGCATGGTGTTTTACTGAGTGTAAGCAGGCAGATTGCTGATCTGAGGAGCTTACAGTATAAGATGAGTCATGTTTGGGTTTTTTTCAGATACATGTGCTTAGGCTTAGTGACAGGCTTAGTTGCAATAGGGCAACTATAGAAAATATGGATTTTGAGGAGGGGTTTGAAGGCTACAGAGAGGTGGCATCACATAGGTGTTCTGGGAGGCAGTTCCAAGCAAGAGAAAGAGGGCAGAGTCTTTTGAGGGACCTTTGGATGATTGAGGGTGGTGGAGCTGGAGGAGCAAAGATCAAGTTGATGCAGCTTGTTATGACATCTGAACCCATTGAGGGTTCACCCAGAGTTAAGGTAGAAAAATATTAATGGTGAAAATGATTTAATGTTAAAAGGTGCACATATTAAAACATTGTATCCAAAACATATGTGTCATAATATATAAAATAAAAACAGAATTTTAAAGTCTATAAATCCTGATGTTATAATGTTACACTAATATAAAATGACACATACAGAGAGAGAGAGAGAGAGAGAGAGAGAGAGAGAGAGAGAGAACTTTTTTTTAAAAAAACTTTTAAAATTACAAATGGGCCAAATGCAGTTTGACTTTTTGTCTTCATCGGTGGCCTATAAGCAAAACACTACTATGGCCTGATCTTTAATTAAAAATTATTTCACTGGTGGGATGAATGTACATCCATATATCTTTGACAGATGTTCCTTCTAGGTGCACCGTTACTTGATGAATACAGTTGCCAAAATAGGTTTATCCAAGTGGATAGAAACATTTCCTCCTCCTTCTCCATTAGCCTGCAGGAGGGTCAAGGCCTTGAAACTACTGCAGGCTAACTGTGACCTCATAAAAGAAGTCAGAAAAGGAGAAAAGGGGGGAGGGGGAGGGAGTAGCCAGCACAGGCAGAACGTATGGCAACTGTAGTCTCCTCCCTGCCCAACAAAAGGTAAGGCCCATCTAGCTGCGTTTGCCATTTTAAACAGAGGAACTGAGGTGAAATCATCTCCATCATCCTCTTGCACTGCCTGGCTTTTGCCGACAGGGCATTGTATAGGCTAAAGGCTCCAAACTTGGAGATCTCTTCCCACTGGGAGCACAACCCATAGGTTTGTGCCCTAAAAGCTTTGAAGAACATTCAGTTCTCAACCCAGATTTTTTTCCCATTAGAACTGTGTCCTGACTAAGGCTGTATGAGAATTTTGTTTCATTTCACAAATCATTTGAACTTGCCCTGCTCTCACTGCCCAAATTTGCAATCACATTTAGAAAATGCACATTTTTCAAAATGTGCACTTTACAATGTGAGGTTTTTTAAAATAATAATAGTAATAATAATAATAATAATAATAATAATAATAATACACATTTTTCACAATTTAGTTAATGGGGGAAAGTGCATTCCTTTGAAAACTGCACCCTTTTCCCATTCAAACAAAAAGAATAACAGGTCACAAACAAGAATGGAAGAGTTCTTCCATTCCTAGTTCTGACATTTGGAGCGTCTTTGCATGAGTGCAAACTCATAGAAGTTTGTGGGTCATTTACATGATGTCATGAATGACCAGGACATCTCCTGCCGTATCATTTAGAAATTCTGCCATTAAAAGAATCACTTTTAAAGTGGTAATAGCTGGGGAAAAGTGGGATCTTCTGCCACTAAATGGCACTGTCTCATTGGAAGTGAATGGAGGGTAAGTATTATATTCAAACCACATGGTCGCCCCTCTCATAACAATTGTGCCAAAAAGCAGGAAGGACAAATGCCCGGGTAAGCAACATGATTTCCCCTCAATGTAATGATGCCCTTGGAAATACTATTTTAATAGAAATTAAAACATCTAGTTAAACATGTGTGGTTTTGTTTGTAAGAATTACAATATAAATCTTTCAGGGCAATATCAGTTGCCTGCATTACTGAAAGATAATCAAAATAGGTTATCTGAGCAAAGACTACCATTTATGACTTTGTCCCAGGGCTCATGGAAAAGGAAAGGGTTTGTGTAGAGGTGCTATATAGATCAGGCAATGATATGTCTAAGAACACAGTCTTATACATATCTACTCAGAAGAAAGTTCTGCTGAGTTCAGTGAAGCTTGCTCTCCCAGGAAAGTGGATATAAAATTGCATGAATCCTGTATTACCTACAATAAGGAAGCCCTAATGGAAGTGCAACCTTCTTAACACTACCCCATCACACGATTGGCCTTTCACCTTTCAATAAAGAGCTGATATTCTTGGCTTGATCATGGCAGAAGGTCTGTGTGGTTATGCTGAAACTGTAGCATGATGTTGCACAAAAGATTATTACGCTCCTTTCATCTTCTTTTCCTCCACTTCTTGAAGTCATTCTGGGAAGCCCTCTTGACTGAGGAAGGCATGTGGCATACAGCTTTCTAGCTCTTGAAGTGTTAAAGCATGAGAGTAGGAGAAATTCAGAATTTAAGTGAGATGGACAAGTATGGTTTTTCCCATTTGTGCAAACCCTGTCCTACAGTGTAGGAACTTCTTATTATCTGCTTTTCTGTGATTATTATAGTGCTGGGGCAGGGGGACATGGGAGGAGGTTATTGAATGCTGGGGTGGGAGAGCGAAGGGGGCAAGTGGGCATACACACATTGAACACTGTTATCAGGGGTTGGATGCTTCGATTTAGATAAGGATCTGATAAAGAATGATTTGGAAATATGATTTGAAGTTACTCAAAGATGTTACTCATAAGACTTGAACCAACTATGTTGCTTAAAGACGTGACTCATTAAAGACGTGTGACATGGTATTATGCAAAGATACTAGTCATATAAATTTGTGACTTATATCAACCTTTTATATTCCTTTTAAGGAAACTATGTGAAAGGTCCAGAGTCAAGAACAGGTGAGGTTGTGATTAGAAAATCTCCATGTCCAGGAGAACAGAGAAGTAAATCAGACAGTTGACCACAAAGAAAAGGAAATTTGACCTTTCGTTGTCAGAAACACCTACGTCAGAAGAGGAGGGTATATTCTGGGAAGAAGGATAGTCTAAATTATGACATGAACCAATAGGTTTGGCCATTTCAGAATAAATTAATATATAATAACAGGGAGATCTTTGCCTTTGGAAAGGGTATTTAAGTCTAGTCAGCAGGAACCACGAGGTCTTTCCTTTCCCTCAGGCATGGCATCAGGGATGTGGCTCTGAGCCTAACATGTAGGCCTCAGTGACTCCTTGGTTGCCTGAGAGAAATGGAAGTCCCTCTGTGGAGTAGAGCACAGAGTGTGAGTGTCAGTTTGTCTATGTTCTTAAGAAATCTACCAGACTTGTGATTATATCCCTTTAATTTGCTTGGCTAAATGGAGAGGTTTGTGTGTTTGTTTAATTTTAACTTCCTGAAATTGTTTTAATAAATGTTTTAAAGCAATAACAGTTTCATTGAGTTCGTGAGTATGGGTAAAATCAATCATTCTGAGTGGCTTTCTTAATATCCTCCTTTTCACCTACTGGAGTGGGGAATTTAGGGAACATAGATGCAAGGCACCTGTGTTCAGTGTCCCTTAAATAAAAGTCACCTGAAAAATCTTCCTACAACAGCTGTTGCAAATAAAGAGTCACATTTTCTGGCCATCTCCTTAAAGATCACTAAGAATATCCTGAATATGCTAAAACTCTTAGAATTCTTGATGCCCCCCTTTTGCTGTATTACTCATATTGAAGTGTTAAGATTTTAATACAACACTCCATTTACACGACATTCTCTTTAATGAGAAGGGTAGAGGTGAGAAGAAGGAGTCAGGCAAGGTACTAATTGCTTGTGCTGGAAATATTCACACCTGTGATTCACAAAGAAGATTACAGAAGATTTGTGATTGAAAATTAACTGCCTCACACTAAATCAAAAACTAACCCACGGCATGAGTAATATGCCTTTTATGACAAAAGAATGAATTTCAATTTTATGTAAAAAAAATATTATGCTCATTCTTACATGTTAGATATCTTGTATGGTGCACTATGGGATAAAGTGGCCCTGTATCATTCTGCCATAAAAACATGACATTTGAGAGTGTTACCCAACTTAGATCTACCCAGTAAACTGAATACCTTTCTTTTTTATATATATACTAGGGGTGTGCACGGACCCCCTGGATCAGATCGGGACCCAGATCAGGACCTCCAATTTTATCCTGGATCAGCTCAGACAAAATCGGAGCCCCCCCGGACCAGATTGGGCTCGATCCCGATCCAAAAATCAGACATCCGATTTTTGGATCAGCTGCCATTTTTGTTTTCCCTATAGACTTGCATTGGGGGGAAAAAAGCTTTCTCCCAATGCAAGTCTATGGGGAAAAAATGGTGGCGGGTGGGTGAGGGGGGCCTAACTCCCTCCTCCCCCCTCGCAGTTCTTACCTCCCGGAGCCATCCGCTTTGGATGGTCCCAGCAGGTAAGCCTCCTCCCCCACGCTCCTTACCTCCCGGGGCCATCCGCTTCCATCCGCTGGCACCTGCGGGCGGTCATCACCTGGCATGCTACTCAGGGGTAGGCCGCGAAGCCTGCTCACAGTAGCGGCCAGCGGCGGAGGGGAGCAGATGGCCCCAGCAGGTAAGCAGGGGGAGGGGGAGGGGGCTTAACAACCACACAATTACATGTGGGGAAGGTTTTAGCAAAAAATTCTTTTTTAAAACAATGGAGCCAAATGTCAAGGAGTTTATTTGGAAAATGGAGGGAACCGGGAGGGGAGGAAGGAACTAAATTACACACAGCAAATATTAAATAAAAATCAATAATCTTAAACTTATTTAGCAAGTTACATGTTACCTGCTTAAGTAGAAACTTGCGTTTCAGAGCATATGCAGAGTTCCCTGCAGATAAGAGGGTCTGAGAGCGGAGAGAGATAGAGAGAAAGAGAGAGAGCATATGGGGCTCTTGATTGAAGGGGTTTCAAAAAATGAACTGAGGATGATGTCTTAAATCTATAAAAATGTAAAAATGAAAAATTCCAGTAAAACCTAGTGCCTTACTGGAGATGGATTCACTCCATTGCTAATATCAGTGGTCTTACTCTAAAAAACAGGAAATTGTTTAGAGTCTAAATTAAGAGTGAGCATCACATGCCCCCCCGGCCCGCATGTAGCCCAGAGGACAGGGTGTGTGGCCTACTGTGGGTTCCCTGCCCACCCAGTTTCCCCTCCCCATCCTGCTGCTTTCTGTTCAAAGAACAGAGTGTTGCTAGTCTGTGACACCCCTTCAGGTGAGTAAAACATGCAAAGTGACTTCCTCATCACATCAAAGATGGGGTCAGCCAATTTGAGCAGTACTTTTTGTATGCAGAAGAGAATGTGCACATCAATCTCTATATATGACTGCTGTGCCAAAAATTTATCCCACAAAAATTATCAACCATTCTCATTAAATTTGATAGAAAAGAAATTTATTTCAAAAAGAAATTCAAAAGAGAAGAAATTTTGGAGAAATTCTTGTGCGTTTGGTTCAGGATTCTTGTGCTTACCTTACTTATGAGATGACTGGGGAGTGTGTGTGAGTGTCCAGTCTTTCACTGTAGAATCATCTCTCTGAAGACTCCTTGTCTTCCCACACTTCCCACCCAGGAGAAGACATCATGAATTTATTCCTCCCATAGGGCCTTCTCAGATCAGGAAGTGCAGGCAGCCTGGGAGACTGCAGAGCAATGATAAGATGTGTACTAGAAAGAAAAATACAGGCCATACCCTCAGCCACCTCACAGTGATTAGATAAGGTTAAAAAAAAAAACCAACACACTTTCAAACTAAATTATAAAATTCCCTGAGAATGAGACAGAAAAATGGAAGCCTCTTTCATGGGGAAAAAACATTCAGGAAATTGTGTTAGCTCTACCCATTCCCTGAAGCTGGATGCAACACTGCACACACACACCTCACAACTGCTACAGGGCTTTCAAGGAGCAGTCTTGCCAGCACCTGCGGTAGACACAAGCTGTATCCACAATCACCCCAAAGAAATGCAACATTTGGAAGACACTAGAAGAGGTGCTGAACCCTATAAACCACCCAGAGAGGTTCTGCTATGGTGAGGTTTAATAATAATAATAATAATAATAATGCAAAAATAATTCACTATACATATTCACCCGAAATAATCCTGGAAAATGCAGATCATAAAATATACTGGGACAGAACAATTCATACTGACAAGACAATACATTGCAACTGACCAGACATAACGGTCATAGACAAAAAAGAAAAAACACACATACCTCCTTGACATAGCAATACCGTATGACAAGAATGTTGTTGAAAAGGAAGAAGAAAAGAGAGACAAATATACACCACTGGCCATGGCAGTCAAAGAACTATGGCAACAGGAAAAGGTCACAATTATTCCTTTAGTCACATCAGTCACCAGCATCACATCAAAAAACTATACAAAATACCTCCAGAAACTGGGCCTAACAGAATACATCCACACCAACATCCAGAAAGCAGTCATAATCAAAACATGCTCAATCATCAGGAAATTTCTGAATCAGTAAAAGACAGCATGACTTGGCAAAGGCCATCATGTCCATCAAGAAAAAACACCAAAAGGGAGAAAAGGGAGAGAATAATCATCATCATCCCGCAAGGGGTAACACTGCAAGGGGTTACATGGGCATGGCATATAAGGTTGGCAAGGGGTTGACCCTAGCCAACCACCACTAGTTAGGGCTAAGCACCCTGTTAGTGTGAAGAAATGGTCCCAGAAAATAGGAAAAAGCCTTGACCAGGCGGCATCAAGGTAGAGAACGCTGCACGAACCTAACAGTCAGCCAAACTGGAAATGAACAGGCAATGAATATGGGAAAGCAAAACCACCCAAACTTGTTTTGCCCATTCCACAGGCAACCACCAAGCCAGGACCCCCAAGGCAATGCTTAGGTAGGTCAAATGAAATGAACCATGATGTTAAGTGTTGTTACAGTAAAAGCACACAACTCAAACAATAGCATCAGGGTACTGAACAGAACTTCATAGACTATTTCTGGAAATCTACCCCCACCTAACAGACACTGTAACAGAACAAATACGAATAGATAAAAAAAGAGCTATAATCAAAAACAAAAGGCTAATGCAACATGAAATTCCAAAAATTAAAGAAGAAATAGTTCAACAGAATGCCAACATGAAAAGCACAGACTCACCAACAACAAGCTCATGAACATCCATAGAAGAAACAACAACCCTAGACACAACAACCCCACCAGAGGATTCCCAGACAACAACACAACCCAAAACACACTATGACAGAACATACATGAACATAGAACAGCAACTGACAAAAGAATTGAGACAAATCAAACAAAAATTGAGAGAAACTGACCCGATGAAAAGAAACCCACTACCTAGACTAAAGTTTAACAAAGACACACAGAAACTCATAAACATAATGAATAGGAAACTCATGATATACTTTAATAATGATAGCAACTTAGAAGAAATCCACATAGTCATCTATGCAGCAGCCACAGCAGTCATCACCTGTAACAAACAGAAACTCCCCACGAACAACAACACATGCAGAAGATTAGAAACCAAACCAAACTGGCAAACCAGAATTGAAAACAACATTGAAAAGCTATGAAAGGATATAGGAAGAATGACAGAATGGAAATTGCTCAAAAAATATTCTCAAAAAAATCCAAGACGTCATAGCAAACAGTAAAGAAACAGCAATAGTAGCTCTCGACACACTGAAACAAAAACTTGCAGTCCAGCCCACCAGGCTATAAAGATACAAAGAATCAAATGAAAGAAAAACCCCAAAATGCTCTCTTTAAAAGAAACGAGAGTGTATTATACCAAAGAATAAGCAAGAAAAAAGAAAACAACCTCCAACTAAAGAAGAAATAACCACATTCTGGAAGAATATCTGGTCAGAACCGATACAATACAAAGAAAGCACAAACTGGATAAGACAAGAAGAAAGACAGAGACAACTACCAAAGTAAACAGAGTATACAAATACACATCCCCACGCCCAATTGGGCAGGGGAGGAAAGTTGTGTGTTTGTGTGTGTGGCGAGGTGAGGTGGAGGCCCGCTATTGGCGGCCTCGTATGGTGCCACTGGGCGGGGCTGGGTCCGGGGGCTTAAGAGCCGAGCAACGGACCCACCCAGCATTCTTTCTCCTGCGTGGCTGGTTCTATCCTGCAGTTTTCAGGGAGCACGTACGGGGAGAACATGCGGGCCTCGGGAGCAGGCTTGAGGTTTTGACTCACCAGGACGTCAGTTCAGCGGCAGCGTCTGACTCAGGCACAGGGAGAAGGAGGCTTCTCTGGGCCAAACGGCCCCAGGTTTGGGGGAGGGCCGGCTGGTCCTCCCGGGGTTTGACGCCAACTTGAGAGTCACCCGGCGCTCGTTCAGGGAGTTACTGGGCCTTTGAGCTCATAGTGGAGGGAAGGGCCGGCTGGCCCTCCCGTTGGCAGGCACCAATGCACACAGCCACACAGCGCTCCTAGGGTGTGGGCTGATGCCGAGTTTGCTTGATCGCTTTGGAGCAGCTGCGGCCATTCTTCGGGTGGCTCCTCACTGGGTTAGCGCTGACTGGAGAGTCACCCTGCACTTTTACAGGGACTTACTGGGCTGGCGGGCTCGTAGTGGAGGGAAGAGCCGGCTGGCCCTCCTGTTGCAGGTGCCTACGCTAGGCTGGCCAGATAAAATCCAGGTCAGGGCTCATATAACTTTAACAGTTGTAGGGCAAAGGGAATTTCAGCCAGTGTAATTTGTATGCAATTAGTCCCTGGTGAAATTCCCTCTTCATCACAACAGTTAAAGTTGCAGGCACTATTCTAGAGTGACCATATACAAAAGAAGGCAGGGCCCCTGCAACTTTAACAGTTGTGAGGAAGAGGGAATTTGATCAGGAACTAATTGCATACAAATGACACTGGCTGAAATTGCCTTTGCTCTACAACTGTTAAAGTTACATGAGCCCTGACCTGGATTTTATCTGGTCACCCTAGCCTACGCATGCTGCTGCGCGCGCTCCTCCTGTGTTGGCTAACACCGACTTTGCTGGGTGCTTTTGGAGCTGCTGCAGCCTTTCTCTGGGCTGGGTCTCCCGGGCAGGGGAAGGTCTGTCATCCGGAAGAAGCAGGTGACCCTCAAAATTCCTTTTAGGCTGCCTTACCAGTGAGCCCGGGGATTTCCTCAGTGAGGAAGGGAGGCATTTGGGTTAGAGGCCTTTCTGGCTCAACGCTGCCGCCATCTCGTGGCTTTTCTTTAGGTGGAGGTTCTTGCAGCGCCAGGGGCTTTAGGCTATCTAGCTTTAACATCGAAGGCAGGACACGGGGCCGAGTGCTAGAGGCTACAGCCTCTCAGGCTGCTTTGATCCAGGCGGCCTCAGTGCTCTGGTTACTCTTAAGGCGCTTATTTTGTGTAGTACACCTGGCCCCATTCATTTCTTAAGGACATTTGGGTTATCCACTTCTAGTATTTTGCCCTGTAGTGGTTGGAGTTTTGGACTGGGAGTGTTTCTCATCCATTGTTTTGTCTTAATTTAATATGTCACCTAAAAAGGGTTTAGGGGGTAAGAAGGGGAAGGGCAAAGCCCCCCGCCCACCTGCGAAGAGAGGTGGAGCATGGGTGGATTCTTCTTCTGAGGATGAGGCGCACCCCAAGTTGGCAGCTATCCTAGCCAGATTGCAGGCTGGGGAGGAGGGGCAGGGCATCTCCCCTCTACAACCTACTGCACCGAGGGCAGTAGCACCTGGAACTTGGCTGTGTCAAACCAGGAAGCAGAGACTTGATGATGTACTGCACTCTGTTTCTAACAGGCTGGAAGCGAAAGAGGCATTGTCCAGCCAGTCTGCAGTGACGCAGGTTCAATCTGCCAGTAAAATGCTGACTCCTCAAGACGTAGTGGAGTTTCAGGTTTGTTCCTCCACGGATCTTCCTGGAATGGCGATTCCTACTCATCCTTCTAAAAAGCAAGCAGGGTTTTCACCTTGTATCACAGAAGATTCTACTATGTTGCTTTGGAAACGATGGCATATGTCAAGAGGTTCTTGCTCCTGGCCCAATGGAACGTGGTGGAAGCTTTGGAATTTCTGCGCACATGACTGCAACAATTAGGGTAACACCCATCCTCAGGTAACAGTTCCCCACGATACCAATTCATCACATTCCAGTTCTGGGAATACTAAATACTGTAATCTAGGAACAAGATGTCTAGTCAGGCCATGTCTAAGCGTGCAACCATATGGGCACAGCATACTTTGCTGAGCTGGAGGGAGAGCTTCCTGCTCACTTTTTAGAAAGGAGCTTTGATGGGGATGATGTACCAACATACAATTGTTGGGCAGACTTGGCAAATGTTATGAGCATTTCCGGCTTGCCCGTTCATTCCCAGGCTCAATTTGAAGGAGGGTAACATCCGCTGAGCGCTGAGTAGGACCCAGAGAAAATTTGTAGAGAAATTTGGGCAACTTAATCATGCCGCACAAGCTTTTCTTGGGCTTCAGTACCATCGAGAGTTGTTGCAGCCACAGCCGGAGCTAGAATAATGTTGGCCAGATGGAGTACCCGCCTCACTGTTGTGGCATTGCAAGTAATCATTGGCAAGTCATCTTAGTGTAAAGGCATCATGCTGGTCAGATTGTGCAGACGATAGGAATTGTCCAAGTGCCGTCAGCTTGGGTGTCTTGAATTTCCACAGGAAAGGAGAGGGACTTCATTCGGGCGGAGTTTTCCCCTATAGTTGGAGCTTTCAACGATGCATACACTATTTTAGTCTGGTTGATTATTAGTCCGGGCCAACAGTATTAGTTTAGACATATACACACTGCCCTCATACAGTCCAGGGATGTGGATATTGATTCTCGCAGCATCACATCTGAGTTCATTACATGAAGGACTGGCTTTAGTTGGCAAGCAATGCCTGCTTGTGCCTTCTGGTACAAGAGTTTGTGATCGTCCTCCCTTGGGGTAAGGGCATATTCAGAGTTCGGCCAGTGGCACTTGATGAGGAGATGTGCAAGCTTATGATGAATAGGCCAGGATGCAACCCCCTCAGACATCTGCTTCGGGTCCCGTGCTCTAAATACACAGTGATCTCTTGCCTTCAAGGGGCAAACATTTTCTGTAGTGGCCTATTCCCATAAACATTTCACTGTCTTTGGGTGTCTCACAAATGTGGACTTTGGCCAGAATTATCCATAGTAAGATGCTGATCCAGCCCTTTTTGATTAAGGGCTGAGGGGCCCTGCTCACAGATACCTAACCATATTGGTGAATTGGCAAGTATTTCTACAATAAGACAGCACCATGTGTCTTTATGCAGGTGCAGGGAGTACATCATATGGTGCAGCCTTGATGAGGAGGCTTTTTGCCAGACTGATACCACCCTGGCTTAGAAGGGGGGGGTCTTTTAAGGGGTGGTCTTAAGCGAGGCTTCTGCCTGAGTTATCTCTGGTAGCATGGGAACTTCAACTTAGAACAGTCACGTACTGCTGGGAATCCGGAAGGGGGCTTAACATCTTGGAGTAATTGAAGTTTTCCTGGTAGGGCATTCCTACGGCCACAGCACCCGTCTTGCATGGGACAGAGTGCAAACGGTTTGCAGAGGGTATCCTGAGTCTTTAGTTTACATGTCCATCCATCCTTGAAAGTTTAATAGCTCTTATCTTCTCAGAACAATGAAGATGGGCAACTGTCACACCAATCTTCAAATGGGCTGTGATACCAAGGACAGCTGTGCGACGGATACAGCATGTGATATGTGATCCACCATCCGCATTGCCCCTGCAAGGTTGGATCTATTGCCCCACCCCATATGGGTGCTCGTGCAATGATGCATGGGGGCTGGGAGTGACAGGCTGGTGCGGTTGGCCTACAATATTGAGTATGTGGGCTCGCTGGATTCCCAGAGCCAGGAGGATGGCATATGTACCACTTGGGCGACGGCCCTGAACTTCAAGGTGATCCTGCCGAATCCTTGTCATCGTGAGAGTGATAACCTGGGTCACTCGTACGGTTACTCGTTAAAACCAAGTACTTTGGTCTTGCCAGATCTCCAGTGTGAGCTAGGTGGATTGGCAGGTACCCATGTGGGCAGCGGCCCAGAATTGTGATGTGTTCATGCTCGATGCATGTAGGGCAGGGATTATGCATGTGTTTCTGATGGGCATGTACTCACTTTGGGGGTGCCTTGGAAAAATTTAACAGAAAGTAGGAAATCTAATGATTTATTTCTGGCCTAGCATAGCAATTGTCAGGTACTGTAAAATACACAGACTTAACAGGTGGCAAGGAGCAAAGCCCAGCAACACGTCAAAGGCAAGATCTACAAGAATTGCTCAAATGGGGATTTGGTCTTGCATTCTGCTCAGAATAAATTGGAGGGCTGGCAATGACCATAGAGCCTTGGAGAAGGCTAGGAGGAGAGTAAATAGTGAAATATTTAATCAATTAAACAGAGACTTGATGATTTAATGCAACCTTTTTCCAACAGGCTGGATGCGATAGAAGCACTTTCCAGCCAGTCTACAGCAATTCACGATCAAGTCAATGTGCATCCATTCTTTGGCTGGGCAGACACGGAATGCGGTGGGAGCGTCTTCTTCCCATTTTATTCCAAGAGCATGCGAGTCTTTCCCCTCCACAAATTCTGGTCATCCACCTTGGGGGAAATGACTGGGCTTGCTCAAGGGCAAGGCCCTGATTTTAAAGCGGCTGCCGATTTTAGTATCATTTGGCAGCGTTGGCCTGGCGTTACCATTGTATGGTCTGGCTTGCTACCCAGGATTTCCTGGAGAGAGGGTAGTGACCCTCTTGCGTTGGAACAAGCTTGTAGGAAAGTGAATTTTGATCTATATAAGGAATTGCTCAAGCATGGGGGTGCCCAGCGTCACCATGGTATGGTCTTGCTAGTGTCCCAGGTTTGCCTGAAGAGAGGGTAGCAACCCTCTTGCATTGGAATGATCTCGTAGGAAAGTGAATTCTGAGCTATACAAGGAATTGCTCAAGCATGGGATGTCAGTATTCAACATCCGGATATCGTGTGCTCACGGAGGGAGCTGTACAGACAAGATGGCATTCACTTGCCTGACTGCGGTAGCGCCTTAATTTTGACTGATCTGCAAAAGGGTTGCTGGAAGTTATAAAAGCTAGATGGGGGGGGGGCGTGACTAACCAAGTCACTTGTCAGTCCCCTTGGTGGTAGGTGCAGGCATCTTTAGCTGCTTTTGTAATGGTGATCAGTCTCAGGCACCGTTGAGGTGATGGGTAGTGCCTTAGGCCCACATCTGGGAGTCTTGCAGCACCAGGTCATTGGGATAAGGTTTACCTATGAGGCCAACCCTCCTCACCTACTCAGAGCCATGCAGCGCGGGTTGGGCGACATCAGAAGGCAAAGGATTGGGCGCCACCCCAGGGTCTGAGAATTGTTTCACCCAATCCCAAGATTTGGCCTGTAGAGGCCAATAGCAGATGCCCGCCTAGGTTTCATTTTCCTTTTGCAGATCTTTAATAAAAAGTGGCCCATTTTATTCCCATTTACTGTCTCGACTCGTTATTTCACACTACACTCACAGTAACCCTGGAGGAATTGAAGGAAACAAAACAAAGGACACCCAACTGGAAAGCTCCAGGCCCGGACCAAATTCAATTTTTTTTTGGTACAAACAGCATAAATCAACACACAAATACCTTGCTGAACAGATCAACACAGTCATAGAACATCCACACCTATTCCCTCTATTCTTATCCAAAGGCAAAACCTACATTGAACCAAAAACTCCAGACACCCAAAACCCAGCAAACTACAGACTCATAACATGCCTCCCAACACTCTACAAAATTATAACTACTACACTCATACAGAAAATGGAAGCACATCTCACCCAACATAATATACTCACAGGAGAACAAAACTAGTGTAGAAAGAACAGCAGAGGATGCAAAGAACAGTTAATAATAGACAGTGTAATTATGAAGCAAACAGAAAAACAGAAAAGAAACCTCCACACCTGCTACATAGACCAAAAAAAGGCTTTCAACTCTGTCCCACACAGTTGGCTGAAAAAAGTACTCAAAATATACAACGTACATCCCACGATCCAAAATTTTCTGATAACTATCATGGAGACATGGGGAATGACAATAAACCTAGCTACAGCCAAGGACCATATACAGACAGAAAAAATAAATATCAAACATGGCATATTTCAAGGTGATGCACTCAGCACTCTATGGTTTAGCCTGCGTCTCAATCCACTATCCAACACCCTTAACAACATCATCTATGATGTAGACATAAAACACCAAAAACAAGCAAAGCACAGAACCAATCACCAATACATGTATGACATCAAAATCTATGCTTCAACTTTGACACAGATAAAAGGCCTCATGTGAATCACTGAAGCACTGATGACAGACATGGAAATGGGATTCAGGATAGGAAAATGCAAGATGCTACACATAGAAAGAGGAAAATGGAAAGAAGAAGAAACAGCAGAAACACTAAATAACTAATATTAGATAATATGGTAGAAAATGAAACATACAAATATGTAGGATTCCAACAAAACACAAAAATCAATCACTCCACAGTAAAAATTCAACTAAGAATGCAATATAAAACTCACCTATCACAGAACCTAAAATCTAAACTCAACTCTAAAAACATTTTCAAAGCCATCAACACCTATGCAATACCCATTCTCACATACTCATTCGGAATCATACACTGGTGGTCACACACAGAACTTGAAGAAATAAACAGATCAATCGCACCAAACCCTCAAAATACCATATGCTCCACCCCAACTCAAGCATTGAAAGAATAACAATCAGCAGGAAAGAAGGAGGAAGAGGTCTGCTGGACATTAACACAATTCATGCTAAACAGATAAAATCACTCAGAGAATTCGTCCACACTGAAAACACCCCCATTCATAAAAAGCCATAGTAAAAGTAGATGCAAATTACACCCCACTCAACATAGCACTGCAAAACGAAGGCCAAACACGATCACTCATACCCACAGAGAAAAAAGAATAAGCACTCCATGGGAAACACTACAACATAATACGGAACCCACAAATAAACAAAGAACAATCATACTAATGGCTCAGGAAGGGTGAGCTATTTCCAGAAATAGTAGGATTCCTAATAGCTATTCAGAATCAAGTTATAGCAACCAAGAGCTACCAAAAATACACCATAAAAGATAACAGTGTAACAATACATTTATGTAGGAAATGCCAACAATACCAAGGAACAATAGACCATGTAACAGGAGGATGTAAAAGTCTGGTAGGAATGGAATATACAGACAGACACAATCCAGCTGTAAAAATAATTCACCAACTGTCCATCAAATTCAACCTCATCAAACAACCTACACCATACTATACATGCTCACCTGAAGCAACCTTGGAAACTGCAGATCATAAAATATATTGCGACAGAATAAGTCATACAGACAAGACAATAACTTTCAACAAACCAGACATAATGGTCATAGACAAAAAAGAAAAACACATGTACCTCATTGACATAGCAATACCGAATGACAAAAGTCTTATAGAAAAGGAAGAGGAAAAGAGAGAAAATTACCGCTGGCCATGGAAGTCAAAGAACTATGGCAACAGGAAAAGGTTACAATTATTCCATTAGTCACATCAGTCACTGGCATCACATCAAAAAACTATACAAAAAACCTTCAGAAATTGGGCCTACCAAAATACATCTACACCAACATCCAGAAATCAGTCATAATTAAAACATGCTCAATCGTCAGGAAATTCTTGAATCTGTAAATGTCAGCATGACTTGGTAAAGCCCGTCAGGTCCATCTAGAAAAACCGCCACAAGCGAAAAAGAGATATAATAATAATAGAGCTGAGCCAAAGTTTCTCAGAATACATGTGTCTCAGAAATGTTGAGATTTTTCTTTTCCTACCCCTTAGAAGTAAAAGGACATTTTGCAAAATTTTCTCTAAATTTTCTTCACCATTTTTTTATTTTTTTATTTGTGTATAGCTGCATTCCCTTCCCCATCTCCTGCCATGCCCTAGAATGATGTTAGATATATGGGGTATTTTGGAGGATGCAAAATGGGGGCCAGAATGCCAACACAGTTGATGCTATTGCTTTGGAAGTTCAGAAATCTCAAAAAACCATCCGGGAAAAAAAAATGAAAGAAGCTGTTCTACAACCCTTGCCAATTGTGACACCAACCTGTGAGAAATTGTAGGAAATTCAGTGAAATTTCCCCCAAATTTCTCTGCCCACAAATAGGGTGGAGAATTTTGAGAGGTCACTTGTGCTTAGCTCTAGTACATAAAGCTCTGGACTGAGGCTATGTTGAACAGGTTCAGTTCTTCTAATCTTCAAAATAAAAACCATTTTCATGTGCTTCGTAATGTAGTGGATCTAGTTGCTCTTGCTATACTGAACAAATATTTCATTCAACAATACAGTGAGAGAACTGCCTGTGCGGCACAAATTATGCCAGCCATTTATTTGTGGATTCTCTTTTAATAGGAGGATAACATCATCATATTGCCATTTATGATGTAAAAACACTTAGTGATAAATGCAACATTGATTGCCTTCTAGGTGCACACTCCAATGTAGATATGCCAAAAAAAAAAAAGCTAGCTATTTTGCAACCACATGTACAAAAGTTCTTTGATGTGAAACCTAAAACATAAGTACATAAGAAGAGCCATGCTGGACTGAACCATCTTGTCCAGCATTATATTCACATAGCTGTTCACTGGCAACCCACAAGCAGGATGTAGCTGCAACAGCACCTTCCCACCCATGTTTCTCAGCAACTGATGTAAATAGTCATACGGCATATGATACTGGAGGCATCATATAGCTATCAGGACTAGTAGCCATTGATAGCCTTCATCTCCATGAATTTGTCTAACCCTTAACAACATAAGAAGAGCCATGCTGGATCACACCAAAGGGCCATTTAGTCTAGCATTCTGTTCACACAGTGGCCAACCAGCTGCCCACGGGAAACCCACAAGCATGACATGAATGCAACAGCACCTTCCCACCCATGTTCCCAAGCAACTGATGTATAGGCATTCTGCCTCTGATACTGGAGGTAGCATAAAGCCAATCTCAAATTTGGCACATATGTGTACCAACATGTGCTACACATATGTGCCAAATTTGAGTTCGATCCCTCCAACTCTCGATTTTATATGAATTTATTAAAGATCATTTAAGTTCTGACAGATCAGAATGACAGCTCGCCACGTGCATTCATTCAGACCTGTCAGAACGGAAACGATCTTTTAAAAATTCATATAAAATTGAGGGTTGGAGGGATCGATCTCAAATTTCATACACATACTTAGGCATACCCCATAAGCACTGTGACCAAGTTTCAAGCCTCTAACATTTAAAATACAGAAGTTATAGGCATTTGTTCTTTAAAAATAGGGCTGCAAAAATATTGTTTTTTCACGATAATTATCGTGAAGACGATATGGTTCACCTACTATATGAATGAAGGCGATAATTGTTTTGGTCTGAAATGACGATAACGATAAATGATGATATTTTTTGGCGTGCACACCCCTAGCACTGACGACTTTGGGGGTCCATAACACATTCCATATACCATTTTCAAATCTCTTTCATAGTGTGATATCCTAGTTGGTGAAGATCTGGCCGAAACAGTCTTTTATTCAGTGATATCTTCTCTATTTGTGTCAGTTTTCTCAATGTTTTCTTTCTGATGTCTGATTTGCTAGATGTCCACCATCCAATCTAAAACCTTATTTTGCTCCCAGGTGTTTATTTTGGGAAGATGTGGGAGGCTGAATTCTAAGTGATTCACCTCCATGACTAGTGATGGAAACTGCAATTCTCTGGGGAAATATGATTAGGGCCATGCATGCCACAGCATGAGTATTACAAGGTAGGAGAGAACTCTTGGAAAACAAGGGATTTTTGTTTGTTGGTTTGTTTTTGTCAGTGCTTGCTTGGAATTATTATGCTGATTCCAAATCAAGCCAAAGGGAACTTCCCATCGCTATACTGCAAACAATTTCTTCCGATGACTATCTATTTTAAGCACTAGAACCAGAAGATGGCTGACAATCAATATCCATCAATATTCATGCAAAGACAGCACGGTTAACTTTAAATGTATTTTCACTATCCTTATTTGTATTTTTTACATGCTGAAGTTCACCACCAACCATCATCGATCAGTCTCTTTTGGGTAACCAATACCCAGAACTAATCCTATGTACAAAGGGAAAACGCTATGGTTATATTTCAGCAATGTGTTGTCTCTGCTGTACATTTTCACATTCATTGATTTTGCAGTATTCATTTACCTTTGCAGACTGATCTCAGATACATTTTCAACTATTATGCAATGTGATATTATGTAGTATCTAGGCAGTTCAGAATTGGGGCAGAGGCAAAATCCATGAGCTTATGCCTCTGTTCAAAGTATGACTAAGGAAATAATAGGAACTAGAGATGCCACAAGAGTCCAAGAAGGGGGTAGTGTCTGGCAGATGGCCGAGTTGAGCAAGCACTATGGTCCCCCTGTCATTTTGTGCAAAAAAAATGTGACTCATTCTTTTACATAAAGGCCCATTTGCACAAATGGCAGCTGTAAAGCAACCAGTTATGCAACTTTACAGTCATAAATTGATCATTTCAACCTATAAACTTGTGTATATGGCTGCTTTACAGCTGCCTTTATGTAAAAGAATGAGCTGCCATTTTTAGGCAAAGTGGCAGTTCAGTGAGGGATTGAGAGGTTGTGTGCCATTTGCCCAGCACCCATGGACAGCTCAGCAGTAAGCAGAGCCAGCCAGCCAGCAGGGCTCCAGCAAGTGGTGCACAAGATGGAATGGGGTGAGTCCATCCATCTTTAATAGCAATTCTATTTTAAAAAGAAATAAAGTTGGTCTTTCACAAACAAAGACAAACTTATGTTATATTATAGGCTGACCATATGAAAAGGAGGACAGGGCTCATGTAACTTTAACAGTTGTAGAGAAAAGGGAATTTCAGCCAGTGTCATTTGTATGCAATTAGTTCCTGATGAAATTCCCTGTTCAGCACAACAGTTAAAGTTGCAGGCACTATACCAGAGTGACCATATACAAAAGAAAGGAGGCCCCGTGCAACTTTAACTGTTGTGATGAAGAGGGAATTTCATCAGGAACTAATTGCATACAAATGACACCGGCTGAAATTCCCTTTTCTCTGCAACTGTTAAAGTTATATGAGCCCTGTCCTCCTTTTCATATGGTCAGCCTATTATATTATGAGCATGAACGTTCATTACTTCGTAAGATAGTGAAAAGGAATCTGCAGGGGAAAATATCAGGAAACCATGTGTGCTTGAAGTCACAATTTACTAGGACCTTCTCGTCATTGAAATCTATTGTGTCTGGACAAAAACACATTTCAATGGGGCTTGAGCAGGAAGGCTTCCTGATGGATTGTGCCCCATATTGACAAGCATACCCATTACCAGCACACTGTCAATATTGAGATTATATCATTTTAGGGCTCAGAAGAAATATTCTTTTCTAATGCAAACTTTCCCAACATCCTAGACTATCAATTTAGCAAATGGGTTTTAATTAGTACTGCCCTAGCACACACAATTAAACGTGATAGGGGGTCCTCCCAGGGGACTAAATTTTTACTTTTCTGCACCTGTGCTCTACAATTTGCAACATCTGTGAGTTGCTGTTCCAGTGCCACCTCCATGCTGAGTATGTATTGCATGGAATGTAATCCCATCCAATTTGGAATCTGATGATACCATGATGCTACATAACCAATCAGATTTGGCTGCATAACAGCAACATGAAGCCAACTCAAAGTGAGAGCAGGCATAGTTACCCTCACTTTGAATGGGGACCTGGGAGAAAGCCATTCCACCAGTGCTAGCCCTTTCATTAGGCAGAGTGCGGAGACTGCCTCAGCTGGCAGATGGAGGAAGTGGAGGCAGCCTCCCAGCTGTTTCTCCTGGACTCTCTGGTTGTTCCCCTCCATTGAAGGAGAGAACTAAGTATGCCACACAACCTGACCTGGGCCCTTTAAACCATCTTCTTCCTGCAGGCGTAGTGAAGGGCACTATCCCATTCCCAGTTTTGAAATAAGCTTAAACTACCAGTCCATCTGACTTCTATATATAGAATGGGAATGGGGTGCCATCTTGCCCTTCAACTCAGAAAGCAAAATGTCCTGGATTGGTGCAACATTCTGTAAATACTTTTGCCCCTGTTTGCAGACCCCATCACCAAAAGGATGCACAGTGTGTGTGTGTGTGTGTGTATGTGTATGTGTATGTGTATGTGTGTGTGTGTGTGTGTGTCAATTTCATGAAATGTATCCCACGCGCCCACGTATGTATACATTTCAGTTCAGACCACAAAATACTAGATAGACCTAGGAACTAGAAAAGAACTGACAATATATCTTTACATTTAATTATAAGCAAACTTGTATATTGTGTTCTGTTCCGATATTAAATGTCATAATATGCCAGTTTTCGTTATACATTTGATTTCCCCCCTTTTCTTCTTAACTCCAGACAAGATACGTTGAAAAGGTCAGTGATACCAGCTGATCAGAATTACCAAAGGCCAATTTAATTCCTTTTTCAGTCAAATGAACTTAGAGGTAGATGATATTTAAAGCTATATAGCTATTTGTTATGAGCATCAGCTGCCTTTCAACCTGCAAAGGCTGCTGTGTTGGCAAGAATGGCAAAGAATAACAAAAGTTGAAAGTCACACTAAACTATGAATTCCTTCTCATGTCTTTTTGAATGATGGGGACTGAAATTAGATGCAAAATTTGCCTTGATTCATAAATCATAATGCAATGACAGTAGCCCTAGGACAGAATGACACTTTGAAGATATTCCCTAACATTCCTCTGGAAATGACTATGATAGGATTGAATATGAACTGTAAAATTTTGTGCCTCCTACCAACTCACATGAAAAGTCGTGGTCAGCAAATTGGAGAGCTGAAATTTTGTGAGGGGGTTTCTTCATTGTACTACACTTTAGCTCTAGAATATATATTTTAAAAAATGGAGTCCATGTCGATTTTACTTGAGGTTAGCTAGATCACTGAAATTGCAAGAAAATGTAAAGGAAACTGTAACAGACCATCACAAAGTGTGGGTGCAACTATACATGTATGGGTGGGTGGAGATGGAGTTGAAAATAACACTGTAAAATATACTCCACCCCTTCCTTCTCTGGAAAGGAGAAGCCAACTGGGTTTGGATGACACGCTAATCCATCATGGGTTATCTCGTCATCTGTCAGGAATATTTTTAAGCCACGATGGATCATTTGTCTGAAATAACCCGTTCTGATAACCCACATGGTCTACAGTAGGGGTTATTTTAACCCACTGTGGGTTATTTTGTTGTCTATCGGACGATGTGTGTTAATTTGCTTGTCTATAGAGTCACGTGGCAAGATGGGATCATATAGCTGCCATTGCTCTTTAAACCCTTGAAGGTTTGCAGGATTGGGGCCATAGGCAGCCTCACCTAGTCAGGAAGCACCCAATCCTCCTTCAAATTCTTGTGCAATTTCACCCAGGTGAGGGGAAATTCTGGGTGTACCAAATAGGGGTGGCACAAATCAACATTTGGAAAATAAGCAAAATTAGAGAAAAGGACTAAAAAAAAGTGCATCCCCCCAATTATGCAGGTATGAATTTGACTTTCTGTGGTCCTTTAACAATTGTGAGTACTACATTTTAAGTGCAGAGTCAGCCAATGCTAATTCTAAATGTATCATATGTATTGTATTTCTTAAAGTGCTTCTCTAGCTAGTTATAAATGAATTAGGACTTTACAAACCAAAGGCTCTGATTATAGTCAATGTGAAGGAATTTGTCGTATTTGGGAAGTGTCATTTGTTTACTGTTTGAGGGATATGGAAGTTCACAAAGCCAGTTATTATTATTATTTTATGTTAGAGCATGTCACACATTTTGCAGTGTGTGAAATTTATCGATACAATGCAATACCAATAATTCCTTGCAGACTGTAATGTATTTTCAATGGACTGAATTAGGAATGCAGCCAATACTTCCAAAGAATAGCTAAAGTAGTAACAAGGGGCAGGGGATCACTTTGAAATTTTCCTCAAACTTATTGTGTTTTCTAATGTTTAACCCTGGAAACTGGCCTGTTTCAGTACTATCCTGACCCACATAGATTAGGAACAATGTCTTCAGTACACAAGATTAGTATACCATGGCCTTACTCCAGGGATAGTCATATACAACAATAGCCCTGTCCACTTGCACACCATATGTGAGACAACTGCACAGATAAGGGGAAGTGGGACCATGCCACTGGCCCCATGACATCTACACATTATTCATGAATTCAGTTGAATGTGCATAGATGCAGGTGCGCATTGGGACTCATTGGGTAGAATGCTTGCATATGTTCAGTTAAACATCCTTTTGCAGACATTGTGCTGAATCTGTGGACACTGAGGGAACAGCTCCATAGCTGTGTGGGATGTCGGAGCAGGGCCAGCAGCACAGCCCCACCCTCTCTTCCTGTCTATTTATTCAATTTATGAAGTTTCCTCCGAGGGATTCTGGGACTTGTCATTCAAGTTAATAGCAGGGAAAGAGGTTCCACTAGGGTCCTGGGAGTAATGAACAGGAGAAAGGAAAGCAGATCAAAGTCAGCACTTAGCAAGCTCCTTCACGTCTTTGCCAACTTTTGAATCCAGTGCTTGCAAAGCCCGGAAGCATTTGCGAGCATTCACTTGGGATGTTTGCAAATCTCAATCCCTTTCACATCATATGGTGTGAATGTTCATGCATCCCTAGGAGGATATGTGAAGAAGGCTAGGGACTTTCAGTTTCAAGATAATTTCACAAACTGGACTTGTGTACAATCAGTTTGCAGGCCTTTCAACAACAACAACAACAACAACAACAAGCAACTATCATACCACAACAGAATATTCAAATTTAGATATTCTTTCTCAAAGAGATCTACCCAAACAAACTGCTATAGACTCTGGAATGCTAAGAGTTACTTTTATTGGATCACTACAGTTCAGAAAATCAGATTGTGGAAAACATTCAAAACATAAATTTGCATCCAAAACTCATGGCCAAGGCTTAGACTATTAGCTTTATATTACCTAAAGTAGAAGCCCGGCTGAATTCCATTTCAGAGAAACTCTTGGGGAAGGGGGGGTATTGCATTCCAGAAGTGGGTGTGGCAAAAGGGATGGAGCCAAAGACACAGGGGGTGGGGCCAAAATACAAAAGAATACCAGCATGTTTTAGCTTAAAGCTTTTACTGCTAGTAAGGGCCCCTTTCTGCGCCCAGCATGCCTGGGCGCGAAAAGGAGGTTGCGGTGGAGGTGTGGTAACAGGCGAGACGGGAGCCACCCATTGGTGGGCTCCCCAGTGGTGCCACCGTGGCTGGGAGGGGACTGAGGGAGTATTTATTGTACTCACCCCTCCCAGCGGCCTCTCTTCTCCCTCTTTGCAGCTCCATCGCACACACGGCTCTCTCATCGCCTCCGGTGCCATGAGGCTCCGATCGAGCAAGGCGGGGAGTTGAAAGTGGGAGCGCGCGACAGCGGGGATCGCCAGATCTGCCGGGAGATCAGCAGTGCGGCTGCGCGATGCATTGAGGGGCGGCGACGGCAGCAGACACGGCTTCTTCGGCCTCGAATAGGCCACAGGTTTAAGGAGGGGGGCGGACAGTTCCCATTGGTCTCCGGCCCATCTCAAGGAGGGGTGGGTGGCTTAGCTCCTTTCCTCCTGCCCAGCCGCCTCCGGTGCCACTGTTGGGGAGAGAAAAGCGCTCCCTGTTCACTTAGTAAGCGTAAAGTCCAGAAAAGTGCCCCAGTAGTTGAAGGAATACTCACACTCAGCAGAATGGTGTATAATAGAAGTCCTTTACTGTGTTCCAATAATATAAATATATACAAGGCAACTGGTTCCTCCAGATAATACAGGCTTTTTCCTTATAGCTATCGCATAGCATAGACCTCCATCAATCTCTCATTCCCCAGTCTCCGTTCCATAAAATCTCCAGCCTGACCCACCACAGCCATTTCTATAAGCTGACTTAAATACATATTTCTGAACCCTGGCTCAGCACAGTCAATTGCCTTATCCTTCCAGAAAGATTCTCACTATCTGCTTGACCTTTTCAGCAGCATAGAAAAAACTTACTCTATCTGATTATTAACTTCAGCTGGCTGTTCAGTCCTTCTGGACACTCAAACTCTTGTCCAGTTCTTTAAACAACTTAAACTGAAAATTTCCCTGACAGCCACGAGGCTCCTTTTGGGACGAGGCGGGGAACGGAGAGAAGATGCGGAGCAGTGGCGCGGCAGCACAGCAAGCCACAGGGCTCTTCGGACGGCGAGGGAGGCAGCTTTTTCGGCCTAAAGAGGCCACAGGTTTCGGAGGCTGGATGGTCTCCCCCTCCACTTTTGGGCGCAGCTCGGCGGGTGGTCCCTGGGGTGGGCGGCTGCGCGCGATGGCTATTGGGGCAGTGGGGCTGCAGGTTTAAGAGGGCTGGATGGCTCCTCCCTCCCCGTTTCTTCCAGTCCATCTGGTTTCCCTGTTTCGAGGGTGCGTCTGGCTTTTGCGCAGGGCAGGGCAATAGCGGCCGATAACTAAGGGCAGTGGGCTTCTGCCATTGATAGGCGTGGGGCACCAGGGGAGGGGTGGTTTTTTCTCCCCTACATCTTGGTCGCGTGCTTATTTCCTGTCACTGAGCAAACTTGGCAGGCATCTTCCAGGTATGCTTCACTACATCTTGGCTGCGTGCCAATTTCTTCTTGCTGGGCAAAACCCAGCAGGCAGCTTTCAGGCACATTACATTTCATCTTGGCCATGTGCCAATTTTCTTGTTGCTAGCCAAACTCGGTAGGCAGCTTTCAGGCACGCCCGATACAATTTAGCGGGCAGCGGGGGGGGGGGGAAGAGACAGTTTCTTTACCGCCTTTAGCTTCTCCTCACAGGCAGCTCTCAGGCTGATAGATCTGCTATATCTTATTCTTTGTCTGGCAATATCAATACGTGATGTCCCCCAAGAAGGGCATCGGCGGCAAGAAAGGGAAGGGGAGAGCCCCTTGTCCCCTGGCCAAGCGCGTTTGTCCTCAGAATGCATATTCTTCTGAGGAGGACGAAAACCCCAACATTTCCGCGATCCTTTCCAGACTAACAGCAGTCGAAAGGGAAAAGGGGATTGCCCCCTCTCCATTTTCCACCCCTACAGGGAGGGGAGTGGCACGGGGCAAGAGGCTGACTAGGACACAGGTTCAGGATCAAATGTTTACATCTTTTGCAGCTCGGCTGGACGTTATCGAGGCAACATCCAGCCTCTCACAGCCGAGGTCCCCAGCCGGGTCAACATCTAGTCCAATTGGTGGGGACAACGAGCCTGTTGCAGAAGTGAGCCAAGCTGTAATGGCGATTAATGTCAACATCGTGCCAATTTCACCACTTGGGGAGCAAAGCCGGGCTCAGGCAGCAGGTGAGACACACAGTGCTACACCACATTTACATTCACAACCAATGGGCCCCTTTTCCCCTTGGGCATGGCACCCTTGGTTTAATGGCTTCGGATGGCCTGTCCCAGCACTCACCAGTGGGAACTCTATGGGCAGTCAGCCATTTACTGGGACCCGGGGTCCGGCGGGGGCTTTTTCTCCATCATGGGGTCTGGTGATGCAGGCCGTGGCAGCGCCCCTGACGGCAACTCCCGTTACCCCTTCTCAACAGGGTAGTGGCTTAGAAGGGGGGTCTAGTGCCACCCCACAGGCACATTCGGCAACCGAGGTGTGCACTGCGGTTTGGCAAGGTCCGGCCGGCATCGCGGCTTCTGGGAGGATGGACGGGCCTCTGGGTGCTAAGGACCCTTATGCTGGGGCGGCAAAGGATGCTATTCCTACAGGGAGCATGGCGGCTCCATTAGGTTATCACCTTCTGACATCCACAAGGGAAAAGATTTTAAAGGGTGATTATATTGATGTGTTTTCCTTGCTCTTTCAGGAACCCAAGGACAAGGAGAAAGACAAATTGGTGGAAAAAGAATTTGAGAGAATGAAAACGAAGAAGGTGGCCAGGACTTAGTCCAACTGGCTCCCGGGTTTCTTGATTTACATGGGGGTGGTGAAGCAGCGATTTCCCGATCGGGGCTGCATATTAACTAAATACCTGGATATGATCTATCGTGCCTTTTCTGAATACGAAGGTGGTGCCTGGCTCGCGTATGATGAGTCCTTCTGCTGAAGGGCCACCTTTGATCATTCCCTGCCGTGGGATGCCAAAGACCACGATCTCTGGCTTCAATTTATGACACCAGCGCAGCCCTGAGTCGGGGAAAGGGCTGATAGTGGGCATATTTTAGCTAAACATCAACCTGCCTCCAATCTTGCTGGGAGTGTGGGGCAGGGGGTACAACCCCGCCTGCCTTGTTGGGAGTACAGTGCGAAGGGCAGCTGTACCCAGTCAATGTGCAGATATTGCCATGAATGCCCAATCTGCAATGGCCAACACTCAGCCTCCAGTTGCTCCAGAAATAGAGGGGGTGGTAAGGGTCGAGACCCACAAGGGGGCAGGAAGCCTGGAGGGCAGCAGCCGCCTCCCAAAGGATCCCAGCCCTCTTAAGTTAGGGCCGTTGAGGCAATTGCTGGCGCTCTACCCAAAGCGCCAGGATGCAATCTACTTAGAGTTAGACTTTGCAGAAGGGTTTCACATTCCTTTTAAAGGGCCATGCCAGGCAATTTTTGCTAGGAACCAGAAATCTAACAATCTCATGGAACCTTTAGCTCGTGAGAAAATTGCTAAGGAGGTGGATTAAGGGAGGGTCCTTGGCCCCTTCGTTTCTCCTCCTATCCCAAATCTTAGGGTCTCTCCTTTGGGAATCGTTCCCAAAAAGACACCTGGGGAATTCAGGTTGATACACAACCTGTCTTTCCCTAGAGGTGGATCTGTTAATGATTCCATTCCAGATTACCTTTGTTCCATGCGTTACGCCTCATTTGATGCAGCCGTATCAATGGTGCGTCGATGCGGTCAGGGGGCCTTGATGGGGAAATGCGACATCAAATCAGCATTTCGCATTTTGCCCATCAACCCTGATGATTTTGATCTACTGGGGTTTTGTTTTGACCGACAATTTTACATGGATAGGGCACTACCAATGGGCTGCGCCATATCCTGTGCCGTGTTCAAGACCTTCAGCTCCTTCTTGGAATGGGCCCTCTGTGAGAGGGCGGGGTCTCAGGATTGCATTCATTATTTGGATGACTTCCTGTTCGCGGGCCCATGTGACACCACACGCTGCGCATTCCTCATGAGGACGTTTCAGGAATTATAAGAGGAGCTTGGCGTCCCACTTGCACAGGAGAAGACAGAGGGACCAGTGAATGATATAAAATTCCTGGGCATTCAGTTGGATTCCGTACAACAATGTTGTCGGCTTCCTATGGATAAGATCATTGCCTTACGGGGCAAATTGCTAGCAATTATTAATGCCTCGAAGGTAACCTTGGCCCAGCTTCAGTCAATGCTGGGTCATCTTAATTTCGCATGTTAGGTGGTTCCCCCCGGTCGTGCTTTTCTTAGACGCTTGTGTGCTGCCATGACGGGCCTAAGGCGTCCCCAACACAGGGTGCGGGTCACGAGGGCAATTCAGGAAGACCTCATCATGTGGCTTTGTTTCCTGAAGGAATACAATGGTGTTTCCTTTTGGAGACATGATATCCTACTAGAAGCGGAGATGCAAGTCCATTCAGATGCGTCTGGGGCTTTGGGTTTCAGTATTATCTGGCAGGATCGTTGGTGCTCTGAGTGCTGGCCAGAAGAATGGCTCACCACTGATATACGCAGAGATCTCACATTTTTGGATTTTTTCCCAATATACATGGCGGCGCATCTTTGGGTCAATGGGATGTGTGATTCAGTGGTATACTCCTGGTGCGATAATTTGGCTACGGTGCAGGTGATAAATACCTTGTCATCTTGGAGTCCCAGGGTCATGACCTTAGTCAGGGCCTTTACTTTACATTGTCTGCGTAACAACATACTATTCAGAGCTTGGCACATTCCAGGCCTTGAAAACCCCATTGCAGACACTTTATCGCGTCAGCAGGTCCAGAGGTTCCGGGAACTTGCACCCTGGGCATGGCCAATTCCAGAGGCGATGCCGTCAACCCTTTGGGAAATTGGCAGGAGGAAGTGGAGTGGGCAACATGGCATTCTCTAGCGCCTAGCACACGCGGTGCTTATTCAAGGGAAGGTAGGGAGTTTCTTTTCTTCAGAGCCCACATGCAGCTTCAGCAGCTATGGCCGATCCCAGTGGAGTACTTGCTGCAGTTTTGCGTTGCTTGTCGGCGGAGAGGGCTATCCGCAGGATCCATTGGAGGCAAATTGGCTGCCCTCTCTTTTCTGTCCAAGATACGGGGCGTAGAGGATAATACAATTGATTTTCGGGTCCGTCGCATTTTACAAGGATGGAGCAGAGTAACCCCTCGCATGCCAGATTCGCTTCAGCCATTATCCCCCGATATTCTGAAGGGTTTGTCGACTCAGTGGCCTTTACTTTGCCACTCTTCTTATGAGTCGGCCCCGTTTCATGCAGCGGCATGGACAGCGTTTTTTGGAGCGTTCAGAATATCAGAAGTATCAATCAATCAAATTTATTAGGCAACCTAAAATAGGTTTTAGCCAAAATCATAAAAAATATACAATACAATACATAGCAGAAAAGTATAAGAATTCAATCGGAGTAAAATATATTAAATACAGTATAGGTAGTATATCAGAATGACACATATCCTAAACATGACCATTGTCCTCTAAAGCAGTTCTGAGCTGAGCTGCTTTCACTGCAAACCTAGCTATATTTAACATAATGGACTTAGATGTGTCTGTCAGAAGATATATAATTTTATCCATATCTTTAAGATTAACTACCAGTGCTAGGTATCTCTTTAGGTATTTGTCTCTAGGGATTTTATACAGTTTACAATATAATACATAATGTATCGTGCCCTCTACCTCGTGACTGCCACAAATGCATAAGCGTTGTTCTCGGGGGATGTTCTTGTATCTCCCTTCTCTAAAGTTTGTTTTCATTGTCTGGAAATGCAAATCAATAACAGCTTTGCGAAGGGGGGGGGGACATGATCTCAGAGAGATATTTCTCTTCCCCATGAGAGATTTTTAGGAAAGGGCAGCTAGAGGAGAATCTCGATATTTTAATTGCTTCCATATCCAGCTTAGCATAATGTTCCTGCAACCTATCTTTAATAAATGTATGGTTGTGTTGTATATCAGTTGCCACTACAGCTTTAGGGTCAAACCCAAGGTTCTTTAAACTTGTTTCGCAATGACTCAGCCAGTGGTTTTTAAAGTAGGGGTTTCTCTGCTCTGTTACGCAAAGGGTTATCAGTCTGTTGGATGTATAGTTTGTTTTAACATAATAAAAGAACATCGTTCGCCAGATAGAATATATTATTGGCATTACCCCAAGTTCTGCCCTTATATAACTAGTGGGTGTACCTGGAGGAAGGGCCAGCAATATCCTTAGAAACTTGTTTTGTATGATCTCAAGTGAGTGTGGTGCTGAGCAACCCCATATCTCAGCACCATATGTGATCTGAGGGATAACCTTTGCTACAAAAACTCTAATGGCTGGGATAATTAGCTGACCTCCCTTAACTTTAGCAAATTTTAGTACTGTTTGCATAGATTTTTGGGCTTTCAATTTGATAGCTGATAGGTAACCAGACCATGCTCTGTTCTGCCTAAAACAAATACCGAAATAAGTGAATTGATTTGTTTGCTCCAGATGATGCTCATTTAGCATCCATTTATGTTTAGGGGGGGCGAACACCGAAAATCATAACTTTAGTTTTGGAGTAGTTTACATATAGTTGTTCTCTTTTGCAAACTTCCCCAAAGGCTCTTAACAATCTCCTCATACCTATAAGGTTCTGGGATAACAAGACCATATCGTCGGCATATAGCAATATGTTCAATTTCCTAGGGCCCACAGACACAGGGAAGTTAGAATCGCTTGATAGCTGTTCAATTATATTGTTTACATATATGTTGAACAAGATTGGAGCTAGCAAGCATCCCTGTCTAACACCCATAGATGTTTTAACCTTCTTTGAGAGTTGTCCCCCTTTTCCGAAGTAGTCACCTTATCAGAAGTAGTCACTGTTTCCAAAAATGATTCCTCAAAGCGTGCTTTTTTATTTGATGACATTCAGGTCTCACTCCTGGGAGTTTCTTTACATCTTAGGTTTTCCAAAACAGACCAACAAGGTAGGGGAAAAGTTGTTACCCTGTTTCCGGCGCTGGTGTCTGAGCTGTGCCTGGTCAAAGCATTAAATCGTTTTATGACACTCCGAGGCAATCGCAGTGGTTACTTGTTTTGCCACCTTGATGCATCGCCCTTGACGAGGTATCAGTTCTGGTCTGTTGCTAAACAGGCATTACAGTCTTTGGGACTTGGGGCGCACCAATTCGGTACTCACTCTTTCCGTATTGGTGCTGCTTCTATGGCGGCGTCCATTGGGTTTGCTGCAGAACAAATTCAGGCAGTGGGCAGATGGCGGTCCAGAGCGTATCAGTCGTACGTCAGATAACCAGTTTATTCACTGGTGGCGTTGCATTCTAACAATTTCGTGTTTAATTTTAGATTCCGGTGCGGGCTTCGCCCCGGTCCGTGTGATCATCTTTGGGCACAGCATGATCTTCTGGGCCAGTCAGAGGGCTTCCAGATCCAGCTTTGGGACACAGCTTGGATTGAGCCACTACGGCAACATCCTGAGGCTTGGTAAATGCGGCATGCATTGGGAGCGCCTCTTGCCCACCTTATTCCAGCGGCGTGTGGCCATTGTCCCCTCACAGGTCCTACTCATTCACTTGGGTGGAAATGCTTTGGGTTTGCTTAAAGGCAAAGCCCTCACCATGCAAGCGATTGCAGATTTGGAAACAATTCGGCTGCGTTGGCCCAGTATTGTGATTATTTGGTCATGTTTGTTGCCTCAGCTCAATTGGAGAGAGGGCAATGACCAAGGGGCCATAATAATAATAATAATAATAATAATAATAATAATAATAATATTTATTTATTTATTTATCACCCGCCTCTCCCAACGGATCGAGGTGGGGAACAACACCAAACACAAAATACAAAAACTGATTAAAAGCAGATAAAACCAGTACATCATTAAAACACCAATAAAACACCAATAAAACACTTTATGGAAAGAGTGCGGAAGAAAGTCAATAATCAAATACTCAAGGAACTAATTAAACACAGCGATTTTAGCATTCAACACCCTGCGATTGTGTTAACATGGAGGGAGCTTTTCTAGCAGGACGGGGTCCATTTGTCAGACCTGGTAATGATTTAGTTTTGAAAGATCTGCAGTTGGGTTTGTGGGATGTTATTAGATCTAGGTGGGGGGGGAAGCGAGTAATCAAGTGCATTGTCGCTCCCTGTGGCAGATTTTGCGGATATCCAGAGCATTTGTTAGGGTAGGTGAGCATTCACAGGCACTGTTGTGGTGATGGGTAATGCCTGAGGCCCCTCAGCTGTGAGCTTTATGGCGGCAGCTGGAGAGATAAGGGTTACCTTTGAGGCTAACCTTTCTCACCTGCTCGGAGCTAAACAGCGTGAGGAGGGGTCGACACCGGAAGGTCTCCCTACCCCAAAAGGGGCAAGCCTGGGGGGTGGCGTTTGGAATCACGCCACCTCTCAGGTGGTGAATGGCTCGCCCATTGATGAGTAGGATGTCCACATAGGTTTCCCATACTGCAGATCTATAATAAAAGTGGCCCTGTTTTAAAATCCATTTTCTTGTCTCGTCTCGTTATTTCACACCCTACATTTCCCGCAAGGGCCCCTTTTTGCGTCCGGCATGCCTGGGCACGAAAAGGAGGTTGCGGTGGGGGTGTGGTGACAGGCGAGACAGGGGAGCCACCCATTGGTGGGCTCCCCAGTGGTGCCACCGCGGCTGGGAGGGGACTGAGGGAGTATTTATTGTACTCACCCCTCCCAGCGGCCTCTCTTTCTACATCTTTGTGGCTCCCTCCCTCCCTCCCTGTAGGCAGTGTGGGTTCGCTGGTCGCTCATTAGGAGGGCCAAGTAGGAATTTTTTGCTCATAATCAGCTTTATGTTATCAGTCTTTCTGCCTACTTCACACTGTAAGACAGTTAAGGAGAGGTAATTAGGTTGATCTTTTTAATATTGTTTCGGTCACAATTTAATGGCAGGTTTTGCGGACATCTGGAGCGTTTGTTAGGGTTGGTGAGCATTCACAGGCACTGTTGTGGTGATGGGTAATGCCTGAAGCCCCTCAGCTGTGAGCTTTTTGGCAGCAGCTGGAGGGATAAGGATTACCTTTGAGGCTAACCTTTCTCACCCACTCGGCGCTAAACGGCGCGAGGAGGGGTTGATACCGGAAGGTCTCCCTACCCCAAAAGGGGCAAGCCTGGAGGGTGGCATTTGGAATCACGCCACCTCTCAGGTGGTGAATGGCTCACCCATTGATGAGTAGGATGTCCGCATAGGTTTCCCATACTGCTGATCTATAATAAAACTGGCCCTGTTTTAAAATCCATTTTCTTGTCTTGTCTCATTATTTCACACCCTACATTTCCCGCAATTAATCCTTGTGCTTGCTCATTCCTTTCATGGCCTTTGAACATTCATCTGAAGAGCCTATGTCTGCATACAAGTTCTATGCGCAACACACAATTGGGAAACTTGCTAACAAAATTTTACAGGATCCCTAGGCATTGCTTATGCATGTATACTTGTAATGTTGTACATGTGTAGGCTCTGCTCAGACTTTTGGCTAAATGCATGGAGGTCAGAGGGTGGGACCAATGGGCTGGATCCATCTCCCCATTCTAAATATTCACTGCATGTGTGATCACTATCTGAACAGGGCTATTCTTAAACCCCATTGTGATTTGCACGAGGCTCATTTTATCCTCATCTCATTGGCCAGGTGAGGTGGTCCCCTTAAGATGGGGCAAACATGTCAATGTAGGGATGTTGCCATCAAGGGATGGAGCAAAGCCAGCCACACTTGCCTTCGGATGTACTTGCTGGTTGACTGGCATCCTCACTCACCCCAGTCATTTGTTTCTGTGCAGCCATTGCTGGTCACTTGTGGGACAAGTAGGAATTCTCCCCCAGGACCCTGATAAGCATAGGGGTTTGGCTTTTTTACCTGTTCTGTACTGAACATCCTGGGGAAAATGGTTGTTGAAGGGGGTACCTTGTTTAATAGTAATGTTTAGTCAGAATTGTTGGGCAGTGTGACAAGTGACCTTGGGCCAGGGATTGGTGTGCACCTGAAAATGTCTTTGAGACAAAAAGATGGCTCCTTGGGCACATCACTTCTGATCGTGGGATGTGGGGCAGGAAAGGAGCCCCTTTGGGGCCTGAATGGGTAACACAGTCATAGGCCACGAGGTGGCTGTGGCTGCAGACATCACCCCTTAACACCTGATGATATGGACAATGGGGACAGGTAGTGGGCTGCTCCTGGGCTCAGATGAGAACTGAGGCCCTTTCTACACTATAGTGGTGTAGAGGAAGGGAGGGAGGTTGATCTCAGAAGCACCTAATACACACCATTGATGCACAGGGAGGGAGAGCGATCCTGGAAATCCTTAATACACACCATCGGCGCACAGGGACCAGCCAGGGGGCATCCCAGGCAAACAGCCTGGTGCAGAAATGGCCAGAGTTAGGTTCACCTGCTAAGACCCACAAAGCTGACACCATTTGCATATTATTATTATTATTATTATTATTATTATTATTATTATTATTTATTACACTTATATACCACCCCATAGCCGAAGCTCTCTGGGCGGTTTACAAAAATTAAAAAGATTGAGCATTAAAAAGACAATATACAAAATTTAAAACCATAAACATAAAACAGCTGTCATTAAAACACTTTAAAACATTTTAACTATTAAGCCTGGCCACAATGTCAATCCAAACCTCAACTTCAGTTGTTAAAATGCCTGGGAGAAAAGAAAAGTTTTGACCTGGCGCCGAAAAGATAACAGTGTTGGCGCCAGGCAGGCCTCATCGGGGAGATCATTCCATAATTGAGGGGCCACCACAGAGAAGGCCCTCTCCCTTGTTGCCATCCTCTGAGCTTCCCTCAGAGTAGGCACCCAGGGGAGGACCTTTGATGTTGAGAGTAGTGTATGGGCAGGTTCATGTCGGGAAAGACGTTCCATCAGGTATTGTGGTCCCAAACAAATCTCTTGTTAATAAGCTAATAACATTGTAGACTTCGTTTCACCTAATGTTTGCGTATCTTGCCTCGTTATTTCAGGGGGTTGGGTCGCAATGACTGCACATACTGGAAATCCAACAAGCTCTAAAAAATGTATCCTTTCCTTGCAATGTCTTTTCTCTTTCTTTTTGTATGATGTCTATTCCTGTGTAGCTCTTTGATAGTAAAATATAGCTTCCTCTGTGGGTTTACATATTTTTCTTTCTCTTTAAATTCTGCCTAATATTCTTGAAATTTTTGAAAGTCCCATGATTTCTGCAATAATGATCTCACTACATACCCATGGAACCAACAACGGTCATTGGCGTGTGGCATCCAGAGCAACTGTTGTATTTTACTTGGTTACAAAGGAAACGATGAATTAATATCACTTCTTCTCTTGAAGGCCTGCAAGAAAATATATTCTCTTTATGCAACTTCTAAAACGTCAAGCTGGGCAAATTACTGAGTCCCAGAGCAGCACTACTTTGCACAATTTTCTGTATGAAAAAGTCCCCCTTTTATCCTGTGCTTCACTGTATTACAAATCTCCTTCTCATGTATTTTCAACATTCTTCATTGAATTGAGATGAGCACTTTAAGAAATACAAAATACATTCTGGTGTGGTGCAACAGTTACATCTCAAGCAATTTACAGTCCAATTCTATGCATGCCTACTTAGAAGTAAGCCCCGTTGCATTCAATGGAGCTTATGCCCAGGTAAATGGGTATAGGAGTGTACCCTGAACCATTTTAAACCATACATAAAAGTGTTAAAAACAAAAACAAAAACATACTAGTTTAAGGATGCAATCATATGCACACTTCCCTGGGAGTAAATCCAATAGAACCCAATGGGAGTCACCTCTCAGTAGACATGCATAGTATTTTGCTGCACAGTGCTTTTTCACATAGTATCTCACACTGCGTGGTTAGAATGATGTTCATTAGTGCTGCCAAATGAAAAGGTCAATCTGCCATTTTCATTTTGAAGGCTGACCTCAAAAAGTTTATATCACCTGATTTTTTATTATGTATCAGGCTTTTCACCAAAATAGCTGATGATCATTTCAACATATTGGTGTGATCTATGCATTGTCATTTTTTTTTCTTTAAATGCAGTCAGATTACACCAATGTCCATTAAATATTTGACACAACAATCCATTGGAACCTCTCCTGTGTGAGTCCTCATAATGGATGTGCAAGTCACAACTTAAATTATTTAACTACTTCAGGTTGTACTGGAAGACTATTTTTGGGTCCAGAAGGAAGCAGTTAGCTCTCTTTCTGGTGGGATGAGTCACTGAAACCATATTTCATAACTATGACACAGTCTGTACTAGCTTTCAGGGCATAATTTCAAATACCATTCTTGCCTTATTTGGCCCTAACTATGGTGCCGGAGTGAGCAGGGAGGTGTTTGGGGATAATATCAAAATATTTAGGGTTTGTGAAACAAAAAGGGATTGTGAACAGTTCCAAAAGGAGCTCACCAAACTGGAAGCATGGGCATTGAAAGGGCAAATGACGTTCAATGTAAGCAAGTGTGAGTGATGCTTGTTGATGCAACACCCCTGCCCTCATGTATACACCGATAGGATCCAAGCAGGCAGTGACTGACCAAGGCAAACATCTTGGGCTTGTGATAGACAGCTTGATGAACATGTTGAGCCAGTGTGTGGCTGCTGTGAAAAGGGTAAATTCCATGTAGGGCATAATCACAAAATTAATTAAGTGCAATCACACTTGGAATATTATGTACAAATTGGACACCGCAGCTCCAAAAAGATATTGTAGAGATGTAAAAAGTGCAGAAAAGGGCAACTCAAATGTTCAAAGAATATCGAGCAACTCCTTAAAAAGAAAAGGTTACAACATTTGGGACTGTTTAGCTTAGAAAAAAGGTGAATGAGGGGAGACATTATAGAGGTGTGCAAAATTATGCACGGCGTGCAGAAAGCGTATAGAGATACATTTCCCTCCTCTCTCATGATACTAGAATCCAGAGCCCATCCATTCAGAACAGATAAAAAGAAGTGCTTCTTCACACAGTTAAACTATGGAATTCACTATCACAAGATGTAGTGATGGCCACCAGCTTGGATGGCTTTAATAGGTGAATAATTGGAGAGAATAAAGTTATCAACAGCTACTGGACATGATGTTTATCTATTACATCTAGTATTTGAAACAGTATGCCCTTTTCTACACCAGGCTGTTTGCCTGGGATGGCCCCCAGCTGGTCCCTGTGTGTTGATGGTGGGTATTAGGTACTTCTGGGATCGCTCTCCCTCCCTCCCTCCCTGTACACCCCTAGGGTGTGGAAAGGGCCTATGGCTCTGTATACCAGTTGCTGGGGAACATGAGCAGAAGGGTGCTGTTTCACTCATGTCATACTTGGGGGTTTCCACAGGCAGCTGGTTGGCCACTGTGTGAACAGAATGCTGGACTAAATAGGCCTTTGGTCTAATTCAGCAAGGCTCTTCATATCTTCTTATGCCTCAGTGACCTTCTATTTTATTACATCCTACCTTGATCTTTATTGCCAGACAGGTGCTTCCTTTTAATGATTTTTAAAAATATATTCATTCATTCATTCAATATGAGTTGCCCTACAGCTGAAGCTTTGAGGTTAATGTACATAATGAAAGAAAAAACAATACAACCAATAATAAAACATATCTAAAATTATTATTGTATAATACTTTTAGCTGCCATGTATGTAGCGCTGATGTTTTCGTATTGGTCCAGGACTGTGCCACTTTAAACTGTAGGGAGCAGTCTTGCGGCTGAATGTTTGATGAACCAAAAACAAAACGAGGAGAGCATCCAAGTTCGGTCAGAAAAAGGAGAAACGAGTCCTCAGGATGCAAATAATTTATTTTCACAAAGCCCAATGCATTTTGGCTTGTATTTTATTCAAAGACTTTCCTCAGGGGGCTGTAATAATAACAATACCTAAAATATATTAGGATAACACATAACATTAAAATATGTTTTTGTAAACCCAATTCAGACTGGGGCCCAGAAGAAGAAGAAGAAGAAGAAGAAGAAGAAGAAGAAGAAGAAGAAGAAGAAGAAGAAGAACCATCCCCACTGGAATCACTACAGATATATATGTTTTGTTTTTTAACTGCCAGTGGGAGTGATGGAATTTTGAGGGGGAAAACAGGAGGTGGGAAAGCTTAAATCCCCCCTTTTGAATTCCCATAGTCCTGACTGGGAATTGTAGTCCAACACATCTGGAGGGCAGCAGGTTGAGGAAAGTTGACTTAGTGTTTTTAGCCTTGTTTAACCTGTTTGCAGCTTTAATGACTCTCTTGATGTTCTATTAACTGCTGTGCTTTGCTAATGTTCGTTATTATTGTCTGCAATTGCTTTGATTTCAGATGTCTTAGACCCATGACATTTTTTTCCTGTGATGATATATCAAATAAATATATAAAATAAAAGTACAGGAAGCTTTTGATCTGAGGAGCACTTGGGCTGGAATCCTACACTTGCCTTTGAACTCATTGAGGCTTATCTCTCAGTAGACATGAATAGGATTGTACCAACAGTCACACAGTACCCCACCTGTAGACATTTCAGCTGCAACCTGTAGGGATACAATCCAAGAACAGTTCAAACCCTTGTGTGCTGTTTGCGTAGATTAGGGTGATCAGATAAAATCCAGGTCAGGGCTCATGTAACTTTAACAGTTGTAGAGAAAAGGGAATTTCAGCCAGTGTCATTTGTATGCAATTAGTTTCTGGTGAAATTCACTCTTCATCACAACAGTTAAAGTTGCAGGCACTATACTAGAGTGACCATATACAAAAGAAGGCAGGGCCCCTGCAACTTTAACTGTTGTGATGAAGAGGGAATTTCACCAGGAACTAATTGCATACAAATGACCCTGGCTGAAATTCCCTTTTCTCTACAACTGTTAAAGTTACATGAGCCCTGACCTGGGTTTTATCTGGTCAGCCTAGTGTAGATGAGGTCAATTTTGTAATAGGTTACAAGGTTATGGAAGACCACTTATTTAGAACAGCATGTTTGAGCTGTAATTACAATCAAAGGAACTTACTCCCAACCCAGTTAAGTTTTAGGCTACAATCCCATGGCTATACACATTTGCCTAGAGATATGCCCTCATGGAATGCAGTGGGACTCACTCCTGAGCAGACATGCATAGGATTGAACTGTTACTTTTCCTCTGCTTCGGTCTTTCAGCAAGTGAGCATAAAAGGTGAGGAGCAGGAGTTGCCATGTTGTTTAATGGTTGTGTGAGCTTATCTCCTCTTTTTCCTCTTGCTGTTTCTGTTGAATAGCCGCTGTGATTTACACTTAGCTTGTTAGAATTTATTACTCTAACTGAAAGGCGGCCATAAATCTTTCAATTAAGGAGAGTTGGTCCAGATTTTTATACTCTTTCAGGGAGACTGGTGGGGTGCTGCACGGACGTGTGACTTACATGTCTTAGATTGTTTTATATGAAGACTGACTGCATGGTTATGGATTCATTGTAATTCATATTTCCAGCCAAATGCAAGGCGGGATATGAATTTCAACTATGTAAATGAAATACAGCGGTGGCTGCATACAAATTTGGGGAGGAAGGTGCTTCCAGACCAAAGATTTTTAGTGTTACTCAGTCACTGCTATTCTCTTAAGCTGATTGTGGGGTTGCATGTAGAGTTGAAGTGAGTGTGAAGATATGTGTGAGTGAAGGATAGGATTTCTCATCTACATTTTAAAAAAAAACCTGGTGAGCGTATGAAGGGAGTCACTTGAACAGCCCTATTATCAGTTCTGAGTGGGGAGAAGAGAAAGAAGTCTTCCTCAATCCTAAAACAGCAAAGATTGAAAAATATGTATATGCATTCACTGATGTCATTTTGCAGAAACTACATAACATTTCAATCAATTGGACCAGTGTTTGGTGAATGCAAAACTTCATTGGGAGTGTTGGTAGCATCTTTAAAACAAAGACCCGACTCTGTGAGTGCAAAGCCACTATTCAGTCAGGTCTGGAAGAAACAAAATTCTCAGGGAAGTGTCAATGCCACAACAAGAAACCTGTGTGTCTCATCTGGATTCTGTCTTTTATTTTCCCAGCTCTGACTATTTTAATTGAATCGAGACAAGAAAGTACCTTCATCATTTACTGGACTGCCATACCCTATATTCCAACTCATTACGGTGCTTATCCTCCTTATCTTTATACAGCAGTTGCAGATGTCAAACTGTGAAGATATTTCTCTTCAGCAACTGTTTCTGGCTGCTTGGCAGGATGTTCAGGCATCTGGGCTGGCGGCTTTGGAGTTGTCACTTGCCCTGTCACAACAGACACATCGTTCTGATGCCCTCTTTGTGCTGCCTCCTTCGCCTACGTGTCTTCATCATTTGGCTTGAGGATATCATTTTTATTTGAATGTAACTAGTTGTGTGTGTGTCTGTGTGTCTGTGTATTTAGGGATGTCTGGATTTTGTAAAAATCCAGCCCGCATACATTTCATGGATTGTGCAGACCCGTTTGTTCTGGTGTCTGTTCACAGACAGATTCAATTTTTTTCACAACAATTTACTTAATTTATGTTGGTATGTAACATTTTGCATATTGTACCCCATTCCATTTGGCTTTTCCCCATGTATATTTTTCAGCATGGCATATGTCTCAGCAGAAACTTGCATATTTTCCCATAAATGAATTTGCATAAATTTTGGCAAACTAAAATAATAATAATAATAATAATAATAAACAATAATAATAATCCAGAAGTCTGAAGATTCGAAGTGGTTGGATTCTTAGAAATCCAAAGTCATTTTGGTCTGTCTCAAATTCTCCGGCATACACACACACAAACACACACTGGGAATGGGTGAACAAGTGATGTTCAAGATCACTAAGATATTACAAACATTATCTCATCACTTGTCTTGTTCCCGATCCTTGTTCAGGATTGCAATTGCTGTTCGCCCTCGGTGAACAGGAAACATTGTGCAAATTAAGCAGCAATTGGATGTAAAATTTGCACAAATTTCCTAATGTGTGCAACTGTCTTGCATACACTAAAGGGGGACTTTCAGTCTGTAATGGGAAACTTGAACAAATTAAGAAATGTGTGCAGAATCAAACTTGCAAAGTTGTACAAATCAAATGCAAGCATGTGTCTGGAAACTTGCGAACATTTTTGATGTATATGTGGTCATGTTTGTGATCGTGTCTGGGGCATATTCACGTTTTGTGAGCAAAAATAAAATTCTCACATAGCCTAATGCACAGATATACAGATACACACACACGCACACACAGGCACACCTTAATTCCTTATTGTGCTCGCTTCGGCAGCACATATACTAAAATTGGAACAATACAGAGAAGATTAGCATGGCCCCTGCGCAAGGATGATACCCTGTTTAATTCCTTCTTTACAACAGTGCCCTTATGAGATTTAAGTAGAAGATCATTTCTACTGGGGGCTCTTAATAGCTTCACACCAGCCAAATTCTAGCACATGGGCCATTTGCTTACCTAGTTTTCTTTGCATTGACAGGATGGGAGTGAAAATGAACAGGTTTTCTGCCTCACGTTGAAATGCCAACTTATTCATTTGCGCATGAAAAATCCATTCAGTTATGACTTGAATCGCTAGACTTAATGGATGTCTGTATTTAAAGTCGCATTTGGGACTGGATGAATGGTTTGATGCGGTTTAGGTCTCAAATTATTGTATATGTGTTTTCATCACCTAATGTTTTGCTTTTTCAGGAGTTGATCTTAACATAGGTAGAGTCCGCTGAACACTCTAAAGTGATATATACATGCTCAGTAGTGATAATAATTATGACAGTAGAAACAGCGGCAGAAGTTTGATTGGTGGAATCTCCTATTTGAAGCTATATATGGAATATTTATGCACACGAGAGTTGGAAATACATCTGAAATAACGAATTAAGATGTAGCTATATTATTTCTATAAATCACAATATTTAAGCATTATGGTGAATTTAATCTTAAACAAGAGTGGAAAGAAATGTTACTTATTCTTTCCTTTAAATTTGATCCCATCTCAATCCTTCAGGCATGTCAAAGACAACACATCCAAGACTTACAGTGCAATCTTATGCCAATTTACAGGGGAGTAAGCCCCACTGACCCATTATTATTATTATTATTATTATTATTATTATTATTATTTATTACACTTATATACAGCCCCATAGCCAAAGCTCTCTGGGCGGTTTACAAAAATCAAAAGATTGAACACTAAAAAGACAATACAAAACTTTAAAACCATAAACATAAAACAGCTGACATTAAAACACTTTAAAACATTTTAACCGTTAAGCCTGGCCACAATGTCAATCAAAACCTCAACTTGAGCTGTTAAAATGCCTGGGAGAAAAGAAAAGTTTTGACCTGGCGCCGAAAAGATAACAGTGTTGGCGCCGGGCGGGCCTCATTGGGGAGATCATTCCATAATTGAGGGGCCACCACAGAGTAGGCCCTCTCCCTACTTACTTCCAAGTTGACATGTATTGGACTGTGTTGTACATTAAAAAAAACAGATGTACCAACTTTCTAGATTTAAGATGAAATCATTACTGAATCAGAAAATAATTTAAATAAATAAATGCTTTCAAAAATTTTACAAAGCAGAATGATTCTGTAGTGGTTTGAGAAGTACTGGTAAATTTCCAGGTTGGTGTGCTCTTACCTGGTACATCAGGAAAAAGGAGAGAGAGAGAGAGAGAGAGAGAGAGAGAGAGAGAGAGAGAGAAGAAAAGCTTTCACTCATGCAGTAACTTCAAGATCAGATCTACACCAGCAGGATACGACACTTTGAAAATGTTTTGAAAACTGTATATGAAGTAGGGGTGTGCACTGGATCGGGCCTGATACACGATCCGAATCCAATCCAGGGGAAATCGGATACAATTATCCGATTTCCGATCTCACCCCTGGATTGTTCGATCCAATCCGATCTGATCTGGAAAGGTCCCGATCCAGATCAGATGGATCGGAGGATCGGCAGACACCCGTTGGCACCCACCGCCGCTTCCATTGGTGGGCGCCAGTGGGCGCCCGCCGATGTAAGCGGACACGGACAATGGGGCAGGGGGTGGCGGATGGGAGCAGACGTCCCTGGAAGGTAAGCAGGGGGGAGGGGGAGGGGGGAGGGGGCGGCCAGCCCGTGGCGCACTTACCTTCTGTGGCTGTCCGCTCCCGTCCGCCGCTGGCCGCTACTGCAAGCAGGCTTTGCGGCCTGCCCCTAGGTAGCACGCCAGGTGATGACATCACCTGGCGCGCTACTCAGGAGCAGGCCACGAAGCCTGCTCGCAGTAGCGGCCAGTGGCGTAAGGGAGCGGACGGCCACAGAAGGTAAGTAGGGGGAGGGGGCGGAAAGCCCGCAGCACGCTTACCTTCCGTGGCCGTCCGCTCCCGTCCGCCGCTGGCCGCTACTGCAAGCAGGCTTCGCGGCCTGCCCCTAGGTAGCGTGCCAGGTGATGTCATCACCTGGCGTGCTACTCAGGAGTAGGCCGCGAAGCTTGCTTGCAGTAGCGGCCAGCGGCGGACGGGAGCGGACGGCCATGGAAGGTAAGCGTGCTGCGGGCTTTCCGCCCCCTCCCCCTACTTACCTTCCGTGGCCGTCCGCTCCCTTACACCGTTGGCCGCTACTGCGAGCAGGCTTCGCGGCCTGCCCCTAGGTAGCGTGCCAGGTGATGACATCACCTGGCGTGCTACTCAGGAGTAGGCCGCGAAGCTTGCTTGCAGTAGCGGCCAGCGGCGGACGGGAGCGGACGGCCACGGAAGGTAAGCGTGCTGCGGGCTTTCCGCCCCCTCCCCCTACTTACCTTCCGTGGCCGTCCGCTCCCTTACACCGTTGGCCGCTACTGCGAGCAGGCTTCGCGGCCTGCCCCTAGGTAGCGTGCCAGGTGATGACATCACCTGGCGTGCTACTCAGGAGTAGGCTGCGAAGCTTGCTCGCAGTAGCGGCCAGCGGCGGATGGGGGTGTACGGCCATGGAAGTAAGCAGGGGGGAGGGGGGCGGACGGCCTGCGGCACGCTTACCTTCCGTGGCTGTCCACTCCCATCCACCACTGACCACTACTGCAAGCAGGCTTCGCGGCTTGCCCCTAGGTAGCGTGCTGGGTGATGACATCACCCGGCGTGCTACTCGGGAGCAGGCCGCAAAGCCTGCTCACAGTAGCGTCCAGCGGTGGATGGGAGCGGACGTCCCCGGAAGGTAAGCAGGGGGCAGGGGGGACGGGGGAGGGGGGCCCACGGCGCGCTTACATTCCGTGGCCATCCGCTCCTGTCCACTGCTGGCCGCTACTGCGAGCAGGCTTCGCGGCCTGCCCCTAGGTAGTGTGCCGGGTGATGACATCACCCAGTGCGTTACTTGGGAGCAGGCCGCAAAGCCTACTCGCAGTAGCGGCCATCGGTGGACGGGAGCGGATGGCCACGGAAGGTAATTAGGGGGGAGGGGGGAGGGGGCGGACGGCCTGCAGCATGCTTACCTTCCATGGCCGTCCGCTCCCGTCCGCCGCTGGCCGCTACTGCAAGCAGGCTTCGTGGCCTGCCCCTAGGTAGCGCGCCAGGTGATCATCACCTGATGATGATCAGGTGATGATCACCTGGTGCGCTACCTAGGGGCAAGCCGCGAAGCCTGCTTGCAGTAGCGGCCAGCAGCGGATGGGAGCGGACCGCCCCGGAACTTAAGCAGGGGGAGGGGGAGGGGGCTTACCCCACTGGGGCCATCTGCTTCCATCCGCTGGAGCCCGTAGGCAGCAGTGGATGGAAGCGGACGGCCCCGGGGGGGGTAAGGAGTGCGGGGGAGGGGGCTTACCTGCCGGGGCCATCCACAGCGGACGGCGCCTGGGGGGAGTTGGGAGTTAGTCCCCTCTTCACCCACCCACCGCCATTTTTTCCTCATAGACTTGCATTGGGGGAAAGCTTTCTTTCCCCCAATGCAAGTCTATGGGGGGGGGGGGGAAATGGTGGCCGATCCAAAATTCGGATGTCCGATTTTTGGATCGGGATCAGACCCGATCCGGTCTGGGGGGCCTCCGATTTTGTCCAATCCGATCCGGGACAAAATTGGAGGTCCTGATCCGGGTCCCAATCCAATCCGGGGGGTCCGTGCACACCCCTAATATGAAGCGTGTCCTTGGCCCCAACAGTTGTCACTACTGTTACAAACCATTTTAAAGTAGTAGTGTAAGAAAGCAGTGGAGTTTTTTTTTTTTTTCCAGAGGCTGGAGGATAATGTACCTATTTTATTTTTTGATCAGGACTGGCAGAGGTTGGTGGCATATAATTTTTCCAGGTCCTCAGATTGGCTCTGAAAAACTACCTAAGTTCTTCCATTTTGATTAAAGACTCAGTTTTCTCAGGCTGGCAATGTCAGCACTAAGGCACCGGTTATGGGGAGAGGGAGGAATGTTTTTGCATTGCCCTCCCTCTCCCTTTGATATTCCACTGCCACAGATGTTCTTGCTGCTGTCTATCTTCTTTTTAAAAACACTTGGTATGAAAAAACCACCACCACCTTTGGTTTAATAGAAGAGTTGCCAATTACAAATTCATTCCTATTCCAAAAAGCATGGAAATTGTAAATTAAGCTACTTGCCTTAATGTTAGTAAAATGCCAGCATGTTCTTCATCGGGGTGGCAAATTGGGGGGGGGGGGGTCCAAGACGTTTTGGCCTACAACTTCCATCATCCCCAGCTGGAAAGGGATGATGGGAGGTATAAGCTAAAACATCTGGAGGGCCACAAGTTGCCCACTTTTTTTCTACAGTCTCACATATTCTGCTTGTTCACAAATGAACATCCACGCACCCACACTTTCCTTTGGACTTTCAACACCAATTCTCTTCCACTGAAAGATAAGGAGTCCCCTATCCCCTCAACTCATTCTTTCCCTTAGAATCATTTCCTTATTTGGTCAGTATTTTAATTAATGACTTGAGTTCACTCAGGCAATGCAGAAGCGTAAGGTGATACCCTGACCAGATCTACACCAAGCAGGATATGACACTTTAGCTGGTTTCAGATGACATGTTAAGCAATGGAGGGGGGGAAACAATCATCAGTTGTGTTGCTTATTGTGTCATGTGGAGGGTTACACACCACGCACACACAACTGACAGTATGCTATTCCATCCAATTAAGCAATGGAGAGAAACAAGGGGCTTGCACGTTGTTTAGCCTGAAGCCCCATTGTTTAAAATGTTGTCCGAAACCAACCCCCCTCTCTCTCCGTGGACTTTTCTATTTGAGAATAGAGTTCTGCCAGCCGGAACAGCCGAAAAACCCCGGCTGCTCTATACAGCCACCAGAACTTGCGGTGCATGCTGGGATACAGCTGGGGGACTGAGGGAGGTGGAGGGAGCAGCTGTAGCAACCAAGATGGCCATCAGAACTTTCAGCTGCACAAGCACCGGCGTTGCAACGTGTTGTGTGGGGAGCTCCACCTACCTAACTCACGGTCAGTACCGATTTCCCCCTCCGTTGCCTAATATGTCGTCCGAAACCAGCCTTTGAAAATGGTTTGAAAACTGTATATGAAGTGTGTCCTGGGCCCCAACAGTTGTCACTACTGTTATAAACCATTTTAAAGCAGTAGTGTAGATCCTGCCCCTTTCTATTTCTGAAGTGCTTACTCCATGTTAAAAGTATGTTCTGGATCATTGGATCCTCTGATATGGCTGAAATTACTGTTAAAAAGCGACTGAGATTGTACCATTATGCTTTGTTACAAAATAAGCTAACCTCCTTGTTCTTCTAAGAGGCATTGGGAAATACCGTAAGGAGAAGAGAAAAATGGAGAAAAACATTATTCAGAAACTCCTATCCACAGAGGTAATCACCAGCAAAACTAATTGGAGGATGTTTTTCAGTGCATGTGCGTGCACACGACAACTGTGAAAAAATAGGAATTATTTAATTGTTTAGTAGATAGACTTGAAGTCCTAAATTCCACATAAAAGATGGTTAAATTGGGCAATCATCAATCCTAGTTAAAAGGGAAAGACAACAGCTACATCCAAGAGTATGTAGAAAGTAAAAGAGACAAAAATCAATAAAATTAGAAGTAAAAGAAACAGAAATGAACATGGATAGATGGGGTCCTTGCTGGCAGTAATAAAGAGAACTACATGCAATCTGTCTATTATATTTTGAACAAAATGAATGGAATAGGTTGGTCTTGCTGGCCAAATTGGACAAGACTGTAAGGGCCAAGCCAAATGTTATGCTAAATGTATGGCTTCCAACCAAATGGCAGCCAGACAATTAGCTACTCCCTCTCCCTCAATAACATTTGCAAGGTTGATGTTTTTGGTACTGGGAGTGCTTCTCCTCTCCTAACCCTAACCACACAGATCTGGCATTTGAATCACGAGTCCCCTTGTCCCATTTGTAGAGATTCCAGATGCAGAGCCACAGCATGCAGGCATAGTCTACCTGCATTAGGCAGACAGAATATATCAGTAGTTTGGTATGTCTGGTCCCCCATTTTAGTCTACGCTGTGGGTAGTTTAAGCTCAAAGAGCATGCTGACCCAAGGTCATTCAGTAAGCTTGACAGGTGAGTGTGGATTTGAATTGGGATGTCCCTGGATCTAAAGTTCTGATTATGCATGTTCTCCTCTATAGTGATCCCCCCCATCTTAATTCTAGAGTTGTGTTCATAGAGTGCAGAAAATTCTGCTGGGGGAGTGGAGTAGCTAGGAAAGCCAGAGTTGTTGTTGTTGTTGTTGTTTTGCAAGAGAGCAAATGGGAGAAGGGAGCAGAGAAGATTTATCTGTATATTCAGCGTGAAAAGCAGCTGGCCTGGTCTGCCTTTGGGTAGCTGTTGCTTGAGAGAAAGAGGAAGGGTGCAGGAGGTGAAGACAGATACTCCTTTTCCAATAAAAGCTTGCCCCACCTCTCCACCCCACACCTACCTGCGACATCAAAAAGCATGACACAGAGAGGGCCTGGCATTTGACCTTTCAAGCCACCTCTAGCTTCACAGTAGTGGCTCTGGAAAGGGTGAGATGAGATGGTAAGAGACTTGACGAATGCAGTCCTGGTGCACATTGGTGAACTCCTTGGTCCATTTTAGAGCTGATTGTTAGCAGAATCCCACGCTGCCCTTGCGCACATGTCCAGCTCCGCCAATTCCATTCTGCAAATGGCTCAAACTGCTTGCGGAATAGCAATCTAGTGTTTCTGGGTCAACTCGAAACAAATGGAAATACCTGTTTCTAAAAAGAGGCAGGCCAGCAGAGCTGGTATGAAGGAGTTCTGTCAACCTGCTCCCTTCCAGAAATGAGTATTTCAGTTCTTTTGGGGACTTGCCCTTGGAAGAACGATGTCATCATTCAGCAAGCGGGTGGGTCCACTTGCAGAAATGAATTGGCAACCAGCTCCGCTAGTGGATGGCTTCTGCCCTGTGTGTCTTCATTCCTCTCCCAACTTTTCCAACTGCCAAGGAGCAAGCAATGCAATACCTTTCAAAACTCAACCATTTTCAAGTGAAATACATCCAAATGAAAATAGATATGCAAGAGATATTTGAAAGCATTTTGTTAGTTTGAAATTAGCAGTTTCAGTTTAATTAAATACAAATGGGATGTTTTTGTTTTTAGTATTTTGTTTTGGATTAAATGAATGAGCATCCCTAGTTTTCAATAGGGATTACTAGCGCTGGTCTCAATTTTCGAGATTTTTCTCTCCATGTGAAAGAGGCATTATTGGGGGAGGGGGGTTCCTGCCAGTTTTGCAGGAGGGGAGGATTTCAAATTAGTTTTGCCTTGGGGAGGGGGGACTGGGTTTCTACATACCTTTTAAGTTTGGGGGGTGACTGAAGGATGTTTTTTCTATGTTTTTTTTTACTTGAAAAATGCCCCCAGCATGAGACTCTTTAAAGTGAGGCAGCACTCCTATGAGACCAGTGACCATGCCCTCTCCAATAGACATTCAGGATGACCTCCTGGCTTGCAGAAGCTTCTTTGCAAAGAGTCCCGGGCAAGCAAAAACAAATGGGAGCTTTGGAGCTTTAGTAAAACTCTTATCTCGTGTGCTCTGTGTTGTTGCAAGGAAGAACAGAGTTTTCTAAAGCCCTAAAAGCCCCATTTACTCTTGCTTTGCAGAGAAGCTTTTTAAGCCTGGGAGCACTTCCTGAATGTCTATAGGAGAGGGTGAGGTAATGTGTTCCTATGGAAGTTCATAAGAGCTGCCAGGCTGGATAAGCTTCTCTATAGAGTTCTGGGCTGCTCAAAGTGTAGGGGGTATTTTTAAAATAAAAATAAATAAATAGAAAAATAGAAAGAAGACTTCTCAGCCATCACTTACACTTAAAAAGGTAAGCAGAAATCCTCCTCCCCAAAGTTATTCAAAATTCTCACCTTCCCAGCCTCTTTCTTGAGAAGTTTCATTTCTCCCTCCACCTTCCCCCCATTAAATGTCAAAAATGGAACAATCCAATTTTTTTGGCACAGCACTAAATAATATAACAGATACTCCCCAAATAAAGCTTAGGCTGCAATCCTTGGAGTAAGTCCCATTGACATCAAGGATTAGACATGTATAGTATTGAACTGTTACCCAGTAAAGACTTTGAGTCACTCTTATTTATTTTTAAATTGAGCACTGTAGCATTCTGGCCACAATTCCAAGCAAATGTTTTCACTTTTAATCCAGTTATATGTTAATTTTGTACATGTCATTGAAAATGTAGCACCCATTGACAGATCCTCTCACACCAGCAATGCAGGAGGATTATTCTCTTGAGGAAGTAGAACATACTTTATGCTGGTTGATACCATTCCCAGCTGCCCTGTGAACTCCAACTTGGGGGGGGGGGGGAGCTCTGTCGATGAAGGTACTGCTCTATGGTGTTCTTCCAGTTTTTGTATACCAGGGAGGGGGCGTGGCTTAGTGGTAAGCACATGCTTTGCATGCAGAAGGTCCCAAATCCAATCCCTAGAATCTCCAGGTAGGACTGAAAAATTTCCTGGTTAAAGCCCTGGAATGCAGTTGCCCATCAGTGTTGACAATACTGAGCAAGACGGACCAATGGTTTGGCTCAGCATAAGGCAGCTTCCCTATGTTCTTATATCTGACTGCTACCTTTTTTTCCCTTCTGAAAGAGATGACATGACTTAATAAATGCCATGCTTGTCTTGCCTGCTATGCAGAGAAAACAATGAACAAGTTCTTTCGCTTTTAAAAATTGTTCCATTTAGTCTGGCAAATTGTTCCAGAAATTATTTACCTCCTAACAAGATCAAAAGCTATGAACGTATGTTCTAGAGCTTTTAGGAGCAATGTCAGAACAAATTGATAATTCCAAGCGCCAATTTATTCATCATCTAAGGTGTCCAACGTAATCAACTCAGCCTTAAGATGTGTCATTTTCTAACTTGAATCCCTAACAGCTTTGTAGTTGGAGCTTAATAAATTGCTCCTTTCACCTTCGGAGTAAGATGAATTTAAATCAAAGTCACAGCTCTGCTTTGTGTTATTCGACATCTTTTGTTTAGAACAACTAGTGTGTTGTATAAAACGACAGCATAAAGAAGGTTTGTGAAGATTTAGTTCAAAGGCTCAACTTTATATTGCTTTATTTAAATTCCTGCAGTTATACAAAAATGCACCATCATTTTGATATAAATAATAATAAAATAAAGCAGACCCAAACAAACAGCATGCACAACTGGAAGAGCTGTGTCCAAATGGGATGTGAAGCTTCCTGAGCTTCCTCTCCTGAGTGGTAAAAATCTAAACATTTTGAAGAGGAAGCTCTGTGCTGGACTGGGTTGCTTCAGGGCAGTTCTATGCTGGTGCTGCCTGAAGTGAAATAAGCTTCCCTCTGAGGTGACCAAGAATGGAGCCAGACCAAAATGAAGCTTCTTGTGCTTTGAAAACACAGACATTTTGGCCTAAACCACACCAAGCAGGATATAGCACTATGAAAATGGTATGAAAGTGGTATATGGTATGTGTCAATGGGCCCCAACAGTTGTCAATGCACTTCAATACCAATATAAAGCAGTAGTGTGGCTCTTGCCTTTTATATACCACTTTCATACCACTTTCATAGTGCAATAAAGCAACATATTTCATTTCTGTAAATGCTGATTATAAGTGGGGGCAGGGAGGATATTTGGTGGAGTGACTGAGAGGCATGTTTTACCAGGGATTCCAATCACTGTGGGTTTTTTGAGGGGGGGATGTAAGGATGGGACCATGAGATCGTCATTCTTCCAATACCAGGCTGTAAAAACAACCCTTAAATTGGTTTTTAATCATCATAACTCCCTAGCCCTTGCACTTATCCTTCTGAAACTTTGCAAGTTTCTACCTCTAGAGTGTGTGCCATTGCCCCAAAACAAACAAACAAACAAACAAACAACACCCCACTGGGAAGGGAAAGGAAATCATTCTCTTGTCCCCAAAATCTGAAGACTCCCATTCCACTTGAAAACCACTGCACCTAGTTATGTGTTTTATCATTTATTTATTTATTTATTTCATTTCATTTCTATACTGCCCAATAGTTGAAATGAGCAATTCACAACACCTATCCTTCAGGAGATTTGCAGGTTTCTTACTTAGGGACCACTGTGTGCCATCTGTTTTCAATTATCTCCACCCCCTGCCTTAGAGAATAATCATCATCATCATCATCATCATAATATATTTATTTATTTCCCGCCTCTCCCAATGGATCGAGGCAGGGAACAGCATTAAACATAAAATACAAAACTGATTAAAAACACATAAAACCAAATACATCATTAAAATACCAATAAAACACCAGTAAAACACTTTAAAATTCATCTTGGTAGGCCTGCCAGAAGGGATCAGTCTTTATAGATCTTTTAAAGTCCTGAAGACTGCTGAGTTGGCGAATCTCTCCCAGCAGGTCATTCCACAATCTGAGAACACAGGATTTCCCCTGTGCAGAAAAGCATTCATGATGAATAAAAAAGGGGTATACTAGCTTTGTCAGTGCTTTAATGTAATGATTATATCTATAATGCCTTTAATGTTCCTAGAAGTTCAAAATTTGGTATCCATCTTGAGAAGTAATATACTGAAATAGACTTTCTATATGGGCTAATCTACACCTGTCCTCAAGCCCTTTCACAATGGAAGAGGAATGCTCGTGAATGTTCCCCACTTCTGCAATTACCCCTTACGGGACACACGTGATTAATCTGTTCCTCAATTACAAAAGTGCCGTTGTGGGAGCACATGCACCCCGTTGCAGCAGTTCCACATGTGTATTGGTAGAAGTGGGCAGGGCTAGGCAGATGGCTACAGGGCACAAGCTTTTTTATGACTCGTGAGGGATGCACACGAACGCAGACATGCAGCAACACATGGGGGAGATAGGAACTCTGTTGAATATGTGCTCCTGAGTAGAGATATGCTTGTATTTTTTTTAAAAAAAAAAACTCGGCGGTAAAACATGCCCATGCACACACCCCTCACAGCTGGTTGGCTGTTCGCTGAGCCCAGAACTCATGGCAAACAGCAACTACCATGCAAGGGGGGCACACCGCAAGTGTTCTTCGCAATGGAAGTGAGAGAGCCGGAAAAACCACGACAAAAGCAGTCAGGGATATTTTGGTATAACTGAGAGGTGGAACTGAGATCACTGCAGGAGTAGGTGAACATCATGTGCCCTGTTAGGTCCCCTCTACAAGGATTGCTTTTGCGCCCGGTTCGGCGATTATGCGCATTATCGCAGACGCGCATTTACTCCTAATCCCTCTGCACGGGAGGTGGCGAGAGGCGGCGAAGCGCATTAATAGATGTCCAAAAAGTGCTTTACAAGAAGGCCCCCTCCACAAGGATGCGCTTTTGCGCCCGGTTCCGCGATTATGCGCATTATCGCGGAGGCGCTTTTACTCCTAATCCCTCTGCACCGGAGGCGGCGAGAGGCGGCGAAGCGCATTAATTCATGTCCAAAAAGCGCTTTACAAGCAGTTAATGCGCGTAATCGCTTGTTCACACCGCGAAAATGCGCTTTAACGGCCGGAGCAAAATAAAAGTCGCTATTTAACGCGCGTTCGAAAATGCGCATTATCGGGGAGATAACGCGCCTGTACGCCCGTTTTGCGCTCCGTGCTTGTGGAGGTAAATTTTTTAATGAGCCTTCAAGGCTCATTAAACGTCTCGTGTGGAGGAGGCCGAAGTTAATGCGCATAATCGCTTGTTCACACGGGGAAAATGCGCTTTAACGGCCGGAGCAAAATAAAACTCGCGATTTAACGCACATTCGACAATGCGCATTATCAGGGAGATAACGCGCCTCTACGCCCGATTTGTGCTCCGTTCTTGTAGAGGTAAAAATTTTAATGAACCTTCAAAGCGCATTAAACCTCTCTTGTAGAGGCACCCTTAGTAACAACTGTGATATAATCCTTCAATAAACTTCTGGTGTAGCCTCCCCCGATGAGTTTGCTTTCCCCTTCCTTTTGGGTTTTACAGTATGGCTAAATCTGTATTGCTTGAACTATTCCACATAATACACACAAACACACACACATACTTACATGCTATTAGCATACATGATGTTTTACCCCCAGATATGTTATTTTTAATAGGAAATAATTTATTTTCTTCCATACAGCCAGGTAGCTTACTTACCAAGTTTCTCATCTAACTATATTGATTCTAATGTGTATACAGGCTTTTAGAGGGAGGTGAGTAAATTAACCTATTATCTTTAGCTATATTAAATAATAATGTTGAGAAACTTAGGAGACTGAGCAGAGCTGCCTGGAGATCATCAACAATTCTTCACTGAGAAATCTTTACGAAAAACCATTCACAGACGCTAGGCATCTTATTTTGTCGTTAGAGCTGTCAGTTTTAGTGATTCCAATAGTGTGAACCTGACCAGAATATGACAAAACAAACAGGGGGGGAAGCACATACATAATATATGTGCACATAGATAAATATATACGCTTCCCAGCTGGAAATCGTTTATTTTGATATACATCTGTGATATTCCTTAAGGTGCTCATTTCAAAACTGAAACAGATATACAGAATTTATGATCAAAGTGCTCAGGCATTCCTCCAGTGTCCTCTGATACACCCTTAAAAGAACTGGTTAACAAATCCTAAACTTGAAATATTCACCACTGTGCAAACATTTCACTGAATGTTATACCCAGATAAGGCAACAGATTCTACCCATGAAAGAATATGTATTCTATGGAAGGAATCAGAATGTCATCACCTTGGTGATATATTTGAACTGTCAGCACAGATAGTTTGAAATTATTATTATGACCCTGTTCAGACAACTTGCTAAGCCATGGTGATTATGCTTTTTGAACTAAACATTATGGCTTAGTATGTCATGTAAACCATTCCTAACCATGGTGGCTGCACAACCACAGTTTAAACACGCTCACTAAACATTTGTTGCAAAGGGGTTAGCGGCCTAACCATGACTTAGCAGTTGTCTGAACAGGCCCACTGTGTTGTTCATATATCACCAAAGAAGAGGACATGCATCATCAAAAAAGGGGACAAAGGAGGACATTAATTTCCATAGAATTGGCAAATATAGAAATTATTATTATAATTTAAATAGAAATACAATAATCTCACCAGAGTGTGGGAGAAGGTAACCATGTGACTTGTGTGCCTTGCTTAGTCTGATGCCCAAGTACTGTTGATGGTTCTTTACTTTTAAACCAGACCTGGATTGGACAACCCTCAAAAAAGAAGACACCTTCAACACAGATGGGAGTCCTCTGATAGCCCTTCAAATAGAAGACTATCCTCTGTAAAAGATGGCACATGGCCAGCCTGATACATCCCCCTAGAAAGGCTGAAAATGTATGTCAGCCCTGGAGTGACCATATGGAAAGGAGGACAGGACCCCTGTATCTTTAACAGTTGTAAATAAAAGGGTATTTCAGTAGGTGTCATTTGTATGCAGGCATTACCTGGTGAAATTTCATCTTCCTCACCACAGTTAAAACTGCAGGAGCTATACTAGACTGATCAGATACAACAAAGGGCAGGGCTCCTGCAGCTTTAACTGTGGTGAGGAAGAGGGAATTTCCCCAGCTGCTGCATGCATACAAATGACACCTGCTGAAATTCCTTTTTCTGAACAACTATTATAGATACAGGAGCCCTGTCCTCCTTTCCATGTCCTCACCCTAGCCACCCCTGGAGTTGGTGTTCTTATTTCCCCTCCTCATAGAGTTAATGGGAGCTTTTTTTTCTTTTTTTTTTAACGAAGGTTTGGGTGTGGGGGGATAAAAAAATCTGTCTGTGATTTCTCCATCATGGAATCTCACCATCACCACAACCTTAGGATTGCTCTGTTTATTATCTTGTTCACACACCCCACACACCCCATCCATGTGAGACACAAATATGTCAATTAGTAAAGATGAGACAAAGGTCATCTCTACACCAGGCAGTTGCCCCGGGGTCATCTCTAGATCATCCCTGTGCATCCATATGATGCACAGGGGATCCTGGGATCAACCGGGGATGATCTAGAGAAAACCTAGGGATAACAGAAACCGGGGGTATCCTCTTCTTTTCAAAAAAGAAATGACACCTGCGATGTCCCTCTTTCCTTCCAGGATATCGCACAGCCGTCTGGATGCTGGAGGAGGATCACGGAAGCAGCGAAGTCTACAATCCTCGTCCCTCCCTCTACATCCTTAGGTGCAGATGAGCCCAGAGAGAGAGAGAGAGAGAGAGAGAGAGAGAGAGATGATCTGCCTGGGCATGTCTATATTCATCTCCTTCAATCCAAGGATGAAAACATGCTCTGTGGCCCTGCTTTCACTGAAATAGGATTTGCTGGAGCACAGAACAAGGGCTTGGGATGGGGGGGGAGGGAGAGTTGTAGCAGCCACCCACTGGAATTTTATCTTGATGGACATGTCCCGGTTACCTTGTAGGTGTTCTTCAGAAGACAGGTTAAAATATGTTGTGTGAAGCAGTTGATCTCAGTAACAAATCCTTATATAGCTTTTGATATTTTTGGCATTTTTCTTTTTTTATACATCTATTGCTATCCTTGCATTATTTTTTAAGCTGAATTTACATCTATTTTTAAACTGTTTATCTTTCTTTTTGTTCTGATTTCCTGTTGTCTCGACTACAAAGCAATGAATAAATGTTAGAATAACACAAATAAAATAGCAATAGTGGAGATAAGTAACACTTTGTACTGTAAAAACAAACATTGTAAATGTTCCTTAAAGTAAAATGAAATGGGAGTAAATTGCATGGGGGTAAATCCCATTCAACGTAACGGATGTTACTTCCAGATAAATAGAGCCAACGGGCCTGTTCAGACGGCACTTCAGGCTCTGTGGTTAATGAAACTGTGGTTCTCTGGGGTTAGCACTAACCACAAGCCATGCTGTCACACACAACACTTTAAGCCATGGTTAGAGCCTCTAACCCTGCTGCAGATGGTCTGACTGTGGTTAGTGAGTGAGCAGGATTAAGCAAAACACACCACATAAGACACCTTAAACCCTGCTGCTTAACCAAAAGCCTTAAGCAGCAGGGTTTAAGGTGACTTCTGAACAGGCCCAATGTGGTGTAGTGATTAGAGTGTTGGAGTGGGATTCAGGAGATCCAAGTTCTTGTCCCCACTCAGCCATGAAGCTCAGTGGGTGACTCTGGGCCAGACACTTAGGCCCTTTCCACACCATAGGGGCAGAGAGGGTGGGAAACTGGGAAACCCGGAAGCAGCCACTTCCAGGTTTTCCATGATGAGGCCGCACCAGAATGTGATGGCCCGGGCTGGCCATTTTTTAAAAAAAGATCCGCGGAGGTGTGCATGAGCACACCTGCACAAATGTAAGTTAAAAAAAAAACCTGTGCGATCATGCCCCCTCCCCCCCTGCCATCCCGGGTATGGTGATTTTGCTCCCCCCCCCCTCGATTGTCTTGGAGCCGTGCTCAAACAATGGAGGTCTCTGGGCATCTCTACATTAAGGAAAAAGCTATGTCCTTACCAGGCTTCCCCCCCCCCCCCCTCAGGTCTTTCCATGTTCACTATAGGCTCCTTTAGATGGTGACCAACAGCGATCACATAATTTGTAATTGAAAGCTTCCCCTCTGCATGATGCTCCATGAAGTTAAATAAAACAGTACCATCTGGTGACAGAATCAATCCTGTGATTATTTTAAATACTGCATTATTTCCATTTCTTACAAAAGTGAGATTACCGGGGGAAAGCATGGGAGAAGTCCTATAGGTTGACAGGGTCATGTAAAAGACCAGCAAATTTCCATGAGTGGCCAATCACGAGCATGCAATAAATCACTCACGTAGAGAAACTCTTGGAGGCTTTCAAGTATCTAGTTCCCCAGCCACCAGGTTGTTGCTGGCAGAATGGGATGAGCAATGGAGGCTACTTTTGCTTCAGCTATCGGGCGGTATAGAAATGGAATAAATAATAATAATAATAATAATAATAATAATAATAATAATTTGCATTTCCCACTAGAAAGGCCTTATCTAGCTGAGTCATTCTGCTGGGGACAGGGACAGGAACTGAAAGGCTTGCGGATCCAATGGATTCATGGCCTTTCCCCCTTCTCACTCACTTTCCTAACCCCAACTCACCCATTTTCTCTTCTCCCAAGGTCATGATGCCAACTGCAGGAAAGGAAGCTACTGCAGAGCTCTCTGTGGCACCTGGGAGGAGCATGTGTCATTAGGGTTAATCCATAGCATGTTATGACCCCTCAGACACTGTCCAAAGACCATAGGATAGTGCTCCAATAGCTGGGGCCAACATACATAAGATACCATTGGGCATCCAAAATCTAAGTAGTCTGAAGGCCCGTTCTTTGATTTAATTGTAGTTTAGTGGATTTCCTTTGATCCTCATTTTTAAGTGAATCGACCTAATTCACATTTCCTGGTTTAATTTGCAGTTTGGAATACAGTTATCCTTCAGCCTGTGCAGCACTGTAAATTTTGAGATGCAGTTCTTAGCTAAAGTATTTTGTTTGAATTGCAGGAAGTGGCATGGAACAGCGGGAAACATTTGTTTTTAGTGTTTTATCTATTTTATGGCCTTTGTATTTATATTTATTGTTGTTCCCTGCCTCGATCCAGAGGGAGAGGCGGGTAAGAAATAAATAAATATATTATTATTATTATTATTATTATTATTATTATTATTATTCATATGCAAAACTGACATGGGCCAGTGAAATGTGATCAAAACTTCTGAAAGATCTCAAGAATCTGTTTTTTTCAGCAGAGCAGCTTCCACATAGAAACCTAACTAAGGACCATGGAATAGATGGGTTAGGCATTTGTTTTTGTTTTTCTCTGAAGTGCTAAGAATCTGCAAACTTCCTCTGAGTTACTGAGAGAAGTTATTGCAGTGGGAAAAAATGAGATTAAATTTGTATAATATGCTGATGGTACAAAGGCTTCAAATATATTACTGACATACTTTCCCTTAGACCTTCGACATCTCAATAAATATCATTAAGTTTTAAAAATACAGTTCAGTCACAATGCTACCCTCGTCCTATTCATTCCAATGGAAAAAAGAATTAACTTTTTAAAATTGTAATCAGTGAACCCATAACTACTTGATTTTGGGTAGATCATGCCATGAGTATTAAGCTAATGAATCAATCACAAAAAAAATGAGATTATGAGAGTTATACCTACTTACAATACTTATTTTCGTTGTGGGGTGAGTAGCCCTCTCAAACCAGTGACTTTATTAATTTCGAATACTTTCTCATGCATCATTGTAAGTAATTTTTCCAAGGCTCTTGGGTCTAGTGCAGTTTCATTCAGACTAATGCTATGCAAAGTCTTTATTAAGTGGGTGCCTTCTTTATTATATCAAGGTTTAAAACTCTTTTGTGTGTTGATTCTTTGGTCTTGGTTGAAGGGGAAGATTTCCATTGTTCCTGCTCAAGCCAAAGCACTCTGGCTGGCTAGCAGATGAGTAAAGCCATGGGAAAGCTATAGATAGTAGGAAGGAAGAATGGTTTCTGCGGATCCCATCATCCTGGCATTATGGATGGACAGCAAGCAGGGATATGATGTGGTTGCCTAGGCATTATGCTGCACCCCCCCCCCCCCCATGCACACCTCAACCTGCTCCCACCCCAAATGCATGTGCACACACAAGAAACCAAACAAATGAGAATCTCAAAAGAAGAAGAAGAAGAAGAAGAAGAAGAAGAAGAAGAAGAAGAAGAAGAAGAAGAGGCGGTGGCGGCGGTGGCGGCGGTGGCGGCGGTGGCGGCGGTGGCGGCGGTGGCGGCGGCGGCGGCGGAGGAGGAGGAGGAGGAGGAAGAGGAGGAGGAAAGACCATTTCCGAGTGCTAGCAAAGGTTGTTTGCAGTTTGTGATCTGATTATGATAGGAGCGATGCTAGGCTCTTGCATTCCTACAGCAAAGTAGTTTCAAGCTACAAATTGTCTTTTATTACAGTTCTTTTTTTAAAAAATGCATATATTATAAGTTGCTGTAACGTCACTCTCGTAGGTAGGAGCTACACTACTGCTTTAAAATGGTTTATAACAGTAGTGACAACTGTTGGGGCCAAGGACACACTTCACATACAGTTTTCAAAATGGTTTCAAAGTGTTATATCCAGCTTGGTGTAGATCTGGACATAGAGCATCATCAGACAGGTGTTTTATTGCACGCCCACTTACAGATGTGCGTGTGTTCTTTAGACGATGATGTCTGCCTCCCACACGCCTCCCGCTCGTTTTTCCATCGCAAAATAGACCCCCAAAAATCCAACTTTTTAAAAAAAATAATGTGCCGTGATCTCCTGCAGTATGCAGGAAAAGCAGCATGATAAAAACAGCCCCTGAATGGACCACATGGTCTTTGTTTACTACCTTTTTCCCGGCCGGGAAGAATGAGGAAGTAATGAGGGACAGAAGCGGGGGCAGAGAAGAGACAGTAAGGAAACATGATTCCCCCCATGTGATGACGCTCACCTTATATATCAGCATTCGTGCATCCAGAGTGATTTGTCCTACCTCTAGCCGTAAGATTGTATTAGGCACACAGGAGGGGGTTCCTAATGTTGCTCTTAGGAATTTACGACGCTCATAGTCTCTCTTTGATGCTTCATATGCTTTCCTGAAATGATGTAAAAGTTGTTTGGAATATTCAAATTAATGCCAAATACTGTTTGTCCTTTACTTTTTACTGGAACATATATTAAAAGTAGAGAGCTTTTTTAATGTATTATAGGCTTTATGCCCTAATACTGTCCTTAGTCATCTGCATTCATCTGTCCATGCTTCATTAAATAACCTTGTTAGATGGGGTGCCAGTGTTCTTTCCTTTAGGTAGATTCTGCCATTTCCCATTTACACGGTTACCTCCCCAAGCAAGGCTTGGTTTTAAAACTCCCTCACCCCCGAACATTTTTCTCACTAGATTTAAAGCAAACACCCACATGGATAGAAATTGTAACATCAGCGCTTCCAAAAGTAAACTCCTGTTGAGGAGTACCAACAAGATTGTAGCTAAGAAAACAAGAGGGAAGTATCAACTAGGGATGGACAAAACTGTCAATTTTGATTTCACTACAGTTCTTATTTTCCCAATCTTAAGGGGCTTTTGTCCCATATGATTTTTTTAAAAAGTTTGTGGGGAAAATATATGCATTTCTCTGCACATTTCCCCTAATATACACTCTTTAGTACACTTTGTTTTCTAATATGTGTTTTCCCCCAAGCAGTGTTCTTTATTGCAATGCTTTTTGTATGTTATTTTCAATAATATATGTATGCATATGTTTTCCTCACATATACCTTTCCCTCATATACACCTTTCCCTCCCATACACCTTTCCCTCACATATTTATTTATAACTATGTACTATTTGACCCCCTCTACAAGAATTCGGTTTGACGCTTGGTTCTCCGATTATGCGCATCTTCTCGGAAGCACTTTATGGTAAATGACTGTATGCGGGAGGTAATTGAGCGCTCAACTGGTGGCCTTACCGGTTGTTTGAAATGTGCTTTAGAAGTAGTTAATGTGGAGAATCCATCACTTGTTTACATAGTCAAAATGCGCTTTAACAGGCTGCAGCAAAATAAAACTCGCTGTTTAACGTGCATTCGATAATGCGCATAATCGAATAGATAATGCGCCTCAACTCCCGATTTGTGCTCCACTCAAGTAGAGGTAAAAATTGTAATGAGACTTGAAAGAGCTTTAAACCTCTCGTGTAGAGGCAGCCTTTAGCAAAGGTCCATATGCAGTCTGAAACAGCAAGCCACAATATCATAGGAATAGCATCATAAACACAATTGAAAAGATCCACTTAGACCTCTAACTCAGGGCCAAACAAATTACTTTAAATCCATATCTAGCAGTTACATCCTTTCCCTCCCCTCATTGTTACTCTAGAGTAGGTTCAGGGGGCAATTTAGATCTACACCCAATCTGGATTTGACCCCCTGTGCCTACTCTAGAGTAAAAAAATTGGGGAGGGTTAAAGTTGCAGGGGCCCTGCCTTCTTTTGTATATGGTCACTCTAGTATAGTGCCTGCAACTTTAACTGTTGTGATGAAGAGAGAATTTCACCAGAAACTAATTGCATACAAATGACACAGATTGAAATTCCCTTTTCTCTACAACTGTTAAAGTTACATGAGCCCTGACCTGGATTTTATCTGGTCACCCTACCAGAACCCCACCAGGTTTTTTGTTTAATAAATTCCCTCTTCATCACAACAGTTAAAGTTGCAGGCGCTATACTAGAGTGACCATATACAAAAGAAGGCAGGGCCCCTGCAACTTTAACTGGTGTGATGAAGAGGGAATTTCACCAGGAACTAATTGCATACAAATAACACTGGCTGAAATCCCCTTTTCTCTACAATGGTTAAAGTTACATGAGCCCTGTCCTCCTTTTCATATGGTATATAGTATATTCCTATTTATAGGTTTTAGCTGTATATGTTTTCATTTTGTAAGGCTGCCCTGAGGCCCAGCATTGGGCAAAAGGCAGGATACTACTACTATTACTACTAGTAGTAGTAATGTTTCAGATTTCATTTCTGCATCTGATGTTCTTTTGCATTTACTTTTCTTTATAAACCATTCATATCTTAAGACTTCTTGTGTGGCATGTTTTCATTGGTTTAACAAGTTAAAAGGGATATTCACTGTTTTCATGCTTATGTTATAAAATCTATTTTCAACAGGCCTAGTAACTTCAAGAGTAACAGAGTTGGGGAAAATCCTCAATCTCTTTGCTATCAGAGGCACTGACTAAGGGACCCCTGGAGATAATTTAGACTGACCCCAACCACAAAACACTATTCCCACTTCTGAAGAGATCTGGACCACAGACTACTAAAGACAAACAAAGTAGCAGGCCATAATAACAGTTCTCATGTGGCCATTTGCCTTATGAGGCAGGTACTCTGCGGGCTACCAAATGGAGGGACTAACAAGCCATAAAGTTGCCTGGCTGGGTCTGCCAGAAATCCACCCTCAACACTCCTGGAAGGTCCATGTTCTATAGCACCTGCTGTCAGATGAACTTGAGGGAATCCCTCCCTCCACCCCTGGGTTTAATTTACTGGCTTCCCCTGGCTGGACCTTGCAGGAAACTATAGGGACAGACAGAGCAGGCATTCATAGCACACATAGAATTCTAAGACTGGCAAATCTAAAAGCAAGTGTGTTGCTTTTCAAGAACCAAGGAAATTCAATGGGTCTTACTTTTGAGTAAATATCTAGAGATGGAAATGCAGCCTGTGCAAGAACTGAGTAGGGTGACCATATTTGGGAAACCAAAAAAGAGGACACCTAGTGGGGGGTGGCAGGAAAATGGCTTTCTGGGGCCACCTTAAAGTCCCCAATTGGAGCGGAGGAGGGGAAAGCATGTCATTCTCACCCTCACCCCACTGCTCCAATCAGGCCTTTTTCTATAATGTCTGGGAATGACACGTTTTTCCCTTTTAAAACCTTGATTGGAGCAGTGGGAGAGAATGACACACCTCCAGAAAGCATGTCATTCCCCCCTGCCACGCTAGTGGTGGCCTTAAAAGGGAAAGTGTGTAATTCCAGGTCATTATAGACTATTGCATAAAATCCCCCCTGACACCGAGGATAGAACAAAAACCAGGAGAAATCTGGGGAAATCATGACAGTTTTTTTAAAAAAATTATTATTGCATTTATATCACACCTTTTTTTCTGCCAAGAAACCCAAGGTGGCATACATAATCCTCCTCCTCTCCATTTTATTCTCACAACAGCAACCCTGTGAGGTGGGTTGGGCTGAGAGTCTGCAACTGGCCCAAAGTCACCCAATGGGTTTCCATGGCTAAGTGGGGAGTAGAACCCAGATCTCCCAGCTCCCAGTCCAACACTTTAGGCACTACGCCACACCCTAATGGTCACTCTAGAATTGAGCCATCCCAAGTTGGAAGCAGATCAGTTTGTGCCTTAATTTTTAGGATAGTTTTTTTTAAAAGTTTGACTTCAATTTTTTTTCTAAAATTCAAGGCATGAACCAATCTGCTTTCAACTTGGCATGTCTAAAGCCTTACTTAAGAGGTATCATGGTGGCAAGTTTCATCTCTTCATCTTTACTTTCTTTTTTTTAATGTACTGCTCAAGACCCTAGACCCCAAAGAGGAGTATTGGGTTTGAAGTTAAAAAAAAATCCTAAAACTCAAGGCATAAACAGATCTGCTTCCAACTTGGCATGGCTCAATCCCTACTTCAGAGCTACCATGGCACCAGGTTTCATCTCTTTATCTTTAATTTCATTTTTAAAACTTGTACTGCTCAAGGTCCTGGACCCCAAAGAGATTTCTGTTTGAATTTTAAAACATTCCTAAAATCAAGGCATGAACAGATCTGCTTCATACTTGGCATAGCTATATCCCTACTTAAGAATTACCATGATGCCAGGTTTCATCTCTTTATCTTTAAAAATGAGGGAGATGCAAGCATTTTGGTTGATTTATTAATGTTAAAAGTGAGTTCAACACATAACACTAGCTTTGATTTTATATTGGATGTCAAGATGGTATAACATCCTGGCTGACGCTGGCTTGGTTGTCAACTGTATAATATCCAGTCATCCATTACACAAAGCCATGAAATTAATTAAACAAAAAACCTACGGTTTACAAAAACAATGTTAAGGCTCTACAGTTTCCAACCAAGCACCAAAAAGCAGGGAAATTGGGAGTTAAGGCTCACAAGCCTTAACGCCACATCCTCCCTAAGGAGGCAGAAAGTGCAAGTGAAATTCTCATTCTCCCAAAGCAGATAAACCAGGAGGACAGGGTGGAGAATATGATATGCAGAGGTGACTGTGGGGTTGTGGAAAACTGATCACGAACAACTTAGGGCCACCTACTTCTCTTTTTTTGTTTAGAGCAGCCCTTCCCCAACCTGGTGCCCTCCAAAGGTGTTGGACTACAACTCGCATCATTGCAAGTCAGTATGTCCTATGGTCAGGAATGCTGGGACTTGTCATCTCAAACACCTGGAGGGCAGCAGGATGGGGAATGCTGTTCCATACCCTTACCAAATACAGGGTCTGCCCAATACTTTTCTCTCACACACATCTCGCATATAGCAGCACTCTTGATAACAAAAGGGGCACTATTAATTACAGATCTAGAACCAGAGCATGTGCCAGGCACTTCCAACTTTTGGTCAATATCCTGCCTTTCAAAGAACCAATGTTTTTTTCTTAAAATGTATTTATAAAAAATATACTGTTCACTCCCCACAATCCCTGCACAATCCATCATCTCATCAAAGCAACAGTGGAGCAGAAGAGGTTTAGTTTGGCTGTCTTGAACACCTTTCAGATGAGATTAGTTTGCAATCCTATACCTCTTGGGAGAAATCCCTAGTGAATTCAGTGGCACTGGCTTCTGAGAAGACATGTATAGGAGTCAACCTTCTCCAGCCTGGTGCTCCCCAGATGTGTTGCACTGTAACTCCCATGTTACGTGTTATGGGGAAGACAAAAATCAATTCATACTTAATTTTAAAATAATACTTATGCATGAAAGTATTAGCTGGTAGCTCTGCCTTTGATCTCACACTGCTGAACAAGTAAGAGAAATCCTTTATCTGATATTCAAGAAACAGACATCCTATGCCATGTGTTGAAAACTAATGTTGATGTCTGAAGGGCTATCTGGATTAGGTGTTCAAGATTCATTCATTGTTGTTTCATTTGGTTTTGACAGTTTATTTAAAGTGATGCAGCTCTTTTGTAGTTCCTTGATTGATCACATATCTTAATGCTGGAAAACATCATACTTTAGTACAGATGTGGGCACAAAATAGATCTATCCTGATGATTTGGACATCAACTCGCGGCATTCCTGATAACTGCCCATGCTGATAGGGGCTTTTACAAGTTGAATTCCAAAACATCTGAAGATCTACATTCTGCCTTCCCTTGTTCTTGAACAAAATTCCCCAACCTGGTGCCTATCAGATGTGTTGGGTTGCAACTCTCAACATAAGGAGATGCTCTAAGAAATGAGAAGTAGCTGGTCCTAAGTTGTTCATCATCATTTCCCACAACCCCACAGTCACCTCTGCAGATCAAATTACATATCTAGATTTTTGAGATGACAAGTCCCAGCATTCCTGACCATGGGACATACTGACTTGCAATGATGGGAGTTGTAGTCCAACACCTTTGGAGGGCACCAGGTTGGGGAAGGGCTGCTCTAAACAAAAAAAGAGAAGTAGGTGGCCCTAAGTTGTTCGTGATCAGTTTTCCACAACCCCACAGTCACCTCTGCATATCATATTCTCCACCCTGTCCTCATGGTTTATCTGCTTTGGGAGAATGAGAATTTCACTTGCACTTTCTGCCTCCTTAGGGAGGGTGTGGCGTTAAGGCTTGTGAGCCTTAACTCCCAATTTCCCTGCTTTTTGGTGCTTGGTTGGAAACTGTAGAGCCTTAACATTGTTTTTGTAAACCATAAGTTTTTTGTTTAATGAATATCCAAGAAGCCTTGAGAGCCAGCAACAGCAAACCACATGAGGAGGCCCCACCCTGTGAAGGGCAAACATCTCACTGCTCTGGCAGCCATTTTGAAACTGGGATTATCTCCTCTGTGCTCTGCCTGTACCCCATAGCTTCAGAAGCAGAGTGGCAGATGGAAAAACTGAAGTCTGGAATGAGAGTTTTTATACCTCTTTGCCCTTCCAGTGCCACTTTGGATCATTCCTGGTGCTTCCAGAGGCAAAGCAGGCTGCCCTCTGAAGTGACCAGAACCAAACTTACATCTTGCATGATGTTTTATTTGCAATTCAGCTTTGGAAAGGCAAACAACATGTCTTCAAAATTAGCATCTTTAGCTTTTATTTCTCTAAATGCTGATGGTGTGTGTGTGCATGCACGTCATCAGAGGAGCATTTTATTGCACGCTTGTTACTGGACACTCACTTTTGGGGGGGTCCTTTTGATGACGATGGCTGCCTCCTGTCTCCCACTCCTTCTGGTCTTCTTTCTGCAACAAAATAAGACCCTGGTAAAGCCAACTTTTTTATTTGGAAGAGAAACTTGCCACCATTTCCTGCTGTGTGCAAGAAAAGCAGTGCAATAAAAATGCCCACTGAATGGGCCACATGGTCTTTGCTGCTTCCTCTTTCTTCACAGTGTGAAGACAGAGGAAGCTGTTTGTCGCTATTGTGGGACAGCAGCAGGAGGCCAAAGCAATGGTAGGGAAACTGATGATGCTCTGTATGTGCAGGGTGGGTGTTACTGACTGACAGGTCCACCTTCTAATCATAGGGCACTTTCTAGGAGGGGTTCTTTGCACATTTACTTACTTAGGGCTACTTCTATGCTGTCTGTCACTTTCAGAAGAATGATCCACAAGAAACCTAGAAGAATAAGCACATCCTTTTTTCTTTTCTTTTCTTTTTTCTTTTTTTCAAAGCCTTAAAATGTAAAGGCCGCTCCTCCACAAAAATATCTGCATCTATTATTCTAAAACTTGGCAGTTAGGATCCTCCCAGAAAGGAAAACTATCCTTATAAGTTTCATCCAGTTCTGCCAAGAATTTTTTAAAAAAAGTTAGCAGTATACCCTTTTTAAACAAATCAAAATATAAAAGGGCAGAGTACCTATTTCCCCCCCCCCCTTCAAATTGGGCAAATGTAATCCTCTCCTAAGGGGCTACTATGTCTGCAATGTGCATCCAATTCTGACAAAGAGAGGGGGGAAGACTTTTGTTTAAATTTCCCATGGCACAAAGCCTCGGATTTCTGAATGTTGGCTTGGGTTCAGTACCCAGTGTGATGTGGACAGCCTCTGAATTGGTCCTAGCAAAATCTGGGTATTTCATGAAGTGGTGAATCAGGGTCTGATTCAAATCTTGTGGCTGGTACACATCTCTATTAGTAAATCTTCTCCATTTGTTTTATTTTAAATACATTATAACCTATTGAGATTTTCAGTTAGTATGGAGGAAATAAATACTCCAGGAAGAAATATGAAAGATGTACCTTTGAGCACACGAGTTAGTAGCAAAACATCACTCTCAATTAACATCAGTTCCCTGCTTCAGAGTTACGTATTATTCCCTTGACCAGAACAGCTACAATATATTTTATTTTGGTTAACCCTTTAAAATTGATAACAAGTTTAGCTGGGGTTCCAGCTAATGTTCTGCTGAAAAATTCTTACGCATTTAGCAAATATTCTTATTCACAGTGATGAAAAAGAAATCACTTTTAAAAAGGTCAAAAAACATTTATGTGAGATTCATACAGGTGGGTGGTGGGGTTCTTGCATTAATCTTAGTTACAGGGTTGGAGGACGTATCTTAGCACACTGCTAGTTCCAACACCAGTGTTTTCCACACTCTATGAACTCAATCACACCAGCGTTTTATCGCACCTTCATCCTACCTTGTTTACTGTTTTGCCCCGCGATCCTCACATGACGTCATTCCTGTCCTGCAGTCATCTCACCTCTTCCCCGCCATTTCCCATGTTTTTCTAGGGTGGGGAAAGTGCTGGATTTTTTTCTCCGCACAGGATAAAACTGCCCTTCTGTCCACGCATACTGCCATCCTTGCAAAATGTTGCAAAACGTTCCTTTTGGGGGGGGGTGCATTGAAGGGCGGTCTTGTTGATGAAAGAGGAGGATGGGGTAGTTCTCCTCCAGTCCACAGAATCGCTCAACCACTCAACCGGGAAGGGGGAGGGCGGGAGAGAGGGCATGCAAAGACCTCGTGCAGAAGGCAGCAGCATCGGCACCCAGCCAATGGAATACTAATTCGCTAAAATGCTAGACAACAAAATCAGAGAGGGGAAGCACCCATGCCCACCACAATGTCCATCAACCACAAGAACCAATGAACTGGAGGGGGAAGGAGAAAGGGATAGATAGGGCGGGTGCAATAGTGGAAGAGTGAACAAGTGAAAAGAGATTTCGCTGATACAGTGTCAATACCAGCAAAGCACATGAAAGGGACCAGCGCTTGTTGCACTAATGAAATGGAGGTGGAAACCATGGATCATTCCGGAGGGGGGGGGAGTAGGTGTGATGGACCCCTATAATCTGTTAAATGAGCAAAGCTAAAGGGTGATAGAGGAAATTCCCTCCAAATATTTAATTGCACGAAAACACAAATACTAATCATTGTCCAAATGTGAAAATACTGCTTGAATGAAATGTGCAGTCCCATGTAGTTATGGACCCTTTGAAAGATAATTATTTGAAATAAGTGCTAGCATCACACACACACACAAACACACACACACACACACACACACACACACACACACCATCTAGGAGATTGCAAGCCAGATGCATCATACAATCTGAAATGCCTTCTAGGAAAATGAGTGAATGCAAAGTAGGCTAGAAAAAGAAAAAGAAAAACCCCCTAGAGACCACAAAAAGCTGTGGCAGTACCAACAGCTTAGCTAACCCAAGAGAACTCTGACTAGTTTTTGAGAGCATATGGATAGCTTAGGGGTTCTTCAGTGCCTCACTTGGGGGGCAGGGTTCTCGGATGAACTCCATCTGTTTCAATATTACTATAATGAGGGGTCTAAAAAATGTCAAAAGAGTGCTCTGTAAACCAGAAAGGAAAAATGTAAGCTATGAATCTTTTGATCAAGAAATGTTTGTCCTTAATTAGCGAGCATAGCCGGCCTTCTTGATGGCCTCATTAAAAACGATTAGGCTTTTCCTGGCATCAGCAATCGGAGCTTGCACTCCACTTTTGCCTTCTCTTGCCATTACTCTCCTCCTGTCCACAGAATATTGTATGGCAATTGTATGATAGGCAGCGAGATCCTAAGCCGATTGACTCAACGGTCAAGTCTCACTTACTTCCTAGGAAATATATCTAGGATTTCAGCTTCAGAATATGTGAAAACTATCTGATATTACATAAGACAAGGAAAGCATTTCCCCCCTTGGTTTATCAACATCATCATCATCACCATCACTACTCCATCCAACACAACCTCCTTATTCTCATCTTGCCCCACTCTTATCTACATGTCCTAAAACCCTGATATACCCTTTCCCCAAACATTTGCTTCTCCAGCTCTACCAGCCTCCGCCATCTGTGATTCTGCTGCTCCCTTAAATTACTCTATCTTTTCTCCCTTGCTACCCCTTATACCAGGGGTGGCCAATTTGTAGCCCTCCAGATGTTTGCGCCTACAACTCCCATCTGCTCTAGCTCCTGGTTTATACCCTTATCTGCAACTCACCTGTGTAATGCCACCCCTGTCTCTTCCTTCAAAGCTATCCTTACAAATCACTTTTCCCATGAAGCTTTTGGCACAGTATGTTAGTCCCCATTCCCTACTGAAACTAAACCTAAGTACATGTAATTAATGCACTGAAAACACATTCTTCCTGACTATTCTAACCTAACTTACTCTCTACCTGTCTTGGTAGATCTGATACACTGCTGCGCAGTCACCAGCTACAGGAATACAAACACATCACAGTGTAAAGAAACAGCTGCACCTTCTAACTACCATCTTTGGCCAGCTGGGAGCAGAGTTGAGGGAAGCAAAAGTATAGATCAAGAAACAAAACAATGGTGGGCAGGGGTGTGGGCTGGGCTGGGAATCTGCCAAGGGGACAGCGGGGGGGGGGGGGGGGAGGGGGCATAATCTTCAGATTCCCAGCATAATTTTTTTTTAAAAAGCAAATCTCTAGCCTCCTAGATATGGCGCAAAATGTACAATCACAAGGAAGTCGCTGGTCCTTCTAGAACCTGTGTAGCCCATTCATCCTGTCAGAAACTACCCTGCTCCCACCTTTCAATGTTGTTAGGCAATGAATGAAGTCATAGAGCTCCATCAGATGAGCATTTTATTGCACTCTCATTACTGAGCACTCACAGATTTTTGCTGGTCCCTCTCACAACGTCGTCTGCCTCTCGCGTGCCTCCCGCCCCTTCTAGCCTTCTTCACACAACAAAAACACACCCCAGTAAGTCCAATTTATTGTTTGAGATGGACGTTGTGTGCAGGAGAAGCAGCACAATCAAAATGGCCCACTGACTGAGCCAAGTGCACGTTGTTTACTTCCTTTTCTGAAAGAGGAAGTAATGAAGGACCAACGCACGGGCGGAGAAGCCATGGGAATTAAACGTGATTTTCCCGTGTGATGGCGCTCATAGTGATGACTGCTGTTTGGAGAAAGAACTTTCTGGTTAATTTTAAAATTCCTTCTCAGATGGCAGTGGTCTTTTCTTATGGAAAGTGATTGCTGCCTCATTAAAAAAAAAGTTCAGAAGTCCAGGATTTTAATGGAGCTGTGATTGAGCAGTAGTGTGTCTACCAAAAACATACAAAAGATAGCAGCAAAGATAGAGGCCATGTTATTTCTATATCTATTCTGAGTATGTAAACTTTTTTTAAAAATCCTGTCAATGCATGCTTTCATCCTGTCTCTTGGTGTGTTGGAGCTTAGAGGGGGTGAATACAATGCAGGGAATTGATTGCGGCAGCCGTGTAATTTCTTAAAGGTTAATAGTAGGGTGACCAGATAAAATCCAGGTCAGGGCTCATGTAACTTTAACAATTGTAGAGAAAAGGGAATTTCAGCCAGTGTCATTTGTATGCAGTTAGTTCCTGGTGAAATTCCTTCTTCATCACAACAGTTAAAGGTGCAGGCACTATACTAGAGTGACCATATACAAAAGAAGGCAGGGCCCCTGCAACTTTAACTGTTGTGATGAAGAGGGAATTTCACCAGGAACTAACTGCATACAAATGACACTGGCTGAAATGCCCTTTGCTCTACAACTGTTAAAGTTACATGAGCTCTGACCTGGATTTTATCTGGTCACCCTAACCTTTCTCCTCCCATTCCTCCTGTTTCCCCTTCCTTCCCCCAAAGGCCCAAAATTTACATTCAAAAAGGCGATGGGAGAAGTGGTAGATGCAGGTTGACAGTTCTGTCATGGGGATATATTTTTTCCCATTGGGAGGTTGGGGAGGAAGGGAGGGAAGAGACAGATTATATGCCATTATACTATTTAAACCAATGGAAATACATTTAATAGAAATAAATTTGATTGAGGATAATATCACTGGTACAAAAAACCCAATATATCGTAGTGGGTATATATTGGAAACACCATGTTATTTTAGGTTTAGAAATCTCATTTAAAGGTTTTTAAGAATGGTTTCTAAGTACAGATTTAAACTTTTTCCTTATCTTACCTAGACCACAGCTGTCATGGATGAAAAATTATCTTATTTTATTTATATTTTTAGCTCTGTACAAGACTCAAGGCTCTGACAAATAGTTTTATCTGCCTGCCGTAGTCAATCTTTCGTTTTTATTATATGTATAAACGACATAGATTCTAATTTATTCCTCATCTCGTCTAATTAATAACACAAGGATGTGAAATGAGAAGGCATTAACTCTTGACAGTCAATTTCATTTATTTACTGACATTTTAGGAAAGAACTGTGCTTTACTCAATAATGCTTTTAATAGAAACAAAAGCATTAAAATGTCATTTTGGCAAATTGAAATAAGAAAATGGGAAGATGACGATGGGGCTTAATATGTGATATCTTCTAGTACTTCCTCAAGTACTGAAGAAATTTGGCAACCCTCCATGACTTTCTATCTCGAGCTTAACTAGTTGAATTTCATGAAATTGCTTAATGAAAATAAAATGAGTCATATAGTTATTTCTGGGGTGGGAACCAAATTAGAAATAGTGTTATTATTCCATGTTTGACTTGCCAGGGGAACAGTGCACTGCACACTCAATGGCACACACGCAAAAGAAAAGAAAGTATTAATGTACAATATCCTATAGTCTGCTGTGGCCAAGTGACACTTTTATTTTTGTTCGTAGGGCAAATCCCATGTCATATCACAGTGTGCCTTTGAACATCCTCTTTCTAATTTTGTTTCCCACCCCAGAAATACCTATGGGCTCATTTACACCTATGAGTCTTCCGGGAGGGAGGGGTGAGGATCCCGGGCTTTTCCACTTCCAGGTTCATCCCTCAGCATCGAAACATCAGCATGACAACCCAGAAGGAAAAAGGGATGTCCAGCACTTCAGTTTTCTGTTGCTTTGTTTTGCTTTGTTGTTGAGGGAGACTTTTGCACAGCAAAACAGGTGTGAACATGCACCAAAGAGTGTTTTTTTTGTTTTTTTTTAAAGACAGCCATCACTGTAATAGCCAAATAACTTCCCCCTCCCCCCCGATGGTCACGGAGCCCCCTTGTAGAGCTCCGTGCCTGGTGGCAGAGCCCCGCTACTCGCAGGGAAGTAGGGATGACCCCGGGAGCAGGCGCCACACTGTCCGCAGACCTCGGGGTTGCCCCCTGACCATGGTAAAATTAGGTAAAACTGCAGTCTCAGTTATCCCAGGCAAAGTTAATGGTTGTCCCTGGTTAACCCCGGAATCCCCTGTGCATCATTTAGTCATTCAGGGACGACCATGTGATTAGCCCAGGATAAATGGCTGGTGTAGACATGGCATCAGTGACTCAAAAGTGGTTTCTTATGTGGTTTGGGGAACGCTTGTGAATTGAAAGTTGAAGAATTTGGGATTATTTTAAGAAAATCTGTTTCTCTGTAAGCTTATCATCTGTCTCTGTTTCTCATGGGAAGTGCTAGCCGAGGCCTTGGAGTAGATAGGTTCCCTGGGAAAAAAGAATGTTTGGAAAAGGAGGGGGGCTCTCTTACAAGCTGTCACTCACTTAATAGCATCATCAAAAGGAGGTTGAACTGTGCCGCCCTGTTGGCACATGGGTTTGGTTGACAGGACTGAGGACCTGTCTGTCAAGTGGCTTGGAATAAGCCAGGCCTCCAGTCTATAAGAGGAGGAGCAATGGTAAAGAACCCTTGCTAGAGTTCTTCTTTCGACGCTTAGCCTGAAACCCCTCGTGTTTGGATTCTACCTGTTTGGAGATTTTGGAAGCACTCTGTACATGCTCATTTGCTATTTGGACTTGGAATTTCTAAGGATTGTGCCATGGAAAGTGCTCTGAGGCTTTTCATAGACTTGGACTTGTGTTTGCTCTGCATTGTGTGTGTGTGGCCTATGAGAGAACTTCCCCCAGAGCTAAAGTACGTGCAAGGGATGTTTCCTAGGTTGATGAGATTCGTTCCCTGGGGTCTTGCTTACTTTGATCAGCTCAGCATTTCTGGCAGGCTGGGTGTGGTTAGTGCTAGACCGATCTGTCTCTGCCAGGCTCCAGGTGGCCCTGTGCCCTGGAGCACTTCTTTGGGCTCTTGCCATGTTCTTGAAGAGTCAGTGTGTGTGGCTGGAAATGCTCAGATAGGAGAGGGCCTAACCCTACACTTCTCTCCCCTGGGTGATTGCCTAAAGGATCGTGTCAAGACAGGAGCCTAAAGCTTTCTGGCCGTTAACAGCTTTAAGTGGATGTATGCAAAAATGAAACCATCATGCTTGTAATCCGTGTGATTTTGCCAGTAAAAGGAGTCTCACCATCTTGAGTGACTTGTCAGGTTGCCAAAGTTCCTGAGAAGAAGACTGAGGGATGAGCAAGCTCATGACAGGGAGCTACTACCTAAAAACCCAAACCTTCTCCTCCCACATCCCATTTCCCTTTTGTGCTGTGTCCTTTAGAGGGTAACTCCACTGGCAGGGATTGTCTTGTTTTTATTGGTCTTATGGAGGCTGTTCCTGGAGCCTTTTTGGCTGAAGAGTGTGCTACAAATTATTTTTATTAAATACACCTCCCTAGGCAAAAGAGCTCATTTTGTGAATTCTTTGAAACTTGGCCCTGATATAGTAATTGATGGTGATTCCTTCAGAGGCAGATTAGTCTTGCCTTCCATAGAAAGATTTATCAAAAGTAACAGAATTAAATTTTAGGTTGCTGGGCTATAAACTACCATTCCGTCATCCTAATATATTATCCCAGGTTTCCATATGCAGCTTTCCATGAATTCTAGATGTTTCCATGTACAGGTTGATATAATTGGATAAGAGTGAGAGATTGCAACCCCTTCGATGGAAAATGTCTTATGTTTAAAAATCTGGATTGTACCTATACTTAAATGTGTGTTTGTTGTGAAACACGGTACTCATTTTATATTTGCACACTATACGTACAGGACTGTGGTGCTTAACTACAGTGAAACAGAACATTATTGTATGTACCCGTTGTATGTACCCATTTATATAGATAATGTTTGGGCTGTAAGCAAGCATACATCTAATCAAATAATCTGTTCCACCTCTGCTTCTTAAAGAACATGGTCCTCATTTTAGCTACTTTATATAATCTCCACCGTGCTTTATTTTTTTCTGCCCAAAATGAAATTGATAAAGAATCCATACTAAGTTAGTTGTGACTTACAGCCTATCTACACTACTGCTTTAAAATGGTTTATAACAGTTTTAAACCGGTTTAAAACTGTTATAAACCGTTTTAAAGCAGTAGTGTAGATAGGCTGAGAATGTAACTGTAATTTCAGTAGGAACTAAGTGTGACTAACATAGGCTGCAGTCCTAAACATGCTTACTAGAGAGCAAAGCCCCTTGAAGGGAGTCCCTTCCAAGTAAAGAAGCATAGAAAGGTGTGGTTAGTCTGCAGCCCACCCAATTTATAAGTAACCAAAATATTTAATAAAACGATATGAAATATATTCCTTGTGTTTATTATTTCATGTATTTGTTATGTGTAACTAAGTACCCGCTCTTCAGTTCAATAACATTCTCAGAGTGGTTGACTACATGTATTTTATAAAATATATATATAAACAGTGGCTTGGATGGTACTAAGTAGCTTCCATAAAGGGCTCCTTCTGTTCACAGGACAAAATGAGATCCAGCGGAGGATCCCACTGGTGGAATGGGGGAGGACATTTTTGCTAATCTCCACTTTCTGCCCCCATGCACTGTTTAAGAAAGCTCCCTAATCCTCCAGGGAAGATCTTTGAAAGGCAAGAAGCTGCAAGAAGAAGTGGCAATTGGCACCCCCCCACACACACTTCCATTGGAGTGGAAGTTTGAATGGAACCTTCTGCCCTGGGCACCAGTGGGATCAAACTGAAGATTTCTCCCAGAAAACCATAAACACTAAAAACAGAAATAAATGTCAGAGTCTAGAAAGGCCAACCCAGGATAGAAGTACAATAAGAACATATTAAAGCCTTGGTAAAATGAAAAGTTTTTTTTCACTAATGCCCAAAGTGCATCATACGCAATACTAAGAGAACTTCCCTGGGAAAGGTATTCCAAAGGCAGGACACTGGTACCAAGAAGGACTTCTCACCAGTCATCACCTGCCCCACCTCTGATGGTGGTGAGATTTACTTGCTATTCATTCTCATGTGAAAGAAGAGAAAATGTCATCTTCCAAACGAACAGCCGTTTCTTTCTATGTTAGCAAACTAAATATTGATGCAGCCAGTACATCTCAGCTATCTGTTGTATTTCCTAGTTGAGATTTATTTTGAGAGTGTTTTTTTAAACAACAACAACAACAACAACAACTTTATAGCTAAAAATCCAGGGCAAATATCAATGTAAACCTTGCTACATAAAGTCAAATTTATTTGTTTCTAATTGAAAGAAACAAACAAAAAAAAAAAAGAAAAGAAAAAAGAAAAAGAAAATTGCAGAGAGCAACCACCAGCTGGCAAATATATCAGAGTAATATTCTCCTAAAACACTCCTTTGTGCATATTCAGCATTTGTTTAATCAAAGTACGTAAACATTATTATTATTTTTTAAAAAAATCTGTCATTTATCACAGGAGTTGAAGAAAGAGACAAATTATTAGGGACGTAATGCTGCCAACCTTATGCAATGTAAAGGATAAATGGAAGGTTGGGGCATGTGTGGTGGGGAACACTTTACTGTAAGGCATTAGTCAGGCTCTCAGTTCTTATACACTCTTGGCAAAACACAATTTTTCATGTCCTGACACTGATAGACTGCCCTTATTTTTAGATCTTGTGCTGTAGCAATAAGCCACAAATGTTGGAAGCGCCCCACTTGATATTCAGGGCTTTGGGGCAGTGGGGAAGGGGAAAGACTTTGACTAAGATTATTGCTGGCACAAGCAGGATGGAATAGAACACCCTCTTCGTTTGGTGTTTTTCGTAGATGTGCTCTCTGAAAAAAATACAGATCCATTTTGGACCCTACTGTATTGTGATGGAAATTCTTTCTAATGGACTGTGCTTACAAGATGTCACAGAAATATATACATCATCCAGCATGAGTCATAAGTCTTCTTTCTGCAAAGCAAACAGTGCCCCGTTTAGTGGGAATGGTCACATTCATCTTAATGTACCTGTACTTCATACATCACATGCAGGTACTACAGGTTTGCTCTGGGGAGGTAACCAAAGATAGGAAAATTACTTCCCCCAAACCTGGGTTCATAGTTGGTAAAAGAAGACGAAAAGGAAAAAAAACCCTGAATGTCACAGGCTCAATCTTGAGATTCAAGTGTCTATTGGCCATAAAAACAGATTACTAGTACTTTTGTATTTTTTATGGAAGGAATCTGACTACAAAGTTGAACAGAAATTGCAACTAAACATGGTAGACGTATACAATAAAACTCCCAATGAAATTGTTTGCATTGTCATTTTGTTTAGCCCCTAACCTTTATATCTTGCAAAAGCTGTAAAGCTGTCTTTTCTTCATGCCATTCTAGTCAAATGATGTCAATGCTAAGGAAATAGGTGTTGATATGGATGCTTGAGGACTTTGATCTATGTGAAATCCGATGCAAAATTACCTGATCTGCACCTGCTGGATTAATGTGAGTATCAGAATGTAATTATCTTTTCTATTTTGCACTTCTCTGAATTTTGTGGTGCATTTCTCAGCTCAAAAATGAAACTAAATTCACTTATTAATGTTCAGAAAGTGCACATTTAGTTAAAATGCATTAATAAAGGTGTATTTAAGTACATATTTGTATATGAATTTTATAGAGATTTTAAAAAGATGATTAAATTTGTATACATCCCAACTGACAAATACTCTTGTGGTGGTTTATAATCATAAAAAAATCCCCCCACAACACACAAAAATCAACAACAAAATAATCAAACAAAATATGCAACAGTATCAAAATAATACATTGAACATTAATATTCCTATTTTAACGTTTGAAAAAGCATTAATGAGGGAATGGCATAGAACCAACTTCTGAATACAAGGTTAGCATGCACTGAAAATAGACTGATATGTCCATCCCTAAGTGTTGACTGATGTACTGCAAAAAATAGTCATGTGCTGGATGCTTTACATTTTGATTTCTCTCTGCAACTCAAAGAGACTAGGGCAACTGCAAGCCCCAAATTATTAAGGCCAAACTAAATGTCCCTTAAAGCATGCATAGTTGGGCTGTTCCTGCTAATTTCTCTACTCTCCTGTAAGCACATGCAGCCTCAATCCAGACCAGGACTATGGTGCTTCAAAAGAAGAGGATTTATGCTTCCTCTAACCCATATTTTTTCATCCACCCCATCCCCACCCTTTGCAGGGTGAATAAAAAAAAGTGTGTGTGTGGGGGGGGGAAATGTATCCATTGGGCTCAGTAGAAGATTCCCCCCCTTTAACACCCAAGGGGAGGATTTTGCCAAAAACAAACAAACAAATAAATAAATAAATGGGGTGGGGGGGCTTCAATCCTACTTTTCTGAAGCACCAGGATACCAATCTGAATCAGGGCTGCATACACTTATAGGAGGGCAAAGAAAGCTAGCACGTATATCTCCAGTATGCCTGCTTTAATAAAGAAAAGAAAATTCATATACCTGGACATTGTGCATGCCATCCTCTCACACGCAGGGGTAGGCTTAAAGGAGCCATTTTCCCTTCTTTTCCTTCCAATTTCCAGACAGCCCTTGGCTGCCTCTACAAGAGGCATTTAAAGCTTTTTCAAGGCGCATTAAAAAATGTACCTCTACAAGAACGGAGCGCAAATCGGGCGTAGAGGCGCTTTAAACGTCCGATTATGCGCATTATCGAATGCACGTTAAATAGCGAGTTTTATTTTGCTCTGGCGGTTAAAGCGCATTTTGACTATGTGAACAAGCGATTCTCCACATTAACTACTTGTAAAGCACATTTGAAACAACCGGTAAGGTCACCCGTTGAGTGCTCAATTACCTCCTGCATACAAGCATTTACGATAAAGCGCTTCCGAGAAGATGCACATAATCGGCTAACCAGGCGTAAAGCCGAATTCTTGTAGATGAGGCCCCAGTCTGACTACATGTGCCATGAAATGCTCTCACCATTACCTGATACGGGAGGCTTGTATACGCCCTGTACTAGCAGATCCATTCAGATTTGCTTATTTACAGGGCGACTCTTCCTCCAAGTAGCAATGCCTTGCACGGGCATCTCTGTCCTCCCCACCCACCCTTACATTAAATTCAAATTTACCTTCTCCATTGCAAAAAACTTTACTATTGCAGGATGTGGCTCCCCCCCCCCCGCCCCGCAGCAACTTCTCTAGAGTCCTTTAAATATAATGTGTTCACTTCTCCCATTTTGTGATGCTTCTTAGTACTGCTTGTGCCCCCAAACTTCTAAGTTTGTTAAATTAAAAAAGCAACACAAATTAGTTTGAAGAAATGCAATGATCAAGTGAGGTCTTTAATCAAAAACGGGGGGGGGGGGGGCGGAAGACAAATTAAAGGAAATAGCTGAGCTGTAGATAAGAAATCTAAAATTGAGTTAGACAACAATATTTTTGCAATCTTGAAGTTTTTTTTAATGGATCAAAGCTAATTAAAATAGAATTAAGTATTGCTGTGACAATTGACATTTGCTTCTGAAACAGTAATTTCCTTTGTAATTAATGTAAATGTGATATTATTCATCCCTTTAAATTATTGGTGATGCCATTTGTTAGCAGATTAATATTATCTGAATAATCAAAGTGATGAAGCCACTATAGATATGTATATGTGCATAATTTCTAACTAAGCTGAAAAAGAGGGAAAGAGGGAGCATGCAATGAATAAGGGCCAAATCCTTCTACTATTGAGTTCCCTATTCACAGTAGAAAAGTTTTATCATGGACAGGAATATTTGTTAGATAGATTAGAATATTTTGGCCGGGTTTCTCAGTCCCTGACATCTTATTTTACCTTGTGAAGATATTGATGAATAAAAACAATGTTCAATGTTCAAATCGCAGTAAGAAAGGTCCCTCTGTTGAAGCCAGTGTAGGCTTCCACAAAGAAAAAAAAATTGTGACATGCATGTTCCAATCTGTGTGGGTAATAAGCATGGTACATCTGTTTTCTTCTCTCTCTGCTGATATTCCACATAGGTAACAGAAATGGAACCTTGCAATGGAAAATTCCGTTCTGTTCGCAGGGTCAGGATTTCACTCCCAGCAGCAGAACAGTCAATCAGCAAAAATGAAACTGAATTTGAAAAGCAATTTCAGAGATGCACCACTAGGTAAGAGAAGCTAATGCACCACTACAGAGACACACTGGCACATTTGCTAAGATTCTGCGTTTCTTCAGACTCACACACTCGCGACTGGCCACTCACAGATCTTCGCAGGTCATTTTGATGATGGCTTGTTCCTTCTGCGTGTCTCCCACTGGTCTCCCACTCCTTCCGCCATTTTTCCATTGTAAAATAATCCTCCAAAAATGCAACTCTTCTGAGCTATAGCAACATTTGTCACTATTTCCTGCCATGTGCAAGAGAAGTTTTGCTATAAAACACCCGCTAGAGGGTGCTGTCCCACTACACTGAATAGGCCACGTGGTTGCTGCTGTCTTCCCCTTTCTCCCCCGTGTGATTCTTCTCATCCCTATCACGGAAGAGAAGCAAAAGCAAGAGCAATGGTAAAGAAACTAGGTTTTTTCCCATCTAAAAGACCTCTCTGTCACTGCAGGATAGAAAAAAGTAAGGAAATGCTTCCCTGAATTTTGGACACATCATCCCTTTGAATGATGCCCACGCAGCCCAATGAAAAGTGACTTAACTCACAACCATGAGCACATATTTTGATTTTAACGTGAGACAGATCACTCACTTCAAAGTGGTTCAACTCGCCTGCCTCCGCACTGAAAACTGAAGGCTACATGCTGCTACGGTAGCTGTCTTATTCATCAATTGACTATATAATTATTAGTAATCCAATCAAATGTTCTTAGCATGCAGCGCAGAAGGAAAGGAAATTTGCTTGACAAAAGAAACGACCTCTTTTTTCTGATAAAAGTTATTAGAAACCTAATTAGTGTAGACATAGTCTAATGGGGAAACTTTAATAGGAATCCTTCATTCAAATATTTGTACTGCATCCTTGTATTAGGTGGATCCAGACTTTGGGTAATGCCATCAAAATCAATGAGACTTGCTAGTCATGACTAACTTAAGTCCCATTACTTCAAACTGATCTCTTCTAAGTATGAGTAAATTTGGATTCAACCCATAATATTTACTTGGTGCAATATGGTATGTACTATGAAAACTATTTGTTAAATCCACAGCTGGGCAATACCTTATTAGGATCAACCAAAATGCCACAAAGACTGTAAATAAAAGTATTGTCTAACTGTAGATCTTGCTTGCCCCCACCACTCATGGACCAGCACATCTCTATTTGTTTTTAAAGAGGCTGTTGCTAATAATTTATTCCTCCATATCTGAGAAAGGCTTATACCCTTGCCTTCAGAAAGGATATTTTCAGTGGTGACACCCTGTTTGTGAAATTCCCCCCTCCATAGAGGCTTAGATGGTGCTATGTTATGGTCTTTTCAGTGCCAGGTGAACTGAAGATTTATTTATTTTCCCAGACAGTTAAGGATCGTTTTAAGATCCTCAGTGTTTTAGCTGCTTTTGTTTAGATGCCCGATCCACTCCCAGCCGGAAGGAAGAAGAAAGAAGACTGTACGCATGCACAGCACACATATTGCCTCGTGCAGAGGCAGAGCCAAGCCAAAAAAAGGCTCATCCTGCACGGCCCCTCGGCCTCTTTCGTCCTGGCCCCACCTTCCCTCCCTCCCTATCAACTAGTATGGGAATAGCTAGTCGTCCTCTTTGTAGAGGAGGCTGAGTAGAAATTTTCCCTGGCATTAGTATGCAAAGGTTTCACCTACTCCATACTGGATTTAATCGTTAACGTGGATGATAAATAGGTGGATTTAAGTGATAGGCGGATGGTGTGGCAATTTTTGGGGGGATGAGAATAGGGACGGTGAGCACTCTGGTACCTTTATGGTGATTGGCAATTCAGAGGTCCTGCTCCTTGGGACTGTTCAGCTTCTGTGTCAGGATATGGTTTGCCTTTGGGAACTGGCTTGTCTCATCTACCCAGAGCTGTGCAGTCCTTGGTGGGTATGACGCAGGTAGGTCTCACTGAGCACTCAAGTGTAGTTGGAAAAGGGGGCTGGGACACCCAACCCCTGTGTTCAACTGAGTGGCTCACCCTGATTGGCAGGCTAGTTGCCTGAGATAAATGAGCTAGATTCCCGCACATTCATACTCAGATCCACGGAGGGGAGAATCTTCTTGTTAGATAAAGAGGCCCTAGTTTATTCCAAGCTCTGGTGTCCGTGTATTGTTTCTTGTGCTTTCTTCTCCACTCGCAAAGCGTGTATTGTAGTTGGTTTTTATTCTATTTGATTTTCAGGGCTTACTGTACATGATAGTTTTTATGTTTTTACAACTTTTATGGTTAGCCTTCCCGAGAACATTATTAATTTTGTAGCATAGAAATGATGTAAATAATTCCAATAAAGTAAAATAAAATTGGCCTGTGTGCATTCTGAGAAGCCCATAGCTGGCTGGAACTCTAAACAGTTCTTCATGGCCGACAATACAACGTTCAAAGTCCCATTTGTAGATTGATCTTACATATTTTAGGCCCAAATAGACACTGGAAGCATGCAGCTATTTTTATTTCTGGTAAGTGTCTTCCAGGACATCTCAATGGCTAGAGATAATCAAAATCACTTTCAGCTCCTAGGAAGTAGTAATAAAATTAAACGTTCATCTGCACTTAAAATAGTAGTGAATGTTTCCTGTATGCCAATTATTTTTAAAGAAGCTACTTGACGAGAAACAGAATTAGGAAACGCTTGGAATCGGTGAATCTGTCAGTGTTGCTTCCTCCTGCTTTTGCATTGTTAAAATCTCTATTTTTTTTCTCTTCCAAAGATGAAGAACTTTTTACATTTTGGTAAATTCTTGGTTTTTTTGTTGTTGTTGTTGTTTTTGTTTTTTAAATCTAAAATGAAATTCTCACCAATTTGCATCAGCCAAATTCAATAGGTACAGCAGTTCCCACCACGGAGAGGACCATGATGTACCTGCTGGCCATGTAGCTCCTAAAGATGAGGAACCTGCCAGGAAAAAGAAGTGGCAACATAGTTGAATGTGCATGGATTCAAGCCTAGCCTTTTAAGAGCAAAGCACTCATAGCCCTTTGCCTGGATGGACTAATCTGTCTGTTTTGGTTTCCCTCATGTTTGTTTGTTTTTTGTTTGTTTTAAAAAATCTCAAGTTCTTTTTCTCCCAAACATGGAGAACTTTGTGAATTTTGGTAAATTCTTATCAAAACTAAACTGAAATTGAACTTCTCACCCATTCTTCGGAGACACCATCCTTTAACGTATTATTGCTCTGCTGACAGTTGACCTCTAGGATCATCTTCTTTGTGCTGTACATATTACTTATGTTGGATGAAAAGTGGATATACGTTGGATGAATTGTTCAAGAATAGTTGGATCTACAGGAAAATATGAGTTCTGTAAAGCTGCCAAGGTTAGAAAGATCAATGGATATTTGCTGCATAAATACTGCTTGAGCAAGATGAAGCAAACTGGGGACTGAGTGGATTTATGGACCTCATTTCCCCAGATTCCTATACATTTTGGATTGGAGAACATTGCTTGCATATTCAGAGACCAGTCTGTCTTCCACTGAAGGAAGACAGTCTCTCTGACGATTTTACTAAAACATTTCTAAAATCCTTATCCAGCCTTCGTTTTTTCCTGATAATTCTACTTCATCTTCTAAAGTCGGTACAGTGTATAAATGAAATGCACTCACAAATGTATGCCAAGAAAATATTAATACTGGATAGGTTAAAACAAAATTCTTGATAACCCTGAATTAGTATTTCTCAGAGCAGGTTCATGCTCTGCCCTGTCATGAACATTGTACATACCATAGTGCACGGGAGCTTCAGGCTTATGTGTACGAACATACATGCACACTTTACCACATATTTAATGCTCAGTGGAAACCAAACTCTACATACATAGATTTGTACATCATTAAGTTTAACTATTGTGATCCAGACAAGGCGGAATAGATCTTCTGAATGGGGCCTACTGATGTATATATTATATCAATCATCAAAAAACCTGCCAGTTTAAAAGACCAGAAGATAAGGTTTTCTCACCTTGGTGCAACTCCACAAAGCCAGGAAATTGGAAGCTAAGGATGATGCTTTATTTGATGTGCTCCAAGATCAGTCATGATGCTGTGCAATGTCAAAAATTGTGGTTGCTTACAACTTACCTTCTATGTACCCAAACTTTTTTCAGGTCTTTCAGTCCCAAATCCAGATTGGAAGGATGAATTACTAATTACAACACATTCTGGAGTTAACTTCAATTATAGTATCATTGTATTCACCATTATACTGCTATTTCTTATGTATGACCATTTGAGCTGAAAAGCCAATTGGATTGATTTCATTCACTGTATTTGGACACTGTGACATGTATGTATGTATACATGTATGTATGTATGTATTTGAGAACAATTTCTGTGAATTTACACATACACTTTGATTGATATTAGCACCATCAGCCTTATACTTAGAGCTGTGCACAAGTGGCCCCTCAAAATTCTCCACCCTATTTGTGGGTAGAGAAATTGGAGATACAATTTCACTGAATTTCTCCAGGGAAAGATAAATTCTCCAACAATTTCTCACAAGTAGACATCACCATTGGCAAGGATTGTAGAACAGCTTCTTTCTTTCTTTTTCCCAAGTTTTTATTTTTTTTTGCAATGCATCAACTGTATTGGCAGCTTGGCCCCCATTGTGTATCCTCCACAATGCCCCATATACCTAGCATCACTCCAGGGCAGCCACCACGAAAAATAATGGTGAAGAACACATGGCTTCTGAAAAGTGTCCTTTAATTTCTAGCAGGTAAGAAAAGAAAAATCTCAGGAATTTCCTGAAAGGTTTTTTTCCCCCCACAAAAAGGCCTTCCATTTTTTTGCCTCATTCTCATGGCAGTTTATAATTTACCTCAACTAATCACTATGAAGTGGCTGATGGTACTGTCTGTATTTTTCTTTCTGTTACACATCTCACGATTGCTCTACAGTCTCCCAGGCTGCCTGCAATTCCTGATCTGAAAAGGCCCTATGGGAGCAATACATTCATGATGTCTTCCCCTTGGCAGGAAGTGTGGGAAGCCAAGGACGCTACAGGCTGTCAAAAAAAAAAGACTGTACAATGAAAGGCAGGGCATTCACACACACTCCTTAGCCATCTCATAGGGAAGGTAAGCACAAGAATACTGAACAAAAACCGTAAGAATTTCTCCGAAATGTCTTCTCCTTTGTATTTCTTTTTGAAAGCAATTTCTTTTCTATCAAATTGGATGAAAATGGTCAAAATTCTCATGGGAGAAATTTTTGGTGCGGCACTACTTATAATTGATTATATTAGCTTAGTAATTCACTTTTTGTGGTCCTTTTGTTCTGACATTTGACATGTCCATTGAGGATTGCCCGCTCATCTTTTATAGTGTTAAATCTATATCCACACCCTGCAGCAGACTGAGTAAAGCCTTTAGCAATGTGCCATGTGATAAGAGAGGTCTTGGCACCGGGATGTGTGCCTTGGGGTATTAGTAGAAATGTGTCACTATTTTCATGTGTGAAATGTTTCAGGGCAAACTGTGAGCCTATCTACACACGCAGGATAATACACTTTGAAAACAGTTTGAAAACTGTATATAGAGTGTGTCCTGGGCTCCAACAGTTCTCAATACTGTTATAAACCGTTTTAAACTGTTTTAAAGCAGTAGTGTAGATAGGCTCTGTATGTGTCACCCAATGGATCGCTTAAGAAATATTGAGAGTTATGTTCTTGAAGAAAAGTGACAAAACTGTAGCTGATTTCCAAGTACTCCAATAGCATAACCTTCTTGGAGTTCAGCACTTTGTTTAACTGGAACACAACATTAGCATTCTTCGTGTGTTTGCTTCAGTCTGTATTCATCTAAAACATTGCTTAGGAAGAATGCCCCTACAGGAAATTAGATATTGTTAGTTTAGGCATTCATTACAGGGGCATCATGGAAAAGAAGGAGCCAAATGGTAACGAAGGTAATATACATTTGTATCAGTTCATCTGGCTTGAAAACTACTAGTGGGTTACAATTTGCAATCTGCTACTGGCACTGGATTATTCCACATTTAGGTTTTAAAAAGAACATATCGGTTCATTTCAGCTTTGCACTGCCAATCTGTCCCATACTGAGTGTAAATAGACATTTATATTTAATTTGAGAATGTATTTTTTTTTAAAAAAAAATGCTGATGACCAATGCATAAGTCTGGAAGCTTGTCTTCTATGTAAAGGTCTGATAAGCACCATGGGTTGGTGGATGGAACTTCAGTGTGGACCGAAGACACATGAGTTCATATCCCCGGTCACCAAAACCAAAAATCCACAGTTCTCTGGTTGGCCTTGGTTCTTGTTTCATTCTCTCTGCCAAGCCTACCTCACAGAATGGTTTTAAAGATAACCTGGGAAGTTTCACTTATTGTAATTTTACTGTAAAAGTGCTAACAGTAAATACAAATATAATGGCCTGAATATATGCATTGCTGACCCTTTATGGTGATTTTTTTAAAAAAATAAACAAACAAGACATTGTCAAAATATATGTACAGGCATTTTAAAAACCAAGTGTCCCACCATTGGAGGTGTGGGAGAGAAATAGATATGTGAGGAAAGCAAAAGGATCAAGGCTTCACACTACTTCTTTGAAAACAGAATGCAGAACAAACACAATGATCCCTGCTCTTCTTTTTGATCTGGCAGGAAAAGGAAATGTGGAGATTGGGGCCCTCGTGTCAATACAGTATGAGAGACTGATTCTTACTGTTCCTTTCTGTTAGAAAATGGATGTGTGGGAACTGGGCCTCACTCTAGATGGCTCATTAGCCCTATTCAGGTGTTCAATAGAGCATAGTGTTCAAGGATGTACTAGCTCTTAGACTGACCATATGAAAAGGAGGACAGGGCTCATGTAACTTTAACAGTTATAGAGAAAAGGGAATTTTAGCCAGTGTCATTTGTTAGTTCCTGGTGAAATTCCCTCTTCATCACAACAGTTAAAGTTGCTTGGGCCCTGCCTTCTTTTGTATATGGTCACTCTAGTATAGTGCCTGCAACTTTAACTGTTGTGATGAAGAGGGAATATTATCAGGTACTAATTGCTTACAAATGACACTGGCTGAAATTCCCTTTTCTCTACAACTTTTAAAGTTCCATGAGCCCTGTCCTCCTTTTCATATGGTCAGCCTACTAGCTCTATCCCCTCTGTTGAAGATCTCTTTATGCTGAATTCATGGAGGGTGACTCTCTGAAGTGAAGAGTGTCTTCCATCCATGGGGGGGGGGGCAGAGCAGGCTCTCCACTTCAGATAGTCCTCCCTCCATGCATTCAGTGCAGTGACAGTGATAAAAGAGAGGGGCGAGTCTGGAGCACCTTCCCCTCTTCATGTGTTTAAATAACATGCTTTGTCATGCAAATAGGGCTATATCTTGCACTAAAAGGCATTCACACTAGTTATGCTTGTTGAGATGATTGTGAGAATACAGCCCAATCATAAGGGTGGAGGGGAGAAAAAGAATATTGCCATGTTGATGGGGAAGGTCTGAAAAGAAACCAATACTGTTTTTGTCTGAACTGTTTCACATGATCAGGAGCTAGGGATGCTGGAGAAATTCAAGATGAATTAAAATGAGTTCAGATTTGTAAGAAAATGTGGAATCTGCTACAGATTGGCATCCTCAGGCCATTCAGAGTCCATGGACTTTTGTATCTCCCCCCCCTTTCCCAAAATGTACACAAATTTAATAGTAAGAAATTCTGCACCTTTCTGCTGAGACATATGCCATCCTGGAAAATATACACAGGGAAAAATTTATAGAATGGGGAACATTATGCTAAATGTTATATACTAACTTGAATTACGCAAATTCTCACAAACCGTTTTACAAAATTATTTGTGTATTTTTCTGCATAACGGAGAGGGAGGGAAATTCAAATCCATCTATGAATAGACCTTGGAATGAATGACACCACACAATCCAGGAAACACACAAAGCATGGATTTCACAAAATCCAGACATCCCTATCAAGAGCCCTGCACAATCAGGGCTCTTGATTGTGTGAAGCACTGAAACTGTGTGTAGCCCCAGTATTAGTTTTAGTATTAGTATTATTAGTATTATTCAGATTTATATACCACAACAGTATCAAAGCGCGGTGAACATAAAATACAATGGCATAAAATCAACTAGAAATGTAACAATAAAAACAACACAATACAATTAATCCTCTATCCATAGGGTGACCAGATAAAATCCAGGACAGGGCTCATGTAACTTTAACAGTTGTAGAGAAAAGGGAATTTTAGCCAGTGTCATTTGTATGCAATTAGTTCCTGGTGAAATTCCCTCTTCATCACAACAGTTAAAGTTGCAGGGGACCTGCCTTCTTTTGTATATGGTCACTTTAGTATAGTGCCTGCACCTATCCAGGTGTTCTGAAACTGAGTAGAACAAAAGAATGAGGAAAGAGAGCACTCTAGCCCCCCTCACCCCACATCATTGCATTTGTTACCCTGAACTCATGGAGGGCTACTGTCTGAAGAGGAGAGACTCCTGTGTCCATAGAGATTCTCCATGCATGCCAGAGCCAAAAGCATCCTCTTTTGTCTTCTGTTTTGGTGACGCATTTTCTCTTCTATGGCTCTGTATACGTGGCCACCTTAACACACTCAGTTTCTGCATCCAAGAAGGGAATGAGTTTTCAAATTATGTTGTGCGCCTTGCCAACTGGAGCTTAGCTGTAATAGGTAGCCTGTGAATTTTACTCCATGTAACTCTAAACTAAATATTTGTGCTACCTCATTTGTGCCTCACCATGTGTAATAGCAATCACTGAGCTAAGAGTACTTGGCAGTGACCTCGTGCAAGTTTTATTCATTTCTATAATACTACTTGTTTTGCATCTTTATCACTACTTCAGCAATGTAAACGATGTGGGGCTTTGCTGAATTAATCATCAAAGTATTTTGAGGCTTGCTTGCTTCACTTTAATAGTCTAAAGAACTGGATTTTTTTGCAGAATCTCAAAATCACCTTTGCATTCTGACTAATGCATCACAATGGTGATAAACACGATTGAAAGGATTCACTTTTAAATATAGTAAAAGCAAAAAAAGATTCTTAACTTTCCCCCAAAGTGCTACTTACTTTCATCTCCAGCATGTGTTTATCCTAAAAACACCTCCCAGAGAGAAAGCTCCATTGAACACAGTGGGACTTATGTCTGGATAATCACACATACAATTGTAATACAACCCCAGCAATTTGGATTACTCTTAAGAATCTCATTAAGCCATCGGTGCTTCATGGCCCCTATCCAAGTCTAGCAAGGGTCCAATGTCATGTATTCCAGTAACGCCACCCCCAATTCATGTTGGACGGCATTTTACTCATGTAACGTCCACTTCAGAAGCAAATTCCAAAGTAAGCAAAGCTTAAAGATTCTCTACTAGGAGGTGATGGTGATGATGATGGTTCCATCTTCCTTCCACCATGGAAGTTAAGATACCCAAGTACTTTCCCATCTAAGCAGCACACAACTATGATCAGTAGGAGACCCACTTCCTGTTGTCATTCTTCTACTCTCCATATATACATCAACAGATTTTGGAAGGTTTCTAAAGGCAAGGGTATTAGCCTGTATTAGGGTGACCAAATTTTGGAACCCAAAATCCCGGTCCCCCCTGCCAACAACCCCCCCACCAAGCCACCCCACAAAACAAACCCCCCAAGCCACCCCCCCCACCCAAAACAACCCCCCCACCAAGCCACCCACCCCCAAAAAACATCAGCCCAGACCTACCGGGGCGGGTTCTCTTCTGCTGCCTCCACCGCCGCCGCCGTCGTACCGCCGCCACCGCCACCGGGTCCCCCGCCAGCTCGTAAGGCCAGCGGCCGCACGGAAGAGGAAGGGGAGGGCCGGATCCGGAAGTGACGTAATCGGCCCTCCCCCGCCTCTTCCACGTGGCCGCTGGCCTTACGAGCCGGCGGGGGACCTGGCGGTGGCAGTGGCGGCGAGGCGGTGGACCCGGCGGCGGCGGCGGCGCGGCGGTGGCGTGGCGGTGGCGCGGCGGCCCCAGTGGCGGCGGCGCAGCAGCGGACCCAGCGGCGGCGGCGCGGCGGTGGACCCGGCGGCGGAGGCGCGGCAGCGGACCCGGCGGTGGCGTCGGCGGCGGACCTGGCCGCCCCAGCAGGTAAGTGCCCCGCGCCCCGCGACTCGCGCTCCTTACCCGCTTCCCTCCGGTGCTCAAATCTACCAAGAAACAGGCTTCACGGCCTGTCTCTCAGTATCGCGCCAGGTGATGACGTCATCACCCAGCGCGCTACTGAGGGACAGGCCGCGAAGCCTGTTTCTCAGTAGATTCGAGCACCGGAGGGAAGCGGATGCCCCTGCGGGTAAGGAGCATGAGGCGCAAGGGAGGGCACTTACCTGCTGGGGCGGCCGCTTCCTGGGCTCCTCCGCCGCCACCGCCGCCGGGTCTACCGCCACTCCTTGCTTGCTGCCACCGCCACGTGACCCCCCGCGACCCCGGTTTGCCCCCCCGCCCCCTGGTTGGGTCGGTTCGCCCCTGGATTTCCGGTTAGGACCGGGAAATCCCGAGCCATCTGGACAGCCTAGCCTGTATAGGGAGAGCAACTGCATGATCCAAACAGAGCAAGGAAACCAAGTATGCCAAGGTGAATGAAGGTTACAGCTTGGGACAGGTGTGGGGAGTATAATGAGAATGAGACTAGAACATAGATAAAGAGAGAGAACTTTCAGACCCAGTTCAGAGACCAAAATATAGGCTAATATCTATGTGTTTCAGGAAGTCCAGATTTATTGAAACAAACATGCAAGTTACAACACACAAAGCCATGGTTAGGCCGCTAACCCTTTTGCAGCAAATGGTTAGTGAGCATGTTTAAACCATGGTATGTAGCCACCATGGGTAGGAATAGTTCACACAACATGCTAAATCATGGTTCACATGACACACTAAGCCATAATGTTTAGCTCAAAATGCTTAATCACCATGGCTTAATGAGTTGTCTGAACAGGGTCAACGAATTCAGAATGATCACTACATGAGGAGCCCACTTCACATCTTACTTTAGGGCAATTGTGAAATGTGAACCACGAGAACTGAAGTCTGAAAGAAGGCCACTGTAACTGCCCACAACAGTACATAAGCATCCCCAAATGTCTTGGTTTTCCTTCCAGTCTTCTGAGCAACAGAGCACGTAGGAGCACAGGAAAGACATTTATATAGGGCAGACACTATGGCACGATATAGCTGTACCAACAACCTTATTTATTTATTTATTTTATTCCATTTATATACCACCCCATAGCCAAAGCTCTCTGGGCAGTTTACAAAACCTTAAACCATTGAACAGTAAAAACACCGATATACACAATTTAAAACCATAAAGCATAAAAACAAGTTATAATTACTAGGGGTATGCACGGACCCCCTGGATCAGATCGAGACCCGGATCGGGTCCTCCAATTTTGTCATGGATCGGATTGGACAAAATCGGAGCCCCCCCCGGACCGGATCGAGTCCAATCCCGATCCAAAAATCGGAACTTTTTGGATCGGCTGCCATTTCCCCCCCCCCCCCATAGACTTGCATTGCAATGCAAGTCTATGAGGAAAAAATGGTGGTGGGTGGGTGAGGGGGGCCTAACTCCCTCCCCCCTGGGGCCTCTGCTGTGGACGGCCCCGGCAGGTAAGCCCCCTCCCCCGCACTCCTTACCCCCCCCCCCGGGGCCGTCCGCTTCCATCTGCTGGCGCCCACAGGTGCCAGCGGATGGAAGCGGACGGCCCCGGGGTGGTAAACCCCCTCCCCCCTGCCCCCTGCCCCCTGCTTACCTTTCCTAGCCGTCCGCTCCCGTCCACCGCCGGCTACTACTGCGAGTGGGCTTCGCGGCCTGCTCCAGAGTAGCACGCCAGGTGATGTCAAAGCACAACAACAACACAAAATCATCATATGCTGTTAAATGCCTGGGAGAAGAGGAAAGTCTTGACCTGGCACCGAAAAGATAACAATGTCGGCGCCAGGTGAGTCTCGTTTGGGGGCCACCACTGAAAAGGCCCTCTCCCTTGTTGCCACCCTCCGTGCTTCCCTCAGAGTAAGCAACCGGAGGAGGACCTTAGATGTGGATCATAGTGTATGGGTAGGTTCGTGTCAGGAGAGGCATTACATCAGGTATTGTGGTCCCAAGCCATGTAAGGATTTATAGGTTAGAACCAGCACCTTGAATCGGGCTCAGAAATGTATAGGCAGCCAATGCAAGCAGCCCAGAGTAGGTCTTATATGCTCAAACCTTCTGGTTCCTGTTATCAATCTGGCCGCTGCATTTTGCACAAGCTGCAGCTTCTGAACTATCTTCAAAGGCAGCCCCACGTAGAGCGCATTGCAGTAATCCAATTTAGAGATTACCAGAGCGTAGACAACTGAAGCCAGGGTCCCCTCTACAAGGATTCGCTTTTGCGCCTGGTTAGGCGATTGTGCGCAGAAGCGCAGAAGCGCATTTACACCTAATACCTCTGCACGAGAGGCGGCGAAGCGCATTAACAGATGTCCAATATGCGCTTTACAAGTAGTTAATGCGCATAAGCGCTTATTCACACAGTCAAATGCGCTTTAACGGACGGAGCAAAATAAAACTCGCGATTTAACGCGCATTCGATAATGCGCATAATCGGGGAGATAACGCGCCTCTACGCCCGATTTGCGCTCTGTTCTTGTAGAGGTAATTTTTTTAATGCGCCTTGAAAGAGCTTTAAATGCCTCTTGTAGAGGCACCCCTAGTTATCCCTGTCCAGATAGGGGCGTAGCTGGGCCACCAACCGAAGTTGGTAGAAGGAACTCCATGCCACTGAGGCCACCTGAGCCTCAAGTGACAGAGATGGTTCTAGGAGAACCCCCAAGCTATGAACCTGCTCCTTCAAGGGGAGTGCAACCCCATCCAGAACAGGTTGAAGACCCTCCATCCAGTCAGCAGAACCACCCTGTAACAGCGTCTCAGTCTTGTCTGGATTGAGTTTCAGTTTATTAGCCCTCATCCAGTCCATTGTTGCAGCCAGGCACAGGTTCAGCACATCCACAGCCTCACCTGCTGAAGATGAAAAGGAGAAATAGAGTTGTGTGTCATCAGCGTACTGATGACAACGCACTCCAAAACTCCAGATGACCGCACTCAACGGTTTCATGTAGATGTTGAACAGCATGGGGGACAAGTCTGACCCCATACTGGAGAATCCGCAGGGCCGAGCAGATAGGTGAATCAGTCTAAAACTAATCCATGTCACTTTTGCCTGTGTTTACTCATAAATCTATTCTGTTTCTGTATTAATCTATATTGATTTTGTAAAAATAATTAATTACTTCTTTTAAAAAATCTGCACAAAGTTTTGCACTGAAATGTATATTTCTAAAACTATTTTCTCTCAAATTGTATTTTCTTTCAAAATATGCTTTTAAAATGTTATATATTTTTGGAGCCAAGAACTGAGTTGGAATATTCAGCAACCGTGAAAGCCAGTGGATAATTAAGTTCTAATCTGCATGTTAGACTTGGAGGTGGAATTCATATAGGAATTTAGAATTCATAATGATTACATTTCTCAAGTAAGCCTGCCATTGACGTATGCCACTTCTGATTCACCAGCCATGTTTTAGGTGTGTGATGGTAGGGAGGGACATATACCCACTCCTCCACCACCCAGATGGATTGTCATCTGGGCTGCCGCTTTGAAATGTGTTGCTGTGTTTTTAGATCTCTACCCTGCTGCTGGCTTTTACTCTGGCTTTTACTTTTATTTTGGGTTTTATTCTGTTTGAAACTGGGATATATACATATTAACATATTGTATTTTGGAGTTTAACTTTTGTGGTTCACTCAGAGAGCTTTGGCCATTGGGCAGTACAAAAATGTAGCAATTAAGTAAGTAAATAAGTGGTTCACATGGATCATCGATGTCCCTGTGTTTGGATGAACCTCCAACCTTGGAAACATTTAAAAACTAGACCTCTGAAACTTTTAAAGATCTATTCATTAGCTCTATGATCCCAAAACCTGGCCTAAGCCCAGAGGTCAGCCAGTAAAACACTTTACATTAACTTCCATTTTCTCCATGTTAGCTATTACCCTAGGATGGAATACTAGATGAAAAGTCTGACCAGTCATATGTCCTCTGTAATGTGTCATCTGCGAGCATTTATGGTGAAGTTACAAAAACAAGAACAGAGTTTACCATTGTTGTTTTTTAAAAAATGAGGGAACAACACATCTACAACACTAGTAATATGAAAGGTGATGTTCACAACTTGAATTAACATGTTATTTTAAATAGCTTTGTTTGCAGATCCACTCAATGAACATGTGTTTCATGACTTCAAAAAAGATGACAGCTATATGGCATTTGGAAGGGTCGTAGGCTCAGTTGAGTAAGGTATTTAATAGTTATAAATCTCTTATCTTGTTTTTGATCCTAGTCTTCCTTTGATAGTTGACACTGCACTATGCACAGATCAGTCAAGGAACAATTGCTCAGAACAGGCTCTCTTTTGGCTCCCTGAAGATGCTATTCTCCCCTTTTGAGGTATATACATAATTCCTATTTATGTTATTGAGACGTCATTGCAGCATTTGCTGAAAACATAATTTGAAAAGAGAAAATCTGCTTTCAAAAATGGCAGAACTGGCCCGAGTTAGCTCTCATTTTGATAAGCAGAAAGTGGCTTAGGACTTGTTTGTTGGCTCCTCAGCAAATTGTCTAAGAATATCTAACAATGTCTGTCTGTGTGACATAAAATAACTGCCAAAGTGGTGTGTGGGTTGGCTTTGGAAAGAGATTCCCTTTACAGAGAGAATGAATTGCTCCCCAACTAACCCTGTTTGCTGTGTGTGTGGTGAGCCGCTGGGTGGTCTATGGGTGTGTGTTGTGCAGTTGCCTGATCCCTCACTGATCCACCATTTTGCGTAAAAATGGCATCTCCACCTTTTCCATAAATACCCATAAAGGAACCACTTATGCAATATTATGGGCGTAAATGGTCCATTTGCATCTGTAATTGTGTGTAAATAGTCCCTTTACGGCAACCATTTGCATAAACAGGCATTTACAAAAAAGACTGAGCAATCATTTTCATGCAAACCAGTGGGGACTTCCGAGTCCACTGACAGCGTCCCTAGTGTCTGCCTGTTCAGGTGTTAATATCTGATGAGCAACCATGTTTTTTTTAATCTTTAAAATTAGCTCGTCAAACAGTGCACACCTTCAAACATAGGACTGTCCTCTGGCAGTCCCTCAAGTAGAGTAATCCTCTGCAAAAGAGGACACATGGCTACCCAAGACTATGAGTCCCAACAGGGAAATGTTTGGCACAGCCAATTTATTAATCAATTTATTAATTAGATGTATATACTAGGGGTGTGCAAAGTGGGTCCCCTCCGCTCCTAAATTCAAAATTGATCTCCATTGGCCAGCTTCTCGGCTCTGCTTTTCAGGGTGGGACCCTTTCCTCCGCTCCAACAGATAGTTCCTTGAAAAACTGCTGTTTTCAGGTAACCACTACATTAAAGTCAATGGGGATTAAAATGCGTACAGCTCCCTCAATTTTAAACACAAACACATCAAATTTGCCACCATGACAGATTTTAAACAGGGCTTAAGGGAGGTCCCTTCTACAAGAATTTGGTTTGACATCCAGTTGGCCGATTATGCGCATCTTCTCCCAATTGTTTTTACGCCTAATCCCTATACACGAGAGGCAGTGAAGCGCATTACCAGTTGTATGAAATGTGTGTTAAAGTTGTTTCATGCGCAGAATCGCTTGTTTACATGGTCATAACGCACTTTAACTCCCACAGTAAATTAAAACTCGCTATTTAACGCGCATTCGATAATGCGCATAATTGGACAGAAAAAGCGCCTCAACCCCCGATTTACGCTCCGTTCATGTGGAGGTAAAATCGGTAATGCGCTTTGAAAGAGCTTTCTATTGCTGTTGTAGAGGCACCCACAGTAGGGTGACCAGATAAAATCCAGGTCAGAGCTCCTGTAACTTTAACAGTTGTAGAGAAAAGGGAATTTCAGCCAGTGTCATTTGTATTCAATTAGTTTCTGGTGAAATTCCCTCTTCATCACAACTGTTAAAGTTGCAGGGGCCCTGCCTTCTTTTGTATATGGTCATTCTAGTATAGTGCCTGCACCTTTAACTGTTGTGATGAAGAGGGTATTTCACCAGGAACTAATTGCATACAGATGACACTGGCTGAAATTCCCTTTTCTCTACAACTGTTAAAGTTACATGAGCCCTGACCTGGATTTTATCTGGTCACCCTAACCCACAGTCTCCTCTCTCAGGCAGGCGCCTCTCGTACCTTGTTGTATGGTGAGGGGCACATGCATGCACGCAGCATCAGCAGGAGGAGTCCGAGCAGAAACACGTGCCAGGTGGAAGGGGTCAGTTGGACAGGCACACACACACACACACACACAGGCTTGTATTTTTTATCAAATATTTTTCAGTGGAGAAGGAAACACACCACACTGGGACTTTAAGAAGGTGAAAGAGCAACTGGCTGCTGCCTCTGCCTCTGCCTCTCTTTCGTGCATGCATTTCTCATGAGGAAGACCAACAAAACACTGTGATTAGAGGGGAGAGACAGGAAGACAAGTGTGGCTAATGGCTATTGGATGACAATCCCCTCACCCACTCAGCGTGTTGGACACAGCATTGATGCCTGTAAAAGAAATTGGGTAATTACGAAGATTTTAGAAGCTCCAATTGGGCACCTCTTTGCTCTGAAATTATTTGATGGGCTTGGGAATGCCCAATCTCTGCTCTGGAAGATCGAATGGTTTATGGGTAATTGCAGTGATCAGATATTTCCAGATCGAAGTGCACAGCCCTAGTATATACTGCCCAACTAACACATGCCCTCATGGCAGGTTACAATCATATTACACATCTCACATTGTTTTCCCACTCCCACTTGTAGCAGCCAGTTTTATTGGAGTGGAAAAATATGTGGCATTATGACATCACAACAACAAAAATGTCAGAATAGAAACGAAACAAAAGGCTGCCATTTTTGCTGGCAGCTACAATTTTTAAGGTCGTGTCTAGTTATGTCCTGAAATAAGCAGCGTTAAGTTCATGTTCTTCAAAGGCAAACTATCAGGCAAATGTCTGCACACACATTTGGACTGGATTTTTAAAAATCAGAAAGGCTTGAAAATAATAACCATGATTCACAGTATCACCTAGTGCAAGTCACAGCTAAGCCTGATGGAATTGTAGCATTTACACCAGCAAGTAAAGCAAATCCATTTTATTCTGTGTTATTTCTTACCATTTTCAAAATGCCCTACGGTCAGCCAGAATATACTGGCTCTAGACACACATATATAAACACTGTTCAAAGTAGGCTAAACTCCCTGATGGTATAACTTTACCAAAGTAAATGGATTTACACCAGAAAAGCATTTTGCCGAATATAAACTTTAACAAGGATCTGGGGAGTAGAATATCTATCTTCCAAAGCCAACATTGCTGTGGCAATTGTGTGCCAAATTGACCGCCGGTGTTTTGTGAAGCATTTAGAAATATCACCAATACTCTTCGAACAAGGAAAAATGAATTAGTTGGAATTAAGGATGTATTTTACTTACTTAACTGTGCTTAGAAACCACTCTGTGATTTTAAACATTTGGGGGGGGGGGGAATCTTTCAAATTCAATGTATTTCTTTAGATGGCAAAAGTAATATATTGGGATTGTACTAGAAAGTAATATATTGGAGTTTAACCAAAATAAAAAATCCAAAATTCTTTGGCTTTCTTTTTCAAATTAAATGTGTTGATTTGTTGTATGCTGGCTTGAATAAAGTTACTGCATTGGCAAATCAGCACAAATGCTTTTAACCAGTTTTGTTACTCTGCATGAATCTGCGGCTGATGCTTTGGCTGGCTCTATTGTGAGTTATTTCAGTCACATCCAACTGGGCTACCTCTTCTTGGGTTGGTTTTGCCCCTTCTACTGCATCCAGGGAAGAAAATTTGGGAAGTCAACTTTGCCGTCCTTGCAGCTGTCCTATTTCTTGCTCAGTTTGCTTGCTTCTAGCACAAGCTTTCAGGTTTGATAGCTTTTTCTGGAGCAAGGATACTGTTCACATCAAAATGGCCACTGCTCCCAATGTCAACCTGTGAACTGTATTGCTTTCCTATGGAACAATAATGCTGACCTATAGGAAGCTGTAAACATGTTCTGTCTCTTGCCCACTTGCAAGAGACACAAAGGCCCTTTCCACACCAGGCATTTTGCCTGGGATGGCCCCTGGCTGGTCCCTGTGCTCTGATAGTGTGTATTAGGTACTTCCGGGATCACCTTCTCTCCTTCCCTCTACACCCAGGAGCTATCCCAGGCAATACGCCTGATGTGAAATGGGCCAAAGTCTATTTCTCTGAGAGACAGAGAGAGACGGAGAGACAGAAAGAGCACATGCCCATGTTTGGACATTTTAAAAAAACAAGAAGGCATTTGCAGACCACCGGGAAAAAAACAATTCACTGACTCTAGGGTGACCAGATAAAATCCAGGTCAGGGCTCATGTAACTTTAACAGTGGTAGAGAAAAGGGAATTTCAGCCAGTGTCATCTGTATGCAATTAGTTCCTGGTGAAATACCCTCTTCATCACAACAGTTAAAGGTGCAGGCACTATACTAGAATGACCATATACAAAAGAAGGCAGGGCCCCTGCAACTTTAACAGTTGTGATGAAGAGGGAATTTCACCAGGAACTAATTGCATACAAATGACACTGGCTGAAATTCCCTTTTCTCTACAACTGTTAAAGTTACAGGAGCTCTGACCTGGATTTTATCTGGTCACCCTAACTGACTCCCCTCGAAAAACAAACCCACCCACCCCCTAGTCCCTAACTTCAATGGGGGAGAAACCTGTATAAGAATGGAAATTCTTTCAAAGCAGCATATTCACAGTTGCAGTTTGACCCCCCCCCCTTTTCAAAAAATTGGCCCAATAAAGCCCCATTAAAACTTAGTAGTCCTCCTAGAAATATGTTCTCTAGCTGTGTGTTGCGTTCTCAACTATCTCCCCAACGAGGTCCACCTGGCACCAACATTGCTATCTTTTTGGAGCCAGGTTAAAACTTTTCTCTTTTCCCAGGTATTTAGCAACATGTCATGAGCTTCATCAACCCTGGATCTGTTTTTATAGTTGTTTATAAAGTTGTTTATAGTTGGTTTTAGATGTATGTTTCTGTGTATGTTAAATGTTTTTGTGGTTTAAAATTTTGTATATTGGTTTTAATTGTTAATCTTATGTAAACCACCCAGAGAGCTTCGGCTATGGGGAGGTATAGAAATGTTAATAATAATAATAATAATAATAATAATAATAGTAAATGTAATTTATGTCTGATCATGTTTCTAGTTATATTTCCTTGCAATAGATCATTAGTTACTTTGAACCTTTCCCGGCCCCCCTTTTCTCTTCTATGATGGCTAAAATGATCCTGTATTTAAGTATCTTCATAGGGATTTCTCATAAGTGGGCATGTGGTATGGGGGCTGGGAAGGATTTTCTAAGGAACAGAGAGAAGTGTTGTTCAATACATTTGCTCCATATAGAACAAAACAGTGCTGTGTGAACAAAATCATGCAGTCAGTAATAGTATTTTGTGACATATTTATTTACAGTCAAGAGCATCTTGACTATCTTGGTGCCCATTAGCACTGCAGCCTTCCACAGACTTTCAGCATTTCTGCAATAAAAGGATGCAACTCACAGGGTTTATGATTCGACTGTGAAGTTTTGTTCCAAGATAAAATCTGGAGTGGTTTTGTACTAGCAGATTTTACAAACATGTTTAAGTTGCTAAATTTAGGGCTCAAGATTTGTTTGTCATATTTATAGTTTGCCACTGAATTTGGAGAGATGCTTGACAGAGTGAATAAAATAAGACTAAGGTAAATTGAACTGAGTAAATTGAGTAAAACCAAAGACACAGTAAAACTCTATTAACTCTAGTATTCTAGTGAAACAATGTGCCTGATTCTCCTATTACCCTGAACAACTATTAGCCCAAGATAGGCATTCACATCCTGATTTGCACACAAAAGAAGACTCTAGTCAGTTGAATGGGGCCCACCTTATTGATACTTTGTATTATGATCACATTCCAACATTGCTCTATGCATACTATGTCATAGGCTAGGTCCATGGACATTATGCAGCTCTGGGAAATCAACCTGCCACATGACCTATGCTGACTGATGTGAATTAGGAAATGACACATGGGCTCAGTTCGGATGACATATTAAGCAATGGAGGGGTAAATAATGTACTGACCGTGCGTTAGGCAGGAGGAGCTTCACAGACGACATGCTGCAGCCAGCGCTGCTTGGCACTGGCAAACACCCCGGCTGCTACGAATTTGGGGCGGCCATTTTGGTTGCAGCCTCTCCTCCCTCTGTCCTCCAGCTGTATCCCAGCAGGCATCGTGAGTTCTGCCGGCTGCATAGAGCGGCCGGGGGGTTTTGGCTGCTCTAGGCAGCAGAACTCTATTCCAAAACGGAATAGTCCACGGAGAGAGGGGGGGCTGAATTCAGACGACACTTTAAACTACGGGGCTTCGGGCTAAACAACGTGCAAGCCCATTGTTTCACTCCATTGTTTAAAGTACCTGATTAACGTACTGTCAGTTGTGTGTGCGTTGTGTGTTGCCCTCCAAACGACACAATAAGCAACACAACTGACAATTGTTCCCCCCTCCTCCGTTGCCTAATGTGTCATCCGAATTGAGCCATGATGTAGAATCAAGGGCAAGACTAGGCTTCCATTGACATTAACATGGATCTGCCTTGCATTGTTAATCTCTCACATATTGATAATCTTGAGACTGAACAGCCTGGAGATAATAAGGTAAATATCTAGATTTCTGACAGTTGTCTATAATAATTTGGTGGAGAACATTTCATCTAGCATAAATGAGCAGGGTCAAAAGAAAGTCAGGTTTAGCTTAAAGTGGACTTTACTTATTTCCATGCAATATTCAGCCTAACTTGACTATATCCATTATCTTCACTTCTTCCCCAGATAATATGTTACATGCCATAGTATAGATCCTCCACAAACACATGAACTCCACAGTAATTGAGCTAGACCTTTGTACTATCTCAATTATTTTGGAGTTCATGAATTGTGGCGGAGCTGTAATATGCGATGTAGCATATTATCCAGGGGAAGGAGTGGAGATTATGGGTTTAGTCGAGCAAGACTGAATGTCTCTCAGAAATAAGTAAAATCCACTTTGAGATGAGTGAAGAAACATTACTGAAGGGGCACCTGTATTGTATAGGATAGAAGCAACTTGGATGGACCTTCCTAATCACTTGGCTGCCAGAGTTCTTTACCTAGAGTTGCAGTGATTTCCTTGGGTCTTTTACATAATCTGTAATGGGTCATGACTGGGATGATACAATGAATGCAGTGGCTATTTTTTCTTATACTTTCAGCCAAAATGGATTTTGCAGAAGCACAACTAGGAAACCTGGACCAGTTTGATTCAATGTCCATTACAGATGCTATCATTTGGAGAAATCTCACTCTGAACTCCAAATAAAGCTGTGATCAACTGAGGAATTGTGGTGGATCTAATGTTGGCATGAGCACTCATTAAAAGATAACCCACCAGCAGCAACGTGGCACACCTTTAGAGCCTCTGTAGTGGCCCCTTACCTGTGGAATACCCTTCCCAAGGAGATCCACCTGATGTCTCCACTGTATACGTTTGGACACCAGGTTAAGACCTTTCTCTTTAAGAAGGTTTTTAATCTTCAATTAGTTGTTTGATTGTTAATTTTACTCCTGGCTCTTCAACGTTTTAAATGTTTTAAAAATGTTTTTAATGTCCAATATTATATAATTTTGATATTTTATTTCTGTATTTTTGTTGTTACTTTGTTTTTGTTGTGGCTGTTGTTGTTTGCTTTTATGATTGTAAACTGCCCCAAGGGCATTGGCCAGTTGGGCTGTATACCCATCTAATAAATAAATAAAATTAGATGGCTAGTTAATAGTCTGTAACAAATATTTATGCATATTAATTTTACGCAATGTGGCCCTTTCTGATCTTAGCCCATTTACATAACCAATACCTAAACTATTATGAATATTGGATGTGCTTGAGTGCACCCCATTTATATTCTTCTAGCATTGCCTGACTGTTGTTTATGTCAAAGAAATAAATAATCGTGTGCCACATATAGTAAGAATCAATAGGACTACTGCATATACTGCCTGCTTCTTATACTGAGTTCAAACCAATAAGTCTTCCTCATAGGTTAGGACCAAAGAGCAGCTTAACTTGTTAACAGCCTAGAGCAACAAACTCTAACATGTCTATAAAGATGTTTGTGTGGTTTTAAAACTTGATGACCCTGCTTTGCATCTGCAGTATTATTCATGGTGCGAGCTGTCACTTTGGATAAGCTGCATGCTTCTTTTACAGCTTTTCAAATACATAGCCTCAACAGATAAGCTCTATGGGAAAGAAATTATTGAGCTATAACTTTGCATTTGTGTTTGCACAAACTGTGGCCCTAAAGAAAGCCAGAGGCGTAGAAGGTCACTTGGGATCACTGTTTCTTGGGACTCCTAAGAAGAGAATGTTTAGAAGCAAAGGAGAATAGTGGACAGCCCAGTGTTAATGCTGGCTTGGTGCTACAACATTTCAGGGGAATGCAGATTCTGAGCTGAACCATGAGCCTATTGATTGATTGCACCTACAAGCATTTCCTCAGGAGCCAGACATGTCCCTAGATCCTTATGTCCTGCCTTGGTTAAGGAAGGCAGGGTTTTCTCAGAGCTCCTTAAAGGAACTGAAAACTGCAGAGAGAGAAAGAGAGAGCACAAGGGCCTTAAACCCAGCTGGAAAGTGACAAGTCTTCTCTCGCCCCATGCCTCACTGTCTCTCTGGCCTAGTCTGTCCAGGAAAGAAAAAAGAAGAGCAGAATATTCCCCTCCACAAATCTCTGAAGAAGTTAGAGTAGAGACCTCCTCAATGCACTCAGTCCCAAGTCTGCCCTCCAATTTGGGGGCCATAAGTTAGAAAGAATCAACATGACACCAGCTGACAGGAGGGGACAGGCCATAGACCTGGTGAGTTCAACCTGCCAAATAGAATGGAGGATGGTCCCAAGTTACTGAGCATGTCACTTGGGACTGTCCTCCATTCTATTACCACTCTGAAGAAGTCAAAGGATCTCAGATTCAGCTCCCATTTCACACAAATCAACAATTTCTTCTTCGTTCCATCCTTTGCTCCGCCTTCAGCAGCCTTTGGTTTTGATTGCCTCCATGAAAGCCTTCCTCAATATTCCATCAAGTACAGCCACAAGAAAACCCCAACACTGCTTTTGCCACTTTAGTTCAGGCAAGCAACCAGGCCTGTACTGGATTCTGACAACAGGGGTCACTTTGGAACCCAGGATGTTCTGCAAAGCTCTTGGGATCTTGATCCACTCACTTGAGGGGGCATAAGGGGGCATCCCTACCTGGATGTTATTTCATCTATTACCATTTATGGAGTAAAGGATCCAGGATGTGTGGCCAGGGACAATTATTTTGGCTTGCAGAATAGTTAAGCTATATGGTGGATTTGCTTGGCTTGCAATACTACTTTTTGACATCCCTGAGTAGTATTCATCTTACCTGGAGAATTTCTATCCTTCTCATAAGCAGAAGAACATTCAACCTAGACTACTTGGTAATATGCACCATCATTCACCTTTGTTCCCTCTGCTACCTGAAGTTGTAGTGAACCATTAGTAGGCTTCCTCTCATATTGGAACCAGTGTTACATCATTTTTCATCTTTCTTTCTTTCTTTTTCTTTCTTTTTTTTTTTTAAAAAAAGAAAATCTCCTAGATTGGAACCTTCATGGAACAGAATATGCCCCCCTTCATATAAGAACAGAAATTCAGTAATTGAGAATTTGTTCTCCACCCCTCCCCCCACATGCAAACAAACTCCTCACCCCACCCCACTTCAATCAGCTTGTGCTTGATAAAATGCTGCATTGTATCAATGGTTTGTAGATTATAGAAATGCCTCATGCTGTGCCTTTTGAAAATGTTTTCTTTCTTCCCAAGCGACTAACAAAAGCTTCAAAATGAATACCTGAATTCTATTCCACTCAAAAGTAGGAATGTGAATACGCAAAGGCAGAACCGTTCAGATTACTTTTCTCTTCTTAAGCCCATCCCACTGAGTCTGACAATTACAGAACAAAATAATATGTCCCTGTTTTGGTCTGCTTCATTCAGACAATTACTCCACTGCAGAATTTTCTTGTACTAATAATATATAACACTGTATCGTTTAAATCTACTGAGCCATTCTAAGCCTTTTCTATTTCAAATCTTTGTTTTGATGTGAAAAAAAAACTGTCAAAAACTGCTGCGCTGTCTTCCAGGACAGCATGTTTTTGTTAATTTGAGTTACTCTTTCCAGATCGAGTGTGCTAGTGGTATTATTGAAATTTCTAGGTGGTAATTTTCTTCCATCTGAAAAGCTCTCATTGTAACCTATTGACTGAACACTAATGCAGCAGCTGCAAAAGTATTATTTAACCATATATACAGTCCAAGAGATGGGCTGCATTTTTATGGCCAAAAGTTAGTTTCCCAAGAAAGTTTGGATTCAACAGTGAAAGCATAACCAGCAATATGTGTATGATGGTACATATTATTTTATGCTGCAGCATACGCAAACCTATGACTTGGGCTACCATAGCTGGAGACGGATCCAATCCTCCCTCACTCCCAAACAGACAGCCACATATGCTAGAGCTCCATCAAGCAATATCCTATTAATGTTGCCTCATTCTATACTACTCTTACAGTGCAGACGTGCTGGAATGTGGACTGTTTCAATAGCACTTTGGTGCCTGAGGAAAGCACAGAGGCCTCAGGTATTTACAGAGCATTTCCTAGTACTGCTGCTCTGTTTCATAGGAAGCTGCCATATTCAGAGTCAGACCATTGGTCCATCTACTTCAATACTGTCTACACTGCACCACTGGCACTCCAAGGTTTCAGGTAGAAGTCTTTCTAAGAGCTAGTGGAACATGCCAGGGATTGAATCCAGGATACTTTCACTGCAGATCATATGCGCTAATGCACTGACATGTGGCCCTTTCCCTTTGCCTGAACCTGCATATACAATTCCTTGTTGCATAGTCTTTGCCCAACTCTGGCTATTGGATAGGAGGCCTTCTATGATATCTAAGGACATACACAGGGACAGTAATGCCAGGGGCTCCATTGGCTGTGTCAGCAGTGAGACCCAGGCCAGTTCTAGACCAAGCAGGATATAGTGATATGAAAGTGGTATTTCAAAGGCAAGAGCCACACCAAGCAGGATATAGTGGTATATGACATGTGTCAAGGGGCCCCAACAGTTGTTAGTGCACTTCAATACCACTGTAAAGCAGTAGTGTGTCTCCTGCCTTTTATATACCCCTTTGATACTGCATTCATCCTGCTGCTGTATCTTGCTTGATGTAGATCCGGCCCCATAAACTCAATGGACAGTTGTTCCATTGCTGTGACTCACAGAACAGGGCCTCTGTACCTTTAAAAGGCAGTGTTGGAATTTTGGGTAGGGATGGGTGAGAATTTTGTTTGATAAACTGTTAAATTCATCTATCCAGGCAGAGGGCCTTGTGTGGTTTGCTCTAAAAGTCAGGGTTTGCCTCCCTGTGCATTCCAACTGTGTTCATGGTATTGCCACTTCTTTGGCTCCTCATCTTTAACAGCTATATGGCAGGCAGGTTCATGATAGTCCTCTATAAGATGGGAGTAGCTGCACCTATTGAATTTGTCCTTTGCAGATGTGTGAGCATTCTGGTTTGGTTCATTTTTAATAAGAATTTACCAAAATGCACAGATTTCTTTATATTCAGGATGGAAAGAACTTGAGATTTTTTAAAATCCCAAATGCAGGAGAAAGTGAAACAGACAAATTCATCCATCCCTATTTTTGGGGGGGTGGGGGTGGGAGGTATTTCCTGAGAAAAATTGGAAGATTTTCTGCAAACTCTTGTTAATTCATTCTGTCCAAGTACTTTTGTCTTTACTGGGAAAAAGAAATGTGGAGAAATTTTAGCTCCAGTATTTGTTCACTATTCATAAACATGCTGAATGGAATGGGTAGAACTCTTGGAGAGTGTGCATTGGAGAAGTAAGCATAGGCTTCACATTTAGGATGGCTCATGAAGTCATGCCATGCTATCAGATTTTCATGTAGAACCATAAAACTTTACTGAAGTTTTTGTCTTCCATTATCTTAGAAACAACAATGATTCGATTTGACTGCCTATTTAATATGCCCTGAATATAATTTTGTAGCACTTGAAACAGCAGGAGTTGGGCCTTTTTGGTACTGTGCCCATCAGCTATGAACTGGCCTCCTGCTATTAGCTATAATTTTCAATATGCATTGGAATTTAAAAGTAAGCTAAAAATTATATGTTTGCTATTCCATTTAAGGGTCCTTGAGCACTAACAATTTTCATTTACACATCCCCCCTGAGCAATTTTTCCTCCTAAGCAGCATCTTATAATTTGTAATACAGTTATATTCCAATGGTCAAATGTATTATATTTGTATAAAACTGCCCATAGAATAATAACTGGTATTCTTCAGCAGTGGATTTGATGAGAAAGGACAAAAAAGCTATTATGGGGGAGGGAAAAGAAGCATGAAAAAGAACAGGACACACTAATTAAAGGTATGAAGGGAGGAAAGGACAAAAAATTCAGAAATGAAGAAAGAATTGTGGGAGATGAAAAGACAAGTGTTGGTTTAATGGCACAGCTGAAATTGAGAGGTGGGTGGAACAGAAGAAAGTAATTGAAGAAGAAAGATAAAGGTTCAAAATTGTAGGGATAATGGGAAATGAATTAAGTCTCTAACACTACTTAAGCTTAACAATTTCTTTAAAAGAAGAGATGTCACACATACATTAGCAGGCTAGGGTCTTACCATAGCATATGTAACCTGAATTATTTCTCGTCTGCCTTCCCCACAAGGGAAAAAGTAGCCATTGGCTCATACCTGTTAGCTCAGTTTGCAATGTAGTTAGTAGCATTGTTTGGGAAGATCGTCACAAATGCTTTCCCAAAGTAAATGGACCTGTAACATCTTTAGAAAATGTTAATGTTAATTTCGGAGTGCATATCCACGTGTATTCAAAGTCTCTCAAATCTTCTGTTCTTAGTGGACTGGCTAAAAGGTGTTGCTTCAGAGATCTATAAAGGATTGGGATTATCTATCTCTCCCCCAACTGTGGGGAGGATCCCTTAAAGCAACTCATCGAATCCTTTCCTTATCCCCCATCTACTGCCAGCTTTTACATGGAATGGCATTCTATGCTTTCTTTGAATGGTATCCAATGGTGTGCCTCTCCCAGTTGATTGGACGCCGCTTGCAGACTGGATTCTCCCTCCACCTGCAGCTCCCTGTGCACATCTCAGAAGGTGGTGGGATAGTCAGTTGTCAATACCAGTAACGTGGACACCAGGGCAAATGAGTATGCATGGAGTATGAGTCTGGCATTGACACCAATGGAGGCCGCTGGCTCCTCTGTCAGTGGAATGGTGAATCCACTCTGGGTTTTAGTCAAAACCAGTCAGAATCCTAAAGAAGCTATCCAAGGTGCTCAGCCCATTTTGGTGCTAGGGTTCAGCACTGTGGATAGCTCCTTTAGAGTTCTGATTGGAACCTAGAGCAGATTTACTGCCTCATTGACATCGCAGCCACCAGCCTCTGCTGATGGGTGCAGCATTCTCAAGAAAGCCATCTACATTTATAGTCCATGCCATCTTACTAGCTATCTAGACTTCTGTCAGACTGTTATTTGAAGTGAGTTTTACTAGGTAAGGCTGCAGTGGAGAACTAGACTATGAAATATTTCCCACTAGTCCATCAATGTTAACAATATCTGTTTTCACTCAGATATTGCTGAATGTTAACTTTTTATGTGGGGTTTCATTCGATTTGGAGGATGCTGAGCAAAATACGACTGCACTTTCCAGCATGGCAGAGACTGTCTGTGGCTGGATCTGGATGCCAATGCCGGTGGGATGAAGCTGAGGCATCTCTGTTGCAAACAGGAGCTTTTTACAGTTGTCACAATAGCTTCATCTGTAATGCAGCCTGCATCCCATCCCTACACTTTAGGTTTGCCATAGTGCACAGTCTGCAGTCAATCTGCATGTGTAATTTCAGTCAGGCCCCCTCCACAAGGATGCGCTTTTGCGCCCGGTTCCGCGATTATGCGCATTATTGCGGAGGCGCTTTTACTCCTAATCCCTCTGCACCGGAGGCGGCGAGAGGCGGCGAAGCGCATTAATTCATGTCCAAAAAGCGCTTTACAAGCAGTTAATGCGCGTAATCGCTTGTTCACACCGCGAAAATGCGCTTTAACGGCCGGAGCAAAATAAAAGTCGCTATTTAACGCGCGTTCGAAAATGCGCATTGTCGGGGAGATAACGCGCCTGTACGCCCGTTTTGCGCTCCGTGCTTGTGGAGGTAAATTTTTTAATGAGCCTTCAAGGCTCATTAAACGTCTCGTGTGGAGGAGGCCTCAGTGCCAGGGGGACATCCATTTTCCAGATGTCAAGGGGACAGCAGAAGTTCCTCTGATGTCAGTGCTAATTGGAAACTTGGGGGGGAAATGAAGAAAATGCAAGTGAGATTCACTTTAAAAAGAATGTGTTCTTGGGTGAGTTGCAGATGTTCTTTCATTTAAAAAGAGTTTCACTCATGATTAGTTACATTGGGTTGTAATTCCTATCATGGCTAGTGTGTTCAGAATGCTTTTTATGATATTAAACCCTGCAAATCAGGCCAGACATTCATATATTGATGAGGTTGTGTTCCAATTTGTAGCTTTAACCCTGAACAGCATGTCAGCTTCCAGCTACCCATACTTAGGCTGTGTAGAGATATAAATAATGTTTGCAGCATGGTCCCCCCACCCATATCGCTGTGGTTTCTGTAACCTTATCTCTCTTTTACTAGCTTGATAACTGCATAAATGTAATGAAGGAAAAGTGTTGTTAAAGAACACCTGTTTGCTTTATTAAAGAAGATATAACAACCTAGGAGATGTTAGTCTTCATACCAGAGAAGGAAAATATTTTCTATGCATTGCTGTGTAGGGAGCCCTGCATCCCTCCCCTCGGCCATTTTAAAAGAGCCATATATGTCGTTAAGGCATAAGTGGTTCCTCTTTCTTTGTGATGCAACTAAAAATACATGAGCATTTTATTTAAAGTTGTAAATCTTCTTCAAAGATGGAGGTAGGGGAAGGGTTTCACTTGGTTCCCATGATGTCATAAGAGATAGACAATGGGAGCTGGCAACAACCATATGCACTAACTAAGAATCAGCATTTGTTTCCCTTATGGGAGGAGGAACCATATTTTTCCTACCTTCAACTCGACACATTCTGAAGCCTCATAATGTTATTTTTGATCAGAGCCCAGAGCAGGGGCTCTGATGTGTGAATACCTTTAGCATTAAATATATTTTGAAATGACTCTATTGTTAGTGTATCTATCTTTCATACAATATGATTTATTGTAGGCACTGATTGCCCCATCACTACAGAGACGTGGCCACTGAAGAATAATTGACACTTCAGTAATGAACATAGGCTGAAGATAGATAAAATCTCAGAGCTGCTTTGGATGTTACAGGAAGCATCAAGAGAGCATATATTAGTCACTTGTGCATTCTTCCTTAATATTTCTGATGTAACAGATGTGTACCAAAGGGAGGCTGTTATCTTTCTGAGGCTGACAGCCCTATTAAACCTCTACTATCACACAAGCTTAGAAATAATTTCTAAATCCCGTTAGGGGACCAAAAGCTAGGGCTTCTCTGTTAGGGGATCCAACCTGTTCGCCCTGTGGGGCCAAGATAAAATGTCTGGGCAGGTTTCTGGAGCAACCTGAGCCATCTTCAGCCATCCTCTATTTTACAAGAAATGAGCAGAATTCTTGCAGATAGCATGATTTGTCCCATACCCAGCTCCAACAGAATCCGCAGAAGACGCTTACAGCTTTCATTTACAATGACTCTAGAGACTTCAGGCTGAACAGAGAAGTATGATGCACAGGTGGGCTGAATACCCTCCACCTACACACACACACACACACACTTATCTAGACCCATTTGGGCTCCCATGGAAGTATATGTGTGGGGGGGATTGGGGGGCATTTTGTTGGGGAGTGAAATCTGCTCATTTTCACAAGCAACGGGGCTGACCATTATAAGAGGAGGTGGCAGAGGATACCAGCAAATTTCTTAAAGCTGCAAACACTTTGCCACCACGTGAAGTGTAAGTAAGGCTGTGGTCAGAGAATCACCCAACGGAATAAGGCTGTCAGAAGACATATAATAAGTCCGCATAAACAACATCTGTATCTGGAAGAGTACACAAATGTTAGCCAAAATAGCTTAACTGTTATGTCCCAGATTTGAAGAGGTAGATGGCTTGCAGCTGGAGCCCAGTGCTAGCCTGAAGCATTTGGCCTTTACTTTACATGGGACACCTTTGGCATAGTATGTGTGGTTGGATGAAAAAAGCAAGTGGTGCTTGTGTACTAAAACATCTCCATGGGGCACGGCTTTATTTTGGAGGGGAAGGATGAACAACCTCATATGTGTTGTGTAAAAACTGTCAAGCAAATCTGTATTGTTATTTGGCAGATAACAGGATTTTATACAAATTTTATCATTAGAGCATATTATGCTTTGGTGAAAAAAAGATCACACAAGGCACACTCTGTGTGCCTAATGCACATTCTGTTCTGTTGTTTGGGTTTGTATTGTTGCTTTTCGGCTTCAGAAAAACAGAAAGGCCAACAGGTCATGTCGTTAATTTATTATTTATGTATTTATTTGTTACATTAATATCCCAGCCTTTTCTCTATGACCCATGGAGATGTAATCTGATGCCACTGAAGTGAACAAAGACATGTCTGAGTTTATCTCCTGGGGGAAAGACATCCACAGTCTGGGGTGCCAATGCTGAGTAGGCCGTCCCCCATGTTCCTGCCCACATTGCCTCAGATAAGGGCAAAAGGGCCTACCCTGCTGGTAAAAAGGTCAGACAAGATGCTACGGCAGGAGAATGTACTTTAAGTATCCTAGTTCCAAATCATTGCGAGATTGAGAGATGATAGCCAGCACTTTCAATGAGACCCAGAAATGGACCAGCAGGCAGTGAAGCTGATATATAGGTGGAGCAACATGCTTCAAATAATCTCACAAGCTATGATATCATCAGATTGGCCTCTATATAAACAGATATATAGGACACATAAGATGCCCCTATTGTATACCAGATAGCCCCGTTTAAACATGTGTCTGGAAAATCATATAGTGCCATACTTGGCCAATACAAATCTGATATTATGAATTGGGAGCTGTGTGCTGAGTGGGATAATTAAGTTTGTGGTTTTTCATGATATCTGTGCAGGTGGTAGCAGTGGGGGCAGAGTTGGGCAGCTGCTGAGGGACTTTCCTATTCACTGCAACGCTGGGGCTGGAGGCAGGAGGAGGAATGGAAGAGGAGGAGGCAGGATGAGCACGAGTAAAGATGATCACATGGGAGGTCTCACCAGCCAACTTATTTCTTACACCAGAATTATCCCATTTCTTGGAAAGGACACTGTTGGCACTGTAAAAAGCTACATGAACTCCTCCTGCATGAGCTTGGGCTTCTTTTCTTACTGGAGCAATGTGAAGGGGGGAAACCCACTCTACAGCAGCCCCTACAAAATAGGGGTAATATAAGTATAAGGTCAGCAACAACAGCCTATCTACACTACTGCTTTAAAATGGTTTATAACCTTTTAAAGCCAATTAATAACGGTTATTAACCAGTTTAAACTATTATAAACCGTGTTAAAGCAGTAGTGTAGATAGGCTCAATGATTCATTCATTCATCTATTATGTTTACAAACATTAAAAACCATTAAAATATAAAGCAAATGAAAAGCATTCACCTTGCCGCATCTTGTTCATGCCGTCATGATCCCTTTCTTTGTGAGTTCGTGACTGCATGGTTTAAGTTGCAACAAGCATGTGGGAAAGTGTTTCACACAAATGGCTACCACATGCAGTACTACCCAGACAGTTCCCTTTCAAGTAGCAATTATACTGCAGATCAAATTTAGGAATGGTTTGGGCCCTAAGCAAAAGGGTAATGTTGTATAATGATGATTGTACATATATCTATGTTACAAGGAAATAAAATGTATTCCTAGTAGTGCTGGGGAAAGTCTCCCCCCCACTCATGTAATTTTTGCAGCATGTTATATCGCGTTACAAATTCTTAACTACAGACTTCAACCACAGTGTCTAAAAAAGAAGAAAGGCAAAAAGAAGGAAGCATGTTACAAACTCTGTAACATTGTCAGTGGAAATAATAATCATTGTGGAGTAAATTCTGCTTGCTTTACTCGATGTTTAAAGAGAAAAGAGCCCCAGCTTCATACCATGAATTTAAAAAGAGGTAAGTCATATAGGATTACAATTGAGTCATAGGTTTTTTTAAAAAATAAATATTCACTCATTTAAGATCCCTAAAGACTGTTCATGAAAAGTTTGAATGCCTTAAGATACACATTACTAAAACATTCTAGTTCTGCTCATCTTATGCATATCAACTATAACCCTTAAGCTACCTCCTCTAATGTACTCCAGTTGAAGTCATGCTATAGTGAGTAGCATGAAGACTGAAAGCTTCACAATTAACTTTCTTTGTAAATATTGTAAAATTTATATAACGTGGGGGGGGGGGGAACCATGTAAGGGAAGAATCCTGATATTCATCTCTGTTTGGGTCTAACTACATTTCTGGAGATTTCCTCTACAGGCAAAAACATAGCAGCAGACTTTGCTCTTCTCGGCACAGCAGAACCTGAAGAACTGGTAAGAGAGGAGGAGGAAAGGAAATACACTGGTACTCAGAAATTGTTTGTTGGAGATAAGGATGGGCTGCTTTTTTAAAAATAAATAAACCAGAAACAGGACATAAATATACCCAAGGGGTTCCAAAACCTATTAAAAGCCTGCCTGAATGACATTGTTTAAGTGACATTTAAAACCATCGAGGGGAACACTGAGCAAATGGAAAGAGAATATATTCCACAGTTGAGGTGCCACAAGTGAAAAGTCCCTACGTCTTACTCCTATGCACCTCACCTTAGAAGATGGATCTGTTCTAATCAAAGGAGTTCATAATAATTATTAGACAGGCGTTAACTTTCTCAAGCCTCCCTAGGGGTCTGTTTTGGAATTGTCCTGTTTTTTAAAAAAAAATACGGGAACAAAAAGGGTTGGGCAATTAATTTTATTCAAGTGAAAAATACATTATTTGGCACCATAAATCCTTGGTGGTTTGTGGGTTTTTTGTTTGTTTTTTTAAAAAATAGCATGCTGCCATATTCAGTGCATACAGATCACTTTGCAACCTCAAGAGAGAGGCTTATATATGGAGATGATTTGTTTGTATATTGTTCCCACTCCAAAAAAAAAAAAACCTGGCCACCTTTTCTTATAGACTTTTCAATTGCTTTCCCCACCCCCTGTTCCATCTGGAACCTATCCTAAAATGAGTTCTATAATTGGATTCTGTTTGTGTCTCCTCTTTATTTCCTTTTTGCCAAATCATTAACCTTAGCTACCCACACTGAGCCTCATAAAGAAAGCTGTAGATAGTCGACTATCTAGTAAAATTGACTGTTACTTATCACACTTTTTGGACACCAACAATAAGAATTTGAAAGAAGATTCTGGCCTTGAGCAAGGTCATTGGGATAGCAGGTGAAACGTCTCATGCACCACTTCAGGTACAAGCCAGAAATACCTTTATTTTACAATGCCATAGACACATTCTTGACTCACAGCAGATAAGTGGGGAAATGGTCATACAACTCAGCAGAGGTATTCTGAATGGGAAAAAAATAATTGCTCGGCATTAGTGAATAAAATAAACTTGGGTTATGAGGTACAATGTGCAGCATATCACTTACATCCTTTCCTTCTTAAAACAGCAATTACTCCCATCCCTCCTCTTGATAATACTTGATTTCTTTTTATCAATATTTTGTTTCTTGTTTCACCTGTGCTGAATTTTTTATGAACTGAAAAATTTTGTCACATTTTCTTTGTTCAAGCAGTGTTGTTTTTGTTCATTTTTTAAAAACAAAACTCTCCCTGTATCACTTTAAAGATTCCTGTACTTCAAAGACAAATGTATTCTGCAGCAAAATCTCAACATTTCCCTCAGTTCTTCCTGTTTGTACTAACCCTCCTTCATTACAGTGAAACCATTCATTTCACCCGATTCTTCAAACACTTGCTCCTTCTTAGGTTTCCTTAAACTCGCTAGGAACTCTGAACAATTTTACTTTTTGTCGGGCACTCAGAGAATTCTCTAGTCTAACATGCAAATGTAATCCCTGCTTGAAGTATGTTACATTTAAGAACATATATTGCCAAGCACTGAACAAAAGATATTAATTTAATATAACAAGAAAACAGATGCTTGAATGCCCTAAACAGTGAAAATGCCTTAAATCTGCCTACTTCAACCAGCTGCCCAACAAATGTGTTGGAACTATAGCTCCCATTGTCCCCAGTCATCAGATGGAGGGTACCAGGTTGGGGAAGGCTGCCCTGAGGCTGTTCACTGCCCTAAAATGGTACTAAAGGTCTACAACTGCATTGAGCATAAGTCATAACAACACTTATTTGACAATGCAAAGAAGTGAATGGTCTTCTCTTGTTTCTCCAGAGGCCATGCATTTGCTTCCTATTGGAAAATGTGTCCTTCAGGCAGGGGGCGAAAACATGATGAGAAAACAGTAAAGCAGGGATGGGGAACATGTGGCCCCCAGATGTTGTTGGACTGCAACTTCTGTCATTCCTCACCACATACTGACTAGGGCTGATGGGAGTTGTAATCGGTGAAGAAACAGAACTGTCCTCCTTTTTTAAAAAAAATGTGTGTGTGTGTGTGTGTGTGTGTATCCTACTTAGTTTCAGTCAAAATGTTAATAGTTAAGAATGTAGAGATCAGGACGTTTTCTGAAGAAACCCAGAGCTTATAAAGTTCAGAGGAAGGGTGAGAGAAATCAGGAAATAGAAACTTAGTCTACAAAATTGAACAAGAAACTGTCCTCATGATTGGTTGGAGTTGTAAAAAGAAAAAATAATTTCAGAAGATATAAGCTGGATGCATTTATCTCTGGTTTTATTATCCTATTACGTGTGTGTGTGTGTGTGTGTGTGCATGTATGTGTAGTTGGTAGCTTATGAGCTAACCACTGAGGTATGGTCTCTCCAGCTAAAGTTCTTTACTTAAAGAACAGGCTAATCAGCTACTAGAAGATGTTTGCAGGGAGCACCAACCACACCATACTGAAGCTGGGATCAGTGCAACCCATTTCATTTAGCATGATCCTTATGAAAGCACCCTAAGCTGTTCAAGGAAAAAATGCATTTAATGCAACGCTTACAAAATTGTAACTACTAACAGGTAGGGTGACCAGATAAAATCCAGGTTAGGGCTCATGTAACTTTAACAGTTGTAGAGAAAAGGGAATTTCAGCCAGTGTCATTTGTATGCAATTAGTTCCTGGTGAAATTCCCTCTTCATCACAACAGTTAAAGATGCAGGCACTATACTAGAGGGACCATATACAAAAGAAGGCAGGGCCCCTGCAACTTTAACTGTTGTGATGAAGAGGGAATTTCACCAGGAACTAATTGCATACAAATGACACTGGCTGAAATTCCCTTTTCTCTACAACTGTTAAAGTTACATGAGCCCTGACCTAGATTTTATCTGGTCACCTTACTTACAGGCAATTTGCAAAATGATAAATTGGGCACAAAGCTCTGTAGCAAATATTACTGAAAGCCTTAACTGCCAAAAATAAAGCACATGGTAAAACACACTTGACAAATTTGACCTACTCATTACAAATAGGTTCTTGTAATTTGACAAAACGCTGACTGGAAACAACAACAAAGGGGGGAAAAGACTTTTAAAATATCCTGGGAATAAAGACATTGGGGTAAACAGAATGAAATTACTGGATAACTAATGGATAAGCCAACAACATGTGTGCATACATATAATGTGTAGAATGCAATCCAAATAGAGCCTTAAGAGAAATCAGCAAGAGATTAATGATGAATGCTGGAGAACATGCAGGTTTTTTTTTTCTTACATTAAGAAAGACAATTTAAATTTTGATAGCTTTGGAGGGTGAGATATATTGGATTTAAGTAAGTTCCTTGAAAAAGTCTTCAAGAAAAAACAATAATCTTGAAAAACTTTGTATTTGTCTTTTGCTATTATTTTCAAGCACCTAACAAAAGGAATAGCAATCTTTATTCTAGTCACCCATAGGGAAGTATATATTGTTTAACTTTTCTGAAGGAGCATTCATCAAAGCTCTGACTTCTAATAAGACCATTCCTTGGCATTTAAGTAAACTGTTGGCTGAATATTCATTCATTCATCGCATGGCAAGAATCAATATAACATTTTGGTTTTTTTAGAAATTGAGGGGTATAGAATCATAGAATAAGAGAGTTGGAAGGGGCCTATAAGCCCATAGAGTCCAACCCCCTGCTCAATGCAAGAATCTACCCTAAAGCATCCCTGTCAGATGATTGTCCACCTGCCTCTTGAATGCCTCTAATGTGGCCCACCATTTCCCTAGGTAATTGGTTCCATTGTCGTATTGCTCTAACAGTCAGGAAGTTTTTCCTGATGTCCAGCCGGATTCTGGCTTCCGGTAACTTGAGCCCATTATTCCATGTCCTGCATTCTGGGTTGATCGAGAAGAGATCCTGGCCTTCCTCTGTGTGGCAGCCTTTCAAGTATTTGAAAAGTGCTATCATGTCTCCCCTCAATGTTCTCTTCTCCAGGCTAAACATACCTAGTTCTTTCAATCTCTCCTCATAGGGCTTTGTTTCCAGACCCCTAATCATCCTCGTTGCCCTCCTCTGAACACGCTCCAGATTGTTTGCATCCTACTTGCCCAGAACTGGACGCAATACTCAAGATGGGGCCTAACTAGTGCTGAATAGAGGGGAACCAATACCTCGCGCGATTTGGAAGTTGTACTTCAATTAATGCAGCCCAAAATAGCAGGGTTTTTTGTTTTGTTTTTTTGCAGCCACATCACACTGTTGGCTCATATTCAGCTTGTGATCTACAACAATTTCACGATACTTCTTGCGTGTCGTATGGTGTGAATAATTATAAATGAAATGATTGCATCTGCAAAACATATATAGTTCTTCTCCTTCTCTTTTAGTAAACAAGATAAAAATGCAAGATAGGGATTCAAATACCTCAAGCTAATAGGAAAAAGTGTGTGTGTGTGTGTGTGTGTGTGTAGTGGGAGAAAGAGAAAGAAAGAGAAAGAGAGAGAGGCTTAGGATACAATCCTACAAAGCCCAGCATGTCTGGCTGGGGAATGCTGGGAGATGTAAGATTTTTTTTCTGTCTAAACATGCATAGGATTGTGCCCTTAAAATAGGTATTTTAAATAGGTATTTTTAGCTATTGTCATTTCAGTTCCTAGCAAGTTTGAGGAAATAAATCCCATGCGAACACAAGAAGCACCCTGCTAGATCAGATCAAATGTAGAGGTGGGTGAATTTCACTTTGGCATGTGTTTCATTCCATTTTTACATTCGTCTGCTATTTTTTGCATGTATAAATATGTGTGAAATATTAATCTGTGTGTCAATATTATTATTGTTGTTGTTGTGCTGTGTTGTTTTAATTTAACTTCAGTTAACTGGAATCTGGGATGATTTTAACTTCAGTTAACCGGAATCTGGGATGTTCTTTGCCTTCCTTGAGGCATGAGCAGACTTGATTCAGTCCACTGTGGGTGACTTGGTTTACTCATGGACGTTGAGTGGTTTGTTTTGATTTACTTTGGGGGGAGGGATATAACTTTAGATGGAAAGACAAACATCAACTTAGAGAAACCACATTGGGTAGGGAGCCAGAAGTAAGTATGGGGTAGGGGTACCTCTTTTGAAAATGGGAGATAGCAGGACTTTCATAAGACTGAGTGGATCAAGGGGATGGTTTCCACCATAGGTGTTAAAAAAAAGGGAGAACCTGCTTCTCACTAGGGATGGGTGAGAATTTCATTTCAGTTTTGACAAGAATTTACCAACCTTCACAAAGTTCTTATTCAGGAGAGAAAGAATTGAGTTTTTAAAGAAGTTGGATGCGGGAGACAGTAAAACTGATGGGTTCATCCATCCCTCCTTCCCTTCCTCAACATTGGAATAGGTTAGCATTAGAGGGCAGCTTGTCAGGAGGTAAAAACCTAGATCAGGAAAGGCATCTTGGCTGGACCCTATGTCAAGTCCTTCCTTGGAAAGGCCTTCCTTATAGCCAAAAACTTCCCATCACACTAGCCTAGGGTAGTTATATTTTAGGTGCCATATTCCTCAATGGAGTTTCGGCCTCTTAAATACTAGCATTTATGTGCACCTTTTCGTCCAACTTTCAGCGACAACTAATTTCTCATCTCCTTGAAATGTGCAGATGATTGTTGTGCATCAGATGCCAGAAACTGTCTACTTCCCTACTTCCAATTAGCAGAGTTAGCAGTATATGCCAACACACTTTCATGGGTGAAATGGCTGACAACTGTGCTACAAAGGTTCTAAGAAGGAAGCCCGCCAGCTCAGTGGCAGATCCTCTCCACTTCATAGGACAGTGGAGGTTCCAGCCCTCTGATTTGATTTTCAAAGTAGACATGCCACCTTCTTAAGGGACAAATGAAGTTGCTAAAAACTGTAATGCAATTACAGCTAACAGCTTCATGTAAAATGTGCATATGTCTTTACTTGATAATGCTGAATAGATTCTGTCCCAAGCTATTCCAGTGTTACCCTTGTTAGGATTCCTCCCCCCCCCCCGCCCCCAATCAACATTTTTCTGGTCTAACCAGAATCAAATTAAACATGTATTCAAATTTCTTACAGCAGCATCTGAATACAACAGCTGTTCTTTGTGATTTTGCCTACTTTTCTCAGTTGTACAATAGCCTAGCAATTAAGATGTAAGAGGTGTGTGTGAAATCTACGGCTTTGATGTAGAAGAGCAGGGTCCTTCTTCAGAGATTCTGTCTCAAAAGCTGCCCTAACAGATCATCCAAGTAACTAGTCTTTGAACGCCATTGAGATCAAAAAGCAGCTTTGGGAATGGCACAAGAGGTTTCATTCATGATATTTTTCTCTGTCTTCCCAATCCCCAAACCATTTTAATCAATAAACATTACTATTTATATTACTACTATGGATGATAATCATGATAATCTCTTGCCTTCCTTCAGCCAGCCCCCATTCCTTGGTTGCCTTCTCCAGTACCTGACCACCCTGTCATAGGTCACATCGTATCTCTCTGGCATTTTAGATCCTTCTCTGCCTGTGCTGCAGTTCAGACCCCTCCAGCTGGCCTTGGACACTATAGCCTGAGCTTGGCCAGAGCCTGATAATGGATTTGAATGAGGAATTCATTATTTTTATGAATCAACACATTGTCTCCAAGATAGTCTGCATAGATATGACTTAAGCATAATTCCCAAGCATTGGATGGGCCTTCCTGCTTTAAAAAAAGATGTGAAGTATGAATGATAGAGAAGAAGGAATGAGAATGGTTGGGGATGAGAAGGTTGGGGATGCATCCACCATACCCAGGCTTCCCTAATTGTTAAGGATTTCTTTTCTCATCTCTCACAAGGTAAGCTAGGGAAAGTGGGGAGATGGCAGAGATGAAACAGGGATGGCTGAATGCCAGTAAGCTAATGATGAGCTAAGCTGAACTTCAGAGGGCGGCTGGCTGTCCTTGAAATTGGTGGAGGTTTTCTACAGTGAGTTGGTTTCCAAAGCCTCTTTCACATGTTTCTCCAAGTGTACACCAAATGTGTGGAAGGAGCGGGACTGCACCCCACTGGCAACACCCCTGACATTATCATGCCAATTGCCCCTTGCCCTTGGCATCCGTGCATTGAGCTCTGAAAAGACAGCTAGTACCCCTGCATGGTTGGGGGTCTCAAATGTATGGAGTGCCTATGCATGTTCAACTGTGCACACATGGGCATCTCTTTTCAGATATCCTGCTCAACATGGACATGTCAAGGGTGAGGCTATGGCAGGGAAGAGGACAGCACTGTCAAAGGATCTATCCATCTAGGTGAGGTCCTATTCACGCCATGACTTTAGTGAAGAAAGGCATGACAAGGATTCAAATCTCACTCAATTCTAACATTCAACTTCATCCCTAATGAGCTATTATTGCTGTTTTGGATGAGAAGCTGACACAGAGAGATAATGGCTTGCCAAAAGCTACCTAATGAGTTCATGCATGGGACACTTAAACCAGGGATTCCGCAGATCATATTTTTTTTAACTATACGGAGCCAATTTCTGAAAAGAAAAGAAAAATCAGACACACTTGAGAATCATGCATGCAATTCGCTCTAGCTCACAGACTTGACTACAGGTTGAATTCAGGATCTGCCTTTAGAATCTCATGGAAGGGGTCTCCTCGCATTACCCCCTTTCCCCAACGACAGCTCATCCCATTCAGTAAGGTCCTCTGATCCTCTGTGCAGGCTTTTCAAGGGTGTGAAGGAGCTGTTGTAGGAGGGGGGGGGAGTCCGCATCCACAAGCCCAGTTGCATTCACCTAAATCTGGATTCAACCCAGAGTTTAGAATTAGGACTTTAAGAGTGACATTCTGTTTTGAAGCCAAAAAGACAAATTGGCTTTAATCTTGTTGAAGTTAATTCTTAGAAATAAATACTTGGAAATTTGTTGACATTTTAAGAGTAGTAATCTACTTCTTCCGACATTGAGCAAAGTTTTTCTTTCACATAATTATGATGATCCTCCCTTTCCTCCTCCTTTGCCAAGATTAGACATGTGTCCTTTTGACCTGCCTAAATCCCTGAGAGCATTTTGCAGTTTTTAAATGTAAAAGCCCTATAGATCAGAATGTCCTGTTGTTCCTTTCCCATTTTAATATGTCATCTGACAAAATGTAGATGTATTCATTGCAAGGGGTCAACTTATCTTCAAAGGAAGCTATACCAGTACTTGCTTATGAAGGCTAATCCAATCTTTTGCTTGCCATTATCTCACAGAAGAAATAATAGTTTAGGAGAAAGTGTTCTTTAATTGCATTCTCTAATGTTGCTTTTCTAACCACACATCTCCATTGCAGCCATTTGGAAAAATTCAGCTAAGTAACAAATGCCTCTCAATTTTACAGAAATGACTTTTGCACAAAGTAAACTTTGGTCAGGATCCAAAGCACCATGTGTGGTGTTCTAGGGGAACACAGGATTATTTGAGCTTATCATTTCTGTGCCCTCTGAGAAGCCCCTCCCCTCCAAATGCCCTATGGAACAGCACCCCATAGTTTGTGATGGTCTGCTATTAGAAAGGGGGGAATCACCCCAGTGCTCCCCACACATACATTGGCTCAATTCGGACAACACGATAGTCAATGGTGGGGTAATAATCAACTTTACAGTTGTTCATCTAGCGGGTACTCCCCACACAACCTGGTAATAAATAATCAACTGTAGTGTGGATTAGGATCAGCGCTGAGTTGACTTTGGCAGTATTCAGATGACACAATAGTCAAAACAACTGACGATTGGTTTCCCGACCCCAGTTGTTTATTGTGTCGTCCAAATTGAGCCACCGAGTCATTTTACACACACACACGTGTGTGGCTCTCTCTGGATTGTGGTCTATATTTCTATCAATTATGCAAGAATAATAATGATTTTGAACATCTTTTAATGTATTGGTATTGTACTTTTAATTTGCATTTCACTGACTTGGTGTTATTAACCAAGCACTCCTTAACTGAGCAGTGAGAATCCCATTTGAGCCTTATTGCATTTCTCTTTGCCACCCCACCTACTAACCCTTAAAAACACTGGTCCTTTGGGATGACTATCAACTGTGGCTGATAGTAGCCCCTAACTTTGATGGACCATTGAAAAAAGATGTTTCAAAAATTAATGCCTATAGGAAATAAAACAGCAACTGATCATTGGAAAGCAATCACAATCACAAACAGAAACTGACTTGATGTTGTTGGTTTTTTACAATATAATACCCCAGTATATCTCCTAAGTAAATTTTGGTTCAGTTTCTTGTTTAACTTCCTGCTGAGCTGAAGTGCAATACTATGTGGAATCGACATACTGCTGGCACCCAGTAAGCCTCGATCATTGTGGCCACATTCATCCCAAAATATTTGTGGAAATGATGGCATTTTTGCCTGCTTTTCATTGTCAGTTGTTTGCCAAGCATATAGCTTGAAGATTAAGTTTATTCGTTTGGTAATTATGACCAATGTTGTTTCAAAGGGTGCACTATCAGACATGAGTTAACAAACACCCAGATTGTAGGCATTTGAAATGAAAACATGTATAATGGCCTCTGATTCTGATGTACCAAAACTGTAATATGTTTGCAACTAAAATGAGAATTATTATGAGTTAATTTATCTTGTTTGCACCTGCACAGTCCACATGGCTGGCTTGACTAAGCAGCCAATGATCCACCACCTTTGTGTATGCACAGATGTTAATTTCTTTCATTGCTACATGTCAACCTGGTCGGTTTGTAAACAAAACACATGTTAGAATGCTCAGTGAATGATGCATCAGGACACATGGCTCTAACGATGACACATTCCCAAAGAGTACTCCACTGAAATTTCACCATGATTCAAAAGCTTTCTTCTGAGTTTTCATTCAACTGGACGCATAGATCATGCCTGATTCTGAGATGAAGTGAAGGATGTTTGCCCATCATTCATGTGCTTGGCAGAAGCCTCATTAGCAATCCTGCACACTGTTATTACTGTACTTCTACTACTATTGAACATTTTATATAAATCTCAAAAGTACATTAGGTTTCATAACCCACACATTTAGCAGAATAGGATGAGTCTTCCTTTCACATGAAGGTGGCGTGGATTTTTACATGCTCAATAAGTCTTAGAGTCTCATCAGATGGTGGGGGGGGGGTTCACATTTCCTTACCTCGGGCTCTCTTTCTAGTTCTCTTCCACATTCAAACCAAGCACTTTTCAGGGGAAGAGACCAGTGACCACGTGGCCTGTAGATTTCAATGGGGATAGTGCTCTCTTGTGGGCATTTTATGGTGCAACCTCAGAAGAGTCAGAATAAAAGAGGTCTATTTTGTCACTCTAAAATTTACAAAAAGAGCTGGAGATGCACAGGAGGTGGATAGCGTCGTTAAAAGGACCTGTGAACATCCGTGAGTGGCCGGTAACAAGCATGCTATAAAAATGCTTATCTGATGATGCTCTTAGACAAAGTGGAGATTTGACTGCTTAAGGGCACAATCCTATGCATATTTAGACAGAAAATTCCCAACATGCCCCAGCCATCATAGCTGCTTAAGGGCACAGTCCTAGGGCATGCTGGGAATTGTAGTCTGGGGCATGGTGGGAATTGTATGGCTTTTTTGTCTAATCATGCATAGAATTGTGCCTTAAGTAGATTTTCTCCTAGCTTTAAGTGGGCAACTTGTGTGGTTTCTCAGATTGCAGGCCATCCATTGTAAACTAAAACAATGCACTGTCTGAGTCTTTGAGTTAGCAAAACAAACTTTGCTAAGTAGGAGATGAAGATAAGGGTGTTGTTGATGTTGTTGATGTTGTTGTTGTTGTTGTTGTTTTAAAGCTTGCTATAGCCATACCTTCTCTCTTTTAAAGCCTACTAGACACACAATACTTTATAGCATAAATTGGTTTTGCCTGAATAAGAGGTCTGTGAAACACAAAAGCTTGCAGCAACATCTTCACTGGTACCACCTACTGAAGGCATCATCTTGCTGACTCTACACTCAGGTTCTAAATCAAAAAAATAACTGCGAATCTATTAATAGTTGGGATTTGGCTGCAGAATACATAATAAGGTACCCAAAAATGACAGGCTTAGCAGTGAGTGACTCATACACCCAAATTACTTCATAAAGTTACATGGCAGATATTTAAAAGATGCACACAAGGAACGGACGCTTAGTTGGGAATTTCAATTTATATTCAGTCAGCACTGAGGAAATCACCTTGGTTAATATTTCAGTATTTTTATCACAGCACATATGTATCCTTCTTTAAGTACTGCAGAACCAATTTAGGAGGTCTCAAGGTTAAGGGTGCAATCTTCCAGCCACAATCTCCAAATCGCTTACTCTCTGGATTCGTCTCACTGATGCAGCATAATGCAGTATAATTCAGATGCTACCTTAATAATAGTTTTTAACAATTCCCCTCAGCGACTGTGTTTAATTCAGAAAGCAAAAAATATGGGATGTGAAGCAGTATTTCCCAGGAATGTGGAAAACTGGGAAAAATCATTTAATAAAATCATGCAGACCTGATCTTTGCTGAATAGAAACCTCGTCATAGGAATTCATTATTATGACCATACTAAGCAAAGATCGTGTCCATGGCACTCATCATTTATCTGCAGCACACAGTCCAGTAGCTTCATTGTCAGTGACAATAATTTCCACTTAAAAATTGTTGATGTGGAAGGGATAAGGTTATTTAACAGGTTATCTGCTTTGGGCAATGTTAATAAGTGTCCTCTAGAACCACAATATGGAAAGGGCCTTTTAATCCTAATGTACTCTATATTCCAAAGCAGTCATTTCAGACTGTACATTGAAATGTTATGAATGATTCCCGTCTAAAACCATGACTGGTATACGTTAGTCTAGTTGCTGAAAATGTAAAACTTCCAATGTTAATAATGGTCATTGATATTTTTAACAACACTTTTGACAATGAAAGGTCAAGTAAAAAAGAAATGTTAAGGATGATCCATACATGAGTTCCCGAAGCAGCAATTTCAGCAATTTTCATGGGATGCTGATTGTCCCCATCACCAGAGTAAAGACACAAGGCAGTTCTATTGGGCGACAAGCTTCAACTGTTATTAACTTATAACAAGGATCGGCAAGTAGGCAAACAAATAATCCATTGTCCATCTATGCCACAAGGCATAGTGATGGCAACCAGTTTGGATGGCTTTAAAAGGGGATTTTGTCAAATTCTTGGAGGAGAAAGCTACCAATGGCTACTAGTCCTGATGGCTATATGTGACCTCCAGTATCAGAGATAGTATGCCTCTCTACACCAGTTGCTGGGGAACATGGGTGGGAGGGTGCTGTTGAACTCATGTTTGCCATTGAGTGAACAGAATCTTGGACTTAATGGACCCTTGCTCTGATCCAGCACAGCTCTTCTTATATTCTTATATTCCTACCTTTTTGCTGCCTGCCCACCATAAAAACTTCATCTGATCTGTACTGGTCAATCTTCAATATGCTGAAACTTGTATGGGCCAAGGACCACTCCCTTTCTCCATAGTCTCCAGCCAGCCGGCCATGAAAGTTATGTTGGGTTAGCCACACTTCACCCTCCAGGAACGTTAGGGTGTTCATCAGGGTAGCTTCTTACCTCCTTCAGTGCCTTCATTACCCACCAGTTAGCAAGTTTAAATATCCAATTAGCTAGATATGCCACCCATGCTGGTGACAACCTTTATAGCCCTACCTGGCTTGGGACCAAGTTATTTGAAGGACAGCCTGAACCTATACAAACTGCCCAGGCCCTTAGATTGTCCACAGAGGCCTTGCTTATGTGCCTGCTGGTATGATCTACTGGTTGGCAGGCACAAGAGACAGGGCCTTTTCTGTGGTGGCTCCATCTTTGTAGATATTTGCATGGCCATATTTTGACTGTTTAAAACAGGCCCTAAGGCCCTGGATGTTCCAGTCTGCTTTTAAATGAATGGATGCCAATTTATATTTTGTAATTTTTACTACTGCTGATATTTTAAATGTTTTACACTGTTGTTTTAGTTCATTGTATTTCATATTTTATTGTTTTGAAAATTTACCTCCTCAAATCTTGAGGAGGATTTGTCTCAAAAGGTGGCCTAAATATGTTTTAAATAAGTCAGGGCCTGTCCACGAAGAAACATTAACAAAAGAACAAAAGAAACAAGTGAAGACATGCTACAGATAGCTTCTCCAGTCACCACATAAGTAAGATATGACAGAGTCTACCTGCACTTTTCAAAAATTTCTTTGCTCCAAATGCACCTGGGCAGTGGCAGCTGGTGAGGTGCTCGGCTAGGTGAATCTGCCGGTGGCTGCTGTGGAGCAATAAAGTGTGAAAAGGAATTCCTTTCCAAATGTTTTGGTGCCACAAGGTGGCAGTGGCAGCAGAGGGTGCTGCAGCCAGCACTGTGCTAGGATATAGTTGCTGGCTGGATAATCATTCTGGTGTGGGCTGCTTGTATCAGCAAGGAAGACTTTGCAGGCAGAAACCATGTCCTGCCATGTTACTGGCTATGGTACCTGCACCTCCACTGCCACAGCTTGGTGCCTTAAGGCAAGGGTGGGCAGAAGGTAGATCTCCAGATGTTTTAGACCAACTCCCAGAAGTCCCTGGCAGCAGGATCAATGGTTAGGAATGCTAGGGGTTGAAGACCAAAACATCTGAAGATCTACTTCATGCCCACCTTCATTAAGGTATGGGTGATAATTCTCTTACCAACGTCCTATCAAGTATCATACAGCAGCTGCTTACAGTTCTCATAGTGAACCATATCACCAGCCTCTGCTTCATAGGGGGCAGCTGTTTCTTGGACAATAAAACACCCATAATCTATACCTGTCAGGGTTCCTTCTCTGACCTGGACTCCTTGAACAACTCCTCAAGGATCTCTGTCTCCTTAAGAGTCCCTTCTTCTTCTTCTTCTTCTTCTTCTTCTTCTTCTTCACTTCTTTTTTTACTTCTCAGTGACATGAGGTTTAGGTTGTAGACATAGGGTGAGTGACAGACACTTCAGGTCAAACACAACTGTTTACTAGTACGGAATAGAGAACTCACGGGGTGCTTGCCCCACAAGTTCTCCAAGCACTGCTCGACCAGCCCTGTTCCAGAGCGCTCAGCAAAGCACACTTTCCAGGGCCTCCGGAAAGTGCACAATTTCCCTGGCACATCATCTACTGAGTTCCCCTCAGACCTGTGCCCCCTTTGTCTTTTGGCAGTGATGAAGCAAAAATCCACCAGGCATATCTGGGAGGGCCTGGGAGAGCCATACACGGGGGTGTCTGCTGCCCTTGTGGGCCCAGATGGATTTTTGCCCCATTGTTATTCACTAGTAAAATAAAACAAGCAACATACAACTAAAGGTATTTAGTCAATAGAGCTGAGTAATACAAAAGCATTAACAGAAAATAAAAATTACAAAAACCCAAGTTCTTTTACCCCAAGCTTCACCTAGGCCATTTCTACACCAGCCATTTTCTGTGGGATAGCCTCTGTGCATCATTGAGTCCAAATGATGCAGAGAGAGTCCTGGGGGCAGAGGGGATGGGCACGGGTTTCCCACAGGACACGGGATCCTTGGGGAAACTCGTATCTTCCTGTGGTCCCAGGAATGGCCCGAGACCGCGGGAGATGTGGCCGTCTGTCCTGGCTGCTGCTGTGCTTACTCGTGAGTGAGCATAGCAGCAGAAATGGGCACGGAGCCACATCGTGCAGCTCCATGCCCATCAGGGGAGGGGGGAGTAAGTCTGCCATCCCCAGGATGGTGGGGGAGGGCCCCCCAATTTTGTGCACTATTTTTATTTTTAACTTACCTTCAGCGATGGTGTGCAAGAGTGCTCTTCCCAAGATCTGGGGGGGAAATGGCTGCCATGACAGCGCAACAGCCCTGGAGGAAACCGGGATGTCACGTCCATGATGTGTATTAGAGCAACGATCCCAGAAGCAGGTACTTCTGGGATCGCCCTCCCTCCCTACCTCTACACCCTATGATGTAGAAAGGGCCCTAGACTTCTTCATGCTGCATCTCTCTGATCCTTCCTCATGGTCTGCTCTCTCTCTCTCTCTCTCTCTCTCTCTCTCTGTGTGTGTGTCTCTCTCTCCCTCCTTTTATTCCCTTTTCCCAAAATAATTGAAAAAATTAAACTTAACTGGAGAAATGAAACACCTTCTCTCAGGGATACTCCCTCTCAATAGAAAAACTCCAGGCCTCTAAGGCCTGACTTAAATGCCTTGCCTCAATTGAGAGGCGGTCTTCCATGGATGGGAGCCAGTGGCCCAAGCCTCTCTTTCTCCAAAGTAGATTGCCAACAAGCCCTATTTCCATTAGTACCACACTTTCCTCAAACCCCTGTTGCATCTAGCATGGCAGTCAGGGGCTCAGTGGTACTCCTTCAATGTCATGTGAGGTTCCCCATCATATGCTGTTGTTCTTCTCAAAATATTCCCGTTTGTAGGGCACCACAATATAGGCTGACCATATGAAAAGGAGGACAGGGCTCATGTAACTTTAACAGTTGTAGAGAAAAGGGAATTTCAGCCAGTGTCATTTGTATGCAGTTAGTTCCTGGTGAAATTCCTTCTTCATCACAGCAGTTAAAGTTGCAGGGGCCCTGTCTTCTTTTGTATATGGTCACTCTAGTATAGTGTCTGCAACTTTAACTGTTGTGATGAAGAGGGAATATCACCAGGAACTAATTGCATACAAATGACACTGGCTGAAATTCTCTTTTCTCTACAACTGTTAAAGTTACATGAGCCCTGTCCTCCTTTTCATATGGTCAGCCTAACCATCGAGGCATTTATGTTTATGAATCTTGCCCTCTGTCTAATACAGTAATGGTGATGCCTTTTCAATTAAACATAAATTCCTGATTTCTTTTTTTCTTGGCACATCATAGGGGACACTGAGCAGTACAACTGCATCCAGTAGAAGGGTTCATATGGCATGAAAAAAATGCAGGAGGAAACAAGGACTAACAATATAGGCATTTGGGGGTGTCCAGCACTGGACAATCACTGCTCTCCATATTTGCTATACTTAGTGCACTGACGCCTCGGCCCAATTTCACAGTTGGATGTCCTCACTTCGGATTCCATTTCTGCAACAATAGAGCAACCCAACCTTGTGAACATGGCAAATGGCTATTGGAACTTCTTGTTCCTGTGGGAGAAATGATGGATACTGGCTGGTGCTCAACAGTGAAGAACACTGCAGGATGCATAATGTCGGTCGTTGTCCAAACCAAGCGGGCGATGGTCATGAATTAGGCCAGGTGATCCTACAAGTTAGAACAATTGTACTATCAATTAACATGCCTGTAACATCTCCCTTTCATGTCAGACCTAGCCAAGAATGAGTGAAATATTATGAATTACAGGGAAAACTGTGTTCTGTCAACATGTCAATTTAGAGACGGAGAAGTAATGTTTCCACACAGTAACATCATGGTAGTAACAACAGTGAAACAAATGATAGACCTGTCACCATCTGCCATAAATCATACAACCTGTTTGTCTGAAGCAGTTTTGTGCCCCCCTAGGAGAAAGAGTGAGGCCTTTTCTAGCAATGACAATAACAGTGGAGCGTGGATGGAGGATTGCCAGAGACCCACCATATGAATTGGCAAGTCCAGAAAAACAAATGAAGAGCGGGTTGCAAGGGATGGCAAAAGGCAAGGGGACAGCTGGATAAATACCACACACAATTATTAATTAACATTTGTTCATAATCTTAAATTTAATTCATTTGTGTGTGTATGTGCACATGTCCTCTTTTTGTATTAACTCTCCCTGCACAATACCCATAGATTATATCATCAAAGTATAAAGATTTAAGTACCAAAGGGATAACTAAGAACCTAGAACAGGAGTAGGCAACCATTTTGGGTCGTGGGCACATTTGGTATCTTGAGAAACTGTCTTGAGTATCACCACAAAATGGCTGCCATGAGAGGTGTGGCAAAGGACAAATCACCTGCCCGAAGGACTGAGTACAAGACAGAGATGAGGTCTGAACCTCAACATATTAAACAACTTCTTTGGACCCAGTTTTCAGTACCAACATAGAGTTATTTCACAGCAATTCCAATTGCTTGTTGGTAAGAAAATATGTTTAAAATTAGGAGGGGTATGGCACCTTGACAGACACCAAGAAAGGTGCCTGTGAGCACCATGTTGCCTACCTCTTGGCCTAGAATATTTGGATGGAGTAACTGCGATTTGCATCCTCTCTTCATCTTCTGGTTTGTCCTTAGAGACTGTAAGTTAAGCAAGGCAATGGGTTATACCAAGGTCTACTTAAAAATCACCTCCCAGGTCACTGCAGCCCATCCCTTTCAATCATGACTTTGGACCAGCACTGGCACAACTGAACAACTGAGCCCGCTCCTCCACCACCCCACAATGAAATACAGCAATAATTAAATAAATATGTGAGACATTAAACTCCTCACGGCATGAAGACATGTGAGATTCCAGAAAACTCCCAGACAACGTCAATTGCTGGCCCCAGATTTTATGGGGCACTTGAATAAGAGGCCCTCACTGCCCCTCCCCACCTCTGTGGATACACCCTCTCCTCACTTTAGTCCTCAGTGCCGATTCACTTGCCCTCTCCTTCTGGAATCAATTTGCACAACTGGCCAGAGGGGGAGCACAAGACAAATGAAGGATGCTGGTCTGTCTTCTCATTCTGGCCACCACTTGCATACTTGGAGAAGACAGGTTAACTAGGGTGACCAGATAAAATCCAGGACTGGGCTCCTGTAACTTTAACAACTGTAGAGAAAAGGGAATTTCAGCCAGTGTCATTTGTATGCAATTAGTTCCTGGTGAAATTCCCTCTTCATCACAACAGTTAAAGTTGCATGCACTAGACTAGAGTGACCATATACAAAAGAAGGAGGGGCCCCTGCAACTTTAACAGTTGTGATGAAGAGGGAATTTCACCAGGAACTAATTGCATACAAATGACACTGGCTGAAATTCCCTTTTCTCTACAACTGTTAAAGTTACAGGAGCCCTGACCTGGATTTTATCTGGTCACCCTAAGGTTAACAAGCAGGGAGAAGAAGGAGAAAGAGGAACAGCAGGGCCAGGGAGCTCCAAGGATTGGCAGTGGACCCCTTCCAGGGGGTGTGTCCACAAGGCCTCTGAACACAGCCAGTATCAACACTCTCAACACTAACGCCTTTTCAATAACTACGGTGTTGTGAGCCAGCATCTCCCAGAAATACAGCATGAAGCTGGTTGTTAGAAGGGTACTTGTGGGATTTCCTCCCATTGTCTGACACTCATCACTAAATGCTGAGAATGTTAATCCCAGTAGCTGATGATGCTTCATCGTGAGCCTGGAATGCATATCGAAACCAGAGCCAAGGTCACCCTTCTTAAGTTTATTAGATCCGTTCAAATTAGGGATGTACGGATTTTGAGAAATCTGTTTGGTCTGCATTTCGTGGATTGTCAGGTGCCTTTCATTCCATCCTCCATTCATTGTCGGAATTGGACTTTTCCCAATTTCCTGAATTTTTGTAAACTTTCACTTGCAAAAATGCAGAAATCTCCCCCATAATGCACAACCCTCCCCCCAAATGTGTATTTGCAAGATTTAAGACTATGGAGGGCATGCACATTTTTTTAAAAAAACACATTTTTCTATGACTAAATTTGTGTAAAACTCCAGAAAGAAAGAAAAAACAAAACAAAAAAGGATCTGCAAATCCATGGAATCTGTGCAAATTTGGAAAACCTGGTCTGTGGCAGAATCTATGGGCCAGATTCAAGGAGATCTCAACTGATTTCATTCTGTTGTGGATTTCTTTGACATCCTTAATTCAAATGCAGCAACTAGCAGGAAGCAGGCAGAGTTAGCAGGAAGCAGACAGCCTGGCTATGAGATATACAGAAGCAGTATTACGGGATTTGTTCTCCTGGACATATTGGGCCAGATCTACACCAATCAGGATATAACACTTTGAAAGCAATTTGAAAATGGTATAGGAATGTGCCATGGGCTCCAACAGTTGTCAGAAGCTTTATAAATCATTATAAACCAGTAGTGTAGATCCTGCCTTTGTGACCAGAATCAAGAGATTCTGAGCTGTAGGGGTGTGCAGAGCAGATCTGCTCCTCCCCAAAATTTGGGGTGGAGCTCTGATGAGGCAATTTACTGCTCTGGTTTTCGGAATGGGTCCATCTCCCTGCACCGTCAGGTTACTCACCAGTAAACCACTCCATATTTGGATAACCACGCTATTACCGTCAATGGGAATTAACAAAAATGCATATATCGCAGTCATTTTTAAAGATAAAGAGATGAAACTTGGCACATTGGTAGCTCTTAAGTAGGGCTTTAGCTATGTCAAGTGTAAATGAGATCCCTCCATTATTTGGATTTTTAAAAAATTCCCCTCAAACCATGCACTTCATCTTCTCTCAAGAGAACTTGCAGAACTTTCAGAAACTAGAAAACTCCTACAAAAATCGAAGTCCCCTATCTCCACATGTGGAGCGAGAACACACACACACACACACACACACACTCAATAACACACAAAGAGGAGTATGGGGTGGTACTACAAGAAGCAAATAAAAGCAGACAGACACACAGAGAGAAAAGAAAACCCAGCAAAGAAAGCTGGCTCTAACTGTGTTGGGAGAAGGAGAGGTATTTCTTCTAGTTCCCCCCCCCCCAAAATAACAACAACAACTAGGTGCACCCTTTTCTCTGATGCTGATGCTGCTGGTGGTCCTTCTTAAGTGCAGGAGAAGAAGTAGGTGTGGTGGTCTTGAGGCTTCACCCATACCCTCTCCTGAAAAATGTAAGTCTAGCACTTGTGATCATCTTTCTTTGGTACTGGAGTATCCCAGTTATACTAGATCTAAATAGGCTGCACCCCCTTCAAGCCAGCGGATAGTCTCAGTCTGGCAGTAGCAGCATCAGTACTGTGGGGCAAGGGCAAAGGGGGCTTCAATGCCCCCAGATAGGAAGGTGCTAGGGAAAGCTGATAGAACTTTCCCATTTCTGAGACATTCGGTCAGCCTCAGCCGCATTGTGAAAGAGCAGTGCTACAGGCTCTTTCTATGTATATAATTTGCAATCCCTCCCCCTAAGCAACGAGATTGGAGGGGAGACAGGGAGGAGACTGTAGCTATTGGTTAGCCACAGTTGTCAGTCTAAAATTACCTCTCCCTCACCCCTCTGTATCTTCCTAATATGGAAGGGTTCATTTAGTTGTTAATCAACATGAAATGAGCCCTCATGTCACCTAAAAAAACTATGGATAATGGATCTCTTTGGAGGTGCAAACGATCTAACCACACCATGGGTTTCCAACAGTTTTGAAATTGCCCCCTAACTGCACCACAATGTTGAAGGTCCAGCGAGCCCCCCCCCCCATTTTCGGTGTGGAGTGCACCCCCCTACTGAGCTGTGCATTATTGCCTGCAATTTCCCCCACCAACCAGTAACTCTGGTGGAGCAGAAAGTAGGAAATTGATACCTGACACCCAGTGTTCGTTCTTTAAGCCGTGTTTTGCCTGCTATCCAAGGTTTGTGTTTTCATCTCTGATGCCTCACAAAATTAACTGTAACTTGCTCGGCCTGCACTCCCCTCAAGGAGTGTGCAGGTTCACATTTTGGGTGTCCTGTAAGATCTGGCCTTTACTTTGGACCATCAACTGGCATGAAATGCTTTCAACCAGCTGGACAGAAGTGGCTTGGCCATGTTTATCCATGCCCTAGCAATGGCTGAGTTTGACTACCACAGTGTATTGGTTGTAGGGCTACCCTTGAATACTATTTTGGAACTTCAGTTGGCTCAAAATGCAGCAGCTAGGCCACTGAATGACACTAGTTATATATAGAATAAATTTCACCAGCATTGAAACAGCTTTACTGACTTCCCCCCTTGTTTCACCTTTCCCAAGCGAAATTCAAGGTGATGTTAATTTTTAAAGCCATGTACTGCTTGGGATCAAGGTATCTCAAGGACCGCCTGTTCCTGTTTGACCGGTAGGAAGAGACTAAGTCTGGTGCTGGTTGACGTGTGTTTTTTATTTCACATTAAAAGTTCAACGTGAAATAAAAAACACACGTCAACCAGCACCAGACTTAGTCTCTTCCTACCGGTCAGCATAGGTGCTACATCCTTCGTAACATGACTGTTCCTGTTTGAACCTGTCCTCACCTTAAGATCAACTGTGACAAGCTTGTAAAGACTCTTAACAATTCCTGGGAGCTTAATGGTCATATGTGGCTCTCCTTTCATCTTACTACATCCTGTGTCAATTTCATTTTTGCCGACTCAGTGGTTTTCCAACTCAATTTAGCTGCTTTTTAGTGTGTTCAGCAGGGTAAATTCATGTCTAGTAGTTTCCTGGAAATGCAGTGGTATTGTTTGTACAGTGATCAGCGGGCTTATTTATTTTCAGTAGCACTTCTGAATTGGCTTGCAATCTGGGAAAACAATGGGTGTTCAGAGGCTAAACTCAGAGGCAGAACCAGCGGCTGGCTAATAAGATCCCAAGCAGGATTTGAGTCAGTCAAAAGCAATCGATGCCAGGCATGATAGTGAAATAAGGCTGCTCATTGACAGAGGGGCTCCTAACGCTGCCACTCAAAAGGCATTGTGCACCAATTCCATCTTTTCCTCCTGAGCAGATTTTTTTATAGTTAAAATAAGATGGATGAAGCAGTGGAAAACCACAAGGGCTACAAATTGAAGATGGCATTGTCTGGACTGCTTCTAAAATTCTGTGAATGGGGCAAGCTAATTGGACAATAAAAAAAAGTCTCATCTTGAAACACTGTAAGTCTTTCAGCCACTCTGCCTCACAGCAACCTCTCCCAGCAAAAGCAAAGAGGGGAAAGAGTGATATCGGAATAGCTGATTCCTTCCAAAACATGATCTAATCGATGATGCACTGGGCCTCAACTACAACATACATTTTAAAGGTGTATTTAAATTAACAAAATCATGGTCAGCTGACATTTCTGCCCTATAACAGTTCCCCTTTGTTTAGTCCTTTGGAGGTCTCAGTTTAATGAGATTCAGGGCGCGTGGGATGTTGCTAATGCTATCAGTAAGTATTGCTTGCTGCTCCTAGCAAAGTGATGACTTTACCACCCCACCTTCCAACCAAGCTATCAGCCAAGGTATTGACCTGCTTGGGAGCTGGGGGAAAGACAAGGCAAGGAGTTGAAGGTTTATACATGGGTTAAATTGGCGTTCAGGCAGCACAACAATAAGAACAGGACGCTCCACTGGTCAATGGCCCAACAGACCAAATGCAGAGCAAACCTCAGGTACTGAAATTACTCCCAGAAGTAGGAGTAACAGACCTGGGTGGGAGGGAAATTAGATCATTTCACACACTGAAACATAGTGCTGTCAATTGTAATATGGCCGCTTTCAATGTGGGAGGCCCAGGGCAATTGTTCCCATTGCCACCCACTTCCCCAAATGGCCCAAGGTGTGGTGAAAATAGCTATGAAGGAAGGAATGGCTGTTTCCCTGGAAAGATCTGTTGACTGCTGAAAAGTGTTGAACTTGTCAAATGTGATAATTTGGAAAATATCTTGATTGTGTGAAAAGCCAAAACATGTGCGAAATGAGTTCCTGGGCATAAAACAAACAAACACACACACCTCATGCTACAAACACATTTGCCTTTATTTATTAGTGATGTATATCGTATCATTAAAATAATGATACGATATCCGATAATGATATGGTATGGTCTTTGTTGGACATCCAATTAACGATAACGATATGATACAACATCCTACGATAATTATTGGAGACGATAAAAATCATCCAATAATTATTGGAATTTTATTGTATTATCGGAAAGCTCTTTTTCATTTGGGGCCACAATGATGGAGCTTGAAGGTGAGGTGTGTTTGCTGAGACTGACAGATTCAGTGACCAATCGCGCAGCAAAGATTCCAGCAAGCTCCAATCACAATGTTGGAGGAGGGCTAAGGATATCCCCACAGAAAACTCCCACACTTGGTGTTCCAGCTCTGTTGGGAGTTTGGCGTTGAGGGAGAAGGGTGGATTTTGTTGGAGCTCTGTCCTGGGTCTCAGAATTGATTTTGGTGACGAATTGTTGGAGATTCATTCTAGTCTTGCATCTTTCTGTTCCCTTCTGTGTCTCAGGTTCGTTTGGCTGTTCGTTGCTTGTGTGTTTGAGTTATAATTTATACATTTTCTGGTTGGTTTACATGGCAGTCCCGGCAGTCTTGTTTCCAGAATGAATCTTTTTTGTTTTGAGTAGTGTACTACGATGCCTTGAAAAACTAGCTGCATGTAAATGTAATTGAGAAACAGAGAATCTCCCTACACCTTTTATTCACAAGATGGAACCAAACTTTTGTTTCCTTTGTTTCAATCCATCCTGAGTCCAGCCTCTGAGCAATCAAACCCTTCATAGTCTTTCTGTGAAACCCTATAACTAGGGATGGATGAATCACCCCACTCAACACCTGCCGGACCCCTGCCATTTACCCGCCCCTGTTCAATATGCTGGGTTCACAAGCCGTGATTTCACCACCCACTTTCCTCTCCTTCTCTCTCTCTCTCGCACGAAAGAGACGCCGGGACAGGACGGGACAACGACGGCAGCCGAAGGACTGATGGCGCGTGTGAAGAAGACGGTGCAGCAGCCATCATTGCACCGCCCACTTTCCTCTCCTTCTCTCTCTCTCGTGCACGAGAGAGATGCCGGGACAGGACGGGACAACGACGGCAGCCAAAGGACTGATGGCGTGTGTGAAGAAGACAGTGCAGCAGCCATCATTGCACCACCCACTTTCCTCTCCTTCTCTCTCTCACGTGCCAGAGAGAGATAAACAACTTAAGGCGACTGAAATGTGTCTGGGAGCACCAATATCTGTTGTGTGGGGCAGAGGGAGATATGGCGATAGCAGGGCAAAATGCCGTTACAGGGGAAGGAGAGATGGATATCTAATACCCATCTTACCTTCTGGTCGCCCTGCTACCCCGGGGATCTTGGGGAACGATCCAGGCCACCCACAGAACCTTGCTCCTATGTAATGCCAGGTCGGTTAAAAACAAAACAAACATAATCTATGACCTCCTCAAAGAAGAGGTCTCTGTGAAACCTGGCATGTTTCACAGAGACCTGGTTGGGAGATGACAGTGCCGCAACATGGGCTCTGGCTCTCCCAGCTGGGTACTGTGTTAGTGAGCAGGTGAGGGAAAGTGGGCGGGAGGGCGGAGTAGCTGTGGTCTACAAAAGCAGTCTTAACCTGACCAGACATCCTGTCCGGGAACTGAATCACATCGAGTGTGTGTACCTGAGTCTGAAGGCCAGGGATAGACTAGGGATTCTGTTACTGTACCGGCCACCCCGCTGCCTATCAGACACTCCTCTGAATGAATGCTTAGAGGCGGTAATGGGCTGGATGAGGAAAAACAAACTGAAGCTGAATCCAGACAAAACGGAGGTGCTTGCTGTCAAAGGCCCCAACCTGGATTTGGAGGTATGTCAACCAGTTCTGGATAGGGTTACACCCCCCCTGAAAGACTGTGTTTGCAGCTTGGGTGTACTCCTGGATCCGTCGCTCCAAATGACAGCCCAGATAGATGCGACAGCCAGGAGTGCCTACTATCAGCTTCGGCTGATACGCCAGCTGCGCCCCTTCCTAGAGTTGGAAGACCTAAAGACGGTAGTACACACACTGATAACTTTGAGACTTGACTTCTGCAATGTGCTGTACATAGGGCTACCTTTGTGCCTAGTCCCGAAACTTCAACTTGTTCAAAATATGGCAACCAGGTTGGTCACTGATACATCTAGGGCTGATCACATTACACCAGTTTTAAAATCGCTTCATTGGCTGCCAATCAGTTTCCGGGCAAAGTATAAAGTGTTGGTTATTACCTTTAAAGCACTACATGGTTTTGGTCCATGTTACCCGTGGGATCGCCTTCTCCCATATAATCTGCCCTGCACACTCAGGTCCTCTGGGAAGAACTTACTCAAATCAGCCAAAACTAGGCTGATGAGTGTTACCCAGAGGACCTTCTCTTCTACTGCTCCCTGACTGTGGAATGGTCTGCCAGAGGAGATTAGACAAATTAGCAGTCTTCATGAATTCAAGAGAGTCATGAAGTCTGCTCTCTTCTGGCAGGCCTATCCAGTTGAATTTTAAGATGTTTTTAATGATGTATTGGTTTTTATTTGTTTTTAATAGCTCAACTACCTTGTGATTTTTGTGTTTTGTGTTTGTTGTTGTTCCCCACCTCGATCCAGAGGGTGAGGCAGGTTATAAATTATTATTATTATTATTATTATTATTTAAATGAACCTTTGCATAAAATGGAAAACTTTATTCTGAGGTGCAAGACAGAAGAAGATAATCTAATACTAGCAGGAAATGGCCCTGAAGAATTGTTTTGCTTTTATATGACATATTGTAAAAAAATCAAATTAAAAAAATGGCAATTAACAGAAAAACATAGCTATCGTGACTGAAGAATTTTACTATGCACATGGAAGAAATGGTTTAGCAGATGCATATCCATTTTGCAATTCCAACCCAGAGAATATTGAAGTTATGCTCTTAGGACATCATAAATAACTAGAGTGTCTTGACTGAGATTGCATGTGTTTATTAATAAGAGGGTTGCATGGTGCTTTTTTTAAAAAAGTGTAGTCCCCTGATAAAAATCAATAACACTTTCTGTACCAGTGGGAAATACCTTCTGCCATTGCAGAACTGCAGTGCCAGCAACAAATATCAAAGTGAGAAAGCCTCATCAACACAATATAACAGAAGCTTAGCTTCTTCTTTTACCTGAAAATATCTCAGCCCTAGCACAGGGTCTATAATTAATGTTGCCCACTAATGAATGTTACCACTATCAGAAATTCACCAAAAGTAGTGATGTTAGAAACATTCTTGAATCAGCTCATCTGTTTCCCCAAAATTTGGCTTCTAATATGACATGTGTGTATTGACGGAGCGTCACACCTGCATGCACTGTAAATTCCTTGGGCAGGTGCTGCTGAAATATGCTCCCTACCTCATGAGGCAGCTCTGTGCAGCCCTAATGGTTTCTAGCTTGTACCCTGAAAGCTACTTCTACGGCTATTTGTTTTGGGCCATCTGTAACCTTTGTAATCCAGATATTTCCCCACATATTTGCAAGACTCCCCAAACAAATCACAAAAGCTGCAGTCCAATGTGCACATATCTGCAGAATAGACAGCTATGAAAAGTACAGGGTATTTTCCCCCAAATATTGTGCACTATCTGATTCTAGTGCTTTTTCACATGAGGCTTTTATTGTGTCCTCATCATTCCTCACTCATGATTGTTTACAGGTGCGTTAAACAACAATGTGACCCTTCAGTTTTTGCTTTCGGTGTGTGTGTGTGTTATTTGGAGTGGGGAAAATGCAGTTTTTTTTTATCTTGAACAAAGCACATGTCCCCATTAGTGTAATTGTATTATTCTATGTGATAGTATTATACCACAGCACCAGCTAGAAGCTATGTAGCAGAAATTACAGAAAGGCAAGAAAGGAAAAGCTGTTCATGTAGAGATCTTATCTTAATTCTGTGGTGAAACTAGGAGTAGATTTAGCAGGTTGGCAACCTGTTCTAGAACAGTTCATAAAAAGCGAAATCCTTGCTCCCCTAATAATAGTGTTAAGCAGTCTTTCACTCCCTCGAAGTAGGTTTTTTCCCCCTGGAGTTCCCTCTCTATGTTGGGGCGAGGGGGGGTGGTCCCATTGAATTTAATGGGGCTTATTTCTGAGTGGTTAGGCTTTCTCCAACTACATTCTCTTTGTGGATACAATTTTATTAATCTTACTTCTTTCAATCCTACTCAAAAAGAATTTCAGTTTGGAAGAGGGGGTCAAAAAAAGGTATTATTATTATTATTATTATTATTATTATTATATTTATTTATTTATAACCCACCTTTTTCCCAATACTGGGACTCAAGGTGGCTTACATATTAAAACATGTACAGTTAAAACAAATAGAGATATACAACAATTAAAAAATATAATTAAACATAGTACAAGTTTAAATTATTTAAAACATTTTAAAACATTTTCAATACAAATAATTTTTAAAAATCCAAACTATAAGCAGCACATCCACAGAGGTGTGTCAACTACTCCCCAAAGGCCTGCTGAAACATAAAAGTTTTAGCCTGCCTCCGAAAGCACACCAAGGAGGGAGCCAGCCTAGCTTCCCTGGGAAGGGAGTTCCTGAGCCCTGGGGCAGCCACCGAGAAGGCCCTCTCCCGCATTCCCACCAGGTGTGCCTGTGATGATGGTGGGACTGAGAGAAGGGCCACTGGAATTGTGCTTAAGACAAAACTTCAAATAAATTTGGACCCCCTTATTTCATCTGAGGATCACCTCACACTAAATTGGCTTGTAGGTTTGTTCAGTGAAATTTTGGGAGCTACTCTTCTTAGAATTTTCCTCACAAATAATTGATGAAGACATTTCTTCCCTCAAATGTATGACTTACTTAAACTTTCAAAAATATGACCAGTATTCACTCTCTAAGGAAATTGGTGATCTGCTGCTCCTCTTCAAAATATCAGTGAAGCCTGGCCAGTCCTGGGAGTCATAAATTCTTTTCTTTTCTTTTTTTAATGCAAGAACACTGTTAAAATAACTTGCCTTCCAATTTGTCTTGGCAATTTTTAAATACAAAAGTAAGTCAGCATTCCCACAGTTAAGTTTTTGTTTCAAAAATGTATTCTCTTTTTTTTTGGTGGTGTGGGGGAGAAAATTCCTTAGTATGCAACTTGACATAGAGCTTTCCAGTCCAGATGGAAAGCTCTTTAAAACAACAACAACAACAACAAAACCAACAAAAACAAATACTAAACTATTATTATTCATTAGAAATTAGCATGTTAATTTCAAACAATTCTGTGCTCAAATCTAAATAGCAAAAGAGTGTGCTGGTTATTTTACAGCTTTTACATTTACATGCAAATAATTATTGTGCCAGATTGGTTCCCCCTTGTGCTTTTAATAATAATTTGATCTTAAAATTTCTAACACACCGATCACAAACTTACTGGGTATGACCCAAAATCTTATATAGGGAAGAGCTTCTTATTGACTTCCCCCACTCATAGATGACAATAGACAAATTCAGGAAAATGCAGAACTCTATATGTACATTGGTATATACATATATATAAAATCAGAGCCATTGGATGATATCCATTAGGTAGAAATAAGGTCTTCAAAAAGTATGGATTTCAAAAAATGTAAAACCATTTTCCGATGATCAAAACAGGAGATAATGAAATGGGGGGAGCAGGCTTTGCCACTGCTCTATGTACATTAAAACATTTGAAGAGAGATCCATGCATATACAGCTATTATTATTATTGGGATTTCAATACTGCCCCATAGCTGAAGCGTCTGCGCCTTTTACAGAGATAAGCAGTTCTCCTTATCTGCAACTGTATGGACTGGAGCTCTCTTTAAATAAGGGTGTCCGTGTGTTACATTCAACATCCATAGTATTGTTATTCACACATAATGGAGGGTTCTTACAAGGGTTTCTGGTATCTGAGCAATTTTGCTTCCCCATCGAAGGGAATTCCTTCAACTAGAAGAACATGTGACCCTTACATTGTGCTGGAGTATATGCAAGCTTCTTGTTTCTTCAGGTTTATGGAAAATATCTGACATTGACATTTACAACAGCTGTTTTTGGAGATAATTTTGGGGAAGCAAATTGATTTTAGCAACTTGCAAAACAGTTGGATGAAAACTGCATTTTAGCCTCAACTCCAGTTCAGTGTCAGTATTTGTGGAGCGAGTCATCATATGGATTTCACTAACTTCTATCAGTACAGCGATTATGGTAGTGCAGTTACTGAGGACCGCCTAATGCTCGGCCTTTAGGACTACTTAGCAGCCAAGGAGTTGAACTACACTACCCCAACAAAACCCAGGCATAGCTACATAGAATGTTGCTTCAGCTGTGGTGGTAATATTAGTTGGCAGTACAGAGTCATTGGTTAAAGTAAGTTAATTAAGAGCATCATCACACGTCTGTTGTGACTTTGATCCATTTTTTCAGCGCTGGACTAGCATCATGTCGTCCCTGTCATGCTGTTCTGTTGCCCTGAGCAAGTCTAGATCTACACCAAGCAGGATATAGTGGTATGAAAGTGGTACAAAAGCAGTATATAAAAGGCAGGATCCGCACCAAGCAGGATATAGCAGTATGTGTCAATAGGCCCCAACAGTTGTCAATGCACTTCAATACCGCTATAAAGCAGTAGTGTGGCCCCTGCCTTTTATATGCCGCTTTCATACCGCTATATCCTGCTTGGTGTAGATCTGGCCTCAGACTGCTGGAATGTATATTATATGTCTATCTCAGTTCCTTTTTCTCCATCTTCTATATGAAAGCCTGTTCTGAAAGGTTATTGACTTTAAATAGAAAGTTATTGTTGCTACAATACTGTAATATTCACTTTTAAAATCTTGGAAAATTCAGCTGTCTTTGACTTGCGGGTATGCCCTGGGACAAAAATGGCCTGTAGGAGAGGCTTCGATAGACTTTCTGTTTTTGTTGTTGCTCTGAACCTTTCGCATTCAAACGTAGCCAATGAATTCAGTCATTGATCTAGATAAAAGCAAATTTCATAAAGAGAATGTTTGCATGGTCTGTAACATCGTTAGATGACAGAAATAAAATTAAAGAAAAACTATCATCACTTCTGTAGGGTGGAAAATTAGATGACTTGGTGCACAAAGAAAATTATGGCATGGTGATTGGTTTGTGCATAATTTAAATTATAAGCTCTGTGGTTTTGCCATGTTTCATGTCACGAAATTCATGACCTGGCACTAGATTATGTAGTTCAAGCTCATGCATACTTTAAACAAAGAATGTAATGAATATTGTCTGGCAAATTCAATTTATGCTGGGTATTCACCAGATTTATAGCAGCATGTAGTATTATTTTAACATCAAGCAGGCAGCACTATCACACATGGGATTTCACAACTGTTCCCCAATTTCACATAGGGAAGGAACCAGCTCTAACTGGAATCAATAGCAATTCATTCTTATTCATTCTGCTTCCTTGTGTGTTGAGTTTTAATAAGTCAGAGCAACATGTGATGTGATGTCTGGAAGCAGGGATTCCCGATTCTGTTTTGATGAATCACAGGAATGGAAGGCTTTTCAGAGAAGAAGGAGCATAATCCTTAAACACCCCCTCTCCCTTTTATACACACACACACAGACACACACACACAGCTATCAACCATGCTGAAGCTTAGCAGGGCTGGATCTGGTCAATGCCTGGATAGGAGATTGCTTAAGCATCCCAAATATCTTTCCTTGAGATCCATGGGAGAAAAGACAGATATAAATGTACCAAATAAGAAAAAAAATACAATAGGAGGTTGCAATCATGGGATTACATACAGGGACAAGGGCTAAGCCTTTCTCCATAGAAAACAGCCAACCTTACATTTGCATTATACAACAGACAGGTGAACATGTTCTAAAATGGGTGGTGTTCGTGTTATTTCAAGTTATCTATCCTCAATTGCAGCAATTTACATAATGGGCTCATCTGCACCTACAGGTATAGAGAGAGGGAGAGAGGGAGGGAGGGGATCACAGATGCCATTTTTTAGAAGAGGGAGAAGTAGTGCAACCGTGCTCCTCCGCAAAAGCTAACAACAACAACAACAACAAAAACCCAAAACCCACTCCCCACCCCCAGTGGGCATGGACTGCCCCCGCGCAGCTCCATGCCCATTTTAAGTGCCCCGCTACTCATGAGGAGGACAGGCCGACCTGGGAGCAGTGGCCACCTGGCCTGCACTCCACGGGATGGTCCTGGGACCATGGAAAAATTGGGTTTTCCATGGTTCCCTATATCCCGGGGAAAGTCCCTGGTTATCCCAGGTTGCCCCCAGGATCCCCTGTGCATCATTTGGATGCACAGGGATGATCCAGGGCCTACCCCGGGATATAGGGCTGGTGTAGACATGCCCAACATGTCACTTGAAAGGTGCTTTTACAGTATTGGGCTACATCCAACGTCATGAGCAGACTTCTGCTCATACAACAGATATTTCTCTCCTGTGCTTCCCCATCCTATGGCTGCATGTGACCCCAAAAACTTCTCCAGAGTTTCCCCCAACTCTCCAGAGCAGATTTTGGAGACAAAGGGTGCAGGGAGAGGGGTAATCCATTCCGCTGGCAGTTGCTGTTCCATCAGTGGATAGTTTTACCCATTGTTCTCATTCCCCTCGTATAAAATAATTGATTATTTTGCAGATGGGTCAAGTAAGGCACAGGGAGAGTGACTTGTCTAAGACAGAACATGAAGAATTGATAGAACTCACTGCCACAAAATATGGTGCCCTTCAACCCTTTAGGCCAAATTTTGAAGGTGTGGAGGTTGGGCTGCAGTGAGGAAGTGAAAACATCCCTCTCAATTCCACTGATGGAATTGGTTCTGTCAATGGAACTTCATTGGATTTCACAGCTAGCTTGCTCCTCCTCCCCAAATTGTGTTATGTTAGCTACCTTTTTTATCTCCCCGTAAAAAGGCTGATTTTTGTCATATTACATATTTTGTTCAGTTTGAGGTTTGCAGCCATAATGGCTAAATGAACCAAAGTTTAAGATGTTTTAATAATGTATTAGTTTTATTTGTTTTTAATGTTTTATCTATTTTATTGTCTATGAATTTATATTCATTAAACAAAAAACCTACGGTTTACAAAAACAATGTTAAGGCTCTACAGTTTCCAACCAAGCACCAAAAAGCAGGGAAATTGGGAATTTAGGCTCCCAAGCCTTAACGTCACATCCTCCCTAAGGAGGCAGAAAGTGCAAGTGAAATTCTCATTCTCCCAAAGCAGATAAACCATGAGGACAGGATGGAGAATATGATATGCAGAGGTGACTGTGGGGTTGTGGAAAACTGATGACAAACAACTTAGGGCCACATACTTCTCTTTTTTTGTTTAGAGCAGCCCTTCCCCAACCTGTTGCCTTCCAAAGGTGTTGGACTACAACTCCCATCATTGCAAGTCAGTATGTCCCATGGTCAGGAATGCTGGGACTTGTCATCTCAAACATCTGAAGGGTAGCAGGATGGGGGAACGCTATTCCATATCCTTACCAAATACAGGGTCTGCCCAATACTTTTCTCTCAAACACATCTTGCATATAGCAACATGACTGATAACAAAAGGGGAACTATTTGTTGCAAATGTAGAACCAGAAGAAAGAGGCGGCAGCTCCCTCCTCCCTCTTCCCTCCTGATAATCTTTCTCTCTCACTCGCCCGTCGTCCTCACCAGAGCAGGGAAGAAAGAGACGGCAGCTCCCCCCTCCCCCCTCCCTTCTGATAATAAGCTCTGTGGTGCCGGGTAAGCATGCGTTGCATTGTGAATTGGATAAATATTCATTAAAAATCAACCGTAGGGAATTTTTAAAAAAGGAAAAGCATTCCATCAACTAGACTGAAGGCAAAAGAAGACCCCATCAATGAATTAAGCAGGAAGTCTATAATTTCCCTGGAAATCCTGGCTACAGAAAGTCGCAACCTGGAAGTAATCTGACAAAAGCAGGGAGACAGCTTTGTGTTCCTTTTCTATCTTAAACTGCTCTCCTTCCCTCAATCTTTCACCAATCTTCTTGAAATTTTCAGGTAATGTAAATCAAACATTTCTTTCTGGAACCTGTAAATTTCAGAAAGATTGGTGAAATATTTTCGATTTTATGGCTGTTAGAATGACCCCTCCCCCAATTATCACTTTAACATGGTGGAACGTGTTTTTTACTGACGACCCTTAACAATGGAGGCACGACTGTGCCTCCATTAATTATTGTTGTTGGCCACCTCGATCCAGAGGGAGAGGTGGGTAAGAAATATTATTATTATTATTATTATTATTATTATTATTATTATTATTATTACATCTATGTATGACCTCTTTTACTTCAATGGTCGACATACCATATTTACCAGTTTGAATTCTTTCCATATTTTAATCTTTTCTTGCTTTGTCCTAACTATTTTTAAAACACCTATATCCATCCAGGCTTTTGTAATTTCTCCTGCTAACCCCTTTTTAATAGGTTACTAGATAGCACACTGTTCCCAAAAGGAACAACTGAACAAAACAGTTTACATAGACCTTCAAGACTTTAGTTTGCCCTGATTAATCTCATCATTCCTAGTTATAACCTCTAGACAGCCCTGAATGGCTCCCTTTCTGCCTTTCTGCCTTTCACACTTTAGTCTTTGAACCTTTTAATTTTATTCTATTCCTAAACACAATGTATTGTATTTTGTTTTTGCAGGTGATGTGGTATGCACAGATTTTTTTTAAAAAAAATGCCTATGCCCATTGTTCTGGTATGCCTCTATTAACAATATATGTCTCCAAGGCACAATGCAAATATTAATCCATCATTCTTCTCAACATTTTTGTGAAGGGCAGCTAAGTAAGTGTATGCTTATTTTTTTAAAAAAAAATACAGTGGAGAAAACCTGGGCCCAAAGAACCTTCTCATAGTTGATCAGCTATAGCAGCATATACCCTGGTGCTGTATGTGTTTTAGAAAGCTTATATAACTTTAGTCAAGGGCAAATCAAGTCTGACAGAACCAGAATTAAAATGGATTTCCATTCCCTTTTCTGTCTTTATAAAGGGTTTAATCTCCCAGGGTCAGGTGAAGATCATACTTTCAAATAACTGCAAGGTACTCCTAGTTATTTTGTTTTTTGTAAGACATTTATACCCCACCTTTCCCCTTGGAAGCTAACAACAGAAATCATACACTTAACAGTTACAAACATTCTTACAATTTAAATCAAAAACACTTAACATTACCATGGCAATCCAATTGCTACGCTGCAATACTCCAAGGTTGGAGAGCTCTGACATTTCCAAGGCCCTGTTGGGCATTGTATTACTCCCAGGGGAAGCCATTTCCCTTTCCAATCTTAAATTTGTTCTGCCCTGTTTCTACATCAGTTTGCAATTTTTTTTAAAAAAAAAAAGTCATGCACATTTTATATGCAATTCCCCTAATATGATGAACTTTTGTACATTATTTTCATTAATATACACATTGACTCTCTCAATATACTAATTGTTGCACACATTTTTTTGACTGAACGACTGCATCATAACATTTGAATTAGTGTGAATAACAAAGGGTGACAGTTTGCATAAAGGAAGTGTGAATTGTGTAGGGTTCCCATTAAAATGCAAACCGAGCAAATTTTGACTCCCACCTTGGAACATGGCCCTTAAAGTGGTGACAGGCGAAGATAAAAATCAGCATTAATAGCTTAAAACTGGGCATAGAAACTTCCTTTGCTATCTGGCAATTCCATTTTCCTGGCATTTATTTTACAGCATGGCATATGTCTTAGCAGAACTCCAGAAGTCCATGGACTCTGCACAGCCTAGGGAGGCCAGTTCGTAATGGATTCTGCAGGACAGATTCTTAGAAATCTGAACTCATTTTAGTCCATCTTGAATTTCTCCAGCATCCCTAGGTCTGGAGAATTTCGAGGCAGCCATTGTCTTAAAATTAGAGTTTTGACTAGTTGTTGCTGGTCTCCTTGTTACGTTAAATATAAATAAAAGTTTTGACCTCTGTTAACATAATGGCAAATGTTCTTGCCTCTTTTTTCCAGGTGTAGATGCTATTAAATTTCCCAACTCAACTCAACAGCATATGATGAGGGGGTTTTGTGTTGTTGTGTTGTTGTTGTGCTTTGACCCAGAAGGATATTGTAATTTTAACTTGTTTTTATGCTTTATGTTTTTAAATTTTGTATATTGGTGTTTTAATTGTTCAGTGTTTTTAATTTTTGTAAACCGCCCAGAGAGCTTCGGCTATGGGGCGGTATATAAATGGAATAAAATAAATAAATAAATAAATAAACTCAACTCTTCTCCTTGATGATTCGGCATAAAAGGACCCCCAGACACACATACACCATCACTGCAAGATGAAGAAGAGGCAGGACAGTACACAAAAACTAGTATACTAATACTATAAGTATAAATGAACATGTGCCAATGCAATAAATCATGTGCTTGCCAAAGCCTAAATGTTAATAAAAGAACAGCTTCTGCAGGAATACAAAGAAAAAGTCTGTGTAGCTCACTGTTTATTCCTATTGTAGCACTTGGGGCTCACTAGTAGGTAATAACTAGCAATGTATGATCTAAGGGTGTAGAAGCTTTTTGAACTTTTAATAAGAACTATGAATCTTCAAAACAAATTTGGGTGTATTTTTCACAGATAATGCACACAGTCTCTTCAAGATAGAATCAATTTGTTGTGACTTGTTTTCCTCTAACTGAAAATTTTGCTGAGAGTGAAATAACACATTGGAGATAAATTTACTTGCCTTTGCTCAACTCAAGCACAGAAATTAATACAATTTTGATGTCCTTCCGTAATTACAGGTGAGATATGGGGGTTGGACCCAGGCATAGTCGTACTTATAGTAAGCCATTGAAATAAATGGGACTTACGTTAGTTCTGACTAACATGTCCCATCAATTTCAATGGGTTCTAACCCACAGAATAGAAATCCCACTAGGCAATGGTCCTGTCCATAGATCCAGGGCACTCACAAGAAAGGGAAAACTCTTATGAGCCCATGAAGCTCCACAGATCGCAAGAGTGCTTCTGTTCAGTTATGTGGAGTGGACAGGCGAAACTCTGTGAATATATATTAATGGGAGCTTCAGACATATATTGGAGCACAGAACGTGCTTGGGATTCGGGCCAGGTCCAATTGACATTTGAAGTTCAGAAGTGTAACATTTTGGGGCTTGTACCCCAATAAAATTGAGACTGTGGTGCACACTTATGAGTATACTTGGGAGAGGGAGTTACAGATGTATCCTTAAACTTGTGTTATTGCTTTTCTCCTACAGTGCAAGACCAACTTCCCCCTGTCTTCCCAATGCATTTGACATATTACTTACTACAAGATTCAAATGCTGGTCTTAGTAATTTGTCTTTCTCTTCCCTACACTTTTTAAATGGGATGTCTGCCTTTTTATTGTTTTAAGATGCTGCATAAAGTTCTGTTCATTTAAGTAGTCATTTGTCATTTTAGTTTCTGTTTTAAAAGAAGAAAACTTCATTTAAGAAGAACAGCAAAACCTCTCCAGAGATAGAGGAGAGTCGAGTTGTGAGCTCACAAGAACCAGCCTATCAGCATTGTGTATAGTTAGCTTCCTCTTCCAATTGGCAGGAATGCTTTATCATTTGTTTGAGCCTGAACAGGAAACTGTATATCAGTATGCAAGGCACTGAAGCATAGTTCAACAGCAACTTAACCACTCAGATAACAGGCATCTGTAGCAAACACCTAAATATTGCCACTGAGCCACCATCAAAAAAGAAGAAAGATATTTCAAGATTCAAAGCCCTGGCTAATAACATTTCCCAATGCTCCTTGCACCTGGGACACTGCTGTTCAAAGCCAGGCACTGGAAAGAGGACAGCAGAGAGATGGAAAGAAAACCTTTGCTCACACCACCCTTATCCCCTGCCTTGCCTTAGGAGAAGGGAAGGGGTGAGAGGTGCACTAGGGGGTTATGGGGGCAGGGTCAAACTTATTTCCTAGAGGAGAAAGCTAGTCCTCATGGCTATATGCAACCTCCTATATCAGAGGCAGTACACCAGTTGCTGGGTAACATGGGCAGGAGGATTCTGTTGCACTCATATCCTGATTGTGGGTTTCCAGTTGGCAGCTGGTTGGCCACTGTGTGAACAGAATGCTGGAGTAGATGGGCCCTTAGTCCGATACAGCACAGCTGTTCTTATTTTGTAATCCACTTGCTTTTTTCTATTCCTTTACAAGCACTCAGGCACAAGGTTGTTGATTTTTTCCAAGCCAACAGAAATTTGCTCATCTCTAGAAATAGCTATATATAGTGCCATAACTCAACTTCCACAATATTCAGTGACAAACTCCAGTAGACTACAGTGGCAAAAATAGAAAAAGAAGAAAAAGGGTGTACCATGATCACATACCTTTGATGACGTTGTACATCTTTGTGTGGATGTCTCCTATATTCTACAGTATTTGCAAAGCTTTCAAGAAAAAAAAATTGCATTAAGAGCTGTGATTATTGGGCATAGTGGTATGTTATTTTCCTGCTCTTGATACATACAAGCCATTACTCTTTATTTTTCATGATAGGTTGAATATACTATTAGCTACCTCAGAGGACTCCACTAGACAGTCCCGTTCAATGACATGTTCTCATAGAAGGCAGCCTGCAACTTCTTATACTCTTGGGAAGTTCATTATATAATGGCGTACTTATCCAACATAATTAAGATGAATGATTGTATACCGACTGAATTAATTTTATCTTTTGTAAATTTGACATTTTTCCTATACAATTCAAAATTGCAATAGGAACCAATCAAACATACTTCTTCTTAGCAGGAGTTAGAAACAGAATGAAATACAGGGCATGGTTAAATAGTTATTAAAACATGGTAGCTTATGTTCCTTCTTCAGATCCACTCTTCTTCACCTTTCTTTTTTTTTCAACATAGATTTTAAAGGGTCAGATCCCACTTTTTATGACATTTTCCTCTGAATAATGCAAGGAAACTTATCATACTTTTGCATTTATAGGGGAGGGAAACAAAGTCACAGGGCAGAATCCAATGTTAGTCTTAATTAGAAAGTAGACCCTCTGAAATGAATGGGACTAAAGTTAGTCATGACTAACTTCAGTCCCATCCATTTCAAAGGGTCTACTCTAAGTAGGACTAATGTTGGATGTTACTGACTAGGTGTGTGCTCACCGCCTCAGAATTATCCAGTAACTGCAAACACCCACGGAGCATTCAATCTTCCAGAGCAGGGATTGGCCACTTCTAAACCTGTCAATTAATATCAGAGCAGAGGCGTGCCCAATCAGAGCTTCTTAAGTCTCCAAAATTATCCTTCTGTTTTTCAGGCATCAGTGCTGTGTGTGTGTGTCTGTGTCTGTGTGTCTGTCTCAATCGCCATTTTTGGAAGATGCTGCGTGGGGTGAGGGGTAGCTGTGACATTGATACCTGTGGCTAACCAATTAGGAATTGCCACAGTGTTGTCCATGACTGTGTTCTTCTCCAATCACAGTGTTTGGGGTAACTGGAAACAGTAATTGGCTGATGGTTCTGGCAGGGTGTGGGTGTGGGAAGAGGGAGCATGTTTCTGCTCGGACTCATAGAAGCCGATCATCCGCAGTATGAAAGTGCTGCTGGCTGGCATCTTGAGTGAGTAAGCTTCTACACCTGAGTTACAGGCTCATTATTTCAGTCAGGCTATTACTCCTCTTGGCTGGCTGAGCTTCCAGTGAAGGGGCAGGGGCTGCATCCAATAGCTCTGGAGGGCACCAGGTTGGAGAAGGCTGGAGTAGAAACTTCCACCACCACACTGAGTGGAGCTCTTGGCCATGCATAAGCAAAGTAAAGGATAAAAGTCCATCAATAAATGTGCAGGGGGGATTAAAGAGTATGTGTGCGTGTGTTTGAAGGGTGTAATGGTTTAAGGGGAAAATATTTAAAAATTACTAAAAAAAATCAAGGCATGAATGGATCTGCTACAAACTTGGCATGCCTAAAGCCCTACTTAAGAGCTATCATCATGCCAAGTTTCATTTCTTTATCTTTAAAAATGAGGGAGCTGTAAAAATATGATTTCCATTGACTAGAGCAGTTATCTGAAAATGGGCAGTTCTCCGACGGGTAATCAGATGGGGTAGAGTAAAGGGAGCTGCTCTGAAATTGGGGCAGACAATTGCCTCAATGAAGATCTGGCTCAAATTTCAAGGCAGAGAAGACCCACTTTGCACACCCCTGCTACCTACCGTTGTTATACCCTAGGATACAATGGCGAATTAATTTGTGATATTAGTGAGATATGTCAAATTTAAAGTTATAATATATTAGGCAGCTCTTGGGAAGAATGAGTAATGTAGACAATTTCCCACTATGATGAATTGTGTACATTACCAGTTTACACAGATGCATTTCTAGAGTACCATTTCCTTGTTAGAAAGGTGGGGCATAAATCAGTCAAACACATAAACTAATACATATTTTCAGGATTGGTGATCTGGAATCACAGTTGTGGTTGAACAGGGAAGCAGCGCAAGAGCAGCTCTGACTAAAAACCTGGCCCTTGTCAGCAGCTTTATAGAAAAAGGTGGAGCCTTATTGGTGCCTTTTGTCACCTCACCCCTGCATCTCATCCCTGCAGGAGCTGCAGAGCTGGGCAGGATCTACACCACTGCTTTATAACAGTTTATAATGATATTAATGACTGTTGAAATCCATGACGCATTCCATACACCGTTTTCAAACTGTTTTCAAAGTGTTATGTCCTGCTTGGTGTAGATCTGGCCCTGGTCACTACAATATTGTCTTCTGCCTACCTGCAATAGTGGCACTGAAGCATAGCAGAGACCAGATCTCACTTTTAGCAAGTGTTGGCTCCTCCCCTGGGAGAGGACATCTAACCCACCCTCCTTCATTGTTTCCATAAAGGACTGGAATTTCTTTATACTTACGATATACCGAGCGTCATTTTATTGTTGTTTCAGGGGCTTATGATTATAAACCACATTGAGGGCATTTGTCAGTTGGGCAGTATATAAATCTAAAAAAAAAAGTAAACTTTTATCAGTTTCTGACAGTTACTTTACTTCTCAGAGGAAAATTACCAGGAAGTTGTATCTTTCGCAAGGAAATGAGTTCTATCTTCCTACTTGAGCTGCTTTGAGCACCGTATTTTCGGGGTGGAAAGGCAGGGTATAATAAATCAAATAAATTAATAAGGTCTATCAGCGAAGACCAGTTTCTTCCCCTCATTTGAGGCAAGTAGTGTGTGGGGCTAGTAAGCCTGAGTGTTTCTGAAAGCTCTTCACTGAGGAAAGCCAGGCCAGGACTTCCACAATACATGGTCAGAAGGACGCTGGAACAGGCGAGTTTGTGTCAGGTTTCACAGTCATCCTATGAATTGAAGTAAGTGAGCACTTTTGCTCTGGAATTTTCCCAACAGGGTTATGGCCTCTCCTCGTCAGGAATGGATGTACCTTGGCTAGTCACTTTCACCTGCATTTAATCCTCCTTGCTACTCTTTCTAGCCATCCTTTCCTCTCCATAGTTCCTTCAACTTTTCCTCCTTTACCCTGCCTCAGTGTTCTACCTTTTTTTTTTATCCACTGCCCATTCTTTCCCAGCTCAGGCTGGCAGGTGGTTTGATAGCTGGTAATAAAGTCAGATCCAAGTCACTTATTGGCTACTGTTCCAACAAGGTACATTACCTACATGGGAAGAGATAGACTGCACTTGTGCACCTCAGTGGCCCATCACAACAAGCTACCATAGTGGTACTGAGAGGAGGGCACTTGGATATGTTGCTGAAGTCCCAGTTCAAGGATCAGCACCATATGGATCCAAGAGTCCCTGGCCCAAGCCCCAATGCATTGTTTTCTGGGAACAATTGAGGATACAAGTGAACAAGCACACAAATGGTTTGTATGTTATAGGGGACCACTGGAACTCACTTCTTACTCTCAACTCTGAGTACAGGCAGCCACTGATGACATCACACATAGGCACCATGTGCTTGCTGACCAGTCTGACAGCCAGCTAGAATAATTGCTGGAGAATTTATCCACCATTATCATTCATGTGGCAACAGTGGTACCCAGGAGAGAGAGCCCCCAGGACTGGATAGAGAAGCATGAGCAAGAGCTGACTGAAGAAGGTATATCTGAACGCAAGAGGAATAGCCCTCAGGGGCTGCACTTACTTTTCTGTGCCCCAACAATCAAGACCCCAATGGGTTTCCTTACCCTGATTTGCCTCCTATCTCACAATCAAGAGGATGATTCAGGAGAGCCACTACAATCTAATGGTAGCAGCTTACTTGTTTGGGATGTTTTCTTTTTGCTTTCAGGATGGAAAAATTGGGAGTGTTATGTTCCCTTTCCCAGTGACCAGATGGTGCTTGTATAAAAGAAGTGGCAACTCAAAATGTAATATTATATGCAGGGAATACTTACACTACCCTTGCAAGGAACAGATTTTTTGTTGTTGTAGTAATTTAGCAAACACATATTTAGAATATTCAAAATTAATAAAACAACCTGGGAAAATTACAAATAGAAAGTTTAAGCAAAGATATTTAGCACTAATTATCTTCTTGATATGCCATGAACAGAAGCAGGATACACAGTTGACAGATATCACTGGTATCTGAAGATTGGAGGAAAGAGTTAATCTTAAGATTTTAGAGTCCATGAAAACTTTCTTACCATGTGTTTGTGAAATCAGTGGTGTAGTGGTCATTTTGAAATGCAGGCATGCATCATGACAGCTCCCATAGCCAGGATCCCAGAGGCAGTCCAAAGACACAAAGACAGTCCAAAAATACAAGCAGCTGTGATTATTCATAGGTGTGTGTGTGTGCATGTGACTGGATCATCCATGAAGTTCACTGGGTGATCTTGAGTAGGGATGTACAGGAACTTTGTTTCAGTTTGTTAAGCATCCGAACTTGTCCTATTTGCACCCCAGAACCTGAGTGCATTTTTCAGGCAATGCTCAGGTATTCCTAAATTCAGAAATTCAGAAATTTAGAAATGCACGTTTTGAATATTTAGTTATTTATTAAAACATTTGTATCCCAACCTCTGTCACTGGGATCTCAGGGCGGTGTACAGATAAAACCAAACTATATATATATATATATATATATATTAAGGGTGTGCACCAGATCGGGTCCGATCCACGATCCAAGACCCGATCCGACCGAAATCGGATAAAATTATCTGATTACGATCCCCGCATCTGGATTGTCCGATCTCATCCGATCTGATCTGAAAGGACCCAATCCGGTTCGGAAAAGATCGGAGGATCGGACCTCCTCCCCCCACTTGTGCTCCTTACCTGCCGGGGCCGTCCGCTGCCATCCGCTGGTACCTTCTACTGAGGAACAGTCTTCGCGGTCTGCCTCTCAGTAGTGTGCCAGGTGATGACGTCACCCAGCGTGCTACTGAGAGGCAGGCCGTGAAGCCTGTTTCTCAGTAGAAGGGACCAGCAGACGGCAGCAGACAGCCCCAGCAGGTAAGGAGCGCAAGTGGGGGGAGGGGCTTACCTGCCAGGGCTGTCCTATGCCATCCGCTGCCGCCCATGGGTGGCAGCGGTTGGCAGCAGACGGCCCTGGCAGGTAAGGAACATGAGTGGGAGGAGGGGGAGGGCCCCACTTACCTGCCGGGGCACCTGCTTCCGCCCACTTCCATCCACTGTTCCAATCTTCTGAGAAACTGGCTTCACAGCCTGCCTCTCAGTAGAGTGCCAGGTGATGAGGCAGGCCATGCCTACTGAGAGGCAGGCCATGCCTACTGAGAGGCAGGCCGCGAAGCATATTTCTCAGTGGATTGGAACAGCAGACAGAAGCGGATGGAAGTGGGTGCCCCAGCAGGTCAGGAGTGCGAGTGGGGGGGAAGGACAGGGAGGTGGGAGTTAGGCACCCACTCACCCGCCCCCATGTTTTCCGCATAAGCTTGCATTGGGGGAAAGCTTTCTTTCCCCCAATGCAAGCCTATGGCGAAAACACCTAAAATGGAGTCCGATCCAAAAATCGGACTTCCTATTTTTGGATCGGAATTGGGTCCGATCTGATCCGGAAAGCCTCCGATCCGACACGCCAATCCCGGTTCCGATCCCGGTTCCGATCCGATCTGGGGGGCCCATGCACATCCCTATATATATATATATATATATACACACACGCACACACACACACACACGTTCATGCTTTAGTCAATGGGGGGGGGGGGGAATATGTATTTGGGTTCCTGCTTTTTCAAAAAAAAAATGTGCACCTAAATGCACATATAGGTGCTTTGAGGTAGAACTTGGGAAATCTTAATGAGCTTGAGCCTCACTAATTCGCCCATCCAAATATGTGTATGAAATTTGAGATCGATCCCCCCAACCCTCGATTTTATATGAATTTATTAAAGATCATTTCAGTTCTGACAGATCAGAATGACAGCTCGCTACGTGTGTTCATTCAGACCTGTCAGAATGGAAACAATCTTTAAAAGATTCATATAAAATTGAGGGTTGGAGGGATCAATCTCAAATTCCATACACATACTTAGGCATACCCCATAAACACTGTGACCAAGTTTCAAGCCTCTAATGTTTAAAATACAGAAGTTATAGGCATTTTTCTTTAAAAATAGGACTGCAAAAATATCATTTTTTCACGATAATTATCGTGAAGACAATATGGTCCACCTATGATATGAATGAAGACAATAATTTTTTGGGTCCAAAATGACAATAACGATAAACAACAATATTTTTGGCATGCACACCCCTAATCTCGACATAAAGAGTTACACTGTCAACTTGAAGAATATCCACCCCATCTCCCTATCACAAAATAAAGATCTAGTAAATATCTTCATCCATTTTCAAGTGACTGATATTGCAATATTGAACAGCCCACCAGCCTTAGGACACTCTTCTGAAAAGACTTGCATTTCCCAGTACTGAAATCCAGAAATTACTAACTGCTTACAGCTTTCATTGATATTTCCAGTAGTTTATTCATTCAACTCCTCTTGGAACTCCGCAAAATGGCTACCTGCAAAAATTAAGCCTTCAGTAAAGAAAATTAATTAAGAACATAAAAAGAGCCATGTTGGATCAGATCAAAGGCTATCTAGTCCAGCATTCTGTTCACACAGTGGCCCAGCAGCTATCGATGAGGAACCCACAAACAAGATACAAATGCAACAGCACCCTCCCACCCATGCCCCACAGCTATCAAAATAGCTAAGAAAAGAAGAAAAGTTCACTTCTTGAAACCTTAACATGGAAAGCATTTCTTGGCCCCTTTTTAGTAACTTGTCATTTGGATCATGACCATTATGTGAAAAATTAGTACCTGCTCCAGGGCAGGCCATTGATGTATGTATTAATGTCACTTTCTGACCCATAGAAAGGAGTAAGATAGAGCAGATCCATTGAATAATTGTTTTCCATGTCCTTTTAAAAGATTAGAGTGGATATTTGAATGCATCAGAAATCAGATTTATGGAGATGGATGATTAGGAGATGCTATGAAAAGCTTGCACTACACATGGATATTAAAGGTAAATGGCTTTTTAACATTGATAGGGCTGTGACAAAACCAATTTCTGTCCAAGAAGGGATAAGTAAGTATAAACAGAAACTGAAGATGCTTTGGCAAATAGGTTGATATACTTCAAAACAGATCAAGAGAAATCTGTGAGGACTGGAGAGTAGCCAGCATAATGCCATTATTTTTTAAAAGGCCTAAGGAGAGACAAGGGAAGTAAAAAAAACTCAGTAGCTCATTGGGATTCTCGAGAGGATATTGCTGTCATACTAAACAAAAGCAATATGTACATTGCACACTTCAATTTTCAGAAAATGCTCAACAAAATTCTATGTTGGTGGCTCCTATCTAAGATGCAGAGTCAGGAAATAAAGCTGGAAACAGGCTCACTAGGCTGAATGAATAAAAAGGCCATCGTAAATGCCAGCCAGAAATAGAAAGCAAAACTAACACGGAGATTTCTGCTCATGAATTCTTGGAATATATATATATACATTGAATGCTATCTTACTATCCGTACATAGGCTGACCATATGAAAAGGAGGACAGGACTCATGTAACTTTAACAGTTTCAGAGAAAAGGGAATTTCAGCCGGCATCATTTGTATGCAATTAGTACCTGGTGAAATCACCTCTTCATCAAAGCAATTAAAGTTGCAGGCACTATACTAGAGTGACCAGATACAAAAGAGGGCAGGGCCCCTGCGGCTTTAACTATTGTGATGGAGAGGGAATTTCACCAGGTACGAATTGCATACAAATGACATGGGCTGAAATTCCCTCTTCTCTATAACTGTTAAAGTTACATGAGCCCTGTCCTCCTTTTCATATGGTCAGCCTATCCGTACATGTCCCAATCTGTAAACTTTTCTGAGATCTTGTTGTTCTGCTCCTCTCTTAAAGAAATATTTTAGAAAGACAGCTGTAATCATTGCCCTGCCCTAATAACTATTGTTCCTAGTTTTTGAAAATATGTGAATGTCTTTTCTTAATAAGACTTGTGAACTACAGTATCTAAACATCCTCCAAACCAGACACTTATTCAATATGTATGTGATGTTTGCTCTTGCTGCAGGGGCTGCCCCCATCCACTTCAACTAAAACAAATGGTACACAAAGCCTTAAGCACTTGAAGGAAAGATGGGAGTATAAATGTGATATATAATCGTAAATAATAAAGTAGATCTTCATGCATGTTCCTTGGCCCTTCTAGATCTAATTGTTCCATTGAACTGAATAGGCAGCCCATGCAGGCAAGAATTCCTTATATGCATCAGTGGGAACAATAGGCTATGGATTAGGGCAATCATAGACTGCATAATATAGAAAATCCCACTGACATTATTGCAGATAGTCTTTATGTTGGTGCTCCCAGGGATATTATTTTGTTATCTTCAGGAAAGCCAACTGCATGTGCTGATGGTGTTTCCCTTTCTCTTGCAGCAATCCCAATGAGTTAGGTCAGGGAAAGAGAAAGAGAGAAGCACTCCTGCCACGTTCTCTGGATGATGGGGATATTAGCACTAGTATAACTAGCTATAGTGTGTCATCAGATGAGCGTTTTATGGCACACTTGCGACTGGCCGCTCACTGATCTTCACAGGACATTTTGATGACATTGCAATCCTCTCATGTGCCTCCCGCTCCTTCTGTCATTTTTCCTGCTTCAAAATACCACCCGGGAAATCTGATTCTTCTGGCTGTAACGCTAATTGGTGCTATTTCCTGCCATGTGCAGAAGAGGTTGCACCATAAAAACGCCCACTGAATGGGCCACGTAATCATTGGTTGCTTCCTCTTTCTTTCCTGTGTGAAGAAAGATTACGCTGTTTGTCCCTAATGTGGGGCAGAAGCAGGAGGCAAAGAAACTGTAAGGAAATGTGATCCCCCCCCATCTGATGTTCATCATAGATTTTGGGGGTATACTACCATTGTGTCTATCAAACTATCCTCATTCCCTGGACAAGGGGTATGGCAGATATAAATGAAATGCCTAAACGATTGTGCGATCACAACTCATTTCTGAAAATAAGCCCTCTAATTCAGTGAAGGAGAGTACATGGGGTGGGGTGCTATGGCATGTGATGGGGGGCATCCCAGGACTACACATCCCTGCATGACACTCCTACTTTGCATGCCCTAGGCCTCTGACACAAGGAAATACCTTCCCCTCCCTGCATAGGGGTGGCTCTGTTTATTTCTAGAACAGGCCTGAAACCTTATAGAAAACAGCAGCTTCTGGGTCTATTCCAGATGTACTTCTGAAACTTGCTCCATTTGTAGCTGCAGTTGGATATGGAATTTTACCCAATCTTTGGATAGTATGTAACATTTTAGGTTTGGCTTATGGTAATAAGTCAGCTGGTCTGTCCACCATGAACAGGGAATTGCTACAAGTAATAATATAAGCCAGTCTGACAGCTACGTGCCCTAGCTCTGAGTATCACTGATGTCAGTGGAACCTACTGTTCCCAAATAAAGCATGCTTATGACTGAAGCTCAGAAATAAAGACATTAATATGTTTGAGCTATGCAGGTTTCTACATGGTGGGATTGTTGTTGTTTTTACCCCCCCCAAAAAAAACCACTCCTACGTTGCATGCCCTAGGCCTCTGAGGCAAGGAAATACCTTCCCCTCCCTGCATAGGAGAGGCTCTATTTATTTATAGAACAGGCCTGAAACCTTCTAGAAAACAGCAGCTTCTGGATTTATTCCATATATACTTCTGAAACTTGCTCCACTTGTATTTTACAAAAACAACAGAGACAGAGAAATCCTATGGCTCCTCAACAGCCCCCTGAGGGGCCATAGGATGCTGCAGATCTTCTCCCCCAAGGCCGGAAACAGAGCTTTGACCTTGAAGGTGGAGATCCAACTCTGGATCTTCTCCATGCCTTTGTGGAAATCCCCACAGTGGCTCCTCCCCCAAGGTTGATGGGAAGAGAGGAAATGGGTGTGCTGGAGAGTGGGCCAAGGTGAGGAAGAGAGAGGCTATGGATCTGCCAGATCTAAAAGCCTCTCAGTTCCCAACCCCAGCAAGGTGATTGCATTAGATGGTTCAGAGGCTGAAGGATCAGAAGGCTGAAGGATCAGAACCCTGTCCAACGTAAATTTATCTTTGGAGGCTAAGATGGATGGATGGAAGTCTTTGGCATCAGAGCCCTCTATCCTATGATTGTCTATCACTGGCGTGCGCACGGCTGGTTCACCTGGTGCACAGGCACCACCTAATATCTTCGCCCGACGACGGCCTTTGCAGCACCCGCCACCATCGCTCTCCCACCGCGACTGCCGCCAAGGCCGAGCTGACAGAACCAGCAAGGGAAGAGGACAGCAAGCGAGGGGTGCCACTCTGGCCCGAGCTCCTCTATGGTGCAGCACAGGGTCACGCTGGGAAAGTTGGAGGACTCGGCACCAAGGCGGGCAGGGGAGCAGTGGTGAGGAAGAGCGTGCGCCCCATGAGACCTCCAGGCTTCCGAAGTCTCCCGCTTCCTGCATGCAAAAACCTCCGTCCTTGCATCTTCGGCACGGACTTTCAGCCCTGCCTCAGGATTAAAGAGGAAAGCCTCGCTGTGGCCTCTGCCAAATATAGTGCTTACTTGGGCACCAAAACTTCAGCGATTGTGGCAGGAGTGACGGTTCCTTGCACGGACTACGTGCCGCAAAGTGCCGCTCCTCCTCAGCCCAAGAATAGCAGCATCAGCAGCCACGAGGCCTCCTCCTCGCTGGAATCCATTCTCTACAAGGCTGAGGTTGCTGCTGCTGCTGCATCTGCCTCCTACGGACCAGTGCCTTGCAAAGCCTCTACTAGCTGCCTAGTGGAGAGGGACAGCCTCAGCTTTCCCTCGACGTCCAACGCAGCGCCACCTCAGGCCCTTTACCAGCCATTCGCCTTTCACAGCCCACAGCAGCTATCTGGCCTCAAAGACGGTTTGCCTCAGTTCTACTCAGCCTATTTGAGCTATACAAGGTAGGAGGGATTATTTATCTCTCCACACATCCCCAAACCATCCTGCACCCCGAATTGCTACAAAGGTATTGTGGCGTTAAAGTTTGGACCTGGCAACTGATTACAGATGGTTAAATTATTATTTTTTTGGTGTGGATTCAGGCAGCAAGCCATTATCCACTTGCCTGGGAATAAATTAATAGAAGTTACTTAATGGATGTTACTTCTGAGTGTGGACGGGTATAGTATAGTATAGTATAGTATAGGGGGGGAGGAGAGGTTTCCCCAGGTGAGGGTGGCTGAAGGCGCAAACATTTTAAAAAAACCCTATTTTTTTATAAAGTTGGTACAGAACCTTTTGTCAAGAGGGGATCAAATCTACTCTGCCTCCCCCCCCCCCCCGGTGGCCCATCTAACATGCTTTCTGCAGCATTACTCCAGTGAGAAAAGGTCGCAAAGTTTGGATTAGATCATTATCTGGTTAAATTTAAAGATGGTGAAAATTGACTGTATATATATATGCCTGATTATCACTACAGCAACAAATTAGTATTCAGGGCCACATTTTTAAAATTTGTATTTTTAAAGTACAGATTAGTTGTTAATTTAAAAAAATACAGTTTAGTTAAATTTTAGTTTATTTAGCTTGTTTGACAAATGAAAAAAGTCCTTTATGACTGTATAGTCAATCAGTGTTTACCTTTAAAAAAATTCCCTGGGGGCACCACCTAATGAAATGTGCTGCGCACACCTATGTTGTCTATCCAATAGGTTTGCACCCTAAATGGTAAATGCCAATACTCGGAAACTCATGGAACATAAGAAGAAAATGGCAATGTTATTTTGAACACCAGAAGTAGTTAAGCATCCATCAAAGAGTGTAAGTGTTTTGAACATAAGAAAAGCCATGCTGGATCAGACCAAGGGCCCATCTAGTCCAGCATTCTGTTCACACAGTTGTCAACCAGCTGTTGACCAGGAACATACAAGCAGGACATGAATGCAACAGCACCCTCCCACCCATGTTCCCAAGTGAATGGTGTACATAGGCATACTGCCTCTGATACTGGAGATAGCATATAGCCATCAGGAATAGTAGCCATTGATAGCCTTCTCCTCTGGGAATTTATCTAATCCCTTTTAAAGTCACCTAAATTGGTGGCCATCACCACATCTCGTGGCAGTGAATTCCATAATTTAACTATGTGCTGTGTAAAGAAGTACTTCCTTTTATCTATCCTGAATCTCCCACCAATCAGCTGCACGGAATGACCCAAGGTTTTAGTCTTATGAGAGAGGGAGAACAATGTCTCCCTATCCACATTCTCCACACCATGCATATTTTTAATTTCCCCTGCCTCTCTCTGAAGCATCCCTGCTTTTGATGGCAAGGGGTATAAAACTGTCGTTTCATGGGAGAGCAGGTTTTTCAGACCTAAGGATTTATGTGTGAATACTTACAAATCTGTCCCCATACTTCAAAACACCTTCCTTCTGTATATAGAGAGAGGAAGAGCTGGTCTTTCTGGAGTTGGTGTAGGCAATAACAGTAATAGTACAGGGATTTCAGCAAATGTGCAAGACATGCTTTGCAATCAACTTAAGTTCAGCACAAACCCATAGCAGACAAATGGAAGAAAACACATATTAATTAAAACAGAAGTGTTAAAAATCATGAAAGTGAAATGAGATGAACAAAGCTGAGGAAGTGGGTTCCAAAAAGCAGAAGTTCATCACTGCAAAAAAAAAAAAAAGTGAGCTGTAACTAGTGTGAGAGAGCTTTACCTGAAACTGCTAGGGATGTGTATCGTATCGTTAAAATGTCCGATAACAATACAATATGGTCTTTATAGGACATCCGATTAACGATAATGATACAATACAACATCAGAGACGATAGAAATCATCCAATAATTATCAGAATCTTATCATATTATCAGAAGGGTCTTTTTCATTTGGGGTCATGGAGGGAGCTAGAAGGTGGGGTGTGTTTGCTGAGACTGACAGATTTAGTAACCAATCATGCAGCAAGGATTCCAACAGGTTCCAATCACAATGTTGGAGGAGGACTAAGGATATCCCCACAGAAAACCCCCACACTTGGTGTTCCAGCTCTGTTGGGAGTTTGGCGTTGATGGAGAAGGGTGGATTTTGTTGGAGCTCCGTCCTGGGTCTTATAGTTACTTAGTTTCTCCTGGATTGATGTTGGTGGTGAATTGTTGGAGATTCATTGTAGTCTTGCATCTTTCTGTTCCCTTCTGTGTCTCAGGTTCGTCTGGCTGTTCGTTGCTTGTGTGCTTGAGTTATAATTTTTATACGGTTTCTGGTTGGTTTGATTGAAGGGTTAGGTTAGTGTGAGTGGGGTACTGTGACTGAGTGAGTGTGTTGTTGTCCCTTTCCCTGTTTAACTTTCTTTAAAAAAAAACATTATATTTTTTCCTCTGTGTGTGTGTGTGTGTGTGTGTGTGTGTGTGTGTGTTTGCTTGATTGACTGTGAGTGTGCTGGTATGTTCTGTAGCCTGCTACATAGGATGACACTACACAATCTGTGGTCAAAGCAGCACACAAACTGTTTGCAAAGGATTGTTATTAATATAAATAATTTCAATCACTTTGTAGCAGTATGAAACGTAGCTCTAAGGCGCGCCTTGGGCCAGGTGGCTCTGGCTCTAGGAGAGATGCTGTTGCTGGGGGCAGTTCTTGGGTGGCTGTCTTTCCCCCAGTGAAATCAAGCGTACATCTTCCTTGGCGCTAGTCTGGCCTGCAGTGTCAAGCCACTTCCTGCAAGATGTATTCTTTCTTAGGCTACCCCTCTGGAATCGAAACCGGATTCCCTGTTAACTTAATAGGGATGTTGTGGAACCAGGCAACTCATTGACTTCACCTAATTCCAGTGTAGCAGTATTGGTGAGGGACTTCAGCAGCATCCCTCACACCTTGTCTTTATTTTTTTTGCCACTGCTCCATCCAATGTGCCCAGTGTGGACTGCTTTAGTGAGGGACTGCAAAGCAAAGCATCCCTCACACATTTTATTTCTTTTTTAAAGACACGGCTCCATCCAGTGTGCCCAGTGTGGACTGCTTTAGTGAGGGATTGCAGTCAGTGTATGCATGGCATTCCAGTGACAGCACCTTGACAGATTCCTGTATTATTATTTTTTGTCACTACGTTCCTGGGTCTTCTCTTCAAACGCCTCATGGACTGCAGGAGCATCCCTCACGCATTTCCTTTCCTTTTCTTTTTTTTTGAGACACTGCTCCATCCAATGTGCCCACCTCTACCCAGAACGTGACTATTCCCTCTGCTCCAACCAATGTGCCCACTGCTACCCAGAACGTGACTTTTTATTTCCCTCTTCTCCAGCCAATGTGCGCCTGCCAACCTGCCTGCATGGGGATGGCGGGCAAACTGGGTCATTTTTGAAGCACGATGAGGTCAAGGTGGTGCGTGAGGGTTGTTTTGATGGGATTCACAGTTGTCAAAGCAGCACATGTATATGCTTCTGCTAGGATCCTCCAGGTTGGCTCACTGCAGGGTTATCTCCTGCTCCAATGAGGCCCTGCCAGGCTACGGCTGACTAAAATAAATAATGCCCGTGCTATTCCCCTACCCCCCAAATGTCCCTTTCCTTTGTACTTAGACATGCATGGCCTAATCTTGAGACAAGGCAGCAGTTCTGCTACTGCTAGGAGCAGCATTGTTCCTCCCAGTCCATTCAGTTCAGTGGAGTGGGTCCACTGTGCCAGGCAGAGGAATTTCTTTGCAGATCATAATTGCTCACTGTCTGTTCGGTGCTGCTTGTGGGATCATCCAGGTTGGTGCGCTGTAGGGGTATCTCCTGGCCCAATGAGGCCCTGCCTCGCTAAGGCTGCCTCTAAAATAACTGTAACACCTGTGCTATTCCCCTACACCCCAAATGTCCCTTTCCTTTGTACTTAGACATGCATGGCCTAATCTTGAGACAAGGCAGCAGTTCTTCTACTCCGGTGGAGTGTGTCCACTCACTGTGCCACGCAGAGGCGCGGATAAGAAGCAGATATGCTTTTAGTGGGATCATCCAGGTTGGTGTGCTGTAGGAGTATCTCCTGGCCCAATGAGGCCCTGCCTGGCTAAGACTAACTCTTTAAGAAAGGTCTTCTTCTACCCCTGCTCCTGCTGTGGTGACACCCAAGAGTCCATGCACTGGCAGGCAGACTGGGTCACCCCAGGAGTGACAGGGCAGTATGGTGTGGGACCACTTTGAGGTGGCAGTGGATCCCCGCTTTGCTGTCTGTCGGCATTGCAAGGCTTCCATCAGCATGTATGCTTCTGCTAGGATCATCCAGGTTGCCCTGCTGCAGGGGTATCTCCTGACCCTCCGAGGCCCTGCCTGGCTAAGGCTGGCTCTTCAAGAAAGACCGTGAAATTCTCACTTTTGAGAAACATCCTTCCACATCCAACTGTTTCCCCCCCCCCCCAAATCCTCTCCCCTCATTATTCCTTTTATGATTTAGGGATGGGTCCTCCTCAGGCAGGTGCATCATCAGATAGAGATGGGCAAGTTTCTGGATTCCTGGGAACCAGTCACCTCATTGACTTCACCTACTTCAGGTGGAGCAGCATGTCTTCCTTGGGGCTTCAGAAGCCTGGGCTGTCCAGTCGCTTCCTGCCAGATGTGCAGTTGACTCAGCACAAAGCTTAGGGATGCACTAGCTTCACTTTCAATGATCGGGGACAGATCCAACTGTGCCCACCTCTGCCAAAAATAACTGCCTGCCTGCATCAGCCTGCCTGCTGTCTGTGCATGGGGATTGTCTTCCTCCTCCTAGCCTCCATTACTAAGGGGATGCATTTTTTGAGCGACTGTTGCTGCCCGGCCCGCCTTGGTAGATCAATGTGCATGTGTGTTTTTGGCTTCAATACCAACATCAAGAGAAGCTATGTCAAACTGACATATGCTCTCATCATGGAGTGCTGCCATGAGTCCACTCCCTACAGCCCTTCGGTAAGGTGCCAACTTTAAGGACTAGATCTTTAAAAATGAGGAGTTATTGCAGCACTTAGCAGCAGCAGCATGGAGTGAACTCCAGATTGCTTGCTGCTGAAGTGCCACTCGGAACTGTCCAAGGTCCTGTTTGCATCTGCATCCCAGCTCATCTCAGACTTTCTGCTTAGGCCTCAACTCTCTCCACAGCCTGAACTCCAAATTGAACCCATGCTTGGGTTTGCATCCCGACATGGACAGGCTCACCACCTGGAATAGGATAGGTGATACTGTGTGTGGACTTTGTTGCTTTGCTGATGTATGACTGTAAATGAGTTGTGTATGTGTGAAATCAACTTAAGCCTTCGCTTACACCAGGTTAGGCAATCTTTTAGGGCCATTGACACAATTTGAGAAATTGTCCTGGTCACCAGCATACGATAGCTTCCATGGGAGGTATGGCAAAGGACAAGTCAATTGTCCAAATACTAAGTACAAAGTAGGCTCCTTAGAATGCACAGTTTTAGCACCAACAAAAGCCTATTTCGCAGCAAATTGTATTATTATTATTATTATTATTATTATTATTATTATTATTATTAATTTGGGAGGACTAGGGCACTGCAGCAGGTGCCAAGGAAGTTGTCCATGAGCACATGGGTGTCCAAGGGCATCATATTGCCTTCCCCCAGTTCATACCAAATAATGGTGAAGGAATGGCAATACCAATCGATCCATGGAATTCAAGTGAGTAGCTGAATGTTTCACCAAAATCTACTGCTTTGGGCAAAAAGATGGATCTCAACTTCCTGTTAGAGGGATTTTCACAACATCAGTATGATTATATTTACAAATGAAAAATCTATCTTCACACACACACACACCACCACCACCACCACCACCACTGAAAGGATCTATTAAAGTGATATGTAATTATTTTATGAATAGAGCCCTGAAGACAATCTATAAGGGAAACCTCTCCCTTAAGTTTACCATGTTGAAATTATTTCACAGTTGAAATTATTCAACTGACCTCTGGATTATTAACTACATTCTCTTGAGGCAACATAAAGCAATTCTCACAGCTAAAATAATGTTGCCCACAACATATTAGTTTATAAATTGCAAGCAGGGGAGGGGAACAGTGAACCCACTCTGCAATAAATAACCTTTTTTAATGTATTAACTGTAAAAAGAGAACAGTGGGGAGAGAAACTGTCCCAAGATGGCAACGTCAAATTAGGACAAATTGAGATTAATAGAGGACAATAGAGAGAACAAAAATAGAGAGGACAAAAAATAAAGACCATGTTGATGGTGGTTGTGTTATAGCGCCCATCTCTTGCAAGACTCTTTGGCTGTCATTAAATGATGGTATGTTCAATATTTAGCAATTGAGAGCAGGAGTACATGGATTTGACAGAGTGCACAAGAGCTTCAAACTAAGGGATTCCTTGGGAAGTATCCAGCATGTCTCTACAAAAAAAAAGTATGGTCCCAGAGTATATGGTACTGTGCCAATCAAATATGATTAGACATATGGGTTTTCTAGAGATAGGAGGGCATATAAGAGTGATGTTTGGAGCCGCTGAAAATCAATGCTAGGTCTATGTTTATGGGCAGGATACTCTCAGTTGGACCCTATTGCTGAGTGCATCTTACTCCTCACCACCACCACCACCATTATTTTCACTATCCATTAACTTGCCTTTTCTTCTGTGCTCAATCTGCACCACCTCCCAGAGGAAGAGGACAAGGCATGTGGAGTTTACTGCTCCTCCTTCACCTAACTCCTCTTACTCTTCACTCTGGGAGGACATTTGGAAAGGCAGTAACACCAAGGAGGAGGAGTTACTGCAGGACCAGGAAACTCCAGGGATAATTTGGCAATGGGCCCCCTACTGGGCAATGAGTCTTTGTAGATGTCTGACTATGCTGACCCTTGATGCTGGACCTGAAAACAACTTTGTTCCAGCAATTGTCTCCATTGTGGGAGAACTTTTACAGCAATATTGTTTATAGCAGAAGTCACTGATCAACAATGATTTCTGGCTCTAATTTGAACCTTGCAGACTGGCCCCTCCAACCAAGAGCTTGACTTCTGGGCACATTGAGACCAAACAACTATAATGGAAAAAGTTACAGTGTGTTGTCTGCCAGGACTTTCCTCTGATCATACACAAAACACACTCTAATCTAGCTGTGGTATGGGTAGCCATCTTTGGGGGGAAACCAGTGGTCCTCAATAGGGATCTATATCCCTCTTTCCATCAAAAGATGCATTCAGAGAGGTCTGGGTGATTATTGGGATTGGGATGGACAGCTAGATAGACATCCGAATCCGCATTAGCTACATAGGTAGAAACCTGCTTCTCCAAACAGATTTCCCATGCATAATTGGGGTGACCATCTACATTATTTTGTTGGATGGTGGATGGAATAATTGGGATTCATCAGTTCTCCTGTGCTGTTCCTTTCTAGTCTGTATGCTATTCCCAGAAAATGCAAAGGTCTTCTGGTGCCTTGGCATTACATAACAAGGCTTTGTCCAGCATGATAAAAGAGATAGTGGCATTATTCAAACAACTTTGAAATGCTACATTCGACTTTGTTGATTTAAGAATGGATGGAACTGCCCTGTTCCACTCCACTGAGTTTTGAATTATTACTCCCCACCTGCACAAATCCTGGAGTGGATCGCAGAAGAGAAATGGTTTCTATTATTCATACTATTCCAGTAAATGCATCGCCTTCATGCAGTGCTGGCTCCAGGTTTTTGAGGGGCCTTTGGTGAGACACACTCCTCCTCTCCTAGTAATTCTATCTTCTTGATGCCATTGTCACCAGCTGCTATTGCTCCTCAGCCTCTTTCTCATCATTGCTACCATTTGCTGGTGGTGAGGAGGAGGCATCTCCTCCTCCTCACCACCACTTTGTCTGGGCCAGAGCAAGGTGAACAAGCAGGTTGCAATGATGAAGAGGAGGAACAAGTTCAGGGGTTCTTGTCATGCTCCCTACTGGCATGTGCAGAAGCCTGACCATGCCCACCCTTGGACATCAGCCATGCCCTCATAATGGGGAGCCCTGGAGGGAGATACTGTAGTCAGCAATATGGCACCCACAGCTCTTGCTGGGAAAGCCCAGCTGAGTGAGGAGTGGGGGAGAAGAAGGACCAAGGTCTGCATCCCACCTAGAGAACTCACAGAGCCACATTGGCTTATTTTTTTCACATGCGAGCTCATATCCTGGCACTGACCTGCTTGACTTCACATCATTCTCTGGCCTCTGTAATAATTTCCTTAGGTGCATTTTATCCACTCTACAAATATTTTTTTCATTGATAAAGGCATCGTGAAAAATCATCATCCCATATTCTGAAGGGTTTACTCTTCCAAGGCCTGAATTCATTTCTCTTAAATACAAAATGCTTAACAAAACAATTGAACCAATGCATCAGTAGTAGAACCCAGTTTACACTTTCCAAGTCAAGAAACACCTGAAAACAAGGCAGTATGCTACAGGCAAACACTTTTCAATCTACTATATTAGTGGTGTAAAATGTTGTACCAAGACAAGCAAGGAAAGAAGAATAATGTTATTTTTTTAAAAAAAAGAAATGCATTAACCCCTGGTTGTCTGGCAGTTGATGAAAAGTAGTAGCTTTTAGACATAATGGTTACTTAAAATACCACAGTAGAAATTATACTATTTCAAAGGGCAAGGCCTAAAGGCATGGCACTTGGGGAGTTAACACTGTTAAATGTAGTATCTATGTAATTTACTTATATTTGCAGCACTTTCCATTTGCACTTCATATATAAGTGGTTGATCTATCCTCTAAGCCAGATGTACTATTTATCACCATTTTTTCCCTGCAATTTCTGACAAAAAAAAAATCTGCTGATAAGTCAAACCCTCTGCTGCTTTGACTTGGAACATTTGGTATCATATTTTCTGCTCTATATTAATAGAACTAGGGATCGGGGAAATATTCCTTCCCCCAGAAAGGAACAGAAAAATCAAGGGGAAATGCCAAACAATCAAAAGAATTAAATCAGGGCCAAATTAGACCTCATGTTAACTACATGAATGCCATTAACTGCAAATATTTTGCTATGGAACTCTGGAACTCTGACCAGTCCTTGCACCATGGGGGTGTGGAAAATGAGGGGTAACTTTTTCTGTCCCTGCCATAGTCCCACCTCTGCCCCCTCAAAAAAAACAAACCCTCCTTGTAATTTTGTTGTGAACAATGGAATCCAAGTTGCTTATATTTGAGTCAGGTTATAGTAGTGGGAAAAGTGAAATTAGCAAGTGTAGGTAGCTAATTTGAAATAGAAGATGCCAAAGGAAATATCATTGATATCATTGCATAATAAATAATTGCGGAGCGAAGGATGAGAAATGAAGAGGCGACACAGAGTTGGGATTTAAACAAGGGCCACTTTATTTATTTACAAGAAAAGCAAGCATAAAGGGGGGAGGTAACCTAAGCGGGCATTTTGCATGGCCAGCCAGGCCATTGAAGGGGTCGGGCGAGACATTCACAGCCCGGGAAGTGGCGCCTGCTTTTTCGCCGCCCCCCGAGCTTCCCCAATCTGAGGTGGGGGTGGCCTTCCGGTGTCGTCTCCACTCGTGCCGCAGGGCTCCGAGTAGACGAGACAGGTTGGCCCCAAAGGTAAGCCTTATCCCCCCAACTGATGCCGCAGGGCTCTCAGTGGTTGGCCCTCAGGCGTTACCAATCACTTGAATAGTGCCCGTGAATGCTCACCATTAAAAACATATAAAATGCCCGCTCCTACCGCCAATAAAGTGACCAAATTGCCAGATTGACCTAGTTATCACCCATCCTGCTTTTGCAGTGTGAAGTAGGCGAAAAAACTCACACTCAAGTTAGATTGTGAGCAAAAAATTCCTACTTGGCCTCAAAAAGACGACCGGCGAACCCACACTGACAACAGGGGAGGGCGGGAGGGAGCTGCGCAGCACACAGTGGAGATTTGGAGGGGTCCTGGTCCCCCTTAAATAGCCACAGACCCCTCCTATCTCCGGTGGCACCACCCTGGGCCAGCCTATGGTGGCCCCCCACGTCACCTCTCCCCATCCTCGCCCGCAATCTCCTCTCCCCATCCCAGCGGGCAGGGTGGGGAAAGGTCTTTATGCAATGATATCAAAGCAAAGCATAATTAATTAGTAGTTTGAGCCTGGAATTTGAAGGTTCACTTGAAAGGCATTACGACCTGCTGATTTGCATTTACTTTTTATCTGCTCCAACTGAGCCGTAGCTGGACATCAGCCATATGTTTGTATGCAAATGGTTTTATATTACATTATTATATTGTGTTTTATGGTTTTAATCTTTGCAAACCACTCAGGGAACTTTGGCTATTGGGCAGTATAGAAACATAAGAAATGAATGAGGCAGGCTTGAAATGAAATAGATAGTACCATATATAGTAGGGAGGGAGGGAGAACCTGAGCCTTTAGAAGTTGTTGGACTTTGGCTTCCATCGGTCCCAGCCAGTATAGCCAAAAGTCGGGAATGATGGGAGTTTATTTATTTATTTTCTTTGTAGCCCACTCTTTCTGTCAAGAAAAATGGCACTCAATGAGACTTACGATCATAACTACAACTTGATTTAAAACAATAATAAAACAAATGCATTAAAACACAATTATTATTCTTTGTTCATTTATTACATTTCTATACCACCCAATAACCAAAGCTCTCTGGGCAGCTCCACAACAATTAAAAACTCAATAATAACAAAATAGAAACAGCATCCAACCCTTCAGATTTACACACCAAAGGCCCACTTGAATAAAAAGGTATTTTCCAGCTGGTAGAAGAACAGAGAGAGAGAGAGAGCGAACCCAGCCTCCTTTGGCAGGGAGTTCCACAGCTTGGGAACAGCCACTGAAAAGGCCCTCTTTCACATTATCACCAAATGCACCTCTAAAGGTGGCAGTACAAAGAAAAACATCTGTCCTGAAGATCTTAAGAAGCAGGTAGGCTCATATGGGTAAGAGGCAGTCTTTCAGGTAGACTGGTTCCTGTGCCACTAGGACCAAAATATCTGGGTTCAAATCCCTGCTCAGCCAAGAAGCGTATTAAGTAATTTTGGGTAAGTCTTTATCTTTCATACACATCCCTACAGTCTGAGAACATAAATGGGAAATGTCTGTGTATGTCAGCCTGACCTCTCAGGAGAATGCCAATGTGGGAAATAAATATTTTATTTATACTAAAGGGCAATTACAACCCACTGGTCTCTGTGGCAGCAATCCTATACCCACCTACCAAGGAGTAAGTCAATGAGAGTTATTTCTGAGTACATATGTATAGGATTGCACTGTAAATGTTCTTGCCTTCCATGATGAGGTGGCATTTCCTGTAGTTGCCCCCAAATTATGGATCTCCATTCCTAAATATGTGCACATGGTGTCTTCCTGATGATGTCTTTGGCACCAAGAGACGTCTGATCTGTTCTCCTGTGCATTTAATGATTTTTAGGCTGACCATATGAAAAGGAGGACAGGGCTATACTATACTAGAGTGACCCTATACAAAAGAAGGCAGGGCCCCTGAAACTTTAACTGTTGTGATGAAGAGGGAATTTCACCAGGAACTAACTGCATACAAATGACACCAGCTGAAATCCCCTTTTCTCTACAACTGTTAAAGTTACATGAGCCCTGTCCTCATTTTCATATGGTCACCCTAATGATTTTTAAATTACTTTTTGGAGTTGTTGGTGTTTCATATGCTTGTTGCTGGCTGGTCTTAAGTGGGGGAGGGAACAGGTTTTAATGCCTTAATGGGTTTCATTGTTGTTGCTGCTATTGTTTTAAAATTGCTCTTATATTGTACTTCAGTGTTTCCCATTTTGTAATTGAAAGCCAACTTTTGGGCTTGGTGCTAAGATGAGGTAAAGCTGTCTGAAATAAAGAAGTGAACATGTACAGGGATGCACTGCATTGCTTCCAAATTCGTATCATGTTCCTTTCCATAATTTCTTCTAATCTGAGGCATCCCAGGAGACCTTTGACCTTTATGCAGATAAGAATGTGCTATATATCATCAGAGCTTTGGTCCATCAAGCTTAGTATTGTCAACATTAGCTGGCAGTGGCTCCCCTGAGTTCCAAGCAGGGCCTACCGGGATATGATGGGTATTGAACCTGGGATCTTCTGCATTTAAAGCAGGTGCTTTCCGCTGAGCTACAAAAAATGAAAAACCAAAAGGAGGAGAGCATCCAAATCAAGACAAAAAAAAGGGGGACAAGCAGGTTCTCAGGATGCTAAAATACTTGAAGGATAACACATAGCAAAGATAAATTAATATATATGTTTAGGGGTTAGTTAGGAACATTGCCACAAAGGCCTATGCCCATATGTAAGTTTTCATATTGTCATATTTTTTTTAAAAAAAAACTTACATATGGACATAGGCCTTTGGTGCAATGTGCCTAACTAACCTCTAAACATATATATTAATTTATTAATGGAGGCACAGCCGTGCCTCCATTGTTAAGGGCCTTCAGTAAAAAACACATTCCGCCATGTTAAAGTGATAATTGGGGGGGGGGGGTCATTCTAACAGCCATAAAATCGAAAATGTTTCATCAACCTTTCTGAAATTTACAGGTGCCAGAAAGAAATGTTTGTTTTATATTACCTGAAAATTTCAAGAAGATTGGTGAAAGATTGAGGGAAAGAGAGCAGTTTAAGGTAGAAAAGGAATATAAACCTCTCTCCCTGCTTTTGCAAAATTTACTTCCGGGTTGAGACTTTTTGTGCTCTCAATTTGCATAATTTCTACAGCCTTATTAACTAATCCAGTGGTGGGGTCTTCTTCCTCCTTTTTTTTTCTAAATAATTTTATTAATTTTCAACATATATCACATAAAATAAACACAATACAAATATAACCCTCGACAACCCCCCCCCCCGTGCTCCCCTTCCCTTGAGACCTTCTTTCTCTATTATTTTATACATTTTTCCAGAATTGCATTGATTCTTTTGAAGGTGTACAACCCCTCCCCTTTTCTAAAACATATTCTAGAAATACTCCCCAAATACTTCCAAAATCATTATTTTTAGTTAATCCCATCTTAACTTTCATTATACATGTTAGTCTATCATTAATTGCAATATCCCACACTCCTTTATACCATTCTTCTATACTATAATTCCCTTGTATTTTCCAGCTTTTAGCTATCATTAATCTCGCCAGTGTCAGGAGATTGTTTATCAATTATTTTATATTATTATTACCATATTCTTTATCAAATAACCCCAATAAAGCTATATTTGGACTTGCTTCCATGTTCTTACCTAATATCTCACTTATCTCCTTAAAAACTCTATCCCAAATTTTTTTAACATATTCACATGTCCACCACATATGGTAATATGTCCCCACATCCTGACATCCCCTCCTACAAGATTTTGATATTTTCTTATCTATCTGATATAATCTTACAGGGGTGAGATACCATCTCCAGATTATTTTATACTGATTTTCTTTTATCCTTATTGAAAGGAACTTTAAAGATCTTGATTTCCATATCTTTCCCCATCTGTCCCCGTCAATTTGAGTTTTTAAATCCTCTTCCCAGATTGTTTTCAAAATTTCTTGAAACTCATCCTCCTCTAGCAATATCTTATATATATCACTCATTAAACCTTTTTTACTTTTACTTTTATTTCCTCCCTCCTTCTCTCTAGCCTCAATTAGCTTTTCAAATCTTGTTTCCTTTCCACACTCTTTATTTTTCTTTTTCCATTTTATTGTCCACTGTTCCAATTGCAAGACCTTAAACCATATTTTTTTTTTGCCCTATTAGAACCAGCATTCCTGACCATGGGACATACTGACTTGCAATGATGGGAGTTGTAGTCCAACACCTTTGGAGGGCACCAGGTTGGGGAAGGGCTGCTCTAAACAAAAAAAGAGAAGTAGGTGGCCCTAAGTTGTTCATAATCAGTTTTCCACAACCCCACAGTCACCTCTGCATATCATATTCTCCACCCTGTCCTCATGGTTTATCTGCTTTGGGAGAATGACAATTTCACTTGCACTTTCTGCCTCCTTAGGGAGGATGTGGCGTTAAGGCCTGTGAGCCTTAACTCCCAATTTCCCTGCTTTTTGGTGCTTGGTTGGAAACTGTAGAGCCTTAACATTGTTTTTGTGAACCGTAGGTTTTTTGTTTAATGATCTATATTATGTGTTATCCCTTCAAACATAATTTAATGTATTTTAAAAAATATTGCAGCCCCCTGAAGAAGGCCTTAAAAAACAACACAGGCCAAAACGCGTTGGGCTTTGAAATAAAGTATTTTAGCATCCTGAGAACCTGCTTCTCTCCTTTTTCCCCCAGTACACTATCCCAAAGATAGGCAGGTTCAACACAGATCACCCTCAGTGGAAATATTTATTTTTAAAATGAGCTATGTCTTCCATTGCTGTTGATTTACTGCCCTCTCAACAAAAAATCTCATGGTGTCTTTGCTAACGCTACCAAAAAATGTTCATCATATTTTTTTGTGGTGTGCACTTGAAAATCAACATGCTACTGAGGAAGCTATCATGTAAGAATAGGGCTGTATTTGTCAATCTGAGTATCCCAGTGAATTATTCCTTAAATTTTTGTCTACATATTAACATAGCAATTAAAACCTGCCAACTCTCCAAAAGCACGTTTATTGTTTAAATATTGTAAAGCCAGGTGATGGAAATATTGGACAACTATATAGAGTTTTTTTTAATTGCTTGCATTCTTCTAATCTACTCATGCTGATTTTTGTGTATGGATAATACTCTCACTTGATAGTGTAAATATAGATTGGCTCTTGGGATGCATTAAAATTTTAAGTGTGTATTTCAGTACTACATAGGAAAGCCTTTTATGGACCAACTGTACTGCACAAATTCAAGGACTTATGGAAGTTATAGATAATAAGACAAACATTTGGGTTAAAATTCCATTCTCATAAAATGCCTGTGCTATTTACAGTGAAAAACTGGAAGATTATTAGCAAGAAATAAAGCCAACATCTCTGCTTGCAGACATTCTGGGATATTAAACATAAAGCACAAGGCTAGGCTTTTCCTACAGATGTTTTTGCAAGTGCACTGAAACAAATCAAAGTCTCTTCTAGCCAGTAATTTCTAAACAAAAAACAGATACAGGATATTGGCAAGAGATATGCCCAAGAGGCATAAACAAAAGTAGTATGGCATTGTCTTCAAAGGACAATGCTATACATGACAATGCCTAAATTCTCTTGAGTTAATGAAAGCCTCTTATTTGGTAGGATAGTACAGCCTTAGTGGTTTTGAGGACGGAGTGGACACAATGAACCGAACTGCCACTTAACTTGGTTGGAGAACCTTGTTGCATAGACGATTTGCAGAGTAGCTCGACAATGAACACTTGACTAAAATAAGGAGTTTCTAATGAGGTTTTTTTGGGAGGGGTCTTTTTTTGAGGGGGTAATGTGTGTTATTGGAAGCATCTTATCACCACTGATGAAACTAGATGTGTGTTCAGCTAGTTAGGGAGATGCTGAAATAGCATACTGGTGAAGAGTGCCATTGCCCTCCGTGCAAATAACTATGCATTGTAAATGGATGGTTGATTGGAAGCTTTGCTCATGCCTTGCTTAAAAAGGCAGGAAAGTTCACACAAACTGGGCTTTTGGGTGTGACTGTACCCTCATATTTTTCCTTGCAGGTTATCTGCACAGGATAGAGTGGCCCTCTGTCCTCTTTTACAGAAGGCAGTCCTATATTGGAAGAGCTCCTCTTTTTGAAGGGCTGTTCAGCCCAAGTCTGCTATGGAGATAAAGAACCATCAGAAAGAAGATCTGGAACTTGAGGTTGCCCATCAACAGCTTCTGGCCAGCCGACTGAGCCAGGCACACCGGTCACCTGGTCTTCCATGCTATGGTGAGAAGTACTGACTTTCTATTTAAATTATAATAATTATTTCAAAATTTGTGCCTATACATATAAATTGGCATATGTAAATTTCATGCAAATTGGTATCCCCTTTTGTCTTCTTTTTTGGTAATGCATGTCCTCTTTTGGGGGGCAATTCACAAATTGTTCCTATACCACGTCATGGTAGCATTGGCCAGGCTGAATGCATAAACTGGGGTATACAGTCACTGCATGTTTGACCAGAACTAGCCCTAAAATGCATAGTCAAAAACAACTATTTAGGTGTGTCAGCTGCATGTACAATCCATGCACAATCCACACCTCATTGGAAATAACTTCAAAATTAACAAATTATCTGTCAAATAATAATAATAATAATAATAATTTATTTCTTACCCACCTCTCTGTTTGGGTATGGAGGGCTGGGTATGGAGAAATTTTTCACACAGCCAGAACTATGGCACACACTGGGCAAATGTCTTGAAATGTTCCTTTGGTGTATTTGTGCACAAGAAAGATTTCCTTCATGGGTTATATTGGGCTGAGCTTTGCAAACCCCATACAAGTTCATTAAGACTGCAATAGGATGATAAAAGGGTGGTTGTTGCTGTTTTAAAAAAAACCTGTTAAAGAGCTTCATAGGCCCATTTCATGTTTTATTTCTACACTCTGTGATTGATCTGAAGGACATTCTCCATATACAGAAAATGATACTGTGGCACAAGAAAGTGAATGTCTTTTGTAATAACCAATAGCTTTGTGCCTGCTTGACTATAATAAAGCCATCACAGAAGTGCAAAGTCCTGCTTGGGAGGAAAGGATGTCACTCTGTAGTCTACCTTTCTCCTACATCTTCTGGCTTATCCATTTTCCAACGAGTTAATGGGTGGGCCACGTCTTTTTATAATGGAACCACTAACTGCATGTGGTATGGTGTGTAATTGTAATGTGCATCCCTAGGCCTGAGTCTACATTTGCTAAGGTCTCACCCCCTCACAACACACAATTTCAGCACCTAGGGAAAACAGAGAAAGAGAACAAAATGCAAAGCAAGCTCAATGGTAAGGGCAAAATGCTTTATTCTAGGGGGGGAAATACAATGAAAGAACTCTGCAATTTCATACCATTAGAATGCATAGATGATTCTGCAGTTTTCACCAAATCAGTGGGACATGGTAAGTAAAAAGTATTAGTAATTTTTTAAAAAAAAAATGTCAAAGGGACAGTGTGGGTGAAAACAGCACCCAAAGAAGCTGTCTGATTCTATAAGCCTGTGGAGAAGGCTTTACTAAAGGTATAATTACTGCTCATGTACCATAACTAATGACTGCTAGCTATTCATTATAAGCACTATTTACTTTCGGGTTTTCATAGCAAAACTAACCACCTACTGCTTGCTTTCAAAATAAATAATTCATGGGTTCTCTCTATAATTACCATGTTATGTTTGTGATGCCATGCCCTAGCTGGTGTCTCAATTGTCATTAAAGAAGCCAGTATATGGATGTGTGATACACATTTCTGAGAATTAGCAGTAGTGGGAACACTTCTGAAATGAAAACAAGAAAGTTTCAAATGCAGCAGCCAGAATTGGAGAGGATGCTCCCCCTGGGGCGGGAGGGTTGGGGGGAGGGATTTGCCTGAAAATAGCCAAACAGATTAGCCTCCATTCCTTTCAAAATGCTTATGATCTTGCTCGTGGTCCAGTAGAACCTCAGCTAGATCAAAAACTTCTAGATGGCAAATTTCTCCAACTTTCAGTGCATAACAGGTCAAGCTGAATGGTAATGTGTGCCCTATATTCACAAATACTACAGTGAGGAAACAATTATATTAATTAAAATCATTCCCATGTCACCCAAAAGAACCATTTATACAACAGTGTCTTCTTTCCCATTGCTGCTGGCTATAAAAACTAAAAGTCCTGCTATGTAAGTATTATGGGATGCTTGAGGAATGTGAACTTTGCAAATTCCTGTCCAAAAACAACTATGCAGACTGTTATCATCATCATCATCAATTGCCTACAATTTTCTAAACACTGTACAGATATTAGAAGATAAGACAGTTCCTGACTGTAGGCTTTCTATCTTATACTCATGATACAAAAAGGAAATGGAATGGGATTGGGAAGGAAAAGGAAAAGGAAAAGGAAAGCAAGCGATGGAGCAGATGCATCTTCGCAGGTCATGGATGGAGTCAGGATGGTCTCCTCCTTGCCACAGTGTTCTTCCTGGGAGGCAGGTTGAGCAGCCTCCCAGTGACTCTTTGTCTCTCAATTGGTGACACATGCCAGAGTGTGCCTTCCTTCAGCTCTGATGTCCACCAGATTTTGCACTTCTCCAAATCTTGCAACCCAGTTCTTGGTAGTTTAGACCTATCAAAATATGCATCAAGTACTCTTGAGAGAAAATATGCATTTAAACACATATTAAAGTACATGTTCAATATGTAATTTCAGAGGATTGTTATGGAAATAGAACAGAATTATCAGTAAAAAGTAAAGAAGTGACATGGATCAGTAACAGATGGGTTGGCCCATCTGTAATACAATTGCAGGGATCTTTGGGTTACCAAAGCTGGCAGTGGGAACTCCACATGCATGTGAGACTCTCCACATGCATGTGAGACACTGTTGATTATTGCTACCATGATTTATGAATTTCTTAAGCCCTATTCAGGCATTAGGTAAACAATTTACCTGAACACATGAGCAGGACAAGGCCACGCCAAGTAGCAGGGAGGAGGCCTTCATACAGATAGCTGTAAGCATAGAGGCTTCAATGCAAGCCAGAACCCCAATAACCTGTGAAAGCATCTTCCCTGCAGGCATTTATGCTCAGTGCACAGACAACTAGGGGAGAAGCTAAATGGTCACTTGCTTGGCACAACCTTGCCCTGCTTAAGAAAACACCCTCTTTCTTCCCTTTGATGCTTGAAGAGGGCTCTAAATTTCATTATTTCCTGACCCATGGATATCAGTTCTTCACTCCTACATTTTTATTTGTGAATTCAGTTAAACACTTTGTCACCTGTGTCTTCTTATTTTGGATGCATTTTTACACTGTAGTTCAATTTACAACTTTGAGAAACAAGTGTTACATTTTTCTTAGCATTTAAGTATAAAAAGTACCATTGTTCAAGAGCAGAAAATGTGAGGGAATAAGAGAAACGATTACTTCAGATGGGTAGGGCCTCAAAATTATATTTCTTTCTACACAAAACAATGGATACTAATAATTTTCATCCCGATTCTAAATATTCTCATGTATGTGTTTGCCTGCAATACCAAGGAAATCCCCCTTACAGAGCTCTTGTAATTAGTCATTATGTCCTGACCCACCAATCTGGAAATACATGCCAATTTGGAACAGACATTTTTTCCATTTCACAGGCCAGAAGCTGCTGCTTGGAGGAAATACCCTACACAGCCATTATCTCAGGTTCTACATACATGTCTCCTGCCAGATTTCCCTGAGGTCCTGATCCCAGGAACTTATGCATCCTACTCCTCAGCCTGACAGTGCTTTAGACTGCCTGTGAAGCAGCACCATGATTGTGGAACTACCCTGATCCTCTGAGCCCCCTCCCATGCTTTTCTGGAAGTCTTATGAAAAAGAAAATGGATTAGTATCAACCAGGAATGTCAAGAACTCAATCACCCTTTAAGTCATTCTCTCTTGTAAATGTGCTATTCTGGGCCGTTAGTTCTCAAAATGGTCATTAAATGTGGCTGCACATATTCATGGTGGTTGCACTTTGAAAGTGATTTGTTTTGTTAGTGGCAACAGTAGTTCTGAGAAATGACATGTTTGGGGGAGGTGGGTGTTTGTCTAAATAAGGCTACTGAGAAGGGCAGACAGTCTACTAGCAGTTCAGTGTGAGGCCTGAACATTGGTGAGTTGTTACTGACCCCCGGGTACTCAGCATCCCACCTTTCCCCCATAACTTGCCTGATCTGGAGTTTGTATCCCAGTTTCCAGTGTCAGGGAGCCCTAGAAGTAAATGTGCTCTGGTGACTTACCTCATAAGCGGTCGCAACATTTTTCTCATGAAATTTGGACTTTCACTTGGACGGATTCCTAGCCCTCTGCAGCAAAACTCACTATTAAGGAGAAAGTAACTGATACCTCCTACATATCCCAATAAATTCCAGCTATTGCACCCATATGAGTTCCAGTTGCTGTAGCGGAAAAGGAAAACCACTGAGCTCTGTTTGCTAAGGTCTCTATGTTGGGGCATAGCCTGACAGAGGCAAGATCTACACTACTGTGACAGTAGTGACACACTCCATATACAGTTTTCAAACAGTTGTCAACGCATCATATCCTGCTTGGTGTAGAGCCAGATATGAACCGTTACCACTGTTCTTTGTAAGTAACAAATATATATATATACCAGTAGAGCTGCTTATAGAATATTATTACTATTGATTCTAAGAGATGAAGCACAGTTTTGTTCCATGAGGTATTCTGTACATGAGGCAGCACATGTGCACATGTAGTTGACTGCACACTAAAAACAAACAAACAAAAAAGCTTGAGGTAAATATACATCCAATCACATCTAGTGATGAATGAGAACTAGGTTTTGATGTTTTAGACCAAAATTTGCCCCGTTTTCAACATGAGCACATTTTGCAGGAATGCTTGCCTGCCTATTCTCACACTTGCATTCACATTTTTTAAAAAAATAATGTATACATTAGAAAAATATGCAATTTTTTTTAAAAAATGTATATTTGGGGGAAATGCACATTTTTGATCAATGGGAGAAAGTGCACCGTTGGGTGCACAGTTTTTAAAAAATGCTTATTTAAATGTGCACTTTTCTCACTTGAACATGCACACAAGCTTGTAATTGGGAATGGAAACAAAGTACGCCAACCTTCGAGGTGAAAATTTGACACATTGAAGAGATCAAACTTTGCTGATTTTCCCATCCCTAATCACATCAATGTAGCCTTTTTGCAGGGTTTTACTGAACTAGGCAGATGGGTGGGGTATGAGGGCAGGAAGAGATTTAAATCAATCTGAAGAACTGAAAGTTGTGAGAAATTAACTTTATAAAGTTTCCTAATTAAACCAGAATTCAGGAGGAATGGAATGCAGGACAGATCAAACTCATGAAGCCATAAAAGCATGGAATGGGGAAAATAAAAAGAAATGAACAAATAACATTTTTAAATAACTTGCTCATGAACTCAAGATTAATCTGCTGTCCTCCTGACAAGCCAATGAAATCTTTGTTAGTCATTATTTCTTTGAAAAACAGGAGCCCCAAAAAGTTCTACATGGTCAAAAGGTGTTTGACAAATCCACACTGAATTCATGTGTATTGCAAAATAAATTATGTGTATTTGTCTACCAATGATCACATTTTTTTAGAAAACATTTTTAATGACATTTTTGGAAGTGGATGAGCTCTTGGAGCAAAGCTGTACCTTTTAAGGGGAAGAATCATAGCCCAGTGGTAGAGCACATGCTTTGCATTCCAAAGGTCCCAAGTCCAAGTAGGGCTGGGAGAGACCCCTGCCTGAAATCCCAGGAGTTGCTGTCAGTGAGAGCAGAACCTCAGGCCTGGAGTCCCAATCCAGCCCTCAGTGGTTCCTCAGATGGCCATACCCCCCTTCCCATGGCCACACACTCCTTTCCCAATCATAGAACATTTGATGGTTTTTCCACCTTTTGTGCAGCTTTTCCCCATTCTAAAAGATGGAAATATATCTCCTAAGGCATAATTTCTTCTGGCCCTGCCCCCTTTGCCTTTGGATTGCCCGCCACTGGAATGTGCCTCAAGAGCTTCTCTAAAATGGGATTTGGCCCTTGGGCTCAAAGGCATTCAAAATCTCTGGTGTAGACCATACTGAGCTATATGATCCAGTTATTTGACTTGGTATAAGATGTCTTCCTATGCATCCAAGCACTACTCAAGTTGGCAGATAACTGCATAGCTTCCAGTGGAGAGTAGTTAACAAATAAATGGGGGGGATAGAGCTAATGCTGCAGTAGTGCCTGAATTGCATGGTGGAGTTAATTGACTCCACTGTCTGAATGAAAAATTCACATAACTAGTCTTCAAGTGTGCACTGTGTAGTCTGCTATCCACACTGACCTGTGGATTAATCTTGGGGAAAATAAAGTCCAAGGGAGCTCACCTCAGCCAAAAACTGGAGGGAGATCCCATCAGGTGGTAGGTAGAAAGTACATAGACCTTCAGGCAAACCCCTGCACCAAGCTGACCCCAGATATATTGACAGTGGCTATTCCCCTGGATTCAGCCTGTGAGGTCAAACGAGGTGGGGGGTGGGGGGGAGGACATCCATACTATTCATGGGTTGGTAGAACAACTCAAAGGGGGCATTTCATCCTTGCTTTTACCCAGAGGAATGCTGTAAACCCACCATTTTAGAAAGATGAAGGGTCAGCATCATGTGTAGTGCAATCCCAAATATATTTATCCAAGATAGGTCACACTGAGGTCACACTCCACATCTGCTTAAGATTGCAGCACCATTGTGGTATACTCTGACCCCTAACCTACACATATTATTTGTAAGTTCTGAAAGGGCTCTGCACAGAAACCTCTTCTATGGGCATACAGTTCTGTGTGTGGACATCTTCTCAGAACTTAGGGGAGCCTACCACCATGACAATCCCCTCATTATCATGTGTTAATTTAACATAGTAATGCTATCTGAAAAGGGTGTATGTTCTAGGAACTATAATGCTGCTGAACCTGAAGATTTCATTTTTATTAGATGGTTTCAAGACCCAGTATAAGTCATCAAACTGGATCACTTGTTTCTCCATATGACTTCTACCACTCTGATTTTAGTTCACTATGAAGAGTATCCCAAAATATGGATTGCCCTCATTTGGATCAAGGAAAAAGAGCCTTTATGATTCTTAATATAGATCCAGCTCCCTGAACATAAATATCCACTTGACTTTAAAGGAAGTTGAATTCTATCTTTTTAGAAAACTTGCAAATGAAAAGAGTGCCACTGAGCATCAACATGCAGTATATTATTAGCACAGAGTATTTCATGGCTCCAGGGTTAAGAAAGTGAAACTAATAAGAAATAATTATTGTAATGAATTAGAGTAAGAAGCCTCCAAAAGGGCTTTCGTGTTGATTGTTTTGTTAAGATTACAATTTTGGCAGCACTGGGTTTTATTGATCTGATTCCTGTATTTAAAGATGTTAAGGTTATATATTACAATTGCCATTGCTGCTGGATAATAAAACAGTAAATTAAAACTTCAAATCACTAGACCACTACTAAGACATGTTAAGGTGAAATGTACCCTGAAGACAATTTTACTAGACTATCTGGCTTAACTAGGTCCTGTGTTTGGGTACAAAGTATCAAAGGCAGAGGGGTAGGATGGGGAAAACCTGGCTTAGCAGCACTACCGTTGAAAAGATCTAGGTGTCTTACTTGATCAGGAACTGAAAGTGAGCCAGTATGAAGCTGCTAAAAGCTAATGCAATTTTAGGCTTCATTAGCCGAAGTATAGTGTCCCAGTCATAAGAGAAGAAATAGGTACACTCTGTTATGTACTGTTCAGGGCACATCTGGAATACTGTGTCCAATCCAGAGTATGACATCATCAAATTGAAAATGTCCAGAGGAGGGCACTCAAGATAGTGTGATGTCTAGACACAGTGCTGATGTGACTCAGGAAGCTTTGGGGCATGGCCACCTCATTCAGCACCAAAGTCAAAGGTAGGCAAGGTAAGTCCCCATAGTGCTGGCGGCAGCAGGAGGTGACCAGCAAGGCAAAGGAGGGCAGGGAGGGAGAGGGAGGTGAGTCTGGTGAGTCCAGTGGACTCACACAGACTCATGGCTGGCCTCACACTGCTTTCCTGCATGGATGGGTGGGCAGGTGGGATGAGTGGCCCACCACCACCCTGAATCATCCCGAGGCACCCTGAGGACTTCAGTAGTGATCCATTTCAGCTTTGGGATGCCTCAGGCCAACCTGGTACTGCCTCGGATTCAGGCCGAGGCAGGCCAAATTGGCCCACCTTGATTCGGATTCGGGGATTCAGCCCGAGGCGGTGCACAGCCCTACTAAAAACTAAGTTCTATGAGAAACAGTTCTATGAGAAACCCTGGGTATGTTTAGCCTGAAAATGAAGGCGATTTTATAATGATCTTCTGATATCTGAAGGGCTGCCATGCAGAACACGGAGCAGACATGTTCTTTGTAGCTCCAGCAGCAGATTGCATTAGAAGACACTTCTTAGCAGAAAAAGCTGTTTGACATGGTAACAGGCTGTCCCAGGAGGTGGTGGCTCTACTCTTTTTAAGTATTTAAGCAGAAGCTGGGCAGCCATCTGTCAGGGGTGCTGTTTTTGTATCGTACATTGCAAATCATGCTTTGAGCCGGGGGTTGGACTAGATGGCCTTTACTGTAATGTAAAAGGAATGTTGTAAATCTGAAAAAACTTATTCCCAGCACAAAGTTACAATTTCAAGTCCATTCGAAGTAAATACATCATATTAATTTATTAAGTTATGTCCCTTTGTGACTGAGCTAAGATTTATCATCTTTTGTTCTTTTCAAATCATGGATCTGGAGGGTTATGGTCTAAATAACTCTTTCCCAAACCACTGTGGCTACTGGCGATGATGATAATGACAATAACTACTTTACTTTCCCAAATCCATGAAAGACTGCTTACTATTGGTAGCAGCAGTAGTGGTGGTATTTCGTCATCAAATGCTAGAGGTTTTCACATACTCGGAAGGGCAATCACCACTCTTAATAATCTTACAGTAAATGAGAGACAGGGAGAGAAAATTACATGCAAGTAAGAATGATTTATTGTTGGCAGCATGACATAAATTGATCTTATGTGAAGACTTAAATATGTAGGAGCCTGAAAGATAAACCATGAGAGGTTACACCATGTATGGTAAGAGGCTCTTGGAAGAAACCATAGGATTAATTGTGTGACATGCATGACAAATTGACCAACTATAACAAAGGCTTCTGAAAACTGAGAAAATAGATTTATGGAGAAGAGCCTCAAACTTAGTTATTGTCTTGGCCTTGTACATTCATGGATTCCTTCTGAGCTTCTTCACTTTCTGTGGCTTTTTTGGCAATAGCCTGCCTATATCACAGGGAAAACTGAATATGATGTAACACTTCACCAATCTGAGGACTTGTGGTGTAGTGGTAAACCTTGAAGTGCATGAGCCATCATGATAGTTCCCATAGCCGCAGCCCTAAGGAGAGTTGAAAGATGCAGGCAGCTGTGTTGATCCATATCAACAAATGAGTTATAGCAGTTTTCATCACCACAAGGAGAAGCTCACTTGGAATGACAATGGCTCAGTTCAGACGACACGATAGTCAATGGTGGGGTAATAATCAACGTTACAGTTGTTCAACTAGGGGGTACTCCCCACACAACATGGTAATAAATAACCAACTGTGGTGTGGATTAGGATCAGCGCTGAGTTGACTATGGCAGCATTCGGATGACACAATAGTCAAAACAACTGACGATTGTTTCCCCCACACCAGTTGTTTATTGTGTCGTCCGAATTGAGCCAATGAGTCTTAATAGCCCAATCAAGACAAAGCCACCCCAGAGCTAGCTCACAACAATATAGCTCTTCTGGGAAAATTAATTTCTCACCAGCTACTTTGAAGATTGCACCTAAGCTCAGATGGAACAGGAAAACCTGAGGAGGTGGCAGATGATGTCATTTTCCCTACTATCAAAAAGTCCTGGTGCTTCAAATCCTATAAGCCCTGGTTCCACCACAACACTACAAGAGACTGAAATAGAAGCATAGAAACTCTCTAACACTTTGAGAACAAAAAACTCTCATGATGCTGATTAAATTCCACACAGTACAGGCAAGGGGAATGTGCAAACACACATTGGTACCTTGAGAGAGGGTTGAGGATGAGGTGAAGGGGGCAACCCAATGTGGTTCACATGTTCCTTTTATGTAACAGCACCCTCATGTTCCATCGACTATTGGGAGACTGGGGGTCAGAGAGGAATATGCATCTGGATTGACCTTCAATATTGAATTGAATTGTGTTTACATGCATATAACTGTACATTACATTGAGTCTACAATGGCCAGGATTCACAGGGAAGTGCATGTGCTTTAACTTTTTAGTTTTACTTGCCAGCTCTGTCCACACACCCTCAGACTTGGTTATTGTACTGATGAAAAATAAAATCAGGAAAGATTAGCCATTTCCAATTCAGATTCCCTTATGTCAAAGCCCTTAACTGGTTTTTGCTCAAGGATGGTTAAAACAGTTATTAAATCCATATGTTTGCTTTATTGATAACATAAATGAGAACAACAGAAATGCAGGAGTAATGGAAAGACATATCCACAGCTGGCATAAATCTGTTTTGTTTTCTTGAATGAAATAGCACATCTGTTTGCTTGAAAAAGTTGTATGGAATCTGTAAAACAATTTGACTAGAGGTTTTCAGTCACAATTCATATCTATCATCAACTACTGGGAATAAAGCACTGTCTTATTATTAGAGTCTCAGCTAATATAACACTGACTGAGTGGGAAAGTCACAACAGGGCTCAGTCATTAATCACCCCAGTAATACTAAAGAAGGTCACTTTCACCTACAGCCATGTTGGCCCAGGTGCATTTTGTTCAGTTAAAGAGACCAGCATTTTAAGCAATAGCCATACTTATCTTCATCCACAGCAAATGGTTAACAGCATTCTTCCAATAAAAGAGGTTGTCACAACAAGCTCATCCATTATATGCTGAAAATGTTGTATTTTAATGGCCTGTGTTTAGTTCAGTCCCCAGACTTGCTACCCAAGTGCATCCACATTTTGAATGATAGATCCCGGTGGCAGCTATTATACTACCTCTACAGTGTATGACATGACTTTGTGGTAGCATGGCCACAACATTACAACAGTGGTGCACAGAGTCAAGTGAGTAAAATTGTTAGATTTGGGGTGAATAATACTTTGTAATCATCTGAAACAACAAAGTGAGCTTTAATCCCTAGTGTTTCAGCTTTAAGACTGTTCCAGATTTTAACACTGTTCTGTACCATTACCAGGTTGATTCCTTCATCTCTGCTGGCTCTCAGGCCACTCAGGCCAAGGAACTGTTTGCACTTCTGGGTAGGCTCTCAGGTTAAGGAACTGCTGTTGTAATGTATTATTATTATTATTATTATTATTATTATTATTATTATTATTATTATTTCTTACCCGCCTCTCCCTCCAGATCGAGGCAGGGAACAACATCAGTGCAAAGAATATAAAATGCATAAACTAATTAAAAGCATATAAAATTAATACAATGTAGTGCTAATGTAATGGCTGTCAGTGGATCTACTATTCGAAATGTTGATGCACTTGGGTAGCAAGTCTAGGGCCTGAACTAAACACAGGTCGTACACAGCTTCAATGCAGTACCTATAAACATGGTTTCTGAGGTTATACTGAGCAATGGATGACGTTGAATGCCTGCTAGTCGGTCAATGGTCAGTCTCTATGAAATGTCTTGTTTTGTGCATTTGTTTTCCCAGCCTCAACGCAATACCTGTAAGCATAGTTTTTGAGGTTATGTCAAGTCATGGATGACATTGAATACCTGCTAGTTGGTCAACGGTCAAAACCTTTATGACCCTGTTCAGGCAACATGCTAAGCCACGGTGGTTAAACATTTTGAACTAAACATTATGGCTTAGTGTGTCATGTTTGGTTTGGGTTCAGGTTACCTGCAGGATCGCCTTCTCCCATATAATCTGCCCCACACACTCAGGTCCTCTGGGAAGAATTTACTTCAATCAGCTAGAACTAGGCTGACAGGCATTACCCAGAGGACATTTTCTTCTGCTGCTCCCAGACTGTGGAGTGGCCTGCTGGGAAAGATTCGACAACATAGCAATCTTCTTGAATTTAAGAGAGCCGTGAAGACTGATCTCTTCCGGCAGGCCTACCTAGTTGAACTTTAAGATGTTTTTTTAAATGTATTTGTTTTATTTGTTTTATTTGTTTTTAATGTTTTATCAATTTTATGGTCTTTGTATTTATATTTATTGTTGTTCCCAGCCTCGATCCAGAGGGAGAAGTGGGTAAGAAAATTATTATTATTATTATTATTATTATTATTATTATTATTATTATGTGAACCATGACTTGGCATGTCATGTGAACCATACCTAACCTTGGTGGCTACATAACCATGGTTTAAACACACCATTTGCTGCAAAAGGGTTAGTGGCCTAACTATGGCTTAGCGTATTATCTGAACAGGCCCTATAAAAATGTCATGTTTTAGGCATCTGTTCTCCTGCCCTGCCCTTTGATCCCTATCTCTGTTTACGGCTTCTTGATCCAGCCATCAGGACTTGGTCCAGCTAACTGCACTCTTTACTCCGTCTGCTGCTTCCTCTGCCTTCAAGCATACTGAGTGTAAGTGCTTCTATTTGATAAGCTTAGGTAAAGAGGCAGAGTAGATAAAAGGCTGAAACTTGTTCCTGGATCTGGTGATAACTTAGTGCCATCATTTCCTCTCTTCTTTCTACATTTGTAATGTTTACTACATTCGTTCAAAGCCTCTTGCCTTGACACATAACATCAATAATGAAAACATTTATAAAGCACCTTCACAAAAAATCAGAAAACCAGACCTGGGGGGTGCTGTACATAATATATAAAACATAAATAAATTGGGCTGAATGCCCAGAGAAACCCACTGTAGCAATGAACTGAGTAAAAATCCCATCAATGGGGGTAAGGACAAATAAAAATGATCAAACAGTCAATGGCCTACATTCATGGCCTTTGTATATAATCTATAAGACTAATTCCTTAGGTGGCATCTTTATACTGGTGCTATATGATAGGCTGACCATATGAAAAGGAGGGCTCATGTAACTTTAAAAGTTGTAGAGAAAAGGGAATTTCAGCCAATGCCATTTGTATGCAATTCGTACCTGGTGAAATTCCCTCTTCATTACAACAGTTAAAGCTGCAGGGGCTAGGGTGACCATCAGTTCGGATTTCTCCGGACATGTCCTCTTTTTCGCGGGCTCTGGCAGATCCGGCCGAAATTCCCATAAATCTTTTGAATGTCCGGAAATGGCACAGGGCAGTGCACACATTTCTAAAGCCTCCGGAAACTGCACAGATCACCTACGCCATTAGCATGGCTGGGAGGATATCTGCGCAAGCGCAGTTATTCTCCAGCCACACTAATGGCAAAGGCAATCTGCACAGTTTACTGAGGCCTTAGAAACGTGTGCTCGGCTCGCCCCAACCCCCAGCCAATTGATGCCTAAAGGATCTCTTAATGCAAGCGTTAAGAGACCCTTCAGGCATCAATTGGCTGGGGGGGAGGGCGAACCGAGCACACGTTTGCTGGGCCTCCTGTGCAGATCGCCGCCGCCCTCTCTGTCCTGGAAATCTCAAGTCTCACGAGGCTTCCATCGCGTGAGACTTCAGATTTCTGGTAGAGGTGGGGCGTGCGCGCGTGCCTGCGCCAAAGAAGAACACACAGAAGGTGGCAGCAGAAGCAGCATGAGCCCAGAGCATGAGAGGCGGGCGAGGCACAAGAAGCAGGCAAGTCAGGTGCGGTGGTTGAGGCATGCGAGGTGGGCGAGGCGCGAGAGGTGGGTGAGGCGCGAGAGGTGGGCGAGGCGTGAGAGGCAGGAAAGGCAGGTGCGTTGGGCGAGGTGCAATAGGCAGGCGTGGTGGGCAAGGCACGAGAGGTGGATGAAGCAGGTGTGGTGCGAGAGGCGAGCGAGGCGCTAGAGGCAGGTTAAACAAGCAAGGCGGGTGCCGTGCAAAAGAGGCATGATTAAGGGGCCCTTAAGGCATCAATTGGCTGGGGGGGGGGGTCAGCCAGATGCACGATTGGGCCTCCGGAACTGTGCAGATCACTGCCGCCATTAGCCTGGCTGGCTGGGAAATATCTGTGTGTTTGCAGTTGTTCTCCAGCCACGCCAATGGCAGCAGCAATCTGCAGTTTCCAGTGGCCTTAGAAATGTGTGCTTGGCTCGCCCCACCCCCCAGACAATTGATGCCTAAAGGATCTCTTAATGCAAGCGTTAAGAGACCCTTCAGGCATCAATTGGCTGGGGGGAGGGCGAGCCGAGCACACGTTTGCTGGGCCTCCTGTGCAGATCGCCGCCGCCCTCTCTGTCCTGGAAATCTCAAGTCTCACAAGGCTTCCATCACGTGAGACTTGAGACTTCCAGAAGAGGTGGGGCATGCGTGCGTGCCCGTGCCAAAGAAGAACACACAGAAGGCGGCAGCAGAAGCAGCATGAGCCCAGGGCACAAGAGGCGCGGCGCAAGAGGCAGGTGAGGCACAAGAGGCAGGCAAGTCAGGTGCGGTGGTTGAGGCATGCAAGGTGGGCGAGGCGCGAGAGGTGGGTGAGGCGCGAGAGGTGGGCGAGGCGTGAGAGGCAGGAAAGGCAGGAAAGGCAGGTGCGGTGGGCAAGGTGCGATAGGCAGGCACGGTGGGTGAGGCAGGCAAGGCACGAGAGGTTGGCGAGGCACGAGTGGGTGAGGCAGGTGTGGTGCGAGAGGCGAGCGAGGCGCTAGAGGCAGGTGAAGCAAGCGAGGCGGGTGCCGTGCAAAAGAGGCAGGAGAGGCATTTCCATGATTAAAGGGCCCTTCAGGCATCAATTGGCTGGGGGGGGGGGTCAGCCAGATGCACTTTTGGGCCTCCGGAACTGTACAGATCACTGCCGCCATTAGCCTGGCTGGCTGGGAAATATCTGTGCGTTTGCAGTTGTTCTCCAGCCACGCCAACGGCAGCAGCAATCTGCAGTTTCCAGTGGCCTTAGAAATGTGTGCTCGGCTCGCCCCACCCCCCAGCCAATTGATGCCTAAAGGATCTCTTAATGCAAGCGTTAAGAGACCCTTCAGGCATCAATTGGCTGGGGGGAGGGCGAGCCGAGCACACGTTTGCTGGGCCTCCTGTGCAGATCCCGCCCTCACTGCCCTGGAAATCTCAAGTCTCACGGGGCTTTCATCAACTGAGACTTGAGACTTCTGGAAGAGGTGGAGTGTGCATATGCGCGCCAAACAAGAAAAAGCAGAAGGCAGCAGCAGCACGATCCCAGAGCACAAGAGGCAGGTGAGGTGTGACACGAGAGACGGGCGAGAGGCAAGGCAGGAGCGACCTAACAACAGGAACACAAACAGAATGCAAGCTCCATGCCCAAAAAATAAAAATTACTCTTAAACAAAAAAAGATCCTATGCATGTTTAAACAGAAAAAAATCCTACAACTCCTAGAATCCCCTAGCCAGCATGACTAAACATGCATAGGGTTGCACCTTAATTGAGTTTAAAATGTGAAACTCCTCACATGTGTGGAATCGTCATATATATATATATATATATATATATATATGCGCTCTAGTATCAGAAATGTAGCAGTTGTCATTGTGGAAGATATACCTGCCATTTGAAGTGAAGCAATGCATTTTTAGATATAAAGGAGGCTATAAGACTATGACATTCAGCATCAAAAATTGCTTAACTACACCATTGTAAGCTAGCACCTGATTATGCAGAGAGAGCTGCTCAGCCAATTATGACCGGTAGACTGACTGTTGACATATTCATTGGAGTGCCAGAGACCTTTACCTGTTGCTTCTTCCAAGCTGCCCAGGCAAGGTGACAGAAGTGGTACTGCAGCAAAAAGGGATGTGAGCAGCCATGTTTGGACTAGTGGCAAGGTAATATGTGGGTATGTAGTGTGATTTGGCTTGAATTGCTTGTGTCTGGATCTCCTTGGCTCTGAAAGCATCTTTCTAGACTGTATCTGCTGGTTACATGATCCATGAGGCCAGGTTATGGTGGGTGTATAGTCCTCCTTGACATGAGGGGTTTGCACTTGCTAGAGAAAGGTGAACAAATGTGAAGAGAAGCATAGGGAGCTCTTCTTCTTTTGTGTTCAGTAAACTCAATTGAACTTACTTCTGTGTAGGATTATGCTATGCTGTCTAGGCATTCATACAAAGTTAACCAGAATTAACCTGAACTTCACATTGACTATCCATTTAATATTGCTAGTATATTAAATGTCTGAGTTGTGGATTGTGGTGTAGTGTTGGACAGAGATTTGGGAGATCTGGATTCTAGTTCCCACTATGGAAGCTCACTGGTGACTTTGGGCCAGTCACAGATTCTCAGTCCAGCCTACCTCACAGGGTTGTTGTTGCGAGGATAAAATGGAGAAGAGGGGGATTATGTACACTGCTTTAGGTTCCTTGGAGGAAAAATAGCAGGATATAAAATGTAAACTCTGTAATCTTTTAACTTGTAGTTAGATATTTTGATAGAGGTATAGTTAATACGAGTTTCTACTAAACCCTAACTGAGGCCATATTGTGGATGCTTATCACCAGTTCTCCCAATAGTGTACACATAAAATCTGCAAAAGGCTATTTCTGGAGCAAAACCTTTAGTTTATATTACATCTCAAGTGTTACAATGTTTTAAAGAGAGACACTCTTCCTTTCTTAATATTAATGAAATCACACTGAAAAGGCTGAGAAAAGATTGCTACAGTGGCTCAATCATTCTTTCTCTCTTCTTTCTCCACCTTTACCTGGGAATAAGTCCTATTAAACTCAGTGAGCTTGCTTCTGGTTAGGCCACAATCCTATACATGTTGGCTGTGGAATGCTGGGAGTTGTAGGATTTGTTTTCTGGCTAGAGGATTGCACCTGTTGTGTACCTTTCTAATTTTTCCTTACCACATATTTCCCATTTTCTGTTTAGTCTAGCACTGGTGTACCCCCTCCTAACCACAGTGTTCTTTAGCTATTTTTTTCTAATCTAGGACCTGTTTTCTTTAGAAAAATGGAAAATAATAGATTTTATTTTCTGTTGATGTACAGCAACTAAAAATACATGTTAATTTCAGATACATTGGATGTTTCACTTATTCTTTATTTCAGTGATTCTAACATTAACATATTATTTAGAACAGGTTTGTCATAATTATGAGCTGTAGAAGCAGACGTGACCAAGGCCATGTTCAGGTGGGCACACCCCCTTGGGGGCTGAGCATGTTGATATGCACACCCCCTTGGGGGCTGGGCATGTTTGTGGCCACGCCCCCTCGAGGGCGGCCATGTTGTCCTCCTTTTTGGTTTTCAAATTATGGTCACCCTAGCAGGGGCCCTGCCCTCTTTTGTATCTGGTCACTCTAGTATAGTGCCTGCAACTTTAATTGTTGTGATGAAGAGGGGATTTCACCATGTCCTAATTGCATACAAATGACGCCGGCTGAAATTCCCTTTTCTCTGCAACTGTTAAAGTTACATGAGCTAGGGTGACCATATTTTGGAAACCAAAAAGGAGGACAAGATGGCCGCCCCCAAGGGGGCGTGGCCTTGGTTACATGTCTAATTTCATACCTCACAATTAAGACAAATATGTTCTACACAATACGTTAATGTTAAACTTACTGAAATAAAGAACAAGTAAGACAGTCAATGTATCAGAAATTTACACTTTCTTTTTGGCATTCTGAATGCTTTTCTACGAAGTTTTTACTAAATTATAGACCAGAACAGAATCTAAAAGACAATAAAGTAAGATATCATTGCGCATCTACTACAGTTAAACCACCTTACTGTTGTGAAATGCAGTCAGTTGGGAAAAAAGGGAAAAGAAGGGGCAGGAGTACATCACCACTTTCCATGTTTATCTTACAAACACATCCCTTAAAAACAGAAGTGGCATATGGAGATTCTCTGATGTAAGTTATGGATGACGAAGACTGTAACTTTTAAGCATAGTCCACAGTGAACTAGGATTTCTCAGCTAAAAAAATAACTAACATCAGAGAATCACCATGCCAGTTTCCCAATCCACGCATCACACAATTGACAACGCAATTCTTCCAAACATCCCACCTCCCTTTGTAGCTGAGATATCATAGTTCACTGTGGACTATGCTTAAAAACCAATGGTGCTGCTGATGGTGAGGAATCCACCTACCTAAGGCAAAAATAAAAATTCATTCACACACATACACACCCAAGGTAAAATATTAATAATAATTAATAATAGTAATAATAATCCACACATACCTCACACATGCTTACCACAGGCAAAATAATAATAATAATTAAATCCTCACCCCCTGCACACTCATCCAAAGTGGAAAAAACCCACACCCTCTCCAAAACAATTTAAAAAAAACCTCCCCCTATACACCAAAGGCAAAATGATAATAATGATAATAATCCATAGCCAGCTACCCAATAACATTCATCAACATAATAAATCTACACACAGACATGCACACCCCCCCAAGGCAAAACATAAAATCATATAAACAATACAACATCTACCCACATACTCACCCAAGGCATAATAACAACAATAAAAATAACAAGAATACAAATCCACACACTCACATGGGCAAAACCAACCAAACACCTATACACATTCAACCAAGGACTGCCCGCTCCCTGTCCCCCGCCCGCTGCACACCTGCTCTGCACCCCTGCCCACCCTGCAGGACCTCCACCTGCCTGCATCACGTACCGCTCGCCTCCCGCCCGCCCATGCCATGCGCCCTGCTGCCCACGCCACATCATTCGCACCGCTTGATGCCCATGCCGCGCCCACCCACCCAGCACCACGTGCCCCACGCCCAGCACCTCGCGACCCACCACAAGCGTTCCGCACCCTTTGCACCACTTGCAGCCCATGCCGCACCGCCCACACCCGCCCATTACCACGTGCCCCGCACACACTTACCCCTTCATCATGGCCTGCGCTGCTACTACTGCCTTCACCATCTGGTTGTTCTCCCACAAGTCTCCCGAGAGCAGGACAAGACAGGGAGAGAGTTGGGAGGTATGACGTCCAAACTAAAGGGCCGGATCGCCGAGAGAGAGGGGGGGCAGAAAAAGAGCTCTTTCACCCCACCCCACCCCAGCCCTCCTTCTCCATGATCCAGACCTTTAGCAAAATAAAGGGCTGGATCGCGGAGAGGGAAGCGGGGGGGGGGAGAAAGAGAGCTCTTTCACCCCCCCCCCCAGCCCTCCTTCTCCATGATCTAGATCTTTAGCAAAATAAAGGGCTGGATCACGGAGAGGGAAGGTGGGGGGGAGAAAGAGAGCTCTTTCACCCCCCCCCAGCCCTCCTTCTCCATGATCCAGACCTTTAGCAAAATAAAGGGCTGGATCACGGAGAGGGAAGGTGAGGGGGGAGAAAGAGAGCTCTTTCACCCCCCCCCCCAGCCCTCCTTTTCCATGATCTAGACCTTTAGCAAAATAAAGGGCTGGATCACGGAGAGGGAAGGTGGGGGGGGAGAAAGAGAGCTCTTTCACCCCCCCAGCCCTCCTTCTCCATGATCCAGACCTTTAGCAAAATAAAGGGCTGGATCATGGAGAGGGAAGGTGGGGGGGAGAAAGAGAGCTCTTTCACACACACCCCAGCCCTCCTTCTCCATGATCCAGACATTTAGCAAAATAAAGAGCCGGATCGCGGAGATGGGGGGAGAAAGTGAGCTCTTTCGCCCCACACCCTCCCTCTCCACGATACCGCCCTTTAGAACAACGTGTGCCTGCACTTCCAGGTACGTGTCATCCAGCCTTTTCCCCGCACCGGTGCTTTCCTTGGCCTGCGTGATCACGCTGGCCAAGAACAAGCCCCGGATGATGGGAGGAGCTGTATAACGCATACGCAGAAGTACGGCACGCGTCGTTCTAGCCCCTTCCCAGCACCAATCAGGGGCTGTTCTTGGCCTACACTATCAAAGAACAGGCTCCAGATGGCGCAGGGATCTGCCTAATTCCCGGACTTCCCAGGAAATCAGCTGATTTCCCCCCCCCGGACGCCATTTTGGCACCCCGTTTCCGGACTTGTCCGGAGGAAAGAGGACATCTGGTCACCCTACATGAGCCCTGTCCTCCTTTTCATATGGTCAGCCTACTATATGATAAATATCTCAGTATTGAAAAAAACCTAACTTTGTGAGTTTGGGCATGTCCACTTTAGCAGGATATGAGCAGTTATGTAGCAATTAAGGAAAGTGTCTTTTCATTACAGATCAGCTTGAACTGAGATACTTGCTTAACTTATGAAAACATACTAGACAATATCATATTATACAGACTAGACTAGGTCTCGCAAAGAATTGGCATTTGGTGGCTGTAAATACTTTTATTATTTGGTTTGTTTCTGGTTAATATAATGCTTTGCAGCATCAGCAAGATAAATTATAATAAAAAGTTTGAGAGCCTATCTACACTACTGCTTTAAAATGGTTTAAAATGGTTTATACCAGTTTTGAGAACTGTTGGGGCCCAGGACACACTCCATATACAGTTTTTAAAACGTTTTTAAAGTGTTTTATCCTGCGTGTGTAGATAGGCTCTGAGTCACACTTAACAAGGTAACATTTTATCCTATGTTTGCCCATAGGATAAAATCTATGGGCTAACCTATGGGATAAAACCTTCCTAAAATCAACAGTCTTCAACATTAGCAGTGTAGTCAGGGTACTGAGATTCTGTTTGCCTGATACACTTTCATAGAACCCAGCAATTATTATCATTTTGTGCATGAGCTAAAGAGCACAATCCTATGCACTTCTACACAGAAGTAAATCCCATGGATGTAAGTATTCATAGAGTTTGGGCATAACTCATATTAAGCCCCAACTAGAAGACGTCTCTCATGCAAGGTGAAAGGGCTGAAATCAATTAAATATATTATAGAATTAGCTTAGCCTTTGTTGGAATGTTCCTCCAAATTTTGTCTACAGCAGATTTCAAGGTACATTTGGAAACTTCAGCTCAGACAAACAGCTGAGGGAATCAAAAAGAGTTTTGATAAGATTAACAAAAACATTATCGGGGAGGTTCTGCAGATTTCTAAATTGCTAGTGTTTCACTTGAAGCAGAGGTGAGGAAAGACTATAGCCTGAGGGCCAAATTCAATCTTCAGAGAATTTCTCAGGGGCCACATTCCAGTGGTGGGTGGGGGCTGAAGGCAAAGAGGGATGGCAGAGCCCAAGGCAAAAGGGGGTGGAGCCAACAAAATTACCAACTCCTCACTCAGACCTGCCTGGCACCAGCACTCTCATCCTTTCAGCCCTCTGCTCCCAGACATTTAATGGTGTTTAGTGGCACATGACGGGACATTCATGCCAGTCATCTAAACAGGCCTAGTATTTTATTGAAACTGTTTTTAGCATACTAAATTGTTTAAAATTTTGTATATGTATATTTTATGCTGTCTTTCAACTAAAAGGGAGAGTTTCCCGTGGAGTCCAAGAGCTACTTTAGCTCAGGAATGATCTTTCTCAAGAAGACTTTGGTGTGTGACTAGTTTGATAGACAGCCTCTCAACTGCTTGCAACTCCGCCTGCTTGACCCTGCGGCAGACTCTGGGATCTGTCCCCTCCGACGTCCCCTCCACCTCTGACAGAAGCTGAATTCCCAGGGACCAGGGGAGGATGGGCTCTGAGTCATTGGCATTCTCTCTGTTAAGCTCCTGAGAAGATTCCCCCCTTGACTCCTGAAGAATTTTGGAGGATCTCTTCCCCACTTCCTGTCTTGACTGGTAAATTTCTAGTCCTCCTCCTCCTCCTCCTCCTTCTCCTCCTCTTCCTTCAATTCTGATTTGGATTGACCTCCTGAACCCCCTCCCACCACACTAGGGAGAACATCCCTGATCCTGACTAGGGATGTGCACTGGATCGGACCCGATCCACGATCCGAGTCCGGTCCAGTGGGAAATCGGATAAATTATCCGATTTCCGATCTGACAGTTGGATCGGCCGATCCAATCCGAACCGGTCCGAAAAGGCTCCGAACCGGTTCGGCGGATCGGCGGATCGGCGGATCGGCGGGCGCCCACTGGCGCCCACCGCCGCTTCCATTGGCGGGCGCCAGCGGGCGCCCGCCGATGAAAGTGGACAGCGGGGGGGGTAGGAAGGGGGGCGCTTACCTTCCCGGCCCGGCCGCTCCTGTCCGGCGGCGGCAGCTACTACCAGCGGGCTCCGCGGCCTGTTCCAGGGTGGCGCGCCGGGTGATGTCATCACCCGGCGCGCTACTCTAGAGCAGGCCGCGGAGCCCGCTGGTAGTAGCCGCCGGCCCCGGACGGGAGCGGACGGGCCGAGAAGGTAAGCAGGGGGTGCATGGAGGGGAGGAGGGGGCGCGCGGAGGGGGGGAGGGGGGCCCTTACCTTCCCGGCCCGTTCGCTCCCGTCCGGGGCCGGCGGCTACTACCAGCGGGCTCCGCGGCCTACTCCAGGGTGGCGCACTGGGTGATGTCATCACCCGGCGCGCTACTCTAGAGCAGGCCGCGGAGCCCGCTGGTAGTAGCCGCCGGCCCCGGACGGGAGCGGACGGGCCGAGAAGGTAAGCAGGGGGTGCGTGGAGGGGAGGAGGGGGCGCGCGGAGGGGGGGAGGGGGGCCCTTACCTTCCCGGCCCGTTCGCTCCCGTCCAGGGCTGGCGGCTACTACCAGCGGGCTCCGCGGACTACTCCAGGGTGGCGCGCCGGGTGATGTCATCACCCGGCGCGCTACTCTAGAGCAGGCCGCGGAGCCCGCTGGTAGTAGCCGCCGGCCCCGGACGGGAGCGGACGGGCCGAGAAGGTAAGCAGGGGGTGCGTGGAGGGGAGGAGGGGGCGCGCGGAGGGGGGGAGGGGGGCCCTTACCTTCCCGGCCCGTTCGCTCCCGTCCGGGGCCGGCGGCTACTACCAGCGGGCTCCGCGGCCTACTCCAGGGTGGCGCGCCGGGTGATGTCATCACCCGGCGCGCTACTCTAGAGCAGGCCGCGGAGCCCGCTGGTAGTAGCCGCCGGCCCCGGATGGGAGTGGACGGGCCGAGAAGGTAAGCAGGGGGTGCGTGGAGGGGAGGAGGGGGCGCGCGGAGGGGGGGAGGGGGCCCTTACCTTGCCGGCCCGGCCGCTCCCGTCCGGCGCCGGCGACTACTACCAGCAGGCTCCGCGGCCTACTCCAGAGTGGCGCGCCGGGTGATGTCATCACCCGGCGCGCTACTCGAGAGTAGGCCGCGGAGCCCGCTGGTAGTAGCTGCCGGCGCCGGACGGGAGCGGACGGGCCAAGAAGGTAAGCAGTGGCGGGGAAGGGGGCTTACCTCCCCCCCGGAGCCGTCCGCTTCTATCCGCTGGCGCCCGCGGGCGCCAGCGGATGGAAGCGGACGGCCCCAGGGTGGGTAGGGAGCGCGGGGGAGGGGGCTTACCTGCCGGGGCCGTCCACAGCAGACGGCCCCGGGGGGGGAGGGAGTTAGGCCCCCCCTCACCCACCCGCCGCCATTTTTTCCTCATAGACTTGCATTGCAATGCAAGTCTATGGGGAAAAAAATGGCGGCCGATCCAAAAATTTACGATTTTTGGGTCGGGATCGGACTCGATCCGGTCCGGGGGGCCTCCGATTTTGTCCGAACCGGTCCGGGACAAAATTGGAGGTCCCGATCCGGGTCCCGATCCGATCCGGGGGGTCCGTGCACACCCCTAATCCTGACACTAGAGCATTCTTCTTCTTTTTTTCTAGTTAGAACATAAAAGGAGCCCTGCTGAATCAGGCAAAAGGTCCCACCAGTCCAGCACTCTGTTCACGCAGTGGCCAGCAGTCAACTGAGAACCCACAAGCAGGGCACAAGTGCAACAGCACTCTCCTACCCATGTTTCCCAGCAATGGTTATACATAGGCTTACTTCCTCTGCTATTAGAGGCAGTAAGCCTATGTACAGGTTTTTTTCCTGAGGGTCTGGGGCCCTCCAGAGAGCACTTGGTGACACCTGTAGCCCATGGGCCACTCTTTGTGAACCCCTGCAATAGATAATTGTAGCAAATGCAAGAAAGAAAAAGCCTTAAATCGTGCAGATTTTTGTTTTCACTGCAAGAACTCTGCAATAGCAAAAGAAGGGGGGAAAGAGGGGGGGAGACACTTTATGCATCTCTTAACGGCCTATTGTGATTGCTGTGGCACTACCAACAAGGTAGAAAAACAATCAGGAATTATACAAGACATAAAAAGTGAAACCTTGTTATATATAAAAAGGATCTCTGCTGCCTCCATGCATTTGCAGAGAGTGTTAAGAGCAGTTTTTTGTGCCACTTGAAATAAATGCCTGCCAATAAACCTGCTCTGTTTCTTTCCCATTTGAGATTAACATTTATAGCCAAATGTGGAATGCAGTGTTTGTCTGACTGATATCAGATGCTTGTTTTTTCCCCTCATACTTCAACCAACGTCTCACCTGCCAAAGCTAGGGCCACTCTGTGCTGCCGTTTCACTATTCACAAAGGTAAGTATCACTAGGGAGGAGAAAAGAATATTAAAACTAGTGTTTCATTACAAACTGCAGCAAAGATGAATATGAAGTATAAAGCCTCAGCAAACCATTTCAGAATGCAGAACGTCTCACAACGAGCACGCTCAGTATGAGAAACCAATAATACAACTGTGGTTGAGAAAATTTAGATGGGATCAACACTGACATGAACATACCAAATATAACAAAAGTGATGTTTGCAGTTTCTCTGCTTTTTAAATGTACAGCAATATGAAGAGGAATGATACTATTAATATCTAACATTATGTACCAACTTCACATGGCATTCACTCTATAAAAGGATATTACAATGGATATTGCATACTCATCTTGGTTGGGGAATTGCTACCTTGCGGTGACTACCTTTACAATAGGTTTACATTTCTGAGTCAACTGCCCATACCTGCCTATGCATTGTTTGTCCCATAAGGTTGTTTACCTCTCTGGGCCTTCTTCAATTCTAGTTGCTACTCCTGCCCTAAGACTATAGAAATTTCCAACCCTCCCAAACAGATGCTTTTTTGAAAGTTTTCCCCAGAGAAAACTGGAGAATACGTTACTTCCCTTCCCAGAAGCAGCTAGAGTCCTTGCAAGCATTCTGTTGTTGCCGTTTCATTTCCTTAGCTACTAGAAAATGTTCATGATCTTTCCACGACATCACAGAAGCTCATCCAATTGGTGACTTTACTACTTCCACTACAAAATAGGTCTCCTCTACTGACACAATCAATTAGGTGTTTATCCTGGAAATGACCTTTCCCCCTAGGCATTACTGAGAAAGGAAAGACTGGAAAGGATGTACAGATCTGCTAATCTTGGTCTCACTGAAATTTTCAATATTTTTAGGTCAAGCTCATTCCATCCCATTTCTTCACAAAAGAAATTCTTCTTCAAAAAAGAACCTGTACATTTTTCCATAATGTACTCATTTTTGTGTTCATTTCTAAACATATGCATTTTTGGACACATGCACTCTTGACTAAAGTGTGTTTGTACACATTTGTGAAAAGTACACATTTTTCTTTTACAAATATATGCATGTTGTCAAACACCTTTTTGCAGAATGCATCCCAAGCTCATAAATATATGGCTTTCCAACCATAAATTGCATTCAGGTCCACATTTGTGTTTGGGTATATCCGTAAAAAAAAAAAATTTTAAAACTAAGTAGAGCATAAAAGTATTATGCTCACTCAGGTTGGTGGGCTAACTAAGCCAGGTAGAGGAAAAACTTCCCTACCTTGATGAGATCACTCCTCTCTGCATCTCATTAGACATTATATAGAATAATTAAATGGGGCAGGGATGGGGCAAATCTCGCATATCCCTAAGCATATTGAGTAAGTAAGACTTGAAAAAATGCCATGATTGGGACCCAAAACATAACAAATGAAATGAAAACAGCAGAGAACACCCTAGAAACCAGCAACAGACAATGGCTTTGATCCAAATCCACCCCTTGAGGTCAACCAGTGAGCCCTTCTGAGCATGTTCTTTCTCTTTTTTCTTTGCTGATTTCACTGCCTTTTCTCAGCTGCAGCCACTTCTACTCCACCAAACAAAAAAAGAAAAAGCCACTCCAGGGACTTCCCTGTACTTTGGGGAGGTGCTTCCTGTCCTGTAGGCATTGCCATTGGAAAGAACAGAAAAGTTCTCTTGTGTAGGCAATACTTTACCCTTTCTTAAATCCAATTCAATATTTAATGCCAAGAAATCTGAGTTCTACAATATATAGATATATAAATAATGCAAACTAGGTACATTTAAATAAATCTGTGTGATTTTTCATAATTCTGTTTGTGCTAGTCATGAAGAGGAAGAAAATAAATGTGCAGAAGTTCTATGCTGTAACCCTTGGAAACCTTGCTCAAACTAGAGTTGCCAACCAACCAGAAAAACAACAAGAACAGCCTGGACTATCATCATCATCATCATCATCATCCCCCTATTTATAGTGTTCAAGCTGTAAGTGCCCTTGCTTATGTAGACAAAATGGCACCATCCATGCACATGAAGGAGTATCAGCAAGCTTGGGGGGGGGGGACATAATGTTTGCAAAGGTACAAAAAAATTAGGAAAAAAGAACCCAAAGGAAACTACAAAAACAGCCCATCAAGAACAAAATGTGCTCAGCAGACACTGAACTGTCTGAATATGGGGCAGAAAGGGGAGTAGGAGAGAAACCTGCAGCAATTAACTTCATATGGTTTTAGAAAGATAAAATATTAGTAATGCACCAGGTACTGTCTGTCACATGAACTTTATAATGCTCCAACCCTATATTGTATTGCATTATTTATGGCAAAACCTTCTGACCTTCTCCATAGAAATGCAACATTTTCATTACATTCATCATATATTCATAGCCTGTATTACATGGAAGACGTGCCCCTTTCTGCTCATAAATGTTGCATCATATTTGGGTCAAACCTTTCAATACTTACTGAAACCAGAGACCCATTAAAAACAAAAGCCTCTTTTGTCTCTGTAATAAATGTGGGATCAAGACCATCGCATAGGATGTAACTGCTGCAGATATCATAACAAATCCAGTCAGCTAGTCATATATTTTCAATATAATTCAGGTTTGTTTCATTTGAATCATTTCTATAGCGAGAGGCTTGGGTTGCATATTTCAGCAGGGTCAAGAAGTTAAACTCGTTTTTCCCATCCTAATGGAAACTAAATTAGTCCAATACATTCTTAATTTTCTACTTAATGGTGTGTAATAATTCTGTCCTCTTCAAGTATATGACAAAGAACAATGCCAACTATTTAATGACAAACATCTCAATCAGACATCTGTCTTACATCAGAATTCCTTTTGTATACCGAGGAAGACGTTAATAAAGGAAAGGAAGAAAACAGTTAAAATCAATGCCTATCTAATTTTGAAAAACTATTGAAATCTCTCCATGCTTTGATACTTTATGCATTAAGTCACTCTAAACGATTGCTGTGCTTTGTGAGAAGTTTCAAGGACACAGTGAAGGAGAATTAAATTGCCAACTAATGTTACAGCTTGTTCTTATATTTACATTTATTTTGAATGGAGATAATTTATTTGGCGGATGAGGGAGTGGGTAGAGAAGAAAATCATGCATCACAGAAATGCAGATTCTGAAGCATTTGTCCTTTATATAATGACCGGACATGGTCAAACAAAGTTCACAACTTTTTATCTTCATCCAAGCTCTGCCATGGTATTTTGGATACTTTAAGTGCTCCATGTTGGTAAAATGTGGCCCATGAAGTTTCATTTGCAATTAAAAAAACAGCGGGGGAAATAATCCTTGAAAGGAATGATATCTCAACTGTACCACAATTTGATTCTCTCACATTTTCCCAGATACCGAAGTAGTGAAAATCATAAGAAAGAACATGCAGAGGTTATAACCTCTGTACAGAAGCTCAGGGAGTCAAAACTCATGTCATCATGGTCCACAATCTTACTTAGGTTCTCTTCAGATTTCATGCAACAAATCCTTCAGTGAAGCTCTGACTCAGAAATGAGACTGAAAATATTCTGCAGTCATGGCTGAGGAGTCACCATAGAAAAATGCCAGTCACAATCTTTTCCAATGGGGCAACTTGCTATACGTTTGGAATTCTCAAATGTGACTTTAGAGGCAAGAGGTTAATATGTTAAAACCTACAAAGATGTTCAGTTTGGACTTCTAATTTTGATATAATAACCCAAGATATTGTATAAGACTATGTACTCTGCAGAATGAGAAAGAAAGGGTTTAGATATAGAAAAATTGAATGTATATATACTTGTTATTCAACCAAATGCTCCTAACCCTCAGCATATAATAATAATTAGGCAGGAAACACTCCTGCCTTTTATATTCTGCTTTCATACCGCTTTCAAGGTGCAATATCCTGCTTGGTGTAGATGAGGCCGGAGTGTTGCCCTGTTAAAATGGAGGGCTATAATGTCAAGCTAGCTAAACTTTAGCGTTATATCATTAGAAATGGACCTGTTCAAGTGACACAATAAGCCATGGTTAGGCTGCTAACCCTTTTGCAGTAAATGGTTAGTGAGCACGTTTAAACCGTGGTTATGTAGCCACCATGATTGGGAATGGTTCACATGACATGCTAAGTCATGGTTCACATAACATGCTAAGTCATAATGTTTGCTCAAAATACTTAACCACTGTGGCTAAGTGTGTCATCTGAATAGGGTCAATATGTGTCGTTAGCATTTGGGGATGCTTCCTAATAATACAGCTCAGTAATTTCGGCATAGTTTCTTAGAGGCCAAGCAATTGGTTTGGTTTAGTTTAGTTTAGTTTCACTTTCCTTTCTGTTTGATAGTTAATAAACAGTTATTCCCCTTGTCAAATTGTGGAAGTTATTGATTAAAGACATCAGTGACCAGATACAAAAGACGGCAGGGCTCCTGCAGCTTTAACCGTTGTGATGAAGAGGGAATTTTATTAGGTTCTGCATGCATACAAATGGTGAGAAAAAAGGGGGGAAAGCACCAATTTAAGTAGGCACAAAAGAGAGATGAGCTCTGGTGCTGTAAATATTCCTGTTTCTTTTTTAAAAACAAACAAAACAATGTTCTGTATTTATTAAGAGAATTTTTTTATTTTGTAATCTATCCACAATGCTCAACAACGTTTTGGAAATATACCCTTCACCAGGAGCTGATATAGGTCTTTTTCTGTTTGTGTGTCCTTCACCAAAGCTTAGTCCTTCTAGTGCTCACATGTCCTGAAAAGTTGGAAACCCCTGCTTTAACAAAACAGGTCTTGCAAGTTGTTGAAACAATGTGAAACCCTGCAAAACCTCTTCAGCAGAAGCAAATATGGGAGGAATGTACATAACACAAACACCAATCTCTCACACTGCCTACATATCCCGGGGAGGGGTGGGGGGAATAACACCCAGATTGCCTGTCTTCAGGCATTGACTTCAAAGACAGATATAAATATGCTTAATGCTTGGCACGTACATTCATTTTTACAGGGATTGTGACCTATGTGGCTTGCTGAGGAAACAGAAAATGTTGGCAGAGGTTGAGAACTGCTGAAGAATTAACAATGTTACTCATATATTCTACTATTTTCCTGTCCCTCTGCTTTTCCATATTAAGACAGTTTCAACAGGGGGGGCATTAGGAAGGACAGGGACACCCTCCCCCTCCTCTTTACTTTAGACCAAATATTATTATTCCCCGGGACAGACTCTCCATTGGGTCAACACTAAGGCTGCCTCTACAAGAGGCATTTAAAGCTCTTTCAAGGCACATTAAAAAATTTACCTCTACAAGAACGGATCGTAAATCGGGCGTAGAGGCGCGTTTTCTCTCTGATTATGCGCATTATCGAATGCGTGTTAAATAGCGAGTTTTATTTTGCTCCAGCCGTTAAAGCGCATTTTGACTATGTGAACTAGCGATTCTCCGCATGTCAACAGTTTAAATCGTGTTTCGGTCGTCCAGTAATGTGCTTTGCCACCTCTCGTACAGAGTTATTAGGCGTAAATGCGCTTCTGTGAATATGCGCATAATCGCCTAACCAGGCGTAAAGGCGAATTCTTGTAGATGAGGCCTAAGTGGCTTAAACACAGGTCACTGTTTCACCTGTCCTGATAATACTGCCATGTTCGTTATGAGGCAAAAAAGTAACCACAACTAATTCTTTAACAATACATTCCTTTTTGCAGTGTCATCAAGCATCAGGCTTTGGAAATTTGCTGTGAATCTTGTCACCCATGTTGAAAGACTTCAGCCTCTCTCAGTCCCACCATCATCACAGGCATGCCTGGTGGGAATGTGTGAGAGGGCCTTTTGGGTGGCTGCCCCGGGTCTCTGGAATTCCCTTCCCAGGGAAGCTAGACTGGCACCCTCCTTGGTGTGCTTCTGGAGGCAGGCTAAAACTTTTTTGTTCTGGCTGGCCTTTGGGGAATAATCTGGACCTCTGTTTATGTGCTGTTTATATATTGGATTTTTAAAAAATATATTCATATTTTAAATGTTCTTAAATGTTTTAAATGTTTCAATATTGTAGCATGTTTAATTATATATTTTTTAATTTGTGTATATCTCTGTTTTAACTGTACATGTTTTAATTTGTAAAGTCACCTTGAGTTCCAGTACTTGGAAAAAGGTGGGATAATAATAATAATAATAATAATTTGTGCTGGATTCAGAAGACAGAGATTTTTTGAGGGGGAAATGGTAGTTTGTGCATGTAATTAACTCTTACCCTACCAGCTGCTTTCCTTCATATGTGGTTCCAACCATGCTTGTATTCTGAAACTTCTCAGGGGGTAAATTATCTTGGGGAGGTAGGGTAAGGAGAGAAAAGAAAGCCAACGTTAAAGAAGAAGAATAGCAGGTGCCGAAAATGTTAAGCACTCCCTCCTCTCCTGGCCACTCATCAACTGAAAAATTACCCCCTCAACTCCGATTTGCAGCACAGTGGCCCATATTGGCTTCCTTATGCATATGGAACATATAGGAGCAATAGAGCTCTTCAATTTGGGTAGAATGGATGTGTATGTAAGGTGACAATATGAAAAGGAGGACAGGGCTCTTGTATCTTTAACAGTTGTATAGAAAAGGGAATTTCAGCAGGTGCCATTTGTATGCCTGCAGCACCAGGTGAAATTCCCTCTTCATCACAGCAGTTAAAGCTGTAGGAGCCCTGCCCTCTTTTGTATCTGGTCACTCTTAACTGTTACGATGAAGAGGCAATTTCACCAGGTGCTGCATGCATGCAAATAACGCCTGCTGAAATTCCCTTTTCTACACAACTGTGAAAGATACAGGAGCTATACTGTCCTCCTTACTATATGGTTACCCTATGCATAAGGGCAAATGCAGCAGCACAGCAACAGGCTCCAACTCTGGCCCGTGCCTATTTGAAGGTCAGAAAAGATGATTAAGCAAATGCATTTAGGGTGAAGCCACCACAAGGCCATTCCCCCCTCTCCCACCTATGAATTCATTTTTTTACCCAGATTGAATGCCTTGAAATTGCTATTATTTGCCCTGTAGGGAATCTGTTAAACTGCTGCCTTCGTACATCCCCATCCCTGCTTTTTCTGGAGATTTTCTTCCCTGCTTCATACCTTTTGACATCTCTCCATGCCTGAGGACCATAAATTCTACTGTAGATCAAAAATTAATCAAAGAGTATTCTCAGGGAGGCATCCTCTATTTGACTTTGGATGAATGATTCAGGGATGGCCAGCAAGGATGTAAGAGGGAGTGTGTGGAGGGGAGGAACCAGAGAGAGAAATATCTCATTTTTAAAATAAGTGATGAATGGTCAAAATAATTGTTATGGAAAACATTCCAAAAGATATTTACAGGGCACGATTTTTCTGGCCATTCCCATTAACGGGACTCAAACCAAAATCAATTAAAATGTGGGAGAACGACCAAAAACATACAGTATATCATATATTTTAAAAAAGCCTACAGAGATTTATTTTAAAGGCCTTTTCGTTAAAGATAAAGTCACCTTTAATTGAAGCATCACAGTTTAGTGTATTTGATATCCACATTTTAATATAGAATGTCACCTTTAAAAATGAAGGCTATTATAGTTGGCTATGAAACTGAAAAATGCAGGGAGCCAGATTGCTCACAGAGAGGGTAAGGCCTGGAACCTATCAGACCTCTCTTACGATTAGGGTGAGCATATGGAAAGGAGGACAGTATAGCTCCTGTATCTTTAACAGTTGTGTAGAAAAGGGAATTTCAGCAGGTGTCATCTGTATGCATGTAGCACCTGGTGAAATTCCCTCTTCATCATAGCAGTTAAAGCTGTAGGAGCCCTGCCCTCTTTAGTATCTGGTCACTCTTAACTGTTGTCTTTTGTCCTCTTCTTTTGTGATGCTCCTGAAAGCGTATCTTGCTTTGCCTTGGTTCTTAATTCTGTGGCTCTGAAAGGCCCATCAGCATTTGTATCTTATCCCAAGCCGAAGTTATAGGAAGCAAAAGAACCCCCAGGTTGAATCAGCAGAGCTTTGCAAGGCTATTGGTTAATGAAGTCGTTAACAGAATAGTCCAATTCTCATGCCATGTGCACACCAGGTTGTTGCTATTTGTATGGAACTGTAGCTTACTTATTACATTTCATTGACAAATGTTCCAAATCGATTCTTTCAAAAGAAAGGTGCTACATTTATTTTGACAATTTTATGATGCAAATCTGATTCCAAAACTAAGATACATTTATTAATTTGTTTATTATATTTTCATTCCAGCTTCCTCTAAGATATTCAGAGCAACATAAAAGCATGTGTGTACACACAAACACTGCATTCTAACCTCACAGGGAACCTGTGGGGTAGGGTACACTGAGAGATGATGCCAGGCCTAGGGCTGCCCAGTGAGACTCATGGCTGAGTGAGGATTTGAACACAGGCCAAGCCTTACATTCCAACCACTACATCACACTGATTTTCAATTTGTTGCTATGAGATACTCAAAACTACAGCCTTCTCCCCCATCCCTTAAGAAAAAATGTATAACTAGAGGAGCACAAAATTTTAATCTAGCATATTATGTCTTCAACCAAGGGTGCCACTGCACACTATTTTTACTGATATTCTTTGCTCTCCATGAAAGCATTCTTTCTTTCGTTGATCAACGCTTGCAAATTTTGCTGGATTAAAAAGAATTTCATATTCTAGGGTAATTTATTTTGCTGGCTGAAATTGTCGTATAATCAGACATTTTAAAAATCCTCTACCCATCCAGAAGCTATAAATACTTATATATATATATATATATATATATATATACACTTGCCAAGGCCTATCATGTGATATTTATGTATATTTCTCTCCTTCATTTAATGCTGCCTTTTTCTAGGTTTCACAAATTGGCTTAAACAAAGGGAAAAAACATCAAGCCTGTCAATTTGTGCTGATCTACCCTTCTAAAGCTCCAGCAGACTCCTGATTTTTTTATATCTGCCAGGATTTATATAATTCACCTCCACAGTTTCCTGTGTGTAGAGCCACACAATCCAATGCATATTTACAAGGAAAGAAGCCCCACTGAGTTCAGTGAGGTTACTTCCAAATAAGTGTGCATCGGATTGCTTGCAAAGGGGAAGGACAAATACTTACATTTTATGCCATCAAACTACACTCACCAATTTTTAGTTTTCTTAGCATTCCGTATGGCTATGTATTCAGTAGTTAAAAAACAATGTATCCATTTGAACAGCATTGTTTTTGCACATCTAGAACTTGAATGAAAACATTGTTTGTTTTACATCTTCTGGGCAGCTGAATGTTGGGGGGAAAGGGAAGCTATAGAGCCTTTCTACACCAGACATTTATTGTGTGTTCATGATTTCTCACTCATGGTAAGTCGCGGTTGTTTTACACAATGTCATAATCCTCCAAGGCCTCTCCCATGCTTTGCAATCTGTGATGTTCTACTGTTTGTGGTTGTAAATATATTGCAAAATTTATTGTTTGTGATATGCATTTGTTTATATCTTTAAACAGAGTTAAGAACAATAACAGATAAAGTAAATAACTAGGCCGAAATGTACTTACTGTTTGTGGCTATAGGTCTTGGTAAGTATAGAGTGATTGGCAGGTTGTGGGGGAGTGCCTGGATTGGCTGGCTGTGGGCCCGAATGGAAAGTGAGTGTTGATTGGCTGGTTAGTTGGAGTGCCTGGATTAGGTGGCTGCATAAGAGTGGGAGGAGCTAGAGAGCAAGTAGAATGTATATATGTGTCTGACAGAGAGAGCTGACAGGGTTGATTGGGGGGAGGTTTGAGAGAAGAGAGAGAGAGAATCTGAAGCAGGATTATTAGTTGAGAAGAGTGTTTGATTGAGAGATTGAGATAAGATTTTAGAGCATAGATTAAATAAAGAACAGTTTATAAATGTATAAGAGTTCTGACTTAAACCAATAAGCATTGAAACCTTGTAACTGATACACAATTGAACTGAAGTAACCTTTAAGCTTGTTGAAACGCAATTTCCTATTAATAAATTCTTGTTAATTCCATCTTCTGGTGTGGTCTGTGGGTGTACCTGAGGAAGGTACTGGTGGCAGTGTTATAAAGAAGTTATCTGGAGGCCAGGTTGCTGGGCTGTGGGGCTGTGGGGCTTAAATAATAAAGGCGAGACAGGGGCAGCAGCAGCAAGTAGTCGAGGACAACCTCACACAACCATTATAGCATTTGTGTTTCTTTTTTTCCTTTTTCTAACAAGGAAAGCCTGGTATTCCTGTGAATGGTAGTACAAAACCCTGGTGTATTTGCGCAATTCCGCTATACCACAGCACCACTTAATGGTTGTAAAATGGAACGTATAGAAAGTAGGGATATGTATCATACATCTGATTAACGATAACAATACGATAGAAAAACCTCCAATAAATATCTGATCCGAAAATTTTCAGCCCGATTATATCAGTTTATCGGATTACCATATAAATAAACCTATAACTTCTGTATTTTAAATGTTAGAGGCTTGAAACTTGGTCACAGTGCTTATGGGGTATGCCTAAGTATGTGTATGAAATTTGAGATCAATCCCTCCAACCCTAGATTTTATATGAATTTATTAAAGATTGTTTAAGTTCTGACAGGTCAGAATGACAGCTTGCCACGTGCATTCATTCAGACCTGTCAAAAAGTTGCACAATATTTCAAAAATTCATATAAAATCAAGAGTTGGAGGGATCGATCTCAAATTTCATACACATACTTAGGCATACCCCATAAGCATTGTGATCAAGTTTCAAGCCTGTAACTTTGAAAACACAGAAATTATAGGCATTTTTTTCTTTAAAAAATCAGCTCTATAGGGCACAATAGGGCTGCAAATTAAATATCGAATTTTTGATAATTATCATGAAGATGATACAATTAACCTACGATATTATCGGATACGATATTTTTTTTGGTCCGAAATTCCAATAACGATAAAATACGTTATTTTCGGGCGTGCATATCCCTAATAGAAAGGCAGAGAAAGAAAAAGCCAGAGGGAAAAAAACATGTGTAAAGGAGCTGATCTTAATCCCACAAAGAATGTGGAAGGAGAAGCCTCAGTAAAGTTGCAGGTTAAAAGCCTCATGTAGAAAAACCCACAGTGTTGTGTCACAAGGTTTGTGGTGGGGTTTACACAGCATTTATGCCTTAGTCAAATCATATTGCCAGACTGATCTTTAGTCCATATATATACTAGTGTATATAGATGATGCTGAAAAGTGATCTCTAGTCTAGACAAATTTTGGTGGTCACTAAATTTTTATTATTTTCCTATGTTTTGAATAAAGTAACCAAATGCAAAGGAGGACCTGTACCTTAAAAATTACAACAGAGAGTGTGGCATTTTAAAATCTCCACGTGACAAGTTGCACCTTCTCGAATCATCTAATCTACACAACTATTTTAAGTACAAGAACCCCTGTATTCCTTTGTGCCTGGGCAGGATTTACGCTACTGCTTTATAACAGTTTATAAAGAGACTGACAACTGTTGGGGCCCAGGACGCATTCCATAGACCATTTGCAAACTGCTTTCAAAATGCCACATCCTGTTGGTGTATAACTGGTCACACTACACACAAAACGTAGGTCTTTCAGTGTATAACTGGTCACAATACACACAAAAACCCTTCAGAAAAAAAAAGAAACAAGCTATTCTAAACTCCTTGCCAATGGTAATGCCTACCTAGGAGAAACTGTTGGAGAATGTTGAGAGGCCACTTGCGCACAGCTCCCGTTAACACTTTTGGAAACTGAGGAAGTCTGTTCCCTCACCAACCAACACACAAATCCTGCCTTAGGACAAATGCACCCAGATATTTCCAGCTTGACTTGAATCCAGTACTTATCTTTGTTATAAATGGAATTATTGTATTGATTTTATTTCACCTGAACACTTCCATGAATTTAGTTAAATCTTCTAATAGATTTTATGGGTTTTTGTTGTTGTTGCTATTTTAAAGGAAAATTTATTCTATATCTTAGAACAAAATTAAAAATGAAACAATTCAACATTCAAGAGGAGCACGTGACTTTTTTTTGTAAATTGCCTCGAGTGTCCTTAGACAGAAAGGTGATAAATGCATTTTATAATGGTCCCTTTCAGAAGACACCTTAAACCATGGCTTTAACCACAGTGGTTAAGCCAGAAAGCCGGGCTGTGTTCAGAAGACACCTTAAACAATGGCATTAACCATGGTGAATAAGATTTTTTGCCTTGGTGACCATGGTTAAAGCTGTGGTTTAAGGTGTCTTCTCAACATCACCCGGCTTTCTGGCTTAACCAACTGTGGTTAATGCCATGGTTTAAAGTGTCTTCTGAACGGGGCCATTAAAGTAGGCTGACCAGATAAAATCCAGGTCAGGGCTCATGTAACTTTAACAGTTGTAGAGACAAGGAAATTTCAGCCAGTGTCATTTGTATGCAATTAGTTCCTGGTGAAATTCCCTCTTCATCACAACAGTTAAAGTTGCAGGCACTATACTAGAGTGACCATATACAAAAGAAGGCAGGGCCCCTGCAACTTTAACTGTTGTGATAAAGAGGGAATTTCACCAGGAACTAATTGCATACAAATTACATTGGCTGAAATTCCCTTTTCTCTACAACTGTTAAAGTTACATGAGCCCTGACCTGGATTTTATCTGGTCACCCTACATTAAAGGACAAATAAAATAGGCCTGTATCACCTCAGTCAGAATCTATGTGAACACTTGCTTGAAAACATCAACATGTTATGATATCCCGGTGTATGGAAAGATAGCATGTCAAGGGCAAGGCTTCTTGCCTGGCATTCTCTCTGACATGTAACCTTTTCATTTGTGGAAAATTCTGACATGGGAACGCTTTCAGATAATCAGGGCATCCCCCAGATGCTTTCAGGGGCACTTGGGGAGGCTGAACCATTTCAGAAATAGCAATTCTGAATCTGTTCTCATTCACTGGACCTGAGAGAGATGGAAGCACCACTTGACCCTGAAGAGCACAAGCCCCAAGAGGAATATATCCAGGAGTTTATGACAAATCTGTATTGTATTTTGCTCTGAGTTGTTTCTGCTGTTGCACAATCTAAAGGCTTCATCTTCAAGGTGTTACAGTTGGGTTCAGAGGTCTGCATTATCAAACAGACTCAACCTCTACTCACCCCAGGGCGCTGATTTGCTCTGCAGCTCTTCTCAGAGAAGGCACAATAGGATCTGCAGGACATTCAGTGCTTTTGTGATGAGCATGTAAAAATTCAGTTGTGAAGTCTTTTGAAACAGCTGTCTGCAGTGCTTCCTTTCCCCAAATTTTATTTTAGAAGAAAACGGCAGTTTAAGAGGTCGTCTAGAAGATACTATCACCACAGCCTGCAGCCATTTAGTGGTCTCTATAGGCAGGGGATCCACAGACACCCCTACTTTGACTCTGCTTAATTTGTGAAGCCCAACAGTGTGTTATAGTATACAGAGGTATGGCTACAGACCATTAATAATTTCTGCCAATTGAGCTCTATGCCTGCTACTGGATTTTTATTTAGTTGGCATTTATTCAATTTTAACCATTCTTTTTTTAAAAAATTAAAAATTCTATAGCATAACAGCCTTCATGAAATTCAAATTCTGCTTTCCTTGCCTTCATTATATCTGCAAATATATTAAATATGCGTATCAGACCCATTTTCCATACTTAATCATCTACAAATGGTTTTTAAAATGCTATTTGAACATTCTGCTGTTTTCTAACATGCTCATATACCTAGGGTGACCAGATAAAATCCAGGTCAGGGCTCATGTAACTTTAACAGTTGTAGAGAAAAGGGAATTTCAGCCAGTGTCATTTGTATGCAATTAGTTCCTAGTGATATTCCCTCTTCATACAACAGTTAAAGGTGCAGGCACTATACTAGAGTGACCATATACAAAAGAAGGCAGGGCCCCTGCAACTTTAACTGTTGTGATGAAGAGGGAATTTCACCAGGAACTAATTGCATACAAATGACACTGGCTGAAATTCCCTTTTCTTTACAACTGTTAAAGTTACATGAGCCCTGACCTGGATTTTATCTGGTCAGCCTAATCATATACCAGGCAATAATTTTACAAATGTAGCATTGGATAAATGCCTGTGGCTCGAATCCTAAACACACTAAGGAATAAGCCCTGCTGAACACAGAGGGACTTACTTCTGAGTAAACATACATAGAATTGAAAGGTGTGAATTTGGCTAGCTTCTTCTCAACTCAAATTTATTTACTGTTCATCTGTTTAAAAAATGTCTCTCCACAAAAATGACAGCTAAGAGATTATATTATAATCAGCAGTATAGAAGTATCACAAACAAACAAACAAACAAATTCCTGTGTGAATCATATGAGCCCCCACATGCATTTTGAAGTGGTACAAACTAGACAGCTTTATCACTTCAGTAAGAAATAGTTTTATTTATTTATTTTATGCCCCACTTTTCATGGGTAAATATTTTCATATAGCAAATTTACACATATAAGGACCTAATTAAACTTTCAGTCCTCTTCCTTAAATAGCCTGCAGAAAGCTTTCTGAAGAAAGCTTGTGAATGCATATCTTTGTAAATGTCAGAATCAGGGCCTGGCCTACCATTAGATGGGGTCAGTGAGGTGACCACTTCTGGCAGCTGATTCTTAGGCAGGATCTACACTACTGCTTTATAGCGATATTGAAGTGCACTGACAACTGCTGGGGCCTATGATACAGCTACACCAAGTAGGAAATAACACTATGAAAGCGGTGTATAGAATGTGTCATGGGCCACAACAGTTGTCAGTGCACTTCATTACCACTATAAAGCAGTAGTGTAGATCCTGCCTCTATATACAGCTTCCATACCACTTTGATAGTACTATATCCTGCTTGGTGTAGATCTGGCCTTAGTGTCATGACAGGTCAGAAAATTGTTAGCTACTTAGGTCTTTTCTACACGAGGCATTTATCATACATTTGTCTTCCCTCTTTACCTGTTGTATATCGGTTCTTTAGACAATGATGTGACTCTCCAGTTTCACTTCTATGTGTTAGCAGCACTTTCTGCAAATATTTTTTGAGCATTTCATTGTGACAACAAAAGAAAGCATGATTTCCTCTTGTGTATTTGTGCTGTTCCACTATGCTGCAGTGTCACCTACATGTTATGTAGCAGAAAAGCAGGAAAGGAAATGCTCCTCATTTAGTGCTCAGATCTCAGTTCTACAATGAAATCGAAAGTAGATACAGTGGATTAAGAGCCAATTAATAGTTCTGTGTTTAAAAAGCTCTTAGTTTATCATTATTGTATTTTTACTTCCAAGGAGGCAGAGAGGCACTTGTGCCAGATTCTGCCTCAAATGCCAAAATAAATTGACTGGTCTTGGGTCCAATGCACTTTGAGTTGGAGGGAGGTGAGAGGCAACATTTCCTGCTCCAGCTCAGATAGCAAAATATCTTGGACTGGCCTGTGCGAGAATACTGAAGTCTGTAGCCCACAGCTACTAGGTAACATATTGTAAGGAGAAGAAACCTCTTTGTGATTAAATTTGTCACATTATTCAAATGGGACAAATGTTCTTATCAGACAAAACCTACCACAACCTGTCAACTGTTCATAGGAAAGGAGAGATGCAGAGCAGGGACTTTCTGGATCACAGAACTCATCCTTAGCGGATATGCTGCAGTAGTTCTCTATTAAATATCCTTATATTTTATAGAGAACTACTGCAGCATATCCGCTAAGGATGAGATCTGTGATCCAGAAAGTCCCTGCTTTGCATCTCTCCTTTCCTATGAACAGTTTGACAGGTTGTGGTAGGTTCTCTCTCACCCTCCCCATTCCAATCTGGATTGTGAAGGTAGCAGCTCAAACCTAAAGTTTGTTTTAGACTAAGTACTGGTATTAGGAATAGTTTTCCTTAATTAGTGTATATAACTGTGATGTCGTTTAAATAGTTTCAGGCAACAAGCATTGTCTATATGCAAATAATTATAAGGAATCATTGTATAGCATTCCGCCAACCTAGGCTCTGTCTGGTGGCAGCAAGTACTTGCACTGAGAGAAGTCCATTACAAGCTGGACCCAATGTTCAGGGAGAATTTAGACTTGGCTCCAAAGGCTTGGCATTTATTTCCTTGTAATTCCAAATGTTGGCACTATTGTCCTAATATTCTCTCATATCCTTTCCATTGCAGATATTACTCAGGAAAAAATAGGGGAAGCAATTCATAGGTTGATTTGAATTAGGTCCATTTCCGCTGTTGGATATAGATTTCACTACTGAATTTCTTGCATTCTTCACTAACAAGCGGTAGATGTTAATATTTTGGTGTATGAGAAAGTTGCCTGCACTAGACATTTTATTAATGCTCTGTGCTTTTGCTCTGGGTCACAATGAGAATACTGAGCTATTTTCCTTAGAGGGCTGTGACACCCGACCAAATATTGACTTTGTAAATAATTACAATTGACATAGTCAAGAGTTACCGAAATCTGCTATATTTATTAATGAGTAATGGCACAGGAGTTACAGACACTACTATATTTTACATCCTTTCCTTGTTATATTCTCTCCTACTCTTCCTTCCCATTGTAGACATTAAGAAATGGGCAGATGCACTGGCTAAAAGATTAAGTTAAGGGATTCTAATATTTGTGAACTGAGTCTTTAGAATCAAGGGCTGTTATTTGCATACTAATTCTATGCAGTTATAGGGCCGATCTACACAGTCCTTTGGAACGTTTTTAAAAGTATTTTAAAATGTTCCGAATAGGTGCGTTCTAAAACATCTTAGGCCACATTACTGAGTACTCACGTTACAGGAGAACAGTCTTCTGTCTTTAAAGCGGTGTGTGCGGTCACACGCTGTTCTGCCCTGTCTCTTTCTCTTTCGTTTTTCAATGAGTTTAGGGCAAGGCATTGTGGGGGTTGTAGTTCAGTTACCCACTTCCTTCTTAGTTCCTCTGTCATTCCTTAGCGAGTATAGGGCTAAGGATTGTAGGTGTTGTAGTTCACTGGTCCACTTCCTCTTTCTTCCCCACCAATCAACTGCTAAGCATTTGGGCACCAGTAAAGGAAGCACTGCCCCCATGAATCACAAATGGTAAGGAAGGACACATTATTTCACTTAAAATGATTTATTAAAAGTGAAACCGTTGTATATAACTGAAGTGAATTTTAAAAAACCTCTGATATGCAACATTATAGGGAGTGCATCATGTGGCCCAAAGAGTTTTCATAACCCTTATAAAACGTCAAAAACCTCATATGTAGATCGGCCCATAGCTCAAAATTATTAACCACCCAGTGATTAAGTCTTTATGCACAATGGGTATAAAGAATTGAAGCACTTCACCCGCTGAAACTCAGCACTCCTTGCTGATGTCCGAATGACCTTCATGCAGGAGGGTTTTTCAACCAAGCATAATTGGTGCAGCGTCTACTGCCTTATGCAGCTAGAAAGCTTGGCTTCTTGTGTTTGACACAGAAAGCCTTTCATTATTTCTGTGGCAGAGTTTCCATAGAAATTAACTTTCAAAGAATGTGTGCCATAGTGTCATAAAGATAAAATAACTCTGAAATGGCAATAAAAATGTGAACCTGTTGGTTTATAACAATGATATGTCAACAATGTAAGGCGAGGGAGAAGGAAATGCAAAATTACATTTGAATTTGCACAGTGGAATTTTTCAATTGTGTCATGTTCCAGGCAAGCAGAATTCAAAATTGAAACTGTATATGACAGATACTTAAGTGGAATATGAAAAATGGGCACACACTTTGGGCCTATGATTTTAATGTGGAAAATTTAAGCAGATGCTTATGAGCGTTTTATAGCATGCTTGCATGACTGGCCACTCACAGTTGCTCACGGGTCATTTTGATGACACAATGATCCTCCTGCACAGCTCCCACTCCTTCTGCTGTTTCATTCATTACAAGATAAGACTCTGAAATCTGACTCTTCTGAACTATAATGATATTTGCCAGTATTTCCTGCCACATGCAGGAGAAATTGCACTATAAAACTTCCACTAGAGGGCACTGTCCCACTAAACTGAATGGGCCACATAGTCGCTACTTTTCCCCCCTTTCTTCCCTGTGTGATTCTGCTCGTTCCTATTGTGGAAGAGAAGCAGGAAGCAGAGTGATAGTAAGGAAATGTGATCCTCCCGAACTGAAAATCCTCCAAGTCTTACATTGAAATCAGTGGGATGGAAAGGAGCTTTGTTTTAATGGGATCATGTCATAAGTGTATTGCAGAAAAACCCAATGTGTATATACTCAGAGGTAAGTTCCATTAAATTTAATGGGGGGTTGGACTGTTCTAAAGAATGACAGTGTTTCCTTTATAAAGAATAAGAAACACTTCCGAGCCCATGACCATGAAAAAACTTCTCAGATTGCTTCTGAGAAAAATCTGATTTTGTAAGTTATTTTTATATAGTTTCCCAATTAAAATAGATTATCTCCTAATCTGTCATGATGTATTATGCTTCATTTAATTGAATCTCAGATATGTTATTATCATTTCAACTGCTCCTTGGCAGCATGCAAGGATCTTGACAGGCTGGTGTAATTAAAGTGCTATGGATTTTGTTCCAAAGGTGCAGAATAAGTGTAGCTACTTAATTTACAAGGTGTCATGTTTTCAGGGGAAATACGATCTAGGTAAAAATAAAGAAAATTGTAAAGTAAACATGTAATGGCTTAACCTTTGACAGTATCAGTGTTAATCAAGGAGTGACACCTTGCAATTTTTTTTCCTTAGCTATTATTTTTTCAGTCCATCATTGTAGCCTCCTAATGAGCACTAATTAGTGGTATTTTACTGGGTGTTTTATCTCTGCTCTTCACCTAATAATACACCTTTAGAAAGCCATTAATCTGTTTTGGCTTGAGGATGCAGAAATAAAATCACATATGGGAGCTAAACAGAAGTAAAAAAAATCCCCTAGATAACAATGCCACAAATGCAGCAAACACCATCAGCAACACCATTTTCAGCTCTCACCACAGTAATCAAGTGAGTATCAGAATCCCACTTCCCCATGTTTTTTTTAATAGGGCTCATCTTAATCACACCAGCTTTTTAGTATTCAGAGACACCTGATGTTAATGGCTTGATCATGCCAGCTGAAAGGAAATGGTTTTTTTTTTATTTTGTTACTCAGATGCCAATCTAAGTAAGTAGCTACTGTAGAAAATGAAAGTGACATATGTAGCAGAGCATAGAAGTGTTTATGTAGTTTACATAGCACTTTCAAGGTGTACAACAACAATGATTAAAGTGTTGAATGGTTTATTTACTCATTAGAAGGCGGCTGGGCTCATGCTCTATGCAAAGGAAAGATAAACTTTCAGTTTAAATTACTCTTATGGGAGTTAAGTATCATTCAATATTGAGAGATGGAAACAACAGCTAAAACAACCTTGCTCACAAATTAAACAATTCAATTAGCTTGTACAATAGCTGGGGCAAGACCAGATGCTAATGAGCACTAAATGAGAAGGTGACTTTCTCTGAGTTCATGCTCTCTATTCAGATGGTCTCACACTTTCCCATTGTTGTAAGGCCTGGAGTTAATTCCTCCAGAATTTGGTTTTCAAAAAAGGATGTTTTCTGGTTTGGGTGGTAGCATAATTAAATATCTCATAATATATACAGTATTAATGCTCTTTAAAATGCTAAGAAAGAAATACTGTCAGTAAGATAAGTAATAGCCATGATTTAGGACAATCTGCAGATTGAACATGCCCATTGTAAGGTAACATAACTCTGAAATCCTATGGGGGTCCTACTGGTATGAACCCTTTTTTTGTGGCTTTTTCTAAACTGATGCTATGTGGTATGGTAACTTCTCTCTCTCTCTCTCTCTCTTTCTCAAATACTATTTTATATATGAACTCTATTACAAGATTTTTGAAATTACAAAAACCGCAACAGTAAGTTGTTTCCCATGTTACAAGGAGGTGGTGGTGAAAGAGGGCACCTAACTGCTTCCTTTTTTATGCTTCCCCCCAAAATTGCAAAGAGATCACACATTAGTGTGTACTGCTTAACTCTGTCATTGAAATCAATGGAACTTAAATGTGCTTCACTTTGGCTGGGTCATATTCCATGATTATGATCAATTTGATAGAGGTAAAACAGATTAAAAGACCACCCAAACTTCATGTATCAAGTAGGAATGGATAGATCTGCCAATTTCAGTTTATCTTAGTTCCTCATTTTTTCAATCTTGAGTTTCATTGGTCCTGAGCTTTTCCTGAACTTTTCTTAAGTTCAGTTAAGTTGAAAGTTTTTTAAAAAAGAAAAAGCTTGCATGAAAATGTGTGCCCATTTCTTCTCGTACATGCATTTTTGCATAAAATTTTGCATACTATCCATGTATTTGTGTCTGCAGTTTTACCTAATATAATGCAGTTTTAATGTTGTTTTCACTGATACACACATTTCTGTATGCATTTTTTAAATGGTGAAATTTGCAGAATTCAGACATTGAATGATCATGAAGGTTCAGTGCACATATTGGTTAAAAAACTCAAAATTAAACTGTGAACCGAACGAATTTCTCCTCCATCCTTAGTATCAAGAAAATACCATATCCAACAGCACCTCCAAGTCACCCATGCAAACCTGACCAAAATGTGTCATCACTAAGGCTGTGCACAGCCCCCCTGACTTGCCTCAGAGCCATTTCGGAACCTCCAAAATAGCCCCAATTTGACTCGGACCACTGTGGGGCCTGCCCACCTTGCCTCAGCGCCAAAGCAAGATTTGGCTCCCCTGAAGTAACTCAGCCTTGCAGGCTCAAAAGCCGGGTGCAAGGCCGACCAGGAGTCCATGGGACACCCAGCTCCCCATTCCCCACTCACAGCACCCTCCCCCATTCACAGCCCCCTTTCCCCATTCCCCCCAACCCCGAGCTACCACTGCTGGGACTTACCTGTAAACTGCATCCTCAGAGACCTGAGACCTGTTTTATATTAAGATCATGGCAGCTCTCTGTTTTAACTATATCTATGGTCACAAACTACAGAGGGGGTGGCGGACAGGGGCACAGCAGGGCTGGCAGGAGGTGAGTGGGGAGGAGAAGGGAGAGGGAGATGAGTCCAATGGACTCACGACCAGCCTTGCACCAGCTTCCCCGGGTGGGGGGGGAGGGCCCAGCACCACTACGAATTGGCGCAAGGCACCCCAAGGCTTCATTACCAATCTGCTTCAGTCTCGGGGACACCTCGCACCAACCTGGCACCAACTCAGATCCAGGTCAAGGCCCACCTCAATTTTGGGGATTCGGTCCAAGGTGGTGCACAAGCCTAGTCATCACAGGCAGATAATATTGTTGTATTAGAACTAGGGGTGTGCAAGCCAAAAAATATCATTGTTTATCGTTATCGTCATTTCGGACCAAAAAAACATATCATCCTCATTCATATTGTAGGTGAACCATATCGTCTTCACGATAATTATCGTGAAAAAACTATTTTTTGCAGACCTATTTTTAAAGAAAAAATGCCCATAACTTCTGTATTTTAAAAGTTAGAGGCTTAAAACTTGGTCACAGTGCCTATGGGGCATGCCTAAGTATGTGTATGAAATTTGAGAGCAATCCCTCCAACCCTCGCTTTTATATTAATTTTTTAAAGATCGTTTCCGTTCTGACAGGTCTGAATGAACGCACGTGGCGAGCTGTCATCCTGATCTGTCAAAACTGAATGATCTTTAAAAAATTCATATAAAATCAAGGGTTGGAGGGATCGAACCCAAATTTGGCACATATGTGTAGCACATGTTGCTGCACACATGTGCCAAATTTGAGATTTATCCCTGCAACCCTCGATTTTATATGTATTTATTAAATATCGTTTCAGTTCTGACAGATTAGAGTGACAGCTCGCCACGTGCGTTCATTCAGACCTGCCAGAATGGAAATGATCTTTAAAAAAATCATATAAAATCGAGGGTTGGAGGGATCGATCTCAAATTTCATACACATACTTAGGCATACCCCATAAGCACTGTGACTAAGTTTCAAACCTCTAACTTTAAAATGCAGAAGTTATAAGTATATTTATATGGCAGTTCGATAAAACGATAAAATCGCTTGAAAATTATTGTCTCCAATGATTATTGTAGGTTTTTCTATCGTATCGTCCTCATGAAACACATGCACGATAACAACCTTATCATATCATTATCGTACATTTTAATGATATGATACACATCCTTAATTAGAACAGTTCCTGCAGAAAAATCAACTGCAAATTCCAGCAAGTGAACTCAGTCTTAGACAAGCTTTCTGAAATTCCCCTTGAGGACTTAATCGTGACTTTCTCCCTTTGAGCTTTGCAGCACTGCTGACCGATGAGTGCCTGAAAGCAAAGTAAAGTATTATTTGTGTTGTTTTATTATTGTTAAAAGTCCGAAGAAGAAGAAGAAGAAGAAGAAGAAGAAGAAGAAGAAGAACAACAACAACAACAACAACAACAACAACAACCCATCCAACTTTTAGGCATTTAGCAGCACTAGAAAGCCCCAAGGGAGGAAATCATGGTTAAGTCCTGGAGTGTGGGACTTCAGGAATCAAAGCACAGACCAGGGCAAAACTTGTAAAATAAAGACCAGGTGCACACCCCTCAGCCTCTCTTTACATTAAGGTAGGCACTGAAGCCCTGCACACTGAGACATTTCTGCAAAATTCCCACCCCTTCCCACATTTTTTGGATGCAAGTTCTCTCTCCTCCACACAATGAATGGTGGAAAATAGTTAGATTGAACAATTTGACACAGTGCTAATCTGGATTCAGTTTCTGCAAAGGCCCAGCTTGCTGTATCCTGCACAAATTCTGTCAGCTATCCCACGCCTGAATCTCATTTCTTCTGAAGACTTTCCCCCAACTAAATCCAAATTCCTCTCTCAAATCATGCTTTACCTTTTAGGGTTTAGTTAGTATCCACTTAGTTTGAATTTGAATTAACTACCCTCCAGGATGGGGTAACTACATCCTGTTATGCTGACAGCTATCTTCAAGTTCCATAAAAGGGTGAATTTCCCTCTGCCTTTATCATTACAGAGCAGCTTTTTCTCGCTTCTGCAGCAATCTGCCTGGACAAATGACCCAAATTCCCTGTTCTCCATAACTGCTGATCAGAACCCTGTTTTCTACTGCATCTGGCCACCCTACCTTTTTTGTATGGGAAAACTTTGCTTTGTACAATACTTTCTTTAAAAAACTCCAAATCCATCAGGTTTATATCCAAAAGGCTAGATAGTTCACACACGAGTGCACTGCGCCACAGCATGTAAAACCTTCAATAAAGCAGAATTTGCAGGAGAGAGGCAGCGAGTCAATCCCCCCCCCCCGTCTTATGAATTTTCAAGCTATTTTGTTTTGAACTTCTTGAAAAGTTCACAAGCCTTTGAGCCAGGCTTCCACAGCTCTAGTTAAGTCCCTGTTGTGTTGAGGATGTCAAAATACATCGAGCTGCTGACTACAGCCAGCTTCATAAACTGAGCTATTTATTTCAGTGAATTTTATGTATTTGTCCAGTTTTATATTTTTAATGAAATGCTTATGGCTCAACCCAACAGAAAACAGTAAAGGCAATGAGTTTTGTTTTGTTTTTTAATTCATCCATGCCTTACGCCAATATTACATTGCCTGTAATTCTGTGGGGGTTGATTGCATTATTCCCAATTTGCACTGGTTAACTAAAAAGAATATTGAGACCTCTCTTTTAATATAAGGCACAAATCAATCTCCTTTTTATATATACAACAAAATCCATTCCATGATGTTATCTGAGAAATGCATAAATACTTAGCTAAGAGTGCTAAGTTAATAACACATATAGCATTGTTCTCTCAAGCTCTCGTTCAATTTTCTCAGTCTGATTAGCTAGCAATTTGTACAATTACACATAAATGGATGCAATGCTGATTTCACAGCTTATTTTATTAAAGCACTAAAGCAGGTACAGTACTATCCACATCATTTGTTTACGATATTAGTCATAAACATTTTTTACACACCCTATTTCAATTTCCCATCTTGATTAGCTAAAAATCTATACTAAAACACTTGAGTTAAAAAGAACGGCTAATTGCTCTGAGGATTTTTTTTAAAACAAATGCCGTATTTTACATTCAACTGGTTTTATTAGCACTAATGATGTTCCAGAACACAAAGAGGCATACATTTCTGCCTGTCTGCTAATAATTAAAATGCTCAAAAAGGGCAGAAAAAATATAAATAATTCTGGTTCTAAAATGTCATACCTGAGAGCACATATCTTACATTTTTCAACAGGCATTCACATAGCTGCTAAAACCAACACCTCTCACTGCCACAGAATGGATTATAAATTAGAACAAATGTTTCTGAAGCACATTATATCAGAAAGAGTAGCTAGGGCCCATTTTGCTCTTAGGGGATGTACCACTTTAGACTGCAGGTGGGGTCTATCATGATTGAATGCCCCTCAAGATAGATAGATAGATAGATAGATAGATAGATAGAACATAGATAATGTTCTATGCACATAGAAAACTAGTTGTCAGGGAGAAAACAAGGTAAGAATCCTTCCCCCTGATATCTAGTTTTCTTTTCCAGTTCAATTGTTTTTATTTTTCACACATAAAACCAACAAAACATCCAAAAAGAGGACAATATGCAGAGTTACAGTGGATTCCCGATTTTCTCCCCAGCAAAGACATGAAAATATATGTTTCTTGCAACTAAACTAAACCAAGACAGATTTCCCTTCTCTTTTACCTTAACCCTTACTTCTTATTCGTTGAGTCCACAGTTAAACAGTTCATTTTTTTCCTTGCTTCTTCACAATGTCTATAGGGGGTTTCCATTCAGTTCTAAATTTATCTGTTGACTTTTTTCTAATTACTGACATAAGTTTTGCTATCTCAGCCATCTCCAATATCTTCAAAATCCATTCATCCATTGTAGGTAACAGTGTACTTTTCCATTTTTGCACATATAGCAGTCTCGCTGCCATCATCATATATAATGCTAGAGTTCCACAATTCTTTTTCATCTGATCGTCCATTAATCCCAAAAGAAAGTATTCTGGTTTCCATTGTATATTGAACTTTAATATTTTTGCATTAATGAATGAATTTGTATCCAAAAGTGTTTTTTTGCTCTTTTACAAGTCCATCATGCATGATAAAATGTTCCTTCTTGTTCTTCACATGCCAGCATGTTCATGAGGCCCCCTTGTACATTTTAGCTAATTTTGAAGGAGACATATGCTATCTATACATCATCTTATATAAGTTCTCTTTAAGTCTCATACTTAATGTCAATTTTAGATCTTTTAACCACATTATATTATATCCAAAGTTTTGTGCCCATTTTATCATACACTCTTTCACTTGCTCATCTTCCATCTCAAACTTCAGCAGTAACTTATATACTTTTAAAATAACATGTTCATCATTTGTACATAGTGCCCTTTCAAATTCAGATTTTGTTTGCTCAAACCCACACTTTTTTTGTTTATTTTAAACCTTTCCATAATTTGTAAGTATGAGAAGCATTGACATGTTAACTTTTGTTAACTCCTCTTTTGGTTTACAAAAGAAAAAACAAAATGTTTAGATGGAGATTAAATGAAACATGATTACAAAAATAAACTATTGTGGAAGACTGTAAAAGAAAACTAAAATAATTTTTGAGATGAATATAAATAAGGATACAGACATGAGAATGATGTGGGATGCAAGAAAAACATTTATTAGAGGTTATTTCATACAACAAAATAGTCAACTGAGGAGGAAAAAAACAAGAAAAAATACAAAATGTTTTGGAAGAGATAAAAAAGGAGGAAGAACTAAAGAAAGCACCAAGGTAGATGAATATACTTCAACAAATCAAAATTTTACAACAGCAATTATCTATGTTAACTATCAGAGAAATGGAAACAAAATTAAATTATATGAAACAAAGGGACTTTAAATATGCAAATAAACCAGGAAAATGGCTGGTCTATAAACTGCAAAAAGAAAAGAATAGGAAGGTGATTGTAAAAATACAAGAGAGTGGTTCTGAATTATCGGATGATATGGCTATACAAATAGTTTTTCATCAATACTATTCGAACTTGTATAAAGAACATGAGGTCTTGCCAGAAGGGATAGAGGAATATATTAAAAAACAAAAACTACCAAAAATCACAGAGAAACAGAGAAAAATGATGAATGGAGATATAACAATAGAAGAAATGGTGGAGGCAATAAGAAAAATCAAACTGGAGAAAACACCAGGTTCATATTATAAGAACTTCAAGAGGGAACTTTTACAACTGTTACAAAATACAATGAACTCCATTTTGACAAGTGGGAAGATCCCTGAGACCTGGAAGACAACATATATAACAGTAATACCGAAAGAGGGACAAGATCCAACATTGACAAAAAACTATAGACAAATATCATTACTGAATAATGATTATAAGTTATTTACAATGATACTAGCGGAAAGACTTTAAAAAAATTGCAAGAATTTTTATATGAAGACCAAAGTGGCTTTTTACCTAAAAGACAGATGAAAGACAATGTGAGAAATGTTTTAAACATTTTGGAGTATCTGGGAAAACATCCTGAAAAGCAAGCGGCATTGATCTTCTTAGATGCAGAGAAAGTGTTCGATAATCTTAATTGGAAATTCCTACTTAAAATTCTGGAAGAAATGGATTTTGGGGAAAAATTTATAAAATGGATTAACTCAATTTATAGCTCACAAAATGCACAGATAATTATAAAAGGAGACTTGTCAAAGCCATGTGAAATACAAAGAGGAACAAGACAGGGTTGTCCATTGTCACCACCATTGTTTATCTTGGCATTGGAGATACTGAATAGAGATATTAGGCAAGATGAAAGAATTGGAGGGGTGAAGATACAAAAAAAAAATCTTATAAATTAATAGCCTTCGTGGTTGATCTGTTTTTTACTCTGGAAGAGCCTTTAAAAGGAATTGAAACCTTGATGAATAAATTGAAGGAATTTGGGGCAGTAGCAGGTTTTAAGGTTAATAAACAGAAGACCATGATATTCATAAAAAATATGACATATCAAGAGCAATTAAAGTTGATAGAAAAAACAGGTTTTAAGATTGATAAGAAAGTAAAGTACTTGGGTATCACCTTGACAGATAAGACCAGTATGTTGTTTAATAATTATTTTGTTAAGGTATATAGTGAAATTAAAAAAAGATTTACTAAGGTGGGATAAGGTTCAATTGTCACTCTTGGGGAGAATTGCTACAATTAAGATGAATGTGCTACCAAGAATGTTGTTTTTATTTCAGACAATACCTATTGTGTCTTTAGAGTTACCATTCAGGCAATGGCAGAGAGAGAGATCTAGATTTATATGGCAAGCAAAAAAAAACCCAAGAGTTAAATATAAAATATTACAGAATGCAAAGGAAAGGGGAGGTTTAGGTCTTTCAAACTTGAAGTTATATTTCTCTGCCTGTTGTTTGTTATGGATGAAAAGAATGGATGTTGTTGAAAAATTGAAGATTATTGGAAATAGAAGGTCATGAATTGAGATTTGGGTGGCATGGATACTTGTGGTATGACAAAGCTAAGGTTAATGTAGAATTTAATAATCATTATGTGTGATGTGCCATTTTGAGAATATGGAATAAATATAAACCTAGGCTTTGTCAGAAAACACCATTATGGCTATCAGCTCAAGAATCTTATCATAGAAGAGAATTGACAAGTATGTATAATTGGTTAATTATATCTAGTTTTCTATAAGCCAAACAACACATTACATTAATTGGGTAGTGTGTAGCTGAGGCTTACCTTTGACCCCAGTGGGGGCTTTTATTGACTCCAATGGAGACTTTTTTTTCTTTTTCTGGGGGAATTTCAGGAAAAAAATGGTGGTGGGGTAGGTGTAATCCTCCTGTCCAGGAGCACAAGGTCTTGATCCAAATTAGGGGCACTTGCACTTACACTGGAATAATAATTAAAAAATTGACTCTATGTGGAGCCATTTTCATTTTTATTTTATTGATAGCAAAGAGCATTCAGTCATGTGGGCTCTCTCATTGAGCCTGAAGTGATACAGGCAGTCCATAGGTAAGACATGATTGAGACATAAGATGTCTCCCCCATTTTATTTGTTTAGATTGAAATGCAATGGGAGGCCTGTGAATTTGACTGAAGCTGCAGGAGGGAAGGTCTGTTTAACCCATTCTATGTGGTGCATTTTTTTTCCTGTTTAGAATTCCCCCCACCCCAGTTTCCCATCCATGGGGCAAAATGATACAGATTTACACCAATCAAATGTACAACCTCTCCTTCTTTGCCTACTGCTTTCCAGTAAAATAAAATAAAACAGAAGATGGCTCTCTCACCTTTTATGAGATTAGACTAGGATAAAGCCCAGCTGTTTGCACCCAAATCAGGAAGCAACACTACTTATTTCAGAACCAAATCAAATTCAGCCTCCCCCCACTGCCATGAGTGGTGTGGTGCTTGTGTGCTGAGGGGTGAGAATGAGTACTATATTGATGTGAGTTGTATATGAATATGCATACATGTATATGTGTGTACATGTGCGCACACATATGCATTCCTTACCACCCTGATTCAGCTCTTGGGACTGAAAATGTTGTGCATTTTGGACGTGGAGTATCTGGATCAGCAAATTCTGCCTGAAATGGAGACGCTGAGTCATGATACCCCCCAAGCCAATGTCTATACTACAAGGAAATCATTGTGGCAAAGAATTTATCAATTCTCAAAGTTTGTTTAGATATCAATATAAGATTATATCAATATCTGTCAGGTGCCAACCTTCCATGTAAGTGTCCATTACACCTTAAGATCAACATGGATGCCATTTTATTGGCCTCTTAGCAAGCAGTACATCATGGGGGGGGGGGAGTGAACACACCGTTTCTCCTTTTACCAGATTATTTAGTGAGTGATAGGAAGTGAATCCAATTTGCAGTGCAAGTAAAATTAGATTTAAATTGATACAGGTACTGCGCCAATTTCTATCTCTATATCAATGTATTGCAATTTGTAACATTTATTTCTCATCAAAACATTACTCCTGTCTAAAATTTGAAAAAGTAGTGATACATATGAGAAGGAGTTCCATAGTTGTACCAATTCAGAATCCTTTCATATTATGAAGCTTTAATAGTATATGATGCTGACCCCTTAATTTTCTTCTTCTTCATGAGTTTAACAGATTTCTATAAATACCTCTTTTTTCTTCAAAAATGAAGAGTCCTGACTCTGGCTCTGTGTGTGTGTGTATGTGTGTGTGTGTGTGTGTGTGTGTGTGTGTCTGAAGGAAATGTAAGACTTGCAATCCACATGCACAGCCTGATCCTATTAGGGATGGATAAGGCTATCAGTTTTGCTTTCTCCCACATTTTTCTTAGACCTCAAGTACTTGCCACCCTATTCTTAGACCTCAAGTACTTGCCACCCTATTTATGAAGAAATTTGTGAATTTTCACCCATCTGCTTCAGCCAAATTTAATAAGTACAGCTATTCCTAGCATGGAGAAGACCTCATTGTATCTTCGTGCTATGCAGCTGTTAAAGATGAGGAGCCTGTCAGAAAAAAAGAGGTGGCAACTCTAATTCAGGATCACAAATGTGCCTGAATACACAGAGATTCAAAGACAACTTTTAAGAGCTGAGCACTGAAAGCCCTCTGCCTGAATGGACAAAAACGGCAGTTTTGCTTTCACCCATATTCAATTTTAAAAAACAAACAAACCTCAAGTTCTTTCTGTGCTGTTTATGGAGAACTTTGTGGTTTTAGTTAAGATGATGATAGATAGATGATAGATAGATAGATAGATAGATGGATGATAAGATTTAAAAAACCTCCAAATGAAATCATCACCTCCTCCCTCCATCCTTGTTAATGGGTTTTCTGTGAAACTACAGAAGAATGAAGTTAATAGACTGCAGCCTAAATACAGCTCCTTTGTAGGGATGTACAATTCATTGAGGGATTCAGAATTCTACCTGAAAGCCCATTCCACCTCATATCTGTATTGCATTGCATGCTTCGTAAAGAAAAAGTTGAATGAAAATGTGTGTGTTTTCATGCACATTTTACCAAATGTATCCATCAGTGGTGCACATTTTTAAAATGGACAGTTTTTTCACACATTGAATAAAATGCGTTTGTGCCCTTTTTGCAAATATACGGATCTCTTCATGTGCATTTTTCAAACATTCACTTTTTAAATGCATTTTATGTTGTGTGAATCACCTGCAAGCTCAGAAATTAACAGACTTCAGACTGCAGATTCCTCGTTCAGTGCTGGGTGGTGTGAACTAGATAAATTCTGGTCAAGATTAACAAATTAATTTCTCACTAATCCCTACTCCTGTGTTGGGGAAACTGTACCTATTGATCATGCTGAGTTGTTTCCTTAGTGGTCTGATTGGAAACCTGTGGTTTGTCTTCAAAGAGCTATAATCCACTGGAGAGAGGAAGATAATAGGAGAAAGATGGTATTTGTCCTCCTCAATAGCAAAGGTGCCTTGGTTCTCAGGTAGTGATTTATGTTACTTTTAGATATGATTTGTAAGTGAGGCTAGATTTGTTGGCCAGTTGACTGTTTTCAAAGTGTGTAACAGGTAGGGATCGACGAATCTGTCAATGTCATTTTCTCATTTTTCCCCCAGTCTTAAGATTAGTTCATCTCAAACGTTGAGAATTTTTCCAGCTTTAAGTTCAGTTCAGCTTGAACTTTGAGATTGTTTTTAAGTTTGCATGAAAATTCCCATGCACTTTAAGTGTGCATTTCTCCTAATGCATGCATTTTTACACAATTTTGCCTTTCATGTGCATTGTAAGCAATTTTATTGATATAATGTATATGTGAACATATTGTCATGGATATATGTGCATTTCCCCTACTATGTGCATTTTTGTATGTATTTTTTATTGTAAACATGGAAAAAGTGTGAATTTTGAAGGAGAACTTGCTTTCTGTTTGCATATTGGTTCAAAAGTGCAAATTTAAGGAAGTTTGCTTTAAAATGCAATCCAAATTAATTTCTCCCCCATCCCTAGCATCAGGGCTACAAGGCAGAGGTGATAGTCCCTCTGGGCAGCTTTTAGCAGCTTTCTTTCCTCAGAATAGGGAAGCAGTACTTCACCTGTTCTTGCAATTCTACCAATTATGTCCTTACTGAAGGCAGAGAAACCTTGCCAGAGGCCCAAGTTGCAAACCAAATCTAATCACAAGGAGTTGTGTATTGAACGGGAAGCAGTAGTCTGGGCACACCTCTCAAATCCTAAGGAGATCTTTGCCACTTCATAGCTTGCACAAATTTCTGATAATGTATGGAAATACATTAAATTGGACATCTATATTCATTTGGTCCCATTTTAAGCATGTTCTGGTCTAAAGACCTCTTTTCACAGATACAGTGTTCCACATCAATGAATTTCAATAGAGCTTCTGCTGAAATTATCTATTCTGACATCCATATTTAACCCTGATCTAACTTCCAAGGTAAACAAGTAGCTCTAAAGTGCCATATTATTTCTGCAAGCGTAATAGCAACCCAGTCTAATGTTGATTAAATATTAAAGCTTCCCCCATTATGAATGACATTATCATCTATTAATCCCAAATCACTTGCTTCGGGTTTGCATTTATGGCAAGAAAAGTGTTGTTGGTTTGATCAGTTATAGAACTAGGGATGCCACTTTCTCGTATCCATATCTTCAGGTAGGGTAGAGAAATCCAACCATTACAGGTAGTATGTTTTCAATCACTACTTCTCAATTGTGGGAAGTTGGATTAGTTGAATTTCTGTCTGCCATCTAGTGGGGTTGCCAACTTTTTACCAACTCATATTCCTGTGCCTATCTCTGTTTCATCTGTAGGAATCAGTGCCCTCTTTGACAATAGATTTGCACATGATTTACACAGATTTTCTGAAGCCAATGTTTGTTTGAGGGGAAATCAGCCATTTGCCCCAATGGGGCCTGCTATCAGAGTATAGTGTGTCTCCTCTGAATGAATGCTTGGAGGTGGTAATGGGCTGGATGATGATGATGATGATGATGATGATGATGATGATGATGATTAGGCACACTTTTCAGGGCAGGAATTGAGACACAGCATCATTCTTATAGAAAGGAAATGATCTGAGGATATGCGGCCCACTAGTATCCTTGCAAACCCTGGTTCCCAATACAAGGCCCTCTAACTATGCCTTTTAACAGCAGTTTGATGACCTCAGCAGATGATATGGGCTGGGTTCGGATGACATGATAAGCAAGTGTCCATTGTGTTGCTTATTGTGTCATCTGGAGGGAAACAAACAACTCAAGGTAACCTAATTTCTGGAATTAAGCAATGAAGAAAAACAACGGGCTGCTCCATTCCCTTTTTTGGAGACCTGTTGGTTATTATGTCGTGTGGTGGGCTCTGTTGCTGATTTTCACCTGTTGTGTGCGTTATTCCAGAAGGACATAGAGCCCTCTGGCAGGAGTGCAAGAAAGTGCCCCAGCCGCCCCTCTGCAGCCACAGAACTTGCAATGGCTGATGGGATAGCCCTGGGAGGAGGGAGCAACAGACTGCCAGAAGGACAATGGGAGTTTCAGCAGTGCAACAGGGCGGGGCAACATATTGTGTGAGGAGTATAGGCGAAATAATGCACAGTGAGTTTTCTATTCCTCCCTCCATTGCCTAAAGTGTCATCCGAACCCTCCCATTATTTACCCATTATTTACTCCTGTTCTGTGAAAAGCTTTACGTGCTGATTTAAAGGCAGTAGAGTTATGCCTGGCTGTTGCTGGTGGTGGTTTTTTTTTTGGGGGGGGGGGGCAGTTGACAATCCTAGCATTCCATTACCAAAGAGTGTTTGCATTTATTTCAGAGATGAAGTTGCCAGAGGTGAACATAGATTGTTAAAGTGTAAGAAATGAACAGCACAAAATGTCCACGTAAAGACTTTCTAAAGCACTGTGGGAGGTTACTCAAGGATTTAAGGTTTGAGTCAATCAATATGCTGAACATACCTACCTCTGCTGCTTTTTAAAAAAAATCTCATTCAGGTATGGTGGCTGAGAAGGTGCAGAGCAGGTTTCTGGGATTAGGGTTGGACTGGATGAGTGGAAAGAAGTTTAATCTGGATGAGACAGACATGTCGGCAAAGCTGGTATCCTTGGGGTAGATGTTTGACCTGTTCTAGATGTGGTTGACCTATAGGCTGCAGTTCTACACAAAAGTGCTAAGGGGTAAGCCCCATCAAATGGGATTTAGCTCTGAGTAAATTTGCATAGGATTGAACTGTTAAAGCCTAAACAGCCTGGGATTGTAGTATCACTAATACACCTCACTAACTCTGTTGCTGAGGTCCTTCTCTTTTGGGAGTGTGGTGGTTGTGCATAAAATAAAGCGCCTGATCCTCTCAGTGCCTGCTTTAGATGGGCAATGAAGACTTAGAGCTGTATTATCTCTCTGAATATTGTTTTATTCTTCTGCTATTTGTATTTGAAATTATTGGTATTCATGTTATTTTATGCACCATTGGTTTATTTATTTATTTATTTATTGTAAGCCACATTGACTATATTGGGTTGGATCTAGGGATGCTGGAGAAATTCTAGGTGGATTAAACTGAGTTCAGTTTTCTAAGAACCCAACCCATGGAATCCAAGGTCGCACTGAGTCCATGGACTTCTGGATATATATTTTTTTACTTACCCGAAATTTACACAAATTTATTTGCAGGAAAATACACACATTTCTGCTGAAACATATGCCATGCTGGAAAATATATGTGGGGGAATGTCAAATGGGATGGGGGACATACTCTAAATGTTACATACTAACATAAATTATGTAAATTGTTGTAAACTTTCTTGTGGAATTATTTGTATATTTTTCTGTGTAGCAGAAAAAGAAAATATTCGAATCCATGAACGACACTGCAAATCTGCAAGACATACGCAGGATGGACTTCATAAAATCTGGACATCCCTAATTGGATCCAAATACAGTCAGTCGCAATTATTGCAATGGGACCTAAATGTGAGTAACTCACAATGCATTCTAAGATATATCTACTCAGAAGTGCAGCCTTAGTTAGGATCCACTGAATGGCAGAAAGATGAGATATACTTTAAATAAATAATAAATAAATCTTTTTTTTAAAAAAAAGACTTAGGATAGTTGCCATTGACTTCTGCTGGTTATTTCTTTTCTTTTTTAGTCCTTGCTTGTAGTGGCTTTTAATGTTTCAATGTTGTTATTTGTAAACTGCCTTATGGATCGTTTTAGATGGAAAAGAGACTATTTTATATAGTTAAAGTGGCTGAGTGATTTTTCCCCCTGCTAGTATAGTCAGCCAAATTATCTACTGTCACCTGATTTGCTTAGTTATTTGAGCAGAAATGTACTGATTAGCTTTATCAAGTCCATTAAGTTTTAGCTCTTTTGTTTGTGCATGTGTAGGCTCCTCTCAATTCCGCCTCCTCAGTCACTTAATCTGTGCTTGTAGTGCTGCAGGAGCCGAAACTGGTGCGGAATTTCATCTTAATGGAAAGGACAAATGGAATGTCATGTGTAGGCTTCCCAGGTATTTAGAAGTGTGTCAGTCTTGTATTCTGGGCGTGGGGAAAAAAAACAGCAGCAACCCTGTGCTGCCCCTGGTGGTGTTGAGCATCGATTTCTAAGGTTTTGTTTTTATTTTCATATTGAAGCTTCTGTGTGCATTCTCCTGTCGCTGTGAGCCGCATTTTATTGTTGTTATGAGTGAGGTGCAAGGAAAACCTTTCCCTGCTAACTTCTTAGGTGGCAAAAAAGACAAGAGCTGGTGAAAGAAAACAATGGGCAACCCTAACTATCAATTCTGGGATTTTGAACTTGTTAAGGAGACAAATTCTGAAACTGGTTTCAGAATCCACATTGTGAAAGAGGGCCTTGGCACAATGGAGAGGGATGGTTTTTATTTTACTAGTTAAGATGACCAAAAGGAAAGAGGATTTTTCATGCAATTTAATACCTACCTGGAATTCTAGCAAGTGTACTTTTTTCACCCTTGCATGACAAGTTGTACTTGCCAATATTTCCATGAAATTATTATGTGGAATAGCGGAGGCTGGTGGCTCCAATGTCAGTGGAGTGATGAATCCACTCCGGGTTTCAGTCAGAACCAGCCAGAACTCTAAAGGAGCTCTCCAAGGTGCTTCACACTAATGAGGAGCGGGAATAGACTCTCCTTCACTGTAGGTATTTAGCAAAGGCTGAGCAGCCACCTGAAAGGGATGCTGTAGTTACATCCTGCATTTGAAATCCTGCATTGTCCAGGCATGTAGGGCTCATCTACAGCTAAGGGTATAAAGGGGGGGAGGGGGAGGATCATGGACTTACCTGCTTCCACGATCCTACCCCAGCATTTAGACCACCACGCAATATCCCAGGAGGAAAGAAGGACATTGTGGGTGTCATGGGCGCCATATTTTTTTAATGAAGAGGAGCCACACAGCCCCTGATCTGCAGGAAAGGTAAGTTTAAAAAAACAAACTCGCTCCCAACCATACCCCGCCATCCTGGGGATGGTGAAATTGCTTTTCTCCCTACCCCCATGGGCACGGAGCCATCCTGCCTGGCTCCGTGACTTTTTTAGGACCCAGGACGGTGGGAAAAATGGGATATCCCTGGTTTCCGTTATCCTGGGGTTATCCCAGGGTTGTCCCTACATCATCCCCAGTAGCCTAGGGATGACCTAGGGACAACCCCAGGATAAATCCCTGGTGTAGGCATGGCCTTAGACTAGCTAACCTCCAGAACCCCTCCCAATTCTTTATCATTTCATGATGTGTCCTCCCGTATTTCTGGCCACTTAATTTGTACCTGGCTGTTCTAATAGATTTTGAAAATGTTTATTTCAAGCAGAACTGGAGGTTGTACAGGCTTTCACTGAAATGTCACAAGTAAATGTGTTCAACAAAACATAGGAACACATCTATTTTAAATGGGTTAATGGCATAATTAATAAGTGCCACTGTTTGATTAGAAATGTTATCTCATAATTTGGGTGTACACTGTTAACACTTCCACCCCCAAGGCGCTGGCAACTAATCAGCGAGTGAAATTTTTTTGGCCATTTCGAAGACAATCTTGTCCCCTAGACAATGTGTAATGTGACAACAGATTAACGCCACTCAGAATGATTATCCAGCCAGTCAAAAGTAATTACTAGAATCTAATCAGCAGACATTACCATCTAATTTCACTTGATACCTCATTCTCATGTGAGACTTTCAGAGAGAAGAAATCTGGGATTTATACTTAACATTTCTGACATGCATGTGATTTTTTGGCATCTGGGCTCCTGGCATGGCAGAAAGGGCTTTTGAGGGATTGAACGTGTAGTGAAATTCCAGTTAATTATCCATCTGTTGTCATTCACCCAGGCTGAGGTACAGTCTTTGTTTTATTTTTTTTATTTCCCTCAGATTCATTCAGTTGCAAGAACCTACTGGGCTTTTCATCTCCAACATTTCTGTATTTCTTCCTTCTCCATTTTTAGTGTCCCAATTCTGCTTCATGCCCTTCATATATGCTAATTTTTAACTAATCTTTGCTTATCCATTCCAGCCCCTCCATCTTTTCCAAATAGAAAGAGCTTATGCAGAAATCCATGGCTAAAGGTATCTCTAGAACCCTCCACACAATCATCTACCCAGATAAAGCTGTTCCTGATCATACAGAGGCTTTGTTTTGTTTTCTATGCACATAAGGAATGGCAAGATTGGGGAGTGGTCTCCCTGCCTCTGCCTCAGATCACCCCCATGAGCCAGGCCCTGTGAGCCCCTGCCAAGCACTCGTAAGGTTCATGAGTGTTCCTGCCCTGGCTTTGGCTATTTCCCCCATTGAGTTAATGGGGCCTTTAATGTGGAGAAGGAAAATACAAGAACGTGATTTCCTTAGCCTTGAGGACATTGAGCATTTCTCACCACCACCACCAATAGGGGCTTTAAAGGTCCTATTAACACTTGTGTTAATGGGGCCTTTAAGGCTCACTATGGGGGGGGGGAGGGTATGAAGAAATGCGCAATTTCACCAAGGCTGGCAAAATTGCGTAAGTGCCCCAATGTGTTAAAGGTGGCCTCCATTAACGCAGTAGGGAAAGGGGGAAGGACGCAGTCCCGGAAGCCAGGGCAGACCTGTCATCACACTACTAGGGCCTGCAAGAGCCATTCAGGCCTGCAAGAGCTGGATGTGAGGGCGTCTGCTGCCCTCGTGGACCCAAGCAGACACTCGCAACATCCCTAGATGCACGTTCAATCCTCCCTTCAAAGCTGTAAAGTAAGAGACTGGGCAGGCATAGGGACATTAGGGACAAGGCCAGCATGCATGGTCCCATGCTTCTTACATACATTGCTGTACTTCAGTGGCATTTTTGCCCCCAGACCCCCCAAGGGATGACCTCCCTGCAGGTGCCAAAAACAGAGGTAAAATTAGTACTGTGCCAAATCCTACCCCCTATTTTGGGGGACTTTTTTCTCCCTGTGAAAGCGGAATTGTTTTTTCTGCCTCTTTTGCTGGGAGGGGGAGAATTTTGGAGAATTTTATCCTTGGGGAGTGGGACAGCATTTCTATATACAGTACCTTTTAAAAGTGTAGCCAATTGTTTTGGGATCTTCTTTCTATTTCTTTTATTTTAAAAAACAGCACTTGGCAGAGCCTGGCATGTCTTCATGAATGCCTATTGGAGACTATATGACCTTGTCTTCTCCACTAGGCATTCAGGAAGAACTGCTGGGCACCTGTAAGTTATGGGGGTGTTATTTTAAAAAAGAAAGAAAGAAAGAAAGAAGATTACTCAAAACTTCCAAATCTTAAAAGGGTATGTAGAAACCCTGTCCCCCTCCCCAAGGAGATTTTTTTTCTAAAATTCTCACTTGTCCCAGACTCTTTCTCAAGAATTTTCATTCCCCCACACACACAAAATGCTTAAATGGAATAATTGAAATTTTTGGCACAACTCTAGTAAAAATAAATAAAAATGACTTCATAGCTGCAATACTTTATTGGACCATTTTTTCCTCAAACAGGTGCTTGGCCTGGCAGCAACATCAGCATGAAGGGTCAGGGATGTGAAGTTGTACTGCAGTCACTTTTCTTTGCACAGTTATCCAGTAAAACTAATATCCATCCTTCATTACCTGCCCCTTACGTAGGGACCCAGGGACAGACTGAAGGCATTATCCAACTGTGTCATTCTGCAAACTCAAATAGCACTAGAGCAGATCCACCAAATCTTTCTGTTGCGCAAGTGGTTGCCCATTAAATGGTTATCTATTCGGTTTGTGCAACTGATTGTGCAAACAGTTGCACAACCACTTGCACAGTTGGCTGCACAAGTGGATTGCACGGGAGTTGCACAACTGGTTGCACAATGGGTTTCACAAGAATAATGCACAACTGCACTTGCACAAATGTAACTTTAGTTGGGTGCTCCTATTCAGCATGTTTTGAAACTGAGTTTCCACTAGCACAATGTCATTGCACTAAGGGAACGGCGCAGTTGGATTCTGCCCTGGAGATTCTGCTGGTGTGCCATTGATTCATCTGCCCGCTGGATCCCCCGGTAGAATTGGAGGAGGTAGCATCTGCCTCATGAAGAAGACTTCGCAGCCTTTTGATGCTGGCTGGTTTTGACATTGTTGCGCTTAATTTTCTATATTTATTTTTTAAAATATGAATTTATTCAAAGTATTTATCAGTTGGAAGATACCTCAAGGTTTGGAAAGCTGCTTTATGAAGTTTTAAACAAATAATACTTTACCATGGGATCCCTGTCATTACTAACTGACAGTTTAGTGCATGGCATGACTGAGATTAAAAAAAAAGTTCTACTTGCAGAATGTGAAGGTGAAGGGTGTAAAGAGTAAGTAAATGTGGAAAGATATCAATTTTTACAAAGCCCGAAGTTCAAAAAGTTTGTGAACTATACATCTACTTTCTGGGGCTATGATGACTCATATGTTTCAGTTCAGTTAAGCTGTCTCCCAGGATCAGTCATTGTTGTTATTTTATTTTATTGTATTTTTTAAAATATAGAAAATAAATATTAAGATAAGGCAGCCAGATTTCCAAATACTGTTATAAGAGTTTCAGGTCAGCAAAAGTGTGCAGACCCTAACTGCAGTATTTTGCTCAAGTATGCGAGCAAATGAGTGGCTGCCATCAATGTAACCTGCCGGGTTTTTAGATGGTAAGAAATGAAAGCCTGTCTCCGATCTGTAAGCAACAGGCATGCTGTCCTGAGGTAATGAATGCTATTAGAGAGAGTACAGCTGTTGGGAGCCCATGGCATCATGCACTTTATGACTGTGTGACACTTGCTGAGTGTTCCAATGATGTAGGGTTTAGGAGCTAAATTGAAACCGTGGCAGAATACCTGGGGGGAAATATGTTTCCGATAACAGCATTGTAAGTATTTTTCTGGGACTGATCAACAGCGATAGTCGTGAAAACAACAACAATCAAACTCCCATGGCACCTTAAAGACAGATGCATCTATTATGCTATGAACTTTTGCCAGGAAGACCTGACTTATAAGATGTATCTGACAATATGTCTAGACTTTGATATGACAAGTAGGGCTACCAGCCAATTAAAGACAACTGAATCGATTAATCATATTTGTTTTGCTCACTTAATTAGGGCTGAAATCTTATTCACACTTACCTGGAGCAAGTCCTATTGAATCCAGCAGCACTTAGTTTTGAGTAGACATGTCTTAAGATGTCACTTTAAGGTTCTGTACATTTGAAAATAAAATAATAATAATAAAAATAATTTTATTTATTTATTTCTTACCCACCTCTCCCTCTGGATCAAGGTGGGGTACAACACCAAATATAAAACACCATAAAATACATATAACTGATTAAAAGCATATAAAACTAATACATTATTAAAAGGCATCTTAAAATTCAACTGGGTAGGTCTGCCAGAAGAGATCAGTGTTTATGGCTTTCTTAAATTCCAGGAGACTGTTAAGTTGACGAATCTCTCCTGGCAGGCCATTCCACAGTCTGGGAGCGGCAGAAAATAAGGTCCTCTGGGTAACAGTTATCAGCCTAGTTTTTGTTGACTAAATTCTTCCCAGAGGACCTGAGTGTGCGGGGTGGATTGTACGGGAGAAGCCGATCCCACAGGTAACTTGGACCCAAACCATGTAGGGATTTAAGGGTAATAACAAACACTTTATACTTCGCCTGGAAACTAATTGGTAGCCAGTGAAGTGATTTTAAAAAATTGGTTTTGGAGGGAAAAGGCATGCTTCGTGTTTAGATGAATTATGAATACAACACAGCAGGCATTGTCTTAGAAGAGACATTTCATCCTTTGTCTATGAGAGAAGAAAATGTCTCTTCTTACATGGTATTGATCATATGTTGCAATTTTATATTACACACTTATCTGGGACTAGGTCAGTGAGTTTTGTTTTATTAATTTTAATTGGCAATTAGTTTTTATTGATTTTATTGAAACATGTTTTCTAGATTTTTTTTAAAAAAGTATCTATTCTACATGGTTTTTATCTTGTACACCATCTTGAGAGGGTTCTCCCTTAAACGTGGCCTAGAAATTTAGCTTCCTTCTAAGTAAACATGTACATGATTGCACTGTAAATGTATTGCCTGATTAATGGGGACACCATCTTAATCAATCAAAAGCTTTTTTTAAAAATCAACTGGTCACCTAGAACAGGCGTGGAGAACATTTTTCAGTGCAATCTCCACATTCTCGCATGGCCAACTTTCCAGGGGGTTGCATGCAAACAATGCGTGGAGCCAAACCTGAAGTGGGCTTGGCCAGAACTGGCAGTGGGCAGGGCCATCCCACACTGACTCACACACACATGCACATAGCACACACCGCACCACATCACACTTATACAACAAATGCATACTAATCAGTTAAGTAGCATGGGAGACTGGCGGAGAGAGGCTTAACCTCCCCCTTTTTTTTTTTTTGCTAGTTCTTTTGTCAACAGGCAATGGTTCTTTTTGGATATGCAGAGGCAACAAATGCACCAATGGGTGAAGGAAATAAGTTTAGTTAGTTAAAGTTGGCTAATAAGTAAAGAAAATTGCAAGACAAGATTAATACGCGTACCCTCTCCAGTTACTGGTAATCCTTTCCAGCCGCGAGTGTACCCTAAGAATCAACCAGGCTTGTAGCCAGCACTTTTGTGATGTGTCTGTCTCAAGACTCTGAATTGAGAAGGCCCTAGGGAATTGTATACTCTCCTTTTGATCTCTCCCATTCTGGACTTATGATATCATACATTCAGGGGTGGGGACACTGGCCCTAATAATGGACAGGCTGCCAGCCCAGAAGATTACATTCTTCTCAGCCATTCTAAGCTCAAGCTTACCTTGAGAATGTGCCAGAAGTTTGTCTACATTCTGTTAAACAGAACTAACTTAGCTCCCCCCCCCCCGCATGCTCTCAGCTCAACAAACAGGCACAACAGTTCTCTAGACATAGTCAAGAGTACTGGTGCATCAATGACTCCTTGATATACAACTGTCTTCCACATTTCTACTACAACTCCCTGTAATCTCCCTCCTTCCCCTGTATCCTGATTGGGAAATATAGGAAGCTGGCAATCCAAGAAGGGCTGTCCTTCCTCTGTGTGCAGAGAGGAACCCCTTGGGAAACCATTGAGCAGCCCCCTCTTTACTTTGAGGTGGTGACTTCCAACTGAAGAGAACCTTGAAGAACCACTGAGTGAAGTGAAGGGTGAAAGAAGTCTTTGCGAACCACTAGAAAAGGCAAGTGGCAAGGGAAGCATTTGGGAATTGTCACTTTAAAGAACTCCATATGTCTTGAAGTGGTAAGTCCCAATGGAGCAGGGCAATAGTCAGATGGGAAGGCCTGGCAGGCCAGAGTTTCCTCAACATTGACCTAGATGCTGCAACTCTAGATACAACAGACTAAGAGCTAAAGCACATAGTACTTAATAGATCACTATTCAGCAATCTAAATTGCAGATGTGAGGGACCTATCTGGACTACAGCATGGGGGTGGGGGGTGGGGATAAAAAAAACCCTAATCCCTATGTAGGGTCTCAATCTGGAACAGGGTCTTGTGCTTACTGTAGAGTAAAAAAGTAATGTGTACTTCAGGTCTAAAGAGCTTGTAATGTTGTAAATTGTTTTTTGTTACATTTTTAAGTACTTCATTTTAAAACACGTCAGGTCACATTGTGAAGTACTTACGTTTCTGTGGAGCGTTTTCCCTAACCATACATCGGTTTGTTAGGTCACACTCTCATGTTTCAGTCTTTTCCTGTGTTGTTTCTTTTTCATTTTGTCTTTACCATGCCCACTTCCTGCTAACACTAACTTCCTTTCCCTTGCTTTCAAGGTATCAACCATTGCTGCAACACATGCATGGATTTTTGAATGGTTTCTGTTTCCAACAGAAACAGGAAGCATTTGGGTGCCTCAAATGAAAGCACCGCCCACAGTTCAGTGATTGATTATGAGACGGTAGAAAGCACCTCCTCAGATACGGTAAGGAACATCATATTATTCAACTTAAAATTATGTTTAGTAAGAAAATAACGTAACATACACCGTTACATCGATATATTGAAACACTGATATTTATCATTACAGTAACAGCGTCATGTGGCCAAATGAGTGCTCAAAACCATTTTAAAATGTAAAAAACCCCTCAAGTGTAGATTGGCTCCAGGTCTCTGCATAAAACCTCTTTTAATCCTTCATGGCATAGGCTTTAGAAGGTGTTTGAAGAACAGCAAAAAATGCAAAGTAGGCTAAAATTTGGCAATTGCAATAACTATTTGTTGGGAGGACAAATGGCCATAGGAAACTTCCTGAAGTATTTTCAAAAGTTTTTCATTGCCTTAAGAGTTAAAGTAGGTCACGTTTCTTTTCCTCTGTTCCCCATCACCACCACTTCTTTTTTGGCTGTTGATTTTTATGAAGAAATTCCAAGTACAGTTCGAGCGCTTATTTACAAGGTGGTAAACTAAGCTTGTTGCTGGCAGCTAGACAGGGTTAAACAATGGAAGCAATCTTTCTTTCTCCACCAACGGCTCTAAGATTCTCTTTGACAATGATTGGACATGACACTTGGCACAGTACACAATGTTAGAATTGCTAAGTTTTCTTGACACAATAAATAAATAAATAAAAGTGAGCCAATCCCTTGAGGTCTTCCTAAGGTAACCCCAGGCCTGGGCTAATCCACCATAATCACCATTTTGTGGGGCTGACTTTTCTTATCAGTAATGGAAGGCTGCAGACAGGGAAGCAACATGAGCATGGAAAAGACTAGATAAAGAGATGAAGATATCAATGGCTTCCCTGGCTGGTCTGTCAAAGTTTACATTTGCTCGGGTGTGACACTTTTCAAAGAGAAGTAAAGAAATTATAGATACCACGCACAGTTAATAGATATTTACATTTTTTTTCCAGGGCAGGATCTACACTACTGCTTTAAAACGTTTTATAACAGTAGTGACAACTGTTGGGGCCCAGGACACACTCCATATACAGCTTTCAAACTGTTTTCAAAGTGTCATATCCTGCTTGGTGTAGATCTGGCCCAGACAATTCTTTGGAGGCATAGAGGACTTTCAGACAGGGGGAAATTGCTTCCTGCTTCTCTTCCACATTTAAAATTGTGCTGAATTACACGGGAGCAGCAAACACGCAGACTGTAATTTAAAATCTCCCAGCCCATATAGTTCAATGAGACACCGCCCTCTAGAGGGCATTCTGTAGCACAACTTTGACTGCCCGTAGCAGGAAATCCCGACATATTTCCGAAGAATCGGGTTTTCCAAGGCTTTTTTTTAAAAACAGATTAACTGGAAAAAGGAGTGTGAGATGCGCAGGAGGTTCACGGTATCATCAAAATGACCTATGAAGTTCCATGAGTGGCTAGTCATGAGCATGCTAGAAATAGCTTGTTTAAAGAAGTCCATAGATTTTCATACTATAGAGCACAATTGCAGAATATTTTTTGGAAGCAGGGCAGAATATGCGTGTCTCTGAGAGGTTTGTAGTCCATTGTTTTAGAGGAATATCCTGACTAGTGCTGCTAACTGCAGTTTGGACTATCAATCACGTTATCTGAACTGATCCACAGGCTGCAAGTGAGAAAGGGTTTGTCCATAGAGTTGAAGGTGGTAGGATAGAGAGGTGTCCAAGGACCAAATTCAGTTTTGGAGTAGCTCCTGGGAGGCTATAATTCAGTAGTGGGCAGGACCAAAGACAAAAGGCCCGAGACCAAAATTCACCAAATAGCAGGATGTTGAAGCTTAACATTCCTACTGCCATTAACTGAGACTTAGGAGAGGCATTTCAGCCTTTTAGAAAGCAAAAGATGGGAAACCACCAAATCTGGACAGCGAGAGCCTAGCTACAGTTATCCATGCTCTAATAGCCTTTTGTCTGGATTACTGTGGTGCATTATACATGGGGCTGCCTTTGAAAATGGTCTGGAAACTTCAGCTGGTCCAAAACTGGGCAGTTTGTTAACGGGGACTGGCCAATGAGGCCACATTATGCCAGTACTTTTCCAGTTACGCTGGCTGCCAGTCCATGTCTGGGCCTAATTCAAAGTGCTGGTATTAACATTCAAAGCCCTAAACGGCTTTTGGCCAAGTTATCTGAAGGATCTCCTCCTTCCACATGTACCTACCCAGACCCTAAGATCATCCTCAGGAATCCTTCCCCATGAGCCCCTGCCAAAGGAAGTGAGGCAGTTGGGTACCAGGAAGAGAGCCTTTTCTGCTGTGACCCCCTGGCTGTGGAATGAGCTCCATAGAGAGGTTTACTGGCACCTTCATTGTACTCTTTCCAGTGCCAGATTAAGACCTTTTTATTTTCCCAATATTTTATCAATTTACTACCATAATCTTTTAACCCTGCTGTTTTAAATCTGCATTTGAAAGCTGTATTTTAAATCTCTGCATTGCTGCTTGGTTTTATTCTAGTTGTACTTTTCAGGGCTGTGCAAGCCTCGGGCCTCAGATTTGGAAATCCGAATCATGGAGGCCATTTTATGGTGTATCCACCATTTTATGATGGGTCCACCATTTCCTTGCACAGCCCTAGGCCTCCATACAGTCTACAACTCCCAGCATGCGCTGAGAAGCATGAATTGGCTGCACCGAGGAGTGGGAAGTGGTGGTGGCAAGTACACAAATGCCTTCTGTTCCTGGGCCCCAGTAAGTACAGCCCTCCCAAGCACTGCATACTAGAAGTTGTAGGCTGCATGGTGACTTAGGGCTGTGCAAGGAAATGGCAGATCCATCATAAAATGGCAGATCTGCCATAAAATGGTCTCCATGATTCAGTTTTCCAAATCCAAGGCCCAAGGCTTGCACAGCCCTAGTACTTTTGTATTGTGGTTTTACATTGTGGTGTTAAGCTTTCATAGTACATTTTATGCTGAAATGGTTTCAACTTTTGTGAACCACCCAAAGAGATTTGGCTATTGAAATGAAATAAATAACTAATAAATGATCATGGGGGGTGGTTGGAAAAGGCAAGGGGGCCAGGAGAAAAAAGTATGGCCTTCTGGAGAATCTCAGAGGATCAGATTGGAATCCCATGTGATCTGGAGTTGACCTGTGGGGCAGAGATTCAGTATCCTGATGTACAGAAAGATTTATTTTTGTCCTTCTAGGCTTTGTCAGACTGCTTAAAAAAAGAAGCAGCCACCAATCACTGTTTGGGGAATAGCTCCCAAGAGAGCAAAGGGCCTTGCTACGATATCATCAGTCATTCACAGACGTTATAAAGAGACATAGGCTATAATATTAGAAGTCACAGAGTAGTAGTAAAACAATGAATAAGTTTATAGAATACATGCATACATACATAGCAATTCTAGGAAATATGTCCCACTGAACTCAGTGAGATTTATATCTGAGCAAATATGTTTCAAACTGGATAGATAGAGGTTTGTAGTAAGGTATGTTTGTTTAAAATATATTTATACTGGCTTGTCTCTAATTTGATTCCAGGGTAGTTCACAGAATATGTTAATATAGATTGCAGTTTAGATTACATCACAATTAAATAGTAATTAAATAGTCTAGAAGTTTTGGTTAGTTTCTCAACAAGTGTATACCTGTGTGTATGTTGTAATATGTATTTATATATAAGCAATGTGGGGAAAATAATCCATCTGATATTAGGCTACATCAGTGAGCTTTCTCATAGACAGTGTCATTTTAAGTGGGTCTGGCTGCAATTTTCAAGCTACCCTCTTGTCGACACCAGGGCTTTTAGAACGCTGGTCATTGGTCTCCCTATACAAGGCTCTTTTCTGCACACACATAAATGAGCAAATGGTTCCACTTGAGAGAGCATGACTTTCAGAAATAGGTGTGGATAGGGATGCTCAAGGATTTTGTTCAGTCCAGATTTTAAAGCAAACCAATCTGACTTTCACTTCCCACACTAATATGTAGCTCAGAACATAATTATCCTTCAGGTTTCATACTTCTCTGAATGTTGTGATTCAACTCTTGGCTCAAAAATGTCCAAAAGTGCACATAAAATGCACATTTTATTATCAAATTTATACAAAACTGCAGACTTGGTGAAAAATACGTTCACACATAATGCAAATTGTTGTATGTTTCTTTTCTTTTTCAAATTCCAGATTGATGCAGAAATATGATGAATGCGAAACTAACATGGATTGAATATAGAATCCATTTTTAGGGAGACAATGTTCCATTTTTTTCCCATATATCCTTACATATGTATTTACATACAAGAACTTCTATATAACTTTCCCCCTCCAAAACAGAAGGGGCCAAGCAGCTTACACCAATACGAAATACAACAGCCAAAAATAATTTCAATCCAAAAAAGAAACTAATCAACAAAATGCAAAAAGCAGCACTGAGTCAAAAACATTAAAAAGTAAAGAAGGGCCAGCACTAAGCAAAAGCGATGTATAAGAACATAAGAAAAGCCATGCTGGATAACACCAAGGGTCCATCTAGTCCAGCACTCTGTTCACACAGTGGCCAACCAACTGTTGACCATGGGCCCACAATCAGGACACAGTGCAACAGCACCCAACCATGTTCCCCAGCAACATAGCCATCATAGCCATTACTGCTGCTAATACTGGAGGTAGCACACAGCCATCAGGACTAGTTTGTCAGTCAGAGCTCTGGGACTCAGAGAAAGGAAACCTTCTAAGACCCAGGTGGGACATGAGGGGTTGTGGCTCAAGAGGACACCCCCTCACACTTAAAATGTTGCACGTTAGGGGATGTTGCACTCTACAGACTCAGGTCTAGGATATGCTCTCCCCTACTTATTAATAGGGATGTGTATCATATCGTTAAAATGTACAATAACGATACGATAAGGTCGTTATCGTGCATGTGTTTAACAATGACAATACGGTAGAAAAACCTATGATAATCATCGGAGATGATAATTTTCGGGTGATTTTATCGTTTTATTGGACTGCCATATAAATATACCTATAACTTCTGTATTTTAAAAGTTAGAGGCTTGAAACTTGGTCACAGTGCTTATTGGGTATACCTAAGTATGTGTATGAAATTTGAGATCGATCCCTCCAACCCTCGATTTTATACGAATTTATTAAAAATCGTTCCAGTTCTGACAGATCTGAATGAATGCACGTGGCGAGCTGTCATTCTGATCTGTCAGAACTGAAACGATCTTTAATAAATTCATATAAAATCATGGGTTGGAGGGATAGATCTCAAATTTCATACACATACTTAGGCATACCCCATAAGCACTGTGATCGAATTTCAAGCCTCTAACTTTTAAAATACAGAAGTTATAGGCATTTTTCTTTAAAAATAGGGCTGCAAAATTATCATTTTTTCACGATAACTATCATGAAGACGATACGGTTCACCTACGATATGAATGAAGACGATAATATTTTTGGTCCAAAATGACGATAATGATAAACAATAATTTTTGACATGCACACCCCTACTTATTAACACTATTAATACCTATGAACCTATAATTGCAGATCTCTTATAAAATTGTAGCCCCAGTTAACCCAACATCACAGTTCACGTGGTCGCAAGGTCCGTTTGCACATTCTCACCAACCATACCTAAGAAAGCAATGGGATGTGTGGAAGGACTTGACCAGATGAGGGAGCAAGCCTGTTGCCGAAAATAACAACAACACATACATCAATGAGCCTATCTACACTACTGCTTTAAATGGCTTTAAACGATTTAAAATGGTTTATGACAGTTTTGGAAACTGTTGGGGCCCAGGACACACTCCATATACAGTTTTCAAAACATTTTCAAAGTGTTTTATCCTGCGTGTGTAGATAGGCTCAATGTTTTTAAAATATCAGGGAACTTTTCTTTATGGCTGCATGGTATAAAAAAACAAAACAAAATATATTCGTTCAGTCAAATAAACCAATTTAATGCTTTAATTTGACCCAGGATCTACCAGCGAGTAGCAGTAGAATTTGCTTTTAATGCTCTCACTTCACCCCAAAGTATGAAGTAATAAACTTTGACTATGTGCAAGGTACCACTGATTAACCAAAACCAGCCTCCATATGTCTGGGATTAGGATGAGAATCTCCATACATCTGGGAATGGCAATCCTTATGGGGCAGGATGTAATGTCTCTCAATGGGACTTCCAGGCAGATTCACACTTTGCATTGCCAGAAATTCACTGAAAGAGATCCCCTCCACCCTGCCCAAATCAGGCAATGCAACGCAAGCTGCAAAGTCAGCCACATTGCCAGGCCTTTAACTACAATGGCTGTGTGTGTGTGTGTGTGTGTGTGTGTGTGTGTTATATGACTTCCTACCTCAGATTACATGTTTCTAAAGAAAACAAAATAATTAACTAATTTGGCAAGATGCTATATCCAAAAGTAAAATAGTTTGAACTAATATTTCCTCCCTTGAGATCTCTGTTGCAGTGAGGTGGAGCAATCAACTGAAACATGGGGCCCTCCCTGTTGGGGGAAATGACCTCAGTGTCTTTCATTCAAATGCGATGGCTCGTCATGTATGAATCACAGACAGAGGACCAGGATCCAAAGATTCAGCCAGACTATGCAAAAGGCCTAATGGGCAGTTCAAATTCAATCAAAAGGAAAAGGAGAGCCTGAGTGAGCCACATGATGATCCCATGATGTCTTTGGACCACCCCTACAATTAGCTCCACTGAGGAGGTGATAGGCACTCAGTGGTCTGTCTTTTCTTAGCCCCACAGTGCAGTGATTGTGTTTGACTTTCCATGAATGGGATGGGAAAGAAGAGCTAACAGGCATCCAATAACCAGCCTGAATTTTAGCTACAAATATTGGGCTGGAAACAAATAGACCTACTATGTGGGAAAGGCTTGTCTGGACCCAAAACAAAACAAATAAACAAGGTGATGCAATTGCCATTTGTTGTAGTTTTTCACCCAGATAGAACAAGGATGGTTGAGCCCTTTAGGCCATACTTGTAAAACCACCCTTAGACAAGCCATTACAACCTATCACAGATATCTTAGAACTGATTACAAGGGGGAAACAGATTTGTCTTCCAAACTACTCTGTTCAATTATATATACATTTATTAGTCTTGTAGACAAACGTTATTGTATAACTCATTGTAATTTATGAACCAAATGCATGTACTATGGATATACCTTAACATTTCTTCAGAACCTTGGCTGTGTGACATGAATCTGGGAAAACTTTGCTTGTCATTCTCATCATGAAATCCCCTGTATCAAGTATGCTGAATGTCCATTGTGGGTTTCATTTCATTATTTGGCTGTTTATATACCTGCAGCACAAATAATGTTCAGTTACCTGGGGTCATTTTCATTCATAGATACTCTGCAGACCTGTCACTTATAAAATACCTGGGGTCTTTGTACACCGAAGCATAAACTGTTCATAATAGCTTCACTCAGTTCTCACTTATTAAAGTCAATAAATGGCTATATCTGAAATTCCACCCAGGAACTCACAGTCTTGATATCTTCTGCAATAAAAGGGCCCCCTTTAACACTTTCGTTTTATGTGGAAGGGTACTTGTTGGGTACTGGTAACGAGAATGGAAGTTTCAATTCCATGATAGCTTCGCTTGCGTAGATTCCATATGTTTATTCCATTGTATATACAAATTAGGTCAACCACTCTGCCTCTGTCACCCTTCTCACCCTGAGAATTTTTGTTTGGTTCATTTTTCACTCAGAGCTGCCCCATTTGCACCTCTGAACATGAACACAGGGACTTGTTTTCAGGAAAAGCTAGCATTTTCCCAGACTTGTGTTCAAGTTTGAAAAATGCACACTTTGAAAAATATACATTTCAGTGTAGACTATTTAAAATATATTTCCCTTTTCAAAATGCATACATTTCCCTTTCGGAAAAAATGAAAAAACAAATCTCAATCGAACAAAGGAGCAAAGCAATCCAAGCTTCAAGGTGGAGTTCAGAGAACGTCAACAGTTGTGAATATCCCTCGTTCATCCAGCCCTATCTAGTTCCAAGGTAGTGGTGAAACTGCAAGTAGCCACAACATAGGATACCATACTATATCCATCTTGCCTAAATAATGTGTCTGTTAAGAGCATGGCTCTTAACAGCTGTAATTTCCCAGCACTTTGGAGCGTCAGTGAACATGGTAAGCCCTTCGCAAAACATGTAACAGAAAAAGTGTTTTTTGTTAATTGAGTTTGATTTTTCGACAACGCTATGCTTAAAATTCTTTGATTAGGCATACATGAAATTGAAAATGAGGAACTCAGTAGAAAAAGAGATGAAGAAAGACCACAATTAATAAGAAATCACACACCATTAAGTAGGGTAAGTATTCACATAGAGGCACTTTTAACACTTTTTTAAAAGGCACTTAATCTAATGAATGTGCTGCATACTTTAATATGGATGGATTGATGATGATGATGATGATGATGATGATGATGATTTCAGGAAATTTAGCACTACTCTTAAAAAATGTCCAGAATTCTCAAAGAAGTCAGTGAAATTGCCTCACCTATTTCTATACACCAAATAGCATGGACAATTTTGAAAGGTCATTTGTGCACAGTTCTAGTAGTTTGTTTTTTTTAAAAAAAAGAAAAACCTAATATATTTAAAGTAGAATTCATGCTATAGTAGGGTGACCATATGAAAAGGAGGGCAGGGCTCATGTAACTTTAACAGTGTAGAGAAAAGGGGATTTCAGCTGGTGTCATTTGTATGCAATTAGTTCCTGGTGAAATTCCCTCTTCATCACAACAGTTAAAGTTTCAGGGGCCCTGCCTTCTTTTGTATCTGGTCACTCTAGTATAGTATAGCCCTGTCCTCCTTTTCATATGGTCAGCCTATGCTATAGGTCTATTTCCCCCCAAGCCTCACTGTCTCCAAATTGCCAAAATGTAACTGACATAGCTCCCTCTTCCCCTCCAATCCTTCCTCCTCTTTTATCCCATCTCCCTGGTAACCAGCCGCACTCACTCCCATTTCACCCCTCCTTCCTGGAGGATCATTCTGAGCATGCCTGGGGACAGACCTTATGAACTCCTATAGGATATAATGAGCCAGGTGGGAATCACATTTTTAATAACTGCTATGATCATGATACACTGCTATTTGGGCACAACATCTATTAGACCTTCCCCTTGACCTGACACAACAAAGATCCTGTATAATGTTTGACCCCAGCAAAGTCTATGAGAAAGAAGACAACTCCTATAAATATACCATTTCATAATCTTTCTACCTCAAAATTGGCACAGTCCATCGTTCAAGGTTCAGATGAATCTGCTGCCCCTCTGATTTCCTTTTATAGTGGCAGAATGTGATTCATCCAACTCACCTTTAACATAATGTAATAACTGTGGCCCTATAGTTATTAGAATGGGATTGTTGCTGCTTCTAGGGATGGATGGACTCACCCACACCCAGCTTATTCAGTTGTTTGTCAAGCAGCCAGTGAGGCCATGGGGGCCATCCTCTGTCTTTGCAAGCTGCCGCCATTGTGTGCAAAATGGCAGCTCAGCCTCTTCCAGGTAAGGAATGTTTCATACAGGGGCCCTTTATGCAAGGTCCTTTATCGGAATATGCTGGGCCACAATTTTGTGCAAAAAAGCTGCTGCCAGAGTTCATGTTGCTATGCTCCAACCTCTTGTTCTCTAGTGGACTCCTATCCCTGCCAGCTGTCAAGCCCTCAACCATAAAGGTTTGACAGGTACAGGGGATGGAATGGAGCTCCTGTGTAAATAAGAAATGGCATATTTATATGAGCTTAAAATTTGTCTGTTTTCTTTCTCACAGCCAGATATATAATAACCACAAGGGCTTGACAGCCAATGGGAGCAGAAGTCCTGTGCCACCCACCACCTGCTCATTCACGACTCCTTGCAAGTTATCAAGCCCTCAAGGTCTCCTTCCTCACAATGAAGGAGACTGCGAGGGCTTGACAGCCAGTGGGGACAGGAGTCTCCCACCAACCGGTGGCTGCCATTTTGCCCAAAATGCCAGCTCTACCTCTTCCAAGAAGGGGATGTTGTATAAAGCGCAATGAAGGCAGGCTGCTCCCAGGCACTCGCCAAGCCCTGGGGTGCTCAGTGACTGGGTCCACCATTGCCCATGGCTTGGTGAGTGATGTCCAGGGGGACAGACATGGGGGAGTCTGCTGGACTTCCAGACACTAGTGGAGACTTGCAACATCCCTAGCTGTTTCCCAGTGCCTAAATTCCATGATGACCCAGTACCGTGTTTAAAAAGAAAGCACATTGGTTGAGCAAACCACCTGATTCTTCCCACTAAGTGCTGCTATCCTGGAATTGATATGTGCTGGATGTAAATCTCTCCTCTTTCACAATTGTTGGCTGAGCATGCTCTAATAACAGGTACCATTGCTGACTTGATAATTGTTCCCATACCCAAAGATATACAAAAAGAGTAACACTGAAACACAGGAAAATGTGTTCTATGAACTCTAAAGTAGGGAAGTATAAGAATTTCATATTTTTTTTCAGGAGATGAGCATGACCCATTCAAAATTCTGAATATGAGCATGTGTCTGCTGAAAATAGTCAAGAATTGTCCAATACGTGCTTGTATTTATCTCGTTCCTGATTCTCAGCTCAATTTGCACAAATTTCCTAATTTGTGCAAATGTCCTCCATGGGTTGAATCAGCCCTGCTTTAATCTATGGAGGGAAAATGCACAACATGTCCAATTCCCACCCTGCCGGCACGTCTTGGGCAGGAGTAGGCATTTGCAGGTGGGAAAGAGGAGGACAGGATACTGTACGTGCCTTCTGCATGCATCCCGGACTCTTTCATTTTCTGGCTCTTACCCTCTCACCCTATAACCAGTATGGGATTAGCCAGTCACTCCCTTTGGAGGGGGGGTGGATAGGAATTTTACCTGTCATGGATTGGCTTTAGTGTACAGTTTTTTTCGCCTACTTCATTCATTCCAACTTTAGATTTGAATGGGCAGGGTTTTGCAAGAAACTTAGGATATTAGGATAGGTTTGGTGAGAACCCATTGGCACCTTTATGGTGATTGGCAAGTTTGGAGGCCTACTCCTTCGGGGCTGTGCAGCTCTTGAGTCAGGATACAGCTTGCCTTTGGGGACCTTCCTGTCTCACCTACTCAGAACTGTGTTCCCTCCCCCCCCAATCACACACACAAGTAGTTTAAGAAAGAGCTGGGTTTTACCCAACTCCTGGCCTGGCAGAGTGGCTCACCCATAAAGCAGGCTAGTTGCCTAGAGAAAGGATTGATTGAATTCCCGCACTCTCACATGCAGATCCAGGGAGGGGTGAATTTCCAAATTTAAATAAAGAGGCTCTAGTTATCCCCAGCTCTGGTTTCTGTGTCATTCTTTCCTTTACTTCTTTCTCTGTCCACAAATTTTGGGAAACTTGTGCAGATCTCCTGTTCAATCGTTGCTCGATTTGTCCAAGTTTTCCATCCATGCAGTGATCCCAAATTGGGCACGAGACAAGTGGCAAGACAATGTTCAGAAAATCTTAAACATCACTCATTTGCCCATCCCTTCTCTGAAGCTGCTTTCCGAATCTTTCAGTACATACTTCTCAGATCTGCATGGCATCTGGTGGAAAGTCATTCTCATTATGAGAAGCTCGTTTTGCCTCCTAACTTCTCCAACCAGCTACTCTTCCCCCCCTCCCTGCCTACTGAGCACTTCTGGATACCAGCACTTGCCATAAAAGACAAATAACCTACATCTTAAAGCAGAATAAAATTTAAGTGGAAGACTATATGAACGTGTTTTGTTTATTCCTAGCTTGCAAACAAGCTCCCTCAGAGGCATCTTAAAACAGACAGCAGCAAATTCTATACAACCCTCTAAGGAATATCTTTTTCAAAATGAAAAAGAAAAAACTTTCTGTACCCTTTCTCTTTTTAAAACCAGCCACTTTTATACAATGTAGGCTAATCAAAACCAGCTCTGGGAAAAGGGAAGGAAGCAGTGCTTTCCTTTGGCAGATCTCTGTTTTCGCATTGTGAAAAATACATTTAAGGTTAATAAATTGAGATCATGTCCAAGTGTCTGGCTTTCGTGGTATATAATATTCCCAAATTGAGTATGTTAATTTTTCACAGTGAATAGTTCTTTACTAGGTGCTATTTCTAATGCTCAGTTTACAGCAAATCTACTAGATACTCATCTTCTTCATACAACATACTTCACACTGCACTAGTGTGCATAGTCTGAAGCATCTCAAAGAGAAATGACAAATTAGACTTCATGCCTCGTAAATACCACTGCTGAGCATAATTTCCACTCCCCCACCCATGTCTGGAAAGGGAGGGGAGAAAGCTTGTCACAGCTCATTCTACAACACTTTTATTTGGTTTATTTTTGCTTTAATGTGTCTGTCAGAAGACAGCCAATGTGGGTGTGAATGTGGAACGAACACATTTTCCATAATGTCTTGTGAATCATAAGGAAGGCTTCATCTGTTATTTTTCCTGTGTGGGTGGTCAGCTGCAGATTGCCTTAATTTTGACTGTGACCTTCCACACAGCTTTTCTACAAAGCCTCTTGCCATCTTCCTAGAGGAGCAGTGTGCCTTTGGCGTTACAGAATCAACTATCAGGTGCTCTATAAGTTCCTGCCAGATTTTACATAAGGCAATAATAACAGCTTAGGTGGCTGCTGCATAAATTGTAGCACCTATCAAAAGAGGAGGATATATTAGCCTTTGAACCAGACCTTGCAGCTCATATGGAATGGTTTAATGTGAAAACTGGTGTTAGAATTTTTCTTTCAATGTGTGACAGCTTTGTGGTCAATCACAGCCTCACATTAACCTGGAATGCTAACAACTCCCATTCCTCCTACCCCCATTCTGTCAACATATTTGCACTGATTCTGAACCCAGGGATTTTGTGAATATCAGTCCCCTTCAAAACAACCACAAAAAGGGGGGAAACAATAACCTCTAATTCAAATATAGATCCCTGACAAGAAAATGTGATTTCTGTTCCAATTTCAGGCATGTAGTATTGCTTTTGAATACATGGAAATAAAATAATCTGGCTTCATTAAGCCATTACCTTGCTTTTGGTGGGTGCACACTTGCTCCCAATTAAGCTTCATTGAATTCAGTGAGACTTCAAAGTAAACATGCCTGAGATTGTGCTTTCAATAATTCCAATTTTTCTCCCAGTCATTCTCCAATTTTGGCAACAGATTTTCTGTGAAAATCCATTGCTGGAGAGAGATAGGGAACAGGGAAATTGAATTAGTGATGGAATTCTTCTAGTAGCTCTTGCACATCCCAAACTTCCAAGTGTGTCCAATGCATTTCTGATCCCCTTTGAAACCACCAGTTGGAGCTAAGACTAGTGCAGACCTGAAATTTGGGTGGGGACTTATTTCATTCAGAACATAAGAACATCAGAAGAGCCATGCTGGATCAGACCAAGGGCCCATCTAGTCCAGCATTCTGTTCACACAGTTGTCAACCAGCTGTTGACCAGGAACATACAAGCAGGACATGAATGCAACAGCACCCTCCCACCCATGTTCCCAAGTGAATGGTGTACATAGGCATACTGCCTCTGATACTGGAGATAGCATATAGCCATCAGGAATAGTAGCCATTGATAGCCTTCTCCTCTGGGAATTTATCTAATCCCTTTTAAAGTCACCTACATTGGTGGCCATCACCACATCTCGTGGCAGTGAATTCCATAATTTAACTATGTGCTGTGTAAAGAAGTACTTCCTTTTATCTATCCTGAATCTCCCACCAATCAGCTGCACGGAATGACCCAAGGTTTTAGTCTTATGAGAGAGGGAGAACAATGTCTCCCTATCCACATTCTCCACACCATGCATATTTTTAATTTCCCCTGCCTCTCTCTGAAGCATCCCTGCTTTTGATGGCAAGGGGTATAAAACTGTCATTTCATGGGAGAGCATGGAGGTAGGGATGTGGGAGGGAGCATGTATCCCAGAGTCATGCGGAGTCGACTGGGTGCTATAAATCCCACTGAAAGGGATGTAGTGCATCCATATTCCATTACTTGCAATGTGATGTGCATCTCAATACACATTCCTATCCACATTCTACCCCCTCGTAGTCCTGGGTGACTAGAACTGGACTGGGGCGAAGGTTTTGCCACACAGCATTTGCAGTCACTGGCAGCACAGCAAGCCGGGGAGCACTTCCCTGAGGGAAGGAACGCATTCCAACCCCCCCCCCCAACCCAAATCAGAGGTAAGGGTTTGTCTGTCCTCGCCCGAGTGATTTGAGCATATACGTGACTACATCTAGAGATCAAGAAACTCATCTGAGAGCTCAGAGAAATTACCTCCTGTACATCTTCCTGCAATGGTTCTGTCCACCCCACCTCCCTAGCCCAATTCAATGTCATGGAGCATGTGTGTTTTTCAGTTGTCATATTCAACTTTTCAGTCACTGTAATTATCACAGATAAAAATTCTTCACAATAAACTGATAAAAGTGAAATATCAGAATGCCATGTTTATACAAGTTTTCAAGACTCAATTTATGTTTGAGTAACAGCCCTCTCCCACATACTCTCTCACATGCACACCTTTTTCAGTGGGAGCCTATAAAAATATACTTGATCGAATGCACAGAATGCAGGGGAGTGTCTATACGGTCTATATACCCTGTCATTGCTGCGCAGTGGCACTGCATTGTTTATATGATGCAGTCATCAACTCTCAGCCACATCGGGCTTCTACCCTCAAAACTGCATTGTTTCATGGTGTGGTTTTACTGTTTTGGGTTTGTTTGTTTTTTTGGTTTGCTCTGAGGTCACCACATTGTTTCTTAGTCTGTCACTGGTGGCCTTGGTTCAGGTTCAGTCAGTGGGCATTGCTGGGGGTGCATGCAAGTGCAGGGTAAATCCAGGGTAAGTGCGGGAAGAGAGGGCAGGGGGCGGGCTTGCTGAGCCAAATGGTCACCAGCACTCCCTCCTGCTGTCTAAATTTATCACTCCCACCCTGCAGCAGTGATGCTACAGATAGCCTATCTACACACGCAGGATAAAACACTTTGAAAACGTTTTGAAAACTGTATATGGAGTGTGTCCTGGGCCCCAACAGTTCTCAAAACTGTTATAAACCGTTTTGAACCATTTTAAACCATTTTAAAGCAGTAGTGTAGATAGGCTGACAGTTTTGAGGGAATCAGCTGCAAAGCAGCGGTGTATAGACACCCCTCAGGAAAGGATCTCTGTGCATGCAAACATAGTTTCCTGGCTTCTTTCCCACCCCACCCATACACATTATAGTCCCCTTCACCTGTACCCCAAGCCACTCCTGAGGGTGGGAATGGAGATTGGATGGACGTGGGGGTTGTAGCCAGTTGGAGGAATTGACAGAATTCAGAGGAGCAACCCTGCACAAGCAGAAGTACCTTTCTTTTGTTAAATGTTTGTTTTGTGATGGTCTTATCACTATCTTCAAATAAACAAATCCGATCTGAAGTGTCTTCCTGCTTGCATAAGACACCTTTGGATCCAAGCCACTATTTCCTTCAAGAATTGAGATATCACAGTGAAAACACTTGTGCATGCTTCTGACCTAGGCTGACCATATGAAAAGGAGGACAGGGCTCCTGTAACTTTAACAGTTGTAGAGCAAAGGGAATTTCAGCCAGTGTCATTTGTACGCAATTAGTTCCTGGTGAAATTCCCTCTTCATCACAACAGTTAAAGTTGCAGGGGTCCTGCCTTCTTTTGTATATGTTACTCTAGTATAGTGCCTGCAACTTTAACTGTTGTGATGAAGAGGGAATTTCACCAGGAACTAATTGTGTACAAATGACACTGGATGAAATTCCCTTTTCTCTACAACTGTTAAAGTTACAGGAGCCCTGTTCTCCTTTTCATATGGTCAGCCTATTCTGACCCAATTCTCTATTTTAAGTTGAAACTCCATCTTGATCTTTCTACATGTTTGAGAAGGGAGGAGTGTAAAGATACCAAAATACACCTAGGGCTCTGGAACATTGTGAATTAGGTATACACTTTTTCTTTCTTTCTTTCTTTTTTGACAAATGGAGAAGTCTCCCAGGGGGGATTCTAATGGAATGCTCAAATAATGACATTATTTGAATGGAGCATATTACTGCCTTCAGGCTGTACACTTGTTTCTGTTTGTCACATCTCTCAAACTCAAAAAAATAAGCATTTAAACATTATGCAGATGGATGTTAGTGCAAAACTCAAAATAGATTTCAAGGCACAACTTTGCATATGAATACTCTGTAGATATGCATATCAATGTTTTTTTAAAAAAACAATTGGAGAGAGGTTCAGAGGAAGTACGTAAGTAGTGAAGACATTTCTAGGTTGAAAAAGAAAAGAAATGGGTAATGAAACCAGCAGTAAGTAGGATACTAGCATAAAGGTTTAATCAAGTTGTCTTAAAGTGCTCTATATCAAAGCCAACATTTCTAGCTTAAACCTATGCCATCTAAAAATCAAAGGGCATCACGAATCAGTGCTTTTGAATTGTGGTCAGTCTAAATCAGCTTTCCATTTCCTATTGTTTGTTTGTATGTATATATTTATTTTCATATGCACACCCATAATGCTCAAACTGAAGGGGGAATTGTACCTTAAAATAAATTAGAACAATAAACTCAAGTTTCTCTGTTCAACTCTAATAATGTATTATTTCAGGTCAAGCTATTAGACTAACAGTCTAACACACTAAAATAAATGGAGTCAACAGCCACAAAATGCAAGTGTATGTTTTGGAAGCCTTTGTCGGATGTCATGGACAATTCACAAGGCAGGCCTTGTGAATTGTGAGTTTAAAGATGGAGAATTGTTGTGAGAAAGTTCTGTGTCAGTCTGTGTCTGTAAGCTTATCACTGTTGCTGTTTCTCATGGGAGGCTTGCTAGCCAAGGCCTTGAGTTTCCTTGAGAACGAACGTATGTTTAGAAAAGGTGGGGGCTATCTTGCAAGCTGTCTCTCACATGGTGTCATCATCAAGAGGAGGTAACCGTGCCGCCCTGTTGGCACATGAGTTTGGGTTACAGGCCTGAAGTCCTGTCAATCAGTGGCTTGGAATAGCCAGCCTCCAGCCTATAATAGGAACGAGCAAAGGGGAGGCCCTTTGCTAGGAATCATCTGTTCTCCGCTTGCCATGAAACTCCTCGTGTTTGGGATTCTATCGGTTCGGAGATGTTAGATGCACTCTGTACATGTTCTGTTGCTATTTGGACTTGGAATTTCTAAGAACTGTGCCATGGAAAGTGCTCTGAGGCTTTTCATAGACTTGGACTTGCAGATTACTGTTCTAGATTCATGTTCTATAGCTTGAGAGAGAGCTTTCCCTGCATGGAGCCATAGTACAGGCACAGGGAAAGTTTCCTAAGCTGACCGTTGCTGTTCTGGAATTGTGTGTGTGTGTGACCTGCGAGAGAGCCTCCTCTCAGAGCCTTTGTTACAGGCATAGGGGTTTCCTGGGTCGAAGAGGTTCGTGCCCTGACATCTTGCTTACGTGATCAGCTCAGTGTTTCCAGCAGGCTGAGTCTGGTTTGTGCAAGATGGATCTGTTTTCTGTTGGGCTTCATGCATCCCTGTGCTGGAGCTTCACCTTGAGCTCTGCTCTCATTCCTGATGAGTCTGTGTGTGTCGCTGCTGGTGACTGCTCACATGGGACAGGAGCAACTCTACACGTCTCCCCCCAAGTGACTGCTGTTTGCATCAAGCTATTTGAACCTAAAGCTATCTGGCCGTCATCAGCTTTACATGGATGTATGTAGAAATGAAACCGTTATGCTTGATTTCCGTGTGATTTCACAAATAAAAGAGGTCTTGCCATTTTGGAGTGTGTTGTCAGTTTGCCTAAGTTTGTGAGCAGAAGCCTGGAGTTGGGCTTGGGTCATGACAGCCTTGTTGGGTTTGGAGCATCTAAGAGAGAAGATTTTAAGATCATTAGTACAGCTATCGGGATCTCTCCTCGATATTGTTGTCTTGTTATTTTAACTTCATGTGCTGATAAAATGATAAAGGGAACATTCTTGGGCTGCAATTCAGTCTGTGCTTCCTTAGGAACACTGGAGGATTAATTTACAGTGGAAGATGGAATTGGGACAATAATTTAGCCATGTAAGGATCAAACTATTTTGTGTATGATACTCAGAATTACTATTTTAAGTAGTTTTGTCTGCCCCCAAAAAACCTCTCACAAAGAATTCTCCCAAAAAATTCTCCCCAAAATTTCAACTATTCTCATTCCATTTGATAGAGAAGACATTGCTTTCGAAAATAAATTCAATAGTGAAGAAATTTTGGAGAATTTTTCAAGGATCAGATTTGGGGTTCTTGTGCTTACTTAGGAGGTGGCTGAGGAGTATGCATGAGTTCCCTGTCTTTCATTGTACAATCCTCTCTCCAGGAGCCTCCTCAGCTTCCCACACTTCAGTTGAAGCCCAGGGGAAAGCATCATGAGGTAATTCCTCCCATAGAGCCTTTTTAGCTCAGGAGGAAAAGGTAGCCTGGACAGCTGGCAGCAATTAGCTAAGCTCAAAACACCACAACAATGAATTATAAAACACCTTAAGAATGAGGTAGAACAATGGAAGCCTCTTTCATGGGGAAAGAACTTTTTCAGGAAATTGGAGGACAGATTTTGGCTCAGCACTAACTCCACCTCTTTCCTGGAGCTAGACACAACACTGCCCAGCCCTTCACACCTGAGTTGTGGAGGATGCAAAATGGGGGCTAGCCTAGGCTGTCCAGATGGCTCAGGATTTCCCGGTCCTAACTGGGAATCCAGGGGCGAACCGGCCCAACCGGGGGGCGGGGGGCAAACCGGGGTGGCGGGGGAGTCATGCGGCAGTGGCAGCAAGCAAGGAGCGGCGGTAGACCCGGTGGCGGTGGCAGCGGAGGAGCCCGGGAAGGGCCACCCCAGCAGGAAAGTGCCTTCCCTCGCGCCTCACGCTCCTTACCCGCAGGGGCGTCTGCTTCCCTCCGGTGCTCGAATTTACTGAGAAACAGGCTTCCTGGCCTGTCCCTCAGTAGCGCGCCGGGTGATGACGTCATCACCTGGCGCGATACTGAGAGACAGGCCGTGAAGCCTGTTTCTCAGTAGATTCGAGCACCGGAGGGAAGCGGGTAAGGAGCGCGAGGCGCGGGGCGCGGGGCATTTACCTGCTGGGGCGGCCAGGTCTGCTGCCGCGCCGCCGCCACTGCCGGGGCCGCCGCGCTGCCGCCGCCGCCGCACCGCCACAGGGGCAACCGCCGCCGGGGCCGCCGCCGGGTCCGCTGCCGCGCCGCCGCCGCTGGGTCCGCTGCCACGCCGCCGCCGGCGGCGGGTCCGCTGCCGCGCCGCCGCCGCTGGGTCTGCTGCTGCGCCGCCGGTGGCGGCGTCGCGGCGGCGGCAGCGGTGGAGGAGGCAGCAGAAGAGAACCCGCCCCGGTAGGTCCGGGCTGATGTTTTTTGGGGGGTGGCTTGGTGGGGGGGGTTGTTGGCGGTGGGGGGGACCGGGATTTTGGGTTCCAAAATCTGGTCACCCTAGGCTAGCCTACTGACAAAGTTGATGTTGTTTCAGTACACACACACACACCCAACACCCTTACTAAACTAGAAAGAAGCTGTGTGACAATCTCTGCCAATGGTGAGTCCTGCCCGTGAAAAACTGTGGAGACTTCCTCCTCCCCATGAAGAAATTCAGTGAAATTGTTTCCCAGTTTCTTTGCCCTCAAATAGGGTGGAGAATTTGAGACGCCTTTTGCACGCAGCTCTAATTTTAACCTTTATCTGGATATATATAGTAGGGGTGTGCACGGACCCCCCGGATCGGATCGGGACCCGGATCGGGACCTCCAATTTTGTCCCGGACCGGTTCGGACAAAATCGGAGGCCCCCCGGACCGGATCGAGTCCGATCCCGACCCAAAAATCGTAAATTTTTGGATCAGCCGCCATTTTTTTCCCCATAGACTTGCATTGCAATGCAAGTCTATGAGGAAAAAATGGCGGCGGGTGGCTGAGGGGGGGCCTAACTCCCTCCCCCCCTGGGGCCGTCCGCTGTGGACGGCCCCGGCAGGTAAGCCCCCTCCCCCGCGCTCCCTACCCCCCCTGGGGCCGCCCGCTTCCATCTGCTGGCACCCGCGGGCGCCAGCGGATAGAAGCGGACGGCTCCGGGGGGGGGGTAAGCCCCCTTCCCCGCCACTGCTTACCTTCTCGGCCCGTCCGCTCCCGTCCGGCGCCGGCGGCTACTACCAGCGGGCTCCGCGGCCTACTCTCGAGTAGCGCGCCGGGTGATGACATCACCCGGCGCGCCACCCTGGAGTAGGCCGCGGAGCCTGCTGGTAGTAGTAGGCGCCGGCGCCAGGATGGGAGCCGCTGTGACGGGAAGGTAAGGGCCCCCCTCCCCCCTCCGCGCGCCCCCTCCTCCCCTCCACGCACCCCCTGCTTACCTTCCCGGCCCGGCGGCTCCCGTCCGGCGCCGGCACCTACTACTACCAGCAGGCTCCGCGGCCTGCTCTAGAGTAGCGCGCCGGGTGATGACATCACCCGGCGCGCCACCCTAGAGCAGGCCGCGGAGCCTGCTGGTAGTAGTAGGCGCCGGCGCCGGGACGGGAGCCGCCGGGACGGGAAGGTAAGGGCCCCCCTCCCCCCTCCGCGCGCCCCCTCCTCCCCTCCACGCACCCCCTGCTTACCTTCCCAGCCCGGCGGCTCCCGGCCGGCGCCGGCGCCTACTACTACCAGCAGGCTCCGCGGCCTACTCTAGAGTAGCGCGCCGGGTGATGACATCACCCGGCGCGCCACCCTAGAGCAGGCCGCGGAGCCTGCTGGTAGTAGTAGGCGCCGGGACGGGAACCGCCGGGACGGGAAGGTAAGGGCCCCCCTCCCCCCTCCGCGCGCCCCCTCCGCGCGCCCCCTCCTCCCCTCCACGCACCCCCTGCTTACCTTCTCGGCCCGTCCGCTCCCGTCCGGGGCCGGCGGCTACCACCAGCAGGCTCCGCAGCCTGCTCTAGAGTAGCGCGCCGGGTGATGACATCACCCGGCGCGCCACCCTAGAGCAGGCCGCGGAGCCCGCTGGTAGTAGCTGCTAGTGCCGGACGGGAGCGGACGGGCCGAGAAGGTAAGCGCCCCACTCCTCCCCCCCCCCCCGCTGTCCACTTTCATCGGTGGGCGCCCGCTGGCGCCCGCCAATGGAAGCGGCGGTGGGCGCCAGTGGGCGCCCGCCGATCCGCCGATCCGCCGAACCGGTTCGGAGCCTTTTCGGACCGGTTCGGATTGGATCGGCCAATCCAGCTGCGGGATCGGAAATCGGATAATTTATCCGATTTCCCACTGGACCGGACTCGGATCGTGGATCGGGTCCGATCCAGTGCACATCCCTAATATATAGAGGAGTCAGAGGCAGGTTTGGCCCAACCAAAGTTGCAGCCTCAAGTGAGTCACTACACTGCTGCCACCTCACCCCACTTCTTCTACCTTTGCCTCCTCCCTGCCCCCTCCCCAATCTTGTGAGGTGGCAGCAGCTTTAAGAGCACTTTTTCAGAGCACTTTCAGGGCACTCCAAATGCCTGACCTACATGAAGTCAGTGGCCTTTACAACAGCCAACATGAATACCTCCATGATGGCAAAAGGGGGGTGATGTTACCAAAAGTGCCTGCACCACTCACTGCTGCCTCCCAGCTACAAGCACCCAAGCAAGAGTGTGGCACTCTGTGCATACATCAGAGGCAGGCAGACGGCCAAGTCCACTCAGGCATAGTCTCCCCAAGTCTCCTTCCAGCCTCTGCCCTTCTTCCTCCTCAGTGGGGCCTTGGCTATGTCCTGGGGGAGCCCCACTTCTGAAGTAGTGGCACTGGCAGATCCAGAATAGCTCCATTTCACTTTCTCTGCAGCAGTACCAAGCTCCTGGCTCCTGCTACCCTCCCCCTCTTGTGCCATAGTGGGGAGTCCTGGCTCATGGCTCCCCACTTTCTGCTCTCATAAGGCAGAGGCTACTCCTCCCTTCATCAGCTGGCTGGGAGACTCTGTCAAAACAATGCAATCTGTTGGCCAAGTCTCCCATCCAGGAGTCCTGTGGCTGGGGCAGAAGGTCAGAGCTGACAGCCAGGGGGAGGGGAGGTGTTGGCCAGCTGGCCAAGCAAGCAGGCTGCTAGGGAGGGAGGCAGCAGTGGCGGGAAGGAGATAGCGGCCCATCCAGCAGCAGCAGGCCCTTTTCCAGCCCTTCCCAGCCTGCACCACCTGCTACACCTGCTTCCTGCTGCTTAATTGTAGGGCCAGCCCTAGTCTGAGGGGTCATGTCTACTTATGGCTGCTGGTCTCGCCCTCATGGGCAATCAGCATAATGTCTGAAAGAGCCTACATCTGCACAGGCTGTTTGCATAGGTTCTCTCCAGGCGAATGTGGAAACTTTTGTACATATGTAGGCTCTTTCAGACAATATAGTTCTGTGCGGAATGAGACATGTGCAAGTATGCACACCCTGCCCCCAAACATCCCTGCAGCCCTGGCCATATCATAGACCTTTCTGTGTCGCACCTGTTTAATAGACCTGTGCCACATTCCTATGAAGCAGTGAAACTTCAACATCCAGGGGCAGTATACCTCTCATTGCTCAATCCTGCGGCCAATTGCTTTAATGACTGTGCTTGTAAATTTGAAGAGGTATCTAGCTAACTGCTGCTGTGAACGAAATGCTAGACTAGATGGACTTTGTTTTAATCCAAGTGGGCTCTTAATTGCACACATATAACATATCGCCATTGTTGTCTGCTGCAGGAGAAAAATACAGAGAGAAAGAAGGAAATGGTTGCCAAAATAAAATGTATCCTTGTTGACTAACCTTATGCAGTGAAGAGGGAGTGCTATGCCTCTTCCTAGCATTCATGTTCTCTAACCTCATAATTCATGGGGGGGGGGGGCGGGAATGTGTATGTGCATTGCACTTGACTGGGAATGCTAGACAATAAGCAAATGTAACTGTGAATATATTTTAATGGATAAGCAATAGCTTCTTCCACCATAAGAGGAAAAATCATATTGTTTTCTCATGCTTCTCTATCTGGCTTGTAGAACAAAAGGCCAATGGCAAAGTCTTCCAGGCTTTTACTTGTCCAAGCACAATTGTTTGCTTGTTTACTCAGAAAAGAATTCCATTATGGTCAATTAGGCATTCTCCCAGGTAAATCAGCATAGGATTATAGCCTTAGAAGTACTTCTGTGGTTTTACAAAGGTGGAAGAGATGGCTTGTCTCTTGGTTCCAAATTGGGACAGTGATAATACTAATTTCTGTTTAATTCAGGGGTTTGCAATTTCAACCCTATGGGCCAAATCTAGCCTGCCTGGAGTCTCAATCTAGCTCTCTTGGTCACATACAATCACTCCTTTTTCACCCTACTGATGATCATTTTATGGTTTGTTGACTTCTTATGCAGTGTTTTTCCCCCATTCTGAAATGTTGAAATCTCTCTCCTAAAGCTTGGTTACGGGCAGTAAGAGCTTTCAGCTAAAATATGCTACTGTTTTGGCCCTGCCCCTTTTGTCCTTGACCCTGCCCACCACTGGAATGTGGCTCCCAAGAGCTTCTCCCATATTTCATTCAGCCCCCAGGCTTAAAGGAGTTAGATACCCCTGTTTTAATTGATTAATGGAAATTAGGCAAAGGTCATGTTTACTTCAGGCATTTAACCAAGGGTCATCCCTAGGTCATCCCTGTGCATCCATATGATGCACAGGGGATCCCAGGATCAACCGGGGATGACCTAGAGATGACCTCAGGATAATGGAAATTGAGGATATCCCAGTTTTTCTGTGGTCCTGGGACCATCCCAAGGACTGCTCCTCGTGTGCCACGATCCCGGGTCCTAAAACGGGCATGGAGCTGCATGGGGTGGCTCAGTGCCCAGGGGGGTGCCCCCCCCCAGCAATTTCACCATCCTAGGGAAGGTGGTGGGGGGTTGGGACTGTTGGGTTTTTTACCTTTTTCCATGTGGGGCTGCACAGCTCCTCTATTTATTTTTCTTAATGGTGGCCACAACATCCCTCTTCCCTTCCAGGACATCGCACATATGTCTAGATGCTGGGGGAGGTTCACAGAAGCAGGTAAGTCCACGATCCTTCCCCCTCCCTCCCTCTACACCCTTAGGTGTAGATAAGCCTAAAGTCTGTCCCTCAGTTGCAGACATAGGAAGATGGTGATGCCTTGGTTGGCAAGCCATATCAATCGTGCAGGAGGGTGGGGTGGATGGAATAATGTTTCCCTTTTAAAATCTTGTAGGGCAGACACTGGTTATATGAATCTTGCATAAGACACAGTACAGCTATCTGCAAATAACCCAGTAGTAAAATGTTGAAAAGCTAATACCTGCAGACTAATTTAAGACTCAAGGGAGAGGTGGAGAAGTTGCATTGCTTAGGGAGTACACCCTCAGCAGATCAGAGAGGGATAAATCAAACCATCCTTACCAAGCTAGCAAAGCAGTACTTACAACTTATTCTTATGAGATCCATATCCACCCCTTAAGCAAGTCACCCTGTGCCTTTGTCAAAATCCCAGATGAACCATTAACATTTAGGTTCAGAAAAACAACAAAATTACAACTTGTCCCTATTGTTTATGCTGCTATACAGCCAGTCCTCCACACCAACATGTACTTTCTTTCACATCAGCTATGTTCACGCTAAACCTGAAAATAGTTTTCAGGGAGATCATTCTTTACTGTCTTCTTTGAGTCTTTTTTTAATTTGAATTTTGGATTTTTATTTTCTCAAGCAACTTTGTCTGCCCCTTTATCCTTTGAGAACCATTATCTGTGCTAGCTGATCAGTTCTTGCTGCTGTGGTGGATTTTTATGAAATTTTATTTTTTAAACTGAAGCTGCAATTTGGGGACAGGACTATCCCAAGGTGTTTTACTGCCTGAGGTGAAGCAACCAATACCACCCCCACTGTCAAGGTGTAAGGTACGCAAGGCCAGTTATATTATTTTGGTACCTGAGGGCTGAGGCAGACAGTTCCACAAACACTTCTCCCCTTTCCAGAGAGAAAAACTATAATGAAATGAAATTCAGTAACTAGCCATTTGCTTCCATTTATGACATTTTAAATTAGCTGTTTGAGACATCTTCCTAATTCTGCCGAATGGTAGGGTCAAGTCAGCTGAAAAGGGTTGGAAAAATCCCCCTATCTTCCAATCTGCTGGTGCTTCAGTGCCATTCCTTCCAATTGTACAGGGTTTGTTATTGCATGATCGCAGTCAATTAGGGATTACGTAGTGAACACAATGTCATCATGGCACTATGCAGCCAATCAGGTTGTGCTATTATTGATTACTGAACTAATTGTCAGTTGTCCAAACATTCCACTTAAAATACCCAAAGCAGCTAATAATCAAAATCCAGATTAAAGCAGACTAAAATGACCCAACAATTGTAATGTAATGCTGACCAATAAGGTCCAAATGGAAACTTTTTATAGGAACACAGCTGTGGTCCTATGTCACTGGAAGAGTGAGTCAGACAAATTACATTCTGCCATTATAATGTAACTCTACAGGTTATACTCAGAAAATGATGAGTGATCTGAAACTTGGTGATCTAGGTGAGGTTGGATTGAGAATAGTTCGGTGTCAGTTTTGAGGTGTAAAGGGTAAGAACTGGCTTATTCGTAGTGACTGCTTGAAAAGTGACCTCAAGCAGTTTGACCAGTATTGCCTGGTTTCTTTTCATAGACTTTGCTGTGGTTAATCTATATGGCAAATTTCTCCAATTGATGTGCCTAATCAGGCAGCATGTGTTGTGTCCTAGTAGCCGCATAACGTGTTTGCAAGTTTTGATTAAAAATGCATATTTGGGCCCATTTTATCATATGGGACTTTGGAAGGTCTCTCCCTTATACTCCAAGGTCGCAAATTCTCTCCTTTCTGTGGAGGGAGGGGGGACAGAATAATAATAATTAATAATAATAATAATAATAATAATAATATATTTATTTATCACCCGCCTCTCCCAACGGATTGAGGCGGGGAACAACACCAAACACAAGATACAAAAACTGATTAAAAGCAGATAAAACCAGTACATCATTAAAATACCAATAAAACACCAATAAAACACTTTAAAATTCATCTAGGTAGGCCTGCCGGAAGAGATCAGTCTTTATAGATCTTTTAAATTCCTGAAGACTAGTAAGTTGGCGAATCTCTCCCGGCAGGTCATTCCACAATCTGGGAGCGGCAGAAGAGAAGGTCCTCTGGGTAACGGTTGTCAGTCTAGTTCATGTTGACTGTAATAAATTCTTCCCAGAGGACCTGAGCGTGTGGGGCGGATTGTATGGGAGAAGGCGATCCCGTAGGTAACCTGGACCCAAACCATGTAGGGCTTTAAAGGTAATAACCAACACTTTGTACTTCGCCCGGAAACTGATTGGCAGCCAGTGAAGAGATTTTAAAACTGGTGTAATGTGGTCACCCCTAGATGTACCGGTGACCAACCTGGCTGCCATATTTTGAACTAGTTGAAGTTTCCGGACTAGGCACAGAGGTAGCCCTATGTACAGCGCATTGCAGAAGTCGAGCCTCGAAGTTACCAGCACGTGCACTACTGATTTTAGGTCTTCCAACTCTAGGAAGGGGCGCAGCTGGCGTATCAGCCGAAGCTGATAGTAGGCACTCCTGGCAGTCGCATCTATCTGAGCTGTCATTTGGAGCGACGGATCCAGGAGCACCCCCAAGCTGCGAACACAGTCTTTCAGGGGGAGTGTAACCCCATCCAGAACTGGTTGACCCACCTCCAACCCCAGGTTGTGGCCCTTGACAGTAAGCACCTCCATCTTGTCTGGATTCAGCTTCAGTTTGTTTTTCCTCATCCAGCCCATTACCGCCTTCAAGTATTCATTCAGAGGAGACACACTATCCTTAGCTGATGCTGTTGTCGAAGGCATAGAGAAATATATTTGGGTGTCATCAGCATACTGATAGCACCCCGCCCCATGCCTCTGGATGATCTCTCCCAGCGGTTTCATGTATATATTAAACAGCATTGGGGATAGGATGGCACCTTGTGGTACACCACATAGCTGCTCCTTCTTTGAAGAGCAACTATCCCCAAGCATCACCATCTGGAACCTGCCCGAGAGGTAGGACCGGAACCACTGAAACACAGTGCCCCCGAGTCCCAATTCCCTCAGGCGTTCCAGAAGGATACCATGGTCGATGGTATCGAAAGCCGCTGAGAGGTCCAGGAGTACCAACAGGGACACACTCCCCCTGTCAATACTTAAGCGTAGATCATCCACTAAGGCGACCATAGCAGACTCTACTCCATATCCTGCTCTGAAGCCAGTTTGAAATGGGTCTAGAAAATCTTAAAACACATCTTATTTAGGCAATAGGGATATGGTATGGTATTCTATGCTGTGGTTAGATCCAGCTTCACCACTACCTTGGAGCTGTGGGTTCCTCCTGGACTTATGCTCCCTTTGCCCTGCAGCAGCCATGGGGTGAAAAACTGCTGCGCACATGGGCCCAGGTGGATTTCCCCCTCATTGCTAAGTCTATGCAACTGAAGCCATCATACAACTGAAGCTGCCATTCTGAGTTACTAGTACCCTAACAAGCAACCAATACCATCCATATAGAATGACAGAGTTGGTGGTAAGCGGGAACACATCCCAGTCTTGCCACACATTGCTCTCAGTTTATTGCCCAACAGTGCTACACAGCAAGGATTTCACCCCATTCCAGCTCTAGCGATGTGCTGCTGATACGCATGACTCATTGGGGCAAAATGTGAATAGAGATGCTTGTAGGGATGATCACTTGAAAGTAATCCAGGGTGGATGAATGACATCTGTATTCTGATACACCATGTCTGCACTTTCACTGGGATATATGTTCAGATGCATATCCACCAAGCATCCCCATTCACATTCTGTACCAGCTCGTTGCCTTGGCACTGCTAACACTTTCCCTCTTCCTTTCACTATCCACACCCTTGTGAAAAGTTTTGTACCCTTGCGCAGTGGAGTAGGATAAATTAAATATTGGTGAATTCCAAATCTGGGGTGATGGGGATATTGCGGCTCTCTTAGGCCATTTTCACATATAGGCCATTAAGAAGCTAGTTTGAGCCTCTCTTGCATTTTTGATGTGATATGGGATGCTCTTAATATAGAAGTAATTTAGAAGAAAAACTGAATATACTTCCAAGCAAATTGAGATTTTGCATGCCCTATAGCTGATCTATTTTACCAAATGGCAGTGGAAAGCAGCATGTGGAAACAAGGTGTGGAAAAGCCTATTTGCATCTACACACACACACACACCAGAGCTCACATGTGTATTAGTGTTGTGAGTATAACAGCTTCTAGATTGGTTTGAGTGATGGTGAGGATTTCATTTTTTTCATGCATCTGGTCCCACGTTTTCTAAAAGTCTGGCACTGAATCATGCTCTGCTTAAGTACTGAACCGCCTGAGCTCTCCATGATTTGAAAAACCTCCACAGCAGCATTTTGATGGCTGTGGCTCTGCTAGGCTTAGTGATGGGTCTGCTAGGCTTAGTGATGGGTCCACAGAAGTGCTCATTATCTAAACCAGGACTAGGCTTCTGGAGAGTTTTTCTCTTATTTTCTCACCTCGGAGTGAGGGGAGGTTTTGTTTTTATTTTTTAGGGTTTTGTTCCCTTTATTGTGAACAAAACAGAACAGGAAACAAATCGTGAAATGAAAAAAAACACAAAAATTACATGCATAGGAATGTCAATTGTTTCATCAAATATGCCATTCTTTAAAAGGAGGGGGGAATTATGCATAGGTTTCAAGAAAAGCAGACCAAATATCCATGTATTTATCCACAGATATTTGTGGATAAAGTGGTGCCTATATACCACCCCTTCAAATGTTGATAGCATTGTTAAGTCCTCAGTCCATTGCATTATGGGAGGTGAACATTTATCCTTCCAGTGTAATAATATCAGTCTTTTAGTTGCCATAAGGGCTTGGAAAATCCATTTCACTGACCATGCGTTAAGTTCCAAGAAACCGGTAGGTAGCTTAGGAGGACACGCACATCATCCCATATTACAGACTGTTTCAATACAAGGTTTATTCTTCTTATGACTTCCTCCCAAAAGAAGGCAACTATTGGCATTGCCAAAACATATGAATAAAAGAAGCATTCGGTGTGTTACATCTCTAACAATTAGACAAACCCTTATTAAGGACTAGACCTCTGGAGAGTTTTTCCTCTCAATTTGATAGCCAGAGCTGCCCACCCTTGGGGTGATGGAGGTGACAATGAAAACATGATGCTGTAAAACACTTGTTCATGGCAAAATGTTTTCTTGAAGAAGAGTTAACAGCGACACACAGACAAGATCTTGCCCCTTTGAACTGTGCAAACACAGTTACATGGTTCAGAGGGGATGGTTTGCCAGAGTTTTCTTCTTATGAGTGTTTGACATTTCTTTACATCCAACAAGTTTGAGGTCAGAAGTCTAGCTAAAGGTTTGGCACTTTTAACGTCTTTATACCTATCTCAGAAGCCACAGTTGCCTTTCAAAAGTATGACTTATTGATGCACTTCAAGTGGCCTGACTTCACAGGCATTTTCCTGCCCTCAAAGAAATGAGGGATGACAGAGATTTAGATGTGAGAGCCTGGAAGGCAACAGCTTATTTTGCATCACAGAGCAGCATTCTCAATGAGACAGGGCACATTAGAGTCTAATGTCTTGGAAATGGTAAGCTCACTAGCTCATTGAAGTCTTAGCTGGATCATGACTTTCTTAACAGTACTGCACAATCATTTCCATAACCTGGGCTTTTTGCTAGTCAGATGATACAGGGCTCCTGCTATTGCTCTTCAATTTTTTTTTTAAAAAAGTGCATTCAATTCAAAGAGGAATGCGAACCTCACTCAAATCCTAAGTAACCCAGTTCATCATCAGCAAACATTTATATAGTGCTTCTGAGTGTTCGAAATGCATATAACTATAAAGTCAGTGCCATAATCCCCATATTGCATATAAGATGCTGAGGCGGAGAGAGAGAACGGTTTGCCTAAGAATATAGGAGCCATGCTGGATCACGCCAAGGGTCCATCTAGTCCAGCATTCTGTTCACATAGTGGCCAACCAACTGCCAACCAGGAACCCACAAGCAAGACACAAGTTCAACAGCACCCCTCTACCCATGTTCCCCACCAACTGGTCTAAGGCCACCTATTAAATTGGCACAGGCAAGATTAGATCCAGGAGCTTTCTAGTACTTCACTATACTAGTTTTCAGCTATATGGAACTAAGATGAAATCAATGGGACCTGCTTCTGAGTAAATGTGCTTACTATTGTGTATAGCAAAGGTGCATTCAGAATTCTGTCATACATGTTACCATGAGTTCCTTCAGAAGGAGGGAAATCCTGTGGCTCTGCTTCCTGCTTCTCTTCTGCATTTGCAATGAGCTGTAATTACACAAGGAAGGCAGCAGTGACCACGTGGCTTGTATAGCTCAATGCAGTTGAACGGGACTGCGCCCTCTAGTGGGCACTTTATAGCACATAACTTTGCCTGCAGATGTCAGAAAAACCCGACAAATATCAATATATCCCAGAAGTTTTCTGAAGTTTATTTTTTTAGCATTAAAACTGGAATATGGACTGAGAGATGCACAGGAGCCTGACAGCAGTGTCAGAATGACCCACGAAAATCTGTGAATGGCCAGTCACAAGCATGCTATAAAACACTCATTTAAAGAAGCCCCATATGTCTAGGGCATGATTGAGATTCACATATTTTCTTCAATTTCGTGTTCCCTTGTTTGCAAGGGGGTGGTGAAAAAAGCTCAGGGGTATCAGACAATAATGGGATAGATGGACAAATAGTCTGTCCTGGAATTAAGCAGCTTCCTGAATTCCAAAATGGTAGCCAACAGGCCAAGGAAGTATGAAGACTGAATTTCAAGAATCCTTTGCAAACCATGCAGTATTTGGCTGAAGAACTCTATTTAAAATACCCAAAGTTGAAATTAAAATGTTGTGGGAAAATAAATTCTGAAATATCTTCAAGCTTTAATGCAAAAAGGTACAATTTTTAACAAGGAAAGTTGGAATGCATCCATGAAGTCTGTATAAAAATAAAATGTAACTTTTTCAATTTTACTTTCTAGATACTGTTAGTTTATAGTAGTGTTTTTCCTATAAAATAAGATTAAATACTGGATTGGTTAATTTAACCATTTCCATAAGATTTTATAGTTTGATAATCCAGTCATGCACTGAAGGGGCATGTATTAATTTCCATTTAGAAATTAGTTCCATTTTAGGCCCCCTCCCGATTATGCGCATATACGGAGAAGCGCATTTACTCCTAATATCAATTCACGAGAGGCGGTGAAGTGCATTACAGGCTATATGAAACATGCTTTAAAGTTGTTTACATGCGGAGAATCACATGTTTACATGACCATAAGACGCTTTAACTCCCACAGCAAATTAAAACTCGCTATTTAACGCGCATTCAAAAATGCGAATAATAGGAGATAAAAAGTGCCTCAACCCCCGATTTGCACTCCGCTCTTGTAGAGGTAAAATTTGTAATGTGCCTTGAAAGAGTTTTAAATCGCTCTTGTAGAGGCACCCTTAGCTGCTACTAGCAAATACACAAGCAATTCCAGGTCATTTTTTCTACTATATCTTTAGCAAATCCCTGTAATATTATTAAAAGAACAAATGCTGATTGATGTCCAGTTATTGTTCACAAGATATATGGGAAATAAACAGAAAGACTATTGTGAAACTGAGATTAGGTTTGATATGCAACCATCCTGACCCATTGCTAAATTCCTATGAGAATGCCTTTTCTCAATATGATTTCTACGTATTACATCATAAGACTGCCCTTTGAAGCCTGAGAGAAGAACCTTATCCACCAGCAGGTGGCATTTCTTGGTATGCTTCCCAGATGTCTGTTCCCTTGGTAACACACTGATAAGAGGTGGGAACACGGTGACGTGATGGGCTGAACAGCAAGATTGCACATCCCCATACATGCTAGGGAGGACGATAAATATGAGCCCCTGCATCTGCAAAATGGAACTTCAGTGCAGACCTGAAGCTGCAATAAAGGGTGCTGTGTACTTGATTGGCCAGCAGATGGAATCTCTCAATTGTCATTCTTTTTAGGGGATTCCTGGCAACTGAATGGAGAATGTAAGGTCTTGCTTTGCTTTGCCTTTAGCCTTATCTATGTATTAAGGGAGGCACGGCAGTGCCTCCCTTATTGAGGGCCATCAGGAGAAAACATGTTCCACCATGTTAAAGTGATAATTGGGGGGGGGGTCATTCTAATAGTCATAAAATCAACATGTTTCACCAATCTTTCTGAAATTTACAGGTGCCAGAAAAAAATTTTGTTTTACATTACCTGAAAATTTCAAGAAGATTGGTGAAAGATTGAGGGAAGGAGAGCAGTTTAAAATAAAAAGATTAAAGAATCCCCTGAATCTGAAACCAAAAATTGAACTGAGGGTTTGTGAGTATTTTTGTGCAGCTCTCCTTACCTTCTGGGAGCCTTATTAATTAATCCAATGGCAGGGTCTACTTCCTACTGTTCTAATGTAGGTGGAACTGCTTTTCTTTTTTTAAAATTCGCTTAAGTCGATTTTATTAAATTAAAACTATGCCTCTTTAAAAATCTGGTGGCCATTTTGATTACGGCACATGATCAGTAGAGTCTCACTCCCCCTCCCTCCTGCGTCAGCTACAATGGCTGCTTCCTGTAGCAAATACATTGCTGTAGTATCTTCTCAGAAGTAAGTTCCATTGAATGTAATGGTCTTATTCCCAGGTAAGTGTGTAGAAGGTTGTAGCCTTTATTTTTATTTTTTTAAAAAAAGTCTGGAACCTTGGAAGGCAGAGAGGGAGAGATGTGAGTGAGAATTCCCTCTTTTTTACAGCACAATTACTCTACACTTAACAACTTGCTTGCATGCTTTGTATGTGTGTATGTTCATTTGATTATGGCTGCTGATCATTAATTTTCATATCGATTCAATCCAAGGCATGTCTACTCAGAAGTAAGTTCCACTGAGTGCAATGAGTCTCATTCTCCGTGCACTAGCTTGAAGGGGTGTGTGGATTTGGTTGTTCTTCTCTCTGGGAGCTCTGTGTATTTAGGGACCAAGGCTTTTCGTGAGAGAAGGGGTTAAGCTCCCCCCTCTTTTTCTTTTTTTAAAAAAAATTCCATGCATTTGATTTTTAAAGAATTTTTATTCCTTCATTGTTATTATAATTAATAATAATAATTAGTAGAAGTAGTAATACATTTATTAGTGTTACATTTATATCCTGCCTTTTTTCCCTCTTGCAAGGAACCTAAGGTGGCTTACATGATCCTCCTCCATTTTATCAGCACAACAACCCTGTAGGGTAGAAGAGTCAGTGACATTCTGAATTCTCTTAGCTTTTCTAATATTTTTTGATCAGGTTGAACAAAACTATTGTGTATTCTTTTCTCCAGTACCAACATCTTTGATAGGCTTAATATAGGATTCATTGACCACAGGCTATTTTTAGAGCAAAAAATAAAAATAAAAATCCAAACTTGGATAGATTAAAATTAAATTGAGCAATATTTCTAAACACCCACATGGCTATTCTTGGTACTGGGTCAGATGTAGTGATATAAAAGGATGTTCAGACTCGATTTAGTTGAACAATTTGCAAAGAAGTTTCTCTAGTAAGGAGGAAGGGGAAAGCCCTAGACTGATCATTCTTTCAAGTGCCATATCTCCCCCCACAAAAAAACGATGAGGTAGGTTAGGCTAACAGTCTATGACTGGCCCAAAACCATCTAGTGAGTTTCTTCTGCTGCTCACTTTGGTAATGTTTGGTAATGTTTGGGTGTATGGCATGTGCTACTTTTACCCTCACAACAACCCTGTAAGATAGGTTAGCCTGGAAATCTAGGCCTGGCCCACTGTCTGTCTGTCTATGTCTGTGTGCCTGCCTCTTTCATATATACACACAGAAAGGCATCCTTGGGTTTGTTCTTTACTTACTATATATATCATAAACTACGTGTGAATAGAGAAGTCTGTCACAAATGATGCAATACACTCACTTTTCACACATCCTAATACATTTGTTTCCCAACTAACTAAGACTAAGACTAGGGGTGTGCACTGGATCGGCTCCGATCCACAATCCAGAGTTGATCCAGGGGAAATCGGATACAATTATCCAATTTCCGATCCCCCCTCTGGATCATCTGATCTTTTCTGAACCGGTCTGGAAGGACCCGATCTGGTTCAGGAAAAATTGGAGGATTGGCGGGCGCCCACCGCCGCTTCCATTGGCGGGTGCCAATGGGCACCCGCTGATGGAAGCGGACAGCAGGGCATCCTCCTCCTCCCTTTGCCGGCTGTAAACTACTATAACCTAGGCCGCGAGGCCTAGTTCGCAGTAGTTTACAGCCGGCAACGGACAGAAGAGGATGCCCCACCAGGTAAGGAGCGGGGGGGCTTACATGGGGGGGTTGTCCACTGCCATCAGCGGGTGCCAGTGGGCGCCCGTTGATGGAAGCGGACAGCGGGGGGGCTTACCTCCCAGAGCCCCTCCACTGCCATCCGCTGCCGCCCGGGTGGCAGCGGTTCACAGCGGAGGGGCCCCCAGAGGTAAGGAGGATCGCGAGGGGGAGGAGGGAGGGGGGCACTTACCTATGGGGCTGTCCGGTGCCTTCACCTGCGTAGATCTACTGAGGACTAGGCTGCGAATCCTAGTCCTCAGTAGATCTACACAGGTGAAGGCGCCGGACAGCCCCGCAGGTAAGGAGGATCGCCAGGGGGCTTACCTGCCAGGGGCCCTCCGCTGCCATCCGCTGCCACCCGGGCGGCAGCGGATGGCAGCGGAGGGGCCCCAGCAGGTAAGGAAGATCGTGAGGGGGAGGAGGGAGGGGGCTCCCACTTACCTGCCAGGGGCCCTCCGCTGCCTTCCGCTGGCGCCCCCGGGCGCCAGAGGATGGGAGCAGAAGGCCCCTGCAGGTAAGAAGTGCAAGGGGGAGGGACAGAGAGGGGGGAGTTAGGCCCCCACTCACCCCCCTGCCGCCATTTTTCCCCATAGACTTGCATTCTTTCCCCCAATGCAAGTCTATGGGGACAAATGGAGGCCGATCCGAAAATTGGACATCCGATTTTCGGATCGGGTCCGATCCGATCCGGGGGACCTCTGATTTTGTTCCGATCTGATCTCAAACAAAATTGGAGGTCTCGATCCGGTCCCGATCCGATCTGGGGGGTCCGTGCACACCCCTACTAAAGAAAGAAAACTTCATGTTAGGCAGTATAAGAAAAGTAATTGAGAATAAAACTGCCAGTATCATACTGCCTTTATACAAATCTATGGTGTGACCACACTTAGAATACTGTGTACAGTTCTGGTTAACTATAGAATTTAGTGTCACAAGATGTTGTGCTGGCCACCATTTTGGATGGCCTGTCCTCCTTTCCATGTGGTCACCCTATGACATGACACTATTCCCCTTATGAAGAGGTCTGGACCTCAGACTACTAAAGACAAAGTGGCAGACCATAATAACAATGTTCATATGCCCATTGCTTTATGAGGCAAAGTTGCCTAAATGGGTCTGCCAGAAACCTGGCCTCACCGTTCCTGTTAGGTTCATGTCCTACAGCAAATGCTCTCAGCTGAACTTGATGGCCTCCCCTACTGGGCCTTGCAGGGAACAATAGGGTAGACGGAGCAGACATACATAGCACACGCAGAGTGCTAAGAGTGGCAAATCTAAAAGCAAATACGTTGCTTTTAAAGAACCAAGGAAATTCAATGGGTCTTTTAAGTAAATATCCATGGATGGAAATGCATCCCATGCAGGCTTGAAACTTGACCACAAACATGATCACAATCTGCTACTTTAAGATGCAAACAGGAAGAAAAAGCATGTAGCATAAAATGAGCTATAATAATTAATATAGTAAACTGTAACTTATTCTAATTTAGGATATTTTCCTGTATCATCTTGTGTGCTTCCAGAATTAATCAGGAAGTTTTTAGTCAGGTAGATTTTTTTTTCAGGTTGTCTCCAAATACAGACACAAAACATGAAATGCTTCTTTTCATGAGTCAGTCATAGAAAGCTTTTATCTCTGGACAATGCCTATTGAAAAGTTCAAGTGAGAGAGCATAACTTCCGGGGTCCATTTATTATTTTGAAAAGTGGGTACACTAGCTTTGATTTTATATTGGATGTCAAAATGGTGTAACATCCTAGCTGATGCTGGCTTGCTTGTCAACTGTATAATATCCAGTCATCTGTTACACAAAGCCATGAAATTCATTAAACAAAAAACCTACGGTTTACAAAAACGTTAAGGCTCTACAGTTTCCAACCAAGCACCAAAAGCAGGGAAATTGGGAGGTAAGGCTCCCAAGCCTTAATGCCACATCCTCCCTAAGGAGGCAGAAGGTGCAAGTGAAATTCTCATTCTCCCAAAGCAGATAAACCATGAGGACAGGGTGGAGAATATGATATGCAGAGGTGACTGTGGGGTTGTGGAAAACTGATGACGAACAACTTAGGGCCACCTACTTCTCTTTTTTTGTTTAGAGCAGCCCTTTCCCAACCTGCTGCCCTCCAAAGGTGTTGGACTACAACTCCCATCATTGCAAGTCAGTATGTCCCATGGTCAGGAATGCTGGGACTGTCATCTCAAACATCTCGATATGGAATATGATATGCAGAAGTGACTGTGGGGTTGTGGAAAATGATGATGAACTACTTAGGACCACCTTCTTCTCTTTTTTAAGAGCATCTCCTTAAAAAAGAGAAGTTGCAACCCAACACATCTGACGGGCACCAGGTTGGGGAATGCTGTTCTAGAACAAGGGCAGGTAGAATGTAGATCTCCAGATGTTTTGGAATTCAACTCGTAAAAGCCCCTACCAGGATGGACAGTAATCAGGAATGCAGCAAGTTGGTGTCCAAAACATCAGGATAGATCTATTTTTTGCCCACATCTGTACTAAAGTATGATGTTTTCCAGCATAAAGATATGTGATCCATCAAGGAACTCCAAAAGATGTGCAGTTTGAATAGACTATCTTAAACCAAAGGAAGCAACAATGAATGGATCTTGAATACCTAATCTAAATAGTCCTTCAGACATCAACATTACTTTTCAACACATGGCATAGGATGTATGTTTCTAGAATATCAAATATGTGGTGTTGGGGAACTAACATAGAGGATTTCTCTCATGTGTTCAGTGTGAGATCAAAGGCCTAATACTGTCATGCATAAGTATTTTAAAAAAATTAAGGATGAAATGCTTTTTGTCTTCCCAATAACATGGGAGTTATAGTGCAATACATCTGGAGAGCACGAGGCTGGAGAAGGTTGGTTAACACTTGAATCCTATACATGTCTTCTCAGAAGTCAATGCCACTGAATTCACTAGGGCTTACTTCCAAATGGAATAGGACTGCAAACTAATCTCATCTGAAAGGAATTCAAGACAGCCAAACTAAACCTTTTCTGCTCCTCTGTCGCTTTGATGAGATGAAGTATTGTGGAGGGATTGTGGAGAGTGAACAGTATATTTTGTAGAACCGCATTTTAAGAAAATACATTGGTTCTTTAAAGGGCAGGATATTGACCAAAAGTTGAAAGTGCCTGGCACATGCTCTGGTTCTGGATCTGTAATGAATAGTGCCCCTTTTTTTAATCAAGCATGCTGCTATATGCGAGATGTGTGTAAGAGAAAAGTATTGGGCAGACCCTGTATTTGGTAAGGATATGGAACAGCGTTCCCCATCCTGCTGCCCTCCAGGTGTTTGAGATGACAACTCCCAGCATTCCTGACCATGGGACATACTGACTTGCAATGATGGGAGTTGTAGTCCAACACCTTTGGAGGGCAGCAGGTTGGGAAAGGGCTGCTCTAAACAAAAAAAGAGAAGTAGGTGGCCCTAAGTTGTTCGTCATCAGTTTTCCACAACCCCACAGTCACCTCTGCATATCATATTCTCCATCCTGTCCTCATGGTTTATCTGCTTTGGGAGAATGAGAATTTCACTTGCACTTTCTGCCTCCTTAGGGAGGATGTGGCGTTAAGGCTTGGGAGCCTTACCTCCCAATTTCCCTGCTTTTTGGTGCTTGGTTGGAAACTGTAGAGCATTAACGTTGTTTTTGTAAACCGTAGGTTTTTTTGTTTAATGAATTTATCTTTAGCCTACTAGATAATAAACCAACAGACATTTCACTACTTGTGTTGTAATTGCTTCTGAAATCCGAACCTAATGTCTTGAGCAAGCCCATCCCCAGACTCCTTCTCATGAACTTTTGCAAACTGACAAGACACTCAAGACAGTGAGACTCCTTTTATTGGCGAAATCACACGGATTACAAGAATGACGGTTTCATTTTTGCATACATCCACTTAAAGCTGTTAACGGCCAGAAAGCTTTAGGCTCCTGTCTTGACACGATCCTTTAGGCAATCGCTCAGGAGAGAGAAGTGTAGGGTTACCCCTCTCCTATCTGAGCATTTCCAGACGTCACACACACTGACTCTTCAAGAACATGGCTAGAGCTCAAGGAAGTGCTCCAGGGCACAGGGCCACCTGGAGCCTGGCAGAGACTGATTGGTCTAGCTCTAACCACACCCAGCCTGCCAGAAATGCTGAGCTGATCAAAGTAAGCAAGACCCCAGGGAACGAATCTCATCAACCTAGGAAACCTCCCTTGCACGTACTTTAGCTCTGAGGGAGACTCTCTCGCAGGCCACACACAAACAATGCAGAGCAAACACAAGTCCAAGTCTATGAAAAAGCCTCAGAGCACTTGCCATGGCACAATCCTTAGAAATTCCAAGTCCAAATAGCAAATGAGCATGTACAGAGTGCTTCCAAAATCTCCAAACAGGTAGAATCCAAACATGAGGGGTTTCAGACCATGCGTCGAAAGATGAACTCTAGCAACTCTATTCCAAGCCACTTGACAGACAGATCCTCAGACCTGTCAACCAAACCCATGTGCCAACAGGACAGCTCAGTTCAACTTCCTTTTGATAATGCTATTAAGTGAGTGACAGCTTGTAAGAGAGTCCCCCTCCTTTTCCAAACATTCTTTTTTCCCAGGGAACCTATCTACTCCAAGGCCTCAGCTAGCACTTCCCATGAGAAACAGAGACAGATGATAAGCTTACAGAGAAACAGATTTTCTTAAAATAATCCCAAATTCTTCAACTTTGATGCCCAACACTTTAATTAATTAGTAAAACACAAAATGTCTTTCCAGTGCATTGATATTCAATTACAGAAACACTGTTGACTTACCCCTAGCCTTGCTCTGCAAGAGGAAGAGGGACTGAACAAGAAGATCTGCCACACCTCAACTTTTCTTTTGTGTAGCAAATACTTCTGCTCTGAAATGCTTAAATGCTGCTACTCTGTGTATATTTGATTTGCAAGTGCAAATTTTATAGATCAATTTCTAATATTCAAAGCCTCTAACTTCAGAATTTACTTTCTTTAAAAAAGCCCATTGTAGAAAGCTTTGGGCATATGATACAGGTAGCCAAGATTAAATTTCACATTCAAAACTCCAAAATTGGCTTCAAAGTCTCCTTTTTATACAAGAAAATGAAATCTCAGAATTTAAGTTCAAAATGTAAGCATGGCTTTCCAGTTCTGAAATTTAGGATTTACCCAAATTCTAATTTGAGCTCCACTCTCCATGTTTCGACAAACATTTTGTATTTCTAGTTTTAACGTTGCACACACACACACACACACACAAATGGTAACATGGAAAACTTTCTATTGACACTTTTGAAATGAATTTTCAAATGGGAGTTGGGCTCCTTGAAAATTATTCATCGTCTACCAGATACCTTGCCTCTGTAGCAAAAAAGATGTTAGAAGATACAGGCTATACAAATAAAAACAAAAATGCTGATGCAATTTTGTGCTCCTCATCTGCAAGTAAGCCCCTTTTGGTACTTAGTGGGACTTACTGAGTGTAATGTAGGAAATGTAAGAGAAATTCTAGTTATGGAGGGTGGGGAAAATACCTTTGACACATTGGTGTGAAGGAAGCAGACCTGGTTATTACTGGCATTCTTTTCTACAGTCTGTTGTCCTTGAATTTTTCCAGAAACACTCTAATGAAATGAGTTGTGTTTCATTGTCAGGGGAAGCTCTCATTAAACCATTGATGATGGCTTCACACTGCAGGTCTAGCTAGAAACAGCACTTAGGGATGTGTATTCCCATTTTCACTGTAATTCAGATATAAAGGCTGAATTCAGATTGGATGCTTACTGGGCAAGAACTGCCTTTGAACAAACATCTTTATTTATGCTGGATGCTACTACCAAACACATTCTTTGAATGTGGAACCTTATGGAGGCAACACACACACACACACACACACACACAAAGGGGAGATCAGCAGGCTCAGGGGTACCAGGAAGTATGCAGGAGTAAAAAACAAAACTTTCAGAAGTTCTTTCTGCCCTGTTTTATGAAGACATTTGTGGATTTTGCAATAGTGTTCTAAAAAAGTGAACTGAATTAAATGCTTGCTCAGCCAAATTCAACAAGTACAGCTATTCCAAGCATAGGAAGACCATGTTGTACCTACTTGCTGTAAAGCTGAAGAGCCCATCAGGAAAAAAGTGGTGGCAGTCCTAATTTAGTAGCACAAAATGGTTAAAATCAAAGAGTTTAAAGAGCTAAGCACTCGGACCCCTCTACCTGGGTGCACATACTGTCAGGTATGTGTGTGTGTGTAAGCTATTTTCCATCTCATTTATGAAGAATCTGGTGAATTTTGGTATTTTTTTTTAAAAAAATGTCCACATGAAGTTATCACCCATTCTTATATTAGCATATAGTAAACTGTTCCACCAAATGTCATGTAAAGCATACCACATTTCTTCAACAAGGGACTTCTTACAATGAGCACATATCTTCAATAATTTCCCATAGTTAGCAAAAGCAAGGGTTGTTATTTACAACATCCACAACTTACAAATGAGAATGAACCAATATGCATGGTATAATTTGAGAGAAATGAGATGCCATTAAAATGGAAAAGAGCTTTTGCTGTGGCATCCATTCAATTCAACTTAAGTTGAATGCCTGACAGTGCTCAGTGCAAACCATTTCTCCATAGATATGAACAAAACTGAAACAATCATTCTATAGATAAATCCTGAAGATTATTAGGAATTCTTACAATGAAATCACTGCCATTAATTTTCAGTGATGTAATTTGCAGTCCATAGACACTTTTGAAAAGGAGCGTAACTACATTATACAAAATTAGGGTATACTTCATTAGCATAACTGCGCCAAGAATACAAAATGATAATCTTTAAAAATATATGCAATTGTTTTTCCACAATGTAAAACTTGCTTGTGGAAATGCTACCAGTTTAATGTATCTTTAAAGAAAGGTTTATTTTGTTTGTCCCTTTAAAAGCAATCACCTAAACCTGTGGAAGAGGTTACAATTAGGGATGTGCACTGGATCGGACCCGATCCACGATCCGAGTCCGGTCCAGTGGGAAATCGGATAAATTATCCGATTTCCGATCCCGCAGCTGGATCGGCCGATCCAATCCGAACCGGTCCGAAAAAGCTCCGAACCGGTTCGGCGGATCGGCGGATCGGCGGGCGCCCACTGGCGCCCACCGCCGCTTCCATTGGCGGGCGCCAGCGGGCGCCCGCCGATGAAAGTGGACAGCGGGGGGGGGGAGGAGGGGGGCACTTACCTTCTCGGCCCGGTGGCTCCCGTCCGGCGCCGGCGCCTACTACTACTAGCAGGCTCCGCGGCCTGCTCTAGGGTGGCGCGCCGGGTGATGTCATCACCCGGCGCGCTACTCTAGAGCAGGCCGCGGAGCCTGCTGGTAGTAGTAGGCGCCGGCGCCGGACGGGAGCCACCGGGCCGGGAAGGTAAGGAGGGGGTGCGTGGAGGGGAGGAGGGGGCGCGCGGAGGGGGGAGGGGGGCCCTTACCTTTCCGGCCCGGCGGCTCCCGTCCGGCGCCGGCGCCTACTACTCCCAGCAGGCTCCGCGGCCTGCTCTAGGATGGCGCGCCGGGTGATGTCATCACCCGGCACGCTACTCTAGAGCAGGCCGCGGAGCCTGCTGGAAGTAGTAGGCGCCGGCGCCGGACGGGAGCCGCCGGGCCGGAAAGGTAAGGAGGGGGTGCGTGGAGGGGAGGAGGGGGCGCGCGGAGGGGGGAGGGGGGCCCTTACCTTTCCGGCCCGGCGGCTCCCGTCCGGCGCCGGCGCCTACTACTCCCAGCAGGCTCCGCGGCCTGCTCTAGGATGGCGCGCCGGGTGATGTCATCACCCGGCGCGCTACTCTAGAGCAGGCCGCGGAGCCTGCTGGAAGTAGTAGGCGCTGGCGCCGGACGGGAGCCGCCAGGCCGGAAAGGTAAGGAGGGGGTGCGTGGAGGGGAGGAGGGGGCGCGCGGAGGTGGGAGGGAGGAGGGGGGCCCTTACCTGCCCGGCCCGGCGGCTCCCGTCCGGCGCCGGCGCCTACTACTCCCAGCAGGCTCCGCGGCCTGCTCTAGGATGGCGCGCCGGGTGATGTCATCACCCGGCGCGCTACTCTAGAGCAGGCCGCGGAGCCTGCTGGAAGTAGTAGGCGCCGGCGCCGGACGGGAGCCGTCGGGCCGGAAAGGTAAGGAGGGGGTGCGTGGAGGGGAGGAGGGGGCGCGCGGAGGGGGGAGGGGGGAGGGGGGCCCTTACCTGCCCGGCCCGGCGGCTCCCGTCCGGCGCCGGCGCCTACTACTCCCAGCAGGCTCCGCGGCCTGCTCCAGGGTGGCGCGCCGGGTGATGTCATCACCCGGCGCGCTACTCGAGAGTAGGCCGCGGAGCCCGCTGGTAGTAGCCGCCGGCGCCGGACGGGCCGAGAAGGTAAGTGGCGGGGAAGGGGGCTTACCCCCCCCGGAGCCGTCCGCTTCTATCCGCTGGCGCCCGCGGGCGCCAGCGGATGGAAGCGGGCGGCCCCAGGGGGGGTAGGGAGCGCGGGGGAGGGGGTTTACCTGCCGGGGCCGTCCACAGCGGACGGCCCCGGGGGGGGAGGGAGTTAGGCCCCCCCTTACCCACCCGCCGCCATTTTTTCCTCATAGACTTGCATTGCAATGCAAGTCTATGGGGAAAAAAATGGCGGCCGATCCAAAAATGTACGATTTTTGGGTCGGGATCGGACTCGATCCGGTCCGGGGGGCCTCCGATTTTGTCCGAATCGGTCCGGGACAAAATTGGAGGTCCCGATCCGGGTCCCGATCCGATCCGGGGGGTCCGTGCACACCCCTAGTTACAATACTTGATTTTTTTTAACTCTAAAATTTCTGTCTTAGCTATTGCTCTTCCCAAAACTTGCAATAATAACACTGGAAAGTCAAACCATTGATCCATCTAGCTTAGTTTTGTCAACAGCAACTGATATCAGTTCTCCAGGGCCATGTCTACACCATCCATTTATCCCGGGGTCAGCTCAAGGTCATCCCTGTCTGTCCAAATGATACACAGGGGATCCCAGGGTCAACCAGGGATGACCACTCACTTTCCCTGGGATAAAATGGACTACTTTTATCCCATTTTTTCCCATGGTTCCGGGATAACTCTGAGGAACATAGGCGGTGTGGCCAGTGTTCCTGGGTCCTCCCTCCTCCCTGCAAGTAGCTGGGCTCTTTAAGTGGGTCCAGAGCTGCACAGGGTGACTCCATGCCAATCGGGGTTGGGGAAGCAATTTCACCATCCCCAGGATGGCTGCTGGCACTTTTGTTTTAAGGATTTTTTTTTTACTTACTGTTTCAGAGGACCAGGGGTGTGCAATTGCGTGAATGTCTCCTCCTTCCCTCAAAAACCCACACACCGCGCCAGACGTCCCTCTTTCCTTCCATGACGTTGCACTGGAGTTTGGATGCAAAGGAAGCTGGAAAACTTAAGATCCTCCCCCCAATCCCAGAAGGCTCATAGATGTAGATGAGCCCCATGGCTTCAGAGAGGACTCCTCCTGTTGCCCTATCCTGGAGATGCCAGGGATTGAAGCTGGGACGTTCTGCATGCAATGCAGGTGTTCTAACCACAAGGGATGGAGACAACTCTAAACGGATCCAAATAACTTCAAAGTTCTCTCAGTTCAATCTGTAGATTCCACAGCATACTGACATTTTCCAAGCCATGCAGATTCCATGGACATGTGGACTGTTTTATAATTTTGCAGATTGTACACAAATTTAGTTGTATGAAAGTTACTGGAAAATGTGCTAATATACATGCATTTTGTTTTTAAAAATCAGCATTGTTTTATACATGTTCAATCTCACTTCAGCAAAATACTATGTGCCACCGAAAGTTACGTAAATTGTGACTGATGTTTTTGGGTCTTTTTCCAAAGGGGGGGGGATCTAATTCTGTGAATGAGCGCATGACAGCATGAAAACTGCCTGACAATGCATGAAAAACACATAGAACTGATTAAACAAAATCCATACATTCCTACTTACAACTCAGATATGGCCTTTCCCAAGGAATTTAGAAATAATAGTGTACATCTCAGAGGAGCTTTAAAAAAAAACACTTGGGAAGTACATGGGTACTTCTTGCTGAGAGATAAAGATTCCAAAAATTCAGGCAGATGTGTAAGTAATGTGCATGTTGGATTATGACCAAAGTGGGCAAAGAAAGTAGAAAGATTACAATGCAAGCCAAAGTTTGAATGAATAATGTCTTTGATTTTGATCTAGTCCTTGGCCTACTTGCAGAGCTTCTACTTATCCAAGATGGAAAAAAATATTCTTTATTAGCATTTGTATGTTGAAATATATGTGTATTGAAAATAGCCAGTTTCCAATGAAGGTTTGCTTTAAGAAAAGGGGGAAGCTGCACACACACAGAGGGGGAGAGAGATCAGGCCCAGTTGATTAAAGTAATAACATGCTGCATTTTTATTGTCTCCAAGGTATACATTTTGAGTGAATTCATACACTCTATTAGTGCACTCCCCCCTCTTTTTTTTCTTGCTGATATTCCCTGTCATAAAATTCTTGTTCTTTCTGGTAGAATGTGAAGGAATTCCATACCACCAACTAGCAATGACGAAGTCATGCAGTATCCCTGGCAGTGCAATTCCATGCCTGCCTACTCGGAAGACTCATTCAACTTGGGCCTTAGTCCTAAATAAGTATGCATAGGTGTTTGGCCTTGGACTATATATTAGGCTGACCATATGAAAAGGAGGACAGGGCTCATGTAACTTTAACAGTTGTAGAGAATAGGGAATTTCAGCCAGTGTCATTTGTATGCAATTAGTTCCTGGTGAAATTCCCTCTTCATCACAACAGTTAAAGGTGCAGGCACTATACTGGACTGACCATATACAAAAGAAGGCAGGGCCCCTGCAACTTTAACTGTTGTGATGAAGAGCGAATTTCACCAGGAACTAACTGTATACAAATGACACTGGCTGAAATTCCCTTTTCTCTACAACTGTTAAAGTTACATGAGCCCTGTCCTCCTTTTCATATGGTCAGCCTACTATATATTATAATTATTTGGGACTAAGGGCCATGGAAGTAAGTGTGGCTTACTTTTGAATAGACATATACAGGATTACACTGTAAATACCTTGTTGAAAATATACCTTTCTCCCTCAGGACAGAATATACTTCTGAGGAAAAACTTCTGTCACTGGTATGGCAAGTAAGCTAGCAAAGTTATCCTTTATTGTAAATGATTAGCTAGCATAGGCTCGACATTTTGTGTCTAACTGAACTGCTGAGTTTTAAAAGTTAAGATGTTGTTTTTTATAAATTATGATAAAATTATATTAAAAGTGTTACAGAAGTTGCTCCTTGACAAAAATGACACAGGAAATGTAACATCGCTGCTACCCTTTCTGTATTCATTAGCTCTCTACTTTCTGTATTCATTAGCTCTCAAGTGTTTACACAGAGCTGCAGTAGGCTAAAATTCAATATAGTTGAAATGTGCTCATTAAAAGTAGACTGGGTAAGAAAAACCTGGAGTTTGAGCTCAGATTTATTTTGAGTCACAAGAGAAAATATCACAGCTATGAGTCATCAGCCACATACCTCTTCCCTCCTCTCACAAATCACTAAGTCCAAAATCGAAACATAGGAAGACGAATGGTTAAACTCGAATGGAACATCCTCTTTCATGTCTATTGACAAGAGACTACTTGAAGAAGCAGTATTAGGCATCTCACCATTAATTTCTTCTGATTTTTATTTCAGCATTCTATGGCTGATTCATGAAAGTGTGCTTAAATTCTGTTGAATCAGGAATCAAACACCTCTGAAGCAACCCTGTATTGAGTTAGACTATTGAACCATTTAGCTCAATATTATCTAATCTGATGGTCAGTTGTTGTCTAAAGTCTTGGGCAGAGGTCTCTCCCCACCCCCATCCCACCCCTTCTACATAAGATCCTCTAGCTGGAGATGCTGGAAGCTAAACCTATACCCCGTATTCCATGCCCTGCCACCGAGTCCTAGGTGCTCACCTAATGTTTGATTGCTTCAAATGTCCATTCAAACTACATTACATGATCCAGATCACAGCCCTACCTATATATGGTCAGGGCACAGACACATACCAGCCTTACATTCCCATTCAAATGAATAACTCAGTACTGTCAACAGACTCATCTCTGGTTGACCCTTCCCTCAGCAACACCCTGTGCCTCCTGAAAAGCTGTTCTAGGGAATGTGGGAAGGGATGATGGAGGTAGTATGGGGAAAGGGGAATCTGTGAGAATTACTTTCCTGCTTCTTCCTCCTGTGGGAACCACTGCTGGATCTCAGTCCCTTCCACAAATGGAAGGAGTTCTTCTGTTCATGGAAGGCCAGGTCTGGATCCAACCCAACATCTTCTGAAATTCAAAGAAGAAGAAGAAGAAGAAGAAGAAGAAGAAGAAGAAGAAGAAGAAGAAGAAGCAGCAGCAGCAGCAGCAGCAGCAGCAGCAGCAAACTGGACTTTACCCCCCAAAATCATTTCCTTTTAATGAACAACAGCTATAAACCGTTTGAATGGAGGAAGAATTTGTTTGTGACTGCTTAACTCTTTCTTCTACAGCCATTTTCCAATCAAAATCCCTCCCCCCACTCCATCTGCTATTCCATTTGGGGAACAATATTTACATATGTTCTGGCCATGTCTAAACCAGGGATTTATCCTGGGGTCATCCCTAGGTCGTCCCAGTGCATCCACACGATGCACAGGGGTTTCTGGGGGCAACAGGGGATGACCTAGGGACGACCCCAGGATAACATCAGGATAACAGAAACCAGGGATGTCCTGGTTTTTCCGTTGTCACGGGTCCTAAAATGGGCACGGAGGTACTGCTGTGCCTATGGAGATGGGAAGCAATTTCACCATCCCCAGGATGGCGGGGGGGGGGGGGGGTTAGCAGCAGGGTTTTATTTTAGCTTACCGTTCCCACAGATCGGGACCGTGCAACTCCTCTTCATTTTAAAAAATGGCTCCTGCAGTGCCCGTGATGCCCCTCTTTCCTTCTGGGATGTAGCGCAGCATGCTAGACTCTGGGGGAGGATCGCAGAAGCAGGTAAGTCTGCGATCCTCCCCCTCCCTCCCTCTACACCCTTAGATGTAGATGAACACTTTAATTTTTTCTTCAAATTTAGGATGTGATTTTGAAGATAAAAAGCATTCAAGGGTCAAACAGACCTTCTCCCTACTATTCCTAAACCAAAAAGGGGGAACTGCAGGGAATCTGCTTGTGTCCTCTCACCTGTAACATCTAGTGTGGCCATGATTATATTTACTAAGTGTTTATTCTGAGTGAATGTGCTTAGGATTGCATTGGGCATTATGTCCCAGTGAGTTCAATATAGCCTACTCCCTTAGCAAGTCTGTATAGGATCGCAGCCTGAGAATGATGAGAAATTATTTACCAACTAAGTGGTGCTCGAAATGAAATGTCACCTCGCTATAGAAGCTTTTACACTAGAAACACAGTACAGCATAGTTGAGAAATCAATAGTGTTTTTCCCCTCTCAACTACTTCCAAATGGACATCAAAACTGTGCAACCATGTGATGCTTTACAAAATTGCTGACAAACCTCCCACTCCCCCTATAAGCCCTGAAGCATTCACATCTTAAGTGCACCATAATAAAGTGCCAAAGTTTTCTTCTTTCATTTGTCAAGTAAAAAGCATATTTTAGTTCTTATTGTGCTTGGAGTAAAACAATAATTGATGAACACCGGAAGGGCTTTCTGGGGCATATTCAACATTTGACAAAGCCTAAGTAAGCTGAAAAAAACCACAAAAGGTATTGATTTTCCATGAAAGGGTAAAGACTGATCTTTCTTCATTTGAAATGTTCTGCTTTTCCACCAAATACCACAAAGAAAATCCAGAGAATAAGGAAAGAGCAAAAGAGAACAGCAGCACAGATGGGGATCAAAGATAAATGATTTCGGTCTAAATGACTCTGCTTGCCATTCTAATGCCAATTGGTTGAAGGGGAAATAATCTGTGGTTTTAGAAAGCCCATTTAACACCAATAAGGAATAGAGGTGTTATTAAAATACTCTCTCTCTCTCTCTCTCTCTCTCTCACACACACACACACACACACACACACACACACACCTTCCTTTGTATTTTTGGGGGTAAAATGTTGCCATCTCAAGGCCTTCATTCTTATAAAAAAAGCTGAAGCTTCTTCAAGCATTTGAGCATACTGAGGATTTGATGTCTTATTCAAGAGGTCCATCTTGCAATGGGCTCCATGGCCATCACCCTTGTGGTTAAGTGATACGCCAGAAGACCTTTTCCTTTGCTGCCCCTATGGATAGGCTGACCATATGAAAAGGAGGACAGGGCTCATGCAATTTTAACAGTTGTAGAGAAAAGGGAATTTCAGCCAGTGTCATTTGTATGCAATTAGTTCCTGGTGAAATTCCCTCTTCATCACAACAGTTAAAGTTGCAGGCACTACACTAGAGTGACCATATACAAAAGAAGGCAGGACCCCTGCAACTTTAACTGTTGTGATGAAGAGGGAATTTCACCAGGAACTAATTGCATACAAATGACACTGGCTGAAATTCCCTTTTCTCTACAACTGTTAAAGTTACATGAGCCCTGTCCTCCTTTTCATATGGTCAGCCTACCTATGGAATGGGCTGCCAGTTGAAATGTGGCTGCTGACGTCTTTGAATGTCTTTAAGCAGGCATTAAAGTCTCTATCATTCTGGCAGGCCTTCCCATTTTAGGATCTCATTGCTGACTGTTATACATTGTTTTTAGGCTGTACAGTTTTATTCATTGTTTTATCTTTCTAAATTGTTTTTGTTAACATTTTTATGCTCCCTGTGATGTTTTATAGATTGTTTTCATCTTGTTTAAATTGTTTTAACTTTGTATGCTGCCAACGGTACTTTGTAGATAAGTGGGGTATAAAGTGAAATAATAATAGTAATAATAATAATGATGATGATGATAATAATAATAATAATAATAATAATCCCCAATGGCCTAGTTCCTGAGGGATCTGGATAGTGATTGCATTATGGAATGAATTAGATCAAATAAGTAATCTATTCATTAATTTGAAATGCAGTTCTCAGTGAAGACTTCACAACTGCAGCCTCTCTTGCTCCACCTTGTCTATCAGAGCATCAGATTCCTAGGCATGTTTAGTAAAAGGCAAGTACCACTGAAGTCAATGGAGTTTACTGCCAGCTAAAAATGAATAGGGCTGAAACCTCTTTAAGCACCAAGTCAACATTGTAAAATATTAAATGAAAGGGTGATGTTAAACCATAGTCTAATCTGCACCAAGCAGGATATTGCACTATGAAAGCGGTATATAAAAGGCAGAAGCCACACTACTGCTTTATAGTGGTATTGAAGTGCACTGACAACTGTTGGGGCCCTTTGACACTTACCATATACCGCTTTCATACCACTATATCCTGCTTGGTATGGCTCCTGCCTTTTATATACCGCTTTCATACTACTTTCATAGTGCAATATCCTGCTTGGTATAGATGAGGTCTATGAATCTTATATAACATTTATAAGATTTTGTCTCTAGAACCTGCTGTAGCATGGTTCTGAAGAAAAGAAACTTTAATGACGGGTCAACTTCTTGAAACACTTTCAGAGACAGAACTTTCAGAAGAAGAAGCATTTTTAGAAGGTGCAATATAAATATAGGCCTCATCTACACGAATTCGCCTTTACACCTGGTTAGGCGATTATGCGCATATTCGCAGAAGCGCATTTACGCCTAATACCTCTGTACGAGAGGCGGCGAAGCGCATTACTGGATGACCGAAACGCGATTTAAACTGTTGACATGCGGAGAATCGCTTGTTCACATAGTCAAAATGCGCTTTAACGGCCGGAGCAAAATAAAACTCGCTATTTAATGCACATTCGATAATGCGCATAATCAGAGAGAAAACGCGCCTCTACGCCCGATTTACCCTCCGTTCTTGTAGAGGTAAAAATTTTAATGTGCCTTGAAAGAGCTTTAAATGCCTCTTGTAGAGGCAGCCATAGTGGCCAATCATCATTGTTTCTGAGACTAAAAGTAAGTTTGGTGAGTACCAGCATACTGCAATTCGTCCATTTTCCAAACTCTGGATGTCTGTGAATTTAAGAATATTTATTTATTAATATAATTTATATCCAACCTTTAAGGATACAAATCCTTCCAACGATGCTTTGAAGTAAAATCAAAATACATTTCTAGAACCACAATAAATCTAGATCAAACTATATCAGGTCATCAGGATCCTTCCCATAGGCCATTGGGAATGAGAGCCAATCCAGCTGGAGCAAGTTCTGAAGTCTCCAGTTCCTTCCCAGATGCAGTAAACCTATATACACCAGTTGCTGGGGAACATGAGTGGGAGGGTGCTGTTGCATCATGTCCTGCTTGTGGGTTCCTGGTCAACAGCTGGTTGGCCACTGTGTGAACAGAGTGCTGGACTAGATGGTCATTTGGAGGTGGTGGTGGTCAGAATAAATCAAACATAAATCTTGCATAAATCTGAAATGCATCCAAACAAATATAACCTGTTAATCCCCATGCCAAATACCCCAAGTTTTAGATATTGTCTAATAGACAATGGTATTTAAAGGAATGAGCTAGTGTAGCATATGTACACTTTTTCATCAGTGGTGCCAAAGTTGTGGAATGTGATGATTTCTTTGTTTGGGAAACTGCTTGCTCTAGTTTAGGGATAGGTGAGAAATTATTTCCACCATGATTTTTATGAAAATTAACCAAATTCACATCTCTGAAAGCAGTTCAAAACACAGCTGAAGCCAAAATTTACATTTTCCTCAATTTTGTGATACAGTTTTCTACTAAACAAAAATGCAAACGCAGACATTATGGAAAAGTGCTCAGGAAAAAAACCCACTAGGGAAAAGTGCACCGAAATGTGCAAAATGGTGAGAATTAAGCACAATAACACATTAAAGATGGGGAAATGGTTTGCAAAAAATGTACATTAGCAACTGTGCACAAAATGTGTGCAAAAATGCATATAGTAGGGAAAATGAATATCTTAGGAGAAGTATGCATGGAAATGCATATGCATTTTTGTGTATGCTGTTTAAAAGAATCATACATTCATGCAGAATTGGACCAATATGAATTGAAAGTTGGAAAAATAAGAACCTGCACAAAAGCAAAATGGACAGTTTTGTCCATCCTTATGTTAGTCTCAGCTGGGTGCATGTGTGTGTTTTTACAGCTCATCTGACATTTGAAATTATTCACATTGTTTTAATTTATTTTAATAATGAGATGTGCAAGTCATCTTGTAGACTTGGGTCAAAAAGTAGGGTCAAATAAATAAATAAATAAAAACAAAAAGTGCATTGCCTTGCATGAAGATTAATTGCACACTATCACAGTTCAATCAACCAATCTCATATGGTGCAAGATATTTCCCTTTGTGGGTGTCGTTGCATTCAAACAGCTCCTCAATTTGTATCCAATGCAGCTATGCATGATTTGGGGCTCATCTACACCTAAGGGCTCATCTACCAGAGAGCTTCGGCTATAGGGCGGTATAAGAATGCAATAAATAAATAAATAAATAAGGGTGTAGCAGGAGAGAGGGAGAGGATCACAAACTTACCTTATTCCGCAATCCTCCTCCAGCGTCTATACGGCCACACAAAATCCCAGGAGGAAAGAGGGACATTGCAGGCGCCTTTTCTTTTTTATGAAGAGGAGCCATGCACAGCAAAAAAAAGATAAGTAAACCACCACCACCGCAAAATCCCACACCTAACCCCAACCCATCCCAGGGATGGTGACATTGCTGCTCCCACCCTACCCCCATGGGCACAGAGCCACCCTGTGCAGCTCCATGCCCATTTGAGGACCTGGGAGGCCACGCCACACCAGCCGCAGTCCTTGGGATTGTACCTGGCCCACGGAAAAACTCAGATATCCCTGGTTTCAATTATCCCAGGGTAAGTCCCTAGGTTGTCCCCGGTTGATCCCGGGATCCCCTGTGTGTCATATGGATGCCTGGGGATGACCTAGAAATGACCTTGGGATATCTGTCAGGTGTAAACATGGCCCTAGTCCCATTTTCTTAGGGGCTTGCAACAGAGAATGCCCTGAAGGACTGTGCCTTTTGCATTTGTTCATTCTACTGCTGCAGCATCTATTCTTGCCATATTCACTGTAGTTCATTTCTTTTCATAGTTAACAGTCATTTTTAAAACTGTGTGCCCTTGCTTTGTGATAACTGTACAACAATCTGAAGTCTAAACGGTGGTCTTTATGATTTCATAATACATAAATTTTACCTAAAGCAGGAAGGAAGTCAGGATGATAAAGTTATTTAAATTCCAAGGACTGGGTTTGCCTTGTGCAACTGAAGAACAGACTGCACTTCATGCTGTTATAATGTTTACAGGCTCTGTCTTAACACTTAGTAGCATCTGTTGAGTGCTTAGGAGGATTTTCAAAGCTCTGCTCAGCCTTATAACTGAAGTATCATTGATTTTGTTTTCCATATCACTTATTTTGGTACATTGTTGGACTCTGGGTCTGTGTGTCTATGTGTGTATCTGCATCTAAATCAGGAGTGGGGAACCTACGATTCTCCAGATGTTGCGGGCCAATGACTTTCATTACTATTGCCGATGCTGTCTGGGGCTAATGCGAGTTGGACCGTGACAACATTTGGAAGGCCACAGATCCCCCACCCTTAAACTAAACTTTAGTTAATGGAGGTATCTAGCAAGGATGTGCTACCTCCAGTATCAGAGGCAGTAAGTCCATATACAGCAGTTGTTGGGGAACATGGGTGGGAGGGTGCTGTTGCACTGTGTCCGGCTTGTGAACAACTGGTTGGCCACTGTGTGAAAAAGTGCTGAACTAGACGGAACATTGGTGTGACCCAGCAGGGCTCTTCTTATGTTCTTATGATGGACAAATCAGTCTGTTTCTAATCCATGACACTTTTGCATGTATTCATCCATAAATCCATTCTGTGCCATTTTTTGCATTAATCTGCCATTTTTCAAAAACCTGCATGAAAATTCACATTTCAGTATGTCTTATAAAACATATTTTCTCTCAAAACACATAGGTTCAAACAAAGTTTGACACTTTTGTTTTTAGTTGAGAGACCTGAATCAGAACAGTTGGGAAGTACACAAATGGGTGTATAACTCAGTTCTGGCCCACAGATTAGTCCAACTCTATCAGAACTCACAAAGATCAAATTCCTCAAGCAACCCTTGTTTGTGTTCAGTTGACTAATTTATTGACAATATCTGACTGGTTAATTAACCAGCATGTCAAACCTACAGGTCAGGCCATCAAAATGAAAGATTTCCACCTGATCCAAACGCTTTTTATATGGTGTGATGTGCAGCTACCTCCCTATAACATAGGTGGATTTTCAATATTAATAAATAACTAATTATACCCAAAGTCTGCTCAGGTAGTATCATTACTACCACACCCAGTTTCCCATATCTCCCTGGATGGACTGGGAGCACCCTTGCATTTTATAAATAGTAAGCAAGGATAGGGCATTGCAGGAGAGGTCTGTGAGGAAGGAATCTCTAAAACCATGCTTATGCATTTGTAGGCAAAAATCAGGATTTAAAGAGGAAAAATATGGATCAACGTACAGAACCTGCTGATTTTTCATGTGTTCGTAATCACATGGAGAACCTCCATGAATGCATGAGGCTCTCCTCTTCACAAAGTTGCCCTTGATGAGTAGAGGGTGTCAAGTGTGACAATGGAGGAGGCAGAGCTAGTGCGCACCCCCTCCTCGCTTGTTACCAATACCCACAATAGGAATACCTCAGCAGGGATTAAGACAAGTTTAGGAAGGATTCACCACTTTCTCTCCCTCAGATTAATTGACTACTCTCCAACTGACAAGTCCTAACTGCCAGTGAGGCTATGCTCTCTCCCCTCCCCGATTCAATGATGGAAGAGGGCTCTCCCTCTTGACAATCTGCTGTCCCAATCTGGCCCATCTGCCCAATCTGCCATGTCATTTATTTTGTCACAGAGAACATCTTCTTGATACAATGTTAAGATCAAGGTGCTGAATTTTTCACAAATGCATTTGTCTTTTTAAAAAAATGCACAAGTGTTTTGAAACTAATATCTTATAAGTGTTTTGTGATCTGCCCTTTGGCTACTGGCTGGTATCAAAATGTAATAAATAACTAAATTTGCTGATATTCACTGTCATAGAAGGCAATGTACCCTTTTTTATCAGTTTGGCAATATCTTTATTAGGACCAACCAAAAGATTATGTAAGCTTCTGATTTCTTTTGTGGCATTTTAGTTAGTCTTAATCAAAGCATTGTCCAATTGCGAATTTTGGATATATATATATATATATATATATATTTCCTCCTGGAGCATCATTTTTTAAAAAATTCTATTAAGCACATTGCTAAATCACTACCAACTTACCTCTAATATGTATAATTTTCTGAGATGGTGTTCGCTCCCCCCAGTTTCAAGATTGCTTCTTGAACAAGACTGAACACTCTAATAAATAAGCACTCAGCATTGGTATTGCTCTGCAACAATCATATCACCTGCTCATGCAAGTGATCTACACATGTGAGCAATACAAAATGCAAACAGTGAACTCACATGAGTCTCATGCCATCCCTTTTGTGAGCCGAAAAGTCTCAAGCCTCTTAGCTGGTGTGCGGGGGGGGGGGGGGGATGATTCGGTATATCCATTACATAACACATTACTATAGGCTGTATATTATTTTAGTACAACTGGTTGAATTAATAAATGTACTGCTAAAAATAAATAAATGGGCTTCTTGTATGTATGATGTTCATATTTAGTTGTTCACAAATGCATTTGTCACTTTCCTATTTATTGAAATAGTCAAAACAATGAAAAAAATGAAACCAACAATTAAGATAATTAAAAATCCCTATTTAGAAGAGTACTGCAAATGGAGTGTGTGGCAATTGGTGCCAATGGGAGTTTTTTTCTTCCTCTCTCTCTCTCTCTCTCTCTCTCTCTTCAGGTGGAATGTGGCTCAGGTGTTGGGCAACTTGAGGCCTTCCAGATGTTTTAGCTTATAGCTCCCATTATCCCTCACTATTGGCTATGTTGACTGGGATTATTATTATTATTATCCCACCTTTTCCCCAATACTGGGACTCAAGGTGGCTTTACAAAATTAAAAGATATACAATTAAAACATATAAATAGAAATATACAAAAGTTAAAAATATAATTAAGCCAGCTGCAATATTAAAATATTTAAAACATTTTAAATATAAATAACAATTTAAAATTGGGTAATAGGACATGTATGCCAAAACATCTGGAGAGGTCGTGTTTTAAGTAAAGGGAAGCCCCGTACAGAGCTGCGTGCTACATATGAAAGGTAATGTGTAGTTTGACCTTGAGACAGTGAAAAGGGGAGAGATTGCTTATCTCCAGAAGTGATGTAAGGAGAATTAAGCTTGGCAAATCTATGTAAAGAGTGGGGAGAGGAGGAGAATCTGTGTATGGCAAACTTGAGCCATGACGGTAATTTGGGAAATGTCGGGTTACTGGGTTTTTAACATGTCAAAACTAACTCGTTCTAAACTGAGAAAAGTATTTGTTTATGGATGATTGACTAGGTAGATTGTAATGGTTCCTCTGGAGCTATTTTGCTCTGTCATTTCAGTCCAACCACTGAAACTGTACTATGCTTGTGTAGTTAAAATCCTCACTGTCTGTGGGGAAACCACTGCTGCATGTATTCAGCATATTTTTTAAAGTTCAGTCTAATGTTTTGTCATTTCTAATATGAAGAACAAGGAGACAACAATTGCAACCAAATGGCTGAATAACAGCTTGAAAAATGAGGAAATGGAACATTCTGATAACTGCTACTCTCAAGTAGCTAAAGAGATGAAAGTTTCAGGAATGGATGAGCAGAGGAACTGAACCAAATAAATCCATCTTCTGCTGATTCCTGCAAAGAATGACTATGCTATGAAACAACACACCCCAGAGATCCTTGCTTAGCTACTGCAAGAGCCTTAACTGTCAAAATCAAGAGAGAATTGACAAGCTATCCTTAGAGCAGCTTGATCACTACTTCCAAAAACACCCCAGACTCTTAGGGGAAGGGCCGTTTTGCTCTGTGAGTAGCTGCCCACATGCAGCGGGGAAAGGAACCTGTTGTTTGGATTGGGGATGGTGGGCAGAGTCCTTTCAGCTTGGTATTAATAAGCTTTCTCAGTGAGTGATCAGGAAAAAAATTAGGGGTGTGCACGGACCCCCTGGATCGGATCGGGACCCGGATCGGGACCTCCAATTTTGTCACGGACCGGTTCGGACAAAATCGGAGGCCCCCCGGACCGGATCGAGTCCGATCCCGACCCAAAAATCGTAAATTTTTGGATCGGCCGCCATTTTTTTCCCCATAGACTTGCATTGCAATGCAAGTCTATGAGGAAAAAATGGCGGCGGGTGGGTGAGGGGGGGCCTAACTCCCTCCCCCCCGGGGCCGTCCGCTGTGGACGGCCCCGGCAGGTAAGCCCCCTCCCCCGCGCTCCCTACCCCCCCGGGGCCGTCCGCTTCCATCCGCTGGCGCCCGCGGGCGCCAGCGGATAGAAGCGGACGGCTCCGGGGGGGGGTAAGCCCCCTTCCCCGCCACTGCTTACCTTCTCGGCCCGTCCGCTCCCGTCCAGCGCCGGCGGCTACTACCAGCGGGCTCCGCGGCCTACTCTCGAGTAGCGCGCCGGGTGATGACATCACCCGGCGCGCCACCCTGGAGTAGGCCACGGAGCCTGCTGGTAGTAGTCGCCGGCGCCGGACGGGAGCGGCCGGGCCGGCAAGGTAAGGGCCCCCTCCCCCCCTCCGCGCGCCCCCTCCTCCCCTCCACGCACCCCCTGCTTACCTTCTCGGCCCGTCCGCTCCCGTCCGGGGCCGGCGGCTACTACCAGTGGGCTCCGCGGCCTACTCTAGAGTAGCGCGCCAGGTGATGACATCACCCAGCGCGCCACCCTGGAACAGGCCGCGGAGCCCGCTGGTAGTAGCTGCCGCCGCCGGACGGGAGCGGCCAGGCCGGGAAGGTAAGCGCCCCCCTCCTCCCCCCCCCGCTGTCCACTTTCATCGGCGGGCGCCCGCTGGCACCCGCCAATGGAAGCGGCGGTGGGCGCCAGTGGGCACCCGCCGATCTGCCGATCCGCCGAACCGGTTCGGAGCCTTTTCGGACCGGTTCGGATTGGATCGGCCGATCCAGCTGTCAGATTGGAAATCGGATAATTTATCCGATTTCCCACTGGACCGGACTCGGATCGTGGATCGGGTCCGATCCAGTGCACATCCCTAAAAAAAATCACCTGTTTTCCAAGGGTTCTCTCCCAGCTTGTAATGTGGATAGGCTAGGGTGACCATATGAAAAGGCAGACAGGTCTCCTGCATCTTTAACAGTTGCATAGAAAAGGGAATTTCATCAGGCATCATTTGTATGCATGCAGCACCTGATGAATTTCCCTCTTCATCACAACAGTTACAGCTGCAGAAGCCCTGCCCAGAAGGACAAGATACAAAAGAGGACAAGTTTGTAAGTAATGACTGACCTGGAGAAAACTGGGGCAACAGCAGCACAGCAGGGAAAGATGGAAACACCACCATGGACAGTGTACATGCCAGATGGTTCCTGTCCTTCTCCTTTGTTCCCCCCTGTGCCCTAGAGGCCAGAATATTTCATGCAAATGCAATGGTGCCTATCCTAATTCTAAATGGGGCAAATCAGCTTGCCTGTATTACTCATACCAAGCTCCAAGAAGCACTTAAGAGCTTATAGTAAAGGGCAGCTCATTTTTATATATAATTTGGCCTAGTATACAATATTGCAAGCAACTTTCTGATAGAATGACCTTTTGAGAGTTATTTTCACCATTGCGCACCTTGTTGTGTGCACTTTCCACTAATATATACATTTATGTAAATGATTTTGGACTGGAGAACTCCATTTAATATTTGGGGCCATTGCCCAGAAAGGTCTGGTGAGCAGGGGGGTGAAGATGGGGGGTAAGTGTGGGGGGGAGGGTAAGTGAGGGGGGGTATGTGTGTCACAGAGGGAGACCAATCTAGAGATTTGTGTGAAAGAGAGAGATGGAAAATAAATTAAGGGTTGCAACTTTAAATGTTAAAGGGCTAGGAACTGTTATAAAAAGGAAGAGAATAGAAATGTTATAAAAAAAGAGAAAGCAGATGTAATTTTTTTGCAGGAAACTCATCAAACAAAGGAGGGTGTAAATGAGCTTCGGATGAGGGATGTGGGCGTTTATGAAAAGTCTTTTGGTACTTCTAAAGTGAGGGGTGTAGCGATAATAATTTCAAAAAAATGTGGCATTATTATACAAAGGGTGAAGAAGGATGAAGCGGGAAGATTTCTGATAATTTCTTGCATGGTGGGGGAGGAGGAATATATATTGATCAATGTATATGCTCCAAATGGGAAACAAATGGAATTCTTCGATGAAGTTTTTAATGCGGTGGGAGAGGTGGGTAAAAAGAACATTGTGATGGCTGGTGATTTTAATATGGTATTAGATAAAGGGAAAGACAGGGATAATATATTAAGAGATCTTAAGAGTGGCGGGAAGACGGGATTAAGCAAATTAATGGAGGGAAAAGAACTAATGGATGTTTGGAGGGTATTAAAAGGGGAAGAAAGGAAATATACTTTCTATTCACCAAGGTTTAAGAGTTATTCTAGGATTGATTTTATTTTTGTGTCAAAGAATATGATGTCTAAACTTATAGATTGTGCTATTGGGGTAATTAAAGTCATCACACATTAATGACGATGGATATTAAAACAAAGAAGGATTATAGACAAGCTAAGAGATGGAGAATGGATACAAGGTTATTAAATAATAAAAATATAGTGGGGAAAATAAAAAAGAAATGCAGGAAATATGGGAAATTAATGAAACGGAGTCAAACTCGCAAGGGTTAATATGGGACACTATGAAGGCAGTGGTAAGAGGGATTTGTATTAGGGAAATGTGTACCCTAAGAAAACAACAGGAAGCACAAAATAAAAAGATTGAAAAGGAGGTAAGGGATTTAGAGGAGAAGCTAAGAGAGACAAAAGATAGATGCCTATTTGCCCAAATTCAAGCTAAGAAAAAGGAATTAGAGAAAGAAGAGTTAGAACAAGTCCAAAGGGATTTGTTATATTTAAGGAGGGATTTTTTTGAATATAGTAATAAAATTTGAAGATGCTGGCCAGGTCCACTCAGTCAAAAAAGGCTAAGAATATGATAGGGACAATTAGAGATAAGACAGGGAAAAGTAGTAATTTAATGAAGGATAAATTTCAGGAATTTTATAGAGAATTGTATACATCAGATACGGGGTCACAGGTTAAGGTATTTGAATATGTAGAGAGGAATTGGAAAATAAGATTACAGGGGCAGGACAGGGATTATATGGAAGGATTAGTTACTGAGAAAGAAATAGAAGGAATTATTGATAAACTAAAAGGAGGGAAATATCCGGGAATGGATGGTTTGGGGCCGGAATATTGTAAGACTTTCAGAGGAATTTTAATACCAAGATTGAAAAAATTATTTAACAGTATAATAGAAGGAGGAAAGACCCCGCCATCGTGGGATCATTCCTTGATTATATTAATCCCGAAGCCAGGAAAGGATTTGATGGATCCAGCATCTTACAGACCAATATCCTTAATAAATCAAGACTCAAAAATTTTTACTGCAATAATGGCAAAAAGAATGGATACGTTTATATATAAATATATTAGAGAAGACCAATGTGGATTTATTTCAGGAAGGCAAATGCCTAATTTAATTGGAAGAGTTTTAAATATAATTAATATTATTTAAAAAAGGAAGTTAAAAGCAGGTTTGTTAGCATTGGATATATTCAAAGCCTTTGATTGCGTGGAATGGCCAGCACTTAAAACAATTTTAAAAACATTTGGGCTTGGAGATAAATTTATGGGAGTGATTGATCAGCTGTATAAAAATAATAAAGCAGAAATAATGGTTAATGATGGGTTAACGCAACAGATTACACTAGTTCAAGGAACTAGACAAGGATGTCCACTTTCACTGATCTTATTTGCGATAGTGATAGAAATTTTGGCAAATGTTATAAGGGAGGATGTAAGATTGAAGGGGATAGGAGGGAAGGAGAAGATTAAGAAGAATATGTTTGCGGATGATACATTATTGACATTAGAAGATCACCTGGAGAGCGGGGAGTTGGTTAAGAAGCATCTGAGAGAATTTGAGGAGATTACCGACTTACAAGTTAATTGGGGGAAGTCAGAAATGATGCTATTTAATTATAACAAGGAGGAGATGGAGGAGGGTAAAGTTAAGTTAGGTCTTAGGCTTAAAAATATAGTACGTTATTTAGGAGTTAATATTGCAAAAGATTTAGATAGGTTAGAGGAAATTAATTTTGCGAGTTTGAAAAAACAAGTAGGGGAAAAGTTAGAGGCATATAGAAAATTAAAACATTCTTGGTTTGGTAGAATAGCGGTTATTAAAATGAAGATATTACCTAAGATTAATTTTTTGTTTAGAATGTTTCCAATTAAAATATCGGAAGTAGAGTTAAAGAGCTGGCAAAATATGATTAACGCTTATTGCAATGGAGATAAGAGAGCTAGGATTAATAAAGGGTTATGGTATAAGACACAAAAGAAAGGAGGTTTGGGACTTCCTAATATAAAGAATTATTATATTGCTAATCAGTTAAGATATGTTATAAATAGTATATTAGGGGAGGAAGATTTAGGATGGTTAGAAACGCAAACAGGAGAACTAGATTTTAAATTGCAAAATATTTTTTTTATTAAAATTCAAAAGAAAGATTTGAGGGGGCTGGACAACCCGTTGCTGGAAAATATTCTAGAGATCTGGGAGAAAGTTAAAGGAAAGTTAATACCAGGAGACTCTCCACTCGCCCCAGTGGTAGTAGTGGGAAACTTCCCAAGGAATTTAAAAGCTGAGTTGGAAAGGATTCTGAAGGATCAGGAAATTATTAAGTTAAGGAATTGGATGGAAAGAATGATAGATAAGGAGCAAATTAGAGAGTTATTAAAAGGACAAAAGATAGCTTGGTTCAAAGGTTTACAATTGGAAAAATGGACACAGGAATGGAAAATGAAAAATAAGAAATTTAGAAATAATACAAGGTTTGAAGATTTAATTGAATCAAGAGGAAGGAAGGAAGAAACTAAAATTAAAAAAGGTTTGACTAGTGAGATATACAAAATATTGATAGAGGATGATTATCAGGACTCTCTTAAAATTATTAAAAAGATTTGGGAAGATGATGTAAAGGAGCAAATTAATGAACATAACTGGGGGAGGATATGGGATGCAAGAATGTTAAAGCTGTCGTCGATTAGAATTAAGGAGAATTATTATAAGACAGTATGGAGATGGTATTTAACACCGGTAAGATTTCATCAGATAGATTAAAAAGTGTCCAAGAATTGTTGGAGGGGATGTCAGGAGGTTGGAACTTATTTTCATATGTGGTGGAGCTGTGAATCAGTATAAAAAAATTGGGAAAGGGTGTTTAAAGAAATAAGTGAAATAATTGGAAGTAAACTGGAATTAAGCCCAAAGCTGACTCTACTAGCAATATGGGATAAAGGAAATGAGAATATAAGCAAGAGAGAATTGATAAACAACCTCATGGCTCCTGTCAGAATAATGATTGCTAAAAATTGGAAAGGGCAAGGGATATATATACTATAGAAGAATGGTATAAAGAAATATGGGATATGGCACTTAATGATAAGCTGATGTGTAAAATGAAAATAAAGAGGGGAATGTCCAGTAAGAATGATTTTGGAGATATATGGAGCCCATTTTTGGAATATGTATTAAGAACGGGGAAGGGGCAAATACCTTCAAAAGAGTCTTTACAATTTTGGAAAGATGAATAGTGAATAATCGAAGGTCTCCTGGGGGGAGGGGTGCACGGGGGGTATGTTGGTTATGTATTGTATTTTATGCTGTTTTATGTTGTATTATAATTTTAAAAAAATAAAAAAAATAAAAAAAAATAAAAAAAGAGAACTCCATTTAAAAAAATTGGAGAAGTGCAAATTTTGAAGGATAACCGAGTTTGCTTTGAGTATTGGTTTGAACGTGCAAAATGAGGTATGTTCTCCCTAAAATGTGACCCAAAGATATTTGCACCCCTCATCCATAATGAGTTGGGAAGAAACGAAGGCTGACTAAGAATCCACAGAGATACTATGGTGTACTGAAACCATTCCATATAGAACTCCTCCTATATAAAACAGATTATCCCGATATTGGATGCCAGTTGGTTGATTCGATCCCAACATGCTGCACAGCACAGCCCTTAACTGGGGGTGTTCCATGCACCGGTTGCCTCTGACCTTCAGTGAGCAGCATAGTTCTCTGAACCTATTGACTGAGTTCACATAGGCTGTTGTAGGGTTCTGTGTGGCTTGTTACCCACAGCACCAAGCCACCCTGGCCAGTTTTACATGACATAACAAGTTGTGCTGCCGAGGATAGTTATGCCAAAGTCCCTGGAAGGTGACCAACGCGTGCTGCATAATTAACAAGCCACTGTGGTATGTTAACTGCCTGACGCTCATGTGAAATTGGCCACTGCTTTGTGCTGGCCACTGGAAGCTACTGCACAGGGACAAGCTCATCACAGAGTAGCCTCTGCCCTGTTTAGCTTGGTCCGTTCTGTCTTTACCATCACCCAGTTTATAGCTAACACACACATATACCCAACACATAATCCATCTGTGCTTCAGCAGCCAGCATGTGGCATCATTTAAATTGTGTTCTATTCCTATGGTAACATTCTTTTTGAGTGTGAAAGTTTAGCTTCCAGGCACTGAATCACAGATGAGAAAAGTCAATTAGAATAAGGTGAATTGTTCAGGGGGGGGGGGGGAGATGTGTAATACGGCTGTGATCCAGTGAGCTACTGATTGCTTTAAAAGCATCTGAGAGATTATATCTTGCTTAATGACATTGCCCAGGGTCCATAAAATGACATCCTGTCACATTTTCTTGTGTGGAGAATAAATATATCTCAATAAAGCTGGTGCAAGCACATAGCATTTTTTGAATGTATATCTCAAGGACTGGCTCTTCCATTCATGAGGGGCCCACCTCAGGTGACAGTTCTTGGGAGCAGCAGGAGCAGCCCCACAGGTTGTTTCTCCAGGGTTTGCAGGTGTACCCCTCTCTTGGGGGGCAAAGCTGTATATGCCACATGGGCTCATTCCCCACCCACCCCAAACTAGCCAGCTGCCTCAGGGGCATCACTTTGTCCTTTGCCTCAGGCAGAAAAATGTATTGGGCCAATCCTATTTATTACATAGTCCCACCCACGCCACCCAAAAACTCTTGCCCTTCTGAACCAAATGGACAGTACTGGATTTCAAAAAAAAAAAAAGTTTTAAGTGACGTTCTGTTGTCTTATTTTCTTTTCTACTTCATGCATGCTATCTGGCCTTATGCTGTTATCTAAAGCGCCATGCATGCTCCAGTAATTTATTTTATTGACTTAGAGAGAACATACTGATAAACACACTGGAAACATGAAAATGTGTGAAAATGCACCCAGAATAATAAGCAATAACCCATTTGACTGCTACCATCTCTCTTCCAAAACTGCCTCCCTTCTCACTAGCAGGGGAAAGGGGGCAAAAAAAGGGGGGGCAACTTTAACTTTGTATTCCAGAGTGGGAGGGAGGAAGATGAATGCTATGCCCTCTGAAGATCCAGAGATCTTTACTGATATTGTGTTTATTACAGAAATCTCTGTTGCCGTTTCTAAGCTTTCATAGATACTTCCTCCAATATGCCTTCGGGACTTGCATCCTTTATTTCTGCTATATCTCACATCAAGAGCTCCAAATCATTCATCATTTTATCAAAGCGGCAGTACGACATCCCGCTGACCAACACATCACTTAAAAACGGTCTCTTGGCTAGTTGGCACTATTATATGCAGAGAGGGCAAAAGTGAATAACAGAGGGAAAACTAGTCCCCCCTTGTCTCTTTTCCTTGTCTAAGATGTGTACATTGCCTGGAAAACAGTTGCTAGGAATATGTAATTGAATGTGAGATGAACCTCCACCGTATTTTAATGAGGAGTAATATTACTGCCCCAGCAGCAGAACGTTAGTTCATTTTGGTGTTGCCTTGGCCTTCAATTATATCATTAATATTGGCCCAGGTTTCCAGTTTCTCCTGGGGGGTAGGCATATGGTAGAAGTGTAGAAAGATGCAAATTACAGCTCTCACCCTGTCCCATCTCATCATTAGGATTCACAGGAGGAGGAGAACATGGAAGCGCTGTGTTTCGGGTGAAGGAAAACAGGTCTCTCCCACTGGGAAAACAGCGCTCGTTTTCAGAAGGAAAATGAGGGGTCTATTTTAAGTTGCTCTTTTTTTCTTTTCTTTTCTTTCTTTCTTTTTTTTTGCAGTGATGTACAATTAAATATATGGCTTGTTTTTTCTGCCTTCCCCCCACCCTCTAGGAGATGTATATATAAAACTGTAAATATCAAAGCATGCACATCATAGACTTGTTATAGCAAAAACGAAAATAAACTATCTGTGTTAATGCTGGCTTGGGAAGGACCTGCAGGACAGGCTGCTCCTGCATTCTCTGGGTGTTTGCAGACTCGTCTGGGTGTTCTCACACTACTCTGGCAGCATGGGAAGGACAGTCACTCAGTGGCTCCCATGCCCCATGGGGTTCACTGCACAGTGAGATATTGCTTGGATTAGGCTGACCAGATAAAATCCAGGTCAGGGCTCATGTAACTTTAACAGTGGTAGAGAAAAGGGAATTTCAGCCAGTGTCATTTGTATGCAATTAGTTCCTGGTGATATTCCCTCTTCATCACAACAGTTAAAGTTGCAGGCACTATACTAGAGTGACCATATACAAAAGAAGGCAGGGCCCCTGCACCTTTAACTATTGCGATGAAGAGGGAATTTCACCAAGAACTAATTGCATACAAATGACACTGGCTGAAATCCCCTTTTCTCTACCACTGTTAAAGTTACATGAGCCCTGACCTGGATTTTATCTGGTCACCCTAGCTTGGATGTTTGCCTTGAAATTCAAATGTAGAGATAGGGGACCAGGCATTAGTAGGGGAGAATCATTGGGCAGGGGGGATTGCTTTAAACCAGTGGTGGGGGCAATTTGCATTCCGCCCTCAGCCTAATTTTAAAAGATCCTCTGGCAAGAGTGGACTGTCCTTCCCTGGCAGCTCACTGGGTGGGAAGGAAGAGGGAAAGAGAGAGAGAAAAGGGGGTGGCAAGAAGATAAAGGGGCAGCCACCCACTCTTGGCTCCACCCCTACCCACCTCTGGCTTTGGCCCCACCCATTGATGCCAGGAGGCCCGCAACAGATTACCCAGAAGGGAATGTAACCCTTGACAGATGAAAGATTGTCCACCCTTGCTTTAAATCTCCCCTGCCAACTGATTTTCTCCTGCAAATGTTCCCCAGCCAGAAATGAGGGTGGTTGCACTGAGCTCAGGGAGGCCTGGATTCAAAAATCCCTACTCAGTTATGAAACTGGATCGCTTTGAATAAGTGACTGTCTTCCAATCAAAGTTACCTCACAGGTTAGTAGAAGGATCAGATAACACTAGTTATCCTGAACTATTTGGAGAAAAGGGCAGAAGACAAATGAAATAAATAAAATTAGAACGACGCTGCTTGAGGGAAACATATTATCTTGCATGTAATGGATGAAGTGCATGTGTTGCTTTTATAATGATGTGATTTTAATATAAGTTCACTGAAGTATGCCTTTGTATCTGCATTCCCTCTGTTACTACAGCCTGTAGCTTCCAGCAAGATATAAAATATTTCATTTATTGAAGAATTTATGTTTCAAAAATGCAAGAACTATTGCCTAAAGAAGCATGGCTTGTCGCTTCATTTATTGTTGCATTTTTTCAATTAGCTTGCTATTTACAATATCTAGTCAGATTAGGCACAATTAAAATCATTTTGTTTTTTACTATATATACACCCATGTATAAATAGCCTGGGGCAGATGAGAATGTGTTGCTTGTCAGAAATAATAATCTTTTACGAATGCCTGCAACATGTACCATTCCTTTAAAGTGAAGGGCTGTCACTTAAAGGTAGATCCTGTGTTTTATATGCAAAAGGTCCCCAGTTCAATCCCTGGCATTTTTAGGTAGAGCTGAAACCCTGAGCTGCTGCTGCCCACCAGTGTAGTTAACACTGAGATAGTGGATCAGTGGTCTGATGCCCTGCAAGGCAACTTCCTATGTTCTGATATCCCAACTTTTGCTGACTGATTTGAGCCAGCTGTGATAAAAGTGCAGAAATGCTGTTGAACTACAGTAGTGCTTTGAATAAGTGAGGCCACCACTGACATTCCCAGATGTGCCATTTTGCTTGGCCTTCCTCGGAGCTTAAGCTCAGGCACAACTCTGTCCTGGAATTTACATACAGTACGATTTTAGGTGAGCACAGTGGCACAAGATCAGGCTTTCCAGTGTGCTGCAGCTTCCACAGTTGGATAAACTTGGGCTGTTAGATTGTAAGCCCTTTGAGGGCAGTGATCTGTCTTGTCTGTGTGTTATTGCAGGAACCTAATGTGAGATCTTGGGATAGGCTAGAAATCAAAATGAAGAAATGGGCATAAACACTTTTTAGATAGAATCTTTCTCTGCTTGTCCTAATGTTTCCATATCTTTTTGATGTGACTGCAATGATCATCAACGTGCCAACTCAAGGCCAGTTTTTGAAGTAAGATGAAGTATTCCGGATGAGCTCTCTGGCTTTTTATAAATCAGAGGTGGCTCTCCAGTTCTTTTGAGCTAAAACATCCCTCACCATTGGCTATACCGGCTAGAGCTGATGGGAATTATAGGCCAAAATACCTGGAGAGCCACAGGTTGCCCACCCCTGCCATACATCACAATATGTAGCCATCTATTGCTTGTGGATTCATCTTCTCTCTCTCCCCGCCCCTTAAGATTCTCAGGCTTCTCTAGCCAGTCATCGTTGCCACAGCTAAATTGTCTACCATGAAGCAACTTAATGAAAATAAAAGTAAAAGTAAAAGTTTACATGATTAAAGTATTTTATATAGGCTTTTTCTTGAATTTAGCCATGCTGATCAACAGCTTAGTGTGGCGAATAATTCTATTTCATATGGAGGGTATTTTTCACCTTCCTCTGCTCCTTAAGTTAATGCATATGCGCGTTTGGCTAACTGAGCTACCTATAGGAAGGTGACTCATCTGAGAAGTCCCTTATAATTAGGCTTGAACTAGGGAGATTCAAAATCATATTCTTCCATAAACTTTACTCGGTGCCCTACTCGTTATCCCAGTCTAATTTGCTGTATGATGAAGATGGGCTGAAATGTCCCCCACCCTTCCCCAAAATATTGTTCTCCTATGAAAATGGGATCTGATTTTCTGCTGATTTCTTGTGGGAGAGGAAGAGAAATTTTGCCATTTTTTGGTAGGGGAGGGTTTGTTGCTTATCTTATTTAACCTTATGAAGGCCCTTCCCACACCAGGCTGCCGGGGATGGCCCATTGCTGGTCCCTATGCGCTGATGGTGTATATTAGGTACTTCCGGGATCGCCCTCCCTCTCTGTGTGCCAATGGTGTGTATTAAGTACTTCTGGGATCGCCCTCCCTCCCTCTCTCTACACACCTATGGTGTAGAAAGGGCCAAAGTGGCCAAGTGTTTTCCACTTTTCATCATACCTTTAAAACTTTTTTTCAAAGCCCCATGACATAATGTGATATTATTCCCAAAGTGTTCTAGGAAGCGCAGGTGATAAGAATCTATGGAGAGAGCCTTTCTGTGAGCGATGCAGACTTGTGTGTTTTTAACTTTTAAAAGCAAGGCAAAAACTGGAAACCCCTCAGTTGCCTTGAAATGTCCATTAAAATCTCTAAACTAGCCACGTTATTGCATTGGCCATTCCATATAAGGTAGCGGCTTTAACAGCCCTAACAGGAAAGACAGTGATGTTTCACAGTTCTTGGCTAATGCAAAGTTTGATTTCTGTTTTCCAAGGCCTGACAAAAAGCCAGTGAGCTGAATAAAAAACCCCTAAGGTCCCCTTCTTCCATCCTTGCACATTGTTGGAGAAGTTGAATGATGAGTGATGGCACTGGAGATAGGGAGTATTTAATGTCTTATTCCTCCCTGTATTTGCTTAACTCCTTTTCTGTCTCAGATCCTTAATCACAGAGAAGGCTGCACAGAAATTGCTGAAGGCCTGATGAATGAATTAACTAGCCAGATGGGTTTGACATCCTCTGTTAGGTGCCTGGGGTTAGGATGAACGGGCAGGGCTGGAGAATGGATTGTCCTTCATAGTAGTAACCAACCTATGTAGATAGATGTGTGTGTTCTTAAAACTGTGAGTAATAAAAAGCTAGCTTGTTTTATTGCTTGTTGGGGGTGGGGTAAACTTTATGCAAGACCTTGCCTTCTGGGTAAAAAGGGATTGATTGATGGACAGCAAATTAGTGCTTAGCTAGGCTGTTGCAAACAAATCACCTCTAGCATTCCAAATATTCTTTTCTTGAGCACTTCTTTTAGTACATTTTCTCCATGACTTGCAAAATGAGCAGTATAATATTTCAACAGAATATAAACTGCACAAAATGTTTTTTTCTTATCTACACTGTTTTCATTCTGAAGAGAAAGTTCAGAAAAAGAAATTATGGTTTTCTGGTATTGTACTGTACCAGCCCAGTCCATGGGTTCTTAAGTATGCTGATGCATACATGGTGTTCCTAGTAAATCCAGTCTTCGCTGCAGAGTAAGGACAAGTTCAAAGCCTTTTTTGAATCATACAATATATTGTCTTCCTGGGACTATCACATCAGACTGCAGATGGTGGGGGGATCCATGTTTGTATCCCTTCTCCCTCAAATGCAGAATACTCCCAGCATGTGGAAAGCCAGCCTAACAGAAAGAAATATTCTATCTTAGCCTTCTTCTTGACATTGTCACTTTCCATTTGTAGGAAGTGTTTGAACCTAGGGGAGCATCTATACATGTAACTTTCTATCTATCTCCTGAAGTGATAAAGTATAGGGGCTTTTCAGGAATGTTTGAATCAGCCTTTTCAGGAATGTTTGAATCAGCTTTAAGACCTAGCTCCTTCCATAGAATGTGGATGCAAATGAGGAACTTTCCTTCACTTGTATGCAAGAGCTTTCTACATGAGGCATTTATTGTGCATTCATCATTCCCTACTCACAGTTGTTTACAGGGTTTTTAGATGACATCCTCATCCTCCTGTTTTGTTTCTGTTTTTAAACAGCACTTTCAGCACGTTTTTTTTAGAGCAGGGGAAATGTCATATTTAAAGAAAGCTAAAGAAAACACTATTGCCACTTGTGTATCTGCATTATTCACTATAGTACAGTGCCACCTAGCGTTTACATAGTGAAAAAGCAGGAAGGAAAATGCTCTTCATGTGGTGTGCGGATTTCAGTTGTGTGATGAAACTGAAAGTAGATAAAGCGTATTAACAGCCTCATATAGAAAAGCTCAAAGAGACCTCCATGTATGCAATTTTACTTCCCACAAATAAGACTAGCCCCTTCATTAGAGCTCATGGCAATCATTCAGCATCTTTTGCATACTGAAGTAGCTCAAGACGTAAATTGGCTGACACATTTTTTTCCCCTATGATCAAGGGAACATGATGCAACGGGTAATCTCTTTGCTTGCATATAGAATGAAAAGCTCTTGCACATTGAGAGCTTTTGGTCATGTCTTACATGTTTATATTACATCAGGGCTGGGTAGAAGGTGGATTGGTTGAGATCTGCTGGTTGATCACCAGCTGACTTGCAGTAGATCAGCAAGGGTTTTTTTGGCTCCCAATGGTTTAATAAGATTGACAACAACCCTTTTCACCCTTGCTTAAATCAAGAAAGCTTGTGTGCAGGGTGAAGGGAGCAGAAAACAGGAGTAGATGTGCTTGTTATTGGGTTTCGGTGCCAGCTCCACATCTATTATTGAAAGCAAATGCACGGGCTATGTGCTCAGAGGCACCTTCTTCCTCATTTCTATGTCCACCTTCCTGAAGCACTATTTTGCCCCTAGTTCTGCTTGGTAGACCTTCAGATTCTAGTGGAAAACAATTAGGGATATATGAGAAATTTGTTTCAGTTTGGTTTTGATCAGGATTTACCCAATTCACACCCTTCAGACTGAACACAATCTGTGATTGAAGTCCGTTAAATTCTGAGCTTGCAATGTGTTTCATGGACCAAAAATATTGTGTTTGACAGCATGTGGACATTTGAAAAATGTGCATGAAAAAAACCCATACTTTTGAAAAATGGCCACAAATATGCTTTAATCAACGGGAGAAGAATGTGTACATTTCAGAGATGTGCATGATTGATTTGTGCATTTGGAATAATACACATGGATTTTCATGCAGAAAACAACACACAGCTCAGACTCTGATCCAGACTCGAGTTGGAATTAGCTTCAAGCACTTCCACGAACTTGGGTTTTGTTGATTCGCACATTCCTAAAAACAATCTAGATCCTGCAAACCTAAAGACTATTATAGGGTTAATATGGTTTTGTAAAACCATTAATTAATGCAGCCATCTAGCTGTAAGTCCTGGGTGGGGAACCTTCAGCTTGCAGGCTGGATACAGCCCAAAAAGCACCCCCCCCATCCAGTTTGCAGCTTCCCTTCCTCAACTTGTTTTAGCAACTAGGCTTGAAAAAAGCCTCCCATGGCATGGGCAGGTTGGAGGGGTACCACAGCTCAAGGTGGAATGGTTAACACTGACTTTCCCCGCTGTGACTCTCACAAATCCCCCCTGCAATTAGGTTTCAAGAAAGGCTTTTTCCAAGCCTAATGTGGAGTGAGGAGTGAGGTCCTCAGCTGTGATCCCACCACCATCATTTCTCCTCTCCACGCACTGCAATTAGCTGCAGGAAAGCCTTCCATTGGCTTCAATAGAAGGCCAAGTCGAATTGCAGCAACAGGGATCTCTCTCTCTCCTATGGGTGGGCAGGTGAGAATTGGTTGTGTTATGTGTGAGAATTGTTAGTGTGTTGTGAATGGTGTGTGCATATTAGTGCTGGGCCAAATTCTGCCCCCTATTTTGGGAGACTTTCTCCCTGTGAGAGAGGCCAGGGCTTCCACATACCTTTTTTAAGTCTAGCCTGTTGCTGAGGTGGCTTCTTATTTTTTTTAGTTGTTTTTAAAAAAAAAAAAAAAAAAACCCCATTTAACTCGACATTTGGAGGAGCCCAGAAGCTCTAAGCCCAGCAGTGCTATTAGAGATCATGTGACCTGTTCCTCTCCAATAAGCACTCAGGAAGAACTCCTGGAGCCGATCTACACACTAGCTTTGTAACATTTTATAAGGGTTATGAAAACTCTTTGGAGCACGTGATGCACTTCATTGAGCGTTGTATACCCGAGTTTTTTTAAAACTCACTTCAGCTATATACAATGGTTTTTACTTTTAATAAATTGTTTTAAGTAAAATAACGTGTCCTTCCTTACTGTTTGTGATTTGTGGGGGCAGTGCTTCGTTTACCAGCACCCAAATGCTTAGCCGTTGATTGGTGGGGAAGAAAGAGGGACTAAGGAGGAAGTGGGCGAGTGAACTACAACACCCACAGTGTTTACCCCTATACACATTGAAAGCTAGGGAATGAAAGGGGAACTAAGGAGGAAGTGGGCGAGTGAACTACAGCGCCCACAATGCCTTGCCCTAAATTCATTGTAAAAATGAAACTAAAGAGAAGGACAGAAGGGTGTGAGACTGCACACATCACTTTGAAGACTGAAGAAATTTTCTCCTGTAATGTGAGTACTCCTTAATGTGGCCTAAAATGTTTTGGAAAGCACATATTTGGAATGTTTTAAAATACTATTTAAAACGTTCCAAGGTACTGTGTAGATAGGCTCCTGGGCTCCTGCAAGTGCTGAGGGTGTTTTGAAAAAAGAAAAAGAAAGAAAGAAGACCCCCTCAACAACTTGCTACATTTAAAAAGGTATGGGGAAACCCTGTCCCCTACCCAAGGAGAAAATTCTCTGAAATTCTCACCTCTACCAGCTTCTTTCATCTGAGTTTTCATTTTTTTCCCCACCCCACCCCTACGAAATGCCAAAAATGGACTGGTTGAATTTTTTTGCCCAGCACTAGTATTTTTATGTGTAAGTGAGGATGTGGGGTAACCCTACTTTCTTCCAGTACTAACGCCACCCATTTTGGGATTTGGCCCCTACTGGTTTCCATTAAGGTAATGCAGCCCTCCATACCCAAAAAGTTTCCCAATACCTGGCTTAAATCCTAAAAGGGAATAAACTAAGGATGCTTCATGGTCTTGCCCCTCTAGCTCCACTCTTCTTTCTGTACATTCTCTTCTTTGGACCCCTCACTCTACAGCTACCAAACCTCAAGTTCTATGTAACATTATCCTTGCTGATCCCTCCCTTTGCCATGCAACTTTATATACTGGAATGCCTTTCTACCTGACATCTGACCCTCTTCTTCTGACTTAAGCATGTTGGTTCAGCCTGGCACATTTGACCCTTCCTCCAATCCATTTTCTTTAATTCCCCTCCATGTTTGTCTTGTTTTTATTCTTAGATTTTAAAGCTGTGGGCAAGTTGATTTGTACTTGATTTAATTTTTGTACATCACATAGAAACTGCAGGTACATCATCATTATTATTGTTATTATTGAAATTCTTGTGTTGAAACACAGTACCTCTTAGGGCTATGCACAGATCTGGATCCAGATCCCAAATCCTGAGCAGATCTGGCCGATCTGGTCCTCCCAGTTCTGGTTCCGAACTGGGTCGGGGAAGGTCCAGATCATTCCGCACCAGATTGGGCCCATTCCAGATCGATTCGGATTGATCTGGAGATCCAGGCCCATTGGCCTCCCAGGACCCTGGGTGCCCTCCCCCCACTCCCCCCATTCACCCTCCGTGGTCCACACTGCTGTCCATCGCTGTCCTCTGGCATCTGTTGCCTATCAGACTCCCTGGCTGAGCTCACAGAACTGGTCTCAGAGCTGGTATTGGAGTTGCCCAGGCTTTGGGTCCTGGGTGTCTTCTACATCCCATTCAAGGCCGGTTTGTCAGGTGCAGCTCAGTTGGTCTCTGGATCCACACATTCAGCAGGTTCACCCTTGATGCTATTTTCAGTTCTGAACAGACAGATCTGTGGGCGGAGGTAACAAATATCTTCACATTGTCATGGACAGATCATTTTCTGGTCAGGGTTACTATTGTGGCTACCACCCGCCCTGCAGGGGTGGCGGACCTATTTAGATGGTCCTCCCTTGAAGGCTGATGGATCCTTCTGGATTCCAGAAAGCCTTAGAGGGTTCTATGGCTGGTATCGTCAACGATCCTGTAGAAGCTCTGGTCAATAGATGGAATCAAGACCTAACAATGGCTATCGACACGATCGCCCCAAACGTCCTCTTCGACCTGCTTCTAACCGGGCGCCCTGGTATACAGAAGATCTCAGGGAGCTGAAGCGGAAAGGACAATGACTGGAGCGCCGATGGTGGAAAACTCGACTTATATCCGACAAGATTCGACATAGAGAACATCTCCATTCCTATGGGGTGGCAATACATGCAGATAAGAAAGCTTTCTTCTCTGCACGCATTACGTCTGCAAATTCACGTCCAGCAGAACTGTTCAGGGTGGTGAGGGGTCTAACCCAGGCACCTTCTTCCCTGAACCCAACCTTAGAGCCTTCGGTAGTTCGCTGTGATGCCTTTAACGATCATTTCACAGATAAAATCTCTCGGATAAGAGCTGACTTAGATGCCGTCATTATAGCAGAGGCTGACAATGGAATGTCCAGCAACTCTGCGAATAGGATTACACTGGATCAGTTTCAGTTGGTGAGTACCGAGGATGTGGACAAGCTGCATGGACAAGTGAGGAGGATGACTTGCCCTCTCGATCCCTGTCCTTCTTGGCTGGTCATCCAGGGAGGGAAGTTTTCCAACATGTTTAAAAGAGGCAGTGGTACGGCCACTTCTAAAAAAGCCCTCCCTGGACCCCTCCTGGACCTTAATAACTACAGACCAGTATCAAAATTTCCATTTTTGGGCAAAGTGATCGAGAGGGCAGTTGCCTTCCAACTCCAAGCAGTTTTGGATGACACTGATTTTCTAGACCCATTTCAAACTAGCTTCAGAGTGCAATATGGAGTTGAGACTGCTATGGTTGCCTTAGTGGATGATCTATGCATGAGTATTGACAGGAAGAGTGAGTCCTGTTGGTACTTCTGGACCTCTCAGCAGCATTCAATACCATCAACCATGGTATCCTTCTGGAGCGCCTGGGGGAATTGGGAATTGGGGGCACTGTGCTTCAGTGGTTCCGGTCCTACCTCTCAGGCAGGTTCCAGATGGTAATGCTTGGGGATAGCTGCTCTTCAAAGAAGGAGCTGCTGTGTGACGTACCACAAGGTGCCATCCTTTCCCCAATGCTGTTTAACATTTATATGAAACTGCTGGGAGAGATCATCTGGAGGCATGGGGCAGGGTGCTATCAGTATGCTGATGACACCCAAATATATTTCTCTATGCCTTCGATAACAGCGTCAGCTAAGGATAGTGTGTCTCCTGTGAATGAATACTTAGAGGTGGGAATGGGCTGGATGAGGAAAAACAAACTGAAGCTGAATCCAGACAAGATGGAGGTGCTTGCTGTCAAAGGCCACAACCTGGGTTTGGATGTGTGTCAACCAGTTCTGGATGGGGTTACACTCCCCCTAAAAGACTGTGTTCGCAGCTTAGGGATGCTCCTGGATCTGTCACTCCAAATGACAGCTCAGATAGATGCGACGGCCAGGAGTGCCTACTATCAGCTTCAACTGATACGCCAGCTGCGCCCCTTCCTAGAGTTGGAAGACCTAAAGACGGTAGTGCACACACTGGTAACTTCGAGACTCGACTTCTGTAATGTGCTGTACATAGGGCTACCTCTGTGCCTAGTCTGGAAACTTCAACTAGTTCAAAATATGGCAGCCAGGTTGGTCACTGGTACACCTAGGGGTGACCATATTACACCAGCTTTAAAATCACTCCACTGGCTACCAATTAGTTTCTGGGCAAAGTACAAAGTATTGGTCATTACCTTTAAAGCCCTACATGGTTTGGGTCCCGTTTACCTGTGGGATCGCCTTCTCTCATACAATCCGCCCCACACGCTCAAGTCCTCTGGGAAGAACTTACTACAGTCAGCCAAGACTAGGCTGACAACCATTACCCAGAGGACCTTTTCTTCTGCCGCTCCCAGACTGTGGAATGACCTGCCGGAGGAAACTCATCAACTTAACAGTATTTTAGAATTTAAGAAAACTATAAAGACAAGTCTTTTCTGGCAGGCCTATCCAGTTGAATTTTAGAACGTTTTCAGAATGTTTTTAGGCTGTTTTATTGCTATTTTAATAATGTGCACCATGTTTTTAATCAGTTTTATGTATTTTATCATATTTTATATTTACTGCTGTTCCCCGCCTCGATCCAAATGGAGAGGCGGGTAAGAAATAAATTTATTGTTATTATTATTATTATTATTATTATTATTATTATTACAGCAGACAGCAGAGGACAGTGGTGGAAGGCAGCGCGGACCACGGTGGATGAGTGGGGACTCCCCCTCCCTCTTCCTCTCCCCCCTCTCCCCAGTGGCGGATGGCAGCGTGGACAGTGGGAGGTAAGGGGGGAGAGGGGGGAGATGGGGGAGGGCGGTGAGTCCTTTTCCCCATAGACTTTCAAGTCTATGGGGAAAAGGAGGGTCTCCAAATCTCAATCCGGAGACCTGAATCTGGTTCCGGTTTCGAACCGGATCGGAGGAGGTCCAGATTGGGCCGGAGTGGATCAGCCCGATCTGGATCGCCTGGATCCAGATCACCCAGATCTGGATCCAGATCCGGTTGAGGGGGGCTGCACAGCTCTAGTACCTATCTTATTCAGAGAACAGGCTCCAGGTCCCTATATGATTCCATTTTGAAATGGATGAGTGCATGCCACCCACACCTATATTTCTAAATGCTATCTGGATTTAAATTAATGCCTCTTGCCACTTCCATACAACTATGAATTTGGCTCACTCACTTCATGGATGAATTTCATTGGTTTTGTTTCAAAGTCCTGAGAAAATGTGCCATCAAAAACTATCATGTCCATTCACAAATTCTTAATTAATGCCTGCTTAAAACAGAACATCTAACGTAATGCTTGTGGGAACCACACTAAATTAATTCAGCCAGCTCAGAGTCATAGAACACCCAAACATATTTGAGCCAAAAAAATGCACTTGGGATAGTCACAGAGAGGAGCCGTTGTATGTTTTTCACCACAAAAATTACACAAACACTAGAGGGTCAATAGGATTTCCTTGTAAGTAAATATGTTTATGAACAGATTGCCTTTGCTTCTGTGCTTGCAGCTGGAATGCATTTGTCTTTGTTTACTTAATTCTGGGACTGGAATGACACGCCCGGGACTGATATGGCAGACCTGGGAGCCGTCATTCCACTCTCTCGAGGTTTGTCACTGCTTTCCTACACCATTTCTCCTTGTCCCTTGTTACTGTGTTCTATCCTTGTGGCCTATTCTATTCTCTCTAAGGACCAATTTCATGCTGCTTTTGTAGCTTGCATTTATTTCAATGGAGCCCTGTCATGTCTATTGGCATTGATGACTCCCATTATTTCTGTTACACCTTCAGACAGCTTCCATTGTTTTCAATGGGCACTTCTATCATTCATTTAAGTATATTTCTCTTTTGGATAATGGTGGCATGGCTGACACCCTTCCCCTCAATGCATAATGTTTACATTGACACTCCCAATATATCCCATTGTAACTTGTGCAGCATCCCAACTTATGCCAAAGCATTCAGTTATAAATATTCAGTATAAAGGCTTGAAAAGAGCTTGAAAAACTACCATTAATGTATGTGTCATATTGCATTCTCTCGTCATTTTACTTCTCACTTGTATATATTTGTATAACCGTAGCATTTTATGGCTGCTCTGTATTATAATGCTTTCCCTTTTGAAATTTGGATGATTGATGGTAAATGAGGGAACCTTTTCTGGAAAGCTTTTTGTTTTAACTGCAAAGTTGTAAAACCCAATGCAAACTTCTGACATAAGTTCAATTAGGTTGGCATGGCACGGAGTCACATAGACTTCACTAATGGTTGTAAAGTGAACCTAAATTTACTCTGTCTGCTCGCTGTAATTGTTTCTTGAAGCTTACTGTGCAACAGCCTTTAGGCCTGTGGAGATTAGTTCTCAATACCAAGACTACACAATATCACAAACCAATGGCTTCTGATGGGTATTACCCCCCCCCCCAAAAGGTCAATAGCTAGCAAGAGTGTGGAGTCCTTTCTACACCAAGCGTTTCACCTGGGATGGCCCCCGGCTGGTCCCTGTGAGTCCAAATGACGCACAGGAACTCCCAGGGGCAGGGGTGGCCACAGGATTTTCCTGGGTTAAGGGAACCCTGGAAAATCCCAAATCTTCTGTGGTCTTGGGAACTTCCCAGGTCCATGGAAGATGTGGCTGCCCATCCCAGGTGCTGCTGTGCTTACTCGCAAGTAAGCCCGGCTGCACAAATGGGCATGGAGCTTCACCGTGCAGCTCTGTGCCCATCAGGGGAGAGGGTGGCAGCAGTTTCACCACCCCAGGAGGGCAGGGAGGGGGTGGGGGGCCGATTGCATGCATGTTTTTTTTAAAAAAAACCTTACTGTTTGTGGAGGAGCGCTCCTGCGCTCTCCCGGGTAGAAAAACAAAATGGTGGGCATGACGTACGATGACCCTGGACAAACCCAGCACATCATGCCCCTGATGTGCATTGAGAGCAATGATCCCGAAAGCAGGTACTTCTGGGATTTCCTGCCCTCCGCCCTCTACATCCCTATGGTGTAGAAAGGGCCAGGGTATTTCCAAGGCAGACTTGTCTGCTTGTTACTTCTCATTCAAATAGTTTGTCAATGTTCTGTGTTTGCGCTTGCAATTATTTTTGTATGCTTTGAACATGCATACAAAGCATACTTAAACTGAACATGCAAGCAATATTAACATGTGTAAACTGGATGCAAAAATGTGAGACACAAAATGTATGCATACCATAGATTGACCAGCTATCCTACTTTACCAAGAACAAACATCAAGGGCCATAGCTCAGTATAACGTACCACAAAGCCTAAAAAATAGCTTGCATGGGGGTAGAGTTCTTAAAATCTACAATGACAACTTAAATCTTAGCTCTCAACACTGACTACCAACAAACACTGAAACCCATTTTGCAAGAAGTCAACAACTATGAACGTACCACTGCATTATATAGACTGGTCCTTCCGCTTCACTGATACAAACAATAGTATGCCCATTGACTGACTGCATTAGGAGCTGGATTGCCTTTTTAATTTCTTGGTTGGGTTCCTTGCTCCTTTTTGTGGGATGGATAATAAAGCTGAAGTTCCTCCGAAGAACTGCAGGGAGCTAAATTCTAAATCACTGGCTTAGAAAATGCAGCCTTTGGGCATGGTGCATTTTGTATTAAGGAGAACAGTAAATGAAAACTAAGCAAGAAGGACAAATTGATGCCTGTTTAGCTTCTCTGAAAAAAACTTAATGGGACAAGATGGAGGTCATTTTCAGTAACTAACTCAAAATACATCTCCCGTTATCACTATCTCACTGCTGAATAACGAAGAACTGGATCAGATGAGCAAAATGTGGTTGTACAACCATGTCATGTAGTATCTGAACCAGCCTGGAGAAACAGTTGGCTATTGGCCTGGTGTGAGTTTATATGCATGCTGAATTTAGAGAAATTGAATAATGGAGCCTTATTGACTTCTTGTGCCCATGCTTACCAGCCTTCACCTCATTCCCTGTCTTGTTGACTGAATGTCCTCTGAGAAGGAACCTTGCCAATGTTGTTCTATGCCAGCATCCCAATACACTGATTCTGTGCATATTTACATGGAAATCAATCCCCCTGAAATCTCTGGGCTTTACTTCTGAGTAAATACATCTAGGATTGAGCTGCCTAGGCATTTCAAGTTGGAGTAATCTCATGTATGCATTCCAAATTCTCCTTTCTAGAACTGATCACAGATGAATACCTGTTTTGTGGAGCAGGGGACTGGACTTAATAGACATACCATTTGGCATAAGCTTCTATATCATGGAGACTGTCTGTTCCTCCAGTTCTGTGCACCCTTAAATGGCAATGAAAATGTGATGCAGCACTCACAGAAGGTACTTGTGCAAGGGGAAATCCCCACACCCTCCTCCATACTGCAACCCTTCCATGCCCCCAAAATTTTTGCCTGAGGGTCATGAGGCCCTCAGGAAAGACCTGTGATGTGGAGCAAGAAGCAGCAGCAAGGAGAGGAAATAGGGCAGAGGCAGCTCACCCTACTTTGCAACAGAGGCTAGGTATACACTGCTGCTGTATAGTGGTACTGAAAGGCACTGATAATTGTTGGGGCACAATCCACATTCCATATACTGTTTTCAAAGTGTTCCCCCCCACACACACACACACACTGCTTTTTATTCCACATTCATAATGATTTGACACAAGCTGTAGGTCTGGCCAGAGTGACTCTAGACTGAAGAATTAAATTGGTTGTAGTAAAGAGTGGCCTTGAAAGAGACCCTAATTAAAAATGCACTTGGCCAAACAACTGCACACTTTTGTACAGCTAGAGCTTTCCTGTCCCCTTTTCCTTATTAGTAAAATCATATCACCATCTTCCACAGTTATTAGCAGCAATCGTATATTTCCTGGTGAAATTTCTACACTACAATGAAGCTATCTCCTGAGGGACCTGCTGGAATATTGATCTCCTGCCTAGCTGAAATTAAATAAAACATTGATTAATCTTTTAGGTAAATTAACTGTTTTGGCTATCAGTTAGTTATTTCTGAATGCACTTACGTTTACTCATTAATACATGGTCCTTTTATGAGAAACATGGCAAAAAAATATACAGCAATGAAGATACGGCAAGTCTCACAGTTAAATCTTACTAAATATTCTCTACACTTCCATGGCATTCAGATAAATTGCTCACTCACTTGCTTTTCATCTGCCTGTGAGCATGTTACAAGTTACCACAATCCAACAAGTGGTCATAGTTACATAGAACAAACTTCTGCTTGCGGATCCCCAGCGGGGGGGGGGGGGACCACAGGAGCAAACAGGTGCTGGGCGTGGGTTCCTCCTATGATGCTGTGTGCGTGTCATAAAATCAACAATTTTGCAACTTGCAACAGTTCATTGGGAAGGACAACTGAAACCAATCCCCCTTTCCCCTGCCCCCTTCTAAGCTGTTGACTGCTACAATTGTCTGATAGGGCTACACTCCTGCTGTCACTCCCGACTGCTGTGCACATGCATGGTTGGATCGGGAGGGCCTTAAAAATAAATTGGACACAAGTCTATGAAATTCATTCATTCTTGATAGGCATCATGAACACAACTTACAAGACAAGAGGCATTCACAGTGATTCAGACATTAAGCTGTGTATAGCTGCTAATACAAAGAAATTAGCAAAACAGAGAATTTATATACTTGATCTGTGTGGCACATAGATCTTATATGCCCAATATTGGAAAATGGGGAGAAGAACACTATGGAAGAATGGGAAAATAGACTTTACAAATTTGCTGTATCTGCTAAACTAACTACTTATATCCTTATTGAAGGTGGAAGACAACTGTGTACTTTTCTAGTAAATTTGTATTATTTGATTATTTGTTGGGAAAATAAAGGCTCAAGCAGTTGTGAAATGGAATGGAATATTCAGCATGCTGCAATGTGTGATTTCTGGGAAATATTAGCATTTTTAGAAGACTGAATAAATCTATACATTACAAGAAAAATATGTGGTGCTGTCTTAGCTTAATGAGAACTTTGGTTCATCTAGTATGGTTTCTTCTGACCGGAAACAATTCGCCAAGGGAGTGACCTTCCCCAGCTCTACCACCTGGGATCCTTTTTATATATAAAAAAAAATGGAAATAGGGATGAAACTGTGAGTTTATTTGTGCAAAGCATATGCTCCTCTATTGAACTATGGCCTTTCCACAAGCACTCTTGCTGTTTAACAAATGGCATGGGCAGTCTCAACCATAGCGTTGTGTCAACCTGGCATATTTTGGGGTGAACCAGAGTTGTTGTTGTTTTATCAACCTGGCACAAGAATTTGCTCTCCATGTTTCATTTGGAAAAAGCAAGTCTTGAATGAACAAAAGCTTAGTGGTTCTATTTGTCTACCACTGCCAGGAATCTTTCTCCTTTGTACATTACTGTGAGTACTTCCATTATTTCCAATTCATGGTTCAATGGTAGAGCCCTGGCTCTGCATGCAGATGCTCCCAGTTTCAATCCCTGGCATCTTCAGGAAATTTGCAATGAAATCAAATGAGTTTGGATTTCTATGAATCTGACCCAGAGATTCTGCAGCACAAATTCTGTAGACTTGTGGACCATTTTTTTAAAATAACTTTTGTGAATTTCATGCACACTTAGGGGCCAATCCTATGTGATGCATCTTGGCTACTCATAGGCCTCTGAACCCGGAGGCTTATGAGTATCCTATGGAGAGTGGGAGACTTCATTTTAGCTAGATGGGAGATTTCACCTGTCTAGCGGAGGCTTTTGGGAGAGGGAGGGAAGGAGGCTGGGGACAGCAGGGAATACCTTGTATTCCTATGGCCCCAGTCTCCTCCCTTAACCACCCCAGGAACACCCCCTTTCTCCTCCTACAAATATGTATTTGCAAGCTCATAATAATAGCCAGTGCAATTCTCTCCATGCTGGTTGCGAGGGGGGAGGTGTTGTGTTTCCAAGCACTCCCACTGTGATGTGAGACAATAAAAAGGTCTGCTAAGTAATCCACAAAACTTTATTCAGCAAATAAACATCTCTTCACACCTGAAGAGAATGTAAACACTAGGAACTTTCCGCTAGGCTAAATTTGCCTGACTAAGCCAGACAATTGTCCTTTCAACAAAAGTGAAGGTTTTTCCCTGAGTCACTTTTACTTCAGGGAGGATTCCCCTGAAGAAGCCTTTAGTGAGAAGCTAGCCAAGCTGATCACTTCTCGCCTACTTTTAGCTCCGCCCGTTTGAGTCTGCAGCAGACACTGGAATTGGTCAACTCTGAAGTACCTTCCCCCTCTGAAGAAAGCTGAGTTCCCACAGACTCTGAGTTGTTAGCATTTTCTCTGAAAAAGTCTGGTGAAGATTCATTTCTGGCTCCTGAAGAACCTGGGATAATGTGGGGGGATTTTTAGCCCTCCTGGGTGGTCTAATGAATTCCCCTTATGAGAAAGGAGTCACTTCATTGATAAGTAGGCTGACCATATGAAAAGGAGGACAGGACTCATGTAACTTTAATAGTTGTAGAGAAAAGGGGATTTCAGCCAGTGTCATTTGTATGCAATTAGTTCCTGGTGAAATTCCCTCTTCATCACAACAGTTAAAGTTGCAGGCACTATACTAGAGTGACCATATACAAAAGAAGGCAGGGCCCCTGCAACTTTAACTGTTGTGATGAAGAGGGAATTTCACCAGGAACTAATTGCATACAAATGACACTGGCTGAAATTCCCTTTTCTCTACAACTGTTAAAGTTACAGGAGCCCTGTCCTCCTTTTCATATGGTCAGCCTATTGATAAGGAGCAGGTCCCTTATAACAAAGACCTTCCTTCTATTCCACTATGTGCTTAGTCACAGACTAAGGCCTAGATGTAATCTAGGGAAGCTCCTAAAGGGCCTACCCCGAATGGTGACAGACCACCCACTAACTCAATGGAGTTAGATTCCCGCTAACAACTTAAAATGGATAGCAGTGGGGACCAAAATGATAGTCACATACGAATCAGTCCTCAGAAGAAGGCTTTATTGAACAACGGCTGTTGGAGCCAGAACAGGAGGTTCTCATTGCCATAACACTACAAGGCACTTAATTTTATACACTTTTGAATCATGCATAATCAGCATTTCCAAGGGAGGGGGACATTAGGGGTTGGTCTAATCAAAGTTTACTCTCAGACAAATTAATGAAGCTGACATGCGAATACAGGGAGAGGCGGGTTAGACATAAATATATTATTATTATTATTATTATTAATTATTTGCTGATACACGAGTACATAATTGCTGATATAGGGATATATGAAATACAAGGCATTTGGCCTAACACATGATATAAGCGAAACTTCCATACACAGGATGTATGCTGCAGTTTTGGCCGAAGAGGACTAATATAACTCCTTAGCCGGAAAGTCCTCAACTTCCCTTTTCAAGCAGCTGCAACTTTAGCAGCTTTAGCAAACAATTTTAATGCAGTTGGAAAAAGAAATGATATCTTCTGCATTACAATGAGGATTATTAAAGTTCATCAGAGATTAGGCTGAATCAAACAATATATACCATTGATTACTTGAGCTATTGATATGATCACACCTGGCTAATATTCCCTCTACAGATAATCTCCTCCAGAGCTTCCTGTGTTGACTGGCACATTTCTAGTCCTGCTTCTTCTGGTTCAGAATCTGTTTCTGATTGATAGCCTGAAACTCCTTTCCTCACACTAAGGGGAACAGTCCTGATCATGACAGGAGGGGAGCACTGTTTCCTGGAAACTGAAATATCCTGTGTCCCCTGACACTGTCCCAGACATAGCATTGTTTGCTATAGTGTAGAAAAATACATTAAAAAAAAATTTAAAAAGCTGAGAATGTGCATTTTTCCTATAGGCTAAAGCATGAAAATGTGTTTGCGGAGGAGACATGTGCAAATTTGTGAAAGTTCAGGAAATTGGGGAAAAATCTCATTCTGCTAATGAGCAAACGATAAAACAAAAGGGACCTGACAATCCACAAAATGCAGATGGAATGGATTTTATAAAATCCATACATCCTTCAGGTATGGCTGGAAAACTCCGGTCTGATATCCTGGTGGTCATTGCCTGTCCTTGTTGGCAGTGCTGGTATAGATGGACCAATGGTGACTCACACTCAGGAAGCTTCCTTTGTTCCATGAGGTATTAGCATTTAACTTAGTATGTTAAAACTTGGTGTCGTAATATCTGGTTGTCCTTTTAAATGATGCTTACTCCCACCAATGTCTCCTGTGATAAGACAGAATTACTCACTTTAGGTGTTTATAAAGGTTAACACAAGATTTATTGAGAGCTGTAGATAAGTTTGATGCTATGATAAAGCAATGCAGCTGTATGGCATGCTATGAAGCTTCTAAAAATAGCACACACAAATAGGTGGGACACTTAACCAGAGCACCCACACACTTGTACTGTAACCTGTAAAGATGTATGTAACCTACTTTGAGTACTTTGACTAAGAGCCTATCTACACAGTACCTTGGAACGTTTTAAATAGTATTTTAAAACGTTCCAAATAGGTGCATTAAAAAAAATCTTAGGCCACATTAAGGAGTACTCACATTACAGGAGAAAAAATCTTCAGTCTTCAAAGCGGTGTGTGCGGTCTCACACCCTTCTGTTCATCTCTTCCTATTTCATTTTTACAATGAGTTTAGGGCAAGGCATTGTGGGCACTGTAGTTCACTCACCCACTTCTTCCTTAGTTCCCCTTTCATTCCCTAGCTTTCAATGTGTATAGGGCTAAGCATTGTGGGTGTTGTAGTTCACTCGCCCACTTCCTCCTTAGCCCCTCTTTCTTCCCCACCAATCAACGGCTAAGCATTTGGGTGCTGGTAAACAAAGTACTGCCCCCACAAATCACAAAGGGTAAGGAAGGACACATTATTTTACTTAAAACGATTTATTAAAAGTAAAAAACTGTTGTATATAGCTGAAGTGAGTTTTAAAAAACCTCGGGTATACAACGTTGAAGGGAGTGCGTCATGTGGCCCAAAGAGTTTTCGTAACCCTTATAAAACGTTATAAAGCTGGTGTGTAGATCGGCTCTAAGATGGGCTTATTAGTGAAGGGCTACTTTACAATATAAAGGCTTTATATTTTCCCCAATCCATATGTTCCTCACTCACTTATGTATTATAGTACAAAACACAATGTCATGACAAACAAACAAAATCTCTAATTAATGTAACTACCACTCAACTAGCCTCTATAAATCTTGAGTTTACAATGTATATGAAGCACTCTGATAAATTGGCCTTTGAAATTATAACATCTGTTCTCCACTCCTTTACATGTGTGCACCAGATATACCGGGGGGGGGGGGTGCCTTGAATATATTGTGTCTTTTGAGGTTTTTTACTTTTTAAAAACCCATCAATCTTGCCAGACTGAAAGAGGGCTTTGGTATATGAGTTAGTATTTCATATTTGAAGTATTAGGTTCAATCATTGCCTGAAACAGACATCACAACCAAATAGACCAAGCAAGTCTTATTTTGTCATGTTGAATATGGGAAGCCATGTTGAATATGGGAAAATGTCTTTCACTCTATAGAAAACATAGAGTACATATTGATGGAAAGCAAGATATGTCCACTGGGCATTAGAGAGCCAAAGCTAACAACATTTAAATCTAATTTATTTCAATGGGAGTATTAAGTACACATTTAAACCTCCCCCCCTCTGAAATCAAATGTGCTTAACTTTGGTTGTATCATGACCAGTGTGTGCACCCATTCCGCATACTATCAAATAATGGATTAGTTGACCAATCTGAATGTGAAAAAGTAGATGTTGTGATTGGTCCCTACTCAAAATTGCATCTTTTTATTTCATTCTTATAGAATCCAGGATAAATACTATCGCCGAGTTAGAAAGATGGATTAAAATTGTAACTCAGTTTGGCAAAGCACATTGTCAAGAGCACTTTTTGGTGATTGTCTATCCCTTTATATGTTTGAACTATCATTTTGCTTCCAGGATCAGAGTAGTAAAAGCATGGCCCAATGTTTTTCTTCCATTTCCCTCCAAAATGTTTATGGCAGCACTGTCCCAACCATGCCTGTCATTATAGTAACTTAGCATGTGATCCCAGTTTCTAACGCTGATTAAAATTTTCACTACAATTCTGGTTGTTGGAAAACTATAATGGAAAGTAAAGCTAAACAATAACATTAAGTTGTCTTGTGTGTGCCCTTTAGATGTCCTCTGGTTTAAAAATAAAGGCATAATAATAGTCACAAAATAAAAGATTCCACCAGTTGTTATGAAGTAATTTCAATATATCAGTGATATTCCTTTAAATAAAAGTTAAATCTTTATTGCTCAGAAATGACTTTCTGAATATGCATTCATGATGACTCTATTTTTAAAAAAAGATCTGGGGAGTTTCTTAAATTAAGGATGATTATTTGAGAAATTCAGCCTCCAGATGCAGCCTGGTCATATATTGAATGCATAAATGAGAAACCTCTAACTAATTGTCATATCATTCTTGAGATGTGAAATGTAACAGGGTTAATGCACCATTGCAATGCGACGGATGATAAAACATTTATAATCTCTTATAAATCACCGATTCATCCCCCTCCTTTCCTACTTCGATCTGCAGTTCTGTTATGCACTTTCTTGCCATAAGTGCCATCTCGTGCTGTTCTCAGAAAGTTCAGAAACTGAGAATGATGATTTGCTCTGCTGAGCTGGAAACAACACTATTCCCCCCCCCAATTATATTCAAATGTCCTTACAACAGAGCCTATGTGAAATATCTTTATTCTTGTGTCACTTAATTCAAAGAAGCTCAAAGAAGCCGCAGGAAGGGCAGAGGAGAAAGTCAGGCCACCATCAGGCCTCCTTGGGTATGCGATGGAATTCAAACAAGAATTAAGAAATGTATACTCTGACATTCAATGTAAAAAGGCCACAATATGACTTACAAACAACTACATTTTAGACAGTAAAACATCAATAAAATCCTAAAAATTAGAAATAAAGCAGCAGCCAACAGCAATAAATAGGGTGGCTACTTATGAATTGTCCAAAAAGGAGGAAATGCATCACCAAAAAAGAGGACAAAAGAAGACACTGATTTGCATAACATTTGCATGTGCTAATTTATAGTAATAGTTTCAAATTTAGAAATTATTATTATAATTTAAATAGAAATACAGCATATCTCACCATTGTGTAGAAAACCAAACCCAGGAGAATTTCTCCAAAATTTATTCTCTTTTGAATTTCTTTTTGAAAACAATTTCTTTTCCATCAAATTAAATCAGAATGGTCAAAAATTTCAAGGGATAAATGTTTGGAACAGCACCATAAAATGTGTCTGTTGGCAGTAATGGACTGGATGAGGGCAAACAAATTGAAGCTTAATCCAGACAATTCAGAGGTGTTCCTGGTCAGTTAAATGGCAGGTCAGGAAATAGGAATTAAGCTTGTGCTGGATGGGGTTGCACTCCCCCTGTAGACACAGGTCTGCAGCTTGGGTGTATTCCTGGATTCAGCCCTGAGCCTGGATGCCCAGGTTTCAGCAGTGGCCAGGAGTGCATTTGCACAGTTAAAGCTGGTGTGCCAGCTGCACCCATTTCTAGAGAAGTCTGACCTGGCCACGTTGACACATTCCTTAGTTACATCCTGTTTGTATTACTGTAATGCACTTTACGTGGGGCTGCCTTTGAAGAGTGTTCGGAAACTTCAGCCAGTTCAAAGAGCTGCAGCCAGATTGTTGACCAGGGCTAGCTACAGGGAGCATACAACTTCCACAGGCTTCCGGTCTGTTTCCGGGCACAATTCAAAGTGCTGGTTATGACCTATAAAGCCCTATAGGCTCAGGTCCAGGTTATCTGAAAGACCTTATCCTCCCTTATGAGCCTGCCTGTCCTGAGATCTTCAGGGTAGGCCTTTCTCTTGGTCCCACCACCATCACAGGCATGCCTGGTGGGAATGCAGGAGAGGACCTTCTCAGAGCTCTGGAACTCCCTTCCCAGGGAAGCTAAAGCTCCTTGGTTTGCTTTCAGAGGCAGGTTAAAACGTTTCCTTTTCGGCAAGCCTTTGGGGAGTAGTCTGAACCTCTGTTCATGTGTTGTTTATATATTGATTTTTTGAAATTATTCATATTTTAAATATTTTAAATGCTTTAAATTGTAGCATGTTTAATTATATTTTTAATTTTTGTATATCTCTATCTGCTTTAACTGTACATGTTTTAATTTGTAAAGCTACCTTGAGTCCAAGTATTGGGGAAAAGGTGGGTAATAATAATAATAATAATAATAACAACAACAGAAAATACATTAAAGTCCATGCCTTGCACAACAGAGAAGACCCTTTTCCCATTGACATGACTAGCCTGACTTCAGGAGGCATGGGAACTCAGAGGAGGGCCTCCAAGGATGAGCTTACAATTCAGCAAGTTTCATGGAGCTTTCAAGTCCCTGGATCCCAAACTATTTAAGGTTTTAAAGGTAAGTCCCAGTACCTTGAATTGTGCTTGGGACAACAGTAGCCAATGTAGTTGTTTATTCCACTTGTCCCAGATAGTGATGTAGCAGCTGTATTTCGAGCTAACTGAAAATTCTGAGTTCCGGCAAATAGGGATGTATGTAGTCTCCGTTCATTTTCTTCTATGAACATGTGCCCAGGAGGGGTGGAGAGTCCTTTCCCAAGATGCTTCCAGTGCCTCCAACTGCATGCTGCAGGTGTCAGTGAGGAGGGCCGTGGGTGGTAGTGCCATCTGGACTTCTTCTTACACTTGGCTACGTTTACCTGCTCAGTATTGGCATATATCACGCAGCGATTTCTTGTGTCAGGCAAGTGTGAAAGAAGTATGGTACTATTCAAAGGCAGACAAGGCTACACAGAAAAAGGGAGGGAGGGAGGGAGGGAGGTGGTGGGGGGAGAATTCTGAACTGGTAGGAATTCCGAAGTAATGGGAAAGGGAAGTTATTATGATTCCTTTGGATAATGATCTCACTAAGAAGTAGAAGAGAATGACAAAAAGAGGAAGTATTTTTCTGTTATTTACTATTAGATGGAGTAATCTAGAAAGAGGTTGCAATAGAGGCTTTTATATCTAAAAGACCAGCAATGATCTGATATTTCATTGCCATTAGGAATGGGTGCGAAATTGGCTCTGTCAAGGTTGGTTTTTTGTTTTGGTTTTTTGGTGTTTCTTTTTTAGACTTACCCAATCCACACCTCCTGGAACTTCATGTGGAAACAGACACAATTTGCAGACAGACATCTGTACATTTCCATGCTTGCGAAGTGTTCCAAAAAAGACAGGAAAATGTATTCAACAACATGCACACATTTGGAAAATGCAGAGGAAAAGAGTGAGTACATTTCTAAAATGCACACAAACATGCTTTAGTCAATGGGGGCATGCATCCATTAATACATCAGTTAATGAAAAATGCACACAGAAATATATACTGTCGTCCCCACCCCCCATAAAACAGATCCATACAGAACCAGCATGTAAGACATTTGCAGGTGGGAAATGAACTTGAAAGATTTCCATTCTTAAATAATTACTACTGCCAGTTTATTTATTTATTTATTATTTATTATTACATTTATATCCCATATTTTTCCTCTTTCAAGGAACCCAAGGAGGCTTACATGACCCTCTTCATCTCCATTTTTATCCTCTCAACAACCTTGTAAGGTAGGTTAGACTGAGAGTCAGTGACTGGCCCAAAATCACGCCATGAGCTTAATGGCTGAATGGGGACTAGAACCTGGATCTCCTGGTGTAGGGGTTATGAAGTACTGACTAGTAGGGGTGTGCAGAGCAGTTTTGCTCCACCCCAAAATTCAGAGCAGAGCTCCAATGATCGGGTTCTCTGCTCCAATTTTTGGAGCAGCTCCCTGTTCCACCCCATCAGATTATCTGTAGGAGAAACTGCTCCGTTTTCGATAACCCCTCCATTATTGCCTATGGGAATTAACCAAAATGCTTACAGCTCCCTCCTTTTTAAAGATAAAGAGATGAAACTTGTCCCGATGATAGCTCTCAAGGAGGGCTGTAGACTTGCCATTTTTGAAGCAGATCCCTTCATCTCTTGATTTTTAGAGGATTTTTTAAAAAAATATTCCCCCCTTAAACCATCCCCCATACACACACACACACACACACACACACCAGATAAAAATGTGCACCTAATTTTTTTTTGGGGGGGGGGGGACTAGAAGAAACACCTCTCCCAACACCGCCAGAGCCAGCAGCATCACCCATTGCACACCTCATGATGGAATAAAGCTTTATTAATAGAGAAAAATGTGTGCTGCTTGTGCACGAGTTTTGAAAAAAAATGTGTGCTGTTATGTGCAGAACTAGAACACAAACACACACAGCACAGAAAGAAACACAAACACAAACTAGACAGACTGTAGAAAACACTACACAGAACTCACAAAGGATTTTTTTTGTATTACAGAGAGAGAGAGTGGGGGGATAGTAGACTAAACACACACACACACACACTAACAGCAGACACTGGGTGTGGAGTGAAATATAAGATAAAGGATTGGAATGGAAAGATAAAAAGAGATGTGTGTTTGTGTGTGTGTGTGTGTGTGTGTATATATATATATAGTGGGGGGTAGTAGACTAAACACATACACACACAATAACAGCAGGCACTGTGGGATGAAATGTAAGGTAAAGGATTGGCATGGAAAGATAAAGAGATTTTTGTAAACCACCCAGAGAGCTTTGGCTATGGGGCAGTATATAAATGTAAATAATAATAATAATAATAATAATAATAATAATAATAGATACATATTTTTATATAGTGTTTAGTGGGGGTAACTGTAAAACACACACACACACCAACAAAGTGGGAGTGTGGGGTGGGGTGCTTTGAAGGAATTTGAATTTTAGATACACAGACAGACACAACATGAACAAACACTGACTGAGACAGACAGACTGGGATTTAAAGAAGGGTTGGAAAAAGATAAAGGATTTTTAAATTATTTTTTAAATTTCTCAGTGTGGGTAATGGGGTAGAACAAGAACACACACACACACACACACACACACACACAATAACACACAAATGGGGAGTGTGGGGTGGTACTATAAGGTGCTTGGAAATTGGGGGTTGGACTAGAAGAACAAGCATGCACAAGAAGCAAATAAAAGCAGACAGACACACAGAGAAAAAGCAAACACAGCAAAAACAAAAAACAAAAAAGCAAGCAGGAGCTACGTCTCTCTCTGACTGAGCAGTAGCAGCTACAAATTAAGCAGACACAGATCATGCACAGCTAAAAAGAAATGAGAGTTTTCTCTCTCTCTCTCTCCTTCCTTCCTTCCTTCCTTCCTTCCGAACGCTCCACGGGCTAGCAAAGGAATGAGTTCCAGGTCAAGGATAAATGGGTTAGATCATTTGTAATCCCTTCCAATAAGCAACGTGATTGGAGGAGGGATAGGGAGGAGACTGTGGCTATTGTTTACCAACAGATGTCAATCTCAAAACTATCCCTCCCTCATCCCTCAGTGACAGTATCTTCTTAATATGGAAAAGGGTTCAGTTAGTCATCCATCAACATAAAACGAGCCCTCACGTAGCCTAATAAAAAACCTTCAGAACCCTTCGGATCCATTTGGGGCTCCGAACAATCTTCTATCCGCACCGTGGGTGTCCGACGGTTTTAAAACCGTCCCCTAACCACACCGCAAGTTTGAAGGTCTGTTGGAGGTCCGTTGGACCATCGGTTTCTCATTGCAGGGTGCACACCCCTACTGACTAGTAAAAAGATAGTTGGAGAATGGTGAAAAACCATAATAATTATCTAGTTTGATGTTTTTTTGTAGATTTCTGTTTCTTCATTGTTAGATCTTACAATTTCTACTAGGGGTATGCACGGCCCCCCAGATTGGATTGGGACCCGGATCAGGACCTCCAATTTTGTCCCGGATCAGATCGGACAAAATCGGAGGCCCCTCGGACCGGATCGGGACCTATCCCGATCCAAAAATCGGACATCCAATTTTTGGATCAGCCGCCATTTTTGTTTTCCCTATAAACTTGCATTGGGGGAAAGAAAGCTTTCCCCCAATACAAGTCTATGGGGAAAAATGGCGGCGGGTGGGTGAGGGGGGGCCTAACTCCCTCCTCCCCTCTTGCGCTTACCTCCCGGGGCTGTCCGCTGTGGACGGCCCCGGCAGGTAAGCCCCCTCCCCCGCGCTCCTTACCTCCCACGGCTGTTCGCTTCCATCCGCTGGCGGACAGCCCTGCCAGGGAAGCCCCCCCCCCGCTGCCAGCTTCCATCAGCAGGCGCCCACTGGTGCCCACCAATGGAAGCGGCGGTGGGTGCCAGCGGCTACCCGCCGATCCTCTGATCCATTCTGATCTGGATCGAGTCCTTTCTCGATCAGATCGGATTGGATCGAACAATCCAGCGGGATGATTGGAAATCGGATAATTGTATCCGATTTTCCCTGGATCGGATCCGGATCGTGGATCAGACCTGATCCAGTGCACACCCCTAATTTCTACAACAACTTTGAGAGAAGGTCTAGTCCCATTGAGCCAACTTGTACCCTACTTATAGATATGGTGATAACATCTGTCTCTATATTTCATTCCTAGCAGATGAAATCAGTGCTGTCACACAGGGCCTAAATATCTTTAAGAGATAAGAAACTAGAAGAGAAATTGATTACTAAATATAAGGTGGGCTGGGTGGAATCAAGAAAAGAAGGTGCAAAATTGTAATGGAATAGGAAGCTCTTTAGGTTTCTCAGGATATCACTACAAATAAAAGGCTTATATCCTGTTTATGCTAAGCTAACTCAGCTATTACAAAGAGACTCAAATTTCTACATTAGCTGGCATGTCTACATTTCTTAAAATCTAGGTTGCCAAAGATATGTGAGTTTTGTCTATAGCAGTTACACTCAACCTGGTGCCCTCCAGACATGTTAGACTCAAACTTCCATCACCCACAGCCAGCTTGGCATTGACAATATTGAAATTAGGATAATGATAGTTCCAGTCCATCTGAATGGGCCCAGGTTGGGGACAGCTCGTTTATAACATTTGTCTGTACCATTGGCAGCCAAGATATTCTATAGCCTCACTGCCAGAGAAATGTTTACATAATTTTTACAGAAATGCTAATGCTGTCAATCAAATCCTAGCTTTTTAAGCAAAAGGGCTCTTAATTAGCTGAAATGGTGATGATTTGATCCACTTCAAAACTTCTCACTTTAAAAACATCACCACTCTTGCACATGTACAAAAATTAGTAGCTCGGTTCTCACGTCACAACCAAATAACTTTTAGCCACCTGCTGATTGGAGCTAAGAGCTTTACGGTGCTAAACCTGAGAAAGGTGACATTTTTTCTGTACTCAGCAGGGGAAATCTCACTAGTGGATCAGCTGGGCTATGGGAAAAAGGGAGGCAGGGTTCCTCTGGCCTTGAAGGGCACACTGGAAGAGGCTGACTTATAATACATAAGGCATGGCCTGGAAAGACTTTTGGGAATGAACAGAAAGCAAAGCTAAGTCAGGGACCCAAAGTGCAAGGCTTTAATATACATATATGGTTTTATATATTGAGAGCTTTTCTGTTGATCTACATATACAATGGAATTCGCTACAACACTGAGGATTAGACAAATTTATGACAGTTAAGGCTATCAGTCCTGGTGGCTAATATATTACCTCCCATATTGGATGCAGTATGCCACTGTATTCCAGTTGCTGGGGAACATGAGTGGGAGGGTGCTATTTCATTCCTGTCCTACTTGGGGTTTCCCACAGGCAGCTGGTTGGCCCCTGTGTGAACAGAATGCTGGACTAGGTGGACCCTTGGTCTGATCTATCATCCAGTATGGCTTTTATTATGTTCTTAATGTTAATCTCATACCTTATACTCAAACCATACCATTCCCACTGATTAAGCATATATAACCGGGGGCAGCTTTGTAGTCTTAAATTAAAAATCTGAATATATAACTTCACTGGAACATTTCTTAATACCTATCACAAAACTGATGGTAATAATTTCCTTCAAAAGTTGTTGTCTTCCGTTAGATGGTGTGGCAAGATCATATACAGATAATCATGTAAATAAACTAGAATACATTTTGAGACCTTTAACCAAGCTTCAAACCTTCCTTTTTATAAAAGGCAGGGTTTCATTTTCTCTCTTTTTTCCAGTTTAAAGACTTCCCTGAAACATGCCCCTCCATAGCTTGAATAGTAGATACATGAAAGCAATACACCACAGCCATTTAACATTCTAAGTGAAACAATCACTTGGAATGGCAATCAGTTATTCCCCATAAAATGTATTAACTAATGAAAGAAAAGCATTCCTCAACAATATTACTGTCACATTTCAGAGACAAGCCTGAAACAATGGGGACATCACAACCTTTAGATGCAATTAAATATGTGTATGGCTAAATCAGCACTAAGTGAAGTGTCTGAAGTCTATCAAGGCTCTGCACAAGAACTACATTACCAGATGTAGAATAGAATTAAAAAAGACAAAAAGCATGCAGATTTAATAGCTAGGAAATTCTTAACAGGTGAATGGATTCCAAGTATCTGGTCCTTTTTATTTATTCAAAACCACATTCAGAAATGTGTGTTTACTTAGTGTCCTTTTCCCATTAATCAAAGGGGTTATTCATCCATGCTGACATGCATGCCAAAAAGCAGTATTCATAAAACATTGTGTAGGCTGGTGACAACTGGAAGTGGGTAAGCAAAGCTGACATGTGGAGGTAGGTGTGCAGTCAATTTATAGTTTGGGGTGGGGGAGAGAGTTCATGCTGTATCTGATTATAGACAATGTCTTCATTTACTTCAGCGAGGAAAATCTACTGGTAAAATAAAGTTATACTGGAGGCCTCCTGTTCAAATGTTGGTTGCTTATTTCATTCAGTGTGTGAACCTCTGCCTTGCTTACTTGTGTACTCCACCTCTTGTTAGGGTGGTCTGCGTACTATGCCTCTTGCTAGGCTGGACCACTCTCAACCTCTTTCCCCCCAGAGCGCTCCATTTCTCTTGGCCTGGTGCTTTCTCACAGTCCTGGCTCCTCCTTCCCTAGGACCACATTACTACTACCCCTGTTCCTAAGGCCTTTCTGCTTCTCCTGTCAACAGCTCGGCCAACAGCAGCCAGCAACCCTTAACTTCAGAACAGTTTAGCCAGCCCCAGTTTAGTTAAGCTAATCTCTTCCAAAGACTTTAGCGCCACTACAAAATGGTGGGCCACTGCAGTCTAGCAGACAGGTTGACCTTGGGCCAGTCACAATGTCTCAGCCAATCTTGCCTCATAGAGGAATGGCTCCTTTTGTGGATGTGAGGATAAAATGGTGGTGGGGATCATGTGTCTGCCTCCCTGAGTTCCCCTGGCAGCAGTGTAGAATAATAGTGTAATCAATCAAATCCCTTACTATTTGTAAAACAAAACATACAAAGTATTCATGCTCACCTAAAAATGTAGGTTTGTATATGGTGACCATATGAAAAGGAGGACGGGGCTCCTGTATCTTTAACAGCTGTGATGAAGAGGGGATTTCAGCAGGTGTCATTTGCATGCATGCAGCACCTGGTGAAATTTCCTCTTCATCAGAACAGTTAAAGCTGCAGGAGATATACTAGAGTGACCAAATACAACAGAGAGCAGGGCTTCATATGGTCACCCTAGGTTTGTATCCGGTAGTAGCCCTTTGCCCGCATAAGGCATTTCCATTTGTGCAAGGCAGGGCAACTGATTTTCACTGTCTGCATACCCACTTGCAGCCCTTTTTAGTTTCCTCAGAGATTCTTCTCAGGGTTGAGAGAGGCTCCAGAACTCTATGGCATATGGCTAGGCTGACCATATGAAAAGGAGGACAAGGCTCCTGTATCTTTAACAGTTTCATAGAAAAAGGAATTTCAGCAGGTGTCATTTGTATATATGCAGAACCTGGTGAAAATTCCTCATCATCACAAAGTTAAAGCTGCAGAAGCCCTGCCCTCTTTTGTACATGGTCAAGAGGACAGGGCTCCTGCAGCTTTAACTGTTGTGATGAAGAGGGAATTTCACCAGTTTCTGTATGCATACGAACGACACCTGCTGAAATTCCCTGTCCTTTGCAACTGTTAAAGATACAGAAGCCCTGTCCTCCTTTTCATATGGTCACCCTACATATGGCACAGAGGGAAGCAGTAAACAGGAACGATGATAAAAAATTAGGTGCCCACATTACACAAAAGGGAATATTTCTATGAGCACAAAACCACCGTTGAATGCAACTGTAATAATTATATTGTAAAAGTCCTAGCTAGAGTGTAGATTTCCTCAGGTTGGGTGAAGGGATTTTCTGAAAATAAACAAGATGATTGTTACCTTTTCTTTGGACAGAGAAATGTTTAAAAACCCATTGTTTGCACTAAAAGAGATGCAACGTATGAGCTATAATGTTCACGAAGAGCCCAATCCAATTCAAAGACATGTAAGAGAATCATTCTACACACTACAACTATGAGCCTATCTACACACGCAGGATAAAACACTTTGAAAACTTTTTGAAAACTATATGGAGCGTGTCCTGGGGCCCAACAGTTCTCGAAACTGTTCTAAACCATTTTAAACTGTTTTAAACTGTTTTAAAGCAGTAGTGTAGATAGGCTCTAAGTCACATATATTATCAGATAGATGAGGTATTCATATGCTGTATGATGGTTGGAAGACAGCTTGATTAGCCTGACATCTTCAGTTACAAAGAATAAGATGCTAATATGTGTGCGACTATATAGTAGATAAACTCTATAATTAATTGACATAGTTCTCCCAGTGCCACTACCTGTTTCAGCCCAAAGGCCAAATTCCATATCAGAGAGGCTACATTCCAGTGGTGGGCAGAAGGGGTGGGGCCAAAATACTAAAAATGTGGGCATATTTTAGCTTAAATCTGTTACTGCTGGTAGTTAAGCTTTAGGGGGGCATTTCAACCTTTTAGAATGGGGGGCAGGGCATAGACTGAAAAACAATCAAATGAGAAAGAGGTGTGGCCAGGAAAAGGGTGCAAACATCCAGGAAGCAACAAAGAGATTGATTGGGAGCCCAGGAGGTCTGGATTTGGCCTGCAGGCCTGTGGTTCCCCACCCCTGCACTATGGCAATGACCCTGTTCAGATGATGCACTAATAGGGTGACCAACTGTCAGGATTTCCCCAGATTTTTCCTGGTTTTTGTTCTATCCTGGGTGTCGGCATTTTCTGTAATTTTCTATAATGTCCTGAAATGATGCACTTTCCTTTTTAAGGTTGCCATTAGCATGTCGTGGGGAAATTACGCATTTTCCAGGGGCCCCGGAAAGCATGCTTTCCCACTGCCCCTGCACTGCTCTAATCTGGGCGCCTTTAAGGCCAGGATTGGAGTGGAGGAGGTGAACGCGCGCTGTCCCACTGCCCCCACATTGCTCCAATTGGTGCAGTTTCTGATATTTCATTTACCTCCTTGGAAAAAAAATAATTTAGGATTTTGGAATCGTTGGCTGTCTGATGTTCTATATTTGGAGTGGGGGTTGAGATGCCCCCTTAATTGGAATGAATGGTTTTATTTGCTGTAGTGACAATATGGTAAGTTAAACAAGTAGGTGACCTTTGTCTACTTCCTCTTATTCTGTGTTGGGATGACTCATGGAGTATTAGCGCTTATGGTGCCTACACAGTACACAGCCATATATTTAAAATAAAATTAAATACAGTCTAAGAGCAACAATTAAGATTATGTGTATAACGAATGAAGCTGCTCCAGTTCCCTTTACATTTCATCTCCTGCTATGACAAAAGTTGTTGTGACCCCAATCAGTGACTATTTTATTCTCTAATTAAAGATCTGTGTTTGGTGAGGTTAAAGAAAACATTGCTGCTTTCTGAAAAGGAGGAGGCTTGGCCCGCTGTACAACCGTGTTGGCAAGCTGCTTGGCACTGAAAATGCACAGACAGCCCCCTCAGCATCTGGCAGAATAATGGTGTGTTCACTTTAAGAAACCCAGAAGGTTCTTGCTGAGGGGGGGGGGGCAATTGAGGGTGTCTTGCCCCAAGGCCCTGAAAACCCTGGAGCTGGCACTGCTTGCTCGCAGCAATAGGAAGATTGAGTCAAAAGAGCACAAGGAAGTTGCATTCCCCTCCCTCCACCACTCTTCCCTCTAGGAAATGGTACCTGGCCCCAGAGGCACCTGTGCCATTGCAGGGGCTGCTCAGACAATGGCTTGGCTCACACAACCAGCAGGGGAAACTACACAGTATAGGCTGTTTCCCCCACCCCTGTACATGCTTGCCATTTGCTTCATGACCTATGCCATGCTGCAGGTTGCTGTGCCATTTGAACCCAGTGTATGGCATGGTGGGGTGGGGTTTCTAACTCACCCCACAGCCCATGGCTTGTAGTAGGGGTTGTGGGGTGGGTTAGAAGCAACACCCACCATGCCACATTTGGATGACACAGCAAACCATGATCCGATGCAGTTAATTAAAGAAATGCTGGGCTCTTGCGGGGACTGGGGAAATAACCCATACTGTGTAGTTTCCCCCACTGTTCAAGTGATCGTGGCAAATTTCATAGAATCATAGAGCTGGAAAGGGCCATTTAGGCCATCAAATCCAACTCCTGCTCAGTGCAGGAATCTAGGTTAAAGTGTCTCTGAGAGATGATAGTCCAATCTCTGCTTGAATGCCTCCAATGGCTGAGAGCCCTAGGTAGTTGGTTCCATTGTTCTGACCATTAGGATTTTTTTCTTGACATTTCACCAAAATCTGCCTTCCTGTAACTTAAGCGCATTTTTTTCATGTTGTACAGTCTTAGGCCCTTTCCACACCAGGCGTTTCACCTGGGATGCACCCGGATGTTCCCTGTGAGTCCAAATGACGCACAGGGACTAGGGGCAGAAGAGATGGCCACAGAATTTTCCAGAGATAACAGAAACCTGAAACATCCCAATTTTTTTGTGGTCCCAGGAAGTCCCCAGGACCGCGGAAGATGTGGCCACCCATCCCAAGTAAGTGCGGCAGCAAAGTGGGCATGGAGCCACACTGCGTGGCTCCGTGCCCATCAGGGGAGGGGGGAGCCAAGTCTGCCATCACTAGGATGGCAGGGGGGAGGGGACCCTGATCGTGCACATTTTTAAAAAAAAAAAACCCTGCTAACCCTAGCGCAGGAGTGCTCATGCGCTCTCCTCGGGAGCCCGGCACTTCCAAAATGGCGGGCGCAACAAGCGCATTGTGCCCAGGAGGAAGGCGGACTTCTGCTTCTTCCGTAGGGACTCCAGACGCCAATCCTGGAAGCAGCTACTTCTGGGATTGCCCGCCCTGAGCCCTTTACACCCCTATGGTGTAGAAAGGGCCTTAGTTGCAGGCTTTTTCTGTGTGACAACCCTTTAGGTACTTGAAAAGTGCTATCATATCGTCCCTCAATCTTCTCTTCTCAAGGCTAAATATACTCAGTTTGTTCATTCTCCAAGCATTTTTTATCAGAGAATAACTTTTTGGATTTGTGGCTGCGTTGATCAGTGACGACTAATGTAGCTTAGGCTGACCAGACCCCCCGGGGTTTCCCTGTCCTAAATGGGAAAAATGGGCCAAACCGGGCCGACCGGGCCCCAGGGGGCAACCTCCGGGAAACAGCTCGTTCTCCTCCCGCGAGGAGGGGGGGCGGTGCGGCGCGGGGGGGGCGGGTCACCCTAACGTAGCTTTCAAGTCTGTCCTCCCTCATTCTGGTTCCCTTCCATTTTTATTGCTGGTACGTCACTCCTGCTTCCATCAGCTATATGACACCAGTTTATGTCATACTGTTGGTCCAGTTGGGATCAGTCTTTACCATAATACATTTGGTTGGATTGTCAGGTCCCCTTTGTGGTTTAGATTAGAAATATAAAGTTGGTTTTTGAGGGCCCTTGGGCAAGACAACCTCAGGAGTCTCCCTCCCTCAGTGAGTCTACCGTCTCACTGCTATTGTCACCGGTTGCCATTGCACTGCATCCTCTTTCTCATCATTGCTACCACTTACTTACTTGAAAGGCAAAGAGCTAGTGAGCAAGTAGGCCGTGGCACCTACTGCTCCTTCATCTCACCACCACCATTGTCTGGGCCAGGGTGAGAGGCAGGTGAATAAGCAGGTTGCAGTGGTAAAGAGGAAGAGCAACTCCAGGGGGCTTTTGTCAGGGGGCCCCTGCTGGGTTGTGGGGGCCCCAGCAGGTGCCTGACCATGCCTACCCTTGATGCTGGTCCTGTTCAATGTGCTTTTTTATATAAAGGTAATGAAGTTGGACCCACTGAGGCTCTTCTTAAGTAACTGAAGAAGTTAAACATGGTTGCTGTGGAGATTTTCTGGGTTAGAATTACCAAGAAGATCATGGAGATGCCCCAGATCTTTTAAAATAACCACTTTCAAAATGAAATTAATGTGCTTCAGGCTAAAGAGAGTGGGATTCCGATTTGAGAGACCTGGGTTCAAATCCCTCCTCTGCTATGAAGTCATTGTATAGTCTTAGGAAAACTTTCAGTTCCTTCCTCAGTTCCATCTTTGTAAAAGAAAAGGAAACAGAGGCCATGTCTACACTGGCCTTTTTTCCCTGGGTCATCCCTGTGCCTCCAAATAAGGCACAAGGGATCCCAGGGGCAGGGAGGAACGACCCCTCCATTTTCATGGGATAACCAAGACTTCAGTTATCCAAATTTTACCCATGGTCCCGGGACAATCCTGAGGACCACTGGCGATGTGGGCACCCATCCTTCCCTCTTCCCAGCAAGTAGCTAGGGTCAGCAAGAAGAAAGGAGCCATTCTGGGGGGAGTCCAGGGGCATGAGGGGTTGGGGCTCTTTTTTTCTTTTTTTTTCAAACACCTTACTTTTATGGTGGAGCACAATTGCGCTCCCGGCTCCTGGCTCTTTTTAAAAAATGGTGGGCGCAATGGGTGCAACATCCCTGTTTGTTTCCAGGACATTGTGCTTCCTGTTTAGACCCTGGGGGAGGATCGTGGAAGCAGGTAAGTCTGCCATCCTCCCCCCTCCCTCCCTCTACACCTGTGATGCCACAACCTTAAACACTAAGCCTAGCGCACACACCCCTCCCAGGCTAAGCACCACCACTTAAACACCTGAAGGAAGGGTAAAAGAAACACCACTTTTCCCTTATAGCAGAGGGAAAAGGTACTGAGGTTTTGAAAAGGTTCTTCAGTGATTATACTGGGCTGAAGGTTTAATGTAATATGTTTCCTTATAAACTAATACAGCAGGTGACAAAGCCAAGCTGACACGTGGTTTGTAGTAGCAAAAATAAAAGAAAATGTTTATTGTTGTTTACAGTTCTTAGTTCCTTCAAATTCAATTTAAAACTTGTTTATTCCTAATAATTCTAGTAATCTTAATAATAATCCTAAATCCTTAAAATCTTATATTTATTTACTCTTCACACACTCCTGACAAGAACACACAGCTAAACACATCTATCTTCAACCTAACCACCCTCTACCCAACCCACTTCCCAACTAACTGCTAACCGACTATATATACTCCTCCCTCTCCCTTTTCCAGCATCACTAGCCACACCCACTCAATCCAACATTCCACACTCTCTAAACATACTAATTCAGACAGACATAACTGTGGGGTAATGCCACAACACCCTTAGGGGTAGAAAGGGAGAGAAAGAGAAAGAGAGAAAGAGAGAGAGAATTGTAGTGACCTACTGCATAGGACTGTCATAAAGAGAACCATGAAAAATACCGTAAAGCACTGTAAAGGCACTGTATTTTGCCATCTAGAACAAAGCTTGTAAAAGCATGACATTCACCTTTAAATGAAAGATTAATACTTATTCATACTAGATGTACCCTTCTGTAAAATTCTCAATTTGGCAATCCAAATGTGCTTTATTCAGCACATCTGTTGTATTTTCCTTTTAAAATTTAGCTTCCAGGGAAGCCATTAGGGGGTCAAGGAGGAAGAGATGCACCAGGACAATAATTTATACACTATAGCACTTGGCTGACCCATATATACACATAGCAAATGACATAGAAAGGAAGAAACTAGCAACCTAATTTTTTTTCTTTTGCTCAGATATTTGACTTTCTATTTGTAATTAAAGTTCCTGGATATCATTAGGGATTGGTTGAAGGTGTCAAATCCACTTCAAATTACCATCAACATGCCTTTGATTATATGTGTTGTATGTTGAACCTTGACAACACCACATAGATGCTTCTGTGTTACATCTGTGTTCTGGTTCTGCCAGGTCCCAGTCATCAATTAGATTCTTTTGATTACCAAAATGAAACAATCCACATGCACAAAAAGGTGATAGTTTATTGATAGAAAATGGATGCAGAATATATACATGGAAAGAAAGTCCACACCTCTTTCCAGCTAATCAAGCTGTCATAGCTGGGTGACTATCAGTCCCCTCGTGATAGAAGCCATCCCTTGAGCCACAAATGTTCTCCATGTTTACAGTGTGTATTGCCCCCTGAAGTGAGATCGAAGCACAAAGCCTATGGATTGGATCTTAAGGCACCTCTGCTAGATGCCTCTCTCCCTCTCAGGAGCTGACAGGCTGCATCCCTTCCCTTCTCTCACAAGAAGCAGAGGGACTTAGGCATGCGGACAAGATGTGCCTGGTGTGGCCAGGCACACCCTAATATCTTTGGGGGGCTCCGCTTTCCCACACTCACCGCCTGTTCCCATGGGTGATTATAAAGCAGCAGGTGCGTGCAGCACCTCCCACTCCCATCCTTGCTGGCCTTCTGGCTGATTTTCCTTAGCGGGCCAGGGACATGCGCACTGCATCACCAGTGTGCTTTCTCTTTAAGACCTGAAGTCTTCCGGTAAGGAAGTCAGTCAGCGGGCCGGCAAAGTTGGAAACGACAGGCTCTCTCCTTTTATTCTGCTGCCGCTACAGCAGGGTAGGGAATGGGCACTACCCAGTGCACGGTGAGAAGAATAAGGGGAGGGAGGGAGGGAGGGAGGAAGGGCGGTGGGTGGGGGACAGAGGAAGGGCGATGGCCTGCTTGTCACTGGGAAGCAGCAGCACAGTGCCAAACACGTGGGAGAGGAGCCCGCTAGAAGCGTGGGAGAGAGGCTGCATGAAGGGCACATGGAAGGGCAGCTGAGATCAGAGGGTGGAGAAGGAAGGTCGAGAAGGGCCGCAGCACTTGTACAAGGGGATGGCTGGCTCAGGCTGGAGGAGGCGACTGGGTAGGGGAGGAGTATTATTAGAAATGGCCTGGGGGGAGGAGAGGGGGAGGAGGATCTGGGGCCGGGAATTTGGAAGGGGCGCTCCTGGGAAAGTCTGACAGAGAAGGAGGAAAAGTTGGGCACTAGTCCATGCCTATTCTCGAGTGGTCCCCAGCCTCCTCCTCGTCTCCCTCTGCCCACACTCTTTTGTACCTGAAAGATGAGGCGATGGGCAGGAATTTAGAAGAGACTTTTCTCTGCCAACGTCCCCCAGTTCCTTCTGTTAACCTCTCTGGCAGCAGCAGTTGTCGGGAGGCTCTTTTCCAGGTCCCAGGCAGCCCCACTTCCCCCTCCCGCAATCCTCTCTCTCCCGCGTCCAAGAAAGGTACAACCACTCAAAGCAGGCGCCATGCCTTGTCTCACCTCCTGACCCTGCCTACCCACTGCCAGGCAACTTACTTTTCCACTGCGCACCTGTCCAGGTCCTGGAGCTATGCGTTGGACAGGGGTGCAGTGGAAAAGTAAGTTGCCTGGCAGCAGACAGGCAAGGAGGCAAGGCGAGACAAGGCATGGTGCCCCCTTTGAGGGGCTGCGTCTTTTTTGGGTATGTGAGGGAGGAGGCCGAGGAGGAAGGGGTAGGAGGTAGAGGGGCCATTTCCAGAGGTCCTGGATGGAAAACGCTGTTACTCACCCACCCAGCCTCATGCTTTTCCTTTCTCCGTTCTCAAACCTAATTAGGGCTATTAGTGTTGCGGGGAGGAGGGAATCAGGGGCATGGGGGTGGGGAAGTCCCTGATTCCCTGGGTGCACACCCTAATGAAATGTGCAGCACACACCTATGCAGAGGGGGTTTGGGAAACTAATTGCCTTTCTAGTGCCTGGTTAGGAGGGAAAACTTCCCACCATCTTCAGGCTGAGATAAGACTCTATGGCCCTTTCCACACCATGGGGGTGTAGAGGGCAGGGAGCGGGCGAACCCAGAAGTAGCTACTTCCAGATTCGTTGCTCCTATGCACACCACAATGCGATGGCCCATGCCTCTCCCAGGCTGTCGCAAGTTCCGTCAGCCATTTTTTTAAATCGGATCCACGGAGAGTGCACGAGCACTCCTCCGCAAACGTACGTTGTTTTAAAAAAACACACCTGGGGATGGTGAATATGATGGCCCCCTCTCTCCTGATGGCCATGGAGCTGCGCGGTGTGGCTCCATGGCCATCAGTGCAGCCGCGCTTACTTGTGAGTAAGCACAGCTGCACCCAGGTGGGCAGCCACATTCTTCCGTGGTCCCAGGAACTTCTCAGGACCATGGAAGAATCGGGATTTTTCTGGTTCCAGGGAACCAGGAAAAATCCCGTGCCTGCCCCCCCCCCGCCCCAGTACTCCCTGTGCATCATGCGGCCACACAGGGAGCAGCAGGAGTCCATCTCAGGCAAACTGCCTGGTGTGGAAAGGGTCTATGAGAAAAGGGTGAGATAATTATGAGAGGCCAGGGAATGAGGCCTACCCTTGTTGGCTAAAGCCTGCTAAAATCTACTCACTGGATCAGGCTACACAGATCTCTGAACAGCATTTTGGAACTGGGTGAAGTCCATATTTCTGCTCCATAACAAACTCACTACAGCTGGCAACTTAACAGGTTACATAGCTCCTTGACAGGACTTTAAAACAGATTTTTGGAGGGATTTCTCCAGTGGATTCTGGTGGCTCCAATGTCAGTGGTGATCCACTCTAAGTTTCAATCACAACTAGTGAGAACTCTAAAGGAGCAATCCAAGGATTCATTTCCCATTGACATCAGAGCCATCAGCCTCCACTGGATTTCTCATACACTGAATGGAGTCTGAAGACTGACTTGTATCTTAAGGGGACAAAGAGCAGCTAATGTAATAGCCTTGAGAACAACACACAGTATAAGCCTAATGAGTTTTCTTATTTTCCTTTTTCTTCCCCATCACCTTTTCCTTCTGTGTCACATCTTTTTAGATTGTAAGCTTGAAGGCAGAGACTGTCTTGATCTTATTCCTCTGTAAGCCACTCTGGGAGCCTGTCCAGTTGAAGAGAAGGGTATAAATGCTTTAAATAAATAATTACACTTTAATCCCTACATTTTATATCCAAAATCTCACTGGAGCTATTCATTGTCTTGCTTTGACAATGACAGCAACCTTTCCAGCCAGTCTTTTTCTTTTTGCTGCCTGGCAAGAGGGGGGAAATGTTATCAATGAAGTGCAATTATATGTTTCATTCAGCTCAGATTCTTCCCTTCTCTTTCTGTCGTGAACATCCACCATTTTGCAAATGGAAAAGCTCTTTCCATACACTAGAGAAGAATAACAGTGCCATGATGAAAAAAAGGGTTATAAAGCGAACATATTTGGAAATCATCACAGTTGAGATGGCACCAAAAGCCATAAGAGGTCATGAGAGCAGCCTGTGAAAGTGGGCATACAGAGCAAGTGAAAAATAAGTGCCAAAGAAATGAACTGAGGGAAAGAGCCCTGAAAATAGACTGAAAGGGAATGATTGGTGAGATGGGAGGCAAATTGGAAGAACAATGTCAAAGCAGCCTAAAGAAAGAAGACAGTTGGAGGGAGCAATCCTATGTGCCCTAGAAAGCGTCTGGGGGACATAGAATGTTTCAGTTCCCTGGATCTGAGCTCAGAGATGGGGCTCTGAGCTTGGAGCCAGGAAACTGCATTCCCTCACCCCCTCACAGCCAGCATAAAGGGAACTGCACTGAGTACTGTTACGAGCTCGCAAACACGTTCATAGGAGGAGAAAGGCGGCATTCCCAGGGATGGGGAGAGGAGTAGACTGGGGACATGGGAATACAAGGAATCCCCAGCCATCTCCAGCTGCCTTCCCTCCCCTCCCCAAAGCCTCTGTTAGATGGGCAAAATCACCCATCTAGCTAAAATGCAGAGCAGGAGATGAGAGGCACATCCCACTCTGCATAGGATTATCATAGGTCTCCAAGTTTGAAGGCTTACAAGTAGATGGGGAGCATCCCGTATGATTGCATCCTAAGAGAATAAATTAGCAATCCTATGCATGTTTAAACAGAAAAAGTCCTAGAACTCCCAGCATGCCACAGCCAGCATGACTCGCTGGGGATTGCTGGGAGTTCTAGGACTTTTTTCTGTCTAAACATGCTTAGGATTGTGACCTAAGACAGTATTTTCTATGCAAAGGAAGAGCCAAATGTATTTTCTTCTTCAGCATTTTAGGGGCTGGAATGCAAATTTTAAGGATGAGGAACAAAACTCACCAGGGGGGAATCTACACAGCCCTTTGGAACGTTTTAAATTGTATTTTAAAATGTTCCAAATAGGTGCGTTCTAAAACGTCTTAGGCCACATTACTGAGTACTCACGTTACAGGAGAAGAGTCTTCAGTCTTTAAAGCGGTGTGTGCGGTCACAGGCTGTTCTGCCCTGTCTCTTTCTCTTTTGTTTTTCAATGAATATAGGGCAAGGCATTGTGGGGGTTGTCGTTCAGTTACACACTTCCTTCTTAGTTCCTCTGTCATTCCCTAGCGAGTATAGGGCTAAGAACTGTGGGTGTTGTAGTTCACTGGTCCACTTCCTGTTTCTTCCCCACCAATCAACTGCTAAGCATTTGGGCACCAGTAAAGGAAGCACTGCCCCCATGAAGCGCAAACGGTAAGGAAGGACACATTATTTTACTTAAAACGATTTATTAAAAGTGAAACCGTTGTATATAACTGAAGTGAGTTTTAAAAAACCTCAGATATACAACGTTATAGGGAGTGCGTCATGTGGCCCAAAGAGTTTTCATAACCCTTATAAAACGTCAAAAACCTCGTGTGTAGATCCGCCCTAGCATTCCCCTCAAGTCCTTGCTGCTGGCAGCTGCTAATTTGGTTTCCCCAGCATGCCCTGGAATGGTACTACATCACAACTGAGTGATCTGGTTCACATGTGTTGCATGGTTGTCATAGTAACAGAATGTTATAGTAACGGAAGGAGGGAAAAAGGAGGGTGTGGCGGTTGGAGTCGGTTGGAGGTGGAGGGAAAGGAAGCAGGAGAGGAGAAGGAAATAAGCAAAGGAAGAAGAGAAGGAGAAAGATTTTAAGGGATTGTGGAAAAGAGGAAAGATAAGACATCGGTGGACAGAAGGTCTGTAAGGAGCAGGGAATTGGGCAGCCTGCTACATGCAAGAGTGTATGGGAAACGTCATCCATTTTACCCGGGCAACATACGAAGCGCTGAAGAGACCATTGGGACAGTTATTTGATAGTTGCGCCCATCTAGGAAAAGTTAATGGATAAGTTGTCATTAATAAAGTGCAAGTTTTGTTAAACAAAGGACTTCCATGGTTGTTTAAGTTCCGGTGCCTCCACCAGATTTCTAGCGAACTGTCACACATGATCATTGACATTTTATCAAGCCACAGTAACTTGTTTAAGTCATGTAACATCCTGTGCATCATTTGCCTAATCAACTGCCCAGGAATAGCTTGTCGTCTTATCTGAATCCGGTCAACATGGTTTGTTGAAGGAAACAACCATGGGCTGTTGTTGGATTATTTGAGGGTTGTTTCTTTCTCCAGCAAGCCATACTGCTTGGGATTGGATGGCACAACAGCCTGTGCCCAGCCAACTGATTATGCAAATTGCATTTGATATGCACCTCATAGGCCATGGCTCAAACATGCAAACTGGGCCAGTGTCATTCTGAGTGCAGTAAGCATTCCCACCACAAGAATGCCCTTCCATAAAAATGTAACATTGTAATGAAGCATTTGGGGGGAAATCAAAATGGCACCTTGCAGTTGTGAAGAGGTGGGGGGAGTGTCAGTATGATTTGCAATCTGTTCTCAAAATTTGCCCCCATCCCAACTCACATGCACACTTTGGTAGTTTATGAATGAAGACATAAAATAGGTGCGTGGGAACCATTCAGCCCTAAGTCAAATGTATTTTGTACGTGAAACAGCACACAAATCTGTTTACCAGAAGTAAAGTTTGGATGAGTGTGCACACCACAAATAGCAATCCTTCCTTCATACTTCCTTCAGATCTCAGGGGGTTTGGCGCAAAAATCTGTCTCTAGCCTAGAAGGCGCAGGCAGGCAAAGATGACTGGGAATAGCCCCCTCATCTACTTACTTTACCTCAAAAATAAAAGGTTTTAGAGTAATTGCAATATTCAGTCTCTCCCTTTCTCCTTACACTGGTGCTGAGATTTATCTAACCTCCTGAAAAGCAACTACTGTAAGGTGAAGCAATGCAAGTTCAACAACACATACATTTCCCATTAGACTTAGAAATATGTCATGGATGGGTAATTAGCACTTTCTACCTGGGTTTTTAAAAAATCTGTCTGAACTACTGCTGAGTAATTTGGCACAATTTAATTAGCATTATGTGTAAACATGCTGCTGATGGCACATTTTTTTATTGAGTCTGAGAAAAGATATCTCCACAATGGTTAGTTTCAAATGAAAGCAATGCATGTAACAACACAGGGTGCCTTACAGCTGGAGGCATCATCAGGGTGGTGGGGAGTCAACTTTGTCTAGCAAAATGTGAATTTTCAAAGTACAACAAACTTTAGACTATGAGCCTATCTACATAGTCCCTTGGAACATTTTAAATAGTATTTTAAAACGTTCCAAATAGGTGCATTCTGAAACATCTTAGGCCACATTAAGTAGTACTCACATTACAGGAGAAAACTTCTTCAGTCTTTGAAGCGGTGTGTATAGTCACACACTCTTCCGCCCCGTCTCTTTCTGTTTCGTTTTTACAATGAGTTTAGGGCAAAGCATTGTGGGCATTGTAGTTCAGTCGCCTACTTCCTCCTTAGTTCCTCTTTCAATCCCTAGCTTTCAATGAGTATAGGACTAAGGATTGTGGGTGTTGTAGTTCACTCACCCACTTCCTCCTTAGCCCCTCTTTCTTCCCCACCAATCAACTGCTAAGCATTTGGGCACCAGTAAACGAAGCACTGCCCCCATGAATCACAAACGGTAAGGAAGGACACATTATTTTACTTAAAACGATTTATTAAAAACCGTTGTATATAGCTGAAGTGAGTGTGATGATACCCCACATTTCTATCCCCTTAGGTATGTCTGATATAGTATGTCTGGAGAGTGTGGAATGTTGGACTGAGTGGGTGTGGCTGATGATGCTGGGAAAGGGAGGGGAGGAGTATATATATAGTGTGAGGGAGTGTTTCAGTTTTTTCCTTATTGACTTGGTTGGGTGGAGGGTAGTTGTGTGGAAGATAGCTGTGTGTGATCTAGTCAGGAGTATGTGTGAGGAGATTATTAGGATTTAGGATTATTAGTAAATTATTAGAAGTGTTAAGAATAGGCAGGTGTTAAATTGATTTGAAAGAACTGTTAACAACAATAAATGTTTTCTTTTACTTTTTGCTACCACAAACCACGTGTCAGCTTGGCTTTGTAACCTGCTCTATAAGTATAATAAAGAAACACAAATCATTACCCTTTCAGCCAACACACTCACAGGAGAACCTTATTCAAAATCCTTAACACCCTTTCCCCCTCTGCTATAAGGGAAAAGTGGTGCGTCTTTTACCCTTCCCTCAGGCTTATTCAAGTGGTGGAGCTTGTCCTGAGAGGGGTGTGCTCGTCTAGGCCTGGTGTTTGAGGCTGTGGCGGCATAGTGAGTTTTAAAAAACTTCGGGTATACATTGTTCAAGGGAGTGTGTCATGTGGCCTAGAGTTTTCGTAACCCTTATAAAATGTTAAAAACCTAACGTGTAGATCGGCTCAAGGACCTCCATCACACCTAGTCCCGCCACCTGGTTTGTCTCCGTGTTTTTTTTAACTCTGAGACAAATGCATGTTAAGCTTATGATCCCTTTCACCTGAATAGCTGTTCTTTCGCTCCACTCCAGCCTTTTGCTCTTTGCTCTTTCACTCCACTCCACTCCAGCCCTCCCCTTCTCTTTCTCCTTCCAGTCAGGTCCTGGCAGTTGAGCATTTCAACCAGACTGCCTTTCCCCCAGGAAAAAATGGAATGACCCTTTAGTCCGGCTCTTTGGGGGCATTGAGGGAGTACAATCCTGTCTCTGCAGCGATTCAGACATTGTATGATTTTAAAAAATGCTTTGGAGCCTGGGTTTTATATTGAGGCTTGGAGTTGGCTGCTGGGAGAGATTGCTTTTCCCTGCCAGAACCTGATGCAATCCATTCAAGCCCCCAGTTCCTTTAAAACTACATGGAGGTTTACTGCAGATTTCATGCATTTAGGAAAAATAATCCAGACTTTTAGTGTTTTAGGAAAGGCTGGGGAAGAGGAGGGGTGTCAGCAGGACAGGCATGGCGTCATGTGAGTACTATGCTGTGACTCCACACACCAGGTATGGCGAAAGTGCAGAAAATCACTGGTGTGATGGAGACTAAGATGGGGATGTCAAACCTCAGTCAGATGGCCACATCCCTTTCCCCTGACTGCCCATTATTTAGTGGTTTTCCAGCGTTTGCATAATTTTTCCCTCATTGTAAAAGGTTGCAATACCTCTAATAAGGCTTTACTTCCCGGCAGTAAGAGCTTTAAGCTTAAATAGGCTGGCAATTTGGCCCTGCCTTCAGCCCCGCCCACCACCAGAATGTGTCCTCTGAGAGCTTCTCTGAATTGAATTTGGCCCTCTGGCTGAAAGAGATTTGACGGCCTAGGTATAAGACAACAGAGGAACTGGAAAATTAAGTTTTTCACAACATTAGGTATACAATACTAAAAACAGATTTAATTTAATTTTTAAATTGGTAGGAGCTCTTGACAAGACATGTGTCGGAGGGAGGGGGAGAAAGAAAGTTGGAGGATTAAGGCCTGAGGAAGAAAGGAGTTGGTGGAGGCTTTTCTGTTGCAGCTTCCTCCTCCATTCCTGCTCTACTCTCACTCTACTCTTGACAGGCTAGGGCCTAATCCACACAAAGCAGGATATAGCACCATGAAAGCAGCATGAAGGTGTATAGTACGTGTCAGGGGGCCCCAACAGTTGTCAATGCATTTCAAAACCGCTATAAAGCAGTAGTATGGCTCCTGCCTCTTATATACTGCTTTTATAGTGCAATATTCTGCTTGGTGTGGATTAGGCCTATATCTACATCAAGCAGGATATAACACTGGCCCTTTCTGCATCAGGCAGGTATGGTGTGTATTAGGTACTTCTGGGATCGTAATTCCATAGTCCTTGAAACTTTGCAGGTTTCCTGCCTAGAGATACTTCTGTGATGCATGTCATGATTTTCATGCAAATCCCCCCCCCCCCCAAAATGGATGGATGGATGGAAGGGGAAGTGAATTGTATACCTCCTTGGGTGCCCTAGAAAGCTGAAAGGTGATTCATAACTATTTTTAATAGTAACTAAACTGGGGCAGGATGTACACTAATGCTTTAAAAAAGTTTATAATGGTATTGACAACTGTTGAGGCCCATGACACACTCCATATAGTTTTCAAACCATTTTCAAAGTGTTATACCCTGCTTGGTATAACACTTTGAGCCCAGGCTAGATCTACACTACTGCTTTATAGAAGTATTGAAGTACACTGATAACTGCTGGGGTAATTGCACATTCCATATACCACTTTCATAGGCCAGATTTACACCAAGCAGGATATAACACTATGAAAGCACTTTGAAAACAGTATATGGAATGTGTCATGGGCCCCAATAATTGTCCGTGCATATCAATACTGTTATAAAGCAGTAGTGCAGATCCTGCCCTAGTGCTATTTCCTGTTTTTTATTCCTTACTATCCAAAATACTGCAACAAATGTAATTGCCTGTAATACAAGATATAAATGTGCAAGAGGGATATAGTGTTACTATGATGAGATCATAATGATTTGACTCAAGGTATAGATCTGGCCCCGGTAGCACAGGCCGCTAACCACCAGGTGATGCTCCACACTATTTCCCTGCTTTATCACTGAGTATCAAAAACATTGCCAGCAGATCCCAGCTTACCTGAGACTTTCATTGTATTTAAACTGCCCAATAGCCAAAGCTTTCTGGACAGTTTACAAAGTTGGCCTGAATTGCTTTAGTATCCAACTATCATCTACTCACAACCTCTGGTTATTTGGGCATGGAAGACTTCACAGTGATCCATGTTCTTAAAGCAGGGGGCGAGCAACCTGTGCCTCCCGCAGAAGTTTTGGCCCTGAACTCCCATCAACCCTAGCTAGTATAGCCAATGTGAGGGATGATGCGAATTGTAGGCCAAAACATCTGGAAGCCACAAGTTCCCACCCTTGGCTTAAGGGTTACTAAAGTGCAGCAGTGTGTGTTCCTTGAATGGCAAGGCTAAGAGCTCCATCACACCAGTGATTTAGTGCACTCTCGCCATGCCTGGTGTGCAGATTTGCAGCACAGTACTCACATGACACTGCCTGTCCTGCTTACACCCCGCCTCTTCTCCAGCTTTTCCTAGAATGCTAGAAGTCTGGATTATTTTCCCGAAGTGCATTTAATGCATCGTAAGCCTCCGTGTAGTTTTAAAGGAACTAGGGGCTTGAATGAATTGGATCTGGTCCTGGCAGGGAAAAGCAATCTCTTTCAGCAGCCAGCTCCAAGCCTCAATATAATACCCAAACCTTGCATCCCAGACTCGAAAGTTTTTTTAAAAAAAATCATACAATGCCTGAATCTCTGCAGAGACAGGTTTGTAGTCCCTCGATGCTCCCAAAAAGCCAGGCTAAAGGTCATTCCATTTTTGCCAGGCAGAAAGGCAGTCTGGTTGAAGTACTCATCTGACAGGACCTGACTAGAGGGAGAAAGAGAAGGGGTGGAGTGGAGTGGAGTGGAACCGAAGAACTAACAAGCAAAGGACCAAAGAAGCGAAAGAGCAGCTATTCAGGTAAAAGGGATCATAAACTTGACGCGCTTCTGGCTCAAAGGTTTAAAAAAACCGCGGAGGCAAACCAGGGGGGGAAATTAGGTGTGATGGAGGTCTAAGAGAACAGAAATGGGCGATTAAAGGTGGGCTGTGCTCAACTTTGTAAATAGGTTTTCACATTTCACTTGCTCAATGCCCTGATGGTACTGAGTGGGGAGTATCTGGGAGGTAGAAGGGAAAGAGCAATGGCAGGAGTGCTGAAGGAACAGGCACCCATTTTCTCTGCTCCTCCTTATTATCCCGGCTGGAAAGCATGACATTTAAATATAATCCCCCAGTTAGTGGGAGTGCAGCATCCCCTCAAGTGCAATGCCTATTAGGTTTAAGCATCTATGCACATACACACGCATACTATGGTACCCATGGGTGGTAAAGTAAGTAATACAGACAGACACACACACACATGCACATACATTGAACTTATTTTACCTACCCATGGGTACAATGGAGTGTAACTAAAAGTAATAAAAGAAGATTAGAGGAAAAGAAAATTTAGGAAGAATATAATTAAAAACTGCTTGAGTAAGAACTATTTGCATGTGAAATTGATTTCTAGCAGGGATTCTAGATGCCCCAAGCACAAGGATGTTTAAGATGAAATTGCCCAAATTGAGAGATAGAGGGTGGGGGAAATGGAGGGCAGGGGAGACTTTAGGATACAAACCAGCTTCAGAAAATATATCCCCAAAGAGCTTTCCTTTCCTACAACTTAACAATTTGGTCTACAAATCAGCATGACAGTTTCTTCCAACATCACACTTACACAGAGGAACATTTCTTCCTTTTTTAAAGAACTGATTCTTCACAGTTCAACTAAACATGCTTTCAACATCATGTGCTTTTATGAAAATACTATTATATTGACAGATGTCTTCATAGATATTAATGTAGCTAACATGGAGAACATTGTGCTCTGGGTTTTTTTAAGACAGAGTAAAATGTTATGCTATGTGAGACAGACTGAAGAAAAGTACATTGGTAAAATCTGGAACATTTGTTTCCACACCACATGCTATTTTAACCTTGTAGACCGGGCTTTCGGAGGACCAGGAGTAATCTAGTTCAACAAAGACTGACAGTGTGTTGTCATGGTCATTTCTAAAAGGAACACCTCGCCACACGTGTGTTCTATCATTATTGCTCACAAAATGAGCCATCGTTATGATGGGAAGGCTGGAGGGAGGGCTTGTATATTGCATTGCATTGGCACTTTTGCATGTGGCAGTTGTACAATGACTTCACACTTGTGTTGCAAGGGCTCTTGCTCATATATAAGTTTGTGGTAGACATGGAAATGAAGTATCCTCTGCCCAGAGGGCTTAGAAACTTCATTAAATGGGGAAAGATCAGAGATGGAGGGTGGAGGGGTGGGAAGTCAGGGACTAACAAATTATTTGTGAGGATAAATAACCTAGGTGATGCTTAGAAGTCAAAGGAGGTGAATATAGAGGCAGGAAGGGGATGATCCTGTCCATAGGGGTCTCCAACCTTTTTGGGTCAGTTGGGACTATTTGGAATTTTGAGACAATGTTATGGATGCTCTCACAAAATGGCTGCCACCATACCATTCATAAAATGGCTGCCATGGGTATGGCCATTCACAGATCACTCATTTCCCAGAAGTCAATCTAGGGAGACTAAAAGAAAAGTAACATGTCCAAGAACTACGCAAGGCAGAGGTACGGTCTGAGCTCCAAAACACAAAGCCACTTTTTTGAACCTAAATACAATGTTTTTGTTTTTTAAATTTTTAAAAATAAAATTGGAATCAGGAGTGGCAGGGATTTTAGTGGGCACCCTGGTGGAGATCCTAGCCACAGCAGAACTCCATCCTGCTTTTGCTAATGGATTTCTATCTTGCTTGGGAGGTACTAGTAATGCACACACATTAGAACTAATTGAGGTAATCAGGGTATATTCAGCATCCTGAAGTTCTATCTGTTGCTCTCAGGGAAAAGAGAAAAAGAATGTTCTGATTTCATTAGCTTTTAGAATGAGTGCTCGTCTTTGATTTAGAAAAGGCTACAGGCTTTGTGCTTTGCATCTCAATGTTCCTCCTGCCTGCTTAATCATTCAATTTCAGTCGTTTGCATGATGCCATATGTTCTTACAACTAAACAGTCTGGTTTGCCATTCAAACGAAGTGGCTATTAATATTTGAGGTGCTTGGGATTTGTGGTTTCTTTGCCACAAGAGCTGCTCCCTCGCCTTCCGTTCAACCCTCAGTATTGGCTGTAACCATTTAGGTTGCACTACTCTGATCAGAATATATTATTTTGTAAAACGGGGTTAATTAAGGTCACCAGTCAAACTTGTTGTGTCAGACAACAGAACCTGTTGATGATCCATCTGATTAATCACCTTTTTTGGAGTATCTGGTCCCAAACCAAATAGTATTTAAAAAACAACAACAACAACACAATCTTGAGTAGATTTAGATAAATTCTCAGTATTTCAATGAGACCCAGTTAGGTGGGGGGTTGGGGATAGAGTTTATTACTGTCTTGCTTACTGGTTGTTTAAACCGTGCACAGATGTCACACAGACGTCTGCCATGGCTTAAGTTCAGCCATGTTAATAAGTTCAGTTGGCTATGGCAATAATATATAGTATATAGCTGCATAGGCTGCAATACAAAGAGCTTTGTAACACAGGCCTGCATTTTATGCTTGTCAAGTGGCATCGTTAACTTTGTTATTTTCAGTGAACATGAATTCTCTTTTTCAAGAGTAGTTTGCCATACAACATGGAAGGCTGCTATTCAAGAACACAAGCCCAAAGCAGGCAAAGGGAGTCATAGGGTTCTTTGGAATCTAGGAAGCTGTCTGATAGTGAGTCAGACCATTGGCCCATCTAGTCCAGTATGGGCAACATTGACTGGCAGCAGCTCTCCAGGGTTTCAGGCAGGATTTGTTCCCAGCCCTATCTAGAGATGCTGGGGATCAAATCTACCTGAGACCTTCTGCATGCCAAGCAGATGCTGTGCTGCTGAGCTATGGCCCCTACCTTGAATCCTGGCCATAAAGTACAATACCATATGCAAACAAAGCATCTGGGACAGGGGTGTCCTAGGAGCAAATCATGTCTTCTGCAGGTCACATGCAACCAGATGTAACACACACATACACACCACACATTTGAAACCTCCTGCTGTAAAAATCATAACAGTGCTGCTGCCTGGGTTTTTCCTTGCTCTTAACAAGGGAATCCTTTTCTTATCTCTGATCTCTCAGCAGAAATTGAAGTTAAGGAATAGGTTTTCTTGCTAGAGTAGCAAGAGATACCCTTATGTGTGTGTATGTTTGTGGGAGAGAGAGAGAGAGAGAGAGAGAGAGAGAGAGAGAGAGAGAGAACATGTGAGCATATATATGGCTCCCCCTGATACAACTCTCAGGATCAAAAAGGTTGTGCATCCCTGATCTAGGATCATCATACATTATGATTTCTCCTTCCTACTCAGAAGTGCCTTTTTTCTGTAGGAAATGTGTGAAGTGACCAATAGTAGTCATGTGCATATTGCAAAGGCAACATTGCTTAGGGTTGAAATGAATGTTCACAATTGTTCTTCAAGAATCAGCAAGTTCTAATGCGGAAAAGGAGCGCTCAAAACCCTCACAGTAAGTTCCACTAGCTCTGACCTGTTTTCTCAAAATGAAACTTCACTCTCCGGATGAGCAACATTATAACTGACAATTGGAGAGCTCTGAAAGGAGAAAGAGCAGTGAGTGGTAGCTTTTGCAAGCCACCCTTGAAGAAATACACAAATTTGTTAAGACACAGGAGAATCAATCCTGGAATTCTCAACCGATCGGCATGATTGTGAGTTCCCACTTAGAAATCTGCAGGTATAAGCTGGACAAGAAGAAAGTTGTACAGCTCTTCTTGTTACAGGGTGACTTGGAGCCTTAAGGGTACAGTGATGAGATGCGCATTCTGAGTGGTACGTTCCAACAATTTAGTGTAATATCATGTTGGTGATATCATCGTGAAGCTTATCAAAGAGAGAGAGAGAGATGGTTATAGGCGAGAGCTGCAATAGTTATACAATGCAATGACGGAACAGCTTGAAGAAGAAAGTGGTTAAATGTTGGGGAATGTTTGTTTCCTATCCCTCCCTCAAGTGCAGCCTGATGGCTGACAGTTGAGGGAGAGGCAATGCCTAATGAAGCTGGCTTCACAGCAGAGCCCCACTCTCCTTCTCTGCCCCTGCTACAGCCTGATGGGATGGTGGTGGCTGGTTGGATGACTACTCCAGTTGGAGAACCAGCCTCTCCACTGGAAAAGCCTCTGTCCCACCCTAAAATTCTCTAGAGGTTCACTGCAATCAAATGTTGCATCTACACAGGCTTCCCAACCTCCCTACTAGTGCTATGCATACAACACCCTGCCACTATTCCAGTAGTTTTTCAGGAAAGGTCTAAGTATTTGCACCTTCACCCTGAAGAAGTGGCAATGCACATGTTGAATGATGGCTAGTTTATAAACATTTCCACAACAAACACTGAACTGCAGAGCTGGCAAATATTTGGGTGGAGGAAGGATTTGCCTAGTAAGCCTCTGCCTGCCTCCCATCAATCAGACAGCTTGATCCACAGTCTGAGAAGCAATTCTTTGTTTGCCTCCAACTCTTCCCAGCCACACTTACATTTTTGTTGAGGAAGGCTTGCTCTGGATTGGGGTGGGGAGGTATTCAAGGCACAGAGAAGATCACTTCCCAGGCCCCCAAAACCCAAGTTGCAGATCTCTGGAGTTTCCATTCCCTTCTCAGTGCCTCCAAGTGCTCACTATTGATTGATTGCTCATTTCATTGCCCACCTATCCTGCCTGTTGTGGCCACCTGTACTTCCACTCTTCCACCCCTAACATTAACTACCTCACTCCTATTTAGGCAGTGCAGAGTAGGCAAAAGAGGGAGGGAACTAATTCCAGAGCCAATCTAAGGTAAAGGGGGAATGCCTACTCAGCTCGTTTGCATCCAGTTAGCCTTGCATTGCACTCAGGGTATAGGGGTCGGTGCCAAGACAAGGTTAAATTGCCTAGGAGATATTATATAACCTCTGCCTTCCTGCCTCCTTATTGGCCAGAGCCACAAGCAGTGCCAGATCCAGGTTTTAGAGGAGCCTTGGGAAGACCCCGTCAATGATCCCCCTTGCTCAGTGAGTCTACCTTCTCACCACCAATGTCATTAGCTATTCTGCATCCTCTTATCATTCCTACCACTTACTCACTTGATAGGCAAAGAACTAGTGAGCAAGTACACAGTGGCATCTACTGCTCCTCCTTCTCACCACCACCATTGTCTAGGCCAGGGTGAACAAGCAGGTTGGAATGGTAAAGAGGAGGAGCAACTCCAGGAGGCTCTCGTCAGTGAGTCCCCCACAAGTGCCTGCTAATGCCTACCCATGGCCACAATGAAAGCATGCATCCAACCCTTGGGCTACTCCATACCTCTCCCCATGTCCATGAACAATGTTCCTCCAGGAGTAGTAGTATTTTCACCTCTTTCTGTCCTGTTGTCCATTTTGTTGAGGGAGCAGGAATTTCTCCTGAATGTAACACATGACTCTGGGATGAGATGGGATGAGACCATCATGTCATTTTCATGTTTGCCACTGTCCTGGGCAAATAAAAGCCTGTCGTACTCAATCCATGGACCACTCCTAATAAACAAAGTTATGTCTTCTTTTTGTGCCGTAGGAATAAATTCCCTTACGTATTTTAGTGGAAACATTTCCTGGCACACATGGAGACCCATCAGAAAAAGTGAAAGCATGGAGAACGATCAGTTTTCATAAGGTAGGGGATGGCTAGCACCAGAGGCTGGCAAACACTTTCATTTGTAATGTAGTGTAGGAAGGGGAGAGTTCTTCCTTGGGGAGGGAGCATTGTTTGAGTATTGGACACCTCTCACAGGTTAAGACAGTTTGGGCAATATGGTGCCCTTGGGAACCAATGTGCCCCCGAGGAGTCCTATCCCTCCTTTTTTAGTGGGCACTTCCTTGGTGCCCAGCAAGGTGCCCAAACCTTCCCAGAGTTTTTTTTAATTAACACATTTTCTTACCACCAGTTGGGTTGGTGTGAAATAGGTTTCAGTTGGGGCTGAAAACTCTGGGTTCAAAGGATTCATTTAATGTGTTGGGGCTCAGACCCCACCTCTACCTTGTACTTAGTCTTTTGACCAGGTGTCTTGTCCATTGCCACACATCCCATGACAGCCATTTTGTGGTGGTGCCCAAAACAATTTCTCAAAATGCCAAATGTGCCTGTGGTCCAAAAAGGTTGCTCATGCCTACCCGGGGTTAAAGTGCCCACCTGTGTGTATCTTGTCCAAAGGTTTTCCAAATCCTTGAGCCAGCATTGTCAGATCATATCTAGTGAAGCCTAAATCCATATTCACTGTGTGAGACTAACATTGTAAGGGTAAGTGGGTATTTCCATGAAATCAATGCTATAAGAGTACTCTGAATAATGCTAGTGATGACAAAACCAATGCGGAATAACAGGGTATCAGAGGATGCTTAATATAAACCATCTCTCGTCAGTTTGATTTTATTGCTTCTTTGCCTTTATACCATTAATTTATATGTCATTGGACTGTCAGCAATTATCAATGTCAGGAACTTGCAGGCAGCCCAGTGACATGCAATAAGGGCCTATTTTCAGTTACTCGAGTGTAAAATTTTGTCAACTTGTTTTTTTGTCCAATTAGCAGACTACTTCCACTTCAAAGCATTCCAGCAGCAAAATGGTCCTCCTTGCCCTTTTGTTCCTCAGACTGAATCTTTGGCTGATCAGCTTTCAAATAAAAGATTTTGGAAAGCCAGGTCACTTCTGATTGCATACCTACCGGCTTGGCAGAAACTGTTATGAAACGATGACAGCAGGTCTGGGTTGCCTTCTGAAAAGCATTTATGATTCTGTTCCAGCATTTAATGCAACTCTTCTACAGACAAAATAACACAACGTAGACATGATTAATTTGAATGAGTCCAATTTAATACAACATATACATCGTGGCCCATCTATACAACCTCAGGCTGTGGTTTGTCAAATTCCTATTAAATCTGTTGTGTTAAATAACACAATGTTTGAAGAGATTGCAACATTGATTATATAGAAGCCCCCACCCCCTTTTTATGGGTTTAAATGTTGCTGGCGGCTCAGTAGGTATAACTGTCTTTCTTCTGTGGGCACCTAGCAGAAGGAAGTGAGAAATTATTGTGATCAGAGAAACCTTTCTGAGCAATCAAAACCACTATTAAAGTTCCAATTACATCACTCAAAGAAGAATAGGTGATCGAGTTCCAGTCATAAATGTATTGGTTCCATAAAGGTTTGGAATCCATCAAATCAGACCCCTGTGTTTACCCAAGCTTCTCTAATAGAGGACTAGGGGCTTGAAGGCATCTATGTTGCCTCAGAGAAAAAGGAAATACAGAAGGGTGAAGGGAACAGAGTATTGATTGTAGTTTGCCATTACCTAGACATCAGCTTTGAAGTTGATATTTAATATCTTCATTCTAACCACTCATTGCATCCTTCATTGTTCCAGGGAGTTTGTCATCCCTCTAATATTTAGAAAGCCATCCATTGAAGCCCAGTCTGATTTCATGAATGAGTAGCTTACTTTTAGGAAAATGGGGGATGGATTATTTATTAACCCCAGCCAGGGATGTATAGATTTTGTTAAATTCATTCCATCTGTTTCTTGTGGATTGTCAGGCATCTTTCATTCTGCTGCCTGCTGCTTAATGGAATCTGATTTTTTATACAAGAATTTCATTTGTTTGCAAATGTGCATTTGCACTAATTTGCGCAAATCCACTCCCACCCCCAAAGTAAAAACAACAATTGGTCCGCAGAAACCACACAACTTGAAAAAAGCTGTTCTGCTGTGGAATCCATAGATCAGATTCATGGAAATCTAAATTCCTATAAATCTGTTGCAGATTTTTCCAATATCCCTAACACCAGTGCTTCTATTGGAGTCATGGGCAGTCTCTATATTTCCTCCCAGCTTCCTTTTCATGAAACATAAAGGCCCAATTCTCTAGACTCAACTTAGAAGGTGGGCTCTCCATTCCTTTTAGTTCCTCATGTTGTTCAAGTTTGGCAGGTAGGCTCACCCATCCTAGACGGGGTTTCAATTCTAGTGACAGAAGGAGAAATCAAATATTTGGCCTCTTGGTGCAATGAGAACTTCATAAAGAGATAAACCATGGAAATCTGGCAACTAAGCAGAGCTAATATGGCCTTTAAAATGAGAGGAAATTAAAGGGCAGCTTCAGACCTGCACAGTTTATAAACCACTCAGTCCAATACAGCCCATCAGCTTGTAACACACCAAGCCAAAGGTGGGTCATTGTGGCATATTATGAGCTTGACAGACACCCAGAGGTGTAGTCAGGGTAGGGCCAATGAATACACTGCCCAGCCAAGAGCATTGCTTTAACCCAGCCATGATTTTGGAGGGAAATTGTCCTTTTTTATTTGTGACATGGCCGCCTGCATTAAAAGAATGAGACCTTACTTTAAAAACAGAAGCAATTCTGGTTAAAAACATCTGATCCCTCAAAGTGATAGTAGTGCTCTAAACCCCACCCACTTGAACTCACTCAAGATTTTCCCCTGGGTTAGGGTGGATTTTTCAGGATTATAATCAGCCTTAAATTTGACTTACCACTGATAGAAAAAAATGATGTTTACCAATCTGATACTGGGGTCAAATGTACCTCAAGAAAACCATTCAAATAAAATACCTTGAAGAAGTTTTTAAGGAGAACACCATTTACAAGTGTGTTTTTTTAAGTGTTAATATCTTTATAGGTGGTGACAGCACAGGAGAAGAAATCTCATGTATGGAGGATTTCTCACCCTGCACTGCCACCACCTATAACAATAGTAGTAACATGTAGTAGTGACCAATTGCAAATGGTGTAATGCTTAGTAACTTCCGCTCCCCAGCACTACTACCTCCTATGGGGAAAGTGCTCCTTCACTGGGAAATCCCACCTATGCAGTTTCTTATTTTTAGCAAATGCTTCTATTTCAGGGCCTAAGAAATTTTCTGCCACTATAATTCAAAGTTCCATAAACTGACCTCTTTCTGCTGTCTTCAGTTTTCTGAGAATCCTTAAAAACCTTCCAGTAGCTAGGTGTAGCTTAGGCATGATATGGCCACCACCGGTAGAGAGAAGATGGACTATTAAAGGAGATAATTTTTATGGGGATATTTTGTACATAAAGGAATACTAATATTTACTTTGGGGGGTTCAAAAGGCTGCTTACTGACCGTTCTTAAGGACTCAAGAGACATTATTGCTACCACAAGCTTCTTAATGACTACTTTTACTTCAGACCAAATTTCCGGAACTGCTTCTCCACCAGCCAAATACACTCATAACCAGGTTGTGCTCTTGGGAACAGTCTTCCTCTCACTCCCAAAGCTCCTCCTGTTATGTTTCTGACTGCATGTCCCATTTATCTGTTTTTAATGCCTGTTTGTGCAACTTCCTTCTGGCAAGATCTTAGGGCAGCTTCCTGCCACAACACAGCCACCTGGTCCCTACTCCTGATTTTTACCAGCCATTTATGGTTATCCCACAGAGAAGGAATAGTTTAATATTCAGGTCTTAGCTATTCACTTTCTCATCAGCTTTTTCCTAGTCCTTCTATTATAACACCACACCATGGGGTTAGAAAATGAAATAACTTTTAAAAATTTCAATAACCTGAATTGCTTGAAATCACTTAGGCTGCCACCCTAAGTAGGAAATAAGGCCCACTGAGGACTGTGAGATAGGCTTATGTTGTAAGTAAAATTACTAGTAATTGTTTTAAGAAGAAGTAGGTTATACTTCATTGCCTAGAAAATGGTTATATTGGAAGACTCCCTTTTATTGGAACAAATCAATATTAATTCCATGAGTGTCTATCACAGATTGGCGTAAATGTTCAGAGCACATTTAGGGATTTAGCCTTATGCCTTCTTATTGATATTCATTCTGAGGCACATTTTGCACCAGGTAGCAAAAGACTGAGTGGACTAATAAGAATCATTAACTAAATCCCTATGTGTGAATGTGAAAACGTAGAGGTTGGGTAAAAAAAGTTATTGCACCATGCAGGGAATTAATTGAATAACTACTGTTACTTTCCACAGAAATTTCCCAACTAATTCCCAAATCAATGAGCTGAAAAGCAGTCCTCCATTGTGTGACGGGGAAAAAAAAGCCTTCAACCTATTAGCGCCACTAATTGCAAATATCCTGCTTTATTATTTTTCTCATAGGTGCACTCTCTAAATAGAAAGTGCACACTGATGTCAAACAGTTAATTCAGCAGAAAAGTGTTAATACTTTTATCCTGTTCTTGAAAAGTGATATGGGCCACATTATGATCAGCTTCATTCTGCCCATTGCCAGTCAGCCGTCTATCTTTGCTGTTGAGGGTTGTTCACAGCTCAGCCACAGCCTGCTGCATGTTATTGCTTACTGTCCCTCTTCGCAACTCTGGTTTACTCACTTTGCTCTGGTGTTGAACCCTAAGAATGTCTGTGACCACCTATCCCCTGCTCATTTGGCCATGTCCCTTCCCAAAGGGAAATATCATTTTAGGATGTTAAGATTAGTGTAACGAATTAATGATCTGAACCTGGGGCCATGTGGAAACAAAGCATACTATATAATAATTTGGTTGGGAGAGGATTCTTTCCCCTTCTTTAAGACAATTGGAAAATGGAATAATTTCCCCAAGCATTTGCTAAGGAGCATAATATGCATTTTGTGCCAGGGAATAGGATGTACTTACAATTAGGTGTCCCTGGTCAAGAAGAGGCACACTGAGATATAAAGTAGAAATTTGTATTAGGAAACCTTTGCTTGGAAAAAGAATTTAAGCTTTTGGGATTTTAAGAGACCTTTTGCTGGCAGAAAGTTGGGGGATTGTCTTCTCTTATAGGATCTACCTGAAAAGTTAAATGCTTCCATTCCGAGTAAATGAATGCAGCAAAAAAATACAACAAGAAAATCTGGCTCAATTTGTTACACTATCATACAAAGCCAGATCTGGAAGTAACTCAGTGAGATTAGCACACCTCAGGTGTTATCTTTGAACTATCAATTCGTAGAATTTTCTAGCACTGGAATTAGGTTAAGTCACTTTTTTTAAAAAAAAAGCATTAGAGACATTCATGGGATTTATTTCCAGTAAAACTTCTGGTTCATTAAGCACTTGTAGTTTGTACATTGTGCTCTTGAAAGGATGCTTCCCTTTGCTTCCCAAAAGCAGCTCTTCAACCTCATACACTCTTGAAGCTGCTTTTGAAATGACGTGGAATTTCAGTCTTAGCGTTGGGTGGGGATGCAGGGTAACTTTCTTGGGGACAGGGACATTAAAAGATGGGCATATAGTGGTTTTCCCATTACATATGCTTCTCTGGATCAAAGCCCATGTGCTGGGGATGTTGGGTGGCCATGTGCCCGCTCTCATACAGGACAGACCTCTATCTGAAGGGCTGCCAAAGGGCAGTCCTCTATTTGAAGTGCTGTCCAGTCCAGATCCAGTTTAAAGATAAAAACCCATCAGAATGAAGAAATGGGCTTTGGAAGTTTCCCATCAACAGCTCCTGGACAGCAGACTGAGTAAGGCTCACAGGTCACCTGAACACAGTCGTCCACATAATGGTGATATGTACAATATTTCTATTTAAATTATACTTATTCTTTCTGAATTTCCATCTATACATAGACATTAACATATGCAAATTTTATGCAAACTGTTGTCTTCTTTTGTGCTCTTTTTTTGGTGATGTATTTCCTCTTGTGAGAACAACAATTCATAAGTGGCCATGTAGATGGATGGGAAGACTTCAACACACACACACACACACACACACACACACTGTGCTTGCAGAATTCCCCACCGAAAAGGGCTGGCCACTGAATTTTAAAGAGAGCCATCTCCACGCATCACCACTTTCTGTCCATGAATGCTGCTTCCTTGATTGACATGTATAGGAGAACCATGTGCACATTAGAGTACACATAAAGCCCTGCATCAGAGCAGACCTTTAGGATCATGGCACTATGGCAGGGGTAATTCCCCCCCTTTCTTTTTAAGATGCAACTTTCTTGGGAAATACGCTGCTTATGGAAACTGAATACATTTAGTTTCATTTGGAATTTTGCCTGCTTACAGCTGTGTTAAAATATTGCATAAAAAGTATTTTTTTTCCATTTCATTTTGTTTCAGCCCCTTGCATACTTGTAATAAAAAAGTTTATAGTTATGATCATGATTCATTTTTCATCCTTGATTTCAGCACTTCTCTGATAATTCATAACAAGCCCCATTGCTGGTCTAGTGGCTACTTTAAATACAATTTGCTATTTTATTTATTTCTTTAATCAAGGTGTGCTGTACACATCCTGTTTATCAATCATGTAGGCCTACTGAGTTTTTATGGAATTCAGCTTTAATTTGAAGAAGCATATCTTAAGAGCCTGTCTAATAAGCATCCCTAAGTAAATGGTTGGGGAACGTGTGCATATAATAGACCAGTCCTATCAATGTGCTTTACCCTACTGTTGTACACAGTCTTTACTTAAGCTCCCAAACTGCCATACTGTGGGAATAAAAGCATCCCTCTCTCATAGTACTAAAACATTGAATCATCAGCGAAGGTGAATGGTAGGAGATTCGGGACAGACAAAAGGAAGTCCTTCACACAATGCATGGAATTTGCTACCACAAGATGTAGTGACAGCCACTAGCTTGGACAGCTTTAAGGGAAGATCAAACACATTCATGGAGGATAAGGCTATCAATGGCTACTATTTATTTATTTATTACATTTGTATACCACCCCATAGCCGAAGCTCTCTGGGCGGTTTACATAGGATTAAAAACAATTAAAAACAATATACAAAAATTAAAACAGCAAAAACATACAACATACACACAATCTGTACATTTAAAACCACTACAACACTCCAAAAAGCTACAAAAAAAAAAAAAACCAGGCTCCTCAGATATTGCCAAATGCCTGAGAGAAGAGGAAAGTCTTGACCTGGCGCCGAAAAGATAACAATGTTGGCGCCAGGCGGGCCTCGTCAGAGAGATCGTTCCACAATTGGGGGGGCACCACCACCTACTTCCCTCGGAGTAGGCACTCGGAGGAGGGCCTTAGTTGTTGAACGTAGTATTCGGGTAGGTTCATGTCGGAAAGGCGTTCCATCAGGTATTGTGGTCCCAAGCTGTGTAAGGCTTTATAGGTTAAAACCAACACCTTGAATCAGGCTCGGAAACATACAGGCAGCCAATGCAAGCAGGCCAGAGTAGGACTTATATGCTCGAACCTACTGGTTCCGGTTATCAATCTGGCCGCTGCATTTTGCACAAGCTGCAGCTTCCGAACCACCTTCAAAAGCAGCCCCACGTAGAGTGCATTGCAGTAATCTAACTTGGAGGTTACCAGAGCATGGGCAACTGAAGCCAGGTTATCCCTGTCCAGATAGGGATGTAGCTGGGCCACCAACCGAAGTTGGTAGAAGGCACTCCATGCCACTGAGGCCACCTGCGCCTCAAGTGACAGAGATGGTTCTAGGAGAACCCCCAAGCTATGAACCCGCTCCTTCAAGGGGAGTGCAACCCCATCCAGAACAGTTTGAACACTCTCCATCCGGTCAGCGGAACCACCCACTAACAGCATCTCAGTCTTGTCTGGATTGAGTTTCAGTTTATTAGCCTTCATCCAGTCCATTGTCGCAGCCAGGCACTGGTTCAGCACATCCACAGCCTCACCTGATGAAGATGAAAAGGAGAAATAGAACTGCGTGTCATCAGTGTACTGATGACAACGCACTCCAAAACTCTGGATGACTGCACTCAACGGTTTCATGTAGATGTTGAACAGCATGGGGGACAAGACTGACCCCTGCGGAACCCCATACTGGAGAATCCACAGGGCCAAGCAATGTCCCCCCAAGCACCACCTTCTGAAGCTGACCCGCCAAGTAGGAGCGGAACCACTGCAATGCAGTGCTTCCCACTCCCAACTCAGCCAGTCATCCCAGAAGGATACCATGGTCGATGGTATCGAAAGCTGCTGAGAGATCAAGGAGAATCAACAGAGTCACACTCCCCCTATCATTCTCCCGACATAGGTCATCATACAGGGCGACCAAGGCTGTTTCCGTACCAAAACCAGGCCTGAAACCCGACTGAAATGGATTCAGATAATCGGTCTCATCCAAGAGTGCCTGGAGCTGGCTCGCAACCACCCGCTCCAGGACCTTGCCTAGGAATGGAACATTTGCTACTGTCCTGTAGTTATTAAGATTTTCAGGGTCCTAAAGATTTCTTTAGGAGTGGTCTCACTGCCGCCTCTTTCAGGAGGACTGGGACTACTCCCTCTTGCAAAGAGGCATTAATCACTTCCCTGGCCCAGCCAGTTGTTCCATCCCTGCTAGCTTTTATTAGCCAAGAGGGACAATATCTAGTCATGATGGCTAGATATTACTTCCAGTATCAGAGGCAATACACTTCTGAATACCAGTTCAGAAACACAAGTGGAAGGGTTCTATTACCTTCATGCCCTGATTGTAGGCTTCCCACAGGGATTAGATTGACTACTGTAGAACAGAATCTCGACTAGTGTCTTCAATCTGGGGCTTGGTCCAGCACTAAACAGATCTGAAGGTACCAATGTGATTCAATTCCACTTGCATAAAAGAATGATGCTTTATTGATAAAAATGTGTGCAGATAGGATAAAAGCAAAGAAGCTTACCCACACCCTTAACTCTTAGTTCAGTTACCCCGGTGCCATCTCAAGAGCATGGTTATCTGAGCAGGTGGCCCTCAGATTAGAAGAGGTAACAAGCCAATCTGCTAGGATTTTATAGGGCTGGTCTCATCATCTGGTTCAAACTGTCATAAAACACACACACTGCCATCCATCCCTTTACCAAGGCCTTTCTGTCTTGGCAATAAAATAAGTTCCTAACAGCAGAACAAGCATTCTTATCAGCTAGGACATTCACACTGTGAAGAGCGACTACTGTGCATTGTTTAACTTTGTTAGTAGCATAAAGCATAAAGAATGACTTTCACTATATAGCTACGAGAACCAACTCTAACTTCATAAAAATTGCCAACTACTCTAGCAAATTAGTACACTTTTGCCACTAAACACTGCATATGACTCTGTGCAAATTCACACCTGACTCCTCGCCATTCTTCAGAAACCAAATACAAGTAGATAGACCTTTGGTCTGCTCCAGCAGGGCTCTTCTTATCTTTTTAGTTTCTTGTCCTACTGAGTGCAACTGCCAGGCATCTCCCCTGACAGTGGGCAAATACATCTTCCCTGCCCTTTCCCTGAAAGAGCTCCTAAACCACAGCTGTCCTCCAGGATTAGCAACACAACCAGTGGCAGTTCTTGCTTACACCAGTGCTGAGCTGGACTTGAATTTTCCACTTCATGCCACTACTATGACCCTTATGACCCTTTTGCAGATTTTCTGAGAATACATTCTGTATTGCAAAGTATGTTTAAACAATAAGCATAGGTTAGGAGAACAGAAGGGAAATCTGAGATACGTATCAGAAATTTTCACTTTTCAATAAACCTTCTTGGTCGAGGTTTATTTCCAAAAACTAATTTACTTGTGATTGGATCGAGGATCCACCTTCTTTGGATGGATGAGCTCCATTTATGGAAGATGCTTTGACTCCTCACCTCCTGCACCACAGCGTATCCATTCACCAAGGGGGCAGGCAGGGAAGTCCGCTTTGTCCAGCCCAGCTGCACACACCTAGATCTGGATCCAACCCATGATATCTAATATGATGAGTATAGGTGGTATACACACACATACACACACATACACACAGAGAGAGACAGAGACAGAGAGATTTTAATGGTTTTAGAACCAGAAGTGCAATGTCAAAAATAGACTTCTTATCGCATTTCACACATTCACATGTCTATGTGTTAAGAAGTAAAAGACATTGCATAAATATAAAAAAAATTAAAAACTAAGTTGCCACAAATTAGTGTGTGTGTGAATTCTGGGTAATATTTCTTGCTAATTTTAAGTAGATTGTTAGAGACAGATTATTGTTAATAAAATAGAGCACAAGAGCATCTATGTTCATACACCTGCTTGGGATTTGTGAATATTGATCCTAGAGTTTTATTTGTAACTATTGCCTCCCAGTTCCCCAAATTAATTTAAACAAGATATATCAAAGCCGCTGAATTTGAACATCTATATATTGCCATTATTTTTCTCCATATATTTAATTCCAATGAATTTATTCAGTGTATATGAAGGAAAAGCGAGACAACGTACCAGTGCATATGAAGAAAAGTAATCATACTCAACATCAGCAGAGGCTGGCAACTCCATTTTCAGTGGAGCTGTGAATCCATTCTGGGTTTCAATCAGAACCATCCAGAACTGTAAAGGAGCTGTCCAAGGCACTGAATCCTACCCCTAAAATGGTTTCAGCAGTTTGGCTATCTCCTTAGGGTTGTGGCTGATTTTGACTGAAACCCAGAATGGATTCACAGTCCCACCAAAATCCGAACTGCCAGCCTGCACTGTCAACTCCTAAGCCCTGAGAAATTAAATACTGGTCTCTCTTCCCCCCACCCCCCGGCTTGCTTAGCTGTGGAACCTATATGTTGCATGTCAGTGATTGATTATTCATGTACTCATACAAATCAGTTACCTGACTATGCTTTTTATCTCATTAATAAGAGAGAACACAAGTGGAGAAAATAAAGTTTTTATTACCAAATGAATAGCACGGCAGGGTACAATTTGATGAATAGAACATTTCATTTTACCACATGGACCTCTCTGACTGCAGCCCAGGAGTCTCCAGAGTAATTTAATGAACTGTGATGTTTGAACTGATGCCAGTTTGAATACTCAACATTTTAATCACACAGCAAAATAAGTTATAATTGAATAGCACTTGAAAATAGAAAGAAATATTGAGAGTGACATTAGAAAACCTAGTTGAACTGGACAAAAGTGCTGTTGTTAATATCCTGCTTATGGAAGGGGATACAACCATTACCTAGGCATCACATCACAGAAAGGTGAGACATGCTGAGTCACATCTACCCATTAAAAATAAACAGTAAAGTAAGAATAGTTTGAAATATAAGGGTGACACCCTAACCTTAAACTATTGTTGTTTGTGGATGGTATTGGTTGCCAGTTGTAAAATGGAATAGTATCTTCAGTTGCATGATAGTTTCAGTTGCATAGACCCTAGGGATGGGCAAACTCACCTCAGTCCACCTCATGGAGCACTGGCCGGAACCTAGGGTGACCAGATAAAATCCAGGTCAGGGCTCATGTACCTTTAACAGTTGTAGAGAAAAGGGAATTTCAGCCAGTGTCATTTGTATGCAATTAGTTCCTGGTGAAATTCCCTCTTCATCACAACAGTTAAAGTTGCAGGGGCCCTGCCTTCTTTTGTATATGGTCACTCTAGTATAATGCATGCACCTTTAACTATTGTGATGAAGAGAGAATTTCACCAGAAACTAATTGCATACAAATGACACAGATAAGAAATTCCCTTTTCTCTACAACTGTTAAAGTTACATGAGCCCTGACCTGGATTTTATCTGGTCACCCTACCAGAACCCCACCAGCCTCCCGCTCTCTCACTGAGCTGCCATTTTACATAAAAGTGGCAGCTTGACTTTTTACGTAAGGGCCAATTTTGCACAAATGGTGACTGCAAAGAGGCCATTTATGCAAAATTACAGGTGTAAATGTGGGCTGCTTTGATTGACCTCTCCTTTCCCACATTTTGATCTGTGGATGCCACGCCTCTGCTGAGCTCCAGGTGTTCGACTGCCTACCAAATCTGCAACAGGAAAGGTGCCCTGCTTGCCCAGCACTTCTTAGCTAAAAACTTGAGATTCCCTTGATGCCAAGAGCTGAAAATTCTCAAGGCGTAATACCCTAAAGAGGAGGTTTGATAATTTGAGTTCGAAAGATATGGCTCCAGTAGTTTTTTTATAAAAATATGTATTTTTAAATATCAAACGTTACAAAATTCCTAAAAATCAACAGATGAACAGATCTCCCCCCTCCCTCCCCCCTCCTCAGCCAGACAGAATTTCCATCCTGGATTCCAACGGGCAGCTGCATCCAACACTTTCAACATGCCTCTCCATGCCAGTATCCCATGTGAAGTGCTGTCCTGCTACAAAAAAAGTGTTGAATCAATCAACTTGGGGAGGGACCATAGTGGTGCAGCTAGGGTTGGACTTCAGAGCCAAGGACTGGTGTGCAACTTACCTGGCTTCTTACCTGGCGGGGCCATCCGTTGCGGACAGCCCCGGAAAGTAAGGCCCCCCCCCCGCTCCTTACCTGGCGAGGCGTCCTCCTCCTTCCGTTGCCAGCTCTAAACTACTGCGAACTAGGCCTCGCGGCCTAGTTTACAGTAGAGCACCAGGTGATGACATCATCACCTGGAGCTCTCCTGTAAACTAGGCTGTGAGGCCTATTTCGCAGTAGTTTAGAGCCAGCAATGGAAGGAGGAGGATGCCCCACCAGGTAAGCCCCCCCTCCGCTGTCTGCTTCCATCGATGGGTGCCCGCTGGTGGCCGCCAATGGAAGCGGTGGTGGGCGCCCGCCGATCCTCCGATTTTTTCCGAACCGGATCGGGTCCTTCCGGACCAGTTCAGGAAAGATCAGACGATCCAGAGGGGTGATCGGAAAACGGATAATTGTATCCGATTTCCCCTGGATTGGCTCCGGATCGTGGATCGGACCCGATCCGGTGCACACCCCTAATCAAGGACTGTGGGAAAAATGATTGGCATACCCTTCCCCGAACACTAAAATTGGAGGAGAACATAACATGGTCACAGACAGTGCTGTGGCAATTCGTAATTGGTTAGCTATGGATGTCAATATCAGTTATCAAAGCTACCCTACCCCATCACCCCTTGTTCCTTATTGGGAAGTTTTCACTTAGACACACCACTCACAAAAAATGGTCGAATAATTTAGGAGACATTAGAAGCTCTGATTGAGCGTGTCTCCACTCTGAAATGATTCTATTCGTTTAGAAGTGCCAAACTCTGCTCTGAAAGATCGAATGCACTGTGGATGTTCACGGTGATCAGATAATTCTGGGATGGAGCACACACTAGGGGTGTGCACGAACCCCCTGATCTGGATCCAGATCTGGAACTGTTAAATCTGGACCAGCTCGATCCAGATCTGTATGATCTGGACCCGGTCCGCTTCGAACCAGATCCAGATCTTGGGCCCAATCCGGATCAAGATCCAGAGATCCTCCTTTTCCCCATAGACTTACAAGTCTATGGGGAAAAGGACTCACCGCCCTCCCCCCACTCTTCCTGCTTACCTGTTGCTGTCCGCTGCTGACCACTGCCATCCCCCTCCCTCTCCACCCTCTCGCCACCCACCCGTCGCAATCCGCGCTGCCGTCCGCTGCCATCCGCTGTACTGAGAAGCAGGCCGAGGCCTGCTTCTCAGTATAGCAAGAGGCGGCTGGCGGTGGCGGTGACGAGGAGGAGGCAGCAGGCACGCAGGGAGAGTGGGGGAGAGCGGTGAGTCCAATGGACTCACCAATGGCCTGGCGATCTTGGGTGCCGGCTGCACAGCTGGCACCTAGGGACATGGCAGGGCAATGTGCCCCGGATCGGTCCGGATTACCCTGATTCGATCCGGAGCCAGGTGGTCTGGATCACCCTGATTCGATCCATATCCGGGACCTGGATTCAGATCTGTGGACAGCCCTAGTACACACCCCGAAGGAATAGTACTGTAAATAACAAACCCTCCATCTGTATTTTCAGGCCTTGTTTGTGTTAATATCTTTAGCTCCACCTGTTTTATAGCAAGTGCAGCCTGATTGGGTAGAGTGACCACATGACAGGAAAAACCTGTATTTGTCAGGATTTTTGGTAACAAATCTGGGAAGGGGGCGGATTTATGAAATTTGACGACAAATCCAGATTTTTCCCATCCTCCCCAGCCAAAGGACAGCTCTACTTTAATGAGAGTTAACAAAAATGCTTACAGTTCAGCCATTTTTAAAGATAAAGAGATGACACTTGGCACCATGATAGCTTTAAGGAAGAGCTTTAGCCATGCCAAATTTAAAGCAGATCCGTTTATCTATTGATTTTTAGGATTTTTTTTAAAGTTTGAGGTTTTAATATATATATATATATATATATATTAAAAAACTGTCATTTTTAATGATAAAGTAATGAATTTTGGCACCATGATAGATCTCAGGTAGGGCTTTATCCTTGCCAGGTTTGAAGCAGATCTGTTCATCTGTTGATTTTTAGGAATTTTGTAAAGTTTGAGATTTTAAAATACATATTTTTTTAAAAACTACTGGAGCCATATCCTTCGAACTCAAATTATCAAACCTCCTCTTTAGGGTATTACGCCTTGAGAATTTTCAGCTCTTGGCATCAAGGGAATCTCAAGTTTTTAGCTAAGAAGTGCTGGGCAAGCAGGGCACCTTTCCTGTTGCAGATTTGGTGGGCAGTCGGGCACCTGGAGCTCAGCAGAGGCGTGGCATCCACAGATCAAAATGTGGGAAAGGAGAGGCCAATCAAAGCAGCCCACAGGGCAAAACGGAACAGGTTAGGCCTCATCTTGAGTACTGCATCCAGTTCTGGGCACCACACTTCAAGAAGGATGCAGACAAGCTGGTTCAGAGGAGGGCAATGATGATGATCAGGGGTCTGGAAACAAAGCCCTATGAGGAGAGACTGAAAGAACTGGGCATTTTTAGCCTTGAGAAGAGTAGTCTGAGGGGAGACATGATAGCACTCTTCAAGTACTTGAAAGGTCACACAGAAGAGGGCCAGGATCTCTTCTCGATCGACCCAGAGTGCAGGACATAGAATAATGGGCTCAAGTTACAGGAATCCAGATTCTTGCTGGACACCAGGAAAAACTTCCTGGCTGTTAGAGCAGTACACCAATGGAACCAATTACCTGGGGAGATAGGAGGCTCTCCTGATTCAAGGTGCTGGTTCTAACCTATAAAGCCTTACACGGCTTGGGACCACAATACCTGATGGAACGCCTCTCCCGACACAAACCTACCCATACACTACGATCCACATCTAAGGTCTTCCTCCGGTTGCTTACTCCGAGGAAGCATGGAGGGTGGCAACAAGGGAGAGGGCCTTTTCAGTGGTGGCCCCCCAATTCTGGAATGATCTCCCCGACGAGGCTCACCTGGCGCCAACATTGTTATCTTTTCTGCACCAGGTCAAGACTTTCCTCTTCTCCCAGGCATTTAACAGCATATGTTGAGGGTTTTGTTGTGGTGGTGGTTTGACCCAGAATAATTGTTTTTAAATGATGTTGCATTTATAACCTGTCTTTATGCTTTTTATGGTTTTTAATTTTGTATATCAGTGGGGGGTTTTATGTTCAATATTTGTAATTTTTGTAAACCGCCCAGACAGCTTCAGCTATGGGGCGGTATATAAATGGAATAAATAAATTAATCATCATCATCATCATCATCATCATCCAACATTGCTGGTATGTAAGTGTGTAGATGTGTAGTTATGCACTTTAAATTACTATGTTTGAATTTCCCTTTTGTATTCTATGTATGGCAAACTTAGGTTTTGTCATCAAGAACACCCAAAGGCTTTTAGGCATGGAGTACAACTGGTGTAGAATATTATTGTGCTTTCTGTTTTCTGAAATTTCTACTGAGAGAGAGAGAATTGGAAATTTATCATGGAAACTAACAGTTCTGTTCCAAATAATTATCTCAATTTTGGTTCTTAGGACAGAAATAAAATCTGCTTCATCCAAATAAAATTAACTACACCTTTACAAATTATGCCTGCTCTATTGCACCATGGCAATTATTGATCTCTGTTTATAAACTGAATTGACATATCAGATTACAATCCTGCAAAGGAAAATTACCCCCAAAAGAAGATATACTATTTGAATGCTATTGTGACAGTGATTGGTTTCGCAGGACAAAAATTAAGTATCAATCAAATTGAGTCGAACCTCTACCAACTGAGATTTATTGCAGCATTACCATCAATATTTATTGCTGGTTTTTCATGTAGTGACTGATTACATTACACACTCATGCAGCTGCTGGGCATATGCAATACAATGTGATTGTTTTATGCCCATGCATATTCTCTCTTGTAAAAGGCTTGCATAATGCAGTAAGTAACTTAAGTGATTTTTAACAGTAAGCTTACCTCAGAGATCCATAAAAAAATAATATATCAGAAACTGTGTTTTATACATTTTAAAAATAGCCCTGTGGGCTCAATCTTTACTCATGAGGTAGTTCCATTATATCCATATTCATCCCTTCTGTTACTTATTTTCAATGGCTTCTCCATTTCGTTTTCCCGCTCTATCATTTGCTGTTGAATTATATGTGATTTCTGCCTGATGTGGCCAATCTAACACCCACTGAACTCAGCATATGGTAGGTCAGACTGGCCCCTCTGCCTGTGTCTGAATGTTGTGGAACATGCGGAAAGTTTAAAATTATAGTACTTGTATGGCTGTATAAACAGTTTAGAAAGGGCGAAAAGATTAAAGTGAAGAAAAGATTTTATTTTCAAGGTATTTGTGTGCATACAAGTAAAGTCATCAGCCCATGCTTCTTAACTTCCTGTTTGCAGTTATCTTATACATTTGGTAGGCATGCTTTCAGTTTGTCTTAAACATCTTGAATCTGCACTTTAAATTACTATGTTTGAATTTCCCATTTGCTTTCTATGTGTGGATCCATACTAAGCTAAGTGGTACTTAGTTTCCATTGAAATCAATGAGATTTAAGTCAGGTTAGTTAGTTAGTTAGTTAGTTAAACATATACCACATGATATCATAAGAAATACATAAAATGCAATATAAAAGCCAATATAAAAACAATAAAACAGGGAAAGCCTGAGCAAACAGGGGACTCTTCAAGAGATGTCTAAAGTTTGCCACACTTCCGTCTCCCAGCCACACATGGGAAAGCATTTGAGAAGGCCTGCTTGTATGACTAATGCCATTGATTTCAATGGGACCTAGGCTAGTCTGGAAACAGCCTAATGGTGATTTCTATATTAGAAGTTGAAATGTTTTTAAGCTTTTGGCCTATCTGAAATTAACATTATAGATGTTTTCTAGTGGCCACTCTCAAGAGGGCAGGGTTCATATCAAGTTACTCTTATGGTTATTGGTGAATGACAGTACACAGCTTAAAAGCTTTTAGCAAGAATTGGGGCATGTGTTGGCATCAAGTTACTGAATTTTCTAGGGACTACCATTAAAAATGGCAGTTTCCATGTGTTACATACTATATTAGAGAGTTGGTGCAGCATAGTAGTTAAAAGAGATTCAGCACTCCCATTTCACGTCCCCAGCAGGAGCACTCTTTTTTCCTTTCTTCTTATTACATTATTAATTTATCATTATTTAAATGAAAAGATAAACTGATTCCAGGATAGAAGTGTTAGGAAAGATTTTGAGAAAGATATAAAAGGAACGAGAAAGGAGAGGGGATGGAGTTGAGAGTTTAGACGGAGGATTTTCCAAGTTTAGAGTCCATAATAATAGTCAAACTGCTTGCCACCCATAACCATTCTCAATGATGTTATTCAGATTACTTCAAATTTGATCCTAGACTTTGGTATGTATTATTTACATTTCAACTTAAGTATCTATTTTTCTTCTTCAATGCATAGCACCTTTCCAAATTGCAAAACAGATCACTCTTTCCGCCCCCCTATTGTCCTATTCCAGGTGGTTCCTCAGATTTTTCATTGCCACAAAATTGTTCCTCTTGGAGCCAATGATGCATGCCTAATCCTTTTCAAGGACCTACATATCACATATATAGCTCAGAATGGCTGTGAGTGCTGTTATTTCTAGACATTACTTTTCATTGTTCTTCATAGCTCATTCCAAATTGTGCAAAGCTACTGACAAGTAGTGCTGTGCCAAAAAAAAATCTTCCATATATTTTTGATTATTCTCATTCAGTCTGAGAGAAAAGAAACTGCTTTTGAAAAGAAATTCAAAGGAGAAGAAAATTTCAGAGAATTCTCATTGGTTGGGGCCAAGTTCTTGTTCGTACCTTCTTTATGAGGTGGCCAAAAACATGTTTCTGGCAATCTGTAGAAAGAAGCTATGCTACAACCATTGCTAGTGGTGAGCAATGTCTGGAGAATGTCTCCTTCCCCTGGAGAAGTTCAGTGAATTAATCTGCCCACAAATTAGATAAGAGAATTTTGCGAGGCCGTTTCCACCTGTCCAGATAAAGCAGAGTGCAAACAAGTCAAGAGAGTGCAAATCTCTTGAGCAAGTAGTAAACAGACAGGCAGAATTCAGGCAAGATTAAAATTCCTGAAAACAAGGGAGGTCAGCAGTAGGTCTTTCAGGACCAAGACAGAGCCCAGGGAGCAGACTACTTGGAAGCAGTCTCAGTTGAGCTCATCTGCGTTCCCCAAGCCTGGTTGAAGTTCTCAGGCTCCATCCCTTTGCTGAGGAGTGCACAGCCTTATGAGGCCTGGAGCCTAAAACTTCATCATCCCTCCATGAGCTCATGCTAGACACACTACTTGCATTGGTACACTGTCTTGACGGAGTGCTAGACTCTTGGAGGTGGGAATGCTGCCCTTGATGGAGATGGGGTTGAGGTTTGCAGCCCCCAAGGGTCCAGGCTGAGGACTTTCAACCTCTGGTGGTGCTTTGGACCAGTGGCTCCTGAGTCAGGTCCAGTGGCATCTCATTTTCTATGTCTGGATCACTGTTGGACTTCAGGACCATGAAGCCAAAGCCCATGATATGACTGTTAAATTTATTTTGTCGTAAAAGGGAGTAGATGCTTCTGGCCTCAATTGGCTTGTAAGTAAAGGCACCTGTGTGTGGCTTCTGGTTTACTAATATTAGTGTGGTTTTCTAATATCTAAACTAGGTGGTTACACCCTGAGGTGCAAATATAGAGACCAATGTCATTGATTAATTCAGTTGCCAAAACAATAGTTGAAGTTTTAGATATAAATAGTTTTAGCAACTGTATCCCAATTGGGCTGGATTTGTGAAGGTTGGATTGTCATGGGTTGGACCATATTTGTAGCTTGATACATTTATTTGCATCTATGTCAGACAGTGGATGATATGTTACTTGATAAGGGAAAAAGAGAGCCCACCCATCCATCCATCCCCACCTGGTGAATGGACGTATGTTCAGCTCTTATTATGTTAGGGACTCCATTCCTATATTTTTATTTTGAAAATTTTAAAATGGTATAATAAAAAAAGAAAAAAGATAAGAAAAACAGAAAGGATGAAGAACATACCAAGTCCAAATATCCCAAAATATGTCAAATGCAATACAATACTGAATGACAAAGTAAACAAAATGACAACCAAAAATAGGGTATAATAGTATTATGCATTATTTCTTAGCAGATGCCTAACCATACTACAGACTGTATTTGTGTTTTAACATTATTGTGTTTGTATCTATTATTTCAATATAATTTCCAGCGAGAAATAAATCTGTTAATTGTTTTTATAAATTCAGGTTTGACATGTACAGCAGCTGTATTTTTTTCTAAGATTATAACATTCCATATTTTGTGAGCTATTCTAGCAAAGCAAATATCTTAGTTTTCCACTCCATTTGCCATTGCCTTGTGAAGTAAGGAGAGTATAGGGGGCATTTCCCTCTACATGGACAAAGCTCTTCTCACATTGAAAGACCCAAAATACTCAATTCCAAAATGGCTTCTAGTACTGGAATTCTTTTACATGCTCTCTGAATATTGTATTAATTAAAATAAATGTTTCAACCCTGAACGATATGACAATACAGCAGTTAGGATGGGCTCACTGGTGATGATAAGAATATATACAAGAATATCTGATTGTACAATTTTATCTGTGGAGGCTAAATACATTTATTAAAACAACAGAGGAAAGTATAAAATTATTGTGCTGTAATGTCCTACAATATCAGAAGTAACCAGTGGCAAGTAAAACCAAAATCAAACATATTTTGACACAAAGTCTTCATCAGTGGACTGTCACGTGAAAAATGGCCTAGTATCCTGTCAGGGTAGCCTCTTGAGTGATCCCATAAAATAGAGCCTGGCACATATATCCTTCCTAACAATTTACATAGGAAGCAGCTGTTTGGTTACTTTGCTCCTCCTCCTTGGATTTACATCTGAAATTAATTCAGCGAAAGATAGTGCAGAGAGTATATTGGCTTCCTTAAAGATTTGCTAAGATAGGGGTAGATCACCAAACATATTGCTAGAAAAGCAATGCATGTGTTACAGAATCACCCTAGAAATTATATGCCAACACATTGGGCTATACCTATCATAGTGATCCAGTACTCTTAAGGGTGCTGCTAACAGCCCAATGATTTGTATTAATGGCCTGAAAGTCAAGAATTTCTCCAGACATGAATAAGTGGCAGCAGTATATGCTCAACATAGCAGTACATGAGAAGTTAGAAGTTAATGTGCCATAGATGTGTGTACCCAGGCACCTTGGAAAAATGTGGAGCGAATACCTCAAAGTACATGAGGATATATTGTTAGAGGAAAAAGAATTTACTAATATCACTCTGTACTTCATCTCTTCTCTTATTTGTTCTTTGTTTTCTCATGTTTATAATTTTAGGGTTTGAGTAGAGAGGGAGATCAATAGGAGGTGCAGCCTGTGTGCTGCAAGGAAGGAGTTGATGGGATATCAATTGCAATGTACATTTTAAACAGGGAGGAGAGAAGATGTCAGTGCATTAAAAAGTAATGACTTTATTTGGATATACTAACTCCGGCTCTTCTGCAAAGAGGTCATTATTTCATTTTAAAAAATTTACCACCCAGAAACTCATCATCTGATGCTAATAATTGATCTACAGGGAATATACCCTTTGGTGGCCAAAAACGACATTACAACACCTTGTGATTTTAGGCATCCACATCATCAGAGATGTGGAGAACATCTGCCAGGTTCATCATCCCCACGGCATTGCTCTTCTACTTGGGAAGCTTCCTTCTACCAATGTGAAAATGAGAGAGAGGTAATTCCCTTCAGCAGGTTATTTTCTCTCCTGCCATATTTCCCTCAGTCTGATGTCTAGAGTGTGTGTTTATGATGTTCATAAAAACTGGACTTATGGAGAGAGCTGATGTTCTACATAAAGGCTTGGTTTGCACGTAACACTAAGCCATGGAGTGGTTTGTTGAAATCAGGTGTGTCCAGCCCAGAGCAGAAAGTGAGATTGAGGAGGGAAACATAGGCCCTTCCTACACCTCCTGATGTTCTGGGAGGGGGGGAGTCTCTCACTATGTCCCGATCGTGAGAGCCTCCCACAGTGTACACACACAGCGTGTGATATCCCGGGTGGAAGTAGAAATGTTGTGGCCGCCATTTGGGGTTTGGTTTTATTTTGAAGCAGCAGGGCCAGTCACAGAAGAGCAAAGCCCCACTCCATTGAGAAAGATAGGTAAAAACAGTGGCTAGTCAGTTTTATTTATTTATTTACTTATTCTTGCATTTATATCCCACCTTTTTTTCTCCTCTTCTCCATTTTATCCTCACAACAATCCTGTGAGGTAGGATGGGCTTGAGAGGGAAATCTGAACCTAACTGACTCCATTTTGTATGTCCTCTTCTCATGATTTTATGCTCCCCTTTTCTGTCTCTTCTTGTAAGTCACAAGACAGCTTCTGTGCTGATGCAGACCACAGACCATGTGACCTGGCCTAGCTGAGCCTAAAACATGCCATAAAAGGACACCTGCCTGCAAGACCGTTAGGTTGCGCGCGCATCATCCTGTTGTGTGACGTGACATGCATGTTTCCTGCTTGTTTGAACTGTATAACTAGTTGCTTCACCCATTAGGGGGGGCCAGTCTGTGGAGTTATCCCGGGCTGTCCTTGCTAGCAATAAAGGCTATCTGTTTGAACCTGTAACTTTGGATTGGACTCCGATTATTTGCTGTAACATTTTGGTGCATTGGCCGGGAAACATCCCTCACTGGGAGACCCGCCTGATAGTCGGAGAACCGTACCAGGGAGATTTCCCCCGCTTCCGCTTGGTTCCCCGCGGCCCCCAGCCGGCCGTGGTCCTCCTTGGGAGCGCGCCTCCAGCCTTTAGCTGGTGCCCATTCAGGTACTGTGGCAGGTGTGGGGACAGTGCGGAACAAAACCGGACCGAGCGGAAGTTCAGTGCAGATACCCTTCTGCCCAGCGCTGGGACATCTGAACCAGGCAAGTATAAGGGGAAGCTTCCTATTCTGTTCTGTATCAGCCGACTCAGTAGAGTCGAAGGAGGGCTTGATCAACCCTCGTATCTGTAAACGCGCGTTCTGTCTGTACTGACCGACTCAGTAGAGTCGAAGGGGGAGCCTGATCATCTCCCCGTAACGGTAAACTGTTTCTGTTTCTCTGAACTGGGAGGTCTGGGAGGACGGGTGTCGTCCTGGATGTCTGATGTGTGCATGACTGCTTGGTTCCCATCGCTGACCGTTGGAACTTCCGGCAGCCTGGGCTGGCAGTGAAGAAACTGTGTCCCTCTGTGTCAGCCGTCTGGCTCCCCCAGCTCCTATAGCCAGACGGTTCCCTGTCAATCTGATTGCCCTTCTGTGTACTGTCTGTCTGGTGAATCATATTGTGATTTAGACAGGAAAGGATGGGGGGAGGTTCTTCAACCCCACTGAATCTTATGATTAAACATTTTAGTGAAGTCTTTGACTTGACCAAGTGTAATGTAAATGATATAGAAGCTAAATGTTATTGAGACTGGCCAGCCCTAGGCCCCCTAGTAGATTGCCCCCCCCAAGGTATTTTTTTTTTAGCCCTATATTTCCCGAGTTTACAACCTGGCCATAATAGAGGGGGGGGGGCCTCAGCCCAGAAGACATCCCATATACAGAGGGATGGCTAAGAGTAGCTAAACATCCCCCTCCGTGAACTGAAGAAAGTTGGCAGAAAATGCAGCCCTCATCCTGATGAATCAAGCCAAGAAAGAGAGAAAAACTAAACCCAAGACAAGCTGCCAGGAGCCCACAGCCCCAGAAAAAAGTTGTTAACATGATTGAAGGCGTTGTACCCATTGACAACTGAATAGATGATCTACCTCCACCCTACGTGTCCCAGACTGCGCCCCACTGCCACCTCCTGATGTCCCAGACGTCCCTAGGTCCGGACCAGAGATCCTGGCTCCCTCTCCGATGTCCCAAGACACCACTGCCCAGCCGTCAACCGCCACCTCTGCACCTGAACACCCCACTTTTGCCTGATGTGAGAGTTAAGAAACTGACCCGCCTACTAGAACCAACCAATCCCGAAAATTCCGGACCCCGCCACTTCGGACGGCTCCACCTCAGAAATTTGGCTGCTAACACAGGCACCGAGACAAGAATTTTCCCTGTCCGTGAGAATCCCACCATTGTTCCTGCCGTCACCGACCCTGCCACGAATGTGTCCACGTACCAGACCTACGTCCCCTCCCCTACTGAACTCCAGAACTGAATTCCTGAATTCCCGAACTGAACTGCCTGAATTGAACTGAGCTCTTGAACTCCTGAATTGAATTGAACTGAACTCCTGAACTGGAAGAACCACGGACCCTCCTATGAAGAAGAGCCTAAGAAGTTTGTAGACATGATTGAGGATGTAAAATGACCATAAGCCAACCTGGACTGACATTCAACAACTCATGGGTTATCTCCTGACAACTGAACAGAGACTACAGACCCAGGCTAATCTCGAAAATGCAGCCACAGAACGGGGCCAGAGAGAAGGCATCCCCGACCCCAACCAGAGCAACACCGCCTATGCCCCAAGATTAGACCCTCGATGGAACATACAGACTACAGAAGGACGCAGACATCAGCGTGATTACCACCAAGTATTTATTAATGCCATCAAGAAAGGCAGGCGTGCAATGATGAACATGCAGAAAATCCATGAGATTCCAGCCGAACCCAAGCCATCAACTGCGTACCACAGCCCAACAGCGAAAAAGAACTCAGAGTTTCCTCGGCATGGCCGGCTATTGTTGCATCTGAATCCTGAATCATGCAGCCTTAAAACAGCCCCTCTATGAACTCCTGAAAACGAACCTACCTGAGTCAGCCCCGCTCGAGTGGACAACAGAAGCCACCCACAGCCTCCGAGACCTGAAGATTGCTCTTACCAGACCCCCAGCCCTAGGACTGCCTGATATCAGCAAGCCCTTTCACTTGGATGTAGATGAAAGAAAAGGAACTGCTGTCGGAGTCCTAACTCAGCACATAAGCTCCTGGAACCGCCCTGTTGCTTACCTAAGTAAGAACACCGATCCTGTCAGTTGCGGATGGCCCGGCTGTCTCTGCTACGTTGCTGCTGCATGCCTGCTAAAGCGCTGCTTGAAACTCAGGGGCCTAGATGAATGACCAATTCACGACTCGCAAAGTGCCGTGCCTTGCTGTGTGAAAATCCAAATGTACATGTGAAAGACTGTGCCACTTTGAACCCTGCCACCTTAAATGTTTCTGCCTGCATGATTGCCAGAAGATTATAGAAACCGTGCATTCCAGTCAACCTGATTTTAAAGACACTTCAATTCTTAGAAGCGTCGCCTTGTTTACAGAATGGACAAAGAAGAAGCAGTTTTGTCATACCTGATTGTCCAAGTCCGAGAGCGAGGATTCTTGACTGCTGAGAAAAACCCATTCTACAGTAGAAGCTCCTCCAAGTTGTTTGAAAACCAGAGCTGTTACCTACTGCAGAGCGAGATCAAAAAGAAACTGCAGCTTCCTGTCAGCGTATCACACTGAAACCACATCCTTTCACCAGAAATGTGCCTTAAGCACTGAAGAAGCTGGCCAGCCTCTGCACAGACATCTCTAGAAGATGTATAAGAACAACCCAAGAAAAGGCCCAGTCTCATTGCCTGGTCAAATACTGAGAGGCAGCCGTCCCTTCAATTAGATTTCACACACATGCCACCAGCTGCTGGTTACAAGCTCCTCCTAGTAGCGCCGTCTGCACTTTCTCTGGATGAGTAGAAGCCTGGCCTGCAAAAGCAGAAGTTCAAAAGAAGTGACAAAGCACTTATTAGATGTCCAGGCAGATAAACAGTGACAACAGAGCAGCTTTTCAAGCAGAAGTCCCTTGCTGTCCGTGGCCCTGTTCCACATGCGTTGTACATCAAGAACCAATAGACTGACCCCTTATGAACTGGTTTAATAAGCCTGGAGACCAAGTATATGTCAAAAGTTATAAAGAAAATCTTTTAAGAAAACTTGAGATGGCCCCTCTCTATTCCTACTGCCTTGAAAGTTAAAGGAAACCCCGTCTGGATCCATTCGAGCCATGTAAAAGCTGCAGCAGTAGACCGATGGCAGGTTACCAAGCAACACCAATTGAAAATGACGCTGAAGAGACTGGGGGCGCTGCATCCCTTCCCATCCCGGATAGAGGAAGCGGACACCGCCCGAAGATTCCTGAAAGATTTTTAGTATTAACACTCCTATTAATCCTTGCCCCTGCCTCAAGTGATGTCACTCCCTGTCAGTCATGTATTAAAAACTGTTAAATTCAGAATAGGCTCCAGTGTAAGGGCAAAGTGCAATTATGCACTTTCCAGAACATCACTTACTCCGCTTGCATACAGGACAGTGCCATTACCTGTTTCAACCCGAAGGAGGCACCTGCCCAATGGAGTCTCGAGGTCAGAGACTCCAATGGACAGGGAACAGTACCACAATGAATGTCCCTATTAGAATTATGTATAATAGGCCACGTGAGAAAAAGAACACAGGGGAATCCACATGCCCGCCTCACCAAAGTTCCAGTTTTAAGTCCCTGCACCGCCCAGAGAAATTTTCACCCTTGCTGAGGCTGTTGCAAACTCCCTCAATGTCAGTAACTGTTATGTATGCAGAGGTACCCAATTAGGAAACCAGTGGCCATGGGAAGCAGTGGTGCCTCCAACGCATACACCCATCAGCCCCTAGGATTGAAGAAACCCCCTGTCAGTCACTCACCACCCTGAATGGCTCTGAAGTATCCTGCTGGCCAAACCAGTCCCGAATAAACACCACCCAAAGCCAGAGCTCTAATTGGCCGGCCCCCAGGGGATTGTACTGAATCTGTGGACAGTACGCTTATTCTGAATTCCCTGAGCCCTGGGCACGCACTTGCACCCTAGGTGGGATCCGCCCCTCTTTCTTTCTGGTTCCCTTGTCAGAAGGTGTGCGCCTGGGCCACCCAGCGTACAACAAATGCAGTATATCCCCAAATGTTGAAATTGGGGACTGGAAAGATGATGAGTGGCCCCCTGAGAGGATTGTTCAGTATTATGGCCCTGCCATTTGGGCACAAGATGGTTCCTGGGGGTACAGAACCCCTGTTTACATGCTTAATAGAATTATACGCTTGCAAGCAGTGCTAGAATTAATAACCAATGAAACTGCAAGAGCATTGAATGTCCTATCCAAAAACCCAGACCCAACTGCGAAATGCTGTGTATCAGAATCGCTTAGCTCTTGATTATTTGCTTGCCACTGAAGGCGGTGTGTGTGGGAAGTTTAACCTCACTAACTGTTGTCTGCATATTGATGACAATTGGAAAGTTATTGAAGAGATCACCAGTAAAATGACTAAGCTTGCTCATGTTCCCGTGCAAATTTGAGTGGGCCCAAGGGCTGGGTTCCTGGTTTACATGGGTAGGGGAGCTGAAAGGGATTATAGCGATAGTAATTGTAGGACTCCTTTTGCCCTGTTTAATGCCTCTATTGTTACAGAGCTTCCGTGGAATGGTGGAACAGATAGCAGACCGGCGCACAGCTGTCTACCTAATGGCCTTGCGCGATTACCGCCCTGTACCTATAGCAGATGAAGATAGTGAGACTCCTTAGTAAATAACTAAAAGAGTCTCAGAGGGGGGAATGAGAGGGAAATCTGAACCTAACTGACTCCATTTTGTATGTCCTCTTCTCATGATTTTATGCTCCCCTTTTCTGTCTCTTCTTGTAAGTCACAAGACAGCTTCTGTGCTGATGCAGACCACAGACCATGTGACCTGGCCTAGCTGAGCCTAAAACATGCCATAAAAGGACACCTGCCTGCAAGACCGTTAGGTTGCGCGCGCATCATCCTGTTGTGTGACGTGACATGCATGTTTCCTGCTTGTTTGAACTGTATAACTAGTTGCTTCACCCATTAGGGGGGGCCAGTCTGTGGAGTTATCCCGGGCTGTCCTTGCTAGCAATAAAGGCTATCTGTTTGAACCTGTAACTTTGGATTGGACTCCGATTATTTGCTGTAACAGGCTGAGAGTGTGACGGGCCCAAAGTCACTCAGGGTTTTCCATGGCTGAGTGGGGACTAGAACCTGGATCTACTGGCTCCCAGTCCAACACTTTAGCCACTACACCACACTGGCAGTTGAATTAAGGAAGGCTTCTTGAAATAGAGTTGTTTTCAGGAGGTGCTGGAAGCAGTTTAGTGTTGACACTTGCCTGACCTCCAGGGGCAGGGAGTTCCAAAGAGAAGGGACCACCACACTAAAGGCTCTTCCTCGTGGATTTCAAATGGGCCATAGGTCCATGTGGAACCAGGAGCATGCCTTCCAATGACCTCAGTAACTGGGCAGGTTGGTCAGGGAGGAGGCGTTCTCTCAGGTATCCTTGTCCCAACCTTACTTACAGATAGTTTTAAAAAAAACCTTCAAGAGGTAATGCTATTTTGGGAATGGCAACAGTAATGCTCTGAGGAGGTCCTCTTGCCAGTGGTTGAACAGAAGCCATTTCTAATGCTACATTCATTTTGTTCATTTATACTCATTTATTTTCATTTAAACTGCTTGTGTCCATGGTTTCAAGCCCTGTGGGGAGAAATGTGTTGGGTATGTAGGCATTGCTACGAATTATTTGGTTCCCATAGCACAGTCTTAGGCATGCTTCCTCAGTAATATTCCCACACAAATGTGTTTAGAATTTGAAGCCTCAGTGTATTCTGACTTTAACTGTGAACATCTAGTCTCATAAGAGTGAGAGATTTGCAATAAAACCACTCATTTATGCAAGTATTTGTATGATTGTGACCTAGATTGGTGGCATTTTGTTTGCCAATATACTTAGAAAGGGCGAGGAGAATTGCATGAATTCCTCCCACCCCACCCATACTTCTGTATTTATGGCAATTTGAAGATACAGCTACTTTTAAAATTATTTTTACATTAAAAGGTGTGATATTCATATTTTAATTTAATTCATATTTTATATCTAGAGAAACTAACAAAACAATAAATGTTTCCAAATTCCAAATCTTTTTTTTCCAGATAGGTATTTTCGTTTCTGTGCTTTGTTATGAAAAGCCATTAAAATTTAATAGGAAGAATCTAGGCTAAATATGCATTCAGATATATTATTTACAAACTGTTATGATATGTAGATGTTTTACTTGACATTTTAAAATATGATCTGTTTAATGCTGTAATGTCTGTAATAGATCACCGTGATGTTCTACTGTTTGTGGTTGTAAATCTATTGCAAAGTTTATTATTCGTGATATGTGTATGTTTATATCTTTAAAAAAGGTTAAGAACAATAACAGGTAAAGTAAATAACTAGGCCAAAATGTACTTACTGTTTGTGGTTATAGGTCTTGGTAAGTATAGAGTGATTGGCTGGTTGTGGGAGAGTGCCTGGATTGGCTGGCTGTGTGCCCGAATGGAAGATGAGTGTTGATTGACTGGTTGGTTGGTGTGCCTGGATTAGCTGGCTGTGTAAGAGTGGGAGGAGCTAGAGAGCGAGTGGAGTGTATATATATGTCTGATAGAGAGAACTGACAGGGTTGATTGGGGGGAGATTTGAGGGGGATTTTTGAGAGAGACGTTGAAAGGGAATTGAGAGTATTGAGGGAGAGAGTCTGAAGCAGGATTATTAGATGAGAGGAGTGTTTGATTGAGAGATTGAGATAAAATTTTAGAGCATAGATTAAATGAAGAACAGTTTATACACGTATAAGAGTTCTGACTGAAACCAATAAGCATTGAAACCTTGTAACCGATACACAATTGAACTGAAGTAACCATTAGACTTGTTGACACACAATTTCCTATTAATAAATTCTTGTTAATTCACTCTCCTGGTGTGGTCTGTGGGTGTACCTGAGAAGGTACTGGTGGCAGCAGAACAAAGAAGTTATCTGGAGCCCAGGTTGCTGGGCTGTGGGGCTGTGAGGCCTAAATAGTAAAGGCAAGACAGGGGCAGCAGCAACAAGTGGTTGAGGATAACCTCACAATCACCTTCTCTGGATTGTTGTTAAAATAAGAAACTAACAAAAATGGAAGGAATGGTGTTATTCTGAAAACCCCCAAACAATTGTTTTATTGTTGGAGTCACTGTAAAGAGCTTACATAGTGTATGGATTTACTTAGTGTGTGACTTTGATGAAAAATGTCATGTGAAGTGTGTTCATGTTTAACTTATTTACCATTGCAGAATTTTCACCACATGTATAAGACTTTAAAAACACCACGCTGGGTTGGTCAAAGAGCCCATTATCATGCCTCTATTGCATGCTTTGGATGAAATTTTTAAGTTGCCACAGAGGATTTAACACCCCGCTCCTGATTATATTCTTTGGATGTATTTCCCACTGATTTCAGTGCAATGCACTCCACAGTAACATGCTGAGGATTGGAGTATAGGTCCAAGACATCATGAGGAACAATGAATACTTGAAAAGCAGAGAGGGAATATCATGCCAAGAACTGTGCCATCTTATGCAAGGAGAGGTCGTATTTTGGGTTTTATTTTCCACTTATGACATCAGATCATAACAAAGTCAAAATCCCACAGATATAAACAAACAATGTATATTAAAATGTGGTGGCAATAAATTCCCAATCTGAAGACCTATCCATGATGGGGTGTCGCTCTTGAGAATTTCTCTCAAAGTTAAATGAAAGACTGAGGTCCCCTCTACAAGGATTCGCTTTTGCGCCTGGTTAGGCGATTATGCACATAATCGCTGAAGCGCATTTACGCCTATTACCTCTGCACGAGAGGTGGCGAGAGGCGGCGAAGCGCATTAAGGGATGACCAAAATGCGCTTTACAAGTAGTTAATGTGCATAAGCGCTTGTTCACATAGGCAAAATGCGCTTTAACGGCCGGAGCAAAATAAAACTCGCTGTTTAACGCGCATTCAATAATGCACATAATCGGAGAGATAACACGCCTCTACGCCCAATTTGCGCTCCGTTCTTGTAGAGGTAAATTTTTTAAAGCGCCTTGAAAGAGCATTAAACCTCTCTTGTAGAGGCAGCCTAATAGACATGAAGGATGATGTGAGAAGTATGTTTAAAATTAGATGGAGAGCTCTGGCACAGGGGTTGCCAAGCCTGAATTCCCAGTTGTTGTTGGTTTATAATACCCATCATCCCTAGCCAGCATGATCAAAGGTTAAGGATGAAGGAGTTGTAATCCAACAATATCTGAGGACCTACAGTTGAGAACTACTGTTCTGCCTCACACCTAGTTCTCTGACACAAAGAAATATAATAGATTGGATTCAAAGGTCCCAGTTGCAGTGGAATATGCAATTCATTAACACCATCGTCCACTGTACTGTGCAGGTTGCTGATTCTTAAATTGACAGCTTGAAAGGGCTGATTCCTGCTGTCCACTTTATGTGGGTGACTCCATTCTGGCTCCAAGCATCAGTTCTGTGCTCTTCATGGCCAACACACTTCAAAGTGCTTCAAGCAGACTCTCTACGGTGAAGCTATTTAGTGGCCAGGGATCTACTTGCCCTGAAATGTTAGAAGGGGTAATGAAATACATATTTAAAAACTATAATTGAATAGAAAGCCTTATATGCTCTGAAAACAAACAATTGGGGAGGAAAGATATTGGAAAATCCAGGACAAGAAAGCTGAGGGCTGGATCACCAGGGATGGAGGGGGGGCTTAGGAAAGGAACGGGAAGCATAGTGCAGTGGAGAAGGAATGGAGGCAGACATAGGGACGGGTTCAAGCATCACAGAGGGCCTCAACACTGAGGAGGCTGGCCTGATTCCAAATCAGAGAGGGATGGGTTAGACTCCAGTATGATCATGGAAACCACAAGGCCTGGGAAGCTGGAACAGCCTGCCTCTGATTACCTGACAACGAGGAGTGTAACTTCAGATCTGGCCCAGCTGCAAGATAAGGCTTCATGTCATGCCCATTATTTAGTGCCTGAGATGGTGGAAACTAGGCTGACTATATGAAAAGGAGGACAGGGCTCATGTAATTTTAACAGTTGTAGAGAAAAGGGGATTTCAGCCAGTGTCATTTGTACGCAATTAGTTCCTGGTGAAATTCCCTCTTCATCACAGCAGTTAAAGTTGCAGGGGCCCTGCCTTCTTTTGTATATGGTCACTCTAGTATAGTGCCTGCAATTTTAACTGCTGTGATGAAGAGGGAATTTCACCAGGGACTAATTGCATATAAATGACACTGGCTGAAATTCCCTTTTCTCTACAACTGTTAAAGTTACATGTGCCCTGTCCTCCTTTTCATATGGTCAGCCTAGTGGAAACCATAGAATGAGAGGAGGAGGAGGAGGAGGAGGGGGGGGGGAATTGAGTGTGTCACCCAAGATGAGACATCAAATCAGGAGAGAGGAGCAGCAATGCTCCCTATCAGGAATGGCAGTCAGAAGATGGGCATTAACTAGGCCTACCTTCATATTTAAAGTAGGGCCCTAGCTGACAATACCTCATTTGGTGGCACTTCAATATTTGATCATTATAAACCTATTATTATTATAATTATTATTATCATCATCATTTCTATACATTATTATTTCTATTATTATCTATTCATTCCTATACATATTATTATGCATTTCTTTACCGCCCCATAGCCACAGCTCTCTGGGCAGTTTACATTAGACTAAAAAAATTAAAAACAATATAAAAAATTTTAAGCCACAAAAACATGCAACATACACAGAAATGTACATTTAAAAACAGTAAATAACTTTATAGCCAACTATAAAAACAGATCCAGGATCGATGAAGCTCATTACATACTGCTAAATGCCAGGGAAAATAGAAAAGTTCTAACCGGGCGCTGAAAAGATAGCAATGTTGGTGCCAGATGGGCCTCAATGAGATCATTCCATAACTGGGGGGGCCACCACAGAGAAGGCCCTCTCCCTTGTTTCCACCTTCTGGGCCTCCCTCAGAGTAGGCAACCAGAGAAGGACCTTAGATGTTGAATTAAGTGTACGGGTAGGTTCATGTCAGGAAAGGCGTTCTGTCAGGTATTGTAAGGCTTTATAGACTTTATAGGTTAGAACCAGCACCTTGAATCATACTCAGAAACGTACAGGCAGCCAATGCAAGTGGGCCAGAGTCGGTCTTATATGTTCAAACCGAATGGTCCTTGTAATCAATCTGGCCACTGCATTTTGCACAAGCTGCAGCTTCTGAACCTTCTTCAAAGGCGGCCCTACATAGAGTGCATTGCAGTAATCTTACTTGGAGGTTACTAGATCATAAACAACTGAAGTCAGGTTATCTCTGTCCAGATAGGGGCGTAGCTGGGCCACCAACCGAAGTTGGTAGAAGCACTCCATGCCACTGAGGCCACCTGAGCCTCAAGTGACAGAGATGGTTTTAGGAGAACCCCCAAGCTATGAACTTGCTCCTTCAGGGGAGTGTAATTCCATCCAAAACAGTTTGAACACCCTCCATCCAGTTCTGCTTTCCCCTTCCTCTCCCATTCCAGATTCCAGTAAACTGTCTGGCATTTCAAGTATAATTTTGCATTATTGCTAACTCACCTATCCATCCATATTGAGTGCTCATAAAAACAGAAATGCAGGCAATTGAGTCAAATATTGATGAATAAGGCTCTTAATGTTCTTTCCTAGAAAAATGTCACTTGTTTAAGCAGAGAACATCAATATTTGAAAATTAAATAATCTCTTGGGTCATAAGTATTCTTCTGTTTCAAATGACTTTCTGAGCAACATACACTTAAGGTTCTAATTCTAATGAGAGAGAATTCGTCACCTTCCTACAATTTTGGCACAACTAGGTAGAACTTTCTATAAAAGATGGATGTCTGTAATGATTAAACCTTGAATATATATATATATATATATATATATCATATGTTCAATTAATAAATCCATTCTGTTACTATTTTTACAGGTCCAGAAGAATGCTTGAAGCAAAATAGAATTATGAGGTTCTTAATGCAATTTTGAGCCTATGCTTTTGCTTTTGGCCCCTTTTGCTTGTGTTTTTCAGCTTGCTCTCCCCAATAGCCTGTTCTGACCTCATCCAAACTCTTTGGCTGTTCCTGAATTGATATCAGAAATTCCAAATGCTTTCATCCAGTTTCCTCTATTTGCTTTTCACTTTCTTATTATCTTTGTTTCTCTGATAGACTGTATCTTCCAGTTCTGTTACCTTCTATTTGTCTTTATTTGTGTTTTCCTATAACCAGCACTAACACAAAGGATATAAATATAATAGAATAAGTTGGAAGCAGTATGATTCTAGAGAGTTGTTGCTATTGGCGTGATAGTTTTTCTCCAAGCTGCTTGGGTCAAGCATCTAACTCTAATCTTCTATAGTTTTAAGTGATGCAGCTTAGATGAGTCTACGAGCCTATCCACTTTGCCCTTAAAACGACTTATACTCTGTTTAAAAACGTGTTTTTTTAAGTCATTTCATTACGTGGTAGGACACACTGAGCAGTACTTACGTTTCACAGTGACTGCTTCCTCCATTCTCAAAGTGTTCACTGGTGTATTACAGGGTTAATTCCTTGACTCTGCTTCTTTCGGTTTTGTTTTGCAGGCTGCTTGACCAGCCCACTTCTGTCTCCATAACTCAAGCAGCCTGCAAAACAAAAACTTAAGAAGAGTCAAGGAATTAACCCTGTAATACACCAGTGAACACTTTGAGGACGGAGGAAGCAGTCACTATGAAACTTAAGTACTGCTCGGTGTGTCCTACCATGTAATGAAACAACTTAAAAAACCACATTTTTAAACTGAATATAAGTTGTTTTAAGGGCAATGTGGATATTTGCAGCACAACCCTGTGCATCGCTACTCAGAAATAATTCCCACTAACTCACAGGTATGTATGGATAGGATTGTAGCCTTATTGGAACAACCCCTGTTGTGTAAATAAATATTGAGAATACTGCATTAGATTGATAGCCAGTATGGCATATTTGTTTTGAGTGAGACCTGTGAGCCAGGGCAACCCCAGTTCAGGTTGCACCTCATCCACGAAGTACAACAAATTCACCAGGTAGCCTTAGGCAAGCTATTATCTCTTAAAGTCAGAGTAACATGGAGATAATCAACCTGGTCATTGTAAAGATTACCAAGACGTTTGAAGTAAATTGATCACAGTGAACATGCAAAAAGACTATATCAATGTTTTCTTGATTCTTACTATGAATATTTATCAGACACTATGGAAAGTTTCCTCATTGAATCGAGTTTGTATATGGTCATCTTCTCCTTCTATTATTAGAAGTAGTGCTGTGTCAAATATTTTTCGACCATTCTCATTCAATTTGATACAAAATAAATTGCTTTTGAAAAGAAATTCAAATGAAATTCTCATGAGTTTGGTCCGAGGTTCTTGTGCTTGTGAGATGGCTAAGGAGTGTGTGCGAGTGTCCTATCTTTCATTGTACAATCATCTCTCTGGCAGCCTGTAGCCTCCTTGGCTTTCCGCACTTCCCACCCAGAGGAAGACATCATGAATTTATTCCTCCCATAGAGCCTTTTCTGATTAGGAAGTTCAGTGTGCCTGGGAGACTGTAGAGCAATGGTGAGATGTGTAATAGAAAGAAAAATACAAATAGTATCCTCAGCCACCTCATAGCCATTAGATAAGGTCAAAAACACCACCAACACAGATTCAAAATGAATTGTAAAAGGTCCTGAGAATGAGACAGAAAAATGGAGGCCCCATTCATGGGGAAAGAAAACTTTCAGGAAATTGGAGGACAGATTTTGGCACAGCATTAACACCACCCTTTCCCTGGATCCTCCATCAGCACCTCATACCTGCTACAGAGCTTTCAGGGAAGGATCGGTGTTGCCAGCATCTGAATTAGAGACCAGACGTATCCACAGTCACCCCTCAGAAATGTATGATTTGGAAGACCCTAAGGAAGGTGCCAAACCCTGAAGAATGATAACTAGAACTGAGTCAAAATTTCTCAGAAAACATATTTAACAGAAAAGTCCTGCAATTTTTATTTTACTAGAAATAAAAGGACACTTTGCAGAATTTTCTTCGCCATTGTTTTTTTTATGATGGCTGCATTTGCTTTTCCACCCCCTGCCATGCTACATATATAGGGCATTGTGGAGGATGCAAGATGGGGGTCACGCTGCCAACACAGTTGACGCTGTTGATGCTTGCAGTGGTGGTACAGAAAACCCGGGGGGAAAAAACATAGGAAAAAAAGAAAGAAGCTGTTCTACAACCTTTGCCAATAGTGATGTCTGTGAGACATTGTTGGATTGGCCAGGTGATTGACACACCTCTTGTTTTTGCAATCTAGGTTGACAGCAAAATCAGAAAGTTTATCAAGTCCCTGTTTGGGATCTGTTCAGTTTGCAGATCCAGATGTTGTACATGCCTGGATTCTATTGCTTTGGGTGGAAGGTTTAGAAATAAATAGTGGAGGCTGGTGACTCTGATGTCAGGGGTGAATCAGCTCTGGATTTGTCAGAACTATAAAGGAGCAGTCTTTTGGGTTCAGCACTTTGAATAGCTCCTTAGAGTTCTGATTGGTTCTGACTAAAACCCAGAGAAGATTCGCTGCCCCATGACATTGGAGCCACCAGCCTCCACTGGCAGCAAAGAGAATTATATCCTCCAAATGAAGTAAATTGCTGATGTTATTCAACTGAATAAATAAGGAGAAAATATTTTGTACTCCTACGTGCAATGCTATCTTCCCATACTGTATGCATAATGAAACATGGCACAAATATTCTTTACTGAATGTGACTTGCTATGTTCTGAAAAAATGCTGATTTGGGAGCACAAATATATGCATTATAAAAATAGATGAGTGCAGTAACCATCTGAGAAGCAACGTGAGTTTATGTCTCTTAAGCAAGCAACCCAGAACACAACCAAAACTCACATTCACGAGATACTCCCTCAAACTGAAGGCGTTTTCCTCTCGCTTTAGCTACATATTGTGTGCACAAATATTCTTCACAATTCCCTGTGATCACAGTGCACAAGTGACAATATGCAGATAGCTAGCATATTAAGAGCTTTTTTATTATTATCCCTCTGCATTGGACATTGTCTTAATAATTGTTCTCCAGACTTATCTGGAGTATAGCAGACTTCAATTGTCCAGCCATCAATGTTATCAGAGCCAGCATTTTTCAAGATCAAATAATTCCTTTATTTCATAACATTTTCAAAACGTTTAGCAAAATCCAAGTTTATTGGCAACCCTGAATCGGACAAAATATCCTATGAATAATACACTTTTCTAGAAAGAGGTTGAACAAGATCTTTTGAGACTTCGGCAGAATAGCCGTGATTGGCTCACTCTTTTAGCAGTCTTCTTGTGGCGCATATCTGTCTCAACAGTAATAGAAGGGCTCTATAAAACAATTTGATTTGTGATACTTTCTTTACTGCTGGGGAAGTTATTATATATTCTAGTTATATAGCATATTCTAAAACATTAGGTCACTAATGGAAAATTGTTAATTTTTAAAAACCAGAGTTGTCAGGTTGAATATGTTAACTTTGTGTGTGTGTTTGTGAGTTTGTGTGTCTTTTCATTCCTCGTTTAAAACTGCACTAGTCTGCAGAATGCAACATACTCTTAAAATACGTGAATCATTCTAATGTGCCGTATGTGTTTATGTTTCTCTGTGTGTTTATGCTTTCATTTACTCTCACTCGTTTCATTCCCATACAGTGGGTGTGTGGGGAAACAAACTAGTGAATGGGCAGGTAACCATCTGCAAAGGAAACAAATTCTAGTTTAATTCAGAATGATATTAAATGTAAACTGTTTTGGTTCTGCCTGTTTGCTTCAGAAGAACATAAGAACCCTTGTGGGATCAGACCAAAAGTCTCTCCAATCCAGTATTCTGTTCCTTCAGTGGCCAGCTAGATTACCCAATGGAAAGCCCACAAACAGGACGTGAGGGCAATCATACCCTCCCCCTCATATTCCTCAGAAACTGGTTTACAGAGGCACTCTGCTTCTGATAGTGGAGGTGAAATACAGCTGTTGTGACTAGTAGCCATTGATAGACTTTTTATAGAGTCGAAAGTAACACAGATTAACAGTGAATTCCTATGTATGTCTGCTAAGAAGTCAGTCTGATTGAGTTCAATAATGCTCACTCCTAGGTAAGTGTGTTTGGATTGCAGTTTAAGTGACACATTTTACAGCTCTGTGTTAACCAAAATCTTTTTCTTTTCTTTTTCTTTTTTTTCTTTTAACAACCCTTTTCTATGTTTTCCAAATTACTTCTTATTACTTTTGAGGTCCAGCCATCATTGTTTATGGAAAGGTAGGAATGTTTCAGTTCACTTAAAAAAAATGAAATTAATTCATGGCTCCCACCCAAGTAAAGTTGCAGTGATTTTAAACACTTCCTAGAAAAATTCTAATTCACCACCACTTTGAGTCCTTCCTTGTCTCTAAAGATAGATTAGTAAAAAAAAAAAAAAAAGTCTTAGGCATAAGAGATGATTTCACCTTGAGGATATTGTTTATTTCTGCCGGCACTTGAATCATCATCATCAACAACAAGCAGTTTGATATTGGATTTGTAAATATTGTTGTTCTGGAATTGATAAGTGCACAAGCAACTTGCATTGCTTCTCGTTCACTTCTGAAAGTTTATGGAGACACATGGATCTTGCTTAGATGGTGGGATCCAAAGAACATCAGGTTCTTCTCATATTTGAGTAACATCAGTCCCCAATTCAGACAACCTACCTGCCTGGCAGTAAGTTTTATGACAAATAATATGAGCATTCACAATTAAGTGTGACTGAAGAAGTAAACATTGTTACTTCCCAAACTTTCATCCCATCTCAATTCCTCAATCATTCAAATACCAAAATGGCAATTATTTATTCATTTGAAATTATGTACCATCACACAAATTCATTGGGTTAAATTCAACATCATACTAGCAGGTGTCTGCTAGAGCAATGGAACTTTGTCCCTCTCTCCTCCCTTTTGCAGCCCTCTGCACCACCTGAAAATCTGCTCAGGAGTGGGAGTTATTTAGCCTTCCAGAACAGATTACTTTTAGAGTGGCTGCAAGAGGGATCACCCATCCTGATTCCACTGATGGAACTGCTCTTATAGGTGGAATGATAATGTTGTGTTGGAATCAGCCTTAGATTTGGAGGAGACCCATTTAAACCAATGGGACTTAAATTAGTCCTAATCTGATTTCAATGGGTCTACCCTTACAATTAAATCTGGATCCAATGCATTATTGGCAACACTAGATCAAAAGGAAAATTCCTGAAAAATGCTATTAAAATCCAATTAAATAGATAAAACCATGGGTAATTTTAAAGGGCTTAATTCTATTTTCAAAACCCAGCACAAATGGAGAGTCTTACATAGTTTCTTGGTCACTTGTATTAGTCTCCAGGAGGAATATCGCGACATCCACCATGAAAGCATCTCCATGTGCACAAGGAGGGAAATAAAAGAGGAGTGGTTTCTTCCTAAACTTAGGCCTAAACTTTAAAGTCTTTATCGGTGCATAGTGGTCAGTTTTGAAGGGTAGGTATTCATCATGAGAGTTCCTGTAGCCATGCCCCCAAAGGAGACCCAAAAATGCAGGCAGTTGTATTGATGTATTTCAACAAACCACTTTAGCAGTTTTCATCTCCACCAGGAGCTGGTCTTTTGCAAAGTGAATGGGTCTTAATTGCCCATTCAAGACCAAGCCACTTCCAACTACTTTGCATTACAACAGGGGAAAATATATTGTTAGTGGGCGAATTCATTTTTCCTCCAACTGCTGTGAGGATTGCAGCTCAGCTCAGAGGGAACAGGGAATTCAAAGGAGGCTGGTAGATGAGGTCAGTGTCCCTGCTAATAAAATAATGCTGGCGCTGCATCCCTGTGAGTCCTGGTTGCACTACACAATTGGTCCTTATAGACGAAAGCTAGGACAAACATGTTTCTTATCTTCAGAGATGATAAATCGTATTTAAAGAATAAACTTCTTTTGTTTTAAAACGGCGAAATACTGTTTCCTTCTTGTGCTCTGGCTTGAAAAAAATAGACCTGCTTTATGTAGGTATCTATTATGATTTTTGATTATTTTCTCCATCAAATATATAACCTTGAAGTCCTGAACTTTCATCTTCTTAAAATAAGGTTCAGTATTAAAGTTTAAAAAACTATAAATAGAAGATCAGAACTATTTTGCTGCAATCCAGTGCACACTTTCCTGGGAATAAGTCCCACAGAACACATTGGGACTTACTTCTGAGTAAGCATGCATAGAATTGCAATATTAGGTTATCTTTTACAAAAATGGCATATATATACACATATATATTCCAGTTGCTAGGAAACCAAGTCGAGGATCCAAAGAGCTGCTTAGGCTTGTACATATGGCCTGCACTCACTCAGTAGAAATGCTTGACTTTTTTTCTTGGAACAGCAGGTTCTGATGCCGTGTCATAAAATGCTTTTGAAACCAGAGAAGTTGGTTTTATTTTTAGTTATTTTATTTAAAAAAAAATCTATATACTGCCCTTTGGCATAGTTTCTGGTGTAGTTTACAAAAACAAGATAAAATACTGATTCAATATAAATAATGCAGTAAAATACTGAATACAATTAAAATACATTTAAAGGCTTGGGAAAATCAAAGCACCTTTGCCTAACAACAAAAAGATAAAAATGATGGTGCCAGGTGAGCCTCTCTGAGGAGGGAATTCAATGAATGGGATGTCACCCCTGAGAAGGCTGTCTCACAGGTCACTTCCCACCTTACCTCAGATGGCTGGGGCTCCAAGTGGAGAGTCTCCAAAGATGTCCTCCAAACACAAGCTGGTGTTCCTTCAGGAACTTGGCATAATTAGGTATAACAGCCCAGATCTCCTAGATGGGAGTATAATCCTTCATGGGCTACACATATATTGAAAATACATTATCCAAATATGCCAGCACCATCCAATGACAAACAGATCGAACCAAGTAAGAATACATTTCTGTATCTGAGCAGAGAGATGAGGAGAGCCAATGAAAAGGTGGCAATGGGCTAGAAGAACAAATGCAAGGGGTTTGTTCTCTGGAGAGTGCAAGGGGTTTCTCTGGGGGTGTCGATACAAGAGGAAAGACCCGGGGTGGCTCCGTAGTAGAGCTGTGTCATTTATATGATGCAGCAGCCATTGTGGAGCCATCCCAGGGCTTTCCTCCAAAGCTCCAAATTAAAAAAGTCAGGGACTTACCCCGACTTTTTTCTGTGGAGCAAGGTGGCGAAGGCGCGTCCATGTCTGACGCATTGCTCCAGTGTTGCAGCGGAAGCAAGGCCTACTGATGTTAACCCCTGATTGGTTGTCATTGGCCAGACAGGAAGAAGGGCAAAGGCCCTTGCGCCCCCTCTGATGTAGGGAGAAGGGCTTGGAAAGCCCCACAAAGTAGGAGGGGGACGCAAGGGGCGTGACAAGGCTCCTTGGCATGGAGACAACCCCCAAGGAGGTCAAGTGCAAGGTTGAGGGGATCGCTGAACCAATGCACCCTCATCAAGACACCCTCTTTGTTTACTCACTTTTTACAGAGCTTCCAGATGTTAGTGTCAAATTGCTATGGTCCAGTATTTTCTGTGTTGTCCTTACATTTTCTTCCCCTTCAGATCCAGTTGTTGTCGTTCATTGTTGTTGTTTTGCTTCCTGCTGATCCAAGTTAGGAGATTAGTGATGAACTGCTTGTTATTTGCCCCCAATGGTGCAGCTAGACTTTGGAGCCAAAGTCCAGGATCCCACAGCCCAGGGGACACCACCACAGATGATGCAGAAATCAGTGCAGAAGAAGCAAACTCAATTTTATTTTTTTTGCCATGAGGTACTTATCATTAAAGTGAATTTAAAATGCAAAATGCACATACTCAGAGTATTACTGTTTGTTTGTTTTAAAAAATCAGCTTTGTTGCTGTTCTCGTCATTCTAACACATTGGGAATATAGAAGCATGTTTAAGCATGGATTGTAGGTTGGGGGAGGTGTGAAGATAAATATTAGTTGTGTGCTTCGTAACTGAAGTAATACGCATAGCTCTCTGAAAAGGACCCTCCATAAGACCATTAACTCCAGGGTCTAAAATTACCTCACTGCACCACTGTTTGGCCCTTCAGTAGCCTGGCTTTGCCCCTGTGTTGATTGGGGTCCAGACCTTGTCAGGATCTTTATCAAAATAGATTTGGGATACCCAAAGTGAGGTAAAGCTACAAATGGATCAGTTTAATTCTTTACTGATTATACATTTGATATTAAACGGATACGGAAAGAAAGCAAGGCAAAGAACCTCACACCTCCCTTGTGCTGACCAGAACTATTGACTCCCCTCACAGCCATGCGTATATCTGGATCCCAATCGATATCCATGGGACACCTCTCTTCAGACTGGTAATCAATTCTCCAAGTTGGCATGTGCACAGATTTCCCATGGAGTGAGACCGCCTTGGTTTGGCATGATTTAAACGATGCTTAGTACCCTTACATGTCCTTACAGTATCACAATCAGAGCAAAGAACTACCCTAGAAAGACGCCCCAACATTGCATTCTGAAGAAAGCTTCTCAGCTCTTCAGAGAAACACACCATGCTCGTATCTGAGCGACCGGAGCATTCTGGCAAGAATCAGACAGCTTCACAGTTATTGACATATAAAACTGCCCTTGCCTCGTACCAGCTTTCGTATGTGAGACAACCTGCTTAATTTCCTAGAAGCTGCTTTCTATACTATGTTAACACGGGCTTCTATACATTTATTGAACTGTGCACACCATGACAATGGAAACTCACTATACTCCTCACAATGTCGATATCAGTTTCTGTTACCGCAGGGATCATTACTGGCCTCCTTGTGTTCTTTTCTTTTTAACTTGCAAAATTGTTTGTTTGTTGTAATTTTAAAAATGAGATGAAATAAATGATTAACAGTGTGATCTCACACATATTTACTCAGAAATAAGTCCCACTGAGTTCAAGGAGGCTTATCCAGGGTAGGCATGGTTGGGAGGGGTCGTAGCTCAGTGTGATAGAGCACAGGCTTGGTGTGTGGCAGGTCCCGGGTTCGATCCCTGGCTTTTCCAGGATGGGCGAGGGAAGAATCCTGCCTGAAACATGGGCAGCCGATGTTGCCAGTCAGTCAACAATACTGGGCTAGATGGACCAATGCTCTGACACAGTAGAAGGCAGTTTCCTATGTTCCTAGGCACGTGTCGGGGTCCCACTCCCCAGCAGGGGCCCACTGACAAAAGCCCCCTGGAGGTGCTCCTCCTCCTCCTCACCCTTGCAACCTGCTTGCTCAGCTGCCTCTCACTCTGACCCAGACAACAGTCGTGGTGAGGAGGAGGAAGAGCAGCAGATACCACTGCCTGTTTGCTCGCTCACTCTCTGCCTGTCAAATAAGCGAGTGGGAGCAAAGGTAAGAAAGGGGATGAGGAGCAAGAGCAGACTGCATAGGCACAATACTTGAGCTCTCTGATAACTTTACTACACTGGTGTTTTTTAATATATATATATATATTATTTATTTGCAATATTCATATACCGCTCCCCATTCAGAATTTCAGAGTGGTGGGCAAAATAAAACAGACTAAAAGCACATTAAAAGTCCTTTCTTAAAAGAAGGAAAGTGCAAAATGAACCTCGGCTGATCATTAAGGGAAGGCTTCCTGGAACAATGATGTTTTCAGGAGGCGCTCAAAGGAATACAAAGTTGGCGCCTGCCTGACCTCCAGAGCCAGGGAATTCCATAGGAGGGGGGCCCACCACACTGAAGGCTCTTCTCCTGGTGGACTCCAATTGGACAAAAGGTCTATGTGGAACCACCAGGAGCATGCCCTCAGATGCCCTCAGTGACAGGGAAGGTTATAGGGGAGAAGGCGCTGTCTCAAGTATCCTGGTCCCAAGTTGTTTATGGCTTTGTACACTACTACCAGAACCTTAAACTTGGCCTGGTAGCGTATAGGCAGCCAGTGTGGCTCCCTCAGCAAAGGAGTTACATGCTGAAAAGGGGCAGCTCAGGAAAACAGCCGAGCTGCAGCATTCTTCACTAGCTCCACCTTCCGGAGCAGCCTTAAGGGCAGCCCCACATAGAGCGCATTGCAGTAACCCAAGCTTGAGGTAACTAATGCCTATACCACCATGGCCAAGCTGTCCCTGTCCAGAAGAGGCCGAAGCTGGTTAAAGGCACTCTGAGCTGCCATGGCCACTTGAGCCTCCAGCAACAGAGATGGATCTAAGAGCAACAAAGATGGATCTAAGAGTACCCCCAAACTTCGAACCTGATCTTTCAGAGGGAGCGCAACCCCATCCAGAACAGGCAATGAGCCTATCTCCCAGACTCGGGAAACACTCACCCACAGGGTTTCCATCTTACCAGGATTCAGTTTCAGTTTATTGGCCCTCATCCAGCCCATTGCTGAGTCTAGGCACTGATCCAGGACCTAAACAGACTCACCAGATTCAAATGTCACAGGGAGATAGTGCTGCGTGTCATATGAAATATCAAAAAGGTGATGTTTCACTCTGCTTCAGCTACCACTTCCCTTCCATGTGAAAGCACAGTGACTTGTGTTGGAAGTGGTCTTATTAATGGAGGAAATCACGGGTTTAAAGATTCCTGTCTAACAACAAGCATTCTTTAATATAGCTGAATAATGTAGAAAACTACTCTTCTAATGACATTCACAAAAAGAAAATAACCCTGTCATTTGGTGATTCAACGCATATGTCAAAACAAGTTATCTAATTAAATGTGCAATTCCTTGACATTTAAACAGGTCACTTTTTCCTCTAAATATCTCATCATTTTGTTTTAAAGATGAGGAACTATAGAAACAGTTCAAAAACTGGGATTTCCCCCCTCCTCTTTTTATTCAACTGCTGCATTAAAATTATAAGTTTAAAAAAAACCTTAACAATTAAATACCAGTTATTTAATTTCTTAGTAATGATTTCTCAACTCATTATTGGGAGGTCAATTATTTTTCTTCACATTGTCACTTCAGTACTTATCCTCAGGTATTCCCCCCCCCCCGCCTTAAGTGTAATATTGCATTTGGGTTTTCAGAATTTAATTAGATAGATCTTCACTTTATCACCAGTATCAGGCTGTAAGATCTACCTACCACATTTAAAGGTGAAATGTGGGTGTTTTGGGATTAATGGTTGACCTTTGAATTATCACTGGAGTTTTTATTTAGGATCTAGGAATGGCATAAAACTATCTTTAGTAGCATACCTTGATTTGGTTATGGGAACCACATAGGTGCAATACATAGCTTGTGCAGCTTATTCAAAAGAGCTGGATTACCCAATTCTAAATTGGCCGTTCAGAATAGACACACAATTTTGTCTTGAAGTGATCTGGAACCTGGGTTGGCATATCAGTAATCCAAATTCTTCATGCAACCAAGCCATGGCTCCTTGCAACTCTAGGGTGGTCAGGTGCCCTACTTTATAGATGATGGTCCTCTATTTAGGAGAGCTGACAGAGTCCAGTCCAGGCCTGGTCTGATCAGCTGACCAGTCCAAGTCTGGTCCAGTCTTGGAATGTCTGTATTTTGTGAAATTCATCCCATGTGTGTTTCATGGATTGTGCAGTGCCATTCATTCCGGAATTTGAGAAAAAAAAATGAGAAAAAAAATCCATTAGGTGGAAAAATACACAAATAATTCCATAAGAAAGTTTGCAATAATTTACATAATATATGTTTGTACAGAACATTTAGCATATTGTCCCCCATTCCGTTTGGCTTTTCCCCAAGTATATTTTCTAGCATGGCATATCGCTCAGCAGAAACTTGCGTATTTTCCTGCAAATGAATTTACATAAATTTCGGGAAATAAAAAAAAGGCCATGGACTCTGAGAAGCCTTGGGAGGCCAGTCCACAGCAGATTCCACAGGTCGGATTCTTAGAAATATGGACTCATTTTGGTCTATCTCAAATTTCTCCTGCATCCCTATTCCAGTCCAAGCACCAAAAGGAGGGAGAGCAGTAGCCTTGCTGTCCAGCGGACTGAGCAAGAACACTAGTCACCTAGCCAGTCTTCCCACCATGGTGAGATCTATTATATTTGTATTTATATTATAGGTATTTCTAAATGTGTACTTATACAGATAAATGTGCATATACAAATGTGATATATGTAATGTCCTTCATTTCATCTACAGACGATTTCTGACAAGTTGCTAATTTATGGTTGTTGTTATTATTATCATTATTATTTTATTATTTAATAGATTCATCTACCACTGAACATATTTAAAAATGCTTCTGGATGGTTTTATCCTTGTTGCTAGCTGCCTTAAGCTGTCTGGAAGAAAGTGGTACACAAATGTTTCAAATAAATTACTTAAATAATATTTTCCATTTCACCTAAGTCTAGAATTTGGCTGGGGTCACAGACTAGCTGAGCTTTGCAAATTTACATCTCTTAGACTGAGCTAAAACACCCAGCAGATATAACATCCAATGATATATTTTAAAATAGTTGGAATTCTATGACTTAGATCCACAGTGCTTTTGAATGATAAGTAGGCACTGCTCTTTATGCAAAGTGTCCCAGAGCTCCAATTTCAGCTCATTCTCTTGCTGCAGACCCCCGTCACACATCCCATACTGTTCCAGACGGGCTCTCTTATCCTCAGGAATGCCTTTTGGGGACATAGGGAGATGCAGTAGGAAAGATGGGGTAGGAAAGCCCAATTGGCATTTTCTAAAGAATTTCGTAAGGCCTGGTTATGGCAAATCTTGTTGCTATCTGGTAATTATTTAATACTTCCTGTTATTTTATTTGGGCATTTCATTTGATCATGATCTTCTGAGTTACTTTGCTTTCAGCAGGAGTCATTTATATGCATGCAGCACCTGGTGAAATTCCCTATTCATCACAACAGTTAAAGCTGCAGGAGCCCTGACCTCTTTTGTATCTGGTTCTCTAGGCAGGACTCCTGCAGCTTTAACTGTAGTGATGAAGAGGGAATTTCACCAGGTGCTGCATGCATACTGATGATACCTGCTGAAATTCCCTTTTCTATACAACTGTTAAAGCTACAGGAGCCCCGTGCTCCTTTTCACCCTACTTATACCCAGGTTTGCCAAGAATTGTGAGATTTGTTTTAGCTTTGGCCTTACATATCATATAACACTTTATTTAAGTTTTTTATTTAAAACTCATTATTTTATCTCTTCCCAAGTGTTTGTCAAATTCCCATTATTGGTTGGATGCTTGATTAATATCTTTCAGATTTAAAACTCCTGCTGTCTGCAATAACTATATGTTGATCATTTCAATGCTTAAACTTCACTTATGTGGCCTTTTTTTTTTAACCAATTTAGATCTTACAGTGTTATATATATATATATATATATATATAGTCCCTTAGATTGAAGATGGGACCCCTAATATTTGTTTTTGTTACTTTCTAGAGGCTGATCAGATCGGGTTCTGGGGTATTCTAATTACTAGACATATCAGCAAAGCTCACCTGGGTCAGGCCTGAAAATTAACGATAAGAGTGCCACCCTGCAAAGCCAAGTGCAGCTCTCCTGAACTATCTTGATCTGGGTATCAAAGAGTGGTTTCGTGTTTTGGAGCTCAGACTTCATATCTGCCTTGTACTCAGGTTCTTGGCCAAGTCCCTTTTCTTTTAGTCTCACTTTCTGGGAAATGAATATCATGTGACTGGCCATGCCCACCATGGAAGCCATTTTATGCAGGGACCACGGTAGCCGAAATACTTATAATGCTCACTCAAAATTCCAAATGTCCCCACCAGTCCAATAAGGTTGAGTGCCCCTGCCCTAGGCAAAACAATAAAGATGTTTCTCCACTACTTTGCCTAAGAAGCTGCTTTGAAGAGCTACCCTTGATAAAACTGCTTCAGACTTTCTCATTTGAAAAATGACCCAGTTGTTCACAATTTGGGGACAAACTCTGATCATTTCTAGGTATTCCAAGGCGAGCAGGACAGAATAGCAGGTGGTGTCCAATTTGAAGATGACACAGGCCTGCTGAGACTCTTCTCTTTTCACCCCATGCCTCTTTCTAAACTGAAGAAGATGTTGACACCACAATGATGCTGCCAGCACCTTTTCCCACCAGGAATCATGGAAGTTGAACTACAATCCCCATGATTGCCAGAAGAAAAATGAAACTTACTCATCTGCACATGTGTACTGACTACATTGAGGTGCAAAAAAATCTTGATGCAATTGTGAAGTTCCACCAGCATGCATGTTTACACTGTGATTTAATCCGTGTGTGTTTGTGTGCTCCTGTGCAAAGGTAAAGAGAGGGGGGAAAGGTGCAAGCTGAAAATAAGAAATAAGAAGCAAGATCAGCTAAATTCAGAACCCACAAAATCCAAGGAGAAAGTCGGATGGGAAGAATTTCATAAGCATTCAGCCTAACATGCTTCAATGCACTTTTCCCTTCATCCCCCCAAATATTTATCAATATTCAAGCTCAGCTTTGCCCCATTTGTTCTTGGTCAGTGGAGGGCAGCTCCGGCTCTCACTGAGCTAATAAGTTCAGCAGTGTCCCATGTGGATCCTCCCCCCAACACACACACACTCAATTATCAATGTGGAGGTTAGTGTGATATTATAGAAGTCTTCTAAAATAAATTTAATGAGCAAACTCTCCTCTAGCAAGTCCCACAGCAACCTGAGCTTCAGGAACTCATATATAAGCAAATCATACCTATTTTAGGGTTGGTTGTTCAAAAGAGTTCCTTCTCTCCTAGTTCTAACTGCTGACTGTTACCCATTGATAACCGTAGAACTGGTGCTGTAGCACCTCTTGTCAATGCCTTACTAAAGTGCTCTTGGTGGGCACTAAAGTACCCTCGTGTGTATATCCCCACACCTGATTAGGAATAAGGTGCTCCAGGTCATTGTTCCAAATTTGTTTTTTCACTTAGAATTTGGAAGGTGGATCTTATTTCCAAAGTGAATGTTTATTTATTTAAAATACGTATTTATAGAACAGCCTTCATCCCATTTGGGAACCTATGGTGGTGAACGATCAGTCATAATATAACAAAAACTACCAATAAAATCCTTAAAACACTAACATTGCCAACAAGAAGTATTATTACTATTATTACTTTGGATCCTAACTGTGCTATTGTGAATGCAGGCCCAAGGCATCTTGCCGCTTAAGGTGAGGGGGCAGCGCCAGCCCCTACCCTCCACCGACCCAGCTAACCTACCCACCCACCCCACTCTGTGTTCTTGCCACCACTACCTGCACTCCTCCCTCCCTTCTTGGCTGGTGTTCACCTTACTTACTCGGCCAGCGAGCTCAGCTGGTCACTCAGTCCTGCCTGAATGGCTGCTGCTCCTGCTTTCTATCCCATGTATCACAGCCGCTCACAATAGTTTAGGAGCCCTTCAGGTGGCTGGAGCACAAGGCAGGAGAGATTATAGCCAGCTGGGTTCCCGAGCAAGTTAGGGAGCAGCTGGCCAAGTGGGTAGGCTGGGTGGGCAGGTGGCAGCTCAAGCCAAAGCAGCCCTCATGGCAAGGGCAGGGTAGAGAGTGTGGTGCGATTTGCTCCTGACAGTTGCTCATTCCTGCTGGCATGATCGCTACTCCCACCTTGTGCCCCAACTATTGCGGGAAGTCCTGCAAACTCCTGTGAGAGGTCGGCCAGGGCCTCTCACAGTAGCTCATAGAATCCCCCTCAGGTAGCTGGGGCACAAGGCAGGAGTTACCAGGCAGGGAGGAGCAAGTGGCCATCTGGCAGCTCAAGAGAGGGAGGGCTGGCCAAGCAAGTAGGATGGGTGGGCAGTGGCTGAAGCTTCAGCCACCATGGTTGAAGAAGTGGTGGCCCTCCTGGCAGGGGCAGGGTGGGGGAGAGTGGCACAATTCACCACTTTTTCCTGCTCTGCCGCCTGATGCAGGTGCTTGACCCTGCATCATGGTGGGGCCAGCCCAGAGGGAGAGTGACTGATTCCCCCTTCCCTCTGCAGCCCTGAAAATTGAGAAGCTGCTGGGAAATGGTGTGGGATATGTTGCAGATGGTGGGTGGGGGGAGTTGTTGGAAACATCCCTCTTGTGCTAATGGAAGAGCAGCTAGTAGTAGTAGAAGTATTGGCATCTGAGGAGTCGTAGTGGTATCGGAGGAGGAGGACGATGACGACGTGGGGGAGGAGGAAGAGGATTGGCATTTGGCATCTCAGATGGCACTCAGAAACCATAGTGCGAATAAGCTCTCTATTAATGGAGGTGATGTATTCAGAATAAAATCAACAAACTTTGCATAATACAAAGTAAATCATAATTCTTTCCTCTGAACTCGTTTCAGCATTTGTTATGCATACTGGAAGTGTTGAATCACAAAGACAGCCAGAATATGCCACTAATGCTTTAAAATAACTTGATATATTATTACTCATACTGTTTTAGCTGGTACAATGACTGATGAATAAGAAATCAATATATAATCTAATATATGATTAGATTTAGTCGATTATATATTCCTAGCCGTAGATTAAGCATTTAGACTATGGCAGTCAGTCTGGAGTATCAGATATCTGATGGGCCCTCCAAACTAGCGAACCACAATCATCCAACAGGACTATCTTATCCATAAACCCTCCCTCCAGAGACCACATCTTGGTGAAGTTTGTATTCAACATGTGGCCACTAGACAGTAATTTGAGCACAGTCATCATCACGTAGAATTCACAAAAGAGTATGAAATGTGCCTAAGAGACACTCATTGACTGTCTTAAGAAATAATAAGAGATATTCATTGACAATCTTAAGAAATAAGAAGAAGCTGTAATTGTTAGAGGAAGAATTAAGGAGGGGAAAGGTACAAGGAAATCTGCAGGAGACCAGAAAAGAATGTGTGCTAGCCAGCACAAATAGAATGCATGGATGGCTCAAAAGACATCATTATCGCTCTCCCAAAAGCTTTATTTTATTATTTTATTTTATTTTTAAAAATGTACAAATCACATAACCAGGATCAGCAGGGAGAGTATTCATGATAAGACACTGAAGTAGTATAGTCTGGGCAGTGATACAAGAAATAATTGCCATTTTTTGAATATTTTGTACTATGTGGAATTTTGCCCAATGGTTAATGTAATTTGCTATGGAAGTTCAATTCAGAATATCTCCATCAAAGACACAATTGTTTGGAATGAGAATCCTCAAATGTAGATCTGACACATCACAGCACCTTTCTTTTTTTGGGTTAATTTTAGAAAATGTTAATTATTAGCTCTAGGGTTTAATTGAAAGTGATTGAATTCCATGATTTAAGTTTGCACTCAATTGAGCCATTAGGCTTAGAACATTGCCATGCATTGCTTAATAGCTAACAATAGCTGAATTTATATCATCTGAGCTAAACAGAAAGCTGGATCTTAATATACTGACATCCTAAAAATGTCAAATTAGTTTTCCCTTCCTCATTTGCTGAGTTGTAAGAGAATGAAGTAGACAGTGCTCTGGAAACTTGAAAGTGGAGATTAAAATGCACACAAAAAAGCAAGCATTTCATGGGAAGACTGCTGGCTTTCAAACAATGTGGGTTTTCCTCATTTATTTGCGAATCAGGGCCAGCTCAGTCGCTGCTTGCATGCGGCTTGGGGTGAGCAAGTGTGTGCTTGCTTCAATTCTCTACATGTCACTTTCCTGATCTCCTTTCGTTGGAGGCCAGATCTACACCAAGCAGGATATAACACTTCGAAAGCAGTTTGAAAACGGTATATGGAATGTGTCATGGGCCCCAACAGTAGGCTGGCCATATGAAAAGGAGGACAGGGCTCATATAACTTTAACAATTGTAGAGAAAAGGGAATTTCAGCCAGCGTCATTTGTATGCAATTTGTACCTGGTGAAATTCCCTCTTCATTACAACACTTAAAGCTGCAGGGGCCCTGCCCTCTTTTGTATCTGGTCACTCTAGTATAGTGCATGCAACTTTAATTGCTTTGATGAAGAGGTGATTTCACCAGGTACTAATTGCATACAAATAAAGCCAGCTGAAATTCCCTTTTCTCTGCAACTGTTAAAGTTACATGAGCCCTGTCCTCCTTTTCATATGGTCAGCCTACCCAACAGTTGTTAGTGCAGTTCAATACCATTGTAAATCAGTAGTGTAGATCCTGCCCAAGAAACTTATCCTGGGACAGGGGGAAGAAGAGGCAGTGATAGGCAATCCCAGGAGTCAGCAGAGTGTTTTTTCCTGCTGGGGACTGGGACTATTCAAGCAGGTCTTCATCATGCCATCTGGTTTGTTGCTGAAGGGGATTTTAATTGCTTGGGTGCTGTCTCTTTCATTTATGGTTGTATTTTAATTGTGTTTTAATTGATTTGTTTTTTGTGTTATGTTTTAATTAAGATTTTGTTTTCAGTCTGTATTTTATTATTGTTACTGAGTGCCATTTTTGGTGGAAAGGCAGGATATAATTTTGATAAAACAAGCAAACAAATAAAACAACCATGACTGGGGATCTGCAGTGTAAAACCAATGTTCTGTACACCAGTTCCTCTGAGGAAGAGACCCTAGGATGCATGGAGTTTCATTTTTCTGCCTGAGAAAGTGTAATTGGAAGTGTAATTAGGGCTGTGCAAGCTTTGGCTTTAGCTTTGGAATTCCGAACATTGGTGACCATTTTATGTAGAATCCACCATTTTGTGCACAGCCCTGGTGTTTACCAAGGGAAGATCCAACAACTCCCAGCATGCATTGCTAGGCAGTATGGATTTACTGGGGTCATAGAATCATAGAATAGTAGAGTTGGAAGGGGCCTGTAGGCATCAGGTCCAACCTCCTGCTCAATGCAGAAATCCACATTAAAGCATCCTTGACAGATGGCTGTCCAGCTGCATCGTGAATGCCTCCAGTGTGGGAGAGCCCACCACCTCCCTAGGTAATTGGTTCCATTGTTGTACTGCTTTAGCAGTCCAGAAGTGGTAGGCACTCATGGCCTCACCACCGCAGCTCACTCACTCACCCTTCCACCTGCCACACAATCTGGGATGTGGAAGTCCCTGGATGGCTTGCTGTATGTCCCCACAGCCACCTACATCCCTGAGAGCCACTCACTCCTCCCCTCTGCTTGTAAATGCTGGGCTCCCAAAAGCACACAGAAATGATCTTGCACACAATCACTGCTGTAAAAGCCCTAGTAAGTCCCTCCCTCACTAGCAATGTATGGTGGGAGTTATAGGCTCTTTCCTTGCTTCACATTAGTGCTGTGCCCCAATTAGTGGATTCTACATAAAATGGCTGCCAATGCTTTGGAATTCCGAATCCAAAACTGAAGTTTGCACAGCCCTAATTGTAGTCCCTGTCCCTGATAGGAAAAACAACAACACTTTGCTAGACCTTGGGAACAGTGGCCACCCCTGCCTTCCTGCTCCTGCATATGGTTCTTGACCTTGGGGAAGGAAGAGGCAGTGGTAGGTGCTTCTCAGATTCTTAAATTCCCTCAATACCTTTTCCCTCAGGGTTCTGCCTCTTTCTTTTGTTGGAAGCTTATAAATCCTTTTAACTGAGCTTATTTTAAGGCAAACAGCTATATGAATCTGCCACAAAGTTTTCCATAAGGATTTTTTTTTTGCTTTTTTATAAGAGCAGTACAGATACAGCATAATATTCATATATAAAATCAGACTTTGACAATACAGTTTTGCAATTCCATTTATGTGCAGAAAGATGATGAGATGGAGTTCTTGTTCGCTCTGCCATTTTGCCTGCAATAAAGTGACTGGTTTATGGGAAATATGGTAGGGCTCTTGCTACTTGACCTAGATTTATGACGGAACTTGTAAAAGTATTTGGTTTCAATAAATCTGACAAATTAACTACCATTCTTGTTAACATTTTGATAGACATCCTCTGTTAAAGGAATCTAATTGCCACAGAACAGTGCAAAATCTCTATTAAAATCAAAATTTGGACATGAAATAGTGGTATCTGTCAGTGACATCTTCTCTAGCAATATCTGTGTTGACCTTTTTATAGTGATCAGAAAAAGAAACATGACACTTCTCAAAAGAAAAAGAAAAGAAAGTAGCTTAATTAAAAGCCAAAGCTCTTTTGAAAAATGAGTAAGTCTATTTTACCCGCCTCAAGTAAAGGAACTTATTTTCTGCAATATTTAGGTGCTAAGTACTCCCCTGTCTCTCTCTTAAGGGGATTATAAAGTGCTATTGCAAGCTACAGGCTCAAATGAAGTACTGAAAAGAGTTATTAAAATTGACAATTTAATGCAAGTAATCTGTTACATATGGCATTAGACGTTCCTTCTGTTCGGTGGTTAATATTCTAAAGATAAATTTATTTCGCTTGAAAGTTGATTGGCCACTCTGCTTTGGTATTTGTTTTACTGAATTTAGGCTACACAAAGTCAAAATCCAACCTGCATTACTCAGTTGTGTTAATGGATGGAATTCTGGGATGGAAGGCAAACACAAATTGTTGTTAGGAACCGTTCACAGTGATTGGTAGGCTACACGTACATGAGGTGCTGCCACCAGGCTAAAACCCAGGCAATCCTCATTTGGGGGTGTCATTTGTATTAGGCTGACCATCTGAAAAGGAGGACAGGGCTCATGTCACTTTAACAGTTGCAGAGAAAAGGGAATTTCAGCCGGCGTCATTTGTATGCAGTTAGGACCTGGTGAAATCCCCTCTTCATCACAACAATTAAAGTTGCAGGCACTATACTAGAGTGACCAGATACAAAAGAGGGCAGGGCCCCTGCAGCTTTATGAAGAGGGAATTTCACCAGGTATGAATTGCATACAAATGACATTGGCTGAAATTCCCTTTTATCTACAACTTTTAAAGTTACATGAGCCCTGTCCTCCTTTTCATATGGTCAGCCTAATTTGTATGGATCACAGTTTTTATATGAAGATTTACCTGTGACTGCTGCAGTGTGCACAGTCATCTAAATCCTGGCAACCATCATTTATAGATGATGGTTCTTACAAACAGCAGTGTCATTGCCTGAGTAATATCAACCCACAAGCCTAGGGAACCTTGCCTGCTGCTGAGGTACATTAGGGCCACCAGCTAATGTGAAATGTCCCCTTAGAATCCACATCACACACACGCACACGCACATGCATGCACACACACACACACACTATTAAGAACATAACAACATAAAAGAGCCATACTGGATCAGATCAAGGGTCCATCTAGTCCAGCACTCATTTCACACAGCTGTCAACCAGGGACCCACAAGCAGGACACTGTGCAATAGCATCCTCCCACCCATGTGCCTCAGCAACTGGTGTATATAATCTTACTGCCTCTGATCCTGGAGGTAGCACATCAGGACTAGTTAGCCATTGATAGCCTTCTCCTCCAGGAATTTATCCAACCCCCTTTTAAGCCATCCAAATTGGTGGCCATCACCACATCTTGTGCTAGCAAATTCCATAGTTTAACTACACGCTATGTGAAGAAGTACTCCTTTTATTTGTCCTGAATCTCCCACCAATCTGTTTCATGGGATGACCCCGGGTTCCAGTATTATAGGAGAGGGAGAAAAATGTCTCCCTATCCACATTCTCCACACCAGGCATGAATTTGTAATTCCAGAGACATATGTGTATTTTTCCAGGTGGTAAATGCTCTTCAATGGGTTCTGGGTTTTATAAATCTATTCAAGTCTACTTTTAATTAAAACAGAGGTGTAAGGGGAAAATTTAATAAATCAAATTAAACAGCCCCCCCCCCCCCGCTTACTGGTAGCAGGCCCTTGCTTTCTGTCTATATCTGGGTTCAAAAACATGTGGTTGTCTTGACGCTAAGAAGAGGCTTATCTACACCTGCAGCCCTTTGAGGAGTGGGGAGGGACAATCACAGAGTTTTCCAGGGATCATCCCTCAGGGGCCATGCACCAGCAAGTTTTCCTGGATGTACAGAGGGACATTCCGGGGCACCATTATTATTATTATTATTATTATTATTATTATTATTATTATTAAAAAGAGGAGATATTTGCTCAATTGCGTAGGTGCCATCCTTCACAAAGGTACGATTTCCTTTTTTAAAAACCCAACAAATTCAGCACTGGAAGATGCCAAGCACCATCCCAAAGATGGAAAAAATGCTCTCCCCCTCACTCCCGATGCCCATGGACTCCCCCTACATACCTCTGTGCCTGTTTCCTGAGTCCTGCTACTCGTGGGGAAGAGGAAGGACCTCAGGAGGGAGAGCCACACCACCCACGGAGCTTGGGATGGTCCTGAGACCGGCGAAAAAAATGGGAAAAAACCAGTCTCAGCTATCCTGGGAAAATTGAGTGCTTGTCACCCATTCACCCCTGGATCAGCTGTGTGTCATTTGGATCTGCAGGGACAATCTCGAGACAACCCTGGGATAAATGTCTGGTGTTAATTAGGCCAAAGACTAAGTCATACACAGACAACACAGTGACTTTATAAACACATGCTCATCGATTATATTTTAAAGCATTTCTTAACAAAAAGCAAATATGTTTAAAACAATTATAGAAAGAAAATAATACCATGGTACTTGTTGGCAAAATTTAAAACAGAAAACAGATGAAACATAGCGCATAATAATACCAACACAGCTTTCTGCTAGCAGAGGTTACCCCCTGCTAAGAGCGACCCCACTCATTGTCTTCTCTGTACTTCTATAATTTTCCACTTGAACATGATATGTGATGTGGTTAGTTATTGTACTCTGACTGGCTACTGTACTCTTTCAATGCCATCTCTTCATATTTATTCATATTTGTTGACATGTTGTTTGCCTCTACATTTCTATAGCAATTTTCCATCTTGTTCTCTGTGGTTTTACCCTGTATGAGACCTTAATAAGCAAGAATTCTTGCAACGTTCTCTTTTCCCCAGGTCATGCTGTCTCCCAGTCACAACCCAAAAGTAGACTATGCTTAATTTAATCATTGTTTGAAATGTTTGAAAATATAACCATTCAGGGGTAGGCACCTCCCAGGGATCACTTTTCACCCACTGAATGCCCCCATCCAGACTGCACTCCTGCCACTGCCATGCCACTGAAGTTTGGTAGTACAGTGGTGACCCAAAAAGGCCATTAATGCCAGATTTCTGTGGCAAACTGAAACTGGGGGCTCACCTACATCTACTGGCTTTCCGGGACATGGGGGAGGATCCCGGACTTTTCTGCTTTCGGGATCATTTTCCAGCGTGCATGCGCCAGTGCGACATCCCAGAAGGAAATAGAGACATTCCAGCATGGTGTGGTCTTTTTTTAAAGAGAAGACACGTTGCACAATTGCACAAGTGTGATCCAGTGCAAAGGTAAGTGGGTTTTGTTTTGTTTTTTGGGTTTTTTTTTAAAGTGGACCAACACCCTAAGAGTCATCCAAAGGATGGTGAAAATGCTGCCCCCCCCCACCCCGGGACAGCTCCATGCCCGTTTCCTCAGGCCCCACTACTCGCAGGGAGGAGGGAGGACCCGGGAACGGGCACCACACTGCCTGTGGTCTTCAGGGCTGTCCTGGGACCACTGGAAAAATCAGGAAAACCGTGCTTGCAATTATCCCAGGGAAAGTGAGTGGTTGTCCCCAGTGACCCCGGGATCCCCTGTGCGTCATTTGGATGCACAGGGATGACTTCGAGCCGACCCCGGGATAAATGGATGGTGTAGACATGGCCAGAGGCTTAAAATAGGCTGACCATATGAAAAGGAGGACAGGGCTCATGTAACTTTAACAGTTGCAGAGAAAAAGGAATTTCAGCAGGTGTCATTTGTATGCAATTAGTTCCTGGTGAACTCCCCTCTTCATCACAACAATTAAAGTTGCATGCACTGTATTAGAGTGACCAGATACAAAAGAGGGCAGGGCCCCTGCAGCTTTAAGTGTTGTAATGAAGAGGGAATTTCACCAGGTACAAATTGCATACAAATGACGCTGGCTGAAATTCCCTTTTCTCTACAACTGTTAAAGTTACATGAGCCCTGTCCTCCTTTTAAAAAGAATAAATGTGGCTTATTTCCTGGCTCAACTTGTCTCTTTTAAGCCTCCATTGCAGTTGCTGGCAAAATTTGGCATTAAACCACCATTTTTTTCCCACCACTGCAGGGGTTGAAGCCAGGGGCTGGGGGCTGCATGCAGTCCATCGGCCATGTATTTCCCACCAGTAAATTGCAAGGTAACAAGAGAACTCTGGATGACAAGGGAGATGAGATTACCGACAAATTGGCATGATTCGAATGAAGGGGAAGGATGAAGGATCTGTTCGAATGTCCTGCTTTTTAATATTTGTCTCACCAAAAGTTATCTTAATGATTGCCCTTTTAAAAAACAGATCACAATTTCTGCATTTACTCTGAAGGACTATAACTTATTTTTACAGCTGCTGGATGTTCCTCTTTCTGTCTCACTCAGGTATTAGCCAGTGCTTTCATGAGTTGTTTGGAAGCATTTAATATTCCAGAGCATAGGTGAGCAATCCTGGGAAACCATCATGACAATACACAAGAGTTCTTTACAATGCATAAACCAACAGGAAGGAAATATTTTTACCGTATGCCATAAAAGACTAGTGGATTTTTAAAACTCACCTGTGTTTTATAATACTTTTGCTGTAAGCTGGTTTTGTCTGCTGTGTTCTCTCTCTGTAAACCTGAGAGACAGAAGACGACTTGAGGGGCCAGCAAACAATTGAAGCCTGAAATCAAAAACCCACCTCCTCAAAACAATTACTTTATACAAGCTACTTGGACCTTAGTTTCTGCATTTATGAACTTTGTTGACATTCTCATCCTAGAAATGGATGAAAGAAATCATATTCTATTGAATACATCTGTCAACATTCTATGTTTTCTTTGATTATGAGGCATTAGTGCCAGGTACGAATGAGTAAGGTCCTGAGATTTTCTGCTCGATCTTAGCAGGGTAATCCAAAAAATAAAATGAAATAAGTCTGTTGTTTGCACAGATTTATACTGTGTCTGGACTCTGAAAATCTTTTTTAAAAAAGTATTTTTCTCCTCTTTTGTAGACAACTCAATTATTGCGATGCGTTTAGTACTATCATAATTGTTATGTAGATTAGCATCCAGGTTTTAGATTTGTGTCAAGATGACAGATTTGTGGGGGGGAGGGTAGAGTTGCACCAAATTGCACACACAGTTATTTGTTTTTAGTTAAATGAGGCTCTTACAGTACGTTTTTGCTGCTGTTGTTGTTTTCTTTCACCCTACACTGGTGTTCTAGTGCTGGCTGTTCAAGCCACTGGAGGGAAAGATGATGTTGAATTGATTGGAGGGCTTCCTTTTTGTCTTCACTTCTCATTGGTTTGTGTGGAGTTCTGTTTTAGCTTAGAATAATTATGTAAAGATTAATTTCAACCGCTGAACAGTTTGACTTGGGTAAGCTCTCTATTTGGAAATGAACAAGAACAAAAGGGGTGTAATGGTATTTCTCTGTGCCTAATTAATGAACAATTTATCAAGAGTACTTTTAAAAATGTTGTTGCAGTATTTCTTTGTTCTATTTCTACCCTTTTTGTACATAGCCTAGTGGACAAGGAAGAATTGTGTCTTTAAAGCTTCCCGTTACTATTATTATTATTATTATTATTATTATTATTATTATTATTATTTCAGGGACTGTTTATGGCTGGAAATAGAATACAACTTTGCATTTTGGTGGTGTATAGCTACATGACCGCCCAGCACCATCTGTTTTAAACCAGGCTTTCTTTGAATGCCATTGATACCAGCCAGTCAGGGATCATGTAGAGAATGCAGTGATGTCACAGTGCCATGTAGCTAATCTGATTAGTCTAAATAACAGCATCACTACTGGCAAGCAGAGCCTATGGTTTGCCCTCAGTTTAAACTGTTGTATGTAGGAGAAGGAATGTCCTATTTCTGAAGCAACTGCATTGTGTTAGGAACAGAGACACTCTAACTTGCTGCGGCATTTCATTGTAGAACGGAAAGACTGGAACCATCCCAGGTACACATGTGAATTCAAATTCTTTCCAGTGGGATGCACATCCAAATGCTCATGTGTACTCATATTCAGAGGCAACTAGTCATACGTAATTCTGCAATTTGAGGTGGTTTTGGGATACGAATCAGTGGCCATAAAAACAAGGATGCAAATATCAACAAAATCTATTTATTTGTGAACTCATTAAAATGTCTTATTACACTGAATGCATTTCAAGGGTAATATAAGAATGGGTCAGAATTTCATTGCCATATGTGCTTAATAAGAATTGTGCTTGGTACCAAAATTTACAAAGTTCTTCACATTCAGGATAAAAACAACTGGAGATTTTTTTAAAAAAATCTAATGTGGGAGAAACTGAAAATGACCAATTGGTTTGTCCTTCCAGGTCCAGGATTTTGACTGCTTTGCTCTTAAAAGTCAGAGCATGAATCCGTGCATATTCAACCATATTTGTGCTTACTTAGGGTTGCCATCTCTTTTTTCTGACAGGCTCCTTATCTTTAACAGCTATATAGCAGGCAGATATAACATGGCACTCCCCATGTTGGGAATAGTTGTTCCTATTGAATTTACCTATTGAATTTGGTGCAGATGGGTGAGAAATTCATTTCAGTTTGGTTTTTATAAGAATTTTCCAATATTCGCAAAAAGGAGAGGGAAAAAATTGAGATTTAAAAACTGCTGATGTGGGAGATAGTGAAACTAGGGGTATATGGATTGTGTAAAATCTGTTCTGACTGTGTTTTGCATATTACCGTCTGTCATCCACTCATCAGATTGTTTTTTTCAATTTCCAAATTTGTGCAAATGTGAATTTGTGCAAATTTGCATGTGCACAAATACAGAAATTCTCCCCAAATGTGTGTTTTCACACTTTAGCCTGTGAGGAAAATGTGCATTTTAGCTTGTTTTTTTATATTTGTATATATTTCTATGATAAAATTTGCCCCACATTCCAAAAGGTTAGGAAAATGGTCCTCATATCCTTGGACTCTGCCAAACAGGAAGAGAGCTAGTCCACTGAGGAATTGTATTCAAAATGGAACTGTTGCAGATTTCCCTGACATCCCTAAGCGAAACTGACAAATTTGCCAGTCCCTAGGATAGCACATTTTTCATTATCATCATTATCAGTTCCTTTATGTTTAACTTCAAGAGAGCACTTTATGACTAAATCAGGATCCCAACTGACTAGGACCATAAGAATAAGGACTACTTGGACTCCACAGGAAACTCCAGCATGGTTGGGAATCTGCAAATTTATATATATATATATATGTATGTATGTATGTATGTATGTATATATATATATATATATATATATATATTTCTAAGACTACTTAATACAAAGCAACTACCCTGGTAAACTTTCCACCTGGAGGACCTAACAACCTATCTGACCACGTTCCAGAATCTGTGTCAACAACCAATTCTCCTCCTTTGTCCCTAGGCCCGAAGAGTAAAAGCAGCAACAGACCTGGTGGGAAGCCCAGATTTGGTACAGGAGCACTCATATGGCTACCAGGAGGCTCTCTTGCTAGGGATCTCCTTGGTAGAAAGGGTCCGTTTGAAACAAAGGAGAAGTCAGACAAAATCCAGGTGAAACAATGACCCAGCAGATGACCAGAAAGGGGAGGGGCTAGCAGCAAGGATGTATGCCTCTCAGTCTCTTCTGGTTGCTTGGTGGGATAACAGCTTCCCCCTGACCTCCAACATTAAGTGCTAATCATGAATAGTCTATAGAGCATTGGGCCTTTTGTGTCAGCAGTGGAGATCTATTCTCCTTCCCTACACCGGCATGAATGCATGCCCCTTTGAGCACCTAATTTAACCCCAAAGGAAAATGCTTTGAGGAGAGGAGTGAAAAAAAGTTGATAAAATTTTGTCAATTTTGTCTCAGCTCTAGCGTTTTGTTGCTTTGGGGGGTTTTATTGCTGAGGTTATAAGCAAAAAGCACTTTGGCTGGGAAAACAAAGGTGCTATTTTTAAAAATATTTTGGACGAGCACATTTGGACTGTCTTATGCTTTTGTCAAGAAAGCATTTCTTTTTAAGTACCCTTATTTTAATTCATTTAATCCTGCGCAAAGAAATGGAATCACAGTTTTTTCAAGTTTCATGCTTGAAAGGAAGCTAACATTTGAATTCCTATTCTGTTTAGATGTGTCACTTCTGATTGCTATTTAGTGACAGATTTCCTAATGTTCACCAAGCATTCATGCATCTTATGGTTGTCGCTGTCCACATCTTGAAACGTTCACAGCTCCACTGATTTGGGCATTTTGATTTCTGCTGCTGATTCAAAAAGACTTTGGACTCAGAGTGGGTGGAAAATAACTGTGTGACTAAAGCATGGTAACTTCTGATGAGTACTCATTCAATTTTACAAGATTACAAAATATAAGCAATCTCAGATAAAGATCTGGATAGCTTTTCCAGCCTAATTAGTGGCACTGCTGTATTCCATTATGGTTTTAAAAAGTTTTTTAAAAAATTAAAAGACAAGAAGCTTCCAGAGGATAAACATGGACTATAAGATTACATATTAAGTACAAATTCTAACAACCATATTGAAGCTGCAGTCCTGTTCCTAGTCACTTGGAAGTCAGATCTGTTGAATTCAGTGAGACTTACTTTTGAGTAGACATATATTGGATTATGCTGTAATGGCATAAGTCAATAATTTGGGACTATTAAGGCTTTTGAGCACATTTAACATCTACATTTTTAAAAATGTAGGAAAACTTTCTCACCATGATCTGCTTTCAGATAAAAAAGGGAATCTTTCAAATATAACTCACTGCCATTGCCCCCCTCCCCAAAATGTAATGCAGAACTAAGCTCTATTTCTCTGTAACATCTGAACCGGTGCCTGGATACAGTTATGGCTTGGATGAGGGCCAATAAATGAAGCTGAATCTCAATAAGACAAAGACCTTGTGGGTTGGTGGTTACCAGTAGGGATGTGCAGGGACCCCCCGGATCGGATTGGGACCCGGATCGGGACCTCCGATGTTGTCCTGGATTGGTTCAGACAAAATCGGAGGTCCCTCGGATCAGATCGTATCCAATCCCAATCCAAAAATCGAGTGTCCAATTTTCAGGTCGGACGCCATTTTTTGTGTTTTTGCCATAGGCTTGCATGGGAAAACATGGCAGTGGATGGGTGAGTGGGGGCCTAACTCCCCCCTCCCTGTCCCTGCCCCCCACTCGCACTTCTTATCTGCTGGGGCGGCTGCTCCCCTCCGGTGCTCGGATCTACCAAGAAACAGACTTCGCGGCCTGCCTCTCGGTAGATTCAAGCACCAGAGGGAAGTGGCCGCCCCGGCAGGTAAGTGGGGGGAGCCTCCCGCCTCCCCCCTCACACTCCTTACCTGCTCGGGTGGCAGCGGATGGCAGTGGATAGCAGTGGATAGCCCTGGCAGGTAAGCCCCCTCCCTCCCTCGCGCTCCTTACTTGCCAGGGCTGTCCGCTGCTGCCTGTGGGTGGCACTGGATGGCAGTGGATGGCCCCGGCAGGTAAGGAGTGTGAGGGGCGGGAGGAAGTCTGATTCTCCAATCTTATCCAAACCAGATTGGGTCCTGCCAGACCAGTTCGGATCAGATTGGACGATCCAGATGTGGGGATTGGAAATCGGATAATTGTATCCGATTTCCCCTGGATTGGGTCCGGATTGTGGATCGGACCCGATCCGGTGCACACCCCTAGTTCGCAGGTCCAGGAATTGGGGTGTTTGTCTGTTCTGGATGGGGTTGCACTACCTCTAAAAGAGCAAGTACCTAGTTTGAGGGTGCTCCTGTACCCATCTTTGTCACTGGAGACCTAGGTGGCCTTGGTGGCCCGGAGTGCCCATTATCAACTGCCGTTGGTATACCAGCTACATCTGTTCCTGGATATGGATAGCCTTGTCATGGTCATTCATGCACTGGTAACCTCACGATTAGACTACTGTAATGCACTCTATGTGGGGCTAGCCATGTGTGTGGTTCAGAGGCTGCAGCTTGTGCAGAATGCAGCAGCTAGGGTGCTCGTTGGGATACCTAGCTCTGCTCACATAAAACCAGTGTTAAAAGAACTGCACTGGCTGCCGGTTAGCTATCGAGCCATGTACAAGGTCATGCTATTATCTTATACAGCCCTAAACAACTTGGGACCAGGATACCTAACAGACCACCTTGCCTTATATACACCCAGGCAACATGTACAATCATCAGCGGAGGTCCTGCTCATCTTTCCAAATGATGAGAATGTCATCATGAAGAACCTTGACAATGGGCCTTCTCTGTAGCGGCACCCACCCGCTGGAAAATCCTTCTTCATGCAATTCTGGAGAGGGAAAATGTAATATCTTTTAAATGCCTCCAAAAACATATCTTTTTAGACAAACCTTCCTTGGACTGTAACTTATTCTGGTTTTATGTGACTGTTAAAATTTTAAAGGATTAAAGGTTTAATCTGGATTATTGATATGTTATGGTTTTAGTTGTAAACTACCCTGAGAGTCTAGGCTGTTGGGCAGTATAAATATGTTGTTGTTATTATTATTATTATTATTATTATTATTATATAATATTCTGTTGTAGATTTCATGTTTGCATTTCACTTCTTTTTATGGTTTTAAATTTTAATGTAAACCACCCAGAGAACCTTAGTTATTGGGCAGTACATAAATATTGTAAATAAATAATGGGGGGGAGGGAGAGAATCACTGACACCATGGAGACTTCTTGGAAATGCATGTCTATAGTAGGGATGTTGGGAGAAATTCACAACAGATTCAAATGAGTTTGGTTTTCTATGAGTACAACCTGCAGATTCCACAGCGGACTGGCCTTTTCTGAGCTGCGTGGTTCTTTAATTTTGGGGAGGGAGAGAATTGCATAAATGCACACTTTCACTAATGCGCATTAGCACTAATGAGCACTTGTGCAAGTGGGACAAAATTCTCATACATCCCTTTAAAAAAACCCAGTTCCATCAATGAGTGGATGGCAAAACAAAAGACACCTAACAATCCAGAAAACACAAATGGGATGGATTTAAGAAAGCCCATACAGACTTGCTTTATGGTAAGCACATGGCAAAATGGCAGTTCCTCATGTTCCTGGCTGGACCGTGGAGTGTCCAATCAGGGGTGCAAAAAGTAGACAATTGCGACTTTTTCCAGCTATAACTATGTATGCTCAAAGCTGGCAATGCAACATTTGCAGATCTCACAATGGCTGTCCAGATCCTTTGTGGTACTTGCCCAGTCATGTGGACTGCGACAGGATGAGCATGGGAACATGTAGCTCCAGGGATAAGAGTCATTCTAAGAAAGAGTACTGTCCTTTAAATTATCTAGATTATCTAAAGACATATTCCCCATGCGCTGCTTTTGCCCTGAGCAGAGCTTTCTAATTGCAGACTCTGAACCTGGTGGCTTAGGGCAAGAGGTCTGACAAGGTATCTACCTAGAGGCCCACCTGGCTGCTTTTTGTGATTCCAACAGAGGAGTGGAGGAATGGAGGGGAAATCGCCTCCGTCCTCCTCCTCTTGCCGGCAGAGCATAGGATAGGCGGGGAGGTTCGAACTCAGAGACCTCTGTCTCGCAAGAGTGTAATCCATAGGATTATGCTCTCACTACCAGTAACTAAGCCTTAGGAGAAACATTTCAACCTTTTAAGATGGGGTTAAAAAACTGCACAAAAAGCAGGAAAACACCAAATGGTCATTGGAAATTAGTTGGGTCCAGGGGAAGAGGGCATGGCCGTCTGGAGAGCCCCAGAGGGCCAGATTTAACCCCCAGGGCCTAAGGTTCTGGACCTCTTCTATAATTAAGTAGGTCTAAATACTAGTTATGTACGCCACTGGCATAAACACCTTTGCTTAAAGAAAAGGTGGTAACTGTTCAGCCTGTGTTAATACCATTGCTATAGTTATTATCTGGAATAATAAAGAAAAAAACTACAAGTGCTTGTAACATATGCTGCTTATCTATACAGTATCTTTGAAATTTATCTAAGAGCAAGCATTTGGACCTTGCTGAATGTCACTGCCCTACCCATCCTAGCTGAAATCTAAAATGGTGTCACTGCTTATCACAGTTTGTCATGCTTAGAGGTGGAATAATAACCTAAGAACAGCTTCTGTTTTTGCATAGGTCTTTCTCCCATGTCACTCAACTAACGTAAAATCTAGGGGAACTGGATATAAGTAATTATGGGGGAATCACTTGACAAAATGAATTGGTATCTTGACACAATATCCCTTGGTCTCACTCCATGATGGAAAGGGAGCAGAGAATTGCCATAACTTCACTCTGCATTGGGTTATCCACAACAATAACAAGAAAAAATGTTTCATTCGCATGCTTCTGGAGACAAAGAAGGATGGGACTCCTTTTTATTGCTTTGTTTAAGAGATGTTTGCATAAAACTGTGTCACCTTGTTTGAGTGGCCCACCATATATTTAATAATCCTGTATCTATAACTGTGATGTTCTACTGTTTGTAGTTGTAAATATATTGCAAAGTTTATTGTTTGTGATATACATTTGTTTATATCTTTAAAAGGAAGTAAGAATAATAACAGGTAAAGTAAATAACTAGGCCAAAATTTACTTACTGTTTATGGTTATATAGGTCTTGGTAAGTATAGAGTGACTGGCTGGTTGTGGGGGAGTGCCTGGATTGGCTGGCTGTGTGCCCGAATGGAAGGTGCGTGTTGATTGGCTGGTTGGTTGGAGTGCCTGGACTAGCTGGCTGTGTAAGAGTGAGAGGAGCTAGAAAGCGAGTGGAGTATATGTATATGTGTCTGACAGAGAGAGCTGACAGGGTTGATTGGGGAGAGATTTGAGGGGGATTTTTAAGAGATGTTGAAAGGGATTTGAGAATTGAGAGATTGAGAACATAGATTAAATAAGGAACAGTTTGTTAAAGTATAAGAGTTGTGACAGAAACCATTAAGCATTGAAACCTTGTAACCGCTACGCAATTAAACTGAAGTATCCATTAAGCTTGTTGACACGCAATTTCTTATTAATAAATTCTTGTTAATTCTATCTACCGGTGTGGTCTGTGGGTGTACCTGAGAAGGTACTGGTGGCAGCAGAACAAAGAAGTTAGCTGGAGGCCAGGTTGCTAGGTTGTGGTGCTGTGGGGCTTAAATAGTAAAGGCGAGACGGGCAGCAGCAGCAAGTGGTCGAGGATAACGTCACAATAACATCTCCAAAAACTTGACACCTGTTTTCACAACAGAAGCAACAGTAAAGGTGTAAGAGAATTTCTGTAAATTTTAGCAGCTGAGGTTGAAAAATGCAAATGTCATATTCCCAATGGACTAGTCACTAAAGTCTATTGCCACCAAACTTTGAAACTTTACTAGTCTTTTCAATTCGTCAGCAAGGGTGGTCGTGTTGTTTACTGTTGCCACCTCTAATAGGCTGACCAGATAAAATCCAGGTTAAGGCTCATGTAACTTTAACAGTTATAGAGAAAAGGGAATTTCAGCCAGTGTCATTTGTATGCAATTAGTTCCTGGTGAAATTCCCTCTTCATCACGCCAGTTAAAGTTGCAGGGGCCCTGCCTTCTTTTGTATATGGTTACTCTAGTATAGTGCATGCACCTTTAACTGTTGTGATGAAGAGGGAATATCACCAGGAACTAATTGCATACAAATGACACCAGCTGAAATCCCCTTTTCTCTACAACTGTTAAAGTTACATGAGCCCTGACCTGGATTTTATCTGGTCAGCCTAACCTCTAACGTTTCTTTTGAGCTGGGTATTTTGGAAACCTTAGGGATGTGGTGTCTAGTTTTCTCTAGAATTCCTCCCAGGCAAACTAGACTGCACCACACAGTATAACAACTCAGATGCCACTCTCAAAAGCATGGTGCCATCAGTCTGTCCAATTGCTCAGCTATCTAGTTTTTAAAAGTTCAGTAATAAATCAAATCACTCCAGAATGTTTGGAACATGAATACAGGTTTAATACAAGAGAGTTTGCATGGAACAACTAGCTCTTTACATGCCAATTGGGGGGGGGGGTGGTACAGTTTTTATCCACTAACCATTAATCTGTGGCATTCCTACAAAGACTGAATTTTCACACCTATTACAGGCTCAGCTTTAAAATTCAAACCCTTTTCACATCCAATTTCCGAACACATTCAGTTTACTTCCCTTGGATCCATGTAGGCCACTTCCCATTGCTGACAAATAAATCTAAACACATCTGTGCATACTTGCTATTGGCACAAATAGCATCTTCACACAGTAACAACTATCCCAGTCAATGGGATTTGTCAAACTAGAGTGTTTGGCCTTATCTACACCTTTCAAGGGGGGGGGGGGGGGAAGGCTGATTGGGAAGTATTGTATCTCTGGGATCATCCCTCAGGGGCCAGGGGCCAGCGAGTTTTCCCAGAAGTAAAGAGGGCCACTCCAGGGCAAAGTCTGTGTTTAGAAGTGGAGACGATTGCGGAACAGCGATCCTGTGCAAAGGTATGATTTCTTTAAAAACAACAACTCAGCACTGGAAGACGCCAAGAGCCATCCAGAAGGTAGCGAAAATGCTCTCCCTCTCACCCCCGATGTCCATGGGCTCACACACACACACACACACACACACACACACACACACAGCTGCTTGCCTGTTCGCTGAGCCCTGCAACTCATGGGGAACAGCGATGACTTCAGGAGGGAGGGCCACACTGCCCCGAGAGATGGGGGAAATTGTGATAACTGCAGTGCCAAATATTCTGGGAGAATGGAGTGGTCATCCCTGGTTCACCCCATGATCAGCTGTGCATCATGTGGCCCCGTAGGGATGACCTTGATATTCTCCCAGGATAAATAGCAGGTGTAGTTTAGGCCTATTCTCTATACCACCAGGCCAATTGGACAATTTCTTGTGGGAGCTTACCCACCCACAAGCACCTCTGCATTCACGTCAATGAAGAGACAGCTTTACACGTGCATAGAGAGGGGCAAGTAATACTGTCCCTTCTATTCAAGTGAATGTGGAAGTGAAATGTGGGTACAAAATGAAGCACACAAACAAATCTCTTTACATGTGTGCTGTTTTCCTTGTACCCTTCTGGTGATGTTGAATATTTCCTAGGCCTGGTACATCATGGCTCAGAATAGGGTTTTTAGTATCATAGTGGTCACTCTCTGGATTAGGCAGGTGACAACCCTACTGTTTTTACGTTGTCTAATAAAAACATACCTTTTCCAAAAGGCATTCCCTAGAAGATAATTTTGTCTTCTGTATGAACCTGAGTGTCAACATCCTGATGTGCAGTAGAGTCCAGTTTTATATGTAAAAGAGATTATGGGACATTTTCTTTTCAACTCCTCTAGTCACAGCTGCTGCTCTAAGAAATGTAATGCCCATTCTTCACAGAACAACTTCAATGAAGGGGGAAAGGGCCCCTGCACTTCAGATAGTACGAATATCAGAAATGGGATGCTGATATTTACTTTTGCTACCAATGATTTAGTGCACTCTCGCTGTGCCTGGTGTGCAGATTCGTGGCATGGTACTCACATGATGCTGTGCCTGCCCCACCTCTTCCCCAGCCTCTCCTACAATGCTAAAAGTCTGCATTATTTCCCCTAAGCCCGTTTAACGTGCCCTAAATTTCCTTGTAGTTTTAAAGGAACTGGGGGCTTGAATGGATTGCATCAGGTCCTGGCAGGGAAAAGCAGTCTCTCACAGCAGCCAGCTCCAAGCCAAAATATAAAACCCAAACCTTGCATCCCACGCTCGAAATCATTGTTTAAAATCATACAATGCCTTAATCTCTGCAGAGACAGGATTGTCGTCCCTCAATGCCCCCAAAGAGCCAGCCTAAAGGGTCATTCCATTTTTGCCCAGCAGAAAGGCAGTCTGGTTGAAGTACTCATCTGCTAGGACCTGACCGGAGGGAGAAAGAGAAGGGAAAGGGTGGAGTGAAGCCAAAGAGCTAAGGAGCCAGGGAATGAAAGAGCAGCTATTCAGATGAAAGGGATCATAAGCTTGATGCGCTTTTGCCTCAGAAGTAAAAAAAAATGTGGAGGCAAACCGAGGGGGGGGGGGAATTAGGTGTGATGGTGGTCTTAAATAAATAAACAAACAAATAAATAAATAAACAAATAGGGAAAAAAGAGAGCAAAAGATGCTGAAGGCAGGATTGAAACTAAAGCTTTAATTACCCCAAAATGTAATGTGGAGAAAATGTAATTCAAGCCGCCCTGCTTCTGAAGTTGATTGGCGGAGATACCTATTATAGTATGGCTTCCTCCTCTGTGAGAGAAGAAAACCTTCTTTTATCTCCACCACCACTTCTGATGGACTTGAGCAGAGTGAGACATTCCCACCAAGGTGTAGGAGAGGGCCTCATACAGCAGTCACTTGGAATTGCCTGGAGAGGGAAGTACAAATAGATAGGGGAGAAAGGCATCAGTTTGGCAGCCTTATGTTTTCAAGGCCTGTTTTAGACTGTGTGGTCTGCCTGCCTGCACATCTTTTCACAGATCACCATTTTCTAAGAGCCAGTAAAACCTTCTGCTTCGCCGAACACACCGTGTCCAAGCTTTCATTTGCATCTCAGTGTGAAGTACAGCATTGCATACTTATGCCTGGATGCAGATTATCTGTCTTCCTGCAAGCATTGCATTTTATCTGGGTGATAAACTCAGATCTCAATGAATTTAAGGCTCTTGCTTCCTTCTGTTGATGACAACACTCATAAATGTCTAGACTAATCTATGAATAGCAGTAAAGCCATGCAGTCAAATGTTTTTTGTTTGTTCTTTCCACTCTTCCATTCTTTAAGGAAAAGAATAACTGGTTTTATTTATTCAGGGATAGAGTTATAGGTGAGGATGCCAATGGACCTGTTTAGGTTTCACACGCTTCTCTTCACATGGTTCTTATCACAGCAGGTTGCTGTTCAGGGCAGTGTAGATTAAAGAGGCAAATAAGGATGCTCAATTTGTTATTTGATGCAAAAGTATTACTTGGCTTTATTACTGACCTTTCTGTTGACCTATTCAAAACAGAACCAGAGACATAGACAGCTATGGCACATTCAGACCTTCACATCACTGTTTTTCACCCTAGACTCCCCCCCCCCAAAAAAAGCATTTCTTCAATTACGTATTGCAAAACTGTGTACTTTAAAATTCTGAAACAAACAGCAGCTTCTTTTGAGGGGGGAAAGAATCAATAATGCGAGGTTGGTAACGAAGATCTATTTAAAGAGCATTTGGTTACCTAGCAACTGCTGTAGGAAGTAACAAGTATTAAAACTTTTTTTCTACTTGTGCTTCTGATTATATATATATATATATATATATTACTACAATACATTAGATCAACATGCTTTTTGAAAAGGATTTTAACAGTCAGGAGATGTGACTGTATTTAAGATTCCTTTTTCCAGTCACTAGTTCATTGTCAGTAGCAGTTAGAGAGCAGCTTTATAGACATTCAAATACAGCCAGGAAATTAGTCCTGCATGACTGCGTCAGAGAAAGCACAGAGTACAACTATCATCACCCATTTCCTTAAACAATTGTTTATTTCTTGGGCTGATAACAGCAATGCATGTCACAATAACGGGCCTGGGAACGGGTTCCCCCCACACACTAGTTTTAAAAGAGAAATCAAGCCTCTAATGAAATAATCTCATTTCCTCCACCACCCGCCCCCATATATCAATGTCTATCTGGAGGTCCTCGCTAATTTTTGCATGTTGTTTTTATTTTCAATAACCTCTCAGTTCATTCAGTGATTTCTTTTTTCTTCCAATGCTCGACAAAGCCACCAGGTCAAAAAATAAGGAATAAAACAAATTGACCATTTTAGTACAATCAAGCTAACTGAAACTGTATATGTAAAAGTAAGGGGAATTTTTTTTATGGTTTCCAACTGTTCAGATCTGGTTTGGCTACAGTGAGGAACAGTAGGGATATGATTATGGAGCCCTCCCCAACTTGGTGCTCTCCAGATGTTTTGGATTACAACTCCTAGCATTCCTGAACATTAGCCATGCTGGCTGAGGCTGATGGGAGTTGAAGTCCAAAATATCTGGAGGGCACCTGGTTGGGGAAGTATATGTTAAAGTTGGGGCACTGAAAAAGGAGTCTGGAGCCCTTGAGGTCAACAAAGATCTCTTAACTGCAAGAACTGTACTGCAAGACATATAGTGCTTTGAAGTCAATGAGGTTGCAGCCAACACTCAGTGTACTGAGGTATAATGTGCATGTGGATCTGGGATGCAATCCAAAGACAGTTGTGTGGGCCACAGTGTTTTCAAGAAGACTATGCCTGTTCTGGATTGCAACTGTTGCTATGCTTCGCTGCAGTACCTACCCATTTCAAGAGAGGCAACATCCTCCAGATGTTTCACGCACACACCCAGCTATTGGTACCCAGCCTCCCTTGCGGCCATTGCACCACTTCACAGCTGATACCTATTGTGAACCAAACAGCCACCACCACAGGAGAGCTGGAAGGAAAGGTGTGCCTAAGGATGGATGACATTTTGTTTCAGTTCAGTTTTGATAAGAAATTACCAAAATGTGCAAAGTTCTCCATTTTCAGGACCAAAAGAATTTGAGAAGAAGAAGAAGAAGATCAAATGTTGGGTAAACCAAAATGAGCATATTTGTCCATCCAGGCCCAGCACTTTGACTGCTTGGCCCTTAAAAGCCAGGGTATGAATCCTTGCCTGTTCAGCCATGTTTGTGCTTCATTAGGGTTGAGGAAATGGCAAGAGTGAAAGGCACTAATATGTCACACAAAAAGAGAGAAGGTATCCTCAGGTGCCTGGAAAAATGTTGTATTAGTACAAAGTTTTTCCAGGCACCTGAGAATATCTTCTCTCCTGTTTTGTGGCTTTATTAGGGTCGCCACCTCATATATATATATATATATATATATATATATATATATTCTGACATGCTCCTCATCTTGAACAGTTGTATGGCAGGCAGGTACATTACGTTCCTCTCTCCATTCTGGGAATAACTGAACCTATTAGGTTTGTCTGGTGAGAATTTTGTTTCAATTCATTTTTGATAACAATTTACTAACAATTTACAAAGTCCATCATATTTGGTAGAGAAAGAACTTGAGATTTTTTAAAATAAAAAAGTGGATGCAGGAGAAAAATAAAAGTGACAGCTTCACCTATTCCTAATTCTCACAACAGTTCAGCAAGTATGCATGAGTGAGTCTACTGTCAAAGATTAACAAATGAATGCACAGAAATGGAGAGGGGAACTGTTCAGACATCATGCTAGATGACCGTAAATATTGTCTAAAGAACAATTCCTTGTTCCACTATTGTACCTAGTGCTGCTCGAAGAAAAGATCAGAAACCCAGGAATGATCAGAAATCCACCTTCACGTATCATGAAGAATAGCCTTTGTAGCAGAGATAGGATGGAAATAGTTAAGTGCTTTTCTGTATCAGTGAACGGTCAAGGTCACTATTCATGGAATGCTTAATGTGAAGACTCCAGATACTTTGTCAATGTTCTGAAACAGGCAGGCGCAACATGATCTTCTCCTTGGTGGGAATAGCTCTCTACCTATTGAATTTGGCTGGTGCAGTTGGGTGAGCATTTAGTTTCAATTTGTTTTTGATAAGGATTTACCATCATTCACAATGTTCACACTTGGGAGAGAAAGAACTTGATATTTAAAAAGTTCAAACAGCTTCACCCTTCCCTACTTCCAGCCCCTCCAGAAATAAAGTCTCCTTCCTCTAACAGGGCAGGGGGAGAGAAGAGATGATATTGCAGCCAAAACCCAGTAGGAGGGGCTCCCAAAGTAGGTAGAAGTCAACCAGGGGAACCATTAAAATAGGCTGTCAAGATGGCTCGGGATTTCCCGGTCCTAACCGGGAATCCAGGGGCAAACCGGCCCAACCGGGGGGCGGGGGGGCAAACCGGGGTGGCGGGGGGTCACGCGGCGGTGCAGCAAGCGAGGAGCGGCGGTAGACCCGGCGGTGGTGGCGGTGGAGGAGCCCTGGAAGCGCCCGCCCCAGCAGGTAAGTGTCCCGCGCCTCGAGCCCTGCGCCTCGAGCTCCTTACCTGTGCAGGCCGCGTCCGCTTTCCTCCAGTGCTCGAATCTACTGAGAAACAGGCTTCACGGCCTGTCCCTCAGTAGCGCGCCGGGTGATGACGTCATCACCCAGCGCGATACTGAGAGACAGGCCGTGAAGCCTGTTTCTCAGTAGATTCCGAGCACTGGAGGGAAGTGGACGCGGCCTGCACAGGTAAGGAGCGCGAGGCGGGCGGGCGGCGCGAGCAGCGTGGGGCGAGCGGGGCGGGCGGGCGGCGCAGCGCAGCACGGGCGGAGGGAGTGGGCAGGCCGCGCGGGGGGGCTTTGGCTCTGAGGAAGGTTCTCTCGCAGGTCACACACACACACAATTCCAGAACAGCAACAATCAGCCTCAGAGTTCCCCTGTGCCTGTACTTTGGCTCCATGCAGGGAAAAACAGGCTATAGAACACAAATCCAGAACAGTAATCTGCAAGTCCAAATCTATGAAAAGCCACAGAGCACTTTTCATGGCATAGTTCTTAGAAATTCCAAGTCCAAATAGCAACAGAACATGTACAGGGTGCATCCAACATCTCCAGATAGAATCCCAAACATGAGTTTCTTGGCAAACGTTGAACCAGATGAACAGGCAAACAGATGAATTCCTAGCAGAGGGCCTCCCCTTTGCTCATAGCTATATAGGATGGAGGCTGGCTAATTCCAAGCCACTTTGACAGACAGGGCTTCAGGCCTGTAATCCAAACTCATGTGACAACAGGGCGGTACAGTTCAACCTCTTCTTGATGACGACACTATGTGAGAGACAGCTTGCAAGATAGCCCCCACCTTTTCAAAACATACTCTTGTTCTCAAGGAAACTCAAGGCCTCGGCCAGCAGCCACAGATAAGCACAGAACAGAGACAGACTTTCTCACAACAACTGCCAAGCTATCAACTCACAATTCACTAGGCCAGCCTAGTGAATTGTTCATGAAGCACCTGACATCCGACAGCCTCCCTGACAAGAGTCATCTGAAATTGTTCCTCCTCTTCACCATGGAACCTGTTTGTTCACCTGCCTCTTGCGTGGTGAGGAGGAGGAACAGTACTTGCTCACTGGCTGGCTGCCTGTCAAGCAAGCAATAGCAATGTCGTAGGCTGACTAGGGCAGGATCTACACGTCGTTGTGATATCGCCTCATTTCGCTGGATGTGCGTTCCGAACCCTGTCGATTCACATGATGTTTGTGTTAAAGCGTTATGTTGTGCATTTTATTGGCTCCTTTTTTTTCTCCCCAAAGAATCCTTTAATCCATTTTAAATCGCTCTGAATGTCTTAGTGTGCCTCGTTCTAGCGTTATTTCCTGCTACTCCTTCTTCCCTTCTTTGTGATAACTTCCGTTTCTGGTCTCCCTTCTTTTCCCTCTTAGCCAATCATTTTGAAAGTTCATTTTAGGTGTGCAGAGCAACCCTCTCCATGCTTCCTGAGCCGCCCTGGGAACGCTGCTCCCTGCTCAGTGTGGACCAAGCTCTGCTTGCACCCTCGCCGCAGCCGCAGCCCTTTAATCCCGGCCGGTCCTGGGGAGGGAGGAAGGAGGGGTATAAACAAAAGCCAGCGATCTGGAGAGGGATTTCCCAATTGCTGGGTTTTGTTTACAGCCCTCCCCCCTCCCCCTCCCCCCCAGGACAGGCCAGGATTAAAGGGCCGCGGCTGCGGCGAGGGCACGAGCAGAGCCTCCGAGGTTTGGTATGCATCACGTAGGCATCACTGATACGCAAAGTATCGCACAAAACACTTAGAAGAAACGGAAGGGAAACAACAGTGTGGCGCGTGACGTAATATTGCGGGGGGAAAACATTCGACAGAACGCGCATCCACAACGACATGTAGTTAGGCCCCATATGAAAAGGAGGACAGAGCTCATGTAACTTTAACAGTTGTAGAGAAAAGGCAATTTCAGCTGGCGTCATTTGTATACAATTCGTACCTGGTGAAATTTCCTCTTCATCACACCAGTTAAAGCTGCAGGGGCCCTGCCCTCTTTTGTATCTGGTCACTCTAGTATAGTGCCTGCAACTTTAATTGCTGTGATGAAGAGCGGATTTCATCAGGTACTAATTGCATACAAATGACGCCGGCTGAAATTCCCTTTTCTCTGCAACTGTTAAAGTTACATGAGCTCTGTCCTCCTTTTCATATGGTCAGCCTAGCAATGTGAGACAGAGGAGCAATAGTTGCTGGTGACTTACTGAGAGTGTCTTACTGAGTGAAGAGTCTCTTGCCCAAGGCCTCAACAGCCTGGAGTTGGCCCTGATTGCAGACATCAACTTTGCATTCTCCAATGGGCATTCCAGGAAGTGTCAGGCTTGGAGGCTGCGTGGCACATTTTGTTTTTACAGTTTAACAATAAATTAAACATTCTTGACACTTAATCAAGTTAATTGGGGTAAGCATTCCCCCAAATTCTCTGAGCTTCTCTGGATACCCCCAAATGCTAAAGACCCCCCCCACACACACACACACATTTTCATGCAGAATTAACAGACCTACCAAAGTGAGGAGTAATTTTTGGGCCACCTTTACTCTGTATGGCATCAAAGAAGGTTACCTCCACCACTACAAGATGCAACTCCAAAGTTCTCACCTCAACATTAACATCCAGGCCTGGTGTGAGGCATTGAGACATGCCCAGTAACAGCAATTATCTACCTTAACTAGAACCTCCAGCATAAACTCCATGATGTCAACAGGTCTTTGCCCACTGCAATACAAGACTTCCCATCTACCCACGGTGCCTTCAGAAATAACAAGGATGTCCTCACATTGGCAGTTGTAATGCTGATGTTTTTAAAGGAACTCCCTATTCTGGTATCACTTGACATTTTGGTATCCACCCTGAAACCTTTTTCAGATTTTTCACATTTTCATTTTCTGGCAATTCATGGAGGGCAGAGGGGAATGAGAGGACTGCAAAAATGTGTAGTCATTTCTGCCTTTACATTTTGTGAGCTAAAGAAAATGACTGTTACTTTGTGGGATATTATGCACCAATTCTCAAATAGGAAGTAATACTCTCTGAGGTAAGTTTGATCTGAGCAACTACAATATCACAAGTAATATCAAGACAATACTGTTACCAATAGAGTAGATTTTTAAAATCACCCTTCCTTCCCTGTGGTCGAACAAAATACTGAAAAGTCATGTTATTTTCCTTGTTGTTTTTCTTCTTTTCTTATATGGTACATTTCTTCAGGGGAGAAATTTTTACAATGTAATTTTGATATCTCGTAGGCCATTTAAATGCAACTCAAAACAATCACTCATAAGGGAGAAAAGTGTATCAACTCAAGAACCATGTAAACAATAATTACCATTTGTCATTTCCACGCAAAAGAAAATGTTCTCTTTTGTTATTTGTTTAATTGATTTATTTGCTTATTTATTTGTTTAATTGGCTAAGCCTTTTTTGTAGCAGTGTTTCATCCTTTATCATTGCAAAACAACAATAGTCACAATTTGCTAATATTCGAGCACTGGTGTTTTCTTTGGTGTTAGATAAGAAATGTGTTTTCATTAATTCTTCTTGTCTGTACAAAGCATCAGTCTTCTGTTTATACAACACAGCTTGTATGACTCAAAGTAGGTCTGACTTGTACAATGTTTTCCCTTGCATTTAAGAATATCCCTTAAGAATATTGTTAATTTATAAAATGCAGATTGTGGAAAACAGAGTATGCCAGAGTTTATTATATGTGAGAAAAACTTGAAGGATTTTGTTTGTTTTCTCAGTGTTTTTACCTCGAAAAGATAGCTGAGTCACTTGGGTTTTCAATCTTGAATGGGTCAGTGGAGACCAATGAGCAGTAGGAAACAAGTGATGTGTCTCCACTGTGAAAGATGTCCTAGTGTAAGGAAAACATCTTAAGCGGCAGGGGTGAAGCTAGTGATTTGGAATTTGTGTACATTCCATGTATTCCGTTGCTTCTCACCTGCAGTTTGACTATAATCTTCCGCATGGAAGATAGGAGCTTACCAACATCATAGGAACTAACACATCCAGTAAAATTTCATGTAGCTATCCAGCAAACTGTTAAAAGAAACTTTGAGGCAATATCAAAAACTTCCCATTTCCCCATAAAAAAATCCTACCCACAGGAGTTCTCTCTGTACACCTTGTGTCAAATCATAGCGAATGTGGAATAAAAAGCTGGAAATAACACTATGAAAGCAGTATATGGAATGTGGATTGTGCCCCAACAGTTAGCAGCACACTTCAATACTGCTATAAAGCAATAGTGTAGATCTAGCCTGTGTGTGTGTGTGTGCGCGCGCGCGCGTGTGCGCCTCTCTCTCTTACACAGAAACAGAGAGATGCCAGTTCCTGCATTTCCATCATCCTGGTGCTGTGCACCCTCCTTTCTTCTAATAAGTGTACAGTATCAAAACAACAGATGGCTCCCTTTTGCACTTCCCTGTTACTACTGTAGCAATATTGCATGCACCCAAGTGATGGAGTGTGCTTCTACACCTAAGGGAAAGAGAATGTCCTAATCATTTCAAGGGAGATATTAGATCATCCCCCATAAAACTAGTTGTGATGCGCAAATGTCACTTCAAGCATCTGCTTTTTCTCAGGACTGTTGACACGCAGGGGAAGGAGGTTAACCCTTTCTTCCCCATGATGGTCACAATAACTCCCCACCACCACTACGAAGCTGTTATTTGCTATGGAAGGGAAGCTTGTGTTGGTGCCAATGGAAGCTTTCATCCAGCAGTGAATAGCAGCTTCAGGATACGGGTAGGATTGCACTCTTAGATGGCTGTTGCTTTGAATATCCCACTACAACCCCCTGTCTGGCTGAGAACTACGGTTGTTAGGTGTACTGATATTAGGCTGACCAGATAAAATCCAGGTCAGGGCTCATGTACCTTTAACAGTTGTAGAGAAAGGGGAATTTCAGCCAGTGTCATTTGTATGCAATTAGCTCCTGGTGATATTACCTCTTCATCACACCAGTTAAAGGTGCAGGCACTATACTAGAGTGACCATATACAAAAGAAGGTAGGGCCCCTGCAGCTTTAACTGTTTTGATGAATAGGGAATATCACCAGGAACTAATTGCATACAAATGACACTGGCTGAAATTCCCTTTGCTCTACAACTGTTAAAGTTACATGAGCCCTGACTTGGATTTTATCTGGTCACCCTAACTGATATATTGCGTGAGAATATTGATAATGAGCTTCTACAACATTTTATTCAGTAGCAATATGATTAAACTTCTTACTAACACTGACATCTTATATACATGTTTAAAAAGCGAGAGAGTTAGAAAAACTCTAATCTTAAGCAGCCTTAATAACCTAAATAGTGCTAATAATTTCACAATGAAAAGGGATCAGAGTTCATTGACTGCAAGCAATTAGTCTTTAAGAGTAGGCAGTGTATTTTATTTCATTGAAAATTTCTCCTTAACTTATTGTCTGTCTTCTTTTTATACATTTGAAAAGTAAACTGAACAGAATAGTTTAGATTGGCTTTCAAGTGGTATTGTAAAGTGGGGGACAATGCAGAGTCATCTAAGGCAGTAAACCCTATAGGCAGATGCTTGGCCAATCTTTATTTGAAAACTTCCCAAAATGAGGTTCAAGAATCTATAACCTCCCTTTTCAGCATGTTCCATAGCTGAGCTGCTCATATAGTTTTATTCTAAGGAGACAATGCTAAGCATGCCATCTTAGGGAGGGTTCTGCCCTTAAAGGCCACCTAAAAATAATTGTAAATAAATAATACTATAAAGGAAGAGCCACTGAACTCAGCAACATTTATGTCTATCTGCATGCTAAAACTCATAACCTGCTCTTAGAGGATAGGGTAAAAAAGGAAGAAGAAATTCTACTTTCAGTGATCTTTGTAAATATTCCTAGGTAAATGAGTACAGGATTGAAGACTGAATCTCTTTTTATTCTACTCCCTTATATAGTATCTTAAAAACACTTTTATTAATTTACAATGTAAATTATTAATAAACACCAAAAACAAAACAAAAAGGGGGGGAAGAGAAAAACAGCTGACAATAATATTAACAAAAATCATATCTTAAATATACACCTTAGTATAAGCAGTTCATATGTCTGAATAGGTATGCACATGATATTGATGGCTTTATATACATTTAAATGTAGAGAGAACAGTACAATTCTCAGGCCATTGAAAAATAGATGGTGGATGTTTATTCTTCCAAGCTTGCAGCATGTGTCTCTTTGCAACTGAAAGGACTCTCAGGATCCCCTTTCATTGTCCATCTGTTAGCCCCTGCACCACAGGAATATAATGTAAAAACACATGGGCATCCACAAATATCAAATATTTTTCTAAGACAAAATTAGTACAAACTACTGCTTCTGACTAAAAAAAAAAAAAAGCCAACACAGAATACAGCCACACCATATGTCTCAACATGGCATTTTCCACATTACATCGCCAACTTCTAGCGGAGCTAGCCAATTGCTTCATAACAAGATGCTGCTGTGTGCAATATACTTGAAAAACATCTGTTTTTGCTGAATCAGCCTAATTTTTTTTTTAAAAAAAGTAAAGGCACTTTTCCATTTAGGCTGAATAGGACATTCTAATTCTTTATTCCATTGAACCTTAACATCCTGCACATCGAATGTACTATATTCCAATAAATACTTATAAAGAGCCATTATATCTGCTCCTTATCGCTTGTGTACACTTTCATTGCTTTCTCTGTTGTTTGTAATTTTTTATTCTTTACGATTGCTGTCCTATTATTTTAACTGTTGTACTGACATAAGCTGCTGTGAGAGCACTTTAGGGTACATGTTTATAAATAAATAAAAGAGATTAAATCTCTAGTGAACAGACCTCGGATTGCAGGTCTGGGAAGGGCATTGTCAGTCATGGTATATGGTAGGTGGATTATTGTTCTGGATTCATTATAAGTCACCTCATTATATCTGTAAGCGTCCATTTACTTCCCAACTTTACCCCCCCAAAATCCTACACATTTACTAGATATCATACCCCAAAACAAGTTATTCTGTTTTCATATGACTATTATTCCTGCAAAGGTTTCATTGGGTCCCTCAGGCAAAAGGTGGATAAATCTCCATGATCTATGAAGTACTTTGCCTTAACAGATTTAGCGGTGCCTAACTGCTTATGGCTGCAATCCTGTACCCATTGAATTCAATGGGATTTGCTTCAGAATAGACATGTATAGGATTGCACTTCAAATGTCACATTACATGGCTCAATCCTCCTTGGAACAGTATTCTCCCTCTGAGCATTAAAAGAGCTGGAGAATGAGAAGGGAAGTCAGTTTACACATACATTTCAAAAGCAGTCTCCTTTCTATTGTTATTTCACATGTTCCGTGATAAGCCTTGAAATTGAAAAGAACAACACGTGTTCTGGACTCGAGTCGTATTGAACCCAGTGAAAATTAAGTACCTTGCTAAGTGAGAAGGATTTATCTCAAAATCACACCCTAAGGATCTAAACCAACATTACTTTAAATACATACGTAGAAGCTACTTTTTTCATTTTTAATCTAGAGTAGACACAGGGGTCTCAATCCAGCTCTCAACCCCTGTATCTACTGTAGAGTAGAAATGGGTGGGAGGGGAAGACTTAGCTGCTATATAGATTTAAAATAATGTTTTGGCTTTTAGTTTTCCTTATGGTAACTGCTGTTGTCACTTGATGACATGTACAACAGGTGCCACTGTCACTCATCACATCAGATAATCACATAAAAATGAGAAGTAAAGAGGGAAGTGATGGCTTATGTTTTTGAATTAGTTAATCTGAACATGTGAACCTGCAGCCATACAGCAGAATCCTATCCATGTTTGCCAGAAGAGTCCCTTTCTGCACCATAGGGGCGAAGAGGGCGGGAAGCGGGGAAACCCGGAAGTAGCCACTTCCAGGTTTGGTGCAATGAGGCCGCACCACAATGCAGCGGCCCGGGCTTCTCCTGGGCTGCTCGTGCGCAAAAGGTTAGATTATGTTTTAAAAAAACGCACATGATCACCCCTCCCCCGCCATCCTGGGGATGGTGATTTTGCTGTCCCCCCCAATGGCCTCGGAGCTGCGCAGTGCGGCTCTGTGGCCATCAGTGCAGCCGCGCTTACTCACGGGTAAGTGCGGCTGCACCCGGGATGGATGGCCACACTGGGATAATAGTGTTCCCTGAACTCCCAGGAAAATGGAGGGCTGGCCCCTGCCTGCTTGCGGGATGCTCTGTGTGTCATGCGGACTATCCATGAGCAGACAGGTGTGGAAAGGGCCTCAGTCCCACTTAGTTCAATGGAATCTTTTCCCATGTAAGTATGGATAAGGTTGCAACCTTAGACCCCATGTAAATTTTTAACTACCTCTGGCAATAGGGAGGAAATCAACATGGCTTCTGCAAAGGCAAGTCTTTGCACTAACCTTTTAGAGTTCTTTAAGGGGGAAATAAACATGTAAACAGGGGTGATCTGGTAGATATTGTTTACTTGAACTTCCAAGGGGTTTTTGATAAAGTCTCTCACCAAAGATTCCTGAGCAAACTTAGCAATCATGGAAGAAAAGGAGAGGTTGTCCAATGGATCAGTAACTGGTTAAAGAACAGAAAGCAGAGAGTAGGAATAAATGGTAAATTCTCCTGACGGAGGTAAGTAAATAGAGGGGTCCCACTGGGATCTATATGGGAACAATGCTTTTCAACTTGTTCATAAATAATCTGGAATTAGGAGTGAGCAGTGAAGTGGTCAAATTTGCCAATGACACCAAATGATTTAAGATGGTTAAAACAAAAAGGGATTGTGAGGAGCTCCAAAAGGATGTTTCCCAATTGGGAGAATGGGCATCCAAATGGCAAATGCAGTTCAATGTAACCAAGTGTAAAGTTATCCATGTTGGGGCAAAAAAAACCAACTTCAAGTATAATCTGATGGGATCAGAGCTAGCGGTTACTAACCAAAAAAGAGATCTTGGGTTTGTGGTGGACTGCTTGCTCAAAATGTCAGCCCAGTGTGCGGCTGCTATATAAAAAAAGCAAAGTCCATGCTACTCATAATTGGAAAAGGAATTGAGAATAAAACTGCTAATATCATACTGCCTTTAAACAAATCTGTGGTGCGACCACACTTACAATACTGTGCATAGTTCTGGTCACCATACTAGATAGTCACCTTTCTATTCTTCCACCTCACTTGAAGTGTCTCTGCACCAGTAATACACAGCAACTGGCAATGGTTGGACATGCTTCAATGATGCAGAAGAACAATGTGACTGTCAGGGAGGAGCCATCTTGGCTGGCTACTTATGAATCACACACACACACACAGGGAATACATCACAAAAAAGAGGACACTGGTTTGCATATGCTAATTTTATATATTTATAAATTTATATTTATAGATGCAAATTTAGAAATAAGTATGATGATTTAAATAAAAATACAGTACATTTCACCAGAGTGTGGAAGACTGTGCCCAGGCGAACTGTGGGCCTTGCTCAGTCTGCTGTCTAGATGCTGTTGATGGGCATATTGAAGGCCCAGCTCTTTCTTATGATGGTTCTTTTCTTTAAACTAGACTTGAAGTGGACAACTCTTCAAACAGATGACATCTTTCACCTAGAGGACAGTCCTCTTCCAGCCCTACAAGTAGAGGACTGTCCCCTGTAAAAGAGGACACAGTCATCCTAGGCCATCACACAAAAGCTGTTTCAAGTGGCTTCCAAGCAAGGCTACTTGTTAATGAGGCCAGAATATTTATAGTTCCATTTCATGAAGTCATGTTTCACTTCCTCATGACAGTTTTTCTTGCTTTTCATTTTGAAGCAGCCTCTTATAAAAAGCCAGTATTCTTCACTTGAATGCAATGATTTTAAAATTAAAGAGTTTTCATTAAAGAAAAAAACATGTTATTCATTCTTAAGAGTGATGATATTTTTCTTAAAGAGTTTTAAGTGTGTTAATTACCACAATAGAAATTATGTTGAAAACATTAAAGCTAATGCTGGACCTCCAAAAAATCAAGAGGCACTAAGATGGAAAATGTGTATATATTCAGGTATTACTATACCTTGCAAAGAAAGTTGATTCATTTTCATCTATAAAATCTCTTCTCCACAGTTCAGACTCACAAGGAAGATCTTCAAGAATCCAGACTTCAACCAGATTTTTTTTTATTTTGGGGGTGGCACCTTACTTTTTAAAATGTAGTCAACAACCACTTATGCCATATTGGTTATTTACATGTACATTCTCACAACAGTCCATCAAGTATGCATGAGTGACTCTAGTGTCAAAGACTGACAAATTAACGCACGGAAGCTGAGAGGTAAAGTGTTCAGATATTTTGCTGGATATCTGTGTCTATTGTCTAAAGGATAATTTCTAGTTCCAATATTATGCCTAACGTGAGTTGAAGGAAAGATCAAAAACCCAGAAATGATGAGAAATCCATCTTCACATATCATGGAGAATGGCCTTTGTTATCAGAGATAGGATGGAAATAGTTAGGCAGCTATCTGTATCAGTGAACGGTCAATGATGCTATTTGCAGAATCCTTAATATGAAGCCTCCAGAGACTTTACATCAGTTTTCAGAAACATAAATATGGTGACTGGATGTGATCAAAAAATCATTTAATGTATTACTGGTTTTAATCACTGGGCTGAGAACATTGACTGCTGATCTTCTGTGATTTCCCTGCTTGTGCAATTGCAAGAACATGTGATTATATAATGTGAAATGGTCTTGCACTGTCACTGATAGACTGATATGTTCTGCAGTTATTGAATGTTCCCATATGTTCAAAATCCAATGTTTGGCATCTTTTTTCTCCCCCAACAGGTTTTTCACTCATTCACCATCTGGAACTTCTTGTGGAGTACTTACCCATTACAGGCATATACTGCGGATATAATTCTTTGATTTGTCTTTGGTAAGTGCCCTAATGGACATGTAATAGACTCATAACCCTTGAAAGTAATGGTGTGAAACTGTTTTAAACCTTGCTTTAAAAATAGATATTGCATTTCAGCACTGGATCTCCAAGCGTTTGCAACCTCATATGCTTCATCTATCACAGAAGAGAGGAGGCGTAGTGAGTTCCTGGTTATAGCCCCCCAAAACAGAATGAACTATCAGATGCTGTTCACCAGTAATTTGCACCCTCATTTTAAATTGTTTTAAGCAGTTTGCTTTTTCAAAGGGAGAACATTCCAATATTGCCTTTTCTTTCCTTCAATTTTGATTGTTTATCAGGCTATTAATCTGTTTAGCATAAGGAACATGGATAATTGTGAAAAGGAATTAACCAGCAGTGGGTTGAAAGTTTTGCTTTGCTGTAAATATTGTGCCTACAAATATTTGATACATGAAACATTTGCCAAAGGGAAAAAGAAATGTGTCACTCTTTGCATGTTTATTTTTAGAGCCATGGTTCTCTAAAAGAATAGGAGTTTGTCAGTAAAATTTCCAAGACGGTATACTATTATATAATACACTGCAATAAAAATAAAGATCTGGCTATCTTCATAATGTTCAGGCTAGACTACTGTAACACCTATTCCTGGAGAGAGAGGTGTCCCTCTTCACTTCTAATATCTCTTTAACATGAAAAAGGGGGAGGGGATCCAATAATTTTAACAAGCTTAAAATAAGTAAGTGTGTGTGTGGGGGGATAGAAAGTCTGATCTACTTGAATCTCTTTCTCTTTCTCTCATCGATAGATAGATAGATAGATAGATTCAAATAGATTACATTTTCTATCTATCAGATAGATGATGATAGATTGATAGATTCAAATAGATTAAATTTTCTATCTATCAGATAGCTAGATAGATATAGATAGATGATAGATAGATGATAGATAGATAGATAGATAGATAGATAGATAGATAGATCAGACTATTGGCCTTAAAAATTCCTCCCAAAGTCCTGTGACTTCAGACAGAGATTAAAAACAGGTGCAGATGTTTTTTTCTAAGTACAGAAAATGCACCCCTAAGTGTTTGGTATTGTGGCAATTCACAAACCTCAGAAATTAAAGACTTGTAAAAGAAAGGACCACAAATTTAATAAATAATCAGAATTTAGTAAAATGGCATTTTCTGCACAGCCCCTTTTGGAGAAAACAAGCTCACAGCATATACAAAAGGAGTCAAACAAATGGTGCCAAGAAAATTATGTAAAATATTATGATAAACAATATTTTAACGTAAATTCTGCATTCAATAACTGGGCATGGAATTTGTGTTCTTTGGTATAAATTTATTTACGTAATTTTTGGAACTGGGATTTCTGAAAATGGCTCCAACAGGGACCACAAACATGGCTGGAGTGGGGACAAGGGCCCGGCGGCAGACAAAACAGGTGTTGCTTCGTAGTCCCCTGGTATACGAAGCAGACCTGGCTAGAGGACTGACGGGGAAGGAGGGGAAACAGGCTATAACTATGTAAAGGCTACAATTATATCCCTGCTTATCTAGTCTAATTTAAATCAATTGACTTACTTCTGAGTAGACAGGTTAAGGATTGCACTGCAAACAAGAATGGTGGCTCAACCCAAAATTCATATACAGATCAGTTATAGAAATGTGTTCTTTTCCATTATTCTCTCTGTTTCTTATAATTGTGACTATTTTTAATATAAATATTTTAAACTTCAAAGGTTTGCTTCTTATTTGAGCTGGTTTTCAACATTACGTTCTTTTCTTTTCTTTAATGTAATCCAAACTTCCAATTATAATTATGCATATTAATGGTAAAATAGAACAACACAGACATAATACCCTAGCAAAATAGGTCATACATATTGCAAATCTAGGATGCCTGAATTTATGTAAATTGTGTCTTTAGAGCCATCAAAACATTTGAAGAAAAATGGTTTTAAAATACCAAATTATTCCTACAACAGGAAATATATACATTCGGGATGTCTGAAGCAAATCAAGAGTAATCATTTGTACCATACCTGTTTCCTCCTTTTATTAAAAAAGGGGGGAAGGGAAAAGAAATAAGCTGCTTTTGGGTAATGATATTCCACAAGTACTTTGATAATTCAGTAGTCCTTCATACTATTAATGTGTAACTCTTAGGTATATTTTATACATTATTTGTATATAGAATAAATCTGACCAGCAACTTGCTACTTAGTGAAAATGTAACAATTAACCCCCAAACCACAGAAAACCCTATCCAAAATATAATCTGGTGTTCTGTAACATGAATCATTTAGGAAATGTGTTAGGTTGAGCTCAGCTGAAAGTGCTCTTACGTTTCAGGCAGAGATGTGTGTGTGTGTGTGTGTGTGTATATATATATATATATATATAGTCAGTAAGTAACTATGTCACCGACAAAGTTAATATCAGGAGTCAAGCAGGATTGCCTGTTGGCACCCTTTTTGTTTAATTTTTACGTGAACAACTTAGTGGCTAACCTATGCGAAGTGAACTGTTTTCCTCCTGCCATTGGATCTAGAAAAATCCACATGCTTCTATATGCGGATATGACATGGCTCTTATATCCACTACTCAGGTGGGCTTGAGAAGACTTTTAAGTGGATTGGGCACAATATGTAGGAATGAGAAACTGGTAATTAACCATTCTAAAACCAAGGTGGTAGTCTTCGCTAGGAAAAAGCAATCCCATAAATGGCGTATAGAAAGGCAATTGATAGAGCAGTGCACCAGTTTCAAGTATCTGGATATTAGAAAAGGCAATTAGAGGCAGCAAAACTCCTAGCCGGGAGAACAGCCAATGCCATACTGGCATACGGGGGAAATAAAGGGGGCTCCTTAGTAGTACCAGCACTGAAGTTATACAAAGCTAAGGTCCTCCCCCAATTTCTATATGGAGTAGAAATATGGGGACAGGGCTTTGCCCACGAGATGGAGCCTGTGCAGAATAAGTTCGTGAAAGAACTCTTGGCCCTCCCTCAAGGGGGTGCCTGCCCCACTACTTAGATTAGAAGTTGACCTGCCCTCCATTAAGGCTAGGACGAACAAGGCTATAGTATTATATGGGAAAAGGCTTCTCCAGTTGGATGAAAGTAATCTGGCGAAACAATGTTTTTTAGAACAACTTGTGAAAGGAGAGTGGGCTTGCAAATGGTTGGAATTAGTCAATACCTATCCGGAGGATTCCCCAATTTCAATGAACAAAGTCGATATAAGAAACAGAATTTTTGAGTTAGGCTTTCAAGGAAACACGCTAACAAGCCAGCAGCAAGCTTTTTCCACATGGTACAGCCTTATCAAAAGAGATCAGTACCTTCCTCAGTACTTACAAGATCTGTCATTTCCTGCGATTAGAAAGGCCTTCACAGCCCTTCACTTTCAAACAATGCCCACTGCCTTTTTGGAGGGAAAGTATAAAAGGTTGCCTTACAATCAAAGAACTTATATTTGTGGAACAGAGGAAGTGGAAGATGTGGCACACTATTTATTACGCTGCCCCCTGTACAGTGATATTAGGGCCCGTTTTATGGGAGAGCTCTTGAGCTCAAGAGCGGGCTGGCATCCAGCAAATATAATCTGCGACCTGTTAGCAGACCATACTAAAGCCATCACAGCTAAAATTGCAACGTTTGCAGTTGCAGCAAAAAAAATCCGTCAGTCTGTTCCGGAAAAAGCAGTCATGGACTGCAGAGGAGACCATTTACAATAATTGTGGGGATTTTAAAACTATGAGAGGTGGGGTACTTATAACTCATTCCAAATGTTGGTTTTAAATTTTTATAACTGGGACCTTCTGCATTCAACGCATGTGCTCTGCAAATGAGCTATAGTCTCTCTCCTTTATATGTTTAACAAGATAAAATGTAATCCAGGGGCTATTTTAACTGTGCAAAGTTGGCACCACATTCCCCCCAAACCCTGCGCTTTTGCTCCTGCAGGATTGCACCAGATAATCCCCACGGCAAGGAGCAAGTGTGAGGTTTATGGCTGTCATCTGCCCCCTCCCTTGTCCCTCCCTGAGACTAGGGTAAGTAGGAGGAGGCAGCAGCAGCTGGAGGGGAAATATTTTAGGAGGAGAAGGTAGCAGTGGCAGCAGCTTGGGGGAAGAAGATTAACTAGGCTGACCATATGAAAAGGAGGACAGGGCTCATATAACTTTAACAGTTGTAGAGAAAGGCAATTTCAGCTGACATCATTTGTATGCAATTCGTACCTGGTGAAATTCCCTCTTCATTACAACAGTTAAAGCTGCAGGGGCCCTGCCCTTTTTTGTATCTGATCACTCTAGTATAGTGCCTGCAACTTTAATTATTGTGATGAAGAGGGGATTTCTCCAGGTACCAATTGCATACAAATGATGCCGGCTGAAATTCCCTTTTCTCTACAACTGTTAAAGTTACATGAGCCCTGTCCTCCTTTTCATAGGGTCAGCCTAAGATTAACTGTTCTCCACACAGCAAGGCCATGCAGGTCATTCTGCCATCCATTCCGCTCACTGGACACCCCTGCCCTCTGTCCGGACAGATGGTGACCTATTAGGGGTCACCATCCACTGGGAACACCTAAGGAGTGGTTCCTGAGTGAGGGTAGACTGGCAGAAAAGCCGGGCTGCCCTTGCTCTGGCTGGAAAAATCAGGGTAAGTCCACGACTTTTCAGCTGTGCATTTTTAGCTCTTTGTTCCAATCTGTGGCTGTGTCATCCAATCGATGCCACGTAGATTTGAAGCCACCCCAGGGCAAAGAAGACATCAAGACACCCCTACACACAAGGTGGAGAGTTAATCAAAAATGCCTGTGGTTCAACATGTTCTGGATGGGGTGGCACTCCCTCAAAGGAGCAGGTACATAGCTTTTGGGTACTCCTTGATCTGTCACTTTCCCTACAGGTGGTTTCTAGGAAGAGTGCATTTTATCAAATCCCTGGCCCCCACAATTCAGTGCCTCTCAACTTTATTGGTGTCCTGTTTGTTTCTGGGCTCAATTCAAGGTGCTAGTTTTAGCTTTTAAAACCTTAAATGGTTAAGGTCTAGGTTACCTTCAGGCTCCCTTCTAGACCTGCCCAGGGATTAAGATCAACTTCAAAGGCTTGACTTTGACTGTCATCTCAAGATCACCATCGGGTGAGCACAAGAGGCCAAACCAGGCCCTGGAATGCTCTCCCTGTCAAAATCCATTAGGCTCTTCCTCTGAGGTTTTTCTGTCAGAAACTAAAGACACTTTTGTTTCAAAAGGCTGTTCACATGCAACATATTTTCGCCTCACTGTTGTTATTGGTTTTCTTATACTACTTATATTATCAGTTTGAGTTTTTTTGCGTTTCTATGGTTTTATTTTACTGTTTTATGCTGTAAGCCAGACTGATTATGGGTACAACATTATCAGGTACATATAGCACAGCCCTAAATAACCCCAAGATTTACCTCCAAGCCTTGATATACAGTTGGGATTGTCAGGCAGAGTGTGCAGCATCTCCTTGTTCTTGGGGATTGGCAATATCTCAGTAGGGGATCTGCTTTCAACACAGAAGATGTGCCAGGCTCAGTCTTTAGCATCTCAATTTAAAAGGATGTCAAGATAGCAGAACTGGAGAAGACCACCTCTGCCTGAGACCTTGGTGCTGCCAATCAGAGCTGATACTGGGCTAGATGGTATAATGGTCTGATTCACTTTCTTCATGTGTTCACACTGATGAAATTAACATCAAGGACCAATATGTAATGGGGATATTGGTAAAGGCTCTGTAAAGTTCAAAGTTGCTAATTATATACATAAGAAAACATAGCAATATCCTAACCTAATTGACTCTGTGTGTGTGTGTGTGTGTGTGTGTGTGTGTGTTAGGAACTGTTACATTGTTTTCAACCATTCTCTGGTTATCTTTTTTTCTTGCAGTATTGAAAACAATGAGCCATGAACACTGATATAATGGAAAGAACACATGTGGTTTCAACTCTCCTATCCATAAAAACATCAACAGTATGTTATATAAACTAAAGATTACCAATTAATAAAAATGGTAATAGTGATGGTTTATTGGTATATGGAAAATGATGTGTGGAAATGGTATTATCCCTAGCGTCATAGCTATTACCAGACATACATCATTAGTATAGACAATATTTTGTGACATTCATTCATACGTGTGTGTGTGTTGCAAGTATAACCACATTATAGACATTGGGTTGGATCAACATTTGGTCATTGGACCCATTGGAATGAATGAAACTTAAGTTATTCAGGACTATTCTTAAGTCCCTTTGTTTTCAGCAGGCCCACTCTAAGTATGTCTAAGTCTAGTTCCAACCCATTATACAGAAAAGATACAATAATATGTTCAGTTAGCACAGAAGCAGTCTGTCCTATATAGTTATCTTTGTTCTAGAGAGGAATCATTCAGAAACATTTGCATGAATAAAGGTGTAGTTGCAGTGTTCTGATACGAATAAAAAGATGTATACATATAAATCAGTCCCTTTAGGTGTAAAAAAGAGCAACAAAACCCCCCTATCAACTAGAAAAGAGTCTCAAAATCATCTGAAAGTTACCAAAAATAAAACCAATAATAATCTAAAACAGGCTCCACAACTCGGTGCCCTCTAGTTGTTTCTGACTTCAACATCTATCAGCCCCAGCCTGCATGGACTGGAGATTGTAGTCTAAAACATCTAGAAGGCATTAAAGTGGAGAAGACTGACGTAAAACATTGTTTTCCCCATTCCTTTTAATTGATATAAAAACTGCAATCTTTAATGGGTTGCATTAGTAGACCAGTGAATTAAAGCTTTACAGCTCAAACCTGAGCATATTTACTAAGAAGTAAGTCCCATCATGTTCAATGGGACAGGATTACATTCCAAGTTCATTAATCAGTAAAGGACACTGTTACGTGATGTGCTCTCATTAGACCCGTGTACAAACTTGCACACATTCTAATGAGACCTATACACCTGCTTATAAGGAATCTTTAGACATTGGCAATAGAGCGTCTGTGGCTAAGTAAGGCGATTCTTACCCAAAGAAATTCACACTATTGAAGAGGATAACACTACAATGGCACATTTATTGAGGTTTAAACAGATTCAAATACACAAGCTAGTTGTGGGGGAATTAGCTGAGCAAATGGAAGCTTAAAAGTAGTTTCAAGACTGTGAGAAAGAGTCTTCTTGAGACTTAGAGCATACACATACACAGCACGGGAAAGAGGGGAGAGAATCTCTAAAAGCAATATACTTTTCCCTGAGCTGAAGCCCTTTCCTGAAGACAGCAACTAACGTGCGTTGCAGCTCCTGGTCTCAGTGGAGAGGAAGGATGGAGCAGGAGTCTTTTCTCTTGGAGGAGAGACTCAGCTATTTCAGCAGTATGGTGGCTCCTTACCGGAGGGTGGGGGGTGGGGGAGGTAAGGCACCCAGTGATTTCAGCAACATGGCCCCATGCTTCTAAGAAGGAGGGACCTTGACTCTTAAAACCTGAGGGTTTTTATACAATTTTGGAGAAAAGCAGTGACATCACTGCTCATAATGATGCTTCTTGCCATGAGAGAAAGACTAAGTTGGCTTCTCATTCCAGATAACAAAAGAGGGTACCTGGGGATGATGGCTGTACTTGCTGGAAACAAAAGTCTTGCCAGAAACAAAAGTCTTACTATTTCTATTCTTTTAACAAAAGGTGACCATAGATACTAATGACTGTCTTAAAGACATGTGTCCAGGCTAGAGTGGAACAATAGGAACACATTAGCATGTGCAGGACCAGATATCACTCTTGCCATCCAGCATACATATTCTGCTCAATTTTACCCCACCTTTGCCTCTGGGGAATATATTTTAGGAGTATCTATTAGAAATTCAATTGTCTGATCTAGCCTTGTGTGATGGCTCTCAGCCCCATTCCTGTGCCAGAAGTGGGGAATGAAGATACCTTGGCTTTTTGGCTGCTTCAAAATAGAGTCACTACAGCTCACTCACAAGAGAGCTGCTTTGTAAAAACACTTTTAAGCCACGATGGCACATTTTAAAGCAATTAAAAATAGATTTAAAATGCATTCTTTTTATATGTAAGGCATATTTCCATTAAAAGAAATGAAAAAGAAAATGTTGAAAATATTGTGTTTTCTTCTAACAGTCCCAGCTTTTGGAAACAATTTGAATTGGGTTCTCAAAATTGTTAAGTTGGGGATGGGGAACCTTTTTGAACATGAGGACAAGCTTTCAGGAGCCACACTCCTACAGTGGGTGGATCCAGCAGCAAAAGTAGGCACTCATTTGCATACATGCAGGCATTCAGTCACTCACGTAGACATGGACACACAGGAAAGCCAGAAAGCAAATGTCAGTAGAAATAATTAGGTTCAGATGGAAGTCATGAAAAGATCACGAAAAGCCATTTTCCAGTGTTGCTTTGTGCTGTGTATAGTACTGGTGAGCAGCAGAAAGATTTCTCAGTCTGGTAAATCCTCACAATCTGTAAGTAACAACATGAGATGGGTAGGGGGAATAGTGGTAATGAAGTTGTCAGATTATCTACATATAATCTTCATTTGTAATGGCAAATCTGTTATCATTTGACCAAAGGTAAATGCATCCAGCTCAAAGCCTTGTTTTTCTCCCAAATCATTTGAAATAGGCAGATGTGGAACCAATTCATTGGGTATATAATTACTGTCAATTTTAGCTGGAATAATATTATACTCTTGAGATTTCTCAGATGTCTAGACATAGGGGGATATTTTTAACGCATCTACAAAATGCAAACTCTATCACTCAGGGACTTTATGTGGATTTGTCACACTGCCTGAAGGACTTTGTGATCTGTAAACCAGTGGATGAATTACACTGAACCATGAATATAATTTGCTCATCCTGTGAAAGATATACTATGGATACACTTCTTATTCATCTTTTCCCATCTTCATTTCATAAATAACTCTGGTGGAATTGGACTTCTTCATTACAGGTTTCTTTTTAAGGGACTTCATGTTCTGACAGTTTTTTTTGTTTTTTTTAAGTGAGGATAAACACAACGGGATAAAAAAAAAGGAAGCTTCAAAAGGCATTGTAGCACAGTATGTTCAGGTAAAATTATATCCTTGAGTTATATGGTGGTGACAGTCTGAAATAGGATCTCGAAACCAAAAGCAAACTTTGTGCATGTTAAATCTTCTGGTGAAAACATATGCCACTGAGTAATCTGGTTGCTGGAGTTGCCTTATTGGATGGAGGCAGCATTCTTCTTGGAAGAGAAACCTAAGAGCAAGAGAGGGTTGGATGGGGGCACTTCAGCATCATACATCCTGAATCAGTATCCTCGACAGGTAAATAGGATCTTCTATTTATGTGACATCTCATTAGGAAACAAATGTGTAAGATGGCTTGATGTCATCATAGAAAAATGTCTATGAAGCTGATTCTGCATTGCAGGCATGCAAGGAAAAATTGTTTCGGAATTCCATTTGTTTTTGTTATTATAGATCACACTCATTTCATTATTCATTTGTGCAAATCACATTCATTCCAGTATTTGGTCAGTAAAAATATATTTATTTCATTACTCATGCTCAACTCTGTTGTTTTGTTTGTGGGTTTTTTGTTTTTTTGTTCTGTTTTGGTTTGGTTTTTTAGCCACTGCCTAAGATGGTGGAGGCAGAGTTGGTTTGGGTCATTTTGTTCCTGGTGACCACCTCCAGCCACAATTGCTCTGGAGGTTGTATTGTTCTAGGGTATTTGGGGAGAAGTAATAGCTGCCACAAGTGAAAAAATAACACACACTGGTGGCCACCATTCTTTTGAGATGGCCGACATTTATGTTTGTTTTTATGTTTCGGGCTTTTACATGCTGGCCCCAAGGACATGGTAGAACCATCTGAGGCCCGCTGTAATACATTTGCTGGGCACTTCCAGAATAAAATCTCTGGCATCCGTCAGGACTTAGACTCCAGTGTTATAGCAGGTGAATCTAGTGAGGTATCCAGAGCACAGGCTTGTCCTGTTTTCTTGGATGAGTTTCAGTTGGTGCAGCTCGAGGATGTTGACAAGGTGCTTGGACAGGTTCGTGCAACCACTTCCATATTGGATCCTTGCCCCTCTTGGCTAATAAAAGCTAGCAGGGATGGAACAACTGGCTGGGCCAGGGAAGTGATTAATGCCTCTTTGCAAGAGGGAGTGGTTCCAGGCCTCCTGAAAGAGGCGGCAGTGAGACCACTCCTAAAGAAAACTTCCCTGGACCCTGAAAATCTTAATAACTACAGGCCAATAGCAAATGTTCCATTCCTGGGCAAGGTCCTGAAGCGGGTGGTTGCGAGCCAGCTCCAGGCACTCTTGGATGAGACTGATTATCTGGTTCCATTTCAGTTGGGTTTCAGGCCTGGTTTTGGTACGGAAACAGCCTTGGTCGCCCTGTATGATAACCTATGTCGGGAGAAAGACAGGGGGAGTGTGACTCTGTTGATTCTCCTTGATCTCTCAGCGGCTTTCGATACCATCGACCATGGTATCCTTCTGGGACGACTGGCTGAGTTGGGAGTGGGAGGCACTGCATTGCAGTGGTTCCGCTCCTACTTGGGGGGTCGGCTCCAGAAGGTGGTGCTTGGGGAACATTGCTCAGCCCCATGGATTCTCCAGTATGGGGTTCCGCAGGGGTCAGTTTTGTCCCCCATGCTGTTCAACATCTACATGAAACTGTTGAGTGCAGTCATCCGGAGTTTTGGAGTGCGTTGTCATCAGTATGCTGATGACACGCAGCTCTATTTCTCCTTTTCATCTTCATCAGGTGAGCTGTGGATGTGCTGAACCAGTGCCTGGCTGCGACAATGGACTGGATGAGGGCTAATAAACTGAAACTCAATCCAGACAAGACTGAGACGCTGTTAGTGGGTGGTTCCGCTGACCGGATGGAGGGTGTTCAACCTGTTCTGGATGGGGTTGCACTCCCCTTGAAGGAGCGGGTTCGTAGCTTGGGGGTTCTCCTAGAACCATCTCTGTCACTTGAAGCGCAGGTGGCCTCAGTGGCACGGAGTGCCTTCTACCAACTTCGGTTGGTGGCCCAGCTACGTCCCTATCTGGACAGGGATAACCTGGCTTCAGTTGTCTATGCCCTGGTAACCTCCAAGTTAGATTACTGCAATGCACTCTACGTGAGGCTGCCTTTGAAAGTGGTTCGGAAGCTGCAGCTTGTGCAAAATGCAGTGGCCAGATTGATAACCGGAACCAGTAGGTTCGAACATATAAGACCTACTCTGGCCCGCTTGCATTGGCTGCCTGTATGTTTCCGAGCCCAGTTCAAGGTGCTGGTTTTAACCTATAAAGCCTTACACGGCTTGGGACCACAATACCTGATGGAACGCCTTTCCCGACATGAACCTACCCGAACACTACGTTCAACATCTAAGGCCCTCCTGCAAGTGCCTCCTCCGAGGGAAGCTCGGAGGTCGGCAACAAGAGAGAGGGCCTTCTCCCCGACAAGGCCCGCCTGGCGCCAACATTGTTATCTTTTCGGCGCCAGGTCAAGACTTTCCTCTTCTCTCAGGCATTTGGCAATATCTGAGGAGCCTGGGTTTATTTTGTTGTGGTTTTTGTAGCTTTTTGAAGTGTTGAAGTGGTTTTTAAATGTACAGATTGTGTGTATGTTGTATGTTTTTGCTGTTTAAATTTTTGTATATTGTTTTTAATTGTTTTTAATCCTATGTAAACTGCCCAGAGAGCTTCGGCTATGGGGCGGTATACAAATGTAATAAATAAATAAATAAATAAATAAATAAATAAATAAATATAAATAATAGAATGTCTCAGAAAAATGCAACATCTGTGGTATTCCGAGGATGGGGTGCTGTATGAACAGTGGAGGCTGGTTGCTTCGATGTCAGTGGGGCTGTGAATCCACTCTGAGTTTCAGTCAGAACTCCAAAACAATTATCCAAGGCGCTGAACCACATCTCCAAAATTGGTTCAGCACCTTGGAGAACTCCTTCAGAGTTCTAACTAAAAAGCCAGAGTGGATTATTCATTCTCCTTCGTCCTTCATTTTATACTATTATTATTTGCCGTACAGCAAGAGAGAGACATAGTGTGGTCAGATAGACACCAAATAATCACATTTACAATGGTTTTCTACTGACAAAGTACAGAAACGACAATAGATTCCAGAGTTGTCATCTTAGCCATTGTTGTTATCTTTAGTGACCGTAGTTGTTATCTTTCATGAATTAATTGGGTGAATAATATCATATACACTTTTGTTGTCAACCACTGTTGTTATCTTTATTGACCATTGTTGTTATCTTTCATGAATTAATGGTGGGGACAACATTGTATACACTATTGTTGCTATCTTCAATGTATGACTATTAGAGTGCCACAGCTCACTCAGACAGAATTATGCTTGATTATTTCTATATATGATGTATTGAGTGGTGAAGCCAATTGGGTGTTTTATTCACACAGTGTGACATATGTATTTCATCATTAATGGTGTGACTCTACAGCTCTATCTTTATTATGCATTGCATTTATAAAGAATTATACCAGCTCAGTAATCCACTCTTCGTGGTTTTTCTTGTTTGGGTTATGTACCTTTGCTGAGGGTTCCTCTCTCGCTTCCACTGACATCAGAGCCACCAGCTGGGTATGGAATGCCAGCCACTGCCAAAGTCAACTTTTTTGCCACTGCTGCTTCTAGAGACAGGTAAGTCCTCCCTAAATGGCATGAATGGGTACAAATGCAAATACTCTTCTGCTGCTTCTCTCTCTCTCTCTCTCTCTCTCTCTCTCTCTCACCAGAATAGGCAAATAAGCAGATATGAAAGCTGCAAATTTTCATACTTATTAAGACAGAATTTAACCCACATCAATGACTGTAAGGGAAAGGTGGGGAGAGAGAGATACTGGGAAATGGTCTGGAGGCATAATGCTATATGTCTCATACTATAAGCGGTGTAACTGGAAAGCAGGGAAGGTTTGGGGTGTTGTGGGGTAGTGTTGAAAAAATAAGCTCAAAATAATCTATCTACAACCAAAACATACCAACAGAAACAGGAGTACCAAGGAATTTGCCCATTAATACTTCTGTGCATTCCTTTTGGAATGAATTAAAATTCACACTGGATAAATCACATTTGGTTCATTTTTCCATTCCTTCTGAAAAGAATCTGCACCTCTGATGCATTGTACTGCCAGAAAAAAATAGCTTTTGTGGGAGTTTTAAAACATAGAGACATCCTGTAGTTATTTCACCAATGAAAAGCCTTTCTTTCTGAGCCTAAACTATATAGGTGGCAAGAGGAAATAAGAGAAAGAGAAAATCTAGTACAATCAAGTTACAGCCCATCCTTTAGTAACTCTGAATGCACTTTGAAGTCTGGCACTCTTCTTTCCTCATGGCATGATCTCTGCCAATCTGCTGTTTTGTTGCTTTTATTCTCCATCCATGAGAGACTAGGTTGTGAATAGGAATAATCTGTTTCCAAATTTGTCCATCAGTGGCTAAGCAGGTGAAGTCTGAAGTAGAAGTCCAATTAGTCAGGGACACTTTTTAGTCAATTACAAGGTTTATTTTAATCAATTCATCTACATGATCAATTAACCTTGCAGTCCTAATTTTTATTTTTATTTGATCCAGTTAATTGGTGAAATTAATATGATCCTAGAATCATATATTTGGAAGGTATCTCAGTTATCCTCTAGTCTGATCCTCCACCCACTCAATGCATCTTGCAGCTACAGCATCCCTGACAGGTGGTCCTCCAGCCTCTGCTGAAATACCTCCAGCAAAGGAGAATCCACCACCTCTCGAGGCAATCTGTTCCAATGCTGAACAGCTCTCAGGGTTAGGAAATGTCTCCTAATGTTAAATTGAAATCTGTGTCCCTGCAATTTCCACCCATTGGGTCTAATCCTGTCCTCAGGAGCAACAGAGAACAAGTCAGTTTCATTGTCTGCATGACAACCTTTCAGATATTTGAATACTGCTATCATAATTCCTATTAACCTTCTCTTCTCCAGGTTAAACAGACCCAGATCTTTCACCTGTTCCTCATAGTATTTGGTTTCCAGACTCCTCACCATCCTGGTTGTTCTTCTCTGAATACACTCCAGCTTGTCAGCGTCTTTCTTAATATGTGGAGCCCAGAACATGACACAGTAATCCAAATACAGGCTGACTAATGCAGAATAGAGTAGAACTGTTACTTCCCATAATCTGGACACTGTGCTTCTATTAAAGCAGCACATGACTGCATTTGCTTTCTTAGCTGCCCCATCACACTGCTGGCTCATATTCAGCTTGTGATCCACTAAGAACAGCACCAAGGTCCTTTTCCCATGTATTGCTGCCAAGCCATGTCTCCCATCCTTTATTCATGTCTTTGTTTTTTGGACCGAAATACAAAACTTTACATTTATCCAAGCTGAATCTCATCTTGCTGGATTTTGCCCAGTGTTTCAGCCTGGCTAGATCCTTTGGAATATTGACCAGTCTTCTCTGGTGTTGGCTATCCCTCCTAGCTTTGTGCCATCTGCAGATTTTATAAGCAACCCCTCTACACCCTCATCCAAGCCATTTATAAAACTGTTGAACAGCACAAGACTTTTAGGCAGAATCCTGCAGCACAGGGAAATTAACTAGCTGCAGGAAGCAGCTATTCCCCTCACATATCTTGCTTTGAGGCTCCCCAGAATATCTGGCTGATGACTGTAGGGAAAAGGTTTGGATGCCTGGACTCGTTAGTCTGTTGGTCTGATCCAGCAGAGCTCTTCAGCATATTCTCAATTCTATGTGAACATGGAGAATGTCTGTTGAACCAAACTACAGCCATTCCAGAAGAAAAGCTCAATACATCCACATAGGGTGACCAGATAAAATCCAGGTCAGGGCTCATGTCACTTTAACAGTTGTAGAGAAAAGGGAATTTCAGCCAGTGTCATTTGTATGCAATTAGTTCCTGGTGAAATTCCCTCTTCATCACAACAGTTAAAGTTGCAGGGGTCCTGACTTCTTTTGTATATGGTCACTCTAGTATAGTGCCTGCACCTTTAACTGTTGTGATGAAGAGGGAATATCACCAGGGACTAATTGCATACAAATGACACTGGCTGAAATTCCCCTTTCTCTACAACTGTTAAAGTTACATGAACCCTGACCTGGATTTTATCTGGTCAGCCTACATCCACAGGATAATTTACCTACACTTTCAAAGGGAGGGATTCTACTTCCTAACTTTTATCTGGTAGCATATTCTGGGGTATATTTTCTCTTTTAAGTTGGGTGCCACACAGTAATCTCTGCCCCTTTCATATGTTGACATCTGCCCCATGAGCAATTTAAAGCCCCTTTGCTCAGATCAGTGAAAGGGACTTAGCAGCTTTGCATTTTCACAGACAAGAAGCAAGATCTTAAATATGATGGTGCGTTAATTGCTGCAATACTCCAAGGGTGGGAAGAAGGTATGATGATTTGGAATGGATCAGCAAAATTCCAGCTCTCGATTGTTTAACAATAGCAGCAACAAAATGACCAGTAGAAGCTGGTGTCTCCAATGTCAGTGGGACAGTGAATCCACTCCAGGTTTCAGTCAGAACTCTAAAGGAGCTATCCAAGATGTGAAGCTTCTTTAGAGTTCTGACTAAAACATGGAGTGGAGCCTCCAGGAGTCTCCATTGAAAATGACTCTTCCTTACCCTAAATTATACTGTTGAAATGAAGAAAATTGATGGGGTGTGTTGGGTAACCAGAAGTGGAATTGTGTGTGGAAAGACTGTGAACACCATTTAGTCCTGATACTCAACAAATTCCTAGGCTCATAATTGTTTAATTCTGCGTCTTTTGCACCACAATCTAGTTGGTGGATTTCAGGTATCTATTAAAAAGCAAAGTAGATCCCACAAGTGTGAAGTCTGCCCACTTCTGTTCTTGTTAACTACTTTGCAATACCTACCGCATTGGCCTAAGCTGCCCATGTACAAGAAAAGTTGTAAATTCGTGTATATTTAACACTGAAAAGAATCCACCTTTTTGTTCTCATTATACCAGATCTGGTGACATTTAAATGCTTAGTAAAAAAAACAAAACCCAACCCAAGTTTTTAATGGGCTTTCTGTAGTGTGATAGCTTTTAAACATCTCCAGAGGAGCCCCACTGTTAAACATGCTGTTGCTCTTTTAATTAATTAATTAATTTTATTTATACTCTGCCTTTATACCAAAAAATGACACTCAAGGAGTCTTACAAAACAAACTAAAATAGATTAAACCAATAAAACACATCAAAATACAATAAAAACGTAACAGTTAAAGAATAAAAACAGCAACCAATCCGCAGAGCCACTTATAGGTAAAAGGCTTTCTTGAATAAAGCAGTCTGTGCTTGCTGTCAGAAGAATTGCAAAGGGGGCAAGAATCTAGCCTCCCTTGGCTGGGAGTTCCACAGCCTGGGAGCTGCCACCGAAAAACCCTCTCTCGAGACACCATTAAACATGCCTCTGATCTTGGTGGCCTTGAAAGGAGGGCCTCTCCAGAAGATCTTAAGGACTCGGCAGGCTTGTATGGGAGAAAGCAGTCTTTTAGGTAGTCTGGTCCAAAGCCATAACCAGCATTTTGAATTCTGCCGGGAAACAGACTGGTAGCCAGTGAAGCTGCTGTAACAAGAAAGTCATGTGCTCCTGTAACCAGTCCCTGTTAACAGACTGGTTGCAGCATTCTAGACCTGCTGAAGTTTCAGGACAGTTTTCAAAGGCAGACCCATGAAAAGTGTGTTACAGTAGTCCAAAAGGGCTGTAACTATGGCATCTTTGTAATTGGGTTTAATTGTTTTGTTACCTGTTTGTAACATAAATAAAACATTTTAATACATGAATGAACGAAGTAAATAATTTTTCAATTGTTAAAAAATACTTGAAACCAGTGTTTAGAGTTTAAAACAACAACAACAACAACCTACCTTTCATTTTTGCTTTAAAATTAACATACCTGGGGAAAAATGTGCTTCGAGAAAATACAGGCCTTAAAATAAAAGGCTATTTTCTTGGTGTAATTTTCAGCCGAAATCTCTGTGTCACAGACAGAAACTTTAAAATCTGCCCCCCAAATATCGTTTGATATGTGAACATGTTTGTTTTCGTGCGTGCGTGTGTGTGTGTGTGTGTGTGAGAGAGAGAGAGAGAGAGAGAGAGAGAGAGAGAGAGCACGTGCATACACATACCACTGGAACAGCAGCTTATGAATCAATCCTTCTAAATCCATTGTTTAATTTCCTGGTCCACATATTATTTACAAATCCACATCCATCCAGTCTTTTAGCAGCTGTGTGAAGTTGCATCATTCTTGAGATCACTTATTCAACATTGACTGGCTTTAAAACTAGACTGTGTATTATCACTCCAATCCAGCAAGGGTTTATCCTTAGCAGCTACTTGTGGAGATGTAGTTACTAGCTACTTGCTAATTCATTCAAAGTGTGCAGCGTTCATGGTATTGCACAGAGCTAAAACAAACAAATAAACAAAAATAACTAGAATATGTAGAATATGGGAAACTCCATAGTGCAGTATAAAAATATTATAAAGTTTGTTTGGCAAAGACCACTTTCCATAAAATCATGCTGGCTAGCGTAAATTTTGATGCCTTGTTTTCTAAGCAAAATAAGTAGGTTTTGCAGAGTTCATACTACTTAATTGCATGTACTTATTTCACTCAGCTGATACATGCCCCTTTTCAGACTTCCTTTGTTTTTGAGATGGTCTTCCTCCTGCTATTCAGTATGGGCACCGCCACACTTTACATGGCAGACATGACTGCTGTGGGTATATCAGTATGACACCAGTGTTTCCTGCAGCAAAAACAAAGCGCATCACCAATGTATCTTTGTTGTTAAACACCCATGTATAGGTGTTAGGGAACTCTGGCTCAATAAGGATTTCCAGGAACATACCTGTCAGTGTTTAAAGATGTCAGTGTGTCATCTCACAAGTGTTAGTTGTGAGAAATATAAACCACACCGTAGATTTGGCGTGAATGGCGTGAATGCCTGAGCACCATCAAGGAGAAATTTGAGCAGCCTAGGACCCATAGGGAGTTGTGAGGAGGTGTTTTATTGGAGAGTCAGTGTGGTGTAGTAGTCAGAGTGTTGGACTGGGTATGGAAATCTGGGTTCTAGTCCATTCTTGGCCACTCAGTTGTAGAACCCACTCAGGAGAATCCAAGGCAGAGTTACCACACTTTCTAAGCCATTATAGGCTTCCACTGACCGAGTGAAAGATGGGGGCAGATTTTTACTCACTTTTTTAGGCATACTGTTTTTGTTACTAGTTTTTGTGTTCTTCTAAAAATTTCCCTGCCATTCGTTTCAGTGAGAGAGTAAATAAGTATGCCAGCTCCAGGGATGGTGTCATTTCCTCCTACTTAGGCTGACCAGATAAAATCCAGGTCAGAGCTCATGTAACTTTAACAGTTGTAGAGAAAAGGGAATTTCAGCCAGTGTCATTTGTATGCAATTAGTCCCTGGTGAAATTCCCTCTTCATCACAACAGTTAAAGGTGCAGGCACTATACTAGAGTGACCATATACAAAAGAAGGCAGGGCCCCTGCAACTTTAACTGTGGTGATGAAGAGGGAATTTCACCAGGAACTAATTGCATACAAATGACACTGGCTGAAATTCCCTTTTCTATGAAACTGTTAAAGATACAGGAGCCCTGTCCTCCTTTTCATATGGTCAGCCTATACAAATGACACTGGCTGAAATTCCCTTTTCTCTACAACTGTTAAAGTTACATGAGCCCTGACCTGGATTTTATCTGGTCACCCTACTCCTACTGTTTGAGAGCATGCCCAGGGAACAAGGTGACATTGGATGTGGTGGACACAAAGCCTCCCCTGATTCACCATGTCCTGCCCCCCAAAATGCCACCTCAGTGACCACAGAGTAGCAATAGTGGCAGAACACCACTAGTCAAGGGAGGACCTTGGCAATGGACCATCTTCTCCACAGATGCAACTCCCTCTCAGCCCATGGAGAGGGAAACCCATAGTTTACTGTTGGCCTTGGGGCACCTCCCAGCAACCTTAATATTGTGCCCTTAAACTGTTGTTGTTTTTTACTTAGAATTGTTTTTAAGGGAATGCCTTTTATTCCCCCCCGCTTTTTAATTCAATTTTAATTTTATTTCATTTCAGGATTTGTATTTTTGATTATTACATTCATTATTATAACATTTATATCCCACCTTTATTCTTCTTGCGAGGAACCCAAGGGCGCTTACATGGTCCTCCTCCTTTTCATTTTATCCTCCCATGAAGTTGGTTAGTCTGAGAGTCAATGACTGGCCCAAAGTCACCCAGGGAGCTTCAGGGCTGAGTGGGGAGTAGAACCCAGATCTCCCAAGCCCTATTCCAACACTCTAAGCCTGCACCACGCTGGATCTTCCAAGGTGGCTCAGTTCAAAAAGTTAAAAACAATACCATACCATTCAACATATATCAACAGTGGTGTAGTGGCAACTTTTGATGTGCAGGTGCTCATCCTGACAGTCTCCAATCATGCCCTCAAGGAGAGCCTGAAAAGTCAGGTAGCTGTGTTGATCCACATCAGCAAATGAGTTCTAGCAGGCTTCATCTCCATCAGGTCTTTTGCAAAGCTAATAGGTCTTAATTGCCCATTGAGGACCAAGTCACTCCAAAATATTTTGCATTACAACAGGGTACAATATAGTATTGCTAGGGGGTGGGGGAGAATCATTTTCCTCCTGCTACTGTGAGGATTGCAGCTAGGCTCAGAGGAAACAGGAAATTCTGAGGGAAGGGGCAAAAGATATCAGCATCCCTGCTAATAAAAAAGTGCCAGCATTGCATCCATGTAAGCCCTGGGCCAGTTACACCACTCTATATCAGTAAAAAAAATACAAGCCAAACTAAAAAACCCAAACATTAAAACAATACAGAGAGCCACAAATATGAATTTCAAGCAGCTTGAAATTGAAAAATGTCTTCAAGATACATTTAAAGTCCAGTAAAGTATGGGCCATATGTACCTCCATATGGTCCATACTTTACTGTCTTTTAAATGGACTTTGAAGACTTTTATTTATTTTTAATGAGGGAATTCCACAAATATAGGATCACCACTGAAAAGGCCCTGTTTCTAGTGTCCCCCGGTCTGATCTATCTTTATGGTGGTCCCATGAGCAGGAACTTTGAGGCCAATCTTAAGGCCAGGGCAGGTTTATAGGTGCACTGGCATTCCTTTAAATGACCTGATTCCAAACCACTTATGGCTTTAAAGGTTATCAAGAGCACTGTAAGTTGTGCCTGAAAACAAAACAAGCAGCCAAGGACACTGATACAGTATAGACATTATATGTTCTGATGGCTTGGCCTCCATGGCTTCCATCAGTGAGCTTCCTGACAATGCAACTTCCTCATCCCATTCGTTGACTTTCCTACTCTAACCTTCCTCAGTCTTCTCCACCACATTCCATTTACCATTGCATTAATAACTGTGATGGTAAAAGGTAACTTATGTCAAACTACTGAATGTGAATCATCATTTAGTGAGTCATTGCCTTAGCCGTTTTGGATTTGGATTTGTTTGGTCCCATTTAAACATTGCCATTTTTCTGTACTTTTTATAACAGCTATTTAACAGATGGTGTTCTCTTAAAACTGTACATTGAAAACCATTTACGTTTCATATTTTCAAAGGTGTATTTATATGTATCATTTTCATTATCCTAAAAATAGTTTACATATGTACTGCATTAACAGCATAACAGGATCGTCCAATCCAACGTCATGTGCCAATACAAGATATTCTACATTTAGAGCATCCTTGCTTGGGTTGCCAACTTTTTATTTTCTCGTGAGGCTGCAGTGTCTGCAACAGCTGCCTAACAGGCAGAAATCCAACAGGTGAAATTTCTTTCAGCATAGCCGAGTGATATGGGAGCAACTGTGGGCAGTGGTAACCATTTGATTCTCAGTGGGAGTTTTGCTACGAGCACTGAAATAGAAGCAATGTTGCAGTATAACCAATACATTATTGTGCTCAAAGGATGAACTCATTTACAGTAACGTTTTCTGTTTAAAACTTTAATTTTCATAATGAAATGACTACACATTGTATTGTTTTAGTGAAATATTGGTCATATGTGAATGCCTTTTCTTATGAGTTCGGCTGATTCCCATTTTATTCCCACAGAGCAGATTAGCACAAGCTGATGACGTGTCGACAGTAATCAAAAAGGCCAAATACATTTAGAAGAAAAGGCTATTTAATATAATTTGTGTTTTGGCTATAAAGGTTATAATGAAACAGATTGCCATCTTTTCCTGGCAAACCTTCTGGGCCCCTAACAGCTAGGCAGAAAATTCAAGATAGAACTCTCTCCATGGCTGTTAATGTGATGGTGGGAAAACATCACCTCTTGAATTTCAACCTGCCCGGAAGCTTTGAAAGGCACAGGACCCATGCCAAAAATAAAAGGTAGCAATCTATGAGGCATGGTATCAAGAATTAATGGAAGGGCTTTTTTAACACTAAAAATCGTTTCCCTTTGCATGACAATTGCCAGGTGCTAAGGCAGAAACTGGCCGTCCAATGCAGGGCAGTCTGAGAGACTGTGGCTACTTCACCTCCTGCTTCACTGGCCTTTTCTTTCTGTTGTTGGGCAGAATGAGCTATTATTGACAGGAGAAGAAGGTGGACATAGGAACTAGTTGTGGGGGGATTTTTAGCCCTCCTGGGTGGTCTAATGAACTCCCCTTATGAGAAAGGAGTCACTTCATTGATAAGGAGCAGGTCCCTTATAACAAAGACCTTCCTTCTATTCCACTATGTGCTTAGTCACAGACTAAGGCCTAAATATAATCTAGGGGTGACCCTAAACGGGCCCACCCTGAATGGTGCCTGACCACCCACTAACTCAATAGAGTTAGATTCCCGCTAACAACAGAAAATGGATAGCAGTGGGGACCAAAATGATAGTCACATACGAATTAGTCCTCAGAAGAAGGCTTTATTGAACAAAGGCCATTGGAGCCAGAACAGGAGGTTCTGATTGCCATAATACTACAAGGCACTTAGTTTATTAGGCTGAACATATGAAAAGGAGGACAGGGCTCATGTAACTTTAACAGTTGTAGAGAAAAGGGGATTTCAGCCAGTGCCATTTGTATGCAATTAGCTCCTGGTGAAAATCCCTCTTCATCACAACAGTTAAAGTTGCAGGGGCTCTGCCTTCTTTTGCATATAGTCACTCTAGTATAGTGCCTGCAACTTTAACTGTTGTGATGAAGAGGGAATTTCACCAGGAACTAATTGCATACAAATGACACTGGCTGAAATTCCCTTTTCTCTACAACTGTTAAAGTTACATGAGCCCTGTCCTCCTATTCATATGGTCAGCCTAGGTTTTATACACTTTTGAATCATGCATAATCGGCATTTCCAAGGGAGGGGGACATTAGGGGTTCGTCTAATCAAAGGTTACTGTCAGACAAATTAATGAAGCTGACACGCGGATACATATTTGCCGATATAGGGATATATGAAATACAAGGCATTTGGCCTAACACATAAGCGAAACTTCCATACACAGGATGTATGCTGCGGTTTTGGCCGAAGAGGACTAATATAACTCCTTAGCCGGAAAGTCCTCAACTTCTCTTTTCAAACAGTTACAACTTCTCCCAGTTTCACTTTAGCAAACAATTTCAATGCAGTTGAAAAATGAAATGATGTCTTCTGCATTACAATGAGGATTATTAAAGTTCATCAGAGATTAGGATGAATCAAATAATATATACATTGATTGCTTGAGCTATTGATATGATCACACCTACAATATTCCCTCTACACTAGTGCAACCTTCAAATGTTTTGGACTACGACTACAACTATCAGCCATGGAATTGAAGTCCAAAACATCTGGAGACCACCATATTGGGGAAGGCTGAAGTACTGGAAGAGTGGAGGCTTACTTCCCTCCTCATTAATCCTCCTAAACTACTTATTGGCGTCTTGGAAGTTAACACATGGTCAGTGCAAATGGAAGTAAGGGGCCCTTATGACAGCAAAAAGACTTATACTATCATGTTGGAAAGACAAATGCTTACCTCCCATAATGCAATGGACTGAGGACTTAACAATGGTATCAACATTTGAACGGGTGTTATATAGGCACGACTTGTGAATGGATAAATACATGGATATATGGTCTGCTTTTCTTGAAACCTTACATAGCACTCTCTCGTTTTAAAAAACAAAAACTCATGGTATATCTGAAGGAAAAATGATGATATTTCCATATACGTAATGTTCCTTTGTTTTTCTTTTTCACAAAGTATTTTATGTTTTGTTTTGTTTATATTCATAATAAAAAGAGGGAGGAAATCCTTCTACTGCATATTGGATAATTGGAAGTAGCTCCTAGATCATCTATAACATTTCCCCATGATATGCATAACAGTCAGATATATGAGTATCTGTCTTCAGTTGAATAGAAAACCTATGCTCATTCTGTTATTCTCTATATCCCTTTCCCTGTTTTCAAAACATACAGAATTACAACCTCATATACATATACATGGTAACCATCATAGGAACGTATGAAACTGTCCTATACTGCATCAGACCATTGGTCTACGTAATTCAGAATTATCTTCTCTACACTAGTTAGCAGTGACTATCCAAAGTTTCAGGCAGGATTCTTCTCCTACCACCACCACCTACTTGGAGCTGACAGGGATTGAACCGGGATATACTGCATGTCAAGCATGTGCTCTACCACTGAGCTATGTCCCTGTCAGTGAAAATATTCAGTTCTTTCCCTCCCCTCCAAAAAAGCAACCAAAATGGCCAGTGGTGGGACCCACCCTTGCACAGCTATCTTCAAAGGCTATTAGCCCATTTGAAGAGAGGTGCTGGGTTTTACAAATGTATTCAAATGACAGGGATAAAATTGGCAGGAAAGTAAACCACATTCAGCACAAAGAAAATGTTATTTGGAGGATCTTGAAAAGTACCCTATTCTAACATTTTAATTAGAGTGTCTTCAAGTAACACATGAACATGGACATTACTATTTGCCCCACAGGGGATTTACTCAGCCGGCTATTCCACTCATGACTCAGCAATTCCTGGTGAGAAGCTTGTGCTTATGCCACTATTTGCCTGAGATGACTACGATTATGGCTACTGCCTATATACCATACATTTCCTATACTGATCACAACTAGCTTGCTCTGATGCATCGGTTGTAAGATCAACGACTTTCACAGGCATAGTAATATAGCCGATTTTAAGGGCCTTTTTGTTGGACAATAAAAGTGGTCTTCTGGAAAGCGGTGAAGAAATATACTTCACTATTGATTCTGCACCATTGCAGAATCTATCCTTTGGGAGTCCTCAAGTGCAAATGGCTGCCATCTTATTATTTTCTATTGCCATGCCTTAGTGACACAGCAGGGGGCAAATCAAACAAAGTACAATAGCTTGCTAATTTGCTAGAGTACCCAGGATTCGCTATTTTACATTTTTGATCGCAAACATTCTTCCGAGACCCAGTGGGACAGCAGAAAATACCTGCAATTTTTCCCCCTTTAGGAGACAGTGATTTCTTCACCAACAGTGGACTTTCTTCTCTCAAAGTTGATCTCACAGGCTTACCTGCGCATATCTCTAGATGGATAAAGGAACTGTATATGCAAACTGGTATTGTGCATCTAATCCTTGGCCAAATTCAGAAGTGGAGACTTTATTCATGTAGCCCCTGTAAGACCATCAGCATTTGTACTAATGATATATTTGGGAGGCTGAGTTGGCTGGGTGTGTATCTGGATTCCATTCCTCCAGCATCCCACCCCCAAAACTGATGAGCAGCGCTTTCACAAAACAGAGAAATAGGCATGAAGGCCCAGCCTCAGTTGCATCTGCCTACAATTTGATCAGGGCCCACGTATTGGGTAACCCTTCCCCAACCTGGTGCCTTCTAATGCAGCTCCCATCAGCCCCAGCCAGCATGGCCAATGATCAGGGGTGATGGGAGTTGTAGTTCAAAACAACTGAGTGTACCTCCAAGGAATAAGGCTATAAAGGTGGTGCTGATGTGAGAGATCTGGATTCTGGGACCACGGGCTACGCCACTTGGAAGATGGACTGCTGGCAAGAGATGGGTTGCACTTCACAAGGACTGGGAAGAATGTGTTTGGGCACAGCATGAAGAACTTCATCAGGAGGGCTTTAAACTGAATCCTACAGGGGAGGGAGACATAAACTTGGAGGCAACAATGGATGAAAGCTTATGCACCATAACCGAGAGAACAACTCTAATAGCACCCCAAAATAGTCTTCACCATAGTGTAGGAAAGAAACCAGATTATAAAGCACATGATCTTCGATGTCTATATACTGATGCCGGAGTATGGGAAACAAACAGAACAAACTTGAACTCTTAATACATGAAGGCAATTACGACTTGATTGGTATAACTGAAACTTGGTGGAATGATACCCATAAGTAGAATACAGCAATTGAAGGGTATAATATGTTCAAAAAGAACAGAATAGAAAGGGAGGCTGAGTCACACTATTTGTTAACAATACTTATCCCTGCACAAAAATACAAGAGGATGAGCCTGGTAGCCCCATCGAGAGCATCTGGATTAAAATAAATGGAGCAAGGAATAAAAGGAGAATGATAGTCGGAGTCTACTACTGACCACCCAATCAAGGAGAAGACAAGGATGAAACTTCTGAAAAGTAAATTGCCAGTGTTTCAAGGAAGTGCAGTGTAGTAGTGATGGGGGATTTCAATTTCCCCAATATCTGTTGGTGTCGGAACGAACTCTAAATGTCTCCCCCTGAGTGAGTTGCTGTTCGCATTAAGCCGTTGTACCTGAAAGCTATCTGGTTCGTCTTCGGCTTCAAGTGTGTGTATGCAGAAATGAAACCGTTATGCCTTGAATTCCGTGTGATTTTACAATAAAAGAAGTCTCACTGTTTTTGGAGTGTGTCAGTTCGTGAGCAGAAGCCTGGGGTGAGCTTGCGTCACGACGGTATGATTCCTAACCAAAGCCAAAAGCTGCTGGGTCCAGATTCTCAAGCTGGAGTTTTCCCCAGATTCAAAAAGGACTTGCAGTAGCTTCTCCTCAGCATTGAGAACTGTCTAAATTCTTCAAAAGAGTAAGTAAATTTCCCTGTCGCTTGGATTTACAAACTTTGCCTGTGTTTCTGTAGAAGATTTATGATCCGTCTGAAGAATTCCCCCCCCTCCACCGCCCAATGCTGCCACATCGTTTTCACTAATTTGGAATGCCTGAGAAAATTCACTTTCGCTTTCCCAGCCACAAGAAACTGCTTCAAAGAAGGGAGGGGGGAGATAAAGAAGACTTGCCATTTGTTTCTTTTTCAGCCAATTTGGAACTTTCCCACCCTCTTCCTTGCTAAACACACTAATCACTGATTTGGGACTTTGAATCTGTTCTGGTTTTTCAATTGGGGCCCTGTGCTGGCCTAAGAAGTTTTGTTCTAAACATTGCTAAATTGTTGAATTTTGCTGGTAATGTCTTGCCATTGCTAAGATGACTGTGTTCTGTATTCTGTACCAAATGTTTTGCTCTAATTCTGCCTTTTTGTGTTTCTAGCCATGTACTAAATGTTTTGAAATGTCATTGTTGACTTTAGAGCTTAAGTCAAATGTCTTGTTTGGGGGGTTTTCTCCTTTCTTGGAGGCTTTTGTCTTTTCCCCTAGCTGTCTCCGTTGCGCGCCGGAGGGGGCTGGGGAGAGGGGTAAGAGTTTTCCAAGTTGGGAGGCGTTTTGGGGAGGGGAAGATGTCGGATGTCAGGTGCTTCATGAACAATTCACTAGGCTGGCCTAGTGAATTGTGAGTTGATAGCTTGGAAATTGTTGTGAGAAAGTTTGTCTCTGTTCTGTGCTTATCTGTAGCTGCTGGCTGAGGCCTTGAATGTTTCCTTGGGAACAAAAGTATGTTTTGAAAAGGTTGGGGCTATCTTGCAAGCTGTCTCTCACATAGTGTCATCATCAAGAGGAGGTTGAACTGTGCTGCCCTGTTGGCACATGAGTTTGGATTACAGGCCTGAAGCCCTGTCTGTCAAAGTAGCTTGGAATTAGCCAGCCTCCATCCTATATAGCTACGAGCAAAAGGGGGAGGCTCTTTGTTAGGAATCATCTGTTTGCTGTTCGACTGTTCTACGCTTGCCAAGAAACTCGTGTTTGGGATTCGATCTGGTTTGGAGATGTTGGATGCACTCTGTACATGTTCTGTTGCTATTTGGACTTGGAATTTCTAAGAACTATGCTATGAAAAGTGCTCTGTGGCTTTTCATAGATTTGGACTTGCAGATTACTGTTCTGGATTTGTGTGCTATAGCCTGTTTTTCCCTGCATGGAGCCAAAGTACAGGCACAGGGGAACTCTGAGGCTGATTGTTGCTGTTCTGGAATTGTGTGTGTGTGTGACCTGCGAGAGAACCTTCCTCAGAGCCAAAGCTACGAGCAGGGAAGGCTTCCTAGGTCGAAGAGATTCGTCCCCTGACAACTTGCTTACGTGATCGGCTCAGTGTTCCCTGACAGGCTGAGATTGATTTGGTTCAAGATGATCTTGTCTACTGTCAGACCTCATGCACTCCTGTGCTGGGGGTTTTCCTTTGAGTTTCCCCGTGTTCCTGATGAGTAAGTGTGTGTGGCCACTCCTGTTCACATGGGACAGGGGCGAACTCTAAATGTCTCCCCCTGAGTGATTTGCTGTTCACATTAAGCCATTGTACCTGAAAGCTATCTGGTTCATCTTCAGCTTCAAGTGTGTGTATGCAGAAATGAAACCGTTATGCCTTGAATTCCGTGTGATTTTATTATAAAAGAAGTCTCACTGTTTTTGGAGTGTGTCAGTTTGCCTAAAGTTCGTGAGCAGAAGCCTGGGGTGAGCTTGCGTCACGACAGTTGGGAGACAAATTCTGCCAAAAGTGGCCCTTCCAAGAAATTCCTGACATGAATGGCTGATAATTTTCTCCTACAGAAAGTGGAGGAAGGAACTAGAAGATCGACTTTCCTTGACTTGACACTGACCAATAGGGATGACTTAGTGGATAAAGTGGCAGTTACTGGAACTCTTGAGGAAACACGCTCCAGATTGTCTGCATCCTTCTTGAAGTGTGATGTCCAGAACTGGACGCAATACTCAAGATGGAGCCTAACCAGTGCCGAATAGAAGGGAATCAGTACCTCGCGCGATGTGGCTGTAAAAAAAAGCAAATGCTATTTTGGGATGTATTAATAGAAGTAGAGCTTCCAAATCAGATGAGGTACTGGTTCCCCTCAATTTGGCACTAGCTAGGCCTCATCTTGAGTGTTGTGTCCAGTTCTGGGCACCACCAAAAAGGATGCAGACATGCTGGAGGGGATTCAGAGGAGGGCAATGAGGATGATCAGGGGTCTGGAAACAAAGCCCTATGAGGAGAGATTGAAAGAACTGGGCATGTTTAGCCTGGAGAAGAGAAGATTGAGGGGAAACATGACAGCACTCTTCAAATACTTGAAAGGTTGTCACACAGAGGAAGGCCAGGATCCTGGACATGGAATAATGGGCTCAAGTTACAGGAAGCCAGAATCCATCTGGACATCAGGAAAAACTTCTTGACTGTTAGAGCAGTATGACAATGGAACCAATTACCTAGGGATGTCAAGGGCATTCAACAGGGAGCTGGATACCTGTCAGGCATTCTTTAATGTGAATTCCTACAATGAGCAGGGGATTGGACTTGATGGCCTTATAGACCCCTTCCAACTCTACTATTCTATGATTCCATGATTCTACCACTACCAGGTTGGGGAAAGCTGTATTGGGCACTTCAAAAGTGAAGTGGCCCTGAGTGACCAAATTCCTTGAATTGCCCCTGCTTGTTTATTTTAACCTGGTAATTGACTGATATGTAGATTACTTGTCTTTGCAATGACAACAGACTTCTGTTGGAACAAGTTCCAACAATTCTGGGGGGAGGGGGAATCTTACTCATTATCGTCCACAGCTTATTGGTGATGTTATATAGCACAATAAGAAGTTCTAGTATCATTTGGTGGATTTTAGTGCACATCCTGAAAGACAAAACTGGAAAGAACAGAAAGTGCATCATCATGGTGATGATCCCATTGAAATTCAGTGTGATTTCATTTGCATGAGAATTTGATCAAATGTTTCCAACTTTTAAAGAATCAGTCTGTTTAACTAGTTCTGACAGGAACAATGCCAAACAAACAAATTGTTTCTCAGGAGGGATAGGTTTCTAGAAAATTACTGGTGAAGGCACACACCATATTATTTTCCAACAAAGTTATATTTATTATCTTATGCAAGATGGATATACCAACAAAGTGGAAATAATCATTGGAGGTGGGTGTTGGAGGGGGTACCTGCTTGCTTTCTCTTTGGTGTGATAGTTAATTCATTAGAACTTCCATTCCTTATTTATTCTGGGTGTAATCCTATGCATGAAAAGAGTGCTGGGAATTATAGGACTTTTTTCTGTCTGAACAGGCATAGGATTGCACCCTTATTTATTTATTTATTTATTTATTTATTACATTTCTATACTGCCCATCATCCAAAGCTCTCTGGGTGGTTCACTAAACAAAATCTAAAATCATAAAATACAATAACCTAGTAAAACATAATAACAAATGTTTAAAACAGAAACAGAAGCAAAAACCAGGTTAAAAGCCAGTAGTAGTGCAATGATCTAAAAATGCAGAAATGTCATTTTTAAAAAATGAAGGGCTAAAGACAGCGGTGGGGGGGGAGTCTTCATCTGACACCAAAAAGACCACCATGTAGGCACTTGCATGTTAGTAGATTGTAAAGATGATCCAGCCCTAGTAGATTTTTATTAGGGGTGTGCATGCCAAAAAATATTGTCGTTTATTGTTATCGTCATTTCGGACCAAAAAAATTATCATCTTCATTCATATCGTAGGTGAACCGTATCATCTTCATGATAATTATCATGAAAAAAAGATATTTTTTGCAGCCCTATTTTTAAAGAAAAAATGCCTATAACTTCTGTATTTTAAAAGTTAGAGGCTTGAAACTCGGTCACAGTGCTTATGGGGTATGCCTAAGTATGTGTATGAAATTTGAGATCGATCCCTCAAACCCTCAATTTTATATGAATTTATTAAAGATCGTTTCAGTTCTGACAGATCAGAATGACAGCTCGCCATGTGCGTTCATTCAGACCTGTCAGAACAGAAACGATCTTTAATAAATTCATATAAAATCAAGGATTGGAGGGATCGATCTCAAATTTCATACACATATGTAGGCATACCCCATAAGCACTGTGACCAAGTTTCAAGCCTCTAACTTTTAAAATACAGAAGCTAAAGGTATATTTATATGGCAGTCCGATAAAACGATAAAATCACTCGAAAATTATCATCTCCGATGATTATCGTAGGTTTTTCTATCGTATTGTCATCGTTAAACACATGCAAGATAACAACCTTATCGTATCGTTATCGTACATTTTAACGATATGATACTCATCCCTAATTTTTATGAGTGTGATTCCCACATATCCATTTTAGATTTCTTCCTTGATTTACAAGCTCATTAGCATCAATATGATTAACCCCTAAAGTTTAACGAACATTATCTAGCTTGCCAGACAGTAGTTTAGCAGCTGAGAATGCCCATAGAATCACAGACTCCCTCCTTCTCTTTTCCTTCACGATAAGTTTATACCTGGTTAGTTCAAACCAAGGTTTCAGATAATTGCTAACTGACATTTAACAAAAGTTCCCAGTTCAGATGTAATGGGAGGTAAGGTAATCAGGATTGGCATGTCAGAACCAGAATTTGAAGGGAGGAGGGAAGTGTGTGGAGAAAATGTTCAATACTGATGCTCATTCCCAACTGATAATGTTTGGTTTAGTAAGCTAGGACATGTACACCTGAACTGGGTCAGTGTGAATTACCAAGCCTATATTAGGGATCTGTTGTTGCTAGCCAACCTCAGATACATCCTCATTGTGGCAACTGAGACTCATGGGCTCACACCCACCATACATTTTGAGATTCTTTGAATTAACCCTTACACAGGATCTTCATTGACCTGGTTGTTGCATCATGAATCATGATGAACTATGATTTAACGATGGGTTGCTAACCACAAACAACCTGATGGTTTACAAACCAACAGATCCTGTGTTCTATTCTTGGGTCGTTTTCATGGCTAACAACCCATATTTAATCCACAGTGCAGGGTTTGGGCATAACAATAACTCAACAACAACCCATGATTCAATGACAACCTATACTCTGGGTTGTCATTACATGTGAAGCAGGCCAATATTTCATTTCATTTATTTTTTAAAAGAGCAACTTCCATCTCTTGTATTATACTTTGTGGCCTTGCATTTCAAGAACATTCAACATCAGATGCATAATGCCACTTGTACAGTTTATAAACAAAATGAAGACAAAAGATAAATTGTTGTATTTACGACTCTTAGTATAGGAAGCCTGCCAACTCCCTTATCTAAGAATGTCTGGGAAAAATGCCAGGCCTTTAATGGTTTAAATGGTTTATTTGCAATTCCAAAATCCAATTACCAATAGCCAAGGTCACGCCAAAAGTTCAGTCCGTCCGAATGTCAAGCCGAGGGTCAAACCAAGTATTAGAGCAGTCCAAGTCCAGAGCCAAAATAGTCAAGCCGGTTGTTCAGTCCACAGGTTCCGATTCAGGAGTATGCCGGGTGTCAAGAGCCAAAGACAACGGTTGTTCTCAACGGATCTTAGCTTCTGACTTCTTTCTCCTTTATAGTTGCTTGAGCCTGTTCACAGCTGCGTGCAATTCCTTTGTTATCTTACTTAAGGCTTGCATCAGCTGTGCTCTGTTTTCTCAGTCTCATGCTTCGCCTTGTGGGCTTAGCTTTCTCCGCCCGTTTGAGCTGCCACCTTTGCTGGGGAGTTACTGGACAAACTCCTTCAGGCCCCAAGTCTTCCTCATTAGAAACAGGGGGTGGGAGAGGGTGGCTTTCCTGGGGCTCTTCAGAGGAATCTCCCTGCTGTTCCTCCTCCTCCGGTAAGTCCTGGGGAATGGGCGAAGCTGCAGTTTCTGCCACTTCTTCCTCCTCAGAGGAAGATTCTTCAGACTGCCTCATGACAGAAATGGACAAAGATTCTGTGTTAATGATGAAATTCTCAGGTTCTGTTGAAGTGAGCCAAACTCACAGGGTTGTTGTTTTCTTGTATTTATTATACTTCAATTTGATTAATGACCAGGCAACATTTTAGAGAAGATTAATAATATCAAAGATGAAAGGACATTTTTAAAAATTAGTCCTTTTCTTAGTATAAAGAGGATTTGGGTGCATTTAGATAATTAACATGAAAACAGTGGCTCCATTTTATATTATCCATCTCTGCACAACTGTTCTTTAGTCAATATTGTAAAGATTAAGCCGATGACTTCCACCTACTAACTGCAAACCATTCATCTCCAGCTTCAGTCTACATTATGGCCAAGAGAATCTGATTGAGCCTGTTATGAACAAGTGGGTGAATTTATTTCATGGCGCCTTGATACAGTAGATCAAACAGTCAATAGCAAAAGGTGAAATACTGAAACATAGATATCATAGACCTCAAGGGGTTATTCTAAAATTCTGCTCTGAGTGCTGGAAATAATTGCTTGTAGAACACAGGACATAATTGCCTTTCATTCATTGATTAGTTCATCTAGCTCAACAACCTTTGGATGAACTAGAAAGCAGCGTGTTCAAGAGCAGAGCCCCAGTGTCCAAACAAAGCAAAAGTCACTTAAAAGGAGGGAACAAAGAACCAATTCCCTGTATTTCACTTGTATGTGTTAAACTACTTGTGATACAGAATTTTAAAAACATATTTAAAGAAAGATGAAAATAAGTTTCCTTGCTGATTAAAAAGGTTTTCCAAAGAGTTCTTATAAAATGGGGAGAACTTCCTTTTATCAGCTAGGAAATAACTAACCAAGGAAAGATAACCATATAAGAAAAAGTGTCGGTAAATGCTTGGCATTTAATGGGTATTTTGCCAATGGAAGTGTTTTATGCACTCAATCTCTGCTTCTGTTTACTCATCCACCCACCCATCAACCCACAACGTATGCTTAATTCAGTCACAATCATGATGACTATGAAAAAGACATGTATATCTAATGACATGGGAGACACATAGTGGACAGTTGCCAAAAAGCCATGTTTGGTCATGGTTTCCTGGCAAGTATCAATGGCATGCTTATAGATGCATGTTCCATATTCATGCTTTTATGTGTTCATAGCAGCAAACATCATGTCAAGCATATGCCACATTAAGTGTGAACATCAGTCCTAAATTCTACATTTTTCTGCTTATCTATGCTGCTTTTCTTAAAGTTGAAATCTAAAACTATTTCCATATTGCCTCACTCCATTCACCTCTTTGTTCGTTATTGCTATATGAAAGATAGTGCCATGTCAGAGCAAGGTACCATTCTGTGTAGAATGGAATATCTTGAGGCTTGTGATTAACTCAGATTACAGAATCTATCTTATTTTCCTTGTGCCTTTTCCCATTTCCAAAGTAATTTTGCTCACCTTTATAGGCTGTTGGTTGTATACTCAGCATAGCAAAATATTCTTCTGTGGGATAGAGAATGCTGAGTTAAACATTTTCCAAATATGGAACATGTAATAAAAAAATAACAATCTCCTGAGAATCACTTTATGAATTCTCATAAAATATATGGAATCAATTAATGTAATAACACATACAATGTTAAAGATACTATGCTTGTGTTCTGGAAGGTAATTTTCCAAAGATAGAATAAAAAGGAAGGACAGTATAGATTCATGGGGATGGCAACATGCAACTGTTTCAGAGCTAAAAACCAGGGAAGTATTCAATAATTTAATTTCCATAGGCACCAAAGTGTTGAGCGCTCATTGCTCCATTGAAATCAAGAAGTGTTAGTAATGCCCAATTCTAAAAAAAAGAAAAGTACATCACTTTCTATTCAACAGCAAGAGTAAAATAAAAAAAAACATTGATGGTATGCATACAAAACACATTAACAAACAGGTAGCATCCCACCAAATGAAAGCATTGCTATTTTCATATGTTATCTCCCACTAACAACAATGGGACGTAACTGTGAACATATGAAGACCAATGCTGGATCATATAAGGGTCCATCTAGTCCAGCACTCTGTTCACATAGTAGCCAACCAGCTGTTAATGAGGAACCCACAAGCAGAACACAAGTGCAACAGCACCTTCCCACCCATGTTCCCCAGCAACTGGGGTACATAGGCTTACTGCCTCTGATACAGGAGATGTACCTGAGGTGTGCCCACTATTTGATATTTAATACGAATACATTTTTTCTGTTGATGTCAAACATAATGAAGTCTGAAATTGTATAGAAACTGTGCCAGCTAGTATAGTTGGTGTATAGTTACAGAGTGACTGCACTTGAATGGATGTCCCCTTGAAATATCCCACCATGAGAATAGGCCACAGGTATATCTCAGAACATAAATACATTTCAGAGAAGGATAGTCAGCAAGAAGAACAGTCAGCAAGAAGGAAGGATGTTGCTTACTCCTTTTGATCACCCCATATATAGATCACTCAAAGCCTTTTTGAGATCTACAAACACTAAAAGAAACACCAGTTTAACTGCCACTTCCCCTTCTGTTCTACCTCTTTCCCAAACCAAAAAGGGGTGGCAAGATTCTCATCAAAAGAGGAGAGGATCCTCCATATCTTTCCTTACTGGAAATTATGGGGCTTGCCTTGTGGGGGTTGGCTTTGGGGAAGGGACACTGGGGCCTTTATCACACCTACTATCCCTCCCCGGTTTGCTTCTGCGGGTTCCCCCTCCATTTCCTATGCAAGTCTAGCGTTTTGACTCACACGTGGTCAGTATTGCTGCAATACCTCAGCTTAGCCTGTTGAACTTTGCCTGTTGTGGACTTTGCCCATTCAGGGATAAATTGAAACAAAAAACTAAAAGCTGTGACCTCAGGGCGAGAGATCAGCAGGGCGGGGACGATGTCATGTGAGTTCAGCGCTGAAGAAGTGGAGCAAAGTCAAGGTGGCTGTGCATAAAACCTTGTGTGTGATAATGACCTGGCAGGGAATAGCAACCTGGGGTGTAAGTCCCAATTAAAGTAAGGGCCTGTTCGGGGGAGGGGGTATCTGCTTCAAATTGGGGCTGCTCTGTGAGTGGCAAAGAGAAGTCTTGCATTTTCAAGCATTGCCTTTTGGATGCTCACCTCTTCCCTGTCAAGGCTTATTAAGGCAAGAGGGTTATATGAACTCACCAAGAATTTCCATGGCACTTACCAACACACATTATAGGTTATTACAGGCCCTTTATTCTAAACAGGACTGTAAGGCAGGGGTGGGCAAAAGGTAGATCTCCAGATGTTTTGGACTTCAACTTCCAGAAGTCCCTGCAAACATAGGTCAGGAATGCTGGAAGTTGAAGTCCAAAACAGCTGGCAATATACAGCTGGCAATTTGCCCACCCCACCTGTAAAGTAATTGATTCTTCTATGTTCAGCAGCAGTAACTGAGGAACTAAAGACAGCAAAAACAAAACATAGCAGGTTGTAATGTACTCTCCTCTTCCTCAAATATATTATTTCATTTGTATTTTATACCTTTGTATTCTTTTCTTTCTCCTAAGGGGTCAGGACAGAGTTTGTGAGTGTATCCCATTTATTCTCCAAGGTAGCAAATTCCCCGTGCCCTTCCAGAGTGGATTTTGGAGCTGGATTCCACCCTGTGGAATTTAGAACTATGTATCTTTGACTGAATTGTGCTCATTGGTGACATGTAAATGCATGATGGTGACATGCTTCTATTTATTTCTGTATTTAGCATCTTCTTATTTCTGTATTTAGCAATGGCTTACACTCACACTTTTCTGGAGGTGTAAACCTAAATACTGTAACAGCGGAGCAATGTGTGGTTGTTTAATGAGATGACTCTGTTTGTACAGAAGAACAAAGTTGCCAAGATAAAAAAATATATCCTGAATGACAATGTTTCAGATTTAAATATCTTATTTCTAGGCTTTTACCAGTGCATAAAGGTAGTTTGTGTACAATATCGGTGAACCAGTTCATCTCAATGTGGAAAGAATACACCTCATACTGTCAAGTGTTGATGATCAGAATATAAATAATATAAGGGTGGATCCAAAACCTTCACACAATCCAGCTAAAATTAAACACATTTAAGTCTCAACCATTTCAATGGAAGATCACTTGCTTGAAACCAGTACTTAAATTTGGCTGGATTGTACTTCTTCTGTGATTGGTCTGATAACCACACTAATGTTTGTTATCCTAGCAGGAACTAATGTTTTCTAAACAGGCACATAGGGTGCCTCTACAAGAGCGATTTAAAGCTCTTTCAAGGCGCATTACCAAATTTACCCCTACAAGAGTGGAGCGCAAATCAGGGGTCCAGGCGCGTTTTATCTCCGATTATTCGCATTTTCGAATGCGCGTTAAATAGCGACTTTTAATTTACTGTGGGAGTTAAAGCACCTTATGGCCATGTAAACCTGCAATTCTCCGCATGTAAACAACTTTAAAGCGCATTTCATTAAAGCTTTAAAATGGTTTAAAAGGGTTTAAAAGGGTTTAAAAGGGTTTAAAAGGGTTTATAACAGTTTTGAGAACTGTTGGGGCCCAGGACACACTCCATATAGTACAGTCTAGCTGGAATGCTGAGCAGGAGTGTTCTTTTTGTTGCAGGTCCCCCTTGTAATTAACTATTACATACCTAAGAGAGTTCTAAGAGGGTACAGTTTGCAATCTTTTCCTTTTCCAAGTGTTCTAGGGACTCCAGTTTAGTTTATCCCCATCTATTTGACCTCTGACAGTGACAAGTCCATCTTGTATTAATAAGGCGAGTCCATGCATGTCCATGGCCTACAGATTCAGCTTCCAAGAGAACTAAGCTAATTTCCTCATAATACATTTCTTTCCACAGTACTGAAGGTTCTCATTGATTCATATGCTTGTATTGTAATTACAATCACTCTACCAAGTTACTTCCCCATAGTAATGAGTTATATTTTAAATTCTTGCTTGTGTTTAATGCATTCTCCATTTGAAAGCTCTGTGTGTGTGTGTGTGTGTGTGTGTAGCTGGGTTATGCCTTGCCAAAGATGCCCTGTTGCCAAAGATCCTTTTACAAATGCATATCTTGAGAACATATCTAGAAGAGCACAATCAGTAACAGTATGTTAATTAATGATTATGCCAAATCAACATGTCATGAACTAAGCTAAAGACCTTCAAAATAATGGGATAGCCAATAATATGAATTATGGTAGTATTGGAGTGCTCTGCTGTAAAGGGAATCATACAGCCCTGGTGGCAGATTCATACCTTATGCAAGACCACTTAACTGCCAATCTACTATTTCTAAAAACATAGAAAGGTCTGTCACTGAGCCCATGTATAAGGCTTTAGCATTGTATCCTATAAGAACCTAGAACTGAGCCAGAGGGAAAGCATTTGCAAACCTTTCAGCAGTGCAAAAAGTATACCTTCCTTTTTCTTTTTTTATTATCACTATTATATATATTACATTTGCTTTGGCTACAAGTATCAAACATTACAATCATATTCAAATATTATCTAAACTATCTCAAAGAAACCATCTGTGGGCCTGTTCAGACAACATGCTAAGCCAAGGTTAGGCTGCTAACCTTTTTGCAGTAAATGATTAGTGAGTGTGTTTAAACTATGGTTATGTAGCCACTATGATTAGGAATGGTTCACACGACACACTAAATAATGGTTCACATGACACGCTAAGCAATAATGTTTAGCTCAAAATGCTGAACCATTGTGGCTTAGTGTGTTGTCTGAACAGGGTCTATAAAGCATAGATGAAAGCATTTGTTTCCCCCCCCCCCCAAATCTTTGTCATTATTTTACAATCATATTATTCAGAATGTGAGAATTGCATGGAGAACCTCAACATATACAGAAGGCTCTCCTCTTCAGTTTCCCTTCTTGGGTAGAATGCAGCAAATACAATAACAATGGAGGGTGGACCTAGCACACTCCTTCTTCTCATGTGTTAGCTACACCCAGTTTAGGATTGCATAAAAAGGGCTATGCTCTTCTTCCATTATATGACCTGCAAGTAACTATATAAAAAAAAACACTCCCCTAAAAAGGAAGCAACCAAAGAAATAAATTTTATCATCCCTCCTTATCCAACCAGCCAAATCTTTCATCAGATATTTGGCTTATGACAAATGAGATATATAAAAGTGTTGTCTATAAAGCCTGGGGAAACAAGGAATTGCAAAGACAGGGAACCCAGCTTTGTGGATAGAGGTCACGTTCTACTCATACGTGGCTTCTGAACCATGCCAAATATCTAAATATATGGTAACTAACTTCTTGCACTGAATTTGTTTACCAGTAGAAGTCAGTGGAACTCTTGGAGAGCACATCTTATTGCCAGCTGTTCATTTGTAACAGCATGTGTGATCTACAGCTTTTATACCCCAGAATTTCTATCTATTGAGGAAAAGTGAACAATGTTCTCCTCTTTAGTTCCTTGGGTCGAAAGTGGTTATGATCAGTAACATTACTGATCAGAATTCATGCAGTGTATAATTGCAACAATAAAATCTCTTTTTTAAAAAATCCAAACCGTTATGATTACAAAAATAATTGGCTTGTAAGCTCTCCGGAATGTTAATGTATCTTTCCTCCAACATTCTTTCAATCAACAAAAATGCATCCTGCAGCTAACCAATTGCACTTTAAAGTGAGTGACATTGCCAGTTTTAGCAAAGCCCTCTGTAAATGCTGAGGTCCCTGTGCAGAATTTAGCACAGGCAAGCAAGCTACAAAATAATTCCCATGCTAGGTGAGTGGTGTTCGTTAAAAAGCAAACCTTTTCTCCAACTAAAAACACTGGCTGGTGAGTAGCTCAACACGTACATGGACATTCAGATAGAAACAGCAGCAGGGAGCGGGGGGAGGAAACCGCTTGTTTCAACGTCACCAAAAAGCAGCTAATATTTCAAGAAATTATACAACATGTCCATTCTCACAGTTACTCTTTCCCTTCAATCCTGCCCACATCATTTTGTTTCATTGCTTGCCTTGCAACAGCCAGCCTGAACTAAATAGGCAGGGATGTAAAAAAGGGAAATTCTAAACAAATTACACATGGCCAAATGCCCATTTATAGTAATGGATACATCTGCATGATGATTGAAAACAAATAATGAATAGAAAGCAAGTGACAAGTGTGAACGGGCTGTTAAATACATGCATCAAAACTGTACTGCAAGAAAAAAGGAAGGCTGAGTACTTTAAGAGAGCAACAGTGAATGCAGGGCAGACTTCTCCAACCTGGCGCATTCTGGATGGTTTAGACTACAACTCTCATGGTTCCTGACCATTGGCCACACTGACTGGGGCTGATGGGAGTTGTAGCCCAAAACACCTGGAAGGTGCCAGGTGACTTAGAAGCTTTTTAAAAAAGGAAATGGGAAGGCTTGGAGAAAAGTGCCATTCACAGTGAAGGTTTAGCCCTGGCAAATGAATGGAATCATACAGAGTTGAGTGGAGTGACAAGTGCCCAGGGTTTGGTAACCACAGTGAAATGCCAGTTCCCGAAGGAGAAATTCAATTTTTAGAAGACAATAATGGAGGAATAACATTCAATAGTACAATGCTTTATGGTATCTTTAGGAGTGTTCAATAAGATCCTCTCATTTCTTGTTAGTTTACATTGGTTCTTCCAGTGTGGTGTAGTAATGGATAGGGTATTAGACCTAGCACATTTACTCAGCCATGAAGTTCACTATGGCCCTTTCTACACCTAAGGGTGTAGAGGAAGGGTGGCAGTGGAATCCCAGATTTACCTGCTTCTGGGATTGTCCCCCAGCTTCTAAACAGGAAGTGTGACATCCCGGGAGAAAAGGGACGTCATGCCCACCATTTTTTTAAATGACACAGGAGCCCTCGTCACATGGCAGAGAAGGTAGGAAACCCCCCACCCTCCTGAGGATGGTGAAATTGTTTCCCCCCCCCCATGGGCATGGAGCCACCCCGCATGGCTCTGTGCCCATTTTAGGACCCAGGTTGGCAGAAAAATTGGGATATCCCCAGTTTCCTCTACCCCGGGGTTATCCCGGGGCTGTCCCTAGGTTGTCCCCGGGATCCCCTGTGTGTCATTTAGGCACACAGGGACGACCTCAGGAAAAATCCCAGGTGTAGACATGGCCTATGTGATCTTGGTCCTGTCACTCTCTCTCAACCTAATGAACCTCACAGGATTGTTGTGAGGATAAAGTGTTCATGTGTGATGCATCCTGGATGAAATGAGAGATTTTTTAAAAAAATCAATAAAATGAATAAATTTCTGTGACTTTATTTATTATTACATGTATATCCCCCCTTCCTTCCGCTGGCAGGGAATCCAAGGTGACTTACATGGTCTTCCTCCTCTTCATTTTATTTTCAAAAGAACACTTTGAGGTAGGTTAGGGTGAAAGTCAGTGACTGATCCAGTGAGTTTCATGGCTGAATGGGGGCTAGAATGTGGATCTCCCAAGTCTCAGTCCAACACTCTAACCACTATACCGGACTGGATCTTTTGCCAGTCAGTAACTATAAATTTTGTTTTTATTTGTGTGTTTTGGCCTGCTAGTGTTCTGCAGTTGATATAATGCTTAGCAGTTTGGACTGAAGTGATAACTGAACATGCTCTTCTTGATGCAATGAGTAACAAGAAAACCTGGACCATTTATTTCACATACAGCTGGAATTGATTTGTGCATTAAGTATTTGCTAATAGAAGGGATGGTATTTAATCTCAGGGTATACGTCTTACATGTTCCATGAGGCCTTCCTTGATAGTGGCAGTCAGTGATCATTATTATGTTTTTACACCGATAGCTAAGTAACTTCCACTGATGTCTAGTTGCATTCTACAATAGAGTATTCCTTCTTGTGTACACACAACACACTCTTTCCACAAGTTTACGCACCACCTTCTCCAATAAACTAACAGTTAAACACTTAAGCCCTATTCAGGTGTTCATAAAAGGGGAAAATCGCCATGTAAAGAGAAGGACCACTCCAGCCCTGCCCCTCTCCCATGTCACATTTGTCTCCCTCAACTCATGAAGGATGAGAATCTGAAGAGAAAAGCTCCTGTATGCTGAAAAATCCGTGTTCTGGCTTGCATGGAGACCCTCCATGGAGACAGGAGGCTCTCATCTTCAGACTCTTACTTTCCATGGTGTGGGTGACAAACACAAGGAGGAAGATGGGTGGAACTTGCATGCTCCTTCTCCTCACATATTGATTTTAACCCTTTTTGAATGCCTGAGTTCAGCCAGTACCTAAACTTATATATACTTCAAATATTCCTCCACAGACACTCTTTAAACTCCATCGTGGCCCCATGGGTCCCTCCAGTAATCCCTCCAATTCCTCACAGACTCTTCTATAATTCCCCCAGTTGCTCTTTGTCATCTTCCACCAATGTTCTCCAAGGTTGAATAGTTCATGTATTTCTTCTCTATTTCCTATTAACCATTAAAATGGTGACTGGATCTACACAGCCAACCTGCTGTATTTCATTCTTCTCCAATGAACACTCTTTGAATGCTCAACACCATTCTAACTGCCCCAGTACAGATTTGTAGGGTTACTCCTAAAGTCTCCTGCTCAATGTTCTGATGTCAGCCTGCGTGACATTTGTTCTGAGAGTGACCTTCCCCCCTCTTTTGATCTGCTCCATTTAATTCAGCCATAGCTTTCTCTGTTCTCTGTGTCAGCCCACCATCTCCTTCCCCACAAGGCAGCAGCTCTGCTTTTAATTCCATCTGATAATGGATCTTGTCATTCAGCTTGTTCTCCATATTCTCTCCTCTTATCACTCAGCTTGCCTACTGTACTGCCAGTAAACTCCACTTTCTCATCCAGCTCACCTCGATATACTCTATCTTTGCAACCATTCCCCCATTTCCCAGAGCTGCTTCTGAGTGACTGCATTCACTACACATGGGGCATTTTTTTTATTCTGGCTCCCCACTACCCACCATTCTATTCAACAGCCACATCTCTGTGCTTTGCCTCCAAGACAAGAGCCTTGATAATCCCCCCTGGCTCCACTGTCATTCCACTTTGAGTCCCTGTCCTGGCTGTTCAGCTGCCCTAGTATGCCTATTGCGATTCCTCTTTGGGAATACCCATTTCGTTGTGTCACACTGGGCACTGTCATACTGCTGCACTCTAGACACTGTTATTTTACTGTCAATTTACTTTTCATGCTGTTCCGCTGCCATTCTACTCTGCCATCACATCGACACATCTAATCTGGACACAGTATCATTCCATACCATCATTCTCACCTAGACAATATCATCCCTCATCATTCTCTAGGCACTGTGATTCCACTGTCAGTTTGCTTTTCAATTTGTTTCCATTTCAGGGACTATAATTCAGCTCTGGACACAACTATTGGACTTTGGACACCACTACTCCATTTTTGGTCCTCATTCCAACCCATCCTTAGACCAATCCTTGTTATTTCTTCTTCCTCTCCCATTTATGCTTTCTCTCTCTCTCTCTCTCTCTCTCACACACACACACACCATCTTTGTGGCATTCCTCTGGGTTCGTTGAATCCTACCGACAAACCCCATGGCTCAGTTACAGCTGACCTGCCTTCTCTTTCTTCTGCAGTGCAGTTCTGATGCATTTTTTAAAAAGCCCATTCATGTCTATTGTCATTCGGTTGCGTTCCTTTTGCTTTCAGAAATTATTCCGGACGGGCTAATCTGACTTTCAAATGGTCATTCAGTTTTCTGTCATTGGACTTAAAATGTTCCAGGGGAAAAGGCAAGATGATTTTTGAAAATAAAAACAACCCCCCTCCCAAAAAAACGCACGCATGGACATCTGACTGCATATTTACGCCACCAGGCATCCCCCTATCGCGACAAAGAAATGAAAGCAGGCGAAGCTCCTATCGCCATGAGCAGGCAAACAGGCAGAAAACAGTGCAAAAATTATCCCCTTTCAAATCCTGTCGCCCTCCCACTGACGTTAACTTATGGAAGAGAAACAGAGAGAGAATAGGGAGGAAAGCAAAAATCACAGGCTTCCGGAATCACTTGCTATTGCAGCTGATTGCATCTCTCTCCAGCCATGAAAATGCAGCCACAGTCCTAAACCAGAGAGCCCCTAGATTTTGGGCAAAGAGAATAAACAAGGTGTTAATTGCAGCTTCGCTGAGAAAATTGCTATTGTTCCCGACAGTGGAAGGCGACACTTTGAAAGCAGGAGCTGTGATGTTTTCCCTTGGAGCGCCAGATCATTTAAATCTGCATCGCGGTAGCGAACTGACAGCTCTTGGGGCTGCGACAGAGGGCTTTACGCTTTAAAAGCGAAGACCGAAGGCGGGAGTGGAGCGCGCGGGTTGGAAGGCGGGGGGGGGGGGGGAGATCAAAGGCTGCGCTTGCTCCTCTGTCCTGCGCGCGCCCCTTCAGCCTCGGAGTTTCTCTCACAGCCGGCCACAGCGGTGTGGGAACTGAAGCTGGAAAAACCTCCCAGACACAGAAAAACACCGGGTTGTTGTGGGGAGGGGAGGGAAGACGTGCTTGGGATTGAGTAGCTGTGACGTGCAACCTCGCACCGCGGCGGCGGGCCCACTTGCTGGAGCCGGGAGGGAAGCCTGCCTCACGCACTCTCTCTCAACCCCCCCCCCCTCCCGACGCACAGCACGCGCGCACAGCGGGAAAAGGCGCGGAGAAGACACCGTAGCAGAGCGCGCGGTGGTTGCGCTTAGAGCCTGCGCTTTTGGAGGAGGGAAAGAGGAGCGGAGTGAGGAGCTCGCGCCCGCGCGCGTGCTGGAGAACGCAGGGCGCACTTGCCACAGGGGAGAGCGCGAGAGAGCAGCGAGCACTCACACACACGCGCGCACACACAGACACACACAGGAGAAGGAGCAAGGCGCACACTGGAGCGCACATACACCCATCGCCTTTCTTTCTCCCTTACGCGCGCACGCACACACATTCACACACAGAGGGAGGCGCGCGCGCACACACACACACACACACACAGTGACTCGCTCTTCCCGCGCTCACCCACAGCCTCATCACTCTCCCCTCGTTCTTTCGCGGAGTCCTGCCTGTTCCCTCAGCGTTCGACAGCCTTGGCCAAGGATAGGGATAGAGATATTGACACCCCCTGACTCAGTCGCTGTCCTTCCCTCAGGTACTTGAGAGCCCGGGGGAGGGAGGAGGAGGAGGAGGAGGAGGAGGAAGAGAGGAACGAAAGCGAGCAGATTGACAACAACCACCAAGAGCCAAAGCCCGCCAACAAATCTGCAATAGGGCAGCCGGATCTCTTTGAGTGCGCCTCGTCTCTTTCGCCTGGTGTATCTCTGCTGTTGGGTTAGACTTTATTTTCAAGTAAAACAAAACAAGAAAATCTCTGCTGTTGAGCCAGGTCCATTTTATCCCCCACCCCCTTCTTCCTTCGGTCTCTCTCTCTCTCTCTCTCTCTCTCGTCTCTCTTTCTGGTTTGGGGCTTTTCCTTTTTTCCCGTTTATATATGGTTGGATTTTGTGGATCTGGAAGCAACCTTTTGGTTGTGCTGAGCTTCCACCCCCTCTTCTGCGGTTTAACCCCACCCCCACCCCACTCCAGTCTTCTTCTGCTTTGATTTTGAATGCGAGCCGAGGAAAATGGGCAACGGTGCTTCCGCCAGAAGGGGAATCTCTCCGTGCCTGTTTTTGGGACGTGTGCCTGTGGTGCTAGGATCTTCTTAGAGAAATAGCCTGCCTGCTTTCGGAGTGGAAGGTAAGGCTTGTGCGTGAGATGGGGAAGGGTATTCAACTTGGGGTGGCGGGCAGGAAGGCTAGGCTGCTGCTGAAGGAGAGCGGTGGTGGGCGCAAGTGGGGAGAGACACGACACGACGCACCATCTGACGGGACCTTGCATCCTGTGCTTCTTCGGCTATCGAAAAGTTAGAGAAGTCTCCTTAGCCAGTGGGCAAATAATTGCTAGACAAAACGCTCGAAGAATCTTCTCTCCCTAGGGAGGTCGGTGCACGAGCGGGGTAATTTTATTGAGAGGGGAGGAAGAGGGGGATCCTGAGGTTAATAGGAAGTTTAAGGGAAGTCTGTGGGTCTTCTGTTGTGGAGCTGATCAGTGGAGTGATGGCGCCGTCTAGATTCGATTAAACTACAGTGTCACCTAGGAGAGTTGGGGGGGGGAGGATGGGAGGAGGGAAGCAGGATGCTTTTCGATGGGAAAATATTTAGTCAACGATGGGCAACCGTAGTTCTTTTTGGGATCAGTCTTTAAAAGTAGCCTTTTGCCTCGCACCCATCTACTCCCAGCTCCATCTGAGCTTTTTGCTTCTGATAGGAGCAAGAACTTTTCATCATTGGCATCTGCTGCATCCTATTCCGTAACCAAAATACTCTCCTCGCATCTTATCCAGTGTGTCCTAAAGATTTCCCTAGTATTGACGGAGGATTGTCTCTTTCCTATTCAAACAGAAAAGACAAAATGCTATCCCTTTGACCAAGCTTCTTAATGAAGAGCAGCCTAGCTCTGCAGACCTTTGCAGTTCTTTCTTCTTTTTTCACTGGGGTGTAAAATTCCTCAGGCTTTCATTATTGTCTTAAACAACACAAATTCACTCCCTTCAAATGTTAAGACAGATCCCCTTTCACTGACGGAATTCTTAATTTAGTGCTTCTATCTATGTGCCACATTGTCTTTCAATGCCTTAGACCCTGCTGAATAAATACTGCGCAGAGCTGCAATTCCTGCAAAGTGCTCCAGCAACATTTGTAAAGAGTAGGTAATTATTTGCAGGATTTACCCATAAACAAGTTTCTCACTTCTCAGCTTGATCTCAGCCTGGTTTTGCAAAGAAGCCATTTCTTTTTGTTTATGATATTCCACAAAGAGAAAAATCTAATGGCTTGGGCAGTTCCACAGGGAGCTGATTTGCCACTACCATGCCTTTACTCCTCCCCATTTCTCTCTCTCTCTCTCTTTCTCTCTCTCTCTTTCTCTCTCTCTCTCTCTCTCTGTAAAACTACAGATTTAAAGAGAATTAAGAGTCAATGTTGCTTCCTTCTCTCAATGTTTAGAGCCTGCAATTTATAATCTGGGAAGCACAAAATCTCTTTGAGGAAACTGAATCCTCTGATTTGTTCAGCATTACGCAATTGGGGGTGGGAGATGCCTGGTCATTCAGAGTGGAGATGAAAAAGCCAAAGAGAGCCAGAGATACTAGTGTCAAAAACTCAGTAACTCTTTATATGTTTGTTTCTAGACAAACAATGGAAAACACTACCAGTGCCAACTACATCATTTTAAAATATTAAGTTGGCATCACTTTTATCATGTATTTTTCCAATATAGGGAGCAAAGATCACTAAAGGCTAGACAACTTAATGAATATTAATGCTGAAAATGTGAAATATTATATTTAAATCATTCAGTAGATATTTTTCCCCAAGGCTGATGTCCTTTAATTACACCTGTATTAAAGAAAACCAAGTAGAGGTTGTAGGTACAGAGACGACCACTGCAATTACTATATTTCGAGATGGAACTGTAAAGACAAGAGGTGGCAATATCTTCCATCAACTAACCCATTAAATAAAAACACCAGTAGCAAAGGGCAAGATACAACCATTGTACTGAGTCCAGGTCTATTTCAGTGGGAAGTTGTAGCACAGAAATTCTGCCTAGCCCCACCTTTGGTTACATGTATTAGAGATCCACTTCCCAAGAGGCTGAATCACACTAAAATGGTAGTATTCAAAATTCTGGGTTCTGCTGATAGCCAGAAAAAAAGTTCCTGCTGTCCAACTAGCTATATTCCTTCTGATGATTAAACTTCAAACCTATTCATAAATTGCTGAATCTTGATGTATCACCCCAGATTTTCTTTTTAAGTGGAATCTTAATATAACCAGGTTGCTACTGCAATGACTTGCAGCCATATGCAAGATAATGTCACATCTGTAGCAAATAATAATTAAAATCAAGAGTATAATTCACCACAATTATTTCTAAAACAAATTAGAAAAGGTATTGCATAACAACAGCCGTTCCCAGCTTTTCCCCCCTTCAAATTATTATATAGAAATGCTCTTTTGCTTTAAAATAAATCGATATTCCTTTTGTGATCTGTCAAATAAATACCCTTGGACTTTAATTTGGGTTTGAAAGTGTTAGGTTCTGCCAAGCTGAATATATGCTAAACAAGAGGAGGCATTCCAATTAATAATGTAACAAATGTTATTTTAATTTTTTTGGATATGGAGGATTTGACAACTGGGCTGGCCACATGGTGGCACTGTTCACACAGCATCTAACATTTTCTTGTGTTATCATTTAAGAAAAAAATTACCTGTCCTTTAGAGTGGGGGGAATATATACACATTCTAACTGGAATCTTGAAAACATCTGGCTGAAATTTTGGAAGGGGTTTGATTTTCATTGCATGAAGCATTCGATCTGCATTTCCTTTTCCTTTCCTTCTCTGCAGGCCAAATGACATAGGATGAAGGCTGTTCGTAATTTGCTGATTTATATATTTTCCACCTATCTACTGGTTATGTTTGGATTTAATGCTGCCCAAGACTTCTGGTGTTCAACGCTGGTGAAGGGGGTCATTTATGGATCATATTCTGTAAGCGAAATGTTTCCCAAAAACTTTACAAATTGCACTTGGACGCTGGAAAACCCAGATCCAACCAAATATAGTATTTACCTGAAATTTTCCAAAAAGGACTTCACCTGCTCTAACTTTTCCCTACTGGCTTATCAGTTTGATCATTTTTCCCATGAAAAAATTAAGGATCTCTTAAAGAATAATCATTCTATAATGCAGCTGTGTGATTCGAAGAATGCTTTTGTATTTCTGCAATATGACAAGAATTTCATTCAGATACGCCGGGTCTACCCTTTCAATTTCATAGGATTATACAAAAAGGAAGATGATCAGAAATCTTTCTTTGAGTTTTTGGTGCTGAACAAGGTGAGCACAAGCCAGTTTGGTTGCCATGTATTATGCACCTGGCTGGAGAGCTGCTTGAAATCTGAGAATGGGAGAACCGAGTCCTGTGGGATCATGTATACAAAATGCACCTGCCCTCAGCATTTGGGAGAATGGGGGGGAGAAGACCATTCCCTGGTGTTGCTCAATAATGTAGTCCTGCCACTCAATGAGCAGACGGAAGGCTGCCTCACCCAGGAGCTGCAAACCACCCAAGTCTGCAATCTCACCAGGGAAGCCAAGAGGCCGCCGAAGGAAGGTAGGTGCTCTTCAGGAGGGCTCAGTTGTCCCATAGCCCTTTCTTGTTCTTGATTCCACTGATATGTAAGTCTGAGCTGCACTCCACACCAGCTGCCTGCATGAAAGGATTTCTGAAGGTCTGCAGACACTCATCCCCTGGATTCCTTCCAAGTGGGAGGATTTAATTTTTTTTTCCTTATTTAATCTGATATCAAAGTATTTTTAAAAAAATTCCATTAAAGTGTTTCCTCATATTTTACTGAGGACATCTGGTTTTGTTCTCAGCCTGCTTGGAATAATGCTGACAGGTTAACATTATTAGAACCAAGTTATTGTCTCTCTTGTTCTTATTGCAACCACCCAGCTACCATATGCTTATTCACTGTGATCCTGTTGCTTTGTCTTTGCAAGGAAGATATTTCCAAAGGCATGTGGGTAACCTGAACAAAATTCAAAAGATCTAGATTGGCCCTTCCTACCCCAGAGGCTGAGGGTTGGAGGAAGGAATCTGGACAACATTCAAGACAGTAGCTTAAATATTGTTGATATAACAGGATGAAGATTCAAACTTTAGTACCCACCACCAGCATTAGATTAGTGTTGCCAGGAAGAAAAAGGTTTTAAAATAAACCTCCTTATGAAATCTAGTTCGAGGGATGCTGAAGTAAGGAAGCATTCATTATGGAACTTTGGTGATGTAGGGTCATTTGGTCATCCTAGGTCAGGCTCTAGGAAGCACAAACATTGGAGAAATTCAGTATGTTCTCTTTTAGTCTGTAGAGAGAATCACAAGAATACCCGCTGCTGCTTATATTTACCTCCAGGCAGGAAAAATTCCAAAAGAGGTGTTGGTCTCAAAATGAAATATGGTGATATGGAGGTTGTATTTTAATAACATTGGTTGCTGCTTTCTTTTTTTCTTTTTTTTCTTTTTAAAAGAAGCAGACACCTGAGTCACAGAAGATCTTGAGACTATCAAAACACTTCTTAGGTGCCACCTATCTAATCTCATTTTAAAGAGTCATCAGTCACTTCTTTCTTTTCACATGCCTTTTAACCCTGGCTGCTAATGGAAAGGTGCAAAGAGAAAGAGAATGTAGATGTAGTAAAACCTTCTGGGAAACAAGCACCAGGATCTGAAAGCTAGATAGAGTGAAATGTTAGGGGTATGGAATGAAGGCACGTAAATATAGAAATGTTGTTAGAGATATGATTATAGAAAATGCTAACATTTAAAGTGATACGGTACATAGATTTATTTTATGTAATATGCTTAACAAAAACTTAACAAAAGGAAGACTAGGTTTCTCTGTAAAGTTATGTTGAGTGTTTGGAACCAGTGTGTTTGTTTGTGTGTGTGTTTGAGATGAGGGAGAGAGAATTTTCTCCCATATCCAGGCATAGCTCTCTGTGCTGAAGAAGGTTGCATTTTAATGCAGGAAATGTTTTCTCTCTCCCTGGTTTCTACATGGTCACAAAGCTCTCTGTCTATGGGAAGGCAGAGCCAAGCTCCCGGTCTCCCTAATAGAAGTTGCCTTTGTAAAGGAATGCAAAATTGACACGTTGTTCTGTGAGGATTTTCTTTAAGGGCAGCCAAGGCTGAGTGGTGTGGGAGAAGAAAAGCTGATGCTGCTCAAACTGCTGTGCTGCCAAAGATACTCTTAGGGTTGGGGGCAGGGGGAGAATAGCTTAGCTAGATTCAGACTAAAGGAGGTGCAACTTAGTGGCCTCTGATGAGGGGGAGGAGAGGTGGGGAAGGGATGTATTTAGAGTAAAATAGTAAGGGAGTAAGACCTGTTTGATTTCCAGCAGGTCAGTATTTTTCCATATATATACTCTGCAGCTGGGGAAGAAGACTACAAAGTGATTTTAAATTACTCCAGTACTTGTTTCTTGTAAAGATCCCATAGAAGCCCTTGTAACGGCAGGGATGGTATTTAACATCATTTACAGCTAATTAATGTCCCTTAGAATAAGAAATTTCCCCCCAAATTGTGATGCTTGAAGCTGACTGTTAAGACAATTAAACTGCAGAAAGTGTCTGAGAGATGTGGGAACCCATTAGCATTTGAAGGCTGTAATTGTTTTTGGGAACAGTTGCCGGCTTTAACCCATTCCTGATGGCAACAGGAAAACCACAGTCTTTCTTCCACCCTCCTTACTCCCCAAAGGCCAATTTTTATAGAAAAGCAACAGCTGGCAGGCCAGTTTGCTGTTTAACACAATTGGAGGTGGGTGGGTGGATTTACAGACAGCTCGTTGGTTGTGTTTGTGATGGATGCATTAAGATAGTCCTGGGATTGATGGAGACTGTGACTAATGGATCCGCTTGGATTCTTTGTTAGCTCATAATTGAAGTTAAATGGAAGTTACCACAAATACAAGTTTCAGGGTTTTTACTCTCATTGGAAAAAACATTGGACAGTAGTCTGTTAGTATTTGGAATTCCACAGCGTAGACTAAGCTCCTGAGAGTGGATTATTGCTTCCCAGCCTTCTTGCATTTTAGAGTTTAACATTTTATAAAGTTATACTCAAGAGCTCTGACATCAATCCTTTGGAGTGTTGTGTATGCATCCATGATAATCAGTTCAGTTGTCATATGTGGGTATAAGGCAAAGGGAGATTCCTTCAAAGCAAGCATATATTTTATATATATATATATATATATATATATATATAAATTAAAAGCATATAAAATGAATACATTATTAAAAGACATCTTAAAATTCAACTGGGTAGGCCTGCCGGAAGAGATCAGTCTTTAAGGCTTTCTTAAATTTTAGAGTGAAGGACATCTGGCAGTCTTAGTGTTCATACACCAGAAGAAGTCAGACCTAAGTGTTATTTGGAAAGTGTTCTAAGCTAGTCTGACAGCTAGCACACTTTGGCAAATTGGGGCTTATCACCCCCACAGAGCTTTAGATGGAGCAGTCATTCATTGAATGGAGAGGCCATGCAGCAAAAGCATTTGTAGTGTCATTTCTCAGCTGCTGTATTTGGGGAGCAATTAAATTTTAATTGCAAAAGAGATGCTGTTCCTCTTGTATGTGCTTCTCTCAACATCCATTCCAGCTAAGCCACAGGATACTTAGGAAATGAAGATGTGTGGGTGACAATTATGTTTGCCAAAGACATATTTCTACCTATTATTGTTTTTTTTTTAAAGATAGGTGGAAATTGTGACTCAGTGCCGATGGCAATGCACCTAGTAGAATAGAGAGGGAGAGCTGGTGAAAACTGGATTTTGTTGCATGTTTTTAAACATGGAAGTTCTACTTGCGGAAAATGAACTTCACTTTCACTTTTAATTGTATATTATTTGCAAGGAATTTTGTTTGTCATTAATAATGATCTCATGACATTAACTTCCATATCCTTTTCCAGACCATAAAATATTGGTTCTATCTTGTTCACTGATAGAAATAGGTATTCATTATATGAGTTTAGAACCTGAATAAAAATACCTTGTCATAATTGCATATTTTGTATTCTTGAATTTTATTAATAAAACACTACTATCTTGAAATATATTTTACCAGCTATCAAATTTAAGTTTTAATGAAAAGTATTCAGTTCTGTCCAGTTTTTTTTTAATATATATAATGTTTTTACAGGGATTTGAGAACTATACAATAGATAATTTAAGGATATTTGTATTGCAAGGTAGTACAGGGTTAAGTGCACTGGGTTAAGTACAACGTCATGCTAGCGTACATCCACTGCCACAACATGACTTTCTCACTTTCTCCTCCATGCAGCCCTCAGTGTCACCCAAAAATCTGCTTTGGAGGGATTCCCCATCTGCCAGAGGTGGTTATGAGAGTGCATGAAGGGGAGGGATAGTTACCCCTTCCCCAGTTCCTCTGAGGAAAGTAGTTTGATCAGCAGAATGATACTATTGGAGCCAACCCATTATGTATATGTACATAAAATATACATTCACATTACCCAGTATGGGCAAAATCCAACTCTGTCCAAGTGAACTTCTGCTTGTGCCATGGGATGGTTTCCTCCTTTTTCCCCCAAACAACCCCTCTACCCAGATGCCCAAAATCTGCTCCGAAGGGCCAATAAAACTTCTGGAGCTGATTTTGAGAGTGGGGGGGAGGGGCTGTCCTCTTTCCATTGTGCTGACGGAAGCTGTTCCATTAGTGGGAGGAGCTAAATGGATACTACTGTAGGTCAGTGGTATATGGCTCAAAACATAAGTTTGACAGCAACACATCTTTTCCCATAAGAATGTAGCTGAAAAGGTTTCCGATTATTTTGTTCCCCTCTGTATGGTATAAGAATCCATATATTGATCCCTCATGTTGTACAGACAACCTGCACAGATGCAGAAGTCACACAAGGAGACATAGTGCTTCCCCCACCCCCAGTGTTGATAACAGAATTGGTTGTGGTAGTTCAGTGATCTCAGCCAGTAGAAATTACAGCTGCGGTCTCCTTCAGAGACTCAATTATTACTAGAAGAACAATAATGATCTTCAGTGTTTTTATAATAGTAGACAGGTTTTGCAAAAAGCCTAGAAACCTTTGCACTGTGATGACTACTCAGCAAAGACCCAAAGATTGCTAAGAGGTTTGTTTTATATTAGATGTAAATTCAAAATGTATTGATAACTATACCACCATTAATCATCAAATGCTATTCCGTAGGAGCTGTTCACCAGGATCAACATAAAATAAACTCTGTATTTTAATTGATACCCATTTTTAATACATTTCAATTGACCTATCACAGAGAATGAATACGTTTTCAAATAAATCATCAGATTCTTTGTTTTTCAATGAAAAGACCTGTCTGTGCCTATGAGAAACTAGTTCAAATGAGAAAACCTGAATAGTGACAAGCAGTATTATTAGCAATGTAACCATTGCAACTTCAGTGAATGTATCCAAGTTGGACTGCATGATGGTGTTAATGTTTAAGAGTCACATGCTCAATGATTCAGCATTGCAATCTTTTATATTTCAGTATTTATATCAATAGTATTTGATTAAGAATTAAAATACAGTACAACAAGCAATCAAGATTACTCCCAAAAGGTGTCTTCCATCTTGCTATTCTACAGTACATTTTGTAGTCCAAAACATATCTAATAAACTTACTTTTTAAAAATTGTTTGATATTTTGTGTGAATAAAAGCAGCAGAGCTGTCATAGGGAGGGGATTGAGCAGTAGGGGAATCCCACATATGAAGCTATGCATGCAGTACTGTTATCATTATCATCATTTATATTTTTCAAGTAACTTTCTCAAGAGACTCAAGCCAACTTGCAACAAAATTAACGCTTACAAAATTTAAAACAGCTAAAACACCCACTAAAATACAACCACCTCATAAAACAACTAAAACATTAATGACAACCATAAAATATTCAACTGATGCATTAAAGAGCCTGTTACGTGCCATCAAATGCCTGGGAATAGAGAAAAGTTTTAACATGGTACCAAAAAGATGGCTATGTTGGGCCCAGGCAAGCCTAACTGGGGAGAGCATTACATAACCAGGGGACTACCACTGAAAAAGCGCTCTTCCTTCTCCCCATTCTCCAAACCTCCCTTGGAAGAGGCACCTAGAAGAGAGCCTCAGATGTTCATTGTAGGGTGTGGGTATATTCATACCAGGAGAGGCACTGCATCAGGTAGTTGTTGTTTGAACCCCCTGTGATGTTTCAGCAACCTGTTTCTGCTTCATCCCCCCACCCTTTTGAGTGATCCTAGCCAAACATAGATCCTGGCCTAGGGCTGAAATCCAACATTACATGAGTTGACATTTGATCATTCAATGGGACTTTTCTCTCCTCTCTTCATCCCTGCAGACCCCTGTGTTCCAGATGATCCCTCTGGGGCAGATATTGAGGGTGGTTGGGGCTGCAGGATGAGGGAGAATTATCCTCCCCACATTTTCCTGACAGAAGCTGTTTTCTGGGCAGGAGGGGTTAATTGGATACCACATTAGGTTTCCTCTCATCATTGTTTCTAAGAATGAAAAATCCTTCCAAAGTCTTGGCGTCCCTGCAGCTGTTTACTATCGTCCATGCTATTTCATTGATAGGATGTTCAAAATTTGAGTGAGCATTTCTTTATACTGACTGCAGGAAAATGCAGCTGATTTATGGAATAAGTTTAATCACCATTAGTTCTATATGATTTTACTAAGAACAGAAAAGAGAATGAATAGTCAGTTTAATTTAATGTGGCCATAAATGTGAATATTTAGGGATGATCTATTAAATGTATAAAGCACTATATGGACAAATATTGCATATATTCATTAATATGCTGCTAGGAATGCAACATATGAATATTTTAATTATTATTTCTTTATCAATTGATAAGGATTTGTGAGATTTAATAACAACTTTGTACTCTTATCTTAAGTGTCTGTTGTACAGGGCATTGGAAACATGTATTTGATCATGAACCAAAAAGCTTGGCCTACTAGAGATTATAATTAGGTTTTTAGTAAGAAGTAATTCACTGTATTTCTGCATACTTGTTTTGTGGTACAGTTTAGAATGAAATTGTTTCCCTGCTCAAAAACATACTGATTTCCTTTCCAGCATCTATTTGTCTGTCTGTCTATCAATCATCTATTGATGCTTATAGGTCACATATAGGACAAAAGAGCCCTCTCATTAATAGCACACAGCTGAAATTCAATTAATAACTTAATAATGAACATCAGCCAAACAGTTGGATTAAAAACAACTATATCACTAAAACAATTCAATATGCAGCCCCGTGAAACCCATCAAAGAAGGTCAGTGAGGATCAGTTGTAGGGCTCTTCTGAAAGACTGCAAAGATGTAGTGTGTTCCATAAGTGTGGTGCCACCACTGAAAAAGCCCTATCCCTTATGCCTGATTTTTCTCAAAGGTGGGAAAACAAGAATGGCTGTGGCCACCAGTGACCTCAATGACTACTCAGTTTTTGCTTGTCTTGTCACTATAGCCTGGTAAGAGTTGCTGCATAATTCTTTTGGGGTAGTAGAATTAACTGTGTACTCCAGGCTGCAACATTTTAGGTAAGTTGGAAAAAGCTCAAGTTGTTTCCTTCGAGAGAATGCAAAAATGTTGCAATGACTAAACAAGAAAATGGTGGCTTCATTTTGTTCCCATTTCACATATACATTTTTAGAACATGTACATAGAACTGCCATTGAATTCCTAAGGCAATTGTGCATATTGAATGATAGCACAGTAATCTATAAAAAGTATTTCTTAATTTCTTTTGTATTGAGTTTTTGAATTTTATATTCTCCCAAGTTATTTTTAATATTATCATCTAGAAATATCAGCACTTCAGTGCTCAGTTTTCAGTTTTAATTTGTACTAGAATGATCTGCTTAACATTTCAATATACAGAAAGTAATTTATTCAGAGAAGAGTTCTTTCTTCCAGGGGAATTAATTTTTATTAAGCTTATTCAGTCATACTCCATGGGCTCTATCAAAGCATCCACATTCAAAGTTGTTGTGGCTCTTTAAATCTCAAACTGAAGTTTAGCTGTTCCTCTGTAAGTCTCCATTAATTGCAATAAAATAAAGGTCACAGTAGTATTCTACTGGACATTATTTGTATTTACTGTTAACAAGAAATATAAAACAAGGTGGAGTAAGCCATTATACAAGTGGGAAGGTGCAAATTTACAAACTATGCACCAGTGATTTATGAATATAGTAGCAATTACACTTTTTATGCTTTCTTGTTTATAATGTAACGATTTTTTGGGGAAATGTAGTAGGGAGTTACATTTCCAATTAAAATTGTTAGTTAAATGGGCATGGCTGCTGGATTAAATTTTCCCTCTCTCCCCTCACTGTAGCCCATCCCCATGGGGAGTTGGGGAACACCCTGGAGCAGATTTGGGGATGGGAGCTACAACAGGCAGGAGGGCAAGGGAAACTCCAGTTGCACAAGTGGAGGTCTACTCACATAACATTGGATTTAGCCCATAATATCAGCATAGAGTGTAGCTATGTTTTTCAGGTTATTGTTATGATATTTGCCACAGAACTACAACTGCTTATAAGCTAAAGGATTCAACCTCCTTCTTCAGGATTTACAATTTTTGTATTGTTGAGTCTGTGAGCTATGGCTTCTGGGTGCACACAGAAGCTATTCCGTATAACAGATCTGGACATCCATCTTTCATGTGTATAAGTTGGTACAGGAACCCATTCTATGTGGGTAAACTGACCAACAAGTACTGATTGTGAGTTTGAATCAGTGAGATTTGGCCTGCAATCCTATACACACTTATCTCAGAGTAAGCCCCACTGAACACAGTGAGGCTTATTCTGAATAGAATTATATTGGATTGCATTATACATGTGTGCACATACAACCCAATCAGTGCAATACACATGACTCCTACACATGACCAAATGACAGGAAAAAGGAAGTTTAGCCAGGACTTTTGATATCAAATCCAGGAAGGGAGGATGGGGAATTGTGAAATTTAAAGAAAATCCAGATTTTTTCCACCCTCCCCACCTGAAGGGCAACTCTAAAAAAATTCTATATCTATGGCCACAAACTATAGTGACCATAAGGAATGGCCCTTTATGGCTGCCATAGTTTGCAGATATAGAGGTACCATAACTTCATAGGGCTAGAGAAACAGGGCTGCAGCAGCCAAGCAAGCACACTAAATCCCCTACCTCATTGTAAGAGATTTTTGTAAGGGCAGGGGTGAGTGAATGAGTGCTTCTTGGTGGGGTGGAGTGGGGTGGTGGGGGAGAGAGAGGATGCAGATGCATTTTAAGACTGGGCTGACTGACTATGGAGAAAAGCAAGGAAAATGGTAGGAAAGAAACCTGGGCTGAGGGTGGCAGAAATAGAAATAAAGAAAGCACATGTTTGGAATTTTGTGGGCAGTAACCAAAGCTCAGTCAAAATTTTGGGTTCTGTATCTTCTAAAACAAGTAGTCATAGTTTTGTTTGGTTCATTGGGGGAGATAGTTTGGTTTTGTTTGTGAGTAAGGGGCACACCTATTTTGGGGAACAGAGGGAAAGGGAAAACAGTTGGAAAAAGTTCCTAACTGGAAGTGTAGAGGAATTTAAATTTTTTACTTCCCATTATATACTGTGGGTGCAGTACTGTTGAGATTACACATTTTTATGTCCTGTTGATTCAAATGTTTAACAGTACCATCCTGTGTTTGTTTACTCAGAAGTAAGTCCCACATTCAGTGAGGCTTACTCCCAGGAAAGTGTAATTGGATTTCAGCCCAACTGTCCTATTGAAATGTTACCCTCTGCCAACTCCGTCTTTTGCATGATTTTTAGCCTCACATGTTAGGGATCTTCTGCCTGGAATGAGAGCCATTAATATTCTTTTGCAAATGGAAACTGAGGGTGAGTGGTAATAACAATAAGTGGCAGCAATCCTATGTACACATAGTTGGAACCCTTGGAATAAATCTCATTGAACTCTATGGGACTTAATTCTGAGTAAATATACATGGCCTTGGTTTTACAACTGCCTTGCCACAGTATTTCACTGGCAAATCTCCCATTAGGGTATTTCCATTGGAGTTCTAATGAGGAAAATTCTGACCAGCAAAATACCTCAACCTACGCCAATATGAGCAAGATTTCCTAAAACCTTTGCTGGGTCATCATACTTGGGATCAGGAATTTTGAATCATGTGGTATATGGTTTGGCTCGCTTGCTTGAGTTATTTGTGCCCATTTGCTCTATAATGCAAAGGAAGAAGTGGGTCTCTAGCTGGTGCTAGAAGATAATATTTCATTTTTTTAATAATGCATTTTTACCCATAGACCTTCCTCTCTAATTTGTTTGATATACTTGGCATGACCTTTACTTTGTAACAATTGCTGATAATTGTTCATCCTTCTTAAAAAAAAATCTTTTAAAAAAATTAACAGGGTTGCTATTATTATTATTATTTTCTCTTTTCTTGCTCATGGTGGTTTTTCTAGATGACCATGACACGCTTTGCCAAGTCATGCTGTCTTTTATTGATTCAGAAATTTCCTGACTATTGAATATGTTTTAAGAATTACTACTTTCTGAATGTTGGTGTGGATGTATTTTGGTAGGCCTAGTTTCTGATGGTATTCTGTAAAAAAAAATTAAAATGATGTGATGCTGATGACTGAGGTGACTAACGGAATAATTGCAACTTTTTCCTTTTGCCATAGTTATTTAACTTCCATAGCTAGTGGTGCATATTTCATCTTGATTTGGATGATAATGCATCTCATGTATTCTATTGGGATTAATGCAAGCGCAAGACCCAATGTAAGTGTAAGAACCAATGCAAAAGCCCTTCTTGCACTTCACTGATTCCATTGGGGTGCATATCACAAGAAATTAATTGGATAAATACTTGATACTTTTCTGAATATAATTAATCTATGATGATCACCTGTCTATTTATAGTTTAAGAAGTTCATTTAGATCTTGGTGCTTGTTGGAAGATCGATAAACAATTTCTCCCCTAAACTGTTTTCCCAATGAAAACCCCAGTCCCACAAAGCTAGTATTTGCCCCATTAGAGAAAGTGCAAGATTGATCACTATTTTGTCTAGTTTGTCCCTACATGTATAGGACATGCAAACAGTGAAATGGTTCAGCAACTTTACACTCAGTGGTGATAACTTGCAACAAGTAATGCCGAAGGAAAAACAAACAAACATAGTATGACTATTTTGAATGGACTTAAACTTTAGAAGATCTAGAGTTATGATATTTCCATTTTTATAATTCTGTTTTCCTTTTTAAAACATTTTTAATATTAAGATTGTCCAGGAGAACATCCTAGTGTATTATAGCCTTGCTCAGTATTACCAGAATGGATATTTAAGTTTGTTAACATAACTAACCTGGAGGGTTGAATCTAGGGATGTGTATCATATCATTAGAATTTACGATAATGATACAATATGCTCTTTATCGTGCACATGAGTTACGATAACGATACGATAGAAAAACCTACGATAATCATCAGAGACGATAATTTTCGGGTGATTTTATCATTTTATCGGACTACCATATAAATATACCTATGACTTCTGTATTTTAAAAGTTAGAGTCTTGAAACTTGGTCGCAGTGCTTCTGGGGTATGCCTAAGTATGCGTCTGAAATTTGAGATAGATCCCTCCAACCCTAGATTTTATATTAATTTTTTAACGATCGTTTCCATTCTCACAGGTCTGGCGAGCTGTCATTCTGATCTGTCAGAACGGAAACGATCGTTAATAAATTCATATAAAATCGAGGGTTGGAGGGATCGATCTCAAATTTGGCACATATGTGTAGCAACATGTGGTACACATATGTGCCAAATTTGATATCGATCCCTCCAACTCTCGATTTTATATTAATTTATTAAAGATCGTTTCCATTCTGACAGATCAGAATGACAGCTCGCCAGACCTGTCAGAACGGAACCGATCTTTAAAAAAAGAATATAAAATCTAGGGTTGGAGGGATCGATCTCAAATTTCATACGCATACTTAGGAATACCCCTGAAGCACTGTGACCAAGTTTCAAGCTTCTAACTTTTAAAATACAAAAGTTATAGGCATTTTTTCTTTATGCCAAAAATATCATTTTTAACGATAATTATTGTGAAGACGATACGGATCACCTACGATATGAATGAAGAAAATAATTTTTTTGGTCCGAAATGACGATAATGATAAAAACGATATTTTTTGGTGTGCACATCCCTAATTGAATCCAATGTTGTCATTCTGCTGACAGATCTGCTTTGATCAGCGGAACCAGGAGGGGGCAATCCCCAAATCTGCTCCGGACAGCTGGGAAAGCCTTTTGAGCACATTTTCAGGCAGTGTGGAGGGCTGCAGGGTGTGGGGAGAGGGGGAGAAAATCCTGTTGTACTGGCAGACATCTGTGAGTGTGATATTGGATTTAACCCAATGTGTTCTGCTTTTGTGTAAGGTAATTAGAACTGAAAAGGGATACTTTTTTTAAAAAAATCAAATATGATTTTCGAAATGCTTTTCCATTGAAATCTCCAACATGAAAGGTATATATAAGATTGTCTGCCATGTGCAGAAGTGAGGGGGGATCATGCTACATGCCCATTTCTTGTGGTATCTCACCCAGGCTCTACTATGCCTGCAATAGCTCCTGGCATTAAGAAACATGATAAGAAATTACTGTTGAATCCTAACCTGGAAATTCAAAGGAGGAGAGGCAGACAAACAAAAATATTCAGGATCAGTTAAAGCTTGCAGAGAAAATATAAGATAGCAAAAAGAGAAAGGAAAGGAAAGAAAGTATATATGCTAGCCCAAGGGGTTACGATAATAATAAGGGCTTTCATATTAAAATGTGGAGGCAGGGAAAAAAGACTGAGTGGGAAAGGGATAAATTAACTGATTTAAAAGAGAGATACTAATGAAATGATTGGAGCAATGGAAGTGGGAAAATATGACATCCGGTGGGCTAATGTATCAGTAGAATTCTTTATGGTGGTCACTGATATTTTAGTAGATTTATGGGGTGGTTGTATTTTAATGGAGAATTGCTGTAGCTGCTTTACATTTTGTATGTTTTAATTTTATTGTATGTTGCCTTGAGTCTTTTTTTTTTTTGAGAAAGGCATCTAAGAAGTCTTAACAACAACAACAATATAAATAAAAACATTGAAAAATATCAATTCACCATATAAGAACTTGCCATTTAAAAAGATGGGAATGTATCTAAAATGAGTTTTGTTTGGGTGGTTTTAAAAATGGGAAATACGTTTCATAAAGCAGAGTATCTAAAATATTTGGCATTCATGTCTAAAGAACCATGTTTGTCAGGCTATGAAGTGATGGGAGCACTGATACTGGAAAGTGGCAGTTTTCCTATGATAAATGGGATGCTGGTAGACCATTGGTAGAGACACTTGTAGGCATATACAAAGTTTGACAGCAACATTATCTTTACAGGATATAATATATACCAAAAAAACCATTGCAACCTTTTAGTGAAATTGTATACTGAAATCTTTCCTCATTTCTATGGCCAGATGTGTCCAAGATATCATAAGTAAAAAAAAAAAAAAGCATTTTGAAATGTAATGCTAAATAAAGATGGAATAATGATCAGTTTTAGGAGAAAGGACATTTATTTATTTATTTATTACATTTATATACCGCCTCATAGCCGAAGCTCTCTGGGCGGTTTACAAAAATTAAAAGATTAAACATTAAAAAGTCAATATACAAAATTTAAAATCATAAAACATAAAACAGCTAATATTTAAAACATTTTAAACTTTTTAAGCTTGGCCACAAAGTCAGTTAAAACCTCACCTTAAGCTGTTAAAATTCCTGGGAGAAAAGAAAAGTTTTGACCTGGTGCCGAAAAGATAACAGTGTTGGCACCAAGCGGGCCTCATCGGGGAGATCATTCCATAATTGGGGGGCCACCACAGAGAAGGCCCTCTCGCTTGTTGCTGTCCTCTGAGCTTCTCTTGGAGTAGGCACCCTGAGGAGGACCTTTGATGTTGAGCGTAGTGTATGGGTAGGTTCATGTCGGGAAAGGCGTTCCATCAGGTATTGTGGTCCCAAACCGTGTAAGGTTTTATAGGTTAAAACCAGCACCTTGTAAATGGTGTACATGTTGCAAATGGTACTGTAGATGGATAACTATTGTTCCATAGGTTTTTTCCTTAATTTTGCAGCATCCTATAGAGATGACCCATCGAGGGGCAGCTCAAGTGAAGTGAACAATCTGAACTATCAGTATTGCTTGCTGTCCTGGATACAAGCTCTTCTGAAAAGACAAGTGACTCAGAACAGAAGAGAGTTGTTGAAAGGTTTTGATATTGCTGCCATCCTTGAGTTTATTGTTTTTTATGTCAGAGGAGTTTAATCCTTATTGTTTCAATTGATGAGCTGCACAATTATATGTAGCAAATCTGAATTTGACTATCTTTTTGGAGTAGCAGAGGCTACCTATGAATGACTAGTTGTCAGATTAACAATCTATGAAAACATTATTTATAATTTGAAAAATCTATTTACTGTATGCCTAAAATAAATGTCTGTAGTCCACTTACACACAGTTATATACCATTCAGTTATTGAGATTTTAAGTGTGTGTAAACACTGGCTGGATTGCACCTAGCTGCATTCTTGACAAATTTAAGATGGTCAAGTCCCTAGGTGGTAGAATGGACTGTATTTCTGATAGCCTAAGCCTCCACCCACCCATCAACTAACATAAAAAGTAGTATTCTTGGTCATTTTGCTCTAATTGTACTGCTTAGGGCTGGCTTTACTATAAGGAGGACTTTTGAGCTTGCATGAAGTGCTGGAGTGGAAGCAATAGCAAATTGCGCTGCTCCGCACTCCCACCAGGAGGGCTAGCTGCCACCGCCCTGTCACCTCCAACAGGTGGGTCTGAAGAGCCCCGCCAGCCAGTTTCTTGCTGTGGCATTTGTGGGGCTCTGTGGAGCAGCAGCCAGCCTGCCCTCCCATTGCCCCCTCCACATATCCCCTTACTGCAGTCACAGCTGGACCCTGCAAGAGATCAGCTGAACTTGGCCGAGTTTGAGTGAATTCTCTTGGGATGTGGCTGACCTCTCACGACAGCCCCATAACCAGCAAGAGCTGCAAGGCAGAAGCAGGAAGGAGTGTGAAGTGGTGCATGTTCTCACTTCAGGTGGTAAAATGAGTTGGGCTGGAGTATTGCTTCACAATATTGCTTTCTTTGAAATACCACAAAATAGCAGATCATTATTCTTTATATTCGATCCTTGGATATGTACAGAATACTATGGCACACAGTTAGAAGTAAATAACTATATTTTATACTATAAAAGGATACATAGTTTCATAACTAACTATTAAAAGTAAGTATATTTTAAGCATACTCCTTCTATGTGTCTCCTCTTGAATAGTGCCCACCTTGTTTCCACTCTGGACAATTTCCACGGGTAGGTAAAACGTTTTTATTTCGTAAAGCCTTCATTTGAGAAGATGACAGGCAATGACAAGTTGTTAAACAAACTCTTATTATTTAAACCACAGTGAGTCACAGTGCATGGCAGACCTAATATTGGGCCTGTTGTGTCATTTGAACCCAGCCATCAGGGGTTATACAAGAGTGAAACAAAACTCACATAACCCTTGGCTTGTTGTTTAACCATCACGTGATACTACAACAAACTGAAGGTTGTTCAACCCTTGCATAACCCCTGATAGCTGGGTTCACATGACATGACAACCGTGATCGGAGGTTGCATTTTGAAATCGTGCCCAGCATGCGCTGCACCTCACTGTGGCTTAAATAGCCTAAGGTGACCTCCAACATATCATGCATATTGGGTCAATATGTGTTTAAGTACATATTTCAGTTGTTTAAACTGTGTTGCAACATTCAGAGAAGTGCAACAATCTGATATATAGCTAAATCTAAGCCATACATTAGTCCATGAGGTGTGGATCAGGTCCTTTTGTATAGGAATTTGCAAAGTGCAGATTTCTCCAAAATCTCTAGTTCTAGTTTCAGTTTCTGGAATTCAAGGAATTCAGAACTCGGAATGGTCACTGCATGGAGTTCTGCTGCTCAGAGGTCAAAATAAATCAAGTACTGATTCTGTATGGTATCACTCTGAAAATTTAGTGACAAATTTAACTATTGGCTTTCTGTTTCTTTTGTCTTAAAAGGTACTTGGGTTGCAATCCTAAGGAGTCAGCTCAGTAGAACTCAATGAAGCTTACATCTGAAGACATGCATAGGATTGTAGTGTTAATCAGCTTATGAAAGTTGGCTACGTTCTAGCATTCTTAATTGTTGGCAAATGTTTTGAAAAGTGCAAAGTCTTTTAATGCTTATGGAGAGTATACTAGTAGTAGTAATAATAATAATGACAAGCAGAACAGCATACAAAGAGTAAGAGCATAGAACTTGGTATTACAGTTTTAACTTTGAGAAAGAGGCACTGTTCTCATTAATTTTCATTTTGTATAATTGTATTTTCATATAATAGGTATCCATTTGTCTCGTGACCCATGTTGCATTAAGCCAGAGATGTCGAACCTCTTTCAACCGAAGGGCTGATTTCAGAGAAGCTCTTGGGACTGCATTCCAGCAGCGAGTGGGTGGGGGCAAAGGCAAAGGGCAGGGCCAAATAACAGTGTATTTTAACTAAAGCTCATGCTGCTAGTAACTAAATCTCAGAAGAGGCATTTCAACCTTTAATCCATTATTAATTCCAGAGCAATGTTGAGAATGCAAAATTGTATCTTTTATTGGATCTACGCTGCTGCTTTTTAAGGGTTTATAATGGTATTGACAACTGCTGGGGGCCCAGGACACACTCCATATACTGTTTTCAAACTGCTTTCAATGTATTACATCCTGCTTGGTGTAGATCTGGCCTGGTTCTTCAATGACTAGTCCTAGGAATTGCTGTGCCATCGGTTACTTGCTTTGGAATGGTTGGGATTGTGAAACGTCGCAAACTCATTGGAGGAATGTTATGCTGACCTTATAGGGATATATCCCTCGCAATTTTCTTTTTGAAAATTGTTGTTAAACTGCTGACATTCTATGTTTTTCACAAGTAGAGCATAGGAGATTCACCCAGAGAACTATCTGAAAACTTGGAACATTTTTAAGCAGTTAAGTTCTTCAGTGGGCCTGTTTCGACAACACGCTAAGCCATGGTTAGGCTGCTAACCCTTTTGAGGAAAATGCTTAATGTGCAGGTTTAAACCATGGTTATGTAGCCAATATGGTTAGGAATGGTTCCCATGAGACCGTAAGTCATGGTTCACATGACACGCTAAGCCATAATGTTTAGCTCAAAATGCTTAATCACTGTGGCTTAGCGTGTCATCTGAACAGGGTCAGTGAAACGTGTAGAGAGAGATAGAGAGAAAAAGACATTTTTTCTGTGCCTCTATCTGTTCCTCTGGATCAACACAGCTATAAATCCTTGATCACATAAATACACTTGTGTACATTATAATTTATTAATTATTAAATTTGTATGTAATTTTTTAAAACAAACAAAGAACATCATCAGTAACATGCTTACTTAAAAGTAAGTCCCACTGAATCTAGTGACAATTACTTTCAACCAAGAAAGTGCCTAAGGACTGAGACAAATGTTTTGCTTCTGGCTGTCATGTTCTCCTTTTGTAGCAAACAGGTTTTCTGAATAATTTGCTATGAGCAAACACCACATTTTGCTTAAACAATATATGCAGGTTTGTGGTGCAACATTCAGAAGAAAAACAAAAACCATTAAAAGACCACTCACATGGAACAATTTATGTAGAATATTTGCTGAAAAATATCTATCAATACTGTAAATGCAAAGTATAAGGTTTAGAGCCGATGATATATGACATCTGAGAAGATTCAATGCATATGTAAAAAGGTTAATAAGACATTTGGAAAGAACATATGAGAAAGACTCTTTTAAGCTATTTCCACCCTGCCCCTCTTTTGGCCAGAAAAAAGATTAAAAAGATTACTGGCCATGATATTCTCCCTTCCCCAAATGAATCTTTTTGAAATGTGCTTTGAAAGATGTGTAATTTTGTATTGACAGTGCTTTTAATTCATTTGTTATTAGTAGCAACGTTATGTGGCACCTACTATTGGGCTGGGGGGACAGATTCAGGTTCCTACAGTTACAAAATAGGCATGTAAATTGTAGTTATGAAAAAGTTAACGGAGAGCTCAAGAGCTTCAGAAGAAAAGTACATTTCTTGAAAATGGGGCTTATTTTGAAATTATGTAGATGTATATATAATACTGTAAACTTATTTAATTATTTATTTATAGGCTGACCAGATAAAATCCAGGTCAGGGCTCATGTAACTTGAACAGTTGTAGAGAAAAGGGAATTTCAGCCAGTGTCATTTGTATGCAGTTAGTTCCTGGTGATATTCCGTCTTCATCACAACAGTTAAAGGTGCAGGCACTATACTAGAGTGACCATATACAAAAGAAGGCAGGGCCCCTGCAACTTTAACTGTTGTGATGAAGAGGGAATTTCACCAGGAATGAATTGCATACAAATGACACTGGCTGAAATTCCCTTTTCTCTACAACTGTTAAAGTTACATGAGCCCTGACCTGGATTTTATCTGGTCACCCTATTTATTTATTTATTTATTACATGTTTATACTGCCCATCAGACGAAGCTCTCTGGGCAGTGCACAGTTAAAAACCATTAGAACAACAGTATAAATTTAAACACCAAAAAGTTAAAAAGGCAGAATAAAATGAGATACATTAAAAACCAGGGAAAACCTGTGTAAAAAGGTATGTCTTGAGGAGGCACGAGGGAGGGTTTTCCAGAGGGTAAGTGCCACTACAGAGAAGGCCCGCCGCTGAGGTTCTTCATGGCGGCATTCCGTGCATCTTAAAATTGGCCAGTAGTACAAAGTTATTTGTATGTTATAAAGAGTGAAGTGAAACACATTGGTGATGTAAAATTCATTAGATTAAATTATTTTACAGTTTTATGCTTTGGTTGCGGGGCAGGGAGTAGCGTGTTTACTCAGAAGTAGTTGCCATTGAATTCAACAGATGTTACTCTCAGGTTTACTGAGGTTTGCAGTCTCAGTACTGTTGTCATTGTTGTTGCTGTTGTCATAATATTACTTTTCTGTTTGTAAGCATCTATGTTTTTCCTGAAAGTTCAATAAAGTTATGAAAGTCTGGCTACATTTGCCAGCCTTTTCATTCTAGAGTATCCTCACCCATGTAGCATACTTGAGGAAAGGATAAAGTCCTCTGTAGAGGTTCAGAAAATTTATAGATGTTTATTTCTAGATGATTAAAGGATAATGGGCATACTATTTCAACACCAAAATAGATTAATTTGGCAATTATACTCTTTATTAATCTCACTCTGTACATTTACCATTTCCAATGCTTTTCAACTCACTATTTTCAGAGATATATTGGAGGTAACAAGTAGAAACAGTAGTGGAGCAGGATTACACGAAAAAGTTGGAAAGAGAAGCCTAACAGCACAGAAAAGCATGATGTCATTCTTTGGATGAAATATGGCTTCCAAAAACGAAGAGGCTATTGATCATAACTTGGCAAGGAGAAAAAAGAAATGAAAAAAATGTTAAGACATGAAATATGATTTCTGTGGCTGGCCTTTGGAGGCATGTCCATCCTGCTATGCTTCAATTCTGTTGCAATAGGCTATTAATATATAGAACTTAGCTATGGAAGATATAAATAATGAGTATAATTTTATTGCAAGAGCACATTCCCTTTTCCTTTGTACTGAGTCACCACTGCCAGCCTTGTCTTACCTGGAATTAGAGAAAAGGCTTTCCAAAACAAAGAGTTTGACTTCCAGTATAGTCTGAGCTTTGGGTTATCTCATTTTAGAAATGCATCAACACTGCTCTTAGAGTTCCATCCCACCCAGCATCTTCGTGTGATGCTATACTGTCTGGCGAACAGTGGGAGGGATGTTTGCAGCATAGCAGCCAAGGCAGTATTTGGAGACCAATTACAATGTTTCAGGTAATGGCATTGTGTTCACTTCAACACAGAGTTAGGCATACTTGAACCCATTGATTTCTATGTCTGTTGGACTGTGGCCACTGGTGGCAGAGCAATCATTGTGCCTTATTCCAAACTCTTGTTTGCTTGTGCTGCAACTCATAGCATTGTGCGGTTATGTTTTCATCAGTCAAAACTGTTATGATCAGCACACTGTGAAGATTTTGCTAGAGGTCTCACTCCAAAATAATGACATGCTCATCTTCCGTAAATGAAAGCACCCTCTTCCGTTCTTGGGGGTGCAACTGTGTTGGTAGAGAAAGGATCTGTTTCTCATTTTTTTTTATGAGCACAAATTGTCTCCTATTGCCCTTGATGCCTGAACAAATGTTACTTGTATTAAACAAACATCAGATAACTCTTGCACCATTGCTGATGGCTCCTGCTTATTTCTAAGAGAGAGAAATGTGCATGACAGAAGGAAGAGCTTTGCCCAGAGATATGATTACAGATCATGCATTTTAGAATTGTTCCTTTTGGCACATGTAGCTGTTTGTACAAGAAATGTTTCACTCTTTTCCTCCCTTTGTTTTAATCGCCAGCATTTTAAAAGTCTATTAATACTGCGTATGCACTGAGACTCGAAAATGGGCATAGTAGATAAAATAGCACACCAATAATCTTTATAAATTATAAAGTACTCTGAATGAAAAACCATGGCAGAGAGGCTTCAGTGCAATTTAATTTTCTCTAAAAGCATGCAAGTCAATAGCAAAATTGCAGAGTCAATAAATTTTGCACAAAAAAATCCTTTTAGGAGATAAAATGATTATATAGGATCCAGGTGAAAATAATGGAAGACTTTTATATGTATGAATTTTAGTCATGTGCACTGATTTACCTTTAGTACACTCAGAGCAAGATAAAGGTCAAGATCATAGATGGGTTTTGTTTGGTTATTCATTTATTATATTTTTAATCCAAGTTCCCTGGGTGTATTTGATAAAACTAAGGGCGCAATTCTTTTAGGACACAATCCTATGCATGTTTAGACAGAGGGAAAAGTCCTACAACTCCAAGCTAGGCTGGTTGTGGCATGCTAGGAATTGTAGGACTTTTTCTGTCTAAACATGCATAGGATTGTGCCCTAAAAGAATTAAATACAATACAACTACAAGAAAGAGCAAAATATAAAAATATAAAATATATAACAGTCATAAAATCTAAAATATTTTGTCATTATTTGTTTTTAATTTTTGTTACAAAATTTGAATATCATTGTGTTCACGTAATTTGAAGTCAAGCTCTTACTGAGATGGTAAACCTATGTCTGGCCTGTACTACTTCGGAATGCAGGTCTCGAATCTTCTATTGAAAGCAATCAAGCATGGGTTAGATCCAGACTCACTGCTCTGTGAATGGAAAAGGTTGTTCTGTTTGTGGAAGGAACTTGGATCCAAAAGAGGCTTCTGCTGGAGGAAATGGGGGAGGTGAGTGAAAAACTAGCAACCATCACAGCCCATTGCAGTAGCACCTTGCTCAATTATGTATCCCTGGTGACCACTCCTAGAACCTTATTTTATACACAATCCTCCCTTTTCCTTGACAAGTGGAGAGCACAAAAACAGACCATGGACAGCATTTATCATCTCAAACCTTTTGTCCTCGCCTCAAATGGACATTTGAATATTTTGATCCTAGTGATGCTGACTGCAATCTCATGTTTATAGCAAGAGAACCAATGGGTGAGTTGATCCACTGGCGACATATACAGTGTCTAGGTCTCTGCCAGCTTTGTCTTTCTTATCTTTAGCCTTGCTGTCATCCAACAACCAGGAAAATCCCCAGAGCTTCAGACTATAGCTCTCTTCCTCCTCTTTGTCAGATTATCAGTGTTGTTAATACTGCAATCTTAATTGGAAAGGTGTGTTTAATTGGGACACCTTTTGTACTGTTAATAGGAATTGTAGCTTAACAGAAGATAGTACAATAATACCACTAATGCTGTACAAAGAATGGCACCTTATTATGTTTTCTTGATTTTGGAGAAGTTGGAAAAAGCATGACAATCAAGTATAGATCATCAAATGTGACAGCTGCATACATTTTCCCCCTGTGTTTGCATGTAGTATGCACAGTCTGGTAAGCCATGGACATTTTCACAGGAGGCATATTGAAATGGGTGGTGATAAACTTCCATGTAAACGTGTTTGGCATGGAGATGGACGTGCCTGAAATAGGGGCTGCTGCAAACTCTCTTTGTTAAAAGCAAACTGATCTAAATAGTCAGAGTTGAAATCATTCTGCTTCCTGCTCATATTACAGCAATGGAAGATGTTGCTGCCAAGAAACAAAATGACAAAATTGAGAAATATTAAATTCCACTGAGGCTGTAATCCTATGCACAATTATTTGAAAATAAGCCCTACTGAAACCCAGTGGGGCTTACCTCTGAGTAAACATGCATAGGATCAGCCTGTAAATCACTTAAAGGTGTCTCCATTAAATATATTATAATCTCAATCAATCAATCACTGATGTATCATTAGGTTTAAATAGCTGACTGATAATAACAGCTTGCATATAAAAGTTCATTACCTCAGGGGTACTGATGTGTGATTCTGTTGAATTTCATAGGTATCCCAAGACCTCATGACTTAGAGACATTAGGGACTCTTTCTCATGGAACCCTTTTTGCAATGAAGTAAGGTTGTAAAAGCAGTATCACATAACCACTGCAAGAATTTTGTGTAGTTTGCTTTACGCAGGATGCTTAGACATGTCACAATCACTGGCCACACATACAAATGGTTGCGGGAAGTATAGGGTGTGAAATAACGAGACGAGACAAGAAAATGAATTTTAAAACAGGGCCACTTTTATTATAGATCTGCAGTACGGGAAACCTATGCGGACATCCTACTCAACCGTGGGCGAGCCATTCACCACCTGAGAGGTGGCGTGATTCCAAACGCCATCCCCCAGGCTTGCCCCTTTTGGGGTAGAGAGACCTTCCGGTGTCGACCCCTCCTCACGCCGTTTAGCTCCAAGTGGGTGAGAAAGGTTAGCCTCAAAGGTAACCCTTATCCCTCCAGCTGCCGCCGTAAAGCTCACCGCTGAGGGGCCTCAGGCATTACCCATCACCACAACAGTGCCTGTGAATGCTCACCAACCCTACCAACGTTCCAGATGTCCACAAAACCTGCCACAGGGAGTGACAATGCACTTGATTAGTCACTCCCCCCACCTAGATCTAATAACATTGTGCCAACCCAACTGCAGATCTTTTAGGAATAAATCATTACCAGGGTCTGACAAATGGACCCCGTCCTGCCTGAAAAGCTCCCTCCGCGTTAACGCAATCGCAGGGTGTTGGATGCTATAATCACCGTGTTTAATTAGTTCCTTGAATATTTGATTATTGACTTTCTTCCGCACTCTTTTCATGGCCCCTTGGTCATTGCCCTCTCTCCAATTGAGCCAAGGCAACAAACATGACCAAATAATCACAATACCAGGCCAACGCAGCCGAATTGTTTCCAAATCAGCAATTGCTTGCATGATGAGGGCTTTGCCTTTAAGCAAACCCAACCAAATGATGACCACGCCAGGCCAACACAGCCAAATTGTTTCCAAATCAGCAATCACTTGCATGATGAGGGCTTTGCCTTTAAGCAAGCCCAAATCATTTCCACCCAAGTGAATGAGTAGAACCTGTGGGGGGACCAAGGCCACATGCCGCTGGAATAAGGTGGGCAAGAGGTGCTCCCAACGCATGCCGCGTTTACCAAGCCACAGGATGTTAATGTAGTGGCTCAATCCAAGCTGTGTCCCAAAGCTGGATCTGGAAGCCCTCCGACTGGCCCAGAAGATCATGCTGTGCCCACAGATGATCACACGCACCGGGGAGAAGCCCGCACCGGGATCTAAAATTAAACACGGAAATGTTAGAATGTAACACCGCCAGTGGATAAACTGGTTATCTGACGTATGATTGATACGCTCTGGACTGCCATCTGTCCACTGCCTGAATTTGTTCTGCAGCAAAACCAATGGAAGCTGCGGTAGAAGCAGCACCAATACGGAAAGAGTGAGTGTCGAATTGGTGCGCCCCCAGTCCCAGGGACTGTAGGGCTTGTTTAGCGACAGACCAGAATTGATACCTCGTCAAAGGAGATGCATCGAGGTGCAGAACAAATAACCACTTTGATTGCCCCGAAGAGTCATAAAAAGACTTAACTGGGCACAGCTCAAACACCGGCGCCGGAAACAGGGTAACAACTTTTCCCCTACCTTGTTGGTCCATTTTGGAAAACCTAAGACATAAAGCAACCACCAGGGGTGAGACCTGAATGTCAACAAATAAAAAGGCATGCATTGAAGAATCATTTTTGGAAAGTGCGACTACTTCTGATATTCTGAATGCTCCGAAAAATGCTGTCAAAGCCGCAGCATGAAACAGAGCCGACTCATAAGAAGAGTGGCAAAGTAAAGGCCACTGAGCCGACAAACCCTTCAGAATATCAGGAGATAATGGCTGACGCAAATCAGGCACACGAGGGGTCACTCTGCTCCATCCCCGTAAAGTGCGACGGACCTGAAAATCAACTGTATTATCCTCAGTGCCCCTCATCTTAGACAGGAAAGAGAGGGCAGCCAATTTGCCTCCGATGGATCCTGCGGAAAGGCCTCTCTGCCGAGAAGCAACGCAAAACTGCAGCAAATGCTCCAATGGTATCGGCCATTGCTGCTGAAGCTGCATGTGGGCTCTGAAAGAAAGAAACTCCCTACCTGCCCTTGAATAAGCACCGCGTGTGCTAGGCGCTAGAGAATGCCATGTTGCCTGCTCCACTTCCTCCAGCCAATTTCCCAAAGGGTTGCTGGCATCGCCTCCGGAATTGGCCGTGCCCAGGGTGCAAGTTCCCGGAACCTCTGGACCTGCTGACGAGATAAAGCGTCTGCAATGGGGTTTTCAAGGCCTGGAATGTGCCGAGCTCTGAATAATATGTTGTTGCGCAGGCAGTGTAAAGTAAAGGCCCTGACTAACGTCATGACCCTGTGACTCCGAGATGACAGTGTATTTATCACCTGCACCATAGCCAAATTATTGCACCATTGACCCAAAGATGCGCTGCTACATATACTGGAAAAAATTCCAAAAATGTGAGATCTCTGCAAATGTCAGTGGAGAGCCATTCTTCCGGCCAGCGCTCAGAGCACCAACGGTCCTGCCAGATAATACCGAAACCCAAGGCCCCGGACGCGTCTGAATGGACTTGCATCTCCGCTTCTAGTAGGAGATCATGTCTCCAAAAGGAAACGCCATTGTATTCCTCCAGGAAACAAAGCCACGTGATGAGGTCTTCCCGCATTGCCCGCATGACCCGCACCCTGTGGTGGGGATGCTTAAGCCCCTTCATGGCGGCACACAAGCATCTAAGGAAAGCACGGCGGGGGGCGACCACCCGACATGCGAAATTAAGATGACCCAGAGTGGACTGAAGCTGGGCCAAGGTTACCTTAGAAGCGTTAATAATTGCTAACAATTTGTCCTTCAAAGCAAAGATCTTATCCATAGGAAGCAGACAACATTGTTGTACGGAATCCAACTGAATGCCCAAGAATTTGATATCATTCACTGGTCCCTCTGTCTTTTCCTGTGCCAGTGGGACCCCCAGCTCCTCTGATAACTCCTGAAACATCCTCATGAGAAATGCGCAGCATTGGGCCCGCAGACAGGAAGTCATCCAGGTAGAATGCAGTCCTGAGACCCCGCCCTCTCACGGAGGGCCCATTCCAAAAAGGAACTGAAGGTCTCAAACATGGCACAGGATATGGCTGCCTCTCCCGCTGGCCACCGATCCCTGCGGCTTGCAATGCTCTTCGCCGAGGCACCCGCGAGTCCCCTGCCGCCGTGCGAGCTCTCTCCCCGCTGTGCTAGCCAGGCGCGACGAGAGAGCCATGCACGAAGGAACCGCAAGCCGCAAAGAGGGAGAAATGAATGGCCGCTGGGAGGGGTGAGTACCATACATACTCCTTAGCCCCTCCCAGCCGCGGTGTCACCACAGGGGAGCCCACCAATGGGTGGCTCCCCTGTCTCATCTGTCATCCCACCCCCACCGCAACCTCCTTTTTGCTCCCAGGTGTGCCGGGCGCGAAAAGGGGCCCTTCTGATGATTTCACATAAAAAAACTACTAAGGCTTGTATCCATGGAAAACTGATAGAATTTTCAATATTTTTAGGCATCTGCCTGTAAAGTCCCAGACAGAGACTAGCTGCCTCTGAAAACTCTATAATACTCTGCTGAAGACATTTTAGTATTTCCAATCCAAGCTTAATTATTTGACACTTGCAAGAGAGACTGTCACAATTCTGGCACTTGTTTAATTGGCAGGAAAACCTAAAACCCACACATGGGATTCCCTATGAGAACATTGGTAAGATCCCAGCAGAGTGGAATTTGTTAAGCAGTTCATTGGCAGCAGAAGTCAGTCAATTCCATGGGTAGAAATTACAGGTCAACTTTCTCAGCTAGATGACCAAAGGTTATTTTTGCCAACCTGCAAGGATTCGAAATCATAGATTGTCTCAAAAATGGTCCTATTTTTTCATCAATATGATTTATTTATTTAATTAAAACATTTATATTCTGTCCTTCACCAGATTTGATTCCAAAATGTTTTACAACATTGAGGCTGCAATCCTATATACACTTACCTAAGGGTAAATCACCTTGCACAATGTGCCTTACTTTTGTGTATGGTCACTTATGCTACTGCTACATCATCATCGTCATCATTATTACTATCATTACCGTCATCACCATCTATTTGTAACCCGCTTTTCCCTTCAAAACAAAGGCCAAAGCAGCCAAGAATATTACTATACATAACAAAAACAATAGCAAATCAATTATCAAAGGACGGCAATATAAAAAAGGATCAAACAATAAAAATGGTACGTTGTGAAAAAGAAGACATAGATTTGTATAAAATCTGCACATGTCAAATTATAGATGTACATATAGAAATAATTAGTATGAATTCTCACTAATAGTGGGGAAAAGCAGTGGCCAGGAGACCCATTTGCCTGCTCAGTCTGCTGTCCAGGTGCTAAGTGTTGATGGGCAACTATCTTTAAACTGGATTTGGACTGACAGTCTTCTATTCAAATAGAGGATGATCCTCTGCAAAGGAATAGGGTTGTTGGAGAAATCTGCAATGGAATAAAATGATTTTGGATTTCTGTGACTGCAACCTGTGGATTACGTAGCAAACCAAGTTTCTCAGGTCCTGGATTGCATGGATTCTAAGGTCTTGTGGACCAGTTGTTGTTCTACTTTCCATAAACTTTTGCAAATTTGGTCATAGAAATGTGTTAAAGAAAAATGTGCATTTCTCCCATTGGCTAAAGCATGAAATTAGCATATTTTGTGGGGATTAGCTTACTTTGTGGGAGATTTGCACATCTGTGCAAATGCAAATTTGTGCAAATTCCGGAAATTGGAAACAATCTGATTCCATCAATCAGGGGAAAATGGCACAAATGGCACCTGACAATCCGCGAAATGCAGATGGAACAGATTTGACAAAATCCGTATATCCTCAAGTAGGAGAGAAGGCAACTCTTGTAAACATGCATAGACCGAATTGTTAATCTCTACAACCCATTTTAATTTCCCCTTCAGATTTTTTCTCTCTTCAGGAAGAAGGAAATGTTAAACTAAGCTAAAGCTAAGGCCTGCTTTGTATGTTATCTTGCATTTAGGGGAAATGAAATCTTGTGAATTCTACGAACTTGCTTTGTGTGTATAATATTCATTTCCTATTCCTGCTGCTTCTTGAGCTATATTTTTGTTTCAGGCAATCTCAAACCAATTATTCCTTCTGCACTACAGTGCTACATGGTTTATAGCTGATCTAGAGTGCATGGCTAAATAAAATGCCTTTGTGTTAGAAACAGAAAATAAAAATTAGGAACCACCAGGACTTGTTGTAGTCCATAGGCCATAGAGTGAATGCCATTGTACACATTTGTTGTAAAAGCTCATTTGTGTATGATCATGAGGAACTGAAGATTATATTTGTTAGAACAAAACATATTTATTAGCGGCACGCAAAGCAAGAAAAGACATGTATACTGTTACCTTTTTTAAAAAATAGTTTACCTATAAATACATATTGTAAATGGGTAAACCGGCTTCTGCGATATTGGGAAGGCTTGAAGCAATGCTACTGCAGTATTATGACAAATAAACACCGAGGAAGGGAGCCTCCTGCAATATAGCCAAAGAAAAAAAGTAGATGATCAGCAAGGGGAAGTCTAGTACAGTGAGCCTACAGTAGCACTATTTCACAGTGTCGCTACTGCAATATACTGCAAAGAAAAAAAGGGAGGTAGTACTTTGCTGCTCCTCAGTGTATTGGTTAGTTTCCACAATATAGCAGTTGTGTAACTAACAACAGCAAAGTAACAGCCCCACCTGCCCTATAACCAGTGTGGAGTAGTGAATGAAGCTGTGTTATTGTGATACACCCCCCCAAAAGGAAATAAAGAGAGGAGCAGCAAAGGAGCTCTACAGCAATAGACCACAAATTGGAAATGATTTTGCAGTAGCATGACTGTGAAAAAGTGCAATCTAACAAATAAAGAACAGCAGCAATGGGGAGTGCAGTGGTGGGAGCTTGAAACCATGTTATTTCACAATAGCACTTCTGTGGGAAAAGAAGCCTAACCTGGATGCAAAGTGTTCTACTGCAAATGGTGGGGAAAGGAGGGGCACTGACTCATGACCCAGGTCACAGCCAGGTCATAGATTCACCTCTAGGTCCACCCAGCTTGCCAGATTTAATTCAGAAAATGGGGTACACTGCAGCTGAACCATGCCAGAGCTGCATTTAAGGGGGAAATACTAGGGATGTGTATCGTATCGTTAGAATTTACGATAACGATACGATATGCTCTCTATTGTGCCTAAAAGTTATGATGACGATACGATAGAAAAACCTACGATAATAATCGGAGACGATAATTCTCGGGCGAGTTTATCATTTTATCGGACTGCCATATAAAATGCCTATAACTTCTGTATTTTAAAAGTTAGAGGCCTAAAACTTGGTCAAATTGCTTATGGGGTATGCCTACGTATGTATATGAAATTTGAGATCAATCCCTCCAACCCTCGATTTTATATTAATTTTTTAAAGATTGTTTCCGTTCTGACAGATCAGAATGACAGCTCGCCATGTGCGTTCATTCAGACCTGTCAGAACAGAAACAATCTTTTAAAAATTCATATAAAATAGAAGGTTGGAGGGATCGATCTCAAATTTCATACCCATACGTAGACATCATTTTTTAATGATAATTATTGTGAAGACGATATGAATCACCTACGATATGAATGAAGACGATAATTTTTTTGGTCCGAAATGACGACAACAATAAAAGACGAAATTTTTTGGCGTGCACACCCCTAGAAAATACACACTAAAACAATCTTGTGAAAATGAGCCTTTTGGAAAAGGGAGTTAACAGGATTGCTGTGGGATGGTGACAATATCATGTGTCACAAACAACCTTGATGTGCTCTCACTCCAAACTAAATCACCAGTGTAGATTGGATCCTGGTTAATGTTCAAACACAGCTCTTAGCATGTAGTTAAGGCCAATATCTCAAGGATCCTGTTAGTTCATGTTCTTTAAGTAATGCCCATAGGTCTGCTGATTGAAAACTGAAGTTACGGTTTTCAGCTATCGTTGTGCTTTTATTTATTTGTTTGTTTGTTTATTATAATTTAATCCAACCAATAACCAATGTTCTCTGGGTGGATTACAAAGAGGTAAAAGATCAAGGGAGCAATCCTGTGTCCCCTAGACAGCATCTGGGAAGGCATAGGATTTTTTTGTTTTTCTGGCTCCGAGCTCATAGACAGCATTCTGAGCTGTGAGCCAGGAAACTATGCCCCATCCCCTCACAGCCAATGCAGAGTGAACCCATGGTAGCTGCCTTTCCATGCTCATAAAAACAAGCATGGTGAAGGCAAAGTGGAACATTCCCAGGGATGGGGAGAAGAGGAGGCCACAGAAGCTGCTTTAGACAGCTTCCCAGGAAACATGCTGCCTCCCCACTCTCTCTCTGAAACTCCCTGGGTAAACACTCAAAATCAAGCATCTAGCAACAACTGCAGGGCAGATGGAGCATGGCGGAGAGGATCCTCCCTGTCCTCCATCTGCCCTGCATTGTGTTGTGATTACAGGCCTTCCCACCAAGATGTGAGACAATATAGAGGTCTGCTGTGTAATCTACAAAAAGCTTTATTCAGTTAGACACCTTTTCACCCCTGAAGGGAGTATGAATGCTAGGAGTTATCTAAGCTTAGTTAGCCTAATGAAGCAAGGCAGTTGCCTATCAATTAAATGGACAGTTTCTTGCTGTACACAACAGGCTTTTACCAGACCCCCTCCTTCAGGGAGGATCTTCAAGTTCTAACCTCTGCTGTGTGGCTAGTCTAGTGGACCACCTCCCACTTCCTCTCAACTCCACCTTCTTGACCCTGTGGCAGACTCTGGGATTTGTCAATTTTGATGCTCCTTCCCCCTCTGACAAAGATTGAGTTCCCAAGGAAGAGGAGGGGTTAAGATGATATCTGGGCCTGGGCCTCCTGCTTGATAAGCTTCTGGGAAGATTTCTCTTTGACTTCTGGAGAACCTTGGAGAATTTCCTCTCCTGCTTCCTGTCTTGACTGGTCTTTTTCAGCCTTCAAATCCAATTCGGGATCCATACTAGAGAAACCGGGCCTGATCATAACACTTTGATACTTGTAAGTCCCTGAGTTCGGGGGCTTACAAGTACCCAGAGCGCAATCCATAGAATTGTGCCCTAAAATGCTATAGACATAGTTAAACGTCTAACATATAGAATACTATAAAATATTTAAAAGAATAAAATGCAATCTGATACAAAACAGGAAGCAGCACAGGAATTGATGAAACAGCTATACAAATCTAGAACTAGGTCTCTAAAATGACTGGGAGATAAGAAAGTTCTTTGTCTGATACCAAAAAGAGAACACCATAGGCATCAGGTGAACCTCTGAGGAGCGATTTCCATAACTGGGAAGCGGTCTTTCACTGTGAAAAACCAGCCTCCTGTGTAGATGCAACAATATACTGTGAGATTCTAAATGGTAATCACATGGTACTTTGCCATCTGAAACTACCCAAAGTTAGGAGGCAATACAAGACAGGTTACAATCATTCCTGTTTAAGAGAGAATATTAAAGCAGGTTTTTCCAAAGGGAATTGGCCAAAGAAAAGTGAGGTTGTTATAGTTTAAGGGAAGAAATAAGTAGAGAGAAAGAGCATTGGAGACAGAATGATGGGAAAGGGTGAGGGTTACCAGAGAACGTAGTAGGCTTTAATGATAAAGAAGATGAAAAATGTGCATTTCTGTGACAAGAAGAAAATTCAGAGTGATGAGAGTTGGAGATCATGTCTTATCTTGCCGCTTCTTCTCTCTGAAGAAGACTATGAGGTCAACGTTGATAGCAGCAAAGAGCTGTCTGAGGGGCAAATTATTTCAAATCAATGGAGGCGACTAAGGGTTGACAGTTGTATTACACTGCATGCTTTTTCTGCATATAAATCCATGTTTAATTTTCAGAGAGATACCCTCGGATGTTTCTAGGATGAAATGTGAGCTCTAACATGCATTTTTTCATGAAAACGGGTGTGTTTCGGGAAAATTGAATTTTGCTTCATGATGAGTGATGTGGGATTAGAAAAGATAATGCATGGATGGCCATTACTATTGTAAGTCTTTCTTATATGTAAAGCTTATATTAGATGTGTCTGCTGATAATAACATCAGCAGTTGCATTTTTTTTAACAAAGGTAAAACTAGCAAAAATACAGCATATTGCATAATGCACCACTGACTAAAAAACTGAATTCCCTATTTATGAGCGCTGCAGTTCTCTAGCAGAGATAAATGATGGTTCAGTTCTATTCAGTAACTGAGAACATTGGAGGTACAAAACCAACACTGCTTCACCATTTTTTATTTCCTTAGCAAGATCTCCTGGATTACTGATAGTTTCCCCAAGAGACAGTTTTGTTATACCCAATAACAACATCCAAATAATGTTTGTTTTCTGAAAGAATCATTGCTACACTTACAAGATATAATAAAAGAACTTTATCAGCTAATAACGGAAATTATTATTGTGCTACATGGTCTTTAGACACATGTGTTCCCCAAGGTCTTGCTAATTATACACCACAGATTTTTCAGCTTGCTGTTCGATGTTCGTTAAACTGCACTTGTTTCACATTTTTCCTCTTGGCATTTCTAATTCTTTTATTGGTATGATCCTAGTTTTAAAAAAATATCTACATGGGTAGGGTTTTTTATCACCTCAATTCTTCTGCTGTTTATATAATCTCATGAATGGCAACTCGTTAAATATCAGAGTGACAAAAACTGTTTTGATGGAAACTGGTTCTGCTGCTGCTGCAAAAAAAAAAAAGTCTCTAAAATAAAATGCTCTGGTTCAGAGCCCCTGTAATCCCCATGTGGAACTCCTATGTATTTTAGCTTCTCCATTAATTTTAATGGGGGGTGGGAGGAAACTCCATAGATCTATTCCTTTCACATAAGGTGTCGTTTGTTTAAAATAAATCACTGCCATTGAAGTGAGTGACGAACAGTGAAACACAGAAATTGCACAGAAATTCTCTTCAGTTTAAGAGAAATGTATACTTTTCCCCTCCTCTTATGTTCCCGGTCAGTCTAACTTGGACTATTTTGACCACAGTGTCCCACATGCCCATGTTGCATCCTCATTTCAAAAACATCAACTTTTCTCACTAATTTCATTTATTATGCTCCATCTAGGGATGCTGGAGAATTTTGAGATGGACTAAAAGGAGTTTGAATTTCTAAGAATCCAACCTGCAGAATCCGCTGCAAACTAGCATCCACAGGCAGCGTGGAATCTGCGGGCTTGTAGATTTTAATTTTTCTTTCCCCAAAATTTGCGCAAATTTATTCGCAGGAAAATATGCAAGTTTCTCCCGAGACATATGCCATGCTGGAAAATAAGTTGAATGGAATGGGGAATAATGCTAATATAAATTATGTAAATTGTTGAAAACTTTCTTACGGAATTATTTAAGTATTTTCTGCATAACGGGGTGGGGGATTGACCCCATCTGTGAATGGACACTGGAATGAATGACATTGCACAATCCATGAAACACCCGTGGGATAGATTTCACAAAATCTGGATATCTGAACTGTATCACTATGTCTACACTGGAGTCGCATCTGAATGGGCTAGCCATGCTTGTTACATACTAGCACCCTGCCTTTCCTGCAGGTAGAATTTATTCTCTCATTGAGATGCTCTGGGAAATAATATCATTACCCACCTTCAATAGAGATTAATTAAGCTTTGCAGAATTGACCTTTGCTTCACATATTTTCTAAACTAAAACCTGTTAAAAGCTGCAGAAATTGATAATATTTCAACAAAAGATATTATTGTAATATTGGACTGTTCCATTTTTTACATTCAGGAATGCATTTTGGTAAAAAGGTAAATTAAACTTGTTTTTAAGTCTCAGGTTTAGGGTTATTTTTTAATTAATCATACTTTTGGAAGTATAGCTCTTGTTTAAAGAAGGTGCTCTTGAATTGTGATCTATAGTAGCTTGTTCAGGGGCTTAATAAATACTTAGTTTAATTTTTGTTCATTATCTTGTTGCAGAATTCTTTGAATAACAAATTTAGAAGTTTAAAATTGTTTATCCAATAGATAAATTATCTGTCTAAATCTTCTGACCAAAAAAACATGGGTAATTGATGTCCTAACTAACATATTGTTGAATTTTATCAAGAGTCTGGGTACTTTTATCTATTTGCAAAAATAAATAAATAAGGAGAATAAATACTGAATGAATGGACACGTTTTGTTGCAGCCCCCACTTGTAATAACGATCTCAGTTCTCCTGCTGGTCCATAGGTAGCCAAGATGGCACAGTCCACAAACAGGACATAAGTGTCACGCTGAATCAGACCAATGTCCTATCTAGTCCAGCATTCTGTGCCCACAGTGGCAAAACAGATGCCTATGAGTGCAATCGCACACTCCCATTTGTGTTCCCCAGCAACCAGTGTTCAGAAACTTTCTGCCTCCGATACTGGAGGGAATATATAACCATCATGACCAGTAGCCATTAATAGGAACCCCAAAGTTTGCAGAAGTACCAAAAGAAAGAAATATATAGAAGATACCCAATGAGGATAAAGAATGATAATTGTGTGTGTGAAGTGGGGAGAGACAGGAATCCAGTGGTGGGGAGGAGAATGGAATGGAATATCCTGGGAGACGGCATGGCTAACTGACTGGAACAATACACAGTGGCACTGCACACGGCAGCAATTTGTGGGAGGTTTCACTTGTTTGACATATTTTGAATTTTATCTTTGTTGCGTTGAGAACATGCTTATAGGTGGCACATGCATATTTTAAATAAATAAGTTATGGAAAAACCTTACTGGGAACCCTGGAGAACTCCTGCTAGTCAGAGTAGTTGGTACTGGGCTGGATGGACCAATGGTCTGATTAAGTATAAGACAGCTTCATATGTCATATGCTCCCCCACCGTTTCTCCAACTTAAATCCCTCCTTCTGAAGTTTCTATTAGACATTGGGGGTGGGGAGACGAGTAATGATTGTACCTGTCTTTTCCCTCTCAGTGGCAAAAAGCAACTTTGGAGGTGGATTTACATCAAGGCAGCAGTGTGAGGGAAAGGGTTAACTCCTTATGTCCCAGAACCACAACCCCAATCCAAATTGCACACACCTGCCCATTGCTGTTTTTAACTAAAGAAAAATATATTGTGGAAACTGGTCACAGACATTCCCAAGACTCAAAGAATGACCTTCTACACACAAAGACTGTGCTTCACTGAGATTTTCAGTTTTGAAAAAACCATTCTTTTAATGACGGATTCTTCTACTGAGCCAAAATAAAATAAAATTAAAAAATACCAATCCGTTAATTCTTTCTTTTTGCATTTCTGTTGGATTTGTCTTTGACCTGAAAGTTAAGTTGACTTTGGTTTTGTTTTTTATGGTCTGCAAACAAGCAAAATTGGCTTTAGTCCATAAATGAAATTTAAACTGGAATTAATATTTTGAAAGGAACTGGTTTGGAAGTTAGCAAAGCTATTTGTAAAAGACAAAAAGGCTGGCTTGCTTCCATCTCAGAACAAGGTGTTAGTGATTGAATGGCGACATAAGGAGTGTAATAAAGATTGTTTATTTTAAACTATGTTGTTATTACAGTATATTACCATTTATCTGCTAACCTTTTCAATGGTAGATAATAGAGTGTGTGGTGTATGAATAATTCCACATTACTATGGGGTTGGAGGAAATATAGTTTTGTCTACAAAGGTTATGGATGCCTTTATTACTCACTGCAGGCTAAGCTATAAGCTGGTCACTCAGCCTGTTCAGTTTTATTTTATTTTTATTTCAAGCGTTTGTGCCATGTTCTCTGCCAAGTGAATGGCAATCACAATAAAACAAGTATCAATAATAAATTACCAAAAGAAGTACCAGCAATAAATAAATAAACACAATAAGATACAAAACACAATTTAAAATCAGAAACAATTGTTGTTTTTTAAAAAGTTTAAAACATATTAGTACAAAGTCTAGTAGAAAGAAATCAGCCCTAACTGGTATTATATTATTATTATTATTATTATTATTAATAATAATAATAATATTATTAATATTAATATAGCACCATCAACGTACATGGTGCTATACATAGTAAAACAATAAACACCAACGCCCTGCCACAGAGGCTTACATTCTGATAAAACCACAATAAAACAATAAAAGGAAGGGAATGCACCAAACAGGCACAGGGGACAATAAAACTAGCAGTATAAAAGTAAAATCAAAATCAAGTTCTAAAATCTTTAGAAAAAATAAAAGTTTTCAGTTGAGCTTTAAAAATTGTAATTGAACTCGTGGTCCGCAAATGCTCTGGAAGAGAATTCTGGGCATAGGGGGCAGCAAGAGAAAATGGACAAAGCCAAGCAAGAGAAGTAGAGACCCTTGGGCGGGGAAGAAACATAACATTTGATGAGCTAAGAGCACGAACGGGGCAATAGTGGCCGGATCTACACGTCGTCCTGGATGCGCCCTCCCTGCGCCACAAGCCGCTTTGGAGTGCTGCACTTCGTCTAGTGAGGCTCAAGCCTCGGAGGCTCTGCTCTCGCTCTCGCTGCCGCAGCCGCCCTTTCATCCCGGCAGGTCCCAGGGAGGGAGGAGGGAGGGTTGTAAACAAAAGCTAGCAATTGGAAATCCCTCTCCCAATCGCTGGCTTTTTTTTACAACCCTCCCTCCTCCCTCCCTGGGACTGGCCTGGATGAAAGGGCAGCGGCCATGGCAGCGCGGGCACGGGCAGAGCCTCCGAGGCTTGAGCCACACTAGGGGGGGTGAAGCACTCCGAAGCGGCTTGTGGCGCAGGGAGGGCGCATCCAGGACGACGTGTAGATCCTGCCAGTGTGAAATAAGAGAAGAAAGATAGGAAGGAGCTAGACTGTGACAAGCTTTGAAAGACAACAGGAGAAGCTTATATTGGATTCTGAGGTGAATTGGAAGCCAATGAAGGGATTTCAGGAGTGGAGTGATATGTTCAAAGCGATGAGCCAAGAAGATGATCTTAGCAGCAGAATGATGAATGGAAACCAACGAACTAAGGTGAGAAGAAGAAAGGCCAGTCAGGAGAAGGTTACAGTAGTCCAGCCGAGAAATGATCAAAGTGTGAACAAGAGTCTTGGCAGAAGAGACAGATAAAAATGAATGGATCCTGGCAATATTATATAAGAAAAAACGACAGGACTTAGCTACTGCCTCAACATGAGGAGTAAAGGAAAGTGAGGAATGGAATATAAAACCAAGAATACGAGCTTCCTCAACTGGATTAAGTGTAACATTATTAACAGTAATAGAGAATGAAAGGTGGGGCGCAGGTTTGGGAGGAAAAACAAGCAATTCTGTCTTTGCCATATTAAGTTTCAAACGACGATTAAGCATCCAAGCTGAGATACCTGAAAAACATGCCGAGATACGATCCTGAACATCAGGAGAAAGTTCCAGAGATTAAAGATATAATTGTGTATTATCAGAATATAGGTGATATTAGAAGCCATGATATTGAATAAGATAACCAAAGACAACGTATATATATATATATATACACACACACACACACACACCAAAGGACAACATTATATATATATATATATATATATATATATATATATAGGGCCAAGCCCCAAGCCCTGTGGAACCCCAACTAAAAGAGGAAAAGAAGAAGACAAGTGGCCATGAGCCAACACGTTGAATGAACGACTCGATAGGTAAGAAGCAAACCAGTCAAAGACAGAGTCGTGAAAACCAAGGTCACAAAGGGAATCCAACAGAAGATCATGATCAACCATGTCAAAGGCTGCAGTAAGATCCAGGTGAATAAGAACAGAATAAAGGCCTTGGCAATAAGAAGACCATTGGTAATCTTCGTAAGAGCTGTCTTAGTGGAATGCAAAGGACGAAAGTCAGATTGAAACGGATCCAGGGCAGAGTTACTAGAAAGAAAATCAAGGCAACGAGAGTAAACCACCTGTTCTAGGACCTTTGAAACAAATGGCAACACAGGACGGTAGTTAGAGAGAGACAGCACATCGAGAGAAGGCTTTTTAAGAATGGGAGAGACCGTAGCATGCTTAAAAGCAGAAGGAAATGAACCAGAGGACACAGAAACATTAATGATATGGAGTAAGGAATAATATTGTAAAGTCACGAGAAGGGATCGGATCAAGAAAACAAGTGGAAGGCTTCGAAGAACACAAAATTAGCCATAAAATACTTCCAAAAAACAATTGAGTAGAAATTGGAAAGCAACAAGAGTTGTAGTCAGCAGCAACATAGGGGCCCCATTGAGAAAATATGTACCTGTGCCTTCATCTCTACAAAAGAGGAAGCAGTGCCTTCCCCAGTGACCTGAGGGATGAGGAGGTACATATGGGAGGGACTTCATAGGCACTTCTTAAGGTAATTTAAGTGGTTTATTTACTGTATTAGTGGTTAATCCCCAACCACAGTGCCCAATAATAACAGGTTTTTACTTCCTGTCTACTAAAATACATTATGGGACTGGAGATGTGGCTGTCTTGAAGCTGAAGTGTACTGACTCCCTCAAACACTGTTAGCTTTCTTTAAGGACCATTACAAACACGCTTACACAAATCTGATAGCAGAGGCCCTATCTTCCAACCCCAAGATCTCTACAATGGAGCACAAAGAAGTAACTCTGAGTAGGATAGAAGGCAGTGGCCTTGCCATCATCCAAAACTGCCTTATATACCCCTATTCTTTATCATTCCAACTATTACACCTAAATGGAAACTATGACGTTTTAAGCTTAGTGATCAAGCTGTCCCACCACTACCAGTTTGATTACCTTGCCGCCAAACTCCAAAATCGATATTAGGGCAATACCCTTATTAAGCTAATTCAAAGATCACGAAAATGTGAAAGCATTGTTTGAATTGGCCTAATAAAAGTTTTGTTGTAATGGGGATTTTGGCATTTTTCTTATAGCTACCTTTACTTTTTGCCACGCACCCTCCAAAAGACATTTTTAAAACAGGCTAGAAATATTTAGATCCCCTAAGTTCAAGGAGATCTGTTTTTCAAGACTAGACAAATTAAAGCTAACTTTAAGACAGGGATGGGCAACGTGCAACCATTCAGATGTTTTGGCCTACAACTCCCACAGTCCCTCAACAGGTAAATACCCTAGAGCAGGGATGGGTAGACTTTAGGCTTCCAGGATCTACTTTGTTGTTTTAGTAGATCCCCAGTGAGTCTGGATTCAGGTGTCAAATGGTGGCTCATGGCAAACACAACCAATATTAAGAAATAGGGTGCATCTGAGCACATAGCTCAGACCAAGAATGCTTTTTCCAGGATCAGAACTGAGTTTGCTGTACTTTCATGTGAAAATCCACTCATGATTCTTCCCAACATCACAAGCTTTCTTCTTGTTGTTATTGTTGTCAATCAGTTGGCAAAACCCCTTGAAGATTTATGGCCATTCACCCTGGGATATGCCAGTAGATCCTTATGTACCTTCTGCCCACCACTGACTTAGAGCATTCTGCAGACTGTGTTAACTGGTTCTTCAGCCCTCTAAAAACATAAGACTATAAGAAGTGCTATGCTGGACCAGACCAAGGGTCCATCTAGTCCAGCACTCTGTTCACACAGTGGCCAACCAGCTGTTGACCAGGGACCAACAAAGCAGGACATGGTGCAACAGCACCCTCCCACCCATATTCCTCAGCAACTGGTGCACACAGGGTTACTACCTCGGATACTCTCCCCACTACATGCACTTACAACTGAGCAGTGACCAGGTAATGATCTTTTTATGACAGTGGCATCACTGGCATACTTTGCCCCAAGCATTCATTCATGTCCTAGCCTGGCAGATAAGATTGGGTTAGGTAGATGTCTTGCCACATGAATGTGGTCATGGATACATTGAGAAAACCCCATAGTTACCATGGTGGTCACAGTGTCCTGATGCCACCATTTCCTCCTTTTAAAATTTGTGCTATTCAAGTCAATAAACACATTCCTTTCCCACCTAAAGTTTTTGAAACCTATTGTTTTCTGAACATGTTGTCATTAGTCAAATACAGATACAATTGGCTTCTTTTTAGATGTATAAGCCCCTTCTAATATGCAAAAAAACACATAAAAACACTATGCACGTTCGTATTTACATTTAAACACATTTTAAATAGATATGCTGTGCTATCAGTTCTGAATAGTTGTATTTCCTTGCAAGAAACATGTAATCTGGAACCTGATACTTTTCCAGTCACTGTTTCCATGGGGCTGCCTAGACAGTGCCAGGTTGCTGCCACATTTAAAGAGACCCCACATTTTCTCTGCTATGGGGTGGTGGCGGCTAATCCCAGTGCAGAGAAAGTCCCGTGTTTCTGACGGCCATTTGGCCCACCACGCCAATCCCAGTTAGCAGCACCCCTTTATAAAATCAGTAGACCAACACATAGGGGAGACTTTCTATCTAAAACTCTTTCTGCATCTCCCAGCTGATGATTCAGCTGGCCACCATTAGGATGCGTGAAAGCCTCAGACATTTTACTCACCACCAGTTCAATAATAAAGGTGTCACCAAAGAGTGAAATCATTACTTAGGAAATCAAAAGGTGCTTCCATTCAATCACAGTCCCATTTACTTCAGTGCAAGCTTATCTGAGTGATAGTTTCACTACTTGACTTAAAAACTATTTAACTGCTACTCCCAGGACATTGGCTTCATTACGATATTAATAAAACCCATGGAAAAGCTTAGACAAAATGTAATGTATGGAAGATTTATTTTCTTTTCCCAGGGTTCTTTATGTACAGAGAAATTAGGTTTCTGATGGACCATGATATGATTCATTAATCCAATAAATTTTTGCCATTGCTTGAAAATTTGCTAATCTAAAGGACATAATTTTATTTAACCAGTAAGCTTCTACTATTGTGTCCTAGTAGTGTAATTGATGCAAAATATTAATTATAAAGCTGCTTCTTAAGTCAGGTAGAGTTAATCACATGCAAACTCTGCCTGACAAAAAATATTGCAGTTGAGCATTTGAGAGCTTTTTTTCTGCTATGTGTTTTTTCTTTACCAATTAAAATGTAGCAAAACCACTAATGTATTTTGCATACAGCTCACTGATAAAGTCCATTTCTTGGATATACCTACTGTACCCTAATTATCTATGTAATGTTTCAAATTGCCTATACAGTGTGCCTCACTCACAGTGTTTGTTAAGGTTATAAAGAAGCTATTACAGTATATGAGGTTTCTGGGCTTGACTAGGGTTGTGGGGGTTTATTTGGGGTTGCTCTTTGGAACCATCAGCATTGGGCTCCTGTAGTTTTTAATTTGGAGATTTTACGCCAAATCAACAAACTCACAGTTTCAGACTAAAAGAGAGATGTCTCCCTAAATACCAATTCTCAGTTGGTTATTCATGTGTCATAATGCATTATTTGTCATGAATGTACTGGGGCTCAGTTTGTACAGTTGAACGAATTGTAATTAAGGGACACAAAATTACTGCACAGCTTTAGCTTACCTTTTTAACTAAAGGAAACACCCAAGACAGAGAGATGTATAGGGTGACCATATGGAAAGGAGGACAGTATAGCTCCTGTATTTTTAACACTTGCATTGAAAGGGAATTTCAGCAGGTGTCATTTGAATGCATGCAGCACCTGGTGAAATTCCCTCTTCATCACAGTTAAAGCTGAAAGAGCCCTGCCCTCTTTCGTATCTGGTCAAGAGACAAGGCTCCTGCAGCTTTAAGTGTTGTGATGAAAAGGGAATTCTACCAGTTGCTGCATGCAGACAAATGACACCTGCTGAAATTCCCCCTTTTCTATACGATCGTTAAAGATACAGGAGTCCTGTCCTCCTTTTAGTATGGTCACCCTATTTTTGAAGTAACGTGAGTTTTAGCACGACTGCCGGTTCTTCAGTGCAATTTTGAATACAGCACTTCAATACACACTTGATTCCGACATTTTGTATGTACAGATGGTATAGGTCAAACATAGATCAGTGCAGATGGTGCAGGGTGGATACAGGTCAAAACTGCCTGACAGAGCAAAGCGCACAGAGCAGGTCAGATGCATGTTACAGATTTAACAAATCAGCACATATCCATGGTAAACAACAAGACAGACATGCCCTTACCATAGTACTGTAAGAATAAATCTGAGGGTAAGAATGCAAATGCTAGTTATTGTTTTGCAATAATACAATGTGATTGATTTAGCACCTCACCATTCACCACTCAGGCAAAGCATGCATTTCATCAGATAAGAAATATATTCTTCCCCAGCTCCAATGACCTTTCCTCTTTTGTCCTTGGAACTAGAATGTGCCTGTTTGGGGAAATGTTTCATAGTACACTTGCGTGCTAACAAAAGAAGTAGTACAGGACTCATCCCTTAATTTTTCTTTCAAGTAGGAACTTCATTAGTAAAGTGGAAGCAAGGTCAGCCCCTGATGTAATCCTGTCAGTCATTAGATGATAACATCCTTTCAAGATATGAACGGAAACATCTATTGTATATTTCAGAGACACACACACTGTGTGGGCAACAAAAATGTAATAATGGTTAACATTTTGCAAGATTAGAAGCTGGAAACACTTTCATCAAGCCTGTAGTATCCTCATATTCTGTGTTTTCTAGATGTGATCCTGCATTTGTCTGTTGTCACAGAAACAACTTCAAGATGAGGAGAGCAATTGTTACCTCTTTCAAAAATGAATTGAGGGGGTGGGGATGGACTGGAAGTGTTGCTCTGCCGGCGGACAGGAACTCCACCAAAGTGGCGGTGTATCTGCCCCAAAGATCCTTGCCATGTCTTTGGAAAACTCTTTGAGCATAGGAATAAAGCAGGTGGTGTTCCTGCTGGCAATAAGGCTGAAATTGGGGCATTATGGAGTATGTTGGGGTGAGCCAAGGGCAGGCTTGGATCCATCAGATCCAAAGCTACCTCAGTTCCCTGATTCTACCCACCCCAGCAGCACCCTTAACTATGTAGTAAATCTCTCTCCTATTGGTTTCAATTGTAAGAAAGAGTAAAAAGAAAAAAATGCCTGTTAAAAAGCTCAGCAAAAACCCACTCTCCACAATAAACCAGAATTGCTTGGGAAATTGTGGATCATCTATGTAACTTCCCCATGACTTTAGATTGCTTTGTAGCACATTTGTTTTGCCCTAAGCTTTTATAGGCAAGAGCTTATTTTACGAGATGAATGATGCGTGTTAATGTTCTGTTTTGGAAGCCAGATATGTTCCTGAGAATATCTTAAGAAGGATTTTACAACATTTATTTTTGATTGTGTGCAATCAATTATTTTGTTTCTATTTGATGCATTTGTTTCAATGCATCAAATTGGATGTTTTTGGCTGGGAAAATTGCAGGTGTGGGTTCTGGATTGGGAACACAGTAGAAGGGAAAGAGTTGTAGCCCATTAATTGGGCTCACCTTAATCCTTTTGGAAATTCCTCTTCTTGATGCTTGTCCCTTAGAAGCCTCAATCACCACTTCACCTGTTGGCAACATTCCTGAATTAGAGAATCTTTGCCTCAGGCCTTGGCTTATCTTGTAAGACACTTTGTCCAGTGTGTTTCTCCAAACTCAGCTAATTACATGTATCTTGTTGTGGCATATTCCAAAGTTAATTTTGCACATAGGCACATGTATTTTTCCTAATATTTCAGCCTTTTTCTCCTGGTAACTTTGCATATTTTTTCTCCATTCAAACCTCAAGAACCCTTTCACCCAAAAAGGGAACTACTGTACGAATTCACATGAGAATATAAGGCAGCTTCAATTGTGGAGGAAGCTTGGCCATAAGGATAGTGAATGTGTTTGTACCCTGAGTTTATAGTGAGTATCTTTGTACTCTTTGCCCCCACTGGAGGAGTCCTGCTCAGAGGAAGATCTGAGCTCCCAGAAACCAAGGGTATCCCAGATCAGTCATTGTAATTAGACCAGGAGGAGCCTGGGCCTGCGAGGCATATGGCTGCAGATGCATCTCCATCAGAGGGAGGGAACTCTGCCTCTGAGGCAAAGACTGATCAATATCCTGGCCCCCAGGAGCATCAGCACCTCAAATGACAAGCCAGTAGAGTTCTCATGCTAACTTGCAAAGAAAAACTCCTAATGAGAAAGTGGGAGAGTTCAGATGACACTTTAGACAACGGAAGGGTTAATAACACACTCACAGTGCGTTATTTTTCCGGTGCAGACACACAACACATTGCCCCTCCCCCTGTTGCGTGGCTGAAAGTCCCAGCATCCTTCTGGGCTGCTGCTGCTGCTGCTCTCCCCTCCCCCCTCCCTCTCTCAGTCCTCTGGCCAGTGACTCCCCATGTTTAGGGATTTGACCAAAGAGCTGTAATTTACTGCAGCTGCGCTCTGGGTGGGGGCTCAGCAGGCTCTGGTGTTAAAAGCCTTCAGTGGTTGCCTAGACAGTGCTGGAACAACATTGTTCTATCCTTGTCTTATTCCTTGTCTTGTGTTTGACATTCTGTATTGCTGACCCTTGGGCTCCATCTTGATTCTGTTTCTAAACTGTGTAATGTATTTGACTGCCTAACTGTATTTTGACCTTTGCCTGCTATCTTGACAACTCCTGCCTTAGCCTGAGTCCACTGGACTGAAACCTGTGTGGTAGAACCTTTGCCTGCTTCATTATTTTGTTTCTTGGTTAGCCCCTTCACTCAGAATCCACTGCAGCCAATGCAGTACAGTACTTTACATTTTAGAAATATTTGTCAAAATAAACCATAGAATCAGAATTCAGCCTATTTAACTTATCGATGTTATTGTTCTTTTTGATTGGCTAGATCTTGGTATCAAATATCAGTCACCAGAACCAAATAACCAAACCTAACAAAACTCATTCAGCTGTAAAAAAAAAATCACAGTGTTTTTAATATTGACCAGGGAGGTATCTTCACAGCAATGCTTTGTCGCTCTTTTCTTGTAAACCCTGGCAGTATTGTTGCTGCAAGGTGCAGGCAGGAAATCCCCACGACAGGCTTTCTGGCAGCCATTTGGCTCATCAGGCCTGTCCTTCATGGTCTTCCAGGGACCTATCAGCAGTCACCAACCATCCCAGAACACCCCCAGCTTGATACTGAAGCAAGGTCACACGATGGAAGAACCATGGTGACCTCACCTCAAAAAAAAATTAAGGGTAAGTTCCTTACTTTTTAAATTCGCAGCTTCTGGGAGAAGCCTTATGGTGGCTGTGAGTTCATGGCTGCGTTGTATATCTGACACAGTGCTACTGTGCAGCCACCACGGTGCAAATAAGATGTATAGACAGTCCCTGTACAAAAGAGAAGCTACACTTTCCGGTAAATATTTACAGAACAAATGGCGGCCTATGGAGTCATGTCAGGGATTTATTGCTTCAATATGCTAAAATGATGACAGAGCTCCTGCACTCTTCCACAGAGGGATCAATTTCAGGAATTATGGTCAAATTTACGTATATGCATATGAGCGGAACAGATTTTACCAATTCCACTCAGGTCAAATTAATCGGTGTCCTTTGCAAATGAGAAAATAATCCAGAAAGGGTGATCTGTACATGAAAAAAAATCTTACTTTCACTGGTTTCTTCCCTCAACTTAATCTTGATTAAGTCTGGCTCCTGCTTCCCATCCCTCCTGCAGGTGATCTTTTTGTCAGATCATTGACCATCAGTTGCATTAGAGAACAGAGTAAATCCTTGAGCACATCTGTCATTCATCCCTTTGGACACATATGGCTCAAGCTTACTGTGTACAAGTGAACTTGAGTTTATTAACATTTGTTTAACCTTCATTAATGCATTTTATTTAAAAGTGAACTTGATATATTGTTTGTTGCTCCAACGTCCTTGTTCAATAAAAACAGCAAATAGTCCTGCTTTATCTACTCATATTCCTGGCTTTGTAGGTGACCAATTCAAATTAGACAGAATTTTGCTGTTTGAAATAAGTCATTTGCTGCATAAGCATTTAGATGAGTTAAAGTACATAAGTCCTAAGGAAAGCTGCAGGCCATAATTTGCAAAAATTATATGTGTAATATTTCCACCTTTCTTTAAAAGGACAAATAATATAGTTATTAAAAATCCATCCACCAATCAGCCAAATGCAAAGTCATTCTTGAAACATCTCTGGACTCTACAAAGATATGGGAATATTGTAAATTCATAATATAATTTACTGAGTTGGCATTATCAAAATTACTGTAAGCAGATGTAGTGCCCTAAATAATTTAGCTTGTTCATTTAACAAAAACAAAACAACAGCACCAGCAGCAACAACAACAACATTTATACAATGGCAAAGTAATACACAATAAAGGGAATTTTATTTACCTACCCAAATCAATATTTCCCCTAATAATTCTGTTATAAAATTAACATGTACAAATCAACGTATTCAGCATTCAGCTGGCATTCTGGCCAGTTGGCTTCAGAGTTTCTATATCTTACATTGCAATATCGTATTATTGCTATGGAAATATCACAGAATTACAATGATATATGTTAATGTGGAAATTGTTAATGAGAGAATTTTTGGTTGGTGGGCAGAAGAGATAGGGCCTTTTTGTTGGTTGGTTGGTTGGTTGGTTGGTTGGGGGGGGGGGAGCTTAAGGAGATTGTGAACTCCTTCCCAAGGGATTTATGGTTGGCTTCATCAGGGACGGTCTAAGGTCCTTGACTCATTTGTTATAAACTGGTTTTGGCTGACCTATATTGTTAAGAATGACTTTTTCATATATGTTCAGCAGTAAGATTTTGATGAGTTTGTTTTAGCTGTGCTGAAGAATGTTTTAAAAGATTTGTTGATGGTTTTTCTGTTTTTGTGATAAGTTTAACAGAGCAATCCTACCAGTGTTGGTGGTAGGGAGATCTGCGCCAGAGTTAGCACCATTTTCCAAGCCCTGCCAGCTTGTGGCAGCCATGGGAATGGCTAGGTTTTTTCCCTCCCTCCCCCTACCATTACCTCCAGTGGAAGTGAATTAGCTCTGTTTGGGGTTGTGTCAGGTAACAAGGAACCCTAAGATTCTGTGGATACTTAGCTGTCCCCAACATGTCCCTGAACCACCTCATTTTCAGCCCCACTGGTGGGGCAGTCACAGCGGTGGAATGTTCTGCCACCATCCAGAAGGACTTTCAGCTGTAAACCTTCTTTTCTACTTGCAGAGAGAGATGCCTGCAGCATTCAACAGCCCTTCAGCCAGGCTCCTTGGGAGCATAGCATTGTTCCCTAAATTGCATTATTTTACTGTGTTTTAGAATTTGTTGTACTATTGTAAGCCACCTCGAGAGGTAATTGTCTTTTAAGGCAGCCTATATATCTTTTAAATAAATGATTGATACGTTTTTAGAGCACTGATATACAGAGTACATACATGAGGCTCTATAAATAAATTCAAACAATAATGAAGCATAAGCAATACATCTGGAATCAGGATTTAAAAAACAGAAGCCTGTAAACCCCCCCCCCCCCCACCGCTGTCTCATCCAGGAACAGGACTACTGCTTTGGGGTGATGCCTAATATGAGTGAAGGAGACCCTAATTAATTATACACATATTAGACATGCTAATCTAGAGTAAAAGATGGAAGACATATCTCTGACAGCAGAGCTGGAAGGGTAAACAATTTTGGGATTATTAGTTCAGAGACTCATGGTGCCTCCGTGACATCAGGGGCTGCAGGAAACTGAAGCAAAGAAGACCCAGTCCAGGGGTCAGACAAAGCAAAATAATTGTTCAAACTGAAAAATGTTCCTGAACAGAACAACACAAATGTGGTTCCTCCAGTATTTCAAAATACAATTCTCAAAACTCTGTGGCTACGATATGCTGTATACAGTCAAGGGGGAGTGAAAGCTGATCATGTTTTGTCTGCAAAACTGCATCCGCTTCTAAATTCCCGCTGAACTTCAATAGGATTTCAGTAGCGTACCTAATGTGCAGATTGCAGCTTTAATCTCCAACATAAATTGCAGCGGAATAACAAATGCTTCATCACTTCATCAGTACGCATTCAGTCCTATTCCTTGCAGAAATGGCTTTCCTGATTAATTTGTTTATTGTTGCCTCCATACTCTTTGGGCATTGTTTTCCTGTGCTGTTTTCCTGTGCTACAGTTCCTTCAGTCATGAGCTATATGGCTGGGACCCTCAGGGCCTATGTATGAGGTTGCATAATCATAGGTTGATCATATTGAACGGAGGACAGGTCTCCTGTATCTTTAACAGTTGCATTGAAAAGGGAATTTCAGCAGGTGTCATTTGTATGCATGCAGCACCTGGTGAAATCCCTTCATCACAACGGTTAAAGCTACATGAGCCCTGCTCTCTTTTGCATCTGGTCACTCTAGTATAGCTTCTGCAGCTTTAGCTGTTGTGATGAAGAGGACATTTCACCAGGTGCTGCATACAAATGACACCTGCTGAAATTCACTTTTCAATACAGCTGTTAAAGATACAGGAGCCCTGTCCTCCTTTTCATATGGTCACCCTACGTAAGAGGAAGCATGTCCTAGCTCTTGGCAGACAATTACAAAGGCCCCAACATGGGCCTCTCCTTGGCCTTTTTCTATGGCTGGATAGCTAGAATATTTCCCTGAGGAGTAGGAAGACTGTATTTGAATCCTGATGCTTCTCCCTTTTCCATCTACAAGTATTGTTTTAGATGGATGCAATAATTATGGTGTCGCGGGAATTTGAGTCCCCCAGGGAGGCCTATGACTCCCTCTTATGAGAAAGGGGGCATTTATTGTCACAGATCTCTTATGAGAAAGATCTTTACTCTAATTCTTTATAATGCGTTGATACAATAACTGGCCTAAATGTAGACTAGGGATGAATAACTCTAAGATGGGAAGGGACCTCCCATAGATCAGTGACTTCCCTCCCAATAACTCAAAGGAGTTATATTCATGCAAGCAACTAGACTCGGTTTTACAGTGGAGACCAAAGATACTCACATACGTTTTCTTAGAGGCAGATTTATTGAGAAGATATCAGCTGATAGAGCCAGAGAAGGGACTCTGACTGAATTAAGTAAATAGGGTATCACTCTTATATAGGAAACCGGAAACATCAGAATTAGCATATCTAGCTCTTTGTACAGAATCACTTTTGTACTAAGGGAAAATTTACAATAATACAGGGTAGCACATAGGAATGATGTAACTTGTCTCTAAGTCAAAATAAAGAAGGGCGCCACATAAGAATGATGGAGGTCAAGATAAACTAAACAATACAGAATGCATATAGTTGCTAGTGGACCAAAGTTCATTATGGTGAGGGCTTAACACATCTAGCTAGTACATTGCTGGTTCTATCTTACAGGAGAACAGATACATGTATTTATTAGAAGAATGAAATCAATATTAGTTTCTCAGTTATTTGAATGTTCTTATTACAAGCTATTGATATGATCATACCTGAAATATTCCCGCAACATATGGACAGGACTTCGAAAAGGGATTTGCCTTGTGGAGGCCACATCTGCATCTCCCAGGCATGTGGAATTCACCTCACACCTCCTGTTTCTCATGCCATTACTCTTTCCCCCTGAGATACCAGCCTAGCTTTGGTGTTGTCTCCTGTAATCTTGTTGTCATGTGTGCCCTCCCTTGTCTATGTTGCAGAAAGTTTGTTCGTCTCACACTAACACCAAAGAAATTTTTCATATGCTGAGTTATCTGTGTTATTCTTGGTACTGCAGCAGGAACCAGATCCATCTCTTGGGAAACCTGTAACCTATGGGTTCTATATGGAAACCTAATTAGTGCATATGGGATTTTATCATGGAGGAAAGTGTGGTGGATTCTTCCAGTGAGAATGCTTGTGTATTGTGTGTGGGAGGGAGTTGGACTGTGTTCTCAGATGTCGTTATGTTAATCCTGCTGGTGCTATGTGTTGAGTGGTGCATTCTGTGCATGGGTAATATAGGGTGTCAATGAGTGATATCAGTGTAAAATTACACAGGGAACCTGGAAAATACAAAGAAGTTGTCTAAGAAGAGTCTAGTATGCTAAAAAAGTTAGGAAAACATGGTGGACTTCCAAATGTTATAGACAGTGATCCTATTCAGATGATATACTAAGGCGAGATGGTTAATAATTTTGAGCTAAACATTATAACTTAGCGTGTCATGTAAACTCTGACTTAGCCTGTTGGGTCGACCATTCCTAACCATGGTGGTTACATAACCACGGTTTAAACACTCTCACTAAACATTTACTGCAAATAGGGGAGCGGCCTAACTATGGCTTAATGTGTTGACTGAACAGGCCCAGTAAGGATAAAACTGTTAGAGACACTGTGGAAATGGTTATTGTTCCTACATTGACTTTTCCACCACCATGCTATTCTTTTGCTTGTGACTTCGCTGCTGGGGAAGCACAGGACCTCAACTAATTACATTGATATTAGATCCAGCTTAGCAATGCCTGCCATAGAATTGAGCTGCCTATGTTTAAAGGTTCTCCTAGAACACACGTGACTTGCATCATGCCTGTAGTGCTATGCACAAGGAATATAGCAGTTATACAGTGAGTACTAAATATTCACCCCACCTGACAATGTATATTACAGTACTAGGTACATTTGGTCATTTGTGTCTAAAACTTTGCTCCCAGATGGTGCTCAAATCTTGCAAAGACCATTAACTGCAAACTTATGCAAGTGCATATTATTCAGGTAGAGTCAAATCTACAACTTCTGGTTGCTTTAAATTGAAGGCACTAGCAAAAGCATCTTCTTTTCAGGTGATAAAATGCAGGCTAGGACAGGGCTCATGATGTACCTTTAATGATTGTATGGAAAAGAGGCTTTTGGCAGAGGCAGATTTTCTCACCCCGGCAGCACTGTGTGACATGACAAGCTGCATCTACTTTTTATCTTCATTTTTGTTGGATATATGTTGCTGATCTAGCTAGGAGCTTAATCTCATTTGCAAAACAGCTGTTTCTCTTGGTATAAACTCCTGTATAGCAACTCATGTGTGCTTAAATCCTGTCTGTTATGCACATGACTGTCAGCACTCTGAAAATCATGTTTCATTACTGGCGCAATTGCTTTCCTGTCGGAAATTAGGTTTTTGGTTTTGGGGGTGTTTTGTTTCTTTAGCTTGCTCATCTTGAAGAACAGCATGGAAGATAGAAATATTCCATTTAAATGGTTCTCAGCCAAAAAGCAACAGATTTAATCAGTGGGTAGTGAACAGAAACTGTTTGAATTAATTGGGAAATAGGTCTCCTCTCATGGTGTTACCATCACTTTGCTTCCGGAAGTCTATTACCTCTGTGCTTTCTGCTGCTGCTATCCCTCAGGTAAGAGGGAAAGAGGCATGCAATGGATGATCACATGCCAAGATGAGGATAATTAATCTGAAACTCCTCAGAAATAAAGCTTATGTTAGAAAACTGCAGGATGTGTAATGCCAATACACTGGAAGATGAAATATCCAAAAACAAACACCACACAGTTGACTATATTCTGTCTTGATATTGTGCTGAGAGAATACTGAGACACAGCGCTTAAGAGGGCTGGATATTTTCTTAATGCACCTAAAACATGTTTATTGAGGGGGGAAATTGACAAGAAAAGTATATGCATGCAAAATACTGAAGCCTCTTTTTGAGCCTAATACACTGCTGAAATTGTTCAAGAACATTTTATCTGTGCTGATATGACCCCCATAAAGCTGCCAAGGTCAACAAGACCCAAAATGATCTGCTGTGTAAGAACCAATCATGCAAGCTAAATCTGCCTACAGGCCTGCTACATCTTATAATATGTACACACTCTCTCCTCCTCCTCCTCCTCCTCCTGTTTTTAAAAAATGCATTAAAATACATTTTGAGATGGTTGATAGGAAAATATTCACATCCTGATACAAGAAATTTCCCTTTTTCAATTTGGAATTATTTACAATTCATATAATCACTTCTCTATTTTCTTCTGCTTGCATTTCTTCACACACATTTTGTAAGGTTTTTGAAACTGATGCTAAATTCTAGAAATTCACACTCTAATGATTCAGCCTAAAAGCTAATAGCAAAGTTCTCCCTGAAGTATCACTGAAGAGGTTGACTTGAAATTGATCTTGTATTTATTACCCACTGCAATCCTAAAAACTGATTACCATGAGAAGAAAGAAAAAGAAGAGGAGGAAAAAGAAGAATAAGGAAGAAGAAATATATGATTAGTATTCAAGAATCTGGGGCAGTGCAATGGTGTCAAAACTAATCCGCTTCAAACTTGGCCCTACATAAGAACTATCATGGTTCCAAGTTTCATCTCTTTTTCTTTAAAAATGACAGAGATACAAGCATGATTTTTGTTAATTCCCATAGACTTCAATGGAGCAGTTATTCCAACTTTTAAAAATCCTAAAAATCAAGGGATGAATGCATCTACTTCAAACTTGGTGTGGCTAAAGCCCTACTTAAGAGCTATTATGGTGCCAAGTTTCAACTCTTTAAAAGTAATGGAGGTGTAAGCACATTTGTTAATTTCCATAGACGACAATGGAGCAGTTATCCAAAAAGAAGCAGAGCTTCAACGGGACTCCTCTCCACTTTGCAGGTATTCAATGGTTTTTAAACCATCTTCTCTCTGCTCCCAAACCTTGGAGCTTCGTCGAAGCTCCATCGAAGCCTCGAATTGTCGAAGCGGAGTGCATAGCTCTATTGAAAATGGGAATATTTGCTTTGGGAATTAAAGCATAATGAATATTGAAATTCATTAGTTCAGGATTAGACCCCAGACTACTTTCTTGTCCCCAGAGCCCTTTCTTGGTGCCCACGAAGGTGCCCTACCCCTCCTTACTTGTCCTTTGACATGCCTCCTATGGCAACCATTTTCTCAAATTGTCAGTGTGCCCACAGCCAAGAAAGGTTGCCAACCCCTGCATTAGATATAATTATTGGTCCATTTATATAATAATATGGTAAATGCTGAGCTCTGCTATTTTCTTTTCAAATAATATAACAAAATTCACACCCACTATTAAGCTACTAGAGAGTAAGTACTGCAGGGCTGATGCAAGCTATTTTTTATTCTTTTTATCCAGTTGTGATGAATCCAGTCTTGTCTTAGGGCCAATTCACACATACATATTCTTCACTCAGTCACAAAGGCAACAGGTTGTATGAGTTGCAAGAGTAAATGGGTCATTATAGATCAAATACCACAGACCAAAATTTCATAGCACCTCACATCACTTCCAATACAACCAATGTCCTGAGTACTATCAGAAATTGTTACAGTAATTTATTTATTGATTTTTAATTTTCAATTACTGTAACTAATTTTAATTGGTTACAGTAATTTATCTAGAAATATCATGGTTATAGATATGAGAGATCAACAAAGACTTGGCCCCCAATAGTGGTAGGAGTCCCAATCCCAGTCCCAATACTTATAAGATAACAATTGCTGGGCTTCATACTTCAGTCTGATCTGGATTCAGCTCACCTACATCCATTTCTCAGCCACAGCTAGACATCAACAAAGTACCTATAAATATGTATATGTGGAATAATTATTATGTTTATTCTTCTGACATTTGACTTAAGCATTTTTTTTAACCTGCTACCTCTTGAATAAATTTAGTGAATTAGGGCAAGATTCAAACTTGGCCAGAAAGAAAAAAAAGTTCTCGGATATTTTCCCCTCAGGCAAAGTGAAGGCATGGTCAAGAAATGAGAAGAGGGAACGGGGGGGGGGGGGGAGAGGGAGAGAGAGAGGGAGAGAGAGAGAGAGAGGACAGAGAGAGAGAGAGAGAGAGAGAGAGAGAGAGAGAGAGAGAGAGAGAGATTGGGAAAGCCTAAGGGGAAATTACATTAATAGAAGCACACACACACACACACACACACACACACACACACAGAGAGAGAGAGAGAGAGAGAGAGAGAGAGAGAGAGAGAGAGAGGAATTAGAATCTTTGCTGTCTGAAGTAGTGTTTGTATGTGCGTATTCATAGTTGGACGGCTTTGCAGTACAGTACTTTTACCATTCTACACCCAGTGCAAGTGAACATTTGTCTGTCTTCATTCAGCACATTGATAAGCAAAAGTGCCATATTCAGGATCAAGCTGAGCATTTTTTTTAGAAGAGCAAAAGACAGAGTCTTGTAGCCCCTTAAAGCCCAACACATTTATCATGCCCTAAGCTTTCATGAGCCCTGTCTCGTTGTTGTTGTTGAATTTGCTGCAACAGATTAACAAGGCTATCCTTCTAGGAATTTGGGGGGTGAGGTGTCCTCCTTAATGACTTATATATGGCACTTGTTGGAAAGATGCCTCTATTTAAAGCAGAAATTGGGAAGCCAAAGCCCTGTGTTATTATTTGGGCTCCACAAGAAAAGGACCAAGTAATGTCAGAAATGCCTTGGCATTGAGCATCAGCAGACAAGCGTTTTATCGCACGCTCACTACTGCCCACTTATGGTGTCGTCCGCCTCCCGCTCCTTCCGCTTGTTTTTCATTGCAAAATAGACCCCTTTTAATCCAACTTTCTTTCTTTTTTTGAGAGGAATGTGCTGCAATCTCCTGCTATGCGCAGAAAAAGCAGCATGATAAAACAGCCCCTGAAAGCGCCACATGGTCTTTGTTTACTTCCTCTTTCCTGGACAGGAATATTGAGAAAAGTAGTGAGGGACAGAAGCAGTGGTAGAGAAGCAATGGTAAGGAAACGTGATGTCTCCCCGTGTGATGCTGCTGAATATCTTCCAACTGTCATTAGTGAGGATTATAGTCGCTCCGCAGCAAATCCTCTACTCTTGAGTGTGCATAATAACTGTCAGGCTTGGGGTAGAGGAGAGGAGGCTTCCCACCCTGGATGAGCAAGTGTGTTTGGAAGAGAAAAGTAAGGAGACTCAGCCTCCCTATCATCTCCCCTGCTCTTCCATTTCTGCCAATGCATCATAGCTAAGAATGATATTACCCCCCAGACATTCTGGTACCCAAGGTTTAGGAAGCTGCCTATCATTGTTCTAAAAGAAATAACGTGTGGAAGAGAATTGGGGAGAAGTGGTGGACATGCTGTGCTAGCAAAAAAAGTGACAGGTTTTTGCAGCCACGTAGCAAAGTTTTGTTAACTGCCCAGAGAATTTCAGCCATTGGATGGTATAGAAATATAATAATAAATAAATAAAACAAATAAATATGCTACCCGTCATGTTTCATGGCATGGAAGCATAACAGAGGGGACATTTAGAAGCCCCTGTGACTACTACCTTGAACCTTGTTTCTGCAATATACACTTTTTCCATAGAGGTAGCAAAGTAATCTTCAGTTGTTTTCTGGCATGCAGAGTAATTTTATGCATGCATGAATGCTAAAACCCTTGTAGCTGAATCTGTGGAATATTCTCAGTCTTCCAGTTTATGTGCAGATGCATACATTAATATGTTATTGTGCAGTTTTGGATTAGGTTGTTGTGTAATGTTAAAATGGGCTTAAAAGTGGTGTATGTTGTTCTTTCTAATGTAAATTTGAGTGTGTAAGCCTTTAGGAAGAAAACCTTCATACCGGAGATGGCTATTAAAGGAGAATGTGAACAAGTGAGGCAAGGTCATGTTCTATAAAATATTGCAGGATATTTTGTATTGAGAATTATTAAAATTAGTCAGAACCTATTTTTCCTGGTATGTCAGAAAAATCTCACTCATGATGGGGGTGGTTTGGCTTTGTTATTGCTGCTTTAATGTCATGCAATAAAGATGTGACACAGTGTATGTCTTTCTGAAGACAGAATAGTCTTGTCTTCTCTGATTATCCTTGAGTGGCTTTTTCTTGTACTGGAGAAAGGGATGTTTTTGTTTTTGTTGTGTTAACTGTATGACTGGATAGTTATCTTCATTGCTATATATTAAAAAGTTAATATTTTGGCATCCAATATGAACTGTTTTATTGATTTATTCACTGGCTGGCCTCATAGAAAAAAATGATTGTTTCTCTGTTGGCTTCAGAAATAATTGGGAGGGACAAGGTAAGGTTCATCAGACAAGCAATTTATCGCATGCTCACAACTGCCCACTTACAGATATGCATGCGTCCTTTAGACGTTGTCGTACGTCTCTCACACACCTCCCGCTCCTTCTGCTTGTTTTTCCATCTCCAAATAGAACTCTTTTAATCCAACTTTTTTTTTAACGGTATGTGCTGCTATTTCCTGCTATGTGCAGGAAAAGCCACGCGATAAAAACAGACCCTGAATGGGCCACATAGCCTTTGTTTACTTCCTCTTTCCCCTCCGGGAAGAATGTGGAAGTAATGAAGGACAAAAGCGGGGACGGGGAAGCAATGGTAAGGAAACGTGATTTCCCCCCGTGTGATGATGCTCAGTTATTCACTGCAAATGTGCTCATGTGCAAATCCCAATCATTTTGGTGGCCATGCAAAAGCAGATTGAACCTAATGTAGGAAGAGTCATAGGTTGTAGATAAGTACACATTTATTTATTTAAAATATTTATACCCTATCCTTCTTCAAGTTAGGGTGGCCCCTAAGGGAATAACGCAGTGTATTTAAAAGTAATAATGAACATAAGTAAAATTAATACAGCATCGAAACCAGCAAGAAGAAGAAACCAGCTGAATTCCTAAACTCTTAAAATATGAATACTTTAGACTGCTTCCTAAGAAGAAGCATGGGTGAGTATTGGTAAATTTCATTAGGGAGGGGGTGCCAACTAAACAGAGCCAAAAATTCTGTGCTTCTTAACTCCACTGATCTTGCTTTGCATTTGATTGGCAGCAGCTAATAAAATGTATGCAACTTGAAACAATCACTTACTCTTGTTTTACAAAATGTTCATGAATTAGGTACATCATAAATGTCTTAGATAAGCTCCATTTTCCCCCTTCTCGTTTCCCATTCCTTAACTAGATTCTCAGATGATCTGGGAAACAATTAAAAATTATTATAAGTCAATGTTTTGTAATTATTATGTATGCCAGTTTGACATTGAGGTACCATAAAAATCCATTTCAATAGAGATTCAGCCTGTCTTGAATGGGGCAACACTGGCCTTGAAGATGCGTCTTCACAGTTTGGGTGAACTCCTGGATTCAGCCCTGAACCTGGATGCATGGGTTTTGGAGGAGTTCAGGTGTGCATTTGCACAGCTAAGGGTAGTGCAGAAACTGCACCCATTCCTTGAGATGTTAGATCTGGCCATGGTGACACACATTACTTCCATCCTGTTTGGACTACTGTGACATACTTTATCTGGGCCTATCTCAGCTGATCTAGAATGCTGCAACTACACTATTGACCAGGGCTGGTTATAGGAAGTATGTGACACACCTGTTACAAGAGCTCCACTGGCTGTCAATCTGTTTCTGGTCACAATTTAAGTGCTGGTTATAACCTATAAGCTGTCTCTCTCTTTATTGATGTGGGCCACTTTGGGAGACAATCATTGCCTGAAAAGTGGGATAAAAAGGCAGCAAACAAACAAAGCACTACATGACATGGAACCAGGATATTTGAAAGATCTCATTCTCCCTTATGATTCTCTCTATTTCACCACCGTCTGTACTCAAATTGGGCAGTAATATGAGAAAGGACCTTCTTGGTGGCAGCTCCCAGGATCTAGAATCCTCTTCTGCCAAGGAAGGCCAGGCTATCTTTATTACCTTCCACTGGCAGGAAAAGACTTTGTTTTTCAGACAGACCTTTGACTTTCAAGCTGATTTGCTTGCTGAAGTAGGTATTAATTGATAGTTGCTATCTATTTTTTATATGCTTTTATGTTTTCTGTATAATTTTATATTTTACCTTGTATTGTATTGTTGTTTAGTCATCTTGAGCAATACTTTTAGTGGAAAAGCAGCATATAAGTTTAATAAATAAATAGTCAATGGAACTGTTTTGTTTTGTATGTTTGGTTTCCTTCCCTTCACTGATTCCAAGAACTGGTTCACACAGGAACTTCTGAGTCGGGGTCTGCAGCATATAGGAACATTTTAGACTCACGCTTATACTAGCAGTGGGTTTTATAAACTAGAATTGAATGTACTCATTTGGGTACAAAAATCTGTGAAAGTTTTTTTAAAAAATACAGTCAGCACAAAATGATCTCCAGCCTTTTTATGCAGACAGGAGATTTTTGGCTTATTATGAGAGGAGACAAAGGCAGAAAAAATGCTTTGAACAGGAGTCTTGGAGCCATCCAGTAGAGAACTCAAGCAAATAAGTTGCTTCCCACGCTCTGTCTGTTATATTACATCTTCTTGTGCATTCAGAGAGAAGCAGCCCATGAGAGTTAATGAACCTAAGAAAGCTATATTTAGGAGGGAGGGAATCCAAGTAACAGTGGAAGAGGGAGGTCTCACTCATTAAAGATCTGAATGGTGAAAAGTTATGTAAAGCTGTAATTTAAACTTTAAAATAATGAGCAGGGGAAATTGATAGTTTAAAAGGCTACGACTTCACTTAAAATAGTTTGGTGTTTTTTTTTTCTTTTCTTTTTTTGACACATTTATATTTTTAAGAAGTCAGATTCCTACAGATTACTGCTTTTAATTTTACTGATGCTTTTAATAATTATAATAATTATAATAATAACAACAACATATTTATTTCTTACCCACCTCTCCCTCTGGATCGAGGTGGGGAACATTAAAAACACATGATATAAAATACATAAAACTGATTAAAACATAAAAACTACTACATTGTTAAAATACCAATAAAACTCCTAAAATTCAATTGGGTAGGCCTGCTGGAAGAGATGAGTCTTTATAGCTTTCTTAAATTCTGGAAGACTGTTAAGTTGGTGGATCTCTCACACAATCTGGGAGCAGCAGAAGAGAAGGTCCTTTGGGTAACAGTTGTCAGCCTAGTTTTTGTTGACTATAGTAAATTCTTCCCAGAGGACCTGAGTATGCGGGGCAGATCCAAACCATGTAGGGCTTTAAAGGTAATAACCATCACTTTGTACTTCTCCCAGAAAGTAATTGGCAACCAGTGGAGTGATTTTAAAGCAGGTGTAATATACTCATCCCTAGGTGTACCGTTGACCAACCTGGCTGCCATATTTTGAACTAGTTGAAGTTTCTGGATTAGGCACAAAGGTAGCCCTATGTACAGTGTATTGCAGAAGTCGAGCCTCGAAGTTACCAGCGCATGCACTACTGACTTTAGGTCATCCAACTCTAGGAAGGGGTGCAGCTGGCGTATCAGCTGAAGCTGATAGTAGGCACTCCTGGCAGTCGCATCTATCTGAGCTGTCATTTGGAGCAACGGAACCAGGAGCACTCCCTAGCGGTGAATACAGCCTTTCAGGGGGAGTGTAACCCCATCCAGAACTGGTTGACACACCTCCAAACCCAGGTTGGGGCCTTTGACAGTAAACACATCAGTCTTGTCTGGATTCAGCTTCAGTTTGTTTTTCCTCATCCAGCCCATTACCACCTCCAAACATTCATTCAGAGGAGACACACTATCCTTAGCTGACGCTGTTGTCAAAGGCATAGAGAAATATATTTGGGTGTCATCAGTGTACTGATAGCACCCCATCCCATACCTCTGGATGATCTCTCCTAGCAGTTTCATGTAGATGTTAAACAGCATTGGGGATAGGATGGCACCTTGTGGTACGCCATACAGCTCCTTCTTTGAGGAGCAACTATCACCAAGCATCACCATCTGGAACCTGCCCGAGAGGTAGGACTGGAACCACTGAAGCACAGTGCCCCCGAGTCCCAATCCTCTCAGGCGTTCCAGAAGGATACCATGGTCGATGGTATTGAAAGCCGCTGAGAGGTCCAGAAGTACCAGCAAGGACACACTCCCCATCAATACTCAAGCATAAATCATCCACTAAAGCGACCATAGCGGTCTCAACTCCATATCTTGCCCTGAAGCCGGTTTGAAATAAGTCTAGAAAATCTGTATCATCCAAAACTGCTTGGAGTTGGAAGGCAACTGCCCTCTTGATCACCTTGCCCAGAAATGGAAGATGTGATACTGGTCTGTAGTTATTAAGTTCCAGGGGATCCAGGGAGGGCTTTTTTAGAAGCAGCCGTACTACCGCCTCTTTTAAACAAGATGGAAAACTCCCCTCCCTGAGAGATGCATTAATAATATGTTGTAGTTGTAGTCTAATTGCATCTCCTCCCTGGGCGACCAGCCAAGAAGGACAGGGATCAAGAGGACAAGTTGTCCTCCTTACTCGTCCAATCAGCTTGTCCACATCCTCGGTACTCACCAACTGAAACTGATCCAGTGTAATTCTACTCGCGGAGTTGCTGGACACTCCATTGTCAGCCTCTGCTATAATGACGACATTTAAGTCGGCTCTTATCCGAGAGATTTTAGCTGTGAAATTATCGTTAAAGGCATCACAGCCAACTACCGAAGGCTCTAAGATCGGATTCAAGGGGGAGGGTGCCTGGGTTAGACCCCTCACCACCCTGAACAGTTCTGCTGGACGTGAATTCACAGATGCAATGCGTGCAGAGAAGAAAGCTCTCTTCGCTGCATGTATTGCCACCCCATAGGAATAGAGATGTTCTCTATGTCATGTCTTGTTGGATATAAGTCGAGTTTTCTGCCATCGGCGCTCCAGTCATTGTCCTTTTGCTGAGACTCTGATTAGATTGTGTTTAATAATGGGCTGCATCCAGACTTAGTCATACTAGAGCAGACCCAGTGAAATTAATCAGACTTAATTTAGTCATGACTAAAAACTAATCCACACCAAACAGGATATAGCACTATGAAAGCTGTATTTAAAAGGCAGGAGCCACACTACTGCTTTCTAGTGGTATTGAAGGGCACCGACAACAGTTGGGGCCCATTGACACATACCATATACCGCTTTCATAGTGCTGTATCCTGCTTAGTGTGGCTCCTGCCTTTTATATACCATTTTCATAGTGCTATATCTTGCTTGGTGTGCATTAGGCCTAACATGAGCCTCATTTATTTTCAAGGGGTCTACTCTAGGTATGATTAAGTCTGGATCCAAGCAACTGTATTTATTAAATTGTTTCATTGTGTAGTGTTTTAAAATTTTATTTTAATTCTGTGTGCATGTTTTGTTTGTATTTTGGGCAATTAATAAGTGCAATCAATCAGTACCCTTTAGCCTTTTGTCATTTGGGCTCTGTTTCAGATAGTGGCATTGCCTAGTCAACCTTTTCAGACCTAGGTGTTACGAGAACATCTGCTGGACAGCATGGGGTAATCTCGCAGGGGATTTCTGAGAACAAACTGAACAAGAAAATTGATTTAAAATCCAATTTTCATATGTACTATGAAGTGCATGTGAAAGATGCCCTGTGGCTTGTTCACAAAAGCTCATGAGGACATATAAGGACACAAAAGTCTTATGTTGAACCAAATAAGATCTTCATAAATGATGTCTCTGACTTGCAATTCACACTATTACTCTCCTCTGAGAATTTTTTTTTACAGAGGGAAGCACATACTTATCCCTCATTTTTTTGGCCACACCCTAATCTGCCTGTGAAATCTCCTGCAACACCATGGGTCCTTCTACTCATTTATTACTGTTTCTGATAATTTTATATTTGGAAAAAGAGCTTTGTGATTGTCACGTTTTTATAATGTAAAGGGGTCTCCAAATCTTTTGCGCAATATATTGTTGAGGGAGAACTCTCTTTTGGAGGCTGAAATAAACTTATTGGCTAATCCTGCAGTCAGGAGTAGTAGTAGTTTTTTTTTAGGGTTACTTAGAAATGAGAAGATTAATAAATAAACTAATTCACTTCTACTGATCTATGGATGATCTGAAGCACTTATGATAATGTATTAGGAACATCAAAAATGTCCAACAAAATGAACATTTTTGCATTTCTGATTTGATTCCATCTGAAATAAAAATGAAATTGAAAAATCTTTGATATGCAACTTCTGATCTGCATTGGTTGCCCAGTTCACTCTTTATATAAACTTGTGGTTTGCAGAAATCATTATTAATCATTTTGAGCGAGGGAGGGGGAGTTTTGCCTATTAACAGAGTAGAAATTCATTTAACTTGCAGTGTGCATCATTTAAAGTACAATTTGTTCTACTTTTAAAGCTCTGTGCCCTGGACTTTTTCAACTCTTTGCCTTATTAACTATATTCATATTTAAATACCTCAGTTTAGATGAGAAAATAATTACAATGACTAGGGGCAAATGAGATGTTATTGCAATAATGAAATCCAAAATGAAATCTAAATAGTTGAGAGCTGTTGTTATCTCACCTAGTTAATAACAAATACCATTACAACTGGTCATGCTATTTTTTTCCCCACTTGGATAACAATAATGAAGAAAGCCAAGCAAGTCTGGGGGAAAGTATTTGCTTCTGTGTCTTTTTTCTTTCTTTTTTGCCATCCCTGTGCATTAGTTGTTGTTGTAAATGTGCATTTGAGTATATTTATGTCTCATAGAAAGAACAGGAAACAATGACATCAGATATGTGGGTGGGTGTAGTAGGGGATAGTTTGTTAATATTGAGAACAATACAGTGAAAGTTAAGCACTATCAAAGTCATGGGTTTCAATTGGAAGAGAGCTCTGCTTGTAACTTAAAGGTGCTGAACTTTGGCTGGATCATCCCTTGTTCTCCACTTGGTAAAAGTCTATTACTTTAATAGCATGGATTTGCCTCAAAGGAAGCTTCTCATAGAGTCAATGTTTACAAAACATGATAAATCATTTCACAGCTAGGGTTACAATTGCAGAAGTGCAGGTGGTATATTAGCCACATGCAGTGCAATTTATACTGTTTTGACTAATAGGCAATCTGGAAGCCATAGGAAGGGGAACATAATTCGTCAGAATCCCCTAGTTGTACAATGCAAAAGGCAAGACTGAGACATTAGGCTGAACTTGACTTGGGGCCAGAATCCAGTTGCTGCTTTTTTTTTTTTCCTTTTTTTTTGTCATTTGACATTGTGGCTCAAAAAGAAGAAAAGGAGAAGGAGAAAGGCCCAAGCCTTGTGCAGAAGACTTTCTGTTGTATTCTCATTTTTTTAGCAGTTTGCAAAACAACACACATGCCAAGGAGAAGGCAACAGGCAAAATATGTCAAGCGTTATTTGGAGAAATCTTTAAAGCTTTACAAGCTCTTCAGGCACCATTGAGAAAGGAGCTAAACTTGTGACTGCACATGAGCAACGCTTGAGTGTACACAGCATTTTCAGGAAATATCAAAAGATTGCAGACCCTTCTGCTGGTTCTTTGTTGTTGTTGTTTTTGCAACAGAATGATTCGATTCTTCAGAGTGAATTAAATTGACAGACAAGCCAAACAGAACTTGACACATTCAGATATATCATTAACACAATATGGATAGTGCCTCATTTTTGCATCTTAAAGGTGCGGTCCTGTGCATGCTTAGCCAGAAAAAAACATGGCTGGCTGGAGGGATGCTGGGAGTTGTAGGACTTTTTTCTGTCTAAACATGCACAGGGATGCGTCCTCAGTGTCTAATTAGCAGCGTGTCTAATTTTGCTTTTAAAGGTCACACATAAAGTTTACTTGGAAGTAAGTCACTCCCCCCCACTCCAGCTAAATATAGTTCTAAGCAAGTATGCATTGTAGAGCATGACTGTTTTGGAGGTCTGAGACTATTAAGGAGAAGAAGTTAAAGATAGGAGGTAGTCACTGCAAACCAGTAAAGTTCTTTGTCATTTATTGGATTTTCAAGGTAGGTCACTTAAAGTCTGCTCTCTAATACATTATCACACAGAACTGATATTTTAGCTTTGAGCCAAAGTTAATTATAAGCCTGAAGAAAAGTTGTTCACCTTCAAATAGGCTGAAGAATTAAATTGGATCATGTATCAAGAACTGGATCTTGGTCCAAATCCAGGTCTGAAGCAGGTCGGTTCTACACCTCGTTGCAGCTTACAACTACTGAAAGGTGTACTTGATTGCATAAGGCTGTGCTGTATCAAAAGCTGTGATTTAGGAAACTGCTTTTTCATTGAATTGAAATGATATCATTTCTCAAATGGTGTCTGTCTTACATACTATATTACAGGAAAGTTCTCCAAGTAGTTTTGTGCAACAAAAGTAAACACAATGGCAATTCATTATCGTTATTCTTGAATGCAGAAATAATTGCAGTTGGTGGGATCCAGAGTAATGCGAGTGGATACCCCAGGACTTTGCTACCTTGTCCTCCCCAATACAGTCCCCTGCATATCCTGTCAGAGGATACTTTGCAACAATTTGGGATGTAGCTCAAAGGGGCTGACTGTATTAGGAAAGAGAATCAGTGAAAGTCAGGCAAAGGTACCTAATCTTTGATTTTGTTTAAATCTAGAAACAGAGATAGAAGAATTTGTCACAATCCATACATTATGTCATAATACAGACAAAGGCCTAATTCAATTATTATTTCAGAATGAATCTGCTTATAGGAAAATTCAGGAGCCTCTATGATTGTGGGAAGTCAGCATTGGTTGGTGCATCAAGAAGGGATTAAGCTGTATCTATAACTGTGGGATAGCTCTTTAAAGTTTCTTTCTTTTTCTAATTTGACAGCACAGCTGTTGTTAATGATTATTACTAGGCTGGCTGGCCATATATACACCGAGTTTCTTTCGAGATTCCTTACCCTATGGCTTCTTGGTTATATTGTATGCTACAGTTGAGGTTTGACTGAAATTGAAATGTGTTAGTGTAAGTAGTTTTTACTTGTTTTTCTGTATGTGAATGTAAACACTAAAATAGTAATGTTACAATTGGAATTTTTATTATGTATTTTAGTGTGTATATTATGACTTTACAAGAGAATGATATAAAGCAATCAGCCCCATTTGATAAAACTTTCACCCGTGGTAGCCTCACCCCATTGACATTGTCCTGTAACATCTCTGATCCCATCATCTGTTCGACGTGATGGCCCAACCAAGGGAATATGGGATAAGGCAGCTGGCTGAAATAGGTCTGGGCCATAACAGGTTCAGCACCCTGGACAGAACAACAGATTCAGACCCAAGAGCTGTGGGCTCAGTTTCAGGACTTTGGAAAGCAACCATGGAGTTAAGGAAAAGACAAGTTACCCCAGCAGTAGCCTAGGAAGTAACTGACAGTGTTTTACTGCCAGACCAGGGAAATCCTTTTAGGAGCTCCATGTCTTCAAGTACTGCATCTGACTTAAACATAAGAGTGGGAATGCCTCGCTTCCTTTTATCACCAAACAGCAGCCAGTGGGTTTGCCTAGTGAGCTACCTCACCAGTTGCCGTTAGAGATGAGTGCTCTGTGAGCACATCAGTGGATCATGCCTTGAGTAGTGTGTGAATAATCCCAGTTTTCCTCTTAGAGGTAAACAAAACTTGCAAAACTTAATAATTTGAACAAAGAGTATGTGGGATGTATTTTATAAATAGTTTATACAAGCATCTAAAAATAAAATAAAAATGTGTCCAGGTAATATGAATAAATGACATTATACTGTTGGTGTGTTGTAGTACTTGCTCAATATTTTAAAATCTACTGCTAGTTCTAGCTAAGAGTTGTCTTGCATTCAAAAAGAAGAAGTTTTTCAATCATGAAAGTTTCTTCCAACTGGAATTGTAGTCAGAGCAGACCTTAAAGTTTAAAGAACTGAAGAGCCTCATAAAGTCTAAGATACATTTTACAATGGCCTCTAAAAAACTGAAAGGATTGTAGAATATCCAATGAAAAGTATGTGTTGGCAGCATATTGTGTTTAGGCATTATTCTACCACTTGGCAAAACTCAACAGTTCTCAGTATTTAAATGTTATTGGCACGGTTATATCCATATTAGTGAAATACTTTAGTGCTGACTGAAAGTGGTTTAAAATGACTGCATCATGATGTGGTTTTGTAATAATGTAAATTTGGCTAATATAGCTGCAATAGTCAGGGGGGAAAGTAGTATAGTAAAAAGTATAATAAATCATTGCACTTTAATCACTACAGTAAGTTAGCATGTTGTTGTTTTTTGCCAAAATAATAATTTCACTGCTGCTGCAAGCTTAAAAAAAATAGGGTAGTTAAGATTCTCCAGTGGCGTCTATTGAGGATTGTGCGAGATTATTAAAAATGTATTAAAACTTACATATAGAACTGTGGGTTGTGGGCAATAAAAATAATCATGTTGAATATAATGTCAAACCAAACAGTAATTCAACATGTTTTGCTGCAATAAAAAGACTTGCATGACTGCAGGATTGCAGATTTAACAGACTTATTTCAGATATCACTTAATGGCTAGTATCTCAACTATGCACAACACCTTCTTCTTCTAATGAGCAGTGACACATGTAGATGTCCCCATGGCACCACTAGGATGAGAAAGTATTCACCACAGGGAATCCGGGCTGTGCTTCTGGCACCTTAATTGTGCTGGTATAGTAATTATACATCTTGTTTAAGCACAAGTATTCTTGCAGTACGTTTTCTTTGCTGGCAATTATTTCAGTGCATTGTTTTTTTTAAAAATAATAATAATGATCATCATAATAACAAAGCTTTCTGCATATCTTTCTAATCAGTCAATTACCAGAGAACAAATGTAAACCAGCCTGCAGGTTAGAGTACTGTGGGAAGTCTACTTTATAGACAGAGGTGAGGAGAAGCTAATGAATAGAGCTTGAGGGGCATTGCTCCTTTGGGGGGATTTAGTGTGATGAGAGTTAGCGTATGTGTTTTTATATGGTGGAAGAGTTTTAACATGTTAATTCTGTAATGATAGAAACAAGATATGGAACATGATATGGAGCTCATTTGAGTCCTCTATTTCTCCCCCGCGCCCCGCCCTGCCAATTCTCTACAAAATTCTTTGCTAATTCAGATGGCAAACATTCTCCGAATGTCATCTGGGAGTGCAAATATTTATTTGATTTTCAGCATCTGCATTTAACATCAAAATATTTTTTAATGCCAGTCATTCCTAATACATAATAGTCAGTACTGAACAATATTTCACTGCTGACATGCAGTAGCAGTCTGAACTGCTGCTCCCTAAGATTGGCTCAGATCATGCCCAGATCTTTGTGAGCTACTGCTCATGAGCAAGCTCACTCCAGGGCTTTCCCTCATTGTGTCCAGGGGTGATTGTCCCCTAAGAAGCTATTTTGTAACTATGGGTCAAGGTCAGGAAGACTTTACCTATTGTCACAAGCCAGTAGTTCCTTCTCATATATTCACAGAACTATTAGCCTCACATTTATTTCCCTAAATACTGGGAAGTGTTCTGATGCAGTGGACTGGCAGAATATGTTGTTTATCGGAGCCAGGCTATGCAGCATCACTCCTAACAGTTTTGCTTTTGACAACAGTATTTCAGAAGGAGTGAAGTTATGATGGTCAAGCCAATTCTCTACTTTCTCAGCAGTATGACAAATATGCTTGATCTGTCATTGTTATTGTGAATATTTTGCTTTGCTGTAATTACTGTTCTTCTCCTCTCCCCCTTAATTTGTTTGTCCCCTGTTGTGACTTATGATTGTAAAAATAACTATGGAATGACTGACTGGCATAAGGAAGGTGTAGGCAGTAGATCCACAAGAGAGTTACTCCCAATTGTTCAACAATAGCAACAACATAAAGGCCTCCCCAACCTCACCCCCCCCAGTTAAGAGATCCCAGCTGGAGACAAAGAGTGGTTTTTATGGGTAAAATACTGAAAATAAATTCCTAAACTGAGCATATGCTCAAATGTGCTCTGTTCCCAAATTTTGAGTATGGCCTCATCTACACCAAGCAGGATATAGCACTATGAAAGCAGTATGAAAGTGGAATATAAAAGGAGCCACACTGCTGCTTTATAGTGGTATTGAAGTGCACTGACAACTGTTGGTGCCCATTGACACATACCATATACTGTGTTCATACCACTATATCCTGCTTGGTGTGGCTCCTGACTTTTATAGATCACTTTCATACCGCTTCATAGTGCAATATCCTGCTTGGTGTAGATGAGGCCTATGTCTGTCTCTCTAATTCACTGTTTTGCACCTTGCTCCTATTGGTGGATAACCGGGTTCTACTAAAAAACAAAGTAGGTCCCACAAGCCTGACATCTGCCCCCCACTGCCATAATGAATGCATGTTGCATGGGAAATATGTATAATTGCAGTGGAGGCCTATATTATGTCACTACACTTCAGTCTAGGTGTGGTGCTAAAAGCTACTGCAGCACTTTATTAATTCCACAGATAACATGTGGACACCAGTGAAATATACAGCAGCTCAGCATGAACAAGTGAGTGAAAGCAACCATTTATTCTGATCATGTCAGATGTTATATTGGCATGCCTGAATTCAGTGAGTGCCTTCATATTAAGAGGTCCACACCAGCTCAGTTTTCCTCATTTTCTCCTCTTGGCATGCTGGCATCCACTACCCCATCCACATAATTTGCCTTTAACCCTGCCCCAGTTATGTGCCTCGTTGGCCCCACTACTGTAGCTATGGTTACTGAGGGTAGATGCACAGGGAGAATCACGTAGGGAGCTGGTGGAGGAAGTACTGGCTGATGTTATCTGTCTCCACTGCTCAGTGGCACCCCTTGTGGCTCCTCAAGAATGGCCCTTGATGTTCCTCAATTATACCCCTCTATAAGTTATGTACCTGCTTCGATCACAGCTTATCACACTGATGTTTAGAGAAGTTCAAATCAGTAAAACTCAAGTTTGCCAAAGTTCTTCAGATTTAATCTCAAAGCTTTTTCCTACTCAAGTCTGTTACCAGATTGCGAGCTTTTGTTTTTTCATTTTCGCATGAAAATGCATGCATATTTTCATGTGCATTTTTCCAAATGTAAGCGCAATTGTGCACATCTCTGAGTTTTCTGCATTCTTCTCTCATGGATTCAAGCAAGTTGTGCACATATTTCAAATATATACACTTTTTCATACATACTTTTCACATGTACGCATGCTGTCGAATACATTTGTTGTCCACAAATCACATTGCAAACTTGGAAATGTGTGGGCTTTGACTGCAGATTTAGGATAAAAATCTAAGAGAAACTCACCAATTTAACTCAGCTGTACAATGGATTGAATTAGTAAACCCTTCATAGCTCAAGTTTTGGAAGAAGTCCAAGATTGCCTCCAATCAATCACTATAAATTTTAAATGATTTTTAAAAATAACATTTCAAACAATCAACCTGTGTGCTGGCCCAGATATTCGGATGTACTGGTTTATTTAAAGGAGGAAAAATATCCTGCTTTCTTCATGCACTCTATGTGGCTTACAATTCATTAGGAGCTAAATAAGGCTGATTGCAAATGACGAGCTCCTGCACAACCAGTTAGAAGACATTGCCCAGTTTCCCCCTCTTTTTTCTGCTGTAAGGAAAAAGATGGAAGAAGTGGTAGGAAAACATGGAAGGGTTGTGAGTAAAAGACAATGTAGTTTGGATCCCCTCCCTGTAAAATCCTGTAACTGAGGCAGGGCAATGGTGCAATAAAAGTCTCATCTGGAAGCACCCTAAGTCCCTTCTGGTAGTTTGAAACTTTTCATTTATCATCTCTTGACACTTGTAACATTTCCTTTCAATTATTCTGATGCCAACATCATTTTGCATTTGTTCCAAGTGTTTCCAAAGACCCATGTTCTGTCCAATGTTATGTGAATGTGTTTTGGTTCATTGGGATTAGAAAAGAACATGAGACAGTTCATTGCTATTGCTAACATGTACTCCAACATATGGAATATGTCATTTCATAACGTAAAATGCCTGAAGATGGAGCATGTGAATAGGGTTGATCCATTATACATTGTGTACTTAGACTTCTTAAAAGCTTTTGACACAGCCCGTCCCCAAAGACTCCAAAGCAATAATGAGTTAAAAGAAAAGATCTTCTTGTGGACTGGTAACTGGATAAAGACTAGGAAGTAGTGTAGGAATAAATGGATAGTTCTCACAGTGGCGGGATATAAGAGGTGCCCCCCTTCATTGATCTGTATAGGGTCTTTACTCATTTAACTTGCTCATCAGTGATTTGGAGTTTGAAGTGAGCACCAGTAAGTAGACACCAAATTATTCAACGTGGTAAGGATCTCTCCAAACTGGTCATTAAAAAACCCAAATGCAGTTCACTGTTAATAAATGAAAAGTTGTGCACGTTGGGACAAAAAAAAGCCCCAACTTCATATATACACTGATAGGATTTCAGCTGGCAGTGACTGATCATGAAAGGGATTTTGGAGTGGTAGTGAACAGCTGAGTGAAAACATTGATCCAATATGTGGCTGTTCTGAAAGGGAGAATTCCATGCTAGAAATCATTATAAAATCAATGGTGCAACCACACTTGGAATAATGTGTACAATTCTGGTTCCCCATCTCAAAATGAATAGTGTAGAGCAACTGCAAAAGGTGCAGAAAGGAGCAACCAAAATGATCAGGGGTCTAGAGCAATTCTTTGCTGACAACAGTTTTCAACATTTTTGTTCAGAAAAAAGGTGACAAAGGAGGGCATGATAGAGGTTAATAAAATTATGAATGGTGTGGAGAACATGGATAGAAATACATTTTTATCCATCTCACATAATGCTAGCATTCACAGGTCCTGCAATGAAGCTGAATGGTGGGAAATTCAGGGGAGACAAAATGAAGAGCACATAATTAAACTATGGAATTCACTTCTTTAAGATGTATTGGCAAGAAGCCTAGGTAGCTTTAAACAGGAATGGACAAACGTCATGGAGGAGAAGGCTATCAGTGGTTACTAGTCATGATGGCTATATGCCACTGACAGAATCAGAGGTAGGCTGACTCTCAATACCGGTTACCAGTTGGAGAGGACTATTGTACTCACATCCTTGTTTGTGGGCTTCTCAGGGGCATCTGGTTGGACACTGTGGGGAAAAGAATTCTGGGCTAGATAGGCCTTTAGCTCTTCTCATGTTCTTATGAATTTTGCTGATTGGTTGGGAAGATTGGTAGAGCCTGGATAATTGTTGATATCTCTGGGAGAATTTATATCTGCCATAAATCCAAAGGCTTTGGTTTAACTCATTTGTAGAGTGAGCTGCCCATTTTATCAAATTATTATTGATTGTTGCAGGTGTCTTAAATCTACCACATTGGGCAGTAGCTTATCAATAACAGGGCTGGTCTAGTACCAAGCTCTCTTTAAGTTTATGTTTTTTTCTGCTTGCTTATAATTTATTTGTATCTGTAATGCCTTTAATTTGCAGTTGGCAGGAACGAATGCAGTCAATGTTTGCTTCTCTCTTGAGCAGGTCAAATAGCAGAAAACTGCAAAGTTTTAGGGTTTTTTTTCTGATTATAGCTATGAAAGATGGAAAGGGGGTAGTTGAAAAGATTTTTGTCTTCCTTTTTGTGCACATCTGTGTCCATTATCTTTAGATTCAATAACATACAAAGCATTTATGTTTAGTGGAACAGAATGAAGCAGTGGAACTGACATTTAGCTTCTGGGTAACAGTGGGGTTCTTATCAGAGTTGTTTTTGGTATTGTGAAGACATGGGACAGCTTGGGAAAACAAAGTTGAACCTGTTTGCATCTGGTAAAATATACATAGCATAGCATTAAACATGCAGATAAGTTAATTGTGCACATTTTAATTATGATAATAATCAGAGACATCTCAAAAGATGACAGGATATTATTTACATATTTTAAAGCATGTTACGATCCTGGCATGGAAACAGCTATGTAAATGCTAAAATGAGCTCAACAAGCCTATAGAAGCTCAGCAATTTATGTCATTCCTATTACTATATATCTGCTTTGCTGCTTCACATGTTTATGCATAATATTCCAAGTATTCAGTATCTGAGGCAGTAAGCCTATATTCACCTGGTGCTGGGGTGGGAGGGTGCTGTTGCACCGTGTGCTACTTTGTTAGTCCCTGTTCGTTAGTTGGTTGGCCACTGTGTGAACAGAGTGCTGGACTAGATGGACCCTCGGTCTGATCCAGCATGGCTCTTCTAATGTTCTTAATGTTCCAAATCCAGAGGAATTCAGTTACGTATAAGTATCTTTGAAATTAGTACAGCAAATTAGTAGAAACAACTGAAATCCCATTCATTTCAATAGGAGTCAAGTGAGACTAAGGCAGGATCTACACTAATGTTTTAAAATGGTTTATAGCAGTAGTGACAACTGCTGGGGCCCAGGACACACACCACATACAGTTTTCAAACCATTTTCAAAGTGTCATATCCTGCTTGGTGTAGATCTGGCCTAACTTTCTTGGGGTAGTGTATCCATGTTTACAACTGTACATGTAAGAATACATGTGCAAAGGGAACTGGAACTGGCTTCATCTCTGCTACCAGTACAGTCAGTGATAAACACGCATTTGACATCATAAAAGACGTGAAATAATCTAACTAGAAGATGTGCATGGCTTTCAGAGACCACCAAGCCCTGTTCCAGCTAAAGTTAATCCTGTCTAAATCCCACTGAAACCAACAGAACAATTTAGTTGTAGCAAACAAGACCCATTGCTTTCAGTGGGATTAATTGTACTGGATCTGGAGCTTCTAGTTGCATATGAATATCACCTTTCGCATTCTTGTACTGAAGATGGGCTTGTACATTTTCATTATTAGCTAAGTGTATATATAGTTCAGACCTCATTACATAATCAAAGCTGATGGAATAAGCATAGGTGCATTTTCATTTATTTGAGTCATTTTAGAATGCTGCCGGTTTAACATGAAAAGTTCAAGGACATGCATCCCCAAGGGTGATTGTCTTATGCTTCAGTAATGGAGATTAAATTTGTGGTAGTTAGTCAGCTAGCTGTTTTTCTTACAAGGAAACTAAAATTCATTAAAAACTAATTAGGAATGTATAGGAGGTTAATACTCCATGTTAAGCCTTATTAATGGGAGGTAAGTAATTCATAAAGTATCAGAGGACTGCAAATGGACAGAATTAGAGACTACACTTCCAAAAAAACTACCTTTAAGTGACGTTAAGTGTCTTGCTTAAACCCATACACACAGAAAGACTTATTTGAGTGCTTAAAACCCCAAAAGCAGGATCACGGTGCATAGTAGGCGTTCCTTCTGCAGATATTCACACCATACCTGCAGATGCCTGGGGTGGCTTTACATCATGTATGTGGCATCAGGGGGAAGTGCTATGCACTGTGGGCTTACTTCCCTCTCACATGGGCCCACTCTCCATTCATTTCATAAAGTAAGAAGGGTTTGAATGCCCATATAGGGCTAGAGTTAAAGTGAAGTATGTGGGTTTAACTTATTCAACTGATGATTTTGGATATTACAGGTGAGTGTCCCTTTGTGAACAGTTATAAACGATAGCATAAAAGTTAGGGGGAATCCACACAGTCCTTTGGAACGTTTTAAATTGTATTTTAAAACGTTCCAAATAGGTGCGTTCTAAAACGTCTTAGGCCACATTACTGAGTACTCACATTACAGGAGAAACAGTCTTCTGTCTTTAAAGCGGTGTGTGCGATCACACACTGTTCTGCCCTGTCTTTTCTTCTTTCGTTTTTCAGTGAATTTAGGGCAAGGCATTGTGGGGGTTGTAGTTCAGTTACACACTTCCTTCTTAGTTCCTCTGTCATTCCCTAGTGAGTATAGGGCTAAGAATTGTGGTTGTTGTAGTTCACTGGTCCACTTCCTCTTTCTTCCCCACCAATCAACTGCTCAGCATTTGGGCACCAGTAAAGGAAGCACTGCCCCCATGAATCAGAAACGGTAAGGAAGGACACATTATTTTACTTAAAACGATTTATTAAAAGTGAAACCGTTGTATATAACTGAAGGGAGTTTTAAAAAACCTCATATATACAACGTTATAGGGAGTGCGTCATGTAGTCCAAAGAGTTTTCATAACCCTTATAAAACGTCAAAAACCTCGTGTGTAGATCCGCCCTTATATTCATCATGATTAAACTTCAGGGTTCATTAAAGGTTCTTTTAAAAAAGCTTCTTTTAGTGAAGATCAGAGTAACTGCAAGCCTTCATCCTTTGATACATGTGAAAGGTCCATGGATATCAACAAGATGTTTGTGTATGTTGCTGGAATCTGGATTGTAGCCTTCATCAATAAATCACATCATTCCAATTGCTTTTCACTGCAACAGGGACTTAGCTATCTAACGATCAAATAAATAATGTGGCAAAATTATTCTTGCTGATTTTTATGAAACATTTTCCCTACAAAAAGAAGAAAAACACTCTCATAAGGCATAGGCTCATTCATTTTTTTATCCCCCTTGAATTTACAAGTAACGGCATTTTGTAATTTTATACATTTTATATGACTCTTAGGTTATGACTGCACTGAATTAATGAGGTTTTTAAATTTATTTTCGGAGTGCGGGGCTATGAAGGAACAGAACTGTCTTATATATTTTTTAAATAGTTTGGATATTATGTGGTTAATTTCTTTTCTGTGTGTGCTGAACCAAAATATCAAAAGTTCAGGAAGCCAAAGGTGGCCTCAGTGCCATCAGTTCTGCAGAGCAAGCAAGAGAACAGGTGCTTGAAAAGGGCTTTTGTTTTTACTGGGGGCACAAAAAAGTCTCAACAGAAAGAAATGTGTGTTTGAAGTTTATAAGAAGCATGATTTTGCATTAACTCCTGGAAAATAAGTCAGAAGGGCAAGGACTCAATTTCAGATAAAGGTGAGCTTTCATGATTGGTCAGGCTAGCTTGAATATATAAAAACATGAGGCCAAAAAGAGAGTTGGTAGGATGGGGCAGGGGGGATTGCTGGGAAGAATTTGGATAAAATAGGAGCAGTCTAGTTAAAATTAGTTGGATGTATTTAATTCTGGTTATTTTCTTACCCCCTTGCTCTTATGGTTTGTTTTGTGTCTGTGTGGTAACCATTCAGATGTTCAACTTTCCCCACTCATCATCATCATAAATAATATTTTTAGTAAACATTTACAATGCCATTGCTTACACTTTGCGGTCTTATTTATTATTGGACCAGCTGATATGCCCAGCATTGCTTGGGTCCGTGAATAATGTTTATGGCATTTATTTGATAAATAATAAATTTCTCTGCAACTTATTCATCTTTAGGTTGGTTGGTGTTTTTTAGTTTGGTTGAGTTAGTAAACTGTTTTGTTAGAATCAATGGAAAACTGTGTTAATAAGAACTGTACTTTAAATTAGAGCTTTGTGATAAACAACATTTTTTGTTTTACATGAAATGCCTACACCTCCCATCATGCTTTGGCTGGAGGAGCCTTCTAAACTTCAAAAACAATCAGGACACACAACACCCTTTCTACCCGCTAAAAAAGATGCAAACCTAAAAATATGTTTTCAAACTATACCTGACATTGCCCAGGTGCCTGAATAACATATAGTAGGGAAGCACATCTCAGTGGACGCAAAGAACTGTTGTATGCATGTGCTCTGAAGTTGTTATTATGAAAACAGGAAAGCAGCCTGAACACAGAATACTTTATTGGCATAATTTACTGTATAATATCTACATTTAACAGATTTTGGCAGAGAGCCAGAATGGTGACTTGGCCCTTTTATCTGACATAAAATACTTAAAATCCAAAATTTCATGTTTTTAGATTTTTCTGGTACATTGAACAGCCAGACCTATCAGTGTGCCACATTTCAAGTTTCTACCCGGTGTTACTCAGGCCCCCTAAAATATATCTCTGCAAGGTAATCATCTTAAAGTAGTAGGCCCATGCTAGGCCTGTGAGTTAACCTTTAAACAAATTAAATTCATTTCTTTTTTTCCTCTCTCACTCTCATGACAACCCTGCAAGGTAGGGCAGTCCTAGGCCACTCATCTCTGAACTCACAATGGCCACCAAAGGCCAATAAGTCTGGCCTCCCACCCAAGGCATGCTGGGAGTTGTAGGCGTAAACCTAGATTTTTATTAAATTCTTTAAAAAAACTTAAAACCCCAAAAATCATGTTTTTGGATTTTTCTGGTGCATTGTACAGCCAAACCTATCACAGTGTAAAATGTCAAGTTTCTAACTTATCTGGAAGTGGGTAAATATTTCTGGACATATGTGATGTACACATACTTTCTGCTTTATAGGTAGAGATTATCCATCCCATGCATAGAAGTGAAGCCCAGAGGGGTTTAAGACTATTTGGTGGAAGCAGCTAGGAAAAATAAATAGTTCCACCTGGTGTTAGCAGAAGGTTATGACTAAGGGAAAGGCAAAAGCAAAAGAGAGGGGAGGTCTCTATTTGGCCTAATCTCCCTTCCACACACGGATCAGAACATTAGCAATCCTAGTATGACATGGATGTCATAACTTATACAAAAACCTGCATTTTGCCGTGACACACGGGAATCTCTTCAGAAGTCCCAAACCTTTCTTCTTCCTGGGAGAAAAGCAGTTGTGGGAGATTTTGATCAGAAAAACAGGCTGCCCTTGCTTCTTAACTGATCAGACCCAGAGCCACCACTGATGTATTTCAAGTTTAAAAAAAGAAGCCTACTAAAATGTTTACATACAAAACTATGGTGCAAATGCAACCACACTTGAAATATGAGGACAGTTCAAAATGGATGTTATAGAGCTTCAAAAAGGCAAACGACTTTAATTTTAAAAAAGTGCATAATGACTTAAAAGTGATTTGAGTTTTAAACAATTATGCATGATGTGGAGAAAGTGGATAGAGAGAATTCCCCCCCCCCCTCTCTTTATAACACTAGAACACAGGGCCGTCAAATGAATCTTATTGGTGAGAGATTCAGGACAGCTAAAAATAAGTACTTCTGCACAGAGTGCATAGTAAACTTGTGGAATTCACTGCTACAAAATGTGATGACTGCCTCCATTTTAGATTCCTTAAATGGGAGAATAGACAGATTAATGGAGGATAAGGCTACCAATAGCTACTAGTCATGATGGCTATATGCTACCTTCAGGTTCAGAGGCAGCAGGGGAAAAACAGCAGGAGAGGGCTATTGTCTTCAGGGCCTGCTTGTGGACTTCCCAGATACATCTGGCTGGCAACTGTGGGAAACAGGATGGTGGACTAGATAGAATATGGATCTGATCCATCAGGGCATAGGAGACTGTTCACACATCTCACATGTCTTATGCAGTTTGGCTTTCAGTCACAACCTCCTGTAATTGGGTTTATTTGTGGGTAGTTTTGCCTATACTCTGTATCAAGCTTTAATTACACCAAGAATGTAATTTTTTTTAAGGTTGGCATCAAAAACATCATGTAACCAGTTCAGATATTTGTGGAAACTGCTAGAGAAAAGGTGTAGCAATTAAATCAAAAGCAGAATAAAACATTCCTAGATGTACTCACTGTCACTCTGACTTCACATTCATTCAGATGAATAAAATGAAAAACTAAAATACTTTACAAGGTCAGAATTTCATTAGTTTGCCTTTAGGCATTGATATTTACATTAAGAGTTGTCCCATGCACATTTTAGAAGGGTGGCAAGAGGGGAGCAGGGAACTAGTTGCCAATGGGGAGAACCAATGGAGGGGATATTTCCATTCAAAGGAATTAACCGTAATGGGCTTCACTGAAGAAATTAGTTTAAGGCAGTTATTTGAATCAAGAGAAAGTGAAATGACTTGACAAGTTAAACACATAAGAAATAACAGCATCTTACATTTTAAAGTGCTTTCTATCCCAAAGGAGCTCTAAGTGCTTTACAAACTGCAGAGATGGATTATTTCATGCACCACTGAAATTCAGCTACCTTTCTAGTTAGAACACAGGCTCTGTTTAACAGAGCACAGCAACATGACACAATAGCATTGAAGCAGAATTCTAAATGGTACCTGGATGCCTCTCCTTTTAGTCTCTGCAGTTAAACTCTGGGCATGAAAAGGAACTAAACATGTGCAGGTCCTCAGGTGGGAGCTAGTCTTGTGGGCTAGTTGGCTGCAAACAGAAGTAGCTGGAATTAGTTACAACGCTCCCATTTTGCCGCTTTCCTTGGTCAACATCTTCAGAGCTGAGAATATATCCTATGTCATTTGACTGGGCAAATAAGATTTGGTCAACTGACCAAGGTCAAATATGAGTCAAGTAATTTAAAAGCATTAATTAACTTGACTAAGACAACATTTTATTGCTGGTTAGAACAGCAATTTATTGCTGCTCATAACATGTTATTATCATTCATTAGTTTTCGCTATTAGAACAACAACTCTAACCATCAACAGATTTTATATTAGAAAAACCAACTGGTTAACTGTTGTTGTGAAACCATGATGTGTGTGTGTGTGTGTGTGTATTTGTCAGGAATTATAATTTTTAACAATGGTAGGTATGATTTCCATATATGGAAGCCATTCATTGAACAGTTCGGCTTTTATCCTACAAATACTTGTTTTAAAAAGAATAAAAAATGAAAACAGAAATAAAGTAAAACCACAGGAAAAATTAAAGCCAGTTTTGAAAACCATTTGTACTAAGTAGGCAGTGGAGCAATGAGACACGGTGGTAACACCCAGCATTGTAGGGCTAATGCCAGATCCTGGAGATTCCACCAGGGCTGAGGGCATCACATTTATTTATTTATTTATTTATTTAACATAGATTTATGTATTAATTGGTCAGTGTTCAGCACAGGGGCACTGAGTGAAGCAGCTACAGCAACAGTCACTCTTATTACCCGAAATCTAATTATACTCGTTTACACTTCAATTCTCTGCTCTGATCTTTTCTGCAAAATCTCTACATATTGCAGTGCCCTTAAGTATTTATTTATGCATCAGTTGTATATAGTTCTGCGGCATGAAGGAGAGACTTTTGACTCTAAGGCTTAGAATATCTGGTGTAATGTGTGGGGTATGAATCAAATAATGTGCCTGATACATTGAAGAATGCCCTTTTGTAGCTGCATTTTTTATAAGTTTAATGAATAATATTTGTTTAGCAATAGAAATAATTTCAGAAACATACTGTACAACATACATAAATCGAGCATTTTAAACAAAATATTGTAGTATAATATTTGAGATGAGTTGAAGACCAAATTAGTACATCTGCACGGTTTATGAATGTTTTCAAAAATGCATAATAATATCCATAATGCATTAGCTATGTTCTTTTGCACTCTAAGCAGAACTATATGCAATTTTAATAAGTATATTCTTGATATGTATAGTTATACTGGTAAAGCTATTCATTATTTATTGCTATTAAATTATTGGTCTTTGTTTTACAAGGATATTAAAAATGTATGTGATACTGAGAAGGGAATAGTTAAGAAAAAGCAATACAATGTTAACATTTTACCTAAGATTCTATTATATTTGATAATAGGGATGCAAAAGAATTTTGTTTCTGTTTGTTTAACTCCAGAATTTGCCCAGTTGAACCTCCAACATGAATGTGAACACATTTGGGGGACAAAGCTTGCATATTCCTGAGCATGTAATCGTATTCACAAAATGCATACTTTAGGAAAATGTGCATTTTAAATATGCACATTTTGAAAAAAAAAAAGAGCATTTTCACACTTTCGTCAATGGAGAGTGAAGTACACAATTGGGTACAGCTTCTAAAACAAATGCACCTAAATGTACACATGTTCCAGTTGAACAAGAACAATAAAAGCTCACAGTTGGGAAAGGAACAAGTAAGGCAGACTGAGGTTCAAGGTAAAACTTGGAGAACCTTGACAAGCGTGACTCTCACTGCTTCTTCCATCCTTATTGGATAACTTTTTACCAGCTATGATACATCTCCAAGGTCATTTGTACTGGTGTAGTTTCACAACATTTCCCCAAAGGTTAAGACCCAATTTAGACATTGTCCCCGTTCAGAAGACACCTTAAACCACAGCTTTAACCATGGTGGTCAAGCCAGAAAGCTGGGCATTGTTCAGAAGACACCTTAATCTATGGCTTTAACCACAGTGACTAAGGCAAAAGCCTTAAAGCCATGGTTTAAGGTGTCCTCTGAATACAGACTGGCTTTTTGCTTAACCACCATGGTTATAGCCATAGTTTAAGGTGTCATCTGAACGGGACCAATATCTGAACATCATGGTGGACTGGGAGGAAGTGTATCCTACACTGAATAGTGTCAGCAGTGACCTGACACAGTTGGCAGCACCACACTTAATGTCCATGTGTAATGTATGCTAAATTAACAGTGGAATGGGAGGAATATTGGGAACTTCTGGGGATGGGAGGAAAATTCCTACTTCATACTTTGAGCAATGTTCCACCCATACTCTCTCACTCACACCTACACACCCACACCCATACCACTATACATGATCAGTGTAAAGTGTTAGGTTCTGTGCACAAGTTCATCTTTAAAACTAGGATGATAATTTTGTGTGACAAGGAAAATTGCAAGTATGAGCTGAAACCTTTGGGAAATAATGTCATATCATGTGGGACTGCCATTTAATCGTTCCTAAAGGTGAGGCAGAATAAATTCAGATGCTGTTTTTTCTTAGATAAGCACAATGTGTATAATAATTTCAGGAACATTGTTAGAGGTTTGGAGCAGGGCAGGAGGAACTTCATGGAGCATACTAATCCAGTGAGGCATACAGGAAGGAAGGAAGGAAGGAAGGAAGGAAGGAAACTCTCTCAAGCTTCTTGTCAAATATAATGTTCGGCAATTCATAAGGGAGTTTCCCATCCCTTTTCCTCCAAAATTTTCTAAGGGGGCTGGGGGATTCTCTGTTTATTTATTTATTTATTTATTACATTTGTATACCTCCCCATAGCCGAAGCTCTCTGGGCGGTTTACATAGGATTAAAAACAATTAAAAACAATATACAAAAATTAAAACAGCAAAAACATACAACATACACACAATCTGTACATTTAAAAACCACTTCAACACTTCAAAACGCTACAAAAACCACAACAAAACAAAACAAACCCAGGCTCCTCAGATATTGCCAAATGCCTGAGAGAAGAGAAAAGTCTTGACCTGGCGCCGAAAAGATAACAATGTTGGCGCCAGGCAGGCCTTGTCGGGGAGATCGTTCCACAATTGGGGAGCCACCACAGAGAAGGCCCTCTCTCTTGTTGCTGACCTCCGAGCTTCCCTCGGAGGAGGCACTCGGAGGAGGGCCTTAGATGTTGTACGTAGTGTTCGGGTAGGTTCATGTCGGGAAAGGCGTTCCATCAGGTATTGTGGTCCCAAGCCGTGTAAGGCTTTATAGGTTAAAACCAGCACCTTGAACCGGCTCGGAAACATACAGGCAGCCAATGCAAGCGAGCCAAAGTAGGTCTAATATGTTCGAACCTACTGGATCCAGTTATCAATCTGGCCGCTGCATTTTGCACAAGCTGCAGCTTCCGAACCACCTTCAAAGGCAGCCCCACGTAGAGTGCATTGCAGTAATCTAACTTGGAGGTTACCAGAGCATGGACAACTGAAGCCAGGTTATCCCTGTCCAGATAGGGACATAGCTGGGCCACCAACCGAAGTTGGTAGAAGGCACTCCGTGCCACTGAGGCCACCTGCGCCTCAAGTGACAGAGATGGTTCTAGGAGAACCCCCAAGCTACGAACCCGCTCCTTCAAGGGGAGTGCAACCCCATCCAGAACAGGTTGAACACCCTCCATCCGGTCAGCGGAACCACCCACTAACAGCGTCTCAGTCTTGTCTGGATTGAGTTTCAGTTTATTAGCCCTCATCCAGTCCATTGTCGCAGCCAGGCACTGGTTGAGCACATCCACAGCTCACCTGATGAAGATGAAAAGGAGAAATAGAGCTGCGTGTCATAAGCGTACTGATGACAACGCACTCCAAAACTCCGGATGACTGCACTCAACGGTTTCATGTAGATGTTGAACAGCATGGGGGACAAAACTGACCCCTGCGGAACCCCATACTGGAGAATCCACGGGGCCGAGCAATGTTCCCCAAGCACCACCTTCTGGAGCCAACCCCCCAAGTAGGAGCGGAACCACTGCAATGCAGTGCCTCCCACTCCCAACTCAGCCAGTCGTCCCAGAAGGATACCATGGTCGATGGTATCGAAAGCCGCTGAGAGATCAAGGAGAATCAACAGAGTCACACTCCCCCTGTCTTTCTCCTGACATAGGTCATCATACAGGGTGACCAAGGCTGTTTCCGTACCAAAACCAGGCCTGAAACCCAACTGAAATGGATCCAGATAATCAGTCTCATCCAAGAGTGCCTGGAGTTGGCTCGCAACCACCCGCTCCAGGACCTTGCCCAGGAATGGAACATTTGCTACTGGTCTGTAGTTATTAAGATTTTCAGGGTCCAGGGAAGATTTCTTTAGGAGTGGTCTCACTGCCGCCTCTTTCAGGAGGCCTGGGACCACTCCCTCTTGCAAAGAGGCATTAATCACTTCCCTGGCCCAGCCAGTTGTTCCATCCCTGCTAGCTTTTATTAGCCAAGAGGGGCAAGGATCCAATATGGAAGTGGTTGCACGAACCTGTCCAAGCACCTTGTCAACATCCTCGAGCTGCACCAACTGAAACTCATCCAAGAAAACAGGACAAGCCTGTGCTCTGGATACCTCACTAGATTCACCTGCTATAACACTGGAGTCTAAGTCCTGACGGTTGCCAGAGATTTTATTCTGGAAGTGCCCAGCAAATGTATTACAGCAGGCCTCAGATGGTTCTACCATGTCCTTGGGGCCAGCATGTAAAAGCCCCCAGACAACTCTGAAAAGCTCTGCTGGGCGGCAGGTTGATGATTGAATAGTGGCAGCAAAGTATGGTTTTTTTGCTGCCCTCACTGCCCCTGAATACAGCTTACCATAAGCACTTACCAGTGTTTGATTGCATCCATCAGGAGTTCGTCTCCATCTGCCCTCAAGCCGTCTCCTGTTTTGTTTCATCACTCTCAGCTCCGGGGTATACCACGGAGCCGTTCGGCTAGGCATGTGTGAGAAATATGCTCTATCATTTATTTATTTTTTACAGGTTTATCCAATTTGCATGGCCATACATTTCTAAGCTTGAGGTGCGTTCTGCAAAAGAAATAAGGGTGGGGAAAAAATGTTTGACAGCATGCACCCATTTTTAAAAGGCACCAAGACAAATGAGTAAACTTCAAAAATGTGCTCAGACTTTAGTCAATGTGTGCATGCATTCATTGTAAAGTGCACACAAACATTCACACAAATTTTTGTATGGATGTTTATTTTATTTTATAGCAACCTTGTGCAGAAAAGGAATGAAATTATTATCAAGATGTGTCAACCCCTTTTCAAGTGCTGGAGCCTGGAATGCCCATTCCAATTCAAACTTCTGAACTTCTCTCCCTCAGCATAGGCTGCTGATGCTCCCAGCTACTAATTGTTTTATCAGCTTTTCCTGCTCCGTCCCATTACTTACATTGCAAGAATGGATGCCTAGTAATAAAGGACTATGTAGTATGCATTTTCCCATGAGTTATTTTGAGTTTCCTACACCTACTTCTACACACACACACACACACACACACACACACACACTTCCCTTGAACGTTTATTTTTCCATAAGGTCCTGGCTGGACCTTACTAAGAAATGTTCCAGCTACGCATGAATCTTCACATGCTATGGCCAGTGGTGTGATCTTGGAGAAAACTTTGGCACAATGCTAATTTTTCTGCATGTTTACAAAGCATGCAGTTCTGTTTAATCCTGAACTGAGTTTTTCCCAAGAAGTGCCTTAACATCATGAATGTCATCAGATGGGGGAAAATCGTGTTTCCTACCATTGCTTTGGCCTCCTGCTGCAGTCTCACAATAGCGGTGAACAGCTTCCTCTTTCTTCACACAGTGAAAGAAGGACCTGCAAAAAACCGTGTGTGGGCAGTAACAAGCGTGTGATAAAATGCTCGTCTGATGACGCTCTATGTCCGCAAACAATGTGACAAGTTCAGAAACAGGACAGTTTGTGCATGGATTAGGAGTCTTGCTGTAGGAAGACTTTCTGTGGATGGTAAAGAGTATATGTCTTCATGCACTGTTGTGAGGCTGTATCCAAAGGTGGTTTCCCCTAGTGGAAAATGGTTCTGCTCATGTAAAGCAGGGCAACCAATTTTCACTGATCCCACCTACCCACTGCAAACTTCTGCTCTGTTGCAGTCCATACAGTTCTGGAGAGGACTCCGGCCATTGTGAACAGTTTTTAGATGGGGTGGAGTGGGGGCTGAAGTGGACAGGGGGGTGCAAAAATTGAGTAACCTGCAGAAGCTCTATCCACAAACAGAAAGACACCTTTGGATGTAACCCATTTATTGTAATGACTATTAGCTTTCTACAATTTCCTAGGAATATATATGAATGAATCTTCATTGACAACTTTTTGGTAGATATTTACATCAGCCAGTCTGAATTGTTCTCTGCCAACATTTATTTATTGCTTTTGCAGACAACAGATCAAGTTTGTGGTGCAGTAAATAAACACTCTGTTACATTAATAAGATTACAGTTTATGAGCTTGATATAATTAATCAGCTAAGGGGGATTTGGTGTAGGTCCATGGGAATAAAAAAAAATGTAGTGATTTAAGCTGGCTTTTAAATTTTAAACAGTGACACTTTGCTTTCTACTTTAAATGGCTATACTTCATCATTTTCATTCAGGGTCCACAATGAAGGTGTCATTGGGCGGTCACAAGCACCCATTTTATCACCCATTTTGTCAAAACAATCTATCCATAATATGTAGTAAATATATATCTATACAGCCATTTGATGGAACTATACAAAATGCCAAGATAGTTTGGTAATCTGTATGGCCTTTCTATGTGTCCCCATATTATATAGTTTATTGCTCTATATAGATTTAAACACCTGCATACATGTTAAAGCATACCTGACAGATGGCTGAATGCCTCTAGTGTGGGAGAGCCCACTACCTCCCTAGGTAATTGGTTCTATTGCCCTATTGCACAGCATTGACAGACTCTGCTAAAAAAGAAAAATGGCTAGTTTGGCCACCCCCCACCCCCCCAACCCTGTTAGCACAGATGAAAGCTAAGAAGCATTTAGATTTTTAATTTGGGTAATATTGATTTTTCTTAGAAGGAAAGAGGAAAGGCAACAAACCAACAGGGCATTTCTATCACCCTAAAAAGTGTCTTTCTCATTTCAAAGCTTCCACATTGTCATTTCATTTTAGAAGTGCCAAAACATCCTGAACTTCAGTTATCTAATTTTTTTTGCGTGGAGTGACATGTTTCTGCAATACTTTAATAATACTAGATGGGAAATGTAATGATATAGATTCCACACTCTGAATGTTTGCAGATGAAACAATATATCTGTCCTGAGAGCACCATAATCTGATTCTTATTCCCCCACTCCCATCCCCACCCCCCAAAATCAGTGTAAAACTATGGGATTAGTTTTACAGCAAGAAGATCAAAGTGCATGAGGGGGAAAAATCCCTAGAAAATGATTACATAACAAGATTACAGTTTAGACTAGGGAAATCAGCGGAAGCATTTTATAAAGTCTGTATGTCAAGAGAATATGGTATACATACTGGGCTTTATTGAGACTTACAGCAGTATCCAATGGGCCACTTGGGCTCCCCGCCAATTCTCCTGCACCCCATAGATCCCCTTCCATGAGTAGCACAACCGCTTATACAAGGGAGATTTAGCGCTTCTGGGGGCAACCCAAAACAAGCAGAAACAAGCAGAAGGCCAGGGGAGCTTGCATAAGGGAGCTTCACTGAGCTGCCTCCTTCCAGAAACTAGAGTTTCTGCCCATTTTGGGGCTTCTTCTGGGAAGTGCTTAATCTCCCTTGTGCAAGTGGTGGGTCTCGCTCACACACGGAATCAACAGGTCCTACCACTTGTGGAAGGGAATTGGCAGGGGCATAAGTGCCCCATTGGAAACTGTCCCATGTCATGCTTTAAGTAGACCCATTGAAATCAATGGAACTCAGCCATGATAAACTACTGTATGATTAAGCCTGGATTGGAGATATTGGAGAAATCTGCACGGGATTCAGATGAGTTCAGTTTTCTGTGAATCCAACTTGGAGGTTCCGCGGTGGATCGGCTTTTTCTGAGTCACAAGGATTCCATGGACATGTAAGCTGGTTTTTCACTTTTCGGGGGATTTGGAGTAAGACGCATTAGTGCAAATGCACCAGTGTGCATTAGCGCTAATGCACACTTGTGCTAATGTGCAAATGAGCACAAGTAGAACAGCATTCTAGTTTTAAAAAACTAAACCTGTGAACGAGCAAATGACAGAACAAAATTTGCTTGACAATGTGCGAAACACAGATGGGACAAAGTTAATAAAATGTGTACATTCCTGGTCTTGATCTAAACTGATTAAAACGGCTATTTTATGAAATTGTGTTTCTATACGAGCTGATCTTTTTAAGTATTGATGGTGAAGATCAAATAAGCTTCGGCTATAGGGCGGTATAAAAATGCAATAAATAAATAAATAAATAATTGTTTCTGGAAATTTCCTGTTGACCTCTGTCTCCTGTCATTTCGTACTGGGATCTGAGGTCCAGACTTGTTTTCATAATGGAGTGAATGTCATCAAAACATAAGCGTTTTATAGAATCATAGAATAGTAGAGTTGGACAGAGCCTATAAAGCCATTGAGTCTAACCCCTTGCTCAATGCAGGAATCCACGTCAAAGCATACCTGACAGATGGCTGAATGCCTCCAGTGTGGAAGAGCCCACTACCTCCCTGGGTAATTGGTTCTATTGTCATACTGCTCTAACAGTCAGGAAATTTTTCCTGATGTCCAGCAGGAATCTGGCTTCCTATAAATTGAGCCCATTATTCTGTGTCCTGCACTCTGGGATTATCAAGAAGAGATCCTGGCCCTTCTCTGTGTGACAACTTTTCAAGTACTTGAAGAATGCTATCATGTCTCCTTTCGATCTTCTCTTCTCCAGGCTAAACATGCCCAGTTCTTTCAGTCTCTCCTCATAGGGCTTTGATTCCAGATCCCTGATCATCCTCGTTGCCCTCCCCTGAACCCCCTCCAGCTTGTTTGCATCCTTCTCAGAATTATGTCAGCATCTTATAGAAGTCTTGAATATGTTAGAATGCAAACCTGTAAATTTATCCTATTTATTGGTATGAGGCTAATTATAAAAAGCAGGTATTTCTAGTAGAACTTTATTTATTTTTAAAAAAAATGATAACAGATTTCCCCCTTTGTTGTTAAGATGTAGACTCTACTTGATTTTATTTTGTAGTGCTTTTTATAAATCTAATGATATAAGATTAAGGATAAAAACCTGATTATGGATGAGGAAGAGTATGCATTATGATCTCTTCAATGCTACTGAATAATTCTGGTATATATTAAAATAAGTTTATTTTTCTTTCTGTGCAACGCAAATCATTTTAAAATTCAGTATATCGCTGACTTTGCTCATTTCCTATTGCTGCCTTATTCTTAAAGTACTAAATCTATGTATGCATATTGCCTAGGATTAGGAAACTGTCCTTTCACTGCTAATCCAAGTAAGTACTATATGCTTTCAGGCACATGCTATGTCAGGATGAATCTAGGTTATTTTTTTCCCTCTTGCCGTCCCACTTTAACTTACTTTTGTGCAAATGTATGGAAAATCTATACCTGTAACTTTCTCAACAAGATGATGGGTGCTTCCAAATGAGGATTTTACTGTGCAATTCCCCTACTTCATTAACATAATTTTACAGGGAGGTGAGGTGATTATATTGAGGTGATTGTCCTCCATTTGCAATGCTCATGTGTTTTCACACTGCTTCTTCCATCTTGTTTCATTCCACAGGAAAGCCCATTAAAAAGGGAAAGAAGGAGTACCTGCACAATGTCTTTTGATTGGTAGCGCTAGGAGCCTTCCATCTGGAAGCACCCAATCTTTGTGGTTTGATTCAGTTGTAGACATTCTTCTCATTCATTGTGCTGTGAAATTACCTGCATGACATAATGTCAAATGGTGTGAGCGGAGACCTTGCAGAGAAAATTGGGATGACAAGGTGGATGCAGGGAGCTGTGATTTTAAAAAAGAAGCAACAACTTCATTGACGTTAAAACAACTGTATGGCATTTCCACTCCAGTCTGGAGAGAAAGTTTGGGGCCAAAATAGACATGATATCGAAGATGCAGCAAGCAGCTATAGTTTTGTTCTTTTATTTTTACTGTAGTGTAAGTCCGGGACTCAATATCCAGATCAGGACTCTAGCTGGGAATAGGGGCTTTTATTCTTCCCCTCCTAGTGCAGTTCTGATTCACATGGGTGGAATCTCGTGTTTGTAATTTATACTGCCAAATAGTGATCCTATCTACCATGCTAAGGTCCCGATTTGGATAGCACCCCCCATGCTTACACTAGAGTATAAAAGAACAAAAGATGCAGTTGCTTGCTATGCCTTTAGTGTAATGCCTGCGTTGATACTAGCTTACCATGCTAAGACTTAAATTTCCCAATGTGCGCTATTTCGGTGGGATCTGGCATGGACACAACAAACAGGTCATCCCTCATTTTAAGATCAGTTTTGAAACTACATTGCATGTGTCAGCTATTGCCTCATAGGGAGAAGAGGAGGTATGAAGGAAGGTTCCCTTGGGGCCACCATCAAGCTGTATTGGCTATCTACAGGCCTCACAACAAGAGCCTCTTGATTTCCCTCAGTAGAGATGAATCTCCTATATAACCAGGCTCCTCTTATCCACTCCAGTCCTTCATCTATGTCAACGTAACAGCCTAGATCAACTCCCACTTTCCCATTGTTGACATATGTTCACTTACATGCACAGCCCCTGAGAGAGAGAATGGAACTCTCAGTGCAAATGCCTCTTCAGGCAGTACAAAATATTTTTCCACTGGTAATAAATTCCACTATGAATGGCTAAACACAGTACTTTCATGTCCATCTTTGTGGGGAGGGGTGGTGATATATCCTGAAAAAGCATGTTGAGAGAATCTGACCATGGTCACTACCCCTTTAAACCAATTGTAAAACGAAGTCAGTGGCAGGACACCCAAGGCCTTACATTCGGCTAAAACTGGGCAAATATCAATAGGCTGTGCTGCAAAGATAGACGGGGGGGGGGGGGGGTCATTTCTTGTGCCAGCGAAACATTTTCCAAAGCTTGGAATAACCATGAGTGGAATTTTGTGTGAAAGAACTATAGATTCAGTTCTGTTCTAGTATTTATTTATTTATTTATTTATTACATTTGTATACCGCCCCATAGCCGAAGCTCTCTGGGCGGTTTACATAGGATTAAAAACAATTAAAAACAATATACAAAAATTAAAACAGCAAAAACATACAACATACACACAATCTGTACATTTAAAAACCACTTCAACACTTCAAAAACTACAAAAACAAAACAAAACAAACCCAGGCTCCTCAGATATTGCCAAATGCCTGAGAGAAGAGGAAAGTCTTGACCTGGCGCCGAAAAGATAACAATGTTGGCACCAGGCAGGCCTCGTCGGGGAGATCGTTTCCATAGTATAAAAAAGTTTGCTGCAGTAAATATTATAATGTGGGTATGGCCTGTGGTGTTTTCTAGTTGATTTTGGACCATTTACATTGACAGGTGGCAATCCATTGAACTAAAGGGAATGTTTCATTGATTTCAGTGATTGTAAGACTTGGAGCCGATCTACACACTAGCTTTGTAACGTTTTATAAGGGTTACGAAAACTCTTTGGGCCACATGACGCACTCCCTTGAACGTTTTATACCCGAGTTTTTTTAAAACTCACTTCAGCTATATACAGTGGTTTTTACTTTTAATAAATTGTTTTACGTAAAATAATGTGTCCTTCCTTACCATTTGTGATTTGTGGGGGCAGTGCTTCGTTTACCAGTGCCCTAATGCTTAGCCGTTGATTGGTGGGGAAGAAAGAGGGGCTAAGGAAGAAGTGGGCGAGTGAACTACAACACCCACAATGCTTAGCACTATATTCATTGAAAGCTAGGGAATGAAAGGGGAACTAAGGAGGAAGTGGGCGAGTGAACTACAGCACCCACAATGCCTTGCCCTAAACTCATTGTAAAAATGAAACAGAAAGAGACGGACAGAAGGGTGTGGGACCGCATACATCACTTTGAAGACTGAAGAATTTTTCTCCTGTAACATGAGTACTCCTTAATGTGGCCTAAGATGTTTTGGAACACACGTATTTGGAACGTTTTAAAATACTATTTAAAATGTTCCAATGTACAGTGTAGATAGGCTCTTGGCCTCTAATGTCAGTGTTAAATAAACCACCTTACTTGAATTAGCAGAAGTAACTAAAAGAATGGAAGAAAAACAAAACTACAAAAACATTATCCACAATGACAATGAAAAATCTCACCTACAAAACAAAACATCCTCTAATCCACAATGCTGAAAGCTCAGCTTGGTGCAGGGTCTGCTAAAGTATATTGGGCTATGTGTGTGCGTAAAATTTCAAGTTTCTAATCAGAGAGAAATTATTCTGCTGTCCTCTGTGACTAAACACATATCTGAGATTAAAGAGATCAAATTAAGTCAAACTTTATAAGGCCCTTGGGCTAGTGAGCTAATAGGATATAGTAACCTGTTTAAACTTCTTTTATTAAAGGAAATTTTCCAGAAAGGCAGTACAACCTAATTTCTTTGTAGAAAATGTGGCTCTAGTGCTAAGTTTATTTTGCCTGCCACACACACTTAACTTCTGCACTTAGTAAATGAGGGTTGGCAATATTTACATGTAAACTTCTACCTCCTGGATTAATATGATGAAAGATTCTCATTTGACATTAGAAATTAATGTAACTAATTTAGACTTCATTATGTTTTGTGCTTCATTTTGTAGCTTAAGGCAAAAAGCAGCTAGAAATTATTTGTAATACATGTAATAGGAGAGAATTTTCATCAGCTGGACAGACTTTTTAGGGACATGGAAGCAAAACAGGTTACTACCCATAAATATTTATTTATCTATCTATTCTTATCTCTTGACATGTCCAAATATTTCCAGCAGATGAAATGAGGCAGTTTGAGGACCAGGATTAGGCTTGGAACAGAGCAGTCTAACCTAGGCTGACCATATGAAAAGGAGGACAGGGCTCCTGTAACTTTAACTGTTGTAGAGAAAAGGGAATTTCAGCCAGTGTCATGTGTATGCAATTAGTTCCTGGTGAAATTCCCTCTTCATCACAACAGTTAAAGTTGCAGGGGCCCTGCCTTCTTTTGTATATGGTCACTCTAGTATAGTGCCTGCAACTTTAACTGTTCAGATGGTCAGCCTAGTCTAACCTGCTGGCCCCACCCAATTCCTCCAATATTATGTTTACATGCACAAGTTGCACATGCGTGCAGAGCCTAAAAGTGTAGTTTCTGTTCAGAAGATCTGATTAACACTTTGAAATCAAGGATAAAGCCAGTGGATGTGATGCCACTTTCCCCAAGCCTGATTCCCTGGTGATTGTAGTCAGCTGCAATCTCACCATCACTGGTGAGTGGACAGGTGGCAAAAGGTAGCAGGCTGCTTTATTCTTCCCATTGATGCTCAGGTAAACCCTTTCCCAAGACACAGTATAGCCCAGGTTACAATTCCCTAGATCCCATATTTTTATAACTGGGCAGGCACAGCTGATAGTGCTGGGCAAACTCCCAGACTGACCTGGAAATTTTTACAGCCTTCCAGATCAGAGTGAGCCAATGGGCTGCCTACATGGGCTGCTCTGGTGGCTCATCACATAGCAACATCAAGGTAGCAACCTGAGGTTTCCAGGTTCTAATCCTGTCAGCTTCTGGCACTCCTTCATATTTGTATGTTTGCTGGAATGCATATTCTTTAAACTCTGCTTCTGTGCGTTCTGAAATACCAGTCAATGCCTTATCCAGTCTTTAACTCTTCATAGTGAGACAGGTAACTCCTTCCTGCTCCATCCAACTAGCTTGCTTCCCAAACTTGAACCAGTGTATCTGAGATTCACCAAATCAGAATACAACAGCTTCCAGGACAGACCCCGCTCAGTGATAGATTTATGAATCCAGCTAGTGTTCTAGGCATAAAGTATTAATATATATGGGTTGTGGTCCCTAAAACTTCTCTCAAGCCAAGTAACACAAAGTTCTACCACAAAATGAACACTTATCACTCAAACAATATTAGAGAATAACAAACTTATGCAATGATAAAACAAGCAAAACACTGTATTATGTACAATGCAGTTAGGACGATTAGAAGCATAATAGAAATTGTGGCTACCATATTCCTTAGTAAAATTAAAGTTCTTTGCCTCTCAACCAACAAAACAATCATCATTAAGATCTTATAGTCACCTATCTAGTAAGCATGGTTTGCAGAGCTTAGGTAATCATGTTTGGTAGGTGTCTCATTCTCCCAGGATCTCTCTACCAGATCTAACCTGTGCCTTTTATAACCCTCACAATGTCAATGGCTTCACCCTTACTTTCAGACTTGGTCATACTACTATTCTCCATGTAGTATTGTATTGTACTGACACCAATAATACTCAGATGAAAGTATCTCTGCTAAACAGATCTGTGCTTCCAGCACCCAACCTACCCACTTGTGGCAGCTTCCCTTCAATTCCAAGAATACATTCCATTACTCATAGTTATAACACATTCACTCTGTTGCTGATCACTGACAGTCAGCATATACAGATAATTACGAATAGCACTCCCATGAAATACAGTGAATTCTTGACAAAAATACACATTACATTCATACTGTGTGACAGTAGTCATTAGTAAATTGTCTCCTGTGACAGGTGAGGCACCTATGTCAGGTAATTTGGTATACATCACTGCAAAATGTAGTATGTGGGGAGTCTGGGAAGGGTTGTGGCACATGCCATGCATCTGAGGCTCTACCCCTGCTTGATAAGCAGACAAGGAGGAGGAGGAGGAGAGGGTGTGCAGCCCGCTGAAGGGATCATTTAGGGCTTTAGATTTCAGATGCTGAATTTCAGTCTAGGAAGATTTGGCTACATGGATGGTGCTGTTCAGTTAATTGCTGTCCTTGATAAGCCAGGTCTCTCAGGTCTCACAGAAGACAAAGAGCTTAGTTCATGTTTCCTCTGGCACAACAGAGGAGTGGGCAAACTCTGAGAGGTTCTACATAAGAGTAGCACAGTGCATTTGGTGGTGTAGTACATAGTAGCATAGTACATATCCTTTTACTGCAAAAAATAAATATCCAACTCTTTTGAGCCAGTGCCCCTAGAGTACAATGAGATTCATGAATTGGAAATCCAACAAAGTTAGAGAACATCTTGAAAGTAAGATCACTAATTGGTTAAAGCTAAAGAGATTTATAAATGCAGTGGTTGAAAGAGCTAGCTGTGCCATCTTCATGTTTTCCTTTGGCTATTGTACACCTTCTACTTTTATGGCTGAAGTTCCAAGCCACTCTCAAAATGGCTGCTGCCAGAGCTCTTCATACAGGCCAAACACTGTATGCAATATTGAAAATATCCACTCTATGTGGAAACCCTGAACAGAAACATAAAATAGGTATTCCTACTGGAAAGGAAACTTTTCGTTTGTTGTGTGCTAATGGATGAAGCCCAAAGCCCCATCATGTTCAGATGTGTCACCCGTGGTGTCAAGTGGAGTGAGAGAAACTAGTGCTTCATCTCAGAAGTGCAATCATTTTAGGAAAGCTGTTGAATTATAGGGATATATGCAGTTTGTGTATTTCTTCATATTCTATTCTGTTTCCATGCTCTTCCTTGCTTATCATTGTGGTTCAGTTTTGTCTGGCAACCAAGCTACACATTACTTTTAACAGGTAGCTCCCAATCCAGATTGGCGCCCCACACTCATACTTTCAAGTAAATACAAAAAGGGGCAGCTGCATGGTAAACAATTAATGTAATGTATAGTTTGACTGTTCGTCTCCAGTTCTAGCAGGGCATAAAAATCCTGTGTTTTCTTCCCTGTATGCCTTCTACTTTACCCATCTCTTATATTAACTGGGATGGTCTATCCTGCAGTTAGACTCCTCTAGGATTATGTCTGGGTTCAGTGACTGAAACAGCACCTGTGAAAGATTTTTCTACTGTACAGCTTATAATATTCAGGGGCTTCTCACTGCTTGAATCAATCACTTTTCTTGAGCAATGGCAAAACTCTCTGCTGTAGTTTACAATTTACTTGCAAATACCATACACAAATTAGTTTTATTACTGCCACTTTAATGATAAATGAGTATTTCACATTTTAGAGAATCTCCATATCCCCGAGTTCCTCTTCATTTCAGATCTATATGTGGAATACGAAGTACCACTGGGAATCACATTTCAAACTTCAGCCTCAGATTCTCAAAGTGCATTGATCTCACTTGGGTCTGTGAGTCTAGTAGAACCGTTTAAGAAACCTCTAGCCTAGCCTAGTGTTTAAATATAGATTAAAGTATCTAACTTTAGACTCTCACCTTTTAAAATGTCACTTGAATCACAAAGGATTTTCCATGGAATGTAGAACACTGCAAGAATTGTGAATATATTACTGATTTTGTACAATGTATTAATAATTCATAGGTTATGTAAGAATGAAAGGGGCAATGGGGTAAGTCAAAGCTGGGTACCATTCAGGTTTGAAAGGGAAACTCTGGCAAACTGAATTTTTGGACCCTCAGAATACGATCCACTTTTTTACATGCTGTATTCCATAGCAATAGCCAGTAAATTAAAGAAAGGAATTGTTAGCTTCTTGATCAGTTGGTCATAAAAATTAGAAATGTAACATGGAAAATAGTCAAACATGGTTTCTAACATGAGGTCACCCTGCACATTATATTAGAATTGAAAAGGTTTCTGTTATTTTTATTACTTCTCTTATCACAATTCAGAAACAAAGCAAACTGCACAATAGCAGCAAGAATTCTGAAAGCAGTTACTTAAGTGTTTTAGAACGCCTAGAAAATAACGCAGTTAACCGGAGGTAGTTGCTGGGGGGAAGATAAATATCAAGGACAGTGTCTGCTCTGCTTATGCCATTGGTGCAGTTCTAGCCCAAAGAACCTATAGCACAGTGCCAGTAGCATATGCTGGTGTGATGGATTTCCCCAGAGAATCTGTTGTGCCAGCATATGCTTTTGGGATTGTGGTAGAAGTTGCTTGCACTAGTGCTACATCAGTGGTGTAAAGAGAGCAACAGCCTTGACTATTGCCCCAAAATACTTAGGCAAGTTTATTGGGTTTACACAGGGAAATATTAAGAATATTTACAGTTCAATTCTATCCACATGTATATTTAGAAGTAAGTTCCATTTAATTCAGTGGGAAACTATGCATAGGATTGCAGCCTTAGAGGAACATCATATTGTTTTATTTTAATGGAAGTTGGGGAGAGAATGGCCATTTTCAGATGACACAGTAAGTCAGAATTGAGGTTTATTGTGAAGAAACCAGTGTGCCGGTGGTTTGTTTATCATGACGTACAACCTGGAAAAGCTTCCCAGACAAGCCAGAGTCATAAACTAAGAATACACCCCAGCTGTATGGCTAGTCTGTGGGGAGACAAGACAGAGTTCCTTCTGATTTACATGTCATGGTAAAAAACCATGGATGGAAGGTCCATTGTTTGTTTAGCCACTCCCATTGTAGGAGGAGCCAAGCAGGAGCGAATGTCACGTGTGGCTTAATGTGACGTGTGAATTCAACCAATATATCTCTGCTTTTTGTTGTTGTTGTTTTACCATTCCTGGTCTATGACTGAAGAGAAAAAGGATGGAAAGCTTTTAGCAAGTAGGCTTTCTGTGTAGGCCTCAGTAATACATATTAGGCACTGTCAGCTTAATTGGTTACAAGCTGTTATCTATTTGACTGAGGCTGATCAGACTGATCAGTTTTCCAGAGTTGAGGACATTTTGGAGTAAATGTTTTGTTTAATAATGTACACCTTTTGTTTCTTAAAAAATATTTTCATAGAGAAGTTGTTTTGTGGTTAATGGCACATTATAAATGGAAATGCAAAGTCAAGTTTTACATATAATTATTGTAGTTTTAGTAATAACCTCTGGAGCATATTAAAACATAATATTTTCTGCATAAAAGGACAAGATTAGCATACACGATATTTTTCACTCTAATGCTGATTTGGTTTAATCAGTTGCATAATGACTGCTCATATGGGGCATTATCAAAAACCTCCTGTTGACTTTAATGATCTGTAGATTGGACCTTATGACTTTGAATATGAAAAGTTTGAGAGAATTAACTGCAAGATATATTTCTATTAAAAATAGTATTCTGCTATATTCAAAACTGAAGAAAAAGATTTTATGATTAGCAAATTCCTGGGATACCAATACTATGATTTGTTTGGCCAGCGAGAAAGTAAACGGAAAGAAAATGTCTTTAAGGAAATAGTACATATCTTTGACATATGTAAAACAGTTGTCATTGTCACACTTCCTAATTGTTTGAAATCAGTGGAAGGAAGATTGGTGGCACAAAATCCTTCCATCCAATTTTTGGGTGATTTGCTTTGCACTTCAGCTTGGCATGACACAGTCCTCATTCTTCAAGGAGAGTTTCCCTCACCCCACACTGTGGAAAGGGCTTTTGTGGGGCTGCAGGGGGCTGCAGGGGAATGGAGGGGAAGAGGAAATTCTCTTCTTCCCCCCCCCCCCCACTTCACATGCTCATTTTACATAGATATGTGGAGTGAACGGACTATTTCAGTCTTGGCTGGGAGAACCACACCATCTGGAAATGCCTTAAGTGCTAACAGGGCCATACTATGTAGAGCTCTATTACTAAAATTATGTCTGCAGATGTAAGAATATATTATAAAAATAGAGGAGAAGTGTTAGGATTATATTACAGACCACCATATCTGCAGAGGACTGATAAAACTAGGTTGAAAAAAATTAGCTTCTTTAGTACATGTTTGCTATGCCAGTATTATTTATATGGAATGCAAGGTCAACACAATGTGCAATTTATTTTGCTTCTTTTGATAATGCCATAAAGTGTTTCCTTCAAGCAAGAATGGGTATTAACCAAAGAAGACCAATAATAAAGTTTGTATGAAAATATAGGGAGAGACTGGCTATAATATGTTCTCAATATTGCCTGCTTAAAAGTACTGTGGGGTTATTAGAATATGATTAAACATACAGTTTATTGCACCATTTAAAGATATAGGGTTGGATCCGGTCATATTTAGATAGACACATTGAGACAAATGGGGTTAAGGATGGGTCTGAGTAACTTATGTTTCATTTATTTCAGTGAGTCTCCTCTAATTAATCCAACCCATAATATTTTACACATATTCATAGAGAGGTATCAGATAGCAAACAATAAATGTTCATATTCACATACTTAGTAGATCATAAAGGAATTTAGATTGTCTACTTGATAGCATCGTTGGATCATTCATCAGATCAGAAGAATTGATACCACTGAAGATTAAAGGCATCAAGATTGATGGACTTTGTGTACAATAGTGGCATCATATACCTAGTTCTTATTTATTTATATTTATTTATTTTAAAAATTTCTATAGTGCCACCTCGCCATTTCTGGCATCGTGGCGTTTTACAATAATACATAAAACAATATAGATTAACAACCCTCAACCCACATTAAAATTTAAATTTAGGGTTCTATTGGCTACATTGGAACTCTACTAATTATAAGGAAGTAATGTTTTAACTGCAAATGGGATAGTTTAAGTTGTAATCCAGTTTCAAATGAAGTACCTGGTTTTAAGATGAATTAGATTTTGAAGTCGTAGGGGTTAAAACATTTAAATCCAAATGCTTCAGCTTACATCTTGAATTTTGCATATGATTACCATTTTTATATGGAAAGTCAGACAAAATTAGTTTTAATAAAAGACACACAAAGCATGAGCCAGTGTACAGTAAGACAAAACATGGTCATAATTATGGAAACAAAAGATGAATGTAAGGAATGACTATGGCAACTAAGAATTGTTGTCATAATATGCAATTCCCAGTTCTATAAGTCTCTATGACCGAATCAAAGCGCAAATGTCATTTGCCTGTGAATGGTTCTATGAAAGGAAAAACATTTGCTTTTGCCAACATGTCAACATCTGAAATAGGCAAAATTAAACCTCATTTCCTGAGAAGCTGCTGTTTGGTAGCTGCTGTCCTTGTCTGAATTAGCCCTGTGACCTCAGTGATATTTTCTAATGTTATATGTCACAAGCAGTTGAAAATATGTAAGCAAATATGGTAGTGGCCTCTGTGCAGAAAACGTTGAAAAAACATGGTGAGCTCCATCAGGCATTAGTGATTTGGGCATGGTAATAGCACAGGAGATCACTTTCAGTGGTGAGAGAATAGGAGGTAACACTTAATATGCTGGGTGATTCCTGCTTAAAGTTGAGGAGATGGTGGCTCTGCATATTACCAGAAGAACCAGGTGGCTACAAAACTGAGGAATTAATTTCTAAAATAAGAAGTGCCATATCCAAACATTGTATGCATCTTGAACTATCCTTTGTGAACAAGCATGCAAATACATTCACAAGGGGTAGTAGCTCATAAAATTATGTTACTAGGCTACCTGTCCACACATGCTTATGTTAAGCCATTTGTTGCCTATCAGCTGCCTAAAAGGGAAACGAAAAACTATCTAAATATTTTTAGACCACCTTTATTTTATTTTATTTATTTATTGCATTTGTATACCACCCCATAGCCGTAGCTGTCTGGGTGGTTTACATAAGATTAAACATTTAAAAATAATATACAAAAATTAAAAGTGCAAAACATACAGTATATAAGGGCAATACTGTCATAAATAAAACTTCCATAAAATTTCAAAACATAATTTGAAGCCAGCATAATATACAGCAATAAGCATCAAAAATCATATAGCAGTAGAGCAGCAATAGCCATAAATAGCACCATCCAACTCAGCATGATATCATTAAAATGCATAAAATAATTCAGCACCAGATCAACAGCCAGCAGCAAGTATACTTATCAAAATAATAATAAAAAAGCAGCTTGGAACAATGAGGTCTTTCATACTCATTTGAAGGCTTGCAAAGATAGGGCCTTGCCGACCTCCATTGGAATAGAGTTCCAATTGAGAGTCAGTGTTGTATGGATTGCGCTGGAACTTGGGGGATAGAAGTTCTAGACCCCACTGGGCCATGGAAGCTCACTAGATGACCTTGTCCCAATCAATGGCTGGCAGCCTAAGCTCACAGGTGTTGTGAGGATAACATTTATTTATTTATTTATTTATTTATTTATTTATTTATTTATTGCTTTCATATTTCACCTTTTTTCCTCTAAGGAACCCAAGGGGGTGTACAAAATTCTCCTCCTCTCCAATTTATCCTCACAACAGCAATCCTGTGAAGTAGATTGGGCTAAGAGTTAGTGAGTGGCCCAAAGTCACCCAGTGAGCTTCTATGGCCCAGTGGGGACTAGAACGTAGATCTCCTGACTCCCAGTCCAACACTCTAACCACTACACCACACTGGCTCCAAAATGGAGAGAAGGAGGATCATATAAGCTGTCTTGGGTTCCTTGCAGGATGAAAAAGGTGGGATAAATGTAATAATTAATTATTAATTAATTAAAATAAATTTCCATGGACCACTATCTAAAGTGTCCACCAGTTTAAATTATTGAACTGGTGGTTACATGAGTAAGGCCTCTGAAGAAGATCTTAAAAGTATGGATGGGATGATATGGCTATATCCTGTTCCCAAAATGTTTATGGCTCTAAAGGCCAAAATCAAAAGGAAAAAAACCCCAAGATTTACTTTATAAAACCTTTCCTAGTTTGTCTCCTGAATATGGTTCTTACTTGGGACAGGGGTCAAAGTGAGTGGCAAAGTTGAAGGCTACTGCTGTAGATGAAACAATGGCAACCCTAAAATCCTGAAATCAGTTGAAATCAGTACAACTTTAGTTATACTGACTAACTTACCACCCACTGTTTTAAGAAATAGTGGCCATATTCAGATGCCACAATAGTCAATGGAAGGTTAATAGTCAACTCAAAGTTGGTTATTTTTCAGGTACTTCCGACACGATCAGAGAAATAACCAACTGTGAGTTGGTTATAAGCAACTGTGAGTGAATTATTAATCCACTAACTCATCCCCCACCCTCTGTCCTCCTGCCACTTGTATCCCATCATCCCTTGCTGCCAAAAATAGTTATGCCAGCTTGAGTAAAGCAGCAGCCACTACTTTTGACTGTTCTTGCCTAGCGGTTCTGTAACCCACAAAAATAACCAACAATGCCTTCCACATGACATGTTAACCAATGGTGGTTTAAATAACCCACTTTGCACATCGTTGGTTATTTGCATGGATTATTTTTTGCAAAATCACATCAGGCCTGGTTTTGGAACGGAAACTGCCTTGGTCGCCCTGTGGGATGACTTTTGCCAGGAGAGGGACAGGGGGAGTGTGAGCCTGTTGATCCTCTTGGACCTCTCAGTGGCTTTCAATACCATTGACCATGGTATCCTGCTGGATAGGTTGTCTGGGCTGGGAGTTGTAGGCTCTGCATTGCAGTGGTTCCGCTTCTATTTGGATGGCCGATTCCAGCAGGTGGTGCTGGGGGATTATTGCTCTGTGGAAAGAGGAGGGAAAAGAGCACCACAAAACAAAGAAAAATGAGAGCCAAGCTGAGCCCTTTGGGACATTTAATCAGTTGAGAACTCTAGTTTATCTCATTTTATTTTGTATTTATTCTTGTATGTATGTTTTAATTAATTGATGTTGTGGCAACAACCACGAATTTACAGAAAAGTGCCTTTTTCCTCTCAGCTCCTGATGAAGGATTTATCTGAAACGCGTTAAGCGAGTTGAGGATAAGACTAAAGATTAAAGAAATATTTTCATACAGCACCAGGGCTTGGCTCTCATTTTTCTTCGGATTATTGCTCTGTGCTATGGCACCTTGGCCATGAGGTTCCACAGGGTTCTATTTTATCCCCTATGCTGTTCAACATTTACATGAAACCTCTGGGAGATGTTATCTGGAAATGTGGGCTGTGGTGTCATCAATATGCGGATGACACCCAGTTCTACCTCTCCTTTTCATCAAACCCAGGTGAGGCAGTGGCTATTCTGAATCAGTGCCTGGGCATGGTAATGAACTGGATGAGGGCCAATAAACTGAGACTCAATCCAGACAAGACGGAGGTACTGTTTGTGGGTGGTTTGTCTGTCCGGCTAGATGATGTTCACCCTGTTTTGGAGGGGGTTGCACTCCCCCTAAAGGATCAGGTCCATAGTTTGGGGGTGCTCCTGGATCCAGAACTGTCACTGGAGGCACAGATGAACTCAGTGGCAAGGAGCACCTTTTATCAGTTTAGGCTGATATACCAACTGCGCCCTTAACTGGACAGAGATAGCCTAGCTACAATTATCCACACTCTGATAATCTCTCGTCTGGATTAGTGCAGTATGTTATACGTGGGGCTGCCTTTGAAAACAGTCCGGAAACTTCAATTGGTACAAAACAGGGAAGCCAGACTGTTAACGAGGAGTGGCCAACGAGACCACATTTCACCAGTCCTTTTCCAGCTTCAATGGCTGCCGGTCCAGATCCGGCCCAATTCAAAGTGCTGGTATTAACATTCAAAGCCCTAAATGGCTTGGGGCCAGGTTATCTGAAGGAACGCCTCCTTCCATATGTACCTGCCCAGACCCTAAGATCATCCTCGGGGATCCTTCTCCATGAGCCCCTGCCAAAGGAAGTGAGACAGGTGGCTACTAGGAGGAAAGCCTTCTCTGCTGTAGCACCCCGGCTGAGGAATGAGCTCCCCAGAGAGATTCACTTGGCATCTACATTATTCTCCTTTAGACGCCAGGTGAAGACCTTTTTATTTTCACAGTGTTTTAACAGTTCTTTATTTTGATTTTTAACCTGCTGTTTAAACTTGTATTTTGAATCCTCATCAGTTTCTGCATGGCTGCTTGGTTTTTATCCTGGTTGTGTTTTATACTGTTTTTATACTGTCATTTTATATTTTGAATGGTTTTTATGGTTTTAATTTTTGTAAAGTGCCCAGAGAGCTTCGGCTATTGGGCAGTATAAAAATGTAGTAAATAAATAAATAAATATGTGTTAAAAAAAAATCTGTCACACAATATGATAACCCATGGTGTTGTCCTACTCCAGTCTTACTCTAAGTATGACTAAGTCTGGATCCTGACCACAGCTGTCATGTGCCCTAGGCACATTCATTTTGTGTTGCTTAATTAGACATAGGTGGTGAGTAGTTATTGACCATTTTTAAAGCCGGCCTATTTCATTCTTGAACCTGGAAATGAATAACAAGATTTGTTTGCCATCTTCATGTACCAGCATGCAGGAAAACATTCCTGAATCTTATATTTTATGGCTGAACCCTGATGGTCTGTATCATTTTGCAATGTAATACATTTTGGTGTTGAAATTATTCAACCCTAAGTAGATTCTGTTCATAGTTTTGTTTTTCTGTCACCAGATTCTAGGCTTATTTCCCCACCCAAGTCATAGTAGCAAAGGACTGGAATATGAAAATGTCATCTGATTATGGCAGCTTTTAGTACTATTAGCAATGGTATTAGTTTTAATAATTAATGATAAAGGAGCAACTAAATTCCCTCTAGCAGATTAATACATAGATAGGTATACATCCAATGGATTAAACAGTAAATTTTGGAACAGAAAAGTGATATCAGTTTTAATAATTTAATCCTCTGTAAGGTTTAGTACTCACTAGGTTCATTCAAATTGAAAGTGCTTTTGGGGTAGTCACATTTTAATAATAAAGCCCAATTAATCAGCTCTTACTAACATTGGATTACACTTAAGTGAAGGTTCTTGTGGACACTTAAAGATAACAAAGGGCTGCCAATGTCTGATCCACAGTGTATAAAAGTCAGCAACATCGCTGTAAGTATTATTAGGGATTGCAAATGCTACAGCAAATGTTAATATCTAATTAAGCTAAACTAGCTCATAATGAACTCTCCAGGAGTACAAGAATAGTGCCTACAGAATTAATGACAACATTAAAAAGGGGCTTTCTCTCCCTCCCCCACCAGCCTTCTATATTTTGATTTATTCTTAAAAAAAAAAAGAAGTAAACCTAAAACTCATCCTGAGTTCTGAAACTATGCCAGCTACTGTGCAGAGTCATTGTTATAATTCAAATAGCAATCCAGAAATTACTATTATTATAGGGCTGAATTTACCTTGCCTTTTCATTACCACTTCTCATAGACCTTTCTTTTAGTAAATTTGCTCTTTGTATGATAAAGACTACTTAGGACCATTTCAAGCTTAATGAGATGTGTGACTTATTCTTCTGATCTAGATGCAAATGGAAATGTTTCTATTTGCATAAAGTAGATCATTGTTCTGCCATTATAGACCTGTATTTTTCTCATTTTGTATTTTATATTTTCATTGTTGATTTTCACAGATAGCTAAGGGTTCCACCCCATTAGTGATGCTTCAGCTTCCTTCCTGGACCTTTCACTCTTATATTCTTGCCATACCCTTTGTTTGTGTCTCCTCCTTTCTTTATTGCTCTGTCTGACCTTTAGATAAGGCTGCCATTGGGACCACCACATTCTCCTTTCAAGTTTGTGGGCTTCTTCTCTCAAGCACTATCATTGGGAGGAGCAATTTATCATCTTAAAACTATCCCTTTCTTTAATGTCCTAGGATTCTTAGCTGAAGCATTGCTAAGACATATATATTTCCCATGCTACTATTCAGAAACATTTACCTCTTCCTTCCTTCCTACTCCTTCCTACTTCCAAGTAAGCTGCTATAATTATCATCATCATTTTCACAGTCGGAGTGAAAGCCATTCCATTTCTTTTCAACCAACATAATTCACTAAAGCTGGCTAATTTGAAGCTAAACCATCACACCTCCTCCTGCCTCGCTTTTCTAGAGCCTCCTTTGAGCTGTGGTTGAGATCATAAAAGATCTGATTTCTTATATTATCTTTCTATTATTTTTCATAATTTGAATGACACCATGTAAATAATATACTCTTTTGTTTAAGAGAGAACACTTTCCTACTTCATACTACATGCAGCATACTACATGCACCCCAAACCACCCTACTGGATATCTTGTGGCCAGTAGAATATTAGTATAAACAGATTTACATGGAGGTATATATTTATAATATGAAGTATATATAAGAACAAAGTAAAAGTTTTCTCTAAATGCTAAGTGCAGACCTTTAGGCTGAATTGTATATTATATATTGATTGAATATTGTCATAGAAGACACATGCCCAGGAGTGCCTGTTATAACAACGCCCATAGCAAAGGTTGTTTAACTCTCTCGTAACCCACACTTACTGGGTTCACATGCCAGGACACACCCCAAGCAGGGGTTGAACAAACGAAGTGTCAGGCGCAGGCACCACAGCTTGTCTTGGGCTAAATAACCTATGATAAGCCATGCTGTGTCACGTGAACCAGATCAATTAGTAGTTAGGCTAACTGTGGGTTGTTTAGTGTCCGAGTTCAGACCTCACATTGCAACCCCTGATTGGGGTAAGATTGAATATTCAAAAAGACTGTGGAAACTAGCATGCGTTGTGGCAAGTCGTGACTTAATTAACCTGCAATTTGTCGCCGTTACATGTGAACTGCCCAGATATGCTGCAGCTGCTGTGGATATCACTGTCCACTTTCTTTCCTTGCTTTTTGCTACAGGTGTCTGTGGTTTGGTTATGGTGCAAGTGCAGCTGTGGGTGCAGGCTTCGGGGCTGTGTTACCAACAGAAATTCAATAATAAACATGTACTTACATGCTCTTTAACTTCTAGCTGTCCATTCAAATTAAGCAGACATGAGACACAACCACACAACACAATCTGAACAGCCCACAAAAAGAGGAGTGTCTGGGAAAAATTAGGATAAATGACTACTCTAGTCTTTCTGGTTCTGGTCTTTAGAAAATTTGAAACATACCTTCAAAAGAGCAGGAATCAATAAAAGTTAGGAAAATTCATTAATGTGTTCTAGCACGAAATAGTAATTAGTATATTGAAGAAATTCATATCATACACATTTGTCTATTTCAAACATTAGGCAGAAACTAATTATATAAAAGTTATAATGTATTCCAAAGAAGAGCCAATATGGTAGAATGGATAGAGTATGGATTTGAACCAGGAAAAAAATGTTCATTTCGCTGTTCTGCCATGAAAATCTCACTACCTGGCATATTTCATGGGGTTGTTGTGAGGGTAAAGTGGGTCAGTCTCATCAGCTCCTTGCGATACAATTGTAATAAAGAAATGAAAGTCATAACGAAATATTAAAGGTGATAAAGAAATAAAATGTAATAAAGAAAAACTAAAATCACATCACACGTGCATTTTTAGAAGTGTAAATGAGGGGGAAAATCTATCCAAGCAGCATGATTGTATTGATGGCCACCATTTGATGGACCCTTTTACATGAATATCGTTCACTAACTAACCATCATAATTTTACAATCATTGGGAAGATGTATGCAGAGAGAATTGAGCTGTGCTTTTTTATTATTGTAAAATTTCTTTGGCAGGGGGCCATTGTAATGCATTTCTAAGCTGTTCTATTCATTCTTGTAATTCAGTAATACAGACTTCCGTGTTCTGTGGTCGGAAGGAGAGAGAGAGAGTGCCTGAAGAGGGTTCCTGGAAGATTGATTTTTCAATCTAAAGATCATTTGAGTTAAATGGTGCAATCCACTAGGTTGGTATTTATGTAGTTTTCACCTTTTTAGGACTGTCATCAGTTGCAACGAAGAACTCTAAATGGATCTGAGTTTAGCTGATCAATCATTTTAGTTGCAGGTGGAGGATGTAATGTGATATCCATTTTCATAAGACCTATTTGCAAAAGAGATTATGCCAAGTTGTTCCCTCTGGCTAAAATAATAAATAATTAGACATTGCATCAAAGGTTTACTTGGCTTCTCTTTCTTCCACAGAGATTGCTTTTTAGTGCATGTCTGATAAGATGTAATATATCCATATTACATTTGTTGTTAGGAATATGAATAGCTTGCCATACTATGAATTTATGGGATCTGTAAACATGTCTGCGGCTGCTGATTATCTTGCCATGCACTTGGCATATTTAACATTGAAGCAAGACCCACTGAAATTAGTGGAGGTTTCCACTAAGTAATGAACCATACTGCAATGATGGTCCTGCCCCCTTTTTTATTTCCCTGAAGTCTAAAATAGACCTGACATTAAATGTGGTTTTAGATGTAATGTGCAAATTTTAAAAAATGAAAATAGCATCCGCTGGGTGTGTGAGTGTGTGTTGATAATTTTAGGAAGGATAGCAGGTGAAGGGGGTATAGTCTTTGAATTTAAAGACGAGGTAGGTGAGGTGCCTCCTGCCCCCGACCCCCGCAAGCCTTACTGCAACTTGAAGCAGAAAATTGGCAACTTTCTTAGCCTCAAATCATTCCTCGGTGTCAGGAGCAGGTAACTATTGCCCCCATGTGGTGGATTGCATATCTTAATAGAGATCACTTATTAGAGCCACTTAGTGAAGAACCTTTCAGATTGTCCCCAAGGCTGATGGTTGGATCCTTCTGGGCAGAAAAGAAGATAAAGATCTACCACCCCCAGCTAAGCCTTCCTTGAGCAACAGGTACCATATTTATGTATTCCAATTACAGGGTAGCTGAATATGTGAGCGGGGAGAGTGCTGACTAGCTCTGCCCCCTGATGCCATGTGCACCAAGTAGCTCTGCTCCAGGCATCTGTGCAAATAGTGCAAACACCTGCAGGAGGAGGTCTTCCCGTGCACACCTCTGCCGAAGTATCTGTGTGAGACAGAACCCTGTGTTACTAAGGTCAGAATGTCCCTGGGAAAGAATATCTTTAAAGGTAACAGTGCCCCTCACCCCATTATGAAAATTCTTAAAATTAACCCACCTCTTGGATTTCATGACAACTTGGAGAAGTGAGGAGCATATAACAATATTCACTGACAAGTCAAATCACTCCTTCTTTTGCTTAACCAATAATGGTGGTGTAGTGGTCAATTTTGAAGTGTAGGTGTTCATCATGACACCCCCGTAGCTCCACCCCCCAAAAGAAACCAAAAATGCAGGGGGGTGCCTTAACAGCATTGGTTTGCCCCCGCTTTCTGAAAATGCCCATGCTTTTGGTGCTGTGGGGTGATGTCAGGTAATCCCGACACAGGGGGTAGCATGGGCTTTCTGGTGGCCATTCAGATCACTGGGCCCGCCTCCTCCTCCTTGCCCGGCTTCCAGCGGCCAATGGGAGGTCACCTTCTGCCCAGGAACACCCCTGGTGTGGCGCCGGAGCGATGAGAGATGGCGGAAGGAATGTACTAACATTGCTGTGGCATGAAAAATCAGGGTAAATCCCCAACTTTCCTACTGTGCAGCTTCACAAGAAAGCCCCGCGGTGGCTGCTGCATCATATAACTGATGCAACGCCAACGTGCAGCCACCACAGGGCTTTTAACCTGTATAGACAGCCTCCAGTTCTAGCAGTTTTATCTCCACCAGGAGCACATCTTTTGCAAAGTGAATGGGTCTTAATTGCCCATTCTTTGCATTACGACTGGGAACAATGTGTTGTTGCTGTGAAAATTCATTTCTTCTCGGCTACTGTGAGGATTGCAGCTAAGCTCATTGAGAACAGAGAATTCTGTGGGGTGATGTCAAATTGCCTCAGCATCCTGCTAACCAAAAAATTCTGGCATCTCATCCCTGTGAGCCCTCTCTCCGCTACACACTCACCAATAAATATATAACAACTGCACACTGACAGCAATGCTTAGCTCTTCTATAACACATTTCCAGCATTTCAAATGCTTTGCATACATTATCTCAGAAACTCTCAAGCAACCTGTGATGATGATGATGATAATTATTATTATTATTAATAATAATAATAATAATATTTCCAAGTTGCATATGCAGGACTGTGGGACTTGCCAGCTCATGGCTCTATCTGTTATGCTACACCAGTGTGAATACCTTTCCTCTGCTTCTGTAGCTGTTCACAGTGCATGGACACCACTTGTAGTGGAAAAGATAATCTTAAAGTACCATATGATGAAAAAAGAACAAAAGGCAAGATGGCAAGCCATTATATAATGCAATGAAATGCAGACCATCAAGCTAGAGAGGGCATTGGTTCATTTGAACAAAGCAGGCAGTGTGGGTGGGGGGAGAGTGCTTATCTCATCCGGTCATTCTCTACTGCAGGAGCATTCTGGTTTTGCTGTTCTTGCATTTCTTTAGTTAGAATCGGACAAATCCTAAAACCTGATGTCCAAAAGCCTTTGTTGGGAGGAGGGAGCTGGAGAAAAGTTTATTAAAGAACAAACAAAATGGGGCAAGCTGTTCCCTTTGATGTAAGATTTCAGAAGTCCATTGGGTTCTCCCTGAATGGTTTTGCCTAAGAAGTTCCTTTAAATCCCTTTCTGCCTTGCTTGAGACAGAGTAGTCTCTTTTTCTTTTTTATCTAAATATTTTCTGCAAACCTCTTACAGCTCCTTCATTTAAGATGCTTAACTCAGTTCTAAGCTTTTAAAACTTGGGGCAATGTTCTCAGGGTTGCTATTTCTAATGTTACTCTTTCCTTTTTCCTGTATTTGGTGGGGTGTGTGTGTGTGAAAAGTCCTTCTTTTTGAGGACATGCACAGAACAGCCACAACTGGACATGTCTTATTAGTGCATGTGCACTAAATATCACAGCACCATGTGTACGTACACCCAATGCTACAGGCAAAAGGGGAGTGTTATTGGTAGGGGTGTGCACGGACCCCCCGGATCGGATCGGGACCCGGATCGGGACCTCCAATTTTGTCCCGGACCGGTTCGGACAAAATCGGAGGCCCCCCGGACCGGATCGAGTCCGATCCCGACCCAAAAATCGTACATTTTTGGATCGGCCGCCATTTTTTTCCCCATAGACTTGCATTGCAATGCAAGTCTATGAGGAAAAAATGGCGGCGGGTGGGTAAGGGGGGGCCTAACTCCCTCCCCCCCCCGGGGCCGTCCGCTGTGGACGGCCCCGGCAGGTAAACCCCCTCCCCCGCGCTCCCTACCCCCCCTGGGGCCGCCTGCTTCCATCCGCTGGCGCCCGCGGGCGCCAGCGGATAGAAGCGGACGGCTCCGGGGGGGGGGGGTAAGCCCCCTTCCCCGCCACTTACCTTCTCGGCACGTCCGGCGCCGGCGGCTACTACCAGCGGGCTCCGCGGCCTACTCTCAAGTAGCGCGCCGGGTGATGACATCACCCGGCGCGCCACCCTGGAGCAGGCCGCGGAGCCTGCTGGTAGTAGTAGGCGCCGGCGCCGGATGGGAGCCGCCGGGCCGGGCAGGTAAGGGCCCCCCTCCCCCCTCCGCGCGCCCCCTCCTCCCCTCCACGCACCCCCTCCTTACCTTCCCGGCCCGGTGGCTCCCGTCCGGCGCCGGCGCCTACTACTACCAGCAGGCTCCGCGGCCTGCTCTAGAGTAGCGCGCCGGGTGATGACATCACCCGGCGCGCCATCCTAGAGCAGGCCGCGGAGCCTGCTGGGAATAGTAGGCGCCGGCGCCGGACGGGAGCCGCCGGGCCGGAAAGGTAAGGGCCCCCCTCCCCCCTCCGCGCGCCCCCTCCTCCCCTCCACGCACCCCCTCCTTACCTTTCCGGCCCGGCGGCTCCCGTCCGGCGCCGGCGCCTACTACTTCCAGCAGGCTCCGCGGCCTGCTCTAGAGTAGCGCGCCGGGTGATGATATCACCCGGCGCGCCATCCTAGAGCAGGCCGCGGAGCCTGCTGGGAATAGTAGGCGCCGGCGCCGGACGGGAGCCGCCGGGCCGGAAAGGTAAGGGCCCCCCTCCCCCCTCCGCGCGCCCCCCTCCCCCCTCCGCGCGCCCCCTCCTCCCCTCCACGCACCCCCTCCTTACCTTCCCGGCCCGGTGGCTCCCGTCCGGCGCCGGCGCCTACTACTACCAGCAGGCTCCGCGGCCTGCTCTAGAGTAGCGCGCCGGGTGATGACATCACCCGGCGCGCCACCCTAGAGCAGGCCGCGGAGCCTGCTAGTAGTAGTAGGCGCCGGCGCCGGACGGGAGCCACCGGGCCGAGAAGGTAAGTGCCCCCCTCCTCCCCCCCCCCCGCTGTCCACTTTCATCGGCGGGCGCCCGCTGGCGCCCGCCAATGGAAGCGGCGGTGGGCGCCAGTGGGCGCCCGCCGATCCGCCGATCCGCCGAACCGGTTCGGAGCTTTTTCGGACCGGTTCGGATTGGATCGGCCGATCCAGCTGCGGGATCGGAAATCGGATAATTTATCCGATTTCCCACTGGACCGGACTCGGATCGTGGATCGGGTCCGATCCAGTGCACATCCCTAGTTATTGGCTTTGTGCCCTCGTTGTGAGCTTCACAGAGGCATCTGACTGGCCAGTGCTGGATACAGAACGCTGAACTAGGTGAACCTTTGGTCTGATCCAGCAGAGCTCAAAATTTGTTCCTATGTTCTAATGCAGTGATGAGGAACATGTGGCCCTACAGTTGTTATTGGACTCCAGCTCCCAGCAGCCCCAGCAACTTCTAGAGGGCCACAATTTCACCACCCATGCTCTAATGGCTTAGACATGTGCAGCTGTGACCGGAGTTGAACTACATGAAGTTTTCCCATTTCACAGAAGTACTTTCTGTATAAGAAAAGCAGAACCAGCATTTATTTTGTTGTCTGGCAACGAAAGTGATTTTATCCACCTCCCTTTTTCTTTTTCTCACAGAACCTTAAAGCTTCTAAATATTATGAACACGACCTGCCATCGAATTTAGAAAGTTAATCATGAAGCTCGATCCCTTTTCAGAGCAGAAACTGCAATTTGTGTTTTGCTCTGCAATGTCTATACTAGTGAGCCATGAATGTTTTCTTTCCCAATATCACATTCTTTTGCCCATGTGTGAAACCATCCAAGAGAACCTATCAGTTTAAAAGTGAATATGCATTTGACATGGCAGTTTATAAGGACAAAAGCAAATACCCTTGCAGGAATTTATTCTTCCAAGGCAGTAGCTAAATCTTATTAGCAAAAGCAGCTACCTCTACACGTTTATTTAAAGAACCAGAGATTACTGATGGCAGGAGAGTAAAGTGTATTGGAGCAGGCAGGTAAGTATTTTACATATTATGGCTGAACTAATGACAACAAAGTTATAATTTGCCATTATCTTTATACGAAAAAACACACACTCTATGTTGACAGTGCCAAATTTTATAAGAATATTATACAAGTAGGGGTGTGAATATTAAGGCCAATGCTTAAGTTGCCACTTAATTCAGATTCTTTCTTAAAAATGTAATAATGGTATAATACCATACAAACATGATTGGTCTTGGTAGCCTGGTGTGGAGAAGAATTAGAGTGGCCAGGTGTCCTATTTTACCAAGGACAGATCTTTATTTGAAGGTATCCTCTATTTGAAGACTGTCCAGTTCAAGTCTGGCTTAAAGATAAAGAGCCATCAGAAGGAAGAGCTGGGCATTGAAGTTTTCCATCAACACCTGAGCAGCTGACTGAGTAGGCACACAGCTTTCCCCACTATTTTTATTTATTCATTGATTAATGGTATTTATATATCACTTTTCTGTCCAAAAAGCAATGTACGATAAAACCCAATACAATCACAACAACATTAAAAAAGTACATTCTTTAAAAACAGATCAAACACAATTTTAAAAGCCAAAGACCTGGTGAAACATTACGGTTTTTACTGTCTGTCTGGGGCAGGATCTACGCTACTGCTTTATAATGGTTTATAATGGTTTTGACAACTGTTGAGGCCCAGGACACAGTCCAAATACAGTTTTCAAAATATTTTCAAAACATTATATCCTGCTTGGTGTGGATCTGGCCTAAAATACAATTGGGATTTAGCAAGTGTTGAATTTCCTTAGGAGAGAGTTTCACAGTTGAGGTGTTGCTACAGAAAATACCCTGTCTTGTGTAGTGGGAATGCAACAGCGCCTCCAATGAAGATCTCAAATTATGGGCAGGCTTATGTAAGAGGAGGCAGTCCTTCAGTTTTCCTGGCTCCAAGCCATTTAGGTATTTAACACAGGTGAGATGACTTCTATTTCTATTTAAAATATTTCTAAATCTGCCTCTATACATATAAATGAGCATACGTATATTTTGTACAAATCTGTGTCCCTTTATGTCCTCTTTTTGGGTGATGTGTAAGTGGCTATCTTAAGAAGAATTGGAATGAAGCATGGGCAGAAAGAAGCTGCCTTTGTAATATGTGATAAGTTAAAGGTGAACCAGGTGCTCAATCATTCACAGGTGAAGATGAATGGATTCTTGATCAAGGTTTTATACACAAGAGACAAGCAGCTCCCTTGCAGTATTTATATATTGAAAGTCAGTGTTCGACAGGCTTCTGTAAAGAAGAATGAACATATTTTTTAAGTTTTCTATTGTAGGAAAGGTACATGTTTTGCTTGATTGGGTTCTCTAGTAAACCGGTAATATTGGTGCCCAGGAGCCACGTGGGATGGCTGGATACTATCTCTCTGTCAGGGGTAGGCAACCTATGAGGGCTGAATTCAATTTCAGAGAAGCTTTTGGGGTCTGCATTCTGGTGGTGGGCAGGGCCAAAGACTAAAGGTGTGAGGCCAAAACTACCAAATAAAAATTTCCAGCATATTGTAGCTCAAAGCCTACCAAAGTCTTAGGAGAGACAGGAACACAGGAACCCACAGAACAATCAGTAGTTGGGAGGAAAGGGGGTGAGGACTGGGGAACAGAAGGCTGGATTTTGCCCCCAGGCCTGAGGTTGCCCACCCCTGCTCTAGGCGCTGCATAACTTTGAGCAGCCGTCCCTAACCTGGTGCCCTGTAGATGTGTTGGACCACAATTCCCAGGACCCATTAGCCAGGGAGATACTGGGAGCTGTAGTACAACACAGCCTTAGACTTTCTTTCTGCAATTATAGACAATAAAGCCTAGCTCCAGAATAAACGGAATAGTCTCTCCCAGTAATTTAGACCAATAAGCAATGTTGCACGTCTAGAAGGGCTTTGTGTTTCAGCAAGTATTTAATGTGAATCTTCAGATTATTGCTGTTTATGTATTGCTTTATATTGCTTTGTATATATCTGTTATACTAGCTAGATTCTGGTGCTTTATTGTCATTATGTTTTAAAATGTGGAATAAATCACTTTGGCTTGCACATGAAACATGAAGGATAAATATTTTAAATTTAAAAAAATGATGAGGTGATGGCTTTTCTAGGATGAGATGTAGATTGGGAAAAACAGCTGGTGCAGACATATCCTTGGTGAGTGGGTATTGGGAAGGGGGCAGATGGAGAGGAAGGAGGAAAGGCAGAAACAATTTCTCCCAAAGCAGATTAAAAAAAACCACCCACATGAAATGCTTGCTTCGGTATGGGTTTATGCTCATATTGCAATAAGGTAGAAAAGCAATAATGGGTATTTTTAGAAGGATGTTTCTCTCCTGCTAGGCATTGGCATGATGACTCATTATGTCAAGTGGCATGTTAAGAGTAGAGAAATTTGCAAAAAAAGAAAATGCTCATTCATACGAATCTGGAGTCTATAACTTAAAACATGGTTTAATGTGAAATCGTATTTGTCCCACTACATTCTGTGAGCTTGTTTGAATAGGGTATATTAGAATAATCACAGTGGATATAAAACAGTGGGGGGGAGGATGTGTGTGTGTGTGTGTGTGTGTGAGAGAGAGAGAGAGAGAGAGAGAGAAGAAGAAATAAAAAACCACGTTTGGTAGAAAAGCATCAATAATGTAAGATTACCTACGTTTAGGTAGGGGGAGATGAGAATTAATGTTAAATCTTTGCTCAATATGTTCACCATTTTCATGATGCTTGGTCAAAATTTTAATTAGCTGACACAAAACTGCCTAGGAAGGGACTAAAAAAATGCAACAATGTAATCTGTTAGATGAAATCTGTAAAAACAGCTGTATTTAAAGTATTTAAACTTTGTCCTTCAAAGCAATAGTGCTGGATGGTTTTTTTTTTATTAAAACCTAAGCTTTTATTTTTGTATGTTCAGCTTTATTGTGTGTCACCATTAAGTAACACTTAGTAAAACTGTTTTTTAGGCCAGCGGAATAGAGAAGACTGGGGCCAATTTTGTAACTGTTTGATGTTGTTGTTATTATTTTTGACATGACCAGCATTTGATATTCCTGAGCATTGCAAAGACTTTGTCCTTCACTGTCACCTTAACACAAAAAACTTAAGAGAAATGTTACAAACATAGTATGAAGCAAATGTATTAATTTCATAGAAATGTGCTTTGTTTTACAACAGTGGGTAAGTAACCTATGTTGGGATCCTTACATTCCCACACCTGTCTGACAAAACCTGCAGCTTTTAGTTCGATATGACATTTGAGACATGCAGGAGGAATGGAAGTGTCATGTATCAAGTGGTTGCTAGGAAACCACATTAATTCTGATAATAAAATGAGCTGATAGGCTTTCAGTGCTTGATGAACCTTTGCAGGGGATATTATAGCAATTCCTTTATTAATTTGTTTTTAACTAACTATATCCACAAAAGTTAGGATTATAAATAACTGCTAAGGAAGATGGTCATCTATACATTGACGTAATTTACACATAATACTAACCCATATTTTGGATTGTTGAATTCTGTGTTGTTGTGATGTGTGAACACCATGGTTTGTTAGATCATCTGCGAAACAAACCCTGGATAGGACAATAAGCCAAGGGGTAAATATACCATGGGTTAGCATTGTATGAAGCAGGTTGTTTTCTTTCAATTCTTAGAAGATGGAAATAATTAAAAGGGTTCAGAATTATGCTTTTAAAATGTTGGTATTCAACTGCTGGAGACTCAAACCTTTTCTACGTGAGACTATTAATTGGCTGTTAATCAGCTGGAGCTACTCTTGGTTTCATCGCAGAATTGAGATATGAGCACTACACAAGGAGTGTTTCATTTCCTGCTTTTCTGCTACATAACCTCTATGTGACACTGTGGTATAGCAAAATAGCACAAATACACAAAAGGAAATTGCACTTTCTTTCATTTTAACAATTGCATGCTGCATTTTCCCTTCTTTAAAACAGCTTACCACAGTGCTGGTTAGATACAGAAGGGAAAATGGAGAGTCTTGATGGCATCTAAACAACTATGAGTAGGGAATGACGAGTGCATGATAAATGCCTCATGTAGAAAAGCCCATAGCACCAGCCTTGATAGATGCTGTAAGCAAACACAGCTATGCAGCAAAATTGAAGATGGTTTTAAAATACTCTTCCAAATGGATGATCAAATGGTGGTCAAGATTATAATTTTTAAAAAACATAATTAGGGTGACCAGATAAAATCCAGGTCAGGGCTCAGGTAACTTTAACAGTTGTAGAGAAAAGGGAATTTCAGCCAGAGTCATTTGTATGCAATTAGTTCCTGGTGATATTCCCTCTTCATCACCACAGTTAAAGGTACATGCACTATACTAGAGTGACCATATACAAAAGAAGGCAGGGCCCTTGCAACTTTAACTGTGGTGATGAAGAGGGAATTTCACCAGGAACTAATTGCATACAAATGACATTGGCTGAAATTCTCTTTTCTCTACAACTGTTAAAGATACATGAGCCCTGACCTGGATTTTATCTGGTCACCCTAACATAATGAACCTCTATTGTTTAATATAACCCTATATTGTTTGAAAGCAGAACAATTGATGACAATGTGAACATCTCAAAATATGTCTCTTCTAATACACAAAATAGACAGACGTTTACAAAGGGGATGCACCATACATTGTTCAGATGCAGTGCCAGCCCATCTTCACAGCTGAACTGAAAGACAAGTATCCCAACAAACTGAATGCTCGTCCAATCTGTCCATCTTGCCCTTCCCTGGCCCCACCCTCATTCCCTCTTCACCTCCTGCTTCTGCTCCATCTGGGGAAAATTAAAGCAGCCTGCACCCAGGTGCCTTTAGTCAGACAGACTCCTTTCTACAGGGGACTTTATTATTTTTCACCAGCTGACCCGGGAGGAGGCCATTGTGAACTACAAAGCAATAGCGGGAGGTTACTGTGGCTCACATGCTTGTCTGTTCTCTTCAGATCTGGAGGCATGTTCACAGTGAGTTCTCTTTATATGGCGTGCTCTCTTTGAACAGAATGTGGAATGGAAACAAGGGGACATAAACAATAATCTATATTTATTCAATGTAAGCTGCATTCCACACCCAATGTACTTTAATGTGGTCTTGCTAAATTCAATTGGGCTTGCAACTATAGAACTTGGGCAGGATCTACACTACTGCTTTAAAATGGTTTAAAACTGTTTTGACAACTGTTGGGGCCCAGGACATACTCTATATACAGTTTTCAAAACGTTTTCAAAGTGTCATATCCTTCGTGGTGTAGATCTGGCCCTGCACACTACTTGAACTGCCTATGCACAATCACAATCTTTCACAGCTGCATCAGTTGTGCAGACCTAATGGTTATATGAAGCACATTGTTGACACAATGTTCTGTCATTGCATTGACCACAGAGATGACACTTGCCCCTTCTCTTAGTATCAGTGGTGACAGGTTGACCAGTTATGATGAGGCTGTTTTTCGTGACATCACAGGCAGGCAGACAACGCCCCTAGACTCAGCCTCAGAATTTGATCAACTGTAACCCAGGCCTTCCAGGAGGAGAAATCTTTTGGGATGTTCACACCATCATGGGTTGTTCAGTTTCCAAACAGTATAGGCACTGAAGTAGGCACTGTTCCCTACATTTGAAAAAAAACCCACATCATTGGCCACCGTTTGATCATTAATTTGGAAGAGCATGTGGAGACATCTGGTCCCTGGTGTCTATATCAACTGTAATCTTATAATAAGGAATGATTCCAGGCTTGGATTTGTTTTCTGAGATTCCTGCATCTTAATGCATTGAAGAAATGAGAATCACTGTCCTTCCTTTCTTGGTAGATAACTAACAAGTGTCGTATCTTCTTGAAAACCAAAAATACTCCTATGTACACATCTGGGTTTGTGGCAAAGAATGTGGGGGACATTTCTGGCACATCACCACCACCACCGCCTGCATGTGCCAACTAGTGTCAGGTTTTTCTTAGTTCATTTCCTGGCTAGTGGCACAATGGTGAAACAATGGTGAAAGGGTTCATCTGGAACCCTGTAAATATGGTGCTAGCTTCCTCACTACCGTGTAGCCTAGATTTTGAATTGCTCAGACACCCACTTCCTTTTCCTTACATATATCAATGTCATCATAATTGTATGCTGTTTTCAAACTGTGATACAGCCACAATTGTATGTAATATGTTGCAGGTTTGGATGGAACGTACTGCCTCACTGGACATCTTCCACTGAATGGCACTAACTGTCAGTTGTAATATTCTCACATATGACACAAAGCATTGTTTGCAGAAAACAGTTCTCTATTAGAAGATGTCCTCCATTTCAGGGGTTCCCTAGTCCAAGTCAGGTTTAAAGATAAGAAATCACATGAAACCATAAGAAGAGAGAGCAGGGTCTTGGCGTTGCCCATCCGCAGTGAGCACCTGGTCAGCAGACTGAGCAGCAGGCACACAGGCCATCCGGTCACAGTCTACCCCGCTATAGTGAGAAGTATTGGATGTCTCTTTAAAATATAGCAATCATTTCTAAATACATATAAGTTAGCATATGCAATTTTTGTGCAAAACTGTGTCCTCTTGTGCAATGCAGCCCTCTTTCTTCGCAATGTATTACTGGCTGCCCTAACAAGATCCCCTGCTTGGAAACCACTTCAGAAGTACAAAATAGGTGTGAGTGGAGACCTGCAGACACAAATGCTTAAAGGTCAGCTGCACCTCCATATATTGGTGTCAAAGAACACTAGAAGTGAGCTTCCAATTGGGATAGGGGCAGAGGTAAATTTGCAGCAACAGCCAGAAAGCCACAAATCACCTACTATTGCAGGGAGGAAATCCCAGTTATGCCCCTCTGCTAATAACCTCACATAAGCAGCTAAGCCATTGTCTCTTCAGCTGTCCTCCTGATACCTCCCTCCCAAGAAGGTCAAAGTGCCCTGTTAGGACAAGCAGCTGCTACAAAGCCACCACTGACTTTTGAACTAGCTACCCGTGTTCCTCTGTTCAGTGGGGTTCTTTAGCTCAGTGTGGTTCCATTCATGCCACTGCCTTTTCCCCAGCTGATGCCAGCTAACTGCAGAAATCAGGCTTATACAGCCTATAATATTCCTAGTTCTCACCCAAGAGTGTCCTGAGAGTTTGGAGGAAGTGGCCACATGCACATCACCCAAAATTAGGAATTGCATCACCCAAAAGTGAGGACACAGATTTGTATGCAATTTGCATATGCAATATACATATTGCATGTATAGATGCAAATTTAGAAATAATTGCTATAATTTAAATAGAAATATATACATCTCAGCATAATGGAGAAGACTGCCTAAGTGACCTGTCCACCTACTCAGTCTCCTGTCCAGGTGCTAAGTGTTAATGGGTAGCATTTACGCCCCTCCTCCTCCTTCTTATGATTCTTTGACTTTTGAACCAAACTTGGATTGAGCAGCTCATCCAAGAATGAACACCTTCAACGAGAAGACTGTCCTCTACCAGCTCTCCAAAATAGGGGACTGTCTTCTGTAAAGTAGGACATCTGTGCACTTTATGAGGTCTCTTTAATACTGCAAGACCTGCCCTATGAGGTTGTCTCTTCTTTTCAGTGCCCCCCGCCTCCAAACCCACCTTTCTTCCAACAAGTAATCACTGCAGAGTGGCTGTTTTGGAGTGTTTCGGATAACTATCACAAGGTGCTAAAAATCCATATTAGGGTGTTGGCGCACAAGTCCTAATTTGTTGATGAAACTGTCATCTGGGATGGGCCACCTGGAAGGCCCATACAGGATGCAGTTCAGAGAAAACAAGGGTGTCTTTTGCCTACATGGTGGCTCACTCCTGTCTTCACCCTGCTGTTCATAACATCAGCAGCCTGCCTCAAACGTTCTGATCCTCTGCTGCCCACTGAAGGCCACTTCAATTGTTACACTTATGTAATCGCAAAAAATTATGTAATCGCAAAAATGTGACTGGTATAAGTGCTTAGAATGGGCGGTCTGTCAGCACAGCCTCACACACACTGCAGTGGTGTTGCAAGTCAGTACTCCAGTGTCACAGGCAGGTATGCCAGCTTGCCAATGAGCTGAACTTTAGTGATTTTTTTCCCCCTGTTCCCCCGTAGTTTACTGGAACTGCTGATAACTGCTGTTAGCTTCTGACCGACAATCTCTGCACAAGCTGAAAAGTTAGAATCTAATTTGGCGGGAAAAGGATCTTGGGGCTAAAGTGCACAATTTGTGTAGTCCTACGTTTGTTTTTTTCCCCTGACTTCTCCCTTCCCCCTTCAATGCAAATCAGATTTGTGTGGTTTCCAAGCTGAGTAGAGAATTGGGGGCAGGGAAGGGATTAGGTAACCCTTGCCCTGCTAGCCATTTGTTTGCTCAGAAAACCCCCATGCCAAGCTGCTTTTCTCCTTGTGGAGAGGACACCATTTTGAACAAATGGCCAGCAGCGAAAGAATTAAACAGTTTCTTTCACTCTGGCGCTCAACTTAACCTCAACCCTAGCACACTTCGACTGTTTTGGTCCATGAACAAGTATTTTTGTCCATCTGTCTTTAATCAAGGTCTTGATATCTAATGCATATTATTATCATAAGAGTGTTTATATAGAAACATACCAGTTTCATGATCTCCTTTTTTTCCCTACAATGTCACAAACTGAACAAAATGGCTGGATCCCACAGAGAGAAAACCATTTGCACAGTTGGAACTTTGCTTGCTATTTTCACTGTAGTTGTGCCAACTGAATGGCTGGTTTTGGACAACACTTTAGTCAATGGTGGGTTGAGTAGCCAACTCACAGTTGAGTAGCCAACTCACAGTTGAGTGGCCAACTCACAGTTGGTTATTTTGTGGGTACTCCCCACACAACATATCCCTACACAACTGTGGGTGGTTGGGGCTGGCATTGAGTGGACTAATAGACATACTGACTTGCAATGATGGGAGTTGTAGTCCAACACCTTTGGAGGGCACCAGGTTGGGGAAGGGCTGCTCTAAACAAAAAAAGAGAAGTAGGTGGCCCTAAGTTGTTCGTGATCAGTTTTCCACAATCCCTCAGTCACCTCTGCATATCATATTCTCCACCCTGTCCTCATGGTTTATGTGCTTTGGGAGAATGAGAATTTCACTTGTACTTTCTGCCTCCTTAGGGATAGGGTGACCAGACTTTAAAAATCAAAATCCCGGTCCCCCCCCCCGCCCCCCCAAAACACCCCCCCCACCAAGCCACCCCCCCCCAAAAAAAATAGCCTGGACCTACCGCCGGGTTCCTCCGCCGCCCGCGCGGGGTCCTCCGTCGCCGCCCGCGTGGCCACGCCGGGTCCTCTGTCGCCGCCCGCGCGGAAGACGCGGGAGAGGGCCGGATCCGGAAGTGACGTAACCGGCCCTCTCCCGTCTCTTCCACGCGGCCTCTGGCCTTTCTGGGGCTCGTCGCGATGGCGACGAGCCCCGAGGAGCCCGCCCGCACGGAAGAGGCGGGCGCGGGCGTCCGGGCTCCTCAGGGCTCATTGCCATTGCGATGAGCCCCAAGGAGGCCAGAGGCCGCGCGGAAGAGGCGGGAGAGGGCCGGTTACGTCACTTCCGGATCCGGCCCTCTCCTGCCTCTTCCGCACGGCCTCTGGCCTTACGAGCCCGGCAGCGGCGGCGAAGGCGGCGGAGGAGCCCGGGAAGCGGCCGCCCCAGCAGGTAAGTGCCCCCCTTCGTGCTTACCTGCTGGGGCGGCCGCTTCCTGGGCTCCTCCGCAGCCAGGTCTACCGCCGCTCCTTGCTTGCTGCCACCGCCGCGTGACCCCCCGCCACCCCGGTTTGCCCCCCCGCCCCCCGGTTGGGCCGGTTTGCCCCTGGATTCCCGGTTAGGACCGGGAAATCCCGAGCCACCTGGTCAGCCTACTTAGGGAGGATGTGGCGTTAAGGCTTGTGAGCCTTAACTCCCAATTTCCCTGCTTTTTGGTGCTTGGTTGGAATCTGTAGAGCCTTAACATTGTTTTTGTAAATCGTAGGTTTTTTGTTTAATGAATTTCATGGCTTTGTGTAATGGATGACTGGATATTATACAGTTGACAACCAAGCCAGCGTCAGCCAGAATGTTATACCATCTTGACATCCAATATAAAATCAAAGCTAGTGTTATGTGTTGAACTCACTTTTAACATTAATAAATCAAACAAAATGCTTGCATCTCCCTCATTTTAAAAGATAAAGAGATGAAACCTGGCATCATGGTAGCTCTTAAGTAGGGATATAGCTATGCCAAGTATGAAGCAGATCCGTTCATGCCTTGATTTTTAGGATTTTTTTAAAGTTCAAACAGAAATCTCTTTGGGGTCCAGGACCTTGAGCAGTATAAGTTTAAAAAATGAAATTAAAGATAAAGAGATGAAACTTGGCACCATGGTAGCTCTGAAGTAGGGATTTAGCCATGCCAAGTTGGAAGCAGATCCGTTCATCCCTTGATTTTTAGAAATGTTTAAAACTTCAATTTAATTTTTTAAATTAACTACAATGCTTACAATTCCATCATTTTTAAAGATAAAGGGATGAAACTTGACAGCATGGTAGCTCTTAAGTAGGGATTGAGCCATGCCAAGTTGGAAGCAGATCTATTTATGCCTTGAGTTTTAGGAATTTTTAAAACTTCAAACCCAATACTCCTCTTTGGGGTCTAGGGCCTTGAGCAGTACATTAAAAAAAAGAAAGACAGTAAAGATGAAGAGATGAAACTTGGCACCATGGTACCTCTTAAGTAAGGCTTTAGCCATGCCAAGTTGAAAGCAGATTGGTTCATGCCTTGAATTTTAGGAAAAAAATTGAAGTCAAACTTTTTAAAAAAATATCCTAAAAATCAAGGCACGAACCGATCTGCTTCCAACTTGGCATGGCTCCATTCTAGGGTGACCACTAGGGTGTGGCCTAGTGGCTAAAGTGTTGGACTGTGAGCTGGGAGATCTGGGTTCTACTCCCCACTTAGCCATGGAAATCCATTGGGTGACTTTGGGCCAATTGCAGACTCTCAGCCCAACCCATCTCACGGGGTTGCTGTTGTGAGGATAAAATGGAGAGGAGGAGGATTATGTATGCCGCCTTGGGTTTCTTGGTGGAAAAAAGGTGGGATATAAATGCAATAATAAATAATAATAAAAAACTGTCAGGATTTCCCCAGATTTCTCCTGGTTTTTGTTCTATCCTCGGTGTCAGGGGGGATTTTATAATGACCTGGAATTACACACTTTCCCTTTTAAGGCCACCATTAGCGTGGCAGGGGGGAATGACATGCTTTCTGGAGGTGTGTCATTCTCTCCCACTGCTCCAATCAAGGCCTTAAAAGGGGAAAACGTGTCATTCCCAGGCATTATAGAAAAGGGCCTGATTTGAGCGGTGGGGTGGGGTGAGAATGACATGCTTTCCCCTCCTCCACTCCAATTGGGGACGTTAAGGTGGCCCCAGAAGCCATTTTCCTGCCCCCCCACTAGGTGTCCTCTTTTTTGGTTTCCCAAATATGGTCACCCTACTCAGTTCTTGCACAGGCTGCATTTCCATCCCTAGATATTTACTCAAAAATAAGACCCACTGAATTTCCTTGGTTCTTGAAAAGCAACACACTTGCTTTTAGATTTGCCAGTCTTAGCATTCTATGTGTGCTATGAATGCCTGCTTTGTCTGTCCCTATAGTTTCCTGCAAGGTCCAGCCAGGGGAAGCCAGTAAATTAAACCCGGGGTGGAGGGTGGGATTACCTCAAGTTCCTCTGACAGCAGGTGCTATAGAACATGGACCTTCCAGGAGTGTTGAGGCTGGATTTCTGGCAGACCCAGCCAGACAACTTTATGGCCTGTTAGTCCCTCCATTTGGTAGCCTGCAGAGCACCTGCCTCATAAGACAAATGGCCACATGAGAACTGTTATTATGGCCTGCTACTTTGTTTGTCTTTAGTAGTCTGTGGTCCAGATCTCTTCAGAAGGGGGAATAGTGTTTTGTGGTTGGGGTCAGTCTAAATTATCTCCAGGGGTCCCTTACTCAGTGCCTCTGATAGCAAAGAGATTGAGGATTTTCCCCAACTCTGTTACTCTTGAAGTTACTAGGCCTGTTGAAAATAGATTTTATAACATAGGCATGATAACAGTGAATACTTTTAACTTGTTAAACCAATGAAAACATGCCACACAAGAAGTCTTAAGATATGAATGGTTTATAAAGAAAAGTAAATGCAAAAGAACATCAGATGCAGAAGTGAAATCTGAAACATTACTAGTAGTAATTGTAGTAGTATCCTGCCTTTTGCCCAATGCTGGGCCTCAGGGCAGCCTTACAAAACTAAAACATATACAGCTAAAACCTATAAATAGGAATATACTAGGCTGACTATATGAAAAGGAGGACAGGGCTCATGTAACTTTAACAGTTGTAGAGCAAAGGGGATTTCAGCCAGTGTCATTTGTATGCAATTAGTTCCTGGTGAAATTCCCTCTTCATCACACCAGTTAAAGTTGCAGAGGCCCTGCCTTCTTTTGTATATGTCACTCTAGTATAGTGCCTGCAACTTTAACTGTTGTAATGAAGAGGGAATTTCACCAGGGACTAACTGCATTCAAATGACACTGGCTGAAATTCCCTTTGCTCTACAACTATTAAAGTTACATGAGCCCTGTCCTCCTTTTCATATGGTCAGCCTAAATATACAAAAGTTAAAAATATAATTAACTACTTTTCAATATTAAAGCATTTAAAACATTTTAAATGCATAACAATTTAAAAGTCAAAGGTATAGACAGAGGTCCAGAGGATTTGCCAAAGGCCTGCTGGAACTAAAAAGGGTTTGTCTGCATCCAAAAACACATCAAGGAGGGAGCCAGTGTAGACTGCAAGGATTAGAAACAAAATCCATGTGTGTACACTATGCAAAATAAACGACAGCTCAACTGTTTTTAAACCTTATTAGAAAAACAGGGTGACTAGGCCGAAACCAACGTTGTAGGCCCAGAAGCACTTTGAAAGGTTTCAACATTGTACTTAAAACTTAACACCGGCCCAAACTAATTAAATGAAGTGTTTGAAGCTTTCAACTTATAGCAGTATGGACCAAGCTCTTAGAAAAGAGGGAAGGAGCACTGTGTGTGTATGGGGTGGGGGTGGGGATAGAAAGAAAGGTATAGCCACCTATTCCCAGGAGAGATCTGAAGATCAGGTTACCAAGGATCCAGAGGAACCACACCCTGCTTCACCAGGGAGCAAAAGAGCAAACTGGCCTTATGAAGATAGCCCAAAATACTCTCAGAGCCAAAGGAATGACTGTTCCAGAAGAGAAAAGCACAAAAGTCGCAACCCAGAAGTAAATTTTACAAAAGTAGGGAGACAGGTTTGTATTCCTTTTCTACCTTAAACTGCTCTCCTTCCCTCAATCTTTCACCAATCTTCTTGAAATTTTCAGGTAATGTAAAACAAACATTTCTTTCTGGCACCTGTAAATTTCAGAAAGGTTGATGGCCCTTAACAATGGAGGCACGGCTGTGCCTCCATTAATAAGACTGTGATTCAAACCCAACTCTGAGGACTGGCTTCCTAAGTTTTACTTGGCAAAGCAACTGCACATAAATTGATCCAGTCTACATGTGCAGATAAGTAAGTCAAATGATGCAGAACTCCAGCTTTTTTTCTATTGAATATTTATGTGGAACCAACCCTGAGGTCAATAACAAAGCAGTTAAGAACACAGCCTCTGATATTTTTATTCAATTTCACCTGTTGTAGATGTTTACAACATGTTTATTTATTTTATGAATATCTTGTTATACTTATGCTGTGATCAACTTTGACAGAAAAAGTCATGAATATTTTGTTAAATACAAGAAAGTATCTGCTTCTGAAAATTCAGTTGGCCCTACAAACTGAAAGCTGTCAAGTCACTCTACTTTATTGACATAAGCTAAATCTTTTCCCCCTTTCTGGTTACATCGTCTGCAGTGCACATGAAGTGCAAGCACATTCTTCAACATTTACAGCTCACTTAATAAGAGGCCATTGTAAGTATCAGTGGACAGATATTTGATTTGTCTCCACAGTAAAGGAAGAGGTTGTCATTGAGACCTGTTGGAGACCAAATAAGAAAATACTGTGGATTGTCATCTACCATGATTGATAAAAATTAAATGTCCGTTCAGAACCATAATCAAACATAGGAGGCTACAAAGGCATTTGTGAGAGGATTTTGAAAGTGGAAGTCAGGTGAAACACAAGTTTGCAGTTCTTAGTCTGACAGCTGTGAAAAACCAAGATTCTCTACTCAAGGGAACAAACAAAATGTAGCAGACTGCAATGAACTGATATGTATTTAAATCAAATCCCTGAAATTTGCTGTTGAGAAGACATTTGTCCATCTAGCCCTGTCCTGGTGGAGTCTCTCCTGGGTCTCAGGCAGTGGTGCTCTGGACACCTCACTAGATTTACCTGCTATAACACTGGAGTCTACGTCCTGGCGGATGCCCAAGATTTTATTCTGGAAGTGCCTAGCAAATTCAGTACAGCGAGCCTCAGATAGTTGTAGCACATCCTTGGGGCCGGCATGTAATAGCCCCTGGACAACTCTGAAAAGCTCCGCTGGGCAGCAGATTGATGATTTGATGGTGGCAGCAAAGTATTGCTTTTTTGCCCCCCTCACTGCCCCTGAATATACCTTACTATAGGCACTTACCAGTGTTTGATTGTATCCATCAGGAGTTCGTCTCCATCTGCCCTCAAGCCATCTCCTATTTTGTTTCATTGCTCTCAGCTCTGGGGTATACCATGGAGCCGTACGACAGGAGAGGGCGCTCAGGAGCAATCGTGTCAACCGCCCGGGTCATTTCTGCATTCCACAGATCAACCTCAGTGGGACTTACTTCTGAGTAGACATGCATAAAATTGAACTGTCACTTTCCCCACTTTCACTCTAGAGCAGATGAGGGTGCAATCCAGATCTTAAAAGTCTCCTACCCTCCACACTAAGATCCTGATCTGGATAGAGACACATTGAAACTAATGTCAGTTTTGGCCCTCATATACTGTTGCATTAGAAGTTGTTGTTGCTTTGTTTTAGCATTTGATGCATAGTTTTTGACATACTTGGAATTAACCCAATGCTTATCATCCTTTTGCTTTTCAAGATTCATTTGCTTGCATTTGTAGGTTGTTCAGAGAAGACATCTCTTTCTTTCTTTTTAATATACAGTGACTAGCATTAAGCCCGAAGGAACCCAGCTCTTACTTGTTGTCTGTTTTTTTGTTTTATAACTGTGGCAGATCTAGATGGGTATCAAAAATCTTTTTTTAGAAGCAAATGCAAAGCTTGTATTGATTCAGCACCATGTGTTGTGCGATTAATAATTTATACTCTCCCAATCTCAGCACAGTTGTCTAAAGGAATCACTGCAGACACACCTTTCCCCTTAGCTTATTCTTATTGTTATTTATTGTACAGACTCAGCAATATGCTAGGCTTTTCACACTACAGCCAAGCAAAAATTTCCAACTTTGATCTGTATATGTCAACCCAGCCTTTGTTGTAATTTGTTAACATAAAAGCCTGGTAGAATCCTTCTTTTTAAGCCTCCCCACCTCAAAAAAATCAGGTTGCTGGTGTTTTATAAAACTCTATCAATAATTTCCTCCCTCATTGTGAGATGTGTAAGTGTACCAAGTTGTGCTAGAGAGAAACTGCCCATGGCATGCTAATCTGTGTGGTAGTTGTGTTTCAAATGGTCTTCTTGGTTTGGACACTGTGACTACTGCTGTTGAGTTCTCTTGGCTTTCACAGAAGAGACAGCATGTTACGATCAGCCATCTATAACACTATAGATAATACTAGGGTAAGTATTTTCAAACACAAACGTGGTCAGAGCCATAAGTCAGAATGTGTAAGACCTGGGTAAAGCCGGGATTCTGCAAGCTCTGAGCTGAGCAGTTATGAAACAGTACTGCATGTCAACAAAGCCTCTATCATACCATCTTTAGCTCTCTTAACAACTAGTGTATATCTCCAGTCTTAGAAAACCACAGGCAATATAACAGGGGCATTGTTGCCAATGATGTACACGCTCATTACTTTTGTCCTGCTGGGTTCTCTGGCCAAATATGTCCAGGGTATTGAAGCATTACATGGACAGAGAGAAACAGAGAGAGAGAGAGAGAGAGAGAGAGAAGAGAGGAGAGAGAGAGAGAGAGAAAGAGAGAGGACTGTACATCCTAATGTCAGTGATGGCTGTATCATGCCCACCTTTCAATTCACTGAAAAAAATAAAACCTATCAGCTGTAAGCAACCATACTTTGATAGGTATACAGCCAAGGTGACTTTATAATTTCATCCTTTATTTTCTACTCTCTCTCTCTCTCTCTCTCTCTCTCTCTCTCTCAGTGATTTTGTGCATGGGCTTTTAGGATATTGAAAGTCCAGGTATCCATCTGTGTTAGTGTTCACTCACAGAATATCTCTCACACAAAATAGCTGTGGTTATTTACATTCATTTTATTGCGTCAACATTACATTGATGCCAATGCTGCATGGTTTGTTTTCAGAATGTAATAGTGGTGCTTTGGAACCACATTTTAGGCCACATTTATCACTTTGACTTGCTATGGCTCATTTAATCCTTTAAGGGCACAATCCTATGCATATTTAGGCAGAAAAAAGTCCCAGCATTCCCCAAACAGCATGCATAGGATTGCGCCCTAAATGTTGCTGTGTTTCTATTAGAAGTGGTACAAATATAGGAAAGGTTATTTTTATATATATGCATGTAAGCAGTTGTGTGTTATTTTGTGTTTGTATTAGCCTAAAAAGTATTTTGTAATTCTTAATCCTTAGCCTTGCTTTATCTATAAAGTGAAGTTGGGAAGAGAGTTCTACCTATCTGTCTTACACTAGGTTTTCCTCAGTATCCTATTTACTACATAGCAACATTTTTTGGAAGAAGCAACAGATGCATTATTCAGCTGAAATGACAGGACAAAATTAAATATATTTAAATATGTTTTGAAATATTGCTCAGAGATGCCATGGTTAATCTTTTTAAAAAGTGACAGTGTTATGCTTTGGCGTATGTTTAAGTTCAAGAGGGAAAGACCTCTTAAATATACGGTTTGAATTTTGCAGTCCTGCAGCACAAGTTATACTAGTAAAGCTCTAATGAGAATGGGGCGGGGGAAGCACTCAAACCTCCAGTGTGATTAGTTTGTAATTTTGGCTCTTCTTAGTTTTACTGGGGTCTTAATTTTCTCCTATTTCCAGTCAGTTAATGTGTCCTAGGTATATAACATAGGATTAAATGTGTAACAGCCTGATCCTATCCAGGTTTGCTTAGAAAAAAAGTCTCATTAATTGTAATAGAAAGTATTCCCAAGTAAATGTGCAGAAGGGATGGTGTACAATTTCCATATATTCAAGCACTTCACTCCAGAGTCCCATGAGGTTCTTAAAGTTCACAATGCCTTTTGCAAGCACTCACACACCAAGATGTCTGCATAGAGACCACATTCTCTAACCCTCTTGTCTTAAAATGGCAGCATAGTATTAAGACAAGATCATCTGGACCATTGCACATGTCAGGAAGCAGTAGAATAAAATGGCCAGTGCACTAGCATCACATTGGGTTCACACAACAGAACAATCATATTCAAGGTTCAGTTTGAATGTGGGTTGTTGCTGAACTGTGAGTTGTTGTTAAATTGTAGGTTATGTTGTGTGAAGCCAACCTTGCTAACAAACCATGGTTTGTTAACCATGAACAACTGACAAAGAGAACCCATGGCTTGTTGTTGGGTTCACACAACACAACAACCCATGCTTCAACAACATCCCATGGTTCAACAAGAATTCACATTCAATCCATACTCAGCCTTGAGTGTGGGTTGTCATGTTGTATGAACCCAGTCACTATGTTCTGTGAGTGTGTGCAAGTGTTAGCAGTACTCTACTTGCATACAATATACATATACTAATTGATATGTGTAGATGCAAATTTAGGAATAATCATTTTAAATAGAAATACAGCATATCTCACCATAGTGTGGAAGACTGTGGCCTGGTGACCTGCATGCCTTGCTCAACCTGTTGTCCAGGTGCTGTCATTGAGCTAATTCAAGGCCCAGCTCTTTCTTCTGATGGTTCTTTAACTTTAAACCAGGATTGTACTGCACATCCCCTTCAAACAGAGAATGCATTCAACATAGAGGACTGTCCTCTGGCAGCCTTTCAAAGACAGGACTGTCCTCTGTAAAAGAAAACAGATGACCACCCTATACTAATCACTATATCTGAAAGTTACTGTCAGTGTTAGGCCCAGCATAATAATCAGGCAGCTGCCAGGACCAGGACTCGGCAGGGCCTACCAACACTGATGCCTGTCCTGAGCCTCCTGTATAAGGCAGCTGACTCTGTGAGACACCATTTTACATTTCCTGTAATGCCCAGGAGCAGTACCAAATCAGATGCATTGTGGGAAATGTAAAAATGGCAGTTTGTAGCTGCCCACCATTGACACTGGGTAAGCCCACAGCCGGAGGCCCATCAATGTAAGTTACACCTACCAGAGGACACTTTGCTGAGGGCTCCCTCAAAGCTGGAGCTCACCCTCTGCAGATGACTGAGGGGAGGAATTGCTCAGTTCCTAATTTCTTTGTATTTTGTTGCTTAGGGTCTCCAAATGCAATGCCATAATCTAACGCTACACTTAACTCCCACCGCATCCCATCTCCATTATCTTTTTGTGCTGTAATCCTCTATGGAAAATGCTGTTCATTCATTTTTCAAAGTTTCTCATTAATGTTACTTTGCTGAGTTGACTCACTGTTAGTTTATTTTTTATTGACAACCTTGATATATGACAATATTTCAGATAAAACAACCGCATAAACCTGTTTTCTGCAGGAAAGCTTCTTTACGCTCTTTAGCCTGCACCATGCCTTCATTTATTGAAATCTGCAGTTGGATCATTCAATTCCCAACACTCTGATATTTTTAGTACTGGAGGATGTAATGAGAAGGACATATATCCTAATGACTAAAGTCATTTAGTAAAAAGGGCTACAAATCCTTGACGTATTTGGAGTACATAAAGTTGACAACATTTCAGGCAATATATGCAGAATGTTAATCATGTGCTAATTGGGAAAATAGTGCTAATGTCACCTATAACCATTTTTAGCAAAGTTGATTTGTTTTGGAGAAAGAGAAACCATCAATTGCTTGCCAGAAGTAACCCTCAGCCTTTACCAATAATTCTATTTAATCGATATTAAATAAATGCACTGAAACTGAATAGTACATTTAATATATTTTTTTAATGGAATTTGAAACCTTAATAAAATCACTTGTTCTGGGACTAGTTCCCAAAAATAATCTTTGGCATCCTTTTAAAATGGTATGCTGCTGCATAAACATCTTTATTGCCTGCAGCTTTATGCAATAGAACAATGCAAGCTGTCAAAGACAAGATAACTAATTTACTGAGGAAGTGAATTAATGCCTAACTCATTTGACATTAATTTTGAAAGCCATTGGCTTTCAGCATGTAGAATAATCAGAAGTCCGTTCTCCTGCTCCGCCGGTATGGCTTGAGTGGGAACAGTGATTGTTGCTGGTGGGGAGGAGGGGAATAAAGGCCTCGTGTGTAGGCACACGTGGGCCCCATGAGGCAAGGGTGGGGCCGAGCCTATGAAGGCTGTCTCCGCCTGACCATCGGCCTCTGTGGATCTTTCGGCTCCCACCCTCCCTCATTGTTCTAGTATGGGACTTAATCAGTCGCACCCTTTGAGGGGAGGGCTGAGCAGGAATGGTGGAGTGGTTTTTGCTTACTCAATACTGGAGGTTTTATTAGGAGGGTGGATAAATAGGTTGATTTGTTAGCGGGATGTACGAGAATTTGCTTAGCAGAATAGGGACAGTGAGCACTCTGGCACCTATTGGTGATTGGCATATCTGGAGGTCCTGCTCCTCACGAGTTTTACTGCTCCCGAGTCAAGATATGGTCTGCCTTTGGAGATCCTCCTGCCTCATCTACTCAGAGATTTACAACTCTGAGTGGGGTGACATGGTTTAGTTTCCCCACACTTTCAAAGTGTTGCATGAGGAAAGGGCCAGGTTTACCCGACTCCTGACTTAGGAGAGTGGCTTGCCCATGAAGCCAGGCAAGTTGCCTGCGATAAGGACATATAGATTCCCGTGGATCCAGGGAGGGTCTGAGTCTCCCTTGTTGTTTAAATAAAGAGGCCCTAGTTTATCCCAAGCTCTGGTGTCTGTGTCTTTATTCCATGCTTCCTTCTCCACCTGCAATTACTTTTCTCTAGGCCTAATCGGCTGAGATGCTAAGAATGGAAGTTACAAGTTGTATCCTGTGGTGGTTTTGCCTTAGCGTGTTTGAGCAGGTTGGAGTGTTTGCTGTTAGCCCTTACCTACTGCAAGCTTCCATGGCATCTCATGTTGTGTTCTGGAACTTCCTCAACCCGCAGGAGAAGTTTTTCAGGTGTGGTCTCAAGTGAGTAGGGAAGGATCATTTTTGAAAACTGGGTGGCCCAATTTCCACCAACAGAAGTGCTTTTCTACTAAGGTAGAGCCACCATTGGATACAACCGTTTGTCCCAATGTATTTTGAATCTCAAGTGACAAATATGATGGCCGATGCCCTATGCATTGTTCAGTGGGATGAGGAAATTATTAATTTAATAGAATGTATATTTATTATTTGCATTTTAATTCTTTGCTTCATAAATATTATACTCCTCTCCCCGCCTCTCTCTCATAATCATAATTGTGATTATAATTGGCCTCCCTTCCTACCCCCGCTCTCTCTTGACTGTTTTTACATTTAAATAGAATATGATTGTTTTTAAATGTAGGTCTTAACAGTTCCATCTCTCAACAAAAAAACAAAATGAAGTGGTGTTTGTGTTTTAAATGAATGTATTCAGGCAAGCAACAGTGTTTCTGTTTGGAAAGCTATCCGATGCCATGAATTTGACAACATTCTGGGTTTCTTGAATAAATGAATACGGTTAAGCAGAACTTTATTTTCTATCCATTCTGATTGAAAAGTCCTACTAGGGGCTCAGGATCAGCATAAGTTTCAGTGAGCATTCTCTGGGATATTGCTCAGTGTGTCTAAAAATAGAACACAGAAAAATAGCTCAGCATTCTCATGGTTTTCCCCCCCTCTAGCTGGGAAGCCATTGTTACCAGACCACCAACTGAGTTAGTATACTCTCAAGAATGTATAATTAATGCATTTGTTTTATTCAGAAATGTTCAGGTACGAACTGCGATACCCGGCTTTTCTTTTATATAATGTAAAAAGGGTTTGAAATGTATTTATTTCTTGGCATTGCTTTGTTGTAATTTAAAAAGAAGAAGCCCTAAATAGTGTTAAGTCTTAGGGCCAAACTAGACATGACACTAAATGATTAATTCTAGACCTTGTCAGATTTCCCCCTTCATTTAAAAGCAGGCGCAGCAGGCATTTTAATTGGAATCATAGCGTGCTGGGAGATGGGGTTTAGCTTGTCACTCCTCAGCTATGATCCTGATGAAAATCCACCCCCGCACATTGCTTTTAGCCATGTGTGGGTGGGGAGACTTCCATTGTCACCAACTGGAAATTTTTCTGAAGGTCTAATCACAAAGCGGTGGGGTTGGGGGTTGGGATTGCAAATGGGAGGGGAAGGGTTAAATCCCCCCTTGTGCACTGTGGTCTCAATGACCTCCACTCCCCATCCCTACTATTAAAGCATTACAAAAACCAAAAAGACAGAAAAGACCATTACAGCTGAATAAAAACACACAAGTTGAAAGGGAGTTTACAGAATTGCACTTACTCAATTATATGAAATTAACAAATTTATAGTGGTTTATGAACATGTGTATAAACGAATAAGGCACAGTTGATTGTGAACCCCAAATTAGAGAGGAAGAAAATATTTCCAGTGCGCATACATCACATCAAACATATCAACCTCAGATCAAACATATTGATCAAATAAACATGTTAGATTTGATTAATATGTTTGACATGATGTATATGCATTGGAACTGATTGATATTGAGGGTGGAATTTGGGGATAAAAATAGGTTGGGAGAAAGTACCATGGACCACCATGGTCCTTGCCTGAAGTGGGACCACATGCACTTACTCTGAAGAAAAAAAGCCAATCATGCATAGCTCAGCTATGGGTGATTAGAAGAATGTTTAGTTTGTCCCTTAGGCCCTTCGAATCTCTAATATTGGATCTTCAGCATTCTTACCAGCAGTGCCAGCTTTTGAGAATCCTTGTGCAAGACTACCTGAATGGACCCCTCCTTCAGTGAATCTACTTTCTCACCATCATTGTTACCAGTTCTGATTGCTCCTCATTCTCGTTTTCATCATTGCTACCAGTTGCTTGCTCATCAGGCAGAGAGCCAGTGAGCAAGGAGGCCGTGGCATCTACTGCTCCTCCTTCTCACCACCACTGTTGTCTGTGCCAGAGCAAGAGGCTGGTGAACAAGCAGGTTGTGATGGCTAGGCTGACCAGATAAAATCCAGGTCAGGGCTCATGTAACTTTAACAGTTGTAGAGCAAAGGGAATTTCAGCCAGTGTCATTTGTATGCAATTAGTTTCTGGTGAAATTCCCTCTTCATCACAACAGTTAAAGGTGCAGGCACTATACTAGAGTGACCATATACAAAAGAAGGCAGGGCCCCTGCAACATTAACTGTTGTGATGAAGAGGGAATTTCACCAGGAACTAATTGCATACAAATGACACTGGCTGAAATTCCCTTTTCTCAACAACTGTTAAAGTTACATGAGCCCTGACCTGGATTTTATCTGGTCACCCTAGTGATGACAAAGAAGAGGAGGACCTCCATTAGGCTCTTGTCAGTCGGCTCCTGCTGGGGTGTGGGTGCCTGACCCTGCCTACCTTGACATCACCCGTGCTTCGTAGCTACCTTCTTTGCATTGGTCAAGACTCCTCCATGTCTAGAGTTTAGGGCCAGCTCAAATGTTATGGAACCTATGTGTAGGAAGAAAACTGATTGGTAAAAGTTCCCAATATATTTTAGAAAGGAAATAACTAGGATTAGACTGAGGCCAGATCCACACCAAGCAGAATATAGCACTATGAAAGCGGTATATGGTACGTGTCATGGGCCCCAACAGTTGGCAGTGCACTTCAGTACCACTATAAAGCTGTAGTGTGGCTCCTGCCTCTTACATACCACTTTCATATCACTTTCATAGTGCTTGGTGTGGATCTAGCCTTAGTGAATCTGAAGGAGTCTCTTTGGTTCCTTATATTGTCAGCAATCTCTGTTTTCCAGACCAACTTTCTATAAGAGAGAAGATCCCAAACAAAGAGTCTGGGGTCCCTCTGGTTCCTCTGCTCCAGTGCCACTTTGTCACTCAATCTACACGACGATTAAGGCTCCTAAGAAGGAAACACGCAATCATATTCCATATGATTAACCACCTAATGCAAGGTAGAATGTTTAGCAAGAACTCCAGTGTCATAATATTTCTTTTTTATACTATCCTATCTTGCCAGTATTTTACTTAAAGGCTCACCTTGCCTTATGGTTGCCTGGGATGACTCCTCAAATCCTACCAATAAAATATAATGTATTCCACCAGCAGTGAAGAGATTCTAGCCATAGTAATTTATGGCAATATAGTACTTGGTGTCCCATTAAGCTCAGTTGAATCAGTTCTGTTGGGTAGTGTAAGAAATTGGTTTATCTGACAGGGTGTGTGGGGTACTGGTAATCAGAAAGGCGTGTGTGTTCCTTCCTGTACCCCAATGGTGCCATACAATGTTGCCTTTCTTTCTTTTCTTCCTTTTCATGTTATTGTACTAGCCTACAATGTGAAAACAAATAATTAGAGACGTGATGGGTAGATACAAGGCCACAGGGACACTGGCAGCAGCAGGGCAGTGGCAGCACTGAGTCTGATGCAGAATGCCTTCTAGCTAACGTGAAATTACTGGGGGGAATATTATGGGATCTCTATCTTGAGGCAACTCCGTCCTGAAAAAAATGTTCTTCTTGCCCATGTTTATTCTCTCCCTTCACCTTCTTCTTCTTCATTTGTTCAAAAAATAATTGCTTAGAAACAGTGTATATGTTTGGGTGGTCATTATAAAGGTTAATTACCTTGTAAACAATTGTTTTAATGAATCAATTTGGGAAATAACAAGTTCACAGTGATGTGTTCCACCTTGCTAACATTTTTTCCTCCTAGCAATAACAAGTCCTATCTTTTTCTTTAAAGCTGCTGGAGGTTTGTTTTTTTTTACTTAATATTTGGGTGGTTAATATTATGTGCAGGGGTCAAGGTAAAGACCTAATATTTGAATCATGCAACACATCAGTTGTAATATTGAAGTTATCAACATCCTCAAAGCTTTGTCTCCAAGTTCAATCATTCCCCCCTTCTTGCTTCTTGGAGGCTAAAAATGTGAACGTTGTTATTATCTTTAAATAATATTATTTAAATAATATTGTTATTGTCTTCTGTGCTGTACAGTATGAGCTTTTCTACACAAGGCATTTATTGTGCACTCATCATTCCCTACTCATGGTTGTTTATGGGTTCCTTAGACAACATCTTGGCTCTCCAGTTTTGCTTCTGTTTTTAAACAGCACTTTCGGCAGGGGATATGTAATATTATTTGTGAAAACAAAATAAAGAATTTCCCACTTGTGTAATTGTACTATTCCACTATCCCACAGTGCCACCTAGAGGTTATGTAGTGGAAAAGCAGGAAACACTCTTCCTGTAGTGCTCAGATTTCAATCCTGTGGCAAAACCAAAACTAGACACAGCAGATTAACTGCCTCATGTAGATAAGCTGTATATCACCATTCCAAATCAGTGAGTGGTTAGTAATAACACCATATTGCACTTGTTTAATGAAGACAAACATACAGGATTTCTCTCTTGTGTTTGTTGGCTTGCTTGCAAGCACAGTGAGGCATTTGCTTTCCAGTGCAGGATCATTGGAAAAATCACAATCTAGATCAGGGATAAGCAGCCTGCTGCTTTCAAGGTGTTTTAGATGACAACTTCTGTAGCCCCTGACCATTGGCCATGCTAGTTGGGGCTTATGGGAGTTCTAATCTAAAACATTTAGAGGGTAACAGGTTACTAACCCCTGACTTGTATAGGATATACACTACTGCTTTTATAACAATATTGAAGTACACTGACCACTATTGGGGCTCATGACACATTCCATATACCATTTTCAAACTGCTTTCAAAATGTTATATCCTGCTTGGTGTAAATCTGGCCTGAAATTCTATAGAGCTCATGCCTGGGAGAATTCACAGAATTGACCATGCAAATCACTGGGATTTGGAGAGCTGAGCACAAACACCGTGTAACTGCATTTTCAGATAAATGTTCCTGGTTTGCAGTGTGTATGAGAAATAATATCTTTGTTTTCCTCTAAACCAAAAAGAATTGAGGAAACCATGACAAGATGTGCAAACTCAGGCACAGCAGTGAGGAATGGTAGAGGAAAGGGTCCCTCCCAAGTCTTCTAGGCTGTACATTTCAAATGATAACACAACAGCATGAGTCCAACACTCAGTGGGGTTCTAATGCTTAGACATGTTTCCTATTTGAGAAGATGATGTAGCTCTAAGCCAATTTCAGGTCGTTAACACACATCCATTCATCTCAATGGGACATATGCTGTGTAGCAACGTGGATCACAATGGGAAACTTCACTTTGACTCAATCCAGGAAGTACATGTGAATGTATTTGGGCATCCTGCCACTGCCTTTTGTTTTTCAAAACATCATGCATGATGATTCAGGTCTGGCAAAGGCCTCTAGATGAAAGAGTCTCTGTTCTGGTATCTGGACAGAAAGGGACCAGAACTTATTGCTGGGTCCCCCGCAGGGCCTGGACATGCCTTGCGGAAGACCTCTTACCCCTCTTGGTTTTTTAAAACCTTTTTGAGGAAAACTCTGGCTTCCAAGAACCCAGACATATTCCTTTCTATTTCCCAGAATGCCTCCGGGCCCCATAGGAAAGGAAAGGCAGAGGCCAGAGCACCCAGCCAAACTGCCTTTAAGAATAGAGGGGCCCTCTGCTGTCTGATTAACCTGGGAAGACTGGAAGGTTAGCAAGGAGCATTCTGGAGAGATGTCTGTTGTTTTTATTGTTTGTGTAGGTAAGAGTTTTGCCTGATGTTGTTTTTGATGTTGTGGGGATGGATGTGTGTGTTGCCTGGGTTGCTTCCTGGGTGTGAGATTGGTGTGGAATGTTTTGTTTGAAGTTGGACAAAGACAATTGCTGCCTGGGTGTGTGTGAGTGGCATGTTTTGGGTTTTGTTTGTTTGTTTTCAGTATTACCATCAATTATGTGGTTTGGCATTTGGAGTGCAGGTCCACCCTCTGCCTTGTACTCACTTCCTGGGCAAATAACTTTTGTAACTACCCTGGGGTGACCAGATAAAATCCAGGTCAGGGCTCATGTAACTTTAACAGTTGTAGAGAAAAGGGAATTTCAGCCAGTGTCATTTGTATGCAATTAGTTCCTGGTGAAATTCCCTCTTCATCACGCCAGTTAAAGTTGCAGGCACGATACTAGAGTGACTATATACAAAAGAAGGCAGAGCCCCTGCAACTTTAACTGTTGTGATGAAGAGGGAATTTCACCAGGAACTAATTGCATACAACTGACACTGGCTGAAATTCCCTTGTCTCTACCACTGTTAAAGTTACATGAGCCCTGACCTGGATTTTATCTGGTCAGCCTAAACTAGCCAGACCCCATGGCTGACATCTTGTGGTGGTGCCTACAGCAGTGTCTCAGATTTCAAAATGTGCCCAGAGGCCCCAGAATGCTGGGGACCCCTGACCTGTTGCTCTGTAAGTTTTCATAAAGTTTCTTACTGATTTGTTTCTATCATTTACTTTTCTCCATGGTGTTTTATGCAGTTTTACAGTGCTATTGAGCTTTTCAAATGAATTGTAGATTGAACTAATATTATATTTCATATAGAATAACACCTTAAAGCTTTTCTTTGTCAGAATAAATTTAGATCAAGATAGTTAATGCACTATGTATATTTTTATCCTAAATCATATCAATATAGTTTATGACTGAACCAACCCTTTTAATTAATTGGATCCTTTCCCTTTTATATTACTGACCTCAACCAGACTTAAATTAACCTCTTGAAGATGTAATATGGCCAGTCCCTTGAGTCACTCAATCACCAAAAAATGAATCAACACTTGTTTCCAATTAAACTGTTTCACTGCAATATAAGAATATGCAGATAAAACGCTAAGCATAATTTAACCTGGAAAAAATTATAAGGAAGCTATCCGTAGATACTTCAACATAACAGCTGGTGGTCTTGAATCACAGTTGGAGATGTTATTTTGGTGGTTTAATGTGAATACAGATTTGCATATTTGCTACCCAGTGGGTTAGAGTCTAAGGTGTGATCATTGTATAAGGTCACTGTCTCAAGATTTTAACTGAAATGAATCAGTCAATTTATTGATACACAAAGCCTAAAAATACTAATATCTGCAAATCACAAAGGTGCAATTTTGAACTCAATTAGATTGTTGAATTAACAGAAGAAAGGAAGATGAGAGAAGGTGGGACCTAGTATTACACTAGTGCATTCTTGGTACATATGAATCTGACCATGTAGTCATAATGAGCACTGTAATCTATGCATTGGTAATCTCACATTTAGATTACTGTAATGTGGTTCATTGTGAGACTACCCTTGTGCTTGGCTTGGAAGCTGTAGTTGGTACAAAATGTGGTAGTCAGGATGCTGAACTGGGCACCTTGCCATGCACATATACCAATGTTGAAGCAACTGCATTGGCTACCTATGAGCTACTGAGCCAAGAACAAGGCCTTGCTGTTGGCATAAAAAGCCTTGAACAGCTTGGGACCAGGTTACCTGATAGATCACCTTCCCTGATATAGACCTGTGCAACCATTAAGATAATTCATTAAACAAAAAACCTACGGTTTACAAAAACAATGTTAAGGCTCTACAAATTCCAACCAAGCACCAAAAAGCAGGGAAATTGGGAGTTAAGGCTCACAAGCCTTAACGCCACATCCTCCCTAAGGAGGCAGAAAGTGCAAGTGAAATTCTCATTCTCCCAAAGTAGATAAACCATGAGGACAGGGTGGAGAATATGATATGCAGAGGTGACTGTGGGGTTGTGGACAACTGATCACGAACAACTTAGGGCCACCTACTTCTCTTTTTTTGTTTACAGCAGCCCTTCCCCAACCTGGTGCCCTCCAAAGGTGTTGGACTACAACTCCCATCATTGCAAGTCAGTATGTCTCATGGTCAGGAATGCTGGGACTTGTCATCTCAAAAATCTAGATATGCAATTTGATCTGCAGAGGTGACTATGGGGTTGTGGGAAATGATGATGAACAACTTAGGACCAGCTACTTCTCATTTCTTAGAGCATCTCCTTATGTTGAGAGTTGCAACCCAACACATCTGACAGGCACCAGGTTGGGGAATGTTGTTCAAGAACAAGGGAAGGCAGAATGTAGATCTCCAGATGTTTTGGAATTCAACTTGTAAAAGCCCCTATCAGCATGGGCAGTTATCAGGAATGCCGCGAGTTGATGTCCAAATCATCAGGATAGATCTATTTTCTGCCCACATCTGTACTAAAGTATGATGTTTTCCAGCATTAAGATATGTGATCAATCAAGGAACTACAAAAGAGCTGCATCACTTTAAATAAACTGTCAAAACCAAATGAAACAACAATGAATGAATCTTGAATACCTAATCCAGATAGCCCTTCAGACATCAACATTAGTTTTCAACACATGGCATAGGATGTCTGAATATCTTGAATATCAGATAAAGGATTTCTCTTACTTGTTCAGCAGTGTGAGATCAAAGACAGAGCTACCACCTAATACTTTCATGCGTATTTTAAAATTAAGTATGAATTGATTTTTGTCTTCCCCATAACACATAACATGGGAGTTACAGTGCAACGCATCTGGAGACCACCAGGCTGGAGAAGGTTGACTCCTATACATGTCTTCTCAGAAGCCAGTGCCACTGAATTCACTAGAGCTTTCTCCCAAGAGGTATAGGATTGCAAACTAATCTCATCTGAAAGGTGTTCAAGACAGCCAAACTAAACTTCTTCTGCTCCACTGTTGCTTTGATGAGATGATGGATTGTGCAGGGATTGTGGGGAGTGAACAGTATATTTTTTATAAATACATTTAAAGAAAAAAAAACATTGGTTCTTTGAAAGGCAGGATATTGACCAAAAGTTGGAAGTGCCTGGCACATGCTCTGGTTCTAGATCTGTAATGAATAGTGCCCCTTTTGTTATCAAGAGTGCTGCTATATGCGAGATGTGTGTGAGAGAAAAGTATTGGGCAGACCCTGTATTTGGTAAGGGTATGGAACAGCATTCCCCATCCTGCTGCCCTCCAGGTGTTTGATATGACAAGTCCCAGCATTCCTTTTTAAAATTTTTTATATAATATTTTATTTCAACTTAAACAACATAATACAACATATAACAACCTAAATTACAATACATAACCAACATACCCCCCCCCCCCCGTGCTCCCCACCCCCCAGGAGACATACATTTATTCAATTATTCATTCTTCCAAAATTGTAAAGAATCTTTTGAAGGTATTTGTCCCTTCCCCGATCTTAATACATATTCCAAAAATGGACTCCATATATTTTCAAAATCATTCTTCCTGGACATTCCCCTCTTTATTTTCATTTTACACGTTAGCTTATCATTAAGTGCCATATCCCATATTTCTTTATACCATTCTTCTATTGTATAGATCCCTTGCCCTTTCCAATTTTTAGCTATCATTATTCTGACGGGAGCCAGGAGGTTGTTTATCAATTCTCTCTTACTTATATTCTGATTTCCTTTATCCCATATTGCAAGTAGAGCTGAGTTTGGACTTAATTCCAATTTACTTCCCATTATTTCACTTATTTCTTTAAACACCTTTTTCCAAATTTTTTGTACGTGTTCACAGCTCCACCACATATGAAAATAAGTTCCAACCTCCTGACACCCCCTCCAACAATTCTTGGACACTTTTTTATCTATCTGATGAAATCTCACCAGCGTTAAATACCATCTCCATACTGTCTTATAATAATTCTCCTCAATTCTAATCGACAAAAGCTTTAACATTCTTGCATCCCATATCCTCCCCCAGTCATATTCGTTAATTTATTCCTTTAAATCATCTTCCCAAATCATTTTAAGAGAGTCTTGATACTCATCATCCTCTATCAGAATTCTATATATTTCACTAGTCAAACCTTTTCTAGTTTTAATTACTTCCTTCTTTCCTCTTGATTCAATTAAATCTTCAAATCTTGTATTATTTCTACATTTCTTATTTATCTTTTTCCATTCCTGTGTCCATTTTTCCAATTGTAAACATTTGAACCAAGCTATCTTTTTTCCTTTCAATAACTCTCTAATTTGCTCCTTATTTATCATTCTTTCCATCCAATTCCTGAACTTAATAATTCCCTGATCCTTCAGACTCCCTTCCAACTCTACTTTGAAATTCCTTGGGAAGTTTCCCACTGCTACCACTGGGGTGAGTGGAGATTCTCCTGGTATTAACTTTCCTTTAACTTTCTCCCAGATCTCTAAAATATTGTTCAGCAACGGGTTGTCCAGTCCCCTCAAATCTTTCTTTTGAATTTTAATAAAAACAATATTTTGCAATTTAAAATCTAGTTCCCCTGTTTGCGTTTCTAACCATTCTAAATCTTCCTCCCCTATTATACTATTTATGACATATCTTAACTGATTAGCAATATAATAATCCTTTATATTTGGAAGTCCCAAGCCTCCTTTCTTTTGTGTCTTATACCATAACCCTTTATTAATCCTAGCTCTCTTATCTCCATTGCAATAAGCATTAATCATATTTTGCCAACTCTTTAACTCTGCTTCCGATATTTTAATCGGCAGCATTCTAAACAAAAAATTAATCTTAGGTAATGTCCCAGCATTCCTGACCATGGGACATACTGACTTGCAATGATGGGAGTTGTAGTCCAACACCTTTGGAGGGCACCAGGTTGGGGAAGGGCTGCTCTAAACAAAAAAAGAGATAGCAAAGAGATTGAGGATTTTCCCCAACTCTGTTACTCTTGAAGTTACTAGGCCTGTTGAAAATAGATTTTATAACATAAACATGAAAACAGTGAATACCCCTTTTAACTTGTTAAACCAATGAAAACATGCCACACAAGAAGTCTTAAGATATGAATGGTTTATAAAGAAAAGTAAATGCAAAAGAACATCAGATGCAGAAGTGAAATCTGAAACATTACTACTACTACTAGTAGTAGTAGTAATCCTGCGTTTTGCCCAATGCTGGGCCTCAGGGCAGCCTTACAAAACTAAAACATATACAGCTAAAACCTATAAATAGGAATATACTAGGCTGACCATATGAAAAGGAGGACAGGGCTCATGTAACTTTAACAGTTGTAGAGAAAAGGGGATTTCAGCCAGTGTCATTTGTATGCAATTAGTTCCTGGTGAAATTCCCTCTTCATCACAACAGTTAAAGTTGCAGGGGCCCTGCCTTCTTTTGTATATGGTCACTCTAGTATAGTGCCTGCAACTTTAACTGTTGTGATGAAGAGGGAATTTCACCAGGGACTAATTGCATACAAATGACACTGGCTGAAATTCCCTTTGCTCTACAACTGTTAAAGTTACATGAGCCCTGTCCTCTTTGTCATATGGTCAGCCTAAATATACAAAAGTTAAAAATATAATTAAATACTTTTCAATATTAAAGCATTTAAAACATTTTAAATACATAACAATTTAAAAGTCAAAGGTATAGACAGAGGTCCAGATGATTTGCCAAAGGCCTGCTGGAACAAAAAAGGGTTTGTCTGCATCCAAAAACACATCAAGGAGGGAGCCAGTGTAGACTGCAAGGATTAGAAAGAAAATCCATGTGCACACTATGCAAAATAAACGACACCTCAACTGTTTCTAAACCTTATTAAAAAAACAGGGTAACTAGGCCGAAACCAACATTGTAAGCCCAGAAGCACTTTGAAAGGTTTCAACATTGTACTTAAAACTTACACCGGCCCAAACTAATTAAATGAAGTGTTTGAAGCTTTCAACTTTATAGCAGTATGGACCAAACTCTTAGAAAAGAGGGAAATTAAAAGAAAGGTATAGCTACCTATTCCCAGGAGAGATCTGAAGATCAGGTTACCATGGATCCAGAGGAGCCACACCCTGCTTCACCAGGGAGGAAAAGAGCAAACTGGCCTTATGAAGATAGCCCAAAATACTCTCAGAGCCAAAGGAATGCATGTTTCAGAAGAGAAAAGAGAAACTCTTCTTCTTCTTCACTCAAAAGGTCTGTGCTAGAGGCAGCGGCCATTTCACTCACCCACCCCACATTCTAAGGCAGGAGGGAGGGGGGAGAGCGACGCTACTCAGCATGTGTCAGTGTCGCGTTATGAGGGAAGATGGCCGCCTCATTGACTTGAATGAGAGGTTAAAATAATCCTTAACAGTCAACCGAAGGGAATTTTTAAAAAACGAAAAGCTTTCCACCAACTACAGTCAAGGAGGAAGAAGACCCCACCACTGGATTAATTAATAAGGCTCTAGAAATTATGCAAATTGTGAGCACAAAAAGTCTCAACCCGGAAGTAAATTTACAAAAGCAGGGAGACAGGTTTGTATTCCTTTTCTACCTTAAACTGCTCTCCTTCCCTCAGTCTTTCACCAATCTTCTTGAAATTTTCAGGGAATGTAAAACAAACATTTCTTTCTGGCACCTGCAAATTTCAGAAAGGTTGGTGAAACATTTTCAATTTTATGGCTGTTAGAATGACCCCCCCCCCAATTATCACTTTAACATGGCAGAATGTGTTTTTTACTGACGGCCCTTAACAATGGAGGCACAACTGTGCCTCCATTAATCAGAGGAGGCTTTGCTGGTTGTACCGTGACCTGCAGATTGCAGTCTTGCAGCAACACGGAAACAAGTCTTCTCTGTGGTGGCACCCATTTCATGGAATGCCCTGCCCTCTAATATTTGGGCTGTATCAACTATGACATCCGTTAGGTACTCTTTACCCAGGCCTTCTCAGAATGAGTGCGCTGCCCAGTTTGTCTGTTAACTATGATGTTTTGAGTACTTGGTTTTAATGTTTTATGTAATGCTTATATAAATGTTTTATGTAATGCTTATATAAATGTTTTATATAATGTTTATATAAATGATTTATATACCTGTTTTGTAATACTGATTTTTTTTGTATTTTACTGCATTTTAATCGTTCTTTGAAAACAACTTAGAATTTTTTTAACTATGCTAAGCGATATATAACTTTATTATTACGATAACAACGACAACAACAACACATTTGCCAGATTTTCGATTAAATATTGCACAGTAAATGTAATCTTATTTGTTTATTTACATCCCACCATTCCATTAAAAATGGTGCTTAACAGTAAAATACAGATAAAATTACAAAGTCATGATGAAACCATTAAAACGTATCAAATAAAAACACATCCATAATTCAGGGGTAGGGGGACAATAACACCACCCACCAGATTGAAAACATTTTCAGCAGCAAATCATTTTAGACACCAAAAGCCTATCTGAATAAAAATGTCTTTGCTGGTAGTAGGATATGATATGTTCCATTATTTTTTTTTGTTATTTTTTCCTCAGGAAGCATAGATGGAACACCTGTTGATGCTAATAGCTCAAGCCTAGAAATGAGAGACAGAGTAGGCTGACAATCTGCATTATGAACAAATGCATATTTTAAAATGTTAATTATGCGATACCATCTTGTAATAAATGGCAGAACACAGACTTGAATCAATTTGTGATACACATCAACTGCTAAACTAATTGTTGATCATTCACTGTGTATGTGTGTGTGGTGGAGCTTAGCTGGATGTCTTAAAAATATCATGTTTTCTAATAAAGTGAAGTTATGAGGGTAACTAAAAAGAACACAAGATATAATAAATATCTGGTAGTTAAATCTCAAATGGTAAAAAAAAAAAATACCACTTTAATGGGACAAGAATAATTACGTGCTGCTGGGAAGAGGTTTTACCCCCAAAAAAGCTTTACTGTAAGCTAGAACACTCAGGAAAAATAAAACACTTCACAGTTTAAGAAGCAAATAAATCATATATCCTAAAGTGATATAGGACTCATTGGCATTGGGGCCCACTTGTTCATAATGAATAAAACACTGTGGAATAATGCAGTATGAAAGAGATATACATTGTCATTTACTGCTAACTGTGGAACAAGTATGACAGGATAACAACAGGGACATAAATAGTTAGCTAAGTTAAGTATTTGGGGTCATGTTCTTGTTTATTTATTCATTTTAAGTATTTTTATCCCACCCTTCAGCCCCAAAGGCTGCTAGAGTGGCTTACATAAGACCAATAAAGATAAGATAATCCCTGCCTGCAAGCTTACAATCTAAAACAAGTGACACAAAAGGGGAGGGAGGGGTTGTTGAGGGAAAAGGAAAATTAGGCACCAATTCTTAAAGTTACAGAGTAGTTCTTACAGTAGATCAGCTGTTAGGAATAGAGAAGCCAAACTGAGGAGTTCTGGGAATGGACGAGTCAGATGGAGCTGGTTTCTCATCCATTTGACGCAAACTGGACGTTTTCCCTGCAGAATTCTTCCCATCTGTACTCTTTCTTCCATGTCCTTCCCTTTCCTCTGTCGTCTCCCGCCTGATTTTTCAAGCCTAAATAACCATTGGGTGATTAAATATCTCCTGTTCCATAGATGGAATTTCCATATATGACATGGACATACTGCTGGATAAATGTCTCCACAGCATTTGTCACTGTTAATTTATTAGAGGTTGGCATATTTAGGGATTACTGGACCATGGACAACCACTGCAGCCCTGATGCTTCACCTGGCTATTAACTATTTGATGCTGTTTGGGCAGGTGGTTAAAAAGCATGATTATTTCCCTGTGTACCTTAGCCCTCCCGTTATACAAGAGCTCTTGCTCTTTCCCGGCACTTCTACATATCCAACACCCACTTTACTAATATGGAGAGCCAGATATCTTTGAAAGACCCTGTTGGTGGTGCCGAACATTATATTGACTACTCAAATGAGCTCATATCGCCCGTAACTTAAACATGACATTTGCTAATGTCCAGGCACAACAATTACCTGTCCTCTCCCATCCACCTAACCCTGTCAACATTTTTTTCATTAGGAAACCCTCACTACAAATATGTATTAATTTATTGTTCAGCTATACAAAGACCTTTTTCAATATGAGGCTGTTAATCTGTTGTATCTACTTTCAGTGTCATAGCAAAATTGAGCCTTTCCATTCCTGCTTTTCTGCAACATGACCTCCAGGTGGCAGTCAGGTATAACATGTGGAAAAAGCATTTGCTTTTGCTTTCACAAATAATACCACATTTTCTCTGCTATAAAAAACTCACAGAAAGTGGTATTTAGAAATGGGAGCAAAACTGGAGGGCCACATCATCATCTAAAGAACTGATAAGCAATTGTGAATAAGGAATGACAAGTACACAATAAATACTTTGTGTAGAAAAGCTCTAAGTATCTGTGAAAGCTGTTAACATTTTCTCAGTGCGTTTTGAAACATATACATAATGTTATAAATGAAAAACAGCTCACTCCCTTGAGTTAATGTATAACTGCTATGGATATACATTAGTCACATCATGGGTGAACTCGCTTTTGGAAAGTTTGCATTGATATACTCAGCTGTGATTGGGGTTCATAATGGAATGCTCATATGACCTACTCACTATGAAGGAATTGCTAATCTAGATCTTCATTACCCATTTGAGGAAAGGGGTGGTTTGAAAAGCAGAAAGGAATCATATTGAATAATCTTTATTATAATTAGGTGGCAAACGAAAAAAACCCTTACACTGGTGATGCCTTATTGTCTTAATCTAATTCATTCCTTTAATACATTGCAAGTGGCTTTAATGGGACTACAGTAGTGCAAACCGCCATTAAGTCACTCACTTACATTAACAAAGCAAAGCAAAATGACGATTCTATCACACAGCTTATTTATTTAGTAAAATGCTGCTTTCTTTACTTTTATGAATAATTCCAAGAGGACAGAATTCTATTGCAGCAAGCTATGACTTCCTGCAACATTTTTTCACTAGCCCTTTGAAACCTCCCAGCTTCTGAAGCCTGCTGGGGTGGAAGTTTACATGGCTGGTATTTGCCTGGAGGTGGTTGTTTGAGAAAAGTGTACACCCCCAAATTATTCATTTCAAACTACAAATAATGCATGAAGGAAAGACAGTGACAGGGGGAAACTCTAGTTTTCAGTCTAGTTTATGCATTCTAAAAAGACAGCTTGTTTCTTCTGGCACATTTGATTGTAAATGTTTCTAGAAGGCATGAATGTCAAAGAAATTCAAAGTCACAGGGGTCAAAACACTATAATCCATTGCAAGTCATTTGCAATAGATATTTAGGAGTGCTACTTCACAATTTTAAAATTTTTATTTTGAGTTGTTTGCCAGAAATGCAATTCCTTGTATGCCCCTGCATTCCATCCATTATTTCAGCGATAGACGGTTCTTGTATTTGTGCTCCACCCTTCCACAGGGCAGCCATAAACCAACTGGGCTTCTACTGGACTCATCTAGGCCTTGCCCAGGTGCCAGCCTTTTTATTTCAAAAGTAGGAATCCTTTTAATGTTTGATTTGTACTTCATTCTTTAGCTAATCTCTCCCCTTTTAAAATGCTGTCATTACTAAAATTGAATATTTGTGAATTTACTGTCTTTGAGTACCAATTGTTCCTTTTTGTTTGAGTGATCATTTTGTGATGGCTCCTTCCAGAACTGAAAATGGCTGCTCACAGCGTTAGGCAGTGGAAAACGAATGTGTCTGAGTGAATTGATTTGATTGGAACGAAGTACTTTTATGTGTCTTGTATCTAATGTAAATCTATTCATGATTACTGGTGTGCTCTTAAAGGTAACACTTGTGTCTAAAAATATATGAGAAAGTGATGTGAGAATAACAATATAAGATTTATATCTGACATTTTATTTGTTCCTCATATCTGTTACTTCATTGTGGGAGGAAACAGCAAAAGGCAACGAGAGCTTTCTTAAAAAGGAATTGAGTGATTCTGTACGGTTACGATTTTTCCATTCCATCTTTCCGTCCGTCCTTTCTCCATGCATGCAGTGTGGTTGGGCGATCTACTGGGCTCCCTCTGGCTATGATGCCACATAGTATTTTCTTCAGTCAGTAGCACCTTTTTCAGACACCCTGCTCATGCGAATCACTGCCAGATGCAGCGTCTGTCAATATGGCCATGCCTGCTCAGACATTACTTCCTCCATACAGCTGTTCCCATGAAGCTTCTCCATGTAGAAGTTGATAGAGTGTATGGACTGGCACTAAGAATACCGTGCACAACCCAAAGAAAGATAAACACATTTCTCAGGCAAACACAAAATAACACTTGAGTGTGCACTCAGTCCATGTTGGTTTCACAGAGGATAACACTCTCAGTGGCACCAATCCTACATGCAACCTCCAGAATCAGAGGCAGTATGCTTATGTATGTCAGTTGCTGGGGAACATGAGCAGAATGGCGCTATTGCACTCAAGCCCTACTTGTGGGTTTCCCACAGGAAGTTGGTTGGCCACTGTGTGAACAGAATGCTGGACTAGATGGATCTTTGGTCTGATTCAGCATGGCTCTGCTTGTGTTCTATGGTTTCAACATTAATCCAGCACAGTTACTTTTATTTAGATTGCACCCAGTATTAGGCTTCTGCCCAAAGCTCCAGGACCACCATCCATGTCTCCACGTTAGCAGTGGTTTGCCATTCACTTCTGTGCTAGGGGCAGCTCCATGTATGCATGGGCATCATTTTTCTTGAGGTTACGGTAACTAGGGAAGCCTCAATGCATATGGAACTCTCTTTGAGTAGAGCTAAGTCACATGAGAACTTGCACTGTGATAGCCACTGTGCTCACTCACCAAGCAAAGGCTGCCATTTGTCTGCTTGTTGTTCACATAGAATTCTGCTGGGATTTGCACACCACTGTTACAGTGCAAAAGGGCCCATTTATAATAGTATGGACAACACTGACCTTAGATTGCACAGAGCTCTGCATGCATGATCTGCAGTCAGCCGCACAACAACTACTTTTGCTTGCCGTATTAGGTGGGCACACATCGTAGTTACCACTCTGGAGATGGTCATATGCCTTAATGCTCACGTTGGAGCCTTTGGGACAATGTTAACAACTGCTCATGTGCAAAGTATAAGAGCTGCCTGAACGTTTTAGATTCTGCAAGCTATAGACGGTTTAATAGCAAAACTTTGGTTCCCTGGGCAATGAATATAAGCATTTGCTGGAGAACATTCGAAAGTGAATCTAGAAAGCATGACATTTTATTACTCTGCTTATTTTGTTCATGCAAGTTGTAGCCTAACCCATATTTGCGAGAGTAAAGCGACAATCCTAAACATACTTTTCTGGGAATAAGCCTCATTGAACACAGTGGGGCTTACTTTTGAATAGACATTCATAGGATTGCACTGTAAGAAGCCCCCATGAAAAGATCCCCTCCCCTGTTTTCTGCTGGTGAATAAGTATATTTGAAATGTTGATAGTAAGTACCTGCAATCATACAGATGGCTGCTAAATTTAATTTGCTTGACAGTTGGTTTTCTTTGTAAAATCAAGCATTTGATCAAAGATGCAAAAAGATAATATACATTACCGTTTTGATGTTTGATTTCTAGAAAGGACTTTCAACTGCACTTCAAAAAAAATCCACATTAGCAACGAAAATTAACAGCCAAGAGCGTTGGGGCTTCTAGCATGTTTAGCATATGTTCTAAAGCTTCAAAGGCTAATTTTAAAAGTTTAGTGTGTGGTGATACAGAGAACCATAGAGCAGCAGAGACAAAAAGTAAACAAAATTTGCATAGCAAAAGTAAATTGACAGCTCAATTCATAAATATTGTAAATGAGATGGGACCTATTTTAGATTCACGGGAAAATAAATAAATAAATCCAGTTTGTTTTATCTGAATTCTTCTTCTGTTTTGGTGAACAGGGTGCTTTTCATTTGTGAACCTTATAAATCCTTTGTTTGAAGAACAGCCTAATGTGAAGCATTATAGCACTTCATATTTGCCAGTTGGTTGGTGTAGTTCAGGCACTGTAAAGAATGCTCAAACATTATGCTGATTTTTCCCCATGTGCTCACATCTGGTGATTTTAATGGAAACTCAATAGAAAAATTACTGCTCTTTGGCTGACAGGTTGTCGAATCTGATATTTCCTTATATCATATTGTCAAGTATTTCATATCATGTGATATTGAGAAGGGGTTGCCTGTATGAATGGCGAGAGTCTCTTTCTCAAGGAATGCAGGAATAGGGAGGGATTTTCATTGTCATGGCAAGGAGGCTGAAGAGTGTTTCTTTCTTGTTTTCTTAGATGGAAAATATGTATCGCTAACAGAGCAATCTTGCTGTTTTAAAGAAAGTGTGCTGTGTTTATCTATTTATTTATTACATTTGTATACTGCCCCATAGCCAAAGCTCTCTGGGCAGTTTATATAGGATTAAAAACAATTAAAAACAATATACAAAAATTAAAACAGCAAAAACATACAACATACACACAATGTGTACACTTTAAAACCACTTCAACACTTCAAAAAACTACAAAAAAACAAAACAAAACAAACCCAGGCTCCTCTGATATTGCCAAATGCCTGAGAGAAGAGGAAAGTCTTGACCTGGTGCCGAAAAGATAACAATGTTGGCGCCAGGCGGGCCTCGTTGGGGAGATCGTTCCACAATTGGGGAGCCACCATAGAGAAGGCCCTCTCTCTTGTTGCCGACCTCCAAGCTTCCCTCGGAGAAGGCACTCGGAGGAGGGCCTTAGATGTTGAACGTAGTGTTCGGGTAGGTTCATGTCGGGAAAGGCGTTCCATCAGGTATTGTGGTCCCAAGCCATGTAAGGCTTTATAGGTTAAAACCAGCACCTTGAACCGGGCTCGGAAACATACAGGCAGCTGATGCAAGCGGGCCAGAGTAGGTCTTATATGTTCGAACCTACTGGTTCCAGTTATCAACCTGGCCGCTGCATTTTGCACAAGCTGCAGCTTCCGAACCACCTTCAAAGGCAGCCCCACGTAGAGTGCATTGCAGTAATCTAACTTGGAGGTTACCAGGGCATGGACAACTGAAGCCAGGTTATCCCTGTCCAGATAGAGACGTAGCTGGGCCACCAACCGAAGTTGGTAGAAGGCACTCCGTGCCACTGAGGCCACCTGCACCTCAAGTGACAGAGATGGTTCTAGGAGAACCCCCAAGCTACGAACCTGCTCCTTCAAGGGGAGTGCAACCCCATCCAGAACAGGTTGAACACCCTCCATCCGGTCAGCGGAACCACCCACTAACAGCATCTCAGTCTTGTCTGGATTGAGTTTCAGTTTATTAGCCCTCATCCAGTCCATTGTCGCAGCCAGGCACTGGTTCAGCACATCCACAGCCTCACCTGATGAAGATGAAAAGGAGAAATAGAGCTGCGTGTCATCAGCATACTGATGACAACGCACTCCAAAACTCCGGATGACTGCACTCAACAGTTTCATGTAGATATTGAACAGCATGGGGGACAAAACTGACCCCTGCGGAACCCCATACTGGAGAATCCACGGGGCCAAGCAATGTTCCCCAAGCACCACCTTCTGGAGCCGACCCACCAAGTAGGAGCGGAACCACTGCAGTGCAGTGCCTCCCACTCCCAACTCAGCCAGTCGTCCCAGAAGGATACCATGGTCGATGGTATCGAAAGCCGCTGAGAGATCAAGGAGAATCAACAGAGTCACACTCCCCCTGTCTTTCTCCCGACATAGGTCATCATACAGGGCGACCAAGGCTGTTTCCGTACCAAAACCAGGCCTGAAACCCAACTGAAATGGAACCAGATAATCAGTCTCATCCAAGAGTGCCTGGAGCTGGCTCGCAACCACCCGCTCCAGGACCTTGCCCAGGAATGGAACATTTGCTACTGGCCTGTAGTTATTAAGATTTTCAGGGTCCAGGGAAGATTTCTTTAGGAGTGGTCTCACTGCCACCTCTTTGTTTTTAACATTCCTTCTTGGTCTCCTCCTGGCCCTTTGCTTTTTAACTCGACTGTCTGTAGTAATGGGTAAACTTCCCCATTCCAGCTTGAATTAGAGTGGCTTAAAAATAAACTGAGCTATTCCCCCCCCCCCACTAAATTAGGAAATTGCTTGACTTATTTCCAATGCATCCACCCTGCTCCAATCTCCCAGTTCATATGCCCCATGCCACCTTCCACTCCCACCAGCCTGACTTACCAGGCTGGCATTCTGATGCTAGTAGCAGCCAAAGCCGGTGTCAGAGATAGGCATAGTTGGGCACCTAACAAGGCCCACACCCCCAGTGTGGGAGCACTCCCAATTCTCAGAGCCTCCTGGCCCTGCTGGTCCTCTTCCTCTTTCTTGCACCACATGCAAGGAGTGGCCAGAGTGAGAGACAGAGCAACATCCTTCATTTGCCTTGTGTTTTACCTCTGGCCAGTTGTACAAATTGGGTCCAGAGGGGTAGAACAAATGAATCACCACTCGGGACTGAACTGAGGAAGTGGTGGAACCGCTCAGGTTGGGGGGGGAGACACTGGCAGCATTATGCCCAAGGGTCCCTCAAAACCTTGAACCTGCACTGGTAGCAGCAAGTGGGTCCCTCCTCCCTCCTCCCTCGCTGGTGTGTGACACACTGTTATGTGAGTATCCCAAGAGCTATCAGTCCATAAAACTGGTAGGACATGGGGGATAGGTTGGGTGATCCAGCCAAAGCTTAAGCACCTGAGTCTCACTAATTTCAGTGGGAGAGAGTCAAACACAGATTTAAAACTCTGAGAGCATCATCAGACAAGCGTTTTATCGCACGCTCCCTACTGCCCACTCACGGTTCTTCATGGGTCCTTTTGATGACGCCGTTTACCTCCCATGCGTCTCCTGCTCTTTCTGGCCTTCTTTCCGTCACAAGATAAGACCCAGGTAAGTCCAATTTATTTTTAGAAGTGAAATTTGCTGTGATCTCCTGCTGTGTGCAGGAAAAGTGGCGTGATAAAAACACCCAAGTGGCCTTTGTTTAGTTCCTCTTCTCCATGAGAAAGACGAAATTTAACACAACAGAAGCATGGGGGGCGGGTGGAAAACCAACAGTAGGGAACTGTAATCCCCCCCCCCCCCCACCGTCTGATGATCCTCTGAGTAAAACTCATAGGATATAAAAGTACTTTAAGTTGCTCGTATCAGACCCATCATACTAGTGTGATGTAGTGCTTGGAGTGTTGGATGTAGATCAGGCAGACCTGAAGGGCTTCCAGCAGGACTTATGATGAGAAGACATAGTGCAGCTATTCTGTCTTTTCTTTCTTTACAGATTTTAAGAGAAAAGACAGAAGAAGTGGTGGGAAAACATGGGAGGGTGAGGAGTGGAAGAAGACATTGTAGAGAGCTCCCTTTAAAAAAAAACCCTGTGAACTGGGCAGGGTGACAACGTAATAATAGCCTCATCTGGAAGCAACCCTGGATTTAAATCCTTGCTGTGTTAGATCTGGGTTCTGGTTCTGCCAGGTCCAAGTCATCAATCAGGGTCTTTTGGTTACCAAGATGAAACAAGCCACTCATGCAAAAAGATGACAGTTTATTGATAAAGAACGGATGCAGAATATCTACATGCAAAGAAAGTTCATACCTCCTTCCAGCTAATCAAACTCTCCTAGATGGGTACCTATCAGGGGGAGCACGATAGACAGAAGCTGTCTCTTTGAGCCAGAGAAGTTCTCTAGGCTGACTGTGCACTTTGCCTCCTGAAGCGAGACCAAAACACAAAACCTGTAGATTGGATCTTACAGGCTCCTCTGCTAGATTCCTGCCTATTTCTCTGTCAGGAGATGACAGGCTACATCTCTCCCCTCTCTCAGAAGAAGCAAAGGGGGCTCCCTTTCCTAGGTTCCCAAAGCATCTCAGCTTGGGAAACTAATTGCTTTTCCGGTGCCTGGTTAGGAGTGAAAACCTCCCCACTCATCTTGAGATAAGACTCTATGAGAAAAGGGTGGCATAACTATGAGAGGCCAATCCAGGGAATGATGCCTTCTATTGTCAGCTAAAGCCTACTAAAATCTATTCACTGTGTGATTGATTGATTGATTGATTGATTGATTGCATTTCTATACCATTCAATAGCTGAAGCTCTCTGGGCGGTTCACAAAAATGTGATAGGCTACACAGGTCTCTTAGCAGCATTTTGGAACTCTGTAATGTCCATATTTCTGTTCACTAAGAAATTCACTACAACTGCTCAGCCAAAAAGGTTACTGGGTTATCTTGGGCTAGAGGGTGAGTTGGGTGGTCACCTGGAGCACCAAGCTGAGGGGGCACCAGGCTGAGTTGGAGGGTGCCAAGCTAAGATTAGGGCTGGGTTGAAAATCCACCTGGGCTTGTGAGCTTGCCGGATGCTCCATGCTCGGGCCCCTCGAGTACCAGCAAAAGTGCAGGGCAGATTTTCGCCCCATGGTTCCTTTATGGACAATGGGGGTGCTGGTCCTGTAGGGCATGGGGAAAATGCAGAATTTCCCCAGCCTTGGAGAAATTGCGGCAGTCCTCCCTGCCCCACCAATGGGGGTCTTAAAGGCCCTAAGGCTTTCCTGCTGTCCCGCCCACCCATCGGGACCTAAAAGGGCACGGGGGGAGGAGAAGGGTTTTCCCCTTCTACTCTAATAGCAGAGAAAGTGAGCTTTCCGGGCCTCTGGAAAGTGCAAAGATTCCCCCGACCACACGATTACCATGGCCAGGGAAATTTTTGCAGTTTCCAGAGGCTCAGAAAGTGTGCTTTTTCGCACCTCTCCCCCCTCCCTCATCCATTGGGGCCGAAATGGCCTCTTAACACAAGCGCTAAGAGGCCTTTTCAGGCCATGATGGGTGTGGATGGAGGGAAAGGAAAGCACACGTCCGAGGCCTCTGGAAAGTGCACAATTCCCCTGTCACACCAATTGTGTGCTGCGGGAAGTGTGCACTTTCTAGAGGCCTCAGGCGTGCACAACGCCAAGCGCTTGCCAGGGCAGCTCGGCCAGAAGAGGGCCATTCACCAGCTGAGATCAGTGGCTGTGCTTTTTGAATGTATTGTCTGCAGTGAGCTAGGGTGAGGGAAAACTGTGTCTTGAAGGCTGTACAGGTTGATTTGCACCCTTGAAGGCTGTACAGGTTGTTTGGATACTAAATACAAAAATGATCATCCTTCAGTTAGCTTTAAAGTATGTTTCTTTTCCAATTTCCACTCTGATGTTGGTTGTGCTAGATAAAAATCAGTGGAACACAGCTTTACTTTGAGCACTTAGCACTTCAAATACTATGAACCCCTTAAGCACTATGTAAATAATAATAAAAGAAAGCATAAGCTGTAAGAGGTCAGCTGGATACCTTTTTTATTTATAACTTTTCTTTAGAATAATGGATATTCTAAAATAAAGAATGCTTACCTAAAGATAGAAACTGCTACAAAACAAAACAAAAATTGTAAGTAAAATCTGTGATGATTCTGCTGTGTTGCCTAGTGCACTGGCACGGCTCAGAATGTGGCATTTCCAGTTTCCAGTTCCAGGAAAGACTTTTAAATAATGTTTATCAGGTTTTGGCATGAACAAATAATGGTTTGATCTAGGTTTCAGTTTGATTCCTCAATAAAAGCACCCCTATTTACATTAATTGTGATTCAATTGGTACAGTGCAGTCTAACATTATTGCAGTTTCTGAGTTCTATTGCATGCATCTGGAAATGCTGTAGATACAGCGGGAATTTAAGATCACACTCCCTGGCTATGTCTTTCGTTTGATTGGCATTGTTTGAATCACTTTTGACTGAATTTATTTATTTATTTATTTATTTTATTCCATTTATATACCGCCCCATAGCCGAAGCTCTCTGGGCTGTTTACAAAAATTAAAAACATTGAACAATTAAAACACCGATATACAAATTTTAAAAGCATAAAGCATAAAAACAAGTTAAAATTACAATATCCTTCTGGGTCAAAGTGAATTTGCCTCTACAAAACTCTGCCATTCACATATAAAGAGGGGTCTGAGAGATGAATTTGAAGACAACTTCACAGATGACCGTATTTAAAGAAGAAGAAATAGAAAGGTTGCTCAACTCTGATTTACAAGCATGAGCAATGGCTTGGCACCTACAGCAGCAAGTATACAAACTCTCCATCTGTGTCTGAGATTAATCCATAGGGTTTAATCCAACCCAACTCATGATATGACTGTAATCATCCTTTGCACAAAATAAAAGGAAGTAGTGATGCACATGAAACATACATTTTCCTTGTCTTCATGCACTTGGAAACTATTCCAGATTGTAGGCTTTTTTCTTGGAGGCCTTGGGAGTTTTTGCAGTACAGTATAATCACTACCCTTGATCGCAATGTACTTTTCTATTGCTCATCATTGCTCCTGCTTCCATTCTTTGCTGTAGGGTCTGTCTCTTCAGAAGACACGGCATATCTTTTGACACCAGTGGAAGAAGGCCATTCTATGAATCAATAAGCCACTTGGTGCAAATCAACCTACCATTTTGGCAATCTCAATTACTTGTGAACTCCTGGTGTTTGAAAGAAAAAAATATAGTCAACATTTGAAACACACATCAGCTTATATCCAGAGGTGACTTTGCCTTAGCAAAAGCCCTTCAGTATGTCAGGGCAGCCAGTTCCCACACACCCCTTACCTACTGTAGCCCTCTGTACTATATCCCATGTTGTACTGGAGGATCCCCCAACCATCAATAGCAGCCTTTGGGGTGCAAGAGTAGGGGAGCTGAGCAGGGGAGTATGAGAGTTATAGTCCCAAACGTCTGGAGGACATCACGTTGGGGGAAGGCTGGCTTATGCCAAAATGCATGTGTTATTTTTTTTAAGGTGCCACAAGACCCTTTGAGTTGGATCTATACTTTGAGCAGTATCCAGTACTGCTGCTGCACTCCCACTGGATCTGCTGCACTCGTGAGAACCACTGCTTTTGCAACAGAAACTAGCACTTCCAGCTGTAATCTGGGAAATGAGCAGAAATGCTTGTTTTCAGACTAGGACAGGTCAGCTAAGCTCCCTTCTCCAAGCTCCTCAGACTTGCCTCGTTCTGGAAATAAGTATTTCACTTGTTACCGATTGCTGCAGGATCCACTACCTTTGCATTGCACTAGTGGTGGTTTCGGTAGCATGCAGGCAGTATTGGATACTGGTCTTAGTCATACCTAGAGTTGGCCCAGTGATATTTAAGTTTTTAATGACTGTCTTAAATCCCATTGTTTTCACTGGGTCTACTCAAAGTATGGCTAAGTCTGGATCCATCCCTTGGTTGTTTCTGAATTTTAGCTAAGAGAAAGGCCATTGCCTCCAGGCCCCACTTGTGATCAGCCAGGGGGATCTGTCTGGCCAACGTTGGTAACAGAATGTTTTGCCAGATGTTCTAAAGTTCTTGTGTTGCGTCTGTAAAAGGGTTTGACTGAAAAGAAGACAACACTTTTCCTCATTGCACTGGGATGCTTGCTACAGCCTGCCCCTGCCCCTGCCTGCATACTTGCCCCCTGGGCCACTAGGGCAGTGCTTGCTGAGGGCTCCCACAAACCTGGCACTGGCTCTGAAAGAGATGGAAAGCAGCTGCAGCTGAGCTGAGAACAGGTTTTAATAAAGTTCTAATAATAAGATGCTGCTCTCTATATGAATTAGATTAACCTAGCAAAACTATCAATATTTTTCTGGAGGCAACAACCTTTCTTTTTCCTTTTTTTCTATGCTCCTTCTGGCATATTTCCCCATTAAACTCATCATTTGGTGACATTTAAGTAGTCACCTTTCATTGCTTTATAACTGGTACCTTGGGGCAATGGTCTGATGAACTTGTAAACTAGTGCCTCTGTTTGATGAGATGAATATGCAGTCAGACAGCAGACATCAGCTATGTGCATCAATTTTCAGTGTTCAGAGCAGGTTTTCCACCCTTAAATTTGTGGACCACAGCATGACTTGAGGATGCTTTTTTAAAGTGATAGCTTACTTTCATATATATATTTAAACTGTTTTCAGATTAAAACATAAAAAATGCTGAAATTGGATCTGGAGAAAGTAATATTTACAGCTCAGTGTAATGGACTGATTTAGAGGACCCTTGCAACATATAAAATATTTCCATTTCACTTGGTTTGTACTTCATTATCTATTGAAGCTGCAGTTGTTGAGTTATGCATTCTTAATCCTCTTAATGGCAAAAGGACTGAGCGCAAATAACAGCTCTGAATTGGAGCCAAAAGTTTTCAACTACACTTTAAAAACAAATCTACCTGCTTTTATATACATTTTCCATTAGTTTTGTAATCATATATGTGGTATGGGAACATAAAGGAAAAGATTGAAAGAATTAAACGGAAGTCAGGTGAAAATATACTTTCACACAAGACAGATTACTTACACAGAGATGATTTTCATGTCAGGCAACATGTATTTTCCATAATGTGTGAAGCATGAAGTGAAGACTCCACCCTGCAGCATATGAACTGAGTAGCCCTAGTTAAAAGAGAACCAGAAGATATCAGAGAGAGCACAGCACACCCATGTGGTTATAGTGTTAATTAAGAAGTTTCTCTATGTACTGGGTGTTTTCTATTGTTCTGTTTTCTCAAATGTTGGCTTGCTTAAGTCATGATTCAAATGTGACAGTCAGGATATGGTTGCCACTGGGGTGTGGTGCGGTGCAGTGGGGACACATTTCCCTGCCAACCACACTGAGGTGGGCTTTGAATTGTATGTCTGTGGCTATTACACAACAATGAGATGGCTTCCTCCTATAAACCATCTTGTTTTGGTAGCAGGCTCCCACACGTCAACACACAAAGAATATATATATATATATATATATATATATATAACCTGCAGAATTCTAAGCCCAGAGAGGAGGGCTGCAGCTGGAGGAGGCCAGCTTTAACACCTTTACTGCAACTATATCAGCTGAAGTTTAGACTCTAAGGGCTTCTCTACATGGGGCTTTTATCCTGTGACTGAGATTGGTTACTCATTGAAGTTTGTGGGTGCTTCCCATGCCTCTTTCATTTTTCCGAGCATTTCAATGGTTTAATTTGAAATGGAAATAATAAGCTAACGAAAACATATGCTTTCAATCAATCTGAATTTGTCTGTGAAAAGAGGAAGTGGTGCTATGTAACAACATCCCCCCCACCTAATGACTTCGTAATGAATCATATAAAATTTGCAGATGAATGGGAAAACTCATGTAAAGGGCTGATCTTAATCCCAGAAAGAATCCAGAAGCCACCATTTTAACAAATGTACATTTAATTAATTAAACTACTTAGGTATACTGCTTCATATCACAAAATTTCTACATTAAGAACATGAGTCTGACCAGCCACTCAGGTGTTTATCAGAGGACCCATTTCTTGCACTGGGAAAGCCTTCTCTGTTGTGGCACCCAGGCTTTGGGATTTTTGGTCCCAAGAGATCTTCTGAATGGCTCTGCCACTGAAGGCATTTTGATGCCTCATTATTTTTATTATTTTACTTTTTAGCTGAAAACACCCACATTTCCTCTTATGTTGGGTTGTGCTGTTTTTATATCATTATATGTATTTTTATTATTACATATATATTACATATATTCCTCTTGCAAAGAAACCAAGATAGCTTACACGGTATTTGCCTCCATTTTGTACTTTCTTTTTGTACTGTATTATTTTAAATTAACTTCACAACATGGGCCTCCACGGCAGACAAAGGGGACAGTTCTCTCCCCCCACCCCCACAGTCTAAGCCATAATCCCCTAATTTCCAGATCTCCCTTCCTTCCTTCCTTCCTTCCTTCCTTCCTTCCTTCCTCCCTCCCCCTCTTTCTCTCTGGCAGGATCTACACTACTGCTTTAAAATGGTTTAAAATGGTTTATAACAGTAGTGACAACTGTTGGGGGCCAGGACACACTCCATATACAGTTTTCAAAATGTTTTCAAAGTGTTTTATCCTGGTGGTATAGATCGGTCCTCTCTCTCAAAAACACGCTGAATAAAGAGCCTTTGTTCAATCTGAGATATGACGCAAAATGTACAGCACCTGTTTCACCCGTTTGTTTTGTGAGAAACTTGCCTGTTTCCACCTTTTGTTATTTTTAGTCAGTGAATGAAGTCATAGCAACGATTCATTCATTTCATTTTCATTCATTTATTATATTTCTATACTGGCCCATAGCTGAAGATCCCTGTGTGGTTGACAAAAATTAAAACCATTAAAACACATTATACAGAGTACAAAAACCATCTACATAAAAAAACATATAAATAGATAACACAGAGAAAGACCACATATATCTACAAAAACAAAACAAAAATGGCAATCATTTTGAAGAGAAGGAACTTCCTGGCTCATTTCTAAACCTATTCTTATGGGGGGGGGGGGGGTCTTCCTTGTTGAAAAATGTTTGCTGATCCATAAAAAAACGATTTAGAAATCCAGGGCTTTGGTATAACTGTGAACGGGCAGGAGTGTGCCTCTCCAAAAATAAAGGGTAGTGACAAAGACAGGAGTTCATGTTTTTCTTACCAGGGCTGGCCTTAGGGGTGGGCAAGCTGGACAACAAGCTGAGCTGGAAGGGGTGGGGGAAGATGAGTGCAGCGGCTGTGCTTTTTGAATGTACTGTCTGCAGTGCTCGAGGGTGGAAAAAAACGTGTGCCTATAACCTTTCTTTCAGGGTTCTACAGGTTGGTCGTATGCTAACTATAAAATGATCTTCCTTCCCTTAGCTTTAGAGTATGCTTCTTTTTCAGTTTGTACTTTGATGTCATTTGCTCCAGGTAAAAAATCAGTGGGACACAGCTTTACTTTGAGGCAAAGTTATCTATCGCTTAGAACTTCAACTATTGTAGACACTATAAGCACTATATTTAATAATAATAACAACAACAACAACAATAATAGTAAGCTGTCGAAGGTCAGGTGGATTCCTTTTTTATTTATAATATTTCTTTATTATTTTAAAGAGAAAAATAGTGGATGTTCTAAAATAAAGAATGCTTACCAAAAGATAGGAACTGCTACAAAACGGAAAAATATTGTAAGCAAATCTTAGTTCTGCTGTGTTGCATAGTGCACTACCAATGCTCAAAATGTGGCTTTTCGAACTTTGGCTTGTGCAAACTGTAGCACAGTGGACGAGAAAACAATGTTTTGAGCAATGTCACTCTTGATGAACATCACACCTGCACCAGGCCCATAAATCTGCAAAACTGGCTACCTCAGGTGAGGACAGCACCAATGACACTCCTTACCCAGAGTGCTATTTATCCGAGGGTTGAGCCTCTTTCTGGCTGAGATCTTACTGTATTTTTTTTCTCAGTTTGCAAACATTAAAAAAATACCTAGCCAATGCATTCAAGTCCGTGATTATTATACCCATATTTCAGTAGACTGTGGCTGAGTCAGTGTGGGTTACACCAGCCCTGCAAAGTATCCTACTCTTATATTCATTTTACTGAAGGGAAGGCGTTATAGTCTATAACAACCTTGCAGTGTAGTCTAGCATTAGCTAGTCTTCTGGTGGTTTTGTTTGTTTGTTTGTTTGGGAAATACAATTGAATGGGGCTGTGAAGTTGATTGTAGCAACAGAGCAAGTCATTATGGGCTAGTCGGAGTTGTAATATGTATATGTGTCTATAGCTTTAAGAGAGCCTTCAAGTTTGGGTTTCTATTTCCTCCTTCTTCCTCCCTCTATTTTTTAGTACAGGATTTGGCACTGAGGCAATGTGCTAGGCAGTTCCTCAGAAGTTACTATTTTCTCATGTATTGCAATAATAATAAAAAAATCCTCTTGTGAAGGTACCTGAGTTTTTTGTGTGTTCTGTGGACAGCAGGGCCTAGGGGTGGACTGAAAACTGAGCAGGTAAGCTTCCCCCCTCCCCTGCTCATATTAACCATACTCAAAGGCCATCTCAAGAGTAAATGGGGGTAGGGCAAGAATTGAACGTTTCCACCACAGGTGGAAAGACATTGTCCCGAAATCAGGTCTACTTATTGAGAAACAACAAAGGGATAGATCAGGTATACAGATATTTCAGAGACAGAAATAGCAGCCTTCTTTTCTGATGCAGGATATACATATTTTAATAAATAAAATTAACGTTAATAGAATATCATATGTGATTGATATGGGTGTTCCAAGTCTCATTTTTCTTGTTGAAAATTCTGGTTGGAAAAAAACAGTCATATAATACAGTCTCCACTTCTTGTTTATAGACATAATACTTTCAGCTGTACAAATATTCCACTATATTGGAGACTAAACATTTATTAATTCACAAGAAGAACTGCTGGGCCAATATAGGGCAACTGTTGACTGGTTTTAAGCTTACATTATTTTTTTCAAGAGTAATGGCATGAAATCATATATTGTTCTGCATGTTTGGGGCTCAAATATATTTAGATCAACTCTATGTATGCCAGTGCTGCACCTTGCTCCCATAGGGTGTCTTATGCAGAACAGCTCTTGCCAGAGCCCTGGCACAAGACACCTAAGCACAGACACACTGCCCCTATACACACTCTTCTGAGGGTGCTGCAATCCTATGGGGCCATTCAATACCAACCAAAGCCCTCCCCATCTTACTGGTGATGACCTCTTGCCAGCTGTTCCATAGATTCCTGCACACATGCAGGCTATTCACATCATAAACCAAGTACAACAGCTTGGGAATTACCTGGATGCTTCTGGTAAGGTACAGGAGGACTTCAACTGCTACGAAATGGCCCCCTGTTGGGTCACAGCATTCCTCAAAGAGATTTCACAGAACATAGGAAATTGCCTTAAGGCAGGTCAGACTATTAAACCAGCCCACCACCTAGTATTTCATAGTCTGACCAATAGGGGCTCAAGCTTAAAGGAACCTTCTCCATCAACTGCTATCTGGTTCTTTTAACTGGAGACACAAGGGATTAAAACCGCCAAACTCCTTTGTGTAAAGTGTGTGCTCTGCCACTGAGCTGTGCTCCATACCCAAGCCAGTGTGCGTGTGTGTGTGTGTGTGTGTGTGTGTAACTGTGATACAGCTCGGTCATATCAACTCATCACCTTAGAGCTTCTCTACACATAGGACAAATCCTGCAGTCTTACCGGGGCTTTTGTCTTCCGTAAACTTTCCACCTTCACAACACACTCCTTTATATGTGACTACATTATTTTGAATTGAAAACTTCCCTTCTCAGAAAGGCTCCAGGTGTTTCATGAGATGGCACCATCTAGTGGCAGAATTATAGTGAAACACCATCTTCGGCTATGGGGCGGTATATAAATGTAATAAATAATAATAATAATAATAATAATAATAATAATAATAATTTTCACACTGGGGAGATGCCACAATATCCCAGTGTTAAATTAAATACTACATTATCTCTGATCTTTTTAAAAGCAAGATTACTGGGGGATAGCCCAGGAGACATCCTGGATGTTGATATCATGTCAACATAAAGCTGAGAAGGAGCTGAGGCTAGTGAGGGATGCTAAAAGCAATAAAAAGGCTTTCTTCAAATACGTGAATAGTAAAAGACAGAGGAAAGAAATGGTGGTTCAACTGCTTCATGAGGATGGCAAATTGGTAACAGATGACAAAGAAAAGGCCAAAGTACTCAATTCCTACTTTGGCTCAGCCTTCTCTCAAAAGCTATGACCCCCCCCCCCCCCCCCGGAAAAAGTGAAGTACAAACTGAAGGGGCAGGATTGCAGTTTGAGATTGATAAACAAATGGTCAAGGAACACCTAATTTCTTTGAATGAGTTCAAATCTCCAGGGCCCAATGAACTGCATCCCAGAGTAATAAAGGATCTGGCAGAAGAACTCTCACAACTGCTGTCTATTATCTTTGCGAAATCATGGAAGATGGGTGAAGTGCTGGACAACTGGAGGAGGGCTAATGTTGTCCCTATCTTCAAAAAGGGCAAAAAGGAGCAACCTGGGAACTACAGACCAGTCAGTCTGACATCCATCCCTGGGAAAATTTTGGAGCAGATTATAAAGAAGTCGATCTGTAAACACCTTGAAAACTATGCAGTGATGACTAGAAGTCAGCATGGATTTGTCAAGAACAAATCCTGTCAGACTAATCTGATCTCATTTTTTGGTTGGGTAACCTCCCTTGTGGGCTGTGGGAATGCTGTGGATATAGTATATCTTGACTTCAGCAAAGCTTTTGACAAAGTTCCCCATGACATTCTGATTAACAAACTAGTGAAAAGTGGGCTAGATGGAACAACTATTAGGTGGATCCACAGTTGGCTACAGAATCGGACTCAAGGAGTGCTTATTAATGGTATCTTTTCACACTGGGGGGAGGTAATGAACGAGGTACCACAGGGCTCAGTTCTGGGCCCAGTGCTTTTCAACATTTTTATAAATGAGTTGGACAAGGAGGTTCAGGGAATGCTTATCAAATTTGCAGATGACACAAAATTGGGTGGAATCGCTAATACCCTGGAAAACAGAAGCAAACTCCAAAGTGATCTTGATGATAGACTGGAATGCTGGGCTGAAAACAATAGAATGAAATTTAATAGGGATAAATGCCAAGTTCTACACCTAGGAAAAAGAAACCAAATGCACATTTACAAGATGGGGGATACTTGGCTAATCAATACGACAAGCGAGAAGGATCTTGGAATTGTTGTAGATCATAAGCTGAATATGAGCCAACAGTGTGATGTGGCTGCAAAAAAAGCAAATACTATTTTGGGCTACATTAATAGAAGTATAGCTTCCAAATCGCACGAGGTACTGGTTCCCCTCTATTCGGCACAGGTTAGGCCCCATCTTGAGTATTGCATCCAGTTCTGGGCACCACACTTTAAGAAGGATGCAGACAATCTGGAGCGTGTTCAGAGGAGGGCAACAAGGATGATCAGGGGTCTGGAAACAAAGTCCTATGAGGAGAGATTGAAAGAACTGGGCATGTTTAGCCTGGAGAACAGAAGATTGAGGGGAGACATGATAGCACTCTTCAAATACTTGAAAGGTTGTCACACAGAGGGGGCCCAGGATCTCTTCTCGATCAACCCAGAATGCAGGACATGGAATAATGGGCTCAAGTTACAGGAAGCCAGATTCCGGCTGGACATCAGGAAAAGCTTCCTGACTGTTAGAGCAGTACGACAATGGAACCAATTACCTAGGGAGGTGGTGGGCTCTCCCACATTAGAGGCATTCAAGAGGAGGCTGGACAATCATCTGTCAGGTATGCTCAAGGTAGATTCATGCATTGAGCAGAGGGGTGGACTCAATGGCCTTATAGGCCCCTTCCAACTCTACTATTCTGTGATTCTATGACCCACAAACTTCTGTGAATGGCTAATCATGAGTGTGCAATAAATCGTTTATAGAAGCTCTTAGGTTCCATAAGTGCAGGGTACAGAATGTGTATTGTTTTCAGATCCATGGGTCAAGGTAGGTAACTTAGTAATAATAAGATAAGCAATAATTGATTCAAATTATGATAATGCTGAATGGACAAACTATCAAGGACAGTATCCTGTGCTACATTACTGCTAACATAAATTATGTTGCATTTTCGTAAACGACCTCTAGCACAACACCAACAGTGCTTGCTAGCGCAATGGGATACCCTGGAAAGCCCATTGCACCAGTAAGCATTATTGGCATTGTGTTAGTGCAATGTAATTTATGTTAATGGTTATGAAGGACTGGATACTGCCTTTGATATTTTGTTGGTTGAGTATTATCATAATTTGAATCAATAACGTGAATCAATTATTGCTTATCTTGAAACTTAGATTCAAGAAGCAGTTTAACTATAAACCTGTAAGTGTTAAAATTAGTAGCAGGCCTAAAAATTACAGACATGACCTTTTTCGGTGACTAATAATCGCAGAAGTTTATATTCACTCTTTCTGTCTTCTGGTTTTGACTTTTGATTTGGCTTGTCCGAATGGTATGCTGATTTTAGCCATTAGGTGGCAGCATTCGAGAAGAGTTTTCATGTGAGCTGGTTTCTGCCACCATCTGGAAAACATACTGCAGTGAAGAATGATAGACTATCGGAGGCCAATGCTGCGCTGTGAAAAATCAAGAAAACTAGGACCTCATTAAAGCCACTTTACATATATCACATCTGTTTTTACTACAACAGCAGCAGCAACGATAACAACCAGATATCCTTTCAGAAATATCTTCACATCCAAATGCAGGGAAATGATTGTGATTTTTCTACTAAAGCTTTCTTCTGATTTGCACTTCCTTATCAGTATGGGAAGCTCCCTTTTCTTGTCATGTTTTGTTGTGATGGAGAGTGTAACAGCAAGGTATCTGTGACCACCCCACTTTAAAATATGCAGCTTCTTTGATATCTTTTGATCTTATCATCGTTCCTGCACTAAAACTAACTGTAGTAACATTGGGGTTTCTTTACAAATATACATATGCAAAAATAAAAAATAAAATAAAGAAATCCCGTAAATATAGAAATTCCAGCTTGGAGCATAAACATAAGTAACAAAATAGGGTTTGGCCCAATATAGCCCTCAGCTCTAAATCCACTGAAGACAGTGTAGGACAGAATCGGGTCATAAATATCCAAATTGCATTACAACTTGGCTTAATTTATTATTTATGATGAATTGATTTTACTGCCTTAAGCAATCCAGACTCTGTACTTCGAAGTAAAAGATGGAGATAAGTTAACATACACACAGGCTTTATGAAGGTTAGTGTTTGTGTGCTGGGTGAGTGTGTCTTACAGCAGCTCTCTCTTTTCCCATCCAAAAAGTCACCAGGAGGGAGCAGTACATGGGTCATTTTGTTATTGCCAGTTCCCAGTATTTGCATATTGCTTATTTCTCAGTAATTGCTTAGAAGTTCTAAAAGTACATATTCACCAAGCATTGGAGAGTGCCTGCAATTATGCTTTTTCAGCACATCTAGTTCCCACATGACACAATGGCCCTGCGTTTGCTGCTCTGCCATCTTTCTGCACTACTGTTCTGTGACCAGCACAGGTAGTATGCTCTGGATCACTCAAGGCAGGTGACCTGAAGTCCTTCTGTACTACATCATTTCGCCTTCTGCCAGGATTTAGCACTGAAATGTCAGAGCAGGAGAGTAAGCGTTTAGGTAGATGGGCCATAATGTTCCTGACTGGTATTTATAACACAAACCACAAAGCAAGAGAATTTTGTTTATAACGCGCTGAACTCGAATCCTGTCTCACTAGGTAGATTTGTGGCGTTTCCCACATATTATATTCCATGGTTGCACACTTTTATCTTTTCTCATGGCTCCAAGTATTTCCATGCTTTTCTATCCTCATCACCATCATATAACATGCCTACATGCCAATAGCTCTGGCTATTGGGCGGTATAAAAATGCAATAACTAAATAAATAATACATGTTACTATGAGTATTTTCTTGTTAGCATTTCATTGGGATGGATTTTCTGTCCCCCATTGTTATTCAAACTTCAACCTGAAATGTGTTTCTGGCAGCAATCTACAACTCGTCAAGAGTAGACTTCTTAAGGTCAATGGGCCTGAAATTGAATATGAGTTGGGTGTTGGTGCAGATTTTGGATTGTAGATTCATAAGTAATATCTGGTAAATTTCTTTTCTTGGATTTGGGGTATGGCTATGAATAGTGTAGCACATACGTTCAGCTCTCTCTCTATATTGTCTGGAATTGTGTGTCACTTTTATGGAAGCATAATATACACAAAAGACTTATAGTTCAGTATTAATCTCACAAGTCCTTGTAGTATTTCAAGTTAAATAAGCAGTGGTTGGGTTTTTTTTAATTTAAAAAAATCACAGAAAGGAGAAGTTCTTACAAGTGCTTATCGGAACAGGAATTCGTTAGATGGAGTTCTTATATTTTCCCAATAGTTGTTAAGTATCTTGCTATATGCCTATCATTAAACTATAGTAAGAGAAAGACTGATCTGTGGAACAAATCTTTGAATATGACAGCTTGAAGAGAGAAATGGAACTAGTGTATAAAAATAAAAGATAAAGGTAGCTCAGTGTACAGAGATGGGGAGAAAAACATTTGAGATCAGACAAGGAAAAGAGAACTAAAAGTCAATCTATGACAAAAAGAAGAAGAGCAAGATAGGAAGAAAGCAAAGGGTTTAGGTTTAATGCCAGAGCATTCCTTCTCCCAGAAGTTAGGGGCATCTGTTACACTTATGCAGGGTAGCATTGATGGGTTTGTGTTGGAAATTCCCCCTATCATATTTTAATTGCTTGTTCAATAACAGCATATGTGGTAACTCATGGTATCCCCTTGTGAATTTGGTTAACTTAGGAGATAGTACCATTTCCCAGGTTACTCAGCCTCCTTTGTTGGTGAGCAGGGATGTGAAAAACTTGGGTTTCCCACTTGAAAGCACCCTGTTCTAATTACTGTACAGGCTTAACCAGTCACCCAGTGTTGAATTTGGTAGTTAAACAGGCATATGAAAATCTGCAGGCAGGACAAGGACAGCACAAAATAATTTTGCTGCAGACCTCCCTAAACAAAACAAAAAGAGGAACCACAGAATGCAAAAGATGTGTACGTTCAGAATTCTATAATTAGGGTGGCATTGATGGGTTTCTTGTGCTGTACCTGTTATTTTAACAAGCATAATAACAGAGAGAAAGCATATAAATTAATGACGTAAAGCAATAATAGCCACCGTGATAATCTCCAGTAGAATTAGGAAATATCTCCCACCCCCTGTCCCAAGACATGAAACCATTGAGAGAAGGCAAGAGATTATCAATGTGGCATTGTCCCTGTTCTGAGGTAAAGCTGTTTTCTTTAGCTCAGTAGCCTACCTACCATCTTGAAGTAAGCAATTTGGAGGTATTACAGTTGTTTTGACTGGGTAGAGATTTTTCCCTCCTTTTGCTCTTTGTAGCTTTGGGGAGTTTCTGCCTGTTTTCTGCTTCTGTCTGTGTTTGTTTCTTCTTATGATGGCTTTGCTTCAGACCATTTAAATTGGCTTCATCTCTGGGAGGGTTTTTCTGTTTGCATTTATGGCATTCTGCATGTCAGATCTTAAAATTTTATTTAGCAAGATATTTTAGAGCAGTAGGAAAATAGACCTGACAGCGGGAAGGATGGAGATTTATGCAAACATCCTGTCATAGCTGGGGATTCTTACTGGTTTGTAGGAAGCTTGATTGTGTAGAACGGTGAGGAAGATGATGGTTTGTGTGCGTCCCATCCGTCCCCCCATCCCCCATTGATCCAGGAACGGGCATTTCTGTCTTACACAGTGACATGCATATATGAGGAGTGGGGGAGGTTAGGGGTCCTTCCAAAATTGCAATTAATAGAGCAAATAGAACTATAGTGGAAGAAGAAATTGACATGTGAAACTATGGTTTTGATACCACCAATTGCTGAGGCAGAACATGGGGTTTCTGAGCTAGCTTTACATATCCGGTAACGCCCAGCCTAAACGGCTTGGGTTGAATGCTGGTCAATTATGGAGGGGGAGGGGGAGGAAGGAAGTTTACTCACGTGTAGTGCCATGTGCGCCACATGAGTCAGGGCTGGGGCTGAACTATAAAGGCAGCCCCAAGCAGGCAAGTCGGCCTCTTTTGTTTCTGACTCCCACCCTTCCTCCCAGCACTAGTATGAGATTATGAGATTAGCCAGTCGCCTCCTTTGGAGGGGGGGCTGAGTAGGAATTTTCCATCCTTCGGGATCGGTTTTTTGCCTACTTCATACTGGAAGCTTTATGAGGAGGGGTGAATAATTAGGTTGATTTGTGGCAGGAATATGCTGGAATTGGCTATATTTAGAATAGGGACGGTGAGCCCTCTGGTGCATTTTGATGATTGGCATAGCTGGAGGACCTGCTCCTAGGGGGCTATGCAGCTCACGTGTCAGGATATGGTATGCCTTTGGAAACCATCCTGATTCATCTATTCGGTGTCTTATGGCATTGAGCGGGGGTGAGCCAGGGTGGTTTCCCCACACTTTAAAAAGTGTCACATAAGCAAGGAGCCGGGTTTTCCCGACCCCTTGCTTTGGAGAGTGGCTAACCCATAATGGCAGGCACGAGGCCTGAGTTAAGGACAATTCCCGCATTTTCACATGCAGATCCAGGGAGGGATGAATATACCCAGTTATTTAAATAAAGAGGCCCTAGTTCAATCTAAGTTCTTGTGTTGTGCCTTTATTCTGTGCTTCCTTCTCCATCCACAATGACCTGTCCAAAAGAGAAACAGATAAATACACCGGACACCACTAATGTAGAATTCATTTCATTGATTGTTTAACTGAAAGATTCTGTGACCTGATTATAGCCACCAGTTTCTTGCTGTTGTCCTCCTGATGCTGCAGAGGCAATGGAACAGGTGTATGGATCCAAAACACAACAAAACATTCCATCAACTTTGAAAATTATTGAATAGTGTTTTAAAAAACAAAACACACACAACCAAAACCTTCAAGGGAAAACAAGCTATGCTCTATTTTAACTTGGTAACTATGGATAGGATCCACCATTGTCTTTCTGTGGGCAGCCCAGGCCTGCTGGCAGCAGTGCACACGTGGTCCCCATGACGGGCGGCTGCGATGTAATGCTTTCGAGGGCAAACGCCAAGAAAAGAGGATCTGCAGAAAGTTTTCAGAAAAATATCACAGAAATAGATTTATGATTTGCTTCCAAACAGCACCTGCTGTGTGAACCAAGGAAAAGAGGTTAAAATAAATGCACGTGTGTGTGTGTGTGTGTGTGTGTGTGTGTGTGTGTGAATTTTAAAAGCATAAATGCACATTCCTTCAGTTGCTAGTGGAAATTTCTTCTTCCCTAGGTCGATGTTAACTCACTTGTTTGAAGAGGCAGGAGAAATTCCACATCCTAACATCCATTTCCCATGTGTCTTGGATTATTCTGTTCTGAAAACTATGATTGCCTTTGTTATTTTGAGATAAATGTCATGATCTAGCTTTTGACTGTTAGATACAAAAGACATGCATTTTTATGAAGGAGGAGGAGGAGGAGACGTGCCTTCTTCTAACAATTATGTTATCTTCAAATATGTGTGCATCAATTTTCAACTTTCCAGCTCACAGGGAAGTGTCTAAACCATTTGAGTTACCCTTCACATCCCACCACCACCATTTTGAAGGAGGGACATAATGATGTCTCATTTTCTTACTTTCTTTGTAATTTTTCAGAACTTCAGAACTGTGGCCAGTTCTATGATACACTGATATGTGAGGTATCCCTGGATTTGTGATGCTCTACTAATGCCACTCTCAAACTGGGACGGAGTTCCACCCACACACTCTGGGCCCCCAGAGACATCAGCATTGAAATAATCCATGTGGAATATTATTGCATTCATGTGTATTTAATTTCAGCTTCTTACAGGGATGTACCCTAACAACTTAATACCCCTTTGAGTGGTCACACACACACACACACACGCCTCATATACATGAATTCATACACGCATTTATTGATGGAACACACACAAAATGTATCTCTACGTTTTTATAAAAACATACATTTTAAAATGTTATTTAATTAATTGGGACAAGATAAGGTAATGCTATATAAAGTCTGAATGGTTTTCCTCAATAAAAACAAATCAAAAACAGAAGACCTTGCTACAGTTTAAAATGTGAGGGGTTCAAAAGAAACCAGTTTCTACAGTGACTAGAGTACTTTCTAGCTAATGGGTCTCTTTTTTTTTGTTCTCTTTGCAAACAGCTCACAAATGAAGTTTTTTGGCAAGGGAATGAAGCTTATTTTTTTGTGTGTAACGCCTTTTTACCCAGCTGAGGGGTAGAGCTGTCAGCACTTGGTAATCATCAGTAACCTGCATTTATCTACATTACCTGGTTAATTTGGGAAAGGTCACTCTGGGTTTACTGCGAGCCATTTTTCATTTGGCTTTATTGTTTCAGCATTGATCTGAGTCACTCATTCCAGGCAAAACCTTGTCACGCAAGGTCTTCACAGTTTACTCATTCTTTTAAGTGTGAACTGAGGCGAGACGGTGGAACACAAGAAAGAGTGTGTGTCTTCTCCCCACATATTTTCTTAGCCACAGATCCTAATGAGAGGTGAAGACTACAACTAAGAAAGATCATATTTACAAGGAGATTATATATATATATATATATATATATAGTGCCCAGATGTCTACTCACAGCATTTTTACCATGGCAACAGTGCATGGAACCCAGTGTAGATTTCCTGGATTTATGCAAGAGGCCATCTGGTAAATTTGGGGTGTTATGGGAACACAATCTTTCCCTTGTAGTTGTGTTCCAGCAATCACTAGAATGGCTGTCAGTACTGTAGAGAAGCCCTCACTTGCTGTGTGCAGTTATGAAGGGCCTTTCAGACTGAGGAGAAAATGGTGAGACTAATGATCGACCCTTACAGTATTACCCCTTAAAAAGCTGTCAGCATGGCTCTGTCTCTCTAGTGCTGGATAAAACTTTATTCTATGGAGTTTTAGGGTTTTTCAGTAGCTAAGTGGGACAAACTTACAAGCAAGGTTGGTTTCACAGGTAGGCGTGGTTGGGCACCTGTCAGGAGCCCACATCCTAGCAGGGGCCCATGGACAAGAGTCTCCTGGAGTTGCTCCTCTTCACCATTGCATCTTATTGTTCAGCTGGCACTTGCTCTAGAGTGGTGGTGGTGGTAAAAAGGAGGAGGAACAGATGCCATTGCCCACTTGGTCACTGGCTCTCTGCATGTCAAGCAAGCAGGTAGTAGCAATGATGAGAAAAAGGATGACAATGGCAGTGGTGGGGAGAAAATAGACTCACTGAGGGAAGGGGCACTGAGAGTGTCTTGCCCAAGGGCCCTCCAAAACTTGGAGCCTGTGTTGCCTACTGGGCACTGTCTTGGGGGATCCAGCTGCCCCTTTTGAGTGTCATCCAATGTTGTATTGTGAAATACTCTTTTAGTTCTATGTTTAGCATTCTCTCCCACACTCCCATTCAAAAATTACTTGGTCAGAACTGCTTGCATTCATCAGAGACATTTCATAGTTTCCAGAATTATTAGGAATACTGTTTACTGACTGCAATATCTTCCGTGGGTGAGAACGGAGATTAACTCCCTTTTTTAGGCACTTCATTGTTGACTGCAAGAAGATTTGTATTTGTATATGCCTATTATATTATTGGCAAAGGGTTATTAAAGTCTGCTCTGTGCTGTATAATGTATATGATTTTTTATATTTCCACTAAGAAATTATGTGCATATTATCTACAGTTGGCTATTGAAATTTTCAAATCAGGCTTTTGCTTGCACCAGAGTATTTTCCCCCTGTTATTCAGAAGCTTAGATAGATTCTGCAAGCTAAAGAAAGTGAACATTTAGATACAATGAGATCACATTCACTTTCTTTTCTATACCACCTAGTAGGCTGCTGGGATTTATAACACTGGAAAATATAAGCACTATAGTTCATATTTCAGTACATATATCCTAGATCAGGATAGTGGAGCAAAACAGGCTAAGCTGGTGACAGTTTTGAGGCAAAGATAATAAATTAACTCTTCTACGGTTGATATCAATGGAATTAACAACAGCTGCAAAGATAAACAAAAACTCAATGACAGATCTTCCCATGACCGAAATCATAATACTTGCTGTGTGAGATCACGACTGCTGGAGATGAGGCTTATATACAGACACATTGGCAAACACTGATACACACTGACACACACCTCCTACAAAACATGATTCTAGAAGAAAAGCCATAACAGAAGCAACACGACTGATTTATTGTAGTGTGAACTTTTATGGCTGACATTTGAAGTCATTAGACATATTAATTACACCAGCATGAGAAAAAAAATGGACTGTATCCTATAAAACCCCTGCGCTTGTAGAATGGACCTCTGGCACAACAAAAATGAAAATGAGCAGCACTGATCATTTCCAGAACGGGGTCGGTCAATAGGGATGATGGACAAATTCAAGGCGGACTAAAATGAGTTCGGATTTCTTAAAATCTGACCTGTGGAATCCCTCCCCAGTCCGCCAACATCTGGATTTTTGTTTTTGTTTTGTTTTGACTTTAGTGAAATCTATGCAAATTCATTCACAGGAAAATACTCACATTTCTACCGAGATATATGCTATGCTGGAAAATTTCCAAGGGGAAAGTCAAATGGAAGGAGGGACAATATGCTAAATGTTATGTATTAACATAAATTAAGTAAATCATTGCAAACTTTGTAACGGAGTTATTTGAACAATCCACGAAACACACACGGGACAGAATTCACAAGATCTGGACATCCCTACAAGTCAGTGCAACTCACAGAAGGGAGCTCCACAGACCTGTCCAGTTCTGGAAATTAGTGTTGCAGCTCATTTCCATGCTTGTTTTGGAAACTGCTAGTCCCTGCTGCCCTACTAGCACAACAGAACTAGCAGAGGCACAGTAGCAGTATAGGATAGTTCCCATTGTCAGCCCAGCATGCTGAATCAGCAATGCAAACATTTAGTATCAAAATGCCTGAAAAATGTGGGGTGTGGGGAGCCAAGATTTATGGCCATTGTAAAGATTGCAAATTCCATGTTAAGACATAATTAGAAAAGGAATTGAGAATAAAACTGCCAGTATCATATTGCTTTTATACAAATCTATGGTGTGTGACCACACTTAGAATACTGTGTATAGTTCTGGTCACGACACCTAAAGAAAATATATTGTAGAGCTGGAAAAAAGTGCAGAAAAGTGATCAAGGGGCTGGAGCACCTCCCCTATGAGGGAAGGTTACAACTGTTTAGGTTGGAAAAATGAGGGTAAGGGGAGACCAGATAAAGGTGTACAAACTTATGCATGGTGTGAAGAATGTGGATAGGGAGACATTGTTCTCCCCCTCCCATAAAACTAGAACCAGGGGTCATCCCATGAAGGTGATTGGTCACCAATTTGGATGGCTTAAAAAGACTGATAAATTCCTGGAGAAGGCTATCAATGGCTACTGCTCTTGATGGCTATGTGCTACCTCCAGTTTCTGAGGCAGTTAGCCTATATATACCAGTTGCTGGGGGATATGAGTGGTAGGGTGCTGTTGCACATGTGCCCTGCTTGTTGGTCCCTGGCCAACAGCTGGTTGTCCATTGTGTAAACAGAATGCTGGACTAGATGGACTCTTGGTCTGATCCAGCATGGCTCTTCTGATGTTCTTATGGTTTGGGGCTGTGAGATTTGAGTGGATGAGTGGCTGGCTGCCTTATTCCTTTGCTCTCCGCTTGCCTGGGGTTGCCACCCCCACTTCTCTCTCCATTTCAAAGGCTGCCATGTTAGCATATCTGCACATGCAGTATATTTTAGATAATGGCAACATGGATAAAATGGTGGGGTGGGGAAGTGTTGGAATACCCAAGAGATGACAGAAATGACCAGTAAGGAACCACATTCTGAAAAGACAAAAGGGGAAAAATTCTTGTCTCATGGAATGAAGGCAGTATGTATGTCATTAGCAACAATTTCCACACAAATACCAAACCTTCAACCTTTCCTTTGATATTCCAATGGTCCAGCCATTGCATTTGTTTTGATATTTTTTGTAAAATCAACTAAACGTAGAAAGAAAGGAATCTGTCTTCTCCCTGAGAATAGCATTGCCTTTGCCATGACCCATTACTCTGGCTAATCAAATCCAACAGCGCTTGACTTTTCTACACCTGGGTGGAAGTTGGAAACACTATTTTTGGCTCTGATGCTGTCACACATCTAACAAAGAAGAAATCCATATGCTATAGTTAGGGAGGGTTTTAATCTAATCTACCACTCCACTGATTTATAGTATCTCCTAGATAATTATTTTGATTATGCTATAAAGATTTTTTTTCTTTTTTCCAGTTAGATAATCCCAAAGAGGTGGGCAGCAGTATGGTACAGAACAATGTTTTATTCACTCTGGTAGCTTCAAACAGCGGTAGTCAGATTCCTCTGTTTTGTGTAGGGACCAATATTAGCTGTCGATTCTCTGTTCTGGTAAGAAATTGTTGCTGAGAAACAGCGCTGTCAATAGATCTAAACTGATCAGCATTCTGTAGACACAAAGGAAAACAACATCACGTCCACATGAAACCAAAGGTTTTGCTTTGTGAATCAATAGTACGTATACACTTTGCACTCCCTCAATTTATGAAACGTTAACACAAACAGCAGATATTGACACATTTTCCACAGTAAATAAAAAGATGAGCCAAGAATTTTTGGATGAATTATCCATAGATTTCTGCTAAGATAAATCTTAAGCATGAGGGCCACAGTTAGTTTGTTGTTGTTGTTTTAAAAGACAGCAGATGAACCATTCCAAGTGTCCAACATGTATCTTGCATGGATATTACGTGGTAGGTAGGGTGATTTTAAATAACAGCAAGAAGTGGCTGGTTAAAGGATCATGAACTTGAAAATCCAATAATTTGGGGAGTCTAAGCCAAAGCTTTAGATGGTTCTTTCATCAAATATTTTTTCTTACAGGGATCTGCTTCTGTTATAAAGGTTCTGTTAAAGAGAAAACTAATGCAGGTTGTATTCCTCTGTTTCGCTTCTTAACTGCTATTAAGCGCTAATACGGGATTCAGCATTAATTAACTTTTTTTTCTTCAATGGATTCTGTTTAAGTAGCTCCCTATCCCCTTCCATTTCAAAAGCATCCTAGACCAAGTCCTAGAACGCTCCAATATCAAAGATAAACACACGTCAGGGCATGCACACACCACGGAAGGTATGTTTAGGAGATTCTCTCCTGCTGCCCCCTTTCCTCACTCACCCACCCCAGATAGATAAAACCACCAACATAATGATCCAAGTGGATTCCTAGGGCACATGGCTGAGAGCTCAAAGTTGTTTTTAAATGGATAATTTTTGTATTTTGTCCGTTTTTATGGTTTTAAATTTTGTGTATTGATTTTTAATGTTTACTGCTTTCATTGTTTGTAAACTGCCCAGAGGGCTTTGGCTATGGGGCGATACAAAAATGTAAATAATAATAATAATAATAATAATAAGGCACCATAGAAATTAGGATGGGCACTTATGCATTGGCAAAAAAAAAGAGGACATATGCTAATAAATGTATATAGATAAATATGTGGAAGGTGGCAGGTGGTTACCAGGAAGAGGGCCTTTTCTGCTATGGCACCCTGGCTGCAGAATGAGCTCCCTAGAGAGGCTCCCCTGGCACCTAGTTTGTGCTCTTTTCAGTGCCATCTGAAAACCTTTTTATTTTCCCAGTATTTTAGCATTTTAGCATCCTAGTCTTTCAACTCTGCTGTTTTAAATCTGTATTTTAAATTTCTGCATTGCTGCTAGGTTTTATTTTGGTTGTACTTTTATATTGTGGTTTTAAGCTTCCATAATGTATATTTTATGCTGTGCCTCATGTTTTTAATGTTTTAATGGTGTGTTTTTTTAACTGTCCAGAGAGCTTCAGCTGTTGGGTGGTATAGAAATGAAATAAATATAACCAAATTATTAAAAACTGAAATTATTACTATAATTTAAATAGAAATAGATGGTACATCACATTGTAAGTGGTGAAGACTGTGCCCAAGTGACCTGTGTGTGTACACTCCCCAGGCAGAGAAAAGCTTTTATTGCTGATCATTTGCTGATCAGAGATAAGAGCTTTTCCTTGCTGCATTATGCAGCACAGAAAGGCAGCAAACATCACACAGGGGAAGAGAGGAATCTCTCTCGCCCTGAAATCTCTGTGTGTGTGTGTGTGTGTGTGTGCATGAATAAGAATATGAATACACTTTGGTCTGTGCCCCCACCCACGCACCACTGCTGACATGTGCTCTCAATGTGCTTGTCTAAGGTCATCCTGTGAGCTGTATGGCTGGGTAGGCTTTATCCTGGTAACAACAGGGGGATATCCTAGCTGATATAAGGATTGTAGGGAACAGCCAAAGCACTAAGCTGAGATAGTGAGTAGGGTTGCAATTCTATACTGTTACCCCATGAGTAAACCTCATTGAACTTAGCAGGACTTACTTCCAGTAGACATGAATAGGACTGTGCTGTAAAGCTGTGCACGCAAATACACCAGACCAGCTGCAGGGCCAGCTCTAGGATACATAGCACCCTGGGCAAGGAGTGTCTTTGGTCCCCACTCCCCAGTCAGTTTTGCAGGACCTCCCAGAGGGTTTTGGGGGCATGGTGCAGGTATGATGTCCGTCAAGAACAACATTGCTTAAAACCTTCACATCACAGCCACAGTTTGCACAGTCCAGAGCTCAAATAAGCACATTTTGAGCATTGGCACTGCACTATGCAACACAGCAGAACTATCACAAGTTTTACTTACAATATTTTTTTTTCTGTTTTGTAGCAGTTCCTATCTTTTGGTAAGCATTCTTTATTTTAGAACACCCATGTCTTTTATTTTTCAAAATAATAAAGAAAAGTTATAAATAAATAAAAAGTATCCAGGTGACCTCTTACAGGTTAAGGCTTATTTTATTATTATTATTTACACTGTGTTTATAGTTTTTACAGTATTTGAAGTGCTAAGTGCTGAAAGTAAAGCTGTGTTTCCAAGAGCAAATGATATCAAGTGGAAATTGAAAAAGAAAGACACTTTAAAGCTAACTGAAGGAAGATAATGTTTGTAGTTAGTACTCAACCAACCTGCGGAACCCTGAAAGAAAGGTTACAGACACATGTTTTTTTCCACCCTAGCTCACTGCAGATAGTATATTCAAAAAGCACAGCCCCTGAGCTCACCTTGACGCCCACCCTCAGCTCAGCTCAGCTTGGCATCCAGCTTGCCCACCCCTAAGGCCGGCCCTGGTGAGAAAATCATGAACTCCTGTCTTTGCTATTACCCTTGATTTTTGGAGAGGCACACTCCTGCCCATTCACAGTTACACTAAAGTCCTGGATTTCTACATTTTTTTTTTTTTTTTTATGAATCAGTAAACACTTTCCACCAGGGAAGACCCCCCCCCCCCCCAAGAATAAGTTTATAAATGAGACAGGAAGATTGCCATTTTTGTTTTATTTTTAGGTATCTGTTGTCTGTGTATGTTACCTGTTTATATGTTTTTTTTGTGTACATGTTTTTTGTCCTTTGTATAATGTATTTTAATGGTTTTAGTTTTTGTGAATAGGCCAAAGATCTTCAGCCATGGGGCTGAAAATGAATGAAAATGAAATGAATGAATCAGTGCTATGTCTTCATTCATTGACTAAGAATCATAAAAGGTGAAAACAGACACGTTTCTCACAAAACAACCGGGTGAAACAGGTACTGCACATTTTGCTTCATATCTCAGATTGAACCAAGGCTCTTTATTCAGCTTGTCCTTTAGAAACAACCTCTAGAACATTGGAAGAAAGGTTACAGACATGTGCTTTTTGCCACCCTACCTCGCGACAGACAGTATATTAAAAAAACAGCCACAGAGTTCATCAGGGCACCCCTCTCAGCTCAGATTGGCACCCCCCTCAGCTTAGAGCCCTGTGCAACTGCCCAGCTTGCCCACCCCTAAGGCTGTCCAGTTGGCCTACAACTGCTGTGTATATACACATTCTTTAATGAGGCATTGACCACTTCTGATATTGATATTGTAAGACCTTCCCTGGCAGCCTTCATTAGCCAGAAGGGGCAATGATCTAAAGAACAGGTAGTAGGCGTCAATCCTCCAAGCAGTTTGTCAACATCATCTAGCTGCATAAGCTGCAATGCCCATAACATCATGGTGCCATGGCTACATCCATCTCTGATTCTGTCAAACCTACGGCATCCAAGTCGGTCAGAGTGGATGTGAACAATTTTATCTGGAAAAAAAAGTAATGTAAATAGATTACAACAGTCCTCTAAGTATTCTGACTGCTCACCCATTGAGCCTGTACCACATAAGCGCCGTTGGCCTACATTGTGCAGCCCCAATGATGGTGGAGAAATAAACTCTTACCCCTCACTGCCATCACTGCCACGGTGTAGCCCCATGTACTAGGCCAGATGAAAAGACAATTTGCAGTTGAGCAGTATATCATCTTAATGCATTCCAGCTTGGTTATTCCTGAGTCTAGTGAACAGGCAGAATGAACCATGCCAACAATTAAGCACATGCTCTCCATGTCAGAATTGATCCTCACCTAGCTTTGCTGAATTTGTGGAATACATCCACCAGAGAGTGGGATGCCTCCCTTACCCAGCTGCTCATAGTATTTATGTTGAGGAGCACATTATAAGCCATGGCCCTTCCCTGAAGCCTAAGATGCCATATGGGGCATATCCCAGATTACAAGACTAACAGTAGTATCAGAAAACACAGTATGATCGGAATACATCACTGCTTCCACCCTTGCAAAGTGAAGTCAGGATGCAAACAGCTGCAGGCTAGCATCCTTCTATCAGTACCTAGGAAAAGAAGGATGCCACACTCAAATGTATCCAAGACCCTTCCAAGGTCACATCTATAGAAAGAACAGGAAGCACTTTAGATGGGACCATGCAGAGTTGGGATAGATTCAGAGTTTATGGAAGGGAACACATCCCTCCCCTAGTCATCATTTCACGAGAAAGAGGAACTTGGGACAATTTGGAGACTTGCTCTGAGTTTGATACAAAGACAGGTAGAATTGGACAAACACAGAGAGGGTATGAGAAGAGTGATATGTTTATGTGCATATATCTTTAAGAGGCCTGTACTGTCAGTTTCTTGTCTGGTGGCTTGGGCGGGACACCTTTTCTATTCACTTTGTGTAGGCTTTGGACCCAGGCAGTCTGGTGCGCAGCTCAGGAGTTAGTCTTCTTTCTAGTGTTTAACAATACGGAATACCATTGTGGAAGCTTCAGAGTCATTACTTGGTGAGCAAGGCCTAGGGTGAACTGCAAGTTCAGCAGGTAAGCTCACCCCCCACATTGACCACACCCATGGGTCCAGGCCCTCCCAGCTGGGTACTGTGTCAGTGAGCAGGTGAGGGAAAGTGGGCGGGGGGGGGGGGGCGGAGTAGCTGTGGTTTACAAGGATAATCTTAACCTGACCAGACTTCCTGTCCATGAATTGAATCACATCGAGTGTGTGTACCTGAGTCTGAGTCTGAAGACCAGGGATAGACTATCTATTTTATTGTTTTATATTTATATTTGGTGTTGTTCCCTGCCTCGATCTAGATGGAGAGGCGGGTTAGAAATGAAATAAATAAATAAATAAATTAAATAAATAAAATAAATAAATACATACAAAACTGACACTGGAACCATAGATCAGGAGAGGGGCCATAGATAAGTGGTAGAGCACATGCTTGGCATGCAGAAGGTCCCAGGTTCAATCCCTGGCATCTCCAGCAGGGCAAGAAAAACTCCTGTCTGAAACCTGGAGAGCTGCTGCCAGTCAGTGTCAACAGTCCTGGGCTAGATGGACCAAAGGTATGACTCAGTATAAGGCAACTTCCTGTGTTCCTATGACACAGGCTTGATTCCTCCATCCCTTCTGCAGACTTTAAAGGCCTCATCTACACCAAGCAGGATATTGCACTATGAAAGCGGCATGAAAGTGGTATTTAAAAGGCAGGAGCCACACCAAGCAGGATATAGTGGCATGAAAGTGGTATATGGTATGTTTCAATGGGCACCAACAGTTGTCAGTTCACATCAATACTACTATAAAGCAGTAATGTGGCTCCTGGCGTTTATATACCACTTTCATACCACTTTCATAGTACAATATCCTGCTTGGTGTATATGAGGCCATTATTTCACAGATATGGTTGTCAATAATTTCAAAGTAGTTAGTGCACATTTTATGTCCTATAGCTTTAAATCAATATTATTTGTTTACTTGCTTCCGGAATTTATACCCTGCTTTTCCCATTTTAAAAAAAGAATTGGACAAAGAGGCTTACAAACTATAAAAATAATAACTGATAATTAAAACTCACAATATCCAATGGAGGGAAATGTAGTGTGTGTGTGTGTGTGTATATATATATATATATATATATGAATGTATGACATGTTCCTCCCTGGTGCCCTTTGGATGTGTTGGACTACAACTCCCAAAGACCATCCTGGATTAGGATTATGGGAAATGTAGTCCAACACATCTCAAGGATTTGGTCCATAAATTTCATTTTTGTTGTAAAGTAGTTATTAAAAATAATGCAATCCCAGACTGAATGCAGCGGAAACCATTTGCTTTATTTCATTACCCCACTTTACCCCTTTAATCCCAACAGCAGCAGGTCTCCATTGGGGTTGATTTCCATGCCTCCATTGGGGTCCTACTGCCACTTCCTCTGGGGTGGATAGAGTTAAATCAAGGTGATTCAAATCAGCAGGAAAGAAAGTCTGGCTTCTATAAAAAAATCCAGTTAATACTTTCTCATACATTTCCTAAACAATGGTGAAAGAGGTGACTACTAAACCATGTTAACATACAACTAAATAGAGAATCCATTATACCATGGGTGGGGAACCTGTGAATCCCCAGCTGCCGTTGGACTGCAGCTCCCATCACCATTGCCTATGCCGGCTAGGGTTGCTGCGAACTGCAGTCCAACAATATCTGAAGTGCCACACATTCCCCTTGCCTGGCTTTTACTGTTCCCCCCTCCCCATTCTTTTGTTTCACTGCATGCATTTCATACACTTTCTCTTTTTTTAAACCCATAGAGGGAATGTCTTTAAAATATTCCCATGTTGGGTCTTTCCTATGACCAGCAGCCATGATATATACCTGTTGAAATATAACTATCTTTTTTTATTGCTCCCTTATTGCTTTAGTCCTGGGTTTCCGGCACTGTTCCCATGGGTGCCAACGTACTCTTGGCACACACTGTGATCCCTCAGCCTCCTGATTATTACTGTATTTCTTAAAATTATATATATATATATATATATATATATATAACTGGACGGAAGGCATACTGCAAATCATAGGGCTGCCCACAAGCACCATCTTGGGTTCAAAAGAGTAGCTTTTATACCACTCTTGTAATTAGAGTCTTGGGCAACTTAACTTTTCTTTTAATCTCAGTAATTTGCTTTCCGAAAAATGAGTGTTTTGTGGCTGGCCGTGCCCACCATGGCAGCCATTTCATGAATGGGCAAACCCTTGCAGCAACCATTTTGTGAGAGTGCTGACAACACTCTCTCAAAGTGCCAATGTGTCCACTGACCCAAAATGTTTGAGGACACCTACTGTAACCCCCTCAGATAAGCATTGATTATACTGATCAGATTTTTGGGGAAACAAAAGGAACCAAGTCCATACCCCTGGTCCATACTTCTAGATAGCATCAGTGTTAGCACAGATTATTTGATGGGACTGTGTGTGTTCAGATTTAGCTTCTAGGTTTGGCTGGGAAATTGTGCATGCAGCACCTGCTTGTATATACAATTCCTCATCCAGCTGTGCCCCCCCCCCCCGGAATCTCGATCAGGATGCATATGTTTAAATAAAGCGAAACAGCATATGAAAACTAATTTCATATTAAGACTTAAATACAGTTTATTGTAAGGCCACACTGTAAAGTAACAATAACAAAGAGTAAATTACTTAATATAAAATAAATGTATAGAAAGGAAGAAGGAGGATTAAAGTCTTACAATACCATGTCTACAATTTTAATTTCTAAAAAGAGCGTTAAATACAGTGTGTTAAATTCCAATAGAAAATTGATAAAAGCATCATCTGAATCGCCAGAAATATATATCTCAGAACATCTTCTGTGAAAGTACTGGAGCAGCACTAGGCCATAACTGGAATAGTGAAATCTTTTTAATCATTTGTAGATTTTATGGAGATTTTTCTGATAAATGTCAGGTTGGTTTAGAATAGTCAATAAATATTTTACATGGGAAAATAAGATTCATTGGTTGGATCTAGCTTAGTCTTACATAGAGTAGATCCATTGAAATCAATGCCAAAAACTAACTTAAACCTGACTGAGTAATCCTGTATTTAAGTGTATTTTGGATTGCAGCCGCAGAATTGTAGACAAAATCAGCAATAGGTTAAGGTATGTCCATTGAACACTGCAGGTAGATTATACTGTGTAATGCATGACATTGCTTTAATCTCTATATTACTGAATATGTATCTCATATCAACAGTATGCTTCCCCTTTACAGGAATGATGTAGTCCCTGGCCAGCAGGCTTAGGGTTGAGTTTAGTTTGAATTGAGTTTAGTTTGTATTGCAGTAGATAAGTCTGCAACCTAATGCTGGGAAGTGAGACAGAGGATCTTATAAATCAAGCCAGTAAGAATTGCAGTCTTTGAATTGGGAGTTTGACACAGGCATGCTTGAAATCACTGTAGTAGAATTCAACAGATTGAGAAAGTCAGTGTTTTGATTATGGAAGTTCTGTTGGAGAAACCCAATTATTTTGATGCTGTACTCTGATTGACCAAATATGAAGTTAAGCTTAACAATAATAAAGTATGATTAGAATGAACAACTTCCTGACTATTAGAGCAGTACAACAATGGTACCAATTACTTAGGGAGGTAGTGGGCTCTTCCATACCAGAGGCATTCAAGAGGCAGTTGGACAGCCATCTGTCAGGTATGCTTTAATGTGGTTTTCTGCATTGAGCAGGGGGTTGAACTTGATGGTCCTATAGGCCCCCTGCAACTCTATTATTTTATGATTCCAGTTGGACACTGGCCACTGGTGGAACACATGGTAGTCTAGTGATTAAACCATACCATATCATCAAACAATAACCTGTATTACTCAAGGGCAGGGTCCTAGACTTACTGAGTAAGCTTTGGCTCTTTGCCTACTTACAGAACAATGTGCCTTCCCTGAACCTATTATTGACAGTGACTAACTCAGAATTTTTCTCACCTTTCTCCGTCTGTTGGTGCTGAAGATCTCTTAAGTTTTGCCTTTACTGATGTCAAAATTCTGCAATGGTAGGGTCTGCGTCTTCTATTTCCACCATTTCCAAAAGTGCTGAATCTGAAGATCAGATTATGAGCCTATTAACAGTATAAACTAGTGGGAAACGTGAAAGTGGCAGAGGGTCCGGCCTAACTACATGTTATGTTAATATTTTTGCCACATCTTTCTGTTTTTAATGTTATATACAGTGCAATCCTATATGCATCTGCTTTGAAGTAAGCCCCATTCAATTCAGTGGGACTTTCTCCCAGCTTTAATGGGGGGGGGGGATTTCCATTGGAGAAGTTTAGCTCTTGTCGTCTTAGCAGCAGAGCCAATGAAAATCACACCCATGCTGCATACAGCTCCCAAAACACCAATGCTTTGATGCATTAAGGCAAAATTAGTGCTCCACGATTGGTGTTTCGAAGTTATTTATCCCATCATCACATAAAATAAACTTCCAACATTTGTCTTGGATGTACATACAAGGCTTGGAACCCAAATCCTGCTGCCCTGTGAGTTAAAGGATTTTTTTACATTGCCAGCTGAATTGTTTGAACTATTCAACAGCAGCAATTGTAAGCAGTTTTAACCTCTTTATAGTGTTTAAAGCTCAACACATAGCAGCCCAACAGTAATTACAACAGCACTGGAAGGTAACCAGTATAATTATCCTCACAATGCAGGGTGGGGGCGGACTGAAGCAGAGAGATAGTGGCTTCTATAAGGCAATCAAATAGACTTCATAGCTGTGGTGAGATCTGAACTAGGGTCTTCCTGGCTCTAAACCCGAAGTATTAGCTAATATGCTACACTAGATTCAATCTGTGTAGCACTATTCCTGAACCCTTTGTTAATCCAATAGTTATTCTTCAGTAGCTGTGCTCAGTTGGGAAAACAATAATGGAAGTGTATGGTTTTTACATGTTTTTCCTCTTTTTCAATATTTTGCCTTCATGCTTTAGAATTTCCCAGGGATGTTTACATGGAAGAATATGAAGCCAAAGGGTTTCCTTGCATATTTCTGGTCTGTTTCAGTAGTGAGTGCTAGTGTCGTTGGATACTATAAAGTCCAGTTCACAGTGAATACTTGGGGCAAGTCAGGTTCAGAGATTCTGACCAAGTAGGAGTTAGGAGAATTCAAGAGACAGAAATTCGAGCAGCAGCGCAGAGAGCTCCAAGTGATGTTGGGACTGGAAGGCAACAAGCAGCAGATCATGAACAAGCCTTCAGTATGGTTTCCCTAGACCTTCCCTCTTTAAAGGACATGGTCTATTTTGGAAGCTTCAGGCTGCGATGACAGCTGGAAAAAGTGCAGAAAAGGGCAGCTATAATGATCAAGGGGCTGGAGCATCTCCCCTCTGAAGGAAGGTTACAACAGATGGGATTGTTTAGTTTGGAAAAAAGGAGGGTAAGGTGTACAAAATCATGCATGGTGTGGAGAATATGGACAGAGAAACATTTTTGTCCCTCTGTCATAATACTAGGAGATTCGGGACAGATAAAAGGAAGCACTTCTTCACACAGAGCATAGTTAAACTATGTAATTCGCTACCACAAGATGTAGTGATAACCACCAATTTGGATGGCTTTAAAAGGGGGTTGGATAAATTCATGAAGAAGAGACTATTAATGGCGCCTAGTCGTGATGCCTACCTCCAGTATCAAAGGCAGTAAGCCTATATACAGCAGTTGCTGGGGAACATGGGTGGGAGGGTGCTGTTGTATCGTGTCCTGCTTGTGGGTTTCTTATTGACAGCTGTTGGCAACTGTATGAACAGAGTGTTGGACTAGATGGACCCTTGATCTGATCCAGCATGGCTCTTCTTATGTTCTTATGTTCTCATTACATAGAAGTGGCTGTCACATGGTGGCATCTTCATGGCTAGAATCCTCAGAATCTGAAGGTCACAGTGTGGCCCCCTCTGGATACGATATGTCCTAAGAAGGTAGAAACCTTGTGATTCCCTTCTGTAGCTGAGCCTTCTCCCTGTTCCTTTCACTCGGAGCGTTGTCTTCCAAGGCCAAGACGTCAGGATCTGGACTGTGACAGCTTCTAAACAGTCTGCCATGTCTAGCCAGTCAGTCCAGTTAATTTAGCAAAGCACTTCCTTGATCACAGGCAGGGACCCTCAGAATTGCCATCTTCTCTTTATCCTTTGTTAAGTAATTTAATCTTAGGATTCTGTTTTCACTGAAGCTCTACTCAGGAGAATATTCTACGGATATATATTTTTTTCATCTTGATTTGCTGGAACAGAATATGGAAAGTGTGGGTGGAAAGGAAGTAGCGAGATTTTCATTCTTACTGCACACATTTGCAGTTTAAGTTAAGGTACATCCTGCCATCTAGTGATGAAAACAAAATTATACCAGCCAGATGTGGGTGTGACTAAAACACCTATTGAGAGAAAACTGAGAAAATAGCATGAAGTAACTGCAAATGATTCCGGACACCCTGTGCTGTTTCTCTGGTGCAACAGAACAGCATTAAGAAATGTGGAGAAAGGATTCATGCATTAAAAGGTGCGAAATTCCTGTATCTTGAAATGCAGGAAAGCAACTTCAATGTTTTCAGCATTGATAGCATAATATCTGTTTAACTGCAGATTTCTCCAGACAGATCATATTGCAGAACTTTTGCGGGGAAATGCTGGTGTGGGCAACAGATGAAAGAAGTATCAGTTTTTATACAGATTTTGATTCCTCCCCACCCCTTGTCACTCAGATCAAATATATCACAACACAACAGTGTCTTAGCTGGGTAATTTTTCAAAAGAAACCAAGAGTTCTGTTAAACACACTTCTCTGCTCCACCATGAAGAGAAGTATATAGCTACATCCACATGCATAATAGGGATCCCTGTTCTTTTAACAATACCCCTTTTGGGATTGCCTTCTTTTGTATATGGTCACTCTAGCATAGTGCCTGCAACTTTAACTGTTGTGATGAAGAGGGAACATCACCAGGAACTAATTGCATACAAATGACACTGGCTGAAATTCCCTTTTCTCTACAACTGTTAAAGTTACATGAGCCCTGTCCTCCTTTTCATATGGTCAGCCTAACCTTGAGTCTACTTTTTGCAAGAGCCAAAGAGAACCAGACAAACGTCAACTCACATGCTATCTCACAAGTATTAAATTAGGCTGACCATATGAAAAGGAGGACAGGGCTCATGTAACTTTAACAGTTGTAGAGAAAAGGGAATTTCAGCCAGTGTCATTTGTATGCAATTAGTTCCTGGTGAAATTCCCTCTTCATCACAACAGTTAAAGGTGCATGCACTATACTAGAGTGACCAGATACAAAAGAAGGCAGGGCCCCTGCAACATTAACTGTTGTGATGAAGAGGGAATTTCACCAGGAACTAATTGCATACAACTGACACTGGCTGAAATTCCCTTTTCTCTACAACTGTTAAAGTTACATGAGCCCTGACCTGGTTTTTATCTGGTCACCCTAGGGTAGGGTTGACAGAACTCTGTGATCCCTTAATTTTACTGCCTGGCTAGGACTACAAACACAAGAGAGCTGTCAAGCACCTGGTAGAGAGTGGCTGCTGGCTGGACTGATGTGAGAGGCCAGCATTACTAGGCTGACCATATGAAAAGGAGGACAGGGCTCATGTAACTTTAACAGTTGTAGAGAAAAGGGAATTTCAGCCAGTGTCATTTGTATGCAATTAGTTCCTGGTGAAATTCCCTCTTCGTCACACCAGTTAAAGTTGCAGGGGCCCTGTCTTCTTTTGTATATGGTCACTCTAGTATAGTGTCTGCAACTTTAACTGTTGTGATGAAGAGGGAATATCACCAGGAACTAATTTCATACAAATGACACTGGCTGAAATTCCCTTTTCACTACAACTGTTAAAGTTACATGAGCCCTGTCCTCCTTTTCATATGGTCAGCCTAAGCATTACTATGCCTCCTGTTATACCCCCCCCCTTTGTTCAAGCTGCCTAATCACCTGCCTCTTCCAAGTGAGCCGCCAGTGAGAGAGGTGAGGGAAGAAAAGGAGTGATGAGTTAGTTATTCACATTTTCTGCCCAGATGGTGGGAGGAGAGCAAATGGGCAGCAACAACAGTGGTAGTAAGGAGGTCATGGATGCACTCAAAGGGAATCACTGATGGCATCCCCAAACCTGCAACCTGCATGGACTGGGAGGCTGCACAGGACTTGATGGGTCACCATTTATTTACACACTGATTGGAGCAAGTATGTTTGACTCCATATTTACAGAATTCATTTAATTTCAGATTTTCACTATACTTTCCAGTGAGTGCTCTAAGAACAACAAAAATATTCTTACTCTTCCGTCATGGGAAATGTAAACCATAAAGCAGGAAATGGAGGGCTTTGCAAAGAGACGGATATATGTGTGTGTGTGTTCTAAGGAGGGGTAGATATTGAATATCTCTATTAAATAGTTTAATTTCTAGAATTTGTGTAAATTAATTCACAAACAAATTTTATTAATTAGATTTTTTAAAAAGGTATTGTCTTTAAGATGAAAAAATGTGTGGCCATTCTTAAGTAGACAATTAATAATTTCATTTAAAATTAAAGGCATATTTACAGAAAGTTATACTAGTTCAGAAAACTAAAAACACAGAGAGAGAGAGAGAGAGAGAGAGAGAGAGAGAGAGCACAAAATTCATCAGGACTGTGGAGGCAGCTTTTAGGTTCATAGCCAGCCTCATTTGGGGTTGGGATGTTAACTTTGAGAACTCGCAACTCAAAGTGTGAGTTATATGTACAGCTGCTACAGTCTGATTCCTGAGGCTTGCAAAAGTATTGCTAATATACAAATTGCACTGGTTGGCACTCGACATGCATATAACATCCACATGGAGGCTCTAGCTTTTACAGATGGCACCCATCTATTCATACCTGATTGAACCTGGCAACACGCCCGGCTGTCCACATACACAAACACCCACACTCCTGAGGTGTTTGCATGGAAACCTCCATAAATGTATACAGGTTCATAAGATGGAGCTTGAGAAAGAGACAAAGATGTTTGCTATTGGAATTTTCACATGAACCATACCTACTGCAATGAGTCCGACCAGTACAGCAGCCCTGCACGCTTCGGAGACTCAAGGTCTACATGTATGCCATAGATAGCATCTATCATTGGAGCTTGTGGCTGGCACCCTGCTGCTAAGTGTGATGGCATACCTGCCTCCATTCCTGAAACAATGCCATGTCCTGCTATGCTGTCCTGCTGTAGGTGTGGAGGCACCCAATCGTAAGCAAAGCAGATCTTAGGCTCAAGCTGTAAGAGGTTAAGTGATTTGCCACAGGTAGTGGAGAGAATTATCAGCAGAGCTGTGTTTTATTTTCAATAGCATCTCATGAATCCCGCATGGGAGTTTTTAACATAGATTTTCCCTATTAAAATCAAAGGAGAGTTCTGCTTTAGAATCAACAGCAGGAAAAAGCCCAGGGCCTTCAGCGCTCTTTGTAACAGAGAGTTTTCTGAAGCAATGAAAGTAACAGGCACAGCTGCTGTTGCATCCAGCTTATCATTAAGCATTTTATGAGCCACTTTATTACGTGACATTGACACTGTTCTCATGAAAGCCTGCTTGCCAGTCCATCAGTCTGAATGATGAGGAGGAAAACTATTGATCTCCACCGGAAACATTAGGGTTCTGTCATAGAACAACAACACTTGAACGCAGTGGTGGTAGTTTTCTGGTGTGGTTTGCACTGACTTAAAATATTCTGAATACAATGTCTCCAGTTTAAACAACTAATTTTGTCCTGCAGCTGCTTTTTTAGTATGTGTCACCATACTGAAATGTTTATATTTTTTAATATTCTGAAACAAGCTTCTGGTTTAAACCTTTATCCAGATACAGATTTAAGCTTCTCCTTCTTCTTCTTCTATTATTATTATTATTATTATTATTTTAAAAAAAACTAGCCTAGCAAACTAAGCTAATGTTAAATGCCATGGTCTGAAGTTTTACCAGTGCCCTCTTCAGGTGGTTTTTTTTTTTTTTTGACAGACATATTGCATGAGATAGTATGTAACCTTTTGAGAAATGTCTACACACAAGCTTTCATAAACCTTTATTCTGTCTTTAGAATTTGGAATGATGGGAGATCATACAATTAAAAGTCAGCGACCTCGATCTGTTCATGAGAAAAGTGTCCCTCAGGAGCAAGCTGATGCTGCTAAATTTATGGCACAAACTGGTAATACATTAGTTACATTTTTCTACTTACTGTGTTTAATTTTAGCAAAGCCACTGCATGTCTCCATAATCTTTTGCTGCATATTTGTCAGTTTTCTAAGCTGATACTTTTTTTAAAGCCATTTCTTCTTCTTTATTTATTTTATCACCAGTGAAAGTCCATAAATAAAGTAGCTGAGAATTAAAAGACTGTATTTTTTTAAAAAAACCACCAGATTGTCAAATGTGAATTTAGTTAAGCGGATTTTTTTTAAAAAAACAACCCTATAAACGAAGATTTCCTTTAATATGAAAGTAATCTTTAATGTAAAAGTTTAAGGAAAGCCACACCAAAATACACACATGAATATTTAGAAGGAAAGTAAAAGTTGCATATGTTAAATATACATAATAATTCTGTTTCCAAAAAAAATGTTAAGGAAGGAAACAAGAGGTTCAGAAATTTTAGTAGACAAATTATAGAATAGGGTCAAAATGGTAGTCCCAGGGACAAATCTGAGATGCTGAGGAGTACCATCTCTACCTTAATTGCCATTGCCAGTTAGCTGGGGCAAGACAGTAATGAGAGACTGGTGTCTGTGGCAATGGAACTTGCTGGCATTTCTCTTTGGAGTGGGGAGGAGGCTGCCCCTTCTCAAAGTAGCTGTTCTGTACAACTGGTTACTGAACAGTGAAATAGAACATCTGGATCAGGTACATTAATAATATGAACTTAACATGCATGCATTTGACATTTCATACCTTTAAGCTGCAATCTGTTACACCTTTACCTGGGAGTAGGTCCTATTGAACTGCTGAGTAGACAAATATAAGTTCTTTTTCTCAATTTTTCTGCTGCTAAATTCAACTGGCTGTAAATAAACTACTAAAGAAATGTTTTCTTTTTTTAAACAGTTTAACTTCCAAGATATATTTTTCTCTTTAATATTGGCTCCTTTGATGAGGCCAGGTTGACCATTTTTGGAGCAACCTGCACTTGCTGCACAACCCCGTGCATGTTTACTCTAAAGTAAGTACAACTGTATTCAATAAAACTTACTCCTAGGAACGTGTATATCATTTGGCATCCTGATCCAGGTAGGGAGATACTTGCACTGCAAGTTTAGACTGGATTCAAATGTTCATCTGGCTGTGCTTTTGTACTGAGATGTGCATTTGGGTGGCAGGCATTTAATACAGCTCTCTTTCATATAGTGTTACGCATGTATAGGGCTGCACTTTGTAATGCAGATGGGAAAATGCATCTGCACTCACTGCTCTTGACTGTGCACACATAAGCTGTGCATGCCTATACCAGCAGAAGCACTTGGGAACTAGCAAGTGAATCTGGCCAAATGCATCACCACGATACCATAAAACATTGGCCACCAAATGTCATTATTTAGGAACAGCAATTACACTGTACAAACAAAGAGTCCAATGCCATTTCTACAAGCTCAGTCCCACTTTTAATTTGAACGAGGTTTACTCTCCAAAATGATTGCTCAGTCTAGGATTGCAGTCCTCAATCTACTTCTGCCACAATATATCCATTGAAGCAAGTTTTTCAGGGATTAAATGACTGATATGGGCACACCAAATTTCTTTATTGTTACGGGCACGAACGCCAAGCCACTTATTCCATAGTATTCCATGAATAGGTGGAAGTATGGTGGAGCAAATTGCATAAAGAATGCAATCTAGGAATACATAGGCCAGATCTACACTAAGCAGGATATAGCACTATGAAAGTATTATGAAAGTGGTATATAAGAGGCAGGAATCACACTACTGCTTTATAGCGGCACTGAAGTGCACTGACAACTGTTGGGGCCCATGAGCATCATCACACGGGAGGTTTAATGCACATTTGCCGTGACTTTGATCCACTTTGTCAGCGCTGGACTGTTCTCTCGCCATATACTGCTTTCATACTGCTTTCATGGTGCTATATCCAGCTTGATGTAGATCTGGCCTATATAGTTTTGGCAAAACCCAACGTCTTAATATTGCACTCTAAGGAAGCGGTGAGTCTTCATCAGCATTTAAACTATAACCAACGTGTTCTAAGTCACGTGATAGCCATATCACAGGGGTAGGCAACATGCACCCACCCTGGCGCCCCTGCTCCACCACTGACATTCACAAAAACACACAATTCAGCGGCAAACTGCCAATTTTTGATTGGTGTTTTTGCCACCACACCACTTAATTTGAATGGTGGCAATTACCACTCTGAAATTGTCCTCCCCTGCCATGTTACCTTCCTCCTTGATACCAATGTTGCATCATTGTGCCTATATTAAATGAACAATATATGATAGATTAATATACAGTATTGAGAACTTGTGACTTACTGTATTTCTTGGTTAACATTTTGTATTTTCACATTGTTAAACTATCATATATTGTTCATTTAATATAGGCACAATGGTGTAACATATGCATTGAGGATTATTCTACCACCACATTCATTACTGTATAAAGATATTGATTGTGATATATGATGATATAAACTTCAATTGTAAAGAACTTTTTGTTTTTCTCATGTTTAAGTCATCACCTATATACCTGGTTCACCCTTCTAAACGGATTTAGAACTTTAGTCAAGAATCCACTTTCGGTGCTACTTTGATAATTCCAGCAGGTTTATGACGTCTGCTTCATGTGACCCATGTGTTTTAGTCTACCATGGAATTACCATAAATAGGTGCCATAGACTGCTATCACAGTTCTTGCATGTGCAGTTTGCAGATCAAACAATGCTTGAGAATATACTTCAGCACACTTATTTTGGTCCTTCGAAAACTGCATTTAAATGCACCCTCTCTTCATTGTAAAATATGGGATTATGCGGGAAACTGTGAAAGGAAGTGAATATTTAAATCCCCGTGCTCAAGACTTTCCAAAATCCAGACTTGATGTCACGTGTCTTATCTCTGCTTTTTCAAACAGAACCCGCTTCCCAAATACTGAGCAAACAATGTGTAGCTTGCATACTGTAGGAGAATTCGTTTTACAAAATATTGTGCTTTATTTTTTCCACATAGGTACTAATATCCAATCCATCTGTTCTTCTTCTTTTCATCATAGTTTTCTTTTCGTACTGATCATTGCGTCTGTGGTTCACTGTGCAGCTTTACTTTTCTTTTCTTTTTGTGTGGTAAAATTAATGTTTTATCTACTTCAGTAGAATCATTAGGATCTTCTAACATGCATCATAGATTTACCGTACACTCTAGGAAATTAATAAGATTGATAAGCAGAGTTTTGGAAATGGCATTTATTTGTTTCTTTGATTTGAAGATATTTCTAGTTTATTTTCCTTTATGTAAGGACAAACTAATAAAAGACTCTGGATAATAAAATCTTGGTTGCGTGTCATGTCATACGGGTTATTCATGACAAATGGTCAAAACTGTGCAGAATAATGGATTTGCTGTAATGCCCATGAACTTATCTCCTCCCCTTCACAAATTCCAGTTATTGAAATTTTAAAAAAAGAAATAGAATTGGGGGTGGGGAGCGTATGTGTGTGGGGTGGGGTGGGAGAGCTATGAGTGTGCATGATTTCAGGCAATGCAAGTTATGCAAATATTTTGAGGGAAAAAACCAACCATTTGTCGTGCTGCACTCATGTGTCCTTTTACGGCTGCTTTATCAAGCACCTCAATCCAGAGTAGCTTGTGCATTCCTCCAATGTGCACACAGCTTTTGTATTGCACACTGTTCCCGTCCCTCACTGGAAATGGAGGGCCAGTTCTGTACACACATCCTCCCCTCACTCCACTGAAGGGAACAGAGAAGCCCTTCTGGAAGTAGAAGCACTATATTTGCACCTGTGAGGCAAGTGTGTAGAAGCACATGCAAGGGCAAGGTGACATGACTTCTGCTTGTACAGAGATGAGGATTGATTTTGGCTCATCATGAAACAGCCATCTTCCTTCACCACGCACCCATCTCCATGCATCTTATTTCCCTTTCAGTGTATGATCAGCCAGATGGGGGATGGGGGTGGGAAAGACGTTGGAAGTTCATGGCTAAACCAGAGAGCTGGGTGCATGGTGAAGGAAGCAAATGGTCACTTCACCATGGGTCAAAGTCAGCCCACAGCTTATGGCAAACCGGGTGTCATGTGCATTGGCCCTAACATCACATGACTGCAGCATGATTATCTATTTTCCTCCAAATATGAGTTACACTTTCCTCCAAATTATCCTCTCTTTAGGTATAATGGATTTTAGAATGATAATGCAGGTAAGTGTTACATGAATTCATGAGCTATTTCAGTTAATAAATCATGTGTTGGCTACCATTTTAATGTAATTTTATATTTTATTTATATCTTGACCCATTCTCAGTGCTTTAGGCAAGTAACAAGGTTTCAAGAACTACGCCCATGAGAAAATAAAAACCGTACTTCTATGTAAGACAAAAATAATACCCTACTACTGGTTTAGTGCAAGTCATTAAATGCCAGCCTGATCCTACAATGCCTTCAGAAATATCCAGGCTCTACTGAGCCTTTCAGGGAAGGGAAACATTAACTTGAACACATTAAGTGTTCTACATATTAAGACTGTGATCATGCAGCTAATTATTTGTACATAAGTCCCACTGAAATCATGTAACTTGTCCAAACATTGCTTATGTTAGGGTACCACTTTAGAGGTTTTATATACATCATAAACAGCAACAATGTTTTTTTGTCTAATAGCAGCCATCTCTATGGATCCTTTCATATGGACTTGGTGCAGTCGAGAGAGTGCTCTTGACAGAACATAGATATTTTTATGAAAACAGAGGGGATTTTTATGGAACAGAGGGGCTGCAAGGATGGGCTTGGTTGTGCAGCTGCCAGGAGCATATATCCCATCAGGGGCCCACTGACAAGAACCCCCTGGAGTTGCTCTTCCTCTTCACAATTGCAACCTGCTTGTTCACTTGCCTCTTGCTTTGGCCTACACGACAGTGGTTGTGAAAAAGAGCAGCACTAGATGCCGCTGTCTACTTGCTCTCTGCCTGTCAAGCATGCAAGTGGCAGCTAAGGTGAGAAGCAGAACAAGAAGCCATAGCAGCTGAGGACAATGGAGGTGAGAAGGTAGAGTCACTGAGGGACGGCCCCCAGAAAGGGTACTACTGGGACAGAGGATGATCTCTTAGGTTGCAGTTTCATGGAACATGTTTTCCACCAAGGCCATATTACACTTACCTGAAAGCCAGCCCAGGTGAACTCAAGGGGTCCTGCTTTTGTTTAAACATGCATAGCTTTGATTTGTATGGCGGCATGAAGGTCCACATCTACTAAGAGTTTTACAGTGCAATAGTATGCATGTTTACTTATTTATTTATTTTATTTCTAACTCGCCTCTCCATCCAGATCGAGGCAGGGAATAACAATAAATATAAAAATTATAAAATAGATAAACCATTAAAACAGATAAAAACAAATACATTATTCCATGGTGTGCAGTGCCTCCTCCACACGAGACGTTTAATGAGCCTTGAAGGCTCATTATAAATTTTACCTCCACACCAGTGGAGCGCAAAACGGGCGTACAGGCGCGTTATCTCCCCAATAATGCGCATTTTCGAATGCGCGTTAAATAGCGACTTTTATTTTTCTCCGGCCGTTAAAGCGCATTTTCGCCGTGTGAACAAGCGATTATGCGCATTAACGTCTTCTAAAGCGCTTTTTGGACATCAATTAATGCGCTTCGCCGCCTCTCGCCGCCTCCTGTGCAGAGGGATTAGGCGTAAATGCGCCTCCGCGAAAATGCGCATAATCCCCGAACCGGGCGCAAAAGCGCATCCTTGTGGAGGGGGCCATGGTCTCCAATAGCGTTCACTTAGAACTGCTGCCAAGTTAAGCAGGAGTGTTTGTTTTGTTTTGTTTGTTTTTAAACAAAAACAAAAATAGAAAAAGCCCCCTCAGAAACCAGCTACATTTAAAAAAAGGTATGTGGAAACCCGGGCCCTCTCCCCATGGAGAAAAGTGTACAAATTCCCCAATCCCTGCAAAAGAGGCAGAAAAAAACAAAGCCTTTTTCACAGGAGGAGAGATAGTTCCCCAAAATAGGGGGGCAGGATTCAGCCCAGCACTACTAAGTCCTTCTGCATCCAGCGCACATTTAGTACTTTTAAGGCAGCAACCCAAACAGACCCTTCAGGTATGTGCGAAGGGAGGGCACGTGCATGCCTACCCTATCTTTTCACAGATGAAATGAGCAAAAGGCTTTATCCCAGTAGACAGAGCAACTCCTTTGCTTGCCAAAGGCCACAAGTCCAATCTCTAGGACCTCCAGGTATGGCTGGGAAAGACCCCAGTCTGAAACCCAGTACTTGTTAATCTAGAGCATCCTTCCCCAGTCAGATGAGCTGCATATGTTTTGGACTACAACTCCTATCAGCTTCAGCCAGCATGGCCAATAGTCAGGGTGATGGGAGTTATAGTACAAAACAGCTGGAGGGCACCAGGTTGGAGAAGGCTTCTCTAGATGGACCAATGGTCTGACTCTAAGGCAGCTTCCAATCTGTGCCCAAACATTAAAGGTGACGAGAAGTAGCCAGTGTTTTAGTAATGAAGAAAACTACAAAATAAAAAATACCAAGACCAGTGTATTCGGGGCTAAAAATACATTTGTTAAAATTGCTAGCCACTTAGAAATATGTTTCAGGCGACAATAACAGTTAAATGAGTTGGATAAATTATTCATTGTGAATTATTCATCCAGTTCTACTGAGCGGTAAATATGAGACAAGTCCCTGCTGACAACATCAAAGAATAGATCAACTTGCATAACTTTACCATTCTCTCCCCATCAACCTACAACTAGCAAAGTCCCATCGTTAGAACAGGGCTAGTGGCTGGGGAGGGGGAGGGATACTTCTGCACTAGATGGACTTTTGGAGGTCCTCTGTGCAGACATATTTCTCTGGGATCCTTGTCAATGTAGGCCAGGGCACCCAATGTCAGGGCTAGTCGACAGGTCTCAGAGTTTCCATGAAGGTACAAAGCTTTATTTCCCCCATTGGCATGAGTGGCAAACATTTACTTTATATGAGAAGGGGGGAGTGAGTTAATTCTGACTTAATTCTTACTAGGGTGATCCCAACTACTGAATCTGTCCCTGTTGAGATAGACCCATCCTCAGTTCTATTTCTTGGTCACTCTAGAGTGTGACAGAATATTGGGAGAGTGAGATGGAAACTGCAAACTGGCTTATATATTGGCCCAGTTCAGGCATTACACAGAAGTTGGAAAAGCAGAAACGTGAGTAGGTCACACCTCTCCCAATCTGCCATCACCTCTGTCTTCATTTGAATGTGGCGAATCACATTCAAGATCACACTCAATACTTCCTCCTTACGTTTCTGCAGAAGCAGGGCGGAAAGATGTATATTATACGATCTTCTGTAGAATATGAGAAGACAACCCTTCATAACAGAGGCAATAAGGAAAAGTTATTTTTTTTTTTACCCCAGTGTTTGCCAGGATTTTGCATAGCTATAAGAAGAAGCCATTCTTTCTTTATGATGCACAGGGCAGCACTAAGAAGGTGGGCAGAACAATCCTAAGTGGGCAGAGGAGGAGCAGAGTGGTGGATCTACTGCCTCATTCCCAGTCTTAATGGCTTGCATCTGCCAGGGTGGTAGGTGTTTGTGTGGGGGGCTGAGGGTGGGTGGGGTGGATTTGTGGATTTCCAATTTCCACCCATTTGACAGCAATAGGCAGGGATTAGCTACAACGGCTTCTCATCCAGGGAGAAACCACGACGGTGGTAACTGTCTGCCCACCCAGGTGCAGCTGAGGCCTCTGGGGCAGTGGAATCCCTCACAGCAGTGCTCCACTGTGCTGTCAGAGGCCATTAGAGGGCCATACCATCCTTGCTCCCTTCAACAATCCTTCAGTGTTTAGGATTCCTCTCTCAGCTCTTAAACGTTTGGAGCTTTTCTCAATAGGAAAAAGGGGCATAAATTGAAAGAAGAAACACACATTACATACTTAAACTTTTAAAAAAGAAGAAGCTAGCATTCTGCTTTCATTCTGATATATTACAATTCATCTATTCTTCTGACATCTAAACTAGGATTCTTTGTTGCTATAGGGTCCAGAAACAGTATAATTCAGAGGGAGCCAACATTTCTCAGAAGACATTTTTCTGAGACAATTTCTGTGATTTTTCTTTTGCTCATGCTCCTAAAAAATCAAGTTCACTTTTCAGAATTTTCTCTGCCCTCCACAGTGCCATGGAATGATGCGAGTTTCAAGATATTGTGGACGATGTAAAATGGTGGCAAGGCTGCTCACACAGTTTCTGCTGCTGTCATTGTCAGCAGCAGCAAAACAAACAAGCCCATATGAAAAAAAATGGTTGTATTACTACCACTGCTAATGGTGAGCCTTGCCCTTAAGAAACTTTTGTAGAAATGTTCCTCCAACCCCAATTTCTGTGCCCACAAATAGGGTAGAGAGGCCATTTGTGTACAGCTCAAGTGTAATTTCTAGAATAATGAAAAGGAGTAAACTAAAATGGTAAAATTCTGGCATCATATCAAGGTTGTTTATTTTTTATTGCCACGTGTTCTATGTTTTTTTTACTTTTTTGGAGTGTTTTTATTTTTTATTTCACTGCATTTTTTCCATAGGTGCTTTTTTTCATGAACTTTTACTTTTAAAATATTATTATTATTATTATTATTATTATTATTATTATATTGTTTCTAAGTGATACTTGCATGTCATTAAGTTTTTTACTGCAAATCTATATTAATACTCATTGCTGTATTCATGTTTGTTTATTGTCTTGGATACAGGTGAATCTGGTGTGGAAGAGTGGGCCCAGTGGAGTTCATGTTCAGTTACTTGTGGTCAAGGGTCGCAGGTGCGAACCAGAACTTGTGTATCACCTTACGGGACACACTGCAGCGGCCCTTTAAGAGAATCAAGGGTTTGCAATAACACTGCCCTCTGTCCAGGTAGTGTTAGCAGCCAATAAATGAAATTGTGGATGTTATTGAACTTGTTTAATGCTAAGCACTTGAAACACCACTATTTAACGATGTGGCTAGCACACAGGCACTTTAATTGGGATAAGTGAGTGCGGTGATTAATCATCTGTTAAAGCGTTATTGTGTATACTTGCTTTTGGAGCTGTCAGTGAGCAGTGGGAGGATATTTTGCGTTCCAACATTTTATAGAAAAAGCCTGTCATATCAGTCTTGCCACACTTCTTTTGGAATAATAGGCCCATCGTGTGTTTTCATCTCTTATTGGTTTAAATGTCCACCAGGTTAATTTGTAGATGAGGTAATTAAAACATTAAAAGGCCGCTGGGCAAGGAAGTGCTCTTTGCCTTTGCCTTTGAGGTACGCAAAGATGGATGAAGTTTGCCACTTTATTATAATCGGTGACATGACAGTTGTCTGACTTCTGACAATGCAGGGTTTCCCCTCCCCCACTCTAAATAAGGCTGAGGATAACAACTCTGAATATACTGCCTCCAAAGCAACTTTGGGTAACCATGGTAATATAAATGAAGCTTTGACAAAGATCTCTTTCACAACACCACTCTGGGCATAGTAGTCACCCTGAGAAAATATTATCCCATGCCGACCAGCTCTGACTTGCCGGTTGTGTGATGCCCTTCCGCACATGCTGACTTAACACACAACACTATGAAAGCAGAAAATTAGGCAGAATGTAGGAAAAGTGCTGCCATTACCCTCTTTTGGGGGATGATGATGATGACGATGATGTATTATACGCCACCCCATAATTGAGTTCTCAGGACAGCTCTGTTTTGTGTTTGTTTTTTTCCTCTTAGTACTATTCTGCCCACATCCCAAAACAAAACCCACACACATCCACCTGTACATGGATATGTTAAAAGTGCAGTCCTGGTTGGGGAATGCTGGGAATTGTAGGATTTTTTTTCTGTCCCTGACAGGTGGCCCTCTAGCCTCTGCTGAAATACCTCCAGCAAAGGAGAACCCACCACCTCCCACGGCAATCTGTTCTACTCCTGAACAGCTCTCAATGTTAGGAAATTTCTCCTAATTTAAACCAAAATCTGCTTCCCTGCAATTTCCATTCATTGGTTCTAGTCCTTAAGACAAATGTCAACATATTTTGTACAAGATTCAGGAGTTCCATGTAGTTAATTACGGAGATCATTTTGGCCATTGGGTATCAGTCAATAACTGACAAGCAATGAGTCTGATCATGTCACTGAGGAAAAGAAAATATAAATAATATGCATTTGCTTCTTGTCAGAAGGATTTTCTACTGCTGTTCTTCAAAATTCCCAGATTCCACAGTCTGCAAAGTTATCTTCATTCATTTCAGCAGCACTTATAGACAGAAGGCTTACTGACATTCAAACACTGTTGATTTAATTCCTCTTGAACAGATTTTAAAAAATCATTCTCTTCTTCAGAACCAATGAAATTAACTATGTGTACAACTGATGTACTAATACAAGAGAAGGAAGAGTTTGTCTAGAGCAGGGGAAGGCAACATTTGGCATTTTCAGAAATTGTCTTGGACCCCACAAAATAGCTGTGTCATGGGATGTGACACAGCTTGTCACAAAGGACAAGTGAGATTGAGCACAAAACAGAGGTGGAGTCTGAGCCTTGATACACAAAACAACGCCACTGAACCCACAGTTTTCAGCACCTACAGAAACCATTTCACAGAAGGCAAACACTTTTTCTCTGCTTCCTTCTCCTGTGCCAGTCAACTAATTCCTCCCTATCACTTTCTCTCTCACACTCTGGGTCACCACCAATAGATGCAGTCTGTCTGTCTTTATACCTCCCCCCCACCCCACATGCACATAAGCACCCCTTGTATCCATTGTGGAAATGGGGGTAGAGCATCTTGGTGAACACCAAGAATGGTTCAGGGGTGCATTGGTGCCAGAAGAGGCACCATGTTACCTACCCCTGCTCTGGGGCATTTATTAAACAGACATTTGAGATGAGCCTAAAAAAAACACATCTCCATGGTGTGAGCACTATTGTAAGCTATTGCTTTACAACCAATGATAATTCATAGCATAGCAGTTGGCATGAGTACCACTTGTTCTAAGCACAATTTAGAGGAAGCAAGATCAGGGTCTCCCACTCCATGGTGCTTTTACTTTTGTGGCTACAGTTAACACAGCCCTATTTACATGTCAGAAAAAGAGGGCAGAATCAATGTGTTGTGGGAGAGCAGACCTACACAACCTGCTACACCTCTGATCCATCACTCTTATGCATTTTGGATGTAATGTGCCAATGCAGAGTGCAACCCAATAACCTACTACCTTTATGTCAAGACTTTGCTAAGTAAGGATTGCTAATTATCAGGCCTATATGCATTTGTCTGTACCAGCAGTACATTGCATCAAATGTGCATAGAAATGCCCGTTCTAGAGCCAGCAAGCAGAATCCACAACATGGGAGTTCAGCATACTTTCTTCTTTATCACATGCTTCAGGCATGCTTATCATGCTTCCTTTAAAGGACTATATACAAAACTCAAAGGATTTAGTTTCTATCTTACTGAAGATAAAATAATTTATAAAAGAATTTACTCTTCTAATTTCCAGGTTTGGCAGAGTTTTGCATATAATGTGCCATTGCTGTTATACATATAGGCTTGTATCCAATGGGGTCCTTCTGCCAGTGGAATGGACACTGGTGGTGAATTGAATTCCCCTCCCCACTGCACGCCCCCCCCCCCGGGACACACACATACCCAAATCTGCTCCAGAAGGTTAGGGCATCTTCCAGAGCAGATTTGGGGCATGCAGAGGAACTTTGGGAGGTGGGGAAGGAAACTCTTCTTGCACAGGTGGAAGTCTGCCCACATAACCTTTGAATTTACCGATTGTATTTAGAACATGACCCTTTTAGTTGTTGACATAAATAATAATGGGTTGAGTGAGGTAAAAAAGGGCAGGGAGAACAATATTTTCATGGAGAGTTTGTTAGCTCTTTCTTTCTAATAATTAGTCACAAACCAAAGGATCATCCTTTCCCTAGCGGGTAATATTTTGTAATATAGCTCCCATTACCTCTGACCATTGACCATTGCTGGCTGGGACTTCTGGAAGTTGAAGTCCAAAATATTTGGAGGGCACCAGCTTGGGCAAGGCTGAAAAGAATGGTGGGCCTGCTGTTTGGGGCTTAGTTCTCATGGGGTGATAAACTTTTGCCTGGACTGTAGTGGCTGCAGGTGGAAGCTCACGTGACAACATATATAAAAATCATCCCTGCACAGAGGAAACTGCCAATCGGGGAGAAAGATAGGCTAGATACTTTAACCCTGGCATCCAGAGAGAGAAAGAGGAGCATTCACTCATGAGCTGTCCCCTGCAGTTTGAGGAGTACAAGCCAGACATAGCTTTTCCATCTGAGTGAGAACTGGGCCATAGTGTCCCATTGAAATTGTGCTTACACATATCTATGTCCACCAAATGATTTCAGTAGGACATAGGCATGGCTCATGTTTTCTCGATTGTGCCCATTGTTTGAATAAATATGCTCTCAGTATCTAAATGTCTATGAATATATGCATATGAAGTTTAATGTTTATGATGTCTCCTAATTTAGAATAATAATGGAAGCGCTCCTTATTTGAGTAGAATTGATAAATGGCTGCAATTTTCTTATGAAGTGCAGTAAAGTGAAAAATGATTTGAACTGGGTCAGATCATGCCAAGGTGAAATGTTTTGAAGTGTTAGAAAAACCTTGCATACAAAAAAACCATTCTTGTATGCTTTCTCAACTCATCCGCCTTACCCCAATTCTCATAGCCAAAATTAGACCGAGATCAGTAATCCCAAGGAAAATTCTGTAAAGTATGTGATAAACCATCTGTAAGAGCTATTGGGCTGCTGATGGGTATAGCTCATTGTCTCACTGTCTCCGTGAGCTATATCCATCATTCACCTGATGATAATAAATTTGTTGTATATTTGTCACATCAAATAATACATGTGACTTGAAATTGGGCTGACATAGGATCACATATTTAGAGCCACATTACAGTAGCCTTTGTTACCATTTTTTTCCCCTTTGGAGAGTACTTACATCCTACTCCAGCGATCCATATTAGGACTGGGAAGTTCCAAAGCAGCCCTGGAGCTCTCTAACAATATTGAAGTCCCATTCATTTCAGTGAAAGACACAGATTTACCACATTTCCTTTGTGCATGTTGACCTGCTCTCTTCCTTGGAATGACTGGAGAATATTGCACACACAAGAGCTACATATGTACTTTAGACCACACATAGATCTCTGGATGGACTTCAATGGCTGCGATTCTGTCCATATCTATAAACCTGTAAGTCCCATTGATTGCATTTGCTTTTAAAAATATATATTTTATGGCTAGTATGTAAGACTGCCGTCATAAGCCTGGATCGGTGATCAGCGTTTGAAATAACATTAGTCTACCAAATTTTACAGCACTCTAAATACTCATTAACTGATATTTGTGACTGCTTCCCCCCCCCCCCCACTCATGCTGGCCTCTTACCATTTAACTATGTTTGTCTTAAACCCACTTGGTTACTCATGTTCTTTTCTTGTTAAAGCCTCTTTGCTTTATTACAGTACATGGAGTTTGGGAGGAGTGGTCACCTTGGAGTTTGTGCTCATTCACATGTGGTCGAGGCCAGAGAACTAGAACAAGGTCATGTATACCTCCCCAATATGGGGGAAGATCATGTGATGGACCTGAAACACAGCATAAGCCTTGCAATATTGCTCTTTGTCCTGGTGAGCATATATAGAATAACTGTTTGCTACTTACAAACTTGTTTTTTTTCCCCAGTGTAGTTCCTTTGTGGTTTCCTTTGTGGTTTTGCGCAATTTGAGCCTAAAATCTACAAGCAAGATGCACGACTGCAGTATTCTGGAGACACTAATTGGACTGAGCAGCCTTAAAAACCAGTTATGCCCCTCGGGCGTTAAAAGCAAATGCTTGGAAATCTTGAGGGAACACCCTGAGCATTCAACACAATGCTGAAAGGGCACAAATACCAGCCTTTTGCCAGCTGCTAGCAAGTCTCCTTCCCCCAAGACAATTTTAAAAAAAATCTTCAGGAAGAGGTAAGGGGAAGCTGCTGGTGTAGGGCTCCCAGAAAGACTGGAAGGCCCCACAGTTTGGGGAATCGTGATTCCCCTGTGGAAAAAGACACCCTTTGTGCCACTTGCTGCCAGACAGGCAAATCACTGGCACCTGCCATTCTTCACTGGAGCCTTCCTCTTGCTGCGACCCTTCCCCCTTTTCCTATCTAAGGGTCCTTGGGGAGGGTCCAGCAGCTGGCAGAGGGCTAGATGTGTAGCAGAATCAAGGCATGGATCTGAGGTGAGCTGTGCCTGCCTCAGTTCTGTTCACAATAATTCGAAAGCAGGAGTACTTGCATGGTCAAACTTTCCTGCTTGCATTTTCACCCCATCGCTAGGTCTGATACACAGTTGGGATTCTTATCCATTAAGCTAGAGAGATAAAGAGGGGGATCCACAAAAGTTCTGTGAATTGAAGGGGTTTTAAGGCTTGTATTCCCTCAAAGAGAAGCCCCTCCCCAAATCCCCATGGCAAGGTTTTTTTTTGGGGGGGGGGGTTAGGAAGGAAGGAAGGGACATTCTAAAGCAGTTTTGGAAAATGACACAGAAAGAGGGGTCTGCTGTTCAAAGGGTGGGGGATCAAAATCAAGCATGCCCAAACATTCGTCTAAAGCTGCTCTTCAAATCCTAGCCACTAAACATAACATATAATGTGTACATGGGATGTATGTGCAACGAATTGCCAAATGGTGATCCAGAAACCCTGTGTAGGACCCAGAGAACCAGGAGCAGAGTTCTGCTCTTGCATTGTGGCTTTCCCACTTCCGTTTTTCTGCAGCCTCTTGCACCCCTATTAAAACCAATCACAAGGGGACCAGAAATGTGGCATGGAGAAGGCAGCTCTATTGGGGAACAGGCAGAAATCAAAGGACCCCCCTTCTGCTCTATAGATCCTGCTGCATTTATAGAGGTTGATGAGTTGTGAGTGTTTGCAATGATGTGGCAGAAAAGTGTAGTGGGTAGGTAGATCTTGAACAAACACACAATTCCATTATCATTGACTTTTGAAAATCATGGTATATGGTGCATTTTTTCCTTTCTAATATTGACCAATATTATCCAAAGATAATTTTAATATCAATGTTATCCAGACATATATATGTTAGCCCATTTATGTTAAACATTCAATATGTTTGGGTGCAATGCATGGTTACTGGGGTGGAAGCAGTTTTTCTGGTCTTGACGTTGGACTTCCAATATGATGCCCAAATGCTAACTATGTAATCCTTTAAGTGAATTTTTTGGCAGCTATTAGTACAGTCTGTGTTGCTTTGGCTGTCAGGGTATTAAAGAGAAGAGTCCACATCCCTGTTTTATTACTCCAATGATTTTTCTACTAATAGCTAGAAAAAGCAAAAGAAGAAAGAAAAAGGGGAGATATTTTACAATTGTGCTGCTAATCACAATGTGCTTTAAGGCATACTTGCATATTTCCTCAACAGTCTCCATGATTAAATGACAGAGTGCCACCAGAGCCATTTAGCAAGTACAGGAGTAGGAGAAAGCACAAATCGAAGGTAAAGACCGCAGTGCAGTCCAAGGACAACAGTAGCTAGGAAATGTTAGGTAACCCACCAACCATTCATGTCAATGAATTTTACAATACACAATCATATTTCATAAACACATCACACTCTATTATCATTATTTGGTCTGTCATGTTCCTTGTAATATCATACTGCAAATGGATTTTGAACTGGGAGAAATGAAATTCAGCTTCTATAAGACTTTACCTTTGTATAAGGGCCTCAGTAAAAGCAGATTTAGTGGGTATCCATATTTGAAGAGGCTTCTCCAGTTTAATACTCAAATGAGATGATAGTCTTTCCTAATCTTCTGCAGACAGCTATGTTCTGAGACTTTATAAGGATTTCTGATGAAAAGTATATGCCCACATTCAAATATTCAGGTGTTGGCACACGCTGTCAATTTTCTGATGCTTTAAAATAAAAGTACAATTCCAAGGATGATAATAGGAGACAGATGGGGATTATGTAACTGTGTGGTTGTTATGTGTCTCCCACAATCCTCTTCTCAATATAACTGCATGTAAATAGGCTTCCCATTTATCCAAACCTCGGCTGTCCATTTTGTATGTGAAGAATGGACAACAGGTAATTGCTCTTGATCTTGGTGTTAATACAGAGTTTCATATTGTTGCCATGATTCTTAATGACTCGCTTGTTGCATCCTGCTCTTGAAATGTTTATCTAGTTTTTTCTTCACTATCAGATGCATTTAACATTCTCCTTCCCAACTGCCCCCATTATGTAAATGGAGAAAAAAGATTGTGTTATACCTGGCAAATGAGCAGTGCAACACAATCCTATGCATGCTTACTCAGAAGCATATTTCACTATGATCACTGTGTCTGTCATAAATGTGCTTTGGGTTGTGGAGCTAAAACACATTACATGGAAGTAAGTGTCATCATTTTCGGTGCAACTGACATACTACACTAGCAAGAATGCAGGCTAATGCCACATCAACTGTACTTTGCATGGGTGCACCCAAAGCAGCACCTTACTCTTGACCAGTTTGAATTAGTCGTTCATCTGTCCTGACATGCCATAGCAATCCCCTTCTAAAAAATAACAAAGAGCACAGCATAGCTATCGAACTGGATAGACTCTGGGACTGCTTACAGGATCCTGAGGTTGCTGGGCTTCAAGCATCACCACCATCTCTGCCAGGTCCGTGCATATATCATGCTGCTTCAGCATGTGTAAGGGCTGATTCAGGGACTGGTGCCAAAAGTGGGATCTCGAGGCAACATGCTGCAAATCAGCGGTGGTCAGGGGTCCTATTTTGGCAAGTCAGCCACAGTTCAGGTTTTAGATATGAGATAGTGCCATTCTGTGCTGCAGCACATATAAAGCCTCCTGTATCTTGGGGTGGTTCTGTTTCCAGTATACTGAGCTGGGGATCAAGCAGTGATGTAGAGCAGGCATGATTTTGTCTCATATTCAGGTCTGTGCCATTTGTAGCCACGATATTGGCATGAGTAGGGTGCTGTGGTTAGAGATTCCAGCTGATGTTTAACGCACCTGCTGTAGTGGGACATATGGCTGGTGAGGTAGATTGGGACATCATCCCTCACATGAAGTAAGGGAGGGAGGCCCCACACTCCTACTGAGGGCATCAAAAGGTGGTGTCCAAGGGCAGCTGGCAACTTCTACCCATTTTCAATGCATCCGTTGCAGTCTCAGGACTCCGATTTCCTAGGAGAAGGGTCTCATCGTCACCAATAAATATAATCGGGATTTTGCAACAGAAAAAGAAACAGGAGACTTTCCCCCAATGTACTGTGAATGCTATTTATCCAACAGTGAAATGGGTCATCTTTAAATGCAGGATCCATGCTGCTAAGTTAAAATGATAAGCGGGGAAACGAAGAACTCACAGGCATGCATCCGATTCTATGCGTATTTGTTCAAAACTAACTTCCTCTAAGTGTCTGGAACTTCCTTCTAGCTAAGGATGTCCTAGAACTAAAGTACAATTTTCTCCTCCACAGCCAATTTTGAATTATAGCTTATTCTGACATGGGTGGTGGTGCCAGACTAAAGAGACTCAGATAGAACTCAGTGACCCTTCTTGCTCCACCACCTTAACTCTACCCATTATAAAGAAAGGAAAATCAATGAATCAATCTCTCTTCTCCACAGAACCTGAGTCACTGTGCTGCTCCTGTCCAGGCTGTCTGCATAACAGCAGGCATGCTGCAAGCTATGTGTGTGCTGGAAGTGAAGAGGGAGGGACTGAGGGAGGGAGGGAGGGAGGGAGGGAAGAGAGCTCATTGGTCTCGTTGATAGGCTGTCAGTACTCCCTGGAGATCGTGTGTCCCAATGTTTTTGCTGAAATTATTGACTTGCACAATATTTTTTAATTTTATTTTACTGTATTTCTATGCTGCCCCAAAACCGAGGTTTTCTGGGTGGCATACAGAAAACACATATTTAAATACAGGAAAACAAAACAAGAAATATACAGTCGTGATGTAAAAATGGTACAGTTATTTTCAAGTGCAAGCTTTATTTGTCAGCTTGAAATTAATCGTCTTCTAATAATAATAATAATAATAATTCCAAGAAACTGTTCTGGGTGGTAACATGGTTTTTATTTCTGTTTTGTGTGTAGTTGATGGTCAGTGGCAGGAGTGGAGTGCTTGGAGTCAGTGCTCGGTGACCTGTTCCAATGGCACACAGCAGAGAAGCAGGCAGTGCACGGCAGCTGCTCATGGAGGCTCCGAGTGCAGAGGCCCATGGGCTGAGAGCAGGGAGTGTTACAACCCTGACTGCACAGGTACGGAAAGATCCTCTCCAGGAGAAAAATTGTGCTGTTATGGTGGTAGTATTAATAATAATAATGTATTTATTTCTTACCCGCCTCTCGCTGTGGATCGAGGCAGGGAACAACATTAAATACAAATAGTATAAAATACATAAAACTTATTAAAAACATATAAAACTAATACATTATGAAAATAACAATAAAACTCTTAAAATTCAACCGGATAGGCATGCCAGAAGAGATCAGTCTTTATGGCTTTCTTAAAGTCAAAGAGACTGTCAAGTTGGCGAATCTCTCCTGGCAGGCCATTCCACAGTCTGGGAGCGGCAGAAGAGAAGGTCCTCTGGGTAACAGTTGTCAGCCTAGTTTTGACTGACTGAAGTAAATTCTTCCCAGAGGACCTGAGTGTGCAGGGCGGATTGTACAGGGGAAGTTGATCCCGCAGGTAACCTGGACCCAAACCATGTAGAGCTTTAAAGGTAATGACTTTGTACTTCGCCCAGAAACTAATTGGCAGCCAGTGAAGTGATTTTAAAGTTGGTGTAGTGATGGTAGTGGAAATATCTCGGTGCATTAAAATAGATGTTAATTATATCTGTACGAACTTAAAATTAAAATAAAAAATACTTAAAAAAAAAGAGATGTTAATCTTCCTTCAAGATATTCATTTTTTTCTAAGGGGCCCAGCATCATGTATAGTGTTCCTCCATTCACCTACCCCAGTTCTAAATGTTATCCCCACAACGGGCCTGTGAGGTGGTTTAGGCTGAGAGACAGGTCCAAGTTCACCTAGTGAGCTTGATGGCAGAGTGAGGATTTGAACCCAGTTCTCCCCATTCCAACTATAGTGCTTTTTTCTTACGTCCTTTGCCACATAAGCTTGTTTATACTGGTAAATTACATGAGTTCTCCCTGCAAAGGGAAACTATCCCTTATTCATCTTTAGGGCATATACGTGAACAGTCCTAAAGCTTTCGGGGAGAAATAATATGGATCAACATTGAGAATGCTTTAAGTTCCATTAGTTTCATTGTGAGCTATAAGCATTAAGTGAAAATTGAAAATGCTTAATTTTGGCTGCTTAACGCCTTGTGATGCTAAATCTGCATCAGCTTGGACACCTTATAGATGGAGATATCCTGGCTACACTCAATCGTATTCTGGTAACACATCTTTAGGATTACTGTAAGGTATTGTAGTCATGGGGCTGCCTTTGAAAAACACAGGGCTGCCTTTGAAAACTGTTTAGAAACTATTTGGTGCAAAATACAGAAGTTAGACTATTGACTGGGACCGAGCGTTTGGACCATACCTCCCCAGTGTTAAAGCAGTTGCACCCGCTCCTGGTCTTTTTCTGGGCACAATTCAAAGTTCTGGTCTTCTTAACCTATAAAGCCATATATGTCTCAAGACCAGGGTACCCCAAGAAGTGCTTGATCCCACCTGAACCTGCCTGAAAGCTACCTGGCTGTTTCTTCAGGTCCCCTTGCTGTCTGAAGTGAGATGGGTCAGTGCCTTTTAAAGGAATTTTCACAGTGTGGGGGGGATCAACTCCAAAGGGCACTTTTAATCATGCAAAGAGGCACTTTTAATCACGAAACACAAATTACATAGGCTTGTTGTTATGTCCATCCACCAGCTGAACGGATGCTGCTGACAGGGCTGGCCCTTCCCTTAGGCAGAGTGAGGTTACTACCTCAGGCGGAACTTGCCAGGGGGCACGAGCCTCCAGGCTATCCCTCATGAACACTCCAGCTGTTCCCCTCTGATGGAGGATAGAGCAGCTACCTCAGGTGTGGTGGAGGACACTATCCCGTCACAAGTGTTGAAGTAAGATGCGGTTACCAGTTCAGTCAGCTTCTTCACATGGAATGGGGAGGGGACATCATCTTGTCCTTCGCCTCAGGCTGCAAATTTTGTTAGACCAGCCCTGCTGCTGACAGAACAGATCCCCTTTTTCCACTACAGCCCCTAAACACACCCTGAATTTGCTCTGGAAGGTTGGGGGATTCACCGGAGCAGAATTGAGTAGACTGCAGGGGGGAGGAGGGAGTAGGAAAGTCCCACTGAGCAAGTGGGGGGAGGGGATCTCACATTGCAAACTAATATTATTATAAATGCATTTTAACCTTAAATGTGATTTAAAGAAATGTAGCACCTACATTTAACTAAAAATATCCAGATTTCCCAAAGAATTTTTCTTCTCCACTACAAGCAACCAGGACAGTCCCATTCCTTGAGTGCTTTTTGCTGCTTCTATATATTCTCAACACAGTTTACAAGCAACATACTCAGATGAGCCTTCTGTTCTGCAATCGCCCTGCCTCATTCACGGAATTTAGATCTAGACAATGTAATCTTCATCTTGTAAACCTCCAAGGTTTTCCCAATGCTCCTTCAATCTTTATTCCCCCGCCCCATATCCCCCACAAATCTGTTAACATGGAAAAGATGGAATAGCTGCACAGTACTTTTTGATTGCTAGTGCTAAGAACCTGCTGTCTGGAAGCACTCGTGTGTGTTTCCCCCCCTTCTTCTTAAATAAATACTTATAATTCTGGGTTTAAAAATAAATAAACCTCACATCAGGTGTGTATAGTAAGGCGGCTAGGATAAGACCAGAATGCGGGGTGGGGGGGGGCCAGGGAGTTACATACATACCGGACCATTCCATAATCAGTAGGCAAGGGGAGAGGAGATTTTGCAAGGGGTTAAAAAAATGCAGTCTATCTCCAAAATAGATGCAATAAAGTTAGAGCACTCCATCTCCTCCATGTGACCTCCAAAGTACCCTCTTGTTTACTATGTACTTAATACTTCCATAGTACTTAGCAAGTACATAGTTAGACTACCCTCCCCGCCCCCTTTTCCCATTCCCCTCACCATGAATTGGAAGAAAACAAAAGTCAGGGTGAATGAGGGAATTGGGAGCAGTGTAACTTCTGCTTTCCTGGACCCTTTTCTGTCTACTTCCTATTCTAAGATAGAAAGCTATTCAAGTGGGCAGTTAACACCTCATCAGGATTTCATGTCATTTAAGAATGAAGATGGACAGAAGAGCAAATTGGCTTTGTTCAAAGCTAGGAAAGAGGCAGGAATATCAGCTTAATTTCTAGCCTGCTTCCCAGTTACCATAGCCCTATCTGACTTTAATATTTGTAGTATTTATTTATTTAGTCATTAATTTCATTTCATTTCTATACCACCAATAGCTGAAGCTCTCTACGTGGTTTACAACAATTCATAAGACAATAAAATTCAGCATTAAAAATACAGCATAATTTAAATATCCAAAATTTAAAACAATATTGGGTCTGTTCAGACAACACGGAAAGCCATGGTTAGGCTGTGGTTAGGCCACTAACCCTTATGTGGAAAACGGTTAGTGACCGTGTTTAAATTGTGGTTATGTAGCCACCATGGTTAGAAATGGTTCACATGACATCTCAAGTCGTGGTTCACATGACACACTAAGCCTTAATGTTTAGCTCGAAATGCTTAACTACCGTGGCTTAGAATGTTGTCTGAGCAGGGTCTTAGCTAAAAACAGTTTCAATAAAATACTAAACATGTTTAGATGACTGGCATAAATGCCCCATCGTATGCCATCAAATGCCTGGGAGTAGAGGCCAACTTTGAACTGGCTCCGAAAGGATTGTGCTGTTTTATAATTATTTATTACATTTGCTATTTATGTATTACATTTGCTATTTATGTATTATATTTATTTTAACCACTCTGGGAAACCTTCAGGATTCAGAGCAGGTGATGAATATATGAAATAAATAAATATGGGAGTTGCCTGCAAGTGAGTCTAAAGAAGGGGAAATCCAGCATGCATTTCTTGAGAATATGGCCATAGGATCATATGGCACAAAGTCCTCTTTAAATGAAAGCCATGTTTCTTCCATAGATATACTTTCAATGTTGAACCTATTAGGAAACATTTTTTAAAAAATCCTTGAGAGACGTTTGAAAGGTTAAAATAATCCAGATTTATCTGCACAATGAGGCAAAAGCTGCAAACAGTAATTCTTTCAACTATTATAAACAGATGATAGGGATTTTTTTTCTTAGCCTTTTTGATATAAATAACTGTATTGAGTTATACAATACAGTGGTGTTATAGAAAAGCATACTGAGAAAAGCATAAAAGAGCAGAACAAAACATACAGTGATGGATATAAAGAAAAGAAAACAGTATGAACAATATACTCAAATGTTAGAATAGAAGTATAAATGAAAATAACATGTGATAGCTATTTAAAATATTACATTTTTATACATTCCAGCCTGTGAACATGTAGTTGCCATCTAAACACACACAGTACAATCCTATGCATGCCTACTTAGAAATAAGTTTTATTGTGTTGAGTGGGATTTACTACCGAGTTAGTGTGTATAGAATTGTGGCCTTCTCCAACAACAGCAGACTGATTCCATTTTTTATTAGTATTTTAACAGATATAGTGCACAGTATGGACAAGGTTAAGCACATTGAATTCCCATTTATTACAGTGGTGGATTCAAGACCATGTTTAACAATCTCCCACTGAATTCAAAGGGGGTTATGTGTGATTAGCTTTGGCTGGATCATATCCATGCCCATACTCCTTTCTTTATGTATGTAACTCTACCCCTTTGAAATTTTTCTTTTTGCACATTTGTTGGTATCATATCGTTTGTTGGTACCCCTCCCTGACTATTATTTTCTTCCAAGCAGCTAACGGCCAATGGAATCACTGGGGCCACTGGAGTGGGTGTTCCAAGTCATGTGATGGAGGTTGGGAGAAGAGAATAAGGATATGCCAAGGAGCAGCTGTTACTGGGCAACAGTGTGAAGGCACTGGAGAGGAAGTTAGACGGTGTAATGAACAACGATGCCCAGGTAAGAAGCAGGCACTATGTTTAGAGTATACAGTGAACGGTGGGTTTCAAGATGAATCCAAACACTTTTAGGATCCATAATATAAAATCCAATCCTACATTATTGGATATATCATATTAATTCATGAATCTAGTTTTAACTTGATACAAAAATTTATTCTAATTCTCCATAGATAGCTTGATCCATAGCCAAGTTAAGTTAAAATAGTTGGGAGTTAAGGTGATATGAAATGCATGTGTGTTCTCCTATTGCGGCAAAATCTTGTCAGAATTGCAGTGTTATGTTACAGTGGCTGCCCAAAATGTGGTGAATGTTGACAGTCACATTAAACTATTGCTAATCCCCGGTGAATTTTGTAGATGTCTCAAAACCCAAAGATCCAGCAGTGAATGTTGACAGTCACCTGAATAAGATGGTGTGAAAGTGATGAAGTGTACAACTATTTTGGGCCATTCATAAAATTCTTTAGGAATTGAGAGCATTTATTTGTGAATGGTAATCATTCAGCAGATTTGGGACTTCCATAGAACAAAGGAAACTGCCTTATACCATGTCCATGTTGTACAACTTTGTCTACTCTTACTGGAAGCATCTCTACAGGACATTGGGCAAAAGGTTTTTCCAATCACTTGCTACCTGATCCTTTTACCTTCAAATGCCAGGGGTTAAAGACCTTCTGCATACCAAACATTGCCATTTAGTTTTGGTTCCTCACCTGTAAAATATACAATGAAAACTATACAAGAAATTCATTTAAAAAATAAAATAAAAATAAGACCGCTATCCAGTCTAAGCACTTTTAAGGCTGCAATTCGATGGTCCCTGGGAGGGCAGCCCAGGAGTCATAGGACTTTTCAGATCTTCTCCTCTGAGGGCAACGAGAGAGAGGTCCACTTGAAAAATGGGAGAGCCAACATTGCAAGACACCTGTGTGAAGCTGCAGAATGGGCACACTGCCAGTGCTTCAGAGAGCATGACAAGGAGGTATTCCATGGACATAGAAGGACAGCCTGTAAAGAGGGGGAAACCTGTGCCACCCCCAGGTTCCATCCTACAAGGGAAAAGGCAGATCCTCTGCCTCGATTCCTCCCTGCCTCTCTGCCATAGGTCTGCTCTGTCCATCTCATTGATTTCAATAGAAATGAAATAGGTGCTTAAATCTTCAATTGCAATTACTTAAGGCTGCTTAACTTTGGTAATTCATGCTCAAGGGTAATTATGGAATGTTTTTATTGGCATACATAGCAAGGACAAATGTAAGCTCAATCATCTGAAATAATAACTGCAAAATTAATTGGTGAATATTGCTCTTTCTATCCCTGGAAATAGCAAATTAGGAATTCATTCATTTAATTCTTATGTATTTTGGCCCACTACTGTCAAAGTTATCCTTTCTGATTTTCCCATTTTTATATCTTTCTATTTTCCATAACCATGTAGATAAAATAAAGATAAAATAAAGCAGTGAGATAAAATAAAGCAGCCAGCAAAATATGAATGATAAAACATAATTTTATAAAACCAAGTTACTGAAGCAGATTAGTTATCATTCCAGGATAGTTGGATAGGTTTGGCCCAAGGTCTTTGTATTTCAAAATTTTCTGTTCCCTTCTCTGAAATATATCACGTAGGTTAATTTCATTTGGTATTATCCTTCCCAACGCGAGCTTAGGGCCTCTATGTGTAGAGGGATCTACATAGCCCTATTGAGAAACAGAGCTTTGTTTCCCTAAACCTTGTTCTTGGTGCATGTTTATGGGTACATAACCAGGTAGTGGATTACAGCGAATGGGGAGACTTTGTCCACTGCTGTTCACGATCTAGCCCTCCCCTTCCAATTCGTCAAATTGAGTTCTAGAATGTTTGTGCTAAACGTTAGGCATCCATCAAATAGTCAGACACAATGGATATTGTGTTTGCCTAAAGAAATAGCCTGCCTTGGAAGCCTTTCTGGTTCTTCCAGGTTAGAAGGAGCCAACGAGGAGGTGGGGGTGGATGGAGCCACTTCAGAGCTTCATGGAACAGCAGACATTCCAGCATAAAGCTCTGATGGCTTACCACATGTGGTATCAGCATGCAATTCTCAGTTTTTCTACTTCTAGCCAGCCATGGAGCTTATTTGGGAACCAGTTGTGTGTGGGATGACGAGCTGAAGGGGGGATGTAGGAAGTTGGTGTAGACTTCCCATTGCTCATAATGGATGGGTTTGTATGCCCATGCACAATGGAGTGAGAACAAATAGAGTATGATTTAGCCCTATGTGAATTATTGTGTGTCTGTGTGCGCGTGAGAGAGAGAGAGAGGCAGGGAAAGATCATCCTCATTGTGTTGGTTATTAAATTTGGATGCCACTTCATAGTAGCAACTCACAGTGAACAGAAAACAGAACAACAGTATTTTTTCAAAACACATATCAGCATTTCAACAAGGAGAGCAGCAACATTTCAATGGAATTTCAGTGAAAATCAAGAAATGAATCCCGTGCTCCTTATCCCCACAGAATTCTGGGAAAGGAGGACAGATTGGATGATATGCTCTGAAACAGCAGCCCCTGAACGCTTCATTTTGAAACCAATGGGAGTTGTGATATGGCATGGAGGCTTAGTTATTTGAAACAACAATTAACAACAAGAAGTCAAATTCTGCTGGCTAGTATGAGCAAGCTGGATAGGCAAAGCAGCTCTTTCAGTCCATATCCAATACTTATTCCTTTGTACCTAATATTTTCCTGTCACAGGAAAGTACTAGAGAGAAAAGAGCTCCACAAAACAGTTATCCAAAATCTGTACAGAAGGGATCAGAAATTGAGGAGATCCTAGTACCAAAGTGACACAAACACACACAGAGCCCCCAAATTGTACTATTTGCTGTCACAGTTGTCAGTCCAGGGGAGAAGGAGGAGTGTGAGCCAAATATCACCTGAAGCAATAGGGCCAATTAGCATGCCACTTAGAGCAGGGGAAGTAAACTTTGGGGTATAGGCCCTCTACACTTTACAAAGGGCAGGTATCCCTCTGCTGACAGAAAGCTCTTTCATCAAACAGAGACATCTGCTTGAACAGAGAAGGAGAGAGAGAGAAAATCTCTGTTCTGAAAGTTGGGGAACATTTCAGAACAGTGTGGGAAAAACTGTAGACGGAAGAGTGCAGTGGGAGAGGATTCACCCAAAATCACTTTCCTTCCCATTCTGTTGGTGGAAGTTTCTGCTAGATCAAAGAGCCTTCCATCAGCAGAAGAGCACCAGTTGGATTGTATTTTATGCTACGTTTTTATACTGTTGTTGTTTTATATTTTGAATAATTGTTATAGCTTTAATTTTTGTAAACCACCCAGAGAGCTTCGGCTATTGGATGGTATAAAAATGCAATAAATAAATAAATAAATAAATACAGCCCTCAATTCTCAGTCATGACTCTTCAGAAAACCTAGCTGGTGATCACAGGTGCGCATATTCTTTACTGTTATCCAGTCACAGCCTGTCACTGTTATCCAGTCACAGCCCTGCCAGTGCAAGACAATAAAAGTGTCTGCTGTGTAATCAACAAAGCTTTATTCAACAAACAAATATCTCTTCTCACTTTAAGGGTATATGAATGCTAGTAGCTGTGCTCTAAGCTGAGTTTGACTAACAAAGGGCAGTTGCCTTCAACTCAAGCAGGAGTGTTCCAAACATTCCAACAGACACTTTTCTCCAGGGAGGGTCTTTCTTGAGAAGCTTCTTGCAAGCCATTACCCAAAGAGACCACTTCCCACCTCTCTCAACTCCGCCCTCTTGTCCCTGTGGTGGACTCTGGGATCTGTCAATTCCAATGACCCCTCCCCCTCACACAGAGGCTGAGTTCCCAGGAAGGGGTGGGGGGTGGTCTCTGGGCCAACTGCATTTTTTCAGATAAGCTGCTGGGAAGATTCATCCTTGACTCCTGAATAGTCTTGGAGAATCTCTTTGCCCGCTTCCTGTGTTGGCTGATAAATTTCTGGTCCTTCTCCAGATTCTGAGTCTGATTGACACCAGCCCCTGCAATCCTTTTCCCCACCCTAGGGAGAACAGGCCTGATCCTGACACAGTCAGATTATTTCAAGCAGGAAATTAATAGTAATGATGATGGATATGCCCTTCTTAGTGAATTGTTTTAACGTGCGCCACATTGTTTGAACCATCACAGTCAATATATCTGCAGTGATTATGAAGAAACTGTGATTTTAAATGGGGGGAAAAGATACAGTTTAATAAAGTATACTATTATAGAGAACCATCTCAAGAAGAAGACATTTGGATGAACCAGTATCAGTGCAGAAAATATTTCTCACAGCTAGTAAATATCTCTAGCAAATCCAATTTTCCAAGGTTGCCACCTGCTGTTAATGAAATATTTTACAAACAGACTGTAGATTGTAGCTGATGATGGCTGATTTTGTCTACCGCCTTGATTCAATCTAGATTATGGGAATTGCAATGACAGATGACATTAATGCCTCAAGCTCCTGACTGTGGAAAAATGGGGTATAAATAAACAATTTAAGATGTAATTCAGAATGGCACATATGTTGACACATCCATTATAGTTGAGGATTTTCACATTGATTAAAAAAGCAATCCTACACACACATTGGGCTGGTACTGGAAATATGTCATTGCTATGCTGGAGGAATGGCCAGCATACTTAAGCCTGGGAGGGGAGGGGAAAAGCACAACACTGGAAAATGCAACAATGGTGTTAAAACACCAGCCATGCCCCAGCATCCCTGGAAACACTAGCACAGCCCACGTGCCACACGGATACAGAGGTAGCCAATCTGTACAGACCATTCTGCACTTGTGTCTGTCAATGTCACATTGCCATACCCCCAGCATACAAGAAACACAGGAAATGAGGCTGCACCCCCAGTCACAGCCAAGGAAGCCCCGAGCAACAAATATACTGAAAAGGTTGTTGGTTCAAATCCCATCATGGGCAAAACATTTTACCTCCCTTGTCCCCTGTGGAAGAATGAGATATAATCCAGCAGTAGTGCAGTCTGCAAAGCAGGCAGGAAAAGGCCCAAGAGGTCACTGATTCAACTCTACAGTGGGGTTTTTTTCCATTCCCAGTAGCCATTGTTAACTGAAAGGTGGATGACCAGTGCAGTTCTGGAATCACGTGCATGAAGGCACACATGCTTCCAGGGGCACTGGTTCAAATAGCTTTGGGGGGAGAGGAACACGCACACATGCACACTGATATTGGCTAGGAATATTTGGAATAGGATGCTCCAAAGTTCCACAGGTTACTGAAGAGGAGCCAGCACCACAGCCAAGATTTGCCTGACATCACGGTTCAGAAGTGTGCCACCAGAAACCTCTCCAGGGACTGGAGGTAAGCATGCAGTAGCTAGGAGACAGCTGAGGGAGTGGCAGTGGGCACTAGGTTGCTGGGTCAAGCTGAGTGGGCAGGTGGGGACACCCACACCTACCAGTGCTGATGGGGAGCTCCACATTAGGAGGAGGTCCGTGGCAGAATGGCCTAGAGGGGCCATGAGCCCTCGGTGGCCCAGCTATGCTGCTGGCAGAAGGCTGAGAAATTGGCCTTTCACCAGGAGTGTGAGCATCGGGAATGCCACAGAGTGCCCAGCCTGACTCCTGTGATGTCATACTCTGGGGTGGGTGGAGAAGCCCATGTTCTGAAACAAGCAGCACACAGGGGCAGGTGAGGGGGTGGGAAGTTATAGCATGGGTGAGCCCATTGAGGTGGATTGTGCAGCTGTGCCCAGGCTAAGTACCCATTTACAGCCTTCACTTCCTTTATTCCCCTTGCTGCAACAGGAGAGCACGGCCACTCACCATGCCGCTGCTGCCTGAGGAGACCTGCCTTCGCCCTACTCATCTTCCTTGCTGTGACTCTGACGAGCCTACGGCATGCCTTGCCAGCATCACTGCTTAGGCTGGCTGGAGCCAGCTTGGAAGGAGGAGGAGCAGCAGCAGCTCATGCTGGGAGCTACACAGCCACACACCCCAGTGCCAGCCATGCTTTTTGAGGGCAGAGACGAGAGGGAACGGAGCAGCCTGAATGCTCAGTCAGTGGTCATGCCTCAGCCTCCCTGCAGGGGCTGTGAGTCTATGTCATCCTTACCCCCAAGGGGGTTCCAGTGGGACCCCATGTGTGCATTATCAGCCTGTTCTGTGCATCCAGGCAGTGATACTGCAAAGCAAAAATGCTCATGAGTGTTTGGCCAGAAGTGGCAATGGTTGGAGCAGAGTGCCTGGCTTTGGCTAAGAAAGAGCTCAGCTGCATGTGGCTGGGGTTGGGGAAAACACTTACTCTGCATTGGAAACACTTCCCTGTTGGGAGGCAAGAGTGTTCAAGTGGAACAGTTCTGATGATACGGTATTAGCATGCGGCAAAGGGGGTGGACATGGGAAAGAGTCATGACTGTTCTACTTTGGATCATGTGTCTCCTCTCCCATCCCTCACCTCTGTGGCATGCTCTGTCCTGGCATCCTCAACTACTGGATTGGAGTTGGGTGCTCATATCTGGAATCCAGTGCAAAGCACCTGTGAGGTTCTAGGCAGGGAAGTGTTAGCAATGTGCTCAACTTCCTGTCTGTGTTCTGGGGACAGACTGTCTTTTGTGAAGTGCCCCTTTCTGTGAAAAGTGCCTTTTCTATATCATCCCCTTCACCAAAGTTTTCCCTTGTGAGCTATGTACGACATGACGCCAGGCAGATAGAGTTCCATGCCACATTCCCTATCATCTGAGCTATGGCCTCCCATTGTGGGGTTGATATACTGGTGATGGTATACTATGATTGAGAACTGAGTTACACCATATCCTGTGCTCTGCTGTGATGACTGTTGACACAAGGGTGGCTTGTTTCAATTCCCCTCCCCCTTGAAGTCAGTGGGAGGGGAATTCTTTACACCAGCATAAAAATGTGACGCCAACAGAGCTTAACGGAATATAGGACATGGAAGAATTGGGCTCTTCCCATGTGCTCCACTCTGCTTTGGCCATTCTGCTGGCATATACTTTTCAACTGCACATTTCCACTGGTGCACCTGAAGTGTCATGCCAATGTATCTTTTGTGGCGGTGGAACATCTGGAATAGTGGGGCTTTCATTAAATTCTATTGCCATTGGATCTAACCACATCTCTTAAAAACCAGTCAGGAGAACACTTTTTCCTAGTTCATACCTATCACATTTACATCTCTTCACATGTATATCATACATCACACCACCATATACGAAACCTATTAATCAGTTGCCTTAATTCTGCTCTATACTAGTGAAAACCTACAGTTTACATTTTGGGTAGGAAGGGCCCTTTCAGTATTTCATTGCCCATGGAACTAAACCAATACATGCATTTGGAACAGTATAGCACATGTCCTGGGAACATCATTTATTTATATATGAACTCTAGCCCCATTTTCTTGTAAAACCAACCTTCTTGGATCATCTTGTAAGACACTGGGGCTGGGAGCACAGAGATAGGCAGCATTTTATCTGAACATAAAATACAGATCCAGCTATGAAATTCTGTCCCACACATGCAATTTTTTGGATTGTGATCTTTGTGTTTCACTATTAACATACAACATTTGGGCTTCATAATATTAATATTTGATCACATTTCTAGCAGTATAAATTATGAGTAGCATCAATAAAGCAAACAACATGTATAATCATGACTACTGTGGTATATAGGGGAAAACATTCTAAGACTCAATGGCCCAGGTTTAGAGGTTCCTTGCAGGCACAAGAGCTTGGATGAGAACATGAAACACTGGCATGCAAAAAGTCGGGGTGAAAGGGAGCAATGTCAACTCGGCGCTTCTGCCATATAATGTCACTCTGGGGACAACCCAGGGTGGAGCCTGGTGGAAGGTCGACAGCAATTGGTCACCTTCCACCAGGAAGAGGGCGGGGGTGACTCTGGGATCCAGATGGCTACCCAGAAACCCCGCTCTTCCTCCTCAGTGTCGGAATTTCCCAATGCCGCCTCGGGAGAGGGAAAGAGTGGGGTTGAGGGACATAGCGCCAAGTCGGATTCAGCGGAACAATTGCTTTAATTAATTAAATGGAATTGTTTATCAAAAGCAAACAGTTTCTTCTGTGTGCAAAGGTGAAAATGGATAGGTCTGTCTGTTGCAAGGATAAACCAGATAAGATTTTCAAACAATTTCAAAATGCTCTAGAAGTGGTATATTATAATAATAACATAAATCACAGCCCATCCTTTTAACATTTTGCTTTATTTCTATTTTCGACCCAAAATGAAGGCACTATAAATTTTGTTTTCGGAATTAAAAACTCTTTATTCAATATATATAGTAATAACTTTTAAATTTGCTGCTATTTTCTGGAGAAGCTGAAAGATATACATATATAGAGAATTTAAAAACACATTCATGCTTTACTTATTTTTGATTCAAAACAATTTTATGAAGTCAGGAATGGAGCTTCTTTTCCACTAGAAAAAACAGCAAGCTCATAATATATAAACGTTTGTGACTAGTTAATTAATGTACGGGATGACAAAGTAACTTTGGTGTTAACCTAAATATGAGGATTCAGCACCACTTTTGTTAAACTATGGCTGTGACTTCATTTTGAGTTAAGAAAATTCACCACAGGAGAAGCATCTAGTACAGTTACCTATTCATTTAAAATATTTATATACCACCATTCATTACAAAATCACAGGGCGGTGTACCGAATTTATTAAACAACAAATAAGAGAAATGCAAGCCACAATAAAAACAAAACTACCAAGCCAAGTATTAAATGCCAGCAAAGGCCTAGTTAAACAGGTAAGTTCTTAACAAGCTCTGAAACACCATCAAGGATGGGGCCTGAGGCACTATAGGGGGAAGAGAATTCCAAAGGCATGGTATTACGACAGAAAAAAGCCCTCTCTGTAGTTGCCATCGGATGTACCTGTGCAGGTAAAGGAACATCCAGGAGACCCTGATATGTAGATCTCAATTAATGGGCAGGTTGATACAGGAAAAGGCATTCCTTTGGGTAAGCCTGTCCCTCATTGTTTAGGGCCTTATATGTCAACAACATCACCTTGAACCTGGCCTGTTAACATATTGGCAGCCAATGCAGTTTTCTGAGCAAAAGTGTAATATGCTCGCGGTAGGATGACCGATCCACCAACCTAACTATCAAATTCTTCACTAGTTGCAGTTTCCAGACTAGTCTTAAGGGAAGCCCCACATAGAATGCGTTGCAGTAATACAATTGAGGTTACCAATGTATGAATCACTCTGGCCAGACTTTCCCTATCCAGGAATGTCCATAGCTGGTATACCAACTGAAATTGATCAAAGGTATTCTACCTGACCCTCCACTGACAAAGATGGTTAGAGGAGAACCCCCAGAGTATGAATCTGATGAGTGCAACCCTGTCCATAACAGGTAATCTGCCTAATTCCGAGACACAGGAATCAGCCCACCCAGAGTCTCCATCTTGCCAGGATTCACCCTCTGTATATTGGCCATCACCCAGCCTAGATCAGATGTCACAGAGAAATAGAGCTGTGTGTCATCAGTATACTGTATGAGAGAAAATTATTTGTGCATTGACAGTACATTAAAGATTAGTGTAAATCTGAGATCTGGATGAGAGTTCAGTTAGCACTGCCTTTTAAACTGCACTGTAAAACAGTAAAATATAATTAGTGTGGCAGATACATTCCTAGAGATGATGACCAACATAAGGCCATATGGCTTTGAAACACAAAGGCCTGATGGACTGAGTTCAACCGATTAATTATTTTAATATATTTTGATTAATTCCTTGTCCTATCAGAAAAGCTCAGGATGACTTCTATTCTCAACCAAGATACCTTGCTGCTTGAGGCAGAGCAGGAAATGATGCCCCAAATCCAAGTTAAGGTATGTAGCCCATAAGACCAGACAAGTTATTTGGGCACTTCAAGCGGAAGATCTCACTCATCCTTGATATGATCATGGATGAGGAAGCTGAAGTGGCATGCATCACTGAGACCTGAGTGGATGAGCTGAGTGGTATAGGCATGACCCAGCTTTGCCTACCTGGTTACTTTAGGGTGACCAGATAAAATCCAGGTCAGGGCTCATGTAACTTTAACAGTTGTAGAGTAAAGGGAATTTCAGCTAGAGTCATTTGTTTGCAATTAGTTCCTGGTGAAATTCCCTCTTCATCACAACAGTTAAAGGTGCATGCACTATACTAGAGTGACTTATACAAAAGAAGGCAGGGCCCTTGCAACTTTAACTGTTGTGATGAAGAGAGAATTTGGCTGAAATTCCCTTTTTTCTACAACTGTTAAAGTTACATGAGCCCTGACCTGGATTTTATCTGGTCACCCTAGGTTACTTGTGGCAGCACAAGCCCAGGCCAAAGGGCCAGCCAGGTGGCAGAAGTCACAGTGATTCATAAAAGCACAATCCCACCAGGAAAGTCTTTCATCCTGGGACAGGCTATGACACCCTGTACCTTGTGTTGCACTTTCTCCCTCAGGCCTTCACCGGCTTGTAATTCGGAGTGGTGGCAGGTCATCTATACGATGCAGCCACCATCCTGAAGCCACCCAGGGGCAAAACCCGATGCTCCAGTTTTAAAAAGTCAGGCACTTACCCTAACTTTTTTTTACTTGGCATGAGGTAATGATGGCATCTGCCGTCTTGTTACCTTGCTCTGGAGCTGCGGTGGAGGCGTGCCCCAGCTGATGGTGACCCCTGTTTGGTCACCATTGGCTGGACAGAGGAGGAGGGGGCAGGCCAGGAAGCCAAATGGCTGCTGACCATCGCTTTTTTTAAAAAAAAAATTAAAGTACAAAAGGAAAGAACTGGGGGAGAGAGGAATTGAAGGGGCACCCCAGCACCCAGAATGGCTGCTGGGCCGCCTCCACGGAGCTGCGCATTTAAAGTAAATAGGATAATAATAATAATAATAATAATAATAATAATAATAATGATTGAGGAGCCGTGCTGTGCCGCCGTGCTGCCCATGAAATAAGAAGAAGGAGGGGAGAATGCGCGAACGTGGTGGTGCATGGGCACTGTTGCATATCATGGCGGCTCCTTCCAGGAAAATCTACACTTGTGCTCCTTCCCGTGCAGATAACAGGAAGTGGCACCAATGCAGTAGTTGGAGGCCTCGCAACGCCATCAGGACAGGGTCTTGCATAGCCACTGACAATCCTGCCTTTCCCTCAACTCCTCCTCCCCATTCTGCTGCCTCCTACAATATTGCACTGGTAGGGGTGGAGGTGGGGGGTAGGGTGGCTGTATTGATCTGGGGGCCCAGCGAGTAGCTACTCAGCAGCAGCTCCCTTCAGGACTAGACCATGACCAAATAACTCATGAGTGAAAAGACAGGCATGATTTCAAAACATCTCTGCTGATTGGATTTACTGAAAGTGCAGCTGTACATGCGAAAATAAAATCTAGCAAAAAGCTTTTTGTGCACAGAAATACGAAATCGCTTTCATTCAGAGCTCTGCGGTGAAGAGCCTTCACTATGCAGATGACACCCAGCTCTATCTCTCCATTCCATCTGCATCAGGTGAGACGGTACTGGAGCTGGACCAGTATCTGGAGGCAGTTAATGGGCTGTGTGAGGGCCCACAGACTGAGACAAAACGGAGGTGCTCTTGGTGGGCAGTTCCCAGGTCCAGGAAGTAGGGAGATGTCCTGTTCTGGATGTGGTTGCACTCCCTGTGAAGGAGCAGGAGTACAGCTTAAGGGTACCCCTGGATCCAGCTTTGTTACTGGAGGCTCAAGTGGCAGCAATTGATTTACAAGACCCTAAATGACTCAGGGGCCAAGTACTTGTTGGAGCAGCTGTCCTGGTATGTACCAGCTTGGTCTTTGAGATCTTTGCCTATGAACAACGTCTGTGGAGTGGCGATCTGAATAAAGGCCTTCTCAGTTGTGGCACCCTCGGTATAGAAATCGCTTTGTGTGGCGTGTATGTGCATCAGGTCTCAGAAACCCTGTTTTGTTGAGACATTTGAGTCTTGTTTGTTGAACAGTCTTTGATATGTTTTATCTTGCTGATTGGTTGGAATTGATGAATTCTTGGAGTTTTAATAGTATTGTTTTAATATGTCTTGTTCTTGGTATTGTTGTATTTTATTATTGCGTGTGCTGAATATACAGCTTAAATAAATAAATAAAAGGATGTATTTCTGTCAGCCTATTTGCTTTTCTTCCTTGTATGTTTTATGCTTATGCAATACTTAGAAACTATTTTATTCCTATATCTTGTCAACTAAATGAGATAACAATGTGTGTATGAATATGGCTGCTGCATGGGACTCTGCCAATGTGTGCACAAACCCAGCGCAATATATCCAATATATATGTACATGCAGCTGTGCCAGTAGTTATGGTGTTCATGTTGTTGTACATAGGCAGTTCTAGAATCTGCCTCAATCAGTAGTTATGATGCAGATCATACTGCAGACCCCTGGTGCAGTCTTCATGATATCCTGGCTCATGTTTCTGATTATGCATGCCCCTTTCAGCTGGGTAAGGTAAGCAAAGAAGATGATGAAGAAGAAGGTTTTCCACAAGTTTTTCTACAATATGGAGGGGGATCATGTGACACATTTCCCCCTCTTCTTTCAAAAGGGACATTACTGAGCCTATGAGAGAGTAAGTGCAGCAATATGCTTTTCAGTGGTAGAGATGCGCTTTGCATTTTGACATTTCCGGCTTCATTCTCTGGCATCTCCAGTCAAAGGATGCTGATGGGAAAGACCTTTCTTTGCCTCTGGAAACTAGAGCTTCCACTGGTGACAACAGATGGCCAAAAGCTTGAATTAGTATAAAGGAGCTTTCTATGTTCCTAATCATGGGTAATGGGCAAGTTTGCCCTTTGAAAAACGATTTCTGAGCCTGAAGCCTGATTATGCCCACCTATACATTCCTAAAGTATGGTTTAAAAAGGAAAAACAAAAAAGAAACATGCATCAAAACCATACAAAGATTAATTCCACATCATTCAGGGTTAGAATCATTGACATTTAAAGAACTATCTACAGTCATACTCATACTCTAATGTCAGTATAAGAAAAAGCACCAAGGCTGAACTTCTACTGAACATAGAGATCTTTCCCCCAACACTTCAGAATATTTCCTTGTATAGCAGTTAGGATGAAGTGAAAAGCACTCCCTTGCTTAAATGCTTGCCATTAAGGCATATTCTTGCTCTTCTGGAACTGTCAGCTTTCTTGACTTATGATTTGAGAGAGTTGATGCTGAAGCATATTTAGCAACCTATTTCATGTGCTTCGTATCAGCATCACTGAAACATCTGCAGGGATGTTTTTGTCATCTGTTGAGATACTCAGTTGTTGCTGCAACAGGTCTCGCTTATTTCCACGAAGCCTGCTCTGTTAATAACCTTATGATAAGAAACAAATGGTCAAACTAAGCTAGCCATGGTCACTGCCCATAAAAATGTACAAATAGCAAAATGGTTGCCCAGTAAAGTTGCAGCAGAAGAATGCATGATTTGTATGTGTACACACACACACACACACACACACTGCTTGAATGTGCCCAATGAATTACTTTTAAAATATACTTTAAAAAGCAATTACATGCAATATATGTAATTAAGCCCCAACTGTGTTTGTTCTTTTGTGAAATGAAATGCAGCCCCAGAAGCTACAATTTTGAACAGAGGAGTGTGTGTGTGTGTGTTTGTGGTGGGTGATGCTTAGCTTTTTCCCTGCTGGCTGTTTCTCCTTCCATGTGTGCCAACCTATCTGTTTTTCCCATGATGCAGTTCTGAATATGTATTTTCAAGGGGACTTCCTGAGTTAAGCAGAGCTCGCTCTTTCCCCCCTTAGGTCCTGAAGTCATGGCAGGGGCTTGTCTTAGTCACTGCTTAAAGGAACATATAGGTGGGAGTTGGATTCAGAGCATGCACACCCTCAGCTGTGCATCATTTAAGTGTGCAGTCCTCCTGTCTCCTTTGAGAACCAGGCTGAAGGAAAGCAAGTGGCAACCATCTTCTTTTCTGTTCGCTTAGTCCTGTCCAGCTGAGAGCTTGGTGCTCCTCACTACTCTGTCTCTCTCTGCCACCAGTGTTTGCTAGCAGCATAAAAGCAGCATGTGGACATGGATTTCCATCCCCACCAGCGTGGGAGCTTATGTAGGGCAGGGCTTCTTTATAAAAATGCAAGATTTTGCTGTATAATAGAGGCAGAGGGGGCTGCACTCCGTAGTAACTGTGTACCACTCCAATTTCCTTTCCCTTGTTTTTCCACCCAGTGTACCTGCCTTAGCTATCCACTTTATCAAAAGAGGGAGTGATAGAATTAGTAATATTTACACTACAAACCTAAATCTGGTTTAAATCAGTGTAGGTGCCGTGTTTCCCAAAGAAGCCCTGAAAGAGGTCTTTAGCTCCCTCACAGTTTCCAAAATTCCTAGGCAAAAGCTTCCAGACAGATAGCCACATTCGTCTGTTGTGGGGATATATAAAACTTTTGTTCGTGTTTGAAAAAGAACATGAACAGGCTCGCAATCCTGAATGTGACACAATTTTTAAGGAAGATGGGGGCTACCTATTGTCATAGATCTACCGTTGCAAATAACAGCAGCTGTAAAGGGCCACTTCCGGAAATAGCCCTTTACAGCCACCATTATTTGCAACAGGAGATCTATGACAACAGAGAGCCCCCATCATCATTAAAAAGACATAGTGCCTTCTGATGGTGGCTCTCATGCAAGCAAGAGCAGAGAGGTCAGGAAAGTCTCAGCAGAGCAACAGGCCATGGAGTGGGGGCAGCAGCTCGCAATTATCCTGGATCAAGCTGAAGCACCCCAAAGTGCTTTGGACCCAATCCAACCCACTGGCCCACTTTGGTCCGATCTGGACCTGATCCAGATTTGGACCGAAGAGGTCCGAATCAGCCTGCTTCAGTTCAGGATTTGGATCTGGAACCGAAGCGGTGCACAGCCCTAGTAAAAACTAGAGCCTGCCTGTGCTTTGAGATCTTCAGGGGAAGCCCTTCTCTCAGTCCCACCATCATCATGGGCACACCTGGTGGGAACGCGGGAGAGGACCTTCTCAGTGGCTGATCCAGTGCTCTGGAACTCCCTTCCCAGGGAAGCTAGACTGGCTCCTTCCTTGATGTGTTTCTGGAGGCACACAAAAACTTTCTTATTCCGGCAGGCCTTTGGGGAATAATGTGGACCCCCATCTATGTTTTAAGACTTTTAATTTTAATATGTATTTTAAATGTTGAAATGTTTTAATATTGAAACCTGTTTAATTATATTTTTAACTTTTGTATATCTTTTATTTATAGCTTTTAACTGTATATGTTTTAATTTTGTAAAACCGCCTTGAGGCCCAGCATGGACAAAAGGCGGGACATAAATAAAGATAATAATAATAATAATAATAATAATAATAATAATAATTCTGTGCCGAACATTTCTATTGTTCTATTTTTGACATTTCATGGGTAGAGTGTGGGGGGGCAAAAACTCTGGCAAAAGAGGCTGTGAGAGGTGAGAATTTTGGAGAATTTTGTTCTGGGGGATGGAGACAGGGTTTCTACAAACCCTTTTAAGTGTAGGAAGTTTTGAGAGTTCTTTCTATTAATTAATTTATTAAAAAAACACCCCTGGCACTTGCAGGAGCGCAGGAGTTCTTCCTGAATGCCTATTGGAGAGGGTGAGGTCACTTGGTCTCCAGTAGGCATTCATGAAGAACTATCAGGCTCCTACAAGTGCCAGGGGTGATTTTTTAAAATAAAAAAATTAAAAAATAGAAAAAGACCTCTAAACAACTGGCTACACTTTTAAAAGGTCTGTGGAAATGCTGTCCCCTCCCCAAGGAAAAAATACTCCAGTATTCTTCCTCTCCTTGTGAACAAGGCCAAAAACACAATGCCTTTTTTGGGGGGAGAGAGTTCCCAAAAATAGGGGTTAGGATTTGGCATAGCACTAATAAAAACAACCAGGTTGCTTCCAGACTTAGGGCTCCTAGTACTACCAATCAGAAGGCAGTATGCAGTCATTCCACCTTTTCTTCATTAGCAGTTTTTGTTTTCCTGGTAAGAAATAAAGATAAAGGAAGGGGTGGGAAAACATGGGAGGGTTACAAACTGAAGACAACATGTGGAGCCCCTGTAAAGTTCCCTGAATGAGGCTGAGTGAATAGAATCCTCACCTGGGGCAGTATCCAATGGCACTCCTATACAGAGTAGATCCATTGAAGTGAATGGGCCTAGTCTGCATGAGACCACCGTTATCATTGCACAAGCTTTCATGGGCCACAGTCTGGTGAAGTGGACTTCTCTAATCCATCAAAGTTTATGTCATCATAACATTTGTTACCGGTGGTATAGCGGTAAATTTTGAAATGCAGGCAGTCATCATGACAGTACCCATATTACAGGTTCTGCTGGTGATCCATATCAAAATACCAGTTTTAGCAGTTTTCCTCTCCTCCAGCAGCAGGCCTTTTGTAAAACAAATGGATCTTAATTGCCCATTCAACACCAAACCACCCTCAAAATACTGTCCATCACAATGGGGAATAGATCGCAACAGTGTGTTGTTGTTGGGAAAATCCATTTCTTTCCAACCACAGTGGGGATTGCAGCTCAACTCAGGGGGAGCAGGGACAGTGGTAGATGATATCATTGCCCCTGTTGTTTGTTAGTCTTTAAGATACTGCAGGGCTCTTAGCTGTTAAAATCCCCAGTGTTATTTTAGGAAAATTGTAGGCAGTTGAGCCACATCAGCATCAGAGTGGAAGCATTCCCAGATTTCAGTGCCAAAAGCAAATGAGGACGAACTCTTAATGATTAGGATTAAAGCTGCAGTTTCAATGTAATACATGTGCAGGTACATTTGTCGAAGCCTATATTCATCTTCCATGTTTTTCCTATTACAGCACCTTATGAAATATGTCCTGAGGATTATTTGATATCAATGGTCTGGAAAAGGACCCCAGCAGGGGATCTGGCATTCAATCGGTGTCCTCTTAATGCTACAGGTACCACTGGTTTGATTTATGTCCAGCCTGCATGGGGGGGGGGGGCAAACCAGGGTTCCCCTACCCTTATATATAGTTTTTGGACTGTCTTTTCATCTAGGTTTCCCCAAGCCTAACTGCCTAGATGAAATGTGTTAATCTGTATGTTGCACACTTGTCCCCTGTGAATTAAACGGTAATGACAGTAATTGATGCAGTCTACAGTTGAGCCAGTTTGCTGGAAATTGTGGCACACTCTCTCAAATTAAAAAAAATGTTTTAAAGGTCAAGTGTAGCAGCAAAGCCTGAATGAGTGCTAATGCTTCCTTGCATGAAATTGTGGTTTTGTGTGTGTGTGTGTGTGTGTGTGTGTGCTTGAAAAGAATACAGAATTATTTGGAACGTGTTTCTTTGACACTGACTGTTGCTTCTGTTCCATAAATGTTTCTCTCTCTCTCTCTGTTCTTTGTGACTCACAGGCACCACTAGCAGACGCTGCTCCCTCAGTCTTCATGGAGTGGCCTTCTGGGAACAACCTAGCTTTGCTAGATGCATATCAAACGAGTACAGATACTTGCAGCATTCAGTAGGTGCAAAGCCAGCTTTAGTACTTGCTCCATTTATTCATTGCTAAACAACGGCCTTAATGGGATTAACTGTTTGCTCTCCAGCACTCAGTCCTTCTGATGTAAAAGGAAAAGAAATATGTCTGGAGAGGTGAAGGATGTAAAACCAACTAGATGTGTTTATTTGCCTTCTGACTTTTTTCTTTTTAACCACCATCAGAGTTCCTCTTCAAAAGCATTACACAGTTTCTGCCTTTGTTTTCATGATTCCCTTTATAAAATGTTTATAGGGAGTGGAAGGCAAAGAACATATTTAGGTTTATTGGGGAACGTGATTGTGAATAAATTAGATTTACTAGAGCTACAGTAGGACATTTTATAACTCATTCAGCACTTTAATAGCATGCTCATAAATCAGTGACACTGATGTGCCTTCCTCTGTTCAAACATTCCACTTCGGCTGGGGCACAGCTAGGACAGCGTAAAATTACCAGAGGAGATTACAAAATGAAAAATAGTCACTAGCTTCATATGTAGGGGTGCTGAATGCATTAAAAAGCCTATTTTCTTTTTCTTATTTTTACAAACTATGACATGCAAGCTAATTTTCCTCCAGTATAAATGGACTTTGGGACTCTTTTCTTGAAAGGATTGCATTGGTGCATGTTAGTGCAAAAAGTGGTATATAAATATTAAGCAGTATATTAAGCAGTTTAAATAAATATGTAAGTCCAAGCCACATTTCTCATAGACAGTCCCCTTGGTTTTCATCCCCAAGATGTATTTTCCAGATATTATTTCATCTTTCACAAGACCATCATGAGTACAGGCTCATTAAACAGTTCACAGAAAGGTGGTAAAGCAGGTATGTGTTGGACTACTTCTTTGCCGCTATCATGAGCTCAATGTATCACGCAACCAAGGCTGGCCATGAGGGTTGAAGTGTGGATGGCATTCCCAGAGGCCCATTCCCCTGCAGGGGGGGGCACTGCCAAACTCTAGAGCCCCATGGCCAGCCCTGCTCCTCACTGTCACTGTCCTCTCTGAGTGAGCAACACTGACAGAAATGGGGGAAATGGGTGCAGGAGCCTTTTCCCTTTGGGCAGTGGATGAGTGACTTGGCAGGGGTAAACAGTGCCCCAACACTTGGAACTGGCATTATACACAACTAATTAGGGTGACCAACTGTCAGGATTTCCCCGGATTTGTCTGGTTTTTGTTCTGTCCTGGGTGTCAGTTTTTTTTTTCTGTAATTATCTATCATGTCCTGTAATGACTCACTTTCTCCTTTAAGTTCGTCATTAGTGGGGGGGGGGGATGACGTGCTTTCCAGAGGTCCCTATTGGAGCACTGGGGGGGCAGCAATGACATGCTTTCCCCTCCTTCTAGCATGCTTCCTGAAATCAGCATGCGAGGAGATGAGGCAAAGCAAGGGGGGGGCACACAGCCGATGGGTCATTTGTGCATTATTATCTGTAATCCTGGGAATGTTATATCAGAACTCGCCTATGTCCACATCCCTATGAAATTAGAAAGAAGATGAGAAAGATAACTGAATTCCTGAAAGTCTGGGAGGGCAGGATTGTGCACAACATTTCTGTGGACTAGAAAACTCTTCTCAGTCAAAGATGTATCTCAGTCTCACAGTTTAAGAACCATGAAGGCAGCAAGTCCTCAGATTATATATATATATATATATATATATATATATATATTCCTACAACCAGGACTGCTGTGCTCCTTATACAAGTTCAGGCCATAATTTTGCTTCCACTCTTCTCTCACATTGCAAGTGCTGAGATGAAATGTAATTTGATCAAAAGAACTCTGAGGTGAATAATGATTTGCTTCAGCTGCAGCTCATTAGAGCTGATTTCATTTTTTCCCCAAATTATATTACAAGGGCCGCATATCATCCAGTCCCTCTCTCGCGCTCTCCCTCATTGAAATGAGTGTTCCAATGCTGGGAATGAAAGACTTCCTCTTGCACAATTTATTCCTTCACCTAGGCAGTTTATTATAGGAGTCAGCTGGTATTTTGTATTTTATTTTAAATGAATTCGAATTTGGAATTATAGTCTTCCACTTCCCAACAAAAGCTCCTTATTTTTGCCACTGGCCTTTGCTCCAAAACCTTCCTCTCCACACCTCATTGTGCTTAACTGAGGACCAATTTGCAAACTTGCAGTTGAATACTTCTTTTTAAAAGCATCCAACACCCAATACTAAATCATTGCCCTCTAAGTGCTTAATGTGTGCTCTCTTCTCTATTCCAGAGTAACTGTGGTAATTTGTTTTAACAAAAGCAGTCAACAGTGTTTTCAGGCCTAACATAGGCTGTGTCTACACCAGCCATTTATTCCTGAATAATATCGCAGTTGTCCCTACCGGACCACATGACATTCACCTACTCCTGCGGTGATCTCAGGTCAACCCCTCAGTTTTTTAGGAATATCTCTGACTGGATTTGTCATGGCTTTTCTGGCTCTCTCGCTACAATCCCAGCATCCGTGGGTGGTGTGCCCCCCTTCCCGAAGCTGTTGCTGTTCAGCGTGAGCTCTTGGCTCAGCAAACAGCCAACACACTGTCAGGGGCGTGTCCAATGGTTTTTAACTTGTGCGGGAGTGGGCGTACGCCCTTTTCGGCACATGTTTTGATTGGTTATCGGCATGTTTTGGTGCTGACCATGTGTATATTTTTAAAAAAAAAAAAAACATATTGACACGCAGGAGTGCTTTTTCGACACAGTACCTACCCACCCCCACGTTGCTGTGTGTCTGCGCTGGTGTGCATCTCAGAGGAGTTATTAAATAACAAAAATTCAGTGCCCCGTACCTATCTGTCCAGTTTTGTCCAGTTCTGCCCACTTCTGCCGATGCACATTTGAAACCACCGTCACTTTACTTGTGGGAAACTTCCCATGCGTGTGCCCCATGAGCGATGATCGCGGAAGCGCGAAACCTCACAATTATCCCTCCTCCTTGCAAAAGTGCTGCAGGTGTAGATTAGGCCATAGTTCCTGCTTCGATCAGCTTATAATGGAAATTCACAACCTACATTGAGTGGAATGGCCATACATATTATAGGTGTCTCTCTTCTGCTTTCTTTTCTGCATTAATAATAACCAGGCATCCATGGGAAAAGGGGTCAAAGTCAATTTAAGCCTCATGTATAGAAACAAGGATCAAGCCCTGTTTGGGACATGTGATTTTGTAGGCAAGAAACTTCTTTGATTTACCTGCTTCAAGAACTTGGTTAGGCATTCAGTAAGCAGCAGCTGTAGCACATTAATAGATCCATACATTTAAACTCTTAATCTTATTGCTGCCTTTTGCTGTGCCAACAGCTGTTTATCTGTATCTCCTTGGTGCCTGTACAAAGAATACTGGATCTTTAAAGAAAGCGCTGCCCAAGCAAAGCATGCCAACCACCACCACATGCACAAAGGAACAGGGATGGGGGGTGGATAATCAGAAAAATAATGTAGACAGATTTTAAAAATCAATTTGGTTAGTGTAAAAACAGTTACTGTGGCTGATGTGGGTGTTATTTCATTTTCCCCAGCAGTCTAGTGAGAAACATAAAGATGGTGAAATGGTCATATTAGTCCTGAAGGTGTATGAGAAGTCAGTTCGGGAAACACTGAACTCACAGCATCTTTTTCTTTAATTCAATGCAGCAAGAAGGGTGTGTTAATTTGATTAGGAAACAGTCTCTGCTCAAGCCGAGGCTATTAGCTTAGCTGGGTGGATGGAATACAGAAACCCATATTGCACCCTCTGGATGGAGAAAAGGTTAAATTCCACCCCACTTTCCCGATCCAATTATTAATTTATTTTATTTATTCATTTACAATTTTTATATACCACTCCCCATTCAGAATTTCGGAATGGTGAACAAAATACAATAGAGTGAAAACACAATAAAAACACAATAAATGTACATTTTTAAAAGAAGCAAAGTGCAAAATAAATCCCTGGCTGGTCAGTAAGGGAAAGCTTCCTGGAACAATGACATTTTCAGGAGGCGCTGGAAGGAATACGAAAGTTGGCGTCTGCCTGACCTCCGGAGGCAGGGAATTCCATAGGAGGTCTCCATGGGTGCGTTTAAGTATAGAAGAAGAAGAAGAAAAATCTTATAATCGAGCTGAAGTGTCATGTCTAGTTTTGCCCAAGGTGGAAGGGAAATAAACCATTGTCTATTCATTTAATGCCAGTGGTTTGATGCAGAACAAAACTTATCAGTGTTGGATTTTTTTTTATAGTGGCTCCACACTTTAGATGGTAACCATGTTTGTTAAAGTATGGCAATATAACTAATGTTTGTCATGTACAAGCTCCCAGGCTTGTGTACAGGGGTGCTGAAGGACCTATCTCTGTTGTCTACATTTTATGTGTTTGCTGCAGGAAACACCCGTGTCAACATGGCAACACAATAGCCATTTAGGTTGTATGATATTTGAAGCAGCAACTAGTCCTCATCTTTCTCTAGGCATTCTCCTGTAATGGAGAGCTTAAAGCAGCAATGGGCAGCACATAGACCATGGGACCCAAATTTACCAAAATTCATTAAAAAATGGCGGGGGGTTGTCAGTAATGTCTTTGGAGCTCCAAAACAGGCAAAATATGTTTTTGGCACTAACCCTTAAAAAAAAAAAAAAACACCAAAAGGAGGGTCAGGAGCAAAAATGTCCCTCAGACCTCAAGATATTGCCTACACCTGGCTTAAAAGAACTGGTGAAGAGTTAGCATCCCTGTAGTCATACAGGAGTAGAGGGAAATGCAGAGATTGCACCCTCTGAACACTGAAAAATTTATACCTCTCCATCCCCTGGTTTCTTTGAGTAGGTGCTGCCATCTAGGGATGGGTGAGAATTTCAGTTCAGAATTTACCAAAATATGCAAAGTTCTCCATATTTGGCATAAAGAGAACTTGAGATTTAAAACATTTGAATGTGGGAGAAACCAAAATTGATAGATTCGTCTATCCAGGCATTTTGCTCTTAAAAGTAAATTCCTGTGTATTCAACCATGTTAGTGTTTAATTTGAGCCATCACCTCTAATGGACTCTTCAACTTTAAGAGCTACATGGCAGGCAGGTACAACATGGTCCTCTCCATGCTGGAAATAACTATATATGCTGAATTTCACCGGTTTTGTTTCAGTTCATTTTTGGTAAGAATTTACTAACATCCATGAAGTTCTTCATACTTAAAAAAAGTACAAATGCAGGAGAAAACAAAGCTGACAGATTTTCTCATTCCTACTGCTATCTATCAGCTATCTATCTATAATTAGTCTTCATTTGAAAATGAAGTGCTAATGGTACAATGTAAAATATAGAGTTCATTTGAAGGGCACTCAGTGTGTATAACCCCAAGTCTTGGTTCCCTGAATAAGAATAACCTTCAGATTTAACTCCAGGCTATATTATGTCTGTCACAAAATATTTTGTTAAAAAACAAACAAACCTAAGCCTTTCAGAGCCCTCATTCTCCTTCCCTATGTCAACTTACTTTATATAGAGAGAGAAATGCAACATCTTAAAGACATGCCCTTTGGTTAAACAATAACAGCAGGCAAATTCTTCACACAACATTACAATGCCAGCAGAATTAATCATAGATAATCATGGTATTAAAAGGCAACACTTTAAAAGAATCATATAAATGCTGTAAAGGAAGGTTTAACCTTTTCCTCCCTCAGTGCAATCCTGTGGGGGGGAAATCACCCCCGCATTGCAAATTAGCGACAAAATTAAAAGGCTCCCATTGACACTGTTGGGAGCTTTTTTCTCTTGCTAATTGTAGTGAAAGGGCCATTTTTGTCAGGCTATCGGTGGAGAAGGATTAAATTTCCCTGCATGCTGCAGTTCAGATTCTTCAGATTCAAAATGGACAGATACACCCTGAGCTTGCTTACTTTATTATTATTATTATTATTATTATTATTATTATTATTTAAAACCTCACATGATTGTGCAAGCAATACATTCAACATCATGTGTGCTTAGGCCTTAAAGCTAAAGGGGCAGTTGAGCTTTCGGAGCTGATGCACCTGTGGAGCTATGATTGCTAACTGGCAGTGGCGACAAGGACATAAAGCATAGTGCATTAGCAATCACATCCATAAAACAGCTTCCACAGCAGAAAGGGTTGGTAAGCATTCTATGATATTAGATCATAAAATATTCACAAATCCATTTCCTAAAACTGTTTAGAATTTTGTGTGGGCAGAGTGCTGCTTTCTATATCAAAGTGCTATATTTCATGAAGAAAGCTTCTTATCCATCCATCTATATTACTGAAGAGTTCAAAATTCAGCATTATTTGTTCCCACGTACTATGCGTTTTGGCACTAAAGCAGTACAGTTAGGGTAAATAGATGCGGTAGAAGACAAGCCTGCACAGCCTATAAGAGAGAAATCGGCAGTTACAACATGGCAGGTCATACTCTTTTATACAACTGTTAAAGATAAAGCCCTGTCCTCCATTAACAAATAGATCCTTGGGTCTGCCAATGACTAGCTGCAAAAATATATTTTTGTTTAGTTAATATGTTTAAATAGTGGCTAAGGACATGCCCACCAAATTATGTAAACTGAAAAAAATATATGGTCGTAACAGTGGGCCATGGCCAATGGGTAGGTGAATGTGAACCCAGTACCCTTCCCTATTCCAAATTGTGCCTCATTTTCACTATCTTTGGCCCTGCTTCATCCAGTCCACTTCCATTTGCCCCCTTGACTTGCTGTTTACCCTCATCCGTACCCTTCCCCCTCATTTCACAAGAACATAAAAGCTGGTGTTCCACTGTAAAAATGTTAAATCTGATGTTTTCTAAAAAGAGCTAGTGTGGTATAATGGTTAGGACTGGGACTAGGACTGGAGAGACCTGAGTTCGAATTCCCACTCATCATCCATTTATTTGTATGCTTTCTTCCCATGGTAAACTGTACCCAAAGCAGCTCACCACAAAATCAGAATAATGTTTACATGAGATATTATTATATCATTTAAGAAATGGATACCCCACTCTCCCCCTCCAAAGAAAGAGCTGCGCAAAGCAACTTTCAAAATACAATAAGCATAAAAACAATAACCAGTAATTAAACCACATTAACAACCTTCTAAAGGCAGCAGCAAAGACAAAGAAACAAAGAACCCAAACTAGCAATAATTTAATAAACATTAATCAACAATAGAGCCAAATACATGTTTAAAGGGAAATGTTTTCAACTGCCTGTGGAACATAGTTAAAGGGGAGGTTTAAACAGCAACATTTCAAGATTGTTCACTAACAATTTCAGGACATAACAACATTTAAATAGTCATTTGAATATTAGTAGGCTAATCAAACAAATAAATAATCCACTAATAATTCAGAGTGAGGCAGAGTGATAAAAATACAAAACCACATTCCAAATAGCAAACATGCATTTTTTCCAAAACAAACTGTTGTCTCCAGCAACGCCCCCTAAATAAGACCCCATCTTGCTGGCCCCTAGGCAATTAAGCAGGAGCAGCCTCAGCGTTCTTGGATGGGTTAGGGTCAAGGCTTGGCATAGTTGGGCACCTGCCAAAGGCCCACATCTTAGCAGGGCCCACTGACAAAAATCCCTCAGAGTTCCTCCTGCTCTTCTAATCACAACCTGCTTGCTCACCTGTCTCTTGCTCTGGCCCAGACAATAGTGGTAGTGGTGGTAAGGAGAACCAGAAGTTGCCACCGCCTGTTTGCTCACTCACTCTCCGCCTGTCAAACAAGCAAATGGTTGCAATGAAAACAACGTGGATGAGGAGCAATAGCAGCTAGTGACGATGGGGAGAAAAGCCCAAGGGCACTCCAAAACATGGAATGGTTCCTGTTCCTGCCCTCCCATGCCAGCTAAAATGAACCAGACAGAGACAAGGGATCAGATAATAATAATAATAATAATAATAATAATAACAACAACAACAACAACAACAACAACAACAACAATTTATTTCTTACCCGCCTCTCCGTCTGGATCGAGGCAGGGAACAACAACATGATCAAATACATAAAACTGATTAAAACATAACACATATTATTAAAACTGCATAAAAAATCCTAAAACATCCTAAAAACATCCTTAAAACGTTCTAAAATTCCACTGGATATGCCTGCCGGAAGAGAACAGTCTTTATAGCTTTCTTAAATTCTAAAAGACTGTTAAGTTGACGAGTCTCCTCTGGCAGGTCATTCCACAGTCTGGGAGCGGCAGAAGAGAAGGTCCTCTGGGTAACGGTTGTCAGCCTAGTCTTGGCCGACTGCAGTAAGTTCTTCCCAGAGGACCTGAGCGTGCGGGGCGGATTGTATGGGAGAAGGTGATCCCGCAGGTAACCTGGACCCAAACCATGTAGGGCTTTAAAGGTAATAACCAACACTTTATACGTCGCCCGGAAACTAATGGGCAGCCAGTGGAGCGATTTTAAAGCTGGCGTAATATGGTCACCCCTAGATGTACCGGTGACCAACCTGGCTGCCATATTTTGAACTAGTTGAAGTTTCCAGACTAGGCACAGAGGTAGCCCTATGTACAGCGCATTGCAGAAGTCGAGCTTTGAAGTTACCAGCGCGTGCACTACCATCTTTAGGTCTTCCAACTCTAGGAAGGGGCGCAGCTGGCGTATCAGCTGAAGCTGATAGTAGGCACTCCTGGCCGTCGCATCTATCTGGGCTGTCATTTGGAGCGACGGATCCAGGAGCACCCCCAAGCTGCGAACATAGTCTTTCAGGGGGAGTGTAACCCCATCCAGAACCGGTTGACACACCTCCAAACCCAGGTTGCGGCCTTTGACAGCAAGCACCTCCGTCTTGTCTGGATTCAGCTTCAGTTTGTTTTTCCTCATCCAGCCCATTACCGCCTCCAAGCATTCATTCAGAAGAGACACACTATCCTTAGCTGGCGCTGTTATGGAAGGCATAGAGAAATATATTTGGGTGTCATCAGCTGAACCCACCCATGAAGCTCACCGGTGACCATGGGTGCTCTCTTTCACTCAGCCTAACATAACTCACAGGGCTGTTGTGATGGTAAAATGTAGAGAGGAGAGAGCTATGTATGATGTTCCTTGGCGGAGAAGCTGGTTAAAAATGTAATGAACAGATAAATAAGACTGGCCTTGTGGGATCAGACTAAAGATCCATCTAGTCCAGGCTTCTGTCTTCAACAATGGCCAGTGACATTAGAATGAATTCATACAAGGAAGGTAAAATGCCGCTGTTCCATATTTTGGATGAATTTTTTCCAAGACTTTACCAGGTGTCAAACTACAACAAAAATAATTAAAAAAATATTTTGCACATAAATAGTAGTGCTGTGCTGAAAATTTTGATTATTCAGTTTTTGGCATTTCGTGGGGGGTGGGGGGAATGCAAACTCTGGTGAAAGAGGCTGAGAGAGGTGAGAATTTCAGGGAAATTTCTCCTTGGGGAGGGGGAGAAGGTTTCTACATACTTTTTTAAGTGTAGGTAGTTTTGAGAGGTCTTCTTTGTATTTTTTTTTATATTTTAAAAAAATATCCCTGACACTTGCAGAAGCCCAGGAGTTCTTCCTGAATGCCTATTAGAGAGAGACAGATCACATGGTCTCCAATAGGCATTCAGGAACAACTGCCAGGCTCCTCCAAGTGCCGGGAGTGTTTTTAAAACAAAATAAAAAAATAGAAAAAACACCCCTAAACAACTGGCTACACTTTTAAAAGGTATGTGGAAATTCTGTCCCCCCTCCCTAAAGGAGAAAATTCTCCAAAATTCTCCCCCTCCCTGCGAAAGAGGAAGAAAAAACAATGCATCTTTCGCAGGGAGAGAAAAGGTTCCTGAAAATAGGGGGCAGGCTTCGGCCCAGCACTAATAAATTGCACCTCTTCTTAAAAGTGTCCAGAAACTTTCAGTTTCTAAGTTATGTACTGCTCCTAGGACATCCTTCCGTTTTGCCTTGACTAAGGTCAAACTATATGTCTTGCTGAATATATCACTAAAATTGTCTCTTTATCAGACCGTCTCGATCCAAACGGAGAGGCGGGTAAGAAATAAATTACATTATTATTATTATTATTATTAATTATTATTATTATTTGGAGTGGGGGCTGATCAGAACTGGGACCACAGCACGTGGGAATTTCTCTCATTCCATTGCCCTGTCAACCCCCCCCCCCCCCACCACCACCACCAGCTGATGTTTGGATCAGGAGGGAAGCTCCTATTGGAGCCCCCCTCCCCAGCAAACTAGACTTGTGGGATTTTCTACAGGACTCCAGCAGGCTGGATGGAATAAAGCCCCCTTTCCTCTCATTGTGGTTCCAATCTTGTTTGTCCCGCTCTTTAAAATTGTTATGAGAGACACACAACTTCTGCTGATGCATATGGCATCACATGTAGTTTGGCCCTGGGGACTTCAGGCTGGGGGATCCAGGACAAATCAATAATGAATCCATACCAAATTTCCATTGCAGATAATCAATCTGTGAAAGGAACAAAGTAAGTAAAGGGACGTTGTTCACAATTCATGTGTGAACAATTCCTTAGAGACTTTTTATACTCTTTATCAACCTGCTTTGATTTTCAGTAACTATAGTAACTGGAAAAGAAGTAGCTGCTTACTGTCCTTTAGGTTTCAACTTTATCTTGTATACTGTGTTTTTACAAAATAGGTCACTATGAATGCTGAAAATATCCACTAAGTACTGAAACACAATTTTCAGTTTATATGTCTACAGTGTTGGTTGCAAGAGTGAGATGGCAACTGAATATTACCTAAAAAGCTGCTTTATTCCACATTTCATGGCTCATAAACTGTGGCTTCGTTCACACATAATGTTAAGCTATAGTGTGGTTTGTTGAAATCTGGTTTGTCATTGGCCAGGTATGGACAATCAGTGGGGAAAAGAAGCCACAGTGGCTTCGTTTCCTCTGATGATCATCTGAACTCAGCCTTTGTGTCTGAACCCATACCTACAAACAAACTCTGGTTTCTTAATCAGCTGTAAAGCATAAATAGAACTTATTGGGGATTTTTTTTTTGCTTATGAAGTGTGGCTTGTTTAAACCATGCTTTGTCATGCTGTGAATCAGAGGCAAGGGCAGCCTGAAAACAAAATCATTCCAAAGGTTGGCAAAATGAGCAGGAGAGAAACAAACCAGAGATAGGAAAAACCAGTAGTGGGTTGCTTGCTCATCTGCAAGACAATTCATGGCTAAAGCAACAAACCATGGTTAACATAAATCATGGCTTAGTATTATGTGCAAATGCAGTTTGGAGCGCTTTATCCAAACAATTTTTTTATTTTGACAAACAGAAAGGAGAAAAAAGGAAAGGAGAAGCCTACAAATATCACCTGGAGATTGCAGAGTGTGGGACTTTACAGCCGCAAAATTATCTGTGCAGAATAGAGCTTATCATGCTATGCCAAAATAAGTTTCTGCATGTTTTGAACCTATCAGTTGCTCTTCTTTAGGGGTAAATCGCTTAAAAACATAATGAGTCCAAACAGTTACATTCTATTATGATACCTTTTTTCACAGAGAAGTGCTTGTCTCTTAGGCATCATAATACAAAAGAACCTATAAATCAATGTTTTGCTGGTGACTTGAATGGAATGTAGATTGTTCTCATAATGTGGTTATTTATGTAGTTTAGCAGTGTAATGTGTCTGAAGTTTCCATAGAAAATATATGTGAAAGCTAAGTATAAAAACGGCAGCTGTTGTTGTTTTTAATAATATGTCGCCAGACTTTTCAATTCATTCTGGTGTCATTCTGGCCTAGGATATTTCTACGAGAAGAGCTAAGAAACCCCTTTCTAACAAGCTGCATTATTTCCCCTGAAATGTGTGCCATGATATCTTATGTAAAACCTACATCATAGCTAAACTGCAAATCTACAGCATAGTTAAATTGCTAATTGTTCCCATTACTATAGAATATCCTCATAGTTATCTGTTCAGTTCATGTGGTGGTGACACTTCAGAATGTGTAGCATAGATTCTAATATTTTATCTTGCTGTTTTAATTTTCATAGATTAAAGAGCATCTTGCAAAAGGACAGAGGACACTGGCTGGTGAAGGAATGTCCCAAGTTACCAAGACTCTTCTGGATTTAACTCAGAGGAAGAATTTTTATGCAGGGGACCTCTTGGTTTCTGTGGAAATTCTCAGAAATGTTACAGATACATTTAAAAGAGCAAGTTACATCCCTGCATCAGATGGGGTCCAGGTATGTGAAACGGCAGTAATAGGACAATATGGGAAGGTTGCTAGCAGTGGTAGAGCTCATGCTTTGTTTGCAAAATGTCCCAGGTTCAGTCCCTGCCATCTCCATTTGAAAGGATCTCGGGGAGCAAGACCACTGGCTGAGACCTTGAAGAGAAGCTGCTCTCCGAGTAGATAATATTGGGCTAGATGGGCCAATGGTCTGACAGTGTCCTGTAGAAGATAGCTGTGTTGAGTTGGGGATCTGGTTCTGCCAGGTCCAAGTCATCAATCAGGTTCTTTTGGTTATCAAGATGAAAAAAGATTACCCTGATTGATGACTTGGACCTGGCAGAACCAGATCCCCAACTCAACATAGTAGCTTCAAAATACATTAATTTCGACGGACATGGATTACTCGGTGATTACTGTTACCACTTCTTGTTTCTCTCAAGGAGACAAATTGCAGGTTGTCAGGCTAGGAAGGCACATTGAGTAATGGTTTTGAAACTCCACTGGTTCACTGGGTGGTTAAGGATCGGTTCATGCTTTCACCCAGTGCTGGCTCCAGGTTTTGAAGTCCCCTTAAGCAAGATACCCTCAATGTGCCCCTTCTCTCAGTGAGTCTACCTTCTCACCATTATTGTCACCTGATGTCTTTTGTGATATTCACACTCTTATGAGTTGTTCAGCTTCCAAACAGTATAGACATTTATTTGGGGGTGGGGAACCACTCTTGGTCAATGTTTTTCTATGAACTGTAAGCCTCTCAGAGAAATTTCTATTGTGGAGCAGCATATAAATATAATCAGTCAATCCATCAATCAATAAGACATTTGGAAGTATATGTGGAGACTGTCTGACCACAGGTGTGTCTGAAGCTCCTTTAGTCTTACTATAATTATGAAAGTTCCCAGCTTTGGATTTGTTGTCTGAGATTGCTATATTTTTACAAAGATAGAAGCATCATTGTCATTTTTGGGGTACATTACTAACAAGTGTCAAATCTTTTTGTAAACCAAAAGTGCTGCTGTTCATATCTCTAGATGGTGGGAAGGAATGGGGAATTTATGGTTGGTTGGTTTGTATTTAGTGTATTACCTAGAGGAGTTTCTCCATATCACTACAAGGCAGAAAATCACTGAAAGAAGCTGAAGTTAGACAAGTATTTGAACAAATGATTTTTTTTATCTTTTTATTTTAAATGAAGTTAATTTTTTAGGCAGATCATTTTACACAAATAAAGCAGGGAGTTATGTACATGGCATATGAAGTTCAGCTGCCAAGTTATTTAGGGTTGCAAATGTCACTGAGTGTTTTTCACTTTTCAAGTGTTTCTTAGCACTTGAGATGTGGCTCACTGCAGAAAAAAACATATGCCTCCCTCAATCCAAGAAGCCCACCTCTTAAAATAGCATAAACTAGATTTTTGGATCAATGAATTCAAAATGTAGCATAAATGTCTAATTGAAGGGGGGGAGTCATGACACTAATTAGTCTGATAGCTATGTCTTCCAAAGAACCCAATCAGTTTCTAAAATATATTGTGAATGGCCACTGGAATGAAAGGCATAAGTTCGGAGGTTAGCAACAAGAGAGAGGGCCTTCTCTGTGGTGGCCCCCCAATTGTGGAACGATCTCCCTGACGAGGCCCGCCTGGCGCCAACATTGTTATCTTTTCGGCGCCAGGTCAAGACTTTCCTCTTCTCTCAGGCATTTGGCAATATCTGAGGAGCCTGGGTTTGTTTTTTGTTTTGTTTTGTTTTGTTTTTTGTAGCTTTTCAAAGTGTTGTAGTGGTTTTAAATGTACAGATTGTGTGTATGTTGTATGTTTTTGCTGTTTTAATTTTTGTATATTGTTTTTAATTGTTTTTAATCCTATGTAAACCGCCCAGAGAGCTTTGGCTATGGGGCGGGATACAAATGTAATAAATAAATAAATAAATATCACTCACAAGTAATGTTTGATATGAGAAAATTGACACCCTTTAGCTGGCATTACCTTCTGCAGTAGAAGGACCATTTGTTGAAACGCCAGCATAATTAATTGTTCTGTGTCACTGAGCTGAGAGATAACTGGTTGTACTTTCCAATTGCACCTTCTAAACAAATGTGCTGATTCAGAAAGTCTTTGTACCAATCAGTTAAACTGCAACAAAAGCAAACATAACTATGACAACATCATTAATTTTAAACCATATATTCTAGGTACTTCTATCTGATAAAGCCACATCCTAATTAGTGTTCAAGAAAACAGAGCAAAGGTTGCTTTAAGTCAACTGTATAATCAGATCCAGACTGAGAGGAAGTTAGTTCTTTTCATCCTTTTAAAAATGCCAGTCTGGGTAGCATGATCACAAACCGAAAGGCACACCAGGATAATCAGTCCTGAGCACACTTTCCTTCATCAAAATTTAAAAAGGTGTTCTATGTCAGATGGCTAGAAGGGCAGAAATTATGTTGTCTTAAACTTCATAAAGCTTCTCATTGATTCCGATGAGAAGGTCATGCCACTGTTGGTCAGGGCAATAAATAATTTTAATGAAAAGATGGTAATGCACACAAGCCAGATCTACACCAAGCAGGATATAGCAGTATGAAAGTGGTATATTAAAGTCAGGAGCCACACTACTGCTTTATAGCGGCATTGAAGTGCACTGACAACTCTTGGGGCCCATTGACACATACCATATACCACTATATCCTGTTTAGTGTGGCTCCTGCCTTTTATATACCGTTTTCATACTGCTTTCATATCCTGCTTGGTGTAGATCTGGCCACAGACTGCATTTTTCTGGGTTTTCTGTGGTGGTCTTTATTGCTTGTCAGCCTGAGATAAGAACTGAAAAAGCACCGTTTTACATGTCCATCCAGAACACTTCAGAATGCAAATTGTTTGGCTATATTCTATCATTTCGGATTTCATCTTGAATTACTACCCTTTAGAGTTGTTTTTCATGTGCAACAAAGCCTCTCCCATATAGGGACGCCCAGATTTTGTGAAATCCATCTGTGTGTGTTTTGTGGGTTGTACAGTGTCGTTCACTCCAACATCCGTTCACAGATGGATTCGGGTTTTTTTTTCATTGTGCAGAAAAATATGCTAATGAATTCTTAAGAGAGTTCGCAACAATGTATGTAATTTATGTTAGCAGGTAAAATTTAGCATATTGTCCCATTCCATTCAACTTTTCCCTGTGTATATTTTCCAGTCTCAGCAGAAACTTACATATTTTCCTACAAATAAACTTGGGTAAATTTCAGGAAAGTAAAAAGAAAAAGAACTGAAACTCCACTGAAACTGCATGGCATGAGGAGGCCAGTCCACAGCAGATTCCGCAGGTCCGATTCTGATGAACCTGAGATCATTTTAGTTCATCTCAAATTTCTCCAGCAGCCCCACTCTCGTAACTCCTCGTTGTAAAGATTTGATCTGCTCTGGAAGAGAAATTAACACCTCTGTCTTTAATTATGGTGGCCCAATGCAGGTGTAGCACTGCTTATTGCTTTAGCATGATTTGATGTGGGCTGCAGGTAATGATAAGTGAATCTCTCCATTTGGCCTCCCTGTGCATTTGAACCTTTTAAATCTCAAGTTCTTTTTCTGCAGAATATAAAGAACTTTGTGGATTTGGGTAAATTCTTATCAAAAACAAAATGAAATGAAATTCTCACCCATCTGCACCCACCAAATTCCATAGGTACAGCTATTCCCAGCATACAGAGGGATGCCTGTCATAAAGCTGTTAAAGATGAGGAGCCTGTCAGAAATAAAGAGGTGGCAATCGTAATTCAGCACTAATATTATTCGAAGCAGACTTTTAAGAGCAAAGCTCTCAAAGCCCTGGGCCTGGATGGACAAATCTGTCCATTTTGGTTTCTACCACATTAACAGTTAAAAAAAAGAAAAGAAAAGAAAGAAATCTCAAATGCTTTTCGTCCTGAATATGGAGAACTTTGCAATTTTTTGGTAAATTCTTATCAAACTGAAACAAAATTCTCCCCCATCTATTATAACTGAGGATTGCCCCCTTCTTTACTCACAATTCCTCACTTCAGTTTACTACAACCTCAACACTGATGCTCCGGATTAACTCAGGATCTGACAATACAGTTTAAAGCAGTTTGCAGTGTTAGGTTTGCAGTGGCCCACTGTACCCTAGTGTCAAATATTTCACATCCAATTCATACCAGCCCATAATTAAATGTTTTAAATTGGAGTCACAGTTCTGTCATGAAAATTTCCATGCATTTCAGCTTCCTTATATTAGAGGCATAAAACTAAAATAGAGAGGAAACAGATGCTGCTGTAAATTGACTCAGGATTTAAGCTGGTTCCATCACCTGCTGCACAAACTTTATTTATGATTCATAGGAAAGTGAAGAATGCTGGTTAAAGTCAACCAAGCTGTTCCATTATGCTTCATTTTTATCCAGCTTTTTAAATGTATCTTTTCAGCCCAGATTTGCATATGTATATGTCATATTTATTTATTTATTTATTTATTACATCTTCCAAGGAGCCCAAGGCAGGTTACATGTTCCTCCTCTCCAGTTTATCATCACAACAATTCTGCGAGATAGGTTAGGCTGTGAGTAAGTGACTAGACCAAAGTCATCTAGGGAGCTTAATGAATCCAGATCTCTGGAGTCCTAGGTTCTGGAGGGTTGGGAGAACCTCCAGAACAGTGAGGGAGATGACAGAGAGTGTCATGGGGAGAGAGAGAATCAAGAAAAATCACCTCTCCCCCTTCCACTGGCAGGAATCTCCAATGAATCAAAACCCCTTCTCTGAACAGAAGAAGCCCTTGTTTTCGTGTAAGGGGAATTTAGGATCCAAGCCAGATTAGCTATTACTCAGAGCAGTCACAGGAATCCCAAAGATCTCTATAGCTGTGCCAAATTTATGAATGCATAAGCAATGGCTTAAATGGATGTGAATACATATCTCCTTGTTTTACCAAAGTCATTCAGCATTTCTTCCATTCAGTTTTATATAGAGTCGCTCAAAGCTTTCATTCTATGCAAAGCATTAAAGCACAGTGAATGCCAATCAGATATCTTAAAAAGGAACAACCTCAACTATGAGACAAGTTTACATATTCCTTCCCCAGCCAAGTGTATTCTCAGGATGACATTTGACATCATTGCAATCTATCTGCAGTTAATGTTCTTGGACATGAAATCCGTATCAAAAAATAAAGGTAAAAGTACAGGCAAGGGACTATTTCTATTTGACAAAAAAGGGTCAATTTGTATGCCTGTTTCAATACATGCATAGATAAGATCTCACCTGCAATCCTCAGTTTTTCCTTATATGCATGTTCCAGACCATTTACAATGTCCAAATTCATTCCAGCACTTTTGCTCCTCAATTATGTGAGTCTGACAAAGTTTCAAACAACATTATATAGACATTTAGAAATAATAATAATAATAATAATAATAATAATATATTTATTTATTTATTACCTGCCTCTCCCAATGGATCGAGGTGGGGAACAGCATCAAACATAAAATACAAAACTGATTAAAACACTTAAAACCAATACATAATTAAAATACCAATAAAACACCAATAAACCACCCCATTGTGCCCCAAGTAGATTTTGGCAGGAGAGATCAGAATCACTTATCTGGATTCTAGCCCAAATTCTGAACTGGAACCAGAATCCAGGAGATTCCAGCATAACAGTCCTGGGTATTTAAGCAGGCTCTGGAACAACTGATGGGTGTAACATCATTACATTATGTTGGATGTGTGATGTGTCTGTAGTCTTTGTACATGTGCAGGGAAGCATAGTGTAGCACTGGGATAGATATGAACCATGTTCAGTGTTTTGGTGTCCTTTCCATGTGTGGGGAAACATCTGATACACTATGGGGTCAATGACACATATTACTGATTGTGTGCCATGCTGGCTTTCACTTATTTGTGGTGTGGGCAAATATTTGAGACTGGGAGACCTTGCTACTCAGTCTTACCATGCATATGCACTCCATTACAGCATACATGGTGATGATGTGATCAACCCTTGACATGGCAGAGGTCACCACAAAAAAAAAAAAAATGCCCCGCAAGTCCACGGAATCTGTGGGACTTGGAAAAAGAACTCATTTGATTCTGTTGCGGATGTCTCTCTGACATCCTAACCTGGCAATAATTCTCAATGAGCTCAACAAGACTTACTTCTGAATAGATATGAATAGAATTGTTCTGTAATTCAGCCTTTTCTTTGGGAAAACCCTTGCACTTCAGTCATTCTGGAGACCTGCATTAATTCCCCTATATTGCCTGTGGGAACTGGGGAGCAAAATATAAATTGAAATAACATGATGCACAGCCTGTGATGCAGATTCTATTAATTTTCTGCAGGCAAACAGCACACCCCATAAATGGTGCCAGTCCACCCATGTGCATCATTTTGGTGCACGGAGCGGGCCCTCGACTAAAATGAATGAAAAAGTCTTGCAGACAGCAGAATACAGTGTGTGCACTGGAACTTTAGCAGCCATAGGGAACCTATATGTGATGGGCAACCTGATTAAACGCACCATTGAATGTGACTGCCTTGCCTCCAGGTTAATCAGATTTCACGCATGGATGTGATGTTTGCAGGGGCCTGCATGCATAAAATCTGACACAGCTGAGAAGTTTGGGAAGGAAAATTTGCAGAAATGACTACATGATTTGAGCATATGCATGTTAGTTTAGTTTATTATATTTATGTGTTGCCTCACACAACTGAAAGGAGTTCAAAGTGATTTACAAAGAAATAATAAAAACAAAACAAAAAATGCACAATATATGATAACAAAGTTGGAGCTTATGGGTAGTATCCTATTGTACCTATGTTCTTGCGGGAGTCACAGCTTGCACAATAGGGCTTTAGTGATTGCTTGTTTCCAGAATGTGGCAGATCAACAGAGCACGCAGAAGAGAGCTCTGCTAATTATTCCAATTTGGAAATGAGAATTATTTGTAGAAGCGCGAAAGTCCCATCGTGCATGCACTGGGTCCCATGATCACAACAGAGCAACCCCAACAGAGCAGCCCCATTGCACGAAGGCAGAGCAGCCCCATTGGCTATTGCCCTATGTATGTGGGCCTTCTACAGACATTCATGTATGGATATCCAGGGGGCCAAAAGGAGGGTCAGGCCTGTTGAGTGGGATAATCCCACTAATCCAATAGGAGATTGTCCAGACTGGGATGTTCATTTTGTACAATGGCTGGCCTTGGTGCTGCAATATCCTTAATAGGAAGGGAAACAGCATTTGAGCATATGAGTGGCCCATGGACCAAAACAAATATGAGTCATAAAAGCACCACTGACTCTGTTTTTAATAGCATGTTGGTTTCTAAAATTACATCATTTTTAGATGTTTTGCATTGTGCTAATAAGACATTTATAGCTATATTAAAATCAATCAAACCTCCGGGACATTTTTTAACATGAAAGTCTCTCTTTGTGGCCTTTAATTAACCTTTTCAAAGCATGGACACATTTTTGGTGATGCTTGTGTTAGCCTTGTAAACTTGTAGGCTTCCAGAGATGCTGGGAAGGGAAGAATGATAGAAATGAAATCCTCTCCTGTGGGAAGAATATTGTAGGCTAAGTTCCTTCTCATCTTGTTTTCACACTCTATTTTATAATGGGCTATATATTACTGCAGTCCCAGCAATGCAGTGAAGGATATTAGAGGGCTGCATCACACATTGGCTGGCATACATCTTGAGGATCTGACTCATCACTTGCCTAAAGTCAATCAAGAGTTTTCCACTGCCTTCACTGAATATTGGATCTGGTATTGGGAATATTTTCCCGTTTCTGTTCAGTTTCTACTTAGATCGTGTAATTATCTGTCAGTATTTGAACTCACAATTTTTCTAATTAAGTTCCTCCCCAACACCCATGATGCCACTGAAAGGCATGGTGAGAACTTTAGAGAAGGACCATAGCCGAGTGGGAAAGCACCTTCTTTGCATATAGAAGCTCCCAGGTTCAATCCTTGCCATCTCCGGGTAGAACTGGGAAAAAACTCTGAAACTCACTGCCAATCAGTGCAGGTGAGCAACTTTAGGGGGCTTGGGGGCTATGACCCCTTCTTCCCACCCCCAGGCCATACTGCTACCATAGAGCCAAAATTTGGAGGCACAACAGCATCAAAAAGATCAGCCAATTGTAGTAGGAACATATTTCATCTGTTTTCAAATTAAAGTCCCTTTCAAGCCTCTGTAGCAGTTTGCTGCTGAAATTTGGAAGCAACCTGACATTTTTATTTTTATTTTTTTAAAAAATTGCTGCTGCTGCTACCACACCACCAAATTTCAGAAGCGCAGCAGCAGGGGCCAATCATAGGCTGGGGCGGTGGGGCTGCGTAGTCCGCAAGCCACCTGTTGCCCACCCCAGGTGTTGATAATACTGGGCTAGATGGAGCAATGATCTGACTCAGTTTCCTTTTTTCTGCTTTTTTTTTCTAAGTTAAAAAATGGCTTATGTCTTTTTTACCTAGTTCTGAGCACAAAATAGCCATAAAAATAATCCCAAATTGGCACACACCTGAAGGACAAGCTCTGTTCCCTTTAGAAAAGTGCTATAGATAGGTGTTTGCCATGAAATATAGTGGGGTGTACATTAATAGACAGTTCACAGTTTGTGACCAAAGCTTTTCAATGTGGCCATGCTTTCTATCTAGGAGGAATGAGGTAATATCTGAACTGATTTTGTGGTGAATACTCTGCTGGCAATTGGCTGAGCTGCCATGATGTCATGAATGTGACATCTTGCATGGAATCAATGCTCATAAACATTCCATGTGCTGACAGAATAAAACTAAATGGCTAAGGTGAGAGAAACTTTGGGTGGTATGTCCTCCCAGGACTCTGTGAATTTCCTTTTCTAAGCAGGCTCCAAGGGCAGCTTTGCCTTCTGAGAAGTCTACTTGCTGCCATTACTAAGGAAGGTTGAAAGTTGGGAGAAGACACTGGCCCCTTCTTGTTTCACATCACACTTTCTCTCATGGTTATAGCCACAGACAGGCTACAATGCAGTCTTAGGTCTCTCAAAAAATATTCGGTTGCCGCATTTTTACTCTTCTTTCTCTGATCTTTCATCCTAAGTGAATTAACCTGGTTGCATTCTGGACCAGACTAGAACAAAATAATCTAGGAAGAGTTTCCTCTCTGCTCTAGCTAAACCTATGGAGAGGGGAGAAATGGCTGTGGTGGAGTGAAGATCTCATGAGTTTCTGCCTTGTAACTGCAAGGCTTCAGGCCTAAACCACCAAAAATATGAGACTGGCCATGGGGTCTTGCAGGACTTTGGAGTGTATGATGCCTGCAGGGCCTATAAAAGGACATGTTCCCATGCAAGCATATGGCCAGTTGGTATAGGCTGGCAGTGCAACCCTAGTCACTCCTTCCGGGACTAGGAAGCTATTAATTGTTGTTATTGTTGAGAGTTTGTTCTTCCATCACAATTTTAGCAGAAGGGATAATGTGAACATGGGCGAATACCACCAATGGGGAGAGAATGTAAGGTTTGTTTGAAATATTTTTACCCCACTCTTCAGCAGAAAAAGGCTCCCCGAGTGGTTTACAAAGATCAGTAATAAGATCAGATCTCCCTCTCTCATAATACTAGAACCTGGGATCATCCTATGAGGCTGATTGGTGGAAGATTCAGGACAGATAAATGGAAGTAATTCTTCACAGAGCGCATAGTCAAACTATAGAATTGACTACTACAAGATGTAGTGATGGCCACCAATTTGGATGGCTTTAAAAGTGGATTGGATAAATTCCTGGAAGAGAAGGCTATTAATTGCTCCTAGTCCTGGTGGCTATGGGCTACCTGCAGTATCAAAGGCAGTGTGCTAATGTACACCAGATGCTGGGGAACATGGATGGGAGGGTGCTGTTGCACTCGTGGTTTGCTTGTTGGTTTCATGTGGTCAGCTGTTTGGCCACTGTGTAAACAGAATGCTGGACTATACGGACCCTTGGTCTGATCCAGCATGGCTCTTCTTGTGTTCTTATGTTTTTATAGTCCCTTTCCAACTCTACTACTGACTATGATTCTCTGCAGAGCCAACAAAGTGGCCTTACTCCACTTCTCTCACTCTGCTGCTGCCTGATGTAAAGGCTATTGTCGGGTGAAAGTGGATGGAGGGAAACTCCTGAGGGAGTTGGCTTCTCAGCAGATCCCAGGAGGCACAGAAGGTCTGACTTGACTGAGATGAGTGTTTCAATAGCATTGTGAAATATTGGGGTATTGTTATTTTTTTAGCCCACTCTTCAACAGGTTTCCAGAGCAACTATAGGACTGTTGTTTAGGACTAGTGAAGGTATGGTACAACCAGCAGAGTTATGAGGAACATCCTTCCCTCTCAACTCCTGCCTCACCCCACTGGGAGAACAGATTACAATTCTTCAGGGATCACTCAAGGAGAGCTCAATGTTGCTAAGAGGATATCAAAGCTGGTTACCCGTAGCAATTTTCCTCATAGCAGCTCATATGGAGGGTTTAAAAGTACTACCTCTATACTGGTCTTAGCTGATACATGATATCATGTTCCTTCCATAAAGTGATGCCCTGTTTAAATCTTTTTATCAGTGTCTGCTTCTTTATTCCCTCTTCTCTGCAATGAAAATCTAGTAATTCATTCTTCCTCAACCTGGTACTCTTCATGGCCGGCTGGGGGCATGCTGGGAGTTGTAGTCCAACACATCTGGGGTGGGGGTACCAAGTTGGGAAAGGCTATGTTAAGGTATTTCAGAGAGAGCCCTGTCATCCAGTATAATAAAACAGGCATAAATGTGATTTGAAGTCTTTGCATTTACTTCATAACTACTGTGCAAAAGAGGTTTTTCAGGGGCTGTTGTTTAATGTGTCTGCTGTGCAGGTAACTTCCATACAGTTGACAACAAGATTATAGTTGGTGGTGACAAAGTACTTGTGTTTTCTAACAGCTCAATTTTATGTATGTTTATTTGGAAGCAAATTCTATTGTATTCGATAGGTTTTATTGCCAGGTAAGGATGGATAGGATTGCAGTCTGTGGAACGCAACACTGATTTGCATCTGGAGCGTGTCCAGGGAGGGCTTCCATGATGACACAGTCTGAAGCTGGTTTCATGTCAGGACCTGACCTCCCAGACACAAAGCCCAATTCACAGTTAAACCATTTATTGCAGTAATTCCAGCCAACAGATGTAAGGCTTTATGGACCCAATAAAGACCCACAGATTACGATTCTCAACACAAGAGTTAAACCAGGTTCAGTTCATGATCAGCAAAACAAAACCTCAACCAGTCCAGTAATGAGCTTGTTTAATAAATCCCAACACGTTCAGAAAGTCCAATACCACATAGGAAAGATTTGCAGGTTATCCAAGCTTTGTCTCTAGCAAAGACTGCTGCTAAAGGCTCTGGCTTAAATAAAGGGGAGTTGCCACTAAGGATCAGAATTGGGCATTTGATCCTGGCAGGAGAGCCTGCCTCTTAGGCGATTGCTGCGTCTCACAGGATGACTTTGCTCCGCCCTCTTTAATTGACGCTGCCGTAAAGGAGACAACCCAGAACTACCCCTCACAGAGAGATCTCCTCCTATGGCCCTGTTCCCATGGATCGCTTCCCTGGTTGAGAGGCAGGGGCCTCCATGAAGGTCATATCTCTCGGCTGTGGAGATAGGCTGTCTCAGTGTAATCCCTATGGAGCAGATGGTTTATTTATAGAAAGTGTCACATATACAAGTGACTTATGAACCAGTGTCTATCAAACAACTACATTTCCCCCCATCCAAATACACATAATCATCACAAACAGGCCCTATCAATCCATGCAAAATTTCCCTTTCACCTCTGACAATTGTTTCTTTTCCAGAGGTCCACTAACTGGCTGTACTGCTCTTGGTTATTTCCTTTGGACCAGTCTGCTCCTGGTGCTCTACTGTGCTCATTAGAGTCTGATGAACTAACATTGGATTAGGTCTATTAACACAGTCCTCTTAAAATGTCCCTCTAGGTATTACTGATCTTCTCTCTTCCCTATAATTTTGGGGGAAAGATGACCTTGAACTCCTGAGCTCTCCTCGTTAAATAATTACTTTCAATTTAGCCATCTCTTTTTGCAGATTCTAGATATCTGGTTTTCCAATCTACTTCTTTGTCATCACAATCCCATGTAGTCTTTTCTGCTGCTTTCTCAATTTCCCCTGCATTTTTAATTAAGGACTCCCCTTTTCATGAAACTCTTGTTTAAGTTTTCTCTCCTGTTTATCAGATATTTCTTTCTCCAGAATTCTTACATTATATCAGCATCCTTCCTCTCCTTCCCTCCCTGCTGGCAAGCTAGTAGGATGTCCAGTACAACTGAGTTCTCAGATTCTTGGCTTCCCATGTCTGGGCCTGATCCTGCAGTGTCTCCATCAAACTTAGAGCTTATAGCTCCTCCCGAAGTGGGACAAGGCCTCACATTTCATGATGCAGTTGTGAAAATGTGCATGCTACTTTGCAAGATTTGCCCAGAGTGGGCTCGCATACGATCAAGTGTGCAGAGGACATATCTATGTTTGAGTGTGGTGGGGTTGTTTTGGGTGATGTGAGTGGAGACTTTAATTAGTATGGAAAATTCTTTGAGTTATGTAAACTGCTTTCTCCCATGTGGAGATGTGAAAATATGGAAGATAGCAATGTTGGTACTATTAATATTCCTTTGCACGATGCACAAGGGAAGCGTTCTAATCTCCGAGGAATGTTCAGAATCTGAGCTCAGATTTATTAGAGGTTTGACAATCGCCGTTGTGACATAGTCAACAATGGGTCTAGACGAGATGACCAGACTATGTCCAGTCTTCATAAATTTGGATTTATTTTGACAGTTAAAATGTATTTTATTCTTTGAATGTCAACCTGCCATATTTTTTGAAGAATTAAACCCTAGTTTAAGTATCGCAAGCATAAGGTGGGATGCTTAATTCTTCCCATCATCATCTATTTCCCCCGTAACTTCTCTCTTCAGCTGCTTTCTCTCTGTCTGGGTTTCTGGATTATTGTTTGTTATATTACAAGGAAAAGTAACTCTGGGGAACAGTTGCAGAGGAAAGAGGCAGGTGGGCAAAGAGTTAAGTACTTCCCCTTATCCACTTACTTGCTGCAAATCTTTTCCATCCCACATTGCTTTGCAGTCCTAGGGAAGTAACCCAGATTCCCAAATGACTTATTCAGCCATCAGTAATATCTAGCAACATCATGTTCATTTAAAAAGAAAAAAAAGATGAATAAAACAAAAAGAATATTGAGGGTTGGATACCAGGCTTAGTCAGCATTCAATAGTGACACATTGACAACAATGGGACTTCAGTTAGTCTAACTTAAGTCCCATTGATGTCAGTGGTCTACCCTAAGTATGACTAAGCCTGGATCCAACCCAGTTCTGGTTCAAGCACAGTACAAAACACAGTTCAATCTGACTCCTTTTTGACCTTGACTCAGAAGGCCTCTGAGTTAAAATGCAAAAAAGTGGCAAGATAATTGAGAGACTACAGATAAACCTGGATTACTAAAAAGAGAAGGAAAAAAGACAAAGGATTGATATCTGAGCTGAGTGCCGTTTTTACAGATAAAGATAAACGTGGCACTACACTAGAAGGAATTTTGAAATAACTTTCTAAGAAGCACTCAGATTTAAAGAAAATGTGTTATTTAAAAGCTGTCTGGTCTGATTCTCAGTGTCTGATATGTGATTCACTTAAAGATATTCCAACAAGGAAGATAATGAAATACAGAAAATAACAGCTTGAGGTCAAAATGTTAGAGAAAATTATCTTTTTATTTCAATTTCTACTGCCCCCCTCCCAATGTGTGTTCTGGTTTTTGCTAGGCAGGAATTATTCACTGCTTAAACTGGTAGATTGAATAGGATTGCTAACAGTACAATTCTGTTCATGGCTATTCAAAAAAGAAATCTCATTGTGTTCAGTCAGGTTTATTCTCAGGTAAGTGTGCATATTATTGCAGCGTTACATATTATACCCACTTACTTGGAGGTAAGCCTGCTGAACTAAATAAATAAAGCTTACCTCAGAGTAAAGATATTTAGGATTACATTGTAAGGCGATACACTGACTCTCAAGTAAGCCCCATTGAACCCCTTGCTTTTGAGTAAATATGCAGAGGAATTAGTCTGCATGGCAGCAGTTCTAAGTATACTTATGTGGCTGTAAATACCATTGAACTCATTGAGATGTACTTCTGAGTAAAGAAGCATAGCTTTAGTTCATCAATAGAGTGCAATTTTATTGGTGGAAATGTTATTTTTTTAAAAAAAAAATCTGAAGCAGAGATTTAATGACACAGTTATTTGCCTTTATAGACCATTTTGGTGCTGGAGTAGTTGCATAATATGGACTAATCACTAGGGGTGTGCATCGGATCGGATCCGATCCACGATCCGAATCCGATCCGCCCCAAAATCGGGAAAATCCGATCCGATCCGATCCGATCAACCTCCGATCCGATCCGATCCGATCCGACGAGGTCCGATCCGGATCGGACGCCATTTTGAATGCTTTTTCCCATAGCCAAGTATTGTTTTACAAAAACGCCTATAACTTTTTCATTTTTAAAGATAGAAGGATGAAACTTGGGCACATTATACACTGGTTAGGGATAGTTATCTGTGAGAAATTTCAGAAAGATTGGTGCATGCGTTTTGTGGCAATTAATTGTTTAATAAATACCCAGAAATGCCTATAACTTTGTCATTTTTAAAGTTACAAACATGAAACTTTGCCACATTGTAGGTGGTACCTTGGGACCTATCTGTGAGAAATTTCAGAAACTTAGGTGCTTGCCTTGTGTGGCAATTAATTTTAGAAAAATGGGTAGTAGTGGGGTAAATACATTTACGCCTCCCATTTTTTTATTTTTGAAGATACAAACAGGAAACTTGGGCACATTACAGGTACCACTTGCCTTGATATGTGTGTGAAATTTCAGAAACATTGGAGCTTGCCTTGTGTGGCAATTAATTTTTGAAACAATGAGGAAAGAAACACCTATAACTTTGTCATTTTTAAAGTTACACACATGAAACTTTGCCACATTGTAGGTGGTACCTTGGGACCTATGTGTGTGAAATTTCAGAAACATAGGTGCTTGCCTTGTGTGGCAATTAATTTTTTAATAAATACCCAGGAATGCCTATAACTTTGTCATTTGTAAAGTTACACACATGTCACTTTGCCACATTGTAGGCGGTACCTTGGGACCTATGTGTGTAAAATTTCAGAAACGTAGGTGCTTGTATTGTGTGACAATTAATTTTTGAAACAATGAGGGATTCATTGGGCAGCACTTGCCCATAGGGATTCATTGGACAGTACTTGCCCATAGGGATTCATTGGACAGTACTTTCCTATAGGAAATCATTGGAAAGCACTTGCCCATAGAAAATCATTGGAAAGCACTTGCCCATTGAGAAATACAGTTATGCCTCCCACTTTTTTATTTTTGAAGATACAAACAGGAAACTTGGGCACATTGTAGACTGGTTAGGGATAGTTATCTGTGAGAAATTTCAGAAAGATTGGTGCATGCGTTTTGTGGCAATTAATTTTTTTAATAAATACCCAGGAATGCCTATAACTTTGTCATTTTTAAAGTTACATACATGAAACTTTGCCACATTGTAGGTGGTACCTTGGGACCTATGTGTGTAAAATTTCAAAAACGTAGGTGCTTGCCTTGTATGGCAATTAATTTTAGAAAAATGGGTAGTAGTGGGGTAAATACATTTACGCCTCCCATTTTTTTATTTTTAAAGATACAAACAGGAAACATGGGCACATTACAGGGAACACTTCACTTGATATGTGTGTAAAATTTCAGAATGATAGGTCCAGGCATTTGGTGGCTACGAATTTTTTAGATTAAAAGTTATTAACCTTTTTTACACAGAGGCTGGGGCTGTCAATTGCACCCTCCCGCCTCCCGGGAAGAAGAAGGAAACACTTTCTCTCATCTCTTTGATCCTTGCACGCTTGGCTGCAACTGAGCTAGTATCCATTACAAAAGGAGAAACAAAGTAGCACTTGGCTCGTGTCTGCTTTGATTGATACTTTCCCTTTTTACTTAAGCAGAACGGCTGAGCCTAGGATCACTCTCTCTCGCTAGGATCGTTACGGGAGAAATTTTCTACAGTCTTCAAAGTGGTGTGTGCAGACACCTTGCCACCACATGCCTGGACCTATCATTCTGAAATTTTACACACATATCAAGTGAAGTGTTCCCTGTAATGTGCCCATGTTTCCTGTTTGTATCTTTAAAAATAAAAAAATGGGAGGCGTAAATGTATTTACCCCACTACTACCCATTTTTCTAAAATTAATTGCCATACAAGGCAAGCACCTACGTTTTTGAAATTTTACACACATAGGTCCCAAGGTACCACCTACAATGTGGCAAAGTTTCATGTATGTAACTTTAAAAATGACAAAGTTATAGGCATTCCTGGGTATTTATTAAAAAATTAATTGCCACAAAACGCATGCACCAATCTTTCTGAAATTTCTCACAGATAACTATCCCTAACCAGTCTACAATGTGCCCAAGTTTCCTGTTTGTATCTTCAAAAATAAAAAAGTGGGAGGCATAACTGTATTTCTCAATGGGCAAGTGCTTTCCAATGATTTTCTATGGGCAAGTGCTTTCCAATGATTTCCTATAGGAAAGTACTGTCCAATGAATCCCTATGGGCAAGTACTGTCCAATGAATCCCTATGGGCAAGTGCTGTCCAATGAATCCCTCATTGTTTCAAAAATTAATTGCCACACAATACAAGCACCTACGTTTCTGAAATTTTACACACATAGGTCCCAAGGTACCGCCTACAATGTGGCAAAGTTTCATGTGTGTAACTTTACAAATGACAAAGTTATAGGCATTCCTGGGTATTTATTAAAAAATTAATTGCCACACAAGGCAAGCACCTATGTTTCTGAAATTTCACACACATAGGTCCCAAGATACCACCTACAATGTGGCAAAGTTTCATGTGTGTAACTTTAAAAATGACAAAGTTATAGGTGTTTCTTTCCTCATTGTTTCAAAAATTAATTGCCACACAAGGCAAGCTCCAATGTTTCTGAAATTTCACACACATATCAAGGCAAGTGGTACCTGTAATGTGCCCAAGTTTCCTGTTTGTATCTTCAAAAATAAAAAAATGGGAGGCGTAAATGTATTTACCCCACTACTACCCATTTTTCTAAAATTAATTGCCACACAAGGCAAGCACCTAAGTTTCTGAAATTTCTCACAGATAGGTCCCAAGGTACCACCTACAATGTGGCAAAGTTTCATGTTTGTAACTTTAAAAATGACAAAGTTATAGGCATTTCTGGGTATTTATTAAACAATTAATTGCCACAAAACGCATGCACCAATCTTTCTGAAATTTCTCACAGATAACTATCCCTAACCAGTGTATAATGTGCCCAAGTTTCATCCTTCTATCTTTAAAAATGAAAAAGTTATAGGCGTTTTTGTAAAACAATACTTGGCTATGGGAAAAAGCATTCAAAATGGCGTCCGATCCGGATCGGACATCCGGTCCGATCCGATCTGACCATCCTCCGATCCGATCCGATCCGATCCGACCCCCCAGGTCCGATTCCGATCCGCTATCCGATCCGATCCGGGGGGTCAGTGCACATCCCTACTAATCACACACACACACACTCACACACACACACACTCACACAAAGGAAAGGTGACCTTTCCTTTAGCAGTATTGTAACTTTTGCTTAAAAAATTGGTACAGGAACTCTCACTTTTCTCAGAGCCTATCTACACGACTGCTTTAAAATGGTTTAAAACAGTTTAAAACAGTTTAAAACGGTTTATAACAGTTTTGAGAACTGTTGGGGCTCAGGACACACTCCATATATAGTTTTCAAAACATTTTCAAAGTGTTTTATCCTGCGTGTGTAGATAGGCTCTCTGTCTCAGAGAGGCAGCAGTGTTGAGGTTTTGCTAAAATGTGAACTGCTTTAATCGTGTAATTAATTGATTAAAAGCATAAATCAATTGAAAATTCTTTAACCGGCTGACAACCGTACAACCCAATTCTCTGTATGTGTACTCAGTCAGAAGCAGGTCCTATCAGCCTTTCCAGAACAGGCAATGATGCGAGATGGTGAGAGTTGTAGGTCAAAAGATCAGGAGGACCACAAGTTGCCCACCACTGTTTAGAACTACCTTCCTCCCCCACCTTGTGCCACTGAGTAGGAAAGAGGGCTGGCATTGAAAAATACTGAACACTGTAGGGTTTCGGAGCTGGGCTCGTAATGGTCTCAGGAATTCCACACTGGAAGTTTATTTCTGATTCCTTCCCCCGCATTCCAATATTCCCCCCCATCTCTAGCTCATGTAGCTAAACACACAAATTTGTGCCACTTGGGCATGGCACAGTCATTTTTATTTTTAGTGACAGTTTCTAGAAATATAGGTATTTTATTTTAAAAATCTGGTAGATGTGAATTCATTCAGGTTTAAGCCTGCACATTTCCCACTAGGAAACAGTATTTGGGCTTTTCTTCTGGGAATGTGCCTGAGATCCAAAGAGCTACTTAGGGTGCTCAAAGGCTTTGACATTCCTAGTAGATTTTTGTCATTTTTCCCGCAATGCAGCAGACCTTCATGCCCCATATCATAGACTGCTTTTGAAACACCTCTTGAATATGTGGTGTTCAGGGGACGGGCTGCTGTTCAAGACTTTAATGGCCACAGATCCCTTTGGGGCATGGATCTAATTTTTGGATGGGGGGTGTCTTGACGATTGCGCATTGGCATCGCGAGCCCCCAAAATCCCACGCTTGCTCCAGCTGCGCCCCTTCCTAGAGTTGGAAGAACTAAAGACAGTAGTGCACCCGCTGGTAACTTCGAGGCTTGACTTCTGCAATGTGGTGTACATAGGGCTACCTTTGTGCCTAGTCCGGACACTGCAAATAGTTCAAAATATGGCAGCCAGGTTGGTCACCAATTCACCTAGAGGTGACCATATTACACTAATTTTTAAATTACTTCACTGGCTGCTAATTAATTTCCGGGCGAAGTATAAAGTGTTGGTTATTACCTTTAAAGCCATACATGGTTTGGGTCCAGGTTACCTGCGGAATCACCTTCTCTCATACAATCTGCCCCGCACACTCAGGTCCTCTGGGAAGAATTTACTACAGTTGGCCAGGACTAGGCTAACGTCCGTTACCCAGAGGACCTTCTCTTCTGCCGCTCCCAGACTGTGGAACAACCTGCCAGGAGATATTGTTATTATTATTATTATTATTATTATTAATATTAATAATAATAATATTTTATTTTATTTTTTTATTTTATTTTTTTATTTTATTATTTATTTTAGATTCGCCAACTTAACAGTCTTCCGGAATTTAAGAAAGCCATAAAGACTGATCTCTTCCAGCAGGCCTACCCAGTTGAATTTTAAGATTTCTTTTGTTTTATATGTTTTTAATGATACATTAGTTTTATATGTTTTTAATCAGTTTTATGTATTTTATGCTGTTTTGTATTTAATGTTGTTTCTCGGCTTAATCCAGAGGGAGAGGCGGGTAAGAAATGTAGTAGTAGTAGTAGTATCAATGGGAGGGGGGAGGAGCCGCTGCTGCCCCCCCATGCACCTCCACTCTGTTGTACCATTGTTTGAATGTGCTGCGTGTCAATGTGTCCCTCCCCTGTTCCCCCTTTACCTCATGCAAAAGCGGTCCTCCTTCTCCCCACACCAGAGGAGGCGTGGAGACATTCCAGTGGCCATTCCAGTGACATTCCAGTGGCCACCCCCTCCCCCCGTCTGGGCTGATGGCGACCAATAAGGGGTTGCCACCAGCCTGGCCACACTTCTGTTGCAACTCTGGAGCAGGCAACAGACATCGATGCACCATCATACCGTTGCTCCACAGAAAAAAGTTGGGGTAAATTCGGCGCTTCGGGGGAAAGCCCTGGTATGGCTCTGCAATGGCTGCTGCATCATATAAATGACACAGTGCGACTGTGGAGTCACCCCGGGGCTTTCCTCATGTATAGACAACCCCATGGTTTCTTCCACATTAGAAAATGGTTGTATGGTATTTTAAATCAAATCAAATTATTATTATTATTATTATTATTATTACTACACTTATATACCGCCCCATAGCCGAAACTCTCTGGGCGGTTTACAGAAATTAAAAAGACTGAGCATTAAAAAGACAATATACAAAATTTAAAAACATAAACATAAAATAAAAAATAACATTCGAATATGCATCATGTGGTCTATATAACATGACAATTTTCAAATGCAAGTACAGAAAAATGTGGCCCAGTAGGGGGATATCTTAGATTAGAAACAAGTACTGGGAGCTTGTAAACTGCAAAAGCCAGAAGATTTATATTGTTGGCTATGAAAGAGCCGATAGGGCATGTTGATTTTGACTGTTTTACAATCATAATAACCCAACAAATGGGAGTGGGCAGGAAATGATGTAGGATTTTCTGATAAACTCTCTAATAACTTTTCAGGTGGAGTCATATTCTTTTGCAATATACACTATTTAAATGTATGTAGTTATGGACCAAAAATCTAAAAAAACACAGGCACCCATAAATGACATGCATCCTAGTAAATCTAGCTCAGCTGAGCATATCTATAACCACAGATGCTAACATACTAACATTAAAGTAATTGCAACAACTAACAGAAGACAAAAAGGCTACTGAAATAAAATATCAGTGGCCAGTACATCTGATTATCATCAGGTGTAAACCAGTAGTAAGAATGTTTCTATTGTTTATCAGGTGAAAGCTTATAAAAGTAAGTACTTTTTCTTGACTTAGGGAGACTTCTTCTGACCAGGTTTGGGCTACAAAGCTTATATAAGCCTGCATCATACATACTACTTAACTTTTATTGTGTTGCACATTATGGGTTCTTTTTATAGAAATTGATTGTCTTCTTGAATTTTCAGAACTTCTTTCAAATAGTTAGCAACCTTCTGGATGAAGAGAACAAAGAGAAATGGGAAGACGCACAGCAGGTAAATCTGTGTAGATTCATTGTTGACATTTCCCACCTCTGGCCAATAACATTATGTATTTTACTTGGTTAAATGAAAATTTAAAAGTTATTAGCCCAATCCAAATGTCAGAGGCTTGGGTTAGGGCTGTGCAAGCTTTGAGTCTTGGATTCGAAGTTCGAATCATGGAAGCCATTTTCTAGCAGATCCGCCATTTTATGACGGATCCACCATTTCCTCTAACAGCATGAAGTGCCTGTGATGGCTGGACTTACTGGGGCCCAGGAGCAGAGGCTATACATGCCATCTCCACTCCTCTGTGTGATCATCACCTTCCCTGTGCGATCACCACCTTCCCCACGAGAGGATGCTGATGATTGCACATGGGGAAGGCGGCAATTGTGCCGAAGAGCAGCCAATGACAGCAGCATGTATAGCCTTTGCTCCTGGGACCTGGTAAGTCCAGCCCTCCCAGGCACTGCATGCTTGGAGTTGTAGGCTTTACGGGGGCCTAGGGCTGTGAGAGGAAATGGCGGATCCATCATAAAATGGCCTCCATGATTCGGACTTTGAATCCGAGGCTCGAAGCGTGCACAACCCTAGCCTGGGTTACTGTGAATATGCCAGTGTGCTTGTTATCCGGTCAGCAGTAGTGACTTAATGTGATCTTCAGTGTGAGTCCAAACCTGGAACTCTGGCTTGTATCTCCCCTGACAAGCCAGAGTTGGAAGGTTCTTGACTTCTCAAGCCAGAATTGGAGTCCGGGGAAAGAAAAGCCAGAGTTTCAGGTTCATATGTCATGGTAAACAACCCAGGGACAGAGTGTCCCTGGAGTCTTTATTCGCTCTTGCTGGTAGGATAAACTAAACACAAGTGATTGAGCTGTGTCAAACGCATTAAAAAAAAAAGGGGGGGGTTGCTGTGACATGCAAACCAGGCCAGTGTCTCAAGGTTATATGGGGGATCCTTTGGAGGAGATCTAGAGGGTGTGGGGGATGTGTACAGGGAGGAGAATGAAAAAATTCTGTTCCACCGGTGTTGTCTATTCTGCAGGTGTAATGAGTTGGTTGGATCCAACCTCTTGTCCATGAAATTACAATTTCCAGGTGTATCCGTTTTCTTCAATTTTACTACAATATATATATATATATATATATATATATATATATATACACTCATATACAATACCAAGTAGTATCAACCAAAGATCAGGGTGCAACCAATTATGCATGTGTCTGTTTGTGGATGTGTGTGGATTGTTTGCACTCACACTCTTCACAACTGACATGATCTGCTTTTATATCAGTTTGAAATAATTCAGTCAAGACTTGATGCCATTGAGCATTTTATTCCTGTTGCTGTTTGAGTAATGTTTTTGATGCTGTTTCTTAATTTTGTGGTAATGTCTGTATGTTTATTTTTTTATATATTCTTGTTTTGTTGTAAGCTGCCCTGAGTGCTATTACTGGGTAGAAGGAAAGACCATGAACTGCCAAATAAATAGTAAAATAAATAAAATACATTTGTGATGGTAAGTCAGGGGCTTTTTTTCAACCCAATGGACCATGGAACACTCTCTTCCTCAGACTCAAAGCTGCACATAGTTACAACCTGCAGAGCAAAAGGAAATCATGTCACACACTGGAAAGAAAATAGGATGTGATTCTCCTCTGTTTGCACATATTTAATTTAGAGTGCTTGAAAGAAAACAGAATGAAATTGCTTAGCTGGAAGCAGCTCACTTTCCACAAGTCGCCATTGTTTAGATTAGGTGAAATATTCATTGTCTGTTATAAACCACACATGCATATTTATGTCTTCTGAGATGATGAACTTTGCCTAAGGAATTTCACAAAACCCTTCCATAGGATTTGGAATGCTTTGCTGCACAGTGGGTTGAATCCAGATGAGCGTTTAGCAGAATTTTGCTAATACTGAAGGGGATGTTTGAGGTGATCTTTATAATTCCTCATTAGAACATAAATAGAGCCATGCTGGATCAGACCAAGGGGACACCTAGTCCAACACTCTTTCACACAGTGGCCCGCCAGCTGTCGATGGGATATCCTCAAGCCGGACATGAGTGCAATAGTGCAATTGAAGCAGGCAATTGAAGCAGGCATGGAAGCGATCCAAACCCTGAGCGGGAACAATTTGTACTAGGGGTGTGCATGCCTGAAATCATCGTATCGTTATCGGAAATCACTTTTTTAAAAAAATTCGGATCGGATTATATCGTAGGTTAATCATATCATCTTCATGATAATTATTGGAAATCCGATATTTAATTTGGAGCCCTATTTTGCCCTATAGAGCTGATTTTTAAAAGAAAAAATGTCTATAACTTCTGTATTTTCAAAGTTACAGGCATGAAACTTGGTCACAATGCTTATGGGGTATGCCTAAGTATGTGTATGAAATTTGAGATCGATCCCTCCAACCCTCAATTTTATATGAATTTATTAAAGAACATTTAAGTTCTGACAGGTCAGAATAACAGCTCACAGACATGTCAAAAAGTTGCAGGGTCTTAAAAAAATCATATAAAATACAGGGGTAGAGGGATTGATCTGAAATTTGGCACATATGTGTAGCAACATGTGGTAGACATGTGTATGAAATTTGAGATTGATCCCTCCAACCCTCGATTTTATATGAATTTATTAATGTTTGTGCAACTTTAGTGACAGAGTTGGTTGACCGGGCCTCCGTGCCGTCATGCTGTTGTCTGCTTTTTTTTCCTCATAGGCTTGCATTGGGGGAAACACGTGCATAACTTTTTTATTTGAAATAATGACATGAAACATGGGGAGCCAGGACTAGCAAGATCCAATCTGCAATGTCCGAAAAGTTTCATGTCTCTATCTTTTCAAATTAAAAAGTTATAGGGGGTCACCCAAAAGCCCCATCCCCCACTGTAACTTCTTCATTTTTAAATATAGAAATTTGAAACTTGTGGGACACTGAAGATGGGATCTGTCTGGTCATTTGTGAAAATAAATCAGAGCAATTGCTCAAAACCTCAATTTTCTATGATTTTTTTAAAGATCGTGCTCGTTCTGAAAGCTGAGACCCTGTCATTCTGATCTGTCAGAACTTAAACAAACTTTAATAAATTCATATAAAATTGAGGGTTGGAGGGATCGGTCTCAAATTTCATACACATACTTAGGCATACCCCATAAACACTGTGACCAAGTTTCAGCCTCTAACTTTGAAAATACAGAAGTTACAGGTTTATTTATATGGTGGTCCGGTAATCCGGAAAAAATCCGATATAATCGGGTTGAAAAATTTTGGATCGGATATTTATCGGAGGTTTTTCTATCATGTCATTATCGTTAATCAGGTGTCCGATAACAACCTTATCGTATTGTTATCCGGACATTTTAACGATACGATACACATCCTTAATTTATACCAACATAAATCTTTACTTAGGGCAAGGCATTACTGACAGCAAAATCCCTGCACATTTAAAGTGAATATATGTCAAGGCCAAACTAGACATTATGCTAAATGTGCAATTTTTAGCTTCAGCTTTTTATTTTAACAATAAGAGGGAGAGGGAAGGTTTTATGTGGGGGGGGGGGGAATTCAGCACATGGAGAGGAGTAGTTAGCCCTTTCTTCACTCATCCCACTCTCACAGTAACTAAAATCTGTTCTCCACAGACCAAAACAAAGCTGTCTTGATGCTTGGATTTATATGTTGTATTCTAAACCAGGTGGGTGGGCAGAAAGTAGATCTCCAGATGTTTTGGACTTCCACTCCCAGTATCCCTGACTATTAGCCATGCTGGCAGAGGCTTCTGGGAGTTGAAATCCAGCACATCTGGAGAACTTCCTTCTGCTCACCCCTATTCTAAAGACCAAAAAAAGTGCTTTATAATCAATTATAATTTAAATGCCGACAACAGTTCCAGGTTGTATTAATGTTGTTAATGCTGGAAGTGCTTGTTATTGAAGTTCCATTGCTTTTTTGAGCTCTTGTGGTTTATTGTGTGTCTGACCTTCATTTCTTTTAGATCTATCCAGGCTCAATAGAACTAATGCAGGTGATCGAAGATTTTATACACATTGTTGGAATGGGGATGATGGACTTTCAGAATTCATACTTAATGACTGGAAATGTAGGTAAGAAATAGGAATTTCTTTTATCATATATATGCTATGTTGAAAAATTGCAAGTATGCATTGTATGAATACCGTTTGTGTGAGAAATAAAATTGAGAACCACCCTCACTTCCAAACCTAACTTTTGCTATTAGTGATCAACATACATCATATTCCTGTAGACATGTCTGAGAAAGGGAGTGTTGTTCTTAAGACATAAAATAGTCACTCTAATATCAAATTATACCCTGTGTTGTTTAGGACCCAGGCAAAGAATTATGCAACATAGGCACACTTCATAAGTAACTGCAACAGAGGATCCTGCCCTGAAGTTACTTTTTCAGCATTCCTAATCCACTCTGGAAGGTTTGCAGCATTCCTAATCCACTCCAGGGGTATCCACTGGAACTGATTTTTGGGGTACAGGGGGAGGAGGTGAGGGGAAGTCCCATTGCATAAGCAGATGTCTGCTTGCATGCCATTGGTTTTCATCCATTGGTGCAAACCTATTTTGACATCTATGAGTAAATCAAATGGGCACCATAAACAGTACTTCTCTAAGTAGTAGTCAACTGTTACCATTCAGTATATGTAGTGGTCTCTAAAAAGTAGCCATCTGGTTCAATATGTGTAACGGTCTCTAGTTAAGCAGAGAAGGAGGGGCATGCACAATATTAAACAGTAGCTATATGGCTGTTGGTTGGTTGTTTTTCAGTTTTGTGGAGCCATATTTATGCCTTCGCATTCCAAACAATGAATGTACTTCATTATATTTTTTTATTGAATTTTACATTAATAACAAACAGGTGTAACATCCAAACACATCAAATATAACACAATAATCAAACATGGGATATCCTTGATACACACGGTCAACACAGCGGATTGAGTGTAACTGTATATATTCAAAGCTAGAGGAAAACATATCAAAATGATTTCCCCCCTCTCCAATGAATGTAAATGGGTGGTTTCCTGTGCAAGAGCTACATTTGCAGCTTTAGAAATGCACATTAATTTTAAAAAAATAACATAAAAGGATCCTTCTATTCAGAGATGTTCTGCCTGCTATGGTTTAATCACAGATCCCTACTTCCAATCAATCAAAGGTTAATTATCACATCTCAGGTTTGGGTGTGGCTGAGTCAAAGCTCCCACTGCTGGGCTGGAATAATTTACACATCATACACCCTTGGTGCTATTCTAAATGTGACTTTAAGGTGCTAAATTATTACACGCAGAAATGTGCATCCCACCCCACCCTCCCCATACACAAAGTTTATAATGGGACTGCCATTTCAGTTTTAACTCTTGCATGTGTCAATTTCTTAAAAATCTATTTAATTTTACTGTTGTCTCTATCATGATTTCTGTAAACTGCCCTTCAGTGTTTTTACATTGAAGGGCAGGGCATAAATTCATAACATAAAAAATCGATATAATAAATAGATATAATTTATTACAGCCTTCCCCAACCTGGTGACCTCCAGATGTGTTGGGACTACAACTCCCATCTTTCTCAGCCAGCATGGCCATGCTGGCTGGGAATAATAGGAGTTGCAGTTCAATACATCTAGAGGGCACCAGTTTGGGGAAGGCTGTAATAAATACTTCCATGCTACCGCGTGACATAAAAATTAACGTATGGACTTCGTTTAAATGGAAGAAGAAATGGAAGGGGAAATCTCTCCACAGGCTGAAGCAGGCTAATGCTCCCCACCCCAGCAGTCCCCTTCAGCTTAGCTGAAGTCAACAAAGCAGCTGGTCTGTAGCCAGGCAAAAGCTCCTAGCTAGCCATTTGAAATGAATAGCACTCTGTTGCTTTATGGCTCACTGTGAGCAGCATGGGTGTTTTGTACATGGCCACAGAGCTCAGGCGTCTACACCCAGTGTTGCATGTTTTGCCATGTATGTGAAAAGCATGGAGTGCACTTACTGGCCTGCTGACATGTATGAAATGAGTGGGAACCAAGCATACAGTATCCCCAGCTGGTGATGATGCAGACTGGACCTATGTATCTGAACATTCAAATCTCCCTTCAGAAGACAGTCTGGAAGTGGCAATTGTGGGAAGTAGTATTTGGGAGGTGGATATGCAGCCAGCGTGCAGGGCTGGCCCAAGACATTTTTCTAACTGAGACAAAGAAGATGGTGTCCCTGTCCCATTCCATGTATAAAAGGTGACTGGACTGGCAGCTGAATCTTAGTTCAACACTGACAATGGAGCTATGTCTTTCAGCACACACAAGGCAGCTGGCTAGTTTACAGGGCACAGGATAGGCTGTGTGGCACACAGCTCTCTCCTCCAATATCTAGCTGCTGCCTCCCAGCATGTGCCCCCTGAGGCGATTACCTCATGTGGCCTCAAGGTAGGCTCGGCCCTGCCAGTGTGTTTTGCATCAATAACTTTGCACTATCATGGTGGCCTTTTACATAATCACAACCTCAAAACTGATACTTGGGGCAACCTGCTGAATAGTCTTCACTTTCTTTAGTTGGATGTATGGGTTTGTTATTGTTGTTTTAAACTAGGTTACATTGATGCCCTATTCAGGTGTTCTGTTCCTGAATAGAGCAAACATGTGATGAGAGAGACCTCTAAAGGCCTGCCACACTTCTTCGTAACATTGAGGAATGACTGTGAAGGACAACAGTATGAACAGGAAAGCTTCCTGTATCCATGGAAGCTCCCAACATAGTCCAGAATGCTGATTTTCTTAGCGCTCTTGCTCATGTGGAGAGCCTCCATAGTTACAGAAGTCACCCTCAATGAGTAGAAGGTGATGGATGTGACTAAGCAGAGCGTCAGGGCTGGAGCTGTCCCTCTCATTGCATATTTGCTCTATTCAGGTACAGAGTGCCTGAATAAGGCTTTAGTAACCTACCATATTCATTTTAAGATCAAGGAGATCTCCATGCATGCAATAGGGGTATGTGTGCCAGGATTAGGGTGACCATATGAAAAGGAGGACAGGGCTCCTGTATCTTTAATAGTTGTATAGAAAAGGGAATTTCAGCAGGTGTCATTTGTAGGCATGCTGCACCTGGTGAAATTCCCTCTTCATCACAACAGTTAAAGCTTCAGGAGCCCTGTGCTCTTTTGTATCTGGTCACTCCAGTATACCTCCTGCAGCTTTAACTGTTGTGATGAAAGGGGAAATTCACCAAGTGCTGCATGTATACAGATGATACCTGCTGAAATTCCCTTTTCTATACAATTTTTAAAGATACAGGAGTCCTGTCCTCCTTTTCATATGGTCACCCTAGCCATGATGAACAGTTTGCAACAATGAAGTGAACGAAGAAGACTTTGGTGACACAGCCTCTCTGTCAATCCTACACATAGAAGGATTGTTTTGGCAATCCTACACATAGAAGGAGCTGCTGGATTGGGACTTGAATGCCCTTGAACAGATGTTTGAGGTTAACGGAATCAATAAGTATTGCCAGAGAATTGGAGAGGCTAAACAAAAGGAGAGGAAATGTCTGTTAAAGATATCGCACCTAGCAACAAGTCCAATCATTTAAAATGCTTTGCTGGTGCTGAAAGAGCTGGAGGCTGCTGCTCTTATACCTACCAATCAGAGGTCATTCAGCAAGAGCAAAATTGGCAGTGGAAAACACTTTTCATAATCTTCAGAAGGTCAGCAAAATCAATTCTGAGTCAAAGAAAGTTGTGAAAGTACTGATTAAGACAGAATAACAAGAGGTGAGAAGCTGCTTCTCTGGACATAAAAAATAAAAGCTTGGGTTGGGGCAGGAGAGAGATAGAGAGGAGATGCTGCTTGTTTATACAGCTGTAGCCAAAGTGCTGAAATGTTTAACGTGCATATTCACAACATCTGCCGATCGGAAAAGAGTGTGAATTCACAGAATATCTGAAAACATAGCAGGAAAGTTATTGCTATGTCAGTTACTTACAATTATGCTTAAAAAACAAAAACATTAGAAGCATACACGGTGAGATTTAAAACTGTTTTTAGGATCCTTACAGCCCATTTCTTGCTACTCTGGGTAGTTTTAGTAGTAGTAATAGGAGGAGGAGGAGGAGGAGGAGGAGGAGGAGGAGGAGGAGGAGGAAGAAGAAGAAGAAGAAGAAGAAGAAGAAGAAGAAGAAGATAATGATGCTTATTCAGAAGTACGCCCAAAATATCATACACTCCACCATTTCACAGATGAAAAAAGGAGGACTGTCTGTATATAAATGAATGAGGCTGCACATGGAATCTGGCTCGCGAATGCTGCGGCCTTCTGGACAGTGTTTAGGCCAGCACAATCTAGAATCACGCACAGACAGATACTAAAAGTGCATGTCAACAGATGGCTCCAGAGGACAAAAGTAGCGGGGCAAGCCGCATGCAACATGGCCAGACAAACACATAAAATACACACCTATGCAGTAGATTGCGAGTATCTCATTTAAAGGGCATTGGTCCCATTTTATAGCTGAGGTGCAATGAGGTGCAGCAGTAAGTGATATGTCACTGAATTCGTGGCTAGAATTCCTAAGCAGAAACAGTAGCTCAATAACAATTAAGTGTTTCTGAACATATATTCAGAATACTTTGCTTTCAAAACTGAACATTTGCACTTTTCCCACACACTTTTAAAAAAGTAGGATTTAAGTAGTGATGATGGCATTCTTCTCATACAGGTTAAAGCCCCAGTACATCTCTATTTAGAGACTCCAGTGCCGTTGCCGGTAAACTACAACCATAGAATATATAGTTCGGTTCCCCTCTACATACTCGGGGCTAGCAGAAATGCCTGACTGAGTTCAGTGGGATATTCTTCCAAATATTTATTTATTTATTTATTTCATTTTTATACCGCCCAATAGCCAAAGCTCTCTGGGCGGCTTACAAAAATTAATACCATAAAAACCATTCAAAATATAAAACAACGACAGTATAAAAATTAATTTAAAATACAGTATAAAACACAACCAGGATAAAAACCGAGCAGCCATGCAGAAATTGATAGGGATTTAAAATACAAATTTAAACAGCAAGGTTAAAAATCAAACTGAAGAGCTATTAAAACACAGTGTGCATCGGTTTGCAATCTTAACTTCTGAAGGCCAAATATCTTCCCCAAAACAAAACAGAAACAGTAATTTATCAGGAATAAGGATCCAGAATATACAGACAGCCCCTGATAAAGAAGGGCAGGGGAGCATATGAGGTTTTGATATGATTTGCTTTACATGCAGGCTACAGACCTTATTCATGTACTGTAAGATGTTTGCAAGTGCATCATTGTGTGCATAAATGACAGCAATCACTTGCAGTGTTTGCATACAGCTGTGGCATGTAGGTGCTACGGCATGTTGGGAGGTTTGGAAAAGAAGTAAGTAGCTGAGGTGAGCTGGTGGAAAAGGGAACCCTGATCCCTCATCCCTTTTCAAATGATTATTTTCTGAATTCAGGTAGTTCTACATTAGTTACTTTTCTTTTGGTACGAGGAGATGATCACAAGGGCATTCAATAATTATCCTTTTCTCAAGCAAACAGTCATATGCCTAAGTATTTTTTTTATGTCGCTAGCTGCATCGGTATTTGATGCTTGCACAGAATTCCTTCCCCGATTCGCTTATGGTCACCTCCTATTTCTTTTCTCTGTTTTGATATTTTAGGTGGCTTCAGGTATGTGGTATTTTTATTTATTTTTATTTTGCTAAGCTGCACAAACCGTTTGTTGTCATACCTCATGTTCAAAAAGATCCCCTCCTCCTCCCTTGATGATCATCAACATCTTTAGAGGATACTTCTATTATCATGGAAGCGGAATCTTCCTCTTTTCGATTTTTATGTCCCATAATAACGCAAATATTGAATTAACCCAGAAATATATGGCAGGTGGAGTTTAGATAAGGATAGTGCCTGACTGCATGCCATTACCTAACAGCAATCTGATATTGCTCTCAGTTCATTGCTTAGGAGTTAGATCAAACAGATAGATATCTTTAAACTAGCCGTTATTGTTGGGTTTGAAAATATATATTTTTTCAGTTGTCGCTGCAGGAGTGCAATTATTTATTTTTGCTTTTGTCTCTAATAAAGTGCCACATAAATGTTTGGGGATTTCGGGACAAAAAGACTATTTAGGTCTCTACAATATTATTTACAAGTTTCTTATATTGCAAACCCTTATACAACATGGAAGGGAGGGGCAGAACAATGTTAAGGCTCAAAATTTCTCCTTTACCTTGGCTACCTCTAGACGGCTTGTTTACCCCGCAGGAAATGCACAGTGACGGCATTTCGGACAGATGACGCCGCCGTCATCCCAAAGCCATCTAGGGGCAATCCTCCGAAGCTCCGCATTTAAAAAGTCGTGGACTTGTCACGACTTTTTTGGCTTGCTAGGATCTGCTGTCTGTCCCATTGAGTCGGAGTTGCGTTGGGGGAGTGCCCCAGTCGATGCCAATCCCTGATTGGTTGCATCGGTTGGACAGAGACATGGGGTGGGCCAGTGAGCCGAATGGCCACTGGGTAGCCTCCGTGCGGAGCTTGAAAAAGTTTTTAAAAATAAACAGGTGTACATTTTAAAGATACTAATAAGGGACATGGACTCACCAGGTTAGTGGGGAGGTGGTGGTTTGTCTCCGTGCCCCCCTATATCTGCAAAATTGTGCAGTTAAAGAGAAATGGGAGGGGGGAATAATTGAGGAACTTGCTCGACCCCAGCATGGCTGCAGTGGGATGGGAGGAGATGGATGTCTCCGTGCTGGCGAAATTGTCCAGGGGGGCAGCACCTCGTTAGCCAAAAGCCCACATTGGCACTCCGTTTAGTGTGTACTACTCTGGAGGAGGGTAAATGCGGGCTTTTGGATAACAAGGCGCCAAAGCGGCGTTGTATAAAGGAAGCCATTGTAACACCTTAGTCATTAAAAAGCATTACTTTAATCAAGATGTGCTGGAGAAAGGTGACAAAATGCAATTTTGCTTTTTGATTGCCTTGCTGCAATGGGAATGTTTTATTCTTAGAAAGCTAGCCGAAACATGAGTCGTAATTGATATGCATTCAAAAATTCTAGAATGGCCTTTCCATATTTGTGTTCTACCATCATAATGATGCAGGATGGTCCCAAATATGGCATGAGAATACAGCAGACATGCAAAATAGAGTGGGGGGGGGGGGAGAGAGAGCTGTTTTGCTGAATTATTTCTAAACCAAAAAAAAAAATCTATGCAAAGCATAACTATTCAATATTATTAATACTGTTTGTGATTCAAAGAAATTCATAATCCTGTCTGAAATAGTCTGTCCCCATCTTATGATTTAATACCCAGTTCAAAACCTATAATTTATTACCCAGCCATAATTTTGAGTGTTACATTGGCCATTCTTTACCCAAAGTTGTCAGAGTGACTCAAATAATATAAACAGAAATATAAAAAATACACTAACTGCAATCCTATGAGACATGAAATGCATGTCTATTCAGAAGTAATTCGCATTGAGTTCAATGGAATTTGTAGGTATAGGATTTCACAGTTAGGCTGCAATCCTATACCCAGTTTCCTGGGATTAAGCCTCATTGAATGTAATGGGACTAGCTTCTGAGTAGTCATGTGCGGGATTGCACTGTCAGGCAGTAAAATAATAAAGTGAAGAAGCTATAAAATTTCAGTGGAACAATTAAAATCAATAGATGTTGATCAAGGATTTTCCCCAGGCACCAAAAAGAGAACACCTGGCAAACCCATCCCATACATGCAGCACCACCCAAAGGCTGTTACCTTACCTCTGATGCTTTGGCAACCCAAAATAGGGCAGCAGTGGTTCTCAAACCATGGAATTCAACGGAAGCCAGTGGAACTATGCATTGAGCTGGGCTGTCAGCTTTGCTTTCTCAGACATCTGAATTTTAAAAACAATTCTGCATCATTAGGAAGGCAGAATATAAATATGGAAAGGTCCTTTCCATGCCAAATATGGAGGAATATGTGGATTCGAAAGAACAAACTAGCAAAATTCTTTCCCATCTGCATTGGCCATTTCAGCAGGCACAGCTGTTCCCAGCATGTTGTAGCTGCCTGCCATACAGCTGTTAAAGATGAGGAGCCTGTCAGAAAAAAAAGGTGGCATCTCTAGTTCAGCACTATAAATATGGCTGAATGCACAGGGTTTTAAACCCAAAATTTGAAGAGGTACGTTTTCAAAGCTGAGTGGGACAAAACTGCCATTTTTTGCTTTCACTCTTGAATTGTTTTAAATTTCTACTTCTTTCCATCCAAAATATAAAGAAATTTGTGAAGTTTACTCTCTTCTTCTTCTTCTTCTTCTTCTTCTTCTTCTTCTTCTTCTTCTTCTTCGTGGGGCAACTTAAATTCTCACTAATCCCTAGTACTGAAGCAAGTGGTTTGTCAATTCCAAACTAAGAGGTGAAGAAGAGCTACAAAAGATTCTCTAAGTTGCATAAACATGGGCCGTGTTCAGACGACATATTAGGCAACGGAGGGGGGAAGAGGCAACTGACCGTTCGTTATTTTTCCAATCCCCACACTACATGTTGTCCCTCCCCCATCACATGGCTGAAACTCCTGGCGTCCTTCTGGATTGCTGGTGCTCCTCCCTTCCTCCTCCCTCAGTCCTCCTGACCCTATCCCATCATGCATTGGAGGTTCTGCCAGCTGTATAGGAGTGGCAGGGGTGCTTTCGGCCGCTCCTGCCAGAGAACTCTATGACCTACAGGAATAGTGCACTTGACTGAGGAGATTACACAACGGATCCCGTCATACGACATCGTAATCAATGGGTCTCAAGATAAGCAACAGAGTAGTCCATTGTTTTTCCCCATTGTTTAAATCGGCAAAATAACATACTGTGAGTTTTGAACCTCCCCGACAACGGATGGTTGATTCCCCCCCCCCCCCCCCCGGTTGATTATCATGTTTTCTGAACCAGGTCATTATCTCAGAGACAGCTGCTTTACCTCCCACTGCAATAGGCAATTTAAAGAGACAGTGCTGATCTCCAGGTTGCAATCTGGCAACCTTTAGATAGGTATTCATGGAAAGGTTTCAAACTAAATTGCTGGCAAATAAGATGCCCGTGTGTTGAGTAAATACCCTTTATCTCTTTATATGTGAAATAAGAACTGGGACTAGATTTGAGAAATTGGCTGTGATCATAATGCTCCTTTTTTGGTTGGTATTCTATATTATAGAGAGAATCACTTCTGGTCAGAGATTTCCTTTGAAACTCAGCAGGTCACTATTTAGGAGCAAATCTAAGACTCCACAAGTGGATCCAGATAGCAGACAGCTACACATCTATCATCCTCTGATAAACTGACAGTTTAGTGAGGCTGGAAAAGAATAAGAAGTATGTTTAGATTGCTGACAAAATGCTTTAGCCTTGCTTGAAGAAGATGAAGAATAGCATGCATGCCAACAATAAAACAACAACAACAAAAGACACAGGCCGGTTTTGCTGCCACTTTCCTGTTTAGAGGTTATTTCCAATGTATTTTTTTAAAAGGCTGTTTAGCAAAGGGAGCTGATGAGGAATACATGCTGCCATGTATATTTGGGTAATTTTTTGAAATTAAAAGTCATCCTTGACCAAGTTCTTTCCATTAAAACTTAAGTATTGACCATGGCTGGAGGATGCCATTTTTCATCAATGGCACAATTTTGTTAAGGAAAGGCCATCTTTCTCTTAGTCTGACCTTGTCATACTGACCAATGCTATGATGACTATGAAACTAGATTTTTTTGTACGTATGCATACATGCATACATACATACATACACAAGGTTGCTGTGATGACCCATGAAAGTGAAGGTCCTGGTTATATTTTGAGACTTGTTCCTGGAACCTGAACTTAGGTCCCCTCTACAAGATTCGATTATGCGCATCTCCTGACAATCGCTTTCACGCCTAATACCTATATACAAGAGGCGTTGAAGGGCATTACCGGCTGTATGAAACTCGCTTTAAAGTTGTTGACATGCATGCAAATGTTGCTGAAAGTAATGCACTTTGTCCCGGGAAACTGCCCAAACACGTTTTGCACCCTTTATTCTCCCCGCCTACCAGAATCTCCCACCTTTGGTTTCCTAGGTTACCTGCCGGGAATGATGTGGTTAACCTGTTTGGCTACCTCTCTCCCCTCCAATTTCGCCGCCAGCTGAAGTTTATCCCCCCCCCCTCCCAGAACTGCTCAGGAGTAAATGGGAATGTGCCTCAGAAGCTTCCCCCTCTAGCAACCTTTTAAAAAGTATTTTTGGCTGCCTCTCTCTGGCCCACACCATTTGCCGGAGAGAGAGAGAGACCAAAGGAAGGAGTGAGAGAGTAGAGATCCACACAAACGCATGCCCAAACAGACAGGGGAAGCTGCTTCGTTCCTTCCTCTTCCTCCTTATTTTCCCAGTGAGATCAATTGTTTTCCCTTCTCTCCTTCTCAATCATCCTTTGTCATTTTAGTGATGTAAAACATTCAGACGTGCGCACACACACACACACACCCAGCAAGCAAGCGAGGGGAGAAAGTGTGTGTGTGTGTGTGTGTCTATGGACATGCAGGCATGCAGGCAAGCATGAAAACACCCTCTCCCTGTCCGCCTCCCCCCTTTCCCTGCTTCCCGTCTCTCAGGAACCCAGCAAGAAGCGAGGGGACTAGTTGTCTAAGCTGATCACTAATTATCCACACATACGCATGACAACAAGACCATCTGATCGTTAATGTGCCTCCTCACAAAATTGTTTACACGGACATAAGGCACTCTTACTCCCGCTGTAAATTAAAACTCGCTATTTAACTTGCATTCGAAAATGCGAATAGTCGGAGATTTAAAGCGCCTGGACCCCTGATTTGCGCTCCACTCTTGTAGAAGTAAATTTGGTAATGCGCCTTGAAAGGGCTTTAAATCACTCTTGTAGAGGCACCCTTAGTGAATGACAATACAACCATATATGGATATCCCACTGACATGTTTCCCTTTAGAAGTTTTTGTCTCACCATAATATTTTTCTTCCTTACAATAGCCACTTTCTCCCTTCTCCCTTTAACTGATACCTGATTCCCCACACACCCCATACACACAACTGATACCTGATTCCCCACACACCCCACAGATAATTCAGTGTTGATCTTCCTTTATCTATATTTTCCTTTCCTGTCCCCACTTAAATGCCTTTAAAGCATTTAATATGATTTCATGCCACTGTATTATGTCTATTGTATTATATGCACCTCTAGATTAATATAAAATTAACACTGAGGATCAAACAGTAGCATGCAGAATCTGTCACGGCACTAACAACCTGATTCTATTACTTTCTGCTAGGTGGGAAGGTACAGCAGCAGCCCACACCACCACAGCTGGTGGATAAAACATTGGATTTTGACTGGAAGACCCAGATTTAAATCCCCTGTCAGCAATGAAGCTTGCTGAACTAGTCACTATCTTTCAAAGTAACCTACCTCTCAGCATTGTTGTGAGGATAAAATGGTGTCTGCAGAATTATGTATGCCACCTGGAGTCTTTTGGGGAAAGGATGGGATAAGAATTTAATAAATGAAATTGAAATATAAGATTTAATGATGGCCACCAACTTGGATGGCTTTAAAAGGGGGTGAGATCAATTTATGGAGGATAAGGCTTCAAGGGCTACTGATGGCTACGGCGACCATATGAAAAAGAGGACAGGACTCCTGTATCTTTAACAGTTGCATAAAAAAGGGAATTTCAGTAGGTGTCATTTTTATGTCTGAAGCACCTGGGAAATTCCCTCTTCATCTCAACAGTTAAAGTTGAAGAAGTCTTGCCTAGCATGACCAGATGCAAGAGAGGGCAGGGTTTCTGCAGCTTTAACTGTTGTGATGAAGGGGGAATTTCACCAGGTGCTGCTTACATAAAAATGACACCTGCTGAAATTTCTTTTTCTATACAACTATTAAAGATGCAGGAGCCCTGTCCTCCTTTCCATATGGTCATCCTAGCCAGGGCCAGCCTTCTTATTAGGCAGACTGAGGCAAAGGATTCAGGCGGTGAGAGGGAAAAGTGGTAAATTTTGACTCTGTGCCCCCTTACCCTTGCCAGGAAGCCCCTGCCACTCACTCTTCCACTGTGGCATTTTATTCCTATGTAAAAGAGAGAGAGTATAGAATATTATGCACATTTACCCAGGAGAAAAAGTAAGTCCTGGTGTATTCAATACGGCTTATTCCCAAATAACTCTTCATATAATTGCAAGAAGTTTGGAACCCGAATATTTGGGACCTAATGGATTGGAAGGGCTAGGTACAACCTTACAAGAGCCTTAGGAAATAATAAGGGCAGGAATAAGGAGTTCTCATAAAATGGCTAAGCCACATTTTAAAATTATATTTATAAGCCGAAAATCACCTGCTATTATCCCTTCCCTGTCCAAATGCTATTACATACATCACTACAGCACTAATGGGTAACAAGGAATTTTGCAATTTTTACCTCATGTTTGTGAACTTTGGAAGAGATTATGCTTTTTGCATAATACATTGTCAGGCCATGGAAAGCCATTGCCGAGATGTAAAGAGTTCGCCTTGTGGAAAACATTAATGAGAGATGACTTGTAATAACAATTATATTCATAAATACTGGGGTGGGAAGATGGAGAGATTCTCAGAGACTGAAGTGAATTAAGCAAATATGCAGTGACAAGTCTGGAACATAAATTGTAACCATGGTTCTCCTACTATTTTTAGATCATTAAATCTTCCCCTGAGACAACAATTTTAATGGCTTTGATCTTTTAAGATAATCTCCTTATTTTAGATAACAAAGCTTTCATTGTTTGTTTGTAATGGATGTTTACCAAGGCTCTCCAAACATTCATGCTTGGCTAAATTACTTTTCCCCCCCTGCTTTGATTTCCATGAATTGAGTAAACTAGGGATGGGGCTGTTTTGTGTGTGTGTGTGTGTGTGTGTGTGTGTGAGAGAGAGAGAGAGAGAGAGAGAGAGAGAGAGAGAGAGAGGAGGGGGGAGACTGAAAATCAGTCTTACATTGCCTGTACCACTGTTTGTTTGAATATTTTTCATCATGTCACATGTGAGATCTTTAAGCAATGAATTTTTCTGGTGGAATATTTTGGACCATGGAAAACACATATATCTGGCTAAATTATTTATTCAGCCCACTGCCAGAACTCACTGTTCTGGATGTGTAACAGTTAATAATGATATAATTTGAAATAATTTCAGGGCCCCTCAAAAACTTAATGACCTGGTGTTATTAAGCTGTTGAGGGCCTCTGAATCAGTAAAGCATCCCATAAATTTAAATATAAATAATGAAAAATAAAGCTAAAGCTGCTATTGGGGCATCACAATGTCTCTACAGATGTCTACTCAGAAGTAAGTAACATTGAGTTCAATGGGGTTTATTCCCAGGTATAGGATTGTAGCTTTGGGCTGCCACCCTATACATACTTCCCTGAGAGTGAGTTCTGTTGAACTCAGTGGGATTTACCTCTGAGTAGATGTGCATAGGGCTGTACTGTAAAGCATAAACACAATTTGTTTCCCCAAGTTCTAAGGATGAATGAAATGGATTTGGGGTCATAAAGAAAGCTGTGGAAAGGTCTTTAGTTAACATGATTTAGTTACATGTAAATCATTATTTATTTACATGAATTTAGTTACATTAATTAATAATTGGTCCTGGACTTATTTTTTGTGATGTCCAATTTTATGCAAAAACCACCATCCAAATGGATAAGAACTCCTATCTTCCATTGTTGCACAGATTTTTTTCATGCCTCTTTGCAGCCATTGTTTCCCGATCTGTGGATACTTCAGCGGCATTTTTAAAATTTGGGGGACATTGTGAGCACTCTTTATCAGTCCTGCTGCTGTGAGCTAATGCTAATGCACAGCATATGCACACTTACCCGTAAGCCCCATTGAACACAGTGAGATTTACTTCTGAGTAAACATGGATGAGATTACTTTGCTCAAAAGCCCTTTTAAAAATTCCCATGCTGTGCAAACACCTGGCTGAATAAGCCATTGCAGATTAAAAACAACAACAACCCACTACTTAAAAACCCATTGCAGTTGGCTAATGTTCATTGAAAACACTTTTTCAGCCTCTTTGTTGTGCACATAAACAAATATAGATGGAAATTCCACCTCCCCTTGAATATGTTTATGCCTTTCAATTCCCCCTCCCCAAATGGCCAAAAATGGGGGTGAGGTTGTTAAAGAGCCACAAATTTGTTTGTAATGCTCCCCCCCACTAGTAATAATTAATGGATCTCAAGCTGAGTGGCAAGCCATGGTCCAGTAAAAACACATATGAAACAAGGAATAACTCTAGAGAGCATTCACATCCTTACTACAAAATGTTTCATCTTATTTTTTGTACTTTTAAAAACGATATAGTTGTGTGTGTAGGTAGAGACAGCACAGAGAATGATGAACACAAAAACAAAACTCATCTTAACTGCCAGCCAACAAACAAACAGGTTGCAGAATTACAGAGCCTGGAGAGAAGGCAAAAGTTTAGTGCATCCTCCAGAAAGATCCATTTTTAATGTTGCACTATTACATTTTGCTAGTCTACAAATTCATTTTTAGCTTTTCCTGCCCCCTCGTGGTCTCACATCAATTTAGAGACTGCAAGTTTGTCAAAGAAATTCATTCTGAGTGTGTGTAATGAAAGAAACCTTACAGCACAATCCCCTAGCACAATTACTACTCAGAGGTAAGCCCTGTTGCCTTCAGTTGGACTTACACCCAGGAAGTTTGTAAGGGATTGAAGTCTAAGGATTGGTCTCGATATTACCCACAGGGGTGTATAACTTTACTTTACTAAAAGCACCCTGTGTGCTTGGATCCTGCTCCATACTCCAACTGTCTACACATTCACAACTATCAGCCTTATGTTTGGTTTCTTCAACCTGGTTGTGTTTTCCAACTGCCAGTATGATGGCCATGGACTGGATTGGCTCATCTTCCTCTGTCTTCAAGCCTTAACATGTTCAAGGTTGGGGACATGTCATTGACCCTGTTCAGATGACACGCTAAGCCACAGTGGTTAAGCATTTTGAGCTAAACATTGTGGCTTAGCGTGTCATGTGAACCATGACTTAATGTGTCGTGTGAACCATTCCTAACAATGGTGGCTACATAACCATTGTTTAAAAATGCTTAATAACCAAAAGGGTTAGCGACCTAACCATGGCTTAACATGTTGTCTGAACAGCTCAATGGCTGTGTTCAGAATACACCTTAAACTATGGCTTAACCATGGTGAATAAGGCAAAAAGCCTTATTCACTGTGGTTAAAGCTGTGGTTTAAGGTGTCTTCTGAACGGGGCCATTAAGGAGATATGGGTAAATGGATCAACAGGAGAATGTCTGGTGGGGAAAAAGGGTTAAGCATCCCCTTCCCTTCATTCCACCAATGAATGTCAGGCTCTCCAGTTGCATTTTGTTTTTTGTTTGTTTGTTTTGTTTCTTAAAGCTGCTGAAAAGTTTCATGCAATTGCGACTTAGGTCTAGTTTGGCTCTTAGGTGTCTAAACATCATTTAGCTGGCAAATCAATTGACTCTGAATCAGAAGACTAGACAGATAAATGTACTCTTTCTATATATACACAGCTAAAAGCAGCAATGTGTTAAATATTGATTGGTGACGGGATCCAGCTTCTTCCTGGCCAAATAAATTATGAGAAGTATACAGAAAAAGGGAACAATCTCATAGGAGATCATTTTGCCTGCTCATCTTGAGAGATCCACAACAAAGTTGGAGACATCCAAATGTTTTTCATCCAGTAAACATTTGTCACTGCTAGTGATTACAAGTGGGGCCCTGCAACAAAATGTTGCAGTGTATCCCTGGTCCCCTCTACAAGGATTCGCTTTTGCGCCCGGTTAGGCGATCATGCGCATAATCGCTGAAGCGCATTTACACCTAATACCTCTGCACGAGAGGTGGCGAAGCGCATTAACGGATGACCAAAATGCGCTTTACAAGTAGTTAATGCGCATAAGCGCTTGTTCACATAGTCAAAATGCGCTTTAACGGCCGGAGCAAAATAAAACTCGCGATTTAACGTGCATTCGATAATGCGCATAATCAGAGAGATAACGCGCCTCTACGCCCGATTTGCTCTCCGTTCTTGTAGAGGTAAAAAATTTAAAGCACCTTGAAAGAGCTTTAAACCTCTCTTGTAGAGGCAGCCTGACTCGTATATAATGTGTGTGTCTATTACCTCGGCCTATGGCTGAGGGAGGTACCCCCACTAAAAAGTTAAAATCAAAAACAAGAGTCCCAGTTCTGACATAGGTCTTACTTAATTTGCAAAGGGTATTTATTTTTAGTTTTTGAACAGTTAAAAGTGCAACCCTTCCACCTGCCCATCAAAGTGCTGGATTTGACCCGGGAGGGGGGCAATTTAAGTAGGTTAACCTTTGCTGCAATTTGAGAAGTATTTGGGAACAAACCAGTCTTAGCTCCACCTCTAGCTCTATCCTGCAATATTAACTGCACCATGGGCCTATAAGCCACTCTCCCTCAGCATAGTCCCTGAACCTGCTTTTTAATTCTGTTTCTCTTGGAAGAGGGAAAAGGAGACACGTGGAGCGAAGTTCAACAGGGGCAGAGGCACAGAGAGGTCACTGTCGACCTCCCACTACTCTCTCCATTGTCCCTCACCGCACCTTCACATTGCACTCCCTGCCTTCTCTCTCTCTCTCTCTCTCTCCCCCCCCTCTCTCTTACACACACACACACACACACACACACACACACACACACACACACCAATCTCTCATGCCTACCGGCCAGCTAATCAATGGTATGTTTAAGCTTTTTGGGCTGCTCTGGCTACACCCTCCTCTTGCCAGTCACTTCTAGCAAGTCAGTCAATTCCCTTCCCTTCCACTTGATACTTTTCTTACTCATTCAGTATCTGGAGCTTACTGAGCATTTTTAGTCCTCCTCAGGCCGTGTTGTTCCTCCTGTTTACAATTTCTTTCCTCCTAAAGATTCTTTTTTTTTTTTTACTTCCACAAATCTTGGAGTTCCTCCAAGCCTGCTGATACATCCCTCTTGTGCATAGATGTTTCTATTTTGGTGACATACGCATTGGCATTCAACTTTGACCTTTACAAATAGAGGGAATATTATTTTATTGTTTTAGTGAAAATTTGTGACCATTTTAATTTTTCCTTTCGTTACTACTTAAAACTTTCAGCCCCAACAGAGTAATGTGGCAGGGCACAATTTAGAAATAAAGTGCATAAATATGATTAGAATTCTTTAAAAAGAAAGGCTTGGTTTTTATGAATACAAGGCAAATCTCTGTTATGAATATTATCCATTATTGGATCCATCTGGTGTTTTGATTATCTGCTAAAGAGAATCTTGCTCTCTGTACATCAGGGGTGAGTTGAATGAACTGATCGTTTGTATTCAATAAAAGATGAGAGAACCTACTATGGAAGAATACAGATTTTAAATGCATTTATTCAGCTGAGATTTTTTTTCCTGGTTTCTGAAATAGATGTCTATTTTAGATGCAAAAATAATTCAAGGAATTTTCATGAAGATGATGATGATATAAAAATAACTCAGAGGTTGAGGCAACTCAAACCTGATTTACAGGGCCTCGTCTACACATGTAGAAGAATAAAATGGGGAGTGAGACAGTGACGTAATAGTATAGGGTGGCCAAGTGTCCTACTTTACAGAGGACAGTCCCCTACTTTGGAGAGTAGGCAGAGGGCAATCTTCTCTTTGAAGGCCTGTCCAGTCCATGTCTGGTTTAACTATAAAGAGCCATAAGGAAGGAGAGAAGGGACCTTGAAGTTCCCCATCAACAGTTAGCACCTGGAGATCCACAGGTCATCCAGTCAGTCTTCACCACTATGGTGAGATGTATTGCATTTCTATTTGAATTATATTTATTATTTCTAAATTGCTATCTATACATCCAGATTGGCACCAATGCATACCTATACCTATAAATTCACACATGCAAATGTTATACAAACTGGTGTTCTCTTTTGTCCTCTCTTTTTTGCTACCCTAAACCTGAGGTGTTAGAATAGACTGTATTACAGGTACCACCATCTGTTAAAAAAAAGTAAACCTTTTTTGTTTTGTTTACTGAATCATTTCAGACTGCAGGTGAATACTATTTCTCTCTTTGCCCAAAACCCTTACTGCAAGTGGAAACTAGTTCAGGAATCATTCTGGAGTGATACCTCTGGTCTCTCTTTCACCTCATTCTGCTGTGTAGACTAGGTCCCACTGAAATCGGTGTGAAAGCTTAGTCATGATTAAATGAAGTCCCATTGAGTTCAATAGAAGTTAATGCAACTTAAGCTCAGATCCAATCAATCCAATGGCCAGTAGCCAATGCTGTCTACGTGACTCTGGGTCCCACTGGAGGTGAAATGGGAAGCTAGTGCTGGCCCGATTGCATTGGCTGCTTGTACGTTTCTGAGCCCAATTGAAGGTGCTGGTTTTAACCTATAAAGCCTTACACGGCTTAGGAGCACAATACCTGATGGAACGCCTCTCCTGACATGAACCTACCCGTACACTATGCTCAACATCTGAAGTCCTCCTCCAGGTGCCTACTCTGAGGGAAGCTTGGGGGATGGCAACAAGGAAGAAGGTCTTTTCAGTGGTGGCCCTCCAATTATCTCCCTGACGAGGCGCCAACATTGTTATCTTTTCAGCGCCAGGTCAAGACTTTTCTCTTCTCCCAGGCATTTAACAGTGTATATTTTTATTGCTGTTGTTGTTGTTTGACCGAGAATTGTTGTTTTAAATTTATATTGTATTTGTACTCTGTTTTTATGTTTTTTAAATTTTGTATATCGGTTTTTAATGTGCAATGTTTTTAATCTTTGTAAACTGCCCAGAGAGCCTCGGCTATGGGGCGGTATATAAATGCAAATAATAATAATAATAATAATAATAATAATAACAACAACAACAACAGAATCTTCTGGCATTTTAAACACTAAGCCTGCAGTCCTATGCATGCTTTTCTGGCCGTAGCTTTCAGTGAACTCCGTGGAACTTACTTCTTAGCAGATATATTAGATTGCACGTTAACAGATTTGTTATGCCATAAGCTTTACACACGCACACGCACACCCTTTTTCAATTTCACATCATGTTTTAAGACGTGTTTGTGTTATATTTGGCATGATATGTTGCTAATCATATTAAGCATTCAGAAATTCAAGAAGGCTTCCTTCCTGGTAGGTGTGCTTAGGATTGTTGCTGTGGTGCAGTCCATTGCACATGAAATTTGAGGGTAAGTTGGCCCCATGCAATTAAAATTTCATTTTAAAGAGCCCATCCTGAGCCCAGAGATTGTGCAAATAGGCTCTCAGAGGAGCCAGCTCCATAATTCTCTCACCAGTAGGTAATATGATGTAATTAAAATTACATTTGTGATTTACAAATGAAGCCCTATCTTAGGAGCTGTCTAGCAGGTTTAATGTTACCCTGTGTGTACTCTTCCTCCAAACCATGAAAATGCTGGGACTGCAAAGCCTGATTGCTCTGGGGATGAATTGGAGTGGGAAGCGGGAGAGAGTTCAAACAAAGACAGCATCTGAACTCCTCTCTTCTGATCCCCAAAACAAGAAACTTGGGGAGGCACTATCAGAGATGTCCTAGTTTACTAGTCCTCCTCCTCCTCCGCATTTCATAGGTGATGGGGGTGTGAGATTGTGGGCTTCAGAGCTTCCACTGCATCACTGTATCAAGATAGCTCTGTCTGTCTCTGTCTGTCTGTCTGTCTGTCTGTCTGTCTGTCTGTCTGTCTGTCTCTCTCTCTCTCTCTCTCTCTCTCACACACACACACACACACACACACACACACAGACCAAACATGATTCCCCCTTCCCACAGGAGCTGAAAAGAATGCTCACCAGCCAGTTGTTGAATATGAATTCTCTTCATTCTACTCGGACAATGGACCAACATGCAGAAACTTATTTCTGCATTTCAGTTGCTACAGGGATGTTTCTGATATTTTCCTAATCAAAATCAGTGGAGGCTGGTGACTTTGAGTTCGGTAGGGCTGTGAATCCATTCTGGGTTTTAGTCAGAACTAGCCTGAATAAAGGAGCTATCCAAGGTGCTGAACCAAATCCATTCTGAGTTTAAGTCAGAACCAGCCTGCACTCTAAAGGAGGTATCTAAGGTGCAAAACATATTCCCAAAATAAGTACAGTACCTTGGATGGCTCATTTAAAGGTCTGGCTGGTTCCAACTGAAACCCAGAGTGAGATTCAGAGCCCCACTGAAATTAGTACCACCAGCTTCTGCTGACCAAAATATCTCCCCAGATTTGGGATTTTCCAAACATCCAAATTATCTGACTGAGTGGATTTGGAACTAGCTGTGTACTGCCTTGGGCTGGATCCCTGAATCTGAGCAGGGCGGGCCGATTTGGCCTGCTGGGCCCGAATCCAAGGTGGTACCAGGTCAGCTGAGGCATTCCATGCTGAAGCGGATCGGTGCTGAAGCGGATCAGTACTGAAGCCCTTGGGCTGCTACCTGTAAAGGAGTGAAAGGGAAAAACTTTTCTAAACTGCAGAGTTTCTGTTAGACATCCAATGTCCAGTCTCCACTTGCTCTCTTTCTCGATAGCAACCAAGAAGGAATAATTCTCACACACACGTTGAAGTCTTTCAAACAGTTTTTTAGTAGAAAAACACAGCACCTCTGATATAGCATTCCTCCTACACAACCCCAACACTGACAAACAGTTTTTACATATTTATACATTTTTACAGCCTCTTGCACACACATTGCATCAGCTAATCAAGCAATTAAGACTATCTTCACTCTTTATCTTTCTTAGTTTGGCTCCCTCTGCATGTCTGCAACACCTGCAGATGATGTCATTTTTTCTTTCCAGGCTCTTCTGGAGATTGTATTTTTTTCATCCCTGACACTCCCCCTGCCCATGTGTGTGACAACACTGGTGTGAGGCCAGCTGTGAGTCCATTGGACTCACTTCCCTACCCCACCCTGCCTTTCTCACCCTGCCCAGTCACCTCCCGTCATTGTCACTGCCAGGACTTACCTTGCCATTCGTATTCCTCCCTAAAAGCCGAGGTATGATTTAAAGATAATATCACGAGGCCACTCTTTTTTAAAATAGATCTATGGCCGCAAACTACGGCAGCCATAAAGGGCCATTTCCCCAAGTTTGCTACCATAGATCTATTCCAAAGCAAGTGAGTAGGAGGAGTGAGCAGGGAGTCAATGGACTCCCGGTTGGTCTTGCACCCAACTTTCCTGGAATGCAGGAAACCCACAAGGTCGACCCTCTTTGGAAGGGTGTGTGTGTGAATCTTCAGCTTTGGTGCCAAAGCACCCCAAGTCAAATCGGGACTGATTTGGAGGTTCCGAAATGGCCTTGAGGCGAGTTGGGGTGTGCTGTGCACAGCCCTGTTTAGAACCTCCACATTTTACTTACATTTGACCTCACTCTTATTCTCCACCACCACCTGTACTGATATGTATATAGCTGCCAACAGAGAATAACACTTTACACATGAACACTTAGGCCATGTGAAATGTGTAAGAGAGCAATCTCCCTTGATAGACACAGGACTCTGGGATAGGAGCCCTTCGCCTACCCTATACACTGCCGGCAAGAGCCTGGCAGGACAGGAGAAGGATGGAAGCAATTTTGCCTCCCATTCCTCCAGAAATAAAACCATAGTCAGCTCGGTGAGCCTATTTTTGTCCCTGGCCTCTCCCCCACCCCCCTCCTCACCCTACCTCACCCACCAGCATACCCCCTTTTCTCCCTCTCTGATTTCTTTGACCAGGGATAGTTGCAACAATAAAAACTTTCCGTGGCAGCTGGGAGAGGGTAGGGAAGGAAGATTCACAATTGGATCTCCTTTTACACGCCCATAGCTCTGTCTATGGCTATGGCCACGGCCATGGAAGAGGAGATCCGCAGCATCCTATGACACCCCAGTCACTGTCTAGAGATCATCGGATTGTTGTCTTAGTCTTTAAGGTGCTATAGGACAGTTTGTTGTTTTGAACTTAACAGTTGCATTTTTAATTTTTTTATTATTATTGTTTCTTAAAGAGTTGGAACTTGGGACACATATTTACTTGCTCGGTTGGACTGAACTCTATTCCAGCTATGATAATCTCCCCATATATTTTATTTTGTGCCAAATGAAAACAGGTTTCAAAGAACTGTATCTGGATATATATTGAGATCACACCAGATCTTTGTTATTCTCTTTTCCCCTGGAAAGGGGCAATGCGAAACCCCTAACTTGATTCAAAAGCTTACATCAGATATGAAATAACTAAAGTTTTAATTAAAGATACCATCTTTAGCTATTTTATGCCTCTCATTTAGATAGGCGTTCCTGTATAAATTTTGGTTGTTGTGAATACTTGATATTAAGTGATTGTTCCATTCTGTATGTGCAAAACAAACCCATTCCTTCTGTTCTTACATAAATAATGAAAACTAGTTAAATATTTTTATAAGTCCTAGGACTAAACTGTGCCAATCTTGCACAAAATAATGAATCTTACCCTATGTAAAATATATATCTTACCCAGTTTCTTCTTTTAAATATGCAATGTTTTTACAGTTCAGAGATGCAGTGTAAAATCAGAAGTAATACCATTTTAGCTAATATGCTTACAGTACTATAACATCAGTGCATGTGAATATTGTTTCATTTTGCAATGTGGGTATTATAGTAAGTGATTGAATCTCTTTATATGAATTTAAATCCACACAAGGCCTAGAGTTGCTCACTGAAAGGAAATTAATTCAATTTTATTTGTTATGCTTAGGGCAGATTATGTGTGCCATTTTTCCTCCACAGATGAATACAAGGGGTAATACATACAGGAAATGTTGCTTTGTGAGTCAGCTGAAATTTAAGAATCCAAATTGTGAATCTCTTCTCCGAAAGTTGTATGGACTTTTTATTCTATCCTAATATTGCACCCTGAACTTTCCTCCACATATGTAGAGAGAGAAAAACTGCATTGTAATCTGCCCTAGGCAGAAAAATAAGCAGTTTGTTTTCAAATATGTAGGATGAAGAGTGGAATTCCTATTTTTTTCCCAACTATGAAATTAATTTCTTAGTGACTACTTCCAGGTAACTGATGGTATCCTTATTACAGTATGTGGATAAATCAATGTGTTTGTTGTTGTTGTTGTTGTTGTTGTAAACAGTTTATTAGATTTTTATTTATTTTCCAAAAGAAACAGTAAACCCTTCTCTCCCCTGTCCCATTGTCTCCCCTTTAGATCCCCTTTTTTCATATTGTTCTGCATTTTAAAAGTAAAAGTTTTATGTATATAAGTAAAACCAGGAAGCAAAAAATATATAAATAATTGCATTGAAAAATAAAATAAATAAATAAACAAAATAAAAGGGTATTTATTTATACCCTTGCCCATGAAAATGTATATGGCAACAAATTACTAAAAAGAAAATAAATTACAATGAATATGGGGAAATTTTCCTGAATTATATGCAGAGTAATATAATTCACCAGAAAACCAGTGCAGATCAGCAAAGAGACGTGCATAACAAAAAGTTGGTTGAATCAACCACTTTGGGGATGTACTCATAATTCAATACAGCCAGAAATTAGTTAGTCTATACTAGTGGTGACTGAAATACTCCTACGCTGAGTTCCAGCCACTCCACTTCATTCATACACACAAACACACACCACTCAGAGTCAGTCAACATCTATGTCCATTGAGCATGATCATCCCCTTTTGCTGTTTTGGAATCCCTGCCTTAGGGATTTTCCCTAAAATTCTCCATTTTGCTGTCCCTGATTCATCACTTGCAGCTGGATCTGCTTCTTCACAGGCTATGGCTGGATCTTCCTTCTACCAAGTAGATCCCTCCTCCAGAGTAAGCCCCATGTGAAAGGTTCTTCTGGCAACCAGGTGGGCACTCTGACAACAACCCTGACCATCCCATCTGGTCCATTGTTACTGGTGCTCCAGAGAGCCATGAGATCAAGGAAGCAAGTCAGGAACCCCAGCTGGGTTTGGGACAGGATTGGAGGGGTTCTTTGACACCGCAGGTGAGGTATCCCTGCAACAGGCCTCCTGCCCCCAGTCTTCTGTGGGAGTGAGGTTTACTGAGGAATCTAACTCCTCCTCCTTCTCTGAAGAGGTCTCCCCTGGACTTAGGTTGGCTGGGATCCTTGCTTTCTCAATGTGTTCTAGAAATGCTGGATGCTAAAATGGCTCCCTGAATAGATGGAACAGACATTTAGACTTCCACAGTTTCTTTGCGCATGTGTTGTCCTCCTCCTCTCTGGTCTTGCATGTTGACCAGAATATACCCACTATTTGAACTGAGGTCCTTGATGGATCTGATCAGACTCATATAATTCCTCTTCAGGCAATCATAGTATGATAAACATGCAATGAGGGGAAGCACATTAGCCCTGCCCCCTCTTTCACCATCCTGTACAGATGGAGGGTGACTTTGTGTAAAGGAGCCCTCTATCCATGGGGTCTTTCCACATGATCCAGAACACTGATTTCTCCTTCTACCAAGACTTTCCCAATGGAAAGGGAAAGCGGAGGGAAGCCTGAACTGTTGGGTACCACTTGCTGAAGGTGTTCTGAAGGAAAGTCCAGGTGGAGGAGAACACATTTTGTAGGCTGGCAAGGTTCAGACATGGGCCACATCTCGCCGACTGGCTAGGGGTTGTCCACCACTCTCTTAAAGGGACAGACCCTTGGGCTTGGAGCCTGGCATTCCACTGCTTCTCTATCTCCTCGTCAGACATTCTGTCTGCAGTAGTGAACATATTTAGTACATGAATTTTTGGGAGGCAAGGATGCTGGCTCCTCATTGGGTTCTGACTCAGAGACTATAGTCCTTGAGGGTCTTGGCTTGTGGGCGTCCAATTCTGATGACCCCTGGTTGCTGGACCTGACCTCGGTTTCATGGCTCAGGTCTGGTGCTTCTGTGGCGCTGCTACTGACTCTGCTGGCCCCTCATCAGTGGTGAGTCAGTGCTCAAGTCACTGTTATTAGTCTGGATCATAAAACTTGTGATCCCATCAGTATTGGAAAGAGGGGAGACTCCAGCATGCAGCCAGGGTGGCCCCCAGTCTTTTGTCTAGTTCTCTCAAGTTTAACCCTCTAAGACATGCCCCAACCACTACTCCCAGTTCTTATGGAGTCATTACTCCCTGATTTTCTGTTGCTGCTACATGTCCTTGTGGCCACTATTGGGTCTTAAATGCTAGGTGCCACCACTGTCCTGTTCCTTGAATCTAGCTAGTGGCTTGGTGCTGGTGATGTGATGCAACCCCTTACATGGATGTGGGTGCAGCCCCTTCCCCAAACACTGACCATGCCAATAGTCATAGGCATCATGCAGTCAGTGGAGGCCTGCTTTTCTTGATTGCCCCCTTCAACCAAAGAAAGATGTAAATACTTCTTGAGATGTGGGCTGTTTGGGAAAGGCTGGGATATTTGTGATCAGATGCAACCTCTTGGAACTTGAATTGATCCAGTAAACCTAAATATAATAGTGAAAGCCTGAAAGAGCCTGAAATGTAAGCTTGCTATAATACATAATCAGGTAATTTGGAACTAAGAGCCAGTTGTCAAGCAATATATTTCACAAAGCTAATATTGTTAACATCTTAATTTTCCTTGTCTCCTGATTTGAATTGCAATTTCCTTTAAAATGAAATCCACTTATGAGAGGCCAAATGGTTTTATACCATAATATTGCTGTTGTGACTGCTTTTAGAGATGTCCCTGTTGTCTTTCTCTTTTACCCCTCTCCAGGGCACTTGCAGTAAATTGGTAATGCACATCCTTGTCTATAGATGCAATGTGCAAATGGCATGAACTCTATTACCTTTGTTGTAAAATGATTAGAAAAAAGCAGTGTGCAAAAAACAATTATCACCCTGGCTCTCATTAGAAATGGAGCCCTGAACAGATTGTTTATCATCTCTGCGAATGTGAATAATGCTGTACAGGCCTGTCAGAGGCTTAGAAGTAGTCTGAATCTTATGTGAAACTGGAAGTGTTGCTATGGAATCAAACCCAGATTGCTAAAGCCACAATAAAACGTGATTTCTAGATAACTGCAATATAAATGGGGAGGGGAGTGAGTAAACAAAATTTTGGCTTACCTCTTTCAGCATGGGGCTGCTATTATTTCTGCTGTTTCCACCTCCTGTAGCAATGATAATAAAAAGGTGGGTGTGCATTTTCATTAAAAACAAACAAACACCATAACTGCATTTGGAGCCATGATATGCCGGTATATGTTTGCATACAGCTCACTTAATACTTGACTGTGAGGGCTTTCTGAATTTTGTAAATGAGCAGCACAATCCTTTGCATGTTTACTCAAAGGGAAGTCTTTGTGTTCACTGGAGCTTACTCACCAGTAAGTGTATTTAGTATTGCACCCTCTGCTAAACACAGTTGCTACGGAGCAAGCCCAGTTTTAATACTGTGGCTCTGTTTGGATATAGTGGCCTAGTTCAGATATAACACTAAACAATGGTTTCTTTAGCTTCACTCCCATTTGTTTCTACAACCAAACCTGATGAGGCTCACTATCCATGGTTTGTTTGAAGCCAAGAAACCAGAATAATAAACCACAGATTGGCCCAGTTTGCATGTCACAACAACCCACAAATTGTGGGTTGTGAAAGAGGCAACATGTTGGTATAATTGCTCCTACTGCCAGCAGAAGCGACTAAACAGCATTTCATCCAAATCCAGCTCTCTGGCTTGCCTCTCTTCCTTCTCGGGAGAGAAACAAGTCAGAGGTCCAGGTTCAGATGCAATGTTAAACAACCCAAAGACAAAGGATCCTTGGGTTGTTTAGCTAATCCCACTTGCCAGGGGAGTGGTCAGGCAACATGCACCAAAGTGTTGTCTTTTTATGATGTATGAACCAGACCTTTGAGGTTGTTTTGTGAATCTCAGCTTGCACTAACTGTGGTTTATCATTATGTTCAATCCTGGTGCCTTGGCTTAATCCTAATTTGTTGCATAGCTCCATCCGCACTGCTTGCCTGTCTACAGAAATTCAAGGGAAGAGTGGTTTAAAAATAAAACCTCTCACATGGCTAAGAGATTCTCACTATCACTTTCACAGATATTGTCCAACCTCTTCACACTGCCTGGCAACAAGCTCCTTTCCCTACCCATCTCCTTGTTGATGAGCTCTCCTTCTCCAGCCTAGTTCCACAGCACTCTGGAAGATGGGATTAATGGGAGCCCAGGTGCATTTAGACATATCTAATGATGGATGGATGTTAGAAGCAAACGGTTGCTCTTAGGAAGTTATACAAACAGTTGAAATTGCTCACCTATAAAGCTTTTCTAATAAAGGGGGATGTGTATTTATTTATTTATTTATTTATTTATTTATTTATTTATTCAACTTATGTCCTGCCTATATACTGAATACCTTAGATGGTATTCTTTTTATTGAAAGAGTGAACACAGATGGAGTCAGATGGTTTGTGGAAGGAGTTGGAGTCTGGTTTGGCTCAGAGAACATTGAGTGTTGAATTCTGTTCAGATGTACTAGGAAGAGTTAGTGGTTGTGGAGAAGAATGGGTTGTTTGGAATGCCACATGAGGAGAGAATTCTTTCCTCACAGCTTTCATTTAGAGAGATGAGTGCTTATTCACAGCTCCAAAAGGATTGCCTGCAACAGCTACAGGGGAAGAGGCATCTGATTTTGCCGGGAGATATGATGGAAATATGTGGGTAAGCTGCCTTTGTATATTGTGTGGAAGGCTTGGATTACTAAAGCTGTGAGGAAGCAAGGGAGCTCACAGAGCCAATGCTGGATGGTTGAACATATGCAGTGACGATGGTTTACATAAACCTCCACTGCTGACTTGTCACCTTTGTGGGAAGCAAGAGCCAGCATAGGCTGCTACCAAATTGCATAAAATACTCAGGGGTGTGCAGGCCGAAGGTGGACAGGGAGACGTGTTTTTATTCGTGAGGGCTGGGAGGAAAGGGTGAACAAAGAGAACTAGCCTTAGTGGGGTTGGCTAGCAATGGAGGGGAAGGTGAGAAGCTTCAGAAATGTTTGTTGCTTGATGGGGTGGGGGATGCAGGGTGGCAAGAGCAGCTGAACATCTCTGTGTTCCTCACCCTGTTTCTGCTGTGGACCAATGGAAGGAGAGTTGGTGTCATAGTGGTGCCTCTCCAGACTTTGGACAGTGCAAAGGGCTTTGTGGCAGTTGCTGGGCATTGGCAGATGAGGCAGGAGGAAAACAAACCAACATTAGGCAAAACACACTGAATGTCTCTGAGCCAGATCTTGGCTTGTTCAACATACCGTGGTTAAAAAAAATATATGGCTAGGTGTAATATCCTGACTGGGCCATTGGGACTTACCTCAGAGTAAATAGGTATATGATTGCATTGTTTTTTTTAAAACGGAAAATATTTTTAACATTCCATATAATTATTATTAGTGAGCCAGGTTAGTCCTATGAACCTCGGAAAACTTGAGTTTATATCCCAGCTAAGTCATGGATGTATTGTAAGGCACTGATGGTGCTATAGAATACCCACTGATAATACAGATTGATAATGCTATATTATAATGAATAATACAGTTAATAATACTGGTTTTAGACAGTTCACATGCTTTCAGCTTCTCGCTTCCACATTTGTAAAATGGGAATATCCACTCCCTGATTGAAAGGGTTGTTGCAAAGGTAAAAGAAATAAGGTTTCCATAATGCTCTGCTCACTAAGTGTGCTAAGCAAAAAGAGTAATAAAATGGTAATAATTACATTTCATGGTGAGGAGTAATGGAAAGTGGCTTGTGAGATACTGGTTCTATTTTTGCTTTGTCCAGAAACAGACTACAGGCTGCTAATATGTCAATCTACTTAATGGGGCTTGTTTTCGAATCTTATTATGCCCATGCAAGGGATAGCGGCATTGTTATTGCTTCATTAGTCTGGTTCTAGGAGTTATATCTCCTCGAGCAATTCGCAACATCCTCTTCCTAGTTCTGTCATTTTTAATCAGTTCAGAATATGCTCTGTAGACACAGTTCCACTATGTCCTTCCATGTGAATTTCAGGGCATGAGCCAACAGAGTTAATAATCCCTATTAAGATATTGAACCTGGCTGACAAGCGAGAGAATCAAGGCCATCACATTCATTCACAGTCTGTCTATTAATTGTGCATAAGCTTGTCATCTTCTTAGTCCAAGGCTTCAATCCTGTTCACACTTTCCTGGGAGTAAGCCCCATTGAATGGGGCCTCCTTTTGAGTCACTATGTACAGGGTTGCACTGCAGGTGTTCTCTTTTTTTAATTTGAAACTAGCACACAGAACTCAGCTTCACACAGGTTGAAATAGCCCTTAGTTTGATACAGCGAAGCCTTCAAGCAGTGTTTTCACCTGGCAGAGTTGGACATATTGGCCCACTCCATCTGAGTGAAGCCACACCAACTGGCTCCCTTAAGCATGGCCCCTTCCAGGATGCACTCCTATAGCCCCCTGAAGGAGGGATTTGCCCATTGCATTCTAGATATGAGAATGTTGTTTCTGTTTGCAAATCATGCGAACGTGCCCCATTCCCAAACATGAATAGGAATACTTGTTTTCAAGAAATGTCTGCAAATTCCTAAATTTGTGATCATATTTGAAAAATCAGGTTTTTTTTTTTTATAAAAAATGCACTTTGAAATGCACATATATATTTTTTTTAAAAAGCATTTTCCTGCTTCAGTCAATGTGGGGAATGCACACATTGAATAAGATGAAAAACAGGACAAAAATGAAAATAGAAGTGCATTGAAATGAGCTGCTGAGTGTTTTGGGGGAAATTTTGCTGATTCTCCCATCCCTACTCCATTCCCCGGAGGATAGGCTACCCCACAGCAGTGCGGAGGAGCAGGCATATTACTTTATCCCTTGGCCTACTAATCTCCTCTGGCTTCATACTATGGATTGCAAAATCATGTGCTAGTTAGGGAAGTCCTACCCCTAGTGGCTGAAGATATTACTGCAGGCTTCATGGACACATCCTCTTTTGTTATTATACATATGAGCCTATAAACCCTTTTTATTAGCTACTTTTTCTCATAGTTGAAATGTTGAGTCATATTTAATTTTCCTAGTATGATCTTCTCTTAGTAATACTGCTGTGAAGGGTAAAATGAGCTCTGTTTGAATTTGGTTTTGTATGTATGTGTTTTTCTTAATAGTGGCTAGCATTCAGAAGCTTCCTGCTGCATCAGTTCTAACGGACATCAATTTCCCCATGAAAGGAAGGAAAGGGATGGTCGACTGGGCACGGAACTCAGAAGACAGGGTTGTCATTCCCAAAGATATCTTCACCCCTATGTCAACAGGTAAAAACTAAAAAGCATCCCATCCTTATTAGGGCACTCACACAAGTCACAATGGAATGTATGGAAACAGTGACTTGTATGACTATAAGTCTGTTTTATCAGCATTTTGGATCACTGAAAATCCAAGTTTAGAGTGGCTTCTTCCATACAAACTAATTTTGTCAAGCGGAAGAGGTGGTTGTTGAGAAGAAACCATAATGATTTCCATCTGCAGCCAAATTTCTCTCATTATAACATAACAGGACTCTGTCAGGCTCTCCAGTCTGGTATGCACAGCTTCTGGGTTTGCTCCAGGGGGTGGGACCTGGCATCCAAGCCTCCCCCCCCCCCGCCAGAGGAATCCTCGTGGAGAAAATCCATGCTGTCATCTTCATGGTCACAGATGTCATTCAGTCCACGGAAAGCCTGGTGGGAGCAAGGGGGCAATCCAGTGCCCAATTACAAAAAGGAAAAGTGACGAGAGAGGTGTAACTGCTACCTTCACATTGTCTCCTAGTATAGTTCCTACAGCTTTTAAGGTGCATTCATCATTCCAAGGGGACCAAAATGATGTTAGGAATAAAAGTGAAACCAGCGCAGCAGCAGGAGTCAAGGGCACCTGCGTTTTTGTGCATGCACCACGAACAACTTCAGGAGATAGGAACTGCATTGCAGCTATATAATCTGTGGACATCTTCACACAGTCTAGAAAAAAAACCCATTTCTTCACGAAGCACAACTCTTCACAAAACACAACTCTGCATGTGAAGAGGGATTGCCATAGAGCTCAATTCCTCCTCCCTCCCAACTCCTGGGTGATCCTCGGGCTAGGTGGGCTTCAATCAGAACCAACCAGAACTGTCAAGGAGTTATCCTAAGAACTGAACCTATATTAGGGATATGGTTCAGCATGTTGGATAGCTCTTTGACAGTTCTGGCTGGTTTTGACTGAAACCCAGAATGGATTCTTAGCCCCACTGAAATCGGAACCACCAGCCTCCACTGGATCTGGACTACCTGATGCACCCATGCTTGGGGGCCAGCTGGGAGAAGGAAAGGAGGGGAGAGGGCTCTTATAGTCCTATAGTTCTGCCCTCTCCAAATGTGAATGGATCATGCCCTATATTGTTGGGTTTTTTAGGGGCATACACCTAAAGAAGTAAAGTGTGGATTTCACACTGTACACTCTCTGGCAAACCTGGGTTTCCTCTTTCACAATGTGTGAAGCAGCATTACAACAACTCCTGAGTTAGTGTAGAGGCTTGTTACTCAAGTGACTTTCTCGAAGGCCAAACACATTGGTTTGTGATCCCAGAATTAGACAACTGGAATGCCAAATTGCTGTAATGGAGAGTCTTCCCTCTTCAGTGTTAAATTGGGGCACCGTGAAGGGAGGCCTCTAAAAATAACTCCCCTGGATCTTTCATAGTCAAGGCAAAACATATCACGAAATGCTGGCACAGTTTAGCAGCGAATGATGAATCTCACAACAGCCAGTCTTCTGAGCACTCTAAATCTTGTGAGATGTTCCAATTGTATAGAGCTTTTTTCCCTTCTGCTCTGCCTTAATATATCATATTACATTTTTATGACAGAATGTGGGGAAATATATTTCATGTTGCAATGATGATTTCTTTAAAGATAAAATTTCTTCCATGATGATAAATACCATTCCACGTACTGTGTGCTGACTGAGTTAGAATGGCTTGTAAAGGCAGCACATTTAATGCATATGTTGTCTTCTTTCTCTCTCTTACCCTCCCCTTTTCATTTTCAGAACTAGATGAATCCACCGTATTTGTGCTCGGAGCTGTACTATACAAAAATCTAGAACTTATTTTGCCCACCTTAAGGTAAGTGATGACACTGGGAGACAGTGTGATCCATATTACTTCATGAATTTGCCTCTAGGCTGTTTTGAAATGAACATGGATAGCAATCATTATGCATTTTATGCAATCTTAAAGTTCTGCCTAGAGCCTGGATGTCCCACTTGCATTTCCTGCCCCCCCACCTGCCCACCACAGCTCCACTGCCCCTCTTCACTAAAAGAACTCTATCCTGCTTGCCTCTCCACTCCTCTTTGGGATCAGCACCAGTCTGAGGTGAGTGGGCAAGAGAGAGTCAGAGAAAGGTGGGGTGAAAGAAAGAGGGTGAGACCAGAGATACTGAAGCATCTAGGGAAGTGGGTTGGGAGGGGAGAGGACAAGGGAGTCTATGTGGGAGCAGCTGTAGAAGGCAGTAGCAGATGATGGGAGGGAGGCATTCCTCAGGTGCTGAGCAACATTACCTTTTTGGCCCATAAATGGGTAATGAGAAAGGAGCCAGACAAGAATAGTTAAGATGGGAAGGGATGGGGGAGGGATGGGGGAGGGAGGGAGGGAGAGAGAGAGAAAGTGTGTGTGTTTGTGTGTGTAAGGGAGAGGGTGAGGGTGAGTGATAATGAAAGAATTAGACAAACAGATGTATCAGCCCAGATGCTTGAGATATGTGTAAACTAGTCAGATGAAAAAATACACTTTGGTCAGTGTTCTAATTTTAATCAGTCCCAGACAGTCAGTGGCATGGGCTGGTTGTGGTTATTTAGTGGTGAAGGAATGCCACTGTGCTTACACTGTTCTTGGCACTACTGAGTTAACTGACTTAGCAAATTAACTGGCTCCGGACTGGAAGGTTTTATAGTATTCCCCCACACCCATCCTTCTGAAGTCGGCAATCCCGCATAAGCTGTCCTTGTTTTGTTTTGTTTTGTTTTGTTTTTTCCCTGATAAACCACAAAAGTGATCCTTGTTTGAATAAACACTTTATTCATCCTGCACACGTGTTGCAATTCTGCTCAGGGTGGCATCTATGTAAATTCCACTGTTTTCCATCTAACTTCCGCTAGCTGTAACCTCAGTATAAAATAAGTCATAGCTGAAAATGAAGCATTAGCCTCATCAGTAGGTAAGCTGATGAGGAGTTGTAAAATTATATTCAGGCTATAGGTGTGTAGACTTGGAACATTTTGCCATCGATGCAACATGAGCACTTCAACAAGGCACCGGTTCACATGATCAAGTCATGGTGGGGTGTGGGCACATGTATGTGGCCATTCTGAATATTCAAGCCATGGCTGGTCGTGTGGTCCAAATCCTGGCAGCTGGATTTGTGTGAGGGTTAAATAGCCCAGGGCAAGTTCCAAAGTTATGCAAAGGTTGTTTTATGCTTGCACAATCCTGCCACCCAGGTTCAGATGACACAACAAGCTGTGGCTGTGGCTTTAATATACAAAAACTTCCTGGCACATGCGGCAAAAAAGCCATGTAGGCAAGGCAGCAATGATCATGTCAACCATGTTAATGGCTACTTCTATACAAGGATAGTAAGAGGAAATGGTGAAGATCTTTTACTGGATGAAATATCTTCATGCATCTCAACTCAGTTGATCTATCCACTATGAAGGCTATTGAATTTCCTAAGCATATGGGGGAGTATATCTCCATGAGCAGCAGCATTCCTCCCTGATGTATTGCTGTATGGCCCAGCTGGCAGGTGTCCAGGCACCAGGCGCTCACAGCTGTGGAACCCCAACAGAGAGCTTGGGAGGATATTCTTTATCAGATGTCATTCCCCATCTTAGGAGGAAGCAAGAAATCAATTTTCCCAACCCCTATTGTGGGGTGTGAACATGAAGTAGAAGCCGAGTAGAGTAAGGAGCAAGGCAGTACCCGTGAAGTCCTGTAGGCTGTTTTCTTCTCTGTCTGTTTCCTCCGGTGAAGGTAGGGGATGAGATGCTCCATACCCTGGGAAAGGGAGTAAGAATGGAATGGGAAGAAAGGAGTGTTTCATCCTTCCCTGGCCACCAAATCTCTCTCTGCTACATCCCTGGTTTCTTGAGCATTTTGTCCCCTGCTTTTCCCCTGATCAGGCTTTGAGGCCTGCAAGGGAAAGGAGGGCTTGTGGGGAAAATCAGTGGGGAAGGAAGATTTGATTTAGGGGGAAATGTGCTTGCTGAGGTAAAATAGCTCCATGCCAAGCCAAACTATTTCAGGTCCATAGGGCATGGTGTGCAGGTACATGATATAGCAGCCTTTCTGAACTAAGCAGGCCTGGTTCTGGTCGGTTCTTGGATGGGTGATCACCTGGGAATCCCATGTATACCACCTTGAGTTTCCTGAGAGGATAAATGTGGAATAGAAATGGAATAAATAGAATAAAAAATAAATATTTTTTTCATATGGGCTTAGTTTCTAATTTTTTGCTTTGTAAATGAAAGGAGTTTACATTCATGGAAGGGGAATTGGGCTCATGGAAGGCCCCTTCTCCATGAGGGCAGCTGTCGTTCTATCTGGTGTCAACCTCATTGCCTTTTAGGCAACATGCAAAATTATTATTATTATTATTATTATTATTCAACCAGGCATTTTAAAACACTTAAACATTGTGACTATTTTAAACTCTCTGACATTTAATTGTGTTTTTTATCAGATGATGATGATGATGATGATGATGATGATGATGATTATGGTCCTTTGTATTGCTATTATTTTTATTTCATGGTTGTCATTTTTTGTAAACCATCTTGAAAACCTTTGATTCATGGTAATCTAGAAATGCTTCAAGTATAAATAGGCAAATATTGAAATATTTCATTAGCACAACTCCTTTCACCGGCATAATTGCATTTAGAAATTGGATTAGACTTCCCTGTATTTCATACTTGAAATTAATATCACATGCCGCCTTTATTTAGCTCTCACTCTGACATAACCTCTACCCTTCATCTCCCTTACTTGGGAAAAGCTTTCACTGAGTGTAATTGATGGTTTCCCTGCATAAACAACCATGGAATTAGATGCTATCATGCACTTCCCTGTCTGGACAGCCAAGGGTCCTTCATCAACACCTCTGTGTATTTCCTTTCAAAAAGACAAATTTAGATGACTCCTGAAAATATTGAAGCATGGCATAATTTGTACCTACCAATGCATCACTGAACCCACAGGTTCTCTTTTTGCAATCAGTGTAGGCTTGTTTCCTGTTTAACATAAGTTTGATGCCAGAAGTGTCTTGAGGCATTTCGCAAACTCATAAACAATAAGTGGAGGCTCATTAAACAGAAACTCTTCCAGAATAACTAAAATGTCAGTCTTTATTTCAAAACAGACCGAAACTCTGCAGGACTGGGATTGTACATTGAGTACTTTGATAAAAGGGCTAGATTCGTAAGGATGTGAGATCCAAAGCGGCCTCAGCTAGAAAGCATTACTCAGTCATGAGGTTTGACATGGCACATAAACAGCCAAGCCGCTCATTTATGAAAACGGAACAAAACTAATGGAAACTTCAAAGACTAATCAGACCATTTTATGTCCCCCATGGTATATAAGAAGAAATCTGTGTGCGTTGTCATCCAATCTGCTTTTGCACTCTGCTATTTATGGCATGCTTTTGAGTCACTTTCCAAGGCACTTTCTACACAACGTGTAGAGATTTAGGCAGGATCTACACTACTGCTTTAAAATGTTTTATATCAGTAGTGACAACTGTCCGGGCCCAGGACACACTCCATATACAGTTTTCAAAGCATTTTCAAAGTGTCATATCCTGCTTGGCCTTAGATGCAATAATGCCTAATAATACTAATGGTTGTTTCATGACTGTCTCTATGTACGGCATTGAAAATGTGCCTTTTATCATTAAGAATGTCTTACTGCCGATGTTTATTTGACTTTCTGGGGCATTAATTTATAGCGTTATTGAGAAGAGAGGAAAGTTTATATCCATTGATTCAGCAGGACAAAAAAAATATACTGTCATCTTTGCAAAGTGTTTACTGAATGGGGAAAGTCTTGAGGATGCAGCACTATGTGAGACATAGCACACTGGCACACGCACAGAGTCACGAGATTTGGAGTTACTCTGTCTATTTTGATGCTATTGGAAACTGAAATATTATTTTAGCATAACTTTTTTTACATTTCCCTCTCCTTTTCTCTGCATTTTAAAATCTGGTTTCCCCTGCGACTCCTTATTTAATCTCGGACACAACAAATAGAATTTATCCCAGCTGTGGAGGGAACCAATAAATATTTGCTATCAAACTTGTTTTCTGGGGAGGGGGATACTGCCACTTCCTGTCTTCTGCTCTGTGTGTGTGTGTGTGTGTGTGTGTTTTAAAGTTTAGTAAAATACAGTGCATGTTTCACTGAAAGACTAAGAGATACAACGTAAAAAACCCAATAGTATAGGGATCTTCGATTTTACATACGAAAAGCCCTGGTGGATCAGACCAAAGTTTTATAGTCCAGCAACCTATTCCCCACAGTGGCTAGACAGGTGCTTCTGAGAAAGCCACAAGGAGCACATGAAGGCTATAGCCATCCTCCTCCATTGCCATCCCTTGCTATTGTGCCCCCTCCCCACAAGAATTAGTATTAGTTGGAACACTGCTTCTGAACATGATCTGTATGATGATATGGAATGTTTCATTGCAACTTCATCACAATGCATTTCAGTTTTGTAGGAAACACGGTGATGGGTTCTAAAATAACCAGCACAGGAAAGTAGACGTAAGAGCACTTCAGGTAGGAATTTGGAAATGTCAGGTGTGCTGCCTATATGAGTACCCCTGAAAGCTGCAATCCAATCTTCATGTTGATTGCCACTAGTCTAAATAGATCAATAGTAGCAGCACAAAAAGAATAATGGGACTGCCAAATGCCTGCACTAGCTCTGTTCTACTTCACTTCCTACTCTGGTTGTAAAAAAAACCCTACAAGGTCACCATTTAGGGAAGACAGGGACCTCCCAACTTATTTCAGACCATATGCAATCATTCCTGAAGAATGCCTATATTTATAGCCAAATCATTGGTTCACTGGTATGGATTTCATATGTATGAGACATCCAAAATTAAGGCTTAGGGGTTTTCCTCCACATCCATTCTGCTTCTTTGCTCTTCCTCTAGCTCATTCTGACCTACATCCCACTGCTCCTGAATTCTGGTTCAACTAGGAAAATTTCTCAAATTGCTTGCAGAATTCGACAGATGTTCCTTCAGTTTGTTTTTAATTCCCCCCCACTCTGCCACAGTACTGATGCTCACATATACATTGATACAACACTGCGGTTTAAAACACATATACATAGATAAAACATTGTAGAACACTCTACTAGAGGAAGGGAGAAGATTATTTTGGATTCTTCATTCTCCCCCCTGCAGCCATTCTGTGTCCACTCAAAACCTACTCCAGAGGGTGGGAGACCCTCCAAAACAGTGTGAGAAAAGGAAAATCAGTGAAAATCGTTTTCCTTCAGTGAGAGCTTCTGATGGACCTCTATCCCTTCTGCGAGTGGGAGAAGCCTTTCATCAGCCTTTCAGTCGTACAGATGATTGCATTAGATTCCTTTATATGTGGTGTTTTACTGATGCACGTGTATGGACCTATGCATCGGTAAAATAACACCCCAAAAATCTTGATAGAACTGTGTACATAACCACATGATGTTTGGTTGTTGTTGCTGCTGCACTCTTGCCACAGCTCTTGGTCAGCAGTAAAATACAGCACAAAAAGAATCCTGATGCAGTGATGCATAGGATTACATCAAGATACTTTTTTGCATTGCTAATCAATGCACATGGGTGCATTGGTAATGTAGAAGGAGAGAGAAAAACAAATAACATATATCGAAGATACTGAAAGCTACAGCCAACAGCATATTATTATTATTATTAATAATAATAATAATAATATTTCTGTATCTCCCCGTGGCTGAAGCTCTCTGGGCGGTTTACAAAACATTCAAACATTCAAACATTAAAAATTGATGTACGGAATTTAAAACCATAAAAACGTAGAACAGGCAGCATACAAAAACAACATACATTTAAAAACAACTTTGAGCTCTCAGCCAAACCTAAAGATTTACCTAGGATATGCATGGTGCTTTGAACAGTGTTTGAAGTAAATAATGAAACAATGGCAAATTCCTAATACAAAAATCAGGTAAAGCAGAACGCCAACGTCAAGTGAGAAATTTGGATGAGAGAATTTTTAAAAATACATATTTTGGTTTGTTTAATTTTTTTTGGCAGATGAATCTTAAAAATATCCAAGACCAGACCTTCCAAACTTTCCCCTCTCACTACTGAAACCTCATTAATGACCTCCCATTCCCAACCATTGCCTGAAATGATACCCCAGACTAACTGCTACCTCAGAGCCCCCCTGGGCATAAAGTGTAGAAAGCAATAAAAGGGATAAAATGTGAGGCAAAATAATAGCTTTAAAATAGCTTATTATAGCCACTATCCTCAAATACTTTCTACACAAAAGTACCTCTAACATAAATGGGCCAGCTCTGGTATTAGTGGTTTGATGATTGTCGCCTAAGGGACCAATCCAAGGACCAAAAATCTGATAATATTAACTTCCCCAATGTTACCAGTGAGCATTAGGTCAAGCCCTGACCTTTCAATTATGAATCCCAGAGGAAACCAATGGTACCGCACCGATGTAAGTCATTTGTGAATTGACCCCTTAGATATTTTTCGAACAAAGCAGTTGCTCATTCATATATGAAACAAAATGATGTTTAAGTCTCTTAGGTTATATATCAGAAAAATTGATTCTGAGGAAACTCTCATTGCTTTCATCCATCTTAACTTTTTCAGTTAGCAGTCAGCAAAACAGCCATGCCAGAACTTCGCAAGAAATATATTTTGTTTTGTGTAAAACAGGCCTATGTGGTTCACCTTGAGATAAATGAATGTATAGCCTTTTAAAGGTTTGCCTGAAGATTTGTGTTGTCAATCTGTCTTTTTAATCAATGAATCATACTTAAGGAATGGCACTTGGAAGAGTACAGTGGCTCTCTTTAATTCTTAGCATGTCTGATAACAGGGGCAATTGCATTTACAATAAATCATGTGTGGTGGAAGTGTTGGGGAGGGGGAGAGAGAGTTAATTTAAATTCCTGTCTAGCTAGGCATCTTTTCAAAATATCCATACTATTTCTCTCTGTTTGATTCCATCAAATAATGCTTTTAATGACTATTGTGTTTTTAACTGTTCTTTTTCAGAAATTACACCATTGTCAATTCCAAAATCATTGTGGTCACCATAAGGCCTGAGCCCAAAACATCTGATTCATTTTTAGAGATAGAGTTAGCTCATTTGGCGAATGTAAGTATTGACATGATACACGTTCATTGTTATTATTCGTCTCATTATCTGGAGATCTAAAAATCTATATGTTTTAAGAACTGGTTTGTCATCAAAACAATTTTCACAGCCTTCTCCAGATAAATTATTTATTAATTCATTTGCTTTACTTGCTTTTCTCTGATATAGGCTTGGGGTTGTTGTTTTTAGATCCATGGGGAAATCAATATTAACTTTACCCCTTACATTGCATTTTATGGTACAAAACCACATCCATTATATGAAGATCATGGCTGCCCAAGTTAGCACATTTTCAATCAATCACAAGTGAACAGAATGGCTTTATTTGAACGTTAGATTTTCCTAGTCTAACTTGCATTTTTAAATCTTACTAACATTTTTATGTATTTTTAATTGCAAGATTCTTACATGATTTGATGAGTCTTTGGCCTCAGCTATAATACAAGATGGATACTGAGTAGCTGAGCAGTAGAACACATGATTTGCATGCAGAAGATCCCAGGTTCAATCCCCAGCATCTTCAGGCAGAGCTAGGAATGAATCCTGCCTGAAACCATGGGGAGCTGCTGCCAGTCAGTGTCAACAATACTGGGATAGTTGGACCAAAGGTCTGACACAATATAAGGCAGTTTCCCATGTTCCTTAGACGATTCCTATGTCCATATAAAGTGTATCATATGGCTTTATGATATGGTGAGGATTACTATTTTTGTATTCATTTTAGCTGGTATATGGAATGACTGGAATTGGCACAGCAATCAAATTCCCAAGGTAGACAAGCTGGTGCATGTCCCTTTTCCACCACATATATCATGTGACGTGTTTTAAAGGCTGTCCATGCAGAGGCCTCTCGTCATGTAAACTTGATACAAACAATATTTTCCTCACACCTTTTTCTTGTTTGAGGGAGATGAATCCTGTGAATCGGGCCTTGTTGCATGTAGGCCTCGACACAAATACCCATGTCACATGTGACAGCAGGTGGGAATGGGTGTGGCCCCGCTCACCACCTTTTCCATGGGAATTGGATCACTACCTGAGAAGTACCTAAATTATACCCATATATTATATTTATGCTGGAAGTTTCCTCAAGTTTAAAATGCACAACGTATGCAACATATATATGAATGTAATGTAGGCACTTATCAGGTAGTGATCCAATTCTAATGCAGAGTCTAAATTTGGTGACAGGGGCAAAGAACCTGAAACCCTTTGCTATATGCAGACAAATTCTTCCTCATGCTCAAAAGCAGCATGTTGAAACTGTGGCTTCTGCAGATGTCTCACACCCCCAAAGACTTCTAGTAAAGTCTTCACTAAAGAATAAGGTCTTCAGGGTGGAGCATCAGGATTTGAGTTGTTATTGGAGTCCATTAGCAGTTATTTATGGTTGCCTCACCTATAATTTTCATGGAAGATTCTGTATAGGGATTAAAGTGAAAATTGACTGGAGCAGATGTATTCACTGCATAAAATGGCAGCTTCCACACACTGCTCAGTTGTGGTTTTCCAGCTTGTTCTCCCACAGCAAAGAATGAAAGAAAAGAGTAGAGAAAACGATAGGTGGTTGGGGAAAGGGGGTATGGGCTGCTGTAGAAACCTCGAGGGCTGGATTAGGACTCCTGGAGTGCCAGATTTGGCCCCTGTGCTTGAGGTTTGACACCCCTGTTATATGTTAGGTAGACAATGAGGCCTAGGAAGCTACACTCTGAATTCCAAAATGCCATTTATCTCAATGAAGTATTGAGGGAACTCTGTTCATGGAAATCTATAAATTGTATCCATTTTAGTTCCGGTCTTATTACTGATACTAACCACCTCAGATGACTGCCGGAGAGTGATTAGGTTGAGGCGGAGAGGAGCTCTCTGGTGGAAAAGCATCCCATATACCGCAGAAGCTGCAGTTATGCCAAAGGAAAGCTCCATAGCATACATCTGCCACTTTTGGTGTTTCTGCTGGTAGTAGGTAGCTCTAGACCCTGAAATAGGATGGAGGCAGGGGTGGGGCAGAGAAGGGATGGGATGGGATGGAGGCAACCTTTGATCTGTTCATGCCAAAGCCCTTTCAACCACCAAGAGTCTCCTGGTTGGCCTCCACCTCAGCCTGAAGCTGGTGTAACTAATTTCCTGCCCATTTGAAGCAATGGAAGGGTAAACTGCATGACCAGAAAGACAGACAGACAGACAATTCTTGCTCTCTAAGACTAGCACACACCTCTCACTCCAGCTGGCATGCACAGGCAGGGCTTTGGAAGTGCTCATTTAGGATTACACAGTAAAAGCACAATCCAATCACCATGAAGCAGTTTGGATAGGTTTCAATGGAAGAAATGTAAGCACATGCGTAACTTTCTCACTGAAGTCAATGAAACTTAAAAAGTCCTTAACTTTTGCTGGGTGTGCCCTGATACCTATTAGTGGATCATATCTCTGTAATGTAAGAGGTTTAATTGCAAGGAAACAAGAGTGGAAAAAGGTGGGGAGAGGGTGTAATGATTTTGGCCATCGTGTTGAGTTTAGAAGAAAGAAATAATCCAAACAGTGTCACTAAACTGTCTGTCAATGTTGGAGTCAACAGATAAGTAACTTTAAAAAATGGCACAATAGCATCAAAGCCATGGGAAGGTTAAACAAACGTCTTTGAGAGTCATTTTTGGGAGTGTTTTTTCAGCTTGTTTATTTTATTGTTCTTTTCAGTAATCTACTGACATAGCGTTTGCTTCTTTGCCAGTTCTTTAAAATGTTTATTGGCTTGATCCTGGCAGCAAAAGATGCAGGGCATTGATTGTCATTTGGCTTTGTCCACACCTTTCTATAACAGGATATTCAAGACTACCCCATTAGCACAAGGCCAGGAAGTGCTGACAAGGCTGAAAAGCAAATGCCTTGTCAATATCCTCCTGGAAGGGGTGCTGTTTTTTTTTCTCTTTCCAATACAGAATCTCCATTTTCTGCCCATGGCCAGTCTGATTTTGTATTCAAGCCCATGAGTAGAAGAGGGGGTTGAAGTCTTCCTATAGGCAAAGTCAAGCCATGCGGAAACCATTGGCTAGTATCTTTCAGATTCTATGTAATCAACACAGCCTTTCATGGAGGCTTGAGTTAATTGCTTTGACACTAATGGAGTAGAACAACCTCCCCCAACCTGGTGCCTTCTGAATGTTTCAGACTATAACGCCCAGGATTCCTGACAATTGGCCATGGGAGTTGTGGTCCAAAACATCTGGAGGGCACCAGCTTGGAATGAAACTTCATATATGATTGAACTCTTTAAAATCTGGGCAAAAGGGCTTGTTACAAGTAACACTAGAACACTATTGAAATGTTCCACATTTGTAATTTGCTCTCTGTGGACCAGTTCATATGTTACCTGAGCACCATAGTTGCTGCTGCCTTATGGCTCCATCCCACACTTCACAGTAAGTTATTAAGTAGAGAAAGCATATAACAGAGGTGGATCAGAACTTGCCATCCCTGTGAAATGTGTGATACTGGAAATTGCCAACTTTTCCCTCCGCTTTAGCAAGCACTAATGGCATTGCACAAGGGCATTGCACAAGGGCCGGTTTATACTAGCACAACATCATTACAGTTGGTGCCACACCATCATTGCATACCACACTTCGCTTCACTTAGAGAACCCCCTTACACTTACAGTGTCACAATGTAAGTGATAGGAATGGGGCATACCAACAGAACAACATCACCAATAGAGATGCAAGTATTTTCCCCATTCCTATATTGTTCTTCTGTTTCACTCTGCCTTGCATTCCACTCCTCCTAAATAATGGTGTGGCCATGGGAATTTTCAAAAGTAACTCTAGAAATGGAGTACGCAGTTTGCCAGTTCCTTCAGTCCATTTTCATCTTTGTGAAACAGACGTGCTATACAATAACTAGGAGAAAGGCAAGGCAAGAGAGAGAAAGACAGAGAGAGAGCACAAGGAAACCTGCAGAAAAAGACCAGAAACCTCCAAACTTCAATACAAACTCCAATAATATCTCTTCCAGCTCCACACCACACTCCTTCCATTACAACTCACTAAACCCCACAGAGAGCCAAAAGGGAAAGAATGAGAATATATACTGGGTTTTAAGCCCTCCTCCATCATTGCGATTGGAGGCTGCAGGAAGTCTTTAACAGGATTGGGTGATACATTGATGTAGTGTAAAGCACAATTGGTGGATCAAGCTGTCAAACACACACACACACACACACACAGCCTCCCCCCTTTATGGAAGTTTAAAATAATAAATGACTCATTGCCACTAAAGTCTTGCACCAATTTCTCTATAATTTTCCACACATGAGTAGACATAAATAATTTCCCATGTCAGGGAGTTTCAACTTTTTACCTCTTAAAACAAAAAAGTTACACAGCATATTCTTTCTTTGCTGTAAGTCCAATGTAAAACGGCATAATAAACCAAGCTTTGCCACTAAAGTCTTGCACCAATTTCTCGATAATTTTCCACACAGGAATAGACATAAATAATCTCCCATGTCAGCGAGTTTCAACTTTCTACCTCTTAAAACAAAAAAGTTACCGCATATTACTTTTTCTAAGTTCACAGTCAGTTTAAAACACCATAAAATGGAGGTCCGATTCTCCAATTTTTTCCGATCTGGATCAGGTCCCTTCAGATCGGATCGGATCGGATGGCTCACCGGATTGCATTGTTTTTATCCGATTTTTGGGCCGATCGGATCCGGATCGTGGATCGAATCCAATCCGATGCACATCCCTAGTGTGCACTGGTATTATACTATGGGGCAAGGGGGACAAACATGAAGCTATCATGCATACGATCATATCAAGAGTTCTTGTTTGCAATGTAGATTGATGATGTAGAAAGAGAGGCAGATACAAATGAACTGTAGGAAATAAATCATGTACATACGCAATGTATTGTACCAAATTTGGACATTAAAAAATAGACCCATGGAGAATTCCTAATACATCAGCTCCATTTCAGAAACAAGTCCAGATAATTTGAAACTCCAAAGTTTAGAGAGAACTTCAGATGATGGGAATTTTAGAAGCACTCCAGAGATTTGCAGATAACACAATTATAGTGAAATTGCACTCCAATACAACTGATCGTGTAAACGTTTTGGATTGAGATCATGCTTTGTCTTTATGAAATAGAGTTTTGTTTTTGTTGGAGTAAAAGAGAGAGATTAAAAGCAGTGTTGAAAATGCCATTGCTAATTAATCAGTATCTTTTTCTCCCATCTTGCTTGCTTAATGATTTCCTCTTTTTCTTTTTCAATAATTTACCTGAATTTAAGACTAGATAGTAATTTTTGTAATTAAAATGTCTTTGTTCAGCACAGTTTGTCTTTGAACTTTGTGCTTTATTTAATAAGGTGAAGATAATTTTGCTTCAGCTGTAGACCTGGAATGTTCTACATTAATGGCTCACAAGGCACTCGTGTTCATGCTACCAATTAAACAGGCTAATTATTTAATTAAATTACTGAGCAAGAAATAAAATCCTGAACTTCTATTCAATTTCTCTTTTCTCATGTTACATGCATAACAGTTTGCCATGATATGTGATTCGTTAAATCATTCCTTTATTGTTTAATTTGACTGATAAGATCAGATGAATGTAAGAGGTCTAAGAACATTGGGTTGTTTTAAAAAAAGCCATAGTGAGAATTGTGTTTAACAGGAATAAATATTATCTGAGCCAAGGGATAACAGTATGGAAGAACACTAGTCATAATATAACTGTCGTGACTCTACAACTTCTGACGACCATTGAAGACAGTAAAGAGACCTTTTAGGAAAAGACAATCCTTTATTTTACGAATGATCCCTTCTCTCCCTTTGCAAGGAGGATAAAAACTTAGAAAGCGTTTTGCCCGAAGGCGTAATTAGCTAGGCAAGCAATGCAGTTGATCCATCTGAAAGAGAATAAGAGTCACAATTAAGAGGAATCTGTCTCTAAGCCCTTTCGAGCTACAAGCCTTTCCAAGCGACGCCTCGTCAGTTGCTTGAAATGAGCTCTCTTGACATTCCTGCAAAAAATAGGATCTTTCAATTGGCTTCTGTCTAAGCTCTCAGACGAGGGACCCTTATCAGGGAGGTTACAGCCCTCTCCCAGGACATTATCTATAGAGAAAGCCATGGGAACCTGCTCTCCCCCTGGTATGAACTGGCCAGCCTCCTGCAGTTCAATCTCTGACTCAGAATCACTGTCTGACATTCCTTCGCCCTGCGCAAGGGGGGAGGAAGTACACACAACAATAACTGACCTGTTAAACCTGTGGGCTTGCTTAGAAGAAACCTGCTATGGACCAATCAACCACAATATCCTTCCGTTATAAATCATCCATCTTCCACATCCAAGGGCTTCTTTTTTTATTGTATAATTTTTATTAATTTTTCAACAAAACAAAACAAACATACACATAATACATAATATATAAACAAACTAACTCCCTCGACTACCCCCGTGCACCCCCCCCCCCGAGACCTACTCACATTCATCCATCATCCTTCCAGAATTTTAATGATTCTTTTGAAGGCGATTGTCCCTTTCCCGATCTTAAAACATATTCCAAAAAGGGAGTCCATATATCTCCAAAATCACTCTTACTGGACATTCCCCTCATTATTTTCATTTTACATGTCAACATATCATTCAATGCTATATCCCAAATTTCTTTATACCAATCTTCTATTTTATAACTTCGTTGCCCTTTCCAATTTTTAGCAATCATTATTCTAACGGGTGCCAGGAGGTTGTTTACCAATTCTCTATTAATTATATGCTTATTCCTACTATCCCATATTGCTAGTAGAGCTAACTTCGGGTTTAATTCCAATTTACTTCCAATTATATCACTTATTTCTTTAAAAACCCTTTCCCAAAATTTTTGTACTTGTTCACAGCTCCACCACATATGAAAATAGGTCCCAACCTCCTGACATCCCCTCCAACAGTTCTTGGACACTTTTTTATCAATCTGGTGAAATCTTACAGGTGTTAGATACCATCTCCAAACTGTCTTATAATAGTTCTCCTTAATTCTAATCGACAATAATTTCAACATTCTTACATTCCATATCCTCCCCCAATTATCTTCATTGATTTTTTCCCTTAGATCTTCTTCCCATACCTCTTTTATAACCTTAAGTGAGTCCTGAAATTCCTCCTCTATTAATATTTTATATATCTCGCTAGTGAGTCCTTTCTTAGCTCTGGCTTCATCTTTTTTTTTCTATTTGTTCAATTAAATCTTCAAATCTGGTATTGTTTCTACATTTCTTATTTTTCATCCTCCATTCCTCTGTCCATTTTACCAGTTGCAAACACTTGAACCACGCTATCTTTTGTCCTTTAAACAAATCTTTAATATGCTCACTATCCTTCATCTTTCCCATCCAATTCCTTAGCTTAAGAATATCTTGTTCTTTCAGTCTCACTTCTATCTCTGATTTTAATGCTCTTGGGAAGTTTCCCACTACTACCACTGGGGCAAGTGGAGAATCCCCTGGTATCAACTTCCCCCTATACTTCTCCCATATCGATAATATATTTTCCAATAATGGGTTGTCCAGTACCTTCCATTCTTTCTTCTGCATTTTAGTAAAAAATATATTCCGCAATTTACATTCTATCTCTACTGTTTGCGATTCCAACCATTCCAAATCTTGCTCCCCTAAAATAGCATAAATAGCATATCTTAACTGATTAGCAATATAATAATTCTTAATATTAGGAAGTCCTAAACCTCCTTTCTTTTGAGTCTTATACCATAACCCCTTATTTATCCTAGCTCTTTTATCCCCGTTACAATATGCATTAATCATATTTTGCCAATTTTTAATCTCAGCTACTGAAATTCTAATAGGTAGCATTCTAAACAAAAAATTAACCTTAGGTAATATCTTCATTTTAATAACCGCTATTCTACCAAACCAAGAATGTTTTAATTTTCTATAAATCTGTAATTTCTCCCCTACCTCTTTTCTTAAGCTTACAAAATTAAGTTCCTCTATTCTTTCTAATTCTTTATCTATATTAACTCCTAAATATCTTATTATATTTTTATGTCTTAATCCTAACTTAGCTTTACATTTCTCCATCTCTTCCTTGTTATAGTTATACAACATCATTTCTGACTTCCCCCAGTTAACTTGTAATCCTGTAATTTCCCCAAATTCTCTCAAATGTTTCTGAATCATCTCCCCACTTTCTAGGGGATCTTCTAGTGTCAATAACGTATCATCCGCAAACATATTTACTTTAATCTTATATTTTCTTCCTATCCCCTTTAATCTTTCATCTTCCCTAATTACATTTGCTAAAATTTCTATAACTATTGCAAATAAAATCGGTGAAAGTGGACATCCTTGCCTAGTTCCTCGAGCTAGTATTATTTGTTGCGTTAACCCATCATTAACCATTATTTCCGCTTTATTATTTTTATACATCTGATTAATCACTCCCATAAATTTATGTCCAAACCCAAATGTTTTTAATATTATTTTTAACGCTGGCCATTCCACGCAATCAAAGGCTTTGAAAATATCTAAAGCTAATAATCCTGCTTTTAAGTTCCTTTTTTTATATAATATTTATTATATTTATAACTCTCCCAATTAAATTCGGCATTTTCCTACCTAAGATAAATCCGCATTGATCATTTTTAATATATTTAAATATAAATGTACCCATTCTTTTAGCCATAATTGCTGAAAATATTTTTGCATCCTGATTTATTAAAGATATTGGTCTATATGACGCTGGATCTGTCAAGTCCTTGCCTGGCTTCTGTATTAAAACAACCAGGGACTGGTCCCACGATGGCGGGGTCATTCCTCCTTCTATTATATTATTAAATAATTTTTTTAATCTAGGTATTAAAATATCCTTAAATATTTTATAAAATTCCGGCCCCAAACCATCAATCCCCGGAGACTTACCTCCTTTTAGTTTTCCAATAATTCCCTCAATTTCTTTGTCAGTAACCAAGGCTTCCATACACTCCCTATCTTGATCATCCAGTCTTATTTTCCAATTCCTTTCTACATATTCCCGAATCTTTTCTTGTGAAAGCACCTCTGATGTATATAAATCTTTATAAAAATCCTGAAAAATACTTAATTTATCTTTCTTTACGTTACATCTATTCCCTAACTTATCTCTTATTGTCCCTATTATATTCTTAGCCTTCTCTGACTGCGTGGATCTAGCCAGCAACCTGGAATTTCTATTACTATATTCAAAAAAGTCTCTCTTTAAATATAATAAATTCTTTTGAACCTATTCTATTTCTTCTTTCTCCAATTCCTTTTTTTTAGCTTTAATTAGGGCATATAACCGCTTATCTTTTGACTCTCTCAGTCTCTCCTCTAAGTTCTTTATCTCTTCTTCAGCCTTTTTATTAAGTACTTCCTGTTGCTTTTTAAGTGTGGACATTTCCCTGATACAGATCCCTCGTATTACTGCTTTCATCGTATCCCATAATAATCCTTGCGAGTTAACTCCTTTTTCATTTATCTGCCATATTTCCTGCACTTCCTTTTTTAATTTATCCACTATGTTTTTATTTTTAAAAATTCTTCCGTCCAGTCTCCATCTCTTTGCTTGTTTATAATCCTTCTTTATCTTGATATCCATCATCATTAGTGCATGGTCTGTGATCTTAATTACTCCAATATCACAATCTGTTAATTTAGGTACCATATTCTTTGATATAAAAATATAATCAATCCTTGAATAACTCTTAAATCTAGGTGAGTAAAAAGTATATTTTCTTTCTTGCCCTTTTACAACTCTCCATACATCCATTAATTCTTTCCTCTCCATTAATTTAGCTAATTCTGTCTTCCCCTCTCCTCTACTACCTCTTATTATATTATCCCTGTCTTTCCCTTTATCTAGTACCATATTAAAATCTCCTGCCATCACAATATTCTTTTTCCCTAGATCTCCCACCATATTGAATACTTCTTTAAAAAAATCAATTTGTTTCCCATTTGGAGCATAGACATTTATCAGCACAAATTCTTCCTCTTCCAACGTACAGTAAATTATAAGGATCCTTCCATTCTTATCTTTCTTTATACTTTGAATATTAATACCACATTTCTTCGATATTATTATTGCCACACCTCTCGCTTTAGAAGTACCAAATGACTTTTCATACACTCCTACTTCCCTCATTCGTAACTCATTAGCCCCCTCCTTTATCTGATGAGTTTCCTGTTGTTTCTTTTCAACAATGTTTCAATTCTTCGTCTTTTAACCACCGTTCCTAGCCCCTTAACATTTAGAGTTGCACATCTCAATCTATTCTCCATTTCTTACTTTCAACCACGTCATAAAATTGGTCTCGGTCAGTGAAACACATACCCCCCCTCCCTTCCCCCCCCCACACACCCATTTTTACCCCCCTCCTCACCAGTCATCTGGGCACTGGTCCCAATTATTTTAGAACTCTTCGGGGGGGGAACACGGCCCAACCCACAGAGCAAAGTCCGATCCTCCCCTCCTTTTTAACCCTTTCCCCACTAATCCCTTTTTATTGACTGGAACCTCCAACCGCTCCTTCTACTTGGTCTCTGGAACCTCCAACCGCTCCCTCTACTTGGACTATTTCTCCCGCATCATTGGCATCGATTATGCCCAACTTCTCCAGCAGCTTGATTCCCTGTTCGCACGATGTTATTCTTTCTTGCTTCCCTTGCCAGAAGAATCTCAAAAATACTGGGTATCCCCTGTTGTAGGTTATCGATTTCTTCCTCAATGCTGCTGTACAAATTTTGATGCTCTTCCTCCACTGCACGGTCTGCGCCGATAAATCCTGATAGATTTCGATTGCTGTTGCTTGAATCTTTGGTTGAGCTTGTCGTCTAATTGCCTGCATAATTTTTTTTTTTTATAATAATTTGCAAATTTAACAATTATGTCCCTTGGAAGCACTCCTTTACGCTTAGAACCAACTCTATGCACCCGTTCGAGATCAGCTTCAGCCCAAGACTCATCTGGAAGTTGTATTCTTATCCATGTCAAAATTGTATCTCTTAAATCTTTTAAAGTCTCTCCTTCTTGTTCTGGATATTTTCTTATACGAATATTTGCCCGTCTATCCCGGTCCTCCATAGCAATAAGGCGTAGTTCATGTTGAGACAGCTGGTCTTCCTGTTTCTTACAAACTCCCGCCAAAGCTCTAGTATCTGCCTGGAGCACTCCAACATCCATCACCACTTGCTTTAATCCCGTCATAAGCTCAGTCTGCGTATCTGAAATGCGCTTCGCCAAGCGTTCTTCTAAATCAATCAGCATGTTTTTTATATCATCCTTTAATTCATCCATTGGGTCTGGCTGCCCTCCTCTGGCTATCTTTGGAATTGCAGCTGGCTCTGAAATTTGCGACACAGAGCCCTTAACAGGAGATTTCTTCCCAACCTGCTTATCTGGCATGTCTTGAGATGCCAAACGCGCCAATCTTTGCCACGATCGATCCGATCCTCGCTCTTTTGAGGGTCTTACCCAGGCGGGGGTGGGAATAGAGGGCTTCTGCCGTCTCTGCTTCTTACTCATAAATTTCCCTCCTCCCCCTTCTGCCTGGAGACCCCTTACTCGAGCCTCTGCCTTGCAACCTAGACTTCAAATTCACTGGGAGTTAACTTTATTTCTTCTCAAACTCCCTCCAAGTATACTATAAATCAGGCTAGCTGCCAATTATAGTCCATAAATCAGTTCAGTAGTGGCGTCTCGCTTCCTCCGTATACTTAGTTTCACTTTTGCGTCCAGCAGAAACAGCCAGCAGCCAGCAATTTCTTGCTGCTTTCAAATCCCCCTCTAATGATTGTTCACTTTCAGTCAATATATCATGCCTTTTAATACTATAAGTCAAGCAGGCTGGATTATATCTTCAATTATAAGTCCATAAATTACCTCATTAATGGCGTCTCTCTTCCTCCGTTGTCCGATGAAATTAGTTTCACTTTTGCAGCCAACACAAGCAGCCAGCCTCCAGCAAGCTCTTGCCCGTTTCCAACTCACCCTCAATGATTATTCACTTCCAGTCAATATATCATGCCTTTTATTACTCTTCACGATAAGGAATTAGTGCTTAATTCAAAGCTTTTTTAGGGAACTCAGAAGATCTGCGACCTCACTCCGACTCGATCATAGCCATGCCCCCCACATCCAAGGGCTTCTCAAGACACAATCCTGTTATGGCTGTTCCTTCAGAGGATGATGGAGGTGTGAGGAATGAGGTCTGCTTTGGGACACCCCCCCCCCCAACAATACCCAGTGATGGATATATGCACCTCATTGTGAGAAAGCATTCCCCTTGTAGGATGCCAAGACTCCTGATTGTCCTATCATACATTATGGGTTTAAGGCGATACTTTTGTTCGACTGCTGAGTCCTATTTTATCCCATTCAAGGATTGATTGATTGATGTCATTTATATCCTGCTCCTTCAGTGAAAAATGCTTGTAGGTTGGCAAGTATCTTCAGTATTAAAACTGATTTAATACTAAAAAAAATAAACAGTAAAGTGATGAGAATATTAGAATAACAACAGCAACAAGAACCACATCAAGAAAGAACCAGTTAAAACTGTTTAAATAATGGGGAAAATCATTGCCTGGTGTCAAAAACTCATAAAAAGCAAGTGCCAGGTGAGCCTAACTTTTTATTTTATTTATTTTTGATACTTCTATAGCACTTGATATAATAAAATTCCTAAGGCATTCATATGTAAATATTAAAATCAAATTTAAAATAGAACATTTTCTGCATGGAGGAGATTTTTCCAGAGGGTGGATCCCACAGATTATGAGAGATATTTCATGTCCATATTAGTGTGTATCCACTAATGTTTGTCTATTTTTGCAATGTTAACCATCATCATCACCATCACTTAATACTGTGAAGTTTTAATATAAATGCTGAAATAAGTGCTTCATGCACATTTATCTAAATAATCTTTATAACAACCCTGCAAGATAGATCAGTATTCTTATGATTCTTTTGTAGATGGAGGTGCTAAGGCTCCTAAAGAGTTTATGGCTAATGCAACATTTGAATGAGGAATATCCTTGTTAGCATGTTAAAGTAGAGAAACTGGGATTGTATCAGAACCTTTCCCCAAACAGGTGATGAGCATAATCAAAGCTGATAATGCCAACCACCTACTAGGACATACACATATGGATCCAATTCCGCTCTAATCACAATGTGCACACTCATCAGTACTGTACTGTTTCATAAAAAATATAAGAAGCGCCATGCTAGATCAAACCAAGAATCCATCTAGTCCAGCATTCTGTTCACACAGTGGCCAACCAGCTGCCCATGGGAAGCCCATAAGCAGGACATGAGTGAAAAAGGAGCCTTCCCCCCATGTTCCTCAGCAACTGGTGCACATAGGCATACTGCCTCTGATACTGGAGATAGCACATAGCCATCAGGCCTACTATCCCATTGATAGCCTTCTCCTCCAGGAATTTATCCAACCCCCACATTGGTGGCCACGTCCCGTGGTAGTGAATCCCATAGTTTGAGTGTGCACTGTGTGAAGAGATACTTTGTTTTATCTGTCCTGAATCTCCCACTAATCAGCTTCATGGGATAAGCCCAGGTTCTAGTGTTATGAGAGGGGGAGAAAAATGTCTCCCTATCCATTTTCTCCACACCAGGCATAATTTTATGCAGCTCTGTAATGTCTCTGACATGATAGCCCTATTCTGATTAGTCCAAACAGAAAGTGCTATTACAGAGCTCTTTGTAAAGCTGTTGTTTAAGCATTGATGTTAATGAATGGCCCCTTAATGGACCTGCCCCATTTGAATATGTTGGAACAGAACTGTCCTCTGATCTGTTTGGTTACTACACTGATTTGACATAAGGCAGCTGATTTAGGAGTGGCCATAAAGAAAACGGAGAATGTTACAAGCCTGAACATACCAGACATAAAGTGTTTAGTCAATAAAGAAAGCTAAGTTGCAAAGTCTTGAGGAATGCTTTCACACACGTTCTCAGCCGTCTGGGTCAGATTGACCTGCTGTACCGCCAAAAATGGAATACTGTGTGGAGTTGTTTACACACAAGTGCTTTTTCTGCAGTGTTTCTTAATGACAGCATCCCAGGCAGGCTTATTTCATGTCAACCAGGGGACAAACAGGCTGCTCTGTTTGGACAACCCCTTGTTCCATCAGCACTTCCTTTAGCATTTCTTTTTTTAAAACAACAACAACTGATGTTTACATTGAGGTATAAATGCTTTTAGTAAAGTAAATGGGCTATTAGTAGATGGAGGCAAGAGGAAACACCAATCAGCAAATAAAAAAATGACTTGAATCGCAGTTTGGACATGGCTAGTTGGCCCAAAATTGCAGAATTTATTCTGCACTGGAGGTTTACAGGAGAAGTGGACAGAAGGTAGATTGGGATCAGGGCTGGCCCTATGACTAAACAGAGTGAGGTGACTGTCTCAGGCGGCACTTGCCAGGGGACAGCAGTAGCAGCCCCCTGGCTATTCCTCATGAACACTCCAGCTGTTTTCCTCTGATGGAGGACAGAGCTGTTGCCTCGGTGTGGTGGAGGATGCTATCCCATCACAAGTGTTGGAGTAATCTTCAACTGCCAGCTCTTGCACATGGAATGGGGAGGGGACATCATCTTGTCTATTGCCTCAGGCAGTGAATTATCTTTGACCAACCCTGACTGGGAACTAGTTTAGGTGATTTGCAATAGATCAGCAAATGGCTGACTCCTATTTGTTTTTTTTTTTTGTTTTTTTTTTTAAATGACACATAGCCTGGTCACACAATTCTGGTCACCATACCACACTATACCCCCAAAATGTAGAGCTGGAAAAAATTCAGGAAAGGGCAACTAAAATGATTAAAGGACTGGAGCATTTTCCCTATGAGGGAAGTTTACAACAGCTGGGATTGTTTAGCTTGTAAAAAAGGGAGCTAAGTGGAGACCTGGTAGATGTGAACAAAATTATGCATGGTGTAGAATGTGGATAGGAAGACATTTTTCTCCCTCTCTCATAGTACTAGAAGTCGGGGTTATCCTGTGAAGGTGATTACTTAGTGGGAAATTCAGGACAGATAAAACCAAGAACTTCTTCACACAGTGCTTAGTCAAACTATGGGATTCACTACCACAAGATGTGGTGATGGCCACCAATTTGGATGGCTTTAAATGAGGGGGGGTGTTGTTGTTAAATTCCTGGGGGAGAAGGCTATCAATGGCTACTAGTTCTGATGGCTATGTGCTCCCTCAAATATCAGAGGCAGTATGCCTATATACACCAGTTACGGGGGAACATCAGTGGGAGGGTGCTATTGCACCGTGTCCTGCTTGTGGTCCCTGGTCGACAGCTGGTTGGCCACTGTGGGAGCAGAGTGCTGGAATACATAGAACTTTGGTCTGATCCAGCATGGCTCTTCTTATATTCTTAAATTATTATGCTGAAATGAAGAAAACCTAGAGTAACCAGGAGTGGATGTTTGTGTGGAAGGACTGTGAGCTCAGTCGAATTCTGGCACTCAAAGCAAAATGCTGGACTCAAAATTCTTCAGTTCTAAGTGTATGTCTTTTGCACCAGTTTCTGGTTGGCAGATCCTGGAGATCTAATAAAAAACTAGAGTCCACAAGTCTGAAGTCTGGCCAACCCTGATTTACAAGTTTGTGTTTATTTACATTTTATTTTATCTCTTGTGAACAAGTAACTTGCTATCTAATGCCATCAATGCTTCTGGATACAAAACATGGCTTTATTGCATATAACCAAAGGCCTAGACAACCTCTCAATCTACATGTTACATTTACTATCAAACCTTGTAATAATATGTTAACAATATTTATAAAATCAATCATCACAATACCACAATTCAAAATCTGCATTGGTAATAATTGCTACCCATGTTACTCAATCCAGTTCAATCAATAACATCATTTGTTTTAAAATGCAAGCATTGTTTATTACCCTCTATGGCAAACAATGCCACCATGTAGGTGATATAAATCTGATTATACCCTAAAAGTTCAATCACAATATTTTGTGGCGTTTTACAAAAACGTTAAGAAAGAGTAGACTCCCCACCCCACCCCCATTGGTTCCGCATGTAATGGATAATGTTTTGACAACATTTGACATTTACTTTTGGGTGCCTGAACCAGAAAAGTAACTGGTTCTCCATACCTCTACCCCAGGAAAATAAAATCCAATATTTCTTTGTTAAGAAATAAACAATATTTCTTTGTTTTTTTGAAGTGTTGTAGTGGTTTTAAATGTACAGATTGTGTGTATGTTGTATGTTTTTGCTGTTTTAATTTTTGTAAATTGTTTTTAATTGTTTTTAATCCTATGTAAACCGCCCAGAGAGCTTCGGCTATGGGGCGGTATACAAATGTAATAAATAAATAAATAAATACAATTAAGTTAGGACTATAAAATGAGTGGCTTTGTAAATCAGCTATTCATTTTTGTTCAGGCCTGAGAATGGTTTTGCCATAAAAATGTCCGTATATTTTGTTATCTCTGTGGATAAAGAACATATTTTGACATGGTGTTTATTTTTTTCAGGGCACATTGAATCCCTATTGTGCACTATGGGATGATTCAAAAACGTAAGTAACAGATGATTACTGCTATTACTTGGGATTTGAAAATCCAAATCACATCGAAATGTTTGAGTAGCCAATAGATCAAAAGGCTTGATTATGAGGTGCAGGAAATGTGCTATGCTTGGAATTAAGTACATAATGCTGCTGATACACTGCATCGCTGATTTCAAAACCATGTTTTTGCTTTCGATAGGAATGCTATCATATCAGAAATCTAGCAAACTTGCCTGCCATCATTTACTATGGCATTGATCTGTTGGAAACATATTATCCCCATGTAATCCCTGACAATCCATAGATATGCATGGAAATCTTTATACAACCATGGATTTCAAGATGATTTCTCAGGATTAAATGCCTGTCTCTGCTATCATTACTAGAGATTCGTATTACTGAGTACATTGATGACCTTTTAAATAATAAAGTCTAATACTTCCTGTGGTTGATGAGATGGATTTCAGTTATTGATTTCAGAAATGATAACCTTAAACATATCTATTAGTAAACTTTCTTAAGTTTATCAAATAAATGATTAGTTAACTTCCATGATAGGAGTCAAAGCTCCCTTTGTCACTGTCAAGAAATTGCAAAGGCATCCATCTTGCAAGCATCATAGAGGTGTTCATTTCTTTTTTCCATACTAGATAGTTTGGATTCATGGTATAATCCACTGTGGTACTTTTTTCAACCATCAGTGAATACAATGGGTTGTTTGGCTTTTTTTGTCATTAAACTCAATGGGTCAGCTAAGAGCTACAGTTCTAGGCACACTTAGTGCGTAAGCTCCATCAAACACAGTGGGACACGGAGTATACATGAATTGGTTTGTGCTGCAAGCAGTGGAGGCTGGTGGCTCCAATTTCAGTGAGGCTGTGAATCCATTTTGGATTTTAGTCAGTACCAGCCTGAGCTCTAAAGGAGCTATCCAAGGTGCAGAACTTATTTTGGGCATAGGGTTGCGCATCTTAGATAGCTCCTTTAGAGTTCAGGCTGGTTCTGACTAAAACCCAGAATGGATTGACAGCCCCACTGAATTGGAGTCACCAGCAAGTCAGTGATGCTATGCATTTTCCTCTGGAAGTAAGCTCCATTGAAATACAGTGGGGTTTTCTTTTGCACAAGTATGCACAGGTTTGTATTGTAAAAAGTTCAGTTACGAGGGGATACATTTTTGTTCATTATTCTGGATCTGAAGAAGGTGTAACATGCATTTATTCTCCTTGTAGTCCTTTCTATATGTACACTGGAAAACTATGCTACTTTACTACAATTGAATGACCTTTATCCTTTAGATCCTATTTGCAACAGGCTGGTGTTTGATGTTTTGACAGTGCGGGTACCTGCAGGAGATAGTCAGTTAGTCTTGCAAGCCTCTTCTCAGAAGTAACTTGTGGTCATAGGGAGCAAAGTCAAGTCCTGAAAATGATTCAGCTGAGGAAGGATTTGCAATTTCTTCAGTCATTTGTTTGCTACAGTTTTTATGTAGTGCAATACAATATGGAAAGGCCTAAATGCACACATCTTAGTATACAACACATCACATGCATACACACTGTGAATATTAAGGCCTCTCTGTAATGCTGTGCTCTGAATTATGACAATGATCATTCCTGCATATTAGAGGTCTTTTTCCACAAATGATCACAATACCAAGGAATTGGTGTGAAACTGATTTTAAGTGCAATGAGATTAAGCATAAATATTTTCTATACATACCCATTTTCTTTTCCCCTGGACAGATGATGAGAAAAATAGCCTGTTGTTAGTGTTGTCTGTGGGCAGGAAATATGGGGCAGAGTTGAAATCCGAGCTCCATTACAAGTCTCCCATTTGACCTCTGGAACATGCAGTACAACTTGCCACATGTTACATATTTCCCAGCTAGAGAGAAGCAGCCAATAAGGTTGAATAGGACTGGGGAAACATATAGGATAATGATCTCAAGACACGTTATGCTACACGTTACATAGATGGAAAGAGAGCATTTGACACAGGGCTGCCATTTTAGCAGCAGCGCTGTGTTTCTTGTAATGTGTAGTTTCTCCCTTAACCTTGAATGAAGCTGCGAAACAAAAACATCCAAGAATCCTGTGTTATCTTAAAAACGAATGAGCTCATTGTTGCTTTGCCAAAACTGACTCATAAACTACCTCTCTGGGACATGCTAAACATACGCTGTTAAAAACAACTGCATACCACTATTTAGGATGTTGCTGAAAAAAGCCACCAACTCTGAAGAAGTGTTGGATTTTATTGTTTGGTATATATTTAGCAGCAGTTAATGCAATTGTGTCTGCTATACCCATCTACATTTAAAGCATACCCAGGGATTCAGAAAGAGAAGAGAGTTCTTAGCAGTTCAATTTGGTATATGCATCTGTGCTGGTTTAACAGAAATGGAGTGAGCTGAGTATAGAGCTTGCACAACTAAGCTCCCTCCAAAAGTAACCCCTACAGTGGCTCTTGTACAAGCTATCTGGCTGTCCTCTCTCCTCCTCCCAGACAAAGTACTGCTGTCTTTCAGTAATATATTTTTAAACCCCTGAAAATGACATAAAATAGCTTATGGTATGAAGGTGTTCCAAATTCCAGGTAAAGAAATATTTCACTGGTGGTTTTAAAATGGCTGTTCCTTGAAGCTGCTTAAAGATTTTCAATAATAGAAACAATCCACCAGGAGATGTATTAGTCATCTGAGAGTAGGTGGGACCATAAAAGATTGATGCTAAGTCCCATTTGTTATGGTTCTGTAATTTATCACATGGCTATTGCCACTGCATGCTGCTTATGCATTTATTTGGGCTGGCACTTTTTTTCTCCTGCCTCAGAGCTTAAGCTGAACACCCACAAGAGGTCAGAAAAGGATTCTTTTCCCCCCCTTACATTTTGCCCTAGCTTTTTCTCTAAACTTATTGAGGGAAAAAATGGAGGTAGGGACATAATGTTAACTGAGGGTGTTTTATGATTCATTACTCTTCCCCCCCCAGTAGTGATTTATGATGGAGTATTTTACTCTGATTATGTTACAGAATTTGTATTCTGATACTGTAGGTTTTAAATTACAGTGAAAGCTCCCAGCGTGCTGGAACGGAAGGATATTTGGGATTTATAAATTTAAATAAAATGTGCAGCATTGTGCCGTTGAACAGATGTATAATAGTAAGACTGGGGTATTTTTCTAGGTCTCCATCACCCTATGCTTATACTTAGCCTCCATTCTATAACATCAAATTTTCCATACATGGCAGATTGAGAGTCTGAACCGCTGTTTATAACTCATAGAAAGCTAGGATGTTCTCCCATCCTTCAAAAATGAATGGCATTTTGGTTTAGTTATTTTTGCAGCTCATATTTGGCAGTCTCTTTGGGACCAATCCAGCAAGAAAACAGTCTGTTTCTAGTTAAGAGTCCTTGATTATTCACTGCTGACTCTAGAAAACTGGCGAAAGCTTTAAGTGAATTGTCCCTTATATAGGAACCTTTGCATTAGGTAACTATAATCACAAGAGTGCATAGCTATATCCAGGACTCGCCATGCATTCTTTGTTATGCATTAGAGGGCTGTGCATAATTTTCAATATGGACAATGACTAGAATGCAGATAATGCAGTCTTACAATGAATATGACCAGACACAAGTAAGAGCATATTATCGAGCATATTATCATGCCTACTTTGTGGTAGTGATGATGGTGAAGTCACTCCCTCCACCACTGCATGTTCCAGTAGCCATCCAGCAGAACCTGCCAGGCAGTGAATGGGCTATTAACATCTAGACTGGAAATGATATATTAGACCCACAGAGAGCTGCTGTTTCCAAGACACTTTGATAAAGTCACTTATATTTTCTCTGATCCTGATGCCATCATTGATAGAATTCTGGTGGTGGTGACCAGTTTGGCTATCTGGTATCAGTTCCAGTTAATGTGGTCTGATACTTGGAGCACTTTGGCCAACCACCTCTATGCTTGTCCTTTGCCCACCTTGGCTACTTACATTGAGGTGAAGGAGATGGACTGGGTAGATCCATTAATGCCTCTTTGAGAGAGGGAGTGGTTTAACAGTAATCAAAGATGCATTGATGAGACCATTCTTTAAAAAAACCCTTACTGGACCCTTGACCTTGTTGGGTAAGGTATGCAAAAAAGTATGTTCAACTCCAGGCACTCATGGATGAAATGGATAATCTAGACCCATTTAAATCTTACTTCAGGCAGAGGTTTGACACTGAATCAGTCTTGGTTATTTTCCCACTTCTTTTGGAAGAAAGATATTAAATCACCCCGTGAGTTGGGGTTACAATAGTTCTGCTCATACATGCAAGGTAGGCACCAGAAAGTAGTATTGCAGGATTTCTGCTCAACCCCATAGCATTTGAGTGGTGTGGTCCTGCAAGGGTTCCATCTAATTCTTCATGCTCTTTGATGCCTATATGGAACTGCTGGGTGAGATCATTTGAGAGTCAGTTTCTCTTTGTCATCTCAGTTAGGTGAGGCTGTGCAGGTTCAGAACCATTGTCTGGATGTGGCAATGGGCTCGATGAGAGCTAGTACATTGAACCTGAATCCTGACAACACAGAGACAGTGTGGATAGATGGTTCTCGGGTCTGCGGAACCTGTGTTCAACCAGTTCTGGATGGGGTTGCATTCTTCCTGAGAGAGAAGGTACACAGCTTAGGGCTGCTCCTTGATCCAGCATTGCTATCCTATCCTGTACAAGCTAGGCTCTGAACTCCTAAGGGAGGAAGCTGTGATTGTGGTACCTCATAGCTGGATGGTATGACAGCACATGAGATAGAATCATATTCATCAAGGCAGGTTACAGTAGGTAAAGCAGAGGGAGTTTGGCCAGAGAAAAGTCATATTCAGGAAGGTCTGGGCTTAGCTGGACTCAGAAGATAACAGTTTTCTGCTGTAGTCCAAGTCTTCTGGAGAGCAGTAGTGTGTGGAAAGCTAGGCTAGAAGTAAGCAGAATTGTTCAGGACCTTGGACAGAGCATTGGCTGAAGACTTTTGTAAGGGGAGCTGGAAGGAAGGAGGGCTGAGGGTATCAAACGTGTCAATTGACATTGGAGGCCCAGATGGCCTTGTTAGCCCAGAGCACCAGCTTCAGCTGGTTTGCCAACTTTGACCATTCTTGGACAGGGACAGCTTGACCACAGTTCTCTATGCTCTGATAAGCTCCCAGTTGGATATTGTGAAGCATTGTAGGGCTGCACCGAAGACTTCAGTTAGTTCAGAATTCAGCGGTTAGAATTCTGGCTAGTTTAGCTATGTGGGACAATACCAAATCAATACTTAAAGAGCTAGATTGGCTTATTCTCTTCTGAGTCCAATTCAAGGTACTGGTGCAAAGCCTTCAAATGGCTTTAATGAGTGCCTCTTGCCATACCTTCCTGGCAGTATGTTAAAATCTTCAGACGAGGCCCTTCTCCAAGTACTCTGAGTGGGTATGTTATGTATGTACAGAGGAGAGGACCTTTGCTCTGTTAGCACCTCAACGACACCCTCCCTAAAGAAGCTCTACTGGTGCCAAAATGACAATTTTTTGGCATCAGATCAAAAGAGTTCTGTGTGCCCAGCCATTTTAAATGGGGTTTATCACTTTTACTCTTCTTGGTAGTGTTATGGTCTTATTGCCTTGCACTTTTATTATCACATTATGGTTTATGTATTGTTTTTATTATATTGTATATGTAATGTTTTACACCTCCCTGAAATCTGTCAGAAAGAAGGCTGGATTAGACATTTTAAAAATAAATAAATAGGATGAGGGGGAAATCTTTTCTTCAGAAGCAATAAAATGGTGAATGATGTTTTATTCTTCATATGATTTTGGACACTCCTCAGTGCCAAATTAGACATGACATTAATTCCATGGATATATTTAACATGCATAATTTTATGTAAATATTAGTCAGAATGGGAGGGGGGTTGAGCTGCCTCAGAACTATGGGGGAGGGGAAGGTTAATTCTTTCTCAATCTGCCATAGTCTCAGTAAAAAAATCCTCTTGGAAGCTGCTATTTGCATATCAAGAGTATGGATTGCACCTTGCTTTCACACTGATTCTGCCCCGTTTCATTTGGCATCTTCTTTTTTTCCCTCTCCCGATCTTTCTTGTTATATTTCTGCACTTGATCTTATCTCATCATTCAGGGAAGATCATATGGGAAGGCTGGGCTTCCACAAATAGCTGGCACTGAGGCAAACTGCCTATGCTTTTTCTGTTTGGCACTGAGCCAAAGTGTCAAAGCAACTTGGCCGGGGAAAGAGGAAATCACTTATGCCAGAGGTATTGAAACTATTTTGGGGCTGAATTCAATTTCAGAGAACCTCTTCCAGTGGTGGGCAGGCCCAAAGGCCAGGGTTGAAATATTAAAAAATACCAGCATATTCTGACTTAAGGCTCTTACTGCCAGTAATTCAGCCTTAGGAGAGGCATTTCACCCTTTTAGTATGGGAAAGCAATTGCACAAAAGCCAGGAAACTTCCCAACAATGGGTGGTAGGGGAAAGGGGGTGGGGCCGAGGTAAAGGGGCATGGCCATCTGGGGAACTTCCCATCTGAGGGCCAGATTGGGGCCCCAGGCATGTTGGATTTGGCCCCTGAGCCAGAGGTTCAACACCCATGAAGTACGCAAATGTTTAAATGGTGAGCTGCTGTTCCAGGTATTATGGATGGCCAAATTTGGCCTGCAAGCCTGAGATTGGTTTGGCCTGGAAGCCTGAGGCTCTGCACCTTTGATTTATGCTATGCTCAAGTACCTTGCACAGGAGCAAATATCTCTTTGGTGCTTCTTCCATCCAAATCAGGCACTGTGTTTTACAACTACCAGGCTAGATCCAGCATGGCTCTGTTTTAGACTGCAAGGTCTGTGCCAGAGGCAAATATGGGCCCAAATCCCCCCTTTCCAGATGGCGACAATACTATAATTTTGACCACTCAGTATAGTTCCTGAATAGGTTTGAAGATCATGGAGAAATCTAAGAAAAAGTTTGGACTCAATCTAGAGAGGAGATGCAAGCCACATGCTGGTGCTCAAGTTTTCTTATGACAGAGTAAAAGCAACAGAGTATTGAATGTGTTTCAACTGGAAATCTTCCTTAAGGGCAATGAGATCTGACTGCTATCCTTTTATTACAAAGGTAACTCTCTTAGGCACATTACTCATGCCTGTGGAGGAGCAAATCTGTCGGTTTCACGTTGAGTGTCGTCAGATGGGGGGATAATTGTGTTTCCTTACCATCACTCCCCACCCCACTTCTATCCTATGATACTTCCTCTTTCTTCACACAGGGGAAGAAAGAGGAAGTAAACAATGACCACATGGCCCATTCAGTAGCTGTTCACACAGCAGGAAGTGGCGGCACATTTAATTTTTAAAAACAGATTTAAAGGGGTCTATTTTGTGATGATAAGAAGGCCAGAAAGAGTGGGAGATGCATGGGAGGCAGACATCATCATCAAAAGGACCTGCAAACATCTGTAAGTGGGGAGTAACGAGCACACAATAAAACGCTTGGCTGATGATGCTCTTTATCCCACATTTGATTTCTTTTTGCCCTGGATAGGAGAACTTTGCGAATTTTGGCAAATCCTTTTCAAAACAGAACTGAAATGAAATTCTCACTATCCCTACTCGTGCTTTGCATTCATCATGTCCCAGGTATAGCCCCCAGTATCCCCAGTTAAAATGGCCTCAGATAGCGCTGGGAAAGCCCCCTTCCTAAATCCTCGGAGAGCTGCTGCCAGTCAGAATGCATGATACTAAGTGAGATGGATCAATGCTCTGATTCAGTGTAAGGCAGATTCATATGTTTGTATAATAAATCATGCTGGCATCGTTTGTCTCAAGCATAAACCCTATAGGTCATAACAAACTGACACGGTGTTGTGTTAAAGACTAGCCACTATTGTTTCAAAAATGTCCACGTCTTGCAATTATATTCAGATTGTGGCAATTGTCTCTAAAATGCAGCAAATCCTTTAAGCTGCTTTTTATAATAAAATGTTTTCCCACTGGCCATGCAATTTCATGCATTTTTAATCTTCCAAAACATCAGTATTCTGGACAGAACATGGGATATTTTCATGCCCAGTTTTATTATAACACATGAAGCTTATTGTGATGAAAGTCTGAGCAGCCTAGCCGGTTAGCCTAAACCTTTCCTCCTCAAATTGATAGGCATTTCATTTTGAAAAATCAGCTAAAACCATTAGGCAAGTTGGCTTTGGTGCCAAGCAGATTCCAGCCTTTATTAATGGTAATCTCAGTGAATTGGATGCATGAGCTAAGCAGACACAATATTCCCTATCCTGCTTGCAGACTGCTGTAAAAATATAATACAAACAAAAGAAAGCAGTAGCAACAGTTGTTTGCTGCCTATGAAGCAGTTGCTCCAGCTGTTCTTTTTTTGTCTCTTCAGCCATTTGACTTGCCTCCAGTACACATGCCTCCATTTACTTGGTTTCCTTGTAGTGCAAATCACCACATTTTCTTTTTGTTCCTCCTTGCCTGTCATGATGAAATAGCCTGTCTTCCACTGTGATTTCGGTCCCTGCTAACTTGCCAGTACTACCTACAGGCTAAACTATGGAAAATGAATCAAACATAGTGACATAGAGGGAACCTGATCCTAAGGATCTGTTTTAGCTGCAATGGCACAAGTCATGATGCCTACCAAATCCAGCATCTAGACCCCCTTCCTCAGCAGTAGCCTTTCAGATTTCAGTAGAGGAGAGGTGAAGACATACTATTTATGGGGGAGGTGCAAAATTCAGCAATGTTGAATTGCATTAAAAAAGGAAATGTGGTTTAGGATAATTTGTTGTACTAATCTTTTTATATACCCTAGCAATGATATCAACACATAGACCCTGTTCAGATGCCATGCTAAGCCACGGTGGTTAATCATTTTGAGCTAAACATCATGGTTTAGCATGTTATGTGAATCATGACTTAGCATGTCGGCTGAATTATCCCTAACCACGGTGGCTACATAACCATGGTTTAAACACGCTCATTAACCATTTACTTCAAAAGGGTTAGCAGCCTAACCAAGCGTGCCATCTGAACAGGCCCATATTCTGTGTTGTGTGCACTGATCTGCCAAAAGCACAAATCTTGTTGCTTCATAACTAGCACAGAAGGCCATTTATTCATGTATAACAATAATCATTATTCAGTGTCTAGAATCCAGATGTTGACCAGAGATATAGTCATATAGTTGATACAGAAGAATAATTATATGTGGTCTAGAATACAGGGAGAACATTTCCCTGGCCCTTTCTATGTAGTGCTTCTGCCCTTGCTATCAACAACTTAAGGATTGACTGTGCAGTCTGAGAAGCACAGAAAAGGAAGTAGTCATGCATCATCCCAATAGCTGTTTCTGGATCAGTGCTGGGAATGAGATCACAACCAAGCTTCCTTGCAGCAAAGTTGGGCTTCTATTGGCAGATAGCTTGAGGGTGGAATTCCTGTGGAGTTCAGATTCTTCCATCTCTCCTTGTAACATGTAGTCAGATGTGTCTGTCTTAGAAGCCCATCATGTGGAGCAGGGTGTGGGGAAAACTAATGTGCAAGTCTAGACATTACAGGAATGGGGAGAACTTAACATGGGACTGTCATTTTCATAGGCAACCTGTTGGCAAGCATCATATACAGTTCTGCCCTGAACCAATGTGTTAATGCTGAGGCTCAAAGTTTCAACCCTGTGTTAAACGTTGTTGTTGTTGTTATATTTATTTATATCCCGCCTTTTTCCCAGGGCTGGGACTCGAGGCGGTTTACAAGATTAAAACATGTACAATTAAAACATATAAATATAAATTTACAAAAGTTAAAATAGAATTAAACCAGCGGGAAAACTAAAAACATTTTTTAAAATTAAAAACAGTAACAAATTTTAAAAAATCAATAAATTAACACAGGTCCAGAGTAGTTCCAAAAGCCTGCCTCCGAAAGTGTAGCACAGAGGGAGCCAGTCTAGCTTTCCTAGGAAGGGAGTTTCAGAGCCTTGGAGCAGCCACAGAGAAGGCCCTGTCCCGCGTACCCATCAGGCATGCCTGGGATGTTGGTGAGACTGAGAGAAAGGCCTCCCCAGAAGATCTCAGAGCATGGCAGGCTCATATGGGAGAATAGGGTCTTTCAGATAACTAGGGACCCAAGCCATATAGGGCTTTATTAGGTGATAACCAGCACTTTGAATTGTGTCCAGAAACAGACCAGAAGCCAGTGGAGCTGTTGTAACAAGGGAGCTGTGTGCTCCCTGCACCAAGCCCCGGTCAACAATCTGGCTGCAGCTCTTTGAACCAGCTAAAGTTTCTGAACACTCTTCAAAGGCAGCCCCACATAGAGTGTGTTACAGTAATCCAAATGGGATGTAACTAAGGCATGTGTCCAGGTCCAACATCTCAAGGAACGGGCGCAGCTGGCACACCAGCTTTAACTGTGCAAATGCACTCCTGGCCACCCCCAAAACCTGGGTACACCCGAGCTGTGGACTTGTGTCTTGAGGGGGGCTGTAACCTTATCCAGGACAAGCTGATCCCCTATTCCCTGATCTGCCTTTCGACTGACCAGAAGCACCTCTGTCTTGTCTGGATTAAGCTTCAATTTGTTTGCCCTCATCCAGTCCATTACTGCTGACAGACACTGGTTTAGCATAGAAACAGCATCCTGGAAAGAAGTAGTAGAGTTGGGTGCTTGTATGGTTTAACTCGAGAGTAGAAACTAGCTTTTTTGGGGACACAAAATGTTGTCCTTACTATCAAACAAGACCCCTTTTGGTAGTAAGGACAACATTTTGCCAATTTACCAGTCTTCAAGAAATTAAGAGAGCTATAAAGACTGATCTCTTCCGGCAGGCATACCCAGTCGAATTTTAAGACTTTGTTGATTTTAATGATGTATTAATTTTATATGTTTTTAATTAGTTTATGTATTTTATATTTTTTGCATTGATGTTGTTTCCTGCCTCGATCTGGAGGGAGAGGCGGGTAAGAAATAATAATAATAATAATAATAATAATAATAATAATAATAAATATTCCATTTACCTTTAACCCTGCCTTGGGATATCTCTGTGCTCTTCGACACAATGGTTTTGGGGAGGAAATTTTCCTAAGGCTGTTCACTTTGTGGGAGCCGGTTGTTTACTTTAAATAACCGGAGCAATGTAAGGTTCATTTAGCATATTACACCTTCTGGGCCAAGGCAATTTTGTCTCTGTCAGCAGATTGCTGCTGACAAAACCACTCTAAACAGCTTTTGATGAGACTACAGAGCATCAGAGTTTACTGAAAACATCAGGAAAATAGAGGGTGAAAAAGCTTGAATTCTCAGCCATTGCCACTCAAAACCAGACGCATATTAATTTACAATGTGTAAGTAGGAGCCATTGTTGTTTCTGCTGCTGTTCTTTGGCACAGCCCTCTCACCTGATACATTTTTACCTTCCACGACTGTATGGGGTAAATTCCAAAGGGAACGCTTCCCCACTCCCCATAGTGATCAGCGTCCTGCATGCCCACTATAGATCAACCAAAAACAAGTGGGGAAGCTGCACAATACGTAAAAGCTGCTCTTTCTTCATAAGTCAGGTACAGGATTGCACCCTCAAAGAGATAACTTTGGTTCTCCCATTGAAGTAAACAACTTTAACACTCTGGTCCTATGCATCTTTACTCAGAAGTAAGTCTGAGTTCAATGAGACTTATTCCTAAGTAAATGAACATAACATTGCAGCCGAATAAACTTCACTTTGGTAAGATCATGCCATAGGATGGTAATGTTTGCCATACGATAATGAATAATAATAATAATAATAATAATAAAATTAATAATAATAATGTGGGTTTGAATAATGTGATTTAATGCTAAAATATGAGATTGTACACAGAGTTGCAATTTTATTTTATTTTTATCAGTATCAGACATAAATCTAACAGTAATGAAGTGCCTAAGGAAGAAAATGAATGCAGATAAGCTAGATTGGCTGAAACCTTGAATGAAAATGTAAGAGTCAGGATTATCAAAGATTTATATACATGATTTATGAATAAGTTGAATGGTGCACAAGTTTGCACTGCAGTGTATTTGTTAATTTTACACTTCACTGCATGCCATCACGACATGGACAGAGTTTCAAGCAACATGCATATTTTAAGAAGCACAGAGAAGTCAAGAAAGTTTATTTTCTTTAATACAAGAGTTCACATTTTAAATGAGTTCCTGAATCCTGTTTGCATTTTTAAAAATCTTATACTGTTTTGTGAAATCAACATATATCAGGATCTGCTCCTCCCATCCTGATTCCATAATGGGAGTCAGTTTTAAATAACAACTATGATTCATTCAAATAAAATCCTAGAGCTACATGGTAAGATAGGATCAAATGTAATGGTGTATTTGTTAACCACACACAAGCCACCCTGAGAACCCATGGATTGTTGCTGGATTGTTCAGGGTGGCTTGTGAGATTCAGATCCAGCAGGATGCCTTCAAAAGGGCTATAGAGACTTCTGTCAAGAGCGGTGAAAAACTGACCGCTGCTCACGATTTTTCTTGCTGAACTCTGCCTGGCAACAGTGTGTCTTACTGCCACCTCCATCCCTTCTCTCTCCTCAGCTCCCTCTGACATCTCCTCCTCCAGTTCAGTGCTTCATTGGACAGGGATTGGCATTTTCCCCTTGTGAGCCCAGCCATTCCTTTTCCTAGCAGAGTTATGTGCGTATGCGTGATTAACTTACCTCTAGGTAAGCTTGTGTGGCCCCAATTTGGGACCATGATGATTTGGAAGGGAGATCGCCGGAATCGCCATGGCCCCGAATTGGGTAGTGCATGCTAACCCAGAGGTAATAGTTCTGCTAGGAAGGGGAATATCATTCGTCCCTAGCTGCAAGGAGCAGCCAAGGAGGCTTTAAAAACCAAAAAGAATTCAAGGGCACGCAGAAGCTTGAGAGCAAGAAATCACATGCCTGGGGGTGTGGAGGCTTTTTCTCTTATTGCTTAGAAAACTCTTTGCATGTGGCGCAGGGCACAGAAAGAGAAAGAGGAGGGTGCATGAAAGCCTTTTCTCTGGCAGGTGCAGCAAAAGGCTTAAAAATCAAAGCAAACTTGGGTTTAACTCTTACGTCTCACAAAAGTTTATGCAGGTAGCGATCTGACCGGGGGAAGGGGGGAGATTCCCCCCAGAGCCGGCAAAAGCAAAACATGCTCAGCACACAAAATGTACCAATAGTAAAAACAAAAACAAAAAGTTGCTGACCTAGCGAAGCTGTGAGTGCTCTGGGATACATGCCGGAAGCAGGCAAGATGACTAAAAGGAAAACAAACCATGGTGAGTTTCAGACAACTTGACTGTCAGGAGTAATGTGGGTTAACGAGCCACCAACCCACTGTAGCTTATTTTCATAATGGTTTATTGTGATGTGCGAACCAGCCAAGGGCAATGTTGAACTTGTTGTATACATACTATTAAGGGTAACTCCACTTTCACTGGCGAAAGAATTTGAACCCAGGCTATTCAAGTGCTAAAACTCCACTCTTTCTGTTATAGCTAGAGGGCCAAAGTTTTACTTTGTAAACCATGCAAAAATGAAACACTTGCCTTGTTTTGTTGGATACAACCCAGAATTAATATCTACTCTAACTCTAGGCTGGGATACAGGGACCACGCCATAGAATAGCTCTTTTACACAATACCTTGACAGAATATGCATAATATTTTGAGCAAGTAAACAAATGTGAGACTTCTATACCAGTGTCTTGAAGACATGCATCCATGTTTTGCTGCTTTGCTGTGCCAAAATATTCAAATAAAATGCATTCAGCTTGCTTTTCTTTTTATCATCACAATTAAATTAATATTCCATTTTATATAGTATTACATTGTGGCTCCGCTTTATGATGTACTGCACTGAATCTAGTCTAAGACTACACTGCCTCCCAGGAGTAATAGATGCAATTTGCATGTAATTCTCTCCTCTCCCCTTTTTTAAATCATTTCATATTCTCTATGTGGGTTAAACTGATTTAATTCCTCTTGAAAGATAAATACTAGAGGCCAAGATTATGTCCTCTAGTGTTAGACGAAAGGAATATATTCCTAGGAATATGAGTTGGACACCCTCCCCCATAGGAAACTATTAAAGCTGGCAAGAAAAATATTAAATAACATTTTGATGTATTATTCCCACCTAGTCAGAGTATTTTCTTTAGGATAGTAAAGGCAAAGGTTCACACTACTTACTACTTGATATGATTGGAAGATCCTATATTAAGCTTATGCAGGATGGACATATTTTGTAAGTCTAATACAAAAATGTCTTGGAATTTAAGCATATTTAAATAGAAGGTATTACTGCCAGATGAGCAGCATCAAGCAAAGCAATGTCACTATAAAGGCACCGTCTTGAATAACCACCAGATTATGGATGAGTATATATATGCATCATATCACTGATGATATTTTAAGAAATGTTATCACCATCTTCCTAATAATGTTGAATGAGATTTTATTATGATATTTCTTCTGTAGCTAGTTAGAAGAATGCAATACACACATATATTTGAATTGTCTGTGCTGGAGGATAATATGTACCAATCCATTCTATTATGATTCAGCAATGAAGAAAAAAACATTCTAATTCCCATATGCTGTAGTTATTGCTACAAACGTTGCATGCGGTTCTTCTGAGAATGCTGCATTTTAACAAGACTCATGTTGAAGATGTATATCATCAGCAGGCTTGGTGTTTTCGCCCCATTTGCTAGTCAAAAAAGGTAGATTGGACTTTTGCACATCAGAAGCGCAGCACTTTGTCAACACAATCTGGGACCGTTTTCCAAGATGTGTAAATAAGGGTGCTTGAGTGGGAGGGGAATACATGACATCAAGTGGGTTACTGAACTGCTATATTAGGTTGAATAGGGACCTATTTCCTTCCTGATGCATGTTCATACACAAAATGTTCACCTTTGAAGTCATGGATTTATACTTTGAATGAAAAGTCATTTGGTGTCCCAGACAGAAACACAATAAGTAGCTTGCCTTCTTTTAAACCTGCAGCTCAACCTTTGAGCTGAAATAAGCTGGTGGAGACAGTGGTCAACTTTTTATAGCCCTAACTTTAAAATGTAGTGTTTGCAATCCCATTGATAGCAGGGATGCTAAAGCTTGAATCAGATTTTGAAATGCAATATTAATAAGTAATATTGTTCACCGGAAGGCTTCTTCTTGCAATATGATTCCCATATGGAAGCTACTTAAAGTTGAAACTGCCTCCCAGTGGCAAGTGATCTGAGGCTCATCTACACCTAAGGTTGTAGCGGGAGAGATGAGGAAGAAACGCAGACTTACCTGCTTCCGTGATCCTCCCCCAGCATCTATACGGCCACACGACATTCCAGAAGGGAAGAGGGATGTCACAGCCGCCATTTTTTTGTGCATGTGAAGAGGAGCCACGCATTCCCTGATCCAGGGAAAATATACGTTTTTTAAATTAAAAAAAACACACCCAACCCCCCCCCCACCGCCACCATCCCAGGGATGGTGAAATTGCTCCCCCTTTACCTCCCATGGGCACAGAACACCCTGTGCAGCTCCATACCCATTTTAGGACCCAGGATGCTGTGCCACACCAGCTGCGGTTATCGGGATTGTCCCGGGATCGCAGAAAAACCAGGAAATCCCTGGGTTCTGTTATCCTGGGGTTGTCTCTAGGTCATCCCTGGTTGATTCTGGGATCCCCTATGTGTCATATGGATGCACAGGGACAACTTAGAGACTACCCCGGGATATCTGCCACGTGTAGACATGCCCTGAGTTGCAAACTCGCCATTTGCACCACCTTGCCAAAGTCCAATCCAGAACCGCACCTACCTAGTCTGTCCAGGGACAGCCATTGAAATTGATGGTGCTGCTTACATAAGAAGGCTGCTTGTCACATTATGGCTGGTATGGAGGTTGCTTGAAACAGCCTCTCTAGAGTAGCTCTTCATCCATGCATTACTCAGGTCCATCTATGCTGGCTCAGTATGCACATCCATCTCCCACCATGTGACTGGTCTCCTTGCTGCCATCAAATGTTTCTGGGGACTACACAATCAGGGGACTACACAATCAGACCAATCTTTGTAGCAAGCTTGTACGTAGGAACATTTTGCTTTATGGAAAAGCAGGTGCACCACAGGGTCATATGTGAGATGAGACAATGAATTAAAGCTTGCTATTACACCGAAGTCTGCAAAGTATGATTTATACGTGGTCACCAAACTAAAATTGCAAGCCAGAATTGCAGTTCTGAGCCATGGTTCAAGATTGCAATTCTGCTTTTTTTAACAAGCCCAAACTATACTTTAATGTTCAGATGTAATAGCACACTATGCTTTGCAGTGGAAAGGAAGTATGGGTTTGGCATTACATCTAAACCAGTCCATAATGTGTAGATACCATGACTGATTTCAAGGTCATTTCATAGGCAATAATAACAAAGGGTGAAATTGTTGCTTCTATTTTCTGTAGCAACATTAAAAATGATATGATAGATCTCTCTGAAGGGGAGGCAGATGTTTACCTGAAATATATTTTATTTCTTCTATGTTTGTAATTAATAAAACTCATCACAAATCATTCACTTCGGGTAAACTTAATAGATACTGCTGTCAAATGTTAAACATTGTGGAGTGATATTTTAATAAAACCCTTGATTCAATTGACTTCCAACAGACTGAGCCAATGGACAGGATAAAGTATGCAGTATGACACTTCAGCCTAAGATCTAACAGGCTACATTTTTTCTGTTATAGGGCAGTTCTCAATAAGACACATATTTCTGAAATAACATTTTGTAGAAGAAACATTAAGTGAGGATTCTAACATCCCCTGTGTGAGCTCATGAACTGCATCCTAAATTTGTGTTGGGTCCAGTTCATGGAATCATCTCTGGAAAAGTTACATTGGATTATGGATCACCACATCATAGTTTCATGTGAAAGCACTCATGAAATCGTCATAAAAAACAGAACAGTGGGCACAAAATTATATATCATAGGTTGCTCACAATTTTGTTATTCAGAAAAATCTGATGCTAGAGAGGGGGATCAAAGCTTGTGGATAAAACACTCGCACATATGCTGGATTCTGCTTTGTTGGGAAATTAATAAAAAAGAAAGACATGAGAGATTGATTTAGGCCCTGCAGCAATGCCAAGCACCATGAATTAATATGGGGCTTCCCCCCTCCACCTGTTTACCATGTTACTTGAGATACTGAAATATACAGCGTATCACAATAGATCAGACAGCAAAAGTTCTTAGCACAAACTTAAATTACAATAAAGAACAGGTTGCTTTGTTTTTAAAATGTACATTTAAATGCTATTACATCAAGCTTGCTATGAGGGCAGAGGAAGAAATCTGCTACGTTAAGCAAAGAAGTATTCATTTTTCCCATTATATTGAAAACTGCTGGTCATGTCTTTTAACAAACACTTTCCTCCTTTTGTGTAATTATTTATCTTTAAAAGTTTTCATACGTGCAACCTTTCATTTCTTCTGAGCTTTACTGTTATATCTAAATGCTCAATCTGGGTCACCATAAGCCAATAGAAAACATTAAAAAAAATACAGTGAAGTAGTGATACAGCCAGGATTAGAACAAGAACAAAAAGAAAGACCTCCTGGGTGTCAGCATTTGTATCTAGCCACTAGAATCACATTATAATGTTCAAGGCTGAATCCTGCCTTTTAGAATTAATTTTAGAGTTCACAGAACTATATCATATGAGTGCAGGAAACATGTGTTTCAACACATGTTTGGAGGAGTGAAATTGGTTTTACTTGTGTAACTTTTACCCTTTATGATGGAGGGAATCAGAAGAATTTTTGTTCTTCCTTCCCAGGGCATAAGAAAGTTTAATGTAGGCTACACAAGATAAGATCCTTTTGGAATAAAAACTCAGGCAGCCATGATTCTGGTAGGCTTCGCCCTAAATTTTTGTTAAAACTGAAGTTGCGGAAGTGGAAGCCAGATAAAAGAAGAGACCAGACACAGTATATGGATTTAAACAGGGGCACTTTTATTAAAGATCTGCAGATTGGGTAAACCTAAGTGGGCATCTATCATTTTGGGCGAGACATACAGTCTCACCCGTGAAGTGGCACCAAATCTTCGCCACTACCCGGGCTGCCCCTTATGGGGTGGGGAGACCTTCCATTTTCACCTCCCCACGTGCCGTGTGGCTCCCGAGTGGGTGAATAAAATTGGCCTCAAAGGTAACCTTAATCCCACCAGCTGAGGCCGTAAAACTCACAGCTGGGGGCCATCAGGCATTACCAATCACATAACAGTGCCTGTGCATGCTCACCTACTGTATCCCACTCCAGATGTGCACGCCTACCTGCCGAATTCTATTGTGACCAATATTTATGTATTACATTAACCTATTTAATACACCCAACCTGTCTTGCAGTTTGAAGTAGGCGAAAAAACTCATAGACTGAACTTGTTTATGAGCAAAAAATTCCTACTTGGTCCCCCAAAAGGCAACCAGCGAACCCACACTGCCTACAGGGAAAGAGGGAGGGAGCCGCGACAAAGAAGATGCCGTAGGGAGGGTTGAGTCTAATTTATACTCTCACTGCCCCCCCCCCTGCTGCAGTGACACTGTTTTTTGAAGCCGCCTATGGCAAGCTTCCACGCTGTCTCTTCCTCCTGGCCCACCTGCAACGGCCTCCACGAGCCCAGATGAGCCTGGGCATTTATTTTAATATAAACCATACTTTAGCCTGACCACTTCTCTGCATTTTCCTGTATCTCTGAAGAGTAACCCCCCCTTTTAGCAACAAGCAGCTAGAATCAAATAAATCTTCTTGCCAACTTTCATCCCATCTTCCCACTTCACTTCTTCAACTCTGTCCCTGATTTCTTGGAAAAATCTGGATGTCACCCAGTATCATGCAAGCAAACTTCAAGGGGACTTGCCCTTCCTTTCCTCACCTATACACCCAAAGTCTACTGTGGAGAGTCCCCTAACTTTCTCGAGCAGATTTGAGGGGAATGTGTGTGGGGATCTACAAGGACAAGGGGGAATCTGTTCCCCTGGCAGGCAGATACCCCTGGATACAACTGCCTAGTATGGAGAGCTCAAAGCATATGGCATTTTTTCTACAATGAATGACACTGTAACCATCTTAAATTGTTCCCTCTTGCAGATTCAGGATTGCAGAGGATAAACCATGCTGCAACACTGGTCATTCTATTACAGCCAATCCTCTTCACCGGGCTTCCTAATCTCAATTTTGTGATGGTGCTGCAAAGCCTTTTAAAATTATGTATGTGTGTGTGTGCATACATACATACATGCGTACACCAGCAACATTTTTTTTAAGTCCAGTAAACAGAGGAAATTGACATGTCTGTATTTTAGCGATGGGAGGATGTGGTAGCCTCTTATCTCTTCTGCCCAAGATGCTGCACACATCCTGTGTAGTAATCTATTAGTAGTGGTTTAAAACCATATGTATCAAAACAAAACACTCAAATATGATAGTCTTCAAGGCATCTTTGTTTTTTCTAGGAATGGGCAAGTTGTGCTCCACTGGAATCTTTTAGGGAGGAACTGAATTCCTTCTTAAATCTGTTTGTAATGGTAAAAGTTCTTTAGCTATCGTCACTCATCCATCCACTTCTTGCATTCTGTCAGAACTCACCTTCATAATCTCCTAGCTCCCTATGCTTTATATGAAGTTCTTGCCAGATCTGAACAAATCTCACATGCCAAGTCGTCTTTGTAGCTGTTTTTCCTCTGGCCCAAAGTGACTTCTGATCAATTTCACAGTGCCCTTTACTCATATGTGGTTAGTGTGATAGGTGGTGCTATGTGGACGTATTCAGCAGTTGTTATGTCAAGAGCTTATGTCTTAAACCTGCAATTCTAAATACCACTGCTGGAGGATGAGTCACAGTGCACCTTGCTTCTGAATAAACATGTGTAGGATTTGGCTTGTGGGTGTTACTGCTTGTTACTAGAATGGACCTCCTCATCACTGCACATGAGAATCTGTCAGTATCACATGAAAAAATGTTATAACCTCTGTGATATGCAGTTCAGTTACTATGAAAAATGGGGAAAATATTGGGTCTGTTTAGATAACGCTCTAAGCCATGATGGTTAAATGTTTTGAGCTAACCATGATGGCATAGTGTGTCGTATGTAGGTCATTTCCTCTAAGCGTGGTGGCTATGTAACAACCACTCTCACTAACCACATGCTGCAAAAGGGTTAGTGGCCGTAACCATGGCTTGTCTGTCAGGCCCCCATTGTTAATGCCATGGTGTTGTGTCCACAGACCTGGGACCCTTGGAAATAGGATCTGGTTCCACACAAAACTTAGGTGGTGGTCATTTATTTTAGTGTTCCTTCTTTGCTGGCAGCCACAGGCAGACTGGCCTTTGCCTTGCCAGTCTGCTACAAAACCTGGGATGGATTATCTGTGCTTAATGCAGGTCATTCATAAATCCTGGTCTGGCTCAAAGAATGGGCCTATCACAAACACTACATATGGTATGCCATGTTCTGCCATAGAGCAGCTATTAGCACTGCCATTCAAGGAGTGAATAATCTTGTGTAGGTGTAAGAGAATCACAGGAAGGAGTAAGAGAACCATAGGTACGAACCACTTCCCATGGTTCTCATTCTCCTTCCCTAACCAAGGGTTTAACCACAGGTTTAAGTTGGTGGGGGGAAGGAATGACAGAAAAGGAGGGAACAATTGAGTGTGTTACAGTTTGCTGGATGTTTGTGCTTCATGTAGCTCCAGGATCACACACCGAATACAATGGGTTGTACCCAAAGATTTCCTTCTGCATGTAGAAAGTGTCTTGCTCTCACAAAAGGGTGTTGTTGTTGTTTTAGATCCATGCATACTCAAATGACAGGATCTTGGTTGAATAGCTTGCCCAGAGCCCCCCAAAACCTAAACCTGGGGTTGTTTACAGTTCGCACTGCAACACTGCATGAGTAAAGTGGAAATAAATCCAAAGATATACTTCCTCTGCCTTTTGCAAGAGCTTGCACAAGAAGTGTGGACACTTGCTATAGCATTTACCTATTATGGCATGCCATGAATTCATGTGCTGCATGCTATTTTGCAAGCACTTGCAAAACAGGGCCAGCAGGTACTTACCTGCCACTCGTGGTTCTTTGGCCACAGCCCTATGGGATTTAGCATCTCATCCATTAGCAATTATAAATTCTTTGACCATGAGGCCAAGAAGGTTCTTCATCCAAGTCTTGATGTGGGGGTGATAGACAGCACTCCAAAAATGCTTCACCACAATTCCACATTGCCTACCTATTATTTATTATCAGGAAGGTAGGCAAGAGTTCTGCATTTTCAGGTTGCCTGAGAAACTTCAGATGAACTGCTGCTTCCCCTTTTGTACATTTTTTTGTTCCTCTGAGAGAGAGAGAACAATTGCAAAGCTTAAACTTTTACTAGCTTGATATTGTGTGTTCCCTGTTACAGAATAGGAATGGTAGCAAATTGGAAAATAGTACACTATCAATCCGTTTGCATGCCAATGCTTGTAACAAGAATGGAAAGTGGTCAGAAATTAATTCACATTCCTGGCAATCTGAATACTGCAATCTTGTAGCCCTCTGCAAATTCCCTTCCTGGGATTCAACAGAGCTGTCAAATTATGTTTAAAGTGATGTAAGACTCTGCACTCTGGACTACTAACCTGCAAATAGATCCAATCTCTGGCTTGAAGGAGAGATATCTGGGAAGTACTAAGCCTTTTATGGTCATCCTTTATGTGTTCCTCTCAACAGTGTTGTTCTCTTGGGCCTCAATACCTGCCATAACAAGTGTGCGGCATTTATCAGCTTATATGGGCAAAGAATCAATCAGGCTAAATATTCCAGCTTTACGGTTCCCTTGTCATATTTTCTTAATAATGAGGTGGCTTGAAATTTGTGAAGCAGAAAATTCAACCTCATTTTGCTTGGTGACAAAAGCAAAAGAGTCCAACCTTCCCTGATTTATTAATAACAATTGCATCTCAATATTTCTGATAGCCTCTTAAATTATCTCCAAAAGCCAGAAAGCTCGCTGAGTAACCATTCAGCTGTCTCTCTTAATATTCTGAAAGATATAAATTCAACTAGAATGAAGTGGCTTGCTTTACTTTTCTTCTCTCTCCTCTTCCCAAGCCTGAAGAAACCACCACCTTTATTTGCTTGTGTATTAAAATTAATTTAACAGATCTGACAACGCTCATGGATAAACAGTGGAACCTGTTAAATTGCAAGCATTCTGTGCATGTGGATTACCTATGTCAGCAGACAGGAGTACATAGCAAGAAATTAATTAACAAGAAAAAATTATCACAAGCCTTTATAACAAGAGTCTACTGCATTGTGACAAATATTTAAAAATCTGGTTTTCTATTTCACATAGAGAATAATTCCACATTTTCTCAGATTTATAATGTACTTGAAAGATAAAAGGATGTTGGCTATTCTCATTTCAGTCATCCTTTAAACCTTGCAGGAGAGGTATATTTAGTTTCACATTTTTCTTCTTTTATTAAATGTTATGCATTCTTTCCAGAAAGATATAATAATAGTTTGAAGAATATGTTCCTGTTAATGTAATGTAATCCATGAAATCTGTGTTGGAATTTCCAAGCTATTACATGAGTAGTAAAAAGGGCAATCAATAACATTTAGCATAATAATGTATATATTTTAAAAACACAACCAAAAATCTCTCTTCTGTTGTTTGTGTACTAGATAATTCAGGCTACAATCCTATACCCACCTACCTAGGAGTAAGCCTCATTGGACACAGTTTATATAGGGTTGCACTGTCAGTACTACTTTGAGAGATGTTGAGCGTCATCAGATGAGCATTTTATCACATGCTAGTTATTCCCCACTTACAGATGTTTGCAGGTCCTTTTGATGAAATCGTCTGCCTGCATCTCCCGCTCCTTCCCACAAAAAAAATAGATCCCTTTAAATCCGATTTTTTTAAAAAATGGAATGTGCTGCCATTTCCTGCTGGGTAAAGGAAAAGTGGCGCTATGGAAATCACCACTGAATGTGCCACGTGGTCATTGTTTACTTCCTCTTTCTTCCCCTGTGTGAAGAAAGAGGAAGTATCATGGGATAGAAGCGGGTGGAGCGATGGTAAGGAAACATGATTTCCTCCCCTCTGATGATGCTTACTGTGACCTAAGATTGTGAACTGGGAGACAGAAGGCCCCTATATCACAAGGATCTCAGGGCAACATACAGATAAAATCTTACATATAAAATAGAATGAATATACAATTCTAAAACAAATTAATCCATTAATATATTAAAATCAATATGAAATTTTAAAACAGTAAAATGGCTGGTGGATTTGAACCAAAATTTTGCTTCACTTGAACTTGGCAAGATATCTCTTATCCTCAGACCACCACCCCATATGCATTATGGGAATAATATTGATCTACCTTAAAAGATTACAAAGATCATGTTTGATAAGCACTTTGGATCCTCTGAATTGCTATAGAAACGCTTAATACATGATTATGATTTACAGTCCACAGAAATGCTAGTGCACAACTCCCAGTTGAATATGACAGTCTTATGTCAACATTATGTTAGTAGTATTTGTTTCAAAGGGAAAGGGGAATGAGTTAAAATTCAAATAATAGTTGCACATTCTGAAATCAGACCTAAATGATTTCAATTGACAATCGAATTAACTAAACCAGTGGGATGAAATATTTTTTACTGAAACCCATAAAAGTATTCATGTATAAAACCATTAACAGTTTGACCAAAATATCTTTAAAATTGGAGGCAGCTCAAGTTATTTTGTCATCTCTTGTGGACCACTAGGAATTCCTCCTGACTGCAAAAAGTTACCAGTAGAAATGAACACAACCATGTTATAGGCTAACTATTCTCAGTGATTTAAAACTGGATATGTCACCTTCATGTTAAACGAGTGAACATTGCTTGCATTAGTGGGGGACATAAACATATGCTAGGGATTTCTTACTATGAAATTTACAATATGAATATGCTCCTCTTCCACCACACATTGTGGCTGTCAAAGTAGAACATGAAGGAGTCCTTTAAGAAATGTCTCCTTATTAAAACTATGTTAAGTTACCGCAGAATTCTTTGCCTGCTTCTCTAAATTTGTCTCGAATGTTTGCTTTAAGCAAAATTCAATATCTTTAGTCCCAAAACTTAGCCCCCTGCATGGTGAGCATTTTCGCCAGCCTTGGGCTCTCAACAAAATATCTAATGCTCTACACAGGCAATTCACACCCACAGGACTGCTCTACTAACAATGTACATTAATGTTTTCTGTGGGATAGGAAAGTTCAGAATGCCTCTTAAAATGTTTTTTATGAAAGCTCTTTTTTGCTTCTCTCAAAACTCTTCAGATATTCTGCCTAACTAAGAACACTCAAAACCTGATTCAGGCAAGTGTGCACATTGCTAGAGTGGTGACAACACTAACAACCTGCATGGTTACTTGAATTAGGTACCTCCCTGACCTTCAGTGTATATATTCCATCTTTCATCACAAAATGCAGGTCACAATAAACAATTTAGCATTAAAACAAACAAGACTGATAAAAATGCACAACAATAAGTTGATATGAAAAAGTGTATATATACCACCCATCAACTTTCTTGCTCTAATACATAGAACCAAGCACTTAATCAAATGCCCCGTTGAAAATGAATTGTTTTCATCTGGCACTGAAAGCTGATCATGTTGATCCAAGTCTAACTTCTAAGGTGAGAGTATCCTACAGCCACCACTAGGAGATCCTGTTACAAATTCTGGAAGTCTGGACTTCATTGGGTGATGGTATACCAAAGGGCCTTCCCAGCAGATCTCAATATGTGCTTTATAGAATAAGAAGAACATACTTTTTCATTGTTTTCCTACTGTAGATTTTTTTTTATCAGAGGCAGATTACCCAGGTCAAGGAAGAGAGAATGTGTGACATAAACAATGGCCAGGATTTAGTAAGACCAAGCTTGTCTAGAACACCCTTGCACAAAATCATCCTAATATGAGATATTAGGTTCAATCCAGACTTAGTAATACTTAGAGTAAACTGACTGAAATCAATGGGATTTTGAATTAATCCTGATCCATTTCAATGGGCCTGTTTATCTATGACTGAATATGGATCGAAGCCATTATTTGAGGCTGATGCCCTAACTCTGTTGCCATAGAAATAGGAGTGTTGTCTCAGAAGATGTGGCATTTCTGCTACCACGTTGTGAACCTTCTGTGAGCACAATCTCAAAGAATTACAGTCAGCAAGTGTCATGACAGGAATTGTCTGCCTTTAACCAAGCCAGGAAATGGGTGAGACAAGTGCAAGCTTGGAGCACTATAATGATTTAATATACTGCGTATTGTTGTCTCTTAGGATATTGGATTTTATTTTTCAAAAAAGCTTCAGTTGAGGATGGATGGTTATTTTTGTAGGAAATATATACAAATCAATTCTAGCTAGGCAGCTTAAGTGTCCGTCACAACCCTCATTTTCTGTTTCATGAGGCAAAACTGTACAACCACAAAATTGTCATCAGGGTGTCTTAAAAAGAAAACTGAGTCCATTATCAAATACTATGGAGAATTAAACACAAAAAAACTGTGCTAATCTAATAAAGCTTAGAGTGCAATTCTACTCTAAAAAGTGGTTATGTCAAAAGTACTGCCAAGGGGTTCAGTATTTATTATTGTATCTCTGTGACTTCTATTTCACATTGGTTTAGTCATATCTGAGGGGAAATGCTTCCTCAAAAATTCAGGAAAGAATGACAAAGTCATTTTTGACCTGCTTACATTGGTTGCATGCAGATATATTCCCTGCTCCTGGTTTGCAATGCTGCTTTGTAAGGATTGTACAAACCAAAGTTTCCTGCTTCAGGCCTCACAGCAAACCGTGGCTTGACAAACCAGGAAACATTCTATTAAGCTGAGTTCATGAAGGGAGGAGGGAGTGTGTGCACACAAGGCTCATTCACAATCCATGGTATGCCTCATTCCATGGTTTGGGAGATGAGATAATGTGATATCTGAAAGCAGCCATTGTAGTGTGCATAATAACAAAATGCAACTGAGGCATGAGTTGTCATTTATCTTGAGAAAAAAGATTTAGTTTTTATAGAAACTGTGAATCATGCCTATAGTGAGTTTGAAATAATGTTTCACACAGAGTAACTGGTGTATACGTAAAACACTGTCCACACTCCTGAAGTCCCAAGAACACTTCAACAGATCCAACGGACAACTCCCAACAACCAAAAGTGTAGAGGGGTAAGGTAGGCAAGGCTCTGGCTACCAAATGGTGCCCCCCCATTCAACCAGGTTCACAGACTCTAACCTCACAACAACTGACCTGCTGAGCCAACAATGATCAAAGCCAAGAAAATCTGACCCAGCAGATGTGTGATAAATATTTCACAGAACAAGCTTGTGGTTGGTTCATGTAAAAGCTGTGGGAATCTTTATAACTTCCTGACATGTCTCTGCCATATTGGCAATTGCTGCCTCTGGGTGAGATCCTTCTTTAGGGAAGGCCCATAGCTCAGTGGCAAAGCAAATGCTTTGCATGCAAATGTTCTTGGGTTCATTCCTTGGCATCTCCAGGTAGGGCTGTCAAAACGCCTGCTTGAAATTCTGGAGAGCTGTTACCAGTCAATGTGGACATTACTGAGCTAGATGAACCAATGGTCTGACTCAGCATAAGGCAGCATTCCTTGCTGGTTTTTCCTTAACGGGTATATTTTGATAAATATCTGTCAGCTCACATTATACGAATTAGTCTTGTTGCTTTACAGGAGATTATCCAGATAGCCAGATTATTATATTGCCATAGGAATACTTTTCAAGTGAGTGAGTGATGGAATGAGTGAATATATATAGTTATCTGGTTGTATCTTCACTAATTTGTTGGCTCTTTATATAAAAGCAGTATAGTCTGTAGACAGTGTGTTGGAAGCCATGAAGTTTGCTGGGTGATCCTGAGCTAGTCAGTATGTTTCAACCTAAACTACTTCATAGGGTTATTCTCAAGATGTCCCCACCAACAGAAAGGAGAGAGGTGACTTTCACTGATTCTCCTTTCTCCTGTATCATCTTGAGACCTACAAAATATGCTTCAGAGGATTGAGGGGTCCTTTGGAACAATCAGGGATACAGGGATACAGTATTTGGGGGGGGGGAAATCACCTCCCCCCCACCTGCTGCTAATATAATAATCCACTGGATATCAGTGCAATCTGTGAATGGAAAGGACCCTTCATTCACAGAATCTTAGTTAGAACCCATGCCATTATTTTTTTTCAGGGCCGACCCAGATATGTTGGAAAATAGAAAGTAGTTGTTATACCCACTAATCATATTTGTTTCTTTTATGTATTGAATCTTAATATATCGGTTTATGCTACTATTAGTCCTCATGATCAAGCAAAGGTGTTAATAGTAAGATGAATTATGGGACCAGCCTCCACTCAAGAAGGTATGAGGATATAGTGTACATAGTTGCCAACAATACACACATATGTGTGGATATTTAGTCATTGTATTGAACTGAAGTCGACCCTTCTTGTGATTCCACTGTATGGTATTTCAGTTCATTGGCTTCTTTTGTATTGCTTTTTGCATTGTAGGCCTTCTATGAAATATTAAGGATGGCACATAACAGAATCAAAGACTTACAGGAAGATAGAAGCAGAAAACATTTTGCATCATCAGTTCTTTTAAAAAGTCATCTGTTTCAGACTGCTGCAAATACAAAGCGTCCTTTTTTATTATCGGCAAAAGCTGATATAAGCAATATTATTTTAGAGATATGTCAGTTCTGATGGGTTTACCTAAACTTTCTAGCTCCGGTCTGGAGCTTGGTGGTAACTCCAATATGCACGCAAAACTGCCTCCTCCAGTGAAATGAGAAGAAAATGAAGTCTTAGAAGGCTTGAGAGGATAGGTCTACAGTGGAGAAAGTCCCAGATTTAATCCTTGGCACCAGTTTTTTTAGTATATAAAAAGGGTAGTAGGTAATGGTGAAGACCACTTCCTGAGAACCTGGGAAGACTTTGATGACTCAGAGTAGACAATAGTTGGCTAGTTGGAAAAATAACCTGATGTTCCATGAGTGGAAGGTGCTTTCATCCAATTTTAAGCAATCCCCAAACCCACTGCAACTCTCTGCACCACAGCCCACCCCATTCAGGAGGGTTCCCCAACACTCAGCAGAAATATTTCAGGAAAGGGTGACTCTATTCAGCACTGGTTAGACCTCATCTTGAGTATTGCTTCCAGTTCTGGGCACCACACTTCAAGAAGCTTGCAGACAAGCTGGAGGGGGTTCAGAGGAGGGCAATGAGGGTGATCAGGGGTCTGGAAACAAAGCCCTATGAGGAGAGACTGAAAGACCTGGCATGTTTAACCTTGAGAAGAGAAGACTGAGGGGAGATATGATAGCACTCTTCAAGTACTTGAAAGGTTGTCACACAGAGGAAGGCCAGGATCTCTTCTTGATCATCCCAGGGTACAGGACACGGAATAATGGGCTCAAGTTACAGGAAGCCAGATTCCAGCTGGTCATCAGGAAAAACTTCCTGATTGTTAGAGCAGTATGACAATGGAACCAATTACCTAGAGAGGTCATGAGCTCTCCCACACTAGAGGCATTCAAAAGGCAGCTGGATAGCCATTTGTCAGGTATGCTTTAAGGTGCATTCCTGCCTTGAACAAGAAGTTGGATTTGGTGGCCTTATAGGCCCCTTCCAACTCTTCTATTCTATGATTCTATGAACTCCTTCCTCTAGTTCTTCTCTGAATCCAAGCTGACATTTGTTTATTTTTTAAGTCAGGCTATTCAATTGGTGGGTACTAAAAGTCAAAAGGTAATTTTGGAATTTTGAATTGTTGTTTATCATCTACCATATTTAAAAACTAACTTTAATATGAAGATAATTTGGACCGATGATTGGTTAATCTCTAATAATGGCTTTTTCTTTGGTGGTGGTGAAGCAAAGCAAGTGTAGGAATTATTAGTAAAGTATCTGTGTATTCCAGATGCATTACATAGAATTCTAAAGAAATAAAATATCAAAGTTCTCCTCATAATCACTGCATTGCTCACATGCTCATGATTTGCTACTCACAGAAGTTTGTGGGTCCTTTACCAGGACATCTCCTGTGTCTTTCCCCCTTTATCCCGCTTTCAAAAAAATCAGATATAAGCTGTAATAAAAATTAATGGTGCTATATCAGCAGTGTGAAATGCCAGCATTGCACTATAATCCAGCCACTAGATGGACCTGTTTTATTTAACATATAGGGCATTGCTGAAATGGGAAGTTTACAATTCCAAGTCATGTGATTACTATCTAAAGGAGCCCATTGTAAACCCAGAAAGACTCCAACGAAGAAAGCATGGTAAGAATGCGGGGGAGGGGGAGTTGCTTAATGTAGAGAAAGCCACAGAGACCATCCAGCATTATTGTAGAATTCTAGTGACAGGAAAATTCAGAGGTAAGAATGTGAATGTGGTAATAAGTCTGAAAAAGTAAGGGCCACTGCAACCATGCACTGCTATTAGCAATTTTCCATCTATAGGGATTTAGAGCTTGCCAAATATTTTAATTAGCCTTTGTCCCTCAAGATGGTATCAGCTAACACTACCAATACCCAGCTCTAATTAAACTTCATTCTCTTTAGCCTTGATGCTTAGCAGGAGCCTTACTGTAGAGTGTAGAGGGCAGGACTCCTGCAGTTTTAACTGTTGTGATGAAGAGGAAATTTCACCTGGTTCTGCATGCATACGAATGACACCTGCTGAAATTCCCTTTTCTGTTCAACTGCTAAAGATACAGGAGCCTTGTCCTCCTTTTCATATGGTCACCTTACTTACTAGGTGACACTGGAACATTTCACTCAGTGATTTGTTCCTCATTCATAGATTATTTATTATTCTTTATTATTCTTTATTATATTTATATACCACCCCATAGTCAAAGCTCTCTGGGCGGTTTACAACAATTAAAAACTGTGGACATTAAAAATCGATATGCAAAATTTAAAAGCATAAAAACATAAAAACAGACAACATATAAAAACAGTATACATTTAAAACAGCTGCGAACTCTCAGTCAGGCCTAAATATAGTCCTGGGGTCAATTTAAAAACTCAGTATATGCCTGGTAGAAGAAGAAAATCTTGACCTGGCGCCGAAAAGATAACAATGTTGCCTTGTGCATTTAATCAATGGATAGAATATCAGCTCCCTGTATTCAGTAGGTCTCTTCTTGGTTTAGAGCTAATTATTGTTTTAGAACAAATCCCTACAAAGGAGACTAGCCCTACTTGGAAACAAGTCCAGCGGAGATAAGTGGTACTTACCCCCAAGTAAGAGTGCATGGGATTGCTGCCTTTACAAGAAGAGTGCTTACTTTTAACACTGGCAAAGATCTCGTTGATATCAGCTAATTAAATCTAGTGAAGCAAGCTTCCACTTGAGATTCAAAGCATGGGAAATGATTATTCTGGTTTCTGGGCTGTGATGTGTTACTATCTGACTCAATGCATTATTAACTCTACAACACACTGGATGGAAGTCCAGGAAATGGACTCTTTAATTTTTCATTCGTGGGTTGCTTACAAAGGAAAGCACAAACAAACAGGTACAATAAGCTTCTCCATGCCCATCTTCGTCCTGCATTTGAGATGATTGACTTGTTTTAAAATTAAAATCTTATATTTGCCTTGTTCAGCTTGCCAGCATACAGGGATCTCCGTCGTATTATTTCTTAGCGTTGCAGCTGTAAAGCGAATAAAGGCAGGCCGTAGCAGTTTGGTCTGATGCAGAAGCTTCTAGCACTGCTTACTTGTCTTGTGTTTTTTGTCCCCCTACCTCCACCAAGGGAAGAGACAGTAGACAAGGTCATATGAAAAGTCTTGATTGGCATTTCAAGACCCAAAGGCAAGGCTTCAGTCTAGCAGCAGCAAGAACATCTGGCTATGCGACTGGCTCCTCCACGAGATGTGCTGGTAATTGTGATGTGGCCTGTGGGAGTGTCTCAGGGTCAGGCTGCTTCAGAATCACCAGAGCTGTATTGTCCTTCTTTACTTACCCTTGAATTTTAGGATTGGTAACTTTGTCATGCAAAAAGGAAAGGAAAAGGATGCAGGCGACTCTTCACTTCGAGCTTGGCATGAAACAAAGAGATGTCTTTTCAGTGTTCCTTTTCCATATAGCCTCTGAGCTCATATTGACTAGGCTATGGTGACATTACAGATTGCCTAAATATTCCTGGATAGCTCAAGGTCTCCATGTATATTTTAAGCCTTCTAGGATCTTTTTTTGTGATCTCTAATGTTATTATAATTGGGAGTCTTTACAATACTTCTAAAATGTGCTTATGGTAAGATACTAAGCACAAGAAATAGTTCCATTGGGTGCAATCTAGAAAACATTAGCACTTAAGTGCTTAGTTTAGGAGTAAGCAAGAAAAGGCCTGTGGGCTGCATTCTTCACACTATTGCTATGTGACAACTCACCTTTAGCACAGCCAATTTGCTGTGTGTGGAGCAGGAGGGACAAGAAGGCCAGATTAATTCTTGCAGTCAGTGAATAGAGTTGGTCACTTACCAAGTGATTGCTGGCTGAAAGGTAATAGGAGTTGTAGTCCAACACGTTTGGAAGGCACAAGGTCAGGGAAGGCTGGTCTAAAGCATTGGAAAGCAGACAGGTTGATGGATGGATGGATGAATTGATTGATTTGTCAAAGATTGAAAGCCAGCCTTTCCTCCAAGGAAGTCTGAGCAGTATTTTGGCTTCACAAAAACCTTATGATGTAGGTTTGGCTGAGACACATAACTCAGCCAAAGTCAGATCTGAAGCCAGATTACTCATAGCCAAACCCAGCTCTTCAGCCATGTTGTTTCCCATGTGGGCTCAGAAGCACAGAGATGCACCTTTCTCCTTTTACCCATGACAAACCAGGCCAGTGGTTTTTTGTTATTTAAAGATTTGGTGCAAATAGAACATTGATCGTTATTATACAGTCAAAACAATCAACATTGTCCTTGCAGCTAATGTCACAGTCAGCAATGTCAGCCAGCCCAAATATCCCATCTGGAAAACAAGTACATTATAGACCCAGAGACAACAATAAATTCCCTTATTGGAATGGAGTAGCTGACCGTGGAATTTACAATTGCAATTATGTTCTGATAGAAAGGTTTGTGACTTTTGCCAGCATTCTTGTTGTTTTGGGTAATTCTAAATTAGTCAAATGTAAGGTGCCTTTTCATATAAATATATGAACCTTTGAAGTTGACTCACTCAATGGCTGAATTCGGATGACACAATAAGCAACTGGGGGTGGGGAAACAATCGTCAGTTGTATTGGCTATCATGTCGTCTGAATGCTGCCATAGTCAACTCAGTGCTGATCCTAATCCACACTACAGTTGATTATTTATTACCATGTTGTGTGGGGAGTACCCCCTAGATGAACAACTGTAAAGTTGAATATTACCCCACCATTGACTATTGTGTTGTCCGAATTCAGCCAATGAGTCTTTAGTGCCATAAAGGAAGTAATAACAAGTAGAATGTTTCCAAAGACCTGTATGCATTGCCCTTGCAGGAAGAAAATATTCTAGATTTCCCATTGTGCTTATGGAAAGTGTCCTATTCACAGAAGGAAACGGAGATGCTCTTTCAGGCATGGGGCTCTCCATGAACAGGATAACAGCAGCATGGGAGTGTTATTGTGACCAAGAGCCAAAACAATTTGTATTCGACTAGGTGAAACAGCATTTTTTTCTTCTTTTTGTCAAAACCACCTCCAGAAAGTATGAAGTGTTTCCTGATAGCATCTGGGCTGCCATACTCCATATTCTTGTCTAAAATAGGGGTGGGCAGAAGGTAGATCTCCAGATGTTTTGGATTTCTACTCCCATAAATCCCTGCCAGTATGACCAGTGGTTAGAACTCCCAATCACGTGTGCATCCCAATGGGCTCCTGTCGTTCGTCACTTGCCACACATGTATTGGTCTCTTTGCCCAAAGTACATTGTGGTTTGAAAGGGGACTGGCATTATTATTGGAAAAATGATTTCCCAACTTTTGTGTGTTCAGTTCAACCATAACTCACAAACCACGGTATATTTTGCCACTGATCCCTTTTGTAGAGCAACTGTTTCTGCAATAACAGAGAAAAACAGGCATAGTATTGTCAGATCATGGCATATTCACCAGAACTGTATATCTGTTTGTGAAGTCACAGACAGGTATTCTTTTTGGGTACGTTGTTACAATTGCCATGGAAAGATGAATGAAATATCAAATTAAAGCACTGAAAGCACAGATTGCTGTTTTTACAATCTACACCCACACCCAGATGAATTAAGCAAAACATAAACACAAGCTATAGTTATTTGCTGTGATTTGAAATGACACCCACCCACCCCCACTGCCACCATCTTTAGACCTTGGGTCAGCTGCTGAGATGCTATGGAAAGTTTATATACATTTCAACTGCTCAGATGTTTTTCTTTCATTGTGCTTCAGCCAAATTTGGGGCTATTAGGGTTCAGCCAAATTCTTCCCTACCCATCACTTTAAGGGGTGGCAATTTCAGTGGGCTGTAGGGGGGACAGGGCCATGCAGAGCTGGTAATATGCTCAGGCCATATGGGAAGTGTGTGCCCCCCCATTTCAAACTGCTCATTAAGTATTTTTTAATCAGTGGCACTGATTCAGTGCTAAATACATATATGAACTAGAATGATTTATAAAAAAAGTAATGGGGAGCACCTTCATATTAACCCTTTTCTACAACACCTCAATGTTGAATCAGAAATTAACATTGATTTTTAGTTGCTGTACAAATAGAAGCAACAACAATAGAACAGTCCATCATTATCAAACATGAACGTAATCACCCTCATGGTATCTTCATCATTATTATAATTAATAACTATCGTCATCATTACATTACCCGCCGCTCCAGATATTATATGCCATGGAGAAGATTGAGGAAAGATATGCAGTAAGGACAACCATCGTAACTTAGGCACATATATCCCCGCCCCGCATGCGGCATGGCCCTCTGGAGCTTGTAGTCTGACCGTGGTATTCACGACGGACGGCTTCTGCGCTGTTTCTGCAAGGCGGGCTCCTCGCTTCTCAATGGGCTGCGTAAGCTACGGAAGCGGTAGTGTAAGCTAGGGGACCTCGTCGGAGTGCCCCCTCAAAATCATGGGCCAACTGGCCCCACTGGCCTCCCCTCTGCACTGCCTTGGTGGGGTGGAGTGAAGTATTATAAATTAGAGTGACCAGATAAAAACCAGGTCAGGGCTCATGTAACTTTAACCGTTGTAGAGAAAAGGGAATTTCAGCCAGTGTCATTTGTATGCAATTAGTTCCTGGTGAAATTCCCTCTTCATCACAACAGTTAAAGTTGCAGGGGCCCTGCCTTCTTTTGTATATGGTCACTGTAGTATAGTGCCTGCACCTTTAACTGTTGTGATGAAGATGGAATTACACCAGGAACTAATTGCATACAAATGACACTGGCTGAAATTCCCTTTTCTCTACAACGCTTAAAGTTACATGAGTCCTGACCTGGATTTTATCTGGTCACCCTATTATAAATTGTTTTGGGGAGGTTGCTTACCTTTTATCTTCTAATAATAAAATGCCTGCTGCTGCTTCCTCCCCCTTTCCACTTGCATTTAAAGGTGTAGTAAAAGCACAGCTACACAGCAGAAATTTGGCCACCACAAGGGTATTCTGCACTGGGAGTAGAGCACAGTGACAGCCAGGGCTCCATTCCAGCTAAGTGTCCACTTCCCAAAACTATTCAGAACATTTTGCCTCCCCACCCCAAGATTGCACCCCATTTCAGTCTTGAAGGAGGTAAAGCACCCCAGCCTCAGCCTTAGGAACGATAAGACTCCGTGTTTTGGGTGGGAAATGGCTCAGCAGAGAAGTGAGGAGGCAGTGCTGATGAAGTGACAGTCAACAGTTAAGCCATCAGTTAGAGAAGCACGTGTGAATCATGTGTGTACATGCAGATTGCAGGTCAGTAGAATGAATGGGTGTGGATAAATGCCTATGACTGAAGGAATGTGAAGGGGAATGGACATAGAAAAGATATTTTTTCAAACATGCACACACACAGTGGGTGGAATCCAATGTTAGTCATCCAATTTGGAAGGCTTTAAAAGGGGCTTAGACAAAATCCTGGAGGAGAAGGCTATCAGTGGCTACTAATCCTGATGCCTCTTTGCTGTCTCCAGTATCAGAGGCAATATGCCTTGGTGCACCAGTTGCTGGGGAACATGGGTAGGAGGGTGGTGTTGCTGCTGGTGGGTTTGCCACTGTGCACAGAATGCTGGACTAGGTGGACCTTTGGTCTGATCCAGCATGGCTCTTCTTATGTTCTTATGTCTCACAAGCTAGGCTGACTATATGGAAAGGAGGACAGGGCTCCTGTATCTTTAGCAGATGTGTAGAAAAGGGAATTTCAGCAGGTGTCATTCGTATGCATGCAGCACCTGGTGAAATTCCCTCATCATCACAACAGTTAAAGCTGCAGGAGCAGATACAAAAGAAGGCAGGGCTGCAGCTTTAACTGTTGTAATACAAATGGCACCTGCTGAAATTCCCTTTTCTATACAACTGTTAGATACAGGAGCCCTGTCCTCCTTTTCATATGGTCAGCCTAACTGCAGAGTTCTGCTTGCATAATGAGACTGACTCCTCCTCTCCCTCACCTGCAGTCTCTGCGTTCTCCCAAAATCTGCACTGGAGGTTCCCCAACCCTCTGGCACAGATTTTGAGGGCAAATGGGTGGCTCCAAGGGAGTTGGGAAATCCTCTCCTTTCCCCTTGGATGCCGTACTCTTAGTAGAATGAGCTAATTGGATTCTGCCCAATGCATCTATGGATTCACGTGGAGTTCCACATGCTCAATTCTATTAGAAAGGAGCATGCATCTCTCCAGAACATACAGACGGTTTATTTCAGGAGCCATTTGTTTAAATGTAATGACATGCATTTAAGTAAAATGGGCTTTTATGAAAGCCTGTCACTTTTAATGTCAGGGGGAAATGCATTATGCAACAGCCATGTTGATAAATGTATTGCAGTCCTAAGGATACTAAGGATAGTATAGTAACTGTACAAAAGAAATTAGTTCCAAAGTCCCCTCTTTAGTGAGCAATGAAAGCGAAGGAGTTGCAGGAATCCAGCAATCTCTGCATCTGGATTTAAAATAGCCAATCCTCTATTCCTACACATTTTATTCCTCCTGTGCTATAAAATGCTGTAAATGTAGCAGCAGTACTCACTCCTGTGGTTTGGTATCCGGTTCAAATCCTCTTTAGTTATGAAGCTCACTAGGTGACCTTGGGCCAGCCATTTACTCTCAGGCTAACTTATCTCACAGGGTTGAGGGGGAAGAGCCATGTATGCTGCTTGAGCTAACTGGAGGAAGGGATTGGATAAACAAATGTAACAAATACAGGACATGTGAAAGGGCCACAAGTAATCCAGACTTCTGACTATAGGTGACTTAGGTAACTGTGGAATAAGAGTGTCTCTGATTTAGACGTATTTCACCTGCCCCATTAGGAGGGAGACATCCCATCATTGCAGCAATGTTCAGTTAAGAAGAACAAGATTTATAGCTCCACATCAATTTAATAACCTCTTCAAGTTGTAGGCAAAGCCCTTTCCCCATATATGAATTACCACTTTATTCACATCATATTCACATTTTGAAAACACTTTTAAAAAAAAAAGACGGAAGCACTTTAGAATTAAAAAGGGATGAATTCTAAAAGCAGGACTGGAGGGGAGCAGAACAAAGCTTGGTAGGAAACTGTGGGTTGGAGCCAGACTTCCTATGAGTGGAGCGCTGCTCAAGGAATTCTCCACTGGAGAAAGTGGGGGAAGGGGTTCTTGCCATTTCCTCCCCCTCCCCCTAGCACCAACTTCCACACTATTCCAGCAGGTCCTCTGACCCTCTGGTGAAGCTTTTCAAGGACACAGGGAGCTGCTGGCGGGCAGGGGAAATCACCCTCCAATGAGAACGTCTACTGGATCAGAGTTTGTTTCCCAAAAGGAAGGAGCACTTCCATTTGTGGAAGGGCATGTATGGAATAATAAACATTGACTGGGTTCAGACGATGGTGGAGGGAGTATCGTGGCTTCTCCCCCCCCCCCCGCCCATGCTGTGCGTATGGCCACCATTTGCATAATCCCTTGTGATGCAGTGCTGACTGGCATGTCGCCTGAACATGGGGCACACCGGGGATGGCTCTCTACCTAGCCTACAACCCACGATGTGTAGTAGAGTTGCAGGGTGGATATGAAACCACTCCCGCTGCGTCGCACCATTCAGACAACATGCCAACCTGCACTGTATCGTGGAGGATTATGCAAATAGTGGCACTGTGTGCGGTATGCACATGGGCAGGGGTAGAAGCCACGATACCGTCTTCCCCTTGTGTGATCATCCGAATACACCCATTAAATGACTGATCACTAAAAGTGGATATGGCATGTTTAATTCCACCTCTGGGTCTTGATGTCACTGTGTTGTGCATTTCGCTCGCTTCTGAGAGCAGCAGCCAATGGTGTGAGATGGAGGTAGAAACTTGTGCAGTGCTTTGCCATCAAGGCACAGGTAAGTAGGTAAAGGTGATGGAGGAGGAGGAATTAAGCCATGAGTCTCAGTATTGGGAAAAAGGTGGGATATTAATAATAATAATAATAAATAATAATAATAATAATAATAATAATAGCTATTTTGAGCAGCAACCACATGTTCCAGCCCAAGAACATGAAAAGTGGAGTTCCCTAACAGCAGAGGTTAAGTGGGAAGAGAGGATTTATCAAACGTGTTGTGTGGTCTGTTTAAGCAACTCTAGCTGTATGAGGCACCAAGCAGGATATTGCACTATGAAAGCGGTATATAAAAGGCAGGAGCCACACCAAGCAGGATTTAGCGGTATGGAAGTGCTATATGGCATGTGTCAATGGGCCCAACAGTTATCAGTGCACTTCAATACTGCTATAAAGCAGTACTGTGGCTCCTGCCTTTTATATACCAGTTTCATACCACTTTCATAGTGCAATATCCTGCTTGGTGTAGATGAGGCCCTAGCCATTTCTTCAAGAACTTCTTCCTTGCAAGCCACATCCTTGAAATAAAAGAAATTGCAGAAGCACATGTCAGCCACTGCCTTGGTGCAGGAGCTCAGAGGATCAAGCTGCTAGAAATTTTGGAAAGCCATGGCTGCCATGCTTTAGCTATGCCATTCAGGTTGAAGGGCCAGTCAGGTTTGATTCAGCACAATTCCAATTTCTAGATCTTTGTCTGTACCTCTAAGCTCTGTTACTGAAGTGGGGATTGATCTGAGGTAATTTTATCAATTTTTAATGTGATTTTTTTAACAAAATAAAAACCAATAATAATAATAATAATAATAATAATAATAATAATAATAATAATAGAACATATGCAACTACATACTTCAAAAGCCTCAGTTTCAAATATCACAACATTCTAAATGAAAAAAGAAAAAAGGGAAAGTAGCATAAATTACACAGAAACTTCCGTGAAGACAGACCAAATGTCTATGCATAAGTCCATTTGTAAATGACACCTGTATACCACTCTTTCAAATGTTGCTAATGTTAAGTCTTCAATCCATTGCATTATAGGCAGTGTGGTTTTATCTTTCCAGTGTTGTAGAAATAGGCTTTTGGCAGCCAAAAGGGCACGAAAAATCCATTTACGTTGACGGTGTGTTATTTTCCAAGAAACTGGTACGTAATTTAAGATAATATGTACATCGGAAAATACTACAGAGCTTTCTAATACAAAATGTATGCATCTGATAATTTCCTCCCAAAAGGAGGCGACTATTAGACATTTCCAGAACATATGAACAAGAGGAGCATTAGCTGTATAAGACCTCCAACAATTAGTCAATTTAGACAAACCTTTATTAAACAGACACTCTGGTGTCCAATAGACCCAAAACAATATTTTTTTGCTGGATAAGACATAGCTGGAGATCCATTGACATTTTATTTATTTATTTATTGCATTTGTATACCACCCTATAGCCGAAGCTCTCTAGGCGGTTTACATAAGATTAAAACACTTAAAACCAATATACAAAAATTAAAACTGCAAAAACATACAATATACACATACATTTAAAACCGCTATAATAACTTAAAAAACTATAAGCCAAAAAAACAAAACAGACCGAGGCTCATCAGATATTGATAAATGCCTGAGAGAAAAGGAAAGTCTTGACCTGGCGCCGAAAAGATAACAGTGTTGGCGCCAGGCGGGCCTCATCGGGGAGATTGTTCCACAACTGGGGGGCCATCATAGAGAAGGCCCTCTCCCTTGTTGCCGACCTCTGAGCTTTCCTCAGAGTGGCACTTGGAGGAGGACCTTAAATGTTGAACGTAGTGTTCAGGTAGGTTCATGTCAGGAAAGGCGTTCCATCAGGTATTGTGGTCCCAAGCCGTGTGAGGCTTTATAGGTTAAAACCAGCACCTTGAATCGGGCTCTGAAACATACAGGCAGCCAATGCAAGAGGGCCAGAGTAGGTCTTATATGCTCGAACCTTCTGCTCCCTGTTATCAATCTGGCTGCTGCATTTTGCACAAACTGCAACTTACAAACTGTCTTCAAAGGCAGCCCCACGTAGAGTGCATTGCAATAATCTAACTTGGAGATTACCAGAGCATGGACAACTGAAGCCAGGTTATCCCTGTCCAGATAGGGGCATAGCTGGGCCTCCAAGCAAAGTTGGGAGAAGGCACTCCGTGCCACCAAGGCCATCAGATACCGATGCCAAAACAGTGGTCCATTGATTCAATAAAATAGGACATTCCAATTCCCTATTCTATTCCTGCTGAAGCCCCCTTGTGTCATATTTATTCACCGATAATAAGTATTTATAAACATGTATCGTGGATTGATTTACCCGGTCAGCCTCAATAAGTAGCAAGGTGGATTCTGAAATGGTAGAAGCCTCAGGACCAAATCTAGATTCTAACAAGTGTTGCAGTTGCAAATACTGTCATTCAAGCAGGGATTGAGCTGTTTGAACATTGACATGTTATTGGAAGCACTGTGCTTTCCCAGGTGAAGTTGTAAAGGCAACTTATATGGAAAGCTGCATGTCCTCTGTTTATTTCCTGAGATCCATAGTGGCTCCTTTGTTATATTTATAATGCTATCCTGCTGGGATTGAAGGGGTAGATTCTAACCAGGCTTCTAACCGGGCACCCTGGTATACAGAAGATCTCAGGAAGTTAAAACAGAAAGGATGACGACTAGATGGAAAGGATGACACAACATAGAGACTATCATCGTTCCTATGGGGTGACATTGCGTCTGCAAATTCACTTCCAGCAGAACTGTTCAGGGTGGTGAGGGGGTCTAACCTGGGCACCTTCACCTCCTGAACCCGATCTTAGAGCCTTCCATAGTTCACTGTGATGCCTTTAACGATCACTTCACAGATAAAATCTCTCGGATAAGATCTGACTTAGATGCCGTCGTTATAGCAGAGGCTGACAATGGAGTGTCCAGCAACTCCGCGAGTAGGATTACACTGGATCAGTTTCAGTTGGTGAGTATCGAGGACGTGGACAAGCTGCTTGGACGAGTGAGGAGGATGACTTGCCCTCTCAATCCCTGTCCTTCTTGGCTAGTTGCCCAGGGAGAAGATGTAATTAGATTACAATTACAACATATTATTAATACATCTCTCAGGGAGGGGAGCTTTCCATCTTGTTTAAAAGAAGCGGTAGTATGGCCGCTTCTAAAAAAAAGCCCTCCCTGGATCCCCTGGACCTTAATAATTACAGACCAGTATTGAATCTTCCGTTTCTGGGCAAGGTGATTGAGAGGGCAGTTGCCTTCCAACTCCAAACAGTTTTGGATGATACAGATTTTCTAGACCCATTTAAAACCGGCTTCAGGGCAGGATATGGAGTTGAGACTGCTATGGTCGCCTTAGTAGATGATCTACGCTTGAGTATTGACAGGGGGAGTGTGTCCTTGCTGGTACTTCTGGACCTCTCAGCAGCTTTCAATACCATCGACCATGGTATCCTTCTGGAACGCCTGAGAGGATTGGGACTCGGGGGCACTGTGCTTCAGTGGTTCCAGTCCTACCTCTCGGGCAGGTTCCAGATGGTGATGCTTGGGGATAGTTGCTCCTCAAAGAAGGAGCTGCTATATGGTGTACCACAAGGCGCCATCCTGTTTAACATCTACATGAAACCGCTGGAATAGATCATCTGGAGGCATGGGGCGGGGTGCTATCAGTACACTGATGACACCCAAATATATTTCTCTATGCCTTTGACCACAGCGTCAGCTAAGGATAGTGTGTCTCCTCTGAATGAATGCTTGGAGGCGGTAATGGGTTGGATGGGGAAAAACAAACTGAAGCTGAATCCAGACAAGACGGAGGTGCTTACTGTCAAGGGCCACAGCCTGGGGTTGGAGGTGTGTCAATCAGTTCTGGATGGGGTTACACTCCCCCTGAAAGGCTGTGTTCGCAGCTTGGGGGTGCTCCTGGATCCATCGCTCCAAATGACAGTTCAGATAGATGCGACGGCCAGGAGTGCCTACTATAAGCTTCGGCTGATACGCCAGCTGTTCTGTGTTGGAAGACCTAAAATCAGTAGTGCACGCACTGGTAATTTTGAGACTCGACTTCTACAATGTGCTGTACATAGGGCTACCTTTGTACCTAGTCCGGAAACTTCAACTAGTTCAAAATATGGCAGCCAGGTTGGTCACTGGTACACCTAGGGGTGACCATATCACACCAGCTTTGAAATCTCTCCACTGGCTGCCAATTAGTTTCCAGGCGAAGTACAAAGTGTTGGTTATTACCTTTAAAGCCCTACATGGTTGGACCAGGTAAATTGTGGGATCGCCTTCTCCCATACAATCTGCCCCGCACGCTCAGGTCCTCTGGGAAGAATTTATTACAGTCAACAAAAACTAGGTTGACAACCATTACCCAGAGGACCTTCTCTTCTGCCTCTCCCAGATTGTGGAATGACCTACCAGGAGAGATCCGCCAACTCACCAGTCTTCAGGAATTTAAAAGAGCTATAAAGACTGATCTCTTCCGGCAGGCCTACCCAGATGAATTTTAAGTGTTTTACTGGTGTTTTATTGGTATTTTAATGATGTATTGGTTTTAAGTGCTTTTAATCAGTTTGTGTATTTTATAGAGATGTGCACTGGATCGGGTCCGATCCACGATCCGAATCCGATCCAGGGGAAATCGGATACAATTATCCGATTTCTGATCTCACCGCTAGATCGGCCGATCCAATCCAATCCGGAAAGGTTCCGATTCAGCTCGGATGGATCGGATGGATCAGCAGATCGGCGGGCGCCCACTGGCGCCCGCCACCGCTTCCATTGGCAGGCACCAGCAGGCACCCGCCGATGGAAGCAGACAGCGGGGGAGGGCTTCCCTAGCGGGTTTGTCCGCTTCCATCGGCAGGCGCCAGCGGGCACCCGCTGATAGAAACAGACAACGGGGGCATGGGGCGGCAGATGGCAGCAGACGGCCAGGAAAGGTAAGCACGGCGTGCTTACCTTCCGTGGCCATCCTCTCCCGTCTGCCGCTGGCTGCTACTGCAAGCAGGCTTCGCGGACTGCTCCTAGGTAGCGCGCCAGGTGATGACATCACCTGGCGCGCTACTCAGGAGCAGGCCACGAAGCCCTCCCGCAGTAGCGGCCAGCGGCGGACAGGAGCGGACGGCCACGAAAGGTAAGCAGGGGGGAGGGGGGCCCATGGCGCGCTTACCTTCAGTGGCCTTCCGCTCCCGTCCGCCGCTGGCCGCTACTGCGAGCGGGCTTCGCAGCCTGCCCCTAGGTAGCGCGCCAGGTGATTAGGCCCCCCCTCACACACCTGCAGCCATTTTTTCCTCATAGACTTGCATTGGGGGAAAGCTTTCTTTCCCCCAATGCAAGTCTATGGGGGGGGGGGGGAATGGCAACCGATTCAAAAATCGGATGACCGATTTTTGGATCGGGATTGGACCTGATCCGGTCCGGGGGGGCTCCGATTTTGTCCGATCTGATCTGGGACAAAATTGAAGGTCCCAATCCGGGTCCCGATCCGATCTGGGGGGTCCGTGCACACCCCTAGTATTTTATGCTTGATGTTGTTCCCCGCCTCGATCTGGAGGGAGAGGCGGGTAATAAATAAATATATTATTATTGTTGTTGTTGTTGCTACTTTCAGTCTTCGCTTAAGATTTTTAGCTTTACTATTGAGACTATGAAAGGTTTTGAGAAACAATGGAAGTTGTGTTCCTCTGTTAATCTGGCCTCTGTAAAACCACACCCAGAAGCTATTGCAGTTTGCAAATACTTCATGCAGTGCTTTAAAACTCACCTCTTACTTAACTGCCAAGGAATTGGGAAGGACTCTAGTGACTGAGGCAGGAGCACTTTTAGATTGTCCATTAGGGTTTCTTTTCACAAATCTTGAATATGTGTTTTAATTGATTGTCGAATATATTTAACAATTGCAATTGCATACGTTTGACATTATATTTATTTTCAAATGCTATGAATGTTAGCTATTATGGTAAGATTCACATATCCTCAGTGATAGCTCCTGGACAACCATCTGTCAGGTATGCTTTAAGGTGGATTCCTGCATTGAGCAGGGGGTTGGACTCAGTGGCCTTATAAGAACCCTCCAACTCTACTACTCCATGATTCTATGATTCCTGGTTAAACTGAAACAGAACAGCAGGAGGATTCAGCCAAAATTATACACTTTGAAGTCCCATTGGTTTCATTAAGAAACATTTATGCATTTGCTTAACTCTGCTATCAGTGGGACACAGGAGTGCTTCACTTTGGCTGGATCATAGAGTCTGTCATGAAAGCAATATGTGTGATTGTTTATTGGGATGCTGGAAAAAAACATTTTAAAATCCCATTTTGCTTTTCCCTATTGACAGTTTATATTGTATTCTCTCATAAAGCATTTAAAAATGTTTTGTTTTTAAGGGAAAACACCTCCAGGTTTGGCTCTGAGCGGTGTCCAAGATCAACAATCATTTCGACTCCCACTCAGAAAAATCCACATCCTGTCAGGGATGTTGATATATTGCTCTTGTCTACCTGGGTGGGAGTATAGGAGAGCTTCGGCACCAAACAAGAAGATGTTAAGAGGGTAATTAGTAGGGAGAAAAGAAATATTTAACCATAAATTTCACAGGATGTTTCAAGCAACAGTTCAAGCATTTTACCATCTGATTTTAAATGGGGGGAGAATTTGTGTGATCTGACCCAATGAAAACTTACCACATGAGCATATTTTCTCTTAAGTAAGGAACTTCCTAGCAAGTGTGCTTAGAATATAGCTAAATAGCTATATATTTGCAGGATCCCATAGTATATGTGCTAAAACATAGGATTTGATTCAGACTTGCCCCTATGCAAATGGAAGGGCACCTTTTATTCTTGGAGATAATTGGGATCCAACAGAGGCATCCTCCTGAATGAATGGGGTTGAAAACTTCTGCTAGTCCAAAGCAGGATTGCTGGCTACTGACTGGGATTGGCCAACATGGCCATGTGATGCCTGTGCTTTATTAGCCGCACAGGCTTCCAGTCCATTTCTGGGCCCAAGTGAAAATATTGGTGTAGACCTTTAAAGCCCTAAACAGCTTGGGGCCATATCTTCTCCCATATGCACCTTTGGTCATTTTTGGAGGCCCTCCTCTGCATACCCTTGCCAAATCAAGTTGTGGGGAGGGGGGAACGTTCTGCAAGGAAGGAAGCCTACTATTGAAGCCAAATTAGGACATGATTGCTGTAAATCAGGAGATTTGTCTCCAGTTTAGTTATAGAAAGAAATAGGAAGTGTGGATGTTGTACTACTACAGCCAGGAATCAACTGAAGGCTGTTCTAGAAGGACTTTCAGCTTCACCTTTCTTGGAGGCCCTGATATTTGGTCTCATCTCAATCAGCATCTCAACCTATAAAGCAGATCTTGTGGAAGGATGGTCCGATGCTGCAAGATGACTATTGTGCCTTCTAATGATGTTGTCTGTCTGGAATTGCCATTCTCTATGTTTTGGGGGCCTATGGAGCGATCAAGGCATAGGGGAACCCAGGCATGATCAAGGGATGTTTATCTGAGTCCCTGAATTTCAATAGGTCCAAATGCAGAAGCTGCTTCCTAGTTTTCACCCTTTCTAGCTGCTGACCAGGAGTCTTTGGTAAGGTGAGCTATACTCTGTCCCAGTATATACAGTCTTTGGCAGGGGGTCTCTCTCTTCTTGTGATGGGATTCTGACTCCAGAAGTTGGCAGGTCTTGTTACTTCACATTGCAAAGATGTGTAGGATTCTGTGGCCAAAGATGGGTGGGGATAAAATGGGTGATATCCCGTCTATGTTTTGGGTACCAATTTTCAGCTGAGCCATTGAAACAACTTAAGTCTTCCTATCCCATTTTGTGACCCTTATAGTAAGTAATATATGTTAATACACAATATATTAATTGTGTAATATGTGGTATATTTATTTATTAAGCTGTTAGGTTTCTTTATACTGCTCAGCTGGCAAATGCCCTTTGGGCAGTTTACAATAATAAAACCAAAGGGGGTGGCAAACAAAAAAATCCAACAATAAAAGTATCAAAATAATACGGTATTAAAAATTAAAAACATTTTAAAACTATTTAAAACATTAAGGAAGCAGCAATATAATTAATCATCAGAGCAACAGGTTAAAGATTAAATGCCTGCTTGAAGCGGAAGATCTTAACCTGGCACCTAAATTGATACAATGACTATGATTTGTTAATAGGATTTGTTTGTTTATTTTACTTCTGTTCTGCTTTTATTTGGAAAGCCTGAGCATCTTCTATGGGACTCCAAATGACCTCCATCCCATGCACCATCTGCTTAGCTTTAGCAGTGTTATAGCATCAACTGCTCCCAGTCCATTTACTGGCCATAAGAACATATGTGAATAAGGGCACAATCCTATGCATGCTTAGATAGAAAAAAGACCTACAACCCCCAGCCTGCAGCCAACCATTAATTGTTTCTGTTCTTATTCATTGTAAGCTGCCCAGAGGAACCCTATGTTATAGGGTAGCATATGAATATCTAAATAAATAAATAAATTATGAAACATCAATTCAAATAAATAGCAACTTTTAGAAAATGGAGTTCTTTTAGATCCATTTGCTCTTGTTCCAATGCATAACTGAAGGTGACCATTGAACAATATTAAAACAGAGAAAACAGTATTACAAAGACAGCTGGTCCGTTCAATACCGGAGGTATAGGAAATAAAGAATAGCTCAAAATAACTGAGATACTGACTATATATATATATATATATATATGAATGTGTTCAAATTAAAAATTGGACTTCACTGCTCATAGGGTAACCATATGAAAAGGTGGTCAGGGCTCCTGTATCTTTAACAGTTGCATAGAAAAGGAAATTTCAGCGGGTGCTATTTGTATGCATGCAGCACCTGGTTGAAATTCCATCTTCATCACAACAGTTAAAGCTGCAGGAGCCCTGCTGTCTTGACCAGATACAAAAATGGGCAGGACTCCTGCAGCTTTAACTGTTGTGATGAAGAGGGCTTTTCACCAGGTGCTGCATGCATAAAGATGACACCTGCTGAAATTCCCTTTTCTGTGCAACTGTTAAAGATACAGAAGCCCTGTCCTCCTTTCCATATGGTCACCCTGCTGCTCAAAATACATGGCTGGCAAACTCTAAGGATCAGAATCATAGCATAGTTCTTACAGAAAAGGGAAGGGTCCGCAAAACATATTTTCAGAATGTTAATGTGCATGTTTCACAGATGTACATGATTAGATATGGATGAAATATTTCTAGGTTCTAGCAGATTTCCTTGGCTACAGTCCCTTTTAATTAGCTTTGAAAAGCTTTGGTTCACTGGAGAAATTAGAATGTTTTATTTATTTATTTTTATAGTATGTTAATCTTGACAGTTACATTTACAACCAATGTGCAGCCCAATCTTATGCATGCTTACTTTGAAATAAGTTCCAGAGAGTTCAATGACGTTGACTCCCAAGTAACTGCATAAGATTGCAACTTTAAGTTTAGGCACACAGAATTATAGGCAATAAGATTTCTAAAGATTAAATCTCATCATGCAGATGTGGTTGCTTTTTGAACACAATTGCAAAATTAATGGATGTGTGGAATAATGCATACATAATATATTTAGGTTTTCATGAAACAATTGCTTTGCTGTCTTTTCAAATCTTCAATTGCATGTTATAATTGGCTTTATTTGTGATTAAAATCATGGGGAAAATGACTTTAAAAGACTCTACAGAAATAAACGGCAATGTACAAGTCTGAAAGTAGACATCAAAAGAGATGGTTCAGAGATGAGTCCCAGGGCTGGAAGTTATTTAATATCTTTATTAATTATCTGAAATAAAACATAAATAGTACATTCATGGTTTTTTAAATCCAAGGTAATAGCTAATTGCTAGCAGTTGTAGAGTGTGATCAATAATAGAAATTGGTCTGAAGAGAGTGGAAATATTGGTAGAAATAATAAATGGTACTCAGCTTACAATATCTAGGGCTAAACCACCTGGAGGGAAATTGTCTGATACATTTGCATACGTGAAGGGAGAGGACGGAAAATCAGAGTAACAGAAGCAGGGAGATTTCGCCCTGATCATACATTATTCCAGTTGCTGCTTCATCCACAATGGCAAGCTTGTAAATTGCTCAACCTTTAACTGCAGCACTAGAGCTAAGCTTCGTTGCTCAGGTTGAGGAGAGCTGTTACTTCTGTTTGATGGCAAGAGGTTCCTAGAATCAGAGGAATGAATTGCTCCTTGCATGACAGGATTTAGCTAACACTAGGCCATCAGTGTTCTGACTCTGAAATCTTCTGACAGGCCCTTTGTTTCTGCTGCAACTCTTCACCTACCAGGAAGAGTCTCCTTACACCATCTATTTTAGCAAGTCCACAGGTTTCTCCTTCCTAGGCATGTTTTTCATGGTCTGGGTAGAGGACAAAGGGAAACAATATTAGGGATATCACCAATCTCCTCTAGGTCTACAGCTAGACATGGATTTAAGCAAAAGCAAGTTAGATGCTCTTACTCAGACTTGTAGTTGCGTAGGTAAATAAGCACTATTTCTCCTGACTGTTTGACAGCAAGGAAGGTTTTGGTAGTTTTTGAGCAAGCGAAAACCAAAACAACAGGTAATATCCAGTGGTGACCACTAGCCCTAAAGATGTTGTGTTAGCATAAACCACCTTGCTTGTGCAATGCAACAAGCATTTGCTAGCCCAATGGGGCAAAGCATAGATTTGTCACCAAATTCAGCAGTATGGGGCCCAAAAGGTGGGAGAGGTGGCCACTGCACTGCTAATTTTCAGTGGCAAAATGCCACTTTCCTCCATTGCACTAGAAAGTGGTAGTTGCGCATGCCTTGGTTTCTGCTAGCATAATAACAGAAATGGTAACACTGGGATACTGTTGGATACTATCCAACAACAACCCTCAAAATATGTGTATACAGCCACATTTTAATCAATATAATTTTGCACAGCTCTTGTGTGTTTCAGCGTTGGTCACTTTTGCTTTACTGGATAACTGGGCCTTGACAGACAGAGAGAGTTGTCCTTATTTAATCATGCAGAAACTATGCATGGAGAAGGGGCAGCAGGCCTGTGCCTCTGTTGTCATGGATTGTAAACCTCCTATCCTCTGGATTGTCTGCACAGCATTCTGGATGTCTGCCCTGGAAAAGTCTACATCTGTGTCACTAAATCATGTCAGTGCACAGATGTTCAGGGGCCAGGGCCTGTGATGTGCCCTCATTGCTCCTTTCTCCATATGTAGCTTCTCCACATAATCCCTCTTCAGGCGTTCAGCCTGAACGGGATCGGCTAAATGCATGAGCAAAGTGGAGGGCCATGCATACAAGCACAACTAGGGATAACGGAGATTCCATTTGTGGTGTCGAGCTTCGCACGTTTGTACCAACTCGGCTTCACAGACTCTGAGTTTGCCCAACTTATCTTGTGATGAGTTTTCTGCTTTTTTAATATGGACAAATCATTATTTGTGCAAGATCGTGGCAGTAAATAGCACAATTTGTGCAAAATTAGAGGCATAAAAGGTCCAATTAGACTATTTATGCCTGCAATTTTGTGCAAATTGAGCTATTTGTAGCCTCGATTTTTGCACAGATTGCGATTTACTCAAATAGTTAGACCCATGCTTTTGCGCAAATTATGGCTTGCACATTTTAAAAAAAAATTGAGAAGTTCCCAAGTTTGGGGAACTGACCCACTGCTTGGCTGGCAAATGCAAACTGAGTTGGGGCTGCTGCTGCAGGGATCCATCAAGCCAAAAATGAACAGGATTTCCCAGCAACGGCCATCCCTAGCCCCACCTTGTATCATCCTACCCCCCAGTTCAGACCTTGCTGTTTCTGAATGGGAGTTCTGTTCAGGTTCGCTTCCACATTACTGGAGAACGTGATCAATTTGAGTGCCTGAATCAGACTAGGGAGAATGACCAAGCCAAGCTAGAGGGAGTGAAAGACAATTATGACACGGGAGATGGCGATGAGCAATGGCTACAATAAAGGCTGCTACACACATTAAAGTTATATCCCTGAAAGTTTCATAACAGGATTGTGCTGCCCATTTTTATGGATTAATGTCCCCCTTTTTATAAAGCTTCAAGGCAGCTAACAATCAGATTCAATAAAACATAATAATAAAACAGCAGTAGGTAGCAGAATCGATAAAACAAACGATATGGCACTAGTATGCTCACTCCTGGAATACTCTTGCTTGTTCCTATGGAAATTGTTAGAAGCCAAGAAGGGAAATTGCTTTATGGGCCATATCTAAAAATGATGTCATATGTCCCTTGTATCATTTCACATGAGACTGTGCCTCAGGACTGAAACAGCTATGTTCCTGGCTAGCTCACTCATGTCTCGTCCTTGCTTACAATTTTATAAACAGTTAAATGGGCCTATCTACTACTTCATGAACTTAGAGACACCAATCACTTTGCTTAAAAAGGGAGCAACTACTTGGATAATTGTTGATAATATTACTATAGTTTCTTGTTAGATATTAAACAACCCACAGTTAACCTAACAATGATTTGTAGGTTATCTGTGGTTTGTTTAACCCTCAATTAACCTATAGCATCTGAGTTTGAACATCACATAAGAACCCCCAATAAGTTTGATCTTGGGTTGAATAGTTAGCCATTCAAAATGGCTGTGGAATGTGCCCAGCATGCACTGCGACAAATCATGGATTAATTAACCCATGATTTGCCATTTTTATTATGAGAGGTTACAAATGTGCTTGTGGTATATTGTCTTTTTCAGTTTAATCTTGAGCATACCCAGATTTCAACTTTGCTGAGAATCTTTTTCCTGACAAAATACAAAATGCTGCTCCTGTTTGAGATCTGTTAAAATTCAGAGTAGAAAATGGTCATCTCATTGGCATGTGAGATGATTTTGTTCAGGGTTGCCAGAGTTTGAGAAGTAGAAAAGTCACCTTTATGCTCATGTTGCCACTCACTGCAAGGGCATGTCATGATTACAAAGACTGTCCCTTCAAGCAGTCTTAACAAATGTCCTGCTTAGAGAAGATAGATTAGAATGGGAGACACAGACTCAGATGGGCTCACAAAGGAGACTGCTTGCAGAGAAGGACACAGGTGCACTGCATCTTATTGTCCTAAGGGCAGATATTATTTGCAGACAAAAATAAATAAAAAAGAAAATTGTGTGTCAAGGAGGAAAAACATTAGGTTCTCCAGGAAACAATACTGCCAAAGGCCACTTTTTGAGGAGCTATTATTAGAGTGGTCCGTGACGCTTTTCTCAAAGTTATTTTAGGAAGGTAAGTTTACCCTGAGTAAAGGCAGGGCTTTCCTAAATAGATGTTTGTTAAGGGGAGGAGGAAATAATGAGAAAAAGAAAACACCGTTCACATTCCCAGTGACTTCTATTGCTTGAAACCAAACTGAGCAAAGTAAATATTGCTAATGCTTTCTATTTCAGAACTACTGATGTTTTGCAAAGTTGAACACAATGCAATACTTGTTGAACACAATGCAATACTTGTTGAAAGCTTCAGGTCCAAAAACTAGACAAAGTTTATTAAAATTCTAGCCAAGTGGAAAAAAACGAAGGCAGTGGATGAAAAGAGAAATGCTCATATTCAAATATAATGTCATGTAAAACCAGATAAGTGCACAGCGCATAATCTAGGGGCCCTATCAAACCTTCTCTTCTGTGTCCTGTATGTCCTGCTCCCACATGCAGAATCCCCTGCTGCCCCTTCCTCCTACCAATAATAAGCTGCTATTAAGTTCCATGATCATAGGGTTGGATTCAGACTTGGCAGTCAGCAGGCAGAGGAGATTCTTCCACCATAGACGGCTTTTGGTCTAGCGGAATGATCCCTTTGGTAGGAAGTAGTGGGAACCACTTTCGCCAGTTCAACCCTCCTCCTGCAGCTCCCAGTGCCACTTTTCACACTGAGCTTCTCTAAATGAGTGATTTATTGCATGCTCATTGTCGTGACTCAGCCCAACTCCAGGCTTCTGCTCAGGAACTTAGGCAAACTGACAACACACTTTAAAACGGTGAGACCTCTCTTTATTTGAGAAATCACACGGAATTCAAGCATTATGGTTTCATTTCTGCATACTGTACATACACATAAAGCTGATGAAGGCCAGATAGCTTCAGGTACAACGGCTTGATGCGAACCAGAACAGCAATCACTTGGGGAGAGACGTGTAGGGTTGCCCCTGTCCCATGTGAGCAGTCAGCAGGAGCGACACACACAGACTCATCAAGAACAAGAGCAGAGCCCAAGGAGAAACTCTAGCACAGGGATGCATGAAGCCTGGCAAAGACGGGTTCATCTTGCACGAACCAGACTCAGCCTGCCGGAAAACACTGAGCTGATCACGTATGCAAGATATCAGGGCACAAACCTCTTTGACCTAGGAAACCTCCCTTGCCTGTAACTTTGGCTCTGAGGAAGGCTCTCTTGCAGGTCACACACACACACACAATCCAGAAACAGCAATGATCAGCCTAGGAAGCTTTCCCTGTGCCTGTACTTTGGCTCCATCCAGGGAAAGCCCTCTCTCAGGCCATAGAACACAATCCAGAAACAGTAACAGCAAGTCCAAGTCTATGAAAAGCCTCAGAGCACTTTTCATGGCACAGTCCTTAGAAATTCCAAGTCCAAATAGCAACAGAACATGTACAGAGTGCATCCAACATCTCCAAACCGATAGAATCCCAAACATGAGGAGTTTCATGGCAAGCGTAGAACAGATGATTCCTAGCAAAGGGCCTCTCCTTTGCTCATTCCTCTTATAGCTTGGAGGCTGGCTATTCCAAGCCACTTTGACAGACAGGACTTCAGGCCTGTAATCCAAACTCATGTGCCAACAGGGCGGCACAGTTCAACCTCCTCTTGATGACGACACCACGTGAGAGACAGCTTGCAAGATAGCCCCCACCTTTTCTAAACAATCTCTTGTTCTCAAGGAAACTCAAGGCCTCGGCTAGCAAGCCTCCCATGAGAAACTGCAACAGTGATAAGCTTACAGAGACACAGACATTCTCACCACAATTTCCAATCTTTCAACTCAAAATTCACAAGGCCTGCCTTGTGAATTGTCCATGAAACACTTGACATCCGACAAATTTGTGTGTCCATTACACCATGTCATCAACTGCCAGGACATCTCCCATGCTATCCCTGCAAATCTCACTTTAATAAAAAACAGAGAAAATGTAATATCCAGGAAATAGAATTTTCCAGTGTGTAAACTCAGTGTTGTTCTATAATTATGCCACTAGATGGTGATGTCTCATTAAAGTGAATGCATCATACAGAGAGAGGAAGTATTCTATTTCAAACCATGTGGCGACCCGTGGCTGCTTGTGTAATGGCACCAATCATAATCCCAAAAAGAAAGCAGAAGCAGAAATCCCCAGTAAGGCAGTGGGATTGCAAAAACTATATTATAAAAACACCCTCTAGTAATTACCTAAGGAAGTCAATCAGTAGACCTAAGGCCAAACTAAGTCATCCCCAAATTGTGTTTTTGACATCCTTACCTGACTTCAACAGTCAGACAAATGCTAGCCTTTAAAAGAGAAATTATAATTTCTAAAAACCCAAGGTAAATAAATAAAATATGGCTTTCTTCATCTGAGAGATATTTCATAGCTCTTTGGATCTGCCCCTCTTTGATTGCTCTGCCTAGGGTGACCAGATAAAATCCAGGTCAGGGCTCATGTAATTTTAACAGTTGTAGAGAAAAGGGAATTTCAGCCAGTGTCATTTGTATGCAATTAGTTCTTGGCGATATTCCCTCTTCATCACAACTGTTAAAGTTGCAGGGGCCCTGCCTTCTTTTGTATATGGTCACTCTAGTATAGTGCCTGCAACTTTAACTGTTGTGATAAAGAGGGAATATCACCAAGAACTAATTGCATACAAATAACACTGGCTGAAATTCCCTTTTCTCTACAACTGTTAAAGTTACATGACCTGACCTGGATTTTTCTGCTCAGCCTAGCTTTGCCCATTAACCATTTGAAATCTTTCCAATCCAAACTGTCTTCAGTACAATGTACCTGTTAGGTTGAGTCCCTCAAAACATATTGCCCAGCCCATATTGTCTACCACAGGGGTTTTGAACCTCTCTCAGCCTGGGGCCAAATTCAATTTTGAAGAAGCTCATGGAAGCTGTATTCTAGTGGTGGGAGTGGCCAAGGGCATAATAAGGCAGGGCCAAAGGGAAAAGGGTTGGGGCCAAAACACACACACACACACACAGAGCGAGAGAGCGAGAGAGAGAACCCTCAAGCTCTTACTACCAGTAAATAAGCTCAGGAGAAGTATTTCAACTAGGGCTGTGCACCACTTCAAGCCCAAACCTCAAATATGAACCCCTTTATGGCTGCCATAGTTTGAGTTCTTAGATCTAGGAAACGCCAGAGCTCCCATCTTCTCTTAAAATGGTGGCTTTCATTGAGGATGAGTGGTGCCAGGTGGCTGAGATAAGTCCTGTGGGTGGTTGGGGCAGAGGCTCCAGGTTTGGGAGGGCAAGTGGGGAGGGAGGGAGTCTGAAGGCTTTGCATGAAAGACAAGAAGAAATGTTAGCTATTTTCTCCCATAGCTTGCAACAGTAGATGCAAAGAGGACTCACTCAGCAATAAGAAGCCTTTTACAACATAACATCATGAAGCAGTAAAGATTGTGCTCTTAGTTATTGTGGAGGATGGTGTCTGGATATTTGGAGGAAAAGGTTGCACTTTTATAGTTTGTCACCAGGGCTTGACTACTGAGTGTATGCTCCAATTGCTTTATAAAGTAGGTCATCATTTTCAGGATCTTAAATAGTTTGTTTCCTAAATCAGCAAAGTGATGGAGATTAGAGCTCTTCTATAGTCCTTCAGAAAGTGAAAACACTTTTTAAATTGATTAACCTGACATGGTTCTTCTAGAATTAGTGCCAATTTCAGAAGCACTTGGTAATTAAGACTAGCTGCATTTATCCAGCAAACTATAACAATGGGCAGTCTCCAACTGTGCCATTCCTCTAGGCAAATAACATTCCACTAGATGGAACAAGGTCCAAACTGTGTGCAAGAGGGAAATCCAACTAAAGTTATGTTTGCACACGCATGATTGTGCATTACGCTTGTGCAACCCGTTGTGCAAATGCTTGCACAACCATTTGCACAAGCATAATGTGCAACCGCGTGCGCAGTGGGAAGATTCATCTGAGCTCTGTTAGCACTGTTTCAGTTTGTAGAATGATTCCATTGGATACCGTCCATTGGATTGTAATAAGCCCTGTGGGCCAATATCGTTAGGCTGATCTAGCCCATCATGTGAAGCAGAGCAAAGGCACACCTTTCCTTCCGACTCACCCAGCATCCTGTCTTTGCGTCTGCCATCCCGACAGGGATGGCACATGCCAAGTCTAGCTATGGAAGTATTTTTCAAACTGCAAAGGATGTAGATATTTTCCAGGGAACCGACCATGCATGTTGGCTTTTATGTCCACGATGGGGGTGAGAAGGCAGGTACACCCTTACTCTGCACCACATAATGGCCTGGATCAGGCCAAAGGTATCATTGTTGCATTGCTGAGAAAGAGCATTAGTAAGTTCAAGTTAGCACATGTGTGGTAGTTCATCTTCTGATAGGGGCAGGTTTGGGAAAGCATGTAACACCAGTATTTTCAGTCATTATCCTAGCCGTAGGACCATAGGAAGCTGCCTTATACTGCCTTATACTGTCTCAGATCATTGGTCCATTTAGCCCAGTATTGTCGACACTGACTAGCAGGATTCTTTCCCAGCCCTACCTGGAGGTGCCAGGGATTGATCCTGGGGGCTTCCTGTATGTAATATAGGTTCTTTACCACTGAGTTCTGTGATTTTGGACCTGCAAACCTTTAGAGCATCTCATTTCCCATATAAGCATTTAAAGTCTTTAAGGCTGGCTGAAATCTCTTTGTTGCAATTACCATCTGTGAGTATTAAAGGTGTTCTTTGGTTCCACACCCTTCCAAGAGAGGCCTACCAGAGCCCAATATGCAACTTTAAAAAAAAAAAAATTCAGACACTAAAACATGTTTTTACTTGGGAAGGTTTTTATGAGCCAAAATAAAATAACTGCTTTATTTTTTTTAACTGCCATGCTTTGAAATTGGGTTGCATTGCCTTCCTCTTGTGGAATATTGGTTTTAAATGTATTTGTTTTTGGAATGTATTCTGAATTGCTAATTATTAAAATAATGTTGTTTAATCAGTTGAAAGCCATGCTGAGCTCTTGGAAATGGGCTGGGTGGAAATGTAATATGCAAGTAAATAAGTGAGACATAGTATATGAAAATCTGGCTGATAATGTCCTGTGTAGTTGGCATTACATCCCACCCACCTAAGTAGTTCTTAGCTTGCAAGCACACATTGTCTCTGTGGACCACAGAACTGCAGTGTCAAACTGTACCTGTCTTTTGTATATGGGTAACTGTATGTAACACCCACCTACTCTACCATGTGTTCATGTCATATCTGCATCAGACAGAGCAGCAGCTAAGAGGAAAACTGGGAAGTGTCCTTCCGTACACTTGTTGGAACTTGAAGCGAATGACAATATGTTCTTTGCACATCACTCCACTAAAATACCAAAGACTTGATGAAACATTTTGTTCTTTTTTTATGTATTTTTTCCAGTGAATATTTTTTCTCTTTATCAAATTATAATTTGGCACTGGAACTGTTGCTCTGTAGAAATGGGATGGGGGTGGGTTACACTGCACTTTTCAGATCTTTCCACATATTCAGTGTGCTTGTAGTGTGCAGATATTGTAATTTAAAGGAAGTGATTACAATTACAATTTTGATGAGAAGTTAACTTCTTTGCCTTTATAATTAACAAAGTATTGTGGTACCTTAAAGACAAACACATTTATGATAGGCTCACATGGATTTTTGTTGCAAGGTCTTAATTCTTCAAGTACATGAAGTGAACAGTGAATCTCTCTCTCTCTCTCTCTCTCTCTCTCTCTCTCTCTCTCTCTCTCTCTTTGGTCCAGTTCCCACTTAATGGGAAGCTGTAATTGGCCAATTATTCCTGTGGGAGTGGCTAAGCAAACCAGGAAACCTCTGGTGGGTTTTTTGGTAGCGATATGTCCAGACTGGGATTCCTGACGTATTGCTCCCAAGTGAGCTAAAAATCAGAAGCCAAGAACAAATTCAGGCTTCAGAATCTGGCAGTTTTAGGAAACGAAAAACCAGGAATCCAGTTTGAATGAATCAATCCAGCACTAGAAGTTTCCTAGCTTGTTTAACTGATCATGCTGGCAGGAATCCAGGATGAGCCAAGTGGAAGAAGTGATCAGGCAGCATGCACTACCACATGCTGTACATGTCCAAATTCACTGCAATTCGGATTTATTGTTACTGCAGACCAGCTTTCTATCCCTCCAGTTGAAGAGGAAGGTAACACCTGTGTTTGAGATTTCAAAACTGAATACATCCTGAAAGTGTCAATAACATACCTGAGTCAATCAATATAAGCCAAGAAGGTGCAATCACAGGGGACTGAAAGGCCTGCAGGTGTATGTAGCTGGGTTCAGGCTCACCAAACTTTGGGAGATGCCCAGCAGGTTTATATGACTACATCTTCCAAAACAAACAGAATATCACCATGAAGAACCTTGGTGGCGGGCCTTCTCTATAGTGGCACCCACCCTCTGGAAAAACCCTCCCTCGTGCTATTCAGGAGGTGGAAAATGTAACATCTTTTAAATACACCTTTTCACATGCACTTTCCCTGAATTTTAACTTAGCTGGCTTTATATTGCCTTTTTTTAAAAAAAGTTTGAAGTTTTACATTTATGTGACACTTGTTGTATTTTATGATTTTAATTGTGCACTGCCCAAAGAGCCTTGGGTAATGGGCAGTATGAAAATGTAATAAATAAAATAAAATATGTCCTGGGGGAATATATGATGTTGGGGACCCTGTGCCAGCCTGCTACGAAGACCCATGATTTGCAGGGTTCCAACAAGCAAAAGTGGCAAAGCTGGGGCAGGGGCCAACAGGACACCCTGGAGCAGAGACAGGGGCACTTGCTTTGTAGAGGGTCTTGGAGAAAATTGCCCTGTTTGTCCTTCTCCCTGGGTAGTCCTAACTCTTGCAGGCTTTTTCTCAATTCAAGGTGGTTATGTATAAAGTAATTAAGGGCATGATCCTATGGATGTTTAGACGGGAGGAAAAAGTCTTACAACTCCCAGAATTCCCCAGCCAGCACCTGGTGCTGGTGGTGGCTGGCAGCGCCAGCAATGCAGCGGCCAACGATGATGGCGGCTGGCGATGAGGCAACAGGTGAGTGGGGAGAGCCGGGAGAGGGAGGTGAGTCCAATGGACATCAGCATCGAAGCTTCAGAGCGCCTTGGGCTACTTCAGAATGGCGCTGAAGCTTCGATGCTGATGTGCTTCAGCTTCGGGGCACCTCGAGCTGACCCAGAACCAACTCGAAACCACGGCAAGGTGAGTTGAATCCTGCACTACTTTTTTCTGTCTAAACATAAACCAACCAATATGCAAGTGATGTGATGTACATGATAAGCACTCCAAAACAAAAACAGATTGTAGGATGTGACATCTAAACATGCATGGGGTTGCACCCAGAGAGTAACAGCATAACCTTGCACCTTAGTTTGGCTGGCTTGCAGGCAGTAGAGCCCTAGTGCATGTCACTCTTGCTTGTGAAAGGGGGGACTCTTCCGGCCAGATCTACACCAAGCAGGATATAACACTATGAAAGTGGTTTGAAAACGGTATATGGAATGTGTCATGGGCCCCAACAGTTGTCAACACCATTATAAAGCAGTAGTGTTCATCCTGCCTTTTTCTCCACTTTCACTCTAACTCCTGCAACTGCACCCTCCATGCCACACTGAACACCATTCTGGAATATCCTCTGATCCTCAGGTGTGGCTTCTTGGTGGTGCATTGGGGTTGCAGTGAGAAGAAAAAGGAGGCAGGAAAGCCCAGCTGCACAAGCAGAAATCTGTTTGCTCACAATGCATCAGATCCAAGCCATTGCTTAAAGCCCTGTGTACAGTAAGGCTACAAAAATCCCATTGAAGGGATTTCAGGAGCCTAACTAAGAGCATAGTGACATCCCTTAGCAATGAGTATTTTGAACTGACTATCATAGTAGTTACACAGACTTATGTTCCAATTGAAGTTTTTGTAATTCCGGTCTAGTTTTATTATGTTTCATACATGCTTTTAACAACATGAAAGGTCCATGTTGCAGTTAAGGGGTTGGTCAATAGGGTCTAATGAGCTATTTTCTAACCTTCCTAACCTATGGCACCTATCCATAACTGCAGGATGCAATTTCTTTTAAGTGCCAGAGGAGGACGTTGGTTTTTCTAAGTGGACTCTGTCTCCTGTGGCCACTTTGTTCCTTCCACTAAGGTTGATTTAGTCCATAGACACTCTCACCTCCAGGTTATTGATTTTGGCTGACATTTGATTCAACCTGTTAGCAGTTCTCTGAATCATCTGAAAGAATAGGAAGAAGAAATGACCTCTCCATTAACTTCCTCTTCATCTTATGTTGACCAGAGGTGGAGTTTACAAAAGGCTTATTGCAGGGGGAAAACACTCTGATAAGAAACACTTCTCTGTAATTGTTCCAGGCTTCTAAAGATTTGATGTTGGAATCTAGGAATGTGTGATATTTTTTCCATCCGTACTTTGGGGTCAGAATCTGAACAGTTGGGTGCTGACATCTAAAAATAGGATTGTGGTAACTAGGAATTTTAATTATTATTTGGAACTGCCAACGACAAGCTAGCAACATGGTTATTTCAGTTTCTTTAAGATATTTAATTCTTTCCCCACTCAATTAAAACAAGGGAATTCATGTAATTACATATTTACATTTGTGTGTGTGTGTATATATATATATATATATATATGTCTGTTTTGTGACTTATATTGTAATGGCTATTGGTTACAAATAATACATTTGACTGAACATAAAATATTTAAATTAGGCATAAACCGTAGCTTCTAAGAAGAGACTCTAAACTATCTCTACACTTTAGGTATAATCTAGCAAATGCCACAACTACATCCCATTGAAATAAATGAAACTGCAGTCCTATAAATTCTTACCTGGCAGTACATCACATTGAATTACATGGGACTTACTTCCAACGAGATATAGAATCATAGAATAGTAAGAGTTGGAAGGGGCCTATAAGGCCATCGAGTTCAACCCCCTGCGCAATGCAGGAATCCACCTTAAAGCATCCCTGACAGATGGCTGTCCAGCTGCATCTTGAATGCCTCTAGTGTGGGAGAGCCCACAACCTCTCTAGGTAATTGGTTCCATTGTCGTACTGCTCTAACAGTCAGAAAGTTTTTTCTGATGTTCAGCCAGAATCTGGCTTCCTGTAACTTGAGCCCATTATTCCTTGTCCTGCCCTCTGGCATGATCGATGTATAGGACTGAAATATTGGGCTGCAATCCTACATCCAATTTCCTGGGAGTGAACATTACCTAACCCAGTGGGATTTACCATTGAGTAGGCATGTATAGGATTGTGCTATTATGGATGACCAAATCACATTTTTAAACATCTTAGGTGTACATCTAAAAATGGTAATTGTAGCTGATCTAAGTATTAAGTAATATATATTACTTCCATAGGAAGAGAAATCCCCAGTAGTTACCACCAAGGTATTTCTGAGAGTTTTGTCATACATGTCCCAATGTAGACCTTTGCATATATTTAAGCATCCAGACATGAATTGTATAGGTTTGGAATTTCTGAAATGCAGACATCCTGAAAAGGTCTGCTTATAAAAATAAAGTAAATATATGCATAGTCCAATGCTAGTCATGTTGCTAATTAGTAAGTTCCACTTATTTCAATGGGGCTTTCTCTTAGATAAGTATACGTAGAATTGCAACCTGAGCCTAATTCTGATGCATTTCAATTGATGTCAGTTCTAATGTCCTAGCACCATGTTAAATGACTTTAGATTGAGAAACGCTTATATATGCTAATTTATAGTTTAGTGACAAAGCTCCTCCTAAAACCTTTGGATGACGTAGTTTGATCACACTAGAATAATATATTAACATTTATATTGCACCCTTTGTGTCAAGATTGTAATTTCACAGGCAACATTGTGAAGGGGTTACTTTACCTTTTAAAAAAGTTCCAAAGGTGGGGAATAAAGTCTAGGAAGAACAACTCAGAGGCAAGGGTGTATTATTGACATGTGGATCACAATAGATGAAATAGCATGCATTGACTGTGAAGGAGGACAAAGACAGAAGTAGGAAGAGTGAATTAGTAAGTAGATTTTAAATAACAAGACAAGATATCCCAAATGCAAGGTAAACTAAGGCTACACTGCTGCATACAAGCTGCTTGACTCCCATTGACCTGGAATTTAAGAAGCCAGTGTGCAAGGTTGCAACCTAAATCCAAGCACAGCTTGACAAACTGTGAAGCAAATAGCTGGCAAAGCCAAGAACGTTAGTGAAAGTTAGTGTTGCGCATGCAGAGAAATCTAGGAAAAGGTAGAGCATTCCTGATGTCGCATTGAAAACCTGAATTTGAAAATACTGAAAGTCAAGAATATTTAGATTATTAAGATCTAGAAAAGAAATGAGGAAAGAAGATTTTTGAAAATAGACATGAAGGGAGTTTCAATACTTGTCCCTGAGGATAGAAAATTAACTGTGACTTTTCTCATGCTGTGCAATCCTATGCATGTCTTCTCAGAAGTAATCTTCTCAAGTTCAATGACATTTGAACTCTTGGGTGAATATGCATAGGGTTACAGTCTTACTCATTATCCACTATTCTTCTCCACATTTCCCTTAATAATGTTCATTTCAGTCCACTGCTCCAAGTGTTCCACTGATGAAAAGAATGAAATCAACAAATAATAAAGCAATGTGTATGTGACCTTGGTGCTTTTTTGAAGCCTTCCTTCCGTCCTTCCATCCTTCCTTCTGCTCTCCTATGACTTAATTATTTGTTTTATTTTATTTTACATTTTTATTTTCTATCTCCGTTGGGTCTAGGCACCTTACAGTTTTAAAAGCATCACATTTCAGTGTTAACTCATCTTATGAAAGAATAAGAAAGTGTGGTGATGACAAAAGCAATAGGTTGCATACCTATAGCTGTTGTTCTCTTGAATCCAGTCTACTTATATATTTGCATATGATGATGAGTCCTAATGCCTCCTTAGGGTCATCCAATTTTCTAGAGCAGGATGAGGTGCTGGCTTAAGCGCCCGCCCCCCCGATTATCTTCCTTTTATTTATAGTTAAATATTCGTTTCTAGCTAGAATATTCATTTTTGGTTCACATTTATAGCTATGTATTGTTAAAAAAAATCCTTGGGTGTGTATGTGAAATAAGGCAAAGTGGTAATTTTGCCTTTGTTGCAACAATCATAGGTAGAATCCAAGATCTAGGGCTAATTTTGCCAGCCAAAAGTTATATAAATACTGCAAAATAGTTTCAGTTTCATGGTTGTGTTAAAGTTTTGAACCTCCAGTGTCCAAAATTAAAATAGTATAATTCTTATAGAAAAGTATCCTTACAAAGCAAAGGAAATTTGATTTCAAGCCCAATTGGTGCACTGAACATTGGTACCTGTATGCTTCATATTGTTTCACTGTTGCTTTACATTTTGATAAGTCAGAAAGAGACTTAAAGTAATAACCTACAAGCTATCCTAGTTAACGCAAGCTAGAGCAGCCCCTTGCGTTTGAAGTGACCCCATACTCCCAAGGAGCCTGGTTCTTGAGGCATGCACTTTGCTGATGGGTGGTTCCCTGCACCTCCCTGGAGTTGGGAGGTTGTTCAACTTCCCCCTCTAACTCCACAAATGAGGCTGCTGCTACAAGGGAAGCTGTTGCCACAGGTGAGCTAAGTACCACGACCGCAGGCTCTCTCCAGGCTCTCTGCTAATGGGCCTAGTTTAGCTTCTTCAGAGATGCCACGAGGTATCTAGAGTAGCATTAGAGTCAGGGGTCCCAAATAGGTTCTTTGGACTTTATGATATTGGGTGTGTGTGTCTTCATCTGAGGGTGAGTTATCCTGACCCGGGTTGAGGTCAGGCTTGACAGTTACACAGGCAGAGTTCCACTTATGCCTCAGGGGCTTCCCTTCCCCTCGTCTCCCTGCAGCTCCCCAGAGGGCCCTCTAAATCTTCTCAGGAGGATACCCAGCTCCTTTGGATTAGATTTGGAGGACATGCGGGATGGCTGCAGAAGGAGGGATAGTTTGAATTGCTAATCGTGCATGTTCCACTGGTAGAAATACATTCTTTACTACTATTATTCCTACTAGCTGTTCAGTCATAGAAATAACATTTGTGTTCACTTTCGAGGCCTTTGGAAACCTACTTAAAATGAAAAAGGCATGCTTTAGTTTTCTGTATCCACCAATGATTTGTTGTTTTCCATTTCTGATTTTTCCATCTCCCGTTTTTTTTTAATTATTTTCCCCCGGGATCCTAAAACCCTTTGCAATCTCCATAAATTTCCCTTGGAATCCTTATGTTCTTCCTGCTCTCTCTGCTGTGATATGATCCGATAGTAGAAGTAAGGGATAATAATTGTCTTTTAGTTAAAATTCCTTCTGCTATTCCAGTATAGGGTCACCAGTCCAGCCCTAGTGTGGCAGTTTGCCACAGGCATTTGTGTTTGAGCAAGAAATCCTGTGTGTGAGGGCAAATCAATGCCATGCGAATGAGAATGAGAGGAAGAATGAACACCCAAGTCATTATGGATGCACTAGAAATAAATTTTGCCTGCTTTTAAGTCCTATTTGTCATCTCAAAGGCATACTCAATTATTGAGGAAGGCCATAACAGAAGCTAAGTGGCAGGAATGAGAACCAAGAATTCTGATAGTCACATTAACCCCCAGTACTCCTGTAACTAAAATTTCATAATGAGAAATCTGGCCTAAAAGTTCATAGGTATTCCAAAGTGCCCTTCATAAGAATCACAAAAATTGCTCATGAGAAGAGGGTAATATAAGGTGATGCCTCCCATTCTCCAGTTTTATCCATTTTTGCAAATGGTAATTGATAGAAAATTTCTAGAACTCAAACCTTCTTATTAGTTTGGCAAGCGTGTGTCACAGATGTGACAGAAGGAATATTATTAGATCATCTTCGAGCATCGATATGTTTGCCTCTAGCATATTAATGTGAGGAATGTAAGGCTGTGTTGATAAACCAAGGAATGCAATGCACAGATTAAAAATCAGTGTGACACCTGCAAAAATTGTTACGTGGAAAAACAAACAAAAAAAGCTCTACAAGGCAGAATTTGCAAAAATTGAGGTGGTGGGGCTAAATATGCCTTTAAGGAAAACTCTGACATACACCCCCCCACCAAACCCTGTCTCTTAATGCCAGTTGTCTTGGTGCTCCTGGGGTGGTCGTATATGTCCTCTTTTACAAGCTATTTTGCTTGCATATTTATCCAGCAGCTTGACCATACTTGCCATTCACAAGGATTATTTGCGTTATGCCAAATGGCATTGAGAGGGAATACCTAGGGAAAGAGGCAACGTAGAGCTATCATTTGGGGGAGACAGTTGCTAAACTTGGGGTCAACTCAGTAAGGCACCAACAGCAGACCCAGCATTGATGATGCTGGAAAATGATCACTTTGTAGCGGTTTGAGGGAGCAAGTGTTGATTAATAAGATATCCAGGGAAATATTTCTTTGCAAGGCTTCCTTTTAAAACATAAAGCAGATGGTGAGGCTGTACCACAGGGATATATTACAGTTGGTAAATCGGCTGTAAATACTATAGTACTGCGTTCTGAGAGCTAACCTTAAGCAATTCGAGACATAGATATTTATTTATTTAATTTATTTTTCTTAATTTAAAATTATTTTTAGATCACCTGTAAGGGTAGAATCCTAGAAGATGGATAGACAGGCAGGCAGGCAGGCAGGCAGGCAGGCAGGCAGGCAGGCAGGCAGGCAGGCAGGCAAGCAGGCAAGCAGATATGTATTGAATATACTCCCTGTGTACCATCATGGATTTTTGTCAATTCTGCTGCTGCAAAGCTCCTGGATCCCTTAAAAAAAAAGAAACAGGATCGTCCACAATAAATCTCATAAACAATGGCAGCAACAGGGAAAAATGTATGGGGGGAGGAGCAAAATGGGCAAAGTGCATTAGGGGAAAGCTTTGTTCCACATATTCAACCACTGAAAGAGGGGAGAATGGTATATTTCACATTAACACTCCCATGTTAAACATATTTTCTCTGAGATTGACTTGAATGGAGTTCACATTTGAGTAAACATATTTAGGGTTGCAGCCATATTCTAATGTTCAGTTTATGATTCAGTTACAATTTGTGTGTGAAAAGTGCTACTCCTTCAAGTAACCCAAGAGATCTCCACAGAGATAGGTGGGTGAGGGATAAGCTACTTGTCTGGGGGAGGGGTGCTGCTTCCCCCCTGCCTATGATCCTGCCTATGCCCAAAAATCGCTCCCCTGTACATAAGAGTCAAGTAATGGTGATTGCTCTTCCTTGATGGTAAGCAGTATCTTGGCACCTTAGAGGCTGACAAACATTGTGCAGTAAGTTACTATAGGCTGTATCTCCAGAACTTCGAGATGATTACCATAGACCAGTAGTGGGCAACACAGGGCCGGTGGGCTGAGCAATTTGGGAGATAATACTGATTTACATTGCAGGGCTGTAATGAGGATGGCCAGCAAAATATATGTGAATCACTTTGAACTCTTGAAGTTAATATGTTATTTATTTATTTATTTATTACATTTCTAATCCGTCCAATAACTAATGTTCTCTGGGAAGATATTCTCTTGGCATTGTTGTTGTTGTTGATGATGATCATGATGATATTAAAATTCAATATTTTCAGCATACTCCCACACCACCCTGGCATCTTTTGCCACTTTTGGCCCCATCATTGCCATCCAGGAAATTTGCTTTCTAGTTTCATGTTACAGGAATCTCTACTTATTCAGGAAGATATGACTACAAGATTATTATTGTACTCATGGCCTCCTTCCTTAGCTAGATGAATAAGTAGCCTAATGTGTCATCAGATTTCTAGTTGCCTGTAATCTTTTGAGCTAATGTTTTGTTGAGCATATGCTTAACTCACCCATTGAAGTCAGTGGCCCCATTCAGAAAACACCTTAAACCATGGCTTTCATCACAGTGAATAATGTTTTTTGCCTTATTTACCATGGTTAAAGCCGTGGCTTAAGGTGTCTTCTGAACAGGGCCAATATGGGCTAAAAATGATCCATTGCGGGAGGAGTCTGCCAGCTTAACCAGCTAAGGCATAGTTTCTTTGTGTTTCTCTCCCTCTCTCTCCCTCTCTCTATGTTTGTCACCAGCAGAGGTTCCGTAAAAGAAAACCAACATACATTTTCATACTGAGATCAAACTCAGATAGCCTTCAGTTCAGGGTCACTTATTTTATTTGCCCTCTGGATCCCATCCATAAAAAAACGTGTTTTTTTGCCTTTTGGGACCTTAGCACAGATATTAGTGTTCTCATATCCCCATATGCAAGGTTATGTGCAGAAGTAGAAGGGCCCTTCAGATTTTCCAACACCAGGTAGCTAACCTGCTTAGGATCATGGTGGTGAATCTTCTCCTTTCATGTGCTCTGGAGGGTTTATGCAATCACAGGCCAGTAGAGCAATTTGCAACTGGCCATATCCAGTTGGTTTTCATATGAGCCTTATTAATGTCATCCCCAGGAGGCCTCTCCATGCACCAAGGCCCATCTTATCTCAACCATGCTGCAAATATACATGGCAGTCCAAATCCTAAAGAGCGTATGATAAAAATAAACCTTGACAAGAGTACAAATATGAAGTATTAAAATGACTCCAGAGATGAGAGAATGTTCCATCTGGACCATATGTGAGATAAAAAATCACCAAGAACCAATTTATCACCACTCAAGCCATTCTGCATCCACGGAAATGACAAAAAAGAGGGAGGAAGTGTTGAAGAAAATTGGAGCTTGTCAGTTCACAAGTGTGTGATTTAGAGCTTGCTATCATTAAAGAGCGCTAAAAAGCTTTGCTGTCAAAGGAAAATGCAAAGTTATGCATTAGGAACCACAACGACTGAAACTACCGCCTTCTGGATGCATCTCAAGTTGTAATATATATACATCCAAAAACCGTAGAATTGGGAGTAATAAAATCAGAGGGCCTCTAAAAGCAAACTGAGTAAAACGGGGAAAGGTTTACATCCTTCTCTAGAATCTTATCACATTCATACAGTTCTGAATTGGCCCCTGTTTGTGGTTGATGCACAAAACTGTGCAATATGAGGCATTGGGGAAGTTTTTGTTTTTAGAGCTCAGGGTGACTAGTACCTTGAGCATGACAATTCAATGACCAAAACTACATAAATCTCCTGTCCATTCATTAAAATTCCTAATCTTACCATACGTCTGGGACTCCAGAGCTGAGGTGTGAGACAGCTACCTGAGCATTATGTAGAAAGCTGGTGCATATGATTAAGGAGGGAAAGAGGAAAGCATTTCTTTTGCCTAATATCATTATAGGTATTTTTCATGGAGAATAAACCTTGTGAGTCACTGCCACACTGTTATATGCAATTTACCTCAGAGAGGCTGAAGAGCAGCACATCTGGGAAGCAGCTCCCACATAAATAATATTTGCTCATCTGGTGAGAGCAAGCTTTTCTGGACTGAAAGCTAAGGGGGCAGCAAAGTGGTCTCCTCTTTGAGAGGAAACAGAAACCAGCTTCTTACTTTGGGGGCAAAGACATGTCATCCATGCCCTTTCCACTCGACATCCATAGCAACATATCTGCATATCTTTAAGCCAATTTCAACTTAATTGCATTGAATCAGTAAATCTTTTTCACAGAAAATAACTGTGATCCCCACCACCACCAAAGAAGCTTTATCGCCCCAAGAATGGAGTAGATCTTATCTGGGGAATATGAGGCCTTCCAGTTGTTGGATTGCAACTCCCATCAGTCCAAGCCCAAGTCAATGGTCAAGGATTATGGGGGGTTGGAATCTGGAAGACCAGTGGTTGCTGTTCCCCAGAGTGGATGATTACACCAGAAAAAGCAATATTTGAATATATTCATTGAGGGGGGAAAATAACAGTGCTAGTGGCCATGAGTCACGAAGCTGATTAAACCATATGCTAGTATGGTTTAAAGCAAGGGTGGGCACTTTGTGGCTCTCCAGATGTTTTGACCTCCAACTCCCATGATCCTTCCACATTGGTTATTCTGGCTAGAGCTGATGGGAATTGTAGTCCAAAACATCTGTTGCCTACCCGCATTTTAAAAGATGGCTTAAATAAAATATTCAGAGTACCCAGTTTTCTGCTGTCACTTAATGGTTGCAGCTTTAGCAGGCATTTGTGCCAGAAGAACCACAGTGACAACCTGTTGGGTGACAAGTTGGGCAGAACCATCCAGCTCCTCCATACTCACATGCAAACATTTCAAATTCCTCCTCCCAGGATTTGTTGTAGTACAAATTTGTTTGGGTACAACGGGAAAGAAGCCACACACACAAGCATGTATTACACACACACACACACACACACACACACACACATATATATATATATATATATATATCCTGGAAGGAACCTTACTTCTTGAGCTCTTCTGACAGTATTGAAACAACTACTATTACCATGAAAATATCAGAAGCAGATTGGGGAGAGAGTCTATTGTCATATCCATTTCAACCGATAGGAGGAATATAAGTTAAAGTAAAATGTTCTTTGTAAAGAATCTTGAGATCCAGGCCCAATCTACACCAAGCAGGATGTAGCACTATGAAAGCGGTATGTAAGAGGCAGCAGCCACACTACTGCTTTATAGTGGTATTGAAGTGCAGCGATAACTGTTGGGGCTCATTGACACATACCATATATACCGCTTTCATAGTGCTATATCCTGCTTAGTGTAGATCTGGCCCCACTCTCTCTTTTTGGATCTAGCATATATTTGGATCTTCCTGTTCATTTATTTTTTAAAAAGCAGTCACGCTTGCTATCATCATTTCTTAGATGAGTTTTCTAAATAAGGCTGGAAGAAAGAACTCAGTGAGCTTGCAAGTATGGTTTGGCTTAAGAAGGCAGAGATTTGATTAAAAGGAGGGGGGAGGTGTCATTCACAGCAGTCCATGCAGATATCACAGATGCTCTCCCACATCTGAGTAGGAGCATCTACCAGTTTGTTCTTCACCAGATCCAGAAAGAGTAAAGCCATGAATCATGGTGCCTTGGATAGAATGAGCTGCCTGGAAGCTTAGAAGTGAGATGTGGGTTGACCTCTGTGTGATGTGAACTGCCTGGTTGCATCAAATGTTGGCATGGCAGGGGAGCAGAGGAAGCTGTCCTGTATGAGGGATTATGTTATTTTAAGCAGCTCCTGAATATAAGGAAGGTATTGATAATGGAACCTACACAGCAGCACTGAATAGGTACCCCCATCCCTGACATAGGAAGCTGCCTTATAATGAATCAGACCATTGGTCCATCTAGTCTGATATTATTGACACTGACTGGCAGTGGCTCTCCAGGGTTTCAGGTTAGATTTTTTTTCCAAACAGGCAAGAATTTTTCCAACCTGCCTGGAGATGTTGAAGATTGAACCTGGGATTTCCTGCATGCCAAGCATGCACTTTATTACCGAGCCACATCCCTCAACACCTGAATTCTGAAATAGAATCCAAACTGCTTTGTAATACATACAATACAATGGCAATTAACTGTTCTCTACCTCCTCTCTCCCTTGGATGTGCTTTCCCTCATCCTTTATTTTTCCAGTGAGCCAGTGACTGCCCCTTCCCCATATCTCAGAAGCTGCCAGTTAGAAAGCACTAGAGGAGGGAAATGAGTGGGTAAGCAGCAGACAGCCAACAGCTGGATCCATCTTTATGCTGATGTTCCCCTTCCAGGGTATGGGTCCTGGAAAATGCCCAGCCAAGCCAATTGCTGTTGCTGGGCCTCTAAAGCCCCATCTAATTTCAGGTCTGGTGGTATCCGTCTCACAATTGGAAGAATTCATTCCATATCCTGACTTATTTGCTTGTGCAACGAGACTTAGGGCTGAGTTATCTGGTCACTTATCTCAGCGGAGCTTTTCAGAGTTGTCCGGGGGCTTCTACATGCTGGCCCCAAGGACATGATAGAACCATCTGAGGTCCGCTGTAATATATTTGCTAGGCACTTCCAGGATAAAATCTTTGGCATCCGCCAGGACTTAGACTCTAGTGTTAAAGCAGTTGAATCTAGTGAGGTATCCAGAACACAGGTTTGTCCTGTTTTCTTGGATGAGTTTCAGTTGGTACAGCTCGATGACGTGGACAAGGTGCTTGGACAGGTTCATGCAGCCACCTCTGTATTGGATCCTTGCCCCTCTTGGCTTATACAAGCTAGCAGGGATGGAACAGCCGGCTGGGCCAGGGAAGTGATTAATGCCTCTCTACGAGAGGGAGTGGTCCCAGACCTCCTGAAAGAGGCAGGAGTGAGACCACTCCTGAAGAAAGCTTCCCTGGACCCAGAAAATCTTAATAACTTTAGGCTGGTGGCAAATGTTCCATTCCTGGGCAAGGTCCTTGAGCGGGTGGTTGCTGGCCAGCTCCAGTCACTCTTGGATGAGACTGATTATCTGGATCCATTTCAGTCGGGTTTCAGGCCTGGTTTTGGCACGGAAACAGCCTCGGTCGCCCTGTGTGATGACCTATGTCGGGAGAGGGACAGGGGGAGTGTGACTCTGTTGATTCTCCTTGATCTCTCAGCGGCCTTCAGTACTGTCGACCATAGTATCCTTCTGGCATGACTGGCTGAGTTGGGAGTGGGAGGCACTGCATTGCAGTGGTTCCGCTCCAACTTGACAGGTCAACTCCAGAAGGTGGTGCTGGGGAGACATTGCTCAGCCCCGTGGATTCTCCAGTATGGGGTTCTGCAGGGGTCAGTTTTGTCCCCCATGCTATTCAACATCTACATGAAACCATTGGGTGCGGTCATCCAGAGTTTTGCAGTACGCTGATGACACGCAACTCTACTCCTCCTTTTCATCTTCATCAGGTGAGGTTGTGGATGTGTTGAACCAATGCTTGGCTACGACAATGGACTGGATGAGAGCTAATAAACTGAAACTTAATCCAGACAAGACTGAGATGCTGTTAGTAGGGGGTTCCTCTGACCAGATGGAGGGTGTTCAACCTGTTCTGGATGGGGTTGTACTCCCCCTGAAGGAGCAGGTTCATAGCTTGGGGGTTCTCCTAGAACCATCTCTGTCACTTGAGGCGCAGGTAGCCTCGGTGGCACGGAGTGCCTTCTACCAACTTTGGCTGGTGGCCCAGCTACGCCCCTATCTGGACAAGGATAACCTGGCTTCAGTTGTTTATGCTCTGGTAACCTCCAAGTTAGATTACTGCAATGTGCTCTACGTGGGGCTGCCTTTGAAGATGGTTCGGAAGCTGCAGCTTGTGCAGAATGCAGCGGCCAGATTGGTAACAGGGACCAGAAGGTTTGAACATATAAGACTGATTCTGGCCCGCTTGCATTGGCTGCCTGTATGTTTCCAAGCCCGATTCAAGGTGCTGGTTTTATCCTATAAAGCCTTACATGGTTTGGGACCACAATACCTGATGGAACGCCTTTCTCAACATGAACCTACCCATACACTACGCTCAACATCAAAGGTCCTCGTCTGGGTGCCACTCCGAGGGAAGCTCGGAGGATGGCAACAAGGGAGAGGGCCTTCTCTGTGGTGGCCCCTCAATTATGGAATGATCTCTCTGATGAGGCCCGCCTGGCGCCAACACTGTTATCTTTTCGGCGCCAGGTCAAAACTTTCCTTTTCTCCCAGGCATTTTAACAGCTCAAGTTGAGGTTTTGATTGACATTGTGGCCAGGCTTAACAGTTAAAATATTTTAAAGTGTTTTAATGACAGCTGTTTTATGTTTATGGTTTTAAATTTTGTATATTGTCTTTTTAATGCTCAGTATTTTTAATTTTTGTAAACCGCCCAGAGAGCTTCGACTATGGGGCGGTATATAAATAATAATAATAATAATAATAATAATAATAATAATAATAATTGTTGTTTCTTTTTATGAAAACGATTATCCCCTGCCTTTTGGTCCCAACCCCCCCCCCCCACAAGGTTTGCACTCAAGTAGCCCTATCAATCACAGTGGGACTACACCAGCATCCATCACATCTGAATGGTGAATGGTCCCGTTGGGATTTTTGCAAACAGGGACGTTTAAGTTCTCTAGGCATCAAGAACCCCATGATACAGATCCCAGAGGCAACAGATTTCAGGTTTTGAACGACCTAACAAAAACCCTGTTCCTGTAAAAGTTCTTTCTCTGTATATTTCCTTTAAAATGTCAGATCTTAAAATGTGATTGCTCACAACCCAAGGTCGAAAGCTTCACTGCAGGTCCAAATAGAAAGCAGGGAATTTTCCTTCTACACTGTTGCTTCTTCATTCCCTGCAGGACTGCCAGATACAGAACTTCAAAGCAGTGGCATTTTTAGGTATGGGCCAAGGGCAGGGCAGCAGGGGGAGATGCCAAGGCTTTAGACTTGTCCATTTAAGCCTTCCATGGAGGCATGACTCTGAAGAAGACTCCCTTTAAAGCACATGCTTAACATAAAGTGTCATTTGACCCTTGGTTCACATCTCTATAAAGAATTGCGAGGCGGCAAGCTGGAAAGGATCACACTGCCCATTCCAAGATTTTTTTATTCTACGTGAGCTCACTGGTCACACCTATCAGAGTACCCATATATTTTGTATTTTGATAATCAGAGTCGAGAACAAAATGGAAAGTAGTGTGTTTTGTATATGAATTTAGCCTTCAGGCAATTCAGCCTTCCCCAAACTTGTGCCCTCTAGATATGTTGGGCTACAATTCCCAGGAGATTCTGTGAATTGTTGTCCAACACATCTGGAGAGCACCAGAATGGGGAAGGCTGATCTAGACAGTTTCTGAATACAACTGGTGTAGTTCTTCTTCTGCAATCTGAACCATTTTTATTCTTAAATCCTCCACTGGAAATACAAGAAATGTTTGATGGTATAGTATGTTTGCCTTTTGGAAAAATAGAACATGCATGCGACAATGCAGCACTTTGCAAAAGCAAGCAATTCTGCCTTATCTGGCTGGAAGTATTAATGCAAAAGCCACACAGCAGAGCTGCGATGATGGCCCTAATTTAGGATTCACAGAAATCAATAAGAATTTGACTCCTACGTGAGCAGAATGAATTAACATTTCTGATAAACTCCCTCCTCCAATTAATAAAGTAAACCTAGAAATCCTTACTGTGATTACTAAGTTACTAGAATGACAAAGTTTTTGAGCCCATTTAGATTTCTTCTCTGGGACTGGAGATTGCGGGGGCGGGGTTGTCCCATGATGACATCCACCGTATCCCCTCCAATCTGTAGGAGACTTTCACCTTCTGGATCTGTCACAATCAGCTTCCTTTCCTCTTTTAAACTCCTATTCAAAACTCTCTCCTCCATGAAGATTTTCCTCTAGTTAGGGTGCCTGTGACATCCATCCCTCCTTTACCTGGGGCTTTCACCTATTATCCCCTCACGCCTGGGACAACAAGCCCAAGGAGTGGGACACACTGACCTGGCTAACCGACTACCCCACCTCAGTCAACCCCAAAGTGTGTCAAAACTATAACTGTGACTATAGTTTCTTGTTTGGGAAAATGAATGCTGGCTGTAAAATGCTATTATATGTGGTAGCATAAGCTGGCACACAGATTTAGCTCAATAACATGCATTCAACTTTCGAGTAATTATACATGGGTTTCAACAAAAATGAACCAAATATCCAAATAATCATCCATTTGAAGGTGGCCTCTATATTGAAAATCTTTGAAGGTGGCTTCTATATTGCATTATAGAAGGTGAAGTGTTTATCCTTCCAGTGTTGTAATGTCAGTCCTTTAGCTGTCCAAAGAGTGTAGAGAATCCATTTACACTAATCATTCATTAATTTCCACGAAGCAGGTAAATAATTTAAAAGAATGTGTACATCAGTGAATATTAAAGGCTGTTCCAGTACAAAATGTATCTGTGTAATAACCTCCTCCAAAAAAGAAGCAACTACTGGATATAGCCGAAACATTTATTTGAAAGAAGCATTAGCTGTATTGCACCACCAGCAATTAGCCAAATTAAACAATCCCTTATTAAAGAGACACTGCGGTGTCCAGAGGACGCGAAACAAACATTTTTGCTGAATAAGACTCAGCCTAAAATCCATAGATGCGGCAGGTAGACACCAAAGTGGTGATCCCCTGATTAGGCATTTTGCGGTGGTGCCCACAGCATGGTCTCAAATTCCCAAATGTGCCAATGGGTTCATAATAGGGATGTGCACTGGATCGGACCCGATCCACGATCCGAGTCCGGTCCAGTGGGAAATCGGATAAATTATCCGATTTCCGATCCCGCAGCTGGATCGGCCGATCCAATCCGAACCGGTCCGAAAAAGCTCCGAACCGGTTCGGCGGATCGGCGGATTGGCGGGCGCCCACTGGCGCCCACCGCCGCTTCCATTGGCGGGCGCCAGCGGGCGCCCGCCGATGAAAGTGGACAGCGGGGGGGGGGAGGAGGGGGGCACTTACCTTCTCGGCCCGGTGGCTCCCGTCCGGCGCCGGCGCCTACTACTACTAGCAGGCTCCGCGGCCTGCTCTAGGGTGGCGCGCCGGGTGATGTCATCACCCGGCGCGCTACTCTAGAGCAGGCCGCGGAGCCTGCTGGTAGTAGTAGGCGCCGGCGCCGGCCGGGAGCCACCGGGCCGGGAAGGTAAGGAGGGGGCGCGCGGAGGGGGGAGGGGGGCCCTTACCTGCCCGGCCCGGCGGCTCCCGTCCGGCGCCGGCGCCTACTACTCCCAGCAGGCTCCGCGGCCTGCTCTAGGGTGGCGCGCCGGGTGATGTCATCACCCGGCGCGCTACTCTAGAGCAGGCCGCGGAGCCTGCTGGAAGTAGTAGGCGCCGGCGCCGGACGGGAGCCGCCGGGCCGGGAAGGTAAGGAGGGGGTGCGTGGAGGGGAGGAGGGGGCGCGCGGAGGGGGGAGGGGGGAGGGGGGCCCTTACCTGCCCGGCCCGGCGGCTCCCGTCCGGCGCCGGCGCCTACTACTCCCAGCAGGCTCCGCGGCCTGCTCTAGGGTGGCGCGCCGGGTGATGTCATCACCCGGCGCGCTACTCTAGAGCAGGCCGCGGAGCCTGCTGGAAGTAGTAGGCGCCGGCGCCGGACGGGAGCCGCCGGGCCGGGAAGGTAAGGAGGGGGTGCGTGGAGGGGAGGAGGGGGCGCGCGGAGGGGGGAGGGGGGAGGGGGGCCCTTACCTGCCCGGCCCGGCGGCTCCCGTCCGGCGCCGGCGCCTACTACTACCAGCAGGCTCCGCGGCCTGCTCCAGGGTGGCGCGCCGGGTGATGTCATCACCCGGCGCGCTACTCGAGAGTAGGCCGCGGAGCCCGCTGGTAGTAGCCGCCGGCGCCGGACGGGCCGAGAAGGTAAGCAGTGGCGGGGAAGGGGGCTTACCCCCCCCCCGGAGCCGTCCGCTTCTATCCGCTGGCGCCCGCGGGCGCCAGCGGATGGAAGCGGGCGGCCCCAGGGGGGGTAGGGAGCGCGGGGGAGGGGGTTTACCTGCCGGGGCCGTCCACAGCGGAGTTAGGCCCCCCCTTACCCACCCGCCGCCATTTTTTCCTCATAGACTTGCATTGCAATGCAAGTCTATGGGGAAAAAAATGGCGGCCGATCCAAAAATGTACGATTTTTGGGTCGGGATCGGACTCGATCCGGTCCGGGGGGCCTCCGATTTTTTCCGAACCGGTCCGGGACAAAATTGGAGGTCTCGATCCGGGTCCCGATCCGATCCGGGGGGTCCGTGCACACCCCTAGTTCATAATGTTTGGGGATTCCTGCTCTAAAGTCTAGGGAGCCCCTAGGTATACAGAATCACATTTGTTTGTGAATTAAAAGACACTAAAGTATTACATCAAAAATTGGCATGAACGTGCCTATGGCCAGTGACTTCCAGGACCTATGGAAAGCTGAGGGAGGGGGAGGAAAAGGGAGGCGGTAGAGGACAGGCCTACTTGAGCCATAATACTTAATATTCTGGCAGGCATTCATGCCGCTTGTCACAGCACTATCCTCTTCATCTGCCATTCCTTCAGAGGGCAAGGGCGACCCCAGGGATACCCCAGGGACACATGAAGGAGGAGAGTAAAGCAGACATGCAGAACCTCAAACCTGTGGGCCAAATCCAGCCCCTGGCCCCACCCCCTTTCCTCCAACCACCAATCATTTGGTGTGATTTCTTGGCCTTTGTGTAGTTTTGTCCCTCATTCTAAAAGGTTGAAATGCCTCTGCTATGGCTTGCTTTCCAGCAGCAAGAGCTTTAAGCTAAACGATGCTGGTATTTGGGGCCCCACTCTTTCTTGCCTTTGACCCTGCTTGCCACTGGAATGTGGCCACTGAGACCTTCTCCAAAATGAAATTTGGCCCTTGGGCTGGAAGAGGTTCAAAAGTAGAGAGTGCACCACCACCACCACAACAACTCAGCAGCATCTCCATCATCATCCGAGCTACTACCTAAGGGCAAAAGAGATAGCCTCTGCAGATCCTAATATTCCCAAGTCAGTAAAGGATGGCCTAAAGAAAAAGATTTCTTTATCTGCAACCTTTCCTGGCTGATTCTTCCCTGGATGTGGTCCAGCTGCTATCTCAGATGCAATCCCACAAGATCTGACTGTGAAGCTGGAAGGCAAATTGTAGGTCAGATTGGTGAGCACTACATTCTCAGACTCAAAACTCTTCAGGGACCCTCTTGAAGTGGGCATGATAAAAGGACAAAGACAAGGACAAAGCTCTCCGCCCACCTGCCCCACGAAAATGGAAGTTTAAGAATTGCACTTCAAGACAGAAGGTTTCTAAAATACATATTGGTTAGGTGGCAAAAGGATTTTATTAGACAATAGGGCTCTGAAGAAGATGCTGCCACAAGGGATCATGGTACATTAGTTGCAGAGTGCAGCTACTTTGGCTACATTCTATGGTTCTTTTCCCCTGGATGAGATTTGCCAGCATCAGTATGCACTTTCACAAACCATTGTAAGGGGAATGTGTTTGCATTTGCTGATGTGGCATTTGGAAAGCAGGTCCTGCAAAGATGTCTATGACAGTCAGATGTCTATGACAGTCAGATGCTATGAACTTACTCGGTCATTTGATCATGTTCGATACTACTGTTATATATCCCAGTGCATAACAACTGCCCTCTTGCCCTTCCTCAGAAAAAATGGATATTTTGTTCTTGTTCTTAAGGAAGACGGTCTCCCATCACTCAGGTGTTCATTGGGGTTGCCTTGTCCTTGTTAATGATCAAAATATCCCTGGGATGTACTCCTTATCTTTTCTCCTCCAAAGAACCATTTTTAGTTCCATTTTACTGGCACATGATCCAGTTGGCATATACTAGTTTGCCTTTTTATAGACTTGTCATAAAGTTAAACGTTCTTTTGTAGGAGAAGGGGGAGTGGATTATGAAAATGTCTCTCATCAAGATGGCCCTGCCTCCTAGCAATTTTGGGGCAGGGGGAATTTCCCAGAAGATAATGACTGCCCTCCTGCCTTCCTCAAATAGCATTTTATATTCATCATTATTGAGTTTTCAAGGAAATTTATTCAGGTTAATAAACTCCATATATTAAGTAATCCAGATATAATTCAGAAGAAGTAACCTAATATAAATTAATTGCATTCTGCATTTTTATGGCAGTCTCAGAAACCACCACGAATCAGGAGAACCCAGGCGAATGTCAATTACTTGAACAACAAGAAAGGAGGCAATTCATTTATTTCTGTACAGAAATGGTATTTCCTCGAAGGACAACATTTGACATGTTTCATTTTACTGTGCAAGCCTGAGCATGCCAACTTCCTGAAAGTAACTCCTACCAAGTTCAGAGGAATTAGGGGGCCAAACAAATTTGATGTGGGAGATCTCCCAACATTTTTTCTATACTTCTAAACAGTTGTGAAAGGGTGCTGATTTCATGGGAGAGTCATTGCTGGGGGCAGGGCTACATTAGCGATTAGGCCCAGTAGGTCCAATATCTGGAGCCTATGAAACTATCAAGGGCCTACAAAAAGTTTTGGGACCATCAAAAAGATTCTATTAAATTAAAGCACATTAGTGTTTGATTTAGAAGTTTACTCATATCAGTAAAATATGTCTTAAGTAAATGTAAATTATACATTAACTTTGCAGCTTTTTAAAAAGCAAAATCACAGAATGGATCTTCCAATTCCATTTTTTGCAAAAGCTCATTCTCAATTGACAGTGGTGAAAGTGAAGATAGTTGTTTCTCTCCCATGGTTGACCTGAGATTATACATTTCTACTTGGTAAACAAGCCCTTCACAGATTGTTTCAAAAATGGCAAGATACATTCTGAAAGCAACGTTGACATTTAGAAAACATGCCATCAATGTGTCAGTTATTTGTGCTATGATAATTTCTGCCACAGATCTGTGTGCATACACCCTTGTGAACAATAAAAATTCATCTGTGAATACAAGTCCAAGATCTGATAGATAGGTGTATAATAACACTCTTGCTCTAGAGCAGGAACTACGATTATGGAACCTATACAATGTAAATATTTTTCAATAGAGCTGTCTTGGGGGGCTTACGATTATGAGACTGCCTAGGGCCTACAAAGACTTTAACCCAGCACTGGCTTGGAGGAGAGCTGTTTCCCTTATCTACATCACCCCCAGATGCTGCCAAAGCAAAAAAGAGGAGAGGAATATCAAAGGAAGCAAAAGGAAAAGTGGAGGAGGCACTCATGCAGGTGTCTAAAGTAAATTTAAGTCTTATCAGGTTGCTCAAGATGTTCCTATAAAATCTGTCTTGAGGCAAAATGGTGCTTCCAAAGTATTCAAGCCAACCTAACATTTCTTTTTGCTCCAGGAGAACTTAACACGTGTCACCCATGATGAAGATTGTATCAAAAAGCATTGGATAACTTAATAAAAAAATCATTTATTCTTGGCACCTGTTTGAGGGTCACCTTCTCTTTTCGTCATCTGAAAAAACAGATGCACAGTACAGTTGCTTCTGTATATTTCCCCACTGGACCTTATAGCATTTTAAGAAGGGACAGTTTTGATCATGGAAATGGTGCTGAGGAAAGGGTTAACCCCCCTCTCCTGGTGCCACTTCTCTGATCAAGGCAGTTTTGAAGTAAAGCTGGGGCAAGAGGATGGGAAGCCGTGATATCTTATCACAGATCTCCCCTGTTGTGTCTGTTTTGGTTGTTGGAAGATTATCATGGCATTTTAGACAGGAATGCCTGCACAAATGTTAGACAGAGCAATTCAACAATGTAATAGATTGCTTTCTTGAAGCTCTGCATATATTCCTGCACAGTCTTCTGATGGATGTTTTGAACTCAATGGCCCCGTTCAGAAGACACCTTAAACCACGGCTTTAACCATGGCTTTAAGCCAGAAAGTTGGGCCCCCTATTCATCATGGTTATAGCCGAGGTTTAAGGTGTCTTTTGAACAAGGTCGATGTAGCAGTTGATAGTAAAACCAACCAACCAACCAAAGCAAAAACAAAACCTGTACATTTAGCCAGGGAGTCCACAATGATGAGAGGGGGAGAGGGGAGAGGGAGAGGGAGAGGGAGAGGGAGAGGGAGAGGGAGAGGGAGAGGGAGAGAGAGGGAGAGAGAGAGAGAGAGAGTTTTCAAAAACAGCAATTCATATCCATCCCAGTTGGTCACTGTCCACTTCAATCAATTTTGTTTGCCAGTTTGATTCCTTATTGCAGGTGTAGCTTTTTCTTTTTTTCTTTGTCTAGTATGAAGGATCATAAAGGATCATAAAAGCAAAGGCCCCATCAGAATCCTTCTGTGGAGCAGAGGATGGAGGAGAGAGATTCACTGCTCAGCATTTGCTTATACATTGAATCACCCTTCCCCAACCTGATGTCCTCCAGATGTGTTGGACTGCTGATTGGGGATGATTGGAAGGCTTCAGGTTGGGGAAGGCTACATTAAATGATCTGTATAAATTAAATATTGCCTTGTGTCTTACATTCCATCATGATCTTTAAGCTCTGCCAAAAACGTCCTCTTGACTATATTTCCTCTCCACAAAGTCCACTCCACAAGTTGGCATGGACAGGCATATTAGTCTTGTCCACATAGTAGCAGCTTCACAAATGTGGAACTTTTTCTCTTGAAGACATCCTGAGTCTGAGTCTATTTTCGAGATGCACTACCATCCATTCTCTGGTCTGGTTTTCTAAGGACTAGATTAAACAGGTATGGGAGGCACTCCTAGTTGTAAATAGCATTTTAATGTTGTGTAGTTTAAAAGTTATTTGAATGACTGCATTGTTTTTAGTATTGTTACCATCCATTTTCCTTTTCACTACATATCTTCCTTAAATTGCATATGTATGAATAAGTGAACCAGGGCTTCATTATGCAAAGACCATTTGCTCTTTGCTTTAGGTTTATTGAAGGTACTTACAAATGTCAAAAACTCATTTTAAAAAAATGCATTAGCACCATATTTGTGTCGGGACTGCTTCTGATAATCCATTGAACTATAAACAGATGCCATGATCTTATAGGCAGTTGGTGTATACCAAGTAAAACTGTTGGTCCATCTAGCTCCATATTGTCTATACGGACAGGCAGTAGCTCTCCAGAGTTTCAGGGCTCCTCTAAATGAGCAATTTATTGCATGCTCATGATTGGCCTCTCAGGAAAGTTTGTGGGTCTTTTACACGATGTTGTGAATGACCAGGATATATCCTGTTGTATCTCCTGGAAATTCCATCATGAAAAGAACCACTTTTAAAGTGGTAACATCCTGAAAAAGCAGGATCTTCTGCCACTAGATGGCAATATCTCACTGAAGTGAACAGAGGGGAAGAATTCAATGCAATTCAAACCCACATGGTTGCCCCTCTCTGCCTGTGTAATTCAGCCCATAACAATCACGATCAAAAATAGGAAGTACAAAAGCCCTGGGAAAGCAACTTGATTCCCCCTTAATGTAGAGATGCTCTAAGACGGGAATTTCCCCAGCTCTCCTTAGAAATTGAACCTGAGGCCTTTTGCAATACATGTGTTCTACCATTGAGCTATGGCCCTTTTGTCTTTTCTGGTGGCACAGGAGATTAATGTCACTGATAGTTCAATTTTACCTATGAATGTTTACTCAGAAGCAAGTCCAGTGGGACTTACATTTGAGCAAACATTCAGAGTATCACTCTGCAATTTGACAGTTACTTAGCTATGATCAGTGTTAGATGTTAACCACTTCTTTTTAACAATACAAATGATTATGTGCAGTAGAAACCAGGGATGAGAAATGAGAGCAGCATACCACAGCAGAGTGGAAAAACAGGCCACGAGTTTCTTGATCAAGCACCTTCCATCAGTTTGGCATTAAACGGTCAGGGATGCAAGCATCAGAGCACTCTGTGCAAAATTCCATTGCAGACAAGGAATGTACACACTGGTCACACACAAAGTCCTCTTTCTGCTGTTGCATACCACTGCTAAGCAATCTTTTCACCAAGAAAGGCCAGGGGGTCTGTATAAAAACACAAGAATATAAGAAGAGCCATGCTGGATCAGACCAAGGGTCTATCTAGTACAGCATTCTGTTTGCACAGTGGACAAACACGGAGCTGCCTATACGGCGCCGGGTTTCTGCTGCCTTAAGCTAAACTCCCGTGCTTTCTCTACAGTGGAGTGGTGGCAGCTAATCCCAACGCAGAGGAAAGGCACTGAGTTTTCGGTGGCCATGTGGCTCACCCTCTGCCTGGGCTTCCAGTGACCAATCAGGTGTTGCCTTCTGCCCGGGAATGCCCCTGCATCAATGCTGGAGCGAGGTTAGATGGCGGAAGAGCGTGTTCGTCTCGCTGCAGCTTAAAAAGTCAGGGTAAGTTCCCGACTTTTTTAATGCGGAACTTCACAGGAAAGCCCTGCAGTGGCTTTGAAGTGGCAGCTGTATAACCAACTCAGCACCACCGCACACCCAACATGGGGCTTTCAAAACATATAGACAGCCCCCAGCTGTCAAATGGGAGCCCACGAGCAGGACATGAGTGCAACAGCATCTTCCACCCATGTTTCCCAGCAACTGGTAAACAGGCATAGTGCCTCTGATACTAGAGATAGCATATACAACAGCAGCATGGATTGCATGGTTTGCATGTAGAATATGCCCCACAGGCCATAGAGTCTTAGATCTTGTCTATATGAGGTCCCCTCTACAAGGATTCGCTTTTGCGCCTGGTTAGGCGATTATGCGCATAATCGCTAAAGCGCATTTCCACCTAATCCCTCTGCACGAGAGGCGGCGAGAGGCGGCGAAGCGCATTAAGGGATGACCAAAATGTGCTTTACAAGTCGTTAATGCGCATAAGCGCTTGTTCACATAGGCAAAATGTGCTTTAACGGCCGGAGCAAAATAAAACTCGCTGTTTAACGCGCATTCGATAATGCGCATAATCGGGGAGATAACGCGCCTCTACGCCTGATTTGCACTCCGTTCTTGTAGAGGTAATTTTTTAATGCGCCTTGAAAGAGCTTTAAATGCCTCTTATAGAGGCACCCTTAAACAAAACCAAAAAACAGAGGTACCCATGTTGACCATAAGAAAAATTCTGAAATCTATATTAGTGTAATATCTTTATTAGGTCAACCATAAGATTACAAAAATTCTCCAGATCTCTTCATCAGGAAAGATGTTTTAAAAAGGAGGGGTGGGGGATAGGATAGGATAGGATAGGATAGGATAGTGGGAAAACATGAAGTATGTATGAAATCTCTGGTGTGAAAATAAAATGCATAATCCTTTCTGCCCTCAATACATTGTGCATGTCTGTTTAAAATTTATGCCCACCTATACTATGCTAAAGTGAAAGATTAGTGGCTTACCCACCCTGCCAAATTTTAAAGTAATCCATAGTAGGGTTTTTAATATCCTTGTCATTTGGGAAAAATTAACCACAGCAGCCGTCTTTTACCAGTCATTGGCAAACTCACAATTTTTAATTTCCATGAAGACTTTTTGATGTTTCTATTTTAGGTCTCTGGCAATAAGCACTTTAATAAGGCAGCGCTTGATGAGAGACCATGAGGGGTTATGAGAAACCAATGACCAAAATTTATAGACTGATCAAAGGTAAAATAGGCAAAACATCTCAGAACTGAAATGCTCCTAAATTTAAAGGTAAATTTTAACTGGTTTTAACCTGTTTGAGAGCCACCCTGAGAAAACTTATTTTTTTATATTCCAATATATAAAATGAACAAAGGCCTCCTCCACACGAGACGTTTAATGAGCCTTGAAGGCTCATTATAAATTTTACCTACACACGAGCGGAGCGCAAAACGGGCGTACAGGCGCGTTATCTCCCCGATAATGCGCATTTTCGAACGCGCGTTAAATAGCGACTTTTATTTTGCTCCGGCCGTTAAAGCGCATTTTCGCTGTGTGAACAAGCGATTATGCGCATTAACTACCTGTAAAGTGCTTTTTGGGCATCTTTTAATGCGCTTCGCCGCTTCTCGCCGCCTCCCGTGCAGAGGGATTAGGCGTAAATGCGCCTCCGCGAAAATGCGCATAATCCCCGAACCGGGCGCAAAAGCGCATCCTTGTGGAGGGGGCCAAACATTTACAAGAAAGATCCCCATACCCTCACATATTTGGCTTTTGCAATATATATATATATATATATATATATATATATAATCTCCTTGTTTCATAAACCACAGTTTACTCTGATATCTAAAGGCCTGTTCAGGCTTTCACCTGAATCTCTGGCTAAACTGGCCCAATCCCCTCTCATTTCAGACCTTGCCATCAGAAAGGCCTGAAAGGGAATTCTACTCACAGTCACTTGAACCCAAGTAAAACTCTCTTCATGGTTGCAGACCCTGAGGCCAGCCAGATCTACACCTTGTGGAACGAATGTGGAAAATAAAGTAGGAATTAAGACTATGAAAGGGGTATATGGAATGTGGATTGTGCCCCAACAGTTATACTTCAATACCGCTATAAGGCAGTAGTTTAGATCTAGGCTTAGTCAGACAAAACTGGAAAATATCCAAAATCACACAGTGAAAAGCAGAGACACAGTCCAGGATGTAAAAAAAGAAAAAGGAAAAAAGAGTTTTATTCCTTGTTTTAGTCCAACACATTTCAGCCCTGTACCATAGATATCTGCATCAGGGGTCAAAATGTTTAAATGTAGCCTGCAGAGATCTCTGAAAACTATATGTCTCCAAGAATAAATCTTCTGCAGTCACAGATTTTTTTCAGAGATTTCTAGGGCTACATTTAAAAAGTTTAATCCCTGAAGAAAGCCCAGAAAAATATGGTACAGGGCCAAAACATGTTCACGGACCTTGCCTTTTCGGGATTCCTGATCATGCGGAGAGTTCTACTCACATTCAAACGAATGCAAGTAGCACTCCCTTGTTGATTCAACACAGCAAGGTCGGAACTGAGGGTTGCAGGACCAGCATTCCTGGTCAGCATGCACAACCCTGGCTCACTTTGAGGCCTCACATGTTCAGGTGAATGCCTGATCAGGACACAACTCTGAACCTTATCCGATTCTGGTTTCATGACCTGGTTTAGAGGAGGTCCTTTAAATCACAATCTTCCAGTTCAGATGTGACACACAACTGTGGTTTAAGAAACCAGGAAATCCTCCAAAGAAAGGCAGATGAGGAAAGAGGGACGAGGTGGGACAAAGAAACAGTGTACCTGCAGACAACTCACTCCAACAGCAATTAACCATGATTTACTGGACCAAAGTCATGATGTCTGAAGGCCTAAGCATTGTCAATGTGATAGTCCAACGTACCTTCATCCTTAGTCCAATGCCCTAAGACAGGTCTACTGATGCTGCTCCCATTAGCACAAGGGCCTTGTTAGGCCATGGTTGCTGGGATCAACAATGTGAAATCATGTGGAATCCATGCTTATGCTTTGCCTCCTAATGTCGTTGAACTTGGGCAACATGTATACAGTTTACTTCTGGAACAGAAGATGACAGAAAAATGCTAAAAGCATAAATTTAGATTGCACTCATCCCTACAACATCAGTCACTTCCATTCCAGTGTTCCACATCCATACAGAATCCACACCTCATGAATTTTTTGAATGTCAGGGAAAAATATTTATCCATTTGATACAAAATAGAAGCTAGCAAAGCTGATACGAAGACCTTGGTTGGCTGGTCAGGCATTATTACTGAGCTAGTGCAATAAGTAACATATGCTCATTACTTTAGCATTACTGTGATAAATCATGTAGAGGATTCCACATACACACACAGGGTTTATTTTCTGAGCAGCTTCAAATCTCATTGGGTTAAAATTTGGTTTCTAGCCAGAATCACACTTGCTTTGCAAAAAAATAATATTTAAATGGGATTAATTTTTGATTTAGAGATCAGCAAGAGAAAATCTCAGGGTGGTGTTTTTTGTTTGTTTGTTTTTATTTATGGTATGTATGGGGGAGATGTTTATTCATAGTTATTAAAATGCTCAAATCCTCCTAGATACTTGAGGGGGGGATATTATAATTGGTAATCTGACTGACTGGTTTGATCTGCAGATCCTAATTCAAACCGTACAAACTCAGTGGGTGTTTGAATGGCAGAATACTTACTTTCATTTTCACGTATTTGTTCTTAAAATAATAATTTTAAAAAATGAAGTGAACGAAAGATGTTAATCAAATGAGCCACTCGGGAGTTTAAAATGCTTTGCTATGAACTTTTGAGAGAAAATGTTCTTAGCTGCTATGGCCTGAGGAATGAATATATTTTCCTCTTTCCCAAATTCCCCCTGCAATTGGGCTCAGGATTCAGTCTAATGGCCACAATCCAACAAAGAGTTAGGCTGTAATTCCATACAAATTTACCTGTGAGTAAGGCCCATTGAATACAATGGGACTTACTTCTTGAGTAGATTTTATAAGCTTACACAGTTCAGCATACTTGATCTTCTTGATTTCAATGGGCATAAGCAGACCAGTTTCTCTGTTGAATGTTGAAACCAATGCTGAGCAGTTGAAGAGAAAAGGAGGTGGAACGGATGGGGTTGTGGATGTGTTCTCTTCTGTATGCTGATGAGCACAGCTGGATTCTTGTTAGGAGAACAGGCGGTTGTTGCCTTGCTGGCTGAAGAAGTGAGACTCCCATTCTGAGACATGACTCCTGGCCTGCCCTTTCCAAACACAGATGGAAAGAAAGCATCTTTCTCAGAGGCCATCTCTTTCCTTCATATTGACACATAGCATCTAAGTGGTGTTTGATGGGGAAATCAAAGATGGTGCTGCTGATTCTTTACATGTGGAATCAGTGCCAATGTTTGGTAGTCAGTCTTCCTGTGCATATATGTACATAACAGCCTGACAAGAGTGGGAGCTGTCTCCACCATCCTGCATTGCTCAAGTAAGCCCATCATACGGGAGTAGGCTTCCTATTCTGGAATCACACTAGTGGGCAATTACTCAGGAAATTAGTAACTAGGATCAGGAGTCACCAGTGTGAGTAAAGGGAATAACAATCCACTCAGTAATAAACAAATCTTTTTTTTTCTTATATTGGTGAGGATTCATCAGAGGAGAATAATGTGGTAATTGGCATACATTATGTGATAAGTGCATTGCTACGTGAATAGTTTTACAGTACTGCCCTGGCACATTCTTAGTAATCATTATTTTTAATTACACAAAATAGCACTGCAGTTAATATGACATTTGTGCCATATATTTCAACAAGACTTAAGAATCATGCATGGGTATATTGTATCACGTTACCTATAAAACACTGTATGCTGTAGAATCAGGGAAATGTGGCTGCAAGTGCATCATGGGGGGTCTGACCATTACCTGTGATCAGTTTTGATGCCAGCGTTTCTGTGCATAGTCTTTACTATACAAATGCTCAGAGGTAACATTTTCATGCACCAGGTCTCATTTCAATCTAAAATGTGTGTCCCAAATGGAGTTGGATGATTGTTCAAAGCGCAGACTTAGCACAACAGGGGAGCACATAGCCAGCAGATGAACTAAATATTTTTTTAAAAAAAATAAAAAATAAACATTCATGAAAGGATGAGGCTGAATGAGCACTCTAGTTTGTAGGCACTTTGTAGCAAGGGAATGCACAGGCACTGAGGACGTAAACAATAAAATTTCACAAAATGGAGGAAGGAGTTTTTAACACCAGAGATGCTACATGCAATAATCTGAGATAGATGGCTACTTGTACAGGTTCATGCCATAGCGAAAAAAACCTGGTGCAATCCAGATGCTTTGAACTACAGCTCCAAACATGCTGTACCATTGGCTGGAGCTGGTGGGAGTTGAAATCCAAAACATCTGGACGGGGCTAGTATGAAATATGCTTCTTTAGGGAATGTGCTTCTCTGATTGGTTTATCTTATCTTATCTTATGAAAAATGATTAGTTCTTGATTTAGATAGCATTTCATGTTTTGATTTCCCCCCTCAAGATATAAGATCACATACATACATACACACACACACACACACACACACACACGTTCAAGATTTTATTTATATTGGAATGTCTAGTTATCTTTAAACAAGGACTTTCTGGCTTTGGGTGCATTGCAACTTTTTATTCTTCCATTTTGGATATATTGTCTTTTTAAATAATTTTATTTAATTGGCTTCTTGTTGGTATGTGAAGACAGACTGTCAAATTGCTAATGAACTGATCAGAAATAGGAAGAGGATGAGCAACTTGGGGGAGGGGAATATAGCATTTGTCTGAGTACAAATCATGTATACCCGGTGTTAGCTACCTGCAATATCCCCAGAAGAGAAGGGTAACCTCTAAGGAAGATGCTGGATCTGTGTGCAACAAATGGAAGATAAGTCTCCATTCATTGTGCTGAACCTGATCATGTAGCAGGGCAACCCTGAGGCTCATAGTTTTTGGTTATGGGGATAATTTTCAAATATAAATATATGTTGTGTGTTAGGGAGATACATACAACTTGTAAACCCATTCGCTGTTAGAAGCCACTACTGTGCCAAAATTTGAGACACCACAAGATACTTTGTTGTCTTTTCAGAATCTTGGATCATTATTTTTTGTCATTTTTAACCCACATATCTTTGGCATTTCCTAATTATACAAGTAGGCCAGTCTCCAGTGAACCTGAGCCATTGCAATCCTGTATATATGTGAATGCAGTTGTGCATGTCACAGGAGTAACATTAATGAGGTGTGGGTAGGCACTTATCAAGGCGTCCTATTCTGGGCATTGTATTAACTTTAGCCTTGGGCAAAAGATGCCATACGTAAGAAGACGCAGACCAGTCTGTTCTGGCTAAGACTTGCAATGTACCATCTGAAACTGGTCAACCTGGCCAAATACATTTAGCTGAAGCATCTGTAATTTTCACCTGGGCAGAGGTCCAGCATCTAATATTACCAGATGCCACTTTATAATTCAATATAGCCTTAGGAGAATAGAAGAAGGAATGCCTGGGAAAGGAACCACTAGAGAATTTTGTTTGTTTGTTTGTTTGTTTGTTTATTTATTTAAAATTATTTGGCAGTATGCAAGACTGCCCACATACTTGCAGGACTCACTGCTAGTGCGATGGGATGCTAGCAGATCCTGAATTAACCAGAAATGAGCTAAAAATGCTCATTTCCAGAACAGGTCAAGTCAGCAGAGCTTACAGAAGGGCACTCCGCTGACCTTCCCATTCTGGAAATGAGCATTTCTGCTCCCTTCATTGGTTGCTTTTGGAAGTGCTAGTTTCCTGTTGCACTAACAGTGGGTCCAGCTGGCACAACAGAAACAGGGGAAGCTGAGTTGTAGTATTGGGTACTGCCCTCTTTTATGTTTTTAGGACACCTTTAAGGGACATTGTGTTTGTTTATCAAGCAATTATGTCACTTTGATATTCCTATTTATGTGCTTCATTCCACTTCATACATTCTAGCATTTAAAAATGCATTCTGGGACTACATCCTGGTTCCAAAGAAGCAAACCAAATTGCCTGGAGACAAATGCATGTGATTGCATTTAGTCCAGAGACTGCATTTTCTTACATCTCTATAAAGCCAACGAATTTATAACAAATACTGCATCATTCTTTGTGCCACCATGCAACGAGGCTATAATGATGGGTCAGGTTGGCAGGTTGATCCCCATAAGCTTATGATGGGGATCCCTTTGGGGCAGCAGCTCTGCCTTTCCTGTAGCGGCTGATGGCTCCAGCTGAGAACATTGAAGTAGAGTGGCTGCTATTGTGGTTTCAGGTCAGAGTTATAAGGCTGAGCCAGTGACTTAAGTGGAGGAACCCCAGGGAAGTTCAAAGAGCAAAAGAAAGCATGGGAGGATAGCCTTGTATGAAGGCAGGAAGAGAGCAAATCTGGTGGAATTACCATAAGTATTCAGATATCTTGAAAGCTCAAAACTAAATGGAGGTAACAGCTAAGTTTAAATTGCAACTTTCTCAAATCAAATAGAATCCAAGAACTGGTTATAACAATTAACAAAGCATTTATGGTGGCATTATAATAATTAAATGCTGACAGAGGACTCACTTGATTAAGGATATATATATATATATATATATATATTCTTTAAAAAAGATAACTGCTTTATTACTCATTGCTTCCTCACCCTCCCACCCACCCACCCACCCCCAGGAACACAGGAATTATATTTCTATGCTGCTACTGGGAATTCTATTTGAGAATGCCATTCACCTCACAGAATATATTTCCCAAAAATATAACATGAACATATTTCGGTGTAAATTCCTGAAGTATCATAAGTCATTGCATTATCTTGACTCAAAGGAAACAGAGCATAGGGACTGTCCTTTAAGACATTCCAAAATCTGGAAGCCAAAATTAGTGAAAAATTAGCACAAGTTTGTATAATCAAATAGGACCAACTTTAGTGTTGGACAGGTGGAAAAAGCATAGATATAGGACCAAATAAAATTACGTAGTTGAATTTGAACTAAATTAATCAAGCATTTTCTTTATTCCAGATTTTTTCTTGTTGTTGTATAATGGTATAATATTTGCTTATTTATGATTGTTGACAGTTCCTTTGTAAAATATATGTGGAATTTAGCAAAAACTTCTTTTATTTCAAGATTTTCTGGATACATAAAAAATATGCTTCCCATACACTAATGTATTTTGTCACAACTGTTTTGGGATAAATTTAATTAGTTGTGTCATTATATAACTTTAATTATTCTCATTATTTTGTCAGTATGCTTGTCTAACTTTCTACACATTTACACATTACTACTCACAAAAATAAATTTAAAAATGCAGACCTGCCCAGAAATCTTCCCTATCCTTCTCCAAATGTAGAGATTCTTCTTCAAAATCTTATTTATTTGAGAACCCAAACACTCACCGGGCATCTGCCCAGTCCTTTCCTTGGCCAGTCTATCCCTAAGTGTATTAAATGACTCTCAGAATGGATAATAACTCTGCCTTTATGCGTTAAGCCACGTCGGTTTCCCTTAAGCTCCCATCTTTAATATTTAACCACCTCTGATAAATGTATTTCATTTGAGCTTTAATGGCATGTCACAATAAGACAAGATTCAGGAGAACAAATGAAATGAATGTGTGTGGTTAATCAGTAGCAGGTACATTTCCGATATCATCATCATCATCATCATCATCATCATCATCAAGAAAATAGTCCCTGGTTTTGTGTGTGTGTGTGTGTGTGTGTGTGTGACTTTGGGGGCTACACCCGAGCAGGCTCGTAAAGGAGATGATTAAGAACGTAGGTTTGGGGTTTTTTGTCAGCTTTGTTTATGAATCAGCTTTGCAAACATTCATGGTGGCAAAAGCGTTGGACTCGCAGAGTGTTGAACGGCGACTGGCTCACGATGGGGCTGGGATGATGGGCACTTTGAAGCACAAAGGGCCAGTGTGCAGGAACCCCTCACAGTGATCACTGTGAAACGACATCCAAAGCAGAAGAGGTGATTCGCAGGGGGTTTAAAGGGGGTGGAACCTGAACGTGAAACTATGTTTCTCCTCCCCTCCCCACCTCTTTCCCCTTCAGTGCCGGTGGGGGGGGGGGGGGTCGGTGCGTGTGCGTGTGTGAAATTGACAGCCTTTGGCTATTGCTGGCAGGAGACTTCCTGCCAGCAATGCACAGATAGCTTAGGCAATACACGACTCCGCTGCATGTGAAGCCTGGTTATGGAAAGGTGCGGAGGGGTGGGGGGAGGAATTGCTTCTACGAAAGCACGCGAGGGAGAAGAAAATAACAGATCGTGTTCTCATATGCAAGACGCCAAATACGCGCAATCACAGCCTTGCGTTCAATGAAGCCGAGAGATTCTCCTTTAGGAGGGACCCCCCCAAACCCCTACGATTCACACGAAACACACAATTATCCCCTTCCCCCCATCTCCCTCCCCCCACACACACACACGCACGCACACCCGCAACTCTCGCCTTGCTCTTTTACTCCGCACAAGGAAAACGTGGGTTGCTACCATTTTATTGTTCTGCCGGGGAGGATTTGAGAAAGGCGCTTTTGTACTTGGCAAACGGCTCATCAAATCAGGGGCGTCGATTTTATTTTTATTTTACCAAAGGTTTGTTGGCGGGGGGGGGGGAGCCCCAGCAAACTACCCCTTCGCGTTTGTAAAGCCCTCGCCCACCCACGCGCGCCCACCCACCCACACCCACCCACCTACGAAAAGGAAAGGGGACGGACGGAGGGCAAGTTGGACAGTGATATCTGGAGGGCGAACTGGTGTCTCTTTGACGATGTGTTCCCCTGGTTGAAACCCGCCCCTCTGCTGGAGCTCAGGCAAAAAAACGGGAGAGTTGGAGGAGGAAGCGTCCGCTGGTGCTGGTGGTTTTCCAGGGTGAAATCCGCAAGGCTGAACATCAAAATCCACAAGACGAACAAAATATCTACAACAACAACACCTAGCCAGGAGAAAAAGAAGACCCAGAATCGTCTAATCTAAACCAGTGTTAATCAGACCGAGATTTCAGAGCCATCTGCATTTAAATACACACGCATACACCAGAGAGAGAGAGAGAGAGAGAGAGAGGTAATAGCCTCACATAAACGTGGAGTCAGATCCAGGCAGAGCTGGAAGGAAAGGGGGGGAGCCACAAGGGTCTTTTGTTTTATTCCCCCCACGATGAGTTTTTTTGCAGTGATCTGAGCAGTTAGGAAGCGGCGGGTGGTGGGGAAGGCTTCCGCTTCTAGCGCCAGCAGAGAAGAGCTCTTCCAGAGAGCTGGCCGTGGTTTCAGCACCCAGAGCTGTGGACAGCTCACTGCGCGTACCAGAGCTGCATGCTTGCTTTCTGTCCCCCCTCCCTCACCGTCGCTCCCCCCCCCCTTGCATTACTGTACAGCTGGAGATGCATCTAAATTAAGCCCTATTCAACAACAAGTAGATCTCTTCTGTCCGGGAACCACACTAGGCTCTGCTCTCAATTAAACTGCATTTTCTCTTCACGGAATTGACCGCCAGCCGTAATTATCCCGATTTTCTCTCTCTCTGTCTCCCTCCCTCTCTCTGTCTCCCTCCCTCCCTCTCTCTTCTTGCAGGAACGACTCTTTGGGAACCTGGTCCACCCAGGGATGTAAAACTGTGCTTACCGATGCATCCCATACGAAATGCTTATGTGATCGTCTCTCTACCTTCGCCATTTTGGCTCAGCAACCTAGAGAAATAGTAAGTAACAAAGGAGGGTTTTTTTGTTTGTTTGTTTGTTTTTTGTAAAAACCCTGAGTTTAATGCAAAAGCTGGGAGAATTTTTTTTTTAATGTGTCCAACATTAACTCCAGAAATATTTCAGTTGTATGTATTGAGCAATTGTATCAACGTTGCAGGTTGAGAAAAGGCTGGATCTTCTATAATCTATTAGTAGCTCTTAGTTTATGGAAATGAATTGCAATTTTGCCATATAACTAAATGCTAGTCAGTTTCAAATGTCTAGCAGCCTCTGTTTTTATAGAGAAAACTTAACAACTGTAATGTAATGTATTGCAGTTGGGTCGTTTGTGGGGGGGTTTAGAGGAATGGGCAAGGGTTTTTTTATTGTTGCTAGTAGAATGAAGAACCTAGCTACTCTTGTTAAACAGATTGCAGTTCTGCATTGAGCATTTTCAGTACAGGGAATCTATGCTGTCCGTTAACATGTAAGAGAGACAATCTTGTCTACATTAAATGAGGAATATAGAACTCAAAAGGATTACTGCTTGTTAAACAGATTCAAAAGAAAAAAAACCCTGCCTATGAAATAGGTTTTAAAAGCACCTGTGAAGCTCTCAATAGATTTTAAACATCTGGTCAGAGATCCTCATAGCAGTAAACTAGAAGTGTTTGGCTGAAATAAACTTAAAATCTAGAGTAAAATATACATTTTGTCTTGCCTGGATGACAAATCATATCTTGATAAAATGTAGTTTACATTTTAGCCTGGAGGCTTTTCAGCAGCACACTGCTAAATCAAGCAGCACCTCACTGCAAACTTCTAGGTCTAATTGTTTGGTTAGCATTAGCCAATGTTATGTACATTTTGGAACCCCACAAAACTGGTGGAAAATGCACATGTGTGAGGACAAAGGTGGGGTGTTGGGTGGGTTCTGTGGTCACCAAAGAAAGCTTTTCTGCCTCAAGGTCATTTATTCTTCATCTCCTATAAATATGAAACATTAGAAGTGTGATTGTTTTGGAGGTCCAGATTTTTCAAACGATGTTATACATTTTGTTTGTGTTTTTCCTCTTACCTTCGTATTTCTTTTATCTGTCCAGAGACACAAGGAAAATGAATGCTAGCTTTAAGATAAAGTTATTCTAAAGTCAAAAAGTTTGATCTTGTGTTTTTAAAAATAAATTACATGGCACTAAATTTGTCAGAATAAACCAAACTATTTGTTTGGTACATTACTTTCCAAATATGTAAAGTAGAGCATCATATAGACAAATAGATAAGTTAAGTTGCTTTTTAATGGCAATAACTCCTATGGACTCCCATTAAGTTGTTGACATCATTAGCCTTTTTATTTTTCATTTTCTCTCTTTTGGTAGGGTAAATAGGCCAGTGTGGATACTATCCAAGGCCTGTGGGGGATACCATCTTGGTATTCTGTAAGTACCAAGGCCACAGAGACATTTGGAAATCAAAGTGAAGCTAAAGTAGGAGGAAGTAGGTGCTTGTTGCCAGTATCTCTGAGAGGTTTCTCAAGTATCTATTTACCAAGTTAGATTGGCATCTCTCTCTCTCTCTCTCTCTCGGCTTTGTGCTTTAGTTACTGGAATGTGGTTTCATCTGATAGGTATTTGTTATGACTCCACAGATCATGGAATCATCTGGTGTTCCCTCAGTAACCCTTATAGTAGGCAGTGGCCTGTCATGCTTGGCTTTGATCACCCTAGCAGTTGTCTATGCAGCACTATGGAGGTATGTAACTGATGTGCTTTTGTAGAAATGTACAATCATGTGTTCAGAGGCCATTCAAGAAGTGTTTCTACTTTAAAACCAAGAAAATCTAATATCTCTCTAACAGAAGTTGTTAATCAGACATTGGAATGTGCAAATAACTCTTAATTGGGATGACAGGTTTTCTGTTTTGGCTTGGCCTACGAAAGTTCACATGCCCTTCTTTCAGATGCCACTCTGGCTTATCACTCAAACAGTCCTTGGTAACTTCTGTCCTGGGGGTACTTCACCCATTCAGTTTTGTCTTAACATAACACTCTCCAAGTGTCCCCAGGGATACCTTTGCACAGGGAATATCTCACACAGAGGTTCCCCATGGTGATTTCCACACATCATCTGCATTTGTGGAGATGGAGATCTTGGTTCATGCAAGAAAGTCACTATGTCAGGGATGTAGAACCTCTTTCAGTCCAAGGGCTAAATTCCATTTTGGAGAAGCTCTTGGAGGGAGGCCACATTCCAGGGGTGGGCATGGTTGAAGACACAAGGGGCAGGCCAAAAGTACCAGCATATTTTTTTATCTTAAAGCTCTTCCTGCCAGTAACAAAGTTTTAGGAGAGGCATTTCAGCCTTTTAGAATTGGGGGGGCAGAGCTGCCTAAAAGCCAAAAAACCATCAAATGATACATGGTTGGGGAAAACAGGGTGTGTCCAAATGGGGTGTGGCCTTCTGGAAAACCTTGAAGGGCCAGATCCAACCCCTAGGCCTGAGGTTCTGTGCCCCTGCACTGTGAGCATGCATCCTCTGAGGTAATCTTGTGGAAATGAAATTGACTGGCCCAGAGATTGACTGGCCCAGAGATCACCTTCACAAACAGCTATCTAAATGAATGTAGTAAGCACAATCACAACAGGATGGGAAAACAATAAGTGTAATACACCACTATCTTCATGTCTTATTATTTAACAGAATAATGGCCAGGTGCATTTTGTAGCATGTGATGGGGTCCCAATATAGTTAGTGTCAGTACCAAGCTAAATAATAAGCTTGGTAGTGACTATTTCCATAAATCTTATATCAACTAAGAATTTAAAAAATGGAAACAAATATTGAGTGCATTCCACTCTATTCTAATGGTAGTAATGCACAAATATGGAAAATAAACAAAACTGACCAGCATTGGGCAAAAGGTGGGATATAAATAAAGGTGATAATAATGGGATATAAATAAAGATGATAATAATAATAATAACAACAATAATAATCATTTTAATCATTGGATGAGGGGATTCCTATCCACAGTGAATTTTCTTTAAAGGAAGGAAAGACAGTGTCTATATTCTCACAGACCATTCTGTTTATTGAGGAGTGTCCAAGAAGATGGAAGTGTATTTTGCCAAAACTAACCCCACCCTTCCTCAATGGGCGGCTATAATAATGTCTTACCGCTTAGCAGTAAAGGCTTCACTATTATGGGGCTCATGCAGGCATGCATGCACAGGGCATCCCATATAAAACTCAAAGAAAGGTGCAGGATTAAAGGTTGGAATGTTTGTCTCTTACGCTTATCCAAAGCATTTTTTTTCTTTATCAGTAAAAATATGCTCAAACATTTATCACACTTTGATGAACATCCAGGAGCTTTGTCAGGGGGCAGCTAAAATTGCTTTGAGGACCAGATCCATGCTGTCCAGCCCACTTATCTCTCAACCCCTCTAAATATTAACAAGGGAGGAAGGGACCCCTCCCTAGCATCCACTGCTACCTGTTAAACTGGGGTGGGAGCAGAGTAACCAGGGCAGTGACAGGGTGGAGAGAAAGCAGCAGAAAGAGTGGCCTGGGTAGCTTAATGGGAATCCCTTCCCAAGGTTCCCCTCAAACATGGCAAATTGATTTTGGTTTCCTACTCCTGTGAAATTACTCCCATGGCTTTTAAAAAAATAAATAAAGCTAAAGCTCCCTTAATAAGCATGCAACAAGTGTGACAACGATTACTGTCAGAAGAGGTGTGGACTTAAGATTATTAACTGAGTAGGTAGGTAAACCGTTCTTTTGCACAGTAAAACATAGATCACATAGCAGCTTCGTAATTTATTGAAGTGCTAATGTCCACTTTACACTTAGTCTGCCCACATGTTTCGCTTCAAAAGAGATTTCATAACACAAAACTAGATTCTTTGCAATTTAAAACTAATGTAGTGGTTGCATATTTTGGGTCAGGCACAAATATGCCTAGCTAGCTAGATATAGATTCTCCTTCAGGAATGCTTTAATATTTTACTGGACTACAAGAGACAGTAGAAAAGGCCACAGTTTATTTCTTGCCTAAAGGGCAGCACCTCAGAATGATAACTTCCCATTTTCAGTTGCATTATTTAACTATCTACTAATGCTAAGAACTCTGGAACATTTTGGGGGCCAAGTGGCTTGAATTGATGCTGATATGCGTGAAGAGTTGCTTGTGGAACAGGACTTTCCTCCCTCTCTACTCCAGTGCAGCCCCTGGTGCCCCAAGGGCCTGAGTACCACCAGAACCATGTGTTGTGCAACATGGCCTAAAAAAAATATTTTTAAGAAATTAAATTAGTAATAGTGTGGAAAACTTGCCTAATGTGTCCCTTAGTATACACACACACAAAAATTTATCTAGCTCAATGTCTAGCCGGGCCCCTCTGGCTTTGAAAAAAATCTAAAATGACCCCAAAATGGGTTCTCGAAATAATTTTTAAAAATTATTTTGGAAAACAAATTTGTAATAGTGCACAAAGTAGCCTAATGTGTCCCTTAGTATACACAATTTTTAAAAAAATCTAGTTAAATGTCTAGCAATGTGTTTCCAAAAAAAAATTCTGAGTAATTTTCAATTTTTTCGAAGCAAGAGGGGCCCAGCTAGACATTGAGCTAGATCAACAATTTTATGTGTATAATAAGGGACACATTAGGCTACTTTTCTGCACTATTAGAAATTTGATTTCTAAATAAAAAATTAAAAAAACTTATTTTGAGAAACCATTTTTGGGTCATTTTATATTTCTTCAAAGCCAGAGGGGCCTGGCTAGATATTGAGGTTGATCAATATAATTTTTTGTGTATACTAAGGGACACATTAGGCAACTTTTCCACACTATTACTAATTTAATTTCTAAAAAATTTTTTTAAGCCCACCCTAAGAGAGAGCATGGAATTGGCAAAAATTGGGTAGAGGCACCGTGCACAAGTGGAGCCATTGATTTGAAGTTGACAACTTTTGTGTAGATTCTTTCACTCGATTGGATAATCAATAGCATTGGAAACACCATGCCGAAACAAAACCTATCAACATAATGCTTGAATTTCTGCACCTTTGATTATCCCAAGTTCCCATTACAGGTATTGGGCAAGATGAAACTTAAACAAAAAATATCCTTCAAAGATTTTTCATTCATTAGAATGATTGTCCATATCAAATAGAATTCAAATCCGTAATGACATTTAGTAAGGTAGTATTCTAAAAGAAATGGTATCCCAATGTACTTCTAAAAAAATGACAATGATTTTTAGTAGATGGTATGTGCTGCTATTAACACTGACCCTGTTCAGACACCACACTAAGCCATGGTGGTTAAGCATTTTGAGCTAAACATTATGGCTTAGAGCGTCATGTGAACCAATCCTAACTAGGGTGGCTACATAACCATGGTTTAAACACACTCACTAGCCATTTGCTGCAAAAAGGTTAGCGGCCTAACCATGGCTTAGTGTGTTATCTGAACAGGCCCTATAGGTTAAATTTGTACAAAATTGACTATTTTCAATAAAATGATTGAATAATAATAATGCTCCAACATTAAACTACTCTTTGCAATATCCGAGTTTACGTTTGAAGGAACTATTTCCATGTAAATTTTATTACATTCATGTTAAGCATTTAAACCACATTTTTAAATATTCCTAGCACAAAATGGGCAAAATCCTGCAAGGATATCTCCTGTGTATGCCTTATTGAGATGAGTGGACTTGAGGAAGATCAAGTCCATTTATTTCACTATGGCTTGTACAAAAGCAGTTCCCAGTGAATTGCGGCCAGTTTTAGGCTGCTATTGAACTAGATCATGCAGGCTTAATCACTGTGCTATCATATCACAATAATTAAGGGCTACAAACTAACAGCACTATACATATGTGGTTAGTGTCTTGGCATTGTTGGAGCATTATGCAGTATGTATTACGATTCTTCTTTTTGTGCAACACTGTTGTTAATAAATATTGGCCTGTGCAGTGCAAATAAAAATAATGAGTCTTGATTCAAAAGTTCATTTCAAGCTTCTGATAGAAGGCCTTTAGGTTTTAAAAGTGCTATTAAAGAATTGTCAGATTAATGGTTACTTACTTTTAATAAGAATTTACAATATTGGTATGCAATTCACTTAGAATACCTTTTGTTGTGTGTGTTTAACTTGGACAGATACATCAGATCTGAGAGGTCAATCATTCTAATTAATTTCTGCCTATCTATTATCTCATCAAATATCCTTATATTGGTTGGACAAACACAGACTCATAATAAGGTACGACTAAACTGCCTTTTTATTTTAATTGCAATCTGTTTCTGTATAGCTGAGTCTTCTCCTTCTCTCTCTCTCTCTCTCTCTCTCTCTCTCTCTCTTTTCCTTTTGGCAAAAAAAAGTCCTTTGCAAAAATTGACAGTTTTTCTGGTAATATTTTAAAGAGCCAAAGAAATGATTCAACATGTTTCCTAGGAATTTTGTCTTACCCCACGCTCCCATTTGGTATCATTCCCTCTGGATAATTAGTGTTTTTCTGTAGCAAACTTGTGTAAATTTCAAAGCTAGAATAGTTCAAAGCTGTGATACATCAAAAGCACAGATTTTTGCTCATTATGGTAGTGGTAATGGGATTGTGCTACAATGTTTTTGTCTTTATTATTAGCATACTGACATTCAATAGCCAAATATAAAATCCACAGAAGTTGGAATATTATACTTGAAAATTTGAATAGACCTATATGCCAAGTCAATGCTATAAAGACTAAACTAGATACAACTGGTCATGATAAGTGGTAATTGTTATGTTCTGTGCATACATTACTCAGCTTCTATTTACAGTGTATGTTGCTTCCTGTCTATGTGGTGTGTGCTGAATATTGACAATAATTGGACCTTTGTGTGAAATGGGTCATGGCTGCTGGACATGACTCAATCTAGTTGACTTGAAGTACATGGGGTTAGACAGTAGGACCCACATTCCAATCCTAAACCCAATGCACAATAGTTACATTTAATTCAATAGGGCTTGCTTTCATGTATACCTTTTAGGTTACCATATAAATTAGCTTAAATTATGTTATTTTGCTACTGGCTTATGGATCAGGCAAAGATTCAGTCCTGTCGGAGGAATGATAACTAAGCTGTGAGTCATGGCTAGACATTTGTGCAAGTGACAAATTAAAATTTCAGAAAACAATGGCTTAAAGGGTTTAGGAAAAATCAGTACTTAAGATTGTATGTGGGTTTAGTGTATGAGTCTTGTGACCTGTTCTAAATTCTGTAGTTTTCTGGCCATGTTAGTATTTCTAGTTGTTGGCAAATTGATTAGTTGAGGAGAGAGAGCCATGATGAGGGCCACATCTACACCTTGTGTCAAATCATTACAATGCCATCATGGTAACACTATATTTCTCTTGTGCATTTATACCTTGTATGACATACAATGTTATTTGTTGTGGTATTTTGGATAATCTGGAATAAAAAGCAAGAAATAACACTATGAAGGTGGTATGTGTAATGTGTAATGTGTTCCAACTGTTATCAGTGCACTTCAATACCGTTATAAAGCAGTAGTGTAGATTTAGCCCAGATTAGTGATTGGATCTCACCAGTAAATCCATAATTAGAAGGGCGAATCTAGCACTGCTAGTACAACAAGTTGCAAGGATCCTGCATTGCAGTGGATGATCCATGGCAAATGTTTATGACTGTGATATCCATCCCTTTGAAGCTGAAGAGCTATAAGATCAGTACTTTGGCCTTAACTAAACTGAGTGTCAGGCTGAAGGCAGATATATGTATATGTAATACTACAGAAACAGCGGTTACTAATTTTAGCCATTGCCTTCTAACCTTTATTTTTACATAGTACATTATATCTCTCAGGAATATACTCAGGGAAAGTTCTGTTCCAATCCATTAAACGTAATGGAAATTCTGCTACTGACTTCAATGAGGTGTCTATAAGGGAGTCTACACCAGCTGTTTATAGCAGGATTATATCGCAGTCGTCACTAATGGGGCACATGATGTTCACCTACTCCCGCAGTGATCTTGGGCCCACCTCTCATTTATTCAAGAATATCGCTGACTGCTTTTGTTGCATTTTTTCCAGCTCTCTTGCTTCCATTCCTAAGGGCGTTTGCAGTGTCCTCCCCCACCCCCATTTGTGAGGTCGTTGCTGTTCACTGGGAGTTCCGGGCTCAGCGAACAGCCAGTCAGCTGTGAGGGGCGTGTGCATGGGTATCAGCGCTACAACCAAGTGTGTGTGTGTTTTAATACAAACATATCTCTGCGCAGGAGTGCATATTTGAAGGAGTTCCTGTCCTCCCCATGTGTTGCTGTGCTCTTGCGCATCCCTAATGACTCATTTTAAAAAATCCTGTGCCCCGTAGCCGTCTGCCTAGCCCCGCCCACTTCTACCAATACACATGTGGAATCGCCACACTGGGGCACACGTGCCTCCACAACGGCACTCCTGAAATTGCAGGAAAGATCAGTTGCGTGTGCCCCATAAAGGGCGATTGCGGAAGCGGGGAACATGTGGGAGCATGCCTTTTCTGTGGTGAAAGGGCTGTAAGTGTAGATTAGCCCTATATTGTTCTCAAAAAGAACAAGTAGGAGAAATGAAACACATTCATAACCTCTAATGTTTTGACTAAGCAGCTATGGGGGATCATAAAGTAGTGGCTCTTTAGGTTACCATAATTCTTCTCGGCCTTCATTCGAAAGCATTTCAAGTCATACGTCTGGTTCTTGCATTGCCTTTGTGCATTTGTCAGTGCATACAATTGGCAATGCAATACAGGAAGAAGGAACTCAAGCACTTCCCCAGAAGCAACCTCTGTGAACAGAGGGGGTCAGAAAGCTGAAACCCCATTTGGTGGGAATTGCTGCTGTGGAGCTGGGTGAGTTTCCTCCTCCCATGTCTTACTGCTCTCCCAAGTAGATTACTCATGTGAGCTCTTAATCATAATTAATCAATCAGCACTTTGATGTAAATATCTAGAAACAAAGCATTCTATGCCCCCTTCGCACACACAGATGTGTGGGTGCCATTTCCTTATGGCATGGAAAGTGTGTGTGTGAACACTGGGTGGATCCAACTGTGTGGGTCTTTCCCACCTAATCATCACCTTGCCAGCAGGAAGCAGCTAGATGTGTGTATAAGCCAGTTGGGTGTGCTTATTAAAGAGGCCCGTGCTCCTGATCTATTCATGTGATCAGCAGCTCCTACATAATGCATTTGCCTTTGGTGAGTAAATACTAATTATTCCACTTCTGCAAAGGTATTTTGAAATTTAATGACCTGCCATTAGTAGTTTAAGGCTCCAATGCTATCCCTGCTGATCTGGAAATAAGCCCTGTTGAAATCAGTGGGGTGTATTCTGAGTAGTATAGCTGTATAGGTTTACACTATGGGCTCCATCACACTTCCCCCCCCCCCCGTTTGTGTCCACGGTTTCTCCCTCCATTTCCTTAGCGAGTTGAGCACTGGGCACTTTCACGTATGTGCGTTGTTGTGCTATTTCAGCTCATGTATCTTTTCACCTGTATCACTACTATGCTGGTGAAATCTCCCGACCCACCCCCAATGGTCTTCTTCCCCCTGCAGCTAATTTTTTATATATGTTTAATTCTGCACAAATACAATAGTATGGCAGCCTAAAACTGCGCAATTATGGTAAAATAGGCTGACCATATGAAAAGGAGGACAGGGCTCATGTAACTTTAACAGTTGTAGAGAAAAGGGAATTTCAGCCAGTGTCATTTGCATGCAATTAGTTCCTGATGAAATTCCGTCTTCATCACAACTGTTAAAGTTGTAGGGGCCCTGCCTTCTTTTGTATACGGTCACTCTAGTATAGTGCATGCACCTTTAAGTGTTGTGATGAAGAGGGAATTTCACCAGGAACTAATTGCATACAAATGACACTGGCTGAAATTCCCTTTTCTCTACAACGGTTAAAGTTACATGAGCCCTGTCCTCCTTTTCATATGGTTAGCCTAGGTAAAACAACACACTATGCTTTCCCCTAAGATCGTATTAAACAAGATAAGTGAAGAGAAAGTATTACAATTAGTTGTTGGAGAAGTTTGTGGACAATGTTGGCATGGGAAGAGGAAGCCAACATTGTCCTGGTCAGGAAACCTAGACATGCCTACTCAGCAGTAAGTACCATAGAGTTGAATGGGACTGAGCCCCCAGCATGGGCGACGATGGCCTTGCTTGTCTTGTCCACGGGGTTTTTGGGCACCCTCTCTCCTTCCCCCTTCACAGTTGAGCAGTTGAGCGGAGAACCACCCCGCCCTCCTCTTTTGTCAGCAAGACCGCCCTTTGACACACACAACCCCAACAAAAGATGTTCCAATATTGCACAAGTACAGCAATATATGAGAGGGAGGAGCAGTTTTATTTCACAAGGAGGGGGGGAACAGACTTTCCCTGCTCCAAAAGAAGATGGAAAATGGAGGGGAAGAGGTGAGATGAGCGGATGACAGGGACACATACCACACATGGTGAGAGTGCGATAAATCGCTGGTGTGATGGAGCTATATATGGGTTGGATCCAATGCTGTCTGGAGGAAGCAATTCCACTCCCCTGCATGCACACACTCCCTCCAATCTGCTCCAGAGGGCTAAGGACCCCTCCAGAGTAAACTTTAGGGCATCACAGAAGGCTGCAAGGGGGAGGAGACAGGGATAAAGTGCTGCCAGGCTAGCAGACTTCCCCTAGCACACTGCTGGATTTAGCCCTATGTTTCGATATATTTCCTCCTCACTCCACCATGACATCAAAGTAAACTTGCAGCCAAAACAATGTTACAACATAAAAATCAACCAAAAGGTGTTTTTTCTTCTCTCCATAATGATTCTGAGTCAGTACAAATTGCTGAGAAAGTAGTTCGCATGGATGGAGGACAGAGTTAAGATATTCTATGCCAACATGTGTCTCCATTAATTACTAGCAAAATTTGATTTTAACAGTTTTGTTTACTGTCTAGCTAATATATTCTGATCCCAGGCTCTGCCTTGTACTTTGTGCAGCCTCTTGTATTTTATGCCAGAATTCCATATATGGCCACAGTTCAGCAAAGCTTTATGTTTGGGGTGTGTGTGTGTGTGTGTTGCTGCCTTTCTTTTCCGATTAAAAGTAGGGTTTGTTTAACAGTTAAAAACATAGAGTTGAAACTAGATCTATGCTTGTATTTCCCTACATGGCTTATTTATGCACTTGATGATATTTAGGCCTGGAACTAGCCTGGCTCCAAAGCTCACTGTAAATAAAATGTGTATAGACAAATTTAGATTGAGTGTGAAATATGGGAACCAAATTCTTATATAGGATACCAGTTTGTGGGGTGGGGATTGTATTCACATTACATCGTTCTTTCTTTTTAATAGAACCATCTTTGGCAGCAAGACAGGATGTAAATTCAGTAAATAAATAATAAAATTTCATTTGTGAAACTTTTTAAGTATTTTTCAAAGAGAGATACAGTCCCATTCATCCTACTCAAAATGCAGAGTTAGCATCATTTTTTAAATAGTCATCTCTCATAGGAAAGCAGTTCTAGGAAAGTAAAGATCGAGGGACCATATGGAAAGGAGGACAGGGCTCCTGTATCGTTAACAGTTGTATAGAAAAGGGAGTTTCAGCTGGCGTCATTCGTATGCATGCAACACCTGGTGAAATTCCCTCTTCATCACAATAGTTAAAGCTGCAGGAGCCCTGCTTTCCTGACGAGATACAAAAGAGGGCAGGGCTCCTGCAGCTTTAACTGTTGCAAAGAAGGAATTTCACCAGGTGCTGCATGCCTACAAATGACACTTGCTGAAATTCCCTTTTCTCTACAACTGTTAAAGATACAGGAGCCCTGTCCTCCTGTCCTAGGCTGACCAGGTAAAATCCAGGTCAGGGCTCATGTAACTTTAACAGTTGTAGAGAAAAGGGAATTCCAGCCAGTGTCATTTGTATACAATTAGTTTCTGGTGAAATTCCCTCTTCATCACAACAGTTAAAGGTGCATGCGCTATACTAGAGTGACCGTATATAAAAGAAGGCAGGGCCCCTGCAACTTTAACTGTTGTGATGAAGAGGGAATTTCACCAGGACCTAATTGCATACAAATGACACTGGCTGAAATTCCCTTTTCTCTACAGCTGTTAAAGTTACATGAGCCCTGACCTGGATTTTATCTGGTCACCTTATCCTTTCCATATGGTCACCCTAAGACCTGTGCAGCATAGAGCCATTGCATTGCATTCCCTCGAGCAGGGATAGGCAGTACATGCGGCCAATCAAGGCCATTTGTGCTGCCACCCCCCCCCCCCCCCCCGTTACCACCACTGATGTTTTTCGGCCATGCCACAGTGATTCTGCTGGGGCGGGGAAGTGTGCAGGGAGCACATTTCTTTTTTCTCAGCAGAATCAGGCTCCCTACAGCCTGCTAAACAGGAAACAGTTAGATAGTAACCCTTTCCCAAATATTTGGGCTGGCTCTTGCTGATACATTTAATTGGCTGTCCCTTCTGTCTCCTCACCATTGAGATAATTCTGGGTTGTTGTTTTGTTTGTTTGTTTGTTTGTTTTTGAGAGATGCACAATCTACCATTCCTGGGTTATTGGGTGTCTTGTCCCACGTTGTTCTGTCTGTTGCCATAGATGGTAGTTAGAGAAGCTGACCTCCAGTACTGCAAAAAGGCATGTGTGATCCTCTCAACTGTCTCAGCAATAACTTTTTGCTCTGTTCTCTTCTTTAAAGCAACCTCTCAAAGCAAATCCGTGCAACATTCTTTCTGTCCCTGTGATCAGTCCCGACTGGGCACACATACTCACCTGGAGAAATTTAGTTTTGAACCAGGTAGTTGTTGATGTGGGTCTACAGCAACTCCCAAGATTGAGGCTGTAGTGCTTCCAGCAACCACACAGGAATTGTTGTGGAGTATTATATTCATACCATATATTTCATCATTTGAATAGATCTGTCTGGGGAGGTCCAGAATATCTAAAGTAGACATTTACTATTGCATGGATTTGCCCCCCAAAGGTCAAAAAGGCCTCCAATAGTTCTAGTTTATTTTCAGTCTTCCCCCCAAAAGCAGATCACTCATCCCAGGAAAAGCATGTTTTCAAACACCAATGATATTTGTCATTATGGTGAACATTTACCAGATATCTTGGAGCAACAAGCAGATACTTTGGATAACCACCTTTGATTATTAAAACACTGAATCAGGATATTTTTTAAAAACATGTTTTTAGAGTTGAATCCAGTAATTCAAATGTATGAGGAACTTGTAGATTAGCTGTTGCTGAGTGTACCTTTTCTGGAAGCTATGGAACTGAGTGAGCCCTCAGATGTAGGGGAGAAGAAATCAGTGGGCATTTAACCCGTGCAAGGCCTGTGGGTGGTAAATGGCAGCAGCACTGAGCAGTAACTGAGGGGGAGAAGGATCCACATCTTCACTGGTTACTGTCACTGCGAGGCAGTGGAGGTAAAGGGCAGCAAAGCCAGCCACAAGCCAAACACTGCCAAATCATCATCATCATCATCATCATATTTATTTCTAACCCGCCTCTCCCTCCGGATCGAGGCAGGGAACAACAATGAGTATAAATACAAGGACCATAAAACAGATAAAACATTTAAAACAAATAAAAACTAATACATTATTAAAAACATCTAATCATAATAGTTGTTGCAATATTATTATTATTGCACAGTGCTGCCACACCAGTCTATCAGCCATGCACCACTCTATTCCGAATCCAGTTTAGCTCATTAGACTTAAGCCAATTTACTCCCACCAAAATCAGCAGCATCGTATCAGCTTAAATCCAAATGCTGGTCTTAGCTACACTGACGCAACTATGTGCACTGAAAGTTGATGAGTACATAGGTGAGAACACAAAACAGCAACACTTCATCATGTGTCTTGGGTCTCCCTCAAGCATCACCAGATGTTTTCCAGGGGGAGCTGTAGCCTGTCCACTGCATCTAAAACCAAACTGCCTGCTGATCCTCCATTGCCTTTGCTTCTCTAGGTCCAGCATGAACTGTCTCTGGGTATTTTCTTTCTGGGTCTAGTGAATTTCCCAGATACTACAAGTAACAGCACCAAAGTTTTCAATTTCCCAAACTGTGCAATATGCCCTGGATAGCGCTTTCTGGATTCCAGCAACATATGTGGCTGATATGGTAGCTGATATTAATTTCCAGGGTCCCTGGAACATCAGATGAAGCCACTGGTGTCTTCCTGTCTCTGGGTTCCTGGCTGCACTGGCCACAGCCAGGGTTGCCCCCAGTACCGTCAGCCAACATTATTTCAACATAATTGTTAAGAACAAAAATCTGTGAGAAATTCGTTTCGGTTTGTTGTTGACCTGCACCTACCCAGTTCACACCTCCTGGAACCAAATGTGGACCTGAATGCAATCTGCAGTCTGCACATTTCTGAGATTGCAAAACAATTCATTCTCCAAAATGTGTTTCCCAAAATGTATACATTTGAAAAATGCACATGAAAAATGCATACATCTGAAAAATGCACATGAACACACTTTAGTTATTGCATGTATTTGGGGAAATGCATGTGAAAATATGCACTCATTTCCATGCGGAAAAAAAGCTTACAGTCTGATACAAACATAAGTCACAACAAGCTTTGAGGTGGAATTTGGAAAACCTCAATAAACTCGAGCGTTGCTGATTCACACATCCCTATGTTTAATGCACTGACTAAACCTTCAACAAGGTTGCCTCACTTTTGCTTATATACAAGAAAGCTGTGGAATTCTCCCCCTTGTCCTCCAGCAAACTGATCGACCTGCATGACTAAATACAATCAGATAAAATATCCTCCTGCTCACAATGTATCTTCCAGTCTAAATCTCCCTGCAACCCAAAACCCTTCCCCCTTGCACATACACAGCCCATCTTTTAAAAGAGCTAAAAATCTATATGACCTATACTTCTGAAGCCTCAAGCTGAAATATCAGTTCACAGACTGAGAGAGAGAGAAATGTCTCTCTGCAAGCAGTGCGCATTTGAAATTTATAAAAGGCACTTCAGCTTTGAAGAATTCAAGGTAGTTCTGTAGGGCCCCATTTAAACAAACTTAGGCCTCTTCTTCCTGTGGTATACTGACATCTCAACCTCGTTCCCACTGAAAAAGACAAGCGGAGGTCTTGCTTGGGAAAAGTACTGTCTTCGGAGGTCCTTGAAACTTCATCTCATCTTAATTCACTCAGGGAAATCGTATAAACCTAACAGGCACACAATTATAATGCCTAAAACATGAGGACTGATGTTCAATATCACCCTTAGCAATCCCTTGGCACCATCATATTTCCCTGCAGACCTTCTAAGATAACTACTGCCAACTGAAGTCACTTCCTGCTATCTGGCGAGAATAGAGTTTTCTGCTTGGCTCTTTAGATTGCAACTAATATCACATAGCTTTCTCTATTATTAGCTGCTTGCTTTTGCTTTCCATGCCACCAAGAAAAATGGCTGCATTTTGACACTCTCTGGACCTTGGTGCTTGCTACTATCAATTGTTTGATTATATTCTAGTGTTAACCATTGTGAGCTTTCCCACACTGGGACAATGATTGGTGCTGGCTTGATTAATATTGCTGAATTGGTTGGTTGTGTGTGTGGAGGTGTCTACATGTAGAATGAGAGGTAGAAAGTGTTTATATGTGTTCTTAATGTCATTTTCTTCATGTTCTGAAACTGTCTCCTGCAGCTTCATTAGCAATGGCAATGTAAATAAAAGCTCATTACCCATCTGAGGTAAACAAAACACTGTTTACCTATTTTTTTCCCTTGCAAAGACAACAAGACTGCACCATTTAAAGTAAATGGCAAAAATGCATCAAGGCAGATGGAGGTAGCAAATTATGTCGCACCTACCCTGTTTCTTCCTGTGCAAACTCTTCAGTCTGCTGGTGTGTCCTGCTGACTTAAAGGAGTTTGCATGACGCGTTATCCCTTCAAGGCAGAATGCAAGGTAGCTTGTCACAACACATGTAGAATACAGTATCATCCCTATCTAATTATAGCTTTACATTTGTTATGCTCTACTTAAGGTATTGGGGAGGGCAGATTCATGGACAATGCACTTCTGGGTCATCCAGTTGAACATTATGGAAGTTACTGTTTCTGGCATACAGAAGAGGATGGTGAACTTGGTGGAGGTACCACTTATTAAATGACCAAATTTGACCTGTTTGCCATTAGTTGACAATGCCTTTTCCAAATCTCCCATACATCACTCCACCAATAGTAAAGCCATGTTCCTTCTTCCTAGCAACATAGGAAGCTGCCTTATACTGAGTCAGACCTTTGGTCCATCTAGCTCAGTATTGTCTTAATTGATTGGCAGTGGCTCTCCAAGGTTTCAGGCCGTAGTCTTTCCCAGCCCCAGTTGGAGATGCCAGGGACTAAACTTGGAACATTCTGCATGCAAAGCGTGTGTGCTCTACCCCTGGTATAAAACCCTTTCTGACCTGACTCACTCTCTGAATGGAGAATGGAGCTTTCCATGAGTTTCATCTAGTTCCTTTGATATCTATCTATCTATCTATCTATCTATCTATCTATCTATCTCAAGAGAGAGAAAGAGAGAGAGAGAGAGATTTAATGGGTTGTGTCCAGTGGACTAAAATTGGATAGAACCCAATATTTTATTTTACTTTGTTTCTCTAATTATGCTTAGGTGAGCACTATCATGTGCTTAGAATACAGATGGTGATTTTTATTTTTTTATTTTTATGGCAGACAAAGGTGGGTGAGAACTGGGGGAAAGGGGAACACCTCAGATTCATGTCCTTTCAGATCATATTGCCCTTCAGTCAGTATTTTATTCAAAGTCACAAGAGTGCCAACCACACTGTGTGCTCTTCCTTACAACTGTGTGATCTGACCCAGAGTCAGACTGACAAACAATGCCAGCCTCCCTCCCTCCCTCCTTTACTGCATAGTTGGGATGGCTTTAGATATTTTGGACTTAGGGTGCCTAGCTAACCAACTAAAAATAGGTAGCTGAGAAGGAGGTGGACCCCCTGTTTTCCTCGCCTCCAATTCCTTAGCCAAATGTCCTCAGAATGGAAATTGCTGCCTTTCTGGGAGCTCTGCTTTAAAATTCTAGAAGTCCATCTCCTTCTTAGCCTCACTGAAAAAGGAGGAGCAAGAGGCTCTCCACTTGTTCCACTCTAAGTAGAAGGGGATGTTTAAAGAGACTGTACATGTAACACTGAGTGTGCAGATACAAAAGGAGCAGAGAGGAAAAGGTGGTCTTTCTGCCCCAATACCGTATTTCATTGAATCTAAGACGCCATTAAATGTAAGACACACCTTAATTTCAGGGCCACCAACAGGGAAAAAGCTTTGCATCAATTCTAAGACGCACCCCGTTTTCAGAGACATTTAAATGGGGGGGGGGAAGTGCATCTTAGAATTGAAGAAATACGGTAGGGCTGTACATGCTCCCCTCCCTCCCCTTCCCCACTCACCTCCATCGCAGCCCAGTCCTCATTGCCAGCGCCACTGCCAGCAGCTTCCTCGGCTAGGCTGCGATCCCACGTGTGCGCGGTGAGCAAGCAAGCGACTTTCCTTCCCTCCATTACTTTTATCCCTTTGGGAATACCGTATGCGAGTCGTCTGCCCATGCTCAGGGAAGGCATGGGGAGGGGGGAGCGGCTGCACGTGCAGAGTGAGAACGAGGCACGCGAGAGGAAGAGGGAGTGAAAGAGTGAGAGAGAGTGAGAGAGAGAGTGTATGAGTGTGTGTGTGTGTGTGTGTGTGTGTGAGAGAGAGAGAGAGAGAGAGAGAGAGAGAGAAGGGGAGGGCGGCCCCTTATGAGGCGCTCTTCTGCCCGGTTGGGCCCCTCCAGTGCACCCACACTACACGCGTAGAGCAAGAACGAGGTGCGCGCGAGGAAGAGAGAGTGAAAGAGTGTGTGTGTGTGTGTGTGTGTGTGTGCGAGAGAGAGAGAGAGAGAGAAAGAAGGGTAGGGAGGGCACTTCTGAGGCACTCTTCTGCCCGGCCGGGCCCCTCCAGTGCGCCCGCACGATGCCAGCTGCTGCTCCCCCCGCCTCCCCCTTGGCCTCTCTCGTCTCACTACGAAGACAACGAAGATGACGAGGAGCAGGGGGAGGAGCGAAGACCCCCAGGCAAGAGTAGGAGGCCGCTGCCGCCACCATCCCTTCCCAAGGAGAAGGCGCTCCTTCCTCAAGGTAGGCGCGGCATTTCCAGGCCGAGGAGGCACAGCCCTAAAAAACCTGCGATTCTACGCCATCGATTCTAAGACGCACCCCGTTTTCAGATACATTTAAATGGGGGGAAAAGTACATCTTAGAATCGTTGAACTTCTCCTGGAAATAAATTAGGATTTAACTTCATCAACAAAAATATAAAATTTTCTACAATATCTCAGGAGTGGTTTTGGGAAGCAGTTTTTATTTGGCTCCCTTGTTTAAACTATGGCCAGTACCGTGTGTGTGTGTGTGTGTGTTGGATCTGTCTCAGCAAACCAGGTGATAGGCATCTTTGATGAAACCAACCCATCCATCTTTTCTGAAGCTCAGTTAGTGGTAGTAGGAAGCAGATAGGACATTTTAATACCTATAAGTTTTAACGTTGAAAACTACAATGTACAATTCCTACAGTACGGAGTTCACCTGTTCTGTGTTCCAGTCACTGATGCCTTCCTGCAGGATCCATCATTCCATTCTCCCTCCCACCCAGTTTTCCATTCCCTCCCCCTACAGTAGGGATGCATGAGAAATTAATTTCAGTTTGCTTTTTTTTACCAGAATTAACCCAGTTTGCATCTCCTGACCTGAACATGGACCCAAATGCAATTTGCAGCTGAAGTCCATACTTTTCCAATCTTGTGATGCAATCCATGGAATAAGGAAAAATGTATTAAAATGCATAAATCTGAAAATGTGGAAATATGCATACAACTGATATAAGTTTTATGTGAAAATAAAAAAAACAAAGTTAGCAATCTGATATGGACATGAGTTGGAACAAGCTTTGAGGTGGAATTTGGAAAGTCTTGATGGGGTGGGGGTGGGGGTTCCCCTCTTAAAGTTTTTGTTCCCTAAATATTTTTTGTACTTCTGCACACTTAGGGGTGGGGAGGGAATGTGCTGACACCATCCTCTTGTGCATGGATTGTGCCATTTTAGCTACCTAAGGACTGACATTCATCTCTGAATTTTGGTAGTAGAGGAAATGCTCTCCACCAGTGATTGACGTTATTTAGACTTCTCTGTAGTCAGCCTCAGAGAGTATTTGAAAACATTGTTACAATAAGGAAAGTATATAATTTCAGATGCTTTACTGCAGTTTGCTCTTTCTGGATTCAGAAACATGTCATGACATGCCATTCTGAAAATGGAATTTGTTGCTGTGCATTCTCAGGGACCTATTTTTAATTGTTTTTCTCCTCTGGAAATCACCCCCACACCATAACCCTGAAGATCAATAACACATCCCTTCACAGACACCTGTTACAGTAGTTTCAGGCAATCTGTTGATGATTCAAAGAAGCTATTCCTGGCATCACACCATCCCCCACCCCTTGCTTTTACATTTGGTTGGATTCCAGTTCGAATAACAAAAATAGTAAATGCAAAATGAGCAAACCCTGATCCATTGAAATAATCCTGCCTTTCTGCATTTATAGAAGGTAGCAACTTGACATTATAAAACAGGAGTGGGCAGACTTCAGGCTTGCAGGATCTACATAGTTTTTTACTACAACCCCGAGGTCCATGAACTGGAGATGCAGATGCAAAATGTTGGCTCAGGCTGGTGGCCATTTGCTAAAAATTAAGGAACAGGGTGCCTCTAAGCACGTGCTCAGCTCAGGAATTTGTGATCAGTACTAGAACCAAACTCACAAGTCTTTTCACACAAACATGTAATTCTGGAATTTCCCCAAGCATTCCGTTTTCAGTACCCTATTTAGGGAGAAGTAACTTTTTCGTTGTCACTATTGTTAAAGCATTGTGAATCAGGAACTCTCACCAATCAATTGAAAATCTCCTAAAGATCTCCTGATACATCCTGATTGACTTTTTGCCCACCCCTGTTCTAAAAGACTGATTCAGGCATTGCCTTTCTCATCCATATAAGCCACAATCCTTGCTCCTGAGTCTACACTTCCATGCCATACCTCAGTGGTAGACCAGATGCTTTGCATGCAGAAGGTCCCAGATTCAATCCCCAGCATCACCAGGTAGGGAAAGGAAAGCATCCTCCCTGAAACTCTGGAAAGCCACCACCAGTAAGTGTGAACATCACTGGGTTAGAGGAAACAATGGTCTAAGACAAATTCCTTTGTTCCTAATGTGTGAACTGGGCAATCATGGTGCTTGATCAGACTGAAAATAATTTCTGTAAACTGGTGAAGGAGAGGCACAATCTCAGATGATGGCAGCCAATATCTATGATAGCTTGGTTCACATGTTCTTAATTTGCTCTGATTTTGTTACACGGAGGCACATATTCAGTCAGCACCCCTATTACCAAAAAGAAATATAGTGCCTGAACTTGTGCAAAGTAAGAAAAGGTAAGACAAACGAGGATTCTTAAAAGAAATACTGTCATGACTGACAGCAGATGAAATAATTATTCTTGTCTTGGACCCCCATTTATTTGGCAATCTGGCTGCATGAGAGAGGAATTTTGTTTAATGGAGAAGTGATGGCCCATGACCGTTCCCATATTACACAGAGAGTGCGAAAGCATGTTAAGAATGACACAATCCTTTCTGAAGGCTAGTTGTGAATGGCACAAAAATAGGGTGACCATATTTTGTAAACCAAAAAGGAGGACAACATGGTCGGCTCCCAAGGGGGCATTCCCACCAACATATCTGGCCCCAGAGGGGGTGTCCAGCACCAAGGGGGTGTGCCCACCTGAACATAGCCGTGGTCACATATCTGATTTTACAGCACACAATTAAGACAAATCTGTTCTACATAACATCTTAATGTTAAAATCATTGAAATAAAGAACAACGTATCTGAAATTGACTTCACTTATTCCTACTTTTGTAGCTTTTGCTGTACTTTGAAACTTTTGCTATACTCTGTGTGATACATTCTCCCCTTCCCTCAAATATATTTTCTGACTGTATCCTCACTCCACTGCAAACTGCTGCTGTTTTTAACAGGGCTTGCTGCCGGCTGGCTAGCTTTTTTATTTTTATTTTTAAATTTCAATTTTTCTTTAACCTTGTGTATGACTGTCACAAGTTTCTCTACTCTAACATTAGGGTGGTTGTTATGGGTGGCAGACACTACTTCACCCATTCACACTTCTCACTTATATACATTAGCTTCTCGAGGCTTGCATGTTGACACCACTTCTCACATACAGTTTTTGAACTCCTGTCTACTTCCTGCACAAACACGCGACTCTGAGACCCTCTTTCTAACGCCCTGTGTTGCCTGCCAGCACAGTAGGGCTAAGTTACAACAGGTGTCTCTGGGTTGTCTGTGCAGCCTCTGTTGTCTCTCTCTCTCTCTAAGTCATTGCAGCCAAACCAAAGCCTCCAGCCTCAAACAATCTCCCTCTCTCTCTGCCAAAGTTTCCCAATGGTCCAGTTTCCCGATGGTCCGCACACATGTGGCCAGGGGTATTGCTTATTGTTTGGTCATGTCTGGTGACTCTTACTTTGAAAAACTCTGCTGCCAGCCGCCTCCACCTCCTCTCCTCCTGCACACCTGCTTGACTCTGATGCACTCTTAAAACACTCTGGGTGGCAAGCCAGCCTCTCAGGGCCAAGCTACAGGTGAATCTGGTTTGCCTTCAGCCTCTCTCTGCCATGCCAGCCAGCCGACGTCTCCAGCTTCCAGCCTCAAACAATCTCCCCTCTCTCTGCCAAAGTCTCCCAACAGTCCAGCCAGGCTGTGCACTTGTACCATGTAGCTAGGGGTAGGGTGCCAGCTTATAGCTTGGTCACATCTGATGACTATTGTTTTAAAAAAACTCCTCCACCAGCCACCTCTGTCTGCACCAACACTGGACTCTGAGATGCTCTTAAAAGTCTCTGTGTGGCACGCCAGCCTCTTAGGGCTAAGCTACAGCTGTCTCTGAGTTGTAACTCTGTTTGAAACTGATGCCTCCAACCAGCCAACACCTGCACCAACACTTAATACTGAGATGCTCTTGAAAGGCTCTGTGTGGCATGCCAGCCTCTCAGGGTTCAGCTACAGCTATCTCTGAGTTGTGTCTTTAGTCTAACTCTGTCTCTAAGAGATATGTCAGCCAGTCCAAGCCACAAATCTATCTGTTTTTCTCCGACACACACTTCAAACATTCTGCATTGCATGCCAGCAGTGCAGACAGAGCCTAGCTCACAAGTGAACAAAGTGAAATGGAAGGGAAGGGATTGCTTTGACATGCCAGGTTTCAACATCCGCAGCAACAGGACATCCGCAAAGAACCTCTCTCTCAACTGACACCTCACTGTTGGTCGTGAGAGTTTTTCTCTAAGGATGACCCTTCATTGCCCATGATGTGGAACTCTGAGAAAAAGGCCTCTAGCTAGTTCCGTTTTGCCCTGTGGGCTGCTTTGACTGTCCTCTCCTTTCCCACATTTTGATCTGTGGATGCTTTGCCTCTGCTGAGCTCCAGGTGCCCGACTGCCCACCAAATCTTCAACAGGAAAGGTGCCCTGCTTGCCCATCACTTCATAGCTAAAAACTTGAGATACCATTGATGCCAAGGGCTGAAAATTCCCAAGGTGCAATACCCTAAAGAGGAGGTTTGACAACCTGAGTTTGAAGGTTATGGCTCCAGTGGTTTTTAAAAATAATAATTTTAAAACCTCAAACTTTACAAAATTCCTAAAAATCAATGGATGAATAGATCTGCTTCAAACTTGGCAAGGATAAAGCCATACCTGAGATCTATCATGGTGCCGGGATTCATTTCTTTATCTTTAAAAATGACAGTTTTAAAATATATATATATATTAAAACCTCAAACTTTAAAAAAAATCCCTAAAAATCAGCAGATGAACAGATTTGCTTCACACTTGGCAAGGCTAAAGCTCTATCCTAGAAGTATCGTGATGCCAAATTTTATCTCTTTACCTTTAAAAATGACCGGTTTTAATATATATATATATATATATATATATATATATTTAAAAACCTCAAACTTAAAAAAAAAAATCCTAAAAACCAACGGATGAACAGATCTGCTTCAAATTTGGCATGGCTAAAAGCCTTCCTTAAAGCTATCATGGTACCATGTTTCATCACTTTATCTTTAAAAATGGCAGAGCTGTAAGCGTTCTTGTTAATTCTCATTAAAGTAGAGCTGCCCTTTGGCTGGGGTGGATGGGAAAAATCTGGATTTTTCATCAAATTTCATAATTTTCCCCCCTTCCCGGATTTGTTACCAAAAATCCTGACAAATCCAGGTTTTTCCTGTCATATGGTCTCCCTACACAAAAATGCAAATTTAGCACAGCAAAGTTATTGAGTGCCATCTGTACCCTCTGACTGCCACTAGTTCTTGGTCTGCATGTCTTTGGAGAATCTCAGCATTGATATAACAGTATAGGGAGTGTGTGTGTGTTTACAGAACTTCAGCGTTGTTTCCTGCTCTTCTTTCTCAGGATTATATTCTTTGAGGACTTGTCTGGACATTGTCAAGACAATTAGAATTTCTGCCTGTGAGATAACAGCTGGAATAATATGCCTGTTAGATATGTGAGGATAATATTTCTCCCTTTAAAAAACAGTTGTCCTCTTCTATTTTAATGCTTCTGACAAATAAATCCTGGATCCTTCCACCGTTCCACACAGCAAGCCCTAAATATCAAAGTGGGCTGTTCTCTGATTCTGGTATATTGGCACAGATTTGCTGGTAAATATTTTTTTTAAAGGCTGAAAGAATCAAGCATAGAGACTTTGACAGCTTTCTGTGAGTCGTACCTCTGCCAGTATGGCAACGGATTCTGTTAAATTTCAACGGATTCTGTTAAATTTCAGTGCTGTGCACCTGAGGCTACATAGAGACTTTGTTATCTCTTGCAGCTCTTTTTATGCCGGCATTTGTATAGGAGCAGTGGCTGAAAATTATTTCTAAATACTTGATAATGGAGTTGTCACGCTGAGGAAGATATGTGGTCAGTCTAGTTCATTATTCAGGTCTTAAGAGTGTCCACTCCCAGCTGCTTCCTGGGAGCTTGGCAGCAAGCAGTTCTGTTTTCACCGGCTGTTATTTAATGGCTAATTTTGTTCAACTTAATTTATCGTGTTGTGCTGGGGTATAAAGAGAACTCTCCCACACATACACATATCATCACAAGCACCACCAAAGATCACCATTTTCTAATAGGGATGACTAGCTAACTGCAAAGTGGTTTCATGCTTGTGTGGAAAATGGTAGTAAAGGAACATAGGAAGATGCCTTATACTGGGTTATATCATTAGTCCATCTGGCTCAGCATTTTCTGGGCTAAGGGTGGAGGATTTTGGCTCATTGACTCACCGGAAAAGACAATTGGGAACCACAGGTCATGGTGGGCAGAGCCAGAACTGATGTTGGGCAGATCTGGAGTAAAAAGTGCCCAGATCCATCCCTTTCTGCCACCCCTTTTCCTCTATGTAGATCTTCTTTTCTCACCACGGTGGCAACCTGAAGCTTGTCCAGGAGAGCTTTCCAGGATGAGGCTACAGGAGCCCTACTGCAAGTCTCCCTTATCATGTCCTTTTGATAGCAGATGCCAGGTGTTAAACTGGGGAGCTTTTGCATGCAACACATGTGCTCTACTATGGTGCCATCATGAGCCAGGTTGATATAATGGAGAGAATGTTGGATTGGAAATGAAGGACCACAGTTCAAATCCTCACTCAGTGTGGAGTTGGGCTGGTCACAATCTCTCTGCCTAAACAAACTCATAGGGCCACTATGAAAATGAAATGGAATAATTCTCTTCTACCCCATCCTGAGCTTCTTGAAGAGAGATGGGAAACAAATGTGTCAGAGAGAGAGAGAGAGATTTCCACATTAATTTTATTCAAACTTTTGCTCATGTATTGGGATGAATCCCTCCCAAACCCAAGGATTACATCAGCAGATTTCAGTGCTGCTGACACTGAATCTGCCAAGACCAAGAGCCCATCCAGATGACCATTCTACCACACATTTTACTACAGATATGCAGAATAAGAGAACTAACCCTTGGACAGTTTTGTTATCCAGGCCAGCTCCATGTGGAGCTTTTACCACCCTCAAAATCTCACATGATGTTTCATCTGTGACAGAGGGACCATAAGATGAACCCAAAAATATTCTGTGAACAGGAGCATGGTTGGCATTTGCAAAAGCTCCTGGGAGTACATTATTATATAGATTATCATTTGGGGAAGAAGGGGAACCAGGCGTATGATGAGGTATACCATATTGGCTCTTAGCTAGGGTCAAAATTATAGGCGAACACCTGGGAGGTTTATTTTTGCCTTCTCCACTGTCGAGCTTGTCAGTAGTACGACAAAGAAGGATATTGTTGGCAAATAATGAAGTCCTGTTGTGCCATTCTCAGTATGTGACTGTCCAAAGAAAAATTGTGAAAGGGAAATTGTAAATGTTAAGAAGCATTAACTTTTTCAGTAATCATGGCCTTCTTAATACTTGTAGTAGGCAGATTGTTCAGATCCCTGTAGAGCAACTTTAATTTTATTTTAAAAGAATAATAATAAAAAGCCCTCAAGCTGTTAGCCTGATAGAATTTCTGTAGTGTCAGAAAGTTCAGGCGAATGAGTTTTAAAGCCAGGATAAAGAACACATTTTAAGATCTTCCCCCTGATGAAAACTGAAGTGTGTCTGGCACGAGGGATCCGGCAGCTGGATGGAAATGCAATTGAGTTTGGCATAAAATCGTAAACCAACAGCAAGTAGTTATATAATCTGGCTCCGAAAAGAACAACTGCATAGAATTTGAAGCAGGCCTTTTTATCTATACTATAATGATTAAATCTCGGAACATACTGTATTTATTAAATAATTTCTCAAAAGCATCAGAGCCTGAGTAAATTTCCTAAGCTTAATGTATACTTTGGTGAAGGTGCAGAATCAAAATGTTGTCTTTCAGTGCTCTTTGTCTGAGCTCTCTCAGGGATGACTAACCCAGCAAATCAGAAAACATACCACTGTTGAATCTTGTGTTTTAAGAAGATGGGATTAATTTAAATCTGTTGTTCTTTGCATTGGGATTTCGTGTGGCTTGTATTTCAAGGGGCTCTTGAGTATCTGCCTTTGACTGCCTACCTCTTATGTCATGTCAATCAGAATTCATGCTTGAGTGTTACCAATATAGTTGCTGCTATAAAAAGCTTCATTTTGCTTGCTGCTAATGATCAGAAGTCGATAAAGAATAGTAGTAATGTGTCACTGACCCAAACAATCCCAACAATGGGGCATAGATTCATACAGCAGAATAGGATGGGTGCAAGATTTCTTTTTTCAAATGTATTGTGTGTTCTTTGTGTGTTCAATAATAAAAAATGGCACCTTAGCAAAAAGATTTTGAACAAAAAGATTTTGATTAACAAGAAATTATTTACAAGAAATTATTTACAAACGTGAATAAAATGTCACTGCTCAAATAATACATTGAGATTGCTTAAAGGTTCTTAAATTAAATATGCTTGCTTACCATTCCTAAGCCAAGTCTTTTCTAGCTAAATAAATTCTCAATACTTTTCCCTTCTGACCAGGTTTCCCCAAATTCCACCCCACAAACAGGAACAGGGTGCTGTATTCCTCTGCCTCCAGTTCTTCCTGGTTCTTCTGGCTTCTAGGATGATTTAGATGTTTTAGGAACTACTTGCTGAAGTTCCCTTGGGTCAGACATAAAATGGAAACCTGGGACTGATCTACACCAAGCAGGACACAACACTTTGAAAACTTTTTGAAAACTGTATATGTTATAAATCATTTTAAACCATTTTAAAGCAGTAGTGTAGATCCTGCCCGACAATATATTATGTATAAATTCCTTTGCTCATAAAACTGTCGTGTTTGGTATATTAAATTTAAAAGTATAGTTTATTCAGACAATAATTACAAACAAACTGAGTTTACTTTTAAAAGTTTTTAATTTCAGTGATAATTTTATAAGCAAAACAATGTATACATAATTTAATTTATGTTCCTAAAGCAGCCTTCAGCAACCTGGTGCCCACCAGATGTTTTGGACCACAACATCCAGCATTCCTGACCATTGGCCATGCTGCCTGGGGCTGATGAGAGCCAAGGTCCAAAACATCTGGAGGTCACCAAGTAGGAGAAGACTGTCCTAAAGCAACAAAGGGTGCCTCTACAAGAGCGATTTAAAGCTCTTTCAAGGCGCATTACAGATTTTACCTCTACAAGAGCGGAGCGCAAATCGGGGGATAAGGCATATTTTATCTCCATTTATGTGCATTATCGAATGCGCGTTAAATAGTGACTTAAAATTTACTGCGGGAGTTAAAGTGCCTTATGGCCATGTAAACATGCAATCCGCATGTAAACAACTTTAAAGCGTGTATCATATAGCCTGTAATACGCTTCACCGCCTCTCGTGAATAGGTATTAGGAGTAAATGCACTTGTCCGTATATAGGCATAATCGAGCAACCGAGGGTCAAAGCGAAATCTTGTAGAGGGGACCAAAGAGACTTTAGCTCTGTAAAGTGCACTAAAAAAGGTAATGCTTATTTTTCATTTTTTTTGAACTTTTCCAATTTTTTCCTGGAAAAAACTGGGTTTTTCAATGACTTCAAAATTTCCAGAAGTTTTATATCTCTAGATATGCATCAGAATGCAGGTTCATACACGAGTCTCATTGAAACTCTCAAGGAGATGTATGGAAGGGTAAAAGGCAATGTATTCCTCAGTTGCTCAGAGTATAGAGCAAACCTCCCTATCTCCCCACAGGTGGGCAGGGGCAGGAATTGAAAGCAACCATGCTGTGCTCTCCTCTGCTTAGACCAGGCTCCTGCCTCAGTGGTGCTCATACCCCAATCCCCCTGCTAGCTGCTACCCTGTACCCCTTTGCCAAAGACAAAAGATTACCTGGGGGAAGGGGATGGCTCCAACAAAGATGGGAGTGGACAAGTGGACCCCTCTTCTTTCAGGCAAATGATGCTGCCCAGGCCTTTTGCTGCTAGGAATCCTGGGATTGAAATACAAACTTCATGATCCCTGCAGGGAAATGACTCTGCCAGCATCACTTTCCCAAAAGAGAGGCACATATCTCTCTTTCTTGATGGATTTCCCCACTACCACCATCACTTGGGATAGGGGGAAGGCATAACAGGTGGTGAGGGCTGGCACCAGTTGGGCCCTTTGTTCCTTTTAAAGACTTGAGGGGGACCCCTCAAAGTTGCTCAAGGGGCCTGGTTGATTTGCGGGGTCGGCAACAGGCTGTTCGCTCACCTCTGCTGCAAGGGCAGTTCCGTTGCCTGCTTTGTGGTAGACTGGAAAGTCAGTTGCCTCCACAGGCGGATGGAACACATAGCTGTGCTAGCAAGGCAACTGGGCGATGGTCCCTATCTTTTCCTTCTGAGCTACTAGTGTGGCTTTGTTGCCTGATGTTGCAGCACAGTACCACGGTACATCCCTACATTGCCAAGGCAACCGGTTGATGCTCCTTCTTTTGCTGAACTATGCTATTGAGGGCCAGAAATAAAACTACCTCAGAGTACATTGCGGGAAGATAGGGAACACACCCACCTCAGTTGCGTTGACAACATAGGATATGTTCCATCCCCCCATTGTCACACAAATTCTGTTACATTTGCTTTCTGCAACTATGCTGTGCAGCCACATCATATTGGCTACCTGGTGTCATGACATCATCTCACTCCCTATGTGGTCCCTAATTGGCTGCAGTCATATGCGGAAGGATATGAGAATGACATTGGAGAAGCAACAGAGAAACTTGGAAATATCCACAAAGAAGGAAAAACAAAAAGGGATTTTTGTTCAGGTGACATTTCACAACCTCCTGAAGATTTTTTTTTGCCCTGATTTTTTAATGTGTGTGTGTGTGTTAAAATTCAGAACATCATTGAAGAACAGACTACAGAAGCCTCCCATTAGCTAAAAGGCCCATCCTGTACCTAATCCATTTCAGAGGCTATATAAACATATTCCACCCAGATTTTTTAAATTGCATAATGAATTAATAACTAATTCCATAAATATCTGAATTCCATGTCTGTATTCATTAGCCAGCAGTCATTAAACCATTTTTCTATTGCTTATATATGAATAAACCATGCATTTTTTAAAAAGGCAAGGGACTTCTAAGCCACTAAAGATGAGAAGCTTTAAGAGTAGCTATGTGACTTCAGTAAATATCCCTGTACCCAGGCCTACCCTTGTTCAGCAAGGAACACACTTGTTCTGCGAGCACTGGAAAGATTTGCAATAGGAATTCCTCCCTGTGCCCAGCTCTCTAATTCTTGTTTGTTGGAAAGATGTTATCATTCTGCCAAGCTTTCAAGTTTTACCAGTCGCCAGTCATACATGCCTTTCTCACGTTTAGCAGCATGGCTTCTTTCTGCATTGCCCAAGAACACTGGGCATCTGCGGCCATACAGAAGGGCTGCTTCTTCCCATGCTAGTGTGCCCATTTCCTTTCATTGGTGGAATGCTGATGTGGGAGACAGTGCCGGACACTCTCCATGGGCTCCCTCAGGGAGTCTACCTTTTCACTGCCATTATCACCAGCTCCTGTTGTTGTTCCTCATCCTCTTTCTCGTCATGGCTACCAACTGCTGGCTTGTCAGACAGAGAACCAGCACATAAGAAAGCACTGGCATCCACTCCTTCTCACCATCACTTTTGTCAGGACCAGAAAGAGACACCAGTGAACAAGCAGGTTGCAACGGTGGAGCAAGTCCAGGGGGCTCTTGTCAGTGGAGCCTTGCTGGATAGTCCAGCCATGCCTGTGAGGCTGACTCTGATGCGAAAGCAGTGGAACGCGAAATCCACCCCTGAGCCCTTCCATTCCCAATACTGCGGAACAGTGCAGTACCTAGCTGTGCAACAGACACTTCATAAACAGTAATGATGGATTGGCTTCTTAGCGTGAAATCCATCCATACCCCAATTTAAGATCGTATACATGAAGTCAAGCCCTACTCAGTTTATCTGAAATCCTTCATTTATAGTGGTTAACCACAGGCCAGTCGAGTCCCATTGTAAACTGAGTTCAGTCAAAGAACACTTATTCCGCTTGTGCAAGGAGGTTAACTTTCATGATTTGCAGATCATGTCTAGCATCATCTATGTACACCAAGTCCTGAGGAAAATTCATTTGTGTATAGTGCATTGCTTGTGTTTTGTGCAAAAGTAAATCTTCCAAGGCTGCAATCCTAAACATACTTGCCTGTAGTGAGTCCCATTGAACTCAGTTGGACTTATTTCTGAATTGACGTGTATAGGATTTCACTGTATATCTTTTTTTCAAGAATGTGTGCTAAAATGCATAGAAAAGGCTGACATTGGCTTACTGTTGAGTTTGCAGCAAAAGATGACAAAATCACTATCTGCAGTTTGGGTGCACTACTTAGATGAGTATGTACGGGGCTGGCCCTAGCATTAGGTAGAGTGAAGCAATCGACTCTGGCACCAGATGTTGAGGAGAGGCAGCATTAATATTTCACCCCATGCCATTCCCCACTCACAAGCTCCTATTTGCTCTGTTACACTCTCTTATTAATGGAGGCACAGCCGTGCCTTCATTGTTAAGGGCCGTCAGTAAAAAACACATTCCGCCATGTTAAAGTGATAATTGGGGGGGGGGGGTCATTCTAACAGCCATAAAATCGAAAATGTTTCATCAACCTTTCTGAAATTTACAGGTGCCAGAAAGAAATGTTTGTTTTACATTACCTGAAAATTTCAAGAGGATTGGTGAAAGATTGAGGGAAGGAGAGCAGTTTAAGTTAGAAAAAGAATACAAACCTGTCTCCCTGCTTTTGTAAAATTTACTTCCGGGTTGCTACTTTTTGTGCTCACAATTTCATAACTTCTAGAGCCTTATTAAGTAATCCAGTGGTGGGGTCTTCTTCCTCCTTGACTGTAGTTGATGGAAAGCTTTTCGTTTTTTTTAAATTCCCTTCGGTTGACTTTTAAGGACTATTTTAACCTCTCATTCAAGGCAATGAGGCGGCCATCTTCCCTCATAACGCGACACACTCTCCCCCCTCCCTCCTGCCTTAGAATGTGGGGTGGGTGAGTGAAATGGCTGCTGCCTCTAGCACAGACCTTTTGAGTGAAGAAGAAGAAGAGTTTCTCTTTTCTCTTCTGGAACATGCATTCCTTTGGCTCTGAGAGTATTTTGGGCTATCTTCATAAGGCCAGTTTGCTCTTTTCCTCCCTGGTGAAGCAGGGTGTGGCTCCTCTGGATCCATGGTAACTTGATCTTCAGATCTCTCCTGGGAATAGGTAGCTATACCTTTCTTTTAATTTTCCCCACCCCACTCACACACAGTGCTCCTTCCCTCTTTTCTAAGAGTTTGGTCCATACTGCTATAAGTTGAAAGCTTCAAACACTTCATTTAATTAGTTTGGGCCAATGTTAAGTTTTAAGTACAATGTTGAAACCTTTCAACGTGCTTCTGGGCCTACAACGCTGGTTTCGGCCTAGTCACCCTGTTTTTCTAATAAGGTTTAGAAACAGTTGAGCTTTCGTTTATTTTGCATAGTGTACATACATGGATTTTCTTTCTAATCCTTGCAGTCTACACTGGCTCCCTCCTTGATGTGTTTTTGGATGCAGACAAACCCTTTTTTGTTCCAGCAGGCCTTTGGCAAATCATCTGGACCTCTGTCTATACCTTTGACTTTTAAATTGTTATGTATTTAAAATGTTTAAAATGCTTTAATATTGAAAAGTATTTAATTATATTTTAAACTTTTGCATATTTAGGCTGACCATATGAAAAGGAGGACAGGGCTCATGTAACTTTAACAGTTGTAGAGAAAAGGGAATTTCAGCCAGTGTCATTTGTATGCAATTAGTCCCTGGTGAAATTCCCTCTTCATCACAACAGTTAAAGTTGCAGGCACTATACTAGAGTGACCATATACAAAAGAAGGCAGGGCCCCTGCAACTTTAACTTTAACCACCTACTTCTCTTTTTTTGTTTAGAGCAGCCCTTCCCCAACCTGGTGCCCTCCAAAGGTGTTGGACTACAACTCCCATCATTGCAAGTCAGTATGTCCCATGGTCAGGAATGCTAGGACTTGTCATCTCAAACACCTGGAGGGCAGCAGGATGGGGAATGCTGTTCCATACCCTTACCAAATACAGGGTCTGCCCAATACTTTTCTCTCACACACATCTCGCATATAGCAGCACTCTTGATAACAAAAGTGGCACTATTCATTACAGATCTAGAACCAGAGCATGTGCCGGGCACTTCCAACTTTTGATCAATATCCTGCCTTTCAAAGAACCAATGTTTTTTTTCTTAAAATGTATGTATAAAAAATATACTGTTCACTCCCCACAATCCCTGCACAATACATCATCTCATCAAAGCAACAGTGGAGCAGAAGAGGTTTAGTTTGGCTGTCTTGAACACCTTTCAGATGAGATTAGTTTGCAATCCTATACCTCTTGGGAGAAAGCTCTAGTGAATTCAGTGGCACTGGCTTCTGAGAAGACATGTATAGGAGTCAACCTTCTCCAGCCTGGTGGACTCCAGATGCGTTGCACTGTAACTCCCATGTTATGTGGAAGACAAAAATCAATTCATACTTAATTTTAAAATAATACTTACGCATGAAAGTATTAGGTGGTAGCTCTGTCTTTGATCTCACACTGCTGAACAAGTAAGAGAAATCCTTTATCTGATATTCAAGAAACAGACATCGTATGCCATGTGTTGAAAACTAATGTTGATGTCTGAAGGGCTATCTGGATTAGGTATTCAAGATTCATTCATTGTTGTTTCATTTGGTTTTGACAGTTTGTTTAAAGTGATGCAGCTCTTTTGTAGTTCCTTGATTGATCACATATCTTAATGCTGGAAAACATCATACTTTAGTACAGATGTGGGCACAAAATAGATCTATCCTGATGATTTGGACGTCAACTCGCGGCATTCCTGATAACTGCCCATGCTGATAGGGGCTTTTACAAGTTGAATTCCAAAACATCTGGAGATCTACTTTCTGCCTTCCCTTGTTCTTGAACAACATTCCCCAACCTGGTGCCTGTCAGATGTGTTGGGTTGCAACTCTCAACATAAGGAGATGCTCTAAGAAATGAGAAGTAGCTGGTCCTAAGTTGTTCATCATCATTTCCCACAACCCCACAGTCACCTCTGCAGATCAAATTGCATATCTAGATTTTTGAGATGACAAGTCCCAGCATTCCTGACCATGGGACATACTGACTTGCAATGATGGGAGTTGTAGTCCAACACCTTTGGAGGGCAGCAGGTTGGGAAAGGGCTGCTCTAAACAAAAAAAGAGAAGTAGGTGGCCCTAAGTTGTTCGTGATCAGTTTTCCACAACCCCACAGTCACCTCTGCATATCATATTCTCCACCCTGTCCTCATGGTTTATCTGCTTTGGGAGAATGAGAATTTCACTTGCACTTTCTGCCTCCTTAGGGAGGATGTGGCGTTAAGGCTTGTGAGCCTTAACTTCCAATTTCCCTGCTTTTTGGTGCTTGGTTGGAATCTGTAGAGCCTTAACATTGTTTTTGTAAACCGTAGGTTTTTTGTTTAAGGAATAACATAGTGAGCCAAATCTCCCCTGACACACACGGAAGTGGCTTTTATTTATTTGTTTATTTATTTAAAATATTCATGCCATGCCCTTCCACTACAGTGTGGCACTTTTTACAAAAACATACCAGATATTTGTGGATTCCCAGTGTCTTGTTTTGTTTGGCCCACAGACCCTATCCCAGGGCTGCACCTCAAGTGACCAGTGTAATGAAACACAGCCCTACAACCATGAATGGCTGCCCCAATAGACAGTCCATTAAACCTCCCTATTTTGCTACTTGCCTCAGGTTGTAATAAACATGGGGGAGGATTGTCAAGCTCTTGGCAAGGCCTCAATACACGGTTGGTGGGCTATGTCAGCTTGGCTAGTCACATGTTGTGAAAGCTTCACATGCTAAAGCAGCAAGCCTTCCTACAGGGAGACATGATAGGGGTACACAATATTATGCCTGTTGTGGAGAATGGAGATATTTCCCCATCTCTCATGATACTAGAACCTGGGACCATCCATTGAAGCTGATTGGTGGGAGATTCAGGACAGATAAAAGAAGTACTTCTTTATGCACCACATAGTTAAACTATAGAACTCACTACCACAAGCCATAGTGATGGCCACCAGTTTGGATGGCTTTAACAGGGGGTTAGACAAATTTCTGGAGGAGAAGGCTATCAATGGCTATTAGTTCTGATGGCAAAGTGCAACCTCCAGAATCAGAAGCAGTAATCTTATGTACACCAGTTGCTGGAGAACATGAGTGGGTGGCTGCTTTTGCACTTATGTCCTACTTATGGGTTTCCCATAGATAGCTGGTTGGCCACTGTGTGAACAGAATGCTGGACTTAGATGGACCATTTGTCTGATTCAGCCTGGCTCTTCTTATGTTCATAAGTCTTAGGAATGCATTCTAAGAAATCCATTACAAGATATTAAAGAAAAGGCATACGATTGTTTGGTTCAGGCTACCACTCTAAATACATTTACCTCAGAATAAGTCCCCTTGAATTCAATGGAGATTACTTCTGAGTAAATACATCTGGGTAGCACAGTGAAAAAACAAAACCTTGCATTTGTAAGTGTGTTTATGTGACAGGTGATGGAGAGACAAGAAAACACATTTGGTAATGGCTAGGAATTTTCTTTTGTTTATTTAGTGTTCCGTCTTCTTTCTCCCTCATCATTATTTTAAGTTTCTTTTTACTGCACAAATGGGCAGTTCTTCTTCGTGGTCTCTGTGCATCACACACTATGGGCTCGCGCCGGCGCCGAGCCTCACTCGGAAACTTCTAGAGCTTAGAAACTATTGGCGGGAACCCCTCCCCCCACCATCCTATTGCGCATGCCTGGGTTCCCGCCTACCTCAGTTCTTTTTCGACCGCCTTGCTGGTTGCCTCACAGAGAACTTCTCTTAACAGTTTGTGCTTAGATTCTCCTTATTTTTTCTCCGTTTTTCTTCAGTCCTCTCTGTTCCCCTATTCTTCTTCCTCTTCTTCTTATAAAAAAAAAAAAAAAAAAAATTATTATAGATAGTTTTACTTAATATAGATATAGATATATATATACGTATAGGAATAGATAGTTCATCGATAGCGGAACTCCTGCTACCGATCTACGGGGGAAAACAGGAACGGGTTTCAACCCCCCCTATCCCGCCCTTTTTACTGGCTTTCAAAATGGCATCTCTATTCAAGAATTGTACGGGCTGCAGGGCTAAATTAACCCTCTCGGATGGACACTCCAAGTGCCTCCTCTGTTTAGGTGAAGCGCATGTTGTCGATACTTGTGCCCATTGTCTGAACTTTTCCAGACAGACGCGTAAAAACAGAGCGAACAAACTGAGGGCGCTCCTGTGGAAATCCGCTCTAGGGGCCGTAGACGTGCCGGTGTCGGTACCGAGCCGCCCTTCGACGTCGACGTCGACGGAGTTGCAAGCTACTCAGCCTGCTAAGTCGAAGCCCTCCCTTCCCGATGATTCGGGCAAGGTGAAGCGGCATAAGAGGGGCCACGGCGCAGCACCTGAAGAGGAAGCTCAGCCCTCTGGAAAGAGGCACAAGAAATCGGCGCCACATCGATCTGGGGACTCCCGCAAGTCGTCATCGGGCTCGACACCGAGACAAGCGTCGGTACCGAAGGAGTCTGTGGCGCAGAAGAAAAAATCGACATCGATGGAATCGACTTCGGCACCGAAGCCGCAACCGACGCCGAAGCATAAGTCAGCGCCGACGCCGAAGCATAAGTCGGCACTGACGCCGAAGACGCTTTCGGGGACCAAACCTGCCTCGGTACCGGCTAGCTCCCCGGTACCGATGGCCAGCAAGCCATCGTCATCACCGGCGGCCTCTATTTCTCTCCCGATCTCGTGGCCCTCGGTAACGACCCCCCCGACACCGACGCATCGAGGCCACAGTTTCTCGATACCGACCGCCCCAGAGCGTGCAACTTCCCGTCGCTCTGCAGCCTGGTCCGGCCCGGCTCCATCACTATCGCCACCGACATTGGAGCCGGGGCACCGGAGGATTGACCCTCTTTCTTCATGGGTTCCCTCACCCAGACACACCTCCCCACAGCAGCCGGCACTGCAGCCGGACAACTGGGACCGCCTCTCCGTCCGCTCAGTCGCTTCGTCGAAGTCTCAGCATGAAGCTACTTACAGGAGACCTCTCTTCGACCAATTCACGGGGGAAAGACTCCGAGAGGCGGAGGACCAATTCGCCCCCCCCCTTCCACCCAGGCAAGTGCCCTCAGCCACCATATCGATCCCAGATTACATCGCAGACCAGCCGGACTCCCCTCCACCACTCGGGGCGATGAGTATAAGAGCACCTAGTTCCCAGTCAGATGACGACTATCCTTCGGATACGTCTGAGATCTCGGCGCAGATCCAACCGTCTATGCCCTCTCCGGACCAGGAATTAGGAACGGGAAAGCGCGCTTCCCTGTCATTAGAAGTTGTGTCATTCCTTGACCAGATGCAACGCCTTGCTCAGTCATTGGGCATCGAGGTTCCGGAATCGGAGGAGTCAGTGGAAGACGTAGCCTACGACGTGATGTATGGCGACACGTCTACCCCCCTGGCCATGCCCGTTCTCCCAACCATTCTGCGAACCCTAAAAGAGTCCTGGAAAACTCCGGCGACCACAGGTCCAGTCCCAAAGAGAGTCGACGCACAGTATAAAATTCAGGAGAAAGGCGTGGAATTTTTATTTCAACATCCGAAACCAAACTCGGTCATCGTCGAATCAGCGCAGGGCCGTTCAGCCAGGTCTCACTCGACTCCAATAGACAAAGAGGGCCGCAAACTCGACGCGTTTGGTAGGCGGGTCTACGCATCTACCGCCCTCTCCGTCAAAATAGCGAATTACCAGGCCCTCATGGCCCGGTACCACCTTTTCATTTGGGAAAAAGTAGCAGCGTTACATGCGCATCTCCCTGACGAGATCAGAGCTGCTGCACAGATCTTCCAGCAGGAAGCAACAGCACTGGCAAAGCAAGAGCTTTCGACCGCACGCCACTTAACAGATTGTCTGTCCAAGTCCATGGTCGCCTCGGTGGCACTAAGAAGGCACGCCTGGCTTCGCTCCTCGAACCTATCTCAGGAGACTAAGGCCAGAATAGAGGATCTTCCCTTCGACGGGGAAGGTCTTTTCAACACCTCTACTGACTCGCAGATGGATACCATCCAGAAGGCGAAAATGACAGCAAAGAAGATGGGATTCTATCCGCCCCAAGCCGTACAGTCATACAGGCCGCGAAAGTGGTACAGGCAGCACCCCTATCAGGGCTGACAGCAGCAGTTCAGATCACAACAGCAGCAGCCAAGGTTCCACTCTGCACAGTCCTCCTTTCGCCAGCACAGACCCTTCTCTCAGTCTAAGGCACGCCCCCAGCGCACTCGAACCGACCAAGGACCAAAACAACGTCTTTGACTCGACCAAGATTGCATCCCCATTTCAGCACTCTCCGTTTTTCGACCAAAGACTCCGGCATTTCTACAGCGCTTGGACAGGAATTTCGACGGACAAGTGGGTCCTGGACATCATCAGCCAGGGATACAAAATGGAATTGGCATATCCGCCAAAACTGGGACATATGAAATATACACCAACTTCTGTCGTTCTGCGGCAAGAAGTCGCCACACTACTAAAAAAAGGGGCCATCATTCTGGTGAGCATTGCAGACACGGGCAATGGGTTCTACTCCCGGTATTTCACTGTTCAGAAAAAAGATGGCGGCCTTCGTCCGATCTTGGACTTGAGGCGTCTCAACGAATTCCTCCTAACCAAAAAGTTCAGAATGATTACCCTGGGCTCCGTCCTACCCCTTCTTCGTCGCAACCTATGGTTCACCCTTGTGGACTTAAAAGATGCATACTTCCATATTCCAATCCATCACACGCATCAGAAGTTCCTCCGGTTTGTGATCGGGGAGGAAGAGTTCCAGTTCACGGTCCTCCCATTCGGTTTAAAGACCGCGCTGAGGGTCTTCACAAAATGTATGGCCGCCGTCTGCGCGTACCTTCGATCGTTGGGAGTGGAACTCTATCCTTATCTCGACGACTGGCTAGTCGTCTCCCCATCCGAACTCCAAGCAACGAAAGACGTCCATCTCACGACGTCCTTGTTACAAGAGTTGGGACTGGTGGTGAATATGGAGAAATCGATCCTGTCTCCAACACAAAGAATACAATTCATTGGCGCTCTCCTCGACTCAACGGTAGGGAGAGCGTACCTTCCCTCGCCGAGACGCGCCCGTCTTCAAAGGTTAGCGCTTCGGGTCTCATCCGCCGCAAACCAAGCAGTAATTACTCTACAAAAGCTACTGGGATTTATGGCCTCGGCTGTTTTCGTGGTCAGGTGGGCGCGTCTACGAATGCGCCCTCTGCAGCGATTCCTCCTAGATGTCTACGATCCACTTCGCCACCCCAACTCGGTCAGGGTCACCGTTCCCCTTGCAATACGCCGCTCTCTTCACTGGTGGACAAGACCAGGAAACCTTCAGTTGGGCCTACCGTTTCTACCGGCAGCTCCCACGCGTTCAATAACGTCGGACGCATCCCTGCTGGGATGGGGAGCTCACTGCGACCACCTTACGGTGCAGAGCGAGTGGACCCCGAGGGAACAAAGTCATCACATCAATTTCCTGGAGTTGCTTGCAGTACAAAAAGCTCTCTCAGCATTCAGAGACTATGTATCAGGCCACCACGTACGAATTATATCCGACAACATGTCGGTGGTCTGGTACATCAACAAAGAAGGAGGGACTCGGTCCAAGACCCTACTCAACCTTACCCTGGACGTCTTCGAGGGGACAATTCCCTACGGAATACGTTTGTCAGCTATTCACATAGCTGGAGCAGACAACGTTCGGGCAGATGGACTCAGCAGGAACTTCTCGGATTCACACGAATGGTCCCTTTGCAGCACAGCACTCTCGCTTCTCTTCAACAGGTGGGGGCACCCGCACCTGGACCTTTTCGCGTCTGCGGAGAATGCAGTTTGCGATCAATTTTGCTCAAGAGCAGGAACAGGAAAGGGCTCTCTCGGAGACGCTCTCAGTACCCCATGGGGCCCAGACCTTGTTTATGCCTTCCCTCCATTTCCACTCATCCCCAAGGTCATCTCGCTCCTGCAATTGGGACAGACAGAAGCCATATTAGTGGCCCCTTGGTGGCCACGCCAATTTTGGTTCGCCCCCCTTCTCCGTTTGTCAAGAGGGGAATACCTCCATCTACCAATGACAGCGGACCTGATCACCATGAGAGACGGACTAGTACGCCACCCAGACCTGCAGAAGCTGAAACTCACCGCATGGAGAATCCGGCGCGGTGGCAACACCTCCATATCCCATCCCCGGTGCGGGCTGTGTTAATCGAGGCCACTCGCCCCTCCACTAGACTTTCTTACGAAAGAAAATGGAAAAAGTTCACCGCTTTCGTCCATCACCAGGGTGAGTCGCCTCACTCCTGCGGAATCATAACCATCTTGACCTTCCTCAACTCCTTACATGAGACGGGCCTCCGTGCAGCTTCTATAAGGGTCTACTTGGCAGCCATATCAGCGAACCACGACCTAATTCAACACTATTCGGCTTTCTCCCATCCGTTATCAAAACGCTTCATGAAAGGTCTGCAGAACATTCACCCCCCTGTGCGGCCCATAGTTCCGCAATGGAGCCTGTCGGTGGTCCTGTCAGCCTTGTCTGATAAACCGTTTGAACCTCTGGCAACAACAAACTTAAGGTTACTATCCCTTAAAGTAGCCTTCCTGGTCGCGATCACATCTGCCAGAAGAGCCTCTGAGCTATGCGCACTTATGATTGACCCCCCCTATACCCAATTTCATAGGGATAAGGTGGTTCTGCGCCCAGGCCCGGATTTCAAGCCAAAAGTCATCTCGGACTTCCATATCAATCAGAGCATCGTCCTGCCCACCTTTTTTCAGGACGCCACCGACCCTCTGAGTACAAGACTTCATTCACTAGATGTTAGACGCGCTTTAGCATTCTACAAGGATAGGACCTCCACTTTCCGCAAGTCTCAACGTCTTTTCATCTGCTACGGTGGCAAGACAAAGGGCCAAGCACTATCGGCCCAACGTTTTGCTAAGTGGGTCGTCAGTACTATCACTCTTAGTTATGCACTTGCAAAAAAAGAAGCCCCAACTGCCTTGCGATCGCACTCTACAAGAGCCCTTGCCACCTCGACAGCGCTGACAAGGGGGATCCCGCTCCCGGACCTTTGTAGGGCAGCTACTTGGTCCTCGGCCTCCACGTTTGTCTCTCACTACAAATTGGACACCAGAGCGAGAAGTGACGCGAGCTTCGGACGAGCAGTGCTGTCTTCGCTTCTCCAATAACATCCTTTTCAGCGAGTCTACCCTCCTCCGGTAAGTGTTTGCTGGTTACTCGCCCATAGTGTGTGATGCACAGAGACCACGAAGAAGAAATGCAGGTTGCTTACCTGTAACTGTAGTTCTTCGAGTGGTCATCTGTGCAGTCACACAACCCTCCCACCGTCCCCTCTAGACCTCGCTTGAGGGCCTATGAGTGTTTGCCATGCCATTCTGCATATTTTTTCTTTCTCTTCTTCACTACCTCGTTGTGGGTCGCATCAGGCGGTCTCATAGAACTGAGGTAGGCGGGAACCCAGGCATGCGCAATAGGATGGTGGGGGGAGGGGTTCCCGCCAATAGTTTCTAAGCTCTAGAAGTTTCCGAGTGAGGCTCGGCGCCGGCGCGAGCCCATAGTGTGTGACTGCACAGATGACCACTCGAAGAACTACAGTTACAGGTAAGCAACCTGCATTTCTTCTTTTAGAAGCCAGAAATAACAGCAAACAACTAAAACAAAATAAATCCCTATTAGAGCATTATTCTAGCTTAGGTAATACTTTTAGAGATTTCTGAAAGGTGCACAATGCAGTAGAGAATGGAAAATGAACCATTATAGATGTTCACGAAATTACCTTTTTATGTTATTCCTCCTGAGTTCTTTTGATGGATTTTGCAACAACAATACTATGCTACAACAAATCGTTTTTGCACCTGTGTTGGGTCGATACAGGATTTTGTTTCAAAGTCTTGTTCAGAGTTTTCCACATTCATTTAGAAAAGTTTAGCTTCAGATATTCACGGCCACATAGATTCATGGCAGGTCCCCAAACCAGCACTTGCTGCTATGTCTTTCTACTCATGCTCATTAGATGGAACCGTTCGCCTCTCTCCACTTAGTTTCAACACATCAGGGCAGCCCCCATTCACAAAATCCTAGGTCCTGAAGTTTAGAAGATGCTTCATGCAAAGCCCTGTAATGCTAGCCAATGGGAAGCAACTCTATTAGCTTCTACAGCAAAGCTAGCAGCACACTGATTCATTTCAAAATGCTTTCCTTCTGCTTGTTGAGTTTTCACCAGAGGAGTTAACATCACACTGTACAGGTTATCTTGCTGGAAAAGGTCAGGCCAAGGGTCCATTTTGTCTAGCATCAGATGGACCACATTTCCAGCTAATCCAGCAATCTGTTTACAACTGTGGCCAGACAAATGCCCACATAGTTTTATAACTGCATCATATGCTGTTCTGTAAGCACAGCGCTCCTGTATCGACTATTTATGAAAGAATTATGTTCTTGGTTGAATTACAGCAGCAGCTCATGAGATAGTTTGCGGAAGAGGAATGGTCTTCTGCTACTGTAATGAGGGACAGGGAATCATGGTGGTGGAATAGTAGTCAGGGCTTCCTAGCACATCACTGTGCAGGAGTATCTAGGAACACCTACATAAACACAGGCCAGGATATCAGCAGCCCAGGCAAGCCACTGCTAGCCACCCAGTAGCCATGCCTGCATAGCACTGGGGGAAATGGCAATGAAAGAGGATCTGTATTATGTGTATTTTAGGAGGGTTCCATGGGATGAAAGAACCCATAAAGGTTATAAGGAGATGTAACTGCCCTTTTTTGAAGGATGGGATATAAAATGCTTAATATCGTTAAATGACTGAATAAATATAGATCAGCCTTGGAGTACTCCATTTACTCTGACTGGCAGAACCCTCCAATACCACAAGCAGAGGTCTTTCTCTACCTTTCCAAGATTTTTGTAACTGGAGTAGCTGGGGATCTTCTACGTACAAAGGTTCATGCTGTACTTCAAATAATGGGAATTTGCAGCAAAGTTGAGAATATAATTTGTGAGTGTCTCACACACTGTCACATGTGACAATATCTCACAGAATGCCTGGCTTGAGTGTCAGCAGGGAAGTAGTTATTGGTGAAGAGTTGGGTTTGTACAAGAATTTTGTTTCTGTTTGTAATATCATGTGAACATGCCCTGTTCAGTAATACAAAATGCAAGCAGGAATGTGAATACAAACGCAAGCAGGAATGTTTCCTTTCGAGAAATGGTTGCAAATCCCTGAATTTGCCATTGTATTTGAAAAATACATATTTCTTTAAAATGCTCTCTTTGAAATGAACATTTAACAAAAATGTGCATTTTCATGCTGTATTCAATGGGGGGAGTGTGCATGTTTGAAAAACCCTACAGAAATGTACACTTTTCCATGTCGAAAACAAAAATCGGTGTAAGTCGAAACAAGCTTCAAAGTGAATTTTGGAGAATTTCGGTGAGCTTCTCCCATCCTTAGGCTAAAGAAACCCTATACTGGACTCAGCTACAAGTAAGTAGTATAGGAGAGGGTCAAAATAAGACCAAAAAGAGACAGCTGCACCAATGTTTGTAGATGGCAACAACATGTTTCCAGAATATCCCTTTACCAAAGGAAGCTGAAAATCATGTAATGCGAAAGAATCTTTTAAAACCAATTTACACATTTACAACTGGCTAAAAGAAATTCTTTAGATATATTTTGGGAGCTTAGTTATATTTGATCTTCCATGAGTGAGTTAGAAGCAATACGTTCTAAGCATCATTTGGAAGTTTTGGATGAAATCAAGAAATAGCTTTTGAGTTTAGATGCGTTTTGTGATATTTGAAATATTGGTGTCATATAAGAGTCATACTGTATAATTGTTGGTATATTTTAAGTTATTGTACTGTATTTAATCTATTGTTATTTTCTTAAGGTGTGTAAATTCGTTTCTGAAGATTCTTTTGTATTATATGCATTTTGGTTTCCCTTGATAAAGAGGAATTCTCGAAACCCACTAGGAGTTACCCACCCTGGTGCAGCTGTCTCTGTCTTTTTTCTTTCTTTTTTCTTACTTTGGCATTTACAGCTTTTTTTTTATCCTGCCTGTTGTTGTTATACGGGAGAATCACCCTTACAAGGAGCAATATCGTACAGCTCCGATCAACTTGTCAGAAGGAATACAGTAACTCCGGCAACCCAACGTTGCTTAGCACTGTCTGAGCTTCCACAACCATAGGCCTGTTAGTTTAAAATGTTCAATTAAGTCCTCATGTGTAATTTTGAAGTCTCTTCATATCTATGGTTATATTTTTCATGAAGCCGCTATATTCAAATGAGATGGGATCTGCAAGGAGGCATTTGCTAATGGCTGCACATTAAAAAGAAACTACTAAAAGCTGGGCTAAGGTGCAGCCATGAGTGGACTTTGCCCAGCTTAAAAGATTTAATTGATTTCCATGCCACATAGAACTGGATCATCTTCAGCCATTCCTGTCACTTCCATGTGTGCCAATGAGCCCTATAGTGCCGCTAATGCAATGAAGAGAAATGAAAGTCTGTTTCTTAGGCCTTTCTCAGCAGTGTTCATACATATTGAAAGTGGTTTCAAACATTCATTACCACTCTAGAGTCCAGGGTGGGACTCCATTTTGACCCTTCCTTGTAACCCAGCAAAATTGGTTTTTCATCATAGTTATTGTTTGGAACAAAATTTACTTATCTGGCTTTTGGAGTCAATTTTGGCCCTAAGCATGAATGATTTGTATAAGAATGTTACAACTGATGAACAATTATTAGTACTCAGGGAAAGATGCCCAATAAGGCATTATGTGCCAGCCAAACCCATATAAAATGCTGATTACGTTGCAATTCCCAAACACCATATGTATGATGCCCCAGAAGCTCAAAATCTAGATACAGTAACACCACATTTATAGGGTTCCAGATGAACTAGAACAACAGATAACATTTTCACCACTGTGCCACTAGCCAGGGAATTAGCTTAGAAAAACCTGACTCTGGTTGGCACACTGGAAAAAAAAATCCAGACGTTGGAATAGCAGCATTTTTTGGTTTTCCAAAAGATTTAATACTCTTTTCTTCAATGCATACATATATAGCAATCTCAGACAACACTGATTATTGTGATAAAAGGTGGTGTATTCACCAGTGAGCAGATGATCTTTATATACACTTCCAAACACATTTATTTATTTATTTATTTACTTATTTATTATAACATCATTTGTATATGCACCAGAGCAGAACATTTTCTGAGTGGCTTATAGTAAATCTAAAAACAAACAGTGGCCAATGATGTGGCTCTTTTCCAAATAGAATGAACATTGCCTGTTTAAATGCCTACATTGTTTTGAAGCTGAACAACCCAAGATGGTATAAACATCCCAAAAGATAAGCCTATCTACACTACTGCTTTAAAATGGTTTAAAATGGTTTAAAACGGTTTATAACAGTTTTGAGAACTGTTGGGGCCCAGGACACACTTCATATACAGTTTTCAAAACGTTTTCAAAGTGTTTTATCCTGCGTAGGATGTCTCGTAGTGTTTTATCCTGCGTAGGCTCGATGTCTCCTCCGAGTAGACCTGGTTGAGTTAAGGGACATATAGTCAGTTTGCCTGTGACTTCAAAAGAGGCAGCCACACAACAGGTAGCCTTGAGATGCTTTTCAGTGATGTGATATTTTTAAGTGTGTTATCAAAATGCATTCGGCTAGAAACACACACTCTGACTGTATGTGGGGAGCACGTTGCATTTTTAAAAACAAACAACCTATGGTCAGTGGAATTGTAATTCTTGTCCATTTGCCCAATAGAGATAATACATAGCATAATTGTTGAAGAGCAAGACTCATAAAACTGAAGGAATCCATTATGTAGTCTTATATTTTGGGGGAAAAGCAGTGATTTGCTCTGAAAACTCATTTTAAAACATCCAATTAATTGTCTTAAACATGATGCCTTCCCACTAATTGCCCTTACTCTGCCCTCTCCTTGTTCAGCTTTCTGTGTTCATCCTTTCTCTTCATTATTTATGTATTCAACAATATGATCCCAATGTGGTTTTCATTGTTTGGGGATCATATTGCTATTCCATCCCTCCTTTTTTTGCTTATATGTTTCTTTCTTTCTAAGCTCACTTAATTCCAACTTTTTCACTCCCCTGCCCACTTCTTCTATCCACCAGAAGTTTGGCTTCTGTTTTTGTTTCTTGTTTTTTCCATCCCTCCCCCCTTGGCTCCCCCTTCCACCTTGCATGTTAACTTTTCTTCCAAAGTAGACTTCCCATAGCAGTCGTTGTACATGATTCCCATTGATCTACCTCATCATCTACTGAACAGATCAGTGACCAATGCAGGAATACAACAGCATGAACCAACCCTACTTGGCTCATAATGGCTGGGAACTCCTAACAACGTTAATCGCTGAAATATATTGGTACAGATGGCTCAGTGAAACTTACCTCAGGTTGTATGGTATGTTTGTCTAACTTAAGTCCCATTCCTTTTAATGAGCCTACTCTAAGTAGACTAACATTAGATACAACCCCTCTGTTCCAAGAAGATCAGTTCCCTTGACTCTTTTTAAATCAATATATTAAAATAGAAAGCTGTCTATTTATATGCATACATATTTAGATGTTTATTTTGATACATTTAAACAACAAAGAATTGTGCCATAACATTCAGAGAGGAGCAAAACCCAACAAATCATATTTATTTATTTATTTATTTTAGGGTAATTTTATCCTGCCCTTTATGCCAGGGTATCAGGCATAAAAGCGAAAACATGCTGCAAAATAATACATTCAAATTGTATAACGAGGTCACAATAAAAACAAAGTCAAAGCAAAAAAGCCACATTGAGAGATTGGTTAGGTCCTTAAAGGTGGCCTAAAAAGAAAATATTTTTAAATAAATAAATATAAAACAGCAGTTGGCATACCGTAATTTGTTGTATGTGGGGCTGTCTTTGAAGACAGTCTGGAAACTTCAGTTATATAAAATATGACTGGAACTGGATGTTATGACCATATTACACCAGTATTGTACTATCTTCCCTGGCTCCAAGTTCATGTCCATGCCCAATTCAAAGTGTTGGTGTTAATCTACAAAGCCCTTCATGGCTCTCAGCCACAGCATCTAAAGCAGGGATGGGTAGAAAGTGGATCTCTAGATGTTTGGGACTTCAACTCCCAGAAGTCCCTGTCAGCATGGCCAGTGCTCAGGGATGCTGGGAACTGAAGTCCAAAACATCTGGAGATCTACTTTCTGTCCGCCCCTAATCTAATGGACTACATCTTCCCATATGTTTCTGCCCATGCCCCAAGTTTGGTACCTGAGGCCCTGTTCCAAGTGCCCACACACACTGAAATACTCGTGAGCAGTCCTTTTTCTGCTATAGCCCCCAAATTATGAAATACCCTCCTTAGAGACGTCTGCCTGGCACCTACTTTGTTGAGCAAAGACCTTTTATATTCTCTCAGTACTTTACAAAGTACTTTAACTGTTGCTTGTTTTGTTTTTAATATGGTTAATGCTCCATTTTAAAATACTCTTCTCTATGTTTTGAGCTGCTCAGCTATTTATCTCTTTTAAATACTGAATTACTGTTGCTGCTTTTAAATCAATACTTTCTAAAGTGTTTATTACTGGTTTTATCATTGGTTTTATTGTTTTTGTTATGTATGTTGCCCTGAGAACTTCTGGTGTAGAGCCAGTCATAAATCATCATCATCACCATCACCACCACCACACCATACTTCCAATAGGGTACTTGTATTCCTATTAGTATCATGTGCCCCTGTCCTGTGACCTCCAATTCCATCTGATTAATTTAGTTTTTCCTCACCTTTTGATTAGTTATGGCAGTGTCCTTATCTCCATCAATGGACAGGAAGACCATTACAAAGAAAATGATTTGGGGAAGTATGTGAAGAATGTGTGCCTTTCGTTAGAGGTGCCTTAAGATCAATTAATACATTGTTCTGTTTAAATCAATGAAGCTGAGTGAAAACATCCCTTATGTTTATCAGATCAAAGGACCTTTTATTGATTACTAGTTGAAATGAAGTTATGCTTTAATTACCTTGCAATGTTCCATTTGCTTCCCTTCCAATCGATCCTCTTTTTAATGGATTGGTATCTTGAACCATTCTGGAGTTCTTGTAATTAAAATAATAATACTAAAGCAAAGGAAGTGGTTCCTGCAGCTAAGTAAGTCAACAGCTTGTGCATCGTGATGAGGCCACATGGGAAACAAGTTCTCCAGGCTAAACTCAAGCTTTCACACATGGGTCTGTCAGAAATTGGGAATATCATATTGGTAATTTTCATTCCCCACTCCCTCTTCCTGCCTTGTTTTTTAAGGAACCTTGTGCTCTCGTTGGTGAGAGGGACTTACAAGACAAGCCGCTCAAACTCATCTTTGAAAACTGGAGCCAATGTCTTGCATAATGTTTGATTATAGTGACACTAAAACCCTGTTCAGACATTGTGACGGGCCAAAACAAGTCAAAAAGGGTTGCAGGACTGTGCCTTTAGCCCTGCTTTCCATTGTCAGGCAGGCCAAGCCAGCTTCCCCATGTTCTAATGAAACCTCTGCAGCAGAGGAGAGGCGTTTCTATCCATGGAGATGCCCTGTGCAATTAAGAACCCTGATCTTCCAGGGTTAATTCTTAACTCCATGGGGATCCTACACAGCAGCATCAGGACAGTTCCCATAGCCAGGCCTTGAAGAGAGTCCAAACAATGCAGGCAGCTGTGTTGATCCACATCAACATACCCGTTCTAGCAGTTTTCATCTCCACCAGGAGCATGTCTTTTGTAAAGCGAATGGATCTTAATTGCCCATTCAAGATGAAGACCGCCCCCTTCCCCCAATGCTTTGTGTTATAACAGGGATGGCTCAAAACAATATATTGCTGCTGGTAAAATCAATTCCCCCTCAGCTACTGTGAGGTTTGCAGCTAAGCTCAGAGAGAACAGGGAAGCCTGAAGGGGGTAACAGATGACACCATCATCCCTGCTCATCATAGATCCCCATTGTTTTGACCCTGTGAGCCCTGGCTCCACTACACCACTGACCCTACATGGGTTGCACTAGAAAGCAGGGCAGCTGGCACTAGCTGTGTGATGATGGGGAAAGGGCTAAAAACACAGCCCCACAGAACTTTTCTACTCATGTTACCCCATTGTGGATACACTGAACAGGGCCTTGCTTTTTTGGCCTATGTTTAACCAGTTCTGCATAAGGCATAAAGCAGTGAGACATGCTCCATAGTCACTGAACACTTGCCTTTCACCGCTCTGCTGATGCACAGAAACCATACTGTTCTTAACTGGCTGATTAAGCACCTACTTTTGTGGCTGTTTTGCATCAGTGGAGCAACCCAGAACAGGCATAGTAGTGGATTTGGCCTACAAGTTGATATTCAATAGCTGCCTGTATAAATCCTTTTGACACAATCACTTTCCCATTGGTTTCAAACGTCTCTCAAGAACGATTGAGAGATGGACTTGACTGTTTCCAAACCCATGGCAGGAGTGGTTTTATTTAGGGCTACATTTTCTTAGCCTTTCTCTGGGCTGTCGAAGAAGAAAAACTTCACACAGGCTGGTCTCTTGCCAAAACTTTATTCCAAAAAGTACTGAGTACTCAGGAAAGGGCCGTTCCAAGGGACTGGTCCAGTTAGCTCTGCCAGGACGGGGTCACACTTGAATATGTGTAGTCAGGGATAACAAAACATTACGACTGCCAGCGTGGCATGTTGCAACAGCACCTGCGTAATCTCCCAACTCAATTTCCTCTCCCCCTCCTACCATTATTTTATTACCTGTATTTGGAGGAGAAAGGAGAGCAAAAGCAGGATGTCTGTGTTTACAGAGGCTGAGTTCAGATGACATATTAAGCAACGGAGGGGAAATAGTCCACGGATGGAGGGCAAATTCTGTGGCCGCCTTTGGACAACACGGAAGTGCTATCCATCGAGAGGACTGTCTCTTCTCCGTTACTTAGTCATCTCTTCCCCCACACACACCTCTGCTCCGTCCCCACCGAATGGCGGCACTGGAGAGGCCTTACCTTCCCGACGCAGCCATTACGGGGGGGGGGGAGCAGAGACGAGGCTCCCAGTGGCGGAGTAATTCCATGTCCTGTCACTGGGTGACAGGGCTGCCAGAAGAAGTTTTGGCTGAACTCTATGTCCTGTTGACAGGTCATGGAATTACTTCGCCACTGGCGAAGCAAGGATTACCCTTCAGCTGGCGCGACCAACAACTGAAGCTATGGAAGGGGACGCGAAGTGTCAGCAGCAGCTCTGAGCCCTGTGCCCTCCTCTGTTGCTCGATCTGCATAGGAGGCTGCAGATCAAGCTGCAGATCAAGCAACATTTCAAGTCCAGCTGCGGGAGGCATCCTCCGCGCCCCCCATCCATTTGGGGATTGCCTCAAGGCAATCCCTAAATGGATGGGGGGCAGGGCTTGGGACATGCCATCCCTGGGTTCGGCATCACAATCGCAATGCCCCTCCCAGGGATGGCATGTTCCCATGTGTGTGATTGCTTCAGGAGCCCCAATCGCCCCGCCCCATCAAGAGGCTCCTGAAGTACTCGCACGCACAGGATTATTTTCCCTTGCCCATGGAGCTGTGCGGGGCTGTAGCGGCCGGGTTTTGGCCATTCTTGCCTCGTGACTCTGTGGACAGGGGAGAATAATCAACAGAGCCCGACACACGACACGGTAACAGCCCATTATTTTTCTCCATTGCTTATCACAGCAAAATAATCAACTGTCCGGTGTGTGTACATTGTGTGTCCCCTGACACATGACACAATACTCAACACAACAGTTGTTCCCCCCCCCCCCGGTGGTTATCGTGTCGTCCGAATTCAGCCAGAGTCAAACAAAGTCAGAGACAGGATATCCCATCTTATCTTAAGTCTTGTATGCAGGATTCAACTTCCTCAGGGCTTTTAAACTGCAAGGGCTGTCTGGTTGTGATGGGAGTAACATAGCATCAAATGCTGCTGTGTCTTTAAAAATGGAAGGCGTTTTCTGAACAGCGTGGGAGAAAAGGAATGGGAGAGTGCTTGGAAACTTGCATAAACATAGGCAACAAATTCTACAGATGTACCCTAGCATGAAGCACTTCAGGCAGAACATCAGAAAGCCACGCTTTTTGCATACTTGTGGATAATGTCATAAAAGATGTATTGCGACAGATGGAGCATAAAAGGAGAGTTTGTGCTTGTCATGGCGTTGGTCTGTTAATTTGATGCTCATTTTTTGCATTTTATACATAGTAGACCCTGTCCAACTTCGTGTCTTTTTCTTGTGTGTGTCCTTTTAAAGATTTTATATGGGCTTTAAATAGGATCACTGTTCAAGTGCCAAGTGTGTGTACTGTTTTAACGAGGTTATTGGTCATCTGCTTCAGAGGAGCCTATACAGGTGTAAGAAATGAGCCCTGAAATGGATTCCATGTTGGTTTACAGAACAGCACTGCAAGTGCTGTATTCATGGATGCCTATCTATCATCTCTTGACCTTAATGCTCTAAAAGGGCTCAGTATTGATCCTTTTGCCTCATTGAGATCTTTTTCACAGCATGACTTTACCGTGTTAATCTTGGGGTACAAATGTGATAGGAGCAATATATCTTCAAATTGGCAAGTGTCATGCCAATATTTAGGGTGACCAGATAAAATCCAGGGCTCATGTAACTTTAACAGTTGTAGAGAAAAGGAAATTTCAGCCAGTGTCATTTGTATGCAATTAGTTCCTGGTGAAATTCCCTCTTTATCACAACAGTTAAAGGTTCAGGGGCCCTGCCTTCTTTTGTATATGGTCACTCTAGTATAGTGCATGCACCTTTAAGTGTTGTGATGAAGAAGGAATCTGGTCACCCTACCAATATTACTGAATGCTAGCAACCTCCTGGTGTGATTCTTGTAATTCTTTTAATATACACTTGAAAACAATAAGCTTCACACTTTAATTATCCTTTTAGTCCACACCTGCTAGTTCTGTAAACTTTAAAGTAGCAGCAATTCAGATCCTTAACTACTGTCCATTTGTAAGTGCCTCTCAAGGATCAAGAGAACTTATAAAACCATAGACATCTACATTTTTTCCCCAGGGAGTGCGCAAATTTGCTGGGCACAATAGTTTGTAGTTGTAATTCGTGTGCATAGCATGTGCCACTACAACACACCTGTGCACATTCCTTGTGTGTGCTCTTTGTTGCTTAGCCTCATATTCCATGACTACTACTGTCTACACACAGTAGTAGAAGATCCAGGGAATTAAATAGCACTAATGCAGAAGAGTTTATATTTAAGAAGCATCGTGAACTCCAACAAAGCTTTATTTGGAGTAAGGGATAAAAAAAAATACACTCCTAGGAACAAGAGAAAAAAAACAACCAAATGCACACAGTACAGCTATCTTAAGAATCTTGTATCGGTTGTTTTTATGGTATCACTGTCCTTATCATAGCATTGACAACTTCACATGACTTGCCTGGAATGATTTCCTTCATCTTGGAAACATTGGTGAACACTGTAGAGTGACCATATGAAAAGAAGACAGGGCTCTTGTATTTTTAACAGTTGTATAAAAAAGGGAATTTCAGCAGGTGTCATTTGTATGCATGCAGCTTTAACTGTTGTACTGAAGAGGGAATTTCACCAAGTGCTGAATGCATATAAATGACACCTGCTGAAATTCCCTTTTCTATACAACTGTTAAAGATACAGGAGCTATACTGTCCTCCTTTCCATATGGTCACCCTAGTCTAGAGCATTCTTCCCCAACATGGTGTCATCATTCCTGATCATTGGCCATGCTGGATGAGGCTGATGGGAGCTGGAAATCAAAAACAGTTCATGGGCAACAGGTTAGGAAAGGCAGCTCTAGGGAGTAGCAGTCGAGTCTCTAGGGAGGAACCTTAGCAGTGGGAGTAGAAATGGGTCTGCTTGATGACAGATTAGGGTTCTAGAAGAGCCTGGACTACTTACTTTACTAGTGTTCTCATTGTCATCAGCCACCTTTTGAACCAGATAACAATGCAACTTTTGCATGGCTTGAGTTTTGAACTGCAGCAGTGTTCTTTGGGAATTGCATATTTTTTCTGCAACTGCTCTTTTTGTGTATGGTTGCACATTATAAAAATGTTTTTGGTTAGGGTGACCAGATAAAATCCAGGTCAGGGCTCATGTAACTTTAACAGTTGTAGAGAAAAGGGAATTTCAGCCAGTGTCATTTGTATGCAATTAGTTCCTGGTGAAATTCCCTCTTCATCACAACAGTTAAAGTTGCAGGGGCCCTGCCTTCTTTTGTATCTGGTCACTCTAGTATAGTGCCTGCACCTTTAACTGTTGTGATGAAGAGGGAATTTCACCAGGAACTAATTGCATACAAATGACACGGGCTGAAATTCCCTTTTCTCTACAACTGTTAAAGTTACCTGAGCCCTGACCCGCTACTGCCCAAACTCAGCTGCACTGAACTTCTGCATTTCTAAATTGCCTTTTTTTATGAGGCTGCCATTATTTTTTAACAGGGAAGCTCCCAAAAAGACTTAACACACCCAGAAGCATTAACACACCCAGGTAGTGGATGTATTAACCATTAGTATGACTTCATTCATTGGCTAAAAACAATGAAAGTCAGGAGCAGGCGAGTTTGTCACAAGACAAACAGGCAGAATAGTGACTGCACATTTTGCCTTGTATCTCAAGTTTTACGAGGGCTAGAGACTTTCTGCTTCTTCTTTAAATGAGAGCTGAGAATCTGGAGATTATGGCTCATTCAGGGGAGGGCATTACACCCCCTTGCCCCTTCCAGCAGACACCCATGTACAAACCCCCTTTTTTAAAAAAAGTTACTTCTGCCATTGTAATTTAGTAGCTTTTACCTTTTATTATTTTGTAAAATATCCATGAAACTGGCCGTGTATAGCTGAAAATCAGTGTAAACAAGGGCAAATATAATTACCTTTCATTTTGAGAACACAAATGCACTTGTGAATTCCTAGCCATCTCACATGATTTTCATGCATTGGCATTTGAAAATAACTAGACTGTTATTTATTGATTCAGCTGGTGCAAGCAATCATGGGTTTTGTATTCCTTGGAAGTTATTTTGCATAGTATAGCAAGGTGTTCAGGTTCCAGGACAGAGAGTACTCTAGGCTATTGGTTTCCAACCCTGGACTCAAACTCCCATCACTCCCAGTCAGAATGGCACATGTTTGGGAATGATGGGAGTTGTGGTCCAACAACATCTGGGGACCCAAGATTGGAAATCACGACTTTAGACGTTAGGCCAGTCAATTCCAGATAGGGTGACCAGATGGCCCGGGGTTTCCCGGTCCTAACCGGGAAACCTGGGGCGATCTGGGCCAACCGGGGGGCAGCGGGGGCAAACCGAGGTGGCGGGGGGTCACGCGGCGGTGGCAGCGAGCGACGAGCGGCGGTAGACCCGGTGGTGGTGGCGGCGGAGGAGCCCGGGAAGCGGCTGCCCCAGCAGGTAAGTGCCCTCCCTCACGCCTCGCGCTCCTTACCTGCAGGGGCGTCCGCTTCCCTCCGGTGCTCGAATCTACTGAGAAACAGGCTTCACGACCTGTCCCTCAGTAGCGCGCTGGGTGATGATGTCAGGTAAGGAGCGTGAGGCGCGGGGCGCGGGGCACTGACCTGCTGGGACGGCCGGGTCCACCGCCGCCGGGTCCTCCACCACCGCCATGTCCTTCACCACCGCTGCCAGGCTCGTGAGGCCAGAGGCCGCGCGGAAGATGCGGGGGAGGGCCCTCTCCCGCCTCTTCCGCGCGACTGCTGGCCTTACAAGCCCAGTGGCGGGGGACCCGGCGGCGGCAGCGGCGGCGGCGGAAGACCCGGCGGTGGGGGACCCGGCGGCTGAGGAGGAAGACCCGGCGGTGGGGGACCTGGGGGCGGCGGCGGACCTGGTGGGGGCGGCGGCAGAAGAGAACCCGGTAGGTCCGGGCTGATGTTTTTTGGGCGTGGGTGGCTTGGTGGGGGGGGTTGTTTTGGGTAGGGGGTGGCTTGGTGGGGGGGTTGTTTTGGCTGGGAGGGTGGCTTGGGGGGTTGTTTTGGGTGGGGGGTGGTTGTTTTGGGTGGGGGGGTTGTTTTGGGTGGTGGTGGGGACCGGGATTTGGGGTTCCAAAATCTGGTTACCCTAATTCCAGAGGATCGAAAGAGTAGTTTGAGGTTGAGGTCTGAAGCCATGTTAACACAATAGGTGCTTCCTTTTGCACGCAGAATGTAGATGTCTTAGTCATATGGTGTCTCAAGTCCTTGTATTTAGTGTCCTATGTCCTTAACATTTTCAGGAAAGGAAGAGGAGCTTGTCACTGAATTGGTACTACAAACCAAGATTTTTCCCAGCAGCAAACAGCTTCTATTCCTGTTTATTTTACTGAGTGAAACTTCTTGTTTTGGGGGTATACAGAAAGTCATGATAACATTTTATATTAAATACTTGTGACATTATATATCCAGTTGCATTTTTTGTTGTTCTCTCATTCAGTTTTTTTCTCCAAACATCACAGTACTGTCAAGGCTCCCATGTTAACATTTGAAAGCAGTTGAGCCAGAGCAGGTTGATTTGCCTATAGGCACCTGAGGCATTGTGGGTATTCCAACCATGTTGCAAGGAGCAGTGACACGTTTGTTTCCCAGAGCACTCGTGCCCTTTGTTCCTTTGGGCCTCCGAAGCCCTAGAACACAACAAGAGATCTATTATTGGAATGGGAACTTTCTATTGATTTGCTATGAAACATGAACCTGATTTCACTTTGTAGCCCTTCAGTTACAGCTCTTAGTTACCATACGTTAACAAAAGCTCAGATGCCATAGAAAATGAATTAATTTTCCATGCCACCTTTACCTTTTCAGTAGAAAGGATTGATTTTGTTTTCCTTTAACCAGAGCTCTGGCTGTGATATTTAGTATCTCCCTGAGGATTTTTATCGATGAAGCAACGGACTAATCATTGTTTGCTTTGACTGAACGACGTTACACTATTATGAAACAGTTTTGTTAGAGAGGTTTTGCATGTAAGATTAAGGGTTGTATCCAGTGGTATTGTCCCACCAGTGGAAGGGAACCAGTGGCAGAATGGATTTCCTACTCCCCCTTCAGCCTGCCATGTGCCCCTGAAATCTACTATGGAGGGACCCTCTGGAGCAGAGTATCGATATGCACAGGAGGCTGCAGGGAGGAGGAGACAACAGGGAAGTCCTGTTCTGTGAACAGAAGTCCCATTGTGTCAGTGGATGTCCACTCCCAAAAGAGTTGGATCCAAACCTACGATATTACAAATTCAATGAGAACATTTTTTTAAAATGAAGAAGTACTTTGCAGATAACAATTTGTCTTGTTATTCTGGTATATGATGACCTCCATTTTATGAATGAGGAATCAAAGCCTGAAAAATGAAGCCTGCAAACTTGCAGTTCCTGGATACTCCTGTTCTACAGATAATTGACAGTCTATATACAATTAAAAGAGCAGGATCATCCATCCTAGGGTGACCATATTTGGAAAATCAAAAAAGAGGACATGGGGGGGAGGAGCAGCTTTCCAGGGCCTCTGGAAAGCATGTCATTCCCCCTGCCACCTTAAAGGCTCCAATTGGAGTGGAGGAGGGGAAAGTATTTCATTCCCACCCCCACTGCTCCAATCGGGGCCTTTTCTATAATGTCCGGGAATTACACGCTTTCCCCTTTAAGGCCCTGATTGGAGCAGTGGGAGGGAAATGGCGCGTCTTCAGAAAGCACATCATTCCCTCCCACCATGCTGATGCTGGCCTTAAAGAGGGAAGTGTGTCTTTCCAGGACATTATAGAAAATTACAGAAAATCCACCCGACACCCAGGATAGAACAAAAACCAGGACAAATCCAAGGAAATCTTGACAGAGGCTTGATTGTGCACCCTGACTGCAGATTGTGGATACACAGTCAGGGTGCACAATCAAGCCTCACTAATAGATGAGAAAAGGGTACTCTGGCAGCATCCGTAAAATATGTCAGACTTTGAAAGGCCTATTTTAACACCCTTCCCCTTTACCACCACCTTTTTAAGCTGATGTGAAACTCCTCCTGTGTAATATTTTTACTACCCCTTTCTTCTCTCCCTTAACAAGCAATATACTTTATAGATAACCCCCTACTCCAATCCCTGCTGTGCTTCAGGCTGCAGCTCTTCTTGCCACACTGCTGGTCTTCTCTTATTGAAATAATAAAGGCTCTGCAGCAGCGCTGGATGAATTGTTTCCAGTATTCCTAGGGTATATGTGTATGTGTGTGTGTGTCCTTTTCTCAAGTTGTCAAAGAGCATTTCCTCTAACAAAATGAAGGTAGCTCTATTATTGTTAACATTTTCAACCTTCCATTTCCTTACCACCTTCCCTCCTTCTTGTCTTATTTATTGATTTCCCCGTCTTTCCTTATTGTCATGGAATGCACATTGCATGCACACTAGGCCTTGGGATGTACGGATTTTGTTAAATCAATTCCTTCTGGGTTTCATGGATTGTCAGGCATCTTTAATTCCTCAGCTGCTCATTGATGGATTCCCTTTCCCCCCCCTTTTTTGTGGGGGGATATACAAGAATTTGAATTTGTGCAACCTCCCCCCAAAGTTTTTTTTTTAAAAAATAGTCCACAAGGTTGCAAAATCCATGTGACAATTCGGATTCATAGAAATATGGACTTGTTTGAATCTGTTGTGGATTTCTCCGATCTCCCTAATTAGGCAGAATGGAAAAGAAAGAGACTGAGGGAACAGCCTGTCTTTCCATAGGTTATCCTTGTGCTTCATGGTGTAAAGATTCCCACAAAAACAAAGGGATTGGTTGTTAGGGTGACCACATTTGGGAAACCAAAAAAGAGGACCCTCAGTGGGGTGGGGGGTGGGAAAGTGGCTTTCCGGGGCCTCTGGAAAGCATGTCATTCACCCCCACTGCTTTAAAGGCCCCAATTGGAGCGGAGGAGGGGAAAGTGTGTCATTCCCGCCCTCCACCGCTCCAATCGGGTCCTTTTCTATAATGTCCAGGAATGACATGCTTTCCCCTGTAAGGTCCTGATTGGAGCAGTGGGATAGAAATAACCCACCTCCAGAAAGCTCGTCATTCCCTCCAACCACGCTAATGTGGCCTTAAGCTTGTCTTTCCAGGACATTATAGAAAATTACAGAAAATCCCCCCTGACACCCAGGATAGAACAAAAACCAGGACAAATCCGGGGAAATCCTGACAGTTGGTCACCCTATGGTTGTGGATTATATAATCGAGCTGAGGAAAGCACAGTTACCATTATTTAGCCTCATTTCCACACTGCACACTATGCGAAGTTCCACCTTCCACCCCCACCCCCTTATTCACACGAGCTCGCGCTCATCGCAACATTATGACATTTACAGCAGAATGTTTAAAAATTGTGATGCATTAATTATGAGCATATGATATATGGGCTTCTCCCCTTTGGCTGATATTTTGAAATTAGGCTCCCAGCAGTGAAATCTTCTCAGGAATTAGTTTTAGATTATTCAGACTTTTCTGACTAGAGCTTTTAGCATCTCTAATATCAAAGACAGTCACCGGTAAACAAATCAGCTCTGTTGAAAAGATGCCATCTGGTACTCTAGCATCACCTTCCCCAACCTGGTGCCCTCCAGAAGTGTATGGTGGCTAGGGATGACCAAAGTTGTAGTCCAATATGGCCTGATTCTGCTACACGTGTAAACCCCCCCCCCCTTAAGATTAATGTCCTTCTTTGCTTCCTACCCACACTCTTGTGGCTATAATGCTGCTATGGCATATTTCAGGCCCCGAGACATGAAATAAATTAGAAGAACTTCTTTTCTGATATAAAAACGTGTGAGAGAGCTTTGGCTGTAGCGTGGTGTAGAAATGCAGTAAATAAATAAACCAATAAATAGTTCTACGTCAAGAATGATGTTCCAGATTTGTAGGCCCATTTGCAGGCTATGAAAGTGAAAGGGGCAGCAGGAGTAAAATCAAGCAATTTTGGTTGGGGCAGAGAGCTCTGCTTGAAAAGAGGCAATGGGTCCCCCCCTTCTTTTTCTTCCCAAAACCTTCCACTGTTGTTGTTACTGTTGCCGTTGTCGTTGCAGGGTTAGCAATGGTGCTCCTCCACACAACTCAGTGGCCATGTTTCCCCCGCAGTGCTTCCTCTGAATGGTCCAACCTCACAACACGGCATTGTGTCCCACTTGCTTTGTTGTTGGGTGAGAGGAACCATAAGGGTGGTGCCATACATGGGAAGTGTTGCAAGGAAGACGTGGCGGCTGGGTTGTTTGGAGTTGCCCACGAGGAACATGTAGTGGCATCTGTACAGGATTTCTGTGGGTAATATTAGCTGGAGCAATTCAATTCAGCCATTAGAACAATTGGCTATTTATCCCTTGTTTTGTCCTGTATATTCCAGCGTGTATTCCCGCGTCTTCTCATACATTATGCCTACAGCTGACATCCACGTTGATGAACTGTCAGCTTTTTTGTTTCGGCAAACAAAATATTTTCAGCACTGTTGTCTCTGCTGCTGTCCCTTTGCTTTTGTGTTTATAATCAGGCTCATAATGATGAATCAGTTCCCACAACAGCTGAGAATAAATAACATCTGCCCATGACAGGTCAGAAATATCAAAGCATAGACACACCACGTGTTCGTAATTTAAAATGTTGCTCCTTTATCATAGATCACATGATGGCATAGCTGAGAAACACAGAACAAACCTATTTAAATCCTGCATTGCGCAGGGTTCAAAAGAAGAAGCCAAGCCCTAACAAATGTCAATGCTGTACTTGTAGTCTGGATGGGCACAAATAAATGTAACGACCCCATAGATCAAGGGTGGGGAGCTTGTGGCCCTCCAGATGTTGTTGGACTATAACTCCCATCATCCCTGACCATTGGCCATGCTGTCTGGATGATTGGAAAAGGATTCCAGCAACACCTGTACAGCCACAGGTTCCTCAAACCTGCAGTATATGTATTATAGATTAAGAGAGGCAAATAAATCTGGAAAGAAGATAACCTGCTAAAAGTGGGGATTGCATATACTTTCAAATACACTAAAGAAAAACTCCACTGGCTATTACACAATAAAAAGTTACCTCTATATAGGTCCTGATCCAGTTGTAATGTTTGCAGCACCCACAGCTCCTTAGTTCGTAAAGAAGCCCGAGCTGATGCATAGATTCCTTATCAAAGGGACAGTGCTGATGACCTGTTGGGGGAATGGGAGGGGGGAGGTTGAATTATCCTGCCCTGTTCTTCCCAGGGAGATGATCAAGAAGATGGTCAATTGCCTGGTAAAGCCTATGCATGGTGCATGGTGTTTTCGAGTGTCAGGAACCTTCATATACAGTACCTCTTTGCATTTGTGGTTCCTTATCCAGCGAGGGAACCATATTCAGAAGCCAGTGCTTTTTCTGGACCCGGATGACAACCTATTGCTCATGCATGGATTCATATTTAATCATGGCCACCTGTTTTTATGTTCTTGTTTGTTTTCCTTTGTCAATTGAAGCACCAAAACATGACAGCCTAAGCATAAGTCTTAGGAACATAGGAAGCTGCCTTTTACTGAGTCAGACTTTTGGTCCATCTAGCCCAGCAGTGTTGATACTGACTGGCAGCAATTTTCCAGGATTTCAGGCCCCTCCTCTCCATGCTCCTGCAAAACATTAAAACAAATTAAAATTATGATGGGATGGACTGCACTGTGCTAGTGTTCTGCAGACATTTGTATTAGTGCTGGAGACAGATGGCAGGGGAAATATTTAGGTCCATAGTGTAAGCTAGCACCCAAACATAAGAAGCTCCTCATTCCAGGTACATGTAGTCCAGTATTGCCTACTCTGACTGGCAGCTGCTCTCCAGGATCTCAGGGCAGAGGTTTTCCCTGTCATATCCAACTTGATCCTTTTTAACAGGAGGTGCCAAGGACTGAACCTGAGACTTTCTACACGCAAAATGTGTGTTCTTACACTATGCTATGCCCTCCTCCTACCTGATCTTCTTCATCAGGGCCTAGATCTAACTTTGCTGATAGCAGTGATGGTTCAAACTGGGCCTTCCAAGACAAACAAAATGCAACTTGTCACAAAAAGGCATACTCAATGAGTGTAATTTTACCGCACCTTCAGCCATCAGCCTCATTCTGTGTTTGACTAATCACTTGGTATAGTAAAAATTAATTAATAGATTAAGTATTTTGTCAGAGGCTGAATGTCTTTTGCTTTGAAAGCAAAATCTCCTCAAGATTTATCCAGCAGTGGGAGACCATTATCCTGTGACAACATTATAATCCACTGAAATTACCTATGTATTACCATGAATGTCAATGTGCATTTCATTTTAGTAATAACTGATGCAAACTTACTCCTCTGGCTCTGCTTTCCGTAGTGTTCACTGACAATGCTTTTTTCAGCAAAGCCAATTTCTCTTTTAAATCTAATAACCCCTGCCTAGCATTCTCCTTGCCTGGTATGACAGAGGTGATGTCAGATTTGGTGTTTGAGATTCCCAGGAATGACTGTCTTGGGGTGATTCAATACCAATGCTGAGACCACCTTGTCTGCAGTAGCTCAGAACTTCATGGCTGCCTTGACAACCATGGGCCTATCCCAACATGTCATCAACCCAACACATCTATTAAAACACACATACTTTGGTTTTCTCAGCTAGACAGAAAGATGTTCATCTGACAGTGGAGAATTTTGCATCTATTTCTTTCTCATGATTGGGCCACTTCCTGTCAATAGCTTTAGCTCTCTGCAAGGATGGAGGAACCTATTAAAAAGTCTGTCTCCAGAGACTAAGGGTGCCTCTACAAGAGGCATTTAAAGCTCTTTCAAGGCGCATTAAAAAAATTACCTCTACAAGAACGGAGGGCAAATCGGGCGTAGAGGCGCGTTATCTCCCCGATTATGCGCATTATCGGATGCGCGTTAAATCACGAGTTTTATTTTGCTCCGTCCGTTAAAGCGCATTTTGACTGTGTGAATAAGCACTTATGCGCATTAACTACTTGTAAAGCGCATTTTGGACATCTGTTAATGCGCTTCGCCGCCTCTCGCGCAGAGGGATTAGGCATAAATGCGCTTCTGCGATTATGCGCATAATCACATAACCAGGCGCAAAAGCGAATCCTTGTAGAGGGGACCTAATAGATTCTGATGGATTCCTGAGGGCTCTTGGGGATTTTCCAGCTGGTATGGGCTGCTCTCTTGAATGGAATGATAGCTTAAGTAGTTGACATGATTGCCCCCAAGTGGTATCTTCCATTGAGCAGAAATTGTGCAGCGTCTTGGTGTATGCTTGAGCTGAGGACAATGAAGCAATTTGGAAGGTGACTGGAACACAAGAGCAGGAAAAACCATGACGTCTGCTCAAACACAAGTTAGAGCCCACTATCGGGCCTACTCTGTGGCAGCAATGGAGGCGAAGAAGCACTCTTTTCTCTTCTACTACTGCATCCTCTCAGCATCATCCAGCTGAGCTTTTCTGAGTGGTGCAGGGTCTTTTGTAACCTGGAGAGATTTGGTAGATTCCTCTGTAGCAACCTATGATGTATTTGCAAGACATGTTGTTGGCAAAGTTGCTTGCATCTGTCTTATTGATTCTGCATATAATGCAGTGTTGTCAGTGAATGTGCCCAGAGCACCGACTAGCTCAGTTTTGTTTGATGATTTTCGGTTACTGTGTGGATAAGGTACAAGACAAGGTATTTAGTTGAGTCTGGACAACCACTTCAGTTCTCAACCCCATCCACATTTGTAGGCCCAATCATCTTCAGCCTCTTTTGTTGAAATGGCTATGAGATTCCTAGGGTCTGCCTCTCCAGGGGCCTCCTCATATTCTGTATGTTAAGAGATGGATTCCTCGGACGAGAGGAGAAATCATGGGGAGAAGGTCTTATCTTCTGAGAATAGTGGTGTGATCGTTGAGGCTGAAGAGGAAAAAACTGTCACCCAGGTTCAGCTGTGGGGGGCTTATGCACAAGGAAGCAGCATTCCGTGCATGTAACCCTTTCTAGGTGGCGAACCATTTGTGCAAACACATGTTGTTTGTGTGTGTGATTCCTCTTTCTGATGCAACAGCCCAGGGAGGGCAATATGATGTAAGCCCAGATGCCCAAATTCTGCTAATCATCTAATTTGGAAATGGTGCAGGGGACGGATTTAGTCTCCCCACTCCCCCTTCTCTGATAAACAACTGAGCAGCAGGAGTTAGCATCTTTAAAAAAGGGCATTTACTTTCATGTAGATCCAGCTGCTCTTCATGCATTCTGTTGAATCAGAGCCTATCAGTCAGGATCTGATCAATCTTGCATTAAAATGCAACACATCCACCCCAAAATTCTCACCCATGCCTAGCCTAGGGATGTTGGAGATATCCACAACAGAATTTAATAGTTTGGATTTTTATTAATCCAACCTGCAGATTCCACAGTGGACAGGCTTTTCCCGAGTTGCATGGATTCTGCAGAGAAGTGGACCATTTTTATTTATTTTTACTTGCCAGAATTTTACACAAATTTAGTAATAATAAAAATTTTTTTAAAAAAACTGAAAATGTGCATTTACCTAAAGCATGAAAATGTGCATTTTCGGGAGATTTACGCATTTTGTGGGGGGCTGTGTATTTGCGCAAATGTGAATGTCTGCAAATGCGATTTTTGCACAAATTTGGGAAATTTAAAAAAAAAAGATTCTTTCAATGAGCAGATGATGGAACAGAAGGCACCTGACAATCCACAAAATGCAGATAGAACGGATTTTACAAAAGCCGTGCATCCCTACCCTAGCTTCGACATAGCATGGCCAAAGCCGGCACAGTCTATGCTTCTCTGTCCTGCAGGAAAGGATGATGTGGGTGCTTCTATGGCTGCTGCTGAGACACTTCATGAAGCAAAACCTAAAGCCAGCAGGGTCCATGCTACCCTTTCCTGCAGAAAAGTGGAGCAGAGACTTCCTGAGCTGCTGCTGTTGGGTGGGGCAGGGAGAGCAATTTGGCAACCACTATTTTCCATGTGGTTACCAACGCCAACCAAAAGTTGTAGCCCCTGCAACCAGTATTGCCTTTCCTTATCTAGAATCTTTTCTCCAGAAGCCTAATTATTAATTCCAGGTTGCTTCTCCACTTCAGAACACAAGTAACTGAGAAAGTTGCTAAGGTATGTTGGAGCTAAAGAAAGTTAGCATCAATTTCATTGGGAGAAAGCTGAATATGTGGAAGCTTGTGAAGGTTCTACTACTTCTCTAGATTCACCAGCTGTTACTTCCAATCTATCTATTGCCTTCAGTAGATGAAGCAATAATAGTCACTCAAGAATCAAAGAGCCATCAGCAGTAAAATGGAATTATGTATTAATGCCAGAGCTATTGAGCTGGATTATTGGGACATATTTGTATCAGTTTTACTGGGCGTTTTGCCACTCTGAACAAACAAAAACATTGGTTTTATTTTGGATAAATATAGCATAATGGTCAGAAATGCTTTGGGTGCTGCTCTCCTCTGCTAAGGCTAATAGATTTCCCTGGATTAAATTCTTAGACCCAGCAATGAAAAAGACACCAAACAGCTTCACAGTGATGCTTGTGTCTGGTAATTAGATGAGAGAGAAACAGAGTCATTAAATGCTAAATGGCATTTAGAATAAACATTTAGTTGATTAGAATTTGAACGAGATCAGTTGCCTTACCTGATTCAAAGCCTTCTATATATGGTCTCTCTTTCAGGGGTTATCCCTTCTGAAGTCAAATTTAATTAGACTTTAAAAAAAAAAGAAAAAAAAAGAAATCAGTCTAGAACAAAACTGCACTCCTTTTTCAAGACTTTTCTACAGGATTGACTGCTGCAGTTTCAAATGCTAAATCCTTCTAACAAGGATGAGAGGTCATCCTTAACCTTCTGGGAATGTAGTTTGGCATAACAACGTAGTCAGCTTGTTTGAAATCATATATCAATGCTCAGGCTCCATTGCTTGTTCATTGTGTATGACAACCAAGGATGCTTATTAGCAGAGAGGAACCCATTATAATTCAGTGTAAGAGGCAGACAGACCCTGGGCAGCTTCTAAAACTTCAAGAAACATTTTGTGTTTGTCTTCCTAGGTCATTTCCAAACGTTTTGGCTCCTAAGCTAGCACATCAGTAAAACTCCAGGTAGAGTGTCCTTTCAGGCGTGATCATCCAGACCTGCTAACGAGGAAATAAAGTCTGTTTTGGCAAGTTATTAACTAGTGCCTGGATATGCTCCATACACTCTGATGTATATGAAGTTGTATCCAGATATAGTTGATACTACTATTAGAACAAAATCACTGTCCATACAGTTGAGAGTCAAGCATATTCCTTACACAAAGTTTCTTAAGAGTTTCATCCCACCTTTATTTTCCCACTTACCACCTGCGAATGCCAGCCCTCCTATTTATTTATCTTTTATTTTATTTATTACATTTATTGGAATGTTTTTACCCTTACAGCAGAGTAGCTAAACAAACAGTGTGGGTGATGTCTCCAGTGTCACTGCTTCTGCTGAATTCAGACAACACAATACTTAATGGTGGGATAATAATCAACTCGACAGTTGTTTATCTAGGGGGTACTCCCCACACAACAGAATAATGATCAACCGTGGTGTGGATTAGGATCAGCTTGAGTTGACTATTAGTCCATGCTTCCTTGATTCACTCTTCCCCACCTTCTCTTCCCGCTCAGTCCTCCCACTAATATCCCACCAGCCATTGCTGCCAAATATCTATCATGCCAGTTGGACTAGAGTGGCAGCCACCACTTTGACTGCTCTTGCCTTGCAGCTCTGTGGCTGATGAAATAACCAATGGTGTATGAGGAAATAACATGATAACCAATGATGGTTCAAATAACCAACTCTGCACAGTGTTGGTTATTTGTGTTGGTCATTTCGGCCAAATAACCAACCATTAGTTTAAAAAACTCCCTCCACAAAACACAATAACCCATGGTGGGTTAAATAACCAACTGTCAACTATTTAAACCACCATTGGTTATTGTGTTGTCTGAACCCAGTCTTTGTCTCTTTAAAAAGATTAGTTTGGTTAATGTATGAGTTCATACAAACAGCCTTTGCATAAATTCTTATTTTGCATAAAAGTTTGTAACAAACTTGGAGAATCTGGGTTTCCCAATTTCAAGTCTTCCTGCACACTAAGATATTGAGGCAAGTAGGAGATAAAACATAAGGTTGTATCCAAGGTTTTATCCAGTGTCAGCCCTACTTAGAGTAGACTTATTAAAAGTTTACTCTAGGTAGGACCCTCTGGCCCCCAGAGATTTGTACTTGTGAGAGGATTGCATACACACAGTGGTGCATGTAGGCAAATGTCAGGATTGGGCCTTCAATATGGTTGTAGTGAAAAAATTATGTTTAAAGCTGCCTAGTTCTTTTTGAATCGTGTCAAGAAATTATTATTTTTGTTCAGTCTATCAAAGTTGTGCTGTACTTATGGAATAAAATACCTAATGCAAGCGAAGCTAAAAGGATAACAAGGGTTGGGAAGCGAGGAATGTGATAACAAAGGAGAATATATTTTAAACACTTTCGCTGCAGTGTTTTTTTTAAAGTATTTTATTAAATAAGAACTGGAAAATTGAAGCTAATTTAACATTAGGACGGGTACAAGCAAATGTGTAAAATGTAATTTAAGAGATAACACCAATAGACAAAAGAAAATTAATTACCGAGACGAGAGTTAAGGATTACCAAACATCAAAGGATGTTGTGAGTTACACTTTGCTGTCCTTTCATGAACACATTTAAGACAGAGAGGGGTTTTTTGTTTCTTTGTTTTTAGTTTTTAAATAGTCCATTTTAATTTTATAGCATTCGTCTCCCTCATTTTCCCCCATTCTATTTTTATGGAAATCCCATGATTCATCAATACTCCCACATTACAAGTACCCCAAATTCTCTACTTGGGAGAAACTACGAAATGTAGCATTTGGAGTGTCAAACCAGCATTCCTTGTCTATAAAGATTATGCACTTAATTGAGCTTGTGCCAGCGGAGAACATTTTGTGTCCACCACCCATAAGTACTTGAATGCTGCTTAATTAATTCGTGCACCAAATTTCCCTTTGAGCGTGTTACTGTCTCAATCATCCTTCATCACATCTGATTTTCTTCTTCCTAAGCTGTCGCTGAGAGAACTAATGTTAAGGCTGGAATAAGGACAATTTCACAATATGTCTTGGCAGCTTTGTTGCCAAGAGTTCCTCACCCTATAATATTTAACCTAATTTTCTCCCCTGTAACTTAAACTTTTTGTTTGGTCCTCCCTGATTAATGATAATTGATCCCCTTTGTTTCAGTATGAAAGCCCAGAGTGCCTTGGCTTACTACCTCCATTTAATTGGTTGGGTTCTGGCACCTTAATTCCATTTCAACTGTGAAAAGTAGTAAACTGCTAAACTTCAGCATGCCTTTGCTATGTCCTCAATAAAGCCTCTGACAACTGTTGCAGCAGTGGGTGATGCAGAAATCTTCAAAGGTGGCAGGGAGGGGGAGCTTTTATTTTTAATTAGGTATTTGCCAAGTATATTTTGAGCTTCCAGTAAGTGAATGTTTCTTTATTATGAACAATGTGACACACATTATTTGAAATAGAAGACTCTGTCCTCTCCTGTCTGTTCCCTTGCGTAGTGGTTTAGAAGTGTGCTGAATAAGCGCATGGCTATTCCTTGATGAAATACTATTTATTTATTTATTTATTTACATTTATATACAGCCTTATCTGCTAACAACAACAACAACATCAAGGCAGTGTACGACAGAATGTCTTTTAAATAAAATAAGAACATGAAAACAGTAAAAAAAAATTAAACTGCACATTTTAAAGGGCTAAATTGAAAAGATGTGTTTTACACCTTTTGTAAAGTCGAAGAGAGTGGGGCCAATTGTTATTCTTGAAAGAGCACGACACAGTTTGGGGGCAACACAAGAGAAAGCCTTTGATGTGTGCCTGACAAACAGACCTTTTGCACTTTTCAGGTATGTGGTCATGGCATTTGTTATCACCAGGAGAATTGTCAAAATTGTTACACATGTAAATGTCCTATTTTGCCTGCTGTATTCTTTAAGATCTCAGCATCCTGGGGACAAACTGGATCTCCCCACAACAGTTTCTTCTCCTAAAAATGTCCACAGGAGGGTTTAGACTGGGATGCGGTGTTCTTGGAGAATGGGCCAAACACATTCTTCTGCACTGCAAATCCTGAACTAAATCAATAGGGGTCCTGTATGTTTTCTTCTCTGCAGGTAATAGCAGGCTGGAGGAGTGGGGTGGATTTACACTGGGACTACAGCACATTGGCAAGAGGTTACAACCCTGTTCTGAATTGGGATCCCCACAACAGCTTTTAGGAAGAAAATGATGTGAGGAGATCCAGTCATGGGTTGGATCCAGGATTGACAAGCAGAACTTGGCTTGGTCAACAGGACTTTCCTGGATCTTCTGCTCCCTCCCATCACTACAGCTCTTTCTGCCCCCCAAAAGCCAGTCATGAGAGTTAAATAATTCCCTGGAAGAGAAGGGGACTGCAGAGGGACAGGGAAATCAAAAGAATTTGGTGGGGCAGTTTTGCACAAGTGTCTTTCTGCTCAAACAAGACATCTCTGGATCTGACCTATGAAACTCCCATGTAACATCTAATTTGGGCCAGAATTTTAAGATGTGCCTGAAACACTGTGTATTTACTTCCCAGACAACCCAGACTGTCACATCACTAGCCCTCTGATCTGGAGGGAGGCTTTTTACTGCCTCTTTTGTTTGATGATGATGATGATGATGATGAACATTTGTATAGTGCTTTCAAATGTTCAAAGTGATTACAACAGCCCTGTAAGGTAAATCCATAATATTGTCCCACATATTGGAGATGGGAAAACTGAGACTGCAAGTGGCTTGCCTAAGGCTACCTGGCGACTTCATGGCAGAAGCAAAATCTAATCTGGAGATTTCCCAAATCATTGCTCATTCTCTTAGTCACAACGCTATCAGTGTGTTGTAGTCAATCAGTGTGGTATAGTGATTGAAGTCTTGGTCTAGGACCAGGGAAACCTAGATTCAAATCCCCACTCAGCCCTGAAGCATCCTGGCTAACCTTTGGCCAGTCACACACTCTTTCAGCCTAACCTACCTCACAGGGCTATTGTGAAATTAAAACAGGGTGTGAGTGAGACATGTACATCATCTTCAACTCCTTGTAGGAGGAGGAGGAGGAGGAGGAGGAGGAGGAGGATGCTATTCTAAATACTGTACAGAGAACAAAATAGACAGTTCCCTGCCAGAATGTTTTTATATCATCTATACAGTGCACTAAAGGAAGAAGAGACAGGAGTGGGAAGAGGAAAAAGAAATTCACAGGTGAAATTAACTATGCATAGGGCCTGTTCAGAAAACACACTAAGCCATTGTTAACACACACAAAAAAATACCTTTAACCACCATGGTTTAAGGTGTCTTCTGAACAGGGCCAATGTACTTAAACTGTGGTTAGGTTGCCACCATGGTTAGGAATGGTTCCTATGACACATTGAATGATGGTTCACACAACACGCTAAGCCATAATGTTTAGCTCAAAATGCTTAACCATCATGGCTTAGCATATCTTTGGAACAGGGTCATAGTGACAACTGCATGGTGGAAAGGCCCCCAGTGGTGTCATGGAATGAGTCCCATGGCTCTTCATATTATGGCCAGCGCATCGGCATTATTTTTGTTTTATACATGATTTCAAGACCCATGTTACTCTTTCTCTTTAGGAAAATCCGAGACAAATATAACACAGCAGAAAGACAAGCAACTTCATTCTTCTGTTTTTTTCTCTGGGGAGAGAAGGGTGGGAGAATCCTACAGTTCCCATGACACTGCTATGTACAAAAAAACCTCTATTCTATAGAGCCACTCTTGTCTGTGGCTTCCTGAGGTGGTATTATTGTATTTTTAACTTAAGTCCATTTTAATCTAAATCTGCACACTTTGAACGAACTGCTGATATTCTACCTGGTTCCGCTGTTTCCATTTTGGTTGTATTATAGTTCCTGCTGAGGCTTTATCCAACAGTTGCCTTGACTACTACAGAAATCAAAGTAACGTCAAAGATCAGCAAAGCCATCTTCATGATATGCTAGTTTACCTCTGTTACAATAGTCCTGTTTTCATTTTCAGAGGTCCTGACTAGGGATGGGTGAACATACGATGTCTGAGCTTGTTGAAGTTCTCTGAATTATTCCTCAAAGCTCATTTCACCTTGTTCGTGTTTCTGAATGCATGCATCTCTTTTCTGTTTGATTGGGGAAAATATGCATATTTTTGATTGGTAAAAGTGCACATTTTACCCAGTTGTAAAAAACACACTTAAAAAAAATACACACACCACCTCCAGGCTAAACCATGAAAGTGCATTGTCAAATGTGAATGTATCCCTGGCTTCTCCAGGTAGAGCAAGGCAAAAACTCTGCCTTAAACCCTGAAGAGTTGCTGCCAGTCAGTGTTGCCGATACTGCGCTAGATAGACCAAGGTCTGACTCAATATAAAGCAGCTTTATATGTTCTTATGTTCCAATTCTGGGAAACGGCGAACATTTCCCCAAAATTCCTGCTCACTTTCAGGATTGTGAATGGAACTTGTTTGCATGATTTGTGAACAGGAATGAAATTCTCATACATCCTTAGTCTTAACACCTCCTGATTCCTGTGCTAGTTTGGAGCTGTTGTGTAGCTATAATGATTGTAAGTTCCCCCTAAAAATATTGAGCTGAAAATGTACTTAGCTCCTGGTAATACACCTCTAGGGAGATGCTCTGCCCTGGCTGAAAAGGAGCCAGTGTGATACCCGCCTCCTGCATCTATGAATATAGTATCACACTGATTAATCTCAGGCTGGGCCCACAGCAGAATAAATCCAGGGGTCATTTTACCTTGGATGCATGTCCAAGGGATGATCAGTGTACTAGATTAGAGTCAGTATACCAGATTGGCCCCGAAGCGACTGCAGATGGCAGAAGTGCTGTATTGACATCACTCTGTTTGAAAAAGTAGGGGTACACTTTTTTCAAACCGCAGCATCGCAGGGTAGCTGCACCTGCATCATCTAACCAAGCAGCACAGATCTACAACCACCGTGGGGCTTTCCCCACATATAGACAGCCCCCCAGTTGGCTTGCACAGCACCATTTCTGAATTTAGAGTCACAATGTGTGAGGGAAAGAAAGAGAGAGCAGTTTGCCCAGAACTCTACAGGTGACAAGTCAGAGTTCTGTAGCGATCATAGAGTTGTCTCTACTGTATCTGGAATGGCTTAATAATTCCAAGGTGGCCAAGGGAACTTGTTCCCCCCAATTCTACACATTGTGGGCTCCGGGGAAATAAAGCTCCTGAGACCTTATACTGTCCTCCCAGCACCTCAGCCTCTCCTCGCCACTCCTCAAAGCCTTCAGGGCAAGGGAGGGTTGTGTAGCATTCTTGCCAAGGGGTAGAGAAACTTGCACAGGGAAAGAGCAACCAGTGTGGTTCTAGGGAAGCTAAGTCATGGGATTTGTCCCATCCTGCCTTACCATCTTGCAGTCCTTCTAAACTGCTCTGATACTGAGTATATGACCACCATCGGCTTCATCACTGACAATGTTTGATCTTCTCTTGTACATGAAAGTGTTCCCAACCAGTTATCAATGACAGGAAACCAACTCCGTCTTCTCCTCTTCCTCCTCCTCCTCCTCTCTTTCTTCCTTTTGCTTTTTTTTAAACTTCTGTTTTCTCATCTGTATCTATCACTATCAAGTCACATTGTGGGCTGCTGTGTCTCATTTCCCCATTCCCCCCACCCCATGATTGACACAAGGCAGTGATATATATGCCAGAGTGTGGTGCAGCATTTTGTCTTTGCCAGAATGCATTCCAGCTTTTAGTGGCTAGCAAGACGGCTACAAATCTGCTAAAACCTTGAATTTCCTTAATTAAAGGTTTCATCTTCAGCATCCAAGTGATTTGTGAGTCAGAGTGAGGGGACTCGTAAGGCAGCGTTGAAATGGTTCTGCCAATGTGGGTTACTGAGATCAATTGATCAACTGAGTGGCGTGTCATCAGCATAAAAGTACGGGGAGAAACCGAGGAGGAGGAGGATCAATTCATGCACAGTGATATCAGCCAATGATAAAATACTACAATATGGGCACGAAACAATCATGCAGCCAGCCGGTTCAGCGCAACGCGAGATAGTGAAGAACCCCAACTCGAGATTTGTGGCTAGTGGCTAAGAATAGCAAGGTTAATTATGAAAAGAAGGGAGAGCGGTAGGCAAAATCTCAGCCTCGTCCAGATGTTACCGCAGCCCTACTTCCAAAGTAATTAGTAACAAGGGCTTACCATAAAGCTGTCACGATGTTAACACTTTGAAGGATTGAAAACAATTTATCTCCTGCAACGGTATGCTTGTCATGCAGTGTGAAGGGAATATTAATGAGGAAAGTCATTGGGGGGAGCAGAGTAGGGTGAAAAACAGCATATTTAAGGAGAACGGGATTAAAAACCAATGACACCCCCCCCCAACAAAACAAATGAATCATTTGTTAGGCAGTGATGGATTTAGCCATGCACCAACTGAAAATTCAGGCCTCATTTGGACATATGCTCCAGACCTAAATAGGTAGGTCTATAAGTGTAGCAGTTTTGTGCAATGGTTGGGTAACGTATAAAGCCAGCCATCAGGAATTGTGTGGATGCCCTGTGGCCTAGACTTTGTTGGAAATGTCTCTATTTTTCACTGAGAGAAGAGAACAGAAAATTAACATCAACATCCTAATTTATAGCATTGCTGATTAATAACACAAATGTATTGAATGTTGCTGGAACGGATTGCTATGTACCAGCAGAGGGGAAAAATTGGTCCTTCAAGGAGACTGCAGTCTAAATAAGAAACAGCCAGCCAAATCAGGCATGCTTTAAAAGTTCTAAATTAGAAGATATTTAAATGTGTTCTCTCTTTTCGGTAAATTATCAGTGAAGGGCCAACTACCAGGCAAATACATCCTCTCCCTGCAATGATCATATACACTTTATTAGGGGACACAAATCAGGCTTCCCTATTGAGCATGAATCTCTTGCCTATACATACATGCATACATAAGTAGCCATATCTCGTCAATGAAGCACCAAGAAAGCCCTGAAAGGCAAGGGAATATCTGTCCTCCGGCCCAACTTTTCAAATATAGACATTTACTTGTAAACTGGAGGTAAGATAAAGGTTGATATGAGACTATACAGCAACAATTCTTTGAGGGGAAAACAAACACTGTGCTTCACTTTGCAGTAGAGAGGCATGCAGTCGGGTGCTTACTTAGGCTATGTCTGAAATGGCTGTTTTCAAAAACATCAGAAAAGTGCTGCTTGATCAGACCAAAGGCCTATGCAGCCCAACACCCTGCTTCACACAGTGGCCAGCCAGATGCCCATGTGAAAGCCCACAATGAAAACCTGAGGACAATATCTTCTCTTGCTGTTGTTTCCCTGAAAATAGTATTCAGAGCCATGGCGTCTCTCATTCTGGTGGTAGCATACAGACATTGCAAATAATCAGGATATCTTGCTGACTGAGATGAAGGAAAAGATGGTGCCCCACCACTAGCCTGGCAGTTGAATCTTCCTTCAGCACTAGAGGCAACAGGCTAGCTTGTGGGGACGGGGAGTTGCAGGGCAGGCTGCATGGGCTTTGTCCTGCTGCTTGCTCACTGCTCTGCCTAGTGCCCACCCACTCAAACAGTACTGATGGCACCAGCATGCATCATGTGGACAGAGCAACACATTCACATGCACAATGCCTGCTGGAGTGCGTGGCTTGGACTTGCCGCCACTTTGCTTGCTCACTCAGTCAAGGGCTTTTCTCAACACGCTGGGAGAAGGTGACTTGGGGGAACAGCCAATCAACTGAGGTCAGCAACAAGCAAGCATTGCCACAGGGCCGGCGTCAAGGGTACTCATGGTTGGGCATTTCCCGAGGGGCCACACCCCAGCAGGGTCTCACTGACAAGAGCTGCCTGGACTTGCTTCACCTCTTCCTAATTGCAACCTGCGTGTTCACCTGCCCCTTGCTCCAGCCCAGACAATGGTGACAGTGAGAAGGGGGAACAGTAGATGCCACTGTCTACTTCCTCACTGGCTTTCTGCCCGTCAAGTAAGCAAGGGGTAGCAGTGTTGAGGAGCAATAGCACCTGGTGACAATGGAAGTGAGAAGGTAGACTCGCTGAGGGAGGGGGGCAATTGGAGATGCTTTGGCCGCTGATGAATTATATCTAACCCTCCCCCTTTGCATGAGTGAAACTTACTTCTATACATGCACGGACCTGGAAGGGGCAATTTTTCAGCCTAGTGATAGCCCATTGCACCTTATGCAGCTCCATTCCAAAGGGCTCCTGACTTTCAGAAGGGCTCTTATAGGTATATCAAACTGTTGTCTGAAGTGGGGAGTCAAAAAAAATCCCTTTCACAAGCAGGCACAAATTCACACGATGCTGGACTCAACTCAATATGCAGTTGTTGTTTCTGCTCCTAATGTAGTCATCATCTGAAATATGTATTAGAAATACCGATTAGCTTGAATTACTATCTTTAGATATCTGTTTGGGCAAGTTTCAGCATAGCAATAGAAAGTCAGGTTAATAGTATCCAGAGTCTTAGTTAGTGGAGTATTCCCCACTGCTTGGTCATTTTTAAGGTCCAACATGCCAGGGTTGGGCAGATTTGAAGGTTGCAGAACCTTTTTTATTTTTTTATTTTTTTTACTAGAACCTCAAGATCCATCAACTGGAGCCTGACACAAAAGAATAAAAGAACCCAGATCCCAGGAATTGTTTTGAGTACCGAAACTGAACAGAGTTCAGAGTCCCTCCACTAGGGATGTATATGGGTTTTGTTGAGCCTGTTCCATCTGCCTTTCGCAGATTGCCAGGTGTCCTTTGCTCTGTTGTCCACTCATTAACAGAACTGGGTTTTTAAATCAGAACTTTAATGGTGATAATAATGAGAATTAGTAAAAAAAAAAAAAAACTCCCCAAAGTGCAAAACTGGTACACAAGTCCATGGACTCTGCTTGATTCGGAAAAAGCCAGTCTGCTGCAGAATATGCAGGTTGGATTCATAGAAAGCTGAACTCCTTTGAATCCGGTGCGGATTCTTCCAGCATCCCCACCATCCACATACAAATCTGCACCTGGTTACCCTAAGTTTTTATTATTTCAGCTGTATAATTTCAAGTTGTGCTACTGTTGCTGCTACTTTTGAACAGTTGAGAGTCAGGAACTTTTGCCAATCTCCCTCAAATCACCCACTGATCTTTCAATAGACCGTCTGCCCATCCCTGCAATGTGCCTCCATCCATTCTCTCAAAATGGGACAGTGGGGTAGTGGAGGCAAGGCTCACTGGGTCGAAGCCCCAGGATTTTCTGATTAGCAGGGATGATGACAATATCTGACACCCCCCCTCCCTTACAGTCTTCTTTGTCTTTGAGCTTAGCAGCAATCCTCACAGTAGTTGGGAGAGGGACATATTTTCCCAGCAATGATATATTTTTCCAAGTTATCCTTGTTGTAAAATGAAGAATTCTGGGGTGGCTTGGCCTCAAATGGGCAATTAAGACCGATTAGCTTTTCAAAAGACATGTCCCTGGTGGCAAACTGATAGAAGTAGTTTGTTGCTATGGATCATCACAGCTGCCTGCATTTTTGGACTCACCTTGGGGTCATGGCTATGGGAACTGTCATGATGAGCACCTCTACTTCAAAATTGACCACTACACCACTAAATAGAGGTCATCCTGTTGTAAACTACTGAAGGGCATGGCTGGCAGGTAATGTGGCTTTCTGCAGAGTAGAGACAATATGGAAAAGCCTGAATACAGTGAAGATTGCATGCTCCATCTAGCCAGACAATTGCTTCTGGTATTGAATCATTTCTTATTACAGCTGTTCTTCCAGTGATCACATATGCAAAATCTGTTGAAATGGACCTTTGGCGGGTCAATGGTCCTGGTTCTTCTTTAGTTGGAAGATTTGGAAAGTGGACAGTTTAAATCAATACACTATTTTAATCTTATACCATGGCAGACTGCCATGTAATAAAACCAGATTGCTGCTGCTTCAACTTATTTTAATCACTAATAGTGAGAAATGGAATTGCTGCTGATTTTCCATTTCCAGCCATCATTTTGATTACCACGGAAACACCCTCAGACTGCTACAATTTCTGTTCATAAGATCCAGTAGGAAGCTTGAGTAGGTATCAGCCGATGTAAGATGAATGCCAATTAAAGGAATGCTGATGCCCCTTCTTCAGATTTGTAAAGGATGATTCGGATTTTGATAAGCTAAACACCTAAACTCATTTGAAATACCAATCTTTTCCAAACACACACGCATGCATTTCCCTATTAAAGAGTTGCATCTCACTTCTATCTACTTCAAAAGAAATCACACCTAGGGAAAGAGAGCTTATCTATCTATCTGTCTGCTTATCTACCACCCAATAGTTGAAGCTCTCTGAGTGCTTCACAAAACAAAACTAAAAACCATAAAATACAACATAGTAAAATATAATATAAGTTTCAAACAGAATAAAACCAAAGTAAAAACCAGAATAAAGCCAGGAGCAGTGGAAAGATCTAAATATACACTGGCACTTTTTTTTTTAATGAAAAGGCTGGACAAATAAAAAGGTCTTTACCTGTTGCAAGAAGACTACAATGTAGGAAGGCACCTGGTGAGCCTCTGTGGGGAGGGCATATTCTACAACCAGGATGCCATCACTGAAAAAGCCCTCTCCTTGGAATCAGAAAAGACGAGGGAAATTAATACAGGAGCATTGTATGGTTGTAAGATAGGACACACATATCTAAATAAATAAATATTCAATGCAAAACAATGGCCACATTCTAGACAAAGTTAAGTACTTTTCAGACCCATTCATTTAGATGGGAAAGATTTAAGCACATTCTCTTGCATTGAAATCAACTTTGTCTGGAACATGCACAATAATACCTATTTTGCCAGTTATGTCTTATCACAAAACTCTTACCTTTTCTGACTATTCTTTATCTGGAGTATTGAAGATCTGAAAATCAGCATATATATATATATATATATATATATATATATATATATTAATATATATATATATATTATCCTGGACCAAAAAACCAAAGTCCCTATAATCAATTGTAACCAATTAAAGTGCCTGACACATTAATTTGCTTTTGCAGGTGTTAACTGTGCCCTTGTATCGTTCTTCAGTGCCTCAGCTATTGGACTCTGCAATGCAATTCTGTCACACCAAGAACAAAATCACTTAATTTCAAAAGGATCAGACTTTTCTCTTCGGCTAGGCTAGTCCTTCTAGAAGCAGCCTGTAAAAATATTTTTGGTTTTAAACTCTCATAAGAATTGCATCTAGGTCATGAAAAATGTTAATATAACCATCTCTTTTCCTTATGAATCTTGCAGGCCGGCACCCCTTGATTCAATTAGTCAAACTAGGCTATGGCGCACATCCAATATGTTATTGTCAGCCATCTAGATCCCTAATATTTAATTATGAAGCTGGGGGACGGGGTGTTTTAAAAATGTGTGTTGCCTTGTCAAAGGCACTTTGCTTCATTTTACCTTTAAAAGCAAAAAACAGTATTGGGTGTTTTGAAGGACTCCTAAAAAGGTTCTTAAAATATTAGAGGAGGAAAGGGTAGAATTCTCTGATAAATGGCTGCTGCCCTGATCCAGTGAGATGTACATATGTGGAAAGAGTTGGCCATGTGCATATGCCTAGCTGCACAGATGAAGAAGAATTGCCAGTGTACGCAAGGGGCCTCAAAGCCCATATGACTCTCCAGCCCAGGTGTCACTGGATGACACCTGTTTTTAAAAAGCCAAATTCCAGTGGATAGATGATTGAGGATAAGGAGCAGAAGTCTGGATTCAGTCTTCCTATTCTCCACCTAATACTTGCATGGAAGGATATTGGATTTTTTTTTTTTCAAAAGGACTACTGGTTGGATCTGGAATTGCCAGGATAGAACTCCACAAAGCTGATGATCCCATGGGTGGAAGGAAGCGATGATTTATTTTTTTCTGATTCCCCTTTCTCCCTGTAGCTCCTGCTCTGAAGGGTTGGGGGATCCTCCAGAACAGTGTGTGGGGTGGCATTGTAGGCTGCAGGGGGAAGAGAAAGAGGTGAAAATCTCCAGCCCACTCCCTTCCTCCAGCTAGGGGGCTCTGCTGGACCCAACAACACCCCCCTGGATTAACTCCAGGTTTTTTCATTCATAATCATCACAGTGTGTCCAGGTTCATCCGTCACACTAATACCCAACAGACAGAGCATTTGTAGGTTGTTTAGTCAAACTGCAAATGGCCCGCACACTCTGTGAGTCCCACAAATTATGATGTGTAATCCAGGTCTATATGTGCAGAGTCATGGTTGCTCCAGGCTTGCCCTGTTGGAGTGAAGCCCCTGTGCAATACAGTGTCTCACTTATTTCAGCTTCCTTTTCTCAGTTCGAAGATATTTCTGACTATTTCCTCAGGAGAGTGGGGCAGCAATCCTGATATTCTGTAGAGCTTGTTTTCTTTCTCACGCACCATTTACAATAAAAGATTAAGGCTGTAATCCTTTACCCATTTACCTGGGAGTACACTCCATTGAACCTAAATGGGATGTCTTCTCAGTAGGTATACATAGGACTGCTCTATGTCAGCCTCCATTTATGCCTGTGTGGCCACCTTGACTTCTGATTGGGCTCATATTTCATTTGCACCATGGCAGTGGCCTTCAATCACGTCTAAGAGGAAATAAAAATTACACAGGATTTCCAGACACTAAAGTTGTATCTCAGATGTTGACAGGTGGCTTTCAAAAAAAATCCATGGTATGCATTTTTCGCCTAGAAAACTCTGCAGAAACTGAGGCCAGGGTGCCTCATTTCTACTGGCTCCTATAGAACCTCACTTTACATATCAATTTTGCATATGCAGTAGAACCTACTTTATTCAACTGTCTTCCAGGACTTCACAAATATGCTAATAAATCAGTCATCTCAAGAAGCAAGGATGTTCTTTATTCAGTATTATATTGCCATTGACCTATATATTTTCCAAAAAATATTTCAGGGAAGGAGATAGGAGTCCTACTTTATTTCTTAACATGCATTGTATTAAAACCATGTGCGATTATGACCCTGACCTTTTTTTACATCTCTAGCATAACATTAACATATACCATCACAACATGGGGATATCTAGGCAGGCGGGACATGCTACTTTTTAAATTTGTATTTAACTTTCCAGTTGTGGCTTGGTATTTTTTCTTTTGGTTTCTCCCTAAGGGCTTGATCTTCCGAGTCATGTCCATTTTCAAACACAGCATATTAATTCAAGGGCATCGTTATCATGCTGCATACATTCATTTTGTTCTTGAGGCATTGACATTTACCTTGTTGACTAAAGTGTTTAACATAGGAGGCATGAAGGGTTGTGTCCTACATTGAAAGTACTTATTAATTGAGCAAAACTGAGCACTCTGCCCTTTGGTAGAATATATATATATATATATATATATATATATTCATCAATGACTCATTCCTTTCCTAGTGATTTTGTTTTGCCTCTCATAAGACTCATGGCATTGTCTGAAGGCACATGGTGCAGCAACTTCGCTGAAGCTAAACAGGGTTAGGTTGGTCAGTATCTGGATGGGATACACCAACTGGCAACCCAGTATTTAATATATCATGTTGAGTTCCAAAGAAGGAAAGTAGGATATAAGTGTATAAAATAAATGACCTGATCAAGTGACAAACCCAACCAATGAAATCCAGCTGTTTCAAGTAATAAGGGGTCAACTGTTGTAGGCTTGATCATTCCCTGAAATGTCATCCTTCTTCTCGCTGAAGTCGTCTGTCCAAGCAGGCTTACATTTGTTATAAACCCATGGATGCTACCACTCAAAGATACTGGCTTTCCCTTTATCTATCCATCCTTTACCCAGCTACCTCTTCTGCACTATATATAGCTGCTCCACCCAAAATATTTCAAGCACTAACCATTCTTCTATGGGCATCATCAGACGGGATTTTCGCATTTCCCTTCTGTCACTATGGCCTCCTGCTGCTATCCCACAATAGCGACAATTTCTTTACACGGGCAGAGAAAGAGGAAGCAGCAGTGACCACATGGCCCATTCAGTGGGTGTTTTATTGCACTGTTTTTCCTGCACACAGCAGGAAATAGCGGCACGTTTCATTTTTAAAAAATAACCCGGATTTTCCAGGTCTTTTTTTGCAACGGAAAAACGAGTGGAAAGAGTGGGAGGCGCATGGGAGGTGGATGGCGCCGTCTGAAGGACACGTGAAAACCGCGAATGGGCAGTAATGAGCATGCAATAAAACACTTGACTGATGGCACCTCTGTTTGGCCCTCTTGCTGCTGAAGGGCAATCTTGTGTACTTCCCTTTAATAGTACCAACCTCCAAATGTACCTAGGCAGATCCTCCTTCTTTAAATAGGCGCCCAGATTGCTTGGTCCAGATAGGGCTGGGAGAGAGCTGGTCAAGGATCAGATCTTAACTGGAACTGAGTTCTACCACTGAACACTTCATCTGCCCCCTCCCTCCCATAAAGTCCATGGGAGAATTTACAATGGTGGTTTGCAAACCTCCATGAGAATGAGTAGAGATGGATCCCATTGTGGCAGTAACATTAGCCCTATTCAGACATCATTATTTATTTTATTTATTTTTATTTACAATATTTATATACTGCTCCCCATTCAGAATTTCGGAGTGGTGGACAAAATAAAATAGAATAAAAACAGAATAAAAACACATTTAAAGTAGATTTTTAAAAGAAACAAAGTGCATTGAAAGCACTTTCATTAAAAGCTTACTGCAGCATACATGTAGGGCCATATCAAATAGCTCTGCCCTCCCCACCCAATGTCATATGCATCATAGCCCCTCCACCAGTGCAAATATCTGCAGAGAGGGGTCCTTCATGTGTACAGCTGTACTGCCTGATTTTCAGGGATCCCCCCCTTCTTCCCCTTGAGCTGCCATTCAGAAGACTCCTTTGGAAGAGTATCTTTAGGGGGGTGAGAGTGGAAGAAGAGGGCAAAAATGTCCCATTCTGCCCACACTCTTCCTCTGGATCCAAGCCTATGAATGGTGGCAACTCGGGGAATTTATAAGCTTTCTCATTTTGCTGCCTGCCCTACTCCAGGCAGGGGAATTGTCGAGCACCTCTCAGGCCACGATAGAGAAGTGTTGCCTTCAGTCCAAAATGTTGCAAGGGATGGAAGATTGCAGTAAAAGGACAGATGTATGAAGGAGCAAAACTTGAGCTCGTCCATATTCTTCATATTACACTTAAAAGCTTATTCTGATTTGTGTCCATATTTATTTATTTTTTTAAAAAATTGTTTGCTGTCTTTCAGGGCAGAAGCCCTCACAAAGTGGCTTACAACAATAAAATACATAAAAACAGTTAAAATATTAAAAGTTATAAAAATATAATCACAATAAAATAGCAATTAAAACAATAAAATCAACAATAAAACCAGCAGGAACCACAGTAGCAGCAATAGCAATACTCATCATGGGAAGACCACGGTAAAATAAAATGTTTTTAAGGCCTTCTTGAAAGCCAGCAAGGATGGTGCATGGCGGACCTCCAATGGAAGTTTGTTCCAGTGGTTTGGAGCCACTGCAGAGAAGGCCCTCTCCCATGTGGACACCCACCTAATTGCTCTCACAGGTGGGCAAATGAGAAGGGCTTCTCTTTCTGATGTTAAAGTGCGGGCAGGCTGATATGGGTGAAGGTGGTCCTTCAAATAACTAGATCCCAAACTGTTTAGAGCTTTAAAGGTCAAAACCAGTACTTTGAATTGGGCTTGGAAACACGCTGGTAACCAGTGCAGCTGGTGCGATATAGGCATTATATGATAAAATCACCTTGCCCCTACCAGTGCTTGGGCGGTCGCATTCTGCACCAGTTGAAGTTTTTGAACCGTCTTCAAAGGCAGCCCCATATACAGCACATTACAGTAGTCCAGCCTGAACATGATTAGTATGTGGATAACTGAGGCAAGGTCCGTCCTCTCCAGATAGGGCTGCTGCTGGCATACCAGCCTAAGCTGGTAGAATGCAGTCCTGGACACTGCAGCCACCTGGGCTTCCCCAGATAGCTCAGAGTCCAGGAGGACTCCTAGACTGTGTACTTGGACTTTTAGGTAGAGTGCAACCCCATCAAAGACCAGTTATAAACCTGCATCCAAAGTAATTGGTTTCCTAACCCACAGTACCTCTGTCTTGTCTGGATTAAGTTTCAGGTTGCCAGTGTTGTGTTTGTCTTTTTGTACAAAAATGTGTACACATCAGTGTGTGAATTTTTTAAATGTACTCATTTTCTCCCATGACGTAAAATTTGTTTGTGTGTATTTTTCAAAAGAAGGTATTTTCTCTTACACATTTTTCAAATGTAAGTATTTTTCAAGTACTTAAAAAAAATCGTTGTTGTTCCTCAAATCACACTGTAAGTTCAGAAATATATGGATGCTGACTGCAGGTTGCCTTCGGCTCCATGTTTGGTTCTGGGTGATGCAAACTGGGTAAATTCTGCTCAAATAGAACTGAAACCAATTTCTCATACATCTCCAAGTAGGAGGCAAACTAACCCTTTTGAAGCTTTTTTTAAAAAGTATTCAGATTTTACGATTTACATATCTATATTGTTGTGGCTGTTCCTTTTGTTATGGAATTTATATGCTGTTCTTCAGCTCAAGTTGCATCGTAACAAAATTTAAACACTAAAAAATACAGCTACAGTCACAGAAATATATTCACCATTGTATCAAAGGAAGACCAACGGGAAGCACTTTCCAAAAAGAAACAAGTAAGCTCTGTGGCGAGTGACCTGGAAAGACCTGTCCAGAGTTGTAATTGGATACATATCCAGATTGTGGAATAAATTTCCCCCATATGTACTAAATGGCCTGAGAAATTTGGCTTTGCTACAGAGCTGTTCTGCATGAACCTGAGAAGTCATTCATATAACATAATTGGAAAGACAGCCAAAACCCCACCATCGCTACATGAAACAACATTATACGAAAGTGAACAAACAGATCTTTGCCCATGCGACAAAAGTGTTGGCAATTGAAGTAATAAACAGAACTTTAAGGAACAGAAACTGAAATGGAACAAAGGTCCCAAGGGGAGGTTGCATGAGTTTCCTGAAAGGCTGGACTGTTAATACTACCCAAGCAAGAGTATCAAGGCGAGCACATACTGCTCACATTAAATCTCTCTTCAAGTGAATGTTGTTGTTTTTTATCCAATGGCGTTCTAAAAGCCTGTACTAAACATTTTAATTCTGTAACCCAGAATCAAGCAAGCCAAGATTTTTCTTTGCTCTTGTGTCAAAGGAAAAAAAACCTGGCAGAGTTCTCCACCTCCCAATGGGTTTATCTTCAGCGTGAGCCACACCAAACCCTGCAGTCAGAGCAATAATAAGTAACTGAATGGCACTTCCTCCCCTGCTGGAACTGGCTTCTGAGACATGTCTCTCTTTCTTCTTTAGACATGCCAGTAAGTAACCTGGTGATTCAAAAAGTGAGAGGCCAGCCCTGAGCCAAACACCAGTGCTAGTTGGAGAAGAACTGAGGTTGCTCAAGAGCAAGCCTGCTCTCTGAAAGTCAATACAGGGCACCAACGTTTACATTTGTTTGGACGGAGAAAAGCCACATGGAAACTCCCTTTTCTTTTCAGAGAAAGAGAATGTGAATTCAGCATCCTGATGCTGTCCTCCAGCCTTCCCCAATCTGGTCCTCCAGATGTTTTGAACTACAACCCCCCCATCTTCCCTGACAATTGGCCATGATGGTTGGGGCTGATGAGAGTTGTAGTCCAAAACAACTGAAAGGGCATCTCCTTGGGCATGGCTGTAAATCCCTTGTAACAGAGGAAAGTGGGGGATCAGGTGTGGGTCTGAGACTGAGAACAATGAAGCACACCATTGATATCAAAATCAGTACCATCAGCAGAGACAGATAAGGAAACTGTTAGGATGTGCCCATGGATGCTGCTGCTTCCCCCTTCTCTTCTTCTTCTTTGAAAGACATATACAGGGCTGACCTTAAAAGGGCAGAGAGGATCTTGAAGACTCCCTGATCCATCTGTTTGTTGTTTTCCCTTCATGAATAATATACTGTTTAAGATACAGTATTGGATCTAGAAAGTGTGGATGATTCACTGCACTCATGATTTTGAGAGGGACAGCTTGACCCACTTAATCACATGTTTTTTGCATGTGATGCAGGCCAAGCCTAGAGGACTGAAAGGAATCCCTGAAATGACAATGACAAAAGAGAGGGACCCCCAAATAGCAAAAAAACAAAAAAAAAACCATAAACAAAGTCAATGGAACCCATCTCAAGTGAGAGAAGTGATATTATTACTGTTAGAAATCAGCAGTACAATTGATGTAGTGCTAGCACAAGCAACCTCTAGTAATATGCCAATAGCATAAGCTGGCGCAATGAGTTTTCCAGGGAATCCTGTCACTCAAGCTTACTCTATTGGCATAGCGCTAGAGGTTGTTTATGCTAGCGCTAACTCCATTGTGCGAGCAGAGCAGCAGGACTGGATACTGCCCATACTCTAGCCAAAAATCATTTATATAATCTATACATATACACTGAAACCCAATTGTATAGCCAGTCCAATGGGTACCGTTGAGCTTGTCTGTGGTTTTCTTGAAAGGAATACTTGACATAGGTGGAATAAGCATGGCAAATGCTCATCGTGGACACCCTTGGGTGCCTTCCTTGCCAGAGGTCCATGGCTGTGTAATTCCCAGCCATTCTAATTGGATTAAGTACTAGTTGGAACTTATTCTGGAGTCAGAATGTGCTGTGTGGAACATAGGAAGCTACCCTTACACCAGGTCAGATGCCTTGTTCATCTGGCTTAGGATTGGTTTCTCCAACTGCAAAGGTTTCAAGCAGGTCTCTCCCATATCTGGGAGGAACAGGGATGGAATGTGAGACCGTTTGCATGCCAGGTATGTTCTGCAACACTGAGTTACAGTCCCTCCCTTGTCCTTCTGGCAGCAGGAGGATTTAAATCAGCAACTGCAGGACCAGAGAGCAGGAAGAACTTACCCCTGTGCCACCAAGCAGGCAGAATGGTTTATGAGCAAATGGTTCACCCCTTGCTTTCTCCTCTCCCCCCCCCCCAACTGAAAAGATTAGTTGGTGCATTCAGTTCCCACCAGCTAAGACAGCTTCCTTCTCCAGGCACTGTTAGAATTGGGCAGAAGTACTCCATGCTGTAGCATTGCAAAGATAATTCAATTAAAATGTCACCCCAAACGTAGTAATTTTCTTTCTTTCTTTCTTTCCCCTTTTGAAAGATGTGATGCTCAAATGGCTGCATCAATGCATGGCACATTTATTTTCTATAGGGTTAAATTTTCTTTTCTTTTTTTTCTTAACTCGGCTTCAGGTTTTTAAAGGGACATGAGCAGGGATATCATAAAAATTGTCATACCAGCAAGACAGTTGTGCTTTTTAACCCTTTCTATTAGCTTTGGTTCTTGAGAATTCAAATATGCTTTTTTGTGCTGCTATGAGCTGAAAGAACAGGAAACAGGAAACAATATAAACAAATGCCCCATGTTATCTCTCTATTAATATTGGAGTTTGGCTCATGCTACTATTCCGAAATCCCTGAAGAGGTAAAAATGTGAGATGTCCAAACACCTTGAGTGAAATGAGGAGAGGTGTAAAGCTGGTTGGACTTAATCTCTTGGCATACAAAATGAACAAACATTCGAGATAGCATTTAAAATATCTCTCCACCCCCTCACCCTGGCAAGCTTTCAGAATCTATTGTTTTGGATTTCCACTGTTCGTTATTTATACACTGGAGATGTGCTGCAGCAGCAATCTCTCCCTCTCCCTCTCCCTTTTTGACTGCATCTCCCAGAAGCATGAAAGAACAGAATCATTAGCTACCTGACACAGGCGCCTGTCTTCAAAGGCAAATTGTTTATTAAAGAGAGGAGAAGCAGGTTACTCAGATATTCATGCAAGTTAAACACTGAAAGCTCAATTAAGCTTTCCAGAGATAGAGATGCGCTGAAAAGAGGAGAAGTCATGCAAATGGCAATGGCTAAAAACCGAAGTCAATCTCTGGCCCCTTGTCTGCAGAGTGCCCGAAGAGCACTTCACTGTCAGGTTGTCTCAAAGAAAGGCACAGTAAGCATTCCCCACTCCCGCCCCTCCCCTGCCAATCAAGGGAATTGTCATGGCAAGCCAGAACTAGGCTAGATATTATTATCCAGTGTGCTGAGTCTTGAAAGCAGCCAAAGCTGGTGCTTTAGAAGAACGGATCATCTGACTACCCAAAGCTGTTCTCAGGTTAGGTGTGCTCTAAGCCAGGGATGGCCTGCGCCTCTATTCTGTGTGGTGCAAGGGACCCCAAGGGGATCATGAGGAAGCTACAGTATACTGAGTCGAACCCTTGGTCCATCTAGCTCTGTATTGTTGACAGAGATTGGCAGTGTCTTGCCAGGGTTTCAGGCATTGCCAGGGAAGCACTTAGAAAATGCAAGGAGAGATGTCACATTCAAATGTGGACTCCCATTCTATTTTTCACCTAGAGAATAGTTCCCTCTTTCTCATTATGAGGGAAACTATGGGGAAACTTTTCACCACATCTTGTTTACAATGGGCTGGGCCACCAGAAGACAGACGCAGTTGCTTGAGTAATGCACTAAACAGAGTAGTGAGAAACCAAAGCCCTATAAATGACCAAAACAGCCATAATGAAGAAAGCAAAATGAGACCCAAGACCATAACTTAACCCCATTCTACCTCTTACTAAAGATTGGCTCAAGGAAAAGATTGCCTGATGTTGACCACCTCTTTGAGAATATTCATCAGCCTGAAACTTCTTTCATGTTTAGTTCAATAAAATGTATTTATTTGTTTGTTTGTTTATTTTTATCCCAGCATTCCTTCAAAGAGCTCAGGGTAGCATACATAGTTCCTCATTCCCCTTCCTCATTTTATTCTCACAACAACCATGTGAGGTAGGTTAGGCTAAGAAATAGTGACCAGCTTCTCAGGATCGTGGAGGTGGCTTATTTTCACACGTTAGCTTATTTTCCCACCCGCTGTGTGCCAGTCGCAAGCCACCTAATTTCCATAATGACACTTGCCAGGCATGGTTTGTTGTGATGTCCAAACCCAACGATGGTGGGTGGCGAGGGTGGTTTACAAAACACCCCACAACAAGCCACATGTTCCACTGAGGCTCAAGGTCATTCAATGAGCTGAGTGGGTATGAAAGTTGCATTGTTTGGTATGCTAGGTTATTCCAGAACCACTTTTACTGGTCCTGGTCAGATGATGATGATGATGATGATTTACACTTAAAAATGGTACTGCAATCTTTTTATTTCTACAGGATTGTGTTATCCACAATTGGTTATTCTAGCTGTTCTGTCACTGCAATTTTGGGTAAATCCATGATCAAATGACACCTCAGTGACCTCTACCCAGTGAGTCCTCATAGTGATTTTAATACCACATATTCTGTTCCTATATCCTATTAATATATGATAAGGATTGGCCAACTGCTTGAGGCTGGGCAGATGCTTTAGCTTTACAGGCACGCACAATTTATTATACATAGCAGATCACAGATTGTCAATTTCCTTAAAAATCTAGAATTCAAAATTTTAGGTCAGCCTTTCCCAATATGGTGTCCTCTAGCATGGCTGGTTAGGAGATGCTAGGAATTTGTGAATCAACACATTTGGAGGCCACCAGTTTGGGTAAGGTTGTTCTAGGTTGAGAGAATCATAGAATAGTAGGGTTGGAAGGGGCCTATAAGGCCATCGAGTCCAACCCCCTTCTGATTTCATGAATCCACCTTAAAGCATACCTGACTGAAAGCTGTCCAGCTGCCTCTTGAATGCTTCTAGTGTGGGAGAGCCCATAACCTCCCTAGGTCATTGGTTCCATTGTCGCACTTCTCTAATGGTCAGGACGTTTTTTCTGATGTCCAGCTGGAATCTGGCTTCCTGTGACTTGAGCCCATTATTCTGTGTCCTGCACTCTGAGATGATCGAGAAGAGATCCTGGCCCTCCTCTGTGTGACAACATTTCAAGTACTTGAAGAGTGCTATCATGTCACCCCTCAGTCTTCTCTCCTCAAAGCTAAACATACCCAGTTCTTTCAGTCTCTGGGCATGTTTAGCATTGGGAAGAGAAGACTGAGGGGAGACATAACAGGACACTTCAAGTACTTGAAAGGTTGTCACTCAGAAGTGGGCCAGCATCTCTTCTCAATCATCCCAGAGAAGATTTACAAGCTGCTGTGCACTTTCATTTCCCCCATTTGTTGCAGTTTCTCAGCCTAACATACCTCACAGGATTGTTGTGAGAATAAAATTGTAGGAGGAGGGTAAACCACGTCTGTCATCAGCATATGAGTGGAATAATAATATAGCAACTACAATGCAATGCAATAAAGTAACAGCAGTCTCAGCCCAAGCGCCTAGCATGATAGCCTCTTTAAGAGCACCACTTTATCTTGCTGAGTTCAATCGAACTCCCGACTGAGTGAGCGTCTGCTTGCTGCCTAAACACCAAAGGCGGCTGCCTGCATTCAGAAGAAGCAATACTTCCGCTCTCTGACAGGCCTATAACGTAATTAGAAGCCAGTCTTCCTTCTGAAGCCTGGTGCTTTTTGTATATTCTAGAGATCTAGAGAGAAATGTAGCACGCGTATCCTTGCTGCTGTGTCAGGTCTTGAGCCCTCTGTCAGTCACGACTTTCTGCCCACTTGGGGGACACAGCTACCACAGGGTTCGGCAGGAATGCTCTCAGAAAGATGTCATCTTAGCTGCCAGCCCTTTTCCGTCCCATCCTTCTGAGTTTGGGAGAAGCTTGCAGTTCACGAGAAAAAGAATGAATGTGTATTGTGTCTGGATCTGCATATGTATGTATTACGGAGGCATTTTGTGGAGAAAATGCACTTCACGACACATTTCTTTTAAACCTTCCCTGTCTTGTGTTAAATTCCAGGTTGTTGTTGTTTTAAACATGATTGTTGCTAAAACATGCCATTCTTCTGGTTTTTGAAGAAAACAAAATGCACAAAAAAGCATTTTGTGAACAAGATACCACAGTCCTTTGCCAGGAGATTATTATATGGCAGGATAAGCTGCCTGCAACTTTAAACCTGAGGATCTAGGTCCCATTGGGAGCATTGCCTTCCGTGTACATCATTCCAGAGAATAGAAATGCAATCCACTAAATGCTACTCCTGCATAAGTCACATAGAAACCAATACCACCTATTAATACAATTAATTTTACCCCACTTTAACTGTGCTAAGTGCTTTCATTTCAGATACTTCATCATCACACTCAGCTTCCTCGGAATTGTGGGAAGGGAAGCCACTGTATTATATTCCTTCTGAGTGATGAGAAATCATCATCATTCTTGGTTTTCTTTGAATCCAAGTCACTCTCCTCAGTATTATAAACCTATACTGTAGGGCAATTCACATTCCACGTTCATTTAGACATAACATTTTGATCCAATTAAGGAGGCAGGTTTTCTCAAGTGGTGTGTGTATAAACATAAACTCTATCTCTGCATCAGTGCAGGGTGTGCGCATATCTGCATTTCCCCCTTAACACCATCTTTGTGCTTTTTATTTATCCAATGTAGGTTTCCTAGTTCCCTTATAGCAAAACTCTGCAATGTAAAGGCACACTTATAGTGCAGTCCTGCACATGCTCATTCAGCAGTAAGCCCCACAGATATCAATGGGACTTACGTCTAGATAGGTGTGTATAGCAGGCGGGAGGGGGACCTTCTCCCTGAGTGCTGTGTTTCCTTGGAGGGAAGGGGTTGGGGGCTGCATTGCAGCAGTAGGCAGAGTCAAAACAAAAATGGGCAGGTGGGCAGTGCCAATATTAATTATATCTATATTTGGGCGGTGAGATCGAGACATTCAAATTAAGGTAGAGAGAGAAACTGGGATCATTGGGGGGATGTTCTTGTGGAGGCAGCTGCTGCAGCAGTTGCCCCCTCCCCATCCATTTCTGAGTCTGGATGCACTGAAATTGCAGCACATGGTTAGCAGCCAGCTTCTGCCTACCCTATCTATGAAAAAAACCTTGCAAAGCAGCCACGTGGATCTATTCTTCATACCTCCTCAAAACATTATAAAACTGATGTATCCTTAACTGTTGATGCTACTTTGGTAGCTCTCCAAGGAGTTCATATCTTGCTAATCCTGGCCCATTTGGAGGCCCACCCTAGGGTGGCACTGATCTTATATGTCCCCAAAGTTCTAGAATGTTCTCTGGAAGCCACAAGAGAAAGGAAAGTTTCTGACTGTGATTTCCCATTCTCTGTGTCCTCCAGATAGCATTCCACCAACCACCCTGTCTTCCAGTAGACCGTGATTCTTTTCTTCAGGCTCATGCCTCACCATACATACATCCTATCTTGTCCTAATTAATTAATTGTTTGGATATTGTGCATTTCATTCACATTGGCACATGTGGTCCCCAAAGTCATTTTTGTAAAACAATTTCAAGCGGTTTAACTCCAATCTGGGAGGGCAGGGTAGCCCCTCCCCTTGAAAAAGATTGGCATGATTGGACTGTGCCTGCTATCCAGGTGAAGGAGCTATCCCCAAGGTGCTGGAATATCCTCCGGGAGACACAGAGAATGGGAATTTGTTTGTTGCATCCAGACAGAGGGCTCCTGTCGCTAAGAATCTAAAGGCACTGTGACACGCTTCCATCTTTTCTCCCTTAGTGGTAAGAAAAGAGATGGAAGAAGAAGTAGTGGGAAAACAGGAAGAGGACAAACTGAAGACAATGATATCTGGATTCACCATAAACTTCTGTGAATGAGGCAATGCAATTGTACAAAACCTTTTTCAGAAGCACCCATTGCCAGAAACGTCCCTTTCTACTGAACATGGGAAAAAGAGCAGGTCCGGAGCCAATTTATGAGCAGGCATGTGGTTCTATGATAATTGGAACTATTGACTGAAACAAGCAGGCTGCAAAAGAAGTGTGTGTGTGTGTGTGTGTGTATACATATTAAATAAGCAACATTTGGATTTTGCTTTGATATAAAATTGTGGAGCTTGCAGTCAAGTTGCATACTAATTTTCATCAGAATACTCATTCAGAAAAGCATGTCCCCATTTTATTACTGATAACAGCGCCAAACGCAGGAGTATATTTAAAACATCCCTAAAGATGATAAAATCAGAAAATGCACATGTAATCATATAATTATTTTTTAAAAAATAAAATCACTTTCCTTTTATGTTATCAAAAGTATCTGCACCCTGGGTTTGATCTGAAGGCTGAAATCTTTTTGTTCATCATAATCTTAATAGTTCAAGTATATATTTGCATGGATAAGATTTTTGTTTCCTTGATTGGCTTTCAAAACACCATCTCTTTATGAGGGCAAGCTTTTATATTTTTATATCTCACCTAGTCAAGCAAAAAATGAAAGGGGTGATTTGATAGCACTATGGAGCTTTTAAATATGAGGATTAACAGTAATAAAAGGAAATTTGGCTCCATGGCGACTTACTATGGCTGCTTCTGAAGATCATTGGGGGTAGACATGACTTTTATAGCCTGCCTGTTTTCTGTTATTTTTCCTTATTCTGAAAATAATCCAATTAGTAAATTTAGTGCATAGACTATTTTCCTCTGCCTGTCCTTGCCTGTATTCACAGGTATACATGTTGGCCTTAAATCTTACCACCAAAGTCAATTAAAATTTCGTCCCTGATTTCAGGGGGATTAAAATGGGATGTTAGATAAGAAATTTATATGCCTAAACTTTCAGCAAAGTCTGATTCTCAAATCACTTTCTAGATTTTTCAGTCCGCTGCAGCAAAAACAACAAAGAATCTTTTGGTAAATTAAAGTTTAACAAAGTTATTCTGGCATAAGTTTGTGTGGACACAGTCCACTTCATCAAATACATCTACTGAAGTGGACCATGTCCATAAAAGTTTATGCCAGAATAAATTTGTTATTTATGTCACAAGTGTCACAAGAGTCTAAGTTGTTCAAATCAGTTTGGCATTGTAATCCTCATTATACCTTCAAACCATATGCATGTCAGCTCCAAAATCAATGGATCAAAAAACAAATGCAGGCAGAGTTCTACTTGTTCAAAAGGACTATCCTACACCTTGCATGCGGTAAACCCTCACCCATCCCACCCCACCCTTGGAAAAGCTGCTCTTGAAAATATGAGGGCCCTTTAAATGATGACATCAACCTCCAGGGCCCCTCCTGTGGTTCATCCCATTTCCAAATGAGCAAAAATAATGTGATAAGGGATGTTAATCCTGTCTACCAGCTGTGTGAAATGATGGTGTTGTGCTATAATCACAGAGCCATCTAGTGGCTATAAATGAAACATATAGAACTCACCAAGAAAGGACTTTCCTCAATTCAAACTATGTGTCTACCCATGTAAAGGACTCGATCTTAATCCCACAAAGAATCCGGAAGCAGAAAGCTCCAATAAGGTTGCGGGATTTCAATGGGATATAATGAAGCCCTATAGCCAGGGGTGGAATCAGCAGAAATTTTGTGAGAGGAAGTGCCTTCTACTCATGTAAAGGCTGTTTGAATCCAAGCTGTAAGGTTTGAATCCAAAGGAAGTTATTTGAGGATTGCAGTGATGTGTGCTTTGCACCTAATGCTACAGCCCACTATTTTCATTTGCTTGATAAAAACTTGCAAGACTGTTTGCCAACCATCTGTTCAAGGGGGGGGGGGATGTTTAAATTTTTTAGCTCTCAAGATAATTTGCAACTTTTGTTTGTTGCACATATATATGTGTGAGTGCGTGCATGCATGTTTTGCATATAGTTGATTTTTAAATACTTTAATAATTTCTTTCTTTGACCTTTATATTGTTATTCTATTATGGTTAAGAATAATTCCCCCTTCTCTCTGTGTTGTGAGAAGCCATGAACTTATGCTGCAGGCAGCTACATCAGTTCATATACTTAAAAGTCAAGTAGCAGTTTGGGAAATGAGCTTTTCTTCTTTTAAAAACAAATACATAGTTGTATAAATTGCTAAATCTCCGTTTGTCAATGCATACATAGATACCAGGAGCAGAATCCTTCCTCACAGGAATGCACCGTGCACACATTCACACCAAACTGTAGCAAGCCTTGGGTTTGCACACACACCCGCCTTTCTCCAGTGCAGCTGCAATGAAGAGTTTGTGAGCTTTCAATTTCAATTAATCACAGCTTCCTTTCTCAGCACTCAGCAGGGGAAAGCTCTTATCTCCAATCAGTTGCTCGTATCAGAGACATGGCAGGCATCAGCCCGGTCAGGCCCCTGCTGAGGGCCCACAGGGACCCACACTGATGAGAGACCCCTGGATTTGCTCTTCCTCTCACCATTGCAACCTGCATGTTCACCTGCCTCTCACTCTGGCCCAGACAAAGGTGGTGTGAGAAAGAGGAGCATGAGACGCCACTGCCTACTTGCTTACTGGCTCTCTGCCTGTCAAGCAAGCAAGTGGTATAATGATGTGAAAGAGTTTCAGCAGCAATAGTAGCTGGTGACAATGGTAATGATAAGGTAGATTCACTGATGGAGGAGCCCAGTCACAAATTGAATGCAGCCCCTGAGACCTTTACCAAATTGGAATTTGGGTCTTGGACAGAAAAAGGTTCCCCACCCCTGGTCAATGTGTTGTTCAAGCATTAAAGCCTGGTTGACGTTAACTATCGCTTGTTTAAACAAGTCAGCTTCATAACACATAATTTGAAGTTGTCTTGTTTCAAATGAACCATAGTTAAAATTAAGCCCAGTTTATCTGCTTCAGATGTCGTGGCAAACTGCGGTTAATCTAAACTGGAAATGAAAGCTTCCAATTTTTTCCTCATGGCTAACCAGAAGAGGAGGACGAAGCCCAAACTTTGCTGCAGCTTGTTGTAGTCATGCTATGTTTTACCATGAAGACTGAACATTGAGAAGAAGGACACTTAATAACTTGATCATTTTAAATGTGCATTCTTGTGTTGCAGGCAACTGATCTGTACCAGAACATATACACTGTGCAATGTCTCCTCTAAATTACCAGTGTTATTCAGATGCTAGAGTGCTACTGTGTCTTCCCATATAATGTTGTGAACTATACTGTATTTAGTGCTCCATACTGAATGTAAAGTAGGGAAATGATGGTCATCATTTACTTCCACAGAAAAGTCAAGGTCACTTGTATGAGCCAGGTTCAGTTAAGCCATACAAGGTCATGGGAGTCTTCTGTCCATGGGTTTAAAGAATCCTTCTGATGGAAGAAAGTTGATATGCATAAAAACAATAACCCAAATAATAGCAGAGGTTTCTGTGTTGTTTAAACTGGACCTCTGAATAGATGTAAATATAGCAGGTGAATATATAAAGAACTTTCCATCAGTTGAATTTCATCTTATGTTGTTCCGAAACCTATATAAAGTGAGAAGTTTAGTCTACCCCCGGAGCTCAGATTTACATTTGCAATTTGTCCGTGTAACGTGTGCGTATGTGTGGGCGGGGGGGGGGGGGGGGGGTGGAATACAATTCGCCCTGTTGCTTTGCATGCATTCTATTCTGAAGCTGAAATGTGCTATAGCTTTTGTGCCACGTGTTTCACAAGGTTTGATAGCCAAAATGAGGACAAAAAACACACACCTTGCTCTTTGAGCTGTTACATTTCCCACTCAGGCTAAACACTTGAATAGTACGAAGGAAAAGAGCTGGTCTGTTCCTTTTCAGGTAACCAAAAACATACTCCTGCCACACAAGGGACACGAAGCAGTGTTGGGTCAAAAGAATGGGGGGGGGGCAGAGAAGGTTATGTCACGTTGTCCCCTTTGGCTGTGCTCTTGCTAAAGGGGTCATAGCCCAAAGCAGATTCCAACATTCAGCAGAGCAAAGGGACAGTCCGCATGGGACAGCACCAGCTCAGAAACACACAAGTGAGGAGGGGTTGCATCTTTGAACACTTCTTGCAATTAGAATCTCCCTGCACGTTGAAAGATGTCATGTCAAAGAGATGGTTGGAATGTGTGCTATCTTCCCATGTGCTTGGAACTTGTGATGTGAAGCATTATTCAAATGTATTGAGTTCTGCACATTTGAGATTGAATTCTTGCCCACGGATCAGCCAGGCGTGCATTTCCGGTCCTGATCCCATACTTGAAAAATGTGAGGATTAGAAATTGCGCTGATCCTGTTCCATTTGTTAGCTGTCCACTGCATTTTCAATGTGTGGGAACATGGCCACTATTTCCACCAGTATGGCAAAGAATAGCTTTGAGATACAGGTAATTTTAAAGAAGGTCATACTCAGATCAAAAAACTTTCTGCTCCCCTCCCCCCATTTTGGCTGGGGAACTATAGAATAATGATACGTTTACTTTTTATCTTTCTCTGGTATAAAGACAGAGTTTGTTCTGTAGTAAAAGTCAAACTGTTAGAATTTGACAGTTCTTTGACTGCCTCTGAGTGTTCAATGCAACTATTCTTTCTTCTCTGCAGGGCATCTGTGCCACGACCACTGCATTTTTACATTTCTTCTTCTTAGCTTCATTTTGTTGGGTTTTGACAGAAGCATGGCAGTCATACATGGCTGTTACTGGAAAAATTAGGACACGACTCATAAGGAAACGCTTTTTATGCCTTGGATGGGGTGAGCTCCTATGACTCAGCTAAGTTTTTATTTTTCAGCTTAATGTTTCATTCACGGATAACTTTTGGAACATGAGTGCTAGCTTCAATAATCCTGACAGGTAGTAGATTGCAAAGTTCCTAAACTGAATATTAGTACTGGAAGATTTTCTATAGAATGGCAAGCAGGAATATAATTTAATTCTATTGCTCTGCTTCAAGATATGGCTGATGATGAATGTCCCATTGATTATGAGAGTTTATCACACCATAACGTATAGGCTTTAGCAGATTTTCTGTAAAGTATGGTAATACAAAAATAAAAGCATGGGGGGGGGGGAAATACTGTGATTTCAAATCCTTCAAATCTACATGCCGTTTCTTTATTGTGTGCTATGTCAAATGCACTGGTCATTTAGCAGCATCATAGTGACGCATGCTGGGATGGAAGCAGAGATATTGACAAACTACTAGTAGGAGATGGGTGCATTTGAATCATGCTGGTGAAAGGGTTCTTTCTGCATGTTCTTTATAGGTGACTACAGGCTTTCCCCAACCTGCTGCCTTCCAGATGTGTTGGGCTCCAACTCCCATAATTTCCAGCCAGTTCAGCCAATAGTCATGGTGGCTGGGAATGATAGGAGTTGCAGTCTAGCACATCTGGAGCGCACCAGGTTGGGGAGACCTGGGTTAATATCATAAGCTTTGGTTTTTCACATCTAAGCAGAAGCAGCAATAGGCATTGTGGCTCTCAGAAGCAATGTTTTACTGACAAAATTCTCAAAGCATGGCTGTATTAGTCTATTTCAGCCAGACCTACAAAGTGTTCCGTGGCATCTTAGATACTAACAAATTTATTGTGGCATGAGCTTTTGTAAGCAAGAGCTGATGTCACCAGATGCACTGGGGAATAATTACTGGGGTTTCTCTTCCAGGTTTACCAGCATTGGTGGTGGCAATATCGATAGGTTTCACCAAGACAAAAGGATACGGAACCAGTCACTAGTAAGTCATTCTATAATAATGATGGCTCCTCTGTCCCTATTTATCACACTGCTTGTATTTGGAAATTATTACAACTGTCACGTCTGTGCTGACATGGAGGTTGTTTAAAGGTGGAATAATACTTGCCTATGTTAGGAATTTGAGATAAATCTAGAGGCTCAGTTGAAAGGAAATGTGTATTAGTGGCAGCAAACAACCATTTGAGAGTATATTGCTCTCTATAGAGTGAGAAATGTTCTCACCTTCACAGAATACAACCAAGGCACCAGGTCTTGGGTTTTGACATTTATCCCTAGTGTGCGTGGTCTGGCCTCTTCTATTATTTCTAACAAAGGGCTTCCCAGGTTTTCCTCCCTGTCATTGCAGAGACTTGCTATGATGAAGATCATGGCAAAGGAGATGTAAAGTTCTTCCAGATGGAGCGCTCCTATCCCTCACCATCAAAAGGCACTCTGGAACTATTCCTTAATGGGGTTTTTTCCTTCTAAGAAAAAATATGGGAAAAGTGGAAGGAAAACAGGGGAGGGTTACATATTGAAGACAATGATGTCTAGATGCCCCCCTCCCTACCCAGGCTGACTGCACAATAAAAACCCCATCTGGAAGTACCCATAGTGAGCCAGTATTAGCACTAATGCACTAGGATTGGAACACTTGTTTCTCCCTAAATAGCTATTATTCATGATTTAAGATGAAACGTGGGTTAATAGAGGGAAAATGTCACAAGTTGGAAGCAGGAGGCTTTTGGAGAACTGCAGTCCCCTTGAGATCCAAGAAAAGAAGACCGTGAGAATGGAAACAGGGTGCAACCCAATGTCCCATTAGAGATAGGTGGGGCTACGCAAATAGTGCTTTTAGAGTTAAGATACCGAGGAACAAGCAGCTTTATCCCCTTTAGTGCCCTTTGGAGGAAAGGTCGGTCATCCAGATATTCATCTCATCTTCTGCCCCTAGCTGAAGGTTCAAGGTGCAGAAACCCACGAATGTTCCATTCCTTTGATGAAAAGTGAGTTCAAGCCTGACATTATGCTGACATTCCTTTTGCAAATGCTGAGTGCATTAACTACAGTTTCCAGAGCATGGAGGGCACCCAACATCTCTCTAAAGGCACTTGGAATGTAGAAGGATTAAGAGCTCCCCAGTCTGAGAAAGTGCTACATGTATTCTGTGAAAGTCATTAACCTCCTTATGTCTTATTAGCAAGTTTACTTGAACGAATTGGTGTCTACTTCATGAAGTATTTTGAACAGCGACTTATGAATCAAACATGAAGAGAGAAAGGAATATTTAAATTGAGTCTTTCAGGCTGTAATCTTGTACCCATTTGCCCGAGAGAAAGCCACATTGCTCAGTGGGATTTACTTCTGAGTAGACATGCCTAGGGTGACATGTTAATATGTTACAAATATGTAGGGTTGTATCCAGTGGCTGTGCAAGCAGAAGGCAGCCCATGCCTCCAATTAGGGATGTCGGAGGAATCCGTTTGGGGGTAGAGAAGGGGAAGAGAAAGACAGGTTGTGCAAGTTGCCTTTTGCTCATGCCATCTTTGCATACAACCCTTAGATCCGTTGTATTCTGTACAATGTAACAGAATCTGGAAAGTGAGCATAAGGGTTTAAAGTTGAAAAGTATTAAAGATAAGCTATTTTAGCTATTTTGAAAGCCCCACCACAAAAAAATGGAGGAGGGAAAGAAATCTTAAAAGTTAAGGGGATTTCCTCTTTATCAAGGTGTTATAACATGGAAACTGATGAATGAATATGCTAAGGATGCAATCCTATGCATGTTTAGACAGAAAAAAATCTGACATCTCCCAGCATTCCCTGGGAAACGTTGTGGGACTTTTCTCTGTCTAAACATGCATAACATTGAGCCCTAAAATAAAATTTAAAAAATGTCGATAGATTAGTTTAAAGTTTAGCGAGCCCCAAAATACAAAGTAATAATGAACAAATGGTGTTCTTCCACATAGAATTAAATAATGTTCCAGTTTCCTTAAGAAATATATGCAATACATTGCAATCATGTATATTTTGGCTCTATGGTGGAGTAGTACATGCAGGTTGTGTTCTGCAATCCTAGATACATTCCTGATTGCCACTAGGAGGACTTTCAAATGGGGGAAATCACATTTCCTTACCGTTTCTCTGTTTCCGCTTCTCTTCCACATTTGAAATGAGCTGATATTACACAGGGAAGAGAGCAGCGACCACATGACCCATACAGTTCAATAGGACAGCGCCCTCTAGCGACCTTTTTATAGCGCAACTTCTCCAGTACATGGCAGGAAATCCCGACAAATCCCGACATAGTTCAGAAGAGTCAGGTTTTCTGAGGCTTATTATTTAATGCTAAAACCGGGAAATGGAGCGGGAGACATACAAGAGGCTCACGGCATTGTCAAAATGACCCACGAACATCTGTGAGTGGCCAGTCACGAGCATGCTACAAAACCCTCGTTTAAAGAAGCCCTAGGTCGTCTCCATTCCCCCACTATTAGGAGTGTCAAAGCATCTGAAGAGGAACGTTCCATTCAAGCATGGCTAGTACCAGATTCATATTCCTGAATGCCATTACCCATCCCTCCTCCTGCAACCAGAATCTGGTTTTAGAACGTCTACAGCCCAGTATGCCATTACCCTCTACGCTGCCTTGTGGGCCCCTGTTTCATGTAGTCAGTCATATTTCACAATTCAAAGGAGAGAGGTAATGTGGCCGAGTTTCAGACTTCGCTAGTCATTCGGATGTGCTGAGCTGGCCTAGAGATACATTATGAATTTTAGTTTTCTATTTGTTGTGAAAGTATCTTAAAATGCTGATACCTGCAACAGTGATTGAGTCAATGAGGCTCCGTGACAGATAGACAGACAGACAGATGCTACACCTGATTGATTTGTATTAGTTCTTTTCTAATGTCCTTTCCAGTTGCTGGCTGTCTCTTGAAGGAGGACTCCTCTATGCTTTTGTTGGACCTGCAGCTGCCGTTGTCCTGGTAAACATTCAAACCATCTTCAGTATTTTAAGTAGCCATGATGGTAATATGTATTATCTGAATTACTGACTGACTAATAAATCCCGTGTTCTTGGTTTTAACCTGGAAGTGATGCTTTTGCCTGTGCTTTTACTATATGGGATGAATTTGCTGAATCTGTTCAACTACACAGAGGCTTACGGTGCAATCCGATGCATGTCTACTCAACAGTAAGTCCCACTGAGTTCATTGAGACTTACTCCCACGTAAAGGTGTATAGGACTGCAGCCTTGAAAAGTGTTTGTGCCTCTTCATATGTGTCTAATTTTTGCATTTATATTTACTCAAGGGGATTGTGCAATTTTATTTCTGTGCAGAAAGAAATTCTACTATGTGTCGAAATGCTATGACAACTGTGCTGTTCCTTTTATTATGAAACTGTTGTTATGCTTACAAGAAATACTTCATTGTGCTTTATTACAAGAGCATTCCCATCTTAATAAACCATCCAACTTGTTCTCTCCCACTTGGACTCTGCTGCTGACCTCACCCTCTTCACTTCTAATATATTTTGGGTTGTTCTTCCAGCCCATCTCTTAAAAGAGACTTGCTCTCCCAGTAACCAAAGGTCTTCCAGATTATTATATTTTGACTTCAACATCATAATCAGTCAGAGTATTAAAATACTTCTGTCCTCTAGATTGAGTTAAATTAATGGAATTTGCCCACCCACCCTGGAAGAAAGTTAGGAGTCCAAACTGAAGTGAACTCAGAGCCAGTACCCGAAGGAACAACACTTGTTCCACTGGCTGGTTTCACACAACATGCTAATCCACCACGGGTTATCGTGATGTCCGAACGCAGCATGTTTTCCACAGGGTGGCTTGTTAACCATGCAATGAGGTTATTTTTTCTCGAACCCATGGCTTGTTGTTGGGCTGTTCATTTTCAGCCATTTCTGAGTTCAAAACAACTTGAACTAGGCTGACCATATGAAAAACAGGACAGGGCTCATGTAACTTTAACAGTTGTAGAGAAAAGGGAATTTCAGCCAGTGTCATTTGTATGCAATTAGTTCCTGGTGAAATTCCCTCTTCATCACAACAGTTAAAGTTGCAGGGGCCCTGCCTTCTTTTGTATATGGTAACTCTAGTATAGTGCCTGCAACTTTAACTGTTGTGATGAAGAGGGAATTTCACCAGGAACTAATTGCATACAAATGACACTGGCTGAAATTCCCTTTTCTCTACAACTGTTAAAGTTACATGAGCTCTGACCTGGATTTTATCTGGTCAGCCTAACTTGAACAAGAACAGCAGTAGTCTTAGGAATGGCTACAGCTATCCTGTGTAAGGAGCAAGTTCATACTACAGATTTTCTCCATGTGTTTGTGTCCCGGAGTACACAACTGCAGCGAGAAAATAGCTGTTGCTTGTGTGAACTGGCCCTGGGCCATGGACCTTTAAAGGATTTGTTGAAAGGGTGTTTCTATTTCACCCAGCTAACAAGGCAGCTTTAGGTCATCATGTTGCTTTCCCCAGAGAGAGGTGCAGCATTCTTGCCATTTCTCATCCGTGTGCAGGTGATCTCCTCCTGGCACAAATTCAGGAATGGAGTGAAACACTTTGTTCCCATTTCTCCAAAGCCTTATTGCTGAAAGGTTTGTTCAGTGCGCCACCTCGCTGTACATGGGTTTGGCACAAACTAAATAAAGGCACAATCCAGCTGGGGAATGCTGGGAATCATAGGACTTTTTTCTGTCTAAACATAGGATTGCGCCCTAAATCAGCTTTACTCCCAAGTAACCCTCACTGCCTTCGATGGGGCTTACTCACTAGGGAATTTATTTAGGCTTACAGCCTTATTGAACTTGTGTTAGCCTGTAGTCTCTGTATGGGCTCAGTTCCATTAACACAAATTCCGTGCGGAATCATTGGGTTGTATCCAATGGTGTCACTCCACTGATGGCAGCAGACCCATCAGTGAGACCAGGAGGGGGGCAATGACCCTTCCACTCTGCAGCCTCAGCCCACATCCTCAAAATCTGCCCCTTGGGAGCAGATCATCAGCAAGCATGGAGGGCAGCATGGGGGAGGAGAGAGGGAGAAAGCCACAAAGCCTTAATATAACATGAGTATAACATTGGAATTAAGCCATCGTGTCGTGATTGGGGTGATGAAATTGTGGTGAAATTCAGAAAAGCAAGGGAAGGAAGACAGCATGCAAGTCTACATTTTCTCCTCCTTCATCCCTTCATAAAAATGAGCCATAGTGAAAGCACCCAAATGCTAATTTAAGAGGCTTCCAGGCACCTACTTGCTTAATACTGACGGTTTCGTCCTGCGCACACACCGACAAAATGCTGACTGCATGTGTATCGATCCTTCGAATATACTGAATGCAGATCTGCCTCCCAGTTTTGCTAATCCTTTGAAGTGAATTGACGTGGTGCTGAACCCGCCATATATTTATTGGCTCTGAAGCACTTTCAGGCCCCAAAGAATCTATATCTCTGCCTGATTGCTTTGTAACTAAAGGCACTACAGAAGGGTTGTCCTTAATATCTCCAACACTTCAGTAATCCAAAGAAAAGAGAACAATGCCTCTTTTCATAAATGCCTTCTTGTCAGAATTGTGTGCACAAATGCACTCACTCACACATACACACCACCCTCATAATACCTTTGGCTATAAAACATGCTCTTCTTCTAGCTGAGAACTGAATACACCCATAGCGTCAAATAGATCATTTGAATGTCATCAGCATCTACTCTCTTGATCAAGCTACTTGCCTGAATTCATATCAAGAGTGATACTTCAACCTCAGAAGCTCTCCAGTCAATTGTGTGTGCATGTAATGATTGCATTGTTGTTGCCCCCTGTACTGCTTGGATAGAAGTGCTCAGGCAGTCCATATGTCTATACCAAATACCAACAAGGCTATTCCCTTCCTGCCGAAGTATCCTGCTATTTTTTTTCTTTTTAAAATCATTTTTTCTTTTCCTCGCATCATCATCATCATTATTATTATTATTTCATTCTTTGAATGCTGTACACCAGGTTTGGGCATGGTGTGGAGAATGTGGACAGGGAGACATTTTTCTCCCTCTCCCATAATACTAGAACCTGGGGTCATCCCATGAAGCTGATTGGTGGGAGATTCAGGACAGATAAAAGGAAAGACTTCTCCACACAGTGCATAGTTAAACTCTGGAATTCACTTCCACAAGATGTAGTGATGGCCACCAATTTGGATGGCTTTAAAGGGGGTTGGATAAATTCCTGGAGAAGGCTATCAGTGGCTCCTAATCCTGGTGGCTATGTGCTACTGCTAGTATCCAAGGCAGTAAGCCTATATACACCAGTTGCTGGGGAACATGGGCAGTAAGGTGCTGTTGCACCCATGTCCTGCTTGTGGGTTCCTTGTTGACAGATGGTTGGCCACTGTGTGAACAGATTGCTGAACTAGATGGAACCTTGGACTGATCCAGCAGGGCTCTTCTGATGTTCTTAAATTCTTAACTCATGGCCCTCCCATAATCCATCACCACTGGCTACAAAGGCTAGAGCTGGTGGGAGTTGTAGGCCAAAACATCTGGAGGGCCACAAGTACCTACCCCAATTTTCTTCTCTTGCATTGCACTGCACAACACTGCTTATTTTTACAAACACAAGTTCAGCCAATCCCCACAGCAAAGCTGGCTATCCCATTAATTACATAACAAAGGGATTTTCGTGCAGCAGGCGCTGGACCAGGGCTAGTTCACATGATGTAGTAAAGGAACAATATGTTGTTGTTGTATTATAACTGAATTTCCATTGTGCTATTTACACATTTTATTAGCATGCAATCTTATTTACATTTTCCTGGGAGTAAGTCCAATTGATTCAATGGGCCATATTTCTGAATAGACCTTTATAGAATTGCACTGCTAATTAATTAAATACAACAAACAATCACCAGAACATCCAGCCACTTCATATTTATAAGGGCAGTCAAATTATTTTAATGAAAACTGACATTTTAACATTCATTTTCTAGCCTGCCCAGCGGCAGAGAATTTTTTAGAAAAAGCATTAGACTGTATGCCCGAAGCCCAAGTAAAATTCTGTAGCCTTCAAAAGATGTTCCTGCAGTTACAGACCCAGGCTCTGCCTTTGCAGCGCCGTGTTCGTGTGGTGTTTCTCCTAAATCCTGCAGTTACGCTCCTGCAGGGTGGTGTTGGGTGATGGAAGTCTTGTCTGTGGCAGTAACACCCCAGTTGAGACCAGTGTTATACAAAATAAATGATGCTACCCAATTGAGACCTAAATACAATTTGTTAAATGTAAATATCAATCAAGGAGGCAGTCACTGGAGATTAACCTTTTTGTGGCAAGTGGAACTTTGTGTTTGTTAAGTGGGCTAGAAAATGTCCTTGTGGGCTCTCCACGGGTAGCTTGTTGGCCACTGGGTGAACAGAATGCTGGACTAGAGAGGCCTTTGGTTTGATTCAGCAGCTCATCTTACGTGCTTACCTGTTTGAAAAGTTTTGTTAAGCATCTTTGGAAGGATGATCAGATATTTAGACCAACTCAAAAGGGGATTTATGATACTTATTGTTCAGTGCTGGAAATTAAAAACAAAAACACAGCACCTCAGTAAGATAAGGTGCTTTCAAGCTCACAGACCCTATAGGCATCCAAGGTTGCTGCCTAAATATATAAGGGCTAGATCTACACCAAGCAGGATATAGTGGTATGAAAGCAGTATATAAAAGGCAGGAGCCACACTACTGCTTTATAGTGGTATTGAAGTGTACTGACAACTGTTGGGACCCATTGACACATACCATATACCGCTATATCCTGCTTGGTGTGGCTCCTTCCTTTTATATACCACTTTCATACCGCTATATCCTGCTTGGTGTAGATCTGGTCTAGGTCTCATGTAAGTAGTATTTCACTAAAGAGCTTTTTTAAAATAAATAAATAATCAAAATCGGCTCTAAAATGGATTGGATGTCACTTTATTTTAATTTCTGCTTTGTCTTGTACTGACTAAATGTTGTATTTCTATTTGGGCTTCATTGTTACCTTTGTAATCTGCCTAGAGCTTCATGAATAGGTTGGATATTAATTAAATTCATTTGATGTTATGCAGAATCTCTTATGCCAATACAACTCTAATTTTATTCTTAAGTAGGCATATCTTATGTCATAACTTGACATAGTTATGTCTGTTCTGACTGGCAGCAACTCTTCAGGGTCTCAGGCAAAGAAGCCTTTCCCACCAGTTGCTACCTGATCCTTTTTAACTGGAGACACCAAGGCCTGAACCTGGGACTTTGTGCTTGGAAAGCATATAGTCTACGACTGAGCTATGGCCCTTTAATCTGAAGTTAAAATCCCAATTTATTGCCCCAATTCAGAGATGGTATTATACATCAAGGGACTGTGCATAAATGGTACCACACGTAGGCGAACATCTAGTAGCAGCACCTGTATGCATGGATGAATGTGCATTCTCATCTGCTTCAAAAGTCCTGTGAAGAATTGCCAAGGATGATATTGCACATGTAAAATATCCTACTCACATTGACCTTGTGGATCCACAGTTGCATTCATTGTTTTAGCTTTCTCCTGCACAGCACCATCATGTATCAATATTTACACTCAGAAGGTGGATCCTTGCAGTTATCCTTTCCATAGGGGCCAACCAATGACTTGAATCAGTGTACCCAACCTGATGTCGCTGGTTTTTTTAACTCTATATTCAGAATGCTGGGATTAGTAGCTTTCATTCAATGTCACTAAAAGGGCAACTGTTTTGTTTTTTGTCTGTTTATTTTACATTCCACAGGTCAACATGGTGATTGGCATTCTGGTGTTTAATAAACTTGTTTCCAGAGATGGAATCCTAGATAAAAAACTCAAACACAGAGCGGGGTAAGCAGAAGTTGGGATTTTTTCCCAAGCCTACTGAAAATCTGTGACTTGCTTTCTATTCTCTCTCTCTCTCTCTCTCTCTCTCTCTCTCTCTCTCTCATAGTTATATTCACCAAACATGAATTTATTTGATTGAACTTTGAACCTTCTTGCTTAATTTAAAAATCTGTCTAACTGATCTTATTCATCCCACAACTGCCGTCACATAATGCTGACGAAATGTGACTGAGCAATAGTAAAATAATAAAACACAAGTACAGTGGTATTAAGTCAAATACAGTGGTATAAGTCATTCAGAAGCCTGAATAATGTTTTAACTTGTTAAATTCTTTGATTTCGCAAAGGCAAGATGGGCTTTGTATAGAATTGTCATTTAGACGTATGTAACTTTGATAAGTTAAGAGATTCCTCTTTTAGAATTGCCAAAAGCCCACAAAAGATAAAATGGATGTTATTTCAGCCGTTTGTTTAATTGTTGGCCTACAACTGCCATCATCTCTCACCATTGGCTATGCTGGCTAGGGCTGATGGGAGTTTTAAGCCAAAAACATCTGGATACGAAGTTGTCACCAAGTGTATGCAATATGAAACTTATGAAGTATCAGGATATAACACTAAGCAAGCAAGATATTTGGACAAGAGTGAAATTACTGTATTGATAATTACTACTTTCTGTAGTCATGGGATGTGTTCCCAATGCATGCAGAAGTTCCAATTCTTTTCTGTCAATGGGAGATGCCCATTCACAAATGGAGCATTTCTCATCATATAGGGACTTGGATCTAGATTGGAAGGATCTGTGAATGGAAGAGTTCTTACTGTTTGTGGAAGAGACCATGGAATTCTGATGATGGGAACAGAAAAGGAGGCTCCATCTCTCCTCCACCAAGCCATTCATTTGCCTGCATGGAATTCCTAGTTGCCTATGACTACCAGGCTAGTACTTATATGCAAGGCTAGTCTTGGATCCCATGGAGGCTACCATTCACAGAAGGGGAAGGGGAGGCAAGCTTTGCCCATTCCTGCACTACCTCCCACGCTGTTCAAGAGCAGATTGGGTGGACAGAAGGAGCTGCAGAGACAAAAGGGATTTGGCAAAAATTCCCTCCCTCTCTTCTGTTTATGGAGCATTCCATGAACAGAACTCCATCCACAGGATCTCTGGATCTATCCCAAGAATACTTGGCACACATGGATCTCTAGATAATTCTGTTAATATATCAAATTTTGTTTTTCTAATGTTAAAAGGAAGCAGATCACCACTTACAGTGCAACCCTATACATGTCTATTCAAAAGTAAATCCCATTGAATTGAATGAGTCTTACTCTCAAGGAACTGGGTAAAGGGTTGCAGCCTTAGTTTTCTGTTAAAATGAATGGATTGCTCTCTTGCCCTTGCTGAGTTGATCTCAGTTGTGATAGATTTGAACTTAGATTCACTCCCAGGTAAGTGTGCAAAGGATTGCAGCGAATGGAGATCAAAAGTTGAGCATAGTTTTGACTTCCTTAATATGTCATGACTTTGAACGTCTCCCAGGTCAGGGAAAGCTAACCTGTATTCTCAGGGGCTGTACACATATTACATTTTTTTAAAAAAATGTATTTGAATTTTCTTGCATGCTGCTTTTTGGGCCTTTGTCCAAAAAGTGGCGTGAACATTATTTATATAATGTATCATTCTCATTTCCAGCAACCTATTTGTGTGTGTATGAAACAAAATGAAACACTGAATATTATCATATTATGTTGTTGTTGTTCTTACTTTGGGCCTTGGTTATTTATAATTTTTAACTAAAGAAATGACTTTTAAAAATAGTGGAGCAAAATCATTTCAGTGAAATCTCCCTTGCTATGTTAGTCAGTGAATCTCAAAACAGCTGAGCAAAATTGTTTGGGGGGGGGGGGGGGGGAGAGATGTCCTTCCAGGAAGTTGGGCATCATAGCCCTAGAAGTAGCTGGGCCATCACACCAGGCTTTTGATTCTGAATTTTTGATCACCCTGTGTTAAGACTATCTTTAACAGTAAACTTTAAAGGCTATCTTATAGGATGGGTAGTTTCGAAAATGTAAGATTTCATAATCTAATTGAGAAAAAAAAACAACGTTTTTCTTAAATACTGTTTTTCGCCTTTGTTGTGTAAAATACAGTTACTTCTGCTAGCTGGTCAAAATCCTTCCATTATATATTTAGACAATACTGACATTGTTAGGTTGAAAAGAAGGCCGGAAATACCCTGGCAAAGCATTTGTTACAGTATGGGAAGGGGCTTTGTGATTTAGCGTTCTGTACCAATATATGTATGTATGAATCTTAATGCTTGTGTACTGTGTTTTATTAAAGTGAATTGTCATTTTTCTAGCCTGAATTAATATTTTCATTAAATTCCATACATTTCAAACCCTGTATTCAGACCAGTGCCTAGCATAAATTCAGGGTAAACTAAGAAGGGGCATACTCAATATTACCAAATCTGCTCCAATATTTACTCCCATAATATTATTGACGGACTGACAGAACTGTCTTGATTTGTGGTTATTTTCCAACGTACTTGTTAATGAATTAAAGGCATGTGTCTGCCCTGCCAATTTTTCCTGTTCTTCTACCCTGAGCAACCATTCGTATATTGGCTCTTTAAATGGTCTGAACAGAGGAATTTCACCTTGTGCGTCTTACACTAGCACATGCTTGTTGATTTCTGTGTTATCAAGTAACATTTATCTCTGGACACTGGGGGCCTTTAGAGGAAAAAAGAACTTAAATGGAAGAATTAGACCTTGCATGAAATGAAGCCTCCCTCCCCCAAATAGCATTAATATATATATATATTTAAAAATGTAAAACAATGTATGATACAAATAGAGCTTTGTGATAAATTAGAACATTGCATCCTGAAAAGTCTACTTGCTATTTTTTTTTCTTGCATGACATCATATTTAAAAAGCTAAATTTCAGTAGCGACTTTTTTTGGTGATAAAAAATTCAATATTTTGTTCTTTTTTGTGGGTGTTCTGTTTGTTTGCAGTCAGATGAGTGAGCCTCATAGCGGTTTGACGCTCAAATGTGCCAAGTGTGGAGTAGTTTCAACAACAGCTTTGTCAGCCACCACCGCCAGTAATGCCATGTTAGTCCTAATCATTTACATCTTCTTGTTACAAATCTTATACAGTGCATGTGGAGGAAAAAAAACTACCGTGATGAAAAGTTATGATTACTAATACTGGACATAGTTAATTTAAAAAAGAAAAGAAATGGCAACCACAGTTTTTAATTCAATTGGAGTAACATTTAGAAAATAAAATATGAATCTTTATATAGCTATATTGTTGTCATTGACTTTCACGTTAACTAACAAGTTGCCATCCTTAAATTAGATTTATATAGGGATAAAGTTAGGGTTGCATTTGTCCACCAACAGTTCTACAATGCCATTGTTGCTGTCTTCTTTCCTCTCTGCCACTGTCTAGGGCATCCCTTTGGAGTTCCTGTGTTGTGTTGCCTCTTCTGGCGCTGACTTGGATGTCTGCAGTTCTGGCGATGACCGACAAGAGATCCATATTATTTCAGATACTCTTTGCTGTGTTTGATTCATTGCAGGGCTTCGTCATTGTCATGGTCCACTGCATTCTCCGAAGGGAGGTAAGAAACCACTTCAGGAGGGCATCTTTCATCCTTTTGCGTCCCCACTGCTATGAAATTTTCCAACAGTACAGGATGCTCAATCAAAATTCAGGCTGCAATCCTGAGGAGGGGCTGCTTCTGAGGAGGCATCTGTAGCACGTGGACAGAATAGAAGGTAGATTGGAATCTACTCGTCATTCTCAGGGTGTTTTGCAGTCTATTGGCAAGAGTTTCTGCCTCCCAGTAGTTTAGCAATAACACCTAAATTAGACTGCTTGAACAAAGACACCTTGTGGGGTGGTGGGAACCAGGTATGAATTTTTGTGTGTGAAAGGACTGAGTTTGATTCTGGTGATGAAAACAAATTCATATGCACAGAGGCTCTCTGACCCTTAACTCTAAGTGTACAGAAGCCCCAGAGCCACCATTTTGCATCTGGTTCTGTTTGGTGTAACTTGAGATTCTAGTAAACAAATGAAGTAGAATTGTCAAGCCTGAAGTTTGCCCAACCCTGATCTATAGGATTGTATTGTTGGTTGGGATAAAAAGCAAGACAACTGAATAGGGGGTTTTAAGTCAGGCAGGTGTGACAGCAAGCCAAGGAAAATGCCCACCCCCTGGTGTGTCATTACAAAGAGCAAGCAGACAGATTTAAAGTGACAGAGATGGATGGGGGGTAAACACAGATGAGGCCAGAGAAGGCTGAGGGCCAAAGCAGACATCACTTTAAATCCATATCTAGCAGCTCCATCGTGTTTTCATTTTTACTTTAGGGAAGCCTCAGAGCCTATCTACACCAAGCAGGATACAACACTTTGAAAACGTTTTGAAAACTGTATATGGAGTGTGTCCTGGGCCCCAACAGTTGTCACTACTGTTATAAACCGTTTTAAACCTCTTTAAACCATTTTAAAGCAGTAGTGTAGATAGGCTCTCAGGTAGTCCAATCCAGATTTTGACTACAGCATGAGGGGAGTTGAGATGCTTTTAAGTTCCGGATTGGAGTCCCTGCACCTACTCTAGACTAAAAATAAGGGGGAACATAGCTGCTAGATCTAAGCCCTACTCAGGCAAAACGCTTCAGTGTGCAATGAACACACAAGGAGAAGGAGCATTGTAGGCCCACCTCCATCCTTGCACTTTTCCACCACCCTGTATTGAACTGGAAAGCCTTCTGTATCCATGAGGGCTCGCCACATGATTCAGGATGTCGGAAAACCATGGTTTTTAATCATACAGAGTGCCTCCACAGACACAGGATGCTCTCCTCTTCAGACTGCCTCCCTCCTCAAGTACAATGTGACAGAAACATGCGAGGGTTTGGGGTGGGCTACTGCACTCCCTCTCCTCACTCATTGATTGTACAGCGAAAAAGAATGGTTGAATAGGGCTCTAAATTTAGAGTAATGTCTGTTTTGCACCTGATTAATTTCAGGTGCAAAATGTAGCACAAACAGAACCAAAATAGTGCCATAGATAAAACACTTTATTTTCTGTCTTAAAATAGTTCCAAAAACCTCTTCTGTAACTCTTACAGCTGTGGCCCTCTGGCATTTTAACCAGCAGTGAGAAACACAGTATCAGACTAGAATCTGTGGGTGCCTCTACAAGAGCGATTTAAAGCTCTTTCAAAGCACATTACCGATTTTACCTCCACATGAACGGAGCACAAATCGGGGGTTGAGGTGCTTTTTCTGTCCGATTATGCACATTATAGAATGCGCGTTAAATAGCGAGTTTTAATTTACCGCGGGAGTTAAAGTGCCTTATGACCATGTAAACAAGCGATTATCTGTATGTAAACACCTTTAAAACGTGTTTCATACAATCGGTAATGCGCTTCACCACCTCCCGTGTATAGGGATTAGGTGTAAAACCTATTCCTAGAAGATGCGCATAATCGGCCAACTGGGCGTCAAACCGAATTCTTGTAGAGGGGACCTGATACAGCATTTGGTACTCAAAAAGAGCTTCAAACTCCCACATAGCATGTGTCTGTAGAGCATTTTCAGAGCCACCAGAAATGTGGAATTCTGCTCATGGATCTGTCTTGGAAACATGGTTTTAACAAAGCCCATGTAGAGATTCACTTTAAAAAAGAGAGGGCCATATAAGTGAATGTGGTGAGGAAACAAACGAGCAATTTCAGTTTCTACTGAAGGTTTCTGCTGTGGACCATATCAACACCAAGGTGAAAGCCAACGTAGTAATATAATTGATCTGCCTTACGTGTGTCCATCCACACCACTAAATGTCGTCATGCAGTCCAGAACAATTTTCTGTTCTTGATTGGGTCTTCTTCAGGTGGTGTTCCATAGTTGAAATAACAGGGATGCTTCATGGTCTGAAGTTTATCACAGTGCTGATTTTTAGTTGTTGCATGGTAAACCCACAAACTGAAGACAAGTACTACCAGCCAAATCCTTGGGGAAACAAAACATACTTTAGCCACGGGCCACCCAACTGTGTTACATTTCTGGTGCTTTCAGAGAGAACAATTTCACTGCTCTGTAAAATAATCAATTCGTTCCAGTTGTAGCAGATAATAGATGAAAGATCTTACTGCAGTGGGTGAGCAGTGGAGTGATAGCAGTGATTCTAATGTACCAGTGCTTCCTCACCTGCTCAGGTTTTCCCTTTCACTACAAAGAAGGGGCAGTTTTGCACATGCAAGTCCATGCAGGCCTGGAGCTTTATTCACTTGAATAAAGTGAATCAGGAAGATGCCAGTAGTGGTGACAGAGAGAAGATGAGGCAACCAAACGGAATAGTTCTTAGAGTGTTGGACTGACTCGGGAAATCCAGTTTCTAGATTCCACTCAGCCATGGAGCTCACTGGGTGCTCTGGGCTCTCACTGACTTTCAGCTCCAGAGGGATGTTGTGGGGCGGGGGGGGGGGGGGATGGAGAGGAAGTGGACCATGTAAGCCACCTTGGGTTCCTTGCAAGAGGAAAAAGGTGGGATGCAAATGTAATAAGTAAATAAAAAAGTAGCAATGTTTTAGAGAATAAGGGATTTGAGGTCTTAGTATCACGTTTTCAATTAAAAAACAAACAGCTTTTGTTCACATATGTGCAGAAAATGTTGCCATATCAACCACTCCACAAATAATACTGATCAAACTAAGGTGTTCCCCACCACCACAATATAACTCATACATTGTGCAATTATAGAAATTTACTCTCTATTATGTGTGTTCAGGATTGCAGCTGGAATCTAGGGGGGGGGGGGGAATCCATCAAAAATCCAACACTGTTTATTTAGCTAATCCCAGAAAATGGCTTTTGTTGGCCCATCAATTTAGTTAAATTTTATCAACTGGTGTGTAATGCTGGGTTAACAGAGAATGATTTCAGCTTGTCACATTTACTGTTCATTCATGTGAAATATGGAATGTGTCTCGATATGCCAAAACTATAAATCAGAATGTCAAATTACTTGTCACAGATAATATCACATCTTAGAGTAAAAGCCATATCTGTTTTGCTCTACTCACACTATTGCAATGATATAAAATACGTAAAACATTAGAAACATCCTAAATGTGCAGAATAAACACTGTGTACATACCTTTTTTATTGAGCGAGGTTGCTACTTTTGAGAGGGTCAGCCACTGTAAATGACAAGCTGACCCTCTCAAAAGTAGCAACCTTGTAAATGTCAAAATCTGTGAGGGTGTTCATTCTTTGCCTTGTCTTTTTAACATTACTCTGTCCTAGAGTATTATGCAGGGGTCCCCAACCTTTTTGAATCCATACACATATTCGGGAATTTGAGACACTTCTGTGGCATCACCATAAAATGGCTCCCACTGAGGATTTAGTTAGTCACATAAAGGCCCTGTTCAGAAGACACCTTAAACCATGGTGGTTAAGGCTTTTTTTGTATCGCTATGGTTGAAGGTGTCTTCTGAACAGGGCCAATGGCTACCTTGGGGCCTGGCTAGTCAAACATGAGTTAAACTGGTGGCAGGAAGAAAGAAATAGTGAGGCTAGAGGCTGGGAGAGAGGGAGGGTGAAAGAGCAAATCGAATGGGTAAAGAAAGACCAAGGCTAGAGACTGGGAGGAAGAGAAACAATAAGGCAAAGAGGTGAGGAGAGAAATAGCAAAGCTAGTGGTTGGGAGGGGGGAGAACAGCAGGGCAAAGGGGTAGAGGGGAGAGAAAGAGCAAGGCTGAAGGCTGGGCCAGAGAAACAGTGAGTTAAGGAGGAGGGGGGAATAGTTAGGGTGACCATATGAAAAGGAGGACAGTATAGCTCCTGTATCTTTAACAGTTGTATTGAAAGGGGAATTTCAACAGGTGACATTTGTAGGCATGCAGCACCTGGTGAAATTCCCTCTTTTGTATCTGGTCACTCTAGTATAGTTCCTGCAACTTTAACTGTTGTGATGAAGAGGGAATTTCACCAAATGCTGCATGTCTACAAATGACATCTGCTGAAATTCCCCTTTCAATACAACTGTTAAAGATACGGGAGCCCTGTCCTCCTTTTCATATAGTCACCTTAGGAATAGTGAGGCTAGAGGCTGGGAGGGAGGGGGAAATAGCAAGGCAAAGAGGTGGGGGGGGGGGAAGTGCAAGGTTGGAGGCTAGAAATAGACAGAAAAAAGACTAACCTAACATTTTACAAGTTTTTTAAAAAATGTTTTTTGAAAGGGACAGGGAGTGGAGAGTAGGGATGTGCACACCCGAAAATATCGTATTTTATCATTATTGGAATTTCAGACCAAAAAAATCATTGTCTCTGATAATATCATAGGTTAATCGTATCGTCTTCACGATAATTATTGGAATTCTGATATTTAATTTGCAGCCGCATTGTGCCCTATAGAGCTGAATTTTTTAGAAAAAATACCTATAACTTCTGTATTTTCCAAGTTACAGGCTTGAAACTTGGTCACAGTGCTTATGGGGTATGCTTACGTATGTGTATGAAATTTGAGATCAATCCCTCCAACCCTCGATTTTATATGAATTTATTAAAGAACCTTTAAGTTGTGACAGGTCAAAAGTTGCACGATCTTTCAAAAATTCATATAAAATACAGGGGTGGAGGGATTGATCTGAAATTTGACACATATGTGTAGCAACGTGGCTAGACATGTGTATGAAATGTGAGATCGATCCCTCCAACCCTCAATTTTATATAATATTTTTAAAGATCCTGCAACTTTTTGACAGGTCTGAATGAATGCACGTGGCGAGCTGTCATTCTGACCTGTCAGAACTTAAACGATCTTTAATAAATTCATATAAAATAGAGGGTTGGAGGGATCGATCTCACATTTCATACACATACTTAGGCATTCCCCATAAGCACTGTGACCAAGTTTTAAAATACTGAAGTTATAGGTTTATTTATATGGCAGTCCGATAATCTGATATAATCGGGCAGTAAATTATCGGATCGAATATTTATCGGAGGTTTTTCTATCATATCGTTATCGTTAAATGCATGCACGATAAAGAGCATATCGTATCATCATCGTACATTTTAACGATACGATACATATCCCTAGTGGAGAGCTTTGTGGACACTGTTGGAGATCCCTGTGAGTGTATTGTGCCTGCCAGCACCTCACTGGGGACTCCTGTGTATTGCAGAGTATGTGGCTGTGTTCACAAGATTAAATAATGCTAATCCATAATTTGATGCTCTGTGCATGAGAAGAAAGGAACCTGCAAACTCATATGCAACCCCTAACCCTCTTATCATTTCATGTGATCAGGGGGAGGAATAAGCCAGAATTCTTTTAAACCTGGAATTGTGATTTAAAAGAAATTTTAGCCAAACAAGCCAACAACAAATCCTGGGTTGTTTTGCTGGCAAACAAACTATTTTAAAACTGCAATGCCTGGTTTGTATGTAACAACAAGCCAGGAATCTGCTAAGGTGGAACTGAATTCTGGTTTATCCTACCATCTAGGCACATGGAAGGAAGAAAGTGCACAATCCTGAGGCTTTCCTCAGGCTCTTTTCTGTGAGCGTGTGTGCAGCACTAAACCGTGGTATAGCATTATGCCCAAACACTGTGTGAAGAAAGAGAAAGGGACGGTATATGTGAACACAGCCTGCTCTGAACCTAATTTGAACCAAACAAGATTGGTGATAAAGGGAGGAGCTTTCATTTGTTTCCTCCTTGTTCTGTTTTCGTGATTATGAGGCTGCATTTCCCCCCCCCCCTTTAATCTGTGTTTAGCTTCTAAACCTACAGTCTCCCGCCCGCCCGCCACCAGATCTAAATTGCATGGACCTAAAGGGGGTGGGGAAAAGGAGGGAAGCACATGTGAGGAGAGAGGGCAAGTTAGAAGAGCTTTGAATTGGTTACTGTTGCTAAGGAAACCACTTCCTTAGTACCGGCACGTTCAGCACATCTGTCTCTCTTGCTCTGTCTGGCTCTAAGACAATCTTGCAGCTTCATGTCATGGGGGTGGAAATCAAGAAGACGCTTTAAATGAATATCCCATCAGCACTGAATCTGTGGCTGTGAGAAGAGCAGTAGGAACTGCATAGAGGAATTTAAAATGCACCTCATTCCATTTTTAATACTGTGCTCAGATAATGGAGATCATTCCACAGCAGGGTGGCCATTGTTTGCTTGCGCTTGGCACGTGGTATAGGCCAGCAAGCAAACAACAGTACCCAGAAGTACTCTCCTCCTCCCCTTATATAGCATTCCTTTAATTGAGCATCAGCTTTGCAGCTTGGAGGTGCTTCTGGGCTCATCACTCCAGTTGGATGCCCAGGAGGCAGCAGTGGCTATGAGTGCCTTTTGCCAACTTTGACTGGCTCCCTGCTCTGCAACCTTTCCGGAGAAGTAGGACTTGGCTACTCTTATCCATGCCTTAGCATAGGCTGACCATATGAAAAGGAGGACAGGGCTCATGTAACTTTAACAGTTTCAGAGAAAAGGGAATTTCAGCCGGCATCATTTGTATGTAATTAGTTCCTGGTGAAATCACCTCTTCATCACAACAATTAAAGTTGCAGATAGAGTGACCAGATACACAACAGGGCAGGGCCCTTGCAGCTTTAACTGTTGTAATGAAGAGGGAATTTCACCAGGTGCTGCAGGCATACAAATGACACCTGCTGAAATTCCCTTTTCTCTACAACTGTTAAAGTTACATGAGCCCTGTCCTCCTTTTCATCTGGTCAGCCTACCTTAGCAGCATGCAGATTTGACTGGCGTGATGTGCCCTGGGTGGGGCTGCTTTTGAAAAGCATTCTGAAACTTCCATTGGTTCAAAACTGGAGTGAGGTGCATGGAGTGTGTTACTCTGATACTGTACCAACTGTATTTGTTGCCAGGCCCAGTTCAAAGCACTGGGTGTTTTCTTTTGTTTTACCTTTAAGTGCATAAACAATTGATTTCTATATTCCATCTAAATACTTACGATCAACCTCAGGGGCCCTTCTTTGTGTCTCCTGTCTTTTAAGGTACAGAAGGTATAGGGTGACCATATTTGGGAAACCAAAAAGGAGGACACCCAGTGGGGGGAGGGGGAGAGCGTGCTTCCCATTAGCATAGTAAAGGTGACTGACATGCTTTCTAGAAGCCCTGGTAAGCACGCTTTCCCCTCCTCCACTGCTCTAATCAAGGCCTTTTCTATTGTGTCCAGGAATGACATGCTTTCCCCTTTAAGGCCTCAATTGGAGCAGTGGAAAGCATTCATTCTCTCGCACCACACTAATGGGGGCCTTAAAGAGGAAAGCATGTTATTCCCAGACATTATAGGAAATTACCCAGGATAGAACAAAATCCCAGACAAATCCAGGGAAATCCTATCAGTTGGTCACCCTAAGAAGGTAGGCACTCAAGATTGGGCTTTCTTAGTTGTGGCACCACAGCTGTGGAATACTCTTTTTTAAAAAAGGCTCTCAGGGCTCCATCTTTACTGGTCTTCCCACATGCTACAAAAAGGTGCCAGAGATGACTCATGTAGAGTCTGCTTCACTCCTCAGCAGCGAAACAGGAACAAGTCTCAACACCAGTATTGTGCTTTAGCTTTCTGCAAAAACATCTGGACTCTAGAGCAGCCTTCCCCAGTCTAGTCTCCTCCAGATGGTTTGAACTACAACTCCCATCATTCCTGATCATTGGCCATGCTGGATGAGGCTGATGTGAGCTGAAGGCCAAAACATCTGGAGGAGGCTTCATTAGGGAATTCTGCTCTAGAATCTCATTTTTTTTCCGCTCAGTCCTCAGTGCATGTTGAGACATATCTCTTCATCACAGATGGATCAGAGCTCAACCATCTGTTTTTTTAACCAATTAAGGCTACAATCCTATATCCACCTACCTGGGAGTAACTCCCACTGAATTCAATTGGGCTAACTTTTGAGTAGACATGTCTAGGAAGGCATGGTATTGCAGTTAAATTTGAATACATTTTCCAATTACCAGAACTTCAGTATAGGTGCTTTTTAGGAGATAATAAAGGATAAAGATATGCTCTTCAGTCTGAGCCCCTCCAATTATGGAGGAAGCAATATTTAATCTGCAATTAAATGCTTTTTTGATAAGATTTAATCCATGTGCAGTAAAATCTTATCTTTGGTCAGAAGTAAACTCCAATGATTCTAGGATTGAAGCCTAAAACTTGCAGCTCTCATGGGAGAATAACAGAAAATATGGACACTTGGTATATAAGATGTTATTGTTCACAATTCAGCTAAAGGATTTTTGAGAACAATGGGTTCAGATTTTTCTTGGCAGACGTTTTTCTTAATAGACTGCTAGAGTGCTATTGTGTTTGTCCGCTGTTAGTGTCGCTTCCGGCATTGCTGTGGTACCCAGAATTTGTTAAGCTACCAACCCAAGACCACTTTTATGGAAATAAACCTCCTGGATTTCTTCCCATTAATCTTCTAAGTGGTCTTAATCATAACATTCATTAAGCTTCTGCATTTAAGGCTGGCTGCAACTAAGAAGTGGTAAAATAGCAATTTGGGTGTTCTATACAAAACAAACAATGACTGTATACCTACATCCACTTACCTGGGAATAATACCCATTGAACTCAATGGGACATACTTCTGAGTAGACACATATGGGATTATGCTGCATACTACTATAATTGTGGTCCCATTTAATTATTTGCTTTGGTTTAGTCGACTGCACTGTAACATCACAAATAGCACCATAAATGTCACTCTGTACCAACTGAGAAAATCGAGATAAAGCAAGTAGAATTTAATCCTTTTGTCTATGACTATATTTCTTTACAGAAATATGCTAAGTGCTTAATATCTCCCATCAGGTTCAAGATGCATTTAGATGTCGTTTAAGAAACTGCCAAGACCCAATCAACGCAGATTCTTCAAGCTCATTTCCTAATGGACATGCTCAAATCATGGTTAGTTTTTACTCTATCCTTGACTGCTATTTTTGGGTGGTTCTCATGCACACATAAAGGGACACAAAATGATATCTCAAGTATGTCCAGGTTTAAAGAAAGAGAAAAGTCTATTTAATTACTTATATTTTAATTTTAACCTCTTGTGTATTATGAACATCTTCTCCTTCCCTGGATGGAATGAAAGTTTCTGAGAAAAGAACTCCCTTGGGTCATGTAGGGATATTATTATTATTATTATTATTAATAATAATAATAATAATAATAATAATACCACCTGACCATTAGTTTCAATAACAACAACACCTGACCATTAGTTACATAGTACATTTCAAGTTTTCAAAATGCTTTGCATATATTATCTCAGTAATTCATACCTCAGACCTTTATAGTAGGCCAATAAGACAGAGAAGACTGGCATCACTGAGATGTTCATGGCACTTCCAGGTTCAAATTGTTGGCCATTTTATTGCACTGCTGGTTACTTTTGTACCCATTTCTTAAAACTAGGAGTTACTTTGGCAGAATTTGCTTATACTTATTGTGAAGAGCCCATCTTCCCTCCAGAATGGGGCAGTCAGGAACCCTTACCCATTTGCTGCCACCAGCCCTTTCTGTAAGCCTAGAACTGGAGCAAGGGCAGCTCTAAGATCTGTGGGATTTACTGTGAGGAGGCCAAGTCCCCCAGTCACTGCTGGGTGAGTCCACCCTGTTTATCTTTTGCCTTCCTTTGGTCAGCTATGTAGCATGAACAAATCAACTGGCGCACAAGGGAATAATGCTTGGGTGCTCAAAGGGTGTCTTTACATGATGGTTTTCAGGTGCAATCGACATTCCTCAGGCATGGAATTTTCTGGGTGCTTTACATGATGCCATCATTGTATAGTTTCTTTCTCGCTGTTTCCCCTTGCCTAACTCGTCTTATTTCAAACTGGGGGAAATGCGGTGTTTTTCCTGCTCACGCCATCAGGCTGACTTTGCCAGCTCATGTATTGTTTCCATGTCATTTCATGTGGGTGGGGCTGAAGGGCGCGGTTATGCTGAGGAGGCTGTGACTGGGGTGCTGTTTCCGCCTCCCCCTTCCGGGCACCTCTGCCTCCGAGATTTGCAGTTGCGATGGCAGGTCTGCAAGTCAGCAGGCCAGCCATTGCTGAATAAGTGTTTCTCCATACATCAGCAGGATGGCTGAACAAGGATGGCTGAGAATGTTGAGCACATTGTTTCTCCTGCTGCTGCTGCTGCTCCTCCTGCACGCCAGGGTCATGGGGTTTCTTGGCACCGCCAAGGAACCCTCTATCTGCTTGACATTTGGAGGGGGACTGTGTTGTTTCCTCAGCCCCCAGGAAAGCCAGTACTTACTTGGGAGTAAGTCCCATTGAACACAATGGGACTTACTTCTGAGTAGACATAAGTTCACCCTGCAAGCCTCTAACCCTTGGCACACTTACTTGGGAATAAGCCCCATTGAACTTAAAGGGGTGCTCCTGGTGGGGTGGGATATCAGGTATGTCTCCCTTTGCTGCAGGAAGGCATTTTACCATCTTCTCCCTCAGAATTTGCCACTTTTCTTCCACTTGCTTTACCTCTGGGAGCACAAGTTTTCCCTCGCAACTGGGTATTGTTTTACAATGAGACTGGGTTGCTGGTTGCCCGTACTGGAAGGCTGTGTCCATCACAACAAGGTCACCACTAATCTGCTAGGGGGAGAGAAATAGGCGTTCCTATAAAGGTTTGGCTCGCAACAATGCCGCTGCTCAGGAGAGGTGCTGCCTCTCTGTGTAAATGGAAGAAATGGAAGGTTCCGGGATAAAACCAGCCAGTGTAAAGGGCCCATGACTGAGAGCATCATCACACAGAGGGAAGTTGCATTTGCTTACCTTCTCGCTGCTTCTCCTGCACACAGCAGGAGATAGCGGCAACTTCCGTCTTTAAAATAAATCGGACTTACTGGGGCATGGGGTTTTGTGTGGCACAAAGAAGGCTAGAAGGGGAGGGAGGCACATGGGAGGCAGACAATGTCATGAGAGGGACCCGCGAAACCCCATGAGCGCCCAGTAACAAGCGTGCAATAAAACGCTCTCTGAAAGAGGGAGCAGAAACAGTGATACAGTTCCGGGAAGAAACGGTCATGTGGAGAGAAGCCCAAAGTCTACAACCAATCCCCAAATTTTAAAGAGCTTTCCTAATTTTAAAGAGCTTTATTAAGATTAGGGATAATGGAGAAGAAAACAGTTAGGCAGCAATAAAAAGAAGAAAAGCTGTTTATTTCCTAAATAGATGATACTGGACAAAAAGCATGACAAATTGCATAGGGAATAAACAATGGTGTGGTTAGGCAGTTTTAGGCTTTGGATGTAATGATCTTACTGTGGGGCAGGGAGCGCTCTTTCAATGATAATGTGTTTTGTTTCAGTTCTAAATGTGGTAAGACAGCCCTGCTTCATGGCGGGGGGGGGGGGCTTCTTCTCATTCTGCTGAGGGGGGGGGCTGGACTTGTGCCCTGATGGCGCCACTGGAAATAAAACCCCTTTTTATCCCTGTAGTCTCAGGGAAGAGGTTGACAGTGGGGGCAGAATCCTCTAATCAGAAGTGGCAGGGAATGTTGATACATTCAGCGCAGTAGACCCAGAGTATTTAGAAAATGGGCTATTAACACTTTTGTAACCAAGGAAAATGGAAGTAAGAGATGTGAAATGAGAGATAGTTCTTCTTTACTCCCGATAGGCGTGGCCTATCAAATGGAAATTCCCGCCGGTATATCTCAAAGATGTTTGAGATGTGACAGGCCGCTTCTCTGAAATGGAGCACCTAGGTTATTGGACCAGACATGGTTCGTTTTTAAAATAACAAGCTCTTTAAACTCAAGCCTTCTCCATACTTATATCCTGCTTTTCCCATTAGCTCAGTGGGAAATTTCAGAATTGTGAAGTGTTGCAAGGGACTGCAAGAAACAAGTTTACAGTTCATCTTCTGCAGAGTCCTTTGAATAGCATGTGGTAGAAAGGAACTTGGTGAATCCCAGCAGCTTCCTTAGAATTCCACACGAATACTGGCCAAATTGTTTTAACCAAGCTTTGTGTAATAACCCAATTATTTGTGTAAATAATGCCTTGTACACATTGTGAGTCCACACGGAACAGTTGAAGCGCTTTGGAATAAGATCTTGTGAAGACAACAGCATGCCAATGAAGATCTTGCCAAATTGTTGGCTGTGAAATATGTATCTGTATATTTATGTCTACAGTGTTAAGACTGTGTGGAATACCTTATGTAGAAGGCATTTTTAATGTGGAAACATTTTGACCCAGCATCGATAGTGAGCTTGGAATCATATAGCTGATTCTTGTGGCTGTGTAAATACAGAATTACAGGAGAACGTCGTATTATCATATAAGTAAGGTTTTTCTTGTGGCACACTTAACAAAGCATGCCTCCTGCCGAGTTCTTTCACTTGTGCTATAAAAGCTCCCTTGGTTTTCCCCCTACATTTGAAGTAAATGGAGTCATCAATCCAATGGGTTATATTGAAGAAGTAAGGACTAAATGGAATAAAGGCACTGGTTAATTAACCAGTCAATTAACAGCTCAGTCTTGAGTTTGAATAAGCACCAGCACACATAGTAAGGAATTGGGCACCCTGAAGAGATTCTCCCAACATATTGGCTGTTCCATATCAGAGACCAGAGGCAATATAGTTGCTCCGATGGTTGAGGTTTCTTGCATGTTTACCTAATACTTCCCAAGGGAGCAACCACTGCTTTTAGCTATATGTGGAAACTCAAATAGGTGAGCAGAAGGGAGTTCTGTACAGTGCTTGTGCATTGCTACTGTTAAGCCAATCTTACATGAGTTTGTGGGGCTCATCTTGGCCTCTAAAGAATAGCCAAGTGACTGTGATTTAATTTTAGCTCTAATAGCATCATTACAGTGCCAACAACCCAGTAATCTTACAGATTTAGGATGCTGATTCTGAATATCATAGTTTTGGAATGTTTATATAGTGAAGTTTCTTATTAAGAAGACATTGCTACTGAGGTCGATGGTCTTTCTAAAGAATGCTTAAGAGCAGAGGTTAAATACAAAGTTTATTTTCCCAGTAGATTTAACACTGCACAGAAAGTATGAGGTACTTTGATAATAACAGTGACCCAGTTCTGGAACTTTTGTGCTTGTCTTTTCCATACCAGGTATTTAACAGCATATACTAAGTTTTTAATTGACCCCAGAACTATATTTAGGCCTGGCTGAGAGTTCAGTTGTTTTAAAATGTATACTGTTTTATATGTTGTCTGTTTTTATGCTTTTATGGTTTTAAATTTTGTATATCGATTTTTAATGTCCAAAGTTTTAATTTTTGTAAACCGCCCAGAGAGCTTTAGCTATAGGGCGGTATATAAATGTAAATAATAATAATAATAATAATAATAATAATAATAATAATAGCAATAATGCTAAAGGTTGCTCTTCATTCCAAAGTTATTGCTACCTCTTTTTTAAAATCCTATCTTATAATTTCGATGGTAAGAAAAGGAAGGATCCAATGGTGTGCTAGCACTGTTGATGTTGTGCTAGCAGAAACCAATGCTTGTGCAACGTCAATAGCACTTGGTAGCATGACAGGTTTCCCAGGAAACTCATCAGGCTAGCAAGCACTATTGACATTGTGCAAGGGTTGTTTTCTGCTAGCACAACATCAGTAGTACAAGTGGTAGCATACCATTGGGTCTTTCCCAAGCTATTCCCTGACAACAATTCCATAGACTTTAAAGTCCCCAAAACAAGCCCACTTGTAGGAAGAGGTAATTTAAGTCATAGTCCAATTAAGGCAAAAAACTCAGCCTCTATTAACTCCAGGAACAATAACACTGGGATTCAGTCTAAACTGCAAGACCTGGATTTAAACTCTTGCCTTCCACAGAAGTGGTAGTCTCGTCCACAGCCAGAGCAAGCCTGAATTCCTCAGATTTAACACAGTTCAGTTCACAGAACTCAACAAGGACAAATTAACTTAAATCCTCCAACTTTATTTTAATGAGGGGTCTGTCTATACATTTCAAAAAGCCCCACGGTGGCTGCGCTGTGGCACTGCATCAGTTATATGACATAGCAGCCACCAGGGGGCTTTCCCGCGAAGCTGTGTATTAAAAAAGTCGGGCACCATGGGCCTTTCTCTGTCTGACCTTGCTCCAGCATCGAGGCAGAGGCATTCCTGGGCGGATGGCAACCCCTGATTGGTCAGCAAGCAAAATGGCCACCAGAAAGCCACTGTTGCCTCCTCTATTGCCTGCCACCACCCTGCAGTGGTGAAAGCAGGGGATTCCCCAAAAGCAGTGGCACCGTCAAGGCAGCCTCTAGGTATGAATAAGATTCTGAACCAATTTTATGCCATCTCTTTTGTTTTAAGTTAGCAAGGCAGACCTGAGCAGACATTACTATAGCATAGGGCTTTATAGGAGAGACTTGTAGCTGCCACTCCCTACCTCTTTATCCTCTGTTCCTCTATAATATCTAATGCAAAGACATGCAGGGCATGGTATCATAGCACTGTGCTTCTCCCGGCCCGTTATCTCATTTCATGCCTTTGGCTCTCAAGGATGGGGCAGTGTGCTGTGCAATGATGTCATGTCACACATTGGCTGCATTTGGACAACACATTAGTCAATGGTGGGTTAAGTAGCCAACTCACAGTTGGTTATTTTGTGGGTACTCCCCACACAACATATTCCTACACAACTGTGGGTGGTTGGGGCTGGCGTTGAGTGGACTAATAGTCAACCCGGCATTTGACTGACACAGCCCCCGCCCCTCTCCCCACCCTCCCTCCTCCCTCAGTCCTCCCAGTTCTATCCCAGCAGCCTTTGCAAGTTGGACCAGTTGTAGCAGAGTGGCAGCTGCCACTTTGGTTGCTCTTGCCGCCTGACTCTATGGGCTTGTGTTTTAACCCACTCACCACACGCTATTAACACACTCACCCCTCCACACAACATTTTGAACAACTGGCTTCGAACTAAACAACTTGCAAGCCAGTTGTTTCTCTCAGTTGCTTATTTGGGCGGAATAGCATACCGTCAGTAGTTTGTGAGCGCCGTGTTACCCTCCACACAACACAATAAGCAACACAACTGACGATTGTTTCCCCCCCCAGTTGCTTAATGTGTTGTCCGAATGCAGCCATTGTTTGTATCAGACGATACGAGGAAGGAGAGCTGAGGCAGCACCTCTGTGTTCTATTCAACTTCTAGTCCAACCTTCAGTTGGTGACCGATAATGGTTATCTTATTTAACTTTCATTTCTTCATATTACAGACAGATTTTGAAAAAGATGTGGACATTGCCTGTCGATCAGGTAAGACTGCCAGACCACCATGTAAATGCACGTAAATGCAGAAAAATAAAATGCAAGTACTTTTGCCATGGGGACTAAAGCAGCAGATATACGTTCATGCGGGCCTTTGATATCAACAGCCATTTCACCAGTGTGGATGTATCAGCTTCTTAGCAGGATATAAATATTTGATATCAAGCCTAGACATGTTCCAAATGGATATGAGAAAATTGAACATGGTTATACAAGCAGAGGGTTCTGAAAACTCAGTTGCTAGAAATTTCCATGGATGTGGGAGGGGTGCATGAAATTAGCCATAGGGAAGCCTTCTTATACTGAGTCAGACCTTGGGTCCATCCAGGCCCCACTTAGAGATACTGGGGATTGAACCTAGGACCTCCTGAATAAAAAAAACAGGCACTCTACCACAGAGTAACAGCACTTTGCCCTGTGGTACAAGACAAAGAAACAGTCTTAGAAATCTCCAATCTCCTCATTAATCCTTATGTATAACAGGCTTGAGAAACAATTTTCCGTGAGCTAAAGAGAGCATCCCAGATAGTATGATTTAGAGCTTCTGGGTCTGCAAGAATGCACTGGATTGGCTGGATTGTATGCAACTAAACTATCATGGTGATTTAGCAAGAAGCTGCTTGTAATAGGAATAGTAGTTAAAACCTTGCCCATTTTCCTATCTACACACACGTACATAGACTCACATCTTTCTGAAGACACAGTCAATGCTATACCAAATATTTATACATTTGAATTAAGTGCAAATTGCCACCACTGAAGTCTAGTCTGCTGAATTTTAAACGGTTCGGGGTTCCTTTCTGTTTGTGCTAGCTAAAAAGGTTTGTGTTCAGCAGATTGCTTTGGCAACGAGTTAATAAAGCATAAGAAGGAGGGAATTGGCTCATTCCACAGGTTCTAATCCTGAGCCTTGTTGTGTCAAGAATTAAATAGTAGGGCCATGAATTGTTCCAATCAGTGAGCTAGTTTAACATTGCAAATTATACATTAACATTGGTTGTTCACCATTTTACATATTTAGAACTGCCTTGCCAGTTTGACTATAAGTATTCACAATAATGCCTATAATAATAGGCCCTGTGCCCTCCTTTTTTTTAGTAATTTAACAGTATTGTGATTTTTAGGTAAATTTTAAGACCATAAGCATCCAGATCAACTCTTTAATGATAGAGGAAATGTAGTATTCCTTTCCAAAGCATTCATGATTAGAAACTGGGGGGGGGGGGGGTACTTTGCAGTTTTAGAGCAGACACAATTAGACCTTGGTATGTAAAATAAATAAATAAATAAATAAAGGGTTTAAATTTGACCTTTTAAGTGAGAGATTTAATAGAAGGTGATTGGGTGAAGTGGCTTGACATGTGTGCTTGGAAGCAGCACAATGACCACTTCGCATTTTCTAAAATGGATTTTCTCCATTTCTATTAAGCATTACATTGTAAGGAGGGTTGAAATGGCCTAGCCTCCTTCATACATATCTTTGCCTCAGGGCAAATAGTGCTGGTCTAATTGAAACTGGAAAGGCAATCACATATGTCTTGATATAGAAGTTTGTCTCCATGTATAGTGAAACATGTCTTTACATCTGGGCCTCTAGTAACTTCAGCTATCCAAAAGAAAGAACAGATCCTAGAACAAACTAACCCTTTGGGATTTCTCTTCCTCTCACAACATAACCCCAAATGATCATACTTTTCCTTGATGTACACTGGCATTCTTATATTGCTTAGAGCTTCCTTCCCCAACTTGGTGTCCTACAGATGTTTTGGAGTACAATTTGCCTTAGTCCCAGCCAGCATGGCCATTGGGCATGGATGATGGGAGGAGGGGCCTTAGCTCAGTGTGATAGACCACATGCTTTGCATGCAAGAAGTCCCAGGTTTGATCCCCAGCTTCTCCAGATACGGCAAGGAAAGAATCCTGCCTGAAACCCTGGAGAGCCTTTGCTGTGAGTCAGTGTTGAAAATACTGGGCTAGACAGACCAATGGTCTGACTCAGTATAAGGCAGCTTCCTATGTTCCCATGGGCTGTAATTCAAAATATCTAGAGGGCACCAGATTGGGGAAGGATGGCTTAAAGCTTGTCCCACATAAGTGGGGATGAAAGTATTCTTGCCTCCAAAGCTTTTAAAAACATGTGTTTTTCCTCTCTTATTCACAGTTCTCCATAAGGACATTGGGCCATGCAGAGCAGCTACAATAACAGGAACACTTTCAAGAATCTCCCTGAATGATGATGAAGAGGAGAAACCTGTCAACCCAGAAGGAATGAGCTACTCGACATTGCCTGGGAATATAATTTCTAAAGTTATCATTCAGCAGTCTGGAGGCATGCATATGCCCATGAGCATGAGTGAGCTGGCCAATCAGTGTCTGAAAAAAGACAACACGGAGTTGCGGCGGACTGTGTATTTATGTACTGACGACAACCTGAGAGGTGCCGATATGGACATAGTCCACCCTCAGGACCGAATGATGGAAAGTGACTATATTGTCATGCCCAGAGGCTCAGTGAACACACAGGCTTCTCTGAAGGATGACAGCAAGTTGAATCTAGGCATGGAGACTTTGCCTCATGAAAGGCTTTTGCACTACAAAGTTAATCCTGAGTTTAGTATGAACCCCAATGTCATGGACCAGTTCAGTATGAATTTAGATCAACATATCCCTACCCAGGAACACATGCAGAACTTGTCTTTTGAACCCCGCACAGCAGTAAAGAACTTCATGGCTTCAGAGATGGATGATAGCACAGGACTAGCAAGAAGTGAAACTGGATCGACCATATCAATGAGTTCTTTGGAGGTCAGTGGTATAGCAACTAAGTGCATGCATCATGTTGTTCTAGGTGTGTTGAATACAGAGACTCATGGTCCTTTGATCCCCAAAGACAGAGGCAGCAGCATGCTCGCTGATTCCTCGTGGTATGCTGCTGGCCAATATGGGTGAAAACTACCACCACACAAATGGGATTAGTCATCCTCCCAATAGGGCACTGAACTGGTGAAACAGTCCTACAAAATCAACCACATCTACATTATCAGTCGATTATACAAATTCATGGAAGATAAGTTCATCATTGGCTATATGACATCACCAAGTTCAGGGGCAGTATGCCTCTCAACCGGCAGGTGCTGGTGAGCAGCAGCAGAAAAGGGCTACTGCCCTCATGTCCTGTGTGTGGACTTCCCAGATGAATCTGATTGGCCACTGTGGGGAGCAGGATGATGGATTAGATACTAGGCCTTTGGTGTGCTCCAGCAGGACTCTTCGTATATCTCTAGGATTCACACACCAGTGGCATAAGCTTGTGCTGTGGGGAAGTGGCTTCTATACTGCTTGGGTACCTGTGAAAATGGACCTTATTATTACTCATTGAGAGGTGCATTTAGTGATGTAATTAGGATGCATTTAATTGTCTTCAGCTGCACAATGCCATGTCTATGCCTCTCTCGTAATACTGAAAATGGGGAAAACTAGGAAAGAGCCCATCATGTTTTAGAAGGCAATTTGGTTTAACACTGTTGGGACTTTAACATTCCATGTGTCAGTGGCTTCCTCTTGTGCATTTAGTTGCCTCTGAATAATACAAGGTTCTTTGCTGAAAAGGTTTCACACACCCCACCACCCCCAAAATCCCTTTCTACAAGATGAGAGTTCAATCCATGGACTTCAGTTGAAATACATGAATTTCCTCTTTCCTTTTGTTGTTTTCCATGGGCCTGCAGACAGCTAGAGTTTGATTTCTCTCTACTTGGAGTTTAACTATGCATTAAGCACAATTGTTCATATTAAATGTTCAGTGTTGATGCTTTTTTTTTTAAAGCAGCTTTTGAACAGGTCATTGGAAATAGAGATGTGGTAGGGGGAGAGGGGACTTACCCTTTCCCAAAACACAGGTATATAACTGGCAGAGTGCGATACTTAAATGCTTACTCCAGACATGCATCTTTGGATAAGAAATCTATTTCCATGTACAAAGAGTTAGTGTTTCAGGAACAACCAGTGACTGGAGGAAATTAGACTGGGTGCAAGGTGAATCTCTTCCCTCTGTGACCCCTGGATCTATTCATGTCGGAGGACAGGCTGCTCCTAGTCTAGTAAAGTTGGCCCAGAAACTACCACCATTTATAGCATGGGTAACTCTATGCATAAGTATAACTTCAGGGTCTTTGCTCTGGATCAACCCCATAGAGTTCCCAAAAGGGAAAACAGAGCTGAAACTCCGGGACTTAACCCAGAAAAAGAGTTTTTATTAAAAAGCAATAAATAGATACAATCACAGTCAAGTTACGAAAGCCTCTCCCAGAGGGGAGGGAGGAAAATTGGAGGGGGCTGCAGCAAGCTGAAGGATGTGTGGCAGTATCCAGCATCCAGGCAGAGAGAGAGAGAGAGAGAGAGAGAGAGAGAGGAAAGGCAAGAATGAAAAGGAGGAGGGGAAATGAGGGAAAGAGGGTGAGAGATTTCAACCATTGTCATGCCTACTGAGATGTACAAATGTTGGGCAAGAGGATCCCGAGTAGCAGGATGAATCCAAAGACAGGGGGAGCATGTATTCTCAGGTCACAGTAATGTTAAAATCAGGGAGGATTGTGAGAAGTAGGGTGTAAGGGTGAAAACTAGGCTGGGGGCTTCCATGAGTGTCTGCCTTAAGCCTGGGGGGCTGCCCATATGGCGCCAGGTTGCGACCACAATAAACAAAACCCTGTGCTATCTGTGCTGTGAGGTGGAGGTGGCTAATCCTGATGCAGCAGGAGGGCGCAGGATTTCCGGTGGCCATGTGGCTCACCAGCCCTCCCTCTGTCCAAGCTTCTGGTGACCAATCAAAGGTCATCTTCCGCCCAGGAATGCCTCCGCATTGTCATTGGAGCAAGGTTAGATGGCGGAAGAGCCATGATTGCCATGCTTCATCCTAAAAAAGTTGGGGTAAGTCCCTGACTTTTTAAATGTGGAGCTTTGCAAGAAAGCCCCATGTTGGCTTTGAGATGATTGCTGCATTGTATAACCAACACAGTGCCACCACACGCCCAACGTGGGGCTTTCGGAGCGTATAGTCAGCCCCTTGATCTCAGAAAATCAACTCAGTCCAAAAGTAGTTAGAGCATAAGAAAAGAAAAACAACAAGATGTCTGCTGAACAGGGATTTCTGGGGAACAAAAGTGGTAGCGATGGCAAGTCTAAGTGGGTGTGTTTGGTTTGGGTGACCATATGTCAGGAAAAACCAGGATGTGTCAGGATTTTTGGTAACAAATCCGGGAAGGGGGGGGGATTATGAAATTTGAAGAAAAATCTGGATTTTTCCCATCCTCCCCTCACCCAAAGGGCAGCTCTACTTTATAGTAAATGGAAATTAAGAAAAATGCTTACAGCTCTGTAATTTTTAAGGATAAAGTGATGAAACTTGATACCATGATAGCCCTTAGGTAGAGCTTTAGCCATGCCAAATTTGAAGCAGATCCATTCATCCGTTGATTTTTAGGGATTTTTTAAAGTTTGAGGTTTTAAAATTAATTTTAAAAAAACCATCATTTTTAAAGATAAGGAGATGTAAGATCAGGAGATGAAACTCGGCATCATGATAGCTCTTTAGCCATGCCAAGTTTCAAGCAGATCTGTTCATCTGTTGATTTTTAGCACGTTTCAAAACAAAATTGAACTTTAAAAATAAAAAAGCCAGCCAGCTGGCCGGCAGCAAAACCTGTTAAGCAGCAGCTTGCAGTGGAGCTAGGATACAATCAGAAAAAAATATTTGAGGGAAGCGGAGAATGTATCACACAGAGTATAGCGACAAAGTACAGCAAAAGCTACAAAAGTAGGAGTGAGTGAAGTTAATTTCAGATACATTGGATGTTTCACTTGTCATTTCAGTGATGTTAACATTAAGATGTTATTTAGAACAGATTTGTCTTAATTGTGTGCTGTAAAATCTGTCATGTGACCATGGCTATGTTCAGGTGGGCACCCCCCCTTGTTGCTGGAGATGCTTCCTGGGGGTGGACATATTGGTGGGGACGCCCCCTCGGGGGCCGACCATAGGCTGATCATATGAAAAGGAGGACAGGGCTCATGTAACTTTAACAGTTGCAGAGAAAAGGGAATTTCAGCTGGCTTCATTTGTATGCAGTTAGTACCTGGTGAAATCACCTCTTCATCAAAGCAATTAAAGTTGCATGCACTATACTAGAGTGACCAGATACAAAAGAAGGCAGGGCCCCGGCAGCTTTAAGTGTTGTAATGAAGAGGGAATTTCACCAGGTACAAATTGCATACAAATGACGCTGGCTGAAATTCCCTTTTCTCTACAACTGTTAAAGTTACATGAGCCCTGTCCTCCTTTTCATATGGTCAGCCTAGCCGACCATGTTGTCCTCCTTTTTGGTTTCCCAAATATGGTCACTCTATGTTTGATGCTAGGCAGTGGCCAATGAGTGAGTGGCAGCCCATTGCTCTGACTGCATTAGAAAGTGGGGGATTGGGGGTTTTGTTTGTGTGTCCAAGTGTTCCATAGCTCAGGGTGCCTAGGGCTAGGATACTCTCTTTTCCATGACAATAGATGGTAGCAGCTAGGTCTAAGATCAAGCATCATCTTTGTAGGACCATTCTTGCCTCACAAAGGCAGCGGAAGAAAATCAGTAACTTTCAGGAGGTTCAAAGTCACACCACTTTCAGGGGGCTGCACTTTTTAATGAAATGGCCAACTTTGTTTTTCCTTTTCCCCCTTTTCCTTGTTAAAAAACTGCAATGATCTGTCTAGCTTTACTATGTCTTAGGCTTTAATTGGTTTCTTAAAATAAGTCATTTTGAAACAAGGGGGACTTCAAGTGGTCTTGTGAGATTCCAAGTTGATGACAATCGGCCTGGCTAGATTTCACTAACAGTCTGACTTCTGATCTCTGATACTTTACCATTTGTTTTCTTTTTGAGAAAAGTAACAATGCGGCATGAGTTGGTATAAAGGGAAAGAGTCATTTCATTGCCAAGTCAAACATATCTCCCTCTTTTGTCCACCAAATGTTCAAAACCATGTTTCAAATATTTCAATTGCACTGGTACTGGCTTATTCTATTCTCAAGCCATGGCTTTGCTCTACCTGTAAGGCCTGGTAGTCCCAGAAGTAATGAGGCACTTTAATCAACAAGCCAGGAGACAAAAAATACTTACATCTCAACTACCATATTTCTCAATTCTAAGATGCACTTTTTTCCCCATATTTACGTCTGTAAAAATGGAGTGCGTCTTAGAATTGATGGCATCTAAGAATCACCGGATTTCTCAAGCGCTGGAATGAGTTTGAAGATACACCCACCCGCCCACACACAGAGCTTTTACAAAGGGGCTCTGCATGCGCCCCCCCAGCAACTCGGCCTCCCACTCACCTCCATCGCCACCCTGGTCCTCGCCGCCAGCGTGGGATCGCAGCCTACTTCGTAGTAACACCACATTTCCAGACCTCCTCTGCCGCTGCTGCCACCACCACTGCCGAATCCCAAGAAGCAGTGAGAGAGCAAGAGCGGGGCAGGCGGGGGCAAGCAGAGGCAGTAGCGGGGCCCAGGAGAGGGAGGAGTGGCAGCGGCGACAGAGAGGAGGAGGAGGATGAAGAAACGACAAACGGGAAGGGGAGGGCAGGGCACGGAGAGCTAGGCGGAGGCAGTGGCTGCAAGGACCCGCATGCGCCCCCCCCCAGCGATTCGGCCTCCCCACTCAACTCCATTGCTGCCCCAGTCCGCGCCGCTGGCAGCAGCCTCCCCAGCCTGGAAACGTGACGTTACTACAAAGTAGGCCGCGATCCCGCACGCTGGTGGCAAGGACCAGGGCGACGATGGAGGTGAGTGGGGAGGCTGAGTCACTGGGGTGGGGGGGCATGTGGGTCCTTGCTGCCGCGGACGCTGCCTCCGCCCGGCTCTTCCTGCTTGTCGCTTCTTCCTCCTCCCCGCCACTGCCGCCATTCCTCCCTTGCCTGGGCCCCGCTACTGCCTCTGCCTGCCCCCGCCCGCCCCACTCTTGCTGTCTCACCCCTTCCTGGGATTCAGCAGTGGCGACAGCAGCAGTGGTAGAAAACGTCTGGAAGCGCGGCATTACTATGAAGTAGGCCGCGATCCCATGTGCTTAGGGTGTCCAGATGGCCTGGGGTTTCCCGGTCCTAACCGGGGTGGCGGGGGGTCACGCGGCGGTGGCAGCGAGCGGCGACGAGTGGCGGTAGACCCGGTGGCGGAGGAGCCCGGGAAGCAGCCGCCCCAGCAGGTAAGTGCCCCCCCTCGCGCCTCGCGCTCCTTACCTGCAGGGGCGTCCACTTCCTTCCGGAGCGCGAGGCACGAGGGGGGGGCACTTACCTGCTGGGGCGGCCGCTTCCCGGGCTCCGCCGCGCCGGGTCCTCCACCACCGCCAGGTCCTTCGCCGCCGCTGCCGGGCTCATGAGGCCAGAGGCCGCGCGGAAGAGGCGGGAGAGGGCTGATTACATCACTTCCAGATCTGACCCTCTCCCGTCTCTTTCGCGCGACCTCTGGCCTCACGATACTGGCAGCGGCGGCGAAGGACCTGACGGTGGTGGAGGAAGACCCGGTGGTGGCAGGGGACCTGGGGGCGGCGGCTGACCCGGCGGGGGCAGCAGCGGAGGATCTGGCACGGGCGGCAGAAGAAGAGAACTCGGTAGGTCCAAGCTGGTGTGTTTTGGGGGGGTGGCTTGGTGGGGGGGTTGTTTTGGGTGGGGGGGTGGCAGAGGGGGGGACCGGGATTTTGGTTTCCAAAATCTGGTCACCCTAGTGCTGACGGCGACGACCGAGGCGCGATGGAGGTGAGTGGGGAGGCTGAGTTGCTGGGGGGGCGTGTGCGGGTCCTCGCTGCCATGGCAGCTGCCTCCACCTGGCTCTCCGTGCTCTTCCCTTCCCTCCCCTCCACTTCCCGCTTGTCGCTTCTTCCTCCTCGCCACCACTGCCACTCCTCCCTCGCCTGGGCCCTTCTACCACCTCCGCCTGCCCCCAGTCGACCCGCTCTTGCTCTCTTACCCCTTCCTGGGATTCGGCGACGGCAGTGGCAGCAGCGGTAGAGGAAAAGGAGAAGTAGACACAGAGGAGGAGGAGGAGCAGCATTGAAGGATCTTTGCCTGGCCTACGAGCGTGTTTCGTCTCTACCGTATTTCTTCGATTCTAAGATGTACTTTTTTTCAAATATAAACATCTCTGAAAACGGGGTGCGTCTTAGAATCGATGCAAAGCTTTTTACCTATTGGTGGCCCTGAAATTAAGGTGCGTCTTAGATTCAATGGCGTCTTAGATTCGATGAAATGCTGTAGTTTGGCCCATTTTGTTTCATTGGGATAAAACGGCTTGGATCAACCAAATCATCTTGTGTGGGTTACGGACTGGTCCACCTCATCTGCAGAAAGGTTTCTTCTCAGTAGTCAGAATAGAGAATCGCTTCCATTAGGCAGAAGCTGCCATTGAACATATAATTGAACAGATGATGAGAAGATGCATTCCCAATGTTCATTCTGATCATAACCTCTGTTATCATGATAGCTTTCTGCATAATTTACATTGCCATTTTATCATCACTTCCATGTAATTAATTAGTCATGTCAGGAAAGGGCACTTGTGTGATTTGTGGCCTCTGCTCATCAATTTTAAAATCTGAAAATGCAATGCCAATGATTGCTGGATGCATAATAAAAGAGAGAAAAGATTGCCAAGGCAATTAAGGGAATTGTTTAACTAGGAAATTACTTACCAATCTACTATAATACAAATAGACCTTCTAGTTTCCATTTACTGTGGGGACTCCGATTAACTTCTGACTTTTCTGGGGACAGTTTATCTTCGGAATATTTCCCACTTTAACAGGCGGATAAATTTGTTTCAGTTTGGATTTTACCAGGCTTTATGCATTTCACACTTTCTGAACCAAACACAGACTCAGGAGCAATCTGCGGTTGATGTCCATACATTTCCTAGAGGCTGTCTTCACTGCACCGGGTTGGCGATGCTCCACCACCAAACCCTGTTCTATCATTGGTGCACAATGGTGGCAAGTTATCCTTACGAGGGGAAGCAGCATGGGCTTTCTGGCAGCAATTAGGCTTGCTGGGCCTGCCCCCTCCCCCTCCCATGGCTTCCAGCAACCAATAGGAGGTTGCATTCCACCCGGGAACACCCCTGGAGTGGCTCTGAGCAAGGACAGACTGGCGGAAGAGCCGGGATGACCTTCCTCTGGCTGAAAAAGTTGGGGTAAGTCTCTGACTTTTCAGCCACACATCTTCACCTCTTTGCCCCAGGGTGGTTTTGAATCTGTGGCTTCATCATCTAACCGATGCAGTGCAGATTCGAAGCCAGCCTGAGGCAAAGATGATGTCAAGACAACCCCCTTAGTTTGCAATATGATTTGCAGATCAAAGTGTTCAACTTCATGCATGCATTTGGAAAATTCTCATTAAAAATGTGTGCTTTTTAAAAAATGCCTATAAGTTTTAATCAGCGGGATAAGAATGTGTACATTTCAAAGATGCAGACGATTTATGCATTCATTTAGAAAACAAAGCTCACAATCTGATACAGGCTGGAGTTGGAATGAGCTTCGAGATGGAATTTGGAAACCTTTAGCAAGCTCTGGCTTTGCTGATTCTCACATCCCTACAAGCAGAACACTGATAAAATTGGAGCGATCAAATATTACTTCAAACATGAATTTGATGGGTTGTTAGCGGCTATTCTTTGATCTTGTACTTTTAGTGCAAGCATCAAATGGACCTTGCCAAATTAGACCTATTGCAGAAAATATACAGGCCTATTGCTATAACTGCACTCATATACAGAGTTTGGCGGTGGTGGCAGGAGGGCACTAATATGAGTCATTTAGAATTCATTTCGATCCTGTTCTAAAAAATGATCACTGCGCTGGATCCAAAGAACCATCAGCAGAAGGAAAATAGACATTAGTGCTGTCTTGCACAGACTTGTGTAAGTGTTAATGGAAGAGGATACCCACTACTATAATAAGTATGTCCCATAGCCATTGTCACGCTTCAGTTTTTGCAAGAGCTTGTGCAAGCAGCCGAATGTATCGGATTTAGTTTTATGTTTCATGCAGAGTTCTAATGCAGGGTGTAAAACAGCCTTTCTGTGAGTTGACGACACCTTCCAATCCAAGCCAGAGTTTTTAAAGATGTTGTATGAATAATTTCAATTGTATTTTGGCATAAGTAGGTGTCAGGAAAAATTTACGTAAGAACATAAGAAGAGCCATACTGGATCCCACAAGCAGGACATGGCGCAACAGCATCCTCCCACCCATATTCAGTATATAGGCTTACAGAACACACCAGCCATGAAGCTTATGCAAGAGCTTTGTTGTCTTCCTTAAGTAAGAACAGAACAGGAGATTCCTGAGTGCACTCAGATACAACTAAACCCACCTAGTGACTAAGGGAGAAATCCTATGCATGTTTAGACAGAAAAAAAAATGCCTACAACTCCCAGCATTCCCCAAGCTGGAACATTATTGAATTCTGTGTAGAAGAACATGTGCTACCTTCAGTATCTGAGGCAGTTTCCAAGCCCGATTCAAGGTGCTGTTTTTAACCTATAAAGCCTTAAACGATTTGAGACCACAATACCTGATGGAACGCCTTTCCCGACATGAACCTACCAGTACACTACACTCAACATCAAAGGTCCTCCTCCGGGTGCCTACTCCGAGGGAAGCTTGGAGGTCAGCAACAAGGGAGAGGGCCTTCTCTGTGGTGGCCACCCAATTATGGAATGATCTTCCCAATGAGGCCCACCTGGCGCCAACACTGTTATCTTTTCGGCGCCAGGTCAAAACTTTTCTTTTCTCCTAGGCATTTTAACAGCTTAAGTTGAGGTTTTAACTGACTTTGTGGCCAGGCTTAAAAAGTTTAAAATGTTTTAAATATCAGCTGTTTTATGTTTTATGGTTTTAAATTTTGCATATTGACTTTTTAATGTTTAATCTTTTAATTTTTGTAAACCGCCCAGAGAGCTTTGGCTATGGGGCAGTATTTAAATGTTAATAATAATAATAATAATAATAATAATAATAATATGCACCAGTTGCTAGGGAACATGGGTGGGAGGGTGTTGTTGCACCATGTCCTGCTTTGTTGGTCCCTGTCCGACAGTTGGTTGGCCACTGTGTGAACAGAGTGCTGGACTAGATGGACCCTCTGTCTGATCCAGCATGGCACTTCTTATGTTCTTAACACCATTTGTTCATTACAAATTTGTATTTTCAGGTACACTAAACTTTTAAAATAAGCTATCCACAATTTTTAATTTTATTTTAGGGTGCAGTCCTAAGCATGTTTAGAAAGAAAAAAAGTCCTACAGCTCGTAGCATTCCCTAGCCAGCATTGCTAGCTGGAGAATGCCAGGAGTTGTAGCACTACTTTCTGTCTAAACATGCATGGGGCTGCACCCTAAACAATATAATGACATGGCAGGTTTCACACCGATTTCAAGAGAACCAGGAGTTCAGCCATATATAAATGAACAAGTAAGTGCTTTAAAAAACAAACAAACAAACAAAGTTTGCATGCAAAGGGGAGGCAGAAAAGGTTGCAGTACTGGGGAGGCAGTAAAACCCTGATGTATGAACAGAGCTTTGCTTGCACAACTCTGGACCCCAAAGTATTGCATTGACAAGCACTATTACAGTACATTGGCATTTTTAAAATATCTGAAATGTTAGACATTTATATTAACCCACCATCAATAAAAACTTTGACTGTACCAAATGCACCTCTAGCAAGCCATACAGATAAAATACTTGGTGGAAGTTACTAAGAATGACGCCATCTACAAGTTTAAAAAAATAATCAAGACTATATTTAGACCACTAATTTTCCAATAAGACAATATAAGTAGTATCCTATACTGCCACTGTGCTCCTGTTGTTTCTTTTGAGCCAGTGGAAGTGACTGTTTGCACAGTGGGGATTTTGCAGTTCTAAAAGGAATCCCAAAAAATATTATTATTATTTATTATTATTATTTATTGCATTTATATACCGCCCCATAGCCAAAGCTCTCTGTAAATGCTCATTTCCAGATCATGGCAGGTCATCCATGCTCTCTTCTGAACTTCACTGACCTGTCTCATTCCAGAAACTCACATTTCTGCCCATTTTGGTTTTATGGTTTTGTAGAACCATAACATTCCCATTGACAAAGCAGTTGCTCCCGCTGGAGGATGGCCATAATAGGATACTGCCCTATAGTTGCACATATGTAAGGCATTGTAGTAAATAATGATCCATGACGTCAAGGACAAAACTTCCACAAATAGTATGTGGGATCTAACTGATCCCACTGTTTTTAAAACCTAAAGAAAATGAACATAGGAACATAAGAAGTGCCATGCTGGATCAGACAGAGGGTCCATCTAGTCCAGTACTCTGTTCACACAGTGGCCAACCAGCTATCGACCAGGGACCACAAAGCAGGACATGGTGCAACAGCACCCTCCCACTCATGTTCCCCAGCAACTGGTGCACACGGGCCGCCACTATATGCTTCCCTCCATAAGGAGAATTTACCATTTATTCCTACTCTCTGCTTTCTGTTCTTTAACCAGTTACTGATCCTCTTCCTCTTATTCCATGACTGCTAAGTTTGTTCAGGAGCCTTTTGGAAGTCCAAGTAAACAATGTCCACAGGCTCTCCCCTGTCTACATGTTTGTTAACACTCTCCAAAAATTCTAGAAGATTAGTGAGACAGGACTTGCCTTTGGAGAAGCCATGTTGATTCTTCTTCAGCAGGAAATGCCCTTCTATATGCTGACTATTTTTGTCTTTAATAATGCTTTCAACCAATTTAGCAGGAACAGATGTCAAGCTAACTGGCCTGTAATTTCCCAGATCCCCCCTGGATCCCCTTTTAAAAATTGGTGTAACATTGGCCATCTTCTAGTCCTCTGGTACAGAGGCTGAGCTTAGGAACATGTTGCATATTTTTGTTGGAATTTCATATTTGATTGTTCAACTTCAAAACAATGTAGGCATTTAAACATGCAATGTCTTCTATATTTGAAAAAAATACAACATTGCCCACCATTGGTTTTTTTTTAATATTTACTGTAAGCTGTTATAGTGGTGGCACCAGGGGGGTGGGGGGAAGTACCCCCCCAAACAAGGAGCTTGCCTCCCCAGTTGCCACCCCAGTGGCTGCAGACAAAGCCAGCCCCACCATTAGGCATGAGGAATTGCCCACATGAGGCGGCAGAGCAGGAAAAGCTGAAAATCAAGCTGCTCTCCACACCCTGCCCCTGCCCAGGAGGGCCCATGGCTTCTTTCTTGCTAGAGCCACTGCTGCCGCCACCTGCTCACTCTCTCGCTCACTCACTCAGTCAGCCGCTGCCTCCTACAAGCTGCTCTGCCTGACCTCTTGCGATAGTTGCTGCAGGAGGCGGGAGCAGCAGCTGTGCAGTGGGGAGGAAGGAACACATGGAGGAGTGCGGGCAGCAGAGCGGCTGCCAAGAAGAACGGTAGGCTGGGCGGCTGGGTGGGGAGCGGGACTGTTCCTGTTGCTTCAACTTATCCCCAGGTTCTCTTCCCTCATCAGGAGCTGCAGATTGGGGCCATCTCCCCTCCTGAGCTGCTGCCATCCTCCTAAATAGCACTGCAGATACTGTGCAGTTTGGCAGAAAGAGAGAGATGCGGTGTGTCTGTTCTCTCCTCATCCCATCCCCCAAACTGAACTCCAGCAGGATCAAGAGAGAAAAGAAAGGTGGGAGGGAGAGAGAGAGAGAGAGAGAGAGGACCTGGCTAAGGAGGATTCAGGCAGGGATAAAGAGGGAAGGAAGATTCAGCAGCACTTTTTTTCAGAATGCTTGCTAAAATGATTCCTAACTTCCCTCGATTATTTTAGGGTGTCCAACCCCCTTTTTTCAAGCAGCTGCGGCAGTACAATCCTAAGTATGGTCCCCTCTACAAGGATTCGCTTTTGCGCCTGGTTAGGCGATTATGCGCATAATCGCAGAAGCGCATTTACGCCTAATACCTCTGCACGAGAGGCGGCGAGAGACGGCGAAGCGCATTAAGGGATGACCAAAATGCGCTTTACAAGTAGTTAATGCGCATAAGCGCTTGTTCACATAGTCAAAATGCGCTTTAACGGACGGGGCAAAATAAAACTCGCTGTTTAACGCGCATTCAATAATGCGCATAATCGGAAGGATAGCGCGCCTCTACGCCCAATTTGCGCTCCGTTCTTGTAGAGGTAATTTTTTTAATGCGCCTTGAAAGAGCTTTAAATGCCTCTTGTAGAGGCATCCATGAGATCAATAGGACTTATTCTGAAGTAAATGTGTATAAGATTCAGCCTGAAAAAGAAAGGAAGTTGAAGTAAAGGCAGGAGAAAAGGAATTGTAGAACTAGAATAGCAAGATAACTGTGGGATGTTTAACCATATTTTAAGACAAGAATAAGTACAGTAATGATTATTAGTGCCCCTAAAATTATATATAGTTGTCTCTCCTACAGTCATGCATAACTCCATGTCAGTTCCAATGAAATAATCACAACACTGAACCAGCCAGGTTTTCATTGAGAAAGCTCTGTACCAGGTGACAGATACTTATTTTTAAATTTTAATTAAAATATATGTTATCCTTTCCTATTAAAAATGGCTAAATTCCTCCTGTTTTATGGGGCACACTTATTTTTTCTTAAACCTGTGATTATGTAACCCAAACTCACTCACTTACAGCCAATGACTCTTATTCTCCTGCTGCCTCCGTTTGCCTATGTGTGAAGTGGGTTTCCTGGTCTCCAATCTCCCTTTAATTTAAATCTTGGAGAAGTGAGTTTGGCTATAAATGCCTTTCTCTGTGTTGTGACATACCCTGGATAAAGTGTTTTTTTAATACACTTAAAAAAGCCTGCTCTCTGTTGGCTCTGGGAACTTAGTGTGCTGCAATTATGTAACCCAAACTCACTCTGTTTTACAGTCATTGACTCTTATTTGCCTGCTGTCTCAGTTTGCATGTGTGTGAAATGGGCTTCTTCCTTTCCCACATCCCTTTGCTTCAGTAAGTGGGCTCTGCCACAAACTTCTTTCTCTGTGTTATTTTGGAGAGGTTTCTGAGAGGGGGGGGGATCCCCTTGGCTCTCCCTCCAGTGAACCCACTTTCCGCCCCACTAATTAGGGTTAGGTAACTGAGGTTTGGGGTAGGGGCACTCATAACTGCATCACACTTAAAACCCCTAATGCCTAAACTTATTCTTGGCAGTTTTCCAAACTATACTCCGGCACCAGCAGCCAGAGCCAGATAGAACACTCTTGAAAGAATTAAACTGCTTATTCCATGGATCTCTTCCTTTTATTCTCAGGACAGTAGGCCAGGAAAAATGAGAGGGGGAGGAAAGAATTAATCTGTACCTTCTCCACATATTCCTTTTTTTCTCCACAGAGATTTAGGACAGGAATGAGGGGAGGGGTGAATTTACTCACAGTGCAAGCCTATGAATGTTTACTCATCAATTAATCCCACCATATTCAATGCCTCTTATTTCTTTTATTCCATATTACAAAGGCAATGGAATGCAAAAAAACCCAAAAAACAAAAAGCACCCAGCTTCATCAGGAGCTTCATCCTCAAAAGCTTCATCTTTTGGATCTTTAGACTACTACTTCACATGCATTGGGTTTCTTAGATGTACAGGACCCAGGTGTATCAGTTTGCTCGTTCCTTACACCTGGGTCCCCTCTACAAAATTTCGGTTTGACGCCTGGTTGGCGGATTATGCGCATCTTCTCTCAATCGCTTTTATGCCTAATCCCTATACACGGGAGGCAGTGAAGCACATTACCGGTTGAATGAAATGCACGTTAAAGTTGTTTCATGCGCAGCATTGCTTGTTTACATGGTCATAAGGCGCTTTAACTCCCGCCGCAAATTAAAACTCTCTATTTAACACGCATTCGATAATGTGCATAATCGGACAGAAAAAGCGCCTCAACCCCCAATTTGTGCTCTGTTCATGTGGAGGTAAAATCGGTAATGCGCTTTGAAAGAGCTTTAAATCGCTCTTGTAGAGGCACCCTAAGAGTCTACCTTCTTGGTTCTGCCTGCACTGGTTCAAAAGCAACTGTTTTCCAAAGAATATATATATATATATATATATATATATATATTATTTATTTCAGAATATATGGTTAGGATGGCAGGTTTAGTGTGAGATATACCATTATTTTTTCTTTCAGAGATCTTAATATGTGGGACACACCCTGCCCACCTAGAAATATGCTTTGCCCCTTCTGTGCCCCCCTGAATTTTTTTTTTCTGGTGCCACCACTGGCTGTTCAGGGAACATTTGGCTATGGGGCTATATGCAAATATCAAATAAATAAATAAATAAATAAATAAATACATTTGGAAGTGTATGTGCAGTCCACCTGGTCACAGACATCTATACCATCTTTAGTCTTTCTATAAGAATGGGCGATTTCAGACTTGGGTTTGTTGTCTGAGATCGCTTTATCTTTATACATTGAACAAAGAAGAACCACTGTCATTTCTCTGGTATATCACTGACAGGAGTAAAAAAAAACTCTTGGGGAAAAAAATTGCTGCTGTTTATACTTCCGGATTTGCAGCAGGGATTATTTGTTTGGTTTGTTTTCAGTATGCCAACCAGGGTCAGATTTTTGTTTTAGCAAATTCTCTGGCTAGCAGCAGAGTGGTGAAAAAAGTTATCAATTAATCTGCAACGCTGTAAATGTGGTGTTAGTTTATCAACCACTGTCTAGCCTAGATTCCAAATATATGCCAAGACAGTCAGGCTTAGAACTGTTAGGGCCTCCTGTTGCTGACTCCAAGAGTAGGGGCAGGTATCATCTCTGTGGCTGATGCAATGACAGAAAACTTCAGCAACGTGTTCCTTTCTATTAGCATTTTGTCTGTCTGTGCAGTTGGGAAATGTTGTGCTTGTGTGTCGACTGCTCAGGTAGTGTATACTACAGTTGCAAGGTCTGTGGGAATTATTACTGTTGTTACTGGTAAGTTAAGTTATGGTTACAAACTTATGGGAGGGAAACTGTGTTGGGTCCCCATTACAAGACTTCGGTTTGATGCCCGATTGCCCGATTATGCACATTTACGGAGAAGCGCGTTTACTCCTAATACCTATTCACGAGAAGCGGTGAAATGCATTACAGGCTATATGAAACGTGCTTTAAAGTTGTTTGCATGCAGAGAATCGCATGTTTACATGGCCATAAGGCGCTTTAACTCCCGCGGCAAATTAAAACTCGCTATTTAACGCGCATTTGAAAATGCGAATAATCAAAGATAAAAAGCGCCTCAACCCCCAATTTGCGCTCCGCTCTTGTAGAGGTAAAATTTGTAATGCGCCTTGAAAGAGCTTTAAATCGCTCCTGTAGAGGCACCCTTGGTTTGTTTTGTTCTTCTAAAATCTGAAACAGGAAAAGAGAGGAGGAGAAATGCCATTACTCCCTCCCTTCTACCCTGCCAGCACTAGACCAGCAGGGCTTTGCATTTTTCAGAGCCTTTGATATCAGAGTTTCCCTTCTAACCAGCAGTAAGACTGCCCTTCACTAAGGGCTTGTAAACCTATGAGGGTACCATTGACCCCGGTACCATTTGTATCATACTAATGGCAGGAGACAGGTTTGGAGCTAACCAACTGCAGACATGGCGAATTTGGGGGGGGGGGGGTCACTTTGACCTTTAAGACCTTATGCACATGGCTTTTCAGATGTCCCAGTCATTCCAAAAGGGGTAGAATTGACCCCCAAAGCCATGAGAGTAAAAACATTGATTGTTCATTCAATTGAAGAGATGGTCTCCTGACACGCCACGAAGCAATTCATACCTTATCATCGCTGAAGGCTACCTGGAACATAGAGTTGTGGAAGACTGACCCAAATGTTTTATGTTCTTCCCCACCCCCACCCCCAGCGATGTTAGAGTGTATTTGACACCATTTCTTAACAGAGGGTTAAAGCAACCTTTTCAGTTCAGAAACTGCGGTTAAATTATTTTAAATTTCTGAGACTCTGTTCAGACAACATGCTAAGCCATGATGGCTAAGCATTTTGAGTTAAACATCATGGCTTAGTGTGTCATTTGAATCATGACTCAGTATGTCGTGTGAACCATTCCTAACCATGGTGGATATACAGAACCATGGTGTAAATGCACTCACTAACCATTTGCTGCAAAAGGGCTAGCAGCCTAATCATGGTTTAGTGTGTTAACTGAACAAGCCCTGAGAGTGCAGCCCTACAGGATTGATGATCTTTAGATGGAGGACTCTGAGTTCAGAGCCTTCTGCCCATCCAAAGCCCTACCAGCAAGAGCCTGAGCCAGGCAGGGGAAGGTGGAACAATGGAGGTATTTTCACCTCCCATTCCACCTTAAAATTAATGTCCAGTTAGATGGGCTTACCTGGCTGTGGGTGGGACTGGCAACAGAGAGGCTTGTGGTTCTAGTAGATCCACATCTCTCCTCTCCCTTCTCCTCCCTCCCCACCATTACATACTCTTTCCTTCCTCCCCGACCCTTTTCCAAGGTTGCAACAATGGCCTCAGAAGAAGAGCCACTGCCATGGGGCTGAAAGGGCGTAGCTGTGATTATGGCCGGGTGGGTAGGTGATAATCCACACCATTCAATGGTCCCTGGTATACCCTCCCAGGAACCACAGGATTACTCTATGAGTCACTAAAAGCTAAAACCTTCACTCATGCCATCTCCACATATTACATGCCAACTGTTCATCACAGGTGCTTTTGCATGTCCAGCAGCAAATACAATGGCATAGTGCATAGCTGATGGGGAAAATGTATACATATGTTGAATACAGAAGGATTATGGGTTAACCTAGACACATACAGTTTGCCAATGTATACTGTTTTGCCAACAATTCAGAGCTCCTTCAGAAGGGGGAGGGGGGATCACATTTCCCTACTATGGCTCTGCTTCCTGCTTCTCTTCTGCATTTGCAACAAGCTGAAATTACACGAGGAAGAGAGCAGTGGCCACATGGGCCATACAGTTCAATTGGAACAGCGTCCTCTAGTGGGCATTATATAGCAGAACTTCACCTGCACACAGCAGGAAATCCTGACAAATACTGACTAATTTCAGGAAAGTTGGGTTTTCTGTGGCTTAATTTCTGACGCTAAAACCGGGAAATGGAGCAGGAGATGTGCAGGAAGCTGACATCATCGTCAAAATGACCCGCAAACATTCGTGAAAGCCTGTCACAAGCGTGCTCTAAAACGTATGTTTAAAGAAGTTCTCATTCAAATGCTGAATTTATCAGCCGTGTTTAAAAATATACACCTGTGTGTAATTCTTTAAAAACTGATAAGTGTGTTAAAGTGATATTCACACAGGCAAGTGATTGTTTTCAAACACCTAGTCCCAATGTGGACACATCTATTAATACCAGCCAAATATTGAGTCCGTCACAGAAGGAAAAAAGCAGTAGTTGAGAGTTTTACACTTGACGGACATGTCTAGGAGTGTCTATATAGTCAAGCACAAGTTATGTGATGGTGAGAACAAGGAAGTAGTTTGCAGTTCCATTGGACATATGCAAATTAGTCTGTATTTCAGGAGTAGTGTGTAGGCTGACCATATGAAAAGGAGGACAGGGCTCATATAACTTTAACAGTTGTAGAGAAAAGGGAATTTCAGCCAGTGTCATTTGTATGCAATTAGTTCCTGGTGAAATTCCCTCTTCATCACAACAGTTAAAGTTGCAGGGGCCCTGCCTTCTTTTGGATATGGTCACTCTAGTATAGTGCCTGCAACTTTAACTGTTGTGATGACGAGGGAATTTCACCAGGAATTAATTGCATACAATTGACACCAGCTGAAATTCCCTTTTATCTACAACTGTTAAAGTTACATGAGCCCTGTCCTCCTTTTCATATGGTCAGCCTAGTAGTGTGTAATACAAACAGCATACTGCATTACCCCGTAAACCATAATGCACCTGAGATCTTAGGAAGTCCTTCTGGCGTGCCATCACAACTCCGGCATTCATTTGTTTTTCACGAATACGCTCTCATCTGGCCATTTTCTGTCTTGACAGATTGAAGTGGGTTCAACTTCCTCAGCTTCAAAAGAAATCACTTGGAGTGCACTACTTCCGTTCAAAGTGTTCAGTTTTCTTGACAAAATCATTTTGCATCCTTTTGAACTCGGTTGTGCTTTGAAAGAGTGCGTCCAGACAACTGTTCTCATTTAAAGCAAATTACTTTGAAAGAAAGCAGTGACTTCCCAGGTGTTTTGATTAATAGATGAAGGGATAGTGAAAGTGTCTGGGAGAAGGTGTAGACCTTCGCAAGACACCTCCAAATTAAGCACATCACTTTCTTCTAATGATGTGGGGAAATGCACCCAAAAAGAAAGAAAGAGAGAGAGAGAGAGAGAGAAAGAAAGAAAGAAAGAAAGAAAGAAAGAAAGAACATATCTTCCCTCTCAGCTTTGTATCACACAGACGTCCTCAGGGAGAAGGAATAGCTTATTCAAAAAGTGTGGCGTGAACAAACTCCCAAGCAAAATTCTGTGATACTAAGAATGTGATCAAGCACATATGTGCCATTAAAATCAATAGGATTTACCAAAGAGGTTTAGTATTGAGATGAGAAAAAGTAAAATCAGGTCAAACTTTTCTTAAGAAGCAGGGTCCAGTTCATACGGTGGTTCTTGGTGGTGATGAGCGGCTGAAGTGGAGGCGCAGCTTGTGCCCCTCCCACCTGCCACACAGATAGAGGCAAGTATGAATTAGACCCTTCACAAGAACAGCTGATCATGCAAGAGTGCATTTGACTCTCCCCAACCCCATCGCCCCAACAAGCCAGCAAAGATCTTGAGAACTGGACCACTGTGCAGTCAGGCCCACGCAGCGGGCCCACTTCACACATGACTAGGGTGGCCAGTAATGCATTGCCGAAAAAAGATGAAATGCATCACAAAAAAGGGGGGGGGACAAAAGAGGGTGCCAATGTGAATAACGTTTCCATATGAAATTTATATGTGTAAGTACAAATGTAGAAATAATAACTACAGTTTCAACAGAAATACAGTACATCTCATCATCATGGAGAAGACTGACTGGGTGGCCTGGGTGCCTGCTCAGTCTTCTGTCCAGGTGCTCACTGTTGATGGGGCAGCTTCAGGGCCGCCTGCTCACCCATTTTATGGTGCTGTGACTTTAGGCCAGACGTGGACTGGACACTGTCCTCTGCCAGCAAAATGGAGGGCAGTCCTCTGAATAGTAAGGCATCTGCCCAGTCTACACATGACCTGTGCCACTCCTTTATCATGCTGTTTCAGCACAGCTCCCAGCTGAATGTATAAATCAGGGCCAAATATTCTTCAGCTTTACAGTGCCAATATAATACCTGTTTCATTTTATGGAAAAAATTCAGAACCATAGAGTGAAATCAGACAGCCCCAGTAATAGTAAACAGATAAAGTTTGGAAAATCAAAACCATTGTTCACATCCTGCAAGAGAACATGTAGCTCATTCTGTCGATTAACGATGTGATGTCCCAATGCAGTACAGCATCAGAATATGGGGGCATTCTGCCTCAAATCAGACCTGCTAACTTCTGAAAGAACAAAGTTGCTTACAGGGAGGAGATAGATACATTTCTGTGGAAGTGAGGAAGTGGGTGGCGGGAGCTTTAGAGGAGCAAGAATCTGGAAGAAAATGCAGAGCTGGGTATATGAAGATCTGTTAAGATAGGCTGACTATATGAAAAGGAGGACAGGGCTCATGTAACTTTAACAGTTGTAGAGAAAAGGGGATTTCAGCCAGTGTCATTTGTATGCAATTAGTTGCTGGTGAAATTCCTTCTTCATCACCACAGTTAAAGTTGCAGAGCCCTGCCTTCTTTTGTATATGGTCACTCTAGTATAGTGCCTGCAACTTTAACTGTGGTGATGAAGAAGGAATTTCACCAGGGACTAATTGCTTACAAATGACACTGGCTGAAATTCCCTTTTCTCTACAACTGTTAAAGTTACATGAGCCATGTCCTCCTTTTCAAATGGTCAGCCTAGCTAAGACCAGATAATTATGGTAGCTGTGAGGAGAACTTCAGGGAACCATTCTTAAGTTATTTAATGACAACAAGATTCTATTATTCAGTATAATCACAATCTGATTTAAATAATTTTGAGTCATTTACTTATTCTGAACCATCATTGCTTCCACATTAGAGACAACCAGCACTACTGACGATTCACAATTAGCCAAAAGTCTAATTGTGATAGTCGTTCCATCCAGCACTCAGTATGGTTCCATTTTATCAACAACGCCCTTCCTCAGAGCCAAAATCCTTCTATAAGTTTTACTCATAAGTCAGTCCCATTGAGCAAATATCTTTTCCAATGTTAAGTACAAGCTTCCTGCTTATAGTTTCAAACTGTTTTTATCATTTTCTGTTGGGTGTGACTGAGGGATTGCTGATGAATAGATTATTAATTGTGCCTTGAATAGCTTCTCTTAATTGCTTCTTAACATCAGTCCCTGTTCCTATTGGCAGTGGGGTGGCTTTAAGTACTGATTTCTCTCCATTGTTATTTTTTCCATTCTCATTTTTATATAGAAAAATAGGAGGGAGCAATGAAAGGGGATGAAGCTGCGAACAAGAAGCATCTGATTAAAACCACAGTAGTCTGAATAGGTCTGGATAGTTTGGTTCTTCAATTGAATTTTATCGCACATATACACAAACTCTGCTACAAATCATGTCTGAGTCTGATGAAATGCAAAACAACAACACAGAAGACACTGGATCACAGTGACTTGTCAATGCTATCATCAGATTCTCCATGAAAAGTGAATGAACCAATGATGGCAAGTCAAGAGAAAAGGGCTAGTGTGGAATAAACCAGTATAGAGGTTATAAGGAAAATCCGAAATTTGATTAATTCTGACACATCTATGTAACTATTTCACTTGAATATTGTGTAAATGTCCAAAAATGGATTTTCTGACTACCAACATTCACCAACTTCAGACATTCACAGTGAAATAGGGGCTATCTTGCCATCTTTGCCCTGGGGTGGCTCTGAATTCGTGCTACATTGGTTATATGATGCAGCCACAGATTTGAAACCACCCTGAGGCAAAGGCCGTTATCATACGCATGGTTTTAAGCGCACTCACTGCGACTTTGATCCACTTCTTCAGTGCAGGACTCACATGACGTCGTCCCCCTCGTGCTGTTCTCGCGCCTTGAGTGCTCCGTTTTTAGTTTCTGTTTCGATTTAACCCTGAATGGGCAAAGTCCATTTCAGGCAAGTTCAGGCAAGTTCAACAGGCTGAGCTGAGGTATCCGAGCAAAACCAATCATGTGTGATTCAAAACGTTAGATTCGCATAGGAAACGGAGGGGGAACCCGCAGAAGCAATCCGGGGGGGGGGGGGATGGTACATGTGATAAAGGCCAAAGAGACAAAGATCCATGGACTTATCCCAACTTTTCCAGCCAGAGCAAGGTCAGCCTGGCTCTTCCATCGGTCTGTCCTCGCTCAGCATTCCCGGGCAGAAGGCGACCTCCTATTGATTGCCGGAAGCCATGGGAGGGGGAGGGTCCGGAAAGTCTAACGGCCACCGGAAAGCCCACGCTGCCTCCCTTCGTAAGGACAACTTGCCACCACCGAGCACCAGCGATAGCATGGGGTTTGGCCAGCGCCATGAACACAGCCCCATGCATCCTAACCAAAACCTGGGTAAGTCATTCCTGAAATAGATAAGTGGAAGTCCCTAACGTAGTACCCAGAACAGTTTTGAGTTGATCTACCCATGTATACATTTCAGCCATATAGTAAGCTGATACAATAAAACTGCTTAGTACTTTTCAGCACTCAAGAGATTCCCCTACATATGTAGTATTTTTATTCATACCAAATCGCTCTTGTATGACTAGCCCATATTAGAGACTAATAGCCTGCAAATCTTATATTCAGCCCTCTTAAGCTGGGCTTCTGAAAAAGAGATATGCACATAAAGGGATATTTGAGGCAGGGAAAAAGCAAATCAATTCAAGTGTACGTTTAAATCTCTAAAATGCCAAAAGAGGGTAGACTTCTTCTTTCTTTAATTTTGTAAAGGGGAAATGAAATCCTCTCCTCGGCTGGGATCCTGGATGTCAAGTTTAATCTTAGAGCAAATTATAAACCCCTGATAATAAGGATTTATATTAATGGAAACACGGGTACAAGTTTCACCATAATATTATATCTCTTGTTTCAATTATAGCCTGCACTGCTTAATGTATCTTGAGCGGTATCTTATGTAATTAATCAGGTAGCCGATTAGAATAAGGAATACAGCAGGCATTCATCCCGTTTTACCAACGGAGACGGATGGCATTAGTCATAGGGTGGGAGCTGCTTCTTCGTGCTGCTAGCAGCTTAGTGCAGGTTGATGTAGGAAAATTATCCTTCAGCGCTATTCTATTTTTGTCCTCCAGTGAGCAGAGTTCAAAGTTGTTCTGGAATTATACAGAGAAAGCTCTACATGATTAGTTCAAAGCCAAATTGACTCAAAATGAATTATTGGTGCAGTCTTCCTCTCCCCGGGTTTTTACTTTCCTCTTTTTTAAATTTTAACTTTCGGTGAATGTGTCTTTGAGCCTTAATGTGGATTTTATCATTGTCATATAACCGTGGAAATAGAAGAGATGGAAAAGTGCCATCAGGTCATCTTCCTTGATCAACACAGGAATGTGAATAGATGACATTTTACCTCTCTCCCCTATCCCAAAGAACCTGCCCATCCTAATATTAAATATGTGCCCACATTAATCTGTCCCACGGCCAAATTAACTAATGGGAATATTTTACTCTGGCATTCAACCTAGATACTCTTTTCTTAATTTCATCCCATTATTCTTAATGAGCAGCTTCTCAGGCATCAGCCACCCTAATGTATGCCTAATGACTTTGATTAATTGATGTTTACTCACTTCTAATGCTTCCTCCAGACTTAGAGCAGTGGTTTATCCAACCTAGATTGCTCTTCGAACTTCCTTTTACCTCTTTTTTATTGTTACTTTTCTCCATTTGTTTGTTTTGTGTGTATATGTGGTGTGTGTGTGTGGGTGTGTGTGGGAGAGAGAGAGAGAGATTATAGCCATTCAGCCTGTATTACTGCCACCAAGTTATTGACCTAGTTCTCACATCACAACAACCCAGGGCTTTTTCAAACCCTGGGTTGTTGTGAGTGAGCCACAAGCAAGTGAGCAAGCCACTTCTTACTGCCCAATTGCACCCGCTACAAGTGGAGCTAGACAATTTGGTGGCACTCTGTCCCTCAGTTGTTGATTGTGCCATCTGGACCCAGAATTGTGGGTTGTCAGGGAAGAGACAACCCTGAGTTGTGACCCAAAACAAACCATGTGTTACAGCTCTGGGTTGTCTCTCCACCAACAATTCACCATTCTGATTTCGGATGTCATGATCAACAACCCAGGGACAGTTGCTTAGCTTGCTCAGTGGGAGCAGGTAATTGAGAGCCAGCACACTTGCTCGCTCCAACTCATCCATGACAACCCATGGGTTTAAACAACCCATGGGTAGTCATGATATGTGAACCAGATTATTCAGTTGTCAGGATTTGGGGGCCAGCAATGAGCTAACCAACTAAATATGGAGTATGATCCATCCAAAGTTTAGTATTTTGGGTCCAAAGTCAATTTCAGAGATATAGTAGCTAGTTAGTAAGTAAGTAAATAAGTGAGTAAATAAATAAAAGTTTGAAAATCAGTGGCATTTAAAAGTGCTTTACTCTTGCGGGATTGTACCCATAATTAAAGTGTACTTCCTAGGTGACAAGTTTGTAAATGGTGATTGAATTCTATGAAGGAAAGACACTTTGCAGAGGTCTTTGTTCCAGTAACAACAAAGAACAGGAACAAAAGCACTTTGGTGCAGACTTTATATACTTATTCCCTGTATGCAGAAAAATGTCACGTGTAAAGCAGCCCTTAGCCTCCCAAACTAAAGAGCTGCATATGGAGTTTCTCTCTTTGCTAACTGACACAACGTTTTAGCCAGTTGTTGTAGCAATACATGACGCCATTTCTTATGGTTGTCCAACTGCTTACTAGAACAAGAAGAAATAGTAAAGGGCCTTAGCAGAAAGTGTCAGCTTCACTGTGTTGAGGAATTGGAAGCAAAAGGGCCAAACGCAGCTAGCGCTTGTGTTAGAACTTGGTTCAATAAGAGTCTCTCATTCAAGGAATACTCACACGCCAACTTCTTGTGTATAATACAGTGTTGTTTACTAGTGGTCCAATCTATTTACAGCACATCGGTTTTCCAATCAGTTATTTACACAATTCTCCTCCTGTCCAAAATCATCCAGTCTGTCTCCTACAAATTCTCCCAAACGTCTCCCACACGTCTCCCACAAAGTCTTTCTAATTAGACTCACTTTTATACAGTTTACATACCAGCCCCACCCTGCACAATCTGCCTTATCTCATGCTGGTGCTCAAGCAATAATCGGTCTGTCCTCCAGGATACTCCCTCAATATATTGCTTGCAGCTGGCTGTGTCCTTCGGACCTAGATTTAATAACTTTCTTTTAATCCACTTTGTATCTGGAATTTTCTCCCCGACACACTGTGCCACAGTCAGAGACTATATTCCTTGTTGTGGAAAATAATGGCACTCAGAAACAACGAGTTACGCTGTTTATGCAAGATCCTTTGGAAGCAGAAACTGGGCATGAAATGTTTTCATTACTTCCATGCACAATTTGAATAGAACAGAGGTCCCAAACGCAGGAATGGCACATTGCTGTAGTGCTGCCACCATCTCTGCGTGCGCATGCGCGCGCACGTACACACCCATGCACATCCTTCTGAGAATTCGCACCATGTGAAGTATATCAAAGATACTACAAAAAGGTTGAATCCAACGTCACCCTACATAGACCTTCTTGCTTTAATTCTTCCAGCACGGCTGGATCAGAACACCCACCCCTTTAACAACTACGCTCCCCTTTTTAAAATAACAGCACAATGATCGCAGCACCAACAGGGTATTAAACGATTTGTAGGACGTGGCCCAGTTGCATTAAGAGTATTCAGTACTTTATTTCAAATGGCTCCGTGTAGTTATTTCCTCAAAACTAAACTCCAAGTGTATTTTCCATTTAGTGCCTTTATTCCGCCTCTTGACTGAGACAGCATTTGCATTCGGACAAATCATCTTTGTTTTTATCAGTACATGAACAAGCCTTAGGTTTGTGGACTATCCTCTCCTTTCTCCTCCTCCTCCAATACAGCCACAAGGAGGACTTTGGAAATTTTACCCCAGGGGTCTCCGACAGCACCCACAAAGCTCCCCACTCCCTGTCCTCTTCCCCCCAAAAATGTTTTAATAAAAAAAAACCTTGTAAAATATTAGGTTAGTCTTCTTTCTCTCCCTTTCTAGCTGCTAACCTTGCTCTTTCTCTCCCCTCTACCCCTTTGTGTGGCTCTTTGCCCCTCCCTCTCAGCTTCTAGCCTCACTATTTCTCTCCCCATCACCACCTCTTTCGCTCACTTTTAACTAGCCAGATCCCCACAGCAGCCATTATGTGACTCACCTCATCCTCCATGGGAGCCATTTTGTGGTGGCGGCTACAGCAGTTTCTCAACTGTGCCCACGGGCCCAAAACAGTTGAGAACTCCTGCTTTTGCTGCTATTTTTCAATTAACCTCAGTTTAATATTAGCGTTCAAAACCTAAACTTCTGTTTAATCTTAACTATGGTTTATTGATATAAGCCAGCTTCATGAAACAAGGTTTGCAGTTGGCTTATTTCAATCAGCCATAGCTAAGACCAACCACAGTGTCCCTGGGTTTGGAGGTACTGTAGTCCATTAAAAATGAGAGCGAAAGATTCCAGTCTCCTTGTGGACATGCTAGAAAAGAGAGGGAAAGGCAGAACACACAAGCCTGAGTTCTTTTTCATACAAATTGACAATGGTTCATTGTTACATCCGAATGCAGCCTATGGGCAGTCTCTTATTCAGCACTAGTGCTAGCGTAAATTACATTGTGCTAGTCCTCCAGCCCAGTGGTCTTCAACCTGTGAGTTGCAACCCAAAAGTGGGTCACTAGATCAGTCCAGTTGGGTAGCAGCAAAGCTGTGGCTGCCATGTTGGGCAATTGTGAAATCGTAAAAGTGGGTTCTGTGTTGCAGGTTTGGAGTCTGAGGTGGGTCTCAGGTCTGGACCAGTTGAAGACCACTTATCTATCCCCAATACCAACAGTGTTTGCTGGCCTGATGGGTTTCCCTGGAAAACCTATTGCACCAGCAAAGGCTGTTGGCATTGCACTAGAACAGCCTTCCGCAACCTGGTGATCTCCAAATGTTTTGGACTTCAATTCTTATCAGCCAGCATGGCCAAGAATTCTAGGAGTTGTATTTGAAATCATCTGGAGGGCACCCAGTCGGGGAAGGCTGTGCTACAAGTAGCTTATGCCAGCACAACATAATTTACATTATTTTTATTTATTTATTTATTTATTTACAGTATTTATATCCTGCTACCCATTCAAAATTTTGGAGCGGTGAACAAAGTAAAATAAAATTAAAAACAGAATAAAAACACATTAAAATATTTTTTTCAAAGAAGCAAAATGCAAAATGAACCATGAATGATCATTAAGGGAAGGTTTCCTGGAACAACTGTGTTTTCAGGAGGCACTGAAAGATATACCAAGTTGGCACATGCCTGACTGCCAGAGGCAGGAAATTCCATAGGAGGGGGGTCACCACACTGAAGGCTCTTCTCCTGGTGGACTCCAATTGGAGAATGGGTCTGTGTGAAACTTCCAGGAGCATGGCCTCAGGTGACCTCAGTGACCGGGCAAGTTGATAGGGGAAAAGGCACTCTCTCAGGCATCCTAGTCCCAAGTTGTTTAGGGCTTTGTACATTAGTACAAGAACCTTAAACTTGGCTGAGTAACGAATAGGCAGCCAGTGCAGTTCCCTCAGCAAAGGAGTTACATGCTGGAAAGGGGCCGCTCCAGACGATAGCCGAGCTGCAGCCTTCTGCACTAGCTCCAGCTCCAAGAGCAGCTTTAAGGGCAGCCCCACATAAAGCGCATTGCAGTAATCCAATCTTGAGGTTGCCAATGCATGTACCACCGTGGCCAAGCTACCCCTGTCCAGGAGAGGCCATAGCTGGCACACCAACTGAAGCTGGTAAAAGGCACGCCAAGCTGCCGTGACCACTTGAGCCACCAGTGACAGAGATGGATCTAAGAGTACCCCCAAACTACGAACCTGATCTTTAAGAGGGAGCGCAACTGCATCCAGAATAGGCAATGAGCCTATTTCCCAGATTTGGGAACCACTCACCCACAGGACTTCTGTCTTGCCAGGATTTCTTTTCAGCATATTGGCCCTCATCCATCCAATAAACATTAGCGCTAGGGCTGAAGAGAATACAGTCACATATGTTTTATATTGCATTAACAACTTCATCTGAAGGGAACAGAGCTGATTATCTCTTCAGCACAAACTGGCCGCATTCGGACGACACTTTAGGCAACGGAGGGGCAAATAGCGCACTCACTGTGCATTATTTTCCCGGTGCCCGACACACAACATGTTGCCCTTCCCCCATCACACGGCTGAAAGTCCCAGCGTCCTTATGGGCAGCTGGTGCTCCTTCCTCAGTCCTCCTGGCCCTATTCCATCATGCACCTCAAGTTCTGGTGGCTGTATAGGAGCGGCTGGGGCTTTTTCAGCTGCTCCTGCCAGAGAACTCTATGATCAACTGGAACAGTACACACGGAGAGGAGGAATCAGCAATGGAGCCCGACACGCAGCATTTTAATCAATGAGTTTCAAGATAAGCAACGGAGCAGCCCGTTATTTTCCCCCGTTGTTTAATTCACCAAAATAGCGTAGTGTCAGTAGTGTGTCCGTTGTGTGTTGCCTGACACACAACACAATGATCAACACAACTGGTGGATGATCCCCCCACCCCTCCATTGATTATCGTATTGGCCGAATCAAGTCCCTGTCTTACCTCATTCAAAGCCACAGCTACGCAAATCAGGGATTGGGTTTTTCTCCTGTGTAAACAACAGAAGAGCACCAGAGGCTTTTCCAGAGAACCAAGAGTGCCACAAATGCTTTTCTTAATGCCAGATAGTGCTATGCCAGGGGCATGTCCTGTGTACATGATATAGGGACATAAGAAGAAGAGCTGTGCTGTATCAGAACCAAAGGCCTGTCTACTCCATCATTCTGTTCCCACAGCGGCCAACCAGCTGCCTGTGAGAAGCTCACAAGGAACAGTACCCTCTTGTTCATATTCCCCAGCAAGTAGTGTTCACAGGCATAATACATAGAAGAGGGAAGTTGCTATTTATTTAAAACAACAACAACAACAATAATTCATTAGATAAAGATAATTAAGGCTGCAATCCTGCACTCACTTACCTGGAAGTAAGTCCCGTTGAACTCAGTTGGGCTTACTCCTGCATAGACAGGAATAGGTAGGGTGATCCAGGTCAGGGCTCATGTAACTTTCACAGTTGTAGAGAAAAGGGGATTTCAGCCGGTGTCATTTGTATGCAATTAGTTCCTGGTGAAATTCCCTCTTCATCACAACAGTTAAAGTTGCAGGGGCCCTGCCTTCTTTTGTATAGGGTCATTCTAGTATAGTGCCTGCACCTTTAACTGTTGTGATGAAGAGAGAATTTCACCAGGGACTAATTGCATACAAATGACACTGGCTGAAATTCCCTTTTCTCTACAACTGTTAAAGTTACATGAGCCCTGACCTGGATTTTATCTGGTCAGTCTATGAATAGGATTGCAGTGTAACTCTCAATTCTACATCCTCTACTAAACCAAAGAGAACAATGCAGATGGACATATATCATTATTACATATAATGTTCCAAAATATAATAAAAAATAATATATTTTCTGACAAACGGAACATTGCACATTGGGATTTATTCCAGTTTATCTCTGATCTTTTTGAAAACAGAATGGGGGGAGTGGGCAGGAGACATCCTGGCTGTTGACAATGTCATTTAATTGACCCACAAATCTCCATGAGTGGCCACATCTCTGAGCCTCACGAGTGTGCTATAAATCACTTATTTATAGACGCCGTAAGACCTCCAGCATGGTGCCTGCAGGTCAACTCTCTTGGTGCTCACCAGGCTCCTGGATCCTCCTGATGCTTATTTTTTAGGAGTGATTTTTAATTAAAAAATAATAACTGGGAGGCTGCAGGGGCAGCATCAGGGGGGCATGGGGGGCAAGTGTCCCCCCAAACAAGAACAAGGCACAGCAAGGGTTAACAATTAGCCTTGCCTGAAGCCATGTGCTTGCGCTGTTGCCTTTGTTCTCCTAGGTTTCAGAGAAGGAGCCACATGGGCCGGGCTTGTGGTTGCCTTCTCGAAGGTAAAGCTTAGCTGTTTTTGAGGAGAGAGAGGGGCCTCTCCTCTTCAGCCCCTTAGCCCTTTCCCCTCACTCAGCAGCAAGGTCAGGGAGCCAAGCAAGCCCAGACGCCAGTTGATTTATGCTGATAATCACTTACACTTTCCAGGTACTGGTAAGAGTATTTTTTATATTCCAACATGACTTGTTAGGGCTATTAGCTGTATACAGACTTTTTTATGTTGTTACTAAAACCCTGTAAGATCCCAGGCTGAAATTAGGAGTGGGGGAAGAATTTGTGGGAAGGGGATGTTTAAAGCTTTCCAGCCATTGCTGCTTTCATCTCCCCCCTCCCCGCCCCAAACCCTACTTTTTGCCCTAACTGGGAAAAATACAGAGTGGACTAGTTTCTCAATCTCTCCCCCCATCCCCAGTATTTGGTGGGTTGGTTAGGGGTAGCTGCTAGAGAATGACTTTAAAAGCAACCATGCACAACCTGACATTGTCTAGATGGTTTGGACCTCAACTTCCAGTATTCCTAACTATTGACCATGTTGGCTGGGTCTGATGGGAGCTTAAAATCAAAACCTCTGGAGAGCACCAGCTTGGGGAAGACTGGTTTAGAGGAAGAATAGCAGGCAGCGTAAACACCTCTTACCAAGATTCCTTCCTCTCTGCCTAATTGCAGCTTTCCACTTATTTTCATTTTTTAAAAATGTAAAAGATAGAACTTTGGGGAAAACTTTTACACTTTTACATTTTATATTATAATCTAGAATGCGCTTTTTGGGTTTAATTGTTGTGAACTGACCAGAGAGTTTCGTTGTAAGAATTGGTTTGTTCCAGTTTTTAGGATATATCACACAATCCTTTGCATGTTTACTCAGAAGTCAGTTACTGCCAATGGTTATTAGGAGCCCTTCTGGGCAAGGAAAGGGTTAATTGGTGTTTTGCCTCCCCTCTTTGCTTTCAGTTTGTAAATATGGCCTAAAATCCATTTTTGTTTTGCTGTATTTCAGTCATATTGTGAAAATGTGGTTTTAAAAAATCCTTTCTTTCCTTTTTGAGGTACAAGTTAACATATATTCCTAGCTAAATTCCTTCTGATTTATGGGGCATACTTTTTTCTTCTTCTTCTGAAACCTGTGATTATGTAACCCAGACTCACTCACTTACAGCCATTCATTCTTATTTTCCTGCTGTCTCAGTTTGCCTATATGTGAAATAGGTTTCGTGGTCTCCCATTTCCCTTTAATTTAAATCTTAGAGGAGTGGGCTTGGCTATAAATGCCTTTCTCTGTGTTGTGACATACCCTGGATAAATTGTTTTTTAAAGACACTTAAAAAAGAAAAAAGCCTGATCTCTGTTGGTTCTGGGAATTTAGTATAGGGTGACCAGATAAAATCCAGGTCAGGGCTCATGTAACTTTAACAGTTGTAGAGAAAAGGGAATTTCAGCCAGTGTCATTTGTATGCAATTAGTTCCTGGTGAAATTCCCTCTTCATTACAACAGTTAAAGTTGCAGGCACTCTAGTATAGTGCCTGCACCTTTAACTGTTGTGATGAAGAGGGAATATCACCAGGAACTAATTGCATACAAATGACACTGGCTGAAATTTCCTTTTCTCTACAACTGTTAAAGTTACATGAGCCCTGACCTGGATTTTATCTGGTCAGCCTAATTTAGTATGCTGCAATTATGTAACCGAAACACACACTTGCCTCTCTGGCACCAACTGCTAGAGCAGCAAGAACACCCTCAGAAGAATTAATCTGCTTATTCCATGGATCTCTTCCTTTTTTTCCTCAGGACAGTGGGCCAGAAAAAATGAGAGGGGCAGGAAAGAATTAATCTGTACCTTCTCCACATCTTCCTTTTTTTCTCCGCAGAGAATTAGGACATGGATGGGGTGGGAAGAATTTACTCACAGTGCAAGTCTATGAATGTTTACCCACCATATTAAATGGCTCTTATTTCTTTATTCCGTATTACAAAGGCAGTGGATTGCAATAAAAAAAAACTAGGGGTGTGCACTGGATCGGGTCCGATTCACGATCCAAATCCGATCCAGGGGAAATCGGATACAATTATCTGATTTCCGATCTCACCGCTGGATCGTCCGATCCGATCCAGAAAGGTTCCGATCCAGATCGGATGGATTGGAGGATTGGCGGGCGCCCACTGGCGCCCGCTGCCATATACATTGGCGGGCACCAGTGGGCGCCCGCCGATAGAAGCGGACAGCAGGGGGGGGCTTCCCTGGTGGGTCTGTCCGCTTCCATCGGTGGGTGCCAGTGGACAACGGGGGCAAGGGGTGGTGGACGGGAGCGGACGTCCCCGGAAGGTAAGCAGGGGGGAGGGGGGTGGCTTGCCCGTGGCACGCTTACCTTCCGTGGCCGTCCGCCGCTGGCCGCTACTGCGAGCGGGCTTCGCGGCCTGCCCCTAGGTAGCACGCCAGGTGATGACATCACCTGACGTGCTACTCAGGAGCAGGCCATGAAGCCCGCTCGCAGTAGCGGCCAGCGGCGGACGGGAGCGGACGGCCACGGAAGGTAAGCAGGGGGAGGGGGGCCCACGGCGTGCTTACCTTCAATGGCTGTCCGCTCCCGTCCGCTGCTGGCCGCTACTGCGAGCGGGCTTCACGGCCTGCCCCTAGGTAGTGTGCCAGGTGATCATCACCTGATATTCATCAGGTGATGATCACCTGGCGCGCTACCTAGGGGCAAGCCGCGAAGCCCGCTCGCAGTAGCAGCCAGCGGCGAATGGGAGCGGGTGGCCATGGAAGGTAAGCAGGGGGAGGGGGAGGGGGCTTACCCCCCGGGGCTGTCCACTTCCATCCGCTGGTGTCCGCAGGCACCAGTGGATGGAAGCGGACAGCCCCGGGGGGGTAAGGAGTGCGGGGGAGGGGGCGTACCTGCCGGGGCCATCCACAGCAGACGACCCTGGGGGGGAGGAGGGAGTTAGGCCCCCCCCTCACCCACCTGCTGCCATTTTTTCCTCATAGACTTGCATTGGGGAAAGCTTTCTTTCCCCCAATGCAAGTCTATGGGGGGGGGGGGGGAAATGGCGGCCGATCCAAAAATCAGATGTCCGATTTTTGGATCGGGATCTGACCTGATCCGGTCTGGGGGGCCTCCGATTTTGTCCGATCCAATCCGGGACAAAATTGGAGGTCCCAATCTGGGTCCCGATCCGATCCGGGGGGTCCGTGCACACCCCTAAAAAAACCCACCCAGCTTCATCAGGAGCTTCATGCTCAAAAACTTCATCTTTTGGATCTTTAGACTAGTACTTCACATGCATTGGGTTTCCTAGGTGTACAGGGTCCAGGTGTCTCAGTTTGCTCTTTCCTTACACTAAGAGTCTACCTTCCTGGTTCTGCCTGCACTGGTTCAAAATAAAGTGTTCTGTCTGCTTAATCTGTATGTCAAGGAAACACTTGTGTAATGACTGTACCTTTTTTGAAAGCCTTTTTCCTTACAGTAATTTGAATTTAGCTAATACATGCTATATATATATATTTTAAAAAAACCAATATTTATCGATATATGACTTATTTCAGAATATATGGTTAGGATGGCAGTAATGTAAGATATACCGTTATTTTTCTTTCAGAGGTCTTACATATGGGATACAGCCCGCCCACCTAGAAATATACTTTGCCCCTTCTGTGCCCCCCGATTTTTTTTTCTGGTGCTACCACTGGGAGGCTGGCATGCTGCAATGAGAAGTGTGAGCTTTCAATGCCATCTTTATTTCCAAGAATACCTCTGACCCCACATCTCTGAGTCTCAACCATTTCCCTGCTATGAAATGAGTGTTGGAGCAGAAAACAGCAGAGTCAAAAGAGTGGTTTTGTGTTTTGGAATTAAGGCCCCATCTCTTCTTTTTATTTAGGTTTTTGAGCAAGTTACTTTTTCTTTATTCTCACCATTTTTCCTTCTAGAAATTAGGTGGCCTGCCACATCCACCATGGCAGCCATTTTGTGAATGGGCAAATCTCACCCCTGCATTACCACAATGATCATGCTATGTACAACTCATGTTTCCAGCAACAATTATTTGCAGTTTGAGTGCTGAGAAAACATGTATTTTGTTAGCATAAATCACTGGCAGGCTCTAGATTAGAAGTTAAGGCCTTTATTCAATTGTAAGTGTGTATACCCAGCCCATGTAGGCTTGCTACAGCAACTGAGAACTCCTTCCACCGACTTCCTGTCTCAGCACTTCCTGTTTCCTTACAGGACTCTGGCTGCATTCAGACAACACAGTGTTGGTTTAAGTTGTCAACTGTGAGTTCAGCAGTCAACGGTCGGTTATTGTGTTGTCTGTCAGGCAAAAACCACCCCACGGTTTACTATTTCTTCAAAATAACCAATGGAGACAACCAACGCTCTGCAGAGTTAACTATCTGCACAACCGTTGGTTAGCGTGTTGTCTGTTAGGCTCAATGGACTATTTTGCAGGTTTGAGTGGACTATCTCGGCTAGCTACAGTGTCCCCTGGCAAGATTGACCAAAGCAGCAGCTGACACTCTAGCCCAGCCAGCAGAACTTGCAATGGCTGCTGGAATAGCACTGGGAGGACTGAGGGAGGAGAGGGGTGGGGAGAGGGGTAGGGGCTGTGTCAGTCAAACGCCGGATTGGCTATTAGTCCACTCAACGCCAGCCCCAACCACTCCACAGTTGTGTAGGAACATGTTGTGAGGGGAGTACCCGCAAAATAACCAACTATGAGTTGGCTACTCCACTTAGTTCCATTACTCACAATACAATAGGCTTCTTGGGGAGCCACTTGGGGGAAAGGCTTTGGATTCCCTGTAGCAACTGAGCAGTTGTGCATTTAGAGCTTGATCCATTACCTCACCATATCTTTCCAATCCCATGTGTGGACATGCAAGTTTCATGCCACTGACTCCTCCATCAGCAGCCCTCCCATGCACATTGAGCTGCAATAATGGAAAGTCTGGGTGCCCCAAATGGAATATTTAGGGAAATTTCACAACACACCTTGTTGTGAAATTTCAAAAGTCTGCAAAGACACCCCCCTTTGCTCCAACAAGCAAAGCCCCTCTCCAATTTGTCCCAACAAGCAAAGCACCCTCCCCCAGTTTGTTCCAGCAAGCATATGGTGGTTTGGAATGATGGGAGTTGTAGTCCATCCCAGATTTGGGAAGTCCGGTTCAGAATCTTGCAGCAAATGTTTTTTCCATTCTGACTTATAGCTGTCAACTAGTCCATTTGACTTTTGGCGAACTGGCCCATTGTCCCATCACATGCAACTTTGAAAGGCCAAGTAAATTCGACCACTTTGCTTTAATGGGTGCCTTCCTGTCAGATCCTTTTACACTTGAAATGAATCTACTTTCTTCACTTTCTGAGTCGCAGCACCAAGAAAATGGTGCACTCCCTTAGCGGCATTCCAGCCGTGACCTTTATCTAAACATATTGCACTGCAGTGCAGTTGGTGCAGTATGTAAGTTACTCGTCTTTACCATAAGGCTTAAGCAGACCCTGGAGTTGTGTGGGGACTTCAGCCTAATTGCTCAGTTCTGCCCATATACATCTAGAGTGCCGCAGTACTGTTCTGTTGCTCGTAATCAGGCACGCTGGCCGAATGCAAAGTGGATTTTCACCACTTTCTGTTTCTTTTCTCAAAGTCTAGACTTCAGCAGACCACATCCTTCCACCTTTGATTTATTAATAGCTATCAAGGCGATGAGTGGAAACAAATTGACTGTCAAGTGAAGGCTTTAAAATAACAAATTCAGTGGTCTAATTAGCTGTTGAATCAGCTACTTTCTTGCTGGTGTGAGTGACATTCTGATTTGAGGATGTAGCCCTGTGTAAAATCATTGTTTTGTAAAACCATATTATTCTTCATGCTTAAACCTTTTTTCAGCTTTTTTCTTTCTTTTTGTGATGTAATTGTACTAGTCAGTGTTTAGATATCCCCCTTAGTTAATGATAAAGGTCAAACTCAACCATTGTGTTTTAAAAAATAATCTCTTTTCTAATACTAGAGCTGAAATCCCACTGACCTGGGAGTAAACCCCATTGAACTCTATAGGACTTAATTTTGAATAGACACACAAAAGCTGCACTCCTTTGAAGATTTACTTAAGAGTAAGCCCAATTGAACTCAGTAAGACGTACTTTGAAGCAAACAGGCACATGATCAAGTTGTGAGTCCTTAACTTTGTGCCTTTCCACATTGGGGATTTTCCCCGTGACCGTCCCTGGGTGGTCCTTGTGCATGCAAATGACACACAGGGACTCCCAGGGTGGGGACCGGGATGGGGATGGGTTTTCCCCAGGATAAGGGATCCCTGGGAAAACTTGTTTCTTCCCGCGACTGCTGGAGGTGTGGAAGCCTGTTCCAGCTGGTGCCCACTTATTCGTAAGCAAGTCTGTCATCCCCAGGATGGTGGGGTGGGCCCCCGATATCAGATGGTTTGTTTGTTTTTTTTACTTACATTTTGCAGTGGAGCACAAGTGCGCTCTTCAAGCCCGTTTTTAAAAAAATGGCGGGCGCAACTGTGTGACGTCGCACTTTCTGTTTAGAAAAAAGAGGACAATCCTGGAAGCAGGTACATCCAGGACTGTCCTCCCTCCCTCCTTCCCTCAACACAAGTAGGTGTAGAAAGGTCCTTTCTCACCACAAAATTAATAGCTAATATAATGGTGTCTTAATTCCTCTTTGAATGGAATTCAACCACAGCACTGAAGTCAGTGGGATTGCATAAATGAAAGCATTGTTTACCTATACCTTCCAACTGTTCAGATTTGGTGAGGGCAGCCATGTTTTAAAAAGCAGCATTGCAGGAAAGCCCTGCGATGGCTGCGAACCTGCACCTACGTCGTCTAATTGACAGGGCACAGATCCACAGCCACCGCATGGCTTTCCCCACGTATAGACAAGACCCCAGGATTCAGTCCTGGTGTTTAAAATGCAGGTTCCTGGAAAGGAGGAGAGAGAGAGAAAATGCTGGGAAAGAAAGAATGTGTTTTGTAAAGTGGATTGTGGTATGGAGGGGGTACATATGGGTTTTCTCGTAGTTTGCTGGCAGTGGAAGTGGAGTCAGTGCTTAATTTCTAAGGAGAGGGGTGCAGGATCCTTAATATGTATGAGAGATACACCATCACTCTGTGAACTCTGCGTCTTTAATTCTAGTGGGGGTGGGAGAGGCATCGATTTTTCAATAAGGAGGTGAAAGCCCTCTGCTTATGCGTAGAGGCACTCCACTGTTACTTAACTATTGTTTCTGTGTAAGAATGGTGTGCTATGGATTCAATAAGTGATCTTGGGCTGGTCACCCAAGCTTCCTTTGGGGGTTAAAATGTCTAAATAAATAAATAGTCACATTGCTCTCACTTGGTGTTCTTAGTTGTAAAACAGGATCATTGTTCCAAGACCATTGTCTTGCTGGTCATTACAAAACTAACAGAATGTCGCCATGAAGACCCTCGAGGCTGGGCCTTCTCTGTAGTGGCATCTTCCCTCTGGAAAACCCTCCCTTGTGTAGTTCAAGAGGCAGAAAATGTAACATCTTTTATGCCTCCTTTTCACATATACTTTCCATGGGCTGTAAGTGCTGCTGGATTTTACTTTTCTTTTATGCAGTACTTTTAAAAGTTTTATATTGTATCTTGTCAAGTTGTATTTTATGGTTTTAACTGTGAACTGCCCAGAGATCCTTGGCTATTGGGCAGTATAAAAATAAAGAAATAAATTTATTTATAGGTTAAAACCAGCACCTTGAATTGGGCTTGGAAACATACAGGCAGCCAATGCAAGCGGGCCAGAGTACATCTTATATGCTTGAACCTTCTGGTCCCAGTTATCAATCTAGCCGCTGCATTTTGCACAAGCTGCAGCTTCCGAACCGTCTTCAAAGGCAGTCCCACGTAGAGTGCATTGCAGTAATCTAACTTAAAGGCTACAACTGAAGCCAGGTTATCCCTGTCCAGATAGGGGCGTAACTTGGCTACCAGCAGACGTTGGTAGAAGACACTCCATGCCATTGAGGCCACCTGAGCCTCAAGTGACAGAGAAGGTTCTAGGAGAACCCCCAAGCTATGAACCTGCTCCTTCAAGGGGAGTGCAACCCCATCCAGAACAGGTTGAAGACCCTCCATCCGGTCAGCGGAACTGCCCTGTAACAGCGTCTCAGTCTTGTCTGGATTGAGTTTCAGTTTATTAGCCCTCATCCAGTCCATTGTTGCAGCCAGGCACAGGTTCAGCACATCCACAGCCTCACCTGATGAAGATGAAAAGGAGAAATAGAGCTGCGTGTCATCAGCATACTGATGACAACACACTCCAAAACTCCAGATGACTGCACTCAATGGTTTCATGTAGATGTTGAATAGCATGGGGGACAAGACTGACCCCTGCAGAACCCTATACTGGAGAATCCATGGGGCCGAGCAATGTTCCCCAAGCACCACTTCCTGGAGCCGACCCACCAAGTAGGAGCAGAACCACTGTAATGCAGTGCCTCCCACTCCCAACTCAGCCAGTTGTCCCAGAAGAATACCATGGTCAATGGTATCGAAATCCGCTGAAAGATGAAGGAGAATCAACAGAGTCACACTCCCCCTGTCTTTCTCCCAACATAGGTCATCATACAGGATGACCAAGGCTGTTTCCATACCAAGGCCAGGCCTGAAACCCGACTGAAATGGATCCAGATAATCAGTCTCATCCAAGAGTGCCTGGAGCTGGCTTGCAACCACCCGCTCAAGGACCTTGCTTTAACTGTTGTGATGAAGAAGGAATTTCAACAGGTGCTGCATGCATACAAATGACACCTGCTGAAATTCCCTTTTCTATACAACTGCTAAAGATACAGGAGCCCTGTCCTCCGTTCCATATGGTCACCCTAATTAACCTCATAATAGAAAGGTAGAGATTCTCATGTGTTTTGATATTTCCTTTAAAAATCAGGCATCAACCAAAAGCAAGCTTGAACATTTATAAAACTCATAGTCAAGAGTCATGTAAGGAGTTATGTAAGCCCATGCTAATATTATCAATTTTGACTTCTGTAAGTAACAGTTGCTTTTGCACACATGTGAACAGTAGTTTTACAGAGGAGAGCTTTTTTTGTGTAGGTCCCCTATATGATGAGCAAGGGAAATCTGGTTAAGTACTGCTTTGGTTCCACTCAGTATTGGGTTGGATCCAGACTTAGTCATCCTTAGAACAGAGCTGTTGAAATCAATGAACTAGATAGGACTTAAGTTAGTCATACTTAGAGTTATGACTAATGTCATAAGCTCGGAGGACGGCAACAAAGGAGAGGGCCTTCTCTGTGGTGGCCCCTCAATTATGGAATGATCTCCCCGATGAGGCCCGCCTGGCACCAACACTGTTATCTTTTCGGCACCAGGTCAAAACTTTTCTTATCTCCCAGGCATTTTAACAGCTCAAGTTGAGGTTTTGATTGACATTGTGGCCAGGCTTAATAGTTAAAATGTTTTAAAGTGTTTTAATGGCAGCTGTTTTATGTTTATGGTTTTAAATTTTGTATATTGTCTTTTTAATGCCCAATCTTTTTAATTTTTGTAAACCGTCCAGAGAGCTTCGGCTATGGGGCGGTATATAAGTGTAATAAATAAATAAATAAATAAATAATAATGTAAGTCCCATTGATTTTAATGGGCCTACTCTAAGTATGGGTCTACTCTAAATATGCCTTGATCCAAACCAATCTTCCACCAAAGATTAAACTGAAAATACTTTCAAAATTTTTGAAAAAGTATAACTCTTACCATATCAATATTCTGTTAAAGAATAGGTACTGTTAACTTAATGTACAAGCATTAATATGCAATTTTTGTTTTCCCTCTTAATGCTTAACAGAGAAGAAAATCACGTTATTCTGACCTCGACTTCGAAGTAAGTTTCCTTATATTATTTCTGCTTATCCAGATGGCATTTGATTTAAAGCAAGACAAATGTGAATTTATATATTTTAAGCCAGCTTTTATAGGAGATAGTATGTTTTAATTGTGTGCTAAACTTTATATGGTGTGTGCTTTGCTAAATCTATGCCTGTGAAATGGCTTCTTTTTTGCATTAAATATGCCTTTTTCCAGATGATACTACTAAAATACCTTTTAGTGCTTTTTAACCCTAAGTGCAGCTCCACTTACTTAGGGTGATCATATGGAAAGGAGGACAGGGCTCCTGTATCTTTAACAGTCACATAGAAAAGGGAATTTCAGCAGGTGTCATTTGTATATATGCAACACCTGATGAAATTACTTCTTCATCACAACAGTTAAAGCTGCAAAAGCCCTTCCTTCTTTTGGATCTGGTCAAGAGGGCAGGGCTCCCATAGCTTTAACTGTTGTGATGAAGTGGGAATTTAACCAGATTCTGCATGCATACAAATGACATCTGCTGAAATACCCTTTTCTATGCAACTGTTAAAGATACAGGAGCCCTGTCTTCCTTTTCATATATATGGTCACCCTAACTTACTTATTCCATTTGATCTCACTCTGAAGTTTCCAGAATCATTCTCCTGGCCCTCCCCACAACCTACCCTTGGTAGATTCAATCTCTATACATTGTTTTGAGACTCCTGACTTTCTTATAGCATCCTCTGTGGGTTGGTGGGGAAATTTACATTGCTCATTTACATATTCTAACTGTTTAAACATTTGCACAGTGAGATAAAAGAAACCTTCACAACTAGAGGTCAGGGTAACCAACCAGAACAGTTTAAAACCAAAGCTCTATTGCACGCTGAGGTAATAGGGTGACCATATGAAAAGGAGGACAGGGCTCCTGTATCTTTAACAGTTGTAGAGAAAAGAGAATTTCAGCAGGTGTCATTGTTCTGCATGCAGCACCTGGTGAAATTCCCTATTCATGACAACAGTAAAGCTGCAGGAGCTATATTAGAGTGACCAGATACAAAAGAAGGCAGGGCTCCTGCAGCTTTAACTATTGTGATGAAGAGGAAATTTCCCCAGGTGCTGTATGCATACAAATGACACCTGCTGAAATTCCGTTTTTTTTCTATAATTGTTAAAGATACAAGAGCGCTGTCCTCCTTTTCATATGGTCACCCTGTGAGGTAAGCAATTGTCCAATAGGTGGCCACCAACATCTATTTTTCCATGGCTGTAACAATCTAGATCAAAGCTGTATACCCTAAATGTTTCCAGAGAGATCAGTGGCTGTGTGCTGTGCACATTATAATATTCCGGTCTTCCTTGCCTCTGGAATTCCAAGGGATTGTTGTGAATGTGCAGGGATGTAATGTACACATTGTGTGTGGGCATCAGACCTCCAGGTGAATTAGACAAGAAGTATGGGGAAAATAGGAATGTGTGAGGTTTCCCTGTATACCAAATCATACCACTGGTCCATCTAACCCAGTACCCTGACTTGGGATGGATAAGAATTCTGTGCAGTTCATTTTTATCTGGCTGGGGGTAGAGCTTGATAAATTTCATCAGCTCACGCCCCCTCTTTCAAATTCTGTCTGCAGTGAGTTGTCTCAGGTGGCAGATTTTCAGTGTTTTTAATTTGCGCAAATTAATTTGTCACAAATTGCAGCCATAATTTCTGAAAATATGTATTTGTGCAAGTTACAGCTGTAGCGCAAATAGAGATTTGCGCAAATGACATCCAACATAAAAAAATATATTCGCAAAGAGTCCCAGGAGTTCAGAGCAAATGCAAATGCAAGCCGAGTGGCACACGCCACAGAACTCCAGTGAGCCCCAAAATTGACATCCCTAAATATGGCCTTCAGCCCTGAATCTTTTACATGCCCCTGGCAGGCAATTAAACTGTGTGCCATTGCACCCCACAATCTACTGTTCTGACTCTTCTAGGGGCTGAGTTTCGGGGGTTCAGCTTCCTTGGGGGCATTTTAATTTATACATTATCAGAAAGTTGATGCAGTTGGATTTATTCATTGATTTTATCTGAAATTTCACTGATGGTGATGCTTCAGTCTAAACACAATTTCTCACCATGAAAGGGTGGGGAGAATCCCTATGAGACTCATGACATTTATAGGTCTATCACCTTACAGCCTGACCCCAACCCTACTCCTCGGAAATAGATGCCATTGGTTTCAGCAGAAGTCCCTAAATATGTTAAGAATGTGAGGAGTGCCTGTGTATACTCAGAGCAGAGCATCCCTCGTCTGTTCAGTTGGATATTCGTGACTTGTGGAATCTTGGTTTATGCATCATGCAAGTTAACGCTTTGATATAATTGATTTCGTGTTCCTCTTGTGCAGCCAAAGCCTCACCATGTTTGCATAGCCAATATACACTTAGGACCACTTTATTATCGTTTGAGAAGCGTGTACTAACTATAATTTGAAAAATCATTCGTATTAATGTGAATGGGCCCAGAGCATTAGGTAACGCCACATATGCTATGAACAAGCTCCCTCGCATTTGAGAGAAGAAACTGGTTTGCCGTTATCACTTCCCTGGTTTTAAAAAAAAGTTTTTAAAAAACAGTGGTACTGTCTTGTAGACTGTTATAAATACCTAAAATCTAAGAAATATATATTGTAAAGTCTAATTAATATTATTAAGAAGGTATTATAAAATCGAGGGAAGACGAGGGTACATGTACAAAATGCTGATTACTGATTATTATTTTTAATTGCCCTGTAAATCTGCCAGTCATTTTTAGTAAGCTTATATCAGACCATGCATTTAAGCACTTGCCTGGTAGCCATAAGAGAGAGGCATTCTATGCAGATGAATGAGTGGACTGTCAGAGGAGGGATCAGGCACTCTGTCTATGTGCATTTTACAGAAATGGTGACTATTTCTTTTTACCCAAAATGATATTAACATACCATATGTGCTTAGTACTAGATCACATGTAGCTCAAGAATGCATCTCCACTTTAATGCTGAACTAATATCTAACGATGAAAAACATTAGGTTGGATTGAGAGACTTTATTTTGCCAGCCAGATTGTTCCCAAGCAGAGTTCCACTCAGAACACTCTTGCTAGTATAAAGGGGGGGTGGGTGATTTTTGCCAATTCCCCCCTCCAACAGCAGCCCTCGGTGGCACCTCCCCACTCTGTTTCAGATAGGATGTACAAGGATTTTGTGTTGTTTTGTTTTTACATTTACCCTAAATGTGAACGGGTAAGCAGTTTTTGGAAAACAAGACCGCCCATTCCCAAGCTTAGGTTCATGTTCACAAAATGCATACTTTAGAAAAAATGTGCACTTTAAAAATGCAATTTTTTCACACTTTAGTCTATGGCGGGGAGAGAGAAATGCACATCTGGGTATGTACTTTCAAAAACACATACCAGAAGACATAGTTCTCCCGTTTAAAGGGCAAGAAAAACAGATACAATAAAAAATGGGAGCGAGGCAATCCGAACGTCAAGGTAGAGCTCAGAGAACCTTGGTGAGATCAAGCATTGCTAATTCTCCCATCCCTAGTTCCAGAGGGTCCCCCAACCCCTGAGAGTGGGTTTTTGGGAGACACAGTGGATCAGTGGGGGAAGATGAATGGGCAAAGATTGCCTCCTTTTCTGGAAAAGCTCCATTGGATAAAACGCCTCCAGCTGATGGAAGGACCTCTCCCCTCCGCAGGAGACTTTTGCCTGGCCACCATTCGTGTCAGTAAGTCCTGGTGTCCCTGTAGCATTCGACATTATGTAACTAGCCATTAAACATTTATGCTGAAACCAAAGACAGCTATTTGGAGGGGGAGATCGTGAATGCCTAACAGGTGAGGTCAGTAGCAGAGCAACCCATCTTCAATAGTTAAACGTTTAGCCTGACAAAGACAAAGCTCCCCAACTGCCTCAAAATTCAGACTGCAGACTACCTGCGGGGCTAATTATTATAAACTACTTGGGGTGTTGCTGTCTGCCTCCACCGTACATGGACCCATTGCCAGGAAACTGAGGCAGCAGCACAGGTGGGCTAGTAAGAGCCAAACCCCTTCATAAGGATGAGATTTTCACATCTATTCCTTCCATTTTGGTTTACCTATCACCCAACTGAAGCCATCCCTGACCTGGTACCTCCACATGTTTTGGACTACAACTCCCATCAATCCTAAACAGCCTAGCTAATTGTTAGCAATAATGAGAGCTGAAGTTCCCAGGTTGGGGAAGGCTGAATTTTAAGATGTTCACTTCAATTATCTTCTGCCCTATGATTGTATTTATTTGTGCATTTTCAGGATCCTTTTAGGGTCGAACCTTCCCAAAACAGCTTACATAACAGATCCTAGGAACAGTAGCCCAATGCAGACCATTCAGGAGATATTAGTGGGGAGGTGGAGGGGATCATTGGATTTTGCCCATGGGTCCCACCTCCTGATCCCAGCATATGGTTGGGGATAATGGGAGTTGTAGTCCAATACATCTGTTGGGAAAGGCTGCTATATAGTATCTATGCTTTGTGCAGAAGGAGCCCATCAGTGCATAGACATTGGGAGGCAGGGCCAGCAGCCATGATCCCATTTCCTCCCTCCCTCCCTGTGTTCCTCAGAGCAGTCCCCTACACAGGGCAATTGTATCCACTTTAAACAGATAAAAATTACAAGTACTATCTGGAGCATTTCAAATTCTGGAGTCACTGAGCCCCCTTACTACACACATTTCCCCCCCCCCCCCGTATCTACAGAAAAACAAACTTTAAAAAAAGGCATCCACTTAACTCTATAAAATTGCGTACCAACTAGGAAGACTGTGACGCATTAACATCCAAATCAAGCTACCAGAAGGCAGTTATATTTTTTCTTAAAGTATATAAGGATAAATTATATAATCACAGCACTGAGCAAATCTTGTGAGTCATACTGTGCCATTTAGAAGGTCAAATATTCAGTGTGGTTCTCTTTCTTTAAAAATATTCTCTATGGCAACTGATTTGAAGACATCCTATCACTAAGAGAGCAGATTTTAGCATCTGATAATAAATACTGATGCTATCAAGCATGTCCAAAACGTTCTGTTCTCCTTTATCTGCCATCCCCTGCCATTTTGCCAAGTTCACCCATTGCTGCTTCTTTGTTCTACTTTCGTTCTACAAATGTGAGTACCACTGGCTGGCATGGAGATTTTGAGCGTCATCACACAGGGAAAATCACATTTCCTTATCGTCGCTTCTCCACCAGCGCATTTGTCCCTCATTACTCCCTCTTTAGAAAGAAGAAGTAAACAGCATGCACGTAACCCATTCCATGGGCTGCTGCTTCTCCTGCACACAGCAGGAGATAGTGGCAACTTCCATCTTTAAAATAAGTCAGACTTACCACTGGGGTGTTTTTATAGCGGGAAGAAGGCGCACAGGAGGCAGACAAAGACGTGAGAGGGACCCGCGAAAATCCATGAATGCCTAGTAACGAGTGTGCAATAAAACGCTCGTCTGATGGAGCTCTTTGACTGATCCGGTATATAGGTCTTGAGAACCCAAGGAAGGGTTCATCTAAGGAAGTTCATGGAAAGAAAGTGTCTCATCCTCTTTCCTTCCCTGAAGTCACCTGCAACCCATGAGAAGCCTTTCTGGAGGGACAGAAATCCCTCCTGAACAAGGTGGGGTGAGACATGGTGAGGCTGCTTGGGAACGGCCCAAAATCAGATTTGGATCCTAAGATCAGTTAACTTAAAGCTGCAATCCTATGCATGTTTAGACGGAAAAAGGCCTACAGCTCCCAGCATGCCCCAGCCAACAAGACTGCAGCTTTAAGGAATGCTTGGAGTTCAATGCCCATCCCTCGTTGTTCAAGAACCTCCTTCCCTCTTGACCTTCCAGAAAGGCTTTGGGTGGTCACTTGGAGGGGAAGAGATACAGGGAACTTCCCTTCTGTCAACTTCCTTAAAGCTACAATCCTATACACCCTTACCTGGGAGTAAGTCCCATTGAATTCAATGGGGCTTGCTTCTGCATATACATGCATACCACTGCACTGTAAATTAGAGCCAAAACAGACACCCTCTTAAAGACATAGCCAGCAGCTACAGTTTTTTTTACTCTAGAGTAGATGCAGAGGACCTGTTCCAGATTGGGGCCCTAGCATAGGGGTAGGAGGGGCTTACCCTTTCGCCCCTGCTATGGGTGCGATCCAAATCAGGCAATTCCTGCAACTCCTCTTGCAAAATAGGGATCCATTTGTCCTTCTTCGTGGTCTCTGTGCATCACACATATGGGCTCGCGCCGGCGCCGAGCCCGCGTCGGGAAACTTCTTAGCTAGCCTAGGATTTAGGCGGGAACCCCTCCCCCCACCGTCCTACCGCGCATGCTCAGGGTTCCCGCCTACCTCAGTTCTTCTTCGACCGCTTCGCTGAACGCCTCGCGGGAGATTTCATCCGTTCGGATCTGTAAGAAGGACAACAAAATTATTAGTTTAAGTTAGCTTAGGTTATAGTAGTTTAAAATATATACCAAAAAAAAAAATAGTAATAATATTAATCCTTAGTTAGTTAGTTAGCGGGTTTTTTCCCGGCTGCTTATGGCGCAGTCTGCACTATTCAAGCACTGCTCGCGCTGCCGAGCTAAGTTAGCCCTCACGGACGGCCATACTTTGTGCCTGGGCTGTTTGGGAGAGGGCCATATTATTGACTTCTGTGCTCACTGCATGAGCTTTTCACACCAGACAAGGCGAAACAGGGCTGACCGTCTCCGTAGCCTACTTTGGAGCAAGGCCCTCTCTGCGGTTGACCGACCAAGTTCCCTCAGGATGGAGCCGGGCACATCTTCTTCTGGGGAGCGGGGGCTATCGCCCAAACAACGCTCACGCCCAGCAACTCCTGACTTGCCCTTGTCTAGGGCCGCAGTTCAGGCTCCGTTATCGTCTTCTCCTCCCCCTCCGAAAAGGCAAAAGGGGAAATCGGCGAAAAAGGCCAAAAAATCATCGACATCGACATCGGCGTCGAGAGATGCGCCATCGGCATCGGGCCCTTCGGCGTCGAAAAAATCTTCGGCATCGGCGTCGAAGGACGCTCCATCGACATCGCGACCTTCGGTAGCGAGAAAATCCTCGGGGTCGCATGCATCGTCGGTACCGAAAAAATCTTCGTTGGTACCATCCTCGTTGCCATCGGCGTTACCTCCTAAACCTCCCAAGCCGCCAAAACGGCCCTCCTCGATACCGGCAGATGCGCCTTCGGGACCGAAGCGCCAGTCTCCATCGCTGCCACAAGGAAAGCTGACACTTTCACCAGGTCTGCATTCTCGAGGGCCTTCGGAGTATCCTCCGGTGTCCATCCTACAGTCACCCATCAGTGTGGCTTCGCTACCGTCACCGGTACCATTGGACCTGCCTTCAGAAGGGGAACTTTTGGACACGCTCCCCCTCGATACCGAGGTGCTTGTTATCGACGAGGACCTCTCCGACCCCATTGCAACAGCTGCGGTGCCATGGCCCTCGCCGGTCACGATCACGATCGCGATCTGTTTCTCAAGACTGGGATCGCTCTTCGGAATTGTCCCGTCGCTCTTCCCGTCGCCGTTCTACCGGCCACCATCTGGCAGTCTCGCCTACGGAGCCTCCACCAGTGCCCCCTCGGCACTCCACCTCGCTTCTACCGGCAACGGCAAGGCACAGACACCGCTCTTTGGTCCAGTCGGTACCGACACGTACCATTGCGGTATCGCACCGGCGTTCGGTCCCGTCCCCCACCTCGGTGGACGACTACGCGTCAGATACCTCTTCCGTTCCGTCACCGGCACCATCAATGCCATCTCCTATAGAGGAGGTCGGTACCGAGGAAGGTGCTTCTCCATCTATGGAACTGGGCGGGTTTAACGACCAGATGCTGCGGCTCGCCCAATCCCTTGGCATAGCCGTACACCAACCTCAGGAGGAAGAGGAAGACATCTATGATGTGATGCGTACAGACCCTACTCCTCGTTGACCCTTCCCCTGGTCCCGACTTTATTAAAGACCGCCAAGCAGTCATGGTCCAACCCTGCCACCCTGGGCCCCACATCAAAGCGACTGGACGCTCTCTATAAAGTTAAGGAAGCAGAAGCACCATTTCTGTCAACACACCCTAAACCAAATTCCATTGTTGTAGAGGCGTCTCAAGGGAAGACCGGTCAGTCACATGCTGCCCCCGTTGATAAAGAGGGTCGTAAGCTCGACTCTTTCAGGAGGCGCATTTACTCCTCAGCGGCGCTGGTGATTAAAACCTCAAATTACCAGGCCATGATGGCCCGGTATCAACTCTTTTTGTGGCAGAAGATCTCCACCCTCACTGACTACCTGCCAGATGACCAGCGTGAACTCGCACGTGTTTTTGAGGCTGAGGCACTTCGTCTGTCCAAGCAACAGATGACCACTGCTCGACACCAGACGGATTCCGCGTCAAAAGCGATGATTGGGGCAGTTGCTCTCCGCCGACATGCGTGGCTGCGTTCAGCAACTCTCCCGATCGAGACAAGGAACAGGATCGAGGACTTGCCCTTTGACGGGGAGGGCTTATTTAACGCGGCAACAGATACAACTATGGACACAATCCATAAGGCCAAGATGACCGCTAAAAAAATGGGTTTTAGTCAGCCTCCATCCCAGTCCTTCCGTCCGCGCAAGTGGTATAGGCCGCTCCCCTATCAGCCTCGACAGGGTCAGGATCATGGCCAGCGTTATCAACAGCCACCTGCCACATCCTCCTACCAGCCACGCAAGTCTACCCCTCGTTATGCGCAGTCTCGCTCCAAACCTGCACAGGCGCAAAAGCGCCGTCTTTGACTCCTCTCCGCTGAGTCCCTTTCTGTCCACCAACAGGCTCCAGCAGTTTTTCCACAACTGGGCATCCATCACCTGCGACCAGTGGGTTCTTCAAATCATCTTGCACGGCTATGCAATAGCGTTCGAAGTCACTCCTCCTTTGGGCACTGTAAAAATTACGCCTCCGTCGGAAACTTTGCTTCAGGAAACTCAGGCACTTCTACGCAAAGGGGCGATTGTAAAGATACCAAGATCGCAGTTAAACAGCGGATTTTACTCTCGCTATTTCACAGTGCGCAAAAAGGACGGGGGACTTCGTCCTATTATGGATCTCCGGGCTTTAAACAAGTTCGTAAAGCCGCAGAAGTTCCGCATGGTCACGCTTGCAATGATCCTGCCACTCTTGAAACGGGACAGTTGGTTTACGCTGATCGACCTCAAGGACGCTTACTTTCACATCGCTATCCGCGCCGATCACCAGAAATACCTTCGTTTCATCATAGGGACTCAAATTTTCCAATTTTCAGTTCTCCCCTTTGGGTTAAAAACTGTGCCAAGGGTCTTCACCAAATGCATGGCGACAGTGTGTGCCCACCTCCGGTCCATCAACATCGAAGTCTATCCTTACCTGGACGACTGGCTGGTTGTCTCTCCCACTCTACACCAAGCGACCACCGACATTCACGTCGTGGAGTCGGTTCTCTCGTCTCTAGGCCTGCAGATAAATTACGAGAAGTCAGTATTCCAGCCTTCCACAAGGCTCCAATTCATCGGAGTTCATCTGGACTCTTCTGTCGGAAGAGCCTTCCTTCCCAGAGACAGATTAGAGGCGCTCCAGCACTTGGCAGCAAGATTAAGTGTTGCCCCTCGGGTCACAGCTCTCGTGATCTTGCGACTCCTAGGCCTAATGGCGGCGGCAGTTTTCGTGGTCAGATGGGCTCGTCTGCGAATGCGCCCTCTACAACAGCTCCTCTTGAGTCAGTATGCCCCCTCTCTAGACCCGCGCAGGTTAATACTCACCATCCCGGATCAAGTGCAGCGCTCACTTCTATGGTGGTCAAACCCGTCGACTCTGTCGCGAGGAATGCCTTTTGTCGATCCCGGTCCTTCGCGGTTTCTCACAACCGACGCGTCACTACAAGGTTGGGGAGCACACCTCGAGAACCTAACCGTGCAAGGAAGATGGTCACTTTTAGAGAGCCGCCTGCACATAAACATGCTGGAGCTTCTAGCAGTAAAGAAAGCACTGCAGGCTTTTCTTCCCCAACTCCGAGGTCACCACGTGAGGATACTCACAGACAATACCTCCGTCGTGTGGTATATCAACAAAGAAGGGGGTACTCGCTCCCCTCGACTGCTTTGCCTCACCATGGACATTATACTGTGGGCGATTACGGAAGACATGCGTCTGTCAGCCCTACACATTGCAGGGACTTCCAACATCAGAGCCGACGAACTAAGTCGCTCTTTCACAGAGACTCACGAATGGGAACTAGCTTCACACGTGCTGGACCGCCTCTTTGCCCGCTGGGGCACACCCCACATCGACTTGTTCGCAACATCAACCAACAAGGTCTGCCCAGCCTATTGCTCCAGGGCGGGAATAGGACGAGGGTCCCTCGGGGATGCCTTCCTATGGGATTGGTCGCAAGGCCTTCTATACATGTTCCCACCGATCCCACTGATAGCACGGACGATCACACGAGCGCAACGCTATCAGGCCAATGCTATTCTGATAGCGCCATGGTGGCCAAGGCAAGCGTGGTTCACGCTTCTATGCAGACTAGCCGCTCACCGCGTGTGGCGTCTCCCCATCACTCCGGACCTTCTGTCCAGAGACGGAGGCCGGACCCTGCATCCGGATGTTCGGACGCTTCGCCTCACTGCTTGGAGACTCCTGCCCTCTGGCAGGGGCTAGCGCTCCAAGAGGGTGTAAAGACCATCTTGGAAGCGTCTAGAAAACCCTCCACTAGGAGCTCCTACTTGTCAAAATGGCAACGTTTCCAAGTTTTCACATTAGCCAACGGCTTCGATGGCAACTCAGCTAGTATGACTAACATTATCGACTTTCTGCATTCCCTGCATACTGCTGGACTGAAACTATCCTCTGTTCATGTTTATCTAGCGGCTATTGCCGTTTACCATTCCTTAATCGATGGTTTTTCAGCATTCACTCATCCCCTTGCTAAGGCTTTCCTTAGGGGCCTCCACAACCTGTTTCCACCAGCTCGCCCTATTGTTCCGCAGTGGAGCCTCTCTCTGGTTTTAAGTGCATTATCGACTAAACCGTTTGAACCGTTGGCCACAACTAACCTTCGTTTGTTAACATTTAAGACTGTTTTCCTTGTTGCCATTACGTCCGCTAGACGAGCGTCAGAGCTGACGGCACTTCTCGTGGACCCTCCGTATACACAGTTTTTTAGGGACAGGGTCGTGCTCTGCCCCCCTCCTTCCTTTGTTCCTAAAGTTGCTTCTACTTTTCATATAAACCAGGACATTGTACTACCTACCTTTTTCAAAGCGTCGTCCGATCCGTTGTGTTCCACGTTACACGCGCTGGATGTTAGAAGGGCATTAGCCTTCTACAAGTCGCGTTCCGAAGAGTTTCTAAAGTCTCGCCAACTCTTTGTTTGTTTTGGTGGAAAGAATAAAGGCTTACCGGTGTCCTCTCAGTGTCTTTCCAAATGGATCGTCAGCACTATTGCTTTGTCTTACCAGATTCTCGGCAAAGAAATACCCCTTGCAGTGACTGCTCATTCTACCAGGGGACAGGCCACGTCTACGGCGCTCCTCCATGGTGCGACCATTCCAGACCTGTGCAAAGCGGCCACTTGGTCGAATGCCTCTACTTTTGTGAAGCACTACCGTTTGGACGTTAGAGCAGGCCAGGACTCCTCGTTTGGTAGAGCTGTCCTGTCCTCGATATGTCAATAATCAGCCAGCGTGCCTTCCCACCTCCGGTAAGTTGGCTTATTACTCGCCCATATGTGTGATGCACAGAGACCACGAAGAAGAAATGCAGGTTGCTTACCTGTAACTGTAGTTCTTCGAGTGGTCATCTGTGCAGTCACACAACCCACCCGCCGTCCCCTCTTGGCATCGCTTTCCTGATTGTCAAGTTGGTTCCAGCATGCTCATATATTTCTAATTATCTGGTTTTGAATTTTGTTGCCTTAGTCGCGAGGCCGAGCGGTCTCAGGGAACTGAGGTAGGCGGGAACCCTGAGCATGCGCGGTAGGACGGTGGGGGGAGGGGTTCCCGCCTAAATCCTAGGCTAGCTAAGAAGTTTCCCGACGTGGGCTCGGCGCCGGCGCGAGCCCATATGTGTAACTGCACAGATGACCACTCGAAGAACTACAGTTACAGGTAAGCAACCTGCATTTCTTTTCCACAATCTTGTTATTTCTGATAGCATTCTTGCTAGTTTTTGTTCTAAAGCTCCTTTCCTATAGTAGGGCTCCTTTAGCCAATAATCATTTTGAAAGTGGAACCAGCCTTTTGAAATATGTGTGTGTGCACGTAGGGCTTAGTTTGCTACCTAGCATTAGCGGCTGTAAGATTAATATCTTGTAAATCTCCAGAAAGTTGCTTATGCGAGACTTCCTTCATAAATCTAGGTCAGCTATCTCTTAGGCGAATTATGCTTTGCAAGAAGGATCTCACTGAATCCTGCAGAACTGTTTCCTGTTCTCTCCCCACAATTCTTCTGAGGTTAATTGGTTTATAATTGCTTTTTTATGTTCCCTTGCCCATATTGCAAGTCATGTCGCCACTTCTTTAGGCATCAGAAATTTAATCTAATCCCACAATACATCTTGCTTTAATAAGAATAGCATTCTACTTGGCCTTCTGAGAAGAATTGGTTGGAAAACGACAACAACACCCCTTAAATAACAAAATGATTTAGGGTGCAATCCTATGCCTGTTCAGATAGAAAAACTTTCCAGCATCCCCCAGCCAACTATGCTAGCTGGGGAATGCTGGGGATTGTAGGTTCCCCCCCCCCCCGGGCTAAACAGGCATAGGATTGCATCCTTAACCTGTTGAATAGAGTAATTAGAATTTGACCAGTTAGAGATAGGGGATCACTTACCAAATACAACCACTTTAGTTGTAGGGCAGGAGGCAACTGTGTCATTCTGCTAGTGCAAATGATAGTGTACTAGTGGAAACTAGGTTCCGAACTATTTGCAAAAGCAGAATCCAACTCAAGTTACATGTGCACATGTTGCTCAAGCGGTTGTGCATGAGACTTCTGCAAACCACTGTTTGCACAAAGATTTGCACAAGCAGAATGCGCCACCGCTTGTGCAATGGAAGCATTTGGCAGAGTTCTCCTAGTGCTATTTGAGGTTGTAGAATGACACCGGTGGATACTGCTCATGGTAAAAGTTAATACTAATCTGTTTCGTCTGACTAAAATTAGCCAGCCAATCCATCTGATTTTTAAGACATACTCTTGCCAAGGATAATATGACCATATTATTTGCAAATAAAAGCACTCTGATCTTTCTATTTTCTGTGGCAGATGGATATATATACTCATCACAAGAGGAAACACTCTCACGGTTCAATATTTTGAGGTCCAATACCATTAATCCACAATGGATTTTGTTTTCTATCAACAACAATGTAGCCCAATGTCACTCAAGGAGTACTGCAGTGTTCCATAAAAAATGAATGCATTAGGGCATTAACCAGTCCTGTTCTTGTGTGGAGCCTAATCAGTGGCTGCTTCCACACTAGGAGTGTCATCAGGCAGGTGGTTTTTCACGCTTCCCTACCATCGCTATGGCCTCCTACTGCAGTACCACAATAGTGCTGATCTCTTTACACAAGGAGAAAAAGTGGAAGCAGCAATGACCACATGGGCCATTCAAGGCATGTTTTATCGCACCACTTTTCCTGCACACAGCAGGAAATGGCGGTACATTCTATTTATTTTTTTAAAAAAAGAGAGATTAAAAGGGGTCTATTTTGCGATGGAAAAAAGAGAGGAAAGCGCATGGGAGGCGGACGTCATCTGAAGGATGCATGAACATCCATACGTGGGTAGTAGCGAGTGTACAATAAAACGCTCATCTGATGACACCCTAGGACTCTTTGATGCTACTGAGGAAGTGCTCTTCAGCTATTGGCTGGAAGTGGAATTTAAACAGGGCTCCACAGAGCACTTACCGTAATATAGCATTATTTTCCCCATGAACTCTCAGCCTGGCAGTTGAGGAAAATGGCTACTGCTGAAAAGGATGGGGTTAAGGGACCATTTTCCATGTTATTTTAATTTTGAGGAATACAGTTCAATTCTAGCACACCAACAGATACTTAAAATAAAAGTATTTTCATCCAGGAGGTTGGGGCAAGGAAGGGGGATTCCCTCCAATCCCCCACTGAACAGAGATGCCAAGCTCCTTGTTTCAACTCCGCAGGGAGTGGAGTTCTGCCCTGGTGCTCGCCTGAGTCAATGAACATGAAATTACTATGGATTCTTAGAATACTATTGCATTATTTGCTTTATGAACTTGTACTTGGATAGTAAAATGAGTTCTGTTCATGATTTGTTGGCTGGATGTACTCCTTCACACAAAATGTCACATGTAGGTGTTTGTTTTTTCCAATGTTTAAAACAAAATAACTAGTAAAAACCCTACTCTTCCAAGAGAATTCTTCTTGTTCTGGTGCTGTGAATTTGGATGGCTCCCCAAACACGCAATCAATTTTATATGCCACACACAGCTAGAAATAGAAATGAACTTACTCATAGGTAAACAAGAGTAGAACTGAGCTTCATAACTGCTACCCCACATCACAACTATAGACTAGGAACTAGTGTTGCATAGTGGTTAGATTATTGGACTAGGACTTGCGATACCAGGAAAACCCAGATTCAAATCCCCATTCAACCATGAAGCTGACAGCATGATATTGGTCAATCACTATCCTAACCTTAGGATTATTGTGTGGGTAAAATTGGGGGGAGGGGAGAGGGTTCATATATGCTCCCTTGAGCTCCTATGAAGAACAGTGGATTAAATGCAAGAAATGGAAACAATAATTATTTGGCTTTAGGTAACAATAACAACTCTGGTGCTGTATTCCAGACAGATATCATTCTAATGAGACACATCTAGGGTTGTTGAACATTTAATGTTCAACCTACTAAATATTAAGGAAAACAAACTTTTTTAAAACAACAACAACCATGTAGTTAATTTCTTTAAAAATTGGTTTTGAGTGATGAACAATTAAAATCTTTGGCTGCTATATTCAGTGGGGGCCAGTGGGGCCAGTTGGCCCAGGGCCCATAATTTTGAGGGGGCACTCCGACGAAGAGGTCCCCCCTAGCTTACGCTACTGCTTCTGTAGTGTAAGCGGCCCATCGAGAAGCGAGGAGCCTGCCTTGTGGAAACAGCAAAGAAGCCATCCGTCATGAATACCATGGCCAGATTACAAGCTCCAGAGGGCCATGCCGCATGCGGGGTGGGGATATATGTGCCTTGATATGTTGTAGAACAGGTTTAATATGAAGGTGTTATGTAGAACGGACATGTTGGTGGGCATGCCCCCTTGGGGCCGCCATGTTGTCCTCCTTTTTTGAAATGGGGGGTACACACTTCCCATCTGGCCTGGGCATATTACCAGCTCTGCACAGCCCTGGCTATATTCATAACACATCTGCGGTAGCCCAAAAGCAATAGCTACCGGTTAAGAGATTCAGGAAAGAGAGGGAGAAAAAGCTACACTCCATATCCAAGAAATGTATTACAAAGATCAAACAGGGCATGGGGAGATTCATTTCCATTTCTTGTGTCTATAGGAAAGAGACAGCCCGGCCAAATTCAATTTGTTTTATTAAGTTGGAGGAAATAATGGTTCTTTTAAAACTATGCCGTTTCATTATAAAATATTAAGCAATTATATTCCATTTTGCAGAAGGTCATGCATACGAGGAAGAGGCACATGGAATTGTTTCAGGAATTAAATCAGAAATTTCAGACACTAGACAGATTTCGAGATGTACCAAAATCAGGCAGTATGGTAAGTATATTATTACTATTTTGCCATTTCCTTATGTACCTTTGTATCTTATCTTTTGAAAATTATTGAGAAAGTCAGAACGTTTAACGCAAGACCATCTGAAAAGGAGACCACATTTATTATTTTTTACTGAGAATACCCAAGAAGTAGAAAATCATTAACAAAGTTCAGTTGCTAGAGGGATGAGGCTGAATGTAGAAAACAGTTCAAAACCTTGCTCAGCTATAAATTTATTGGATAACATTGGACAAGCCATTATGTCATAGAGAGCCAGTGTGGTGTAGTGCCTAAAGTGTTGGACTGGGAGTTGGGAGATCCAAGTTCTAGTCACCACTTGGCCATGAAAACCCACTGGGTGACTTTGGGCCAGTCACAGACTCTCAGCCCAACCTACCTCACAGGGTTGTTGTTGTGAGGATAAGCTGGAGAAGAGGAGGATTATGCATGCCACCTTGGAGGAAAAAAGGTGGGATATAAATGCAATAATAAATAAATGGCTTTTTAGTTCCTGGTGATATTCCCTCTTCATCACAACAGTTAAAGTTGCAGGGGCCCTGCCTTCTTTTGTATACCATGACTCTAGTATAGTGCCTGCAACTTTAACTGTTGTGATGAAGAGGGAATTTCATCAGGAACTAATTGCATACAAATGACACTGGCTGAAATTCCCTTTTCTCTACAGCTGTTAAAGTTACATGAGCCCTGACCTGGATTTTATCTGGTCACCCTAGCTTAACTCACTTCCAGGTTTATTAAGTAGATAAAATCCACAGTTATCCATGCTCTGGGAACATCTAGTCTTGAATACTGTAATGCATTGTACATTCGGTTAGTTCAAAATACAACTGCCAGACTTGAGTAGGATCAGTCAGTGGAAGCAGTATGTTGGGAAACAAGATGCTTTTTTTTAGGCTTGAGATCATAAAGAGGCAAATATTCTACCTACAGTATTGGAAGCAGTATGTTGGGAAACAAGGGTGACCATATGACAGTTAAAGCTGCAGGAGCTATACTAGAGTGACCAGATACAAAAGAGAGCAGAGCTCCTGCAATTTTAACTTTTGTGATGAAGAGGGAATTTCACCAGGTGCCGCATGGATACAAATGACACCTGCTGAAATTCCCTTTTCTATTCCACTGTTAAAGCCCTGTATTCCTTTTCATATGGTCATCCTACTAATTACATTTTTTTAAAAAGTAATAATACCCCCGCGGCCCAGCGGAGCACAACAGCCCGCATTAGGCAAGCCCTTCAGGAGCCTCACAGCAGCCAGGCAGACCAAAAGGGAATTTCAGCAGGTGTCATTTGTATCCATGCGGCACCTTGTTTCCCAACATACTGCTTCCAATACTGTAGGTAGAATATTTGCCTCTTTATGATCTCAAGCCTAAAAAAAAAAAAAAAACATTTGTGTACACACCAGTCTCCTGGTACTGGTCATCCTACTATTAATTAATTGTAGCTGATAGGAAAGGGTTAAATCGTGGGAGCTGCAAGGAATTAAGAAAAAAGGAGAGGGGGTTTCGCCATTTCTTGAGCGCTCCTTAATTAGGGCTGCCCAAATGATAATGGACGGGTGGTGTGTGTGCGCGCGCGCGGGCGGCGGCAGCGGCGGCGGCGGCAGGCTTGGCAGCGTATCCTGGCTGCCGAGGCCGGGTGTCTGGAGCGAAGGGGCCATTCAGGCCGCCCCTCAGGGAGCTGTGGCGGCCTGAATGGCCGCCACAGCTCCCTGAACGCCCTCCCCATCATCCTCTTCATCATCAACCTACCCCCGCGGCCCAGCGGAGCACAACAGCCCGCATTAGGCAAGCCCTTCAGGAGCCTCACAGCAGCCAGGCAGAGCCTCTGCTGCCCAGGAACCTGCCCGCACGCGAGGTCACCGGCGGGGCGCACACACAACGCTGGCGAGGGGGAGGAGAAGGGGAGGAACAAAGGATCAAAGAGATCGAAAGAGGAAAGCAGACACGAGCCCTGTAATGGATACTAGCAAGGATCAAAGGGATCGAGACCAGAGTGATCCTTCCTTGCACGCATGGCTGCAAAACTCAGCTAGGCTCAGCCGTTCTGCTTGAGTAAAAAGTGAAAGTAGGAAAGGAAACACGAGCCCTGTAATGGATACTAGTAGCAAGGATCAAAGGGATCGAGACGAGAGAGTGTTTCCTTTTCTTCGCGGGAAGCGGGAGGGGAAGACCGGGCCTCTGTGGAAAACTTTTTGAAACATTTAATTTAAAAATTCCATAGCCATCAAATGCCTGGACCTATCATTCTGAAATTTCTGACACATATCTACCCCTAACCCATCTACAAAGTGAGCAATGTTCAGACTTCTAACTTTTAAAATAAAAAAGTTATAGGTGTTTCTTTCCTCATTGTTTCAAAAATTAATTGCCACACAAGGCAAGCTCCAATGTTTCTGAAATTTCACACACATATCAAGCCAAGTGGTACCTGTAATGTGCCCATGTTTCCTGTTTGTATCTTCAAAAATAAAAAAATGGGAGGCGTAACTGTATTTCCCCCACTACTACCCATTTTTCTAAAATTAATTGCTACACAAGGCAAGCACCTATGTTTTTGAAATTTCACACACATAGGTCCCAAGGTACCACCTACAATGTGGCAAAGTTTCATGTGTGTAACTTTAAAAATGACAAAGTTATAGGTGTTTCTTTCCTCATTGTTTCAAAAATTAATTGCCACACAAGGAAAGCTCCAATGTTTCTGAAATTTCACACACATATCAAGGCAAGTGGTACCTGTAATGTGCCCAAGTTTCCTGTTTGTATCTTCAAAAATTAAAAAAATGGGAGGCGTAAATGTATTTACCCCACTACTACCCATTTTTCTAAAAATTAATTGCCACACAAGACAAGCACCTACGTTTCTGAAATTTCACACACATAGGTCCCAATGTACCATCTACAATGTGGCAAAGTTTCATGTGTGTAACTTTAAAAATGACAAAGTTATAGGCATTCCTGGGTATTTATTAAAACATTAATTGCCACAAAATGCATGCACCAATCTTTCTGAAATTTCTCACAGATAACTATCCCTAACCAGTGTATAATGTGCCCAAGTGTCATCCTTCTATCTTTACAAATGAAAAAGTTATAGGCGTTTTTGTAAAACAATACTTGGCTATGGGAAAAAGCATTCAAAATGGCGTCCGATCCGGATCGGACATCTGGTCCGATCCGATCCGACCATCCTCCGATCCGATCCGATCCGATCCGACCCCCCAGGTCCGATTCCGATCCGCTATCCGATCCGATCCGGGGGGTCAGTGCACATCCCTAATTATTATCCTTTTGATGCCAGGCAAAGAACTTTATTTTCCTAGACTTTTTAATATATCTAACTATAATAGTTTTCCCATTCATGTGTTATGTTATATTTGGGTGTTTTTATGAGCAGCTGTGGATGCCCTGCTGAAGCACAGTGTAATAAATAAAACCAATGCTCTGTCCAGTGCCCTGAGCTTCCTGAGCAAAGTCTGGGATATATAAACATCCAGCTCTTCCATTTCCATTATGCTTCTGTCTTACCACTTTTCATACAAAGGTGATAGAAGTGGAGAACTAGCTTGGGAGCAGATCATGTAGTTCTGTACACAGAACATACAAAAGCATAATGGCTTTTGCTCTCCCAGTAGACATTTCCATGTGTTTCCAAGGATTTGCATTTCCCAGCTGAGCAAATTCAGAGATAGCTCTAAAGGCCTGCAACCTAAATACAATTGCATGTCAACTCTCAAATGCAGAAAGTATTGTACCTATCAATTATTGGAATGAAATATTCAACTCAGTATCATGCTTCTAATTCAGGACTAGCGGTAGTGATATACCTGCCTTTATTGTTTTGTCAAATGAAGCTTCTTTATGTAAATTCATAGCGATGGGCTAAAACGGTGAGAACTTGCCCCATGGGCACCCACCCCATTGCAGCAGCTGCCTGCCCCCAGGAGCTGGGTCACGTGAGCCTCTGCCGAACGCCCATGAGGCTTGCAAGGCTTCATCAAGTGCTCAGCAGTCACCTGCAGCCACTGCCAGAAATGTGCATTTCTCAGTTCCCCGTTAATGCCGACCATCCTTAGCGTGGAACGGGAAAATGCATAATTTCCTGAGCCTTGGAAATCAGTGTTCCCCCCCCCCCATGCCAATAGAGGCCTTGAAAGGCCCCACTGATGCAAGGGTAAACCTTTATCCTTGTGTTAATTGGGCCTTTAAGGTCCCCATTGGTGCAGGAGAGAGGAAACACATGATTTCCCAAGGCTTCAGAAATGCGTATTTCCCCCTTCCAAGCTTAAAAAACTCAGAATTAACCCAACAACAAAGCAACAAAGCATGGATGCAAATCATGTTAATTAACAATCTATGTGCCACCAAGATATGCAAACCAGGTCACTTTCTTTTCTTTGGTGCAAGAGCTTCTCCATAACAATTTTAGCAGACTTCTACTCTTTTTGCAAGCTATATTTTTGCCGCCATGAAAAGCAATTTCAATATATCTGGGGTTGGATCCAGCATCGGCTTTGCATAAAGGAAGGGTACTGCTTGCGAAATGGGTCTTCCACATCCTCTGTAGCTCCCCCTGTGTACCTTCTAAATCTGCCCTGGGGGGCTGGGAGACTGCCCCCTCCCCAGAGAAGATTTGGAGGTTCGTGGGGAGCTGCAGTAGGGAGGAGAGGACGTAGAAGTCCTCACTGCACAAGTTCAGGCAAGTGTCTGAACTTGCCTCTAGACGTACAAGAAGGTGATTTCCAAATGGAGGTTTAATGAAAGGTGAAACGAACTGAAGCAAAAGAAAAATATAGAACAATTTCGTTTGCACTGACACTCAAGAGACTAGGGAATATGCTCCCTGGTGAGCATATTATGGCCATGTAAAGAATTGAACAGCGAACATTTTGGATTTGGTAACTAGGTTTTGTTTTTAAAAAGATTTCACACACTTGCTTACAATGTGGAAGATTAATTATGGGATCAAGATCATTTGACTCTTTAAAAAAAACTTTGGAAGATTAAGCATAAGCCTAATCCCCCTGCCTCTACATCAGATCAACCCAGGCAATGAAAAGTAGCATAAACTATACATCCAGCAGGAACTGAGTTTTGATCAAAGTTCCATTCCATGAGAAAGAATCCTATCACTGCTGGGCAGCCACCAAGAGCACCTCATCATACATCCTTGGCACACAGATGCAATGAATGAGACAAGTACCCTAGATGAATCATAGAGATTGTGATGAGACTTTGGGAAGAAAAGGATCTCTTAAGATCTGCAGGTCTGCTTCTCTTCCAAGAGCGTCATCACGCAGGGGAAATTTGTATTTCCTTACCGTCGTTTCTCCACCCGTGTGTTTGTCCCTCCTTACTTCCTCTTTCAAAAGAAGAACTAAACAATGTGCTCATGGTCCATTCAGTGGGTCTTTTTGATTGCGCTGCTTCTCCTGCACACAGCAGGAGATAGCAGCAACTTCCGTCTTTAAAAATAAGTCAGACTTACTGGGGAGGGGGTGTATGTCATGCGAAGAAGGCTAGACGGGGTGGGAGGCAGACAACATCATGAGAGGGACCCGTGAAAATCCATGAGTGCCAATAACAAGCATGCAATAAAACACTCCTCTGATGGAGCTCGAAGTCTTGGATTTCAGAGCCAATACTGTATTCCATTGACACTTGCAGTGTTTATGACAAATCTGAGAGGAGAGTTTTTGACTTCTTTCCTTGCAGGGCCTTCGGTTAGCCCAAACACATCCTCAGTCTTAATTTACAACCAGGCTGTGGAACTTTTATCTTATGCAGATAAGTAGGAAGTACACTATCACTTCTTGTTAGTTATTCCTGCCTACATTTCTAGGTAATTACAACTAAATATGCAGATGTCAGTGATGATCAACGAACCATTTCTGTACGCTTTTCCAAGCCTGGGAATTTGTTAGCAGGTCTGTGTACCAGGTCTGTCTTCCAGTGTACCGATTGGTCATAGAAAGAGATGAGAAAACCGATTCAGCGTATCAGCCAGTTTGGCTCCCTTCAAAGCTGTCATGGCTGCTTTTTATGTGATCTTTTTATGTGATCTGAACTGCAAAAAGGGTTTAATTTTTGTTTGCTTGTTCCTTCCTTCCCTCCCCACACCTCATTTTCACAGGAAAATCCAACGGCAATCAACAAAGCTCCCTGGGACAGTTTCAAAAACACAGGTGAATACCAACATTATACCACAATAAACGTATTAGATTCAGAGGCAAAAGATGCTTTAGAACTAAGACCAGCAGAATGGGAGAAGTGTCTGAACTTGCCTCTAGACGTACAAGAAGGTGATTTCCAAACGGAGGTTTAATGAAAGGTGAAACGAACTGAAGCAAAAGAAAAATATAGAACAATTTTGTTTGCACTGACACTCAAGAGACTAGGGAAGCCTGACATGCCCTATTGGAACATTGTGGCGTCTGCCTGTCAGCACCTTTACGTGCCAAACGTCAGTGGTTTCTTTTTGTACGATATATTCCCGCTAGCAAAACTAGTGGAGAGCCCAGGTGTACAATTCTTACCATCGTGTCTTGTAAGTACCCGTGGAATGGATTTGTAAGGTAAATCTTTATAGATAAACCTCAAGCAACGATTCATGTTGTAACAGCTTCATTTGGTTTAGTTTTCAAAAAACTTCACCATGAAGCACAATGTATATATTTATGCAGTTTTTAAAGTTTATAACAGTCTGTTTGGCCATTACTACACTTTTTACTTTATAATATAAAAAAAGCAAAGTTTTGTCGTCATTAAATGAATGTCTGTTGAGCTACATTCTTCATTGCTTTAAATGCAATAAAGTAATAATCTCACTTTTATATGAATAATATATTTCACATCTTTATTATTGCAGTTTTCTCTGGGAGGCTCAGAGTAGCTTTTCCTGCTGCAGCTGTGTATAAAATATTTAAAATGTTGTATGGTGTAAATAAACTTTTGTCTACATATCAGTATTTTCAGTGCATTTTATTTTGGATTTGTTGATCTGAAATTTGCATATTTATAAAGTTTTCTTTAACAACACAAAAGCTGAAAATGTATTCAGGATGTTAATAGCATACTGTTATTACTCCTTTGAGACTAATGATTTCTCAAATGTAATAATAGGTTTGCATAGCTGTTCTATTTTTTCTAATCTACGAAGGCAACATACAATGTAAATTGGACTTGTCAGAGTATTAGTTCTATTATATGTAAATTTTATGCTTTTCCATCTTGCTGCAGAAAGACATTTTTTAGATAAACACTGTGCAAGTTTCAATGCACAGAGCTTGAGAGAAATGCTCCTTTTAGTTTGAATATAATATAATGCAATTCTGGGATACCTTCTTCTTGTTCCTCTATAACAAACAAAGATTTATGGCCTCCTTCAGGACTGGAGTACATAGCATGACTCGCTGGGAGAAAAAATGAATATATTTCATTAAAAACTTCAATGGGTGGATATCAGGCCATTACCTAAGAAAATAGAAAATCACCTCTTATTAACCTCCAACAGACTTAAGATTTTTACCCAATATTTTGTATTATGAATCAGATTTTATAGTATGTAAAGAAAGCAGTACTGAATAAATATATTATCCAAATGGCATGTGTGGTGCAATGAAAATATGCTGATAAGTGGAAAAGTTGATTCAAATGTAAAATTCTCTGCCCTTTTATGTCACCTAAATGTCTGTCATTCTGAAAATTGTTCTTGTTACTTTCAAAGCTTCCTCGGATTGGGAAAGGCTTACTTCTTTAACTCTTCTCAGAGAGCTGCATGGCTAGTTGACTTTCCCTCATATTTTTATTTTATTTTAAGAATCACTGTCCCATATTTTCAGATCCAAAAGCTGACTCCTGCACCGCCTAAAAAGAACTGTATTTTGAAACTCAGGTAGTTAACCCTGGCATACTTGTGTTTTTAATAAATCTATAGCATGGGAGGAGCCTGAGCAGAACCAAAGCATGGGGGAGAGGGCCTTTAAGCCTTTGACTAGCTTCAAACAATGCGATAAACAATGGTGGTTTAAATAGTCAACGGTTGTTTATTTAACCCAACATGGGTTATCAAGTTGTATAGAGGGAGTTTTTTAATCAACACTTATTTTGCAGAAATAACCAACGCTATGCAGAGTTGCCTATTTGAACCACCATTGGTTATCGTGTTGCGTGAAGGGCACTGTTGCGGCTGCTGCTCAAGTCTAGCTGGCAGAATAGATTTTTGGCAACAATGGCTAGTGGGATACTATGACTGAAGGTTGAGTGAGGGCAGGGAATGGACTAATAGCCAACCAAATGCTGATTCTAATCCACACCACGGTTGATTATTACCATGTCGTGTTAGGAGTACCCCCTAGATTATGAGTACCCCATGTACCTAGAGTACCCCATGTCGTGTGAGTTATTATCCCACTGTTGACTACTGTATTGTCTGAACGCAGCATTTGTCTCTACTGATATCCTCATCAGAATTGCCCCTCTCTTATGCCTGCGTTTAGAAACTATCCTTCCATCATGAATACTTGCAGGCAAAGGCCAAACAGGTATGTTGAATCTCAGGCCTGCAGGCCAAATCCAGCCTCTTCAGGGTCCTAATCTTGTCCTCTGAGCTTTTGCCCCTCTCCCTGCTCCACCCATTCTAAAAGCATTAAATTCCTCTGCTAAAGTTTAGTTGCTGGCAGTAAGAGCTTTAAGCTGCAATATTATGCAGGGTGACCATATGAAAAGGCGGACAGGGCTCCTGTATCTTTAACAGTTATAGAAAAAAGGGAATTTCAGCAGGTGTCATTTGTATGCATACAGCACCTGGGGAAATTCCCTCTTCATGACAACAATTAAAGCTGCAGGAGCCCTGCCTTCTTTTCTATCCGGTCGCTCTTCGCTCTAATATAGCTCCTGCAGCTTTAACTGTTGTCATGAAGAGGGAATTTCCCCAGGTGCTGCATGCAGAACAATGACACCTGCTGAAATTCCCTTTTCTCTACAACTGTTAAAGATATAGGAACCCTCTCCTCCTTTTCATATGGTCATCCTATTTATGATGTTTTTGTATTTGGGTCCTCCCCTTTTGCCTTTGGCCCCTCCCACCACTGGAATGTGGCCCCCTGAGAGCTTCTCCAAAATTCAATTCAGCCCTTGGCTGAAAGAAGTTCAACACCCTTGGCTTAAAGGCCCTCTCTTTACACCCTGGTCCCAATCCAGCTCACACACAAAGACACACACACCTACCACTGGCTCTTTATTGTTTTAAATGCATGCACACCAGGGCTGACCACATAACAAACTTTACATCTGCTTTGTTCCTAAGTTCCAAAATGTGATTCTGTTCAGCTAATACAGGACTAGGCTCCTGGACCTGAACCTGTGTGACAGTGTCTGGTTTTTTATTGAGCTGTAAGCTACTCTGGGGTCGTTTCTTGCTAAAGGGCAGGGTAAAAATGCTTGAAATCTTGATAAATAAAGTAGTTTGGCCCTCAATGCTGAGGTCCCTGAGAGATGCGAATTCTTTGATTATAATTGTCACTACTTCCTGTGCAAGCCCAGTAAAAGTCAACCGTTGCATTCCCATTGGCCTCACTGTATCTGGCATCTTTTAGCAGCACTGGATAAAGGCAGAAACAGGAGCGTGGCCAGGTGCTCTATTTGACAGAAGACAGCCGTCTGTTTTGGAGAGCTGGCAGAGGACTTTCCTCTATTTGATGGTGCCCTCTATTTGAAGAGGTGTCCTGTCCAAGTCTGGTTTGCAGTCAAAGAACAATATGGTGAGAAATCCTGGGCCTTGAATTCCCATCCACAGAAAGCACCGAGACAGCAGTAGACTAAGAAGGTTACACAGGTCACCTAGTCAGTGTTCTCCATTATGGTGCACTGTATTGTAGTTCTAATTAAATTATACCAATTATTTCTAAATTTGCATCTATTCATATAAATTGGCAGGTGCAAATGTTATGCAAATTGGTGTCCTCTTTTGTCCTCTGTTTTGGCAATGCATTTTCTTCTTTTTTGGTGACGTGTTAGAAGCCACACTTAAGAAATAGGCACTCCAGTCCTACTAATTGGCATAGCGGGTGATGGAGCAGAACAGCTTTCACAGCTGAAGCACCACCCTATGCATTGCAAGTGTACAAAATAGTCTGGTGAAGACACCTGCACATTCACCTCTCCATAACTGCAAGAGCCAATGATTATTTACATGTGTGAATGGGCTATGATAGCTAAAACATCACCTTGCAAACAATGGCTGGTTTCAGACAACACATTAGGCAACGGAGGGGGAAATAGTGTACTGACCATGCGTTAGGTAGGTGGGGCTCCACACAACATGCTGCAACTCTGGTGCTTGTGCAGCTGAAAGTTCTGGCGGCCATCTTGGTTGCTACATCTGCTCCCTCCCCTCCCTCAGCCCTACAGCCGTATCCCAGCATGCACCGTGAGTTCTGCCAGCTGTATAGAGCAGCCGGGGATTTTCGGCTGCTCCAGCCAGCAGAATTCTATTCCCAAATGGAATAGTCCACTGAGAGGGGTTGGTTGGTTTCGGACAACACTTTAAACAACGGGACTTCGGGCTAAACAACGTACAAGCCCCTTGTTTCTCTCCGTTTCTTAATTGGGCAGAATAGCGTACTGTCAGTTATGTGTGCACTCCACACAATAAGCAACACAACTGATGATTGTTCCCCCCCCCCTCCATTGCTTAATGTGTCGTCTGAAACCAGCCAATGTTTTAGTGGAGGCAGCTCACACACTGAAATGCCACTCTTGAAGTATACAGTAATTAAGTGCAGATAATGTGTGAACCCATTATTAACAGTTAAACCCATACAAACAATTTTATCGAAGAATTGGTATATAGAATTTCACAATTATATGGATGGAGCTAATGCAAAATTCAAAAATCCAGTTACTAAAATGCCACAAAGGTGACTGGAGGTCCTGCCATGTTGCAACCCATTTCAGGGCCATAGCTTGGGCTACACCGCACCAGGGAGGTACCACCAGAGCACCAGCCTCAACCCTCAGCGTTGCAACTGCATGACTTTATGGATCTTCTCGTGACACTATCAATGGCAAAGTTGCGTCGGTGCAACCCTAAAGTCGTAGATTGCTGATGAAGTAGTAGCTCATTTGGTAATGTATGTGTGCAATGCAACCTTGAGAATTATCAAGGTTACAACATTTATCTTTTCACGAATCATTTACTGTGCTGGCTTTCCCCTTGAAAGATAATCATAATATATTAATGTACTTATAATAAATTCAATATTTTTGTAGGGCTTTCTAAAAAGCATTTCAGATTACAAAGCTCTCAATTATTTATTTGGCTGGCTTAACGTTAAACCAGAAAATGTACTGCCTTCAGGGACACAACCGTGTTTACTAAACGTGTGTTTCACTTTGTTCGGTTTTATTTTAATGTGATGCAATGTAAGAAAGTAAGAGGTAAGAAGGAGGAGGAGGAGGAGGAGGAGGAGGAGGAGGAGGAGGAAGAAGAAGAAGAAGAAGAAGAAGAAGAAGAAGAAGAAGAAGAAGAAAGCATTTTATGAATAGTTGCACTATGTACCACCAAATCTAAATTATTTAGTAAAGAGGCTGTACTCTATCTCAGAGTGTACCAATCCATCTAGGTAGTATGCATGTGTGAAAGCAGATTTCTGTACCTGGATAGGAATTCCATGCACAGTAGCTGGGGCTAGGTGTTCATAGCCTTGTTAGTAACTTGTCAGTAGGACCGATCTGCTGTTTGAAAGAAGAAATGGGGATCCAATTTATTTTCCCTCCCACTACTATCCCCTGTCTTCCTAGGGATTACTGTCAAGTGATCTACAAATCCAGGGCTGTGTGTCCGTTGTGGCATTGATGCAGTGCTTGCCCCTTCCGTCTCCCACCCTAATTCAGTCTAATTCAGGTATGCCTTTCAGAGGGAGAAATTGGAGTGTTTATATACACTTTTTAATCTTTTTTATTTTAATGTTTTTATTTTAATGAAATAGATTTGAGACAAAAATTAAAATTAACCATTATTTTTAGACATTGAAAGGCTCAAATGATTTTTTATTACTCATTTTACAGGATAAAACGGAGGGAAGGAAAAGGATTATGTACGCTAGTGTGGCAGTGGCTACAGAGTTGGCCTGGGAGTCAGGAGATCCAGGTTCTAGTCCCCATTTGGCCATGGAAACCCACTGGGTGACTTTGGGCCAGTCACAGACTCTTAGCCCAATCTACCTCACAGGGTTGTGAGGATAAAATGACATTTGTCGCTATTTCCTGCTATGTGCAGGAGAAGGTTTGCTATAAAACACTCACTAGAGGGTGCTGTCCCACTATACTGAATGGGCCACGGGGTTGCTGCTTTCTTCCCCTTTCTTTCCCGTGTGATATGGCTCGTCCCTATTGCAGAACAGAGGTAGAAAGCCAGAATGACAGTAAGGAAACACAGTTTCCCCCCATCCAAAAACCCTCTATGTGGCGTTCTGTATGATGTGTCTCCATGATACAATGGCATAGCCATTGTCAAAAGGGTTAGTTATCTTTGTTTGTTTTCATAGCACTTTGGAACGTAAATATATTAGGCCATGGATTCATGCTTTGCCAGTGAAACCATCTTTTGCTTACTCCAAAAATCCATTGGGTTAAATCTATATAGGGAGCTACCAGTTTTGTATATTTTTCCTGGACAATTAAGCATCTCTTGCAGTTTTTCAAGTAAGCACATTCTCTCTCTCTCTCTCTCTCTCTCTCTCTCTCTCTCTCACACACACACACACACACACACACACAAATAATCAGCCCCATAAACTTTAATGAGAAAGAAATTTGAAGAGAGCCTTTGAAGCAATAGATCAATGTTATGATCTAATATTATCTTATATAGAGTTATGCTCTTCAGAGTGTGACTGTCACTTGAGAAGAAATATTCAATTTGTGACATAGCACAATACCATCACTGATCACAGGGCACATCAATTAAGGCATCGGCCTTTGCTTTCCATTTCCCAGCCTTGTGGAGCTCAGGCAATAGGATATAGCCTTAACTCTTGACTTAAATTGAGAGAGCTTTTTCTGTCTATTTGTCTATGTATATGGTAGGTCTCCTGCAGCATTTCAGCAACATCAGACTTCTCTTCAGACAGAAAAAAGTGGGGGACAAATATCTCCTGTGCATGACTGAATGATTAAGACTGCATGCATTCAAAGTAAAAAAAGTATAGGTAACAAACCTATTCTGATTGAGCATTTTTTTTTAAAAAAAAAAGCTTTGAAATTTACCCACACCACACCACTTAGCGGTAATATCCTTTTGATTCTTCACCATTTCAAAAAGAAGTTTGAGGTTGTCCTTAGTGTCTAGCTGTGAGGGCAAAGGCTCTTTAACTGATGCTCCAATAATAGCCCTGTAAAGCATTTGCTGGGAAGGAATCTTTCAGATTTTTTCCAGATTAAGGGTGTCTCCATTTCTTTCCTTCTGTGATCTGCCCCTTATCAGATTTTGAGAAGATAGTATGGGTATGCACATGAACATTCAGCAGTTAAGAGGGAGCAGACATTCATCTTGGAATGCTAATTTCACTTCCCTTGAGAGACATTTTAAAATGTAAGTTTTAGTTAACAAAAGGTTTATCATTCCATTCACAGGCCGGGAAATACAAAAGCCTTATAAAAAGAGCTTCAGCAATAGGATAAAGATTCCCAGTCATATTTCATTACTGCAAATCACCAGGTTGAGGGAAATGGGTGGAAGCACCAGAAATCATTTCCTTTCCTGATACCAACCCCGCTACTTAACCCCGCTACTGGAAAGCAGTAGTTTACACCCCTCTCATCATATGATAGTGGTACATATAATATCCTCCACGTCTTGTATACACAAATGTTTCCTAGCAGGAAATTGGTTGCTTGGAGAGGCTGCATATGGAGGGATATTAATTTAACTTGCTCACTAGGAACAGTTGCTAATTAAGTGCTAATGAGGCATTAACATTTGCTGGGAGTTCCAGTAATAGGCTTGTTAGTGCAGGAGGGGCTTCATCTCATAAAATGTCTCTTTTCTATTCTTCATGAGTTCTTTCTTCATCCCAGTTAAGCATACAGTTACACACAATTAAGGAAACTAGGACAGCCTTCAGCAACATGGGGGTCCTCCAAATAGGGATGTGTATCGTATTGTTCCAATGTCCCATAACGAACCGATAAGGTCGTTATTGGACATCCGATTAATGATCATTCCTGGAGAACCTAGCTGATCAGATCTGAAATCCATATGTCCGATAACTATCAGACATATTATCAGATCGCCAGTTTAGGGCTGGCCCTCCCCCCCCCACACTCGCACTCCTTACCTGGGCCTTCCCTGCTGCCATCTGCTGCCGTCCGCTGCTCCAGACTACTGAGAACTAGGCTTTGCGGCCTAGTTCTCAGTAGAGCGACGACGTGCTGGGTGATGACATTACCCAGTGTGTCGTTGCTCTACTGAGAACTAGACTGCAAAGCCTAGTTCTCAGTAGTTCAGACAAGGCCCAGGTAAGGGGGACCCCTCCCTCCCCCTCGCGCTCCTTACCTGGGCTTTCCCCACTGCCACCGCTGCCCCATAGTACTGCTAAACAGGCTTTCCAGCCTGTTCGTCAGTACAGAGCCGTGCCACTTTTCTGTACTGACGAACAGGCCGGAAAGCCTGTTTAGCAGTAGTACTGGGGGGGGGGGGCGGAGGCGGTGGCAGTGGCGGTGGCAGCGGCGGCAGGTAAGGAGCGCAAGTGGGGGGAGGGAGGGAGTGCCAGCCCAATGTTTTACCCCCATAGGCTTGCATTGGGGAAAAGCTTTTTCCCCCCCAATGCAAACCTATGGGAAAACACTGTTATCGTATCGGAACTTCCAATATTTATTGGATTTCTGATTCGCTAAAATCCAGGTACCCCCCCCCCCCCCGATATGATCGTACCCGAATTTTTTTATGTCAGAATTTCCGATAACAATACGATACGATAATTTCAGCCGTGCACATCCCTACCTCCAAATGAGTTGGACTACAACTCCCATAATTCCCTGTAGTCCAATTTATCTGGAGGGTACCAGGTTTGGGGAAGGCTGAACTAGGAGCAATAACTTTTACGAATTTAGGCTGTTTCACCAGCTACAACTCTATCTGAAGACAGCAGACCTAATCTCAGTTACATGCACAGATTTCACCCAGAGCAGTGCTAAACAATCCAGAAACATCAGCTAGTACAAAATTCAGCGGCTAGAATGCTTGCATGAGGTAGGCAGTTCGATTAAATCACACCAATTTTGCACTGGTTACATGTTTTTATCCAGGATCCGTCTAAAGTGCTGGTACTAACCTTTAAAGCCCTGAACAGTTTGGGTCTAGGTTAAGGCCTGCCTACATTCTAGAAGAATCAGACTTGCAGCTTGGGGGAGACATGTTGATCTACCCTTGTCACTAGAAGTCCAATAGCTCGGAATACCTTTTACCAGCTTCAGTTGATTCATCAGCTATGATCTTTGCTGGATAGGGATAGTGTGGTCACAGTGATCCCTACTATGGTAACCTCCAGTTTGAATTACTCTAATGCATTATAAACGGGGCTGCCCTTGGAAACAGTACAGAAGCTTCAACCGGGGCAGAATTTGTCAACTAGAATTCTGACTGATTTATCTAGATGAAGCCATGTGATATCATTTCAGAAGGAACTAACTGGCTGGTTTTGCACGACATATTAGGCAACAGAGGGGGAAATAGCGTACTGACCATACATTAGGTAGGCGGTGCTCCCCACACAACACGTTGCTACTCCGTCCGTTGAGCGGCTGAAAGTTCCGGCATCCATCTTGGCTGCAGCGTCTCCTCCCTCCCCTCTCCCTCAGTCCTCCAGCCGTATCCCAGCATGCACCACAAGTTCTGCCGGCTGTTTCAGAGCAGCCGGGGTATTTCGGCTGCTCCGGCCGGCAGAACTCTATGCCCATACAGAATAGTGTGTGGAGAGAGGGGTTCCCTCTACACGACACTTTAAACAATGGGCTTCGGGCTAAACAACTTGCAAGCCCGTTGTTTCTCTCCGTTGCTTAATTGGGCAGGATAGCATACCATCAGTTGTGTGTGCGTTGTGTGTAACCCTCCACATGACACAATAAGCAATACAACTGACGGTTGCTTCCATCACCCCCCCCCCCCCGGGTTGCCTAATGTGTCGTGCGAAACCAGCCACTGAGTCCATTTCAAGGTGTTGCTGCTTACCTTTAGAGTTCTAAATGGCTTGAGGCCTACATATCTGAAGGAGATCCTCCCTCCATATCAACCTGCCCATTTATTAAGATTGTCAGACAAGGCACTTCTCTACGTCCCATCTATGAGAGAAGTCCAGTATGTATATACAGAAGAGGGGGCCTTCTCTGTGGTGGTACCCTGAGTTCAGACTGCCCTCCCGAGGGAGGTACATCTGCTGGCAGCATTGTATTGTTTCCGATGCCAGGTTAAAACCATTTTACTTGCCCTGGCATCTTAAATTATTGTATTTTCAGCTGGCTGCATACTTTTTATTCCTCTAAATTTTGTTGTATAGTTGTTAATGTTTTATTTGTCTTGATATTGTACTGATTTCAAGTTTTTATGCATACTACCCTGAGGTCCATTTTTAGATGAACGTGCAGTTTATAAATCCTTCAAATAAATCAATAAGATATGAACTTGTCTGGGCACTAAGATCAGCCTCAGAGGCCCTGTTCTTGGGCATGCCACTAAGGTCAATCATGTTGGTGTTCCCACACTTGTGGAACTCCTTCCCTCAAGAACTGTGCTTGGCATCCCTCTCTTGTGGACTTTAAGAGAAGCATAAAATGCTTTTTATCCTGCCGAGATTTTTACCATTTGTTTATTTGCTAGTCCTTTGGTTTTATCTGATTCTGTGTTTTTCTTAGGTTGTATGTCAATTGTTTTGTTTTTATCACTTTTATTATAAGCTGCCTTGTGAGGGTTTAATAAAAGACAGGGTAGATCTTGTAGAATCTATTTTGATTTCTCTAATAGTGGTTGAGGGGTACAGTTATCTACCACACCCTGTGAGCCATAAACTGGGATATATATAAACAAATCTACATGTGAGTTATATAGATCGGGGGTTCTACCACATTATTCTAAAACTGGCCAGCAAAGCTGAACAAAGATCTGGTCAAAAACAACGCATTAATGCACCCATTTTTGGGATAAGGAGCATTGAGGCTAAGAGATGAGCAATTACCACATGTCCAGCCATGGCAAAGAGTTTGCCCTGCCCATGCTCTCATTAAAGTCAGAAATCCTTGGCGAACTATTGGAGATTTATTACAAATCAGCCAAAGATCTACCAGTGGATCCCAATCTATATTCTGTCTGTCCTAATATTAAATACATAATCAAGTAAAAAGGAGGTTATCCCAGTCCCAAGCAAAGAGTGAAGACTATAGCACTCCTTGGCTCTTCATGGTCTGAGATGACTAATATAGAATAGTCACTTCAACTTTCAACATCTCTGATACAAGAGTCATAGAAGGAAGATACAGTTCATCAGTGGGATGTTAGATAAAAGTTCTTGTGTACACCAATGCAACATAATCACTTTCAAGGTCATTCCATTCACTTTTCCTTTTTCAACGGTGCAACACCTAGGGTGACCATATGAACAGGAGGATAGTATAGCTCCTGTATCTTTTACAGTTGTGTAGAAAAGGGAATTTTCAGCAGGTGCTATTTGTATGCATGCAGCACCTGGTGTAATTCCCTCTTCATCACCTGCTGTTAAAGATACAGGAGGTATACTGTCCTCCTTTTCAAATGGTCACCACCCCTTCTATCTCATTGTAACCTAAGATACAGGCCCAGCATCAGGGGTCAGATAGGTGGGCAGGTACCAAGGGACCAGAGACTGAAAAGGATTGAGCCCTACTTAATCCTGCCCCTGCTACAGCTGCCACCATGGTCAGACTGTGGCCACTGCTGTTGCTGCGGTGGCAGATCGTCCTCCTCTTTCCACCTGCTCAGTGAGCCAGCCCTCCCGAAAAAAGAAAGCCTGCAGCCACAGGACCTATGCCAGACTATGATAAAACAGAATTTTTCTACTTTAAGTTTCCATTAGCAGCAACAATCTGAACCATTAAGATGCTGCGTTGGCAGGGTACGTTAGGAGTGGAACAGGGGTGGTGAAAAGCCCATGCCTTCACCTCACTTGTGCCTCCTCCCCCTCCCACAAAGGCAGCACCTGATTGATTCAGATCGCTGCTACTCAAAACCTAAGATTAAAAGGTTCTGTTTGAAAATATCACAACACAGGCCCTGCAGGCACAACTGGGTGGCTGCCACAGCACTTTCTTTTGCCGGCAAGGCTAGGAGAAAGAGAGCTGGAGAGAGCTGCCACACTGCTGCCCCTGCCCTGCTGCCCCTGCCCCCCACGTTACCACCACTATATTAAAAATAAAAGGAGAAAGGGCTGGCTGATGCAATGGGGTGGCATGCATGGGGGAGGCCTGTGCCACAACACCACCTATATTTTAGGCCCGGTCATGAGCACCCCTTCTCAGGACAAGCGCCACCACTTGAATAAGCCTGAGGGAAGGGCAAAATAACACTACCTTTTCCCTTGTAGCAGAGGGGGAAAGGGTATTAAGGTTTTGAAAAAGGTTCTCCTGTGAGTATATTGGCTGAAGGTGTAATATTATGTATTTCTTTAAACTAAGAGAGCAGGTTACAAAGCCAAGCTGACACGTGGTTTGTGGTAGCAAAAATAAAAGAAAAAGTTTATTGTGGTTTACAGTTCTTTCAAAATCAATTTCAAACCTGCCTTTTCTTAATACTTCTAATAATCTTACTTATAATCCTAAATCCTTAAAATATTCTATTTAATTTCACTTCATACACTCCTGACCAGAACACACACAGCTATCTTCCGCCTAACTACCCTCCACCCAACCAACACTATAATATTACCAACCACTCTCTCACACAATGGCTGAATTCGGACAACACACTAGTCAGTGGTGGGGTAATAATCAACTTTACAGTTGTTCATCTAGGGGGTGCTCCCCACACAACATGGTAATAAATAATCAACTGTGGTGTGGATTAGGATCAGCGCTGAGTTGACTATGGCAGCATTCGGACGACACGATAGTCAATACAACTGACGATTGTTTTTCTCCCCCCAGTTGCTTATTGTGTTGTATGAATTCAGCCAATATATACTCCTCCCCCTCCCTTTTCCAGCATCATCAGCCACACCCACTCAGTCCAACATTCTGCACTCTCCAAATACACCAACCCAGACATACTTAAGGAGACAGAAATGTGGGGTATCGTCACAAGGCCCATCACAGCACTTTGGCCAGGGCACACTGGAGGCTGTCACCGGCCCTGCTAAGGCATTTCCATAGGCCAGGCTTGTCAGGTTTTGATTGTGTTTCTGCCACAATAACCATGACAGCACTTGAAATCTCCATAACATTTTGGTTCTGCCACAGCATTTCTAGCATATACAAAGAGTAAGCACATGTGCACGCATGGAAAGCCTAGCCACAATTAGCTTATCACTATGTGAATGGACCGTGAATTTCTCATCTGCATCCAACCACGGATTCATAAACCACTCCATTACCCAAAAAGGGTGCGTTCCTCTAATGCTGTCTGAGTAAAACATGACTCAATTTCAGGCTTGTCCGCTTGAGCTCCTACGTGATAACTTTCAAAAATGAATCCGATTCCAGTGGGGAGGTTTTCGGCACAAAAGGTCAAAAACCTGTTCCTTTCGGTGAAACTTCAACAAGCCCCAAAGGCTCCATCGATACGGATTATGAGTTTACTTGCCTTGTTCACTGCTTTTCTCCCTCTCTGCACATGATGCACTAATGGAGTGTATATGTGAAGGGAAATCCAGCAAATAGACTCAATTTCTTGTACTGCGCAAATAGTCCCTTTGGAGCATGTTAAAGGAGGGTGTCATGGAGGAGCTGCTAGAGATCAGTGGGAGAAGGAAAGCGTAGTTGCATATGGACAACGCATGTTTAGGAACCACCACAACCGCTCTAAAAGCCCATGCATCAATGGAAGCTTTAAAAAAAAGTCCTGCATGCCTGGGGGTGGGTAGAGAGGATCCAAAAGCAAGCAACTGTGGGGAACAGACAGGACTATCTTTAGACCTCCCTTTCAGCATGTGATGGTCCCAATCTGGATTAAGGCTGCACACCCTCACTGTAGTGGAGGGGTGTTGAGCTTTAGGTCCAGGGGCTAAATCCAGCCTGACTGGGATTCCCCAGATGGCCAAATTCCCTTCCAATGTCCCCCCACTTCCCCTGAATGCCAATCGTCTGGTGGTTCCCCAGCTTTTCTGCAGTTTTCCTCCCATTTTAAATGTCGAAGTGTCTCTTCTCAGGCATCATCACTGGCAGTAAGAGCTTTGACCTGAATTATGCTGGTATTTTGGCCCCGCCCCTTTTGCCTTTGGCCACACCCACCAGTGCAATGCAGCCCCTGAGATCCTCTCTGAAATCAAATTTGACCCTTAGACTGAAAAAGGTGCAACGCTCCTGATGCAGAGTACCAAAATAAAAGGGGGGGGGGGAAAGAGAGAAGGGTCCTCTGCGTGCTATGTAACTTATAGGAAAGGAGGATCAAGCCCCTGTATCTTTAGTAGTCATATAGAAAAGGGAAATCCAGCAGGTGCCATTTGTATACATGCAACACCTGGTGAAATCCCCCCTTCATAACAATAGTTAAAACTGTAGGACCATATACAAAAGAGTGCAGGGCTCCTGCAGTTTTAACTGCTGTGATGAAGAGGATATTTCACCAGGTGCTGCATGCATACAAATGACGCCTGCTGAAATTTCCTTTTCTATACAACTGTTAAAGCTGCAGTGGCCCTGTCCACTTTTCCATATAGTTATCCTAGGTTACCCTAACAAACAATGGGTGCATTCGGACAACACATTAGTCAGTGGTGGGCTGAGTAGCCAACTCACAGTTGGTTATTTTGTGGGTACTCCCCACACAACATATTCCTACACAACTGTGGGTGGTTGGGGCTGGCATTGAGTGGACTAATAGTCAACCCAGCATTTGACTGACACAGCCCCCGCCCCTCTCCCCACCCTCCCTCCTCCCTCAGTCCTCCCAGTTCTATCCCAGAAGCTTCTGCAAGTTGCACCAGTTGTAGCAGAGTGGCAGCCGCTGCTTTGGTTGCTCTTGCCGCCTGCCTCTATGGGCTTGTGTTTTAACCCACTCACCACTCACCATTAACCCACTCACCCCTCCACACAACACTTTCAACAACTGGCTTCGAGCTAAACAACTTGCAAGCCAGTTGTTTCTCTCAGTTGCTTATTTGGGCAGAATAGAATGCCGTCAGTAGTTTGTGAGCAGTGTGTTACCCTCCACACAACACAATAAGCAACACAACTGATGATTGTTCTCCCCCCCCCCACCAGTTGCTTAATGTGTTGTCTGAATGCAGCCAATGTGTAGTTTCAGCCTTACCCAGCAATCTTGCCTGCTGCACTGGGGACATCTGCAGGCAGATGAACTGTCATGCCCCAAACCCTGCTGGGCACATGCTGGCAGGGCAGAAGTGAGGCAGGAGAGGCATTTTTGCTTTTCCCTGCCCACGCAATCCCTCCCTCCCTCCGTCCTTGGCCTTTGTTTTAATGAACTCCCTCCCATTGATTTCAGTGGGAGGGAATTAATCTATGTCAGGTGCTCCTGGATTGGAGGCATGTCTGGGGACCAGGGGGGCTGTGAATCCTACAGGTTTCCACGGGGGCTGGGAGGGAGAGATTTCCAAGGTCAGATCTCCTCCTTGGAGGACAGACCTCTGTCTCCACCCTCAGAAGGACAGGTTCCAACATATCCTCTATCTGGAATAATAGCATTCTGCATTTGTGATTGAAAGTTGCCCTGGTAATGCCCGTGTGACACTAGACGTGCAAGCTGGAAAGTATAGAGATAAAAATAAATAGCATTGGCTCAGAGTCGTAAGTCCTATTTACTATAACTTCTCAGTCCATGTATGAAGACACTATTTTTTAGAAGAAGAAGAAGAAGAAGAAGAAGAAGAAGAAGAAGAAGAAGAAGAAGAAGAAGATAGCAAGCAATGTTTTTGCAAGCACTTGCGGGGCAGCACAGCCTGTTTCCTCATTCTGGCACTAATGGCATCTTCTGCATTCTCTGGAACCTTCATCAGACCTCTTTTGTGTAGTTCTTTATTGCACATTGTCTGTTATGAACTGAATACACCTACAGAAGAACATGTTTGTGAAATGAGGTGGAAATAATATAAATCACCTCCCCTTGTTCTAAAGAGAAGTGCATAATTTCCAGATGGTTATTGTAACAATAAAGCTATTCATGGGGTGGACATCAACAACCAGCATTTTTCCCAGTGAAGAGAATTTTCACAGTTGCCAGGTGATAAGAAGCGGGTGGATCGAGCCTGCCTAAAAGCATCCAATACACAACAACACATTTATCTATTACACTTGAACCCACTCTTCCATTGCCAAGATCAGAGCCATTTCCACGGCACCCCTAACCTAGTCAGACCATTGGTCCATCTAGCCCAGTATTGTTGACACTGACTGGCAGCCATTTTCCAGAGTCTCAAACAGGGAACCTTCCCAGCCCTACCTGGAGATGCCATGGATCGAATGTGGGCAGTTGAGGCTGGTGGCACCAATTTCGGCGGGTCATGCATCCATTATGGGTTTTAGGATCACCTCCCGTATAATCCACCCCGCACACTCAGGTCCTCTGGGAAGAATTTACTTCAATCAGCCAGAACCAGGCTGATGAGTGTTACCCAGAGGACCTTTTCTTCTGCTGCTCCTAGACTGTGGAGTGGCCTGCTGGGAGAGATTCGACAACTTAGCAGTCTTCTTGAATTTAAGAGAGCCGTGAAGACTGATCTTTTCCGGCAGGCCTACCTAGTTGAATTTTAAGATGTTTTTAATAATGTATTAGTTTTATTTGTTTTAAATGTTTTGTCTATTTTATTGTCTTTGTATTTATATTTATTGTTGTTCCCCGCCTCGATCCAGAGGGAGAGGCAGGTAAGAAATAAATACATAAATATATTATTGTTATTATTATTATTATTATTATTTGTCAGAACCAGCCAGAACCCTAAAAGAGCTATCCAAGGTGCTGTACCCTACCCCAAAATAGGACCCTATTACTAATACCTTGGATAGCTCCTTTAGGGTTCTGACTGAAACCCAGAATGGATTCACAGACCCACTAACATTGGAGCTGCCAGCCTCCACTGAACTTGAGACCTTTTGCATGCCAGGCTTTGTTCTACTGTTGAGCTAGGGCCCTTCCCCAAATGAAACAAATCCAACTGAAATCCAATTAAGCATTAGTAGTGGCTACACAATTGTATCACAAAGTACCAAACATTACACCATGTAACTCCTATAAAGTTATTCTGCTCTAAGCAGTCTCCCCTCCAGATTGAGATTCACTTATTGTTAACAATGTAACACTATCATATGTTCTCATACCATTCTGTGGTCTCCAAATCCATCATTTTGGGGTGAGGTATGGTTTTCATCATCGTGGGAAGAATAAGAGAGCCGGTGTGGTGTAGTGGTCAGGGTGTTGGAGTGGGAGTCAGGCAAACCGGGTTCTAGGCCCCACTTGGCCCTGGAAGTTCACTAGGTCACTTTGGGCCAGTCACAGATTCTCAGCCCAACCCACCTCACGGGGTTGCTGTTGTGAGGATAAAATGTGGAAGTGGAGGAGGACCATGTGGGCCACCTTGGATTCTTTGGAGGAAAAAAGGAGGGATGCAAATGTAATAAATAAATAAATATGGTTTTGCTGAATCCACCCTTGTCAGACACTTTTAATATCAGCTGTCAGGGCCCAAGTTATAGTACACCAACAGAAACTTGGAATTATAACTAGTTACACTGCAGAGTTATCTGTGGAGGGACACAAATCCAAGTAGTGAATGCATCTTGTGCCAGATTACCTCCTGTAATTACCTCAACCGGTAATACATTTATGTACAGCCCTCTTAAAGTAGCAATGTCCTCACATAGCCTGAACCCAAGAAGAGATGCAAGTGAAAATTATCTAATCCAGCAATAAATCACATCACTATAGGGACAAAGCCCCCCCTTCCTTTCTCAAACAGATTATCATTGCTTTCACTGATAATCTAACAGTACTGCACACGTGCAGCCTTGGCTATATGTAGCTTTTTAGTATCCCTACAAAGCACTGCAGTTGTTTCATCTTACTCTTCTTTGAGCAAGTAGAGCTAAGTATGCAAAATCCTGCTTCCATGTTTGCCACCCCCAACTGGACTGGACCAGCCATCTCTTAGGCTCAGCTCTCCTCTGGCAATATGTAGGTATTTGTTTTATTTTTGTTATTTATTTATTTATTTATTTATTATTTGAGGATTCATGGCAGTACGTCCTTAGTTAAGGCTTGTGGGGGGAATCATGTTCTACAATTATAAAAAGTTTATTAAATTTATATTCCACCCAATAGCCCAAACTGTCTAGCCTACTTCATAGGTGGTTGTAATGATTCTTGAATTAGTGTGTAAATGAAATCCCTTAAAACCTCAACAGTACAGTCCTATGCATATCTACTCAGATGTACGATCCATTGGGCTGGATCCAGACTTAGTCATACTGAGATTAAACCCATTGATAGGCAGTCGGAACAAACATCCTATTAATGCCAGTGACTAAATCTGGATCCAACCCACAGTTCAGTGGAGCTTACTTAAGAGATAAATGGATATAAGGTTGCAGACTAAAAATCCAAACCACAGGCAGTTGGTTGCATTTAAATTCCATGAAACTTACTTTAAACCTGACTAACTTGTCTCACCTTATTTTAACTGGACTTAAGGATAACTAACTTTCTGGATTTGGGCATATCAGAGAGAATGGGGGGGGGGGAGTATTAACTGACCATTGAAGTGATAACCAGTTAATTAAGAGGTTAATTTTACAAAACTATAACTTATACTATTTTTAAAAAAAGTTGTCTAACTGTTATGAAACACTGAAATAATCGGCAGCCCGGATCACAATATTTGAACTGCCAATTGATCAGCATCCTAACCCTAGCCCAAAATGTTGCTATATGCTATTGCTCTATGACAGCATTGCTAAAAAGGCAAGACACTGACAGCTGCCCACCCACTGTCTTAAGGCCAGCTTGGCCTGCTCTCAAATGATGAGGGCCAGCCAGGCTCTCTGTCCAATCTGTTAACAAGCTCCCTGCCATTGGAGTAGATTGGTAAGAGCACAGTGACCTGTACAATTTGTGCATTATATGGTATCATCAGGAGCCCATATATTACGAAATAAGTAATATATGTCCTTAGGGCTTTAAAAAAATAAAACATACAGACACCCTAACCCACATTTGAACTAGAACTAGTATCCAAGAAAGGGAGTAAATGGAGAAATGGAGAACTGACATCCTAAACAGTATGAGGTTTGTTTGGTGGAAGGGCCGGAGAGAGCCAGGCAAATCATGTTTCCGACTGCTTTTGTCTCTTCACAGGGAAGCATTGGGGAAGTGGCCAAGACTAGCTTATTAAGTTCTGCCAAATCTGACAATGAATCAGTGAGCTCTCTGTGAAAATCTGTCCCCCAGCCTTCTGCTAGCTGTTGAATACTAAGAACAGGTAAATTGATCGTGGGCATAGTCATCACTAGATGAGAAACAAAGCTATAAAACTGCAATCTTTAAAAAAATATGTGTGCGCTCAATTAGTGGGGGTTGAACAATTGTGGATTAACATTGGGATCCAGTGTGGTACAGTGGTTAGAGACTGGGACTCAGGAGAGCCGGGTTCTAGTCCCCACTCAGCCAAGAAGCTCACTGGGTGTTGTGAAGGTAAAATGAAGAGAAGGAAGAGGAGGATTATGTACTCCCACTTGGGTTCCTTGGAGGAAAAAAAGGCAGGATATAAATGTAATAATAAATAATAAAATAACATATGTAAAATAAGTAATAAAATAACATATGTATGTACATCATCTGATGACTGAATGTACATCACAAAAAGGCCATAATTTAGTAGTAGGGGCTAGAGTACATGTTTTGTATGCATAAGGTCCTGCGATCAGTCCCTGACACCTCCAGTTAAAGAGGGATCACAGATATAAGAGCCTGAAATCTCGGAAAGCTCCTGCCAGAAAGAATAGAAAATGCTGGACTACATACACCAGCGACCAGGCTCAGTATAGGGCAGCTTTGCATGCTCAGATGAGAATTATGTCAAGCAATCACTTGCATGTGTGGCTAACTGCCTAACTAACTACTTTCCTATCACCTTACATGAATTCAAACTAGAGCTCTGTGCAAGTGGCCTCTCAAAATTCTGCTCCCTATTCATGGACAGAGAAATGGGGAGGGGTACTATTTCACTGGCTTTCTCCAGAGGGAGTAGAAATTCTTGACAGTTTCTCAGAGGTACGACTCACCATTGGTAGGACTTGTGCCACATCTTCTTTGTTTTTCAGTAAGGGTTTTCACTGTATCTTGTTGCTGTTGTTTAGTGCTCCCACCATGAACGGCAACTGCATCGATGGTGTTGGCAGGCTGGCCCCCATTTTGCATCCACCATAATGCATGTGTGAGTGGGACGATGTGTCCAGCTCCAAGAGGAGGTGGAGCTAGTGCTGTGCCAAAATCTGTCTTCTAATTTCCTGAACGTTTTCTTCCCCCATGAAAGTTTCCCCCCATTTTTCTGCCTCGTTTTCAGGGTGGTTTTTTAAAATGTATTTTGAATTGATTTGGGTTGTGTTTTTGAGGTTACCTCATCACTGTGAGGTGGCCAAAGGTACAGTGTATTTTCTTTCTATTACACATCTCTCCAAGTGTAGTAAAAAGGAAGGAAGGAAGGAAGCAAGCAAGTAAGCAAGCAAGCAAGCTCAGGAAGCTGCCTGTATGTCCACAGCTGCAAAAACATTATGGGAGAAGGAATTACCTCATGATGTTTTCTTCTGGGCTTTAACTAAAGTTTGGGAAGCTGAGGAGGCTACAGGCTGCCAAAGACATGTGCTGTTAAATGCCTGAGAGAAGAAAAAAAACTCTTGACCTGCCGCCAAAAAGATAACAATGTTGGTGCCAGGTGGGCCTCATTGGGGAGATTGTTCCATAATTAGTGGGCCACCACTGAGAAGGCCGTCTCCCTTGTTGCCATCCTCCAAGCTTCCCTCAGAGTAGGCACCCGGAGGAGGACCTTAGACGTTGAGCGTAGTGAATGGGTAGGTTAATGTCGGGAGAGGTGTTCCATCAGGTATTGTGGTCCCAAGCCGTGTAAGGCTTTATAGGTTTAAACCAGCATCTTGAATCGGGCTTGGAAACATACAGGCAGCCAATGCAAGCAGGCCAGAGTCAGTCTTAAATGTTTGAACCTTTTGGTCCTCATTATTAATCTGGCTGCCGTATTTTGTACAAGCTGCAGCTTCTGAACCATCTTCAAAGGCATGTACAGTGCATTGCAGTAATCTAACTTGGAGGCATAGACAACTGAAGCCAGGTTATCCCTGTCCAGATAGGGGCATAGCTGGGCCACCAACTGAAGATGGTAGAAAGCATTCTGTGCCACCAAGGCCACCTGAGCCTCAAGTGACAGAGATGGTTCTAGGAATACCCCCAAGCTATGAACTTGTTCTTTCTTTACATAAGGTGCAAAGACCGTCTTTACATAAGGTGGCAGAAACTGCCGGTGCTTTATTCCAGCAGTAGTTACATAAGGCCAGATTCTATTATTACCCTTTTGTGGAGTGAGTAACATTTCATTTTATATAGCAAGCCTAAAACATCTAACAAATTGCAGTGAAAAGAGTCTGAGCAACAACAACAAAAGTGTGTGTGTGGTGGGGGACGTAGTCTACCTTTTTCAATATTGGTTCACTTCATTAACTAAGTCTTTCCCAAACTTGGGCCCTCAGGATGGTTAACTCCCAGAATACCTCACTATTAGCCATGCTAGCTGTGGCTAATGAGAATTGAATTCCAAAACATTTGGAGGGCTCCATGTTGAGGAAGGCTGCATGTCATGTCAATGTTTCTTATCAAACCTCACACAAACAAATAAGGTTGAGATGCAGCAAGCTCAGTAGATTACAGATTATTAGTGCCACAAAAATTAGAGTCACGACATCCAATGTTTGGTCCTAACTTAGTGCTGACTCATATTTATATTTATTTATTTATTTATTTATTATATTTATATACCACTCCATAACTGAAGCTCTCTGGGCAGTTTACAAAAATTAAAAACATTGAAACATTTTAAAAACTAATATACAAACATTAAAACCATAAAAGCCTACAAACAAACTACATGTCATTTAAAACTGTTCCAGGATCAGTTAAAAAGCTCAACATATGCTGTTAAATGCCTGGGAGAAAAGTCTTCACCTGGCACCAAAAAGATGACAGTGTTGGCGCCAGGCAAACCTCATCAGGGAGATCATTCCATAGTTGGGGGCCACCACTGAAAAGACCCTCTCCCTTGTTGCCATCCTCCAAGCTTTCCTCGGAGTAGGCACTCAGAGGAGGACCTTGGATGTTGATCGTAGTGTATGCGTGGGTTCATGTCGGGAGAGGCGTTCCATCAGGTATTGTGGTCCCAAGCCCATATGGTACAGTCACGGTATAAATATGTCTGTTCTCTCCAGAAAAATGTTGTGATTGCATTCCAGAATGCATGTATTTCTGCTAATCTCCAAGTTTCACAAACAATTCCTGTAACAGAGACCCAGTAGCAAAGAGGTGTCATTAAACCACACAGCAGAGTTGTGAATAACTCCCTATAGATTAAAATTAAATAAAACATAATAAAAGAATTCCCCATAGAAAAAAATTACAGAAATTAGGCACTACACAATGTTTAATGCACTAAAATATTTGGGGAAATGTGATATCTAATGAAAGCTCATACTCATTGATGGAAGCAAAGACCATCTTTAAGACTTTTTATTCCGTACTATAACAATACGCCAGAACCAAAATAGCTGCAAAAAACAAACAATTGTGCCATTAACTTTCAGCCTCACCAATTAAATGTGCCCTTACTAATTAAAATTGTTCCCCACTAATTAATCAATTACAGCTTTAGTTAATTTGTATACCAATTAAAATGGCAGCCCCAGTTAAAATATTATAATGTGGAGGGTTGAAATATTGTGAGAATGCTGATGCAATGAGTATACATAAAGCTCATTCATATTTCCAGATGTGTGAGGGCACACAAAGAAAAGGCTAGTGTGGAGATTCTTGCTTTACCAAATATTTATTTATTATTTATTTATTACATTTGTATACCGCCCCATAGCTGAAGCTCTCTGGGCGGTTTACATAGGATTAAAAACAATTAAAAATAATATACAAAAATTACAAAAGGCATATATGCCCAAATACATAAATGTGGATTTTTATGTGTGCAAATGTAATGTGACGTGGGGCCCTATGGGCCAAACTACATATGATTCACAAGGTCCATGATGAACAAATTTCCTGACATCTTTACCTATAAAGCAGATAGTATGTGTGCATCACGTTTGTCTGGAAATGTTTACCCACTTCCAGATGAGTTAGAAACTTGACACGGTGACACAGTGATAGGTCTGGCTGTACAATGGACCAGAAAAATCTAAAAACACAAATTTTGGGGTTTAAAGTATTTTTAAAGGATTTAATAAAAACTTAGGTTTATGCCTACAACTCCCAGCATGCCTTGGGTGGAACTCCCAGCAAACCTTGGGCAGGAGGCCAGACTTACTGGACTTTGGCAGCTATTGTGAGTGTACAGGTTGGTGGCTGCTGTGTGTCTTTTACAACTCTGACTCCTAAGGTTGGTCTCGAGCAGTCAACCCAATTCCACATAAAAAGAAACAACCCACATAAATGGGCTGCATCCATTTATGGTGCCTCCTCCCACCCTCTGCGTGGTTTTAAAATGTAACTAGATACAACATCATGACTTTGAGAGGCCAAACATGCTCAAAGGCACTCCGTCCTGATATCGCTGTTTTCTCAGAATCTGGGGGAAGCAAGTGTGTAGCCTTTGCCCTTAAGAGGGAGGGAAGAAGGGGAGGCACTTTGCGCATGCCCAGAAACAGACCCGACAAAGGGGGGGAAGTGCCTGGCCCAGCTCCGGCTCTTCAGTACAGGCTCCTGATGTAGCACTTGGTGGGTGAGAAGCTCAGACCAAGGCAGTCCCAGCAGGATTGGCCAGAGCTGGGTGCGTCCACAGATAGCCACTTACCTCCCCTCCTTGGTGATGCTACTCCTTGATGCTCTATCGAGGAGCAGCATCAGCAACAAGAGGATGTCTCAGAGGATGCAGGCACCTGCGGGCTGCCAAAGGCATGATGGGAGGTGTAGTACTGGCATGTAGAATGGCTGATTTAAAATAAAGTATGGGTGAGCAAACCCTGCCCTTTCACTAACTGTTCTCCTATCTGACTTTCTCCAGCTGCCACTAACCATGCCCACCATTCCATTATAGCCTCAGCTATATCAGTCAGTCCTCCATTCACTCTTCTGTCTCAATGGTATAATCAGACTTTTACATAAAAATCATAAATTTTATTCTGAAATCCACAAGCAGGGTGCCACAACCAAGATGGCCTGCTTTCCAGTTGTCTTCCACCACATCTCAGATGGTGTTCAAAGATTAACACGTTATTCAGGGACCTAGGCTTATGCCTACAACTCCCAGCATGTCTTGGACAGGAGGAAAGACTTATCAGGCTTTGGAAGCCATTATCTGGTAGTGGCTCGCTCTCCTGGGTCTGAAGGGAGAGTGTCTGGGGCCAGCTGCCCCAGTTACTAAGCCCCACCGGGAGCAGGCCCATTGCCAATACCTGTTAAATGTAGATATTATTTACTAAATTATGCCAATAAAGTATTCTGTGTCCTGGCTGCTTTCCTTTTTTTCATAATAATAACTTCAGAGCACATGCATACAACAGTTCCTCATGTCCACTGAGATCCGTTTCCCTACTATATGTTATCCAGTTATCTGGGCAATGCCAGGTCTATTTTGAAAACATATTTTTAGCTTTGGATCTTTTTTAGCTGGTCGAAAGGGTATTGTGTGTCCTGATTGTTTTTGAAGTTTAGATGGCTGCTCCAGCCAAGGCATGATGGAAGGTGTAGGCATTTCAGGTAAAACAAAAAATGTGGCTTATCACGAAGCTCTAACAGTTCTTATTAACACAATTTTCCATTTATTCTAACAAAACAATTTACGAACTCAACCAAACTAAAAAAACAAAACCAACCAACCTAAAGATGAAGATGTTGCAGAGAAATTTATTATTTATCAAATAAATGTCATAGACATTATTCACAGATCCAAGCAATGCTGGGCATATCAGCTAGTCTTTTATAAAACTTAAAACCATGTGGTGGGGGGGAGTTAAATTGTCTCAGGACAGTAACAGTGGGGGAAGGGGTGTTTATGTATCTCTCGCACCCCTTTCATATTTTCATTTGAAATCAAAGTTGCTAATTGTCCTGCTTGGAAAAGGGGAGAAAACCAAGTGCCTACATCGCATGCGTGTGGTTTCCTCAGAAAGCCTAGCAGCACTTTGGGGTGGGAAAAACATTTCACCTGAGAAAATGAAATGGTGGGAATGGGTTGAACATCTTCTCCCTGAGTACTGCTTACACAAGCCAGTTACCCCCAATTCCACCCTTTCTCATGGTTTCTGTTATTGGGCAGCATAGGGATATATTTATAAATAATAAATAAATAAATAAATAAATGGCAACTTTAAAAATTATATTGGGAGATCCAGTTATGGATATCTCTTCTGTATTAGACCTTTAGTACCTACATTTAGTTTTTTTTCTCTGCATAGTGATCTCTTATCTTTATTTTTTTTTAATCCATCAGCAGAGGTCTCACCAATTCATTTAATGCCTGTGTCTGGAGTTCCAAATGTTGCCTTCCCCAAAAGCTAAATAATTGGCAATTTTGTACTCTGTAATACAGGGGTGGGGATCTTCAGGCATAGAGTTCCAATTGGACCCTTTGGGGTTCTCCAGATGGCCTGTCCCCTAGTTTCCCGGGGGGCTGTGTTCACAGCACTGGGTTTATTTTGTCCCTCGGAAACTCCACAGCTTCCCTCCCCCAGCGTGGCATTGGGTAATCCTAACGCCGAGGAGGGAGTGCTGGGTTTCTGGGCAGCCATCTGGAGACCAGAGCTACTCCTGTCCTCTTCCTGGTGGAAGGCAACCAATTGCAGGTCACCTCCCGCCAGGCACTGCCCGGCCACACCTCCACTGCTACTCCGGAGCGAGGCAAGCGGCTGTCTTGATGTCGTCTTCTGTGTCCTTGCCTCATTCCAGAGAAAAAGGTTGGGGAAAGTCCCCAACTTTTTTCTCCGCCGCTTCAGCAGAAAGCCCCGGGGTGGGTGTGCGGTTGCAGCTGCATTGTATAATCTATGTTGCGCTACTGCACACCCACCCTAGGGCTTTCCGAGTGTTTAGACAGCCCCCTGGTCTTTATGTAGAGTTTTTCCCATTCTAAAAGACTGAAATGTTTCTCCTAAAACTTAACTGTTGAAGTAAGAGCTTTAAGCTACAACATGCTGGGGTGGAGGTGTATTCCCCCTCACCACTAGACTGCTTCTCTGAAACTGAATTTGGCCCTTGGCCTAAAAGAGGGTCCCCAAACCTGCTTTAATTTTACCCAAAACCTGCTGCCTCAGGCAATTGCCATGTACTTCCTTTTGAGTAGACCAACTAATACATCGGTGTCTATAGAGTTTTATTATTGCAAGTACAGCTGGCTCTCTAAAGGAAATCACTGCTTATTAAGAAGCAAAAACGGGGGCTGGCCATTGAGTCCACATTACGCTGGTACTTTTACAGCTGCACTGGCTCCCTGTCCATGTCCTGGCCTGATTCAAAGTGCTGGTATTAACCTTCAAAGCCCTAAACAGATTGGGGCCAGGTTATCTGAAGGAACGCTTCCTCCCATATGTACTGCCAGGACCCTAAGATCATTCTCAAGGGTCCTTCTCCATGAGCCCGACAAAAGAAATGAGGCAGGTGGCTACCAGGAGGAGGGCCTTATCTGCTGTGGCACCCCAGCTGTGGAATGAGCTCCTTAGAGAGGTTTGCCTGGCACCCATATTATACTCCTCCCAGTGCCAGGTGAAGACTTTTTTATTTTAGCATTTTACCATCCTAGTATTTTAGGTCTGCTGTTTTAAATATGTATTTTAAACCTCTGCATTACTGCTCAGTTTTATTCTGGTTGTACTTTTATATTGTGGTTTTAAGCCTTCTATATTTTAAATTTTAAGCTGTACGTTATGGTTTTATTTTGTGAACCGCCCAGAGAGCTTTGGCTATTGGGCAGTACAGAAATGAAGTGAAATAAATAAGTGATGAAATAAGGGCCGCGTTGGGATGGAAATGGTTACTCATAAAAATTCTTTGCCAGAAGAATCGCCAAAAGGATCCAAAGGGTTTCCTCCAACGTCTCAAAAAAGGCACATGGATTGAGGCTTTGGTCATATGCAAATATATTCAACTGGCAAAAGGCCGGTAATTAAATCACTTCAAAATATAGTACCAGGCCCGGGAGACATTAATGGCCCCATACTTGAAATGTCAGGCCATACCATAAGAAAAGGAGGACAGGGCTCCTGTATCTTTAACAGTTGCATAGAAAAGGGAATTTCAGCAGGTGTCATTTGTAGGCATGCAGCACCTGGTGAAATTCCCTCTTTATTGCAACATTTAAAATTACAGGTGCTAGTCTAGAGTGACCAGACACAAAAGAGGGCAGGGCTCCTGTAGCTTTAACTGTTGTGATGAAAAGGGAATTTCAACAGGTACTGCAGACATACAAATGACACCTGTTGTAATTTCCTTTTCTGTGCAACTGAGGTTTTAAAATATATATATTTTAAAAATCATTTTTAAAGATATGAAACTTGGCATCCTGGTAGATCTTAAGTAGGGCTTTAGCCATGCCAAGTTTCAAGCAGATCTGTTCATCTGTTGATTTTTAGCAAGTTTTAAAACAAAACTGAACTTTAAAACTAAAAAGCCCTGTTAAGCAGCAGTTTGTAGCAGAGTGAGGATACAAACAGAAAAGATATTTGAGGGAAGGGGAGAATGTATAACACAGAATATAGCAACAATGTACAGAAAAAGCTACAAAAGTAGGAGTGAAGTTAATTTCAGATGCATTGGATGTCTCACTTGTTATTTCAGTGATTTTAAAATTAAGATGTTATGTAGAACAGATTTGTGTTAATTATGTGCTGTAAAATCAGACATGTGACCAATACTATGGTCAGGTGGGCACACCCCCTTGGTGTTGGACACTTCCCCTGGGGGTGGACATATTGGTGGGGATGCCCCCTTTGGGGCCGACCATGTTGTCCTCCTTTTTGGTTTGCAAAATATGGTCACCCTATTTTTTTGGCATGTGGGGTATTTTGACCCTGCCCCTTTTGCCTTCAGCCCCACCCGTCACTGGCATGCAACTCCCAAGAGCTTCTCCAAAACTGAATTCAGGTCTTGGGCCCTGACCTTCTCCTTTTAACGTTGCTGCTGCGGTGGCCCAGGGAGGTGCTCTGTGGAACGTGCAGTGTGGGAACTAGTCCTGCCTGTTTTCCCCTTCTTTTGGGGATGGTGTCATAGCTCAGCAGTAGAACACATGCTTTGCACACTGAAGGAGCATCATCAGACGAGCATTTTATTGCACGCTTATCACGGATTTTCACAGGTCTTATTCACAATGTCGTTCACCTCCTGTGCATCTCCCACTCCTTCTAGTCTCCTTCCTGCAACAAAAAAAGACCCTGGTAAGTCCAAATTATTTTTAGAGACGGAATTTGCTGCTATCTCCTGCTGTGTGCAGGAGAAGCGGTGCGATAGAAGCAGCCCACTGAATGAGCCACGTGCACATTGTTTACTTCCTCTTTCCTCTCTCTGAGAAATAGGAAGTATTGAGCAACAAAAGCAAGGGCGGAGAAGCAATGGTAGGGAAGCGTGATTCCCCCTTCCCCAATCTGATGGAACTCAAGGTCACAGGTTCAATCCCCAGCATCTCCAGGTAAGGATGGGAAAGCTCCCTTTCTGAAACTCTGGAGAACTACTGACACCAGTATAATAAATGCTGAACTAGATGCTCAGTTTCAGTAGAAGGCAGCTTCCTATATGCAGGATCACAACATGTTTTGAAATGTGTCCCTGATGGGTACCCTTATTCACCCATCCTTGATCCTCACATAAGGTTTCCTGATTGAAGAAAAGAGTCCCCCCCTTCCTTTTTAGTGGCATGGAGTTATCCCCCCCCTAAAATTCTCCATTTAGTTGCTACTTTAATTTCTTTCCTCCCCACATCACTTCTTCCCTCCCAGTCCTTTTATTTCCCTGCACAGCTAATCTGTTGCTGCCCACATAGCTTCAGATCCTCAGCCATACATGGCTGAAAGGAGAAGGTGGGGGGAGAGCAGTTACTCCTGGGAGAAGAACATTATTTTAAAACAAAGCACATGGATGTTATGGAACGTGATTCGGGTATTAGCTACAACCTTATGATCGAAGTGCAGATATTTGAAGGTGAAACTGAAATGTTTAAATTTGATACTCAGAAGGGAGGGAAGTAATTTATTCTATAATAGATCCCTTGATCAGCCTTCATAAAGCTAATGAAAATAGTCTATTTCCAATTAAGGAGTTTAATTCAGCATGAGCCAGAAATCTTCACCTACCTAAGAGAAACTCTAAAAGCAATTCCTCGTAGTCCAAAGCAGCACGGCAATAACCAACCCTAGTGATTGATGTGGCATGGCTTTTTCTAACTTTTCAAGTGCTTGTAGTAATTTATTTTTAAAGCTCATGTGCTTTAAGTCTCTCCCATTCCATCCTATTTGAGCTCTGATTAGACTGAGGGCAAAATAAGAAAACAAATACCTAAATACCATGTGCACATTAACTCAGGCTAACTGTAAGTCTCAGCTAGAGGTTATCTGTCTCCCGGCTTCCCATCTGTTTGGACTCTTCTCTTTCCCGGGGCTAATTTATTTTGAGAGGAAGGTAGCAGTTTTCAAGCTTGCCAGGTACCCATACCCTATGATCTGGAAACAGGGGTAGTATCCAATACTGTCGATGCACTTCCTCTCATTCCGTTGTGCAGGTGGACCCCACCGCTAGTGCAACAGAGCGTTAATGTTGCCCAAAGCAACCCCAGAAACAAGAGGAAATGCTTGTTTCTGGATTGAGGCAAGTCAGCGGAGCTCCCTTATCCCATTCCCATTCCAGAAACAAGTGTTTCCACTCATTTCCAGTTGCTTTAAGAACTGCCAGCTCCCCATTGCACCAGTGGTGGGTCCTGCTGGCATGTGGACAGCATAGGATACTGCCCTAGAAGTTTGGGGATGGGGGCTGAGGTTATTCAGTGGGAGAGGAACTGCCAGGAAGTCGGGCTATGCTCCCTCATTACAGATGGATAGAAACAAGCTATGATTGATGAAAGGGAATGCATTTTATGCATGCTCAGAGGCACATCCATTATTCATGTGGTGGACCACATTATTACATCATGATCGAACACAGCCTCCCTCAACCTGGCTGCCTGACACATCTGGAGGGCACAAGATTGGGGAAGGGTGATCTAGGGCCCAACTTTGGTATTCAAAGAAATTCACAGAGTTCAACCAAGCGTCCTTTCATATCTGGGATAGGGTGGTGGTGGAAGGAAGATATTGTTCTGTTGTGGGCTTGCCTTGAAGCAAAGCTAGATCAGAGCTTGGGGCTTGACCAAAAAGGTCAATAGGGCCAGATGGCTTCCTTAATGGTCCATAGCGGTCAGTGGTCAAATTGCCCAGCATATCTTTTGTTGGGAAACCTTTAGATTAAAGATTTTTATTCTATTTCAACATTAAAAAACATAGAAACATAGAAACATAAAAACAAAACTTACAAAACATACAACAATTAAAAGGAGCCCCTACCTTTCCCACAACCATTTTATAAATTATTTTAAAGTGAAAGTACAAAAAAGACAAAACCCATCCTCCCCTTTTAACACAATTAAATATTAACATTCTTATTCCCCTAATATTAGAAGTTATTAAAACAGACCTCAAGTGAAAATAACCCCCCTTATTCTTCTCTTATAAAATATTTTTATTCACCATAAGAAAACCCTCTTCTCTTCTCTTACTTAATTATATAATTGACCAAAACTTTCTCCCTTTCTCCCCCTTATTTCTCCCTTGTTACAACATAAAACTTCACATAATTTTCAATCTACTTCAAATATTTCCATATTTCATTATTTTCTCTTATAAAAATTTTTAAACTTGTCCCAAATCTTTTTCCCTTTTTCCCTTTTATTTCTCTCTTATAACAACTTCACAGCGATTTTAAACTTATAGCCTCCACACAGTTTTCAATCTAAGTCTGCAATTATTTCAATCCTTTTATACAAATACATAATACTTATTGCTTCATTATTTATTGCCAAGTTACTATTTCCCTTTCCAATTCCAACCATCTCCTGTTAATTCTTAGCAATTTTTGTTTCCTTTAACTCCCATTTTGTTGGGAAATCTTGAAGCAAAAGGGGAGAAGTTGGTATTCCTTCCCAACCCTAGCCAGTGGTGCTCCCTGCAAACTCCTAGATGCTCCACCTCTCTGGTTTCTTGCCTTTCCCTTCACCAGCATCAGCTCTCCTGGCATCCCCCCCCCCCAGCACTCATTCTCTCCCCTCAACGATCACGTGGCCCATTCAGTGAGTGTTTGTATCACGCTGCTTTTCCTGCACACAGCAGGAAATGGTGGCAAGTTTCACTTCAATCAAAAAACTCAGATTTTCCAGGTCTTATTTTGTCACAAAAGATAGAGCAAAAGGAGCAAGAGACGTGCAGGAGACAGATGGCATAGTCAAAAGGATCCACGAACATCCGTAAGTGGTCAATAATGAGCATGCTATAAAATGCTCATCTGATGACGCTCTAAGGTCCCCTCTACAAGAATTCGGCTTCACGCCAGGTTGCCCGATTATGCGCATCTTTTCACCATCGCTATTACGCCTAATTCCTATAAACGACAGGCAGTGAAGCACATAACCGGCAGTATGAAACACGCTTTAAAGTGGTTGAAATGCGGAGGATCACTTGTTTCCATGGTAATAAGGTGCATTAACTGCAGCGGAAAATTAAAACTCGCTATTTAACGCATATTCAATAATGCGCATAATCAAACAGAAAATGTACCTCGACCCCCGATTTGCGCTCCGCTCTTGTAGAGGTAAAAATTTTAATGCACCTTGAAAGAGCTTTAAATCGCTCTCCAGTGATTCTTCTTTCCAACAGGAATCAAACCTAGCTAGGTGCTTCCCCTAAAACTTCTCGCTACTTGGGAAAGCGGGGGGGGGGGGGGAGGGTGCAACAGGATACTTTCACCCAAGGATTTGGGAAGTACCAGGCCTGAGTTACAGCATGGAAGATTAGCATGTTTGTTGGTTTTTGTTCTCCCTTTCTTCCTACTACACAATCCAGGGAGCCCTGAAAGAAGTAGAGGTTATGCATTTTCCACTGCACCCAACAGCCTTCTGTACCCAGTTATGCAAGGGGTTCCACATGCACTACCCTCCGATGCAAAGATTTGTTGTGTGCCCAGTCCTGAGGACTGATGTGCTAAAACCTGTTTCTGCCTGCAGATTGCTGTCACCAGATCAAGGAGACTATTCCTAGGTTCTGTGTCACAGAAAAGAAATGTTCAGTCAATAAGCCAGACTTGAGAGTACTCTTCTATGAGACATAAAAATAGAATGCATGGCTTGAGCCCATGTTCCATTTCCCTCACAGGTAGAAAGATCCAGGGACGTTCCATTACAAGAGCAATTCCATTGTGAGGAGAAAGTTCTGGACTCTTATGGCAGTTTTGTGATGTCTGCTTATTTACAAATACATGTTGCATCTCGGGTAGCAGGTAATCACTCAGCCAGGCAATGCCAGCTTGTAAGGCAGTATCAATTCCCCCAGAAAGCAAATAACATCCACTGTAAAAACAAAACAAAAAATGGCAGACCTCTTGTCCTGTACCGGCTAATTCCAATTCCCAATTGTTTTCTCTCCCAATATCACCTGAACTTGGGAGGGAGGTGCCAAAGCCATCAGCCCCCAACCATCAGTGCTCATTAAAGAAACATCTCCTTAAACACTGGAATACACTCAGCAAGCAGTTTCAGCTAGCTCAAGAAATATCAGCTGACCATCAGTACCGATTTACTGTTGGGAGAGGCAACAACCTGCGTCATCAGATGAGCTTTTTATCCCATGCTCACGACTGGCCACTCGTTGATCTTCACAGGTAATTTCAACGATGCAGTGATCCTGCCGTGCATCTCCCGCTCCATTTCCCTGTTTTTGCGTTTTAAAATATGCCACAGACAACCCAACTTTTCTGAAATAAGTCGGGATTTGTCCAGATTTCCTGCCATGTGCAGGGAAGTTCCGCTATAAAGGGTGCTGTTCCCATTGTTCTGTAGGGGCCACGTGGTTTCTGCATACTCCCCCATGTAATTTGAGCTTATCCTCAATGCGGAAGTGAAGCGGGGAGTAGAGCAATGGTGCATGATGGTAGAGAAATGCAATCTCCCCACCCCCCTACCCCCGCGTCTGATGATCCTCAACATGTCAATAAAGCTAGATCAATGTATGATGGCTAAGGTGTGGTTAATACATGGTATTCTTTATTCTTTTGACCCAGGTGCCTTCCTTTCTATCTTCCTTTTCCTGTTCTGTTTAGGGATGAATCAGCAAGGTTAGAATGCATTGAGACTTTTCCGTTTTCACTTCTGTGTTTGGTTTGTCTCATTTTTATTCCCAAATGCTTTTCAAACCAAAAAAAGTTTATGTATCAGTTAACAGTTTAAAAGTGTGCACCCATAATGTGCACTCTCCTCCCCCATAGGCAAAAGTGTAAAAATGCACATTTTTTTTTAAAAGTGAATGTTTTAAAGTGCAGCTTTTTTAAAAAAAAAGTACACTTTTTTTAATGTGAATGCAAGTTTGGGAACGTTGGAACTTTTCTGGAAAATTATGCACCCATTTGCATCCGGGTTTATGAACAGGGCAAATTCAAAGTAAAAACAAATCCAAATGAAATTCTCATACATCCCAGCTAAAATCAGGTCCTGTAATGGTTCTTGAAATCTATTGTTGGCAATAAAGGATATACAAAATGCAACCATGACTCTGCTCTGTATGAGGCTGATTGATTTTCTCAGCTCTGCTAACATTAACAAACAATCAAATTATGCAAGAGATGGTCATCTCATCAGTTGACATTAGACATTAACATTTCTAGAATCTAGATAACAACAGCACTTGAGATTATCCATCTCGAGAAGCAAGGCTCATATGGGTAGTGTATGGTATGATATAAAGGTGTCAAACTTCATTTATATACCCTTGATTTGATTTCCACAACCCAGAGAAAGTTAACCAGGCTTAAGTGCACTTCAAATCTATTAACTCTCTGTGGATTTTACCCTGCCCTTTCCCAACTGTCAAACCCAATCTACAAAAACAGAACATTATAGGGCTATCTGCATCCTTATTATCTTAGCACACAAGCAAAACTTGGTCCGCATCCTATAAAAACAAGGTGAACACATTTCTGCTTGCAGAACTTTATTTAGGAACACAAAGGTATACACAGTACCCTGATTAGTGTGCCCCTGAATTGGCAATGTGGGAAAAAAGACAAGCATTGCAGTACTGCAAATGACCTTTGAAAATGTTATCATCCCATCTATTGAAATAACTTCAATTTGTTTGGTGTGGAATAAGGACGTATTCAATCACGCATACTAGACCTTTGCAGGACTCTTATGAAGATTTGCAGATGTAATATAATGAAAATAAGTCCTGTAAAAAATGGTGGTTTAAATCTACTCAGAAAAGGACCCTTCCACCTCAATTTGCTCTTTTCAAACAGATTTAAATTAGAACAGTTCATGTTGTACTTATGGTGGAATGCCAGAAGACTCTAATGTTCTTCTAGGGAACCAGGTAAATGAGAGCAGATGAATACTGTCACCTTTTCAGCTTATTTCCCAAACAGAAATAAATAGGAAGCTTGTTGTCTATGCAAAGTGGTTTCATTTCAACTCTGGTTGCCGACAAGCCAATATTTCAGTGGTCCGACTCCAACCAATAAAATGGTGCTCTGTCAGGTAACTGGTACTGGGGTCTGAAAAGCCAAGAAGGTCCAGATTTTCCAGACTCAAACCCTAAACCCGTCATGTCTTGCTTTGGCTCCTGACCTTGCCCTCTGGCTCCACCCACAGACCAATATTCTTCAACTGAAAATTTGGTAACTCTTATTTCAGAGTCAATGAGGGGTATCAGTTAGAGTGGTAAACTAGGGTTCAAATCCACAAAACCATGATGAAGCTCACTGAGAGACCTTAGGCCAGTTTTTCTCTCACAGACTATTGCTAGCTCACAGCATTGTGTTAATAAAATGGGAGGAAGAATCTCACAAGAAGGGTGGGATGAAAATGTAACTCATAATTTCAACATGCACACTTCCTTATTTAAAATAAATGTAGCTGTTAGAAAAATAGAAGTTTCTTATTTTCCTTCCCTTGTTAATGACGAATAAATATCCTGTAAGTTATTTGCCAAAATTAAAATATCATAAAAGAAGCAACATAATAGCCAGAGAAAAGGGAGTTTGACCATGGTGCCTGATAAAGATCTTTAAAAGCAAAACAGAAGAAAGTTCACGGCTATCCATTATGCAAAGGCCATACATCTGAGAAATAGCAAGCAGTCCCTGTGGGCCATGTTGTTAGACTGAGTTTTTCATCCACTCTCATGAATAGCCGGAGAATCTGGAGCCATTCTGATTGACCAGACCATCAAATGCCCAAAATATGTATGACCTGAAGGTTATTATTATTTATTTCAAAAACATTATCCTCTATCTGCAAGCTTCCATTGCTTTGCCCTGAAAGAATTCAAAAAGATCTCCCACACGAGATCCAGAAGCAATGAATAAAAGGAAAACAGCAGCAAGTGCAATCCCTTCGTCAATAGGTGAACACTACCTTTTCATCAGGTTTGTTGTCCCACAGAGCTCAGAGAGTATTAGGTGTACAGGAGCTTTGTGCTGGGATGTAAACACTGCCAAATCCTTTATGACACTTTTTCACATCCCCAAAAGCTCATGGTGGGATTATGTGTTATCCTAGCAAACAGGGAGTCCCGGATCCATCTCTAATTAAGGGAGAGGGGTGCCCATAGAGGGGAATCAGTGAAAAGGTGTTTATGTTGTCCTCCACCAGCTAATTCTTACCACATAGGCCATTTCACACACACTCATCTGGCTTATTTCCAGTCTTGGGGCAGTGGTGGTGGGGCAGTGGTGGTGGGGCAGTAGGTGGAAAATATGGTCAATAGAAGGAGTTGCAGGTAGGACAGAGACGGATTAAGCACTCCATCCTCTCATTCTCCCCTGCAAATCTCCCCCACTACCAACAGATGAGGTTAGAAAGGCTGTATTTACTTTTAACATGTACTTCCAACCTTGGTTGCTTTATCTGCCAGAAAACTAACTACACCATGCAGAGGAAATATTAGCTTTGTCTTTGTACTGTTTTTTCTTTCTTTCTTCCATGTGCTTCCTTTGGCTCTTTTTGCTCTGTATGTGCAAATTTCCCAAATGGGATTCTCCATTTCCACTTCCCTGTAAATGTACTGGGGGCTCCATCACACCCACCTTTCCCCGGGTTTGCATCTATGGTTTCCCCCTCCGTTTCCTTAGCAAGTCGAGCGTTGGGCACTTTCACATCTGTGCATTGTTCCACTCATATATCTTTTCACCTGTATTGCTACTATGCCAGCGAAAACTATGCCAGCACGCACCTTTAACTGTTGTGATGAAGAGAGAATACCACCAGGAACTAATTGCATACAAATGACACTGGCTGAAATTCTCTTTTCTCTACAACTGTCAAAGTTACATGAGCCCTGACCTGGATTTTATCTGGTCACCCTATAATACATACCATCAGTGCACAGGGACCAGCCGGGGGCCATCTCATGTAAAATGCCTGGTGTGGAAAGGGCCCCTGTATGGTAGGATGGAATGATCCTTTGCTCTGCTCAGGAAACAAAAACACAGTTTGTATTCCAGTTCCCTAAGGGGAGGGAATATTTATTAGTTTACCTGCGATAAAACCTCACACTGGGCCATGATGAGTGCTAAGAGGAGGTCCCAGGCCTGGGGTAACTAATGGTGAGGGAGCACAGAGGCAAAGAACAGGTGAAGATTAAGCAATGGACTGAGAAGAGGAACCTGAAGGAAGGGTAGATGGAGAATATGGCTTGAGGAACTCGTCATGGAGAGAGCGTGAAGTAGGGCAAGAAGGAGCTAATGCAAGAGGGAGCTCTGCAAAGAAAACCTTCACAGTGCTTTAGAGCAGGGGAGTGTATATGCTAGGGTGGAAGAAGAGACGTGTGGGGAGTTTGGTTAAGAGGAAGGGTGGCTAAAGCCATTGACTTGCAAAGCTGAAAAAATGTGAAAACAATAGGTTCTGGACTGAAGAAGAAAGTGGGGTTGTTAGGTAGAGAATCTAAATCAGCTTCCCTCCAACCTGGTGCTGTCCAAATGTTTGGTACTACAACTCCCACAATCACTTGCCATTGGTCATGCTGGCTGGGGCTGATGGGAGTTGTAGTCTGAAACATCTGGAAGGCACTAGGTTGGGGAAGGCTGATCTATACCATGAAAAGGGGATTCTACCAACTGTGGCTCCTCCTATTAATGTAGCATTGTGACTTGGAAATTTTAAAGAGGTAGCAATCCACAAGAAGAAATGTATGGAGCGGATGAGGTGGCCTAGACCTTACAAATGGATTTCAACTGGCTGACCAATTCTTTGGCAGGAGGCTTTTAGAACTGAAATAACCTTCCACACAATTTCCAGAGAGTAGCCAATACATTTTCTTTAATGCCTGCTTTCTCGTTATTCAACTAGAAATTATTAAAATCCCTTCCTACTGCAGTAGAAACCAGCATAATAAAGATAAGTACAAAACTAGGGGGGAAAGACATGCTGTGCATTTTACATCGCTACGTTTAGGCAGGCTTGGCTTGAACACAGCCGGCACTTTATGAAGGAAGAACTTGGAAGTAGCTCCTACCCTTAATCCACATTAATTTCAGCAGCAGAGCATTCATCTCATTTCAAGGCTGCATGTATTAAACACAAATGAAGCCGCTTTACTGAACCAGTATAGATCAACACAACGTATTCTGCAAGCCAGACAGAAAGGAGAATTATCACTCCAATGGGTCATTAATAAAGAAGTGAATTATCTTTAGAACATATTCATAGTTTAGTATTAGGCCTCTGCACTGCAAGTAAATACCCTAATGCATGTTTTGAACAGTGATGTCTTCCTGCACTGCATTGCACTATTTATAATCACTCCTTCCTGTGGTGCGTTCTTGAAATGGCCCTCAACAAGCACAAGTCACTCAAGAGCCTGACTTATTTATGGCTCTGGAACTCTAACAATAACATGACACAACTTTTTATTCTTGCAGTTTGAATGATCAGCAATTTAACAGCATCCTAGAGATCAAATTCTCTCCTGATTTCTGCATATCCGCTCCCCGCTGTCACTAACTTTCCCTGGCTTGCACCTGTCACATGAGTCCACCAGAGCGATATGCTTTGCAGCCTACCCATTTCCTGTGTGTGGCAGACTATGGCCTGGTTTGTACAGGCTGATCTTGGATTGGAGTGGGGTGCTGGTGAGATGATACTGCCTCTCATCAGAAAACTGCATTAAATGACCTTTTGATTTCTTCAATTTTATTTATTTCTTGCATTTTTATACCTCCCAATAGCCAAAGCTCTCCGGGCGGTTTACAAAAATTAAAACCATGACAACTATTCAAAATATAAAACAACAGTATAAAAACGTAGCATAAAAATACAATAGAAGAGTACAAGCAGGATAAAACCAAGCAACAATGCAGAAATTAATACAGATTTTTTTAAAAACAAATTTAAAACAGCAAAGTTAAAAATTAGACTGATAAACTGTTAAAATACTGAGAAAATAGAAAGGTCTTCACCTGGCGTCTAAAAGAGTATAATGTAGGTGCCAGGCAAACCTCTCTAGGGAGCTCATTCCACAGCCGGGGTGCCACAGCAGAGAAGGCCGTCCTCCTGGTCGCCACCTGCCTCACTTCCTTTGGCAGGGGCTCATGGAGAAGGATCCCTGAGGATGATCTTAGGGTCTGGGAAGTTACATATGGGTTGTGCATAGGGATGTGCACGCCCAAAAATATCGTATCGCATCATTATCGGAATTTCGGACCAAAAAAATTATCGCCTCCGATTACATCATGGGTGAACTGTATCATATCGTATTTCCGATAATTATCGGAAATCCGATATGATATCGTTTCTCCATTTTGCCCTAGAGAGTTGATTTTTGAGTCAGAGAAAGGCCTAAAACGTCTTAATTTTCGAAGTTACAGGTTTGAAACTTGGTCACAGTGCAGACTGAATGTTGCTAGTCTTGTGTGCCAAATTTTAGAACAATCAGTGCAAGCGTTACTCGGAAGTAAGCTTTCAAATACACTGTTTCAGGTGGCTGAAATGTGGTCCTTTTTCAAGAGACGTTGTCTAGCACTCATGGGCATCTCACAGATGGCCTTGAGGGGACTCATCTGTGCCCAATTTCAGATGCACAGCTGTAGGCGTTACTCCGAAGTAAGCTCTCAACAACATGCTCTGTTTCCAGTAATGCACTCCATGCTGCTGCTGCTGCTGAGACTTATAGGTATATCTGAATACAATGAACTTTCAAAACCTGTGGATAAATTAGGCAGTGCCTTCCATATGCAGTCATAAAAGTAAAATGTGTTAATCAGAAGATGGTGAACTGCTGCTGCCTTGTCTCATTGATTAGGCCACGCATGTCTGCAAATTAAAAGGATGGGGGGGGGGGGTAGGGGAATAGCACGGACATTACATTGATTTTAGAGCCAGCCTTAGCAGGCAGGGCCTCATTGGGCCAGGAGAAACCCCTGCTGTGCACCAACCAGCAGGATTCCACAAGCAGCACCACACAGATAGTCAGGAATTATGGGCATTACGTTGATTTTAGAGCCAGCCTTAGCAGGCAGGGCCTCATTGGGCCAGGAGATACCCCTGCGGCATGCCAACCAGCAGGATCCCACAAGCAGCACCACACAGACAGTCAGGAATTACGGGCGTTACAATTATTTATTTTAGCCAGCCTGGGCAGGCAGGGCCTCATTGGGCCAGGTGATACCCCTGTGGCGTGGAAACCTGGAGGATCCCACTGCCGCCTATGCATGCATGGCACAGTGAGTGGATGCATTCCGCAGTAGCAGAACTGCTGCTGCCTTGACTCAAGCGATTAGGCCATGCATGTCTAAGTACAAATGAAATAATAAAAGGATTGGGGGGTAGGAGAATAGCATGGGCGTTACAGTTGTTTCAGCCAGCCTTAGCAGGTAGGGCCTCATTGGGCCAGAAGATACCCCAGGTAACGAGGAAACCTGGAGGATCCTATCAAAATAACCCTCATGCACCGCCTTGACCTCATTGTGCTTGAAACTTAAAATGACTCAGTCTGCCCGCCATCCCCGTGCAGGCAAGTGGGCATTTCTTCATGCCAGAGCTGCACACATTGGCTTGAGCAGTGGCAAATAAAAGTCACGTTCAGGGTAGAAGTAGGCACTTTGCCAAATAACTAAAAAGTCACATTTGGGGTAAAGGTAGGCACTTTGCCAAATTCATATAAGTCACGTTCAAGGTACAGGTAGGCACTTTGCCAAATTCATATAAGTCACGTTCAAAGTACAAGTAGGCACTTTGCCAGATTAATATAAGTCACATTCAGGGTAGAGGTAGGCACTTTGCCTGGACCAGAGTCTCAAAAAAAAAAAAAAAAAAAAGGAAATGCGTGAGGGGGATGCTTCTGCAGTCCCTCAGTAACGGACTCCACGACCCAGGGACGTAGTGATGAAAAATAATAATATAGGAATCTCTCAACTCAAAGCTCCCTATAGCAGTCCCTCCAGACTGGAAACACTGGCTGGAGCAGTGAGTTTCAAAAAGAAATATAATGTGTGAGAGGGATGCTTGCTTTTGCTTTGCATCCCCTCACTAAAGCAGTCCCTCCAGACTGGAAACACTGGCTGGAGCAGCGTCTTTCAAAAAGAAATAAAATGTGTGAGAGGGAGAGGCAGCCACCCCAGAACTGCCCCCAGCAGCAACAGTATCTCTCCTAGACCCAGAGCCACCTCGCCCAAGACACGCCTTAGAGCCGCATTTCATACTGGTACAAAGTGATTGAAAATGAAATTATTATTTATAATAACAATCCTTTGCAAACAGTTTGTGTGCTGCTTTGACCAGAGATTGTGTAGTATTATCCTGTGTAGCAGGCTACAGAACACACCAGCACACTCATAGTCAATCAAGCAAACACACACATCCAGAGAGAGAGAGGGAGAGAAAGATAGATAGATAGATGATAGATGATAGATAGATAGATAGATAGATAGATAGATAGATGATAGATAGATAGATAGATAGATAGATAGATAGATAGATAGATATATTTAAAGTAAGTTAAACAGGGAAGAGGACAAAATAAACTCCTTCAGTCACAGTACCCCCACTCATGCTAACCTAACCCTTCAGTCAAACCAACCGGAAAACTTATCAAAATTTAAAAACTATAATTCAAACACACAAGCAATGCACAGCCAAACGAACCTGAGACACAAAAATGCAAGACTACAATGAATCTAACAACTCGCCACCAAGTAACTATAAGACCCAGGAGCCAGGACAGAGCTCCAACAAAATCCACCCTTCTCCCCTCAACGCCTAACCCCCAACAGAGCTGGAACACCAAATGTGGGGGTTTTAAGCAGGGATATCCTTAGCCCTACTCCAACATTGTGATTGGAGCCTGCTGGAATCTTTGCTGCACGATTGGTCACTGTCTCATCAAGCACACCCCACCTTCTAGCTCCGTCCATGTGGCGGCGAAAGAGAAAGAGACTTCCGATAAACCGATAAAATAGATAAATATTATAGGATTTTTTATCGTCTCCGATAATTATCGTAGGATTCCCTATCGTATCGTTATCGTTGGGCGTATGCACGATAAAGAGCATATCGTATCGTTATCATACATTTTAACAATACGATACACATCCCTAGTTGTACATATTGTACCATTATGAAAAACCCAACTTCACACATTCCAAAAGGATTTCATTATACATAAAACTGCTAATATCTAAGATTGCATTATTGATAATTAAATTAATCATCAGGCCAGGCCAAAGAACCCAGATGTACCATACATGAGAACAAAACAAAAAATGAGACTTCCAGACATTCCTTGAAAACATAGAATCTCAGGGCAGCTTCTCACACTACCAGTACAGTCTTACATACATTTCTCAAAAATAACTCCAACTGGGTTCAATGGAACTTATTCCCAGGTGTGTAAAGGATTTCAGCCTTAGTTTTCTATTAGGGTACAGACACTTGAGTACAAAACACACTCACATCATATGAGCTATGAAGTGCCACCCTTGTCCCTCACAGGACTTTTCCCCAAGTCAGCCATTTTACCATATGTTTACCAGCAGAATAGCTCGGCCGGTTGAGCGTTCCATCAGTATACATGAGAATTCCGCCAGTGCTGGTGACATTTCTTGAATTCTACCAGTGTAACAAGGTTTCCCCCAAATTCTGGAGCCCATCTTGAATGTAGGATTCTGTTGTTATTTTGCTTGCAACAGTAAAAAGAAATACATCATCTGTAACCTTTCATCGAACAAGGTTTTTCAGACTGGAATGAACAATTTACTTCTAATGGAGTGGTTCAATATTTCGAAGTCTTCTTTTTCATCCCTAAAACAATTTAGGTCAAAGGCTTCCATAATAAATCAAGTAAATGGTTAGTATATACATCAGAGTAAATAAATACTATTTCCCAAGGGAAAATAACTTCAGGGCAGGCACAAATGTTTTCAATGATATTTATGTTAATCTGTGACAACAGTTATTTAAACTGCTTAAATGTTTTTTTAAAAAACTTTTAATTTTATGGACAGAAATATAGATAAGAAACATGTGGTTGCTACTACAGCCAACAGCCAAAATTTGAATTGTTCCCTCCCATTCCATAACACATAATACAACTTACCTGGTGTCTTGACTCTTGACATATTATGAAGTCTGCTTCCCTGTCCTAGTTCCACATCATTTGTCGTCACTGGTAAAGGTGGATGAACAGTGAAACTATATCTCAGGGGTCCCCAGACCTTTCGAGACAGTAGGCACATTTGGAATTTTCAAAGACTGCTGTAGGTACTCTCACAAAATGGCTGCCATAGGAGAGTTCTCTATTCCTCAAAGGGCTGCCGTGGTGGACATAGCTGGTCCCAAAACACTCATTTCCCAGTAGCCAAACTGGTGAGACTAAAAGAAAAGTAACTTGTCCAAGAACTAAATTACAAGATGCCTCTGTACACCAGTTGCTGGGGAACATGGGTGGGAGGGTGCTGTTGCATTCAAGTCTGGCTTGTGGGTTTCCTGTGGGCAGCTGGTTGGCCACTGTGTAAACAGAATGCTGGCCTAGATGGACCCTTGGACTGATCCAGCATGACTCTTCTTACTTTCTTAAGATTGACATGGAGGTCTGAGCTCCAAACACAAAACTATTATTTTGAATGCAAATAAAGATGGCATGGAGTGGGGGGGAGGGAGGCCAGCACTTTCCTTTGCAGCCTGAGCCTCTGAGTTAAAAATAATAATTGAAAGTATTAAAAATACAGATCAGAAGGGGCAGGAAGCCTGGCCAGCACCAAGAAAGGCATCTGCAGGCAGATTAGAACCAGGAGGCACCATATTAAAGGTCCCAGTGATATCTGAACATGAAAGATTTTTCCAGATTCATGGTCTCCTCCCTGAGACCATGAATGCAAATGGGTGAATTGATAGTCTTCATCCTCAGTGTAAATAGGTTAGGGTGCAGAAGAATGTTAAGTTTCCCCTCCTATCTTGTGTATGAGAGTTCTAATCAAAACCCATACATTTCAAGGTGAGAATTTGAAACTGATAGTCTGGCAGTTCTGCTACAATCCTTTGATTACCAGTTTGCTCAGTAGCAAGCTGCCTTAGGAACATAAGAAGCCACGTTACAACAGCCTTCCCCAACCCTACAGAGATTTTGGGCTACTACTCCCATCAGGGCTTGCCAGCATGGCCAATAGTTAGGGATGGGGGGAGTTGTAGTCCAAAACAACTGGAAAGCACCAGGTTGGGGAAGGCTGTTACAGCAAACCAGACCATTGGTCCATCTAGCTCAGTATTGTCTACAAGACCTTCCCAACCCTATCTGGAGATTCCAGGGATCAAACCTGGGACCTTTTGCATACACTACATTCTCTAGAACCTTCATCAGACCTCCTTTGTGTAGTTCTTTATTGCACATTGTCTGTTATGAACTAAATACACCTACAAAAGAACATGTTTGTGGAATGAGATGGAAATAATACAATTCACCTCCCCTTGTTCTAAAGAGGAATGCATAATTTCCAGATAGCTGTTGTAACAATAAAGCTATTCATGGGTGGACATCAACAACCAGCATTTTTTCCAGTGAAGAGAACTTTCACAGTTGCCAGGTAATAAGAATTGGGTGGATTGTGCCTGCCTAAAGGCAGCCAATGCACAATGACCCATTTATCTATGACATTTGAATTCCACTCTTCCTTTGCCAAGATCAGGGCCATTTACACGGCACCCCTAACCTAGTTAGACCATTGGTCCATCAAGCCCAGTATTGTTGGCACTAACTGGCAGCCATTTTCCAGAGTCTCAAACGGGGCCTTTCCAGCTCTACCTGGAGATGCCAGAGATCAAACCTGGGACCTTTTGCATGCCGCACATGTGTTCTACCACTGAACTAGGGCCCTTCCCCAACAGAAATCCCATTGAGCATTAGTAGTGGCTGCACAGTTGTTTCATTAAATAACAAACATTATACCACACAACTCCGACAAAACTATTCTGTCCCCCCCCCCCTTTTGGAACTATAAAGAACAAGTGCAATTCTTTTCATGTATCTTCCTGGAATAGGACTTAAGCAATTTAAAGACTTCCACTTAGAAAAGCTTTAAATTTTATGGAAGGTTTGGCAAAGCTCAGTCTCCTATTTGCTGAGACAAAGACATATCAATGAGAAAAGATATTCTTTTAAAAGAAAGAAAGAAAGAAAGAAAGAAAGAAAGAAAGAAAGAAGCCAAATCAACTTTGGTAGTTCTTTGTTGGTAAAAAATGAATGCGATACTCATTGTAAAAGGATTCAGATTGAGTTAAATAACTCCCTATTACTCCAGAAAGATAGCCGAGCTTTTTAGAAAGCACAGTTGCCTAACTTAATAAGATAAAGCATAGCGGTAGGTGACTGGACAGTAATTAATTAAATTACAATGCTATTGCTCAGGTAACTGACTGTGAGGAATTCAATAGAGCTAAGAGCACAGATCAGTGTCATAGCAACTGACAATTTGAATAAACCTCTGTATTGCCATTTATTAAGCTCTTATTTATAGTATGGTTGTTGTGTGAAGGTTAAAATAAGAACCCTTGTGTAACGTTAATAGAACACCCAAAGGAGGCAAGCGCAGCTGCTACAGGAGGATTAACCCTCCTTAATTATCCTTCCCCCTCACCAGCCCAAGTCAACTAACCTCACCTGAACCAGGTAACAACTGTTCTATTGCTCATGTTTTCATCCACGTATATGTTGCTGAGTAGGGCTCAATGGCACTGCTCTAAGCTTTTACTTCGCCTGAATAGCCTTTGCCCAACTAGTCATAATCCTCACTGAGGAAAGCTCTCAGTGTTTGAGAACTCCTGCATATTAGAGAACTTCTATAAATATGAAGGAGTACATATAATGATAATAGAAAAGTAGTACACTTCTCAAATAAATGTTTATTATGTATTTTAAGATTCAGTTTTATTTAACAGAAAGGTATCCTTTCATATACTTTATAAGCTGACATATGCCCCTCAGCTCTCAGCTGCAATCACTCTGGTTCCCAAGAAGTGACAGGCACCATCCTGGGGCTGGTTACCTGAGCAGGTGGTGTACCTTCCCCCTCTCAGACAAAAACAGGTAACAGGCCAATATGCTCAGGATTGTATAGAGTGTGTCTCACTGAGTTAGAAAACTGTCAGAAGGTGTGCATGTGTGCGCACACATACACACACAGACTTCTCTTCTCCCCCCTCCCTTTTACCAAGGCCTTTCTCTCTCTTGGCAGGAAAGTAAGTTTCTCACAGCATAGGAAAAGCATCCTCATCAGCTAGAAGGTACAAACAGTACAAAGCAGCTACTGTGCATTATTTATCTCTTGTTATTTGTAAGATTTGATGGGGGGGGGAGCATTCTACCATTAAAAGGGGGTAATTGGGGGGTTGGTCATCCCAACATTCATAACACTGAACATGTTTCACCAATCTTCCTGAAATGTATACGTGCCAGAAAGAAGCGTTGGTTTTACATAACCTGAAAATTTCAAGAAGATGGGTGAAAGATTGAAGGAAGGCAGGCAGTTTGAAGTAGGGGGGGGGGGGGGAACCTCCTTCGATAAAAGTGTTTGTTAAACAAAACCTTGGCGATTTTTTGTCCACCTTTTGTGATCATATGAAGGCTTACTTAATTAAAATCCTGATGGTTTCCATTTCCTTCTATGTTATATTTGAATAGCTTTTCTTTTTTTTAAATTCTCTTTAGATAGATAGATAGATAGATAGATAGATAGATAGATGACAGATAGATAGATAGATAGATAGATAGATAGATAGATAGATAGATAATTGGTAATGAAAGCCTATGGAAGCTCATAATGTGGCACTTGGAATATTGAGGGTGAGAGGAGGGGGAGGAGGGAATAATTGCCATCTGCAGTAAAAGTAGCAAACAGTAGCAGCTCTGAATTTCTGTGATCTCTCTCTCTCTCTCTCTCTCTCTCTCTCTCTCTCTCTCTCTCTCTCTCTCTGTGGGTGTGTGTGTGTACATGGACAAGCAGTCCCCTCAGCATGACCAGACCCTACCCCAAGGAAGCTATGGAATTGAATGGGAGTGAAAGTTTAGTTCATAAGCAGGCCTGGCTTTCCTTGAGGGTGGAGAGCTTTGCTGCCTCAAGTCTGGGAAGCAAACTCAGCCTTGTTCTTGCCTCCCTTTTGAAAGAAGAGTCCTCTGTTCTCTTTTGGAACATGTCTTCCTTTGGCTTTGAGACTTATTTTGGACAATCTTTTCCCAAAGCTTGGTGAAGTTTTTACCCCCTATTTGCTTTTGCTCACTGATAAAGTTTGGCTTCACAGCACTTTTCATTTTAAAATGTTTTCTACACTCTCTACCTGGATTAATTTTCCCCACTCGGACTTTGCTGAGTTCTGCACCCTGGATTCTAGGAGAGATCTTTTTCAACCTTCCTCTGGATCCATGATAACCAGGGTTTTCAGATCTCTCCTTGGAATAGGTAGCTATACATTCTTTTTAATCCCTCCACTGCTCCCTTCCTTTTTTTCTAAGAGTTTGGACCATACTGCTATAAAGTTTGAAGCTTCAAGCACTTCATTTAACTAGTTTGGGCCAGTGTAAATTTTAAGTATAACTTTGAAACCTTTCAAAGTGCTTCTGGGCCTACAATATTGTTTTAAGCCTAGTCACTAGGGCTGTGCACAGACCCCCCGATCCAATCCGGATCCATGCAAAGCACTCCCTCCCGCTCTCCCCACTCTCCCCCTCCCTCCCCCCACTCTCCCAGCTTACCTGCTGCCTCCTCTGCATCATCCTGTCGTCACCCTCTCTCCTCGCTGTGTGCCACCACATTTCCCACTTGCGTTGGGTGATGACATCACCCGACGCGAGCGGGAAATGCAGCGACACACAGCAAGGAGAGAGGACGACGGGGGACGATGTGGTGGAGACAGCAGGTAAGCAGGGAGAGTGGGGGGAGGGAGGGGGAGAGCAGTAGGGAGTGCTGTGACCATATCCGAATCGGGAGGCCCGGATCAACCTGATCCGCTCCAGATTCAGGATCTGGATCCGTGCACAGCCTTACTAGTCACACTGTTTTTATAACAGTTCTTAGAAACAGTTAAACTGTAGTATATTTTGCATACTATGCACATTTATTTTATTTCTAATCATTGCATGTTTGACATTCACTTCTGTATCTGATGTACTTTTGCATTTACTTTTCTTTATAAATCATTCATATCTTAAGATTTCTTGTGTGGCATGTTTTCATTGGTTTAACAAGTTAAAAGGGGTATTCACTGTTTTCCTGTTTATGTTTTAAATCTATCTTCAACAGGTCTAGTAACTTCAAGAGTTTCAGAGTTGGGGGAATCTCTTTGTGATCTGAGTAAGGGACTCCTGGAAATAATTTAGACTGACCCCAACCACATAACACTATTCCCCCTTCTGAAGAGGTCTGGACTACTAAAGACAAACAAAGTGGCAGACCATAATACCAGTTCTCATGTGCCCATTTGCTTTATGAGGCAGGTGCTCCCACAGGCTACCAAACAGAGGGACTGACAGGCCATAAAGTTGCCTGGCTGGGTCTGCCAGAAACCCAGCCACACCACTCCTGGCAGGTCCATGTTCTACAGCAACCTCTCTCAGCTGAACTTGATGGAGTCCCACCCTCCATCCCTGAGTTTAATTTACTGACCTCCCATTGCTTGGCCTTGCAGGGAACTATAGGGACAGACAGAACAGGCATACATAGCACACATGGACTAGTGAGATTGGCAAATCTAAAAGCAAGTATGTTGCTTTTCAAGAACCAAGGAAATCCAATGGGTCTTACTTTTGAGTAAATATCTATGGATGGAAATGCAGCCTGCGCAGGCTTGAAACTTGACCACAAACTTGATCACAATCTGCTACTTTAAGATCCAAACAGGAAGAAAACGCATGTAGCATAAAATGAGCTATAATAATTAACATAGTAAACTGTAACTTATTCTAATATAGAATATTTTCCTGTATCATCTTGTGTGCTTCCAGAATTAATCAGGGATTTTTAATTCCTGTAGAACAATTTTCAAGTTGTCTCCAAATACAGACACAAAACATGAAATGCTTCCTTTTCATGAGGCAGTGATAAAAAGCTCTTATCTCTGGCTATTGAAAAGTTCAAATGAGTATCATCAGAGCATAACTTCTGGGGCTCATTTATTAATTTGAAAAGGGGGTTCAACACATAACACTAGCTTTGATTTTATGTTGGATGTCAATATGGTGTAACATCCTGGCCAACACTGGCATGGCCGTTAACTGTATAATATCCAGTCATCCTTACACAAAGCCATAAAATTCATTAAACAAAAAACCTACGGTTTACAAAACAATGTTAAGGCTCTAGAGCTTTCAGCCAAGCACCAAAAAGCAGGGAAATTGGGAGTTAAGGCTCACAATCCTTAATGCCACATCCTCCCTAAAGAAGCTGAAAGTGCAAGTGAAATTCTCATTCTCCTAAACCCGATAAACCATGAGAACAGGATGGAGAATATGATATGCAGAGGTGACCGTGGGGTCATGGAAAACTGATGACGAACAACTTAGGGCCACCAATCTCTTCCTCTTTTTTTTAGAACAGCATTTCCCCAACCTCGTGCCCTCCAAAGATATTGAACTACAACACCCATCATTGCAAGTCAGTATGTCCCATGATCAGGAATGCTGGGACTTGTAATCTCAAACATCTGGAAGGCAGCAGGTTGGGGAATGCTGTTCTATATTCTTACCAAATACAGAGACTGCACAATACTATTAATTACAGATCTAGAACCAAAGCATGTGCCAGGTGCTTTCCATTTTTGGTCAATATCCTGCCCTTCAAAGAGCCAAAGTTTTTTCTTAAAATGTGTTTATACAAAATATACTGTTCACTCCCCACAATCCCTCCACAATACATCATCTCATCAAAGTGACAGAGGAGCAGTTTGCTGTCTTGAATGCCTTTCAGATGAGATTAGTTTGCAGTCCTATTCCATTTGGGAATAAACCCTAGTGAACTCAGTGACACTGACTTCTGAGAAGACATGTACAGGATTCAAGTGTAAACCAACCTTTCCCAGCCTGGTGCTCTCCAGATGTGTTGCACTGCAACTCCCATGTTATGTGCTATGGGGAAGACAAAAATCATTTTCATCATTAATTTTAAAATAATCTTTATGCATGAACGTGTTATGTGCTAGCTCTGCCTTTGATCACACACTGCTGAACACGTAAGAAAACCCCTCTGTGTTTGTCCCCCAACACCATATATCTGGTATTCAATAAACAGAAAACCTATGCCATGTGTTGAAAACTGATTTTAATGTTTGAAGAACTTCTGGATTAGGTATTCAAGATTCATTCTTTGTCACTTCATTTGGTTTAAGACAGTCTATTTAAAGTGATCCACCTCTTTTGAAGTTCCTTGATGGATCATATATCTTGATGCTGCAAAACATACTTTAGAACAGATGTGGGCAGAAAATAGATCTATCCTGATGTTTTGGACATCAACTCCTAGCATTCCTAATCACTGCCCATGCTGGTAGGGGCTTTTATGAGTTGAACTCCAAAACATCTGGAAATCTACATTCTGCCTGATGCCTGTCAGATGTGTTGGGTTACAACTCTCAACATGAGGAGATGCTCTAAAAAAATAGAAGTCGGTAACCCTAAGTTTATCGTCAGTTTTCCACAACCCCACAGTCACTGCTGCATATTATATTCGCCATCCTGTCCTCATGGCTTATCTGCTCTGGGACAATGAGAATTTCACTTGTTTCTGCGTCCTTAGGGAGGTTGTAGTGTTAAGGCTTGTGTGCCTTAACTCCCAATTCCCCTGCTTTTTGGTGCTTGGTTGAAAGTTCTAGAGCCTTAACGTTGTTTTGTAAACTGGAGGGTTTTGTTTGTTTGTTTGTTTAATGAATTAATAACTAGAAGCGCTGGCCTTCACTGTATGTGAATACAACTATGATAACCAACTGTAACTTGATAAAAAGTGCCAACTGCTCTTGCAAATTAGTTTACATACACCAACTAGACACTGCATATGACCCTGTGCAAATTCATACCTGATTTCTTGTCATTCTTCTTAAACAAAATCCAATACATCCTCCTTCACCAGTGTTCTGTTGAGTCTTTTCCTTCCCCTTGACTGTAACAGGAAGGAAATTAACTACTCCAGTTTTGGGACTGCTGTAGTTTTGGGTATGCTCTGTGGGTGTCTCAAGGGAACAAGGATATTTTGAATTATGAAGATCCAAGCCCATCCCTAACATGTGTCCAGTACACCCAAGTTTCAAGTCTCTCCACCAATGGGAATACTACCAGTGGTACATCTATACCTGCAGAGTGTTTCCCAATTGAATTGGAGGGCCTCTGGGGCACAAGTGCCAACCCACCAGCGGACCTCCTCTCCCCTGATAGAGCAGCACTTCCACTACATCCTATGGCTCCTCAGCCAGCCTTGTTGGGATCTTAGGGTTGCTCCCTTAACCTATCAAATAACAAAGAACCTTCAGAGCAAAGATGGAGTAATACTGGCCAAATCCACAACAAATGAAAATATTTCTGTATCAAATACAGGTACTACAATACTCTATGTATGTCACAGTTAGTATTTCACGGAGCTTGAATGCCAGAACTATCATTTCAATGATTTGTGTTGGTTTATTGACCGTAAATAAACAATTCAATTCATTTCAATGATTTTTTTATCTTGATTGTATACAATAACATCAGAAGTGGTATCTTAAGTATATTCAATACAGGATACACCAGTGTACTCTTCCTCCAAGTTCTTTACAAATGGAATCCTTGTTATGTAACATTCCAAAGGTATTAATTAAGCCTTTATGATACTTTAAAACTTTGCTGGCAGGCAGATAGTTTTTCATATATTTATAACAAGGATTCATATATGTGAGGGAAAGTTCTGATAAGAGTCTATAAAGTCAGGATAGTTTCAGTGCAAGACATAAAACTGTCTTTGGCAACAAAATAGACAACCACTGGGTGGGTGTGAAATGCTGAGCACAGGACAGCATTAAAATGATAGCAAGGTGTTTTGTTCTTTAAGACATGTCACTTTTTCAGAAAAACCCAAGCTCTAATTTCATTTTTCTGGATAAGAGCAATGCGGCATGTCACATAATTGCTTCTAGCTTTTATGCATAGACTTCCCCTCTGCGAGGGTGGCTCAGACATTTTTTGCTAGGGTTCCAGCTGCCATTTATGAGCATTTAAAAATCTGCTTTTAACACATGAACAGTCCCTTCTTCTCCCTTGGAACCACAGAATAGTTCATTACAGCTTTCTGCAACTCATGAGAGGCAAGAAAGTGCTTTCTTTAAGCTGAATGAAAATCAAGTAACTTCCCCCATCTGGGATTATCCGCGGCTGATGCGAGACACAGAAAATTGCTCACATGAAAGAAGCAAAGAAGAACGGCCTCATAAAAGCTCATAAGAGAAAATATATAAAAGTACTAAGATGAAATAATATAATAGTCCACATTTTAGAAAGCTATACAAACCATATTTTTTTATTAATAACCACTCCCCCAGCAGATTTTACTATTATATACAGAAAGGATGACAGAAATGAGGGTTTTTAAAAAATCTTGTTATCTTCCTTTCCTCACCCCTTTAGGATCTTCTCACAATTTAGAATGTAAGCTCCTTGGGGCAGCCTTTTCTTTTTCTATTCTTTTTTTGACTTCTGTTATTCTTACAGTACCATGTACAGCAATGACATTGAAATGAAACTGGACTAATAAAGCAATCCGATGCCTGTCTACTCAGAAGCAAGCACCATTGAATTCAGCAGGATGTACTCCCAGGTAAGTGTGCATAGGATTGCAGGCATTAATCATACTTAGAGTGGAATTATTGAAATAAATGGGATTTAAGTTAGCCATGACTAACTTGTCCCATTGATTTCAATGGGTCTGCTCTAAGAATGACTAGGTCTGGATCCAATACATTATATATAAATATTAAACAATAAATACCAAACATAAATGGCAGAGGAAGGAGAACTGGAGGCTTCCTTGACAGGGATGAGAGAGAGAACAGCAAAGGTGTAAGTGTTTAATCTCTTCGTAATATTTAGGGATGTTATACAGCTAAAACAAAATATTAAAACAAAGTTACTTATTTTTTTCATGAAAAGTGACCTCTAGTGAAAAATAAGGCTCAATGCATTTTCAGCACAGCAACCTTTCCAGAGGATATTGGGGTTACCTGAAGTTGTTGTCAGTGGGCCCTGTTGGCAAGTGGGCCCCATGGCAGATGCCCCACCAGGCCTACCCTTGATGCTAGCCCTGCAGCTTGCCTTGTTTTCCCCAATCTAGCCTGCTGCCCTCAGGTGTGCTACCCTGGAAAGGACCATGAAAGGACCCCTGAACTGTTAAAAGCCAAATTGAAGGAATAATACTCCCAGATGTAGCATCTCCCATTGCTGCAACACTGTGTGTGGTGGGAGGGAGGGGACAGCACCAGGTAATATTCCCATGTCTATGTAACTCTTAGAGGTATGGGAGCTATCTCTAGGGTGGATCCAAACAACAACCTGAGCAGAAAGGCTGTAAACGTCTGAACAATTTGAGCTTCAAAGCCACAAACTGGAATGCAACATAGATGATGAGGAGTCCTCTGATCTCTGCCACCCATCTCAAGAGGGTGTACTGAGACCAGGCAAAAGGACTGGGATGCCCTGAGGCATTTGCTGCCTGAGGCAAAATACAAGATGGGGCCTCTCCTGTTCCACCGGACTGGCAGTTGAATCTTACTTCAGCCCTGCACATGTGACAGATTCTTCTACCACACTGAGGGCAGGAGCCTTGGTTACAGGCAACAAGGCAGGCTCCAGGGCTGCCATCAAGGGTAGGCATGTTGGTGCATCTGTCCAGGGGTCCAGTGAAAAGAGTTCTCTGGAGTTGTTCTTCCACTTCACTATTCCAAGCTGTTTGTTCACCTGCCTCCTGCTCTGGCCCAGACAGTGGTGGTGGTGGTGGTGGTGGTGTGGTGGTGGTGAGAAGGATGAACAGTAGATGCCCCTTGCTTACTTGATCATAGCTCTCTCCCTGACAAGGAAGCAAGTGGTGTCAATGATGAGAAAGAGGATGGGGAGCAATCGCAGCTAATGACAATGGTGGTGAGAAGGAAGTCTCACTGAAGGAGGAAGCCCATCAAAGAAGTTAGGGTTAACCCTGACCCTAACCCTAACCCAAGGCCCTCCAAAATCTGGACCCAGCTCTGTCTTCCAACACCTTGCCACTACTCCCTGCCCCTCAGCATCTGCTGCCTGAGGCAGCTGCCTCCCTCTGCCTAATGATAGGGCCAGCCTTGCAAAAGGCTGTTTGAAAGAGGAGACACCCTCAGTTTTGAACCCCATCGTTGCCCTGCTCCTTCTGTCATTGGGCAAAAGAAAAGGCCTCATCAGGTTTTGATATGAGATGCTCACACTGGTTGCATACAGCCTATCTATCCAACCAGCTTTTGGTAGGGAATGCAGGTTTTGAATATTCATTGATTGTTCCTTATATGGTTACCAGATCCTCCTTCCAAATGCCTCTATTTTACAGACTCAAATGAGTTTAACAACAGTTAGCCCATCTCTCCAGGGAACTCTGAGTATTATAGTACAGGGGAGATGGGAGCTCTACAGATTCTTAACAAAGAAACATCTCAGCACTGCAATTCCTAGGATTCTTTGAGGGTGGGGAAACCACGACAATTTAGGGTGCACTCCTATGCATGTTTCCATCAGAAGAATATTGTACAGCTTCCAGCATTCCCCAGCCAGCATAATTATAGGGCTTTTTCCTGCCTACACATACATAGGATTGTACCCTTAATTGATCTCTAATACACCCTAGCAATTGCCACTCTTTTTGTGATAATCCATAATAGGGTTTTCTAAACTTTTGTACGGCAACTTTGGGAGGACTGCTAGTGTGCTGCAAAACATAAATTAATTTTAAAAAATTAAGGAGTCTCCTGTGTACCCGTCCCCCCCAAGGAAAACACCCACAGAGGAAGCTGCCCACAGCATCTTTCTATAATTTAGTGGTCAGTATTTCCTCCTTCCAATCTGAGCCTGCTGTGGGCGGGTAATTTTGCCATATCTCTACATCATGCTGGCTCAGTCGCTCACTCGCTCCCAATGTAGAGGAACAGCCAAATTACCTGCCAACACGCCTACAACAGTGACTCATACAGAATTACAGAGGAGCAAGGACTACCAAACAGATCAGAGAATATTAAACTCTTTCATCTTCTATCAGATAGGAATGCATTGTGGCAGCTGTTCCAGAGTGAAAACACTTAACTGGCACCATACAGGAAAACCTTCCACCACTTCTGTCTTCTTGCCACTTCCTGATACTTTCTAGGAACTCACAGCAACAACAGCTCTCTGGCTATTCCAAAAATCATATCTCTAACCAGAAAACCGGCAGTGGAGGAGGGAGACAACAACAACAACAACAACACAAAAAAAGCTGCAGATTTCTTCTCTATATCTGCCTAGTTTTAAATAACTTTGCCTGGAATGATAACGGCCTATCACCTACAGAGGTTTGTTATGATGCTGCCCTTGCACAAATTAAAGCATGGACCCACCATGGGCAAACTGGTGAGTGTATTTTGGCCAGTGGAGCTGTATGTGTTATCTTAAAAGTGGGACCCATTATGGACAACAACATTCTTGAATTAGCAGACAAAGTATAGAAAATATATATATATATTTAGTGACATTCATGGAACTGGATAGGCCTTGCTCCAAGCCAGCCCTGTGTCTGCTTTATTTGCTGTGTCTATCCTGGTAGCCCTAAAAGAAGAGCAGGGCCAGCCCTACCACTCAACAGAGTGAGACAGTCACTTCAGGTTGCAGAATATGTGGGGTGGGAAATGCTGTCAAGGTGCCAGAGGACATGGTGTGCCTGCCATCACACACACACACATACACCCCCCCCCCCAAACTAATGTGCTGACCTTAGCCTGCTTGTCTGGTTGACTATTATACATCGAGTGGGGAGAGCTGCCATCTCGTCCTTTGCTTCAGGCAGCAAAATGTCTTGGGCCAGCCCTGAGGGGGATTCATTCTGACTCTGTGGTGGACCACGAACCTTATGGTACAGAGCAGGGCAATTATTTACATGTCTTAAAATTGTAACGGGCCATCATCATCATTAAACTTCCCTTGAGCCCTTGCAGTCTGTTTTATTTCTGCTTTTCTTTTAATGTTTGATATGCTCTGATGTCAAAGTGGCCCTAGCTATATATATCTGCTCTATTTGCTATCAGCTTTGGTGTCACAAACAAGCTCCCCACCACCACCAAAAAAGGATGCTTAAAAGCTGGATTCTGTTTCTAGGAGCAAGCCCCATGGAATCGAACTCTCATCCACTCATCTACCTTAGTACTACATGGGCTTTGAAACATCACTTTGTTGGTGCAAAACCATGCATCTGTTTGGTGAAACCAGGTGGACAATGCTCCATAAGAACATAAAAAGAGCCATGCTGGATTAGACCAAGGGTTCATCTAGACCAGCACTCTGTTCACACAATGGCCAATCAGATGTCTATCAGGAACCTACACACAGGGCACAGGTGCAACAGCACCCTCCTGCTCATGTTCCCCAGGACATGGGTGCAACAGCAGACTGCCACCCATGTTCCCCAGCAACTAGTTTACTACTTCTGAAACTGGAAGTGGCACATATTCATCAGGACTATTAGCCATTGACAGCCGTCTCCTCCAAGAATTTATCCAGCCCCCACTTTAAAGCCATCCAAATGGGCTACCATCACTACATCTTGTGGAAGTGAATTCCAGAGTTTAACTATGCATGGTGTGGAGAAATACTTCCTTTTATCTGTCCTGAATCTCCCACCAAACAGCTTAATGGGATGTCCCCAGGTTCAAGTATTATCCCTATCCATGTTCTCTTCACCATACATAATTTTGTACACCTCTATCATGTCTCCCCTTAGCCTCCTTTTTCCTAAGCTAAATAATCCCAGCTGTTGTATCCTTCCCTCATAGGGGAGATGCGCCAGTCCCTTGATCATTTTAGTTGCCCCTTTTTGCACTTTTTCCAGCTCTACAATATCTTTAAGGTGTGGTGACCAGAATTGTACACAGTATTCTAAGAATGGTAGCACCATAGATTTGTATAAAAATTATTAATTTTTATTGACTTTAAATATTTCTAGGCTCCCTTTCAAACAGGAACCCTACCAGGGTGTCTTACAACAATAACATCCCATATAGTAAAAACTGTGACAGTCATAAAACTGCAAAAAAAAACACAAAATCCTAAAAACAACAAACACCAGCTATACAACATCTCGCCTAGACAATACTAAAATATTTGACATTCAGCACACAGCATTGCTAAAATAGTAAGCCAATTCACACAACCCTTTTACCATGGTGAATCATGCCTTGACTATTCAGTCGTGGTGAACCACTTCTGTGCTTGTCTCATCGTGCATCCTGGTCAAAGCATTCCACTCCCATTTACACGTCAAAGGTTTATAATGACATGTTAAACGTGTGGTGAGCTACACACCTGTGGGTTTGTATGAATCTATCCCCAGTCATGGTTCTCTTGTTTAATTTAATGCACCAAAGCCATTCCAGCTTGCAGTATTATTGTTGCTAAGCAACACCCTTCATCTACTTTGTACTGCCTTTTTTTAAAAAATATTTATTTAGAAGAAGCAGAAATATTAGACATACCAAAAGTGTCTTTAAAAGAGCATTCCACTGAGGGACTTGCCTAAATCACCTTTTCCAACCTGATGCCCTCCAGATGTGTTGGAATACAACTCCCATCATTCCCAACATGGGGCTTAAGCCTAACCCTTGGGTTCCACTGAAACATCCCCCCAGCCACTCAAGGAGAGTAGGCAGGCTGTCCTCGTCACCCACTCATTCTGTCTGATCTGGTTATTCTTTCCTGATGTCACACTTCCTGCCTGGGGAGCCGGGCCTCCCCAACCATAACCATAACCTGAGGCTTGATTCGAACCCTCATGTACCCTTGAGGGTTTCTGCCAGCTACCAAAATCAGTAGACAAGTCATCCTGCTGGCCCACTCAGCCTGTCCTAGTGACCCAGAGAAACATCCCCCTAATCCATCCATTGGATGATATAGTCCATAAATAGTAATATATACTTTGATCTGTTTTGCATATGGATTTTCATCTTAATTTTTTTTATTCTCATTTTGGCCACATTACTGGAGGGGAAAGAATTAAAACCAGCCTTGGTGCAAAGCCAGAACAAGAGTGGGAATATTAATGTTCTAATTACACAAGAAGAATTTAATAAGCTCAGTGAAGCCTATCTGCAGCATATCAGTCCTTCAGAATAGAAGAAAAAGTAGCTGCAGTAACCTGAGATATTTCTCTCTGTCTCTTTCTGACTTTCAGAGTTTTTAAAATGGAAGTGATAATTTGTAGGAAGGGAGGCATTTCCATTAGAAGCTGTTATTCTTAATGTGAAGATAGGGGCTTACTGGGAAGGGTGAAGACTTGCAGAATAATCAAGCTGGAACTTCTGCTGCAGAAAGTCTATTGATATGAATACATGTTCTAATCTCAAGACATGTTCTGAAAACATTTGATGCATCTAAGCCTGCTCAGTGCTGAAATAGCACTGGGAGCCCTTTGTATGTTGCCTTGAGTTCCATGGAAGAATGAAATTAACACATAAAAAGAGTGTGCATTGACTATTGATTTTTGTATCCTTCTTGCCTAAACCTCTTTGAAGGCAGTGTTAAACTATGGAATTCAACTTCTACAAGATGTAGTGATGGCCACCACTTTGGGTGGCTTTAAAAGAGGATTGGATAAATTCATGGAGGAGAAGGCTATCAATGTCTACTAGTCCTGATGGCTGGCTATATGCTACCTCCAGGACCAGAGTCAGTATGCTTATGTACACCAGTTGCTGGGGAGCATGGGTGAGAGTGTGCTGTTGCACTCACGTCCTGATTGTGGGTTTCCCATGGGCAGCTGGTTGGCCACTGAGGGAACAGAATGCTGGACTGGATGGTCTGATTCCGCATGATTTTTATTTTCTTATGAGACTCTGTTTGCGATGGGAAGCAAGACATACATTAAAAAACAAATGACTATCCAAACAGGGACATTTTCCAGTGGATTTGAGCTTTGGTTCCCACTTATATCAAAAGACTTCTAATGATCATGGACCACTGATTGAATAGCTGTTTTATCAAATTGCTTGAGGGGCTACACGAAGTCTATATGCAGCATTAATTATACATAAATAGATATTATTATCTCCACCTTTTCCCTTTCTCAAGAAACCCAAGGCAGCTCACATACACTTCCTCCTTTCCATATTATCCTCACAACAATCCTGTGATGGAGATTAAGCTGAGGGTTAGTGACTGGCCCAAAGTCACCCAGTGAGCTCCATGGCTGAGTAGGGACTAGAGTTTGGGTCTCCCCAGTCCCAATCTAATGCTCCAATTAGGGTTGTGCATAGTCCCCCCCACCAACCAATTCACCTTGGAACAGATTCAGAACTTCCAAATCATCACCAATTCTACTTGGGGCATCTTAGAACTGCCCTGGCCCACTTTGGATTTGGTTCTGAATCCAAAGCAGGTCAGCTGTTGCTGTTTCCCACACAGAACTCCCACTCATCACCCAAACCCAGCAAGCTGCTGCCTTCTACCTATAGGACTTACCTGAAACTTCCACTTGTGTTGGCAAGCCACCTGTTCTCCGGGAGAGTTGCTCTGCGACTGCTGTAGATCTACTGTTGTGAACTACAGTGACAGGAAATTACCTTTTCTGGACACTGTAATTTACAACAGTAGATCTATGGCAGGTCAGAGTGGCTCTCCTGGAGGATGGGCATCTCGCCAGAATGAATGGAGGCTTCAGGTAAGTCCCACAGTGGCCAGAGGGCAGTGGCTGGCCATCGGGCCAAATCGTTCCGAAGCACTACATCTCCCATCATTCCCACCCAGCATGGTTGGTCATCAGGAATAGTAAGAGTTGTAGTCTAACATCTGGGAACCCAACGTTGGGAAAGGCTGTTTTAAAGCCTGTCTGCAGGAAATCACCCATCTTCCAGCAAAGCATGCATCCTCCCACCCTGAACAGAATTTGTCTTTCCTTCTATTATAAACACACATACACACATACACAACCTAAGGGGTTTAATCAAATTAGTTTCTATGTACAGTAATACACAGTTAAAGCCTTAAAAGCAAAAATCTTTTATTCACAGCAAAATTAAAGGTACACACTCTCTACTTGACTAACTCCAAGGTCCCCTCTACAAGGATTTGCTTTTGCGCCTGGTTAGGCGATTATGCGCATAATCACAGAAGCGCATTTACGCCTATTACCTCTGCACGAGAGGCAGCAAGAGGCGGCGAAGCGCATTAAGGGATGACCAAAATGCACTTTACAAGTAGTTAATGCGCATAAGCGCTTGATCACATAGGCAAAATGCGCTTTAACGGCCGGAGCAAAATAAAACTCGCTGTTTAACGCGCATTCGATAATGCGCATAATCGGAGAGATAATGCGCCTCTACGCCCGATTTGTGCTCCATTCTTGTAGAGGTAAAAATTTTAAAGCGCCTTGAAAGAGCATTAAACCTCTCTTGTAGAGGCAGCCCAAGATAAAGTGTATCTTTCTGTAAAAATCACACTAGGCACATAGAAGCCTATACTCATAAATTTCCTAATTAATTTTCTACAGCAAGTTTATAATCTGTAATGAACTTGAGGCTCTTGTGTTTTAGATTGGCAGTGAAAAAGATAGACAATTTGATTTTGGCAAAGGATTCATTTATCTGTTGTTGTATTCATCACACTCAGAATCCCCCGCCCACCACAAACCATCTCTGATTAAGCCATCATAACCACGGTGTTCTGTTATGTAAACCAAAAAGGGGACTGATCTCTCTGAGCTTTTCTAGAACTTTGTAGCTAATGATACTTACAGAGTGGGCACTGGTAGACACTTGAAGTTCAAAGAAGCTGGAACACACATCATATCCTCCTGCCAAGATGGGAGTTAAAAAACACCAGTATTGCAGTTTGAATCTAACTGGAGAACTTGGCAGGCAAGAAGCAGCCATATACTGGTGTGTGTGTGTGTGTGTGTGTTTACTTTTAGACCACCCATGCTGCTCTAAAATCTAGAAGTGCTTGTTTGTGTTATCTACTTGCTTCCCCACCTCCCACTCTGGTCAATCTGAATGTTATGGTTAAACAACATTATAAAAGCACCACCTCCCATCTTCTTGCCTCTGAAATTGACCCTGAAAAAGCTGTCCCTATTGCTTGGAAAAGTAGAAACTGTAATAAGATATTCTTCCTTCAAATTGCTGTAATTTGTTTCACCCAATCTCCATGATTTCTTTTCATTTTTTTAAAAAACAACTTAATTCTGTGGCAAGGCAATCCTATTTCACCTCAGTTGGCTTCTGAGGAGCCATAGGATGGTATGGATTCCCACTCACAAGGCTGTGCTCACACCTATGACCTTGGCAGTGGGCAGTGGGAATCTGAGTGTGGATTCTTCCATCACCACCACCCATTGCAGATAGCACTGTGGAAACTTCTCTTCCAAGGTTGCACCTTGGAAGAGGATGGAGAAGGGGGTATTCCAGTGAGTGGGAGAGAAGACATGGATCTTGCCATCATCCACCCACTTGAAGATAGGTCTGCTAGGCATTAAACAACATAACTGGAAAAATGGGAGGCTGTAAAAGCCTCCATTCTCCTCTTGCTCTCATTGGCAGGGGGTTAGAGACCTGGAGGGCTCTGAGGTTGAAGTCCTCTCTATCAAGAGCACAGCACTCTAAATCTTGTGTTTATAAACATCTATTACAGGTGTCCTTTTGTAGCCTTGTAGCAATGGAGCCCTTGTAGGGACAGCACCCCCCATTTCCCCAGTTCTCTGGTTAAGTGAACATTATGGATGACTAATGTGAAGGCCTTTGTTACAGTTCCATCTCTCAAGCTAAACAGGTGTACTGCCTTGCCATAACTTGTGCAGGAGACCAGCTAGGGGACCTCGTGTATATCACTAAGCTCTTTGGAGGAAGGATGGATTCTTAAAAAAATTAATGAGGTGACAATATTTAAGGGTAACCTAGATCACTTGTGGGCAGACTGCAGGCCTGTGGGGTCTGCTTTATTTGCTTGTTTGATTTTTTACTAGGATCGCCAGATTCACCAAACAGAGCCAGGTGAAAAATGGTGGCCAAGGGGGTAGAGCCTTTATTTATTGCCCATCATGAGCCATGCAGTAGACACCTGTATGTACAAGCATATATTGGGGAGAGGGGGCTGTTGTTCTTGTTAAACAACTCAATCCAGGGATCTATCAGTAGATCCCAAATCTATCATCTCTCTCCTCACACCCCCTACATCCCAAATCTAGATGACATCACCATCAGTGGTAACATGTCTTCGGTATTGTCTGTGTTTTATTTTATTACTTTAGTTAGCCAATGCTTTTATAACTGTATTAAGGTTTTGACTGAATGATTAAGAAAAGGAAAAAGCAGAGATGACTTTTATAACCCACACCCACACTGTTGGCCCATTCAACAAAGAAAATAAAAACTTAAAAAGGTAGGCTGAAGAAGCAGCCAGATACTGTAAGAAAGAAAGAAAAAAGGCTGAGTACAGTAAAAGAAACAAAAGAACAGGGAAAAAATGAAGTATGAGGAGTGGTAAAAAGGATGTAACACATCCTAGCTGAAAAGAGTTTTATTTTAATTACTTTATTTATATTGCCTTTCAATTAAAGTATCCAGATTGTTTCAACATTAAAAAACACAAACATTTCTACAAACCTGCAGCAGCAAAAGCAGTCAAAAATAATATAAAGACAGAGAGAGCAAGGCAATAAAAGCAGAAACAACTGTTGATCCAGTACAAGCCTTGAAGAAATAAAATGGTTTTAAGCTCTTGCCTGATCAAAAAGTTTAGTGATGAAAGAGTTTTAACCTTAATAACAGTTTGACAAAGGATCTTCAACTGATCTTCAACTGTTCTACAGAAGAAAGCCTGTGGGTTAAGGAAGTGTCAGGATGCCACTAGCATGTGAGAAAAGGTGGGTAGAGGGATGGAGCCCACAATGCACGGCATGTGCAACTGCTGTTGAAAAGGTTTCAGATTGCTCCCAGAAACACAGAGCTTCTCTAAATAAGTGATTTATAGTAGGGGTGTGCAATGCATCGGGTCCGATCCACGATCTGGACTCGATCCAGGGGAAATCGGATAAAATTATCCGATCTGATCGCCAGCACCTGGATCTGCCAATCCAATCCAATCCGAAAAGGACCCGATCCAGATCGTGTTGGATCAGAGGATCGGACTTCCTCCCCCCACTCGCGCCCCTCACCTGCCGGGGCCATCCACAGATAGCCCCAGCAGGTAAGGAGCGTGAATGTGGGGAGGGGGCTTACTTGCCGGCAGTTAAGGAGCGTGAATGTGGGGAGGGGGCTTACTTTACCTTACCTGGCATGTAAGGAGTGCAAGTAGGAGTAGGGGGCTGACCTGCCAGTGCCGTCCACTGCCATCCATGGACGGCCCAGCAAGTAAAGAGGGGGGATGATGTCAGCACCTGGCACTCTACTGAGGACTAGGCCATGAAGCCTAGTGCTCAGTAGATCTACAGCCAGTGAAGGCGGCGGACAGCCCCGCAGATAAGGAGGATCGTCAGGGGGGGGCTTACCTGCCAGGGTCCATCTGCTCTCATCCGCTGCCGCCCAGGCAGCAGCAGATGGCAGCAGACGGCCCCGCAGGTAAGGAGGAGGAGGGAGGGGGCTCCCACTTACCTGCTGGGGCTGTCCGCTGCCGTCTGCTGGCGCCCGCAGGCACCAGTGGACGGCAGTGGATGGCCCCGGCAAGTAAGGAGCGCGAAGGGGAGGAGGGGGCTTATCCGCTAGGGTCATCTGCTGCCGTCCGCTGGCACCCGCGGGCACCAGCGGATGGGAGCAGAAGGTCCCTGCAGGTAAGAAGTGCAAGGGGGGAGGGACAGGGAGGGGGGAGTTAGGCTCCCACTCACCCCCCACCGTCATTTTTCCCCATAGACTTGCATGGGGGAAACCTTTCTTTCCCCCACTGCAAGTCTATGGGGAAAAATGGCGGCCGATCCAAAAATCGGACATCCGATTTTTGGATCGGGATCAGGTCCGATCCGATCCGGGGGACCTCTGATTTTGTTCCGATCTGATCCGGAACAAAATTGGAAATCCCGATCTGGTCCTGATCCAATCCGGGGGGGTCTGTGCACACCCCTAATTTATAGCACACTCATGACTGGCCACTCATGAAGTTTGGGGGTCTTTTAAACGACATCATGAACAACTAGGAGGTCTCCGACAGCAACCCTTGTAAATTCCACCATGAAAAGAACCACTTTTAAAATGGTAACATCCTATAAAAAACAGTGGGAAATTCAGCACTACATGGTGCAGTCTCAGTTCAAGTTAACGGAAGGAAAATATTCCATTCAAACCACATAGTTGCCCCTCTTTAAGCCCGTAACAATTGCACTAAAATGCAAGAAGCACAAATGCCCTGGGTAAGCAATGCAATTTCCCCTTAATGTAAAGACACCCACAGACAAAGTTGAGATGAAAAGACACCAAGCCTATCTACACTATTGCTTTAAAACAGTTTATAACAGTTTTCAACAGGTTAATAACGGTTATTAACCGGTTTTAAACGGTTATACACCATTTTAAAGCAGTAGTGTAGATAGGCTCACCACTTTTGAATGAGGTAGACTGAGAAGTATGATTTAGGGTGACCATATGAAAAGGAGGACAAGACTTATGTATTGAAAAGGGAATTTCAGCAGGTCCCATTTGTATGCATGCAGCACCTGGTGGAATTCCCTCTGCAGGAGCCCTGCCTAGCATGACCACATACAAAAGACGGCAGACATGATGCATTGAAGACATATTGTCCCATGTAGACACTAGTTTGGTCCCCTCTACAAGATTTTGCTTTGACGCCTGGTTGCCCGATTATGCGCATATACGGTGAAGCGCATTTACTCCTAATACCTATTCACGAGAGGCCGTGAAGTGCATTACGGGCTATATGAAACACGCTTTAAAGTTGTTTACATGTGGAGAATCGCATGTTTACATGGCCATAAGGCGCTTTAACTTCCGCGGCAAATTAAAACTTGCTATTTAACGCGCATTTGAGAATGCGCATAAGCGAAGATAAAAAGCACCTCAACCCCCGATTTGCGCTCCGCTCTTGTAGAGGTAAAATCTGTAATGCACCTTGAAAGAGCTTTAAATCGCTCTTGTAGAGGCACCCTTTGTCTAATTCATCCCCAATGCAGGTGTAATCATTTCTGTAGAAAGCTCCAAACAGCTTGCATCTCTACATGCTTTACCTAGATTTTTAAAAAAACGTCCTTTGTCTGCTTCTAGTCTAGCCACCTTGTTCATTTATTAGCTGCCTTGTTTATTAATTGCTATTATCCTAATATTAGAACAGACTGTGGTGTGCTTAGGATTTAGCTCATGGGTACCAATTATCTGAGCTTGACTTCAGACATAAACTTTTGCCTCCAAGTCCAGCATTTGGTATATGTATCCACAAGTTCAGGAGACTGAAGCTCAATTTCAGATTCATGACTGAGGCCCCCTCCACAAGGATGCGCTTTTGCGCCCGGTTCGGGGATTATGCGCATTATCGCGGAGGCGCATTTACGCCTAATCCCTCTGCACGGGAGGCGGCGAGAGGCAGCGAAGCGCATTAATTGATGTCCAAAAAGCGCTTTAGAAGACATTAATGCGCATAATCGCTTGTTCACACCGCGATAATGCGCTTTAACGGCCGGAGAAAAATAAAAGTCGCTATTTAACGCGCATTCGAAAATGCGCATTATCGGGGAGATAACGCGCCTGTACGCCCGTTTTGCGCTCCGCTGGTGTGGAGGTAAAATTTATAATGAGCCTTCAAGGCTCATTAAACGTCTCGTGTGGAGGAGGCCTGAACCAACAGGAGTGAAATTCCTCTATTTATAAACTTTTCAGATGGGGGGAGGAGCCCCTCTTCCTCTTCCAAATGAATGGATCACTTTAAACAGACAGGTTAACCCAAATCTTGTGTTAATGATTTAATGCATCATTAAGTTTCAGATTTTTTTAAACTCACACACAAAAGAAATTTACACTACTAAATCTTTATTTTGCTGTATGAATATTTTGCATCTGCACTGGCTGCCAGTTTGTTTCCAGGCCCAATTCAAAGTGCTAGTTTTAACCTAGGCTCACCATATGAAAAGGAGGACAGGGCTCATGTAACTTTAAGAGTTGCAGAGAAAAGGGAATTTCAGCCGGTGTCATTTTGTATGCAATTAGTACCTGGTGAAATCCTCTCCTCATCACAACAATTAAAGTTGCAGGCACTATATAGAGTGACCATATACAAAAGAAGGCAGGGGCCCTGCAGCTTTAACTGTTGTAACGAAGAGGGAATTTCACCAGGTATGAATTGCATACAAATGATACTGGTTGAAATTCCCTTTTCTCTACAGTTGTTAAAGTTACATGAGCCCTGTCCTCCTTTTCATATGGTCAGCCTATTTAACCTTTAAAGTCCTAAATGGCTCGGCCCCAAGTTACCTGAAGGAATGTCTCCCCCATATTCACCTACCCGGACATTGACACCCTTCTTCTGGTGCCTCCACCAAATGAGGGGAGGTGAATAGCCACAAGGGAGAAGGCATTTTCAATAGTGGCATCCCATTTGTAGAAGTCTCTCCCCAGATAGGTTGATCTGGCACCTTCATTATGGTCTTACCAATGCCAGGGGAAGATCTTTTATTTTTCCAGGCGTATTAAGATCTGTTTTAAGTGCCTTCAATATCTGTTCTGCTGCTAGTTTTACTTTGGTTTGTATGGTGTTGTAATGGTTTTATTCTTTGCTGCTGTTTTTATCTTGGTTTTATTTGTTGTTTCGATTTAATGTTTGTACTGTGTGTTTTTAATATATTGCACACTGCCTAGAGAATGTTGGTTATCAGGAAAATTAAAAGTACAGAAAATAAATGAAATAAATGAAAAATAAACTCCCTAAGTTGAGTGTGTCGAATATGGGAAAAGTAAGGTGAATTTTGATGAGAAAGTTAGTGCATTCCAGTTGCTCAGTACATTGTATAGGGTGACCAGATAAAATCCAGGTCAAGGCTCATGTAACTTTAACAGTTGTAGAGAAAAGGGAATTTCAGCCAGCATCATTTGTATGCAATTAGTTCCTGGTGAAATTCCCTCTTCATCACAACAGTTAAAGTTGCAGACACTATACTAGAGTGACCATATACAAAAGAAGGCAGGGCCCCTGCAACTTTAACTGTTGTGATGAAGAGGGAATTTCACCAGGAACTAATTGCATACAAATGACACTGGCTGAAATTCCCTTTTCTCTACCACTGTTAAAGTTACAAGAGCCCTGACCTGGATTTTATCTGGTCAGCCTAACATTGTATAATTTAAATGATTACAAATTAAGAATGTAAGAGACATACTGGATCAGAGCAAAGGTCCATCTGGTCTAGCATTCTGTTCATACAACAGCCAACCAGATCTGATTCAGCATGGCTCTTTTTATGTTCTTCTTATATAGGGAATGGGATGGAGGAACAGACGAAGAAAAGCTCTCAGCTCATGGTAATTAAGGGACTATGAGCCACTGGCAAGCAAAACAGGTGTCATTTATAAATATGAAAGTTATATTTAAAAGGCAGTATTTGGTACTATCTCAGAAATTATTAGACCACCCAAGGTTTTCCTGCCTTAAGATAAGCAAAGCATGTAAGTTCAAGTCCAGATTCTGCATGTATAAGAGCATGAGTCATAGTGGATCAGACCAAAGGTCTGTTCACACAGTGGCCAACCAGCTGTAGACTGGGATCCCACAAGCAAGACCCAACTGCAATGGCACCCTCCTGTCCATGTTCCCCAGCAACTGATGTACATAGGTATAATGCCTCTGATATTAGAGGTAGCACAGAACATGTCATTGCTCTGAAGTGTGCAGTCCAAAACAATAATCAAGCCTTCCCCAGCCTGTTGCCCTCCAGATATGTTTGGACTACAACTCCCAACATTTTCAGCTAGAATGGTATGGCCATGCTGGTCTGAGGATGTTGGAAGTTATCTAACACTGCATCTGGAGAGCATCAGATTGGGGAAGGCTGGAACACATACATAAACATCTGCTGGTACAGAAGAATTCCCTTTTAGAGATAAAACCAGCATCTAGCAATCCCAGCAATTAGTGTTTAGCTGTTGTGATTTATTTGCCCTAAAACACATACTTGCCAATTTATTAGAATTTTGCATGTATTGAGAACACAGATCAGGGATCCCCAGTCTGGTGGCCACAGATGCCATAGTACCTACAAGGACCTCCAATTTAGCCCACAAAGCTCTCCCCTTCCTTAAAAATATTGTTTTAAGAAAAAACTGGGAAATGTTAGGACAATCTTCTTTCTGGCCTCTAGCCTTGCTGTTTTCCTTTCACCCAACCTTTAACCAATCTATTTTTCTTTCCCACCGACACCTCTTTAGCTCATTTTTTACTAGCCAGATCCCCTGGCAGTCATTATGTGACTAGCCATATCCACTGTGAGAGCCATTTTGTGTTGGCACTTACATCAATTTCTCAAATCCCCAGATGTGCCCACAGGTCCACAAAGGTTGGGGACCCCTGACATCAACGATATTTGTATAACTAATGGTCACTAATTCTGCAATACAAAATTGTTTGTATTACCCATGATTAGCTTAGCCTGCAGTGCTAAATAGGGAGTAGTTATTGGGGAGTAGTTCCCTTTGAACACAGTGGGCCTTCTTTCTGAGTAAACAGGCACTGGCTTGCACTGCACTTGGAAGAAGTCACTTTGCTCTCAAAAAGGTTTGTAGCAGTACATGTGCTGCCTTCGATGCTAACTGGCCTGCACCCACCCTGGAAGATGTAATGTGTTGCTTTACTGCATTGCTTCCACTTCAGTACACCAGTCATCTCAGGCTGAGTAAAACCACTGACTGAATTGCACAAATAACACATCGACCTGACTTTCCCAATGCCTTTTTGGTACTATCATAGCCCAGAGCAAAATATAAACGTTGGGGGAAAGGCTTATTTGAATGGTTTGGCTGCCATGTCTAACGTTTTTCCAAGTTTCTAGGCAAGTGCCTTGCTTTTTCCAAAAAGACAACTGGGTAAATGGATAAAAATACACCCACAACTGCTGAAAATATATTGCCATGATCCAATACTTATAAGGACTTTGCTTTATAACTGTAGCTGCTCTCAAAAGGAATTTTCAACAACTCACCATCGGATCAAATATGTAAGAACAAGATTCTTTATAGCTGATTTATAAATGGGAAAGAAATGGGTTGATTCACAGGTTTTTAAAAAGGCAACTGTGAATGGTTCTGTTAGAGGGCCAGTTCATGGAATGTCAAAATCTTATGAGTATGCAGATTTGTATCCTGCCTTTCTACCAAGAAAAAAAGGCACTCAAGGCAGCTTACAATCACTAATACAACTTGATAAAAACAATAAAACACAGAAAAAACACAATTAATAACATAACACCAGCAACCTGTACAAGCCCCAGTCAACAGTATGGCCACAGCATTATGGACTATTATTTATTTATTTATTTATTTATTGCAATTTTTATACTGCCCAACAGCCGAAGCTCTCTGAGCAGTTTATAAAAATTAAAACCATAACAATTATTCAAAATATAAATATACTTGAATTTTCCAAACAGTTTTTGAAGGGTTACAGTAGTCACAAAGGAATTTGATTAAGGCATGCATGACCACGGCCAGATCAGGTGTCTCTAGGAACAGACACAATTGGCGCACTATCCTCAACACACACCTGACGACCACCGAGACCTGGACATCTAAGCTGAAGGCTGAGTCCAGAAGTACACTCAAAACTGTGAGCCTGAGTCTTCAGGGGAAATGCAACCCCATCTAACACAGGTTGCATCCCTATTTCCTGATCTGCCTCTCAACTAACTAGGAACACCTCTGTCTTGCCTGGATTAAGCTTCAATTTACTTACCCTCATCCAATTCATTACTGACAATAGACACTGCTTTAGTACTATAACAGCTCCCATGGATTTGGATAGAAAGGAGCCTTAAAACAGGTGGGCAGAAGTTTGGGATCTCCGGTTAGTTCTCTGGCAGACTTGCAGTAGATAAGTAAGGATTTCTGGTTCCCAATTGTTTAGCAATAGGAACAACAAAATGACACATATTGCTTTTTCCAGGCATTTGGATAACACAATAGTCAACAGTGGGATAATAATAGGCTGACCAGATAAAATCTAGGTCAGGGCTCTTGTAACTTTAACAGTGGTAGAGAAAAGGGAATTTCAGCCAGTGTCATTTGTATGCAATTAGTTCCTGGTGAAATTCCCTCTTCAACACAACACTTAAAGGTGCAGACACTATACTAGAGTGACCATATACAAAAGAAGGCAGGGCCCCTGCAACTTTAACAGTTGTGATGAAGAGGGAATTTCACCAGGAACTAATTGCATACAAATGACACTGGCTGAAATTCCCTTTTCTCTACAACTGTTAAAGTTACATGAGCCTTGACCTGGATTTTATCTGGTCACCCTAATAATAATCAACTTGACAGTTGTTTATCTAAGGGGTCCTCCCCACATGACATGATAATAATCAACCAAGGTGTGATTAGGATCAGCGCTGAGTTGACTATTAGTCCATTCTCCTGCCCTCACTCCCCCTTCACTCACTCCTCCCCTCAGTCCTCCCGTTAGTATTCCATCCACCATTGTTGCCAAAAAATCTATCCTGCTGGCTGGACTAGAGCAGTAGCAGTAGCAGCACCTGCTTTGTCCACTCTTGCCTTGCGACTCTATGGCTGACAAAATAACCAACTGTGCCCTTCACATGACACGATAACCAATGGTGGTTCAAATAGCCAACACTACACAAAGTTGGTTATTTTGGCCAAATAACCAACCGTTGGTTAAAAAACTCCCACCACATGACACAATAACTCACAGTGGGTTAAATAACCAACCATTGACTATTTAAACCATCATTAGTTAGCGGCTGAATTTGGACAACACATTAGTCAATGGTGGGTTGAGTAGCCAACTCACAGTTGGTTATTTTGTGGGTACTCCCCACACAACATATTCCTACACAACTGTGGGTGGTTGGGGCTGGCGTTGAGTGGACTAATAGTCAACCCAGCATTTGACTGACATGGCCCCAGCCCATCCTCCCAGTTCTATCCCAGCAGCCTCTGCAAGTTGCACCAGTTGTAGCAGAGTGGCAGCCAATGCTTTGGTCGCTCTTGCAGCCTGCCTCTATGGGCTTGTGTTTTAACCCACTCACCACACGCCATTAACCCACTCACCCCTCCACACAACATTTTAAACAACTGGCTTCGAGCTAAACAACTTGCAAGCCAGTTGTTTCTCTCCATTGCTTATTTGGGCGGAATAGCATACCATCAGTATTTTGTGAGTGGTGTGTAACCCTCCACACAACACAATAAGCAACACAACTGACGATTGTTCCCCCCCAGTTGCTTAATGTGTTGTCCGAATTCAGCCACTATGTTGTCTGAACCCAGTCACATACACCCAACTAAATGATACTACTGAAATGAAGAAAGTGAGAGGATGGGAGAGAACCAGGAGTAGAATTTTGTGAGAAAGGACTGTAAGCTGTGTTCAATTCTTGCACTCAAAATAAATTCTTTGGTCAAGAATTTTTTTAATATAGGTACATATATTCTGCACCAGGATTCGGTTGGTGGAGCTCAAAGTTCTAGTTTTTTTAAAAAAATGTAGATCCATATGGCTGAGGCCTGCTGACCCCTGCCTCAGAACAACTGGGATCTAGCCTAGAAAGGGACAACTCCACTTGCTCACCCGTTCAAGCCCAAAAGCAAAATTTTGAATCCTAGTAGGCAATATATATATATATATAAAAGATTGTATTAATTTTCCAAAACAAGATTAAAGAAACAGAAAGAATCAAGTGACTAAAAAAGACAAACACAAATTGGATTCAAATCTGCTTACTGACAAAGAGTAGTCCATTTAAGATATACATATAGGCTCAATTCAGACGACACGATAGTCAATGGTGGGGTAATAATCAACTTTACAGTTGTTCAACTAGGGGGTACTCCCCACACAATATGATAATAAATAATCAACTGTGGTGTGGATTAGGATCAGCGCTGAGTTGACTATGGCAGCATTCGGATGACACAATAGTCAAAACAACTGACGATTGTTTCCCCCACACCAGTTGTTTATTGTGTCGTCCGAATTGAGCCATATTTTCCTTTAACCTTACAAACCTAGATATAAGGAGAATCCATAGGCTGTTAGGGTAAAGCATTATAAAGAATTCCAAACAGTCTCTTTTCCATAGTCCTGGGGAAAAGCTTTAATTAATACTGCTGTGTGTCCCCAATTAGTATATAAAATTATGCTGTGCTGAAAATTTCCCCTATGAAAATTTTGACCATTCTCATTCAGTTTGAAAGAAAAGAAATTGCTTTAAAAAAGAAATTCAAAGGAGAAGAAATTTCGGAGAAATTCTCATGGGTTTGGTTCAGGGTTCTTGTGCTTTCCTTACTTATGAAGCGTGTGTGTGTGTGCGTGTCCACCCCTCTATTGCCCTCTCTTACAGCCTGTAGCCTCCTTGGCTTCCCACACTTCCTGCCAAGGGGAAGACATCATGAACTTATTCCTCCCATAGGGCCTTTTCAGATCAGGAAGTACAGGCAGCCTGGGAGACTGTAGAGCAATGGTGAGATGTGTAACAAAAAGAAAAATACAGACAGTACCATCAGCCACCTTACAGTGATAATCCTGGGATTTTTCATTTCTTACCTTCTAGAAATAAAATGACACTTTTTAGAATCTTCTCTACATTTTCTTCACCTTTGTGGTGGCTGCATTCCCTTCCCTCAGTGCACTGGAGTAATGCTAGGTATAAGGGGCATTGTGGAGGATGCAAAATGAGGGCCAGGCTGCCAACACAGTTGATGCTGTTGCCACTTGCAGTGCCAGTGCAAAAAAAAATGAAACACCCTTAGGAAAAAGAAAGAAAGAAGCTGTTCTACAACCTTTGCCAATGGTGATGCCTAACTGTGAGAAATTGTTGGAGAATTTATCCTCCCCCTGGAGAAATTTTGTGAAATTCTCCCTAATTTCTCTACCCACAAATAGGGTGGAGAATTTTGCGAGGTCATTTGTGCACGGCTCTAATATAAAATCCTGCCTTATTTTATAAGAGTCAGATGTTTTGACTTTGCCTTTAACTAGTTTCAGTTGGTACCACAGTTTTTCTGCTATAGCTATTTGCCACAGGTCTGTATACCAAGATTTCAATGTTAGAAGTTCTGCGGTTTTCCCTGCGGTATTCCAGCTATGACTCTTATAGGAGATCTTTACCTGAGACAAGGTAAGACTTCTTTCCCTTTCTCATCCAGACTTTTTTTCCTATCACATGCAGTTGTATTGTGCATTGATGTGCATAAATTCAGCTGCTCTTTCTGCTGCAAGATTTTTGCCTGATCACTGAAGGCCATTCCAAAGAACAATGAAGACCAAGTATCTTCATAAATGTCATTCATTGTTTATGTGTGGAATGAAATGCTGTTACCACCCACCAGAACATCCTTTGACATTGCTCACCTTCACCCCACTGTGGAGCTCATGGATGTATATCCATTGACTCTGAGCCAATCCATACAACATGTTGGCTTCCACATGCTTATGAGCTCGACACTTTACTACAGTGGTAAAGTGTGCAGTGCAACCTCAAGTCATTTGTCTCGCAGAGTTCACTTGGCTAGCTTTCATCCTATCACCAGTAGCCCCAGTAAACAAATGCTCCTAGCATGGGAACTTACCATTAATTGGTTGAAGCACATTGATTGTGGCATCAAGACCTGACCATACAAAAGCATTCCTCTAGAAGCTAACAAATCATCCAGGTACGATACCCAGCCCCTAAAAAACCCATCTCAGTTCCAGTCTAAACATGCACTGGCAGAATTGTTAAACTCTTCTCAAGGGACTATATCACATTAGTTTTCATATGAGGAGTGGCTTATTTGAAGGTGCTTCCACGGGACAAGCTGAAGTCTGCAGTGGCTGAGCCTGTATGGGTTTCTCCCTGCTTGGTGGGTAAGCTGGCACTTGAAGTAATTGCAAGCCTCAATTAATCTTACCTATCTCTTGATGTGGCTCTGTGAAGATACTAAATAATAAGAGGTTAGCAGGAATCTCCAGTGCCTTGCTTCCTGAGAGAATCTACCTTCCCATCAGCATTGTCAACCGCTATTGCTTCTTATTCTCTTTCTCAGCATTACTGCCTGCTCGACAGGCAGAAAACAAATAGGCAGGAACATCTATTTGAGCCTCCTTCTCACCACCACCATTGTCTGGGCCAGGGCAAGACGCAAATGAACAAACTAATTGTGATAGCAAAGAGGAGGAACAGGTCCGGGGGGGGGCCTCCTAGGGTGTGGGCCCTCAGCAGGTGCTTGACCATCCCTTGCCAGCCCTGCTCTTCACCTAGTCAAGGTAGAACACACAATGAAAAGTTTACAGATTGTAGCTTCTGTGTGGAGCACCACTATTCAGCAGCAATTTTGGGCAGCTAACATTCAGGAGGCTTGGATATATCTGTGGAGCAGCTCTACGTAGATTAGACAAGAAATTTCAGCAAAGTGAAGGTTTATCCTATGATGCAGAAGGGCAACCAATATGCAGAGGAGCAGGAGAAGGACTTTGCTAAAGGCCACACAGAAACACAAATGTCCCAAGGCCCATTCCTCATCAAAAATGTATGGTCCTTTTCTATAATTCACCAAAGTATCATCAAGAACTTTGCAAACATAACTACATTGTAAAAATAGTTGTAAGGCACAGCAATACTCTCTGGAAATATTTTCACAATGTGCTGAAAGAAGCCAAAAAGAAGGAAATGTTAAGTACTATTCATAAAATAACAATAACTGCCTCAACTGTGTTTATTCACAAGAAAATCCAATAAACACTTATAATGATGCAATAGAATCCTGAAGTGGGAAAGTAGACTGCAGCACTTCAGACCGCAGGTGAGAAATGCTGTTGTCGGATTCACAACTCTGTAAAATCTCTCTCTACGAGCCAATCTACATACTAGGTTTTAAATGTTTTATAAGGGTTACGAAAACTCTTTAGGCCACATGGCGCACTACCTTAAACAATGTATACCCGAGGTTTTTTAAAACTCACTTCAGCTATATACAACGGTTTTACTTTTAATAAATTGTTTTAAGTAAAATAATGTGTCCTTCCTTACCGTTTGTGATTCATGGGGGCAGTGCTTTGTTTACCGGTGCCCAACTGCTTAGCAGTTGATTGGTGGGGAAGAAAGAAGGGCTAAAGAAGAAGTGAGCGAGTGAACTACAACACCCACAATCCTTAGCCTATACTCATTGAAACCTAGGGATTGAAACAGGAACTAAGGAGGAAGTGGGCGACTGAACTACAACACCCACAATGTTTTGCCCTAAATTCATTGTAAAAATGAAACAGAAAGAGATGGAGCAGAAGAGTGTGTGACCGCATACACCGCTTTAAAGACTGAAGTTTTCTCCTGTAATGTGAGTACTCCTTAATGTGGCCTAAGACGTTTTAGAATGCACCTATTTGGAACATTTTAAAATACTATTTAAAATGTTCCAAGGGAGTGTGAAGATAGGCTCCAAGTTAAAACAAATACATAAGCAAAGCCATAGTACATTGTGGAGGAAGGTTCAAGCTCATCTTCTCCCATTCTGTGCTAGCTTTCTGTTGACAGGGATTTTTTTTAAATGTAGGGCAATATTAAAAAAAAATGTGACCCTCACCTGAAGTCTGATGTGGTACACTTCAGAAAGAAGAGGGAAAAGAGCACCACTGAACCGAAGAAAAAGGAGAGTGAAGCTCTAGTGCTATATAAAAATATTTTTCTTTATTCTTTAATCTTATCCTCAGACTGCTCGACGCATTTCGGATAAAACCTTTGTCAGGAGCTAAATGGAAAACTACACTCCAGAAAACCACTGTGGTGCAGTGGGCAGAGCAGCCTTCACCAACTTCTTGCCTTCCAGGTGTGTTGGACTACAATATCCAGCAGCCAGTATGGGAAGCCTGGGTTAAAATGTTGGAGTGGGACTTGGGAGAACTGGATTCTAGTCCCCACATGACCAAAAAGTGAGGTACAGAAACAGGGAAATGAGCACGCAGGCTTCAGTCTGATGGGGTTCAGGCTAAGGCAGAAGTGTTCAAGGTAGCAAGTAAAGGTCAAAGCACAGGCAAGCAGTCAGATACATGGGATCAGACTAAGGCAGGAGTGCTTGAGATCACAGGCAGAGGTCAAAATACAGTTAGGCAGTCAGATACATTACACAGTCCAGAAAAACAGTTGAGCAGGAGTCTGTTGGTAGCACAGAGCATCAATCACAGGGTAAGGTTTGGAAGACAAGATAGACAACATCAGAGCTGAAAGAATGATGTTATTTCCAGCACTGGTTAGGCAGATACTGAAGGCTTTTATCACCAGAGCCTACTGAGCCCCAGCCATGGTTCAGCAGCAGTACATTTGAAATCTCTGGCCAGAGCCCTACTCATGAGGAATCACTTTCTCCTGAGGAGACCTTCTTTGCAAGCAAGCACTCCTTCTCATAGGATCTCTACTGGCCTGCTGCTAGAGGTGACGATGAGGTTCAGGGATTGCTTAGCCTCTGCTTCAAAGGAGAGTCCCCTCCCCTTCACAGGTCTTCTGGGGTCTCACATGTCTTCTGGGGGGCCCGGTTCCTCCTAGCTCTTCCTCTCAGGAGGATTCCTCCAGTGGGGGCATGACACAGTCACTGACTTTCAACCTAACCTATCTCACAGGGTTATGAGGGTAAAATGGAGAGGAGAAGGATCATGTAAGCCATCTTGGGTTCCCTGAAAGAAAAAAGGTGAGATATAAATATAATAAAAATTAATAAAATTCTGCCATCTCAGCACTCTATCAGCACTGCATTCTACTGTATGTGTAGATGCATAACACTTTTCAAAGGAGTCAGCCCATGCCTATGTATGTTTTGTCTCCTTTGGCATGAAATTAAGGTTAATACAGCAACAATTGTTATATAGTTAATATTAAATTTATAAATTGTCCCCCCCACACCTGCCCGTCAGGCACATGGGGCAATGTACAATAAATTTTTAAAAATCACAAAAAACTTATAATATAACAGATTTCCCAGGCCTTCTGGACCCCTCAACACTTTTTCCAGAAAAAAGAAACATCCTCAATAACTAGGTGTTGGTAATGCAGCACTGATTTTGCATCCATGACACATATGATGTGGTCCTGCCTCCATGGTGGTGACCCTTTTTTGGACTGAGTTTTTATATGAATCAACCACATTCTAGAGATGAGTTTGAAGTGTACAGATGTACATACATTATTAAATTACACTTCTGTGCTTTGGGATCTGCATGATGGTCAATATAGGTGGCTCATGACAACTCTCATGGTTTCCAAGATATTTGTGTTGCAGTATTGAAGGGCAAATCCATCCACAGCTGATCATCCAGTGGACTGAGATCCCGTGGAGACTCCCCTTGGAGAAATAGGGGGAGAATGTTTCCCCCTTTTTCATGGCAGACCCCCCCAACACACACACACACACACCAATCCTTCTGAGGGTACACAGAAGAGAGGAGGAGGAGGAGGAGGAGGAGGAGGAGGAGGAGGAGGAGGAGGAGGAATGGGCAAAATGGCTTCTTCTCCTCTCCCCTCACTTCCTCCAATGAGAATGTCCCATGAATGGAGTTTCACAGAATGGAATTAACTTGGCAATCAGACATTTATACTCCAACTTTCTTCCATGAAGGAACTCAAGCCAGCAAACAAAGAGCTTCCCAAGTGGTCTCCTTTCCAGGCACCAACCACACCCACCAGGACATCTACTGGTCTTCCATGCCTTTGCAGCCACCACTTGCCTGCCTCCATTGGTATGGTACAGGTGCTGGTGATCACAGCAACATTGCAGCCAGCCAGCTAGCCTCCACCTTGGTGGGCTTATCTGGCAATGCTGGTCCTATAATTGGCTGGATGCCCCCTCCCAATATCAGAGTGCCACTGCCAGTGGAGGTTAGTGGCTCTGATTCAGGTGGGACTATGAATCCATTTTGGAGATAGGGTCCAGGACCTTGGATAGCTCCTTTAGCGTTCTGATTGGTTCTGGCTGAAATCCAGATCCACTGAATTCTGAGCCAGCAGCCTTCACTGGCCGCTGCCACTGGAGAAGCCTGCCCTCTTGCTCAGGGAAAGTTGGCAGCAATTATATGTGGAAGCAGTTGGTGCTGAGGGCCTCCACCATGGGCAGCTTTCCTAGGGCCCCGCTAACCTCAAGCTAGGCCTGCACACCCAGTGCTTCTCTACATGAGTGATTTATTGCATGCTAGTGATTGGGCACTCATGGAAGTCCTTTAAATGACCTTAACCTTCAGGATATCTCTTGGGCATTTCCCCAGTAATCTTGCTTTTAAAAAATCAAAGAGTGCTATAAATCAGCCACTAGATGGCACTATTTCATTGAACAGAAAGGCATTGCCAAGAGGGAAAGTTTCAATTCAATTTAAAATCTCATGGATCACATCTAAAGGAGCCAGTTGTAAACGTGGAAAGACTCCAGAAGAAGAAACCCCAGTAAGGGTGAATCCCAGCTTCAGCAAAGTTGTTGCCTTTCAACCATGCCCTATTTATTATATCCATGAGAAGAGTATGGAATTAGCTTGGCAATCAGACATTTACACCCCACCTTCCTTGGTTATCTATTTCAATTAAGGGAATATATAAGAAAATCATAACTGGTATAATGTACTAAGATTGTGGTTTGTTTGTTTTTAACATTTAGAATTAATTGCCTTATGATGCATTTTATCCCTTATGTGCTAAAGCTCTCATCTCTCAAGATAATTTGAGTCAGATATTTTTCTTTCGGGTGTTAATTTTAAAAATTAAAATTATATTTTAAAGTTAATATGGCTCATGCAAAAAGGAAGTTTGCCCTTGTGAACAGCTGAAACAAAGAGAATAAAGGCATAGGGGAAATTTGGATACAATGCATAGTTGGAATGTTTAGAGCTCTTCAGATTGCAAAATTATTGCAATGGGGTTGAAGAAAGAAGTTAAAGTCTACACAGAATGAAGTCTGTGGGCCTGCTCCAGCAAAGATATTTGCAGTGCCCACATGCCCAAAGTTGACAGAGGTCAGTACAAAACCTTTCTCTAAAGTACACTCTTCATATTTATCCTGGACACTTTGCTTTCCTGTAAGGAAAAAAAAGACAGAGTGTCATTACAGAAGAGATATAATTCTCTTTTATTTTCCTTGCAAGAGCGGCTATAATAACTCATCCCTGATAGTTATCTTCCAGTAAATATCTAAGTCAAGAAGAAGAAAAATGGACAAATGTTATGAATCTAGCAAAGCAATGTGGTATAAAAATCAATATTTGCCATTGCATGATGTGTGTGTCTATTTCAAAAAAAGACAGCAACTGCCACCCCACTCCCCACAGCTAAGTAAAAACAAGATTTCCAACGTATTCTGCAGCTTTGGACTCCTGCTAACAGTAAACAAGAAAAGCTATTTCAGTTCACTGAGCAGAAAGCTAACTAGAATGAGGTGACCACAAATTTTAATTTGAGACAAAGTCTCAAGCATTATAGTATATAATTGGCACTTTTCGCACGGTTGGGTTTTCTCCTGAAAGAGGGGGAGTGGGGTGGTTGCCATTTTGTCTTCTGAATTAAATGAAAGTTATTATGAATAAGTACCTACAAATCTATAATTATTAGAGGGGAAATGGTCTTCTACCTATGCAATAGCATTATTATGAAGAGAGTCAAACAGTCATCCATTTGTAGCATTTCCAAGTTTGAGACAGCAGTTTGTCTGAAGGACCTATCCTCTAATCATTGTGTGGTGTGTCAGTTGTAAATTTAGATCAATCAATATAAGGCATGAGGAACACCAGTATCAGAAATCTTCCCCTGTGTTGGACTTAAATGTGTAGCTCTAAACATAAAGGTACAAGAAATAATTTACAGGGGAAAATTTATAACGTTTAAATGGCCTAATATTTGCAGCAATACCACTGTGTTCATAAAATCACAGAATAATAGAGTTGGAAGGGGCCTAAAAGGTCATCGAGTCCAACCCCCTGCTCAATGCAAGAATCCACCTTAAAGTGGCATTCATGTTCTGTGGACAAAATTCTGAACCAAAATAAATAAATAAATTCTGGTTTAACCTCCAATCCTATACCCACTTAAAAGGCAGCAAGCTCCACTGAACTCAATGAGATTTACTGTTGAGTAGATATGCATAAGACTACATTATTAGCCCCCCCCACACACACACACACACACATCCCAAAACCCTTCCTTTTAAACCTGACTTCCTTGGCTGAGCTGGTGGTCGATGGAACAGTAGTAGCACTACTGGCGTTTAATCCAGCCACAAGGACAGAGAAAGAGAATAGGAGCTTCATCACATGGGGAAATCGCATTGCCTTACCGTCACTTCTCTGCCCCCACTTTTTATTATTTATTTGTTTATTTATTTTTGTATTTATATTCCACCTTTTTTCTCCAAGGAACCCAAGGTGGTGTACATAATCTTCCTCTTCTCCAGCTTATCCTCACAACAACAACCCTGTGAGGTAGGTTTGGCTGAGAGTCTGTGACTGGCCCAAAGTCACCCAGTGGGTTTCCATGGCTGAGTGGGGACTCGAACCCAGATCTCCTGACTCCCAGTCCAACACTTTAGCTCCTACATCACACTGGCTTTTGTCCCTCATTACTTCCTCTTTCTGTCCAGAGGGGAAAGAGGAAGTAAACAAAGACCACATGGACCATTCAGGAGCTGTTTTTATCGCTCCACTTTTCCTGCACACAGCAGGAGATCGCAGCACATTCAGGTTTTTTTGTGATGGAAAAACGAGCGGAAGGAGCTGGAGGTGCATGGGAGGTGGACAACGTCATGTAAAAGTCACGCTCACATCCATAAGTGGGCAGTAGCGAGCATGTGATAAAATGCCCATCTAATGAACCTTTAGATGTCTCTCTCCTCTCCCCCTTTTCAGTGTCCTGGCATGCTGCATAGGTTACTACTAAGAGCCAGAGTTGAACTGGTGTGCAAAATGAGCAAAGCGATGTCTGGTTTTTTTTAGTCATTAGTAGCTCAACTTATTTTCCAAGTCACTCCACAGTGAACCCTGGGGAAGTCATTCATTTCTAATGCCTTGCTCATAAGCACCAATATTTTTTTAAAAAAAAATTAAGAAAAAAAGGTTAGATATATTTTATGATAGACATTAAAACAGAATTTACATCAATGACTCCATAATATTTCTAATGAACAGAAATGGTGCTTACTGGTGCAAAGAGGAGATCGAATAGATAACATTCTCCTGGAAGTTACAGGGTTTTTTTTGCATTTGGACATAGATAGATGTGTTCCTAAAGGGTCTTAACATCTCATCCTAAAATTGAATTGACCTGTTCCTGCAGCATGTTAATTTACAATTGAGTATAGAGATAAATGCATATCTCTATATTGAGGTCAAAAGGTTTGTTCCAAAATGAAAGAGTACTCTCGGGCCATAATTATGGGAATTTATGATAATAGCTAATTAGTAGAAGCCTGGAAATTAGCATTATTGTCCCCATGAGTGGAAAAAAATCTCAATGTATGCTATGAAATTCAAAGGGGCTGTTTGAGATAACTCATGGGCTTGTTGGGAGCTCATATATGCAGGATGTTTGTTTATTAATGTTTATTTATTCTTTCTCCCCCCCCCCCCACTTCATTGCTGGGAGAAGCCAAATGACAGCTACTATACACAGTATACCAAACGAGACTCTGGATTGTACCACTTCAGTATGTGGAGCAGAGGTCGGGTGGGGGCATATTTTTGAATGCTCCCCTCTTTAAAGAAAACTCCCAGCATTTAGTAACCCAGGACATAAAGCAGAGGTAACCAATGTCAGAGGTGAGGGGCAGGTTTAGCCTTCTCTTCACTGGGTATCAAATTGCAGTCCATTTGTTTTGTTTCATCAAATTGAGTCAGAGCCACTGAGAACTGATCTAGGATCTCTTTGGAAAGCTCCTCACATTTATCTGTATATTTCTGCCCCTGCTTTCTGTTTCTTGGTTATGTATTAACTAGAATCTAGATATCTAAATACTAGAGGAACCTTCTCCAACCTGATGTCCTCCAGATGTTTTGGATGGCAACTCCCAGCATTCCTGACCGTCGACCATGTTGGCTGGGGCATATGGGAGTGAAGTCCTAGAGTGTGATGAAATGTGTAGCCTTTAAGAGCAGGAGTGAGAATGAACACATCTTGGGAACTGGCTATTATATAGATGGTGTGTGAGGTGGTCATGTACATTTGAGGATGCTTCAGACCAAGCAAAATGCCACTGGTGAGCCCCCTTTTATGCCGATGAGCCCTGGCTGCAGCAAGCAGCATCACTCTGAATGCACCAAGTGGTTAGTAGCTGCCATTTTAATTTCCCACAATGTTACTGACATTGGGGAATTGTGGGAATTGTGAGAAATTAAAATGGAAGTCCCAGAGGTAGCCACTTGTCACTGATTGGAACAATGGAGGGTCTTCGTGGTGTGTCCCATTGGGACACAAGAGCTGGCTGCTGCCCAAAGTTGTGTATTGATGCTGAGCCTGGGATGCTGAATATCTCTGCATCCTAGATGTGGGAGATGAAGAGGGAATGACCATTACCATCTTGCCTGGCCTGTGAGGCCTCAGAGGCAGTTGGCTAGCCACTATTGGAAACAAATGCTGGCCAAAACGGCTGCAGCAAAGAGTTTGTCACATTCTTGTACTCTTATAAGTTGTCTCAATTTACAGGAGAAAAGGCAATTGAACCATATTCAGGCAGCGTCTACGTTTGTCAATAATCATGTAACAAATATATTATTTGTAATTTCTTAGCTTTGATCCTGAAATTTATAACATTGGCAGGGAAAGCAACTGAATTAAAGTACAGCATTCACTTATTGTATGTCAGCCTAAAGAGTCCTTCACAACCGCTACAACATTCATCTTCAAAATGAAACCATGAGGCAGGCCATTTAAACTCTCATTTTGCAGAGGATAAACGTGAAAATCAGTGATTTAGAGTTTGAAGCCAGTTTCCACTTCTACTATTGTTTCTGACTACTACACTAACTCCATACAGCGCTTTTCTAAAATATCAGAATAATTTCCCATTTAATTCATGAAAGGATTTTAATACAGCTAATATCAATTGGATGAATCCAGACCTAGTCATGCTTAGAGCAGACCCACTGAAACAAACTGGACAAGTTAGACATGACTATGCCCTGTTGATTTCAATGGCTCTTCTCTAAGCATGACTAAGTCAGAATCCAGCCTTACATAAATAAGAGCTAAATGTAGAGCCTTTACAATATATTTGCAAAAGAGTAGTGAAATGGAAGGAAGATTAACAAATTTTCCTCTGCTTCAAATATTTTACTAATAAGTTAAAATGATAGTTTAATTTCATGTAGAACCATAATCAATGGTAAATTTATATTATCAGACTGTCTTTCTGTCACCAATTACTTGGATTAGGGTACATACTTCTGTATAATACAGGATCCATGGACTGAAACATAGAAGTGATTTCTTTCCCCCCAGAACCATCCCCTATGTGTGCACATACTTTAACACAGGGGTATGCAAGCTGGAGTGTCGTCATCACAGATATTTTGGACAATTCCCATCAGCTCCAGCCAACATAGCCAATGGCCAGGGAGTCTGGGAGCTGTAGTCCAAAACATCTGTAGGATAGCAGGCTGCCTACACTAGCTTTAACTTGTGTTTTAAGTATTATGTGTTGTAATGCCTGTGGTCTGCCACTAGATGTTGCTATTGTGCATCTGCATAGCAGTACATAAAAAAACAAAATTTGGTTTTATTGAAAAAGTAAAACACCACAATCCATTACTCATTCCCAGTGAAAGGAAGCAATAATCCTACTAGTCCTGATGGCTATGTGCTACCTTCAGTATCATAGGCAGTAAGCCTATATACACCAGTTGCCGGGTACAATGTTGTACTCTTGTCCTGCTTGTGGGTTCCTGGTTGACAATGGCCACTGTGTGAACAGAATGCAGGACTAGTTGGACCCTTGGTCTGATCTAGCATGGCTCTTATGTTCTTATTTTGCATTCTAATCCTGGGGTCTACAATGTGGTGCCCATAGGCTGAAAGCACCTCTCTTGGTGTCCATTAAGCTCCTTGCCCCTTCAGATTTTTATTTTTTTAGTTAAAACAATTAACTGGATGGCTGACATGCTACAAAGTGAAGTATCAGTCTCCACTACCATCTTTATTTCCAAAATCGCCCAATACAAGTCTCATCCAAAAGCACCCTGCATTTGAACACTTTTTACTTCTTTCCAATCTCAAATGTTTATAAATTATTAGGCTTGAAATCAACAAGAATTTTGGAAAAAGACAAGACAGTCTGGGAGTGAGAGAAAAGAGACCCTGAACAATGGAAAGCAATGTGGAACAAATACAGGAAAAGAGTATAGAGATGGTACCTCTCTCCTCTAACATTAAGCCATTCTCTCTCTCTCTCTCTCTCTCTCTCGGTATGCTGGTATAGTAGTGAAAAACCATTATGGTGTCATTGTCATGAAAACACTGGTTCATTCTTTCACATGGAGACTGTGAGGTGAGTAAAAATTTGTGGCTTAACATTGAGGAGTGTAGTAAAATACTTAGGAAAACAGGGTGTAATGTTATCCAAAAATAATGTCACTTTCAATCTCTAAAGGTCCCAACAAAGACTTACTATATGAAGGTATGTTAGTGTTTATGACTGTAGCAGCAAAAGAAAAGAAAAAAAGCTAAAAGTGTGTGAAGTCAAGAAAAGAGCTATATTCAAATATAGAATATTGCTGTAGCTGAAAAACTAATAAAACAACAAGTGTTAGCAGGACACACAGTCAGATAATTTCTTTGAAAGATGATACTGTTTTATTAATTATGGATACAACAAAATGGACATATGTAGCCTCTGGACACACTTGGAATATTGCAGGAGAACTTCTGGGTGACTCTGCGATACAATGGTCCCTAGGAGAGCATTTCAGGGACCATATCTCCTTCTCCACCTACAGAGAGAAAGAGAGAGGTGGGCACAGGCACAGAGAGAGGCCCACCCACACGCCTCCTCCTCGCTGGTGTGAAAAACTTCATCACCCTTGCCACTCCACAGCAGTACTGGAAAAAGGAGGCATTCCGGGGCTGTATCGTGGTGGATCTGATGAGGCTTTGGGCCAGCAGGATCCAAAGCCCTGGCCTTCCCCGAAGCCCTTCCTCAATGGTATTTTCCATTCAGCTTCCCCTACCCTCTGCCTTTTATCATGAGCCCAGCAGGGCTTGGGACTTTACAGTTCCTCTCCCTTATCTTTTTGGGATTGTTTTGTTTAGCTATTTAATCAACACTTTCTGAACCAACTGCCTTGCTGGACTGATGTATGGGAATCCCTTACATTATTGCAAAATAATAGAGACATGTTGTTTTTTAAAAAAGACATAATAATTTATCCTAAATTCAACTTGTTTAAAATGTTACTATTGTATTTTGAAGCCGTGCCAGGAGAGCTTCTTCCCTAGAGTGATAAGAACCACTCCAGGTTAGCCAAGCAAATGTATTACAGGAAAGAATGTGTAAAGCTGCTTCTCAAATTCTGAATGACATCTTGTTTCAACCAGAAAAGGCACATCTGTGCTTTGTCCAGTGTGAATGGTCATGGAAAGCCAATTTCAGAACAGCAATTTGGTTTGATTTCTGTAAGCAGATCTACAAAAATCCATGTGAATTCATCACCATAGCAACTCCGCTTCATGGTTCTCCTTTATTCTAAATTGATCAGAATGTAAGAGCATATTTGGAGGTCACTGGCTAACTTATTGAAAGTTGGGTTTTAAGAGAGGTTCATACATAGCTCTTCACAAGTTGGAATAATACAACTTTTCTGAACTTAGATTAGATTTAGACAGAAAGAAAGAGGCCAAAATAGCAGTGCTAACATTTTAATGCACGCTGTTATGAACATGACTGCCTTTAAATCTTAGGATAGTCATCTTGAAGACTCGCATATGGAAATGCCAATTTGAAGAATGTTTATGCAGCCTAATCATTACATATCCTTTAAATATATATTTAAGGGTTTATGCTTGTGGCTAATGTTGTGTACAAAAGCATAAGGTGAAATTATTGAAGTAATATGTTGCATTAAAATACCACATTGCAATTTATATGCAAGAAAAGTATTTTCAGTTAAAAAATAAATCAATTAAGGCTGTATGCCTATATTTGATAATTCCACTGAACTGATATCGAGTAGTCATGTATAGCGTTGTGCTGCAAAGATGCAAAGCTATGCACACATGCATGGGGGGACATCCTGTTGAACCCTGTAGAACTGACATCTGAGTGAACATGCCCAGGATTGCAGTGAATGGTGCATTACACACACATTTCAAGTATGAGTAATAAAACAGGAAATAAACAAAATTAAAAGGCACATAGTTTTAACTACATTGATGCAAGTAAAACACAAAGCATAAAAATTCCCTTTAAACTTTTCTCCAATGAAAAATGTACTCAATATTTATGCAAAATTGATGCACATTATCTAGAGTAAAGGTAATGAAGTACTGAGATAATTATATGAAGTGCCACCTAGAGCCAATTTCAGTCATAAATACAAATTTGGCCAAAGTTTCAGTGATACATACTGGAATATTTCTGCCCATCCAGAGCCCATTGCGTTTTTAGTTCCTAAATACCAGCTCACCCCCCTTATGCTTCATGGCAAGCCACTTTTGTGAAGGAGCTTTCTAAATAGTTTGCAATATGTCAGGCCAAGGATGCCAAGCTGGCGCCAAGGAAGGGGAAGCCAAAGAAGAGACGAGAGGAAAAAAGATATAACTAGAGCCTTTCTTTGTGAAGGAGGGGGTGTCTTTTCTCTAGAGACGGGTGGGCAAGGGCAAGGCTCTGCTTCGGAGTGTTTTAGTTAAAGGATTTCTTGTTTTATTTTACTGGGTTTTATGCTATGCAGGCTTTTATTCGTTTTTAGTTATTCTTCCTATGTACATCCAACTCTTAGTCTTAATAAAGTCTTCTGCCTCATAGGTGTAAGCCATCTATGTTTTGTTTCTTGGGTCCGTGCTAGATCCAGTGACAAAAAGTTTCTGAGGTATTGTTTACCATACCCTTACAGCTTCCATAAATGGGTGGTTTCTGCTGATGCTCACCTACTGAACTCCCTCACCCGTTTAAATTACACTTTAATTGTGCTGAGTTCTTCTCACTTTTATAAAACACTTTTTGTACGTTACATGATTTCCATTAATGACTTTGTGTCATCATAACTGATGGGGGTGGAGCAAGGTGGAGAGGGTGTCTCCAGAGTGTGACTTTTTCCCTGTTCCCACTTTGTTTTGATTTGCTTGTTATTCATCAGTCAATTTGTATTCCCCTTGTGAAGGCAATAGATATGCCAGCCAGAAGTAATACGACTGTTACTAGTCTTAATCCTTTTACCAAAGCCTTTTAAGAGAAGCTTGACTTGTTCTTCTACTAATAATTGCTTCTTATTAAAAGGCACACATGCTTGTTTATAGTTCATTCTTTCCTGTGCTGTGATCTCAAAAGCCACTTGGATAAGCCTAATAAGGTTATACAAGTATGTCCATAGGCAGGACGAAGCGAGCCGTGCCTCCATTGTAATCTTACGGAAAGGCTGTGTTTCCGGAGAGCTCGTTACCAAAGTTCATTTATCAACACTGCAGAAAGTAGTTTGAAGAGAACCTCTTTATGTGTAACCTTCCATGGTTGCTCCCACACCAGTTGGGAAAGCCTCCACCCATGTGGTTAGCATACTGACAAAGCACACATGCAACATAGGGTCCAGACTTTACTATCCTTATGAACCATGCAGGTTACTCTTTGTTCTGGGTATCTGGTCCATCTGTGTAGGAAGTGGCTTGTATCTAATACAACCCAACACCAATTCCAAGCTAAAGACTGGGGTTCTGTCCATAATTGTTCTTTCTAGACCTTTTTAAAATTTATTTATATTTTTTTATTTTCAACTTAAAACAAAATAACATAACATAAAATACAATACAAAACTAACAACCCTCATACCCCCCCATGCTCCCTCCCCCTCAGGAGACCTACATATATTCCATTATACATCCTTCCAAAATTGTAAAGTATCTTTTGAAGGTGTTTGCCCCTTCCTCGATCTTAACACATATTCCAAAAAAGGACTCCATATATCTTCAAAATCATTCTTCCTGGACATTCCCCTCTTTACTTTCAAATTACACGTTAGCTTATCATTAAGTGCCATATCCCATGTCTCTTTATACCATTCTTCTATTGTATATTTCCCTTTCCCTTTCCAGTTCTTTGCTATCATTATTCTAACGGGTGCCAGGAGGTTGTTTATTTATTTATTTTATTTATTTATTTATTGCATTTTTATACTGCCCCATAGCCGAAGCTCTCTGGGCGGTTCACAAAAATTAAAACCATGAAATCATTTTAAAATATATAAAACAAGGCACAATCTAAAAACACAGAATAACATACAATATAAAAACACAACCAGAATAAAACCAAGCAGCAGGAATACAGATTAAAATACAAATTTAAAACAGCAAGGATTAAAATTGAGTTAATTTAACTGTTAAAATACTGGGAGAATAAAAAGGTCTTCACCTGGCGACGAAAAGAGTACAAAGTAGGTGCCAGGTGAACCTCTCTGGGGAGCTCATTCCACAGCTGGGGTGCCACAGCAGAGAAACCCCTGTAGATGATCTTAGGGTCCGGGCAGGTACATATGGGAGGAGGCGTTCCTTTAGATATCCTGGCCCCAAGCCGTTTAGGGCTTTAAATGTTAGTACCAGCACTTTGAATTGGGCCCGGACCTGGATCGGCAGCCAGTGAAGTTGGAAAAGCACTGGCGTAATATGGTCTCGTTGGCCAGTCCCCGTTAACAATCTGGCTGCCCTGTTTTGTACCAGCTGAAGTTTCCGGACCGTTTTCAAAGGCAGCCCCACGTATAACGCATTGCAGTAATCCAAACGAGAGGTTATGAGAGCATGGATAACTGTAGCTAGGCTATCTCTGTCCAGATAAGGGCACAGTTGGTATATCAGCCTAAGCTGGTAAAAGGTGCTCTTTGCCACCGAGTTCACCTGTGCCTCAAGCGACAGTTCTAGATCCAAGAGCACCCCCAAACTACGGACCCGATCCTTTAGGGGGAGTGCAACCCCCTCCAGAACAGGGTGAACATCACCTCGCCGGACAGACAAACCACCCGCTAACAGTACCTCCGTCTTGTCTGGATTGAGTCTCAGTTTGTTAGCCCTCATCCAGTCCATTACCATGCTCAGGCACTGATTCTGAACAGCCACTGCCTCACCTGGGTTTGTTGAAAAGGAGAGGTAGAGCTGGGAGTCATCCGCATATTGGTGACATCTCAGCCCACATCTCCGGATAACCTCTCCCAGCGGCTTCATGTATATGTTAAACAGCATAGGGGATAAAATAGAGCCCTGTGGAACCCCATGGCTTAAATGCCACGGCACAGAGCAATAATCCCCCAGCACCACCTTCTGAAAACGGTCATCTAAGTAGGAGCGGAACCACTGCAGCGCCGTGCCTCCAACTCCCAGCCCAGACATCCTATCCAGAAGGATACCATGGTCGATGGTATCGAAAGCCGCTGAGAGGTCCAAGAGAACCAACAGGGTCGCACTCCCCCTGTCCCTCTCCCGGCAAAGGTCATCCCACAGGGCGACCAAGGCAGTTTCTGCTCCAAAACCAGGCCTGAAACCCGATTGAAATGGATCTAGATAATCCGTTTCATTCAAGAATGTCTGGAGTTGTCCTGCAACCACCCGCTCAAGCACCTTGCTCAGGAAAGGAATGTTCGCCACCAGCCTATAGTTGTTAACATCTTCCAGGTCCAGGTTAGGCTTTTTCAGGAGTGGTCTGATTACCGCCTCTTTTAACAAGGCCGGCACCACTCCCTCTCTCAAGGAGGCATTTACAACCTCCTGGACCCAGCCGGCGGTCCCATCCTTATTTGATGTAATTAGCCACGACGGACAAGGGTCAAGCACACAAGTGGTCGACCGGACTTGGCCAAGCACCTTGTCCACATCCTCAGGCCTCAGTAACTGAAACTCATCCAATAAAACTGTACTAGACGGTGCTCTGAATGCCTCTACTAGCGGAGCTGCATTAAGCGTGGTGTCCAATTCAAGACGAATCTGAGCGACTTCAAAGTGCCGTGCAAACTCGTCACAGTGTGCTACCGAGGGTTCCACCATCTCTCGCCCTGGCCCAGAGTGTAGCAGGCCACGAACCACCCAGAAAAGCTCCGCCAGACGACACTGTGAAGATGCAATGCTGGTGGAGAAGAACTGTCTCTTCGCCACCCTCACCGCCACAGAGTAGGCTCGATAATGAGCTCTAGCCCGTGTCCGATCAGACTCAGCACGAGTTTTCCTCCACCTGCGTTCTAGCCGTCTCCCCTTTTGCTTCATTGCCCTCAGCTTAGGTGTAAACCAAGGAGCTGGCCGAGCTCTGCTCATAGGGAGAGGGCGCTTGGGTGCGATCGTGTCAACCGCCCGGGTCATCTCTGCATTCCACAGAGCGACCTGGGCTTCGACAGGAGCACCGGCCATATCAGCAGGAAAATCCCCCAGAGCCTTCTTGAATCCATTGGATTCCATTAGCCTCCGGGGGCGGACCATTTTAATAGGCCCCCCACCCTTGCAAAGGGGAAAGGATCCCTCAGACCCCTTTCCAACTCAGCTTTTAAATTATTTGGGAAGTTTCCCATTGCTACCACTGGGGTAAGAGGAGAATCTCCTGGTATTAACTTCCCTTTAACTTTCTCCCAGATCTCTAAAATATTTGTCAACAACGAGTTGTCCAGTCCCCTCAAATCTTTCTTTTGAATTTTAGCAAAAAAAATATTTTGCAGTTTAAAATCTTGTTCCCGTTTGCGTCTCTAACCATTCCAAATCATCCTCCCCTATTATACTATTTACAACATATCTTAATTGATTAGCAATATAATACTTCTTTATATTTGGAAGTCCCAGACCTCCTTTCTTTTGTGACTTATACCATAACCCTTTATTAATCCTTGCTTTTTTATCTCCATTACAATAAGCATTAATCATATTTTGCCAACTCTTTAACTCTACTTCCGTTATTTTAATCGGTAACATTCTAAACAAAAAATTAATCTTGGGTAATATCTTCATTTTAATAACCGCTATTCTACCAAACCAAGAATGCTTTAATTTTCTATATGCCTCTAACTTTTCCCCTATCTGTTTTTTCAAGCTAGCAAAATTAATTTCTTCTAATCTATCTAAATCTTTTGCAATATTAACTCCTAAATAACGCACTATATTTTTAAGCCTAAAACCTAATTTAGATTTACACTCCTCCATTTCCTTCTTGTTATAATTAAATAACATCATTTCTGACTTCCCCCAATTTACTTGTAAGCCTGTAATCACCCCAAATTCCCTCAAATGCTTCTTAATCACCTCCCCACTCTCCAGAGGATCTTCTAAAGTCAGTAATGTATCATCCGCAAACATGTTCATCTTAACCTTTTCTTTCCCTCCTATCCCTTTTAATCTTGAATCCTCCCTTCTAACATTCGCCAAAATTTCTATCACTATTGCAAATAAAATCGGTGAAAGTGGGCATCCTTGTCTAGTGCCACGGGCTAAGATAATCTGTTGCGTTAACCCATCATTAACTATTATTTCTGCTTTATTACAACTGATCAATCACTCCTATAAATTTATCTCCAAACCCAAATTGTTTAATAATTATTTTAAGTGCCGGCCATTCCGCACAATCAAAGGCTTTGAATATATCTAATGCTAACAAACCTGCTTTTAAGTTCCTTTTTAAAATAATATTAATTATATTTAAGACTCTTCCAATTAAATTAGGCATTTGCCTTCCTGAGATAAATCCACATTGATCTTTTCTAATATATTTATGTATAAACGTACTCATCCTTTTTGCCATTATTGCTGTAAATATTTTTGAGTCTTGATTTATTAAGGATATTGGTCTATAAGATGCTGGATCCGTCAGATCCTTTTCTGGTTTCGGGATTAATATAATCAAGGAATGATCCCACGATGGGGGGGTCTTTCCTCCTTCTATTATACTATTAAATATTTTTTTTCAATCTTGGTATTAAAATTCCTCTAAAAACCTTATAATATTCTGGCCCCAAACCATCCAATCCCGGAGATTTTCCTCCTTTTAATTTATCAATAATTCCTTCTATTTCTTTTTCTGTAACTAAACCCTCCATGTAATCCCTATCTTGTCTCTGTAATCTTATTTTTCAATTTCTCTCTACATATTCCAATACATTAACCTGTTGATCCACATCTGATGCATATAATTCTCTATAAAATTCCTGAAATATATTTAGTTTATCCTTCATTAAATTATAACTTTTACCTGTCTTATCTTTAATTGTCCCTATCCAATTCTTTGCCTTTTTTGACTGAGTGGACCTGGCCAGCATCCTAGAATTTTTATTACTGTATTCAAAAAAATCCCTCTTCAAATATGACAAATTCCTTTGAACCTGTTCTAACTCTTCTTTCTCTAATTCCTTCTTCTTGGCTTGAATTTGGGCATATAGGCGTCTATCTTTTGTCTCTCTTAATTTTTCCTCTAAATATCTTACCTCCTTTTCTAACTTTTTATTTTGTGCTTCCTGTTGTTTTCTTAGGGTACACATTTCCCTAATACAAATCCCTCTTATAACAGCCTTCATTGTGTCCCATATTATTCCTTGAGAGTTTTGCTCCATTTCATTCATTTCTCATATTATCTGCATTTCTTTTTTTATTTTTTCAACTATAGCTTTATTATTTAAAATCCTTGTATCCATTCTCCATCTCTTTGCTTCTCTATAATCCTTCTTCATTTTAATATCCGTTGTCATTAATGTGTGGTCGGTGACTTTAATTACCCCTATATCGCATTCTATAATTTTAGATATCATATTCTTTGACACAAAAATATAATCTATCCTAGAATAACTCTTAAACCTTGATGAGTAAAAAGTATATTTTCTTTCTTCACCTTTTAATAACCTCCAAACATCCATTAATTCTTTTTCAGCCATTAATTTACTTAAACCCGTCTTCCCACCTATTTTCATATCTCTTAATATATTATCCTTATCCTTTCCTTTATCTAATACCATATTAAAATCACCTGCCATCACAATGTTCCTTTTCCCCATTTCTCCCACAGCATTAAAAACTTCATCAAAAAATTCCATTTGTTTCCCATTTGGAGCATATACATTAACCAATATATATTCCTCCTCCCCCACCATACAAAAAATTATCAGAAATCTACCCGATTCATCCTTCTTCACTCTTTGTATATTAAATCCACATTTTTGTGAAACTATTATCGCCACTCCTCTTGCTTTAGAGGTACCAAATGCCTTCTCATAAACGCCCACATCCCTCATCCTCAGCTCATTTACACCCTCCTTTGATTGATGAGTTTCCTGCAAAAAAATAACATCTGCTTTTTCTTTTTTTAGTAATACTTCTATTCTCTTCCTTTTTATAACAGTTCCCAGCCCTTTAACATTTAAAGTTGCAACCCTTAGTTTATTTTCCATCTTCCCACACAATTAGCTCTATATTGGTCTCCCCCTGTGAAACACATACCCCCTCCCTTTCCCTCCCCCCCCCCACACTTACCCCAAACTTCACCCCCTCCTCCTCACCAGACCCTCCTGGGCAATGGCCCCAAATAATTTTAGAACTCTTCGGGGGGAAGAGAAGCAGCCCCACAAACCCAGAGTAACAGCTGGCGCTCCTCTCCCTTATAAACTCTTCTTCATCCCTGTTCCATCCTCATTTCTTCATTGGCTACTTCCACCTGCGGCACCTTCATCCACCTTGGTTCCTCCATCCTCCGTAGCGTCGACCAAACCCAGTTTCTCCAGAAGCTCCATCCCTTGCTCGCATGATGTTATTCTGTGTTGTTTCCCCAGCCACATAAATCTCAAAAAAACTGGATACCCCCAGCTATATGTTATCGTCTTCTTCCGCAGGGTAACTGTGCACAGTCTCACACTCTTCCACCACTGGATCGTTTGAGGACACAAATCCTGATAAACCTCAATTGGTGTTGCTTGTAGAATTGGTTGGCCCAGACGTCTAATTACTTGCATTAACTTTTCTTTCTTGTAATAATTCACAAATTTGACAATTATATCCCTTGGGAGCATTCCCTTCTTTTTATAGCCCACTCTATGGATCCTCTCGATATCCTCCATCACCCGCAGTCCCTGGGGGTCCAATTCCTTAATCCAAGCCAATAATATATCTCTCAACATCTGTGGATTCTCCCCCTGTTGCTCATGAAAGGATCTAATCTGAATATTTGCTCTTCTATCTCGATCTTCCAGGGCTATCAAACGCAAATCCATCTCTTGCAATTGCTCTCCCTGCTGCTTACTGGTTTCCTTAATCTTTTGTCTCCTTCTCCAATTCTGTCATTCTCTCCACCAGAGTTTGGAAGCCTGTCAAAATTTCAATCTGCGAGTCTAGAATGTTGCCTCTTGTCTTTTCATCCTGCTACCTCAAAGCTTCATCTAACATCATCTTAAAACTATCCATTAGTTCTCCTGGTGACCATGATTGACTTTCTTTAGTAGTTTTATGAACTGCTCCTGGCTTGGTTCCAGCTTTGTAAGCCCCACTTCCGGAAGAAGGCGAAGCTGCCTTCTCTTGTTCTTTGTCTTTGTCGGCCATTACCCTGGTGAGACGATCCCAGTTTTTATCTGAAGGGTGCTTGTTTGGCTGTCTAACCCAGCTGGGGGCACTCGATTTATCACCTGCCAACCTCTTTTTCATTAGGTTACAGTTATAAATCCGTGACCCTCGACATAGACTTTAACAGCCACGCTCACCAATCTTTTCAAGCTCTTATCAGCCTAATACTCTTCGGCTTCACACTTGCTCAACTGGGGGCTCTGAACACCTCTTTTCCTCCGGCTTCAGTTATTTGCTTCAGCCTCCCCCCACAGGCAATTTTATCAGCCTGTCTTAGCTCCTTATCCAAAATATTAAAAGTCTCATTAGCTTCTGGTCGCCTGCCAAGAGTTCCGGTCAGCAACACTTTCTCTTTCACTCAGTCGATGCAGCAACATTCCATAACCATATATCAAGTCTTTAATTAACAATCCGACATCTCCAAGATAGGGATTTTATGTTCATTCCATCGCTTCGTTAAGAGAGCGGAAGACTCCCAGCCTCACTCCATTCTCGTGAGGCCACTCCCCCCTTTCTAGACCTTTTGATGTTCTTTCTAGACCTTTTGAAGTTCTCCAAACAAAATTCCTGAAAGCAATCTTTGCAGTCCTGCATTGTGTTTCTAATATGGCCTTGCATCTGTTGGTGGGCCTACTTTCAAAGGGGACCTATACATGGCTTAATCTACACCAAGCAGGATATTGCACTATGAAAGCGGTATATAAAAAGCAGGAGCCACACCAAGCAGGATATAGCGGTATATGGTATGTGTCAATGGGCCCCAACAGTTGTCAGTGCATTTCAGTACCGCTATAAAGCAGTAGTGTGGCTCCTGCCTTTTATATAACGCTTTCATAGTGCTATATCCTGCTTGGTATAGATTAGGCCCGCTTTGTTTGATAAACTTTTGGCTCAAATCTGTCTTTTTCGCTATAGGATTGGTCTATTGACCCTAACAGATGCTTTTCAGTCAACTTGGAGAAGGTTCTTGACAGAAATTATTGGGTTTATAACTGGTAGTCTAATAGCCTTCGGATATTTTAAATCTCAGCTATTAAGCAATGAATATGGGATACAAAACTACAGAACTATTTAACTTCTGTCATAAAATATAACTTCTCTGGGAATAAGGTACTTGCACTTGCAATTTAACTGACCAATTTAACAATCTCAAAATTTAGAAAAGCCTTTAATTAGCTCAATTAAAAGTTTTAACATTGAAGCATTCAGAGGGAAGATACAAAAAGGTCCCATCCCATGAACAGATATGCTCCTGTGATGAAGGGGAAGTAGAAACCTTTGGGCATGTTCTATTATATTGTTCTTTTTATCAAGAAATTTGCTGTGCCTTTATTATTCCTATTTGACAAAAAATGCCAGACACATCAAATTAATTTTATCTTTCTGTTCTTCTTTCTTGATCAGCTTTCTCAGATTACAGATAAGATGGCCAAGTTTTGTGCTGCTGCAAACTTTTAGTAAATCATACTATTTCATCAGTAGGTCATGTTAGTTTTTTGTTTGACAGTATTGTTCCTTACCCTGGCATTTGCTTTTAAGCCCTGTAAGTTTTCTTACCACCCTGCCCTTCACAGCATACTTTTTCACAGACACAACTGGTTCCAACAGTATTCTTACATATGGCAGGGGTAATACTATCACATTTGTACTAATAACACATGACAAAAGATGGCTAATGCAACATTTTAGGACATTTTACACCACATCCTTAATCCATTTCTGTTATGACATATGTTTTACTGTCTCCTGAAGAAATTGAAGCAAATTTCATCTAAGAATATTTATACCAGTAAACCTCGCTCTATGCATACAGCAAAAAGACTGGGTTTTATGTATTTTATTGTTGTCATCTGACTTGGGAGGGCAAGAATTTTTTTTTTAAATAAATAATGATTAAATCAACTTTTGAAAAGGCCTTTGTGGGTACAAAATACACAAAATTTATAAAGATAAAGCCCCTTAGCTTGAACTTCACGAGTGTATGCATCTTATGTACTTAATACACTAATATTTCACAATAGCTGGCTGTATTTACCAGACTAAAAGCCACAGCTCCACATGTTGCACTTATTCAAAAATAACCTCATTTTAAATTTACACACAGACATGAGCCAGCCCTGGAAAGTATTGATATAATGGACTTACAAATCGGGAGAGAATTGAAAGATCAGGAATCAATGCTTTATGCACGGTTCCTTAGCTTTTTTTTTGCCAATTTCAGACCATTTCTACAACCCAGAAGTATAAAATGCTTCAAATTTAAAAGTTTAGAATCCTGAGAATACAGCTAGTCTACAAGCCACATATGAACTGTATGTTTCTCACTATTGTGACTGCAAAAGGAAATCCTATGTAATGCATCTTCTATTAGGAACTTTTGCACTAACTTTTGTATATGTTTCAATTTTGTAAAGCTGCCTTGAGTCCCAATTATTATTATTATTATTATTATTATTAATAATAATAATAATAATAATATAGTAGCCCTCATCAGAAGACTTTTGGCAAATTCTAAATATAAAGTAGCATTAGAAGTTACTTTCCCATAGCTTCTACTCCAAGAACTGATGTATGAAAGCAGCACATAGGTGATGCCAATGATTTAGTTCTAACTCAATCTGATAGCACACAGGCAGGTTAGCAGAATCAATCTTTTAAAAAGGTATGTAAAAGATTTATTGTTTATACATATGCATATGCATATAATAGAAAGGCAAATCACTAACATAATCCCCCATGAAAACACAGATAAGGAATGGTAGTTAACAAAACAACTTTCAGTTCTGAACACACATGATGTAAAGTTCAAACGACATCCTCTTAATTCACCATTACACATTATATATTTTTAAATAAATCTGGGAAGACTCCATGGGATAAAAAGTCTGTGCTCTTACTGGTTGAACAGGGTAATAGAGCCAAGTATAATGTTTAAATAGAACTAGAAATACATTTCTCACAGAATCAACATTCTTCAAAAAGGCATTTTATATACGCACGCACACACAAAAGTTGAAATGACAAGTTTGTCGGGAGTTAGTTAACCAATGATGAGCTTCTCAGGGGTTGTTGTGTCATTGAATTCAAGGAGAATGGATTATGTGAGGGTTAAACAAAATGGCAGCCACACGCACATCCATTTGCACTGCAACCTCACTTTGGGTTAAATAACCCACGGTGACTGTTGGGACATGCGAACACCCAGAGACTGAGGTAGGCTTCCAGTCATCTTCCATTATGAGCAGTTCATTAAGCTGAAAGCTTCTTGAAAGTCATACTTTACATAAAGCCTAAAATCTTGAAATGGTTCCTTGCAAGTTGCACTTTACGATTACATTTCATCAGGTTTCCATGTCTTGATTTACTTTGCCATACCTCTGGGAGAAAAAAAATCGTAAGACAGACACCATCTCCAAAAGCCTGGCATTAATAAATGAAATAGTGGTTGAGTGATACTAACATATTTGATAAAATGTATCTATTGAAATGTAGGACAGAAACGCAAGAAAGAATTTCAGGGCAATACTACTGAAAGTCCTCAACATCATGATGTGAAACCAAAGAAATCTTGAAGCTCTGTTAGCTCTTAGAAGCAAGGAAGCAAAGAATGAATAGAAGAATTAAAAGCTATTTGGCTCTTAAATAAGAACCCTATGCTGCTTAGAAATCTGAAGGACCTATTGAATACTGAGAGAGTGCTCCTCCCTGGCACTCCAAGAGTGCATTCATACCTATGCACCAAAATTAATGGTCATGTCAAAGGGCACAATCTATCTTCAACTGAATGTTGTGGCAAACTGAAATAATGAAAAACAAGGAACCATTTACAATTGTTAACACAACTCAGAGAAATGTCAATTAAGATTTATACAGGGCAATAAATGAAAAAGTGCTCAGCAAACTGGTTGTCAACCATAGAAAAAGAATCACGGGCATTGAGTATTTTAAGAGCTTTGTCAGCAAGTTCATTAGATAGATATTGTAAGAACATCACATGCAGCAACTCTGATGCAGAAGTACTCTTCATGTTCTTTTCAACAGACAGACTCAAGATGCTAAAAGAAATGTTTATAAATCCTTTCCTGAAGTGACTGGGTCAGTCTGTATGTAAGAGCTTTTACAGATCTCTGCATATTAGTGCATGCCTTTAAATACTCATTGATGTGCAAAGTACGCAATAAATGTCAGTTTCTTTAAGATGGCACATTGTTTTATTTCCAATTATGTAGAATTACACAGAAGTCACAGCCAGGCCTTAGGTATTTGTTTTTAAGGACCACCAGCACCACAAGCTTCCTTTAAATTGTGGTCAAGCATTTTGCCTGCATTGACAAGCCAGGAAGATAAGCAAGGTAATGAAAGCAGCATAGCAAATAATGAAATTTTACTGTACTGCAATAAGAAATGTGCTAAGATATATTAAAGTTAAAGAAGCTACAACTTTCATATGCCTCCTCCAACACACACACAAAGTGAGCAATCCTATAGTACCTAGACGGCATATGGGGGGGGGGGCATAGACTATTTTAGATTCCTGGATCCGAGGGTGGATCCAGCCTTGTAACCTGGAATCCACACTCCCCACCCTCTCACAGCTGGCGTGGAAAGAACCGTGTTAGCTGCCTCTCTGAGACTGCAAAAGCAACCTTGGAGAGGGGGGAAAAGGGACATTCTAGTAATGGGGAGTGGACTGGAGAGGCCGGGTTATGTTGTATCCCCAGGCCTCTGCAGCATCTTTCCCTTCCCCTCTGACTTGCCCCAGCTAGATGGGCAAAAAAGCCCATCTAGCTAAAGTATAGAGTGAGAGAAGCAGGGAGGCGGAGATCACCTCCGCCACTCCTCTCGCTCTGCACTGGATGGCCATAAGCCTCCAAGTTCGGAATCATATGGCCATCCCAAAAGGATGGTGCCATAAACCCAAGTTTTTCTCTATGTGAAGACCAGACCCATTGGTTTGAGAAAATAAAAGATCATTGCTTCTGTAATTGGAAATCCAGAAACTAAAGCAGGTTAAATCAAATAATTCACATACCTTTATAATTAAGCAGCAATAATGAACCTAAAATATTATTTTACAAAATATTGAGACAATACACGAAATTGCTGCAGCATGGAAAACTATCATTCATAAGCGTTTGCTTTAACTGTAATCATTTAAGGAAGGAAAGTCAAGTCTAAAACAGTAAAGACCAGAGTTAAAATTAAGTAACGAATTTCAGGTTACAAGAACGTTTCAGAGTTGCATGTAGTCAAGCTCCTGATTAGTTTATTTTACAAAATGATACAGAAAAACTTTACATGATTTTAAGTGTTTAGATATTACATTTAGTTATAACTCTAAACAAAATGACTATGTATACTAATTTCAACTGTTTTTTTAAAAAAATCACTTCACCGTATTTGGTATTAATCAGCTGGGAGACGGCGAAAAGCAAACAATAACTAACCTTGGTGATTAATACTTAACATATTTTAAAAATCCACATACTGCTAGACTAGACGATGGAGAAACAGCAGTCTCCAAATTACAGAAAGAATGGAAACTGTGCCTTCATTCATGTTCTTCTTTTGACAGAGACCCTTTTGGGTACATTCAATATGTGGGTGTTTACAGGCAACACCACTTTTTCCACCTCATCCTTGCCATGAACGGCAGGGTCGAGAAAGGCATGGCTATTCCTTCTTTCATCTGTCCTACTAAATGTATTAAGAACTGTACTTGGAGATCCCACATCAACCTGAATGCAGGGTTTCCTTAACTTTGCAATAAACATGTTCTATATTGTGGAGTTAAAGGAAGCAACATGTTCAAATATATGTGAGATCTCCCAGTGCAATTATATTACACAGGGGAGACAGCCAGTAAATCTGGGTCCAGGTCCCAGTATGCTACAGTTGTGTATGATATGGAAGGGAACAGTAGTGTATTGTGTTTTTACTCACTATTAGTTATATATCAACAAGCACTGGCAAATGTAAGCTTCAGGTTCCTGTAGGACACATGTCTTTTCTTCCTTATCATAGGGAACAAGGCATAAAAGTAATTTAAAACTAAAGTCTAACAGAAAGCTAACTTAAATGATTTCACAGCATCAATATATACTCAAAAATAGTACTCTTTAATCATTCCTGCATAAAATTATCTCTTTTGTGACTACATATGTACATATTTGCTTAAATGTAGGAGAATAAGATGCTCAAAAATTCCCAATCTAGCTTTACATCACTTATCCCCTTTCAACATTGGCAAATGTGAACTTTTCCAAGAGCAAAGTCCAAACCAAAATGCCATTTTCACAGTTTTACATTGCATCCGTTAACCTTCAGGACTATGGGCTGTCAACCATAATAGAGCGATGGCTCGTCGTCACTTATATCTGAATCATCTTCATCTACTTCACCTTCAATGACAGATTTTTTTCCTTTGCAGCATGACACTATTAATCCAATTAAGAAGACCTGTGAATTCAAATCAGTATAATGCATTATTGTTGATCAGCTGAGGGAATATGGAAGTAACAGATTATATGATAATTGCAATTATGTTAAACCACTAAGTTGGATTTATAATGACCTCCAAATAAGATTACTCACTGTGATAAAAGCCCAATTGCCAAAGTAATATGCAGCACTGAAGAACCAGAATTTGTGAAGGAATAAGTAAGTCCGGGTAACAGTGCACTGGTCTGAAAGGGAAAAACAACAACCTATAAATCCTGTAAAAGACACTCCTCCTTTCTCATGGATTTTTTTTTAATTGGACATTGTTGGCAGATAGCAGTAAGGCCGAGGTACATCTCATAGACAAGACCTTGTTCTTCTACCATTTAGTTTAGGAGGATAGTATCAGAAAAAACCAACTGACTTCACTGGTTCTACTTTCTTAATCCTCCAGAAGAGTTTAGAACTTTATTTACAGATTGTATACATAAAGTGCACGTTTTCCTATACATACAGTTGTTTCCAATTAAGCCGTTTGTGTGAGGGGAAATGATAGCAAATACAGCGCTGTAATTGAAGTCATTGTACTCATATTCAAAATACTCTAACTTCTATTTCAGGACAAAAACAAAATGCTTATTCTGTCCTGCCACACCATAGCCCATCCCAGGTAAGACGGCTTGTGCTTTAGCTGTTACAAGACACAACAGCTTCTAGTTGGATCTGTGATTTTTTGGAAGTGGTACTGGATTCATCTGGACCAGAAGCATCCCTGGTAGCACACTGTTAAGCATTCTTTCGGCATTAACTGACAGCACTGTTTGCATTAAACTAATCTCCACCCAAACCAGTATTGAAATCCATTCAGGTGCTGTAACCTTGCTTTCTCCATAGCCTGCTGCTGATCCCTCCAAATTCTTAGAACTCTTATGTTGCAAGCAAATTCCACCTTTCTCTGCTTCATGTTCACAGATCAGGAGAAGCATCTCAAGCTTTGTCACAGGAAACTTCCATTCAAAAGAAAAGAGTTTGCCACAGTAACAGCAAACCAAGGGCAATTCGCTATCAAGGCAATGATTAGGGGCACCATGGGTACAAAGGAGGGGAAAAGCAAGAGCATGATCACAAGGGCCTACAACATGCTGTGTCACTGAGGCATGGAACCCAGGAATCTAAAATTAATATTTTTACATCACCTCCCCCATATTTTATTCTCACCCAACCAGTGAGATATATTAGGCTGAGACTCTCTGGTCCAAGGCCACCCAACAAGCTCCAGGGCTAAGTGAGGATATGAGCCAGGGTCTCCCTGGTCCAAGTCTGAAATTCCAACTAGAACGGCTCTCCATAATTGCTATGAATTATTTCTGGTGCTACTTTAAGACATCGGAACATAACAGACGTCGTATGAAGAAAAAGCTTTAAACCAATTAAGCACCCAACGTCTATCAACAGAAGTAAACCTGATAAACATGGGCCTTCCTTTAACCTAGCCTTGGATTATTTTCTAGCCTCTTGCTCATCTTTCCCCAGTCATCTTCTATAGCTCCAACTTGACAGCTATGCTTCTCCCAACCTTGGCTGTTGTTTTTTTCCCCTTTGGTGCTTCACAAAGACTTACAAACTGTTGTCATGCAACAGACCCACAGATTACCCACAACTGTTGTCATGCAACAGACCCACAGATTACCCACAGATTACCCACAACAGAGTATCCTGAGTGACAGGCTGTTCACAAGTTCAGATGCTTATGTAGCTCAGGGCATCCAAGTTTCAGCAGGAAATCGGTCACAATAAACAATGGCATTTCAGTCTATTTTATCTTCCCCCACCAATCAGCCAACAAGGAGTTCAACTTGATTACATTTTTTTGTCTTTACTTAAACAATGGCGAGTCAAAAAGGAGCAAGGAACTGTTGCCATGGGGATGCAGAACATCCTCAATAGTCATGTATGATATAAATGGAACAGTTTCCTGGAAAAAATAATCTGAGAAGATCCACTGTTGCCTTGCTTGCATCTCAGCTTGGCACAAATTTTCCTCACTCTCACCAGGATATATTTAATATTCACAACTAAATGGGTGTTATGAAAAGTACTATTTGGTGGGCATGAGCAAGAGGACATATATAGGAAGGCAACTTGAATTGCTTACAGAGGATTGTAACAGATTCCTCAAGATACTAGCCCAAATAAGAAGGCAAAGATGCAGATGTTTCTTAAACTAGGCAGCTGTAGCAGGAGCTGAGGCCTACCAAACCAGTAACTCCAGCAAGATTTAAACAGGACAGTGGGAAACCATTAGTTCTCACCAGCCAGAGTTGCGTCAAAAGAAACTCAATGGGCCGGTTCACACAATCAAACAAATATATAGTCTGAAGTATCAGAATAAATCCAAGGGAGTGATGTTCTGGCATGCTGCCTCCTTTGAAGTCACAGGAAAAGGGCATAAATCTACAAAGAGCCCTGTTAAGAAGATCTTCATAAGTGATACACAATGCTTTAGAGTGGTATAAACCATGTGTGAAATGTCATTAGAGCCTCCTTACTGGAACACATTTTTTTTAAAAAATATAGAGTTTGATTTATAGGCAGATAACATTCACAATTGCTTTTAGGAGTCACTTGTGTAACCACCCTGTAAATTCTGATATAGGAGCTAAATCAGGAAATTTTTGCATGTAGTATAATCTCAAGCTCCCATATTTCAGTAATGATGCATAGTGGAACAGACTGAAAAGACTGTTCTAAGACAGACAGTCACATGCTTTTCACATCTTAAAACGCAGACACCGGAAAGGCAAGGCCCTTAACTGAAGGCTTAATCCAAAAGCAAAATTTCACTGTAATGTATGTTTCTCTAACACAGAGCTCAGGCTGTAATGCCCAATACTTGTTCATGTATACTATGTTATATAAAATGTTTCAAGCTTTCCAGTATATTATCTACCTTTCTATGTAAGAAAAAGTATTAGGAAGATGAATTATTTAGTGTGGCAATAATTATAGATTGAATTTGGGAATCTATTCCAATTAGGTTTAACTCAAAGACCCAATTAGTTCTAGAGAACGGATTGGGTATCCCCAAGCAGTTAAGCAAGACCCTTTTGGGGGAATCCTGCTTTGAGCAAGTGCCCATTTGAATTAGTGAGAATAAACATCATCATCATCATCATCATCATCATCATCATCATCATCATTATTATATATTTATATAAGGTCCAACAATCCTTGCTATAGAACTGTCAAGGAATGACTTGAGTTGAAGCACTGAACTGGCTCAGCCTTCTTAGTTGCGGCATCCCGACTGTGAGAAGTCTCCTACCTCACCAATGATTTAGGGGACTGGTTAGAGCATTTTTCTTCAAGCCACTGAACTGTTCTAAATTCTTACCTGCATTTTTGCTCAGTTTTAATTGCCCTCTTTTTATTTTTCTTGGCATTATATGATTTTAAAGTGGTCCGCCACCTAGTGAGCTCTTTTCAGAGTTCAAAAGGCGGGATATAAATTAACTGATAAGTAAGAAAAGAAGAAAATATAGGGTGAAATATTTTCAACCTATATTTGAAACAGATTGTTTCTGTGAAATAGATTGCCTCCTGAGTCAACTACTATGCCCTATGTGAGAAGAGGAAATAAAACATTTAATTAGTAGACCAGGACAGCACATTTTTCAGCACCATCTGCAACCCCTCCAGCTGCTCACCTGAATTAAAGAGCAACAAACAGACCTACAGATGGCTCTCTACAGTAATCTGACTAAACAATTATAGCAGATATCTTGGACCTGTTTGACCTTCATGAAATATTATAATGAAACTCGACACTAGTTCAGCATCTCATTTACAATGTCTTTGCTTTTCCCTAGGTGACAATGACATTTGCTGGGCATTATTGCAATATGAGACCATTCATACGCTCAAACGTTTCCATAAGTTTGATGAATAAGAATGAACATTCCAAACACTAATATTATTTTGATCTTTTGGCACTAGACAATCCAGGGATTGCCTCAAATCTCTGAGATATATCACCAGATAGTACCAACTCGATGGACCAATAATCTGACCTGGTATTAGGCAGGCTCCTACCTGTAGGTCAAGGTACAGGTTAATGTAATAAGCTAACCATGCATTACCCCAAAATTGAATCTCTTACAATGCATATTACATCCAACAATATCCACAATTCTCTCACGACCAAAACAAAATTCAACATGTCATCCTAAAAACACGAATATATGTATACTAGAGGAGGTATTCCTCCTCACAAACATGGGAGGAAGCCAGAAGATAGACAACAGTCTGTAAGAGACTTATGCTGTGAAAGTTGCCTATTAAAACTCTTACGCCAAGCTAGTTTGGAAATTGCACCAGGCTTGGATTTGGACTGATCTTGATAGATTCAAGAGGCAACAAAGGTTTGCTCGTTAGTTTTGAGGATATCTTTTTGTGCAACTGGCCGGATTTCTATTGATATGTGCCTCATTATGAAAAGCAAAACGAATGAGCAAATTCTATCTTGGCTCCTACACTACTTCTTGTACATTTCTGCCTTGAAATCTAACATAAAATTGAGGGCACAGCATGTGCCCTAGAATGACACAATTAAAGTGAAACCTATACTGAACACAGTGGGAACAGCCTTGTGGGACTGACCCAAAGGGTTTATATTTCTAATATAGCTTGTTAGCACCCTTGGCAACAATAAAAAGGTCAGTGAAGCTGAGAAGCAATTCGTTGTTTTTTCCTTTTTCCTGCAGCAGTGCCATGTAGATATGTCAAGGTTTGTAAATATCCAGGGAAGAGCTTGCTTTGAATATGGGAGGAAAAGGTTTTTTGTTTTTTTTAAGCACTCTTCTACTTTATGCATCATTATCTTGCCCTTCCTTTGGAACTCTCAGATCGGCTTACACAGGGCTCTTGGAGGTTCCCTCCTAAGCAATGATGAGGTCAATCGATACCTGCTTAGCTTCAACAATGCTATAGCATCAAATGCTCCCAGACCATTTCTATGTGGAGCAGCCTCTGAGGATGGCATGGAAGCTGCAGTTCGTGCAGAATGCACGAACTAGATTGCTGCTGGGAACATTTATTATCATTTTTATTTACTCTACTTCTATGCCACTTAATATCGTAAAATCTCTAAGCGATTAACATCTGCTTACATTATACCGATATGATAGCACACCGGTTTTAGAGGAATGAACTGGCTTCCAGTCTGAGCTCAAGGGGTTAATGGTGCTATGTAAAGCCCTAAAAGGCTTGGGACTGCAATAGTTGAGGAAGCCCCTCTCCCTGTACAAGCCTGCCTAACTATTAAGATCTGCTGAGGAGGCCTTCCTCTGAATCCCACTGTGGGAGCAGTACATTACATAGAGATGTGAGAGGTGTGGTGTCCCAGTTATGGAATGCCCCCTACCTGGAGACCCAGCTGACCCCAACGTTGATTTCATTTCATCACCAAGTCAAGTCCTGGCTTTCCATCCAAGATTTTGGATCTAGGATCACAGCTTGGTTTGACTTACTGTTGCTGTTTTTATACTGGATTGTGGGTTTGCTGTAGGTTTATGATTCTGTTTTATGATGCTGTTCAATATCTACATGAAACCATTGAGTGCAGTCATCCGGAGTTTTGGAGTGCGTTGTCATCAGTACGCTGATGACACGCAGCTCTATTTCTCCTTTTCATCTTTATCAGGTGAGGCTGTGGATGTGCTGAACCAGTGCCTGGCTGCGACAATGGACTGGATGAGGGCTAATAAACTGAAACTCAATCCAGACAAGACTGAGATACTGTTAATGGGTGGTTCCGCTGACCAGATGGAGGGTGTTCAACCTGTTCTGGATGGGGTTGCACTCCCCTTGAAGGAGCGGGTTCGTAGCTTGGGGGTACTCCTAGAACCATCTCTGTCACTTGAGGCGCAGGTGGCCTCAGTGACACGGAGTGCCTTCTACCAACTTCAGTTGGTGGCCCAGCTACGTCCCTATCTGGACAGGGATAACCTGGCTTCAGTTGTCCATGCTCTGGTAACCTTGAAGTTAGATTACTGCAATGCACTCTACGTGGGGCTGCCTTTGAAGGTGGTTCGGAAGCTGCAGCTTGTGCAAAATGCAGTGGCCAGATTGATAACTGGAACCAGTAGGTTCGAACATATAAGACCTACTCTGGCCCGCTTGCATTGGCTGCCTGAATGTTTCCGAGCTCGGTTCAAGGTGCTGGTTTTAACCTATAAAGCCTTATACAGCTTGGGACCACAATACCTGATGGAACGCCTTTCCCGACATGAACCTACCCAAACACTACGTTCAACATCTAAGGCCCTCCTCCGAGTGCCTCCTCCGAGGGAAGCTCGGAGGTCGGCAACAAGAGAGAGGGCTTTCTCTGTGGTGGCTCCCCAATTGTGGAACGATCTCCCCGACGAGGCCCGCCTGGCGCCAACATTGTTATCTTTTCGGCGCCAGGTCAAGACTTTCCTCTTCTCTCAGGCATTTGGCAATATCTGAGGAGCCTGGGTTTGTTTTGTTTTGGTACTTTTTTGAAGTGTTGAAGTGGTTTTTAAATGTACAGATTGTGTGTATGTTGTATGTTTTTGCTGTTTTAATTTTTGTATATTGTTTTTAATTGTTTTTAATCCTATGTAAACCGCCCAGAGAGCTTCGGCTATGGGGCGGTATACAAATGTAATAAATAAATAAATAAATAAATTTATGTTAAATTGTTTTATTGCTTGCATCCCACAGTGAGATCTTCCGGTATGCGGCAGGTTAGAAATATTTTAATAAATAAAATAAATAAATATTAGGCTACAGACTCCCTTCTGATTATATCGATCAGTGTTGCATTGAAAAAACTACATATAATGTTAAAAGAAACCACGGCTGTTCAGCCTGTACTCAGTGGTTTTTACTCTTTTTGCCTTTGCAGACCTGACTTGATCTCTCTTCCTCAGGGTTATCTTTTGTCCATCTAGCTTGCCAAAAGTCTGCAACATCCTGCAGTCATCTTAAGATGCTGAAGTCCCAATTTTATATGAAATATCCCCTTTCATATAAAACCAGAACCCAGGGTCGTCCAATGAAGCTAAATCGTGGGAGATTCAAGATTAACAAAAAGCGTTCATACAGCACATTGTTATAGGGGAATAAGTCTTATCCTCCACTGATCCATCTATCAATGGCTACTAGTCATGATGGATATATCCCACCTCAAGGATCAGAGGCACCATGCCTCTGAATACAAGTTGCTGGAAAACAGTGTGAGAAAGTTATACTCCCATTGGCATTTAGATGGCCACTGTAGCAAACAGGATACTGGAGTAGATAGGCCTTGGTCTGATCCAGCAGGGCTCTTATGTTCTATAGATTATTTTTAGAAATGTAGTTGCCATAACAACCTCTCACTCAGGCTTTCCTTTAACTACTGAAGAACTGGAACTCAAGTGCAATCATGTCAGCAGTGGCTTTTTATTTTCAATAACTTTCTTTATATCTAAAACCATAAAGAATGGTAGGAAAATGTAAATAAAGCAGTAAATTGGATCGCTAAATATACGACAGCATAGAATCAAAACATTTAAGAGAAAATTCTAGCTGCACAAGTAGTTATAGACAAAACAGTTTATTACAAGTGAATTAGAGTATAGCTCCTTTATTAAAGACTCCCTCATCTCTGTTTCATTCCCTCTCAAAAACTGGTGGGGAAAGTAATAAATTAATCTCCAAAGGCACATTTCTACTCTATGATACATACAGAGAATAGGTATAGATTTTAAGAAGCTTCCAGTCCTAGGCACATTTACTTAGACATTGCCCCATTGGTGTCACATATGCACGTTTTGGAGTGCAGCCTCAGTTTCATCAGGTCAAATTCGCAGATTTGTTTATGAAACATTTCCCCTCACCCCCCAATTTTCATGTACAAATCTTTCCATGAGCCTGCGACCATTCATCGCAGAGGCTGGAGAAAGATCAATTCTAGAGAGGAAGTGCAAGGTACATCCTAGTCCAGTGCTTGCGAAGTCTTTTTCTAATAGAACCTGCCTCTGATTGGATGGAGAGGAGAGCATCTCAACCAATGGATGGCAACTATATTATAAAAACACGGTAACAGTCTGTGAAACAAGATACAGCTAAATCTACACAAATTGATTAAAAATGGCATATCATCTAAAATACTTCTATGCATATGCTGGAGCAGGGCAAAACCTGTCAATTCAAAATTGGAAACAGAAGCACAGTGGCAATCTTACTGTGAACCCCGGCGGTTGTTTTGGAAGCAATAGAGAAGTCAATGTGGAGAGAAACCTTGTTGTCCAAAGTGATCTTTTAATTAAAGACCACCTTTTTGTATGAGATTCCTTTTCATATAAGCCAGGCATTGTGGGAAGTATCTAGCTGTGCCCAAACACTAGTGTTACTGATTTTGCACTACCACAAACCAATGTAACTAGTGCTTGCTAGAGCTATGGCAAAAAGCGGCAGTTTTCTGCTGAATTGTGGTGGCAGAAGAAACAAATTCCAGCAGCAAACAGCGGACTTTTTCTATTGCCCTAGCAAGTGCTAGTTATGTTGTGCGAATGTTGGTTTACAATGGCACATCATGAGTGCTGGGGCACAATTGGATACTCTTATATAAGAGAGCACTTTAAGAGAAGAAACTGTGTCTTTTCCATAACTCATTCTTTCTTATTTCACATTTTAGGTCAGTAACCTTCAAAGTAATTGTGATGGCTCAGAGTGACAGCCTTCATGCACCTTCATCAAAAGAATACACTTTCTTACAGAGAAACACTTGCTATAATATTACAGAAGTAAGTTTTCTATCTTGGAAAACTGACAAGTGTCTCATTTTGGCCTTCGACCTATACCAGGAGTTGCATTCTTACAAGCAAATTAAAAGGGAACAAAAAGATTCAGCTTAATAATGACAACTGGATGCTACTGAGTAGCAAGGCCACTCTGAATTACGTTGAAGCACTTTTCTATGCAAGACATAAACATTCCGATTTGTATCTGGTATTGCTAAGTAAACTTTCAGCGGTTTTGATAGAAGCATATTACGTAGCTTAATTTTGGCCATGAACTGAAGTTGAACATAAAGTTCTCTTACCTTCTGGGGCATCTGCATCACAGACTTTAGGCAGATTTGTGGTCACATTTGTCAAATGTCCATCAAGTGTTATATTACTCTGTATGAAGAAGACATATTCATTGAAGACTATTTCATATAGCAATTAGAATACCAATGCTACAGACATATCATTTGTTTTATTTTAGCAAAAAGGCCACAAGAACGGTCTCCTTAGTTTTGCTTGTGAAAGAGGTCTTTGTATTGTGTGCACTATAAGAAGAAATATACCATTATTATATTTCAAATGGCCAACACCCTACTCTCAGAAGTGCAAACAATTTTGTAAACAATCCTTATGCTATTTCTTGATTAACCTCCACCAATAGAGAAAATTACTGTATCAAACTGATATGGGGTCAATGGAGCCCAAGAAAGACAAATAAATAAAATACGTGATACAAGTTATTGAGCATGACCCTATTTGCAAGTAAAAAAAAAATGCCTCTGAGACCTTCCCTTTTCCAGTAAAACAATATAGTTGCACGTAAGTCATCAAGGCCAATAATGCCCCACAGCGTGAAGTACAAAAGCCTACACAAATGGTATGTTTTTTAAACATTTATATACATATGATATAATTATACCAGTTGTACAAGTATAACAAATACAGTAATAATTAATTCTGAATTAAAAGTAAAATCAAATCTTATAGATATTGTTGCAACCATAGCATGTTACTTGGGCAGCCTATGGACAATCATATTTCACAACTGTGAAGTAGGACAGACAAACTGAGTAGATGAAACACACGGTTTCCTGTGTCAACTGCAGAGATGACACCTGCTGCTTCTTTGAGTGTCAGCAGCAGCAGGCCCTACCAGTTCTGAGACTGCCCCTCTTGACGTCCCAGACAAGCTGGCTCTGTGCCTAAACTCAACCTAGGGTTTGATCACCCAGGTCTATTAGGAAGAGATATCTTTTGAGATTTTCACATCAAGGTGATAGCTATAATGAAAAAAGTCAGTTTTGCTAGTTCACAAGAAAGGTCCTAACTGGGGGGGAAATGTTCCCAAAAATCTGGTTCGTAAACCTGTGGAGTACTTTTGACTCGTGATACTCTTCACTTAAGCAAAGTGAAAAATTTGCCTACTATGAATTTTTCACCCTCTGTGCTTTTTTCTCACACAAAATGGACAGAACGACTTCTAGGCTAAGCATCTATAGACATAGTATTTGCAGCACAGTATTAAACCTAACACATCGTAGTCATGGCACAGCTTCAGCATGGACCCAGCTTCTAGCTCAAGCCACTGAACTGTATTACAAAGCCTCTGGAAGCCAGTTGAGTGATGAAACGGTCAGCATGGGTTGAACTGTGAGCTGGATCTATGCAGAAGCAGTCGGACTCCTTCAGTCCCATTCCCAATTCTGTGTGGACCCTTTCAGCTGAAAAGCCCAACAGGCAAGTTGAGTATATCCCTCTGGGCGTCTGTGATGTTGTGGCACCACATTTGTTGAACTAGAACATTGAAAGTATCACACACTCGGATACTGGATGTTACTTGATAAGTAAAGATCCACTAAAAACAAGAGAATATTTACATTTCAAAATGCACTGTGTTCTAGACCTCACTTCCCCACACATGAGAAATCTTACCGGAATTAGATACTTTTGGCTTCCATACATAACATACTGAGGGGCCAAACTGTAGATCATATAGCTAGTGTGAAGAACTATCAACAGAAGTATCATGCAGAGAAAAAGAAGTGCTTGAGGTCGTGTCCTCCCCCGTCTGATCTTGTACAGCTTAAAGTAAAAAAAAAAAAAAAGTTAATTTTTCATTATGTTTGAAATTAAAATTGAATTCTGCCAAAAGATGCTTTTGACAGGATTGTAGTCCTTCACTTAAAATATTTATGTGCCACCTTTCCAAGGCTCAAGGGAGCATGCAGACCTTCAAGGACATACTTCTATCTTACTGGAGCGCTTATTCTGTTGTGCAAGTGGGAACCACCACTCGCACAACAGAAAGCTAGTGGTTCAAAAAGCAGCCTGGAAAAAAGCAGAAACACTTCTTTCTAGTCGGAACAGGTCAGTGGAGCTTTCTTCTGCAAGCTCTGCTGACTTGGCCCATTCCAGAAATGAGCGTTTCTGTGCATTTCTGGTTGCTTTTTTTAACCGCTAGCTTCCCATTGTGCTAGCGGTGGGTGCTGCTGGCGCATGGGCAGACTTAGATACTGCCCATGTTGCTTACAATCTAAACATTAACAGCGGGGACATGGCAATCAGCACCCATGTTTACCTTAGGAAGGTCATTGCTGGCAAGGAAGGGACCGTCCCTTTCCTGCTAAACTGCTTTGTGTATCTGAGAGGTTGCAAGATAGGATGAGACTGGAAGGATGGCCCCAAGTGGAAGCTGTTATTCCAGCCACTGTCTGAAAAGCTAAAATGTCAGTCTTGGTAGGCTCAGATGTCTTGAGAAGCGGTAAGAGAGAGAAAACTGTAGCTGAGGATGAATGAGAGCATAGGCTATGTAGCTTGATATGTTATACATGGGGATGAGGACTCTACCAAGGGATTATGATAAACACTTCTCCCGTATTTTCTGTGGAAGACAGAATCACAGAGCTAGAAGGGACTTCAAATGTCATCTAGTCCAACTTTCTATTGCTACCACATTCCTATTACTTGCCTATTCAGCCCATATTAAAATCCTCCAATGAAGAAGAGATCACCAGAAGCAATCGGTTCCACTGTCGCTCATACAACCAGGAAAGGCTTTCTAACAAAAGCCTCTTCCTTGAAATACCTCTTTCTTGTAATTTGAACCCATTGGTTCAGGTCGTACCCTCCGGGAGCAATTGAAAACAAACTGGCTATATTATCTATGTGACAGCCCTTCAAATGTTTGAAGATAACTATCATATTGTTTCCCAATCATCTCTTTCCAGGCTAAACATACGCAACTCCTTCAATCATTTCCCCAATACATGTTTTTGAGGCCCCTCACCATCTTTGTCACCCTCCTCTGGATATGTTCCAGTCTGAAGGCAGGGAGCGACCTGATTCAACATAGGTGTTCTGGGAGGAAGTTCCAGACAAAAAGGCAGGAAGAGAGAACTGATGGAGTCATTTCAGGAAACAGGAGACTTATGTGGCTAAGGGCAGTGGAACTGGACAAGTAAAAATACCATAGTGTTTACAGTTATAAACCTAGCCTGCCAAAGAATCTTAACAATGGAACCTTTTCCATTCCAAAGATGTTTACATTATAACAAGAGCTCCAGAGTATGACAACATGTTTCCATTAGACCAGAGGACTACAGACCCATGGTGGGCAGAAAGTTTCAATTAGAATGTAACAATATGGTGATAATAGTTTAACCATGAGTTACAACCCTGGGTTGTCTCTCCTCCAAAACCCAGAAATTCCAGTTCACGCATTGTGCTTAATAACTCAGGGACTAAGTGTCCCTGATTCACAACAAGCTAGGGTTTCAAAACCTCTGGGTTGTTGTGATGTATGAACCAAATCTGTATGAAATACATTAAAGGTGAATCATGACTCAACAACTGCACATTATGAAATGCATCAGTTAAACAGCATAAAGGGGAAAAAGCAATATATACTTTTTGAAATCAAGCATTATAAATAGGGCAAGATTGGCCATGCACATAATATGGGCTTTATACTGGAGGCACATTATTGCCCAGGGAGTTGGGGTAGCAAATCATCACAGCTTCTAGGTTCCTAAAAGACTGCTGCCCAGAGATGTGCACAGAGATGTGTTACTCTGGGCCTGCTTATAAATTGGCCATGTATGTTATCTGACTGATTTAGGTTTAGACACAGTATATTCTTATAATTTCTCTATTTTATGTGCATTTCCATTTTTTTTAACTGAAGTGGAAGTATTTGAGCAACAAGCCGAGTTTTTTTAAAGAAGGGCAAGGTACAAATGTAATCAATATTTACCCTTATCCAGAAGAACCATATACCCATGTTTCGAATTCCTGCCATTGAGGTGAATATGAAGTACATGATGATAGTAGTAATGAGGATATAATCAAGAGGGAAGACCTAGAAGGCAAAAATATTTATTATGGCCAAATTATATGAAATGCTACTCTCTATTTCCTGCTCTCTATTTCCTGCAAAAATAGCAAGATAATAAAATGAACATTGATCATTATAAACATTTTGATTCCACTGCACTTGAAGCGATGAAAGCAAAAAGAGCAACATCATTATAATATGTCTTATGCTGAAAGAGTTTGCCCATGCAAGAGGATATATGCTCCTTCGAGAATTAGTGGACACTTCAAAAAAAAAAAGTTGAAAGTAAGGCACTTTATCTCAGAAATATTCAAGAGTGTGCTACAAAGCTTTTAGAGAGCGACTTGATTAAACTTGGTTTAGCTAGGTTAGCACAATTTGATAGTTTTATACAAACTTCACAACCAGAAAAGATTTAAAATATTTGTATCCCACTTTCAGTACAAAGCTCTCAATGTGGCTCACAAACAGCAAAATCAGAAACAAAAACAAAGTGAATAAATCTACATACAAAAAAAAACAAGCGACAAGATGATAACAGAGTAAAAAGTACATTATCCATCAAGTTTAGGAGAATAAAACTTAAACTGTTTCCTAAAAGAACAGAGCAGGTGTGCCTCGAAGAGGGCTCTTCACGTGAGGGGCAACAGCATAGAGAAGGCTCTCACTGGTCACCACCCACCTAACATCTGAAGGTGGGTACCAGTTGGACTTCCAATTCAAACCTCTACAAATAGTTTTATATGGAAAATCTGCTCTTTTAGATTACCCTAGTTCCATACTATATAAGAGCGTTATGGATCAAAACCAGCACTTTCATTTGCATTCAGAAAAAAAAATGATTAAAAAAAAATACTAGCAAGATACAGTCCAATTAGCAAATTCGCCACTAGTCTGGTTGTTGCATTCTGAACCAGTTGAAGTTTGAGTAGTCTTCAAAATACAACCCCAGGTATAACACATTCAGTAATCTAGTCTAAAAGTCACTCAGGCATGGATGCCAGTGGCAAGGCTCTGTATTCATGAGGAGCTGTAGATGATTCACCAAGCTAGTCTGTTGACAGTGCTTTGTGCCATCAATGCCCGCTTGATCCAAACCATGGATCAGATCTAATAGCACTTCCAGCTGACAACGTTATCATTTATATGAGGAAGCAATCCATGAAAAACAGGTTGAGCACTTGCTTGGTCATTTGGAATATCTGACAGAACGTTTGTTCAAGGTTGTTTCTGTCAGAGATTGTGATGCACTGTGCTCTCTGAGCATGAACAGAGTGCAAACACACAGCAGCGGAATAACAGCAGAGTTCACTGGTAGCAGACAGATGTCCTGGTAGCCAGAAAACACTCAGACACAGCAGTGTTTCAAACTACTATACTAAGTTTACTGTACAAGTATTTACAGAAAAGAAAAACATTCAACTAATATCTTCAGCCTTCTCAGCCAACAATATAACCACCATCTAGTATCATCCACCATCCACCACAATGTCCCACACTGTTTCACCACATGCTGTCCCTTTATAGCACTGTGGGCCTATCACAGCGTTGGCTGCATATCTCCCCATGTGTTGCTATGCTTTCCAGCACACAGAGAAGAATACCAAATGACCTTGGTCTTTAGTGCTTACCAGCTGCCCTTGATTTGGCAACTGTACAGAGTACTTGAGATATCAGTCATCTCATGTCTCTTACTTTTTACTTAGTTGCAGAAAAAACCAATTTGCTTTACATTTAAACCAAATAAAATCTTAACAGTTTCAACTAACCCAACCAGTAAATTTTTGCAGACCCTAGTTTAGTTTGATTTCAGGTTAAGCTATTGTTAGCAGCATAAGAGAAAAAATAAATACATTCAAGATTCCCTAACTGAATGTCCATGATCCACATGTCACCAAATTGCCAAAGATGACTCCATGGTTTCAATATGACTTGTTTTAAATAAACAGAGTTAACATTAACTACAGTTTGTCTGTTTGGATAAAAATATCATTTAGCAAGACGTCTAAACACAGACAGATTTTTGTTTATTGTATGTACCAAAAGATCCATTTACGTTTTAAACCATTTAAAAAATAATACCCTCAAGGTAAACCATCAATTCCAGGGGATTTATTGTTACACATGATTCTTATAGCATTCAGTATAACCTATTCAATTCTTCAAATGAAAATTTGGGAGTTTATGGACCTGTTCAGACAACATGCTAAGCCATGGTTAGGCCGCTAACCCTTTTGCAGCCAATAGTTAGTGAGAATGTTTAAACCATGGTTATGTAGTCACCATGGTTAGGAATGGTTCACATGACACGCTAAGTCATGATTCACACAATATGTTAAGCAATGTTTAGCTCAAAATGCTTAACCACCATGGCTTAGTGTGTCATCTGAACGGGGTCATGGTTATCAAGAAACTCCATGCATGAAATCCAATAAGGGCTGTGTGTTGATGGAACTACACCTGTCAACAGAACCAGAAGGAAGGGTGATTCCACCCACTGCTGTAGCCCACTGTGCACCCCTGGGGGAGCCTCTGGAGTAGATACTGGTGTGGCACAGAAGGGGCTTGCAGGAGGTAACACAACAGGAAAAAGTCCTGCAGTGCAAGTGCAATTCTGCTCCCACAACACTGGATTCTGCCCCATTTCTAAATAGGTGGAATTCGTTAAGGCCATTTTAAAATTAACAAAAAATCTTCTTCCGACATGTTATTTAACAAAATCTACCACTTCATTTACCAGACCCCCCTGTAATGTGAATCAAGTCATATTCAGTGAAAACATATTAATATTTCCCCATATTAGGAGTCACCACTGTCTTTATAGCTCCTGTTATCGTTACTTACAGTTTGTAGAACCGGTAACAGCATATTCAGTGGGTTGGTCAAATTAGTTCCCAGGATTATAAATCCAGAATCTATGCCAGCTGAATGTAGTGCTTTATCCAAGCTGTAGCAATTTCAGAAATAAAATGTTATCTCTTGGTTTTTTAAAATAAACACCAAGAAGTTCCACATATATTTACTTTGCAGAGAACTCTGAATCTAAGCACAATGTCTTTGTTGAGAAGACATTCTGTACATCTAACAATTTCATATTTTCACTTGCACAGGTTCCATGTTACTTCTACTTAGGTTCCATGTAGGCCACCCTCAGAAACACAGACACCAAGGAAAATCATTAGTCTGACCATATTGTCAGAACTCTTCCAATTTTAAAAAATATAACCTCAATTCCTGATTAGTGTGGAGAAATGCAGGAGCAAAGTCTCCAAGAATCCCAGAAACCAGAAAATGTGATTGAGCCATATTTGTTTTCATTTCACACTCTCCCTGCCTTTTCAGAGCCTCCGTTGTAATCCCAGCATGTTAGTGCAACCTGCACTTCTCCACCAGTATCCCATATATTTCTGACATGGCAAAATTATGCTCATTATGTCACTGACATCTGTTTCAAAGACAGAATTTGTTGCAAATTCTTTTCACAAGTAACAGCTTCCCACTTATACACATTTAGCCTTTCAGTATCGCCTCAGTACCAACAAGTCAGGAATGGTTTCTAGAACATTCAGTCAAGAGAGGAGTGTACAGGTATTCAATTTTTCTTTTTACAACATCAGTTTGTGCATGCTTTACACTGACTGAATATTTTACTTAAAAGTTCAAGAAGATCATAATGAATTAAATCAAGTGCTTGTTCAGAGCTCAATGTATTGCAATAGGAAAAATGGAGTAGAAAGAGGAAGTGACTTAGTATTTACTGAATTGCGTTTTAAGTACAGAACTCAACACATGTTCAATGCATACCTGCTCAGTTTGCGGGAGAGGCAGGGAGGGTCAGGGAGAGGGGGGAAACAAGCTGGTATAGAACCAGAACCATCTTCACATAAAGAGCTGGCATGAATTTCACTTTGGAAGTTGTATGATTTTATGCAGCTATGCCTTATTAGATAGAACATACACTATATACTTACTTTGACAAGAAGAGAGAAATTATGAACAGCAGGGCCACAAGGATGAAAAATATTCCCCATACAATCTAAAAGATAAATGATATTTAAAATCAGATTAACAAGTTTCCCTGGAGTTTCTTAGTCAAGAGCTACTTAATGTGTAATGTAATGTGTTTAATGAGATGAATTTAAGAAATTTGTTGGGGATTTTTCTCCGCATGTTTTGATTTTTTTAAAAAAAAAACAAAACCCAACATCTTCATTTTACTTTACAGGCCTATTTCTATGATCTCCACCAATAGCAGAAGGTGTTCTTAATTCCACAAATAAGAATGAGCAAAGCAATGTAAGAATAAATAAAACACAATGCTAGAAAGATAACTTCTACAAATGTGTACAAGTGACATTAGGCAAGTCAGTTAAACAGAAAAAAATATGGGATGTTTCTAAAATATCCCTTCTGCAACTGGCAAACACAAAAGTGTTCTGTCCACATAGATAAACACACAAATCCTTTGCACACCTTGTCACCAATTTAAACAATTTTGCTTTGTAAGCTATTTTTTAAAAAATTCAGGGGGACATCTATTTGAGGGAACTGTACCTCTGAACCCACCTTCAACAAGAAAGACAGACCGGGGTGGGGGGAGAAGGAAGCAACTAGAAGTCAAATCTACAAAGTAACATTACCATGTCACAAAGATGGAGGTACTACCTAGCTACTTGGCAATTCTGATGTTTTAAAAGCAATTTTCTCTGAGCAATTGAGACTACAAGATTGATTTAATTAAAGGAGTAATGTGCAATGAAATACCTATTTTCAAGTTCATTTTTCAATGGAAGCTCTTAATGAGCTAAGAATATCCAGAGTAATAGTCAATATTCCCATTGCTATTCTCAACTGTTTACAAATTAGAAATCAAGAGTATCCATGTTGAAATGAAAAAAAGAAAAAAAAATCACACATAATGCAGATAACCAAGTATGTATGGCTCTTAAGAATGACAGTCACTATCCAAGAAAAATAGCGTTTGCTTATGTAGGAGCATTCTGTCCTAAGTGAATTTGGTACCAATATTCCTAGTTCTTGCTAACTTTTACAATCTTACTATACATTGCTTGAAAAGCAAATGATGATAAAACAAAAAAGTCACAGAGTACTTCATGCTGGGCATGTTGGCGCTATTTCAGTTTGTTGCATGTAAAACAAAAATAGCATAGGAAATATCCTTTGTAACCAAGAATTACTTCCATAAAAGTATTTTCCTACATAGATATATAGCATGCAGAGCAGCCAAAACTTTCAATAAATGCAAGTACATATTTTACTGCAATTTAAAGCGTGTTTCTAGCATATATCTGTACATGCAGCAGACATATATGCATTTACACCAACTATACTAGCTTATGCTTTATTTTTTAATAGAATCTTAACTGGGTTCTTTTAACATATTCTCGTTTAAGAAAACAGAAGTTGGGTTTGTGGCTCTGACAGTTCACAGCATTACAAAGGCTACTTAACTGTTTTCTTAACACAATATTTTGGGCTGGATCCAGCTTCTTCTCCATTGGAGGGAGAATTCCCTGAACTGACTTCAGCTCAGAATGCTCCCACTTCTGGAAAAGGAGTGGGCAGAGCTTATTCTACCTTCCGCTGCAGTTCCTAGTGCCACCTCTGCCACTGTCCTGGAAGGTCCCTCAACTTTCTGAAGCAGATGTGGGGGGGGGGGGGGGCGCACAGGGACTGAAGTTAACAAAGACTGCCTCCCCACCTTTCAACCAGCAGGATCCCTCTGCTGGATCAGAAGCTTCCCCTAGATGGAAGGAGCTCTTCCATCTGTGGAGGAAGTTTCTGAATCCAACCCTCTGCATTTGCTGTAAAGCTCGCATACTAGAAGAAATTCGTCTAGGACAGAATGTATATCCCAAGCCTATAAGAATCTGTTAGTACACCACGGCATGCATCGCAGGTTTCCAGAACACTTGATAAAAAGATTAGCTTCCAGTACTGTCAATATCTTGGATTTGACCTCCACACTAAAATACAGCTAAGGGCTCTTGACAGCTATGCAGTGCCATAGAAACTGGCAAGCTATGCAATTTGAATTCAATCTCACAGTTTCAAACAAAAGAAGCAGGCTATCGCAAGGTCATTCTTCTGACTCTGTGTTGCATATAACCTTTACGCTTTTAGATGTGAAGAGGTTATCTTGAGGATGAAAGGACATTTTTTCTGGGCGCAAATAACCCAGATATGCTAAAAGGATTTGGGGTACGCAGCATGTCCACTATGAAGCAACACTGCACTTTCATGACTGTTCCGGTGCAACCCTGCTTAATGTACGTTTCACACTCCTGGTGTCTTGGGGTTTTCACTTGTATGTTCTGCTACACACCTTCACTTCTCCACACTCATGCCCTGATGTTTTTCAAACACTAAATTCAATTTGTTGCTTATTTGTGCACTGTGCAAGCCTGTTCACACATTTCTCCAACTGTCTACTCATCTTAATTTGATCCACTGTTTGCCCAATTTTATCGGTAACTTCAACCATAAATCTTGCTCCTGTTTCCAAGTTCGTTTATATAGTTGCTAAATAGAAACTGACCCTGTGGCACTGCTCATCTGTCAATGGTTGCACGCCTAAGCATATCTGAGGAGGTCCTAGTTTTCAAGCAAATCAACAGAACTTACTTCCAGGTAAGAATTAAGAGCTAGTGGGTCACAGTTATCTAAAAGACTGTATCAGGATTTTCCACATCATGGTTTTAGCAACATTTCTGAACCATAATATTCTTTAAACTAGAAAAAGACCAGAAACATAGTGAAGGATAACTGAAATACCTGTATGTAATGTATTGGCAAACTCAGAGCCCTGAATGACTGAACAATATACTGCCTAGAAATCAAACATTTGACAAAGATGCATTATAGCTAATGTTAGGAAGCAGAACAACTGTTTCTACCCATCTCACAGACCTATGTGGACTTTAATATAACTAATCTGCCCCAGAACCTTTGTTCTAAAGAGCTCCTCCTGTTTACCAATAACCTGGGTAATAGTATTTTATTTACTTTTTGTTCCAAACATGCATGACTGAAGAATGGGTAGCAGCCTTCCTCAGCCTCCAGATGTTCTGAACTTCAGATGTTTTGAACTTCAGTTTCTATCAGCCCCAGCCAACATGGCCAATGGTCAGGAGTGCAGGAAGATTATCTGGATTATGGTCAATATTTTTTAGGTATAGCTTCATTGGTTTGCTCCTTCTCATTGTTTGTTGGCCATCAGCACAGCCACCCCAGTTCTGATTTTCTGCCTCTAACCAATTATGAATTCTGTAAGATACTGATATGGATAAAACGTTTCTCTACAGTACAAAATGCAAAAGCCTTTACTTTTAGTGGCCTCATGGCTCCACAGAACCTTGTCCAGCAGCTCTTCTCAATGTATTCCAGATGCCGCCCTCTCCTTTGAAGGGTTCTTAGCTTATCCTCAAGTTGTTGCAGTGTCCGCCTATCCCGATTTGGTAAAGGTCGTCCGTCTTTACACTAATGGGAGGAAAGTGTAGCAAAAAAGTGTGCAAAATCTTAAGTTTAGCATCATATTTTCCGTATTTTTAAGAACACAGTCAGTTTTCATTTAATATCAGAGTCATTTAAAGAAGAGTTCTACTCAGTGAACAACTTATTCTAGTAAATAAAGTTAAAGAGACACCAGTTTTCCAATCTAAGAGCAGCAGTCCAGTTATCAATGCTAAAAAAAAAATCTCAAAATCTTAGGGTCTCAACTAACTTTGGGCTTTAACTGCCACATCAAAAATGTACGTGTTTAGTGCTCTTCCATATTTGCATATGTAATAAAATGATCAACACTTGGAATACCAGTGATCATACAGAGAACTGTGCAGGAGTAGCAAGCAATTAATGGTTAGGATTAACTGCAACTGGGAAGATTTAGTTGGCCTATTTGTATCCCACTCAGATTTTATTACTATACATTTTTAAGATTTTCAAATACACTGTCCCTTGCCTAAAATCTCTAAACAATTATGGTAGGCAACAGAACTAAAGCTGTTAAAGTAATGTTTTAAACACCAAACCTTTGATGTAATCCTTTGTACGCTTTGCTCAACTTCCTCAATATCTTCAGTGTTTTCCAAGCGTTCATAACTAGCATTTCTTGTCCCCTTTATTAGGTTTAGCGGCAAAGCGGACATGCCATAAGCCTAGAGGAAAAATGCAACAATGCATTAATTGAACCTATCAATTCTAAATTATCGTTGTAAAATAATAAATCAGTACCTCGGATCCATGTATTGGATGCAGTGCAATAGAATGAAAATGGTACCAGACAAGGTAATAGAAGTCTTTGCACAAATCCCATCAGCCATGAAGATTACTGAGCGGCCCTTGGCTAGTCATTCCGCGCCCCCACCCCCATGACATTTCCTTTAATAGGGAACTTGGTGGCCCTGTGCAAACTGGTAAGTGAAACTAAGCCACCGACAAACACTGAATGCGGTAGGGCAGGGGGTGTAGAAGAAGAAGGATTCCCAAGTACAAAAAAAAATCATCACTTTTTTGAAAAACCACAAAAAGGGACACACACATCCGTGTGCATGAACAAAGCCCTAACAAAGAAAAAGGCTTGAATATTAGAAGGAGTGGCCTTTAGGCAAATTCTGGGACAGAGACTCAGTCGCTGATTTCCATTTTGAAAAACAGAAAGGCTGGCTGTAACTCAGATCTGCCTCTGGCCTTGCACAAAACATACAGGCTCCCAAGTTAGCAGAAATACAGAGAAACGCGACTGTCCTTATAGTAGCAAAGTCAGAGATTAATTTTAGGTAGTGCAGTAAATAAAAAAGTTAACCTAAGCTGAATTGTGTGTATTACATACTGGTTACTGCTGCCCTTTATGTTTTCAGAAATGGAAATCAGCCATGGCTTCTCTGTCTCAGAATGCATTGCAAGGTGTAATCTGATACTTGCAATGCCTAAACTGCAGACCTCATAGCCACAACATTTGACCTTATTTGGGTTTTTTTCTGTTTCTTTCCCCATTGCCTGCTTTTTATATCATCTATAATGAAGATTTATGGGGAACCTGAAAGCTTGCAGAGTTTTGCAGCATTCTGCTTGGTCCCAAAGGTATTGCCCAACTGTAGATTTTTGTCATGAACAACCATACTAGCATTTTAAAAAATATGATTACAGGATTATACAGACGATAAAATAATACACCTCCATGTACGCCAACCTGATACCCTTTCTCCAACGTAATGATACAAGTTTGACCATAGTGATATCTCTAGAAGCCACTTTATAATCCTAAGTATCTATATTAGGGCCAGTACTTTTAAACTTGTTCATAAATGACTTTGTGTTAGAGGTGAGCAGTGAGGTGGCCAAGCTTTCTGATGACACCACATTATTTAGGGTGCTTTAAACAAGAAGGAACAGTAAAGAACTCCAAAATGATTTGTTCAAACTTGAGAAAAAGGGCATTAAAAAGAGCAAATGCGGTTCAATGTAATTAAGATTAAAGTGATGTACACTAGGGCAAAACATCCTAACTTCATATATACACCGATGAGGTCTGATCTGGTGGTAACTGACCAGGAAATGGGTCTTGCGGTTGCAGACAGCTTAATAAAAACATCAACCCAGTGAGCAGCTGCTATGACAAAGGCAAATTCCATGCTGGGGATCATTAGGTTTCAAAAATAAAAATGCCATCATTCTAATGACTTCATACAAATCTATGATACAACCACACCTAGAAACTGGGTCAAAATACCTCAAAAAGGATACTGTAGAGCTAGAAAAGAGCAGCCAAAAGGGTAAAAGGGCTGAAGAAACACACCCCATCAGAAAAGGCTACAAACACTTGAGACTTTTTAGCTTAGAAAAAAAGCTATGGGGAGACATGATAGAGGTGTATAGAATTATGCAGGGTGTGGAGAAAGTGGATAGGGAAACATTTTTCTGCCTCCCTCATAACATTGGAACCCAGGATCATCTCATGAAGCTGATTGGTGGGAGATTCAGGACAGATAAAAAGAAGTACTTCTTCACACATCACATAATTAAACTCTAGAATTCAGTACCACAAGATGTGGTGATGGCCACCAATTTGGATGGCTTTAAAAGGAGGTTGGAGAAATTCCTGGAGGAGAAGGCTATCAGTGGCTACTAGTCCTGACGGCTATATATTACCTCCAGGGTAGGAGGCAGTATGCCTCTGAATATCAACTGCTGGAGAACATGGGTGCAAGGCTTTTACTGCATTCATGTTGTGCTTATGGGCTTCCCATAGATATCTGGTTAGCTACTGTGGAAACAAACTGCTGGACTAGAGAGGTCTTTGGTCCAATCCATTTAAAAGACAAAGTTTAATGTTTTCCTATTTTAGAATATGAAACCACTGTCTTTACCACAGAGAGCTCTATAAGCGTAACTGATGCTTCACTTTGAAAAATTACCAGACACGTAACAAATATCAAAGAACCTAATTCATAACAAGGCAGATTCTTAAAGAGGCCTAAGTGTCTATGTCCCTGGTTTCTACAGATGCAAAATCTGGGTATTGTTCCTGCTGCAAATTAGGTCTTCTGTCAACCACTTATGAGAGACGAACCCAAGTGAGTTGTGCTATGTGAGATCAGTATATGATCAAAAGAAGCAGAAGCAATTTCAACTACATCTTCCCATTCCTTATCCTGTGCCTTATACTGCTTTCATGAATAGCTATTTGTGTAAGGATGTCTTTCAGCTAGAGTTCTTTTGAATACAACATTTTACTAGAAGGAATCTTTTTCATTAGCCCACAACATTGTTGGCAGACTCTTTGAGGGCCAGCAAGCAGGAATATGAAAAATTCACCTGTACCTATAAACTAAAGGTGTCAACACAGAACATGTGCCCTATCTGGATGTGTCACTGCATACCTTCAGCAATATAGAGTCTATCTTGTCAATATAGAAGAAAAATAGTGTTTCACAAAAACAAAAGGCAACCTGATGACCAAGACAAAAACTTGGAAGTCAGGGAATTAAGTCAGCAATTCATGTAATAAAGCCAAATGGCATGTAATCACTCTAACTGATAAAAGGTTACCATGACTAGTAAACCAGAATGTCAGTTACTTAAAAGTAGAGCTGTGTGCATTCCACAATTCTAGAGAAATGCATAATGTGACAATGGATGCAGAAGTCAGATTCTTGAAAATTCAAGCCTTATTTAAAAAAGATAAGAAAATGGGGGGGGGGGGGATACCATATCCCCCTGTCCAAAGAGATATGCTTCCAAGTAGCCTCCTGCAATCTCAGAAGCCAAACAGTTTCCTCTGGGAAGGGATGGGGCTTCAGAGCCCTGCACAGCTACTACCTTGTCACCCGAAATCAAACATTGCAGGCAGGGTGGAGTACTCCTGTCATTGTTACAGGCAACCAGCTTGTAACCCTCTTTTTTGGGGGGGATACTCCATTCTGTTCCCCTCTGAACAGATTCAATTCTATGGTGACTGAGCATGCTCGGTCCTCATCTGGCTGTTTTGAGGGGGAACACAGGAAGCTGCCTTAATCCACGTCAGACCATTGGTCCATCTAGCCCAGTATTGTCAATACCGACTGGTAGCAATTTTCCTGAGTTTCAGGCAGAAGTCTTTCCAACCCTACCTGGAGATGCCAGGGAACAAACCTGGGACCTTCTGCATGCAAATCATGTGATCTACCACTGAGCTATAGTCCCTCTTTGCTTCTGTTTTGCTCTCTAAAGGTTGTGTACTTCTGCAAACTTTGGTGTTCCCCTGAGCAAGCCAATATATCCCTCATGTTTCTTAGTGGTCCTGTTACAATTTGTTAATCACCACCTGAGTTCTCCATTAGAGAGAATGACGATGCCTTTGCTGTTACAAGCATGTGTGGTCTATGTCAAATGAAGAAAGATCTGACAAAAACAGCCCAAGGTAGCTTAGGCTATTTCCTTGACAATTACTTTATATGGAGCTCTGTCTTTGAAGAGGTTTGGAAACTACAACAGGTTCAGTACGTGGATACTAGACTACTGGGAGAAAAACAGGGGAAAATGGGGGGGGGGGGGTTCTCCCCAGGACTGTTTTTGTTTTTTTCCAAAAACAAAAATCTAAACAACTTTGGATTATAAAATATTTTCTTTTAGGATGGTGAATAAAATATTCAAGACAAGGTGTTTATATATTGTTACTTAGCCTTTACTCCCCTCACCAAATCATTTCTAAAAACTATGTAATAACATGACTTTTATAGAAAGCTTAGAGATGTAAAATTTCTGGAAATAATGAAGCCATGGGGGTGGGGGGCTAATTTTTAAACCCTTTCTGCAAGATTCTCAGCATAGTTATTTATTCCATTCCTTATTAAAAGTATTGATATAATGTATATTTTACTCAGAGGCATTTAGGTATGCTCTAAGTTATGCTCAGTTTTCCAACATTTGAGTAGAGTCACCATATCATAATATGGAAGAAAATGTGCATTCTTGACAGCTTCGGTTTTGTTCTATGAAGTCCTGTGTTTCTGGGCTTGTTCTGGTTAGATGCTGTAGCAGTCGATTAATGAAGTTCTAATTTAAAACCCACATGTGAAAACGCTGTAGGTTATCCCACCACTTCCACCAGATGTGAAGGAACGCACTTACATTTATTTTGTTTTTTACATTAATTCTGAGGCTTGGGTCTATAGAACTCACTGTGACAGTTTCAATAAAGTTCTCAATTAGACCTCGCCACAAGGGAATGCTGTGTCAGCTATAATACTTTTTAACTTCTGCTACTAGAATAAACCCTCTCTGCCTAAAAGAAACTCAGTAGCCTGGATCCTATGGCATAAGCATGGAATTGATACCACCGCTAGAGACAACCTTTCATAATGAACAACAACAAAAAATAAGGTGTTCATTAATGGAAATTATTTACACAAAGGAATCAAATGTCACTCTTCACATAACAGGTTGAGATTGCTTAAAGGTTCTTAAATTAAATAAGGTTGCTTACCATTCCTAAACTCAGTCCTTCCCAGTTAAATAAAAGTTCAGCTGCTTTTCCTTCAGCCCAGATTTCCCTAAACTCCACCTCAAGAACAAGTTTAGGAATTTCCCTAAACTTCCTTACAAACAGGCACCGATGTTGCACCCCAATCCTCTCCTGCCTCCAGTTCTTCCTGCTTCTTCTGGCTTGGATGATTCAGGGACTACTCTGGTGAAACATAAAATAGGAACCCAAAATGTGTTATGCATAACTTGCTTTGCTCATAAAAGCATTAAGTTTGATATGTTAAATTTAAAAGTATAGTTTATTCAGACAGTAATTGCAAATTTACTAACTGAATTTACTTTTTAAAGTTTTTATTTTAATAATAACTTTGAGCAAAACAAGTTATAAATAATACAATTTTTGTTCCTAAAGTGCCTCCCCTAACCTGGTGCCCTCCATATGCTTTGGACTACAACACCTGGCATTCTTGACCATTGGCCATGCTGGCTGGGGCTGATGGGAGCTGAAATCCAAAATATCTGGAGAGCACCAGGTAGGGGAAGGCTGTCCTAAAACAATGACTTTAGAGAGCTAAAAACATAAGTATTGATCATTTTTCAATTTCCCCCCTCACCAAATGTTCATTTTTTTCCTGGGGATAAAACATTTTTCTTCCACGGCTTCAAAATTTCCAGAAATTTTACTTCCTAAGACTGACTGTACATGTAGGACTTTACATCCTGGGACTGGCTGCAAACAGCAAATCACATCCGTGCTACGAGTAAGTATCCAGGCACCAGTACTGGTTTAACCTTTAAAGCACTAAACAGCTTGAGATCTGGGTAGAGAGCGGCCTTCTTTCACATGAATCTGTTCACCAGCTAAGAACTGCTTCAGAGGCTCTGTTTTGGGTACCCCCTCTCACCTACTGGGGTGAAGCCTGTGGCAAGCAGAGAGCGGGCCAAACAACGGAACTCACTTCCCTTGACACAAGTACCTGGAGATTTCGTTACTGTTTTTTAGGCACCATATGAAGACCATTATGTTCTCATATACCTTCAATAGCTTTTAATGACAGATTCAACTGTCTTGATTGTTTTGATGTTTGACGGGTTTTACCAGCCATTTTTAATTGGCTCCTCCAGCTGCTCTCTCGCATTTTTCTAACTGCTGCTTTTATGGTTTTTCACTTTGCTTTTATTGCAAGCTGCCTTGAGACCTTGGTGCTAATGTGGGATAAAAATCCTAGAAATTAATATACATAATACAAAAGGGGTTAGACACATTTCCCCCCTTTGCTCAAAACAAAAATTCTTTGGTCCCTCACACACTTGCTCAATATGCTGACATTAGTCAGTGAATTACAGCTATATCTCATGACACCATTAATTGACTCAAATTAGTTTCGAAGACTAGTGAATTGGCAAAGAGTTCAAAGCAATAATCCAAAGCTCCTTTAATATCCAAGGTTAAGCTTGCCAAAACTGCATTTTTTCTTTGAACATCAGTTCTCCAAGCCTCATGCCACTACACAAACAGTTGTGAAATGCAAGTTCCAAACAAAACCTTGCAAAAGAGATCTGGCCAGGCCTGTTGAGCCTCACTGCGTTTCTCCGTGAAATGTATGTTCTAGGACTATGCTCTGCATGGAAAATTTGTTGTCATGGGCAAATCGTCTTTAAGGAAATCAGTAATGGTATTCAGGTTTTCCTAAAAGAGCCTCAGGGCTCCCTAGAATTTATTATATTCATACCTCACCTTTCAGCTGATTAGGTCTCAAAAAAGCTTACAACAATTGAAGATATAAGGGATACATGTGTATATAGCAGTTGATGACAGATCATATTACAGGGTCTTTCCTACAGAGGGGAGGGAAAAGGAGCTAAAGTAGATTCGACTACCAGCCAAGAGTAAAGCAGTCAATCAGACTGTATTGAGTACTGGAACCAATCTAGACCCAGAGAATTAGCAACAATGGATATTGTGACAAGTAGTAAAATAGACTGAATTAACATTTAAGCTGTAAGATGTATTTGCATTTTCTGTGCTAATATTGTTGTGTCTATTGTGTTTTGCTTCTGTTATTTGTTTTTTAAGCAGTAAATAATGCCAACTGACAGAAACAGAGCTTCCATCAACCTAACTTCTACCTCGGGGAAGCTGGCCTGCAAACTTAGCTTGAAAACTTCTGACTTAGAGCATGATAAATAATGTTTGGTATGTTAACAGCTACCACTTAATTTTGATTAAAGGGGCCATGTTTAAGCTTTTTGCTCTACTACTTGTAAATGCCATAACAATTAAGTACCAATAGCTCCAAATAATGCATTTTTCCAAAAATGGGGTAGTCAATCAAAGTGACACTTGTTAATTAAACCTATGATTCCAAGTACAGTTACTTCTTAGCTGCAAATGTTGTGTTTTAAAATGAATGTGGATCATTTGTTAATATTGATAATGCATAACATACCATTTTAAATTTTAAAAAGTGCTAAGCCTAAGTCAAAAGGCTCTAAGATGCAATACCTTGCCTGCAGTATATTTGCTTGCCTGCTCCTGCCCCCTAGTGAAATCACACACAATACACAAGTAATACAGATGGGGGGAAGTTGTGACTCTGATTTTATTCACATTTAATTTATGCCAGCTGTTTAAATGTGCTGGCAGTTTCTATTTAGGAATAGTCTCAGCGATGTTATTCTAGTTACTAGTTACTCCAGCTACTAGTTCCTCTAGTAGGAAAATGATTCCATTTCTGAATATCTATAGATTATACTTCATGAAGATGATAATCAAGCAGTTCATAATTTCCACATCTTGAAATTTGTCAATGCTAACTTTCTAACAGAATGACAGAGCAAAATGAAGATATCTTGTTTCTTCTACTATGTAACTTATGCGGATAAATGCATTCAGCTTTTCCATCAATAGTTTGTGCATAGAAAATAAAGACGTTAGAGGCTACTTATGTTTCATTTTCTTTTTGAAGAAAAAGCAAAGAGATTTGTGCCATCTTAAATACTAACAAATCTATTATGGCATAAGCTTCCATGGACTTCAGTCCATTTCATCAGATACACGATGCAAATATATACATACACATAGTGAGGGTCTTTAAACCAACATCCCCCATGAAGATTGGCTAGAAGCCATCATAAATATTGTCACCAATGATGCTACTGCATATCCATCCACCATACTCTGCTACTTTGTACTTACCCACAATTATTTGAGCTCCGAGAAAACATATGTTTAGATCAATGGCACTACCATGGGTACTTGCACAGCCACACAGTATGCTAACATGTCCTTCATAGTTGACTTAGAACAACACTTTCTCAGCTCTTGCCTGCAAAAGTTCCTTCCCTCACCGAGATACACTGATGACATTTTTATTATTTTGGACTTATGGACAGGAAGCCCGGAAGAATTTCCATCAGGACTTCAATAAAACTTTCACCCCACCAATCCACACAAAAGGATCACTTTCTGGACACTACTGAGCAGCTACATAATGGACATATAAGAAGCATCTCGTATCAGAAACCTGCTAATCTAGGCTGACCATATGAAAAGGAGGACAGGGCTCCTGTAACTTTAACAGTTGTAGAGAAAAGGGAATGTCAGCCAGTATCATTTGTATGCAATTAGTTCCTGGTGATATTCCCTCTTCATCACAACAGTTAAAGTTGCAGGCACTATACTAGAGTGACCATATACAAAAGAAGCCAGGGTCTCTGCAACTTTAACTGTTATGATGAAGAGGGAATTTCACCAGGAACTAATTGAATACAAATGACACTGGCTGAAATTCCCTTTTCTCTACAACTGTTAAAGTTACAGGAGCCCTGTCCTCCTTTTCATATGGTCAGCCTAGCTAATCACTATACATACAGGCATGCTTCCAGCTGTCACCCAGAATATACCATAAAATCCATTGCCTACAACCAAGCCCTAAGATACAACTGTATTCTGTTCAGATTTGGACAGAGACTCACAACTTAAGGATTTAAAACGGGAATTTTTAAGACTACAATAATGAAACTGAAAACACAGATGAACAGGACCAGACTGGTATCTAAGAATAAACTACTCCAAGAAAGAGAAAACCAACCATTGCCTGTTTTCACCACCAATTCCCAGTTAAAACCACTCAAATGTATCAATGATACATTCCATGGCATATGATGGGGCGGTTTAGGGTTTTTTTTAATTGGGTCCTGGTAGTATATAATTTTTAACTTATTTTCAAACTGCTTTATGTTTTTGAATTTTATATTATATTTTATTGTATTTTGAACCACCCAGAGTGCTTTAGCTACTGGATGGTATAGAATTAATTAATTAATTAATGATCTACAGCTTATCTTAGGCAATAACTCTTCACTCCCACAACCCTTGGGTGGTACACCTGCATTTCCTTAGAGAGAGCTGCCAAACTTAAGATGGATATTCACCTGTAGCAGAACACCTAAAAGAGATACAGACAGAGGAACCAGACCACACGGCAGTCTCAGGTACCAACTCCCCATGAGTACTCAGGCAACACTATTACAGGACTTAATAATATCATGTACACTGTTCACCATCCAGTGTGATATAAGTCATCATTTGCCAGCAATATACCACTATACTCTATTTAGGACAAAAAAAGAATAAAAAAGAATAAATGGACACATATCGGACATCAGAACTGGCAATATTCAAAAACTAGTGGGAAAACACTTCAACCTCCCAGAACACTATCATTGACCTTAAAATCATATATATGTGTTCATCAGCTCATCACTGCAAGGATGTCTGTTATCACACGCAGGGGAGATACCATGATCATGAAGGTGGTTTTCCTAGGACAAGGCTCATCCATTGTACTCTGAGTGTGCTGACCCCTACAATTTCCCCAAATGTGGAAATCTCAACTGCATCATCTGTGGTAAAATGGCCAATTATAACTTATACTGCCTGCATTTCAATTCTCTCCAACCTCACTGTATACAATTCATCCCCTGGCCCAACTGTGCATACATACCCATGCCAATTACAGGATAGCACTTCAAGCATTGCATAAAGCAAGCCATATATGGAAAAAACGTATGCAGTAATAAATTTGTCTTTAAGGTGCCACAAAATGTTGTTGTTTTTGTTTCAACAGGCTAAAAAGGCATAAAGCACATTTAAATTCTGATTTTGTACATTCAAATCCCCAATTTTTTTATCTAATGACGGAAAAATATAAATTAGATTTTAAAAATTGGGGATTTGAATGTACAAAATCAGAATTTGAATGTGCTTTATGTATAAATGATGACAAGGTTATTTCAAAGATGTATAAACTTCTGTTAAAGTACGAGACTGAGGATGAACAGGTAAAATATTGTATGATAAAATGGGCCCAAAATTTTGGATATAATATTAATATGGTTCAATGGGAGAACATGGGGGTGAGGGGCTTGAAATTTACATTATGTGCCAGACTGAAAGAAAAAAATTATAAAATGATGTACAGATGGTATATATCCCCATCAAAATTGGCAAAAATGTATAAAGGGACAGCGGGAAAGTGCTGGAAATGTGAAGAACAAGAAGAACCTTCTTTCACTTATGGTGGACTTGTAAAAAAGCAAAATCCATTTGGATACAAATGCATAAAGTAATTCAAGATGTATTAGAGATCAAAATACAATTGCGTCCAGAGTACTTTCTGTTGGGGCTAAATAATAGAGGAGCAGCTAAATCAAAGCCATGGAACTTTGTTTTTGTACATGATAACAGCAGCAAGATTAATATATGCTCAGAATTGGAAGAGTAAGAAGGTACCAACAAAGGAGGACTGGTTACTGAAGATGATAGAGCTTGCGGAAATGGCAAAACTCACTGTGATAATAAAGGACAAAACAACAATGATTGACTTTTTAAAAGAAAGAGAAGGGAATGAGTTATTTGCATGTGGATTCAGCGATTAACATGGGAGTAAAACAATGGATTAGAGGGGAAGGAGGGGGAATCCATCCACTAAATTTTTATTTTTATGATAAGGCGTAAAAAAAAACTTATATATTTTTTGTATGTCGGAGAAATTTGGAAGTCCATTTTAATGTTAGATGTTGTAATGTTTGTGTTTGTAATGTTTGAGTTTTATCTATGTTTTTAAATAATAAAAACTTTAAACTGCAAAAAATAGTCTAAAAAGGCTACCCCTCTGGAATTTTTTTTTATAAGGAACTACCCTGGACTGCTGTCCAACATCTCTATTGTACAACTTTCCCTTGAGTTTCCCATCTTGTTTATTTAAAGAGAATGAGTAACAGATTGCCATCCAGCATGTGATTCTGTTCATACACACATTGCTCGTCACTACATCTTAACAAAGGATATTTTCTCAAAACAAGTTGAGATTCATTCAACAAAAGAAAGTAGTCTATCTTCATTGCCTTTTCTCCCAGCTCTTCCACTTTCCTTCTCCTTGTATTTATTTAAACTCTAAGTCTGCATGGAGAGCTCTCATTGTTACTCTTGTAGCATTTTAAAGTGATTAAGCAACAACAATTATTAACTTAAGCAAATGTGTGCTGCTGGTAAGTGCAGTTCTGGACAAGCACTGTAGCATTCATATGCTAGACACTGGGCAAAACATTACATAAATGTAGCAGTAGTAAAATATCCTGCTATTTTCTACTTTACACTATCCTTGTTTCTCATGTGGCAGCAACAGCCACTTGAAGTAGGAAAGCTATCAGGTACTAGAATGAATGGAAATAATCCACCTGGAATTTGAATACAGACAGAGAGAGTTATGCATCTATACAGAAGAAATAATATAATCAAAAAGTTTAGAGTCCACAGATTGAGGAACTCAGTTGAAACAGCAGTTGTGCGTTACAGAAATCATACTGGCTTACAAGCAGTATCATCCTTTACTTGGAAGACACAAGATTCAATTACAGTATGATTAGATGTCCATTCTGCCTATAATATTTCAGCAGCCCTCTGAGAAGGAGCATCAATTCAAAGCAGCCTGCTTAGCAATTTGGGCATTCCCAGAGCTATATGGAAGGCATTTGTACTCGGCAAAATTTCATTGGTTCAAAGGAGAACTACACAATATTTTCTCCATGTAATCTGACATCTCATGGTCATTAGTAGAACTGTGCTGTAACTAGTCTAATAATTTTGAACTCTGCTGACGTCAAATGATGTGGTTTGTAGAAGGCTTTGAAATACATAAAAACCCTGAAATCTTAATGGCTTTGTGGGCAAGTTGCAATGAAGATGTGCAACACTTGCAAAGAAGCTGCAGCCTACATGCTCAAATGCACTGTTTCATACTTTTGCATGTTTGTATCGAAGTCAGAGCAAGTGAAATACAATGACACTTGCATAGAGATGTAACCATGACAGTAACACTCATTAGATGTTTTGGGAAAATTACAGAGCCAATTATACTCATCATGGAAGGGCATACTAAATGAGAAAAGAAAGAAAAACTCAGCTTAATCTGCCTGTCATAGCAAAAGTGACACTAGTTTACCTTGACTTCAAATAGCAACGCAGAAAAGCTGTCATCAGCTCTATTTTTTTTACCCAAAGCTATATCAAATCATTTAAATGCAAGATATACTAAACAAGGCTACTTCTGTGAACCAGCTTCTAACAAGACACCCCAGCTCTAATGTAGTAGGTTTGTGGAGCTTTTGAGGATCCATGTTAAGTTTAGCTTATCCTCCCCCTTCTCCTCCTAAATTTAAGGAAAATATATTCTACAATTGTACATGTGAATGGAGCCATAGGAGCCATTTCCCAAGCCACTGGGGAACGTATGCCTTAAACAATCACATGGGTGGGGCTAACTGAATGGATCTTTCCTATGTGCTCAGCTGATGAATATATGAAGTAAACCTTAGCATCTAAAAAGTCCAGTATACGTATTTAGGTGCTTCACATATGTAAGAAGTGCCATGCTGGAGCAGACCACGGGTCCATCTAGTCCAGCACTCTGTTCACACAGTGGCCAACCAACTGTTGACCAGGGACCAACAAAGCAGGACATGGTGCTTTGTATTGTAAGCATTATTTCATAATACTTACAAGAATCCTATCAAGGTAGCCCAATATGCTTATTCCTATAATGCAGAAAAGGGGTGGAGACTGCAACACAATCACCACTTTCTGACTGGCTTCCTTTATCAGGCAACGCACACAGAACACTAAATGCTCATGGCCAAAGAGGCTAATAAAGTTCTCTGAATTGCTTTTCACTTGAGGAAGGAACAGTTATCGTTGTTAACTGTGTGCGCAGGAATTAAAAGATTATTTTAATGAAAACAGACTATCTATAGTGAAGTCTTTTAATGAGGAAAGCACTTGGGCCAAGTTGCTGAGAAGTTCAATATTCAGGATAGAAAGATCTATAACAGTAATCCCACTTCATACCCTTAGCTCTGACACATTGACTTAGAGATGGCATCAAACTTCTGCTGACTAGAGTGTTGAGTCAGGAAGACACACGAGATCTGCACAATTCATTTTAAAACCCGTCTCTCTGCCAGGATACTAACTTTTTAGAAACTGCAATAGTAGTTTACTACTATTTCTAGGCAACTAACCAAAAATGTTCAAATCTTGAACTCTGCAAATGTTTAGACAAATTTAGATTACAGTGTCAACTAAAATTTTAAAAGCACAAATACGATATTTAACAAGTTAAAATTTCCATTAAATTCTTATTAAAATTAGGTTTATTAGTATGATGGCCATGAACAATCCCAGGCCCTAATGTGCATTGTTAGTCTCCAGACAATGACATTAAAAAAAATTTGGCCACAATTCATAATTTCTTGAAAAGTGTTTTGAACAGTTTTTAAAAGAAGTATTTAGCTTGCCAAAAGGATACCAGAACCTAGTTATGGGATGGACAACATGTGGCTCTCTAGATTATGACTGACTCCAACTCTGGTGAAGCCCAACCAGCATGGCCAGTGGTCAGGGATAGTGGAACTGGAGTCAAACATTTAGAGAGCCACAGGTTTCTCACCCCTGTTCTATACTAAAACATAACGCATATTGTCCTATTTATGGAACATCTAACACATGATACACAGAACAATTCTATGCATGTCTATTCAGAAACATGTCTTCCTGAGTTCAATGGGACTTACATGCAGGTAAGTGCATATACAATTGCAGCTTAAGTCACAACTGTTTTCCCTTAATACCACTGAGAGCACTGGCTTTCAGCATGAATTAAGATGTTGTAAGACTGCAGACAGTGAAACCTGAAGCAAACCTTAGAATGGACATAAACAAGAGGTTGGATGCTTACTGTGTAGGTAATAGCTGCAACCATTCCAATAAGGGTCAAAGAACTTATGGAGAAGGATATGGCAGCCAAACCATCTGTAAGACAAAAGATGGAAATGCTTTGCTGAAATGCATGTTTAGGAACACTATATCAAACTTTCATATTTTGCTTTGGTCATCTTTCGGGGAAGAAACATCTTAAATTAATATAACACACATAGATCAAAGTAAAAACTATTACGTTAGTTACAAATCAATTATCCTAGATACTGAAGGGATACATACAATGGCTCTGTTCAGCAGACACCTTAAACCATGGCTTTAACCACAGTGAATAAGGCTTTTTACCTATTCACTATGGTTAAAGCCGTGGTTTAAGGTGTTTTCTGAACAGGGCCAATGTAAATGTGTCACCATTGCCTGCCTTAATAGGGGAATCAAAAGAGTACTTAATCATGACCTTAAGACAGGGGTGGGGAACCTGTAGTCCTCTAGATGTTGGATGACTATTCCCATCATTGCAGGCCTTTGATAATACTGGCTGGGGCTGATGGAAGCAGGAGTCCAACAACGTCTAGAGGATCACAGATTCCACTCCTTTCAGTTCAAAGTTTAAAGCAATGTCAGCACCAATTTTCAACAGAGTGTTTTTGGGTTAAGATGATCAACTGACCAATATTTGATGCTCCAGCCTATCTTTTTTGCTTTTTATGCCACAAGTACTTGTAACTAGATCCTTCCTTGTGATACTGGACTCCTGTGTTAGACCATTCAAAAATATCTCAATTGGTTCTCCTTCTGTTGTACACTGCTTTCTGGAGGCCATGTCCTAAAAGCTAGCATATAAATATTTTAAATAACTCAATAAATCTAGCCTGAGACTACAGGACTGACATACCCTATTTCTTCGATTCTAAGATGCATTTTTCCCCCATATACAGTCTCTAAAAACGGGATGCGTCTTAGAATCGATGGCGATTTCCCCACACTTAGAATCAAAGCTTTTTTTTCTGTTGGTGGTACTGAAATTAAGGTGCGTCTTACAATCGATGGTGTCTTAGAATCGAAGAAATACATTATGTAGAAGAGCAACTTGTAAAACAAAGCTTAGAAGACCAACTTGTAAAACAAAGCTCTGTGCCACTCAAATGTTTTATCCAGAATTGTTTATTTGCATTTGTTGCCTGCATTACTCAAAGGAGTCAGAATCAACTGGAGTAAACACAAATGATCCCTGTCTGCAAAGGAATAAGGAATAACTTTTTAATTCAAAGGTAACATGAGAAGCCACATTCCTTCTCTTTCTCTCATAATTTTGTCCTTATCTCTAAGCAATATTGCTCTCCCTGATTTCAGATGAGCTGAAACCATCTTTAACCCAACATTTTCAAAGCCCCTTAAATCCTCCACTGAAGGTCACAATCACTGTTGCCATCTCTACATGCCCCCAGTGGAAGATCAATGGCAATTAGAATAAAGAAATACAAAATTATTCATGCATTTGATTCATGATACAATTTATAGGAGAAATAATATCTTACGGCTGCTTCCAAGTTCTTCAAACAAAAGTTTCACTTTCTCCCATTCAGTTGAATTTTTCTTGTTTGGAATATCCAATGGGACAAAGGCTCTGTAATGCGGAGGGGGAGAAGTTTTATCCTCTGAAAGTTACCTTCCAAAACATACCAGATAAAGTTTTATGAATGTCCTTATAATCTTGGGCTGGTGATGGATTGAAGTCCAATTACAATGGAAAATCCAAGAGATCTGAACCAAGTTCAAAAGCAATTCATTTTGTTTCAGGGAGAAATTTCTCTGTTCCAAATATATAAGATTTTTAAAACTTGATTCCATAATATCTTGTGATTTGTCACATGACTTGTGACAAATCAAAGGCTTATGGAAATCCAGCTAAATACAAAGAATGTGAATAATTTACTAGTGCTATACAGTCTTGGACAAGTTGAACGTTAATACATTTTATGGCAAATTCAAGAAAATGTAAAAAAGCAAAAATGTTAAATTAAAGCTTATAGCAATTTCATTTGGGGGACCCTCCAGAGCAGATTTGGAAGGCATGTAGGGATGGGGGGGGGGGGAGAACAAGGGGAAGTTTAAGTATTTCCATATGACACAAAATCTATAGGTGTGTGCCCTAAATTATTCTAGAGAGCTACCAGAGAGAAAATTCAAGCAATGTACTAACAGAACACATATTATAAGTGTGAAGATATAATACCAAGTTTTAGAACAGTAATCCCCAATGCTTTCATTGGACTTTACTCCAAGATAAGTATGTATAGGATTGCAGGCTATTAAGAAGAGCAGATGAAGCTTAAAACATCGGTATCTGATCCCTCCTGTTAAAATTGCAGAGTTAGGTATTTCAAGATTAGTGGTCCCACTAACAAGAAATAAATAGGATTGGCTTTTAAAAATTTAATGTCTTGATGCTATCTATATGAATATATAGTCAAATGTATTCCCTAAAGAGTTAAAAATAGATAGCAGTATCTAATCCTGACTGTCAGCTGGCAAAATGGTCCCCCCCTCGCAGCCCCTGTGCACCCCCAGCAGGTTGGGGACCCTTCAGAGCAGATTTGGAAGGCATTTGGGGGCTGCAGAGGGGGAGGAGAGCAAGGGGAAGACCGCTCACACAGCACTGGATTTAAACCAGATAAATGCCAGGCCCCAAAAATCCTGGTCAATAATGTAGTACTCTCCATCATTAGAATAATGGAACTTATGTTGGAATTGTTTAGTAGAAATCATCAGTCAAACAATTCCCACCCCACAAAGGAAGTCTTTTGAGCCAAATAATGTTCCAAAATTAAAATATGCACAGAGATATACTGGGCTAAAATGAGATATTATGTTAAAGAAGCTGGCCTGTATCTGAATGGTGTGAGCTGCCATATATGGACTATTTATATGAATGTATACATTTGAAATAGAAGTTAACTTTTTTTTCCTTTTTTATTAGTGGTGTTAATGGTATTGTGAATGGTTACTGTTAATGATTTTTTTACTTTGGTTTTTTTGTTTTCTTTCCACCCTTTTTCTGTAATAATTTGCACACAACATTGATTTAAAAATATATTAACAAAATGTTTGAGCTGCCAATCTGTCCAAGCAATAACTGTATCACCACTACCCACACACATTACAAATAATGTGCTAGAGTTGCTTTTGTTAGAAAAGGGAGCCTTACTTTGTTAAGCACACTTCAATTCAAGTAGACACACAGCAGTACCAGTATGAGGATAGTTTAGCTGAACTAGTTTTTAAAGCAAACCTGTAACATTTGAAAGGTAGTCCATACAGCATAATATCTAATGCAGCAGAAGCAGTACCTTATCCAGTGAGAGACAATAGCACCAATAGCCCTGTCCAGAGAGGAGTAGGCTGCTGTGCTGCAGACATTTTGAGAAGCAACAATGATATTAACAGCATCAGCACATTTAGCCACACACATTTATTTTGGGTCAGATATTATTTCAAATTTGAAAGCTTCTTGCTAACAGAAGTCCTGCGGAAAATAACTAATGAATCTCAAACTAACCAAAAGCAGTGTATTTTAGAAATGATCAATACAAATTATTATGTTATGAAGAATAATCTACCAAATTTTCCGGTAAAAAAACCCTTTGTATTAATACAGTAGTCAACTTTCCAAGAAGACTCATCTCTAAGCCTCCTCTATCTAGAAAGCAAAATGACAACAGAAAGTTCAGGTTTTCAACTCTTGGATGTCTATAAGGTACCTTCTAATCACTGTAAAAAACATGCTTTTTGCATCATAAAACTATTGTAGAACTCCAATTTAATCAAAAATACTTTTTATCAGGCAACTTCAACACCAAAGTAGCACTACAGCTATCAAGCAAATGCATTCCACAATGCACAACATCACTAACACAGTAACTCTGGACCGTCAAATTCATCCAAATATTAACTTTTCAGCCTAAACTGCCAAAGCCTCCAATGAATACAGAGATCAAGCTAGTGAGAAATATTAAGCTACAGTTTAAACCTAAGTACATAATATTACACAAGAGAAAACTGAAGTCTGTGTAGGGACTATATACAGAGATTAATTTGAACAAAGGACTTCAGCATTTTACAGTAATCTTTCAGGTGTCATACACAAGTCATGGTTTTAGAATCAACAGGGACTATATGCATATGTGACAGATTTGAATCCGAAAGGTGGAAGATTGCGGCTCCTGCCTATAATCTCGAAGTCTCAATTTTCTTATTAAAAAAAAAATCCAATTTATCACAAGGTAGATAGTTTAAAAAAACATTCACAACTTCGTAAAATATACAAAAAAATCATTGCGATACTTCATACTGCCATACGTTTAGACTGAATAGGTAAGAAATGGTTCTACTAAACGTGCAACTCAAATGATCAAGGGGCTGGAGCAACTCCCCTATGAGGGAAGGTTACCACAGCTGGGATTGTTTAGGGTGGAGAAAAGGTGAGTAAGGTGGGACATGACAGAGGCGTACAAAATTATACATGGTGTGGAGAAAGTGGATAATACATTTTTCTCCCTCTCTCATAATACTAGAACCCGGGGTCATCCCGTGAAGCTGATTAGCGGAAGATTCAGGACAGATAAAAGGAACAGCAGGTGTGGTGTAGTGGTTACAGTGCTGGATTGGGAGTCAGGAAATCCGGATTCTAGTCCCCACTTGGTCATGGAATCTCACTGGGTGACTTTGGGCCAGTCACAGACTCTCAGCCCAGCCTACCTACCTCACAGGGTTGTGGTTGTGAGGGTAACATGGAGAGGAGCATTATGTATGCTGCCTTGACATCCTTGGAGGGGAAAAAAGCGGGATATACATGTAATAAATGAAGTAAGTACTTCTTCACACAGTGTATAATCAAACTATGGAATTTGCTACCACAAGACATAGTGATGGCCATCAATTTGGAAGGCTTTAAAAGGGATTTAAGACAAATTCATGGAAGATAAGGCTATCAATGGCTACTAGTCCTGAAGGCTATGTGCTACCTCCAGTATCAAAGGCAGTATGCCTTAGTACCCAGCTGCTGGGGAACATGGGCAGGAGGGTGCTGTTGCACTCGTGACCTGCTTGTGGATTCCTGGTCAACAGTTAGTTGCCACTGTGTGAACAGAATGCGGGACTAGATGGAACCTTGGTCTGATCCACCATGGCTCTTGTGTTCTTACTCTACATTGTAATCCTGGGGTCTGCAATGTGGTGCCCCTAGGCACCACTGTGGCTCAAGGCACCTCCCTTGGAATCCACTAAGCTCCTTGCCCCTTAAGATTTTTATTTATTTAGTTGTAATTTTAAAATTAACTGGGAGGCTGATATGCTGCAAAGCGAAGCACCAGTCTCCACCACCTTTATTTCCAAGAATGCCTCCAGACACCATGTGGCATTTTTGGCCAAGTTACTTGCTTCTAAGTCTCAGTAATTTGTCCAGAAAACTGTGGAGTCAAAATAATGATTTTGTTTTTTGGAGCTCAGACTCAGGGCCAGTGTCAAGGGTAGGCAGGACAAGGCAGAGGTGGAGTTTGAGCAGTGCTGACTCCAGGTTTTTGAGGACCTTTAGGCCCCCTTCTTCAGTGGCTCGGTTCAGACAACATCATAACCCACAGCCAAGGGATGAGTGTAGGTTCGTTCATAGTTAACGAACTATGGTTTGTTAGTGCAGCTGGGTTCAGACAACACAATAAAGACAAGTGAGTCTTGCCAATCCCCTTTACCTACGGCAGCCCTCTGTGCCATATCCTATTCTGTTCTGGAGAGTTCCCCCAACCCTCAGAAGCAGGTTTTCGGGGGGGGGGGGGGTTTAAGTACATATGGCAAATGAGTTAAAACTTGGTGCCACAATTTGTGCATGTGGAAGCACTTTCTCCATTAGATACAGCCCTGACTAAATGGGAAGTATCCAATGTTGCCATTCCGCTTACACCACTGATGTTGCTCTAGCATAAGCAACCTCTAGCGCAACACCAATAGTCCATGACGGGTTCCACCAAAAAACTTGTCATGCCAGCGTATTCTATTGGTATTGCACTGGAAATTGCTTACACTAAAGCTCCATCAACGGTGTAAGTGGAGTAGCAGCACTGGATACTAATAGCTCCAGTTTTGCAAGCAAATTAGATTAAAGAGTGGTTTAGATGCCTCAGGCATTCTTCAAGGAACTGGGAAACCAAAAATTCTCATGAAGAGATCCAAGGTTCTCTTTCAATTCCATTTCAAAGACATTACATTGCCCCTCTTCATTTATCAATTACTAAATAAACTTAAGTATTTAAAAGTGTTTTAGGAGAGGAATTAGAACCCTCAAAGCCAGACGTTATGACCCAATGAACAAGAAAAAGAATGGTAAGAGAAGGGAAGGGAAAAAAATTCACTAGTCTATAATAAAGCCCCTCCCCCTTTTCTATGAGAGTGTGAGTATCCTACACCCTCTCCCCAGCTCAGGAGGAGGGTGGAAACTCATCTGTGCCATGCCATTAAGCATGATAGAGGTAAGCCACAGATCTTCTAATGAGCTTTGAAAAAGACAGGGGATTATTCTCAAATTCCTGCAGAACATGACCTCAGAGGCAAAACCTCAACAATGGGGGAAGAGCAAGGTTTGGCAACCACTAGTTCGGGCTAGCTTCCAAGGCCACCCAATGTTTGCAGACCTCTGAGCAAGTCAGCATTCTAGGCACTAAATGTTTGTGTAACAAATAACAAGACTAACATGCACCCGTTTTATTATTTTATATCTTTACTTACAAGAGGAATATGTATTTAATAGGGTTTACAGATTTCTTTTATATAAGGAGGAATAAGTGCAAATTCAAAGATAACAAGGAGCAAGAGGAGAGAAAATGACGCAATGGAAGAAATCTGGGCAAGAAGACAAGAAGAAAGCAGGCTGAGCTAAGGAGAGATGAGAGCAAGATTATCAAGGATTTTAGACAGAAAACTTGGTTAAATTAGTAGATGTATGGAAGAGAAAGAGATCTGATCATTTTGGCAGGTTTGAAAAATTACACACAGGGGTTTTCTAATATATACACATATCCACTTACCCAATGAGTAGAAGAACAGCACAAACCAGAAGGAATCCTAATGTATACTTGGATGCAGTTTTAACCTGCTGTAAAATTGAAAGTAGAAAGTATATAAACTTAAGATACACATACAGTCTTCCTGCTAATTCAATATACTGAACATGACTAAATTCCCTCAAAATAAATATTATTGGTTTACATTAGAATTTATTCGAAGGATTTTGGAGTTCTTTTCATTTTTAGTATTATCTTTTAAGTCTAAACTCTACAATTTAAGTGTCCAATATGCATTAGGTATGCTGTTTCATGCAGCTAGCACGTCAAAAGGCATCAATTTTCTTCCTACTGCGTTCCCACCTTTTCTGCACATTAAACTCAAGACCTCCTTTAGAACTGATCCAGACATTTCAACTGCAGATGCCTACTATTTAATGATGGCGGGAGAGCACTCATTACTGGAACAGCTTTCTAGATATTTTCAGTTAAAATAAAAATGGGAGTTTCCACAGTATACACTTTTATGTCCTTGGCTACAAAGAGGATTATATTCTGCTTCTAGCTCTGTTAAGACCTATTTCTTGCTTTATCATCTATATATAGTTTTATTTCAAGATAATTTGTTTATCTCCACCACCTCAATAGGGAAATACCTGGCACTCTTTCCGGTTCCACAAGCGTCATTGCCAAGTCAAAGAGAACAACCAGAATGATTTAATGCAGTAGACTCTTTTCTCTTGTTTTACAGTTACACTGACAAATACCTTCAAACATAGCTTACAGAGCAGCACAGAAACAAGCCACCATGTGATAGCCACAGCTGCTCTCTCTAGAAGCCGTTTTAAAGGCATTTTATTATTGTAATTGTAGAGCAAGAATGAAAATTTACTACATTGTTTTTCTTCTCTGCGATTCTGCCTCAACATGCATACTTGCCAAAAGACAAAAGGAGCAGTTACCCTAAGGGATTACAAGTGTTCTACAGCTATAAAAGTACTGATGTTGATGTTCTGGCTGTACAAAAATAAACTTTCTTGAGCGTTTATAAAGCAAGTGTTCATTTCTATTCTGAGACAGTAACATGGTTTGCACTTCATGCTAAGCCACGGTGGGTTGTCACCATAGGTGGTGGCAAAGTGGCTTAGCTTGTAGTCCGAACCTGGCACTGCTTTTCTGTTGTAGGCTGTTTTTCACAGAAGCCAGGGCTTGTAGTAGGGTTGCTTAGGGTGGCTTGTCATGATGTCTGAACCTGACAGAGTTGTTTCAGCATGGGACGTTTAAAACAATGAGAGAGCTACTCGGCAAAGAGTAGCAAAAGCCTTGCTAGTCATTCCTTGTGATCTCACTAATGATAGCCCCTCTCTATTACATCTTGAAATGACACTAGGCAATTTACTCCTCTACATTATTGCCTCCCTAGAGAGTGACACCGTTTCCCCCCACCACCACTACCACCACCCTTGGGAAGGTATGCACAAATTTAATGCTTGGTCATTAACATGCTGTCTAGAAACCTTAGGTTTTCATTTATTTCTTAAAGGATTTAAGTAGCCTGCAAGTTGTCATGAGGAACAAAAGACGTGTATGACAGAGCACACACTTTGTATATAGAAAGTGCCAGATTCAATCCCTGACATTTCCAACTAAGATGATCAGGTCGGAGAACCACTGCCAGTCAGAGCAGACAAATACTGGGCTAGATGGACAAATAGTCTAACTGGCTATAAAGGCAGCTGTGTGTTTTCCTATGAAGATATCCCGGCTCGGAGTGGGGGTGGGGATCATGCAACTGGCAATATCAGTTTTAGTGTCAGACAACATTTGATACTGTTTTATTTCAACTGAGAACAAGGGAACCAGAACCATTTTATTCATTATATATCCAGGCAAGCAAAGCATCTTACTGAGCATGTGTTGCCATCATCTTCATCTTTCTCCTCATAGTAGAAGTAGACAAAGGGGATCCATAAGAACACACAGAATAATATGATGGAGTACAGTGCTAAAGTGGAAGAATGAAAGAAGTTTCAGAATGAAATTAGCACTATTAACTGTCATTTACGACTACAATATTATTCTATTAATACGATATTGGAGTGGCAGCTGAAAGCCCTAGAGTGGCAATTAAAAGCCCCAGAGATCTGTTAAAGTAGTGCACTCTACCTTCACTCTGAAAGGCACAAAATCATGTGATTTCATTCTCAAGTGCCATCAACATACACAGTGCTTCACAGACTAATATAACCAGGAGGCAAAACCTGTTCTGAAGAGTTTACAGTTTGAATTTAGATGGAAAGGTGAGGAAGAGGGACACAGGGAGGGAGAGGCAATACCAAAGAATAAATGCCAACATACAATTTTCTTTCTAGAACCATCAATAAGCTTGAATAAATCCCATCTTTGAGAAAGCTATGAACAACTGTGAAGAAGGCTTTAGAAGTGCTCAATGGGTAATATTAGGGGTGTGCAGCGGATCGGGTCCGATCCACGATCCGGAACCGATCTGGGCGAAATGGGATACAATTATCCAACTCCGATCCGAAAGGACCCAATCCGGATCGGAAAAGATCAAAGGATCAGACCTCAGACCTCCTCCCTCCCTCGCACTCCTTACTTGCTGCCTCCTCACTGCTGTCCGCTGCTTCAGTTCTATTGAGAAACAGGCCTTGTGGCCTGTTCCACAATAGAGTGTTGGCGCGCCGGGTGACATCATCACCCGGCGCGCTACTGAGAGGCAGGCCGCGAAGCCTGTTTCTCAGTAGAAGGGACCAGCGGACGGCAGTGGACAGCCCCAGCAGGTAAGGAGCATGAGTGGGGGGAGGGACTGGGAGAGGGAGGTCCCCACTTACCTGCCAGGGCTGTCCGCTACCGTCCGCTGGTCCCTTCTATTGAGAGACAGGCTTCGCAGCCTGCCTCTCAGTAGCATGCTGGGCGATGACGTCACCCAGCACGCTACTGAAAGGCAGGCCACAAAACCTGTTTCTCAGTAGAAGGGACCAGCGGACGGCAGCGGACGGCCCTGGCAGGTAAGGAGCGTGAGTGGGGGGGAGGGATAGGGAGGGTGGAGTTAGGTCCCCACTCACCCACCCCCATGTTTTCCGCATAGGCTTGCATTGGGGAAAAGCTTTATTTCCCCCAATGTAAGCCTATGGCGAAAACCTCTAAAATGGCGTCCGATTTTCGGACCCAAATCGGATCCAAACCGAACAGGAAAGCCTCCGATCCAATCCGAGGCATCAGTTCAGGTTCCAATCTGATTTTTTGGGTCCATGCACACCCCTAGGTAATATAAATAATGTTATTAGGCGTCTTCCTTATTGTTACACCATTCTGTGCACAAGTCATGGAAACTTAAAATTCAGTAGGAATGCAGGTGTAGTACAGATTAAGTGAGAAATGCAGTTAATAGCAGAAAATTGTTTTTTCTACTACAACTGAATTACACAGCAGTGGCCCTATAACCAGAACTTAGCACAACAGCCCTTTCATGCTATCAGAAAGCAACAAGAATGATGAGTTTACCCCCCCACACACACACACACACAAAAACAGTACTATGTTAGTCACTTCTATTTTCTTATTGAAAAATTACAAGTTCAAGTTACAAAACATGGCTTCAGACTGGTCTTTGTCAAGTGTGAAGTATTTCATAGCAGTGTATTTAATAAATATAAAACAATGGTGAGCAAACAAGAAATCCAGATATAATCATCCTGCAGTTCATACATGGAACACAGAATATTGTTCTACAGTCATTTTGTCTTATCTCTACTTGCCTCATACAGAACATACTTTTGCTAAACAGACTTGAGAATAAAAGGGAGAGTTTACTAATAGGATTTAAGCTTCTGCTAGTCAAAAAAGTAGACACTACATACAATTATAGAATATTTCTATAGACACTTGTCATACTACATTGAATGTTTATTTGGAGTACACACAGGGGTATTTTATTTTATTTTGTATTTTATGGTTTTAATCCTGTTTTACACACCATACAGAGGACTTCAGCTATTGGGTGATATAGAAATGTGATAATATGAATGAATGAATGACTGTTCTCCCACCCTCAAGAATTCACCAACTCATTTCAATGCAGAAACCAGATCTATATGTGGAATGTGAGTTGGGTTCCTCGACTGAATAGACTGAACAAGACCCATATGCACATTGAAAAATATGTAGAATTCTGGGCTGGAGTGTGTTCTTAGTGATTTCAACTAATAGCATTCTAATCCCTTGGTCAAATGTGAATGGGGAAGGTGTACACATTAGAAAGTAATCCAATTTGTTTTCATTTCTAGTATACTTTACACTTTAAGCATTCCAATCATTGCCTTCACAGGTATCTTGATTGGTTTTACGCTATCAACCAAGTTCACTTCCAGGGTATGTGTAACTTTACCACATACACCACGTAGCATTTTCAGCCAGAGCTTGTTTGGATTCAATAGAGGTGCTTGAGAACTTGTGAAGTGCCAACAAATTTTTAAATAATGTAGGTTTTTAGGCTAGAATTAGATATACAGTATGTAATGAGTATTAAGATTAGACAAAGTAAAGCTAAAGAGCATTCATCTAAGAATCTACATAACTCCAAGAGTATGAGCTACATGAAACCTTGATTAGGCACAGAAACATTAGCATGAAATGTAAAATGCATAACAGATTTTTCAGCATCCTTTTGTTCTTTGGAATCTTAAGAATTTGATCCTGTGAGTTTGTCAACAAGACACATCTCATTAAGTAATTGATCATAAAGTAGTCACATCAAAGCAAATCCAGCAAATTTAGTCTTAATACGGATAATGCCATGCAAATGTTGATTTTATAAGTAGAACCTTCCTGGAAGTTCTGCCTTCCATAGCTTTCGATACCAAAAGACCCAGACAAAAACAAGTAGAAGATGTTTTATAGGTAGGTTAATGGCAACTAAAGTTAACAGTTGACTAGTCCCAGGTCTGACCAGAAAAAGAAAGAATGAAAACACAAGCTACGCCAATCTACCATGCACAACTTTATCCATATCTTAGCCTTTTTTTAATACAGAGTCCATACTCTGGCAATGTGTAAAGGAGGGGTTTTCACCTATGGCAGGAATGGGAAATGTGTGGCTCTCCAGATGCTCTTGCAATGCAACTCCCATAATCCCTCACCATTACTATGCTGGCTAGGACTCTGAGAAGTTGCAGTCCAACAATATCTGGATGGCCTCACATTCTCCACTACTGACCTATGGAAAATGGAAACTCCAAATCCATCTTGGGAGGAGAGAGTAGAATGTGATTAGCAGGTTGTTTTCCCAACTTCAGAGAGCAGAGTTCTCCAATGGTTCAAAACAGTTTCGCTCAGAAATTGCACCTAGAGATCATATCTTCAAAGCTTCTTCAGTGCCCATGTAGCAGTCCAGTTATTAGTGTCATCTTTTGTTCTCAAATGAGCCCAACCCTGCACTGTACCTCCAGTCAAATTTACACATCTTTGGGCAAGAGGAACAACATTCTCCCCAATATTCTATACAGGCTGCAAATGGCTTGCCAACATTTTCTTGATCTGTAAAACCAGCCACTGATAATCCTAAACAAAAAATCAAGTGAAAATATAATAGCAGACCCAAGAACCAACATAGTATGCAGCCCAGAGTCTTTCAGATTCATCTAAAAATCAAGATTCTTTCTTTGAAGGTAAGAAAAGTGTAGGGAAAAGGAGTCAACTGTGGTGAGACTAAAGCAAGCACAACTAGAAATAATTTGCCATTCTGGATTTTTTTTAAAAAAAACAACAACTTAGAGATGAACTACGTTTCTCCATGATGGAAATTATTTGCTTTGAATAATATTAAGTTATGTTCTTCCCACCCCCACTTTTTTTAAAAAAAACATATTTTGGTAGCCATTTCGTTAAGTTTTGGTTTTGGCTCAATACATAATGCCCAATTGAGAACTTCCTTATTAATCTGACTTATTTAAAATAGGAAGAAAGCTATGCTTTCTGTTTATACTTAAATCATTACCACCATCTGGAGGCTGGCTTCTGCAACAGCATCGAGTTTATACAACTACAAAATGTTTCCATTAAGATGGAGACAGTTACCTTTGTATCTAAATAAAAGGATATCAATAATTACAAAATAGGAAAGGTATTTATGGCTTTAATAAACAGTTTCATGTACCTACTAGAAAATTTAAGTTTCCCACATTTGTACTGCATTCTTTCAATAGCTAAAATGCTTCCAACAGCACTTCAGAGTCTCAAATGAATATATTTTTCATAACCACTGAATATTACCATTGAAAGTGTGTGGGTGGACATTTTACATACCGTCTAATGGCATTATGCTAGACAGCTACAGCACCCTATCATATAAAGGGGAATGTTTTTCCTGTTAATCTGAAGGTCATTCTTCTGCATGAAGGGATGCAAGACAACATTATTTGAACAGATATGGCTCTGATAGATTCTGCAGTCCATGGGTTTATGAGGGAGATTGGCTTTGTTAAACATGGCAAAATTAGAATTCATTAAAGATCATCCAAATTTAGCTTTGTTGCATTCTTTTGCAATTGTTGTATATTTTTTTAGAAAACTGAATTTGGTTACTCAGGGAAGGTCTTAGAATGGAAAAACGTTGACCTTCTGCCACCTAATGAGAGGACTTTGCTTACTGGGCATGCCCTAGGGCTTTTATCCCAAATTAAGCTTCAGCTTTTTGAATATACAAGGACTATTTGTCCTACATTACTGCTCTCTCCCATATAAGGGTTCTGTGCATTTCTACCAGTGCAGCTGCAATATGTGCAATGTTTTCAAAAGGGACACACATACTTGTCCACACAATTCCTTCCAAATGCATGTGTCTTTAAATGGAGAGATTAAACCTTAAAGGATTCAACTAGATACTGGTGTGTGTTTTAATAGTCTATGACCCTAGTAAAATTATAAGCCATGATGCCCATTCCTAAAGCGACATATTCTAGGTGAAATAAATAAAAGTCAGAGAGATGACAATGAAAATGAAAGAACTCGATTCCATGATAATACTTCACATTATTCCACTATGTCAATACTATACCTGCATTCACAAATTCACAGAAACAGCAACATTGAAATACAGTGTTTTCTCAAACATTTTAACTAATCATAAAAATCATGGTCATTCTCAGGTTAGTTCAAGGCTAGAGACCCAAAGGAATCACCTGTTCAGGAAGGATAACTGCAGCATATTCTTTTTTACTACAAAAGCTCCTCCCAACAATGAAGGTGCCTCAGCATTTTTATAAGCCTCAAATCTCATCCAGACATTCCAAATTTCCAGAAAGCAGCATCGTGCCTCAGCAACATATGCAGCCCTCACTTCCTCCACATATATATTTTATGTGGTACTTAAGCAAGAATCTGAGGAGGTTACTGTGTCCATAGTAGCTCCAGTTTCTGGAAAATCTGAAAACCCTAACAGATCTGTATTTACTGAATTTGAAAACTTCATTTTCAAGTAGAAACCCATAGGTCTAACATTAGGCTTCACAGAGAAATTCTATTGAATGTGTGTCATCCAAATTGGAACTGATCTTTAGATGAAGACGTCTTCTCTTGTTGCAAGATGGCACTTACCTAACTAGAAAGGAACATTTATATAGCTAAATCCTTCACCTGGAAGGGGGTCAAAATGCAGACCCCTGCAAAGCAAAATCAATGTTTAACCAGGGATGCAGAAATCCAGATGCAACTCTGCTCATATACTGCCAAACATCTTAGCACATTATGTTGAGCACATGTTAGGAAAGCCAATTTTTGGGAATATTGTTATGCATTCTGAAGTTTAAGGTTGTGTGGGCAGCTTTCCTGAACTTTAGCAAAAGTATCATGCCTGGTTTTGGGGCAGAATCAGCCTGGGTCGTCTTGATGGATGACCTTCTTTGGGAGAGAGATAGGGGGGAGTGCGACCCTACGACTACTTCTTGATCTCTCAGAGGCCTTCAATAGCATTGACCAGTGTATCCTCCTGGACCGCCTTCGTGAGTTGGGAGTTGGAAGCACTGTTTAACAGTGATTCGACTCCTACCTGCAGGATTGGTTCCAGAGAATACCATTGGGTCACTGCACTTCAGCCCCATGGCAGCTGAACTGTGGGATACCACAGGGCACCATGTTGTCCCCAATGTTATTTAATATCTTTATGAAACTGTTGGGAGCGGTCATCAGAAGATTTGGGGCAAGATGTCACCAGAATGCTGACAACACCCAGCTCTGTTTCTTTGTGACATCTGAATCGGGAGAGACCGTGCATGTTCTGAACCAGTGCATGGATACAGTTATGGCTTGGATGAGGACCAATAAACTGAAGATGAATCCCAATTAGACAGTGACCCTGAGTAGGTGGTTCCCAGGTCTGGGAATTAGGTTGTTTGCCTGTTCTGGATGGGATTGCACTCCCTCTGAAGGAGCACATCTACAGTTTGGAGTGCCCCTGGATCCATCTCTGCCACTGGAGGCCCAGGTGGCCCGGAGCACCCATTACCAGCTTCAATTGGTATGCCAACTATGCCTGTTGCTGGATAGGGATAGCCTAGCCACAGTCATCCATGCATTGGTAACCTCACAATTAGACTACTGTAATGTGCTCTATGTGAGGCTACCCATGTGCATGGCAGCCGCAGCTAGTGCAGAATGCAACAGCTAGGGTGCTCACTAGGATACCTAGCTACGCTCACATAACACCTGTGTTAAAGGAGCTACACTAGCTGCCTGTTAGCTATTGAGCCATGTACAAGGTTATGTTATTATCTTATAAAGCCCAGGATACCTAGCAGACTGCCTTCCCTTATATACACCCGGACGACATTTAAGATCCTTGGAGGATGTCTTGCTGGCCACCTCAAAATGAACGGAAAACCTCGACAGTGGGCTTTCTCTGTAGCGGCAACTTTTGTGAACAAAGGGGTCCTTCTGAAAACTGGAGCACCCCTCTTCACAGAAAGGCTATTCTAGAACCAACCCTATATAAGTAGATTTTCCTGGAAAAAAATGTGAACTCAAAGCAGGAGAACATAAAAGAACAAACCATTATTATGTGTTTTTACAAAATGTAGGTGTAAGCAGATGAAAATCATATGTAACAATACAGTAGCATAAGGTTTATTACTTGAGATCTACCAGCCCAATTTTGCTCACTTTTGTTTAAAATTAACATTTGAGCAGTGTGGGCATGCAGAAAATTTTTAAACTTCAAAGAAGTTCAAAGCTTGTGCTTTGGGCAGCTTGGGAAAGGAGGAGAGGGATGAGGCAAAGGAGAGGTTAATACATATGCCTCACACTGTGACACATTGTGTGTATGCACATGTAATAATGCTTACTCCTGTGAGCTCTTAGAGTGCTAAGCCAATGAAAGGACGGGCACAGAATATTGGAAAGGGGGTTGAAGAAAAGTCAGCTGGTGATCGTTAGAGGAGGAAGAGAAGCTGGGGAGATGACCCATCACCACATGCTTTTGACCTCAAACTTCAAGAAATGGTAAATGAACTTTTAAAAAAGAACATTTTTTTTTGTTTTATTTTCATCTTTGCCGGTTTATTTCTAGCATATTTATTTTAAGAGTGTAAAGTTGTTCCAATCGCAAGGGAAACAGGGAAATATATTTGCATCCAATCGTTCTCAAACTGCTAGCCCCCATGGCAACATGGGATCTGCACTAGTAGAATATAACATTGCATAAACACAGTGCACTATTTTACAATACTCACTGTAGTATGCATATAATACTGTATCTTCAATTTGTCTTGTAACATTTGCATCAGCCCAGTCCTGAAGATGTCGACAGGAGAGAAAAAAAAACAGAAGTGTAGATTGAATAGCAATTTTTGTATCCAGCGTACAAGAGCTATTTTTAAAGAGAAAGAGATCAGCTTCTGTTACTTTGCATACACATAGACAGGCTGTTGAACCTGCATGATTAATCACCTGAACAAAAGAAATTAAAGGCAATTTCCTGTCAGGCACAAACAACATAGTTCAATTCTATGTAGGTCTACTCAGGAGTAAGACCAAGTGCAACAGTTTTCAGGCTTGCAAAACACAGCTCAATTCTCTGAAATGTATTTAATAGCAGGATATTTAAAGTTTAAATGTCTTTAAATGCCCTCTTATCTCTGATCACTGATTGGAGATAACAGCAGAAGGAACGTGCAGGCTGGATGGGGAAACCCAGGAGTTGCATCGGACCTCTGGATCTCTCCTGTCCTGGCATCCGTTTAGTTGCGACCAAGTCAAATTCTTGAGAGGCAGCCTCAGTGCAAGCTATTTCTCAGTAGTACATTTCTCAATAATGGGCCAGGAGAAACAGCAGACAAGGCGCTGGAAATTGGAGAGAGTGTTTTTGGGGGGGGGGGGATAGCTATAAGTTACCCCGTCCTGACCTCTCCCTTTGTCACAGGGACTAGTCTGGAGTACAGCCCTCTCTTATAGCCAAAGTACTGCACAATCTTTCACTTCTCTCCGCTCTTGCAAGCTCACCTCCCAACCCTTCTTCCCTTCTCCCTCACACAGTAGCCTCAGAGCCCCAATTTGCCTAGCCATAATCTCCACAATGTCCCTCATAACTATAAACTCAGCCCAGTTCAATCCAAACCACTGATGCATTTCCAAGGCCTAATCTGTGCACCACAACCCTCAATCTAGCTGCCAACTAGTTTCTTTAGCCAATCTCCCCACTATTCAAACCCAGTGCATAGATTTCACCTTTTTCCATTTCTTAATTTATTTCAGTGGTTTACTCATAGCTGATATTTTAGAATTCTGTAAAGAATTCAGACTCCTAGATTTTATTATATTTGAATTCTTATATATTTGATTCTTGTAATGAAATTCACTGTTTTGAAATGAGAGAGAGAGAGAGAGAAAAAAACTGTGTGAGTATCATTGAGTAATCCTGCCAAGAAGAACTATTGCCAAGGTTAAAAGTGTTCATAATGGATGCATGTTTTGGAATGTGCACACATATCTAGAGAACACATTCAGGAACAAGACTGCCCAGAGAATTCCTGTTATTAGGTGCTTTACTGTGCTTGCCATAAGGCTTGAGGAAGAGACAATCAAGTATATCCTACTCCATTCCACAGCCTGTAAATCAGAGGACATCAGAGCATACAGACTTCTATGGCTCAGCATACACAAGGCAGCTTGGTGCCAGAAAAAACTAACCCCAACATTTATAAATATCATAGTATGGATGCTGAGTAAACACAATTTCTAGTTAATATGGTAGTGAGCAATAACAGGCTACTTTTAACTTTTATGTATAAACAATTAACATAGTTCTTTGCTCCTTCATGTCTTTACAGCAAGGTTATTCAGTCCTTTCTCCTCACAAATGCAGGTTCTGAAAGTCAAGTCAAGTCGGTAAACACAGCATTTAATAATGGCACAACAGTGCCCATACAAATTTGTGTTGATTCAGCCAGAGAAACTATTAGAGCCATCAGGAAGAAAATTGCCAGTGTTGGAAGCAGAATTGCTCAGGAGTTAGATTAGAACTCTCATAGCCTAGGTTTGGGGACACAGGAGGCATGCTTTCCATTATGTAACTCAATGATTTCCATTAGGTATCTCAAAATGTAGTCTCAGCCCCCATTAACAACATTTATGTCCTTACTAAAAAGGGAAGTAGCACAATGAAAATGCTCCATAACTAGAAGCAGAAATAAGAGCATTTTACTTAGGAAAAGAAAGTTTCCCTGATACCATTTTAAATAAATGCTGTATGAATAATTACAGCAAATTTTCCATTTACAGGTCTAATACAAGGAAGAAAAACTAAAGTTTCTCATGTAAAATACCTTCCTAGCTTGGCTGCTAGAGTTTTATACTGTGGTTCAAATGGGGTAGCGGAGGTTACCGGGGGAAGAAGGAGAAGAGAAGAAACCCACAGCCTGAGGTTGTGTTAAACACACTTAGCAGATTCACGCATATCAATCTGCATCAGCGCTCCAAACCGAGTTTAAACTACATCAACTTGTACATTACCAACATGCAGCTTTTAAGGGAACAGATCATACTGCAAAAACGACTAGGGGGTGGGAAGAGTAGAGGCAACAAGATGAAAGAGAGACATTTCATTTTTTACAAAATTGACTCATAGGGTTTAAAGGTTTGAAAAAGAACATTTAGTAAGACAATAACCTGGTTCATATGTAACAGCAACCCACAATATGGGTTGAGTATGGGTTGTCATTATCTGTGAACTCTGCACTATGGTTTAACTATGGGTTGTTGACCACAAACAACCAAGGAAGAGAAGCCATGGTTTGCTGTTGGGTTGTGAACTCTGGTTGTATATGGTTAAGAACCCACAGTTAAACCGTAGTACAGGAATCGCATGTAATAACAACCCACAAATCAACAACCCATACTTTGGGTTGTTGTTACATGCAAACCAGGCCTGAGAGTGTTAATTCTCTAAACATCACTTTAGCCATTAAAGTAACTTTTATTTAAGGTATCTGGGCAACACCCAGAGAAAGAGCCTTGACAACTGTGGTGCTCCATTTATGGAATGCCTTCCATAGGGATGCTTGCCAGGCAAAAGTATTTTGGTTCCCTCATACTTTAAATCAGGGGTGGAGACCACTGGAGCGCTCTAGATGTTGGTGAACTCCAGCCCCAGCCAACTTGGTCAATGGTGAGGGATGGGGTAGACCAGTAACATTTGGAGGGCCACAGTTTCCCAATTGCAGCCTTAGGTTTTAAGCATTTTAAGATCTTGCCAATGTTTCTCTGTTAGCTCCTGCCGCTCTTGCCCAGCAGGGCTCTATGGGCATGTGAAATAATCCCATCCTAGGAAGTGCATGTGGAGCCGCTGATCGTGCTGCCCCACGATCGGCGACACCCCACGTGCTTCCCAGGACGGGCACATGCTGTCCCTGGGTGGGGTGCCGCTGATTGCAGCATCCCACATGTTCCCTTGCCCCACGATGCATCTGAATATCGTTTCAAGGGGTTGGAAGGAGCTCCTTCTATCCCCTCGAGCTGATATCCAAATGGCTTGCGGGGAGGGGGGAAAAGGATGTCTCCAGCGGCTTGACAAGTAACCTCAAACTGTGGGAGATATCCTTCAAGCAAGAATGTCCTCTGCCGCCATGCCCTCCATGTTTGCCACAAAGCGCTGGCAACAGGGAATGCTAGGAACTCCTGCCGCTGCTTGAGAGTAGCAGGAGTTCCTAACATCTCCCATCGCCAGCACTTTCCTCCGCACCATCCTGAGATCCACAAATGGTGAATGGAGAGCGGGGCACGGAAGGAATGCATCCTCCTGCATCCCACCCTCTATTCGCCATTTGGGGCTATGGAGAGGGCAGAGAAAGACGCTGCCAGAGAGCGTCTTTCTCTGCCCTCTCCATAGCAACTGTCAGGGGATTATTAATATTTATTGCATTTGTATACTGCCCCATAGCCGTAGCTCTCTGGGCGGTTTACATAAGGGATGGTATCCCTCTGCCACAGCTCGTTCGCCATTTGAGTATAGGAAGCCCACATGGGGGGATGCGGTTTTCTGCCAGCAACCTTCTCCACACGCTGCATCTCTCCCCACCCTCCACACGGAATGGCAGTGCTGGTTCCCACTTTCCACATTGGGACACTGCGGAGAAAGTCGTCTTTCTCTGTGGCGTCCTGATATGGAAAGGGGGAACCAGTGCCGCTATTCCGTGGGGAGGGGAGGGGGGGAGAGACCAATAATCAACCCTGCATGAATAGCCTACTCCACAGATGACTATTAGAATGTTGCCTTGGGGTATCCCCAATGTGACATGCTAATAGCCATCCGTGGAGTGGACTATTCACACAGGACTGACTATTGTCTCATCCGAACGTGGCCAGTAGTGATGATTATGCCAGGGCATACATAACACTGCACAACAGTTAATGTTAACAAGAGAAAAGAGGGGAAGGAGAGTGCAAACCCAAGGGGAAGGGATGACCACCACCTACAGGACACATCTGATCTCCCAGTCATAAATTAGGAGACAGAGTAACATTACATCTTAATGAGACCATACTTGTGGATTGTCTTCCACTTGAGTTTGAACATGATCATCTTCCTCTGTTCTCTTACATATACAAACCATTTCATTTACTTAAGGAACAGTATTAAAACTTCAATGGCAGGTACAAAGGAAGAAAGTAAAACAAACATTTTTCTAAAAGATATCCTGGTAAAACAAATGTAATCCCTACGTTTTACGTAAGAATATATACGGTATAAGGAAATAACTAGTTTCATTAGTCTTTTATTCCAATTTTTTTTATACATTTTGATTCATTTGCACCCCACAACCACATGAAATCCAACTCTGCTGGAATCAAACAACACTCTTTGGGTTTGTTCTGGAGATCAGAAGCTTTTAAGCAAATGCCTACTTTATATATAGAAATTGTTTTAGTACTGCCATAAAAATGAAGAAATAAGTAGAAGCCTTCTCATTATTAGTTGGTCAACAATACAATCCATGTTGACTCACACGTCATTCTTATTGCTCAATAAAGCCTACGTCATAGTGTGTTTAGGATTACACCCCAAGTGCCTATACTGTTTTGGTAACTTGCTTTGGCTTTGGTACTTTTAACAGAATAATTCATACAGCATACCTAGAAACAAAACAAAAAAGACTTTTGTAAAAATCAGTACATACCTTAAAAGTACCATTCTGGTACTTCACATAAGAAACCAGAAAAATGTCCACTGGTAAGAGTGCCGATGTAATAAGTGCAATTGCCAGAGCAAAAATAGATGTTATAGTTGAAATTACTTCACTTTCCCGTCTACTTTGGTATTTGCGGACATAAACCCAGCAGAAAGCAAGGATAACCTAAAAAAATAAAAATACAGACAAGTTACTTCAACTCAGGTGCAAGGTATCATAGTCTTGCCATAATTTTATTTCTCAATACAAAAATAGTCTATGGAAAGGTCTCTGCACCTTTGGGCTCCTTCCGTTTATTTGAGGAGTTTCCTTTTTGTTGGGATAGAGATTGATTTCCATAGCAAACATTTCAGTTTGCAGTACTGGATTAGAAGATTACATGAACATTATTTCACTGCAGATTCAATATTTTAAAGTCTGGTAAGCCTTTAAAGTAAGCAACTTCTCCATCTCAACTCAGCAGGTTTTGCTATAAAAAGATGTTGTTATATCATAGGATTCTTAACAGAATTGCTCCATGCAGGATGCCCTGAAATCGTGATTGGGGAATTTATAAACAGATTCAATACAAACACCAGCTTTATCTACTAGGAGTTCAAGATGGCTTATGTGGGGGTCATCCCATTATTAACAACTCTGTGACACAATAAATACCATTTGTCTAAGGCCACCTAGTAAGTTTCATGGCTCAGTGGGGTCCTTTCCCCTGCAACTATCTTTGAAGAGGATGCAGCTTCCAATTAAAGATGGTGGGTTTGATTGTCCAGACCTTGCTTTATATCATCGAGTTTACTTGTACTAAATTTTGGTCTTTTGTGTTTAGTACAGATTTTCTTCCTTTGTCACTTAGGTTTTAGGCATACTGGAACGGATAAAGCTCCTCCCACAGTTACGGCTGTTCGAGATATGTGGCATATAATGTCACATCAATTACATTTTGATCCATTTTCTCATGTAAATTAATGTTATGTGGAAACCTGATTTGAACATTGGTAAGAAAATGTTTTCGTGACAGGCATGGACAGATAAAGTAAGGTTTACCTTGGATCAAGTGGTGGGTGCTGATGATGAGTTTTTATCATTTTCTACTTTGCAAGGTAAATTTGATTCACCAGCTCTGGCTGAATAGCAATATTTGTAATTGCAACATTTGTTTGCATCTAGGTTTAGCCCTGCTGCTTTTACAGCTTCAGCATCTCCTTCGCTATTGAAAACACTAATCAAGGCTGATCAGAGAAACTGATCTAAGGTCTACATTAATCAATACTTATTATTGGTTAATAAGAATGCTATACAGAGTCTGAAGCAGGAGCAGAATAGGGAACTGGATTGTCCCAATTCCCCTAATCAATGGATAACCGCCTTGGTGTCTGTATCCAATGCATCTATAGATCTCAGGTTGCGTTGTATTCAGCAAAAACTTGTTTCATGTTTATTAGATGCTGCAGCATTTTTTTTTAAAGAAGGGCTTGCCTAAGTCTGCTAGTTGTTGGAGACATAACACAGCTGATGGTTCTTTTAAGCATAAATTTTGGCAATGCCCAGTAGTTGCTCCTTTTTGGTAGAAGGTCATTATATGGATAAATTTGTATTGGAACACACCTTAATATTTACTGATGTACATACTCTTTTAAATTATCTACTTTCTTCCTGGAAATTAACACATGGTCAGGATAAATGGATTTTCCGTGCCCTTCTCACAGCTAAAAGACTGATAGTACAAGAGTGGAAGGATAAATGATCACCTCCCATAATGCAATGGATTGGAGACCTTGCAATACTTTCAATATGAATGGGTGGTGTATAGATGTCCCCTGCAAATGGATTCTTACTTGGATATTTGGTTTGCTTTTGTTGAAGTTTATGTATAGTTCCAGAAACCTATATTTTCATATATGCATGTGTGTGAACCCTTCATAAGTATGCATTGAAACTTATATATTCAATCTATATGCTCACATTTTTCCTATTTCCTTTTCTTTTGTTGAAATGTTACAATTAAGATAAGTTGATTTTTTAAAAAGAAATTATGAACAACCCTGTGACACAACAAATACCACTCGTCCAAAGTACCTAGTGACTTTCATGGCTCAGTGGAGAAATGAGGCCAGGTCTCTCTTCTTTAAGTCCATTACTCTATCAGCTACGTGAAACTGGCTCTCACAGTCAAGCAAGTCATATGCCTAACATTTCAGAAGGACTATAGTAACTAGGGTTCTGATTTAGGTTCAAATATCTGCTCAGCAATGGAATGCCCAGGGCGTTGCTAAATAAGTCAATATTATCCGGTTTTTTCCCTAGTAAGATGGGAACATCAAGAACCCAGCCTCCAAAGGTCTTACAAAGAAATGTTAGCCACAGTAAGCCTTAAGGTACAATTCTATGTAGCTCAGTTGGACTTATTCTCAAGTAAAATCCAAAGGCTATAAACAAAAAAGCATGTATCAGCCATCCCCAACCTGGCTCCCTCCAGATATTTTGGACTTCAACTCCCAAAGTCCCAGCCAGCATGGCCAATAGTGAGGGATGGTGAGAGTGATGCTAACGGTTAATATATGCTAAATATTACAGTGCAGATTACATTCTCTTAACATTTAACTACAGTTTGATTCTTGCAATCAACCCCAAAGGAGATGTTCAGTATAGACTGGGGTGGGGGAGCAGAGAAGAAGATCAGGGCCATTCCAGCTAGTCCTGCCTCCTCAACCTTCTCACACATTCATATTTCCACAGGAGGCTATGCTCATAAACCCTGAAAATGAAACAATGTATGTATGGATGTTGGCCACATCATGGGGGCAGGGATGACCTATGCATATCTCCCTCAACACACACATGCGCTGAACATCTGTCGAATGCTTCAGCAATGACATATGATTTCCAGCCCTTTAACGCATGCTGAAAGTGGGAATGCTAGACTGCATAAGCAGTTTAAAGTATGGAATCAAGGAACCATATTTAGCTTGGATTTAGTATCAGTACATACATCTAGCATATAAGATGTATGTAGAATTTTAAATAAATCTATCCCTCCCCCATTGGCCCATTTAAGTCCAAGATACACGGATAAAGATATAAATAACCCCTTCCTAGTACCAGGTACTTTAGTCTTCTACATTTCTCATCAGTATTTTATACAAAAAAAACACCTCCACAATACAATCTCCCTGCTGATAGATTCTAAGTAATAGAATTCTGGATGGTACCATTTCAAGATTGTACATGTAAGCCTATGTGCACCAGTTGCTGAGGAACACAGGTGAGAGGGTGCGGTTGCACTTGTGTCTTGTTTGTTGGTTCCTGGGCGACAGACAGCTGGTTGGCCACTGTGTGAACAGAATGCTGGACTAGATGGACCATTGGTCTGATCCAGCATGGCTCTTATGTTCATGTGGAGATGTCATATTGCACCCTAATTCAAAAACCTCTCTTTATATTGTAAACTAGCACATCAAGGGAGAGGCTATACTAAACTACTCTGAAGTATACCAGTTGCAGTGAATTACTGCAAGTGTATGTGCAATCTCAAGACATATTGTTCAATAACAGCATTTTATTCTGTGTGTTGCATAGACCAGTTAGCAATCCAGCTCAGCATCACAACATATTCCATCCCCTCCCACCCTCCACCCACTTAATAACTCTAATCACCAGAGTGTATGACAGGATCACTGAAAGATGCCAAGAGACAATTAAACCAGGAGTACATTTTAATGGCATGGTGGCCCTGCGTGGGAATCTCACAGGGTCACACACCCATACACACTGGCTGAGTTTGGATGACACTTTAGACAACGGAGGGGTGAAGAGGCAACTGTCCGTTGTGTTGATTATTGTGTCGTGTGGGGGGGGATACACAACGGACAGTATATTATGTAACAACGGGAAAAACAACGGGCTGCTCCTTTGTTTAATGGAGACCCATTACTTATTATGAGGCCGGGACTTTTAGCCGCACAACGGGGGAAGGGGCAATGTGTCGTGTACTGCAAAAATAACAAACTGACAGTTGCCTCTCCCCCAGCCCCGTTGCCTAAAGTGTAGTCCGAACTCAGCCACTTTCTTTCGAGGAAAGTAAGGGCGAAGGGAAACAAGCTTGGCTCTTGCCCGCTCCTGTCCCTCCTACACACTTTGGCTGTACTCCTGTGCTTACTAGAGAGCAAGCCTCATTCGAGCTCAACAGGCATTTAATTCTAAAAGCAAATACAGATCGGATTGCGCTGTCTCTCGCACTCCCTTGTTAACTACGCCCTTATGAGCACACAGAGAGACACATACACACTCCACTTCATTAATCGGAAGAAAAAAAGCCCTTTTGGGTCAGACCTCCACCTTCCCGCTCCCCATAATCCCCAAATGGGGAGCGGAAGCCTACTGGCCGCGTAGCTGAGGGGGGAAGGAATAGGGACAGGGGATTAGGTAAGGAAGCTATTCGGCAGACCCAGCCTATGAAGGGAAGAAACAGAGCCGCAGCTGCCCGGCCCCTACCAGTAAAGCGAGGCCGAAGAGGCACCAGCCCGTAACCAGGTCCGTCTCGGCGGTAAACGCCGCCATCTTAACTTCCGGCAACAACGCAGACACGAAGAGCGGCAACGACGGCGCCGCCGCAAGGGGAGGAGCTAATTGAAGAGAGGGGGCGCGGCGAAACGAGGGCCAACCCTGCGGCCGTTACCGTAGAAACCGCAAACAACATCCTCCGCTCGACGACTTGCCGAGCGCTCGAAGCGTCGCGATTGGCTCGCGCCGCTGCATAAGGAGCCAGTGAAGAAGGAGGAGACTAAACTCTGCAAGACTCCCAAGTCTGGAGCTGTTTCGAATTTACGGCGCTGAATCCTACTGCTAGCAGGAAGCCTATTGGAGATTTCTGGGTAGGATAGGAGACAACAAAGATTCGCAGCAAGACCTAAGAACGTTGTGCCTTCGCCAAACTGGTGTCCTCCGGATTCTTTGGACTTCAACTCCCATCAGCCACATGGACAATGATCACGAATAGTGGGAGATGTAGTCCAAAACATCTGGAGAGCACCAGGTTGGGGAAAGGATTTCAGTTCGATCTGTACACGTTTACACAGAAGAAAGCCCTAGTGGGCTGACTCCAAAGTGATTTTACATAGGATTGCTAGTGAGAGAGAAGTACAGATTCTCCTAAAAGATAATCTGAAGAGTGGGGGACGGCCTGACTTTCCGAGTTTAGTTCCAAATACACAAGATTACACCGCTGCGTTCAATGTTACTTAACCCAGACTTAACTACATAGTTATGCATTCTCACAGCGCTATCCTATGCATATCTATTTAAAGTAGGATTCATTAAGTTCAGTGGGGCTCATTCCCAGGTGTGTGCATCTACAAGTACCGGGATGGGAGGAGGGGAAGTAGTTTAGTAAAACCTGGAAGGAGCGAAAAGGGAAAGTAGAATGTGCCATCCCTGTTAGTCTGAATCCGGAGAAAACACACACAAACTAATGAGTTGTTGCAGCCGCCTACCAGCAAAGCAGCGCTAAAGAAGCCCGCGGTCAAGTCCGATATAGCCATGAACATCGCCATCATTGCTTCTGGTTGTTACCCTGTGAACACTACCCTCAACGGAGTCACTTATATAGAAGAAGACTATGCACCCGTTAAATAGCATCAACGCCCCTTCCTGTGTAAAGGCGTGCCTTTCAGACTTCAACGAGGACTTTCCCATTTCAGTCTGCGGGGGTGGTGGGGTATTAAACTTCATTCTTCCTCGGGTCAAAAACTCCCTGCATGTAGAAAAGTAGCAGGTCAAGGAGTAGCTGGAACATAATCTTCCTGGCAGCCTAGTTTTAAATGTGCATGGCACTTGTGACATGGGGAACTTGCAACCTAAAATGGTATAGCCTAACAACTGATAAGCTACATGAGCTTAATCATGCCCTTAGTTCTTCTGAGCATATTGGGACTGTGTAAAATACAGAATGGAACAGGCTGGAATGCCCCCCGTTTTAAAAACAAAACAAAACAACAAAACAATGCCAACCACTATGGCATGTGTTAGAGCATTGTTCTTCAAAGTACAATTGGACCCAGTACTGGGTCGCAAGATGCTTTTCACTGGCCTGGTTCGGACAACACGATAATCAACGGAGGGGGAAAAACAATAGTCAGTTGTGTTGCTTATTGTGGCTGAGTTCGGATGACACTTTAGGCAACGGAGGGGGAAATAGCGTACTGACCGTGTGTTATTTTGGCGGCGGCATGGCAGCACCCTCCACACGACATGGTGCCCCTTCCCCGTCATGCAGCTAAAAGTCCCAGCGTCCTTCTGGGCTGCTGTGTCTCCTCCCTCCCACCTCCCTCAGTCCTCTGGCCGTATCCCAGAATGCATCGCAAGTTCTGCCGGCTGAATCGAAACAGCTGGGTTTTTTTTGGCTGCTCCAGCCAGTGAACTCTATGACCAAACGGAATAGTACATGGAGAGAGGGAGGTTCTCTCCACAAGACACTTTAAACAACGGAATTCAGGATAAACAATGTGCAAGCCCATTGTTTTTCTCTGTTGTTTAAGTGCCCCAAATAGTGTACTGTCAGTTGTGTGTGCATTGTGTGTTGCCCTCCACACGACACAAGAAGCAACACAACTGACGATTGTTCCCCCCCTCCGTTGATTATTGTGTTGTCCAAACCAGGCCTTCTGTGTTGCCTATATAACTCACTGATCACTTTTGTAGAATTAAAAAGGGTGTGGGGTTTGTTTGTTTTTTAAATACAAAGTGAGCCTGTGATGTTCTACTGCTTGAAGTTGGAATTAAAGTTTATTGTTGTGATATGCATTTGTTTATATATCTTTAAAAAGGAGTAAGAATTATAACAAGTAAGGCAAATGACTAGGCTGAAATGTACTTACTGTTTGTAGTTATACATCTGTGTAAGTATAGAATGATTGGCTGGTTGTGGGAGAGTGTCTGGATTGGCTGGCTGTGTGCCTGGATGGAAAGTGAGTGCTGATTGGATAGTTGTTTAGAGTGCCTAGATTGGTGAGTTGTGTAAAAGTGGGAGGAGCTAGAAGGTGAGAAGAGTGTATATATGTGTCTGACAGAGAGCGCTGACAGAGGTTGGTTGAGGGGAGGAATTGGAGGATTAGAGATATTATTAGATGTGAGAGTATTTGATGAGATGTGAAGTGTGTTTGATTTAATATTAGAAGACTGAGATATAGCTTTAAGGACAGTTGGCTAAAGAAGAAACAGTTTAAAACCATATAAGTGTACTGACAGAAACCACTAAGCTTTGTACTTGAAAGTGCTACGCAAATGTACTGAGGAAACCAATAAGCTTACTGAGATGCAATATACTCTTGTTAATAAACAGTCGTTAATTACATCAACTGGTGTGGTCTTGAAGTGCACCTAAGGAAGGTACTGGTGGCAGCGGGAACAAAGAAGTTGTCTGGAGGCCAGGTTGCTAAGCTGTGGGGTCTAAATAGTAAAGGCAAGACAGGGGCAGCAAGTGGTCGAAGATAAACATCACAGAGCCCACCCAGTTTCCAACTGATTTCTCAACTGCCCTTCCACCTCAGCTCTGGAATATTCCATTGTGACCTCCACAGCAGGGCTCACAATGGAATGTACCATTACAACAACTCTCCCTCTGACAATGGTATGTACCATTATACAGCTCTCCTTTACTGACATAGGAAATATATCACAAAAGGGAATTTCAGCAGGTGCGTTTGCATGCATGCAGCACCTGGTGAAATTCTCTCTTCATCACAACAGTTAAAGTTGCAGGAGCCCTGCCCTCTTTTGTATCTAGTCAGGAGAGCAGGACTCCTGCAGCTTTAACTGTTGTGATGAAGAGGGAATTTCATGAGGTGCTGCATGCATACAAATGACCCCTGTTGAAATTCCCTTTTCCCTGCAACTGTTAAAGATACAGAAGCCCTGCCCTCCTTTTCATATGTTCACCCTAGCGATGTGTAATTCAACATCAAGAAATAAGAGACTAGTAAAATGGCTCTACTTCTACTAGTAGTTGGCAAATAAGAGTTGGACAGCATAATTATGTATATGTCAGAAGCAATTCCCATTGAGTTCAATGGAGTTTACTCCCAGGAAGGTGGGCATAGGATTGCAGTTTAATTAATTGACATCTTGTTTGGCTATTCTTTACTATTGAAAACCACAGATTTGAATATTGCAGGTTATACCAAGAAACACTCAAAATATGCCAAATTCAATTTGTGTCCCTTAAGTACTTTTGCAGCTGTACATGAGATCATCAGCTAATCTATACCACCAAAGATGAAAAGATTTAATAATAGCTTGACGACATCAGCTCTTTATCTATTGCTAATGACATTCTGGGTTTGACCTGTTATCTCAGTTTGAACTTATAGGGGACTGCCTTCGCAGTGTCACGTTGACGCTGCTTTGGGGGAAGCCCCACACTTTTGCTGCTTCGGGGTGGGGGGTACAGGTAATCATGATGGAAGGAGGCAGTGTGGGCTTTCTGGTGGCCATTCAGCTCCCCTGGCCCACCCCCTGCCTTCTGCCCAGCTTCCAGCAACCAATCAGAGGTTGCCTTCCGCCCAGGAATGCCCACAGCTCAATGTTGGAGTGAGGTCAGATGGCGTAAAAGTCAGGTGAATTCCCCAACTTTTTAAATGCACAGCTTTGTAGGAAAGCCCCGCCATGGCAGCAAATTTTCGCCTGCATCGTATAACTGACGCAGCCCCACCGTACAGCTACTGCAGGGCTTTTAAAACATGTAGACAAACCCTTGATTCTCTAGTCATAGATTTTTTCTTTCAACTTCTGTTTGACCAATGTTTCATCGAAGCAGGTTTTGAGCTTCCTTGCGGTGATATAGAACTTCTTTGTTTGAGTGGGTGTAGTTCTAACACTAAGGTGACTCAGAGTTTGCTTCTAAACATGAATAATTTTATCTCAGATCTCCCATTTCAAAAACTTCTAAGTAAGCGGTTATAATGGTAAGATAACTATCCTAAATAACTTCCAAATGGCTGAACCTTCTGTCAGAGACAACACAGTGTTCAAGTGCCAAGTTTTCTAATTACATAGATGGCTTTCTTGGAGTAGCAATTTAAAAGGCAATGTTTTGTGAAGAAAAATACAAGTTTCTTGACTGTGAGCATGATGTTAAACCTAGCTAACCCTTGTCAGTAATCTTCAGGATTTTATATCCTTTGCTATTGTCATGTCTTCAAAAATTTCCTTTTAGTCAAAAGTATTATCTATCTTCTAATGGGGGTTGCTAGTCATCTAACTGAAGCCTATATTGGAGGATTACAGAGGTGTAGGAGAGGGTCTGTTATTAAATTCCCTTGAAAAAAAATAGCATGGGGTCAGTTTTATGTATGCCAGGGGGCACTGTGGTTCAGTGTTAGTGTTTTTGGACCTTGTAGCAATAAATGCCTATTGTGTTTGAAAGACCTATTTGATACTTCGGTGTTTTCCTGCTACCACAATTAACACATTTGTCACAATAAAGGTGAACCCTCCTGAAACTGAAGAACCAGCAGGCAGTGTGAATCCACACTCAAAATACTACTAGTAAGCACTATGAATAATAAAACCTCCACCTTGGAAGCTGAACAGACTATGTTTAAAATTGATGCTATGGGACTGTACCCTCCAGATGTTTTGGACTACAACTCCAATAATCCCATACCACTGGCCGTGATGGGTGGGGTTTATAGGAGTTGTAGTCTGAAACATCTGGATGGTACCTGGATACCTACTAGGACCAGACGTCCAGTTTTGCTGAACGCTCACTGAACTGCTGCTGCAGCCCACACCCACTTGCTACACTGCACTAGCAGCTGGATGGCCCAGCGAGCATCCAGGAAGTGCTGTGGGGCTGCCCTTCCCCTTAGAGAGCCGCCATTTTGCATAAAATAGTGGCTCAGGTTTTCCAAAAATCGAATGTTATGAAACTGACAGCTGTAAAGAGGCCATTTATACAACGTTACGGCTGCCATTTATATTGCATTAGATTAATGGAAATACCCGAGCCAACATTTTTATGCAAAATGAAGGCTCACTAAGGGTACAGGTGGCTGCCAGTAGCTCATGGATAGCACAAGCACCTGGTAAACAGGTGTGGTAGGTGGCAGTGGCTTGGCAAATGGGATCCAGGTAGTCCGTCGTACTCCACCACCACCATCACTCCCCACGGACTCCTGAGACATCCCTATTGCCTACCCCTGCTCTAGGTCAGATTGAAGAGTTTGATGTCAGCCAGCCTGCTTCCTGGGATTCATATGCTGAAAGACTGTTAAATTTCACAAATGAAAGTAACTGCCTGGTGAGGGCATTTCTTCATATATTGCAGAGCTGTGTCATCTCTCTCAATCCTGCAATTTGGGGGATTTCCTAGATGAAAAATTGCAGGAACGTCTTGTATATGAAGATCATGATGAAGTCTGCCAATGACAGCACCAGGACACAGTGGTGCAGTTAGGGCTCAACCCTGGAGCCAAAGCTTAGGTGGCCCCCAAATGACCACTAAGGCCTCCTCCACACGAGACGTTTAATGAGCCTTGAAGGCTCATTATAAATTTTACCTCCACACCAGCGGAGCGCAAAACGGGCGTACAGGCGCGTTATCTCCCCGATAATGCGCATTTTCGAATGCGCGTTAAATAGCGACTTTTATTTTCCTCCGGCCGTTAAAGCGCATTTTCGCCGTGTGAACAAGTGATTATGCGCATTAACGTCTTCTAAAGCGCTTTTTGGACATCAATTAATGCGCTTCGCCGCCTCTCGCCGCCTCCCGTGCAGAGGGATTAGGCGTAAATGCGCCTCCGCGATAATGCGCATAATCCCCGAACCGGGCGCAAAAGCGCATCCTTGTGGAGGGGGCCCTAGAGTGGCAGATGATAGGGGCAGTGGAAACAGCCCCACTGGGACTCACTGCTCATTCTTTCTGTGTTCTTATTTTCAAAAACATTTTATAGTTAGGGTAGGGTGACCAACTGTCAGGATTTCCCCTGATTTGTCCTGGTTTTTGTTCTATCCTGGGTGTCAGGGGGGATTTTTGGTAATTTTCTACAATGTCCTGGAAAGACACGCTTTCCCCTTTAAGGCTGCCGTTAGCATGGTGGGAGGGAATGATGTGCTTTCTGGAGGCGGGTCATTTCCCTCCCATTGCTCCAATCACAGCCTTAAAGGGAAAAGTGTATCATTCCCAGACATTATAGAAAAGGCCCCAATTGGAGCAGTGGAGAAAGGATTGCCACACTTTCCCGTCCTCTGCTCCAATTGGGGCCTTTAAGGAGGCAGGGGGAATGACGCACTTTCCAGAGGCCCTAGAAAGCTGCTTTCCCGCCCACCCTCCCAGCTTGTCCTCTTTTTTGGTCTCCCAAATATGGTCACCCTAAGTTAGGGGGCAGCCAGCTGGGCATATACATGGTTACTGATGCTCATTTTATTTTTTATTATAAAATATATATTACCCTTTTCTACACCAAAATTGAGCTTATTATTTGGAATTTCTGTTGCCCATGGAATTTTCCAATGTTTCATGGAGATCCTGCATGCTGCTACAATTCCAGTTTTCGAACTAGACTTTGATAAATTCTGACCATGAGCTTGGTGAAAGACTTCAGTAAATCCTGCCTCATTTTGAAAAATCAGGTTTCCAAGTACAAAAAGAATACTGAATTCAGGACTTCCAGTGTCACTTTCTTGAGCTACCATATTGATGCTTCTGCTATTCATCCCACTGAGTACAAGATCCATGCAATCCATGATGCACCTACTCCAAAAATGAAGCAGGAGTTTTCAAGCTATCCTGGGACTACTCAATTTCTATGTGTTTCTTCCACAAAGCCAAATCATCACCTACTGGGAAAGAGAATTCCTTGGATTTAGACTCATCAGCATGAGGCTGCTTTCCAGAACATTAAGAAGTTAGTGATGTCTGATCACTGAGTACAGTACAGTGATCAGAAACCACTGTTTCTTACCGCTGATGCTTCAAACCTTATCGTGTTGGAGCTGAACTTAGCTACAAATTGCCAGGTGGTACCAAAGTGCCAATTATTTACCACTCAAGGACTATATCATCCATGGAATGGCTCTATGCAAACTTGACAAAGAAGCCTACGCTTGTTAGTGTGGGAGCCAAGAAGTTCCACAATTTCCCTTTGAAATCTGTACTGATCACAAGCCTATTTTAAGACTCTTTTCTAAAGATAAGTCTATACCTTTAATTATTTCACCACCTATACAACACTGGAGTCTTTTACTCAGCACTTGCGACTGTGCACTTTCTACAAGCCAGGAAGATCAAAATCTAGTGCTGATGTCCTGAGCTGTCTGCCACTGTACTGTAGATCCCAGATTATGATGTGCCATTTCCAGTGGAAGTTTTGATGTCAGACACTCTCCCAGATGTACTTCAGGCTGGTCAAATGACAAGATTAAATTCTTGGGATCCCATAATGGTCTGTGTTTTCAACTGGGTGTGTGTGGGGGGGGGGGGGGGGGCAGTAGAGAAATTGCCCAAAGAATACAAACTATTGACAAGCTGTCAACATGAATTGTCTGCCCATAAAGGATGCCTTTTATGGAGAAACAGTGTTGTCATTCCAGAAAGCAGCCTCTCTACAAGAGAGGTTTAAAGCTCTTTCAAGGCGCTTTAAAAAATTTACCTCTACAAGGAGGGAGCGCAAATCGGGCGTAGAGGCGCGCTACCCCTCCGATTGTGCGCATTATTGAATGTGCGTTAAATAGCGAGTTTTATTTTGCGGCGGGATGTGAAGCCGGCGCCCTGCCTCCCGAGTAGTGCTGCTGCTGCTGCTGCTGGCTACCCCGCTCAGCTCCTGGCTCCGCTCCTACCGGGTTCCCGCTGACCTCTCGCTCCGTCTTCCAGCTCCCTTTTCCCTTTTTCTTGCCCTGTTCCCCCCCCCCCCCCCCCGTGCACCCTGCCTCCCGAGTGCTGCTGCTGCTGCTGCTGCTGCTGCTGCTGCTGCTGGCTCCCCCGCTCGGCTCCTGGCTCCACTCCTACCGGGCTCCGTCTTCCAGCTCCCTTTTCCCTTTTTCTTGCCCTATTCCCCTCCCTTGCTCCGTTTCATTCAATCGCCCCGTCAGTTCCTTCGCTCTCCAGCATAACAACTCGCAGGGACCTGCCTTAAAGAGACAGGCGCCCGCCCACCCGCCCTACCTCCCCCCTCCCCTCTCCCTGCCTGCCTCTCGTGCAGAGGTATTAGGCGTAAATGCGCTTCAGCGATGAAGCGCATAGTCACTTAACCAGGCGCAAAAGCGAATCCTTGTGGAGGGGACCTTTGCTAAACTGCATGCTGCACATACAAGAATTGTACACATGAAAACATAGGCCACAAGCTACGACTGGGGGCCTGGAATCAATTCTTGACATTGAAAAGACTATCAAGGAGTACAGTACATGCCAGGCTACTTGGCATAACCCACTGAAAGCACCCATGTTCCCATGCGAAGTGACCAAGAAGCCTTGGTTACGAATCCACACTGATTTTGTGGGACCATTCCAGGAGACAAACTTTTTGATTGGAGCAGGCTCTTACTCAAAATGGCTCAAAGTGCTCCTAGCCCAGTCATAAACATCAACTGCAGCATTTACAATCCTGCATCAATTACTTACAACACATGGAATGTCAGACACTATAATCTCTGACAATGGGTCTGAATTTACATCACTTAATTTTAAATAATTTGTGGACAGAAACCTTATCCAATCTGTCACCATTGCACCTTGTCAACTTCAAGCAAATGGCCATGCTGAACAGATGGTGCAGATAACAAAGGATGCACTGGAGTGGATTGTTGGAGGAGAGCAGCCAACAAGACTTGCCAAGTTCCTCATAGCTCAACATGTCACTCCATGTTCAACAACAGGAATCAGTCCTGTCGAGCTACTAATGGGGTGATGTCTCATGGCTTGCCTCGACTGTCTCCATCCAGATTTAGCTAAGGACTTAAAAGGCAAACCAGAACATACTCTGGATGCTGCTCGATCAACACATACTCTTCATTTATTTTCACCCCAAGAACCAGTTTTTACTAGAATCTGGATCAAGGTGGGTTTCTTTCACCACCACTGAAGTCACTGAGGCTGTGTCATACAAGGTCCAGAGTGCAAGTGGGCTGGTGTGGCATCACCATGATGATTAATTGAGAAGGCATTCCTCCCAAAGTGACTTGATAATAGTAGAAGCAGTCTGGAGCCAATGTTCCTGCTACATCTCCTGTAGACTTACCAGGGCTGCTAACTGAAGGAAGCAGTCATTCTTTCTTGTCCAAAGCAGTTGTTGAAGTGGAGTCACCTGGTATTTCTAAACCTGTCAGTAAAATGTAGAGGAAAGCCCTGTGAAAGGGTAGCCTTTCATTGGTTAAAAGATTGTGTTGGCTAAGGGGCAGGGTTTATGTATCCGCCTTGCACACTCAGGTCCTCTGGGAAGAATTTACTTCAATCAGCCAGAACTAAGCTGATGAGTGTTACCCAGAGGACCTTCTCTTCTGCTGCTCCCAGACTGTGGAGTGGCCTGCTGGGAAAGATTCGACAACTTAGCAGTCTTCTTGAATTTAAGAGAGCTGTGAAGACTGATCTCTTCCGGCAGGCCTACCTAGTTGAACTTTTAAGATTTTTAAATAATGTATTAGTTTTATTTGTTTTTAATGTTCTATCTATTTTATGGTCTTTGTATTTATATTTATTGTTGTCCCCCACCTCGATCCAGAGAGAGAGGCGGGTAAGAAATAAGTAAATAAATTATTATTATTATTATTATTATTATCATCATCATCATCATCATCATCATCATTATTATTATTATTATTCCAGGAGGCCTCCTTGAGCTCCTGTAGCTTTGCTTGCTGCAGTGAACCACCCAGAGAGCTTCAGTTATTGGGCAGTATAGAAATGCAGTAAATAAATAAATAAATAAATAAATAAGCTAGACTTATTATGTAGCAATAAAGGGCAATTGTATTTTAAAAGATTACTTGATCCTTGGATGGTTTCCAGCCATCCCAACACAACAGTCAGAACACCACCAGCCCACTTCCACACACACCCTACCCACAGCTAGCTAACTGGGGGCAAGACATGCATGCATTTCTCATGGCACCAGATAATGCAAGCAGAGGACACCATGTGAGTGCTAGATCTGGATACTGGGATCTAAAAAATTGTGTTGGCTGAGGAAACTTTTCCCTGTAGCCAATACAAAGCACTGTTACATAGGTTGGTGCTAGAAAGGCCTTTATTTCATCTCAAGAACTCTTGAGAGACAGCACAAGTCACCTCATGGACTCCATGCTAGTTATTTCCCTTGGGCCAAGTTACTCCCACCAATGATGTGTGGGGCCTGAGCAACAGTTGAATCTTCCTTTCATCACCAAAGCAATTTTGGAATGGGATAGTTACCTCCCTTCAACTATCAATTCATTGTGGGGGCTACAATGGGGATTACAATGAGCATCCTTCCTCCCATCCAATTCTTCCTTCCAGAATTCCTTTGGGTTCCTACTTATCAATTTTCTAAAGATTAAAGGGTGAATTCCTATCATATTGGTGTGCTTCTTCTGAACACAAGCTTTTGGGATCCCATACAAACCATCCAACTAGATCTGCCAAGATCTGCTCATTATTTCACGGAATCCTATTTGTATCAGACTGTCTTTGCATCTGACTCTGGGAAATGGCCTCAGTCAGACACAATGACTATGTACTATATTAGTAATACATGTACATCCGAGGTGAACAGCCTGCAGCCATCCAGCTGGTTAAAAAAAAAAGAGTTATAGAATGAACCTTCCCTCAAATCAGTCAAGAAACTAGGCCACAACCATAAGAATGAAAAACAATGGCCCAAAGTTCATCAGGTCCAAACTCCTACCACAAGGGAAGCATACAGTAGTAGCCCAGAAATCAACCACTCTGCTAGAGAGAGCATGCCAGTAGCTAATCAGCCTATATGGCAAAATTTAATATATAGAAAGAAGTTCATAGCATGTTGTCAGTAAAGAAGGGTGACATAGCACAGGAAGAGGAGGAAATTGCTGTTGCTTTCTCTCAGATCTGCCCCAAAGATGAGAATGGCTGCAACAAAGAAAACTGCAGTTCTCAGAATTTCCTAGGTTTCACGCAACCTGGATATAATGTGCTTTTCCTCTACTTTACTGCAATTTTGGAAACAAATGCATGAGAGGGAAAGCAGCTAACAGCTGTGATGTTTTGAGAAGGAAAAGCCACTAATACATGGAGAAGTGCTTGCTTCTGCTCTGTTCTGCCTTCAGCAATGCAATTTTAGGATTGCATTGATGGGCAATGTCCAATGACCTTAGGACAAAAGCTATGGGCTTCAGAGTGAAATGGCTTGCATACACCATGAAGGGAAGACCTAACTTATCCAGAGAGATTCTACCTTGCTTAGTGTGTGTGTGTGTGTGTGTGTGTGTGAGTGAATGTGGTTAGGATCAATAAAAAGAGGGGTGGGGGAGAAAGAAGAACAAAGACTGTGCTCAGGAATGCATTGCATTTATTGCATGCTTTGATGCTTTGTTTCTGAAGGAGAAGACAAGGAGAGAAAAGGGGAGTATCTCCCCCCACCCCGTCTGTTGTGCCAACTTTGCACACTGCAAATGATTATGGACATGTATTTGTTTATTTACTATTTTCCAGATTTGGGGAACTAATCAATGGCTGTAACCAGTCAAAATCAGGAATTCTGGATTTCAGAACTTCAAAGGCTCATAGAACATAATGGATGATTCTCACATTCCCATTGCGTTCAGCTGACGGCAGCTTCGTTAAATAAAAGCACCCTTTAATTTTGAAATTTCATTAAGGAAGCCCTAATAATAATAATGATCCAATTTGTAAAAAAGGAAAGTTAAAAAAGGAAAAGACAAAGATTGCAAGCGTTTTCAGGGAAAGGTTGCTGGCATCGTAAACCATATAATTAAAATATTTTCTTCATGAATTGCCAAAGAAGCAATCTCTGGCCATGGATCCATATCCATTCCTATCCTTCATTGATTCATTTATATTATTGGACATTGTCACATCCAGATGCACTGTATTTTTCATATCAGCTGCATGTTATGTGACCAATTTTTTTTTACTCATTTTGTTTGCTTGTTAATTCCATCAGGTGCCCTCTTGTTCTATATTTGTGTAGAACAGTGAACAGCTGTTCCCTGTTAGCATTTTCAAGAGCTTTTACAGTTTCATATACCTCTATCATATTTCCAGTTAACTATCTCTTTTTTTAACCTGAAGAGCTGTCGTATTTTTAACATTTTGTATGAAAATACTCCATGCTACATGATCATATTTTTGTTTTTCTGTGTACCTTTCCTAGTTCTGCTCAATGGAATGACCAGAAAAAGCCAAGTAGCTAAAGACTTAGCAGGCTGCACCATTGATTTTATTTTATACAGTTAATCAATATTTTATATTATTTTCTGTCATTTTCCTTAGTAGTTATTTACAGTCTATTTAATGTTTGGAAGACTCTTTTAATGTTCTCGTTATATACGAACTCTTCCCAAGTTCTCTTTCTATGAATAAATAGGGAAATATTAACTTACCACAATTTTCCATTTTTAAAACTGAATGGAGGACAATCCTGAAGATGCACTTCCTCCTTGTGAAAGGCAGGGTCAACCCTCCCAAACTAAGCCTGGCTGAGCAGAAGCCCTTACCTCTTGCACAACTAAGCAACCCCCCAAAAATAATACAGACTCCAGTGGGGCAACAGTGGAAACATTAAGAAAACAGAATTCGGAGAAGAAGTATTGTCATTGAAGGTCTCCCTCCCTCACATGTGCTCATGGGTCTGCAAAAGCCAAAATACTCAGCTGAGTGAGTAACTGCCCCATTTACTCTTGAGAATGGGAATCTGTAGTAGGTCAAATTTTGCCTTTCTCCTTCAAGTGGACAGAAGGCAGTCTTCATCTCCAGGATGCATGAATTGTCATTCCCTTATGTGAGGCTTTAAGGCCACTTCCCAAGGCATCAGGACAAAATTCTTCGCCCATGGATGAGAGAAGCTTGACCTTGATATGTCTTGCAAAAGCGTGCACAGAAGCCCTGGTTCACTAGAGATCTGTCCTGTAAAAAAGTGACCAGCAAAGGTTGATAGTTGCCTACTAGGTGAATGACTTGTGATAACATAACAATGGTGTATTTTTAGCCACTTGGACAATGTTGCCATGAAACTTTCTTGGCCAGGAAGGACTGCTGTATGATACAAATAAGACCATTTTCTTGACCCTAGTTCCTGTCAAGATAGGCTTTCAAAGCTCTTCAGAATCATCAGTTATGCCACGACTCCCTTGTATGGGATTAGGGCAGAAAGTTGGGAGGACTAACTGCTGCATCCTGTAGACCAAAGAATTGATTTTTTTTTGCCATGAATAAAGGATATGGTTTAAGAATGTATCCTAAGAACTATGCATAGGTCTGTGTGGGCAAATGAGGCACTTCCTGCTGTAAAACCATATAAGCTAATATAATGGGTACTAAGATTTTGAGGGTGAGCTCCCTTGGCTATGGGTTCAAAGGGGACATTAGTGTAGTCAGCTAAGATTTGAATAGAAAACAGTTAGAGGTGGATTTTGTAGAGCAACTCCTTTCATGAATCTGTAAAGATGGGGAAGTGCATAAGGATTTCTTGCCCTTACATCCTCAAAATGCCATTTAGTGTGGACAGCTGCTTCTTTAGGTACTAGTACTAAGTCCTATCTGAAAGCCATCTTGCAAGAAATGTAATATGTGCACCACATTAACCTTAACTGGATGCAAGACCTTTTGAGTGCAACAACATTCAGGTACCATCATACATTCTATTTGTTTAGAATGTTTCATTTATTTATTTATTTATCACATTTTTAATCTGCACAATAAACAATGTTCACAAATGTTTATACATTTTTTGTCTGAAATCTTGTCTCTGTGTATCAGAAAACATTGTTGAACTTGAGCTCTAAAGCATGAAGTTCTAGGCATACGGCTCAGAACTTGAATTTGTTGATATTTCTAAACGTCTGGCATGCTGTCTAGGGCTGTGCACAGACCCCCCCCAATCCAATCCAGATCCCAAAATGTCAGAACTGATCAAGCCCGATCCGATCTGACTCGGATCTGGGATCCAGATCTGATCCAGCTCCATCCACAGTACTCCCTCTCGCTCTCCCCACTTTCTCCCTCCTCCACTTTCCCTGCTTACCTGCTGCATCCTCCACATCATCCTGCCATCATCCGCCATCATCCTGCTGTCATCTTCCCTCTTCACTGTAGGCCGCCGCATTTGCCGGTTATGGCACTCGCCGTGACCGGCAAATGCAGCAGCCCACAGCAAGGAGGGAAGACGATGGCAAGACGATGTGGAGGAGGCAGCAGGTAAGCAGGGAGAGTGGGGGGAGGGAAGGAGAGAGCAGGAGGGAGTGCTGTGACCGGATCCAGATCACGGTTCTGATTTGGCCCGATCTGGGCCCGATCCGATCCGGAGCTGGGATCCGGAGGTCCGGCTCACCCTGATCTGACTCAGAATTGGGATCGGGATCTGGTCACAGCCCTAATGCTGACTACGTTTGTTGTGCTACATCATCCAAAGGATGGGCTCCCATTCTAAAAGATTGGCATCTATCATTAAAAGGATTCTGCTATTATCAAGAAGAGGCCTCTGTACAGATTGGATGTGGAACCTGGTCATTCCACCACTTCCTGGCAGGATACCAGCATCCCCAGCAGCTGAGCCAACCCCATCACATCTGCCGATCGTGTGTATCTGACACCCTTGGTGAAAGAAGTCCCCTTCAGTTGCTTCTCCTGGAACAGGAACATTCTGTCCTGAAGCATATCTAGGATGACTTTCAAGTGATCTATTTGCTGCTGCAGATGCAGAGAGTTCTTTTCTATGTTTATGACTTTACCATGATTCTCCAAAGCAAGTGACAGTAATTTTATGCTCTCCTGAGCTTACGCTAGTTAGTGAGCTTTTTCAGGTTTATCTAGCAAGGGAAGGCAACCTGCCCACATTCAGAACCAAACCACTATGGCTATCAAAATCTTCATAAACATCCTGAGAGCCAAGGTTAAACAAAATCACAGGGCTCTATTCCTATAGTATATTTTGTTGAATGATAATTAAGAAGGTATCTCAGGTTGGGCATGATAAGAATAAAAAGGCAGACCTCTCAGAGGATCAAGGATGCTAGATAATCCCCATTGGGTAGAGCCACCAAAATAGATTTCAGGATATCCAATTAAAATATATTTTAAGGCATTTGTGGAACTTCATTTGGTCAAGTATTGCTTTCACATCTCTTTTCTTCAGGGCATGACAATGAAATAATCCCTGAAAGGATGTCGAGAACGGAACAGATTCTGTCCAAAAGATGCCAGATATTCACTAAGATTGTCAAGTACTTCTGAGAATCCTTTGATCTCAAGACTTAATCAATCCATCTTTGTGCCTCTCTGTATTCTCCCAAGCATGTCTCTTGGAATTTTGGTGGATTCTTCCTATTTGTGTATGAAGACCTAGAGACAACTCCAATGTTTCCAGTGGGGTGAGATGGTGTCATGCTTTCTTTTTCTGTCTGCGCTTGAATGAAAATGAATGTCCTGAGGTTGTTCAAATGGATCTTAGTATCCCTTGTAGCTTGTAGCTGTGCTAGATACCCCGAGAGGACAAAGTGGCTTTGGCCTAGTTTTTAGCAGTAGGAAGTTGCTTCTTTTTGTCCTTTGTTTCTATGAAGACTGCCTCCAGTACTGTCCCTCTCCCAAACTGCAAGTTGGGTGATACACATGTACTTCCTAACCTAAGATATGGGAAGGGAAATTACCTTTTTGTTCATCCTATTCTAGCCCTGAGGCCCCTTGTAGGGTTGGTGCAAGCATCCAGTTGGGTCTGCGAGAGTAGCGGACCCCCTTGCATCTGGTCATCACGGCCCCAACCGGACACACCCGATGTGAGGGCAGACCCATGTCCAAACCCTCGCGAGTATCCTCAAGCGCCCATGCACGGGTGCACCCTGGGAAAGTGCACTTTCCAGAGTCTTCAGAAAGTGCACAATTCCCCCGGGTACGCTAATGGCAGCTGCCATTAGCATGCCAGGGGGAATTCCTCATTTTCTGAAGTCTCTGAAAAGATTGCTTTCCCACCCTCCACTGCTCCAATTGGGGCCTTCAAGGCCCTCTTAACACAATGTCCCTGGATTCAAAGAGGGAATGGACTCAAAAGGTCAATTCAAGAAATAACAAAATGAAGCCACGGCAAAGTTTCTGTGCAGAAAATAGGGTCAATCTTGGAAGGTGGACAACATACACAACTAGTGCAATTCCACTCCACCAGTCAGACATCAGCACCAGAGAACAGGGAGCAAGTTTCTACAAGAATATGAAAGAACTGGTGGTACATGCAGAGCTGTTAGATGAAGGAAAACCCTGGATTGTTCAGCAAAAGATATATCACCATATCAGGCAAACAGGAACTGCCCCATTTTTTAAATGAACATGACACAACCAAAAAAAACCTCATAAGATCTGCCTGTCAGGAGAACTGTTTGTCACACTTTGAAATCAACTGCGAGGGCCACAGAAGAAGTTCATGGTGAGTGATCCGTGTGTAGGACTGGTCACAAGTAACTTAAAGTCTTCTCTCAGTAACCCAATAAGCACATGTGATGAAACTGGTGTTCCTTTTGAGAGTTCCTGCACATTTAGTCATTCCAGTATCACTACAGGATATTGGTAAACTGGCTCATAATGTGGGTTAGTTATTCCAGCTTTGTTCCAATTATGAAACCCACCATAAGACTAGGAATAAGTAGCTGTTACCCACCTGCTGATCTTTTATTTATCAGGCTCAGAGCCATTGGACTCTGAGATAAACAACTATAGTAAATACACACCACCCAAGCACTGTGCCAGAATTACTACTCTCTTGGTTTCCAGTCTTATCCCCCTAACCATGTGATATCAGTTTTACACTATATTTGTAGCTTAGCCAAATTATCAGGCAATAATATGAGATAAATTGAGTTTTTATTCCAGAGTAGAGATCGGAAATTCCTTTTTTAAAAAAATGTAACATAAATGAGCCAACTAGACAAAGAAAATATAAAAATATTATTGATATAATATATGCCTCACAATTGGAATAATAAGGTAGGAATTTGTTTCAAGTTCAGTTGCCCACAGAAAGCAAAAGCCTGTTTCCACTTTTGGATAGGCTGGCAGCATCAAATTGCTCCATGACCCATAGATATCTATATAAGAATACGGTAGTGTAAGGCATCATACTTGACAACTTCCAGACCAATTTTGCTCATTTTTGTTTTAAAATGAAGCTTGGGTAGTGTAGACATGCATAAAAATTTGAAAGTTCAAAGATGTTCAGAGCTCGAGCTTCAATAGCACTTAATTTCCTCTACTTCAAGCAGGCAGGGCAGCCCCTTTGCCAGCAGGACGACAGATAGCCCTTCTTGGCCAATCAATGTGGTGAGAAGGTGGGCACAGCAGTGCGGTTAGCTGTTACCACCAACAAGGAGGGAGAAAGGGACAGAGGCAACCAGTCGGGGTGCATGAGGGAAGAGGAGGGGCCACACTGCATGCAAATTTCAGAGGTGGATTCACTATGCATGAGCTACATTTGCATTATTCATTAGCCCTTCTGTGGTAAGGGGACTGAGGGACAAAAAAGCGGAAAGGAGCAGGGACTATTAGCACCCATGGCAACATAGTTCTGTTAGAATAGCTAACTAGTTGTTAGAATAGCTCCCTATCAACTTAGAAAGATTGCTAGGAGCAGATAGGTGCCTACCTATAGATAAAATTTGGTAGCTGCACTTGGTTTTCACAATGATGCTATTACAGTATGCCAGGGATACATACTGTAATAGATTGTTTCTTAGCTAGAGGCTGCATTAGAAAGGACAGAAGTAATGGCCGATCATAATAATGCTTGTCTTATTCTAAGAGGGAAAGATTAGCCAGACCTATATAGAGCACAGTGAGAAAAGGAAGACACAGATTGGATGTTGTTCCTTAAAAGTTTATTGGGAGAGCAGGAAGGGAAGCTAAGTAATTGGCACAGACATGAATCAATATTGGGGTGCTCTTAACTCAGACTGTGTATTACTGCTTTTCTGTAACACCATAGCGCTGAGGAAGAGTTGTTGTTTTTCTGGTCATATAACCATGGGATTTCTGGATTAGCCGCAAAAATCTTACATCACAGGTTAAAAAGAAAAAGAAATGTAACCTTCTAAAGTTTTTCTATGTGAAGACAGAATGTATTTGTAATGCCACTGGGAGCTTCCTCTCTTCGGTTGGAAGGGAAAGAATTTAGAGCTTCTGCAACCGGCCTGGCACATTCAGCCTGCAAGGAGACACTGTGCATGCACAGTACATAATATACACCCACCCACACATCTGCTCTTTTTTTCCTTTTAGTTTCCATATGGGTTTTTGCATCTGCCTCTGGCAGACTTGAAGATGTAGAAGCAGAGTAATAACAGACACTCAGAAACCTTACATCTTGGCATGGAAATGAGAATGGAAGGCTATGATGAAGTAACTGAAAAGTATATTGAAATGGGTTTGTCAGCTCATCCCATTCATGGTTACTTGAACACAAGTCCTACTGAATCAATGTAGCATACATAGGATTGCAGTCATGAAAGTCTATTTTAAATCTGGAATCCTATTTGCTGTTTTACAACTTTACATTTACAATATTTTCTGTTGCGGAGTTCTGAAAAAACAGCAATTTCTCTCTAATTATGTTTGTGTGTGCACGCACTATTTGGATTTCTTTCCCAGTCAAAGTGTGTCCAGGGGCTCCAAAGTATTTATGTTCTTTCCAAACCTATTTGGTTTTTAACAGACTTCGCCAATAATCTCCTAGGTAGATGTTCTCAGGTACTTAGAATGCATGACACCTATTTGCCTGGAGATTTTAAAATGATGTTACATGTTTTCTCCTTGTGCTTGAAAAGAAAAAAAAAAGAAAAGAAGAAGCATGTACAGGATAGTTTTCAATTGGGAACTGTACCCACGTTCTCCTCTTTCACTTCTTACTAGTGATATCCTTTCAGGAAAAGTATTTGAGTTATGGGAAGAAGATACTGTTCCTCTGGCATCTTGTGGCCAAAGATGAATCCTTGAGGGTTAAGTCAGGGGATTTTTTTTTTTAAAGGAAAGTCAATATGTGGCTGCATTTATCCTCCTCAGATATTTGTCTGTGCTTTGCCTTCTAAAATTGCTGTTCTTCTGATGGAATTCACTGATTTTTTTCATTGGCTAAGAAGAACTTGTTTATTTTCTTCTTTTAAACGTAGCACACAAAGTTAGGGTGCCTCTACAAGAGTGATTTAAAGCTCTTTCAAGGCACATTAAAAATTTTACCTCTACAAGAGCGGAGCGCAAATCGGGGGTCGAGGCACTTTTTTTGTCCGATTATGTGCATTATTGAATGCGCATTAAATAGCGAGTTTTAATTTTCCGCGGGAGTTAAAGCGCCTTATGACCATGTAAACAAGCGATTCTCCGCAGTTCAACCACTTTAAAGCGTGTTTCATACTGCCAGTAATGCGCTTCACTGCCTGTCATTTACAGGAATTAGGCATAAAAGCAATGGTTGAGAAGATGCGCATAATCGGGCAACCGGCTGTCAAGCCAAATTTTTGTAGAGGGGGCCATCAACTGCATGGCCATCTGATTTGGTTTAAACCAGCCCAAGACATTTTCCTGTCTGAGGCAGAGCAGTAAATGGCACATAGTACGTAAGGCTGATGAAGCTGTTTTAGAAAATACCACGAGCACCTCTTCCCTTTCCTCACAGTAAAAATACAACAGGAATAAATACAGTAGGTAACCGTTTGCTTCCCAGTCATGAAATCCAAAATAAAGTTGCTTAAGGCAGCCACCTTGCTCTCTAAATAGTAGGGTCAGCTCTGCAGAGTACTTTGATTAAAGCCCTAAGGGGATTTCTGTGGAAATTAAGTTTGTCAAAACCATCCACCCCAAAAAACATGTTACTGATTGCCCTCCTCTGGTTTCTAGATTCCATGGCTTAGTTGTACATAAGCACTTAAAGCACAAACCTCTATGGCACTGTGCATGACCACATGGGGACATTTTATTCCAATGTACAACTTGTATTAAAGCAATCCACTGGTTTGTGGACATGTGGAGTATAGGATGTGATCTAGAACAGTTGAAACAGAGTATTTATTAGGGATGTTTGGGGAATTCATACTTTGCTAATTCCTATACAAAATGACTTGATTTGTGGATGTGAATATCGGTATCTTCCTCCGAATGTTGTGACACAGTTTCTGGCAGTTTAAACATATCAAAATATGTATCTAAAAATACATATTTTGAGAGAAAATGCACATTTAATACAAATTAAAATACTATATACATATGTATTTTGAAGGGATTGAACACAGGGATGTGATGGAATTCAGTTAAAAACCATGATGGAAATACATATTTGTCCATCCCTAGTATTTATATTTCAGTTTAGGAATCTGAATTTTATGGAGCAATCCAATGGACCATAAACAGGGTCCCATAGGATTCACTGGATTTCCACCTCTGAGGCTGGAGACAGAACAACCTCAGAGGAGGAGATCTGATTGCAGACCCCTGCTCCTCCAGGTCACCATGGAAACCTCTGCAATGGCTCCCCCCCACACACCCAAGATTGGAGATAAAATTAGTGTGTTGGTGGAGTAGGGAGGGAGAGGCTCTCAGACCCCAACCATACCTCCAGAAAACATTTAGACACATTCAAGAGCACCACTTCTTCTTCTTCTTCTTCTTCTTCTTCTTCTTCTTCTTCTTCTTCTTCTTCTTCATCATAGATTTAACAGGGAAACAAACTTATGAGTGAAACATGTGAAAGTGAAATGGATTAGTTGTCCATCTCTAAAGGTTCTAAGAAAGTTCTTTAATGAAATCATTCACAGTTGTCCAGTACGTTCCATCCTCCTTATCAGGAATTCCTAGACATTTTTGATAGGGAAGTCATTATGACATTATTTATGAATTAGAAGGAGCCAGTGTGGTGTACTGGACTGGGATTCAGGAGATCTAGGTTCTAGTCCCTGCTCGGCCATGAAGCTCACTGGGTAACTTTGAGCCAATCACTCACTCTCAGCCTAACCTACCTCACAGGGTTGTTGTGAGGATAAAGTGAAGAGGAGGAGGACCATGTAACCCGCCTTGGATTCCTTGCAAGAGGGCAAAGGTGGGATATAAATGCAACATTATTATTATTATTATTATTATTATTATTATTAATCAGATAAACCAAGACTAGAGTTTATGTCCAAGTATCCTAGAGATTCTAATAATGGCTGAGCTCTGTAACAATCAGTATCACAGTAAAATAAAGTCTTGTTCCTTTACTTTCCTCACTTGGGCTTCAATGGAAAGGCCTCTTCCTCGACATAGGCTCCTTTTTAAAGCAATATAATATCCCCAAATAAATGTATAGTATAACTGCTGAGAATACTGCAACCTCGTCTGCAAGTTACTGGAAGGGGGCAGTGCTGGGAATTTTGACCATAGCTAGCCTTAGGATCTCAATAGCCTACAATGTGGTTTCCTGTGATTCCTTCTTTTGGCTCCTCCCCTCCTCCCCCCTCTAACCTCCACCATTGCTGGGAGTACGTGAGATTCTTGCTTCTGCCAGTGTAATGGAACACAAAATAGACTGAACAAACTCTTATTTGAAACTATGCTGTACCTGCATTGTATATGCAAGAAGATTTGTGAGTAAAGCCATTTTACTTTTCCTTCACTGAAGAAAGGTGTCGTCTCCTTTGTTATGCCATGATAGCCCTGTGTGCATATGGGACTGGTAAAAGCTCATTCTGTTTTGTCTTTTGTCTTTTTCCTCTGCTAATTGCATTTCTAACAGGAGGCTTCATTGCCAAATAATCCCATCAATAACTTGGAATGGATAGAGAAGAAGTGGAATAGAAAACAAACAGGAAGGACTAGTGGGACTTGCAACAACTCCTGCAGTGTCGATTGTGCCTGTTCAGGATTCCAGCCATGTCCCTTTCCTGGAAATTCCATTGCATCCTTCTCCTCCCCCAGTTTTCTGCCCTCCCCCCAGTCATTCAATAAGCATTCCATACCCACTGACCCTGCCCAGTCCTCATTGGTCTGCTTTTGGGCACCCCCTCCCCCACATATACACACACAATTTAGAGTCTGTTTGAAATAATTTTAGTTCTTGGGCAAATCTTTGAATTCCCACAAGCCTGCTGATACCTGTCCCTCATGCATGGATGGTGCCAATTTAGCTAAATAAAGATCCACACTAGGAGAACTAGCTCAGTATTAGCATATATGATTGTTCATCCATTCTGCTTTCTATGGGCAGTATCCTATACCGGCACTGCACTGCCTTGGTTTCTTTTGTTCCAGGGGGAGTGATGGTTGTGCAACAGGAATGTTGTGGTTCTAATAAAATCCTGGAAATTAGTGGAAACAATCTTTTCTGGATTGGAACTGATCAGCAGAACTACCTCCTGTGCACTCTGCTCACCCTGCCCTGTTCTGGAAATGAGCATTTTCACTTGTTTCTGGTTGCTTGTAGATCTGAAAAAATCCCCATTGCGCAAGCAGTCACTCACGGGTACAATAGGATATGGCCTTATATTGTATATTCTACATATTTTACACTAGTAAACTTGTTGTTAGTAACTAGTAATGAACAAGAATTAACATTAGCAGAAAATCCACTAAATTTGCAGCAACGAAAAAGTCTTCTTCATTTTCAGTATTGTGTATTATGCATATTTTTTCCATACATTATTTCTAAACAAATAAAAACTACCAATTATTTTTATATATAGCCAATCTGGAATCTTTTGAATTTCACATCAGTAATTTATAAATATTAAATCACCAGGAGAAAATGGTTCCTTTAATGTCATTACTGGTAATTAATTATACATGTTATGAAACCAAACTTCACCATACATACTATTAATGATTTTTTAAATGTTATTAATCTTACAACAATGTTCTTTTTCCCAAACAGCAAACAAAGCCATGAACATTTTGCATTTATCATTATTGTTAATTAAACAGTAAACACAAAAGGCATGATTAGTAAAGGATAATTAGAACTGTAAAAATAATTTTTATAGATGTACAGTCTTTTGAATTAATCATGATGGTTGCAACATATAGCTTACCCTTGGAAAGAGTCCACAAAACAAATTTGATTTAAGCTGCTGTTGTGTATTTTTAAGCAATTTCTAATCTCAGTAAATGAATGGGCAAAGCAATCCATAGTGAAATTAGCAAGTACATTGCAAGCTCTGCTGAGTCGCCCTGGCTAGAGCAGAAGATGGTGAGAGTCTCCCCACAACCCCTGCCTTTTCCCCCCTTTGGTGAAGCTGAGTGGCCTGAAGATCGGGCCCATTGAGGGATCCTCAAGTTTTGGATCCAGTAAATCCAAAGCTACTGGTGCCCTGCCCCAAAAGCACCCCATTTGGGAGTTTTCTCTGGTGGTAGTTTTCCACTTGTGGAGCTTTCTGTAGACAGCACATGGCCACTAGGGTGGATAGAGTCACCTCCCCACCACAGGCACTTGTATCCACTAGCAAAGACCAGCAGAGAGACACCTCTATTTAATCTAGGGTGGACACTTTTGCATCGCAAAAAAAAAAAGGTGGAAAAAACATCACCATCAAAGGATTTAAATAAAAATACAATGCATCTCACCATAATCGAGAAGACTGATTAGGTGAGCTGCTGTCCAGGTGCTAATTCTGTATGGGCAACTACAAGGCCCCTGATGTTCTCCCTCCTTAAGGTTCTTTACCTTTAAACCAGATTTGAGCAACACCTCTTCAATCTGAGGGCATCTCCACATAGAGGATTGTCATTGGCCACCTCTCTGAAATAGTGAAATGTCCTCTGTAAAGTAGGACACCTGGCCATCCTAACCCAATCCTTACTCTCTCTAGTGAGCAAGTGCTGGTAATTAGGACTGCACTGCAAGAAAATGGTTAATGTCAAATCTTTGGAAAATACAATTTAAAAACTTAGTGGGATATTTCGTCTCCTACAAAGAAAGAAGTACTACAAGCTCAAAGATTTGTATTCGCTGTTTCAAGAAATTATCATTTCTAGGTTTTGTAACATCTGTCTTAACAACATGAAGTAGGTAAATGCAATACTGTAAAAGGGCATCATAATTTACACACAAGCCTAGTGCATACATTGTAGGATGGCTACAAGCCATAATATAAATTATAGGAGGTCCTTCCACATAAAATTAACAATACTATTTTTATGTACAGATTGCAGCAAAGCTTAAAACATCATTTTCTGAAACAGGATGTTTAAAGTCTTGTAATAGCTAAAAGGCTTATCTTGGGGCACAATCCTATGTCTGTTTGGACAGAAAAAGGTCCTACAACTCCTAGCATGGTTGTTGGACGTTTTCCTGTCTAAACATTTATAGGATTGCATCCTTAAAAAACAATAGGATGACTTGAACACCATAACAGTCTTTAATTTTTAATGCATGTGTTTTAATGCTTTGGTCTTAGCCACAACCAGGTGGTCTATGCTAACATAAGGCACTTTTGCCATAGTATAAATCTCTATATTAGCACTGAACAACATTGAGGCAGTTACAAAAAAAGTTGTAATATTAAAGGGCATCAGTAGAGTGTTTTTTGAGTATTCGAGTACTTCACGTACCCTTATCTTATTAATCCTTGCAAGGTAGGTCATCATTATGACCCCTATATTGCAGGGGAAGGGCCTGAATTGTACTACAAGTCATGCACTGCGATTCTGGGCATATGCTTAACACTCCTGAAGTGTACACCTTAAATTGTAAAGTGGACTTATGGTGGGAGGGGCAGCAGTAGAGGAAGTAGTGTCAGAAATGGGGCCAGAATGTGTGGCCCCACTTCCTCTTTTATGCATAGGGTAGCTGTATTGAGGCAGCATCTGCAATAGAGCTAGAGTCTGGCCTCCAACAATGCCAAACATTCATATCCATAAACCATCAGCAGTTGGTAGCCTACATTCTCCCGAAAAGCTAACACAGAAGGAGATTCCACCATTTGGTCTGCCAGTTGACGTCTAGGGGGCAGGATATCGAATTTAAGGGTAGGGAGTTTCCTTTTTGAGGTTAAAGTAGTGCTATGGAATTGGGGGGCTGGGCTGGGCACCGTCTCAGTATTCCTTACAGCCTATGATCCTTGATTGTAAGACTGGGGTTTGGACACAAGAGGAATTAATGAAACCAGTAGGACTGCTCGAGATTATTGTAATGGCTGTCGCACCATTCCAAAGGAAGTTTTTTCACCCTATGGAGAATTAGGGTGCACATAACGGGGGGTTGTAGGACAATGGCAAACGTGCCATAGGATGGGTTTGGCCTCTGAAGTTTTTTACATTTGTGGCCCAGCTTCCCCAAAAAGGAAATTACTAAAACATGGTAGCAAACTAGGATATGTTACATGTTGGAGTGAGAAGGAGGTTGGTTGGAGGGAAGAAAGATGCAAGGAAAAGATAGCTCAGTTTAGTACCTGCTTCTCAAGACCAAGAGCTGATCTACACACTAGCTTTGTAATGTTTTATAAGGGTTATGAAAACTCTTTGGGCCACATGACACACTCCCTTGAACGTTGTATACCCGAGGTTTTTTAAAACTCACTTCAGCTATATACAACGGTTTTTACTTTTAATAAATTGTTTTAAGTAAAATAATGTGTCCTTCCTTACTGTTTGTGATTTGTGGGGGCAGTGCTTTGTTTACCAGCGCCCAAATGCTTAGCCGTTGATTGGTGGGGAAGAAAGAGGGGCTAAGAAGGAAGTGGGCAAGTGAACTACAACACCCACAATGCTTCTTTCGAAAACTCAACTAGATGACTGTATCTAATTTTAAGAGCATCTGAACAAGAATTTAAAAAAGCACGAGCCCAGACTATAAATCCCAGCAAACAATAAAGGAGAAAATGCCTATAAGAAAAAGTTCAAATAAATGCAGCTGCCTGTCTTTATATGTGTCAAGAGCAAGATTAATCAGTACACCGAGGATTGAAATTGGATATGTGTGCATAAAGTGTGTGGTGCAAATGCAGTATACAGCATGGGAATATCTCAGTCTATAAGCAATCTCATTGTTATCAGTCCACTGAATTTATTTCGTAGCATCAGAACGATGCCTACAGCTTTGTAATAATAGGAAACCATCGTCCCTGCACCAAATGATTTGTAATCTGGTCTCAGATATAATACAAGAGACACCTGTGACCTGGAAAAAGACATGGATTTATGGGATCTCTTACCAGACTTGCATCTGCATCTGTAGTATCATGGATTGATTCAACTGGCTGTTAGGATTGCCTGACCATTGTTTGAGACCATGAAGAGACAATTAGCTAATGACGCAGAGGGCGTTTTGTAGGGCTGAAATCTTTAATTGATAAATTAATCAACCAAAGCTTCAGTTGATTAATTATTTAGGGCAAATTTTAATTAGAGGCATTGAAAAGTCAGGACATTCTTGTTTATCATAATGGGGTGACATTATAATGAATGAAAATTAAAGTATTAAAGATGTCTTTCCATCTACAGTGAGTGGAGATGTTTCTTAATAAGGCTGTAGTCCTACACACATTTTCCTGGTGGTAATTCCCATTCAACTAGACATGACTAGAAACATGGATTATACTGTAAATGATGTTATCTCACCTATTTAAGTATGTCAACAATGATCCTATATTGAGGTTAGGGTTAGATACAAGCTTCTTCAAAATAGTTGTTTGCTGATTGATTTACATTTAATTTACAGTTACTTGTTAGATTTATTTAATTGCCTAAAATATGACTAATCAACTAAAAAGTTTTTAACTGGTTGGTCGCTAAAGTTCCCCCAGCCCCATTTCTTCTGTAGGGTGTGGCTTGTCTGCCTTCTTTGAGTAATCTGGAGGAGTTTTATGTTCACAAGAACGACAGTATTTCTGAAATGTTGACTGGCACCAAACAGTTAACATTCAAAGCCCTCAATGGGTTGGGACCTGGTTATATGAAGAATCACCTCCTTCCATATGTACCTCTCAGACCCTAAGATCATCCTCAGGAGTCCTTCTCCATGAGCCCCTGACAAAAGAAGTAAGTGGGTGGCTGGCTACCAGAAAGAGGGCCTGTTCTGCTGTGGCACTCCAGCTGTGGAATGAGCTCCTTAGAGAGGTTTGTCTTGCACCCATATTATACTCTTCCTGGTGCCAGGTGAAGACCTTTTAATTTCCCCAGTATTTTAGCATTTTACTATCCTAGTTTTTTAGGTCTGCTGTTTTAAATCTGTATTTTAAATCTCTGCATTGCTGCTCGGTTTTATACTTGGTGTACTTTTACATTGTGGATTTAAGCATCCATATTTTATATTTTATGCTGTCCCTTGTGTAGTGTTTGTGATAGGCCCATTCTTTGAGTCCTGCCAGGATTTACGAATTACCTGCATTAAGTACAGATAATCCATCCCAGGTTTTGTACCAGACTGGCAAGGCAAAGGCCAGTCTGCCTGTGGCTGCCTGCAAAGAAGGAATACTAAAATAAATGACTACCAACTAAGTTTTGTGTGGAACCAGATTCTATTTCCAAGGGTCTCAGGTCTGTGGACACAACACTGGCGACAAAGGTGGATAAGAAATCCAATATAAAGAAAGACAACAAAACAAAAAGGACAGAAACTAAGAGCTACTTATACAGCCAGGTATTTCTTCCTATCCCCCCTCCCCCACAATAAAATACAAATCTATCTAAGACAAATGAGCAGTTTCCTCGAAAAGATCATAGTCTATTTTCAGACTATGAAAAGAAAAGAACCCCATTTTATTCACCCCAACAAGCAATCCCACAGAACCACTCTGCACCACTGCATGTTTCTCCTCTTCCTCCAACACCATAGATGGAAGTCAGTGTTGATTTCTGTGACCTCCCTGCGGGAGGACATCTTTTGGTTGTTATTGATGATTAAAGCCGTTATCCAGAAGTAGAAACAGGCGCTACCACTTCAGCAAATGCTGTCAATCCAAAATTAGACAATTTTTTCTCATCTTATGGCATACCTGCTATTGTCAAAAGTGACAATGGACCACCTTTTCAAAGCCTGCAGTTTGCTCAATTTTCAGACTATCTTGAGTTCAAACATCGGAAAATTACACCTCATTGGCCACAAGCAAATGGGGAGGTTGAGAGATTTATGAGGACCCTGAAGAAAGCCTTGCAGATTGCTACAGCAAAGGGAGCCAATCTGAAACAAGAATTATTTTGATTTCTCCGCAGCTACCGATCCACTACCCATTGTTCCACTGGTGTGGCATCAGCTACCATAATGTTTGGCAGACAGGTGCGGACAAAGTTACCTCAAATAGATGTCCCACTCAAGGATGCACATCAGCGCCAACATGATGATAAGGCAAAACTTGCAATGAAACAGTACACCGACCAGCGTCGGCGAGCCAGAACAATACCATTCAAAGTGGGGGACATGGTGCTTGTTGAGAATCTCCAGCCTCGAAACAAATTTTCCATGCCTTTCTGTCCTGCACCATATCAAATCACAATGATAAATGGCACGATGGTTACTGCACAGGGGGGTACCCATAAAATCACAATAAATGTTTCACCAAACCACTTCACAATACCCCTCAGACTCAAAGACCTGACTATGATGAGGATGATGATTTCACACAAAGTGATAATCCCATCCCATCCACCACTCCTGTTGCACCAGATCCAGCAACTTTTGGTATTTGAACTCGCAAAGTTACCCAACAAGAACCAGCCGCCATGCTCCAAGCTATTTGCATGATAATATTACATAAAAAGAAACTCTTCTTGTGAACTATGAGCTAATTATCTTGTTTACCAAATTGGTTTGCATGTATATTTTAATATGTGTATTAGTTGTAGTTTTCCTTACACAGTTGCAGTTTTGTTGTTCAGATCCTCTAAATTTATAGTTATGTTGCTGTTTTTCATATTTAGGGGAAAAGGAGGGATGTAGTGTTTGTGATAGGCCCATTCCTTGAGCCAGGCCAGGATTTACGAATTACCTGCATTAAGTACAGATAATCCATCCCAGGTTTTGTGCCAGACTGGCAAAGCAAAGGCCAGTCTGCCTGTGGCTGCCTGCAAAGAAGAGGAGAGAAGCATGTTCTTGGAATGCTGAGATATCTTTATTAATATACGTGTATCTCAGCATTCCGAGAACTTGCTTCTCTCCCCTTTTTCTTGATTTGAGTGGATGCTCTCCTCCCTTTGGTTTTTTGCCTGCAAAGCAGGAATACTAAAATAAATGCCTACCGCCTAAGTTTTGTGTGGAACCAGATCCTATTTCCAAGGGTCCCAGGTCTGTGGACACAACACCTTGTGGTTTTAGTTTCTGTGAATCGCTCAGAGAGCTTCAACTATTGGCTGGTATAGAAATGAAATAAATAAATGGTTACTTCTTAGTGCAGGGAGTCACTGCATGAGCTAAATGATAGCCTACAATAAATGGCGTGTGCAAACCACCATGAAAACATCATGGGGATAAGAGAAACATTGTTGTGTAGGGAGGATAGCCTTACAGAGGGACTGGTTTTGCTGGTGCAGGTGCCCTGATAAAGAGGGACCTTTGGAACATATGGAACTGCAAAGCAATTCTAGCTGAAATCTACACACAACAGCCCAAACACCTACCAGTCAGGTGACACTAGAAAGCCAATCTGGTGCCACCATCTCAAAAAAAGTTCCCAAATTGGGTGTCTTCCTTCCCTATGAGAAATGAGTTGCTGAGTGATGTCACCACAGTCCTCCTCTGCACTGCTAGCTTAGACTTGGTCGCTTGACTTCAGCCTTTCTCTCTGCAAGATTTCTGAGGTAGGATCAGGACTATAAGCACTATAGCAGCAACAAAAAAAGTTGCTTCTAACCACCGCCACATAAAAAAGAAATGCTTTCTACAAGCCCTAACAGGATGATTGTTGTATATTGTGAATCTAGCAAAGTATCAGGGGTATTTTATGTCTTGGGCAGCAGAGGGTGCACACATTGTATTTCTGTATTGCATAAATTACTCCTGTTCTAATGGGGATTTATCTGAATGTTCATGTGTATTAAAAGAAGATCTTAATAGTGTACCGTAGAAGCTCCTCTGTTAGAATAAAAAATTGTGGCTCTTCTTTTGAGGAAAGATTTCCAAATTTGATTGTTTGAATAAGGACAGTGTAACAACATATCCTAAACACACTATTTTGAAATCAATCCTATTGACATTAATGCAATTTACTTCCTAGTAAAGGCCTTCTGGTAAGAGTGTGAGCTTTTAATAATACAGTCATTTTTTTATATAAAGTATACTTGTCTACAACTACTTTGTGAGAATGACTTTTATTTGTGCCTCTGTCTTCATCAACAAATATATAGTAATACCAGGACTGGCAGAGTCAGGTAGCTGCCTTTGGTGGCAGATGTTGGGGCCCTAAGGTGGCCATGTGTCCTACTTTCAAGTGGGCAGTCCTCTAATCTGTCAGAGGACAGACTCTATTTTAAGACATCCTCTATTTCAGTGGTGGGTAACTTGTGGTCTTCCAGGTGTTTTGGCCTACAATTCCCATCAGCCTTAGCTAGCATAACCAATAGTAAAGGTTCATGGGCGTGGTAGGCCAACACATCTGAAAGGCCACAAGTTGCCCACCTCAGCTCTATTTGAAGAGTTGTCTAGTCCATAAGAAGGGGAAACAAGTGCCTTGAAAATGGCCATCAACAGTTAACACATAGACAGCAGACTATATGGTTATAGATTATATGGTCACAATCTTCCCAACTACTGTATTTCTATTTATGTATTTATTTTCTATGTCACCCAACAGCCAAAGCTATCTGGGTGGCTCATAACAATTAAAACCATAAAATACAACATGATACAATGTAAAGGTTTGAAACTATTAACCAAATAAAAAATAATAATCAAATGAAACCTAGCAGCAGTGTAAAGATGTAAAAGACAGTGACAGATTTAAAACAACAGAAACTGAAAGGCTAAAATGCCTGGGAAAATAAGGTCTTCACCTAATGCTGAAAATAGTACAACGTAGGTGCTAGGCGAGCTTCTCTGGGAAGTCATTCCACAACTGGGGTGCCACAACAGAAAAGGCCCTCTTCTTAGTAGCCACCCACCTCACTTCCTTTTGCAGGGGCTCCTGGAGAAGGAGCATTGAGGATGATCATAGGGTCCAGGCAGGTATATATGGGAGGATATGAATGTTGAAAGAATTATTTCTGTATGTTTACCTTTGCATATACATTAGCACAGTGGCACCTCCAAGTTTTAGAGGGCCATTAGGCAAGACACCCTCAATGAGCCCCCTCCCTCAGTGAATCTACCTCTTAGTATCTTCTCATCAGCTGCTATTGCTTCTCAACTTTTTTCTCATTGATGCTCCTTGTGTTTGCTTGACAGGCAAGGAGCCACTGACTAAGTAGGCCAAGGCATCTGTTGCTCTTCCTTCTCATCACCACCATCGTATGGGCCAGGGTGAGAGGGAAGTGCACAAACAGGTTGCAATGGTGAAAACGAGGAGCAAATCCAATGGACTCTTTTCAGTGGACCCCTGGTGGGATGGGGGCCCTTGGTAAGTGCCCTAACCATGACTATCCTTGATGCCGGCCCTGCATTAGAATATGAAGATATTATGCAAATCAGCATCCTTTTTTATCCTCTTATTTGGTGATGCTGTTCCTCTCTATTTGGTGCATGAGTGGTACTAAGGTGTCGGAGGGCAGAACTGTGTGCCGTGCAATCTACTCTGAGCCCCCTGAGATAGTCTGCTGCCTTCAGGTACAGTGAAGGACACTGTCCCATCACCAGCGTTGAAGTAAGATTCCGCTGCTAGTCCAGTTGACTTTTGTATATGGAATGGGAGGGCACCAGCTCATTCTTTGCTCCTGGCTGCAAAGTGTCTTGGGCTGGTAAAACCTCAGAGGCATCTTAGGTAATAAAAGGGAAAAAACAAGAAAACTTGCTCATATTTTCAAAGGTTTGATGAGATATTGTTCCAGGTATTGTAGATCTGGATATTTTTGTCAGAGTTTGTGATGCACTGCACTCTCTGAGCATGTACAGAGTGCAAGCACACAGCAGCGGAATAACAGCAGAGCTCACTGGTAGCAGACAGATGTCCTGGTAATCAGTAAACACTCAGACACAGCAGTGTTTTAAACTACTATACTAAGTTTACTTACAAGTATTTACATAGAACAAAACATTCCTCTAATATCTTCAGCAATACTTCCAACCAACCATAACCTACCACTAACATTCACCATCATCATCACCCACACTGTTTCTCCACATGCTGTACATTTATAGCACTGTGGACCTATCACAGCGTTGGCTGCATATCTCCCCATGTGTTGCTATGCCTCACAGCACACAGGGAAGAAACCAAATGACCTTGGTCTTTAGGTGCTTACCAGCTGCACTTGATTTGGCAACTGTTCAGAGTACTTGAGATATCAAGTCATCTCTCTTTTACTTTTCTTCTTAGTAACAGAAAAAATACATTTGCTTTTATATTTAAACAAATAAAATCTTAACACCCCTCCTTTTTTCTGTAACTAACAAACATTTTCATTCTGTCTGACATTCTAGCATTCCAAGCTGTTTTGACAATTGTTCATGTCTTTGTACATTCAAAGGTTTTGTGAATACATCAGCCACATTTACCTCGGTGTTACAATACACAAGTTCAATCAATCCATCATGTACAGCTTGTCTTACGTTGCAGTAACGAATATCAACATGTTTACTCCTTGCGTTCACCCTTTCTGACTTTGCCATATGAATGCAAGTCTGATTGTCTTCAAAAACTTTAATTGGAGTTTTCACTTGCAATTTCATATCTTTCAGCAACTGGATGAACCAAATTATTTCTGTACAAGCCTCAGACAATGCTGAAAACTCAGCCTCTGAGGTAGACAGGGCAATTAACCGTTGTTTTCTGGATTTCCACCCCACTAAACTGTTGCCCAGTTTTATTACAATTCCTGAGGTGGATTTCCTGTCTTGACTGTCACCAGCCCAGTCACTGTCTGTGTAACACTCTAGTGATAATGTGTCCAATGGTCTTAATTCTAAAGACACATCAATAGTCCCTTTTAAGTACCTGAATACTCTTTTAACTGCTTGCCAGGCACTATTCGTTGGTTTGGACACAAATCTGCTCAATATGCCAACTGCATTAGCCAAATCTGGCCTAGACCATTGAGCTAAATAGAGTAGACTTCCTATTGCTGACTGGTATAGGTCTCTGTCACAAAATTCTGTGTCACTGTCATTACACTGAAAACCAGCCACCATGGGAGTTTTAACACTTTTACATTCCTCCATGTGGAATTTTGCAAGCAGATTTTTGATTTTCTGTTTTTGACTTAACACATAAGCCCCTTTTTGCTTTGTGACTTCCACTCCTAGATAGTCATGGATTGGACCCAAATCCTTTAATTCAAAATATTTACTCAGTTGCTCTGCAAATTCTTTAACCTGAGTTTTTGTTTTTGAAATTAAACATATATCATCCACAAAAGATAACAACCACATTTGTTCACTGTTGACACCTTTTGTATATAAACATGGGTCAGCCATTCCATTTTTGAAACCCATTGACTCCAATGCTTCATGCAAACACTGGTTCCAATTCCTTGCTGACTGTTTCAAACCATAGATAGCTCTGTTTAATTTGTACACAGAGCCTGGCACATTTGACTCATAACCAGGGATTTGAGCCATGTAAATCTCTTCCTGTAATGGTGCATTCAAATATGCTGTTTTTATATCAAAATGATTCACCTGACAATCATATTTTGCAGCTAGAGTTAACATCACTCTCATTGACTCAGCTTTCACAGTAGGTGCAAAGGTTTCATCATAGTGCACATTCTTTTCCTGTGTGAACCCTTTTGCCACAAGTCTAGCCTTATACATTGTCTCTCCTGACATCAGCAATTTCTTTTTGAACACCCACCTACAACCAACCACTTTTTTACCTTTTGGTAGCATTGTAGGGGTAAACACATTGTATTTTGCCATGGCTTCCATTTCCTCATCCATAGCCTCATACCATAGATTTTTCTCTGGATTTGACAATCTTTGAACATCTGCATAGTTCTCTGGTTCATAAGATATTTGACACACTCGTACTTCATTGGCCGTATATCTCTCAGGAGGTATTCCCTTTGTACTTCTTTCTGACCGTCTGGGAATAAAAACATTTCTGTTCTCTCCCTCCTCCTCCTCTTCCTCCTCCTTCTTAGGACTTGAAAGAGTTGTGGAACTGTTTGTTTGTCTCTCTACTGGCTGTGGTGATCTGCCTATGTTTTCCTGTATAGGCAAACACACTTCACTGCCGTGCAAACGTTCCCAGTCACACTGCTCCTGAAAACTTGCTGATCTAGAAATTACTATGTTTCCATTTCCAGCATAAAACCTGTATGCTTTTGAACCAGGTGCATAGCCTAGGAATTTCATTTTCCTGGCTTTTGGCTGCCCTTTCCTCCTAGCTACCTTGGGGATGTTCACCCAGGCATCACTCCCAAAAACTCTGAGATGAGCCAGGGATGGCTTCTTCCCAAACATGAGGAAATATGGAGTGTTATCTATTGCTGAGCTCCAAAGCCTATTAGCAATATAATTAGCTGTTAGCATTGCTTCTCCCCAAAAATGAGCATGCAACCCAGAGTCTGTCAACATGGCATCTTTCATTGTTTGCAGAACCCCATTCCTTCTTTCTGCAACGCCATTTTGCCATGGTGAATGTGGAGCAGTTCGTCTCGCTGAAATTCCTTTCTGCCTAAGCCATTTTTGGAACGTTTCAGCCATAAACTCCCCCCCTCTGTCTGTTTGCAATTGCTTTACTTTGGTAGAGAATTTCCGCTCCACCCAACTCAGCCAATCTTTGAAAACAGTAAACGTTTCACTTTTGTTTTTCATCACATAACAAAAACCATATCTAGTGTAGTCATCCACCAGAATTAAAGCGTACTTTGCCCCTCCTAATGTTGCAGTCATAGGACCAATTAAATCTGCATGTATTATCTCAAATGCTGCCGTGGCAACTCTGTTACTCTTCTTACAGATTGGAGCAACCTTGGATTTAGCCACCTTACATGCAGTACAGTCTAGATATTTGTCACAGGCTTTTACATTCAGTCCTACACACATTTCAGGCATTTTTTTCAGTATTTGGAACCCAACATGTGCAAGTCTCCTATGCAGCAAATGTACACAATCATTATGCAAAGGTGTGTTATTCATAACAGAATTTACATTTCTAGATGTTTCTAGACCTTTAGGCAACATTTCATAAAGATTGTTCCTAAGTACACCTAAAGCTACAACATTGTTTTGTTTGCTCACTTCACACTTGCTGTTTGAGAATGATACACAATATCCTTCCTTATCCAAACAAGATACACTTAACAAATTGTGTTCCAAACTTGGCACACACAGAACCTTGCTTACAGTTTTATCAATACATGGCACATATACACAACCTTCTGCAGTCACAGCTGAAGATTTGCCATCTGCTAATGTAACATGGTCCCGGCTAGCAGAATGTAGACTTGTAAACAAACTCTGGTTGTTCACAATATGCTGACTGGAACCACTGTTCATCAACCAGGTACATTCTGGGTTGTTCTCTGCAGCTTTAACTACGGAGACCTTCGGTTTAGCAGATTTTTTCTTGCTTGTTGCTGCTTTCTCCTTCGTTTGGTTGGGACAATCTCTCCGCAGATGCCCGGGCAAACCACAACGAAAACAGCGCCGAACTGCAAACACTTTCTCCTTATCTTCACAAGCTGCTTGTTTAACGTGGGTGTCTCTAGGCTTGGCAGTCTGCCTCTCTTGCCTCTTCTTTTCTTCTTCCAGCAATCGGCCGGTCAGAAAACGAAGCGTGAGCTCGGATTCTTGCATTGCTTCCAGGCTCAAAACAAGATTGTCCCACGAATCATCCAGGGAGCTGAGAACGACGTACACTTTGTGGGACTCAGTGAAAGACATGCCGTGCTCCTCCAGATCCGCAAACAGTTGCCTCATCATGCTTAAATGTGCAGATATGCTGGCTCCTGGTTCAAGTTGTGCTCTGTACAATTTTCTTGTTAGCATAACTTTGCTGGCTGCCGTTTCTCTCACATAAATCTCTCTGAGAGTTTTCCAGCATTCCTGCGCGGACACCAGCCTCCTTACATAAACAAGTTGGTTATCTTCTAAACACAAGATAATGCTTGCCAAAGCTTTCTCTATGTTTCTCTGCTCGTCTTCATCTGGCTGAGCTGGAGGATCACAGACAACCGTCCATAAACCTTCTCTCCTTAGATATTGTTCCATCTTAATGCTCCAAGCCAGATAATTGTTTTCATTTAGACGATTGAGTGGTAGATTAGCTGCCGACATACTTGCTGCCATCTCAAATTACTGCACACAGATGTCTTGCTTGCTTTTCAGCTTTCAGCCCCTCCAAGGCACTCAGCAACGACACTCACCGGACTGCAGATTTGAGAAGTCACTCTTCACTTCCAGGATTCTCACAACGCTCTGCCACCACGCAGGGAGTCCTCTAGGCTGTCTGGACACTCTGGACACCTTGGGTAGCCTTGCAGCTCTAGTAGGCTTGCTGGCCTAGCAGCTCTAACAGCCCTAGCAGCCCTAGCAGCCCTAGCAGACTGGGCCCATAACCTGTCAGAGTTTGTGATGCACTGCACTCTCTGAGCATGTACAGAGTGCAAGCACACAGCAGCGGAATAACAGCAGAGCTCACTGGTAGCAGACAGATGTCCTGGTAATCAGTAAACACTCAGACACAGCAGTGTTTTAAACTACTATACTAAGTTTACTTACAAGTATTTACATAGAACAAAACATTCCTCTAATATCTTCAGCAATACTTCCAACCAACCATAACCTACCACTAACATTCACCATCATCATCACCCACACTGTTTCTCCACATGCTGTACATTTATAGCACTGTGGACCTATCACAGCGTTGGCTGCATATCTCCCCATGTGTTGCTATGCCTCACAGCACACAGGGAAGAAACCAAATGACCTTGGTCTTTAGGTGCTTACCAGCTGCACTTGATTTGGCAACTGTTCAGAGTACTTGAGATATCAAGTCATCTCTCTTTTACTTTTCTTCTTAGTAACAGAAAAAATACATTTGCTTTTATATTTAAACAAATAAAATCTTAACAATTTTACACCTAAACTTATGCATTTCTTTGTACCTTTACTCATTACTATACTCTTAATATCATCTATGCAGTAGATCATAATACACCTAGTGAAATACTCGTGCCTTATACTGATGGATGCTGTTCCACAGAGCAGTGAGAAGTTGTAATTAGTTACTTGATATTGTTTAGAAACCTATTCAAAAGGAGATAAGAAAAGTGCGAGTAAAGAATGATGTTTAAGCCTCATTTGGAAATGGGACACAGTAAGAAAACTGGTGCATGTGTGGCTCTCGGATTTATCATTTATAACCCAGATATTCTGGACTGGCCATGATGATAATTTCTAGAATTGTAGACTCCCCAAACAGCTGTTCTTCTTTCAGCTGATTGCCTAAGCTTTTGTCATGACAGAAAAAGACACAGTCACCATGGCTGATCTGAAGTATCCCATTTGTCATTCTTGTTTGTCAAAACATGCAAAAGAACCCCGTTTGTAGGATCTGGTTCCTCTCCAGCAACTTTAGGCATTCTGAAGCCCATTGATTTAAATGGGCTTTTAAGTTGTCCTGCATAAACTTGTGGCTTCTGAGTTAAACTTTAATCACAATGGGATTATGTTTACTTCTTTTTTTGAGCAGTAGGAGGATTAAGAGCCCATGTAAACTATATTCGTTTAGTACTGCAGGTTAACGCTCAAGGCCTCCACCAAATAATCCTAGGAACTGCAATTTGATCATACTCAAAATTCCCCATTACAAATCCTCCTTCTCAACACAGGAACCTAGGAAGCTGCCTTATACTGAGTCAGGACCTTAGTCCATCTAGCCCAGTATTGTTGACACTGACTGGCAGTGACTCTCCAGGGTTTCAGGCAGGAATTTTTCCAGCCCTATCTGGAGTTGTTGAAGATTGAACCTGGGACCTTCTGCATGAAAAAACAGGTATTCTACCCATTAATGTCCACTCTAGGGCTGGTGTAGATCTGTAGCCAGTTTGGAGTGGTGGTTGGGGCCTGGGAGAGCTGCAGTTCCATAGCCTCTCCCAACACGCTCACTAGCACCCCCCCGACATGTCCCATTTCCAACATCTGGGATGGGAGGAACAGCCTCGAAGGCTTCCAAGGCTGCTGGGAAGATCGTTCTGCAGCTGGATCTCTGAATCTGAAGGCAAACCACTCTCTCTTTAAGCCTATCTACACTACTGCTTTAAAACGGTTTAAAACGGTTTAAAACGGTTTTGAGAACTGTTGGAGCCCAGGACATACTCCATATACAGTTTTCAAAACATTTTCAAAGTGTTTTATCCTGCATGTGTCGATAGGTTCTCTCTCTGGACCTGTTCAAACATCATGCTAAGCCATAGCTAGGCCGCTGACTATGGTGACAATATGAAAAGGAGGACAGGGCTCCTGTATCTTTAACAGTTGTGCAGAAAAGGGAATTTCAGCAGGTGTCATTTGAATGCACGCATCACCTGGTGAAATTCCCTTGGCATCACAACAGTTAAAGCTGCAGGAGATATACTAGAGTGACCTGATACAAAAGAGGGCAGGGTTCCTGCAGCTTTAACTGTTGTGATGCAAAGGGAATTTCACCAGATGCTGCAGGCATACAAATGACACCTGCTGAAATTCCCTTTTCTACACAACTGTTAAAGATACAGGAGCCCTGTCCTCCTTTTCATATGGTCACCCTACTGCTAATCATGTTGTAATAAACTGTTAGTGAGCATGTTTAAACCATGATTATGTATCCAGCATAGTGAGTAATGGTACACATGACATGCTAAGCCAAGGTTCACGACACAGGAAGCCATAATATTTAGCTCAAAGTGGTTAACTACCATGGCTTAGTGTGTCTTCTGAACAGAGTATCTGTGTGCCCTTGGAGGGGAAGTTCTGACCCTTCCTGTGGCCCCCTGGGTGCCCTCCCTAGGACCATAGGATTGCCACATTCTGTGCTGCTGGGAATGGTTCAAATCAAAATATAATTTCTGTTAAAAAAAACACGCATTGTTCTGGGTTCTTTTCAAAATATGGAATAAATTAATCTTATCACTTAATAAAATGAGTGAAGTTGAGGGATATTTTATAGTCTAATTTTAATAACACTGAAAGTGGACCCAAACAATCACATTTACCTCAAAGTTGACATGTGATATATATAACTGTCACAGTATATTAGTATACAAGTTCCTGGGCTCCTCAAAATAGTCATATAAACAGCCTTACTTGTGGCATTGATCTACTGTGGGTGTAGGCCAGTAGGTCAGTTTACAGCACGTGAACTCAGCAATGTTCAGATTTTCTTGCGCATGGACATTTTAACTCCCATGTAACTGAAGGCCAAGAATACCACTGAAATGGGTTCTTCCATCCCAGGATGTCACCAAGGCATAAAATGGTACAGCAAATCCTGCTCCAAGGTAAGGTCTTTCAGGCTACAATCTTATACTCACTTACCTGGGTGTAAGCCCTATTGAATTCAGCGGAACTTACTTTTGAGTGGACATACAGGACTCCACTGTCAATTTTTGTTTGTTTGCTTTAAAGACAATGTACAATGTTAGAATGATGTACAGCTCTCGTGTAGTTCAAGCTATAGCAGTTCGTTTGGCAAGCTTTTCTCCTAAAAATGACAAAAGGTAAGCTAGCGTTTGATTCAGAATGTAAGAACAATTTTATGTTGCTTCTCTACTGGAAATTCATAAAATTCATGGAAGCTCTATGTATGTCACATGATTACAAAGTACACCCTAGGTGGACAGAAATTAGCTCTTCAAACATTTTAGACTACAGCTTCCAGCATTCTTGACTACTGGCCATGCTGGCAGGGGTTTCTGGGAGTTGAAATCCCGAACATCTACTTTCTTCCAACCCCTGCCTTAGGCTACAGGAGCTCTAATGATGTCTGGCAGCAGTATTGCACAAATAAAGTGACCCTTATCATACTTGCTTCCAACATCTCCTTCAAGTTTCTCTATATGAGTAATTTATTGCACACTTATCATTAGCCACTCATAGAAGTTTGCGGGTCCTTTACATGATGCTGTCAACCTCCAAGATGTCTCCCAAGCCTTCATCAAGATATTTCACTTTAAAAAAAGATCAGAGATAATACAGTATTCAAAATTATCATGGAATACTGCAGGCCACTAGATGGCACCTTTTCACTTAACTTTATGGAGCATTGCCAGGAGGGGAAGTTTTCAATTACAAATCACATGGTTGCTGTTGGTCGCCGTCCAAAGGAGCCATTGTCAATGCAGAAAAATACCAGAAGAAGAAAAAATGGTAAGGGTGTTTTTCCCACCCCCTAATGTAGAGATGCTCTAAGCCTTAGTTACTGGCAGTAAGGGCTTCAAGCTAAAATGTGCTGGAATTTTTGGTATTTTGGCCTTGCCTCTTTTGCCTTTTGCCCTGCTCCCCACTGGAATGCGTCCCCCCGAGAGTTTTTTCCAAAATGGAATTCGACCCTTCAGCTAAAAGAGGTTCTGCAGCCCTGTGACAGGCTAACATGGCCAGACCATGAATGCCAGGCCTCAAATGGCATATGTTCAATAACATTTGGGATACCATTTCCAAAAGGTCACAGACTGGGGGTGGGTGGGTCTCTCTTTCTATCTCTCTTGCTTTTGTGCAACCTGCCACTTTTTTCTAGTGTGAGTCAGCAGTTCCCTGCTCATCGTAAATAATTTCTTTTCGTTAAATCAACTGAATGTGTTTTAAAGGATATGTGAATAAAGCAAGTTTGCTCCCAAGGCCATGCATTTGAGTGTCGCATTCCAATTAGGCAGCAAATGGTGGCATTAACTCCATCATCCAAATGGGAACCGAGTTCAAATCCTTGCTTGGCCAGTTCATGGGGTGACCTTGGGCCAGTCATTCTCTTTCAGCCTCACCTATCTCACACAGCAGCTGTGAGGATAAAATGGAGGGGGAGGAACCATGTATGCTGCCTCGAGCTTCTTAGATGAAAAGCAGAGTATAAATGTAGTAAAATAAACTTTTAAAAATTGTAAATGTACATGTAACGATGGCTAAACTTACAAACATTACAGTTCAATTCTATGTATGTCTACTCAGAGGTAAATCCAATTAAGTTATATGGGACTTACAACCTGCTACGAGCATGCAGGATGGCAGCCTTATTTGTGTTAGCAATATAATGATTTTACTAGAAATTAGTCTACCTTTATTATCTATTGGGAATACAAATGACATTCGTCACCTGATTTATTTATGAGATATATGCTTTGTTCTATCAATTTACTTTGCTTATTTTCCAATGTAATAATAATAGTAATAAGAAGACGACGACGCCAGAGATAAAGTGATCTAAAATGTCAACATATAAAGTTACATTTTATCACATGGAAATTCTCAAATATTTAAAATGAGAAATAACTAAACTGTGTTTTATGTTTTGGGTTGCTACTTGAGGAAATAACGACACAGAATTGGTAGCTTTGTTTACTTATTCTGTCTTATTGGATGTTGCACCTATATGAAGGAACTTTTACATTTTGTTTCTGAAGCGCTTCCTTCTGTAAAAAGTCTCATCTTTCCCCAGAGGCTTTGTCTCCGACACAAGCTAACCCTGTTTTTAAATGCTGTCCCGCAGATGACTAATCACTGCTTGCAAAAAGAGCAATAAATAGTAGGGATGTGCACTGACCCCCCGGATCGGATCGGATAGCGGATCGGAATCGGACCTGGGGGGTCGGATCGGATCGGATCGGATCGGAGGCTGGTCGGATCGGATCGGACCAGCTGTCCGATCCGGATCGGACGCCATTTTGAATGCTTTTTCTCATAGCCAAGTATTGTTTTACAAAAACGCCTATAACTTTTTCATTTTTAAAGATAGAAGGATGAAACTTGGGCACATTGTAGACTGGTTAGGGATAGTTATCAGTGAGAAATTTCAGAAAGATTGGTGCATGCGTTTTGTGGCAATTAATTTTTTAATAAATACCCAGGAATGCTTATAACTTTGTCATTTTTAAAGTTACAAACATGAAACTTTGCCACATTGTAGGTGGTACCTTGGGACCTATGTGTGTGAAATTTCAGAAACATAGGTGCTTGCCTTGTGTGGCAATTAATTTTAGAAAAATGGGTAGTAGTGGGGTAAATACAGTTATGCCTCCCATTTTTTTAGTTTTGAAGATACAAACAGGAAACTTGGGCACATTACAGGGAACACTTCACTTGATATGTGTGTAAAATTTCAGAAACATTGGTGCTTGCCTGGTGTGGCAATTAATTTTTGAAACAATGAGGGATTCATTGGACAGCACTTGCCCATAGGGATTCATTGGAGAGTACTTGTCCATAGGGAATCATTGGAAAGCACTTTCCCATAGGGAATCATTGCATTGCACTTTCCCACTGAGAAATGCAGTTATGCCTCCCACATTTTTATTTTTGAAGATACAAACAGGAAACCTGGGCACATTGTAGACTGGTTAGGGATAGTTATCTGTGAGAAATTTCAGAAAGATTGGTGCATGCATTTTGTGGCAATTAATTTTTTAATAAATACGCAGGAATGCCTATAACTTTGTCATTTTTAAAGTTACAGACATGAAACTTTGCCACATTGTAGGTGGTACGTTGGGACCTATGTGTGTGAAATTTCAAAAACGTAGGTGCTTGCCTTGTATGGCAATTAATTTTAGAAAAATGGGTAGTAGTGGGGTAAATACAGTTACGCCTCCCATTTTTTTATTTTTTAAGATACAAACAGGAAACATGGGCACATTACAGGGAACACTTCACTTGATATGTGTGTAAAATTTCAGAAACATTGGAGCTTGCCTTGTGTGGCAATTAATTTTTGAAACAATGAGGAAAGAAACGCCTATAACCTTTTTATTTTAAAAGTTAGAAGTCTGAACATTGCTCACTTTGTAGATGGGTTAGGGGTAGATATGTGTCAGAAATTTCAGAATGATAGGTCCAGGCATTTGATGGCTATGGAATTTTTAGATAAAATGTTTCAAAAAATTTTCCCCAGAGGCCCGGTCTTCCCCTCTTCCCCCTCCCGCTTCCCGCGAAGAAAAGGAAACACTCTCTCGTCTCGATCCCTTTGATCCTGTTGCTAGTATCCATTACAGGGCTCGTGTCTGCTTTCACTTTTTACTCAAGCAGAACGGCTGAACCTAGCTCAGTTTTGCAGCCATGCGTGCAAGGAAGGATCACTCTCTCTCGATCTCTTTGATCCTTTGTTCCTCCCCTTCTCCTCCCCCTCGCCGGCGTTGTGTGTGCGCCCCGCCGGTGCCCTCGCGTGCGGGCCGGTTCCTGGGCAGCAGAGGCTCTGCCTGGCTGCTGTGAGGCTCCTGAAGGGCTTGCCTAATGCGGGCTGTTGTGCTCCGCTGGGCCGCGGGGGTAGGTTGATGATGAAGAGGATGATGGGGAGGGCGTTCAATGGCCCCTCCGCTCACCAACTGACAGCGCGTGCTCCGCTCCAGACACCCGGCCTCGGCAGCCAGGAGGATACGCTGCCAAGCCCGCCGCCGCCGCCCGCGCACACACACCACCCGTCCATTATCATTTGGGCAGCCCTAATTAAGGAGCGCTCAAAAAATGGCAAAACCCCCTCTCCTTTTTTCTTAATTCCTTGCAGCTCCCACGATTTAACCCTTTCCTATCAGCTACAATTAATTAATAGTAGGATGACCAGTACCAGGAGACTGGTGTGTACAAATGTTTTTTTTTTTTAGGCTTGAGATCATAAAGAGGCAAATATTCTACCTACAGTATTGGAAGCAGTACGTTGGGAAACAAGGGTGACCATATGACAGTTAAAGCTGCAGGAGCTATACTAGAGTGACCAGATACAAAAGAGAGCAGAGCTCCTGCAATTTTAACTTTTGTGATGAAGAGGGAATTTCACCAGGTGCCGCATGGATACAAATGACACCTGCTGAAATTCCCTTTTCTATTCCACTGTTAAAGCCCTGTATTCCTTTTCATATGGTCATCCTACTAATTACATTTTTTAAAAAAGTAATAATACATACTGCTTCCAATACGGTAGGTAGAATATTTGCCTCTTTATGATCTCAAGCCTAAAAAAACAACAACATTTGTACACACCAGTCTCCTGGTACTGGTCATCCTACTATTAATTAATTGTAGCTGATAGGAAAGGGTTAAATCGTGGGAGCTGCAAGGAATTAAGAAAAAAGGAGAGGGGGTTTTGCCATTTTTTGAGCGCTCCTTAATTAGGGCTGCCCAAATGATAATGGACGGGTGGTGTGTGTGCGCGCGCGGGCGGCGGCGGCGGGCTTGGCAGCGTATCCTCCTGGCTGCCGAGGCCGGGTGTCTGGAGCGGAGCACGCGCTGTCAGTTGGTGAGCGGAGGGGCCATTGAACGCCCTCCCCATCATCCTCTTCATCATCAACCTACCCCCGCGGCCCAGCGGAGCACAACAGCCCGCATTAGGCAAGCCCTTCAGGAGCCTCACAGCAGCCAGGCAGAGCCTCTGCTGCCCAGGAACCGGCCCGCACGCGAGGGCACCGGCGGGGCGCACACACAACGCCGGCGAGGGGGAGGAGAAGGGGAGGAACAAAGGATCAAAGAGATCGAGAGAGAGTGATCCTTCCTTGCACGCATGGCTGCAAAACTGAGCTAGGTTCAGCCGTTCTGCTTGAGTACAAAGTGAAAGCAGACACGAGCCCTGTAATGGATACTACCAAGGATCAAAGGGATCGAGACCAGAGTGATCCTTCCTTGCACGCATGGCTGCAAAACTCAGCTAGGCTCAGCCGTTCTGCTTGAAAAGTGAAAGTAGGAAAGGAAACACGAGCCCTGTAATGGATACTACTAGCAAGGATCAAAGGGATCGAGACGAGAGAGTGTTTCCTTTTCTTCGCGGGAAGCGGGAGGGGAAGACCTGGCCTCTGTAGAAATTTTTTTGAAACATGTAATTTAAAAATTCCATAGCCATCAAATGCCTGGACCTATAATTCTGAAATTTCTGACACATATCTACCCCTAACCCATCTACAAAGTGAGCAATGTTCAGACTTCTAACTTTTAAAATAAAAAGGTTATAGGCGTTTCTTTCCTCATTGTTTCAAAAATTAATTGCCACACAAGGCAAGCTCCAATGTTTCTGAAATTTTACACACATATCAAGTGAAGTGTTCCCTGTAATGTGCCCATGTTTCCTGTTTGTATCGTAAAAAATAAAAAAATGGGAGGCGTAACTGTATTTACCCCACTACTACCCATTTTTCTAAAATTAATTGCCATACAAGGCAAGCACCTACGTTTTTGAAATTTCACACACATAGGTCCCAAGGTACCACCTACAATGTGGCAAAGTTTCATGTGTGTAACTTTAAAAATGACAAAGTTATAGGCATTCCTGCGTATTTATTAAAAAATTAATTGCCACAAAATGCATGCACCAATCTTTCTGAAATTTCTCACAGATAACTATCCCTAACCAGTCTACAATGTGCCCAAGTTTCCTGTTTGTATCTTCAAAAATAAAAATGTGGGAGGCATAACTGCATTTCTCAGTGGGAAAGTGCAATGCAATGATTCCCTATGGGAAAGTGCTTTCCAATGATTCCCTATGGACAAGTACTCTCCAATGAATCCCTATGGGCAAGTGCTGTCCAATGAATCCCTCATTGTTTCAAAAATTAATTGCCACACCAGGCAAGCACCAATGTTTCTGAAATTTTACACACATATCAAGTGAAGTGTTCCCTGTAATGTGCCCAAGTTTCCTGTTTGTATCTTCAAAACTAAAAAAATGGGAGGCATAACTGTATTTACCCCACTACTACCCATTTTTCTAAAATTAATTGCCACACAAGGCAAGCACCTATGTTTCTGAAATTTCACACACATAGGTCCCAAGGTACCACCTACAATGTGGCAAAGTTTCATGTGTGTAACTTTAAAAATGACAAAGTTATAGGTGTTTCTTTCCTCATTGTTTCAAAACTTAATTGCCACACAAGGCAAGCTCCAATGTTTCTGAAATTTCACTCACATATCAAGGCAAGTGGTACCTGTAATGTGCCCAGGTTTCCTGTTTGTATCTTTAAAAATAAAAAAATGGGAGGCGTAACTGTATTTACCCCACTACTACCCATTTTTCTAAAATTAATTGCCACACAAGGCAAGCACCTATGTTTCTGAAATTTCACACACATAGGTCCCAAGGTACCTCCTACAATGTGGCAAAGTTTCATGTTTGTAACTTTAAAAATGACAAAGTTATAAGCATTCCTGGGTATTTATTAAAAAATTAATTGCCACAAAACGCATGCACCAATCTTTCTGAAATTTCTCACAGATAACTATCCCTAACCAGTCTACAATGTGCCCAAGTTTCATCCTTTTATCTTTAAAAATGAAAAAGTTATAGGCGTTTTTGTAAAACAATACTTGGCTATGGGAAAAAGCATTCAAAATGGCGTCCGATCCGGATCGGACCTCGTCGGATCGGATCGGATCGGAGGTTGGTCGGATCGGATCGGATCAGATCGGATTTTCCCGATTTTGGATCGGATTCGGATCGTGGATCGGATCCGATCCGATGCACACCCCTAATAAATAGCATGTATATGCTTACCTGTAGATTTGCTCCAATGTAATTAACTGAGTAGTTAAAAGTGCAATCCTAAACATGCTTGTATATCAAAATGTACCTGGTTTACCATTGACATTTTATTCTCAAAGTGAAATGTCTTTATGAGATGAACATGGAGAAATCACCTTTGAACCTCACTTAAATATGTTGCCATTAGTAAAACAGGTTTTGCATGTTGCTACTTGTGAATGTTTTGGTCTGTGCTAGGCGAGAGACATATCCCATTTTTCTCTGGATTGCAATTTGTAACCATTGTAGGAGGGGTCATCTATAATTTCCTTCAGGAAGTATGCCATGTGTTTGTTGTTGAGTTGTGTTGATGTTGTTGTTGAACATAGAAACAATTGCTGAAAGAGCAGAAGTAATATAAGCAACATCTATCAGGTCAAGCCATGCTAGTCAAAAAACATTCCTACTGGCAGCCTTCTTAGGAACTTGTGAAAGAGCAACACTAGAGACCGATGGATTTCTTAGTTGGCATAGCTGTATACAGCTTTATTCCAATTTGTGTGTTCCAAACAAGACGCAACAGTCTTATTTAAAACAACAACAAAAATATATTGGGGGGAGGGGGCTGCAAATGTAAGGGTGGAGCAGCTGCTTAACTTTTCCTTCATTTCCCCACTCAAAATCACAATTCCCAACAGGGCCATCTCCAGATTTGAGGGATCCCTGGGCAAAATGTCCTCTGGGGTGGTAAATTACGAGCAGCTGTTTTGCTCCAGCCCTACCCTCATTAGCTGCTTGGTTTGCTGATTCCATCACCAACATCTCCACCAGCGACCCAGTGATTGGTCACCGACTTCCCCTGCTTCTATATAGCAGGACCAAATCCTTCCCTCACTTCCTCCACTATTATCTATCAGTAGCCATTCCACCAGGCTACAGCAAAGGGAAAGATGAACAGCTAGGGTACTCCATTGGCTTGACTTGACAAACCAGATCTATTTGGCTCCTCCTCTGTAAGAGCTTTGTTACTTTTAGAGCTGGCGCCTGTGGTTGCTTGTCCCCCCCCCCCATTTCCGTCCCCATCCCTTGTTCATTTTGCGTCATGCTTTTTAGATTGTACACCTGTTTTTGTCATTGTTTTTCTCAGCAAAAGTGTGTGATAAAAGTACTTAAAATAAATAACATTGAAATACTATCACCTTTTGTCTGATCAGTTTCATTGGGTGGCCCTAATAAGCAAAAGCCCCGTCATCTGTTTCTTCATATCGTTCAGGATATTTCAGCCAGTGTCATTTGTATGCAATTAGTTCCTGGTGAAATTCCCTCTTCATCACCACAGTTAAAGTTGCAGGGACCCTGCCTTCTTTTGTATATGGTCACTCTAGTATAGTGCCTGCAACTTTAACTGTGGTGATGAAGAAGGAATTTCACCAGGCACTAATTGCATACAAATGACACTGGCTGAAATTCCCTTTTCTCTACAACTGTTAAAGTTACATGAGCCCTGACCTGGATTTTATCTGGTCACCCTACATTAAAGATACTACCCTGACAAAGTGTGTAGAAAAAGTTGTCATTCTAATACCCTCTTACAGGAAGCAGGGCTGTGGCTGTGAAAGTTTAGGTGACACTAGGATCCCAGTGTTGTTATTCCAATTTGCAATGGTGGTGGTGGTGGTGGTGGGGGGACAGAGTAGTTAGGGTGACCAGATAAAATCCAGGTCAGGGCTCATGTAACTTTAACAGTTGTAGAGGGAAGGGAATTTCAGCCAGTGTCATTTGTATTCAATTAGTTTCTGGTGAAATTCGGCAGGTGTCATTTGTAGGCATGCAGCACTTGGTGAAATTCCCTCTTCATCACAACAGTTAAAGTTGCAGGGGCCCTGCCTTCTTTTGTATATGGTCACTCTAGTATAGTGCCTGCACCTTTAACTTTGTGATGAAGAGGGAATTTCACCAGGAACTAATTGCAAACAAATGACTCTGGCTGAAATTGCTTTTTCTCTACAACTGTTAAAGTTACATGAGCCCTGACCTGGATTTTATCTGGTCATCCTAAGAGTAGTGTGAGACAACTCTGCAGTGTACTCCAGGTTGTGAAATTTATGCTAGCAGCAGTGCAATTTAATAAGGGCTAAAGGGGATTGTCTGTGTAGCTTTAAGAGAATTTGGCATTTTTAGTTTTTGCAGGAGGCCCAAGCAGAGCCTTGGAACTGAGACATGTGCTATGCAGTTCCTTAGATGTTAGTGTTTTCTCATGTGTTGTAGTAACAAATAAAGGCTGCAAAGGTTATTGTGTGAATCTGAATCTACTGTGTGTTGCCTACAGAGCAGAACCTACTGCAAGCCAAGCAGGGCCACCTCTCCCTTCCACATTAAACATGCCCTTCAACTGATAATGGCTGGCCCAAGGATCATAATGAAAGGAGTCAGGGAAAGAATGGAGGGTTTTAGCTGCAGATGGAAAGACATTGCTCAGACACCATTGAGTGGGGTGACCACATGAAAAGGAGGGCAGGGCTCCTGCAGCTTTAACTGTTGTGATGAAGAGGGAATTTCACCAAGTGCTGCATGCCTACAAATGACACCTGCCGAATCCCCTTTTCTATGCAACTGTTAAAGATATAGAAACCTCGTCCTCCTTTCCATATGGTCATCCTTCCATTGAGAAATAACAAATTTCTCAGAGCCCAAGTCTACCTATCTTGGTACATATGGTGCCCAGGCTCAAACAGATCTTCCACAAATGGTGGTCCTTTTCTCTCATGCTATCAGGGCTTTTTTATAATGTGCATGAAAAATATGCAATTCCAAAAGAACATTGTTGCAGTTCAAAATTCAAGTCATGCAAAAGTTGTATTGTTTGCTGTTGGCTGATAAAAAGTGGCTGATAACAATGTGAAAACCACTAAAAGTGAATAGCCCAGACTCTTCTAGAAACCTAAGCCCTGATCAAGCCTGCTCATTTCTCCTCCCACTGCTAAAGTCACTCGCCACAGACTCGACTGCTACTCTCTAGAGCCCCCACATTTCTGTTCCCTTACTATGTCTGCATGAGTATGTTTAGAGAGCTTGGAATGTTAGACTGAGTGGGTGTGGCTAGTGATGCTAGATAAGGGAGGGGGGAGTTTGTCAGTTAGTCTGTTAGCAGTTAGTCAGTGGGTTGGGAGTCTGTCAGTGAGTGGTTGTTAGTTGGGGTTTGTAGGTGGCAGAGTGGGAGAAGACTGTGTGAGAAAGGAATAGATATAAGATTGTAGAGATTTAGGATTATTAGTATTAAGATTGCTTTTACTAGTATTATTAAGAATAGGCAGGATTTAAATTGAATATGAAGAAATTAAGAACTGTAAATGACAATAAACATTATCTTTATTTTGCTACCATAAACTATGCATCAGCTTGGCTTTGTCACCTGCTCTATATTGGTTCCTAAATACACAAATTATATTAAACCTTTAGCCCAGTATATTCACAGCAGAACCTATTTCCCAACATCTTTGCCTTGTTCCCTGCTCTTCCCTCAAGCTTATTCAAGTGATGGCGCTTGGCTTGAGAAGGGGTGCTCACTACCGGGCCTAGTATATAGGTGGTGTGGTGGCACAACCACCTTCCCCAACCTGTTGCCCTCCAGGTGTTTTGGACTTCAACTCCCATCAGCCCTATCCAGCATGGCCAATGGTCAGGAATACTGGGAATTGTAATCCAAAATATCTGGAGGGCACCAGGTTGGGAAAGGTTGCTGTACAGAGTGTTCACCAATGTTTCCAAGAAGAAGGAAAACAATTACAGTTAAGGTTGGGGACAGTTCACCCATCACCAATTCTGGATCGTACAGCATGATATGAAGCTGCCTTGTACCAAGTCTGATTATTTGTCCATCTTGCCCAATACTGTCTTCCTGCTATGGCTCTCTAGGGTCTCAGACAGAGATGGCTTTGTGGGAGCTCCATGTATTTCTTTCACATCTTGGTTTTCTCTGCGCCTGCTTGCCTGGCTCACCTTCATACCCATCACCCAGACATTCCCAACAAATGTAAAAGGTAACTTCATCACTTATTGATCTCCTGTATCAGGTCTAGTTTGGCCCTGAGCTTGACTAACAGAAATTAATTTCGGTAGCAACAAGCAAACCATTATTGCCACTTATGAGAGCTAATGTAGGGGCTATGAGACTGTGCAGGTCTGGTGTCAGGAGTCGGTATGTCAGGCAGCTCTTCAGGGTCCCCGGACTCAGAAGGACCCATTCCCAACTATGCCATCCCTGCAGGCGGTGGTACCTCTGAATGGGATCCTAGTCTATGCTCAGCTTTGCAGTGACCACCCGCTATCTTGGAAATGCAATGCCCAACCCAGTGCTGGTTGGGAATATTGCAACCTCGTCTGCAGTTACGAGAAGGGGGCAGTGTTGCAGTTAGCTTGTTAACGCAAGGGAATTTGGGACATAGCTAGCCTTAGGATCTTTATAGTCTGCAGTGTGGTTTCCTACTCCTCCCCTTCCTCTCTCTCTGACCTTCTCCATTGCTGGGAGTACATGTGCTTGTTCTCTCTTGCTCCAGCCAGAGTTATAGACTACAAAGAAATGGACTGAACTAACTCTGCTTGAACCTATACACTGTACCTGCATTTTTATGCAAGAAATTGTGAGTAAAGCTGTTTTCTTCACTAAAGGACAGGCGTCACCTCTTTTTTAGCTTTGTGTGCATGTGGGACTGGCAAATGCTCATTCTGTTTTGCCTTTCTCTGTCTCTCTCTGTCTCTGTTAACTGCCTTTTGAACAGAAGGCACAAACTTGGCTCCCATTCAGGAGTGCTGCTGCTTCTGCCCATTGGGGAAATTTGTCTGGTTCATGGGTAGAGATGAGGGCAGTGGAAGGGTCAGGGAATTCCAGAGCTGCAGGTCAGAGGCCCGGCACAGAGCCACCACCGCTACCACCAGGGGGCGGGGGCATCGGCTGCACTGTGTCTGAGGATCCCCTGAAGTCTGGTGCCATCCTGTGACTGAGCCATGAATCAGGAAGTTCTCAGTTCAAAACTTACCTCTACTGTGAACTCCCTAAGCAGCCTCAGGTAAGCCAGGGGCTGCCTTGACAGCACCACAGTGGCGCCACATTCCTCCTAAACTCTGTGGTTTTGCTCCTGAGAGGTTGCACTTGGTAATCTCCACACCAAGGAGGGGACACGAGGTTTCTGGCGGTCATCCACGTACTGGAGCTGCCTCCCTCCGCCGCCCTCTTCCTGGCTTCCAGCAACCAATCGTCGGGTGCCAGCCTCCTGGAATGCCCCCCAAATCAACCAAGGAGTGAGGTGACTTGTTAACCATGCAGCTTTGCAGATATGCCCTGCAGTGGCTGTGAATCTTCAGCTGCATCATATAACTGACGCAGTGCCGATTTTCATCCACCACAGGGCTTTGAGCATGTATAGACAGCCCCCAACTCTCTCTAAGCTTCCAAGATAATGTACGAGAAGCACTTTGCACTCAAAAGTGCTAACAGGATTTAAAATTAGGAAAGAAGAAAGTAATTGCCTATGGTGTTTACATAGCCATCAAAGGTGTGAATCTATCATCTTCATCATCTTATGTATGTAATGGCATCACTGTACATATCTCTTCCCAAAGTATCATAAGCAAAAGCAAACAAGCAAAAAGACAGTTCCCTGCCCCAAGGAGCTTACAACCTAAATTTCAGCAGTGGGCAGAAAACAAAAAAAAAGGACTGGGCAAAGGAAAGTCAAAGGTAACAGATATTTGTTTGGGGCAAAGGGTTATTAGAAAAGGGGGCATTTGAGGGAGAATTGTTTAAATAATGTATAAATGATGTGTGCTAAGATCCTGCCCTCTCTTCTTCCTGAGTCGATGCCGCACCCATTTTCTCGTTATCCTTTTATCCTCTAGCGAAATGCTTAAAGGCAACACTAGAAGCTGTCAGGAGAACACTCCAAGGGCCCAAGCAAGCCGGCGCAGTTTAGCATATTCAAGGGAGAATTAGCAGGAAAGCTGAGTGTCACACAATTTTATCACAGACAGCTGATATTGCAGTGTAAGAACACTCCGGTTTTATATGATGAGCTTAAAAAAGGCAAGCTAAATACCAGCCATCCACTGTTCTCTGCAGCATCAGTGCCATAAATAGGTGCATCCCCCTGGCCGGTTGATTTTAAATTTATGATAAAGTATATAAAATTCATGAGATGTGGCTACACTTAACGTGCAGGGGGTGGGGGGTGGGAAATCTACTCCCTTGCTGTTGTGCTAGTATCATGTACAGTACTTCAGAGCCAGTGCGCTGAAACCAGACACCCTTTCATTCATGCAGTCAAACCCCCGGCAGCCTTATCTGTAGCACAGCTTTCGACGATCCAGACTGAACCCTTTAAATATTATGACCAGATTTGCAACCTATTAGCATCTGCTTTTGGCAAAGAAATCGACCAAACTCAAACACCCGGGCGCCTGAGCTGGGGGCCGTCCTGCCTTGCAGTTGTGTGCTCTGTGCTTGCTGAGTGGGAGGGTCACACTGTGTGAGACTAATAAGGACAGAGCTGCATCCCCCGTCTCCCACTCTTTAGAGACTCCAGCAACTCCAGCAGCTTTTGTACAGGCATTTGCTGTGCTTCTGGGGGGAAACTTAATAAATAAAAATTGAAGGTAAGAGCCTCTCCTTTGCCATCAGCTGATTTACGTCTCGCACACCCTGCAAGCACTGCGTGCTCTGCCGACTGCCTTTCCTCTGGTTTTGCCAGTGTTAACTGAACCCTCTATAAACTGTGTGATAGATTGTGTGCTGCTCTCTAGACAGCAGTCATTCTGTGCCGATGCTTGTACAGCTTTTGCTTATTGTTGTTGTTTTACGGAACGGCTAGCTCTGTGATGGAAGAACAGGTACATTGGCTTGAAACAAATCTCCTGTTCTTAATGCACAGGGAAGGGCTTACGAACCCAGGCTTAACATGTATGAGCTGATCCGGTGGTAATCAAGGCTGTGGGTAGTTTTTGTTCAGCGTTTCTACAGAAAAGGAAATATCCATCAGGGTGAGCATGTGTGTGCCTTGCTCTGTCCACATAGGGGCCATCACACTGAAATGAGTCTGTGAACATGTGAAATGTGCATGCGAACATGAGTGTATGGTGAAAGAAAATAAATTCTTAGTGGGATGCTGAAATGTTAAAGGCTTGTAGCTCCCATGGGGGCTATAGCGCTTCTGCATTTTACTGGATAAAAAACTCTCTCTCTCTTTCTCTGTCTTCTTGTTGAGAATATTTTCTTTGGTTATATTACTAGAGTTCATATCTTTTGGGCCAAGAAACTGTTTTCCCCTCCCAGGTTGGTAGAGCATTACCCCTTGAAAATGAATCTTCCCGCCCCACCCTGATCAAAGATGCAATAAGATTTCACTTTTACTTTTATTCTTTCCATATCTGCACTATTATTTCTGAATGCTTAAATATTTGGTTAGACTGCTGTCGTTCATAATCACATACGTATCTAGGGCAAGTTCCAGCAAAGTTAACCACTTCCCCACCTCTTTTTTCTTTTTTAGAGTCCCATTCATGGGAATGGGAGAGATTTTAAGCACACGTTTACAATGCTTACCTGCCCCGTTAAAATCAATTGGACTTGAAGATGCAGGTGTTTGGTCAGATTGTACTCCTTTTAAAATTATTATTTTAGTTAAGAAAAATAAAGCTGTTAAAAGGTTTGATTAAGAGCCACTTTGCATATTCCAAGGTTTAGCATGCTGTCATACTTCCGCTTTCTGCCGTGTCTCATAACTTCTCCAAAGGCAACCAGACATAGGAAGGTGTGTCATTCAGGTAGAGTTAGAGCTGATGCGTCTCTCCTGCAGGTGGGGTACATGACCCCAGTTTCCCCGTTATGAGATGAGGTGGAAAACAGAAAAGCAAGGGCCCTTATGATTTTCTGCCACTCATAATGGGCAAAGCTACTTTTGAAGGTGCACACAGAGTACCCTCTTTCCTCCAGCCTCTTCTCTCCCATCTTACAGTCTGCCTCACTATGTTAATCCTAGCTATGGCTCAGGCCCACTGGGGGGGGGGGGGAAGCTAAACAGCGTTAACCTTCCTGTCTTCCCACTTTGCCTTCTGTCTTCAGCTCTGAAGTGTTCTCACAAGAGTGAATTCCCTTAGCTGTTAAGTAAAGGTGGCTTTGGACCTGCACTTCCTACGGCACGAGCCGTTGTTCTGTTTGCTTCCCATTATGATCCCAAACAAACCTAGGAATGGTATATTTCTGCTGGTTCCTCATTCGATAGCGCCATTGTCTTAAGAGAAAATATACGCTATGTTAAATATGTAGCATGCAGCTGATCCTCACCATTTTGTTTCCGTAGTGTACATGCCTGGGCCCCCTGATCTGGATTGGGACCAGCCGCTTGCCACACACACACACACACACACACCGCGAGGACTAAAAAGAAGAAAAGCACCATTGCCGCCAATGGAGGATTGTTGCTTTTTTAATCCCCACGATAAGGGGGGACATTTGGAATGGGAGAGTGGCTGGTTGGGAAAGTTTAAGCCTCCCCTACTTGTGTGTTGGGCCCCTGCACACTTATGATAAGATGAACAAAATGGTGAAGATCAACAGCATGCTGTGTAGTTAACATAACATGTAGTTTAACCCTTATAGTCACTATGAATGAGCATGCGCTTCACATTTCTCTGACCTGGGAAATGAAAGGCTGAAGCCACCCCGAATTTGGACCATCTGCTCACATTGTGACATTCAAATGGCCCTTATGAGAGCATTAGATAGGCTGACCATACGAAAAGGAGGACAGGGCTCATGTAACTTTAACAGTTGTAGAGAAAAGGGAATTTCAGTCAGTGTCATTTGTATGCAATTAGTTCCCGGTGAAATTCCCTCTTCATCACAACAGTTACAGTTGCAGGGGCCCTGCCTTCTTTTGTATATGGTCACTCTAGTATAGTGCCTGCAACTTTAACTGTTGTGATGAAGAAGGAATTTCACCAGGAACTAATTGTATACAAATGACACTGGCTGAAATTCCCTTTTCTCTACAACTGTTAAAGTTACATGAGACCTGTCCTCCTTTTCATATGGTCAGCCTAGCATTAGAGGATGCAGTTTCCCCAAGGAAAAGGTGTTGGGTGTTGTTAATCAGGATGTGAAAGGCTTAAAATAGAAATAGCAAGGTCCTATCCCATGTGTAAGCAGGGAAGCAGCCACAACAAGCAGCACTGGCTTCAGACTCTGATCCTGCAACTAAGGTTGCCATCTTTTTCCTGGCCTTGCTTCTGTGCCTTTCACTTCAGTCTGACATGTAAGTAGGCTGACCATATGAAAAGGAGGACAGGGCTCATGTAACTTTAACAGTTGTAGAGAAAAGGGAATTTCAGCAGGTGTCATTTGTATGCAATTAGTTCCTGGTGAAATTCCCTCTTCATCACAACAGTTAAAGGTGCAGGCACTATACTAGAGTGACCATATACAAAAGAAGGCAGGGCCCTTGCAACTTTAACTGTTGTGATGAAGAGGGAATTTCACCAAGAACTAATTGCATACAAATGACACTGGCTGAAATTCTCTTTTCTCTACAACTGTTAAAGATACAGGAACCCTGTCCTCCTTTTCATATGGTCAGCCTAATGTAAGTCTTTAGTAGTCAAAGACGTTCCTGGCAGGGAGAGACGTGGTAATGGAGGGAAGCTTTATATGTTAAATAAAAGCAGAGGAGTGGGCTGGTAAAAATAACATAATTGTACCAGCTACTGGCTGAAAGGCCAGAGGAAACATTACTGAACTGACCATTGCTTGGAGTCATATGTATTTTATATATTGAAGACCTGGCCTATATAAATGCAGCAAAATGAGGTGGTTGAAGCTTGAGTCCAGCCCGCTCCCAGATTTGCTAGCTGTCTATTGGGAAGCAGTGGTGTAATGGAACCTGGGATCACAGGCAGGCAGCACCAAGACCTCTTTATCAGCAGGGATGCTGATGTCATCTGCCACCCCCACCCCACAGACTTCTCTATTCCCTCTGAGTTTAGTGCTTAGCTGCAATCCTCACAGTAGCTGGGGTGAAATGAATTTTCCTAGAAACAGTATATTTTTCCCTGATGTGATGCAAAGTATTTGGTGGAGGCTCGGTCTTGAATGGGCAAGTATGACCCATTTGCTTTACAAAAAAACTTTGTGGTGGAGATGAACACTGCTAGAACTGATTTGATGATGTGGATCAACACACCGCCTGAACTTTTGGACACTACATGGGGGCATGGCTATGGGGTCTGCCCTGATGAGCACCTGCACTTCAAAATTTACCACCACACCATTATTTGGAAGGATTTGTTTTGCTATGCATGTGTATGTGTTAAAACTTTTAGAAAAGCATTAAAATATGTGATTCACCACCACCACTGCAGTTTGAATACTGTCTATTCAGCCCCCTCACAATTCTGCCACCTCATTACCACCTCAATCTGTTACTTGTGTAGACCAGACCAAAGTGGAAATTCCTCACACAAAGTAGGTGATATGCGATGTTCCTATCTTTGAAGGTAATTTTTATTTCTTTTTCTTCTCAGGGCAAAGGTTTCTGAGAGGCGTCACTCTTTCACATGCATGAGGGATTGGTATGGGCTAGGCATTTTAAGTTGCTTTGGAGTGGATAAGACTCTTGTAGAGGTTGAGAGGAAGCACAGATAAAGTCCAGTATCACCCTGTTCAGATGACATGCTAAGCCACGGTGGTTAAGCATTTTAAGCTCTAACATTATGGCTTAGCGTGTCGTGTGAACCATGGCTTAGCATGTCACGTGAACCATTCCTTACCATGGCGGCTACATAACCACGGTTTAAACACACTCACTAATCATTTGCTGCAAAATGGTTAGCAGCCTAACCATGGTTTAGTGTGTTGTCTGAACAGGCCCAATATGTGTTTGAACCTTGTGTGTGTGTGTGTGTGTGTGTGAGAGAGAGAGAGAGAGAGAGAGAATGTGGTTTTAGGGATCAATAGATGCAGCTAATGGATCTATTTTAGGATATTTTTAATGTTGTGTTGTTCTCTTGTTTTTAAAATTTTTAACTGTTGTGAATTTTTGTGTTTATATTGTTGTTGTTCCCCGCCTCGATCCGGAGGGAGAGGCGGGTTACAAATAAATATTATTATTATTATTATTATTATTATTATTATTACGTGATAGAAATAAGTGGTCCAGTCTAGGTTGGCTGCTGGTCTAGCTTGCTGGTCTCCTTATTAATGTTATGAGTGCCCATTTGCCCCAAACTGCCAGGGAACTCAGGAGAGGGTTAAGGCAGTCAAGCCCATGGAAAGGGCCCACCCGCTCTTCATGTCGCTTGTGAAATAAGTGCAAAGCCTAAGGTGGGGCTTTTCAAGAGAGGCTGGGCTACTGAGCATTTTTCCAATCCAACTTTGGTTATGGGGTGCCTGCCAGCTTGCAGTGGAAGAAGGAAGGGCAGTAGGAAAAGGAATCATCCCTAACTGGAGTGCTGGCACTTGGAGCTGGGCTACAGAGAAAAGGAAGGCAGGAAATCCACAGGCTCCAGCATGCATTTCCATCCAACTAGGTGAATCAGCCTGAGCATCGCATTAAAATCCGTTTCCAGTGGTAGAACTCAGCTCTGGAACGTGGAAAGTAATTCTAAAGATATAGGCTTGCCAGCTGTCTCCCCTGCCCCACTCCGTGCCAGAATTCTTATTTGTATCAGCTGAATGACATTGAAGCAGAAATTCAACAGGTGAAGTTCTGACCATGTGGATGCAACTTTTACTTGCTGAAATTTTGCATGGCATGCAGCTATCGAATACACATGAGCCCTGCTTGAAAAAAAATTGATAAGCCTGTGAAAAGATATCTCTGTGCATGTGCAGAGTTTCAAACATACAGCTAACGCCCAAATAGATTAGGTGGTAGTGTTTATAGGCTGTACGTCATAGCCTTTGTTCACATGTGTTCTCATACCTTTTGTTTTAGAAATTAATCATCAGAATGGCAGTAAATTATTGTACTGTGAGCATATCCCTCTTTCCCACCCAATTGTCTGTCAACATTGTTTGCTTACTTTCTTATTTCTCTTTTATTTCTGTATTTTGGGTCCCCCCCCCATTTTATTGTGAATTTAACAGAAAACAAATCATGAAAAGAAAAATGAAAAATAAAACACATTCATAGAAATATCAATATTCCATCAAGTACAACATTCTTTAAAAAAAAGGCTGGGTGGGAGATTATGCATATGTTTCAAGAAAAGCAGACCAAATGTCCATATATTTATCCACTCACGAGTGGTGCCTATATACCAACCGTTTAAATGTTAATAGTGCTGTTAAATCCTCAGTCCATTGTATTATGGGAGGTTCATAATACTATGGGAGGTTAATAATAATAACCAGTTTCTGTAAATAGATTTTGCAGGCTAGTACAGTGACAGTTTTATCATTAAGTCCAGTAGCTTTTTGGGAACAAAGATGGAGTCTCTCCCACTTTCTTCTCCTTCAGAAATGCAAAGAATGAAGTAATCCATCAGCAACCCAATGTTTTCAGTCACCCAGTAGTTGATACTTATGTAGCACTCAGTAGTGTCATCAGTAGGTTTAACATGATTTCGCCATCCCTGTCTATCTCAGCAAATACTTTGCAATGTTAAAAAAAAACCAAACTTCCTGGGATCATAAAAGTGGCAAGGCCCCATGCATACAATCAGATTTAGACTGACATGATATGATGATGATGATGTCAAAAAACTGGTGGGGGAAAGTGATGTTATAAGTTCAGCTCTGTGTGTGTTATTATAATCACACATATACACATAGTTTCTTTACAACATCTCTATCAAAAATATCTGAAGTGGCTGACGCGATGCAAACTAATACAGAAATCAAAGCTTTGGAGATTGATACAATGAAGACAGAGAAGAAACTTTTAGGGCCCGAAATTCGTTGCTACTTATGATCAAACTACTCATTACACCTGGAGAATATAATTGATCACCCAACACTTTAAAGTCTTAAATGCAGCCCTAGGGGGCTGCTAATTTGCTCACAGCTGTAGTGCTTAACAAGGGGATGTTTCATCTTTGATCCTTCTGCTGTTTCTCAATCACCCCATTCCAGTTTATCAGGAACCTAAACCATAAGACTAACTTCCTAAAGCGGCATGCAGGTGAGGAATATCTCGGGTTCTGCAACATGAAAGAGTCTAGCATTGATTCTTCATCAACCCCTTAAAGGCAAATCAAAGGTATTTTTTATAGAGAAGCTGGAAATTCAAACCAAATCATCAATAGCCTGAGATGACTTGGCTATGCATGCTCCAGGTGATTCTGGCATGTATCTTGTAAAGTCATGGGATGAGTCATGTGGGGAGGGGTGAAGGGGGAGAGTCAGCTTTGGATGTGTAATAGTGCGAGTTCTGCTACCTATAAATGCCTGGTCACGTCTGGAATATGTTGAAGAATGCGCTGAGGGAGGAGATTTGGTTTGTCATACCTTTAAATAGACTTCAACCTGAAGACTGTCATCTGACAGACCTTCAAATAGAGGACTGTCCTCTGTAAAGTAGGACACATGACCACCCTAGGTGTGTGTTAGTGTCATGTATGAAAAAGGCCTGCTGATGTCTGAGTGCAATCCAGGGTGCTTCCAGCCAAGGCTTCCTTGTTCATGGAATTTTGTGTGGGATGCAGCCAAAATCATTTATTTGTAGCCCTCCCATGTTTTCCCACTGCTCCTTCTGCTATTTTTCTTACCAGAAAAAAAATGTTAAGGAAGAATAGATGGAATAGCTGCACAATGGCTTTTGATTGATAGCACTCAAAGACTCTGTCTGGAAGCATCCCCAGAGAAAGGCAATAGAATTTAGGCATATATGCTCTTAAAATCCATTTATTCCAGGTGGATTCAAACAAAATTTAGCTTTTTCTGGAGTGCACCTCCCCCCTCCCAATTTTAGTCAGTCTAACTTAGTCACTTATAAATTTTCCTTTATAAAGGCAATATGAATGTGAGCAAAAAATACTGCTGACACCAACGGATCAGAAATAACAGCAGTGTATCCCCCGCCACCTTTAAGCTCATTTTTGTATTTATGGGGTTATATCATCCTTTATTAGGGAACAAATACCTTATTTTTACTTTTTTCAGTTCTTTGCTAAAATCATGCTTCCATATTCATTATAACTGACTCAGAAGAAACTGTTAATTGTGTTCAGAGGACAAAGGTATCTTGTTAGATACATTAAATCCTTATTTTTATGCAGTTCAAAAAAGAAACACACTGTCCCAACCATTTGCATGTTTTGTGAGACATAAAAAGTCCTTTTAAAAAAATGTCTAGATATAGGAATGAGACATCTCAGTTTGATATAATGACTGCCTTGCTCATTCTGCTCATATTGAGAGTGTCTAGTTTAACTTGAAACACCAAAGGCAAACAAATCCCAAATAAAAATGTAAATCAGCTATTACTAATGAATTATAATTTAGTGTGTTTTTTGACCAGTATATGTGGCTTAGCCTAGCTGCTTGGAAACCCATTATTCATATTTTTTTTGTTTTTGTTTAAGTAGCTGGGAAATAATTTTCAGTGCTGCCTTATAAGATTAAAATTAGCCTGTAAACTTTCCTCCTACCAGTGTTTTTGTTACACTAATAAATGATACACATTGTATTTGACTGATGACTCTCTTTTCTCTCTCCACAAATCCTTGTGATTCTGCAGGAGTCTGAGGTTCAGTTTAGGGAATGTAAAAAGGAAAATAAAGTTCAGTTCAGTTCAGCTTAAATGGCCATAGGCCATTTCAATAAGCAAAGTTACTGAAATGTTACATAATTAAAATCAACCAATACATGCTGAATTTGAAAATGTTTACAACAGTCATTTGACAGCATGAAACCTGCATGAATTACTTTTCCCTCACGGAGAGAAAAATAACATCACTTTAAAACAGATATTATTCAAAGCATATAATTATAAGCGGCAGGAACTAGGAGGTTCTTATGAACAGCAGTTAGAGCCAATAGGGGTGTGCAGAGCGGGTCTGTTCCTCCCCAAAATTCGGGACTCTGTTCCGATGAGGTGAATCTTCGCTCCAGTTTTCAGAATGGGTCTGTCTCCCCGCATCTTTGGGTAAAACTGCACCTTTTTCAGAGAACTGCTCTATTAGCGTCAATGGGAATTAATTAACCAAAATGTTTACAGCTCCATCAAGATAAAGAGATGAAATTTGGTTTTGCTGCAAGGAATGCTAAAGGGGCTATCAGGTAAGCAAAAGAGTCAGGGTGATTTGTGCAGAGTTGGCTGCACCTGGATCCATTGATTTTAATGGGCTTAGGCTTGCCTGAAAGCAGTTGAGGCTGGTGGCGCCAGTTTCTGTGGGATTTGAATCCATTCTGGGTGTCACTTAGAACTCTAAAAGAGCTATCTATGGTGCTGAACCCATTTTGGGGAAAGAATTCAGCACTTTGGATAGCTCCGTTGGAGTTCTGTCTGGTTCTGACTGAAACCCAGAATGACTTCACAGCCCCACTTAAATTGGAGCCACCAGCCTCCACTGCCTAAAAGCCTTCAAACTGCAGAGGAAAAGGAAGAAGGCCCTAAATGAAATCCACAAGCCCTCCCAACTCCTAGCAGTATAAATACAGTATCCAGGGGACTGTCACAGAAGATAAGGGGGTCAGGCCCTCTATGATCTCCTTCAGTTCCAGCACTGGTGCCAAACTCTGCATGTGTCTAGATTGAACGTCTTTGAACACCTGCAGCAGAACTCCTGCATGACCAAAATTCATAAGAGAGCCAGTTGTGGTGTAGTGATGAGAATGTTGAACTGGGACTCAGGAGTTCTGGGTTCTAGTCCCCCCCCCCCCCTTGATCATGAAGCTCACTGGGTGACTTTGGGCCAGTCACTGACACTCAGCCTAACCTACCTGACAGAATTGTTGTGAAGATAAAATGGAGAGGAGGAGGAGGAGGAGGATTATATACGTCTCCTTGGGTTCCTTGCAGGAGGAAAAAAGGCGGAATATGAATAAAGAAATAGGAGTGTTTTTAATTACAAATGTTTTTCATTTCAGATTTCTGGCCATTTGTTCACATGTGTCCGAGAGGAGATGAAGGCTATTGGATGTTGCACAATTTGGCTTTGGCTTGCAATCCACCTTTTCCCTGTCTCTCATTCAATGGCAGTCACTGACATAACAGGTATTTCCTTATTTCCCCCATTCTAAAGTTTGTCGGGTTGATACTGATGCTGTTGAAAAAATAGTGCGAATCTATGGAAAGCAGAGAAGGACAGGAGGCTTGTCAAGGTAACTCAGTCATGTAGAAAGCTGTACTCTCATGTGGAATAAAACCACGACCTACAAAGTACCTATACTCTGAAGTGTATAGAGAGTCTAAAAGAGCCACAGAAGCTAAATGAAGTTTCTAATCTGGGGAGCATTTCATTAAACTTCTCTATTAAAAGATGTTTCCACCCAAGGTATCTAACAGCAATATTTCCATTTCCTGCCCACTGACATGAGTCTACATTTGGAATGAGCTTGCAATCATTTACAGTTATGTTGTGCTGCCACTGATACTTCCTCATTTTCTTAAGTTACATATCCAAAAAGAACCCAGCCCTGGGCTTGGAAACTGAGCACAGTCATAAGTGCAGGGTTGTTTCGTTGGTTCTATAAGCGCTGTACCAGGATACTAACAATACTTACTGGGGAGTAAGTCCTACTGGTTTTAATGGGCTTTGCTTCCAAGTAACCTTGCATATGATCGCAACTTTAAGCTGCAATTGTAAGCACACTGATTTGGAAGTAAGTTCAACTGAAATGAACAGGGCTGATCTTCAAGTAAACAAGTGTGCTTAGAGTAAGGACCATAAGTTGACTTTCTCTGGATTAGAATGTTAATACATTTGGATAAGCAGTGACAGGTAAAATGTGGTTCCTATGAAGGTAAAGGTAAATGAAAACCATTATATGTTGAGAAGAAAAGTTTGAACTAGTACAAAAATCAATCACATGTAAAGCTTGTCACATAAACTTTGCAACTTCTTTCACTTTGGAATCCATCCTTCCCACTCCTACCACTACCACTACCCCTGGTTTTTCAACCAATTTGCAATGTGTTTTCTATCCATCTTCCAAAAAAGTGCTCCTCTTTTGGGCCATCTGCCTTATGGGGGGTGTCTATACAGCCTATTTACCCTGTCATGGCTGTGCAGTGACACTGCATTGTTTATATGATGCAGCCGCCAACTCGCAGCCACATCGGGCTTTTACCCCCGAAACTGCTCTTTTTCGCAGTGTGGTTTTGCTGCAATTTTTTTCAGTTGTTTCAGGGTCATCACGTTGCTTCTCCATCTGGCAGTAGTGGCCTCAGTTTGGGTTGAGCCTGTGGGTACTGCATGGGGTGGAACCAAGCCTATGGTAAGCACAGGAACGTAGGGCAGGGAGTGGGCTTGACAAGCCAAATGGCTGCCAGCACCGCAGTTTTTCTGGCCGGTTAGCCCGCACTCCCTTTTGCGGTCTATATTTATCATTTCTGCTTCGCACCAGCGATGCTGCAGGGTTCTGAGGGAACGGACTTCAAAACAGCATCATATAGACAACCCCTTAGGCTTGGAAGGATTATTGTTCATCTCCTCAGAAATAAACCAGTTTTTGTGACTGCAGAAATGATCGTATTCTTCAAATATTTCATCAGATATTGCTCTGACGATTTCCTGGAATTGGCCATAGACTACATTCATATCTAAATTTTGAGTTGGCTGGTGCTCACTGTGTGACACTAGGTAGGATGTTTTGGAATTACTCTTGAACCAGGCCACATAATGTTGGTTGGTTTAGCATCAGAGCCTGGAAGAGAGCAATTTACTGATTTACATCTGGACAAAATACTAGTAATTTTTAAGGAGAATAATGAACTGGCCTCCTACTCATACAAAACAGATGAGAAAGCTGAGTCATCAAATCTAAATGTTGAGAACTATTTTTAGACTAACAGGAGCCCAATTTTAAGGAGGACCTCTAAGCAAGCTTGGAATACCAATACATATTAAGTGATAACAAATCTGCTGCAGGATAGTAAGAATTGTGGATACGCAAAGCTTTCCTTCCAGACTCTTTTCTTAACTCTGAAGGCAGCAAAATCCACAAGACATGCTGATCTCAGCTCCTGAGAGAAAGGGAATGTGAACTAACAAATGAACCTAAAACTGTATCCTTCCCCTGCCCTTTAAAGAGGTGGTTACAAGGTCCTGGAGGATATATCCTTGATTGGATGGTTGAATATATAGAGTTGAACCTATCAATTGCAGAAGATTCTTTTTTAAGGATCCCAGATGATCAGCACTATTCATGTATCCGTTATTTCCAATAAATTAAGAACGTCAACTTTCGCCAGAGAATGCCAGCAATCTTGCCACTGGGTGGTAATCAACGTTAAGCAGGAAAGAAATATTATAAAAAATATTATTGTCACCTTCCCCCATTTCTGCATTCACCACAATAAACATTAAAATGTTACAAATTTTAGAAGCAGACTGCGGAGGATGCAAATTTCAGAGGCAAAATATTTTCATTCAGCATAAATTAACAAGAGGAGTAAATGTTATTTATGCCAAGAGAAAAGGCTGAGGTGGACATATCAAAGGCGAGCTAAATCTCTGAACACCTTGTTCTTTTCAAATTCTCATTTACACTACTATTCACTTGATCCTGGATTTCCTTTTGGTTCTCCTTACTACTACTCATCCAAATAGCCCATATCCCCCCCTCTCTCTCCCTCCTCTGCTGCTTCCTCATTGCTTAGATGATTCTGTATTGCTGAGCTTGTCTCTCTGGGGGTCTATGGCTGTTTTGGATTGAGACCCTTACAAATTGCTTACAATGGTCTAATTCCATTGAAATGACTCTAGTAGCACTTGGAACTTCACAGAACGCTCCCAATTAACCTTGATTTTTAAAGTGGCACAAACTGAAATATGGAGGCAATTACTCATGTAAAAGAAAGGGAGAGATTACATGTGTGGGCTATTATGAGGGAAAGAAGTTAGGTTTGCTTTCTGCTTAGTATCCTGAATGAGCCTGGGGAATGGCTTCATTTAATTAGCTAATATTGTATTAATTAAGGAAATGGCATGGATGCATAAAAAAAAAAGATGTTGTAGAGTGGCAGATTATGCTGGTTATGCTTTCAGCAGCCTGCCTAGGCATATGCCAACAGTTCTTTGGTTCACAGCAATGTTCCCTCAGTTTTCACTTGTGCAGAACTGCTGGTATAAGAGCCATATACTAGAGGGGAGTCATTACTTCTAAAAATAAAATATAACAAACCTAAAAGAGAGGATTGAGTTACGATACTGAAGCTCATGGAGTTGTCAACAGCCATGTGTTAAAGTCTAAACGGACTAAAGATAAGTTGTTTCTCATAATTGTTTTATTGCTTGACTTTTTAGGGATTAAGTTTGTTTAGCAACATAAAGTTTTCACAGCGTTGACAAGATTTTTTTGTGTGTGGGGGGGTCTAATTTGAGTCATAATTTATACATTTTAATTGAACAGAAAGTTATTTTGAATTATTAGTGATTGTCCCTAATTCCTGTTCTGGTCATCACTCTATAAACCTTCTCTGCTCTTGACTAAATTTGCAAGCCTATGTGCACTTACTTGAGAGGAAGTGCTATTGAACTCAGTGGAACTTACTACCAAATAAGCACATATATGATTGAGTTATGTGTCAGTTTATTTATTTATTAAAACATTTGAATCCCATCCTATATCATTGGGATCTCAGGTGAATGAGTGGACTACATTAATCACGTTACTTATGTCCATTGCTTTCATTGGGAATTAGGATACAATCCTATCCATATGTACCTGGGTCTAAGCCCCATTGAACCAAGTGGGACTTACTTCTGAATAAACCATGTGTAGGATTGTGTTGCTGGTCATTACTAACTTTAGCTGGTTCATGGCTATTAACTGTCTTGGCTAATTTGATCAAAATGCACAAGTTCAGAAGTTGTCAAAACAAAAGAGAAAGGGCAGTATCCTACACAGCCCCATAACCTCTGCTAGTTCTGCTGCACCAGTGGGACTGACCTCTAGCATAACAGGAACGAGTGGTGGCTCCTCATCACTGCATGATAAGTTGTATCTATCAAAATTCTTTAAACTAAAAGTGCAACTCCTGTCTTCTTTTCTGTCTGGTCAACTTCTGAAACATAAAAAGAGAGACAGGAAGAAATGGTAAAAGGAGGAAGTGGGATCCGTATAGAGGTAGAGATGGGTTGCAGGTCTGAAAAGATTGTAGGTTACTACTCTAATCAATATGTTACAGTATTTGCACTCAGGAATATACCCAGATGCTGACTGTACGTAAATTGAACTCTGCACATTGTATGTCATCTAAAAGTTGATGTTCCTGGGACTTTCAGTTATAACTCACACTCTGTTTATGGCTCAGTGTCCGGCTTAGATGTACACAGTATAGCCTGTGATGTTGTAATTTCAAATATTTTTCTTGTACAACCAAACTTAATTAATAGAATGCGAACATTTAATATGCAGTTTCTCCCTCCCAAGTTGTGCAGCGCAATGGTGCTACAAGAGGTACTTGCATGTGTGTTTGTGTGTGTGCGCACAGAGGGTGGTAGTGAAGCAGAAGTGGAGTTGCTGATATCCTTTAAAGCCAGACTACATAGCAGAGACAGCACAGCCATATTGCTCTTTCCAACAGAGGTATTAAGATAGCCGCACATGATCTCTCCCTAGTCTTAAAAGGTAAGGAGATCAAGCCCTGCTGTTGTAAGTTGTGCATATGTTTTCTCTCTTGGCACTTTTAAGTCCAGGATAGATAAACCTTTCTGTTTCAGCAGGCCTTTGGAGAGTAGTTTGGACCTATGTGGATGTGATGTTTATATCTTGGATTTTTTAAAAAATCATTTGTATTTAAAATGTTTTAAATATTTTAAAATTGTATTATGTTTAATTATATTTTTAATATCTCTATTTGTTTTAGCTGTACATGATTTTAATTTGTAAGCCGCCTTGAGTCCCAGTATTGGGGAAATGGTGGGATATAAATATAATAATAATAATAATAATAATAATAATAATAATAATTGCAGCTGGTTTCTCTGCAGGAAAAAGAGACTCAGTTGGAATATCCCTGCCTTGTATTCTTGTGCACTGATTGCAGAAGTGGAGCAAATGGGACATGTGGGGGTGGGTGGGTCTCCTCTAGGACCCAGTATTTTTTCACAATGCCTCTGAATGCTGTATCTCTAAGTTACCTATATTTAAAGCATCCATAGAAAAGGAGCACTTACTTGCCATTTGGAGTGCTTTGTATTCTACCGTGTTATTAAAAAGAAAGAGGCCCATGTTGGCTGGAGTCATATCTGGGACAGAAAACTGGATGAGAATAGCACAGAAAGTTCAGGATAATCTGCAGATGTATATGCAGAGAGACATTAGGGGGAGGGACTAAATGATGTGCACGATGTTGGGGGTGGAGCTACTCTTTGCAGCTCCACATGCATGCTCCTCTGAATAGTAATAAGAACAAGGGCTTATTTCATTTCTAAATGTGGTCTGTTCCACAGGCAAAGGAGGAAAGGGGTGCTTATATAGCTTGATAATCCTTAGACATTTTGTCCAATCGGCCTTGCATTCATTGGAGCTGGTTGTATTAAATCAGCTCATAAGTAATGAATGTTATTTAAGTGACTCTCAGGCTCTGTTAAATGTAAAATTGGTGGCTATTTCCAATTGGCAATGTATAATGTTAAATTCGGAGGGCTGCAGTGTAAGCGTGGCATAATATATCTTTGTAGAGAGAAACAGGGTTACATCTGACACGGTTGCAGCACGAAGTAGTGAACTGGAAACATTTCCAATATTGCCTATTAACTACGGGCCTGGAACTCCTTAAGTGCACCCCCAAGCTACTGTTATGCCATGTCTTCTCCTTTTGCACCTTATGACACTTTGGAAAGCCCCTGCTCACTTGTTTGGCAATCTCTCTTAGGGACTTCACATTTAAAATTCAATACAGATTCCATCTGCACTAAATGAGTAGGCAAATGCTCAACTCAAATGGTTAGCATGTGGTCACTCCTTTAAGCAATAGTTTGGTACTGAAAATTACTGCAGTGTGTAATTTCAGCCAGCAAGGGTAGGTCCATGCACAGACTAGACACTGAACTGTCTACTGAATAAAAATATATTGGATTGCATCCAGACTTAGTCATACTTAGAGAAGATCCATTTAAATCAATGGGTCTACACTAAGGGTGCTTCCAGAGATGCTGAGGGCACAATCCTTAGACATGTTTAGACAGAAAAAAGTCCTACAACTCCCAGCATTCCCCAGCCAGCCTGGCTGGGGAATGCTGGGAGTTGTTGGACTTTTTTCTGTTTAAACATACATAAGATTGTGCCCTTAGAAGACATTGTGCAGCCATTCTAACTCCCCCCCCGCCGTAATGTATGCATAGTTTTTTAAAAAAGAAGATGGAAGAAATGATGGGAAAACAAGGGGTGGGAGAGGGTAGAAATGGAAGGCAACATTGTCAGGACTCCTCAAATAATTCCATGAATGAGCAATACGATGTGTGAGTGCTAAATTCATTCTGCTGCAACAGTTCCATTAACTGTAGAGTACATTTGTAGACTTGGAAATTACAGTCGCTGAGGTACTGTGGCTCCTACATCAAAGCTGGATGTGTGTCTCGACAACTGTGACTCAACAACGGCAATAAGAAAAAAAATGGTGTCATGAAGACCCACATAAAATAGGCTAAAGTAGCACCAAGGAGTTAAATAGCTCCCAAGTAAACATGCTTAACATTGTCAGTCTCCTCCAACCTATTTATTTCCTAGCGCTTGTTTAGCTTTCTTTTGTTGGTCTGCATGACAACCACAAGACAGGGATCTTGACTTTGTTCAGTAGGTCTTCCGTCCTTGAAATGTGCATGTGATTGCAGCCTGAGCCCTTAAAAGGGTGGAGTAGGTCTTCAGGATCAGCTTGGACTTTATGGTTGTTATTCAACTAGATAAATATTTGAATTAAGGTTTTTGAAGACAGATATGTAGAGGCTTTGGCTTATGGTAGAACTTTAGTAATTAGATTCATTAAATTCTTCAATGTATCCTATTTTATTATGTTACCTATTTAACAAACAGCACACTTTCAACTGGACTCTGAATAAGCACCATATAAACAATTTTGGAACACTTGCTTGTTTAATAGGAAAATATTAACTTATATTTAAAACAATCCCTATTGTAAAGCTGTTTAACTTGCAGATGTCTTTGAAAAACAAAGTTTATGATCTCATTGTTTAACATTGTTCCAAAAGCACACCACTGTTAACTCAACATTGTGACAAAAACCACAGTCTTCATAGTAAATAACATTTGGAAATCGACCTGGTGATCCTGTTATATGCTTTTATTCTTGCTTTGTCATAACTTTATCATTTATTGCATATTTAAAAAAACATTTACAGTTTATACAACTGTAACAAATGTACAAAATGTAGTACAATGCCTTGCTATGGTTTTATGGGAGAAATGTAATAAAATTATATTAAATATTACAGAATGTGACCCACCCAAAGTTAAGCAGCTTTTAGTCCTTTTTATTTCAGTGGGAAAGTTAAGTCTCTTCTTAATTCTTCTCCATTGAAATCAAGCGCTTAACATTATTATTTATGCTGGTAGTGCTTTCATTCATCACAAATAATTTAGTTACTTTGACCCTGTTCAGACGACACACTAAGCCACATTGGTTAAGCACTTTGACCTAAACATTATTGTTTAGCGTCTCATGTGAATCATGACTTGGTGTGTCGTGTGAACCATTTCTAAGCATGGTGGCCACATAACCACAGTTTAAACATGCTCACTAATCATTTGGTGCAAAAGGGTTAGTAGCCTAATCATGGTTTAGCGTGTTGCCTTTTATCATTCATCTTTTTATTGCAATATTAGGAACACACTATCTGCTATCATTGAATAAAAGATTTGGTAAAATTTCCCTTTCTCACTCTCCAGAAACTTCCCGTCCTGCTATATAGCAATGAAGTGCTCAGGTTTGGGGTTGGCAGCCAGCCAAACAAAGCCCATTAGCACGATAGAGGAGAGTTAGGGATGATTTCAGGAGGGCGAGAAAGAAATAAGGTGCTCTTCCACAACCGGAAACCTTCCTCCTTCAAGCCCTGAGCAGCACAAGGTCCCTACCCCAGGTTTGCTCAAGCCCAAACAGGAGTGCTCCTATTAGGAGTCTCTCCTCGTTACTCCTAAAATTGAACATTGTTGGTTTAGTGCCTAGGATTGAAATATAGCAGGGGTGGGCAGACTTCAGGCTTGCAGGGTCTGCTATGAGTTTCTTTACTAGAACCCTGAGATCCACCAATCAGAGCATGGTGCAACAGACACACTTAAGCTCTACTCAGGTGTTCTGTCCCCGAATAGAGCTAACACACAAGGAGAGGGAGTACTGCAGCCCTGTCTCCCTCCTCACATGTTTCAGTTGTGTCTATGGAAACTCTCCACGTGAGCCAGAATGCTGGAAAATCCAGGTTCCGGCTTGTGTGGCTTTCCCCACAATGCACCATTTCTCTAAACATGCACTTTGAACTTCCAGTGTATTGTAGGCAAGCCAATATGAAGGCCAAAACGCTGCCTGAGTTTTTCCAAGTAACGTGAAGAAGTAGGAAAAGGGGGTTCCAAGCAGGGAAAGGAGATCATGTAGGAATCAGGGGGACACTGACAGACACTATCCTTCAAATAAAACTTCGATATTTCAGGTGAGTTTTCCTTATGCAAATTAGGATAGTGTCAAAAAATGATTTAAACACACTACACTGTTGAGATTTTAAACATGAAACATGCCTTTAATTTTTAGAAATGGGTTTTCATTAAAGCAGACCCTTTTATTTCTGAGTGTCATAGCTAAGACATTTACATTCATCTTTTAATTTTCCATTCATGCTTGTTATAATTAGCATAGAATTAGCATTCATTTCTGGAGAGCAGCCCGTTCATTCAGGCTGCAAAAGGAAACAGCAAGTCCATTCCTCAGAGGTTGCCAAGTCAAGTGCTAGGGGAATTTCACGCTAATATACCATCTACAGAGAAAATGAGATCTGGACATTTCTGTGACCAAAACCGTGGGATTTGAAATAGCCTGTCAGTTGTTAGTCTAGCAAAACCAACAAGCTTAAGGTACAAATCAATAATTTTCTGCAGCCTTGTTAAATTGCATTAAATGAACAATAAGTGATATCACTCTGTCATATTTTTCAGGTTTTGATTTAGCAGAAAGCTTTTCTTTGAGGCAGACTTCATGTGGAGTTGGAAAACCCTGTTTTAAGTTGGGGAATGCACCTCTTATCAGAGACTCTCAGTAAGTAATACAATATATTATCCGTGTATAACCATTTTGAGTCCCTAAGTGTTATTTTGTAGTCTTCTTGGGTTTCCCTTTTCACATTCTTTACTTTTTTCTATCAGTCTCTTTATTCCATGTTTCTCTGTCTTGAATTTCCACTCTCCCTTTCCTGCAATGATTAGTTGCAGATTTTACTTGTAGTTTCAACCATGTATGCTTCAAAAATCAGGTTTTCTAGGAACTTTGGATAGTCATATGGATTTCCCCCCCCCCCCCCAGGTCTTATTCTCATACAAGCAATGAAATCAAAATCAAATATTGATGGAAATAAAATAGCTTTCTATGCTAACTGCCTGGAATATCATAAAATTAGATTCCATTTTAGGACAATCCCTATAGGAGCATCAAAGCAGGTAGAAAGAGTCACATATAGCGAAGAGGATTATTATTTCATATCTGTAGAAAGTTCCCATAATAGCCATCAAAATGGTGAATTTCAGCATTTCTCTCCCCTGCTCATTCAAAAGTGGCTGACCACTGCTATTCAGGTTGTTGTCTGTATGGGTTGTATCCAGTGTTAGTTTAACTGATGCCCCATTCATTATAATTGATCTGCTCTAAGTAGGACTAACACTGGACACAACACCTCTTTCTTTCTTTCCAGCTCAGCTCAGCTCAGTTGTACTTTGGGAGAATGTTCCTTGTTTATAGGGGTTGTATCCAGTATTAGTCTAACTGAAGTGTCTGAATGGATCTGCTCTAAGTATGGGTGCCTGTACAAGAGCGATTTAAAGCTCTTTCAAGGCGCATTACCAAATTTACCTCTACAAGAGCGGAGTGCAAATCTCCGATTATTCACATTTTCGAATGCGCGTTAAATAGCGAGTTTTTATTTACCACAGGAGTAAGAGCGCCTTATGTCCATGTAAACAACTTTCTGAGGAGGCGCATTAACGACCAGAGTGGGTGGACTGTGGTCATGATGTCATGCATAGAACTGCTCCTTTGCTGGGAAAACATCCCACTTTTTCGTTTAGTTTTATTTCCTGTCTCCATCTGGCAACTTCCTCCTTGTTCTCCATTTCTCTGGATGGAAGCTCCAGGAAGACGAGACCCAATGTGAACTGAAAATAAAGTTTATTTTAACTCCCCTGATGGAATATTTCATTCATGGAGACACGGGGCCAGATGGAGGTGGTTTCATGAGAAGTAAAGGGGGTAGGAAGGATGTGCGGATGTGCACATAATTAGCGATCAGCTTAGGCATATTGTCCCCTCGCTTCTTGCTGGGTTCCTGATATGAGCTGTGTATGTGTGTATGTGCTCACTGGGAAGAGGAGGGGGAAGGAACGAAGCAGCATCCCCCTGTCTGTTTTGGCGTGTGTGTGGGCGAGGCACATTCCCATTTACTCCTGAGCAGTTCAGTTCAAATGGGAATCGGGTGAAGGGGGGGGGGGGGGAGAGACAGTCCTGACTAAAAATAAGTTTTCAAAGGGTGCTGGAGGGGGAAACTTATGAGGCACATTCCCATTTACTCCTGAGCAGTTCAGTTCAAATGGCAATCAGGCAAAGGCGAGGGGGAGAGGTAGCCGAACAGGTTAACCACGTCATTCCCGGCAGGTAACCTAGGTAACCAAAGGCAGGAGTTTCTGGTAGGCGGGGAGAATAAAGGGTGGAAAATCTGTTTGGGCACTTTCCTGGGACAAAGCGCATTACTTTCAGCAACATTTGCATGCATGTCAACAACTTTAAAGCACGTTTCATACAGCCAGTAATGCGCTTCTATGCCTCTTGTGTATAGGGATTAGGCGTAAACGTGCTTATCAGGAAATGTGCATAATCGGGCAACCGGGCGTCAAAGCAAAATCTTGTAGAGGGACCTATGTCTAACACTAGATACAGTCCCCCTTTCTTCCTTTTTTCTTCCTTTTCTCCAACTCAGCTCATTTTACTTTGGGAGAATAGACACATATGAAAGAAAAATTCAAAAACAGGTTTGTTTGTTTTTTAAAAGTATTCTTTCCTTGTATCATTAACATTTTCATAAACTTGTTCTATTCTCCCACACTCCCCAGGAACAAATACATGAATATAATACAGCCATAGCTTCAGTTCTGCTGGGTGTGCATACACAAACCCAAAAGCTTTGTAGATTTTCCTGTAAAATTTCTCTCTTCTCTTCCATGAACCCCCCATATTGTCTCTATTTACAAAATGTGGTTTGGGGATTTTGGTGCAAGAACAGTTTAAAAGGAAACTGGCGCTGGTCTGCATGTGGTATGTTTTTCCTGCATGTGATATGTTTTTCACATGGCTCTTGCACCAAATTTCCAAACCACGTTTGGAATCGTCTTTTAGAGTTTGTGGATTCTGGCAGGGTGGGGGAAGCTTTTGGACAAAGAACTCTTCCCAAAATGTGGGTGTGCCCACATAATGTGTGTTCATGCACTCTATTGAACTGCTGCCATAGTAATGTAATACAGCTAGATTAGAAAGAAAGAAGCCTAAGAATTCAAACATCTGTCATTAGAACATCTTTATCTTACTTGACCAGGTTCTCCATGTTGAAGAATTTTTTTGGCTGCTTTCTTCTCTTTCTACACTGTCAGATTATGTGGTTTTTAAAAACACGGCAGTATTGCCAGATGTAACATGACTTGCGTGCTCATCTGTTCTGTTAGAATATGTAAATAGACTCTGAGTATACAGTGAGTAGCAGAACATCGGTCTCCCCACTACAGGAAATGAAAGGGTATCTGATTAAGCTGACTTGAAAGTGTCAAGTAGCTTGGCAAATATCCCCTTACATTTCACTCATTCAGCTATAGCATGACTGATTGTAAACTATGCTGTGCCACTTCTGTTGCGTGATGCCTTTTTATTTTATTTTTTCAATGGGGCTTGCAGCTATTGATGTATTTGTTAATATGGTGCTCTTCAAAAGTGAATATGGGAAAGTGAGTTTTTCAGGTATATATATTGTATGGAACAGAGAGAGAATTTTAAAATCTAAGATACTAACAACATATATATTCTATTGCTAATGAAGATGAATCTGAAACTCACTTCTGCCACCTGAGTAGGATTTGCAGTGCTTGGCAGCGAAACAGTGTCTGGCTTCTTGGTTCTTGCACAGACTTCATTGTGGCATTTTAGTGACTCTGCCCGATTGCTTGATTATGAACACATATAGAAGTTCTTATAGTGGAGATAACATTATAGCTGACAATGCATATTCTTGGTCTTATATTTGCCTTATGGGTTATCCACACCAGAACACTTATGGTTGTTTAAACAATGTAATTACCAGTTGAATTGCCCTTTGTATCCTAGTTCTAGACTTTCCCGATGTTAATTGCTTCCCACCTGCTGTTTAGTGAAGGCCACAGCATGTAGCGCTCAACTTGTCTTGCAGTACTACAGAGTGTTTTAGGTTATGTCTCGTACAATAGTGGGACTACAGACTCAGTCCTTTATGATGCTTGCGCTTAGTGGTTCAATACATTTCAAATGGCAGTTTTGGGGCTAAGACTCATTTATTTTAGGAGGGTTGTTAAAGGTGATGCATTCTGTTTCATTGATGCTTCTGGTATGCATTGGATCCAGAGAAGTGAGAATCAAATTCCACCTGTCCACTGGAGTTTTCCCACCTCCTCCTTCCTGCTGCTGCGGCCACTGACCCCCCCCCCCCAAATTGTTTCCAAGGGGTTCAGAAGTTCCTCTGGAATGGCATGGAATGTAGAATGAAGAGGCTGCTGCTAACAGAGAGACTAGAAGGAAGCGCTCCATAAGCGTCCCTGACCACACTTAATATGGAGGAGAGAGGTTGTGGAGAGTGAGACAGCTTTATTTTATTTATTTATTTATTTATTTATTTATTTATTTATTTATTACATTTGTATACCGCCCCATAGCCGAAGCTCTCTGGGCGGTTTACATAGGATTAAAAACAATTAAAAACAATATACAAAAATTAAAACAGCAAAAACATACAACATACACACAATCTGTACATTTAAAAACCACTTCAACACTTCAAAAAACTACAAAAACAAAACAAAACAAAACAAACCCAGGCTCCTCAGATATTGCCAAATGCCTGAGAGAAGAGGAAAGTCTTGACCTGGTGCTGAAAAAATAACAATGTTGGCGCCAGGCGGGTTGGCCCTGTGCTTAAAAATAACAGGAGAAAATCTTGTGTTGCCTGGTAATCCTGGCTATTGAGAGATTTGGAAGGCGAAGTTTCACAAGATGTGGGAATTGTGCCTCATAGGAACATAATTTGGGGCCTGGCCCATATAAGGCCTTGCCCACATGGCCCAGTCTTATTCCAGCAGTATTGCCAATATGACCCATCCATCCTCCCTTGGTATGCAGGGTTACCCCAGGTATATGCTGGTTGTCCAGTTGGAGGCCAGGAAGGAATATTTTCATGGCAAAAATGTTGGCATGTTTTCCCCCTTCCCTGGAGTATTACTTTAGAGATGTACATATAAGCATATAATGTTATTGCAGATAATTACCACAACTTTGTCGGGAATGGAATGAAAGTGTGTGTGTGTGTGTGTGTGTGTGTGTGTGTGTGTGAGTATAAGTATAGGAGGGAGGAATTCAGGACCATAATAAAGTCAAAATATAACAGGGATCACTAGGGTCAGTTGGGGGCCAACCAGCAGATTTTGGACAATCATTTGGTGAATGAGAAGCATGCCAAAGCTACTAAGGGCCAATTAGGGTTACAGCAGGTTAAAAGGCTCAAGTAAGAGGGCCCAGTGCAATATGGACAGCCAGCTTCTGGGCAAGGTAGAACAGGGGTGCAGAACAATTTCATTGTAGGAATTGGATTGCTCCTCCTGTGTCCTCCCCAGGCTGGATGAAGGAAGCATGGCCACACCCACTGATGTCAATGGGTGTGGCCATGGCCATTGACATAATTGCATTGCCTCCTGCCCATTTCAATATTTTTTGTGCTGTGCTGAGAAAGAAGGCTGGGAAGAGGGCTGGGAAGAGCAGCCATTCCTCCTAGTGTCAGCAGGGTCCGTGTCTCTGCATTGTGCCCTATGCTCCCACTGGGACTCTGGGCACAGTGCAAAGTGACCCAGTCACCGCATTCCCATGGGGATTCCCATGGGTCTTGGAGGCCAAGCCCCTCCCCCTGGAGGAATCCCAGGAGACTCTGGGGGCTGGATTAAGGTTCTGTGAACCCGCTGTAGAGCAAAAAGTTTAGTGGGCTTATATTTTCAACTTCTTTATTGTGTTGTAATTCAATAAAAGTACCCAACTTGTAACCCAAGACCTTCTTGAACGTAATCAGTGATTGCCCTTTTGTATAAGCAAGGGACCCTTTAGATCATAGCCAATGTCTGTGTCTAGTGTACTTTGGGGAAGGTAGTTTCAGTTTCACAGATAAGTTATTTCATGGTTTAAAAGCATTGAGACCCGGCTGATCAATTCAACGACGTCAACAAGGTCAACAAACAATTTTGACAAATGAAAACATGAAGCACAGACTAATATAGCAGAACTTTAAAGCAGCAATGTACATCTTAAAGTTAGATGTCAGGTAGCCCCAGCAGCATAAGCCTGAAAACAAGGGGGAAGGAGCAAAGGCAGATGTCCTTAGTATGGGAGTACCATGATCATGGTACCACTTTGAGAAGACCATCCACTGTAACATACATACAGCTGAATCAAGCATACAGCTGAATCAAGCAAGTGAAACAATTCCGAGACATTGTTTACTTGGGCTGATGATGAGCCAAAATCTGAAAAGGGAAGCAGGTTCAGACACCAGCTTTCTGGAATCTGCCCCCTTGATCTACTTTTAAGATAAGAAGACTCTAATTTCTCCAGAGGGCCCATCCTATCTAAAACGGGTATGTTTTGGCTCTTAGAAGCCTGTGACCCTCTGCCTGCAGATTCTGGGAGCTTTTTCTGTTTCTTCCATAGCTTATGAAGTTATGAAGATGGCAGAGAGGGCTGTTGGGAACCAATGTTTGTAATGTTTACAGGTCCTCTTCCCATGTTTTCCTAGTAATTGTAGCATGCTAGAACCTTGAGCGCTTCTGATCTGGGTTTTATTAGGACAAGATCTTCTATTATACAAGATAGACCTGGTCAAGCAGCCATGCAAGGTTGTGGAGGGCCTCAGTTTAAGTATTTGTCTGATACTAAAGTTGTTGTAATACAACTGTACTCTGCTTAGACCACTTCTCTGCATTTTCCTGAAGAATTTTACAATCCAGGGCCTTAGGCTTCCATTCCTAAATGTTGCTATGGGCATGTACAGCAGTAGTCAAGGGTGAAGGCAACAGTTCTTAGGAGCCTTCCTAACTGTCCCATGCCTCTACAAATTAAAGAAGGGAGAACAGGGGAGAAAACTGTTTGGTAGGTATAGGCAATAGGGAGCTGTCTAGGCCCCATCATGCTCCTGCCGAGAGTAACTGCATATGACATGGACTAAAGGCCTCACCAATTTGGAATGGATCTATTTTAAGATCAGATTAATTTCAGATAGGCTGGCCACTTACACATCACTAAAGAAAAGGAAATGTATCGCCCAACCCCCCCATATATTTGCACGAAATTTGCATATGCTAATTTATATGTATAGATACAAATTTGAAAATAATTTCTGTAATTTAAATAGAAATACAATCCATCTCACCCTAATGGGGAAGACTGATCAGGTGACTTGTGTGCCTGCTAAGTCTGCTGTCCAGTTGCTGAGCTAACTAACTGTTCATGGGCAACCCCAAGTCCCTTGTTCACCCTTCTTATGGTCCTTTATCTTTAAATCTTCCAGCAGAGGACTGTCCTGTGTAAACTAGGATGACTGGTTACCCTAATTTGAGAAGTTCCAACAGATGTCCTCCAATTAATGCTGTAAGGTTGATTCCTGCATTGAGCAGGGGGTTGGATTCAGTGGCCTTATAGGCCCCTTCCAACTCTACTATTCTATGATTCTGTGAATTAATTCATTTTAAAGGGACTCATTTTGAACCAGATACAGAGACTTGTGTACTGCCTTCCCATCTCTAGTTATAAATGGTAGCAGATCATCTGTATTTGGGGAGAACTGATTGTTCACGCTTCACTGATTGGGCTCCTGAAGCCTTTTTTTATCTTTAGGGTATAGCATGAAACATGTAGAGCACCATGTGAGATTTCAAACACCTGAATGAGGTTTACTTCACCAAAGCTCCATGGTTCTTTAAAAGTGCTCAGAAGCAGATTCTAAGACATTGGAGTCTTGAGTTTTCAAAGCAGGGGTGTGAAAGTTGGCACTTTTCAATAGCCAAGCCACTCCAGCTATGTTTAACCTATTCTAAACATTCTGATACTCATTAAAGTTTTCTCAATTAGTAAAGCTTCCTGCCTGCATGACAGTTCTTTGTGGTTAGCTGTTTGCAAGTTTTATCATTCTGCAACAAAGTATTTTTCACACTTCAAGGAGATAAATTTTTGAGCATGTCTTTAGAAACAAGTTTCTTTAATTTTGTATAAACAAAAATGGTTTTGTTCTCTACTTTTTCCACTTGTGATGTCTGGAGTCCAAAATGGCTCAGGACATCTGTATAATGATTTTGGCACTTCCATGATTTCTATCCTCTGGTGACTGTTTGCCACATCGCAAAATCATATTACAATTTGGAGTGATTCAATGTAATTCAGTACAAATGGAAGTCTTTCCTCTGTAGATACTTAGGACCTAACTACATGTGATGTTGGTGATTTGATTAGCAATCATTTCTTGTGTATTTAAAAATTACATATCAGGTGCAGGGCTTTTCTGTCTGGCTGAAATCTCCATGAAAATCCACCCTCACCCATCCCCCACAGCAATTAGCATGAGGGGGGGAAGCACATTGAGATCCCCCCAATGGTAACTGCTATTGGGAGGCGGGGGTGAGGTTGAATGAAGATTATGGCTGGGCAGGGAAGACTTAAACCTCCCCTCCCCATGTGCTGCAAGATTAATAACAATTCACCACCACCACCACACATGTAAAAACACATGGTGTGGTTGCTAATCATAGCATTAACATCATGTGTTGTTAGACCCTGATGATTAGAATAGAAAGAGCAACATATACTGAATCAAGACTGCCCTCTTTGCTTTCATTCAACTGAGCATTTAATCACACTTATCAATCTCAGCTTTTTGAATTCTGGTGATCTTTATTTTGTGAACATTTTAAATAAATAAGTACTCTGAATTTAATGCAGAATTATAAAAGGGAAATTGAGAGGGCTGTACTGTGCAACTGGGTGAGATATTTTTGCCATTATGCCTACCCACCATAGACCACCAACTCTTCGCTGCCTTCTGAATCTTTTATGGGCTCAGCACACTGAAGTCTCATTGCATCAGTTAAGAATTTAGAGCACTCAGCACATGATCTGACACTTTATGTTTAAACTATGGGGATCTTAGAGACTAATATTTCATGGCGTCAACAGTATGGAATTATTTTACAAATGAATGATCACAATTTCATGGACTCCTTGTTTACCAGGGAAGAGCCTTATTTTTTCATATCTATCTTTGGTAAACCCTTTTTCCTGTTTTGCCTTAGGGAAAGATATTAAATGATTTTTGTAGGGACACATGTGGACTAGTTCACATTCTTCAAGTTTCAGCACTCCATCCAAGGCTTCTGTAGGTTCAGTGTTTGAATTATGGGCAAGATGCATCTTTACTCACATGCAAATAAATATCTTATTATATGTACTTTGGGACAACTGTTCTGTTCAAGTTTAACAACATCAGAAGCTAGTGGAGGACTATTGCACAGTTAATAAATGTAGCAAACAGTTAGAGGAAAAGTACATACAGCACTGTTTAATAGTGCAGCATTTCAATCTACAGCAATCCATGGTGTGATAACAGCAGTGTTCCAAGTTGTTGTTTTTTTATCATTTATTTATTTATTTACTTATAAGTTACCTTTCAGCTCAGTTAAAACTTAAAACAATTTTAAAATTATAAAAACAATTTAAAAACTATAAAAACAATATAAAAATGTTAAACATCACTAACAGCAAAATTAAGCAAACAAGAAACTCTTAAAAACAGGATGCAGAGCTAATATATTTAAAATACCAAATAGCTATATGAAACAAAAAAGTTTTAACAGCCCACCTAAAACTGAACAAGGAAGAGGCCGATTTAACTTCCTTTGGGTGAGAGTTCCACAGACAGGGTGCTGCCATAGAGAAGGCCCTGTTCCATGTTCCCACCAACCTAACCTCTTTGCATGGTGAGACATGCAGAAAAGCATCTGAAGAAGTTCTCAACCTATGGGCAGGTTCATATGGGAGGAGATGGTCTTTCAGATATCCTGGCCCCAAGTCTTTTAGGGCTTCATAGGTAAGCACCAGCATGAATTGTGTCGGGAACAGATTGGCAGTGAGTGCACTTGATACAAGATCAGTGTTCTTCAGTCAACAAAATGTGTGCCAGAAAGCAATCTGGCCATTTCACAGTAGCTGTAGTTTCTGAACATTCTTCAAAGGGAGCCCCATGTTCAACACATTGTAATAAACTATATGGGAGGTGGTTCAGGCATGGATCACTGTGGCCAGATCTGCCTTCTCCAGGAAGGGGCACAACTGGTGTAGCAGTCAAATCTGGGTAAAGATGCCCCTGGCCACAACTCACTAACCCTCTAAGAGCAATGTTGGGCTCAGAAGCACCCCCAAGCTGTGAATGTAAGCCTTCAGAGGGAGTACCACTCCATCCAGAGGGAGTGCCACCCCATCCAGAACAGGCACTGGACTAGCTATCCTACTGAACAACCATATTGCTGTCCTGTCTGGATTTAGCCTCAGTTTACTTAATCCACATCCAACCATTTCATTAATTTCATTTCTATACCACCCAATAGCCGAAGGTCTCTGGGCAGTTTACAAAGATTAAAAACCTTAAAATACAATATTTTGCATAATATAGAAAAAAAATTATCATTATTTTATACTATACCTTTAAATGTTTATATTATACTTTATCATGTGGTATTTTATGACTTTAATTGTTGTGAACTGCCCAGAGAGCTTCGGCTATTGGGTGGTATAGAAATGTAATACATAAATATTACATGTATCTTCACCATTTGGTTATTTGGGCTCTGCGCTGCAGTCTTCACATTCCTGAGCATCCTCTGCAAAAAGAGTATAAAGCCATAAAGGAGATGAAAAAAATAGATTATATTCAACATTATGATCTGTGTGTAACTGAATTGTTGACATCAACTGCCAGTTCAAATGGCCAAGAGATAAATAATTCAGAATAGCCCAAAGTTTAATAGAAAATGTGAGCTCTTTAGAATAGCATGTTTTAAAAAGATGTTGTTAGTTTGCCAGGAGCGCAGCTGCTGCATTCCACGGTGATTTTACCTTCCCACCTCAGGCAGCAATTTTCCTAGGCAATTATAGGGATTGGTGAGGAATTCACTTGTTTCGCATTTTAATAAGCTTACCAAATTTGCACTTCCTGGATCTACACGTAAATGCAGTGATATGACGACATTCACCCTTTACCGAATTTTGCAATGCAATTTGCAAATTAAAAAATGTGCACAAAATGTGTATAAGTGTGGGAAATGTGCATAAAATGTGTACAATGCAAAAACATTTGCACAAACATGCATTTAGTATGCACAAAAACACTATCAGGAAAAATCACTGGCAAAAATGTATAGAAAATATATACACAAATGCATATATTTGGAAAAGTACATGCAAACATGGGTACGTTTAGAGCAGGAGTGGGAAAGTTCAGGAGATCTGGGGCCGTTTTCCCCCCAGGCCCCCTCCATGGTCTGCATCTCCCCAAACACACACGAGGATTGAAAATGGGCGGGGGAATAAAACTTTTTTTAAAAAATGATAATTTAAAAAGCATCAGACTTGCTGTAGAGCCCCCAAAGGGTTAAAATTAGCTCGCAAACAAATTATTGTTGACCCTTTTGATGCTCTGTAGCAACACTGGATGTCATTTTGTTTGAAAACATAGAAACAGTTTTTGGGGTGGGTGGCAGAAGACACTCTGGCAGACTGCAGGGGTGACATGTTGCCCACCCCCGCTTCAGAGATATACACACAAAAATGAATACAAAAATGCATTTTTAAAATGCAATACAAAAGCAAGACTGAGCGAATTTAATGTAGGAAAAAAGAGAAACTGAGTAGAAACTAACTTGACCGATACTAGGGATTTGCTTGGCTGAAATTATCTTATCGTACTGTTATCGGAAATTCCGATATAAATTTTTTTTGGATCCGATCATATTGGGGGGTACCCGGATTTGATCGGATCCGATATCCGATATCCGATACATATTGGAAGTTCCAATCTGATTAGGGTGTTTTCCCCATAGGTTTGCATTGGGGGAAAGAAAGCTTTCCCCAGTGCAAATCTATGGGGAAAAAATGGGGCTGGCACTCCCTCCCTCCTCCCACTCATGTTCCCTCCCTCCACTTGCATTCCTTACCCGCCGTCGCCACCTCCGTTGCCTTTGTCGCCGCCCCGTACTACTTCTAAACAGGCTTTCCGGCCTGTTCATCAGTACAGAGAAGCGCAGAGTGATGTTGTCATCACTTGGCGTGGCTCAGTACTGACGAACAGGCTGGAAAGCCTGTTTAGCAGTAGTACGGGGCGGTGGTGGCGGGGAAGGCCGCAGGTAAGGGAGGGGGATCCCCAGGGGTCCCCCCTTACCTGCAGCCTTCCCTGCTGCCATCCGCTGCCCTCCGCTGCTTCTGGACTACTGAGAACTAGGCTTTGTGGCCTAATTCCCAGTAGTGCAACGACGCTCCGGGAGACATCATCACCCGGAGTGTAGTCGCTCTACTGAGAACTAGGCCGCAAAACCTAGTTCTCAGTAGTCCGGAAGCACCGGACAGCAGCAGATGGCAGCGGGGAAGGCCACAGGTAAGGAGCGTGAGTGGGGGAGGGAGGGGTCCCCCCTTACCTGCATCCTTCCCCGCTGCCCTCCGTTGCTTCCAGACTACTGAGAACTCGGCTTTGCGGCCTAGTTCTCAGTAGAGCAACGACACTCCGGGTGACATCATCACCCAGCGCGTCATCACTCTACTGAGAACTAGGCCGCAAAGCCTAGTTCTCAGTAGTCCGGAAGCAGTAGAAGGCAGCGGATGGCAGCGGTGAAGGCCGCAGGTAAGGAGCATGAGTGGAGGGGGGAAGGGAGGGCCGGCCCTAAACTGGTTGTCCGAAAATCCGATATATCCGATAGTTATCCGACATATAGATTTCGAATCCGATCAGATAGGACCTCCTTAGGAAAGTATCGTTATCGTTAATCGGATGTCTGATAATGACCTTATCGGACATCGGAACGATACAATACACATCCCTAACCGATACACCCAATCCTAGTTTAAATGGGTGTTGGTTTCACCATCCCTACTGTCTTCCCTCCACCGATTTCATTCATTTCATTTTCATTATTAAATTTCTATTCGTCCCATAGCCGAAGCTCTCTTGGCAGTTCATAACAATTAAAAAACATTAAAGTACATTACTCAACCAGCGGTGCAGTTGTGTTCTTACAGATTTGCATATGAAGGCCTTTGATTCTCATATGCATATGGTTACTTCTTGGATGTCTGGCAACATTGGCCTCAGTGTGCATTTGGGCTTGGATCCAAGTGTGGGTTCTCGCTTGTGGGATCCAAAGTAACATGCAAGTAGTTCTGCAAGAGGTTTTTCTTAGCAGAAGCTCTCTGCCTTCTCCACTTGATGAGCCTCTTTGGAATTCAAGGGTTTGCTAATGTGGCGAGGGTTGGTGCTGATAGAGAACGGTTTGTAGTTCTACTGAGCATTCATTTCATCTGCTTATACGTATGCTTAAAGAGTCTCTCCGGAGTCTGGTCTGGCCTTGGAGTATAGAGAGGCCTTTCATTGCTGGCGACTGATCAGCATAATTATATTAGTCATAAAAGGATGTGTAGATAGATTCACTACTAAGAAATGACCAACCTTTTAGCTTAACTGTTACTGTGCATTTAACAACAACAAACATCTTGTGTTTTCAGAGTTCTGATTTCAGGAAAGAAAGGTTATGACTCGTTACAGTCTTACAGATTTAAATGGTAAAGTAATATTTCAAACACTGACTCAGCTGAGGATCTATTAATAGTCCATATATCTCACACTTTTGGTGAGGTTTATAATAAAATATTTGAATCTGACCCATGTTGAACAGTGGCATACAGACAGCTGTACTGAGTCAAACCAATGGTTCATCCAGCTTGTAATTCTTTATTGGACAGTGGCCAGAAAGTACAACCCCCCCCAAAGACTCCACTAGCTTATTGTATCACAAACACAGTCAGGAAGGATACTCTGAGTATCTTACCTATTAGCTGTCGTTCTTCCCATCTTCCAGGAATTCTCATGCATCATTCAAAGCTTTATATAAGAACACTGGGGATCATTATCTCTGGGTAGTGTTTGCATTGGCTGTGTATCACGCAATCTGTTGCTTGTACTACCATGATTAGCTTGTGCTGCTAGAGCTAATATACAATGTGCACACTATATGTATATTAGCTCTACAATTTTTCTTCCAGGTTCTACCTATAATCCCCCTTTAAATAGGTGCTCAATGCACAACTCGGGCCCAATGCACAATTAAATAGGGCAGGCAGGAAAAGATGAATAGGTATAGTTGTCATGATGCCTAATCACCCTGCGCCTGAGAGCTTGATGAGCCCTGCAATGCTCTCAGGGAAAATCAGGCTGTGTCCACTGCCCCCATTTCCCTAAGTGGTGCAAAATGGGAGTGCAGCCAAATAATGCGTGCTTCAGCCAGGAGAGTCTCAGGCTTCATGGAGGTCTTGATGCTGATGACAGTGGCAGGTGAATGACTGAGTCCACAAAGGAGCTTATAGACCCCTGGAAATTTCCAAGCATTTTCAGCACCTCCTTTAGACCCTTTTTTGGGCCACACTAGATTTGACAAAGCTAAGTTAAATCACCCCATTCTCTCAGCTAGTGTAATGGGTGGAGATGAAAGTCAGTGGCTTACTGGTGATGACACTGTTCCAGGGAGCTGGCCATCATTTTTCCTCCCAGAATATTTCCCTTGGGATGATGCTCCATGATGTAATGCTATTTTCAGGGGTCCTTCCTTCCCCTGGTGACCGATGAGGAGAACACTGCCATCCTTCTGACTCCTGAAAAAATGTAGGGGGTGGGCTTAATCCATTCTACCTGTTCTGCTCCTTTGACTTCGTTCACCCCCCAAAGCTGCCATTGGTCACAGAGAGATATTTTCCCCTTTCAGCAGCTAATAGCAGCTTTGGCGAGATTCAAGCTGGAGAAGTGGTGCGAGGAAGGGTTTAAAAGCACTTCCCCAGTACTGTGGCTCTAATTCCCAGCACTGGAACAAGCTCTCTTGCCACCGGAGGCAGGAGAAAACATGACCAGCGGCTGCATCAGTAGGCTTCTTGCTACTGCATCTTGCCTTCACTTTACCTTTGCCATTGCCATGTTGGCTCTATGGAGAATGCTGCAGCTGGAAGAAGAGCATTTACGAGAACTCACTCAGGTCTTGCAAGGGCTGCTTCTTCCAGCCGCATTGTGCTCTATAGAGCTAGCACAGTGGTGGCAAAAACAGGGGGTGCAATGAGGGAACCAGAGGGTAGGTGGCTGCTCCAGAGAGACCCACCAGGTGCTTTCTCACCACAGTGGGAGAGTGGCTGGTGGGTCTCTCCAGAGCACCTGCTGGAGGAGGCAGGTACTCCTGATGGGGTCGGGGGGAGTGGCTGAATTTGCCACTCCTCCCACTCCATCACCTGATGGGATGCCTCACTCTGCTTCATAGGAAGGCCAGCCCCACCCAAGTTGCTTATAACCACAGAAAAGACTCTGATCTAAAAATGGATTACTCCGAGTATATCTGTTCATTTCTGTAGAATTTACTCTCATGAAAGAGGCTTTTGAATGTGGGTGGTAAACTCACAAGTACTTGCTCACAGTGAGGAAACATTCACCCCAAGGGGGAATTGCAGAGTGAAATCTCTCTGCATATAAACGGCTAAGTAATCTGTATTGGAGAGTGGAGCAAAGATGAAGACAACAATCTCCTTCTAGAACATGGGTGGGCAAGGTATGGCTTTCCAGATGTTCTGGCTAGGGCTAATGGAGTAGAGCAACTTCTGGAAGACTGCAAGTACCCCCACCCCACCCCAGAAGCTACACGAGCAAGTTCTTGCTTGCTAGGGACTGTAAGTAACAAAATGTACTCTCTCTGTTGTTCTGTCGCCCTGCCACACTTGTCATGAGATTAGACTTGAGCGAGAAGGTTTTCAAAGCTGTTTTCTAGGTCACATAGGAAACGTTGAATCCATTCCAAACGCCCTCTGAAGGATAACACCATGCATGGTATCTGCTTTCCCTAGTTGTATTTCACTGGGACAGAGGGTGGGGGAGGTTCCAGATGTTTGAATCACGTGAAGTATTTCTAAAAAGTTCTTCAGATATGGAGTTGTGCTTCCCAGTTAAAATCCTTTAGCACTACTGCAGTAGAGTTTTCAACAGCCCTGAGCCCCAGAGGCTATGGACTAAAGCTTATCACGTTAGTGAGGCTTAAAATGTGGCGCTCAGCTCGGTTACAGATTCTGAAGGCTAAAGCAGTGAAGCTCATAACTCCCATTATTTTTGGTATTCCACCCGGTTCATGCAAGATCGAGTATTGTAAATCATCTGAAAACTGCATTTGGAGCTTCACTGAGTTTATAAACACTGGGCATTGTACAGCTACTGCTATAGCTCTAACTAAATTGAGATGCAAAATAATTTAAGAATTTCTTGCATACAGGTGCCTTCAAATGTTCCTCTCTCACTCTCCCTTAAAATTTAAGAAAATTCTTGGGTAAAACATTTTAATAAAAAAAAGGCAGTGTATTTCCTTGAAATGCAATGTGAATACAACAATATAGCTCAATATAAGCCAGAATTTAAGCAAATTCCTCCCTGTGTTGCAACCAAATTACAATTCAATCTGCATAAATATCATCCTCCTCTATTTCTATCTGGCGTTCTGTTACATTTATAATCATGTGGTACCTATTGCGCAGTGTGGTGAATCTCATACATCACTCTTGGAATAAGATGGCCACCTTAGGGTGAGCTATTTCCCTTGCACAACTTACTAAATTTGCTGCTATCAGAATATATTCTAAACTTTATTTAAGTGCAGTTGAGATCTGTGAAAAAAGGCAGGTCTGACCTGCAGCTACAATTTTTGTGCCTGAGGGTTCACTGATGGAAGGCATCACAGAACAACAGATGTTATACGGAATGAAGTACAGCTAGTCTTAAATGGGTTAGTATTGTGTAATGTCATGTCACTTTATGCAAATAAAATTGAAGATTAAGATCAATGAAATGTCAATCAATTAAAATTAAATTTTAATAACGTTAAAAAAATAAGGTCCAAGCACCTACCATATGTTCTCAAGACCGAAAATTAATGTCATATATCTCAAGCCAGGGAAATCAATTGCCCTGCCAGCCAAGAAACTAGTCAGAATTCATTGGGAGGGAAGGGTGCAAGTCCTGTCTCCTATTCCTTGGTAAGTACAGACAATGCAAGGAAATGAAGTCGAACATCATTACTTACTTTGCTTGTCAATCATTGCTTGAAAACTGGAGGTAGAAGCAGGTTTATTTTGTACTGAGTAATTGGATAGTAGAGTACTACCTGCAAGTTTTCCATTGTTTCTTCATACATACAAAAGTCTTACGTTCCTCTTTCTGTACATCTATCCAGTGTGGAGTTGCGTGTAAGCCCTGAACAGCCATGCCTTGTCATTGCACCCCAACACAAGTATGCATGCAGATACCATTTCATGTTTATAGAGTTTAATACCACTATCCTCTGGATAGCTGCAATACTACATAGGATTGCATAATTATTATCAGTCCCTCGAACCTAAATACACGTATCATGTCCCATTACTTTTTGTCCAAATAAATTCTGAGGACCACAGCCTCAGTTCTGTAAAACAAAACTCCCATATGAGCTTCCTTTCCCTCTTGGTAAATAAACTCTTTGAAATACTGGCTGCATTTGTGTACCGTGGTAAGCCAGAATTCTAGAGAATTCTGCTTATCTGTTCACTCTCGCTTGGCTCCTCCCACTAGCAGGAGTGGTTAAACTAACCAGGAAGGAAAAGCCTAGGGAGTCATCCAAACTTGGATTTTTGGTTTGTTGATGCCAAACAACTTAGGAATTGTAAGGCAAGAACAAGACTTAGATTGCAATTCTGGCTTGCAAGGATCAAGCCAAGAGGCCCACTTTGGACAACATGCTAAGTTAGTTTAGATGTTCCTGCTGGCAGGAGGAACCTAGCACACAGCTTGTTCATCATAAGCCAGGATCTTATGGAATTCTGGCTTCCTATGGAATTCTGGCTTACTGGCAGTCCCATCTGACACAGCCATGTAATCCACCATCTGTTACAACCACCTAGTCCATTATTCCCTACAGTAACTAAGCCTAGTTATGTATAACTGAAATAGACCCTTCCTTCTAGTCCTTCCTTCCTCTGTTGTTACCGTGTGCTGCATTAGACATTGTAAGTCCCTTCAGGCCAGGATCTGACATCTTTTTCATTGTAAAGTGCCATGCCCAGTGATAGTGCTAAACAAATTGATCATCATTATAATCACCAACACCATCATTCAGTGAGCATTATCCAGTGCCTTCTCTGTGGCGATGCAGATGTGAAATGCTCTTTGTGTAGGCTGACCAGATTTTAAAAGTCAAAATCCCGGTCCCCCCCCGCCCCCCCACCCAAAACAACCCCCCCAAGCCACCCCCCCCCAAAAAAAAACCCAGCCTGGACCTACCGCTGGGTTCCTCCGTCGCCCGCGCGGCTGCGCCGGGTCCTCCGTCGCCTGCGCAGCCGCGCGGGGTCCTCCGCTGCCGCCCGCGCAGCCGCGCGGGGTCCTCCGTCGCCGCCCGCGCGGAAGAGGCGGGAGAGGGCCGGATCCGGAAGTGACGTAACTGGCCCTCTCCCGTCTCTTCCGCGCGGCCTCTGGCCTTTCTGGGGCTTGTCGCAATGGCGACGAGCCTCGAGGAGCCCGGACGCCCGCGCGGAAGAGGCGGGCGTGGGCGTCCGGGCTCCTCAGGGCTCATCGCCATCACGATTGAGCCCCAAGGAGGCCAGAGGCTGCGCGGAAGAGGCGGGAGAGGGCCAGTTACGTCACTTCCGGATCTGGCCCTCTCCTGCCTGTTCCGCGCGGCCTCTGGCCTTACGAGCCCGGCAGCGGCGGCAAAGGCGGCGGAGGAGCCCGGGAAGCGGCCGCCCCAGCAGGTAAGAGCCCCCCTTTGTGCTTACCTGCAGGGGTGTCCGCTTCCCGAGCTCCTCCACCGCCTCCGGGTCTCGCTGCCACCGCCGCGTGACCCCCCGCCACCCCGGTTTTCCCCCGGTTGGCCCGGTTGGCCTCTGGATTCCCGGTTAGGACCGGGAAATCCCGAGCCACCTGGTCAGCCTATCTTTATGGATGTCTTCTTTGCTACTGAACTATTTAATTTTAGGAAAGTTGTAAAAACCAATTTATCCCATCACAGCTTTGGTGTTGCCTAATAGAGTAAGTATTTCTGCCACTTTTAATCTTTCTCCATTTTTACTCTTGCATGAAAGATTTGATTTTAAGGTGGTTCATTTGGTTGTAATGGGTTGGATCTAGACTAACTTAGTCACACTTGGGTCCCTCTAAAATCAGGGTACTTAAGGTAGGCTTGACTAAGTTTTCACACTGATTTCAGTTGGGCCTAATTGCAACTAACTTATTCTGTATCTAATGCCATGAATTCTTATATGATGAATGTGGCTTTGAGAAATTTGTTGTGGGATGGCAATTAATACTTTTAAAATTAAAAAAAAATTGAGTACCGCTTGAGCAAGTTGCATTGTTTCTTATGGATCTATCCTTATTTTGAGTAGCAGACAGTTGATCTTGACTCTTCCTTGAATAGGCATTCACATTTCCTACTCTGGGACAGACTTGCAGCTGGATCTTGTTAGTTGCTCCCTGCTCTGTTGTTCTCTAGGACACTTGTTTGCTGTCTGAATTTTTTTCCATACTGCTGTGTCTAATGTGTTGCTACTGACAATGTCAGCAAAAAGGATCATTCTGGCTTTCCATGAGTAACCTGCCTCTGTTTGTTGAATCTTCTCTGCAAACACAAAAGGCTAAGATTTCAGAGTCTTGGTTTAAGGTGGCATTAAATACATCATCACCCCTCCTAGGACAGAGGTTGTTCATGCCAACCTCACGATCACCGATCATCAAATTATTTGTATCATGACAGGTGATGGTAGGTGTCAGCTGGAAGAAGAAATGTCTTGCCATAAATGCCAAACATCTCTCACTTCACCCTCAGGAAATGTAACTTGGATCATCTTTCTCTTCCTGGAAGACATTCAGCAAGCTAGAGGCCCCATTGATACTTGTAAATACGGAAGTTAATCACAAACTCTAATTTGGTCTCATTCAGTGTGGAAGAATTAGTGTTCATAAGATTTAAAAATAGCAGCTTTTTTCCATCAGTGCTTTTTTAAGCAAAACCAGAAAGGTAAATAAAGATTGCCTTACTAAATTTGATATGGGTACTTCTTACTACTGCTTCACAAAAATAGTACTGCAAACGAGTCTGCCTATAGTTCAATGATTACTATGTTTGGTTTATTGATAGCTACACATGAAAGCATAGAACACTTAGAAAAACTAGAGGAAAGAGTCATAGGACTGTGAAGTCATCATAGTTCAATACTCTGTCCTTAAGCAGGGCCCTCTAGGGATGTTGGAGAAATCCATTTTAGAGGTGGCAGGTTTTTGCCAGCTCGGTCCCCGGACACTACTCACAGATCGGTGCATACTGACTCGGGCAGGCTCCCAGATTCCTGCTCTTTGTGTGTGTGTCTCTGTGTGTGCAATCCTGATTCGTGCAAATCCTGATTTGTGCAAATTCACAGCTGTAAATAGTGCAATTTGCGCAAAAATTCAGGCATAATGCTCCTTTACCCCTGCATTTTTATGCAAATTGTGCTATTTATGGCCATGATTTTGCGCAATTCATGATTTCCGTATATATTTCCTGCCACGAATTTGCACAAATTGTAGCTCATGGAGGAAAAAAAGTAGATGTGAACTATCACCGGGCACCCGCAGACCATCTGGCATCTTGCCCCGCATGCTCCCTGGGGTCGGGTAAACAGTGGGAGTCTTGCGAGCAGAGTACAAACAGGACTTGGGGAAGTTCACCCATCCCTAGCACCCTCCACAGATTAATTCACATATTTCAGGCCACAATCAGCGAGTGTGTGCGCGGATGAGTGTGCGTGCATGAATGCATGGTGTATTTTCTACACCATCAAATATGGCAACCAGTTGGATCCATCCACAGTGTTCCATATTTCCCAAAGGATTTCTTCATTGAGCTATGAATTGACCCCAACCCCTCTCACCTTCCTGCCTTTAACGCTCTGCCCATGTCACATGCTCTGCTTTCATTATGCACTATTACGAACAGTGACTCCGATCTACATTATAGTACTGACTTTAATTTGAAAGAGTTGTTTGTATAGGGATGTTGAGCTTCAATCGGCAACAGCCATTTTGTGTTCTTTTCAGAGCCCACAGTGTAAGTGTTGACCTTTCACTTCATTTCTTCCTGCTTGAAGTTAATATATAGGCCCATTCTGGGGCTCCCACTGGCAACCTCCATAATGAAAAGTGCAGTTCGCTCAAGCTCGAGGCAAAGAGTCAGCTCTCTCTTATTGGTATCCGTAGCAAAACTCATTCTCTTGGCACTGAGCACAGAATGACAAATCTAATAATACACCTAAGAGAAATGTAGTTGAAACTGCTCTTTTAAGCACTGGTGACACTGTGGTGCATGCTCAACACCTGCTATTGTATTTTAAAGTTTAATACATATTTGTTCTAAAGCAAAGTGGCTGCTCTAACAAAAAGAATTGGGGAACGTGACCCTAATAAAAACATCTGTCCTCCCTTCCACTGTGATATATTTATGAAGAATGACAAGCATTATTATAATTATAATTGTTTGTATAGCACTTTCAGGTGTTCAAGAGCACTTGGCATGTCTTATCTAGTTGCAATCCTTACAGCAATTCTGTGAGGTAAGTTAGTATTGCTGTCGTCCATATTGCAGATGGGAGGACAGGGACTGATACTGAGATAGAGAGGGTGGTCTGAGACTACCTAGTGGGTTTGTGGCCAACGTCTGAAAGTTGGTAGTTTGCCCCCACACTCTGCTTTTAAAACAAGCCTTCAGGTTTTATTTTAAACAAAGGCCTTCTGCAGCATTCTCTCAGGCTGTGGCCTCTCTCTCCTCCGGCCAGAAGCATTGGGTGAGTGTTGCCCTCAACTACTTCCTGGCTCCTCCCAGGAAGCACACTCCATCTATGCCAAGTCTAGCAGTTCTTTTGTATTGTTACAGCAGAGGTGAGATACAAACCAGGGACTTCCTGATTTGTAGCTCAGTCTCTTTTGCTTCTATATTACACCAGCTCTCATAGTCCATCAATAGTTGTTACGTTATGAAAGCAAGTTATGAGCTTCCATGTTCAGGAAGCCAAAATGTTCAGGGACAGAATGCCACTGATTACCAGATATTGTGGACAGTTGACAGAGGAAGTCTCCATCTTGGGGAGTCATCATCACCATCTTGGCTTGCTTGTGAGATGACCAAGGGACATTTCATTAGCTACTGCTGGGAGCAGATTGCCAAGTCATGGGCATCCTTATGTTCTTATGCAGAACCCATTCATCATGTGCCAAATTTTCCTCAAGCATTACAATTAGAAAAGCCAGACCAGACACTTCCATTCCAAACATATTTACTTGGAAGTACGTATTACATTGGAACCTAGATCATGGCCTAAAGAAATATCAAAAGCCTTTGTTAGTTTTAAAATATTCATTATAGGGGAACCTTATTTGGGCAGGGGGCAAGATGACCCCCCTCCAACACCTCCAAAGGCCAGGTGACATCAGGGGTGAGACCACATACCCTGACATCACCTAGTCCCTGGCCGAAGCACTTGTTGCAGTTCCTTCAGCCGGCACTTTGGTTGGAGACCCAGCTTCGCTGCATGCAAGCTCTCCCCAGCTGGGGAGGTAATGCCACCCCAAACAAGGTGTTGGCTGGAGCAGCAGTTGATCAGGGACCCAGCTTTGCTGTGCACTGGCTTTCCTGGCTAGGGAAAGCCAACACATCAGGAAACCAGCTAGTGCCTTGGTCAGGGCGGCTTTGCCTGCTCTGTGTCTTCCCTCATTGGAGAAGATGTGGGGTGGTCAAACCACTTAGCGTGCCGCTCTCCCTCAGAATTGGGAGGGGGAACAGTGCACAGGGGAATCCTCACTGTTATCTCTGATAACTGATTGGAGATAACAGTGAGGGTTCCTCTACTTGCTAGCCTGCAGGAGGCAGGGCTTGGGAAGGGGTGGAGCTACAAGCCCCAATGGGCTGGATTTGACCCGTGGGTCAGAGGTTACCCATACTTATTTTAAAGCATGTGTATTTCACCTTAATAAGCTTTTCCAAGGAAGTTTAAACTTTACATAACACAAACAGCACAATAGTAGAGATGAGTGATATTATGCCAACTAAATATTTCTATATTTTAGCCCTACAGGACTAAACGATCATCTTGCCTCTTGTTTTTGGCCTTACTGGTCTTTCTTCTCTGCTTCTTTCTGTCTTCCTTTTCCCCTTTTGCTTCCCTGCTTTAGCTTGCTGGCTCTGCTCTTCTGCAGTGCCCCCTGGACACCATTACCCTGGCTCTTGCTGTTCAGCCTTGCTGAACTGAATTTTTCTAAATTGGCAGCTGTTCTGTTTACCTGTTTGAAGCTGGTAATGTGCTTTGGACATTATTTTGGCAATTAAAATGAAAGGAATATATCGATATCGATATCGATATAGATATATATTCGCTCCCTAGAAAAATGGGTTCTAGTGAACTGGGACAAGCCATTTCCCCCCGCTGTTGTCAAGCCTGTCTGCATTTCCTTACTGGGAACCTTTGAGCTTCTGGGTCAGATTGCACCACATCCAATCCCATGGGGACTGAACAAGATGGTATTTAAAAAGCAGCCACAGATGCTGACGGCAACCGGTACAGGGAAGGCAAAGGAGACGGAGTGGTGAAACAGCACTTCATGGTTCAGCCATATGAATGGACCCTCTATCAGCAGGATGGTGAGGCAGGAGGAGAGGACAAGAGAGCCGGAATGTGCACTAACAAGAAGGCAGGAAGCCGGCCAACAGGGGTTAAAGAACTGTGCAAGCGCTGAGTGACCAGCAGGTGCAGGGCTACATCCCCAGACTTTTCCTGTAGGTGGAGCCCTTTTCCTCCTACACATCCCCATCAAACCCCAAATGTGACTGCTGGAAATGTTGGGACTCCCATATGGCCAGAATCTCTTTTCCAAGAAGGGTCACAGTCTCGGAGAGTCACTGAACAAAAGCTATGATGGGACCCATTCTGAACAAAAGCTGTGGAGCAGAGCTCCCGGCGCACGATTTGTAATACCAGGAGAAAATGACTGTTTTTCTCCCATCTTTATGTTAATGACCAAATCCATGAGATGACCCACAGAATCTAAAAACCTGAAAGTATAAATTGATTTGTTGATTTATCTCTTTAGAAAAAAACAACCATAAAGGAGTGACAACATTTGTTCTATTCAATGCTAATTACCTAATTGAAGGGCAACAGACCAGTGTAAAATTCTGTTTATAATCAGAGTATTATGCCACCATGTAGCATAGCTGCTGTATGCCAAAGATCTAATCAGTGCAGGTGATCTGTTTGGTCTCTAAAGAGAGAGAGCGTGCCAAGGCAAAAGCAAATTTTCAGCCAATTAGTTGGTGTCCAGTTAAGCACAAGTCATTTGTGATTGTCTCAGAGGATATGTTTTGTATTTCATTTTCCCAGCCAGATGGTGAATGCTGTAGCAGTAGCAGTGAGGGCATGGTTAATTGGAAAATTGGCACGCTTGAGGATGATCAGCCCATTTATATCAAAAATTGTAGTGCATGGAAATGGTTGGTGGCTATCTTGCCTTTATATTCAAATATCACCTTCTAGGATAGTACCCAAAGCAAAGCAAACTGCATCATGAGAGAGATACGTTCAGAACAGGGAATATGGTTTCATAAGAATAAATGTGATTTCCTATTTTTGTTGTGGGCTCCCATGAGCTTGTGGAGAGGCAGGTTCAAATGTTTTACAATCATAATCATAATCATAATAATACCTGAAACTCAAGTGACTGAGTGATGTTGTGTGTTGCAGAGAAATGCAGGATCACCACCTGGTTGACTTGAGGAATGGACATTATAATGATCTGTTATTGAACATGAAAGAAAAGTCTGTCCATTGAGCCTCCCACAGAGAAATGTCTGTAGCTCTTGAACATTAGTCCACCTGATCTGAAATCCATTCTCCAATGGAGGGTCCCTCCTCACTACAGCAAAACCAGCAAGATGGGGAATATGTGTAGGGTTGGAGGGAAGAGGCAGTGAATTATGCCTCGGAACAGGTGAGATGCTGGGCTGCAATTGCCTGGGGACCTCTGGAGCAGCAGGAATGGGGCTTCTAAAAGCCAGTCCATGCAGCTGGCAGACTGAGGCCCTCAAACAGTGTGACCCACCCACATTGCCCCTTTGGGGTTGGGGAGCATTCTGGGCTTCAGCTGGTCCCTCTTTATGTGGTAGAAAAAAGAACGTTTAATATAACAAAAGAACTCCGACGCATTTCAGACTCTCAGGGTACTTTGTTAGAATGTAATGAATCTCATTTACTCCATATCCGCAGTCTCCTATGTTATGTTCCATAGGATATGGAGTAAATGATATTCTGGGTTTGGGGGAGGGGAGTAGAACCAACGTCATCAAAGAGTAAGGCTTGTTACCTGCCCCTCTCCAGGCTCCCCCTGCCACTACAGTTTTATGAATGGGATTGAGGAGTAACTAATCCACATTGCTTACTCCCCATGAGATCACCCCACTGGCACAAATAAACCTCACTCTAAAAAGTAACGTTTCTTTCTGGAACAGAATTAATGCGAATGAACACAGCTCCCAACTGTGCAATTGGGCAGCTATGGAGCTAACACCACATCAGAGAAGTGAATTAATGCATCTCCCTGTTTGCAACTCTGGAGCAGTCCAGCCCCGGAGTTAACAATACATCAGAGAAGAAAATTAACACAGTTCTCTGTTTGCAACTCTGGAGCTACGATGAACAATACATCAGAGAACTGTATTAAGGCAGCAATAAGGACGTGCATAGATGTCTCTCGACGGGACAAGGAGTGAATGGGGGAAGGAGCAGCCCACATCACAGCCATGTCTTAGGCACACCCCAGATTTAATGCAAACACACAGGAGCACGTTGCAGAGCAAGCGCCTGGGAGCAAATTTAACTAAAAGGAATGGAGTAAAAGGACTCTCTGATACTGCAGCTTTTCCAGGCAGAAGTGGCTGGTTGGATGCTCGCTAACCATGATGTAACGTGCCGCAAACAATCTCACAATGCAGCCAAGCCACAGGAAGAAACCCGTAAAGACACACACACACACCCTGTCTCAGTGATCCATGCACAAGTACATCCACACTGGATTGCTGTAATGTGCTTTACATGGGACTGCCTTTAAAAGTGGTTCAGAAATTTCAGCTGATGCAGAATACAGCTGCCCTAGTGATAGTGGATGCAAGATGGTCAGGTAAGATAATATAATGTACCAACTGTACTAATTGCCGGTGCCTTTCCAAGCCTAATTTAAAGTCCTGGCATTGACCTTTAAAGGCTTAAAAGTTTGGGAGTCAAGTTAACCACAAGACCGCCTTCACCCGTACCAACCCGACCATGCTGTGAGGCCATTGGCCAAGAAGCTTGTTGTTTGCCCACCTTTGAGAACAACAACAACAATAATAATAATAATTTAATAATAATAATATATTTATTTATTTATTACCCACCTCTCCTTCAGGATCGAGGCGGGGAACAACATTGATACAAATGACATAAAATACATAAAACTGATTAAAACATATAAAATTGATACATTATTAAACTACAGATAAAACTCTTAAAATTCGACTGGGTTGGCCTGCCAGAAGAGATCAGTTTTTATGGCTTTCTTAAAGTCAAAAAGACTATTAAGTTGACAAATTTCTTCCGGCAGGCCATTCCACAGTCTGGGAGCAGCAGAAGAGAAGGTCCTCAGGGTAACAGTTGTCAGCCTGGTTTTGGCCAACTGTAGCAAATTCTTCCCAGAGGACCTAAGCGTGCAGGGCGGATTGTATGGGAGAAGGCGATCCCACAGGTAACCTAGACCCAAACCATGTAGGGCTTTAAAGGTAATAACTAACACTTTGTACTTCACCTGGAAACTAATTGGCAGCCAGTGGAGTGATCTTAAAGCTGGTGTAATATGGTCACCCCTAGGTGTACCGGTGACCAACCTGGCTGCCATATTTTGAACTAGTTGAAGTTTCTGGAATAGGCACAGAGGTAGCCCTATGTACAGCGTATTGCAGAAGTCGGGTCTCAAAGTTACCAGCATGTGCACTACCGTTTTTAGGTCTTCCAACTCCAGGAAGGGGCGCAGCTGGCGTATCAGCTGGAGACTGGGGGCACAAAAGACACAACTCTTTATCACCCAGGGTACATCAGCCTGCATCTTTGCAGTCCTTCAGAAGAGTCCTAAACACACATTTCTTCTCAGTGGCCTTCTCTTAAGAGTTTTATGGGTCTGGCTGATGAAAATTGTTGCAGTGCGTGACTAATTTTAATGTTTGTATTTGATCATGTTGTTTGGCTTTTAGTAGTTAGAAAGTTGTTAATTGGGTTTTACTTGGATATTATTGTTGCTTGAATTTTGTATGTCACCTTCGTCCTATAGGCAGAATATGAGCATCCTTAAATAAATGGATAAATAAATAAATAAAATATTTTCCTCCACTTGAATTCTGTCTGCACTAATAATTTTTTTTGAAATGTGTTTAGAGATTTCTGGATAAATACTTGCCTTCTTAGGAGATATTACAGATTAGAACCCCAGAGCAGAAGGGAAATTACCTGTAGCAGAAGGTTGTTTATATTATACGGCACGGTCTTATATCAAACACTTAGTGGGCTACAAATGCTTTGATCTGCTTTCTGCTATATCAAGCAAGCAGGATCTGTGATCCCTGAAGCCAAATTCCACCTGCTGGCTTACTTGGCACTGGAAAAAGAAGGAGTCTTGCCAAGCACATGGGAGGCCACACCACATGGCTACTAGACTGCATTTGGCTTGGTGTAACCATAAGTAGTAATGCTAACCTGTAGCTGGTCAGTCGATCTTCCCTATTCTATTCTTGCTATTCCTTTTTCCCTTGCCTTCATCCATGTCCATTTATGGGTCCAAAGCACATTGGTGGCAGCAAAGAGCAGTAGGGGGCACATACTCTCAGTTAGGTAGGAGGGAAGCCTATATGCTTCCATCTAGCCTTGGGGCCAGGAAGAGGGGAGAAAATTGGCCTCCAAGCTCAATTTCCCTTTCCCCCTTTACAGTACTTTCAGCTGTGAGGGTGATTGCTTCTTCAGAGCTTAAAGGATGTGATGGAAGAAAACTAGTGGTATAGTGGTTAGAGGGTTGGACGGTGGGGTTGGAAGTTTCAGGTTCTAGTCCCTGCTTGTCCATGAAAGCTTACTGGGTAAGTCTGGGCCCAACTTACCTGACAGGGTGGTTGTTGCGAGGATAAAATGGAGAGGAGGAGGATTATGTATGCCGTCTTGAGTTCTTGAAGGAAGAAAAAAGGTGGGATATAAATGTAATAATTAAATAAACAAACTGTACTCTGAGTACTTGTGCCTGATAACAGGCATCCTTTTGGGCCACTCTTCCACCTCTTTAGGGCCTCCCCCTTCAGCCTAGCCCTTGCCTACATGGGTAGCCAAAGAGTGTGGGCATCAGCATGCTCCTCTCGTTTGGCCTCCATGCCATCAGGGTGCTTGAGCACCTTGAGTTCAGGGGATGTTCAGCCGTGCTATGAAATACAAGGCAAGTGAATTTTCAGAGCCAGAAGAAAGCAAGGAGGAAATATGCAATCATTTCCAAAAGTATATTCTCAATATGAAATGATATCCAGTATTTTTTGTCAGACATTTTCAAATGTACAATAAAATGCCTCCACTGTTCTAGAAGGATTGAAGATCTATTCTCCTGCAGCAATTTAAATTGAGTAGCTTATCAGTTATAAGTGTTTGCCAGACTTTTCTCAGCTAGTCCTCTTGTTTTCATACATTTTGCCCCCCCCCCCCCAACTTTTGGCAATCATAGACTGTGCAATCTGGTTTTGTGTTTGTTTGTTTTTCTTGTATTTTTTGAGCAAATCTATGTATTAAAAACAATTTCAATTCGTAGTTCTGTCAAGTTACTTAAAGGAAATATTGGGTTGGACCCAGATTTGACACTCCCACTGATGAAAGTGGAGGGGGAAATAATTTTCACCGATTCCTCCTTCCCACTTCAGTAACAACAACACCCCGCCCCCAAATCTGGAAGCATATGGGAGCAGATGCTGGGAGCTGCAGATGGAAGAGGGCATTGGTAAATTTGCCTCCATCCTTTCCTCCTTTCTGTCGGAGACAGAAGAAGCCCTTTTGTTCATGGAAGGGCATGTGTGGTTCCAACCTAATATCTGTCATATTGGCTTGTTCAGATGATCAGCCAAAGTTCAACTTAGAGAAGTAACTCTTGTCTTCCTTTGCTTTTAATTTGTCGGTATGTTTGCTGATGTACATTTGAGCACCGTGAGAGGGAGATGTTTACTGCCAAAGAATCCTAAAGAAGTGTCTAAGTTGGTTCACCATTGTTCATCTGAATTTATCCCTTGGTAGTATTATAGATTTTTTGGTTGCCAGCATGTGAGAAGAGTGCTTAGAGGTAACTTTGTGTGTGTTTATTATTGACGTGTTTTATAAATAATTCATCAGAAAACATGCCTGTCTCTTGATTTAAAAGCTACAGTTCTTTTCCGTTTGCATTCAAAGATCATTCAGGGTGAAATTCAGCCCTGGGCAGAAGGCCAATGGAAGGCCTGTATATCAAATAGCGCTTAAGCAGTGCGTAGCTCTTGTGCTCCTGCACTAGGCTGACCATTAACGGCCGCTCATAAATGTGCTGTGCGTATGGGCAACTTGCCCAATTATTTGCCCACTGAAAGATAAGAGCCCCTCTCTGCAGGGTGTGGTGAAGGAGCAACAGACAGGAACTGCTGCCAGCAGATATGACTGAGCATGTGAGCTTCCTGTTTCTGGCCTTCTGTGAACATTTCACAAGCTCTCCTCTAAACTGAGAGAAGGGAAAGGAGCGGCTTCATGGATCATTTTGGCACTTCTGGAATAGTTTGCCCTGGGTACACTTAAAACCTTCAAATAATTGAAGGGGACACAGAATGGTATTCTGCTTACCAAAGAATTGTCCAGTATCATAATGCTGTAGCCTTCTTCATTTGGGAATGTGTGGAGGGCAGTAATCCAGGTTACACCTGCAGTCTATGCATGCACACTCAAATTCATGTAGGCTCTGTACATGTGATCTGAAACCCTTCATTTTCCTGATAACTACCAGATCACATGTCCTGAAGTCTACATGAATTCAGGTTTATGCCTATGGTTATGATCTGTGCAAACACAATTCTTGAATGTGTGGAGGTCTACGGGCACAACTCCTACCAACCCCCTTCCCATGTTCATCATTTGTATCCGAATGGAGACCTGAATAAAACTTATATGTAATTAATTAAGGGAAGCTGTAAAAATGGATGAGAAAGTTGTTGGGATTTCCCATTTGGAAGGTTGGATAGAGGAGAAAATGGATTTCCATGTCACTTTCCTGACAGGTTCTTCATTCCAACAGCTGGGCCTAAGCTGAGTAGTTTTGGAGAAAGAACAGATGGAATTCATGGGATATGGCTGGTAGGAAAAGCTGTGACTAAAGGGGTGCTTTCAGACAAGGCATTTATTGTGCATTTGCTCTGACCCTTTCGGTTTTCCTACCTAAGTGTGGTGTTTTCCTTGATTGCTAATGTAAAGTGCCTTCATTTTGGCTATTTTAAAACTCCAAATAGTGCCTGAGAATGCAGTTTTGAACTCACTTATCAAGGAGTAAGATCCATTAAACCCGGAGTAACTTTGTAGAATACATGCATTGGATTGTTTGTCCTGCACATTACTGAGAACTGTGAGGTGAAGACATAACATCTGCATAGTTCAGTCTAAATTTTTACCATATGAATTATTAGCATAATTTCCCATGTAGATATAGGTTTGTTTAGTTTTTTTTTTGCTGTAAAGGATTAGCTTTCAGGAAGGTAGAGCATGGTGGTGTTTTTATGTCGAATTTGATCAGTCCGGCAAGTAGGCTGAGTGTTACTTTATTCGTTTAATTGTTATTTGCCATAAGGTGTATAAGAATGTTTTGGGATCCAAATGATCTCTGCAATGAGTATTTGCTATGCATTAGGCTTGGCTGTTTGACACACCAAATTCATTGACTTCAAGACATGGTACTGTCTCTGCAAGGGCATCCATGAGGACGTAATTGGGTGCCCTGCATTTCAACATATACTTGTTTTCATCTTTGGCATAAATTATCCCTGTCAAACTAATTAGAATATTTTCCTCCCATTGTTTAGGCAAGTGTTTCCAAATGGGCTTCCAGAGGAATATTCCTTAACAGCCACATTCCGTGTTAGACGAAACAGCAAAAAAGAACGGTGGTATTTACTGCAAATTTTAGATCAGCATAACTTGCCACAGGTTAGAACAAACTGGTTTTTCTTTGTAAAGTTTGCTTTTATTCACTTATTTCCCACCACCATCACCACCACCACCACCACCACCATAGTGGGATGATAGATACAGCTTAGTGAGAAACAAGGTATTTTCCCTCAGATTCAGACTATACTGAAGATGGTTTTGCTATTTTGAAGCAATAGTGGCCATTATCCATCTCATAGCTAAATATAGAACCAGAAACAGTTCTGTAATTTAGCACTGCAATGGTGGGTGTGTAAACTACCATGCAGGATTGCTGTGAAGTTAAAACACTGCTTTGAGCTTTTTGGAGTACTGGTAAGACAGATGTAACAAATGAAAAGTAAATCTATAATAATAAAAGACAATTTGTGTGTGTGTGTGTGTCTGTCTGCATCTGCCAGTGCCATAGCTCCAACACTGTGAAGCCTAGATACCTGAAACCTGCATACTAAGGGGACCCCAAGGACGGGCACCTCGGGGTTATTTGGTTTTTAATATGCATTAATTAAATTTAATTAAGTATTGGTGTGTTTGAAGTACCATCTTCAGTCATGAGGTGGCAGATGTCCCTAACCAGCCCATAACTTTGCAGGTAAGAAAGACACTTTGACATCCAGGGAAGGTAGTCTGAGGACAGAGTTATACATCTGCCCCCTCTCCGCTGCTATGAGGGCAGCCCCCCCTCAGGGAAATGGAATGGGCAGACCCCTCCCTAGGAGGCTGTAGAGATGCACCATGGCGAGGGGCATGCTTAGGGTTGCCAGCCAGCGTAGCATCCCTCAGACAGGGCAGACACGATGTGTTCAAGTCTGCCAGCTGCGTAACTTCTGTAGATGGCTTCTCTTTATCAAACTAAGGGCTATTTCAGTCTGTGTGAAGCCAAGCCCGTTCACCAGTTGAACAATAAAGAGTTTAGAAGTTATGCTTAATGCAGAGTTGAATGGGCAAATATCAGAGGGTGGGATCCAGAGAGCCTCTTGCATGTGGAGGTTCTGATTTTCAGCAGCCACTCTCACCAATAGGCCCCATACCATTTCATGCTAATCTGGAGAGACCACTGACCCTAAGCACTGACTTTTAGGATGGTGGTGCAAGAAGGTACAATGGGATGGGGAGGCAAGAGTGCCCCATCGACCAAGTATTCCACTTGTGATTTTCTGGACCTTACCCAGAATGTATGGAGGTGTGTGTTTTTTATTCTGTTCTTTGCTATACTGCATTTCATTTATTTTGAGACTACTTCTAATTCTTTTAAATGTATATATATCTTTCTTTCAGGTTTACATCACAGTCGATGGTTCAAAAAAAGTTGTAGAGTATGTTGCACAATCCACCGAGGGGAACCCCTTGCACTACACCTTTAAAAGCCGTGAAATCCATCCTGTCTTTGATCGGCAATGGCATAAGCTTGGCATCAGCGTACAATCAAGGATGATTTCTCTGTATGTGGACTGCAGCTTAATTGAGCAAAGGCAGACTGAAGAAAAAGCTGCTACTGACTTCCAAGGAAAAGTTCTCATTGCGACTCATTATTTAGATGGCAAGCCTGTAGATGTAAGTGGTTTTGACTATGAAGCCTTATTTCAGTAATACAGAAATTGTGGATTGGATCCAGACTTCGCATGAGCAGAATTCTGGGCATTCTGGTGAAAGAAATGTGGGAAGGCAGATTCCCCTTCCACCTGCAGCTCCTTGTGCTCCCAAAAAGGTTGCTCTGGAGAGTTGGGAACTTCCAAGAATAGCATGGGAGGTAGTGATGGTGGCTGAAAGGGGAATCAGTGGAAATCCAGCAGGAACTTCCACTGGATTGGAGCTCCTCCCGCAAATGGAAGGACCCTTTCTGTTCATAGAAATGCATGTCTGGATCCAGCCTAATGTGTCTAAAATACATTTATGTCTAAAACCCAGATATTTTGCAAACCAGTATGTTATATCCTGACGTACTAGGATGCTTAGAAATAGGAGGTGCATGTATCCATTCTTAAGAGATCAGACAGACTGTAGGATTTAATGTCTCATATTCCAGTTTTTCTAGGGTGTCTTCTCTCTGCCAGTCAACGGTAACTGCTGTTAACTCAAGGCATTCTGGAAGACTAGTTAGGCGTATGGAAAAGGTTCATGATCAGCACGACACAATATAGAATGCAACACGTGCAATGCAATCGTAGACACATCTGTTAGGAAATAAGTCTCATGACGTTCAGTGCCAATTACTCCCAGGGAAGTGTTATAGGATTGCAGCTTTAAGCACGTATATTTATTTCTAAAGAGAGTTTTTCCTTAAAAGAAGGGGGCTTATGATTTTTTAAACAAACAATTTTTGCTAAATGTTAAGAATTCTCAGAAATTCTCTTTTAAAAATGGCCTTAGGTCCTATGGCCTTCCATGGTTGATGTGAAGGAATGGAGCTATCCTCCGTTTTTGGATTTCATTTGGTTTTAGGATATTATGGAGTTAAAAAAAATTATGCATATACTAGTCAGTTTCAGTCAAAAGCTTAATAATTTAGAGTCAAAGGTTTAGTTAGAATATAAAAGTTAGGAAGTTTTGCTCAGGAAGCATGATATTATAAAAGTCAGCAGAAGGTCAGAGGACGAGAAAGAAAAGATTTAATCTCAGGAAGCACAAACTTAGTTTACAGAACTACCCTCCTGCTTGGTTGGAGTTAGAGAGAGAGAGAAACTAATTTTGCAAGATAAAATCCAGATGGAGAGAGACAAAGAGAGAAAGGCAAGGCAAGAAAGAAAGAAAGCCAGAATCTTAGAGAAAAGAAAGAGTCAGAGTTCCTGGAACTGGAGAACTGATTGAGAGCTGCACCAATGTCATTAAGAAATCAACGAGATAAGGACTTGGGATAAAATAGGGGCACAGTCTAGTTAGGGTTGCTGGATGGATTTATCCCTGGCTGTTTTATTACCCTTTTGCTTGTGTGTGTGTGTGTGTGTGTGTGTGTGTTCATTCAGATTTTAAAACTGTTCCCTATTGAGATTTTTCTTCAGTAAACTTTAAACCTTGTTATTGATGGGATTATTTTGTAATATGCCTCCTATTAGAAAGGCAATCTGCAGAGTGAAAAACAAAAAGCAAAACTGAATGTGTGTTTTCCAGTCCACATACACACAGGTTTTCTTAGCACAATGAAGGAGACCATTCTCTTCTTCAGTGAAGGAAAGAAAACAATTTTCTTGCATATACAATGCAGGTATAGCGTAGAGTTGCAAAAGAGTTTGTTCAGTCCATTTTGTGTCCCATTACTCGAGCAGAAGCAGGAGAGCAAACACACGTATTCCCAGTAATGGTGGAAGTCCAAGAGGGGATGGGGAAGGAGAGGAGCAAAAGGAAGAAATCACGGGAAACAACATTGTAGGCTATGGAGATCCTATGTCTAGCTGAGGTCAGAATTCCCATGAATTAGCAAACTGTAACGCTGCCCCTTTCCAATAATTTGCAGGCAAGTTTGCAATATTCTCGTTGGTTCTTTGAAATGCTATGGTCTCTTTTTGGGGTGTTCACACCACATCAAACAGCCAACCCCCCGGGCATTACCTAAAGTAGATTCCTGAGACATCGGCTGCAGCTGCCTAATGTGAGATTGGCAGCCACACGCCAGAGGACCTTTTCTTTTGCTGCTCCTCACTGTGGAATGACCTGCCAGCTGTAATGTGCCTGCTGACGTCTTCGTATGTCTTTAAGCAGGTTTTAAAGACTATTATGCTGGCAGGCTTTCCCTTTTTAGAATCTTATTGCTGACCGTTATGTATTGTTCTTATGCTGAAGTGTTTTATTGATTGTTTTATCTTGTTTACATTTTTTGAACTTTGTATGCCATCTAGAGTATTTTGCATATAGGTGGGATATAAATTGAATGAATAAATAAATAAATAAATAAATTTGAGGCTAGTGTGTTGGAGGCAGCCAGAGAAATGAGCAGTGTAAAAGGCCAAAGGAAGGGAAGAGTGAAACAAAGTGTGGGCTCACTATTTTGCCTGTTTTCTCTTCTCATGGAACAGGCCATTCCTGCTCTGTGACAGTTGGAAATAACCAGAACTTTTGGTTTTTATATTTTCTTAGCATGTCATTAGACGAGCGTTTTATCGCACACTTGTTACTGGCCACTCACATTTTTTTGCGGGTCTTTTTAACGACGACGTTCACTTCCCCTGCATCTCCAGCTCCTTCTGGTCTTTTTCCCGCAACGAAATAAGACCCGGTAAATCCATTCTTTGTTTAACAAAACTTGCCGCCATTTCCTGCTGAGTGCAGGAAAAGCAATGTGATAAAATGCTCACTGAATGAGCCATGTGGTCATTGCTGCTTCCTCTTTGTGTCACCGTGTAAAGAAAGAGAAAGCTGCTCATCCCTATTGTGGGACAGCAGCAGGAAGCCAAAGCACCTGAAGGGAAATGTGATTTTCCCTCCTTCTGATGCTGCTTTTAGTTTCTGTATTCTTGGCTCGGTGAGCTGCTGATATTAATAATGTTATTAATAGACCGTGTTTTGAAGTAATTGTTTTGACTCCAGTTTCTATATCATTAACTTGCTTTCTAGAGATATGGGTCATATAATATTCCCATTCAAACACTCCTTATGGTGATATTAAATCTTCTCATGTATAAAAGTCATATGTCTGCAGAGAATATAAATTCAGCAAGATACATTTAGGCTGGAATCCTATAGACACCTACCTGGGAGAAAGTGCCATTGAACTCAATGGGGCTTCTCAGGAAACATGCATAGGATTGCTCTGTCATGTTAAGAGCACATTTAAGGTATTCATTACATCATTGTGCATAGGTGTGAAAGTTAATGAGTTGTTACTACTATTTATAATGCACTAGCTGCTGTAGACAGATTAAAAGCAAGACAGTCTCTGCCCATAGTTGTACAATCTAATATATGTGACCCCAAAAGAAAAAGGGATGGCACGGTAAGAGGAAAGCATTTACTATGCAGAAAGCATTCAATTTAAACATTCTAAGTTGTACATTTGCTCAATGGATGCAGGATACGCAAAAACTGTTTTTAATATCCATTGTGAGAGTCTCCTCAAAGTAAGAGATGAGAGGGATTTATCAACAGTAAGGTAGCAAGCACTTCAGTCATTTCATAATATGACAAGTGTTTTCCTACTTTCTGTTTAATCGCACACACACACACACACACTGGATCATATTTCCTATCTGCTGTAGTATCTCACCAGGGCCTCATCTTCACAAGCACAGGAGTAATGCGCACTGTTATTCTCCATAGTATGCTGAAATTGGCTCCTCTTCATCATTATTACATGGTGAGCCAGTTGTCCCTAAAACTCGGCTTTTCAGTACCGGAAAAGACATACTTCCAGGTGTGTGGGGTGGTGGTGAGGGACAGAATAGAACCATCATCATCCAGAGAGAGGCTTGTTACCAGCCCCTCTCCAGGTTCCCCTGCCACTACAGTTTAATAAATGGAAATGGGGATTAACTAACTCACAATACTGGCTCCCCACTAGACCACCCCACTAGCACAAATAAATCCCACTCCAAAAAGTATCACACCATCGAATTAACACAGTCCATTTACAAATCTGGAGCTGCACAGCCCTGGAGCTAACCCAAATTACTGATGCAAATTAACACCGTCCCTTTGCAACTATGGAGCTGCACAGCTCCAATGCTAACAACACACCAGAGAAGCAAATTAACACAGTCCCTTTGCAGATCTGGGGCTGTACAACCCTGAAGCTAACACCAAAACACAGATGCAAATTAACACAGTCCCTTTGCAACTGGAGCTGCGCAGCTCCAATGCTAACAACACACCAGAGAAGCAAATTAACACAGTTGCTTTGCAAATCTGGAGCTGCACAGCCCTGGAGCTAACACTAAATCACAGATGCAAATTAACACAGTCCCTTTGCAACAATGCAGCTGTGCAGCTCCAATGCTAACAACATATCAGAGAAGCAAATTAACAAAGTTCCAGAAGGGCATAGAGCTCTATCATACCAGCGATTTAGTGCACTCTCACCATGCCTGGTGTGCAGATTTGCAGCACGGTACTTACATAACGGCGTGCCTGTCCTGCTGACACCCCGCCTCTTCCCCAGCCTTTTCTGTTTTTTCCTAGAACGCCTAAAGTCTGGATTATTTTCCCTATGCGTGTTTAATGTGTGTTTAATGCTCTGTGTAGTTTTAAGGGAATTGAGTGTGTGCACTGTGATGGGAGTCTTGCTGTTGGCTTGAATGGATTGCATCAGGTCCTGGCAGGAAAAAGCGATCTCTCCCAGCAGCCAGCTCCATGTCTCAATATCAATTCCAAACCTTGCATCCCAGGTTCGAAAGCATTTTTTAAAATCATACAACACCCAAATCTCTGCAGAGACAGGGTTGTACTCCATCGATGCCCCCAAAGAGCCAGACTAAAGGGTCATTCCATTTTTGCCTGGCAGAAAGGAGGTCTGGTTGAAGTGCTCATCTGACAGGACCTGATTGGAGGGAGAAAGAGAAGGGGTGGGGTGGAGTGGAGTGGAAGAGCAAACGAGTGAAAGAGCAGCTATTCAGGAGAAAGGGGTCATAAGCTTGACGCCCTTATGCATCAGAGGTAAAAAAAAATGCAGGGGCAAACCAGGGGGGGAAATTAGGTGTGATGGAGCTCAGAGACTTCTCTCAATGGAAACGCTAAAGGAGTGAAAGGGGGAAGGGCCAGCCCATGTCACAGCCAGGTCACAGGCATGCCCAGGATTTAATAGGGGCACATTGTGGATCAAGTGTTTAGGAGCCACTTTAACTATATATATATATATATATATAATATATATATATATATATATATATATATATATATATAACAGAGCAAAAGGAAGCGGCTGGTTGGGAGCGTGCTGGCCATGACGTCATGTACCACAAATGACCTCACAACACAGCCAAGCCACAGGAAAATCCCCATGATGACAGCCCCCAGCTGTACAGGTTTCACTAAGGGAGGGGGAAATATTATTATCGCTAATTATTATAGCTACCTTATGTCCTACGCAGACAAATCGTCCCTAAATTTCTTCTTTCCTTTATTCTGTCATTGTTGCCCCCTGCCCGCCCCCTCCATCTCACCCAAGGATTCTGGCTAATGTCACATGCTTTTTATTCCCTCAGCCTATTTCCTTTGTCCACACTTCGCCACTGACTCCTTTCCATCTGGTTTCTTTCTTGAGAGACTATAAATGTTTCACAAAACAATTAGCATGTGTATAGGCTCTCTCCTGAAGCACGCAAACTCTTGCGCAATATGCGTTGTGTGTGTGAAAAAAAGGCTCTGTAGCCAAGTTGTTGTTTTTTTCTTTTTCAGGAGGATAAAAGCAGTTCAAAACATATTGTGGTATTATTTCTAGTACAATTTTTTTTTGTACAAAATTCTCTGCCTCTTGCTATGCACAAATATATGTTCATGTATTATGATTAGGAGTGGGTTGAATATTTTCATATTTCAGTTTTCAAGCTGAAAATAGTGCTTTGGGGGGATGAACCTATTTCCCTCCCAAACATTTCATAAAAATATATTTGTTTAGTTGTTATGGTTTCCCCCATGTCTGCACCTTTTCCCCCCTAGTTATATGTTTCTTTCTTTTCCTAGTTCAATCTCATGGTGATCCCAGCTAATATTGGTAGAAAGAGTGACATTACAATGCTAGCCAATCAGATTTGGCTATGAAAGGGCCTCATTGAAAGCAAACGAAATCAATTTAGCATGAACTCCAGACTTCCTGGATCAGTCATATGGGCAATTGGGGATCATGTAGTGAATAGGAGGCCATCAAAATGTTCTGAACAAATCAGCAAAGCACCCGTCTTGGCAGAAATTGTCTGCTGTCTTGTCCAATATATCCAAGTGCGATATCTTCCCTTTCTGATGTCCATGGTCAGTGATTCTGATATGTGGAGAATCTGAGGTTTGAGCTAGAAGCCCCTGCTCAGATGTCACAATTGAATCTTTAATATAGGGGTTAATCGTTCTGGCCTACTTTACAGGGTTATTGTAAGGAATACCGAAATAATGTATGTGATGTGTTTTGAGTAGTTACAGAAATCTATATACTAAAGGCTTGATCTCCAGCATTCTGCTGCAATGAGACAATCCCCTCAGCTTTTGCAAATTTCAGACATACCATTGATCCAGAAATCACAAGACCTCTACTGGGTTCCTTCCTGCAATATCTCTATGGTTGTTGTGGAGAGTAGTGTAAACTGGCTCAGTGTTAGACAATGTAAGGCTATTGTCCAGTTCCCTGGCTAGGACCAGTTCCACCCCAGCAAAGAATAGGAAAGTTCAAGTGCCCTCCTCTGACCCACAGCCTACCTGAGGTTTGGCAGGCTTGTTTGCATTGGTGCTGGTGTGGCACAGTTATGCCCTAAATATTTTTACTCACACTATTTATAGTAGTGTTAGTAATAGAGGCAATAGTATTTCTATAAAAATCTAGTTTCACTGAGTCAAGGCATCATGCTTTCTTCCATCTTTAAAATCTTTCCTTAAAATAATGTCCAGAGAGTTGACCAAAGGAATACTACAAACGGCAATATCTGCTGTAATAAATACATCCAAATGCTTTAAAAATGGTGTCAATAAGTGATATGTTTGGCTCAGAATGCAATCTGTATTATCAAATTAGAATTCGTGGTGCTGTTCCAATATGCAATATAATATATGCAAATGCAGTATTATCAAATGTCAGACTACAATGTGTTTTAAACTTTATGGCCACAATCCAAAATAGAGCTAGGCACGCTGAAGCCCATTCATTTTATTCAAGCAATTTAACTCGGTGTTGGTTTGTGGCCATGGTGGTTTCACACATGTCAATATTGATTGCCTTACACAACTTATAAATGTCTCTGTGTTTACTAAACAGATTGAACTTGGCCGCATGATGTTATATTACAATCCTAGACTTGCTGCTCAGGAGAATTGCTGTGAATTATCTGAGAATATGGTAAGTTATAAAAATAAAAATGCAAGTAATTTCCTTTTTCACAGCAATAAATTTCTTCTTTCTCCCTTTTACAAATATAAATAAATCCTATTGTATCATTAAAATAATCTTTTCTTTGAAATGGAAGCTAACATTAGATTAATTTTTCATGCTGAAAAATATGAAATGGAAATGGACTAATATGGACAAATAAAATTTCAATGAGAAAAGGAATCATTAATGGCTTGCTCAACAAATCATTGTAGATGCACTTCCATATTAAGGCATCTGTCATTAAACTTGATCAGTGCAACTGTTGGTGAAGATGCGGGTGTCCATTATGGCCTTTATAATCCTTGATGATGAAACTGATCCCCTCCTCTTTTCTTCTTAGTCTGTCTGTCTTTCTTTCTTTCTTTCTTTCTTTCTTTCTTTCTTTCTACCCTTTACCTATTTTTCCCACTTTATAGTTACTGTTCATATAGGTAAGGAAGTGGGGAGATGAATTTGGCCTATAAAGGAGTTGTTATCTATATCAAAGAGAAAGCTTTTTTAAAAAGTGTAATTAAACAAAACAAGAAATCACACATTTTGCTGGCATGTTGGTATTCTTGTTTACTTGCATCTTTGAACTATGATTTGTGGACCAAAGCCATTTTAAAAATCCTTACAATGAATTCTACATGCAAAATAGATTATAGCTCACACATGGAACATATGGAATTTGGAATAATAATGTGAGTAACAGTGCATGCCTATACAGATCTACTCAAATGTAAACCCCATTGAATTCAGTGGGATTTACTCTCAGATAAATGTGCATCGGATTTCGGCCTTAGGTAGTGTCAGTAGTACACATTTTTCAAGTGTTAAAAATAAAATATACATACATATAGAATTCAGAGGGTGTGTGTATGAAAGAGAGAGAGAGAGGAGTGTGTTGCTGACTTTTACTCTAAAATTAGAGTGAACGTGCATAACATTGCTCTGTGGCTCCTTAATATTTTTTTAATAAACAAATAAGTAGTGATTTTGAATTCAGTTCACTATTTTCATATGGCTTCCATCAACACAGTTATTTTTTTATTCCACCCTTAAAATAAAGGCTTTATAGATGCAGAAGACTCTGTGTGTGTGTGTGTGTGTGTATGATTGTTGAAGCAGACTTAAATCAGAATAATATATATTTAAATTTTCAGTGTCCTTTGGAAGAAAGCTTGAAAACTACTGCACCATCACCATCAACTGTTCAAGTTGGTGAAATACATGCACTTCCAATAATGGAAAAAAAACCTGAAGAAAAATGCTTTTGCTCTCCAAGCAAGGTATAAGACCCATTTGTTTATATTTGCGCCTTGTATGAGCTATACAATTTGTGTTGCTTTGAGTAACTTTGGCTTTTCACTTATATCTTTGCTCCTTTTATCTCAGATGAAATTTAACATTAGAGGAAATTATGTTATCTTCTACAGACCGTATAGTTTTAGACATGCAAAGGGCACAAAAATGGTTATACAGGGTCATAATGCAAAGGCTGTGTTCAGTTCAGCTTATTGCTCAATAGCCAATCAGGCTTTTGTGTATACAATAGATTAAAAACACAAAACAAGAAAAATACAGATTGGCAACATACAAGGAAAACAAACTAAATATAGTAGCAGAAAATAAATAATAATTTCACAAACAATCAGCAACTGTTTTGTATTCTAAAAAAATTAGATTAATTAAATAGCTCAATAACCTGTATTGTCTTTCCTTTTCACTAGAGCTAACTTAACAAATGTAGTAGTGTGGCATGTCACAAAATAATTTGTTCCAGCCAATAAAAATAAAGTTTTGTTTAAAGAGGAGTTATCTCTAATGCCAGCTGTAAGAGGATCATGGTTCATCAAGTCCTGAAATCTACAATGAACATTCCAAAAGAAGGCGAACCAAATCCACTACCTTCTAGCATCCAACTGGACAATTTTATCTAAATCCAACTCGACAATGTTGGCCACTATAGCATAACTTAACTTCCATTAACTGCAGGGGTTTTTAATCTGTATTTAGTTAAGAACCGTTTTAAACCATATCAACAGATAAAAGACAAACATGGGGGCATTTCCTTGGGAAGGACTGTCAAATCTTTATATAGCATGTTGGACCAGCGTTTGGCCACTAGTACAATAGCAGTCTGGAAGTCAACAATAATCAAATGTCCTGAGGGAAACGCTGTGCAGTTATGTATTAACAATGTGTAGAGCCAAGTCAGATCCGTTGCCTCAGTGAAACAAATTTTACCATAAAAACTCAAGACGGTTATGTTGTTAGCCCCCTGACTTTAGCATGGATGACACCGATAGTTCCATGTTAAAGATTAGAGGAATCTACCAGAGAGTCAAATACTATAATAAAGGATGATTTCAACTACTTCAAGGTGATTGGATAAATGTCACTCTGAGGCATGCTGCAGAGATGAAATTTCCAAACAGTGTGAATGATTGTTTCTTGGAATAGCTAGTTTAAGAGGCTGCACCGTGTGTGGCAGTACTTGGCTCATTCCTAAGTAGAGCGCAGGAACTGGACAAAGAAGAAAATTTAGGTGGACCACTAAGAAAGAACAGTGTTCACAGAGTTATATTCACCATGTATCATCATCATCATCATCATCATCATCATCATCATCATCATCATCTTTATTTCTTACCTGCCTCTCCCTCTGGATCAAGACATTAAATACAAAGCAGCATAAAATACATAAAACTGATTAAAACATATAAAACTACTACATTATTTAAAACATATAAAACTAATACATTATTAAAAGCCATCTTAAAATTCAACTGGGTAGAGACAGAAGACTCTGAAAAAGTACCACTGGGGACATTAGACACATTGAGTCAAGTACATGATATGCAGAAAGCTAGCAGGGGTCTGTGGACCACTATGATTGCAAGAGGAATCACTTGTGAATCAATGGGCAGGTATTGCAGAGAAACTGCATCTACCTTCAAAAGGAGGATACCAGTCAATCTCATGAACTAGCCTGTTTGGTTGACTGTTTTTCCATCAAGCATTGCCAATTAAAGCCATGAAGTTTGCAAATGTTTTTAATGAACATGACAGACATCAAGCTGTGGCAGATATTTTGCAGGTAGAATACAGCTTTTATTAGAATACTGCTAGAATACAGCTGTATTAGAGAATATAGGCATACTATATTATTTCTATATTGTAACTGGCTTTCTGAAATGTGAAAACATGTGTAACAGCCAGTGAAAAATCAGAGGGATTTGAAAGCAATTTTTGCCAATTGCAGCTTCAAGCCTATTTCCCAATCCTGAAGCCTAGCACAATTCTTTTTAAAAAAAATAAAAATGGGAATAAAGAAAAAAAGAAAGAAAATCAGAATGTTTAAGATTCCAAAGATAGCATGCTGACCAAACATAAGTGCCATGTCTCTGCGTGTGCTTGAGCAAGAGATAAATAGTAATATATCAGCTCAGTTTACTGCAGAAACCAAAAATGCCAACACAATGTTAGTACATATTAGAAAAGGGAATGAAAGATAATAAAGAAATGATCATGTTCCAGACGTCAGTGAGCATTCATTCAAAACAATATGTCCTTCTCTTCAGCATGGTGAGGAGAGAGGGAGAAACCAATATGTATTAGATTATGTTTGTGTAGGGGTGACCATATTTTGGAAACCAAAAAAGAGGACAACATTGCCGGCCCCCAAGGGGGCATCCCCACCAACATGTACGTGCCAGGGGGCATGTCCAGCACCAAGGGGGGGTGCCCACCTGAACATAGCCTTGGTCATATGTCTGATTTTACAGCACACACTTAAGACAAATCTGTTCTACATAACATCTTAATGTTAAAATCACTGAAATAACAAGTCAGACATCCAATATATCTGAAATTAACTTCATTCATTCCTTCTTTTGTAGCTTTTGCTGTACATTGTTGCTGTACTCTGTGTGATACATTCTCCTCTTCCCTCAAATATTTTTCCGATTGTATCCTCACTACACTGCAAGCTGCTGCTTAACAGGGCTTGCTGCAGGCTGGCTGGCTTTTTTTATTTTTAAAGTTCATTTTTTTTTTTGGAAACTTGTGTATGATTGTCACAAGTTTCTCTACTCTAACATTAGGGTGAGTATTGTGGGCAGGCAGACACTACTTCGCCCATTCACACATCTCACTCATATATATTAGCTTCTCAAGGCTTGTGCATTGGCACCACTTTTCACATCCAGACTTTGAATTCCTGTCTACTTCCTGCACAAACACGTGACTCTGGGACCCTCTTTCTGATGCCCTGTGTTGCATGCTAGCACCGTGGGGCTTAGTTACAACAGGTGTCTCTGGGTTGTCTGTGCAGTCAATGTTGTCTTTCTAAGTCATAGCAGCCAAACCAAAGCCTCCAGCCTCAAACAAATCTTCCTCCCTCTTCCAAAGTCTCCCAACAATCCAGCTGGGCTGCACACTTGTACCCTGTGGCCGGGGGTGGAGGGAAGAGTGCCAGCTTATTGCTTGGTGATGTCTGGTGACTCTTACTTTAAAAACCATCTCCGTCGCCAGCCGCCTCTGCCTGCACCAACACTCGACTCTGAGACACTTTTGAAAGGCTCTGTGTGGCACATCAGCCTCTCAAGGCTCCACTACAGCCATCTCTGAGTTGTATCTTCAGTCTAACTCTGTCTCTAAGAGATATGCCAGACAGACAGCCAAAGCCACAAAACTATATTTCTCTGAAATGCACTTTAAACATTCTGCATTGCATGCCAGCGTTGCAGACAGAGCCTAGCTAACTAGTTAACAAAGTGAAGTGAGGAAGGGAAGGGGTAGCGAAGCAAAGCAACGACATGCCAGGTTCCAACATTCGCAGCAACAGGGAATCTGCAAAGATGAGAGCCTTTCTCTCGACTGGCACCTCACCTCAGAGTTTTTCTCTGAGGATGACCCTTCATCACCCATGATGTGGAACTCTGAGAAAAAGGCTTCTGGCCTGTTCTGCTTTGCTCTTTAGGCTGCTTTGACTGACATCTCCTTTCCTACATTTTGATCTGTGGACGCCTCACCTCTGCTGAGCTCCAGGTGCCCAACTCCCACCAAATCTGCAACAGGAAAGGTGCCATGCTCATGCAGCACTTCTTAGCTAAAAACTTGAGATCCCCTTGATGACAAGGGCTGAAACTGCTCAAGGTGCAAGACCCCAAAGAGGAGGTTTGACAACCTGAGTTTGAAGGGTATGGCTCCAGTGGTTTTTTTCTAAAACAAACAATAATTTTTAAACCTCAATTATTTAAAAAATTCCTAAAAATCATTGAATGAACAAATCTGCTTCAAACTTGGCATGGCTAAAGCTATCATCGTGCCAAGTTTCATCACTATATCATTAAAAATGATGGAGCTGTACGCATTTTTGTTAATTCCTATTGACTATAACGTAGAGCTGCCCTTTGGGTGGGGGCAGGATGGGGAAAATCCAGATTTTTCTCCAAATGTCATAATCCCCCCCTTCCCGGATTTGTTACCAAAAATCCTGACATGTCCTGGTTTTTCCTGACATATGGTCACCCTATTTGTGGAACCTGTGAACTCTCACCTAGAAAGCCCCCCCCCCTCACCCCCAAATGGCTCATCCCCCAGGAACTGCATAGAGGAATAGGATTGGTTCCCCCTCTATGAGGAAAAATGGCTGTTGTGACATTGCCAGCCCTTATACCAAATCGCAACCTTCGGTTCAGGCCTCCTGCACACATAGTAATCTTTGTACCTAAGGCAAGAAGGAAAAGATATGAGACCACAGTGGGGATTGTTGTGATATCACAAAGGCACTACTTTCTCCCTCAGTGACAATGTCATAGGGATAAATGGCAGCTGAACAGGACTGAAGGGAAAGGACTGAACTACAAAGCTTTATGTTTCTGTAAACATCCTCAAGAATAACGGTCTGACTGTAATATTACGCCAAGAACACTACTGTGTCTGGACCTGTAGGGCATTGCTTATATTCCTTATTTTTTGAACATAAGATTCCAGAATATAAAATTCTGGTTTTATTTTAAACAGGGGGAAGCAGGATTGCCAGGATTGGCTGGTTTGCCAGGACAGAAAGGAGAAAAAGTAAGACAATAATCCCATATAAAGCTTTACAGGCAAAATTTATGTTGTCTTTCTGTTTTACTCTTGGTTTTTCATTTGCATTTTAGGAAAACTGGGGGATTCCCTCCACTCCGGGCTTGCTCTATTAAAAACCCCACTTTTATATGACTCACTTAAACAGTTAAGGCCTCAGGTATGATGTATCAGTGGTTCTATAAACTTATAAAGCTCTAAATGGCCAGGGGCCCAGATATCTGGAGGATCCATTTCTCCCATATGAACCTCTCTGTTTGTTGAGCTCATACTCTCTCCAAACATATTTGCTTGGCACTGTCTCTAATATCTTTATTTGCCTCTAATATCTTTAACTGTCTTTAATATCTAATATCTGGTGAAAACCAATTTGTTTAGTAAAATTCTTGGCAGGTTTTAATTTTGAGGGCTCCCGGATCTTGTAGTGCTGCTATTTCATTTGAATGTATATGTGATTATTATTATTTTTAGTATTGTTTTGCTTTTGAAAGTTGCCTTGAACATGAAACGGAAAGGCAGGTTGTAATACACACACACACACACACACACACACACTTTAATGTAACCATCCATGCAGCATTCTCTGAAGTTAATATTTTATATTAAGGCAGATTGTACTTTCTATTAGTCAGTCCTATATGTAAACCAGTTAGACAATATTGTTCTCACTAGCTAGTTAACAATTATTATCGTTATGGTTGTGGTTGGGCCTGCAACAAAATGTTGCAGCGTAGCACACACCTTTAAATTCCTTTGACTCATATTTCTTCATATTTTCCACCTGTTTACCTCCAGCTTGAGTTTTCTAAAAGAGAAATTGGCAAATTTAAACTAGCTTATAGTTTAAAATGTAATAGTAAGGAAAACCAATCTTTGTTGTTGTTGTTGTTGTTCTTCTTCTTCTTCTCCTCCTCCTCCTCCTCCTCCTCCTCCTTCTTCTTCTTCTTCTTCTTCTTCTTCTTCTTTAACACTTGCAAAGCATTTTAAAACATTCTAAGCATTGTGCATATATTGAAAGGTAACAGTTCCTACTCACAGGGTCACAATCTAATAGACACATAACAAAAGGAAAAGGAAATGTGGAGGGAAGAAGAAAGTAAGCACTGCAGCAGCAGCTCCTTCACCGCTGGTGGGGCTTGGGTGGTAATGGATATCTGAACAGGGAATTGATATTACTGCCTGTCAACTGACACATGTGGTACATGTGGAGGCTGTGGAAGAAGAAATTTAGGTGTCAAATTTAAATTGCTCAATTTGTGTGATTGGTCTAGCTGAGTGTCAAGCACCCACCTCAGCCAGTTAAGAGTTCACATGGGGGGGGGGGGGGTTTAATAGTTTTGCTTTAGTCCAGCCTGCCTCACTTGTTCAGCACATATTTTCTAGCTACTCTTATTACTCATACCCTTCGAACTGAGAGCATGCGATTTTGATAGCTACTTTGTGCCTGGGAATGAATTTTTCTTCTTTATTTAATTTCTATTTATTTATTCAATTTCTGCAATTTCGATATAGCCAAAGCTCTCTGAATGGTTTACAGTAACTCATAAAAATACAACAGCATTACAAAAATAACATAATAAAAACAGTCTAAAACTTCTAAACACAAAAAATTAAAACAATGTAAACAGCTAAAAGCAATTTCAGTACACAGATCTGTTCAAAAACAGCAGACATAGATGCCACATCATATACCATTAAACTCTTGAGAGCAGAGAGTGGTGCTGAAAAGACACCAGTGTCAGCAGCAGGTGAGCCTCATAGGGAGCTCATTCCATAGTTGGGAGCCACCACTTTGAAGGCCTTCTCCCTTGTTGCCATCTTCCGAGCCTTCCTTCGAGATGGCACTTGGAGGGAGGTCCCAGATGTTGATCGTAGTGTCTGAGTATGTTTAGTTTGGAAAGCTGTTCCATCAGGTATTGTCAAGACCAGGCCTGTTTCCCTTGGAGTGGGGGAAGGAGTTTCAGGCTATCAATCAGAATCAGATTCTGAAGCTGAAGAAACAGGGCTAGAAACATCCCACATTACACAGGAAGTGGAGGAGGTGTTCTCCCAGGCTCTTCACCCGCCAGGGATGAATCTTCACAAGACCTTATCAGTGAGAACATGAGTCTGTGGGAACTCAATAATCCTCTGAGGGGGAGGGGACTTCAGAGCTAGCCAATCCCAGGGTACAACATAGGTTCAAATGGGCAGAGCTAAAGGTAGGCGAGAGGCAGTCAGCTTGGCTAGCCTCTCGCCAAAATCTTCTTCAAAGAAATCCTCCTAGAAGTGAAAGGGGCTTAGGGAAAAGACCACAGCCTTTATTGAAAGAACAATTGTCTCGTTTAGTTTAGCCAAGTGTTAGCCTGGAGTAAGGTTCCTATGTTTAAATTTTCTTGAGGTGCAAGGAGATGTTTATTTAATGAATAAGGCTTTGAGGATTACTTGGCAGATTGTCTCAAGCTCCAGTGGGCGGGCTTGGAACCACGACAGGTATTGCAATGTAAGGCTTCTCATAGAAACCTGCCTTTATACCAAGTCAGTGTGTGCAGTATTGTGTACACTTACTGGTTATGTACGCTGGTTTCAGGCAGGGCTCTTTCCCAGCCCTAACAGGAGATGCCAGGGACTGAACCTTCTGCATGCAAAGCACATGCTCTGTTGCTGAACTGCAGCCTCTCACCTCAGTTCCTGATTAATTAATAAGGTTTTCACCTTTGTCATCTTATTTCCCTTTTTAAAATTTCAGATTAAAAAGTGGCATGGGGTAGACCCTGTGGTGCTTCCCTGTCACAACCTTGGGCCTGGTTATCCATGTGGGGAGACTGATATATGGGGTGGGAGGTCTGTATTTTAAAAATTGGCTTATAGAACAATCATAACCCCCAAGACTGATGGCAGGAGGGGAGGGGATGGATGTATCCTTCCTCGGGCAAAGAGGAGCTTTTGTGGTGGTGGTGGGGAGTCCGCGCCAGTGTCGGCTTCAGTTTATCTGTGGAGATTTCCACAGGCATAGATCTACCAGTGATGTTTCCCATGGGAGTAGCCCCCAAAACAGGTCATTCCGTGGTAGAGGTAAAGGTCAACGTAGGAGCCGTAATTGAACAGGCCAAGGATCCAGCTAGTCCAGCATTCTGTTCATAATGGCCAACCAGCTGTTGACCAGGGACTCACAAGCAGGATACAGTGCCTTAGTTCTGGTTGATCCAAGGCTCCTTCATTTCCCTGAGGGCCCCCAAGATTAGGGCCCTCAGTCACACTTCTATAGGTATTTTTCTGCATGGTAAAACCAACACAAAGGGATTTTTTTAAAAAAAGAACTAATGAAGGGGAAAAAAAGATAAAACCATTTCCCTTGCTCCCTGCCACCTAGGGTGACCAGATAAAACTGTTAAAGTTGCAGAGGCCCTGCCTTCTTTTGTATATGGTCACTCTAGTATAGTGCCTGCAACTTTAACTGTTGTGATGAAGAGGGAATATCACCAGGAACTAATTGCATACAAATGACACTAGCTGAAATTCCCTTTTCTCTACAACTGTTAAAATTACATGAGCCCTGACCTGGATTTTATCTGGTCACCCTAACTGTCACCCCACTGCCTGCCCTGGCTGATGCGAGCTGCCAGGGCCTTGGAAGTGTTGGATGAACCACTTCACTCACTGGGATTTCTAAGGATTGCTCTGTTAACTTGTTTTGGACACTTTATAGGGTTAAAACTTTTCAAAGAGTGTCTTAGTAATTCTTTGCTTGGGTTTGAATTTATTCATTATTCTGAATCTAATTAGGATATTTAAGAATCAAATGGTTATTTCAAATCTCATACTATTTTGCTTGTCAACTTGCTTATCAGTATATGGTGAAGAGTTTATGTTTTGAATCGTTGAAACTCAGCCTCAGGGGGCCTTGTGCCTCCTTTGTGATGTTTCCATTTAACTGGGCAGGATAATATCAGTGTTTTAAATTAGTGTTTGACATCTGTGGAGACCCCAGTGATCCAATCCTTTGTATTGGCCCTTTAATAGAATTATGGGCTGTTTAAATCCATTTTTGTTATCATAGAGCCTATCTACACTACTGCTTTAAAATGGTTTAAAACAGTTTATAACAGTTTTGAGAACTGTTGGGGCCTAGGACACACTCCATATACAGTTTTCAAAACATTTTCAAAGTGTTTTATCCTGCTTGTGTAGATAGGCTCATAGTCTTCTCCTGCAAAACTAAAAATGACTGTAGCAAAATATTAAGGTACCTTACTTTTTCCTGCTTTTAAAGCTGAAATCTATGCTTTCATGTTTGCATCCAGGTCACCCTGGTATAAGACTTTCGTGCTTTGGGTACAGGCCTCTAAACTTTGGTAGTCAAGTCTTATTGTTGCCTCAAAAGCCAGAAACTGACAGGCTTTGGCATTATGGGGTTAAGCTTAAATGCCTCCACCCCATTTCTCTATCTCATTTGCAGGTGTTAAATGGGAGGAGGTAAGTTTAGCAGTTTTCAAGAGGTGAAGCAAAATGGAAGAAATTACCTGCAGCAGCCAGAAAAGCTATTCCTGCTGGCTATCTGCAGGTAGCCCCCATTTTATTTTCCTACTATGTAATGACACAGTGCAAATCCCTAATGGATTTTGGGAAAACAAAATGTTGTCCACATGCTCTTGGCCACCAGGAATAGCTCAGGTTGCGGAAACAGCGAGGAAAGGGGAGTGATTTTGCTCCCCCTTTCACCCCAAATCAGCTCCTGCCTATTCTAGCAGCTTTCTCTTTTCTTCCTGGTTAACTGGCTAGGATGGAGTTTTTCTGTAAGAAACATTTTAGAAAACTACACTCATACATATCTGGTTACATTGTGCTTTTGTTGAGATGCTGATTCCTCCTGGTTTGCCACAGCCCTTTGTGTGTAGCTTAGCTTTAATTATAAAGAGCCTATCTACACTACTTCTTTAAGATAGTTTATAACAGTTTTAAACCAGTTAATAGCCATTATTAACCGGTTTAAAACTTTTATAAACCATTTTAAAGCAGTAGTATAGATAGGCTAGTCTCCTGCTCTTGAAAGCCATTTTTACCGTTCTTTGTGGTGACCCTCCCTGTGCCCGCTTCCTCCATTTAGCCTTGTTTTGTGCCTCCTTTGACCTTGTTTCCACCCATGTATCCAATTTGGTTCAGATCTTCTCCTGAAGCTAAAGGTCAGGTTCTGTCTGTGTTCTCGCTGGCCTTCGCTTGTACATATTGAGCTAAAGCTGCCCTGATTCTGATTCTACTGACTTCCAGCTAAACATATTGGGTTGGATCCAGACCAGTCTTTCCACACATCTATTGGGTACAACAATATATGTTCTTAGCCTCTGAGTTGCTAACTTAAAAACAACAACAGTGTGCTTTTACTCTTGTAACATGAAAGCTTCTTTAATCCTGTGTTTCTACATTATCAATTAAACTGAAATTCATCATTAAGGGGAATAACGTTGGTGGCCCTTAGTACTTTGGTTATCTGCCATTACATTCTTTTTTCTCTCCATTTCCAGTTCATAATTTCTCAGTGCAGACTAAAGTACTCATTAGTGGTATCAAAAGCATATGGCTAACACTTTGTACAATAATTGAATCTCATCCCATTTCTGATACATCCATGTGTGGCCCTCATTTGTGTTAATTATGCCTCCTAATTTCGCCAGCATATTCCAGCTGTGTATCAGATTTCATTAACAGCCTGCTACTTTCACTACAAAGCTGTGAATGAAAATCGGTTTTATAGAGCTGATCTTTGATGTATCCACTGCATCTCAGTTTGAAAACTGCAAAAATGTATTTCTCTGCTGCCCTTTGTGTATTGTTTTAACCAGTTTCTTATCTATCCATCTACAATGCTATCTTACAGTCCATGATTTCCAATTTAAGTAGTAATCTCCCATATGGCGCAGTATCAGATGCTTTGTTGAAATCCAAACAGACCAAACTGACTGCATTTCCCTTGTCCAGAAAACCAATTATCTTTTCTGGATTAGTTTGACATATTCTGCCTTCCAAGGACCTATGCTATGTTCCTTCTTGTTTGACCCTTTCTCCTGTCTTGTATCATTCTTTCCTCCAATATTTCCTTTGAGAGATAAAGTTGCATTGATGTAAAAAAGTAAAACAAAGCGAAAACACACAGTTAACATAGCACGCTGGCACCTTGATATGAAATATATAGACCTTGTTCAGACGACATACTAAGCCACAGTGGTTAAGCATTTTGAACTAAACATTATGGCTTAGCATGTTGTGTGAACCATTCCTAACCATGGTGGTTATATAGCCACAGTTTAAACCCACTCTCACTAATCATTTACTGCAAAAGGGTTAGTGGCCTAACCATGGCTTAGCGTGTTGTCTGAATAGGCCCAAACGTGGAAAGGAGCCCAGTTGCTTTGAATGGAAAGATGGCATATTTAATAGATGATTAGGAAAGCAACCATAGACCACAGCTGTAGTATCTGAAGCTTGCCTGGTCAACACTTGCAGCCGAATGAGGTGGCAGAATGGACAGCACCAACTCAGGCTGCAGGTGGGGAATCATTATTTATGAATGTTTCTCTTATGTTAAGAACTCCTTGAAAATAGATAAACAATTCAGAAGGCAAAAGGCTGGGGAAAGAAATCTTCATCCTGAAGGGCTAATTTTTTATTATTTTGTTACATGGTTGGGCATTCAGCCATGGTATTCCCTCAGGATTCTGCTACTTTAATCAGTCTTCATTTACTAAATACATAGCTCAGGCATGAATCTGAATACATTTACTAAATACATAGCTCAGGCCCAAACTAGGAGGCAACATTTTTAATTCACATGCCTGTTTCATTCACATACAAAGTGGGGAGTGAAGGGTTGAGGTTTTCCACCAAAAGGAGTACATGGGTGAGAGAAGCTGAACACTTCTCCCCTCCTGCACCTTTCATCTCTGTTGCTTCTGGGCCCTTCTCTCTTCTCCAATATGAAAAGTGAGCTGGGCTAATGTGAAAAGTGCTTGAAGTGATGGAACACACAGAGTTAAAGCCAGGGAGGAGAAAGGACAGTTCAGGTTCCCTCTCCTGTATGCCCCTTTTAGTGTAAGAAGTCCCCCCCAAAACACACAACTTGCTTTATATGTGAATGAGGCAGACATGTCAATGAACATGCAGCTGACCGCACATAATAAAGCTTGTAACTCTAGACAAATATCTTGAATGATAAGTTATTTGAACCTCAAAAGTCAAAGACAGTGGGGAAAGATCAGCCATCTTCATGTGTCTTCCTGACACTTCTAACACTAGTCCATCCTAGTCATATTTTTTCAGCAAGGCAAAGTACAAGAGTCTATGTTAAAAACTACTCATGTCATGGTTATCTAGACATCTTAGAAATGCTGTGGCATCTCCAAAACGACCAGTTTTATGAGCAACAGCTGGAGCATTTAGAGGGTGCCAATAATTACATTATAAAGTACATAGTGAAACACGCCGTATCTGTTTGGAAATCATGTACTTAATTTCAGAGTGTTCATTTTGACTGACTTTATTGGGGCTTACCCTCTTTCTGACTTCCCAAAGGAGATAATGGGACCATTAATTATATCGTAAGCTATGTGACTGAAACTGGTATCAATTGATAGAGGTCACCGACCTTCCTGCATCTTAAAATATCTCACCTGACTATTTTACATAGGGACAGTCCAAATCAGACCACTTAAAATGGTCTCTACAGAATTAAGTAATGCATGGTTGGCATTCAGATGGCAGCTCCAAAAATGTATGGGTACTTCTGCTTTTTCAACATACAGTAGATAGGAGCCTGCATATTCACCAGCAGCTACCAGAGGAAGAGCCATGGAACTTCCAGCAACATTGCTAAGGGGTGATGTCATTAACAGGTGCCAGCAGGAGACACACCACATCATTTTCTCAAGTTCTTCTATATGCTGTAGCAAAGCCATCACAACATCTCTAACTTGCTGTTTTTATGAAAAGGTATTTGATATTCTTAATCATCTTGGACACTGTTTTGAAGAAGTAGTGACTGGATTAACATATGCATCTCTTGATGAGCAGCACCTACCCCAGAAGGAATTAAATTATCACTGCAATTTGTAATGCGAGTTGCCTCGAATAATTATGATGCATACATTGACAGTATAGACTTTCCATGATACTGTTCGCATCTGCTTTCAAAATGTTGTATGGGAACCCTTAGAAGAGGAAATGGTTGAGATACTGCCAAAGACTCAATAGCAAAAAAGAAGATGTCTTAAAACTTCTACTTTGAAACTAGAACCATATAAGGAGGAAACCAAGAGTATCAAACTGTCGATTTGTACCCCTTGATGATTGCAGAGGATCTGTGATTCCAGATACTTATGAAGATGTTATTGAACTGAATTGTTTATTATGGTCACAGACCAATACAGAATTTCGTGCAAAGAAAGATACAAATTGGAGGAATTAAATAAAACCAGCAAATTTTAAATTGGGGTCAACATATTCCCTTGTTTGCATTGAAACAAGGGAACATAGAATGAATCATCCTTCAGAGAGAACATCTAATCTCTTCAGAAGATCATCCTGGAAGAATTCTTAATAAGGGGGAAATCAGCTTCTCTCTGCAGTCTTTATACAGATTACAGTACAGTATATGAAAAACAGACTATAGTACCCATTCCATATGGACACAGACGTTGGTTAATTGGGATCTTATTGAATTATCACATTGAAATGAGAGAGCATGATTTCTTTTGCTTGATACTGTGTGAATGATATTACTAGCATTTAAAATAGAGGGAATTCCAATGTGGGTAGATTGGAATTCCAAAGATTTGGTGAATCAACTTTCCCAACAGAAAATCACACCTCCCCCACAGATCAACCAGTTCCCAACATTGCTACAGGTTGTAGCAGCAACCATGAAAAGACCCCTCAAAATAGCTGAAAAGTGCCAGCAGAAGCACATAATTGTGCATATGATTTGACCATTACAAAATGTGCACAAACAGATGAAACGCCTAAATTTATTCAGTTATTTATGATGCTTGGTGAATTTCACATCTGCCTAACACATTTCAAGGCAATTGGAAAGTTTATTGCGGAATCTGGAGGCACCCACATCCTGGAATAACCAGCAACTGCTCATAAGACCCACAGGCTTGGAGATGCCACAACTTTTATAAGACGTCTAGGTACTCAAACCTTTGTACCATATGATGTAAGTATTTTGTCACATGTTCTGGGGCTATAAGCAAGACTGATGCTCACAATTCCCTGGGATTCAGGCAGGGTGTCACCATAGATTTACTTAGAAATATTGCTGTACCTCTACTTAACCATACACATTGCCAGGGCTATTATCACAAGCCTTTTGCAGTTCAGGAGAAAATGGCATTGGGTGCCATACACACCACCTCCTATGCAGATAGAGAAACAATGGCTTCAAGGGAACTGTTTAGTGTATTGGGGCTCAAACCCCACCTCTGCCTCATACTCAGTCTATTGGGCAGGTTACTTGTCCTTTGCTGTGCCTCTCATTGCAACCATTTTGTGATGGTGCCCAGAACAGTCCCTCAAATTACCAGATCTCCTACAGCCTCAACAGGTTGCCTATATCTGTAGTAAGGTGTGTAGAAGGTACTGCACAAAGGACCTTTATGCTCTTGGCTTAGAGTCAAATATGTCTTGATGTTGTCATGGACTACATTTGTGACATCAGAAACTATTCAAGCAATTACCGTTGTTCCTCAGCCAGCTCATTTTTAATTTTGAAGTCCTCTTGATGGAGGGGCTTCAGAGAAAAATAACCCTAAATAAATGTATATGTGGATTGTGTCATGAAACTTTCTGAGAGGAGAGGTTCCCTTTCTACAAGTTGATAACTTGGCTGGCAAGTTACAATGAAGTCTGAAAAGGTCGGAGTTTGCCACTGTAGAGGAAGGAGGCAGCAAAACCAGAGCCTTTGACTTTGTCCCTGCTGTGATGTTCTGCACCAGCACTGCCTTGCATGCATTGGGGTGAGCAACCTTTTGGGGGGACAAAATGGCCCTCTGAAAGTGTCTTGGGGGGCTGGTGGTGAGTAGAGAACTATGATGGGGCAAGATACAAACATCTAGGATTAGGATAGCAGGGAATGGCAAAAGAGGCTTTAAACTCTCCCCTCTAACAGTCCTAATCAAGATTTCTGTTTCCAGCTATTAATAATGTAGCTAGGAAATAGGGGTTGTACCTGCAGGCACTGCTGGCAGCGGGTGAGGCTTTAATCTAAACCCCCAGCAAACCTGATTAAGATAGCTGTTTCCCATTCTTCTCCCCTTCCCTTCGCTGTTTCTGGAGCACAGGATTGTGGTGGGGAGGGAAGGGGAAAGCCTCCCCCCACAGCAGTCTGAGCAACAAGAATTGGGGCAGGTGAGCTGAAAGCCTCTATTAGCAGTGGGGAACAAACAATCTTGGTTAGGATCACAGGGGAGAGGGGGAGGAAGGAGACTTTAACACCCACACCCACCCACCCACCACTGTGATTCTGATGAAGACTGCAGGTTCCCCCTTCTAAGAGCAGCAGGGAAACATCATTCTGTTTTCCATCTGTTGATCAGCTGGGCTGTTGTGGGTGGGGCTCTTTGGGCTACACAGAGGATGGCCATGTCAGGATCAGGCCCAGTCCCCATGGTGTATCCGGAATTGGACTCAGAGCCTAAAGAAGAAGAAGTAGACCAGTCGAGACAGGAAGCAGGAGAGGAAATTCTCCAAGACCCTCCAGGAGTCAAGGAGGAATCTTCAGACTCTGAAACTGGGCCTGATCCTGATATAGGTTGACCACATGTGTTGTAAAGGGAAGCCTCCTATATGCCCATAGGCTCTCTCCATGATCCAAATCGCAGGGAAAGCCTATAATTATAGAACTAGAGAATTTCATTTTTGTTCGCAGAACATGCATCCGTACGCTGTTCGAAGCCTCAAGTGCGAGCGCATGTCTGCTGAAAATATTCACAAATTGTAGAACACATCCTTGGGTTGGTTTTGTTTGTGATTCCCAGTTCGATTTGCACAAATTTCTAATTTGCGCCAATTTCCTCTGCAGACTGAATCAGCTCTGCTTTAGCCTGTGGGGGAAATTGCACAAATCCAGTCACTGCTTGATTTGTGCAAGTTTTCCATTCATGCAGAGTGAGCAGTAATTGCAAAGGCGAATGGGAATCGGACACGAGGTGACTGGCAAGACGATGTTCAGAGAATCCTGGCGATCTTGAACATCATTCTTTCGCCTATCCCTATATATATGTAACAGGATCTGCTTTACCTATAACATAGATGCATGGAATGGGATACCTCAAAAGGTCGTACATTATTCCCATATCCCTATATGATTGCTTGGTCAGGTGGTCCAGGCATTGGTTACCTCAAGATTAGATGTGCTTTATGTGGGACAACCCTAGGGCCTGGTTGGGAATGCAGCTGGTGCAGAATGCAGTCAGGCTGCCAATAAGCTATTGGGCCAAGTTTTAGGGTGCTTCTACAAGAGCGATTTAAAGCTCTTTCAAGGCTCATTAATTTTTTTGCCTCCATATGAATGGAGTGCAAATCGGGGGTTGAGGCACATTTTCTCTCCAATTATGCGCATCTTCGCATGTGCGTTAAATAGCAAGTTTTAATTTGCCATGGCCATTAAAGCGCATTATGACCATGTAAACATGTGATTCTCCGCATTTCAACCACTTTAAAGTGCGTTTCCTACTGCCGGTTATGCGCTTCACCACCTGTCGTTTATAGGAATTAGGTGTAAAAGCGATCGTGAGAAGATGCGCATTGGAGAAAATGGGAACAGAGACTACAAGTATATCTCACAGTTACAAAAGCTCAGGAAGAGTCAGAGGACTATAAAATTGCTGTAATGCTGCATTGTATAGGAGAAAAGGCTTTGGAAATTTATAACAACATTCCCAATATCTATGCAGAACCTGAAAAAAAGACATTAGAAGAAGCTCTTATTGCATTTAAAAACTATTGTGAGCCCAGGAGGAATCATGTTTTTGAACGCTATCAGTTTTGGCAACTCCCTTATAATGAGGAAGCAGGCATAGACTGTTTTGTTACTACTCTTAGAGAAAAATCTCAGCATTGCGAATTTGGGGCCTCTACAGATTTAATGCTTAGAAATAAAATCGTGTTCAGCATTTTAGATAGCAAGCTCAAAGAAAAGCTTCTAGAAAATCCAAAATTAACTTTAGAGCAAGCTATCACTATCTGCAGAGCAAAGGCCCTCGTTAGGGCCCAGGCAACAGCAATGACTACAGAAACAAGTATCTTAGCTATTCAACATAAGAGGTGAACTTCTATTGGCTATCAAGAAAGCAGAAGGGCTCCAAGGCAGTCCCTTGCAGCAGATAAGTCAGCAGCTGCAAGGGGCAATTCCTGCAGTAGATGTGGGTATGTTCACAGGCCCAGGCAATGTCCAGCTTTTGGAGAGATCTGCAATAAGTGTGGAGGAAGGAATCATTTTGCTAAAGTGTACAGGACACAACCCCAAACCTCCTGCTCTACTAAAGATATGAATGCCCTATTTCTGGGAATGCTGACTAAGTGCCATCAAACTGGGATCTTGGAAAGGCCAGATGCCTGGTACAGTGAAATAGTTGTGGCAGGACTTCCAGTCTTTTTCAAGTTAGACACCGGAGCAGATGCCAATACAATTCCTAAAGACATTGCAGAACGCTTGCAAGGCAAGGTGCACACAGCAGAGACAAATGTGATGCTAGTTGCCTTTGGAGGAGCAAAGGTTAAACCGAGAAGTGGTATTGTGGCTCCTTGTAAAAATGGTGTCAAGATTCAAAATCTGACCTTTTACTGGAGATCCACCACTTCTTGGCCGGTCAGCTTGTGTGGGCCTTGATTTGATCAGACATATGCACGTAGCAGTGGTGTATTCAGCAATAAAGACAGATGAGCTCCTTGAACAATATTCGGACGTTTTTGAAGGCCTGGGTTGTTTCTCAGGTATGCATCACATTTATGTTGATACTACAGTAGCACCCATGGTGCATGGATGTAGAAAAATTCCATATGCAGTCATATCCCCCCTAAAAACAACTTTGGAAGATCTAGAGTCAAAGGGAGTCATCACCAGGGTAACTAACCCAACAGCATGGGTCAACAGCTTGGTGACAATGCAAAAAAAGAATGGCTCACTTAGAGTGTGCCTTGATCCGAGGGATCTTAATAAGGCAGTTAAGCGGCAGCATTTTTCAATCCCAATGGTTGAGGATGTGCAGAGAAATCTTGCTAGCAAAAAGTTGTTTACCATCTTAGATGAGAAAGATGGCTACTGGCAAGTGGCTTTGGATAAGGAGTCTGCGGAACGGTGTACGTTTAACACCCCATGGGGGAGGTACCACTTTAATAGACTGCCTTTTGGCATCAAATCAGCAAGTGAGGTCTTCCAACAGAAGAATTATAAGTGTTTTGGGGATATTTTTTGGAATCCACATACTTGCCGATGACATGATTATTGCAGCATTAAGCAAAGAGGAGCATGATGAAATACTTAAACAGGTTCTTGATAGAGCGCGGAAAATGGGTGTTAAGTTTAATAAGGACAAAATCCAATTGCTAGTGGACACGGTTAAGAATATGGGCCATATCTTCTCCAAGGATGGCGTAAGGCCAGACGACAGCAAAGTGGAAGCAATTACTCAATTGCCTGCACCTGAGGACAAGAAGGGGCTTCAAAGGATTCTGAGGATTATTCAATACTTGGCCCAATATATACCTAATGAGTCCAGTTTAACAGCCCCCCTGAGAACTCTGTTGCAAAATGATGTTATATGGCAATGGGGACCTGAGCAGCAGGCAATTTTTGAAGGATTGAAACAGGCCGTCACAAATGCACCAGGTTTGCAGTATTTTGACCCCAAGGAGCAACTATGGGTCCAAGCTGATGCCTCCAAGGATGGTTTGGGGGCATGCTTAGTTCAGAAAAACAGACCAATTGCATATGCATCCCGAGCTCTATCTAAAGCAGAGCAAAACTATGCGCAAATAGAAAAGGAGCTATTGGCTATCGTTTTTGCAATGACAAAATTTCATCAGTATGTGTTTGGAGTCCAAGTAAAAGTCCAGTCAGATCATAAGCCATTGGAGGCAATTTTTGCTAGGCCGTTGGGGAAGGCCCCAGCAAGATTGCGACGGATGTTATTACAACTGCAGAAATATGATATTCAGATTCAATATACGAGGGGCAAGGACATGTTTATAGCTGATACACTTTCCAGAGCAACTACAAATACTTGGACTGCAGACATGGAATTTCTGACAGAAGATAGAGTGGTTTACAGCATGTCCAGGACAGACCCGTTCAGTGACCATATGCTTAAATTATTACAAAAACACACGTCAACTGACATGAGTATACAGGGGTTGAAGGCCTTACATCTTAAAGGTTGGCCTAAGAGACATGAACAGATTACGCCTGAACTCCAGCCATATTGGCCTCTTCGAGATTGCATTCGAATTGAAAATGACTTGTTGTTGATGGGTCACAAAGTTATTATCACACAGGGTGCTAGAGAAGACATGCTGAGGCTGTAGCATTTACCACACCAATACACTGATGTATTGGCCATATATGAATAGAGATATAGAACAGTTGGTCAACAACTGTCAGCCATGTCAGGAGCATCAGCCAGCAAATCAGAGAGAGCCAATGATCTCGCATGAGATTCCAGACCTGCCATGGCTAAAGGTAGCAGCTGACATTTTTGAGTTGCAAGGTCGATCTTACTTGATAGTTGTGGACTATTTCTCTAAGTTTCCTGAAGTTCTCCACTTAACGGACAAAACAGCTGTGACTGTTGTGGCCAGATTGAAGGCAATATTTGCACGTCATGGCATACCTAAAGAGATTATTTGTGACCATGTACCATTTGCAAGTAGGGGTATGAGGTAATTTGCAACTGAGTGGGGGATCACCGTGACACACTCAAGCCCAGCTTATCCCCAGTCTAATGGTCAAGCAGAACGCACTATTCAAACCATTAAGCATATGTTATTGAAGGCTTTACAAGATGGTGCTGATCCTTATCTAGCTCTGCTGAATCTACGTAATACTCCGGTCACAGGGTTGGATTTTGCTCCAGCCCAGTTGCTCATGGGACGCCTGCTGAGAAGTACATTACCAGCTACGACATCAGCCTTGAGGCCCAAGGTGCCACAAAGGGTGCATCCTAGACTACAAGATCGGCAGAAGCAGCAAAATGTATATTATGATAAGCATGTGGCACCTCTTCCTCCTTTGCAAGTAGGTGACAGGATTAGGTTGAAAACAGCTTCAGGTTGGATGCCAGCAGAAGTAGCTCAGAAAAGAAAAGAGCCACGTTCATATGTTGTTGAGACTCCACAAGGTCGAGCCTATAGAAGGAATCGGGGGCACCTCAGGAGGGACTGTTCTTCTCCTTTGGATGTAATGGACATGGACCCAGAGGCTGCACTGGAGCTGGTGTCTCCTGAGGAGTTGGTCTTGCCAAGGGAAGAAGAGTCAGTCGTGCCAAAGGAAGAAGAGTCAGTTGTGCCAGAAGAAGAATTTCAAGGAGAGCCGGAGCCTTCTTTGGAGATGGACAGACATGAAGATAGGATTGGACGGGAAGTAAGACGGACACGGTGTGGGCGGGAAGTAAGATTACCAGCAAGGTTTAAAGACTATGTTATGAACTGGTAAAGTATGACTATAATTGAAAGTTAAGGGTGTGAAAGATACCGCTCACAAGGAGAAAGGGGGATGTGATATGTGTGCATGTACCTTTAAGAGAGTGCAGCTATCAGTCCTCAAGAGGTCTGCAGCTGTTAGCTGGAGGCTGAGTGAAAGCCAGGGTGGGACTGCTGGTCTTGGCTTTTTTCCTGAGTGCAAGCTCCAGAGCTAGCTGTTGGTATTGCTGTATACAAGTACTTTAATAATAAAGGAGATTACAAAACAAGGAACTTTGGAGACTTTGCTTGGCAGCCAAGGCTTGGGCGAGCTGCAAGTTGAGCAGGTAAGCTCACCCCTGCATTATCCACGCTGGAAGGATATGACAGTACCTAATATCTAAAATATGTTATCTTACTCCAGATTTAATACATTTCAATTTCTTAACCCAGGATTCTGTCAGAAAATGTCCTCTGGAATAGAAAGATTTGGAATTATACCCTTGTTACCCTGGAATTTAGGTTTCTCTATTTCATTGTGTCTAAAGGCACACTGGGGATCACATGGCCTAAAAGGACCTTAGATGTATAAAGAATAATCGCTGTGCTTGGTGATCCATGCAACAAACTATGGCTGAGGCCCTTTGGAATTCCCCAGTGTTTGAGAGAATGGGCCTGTTTATCTCTAGGTCTGCAGGAGAGAAAAGAAAAGCACTTAAGGCCCTATGTTTGTGCTCCCCAGAGAACAAAGCATACAAAAGCCAACAATCTGTTACAGTTTTGGGAAAGGAAAAGTAGAAAGGAATGCTAAGAACATAAGAAGAGCCATGCTGGATCAGACCAAGGTTCCAGCTAGCCCAGCACTCTGGTCACTCAGTGGTCAACCAGTTGCCCATGGGAAACCCACAAATTGGACATCCAATCAAGATTTTTCTGTTTTTTCTTCCCCAAATATTTGTCCGTAAATGTTAAGAGCTGAAATGGCTTCCCCCAAGTTTTTTATATTTTAAATTTCAGGGTGGGCCTCTTCAGACAACAAAATACACTAAGAGCCTATCTACACTACTGTTTTAAAATGGTTTAAAATGGTTTATAACAGTTTTGAGAACTGTTGGGGCCCAGGACACACTCCATATACGGTTTTCAAACCGTTTTCAAAGTGTTTTATTCAGCCTGTGTAGATAGGCTGTCTAACAACAAACTAACAAAAAAGAAGTCGGATATGGACCATTAAAATATTGTCTGATTTAGGATACTAAGAACCCTTATGGGCGCAAACTACCTCATGTCAAATGTTGGTTGCTTCCGAACCTAGATCAACTTGTTAGATTTGACTTTCTATCCGTAAAAGTCACAATTGCATGCTGCAGGCATAACTTCATAATCAAATTTGTCATGGCACTTCGTTATCTTAAAGGCTTAAGGAGGAAAGTTGATTTATTGTTATGAAGCAGCTGCGTATATTTAGCATGGTTTCTAGTTAATAAGTTAGACATGCTTAAGTCTTTTTTTTAAAAAAAAATAATATGAGTAGGAGACATAGAACTGCATGAATTCGGAGTATGCAGCACGCGTGGAGACAACAAAATGGCCCGGAGCTCTCTTAAAATAGCCGGAAGCACCGGAAGCGAAATGTGATGTAATGTTCATTCCCTGGGCAGTCACAGAAACTGACAAGAGACATCCTTTCTGATCTTGCTGTCTTCTTCCTCTCCTAAGCACTGGTGGCCCTTGTTCATAACATAGTCAGGATTTCGTCCTGCTGCTGGTGACTCAACCAACTTAACATGCCTTTCATTCAAAACTATTTCAATGGGAAACACTAAACATCATTACTTCAATTCACTGGATTTGAATTTCTGGATTGAGTGCTGTATGTGCAGTTCATTTTGCTTGATTTGCTCATCCCACTGCTCACATGCCAATAAATAAGTGTCGCCAGCTGGATTGTACAGGTGCAGCCCTATGAATGAATGCTGTAATTTGAAGGAGACAGGTATAAAAGCAGCAGGATGTCACTTGTGGAGACAATTTAGTGTATATAAAAGGGGAGTGACTTGCAGAAATACCTTATTTTTAGAAAACATGAACCTTGTCCCTTGGCTAATTGCTTTTCATCACTTATATGCTACATCTGCTGCAAGGATTTGAAACCATGCGCCCCCCCCCCCCCCCAGCCTAGCCTTATGGGCTGTTGCTTGTCTCAAAAGGCTTCCTAGCAGACCCGTTCTTCCTTCGCACAATCAGCTATTCATCTTATCCATTTTATTTAATTTTACTAGCATTATATATTTTGAAAGATTCTGAGTAATGTCCAATATTTCAAATTCCTTCCCACCTTTTAACACTTACGTTACAGTATGACTTTTTCTGTAGTAGGATATACAGCAGATATATTTTATTATTTTTATTTATGACATTTCTATACTGCCCAATAATCAAAGCTCCCTAGACATCTTACAAAACACAACATGAACACATCAGCAGTGTTCATTTAAAAAAATCAGCTATTTTTTCCCCTTAGGAATCGTGGAGTTTTAGGAAAGATACAACTTATAGATAATTTTGGGATATTTGGATGTTCAAAAGAAGGGGACATTTCAGAAGCACAAGCCACTTCTGAGACCATTTCTAGTGTTTACATCTGTTTTTGTTTAACCTCAGCTTGTTCTGTTGCCCAAACCCAAATGAACTGAGGTTAATCTTAATTACGGTTAATGGAAACAAGCCAATTCCAAGCCATAGTTTAAGAAGCTGGAATGCTTTTACTAAATACTAAATAAGAACAACCACAGTTTAGAGTTTGGATGATACTCTAAACTATGGTTAATCTGAAACAGAAGAAGCTCCTAATGTTCTCCTCACCAGAGAAGGATTAGGAAGCTGGGAACACACAGTTCCAAGGTGAAGCTAAGCTTGTTATTGTCATACTAAGCCATGGTTTTGCACAGTGGTGGGGAACCTGTGGTCCGTGGGCCACATCTAGCCCAGCAGGACTCTGCATCTGGCCCATCAAAACCCCTGCCTGAAGTCCCACCCTCTGGAAAAGGGTGAGGGGAGAGGGAAGTTGGCACCGTTGGGACCTGCCGGCTCAAGGCAAGGGTTGCATCTAAGAGCAGTGGTTCCTGAAGACTTCCCTTGCCCTCCTCACCTCCTTGAAGTAGCTGCTTCATAAGTAGCAGTTCCCCTTTCTCAGGGCATAAGAGGAAAGGCAACTACATGGCAATCCAGGAAGAGAGCAATCTCTTCCTGGGTTGCTAGTTCACTGTGTTTCACAAACGGGAAACAGCTAGGCAGTGGGGTTGGGGAGATCCCGGGTTTCAACTTAGGGTGACCATATGGTATCATTTGTATGCATGCAGCACCTGGTGAAATTTCCTCTTCATCGCAACAGTTAAAGCTGCAGGAGCTGTACCCTCTTTTTTTATCTGGTCACTCTAGTATAGACCAGATTCAAAAGAAGGCAGGCTTCGTGAAGCTTTAACTGTTGCGATGAAGAGGGAATTTCACAGGTGCTTCATGCATACAAATGACACCTGATGAAATTCCCTTTTCTGTATAACTGTTAAAAATACAGGATCCCTGTCCTTTTTCCATATGGTCACCCTATTTCAACCACCCCTTCCTATAATCTCCCTACTCCTGCTCTGTCCATTTTATTGGTATGGGGCGGGGTGTCAGGGTTGTGTGTATGAATGATGTGCATGTGAATGAGATGTCCGTTTGTGAGCGAGTGAGTGTAGGTTGGTCACATCTACACTTTGTTTTTCTCCCTCTCAGTTTGGGTTCTGGCCCCGCCATAGCTGGCATGTGGTCCCTTACAGGATGCCACTGAGGCAATGTGATCCTGAGGCCCAAATAGATTATCCACCCCTGGTTTAGCATTGCATCCAAACATAGCCATTGTGCTGAGGTAACTCTCAAGCACACAGATCACACAGCAATTGTGACCACCATCTATCTTATAAAGGCTGAAACGGAGAGTCCAATCCCGCAGCAACAAATTATTTATTTGTTTTGTTTTATTTATTTCTAAAATTTATAAATCGCCCTTCATCCACGAGGGATCTGAGGGCAGTGTGCACAACGTTAAAAACAAAGAACGTAATCTCTTTCTCTTTTGAACACTCAGACCTAAATCAGCCACTTGAAATTCCACCTTAAGCAAACATACATATTATTCGATATATTAGAATAACACAGTATATGACCTTCCCAGTAATGTCAAGCAATAAAGAGGATAAATATAACTATATATCATGCAAGAAGTGCCTGCAGAATCAGATTAGTTTCATAATGCTAGCAAAACCTATTCATTTATTTATGTATTTGAAGGCAGGCATATCTAGCTCATCATTATTGTGTACTAGAAATTTGCTTTCCTGTTTTCCTTTAATTTCAGGTCTTTAATGTTTCATCAATTGAAGCATATAATATTATTAGTTCATTAGCTGACAGTACTCCATACTCCAGATCCTTAGGCTGTTTCATTCCTGAAGTCAATGGAGCTTGGGTTACTTATATGCAGTTGAGGATCTATTCTTTACAAATGCTGGAATGCATGATTTGAAATTATGAGTGGGGGTTTTAAATGTTTGTTTTACAATACTGTTGTCAGAAGGCCTTTTTTTGCTAAAGAATATATAAACACATTGGACTCACATACAATTTCCAAAGCAATATTTGGTAGGCATATATAGGTTGTTGTTATTATTGTTGTTGTTGTACAAAGGCCAATACAATGACAGTGGATTTTACATATTACTTCCAATAGTAAACCTTTGTTATTGCTAGCACAAAATGCTTAAAAATTGCAGCAATAATGTATTCAATACTGAGCAAAGCTGTGCAGTGAGAATATAAATTAACATTGAAAGACATGGATTTTGTATATTAAAATGTGTAAGTGGGAATTTTCTTTCCTCCGGTATACCCCGATGTGCTGCTGGGGAGTACGACTTCTATGTCATATACTAAATGGGAGAGTGCATTTAATTTCTTTCATAATCGTAGTCAGGGTAGATTTTCAGCTTCACGCCTTAATTTGCTCTGCAATTCATGTTCTTTACAGTATATAGAATTGCATTTCCCATTTGTTCCGTGGCCATCTTTCTCTCACTCTCTCTGCTTATCGTTTTATTTTGCCATTCATGTTTAGCAGAAATAACAGCTAATATAAAGCAGGTATTAAACATTTGGAGGGCTTAATTTTTTAAAAAAACAACAACTTCCAACTTTGACAACAGGACAAATGTCTATACAATTTATTTTCAAGGGTGAAGAAGGAGCTAAAGGAGAAAATGGTATACCTGGTTTTCCTGGAGCGAAGGTAAAATTCCCGCCTGTGACCTCATGAGTTGCAGTGATAACACATAATTGGTGTTCTTGAACTGTAAAATTCAGTGAAGGAAGCTTGCTAAGGGGCAAGACATAAACTATTGACATCCTAGAGGCGTGTGCACACACACACACACACATATTAACCAATGCTGATGCTTGTGTCCATTTTTTTAATGAAAGCAATTTTAAAAGATGTCAACATTTATTTAACGTTAATCTATTTATGTTTAGAAAGAGATAGCTGTTTGGACAAAAAATGCTCCCCTTCATCTCCATCTCACAGCATGGCTGCCTCTATCAATGGGAAAGATTATTGCTTAGTTTTGAACAGTGCAGTTATTGACTTCCTTACATGGCTCAACCTAAGAAGGTTATGAAAACAAGCATTCCATGGTGCATAACCTTTGAGGAATTTAAAACAAATACTTTTCAATGTAATTCTGGAAATCTCACACCTTTAGTTTGCTTAATTGACGAAATCGTTGACTATGTATGCAGCAGTAAAGCTCTAATTGTTACTTATAAGGTAACTTGTGTACTGGCAGCAAATAGTATTAGAACTTATTTTAAAACTAGTGCAAAGCCCATGTTACCATGGGCACTAGTAGTCCTGCTCCTTTTCTGATTTTTTTGCCCCTCAGTCCCTTACCATAGAGTGGCTCATAAATAATGCCAACATGGCTCATGTATAGTAAATCCCCCTCTGAAATTTGCACACAGCGTATTTTTGTATTACGTTTATTTATTTATTTATTTCAGCTTCTTTTCATCCTGTTTTTTTAAAAATGCACAAAGTAGTTCCCAAAAATCAAAATCACAGGTATAAAAACTAAAACCCTAAGAACAATAACGTAACAATGAAACAACAGTCCATAAAATTAATTAGCACAATTAAAACAGAACAGCAATTAGAACACCAGTAAAAGTTCAATGTCTATTGGGTAAAAACCCAATATTTTCAAAGCCCACCTACCTCTCCGTACCTCCTCTCCAAGCCTCTAGTAGCTTCCAGGACAGGTGGCAGGGGAGCTCGGGGAGGAGAAGAGACTTAAGGAGGGCGGGATGAGGGGCCTGCAGAGAATTCCCAAGCATCTGTGGACTGGAGCTGTATCACAAGCTGTATTAGGCCTGCAGACCAGAGATTCCTCATCCGTACTATAACCCATTTCCCGCCACATGTGTCTGAGACTTCCAAGAAAGTAACTGTCTTTGAAAAACATTGCCTTGCCTGGAAGCCCTGAACTGACATTTACATATAATCATTGAAATGCTATGGTAAAGCCAAGTTGTTGGTGATAGGAAGAGGCTACATATACTGCAAAGATTACTTAGTAGGTGCAGCTGGCATTTATGTGCTCTGCATTATGTTGCCTGAAGGGAATGGTAGCTAGGAATTACACAGACAGACAGACAAACAGCAGTTCTAGTGGTGGAAGCAATACCCCAGTCCAGCTTCCACACACTGCCTACAGGAGTCATAAGTTGAAAAAATATGGTTTAAAAATGTTGTATAGGCCCTTTGCAATACCCACCCAACTCTTAAAGCTTTGCTTTATAACTTTCTGCTGCATTTTTGATTTAGCATCAAGCCGAGCGGGATACCAGCCATCTAGACAGTCACATGCTTCAGGGCATATAACTGAAACTGGATTGAGCTAGTAAAGCATCTTTGATTCATTCCACACATCCACAGGTAGAACATGAAGTTTCTTCAATGCAAAGGAATTTCACATAAGAGAGGACTTCCTCTTTATCCAAGATAACAGTATCTCTTGGCCATTTCATGCACGTTTTTAAAAATGTTATTTTTAGGAGTAGATGTTTTCCTTGTAAATGTTATATATCTTAAATATGCAAACGTGTTTCATGCAGGCACTCATCAGGATTGACCTCAATTTCTGCTGAGTATACATTTTGTGGCAAACCTGGGTTTCCATAAAATGTGTGAAATGCTTTTATGGTTGTAGGCTTTTACAGATTTTTTTCTTCACCAAATATGACCATTCCTAGCCTTCTAGAAAAACTTCTACGATGTTTAAGTTAAATTACATTTGCCAAGGCCACTTGCTAAACAATATCACCCAAATAACAATTCAAACATTTCTCTTGGTTTTTCATCCATTTCCTTCAAGATTTCATTTTAGAAATAAACATCTGAGTAATCTACCAAATATAATGGCATACAAATAGGAAATATGGCAATACTTCCTAGCAAGTCTGTTTGTATACGATAACTCCCATGGTTAATTTAGAATATACAGCATAGTCATCAAGACTTCCCATGCATACCTTGTCAATTACCAATCCAGAGCCTTGGTGAGGGAAAACATCATGCCAAAAAGCACTGTTCTTACAAGTAAACACTTCAATATGCATTAGCATTCATAAAAGTTAGGGTCTTCCACCGAAGGTATGAATACAAAACTCCTTTGCACTCTGCACTTTTGCCTACAACACCTATTGCGAGAAACCCTACCCTCATACCTTGCTTTTGATCTTAGGAAAAACACCCCCCCTCCCAGATTTTAAAGAGGGCCCACAACCACCCAGCCCACTTTTGGGCACTGCTTATTTAGGAGAATGGAACTAACCAGGTAATATTTGCATTTTCTGTGTCAATTTATACTGCTTTGGGGCTGCCAAGATAATTGGTGCATGAATAAAAGAGCAACATGGCGTCCACAATCCAAACCAGCAGTATATGTTCTGCAACTGTCCTAGGTAGGTATGTTAGCTTCAGTACCTTTCAAATTCTCAAAGACTGTACATTGTATGGCCAAAAAAGTATTTTAGGTATGAGAATTTAAGTACAGGAAGACATGACCATCGCCGTGATGATCAGAAATTCTATTCAACAATGCATGAAACAACAGGAACTAGAAATCAGCTGCGTGACCTAAATATTCTAAGGACACCGTATGGTACATTATGTATCAGTCAAATATGCTTTTACCTCAGTAAATATTCAGATTATTCTAAGCTTTAGCACAACAGTTTGTTTAGGGGGGGAATATGAAATTGTCCTCTCCAGATTAGGATGACGTGAGACAATTAAGAATATTTTTATGAAGACATTACTGTATTTCTTCATAATTCCACATAAAACCATGTACTTATAACACATAAATTTATATTCCACATGAAATCATTATGATCATATAATCATAAACATATGATGTGTTTCAGGGAGAAGATGGCCTGATCGGAGCTCCTGGTGTTCCTGGTGCTTTTGGTGAAAAGGTAGAACCAATCTATATCCATTTAGTGTGATTATGTGTTTGAAGTTTCTTGTTTCTCCCTTCCATTCCCTTGTGCTTTTATATAGTCTGTAGAACAGAGTGTTGTGTTCCTGTGCAGAAAGAAGCCCGAATTCCCATTTAGCTTTTAAACTCACTGGATAGCCTTGTCAAAGTCTCCATCTTTCAGTCAATCAGAGGACTGTCCTGATGATAAAATGACATAACTCCATGTATGTCATCCTAAACTCCTCAATGGAAGGGTCAAATATGAGATGTAAATAATAATAATAATAATAATAATAATAATAATAATTTTCCGTCTTTCCCCCAGTACTGGGAAAATCGTGTTGCTTTTATAAGAACTTCTGCTGTTGACCCCCCTTTTTCCTTGAGCTATCAATGAACATTGTTTTGCAGGAAATAGAGCCTGGGTGGCCACCATGAATGCCCCCTTTTAAATGCAAAGGCAATAAAACTCCAGCCTTTCAGCTGTTCTATTGCTAATAATAATAAAAAATCTGCTACTAGAAATGGCATTCAGTGCTTTATGTACTATGAAAGTTGCAACTGGTGATCTTAGCTATTAAGTCAGGCTGTTTCTCTGCTTGGCATTCATGTGACTATTGAGAATACAACAAAACAGAATATATTGCTCAAAGCAGTGGTGAACTATTGAAGATTACCAACGCCCAAAGGTGCTGGTAACAATATGCAACAGGATGTAAGATGGCAAGGTCTGTCCCCATCTCAACTGTATGGGCTCATAAAGAGTTGTTAAGGTTATGAGTCCATATGTATAGTGCAATCCTGTACACGTTTATTCAGATGTAAGCTCCATTAAGTTCATTTGGACTTATTACAAAGTAAGTGTGTATAGAATTGCAGCCTTAGAAGCCCTACTACTATTGTGAGTAGTGATATATATATAATCCTTTCAGAAAAATATGTAAGTAGCATTCCCCCCCCCCCCCGACATAGAAGCTAGGGACGTACTGATTTTGTAAAATCTGTTCTGTCTGCATTTCATGGATTGTCAGGTGATTTTTGTTCTGTCGTCCATTCATTGACAGAATCTGACTTTTTTCCAATTTCTCAAATTTGTGCAAATTTGCATTTGTGGAAATTCACACTTGTGAAAATGCACAAATCCCATCTCCCTCCCCCCCCTCCCCCATGCATTTTCATGCTTTAGGCAATGCGGAAATGTGAATTTTCAGCTTTTTTTATTTTATCTATTTACTTTGACTGAATTTGTGTAAAATTCAGAACGTTTTTTTTAAAAAAAACCCTGGTCTGTAAGGCCATGGAATCCGTGTGACTCAGGAATAGCAAGTCCTCTGTGAAATCTGTGAGTCGGATTCATAGAAATCCAAACTCATTTGATTCCGTTGCAAATTTCTCTAGCTTCCCTAATAAAAGCAAATGCAGGCGAAAATGTAAAGCAATGCTAAGTTGTTTAAAAAGTTCTTTATGCTAACTAATTTCTTATATTTCTCCCAAATTCAGGGTGAACATGGCTTGATGGGTGACAAAGGTGAAGTGGGTGAAAAGGTAAATAATCCTTAATTGGTTTTGTTTGGTGTTGCTAAATGTTGTCCTAGTAATTTCCAACTTTACAAGAGATCCAATCCTCATTAGGTCATATAAAAAACCCATTCTCTGTAGACATAATGATTGAGATTTTAACCACAAGCCCTGTTGGTGTTCAGTCTAAGAATAACAAGGATCTTTCAAAAGTGTGATAATTACTTTTTTGATTGGATTTCTGTGCACTGATCATATTTCATCTTAAGCATAGCCTGGGGGGGAAATACTTGGTATCCTCTGTTACATGGATTGGTGGTAGTAATTTGCTGTATATTTGCAGAAAGAGCTGCTAAGTAGTCTTTTTTTAATCAGTCTGGCTAGTTTTTGGGGTTTGAGGCCTGCTGCCAGACAAGAGGTTTAGTTTTAAAGGGAGAAGCAGGTTTTCCCCCCTCCACCCATTTCTCCATTATTCACTTGTTTTGTGTTGTCCATGTGTGTACGCATGAGTATTGTGTGTTTCAGAAGCCCCCACTCAGAACCTTGATTTTGAGACCATTGCTGTAATTCTATATCCTTCAAGGCACTAAGGTGGCAATTTATGGTCCCTTATATTTCATGTTCACAACAACCCTGGGAGGTAGGTTAGGCAGACATTAGAGTGACTGGCCCAGGTCACCAAGTGAGCTTCAACCCAAGCCTCCCTGCCCCTGGTCCAAAACTCTAACCACTACACCACCCTGGCTTTTTAGAGGTGAGCAATCTATTTAACTACATAAACCAAAATGGTATGAAGGTGAACTATACTTAATGTCTCATCCCATGAAGCACTGCACTGACAAACTGAGTGCACAGACTGTTAGAGCAACATCGTTGTCTGAACTACAGTTATAAGCCAAACCAAGCCATTGCATCACCATGGGCCAATGCTGATGTGCCGAGAACATCTGTAATTTCTAGTTAAGTCACAGGCCCATCACCAGATGAGATCCTTGGTGAGCTCCATGCGGTCCCAACATCAGCTTCAAAAGTGGACTCCACAATGGCACAAATCACAGTGGTCACATGTGAATAGGCCCTACCTGCAGGTGTTAATTTTAGGTCTCCTTGCCATTGCCACTGGTTTACAAGCTTGAAGCCCCATGTATTCCTGCAGGCCAACTGAGTATGCAAACTAGATTTCACTGGGTGACATGCCATCCTATTGTGTTCAGCAGAAATTGTAGGAGAGGAGTCATGCTGGTGTAGGACACAGGACAGACTGGAGTTGACATTTTAAACACATTTAGATGACCCCAAAAGTCCATTGTAAACAGTCACAATGGGACTGAAAGGGCTGGTTGCATTACAGGGGCCTCATCTAAACCAAGCAGGATATTGCACTATGAAAGTGGTATATAAAAGGCAGGAGCCAGACCAAGCAGGATATATCAGTATGAAAGCGGTATATGATATGTGTCAATGGGCCCCAACAGTTGTCAGTGCACTTCAATACTGCTATAAAGCAGTAGTGTGGCTCCTGCCGTTTATATACCACTTTCATACCACTTTCATAGTGCAATATCCTGCTTGGTGTAGATGAGGCCAGGGACAGATCTGCTTCTACTACTTCATATAGGATGTTATCGCAGTCTGGCTTGAGCTGAGATACCTACATGCACCTTTAGGGACAGGAAGTAAGTTATAATGCTTTCCTGGAGTACAATGGAAAAGTAATGTCAAGTGTCCTTTTGCTGATGTTACGTGTTATTGGGGTTGGAATATGAAATATGCGAATGCTTTGAAGCTACTGGTCTGCTGATACCATCGCTGCCACTTCTAGGAACTTCGTTGAAATTGACAGAATCTGTCTTCCCATTCCATACACGGTCGCTTATCGAGACGAGTATGTTACTATAGTTACAAAATGGATTTAGGAAGGTGTCTTTCTTTTGTAACTGACAGAATACGTCTGTCTGCGGCATATTTTTTTGTTTGCTTCTTGCCCATTGGGAAGTCCCAGGTTGCATTTATATTTAGTAATTGATGGATGAGACCTTGTGAGTTTAAATAAAATCCTCTTCTTCTGAAGAATTGGGGTGAGTTATTGGAGAGATGCGTGGGGTTTGTGAGCAGCCTCGCATGTTATTTGCTTGAAGGAAGGCAGCCCAAGTGTGTGTGTGTGTGTCTACTGTCCCTTAGTGAAACTTCTTGCAGGTTGGGCCAGTGCAGTATCCCCAGGCTTAGCCACAGCATGGACTGCTTATATAAAATGTAATCCATTGTGCATCTGGGGGGAAACTGAGCAAAGGTTGTATGAGGGCACCTAAGCAAAGATTTCTGTGTCCCACATGCAGCTTTTGTCTCCAATTATGCCCCAGCGCCACCACCAATGAAGTTGTACTAACGTAAACCACAAAATTCGCTGCCATGAAATTCGCTAAAATTACATTGTGCAAGCGTTGCTTTACGCTTGCGTAACCTCATTAGCACTAGTACTAGGGCAAAACTGGAGACTAACATTTGTTTTCCATCAATAGCAGTTCTTTATGGTCCAACATAATCTGCATTTGTGAGTCCTTGAATTTCCAAAATGCCTTGAGATATCTCAAAAGTGATTCTTTCATAGACCATAGGCAGGTCTGGTGACTGCACCTCTTTAAAATGGCAGTTTTTGCATCTATAGGATATAGTAGACACCAGAATAGAAAGAATGGGATCACAAATGACACAAAAAGCTAAGAGTCAACATTCATTATTTCTAACAATTGTGAGACGGGTAAAAGAGCCTTTTCTGGGAAGTCCGTTAAGCATGATTTTTAAATTATTACCCTTTTAATGATTTTCAGTAGCTCCCAGCAGCTGTGCCAAAGCATCCTTGTGTCTTACAATTCTATTTTATTTGAATGTCAGGTCATAACTCCAGCTGCTACTGTCACTCTGTCTGAACTATTTGTGTTCAGTTTTCCTTCATTCTAAGACTGACTTTGAAAAATGTGCAGTCACTAATACTATTAGTTTTCTGGGTTTGTCCTTGATTCTAAGAAGTATTCTGTGGTTTCCAAAATGTAAGGTTCCTTGAATCCTTAAAAAGAGTTTGCATTCAGTGATCCTTGGCATAAATAGACAATTACAATGATTGGCTCTGTAAAAGAAGCTACTGTAATGGTATTGTCTCTGACAGAGCCAAACATTTTTTAAAAAACAAAAGTGCCTGGAACATGAAAACAGGTTAACCACAAACTTTAAATTCCCTGCCCTGAGGGAATTTGAACATCCAAATTTTGGACTAAATAACTCATTCTCTGAATTTCACCATAGCGTCAATTCACAGCCAGTTGGCCACCAGACGACTATAGGTTAATCTTCTTCTAGCAGTGGCCTGTGGAAAGATTACTTAGGAATGTTAATCTAAAAATTGAAAGGGGAGGTGTTCATAGGGGCATGAAAGTATCCAAAGATTTGAGGGGACACTTACCATTTTGCAGTAGTGTGGTGGCAGAGACGTTTTAACCCTTTTCTCTTGATGATGGCTGCCTCCTTGCAGGCACCGTGTTTTTTCCTAGAATATTCTCGAGGGAGTGCAGTCCACAGTTGTTAAGCCCACACCCCAGAAACATTTTAACCCATACCCCTGTAAAATCACCACACTATTCCCCGTTTTCACAAATTGCAAATAGGATGATAGGCATTTTGCAATACAACTATTGTGCAGTGTTTTCAATTCACTCCTCTGTATCTAGACATGTGGGAATATAATATTCAGTCACTGTTTAATGTTACTTTTTAAAACTCTTTTTGTTACATTAGATAAATGTGCTCTAATGTTGGATAACTTAATTGGCACCAATTAGTAGCATACCTGCTGCAACTTGCTTATAAAAAGTTTGGATGTGATTGAGTTTAATTACTGTTTGAATTTAACATCTGTTGTGAAAACCAAAACAAACAGATGGGGCAAAGTTTGGCCAGCTAGTCTTTTAAACTTCGCTCCATATCTACAGTGGTGGACGTCAAGTAATGTGGAGCCAATGAAATTTGAAGACACTTGAGATGTCTTTGCAAGGTATCAGTGTCCACCCCCACCCCCATTTCTTTTATGGCCTTGGTTTTCTTCAAATAATGTGTACCTGCATGCAGAGAACTCTAATGCCATGGTTTCATCTCATAAGAACATAAAAAGAGCTCTGCTGGATCAGACCAAAGGCCTATTTCAGTTTTCCACAACCTAGTGCCCTTCAGATGTTTTGGAATTCCTCCCATTATCTCCAGCCAGCATGGCCAATGGTCAGGAATACTGGAAGTTGCAGTCAAAAACATCTGGAGGGCAGGTCTATATAGTCCAGCATTCTGTTCCCGCAGTGGCCAACCAGATGCCCATGGGAAGCCCACAAGTAGAACATGAATGCAATAGCACCTTCTTCCCTCTTAACTTACCAAGTAACTAGTATTCAGAAGCACACTGCCTCTGTTTTGGGTTGATATAACTGAGGACAGAAATGTTTATTTTCTTACCTAAGTACACTGACCAAAATAAAAATAAAAATTAATTGACTTCTTATTTAGGGGGTTAAAAAGCTGTTAAATTCCAGGGAGATTGACTGGAAGAGGCTCCTCCCCACTCTTCCCTGCCACCCCACATCTAGCCTTTATTTCGCAGTTAGTCATACAGACAAATCAACCAGGCTGGTCCAAGGCAGGTCATTGCCTGAAGCAGGAACCCACCTCATCTCTGCCCTCTTCCCCTCCTCACCACACATAGCTTACTTTTCCTAGTGCAGACGTGCATGCCTGCCTTGCCAGCATACTGCCCTTAAGCTGTTTCCGCCTTCAAGAGCTGCATCGGACCTGCACGTCTGGCAAAGGATCGCAAGAGAACTTGGAGCTTCCAGGACTTCTTGTGTTTGCCTGACCTCATAGAGGCGCCATGCTGCTCCTGAGGGCGGAAAGACCTTATAGGCAGTGAGCTGGCGAGATGGGTGCACGTGTTGGTGCCAGGAAAAATAAGCCATTTGGCCAGCAGCCAGGTGGGTGGGGCAAGCTGGGTCGAGAGGCGCACAAGTGGGGCAGGCGCATGTGGGGGCGGGAGGCATGCGGGCAAGTGAACAGCCGCTTCTTGGTCCTGCTGGCTGCCTGCATGGCCAGCTATGAAGGCAGCCAACAGGACCAAGAAGTGCCAGACCCTTTGGAGGGGGAGAGCGCAGACATTTGCATAAATGTCAATTTAAGGGGGGGAACGAGAGGAGTTCCTGGCTTTCAAGGGAAAGCCTGCAGCTCGGCTCACAAACGCAAGCCAAGCCAGGGGCTCTGGGGAAATCCAGTGACCCTAAAATGGTCTGGATTTCCCTACAACAACCATCCCTATTGCCTAGTATTGTAGTGTCTGCCTCTTTTCTGTGTCAGCAATGACAACAGTAACCATGAGAATATGTAGAATTGGTGAAGGAGTCATTAGAGCCTAAAATAACAATAGGTGAACATCTACAAAGGAGGAGGAGTTATCAAAATCAACTCAGGGGTATAGAAAGACTCTATGGCTGAATTCGGACAAGACAATAGTCAATGGTGGGGTAATAATCAATTTTACAGTTGTTCATCTAGGGGGTACTCCCCACACAACGTGGTAATAAATAATCAACTGTGGTGTGGATTAGGATCAGCGCTGAGTTGACTATGGCAGCATTCGGATGACACGATAGTCAGTACAACTGACGATTGTTTCCCCCTCTCAGTTGTTTATTGTGTTGTCCGAATTCAGCCTAAGTGTGTTCATAAAGCCTGGGCAAAAGCAGTAGGCTCCATTTTTTTTCTTTGCGGGAGCCACAATGATAGAGTTGTTTTTAGCAAATGCAAATTGTAGATCTGTGCCATCGCTCTCTGTGTCATCTCTCTTTGAAGGAAGAGAATAAGGCCAGCTTCACCATTAGTTTCATATTAGATAGCAGTAAAGCACAATAGTTCTAACATGCGCACATAGATTTATTGGGCCTACTTCACACTTTATCAAGTTGTCATGTTTGCTGCAGCTGCCATAATAATAATAATAATAATAATAACGATTTATTTCTTACCCGCCTCTCCATCTAGATCGAGGCGGGGAACAACAGCATGATAAAATACATAAAACTAATTAAAACATGACAAATATTATTAAAACTGCATTAAAACATCCTAAAACATCATTAAAACATCCTAAAACATCCTAAAAACATTCTAAAAATTACACTGGATATGCCTGCCGGAAGAGAACAGTCTTTATAGCTTTCTTAAATATAAAGTGAAGGGAGATATGCTGCCCAACATGCAGTGGATACACACAGGAGCCGTAACCACTTGTGGCTTTCCACCAAGCGTTCTCTGCATATCATTCAAATGTTTGGAGGTGACCCTGTTCCATCTTTTGGAAGTCTGCAGTACATGGCAATGGGGTTAGGCTAGCACAAGTTAATTCATATTTGTGCTAAAAGATTGTTCTGCACAAGAAAGGACGAAAGAGGATGGGATGGTAAAATATTGTTGTTGACCAAGCGAGAGCAGAATTTTGGAATCTGGCAGAACATACAAATTACTAATTGTATGTGATCAATACATTCCTTGAAAATGAGAGTACAAGTATTAACTTGCAACACTTCATTTTTGTTCTGAGAATGGTAAAAAAGTTAAGTTCTTATCGGAGTGAAGGAATTGATTTCAATTTGCAGCAGCAAATATCCAGGTTCAAATAGTCTACTGAGGGGAGAAAATCCAACCTATATAAAATCAATGAGGTATTTCTAGCAAAAGAACCTGGCCTCTAGTGTGTCTGTTTTAAAGTGGACTATTGATTTTTCAGTGTTTAATAATGGTATATGTAATATCATGAGAAAATAAAAATTGAAACAAAGTGCATGAGGAAAAACAGCATTAACTCCTTTGCTCTCAGGAAGCTCTAGACGTCTATGACGGTATGTTCTGTGACACATTGGGGAGAGAAAGAAAGATACATTTTTTTCCCTAAATGAAACAATATAATTAAAATTATGCAGCCCAATTATTCTGATGTGTGTTACTTGGAAGTAAGTCCAACTTTTTCAATTAGGTTTAATCCCAAGTAAGTGTGCATAGGTTTCCAGCCTTAGAAAACTGTAGAATATATTAATCAGATATTTAACTGCAAGAACTAACTTCCCTGAAAAAAGAAGACAATAAAACCCAAACATACAATACAATATGTATGTGTGTATCTGCCCAACAGATGTCAGGTATAGCACGGCATCCCTGCCTAGACAACCAATTTCCTGACTGTGCCAAATACAAAGTATTATTCCATCACCCTTCCAACAGACATGTTGATGCAGTTCTAAACGTCAGAGATCACTGATGCATCCAAACTATTTTTCTGTGCATACTAGAGATGGGTATCATATCTTTCTGTTGTCCGATAACAATCCGATAAAGGCGTTATCAGACATCTGATTAATAATAACAATACGATAGAAAAACCTCAGATAAATATCAGGTCCGAAAATTTTCAGTCTGATCATATCAGATTTGGGGGGGGGGGGGGATTATCGGACCGCTATATAAAAGACCCTATAACTTCTGTATTTTCAAAGTTAGAGACTTGAAACTTGGTCACAGTGCTTAAGGAGTATGCCTAAGTATGTGTATGAACATTCAGAACAATCCCTCCAACCGTGTATTTTATATGAATTTTATATGGTGTGGGGGGGGCTGCCCCATGCTCCAAGGTGCCTGGGGTTGTTGCTTATTCCGTCTCCCCCTCCCCCCCTTTGCCGTAGTGCCCTTCTGGTGCGCTTCCCTGTCCGTTTGGGTAGCTGACTAGTTTCACACATCACTTGTTACCTTAGATTGACATCGTGCAGGACCCTGTTGTGTCCCACATGAAAGTGGTTGACCTTTGACAAATGCAAGGTAACCACACAAAGATATGTCTTCATCCTGATCCCTACTTTTTGTTTTAAACAATTCATGTTACCCACTCATACCTGCTAATGCAGTTTTGTTCCTGTTCATCAACCACTTTCTAACATATAACAAATCATCCCAAGCGAATTTCTAGGGAGAAATGCTTGTAATTGAGTGTGGTGTAATGACTATGCTGAGCTAAGACTGGGGGAACCCAGATTCAATTTCGTGTTCCTCTATGAACCTTGTGCCAGACAGGGACAAAACAGTGGGTGGGGCCAAGTCATGTACATTACCTTGAACTTTGCAGAGGAAGATTGGGATAAAAATGTAATAAATTAAGAGTGCAATCCAAGAGTATTACTGCTCGTTAGACGGAGGGCTCTGAGAGGCAAAGTAGATGGAACAATGGAGACTAAAATGGCTCCTGTTATACCTTTAAAAAACCATTTGGGTGGGAATGGGCAATGGAGAGTCTTGTGGATCTCCCCTCCCCTCTCAGCCCAACCTCTTTCTTCCATCCCAACCCACTTCTAAGGTTGTAAGACCGACCTCAGAAGAGGAGCTGCCATGGAGCTTTCTGTAGCAGCTGGGAGGGGGAATCCCTGCTCTGATTCCCCCCTCCAGCAGGTTGTAGCTGTGTCTGCAGCCTCGAGAGGAAACCTGCGCCATCCCATGGACCCTCCCAGGCACCGCAGGATTGCCCTTCCCATTCCTTAGGGGGAAAATATTAAGTGGGAGTTACAGTGGCAGCCAATATGTTCTGGAATGGAACAGAAGCTTGGAAAGCACTGACTTTACAATAGATGTTTACCAGTCCATCACACATTTGACATTGTGGTAATCACTGATTGCATAGCACCTGCTAGTCCCCCAATAACAGTAGTAGCAGTCTGCTGAACCCACAGAAAAAGTTGATGTCTTAAAAATGCATTCTGTAGAAGTAATGCCATTTGTCAACTCCTGACAAGAAAAGATTGGTTCTTCACTTCCCTTCAAAAAGAAAAGGGAATGGGCTAGTTTTTCTTTATTGTAAGGTCTGAAAAGTTTTCTAGCTAGAGAAACATCAAATCAGAAACTAAACTTCAAATGTGATTAAATATTTACCCTATTGCCTGAGTAGTAAACAATACTTCAAACTATTTGCCTCTCTTAATTTCTCTGGTTGTTACTGAGGTTTGTTCATCCCATTCTGATAGTCATGGCATATGCCCCCTCCACAGTCTTTCTATTCTGCAAAGGGCAGAGAGAACACCGTCCGTGTCGATCTTTTATTTATTTATTTTTTCAAGGTTTATTTCAATTTACTGCAAAAGCATGCTTCTAGTAATCCTTGAAGCACTGTAGTTCACTCGGCATGAATGCAAGCAGGGAAGGCCTCCAAGCTGGATAACCCTCACAGCAGATATCTGTCTGGAAACCAGAACAAAGGCCTAAAGGCCTGTGTCTTCAGCTCAGTGTTCCAATTTGCTAAATCTAAACATCTGGAAGGGAAATAACAGAGAATTACTGTTATCTGGACCCAATTTATATGGAGTTGAAAACTGGCAGCCATGAAAATACAACACTAATGATAGAATTTAGGCCTGGAAGTAACCTTAAATGCCATGCAGTCCATCCACAAATCATAATAAGTAAGTCTGTTTTTGAATTATTCAATTGATTTTGGGATTCAGTAGTGCCCCCTTGCACCTCATTGTACTGTAAATATTGTTCTGACAAGAATATTCAGATAAGAAAGTAAGTATTCAACATCTGAGGTGACAGTCTTTTCTGCTCAAGAGCACTGGTTAAAATTTAAAGGCTTTTAAAATTCCTATGTGTGTGAAACACAAATCCTGTCCTCTGAAGATCTGTGTGTGTTCTTAGCAGCCTGAATAACCTGCAATTTCATTGCAACTTCACTTGGGCTGCATACAGGTGGACAAGCACTTGCTCAGTTTTTGGAAGTACAATGTTCTTCAGAAAATCAAAGTGAGGAACAATTTCTACTTGTACCAGAAGCCAACTGTGCAAAGTGTTTTAACTCATGGTGAGGCTGTGGCGCATGTGGGGTTGTGTGGCTGCTATTTTGAATATGCAACCCCTGCTCAGGGGTTCTAGTGTCATGTGAAGCTGGTGAACATGGGTTATATGAGGGTTAAACAACCCCCACATAACCCTAAAATGGACCATGACCTGATTGCACACTCGTCGTGGTTTAAACAAGTGAGCATGCCAGGTAATCACCAGCCCGGGCATAGCTTGTTGTGTCACCCAAACTCAAGTAGCATGTCTTGTTCAAGAGGGAAACCTACCTCAAATAACCCAACAACTATCCATGGATTTTTATGAGGGTTGTTTCCCTTTCCAACAAAGCATGCAACCTGGGTTCAGAAGACACAACAACATGCACCTAGGTGGATGATTCAGCAAACGGTGAGAGACAATGTAGTGTAGTGGTTAAAGTGTTGGACTGGGAGTCAGGAGATCCGGGTTCTAGTCCCTACTCAGCCATGGAAATCCACTGGGTGACTTTGGGTCAGTCACAGACTCTCAGCCCAACCTACCTCACAGAGTTGTTGTTGTGAGGATAAAATGGAGAGGAGGAGGATTATGTATGCCACCTTGGGTTCCTTGGAGGAAAAAAGGTGGGATAGAAATGCAATAAATAAATAAATAAATAAATAGTGCCTGCCATGCAACACAGCTTAACAAGCTACTATGGCTTGTTTAACCCACGGTGGTCTGTTTTTAGCATTATGTGAGGCTTGTTTAGCCCTTGTATAACCCATGTTCACCAGGTTCACACAGCATAATAGCCCTGAGTGGAGATTGCATATGTAATTTGGCACCCATGGGCATCACAGCTCATCATGGTTAAATAAGCCATGATGAACCCTGGCATGTTGTCCAAACCCAGTCAATGGCTCAGTTCGGACGACACATTAAGCAACGGAGGAGGGGGGGAACAATCGTCAGTTGTGTTGCTTATTGTGTCGTCTGGAGGGTAACACACAATGCACACACAACTGACAGTACGTTAATCAGGCACTTTAAACAACGGAGCGAAACAACGGGCTTGCATGTTGTTTAACCCGAAGCCCCGTTGTTTAAAGTGTCGTCCGAATTCAGCCCCCCCCCCCGTGGACTATTCCGTTTCAGAATAGAGTTCTGCTACCTAGAGCAGCAAAAAAAACCCAGCCGCTCTATGCAGCAGGCAGAACTCACGGTGCATGCTGGGATACGGCTGGGGGACACGGAGGAGAAGCTGCAACCAAAATGGCCGCCGCAAGTTCCTTGCAGCCGGGGCGTTTGCTGGTTCCGAGCAGCGCCGGCTGCAGTATGTCGCCTGTGGAGCTCCTCCTGCCTAACGCACGGTCAGTATGTGATTTACCCCTCCGTTGCTTAATATGTCGTCCGAACTGAGCCAATATGTTGATTGGCTGGCCCTTGAAACAATCATGAAACCATCTCTCTCACTTCTCTCTAGCTGGCTATGTCGAGTGTTCATTGGCTGGTCTTTATGACAATCATGAGTCACTTCCCCCAAATCCAGAACAATTTTAGAAGTTCAGAGGTAGGAATAAATTGGCTTTTTAAAAAAGACAGTGACTAAATGCTTAATTTAATACATGTGCTAGGTGCCTGACTTGAAAAAATCAAGCTGTGGGATGGGGAGAAGGCTGAAAATTAGAACTGATCTGTGAAAATCTGGGAGAAAAAGGGATAAAATATGCTCCAGATAGACCTTGTTTGTTTCTTCATGGCATTCAGAGCAATGATTACCTACATTTTGTTCTCATACTGTGCTGCAGCGGCTTGCAGGCTTCACCACAGTGCAGTGAGTCAGGGAGAGCCATCCATCTACCTAGTTTTTCCTATCTTCCATGCTTTGCTGCTTGCTGTGGAGCTTCCTTCCTCCTATTATGGAGGAGGTGAGTGGTTTTAATTATTTGCCAAGCCCCTCAGTTTTATCTGAAAACCACAATATAGTAACACCTCTATTATGACCAGCTAAATTTACCTGCAAATTTAGGGTAATAAAGGCATCATTCCACTGTGGCTTTTAACTTAGTTTTATTTAACTTTTCATCCATTTTTTTTCCTGTCATACATGAGACTAGATAGCATGAATTGGTTAATATCATTTCAGTGAGGCTTGCTGGTGGAGGACATGGATGGGAGGGAGATACTTGATTTCCTGATAGACAATGGCAATTTCAGGGCTCTTGAAAGCAGAGGAGTGCCTTTTACTAAATTTCTGCCAGCCAGTAAGCTAGGGTGGATGAGAAGGTAAAGTGAGGTGCTGAACTTACAGGCGGGGAGTCTGTGCACCACCTGTGTACAGGGGTAAAACATAAAGGAAGTTAGAAGCTGAAGGCTGCTTCTGGCGAACTCTCCTATCCCACTAGAGCTTTTAAATCACTGCATGCATGCATTGGTTTTGGCCAAGGTAGGTTGGACATGGAGCTTTGGGTAGCACCTGAAGTTGTGGTAGCAACTAGTTGATTGGGATTAGATGGGCTGTGGAGGGCTTAATGCTAAATGATTGGAAGAGTTGCCTGGTTGCCTGGGTAACAAGAGTAACTCCCCCAATTTTCTGGTGCTGTGCAGTGATGTGGGTTTTCCAGGGGGAAAAATGAAGTGGTTATTTTTCAAGAAAAAACTCAGATGCCAATGAGTATCATTCGCATAGAGTTATTTTCATTGGGACATTTTCAGTTTGCATTAGAAAATAACTAGAATGATCTAATTTAGCATGTTTAGTAAATGCAAGTAAAATGAGGATAGGGAGCTAAAAAAAAAGTACCTCATGTTAATTTTTTGTCTCAAAAAACACAAATAATGTGACCTGAAATATGTGATGGGTGGGGGAATTAAAGCATATATAATATGAATTAAATATTATAATTATATACAAATTTGTATTGGAATACTTGTAAAAAACTTAAAATGGTAGCATATACTTGCCTTATTATTTAAATGTAAGAAAGAAACAACGGTGCTGAAAACTTTTGACACATTAATGCGGTCTTCCCCAACCTGATGGCTTACAGCTCCCAGCATCCTTCAATCAGCATGGCGGGCACCAGGTTGGGGAAGATTGCACTAATTAATTTTAGCAACCCAAAGAACTGTGCATTATATGCTGAGAACCACATATTTATTTCAACAGAGTTAAGTTCTTTTGTTGTTGGGACACCTTCAGTTTTGCTGTTCTGTACTTTTTAGCTCCATTTCAATGACATATATTTATTTTCTCAAATACGTGCTTTGACATTTGAAATTGCCAAGTCTGCCTAATACCACATTTGAAGTTGGCATCCATCCATTCATTGTTACTAATGAACTTGATGAACTTAAGAAATTGATTTTTTTCCACAGAAAAATAAAGCACTGGAAAATTTTCTGCCCCACATTACCAGTGCTGGGTTGTGGACAGAAGAGCATCAGGGAACAATATTCAATAAAGGTCCCATGGCTAGTGCAAAAGGAAGTTTAGGAAGTTCCTAAAGCAAATAGAAATAGCTGAAATGCTTGGTAGTTTAATAAAACAAACCGATACATGGGACTATATATTTATAATAAAGCAAATAAAAATGTATTAAACACATAAGATGCTATGATTTAATAAACCTATATTTGGTCCTAACCTATATACCTACCCCTTCTAAATCCTTTTCCCAAAACCCCACTCACTAGATATAGACTAATTCAATCCCTAATTCCTACTGGAGTATTCAACTGTCAGTTGCCCCTTTTTAAACCTCAGAATTCTCTCATTCACCAGCCCCTCCCATTTTTCCCTCACACAGGAACATCCTGTTAACCCTAACTTCCTTAATTCTGCAAACGAACCCAAATGTACAACAACAAACACACATATTTTTTTGCCACCATCCAAAGCGGACATTTTGCATCAGAATGGTAAATGTGATTTCAGTTGCAAGCTTGGAACATGGTGAATCAATAGTGTTACCACAGGTTAAACCTTTGATCCATTCAACTCACATTCTCTTATCAAGTGGCCTTGATTTGACATCTCTTTGGGGCAATTCCCACAAACTCCTGGCTCATAGTAGCTCTCTCTCTCTCTCTCTCTCTCTCTCTCTCTCTCTCTCTCTCTCTGTGAAACTCCTTGAGAAGGACCAGCAGTTTTGAACAACACTGTAAATGCACTCAAGGGGGGGGGGGTGAACAGTATAATGTAGAATAAGGCTTCTCTTTGTGGTGAATAAATTAGGTGACTTCTGAAACATGTGAACAGAGCCACAATGACGAAAAAGAAAAAGAAAGAACAACCCAGCTTCTTTGAGTAAGCAGATGGTTTGTGCCAACCATTAATGGAAATGCTTTGCGACAATATTGGAATTCAGTAGTAAATTATGAAAAGACACGCTGCTCTTAGAAGTATGAAGCATGGTATGGAAATAGTGAAGGACAGGCTGGGTTTGTTTGCAGAGTTAAGGAAATAATAAAGACTTCAAGGGAAGAGGAATGCACAGAAGACACAGGGTTTTTAAAAATTGTTTCCTTATTCTTTGTTCTTTGCTTTCCTCTTTCTCTTCCTTTCCCTTTTGAAACTCCCTCACTTCCCTCTGCCAGTACTTTGCTGTCACTTGCCTTTGAGTTCCAGAATTTCTGTCCTTCCCCAACTCAGGTCATCAGAGGCCCCAAAATAATGGTTATGATTCTGTAGCATTTGTGTAACATAAGTTTTAACGTTGTAGAATTGAACAGAGAGCTAGCAATACTTTATAAATTTGCTAGCTTATATGAAAAGGAAACTTGGCATTTAGGGGATAGTAAAAAATATGAAGGAAAATTGCACTGTCATGTAGGAAAATTGAAGGTTTTCTGAGCCTGAGAATTCAAAGAGTATATTGCAAGCTGTTAACCAAACATTCTAATATCTACAGCAGTACCTGAGTAAAATTGCTGCGATAGCGTAGGCTTTAGTATGTTGCAAGTCAATTGCAATTCCATTGCAATGAAGAGAGCATGCACCATTGTGGAAAGGGTTGCTGTTTTGGCTGTCTAATCGATGACATTTTTTTAGGGTTCCAAGTAGACGTAGTTTCCCGTCCATAGGTCTGTTTACACAGTCATGAAAAAATAACATGTTCTCTTTTTTTTAAGAAAAGAAAAGTCTTACACTGGAATTGTTGTCCTGAGATGACAGCCTTTGTCTAGCATAATGAGAGATTCCATGATACTTTCAAGTCAGACATCCTTACTTGACTTTTTGGGATTTCCCATGGGTCACTGTAGTTGAATTGTAAATTCTTCCCCAGAGAGACAAAACAGGAAATCTTTGAATGTTTCCACATTGAGTTTCATGATTTGAACTCATTACAAATCGGGGACAGCCCCTCCATTCATGTCAACAAACCAGATGTTGAAGACCAATAAGGGAACAATCCTATGCATATTTAGACAAAAAGTCCTAAGGTTCCCAACATTCCCCAGCTAGCCATGTTGGCTGGGGAATTCTGGGAATCTTAGAACTTTTTCATTCTAAATATGCATAGCACTGCACATTTAAGGGCTGTTATCTCACTGTAAGTTCTCATATAAACTTAATGGCAGCTCTCCATCTCCTTGTGTGCTGCGGAATGGCACCTCTGGTGTTGTACTAGGGTATGTAGCTCATGGTTTGGGGTTTATAGTGCGCGTTTTCCATCTTCACTTAAGTCCAAAGCACACGGTGGCAGCAGCAGGGGGAATCATTTAAAAATTGTTGCACATCGTTTTTAAAATGATAGTTATTTCTGAGGCTTATTCATACTATTATAATACTAAAATGACAAAAATGCCAGTTTGGATTATGCTGTAGTCTTTGCATATAAAAATATACAGCAATCGTTAAGGATTAGCCTTGAATATATAATTCACTCTACTGTATATATTTTCTCTTTGCACAATGAATGCCTCTAATGCCCCTAAAGTTCATGAATGCCTCTAATGTATAAAACCATCTAATATGTGCCTCTGATTTTTGTCTTCAGTTATAGTTGCAGGACAATTTTATGAAGTCTTTTTTCCTCCAAAATCATCTTCCACTGCTAGGTGAAATATCTGCATTATTAACCCTAGATGAATAGCTTGGGATTGTGTAGTACAGATAATCCTACTTTAAGAATAATCTTAATTCTGGAACATTTAGCTAGAAGAATTAAAGTAACGAGTAATGAAGAGGCTCTTGTCTGACCATGGTACTACTTAAAGGGCTGCTGCATTTCAGCATCATGCTGTTTTTCTTCTTTGATAGATATGAAAAATTAGTAGGGGGTTTATATGCCACATTTCCCTTCATTCTCACTACCAAACACATATACTTTTTTAGTTCCATGGCTGCCCTTAATTTGACCTGCTTAAGAGCAATACATACACACACACACACACACACCACTGCTGGAGTGCCAGTAGTTTTTCAAGGATACCTGTATGCAAGTCAGTTCTCTCAGTAATGGCTCGAGGCTTCTCATTTATACATGGCAATGTCCATATTGAAAAACAGGAGTGATCAACAATAGGGCTATTAATAATACATGCTGTTCCTCTTGCGTATATGCTTTTGCTTGGCTGAGCTGTCACCAGCTTTTGTTGAACCATTATAAAAGAGTGAAAGCCTAAGGACTTGCCAGAGATGATTCAAAATTGGCTAAGTAGCTGTACTACTACTGTTGATGGAGAGGTTGTTTGTACTCTTAAAGCAGAGTTCAGATTTAAAGATCTTGCTGCGATAAATCATGATTTATTAGTCCAAGTGTGTACTCTCTCCTCCCCTTACCTCCTGCCGTCTCTCATGCCCTATAAGGAAAGACTTCTGGTGTTCATTAATCCACAGTTTCCTGTTATATCTGAACCAGGAAACTATGGTTTAATCTCAAACTACAAGTGAGGATTCGTATCGTGGAAGGTGCTTGCAGGCACAACATTAGTTCTTGGTCTAATAAGCCATGGCTTTTAAATCATGATTGCAACATCTGAACCAAGTCTAAAGTTGATAGTTTCAGAGTCTAACTTAATATTACAAAAATGTATGTAATAGAAGCTTATAACTTACTTCTTCACTGCAAAGCATTCTGGGCAAAAGGCAAGTTGGAATAAAGAAGCAGTGGGAAGACTGAGCTTAAAATTCCCCATACACATGACTTTTTCAGTGAAAGTATGTATATACATATGTATCTGGAATCCTGCGGAGAGGAAAGTGGGAGGGCTCTTTTCAAGACAACAGCAGGGGGTAAAGGGAGGGTTTAAACACCCCTTCATGTTTCTTCACTCCAAATTGTGTTCTCACAATGTGGTTTTGCAATAAAAAAACACGATGTCAGCTTTTATTACAGGTGGTTGCATGTAACATTAAGTTAGACTCTGATATTATTATGTTTAGAGTTCAAGTAGAGTGACTGCTTAACACATCACAAAAAAAGAGGTCACAAGAGGACCCTGATATGCCTAAAATTTGCATATGCTAATTGTATATATGCAGCTGTAGAGATAATTATTATAATTTGAATAGAAATACAGTACATCTCACCATAGTATGGAAGACTGTGAGCAGGTGATCCCTGTGCTTACTGCCCAGTCTTGCTGTCCAGGTGCTGATTCTGGATGGGAAATTGCAAGGCCCCTACTGCTCTCCCTCCTTGTGGTTCTTTATGTTTAAACTGGACTTGGACAGGACATGGCCCTTCAAATAGAGAACACCTTCAAATAGAAGACTGTCATCTGTAAAGTAGGACACATGGCTACCCTAAGTGCAAGCTATCTCTCAATCTACAACAGCAATGGATATATAAATACTTGTGATAAGTAAATAAATATGATACTCAGGTCTAAGACAGGAATGGCATAGAGAATGGGCGTGCTCTATTTTGCCTAACCAATGGATCATTGTTTTAACGTCTGTACCTGAAATATCTATGGATCTTTGCTATGCCTTACTCAGCAAAAAAATGTTTCGGGTTTATTTGTGAGGGCTTGTCTAATTCGCATACTTGTTGGAGATGTAATGCACCTAATGCTTCTTTTATCCATATGTTTTGGCAGTGCCCAATAGTCCCTTCCCTTTGGGAGGAAGTCATAATATGGATAAACTTTGTATTGGAACAGTCTTAATAGTGAATGATGTACATGTCCTCCTTAACTATATGCCGGTTTCTTGGAAGTTAACGTATGTCAACACAAATGGATTTTCCGAGCCCTTATGACAGCTAAAAGTCTATTACAATGTTGGAAGGATAAATGTTCACCTCCCATAATGCAATGGACTGAGGACCTAACCATGTTATCAGCATTTGAAAGGGTGGTATATAGATGCTACTTACAAATGGATAAATGGATATCTGGTCTGCTTTTCTTGAAATTTTCACATAATCTTCCCCCTCTTTTTGTTTTTTTTAAGAATGTTGATGGAATATTAATGTTTCTATGCATGTAATTTCTTGTTCTTTTTGCATTTTTCTTTTCATGATTTCTTTTCTGTTTTGTTTTTGTTAAATTCACAATAAAAAGGAAAAAAAAGATTTTTAAAAATAATGCTGGATATATTGGGGAAATCAGAATAATCTTGTAGAGAACTGCTGCATAGAATATGGCGATTGTTCAAAAATTGTTGTTACAATCATGTTGCCTGTGAATGCTAAGGGCTTCCAGACTGTAAACTCTAACTTTAAGGGGGAAAGTGGTGAACACTATTAAGGCTATCCCTTATCCGCATATCAATCCCCTACCATTTTGTTTCATTTTAATTCATCAGCAAATGTAGGTTGTTGTTTTATCTGAGCATTTTCTTTCCTGGCTTTGAATTCTATGGGTGAAATTACTGAACTTTTGTTGAAGTCATGAGTTGTGATGCTCTACATACTTCCCTTCCAGTATGTGCCTGAGTTAAATTACACTTGGTACACAATAAGACATGCAGTCATTTGTCTAGGCAACTATGGGTTATACTGAAAATAGCCACTATTCTTTTAAAATTTTCCATAATTGTGTTCCATTACGATATTTTTTTTCAGAAAGTTAAAAGAACTGCTTGCTTTTATCCTAGGGTGAAAAGGGAGATACAGGAGAGAAAGGAACAGATGGCATACCTGGAAGAGATGTGAGTTGATGTGTTACCTATCCTCTGTGATTTATGTTATAGCTGCTCTTGGTGTTATAAAACATAGGTGGCGGTACTTTGGAGTGCTAAATATGGAAACTGGAACTTGGCACCTCTGCAGTTTGTTCAGTAACACACTTTAAAAATCAACCACTGGAAGAAGCACATGGGGAAATTGCTGGGAAAGGCATAGTACTTTATTAACTTCTTGGAAAGTGAATTGTCCTTTCATGAGTACTACTAGAACCCATTATCCTTAACCAAGATTCTGTTAGGTTTATGTGAAATTCTTAAACTCAGAGATTAGACACTGAAGTAATATTCCCTCCCCATGTGTGCTTGGACCCCCTTTCTTTCTTTCTTTCTTTCTTACTTACTTACTTTGATAACCCACCCATTTGCTTAAAAAGAGAGGAGTGGGTCCAGTGATGTCCCAATTTCCCCCTGCTCCCGTAGCCCTCTGCAAACAGACCTCTGCTGTACATCTTAATACTTGGGCAGTTCCACGGTGAAGCCAAAAAAAGGCAAAGGGGTAGAACAAAGGATGTTATTTATTATGATAAAATAAATCCAGCGTGTTTGGGACCCTTGGGTCTTTCCTCAGGGTGATTTGACAAAGTGTAAGGTATCTCTTCTTTTTCATGCCCCTCAGTCTCCTATGATCTTTGGCCTTTTTTAAAATCTTCATTCAGGTCCACAGTGAGACAGGCAGTCCCTCAGATGGCCAGGCTCTAAGCCATTTAGGGCTTCACAAGTTATAACCAACAAATTGAATTGCATCCAGAATACAATTGGCAATTCCTGACCATGGGACATACTGACTTGCAATGATGGGAGTTGTAGTCCAACACCTTTGGAGGGCACCAGGTTGGGGAAGGGCTGCTCTAAACAAAAAAAGAGAAGTAGGTGGCCCTAAGTTGTTCGTCATCAGTTTTCCACAACCCCACAGTCACCTCTGCATATCATATTCTCCGTCCTGTCCTGATGGTTTATCTGCTTTGGGAGAATGAGAATTTCACTTGCATTTTCTGCCTCCTTAGGGAGGATGTGGCGTTAAGGCTTGGGAGCCTTAACTCCCAATTCCCCTGCTTTTTGGTGCTTGGTTGGAAACTGTGGAGCCTTAACATTGTTTTTGTAAACCGTAGGTTTTTTGTTTAATGAATTTCATGGCTTTGTGTAACGGATGACTGGATATTATACAGTTGACAAGCAGCCAGCATCAGCTAGGATGTTACACCATTTTGACATCCAATATAAAATCAAAGCTAGTGATATGTGTTGCACCCACTTTTCAAAATAATAAATGAACCCCAGAAGTTATGCTCTCTCACTTGATATCTGAGGGGTCTCATTTGAATTTTTCAATAGCCAATGTCCAGAAATAAAAGCTTTCTATGACTGACTCATGAAAAGAAGCATTTCATGTTTTGTGTCTGTATTTGGAGAGAACCTGAAAAAAAATTCTACTGGACTAAAAACTCCCTGATTAATTCTGGAAGCACACAAGATGATACAGGAAAATATCCTAAATTAGAATAAGTTACAGTTTACTATATTAATTATTATAGCTCATTTTATGCTACATGCTTTTTCTTCCTGTTTGCATCTGAAAGTAGCAGATTGTGATCATGTTTGTGGTCAAATTTCAAACCTGCATGGGCTGCATTTCCATCCATAGATATTTACTTAAAAGACTCATTGAATTTCCTTGGTTCTTTAAAAGCAACGTATTTGCTTTTAGATTTGCCACTCTCAGCACTCTGCATGTGCTATGTATGCCTGCTCCATCTACCCTTTTGTTCCCTGCAAGGCCCAGCCAAGGGAGGTCAGTAAATTAAACCAAGGGATGAAGGATGGGATTCCATCAAGTTCAGCTGAGAGCATTTGCTGTAGGACATGGACCTAACAGGAACGGTGAGGCCAGGTTTTTGGCAGACCCATTCAGTCAACTTTATGGCCTGATAGTTCTCTGTTTGGTAGCCTGCAGAAGCCTCATAAAGCAATGGCTATATGAACACTGTTATTATAGTCTGCCACTTTGTCTTTAGTAGTCTGAGGTCCAGACCTCTTCAGAAGGGGGAATAGTGTCATGTTATGGGTGACCACATGGAAAGGAGGACAAGCCATCCAAAATGGTGGCCAGCACAACATCTTGTGATACTAAATTCTATAGTTAAGCAGAACTGTACACAGTATTCTAAGTGTGGTCACACCATAGATTTGTATAAAGGCAGTATGAGACTGGCAGTTTTATTCTCAATTACTTTTCTTATAATGCCTAACATGGAGTTTGCTGTCTTTACAGCTGTCACACACTTGGTAGACATTTTCACTGAGCTGTCAACCACATTCCCAAGGTTTTTTTTCTTGTTTAGTCACTGCAGGCTCAGATCCCATCAGTGTATATGTGGTGTTGGGATGCTTTGCTCCAGTGTGCATCACTTTACAAATGCTTATGTAGAACTGTTGTTGCCATTTTGATGCCCATTTTCACACTATGGAGAGATTCTTTTGGAGCTCTTGGTAATCTCACTTCATTGTAAAAACCCTAAATATTTTGAGGTCAGCAGCAAATTTGGCCATCTCACTGCTCACTCCTATATGCATGTTGTGAAGAAAGTGGATAGGGAGGCAGTTTCTCCCTTTCTTATAATATTAGAATGAAGGTGGAAGTGAGCAGTGACGTAGCCACGTTTGGTGATGATACCAAATTATTTAGTCTTGTTAAAACGATGGAGGATTGTGAGGAGCTCCATAAAGATCTCTGCATACCGAGAGAATGGCCATGAAAAGGGCAAATGCTGTTCAATGTAAGCAAGTGTAAAGTGATGCACATTGGGGATCACAATTTCACATATACACTAACAGGATCTGAGCTAATTAGAGGTGACTGACCAAGAAAAAGTTTGGAGCAGGGGAGGTGGACAGTTTGATGAAAATGTTGATCCGGCTGCTGTGAAAAAGGCAACCTCCGTGTAAGGTGTAATTAGGAAAAGAATCCTAATTCTTGAAGACTAATATGAAAAATAGTGGGTTCTCTGATTTGCACTTGATGTATGTGGATTCTTTATTGCGAGCGGAGAAGAAATCACACGAAATAAGACACAGACACCAGAGCTTGGGATAAACTAGGGCCTCTTTATTTAACATGGAGATTCTCCCCTCCATGGATCTGAGCATGAACGTGCGGGAATCTCGCTTATTAATCTCAGGCAACTAGCCTGCCAATCAGGGCGAGCCACTCCATTGAACCCAGGGGTCGGGTATACCTGGCCCCCTATTCAAACAACACTTGAGTGTTTGGTGAGACCATCTGCGTCATCCACAGCCCGGGCTGCACAGCTCGGGTAGATGAGACAAGCCGGTCCCCAAAGGCAAGCCATATCCTGACACGGGAGCTGCACAGCCCCCAAGGAGCAGGGCCTCTGACTTGCCAATCACCTTAAAGGTGCCTGAGTGCTCACCATTCCTATCCTCATCCCCCCAAAATTCCCACACCATCCGCCAAAGAAGGGACTCAAGCCTCAGCTTTGGCAACCTACCCCCACCTGAACTGGAAGAATTCCAGCAGGGCCACGCTCAGATCCTGCAGGAAAATGTCATTCCCTGCATCAGAGAGATGAACTCCGTCTGCCCTGCATAAATCCCCTCTGGCAATTAGAATATCCGGGTGTGGGATAGTTACTCCTCACCGGTCATGAAAGAATAACCTAAATTCCCTAGTAACATTTTAACTGCCCTATTTACACAGTGGGCGTTCCAACCTTCACGCCATTGAACTCTAGGGAGCATGTTCGACCACACTATCCAAGTGTCCGGCCACTAGCTCCATATGAACTCGAAATCTAACTTAGCTTGTATAATCAGGGCCTTCCCCTTAGAAGGCCCAAGTCATTCCCACCCAAGTGTACACCAACACCTTGGGCACCACGGGCACATTACCAGATCTGAACAGCAGGTGGAGGAGACCTCCCCAGTGCAAGCCGCGCCTCCCCAACCACTGGACGGAGGCTGATGGACCGAGACCCAGCTGTGTGCCGGCAGCTGCTCGCGTCACCCTACGGCTGGCCCAGAACACCCATTGTGTTAACTGGCGAGGACCTTCCAGGCGCTGGTCTCCTCCTATGCCCTGCAAAAGACAAATATCTGTTTACCATATACTCCTGAGTGCCCATTTCCAAACATAAGCCTTGAAGGCACCGGGCCGCCATCTCCTTATGGCGCGTATCTTAGCACTGCCCATCCCTATTGCAGCCACAGTAGATGCTGCAGCAATCATAAATGAATGGATGCCAAATGGTAATTTCCCAAACCCAGTGCCCTTAATGCCTTCTTTGCCACCATCCAGAACTGATATGTAGTTAATGGGGACTTGTTTAGATGACGGGAGAGGAAGCCAGGCTCGCTTCCCCTGAAAGCCAAGTAGCAGTTCAGGACTGCAACGGGGCAGAGCTCCCTAATTGGGGCCTCCGCCAACGGAATGAATGAGCCTCTGCCTCCCTGAACAGTCTTAGACCTTTGCAGCCCTAGGACTACCTTGTCCTCCAATCTCTGCACATTTCCCCACTGCAGTGCTCCGCCTGCTTGATCTGACTTGGAGCATGCGAGAAATCCCCCAATTCTAAACGCGTCAGAAAAGGCAGTAACAGCCAAGGCATGGAATAACGCCTGTTCAAATACTGAAAGCAGAGGGATACCCATTGTCTTTCAACCAATTAATAGTCGGGGGGAATAGGCTGACGTGACTCAGGAGCAGGCAGGGCCAACCTAGCCCATCCCTCAAGCATCTTTCTTAAGCGGAAGCCCTATGTGACGCCAGGTCACCCATATGCCTTTAACATAAATGAGAGTCCAGCCAGCTGATGTTATGAGCGGACAGGCCAGTGCGGTGTAAAACCACACAGAACTCTATCAAGTGCTCTATTGGAATAGGCCAGAGGACTGGAAGATGCCGCCTGGGCCTGAAAACACCGAACTCCCTATCTGCTCTCTCTTAAGCTGTACGTGTGCTGGGAGCCGCCGATCTCACAATGGCTTCCGCCACCTCACCTCTCCAAGACCCCATAGAAAACTGGACATGGGATCTGGGTGCAACCTGGCTGTTAAATCTGGACATCCTGAACCATTGTGCTAGCAGCCGTAGCTATTTCTGTCTCACAGACTTATGCTTCCGGCACTGGTTCCTTTGAAGTCATCACTTGCTCCACACGTGTTTCAAAATCCCCAACTGGGGCCATAGTTTCTCTCCTAGATCCCCAAGCACACTGGGCCAACTTCAGGAACCTGTATATCTGGCTACATGACCCGGTGTCACCGACTTCATTATCCAGCCCAGGAATATGGTGGCCAAAATAGAGATTGCTTAATGGCTACCAGGACTCATGGCCCTATCAGTCCCATTCCTGAGGTTCCTTAGAGGACAAAGAAGGAACGACGTGAACAATGGCCAGCTGTCAGACCAAAATGAACATAGGTTAATAACTTTGGTCCAAAACTCAATCACTACTGCAAAAGGAAAGATCTCTAGGAATAACCAATCTTGACATTGTAGCTTCTATAGTATGCCAACCAGTGCTAATACCCATAAGGAATAAGCATGGCATCTTAATGGATTAAACCTTGGGAACACTTTAAGATGTGCAAAGAGGGATAAGGGATAAGCCTAAAACATGGCTGGCCTTTACATCACTAACTTAGTTCTGGTCCCAATGCTCACTGGTTCTAGGCTAAATAGGTAGCACTAGGGCCCCTTAAGAAGGGCTCTAAACTATCAAAGAATGCCTTCCCTATACAGGTAATTGGCAGAAGGGCCAAGCTACGAATTTACCTATTGACTTTTGGCATTACTCTATGGGCATCCCTACCCTCACACTTCCAGCACACAGGGAGAAAGTTATCTGGCTATTCAGATATCTCCCAAGTCTGCCCTAGCCTGTAAAGTTGAGGACTTCCGGTCTAGGGACCCTATGGGCACCATAGCTGCAGCGGGGCAGAAACCATTTATAGAGGAGATGCCACTACAGCATGCCTAGCTTGCCACCCCACCAGGATGGAGGCCAACTGACCAAGACCAAACTGTGAGACAACAGTTGCTCGTGTCATTCTCAAGCTGGCCCAGATGCCTTGCTGCCTCAGCAGATTAGGATCCACATGGTCTGTAGTGTCCTTCACCAATCTCCCTTGACTAGGACGGGCCATAAGGCCATAATTCCCTATCTACTCGGTGGTATGCCATCACGGGTCACATGGCTTGGGTCATTGCTTGTCCCAGATCCCCAGGTACACCAGGCGTAGGATCCTGGTACTGTCTGGCCGCAAGGGCCAACTATGTGAACATGGACGTCTGGCTGTTTGACAGGTGACGCCAACTTCAGAAACTTGCCCAAATATGACAGGCAAAATGGAGTGTAACTGAGGGCAACCAGGACTTATGGCCCTGACCAGCCCCATCCTGAAGTTCCCCAGGTGACACGGAGGCAACTATATGAGTCGTAGCAAGCTGGCAGGCCAAGTTAAACAAAGGCTAATTATAATTTTTTGGCCTGAGCCCGATCACTACTGCAAAACGAAACAAATCTCAATATCATTGCTTCCAACCCAGGTGGAGACCTAAATGTTTATGTAGCAATAAGGGTGTCTGGCCCCACAAAATTATACTCCTCCTCTCCACTTTATCCTCACAGCAGCCTTGTGAGATAAGATATGCAAAAAACAAAACAAAACCAGCAACTGGCCCAAAGCCAGGCAGTGAGCTTTATACATAGCAGTGTGGATACTAGAACGCAAATCTCCTTAGTCCCAATCTAATGATCTAACTGCTAACCAAACTGTCTGTTATTTATTATTGGGGACAGCCGTATACTGAGTGAGACCAATGGTCCACCTGGCCCTTTATAGTTAACACTGGAAGGAGCAGCTCATCATGGCCTCAGTCCCCCGAGGAAGCAGTCCCCAATCAAACATTCTAACCACTACACCACACTGTCCATTACTATGTTTTGTTTATTATTGGAAGGCAGCCTTATACTGAGTTAGACCAATGGTCTGCCCAGCCCTTTCATTGTTAAGATTGTTTTGTTGTTAAGACTGAATTGCTTACACTGAATAAATAAATAAATAAATAAATAAATAAATAAATAAAAAAGGCAGTAGCTCATCATGGTCTCAGTCCACCCAAGCTAACATTCCAACCACTACACTCCGCTGTCTCTCATTTATTATTGAGAAGCAGCCTTATACTGAGTCAGACCAACATTCCACCCAGCCCTTTTATTCCACACAGCCATTTTACTGTAAATGCTGCAGCTCTCTATAGCCCCAGTCCATGCAGAAATGCCTGGCCTACACTTGCTGACAAGCACAGGCTAATGTGTCTTTGAGGGAGGTGGGGCCGCTGCAGAGACCCAGCCTCCCAGACCCTAAATGCAGCCCCACTTAAAATGGCTCCTGCCTACCAATATCCCTTTGCTCCACAAAATGGCTGCTAGGCCAACTGAGCCCATGCTGCGGCCTGCCACTCCCCAGGGCTGTTAAAGTGGGGCCTACTGAGTAGAGGCCTGGCTATAGCCCCTGCACTCCAGCAGATTCTGCATCCCAGCCCCACACTGGACGTTGAGGGTAAGAAATTGGGAATGAACCAGCTGGATCACGCTTCCCCAAGCTGGCGCCCGCGGGCATCTCAGCAGCTTCTTGAGGGAGGGTGGGGGGGAGAAGGCACTCCAAGCATAGCAATCCAACCCACAAGAGGGGAGTGCAAAAGAAATCCCCCCAGAAGCAATACTACCGCCTAGAAGCAGCAGGTAATCCCAGCCATGCCCCTACTCATGAGTAACGAATACTACTGTAGTCTTTGTATGAGGCACCCTCTGCTCCATGGGGAGGGCTAAGGGCAGGCAAGCCACTCTTTCAAAAAACCCATTCCCCCAACTCCAAACCGTTTGGGCGGGAAGCCTCCTAGCCCCAGCTCTCCCAATGAGTTTGCGCTTGCACCTCGTGGCTGCAAACTGTCTCCTCGCTCCTCGAAGCAAAACAAAAACTGAGCAGAAATAAGCATGCGGCTGTGAGTAAACGCCTCGTGGCCGCCCGCTCCATCCCTGCTCTGTCGCCACCCTCAGTGCAAGAACAGCAGAGGAATTACGAGGAGGGCGACTGAAAGGGTGGAAGCTCCTCCAAGCCTGCCCTCCAATCTCCAAACCCTTAGGGCTGAGAAGCCACCCAGCCCCAGCTCTCCTGAAGAGTGTGCGGTTGCTGACAAGCCTCCTGGCCGCACACTATCTCTTTCCAGCAACATCTCCCGTTTCCTGGCCAGAAGAAAAAGAGGCCGGATGGCTGCGCAGGGCGAGGCTATATAGGCTTGGCTCCGCCTCCACGCTAGGCTATACGCATGGCAAGCATGCGTATAGTCTTCTTTCGTCTCTTCCTCCCGCCCGCGAAATCCGACCCTTCCCAAGCCATTCTGGCTGGGTGGGGATCGGGCATCTTACTATAGTAAAAATGACATATTTTAGTATTAGATTCATGACTGTATTAGCGGTAAGTTAGTTGGGAAACAAATGTATTAGGAAGTGTGAAAAGTGAGTGTATTGCATCATTTGTGACAGACTTCACACATAGTTTATGATATATATAGTAAGTAAAGAACAAAGCCAGGGATGCCGTTCTGTGTGTATATATGAAAGAGGCAGGCACACAGACATAGATAGACAGTGGGCCAGGCCTAAATTTCCAGCCTAACCTATCTTACAGGGTTGTTGTGAGGGTAAAAGTAGCACATGCCATACACCCAAACATTACCAAACATCTGTTTTACATTTCTGTGAAAGTGAGAAGCAGAAGAAACTCACTAGATGGTTTTGGGCCAGTCATAGACTCTTAGCCTAACCTACCTCATGGGTTTTTGTGGGGGGAGATATGGCACTTGAAAGAATGATCAGTCTAGGGCATTCCCCTTCCTCCTTAGTAGTGATATAAGAACATCCTCTTATATCACTACATCTGATCCAGTACCAAGAATAGCCATGTGGGTGTTTAGAAATATTGCTCAATTTAATTTTAATCTATCCAAGTTTGGATGTTTTATTTTTATTTGATTTTGCTCTAAAAATAGCCTGTGATCAATGAATCCTATATTAAGCCTGTCAAAGATATTGGTACTGGAGATAACAATACACAATAGTTTTGTTCAACCTGATCAAAAAATATTAGAAAAGCTAAGAGAATTCAGAATGTCACTGACTCTTCTGCCCTACAGGGTTGTTGTGCTGATAAAATGGAGGAGGATTGTGTAAGTCATCTTAGGTTCCTTGCAAGAGGAAAAAAAGGCAGGATATAAATGTAACACTAATAAACGTATTACTACTTCTACTATTTATTATTATTATTATTAATTATAATAACAATGAAGGAATAATTCTTTAAAAATCAAATACATGGATTTTTTTTAAAAAAGAGGGGGGAGCTTAACCCCTTCTCTTACGAAAAGCCTTGGTCCCTAAATACACAGAGCTCTCAAAGAGAAGTACAGTTAAATCCACACACCCCTTCAATCTAGTGCAATGGGAATGAGACTCATTGCACTCAATGGAACTTACTTCTGAGTAGACATGCCTTGGATTGAATTGATATGAAAATTAATGATCAGCAGCCATAATCAAATGAACATACACACATGCAAAGCATGCAAGCAATTTGTTAATTGTAGAGTTATAGTGCTGTAAAGGAGAGGGAATTCTCACTCACATCTCTCCCTCTCCGCCTTCTAAGGTTCCAGACTGTTTTTTTAAAATAAAGGCTACAATCTTCTACACACTTACCTGGGAGTAAGACCATTGCATTCAGTCAATGGAACTTACTTCTGAGAAGAGACTACAGCACTGTCTTTGCTAAAGGAAGCAGCCATTGTAGCTGATGCAGGAAGGGGGGGAGAGACTCTACTGAACGTGTGCCATAATCAAAATGGCCGCCAGATTTCTTAAAGAGGCACAGTTTAAATTTAATAAAATCCACTTAAGCGAATTTTTAAAAAAGAAAAGCAGTTCCACCTACACTAGAACGGGAGGAAGTAGACCCTGCCATTGCATTAATGAATAAGGCTCCCTGAAGGTAAGGACAGCTGCGCAAAAATAGTCGCAACCCCTGAGTTCAATTTTCGATTGAAAAGGGGATTCTTTAATCTTTTTACTTTAAACTGTTCTCCTTCCCTCAGTCTTTCACCAATCTTCTTGAAATTTTCAGGTAATGTAAAACAAACATTTCTTTCTGGCACCTGTAAATTTCAGAGAGATTAGTGAAACATTTTCGATTTTATTGCTGTTAGAATGACCCCTCCCCAATTATCACTTTAACATGGTGGAACGTGTTTTTTACTGACAACCCTTAACAAGGGAGGCACTGCCGTGCCTCCGTTAATCTTGGAATGTATGACCAAGCTGTCAGAAGCATGTGCGCAGCACCTTTGCTATGGTTCCAATGTATATGGTGCCCAGCACATTTCTTTAATCTATGGGTTGTATCCAACAGTTCTTTCTATTTGCAAAAGAGTTTTTGATCCAATTACGGAATATGCTAATGGAAGGGGCGGATTTGATTTTCACCAGGTCTCATTGCCCCTTGTAGCCCTCTGTGGGCCCCCTAATTTGCTTCAGAGGGTTGGAAGATTCTCCAGTACAATGTTGGAGCTGGCACTGGGGCGCTGTAGGGGGGAAGAGTTAGTGGAGGTCTCCCCTAGATCAAACGTCCTTCTGTGAACAGAAGAACTCTTGCTTTGACTGGCATTATTTCCTTCCCTACCCTTGCTTTCTTGTTGTTCACATTTTTCATCCATCCAGCATGAAAGAGTGATTTCTTTTTCCTTGGGGTTATCAGCTTGGTACAGTGAAAGTTCATCCCCCCAAATTGTGTTCTTTGCTCTCAGATGGATTGCACTTGCTGTCTAATTTAGTTAGCCTTATTTGGAACTAGAGTTGTATATAATCCCCACACGCACACCTTCCACTTTACCTTTCAGTACACTGGAGACATGTGGCACATCAATCAAGAGTTACAATTTAAACTCAGCCAAGAGCATAAATATTCATTATCATTATCATCATTATCATTTTATTATGCAGTCACAGACCTACTAGGAACAATAGCAGTCATTGTTAAAACCATAACAAACACAATCATTAATTCATTATACAACAGGCTAAAAAGGTTGTTAAAAGATACAGATATTTAAAATATATAGGCATAGTTAATTTATTTATTTATTGCATTTGTATACCGCCTCATAGACGAAGCTCTCGGGGCGGTTTACATAGGATTAAAACAATTAAAAGCAATATACAAAAGTTAAAACAGCAAAAGCATACAATATACACAAACATTTAAAACCACTATAATAACTTTAAAAAGCTGTAAGCCTAAAAACAAAAACAAATCCAGCCTCCTCAGATATTGCCAAATGCCTGAGAGAAGAGGAAAGTCTTGACCTGGAGCCGAAAAGATAGCAATGTTGGCGCCAGGCGGGCCTCGTCAGGGAGATAATTCCACAATTGAGGGGTCACCACAGAGAAGGCCCTCTCCCTTGTTGCTGACCTCTGAGCTTCTCTCGGAGTAGGCACTTGGACGAGGGCCTTAGATGTTGAATGTAGTGTTTGGGTAGATTCATGTCGGGAAAGGCGTTCCATCAGGTATTGTGGTCCCAAGCCGTGTAAGGCTTTATAGGTTAAAACCAGTACCTTGAATCGGGCTCGGAAACATACAGGCAGCCAATGCAAGCGGGCCAGAGTAGGTCTTACATGTTCGAACCTTCTGGTCCCAGTTATCAATCTGGCCGCTGCATTTTGCACAAGCTGCAGCTTCTGAACCGCCGTCAAAGGCAGCCCCATGTAGAGTGCATTGCAGTAATCTAACTTGAAGGTTACCAGAGCCTGGACAACTGAAGCCAGGTTATCCCTTTCCAGATAGGGACGTAGCTGGGCCACCAACCAAAGTTGGTAGAAGGCACTCTGTGCCACTAAGGCAACCTGAGCCTCAAGTGACAGAGAAGGTTCTAGGAGAACCCCCAAGCTACGAACCCGCTCCTTCAAGGGGAGTGCAACCCCATCCAGAACAGGTTGAAGACTCTCCATCCGGTCAGCAGAACCACCCATTAACAGCGTCTCAGTCTTGTCTGGATTGAGTTTCAGTTTATTAGCCCTCATCCAGTCCATTGTCGCAGCCAGGCACTGGTTCAGCACATCCACAGCCTCACCTGATGACAACGCACTCCAAAACTCTGGATGACTGCACTCAACGGTTTCATGTAGATGTTGAACAGCATGGGGGACAAGACTGACCCCTGCAGAACCCCATACTGGAGAATCCACAGGGCCGAGCAATGTTCCCCAAGCACCACCTTCTGGAGCCGACCCCCCAAGTAGGAGTGGAATCACTGCAATGCAGTGCTTCCCACTCCCAATTCAGCCAGTCTTCCCAGAAGGATACCATGGTCAATGGTATCGAAAGCCACTGAGAGATCAAGGAGAATCAACAGAGTCACACTCCCCTTGTCTTTCTCCCAACATAGATCATCATACAGGGCAATCAAGGCTGTTTCCATACCAAAACCAGGCCTGAAACCCGACTGAAATGGATCCAGATAATCGGTCTCATCCAAGAGTGCCTGGAGCTGGCTCGCAACCACCCACTCCAGATTTTTGCCCAGGAATGGAACATTTGCTACTGGCCTGTAGTTATTCAGATTTTCAGGGTCCAAGGAAGATTTCTTTAGGAGTGGTCTCACTGCCACCTCTTTCAGGAGGCTTGGGACCACTTCCTCTTGCAAAGAGGCATTAATCACTTCCCTGGCCCAGCCAGTTGTTCCATCCCTGCTAGCTTTTATTAGCCAAGAGGGGCAAGGATCCAATACGGAAGTGGTTGCACAAACCTGTCCAAGCACCTTGTCAACGTCTTCGAGCTGTACCAACTGAAACTCATCCAAGAAAACAGGACAAGCCTGTGCTCTGGATACCTCATTTGATTCACCTGCTATAACACTGGAGTCTAAGTCCTGACGGATGCCAGAGATTTTATTCTGGAAGTGCCTAGCAAATGTATTACAGCAGGCCTCAGATGGTTCTACCATGTCCTTGGGGCCAGCATGTAAAAGCCCCCGGACAACTCTGAAAAGCTCCACTGGGTGGCAGGTTGATGATTGAATAGTGGCAGCAATGTATTGTTTTTTTGCTGCCCTCACTGCCCCTGAATACAGCTTACTGTAGGCACTTACCAGTGTTTGATTGATTCCATCAGGAGTTCGTCTCCATCTGCCCTCAAGCCGTCTCCTGTTTTGTTTCATCACTCTCAGCCCCGGGGTATACCATGGAGCCATACGAGCTCTACACAGGAGAGGGCGCTTAGGAGCAATCGTGTCAACTGCCCGGGTCATTTCTGCATTCCACAGATCAACCAGGGTTTTAACAGGAAAGGCAGCCCTATCAGCCGGAAACTCCCCAGAGCCCTCTGGAAACCATCCGGATCCATTAGCCTCCGGAGGCGGACCATCTTAATGGGTACCCCCCACCCTTGCAGAGGGGAAAAGCCGCTGTAAGTCTGAACCTCAGCAGGTGGTGATCTGACCATGACAGAGGGGATGATGTAAAATCCCCCACTTTCAAATCACAATCTCCATGTCCAGTTGAAAAAACCAGGTCTAGAGTATGCCCTGCTACATGCGTCGGGATGATGGCATGTTGGGACAGTCCCATGGTTGTCATGGAGACCATGAAATCCTGAGCTGCCCCAGATAAAGTGCCCTCAGCGTGAATGTTGACATCCCCCAAAACCAGGAGTTTGGGGGACCTCAACAGTACATCCGAGACCACCTCTGTCAGCTCAGCTAGGGAGTCCATTGAGCAGCGGGGTGGGCGGTACACCAACAGAATTCCAGATCTGTCCCGTTGGCCCAGCACAAGGTGCAAACACTCTAGACCATAGTCACATGGACAGGGAGCCTGCAGAGGGGGATGGAGTTCCTACAGACCACAGCAACCCCCACTCCCCGGCCCTCAGGTCTACCTTGATGCTGAGCCAAGTACCCCGGTGGGCACAGCTGGGAGAGACTGACCCCTCTCTGCTCACCCACCCAGGTCTCGGTTATACATGCCAGATCGGCTGCCTCATCCACAATTAAGTCGTGGATGAGGAAGATCTTATTATGCACCGATCTGGCATTTAAAAGCAGCACCCGGAGGCCTGAGGGCTGGCTGATAGGGCAATCAACAAACCTGTGGGTGTGAGGGGGACCGGAACAAGGCACAGCTGTTAACTGTCTGGGCCTCGTTCCCCTTACCTGGCAAGTTCTCCTCACAACGCCATATCTCCCTCTACCCGTCACTACACTGATGGGGGCACCCCTCAGATCTCCCCACTTGGCCCTGTATGCTCCCTCCCAGGGACATAGCTCAAGCCTGGGGAAAGGGGAAAAAACAAACAAAAAAACAAAGACAAAACAAAAAGCAAACAGCCAGCAAGCGGCCCTTCCTCCCCCCCTCCCCCCTCCCCCCCAGGCAGTAGCAGGCCTCCCTCTCCTGCAAGTTTGATGGCTTTCCCAGGCCCCCTCAGCCAGCCAGCTTAAATATCCCTCCCAGGAAGGGAGGGGGACAGATGTAATTGTCCACAGCAGCTGGCTCAGTACGTGGGGGCCTAGTCCTGCAGGGAGTGGCAGTCAGGCAGCAGTCCTCGGGGAAGAGCACCGGTGATGGTGATGGTGTAGTAGCAGCAGTAGCAGCAGCAGCAGCAAAATGGACCAGCAGCAGGTGGCCCTTCCTCCCCCCCCCCCCCGGCAGCAGGTCTGAAATTAAAAACAACGTAGAATAGAAGTTACAATTAGGGTGAGAAAATAGTTTTACAATGCCTTTGTACAGAGAAGAGGAACTTAGCCACTGACTCTGTTGTTACCTTGTTTGTACCTGCCAGAAAGTATTCCAAATACTGTTTGGATGTCCTTCCAGGGCATTTTCTCATAAAAGGGCCAAGAAATCTATTTTGCTCCTCCAGGTGGAGGCTACATTCGGGAAAAAAAATATGCCCTAACAATTCAACTGTTTCATCACCACAGGGGTACAAGCGATCCTCATATGGGATGCCCTGATAGCGCCCTTCCAGTATTACAGAAGGAAGGCAGTTAAATCTAGCCCTAGAAAAATCCTGATGATACTTGGGGATGGTCAAATAGTCCAGATATCTGGCATATCTAGGAAATTCAAATATTGGACCAGATTGTATTGGAGAGCAGGATCTACATGCATTTGTCATAGCATATTGAAAATCAGTGTCCTTAATCCGTTGTTCTACAAGAAATGTTGCCACAGGATAATCTTGTGTATGGAGAAAATCCATAGACAGACCTAATAAACGCAGTTTGGCAGTAAAAAATATTCATTATGAATACCTCCTATATTGTTGCTCCCATTTGTTACCTGTTTAGATGACGTCTAATTAATGTTACCTTTCCTAGCTTTTAAAAGAGTGTTTTAAAAGTATGTACATGAAAATGACCATTTTCATATCTAACATATGGAGGAAACTTCTCTTGAGGATTGTATCAAAGCTTTATTCCCTGGAGCTAATTTATACAGTTCCTTGATATTATTAATGTTATTTTGTATCATTGGAGGAAGAGAATCTGCATGGGCCATTGTGACTATAGTGAAAAGAGAAAGCAAATAATGCTGAAATAAACTATGATAGATAGATAGATAATTATGTATATATTCTTTGCAATCACACTTGCATCCCACATGAAATGAGGACAAATGCTCAATGTTAAACCTGTAATACTACTTCTAATGAGACAGTACCTATAAACTATGCATATTGATGCATGCTGAATTGCCAATGAAGAGAGAAACCTAATCAACAACATTCTGCCCTCCTTGTGGGGTGTGTGGAGACATTATCAGTTTCATTGCTAGTGTTGAGAAATGCAATTAGCATCTTAGCAATGTCTAATAAATTGAATGTAATAATTAGCAATCCCAACCAAAACAGCAACCTTGTTCTATATATGGTCCTTATACTGAAGTACAACTAATATGCTGGAGAGACATTGCTCTGGGTGACACTACCTTTTAAAATGAGACTATTTGTTGCCACTAGAAATATGTGTTTTAGTTTTATTTTATCCTTGTAGTGGCACTTGTATTATATTGAGTGAGTCTCACCAGGCCCGTTTCACTAAAGCCCCATAGGTGACTCTGTCTGAACCCTTATCTGTTCTGCAGGCTCTTTGAGGAGTTGATCTTCCTGCAGGCTGGAAATTGAAGTGGTCTCCTGAGATGTTGCTGTTTTTCTACATCTTTTCTGAAGTTTTGCACTGAATTTTTTAAATATTTGCATCTGATTTGTTTTATTCCAAGTGCTTTGATAGATGTGTGGTGGAAGAGTGGACTATATATACATTTAAATAAAAAGAACTAAAATAATTGGGGGACATGTTGATATCTGTGACTTTCTTGGCAGTTGATATATTCCTGTGCAGGAAGACTTTTTTCTGTTGTTGTTGTATTTGTTGTTGTTGTTGTTGTTTGCTGTTTGTTTTGCTTTTTGTTAGTCATAAGCTACACCTGAAGCAAGCACATTTTAAAGAGTTCCTTTATGCACTAGTTAGGCTTTTCTCCATTACTTCCAATAAATGAATGTATTTCCTGCCTTTCACCATTTTTTATAATGTTCTTTAGTTAAAATACCTTTATAAGGATGAAGGAAGAGCTTTTGAAACAATGGAACAGGGAGTGAGGGGGGGAAACATTTCTGGAGTGATAAAAGAGAAATAGGCTAACATCAATGTTGCTCCAGGCTGTCTATTTCTTTGTGCAAAAACTTTCTAAGAGCGGCTCATTGTCAGGAAATTATCCTGAGGTAGGGGTAAAAATATGTCTAATTTTAAAAGCCATTTGGAGTGGAGTGTTAACTGACATGATCCCGCTGTGAAATTCCACCTGTCTTTGCCCTACCTGACATTGCAGGCTTGATAGTGCAGCCATATAAAAGGAGTGCATTCTTGTAAGGAAAACTCATGGAGCGCTCGGCATCTTCATGTCACTCCTACTGTGAACCCTTTTCAAAGCTTGTGTTTGAAGAGTAGGTAAAATTGTACATGTTAAGGGTGACTTTTCATGCTAGATTTTGCACTTGGGTACAGACATCCTGACACACATCACACATCATTTGAGAAGGGTATACTGAAGTTAAGAAAGCCATGTTTTGATGTATTTTTATATTTATTACATTTATAAATATAAAAATACACTTTTGGCACATGTGCTCTGTTCTCAGTTGATGCATTACATGTTTGTTTTGTATTCTGAACCCAAATATAACGAGAACGTACCTTTCCCTTCATCTCTTTGCACAGTCTCACATTTGGAGACAAATGAGGGGCAAGGGTGGGCAACAGGTAGCCCATGGACCACATGCACCACTTTGTCCTTTTTACAGCCCCCCACTTGTCCTTTCACTGTGGCACCAATGAAATTGACAGCATGTGGGGGGAAGACAATTTAAAAGGAAAATTGGTGGTTTGCCACCAAATTTTGGCAGGGTGATGCAGCAAAAACGGACTATTTCAAAGCAAAATAGAGTCTGGAATTTAGAGCGAAGCCAACGTTCTAGAGTTCTTGCTTTGATGGCTGGCTCAAGCACTTGCATTTTCAGCAGCAGCAATGTTCAGGTTGCACCCTAACCTGTACTTGGGAGCTGCTACTAGCGAAGGAACTGCCATAGAGGACTAAGGACCCTGCCCTTTCAGCCACCGTGCTGGCAGACTGATCCTGCTATTGCTGCTGTGAACGTAGCATTATGCCTGCTACACACCTGAGAGAGAGGCTCACAATATCCTGCTTTGTCACAAAATACAATATAGGCTATGTTGCTCACTACTACCTCCATTGCTTCTCAGCCTTTTGGCTAATATCAAGTGTAGTAATATGACTTCCCAAACCTTGGACTGAACCCACTGTCAATGAAACTCCAAATGGCTGAAGTTCCCTCAGCACTTTCATTCCATTCCTTCTCATCAAGGGAGCTTAACCACTTAGGATCCATGGTCCTGGGGCTGGTAGATGATGGACTGTCAATTTTGACTTGGCACTGATGAAATGTTCCAACAGGGATCAGAAAGTTCTAACAAAACCCACTGAATCTGACAGAGGGTTCTTCCACCTCACTGTAAGCAACCACCACAAATGGGCTACCTTGCTAGGAGTCAAGTTCATGAGGCCATCTACCATGTTCTTGTCTTCCATGCTACCACCTTGGTGAAGGACCCTGGGAGAAGCCGACTCTAGTCCCAGCAAACCAATGCAGACATTGTTCAAGTCCAGTCAAAGGGTTGTGAATACTTCTGAACAAATGTAGAGTAGTTATCTCTCACTAGTGAATAGCTATGGTCAACTAAAGCCAAGGTCTGAGAGGGCCTTAGTTTTCTCATGGCCTGATCTCATTCATTTTGCAAATTAAGTGCTAGTAGCAATAAAGGAATAAGCTACATTATTGTTGTTGTGAGGATAAAATGGAAAGGAGGTGGGTTATGTATGCCACTTTGGGTTTCTTGAAGGAAAAAAGGTGGGATATAAATAAATAAATAAATAATATGTACCATGTACAAATGGGTGGGGTTTATGGATCTATTTAGTTGCTGAACTTATGCCATTTTTGTACATGCTATTATCATGTTAAGAAGTTTGTCATTTTCTCGTGTCTGTCTCTTCCATAAATACAATCACAGAACTGATTTCTCTGGTAAAATGTATTATTTCTCTCATTTTCTAAAGTTATCTCCTAACCAATTCTGCTTACAGTCCACAGCAATTCAGCTACCTTAAGCATCCATACAGATGTTTAGTTATGCTTTCATGCATTCATATTAATAAGCTATAGAAAACTCTTTCTCCCACTTTGGTTCTCCTCTGCTTGGTCTGTCCCCTTTTGATCAAGCAAAGACTACTTCAGATTTAACTCTTCTGTTGCCAGCAAGTATAATAAAGGCTACATCAAAGCTAAATCAGAAGTATTGACAACATCCACCATTTAATCCAAAGTGGATACTTAAATGCTCATAAAGCTCCAAATTATGTTTCTTCCAGATGGTGAATTAATGTAATTTTTGCAGGAAATGAAGTTGCACAAATACACGTATTTTGAACACTTGCTGATTTAATGTTTCAGTGCCCAGCAAAGCACAGATGTTGCTTATCATTTTAGTGCCAAATTTCTCTCTCTTTCCTGTTACTGAAAACTAGGCAATAGAATTAGGAAAGCTTGAAAGCGGTGGGGAGAACTTGGGGTCATATTCTCCTATAGGGCAATGCACATCACTTTTTTACAGAGCCAATCTCACTCACCCAAGCTGATTTTATAGTGATGGTATATTTACTTATTCTTCCTATGTATTTATGTATGTATGCATACATGCAAGAATTCTTCTAAAATGTATTCCCTTGTGCCCTATTTTATAAACTAATGCCACCCATCGCCACCACCATCAATAATATCACACTTTTTAGTCTGCAAATTTCATTAACCATTTCATCTGATCCCCAAATATATCTATCCTCTATAAAGTATCTTCTAATATGAAAAGTCTATCCTCTGTCTTTTTGAGTCTAGTTCAGTCTGCATGGTTTTGAATCTCTCTCAAATTCTGGATGCTCTGTAAAACTTCATCTAAATATCTGAATGTTTGTTTTCTGCCTCTCCGCTCAGGCAAAGTCTATTGAAAGGGTTGTATCCAGACTTATACTGCAATTCTGTGCAAACTTTCTTAGTTTGGAGTAAGCCCTATTGAACACAGTGGAACTTACCTCTGTGAAAATACTTATACTGTTAGTCATGCTTAAGGTAGAGCAATTGAAATCAGTGGGATTCAGGTTAGTCATGACTAATGACCCATTGATTTCAGTGGATCTACTCTAAGCGTGACTAAGTTTGGATAAAACCCATAGTGATGAGTGGATTGACTTGCATTTCTTCCCATAAGATGTCTTGATTAAAAGAAGAAAAAAAGTTACATAAGTGAAAGGGGGTGAGTTAGTCTTTCAGTGTTGCAAAATTCCCACATGTGTTTAATAATGTATGTCAGGTAATTCATACAACCTGCTACAGTTCATCTCTGATGCTTCACTGGTTGCAATTTTAAAGAAGCCCAAAGGCTTTATTTTGTTGGTGTATGCATGACTGTACTGCTAAATTTAATGGGTTTTTTAAAATATATTATTGTACGTCTTTTGCTCTTTCCATAGGGCTTAAAAGGTGATGCTGGTGAACACGGATTGGCTGGTGCAAAGGGAGAAAAGGTATTTATCTGTTGATATGTCTGTGGAAATAGCCAAATCTTAGGCCATGTCTACACCATGCATTTATCCCGGGGTTGTCTCTAGGTTGTCCCTGTGCAACCAGATACTTTCCCCAGGATAACTGAAACCAAGGATGTCCCAGTTTTTCCGCAGTCCCAGGACAACCCCGAGGACCGTGTCTGATGTGGAGCTGCGTGGGGTGGCTCCATACCCATGGGGGTGGGGGGCAGCAATTTCACCATCCCTGGGATGGGGGGGTTGTGGAGTTTGGCAGTGGGGTACTTACTTTTTTGCTGCGTGACCGGCCCCTCTTCAAAAACAAATGGTGCCTGCGACGTCCCTCTTCCCTTCTGGGATGTTGCGCAACCATATAGATGCTGGAGGAGGATTGTCGGTAAGTCCACGATCCTCCCCCCTCCATCCTGCTACACCCTTAAGTGTAGATGAGCCCTTAGTGGTTTGCCAGAAAATCAAGGCTTGTTTGATGAGAAAAAGAGGTGTTTTATAAAAAACAAACAAAATTGAGCATACATATGATATAATTGCACTGTCACTAATTGTTGCTTATTTGTTGTGCAGGGTCCAAGTAACATCCCCCCTTGTAGTACACCCATTGTGGGAAGTCACATTTTCCCACTACTTAAATGGCAACTTAAACCCCACCCACCCTGTTCTCTTCCTGTTTCTCAGCAAATGCACTACGATTCTGAGTGCTTTGTGCCATGTCATACATGTCTATACAACCTTATATTGCAGCATTTTAGTAATAGTTTAACTCTTTAGTAATTGTCCCTCTTCAGGTATTGATCTACGCTCTGCGTATTGTAAGTCCTATTCATCTCCAGTGTTCTGTAGCTGGAAGTGGGTCGCAACAGATTGGATCTTGTATTCATTTATGTCCTTCTGATTGGATCTTGTATTTTTTTGTGTTCTGCATGGTAATGAGACACAACTGCACCTCACGTTGCTTAATCCTTTACCCTCACTATGTAAAGCATTTCCCTCTATCATTTTCCCTCTCTGTATCCATAATACATATGCTTAGCCACACACGTGACATGGATGCCTGCTTTGCTCATCCGACAAAGCTAGCTTTGGTTCATAAAAATCTTATGCCATAATAAAGGCATAATCCTCGGCATGTTTAGACAGAATAAAGTCTGTCTGGGAGTTGTAGGACTATTTTCTGTCTCAATATGCATAGAATGGCACCCTTAATCCTGGCTTTAAGGTGCCAGAATGAAAGGTGTTTAATTCTTTGGCAGTTCAGTGCTTCTTGCGTACTATGCGCCTGCAGTCCTATCAATGAACACCAGCAAAGCTAAATTCCCCCACCCCCCATAGCATTACATGGAACTTTGTGGCTATATACCTCCTTCTTCAGAGCTGGAGTCCACAGCTTCCCCCTGAAATAAACAAAACAAAACAAAAAGCAAGTGGAAAAAGACATCTCACCAAATTAATAATATCTCCAACACCAAGAATACACTCTCTACTGAGTTACTTGGGAAAAGAGCCCACACCACTGGCATGGATTGCTGCTAGTAACAAGGTTAAAAACAAGTTCTTTGTAAGTACATCTGGAAAGGGCCTCAGTTTCTTTGCAGACTTTATACTGTTGTTCGCAACAATGCTGGCCTGTTAGATATGATCATGTTGTATCTTGATTCAAACTGCATGGATACTGGACAGTGTTATGTTTTGTGAAATCAATTCTTGTCTTGCTTTTGCCAGGCTAGCAACTCATTTCAAAGCATATTATTTCAGAATATATGCACACGTCTGGAGAGAGAGAGGGGGGGATAGACAGACTGTATGCTTGTAGCTGTTTTAGGGTATTTGAGTAGGAATGGGTAGGGTTGGTTCAAATCCCCACTAAGCTATGGCAATTACTAGGCGACTTTGAACCAGTCACCTTCTTTCATCCTAACCTGCCTCACAGGACTTTTGTGAGGATAAATGGTGGGGACCACATATGTTGCCCTGAGCTCTTTGAAGGAAAAATCATTTTTTTTAAAAAAATGTGCTTGAATTAAAAAAAAATTAAAAGAACATACACCCTGTGCTTGTGTAGTGATATGAGAAGATTAATGGCTCTTGGTTTCTTCCTAATTTTTTAGGGTGAGATGGGACCTCCAGGACCAGCTGCCCTTAGTGTAAGTACACCAGTCAGGAAAGAAGCAGGAAATGCTCTCATGGTGTTAAATTTTATATTTAGTTTTCAAACTGCCTAAAGCTACAATTGTTAGATGATAATTCATTAGATAGCTAAATGAACAGATCACTTCTTCAGCTGCAGCAAAATATGTTCCTAGCAACTTGTAACTTTATTAACCCTGAATAGTAAGCAGAAAATCAGATGCATTTAGTTGGAGACTCTATGGTTCCTCAGCCAACTCTCTTATAAAAAGAGGGGTTGTTGACTTTTCATTGTGTGAACATTGTAAGAAATCCGTATCTGTAGAAAGAGAATGTGTTATTTTGTCCATCACCTTGAATATCTGGCAAGGACTTCAGTGGTACAAGTGAAGTGTTGTAGTAGAGCCTTCTCCCTAGTAGAAACGGACACAAAAAGCATCATTTCCTTTTGGATGGTGCTGGGATTTGTAATCCAAGTCACATGGGGAAAGGACTCTGAGCCAATGAGAAGGGAAAGGGAGCAATAGAATGTATGGAAGTGGCAGAGCTGGCACTCGAGATTAGAGTCAAATAGACCGTGTGTTCAAGTTGAACCTATTTGCAAGGAGTCTATCAAATTTATCACAATATCCTTAATTAGGTATCAGCTTGTTCACCCACATCCAATCCCAGACTACTTCCAAACACTGGTTCAAAACTTTTACTGTTTCCCTAAGACTAGATCATGGAAAAGGGAGGTGAAGCGGAACATCATCCATATACTGATAAGGGAGGTGGGAATTGCAAATATATTTAGGCCATGCCTACACCATGGTTTTTTCCCAAGGTTGTCTCTGGGTCATCCTTGTGCATCCAAATAATGCACAGGGGAGCCTGGGGGCAACCGGGGATGACCAGGGACTTTCCTCAGGATATCTGGGACCACGGATTTCCCAATTTTTTCTGCGGTCCCAGGACCATCTTGAGGAGCGTAAGCGGTGTGGCCATCACTCCTGGGTTGTCCCTTCTTCCCTGTGAGTAAACACGCCTTCCATAACTGGCACAGAGCTGCTTGGGGAGGCTCCGTGCCCTTCAAGGGTGGGTGGGCAGCATTTTTGCCTTCCCTGCAATGGTAGAGGGGCGATATTGGCGGGGATTTTTTTTTTAAAAAAAACTCACAGTTTTGCACACGATTGGAGCCTTGCAATTACATGACCTGACCTACTTCAGTAAAAAAAAAATGGTGCCTGCAACGTTCCTCTTGCCTTCCGGGACATCGCACTGGCGTGTGTACACTGGGGGACGATCCCGGGAGCAGGAAATCCCAGGATCCTCCCTCCTGTATCCCAGAAGGCCCTGTGGTGTAGAAAGAGCCTTATTTTACTCAGGGAGGAAAACGGCTTTTTGCCAGTATGACATAATTGCCAATCTCAGCGAGTTCAGTTCACCCATCACTATTTACAGACACCAAAATATGCAGATGGTGAAAAGTATCCCAGTACTATTACTTTTTAATGACATTTTGAGCATAAGCTGTGTGCTAGATGCCATAAAGATTACAGAAGCAGGGCTTACAATCTAACATCCAAATCTTACCTATCTTTCCACCTCTGGTAGCAGCAGCAGCATCCTGCCAGGATTTGCAATGCAATTGGCAAAAGAGAGAGAGAGTGCCAGGATTTCTGGATCAGGCCCACTACATATTTAAGGAAAAATGTGGATTGGGGCCACTCTCTATTTTGGGTGAGGGAGAATACTGGAAAAAAAAATCTATGGAATTTATTTATTACATTTCCATACTACCCAATAATCAAAGCCGTTCACAACAATTGAAACCATAAAATACAATACAATAAAATATAATATAAAACTTTAAAACTACAGTATAAAATAAAAATAAATGCCGGGGGGGGGGGGGAGGGAACCCTAGCAGCAGTGCAAAAGCTTTAAAATACAGTAACAAGTTTAAAACACCTGAAACGGAAAGAAAAATGCATTTAGAATTTATCTAAAATTGACCTGAAATACCACATAGGCTAAAGAATGGCTACATTTTATAATATGCTTTATAATATGTTTTTTATTAAAGTGTTAACTTTAAACATTAATTTTAATCTTCTCATTGAGGGAGATTATTTCCTCTACATTAAAACTATTTCATTGCCTAAACACTAGAACACATTTATTGTTTTTCAAGTCCTGTTATCCTTAATTAGTATCAATAGGGCTATGCAGTGATTGAATACTGGAGATGACAGTATTATCTTCACAGTTAGTCAAGGTGCTGAATTAAGGCGAAAGAAGTCAGGGACGTTTCTCTGAAATGACACAGTTGGCTTAGCTCCTCTCTCCTTTCTGGCATCCAGAGCTTAAGCCTGTGCATGTCATGTCACAAGAGTGACAGGTGAAGGAAGGTGGTAGAGTGATCTCTCTTGTAAAGTATATGAAAACCATTCCTCTTGACATTTGATCCGCAGCTTTTAGTTCCCCAGGAAAATGAGTGTCCGTCTCTACGTTCCTGTGGGCCTATCCCTTTGGGGATTTATAAAATGCTCATCCAGATGGCACCAAATGTTTATGCAGAAGCCAAGGGTTAAGTCAGTCACAAGCAGGAGCACCTAAGATTTGCTTACTAAACAGATGCTTGGAATGCTGGCTCCGTACTCCTTGGGGCCTAGTCAAATGAAGCATCAGATAACATGTTCAGTGCAAAGCTAACAGAATGAGGAAGCTGGTCACTCAGACTTAGGACACACTCTCTAGTCACTTTCACATACAAATTCAATAAACAAGTGAAATGCCAATAATACATTATGCAGCTCCAATGCTGCACACTGTATAATCACAGAGAAGGATGGTTATATTCTATCACTTTTAAAGTGATGGTTTGGATCCTAACTTATGCTCCGTTGGCAGGAGCATCCGCTCTGAAGAGTTCTGCTCACAGCACTCTCCCACTGGGAGAAGAGAGGGGGAGGCAATTTTCCCTGACCACACAAACACACCTGGCAACCCCTTGTACCCATTGAAATCTGCTCCAGAGGATTGGAGAACCCTCTGGAACGGTGTGAGGTATGGTGCAGGAGGCAGCAGAGCAGACGGAAAATATCTTCCACCTCTTGTTCTTCAGCTAAAAGACTCCACTGAATCGGATTCCTTTCCACAGACAGAAGGAACTCTTCTGTCTGCAAAAGAGAACTCAGGATCCAACTAAATGTATCTTTAAAAACGTGTAAAAGCAATGGCCCATTAATGATTGGCTCCACAGGCTGACTGACAATGTTTTTAGAGATCACTGTGATGTATATACTATATCTTGCATGATACTGTATTCCTATGCTGACCCACCCCTTCGTCTGGACCGGGGGGATGACTTGGCAGTCTCCCAAGTTAGGGCTGTGATCTTAATCACACTTATTTGGACGTGAACTCACTCAATTTGATAGTGTTCCTTTCATTTAAAAAGGAAGGGAATGTGCAGTAGGATTGCTTTGCTGCCCACAATTTTGCATTCTCAGGATGCTTCTAGGCGGCTGGCTTCTAGTGCAACCAGTCAAAAGACATTGTGTCTCTATTCTGTCTTTCCCTCCTTAATGGCTTTTCTGTGGTAAGAAAACAAAAAATGTATGAAGGACTGGGAAAACATGGGTGATTTACTGATAGAAGTTGATGCAATCTAGACCCTTTGTAAAACTCCATGAATGAAACAGGACAATTGCACAATAAAAGCCTCATCTGGAAGCACCCTTAGACTGGGTTCTCCCAACACACTAACCCGCACTCAGTGGTTGAGTGAGGGTTGTTCTTGTTAGACTGAGGGTTGTTCATTGAACCATGGTTGCTTGAACCATGAGTGTATATGTTCATTGAACCAGGACATTTTCCATAGGTTGGCTTATTAATCATGCAGTGTGGCTTGTTAACAATTCTGAACAACCCAACAAATCATGGATTCTCAAGGGGGCTTGTTTAAGAAAAATATCTACACTGCACAGTTAAGAAGCTGATATTTTACGATCTAAAAAATAAAATTATGCTGTTCCCTTTCTTTAAATATATCTATTATTAGCAGAAAACTAACTTGTAAACCAATTATGTTATTCAATAAGATATTATTTGTGCTCATCGTCACTTCCAGGATAGCAATGATCACAGGATAATCTTTAACCCTCTCAACAGAAGAGTGCTCTTGAATTTTGAATCTTGTTTAATTGTATTTGCATGCAGTGGGAGTATCCTGTTAAGGTAAACCTTTCTAGAGAATCAGAATATGTCATTGTCATTTTAAGTTATTTTTATCTCCTCTGTGCAGTATGCAGGAAAGCTCAAAGGATTTGGGGGGGGGGGGGGGGGAGGCTTGCCTCTGAGATTTGTGTTTTGTGTCTGTGATATATACCCCGCAGCAATAGATACAAAAAGGATGTATGTATTTTTCATTAGAAAATGTTATGAGAAAATAATTCCCATTCCCTTACATTACTAATGCACTAAAATGCAATCCGAAATACCATCTCCCCCCTCCCTCCAACAAAGTCCAAACTATGTAAGTGGGGTTGCTTTGCATACTAACTCTTGATCTCTACACAGTGTAGTCCTTTAAGCTCTGAACAACAGTGAAATGTTTCCCCTCGTGAGAATAAAATAGACGTCAGTTTAAGTACCATGGCAACCAATAAGTGTAAGAATTAACATACATATAGAACAAATGAAAGTACTTGAAAGTGTAACTTTAATTTGACTTATGTTATGATTCTCTCTTAAGTGCATGAGCAACCTGCTCCCTTCCAGTTTCTTCTGATAACACCACGCCACGTCATGTGATCTATCACAAAACACACAGACCTCCTTTGTGGTAGTTTATGCTTTCATACTATGGCCAGGTCTACATAGGTAGAAGGATGAAGTAGCAGAGATCTCAGGTAGTTTGAGCACCACTTCAGTACCACTGCAGGCGTGGATATTTTTGCATACTTCCCATCACGAAAAGCTCCCTGAAAGTACAAAACTGGTACAATAGGGGTTCGGCTATACTAGAGCCTTTCTGTGAGATGCACTCATTTTTTAGTTACAGGCAGTTCATTTTTACATGAGCACACATTCAAAAATGGTCCTACCCCCGCTAGCACTCTAAAGAGGTACACTCTATTTAGGGATGTTGGAGGATTCAATTGTGGTGGGAGGAGGTGAAGATTGATGGGGTTTTTTGGTTGGGACCTGTGGGTTTCATTCTGTTTTCCCCTGCTGGCACTGATCTGTCAATAGTGAGTTGAGCCAATATGCAGATTCTGTTTGTTTATTTTTAATGTTGGGTATTTGCATATCCCTATCCCCTTCTGTCATTTGCATAAATTGGAATTGGGGGAGGAGGGGACAACTGTCAGGAAAAGGGGACCAGATTACCACTTAGCAAGTTGATCCTCAAAGTTTGAAGTGTTGACAGACATTTGTGGGTCCCTTGCTTCCAGTCCACACTTTCCCAAGTCTCAGAGCAACATCACACCTATTTTCCCCCCTGGTTTGCCTCTGGATATTGTACCTCTGTTTCATAAGTGCATCAAGCTCATGGTACCTTTCACATGGGTTTGTGGTTTTGCGCTGCACTTGAAACCTCCCTTTTGCTCATTTGCTCTTCCACTCCACCCTGCCTCTTCTCTCAAAGCCCCCCCCCCCAACAAAGGAAAAAGTGATTGGACAGCAATACATGGAGGCTGAAGGATGCATTAAATCTGCTTTGGGAAAATAATCCAGACTTTCCCCACACCAAAATAATATGTAAAACAGAGGAAAAGAGGCAAGATAGGTTCAGGACAGAGATGATGTCATGTGAGTCCTGCGCTGCAAAACCAGATACCAGACATGGCAAGAGTGCATTAAACTGCTAGTGTAATAGAGCTCTTAGGCAAGTGCTTTTAACACAGATCTATTCCTCTTCTGTGGCTTTCATTTTAGGGTTCTCAAAAGGGGGTGGGGACTATATCTGTGTTTAAAACACTTGCTTGAGTGTTGGGGATGTGTTGTCTAGAATCAGGAGACCAACAGGTGTCATTTCAGCACTTCAAACCCTGAGAATCAGCTTGCTAATTCTGGTCTTCTTTTCCTGACCTGTCACACACACACACTGCACAAATTACAATTTTCACAAATGGCGGAAGCTGGGAAAAGCAAATGCGCACAAATTTCTCAGAAACTGAAGAAAAGAACCCAATTTAGTCCATCCCTGTTTTCCAAAATGGACATGCTGCAGAAATCCTCTGGGCTTGAACGGAATGGATTTCCCAAAAGGCAGACGTCAAGCTTGCAGGGTCTACTTGGGTTTTTTACTGGAACCCTGAGATGTGCCAAGCTGAACTGGACACAAAAGGAATAAACTTAGAATTAAAGAATTTTGAGCCTAAGAATTTGTTTTGAGTTCTTGAACAGATCTCAAGGAGTTCACAGTCCTTCCACATAAATTCCACTCATAGAAATGGTAGCCTGTTCTTTGGCAGAATACACCTGGGGTCACTGGTTACTAAGCCTAAGCGATATTAATGGGAAAATGTTACAATTCTGAACTGTTTATATTTACAGGGGGTGCCTGGAATGGAAGGTCCTGAAGGCCCACCTGGGAAAGAAGGTCAGAGGGTGAGTAAATGCTTGAACAAGCCTTGGGTCCTACTTCCGACCGCAACACTTTCGTCAGGACCAACCACTTACACAATGGAATTGGCAGGGCAGAAAAGAATCAGTGGGGGCATAAGCACCCCATTAGATACTGCCCAAGGTAAACCATCGTGTAGAAATGTTTTTTTTAGATGCGGTAAGCAGTATCTAAATCGATTAAATAAATAAATTATAAAAACCTAAAAGAACTTCAAAACATCTGCAGAGTAAAAAACCAAAACCAAAATAAAACCAACAGCAGCACTAAGATCTAAAAACAAACACATTTGGAATGCTTGTGGCCAAATGCTAAAGCCTTTTCCAAGAGAAGAACATGCGTATGCAGGATTGGGTGGGAAGGTAGCATCATAGAATCATAGAATCATAGGGTTGGAAGGGGCCTATAAAGCCATCAAGTCCAACCTTCACAAGAGATTCCATCCCCATTCTATGCATGTTCTTTAGAGCCTCTGAAAAAAGCACCTGTGCAAGATCTTCTAATGAATGTGTGTAGAATGGAGATGGAGCATGACACTCCACAAAATGAACTTTTGAAAGGTGGCTTAGAGGACAAACTTAAAACAGTTTTCTACTCATTGAGCTTTTCTATACAAGGCATTTAATGTACGCTTGCCATTCCCTAATCACAGTTGTTTACAGGTTCCTTAGATGACTTTGTGACTCTCCAGTGTTGCTTCTATTTGTAAACAACACTTTTGGAGAGGGTTTTTTTTTTTAGAACAGGGAAAATGGGGTATTATTTCTGAAAACAAAGGGAAACACTGTTTCCACGCATATATTTGTGCTATTCTGCTATACCACAGTGCCATTCTGCTATACCACAGTGCCATCTAGAATTCATGTAGCAAAAAAGCAGGAAAGGAAATGCTCCTCCTGTAGTGCTTGGATCTCACTTCTGCGATGACATCAAGAATAGATGCAATGGATTGAAGCCTTGTGTACAAAGCCCATTCACTCTCTGGAAGATCTCTTCCGTGAAGAGGTCTAAGGAATCTCCAACAGATGATTCCCACCTCTGTAGGGGAATCCTAGATTCTTTGGGGGGAAACTGATAGTATACTTTTGTAGTGTAGATATGCCCTAATTATATGGTGCAGACTGTATCAAATCTTTGTAGTTCATTCTGGGATGAGTCACATGCACATACACGTCTAAGGCACATATAGCCTATGAATCTTCTTTAAGCAAACTTTTGGCGGCAACATATAATTGAGCTAATGGGTGGTCTGGTTTAAATGTGCATTTTGTACAACTCATAGGTAACTCAGGTACCATTTGCAACTTAACATAGTGTGATGATTTTAGAAGAGAAGAAGCCATTAATATCTTTTGAACGGAAAGAAAATGTAAAGGGTTGACTAAATGCAAGCAGTAAATGTAGGCTTCCTGAACAAACTTTACTTTCCAAAAAGTTCTTCCTACTTGGGTGTCTTCTTGGCGTTGAGCACGATTCACTTAATTAATTGTTTTCTAGTCGTGATCTGAGTAATCTTCTCTGTCACATGTGAAGAATCAAAAAGTCTGTGGGAGCAGATTATTCATACATATTTGGAGAGAACTTTTATGTCTTCTTGCACTTTTTCCTTTTATTTTAAAATAATCATATTTACAAAACAAGACATGTAAGTGATAAGCCTTAGGGGTTTACAAACAGAACTTAGAAAGTTAAAAGTATAAAATAATGTAATTTACATATACTGTAGGTAAAGGTGGGATTCTGTTCTCCAGTCATGTCATTGCATGAAGACTGGTAGCATTAAATGTAAAGAAATTGAATGAGAGAACAAGTACCAAATACCATGCTGGGCAGCTTAGCCATGGTAATCTCTACCAGTCTCTATGGTAATTATGATATATGAACAAACGGGATACATAAAACTCTGCCTGAGCCTATAGTTGTATGACTGAAACCATGCATCTTTGTTTCAGTGCTATTAATCTCAGAGGTAATTGAAACAAGCATATACAGCCCCTCTTCTTAGAGCCCATTCAAATGTACCTGTTTTCCATTTAGAGGAAGATTTTGACATGGCAGGGAAGGGGGGGGGGAATTCAAATAAGCAATCTCCCTTCTGCATTCTGAAGTGCATGAAAGGAATGTGCCTGAACATTTGAATTCGCTCTTGGAAGTACCCCTGAGAGCCAGACCACCAATGTTTAGGCACCCATATATGGACTTTCAAAGCCTGCATTTGCTGCTGATGCTTACGAACTTATCCTTGATCTCTAACAGTTGCTTGTCTTTAATTAAGACTTTTTTTCATACATTCTTTCATTTCTGGGAAGAAGCATTTTAATTTTATTTTATCAGAGCTGTAGCTGTAATTTTCTAGTCACGCTCTGTCTGGAATGCCTGAGCAGATTCCCAAAACTGATAGAAACAGCATCATGTAAATCAGGGGGTACCCAAAATAGCACCGACGGGTCCCATGGCACTCACAGGCAGCTACAGGAGTGCCTGCAAAGCTCTCTACTCCCTGCTCCTTCAAAAAAATGTTTTAATAAAATCCTTGGGGAATGCTGGGACAGGCTTCTTTCTTTACATTTTTAGCCCCACTGGTTCTAACACCCACACCCACACCCACACACCTCTTTAGGTCACTGGTTCACCACCACCACTCCAGCCTTGCTCTTGCTCTTGCTCTTTCGCTCTCCTCTCCTCCTTTGCCTTGCTATTTCCCCCTCCCTCCCAGCCTTGATCTTCACTATTTCTCTCCCTCCCAACACACGTCTTTAGCTCACTTTTGACCAACCAACCCCCCCCCCCCGACAGTCACTATATGGCTAACCACATGCTCCATGGAAGCCATTTTGTGGTGGTGCTCCCACACCATTGGCTCAAATTCCCAAATGTACCCATGGGTCCAAAATGGTTGAGGACCCCTGAAGTACATTATCTTAGAAATAGATAAGTATCTTCTTTCTAGAACCCATTCAAATGCTCAATCTCTGATGTTCTACAGACCTCTCAAATGATGGCATTACTTTGTTTTTGTGAGAAATTACATTGGATGAAAAGTATTCAGACTTTTATTCCTGTTATTATTTTTCATTTGTCTCCATCAATGTGGTCTAGCATTTCTTTAACAGCTGCATTTACCAAAGAAAGGGATAAGGAAAGGGTGAGAGAGAGTGTAAAAGAAAATGGTCCTACTTAAATTCTGTACCAAATTCTAAGAAACAAGTGAATTAATTAATGAATTTGTTTATTTATTTATTTATTAAAGTATAAACTAAGCCTTCATCCCAAAGAGGATTCCACGGTGGTGTGTACATATATATATATATATATATATATATATATATGATTTCCTTGGTGTAATCCTGTTGATTCTGATTTTAAATAAAAACCTTCAATGAAAGAAGCTGATAATTGGTCTTGCTCTTTATAAACTTCTCATTTATATCTCGCTAACAGAATGTAATGTAGATAGATGAGTGTTATAAAATGTCTGGAAAAGTGATAAAAACAGAGGTCTAAATTTTGCCCTACATTAGGTACCAGGCACGTGGTCACGTACCGTTTAACCACAAACGAAAGGAGGAGAGCATCCAACACAGGTCAGAAAAAGGGAGAAACGGGTTCATAGGTTGCAAAATATTTATTTTCACAAAGCCAGACGTTTTTCAGCCTGTACTTTGAATAAAGTACAGGCCAAGATGCATCAGGCTTTGTGAAAATAAGCATTTTGCATCCTATGAACCTGTTTCTCCCTTCTTCCGACACGTACCGTTTAAGCCAGTCACAGAGACAAACACAGCCTCCCCTCCGCCTCCCCCAGATTTAGTTGCCCTTGCCTTTGGAATGAGTGTGGAGCTGGAAATGAGTTCTTCCTTTTACAGAAAAAGATGGAAAAGGACGATTTGCTTTGTGGAAGCATTGCTCATGCACCTTGTCTCCAGTGTAATGACTCAGAAAGATCTATTGTTTTGTTGCAAATGGTCCATTTGAGGACTCTCTTTGCTATTAGCAACATGCTTTGTCAAACTCTTCCCCCACATATACACAGAGATTGGGTTTGCACAATCACGGGGGGGGGGGGGGGGAACCCAATTTTTTTGCCAGGTGCATGTGGTCCTGAAGCCCTAACCCAGCAAGCGTAGTTGGCTGGGGTGGTTTACTAACCGTCCTGAAACCCATGGCTTGCTCTAGAGACTTGGTTCGCTTGACACAGCTTGTTGTGATGTCCAAACCCTGCACTGTTTCGCAGGATGGCTTTTCATGAATAAGCCACCCTGAGAATCCATGGCTTGTTGTTGGGTTGTTCAGGGTGGCTGATTTTCAGGGTGGCTTGTCATAACACCTGAACCTGGCACAGTAGGTCATGTGCAGCTTGTTTGAAAAGGCTATGAATGTATTGGGAAGAGCTGTAAAAAAACTGACTGCTCTTTGCAGTGTCCTCTGACCCTCTTCCTCCAGCTAGGAGCTTCATTTTACTGCAACCAGTTTTATCCCCTTATGAGCCGAGTTAGCACATTTATGCATGTATGCTTAATTGACTTACATCTGGATAAGCATGCACACTGCCAATTCAGGACCATGGTGATTCAGGAGGAGGGATTTAAGATTCACCCTTCCTGTTTTCCTTCCCAAATCCCCTTGCCCATGGGAAATGGTTAACAAAAGAAAAAAAAGTCTCAGAATTTTTGTTAACCATCCCCTGTGGGGGGTGGGGAATTTCAACATAAAAACAGGAGGGGGGAAGCTTACCTCCCCACCAAACTACCAAGATCCTGAATTGGGAGTGCATGCTCTTACCCAGAGATAAGCCAGTCATGTATACTTGCATAGCTGTGCTAGGAAAAGGAATGTGCCGCGAGGAGCAGCCGAGAAAGCTTATTTTTAAGTGTTAAAGGAAGAAAATAAATAACTTTTTATATCTCTGATTATAAGTTTTAACTGTACATGTCTTGATTTGTAAACCCGCCTTGAGTTCTAGTATTGGGGGGAAAGGCAGGATATAATAATAATAATAATAATAATAATAATAATAATAAATAATAATAATAATAATATGGACTACCTCATTGCGGTGGGTGCCACTGATGCAAAAGCAGCATGGGATACTGCCCAAAATTATGAGAATTGGACTCCTACACATCTGGAGGGCTGCAGATTGGGGAAGGCTGATTTAGAGAAAGAGGAGGTTAAATGCTTTCTTGCAGCTGCCCAGAGGTGGGTGGGAATGATTGGATTTGGACCATGGCATGGAGGTCCACCGTGCTCCTAAAACGCTCCTAAAACGCTCCTAAAAGTACTTGTATGCCTTCCCTAGTGGAACAAATGGGTGGGGTGGGTGTGATTTAGTTCAGGAAAAGAATTAAAGATCCTCAATAGCACATGGTCACAGTCCAGTGAGTGGAGGCAGGCAGCTGTTTTTCCCTTCAAAACAGTTGTGTATGTGTGTCTACCCCCACCCACCCACATATTGGATAAACATCAAGAGCTCTATCATGGATCTCCCACGCTTTCTAGTTTGGCCCTTAGTTCATATGGGAATCAGTCACTGGACTGAGCCAGTCTTGCTGCCCATTTAAGAATTTAATTTGAGCTGCCAACCAAAAAAATGGAGAGGAAGATGATTGCTCCATGAACTCTTTTTGCACAGTGCTTAGTTTACAGCAACCTTCCCCGACCTTGTGCCCTTGGATGTGTTGGACTGCAGCTCCCATTATTCACAGCCATCATGGCTATATGAGCTGGGAATCATGGGAGTTGCAGTCCAACACATTTGGAGTGCACCACATTGGGGAAGTCTGGCCTACAGCATGGGCAAACAGTAGTAGTACATCTTCTCAAAAAAACAAAAAGGCAACATAAGACAAATAATTTTAGCAAGAAAAAAGTGTTCTAAACTATATTACACCCCCTCTCCCCACTGTTGGATTAGTATTGCTCGTTAATGTGTTTATATGTAGCTTCAGAATATTATCTGTACCTCTTTAATTTTTGCTACGCCATTTCTAGTAATTAATCTCCCCCCCCCCACTTCAGAGCTAATTTCAAGAAAAATGAACATGAAAACCATTTTAGAGAAGTAATGGAATTACTCCTCCTTTGTATTTTTAGCGGAGACCACATGAAAGGCCGTTTCTTCCATTTGAACTCCAAGCCATGTGAAAGTGTCATTGCAGGTCACCTTCAAGCTACATTACAGCTGTTCATATTCATTTAGACACAGCTGAAAAGATGAATCTCAGGATGTACTCGCCCAAATGAACCAGAAACAATTACATTATTATTATCATTAGTAGTAGTAGTAGTAGTAGTAGTTGTTGTTGTTGTTGTTGTTTACAAGTGTTAGTAGTGCTGGAAGTCAAGGGTTTTTAATGAATCCAGTTATTAGTGCACAGTTAATGAAAAGGGCACTTCTGGTCTCTTCTGGTCAAATGGCAAATGTCCACCTGCTCTGAAAAGCCCAAGAATTAATTAGGTTGTATCCCGGGGTGGCTTTGCTATAGCCCTGGGTGCCCTGCCTCATGCAAGTGGAAGTGTGATCTGCTATCTCATGCCCCCCTCCCCGATGTTTTGAACAGCAACTCTCATAATCTCTTGCCATTCGCCATGCTGGCTGGAATTGCTCAGAGTTGCAATCCAAAACATCTGGAAACACCCTGTTGCCTACCCCTGCCTTAGCAGATAGCACTTCCACTTGCATGAGGAAAGGCACCCAATTTTTGCTGGTCCCTCCTACCCTCTTAAGCTCTCCCCCCTGCCCAGCCGCCAAGAGGATTGTGGGATCATCCAATATAGAAATGGATAATGGTGCAGAGGGAGGCAGTAAGTGGGGAAGAATTGGAGATAATCAGGTGATTGACTTGCGCTAGTGGAAGCAATGTCCACTAAGGCAAAACAACCCTTGGGTATAACTTATGATTATTATTATTATTATTATTATTATTATTATTATTATTAAATGTGAGCCTATTTGTAACGTATGTTTGTCATCACGTTATATGTTAGAAATATTTGGGGCACACTATGGTGGTCCAGCCAAGACTCATGTTTCTTGTAGCACTAGGGAATTGCACTGTCATTATTCCTTCTAGTTCCAAAGTTCAGAGATGAGGGCAGCTCTTTATATTGCCAAAACAGCACTATCCACCCTCAAGACGGAGATATCAGGAAGGTTCGGGGAATCTCAAGGTTCACAGAAACATAATAGATCTTTATTGAGGGGGGGACTCAAAGGGCCAGGACACACACACACACACACACACCAGCCCAATGAAGACTGAGCATGCTGAGTGGCCGCAGAATGCTGACTCACTGTTGGAGGTGAAATGGAAACCTGAATGGGAGGGGGAATGGAATGTGCTGGAGGAGGGCATGGCTGACTGACTGGAAGACTGAACAGGAGCACTCCACACTGCAATATTTTGTTGCAGGCCTCTCTTGTATCTTATATGAAACGTTGCTCCATAGGACTCTGTAGGGAACAGGACAATGTAGTGAAAGCTGCCTAATTGTAATGCACTTCCTAGATTTTTTGTGTTAATATGTTTGTATCATACCACTCTCCCCTCCCCACACTTGCATAACTGAGAGTAAGCTGCATTGTACTCAATGGAACTTTCTTCTGAGTAGCCACTTATAGGGTGGCGCTGTCTGTCAGCCATCCTTTTCTTCAGGAGAATTCATTCCATTTCCCCCCAATCCAATTTTCCATCCCCCCCCAATTAATTATTAATCTGTGGCCACTGAGCATGTTCATTCTTCATTGTGCAGTTTTTGGTCTTGTCCCCCCACTCCCACCCCATCCCTGCTGCTTTTAATGTCTTTTACCCTAAAGATATTTGTACTTCCGCGAACCTTGGAAATTCCCCCAAGTCTACTGATAGCTCCCTCTTGTGTGTGGCTATTGCTGTTTTGGCTACATACGCAGTGGCACTCACTTCTAAACATCAGAAACAGAAGGAAGGATCCCTTGTGAGACTTCGATTATTACGCACTCTAGAACTTTTATAAACTAAGTGGAATGTACAGTCTAAAAACCAGACTGGAAATTATCAAAGACTTGGATGAAAAAAAGTTAATGCACTGAGAATAGACATATGACTCAAGTAGACAGGAGATGAAATAAAGAAGATAAACAGGGTGAAACAAATGGTAGAGGTCTGAAGATTATTTTCTTAAGATTTAGGAAAACATGGCTTGTTTAAAGCAAGAAGGAACCTCATCAGAAGAAAGAAAGATAAACCATGTCAGTGAGAAAGAAAAGAAGAGAAGGAAATATTTACAAAGATCCGCAAGAAGGTATTGGACCAAAGAGAGAAGAAAAGAGAATCAGAGGCAGAAATAAGAGGAAAGGGAAGATGCCGTGTAGTTAATAGTAACTACCCTAACAAATGAATTGCAGAACTTGACAACAAAACAACCAAGAGTGCTTCCTATCAGAAAACATTGTGTATCTATTTTGTCTTGATTCCTTAATGCGCTTGGGGGACGAGGGAGAAAAAAGGACAAGAAATGGTGAGAAAACATGGGAGGTTTACAAATGGAAGACAGTTATATGTGCACAGCCCATAACAGTCCATGAATGAGGCAGGGTGATGGCCCAATGAAAGCCTCAACTGGAAGCACAAGTATTTGCAGGTAATCTGCTGATTTCCAGGAATGGGGAAGAGAGAAGGAGGAGGATTATTATTTTCCATAGATACTTCAAATAGAATTCAATGCATCCATATGTTCTGCTATTCACTGGAAAGACAGAGTGCAAGATTTTCCCCTTCGTCTGAGGAATTTGCACATGCTTAAATCACTTATACTTTCAAGTGCATTAACCATATGCAAACATTTTACAGATTGAAAAACAACAGAAATATGGAAAGGAAGCTGAAAACAGGAAGGTACCCATACCATCTGGATGCAGATTTTGAATGTTATGGAATATGTTAAGAAGCTGTTCATTTCCTGGATGGGTCTGTGATTCATTGTTCCTGTGGGCTAATGATGGCTTTTAGTATCTTTTCAGTGCTTGCTCATCCATCTTAAACTGAATCAAGGTAGTGTTGGGCTAAAAGATAACTACTTGTCCTTCTAGTAAGAGTTTTGTGCTGCCTGTTATCTTTTCCTTCTCTCACCATCAGTTGCTTCCAGACAAGGCTTTTATTGTGAAATTGCTCCATATGGTGTTTTCTTCCACCTGTAACCCTCCAATCCTGTGTTTTTACACAGGTTCTTCCACCTTTTTTCTTACCTCAAAATAATCCCTTAAGAAGGGAAAGACAGAATAGCGGCACAATGCCTTTTGATTGGATGTGCCGCGAGTCTTCTGTCTGGAAGGATTCTTATTGAGAAATAAGTTGCTTCATATTTCCTGCTCTCAATATCAGCTGGGTGGGATGCTTTTTCTCCTGGTATGGAATCTGAGAGTGGTAGGCCAAGCAGTCTACTCAGAAAGGAGTTTTAAAATAGCAGTTATAACAAGAAAACCTTCTAAATCCATTCTGTCTATGTTTCATGGATTGTCAGGCCTCTTTTGTTCTGTCATCTGCTCATTGACAGAATTGGATTGTTTGTACAAGAATTTAGTTCGTTGGCAAGTGTACTAGCACAAATGTGCATTAGTTAATGTGTGCTTGCAAATGCACAATATTGTGCAGATTCCCCCCTCCCCCCCAAAAAAACTGGTTTGCAAATCACAGCAATCCACAGGACTCGGAAAAAGGAAGTCTGCTGCAGAATCCGCAGGTCAGATTCACAGAAATCTGACACATTTGAATCCATTGCAAATTTCTCTGACATCCCTAGCTTATGGGCATAATGATGCTGTGTGCATGATGCGTCAACAGTTGGAGCTGTGTGCTGACATCTCACTGATCAGTGGTTTGGGAGAGGGAGCAGAAAGTTGAATTTCTTTCCTCCCCCTTCCCTGCCAAACAAGAGGACTCCTAGGCAACACACATGTATCCTGTGCTCATGCTCAGTTAGATCAGAGCCAGTGTGTTCTGATTTTAAGATGACAGAACATTCAAGTATGTGGTACAATATCCCAATTTCTATGCAGCAGAAACTTACAACAGCCAAAAGCTGTCAGTTGTGCATTTGCATCACTTACTGCTAAAAGTACAGATTTCAAAAACAGAAGCTATATTATAATTCATTAAACAAAAAACCTACGGTTTACAAAAACAATGTTAAGGCTCTACAGATTCCAACCAAGCACCAAAAAGCAGGGAAATTGGGAGTTAAGGCTCACAAGCCTTAACGCCACATCCTCCCTAAGGAGGCAGAAAGTGCAAGTGAAATTCTCATTCTCCCAAAGCAGATAAACCATGAGGACAGGGTGGAGAATATGATATGCAGAGGTGACTGTGGGGTTGTGGAAAACTGATCACGAACAACTTAGGGCCACCTACTTCTCTTTTTTTGTTTAGAGCAGCCCTTCCCCAACCTGGTGCCCTCCAAAGGTGTTGGACTACAACTCCCATCATTGCAAGTCAGTATGTCCCATGGTTAGGAATGCTGGGACTTGTCATCTCAAAAATCTAGATATGCAATTTGATGTGCAGAGGTGACTGTGGGGTTGTGGGCAATGGTGATGAACAACTTAGGACCAGCTACTTCTCATTTCTTAGAGCATCTCCTTATGTTGAGAGTTGCAACCCAACACATCTGACAGGCACCAGGTTGGGGAATGTTGTTCAAGAACAAGGGAAGGCAGAATGTAGATCTCCAGATGTCTTGGAATTCAACTTGTAAAAGCCCCCATCAGCATGGGCAGTTATCAGGAATGCCGCGAGTTGATGTCCAAATCATCAGGATAGATCTATTTTCTGCCCACATCTGTACTAAAGTATGACGTTTTCCAGCATTAATTTATGTGATCAATCAAGGAACTACAAAAGAGCTGCATCACTTTAAATAAACTGTCAAAACCAAATGAAACAACAATGAATGAATTTTGAATACCTAATCCAGATAGCCCTTCAGACATCAGCATTAGTTTTCAACACATGGCATACGATGTCTGTTTCTTGAATATCAGATAAAGGATTTTCTTACTTGTTCAGCAGTGTGAGATCAAAGACAGAGCTACCACCTAATACTTTCATGCGTAAGTATTATTTTAAAATTAAGTATGAATTGATTTTTGTCTTCCCCATAACACATAACATGGGTGTTACAGTGCAACACATCTGGAAAGCACCAGGCTGGAGAAGGTTGACTCCTATACATGTCTTCTCAGAAGCCAGTGCCACTGAATTCACTAGGGCTTTCTCCCAAGAGGTATAGGATTGCAAACTAATCTCATCTGAAAGGTATTCAAGACAGCCAAACTAAACCTCTTCTGCTCCACTGTTGCTTTGATGAGATGATGTATTGTGCAGGGATTGTGGGGAGTGAACAGAATATTTTTTAAAATACATTTAAAGAAAAAAAACATTGGTTCTTTGAAAGGCAGGCTATTGACCAAAAGTTGGAAGTGCCTGGCACATGCTCTGGTTCTAGATCTGTAATGAATAGTGCCCCTTTTGTTATCAAGAGTGCTGCTATTTGCGAGATGTGTGTGAGAGAAAAGTATTGGGCAGACCCTGTATTTGGTAAGTGTATGGAACAGCATTCCCCATCCTGCTGCCCTCCAGGTGTTTGAGATGACAAGTCCCAGCATTCCTGACCATGGGACATACTGACTTGCAATGATGGGAGTTGTAGTCCAACACCTTTGGAGGGCACCAGGTTGGGGAAGGGCTGCTCTAAACAAAAAAAGAGAAGTAGGTGGCCCTAAGTTGTTTGTGATCAGTTTTCCACAACCCCACAGTCACCTCTGCATATCATATTCTCCACCCTGTCCTCATGGTTTATCTGCTTTGGGAGAATGAGAATTTCACTTGCACTTTCTGCCTCCTTAGGGAGGATGTGGCGTTAAGGCTTGTGAGCCTTAACTCCCAATTTCCCTGCTTTGTGGTGCTTGGTTGGAATCTGTAGAGCCTTAACATTGTTTTTGTAAACCATAGGGTTTTTGTTTAATGAATTTCATGGCTTTATGTAACGGATGACTGGATATTATACAGTTGACAACCAAGCCAGCGTCAGCCAGAATGTTATACCATCTTGACATCCAATATAAAATCAAAGCTAGTGTTATGTGTTGAACTCACTTTTAACATTAATAAATCAACCAAACTGCTGCATCTCCCTCATTTTAAAAGATAAAGAGATGAAACCTGGCATCATGGTAGCTCTTAAGTAGGGATATAGCTATGCCAAGTATGAAGAAGATTCGTTCATGCCTTGATTTTAGGAATGTTTTAAAGTTCAAACAGAAATCTCTTTGAGGTCCAGGACCTTGAGCAGTACAAGTTTAAAAAATGAAATTAAAGATAAAGAGATGAAACTTGGCACCATGGTAGCTCTGAAGTAGGGATTTAGCCATGCCAAGTTGGAAGCAGATCCGTTCATCCCTTGATTTTTAGAAATGTTTAAAACTTCACTTTAATTTTTTAAATTAACTAAAATGCTTACAATTCCATCATTTTTAAAGCTAAAGGGATGAAACTTGACAGCATGGTAGTTCTTAAGTAGGGATTGAGCCATGCCAAGTTGGAAGCAGATCTGTTTATGCCTTGAGTTTTAGGAATTTTTAAAACTTCAAACCCAATACTCCTCTTTGGGGTCTAGGGCCTTGAGCAGTACATTAAAAAAAAAAAAGTAAAGATGAAGAGATGAAACTTGGCACCATGGTACCTCTTATGTAAGGCTTTAGCCATGCCAAGTTGAAAGCAGATTGGTTCATGCCTTGAATTTTAGAAAAAAAAATTGAAGTCAAACTTTTTTTAAAAAAAAATCCTAAAAATTAAGGCATGAACCGATCTGCTTCCAACTTGGCATGGCTCAATTCTAGGGTGACCACTCGGGTGTGGCGTAGTGGCTAAAGTGTTGGACTGGGAGCTGGGAGATCTGGGTTCTACTCCCCACTTAGCCATGGAAATCCATTGGGTGATTTTAGGCCAGTTGCAGACTCTCAGCCCAACCCATCTCACAGGGTTGCTGTTGTGAAGATAAAATGGAGAGGAGGAGGATTATGTGTGCCGCCTTGGGTTTCTTGTTGGAAAAAAGGTGGGATATAAATGCAATAATAAATAATAATAAAAAACTGTCAGGATTTCCCCAGATTTCTCCTGGTTTTTGTTCTATCCTCGGTATCAGGGGGGATTTTATGCAATAGTCTATAATGACCTGGAATTACACACTTTCCCTTTTAAGGCCACCATTAGTGTGGCGGGGGGAATGACATGCTTTCTGGAGGTGTGTCATTCTCTCTCACTGCTCCAATCAAGGCTTTAAAAGGGAAAAATGTGTCATTCCCAGGCATTATAGAAAAGTGCCTGATTGGAGCAGTGGGGTGAGGTGAGAATGACATGCTTTCCCCTCCTCCGCTCCAATTGGGGACTTTAAGGTGGCCCCAGAAAGCCATTTTCCTGCCCCCCCCCCAACTGGGTGTCCTCTTTTTTGGTTTCCCAAATATGGTCACCCTACTCAGTTCTTGCACAGGCTGCATTTCCATCCCTAGATATTTACTCAAAAGTAAGACCCATTGAATTTCTTGGTTCTTGAAAAGCAACACACTTGCTTTTAGATTTACCAGTCTCAGCATTCTATGTGTGCTATGAATGCCTGCTCTGTCTGTCCCTATAGTTTCCTGCAAGGTCCAGCCAGGGGAAGCCAGTAAATTAAACCCAGGGGTGGAGGGTGGGATTCCCTCAAGTTCATCTGACAGCAGGTGCTATAGAACATGGACCTTCCAGGAGTGTTGAGGCTGGATTTCTGGCAGACCCAGCCAGGCCACTTTATGGCCTGTTAGTCCCTCCATTTGGTAGCCCACAGAGCACCTGCCTCATAAAGCAAATGGCCACATGAGAACTGTTATTATGGCCTGCTACTTTGTTTGTCTTTAGTAGTCTGTGGTCCAGATCTCTTCAGAAGGAGGAATAGTGTTTTGTGGTTAGGGTCAGTCTAAATTATCTCCAGGGGTCCCTTACTTAGTGTGTCTGATAGCAAAGAGATTGAGGATTTTCCCCAACTCTGTTACTCTTGAAGTTACTAGGCCTTTTGAAAATAGATTTTATAACATAAGCATGAAAACAGTGAATACCCCTTTTAACTTGTTAAACCAATGAAAACATCCCACACAAGAAGTCTTAAGATATGAATGGTTTATAAAGAAAAGTAAATGCAAAAGAACATCAGATGCAGAAGTGAAATCTGAAACATTAGTAGTAGTAGTAGTAGTATCCTGCCTTTTGCCCAATGCTGGGCCTCAGGGCAGCCTTACAAAACTAAAACATATACAGCTAAAACCTATAAATAGGAATATACTAGGCTGACTATATGAAAAGGAGGACAGGGCTCATGTAACTTTAACAGTTGTAGAGAAAAGGGGATTTCAGCCAGTGTAATTTGTATGCAATTAGTTCCTGGTGAAATTCCCTCTTCATCACACCAGTTAAAGTTGCAGGGGCCCTGCCTTCTTTTGTATATGGTCACTCTAGTATAGTGCCTGCAACTTTAACTGTTGTGATGAAGAGGGAATTTCGCCTGGGACTAATTGCATACAAATGACACTGGCTGAAATTCCCTTTTCTCCACAACTGTTAAAGTTACATGAGCCCTGTCTTCCTTTTCATATGGTCAACCTAAATATACAAAAGTTAAAAATATAATTAAATACTTTTCAATATTAAAGCATTTTAAACATTTTAAATACATAACAATTTAAAAGTCAAAGGTATAGACAGAGGTCCAGATGATTTGCCAAAGGCCTGCTGGAACTAAAAAGGGTTTGTCTGCATCCAAAAACACATCAAGGAGGGAGCCAGTGTAGACTGCAAGGATTAGAAAGAAAATCCATGTGTGTACACTATGCAAAATAAATGACAGCTCAACTGTTTCTAAACCTTATTAGAAAAACAGGGTGACTATGCGGAAACAAACGTTGTAGGCCCAGAAGCACTTTGAAAGGTTTCAACATTGTACTTAAAACTTAACACCGGCCCAAACTAATGAAATGAAGTGTTTGAAGCTTTCAACTTTATAGCAGTATGGACCAAACTCTTAGAAAAGAGGGAAGGAGCACTGTGTGTGTATGGGGTGGGGGGGATAGAAAGAAAGGTATAGCCACCTATTCCCAGGGGAGATCTGAAGATCAGTTTACCATGGATCCACTGCTCTCCTTCCCTCAGTCTTTCACCAATCTTCTTGAAATTTTCAGGTAATGTAAAACAAACATTTCTTTCTGGCACCTGTAAATTTCAGAAAGGTTGATGAAACATTTTCGATTTTATGGCTGTTAGAATGACTCCCCCCCCCCCCAATTATCACTTTAACATGGCAGAATGTGTTTTTTACTGACAGCCCTTAACAATGGAGGCACGGTTGTGCCTCCATTAATATCAGAGTTTCCAGTTTTACACATTATAGAACTAAGTGTGTTTTGCGCTGAGGTGTCATATGCATACTCCAAAGTTCTTGATACTGTCATGTAGGGCTGGTTCCATAAAATCTGATTGTACATGCAGCTTTTCTTTCTGTGCCTTCTCCCCACACGTTATTTAATGAGATGCAAGGAATCCATGCAGAAATGTCTTTGTGAGTGATGGTTCAGGCAATATCCCCATTCCTCCCGCCTTTTTTTATTACAGTGAGTGGATTATGAACCAGTCCTTACTCTCTTTATGAGGCTTTATTCAATGTTGTCATTCAGCTGACAGAAGCAGTTTCTGGGATGGGGGTGATTTCCCCACACACACACCTGTGCCCTCAAAATCTGCTCTAGAGAGCTAGGAGCAGATTTTCAGATCGTGGAGGACTGAGGGGGGTGAGAGAGGCAGAAAGTTCTGTTGCGCTAGCAGTCTTCCCCTAATACAATATTGGATTTAACCCTATGAGTCTTCATTATGTAATGGTAAGGTTTGACTTTTATGAACTCTACATGAAAGAATATAGTGTGTGTGTGTGTGTGGGGGGGGGTTAATATGCAAGTCAGTTTTAGAAAGAATGAAAATGATGGGAAACAAGCCTTAGTCTTACACCATCTTTTGACTAAGCCTTTAACCTCTTTTGAATAGGCATTCTATAAGTACATAACTAAGTATAGACACGAACTAATCAATATAGAAACAGAATACAAGAAAATTCTATTTGAGTATGTTTCAGTAGGCACATGTCTCATGGCTGCCATGCAGAAAGGAAAAGTAGTTTTGGAATCCTGTTTACTATGATGCCCACTCTAACTCTGCAATGTCCATGATAAAGTATCTTAGGGGTGTTTTTTTGTTTTTTTTTTAATTGACTTACAGGGTATTCTATAATGTTTTCCTGTGGTAATTAGCACCTGAGTCACAGTTGTGCATGTCAATCAAAATCTCATCTTCTGTGGCTTTATACTTCCCTGCTACTTTGTTTAGACTGTACTGATTTAAAGTGTCACTCTAAACTCAATGTATCCTAAATAACAGACAGGCAGGAACAGGAGAATGTTTTAAGATAGTCATCAGTGTTTGGTTTTAATAAATCTGAGAGTCTAATCTAAATACAATCTGTTTAAAAACTATTTAGGATTTAAGTATCATATTTCAGTGCATATATATTTCATTTCTTTATTTAAAATGTAAGTTTAATTAGTCAATGGGGCAGGAAGCCTGTATTCAAATTGTAAACAGCCTGATTCAGGGGCTCTTTCCACACATGGGAGCTCTGATGCATAACATGGAGCTCCACTGCACACAAGGGTTCCCATTTATTACTATTTTGGCTGTATTGGCAGACCTCATCCTTCTCCGTATGCATTTCTAAAGTAAATGTGGAAGTTAGTCGCATAAAGCTTTGCGTTCATGCTATAGAACGTACAGATTTTTGAATTAGAACCAAAGATTCAAGTAACTACAAATATCTGCTAGGTGATTCTGAGCAAGTCACTATTTCTTGAACCCATGATGAATGGGGCAAGTGCACCTTGCATCCCAAAAGTGCTATCTAATCTAATAATGCAAACAATTATAGGCTGACCATATGAAAAGGAGGACAGGGCTCATGTAACTTTAACAGTTGTAGAGAAAAGGGAATTTCAGCCAGTGTCATTTGTATGCAATTAGTTCCTGGTGAAATTCCCTCTTCATCACAACAGTTAAAGTTGCAGGAGCCCTGCCTTCTTTTGTATATGGTCACTCTAGTATAGTGCCTGCACCTTTAACTGCTGTGATGAAGAGGGAATTTCACCAGGAACTAATTGCATACAAATGACACTGGCTGAAATTCCCTTTTCTCTACAACAGTTAAAGTTACATGAGCCCTGTCCTCCTTTCCATATGGTCAGCCTAAACAATTATTTATTGATAATTAAAGAGATCAGCTGCAGCCACAAGTGTTGTAGGATAAAATAGAACTAAACCATTAAGAAAAATCATTTCTATTTCTTAATCAGTTTGATCTTAAAATACAAGCCTATATATCTCTGGAAGCAACCCAACAAAAAACATGGCTAACTGCTAAGATGAGGTTAACAGATACCAATTCACTGATTCAACTAATCCGACATGGCCATATGTGAAACACAAGAACTTAAAGTGATATCAGGAGGCACATGGCTGCTGAAAACATTTAATCTACTGTCTTCCAGTCTTGGATTCCCATAGAATTGCTTAGCTCTTGGAATCAAGCTTTAGCTGGCTGGGAATCTCAGCAGATGACAGATGACTTAAGTAACAGAGATCAATAAACAGGAAGCACATATTCAGTTCACTGATGACAGAGCTGAAAATCAGCCTAGAAAATGGGAGCAAGACATTTGTAAATGCGTTAAACACAACATATTTTAGGTGACTTAGGGTGACAACTTTATTGCTGTTCTACATCATGGATTCTGTCTGTGCATGTTATGTAATTTGTCTGGGCTTGCTGTATTTTGAGAGGTGCCCTATCAAAATGCTTTTATCCCTGTACCATAACTTGCAAAACAAGTGCTAATTAAAATTATGGAAAAGCAAATCCACTCCTTTGTTTTTAAGAATTATCTCGCAGTGTTTAGAACTAATTGATTTCATGAGGGCATGTATTATTTCTGCCTTATATCCCATTCCCATGCAGCCCTGCCCTTAGGTTCCCAGCATCTGTTCAAGGACACACTTTATCTGATCGTTTGCCAGAGCAGCAGCTGCCATTCACAGCACTGTATCAGTTCTGAAATGTATGTAGATGTACCTACAAGGCTCATCAGGAGAGATTTGGAAGGGGCTGTGCCATAATTAACCTTTGCTCTGAATATTAAGGGCCATTGAAAGGGTCAAAAGTAAAGCTTCCTGAAGTATCTTCCAAAAATCTCCTTAAATGTGTGAATGTTCACCTTTTTCAGATCTATTCACTACCATTGTTTCCCCTATCTGTTGATTGGGGGGAGTGTCTTTACAACACCCCTTTGGCTGCTCATTCCCTCAAAGCCCAGCAGCATCGCAGCTGCAGGGTGGGAATGGTAAATCTTGATGGCAGGAGAGATTGTGGGCTTTCTGGATTAAAAAGCCTTAGCACCGGTAGCCAGTCATCTCGTCGAGCCTGCCCTCTGCCCAGCCTTCCTGCAACCTACCCTGGGCCTCGATCTGCCCCCAGAACTCCCTCAGGTCACCACCGACAGATGGAAGAAAGAAGGTGGTGACCTCAGTGCAATGGGAAAAGTCAGTGACTTTTAAAAAGTGCAGCTCCGAGGGAAAAGCCCGTGGTGGCTGCAAGTTGGTGGCAGCATCATTTAAACAACGCGGTGCCAACTCACAGCCACTATGGGCTAAACAGGGCATGTAGACAAGCCTTTAGCCTTCTTTTTTTCCCCTATAGTAATTCCAAACAACTAGGGTGTCATTATGCTATATAGTCAATCAAGTGAAGCTCTGTGCTGATGTCACCGAGGGCAAACAAGACTTGTTCAGAATGAGAGTAATGTTTTCTAGACCAATCATATGGATGAGTATGAACAAGATGTGAACATGATGCCATGAAAATAAACAAGGACTACTTTGGACAGTGGGCTCTGAATAAGTAAATGCTTTGAACCCCAAAAGGGATCTGTGATGCTGCTGAAAATGTGAATGAAATCTCACCCATGTTTGGCTCAGTCCTATTCTAATGCTCCAGCTCTGCTATAACTTTATGCAGGCAAAGCTGACTCCAGTATGAGATAGACTGAAGGCCAATTTGGAGCAAAATTTAAAGGTGGCATTTTTGGAGCAAATCTTATGAAGGAAAATCTGTTGCCTTAGGCACTAATGTAACTGGCTCCAACTTGTTGTCAAAAGTAAGTGCCTCTTATATGGCACTCAGCATGCATATTGCATTGAAGTTTCCTAGAATGGTTGATCTGGAGTGCTGCCATATTGGAGAGATGGTGACATCCAAGGGTAAATACTTTAGATATGTATATTATTTAAGTATTCCTATTCTGCTTTTCTTTGTGTGTAAAATAACACAAAATAAATACAAATAAAATAAATATGTAGTAAATGTCATAATAAAAACACTCATAAAAACCGGTACATGTCCACAACATACCAACATAAACAAAATCATAAATTATCCAGCCTAAATAGAAGGTGTTCAGTGACCTCTGAAAGTTTGAGAAAGTTGGGTTTTTCGGGCTTCACTGGTGAGGAAGGTCCAAACTGAGACCACCATGCCTAATTAGGTGCAATGTTACTTAAAACATTACCCCCATAGCAGGATCTCTCCCATCATTCTCCAAAGGGATGGGTTTCATAAAGGACAAAGTGTTTGCTAACATGTGTTGAACCCAAGCTATATTTAAAGATAATCCTCATTCCACCTTGCACCTAGAAGCTAGCAGGCAGCGAGGGCAACTACGAGAGTAGAGAGGCTCTTGACTTGATTGGTGGGGAGCGGGGAGGTATGATGGAGGAAATGGAAGCCAAATGGGGCTGAGATAACCTTTTTATCACAGGTGCCATGTTTGTAGGGAAACCTACAATTTAGAAGGGGTTTGGGTGGGTCTTTGAGGATTAGTGAAGGAGAGTGGAGAGAATGGCCCTGTTCAGAAGACACCTTAAGCCATGGTGGTTAAGGCTTTTTTTTGTTAACAAAAAAGCCTTAACCACCGTGGTTTAAGGTGTCTTCTGAACAGGGCCAATATAATGTGTATGGTTCTGCACAATCTGCCCTGACAATGTTTTACCTGCTGCAATTTTGTTGGTACTACAGGAGCTACAGCTGTAGTATAGGCTCATCTACTAGATTTCTATTCTTTCTGTTAATAAATTATGTGTTCAGTCTTACCCTTTAAAAATAAATGACTGTCCCAAATAAGTCTCTCGCAGTGTTCATTGATTCTATTAGTTATTATTTGTTTCTTTGTTTGTTTATATCCAGGGACGACGAGGCAAGCCGGGACACCCTGGGCAAGCAGGGCCACCAGGACCACCAGTGAGTAACCACAGAGGTCATGTAAAACACTCTTCTGCTAATAACATGTAGCAGATCATTCAGGGATAGCTTTAAACAAACAAAACAGACCTTTTGTTTTCTCTGCAGTATCTAGGAATTCACAAATACAGGCCCACTGATTCTTACCATTAGCGCAAATGACATTGCACCAGTGGAAACTAGATTCCAAACTATGCACATAATTATTGTGCAATCTGTTGTGCAACTGCTTGCACAAGCGTAATGCAAAGCTACTTCCACAACAGAAAGGTTTGGTGGAGCTCCGCTAGCACTGTTTGTGTTTGCGGAATGACACCGTTGGGTACTACCCACCAGAAAACAAAGACAACAAGGGATGAGATTGGCACAGAAGATACACAGAGAGGTGTGAGGTGTGGTTCTGATAGGAAGGAACATTTCTGAAGAAATTGGTTAACATTTCAAAGAGCTGATTGTGCACATTATTGGATATTGCTAATTCAGTTTACCCAAACCGATGATGCTGTGTTTTTAAGCTGGGATAATTTCTGTCTCAGGGGGTAATTTCAAAGATGAAGGGCTGTACGATGAGCTTGCCAATTGTCTGAATGGTGGAGAGGATTATACCCAATGCTGGAAAGAGCATTCAACTGTAGATCAAATGAGTTTGCTGAAGAATTAAAGAAGATTAAGGAATACATAAACTGTATGAAAGGAATTGCAATGTGCATCACTAGAGGTTTAATTCAGATCTAAACATTTTGGGGTTGTTTTCTTCATTGCTCGAAATGCCTCGTTTGGAACCTGAGCTTGGTCATATCTCTGACTCTCAAGAATACTCCTCAGATCGTGAAATGGAAGCAGCATTTGGAAGGATGCCATTTTACATTAATGTTTTAAATGAATCCTCTCGTTTTTTTGCCATCTCACCCTGATTCTATGATCTCTGAAAGTGTACAAACACAGAGAATATGCTAAGGGTTATTTGTGTCCTTTGTGAATAGGTTAATTTCATATTTAGCCAAGTCATATTGATTATTTTTAAAAATAATTTCTTGGTATTTTGCGAATCTCTTGTTCTACAGATTTGTATCATGTTCTTCTTTTAAAAGAAAGTAATGGCCCAATTCATCGATAGTTCCCGAAGCCCAAATTCCTTTTCGGAGAAGCTTTTGGGTGTGGCCAAGGACAAAAGAGACAGAGCCAAAATACCCCAAAGAACAGCATATTTTACCATAAAGCTAAAGTAACTAAACCTTAGGAGAGGCCTTTCAACCTTTCGGAAAGGGAGAAACTGCTCAAAAGCTGGGAAACCACCCAATGATCAATGGTCAGGAGAAATGGGGTTGTGCCAGTGGGAAGGGGGCGTGGCCATCTGGAGAACTCTGGAGGGCCGTATTGTGACCCAAGATGGGCCAGGCCTGAGGTTCTACACCCCTGTCATAGGGCATAATAGAGCCTGTTTCCATCTTCCTCTCTGGCATGCATGCACAGATGTATGTGGTGACCCAAAGAGCCACAAGCTTGAAGCTCACCTGTCTTGACTAAGCAGAGTTGGACGGGGATACTGGTGATGTGCCCAAACTTTTGAATGCTTATGCATGTGTTGCTGCCACCAGGTAAGACTACTGGGGTGGTGTACCAGAGAACATTTTGCCAAGAGCCAACCAACTCTGGAGCCAGCCCTGACCTGTAAAAGATTCTCATCTGAGAGGTTTGCTGGCAACATGAGAATATTGTGCATGCACAGCCCTCTGTCCCTGTCAGTTTCGGAGTGCGGCAGGATTTTCTGTCCTAGCTTGGGGGTCCCGCCCAGCTGTAGAATACCTTATAGACCTGCCCCTTCCCTCATACTGGCATTCAGCACATCAAGATATAGGATACCCACTTTACTAATAAGAGTAATATCTGGAAGCTTGTCCATATTCTATAGTATCTGATCACGGTCTTTGTTGTAGGATATGATGGGCAGAAATCCATCATCCATAGTGCATCTCCTTTTGAGCAGAGAATTGGGGCTATTACATTTTTTATAGTAAGGGTATTTCTAGACACAGTAAAAAATGTGAAGGCAGAGTGAATTAATAGGAATACACAGTGCCTTCACGTAACTAAAGACAAAAAGAACAAACAACATAACAATATATCTCAGGAAAGGAAAACTGAGCTAGTGACCCAAACAGTGCCCCCATTTATCTCCTATAAAAACAAGAGGGCAATAGTTCTACTTGACATAGACACATTGAGACTATGCTGGGAACAGAGTTATAAGTTAAAGGCAAACTCTCTGAAGACAAAAATCCAGCAGAATCAAAAGACTGACTAGGGTATGCTAAAAATATAAATATAAAAAATAAAACTGTGATATGGAAATGTTCTGAGCTTAAGTAGTCAACTGATACTAACAATTATTTTTTAAAAACTTGATTTCATGCATAAAGGAACAGCACTTTCTTGTGTGTTATAAATGCTGTAAACTTGGCACATGGTCTAGTCAGATTAAATGTGTACTGGCTTGTTGTTAAGTCATCATCCTCGTTATCTGTGTTCTACAAGCATGCGAAGACAGTTCTCTTTAAACACAGATTTGACTCTGCAGTTGCTTAATTTTATTTATAGATTGTTCAGGAGGGGACTGGTTTGCTGCCGCTGTTCATTGGTTTATGTTTTAATGATTTGGGGTTTTTTTATGCTTTTATATTTTGTAAGCAGCTTTGAGTGACTCCTTTTTTTGGAAGGGAAAAGTGTGGTAAAACTTTCTTAAACAGAGAAAGCTCCCAAAGAGCTAAACACAGAGCCATAATATGTGTCCTCTCTCCCCCCATCTCTTTTTTGGTTTTAACTAGCTAATAGTAGTCCTTTTATGCTAGATGAGAAAGGTAACTGGTGGAGGGGAGCTGGGCATGGGATAGGAACCAGCCCACCCCATCCTGATACATGGTTGTATTAGGTTATGAGGGACACAGGAAAGCAGGGCACTCAGAGGCTTGTTGTTTGCACCAGTGTGCGTCCTTATAAAAGAGGATATGAAAGAGGAGTGAAAAGTATGCGAAATTAGACATTATGCAGTTGCTGCACTGAAATACAGGAGAAGAAGGACGAGTGATTGAAGAATGGGGACAATGAGGCAGAAGAGTCCTGTAAGCAAAGGCTTTGAACTAGCAGTTCTAGAGTGGTGGAAGGGAATCAAAGCCAGAAGGCAAGGACCAATCTGTTGCTAGCATTTTTTCCCAGTACTGTAATGTCTGCGTCACTTGCATGGCACGTGATGTATTTCCCCAACCCATTGTCCTGACCATGTTTGTCCCTCAGTATTCTGTTTTCCTCCAGCCACTTTTTTTTTTGATGATTTCTTTGCACTACCAAGTCATGTGTGTTCCAGTCTAGCGGTATTATCACTCTTAACGCATTCAAGAGTTATAATAAAAGCACTTGAACTACAAATTTATAGAAGTATTTGACAATGGTGTATGGTACTTGATTATGTCATAAACACAATGGATAATGTGTTGTATTTATAAACATTTGCTCACAGAACAGCAGTTATGTTTGTGAGTGGTGCCTCACAAACAAAACAGGCTCCAGTATAAATCTTACCCAAATTACTGAGAGTCATCAGTGGAACATTGCTAAAAAGAGTGGGTTACCATTCCCACTCCTCAGCATGTACACATGGAGCTCAGCCATTATACTGTGAGCCTCTGCACCCCTGCTACTCACTCCTTGTGACTGCATGAGGATACCTAGAGACACATAGAGCTTTTCTACTTGAGGCATTTGTTGTGCACTCAGCATTCCCTACTCACAGTTGTTTATGAGTTCTTTAGGTGATGTTGTGACTCTCCAGTTCCACTTCTGTTTATAAACAGCACTGTCCATGAGGGTTTTTTTAGAGCAGGGAAAATGGGGTATTATTTCTAATGGGAAAAGAAAGTTCAATTTCCTCTTGCGTATTTGTGCTCTTCTGCTATACCACAGTGTCACCTAGAGGGTATGTAGCAGAAAAGCATGAAAGGAAATGCTCTTCATGTAGTGCTCGGATCTCAGTTTTGCGGCAAAATCAAAAGTAGATGCAGCAGATTTACAGCCTCATGTAGAAAAGCCCACAATAAATGCTAAGGTTAGGTAGGGACAACTCAATGCTTCAGGGGTTCTGTTTTCATTGGCATCTCCTTGGGAACTGTAATTTGCGCCCCATCCTTCTATACTGTATAACACACGGCTGTTTTAAACAATATTCACATCAAATGCTAAAAATGTGGAAGATTTAAGATCAAAATTCTTGATCATACATCTCTCTAAACTTTGTCTTGCACAATGGTGAGCCAGATGCTATCCATCATTGTCCAATTGCCCTCTTTGACATCTTGTAAAAGACAGTTCTTGCTTTCATCTTCTTTCCTTGCACTTTCTCTCTTGAGCAGATAATATTCGTGATTATGTAGGCTGCTGTCTTCATGTCAGCTGATCTGATATGGATGTTTGGCATCAGAAATTTTGTTTCCGGTTGGACTAGCTGACCTTCAAGGCTTTTCCAACTCAAATACTTCTATGCCTTTGTAGTTAAAATGTTTTACTAGTTCTCAGAATTCTTTTGTCATGAAACCATTTTGAAAAAGCAGGGTTTCATTTAGGGCTAAATAATAATGATGATGATGATGATGATGATGATGATGATGATGATGATGATGATGAAAGGCATTTTACCACCTCAGAGCAATGCAGAACAAGAGCTATGCAGAACAAAAAGCCCAGCATTCCATAAGCAAATATGGAACCATTAGAAAAGGAATATGTTTAAATGAAGTCAATGATGTCATTCTGCTTGGATTAGAGTTCAAGGTAAATATGCATGAATAATAAGAATATGCATTCTAGCAATCATGTAATAGTTCAAAATCTATGAAAAAGAATCTTAAACCAAATTGCTAAAAAGAAAAACATGCAATTCATATGCAGAAATTTCCTTGAATTCCATGCAGAGTAATGTAATCTCTCAGCGGCTTTTGATACTGTTGATCACTGTGTTACAGTGGTTCTGCTCCTACTTGTAGGGCCAATTCCACAGAGTGGCATTGGGGGATTCCTGTTCCACCCCATGGCTATTAAGCTTTGGGGTGCCACAGGGCTCTATTCTATCCCCCATGCTGTTCAACTTCTATATGAAGCTGCTGGAAGAGGTCATTAGGGGTTTGGGGGTTGGGTGACATCAGTATGCTGATGATACTCAGCTCTATTTTTCCTTGTTGTTGGAGTCAGCTGAGGTGGTGAAGGTGCTGGTCCAGTGCCTGGAGGTTGTAATGGAGTGGATGTGGGATAATAAACTGAAGCTGAATCCTGATAAGACAGAAGCTCTGTGGATTGGTGGTTCCCAATTCTGGGAATTGGGTAAGCAACCTGTTCTGGATGGGGTTGCACTCCCTCTGAAGGAGCAGATGCGTAGCTTGGGAATACTCCTAGATCCCTCATTGGACTCCGTGGCCTGGAATACTTGGGATCAGCTTCGGCTGATATGCCAGCTATGGCCTTTCTTGGACAAGGACAACCTAGCCACAGTAGTCCATGTGCTAGTAAATTCCCGATTAGACTACTGCAATGCACTCTACATGGGGTTGCCCTTGAAGGCGACTTGGAAGTTGCAGCTAGTGCAAAATGCAGCAGCTAGACTGCTCACCAGAACATCCTATAAAGACCATATAACACCAGTCTTACAAGAATTGTATTGGCTACCTATACACTTCTGGTTGGAATTCAAGGTGTTGGCAATGACATTTAAAGCCCTAAACAGCTTGGTACCTCGGTGTTTGAGACAGCGCCTCTCCCTATATATGCCTGCTCGAGATTTGAAATCAGTTGGAGGAGCCCTCCTCTGCGTCCCACCAATGCGAGACATACATTATGGTGGGGCATGGGAAAGGGCTTTCTCTCTTCTAGCACCCCATTTGTGGAATGCTCTCCCCTTGGACGCCCAACTGGCACCAACACCGGCTTCATTTCGGTGCCAAATTAAAACATGGCTTTTTATCAAAGCCTTTGAGAGCTAAATCCTCTATGATTACACATAATCGTAATTGTTTTTATTGCCTTAAAACATTTTTTACCAGTTTTAATTTGTTAACATTTTAATATGTTTTTAGCTATGTAAATTATTTATGTTTATATTCTGATTTTATCTGTACGCTGGCCTGAGATCCCAATGATAATAGGGCGGGATACAAATGTTTTAATAAATAAATCTAGTGTAGGCCCACAAAGAAACATGCATGAAACTAAAACCTTTTATTTTATTTTATTTCTACGTAATGATTTATTGATCCAATTTTTTCCTTTATGATTTTACTTACATACACAAAACATTTAATCTGTAAATGCAGGACATTGCAAAAAGGAGAGGAGGAAATGTAAAGAGGAGGGAAAAGGAACAGGGGGCCAGGATGGGGAAAGTGTTTAGTGTTTGTATTGTGCTGACAAACAGGAAAAGAAATCTAATAACCAAAAAAAATTATAAGACTGATCACACGTACATCAGGTACAGTTTTAATCAAGACAAAATCAATATGCAGCAAGCACATACGTTTCCTTCTCCCTCCTCCTCCCCTCTGCCGATATTTCTCATCTCCCACTTCTAGTACCGAATGTGAAGGCATTTCTATATTCGTTTTCTTACAATGACAAGATCCACATGCAGACACAGGTTTCTCTGCAAAGGTCTGTTGGGTGTGATGGTCACAGCCGCCTGTGACAAGAGAGAGAGAAGACGCAACATTTTACTGAGGATAATGCATATGTCTGTATGGGACTATAGGAGCAATCATCATTCGTCTTCAATGATCCAACTAGCAGGGACAATTTTCAAGCGGCAATAAATAAAATCTTTATTTAAAAGGCAACTATAGATGTACATGCAAAACAATGTCACATGGCACAAAGTCATCCACTGTTATGGTGAGCTGATTTTCATCTGCTGTATTTTATACTAAATTTTAGGTCACCTCTTACTCAGTCTATTCCCACTGGGACTTTGGGCATCATCAGAGAAGTGTTTTATTGCACGCTCATTACCGGGCACTCACGGATTTTTGTGGGAAAGTTGCAGCTATCTCCTGCTGTGTGCAGGAGAATTGGCGTGATGAAGACGGCCCCTGACTGGACCACGTGCACTTTTTTCACTTCCTCTTTCCTCTCCTTGAGAAAAAGAGGAAGTATCGAGCAACAAAAGCACGGGCGGAGAAGCTACAAGCAAGAGAAGCTACAAGCAAGCATGATTTCGCCTCCTCTGATGGAGCTCTTTATCAGCCCCAGGTTCTTGCTCTGACAAATGCTGATGGTTTCAGAGCCATTTCCATCTTTGTCGAAGAGCAAGTAGTTTCAGGCATCCACATGATTAGCCCAGAGCAAGTTGGTACTTTTAATAAAAAGAACTAGAAACTTGGACTTGAACTGAAGAATATTAATTGCTGTTTAAAATCAATGTTATTTCTCCCCTATTATTTATTTATTTTACCTTGGGGACCATAGGATTTTTCTGATACCTCCTCCCAAAGCCATAGGCACTGCTATGACTTCTGGTGGAGAACTTAAAGATCCAATCTTCCCTGCCCTGTTTCAGCTGCCATGAAAAAGGACCACGTTGCCTGCTTTCCAAGGTCGCAAAAGTAGCCTAGGATGATTTCATAGAGGTCAAAAAGGAATATTCTGGGAGGAGAGAGGAAAGGCCAGCGTTTACAAAATCCAGCCCCAGCCACAGTCCCAGCAGCGTGCCACCTCTAGATGGGCTCAGAGACTTATCTAGTGGAAAACGTAAAAAAACGAAGGACAGGGAGGCAAAAATTGCTTCAATCACTCCTCCCACGCTTCCAGAAGCAGACTGACAGAGCACTGGTCACTTGGAAGCCTCAGAGATTGGAGACTTCCTTCTAATGCGCAGCAGCCCATTAGGGCTGCACCCTTAAGAGTACTTTAAAAACCAGTAATTATGAATGGGAATTGTGATTCCTCTTTGGTGTGAAACTCTGGATTCTATTTCTTTCTCTCTTGTATTATATTGAGAGCATTGTCCCATGATTTCACTGCTAGGGATCTCATCAGTATTCAGTTCAGAGTGTGGTCATTCATGCTGAAAAACTACCCAAGAAGTTCATTTTTTTAATAGAACAGCAGCTCCCTCTAGTGATTCTATATTCACATTCTCAGAGAAAATACTGAAAAGTTTTCATTAAACAGTTCATCACAGTATTTAGAGCTTCGGCGTTGGTCCCACAAAGTAAGAAACAAAGTGCAACTGAAAATGTTTAGTAGTAGTAGTAGTAGTAGTAGTAGTAGTAATTAGTTGTTTAAAATATTCTAGCAAGCTTTGGAAAGGGACATTTTTCATCATATAAGTGTTCTCAGCAAAAGAGATGTGCAAACATGCTTAGGCTAAGGTGCCCTTGTAGCTGTTACTGTAGTCCCCGGTATCTTCCTAGTTTTCTGTGCAGTCATACCTTTTTCTCGATTTCCATTATAATAATGAGATGGAAAAATAAATTAAAAATCCTTTAAGCATCCCACAGCATTACTGTAATATTCAAAAAAACACCACCATACATAGGTGGAGCCCATCATTCTGTAGATCATCCAGACATGGCCCAGCCTGGATTGATTGGGCAATTGTCAGGTGGAGAGGACCTGAAGATCATTCAAGCACAGAAGGCTAGAGCGGAAAGTGTTCATTAGAGTACAAAGATTTAAGCCTTGCTCATTGAAATGTCTGGGGACTTGGCTTACACAGGGTCTGTTCGCACAACACACTAACCCACACTCAGTGGTTTAATGTGGGTGATTGAACCATGGGTTGGGGTGTTGTCTGAAATAAGGACATTTTGCTCAGGGTGGCTTGTTAACCATGCAGTATGGCTTATTAACCATTCTGAACAACCCAACAACAAACCATGGGTTTTCAAGGTGGTTTGCTCGAGAAAAATAAGCCACACTGTATGATTAACAAACCGCCATGCAGAAAATGTCCTGGGTTCAGACAAGTTTCTGTAGTCTCCAAATCTCAAATTACATTTTTTTTTGCTGTCACCAGTAGGCATACAACCCTGAGGAAAATCTGGTGGATCAAAATTGGCCCCTGGACCACCAAAAATTGTTCACCCCTGGGTTTGAGTGTTGAACTATGACTGGTGAGACCCAGGTTCAAATCCATACTCAGCAATGAACGCAACTCACCAAGTGACAGTGGGCCAGTCACTATCTCCTAGCCTAACCTACTGAACAGGGTTGTTCTGGGATAAAATAAAATGAGGAGAACCATATACATTGCCTGGTAGGATGGAAATGTAATGAATAAATAAAGCATACAAAAGTTTGAAGAAAGATGAAGGATGCTCACTTTCAACCTCATGGAGGAGAATAATTATCTTGTTTCATTTCATATAGCCAATGCTCTCTGGGTGGTTTACAGAGATTAAAAAGCTTAAAAATGCTGTATTATGTATACTTAAAAACAGTTTAGCGACAAAGATATAAATAGAGCAGACACAATATGTACGCACGTACACACACCCACACATGCAAACAATATCCCATGAGCATATTAAAAACCCATCATATGCTGCCAAATGTCTGGGAGTGGAGGAAGCTCTTAACCTGGCACAGAAAAGATAACAATGTTGGTAGCAGGCAGGCCTCGCTGGGGCGTCCATTCCATAATCGGGGGCCACCACCAATAAGGCCCTTTCTCATGCTGTTACCCTTCGAACCTCCCTTGAAGGAGCACTTGGCAGAGGGCCTTAGGCTATGAGTGTAGTGTATGGGTAGGCTCATGCTGGGAGAGGTGCTCCATCAGGTATTGCGGTCCCAAGCCGTGTAAGGCTATAAAGGTCAAAGCCAGTACCTTGAATCAGGCCTGGAAACATACAGGTAGCCAGAGAGCAAGCCAGAATTGGTGTTATATGTTTGTACCTTCTTGTCCATGTTATCAAGATGGCTATGGCATTTTGCACAAGCTGCTGCATCTGAACCATCTTCAAGGGCAGCTCCACATAGAATGCATTGCAGTGATCTGAGTTGGAGATCGAGTTTAGGAAACTGGAGCCAGGTTATCCCTGTCTAAATAGGGGTATCTCTGGGCCATCAGTGGAAGTTGCTAGAAGGCATTATGTGCCCCTAAGGCCATCTGAGCCTCAAGTGGCAGAGATGGCTCCAGGAGAACCCCCAAGCTACAAACTGCTTCTTCAGAGGGAGTGCAACCTCATACAGAACAACTTGAACAAGTTGGTCTAGATCTACCATCATGTTCACAAAGATCATATTCTCACAGCGTTGCACTGAAACCTGTGTTTTGTCTTCGTGGTTCTGCTACTGATCATGTTTATCATATGAACACTTGATGTCATCTAATTCTCAGTGAAACATTGGTCCATCTAGTCCCATGTTATTTACATTATCTAGGCTGACCATATGAAAAGGAGGACAGGGCTCATGTAACTTTAACAGTTGCAGAGAAAAGGGAATTTCAGCTGGCTTCATTTGTATGCAATTAGTACCTGGTGAAATCACCTCTTCATCAAAGCAATTAAAGTTGCATGCAATATACTGGAGTGACCAGATACAAAAGAGGGCAGGGTCCCTGCAGCTTTAAGTGTTGTAATGAAGAGGGAATTTCACCAGGTACAAATTGCATACAAATGACGCTGGCTGAAATTCCCTTTTCTCTACAACTGTTAAAGTTATATGAGCCCTGTCCTCCTTTTCATATGGTCAGCCTACATTATCCTATTCCTACTTCAAATCCTTTTTAGCTGGGGATGCTAGCGATCTTGGGACTTTCTGTATGCAAAGCATGTGCTTTGCCATTGAGCTATAGACCCTTTCCTTAATGTGCACAAAGCTATGGATCCTCTCTTTGATGTACACATTGAAGAACAAAGCTCCTTGTTTCAAAGCAGACAGCAATATTTATCTCCCTGGAATATTCACATAGGCCCTACTACAATCATTTCTCTCATGACACATCTCCCATTCTAATGACAAACCTCCCATTCTAATTTTGTTACTCTCTTTCTGTGTGTGTGTGTGTTTTAAAAAACAAAGACAGAATCTCCTATTATTTTGTATAAAACCATAACGTGTCTTAAAGTTAATTCAGAGGTAAATATTCCTTATAGTTTTTGCAATATAAACAATATCTTCATCCTTACTTATGAGTAAAAATATGTCTCTGTGAAACGTGCTTTTAAATAGTTACAGCACAATCCTATGACTAATCATGTTTACTCGGAAGCATCTCCCACTGAGTTCAGTGGTGCATACTCCTAGGTATGGTCTCATAGAATTGCAATCTTAATATCTGCTTCCATAAACATACACTTTTTATTGGTCATTGAAGCTTAAACCCCTTCCTTATCCTTCTTGATAACATTTGCTATCCTTTCAAAAAATTCTTCACCTTTTTAATGGTAGGGTTATTCATTTTTTCCCTGTGTTAGTTCTGTATTATATCCCATATACATGTTGATGCTACCAGAAAGGTTATCTTAAGTAACCAGCAGTTTGCTTTGGAAATCTCATTTTCAATGCTTCAGGAGAGATTGTCATTCTACCCATATTGCATAAGTGTATGAATGTTATCAGTTAATTATCATAAACAAAATCAAATACATGTTGAGGTTAGTTCATGGGAGATATGGATAATTGAGGCCTTTCCTCCCCCTCTCTTTTTGCTATTTGTTACTATATTGAAAATACTCCTGAGATGAGTAGAATTATCTACCCATATTTGGTCCTGTTGGTTCTTAAAATAAAATTTAAAAAATCATTGACATGACATGTTTTTCCTTTCTTTCATCCTATTTTTGTGGATGTCAAGCTTCTGCAGCTCTTAGCAGCTTCTCTTTGGTGCTGTTGTCCTGTTCAACAAATCACACCAAATCTTCATGTTTCATTGAGGTGCAATAAGGGGGACCCCCCCCCCAATAGGCACTGGGGTGGGTGGGGTGGAGAGATCTGTTTACCAAAAGAGGCATGAAGTGGGTGGAAGTGATGACTCAGAAATATTTTCCAGATGGCTAGATAAATGTTTTGCCTTTGAAAGTTTATTTTTCTGCTCCTGTGACAGAACTTCAGAAATTCTGTGCTACCATTATGTCAGTTTCCTATCAAATATATTGGTTTAATGTACAGTGCTGTGAGATCCATGGGTCTTTACAACAATTTCATTGTTGTCGAAAAGCAGGGTGTGATATAAAGCTTCAAGAGCCATGTGCTACAACATTAAGAACACAATTAAAGGGCACCTAATTGTACTCTCAAAATATCCACTCTTGAGCCCTCTTTTTTTTTTTTTTTTAAATAATTTTATTGATTTCTACATATAACATAACAATACACAATACAAAAGCCTCAACAGCCCCCCGTGCTCCCTACCCCCCGAGACCTTCTAACCCTATTGCTTATAAATTCCCCAAAACTGCATTGATTCTTTAGATGGTGTATATCCTCTCCCCTTTTCTAAAACATATTCTAGAAACATAGCCCAAATCCTTCCAAAATCATTCTTTTTAGTTAATCCCATCTTTACTTTCATTGCACAAGTTAATCTGTCATTAATAGCAATATCCCACACTCCTTTATACCACTCTTCCATACAATAATCCCCTTGTGTTTTCCAATTTTTGGCTATCATAAGTCTTGCCTGAGTCAGGAGATTATTTATTAATTCTTTAATATTATTATTACCATATTCTTTATCAAATAAACCCAATAAAGCTATCTTCGGACTTGCCTCTACCTTTTTGTCCACTATCTCATTTATCTCCTTAAAAACTCTCTCCCAAAATTTTTTAACATGTTCACAAGTCCACCACATATGGTAATATGTCCCCAGTTCCTGACAACCCCTCCAACAATAACTTGACGCCTTCTTATCTATCTGATGTAATCTTACCGGAGTGAGATACCATCTCCAAATAATTTTATACTGATTTTCTTTTATCCTTATAGAAAATAACTTTAAATTTCTTGATTCCCAGATCTTTCTCCAGCTGTCCCCATTGATCTGAATTTTCAAATCCTCTTCCCAGATCATTTTCAAGCTTTCATACCCCTTATCCTCATCCACTAATATCTTATAAATCTCACTCATTAAACCTTTTTTACTTCTACTATCCATTTTATTTCCTCCCATCTTCTGTCTAACCTCAATTAACTTTTCAAAGCTTGTTTCCTTTCTACACTCCTTATTTTGCTTCTTCCATTTAACTGTCCACTGTTCCAATTGCATACTCTTAAACCATAAATTTTCCTGACCCATTAATATTTCTTCTATTTGTTTTTTATTGGTCATTTTCATTACCCAATCTTTCAATTTAATTATTTTTTTCCCCCTTAATAACCCCTCCAATTCTCCTCTCAAATTACCTGGGAAGTTATCCATTATAATCACTGGGGACAGAGGAGAAATTCCCGGCATTAATTTCTTCTTATATTTTCCCCAAATATCTCTAATATTTCTTAAGATGGGATTAATTATTTCTTTCAGCTGAATCTTTTTTATATTACTAAAGAAAACATTCTGTAACTTAAACTCTAGTTTCTTTGTCTGCGGTTCTAGCCATTCTAAATCCTCATCCCCTACTATACTACTTATAACATACCTTAATTGGTTAGCAATATAATACATCTTTATATTAGGTAAACCTAAGCCTCCTTCCCTTTGATTCTTATACCAATTTATTTTATTTATTCTTGGCTTCTTATCCCCATTACAATAATTATTTATCATAGACTGCCAGCTCTTAATTTCTACTTCCGATATCTGAATTGGTAACATCCTAAACAAAAAGTTAATCATTGGTAGTATCTTCATTTTAATTACCGCTATTCTACCAAACCACGACAGCTTAACCTTCCTATAAGCCTCTAACTTCTGTAATATTTTAATTTTCAATCTACTAAAATTTATTTCTTCTAACTTTTCTAACTCTTTAGAAATAAAAACTCCTAAGTAACTCAATATATTTTTAACCTTCAAACCTAACCTTAAACTTAACTCATCCTCTTCTACCTTATCATAGTTAAAAAGCATCATATTAGATTTCCCCCAATTTATCTGCAACCCCGTAACCTCTCCAAATTCCCTCAAATGTTTTTGGAGTCCTTCTATATTCCCCCCCGGATTTTCTAGTGTCAATAAAGTGTCATCCGCAAACATATTAATTTTTATTTTATCCTGTTCTCCTATCCCTTTTAATTTCTCATCTTCCCTAATACAATTTGCTAACATTTCAATCACAATTGCAAATAATATCGGGGAGAGAGGACACCCTTGTCTAGTACCCCGGGCTAAGGTAATCTGTTGTGTTAGGCCATCATTTACCAACACCTCTGCCTTATTATTTGCATACAACTGATTAATCACCCCCACAAATCTTTCTCCAAAGCCAAATATTTTTACAATAGTTTTTAACGCCGGCCATTCCACGCAATCAAAGGCTTTAAAAATATCCAATGCTATCAATCCTGCTTTTAAATTTCTTCTTTTAATACTATTTATTATGTTTAAAACCCTCCCTATTAAATTTGGCATCTGCCTCCCTGGAATAAATCCACATTGATCCTTTTTAATATAATCATTTATAAAGGTATTTAATCTTTTTGCCATAATCGCTGTGAAAATCTTAGCATCCTGATTAATTAACGATATAGGTCTATACGAAGCTGGATCCATCAAGTCCTTATCCACTTTCGGAATTAAAATTATCAAGGAATGTTCCCACGACGGCGGGGTCTTCTCACCCTTTATAATATTATTAAATAATTTCTCCATTTTTGATACTAAAATTTCCTTAAATATCTTATAATACTCCGGCCCCAGTCCATCGACTCCTGGAGATTTACCTCCTTTCAATTTATCAATACTCTCCTCTATTTCTTTTTCCGTCACCAAAGCTTCCATGTAATCCCTATCCTTATCTTTTAATTTTACCTTCCAATTTTTCTCTACATATTCTTGTATTCTCATTTGTGGAATCGCATCTGAAGTATATAATTCCCGATAGAATCCTTCAAAAATTTTTAATTTATCCCTCATTAAATTACATTTTTTCCCCATTTTGTCTTTAATTGTACCTATTATATTTTTCTCCTTCTTTGATTGCGTTGATCTTGCCAGCATCCTAGAATTTCTGTTACTATACTCAAAAAAATTCCTTTTCATATATATTAATTCTTTTTGAACTCTTTCTATGTCCTCCCCCTCTAATTCCTTTTTTTTTGCTTGGAGCTGGGCATATATACGCATATCCTTCTTACTCCTAAATTGTTGCTCTAATTCCTTAATAACTTCTTCAATCTTTTTACTATGTGCCTCTTGTTGTCTTCTTAGTTTACACGTTTCTCTAATACAAATACCCCTCACTACTGCTTTCATCGTGTCCCAAACCATCCCCTGCGAGATTATCCCTACTTCGTTTATTTCCCAAATACTCTTAATCTCCTTTTTCATTTTCTCAACAATATTTTTATAATTTAAAATCCTAGTATCTAATCTCCATCTTTTTGCCTCTCTATAATCTCTATAATCTTTCTTTACTTTAATATCCATAGTCATTACTGCATGATCTGAAACTTTGATTACATCAATTTCACAATCCATAATCTTCGAAAGCATATTCTTTGTCACAAATATATAATCAATCCTAGAGAAACTCTTATATTTTGGTGAATAAAAGGTGTATTTTGTTTCGTCCCCTTTTATTTCTCTCCAGACATCCTTTATTTCTTTATGCTCCATTACTCTTGCTAAACCTGTTTTCCCTATACCTTTTGAATTATCTTTATCTTTACTTCTATCCATCACCATATTAAAATCCCCCGCCATTACCATATTTATGTTCCCTAGATTCCCAATAATTCTAAACACTTTATCATAAAATTCCACTTGCTTTACATTTGGCGCATATACATTAATCAAGATATATTTTTCTACCCCCAGGAGACCCTGTAATATAATAAATCTTCCCTCTACATCCTTTACCACCTTAACAACATTAAATGCACATTTTTTAGAAATTATTATTGCAACCCCTCTTGCTTTTGAAGTTCCATATGCTTTCTCATATATGCCCATATCCCCCAATTTTAATTGATTTCTTCCATCTTCTTTCTGATGCGTTTCTTGTAAAAATATTATATCAGCTTTCTTTTTTCTCAAAAGCCCTTCAATTCTCTTCCTTTTAACAACACTACCCAGCCCATTTACATTTAAAGTTACTAATCTTAATTTGCTTCCCATATCTCCATTTTTGGTTTCCCCTTCAGGTCTCGTTCTGTGACACATTTAACCCTCCTCCCCCTCCCCCCCTCCCCCACATGTACCCCCCACTTCCCCCCTTCCAGTCCCAGGTCGCCCTGAGCCAAGGTTCTTCTTCTTCCCCTCTTCTTAGAACCCGTTGGGGGGGGGAACGGGAAACACCCGACATGGAACCCAAACAGAACCCCCTCTCCTTTTCTTCCGTTGTTATCCTTCTTACTATTTGTCTCAGTCATACAACACTTCCTCCAGCTGCCCCTCCTTCTTCTTTCTCTGCATCTTCCTCCATCAGCCCCAGGGACTTAAGCAATTCCAACCCTTGCTCACAAGAATTTATTCTCTGTTGATTCCCTTTATAGATGAATCTCAAGAAGACCGGATACCCCCAACTGTAAACAATTGAGTTCTTGCGCAGAATGGTTGTACAAAGCTTCACACTCTTCCTCCACTGGATGGTCTGGAAACACAAATCTTGAAATATCTGAATTGGTGAAGATTGAAACATCACTTGCCCAGCACTTCTGATAATCTGCATTAATTTCTCTTTTTTGTAAAAGCTGGCAAATCTCACGATTACATCTCTTGGAAGCGTCCCACTTCTTTTGGGGCCCACCCTGTGGACCCCATCCAGATCCTCTTCAACCCACGATCCGTGAGGGTCTAATCCTTTTATCCATTGCATGACATTTGCTCTCAAACTCTTTGGATTTTCTGCTTGCTGTTCCGCGTATTTTCTAATGCAAATATTCCTCCTTCGATCTTTATCCTCCATAGAGATTAGCCGTAGATCCAAATCTATTATTCGTTCTTCATTGTGCTCCAATTTAACACTGTTTTGCACAACCTGTTGCTCCAACGATTCATATCTGTCACTGATCTTTTGAAAACTTGTTTGCAATTCCACTTGTGAAGACTGAATCTTTTTGACCTCCACCAACATTTCCTGCTTATGGCGCTCCATCAAACCTAACAGATTAGCTTGAAGCATCTCCAGGGACAGTGCTTCTGTTTGTTGCTTAGTTGCCTTGGGAACCGCTCCTGGCTTAGAGCCATCTTTGATAATGCCAGCGGCCGAAGCCTGCTGCGCAGCCTTGCCGTCCGCCATATCTGCGGCCGAATTCTCTGAATTCTTGCGAGACAGGCGAGTCCAACTACTGTCAGAGGGGTGCTTCTTTACTCTCACCCACTTTTTACCATTCAACCTTTTCTTTTCCCCCCTCTGTCTGACATCAGATATTCAGCCTACAGTACAGCTTGACGGCTATTACTAGCTTTATCCAGGCATTTGTTAAAAGCTAATTCCAATATAATGTCTCTAAGGCAAGGTAAGAAGTAATTCTTTTAAATTTATTGCAGTTTATATCAGCAAAGCACAGTTCTAGTCCCGTCGACTCCCCCGAGTTTTCAGTGTCCCACCGATGATTCAGCGCCTCCCTTCCACTTTTTTAGCTTCTGTAATTATTCCCCTTGCCAACATTTATCTTGACTTACGCTTTGAAGATCTATTAATTAGAATAACATGCTTTTACTTATCCGTCATCTCGGAGAGAGTGAAAGTTCGTCTGCTCACTCCATGACCGATGCTCCGCCCCCCACTCTTGAGCCCTCTTGTACTCTTTTGTCTGTATCTTGTTTCCACATGTCTCTTTCACACAGACATATGACCCCCATGCATACATGTGCAATGACAAACACAGATCTAAGGAGGCCTTTAACCAGAGATGTGGTGCAGCACTCAGTGGATTTATGCACTATGCTTTTACTAAAATGGGAAATATCTATTTTTAAATAGGGAAAATTAGTTCAAACACTTATTCAATGTCCCAAAACATAGATTTTAACAGATTTTTGTTCTCAAAAACTCATGCATGCACATTTATTTCAGAAGGAAAACATGGCTTGGTTGGCATACCCCTAGCATATGGGTTAGCATACCAGTTTGAATAGGCCTAGCTAGACAATATAAAGAAAGACAGAGATTGGCTTTCTTCCCCTCAGCAGCTCTCTGAGCCACTCTAAATACTGCTCCAGAGGGTTTCCCAACATGGGGGTCTGGAGTAGTGTGGAATCAGCCGCCTCCTGGTTCTGCTGATGGAAGAAGTTCTGTCAATGGAATGACCCCATTGGCTGCATTGCAGAGGGAAAAAAGAACTCCGTGGCTCAGAGGCTGGACGCAAGATAGATTAAACCAAGAGAACAGTAGTTTGATTCTGGCAATTGAAAAGAAGGCTCTGGGAGGTTCCCTGTCTTTTGATTAACTGCATATTTAGCTGTCTCTACAGAGCTTTTCTCTTTTTCTGAAGCTCCTCTCACCACCTGCCTCACCACATGCTCCGGCCAGCCTAAATCTCATGGACCTGTGCTCATCTAGTCAGCTTTCAGAGGGAAAGGAGCATTAGGTGTTGAGGACACCATTTTAAATAGGATCTTCTTTGGCTCCTCCCCCTAACCAACAACACAGTCATGCTAGAGTAGCACTTCCTTCACAGCCTTTTGCCTTCCTTCCTAGGAGTTTGCCCCATCATATCTGGGGCAAGGGGAGATCGAAGGGTGATATTATGAAATGGAGTAGGAAGCATGCTCACAAAAGAGGTTGATATGCCTGTAGGAGCTTTGGATTGGCTTTCATATTGTAGAGAGTATATCTCTCTACAGCTGAGTGCTAGTTTAACATGACATGCTTTAAAGTTATATATGGGATTCATTTCTTGTGATTATCACTATAAAATTGAGTGACTTACATATATTAGCATGTAATCCTTACTATGCATAAATGTTTGTTTGCATTTTCCAAGGGGCATTCATTCATTCATTCATTCATTCATTTATATAAAGGTGTTGCTATGGTAGACGGCTTTGTGACCCATACAAAAAAACCCTCAAGAAAATGCTGACAAAGCCATGTCAAATCTGCATTTTCTATTCTATTTTGTGCATGAGAACTATATGCTACATTGCTTTTAGGAAGTTCTGGCACCCTGAATAAATTTGCCCATAAGTGACTTCTCTTGTATAGAGCCATGGCAAAGAGGATGGATGGATGGAGCCATTGCAGGTCAGTTCCTTTTTGGGTGCACTACTGAATTGCCTTATTAGTGGAAGAGAAAGATCACAAGCATGGTGGTGTATATGCAAACATTCCTATCATCACACATTTAAAATCAGAAGGGATGGTATAGTTGTACTATTGGATACCTTGCAAAATGCAGGCCTATGCTGAAATAGCTCTTTACTTATTTGCTATCTTGCAGTGCATGAAAAAAACAAAACAACACAACACAAAACAAAACATGGCATTGTGCAAACCTAACTGTGGCCAGGCATTGTAATCTTTAGGAGACAGAGAAGGGACAGCCTTCCTATTCTTTTGTGAAGTTTCAAAACTGAAGTGGATTTTGATTTAAGGTCATCCTTGATAGCTAGAAACCAAATGGTAAGCTAGATTTTTGGGTTTGTGTTTTTGCCTTAGCCAAGGAGGAAAAGGGAGTTGATGAAGCATAAAATGCTTCTCACTACTACGTTCTCTATATAGGCGAGTCAGTTTGTAAATCATCTGCAGCCTGCACCAGCTCTTCTTCACCCACAATGAGGACAACTTTGATTCTCCTCCTCCTCCTTCTAAGGACAGGCACAGCTACTTCTACCATGCCTTTTCCTCCAGACAGAAAAAGCAGCATCTCTGCTTAGACAAGGGGCTCCATCACACCTATATTTTTCCCTCTGGTTTGTCTCTGCGTTTTTTACCTCCATTTCATAAGTGCTGCAAGGGCTCCCTCCACAGTCCCTTTCATGTGGGTTTTCACTTGTTTGCTCTTCCATTCCATTCCACCCCGCCCCTTCTCCTTCTCCTTCTCCAGTTCATTGGTTGTGGTACTCTGATGGGTGTGTGCTCTTTTCCCCCTCCCTCGCTCTGGCTTTGTTATCTAGCAATTACGTTTAAGGTTTCATCTGGGCTCCGTTTCTGCAGGCAATGAGAAGGGGGGGCAGTTGGAACACTAAAAAGTCAATTCAACCGACGAACAAGTCCCTACGACGACCATGATGGAGGAGGAGAACCGCCCTGCCCTCCTCTTTCATCATCAAGACTCCATTAACACACACACACAACAAAGAAAAAGAAAGAGGGGGGAAATAATCCAGACTTTCCCCACACCAAAATAAAATGCAACAAGGGGGGAAGGGGCAAGATGAGTGTAGGACAGGACGATAACATGTGAGTAACACGCTGCAAATCCACATGCCAGGAATGGTGAATGTGCGATAAATCGCTGGTGTGATGAAGCTCTTAATCAAAGCTGTTAGTAGGGAAAATATTGACTTCTCAGTTTCACATCCTTTGTTTTCTAATTCACTGTCATCAGAATAGCTCCTGCTGATGTATTTTCAGTTTTCCTTACTTTGGCCTCATGCCTCTAAATTCAATGGAGAATTCTTGCAGAACATGTTGACTTCAAAGGAAAAATCCAGGAAAAATCACTGTTTGTATGAAAGATCTGTACACCCATCTATTATAAATTGTTTTAGATTATTCCTAACCCCTCATTTAATTTTTTCTTACACCTAAAATGTAATATCTAAAGGAAGCACAGCCAAACATCTCTATCGGTATATTGTGGAATGTTGTTTGTTTTGAAATGAGGAGGGCAATGGCAGGCTCTTGGTGTTTTCCCATTCAGCGCACTCTTCTGAAGCAGATAGAGCTTGCTGGAAAAGGCTTCAGTGTCAAAATGCAAATCATGCTCCCTTGTCATTTCTTATTTACCTCATTTGTAGCTTTGTTAAGACACTTCATCACAACATGATTCTATGGGTGCCAACCTATGCCACCCTGAGGAAATGTATCGTCAGGATAGCCACCTGACTTAGCAGGCAAAACAAAATCACTGAATGTCATATTCTTCATGCGATTGCCTCTAATTACCATAATTCTCAGCCTGTCTTCAAATTATTTGGTAGGGCACAGGTGGGGAGAGTGCAGCCTAAGAGGCACTAAAGACTTTGGCTTATTTTCATGCAGACTCAGCCCCTTTGCAAACTGACCACTTTGCAAACCTTGCCTACTTCAGCTCTGGCTCTGCCCAAATTTCAGTCCAGTCACATGCACTTCTGGAACGTGGACCCAGTTAGGTTTCAACCAAGGTATTGCTGATGTCAGTAGGAAAAAAGTTCTCCATGCCTTCAGTAGGGCTTACTCCCAGGTAAATGTGCTTAGTATTTCAACCTGTGTAAGATACTAGAAGTTGTGTCATAGAGGCCATCTTTTTTTCCCTCCAAGCGTAGGGCTGAATAGGAAAGAAATACACATTTCTTTGGTTTGGTAATAAATCCTTGCAATGTACAATGGGATTAGGATAGATAGTTTTGAAAAAGTCAATCGTTGATTACTACTTCGAAGATGTATATATTCTTTCATACTGCCTTGGTAAGGCTAAAGGTTCTTTTTATCATATCTTGTAAGCACATGTGATACATCTCAAATAACATTATTGTGCATTATGTCACTTAAAAAGTAATATACTGCCCATTGAATGAATGGTTTAAAAATTGCTATGAAACTGACAAAAAAAAATCCTGTTATGAAAACTTCCTGGTATCAGTTCTTTTCTTCCAACAGTTAGCAATATAATTTGTCTTTCCAATCCAATAGTTTATTACATTTGCAATGTATTGATTGCACGAAGTAAATGGCCTCATTGTGAACACTCATAGAATTTATAGTCAGTGTAGATCAGTAACTACAGATAAAGAACTTGGAGAATTTGTTTGGAATGCTGACTTAGCCATCCCTTATTTTATTAAAAGTTTAATGAAATGCCCCATTATGTGGAAGGAGGTCCACACACACGCACACACACACACATTGTACCCATCATCCCATGAGGCCCCAGTTTTACTTCCAAAAGCAGCAAAAGGATGCATTTCAGGCATTACTGGTGTAAGGATTCATTCAGCCCAAACTTCCTGCAATATCAACCAGGGACCATTTGGTTGATACTGAAAATCATAATATCCCAGTATCCATAATGTTCCTGTTCTGAGCATTAATAAAATAGTGCTCACCCAAGACTCTGTCTCAAGTGAAGATACTGACATGAACTTAATAAAATGTCAGAAATATTTTTTTTAAAAAAATCTGGGCCTATAAACAGCAGATAATGGTCATTTTCCTTGTTGTTTTTCTGAACTGAGTTTCCCCCTCCCCCTCCATAGTAACTGGTTTAAAATAGTTTTGCTGGGTTCATTTGTTTTGTGTTTCTTTGTTTCTCCGCCCCCAAAAATCCATGTCTTTATATCTACATAGCTATAAATATTTATACTTTTGTAACTCTGGGCCTGGGTGGCTGCAGCTGTGATGAGTCCTCTCTGGCACATCCTGCCGAGACCTTCTCCAAGTGGGAAGTTTTCTTAGGATGAGTCTCTTGGGGCTGTTATCTGCTGAAATTTATGAGCTTTGCTGAGGCTGGCTTAGAATCTCTTGGCAGTCACTCTTTTCCCCTGAACTTGTCAGTTCTCTCAACCTGAAAAAAGAATCTTCTTACTCTACGGTAAGTCAGTTGAAAAAAAGAATAATTCCAATATTGAATGTTTCCACAATCTTTTAAATTGCATTGTAACTCTGTTCTCCTACTGTGATTGCCTCTCCAGACAGTTCATAGTCCAAACACACATATCTGTTTCCCGTATGTTGTTTGTATAGCACCCACACCTTTTCTCTTGAGCTGGGCTCCTATTGTAGAGTTATTCTTATATTAAAGGGCATGGTCACAGAGTAGTGAGAGCGCACATGTTTGGCATATATAAGACCAAGGTTCGATCCCACCTTGGAGAGCTACTGCCATTCAAAATAGTGCTGGGCTAGATAGGCTATTGGTTTGACAGTGTTGAGGCAATTAACAGCTAAAGAAATGTGTTACTAGGAGAAGGAAGTTTGGGAAGCTGTTATGTAGAGGTTGTAAAAGGTTTGACACCATTATGTGCATTCTAAAAAAGTTTTAGGCATATTAAAGTTGTTAAGCTTGAGCAATGCTTTACAAAACATTTTACTTCTATTAACCCCGCACAGAAATGATTCAAGCTACGATTGATGCTAATTGAATTTTTGTTGACCTCAACAGTAATTAAATGTCTTCTAAGAATCCACAGTCATGGGATTTTTATATGCTCACGCATGCATGCACACATGCGCTCACACCCTTATGTATTCCAATTGCATTGATGTCCTTTCTGAAGTTATAATAAACGAATAATGCTTAGCAATCTCTGTTATATAGTCAGAAATATGATGTTGATCAAAACACTTTTACCTAAGTGACAAATTTTGCTCTTGATGGTTTTGTCCCATTCTAGGGTCCTCCAGGTGTGCCAGGATCTCAAGATTCCTTAAAAGGACCATATTACCAGGTATGAGCACTTACACCACAGGGGAAAGGATGGGAAATATGTATGCCTGTACAACTTCCTGCCTTGTGTGTTTCCAGATGCTTGTGTCTCATTTGCATGTGAAGGGCAAGAGGACTGAAACAAGAACATTGTGTTGCGAGAATGCTGGGGAAATTGTTCAGATTGTAAAATTGTCTGCTGACTCCAGCCCACACATTTAACGCAAGTAGGGGCAAACGCCATGAAGCTCCTATCGATCAGTTGCTAACAAATTTAATTGTGATGAATTGATTAATTGATTGTACTTAGTTCATTGACCTGTGCACCCTCTACTGTGAGTTAATTCAGGGGTAGGCAAAAGATGGATTGGGGGTCTATTGGTAGATCTGTGGGTGATTTGCAGTAGATTTGCAAAGATTTATGGCTCCCAATTTTCTAACAGCAGCAACAATTTTAAAAAGCTCCCACCCACCCCAATGACATTTCTAAACATAATGTTTGGGGAAAACCAGGAGTGGATTTTTGTGTGAAGCAACGTATGAGACCTCTGTTCCTTAATCCTTTGCATATGTCTGCCCACCATGGGCAGTATTTTACACCTGGCTCCAATTGGTGGACCTCAGGATTGCAGTAAAGAAGAAAATAGACCCTGTAGGCCTGAAATCTGCTCACCCCTGATTGAATTAAAGGAATTGCTGTGCTTCAGTATGTGAAGCTTGGGAAATCTACATAAATGGAACTATCTTCCAGGCTACCAAGTTGCCACCCCAATCAGACAACCCATGAGGGTACCTTTAAATTAGGCAATCTAGAATCTTGGTGAGAAACAATCCTGAAGTGTCGTCATCCTAAGGTATAGCAGCAAGTTAAAGTACCACCTGGGCCATTTTTGTTCTGTATACCTGTCCCTAACTGTCTCTTGCAAGCATAACTTTTTTTAATGCTTAGTCAGATAGCTTGAATTCAATCAGGTAGCCAGGAATCTTCTTGAGTTTCCTTCCTTTCCTTCCTAGGAGTCAAGGTGTTTCTTCCATCCCATCTAGAGTCCACCCAGAATCTTTCCCCCTTTGGTTGAAGTATGTCAAGTGCTCACTTGCTCACTCAATGGTAATTCATTAGAGTCAAGCATGGACAGAGCCCCTCTCACGTAGCTTCAAGAAGTGCCTGGGGTTTGCTTGACTCTCAGCCCCTTCCTCATGTTTCATCCTAGCCCTCTCCTTCTCCTGCTTTATTGCCCTAGCCCACTTCTCCAGAGCCAGAGTTTTTCCTCACAATCCTCATTTAAGCCATCTCACTGCCATGTATGTCCAAAGAGAACTGCTGTCTTGGTGCCCAGATAGACCTGTTGCTTTGTTCTCCCAGATAGAGTGTCACTCCTATGAAGCACCCATTGAAGCTTTTGTAGCCAGCTTTCATTCTGTGGCACAGACCAATCACACTATGAGCTCATTCCTTCTCCTTAGAACGATGGGAAACCTCCTCATTTTGGGTACAGAACCACTGTTTTGGGGCTGCTAACTTTTTGCAGGCCTCTCAGAATCTTAAGGAGCCATGCCTTCACATGAGTAGTATCACTGTTTATGACCTGTTGAGTTTTGACCCTAGTGGTTTACTCCTTCGATGAGCAAGCTGAGAACTTAGGTGCTAAGGTTTTCAGGGTCACGAACCAAGCACAACCACAATCCCACACTCTTAGGTAGCTTCTCTTCCTTGCTTCCTTCCCCTCATTTCCCTCCATGTTTGTTACTTCCTTCAGATTAGGCAGGATTCTAAAAGAAATAACACCTTTAGACTCCCCATTCCAAATTCTATTTTTCAACCAACTTGTTTAGTTCTAGGTTTCCTGTTAATACGGGGTGGGCCAGCTCTTCAGTCTCCTCATCATTGCTTTAGGCCTGAGAGTCCAGACTTTTGGCATTTTGGTGCTCATAGTTGCCTAGACAGCCAAGACGACTGCTTCATTTTGTATTCATTGACCACATACATGTAAACCAGAAGGTAGCTTGTGCTTGCTGTGAGGTCCTAAGTACCCATGACCAACAAGGAAGTGAGGTCCTCTGGACTTCCATTACTCTGAAAATCACTCTAAATCTATCATTTCTGCCCTAGCATGACTTACTCTGTTGCCCCAAAACTCCAAATTGCATATAATATTCCAAGCCTAGCACCTTCCCCACTCCTTGTTTGGTTAAGTCTAATTCCTCTCCTCCATCTTTTTCTGTTTCTGTCATTGCTAGTGAAGATAGTCTGCTGTTCTACTGCTAGTAGTTGGTCGACTAATCTAACCTTTCTGTAAACATTGGTAGTAAAATAAAGCTGTAATATTTTCTTGTAGTCTTTGTTATTGAACTAATCCCCCCTGCAATTTTGTTGAAATACAGTGCATGACCTGCGTGCATTTCACATCCCTGCAAAAGATCCCTATATTTCTGGCTTCATTGGTTACATGTGTACACATGCAAGTTTGCACATGTGTGATCGAGGACATTCATTAATAGATTGCAAGCTTTATTAATATATATCTTTACTGTCCTGAAGATTTTACTGTTTAGAAATTTTGTTCCACTGGGTTTATTTCAAGGGCTACTTTCTGGATATATTTCCTAATCCATTGTTTATGAAAAACTAATGGTATTGAGAGGTTTTTCTCCTTCGTTCCATATAGTTTGCTTCTTGTAATTATTCTTGGTACACTCAGCATCATCTTTAATAACTTCCTAATTCCACATTAAGATTGACTTTGTGGCAGGTGATACGAACCAGAGTCGAGGTCCTCAGGGTTTGATACGCATCTGTCTGCAAGATTCATGTTTCTCACTACTACTGCTACGACTCCACAAATTCCTAAGTCATATCATGTTCCCCAATTAATATCTCCTGGCAAAATGTGGGCCAGCTGTTTTGCCTTCAAGAAATTAATCATCTCTTAAATCCTCTTACAGTTCACCAACGCACTCCTCCTTTCAGCTGTCCTGTGCAAAGCATTTGATGACTTATTATCAAGCAAGCAACTTGCCAGAAAACGAGTGCTAAATTTAGTATTGGGATGATGGAAGAGGATTTACCAATCTAAACTTCAGATTTAAATACTTAGACTCTCCGGAACCAGACTTTCAGCAGGGCTGACCAAAGCCTTCAAGCCCTGGGATGAATGAATTAAGCTCTCAGTGATATATTTTGTTTGGATTGTTTAGGAGAACTGTTTGCACTTCCTGGATATTAAGGAACCATTAAAATGAGTAATCATTGTTTATATACTTGACCTAAATATCACCATTCCCTCACTATTATTCTGTATGGTTAAGGAGCCTCACATCATTAAACCTGTGCAAATTCCTTTATTTACAACACATATTATATGTGTAATATATTTAAAAAGCTATGTGGCAAAAGGCATTATTTGAAAGCCAAACATACTCATATTTTTAGTGATTTACAGGAATGATCCATTGATTGCTAAAGTCTGTTTTCTAAATTAATTTATTTTACTATTTTATTTTAAATTCATATAAATTATACATATAATATGTACAATCAATAAAACATCCCATATCTGGGTTACTAGATGATATCTGCATTTTCACTCATATATTCATTATAGATTATATGTTTCATATGCAAAATCCAAAATCAGTTAGAATGTTACTGGAGTTTTACTTTCCTTTGTTTTGGAATTCTCCAGATTTGCTAAGAATTCACATATTCGGTTCAGTAAATGGGCAACAGCTTGGCACTGGGTTTGCATTTTTTTTTATTTTTACTTTTATACCATGTTTCATACCATAAGAGGGCCTCAATGAATTATCTTGGACAGAAGCAGACTCCAAAGGCTTATGGGGATGGCAGGCCCACTGCCTAATGCTGCCATTTATGTGACATTCATCCTCTGCCCCCACTTACTTTGGATGCAAGACTGGCTTGTGTAGCTAATTTCTGGTTGGGGAGAAAAACTGTGTACCTCCTTTATTGCTAATTCACACATCCAATTTGGCATATTGTCTAAATTAGCCCTTGGCTTTCTCCCTTTAGCTCTCTTACATGGATTTTTTGCCTCTAACCAGTTACTTTATGGGTTGGAGCACAAAAATTTACCATTAGAGAGCCCATTGTTATTTTGAATATGTTCACATTAAACATTTCCCCTTGTATATGCAAAGTCAGTTCTTGTGATTTAAAGGGAGCCACTGATCTGGAATGTTCCCATTAGAGTGAATTTCCAATATTTACAATTTATATGCATTCTAAAAAAGTTATGTTTTGTTCGCACTTCCTATTTTGTCAGTCTGATGTAGAGGAATATTTTTTTTCTGATTGTGCTTTTAATGAGCAAATAAAATGTGCATGCTTTTCTGAAAAGTGCACTTAGTTGCAATACTGGGTACGGAGCTGAAAAAGAAGAGCTTGGAAATATTTCGTAGTGCTAGACAACGGTAATTGTATTTAAGGCTTCCCAGTCTGTTCATCTAAAATCAATAAAAGTGCCAAGGCCAGACAGGATACATCTAAATGTTCGTTTGGAATAATCCAACTATCAAGGTTTGATTTAAAGCTACTTCATCTGTTGTAAAGAAATGGGGAAAGAGGAAGCATGAGCTACTCATACTGGACTGTACCCAACTCTGTCCTCCACAGGAACAGACACTGCTGGCAGCATGGATTCCATTTCTTCCCTATCAGGGATGTACAAGAGTTTCATTTTACTTCATTTTTTACTCAAACCTGCCTTGTTTGCACCTCCAAATGCAAACATGAACCCAAGTGCATTTTTTTCGAGAAAAGCTCACATGTTCCCAAACTTGGATTTGTGTTCAAAAAAATCGCACTTTAAAAAAGTACATTTTTTTCACACTTTAGTCTATGGGGAGAAAGTCTGCATTATGTGCAGATTTTTTTTAAAAAATGCATACGAAATGCAAACTTTTCTGGTTCAAAAAAGAAAAGAAAATCATCACCACTGAAAAATGGGAGTGAGGTGATCTGAACTTGAAGATGGTGTTTGGAGAATCTCAGCAATCAGTCAACAACTTCCTCCCTTATCCCTGCTCCCTCTGCCCTGCAGAGAAATGCTCTAATCTGCTGCTGATCAGCGATATTTTTTTTCTCTCCATGTGGCAGAGGGGGGCAGTGCAAAAAGCTGTCAGGCAGAGTAAGGAACACTTGTATGCTGAAGGTTTCCCATCCTTGCAGTGGGTTTTTTTAAAAAAATGTTGTTTCCCTGTCCCAAGGCCCCAAAGGAGCAGCAAGCAGGTTATTGTCCCTGATCCTCTCCTAGCATTCCTATCCATGGCAAACAATGTAATGGCAATTCACCACATAGTCAGGCAATCATGTTGTTGATCATAGCTGCACATTTGGAAGCTCCACAACATTGGAAAGCAAGTTCTGAATGTTCAATACCGGTTTGGTTTGCCCAAATATGGAAAATGATGCTCTCTGAAAGATCAACTCATCACAGTAGAGTCATATGAGGGACAATTAAAAATGACCAATTCATGGAAATGCTTTCCATTTCTCACTTTATTTATTTATTGCATTTCTATACTGCCCAAGAGCCGCGATTTCTGGGCCGTTCACAAAAATTTAAACCATCAAATACAATTCAACATATAAAACAACCACAATATAAAAACACAATATAAAAAGTATAGTATAAAAGCACAACCAGGATAAAACCGAGCAGCAATGCAGAGATTTATACACATTTAAAATACAGATTTAAAACAGCAAAGTTAAAAGACTAAGCAGTTAAACTGTTAAAATACTGAGAAAATAAAAAGGTCTTCACCTGGTGTCAAAAGGAGTATAATGTAGGTTCAAGGCAAACCTCTTTAGGGAGCTCATTCCACAGCCGGGGTGCCATAGCAGATAAGACTCTCCTCCTGGTAGCCACCTGCCTCACTTCCTTTGGCAGGAGCCCATGGAGAAGGACCCCTGAAGATGATCTTAGGACCTGGGCAGGCACATATGGGAGGAGGCATTCCTTCAGATAACCTGGCCCCAAGCCATTTAGGGCTTTGAATGTTAATACCAGCACTTTAAATCAGGTCTGGACCTGGACTGGCAGCCAGTGAAGCTGGAAAAGGACTGGCGTGATATGGTCTCATTGACCAGTCCCTGTAACAATCTTGCGACCCTGTTTTGTACCAGCTGAAGTTTCCGGAGCATTTTCAAATGCAGCCCCATGTCTTTTTTTTTTTTTTTTTAGTATAATTTTTATTAATTTTTCAACAAAACAAAACAAACATACACATAATACATAATATATAAAACACAAACTAACTCCCTCGACTACCCCCGTGCACCCCCCCCCCGAGACCTACTCACATTCATCCATCTTCCTTCCAAAATTTTAATGATTCTTTTGAAGGCGACTATCCCTTTCCCGATCTTAAAACATATTCCAAAAAGGGAGTCCATATATCTCCATCCCCATGTCTAATGCATCGCAGTAATCCAGACGAGAGGTTATCAGAGCATGGATAACTGTAGCTAGGCTCTCTCTGTCTAGATAAGGGCACAGTTGGTATATCATAAATAAAGGAACCATGGAAAGACAGAGGCGAATCAGGTTTAAGCTGGACACCCCCTCTTAATGAACATGAAACACAGACTGCTATGGGAACATAGTTTTTATTTGTTTGTATTGTTGATTGTTGTTGTTATTTATTTATTTATTTCATTTCATTTCTATACCACCCAATATCTGAATATCTCTGGGCAGTTCACAAAAGTTCACAAAAATTACCAACGACACAGACAACTTCGTAATATAGCATGGTATAAAATGTCTAAACAAAATTTAAACAATTTAAATAGCTAAAAACAATTTCAATAAACAATTTCAATACTAGACCTGTTCAAGGCAGCTGACACAAAACCTCATTATTATTATTATTATTATTATTTATTGCATTTTTATACCGCCCTATAGCCGAAGCTCTCTGGGCAGTTCACAAAAATTAAAACCAGTTCGCTTGTCTGTGGCTTCATGTCTTTATTTGCTCTAGCAAATAAAGACCTTTCTCCAGTGTCAACCACAGCTGGATTCATTATGTTTGATATTGTTTATGATATTGTGTTATTCATGCTAACTCAACGTTGCTGTTTTTAAAAAGGAACTAAATAGATGCATTATCATGTGTCATGCATACATGCGTATATCAGCCCTTAGTGAGGGATCCCTCTTGAAATATGAGGAGCCTAGTTCTAGTCTACTAAGATTTGATATATTAAGGCTGCAGTCTTATACACACATACTCGAGAGTAAACAGCATTGAACTCTGTGGGACCTTGTCTGCTGGTGGATAGACATGGGAAGGAGCTGTGGGTTAATTGTAAAGCACCTGCTTTGCATGCAGAAGGTCCCATGTTTAATCCCCAGCATCTTTAGGTAGGGCTAGAAAAATCCTGCCTGAAACCCTGGAGAGCCACTGCCAGTCAAGGTCAACAATACTGGACTGAATGGCCCCATGCTCTGACTTTCTATGTTCCTATGGACTTAGTTGTTAGTGGACATGCATAGGATTGCTTTGTCAGATAGGATATATTTTTCCCTTCAATCTGTAATAATTTGAAATAGTGGTGCATGTATCATAGATAGGGATGTTGGAGAAATCCGTTGAGAGTGGTGGAGTTCGCCGAATTTTCCTAGGCTCGTTCCCCAGACTTTGTTTTGGTCTCCACTGCAGGACCCAATTCAATCTGCAGTGAATTGGGCTAATTCACTGATTTTCTGAGCATTTTGTGTATTCCCTCCCCCCTCCCCAGCAGGTTCTGCAATTGGCACAAAGTTCTGAGGAGTTTCTGCAAATTTGGCCATAATATGTGCAAATTGCGCAAAAATATGTGCCAAAATGCTCGGAAATGTGCACAAATTGTGGAACCAGCAAAAGAAATGTGGAAAAAAAGTCCCCAGAGTTTGGGGACGGCCTGCAGCTTGGATGAGGGTGGTATGCAGAAGTATTTTAGAATTTTGAATCGGCACTAACTGAATTTCAGCCACATGATATTGTGGATCACTTGTGGAAAGAAATATTAGATAGCCATAGTGAGGAGGAAAGTGTAGAGGTGTTGTGGTGTTTCAGGATATCAAATCAGAGACAACTGAATATCATTTTCTTTTTTCTTAAGAGTCATCATGAAGAAATGAGCTTAAAAGAAACAAAAGGTGAAAAGGTAACTAATGAATTGCTATGGGATTTGAGGGGTGGCACAGTCTGTTTATTTGCTTACATGTGATTACTGAGAATTAAGCATGGTTTGTCTTTACCGACCCAAACCTTTAACAGCAAAGAGCAGTTAAAAAGAAAACAAACAGAGAAAAATATGCTCCATGTAGAAGCAGGGCTTTCAGGCCTGTTATTTTTTAGCATCTGCTGACACAGAGCCTCTTCCATCCCAGTGATGTAGAAGTTGCTGCAGTCTGGCCCCACTGCATGTTGCTGAGCCTAAACTCATGTAGGAGACTTCATAGCGCAGCCAGTTCTTACCATGACGTCTCCCCTTCCAGGAACTGGGGAGATGCTAGTTACTTTGGCAGTCCCCACATTAAGTTTAGCACCTTTAGGCCTTATACCCCCCCTTTTCCTTATTGTCAAATCTTATCCTTTGCACCCATATGGTGAAACCTAGTCAAAGCCTGATAGAACCACTTCCAAGCTTTCACTGTAACAACAAAGTTAAATTTACAGCTGGCTTCTTTTCTGGTCACTGGTTGCAATTGCAGGGAAGACAGAGTTCTCCAGATTGTGGTCCCCAAGCCAGAAAAAAAGACAAAAAACAAAAAAGGGGAAAGTTCTTCATATCTAGCAAGCCCAATGAGATAAAATACAGCTTCAATAGTAAACAGATAAAAACTAATTAAAACAGATTAAGACTTGGGCGGAGCTCTTTAAAATGTGGCTGATCACATGGATGCCATCTTTCCCCTCTTCTATCCGTATATACAGCCATGAAGTTTAGGCTTTTGCTATTACTTCTCTGATGTATGAGGGTTCAGCTTGGGGGCCCAGTTCAGTTTCTGGGGCTGCATTCCAGTGGTGGGCAGGGCAAAGGCAGCAGAGACAAAGACAAAAGGGATCAGGCCGAAAATACAAAAAACAAAAATAAAAAAGCAATACCAGCATATTATAGTTTAAAGCTTTTATTGCCAGTAACTAAGCTGTAAGAGAGGCATTTCAACTTTTTAAAATGGGGGAAAACTGCACAGAAACTGGGGAACCACCCACAATTTGTGATTGGGGGAAAGTAGATGGGGCTGGGAAGGGATGTGGCTAGATGAAGGGGTGTGGGCACATGGAGTACCCCAGAGGGCCAGATTTGGTCCTCCTGCCTGAGGTTCCCCATCCCTTATCTAGCACCACTGACGTAACCTCAGAGGTGGCCTCTAGCAGTCTAAGCATGCTTCTTTGTACCAAAACAGGATTTGAGGCTGCATATTTAATGGGCGCACAAGTCTCAATGAGTTCAGTTCTGAGCAAAGAGGTGTAGAATCAAATTGTATCACTCCGGAGAGGCACCATCAGGACTATACCATTACTCATCCAAATGCAGCATAGCATTAAATATGTTCGTTCAGAAGTAAATCCCACTAAATTCAATGGGCCTTACTTCAAAGTTGGCAAAACATATAAGTAGTCGGCAGTAAATACAAGTGTTGGCTTTGTACTCCACCGGTGACAAACTTAAGTATGTCCTAAATTGCATAGTTGAAATGTTGGGAGTTGTTAAATAAGGGACAGCCAAAGACATAACTAAATGTTATCAAACTGTTTGAATGAATCCTATATTCTGCATAGGTGCAGTTTATGCATGGATAGAAATATATCCTCTCAATGCTTTCTCTACAGCGTTGAATTACAGCATTTTGTTCTCCACTGTATTACCTCTCATGACCAGCGTAATGCTTAAATGTGTCTTGATTATTAGCTTTTGCATTAACTTGCCAGTTGTTGTGTTTTACACATGCAAGCATTTCATTTAAAATGTCCGTATAAATACTATGATTGCTCATATCCTGCTGTAGGGAAAGGCTTCTGAGAAAGGAGAAAAGGGGGATCCAGTTAGTACAGCAAAAACCTGTACTTGGGATCTTTTTCCACTATATTTTCTTATTCTACTGTATACTGTGCATGCTTCAAATAGGTCTTTAAATAGGTTTAGAAATCTTTGCACACAAAATGTGAATTTTGCGTTATTGTCACTGCAAGATATCTGTCACTTACATGTCAAAGTGATTCATTTACAGGTAAAAAGATTATAGATCATAGTCTGCTTTGGACAGCCTTCTCTCTGGGAGAAGCTACATACAGTTGTGGAGCAGGATCCTATCTGCCCGCTAGATGGGCTGCCCTACCTCTGGGGCCGATCTACATCCATATGTGGACATAACATTTTCATAGGACCTACACTCCTAAATTCCAGTTGTGCAGTTGATTCAAATTGTATGTAGGCTAGAGCTTTTCTACAAGAGGCTGTTAAACTGCTGGTTCTATTTTTGATTTCGTCACAGAATTGATATCTAAGCACTACACAAAGAGTGTTTCCTAACCTGCTTTCCTGCTACATAACCTCTAGGTGGCATTGTGGTATAGTGGAATATCACAAATTTCTTTCACCATCAGAAATAATACCCAATTTTTCCTTTTTTTAAGAAAACCTGAACATGCTTTTTAGACACAGAAGTGAAACTGGAGGATCATGAGAGGTGTCTAAAGAACTTATAAACAACCATGAGTAGGGAATGACAAGTGCACAATAAAATGCCTTGTGTAGAAAAGTCCTGTGATTCACAGGGTTTGGAACTATGTGCATTGTATTTTAGATGCCTAGGCTCTATGCAAATGTTACATGCACATATGGACATCTGGCAGATTTACATGTAACCCAGCAAATTTATCACCAAAAGAGGCCTATGTTGCCAGGTGTACAAATCTGAGAGTTTGATTTGGTCATGAATAGTGAAGGAATGGCAGTACCTCGGTTAAGGACCTGAGTAGAGGTTCATAAACTATTTTCCTTGTTGTTACCTGAAGATACTCATCAGTGACAATGCTATTGCTTTCAATAAAATCAATGAGTTGTTTCCAATGGTGACTTCGTGCTAATGGAAAGCACTTCTTAGACTGTTTCCTCCTGCTTACTGCAGCCTTCCATGCCACATCCTCTGCTCTTCCCGAGGGTCCCCCAACCATTTGGAGCAGCTTTGGGGAGCCACTGGGAGCTGAATGGTACCAGAATGGTAAAAATGGGGTGCCCTGTGTTACCAAAACAGAAATGCTTTTTGCTTGCTCAAAGTCACCACTGGAAATAACCCAATGTAAATATTGCTAAGGGCTCATGCCTGCTGTTACTCTAGAGACAATTGGTACTAGCAAGACCTTAGAATGAAATTGATGTTTTGCCTTATACCGGATTACATTGCATTGTTTTTAGTGTGTAACTAGTGCAAAATGCTTGCATTATAACTAGATCTACCAGTTATAAACATTTTTATCTATGTATAGATACAAGGTTAATTCACCTTTTCCAAAAACATTTGTCTAGGGTGAATCAGGTGAGCCTGGTCCTTCCGGGCCCATTGGAAATCCAGGACCTCAGGTATGTACATTATATTTGATAAGCTGTACAAAATATTGTGTTGTGTTGCCTCTTCTGGCACAATTGCGGAGTGCTATTGATTTCCAGAACTTTTCTATGATTTCGTTAAAGTTTTACACTTTTATATGCTTTTGAGTTCTGTTATTTCCCAACTGCACCTGTACAACATGTCAAAAATGTATGCAGCTTCCTAATACCATTTCCCAGCTGTCCTACTGACATCATGAAATTCAGCCTGGCCATGGTAGAACTCTGTCCAAACCCTGACTGTGCTGTGTCTTTGATCTGTACGGTGCCAAATGCTCAGTTGACTCTAAATGAATGTTAAATAATAGAAGCAGTTGTATGCCAGTCCAAAGAGGCCTCTCAGCTAAGTCAACAACAAAAGTTTGGCATGCTGCTCCTTTGTAAAAAAAATAAAAATAAAAAGCATGTATATATTAATGTATATGCCACGCTTCAGTTTGCAGAACTGGAGTCGCTTACTGAAAATAAAGCAATTACAGATAAAACCAAAATACATAAAAATACTTGAAACAAGTAGCAAAACCTGTATACAGTCAATGCAAACTGTTGGATTAAAACCAACCTGTTGCAGTGCTGGGAGGCCTGGATGAATGAGAAGATCTTTGCCTGGTTCCAGAATGACATTTGTTTCAGTGTCCTGCAGTGTAGGCATGGCACTACAACTGAGAAAGCCCCTCTCACCAGTCATAGCCCATCTTTCCATAGGTGAAAGGAACTCAGAGGAAAGCCCCCAGAGATTATTATGTTATTCAGGCAGGTCCATATGGGAGGAGGCAGTAAATATATAGGCACCATTGTTCCTTTATCCTTCAGTATTTTATATCTAACATGCATAACATATCCATGAAGCTGCGGCCAGAGTTGCACAACTTCATGCTTTTCTAGAAAAATGTATCCAGCCTAAGCTATTCTGAAGACTATAGTTTCTCCTGAGCATCATCACATGGGGGAAATCACATTTCCTTAACATCGCTTCTCCGCATTTCCTCATTCTTCCCAGAAGGGAAAGAAGTAAACAAACACCACATGGCCCATTCAGAGGCTGTTCTTATCGTGCTGCTTTTCCTGCAGACAGCAGGAGATCATGGCACATTGTGTTTTTTTTAAAAAAAGTCAGAATAAAAGGGGTCTATTTTGCTATGGAAAAATGAGCAGAAGGAGCGGGACGTGCATGGTAGGCAGTCATCGTCTAAAGGACGGCTGCACATCCGTAAGTGGGCAGTAGCGAGCATGTGATAAAATGCTCGTCTGATGAACCTCTTTATATCCCATGAAATAGAAGCCCTTTGAATGATTTCTCAAACACAGAGAGGCGCCCTGATTAGTAGTACTCCATTTTCCTCTTGCACACAGTGCAATAGCTTATGGAGAGCAGGTACTGTGTATAGTTCAATCAGAGCTGATTTCTTTCTTGTACCTACAAAACCATCTGATCCCTTTTACAATCGGTTAGTTTTCTAACTGTTGTAATCCGCCTAGAGAATATTGGTTATTGGGTGCTTTTAAAATATAATAAATAAATGAAGCCTTTAGTCCCTGGATTTTACACACACAGAGCCTGGCTAGATCAGACTAGTCGGAGCTATATAGCTGACAAGTTTTCTTAAGTACTTAAGTACACTCTGAATATTTGTACAGTAAAGGGAATATATTATAAATGTAAATTGGAGAAAAGGGACATTTCCCTTTTTTGTCCCTATTGCTTTAATTCCCATTTTAAAAAATAAAATAATATAAGAATTTTATAAAACACACAGCCTCAAATGGTTGTACTTGTGCTCTAGGGACCCCCCGGACAAGTTGGCCCCAGAGGACAACCAGGAGAAGTTGTAAGTATTGTATTGTTTTATTGTATCTTGTAAAAATTTCTGAAGTGAAATATTAGCCAATGAAATAATAGTATGGGAACTGTTGATAAGCTCATTTTACAAGGAGAATGAGAAGAGATGTGATTGATGTGTAGCCCATGGGATCTGGAGCCAGAAATCCTGGCTTTATTGCTGCCCCTCTGTGTGGTTTAGTACACACTGCATTATATCTGTGTCTGTCTTTTGCAGTAAGCATAACAATCTAGCAAACAATACAAATTCCCCACTGTGCCCTCCTCCTGATCCTTGGAGATGGAAGAACCATATGATGACTGATAGAAATAAAAGTCCTAGAAATTACCTTAAATAAGATAATGATTGCATTCAGATGGGATGCCAAATAACTCTAAACCTGGATTAATCTTAATGATGGTTAATGCAAATAAGCCAGAGCTTCGTTAACAATGGGTTGGAATTGGCTTATTTTTCACTAACTATAATAAAAATTAAACTCAGTTTGTCCAGGTTCAGACAACATGGCGAGCTCCATCTAATCAAAACCGGAAGTGAATGCTTCTGAATTCCTCCTCCCAGCTATGCCAGAGAGTGACAGGGAGTACACAAGCCCTGGAGGAGGCTAAATTCGTTCTCACAACCCTAAAATATAGTCTGAAACAACAAAAACTCTTGCCCAGTTCTTTAAAAGTACTAGATATATTTTAAAGAGCATATGAAACAGATCACTTAAGGTTATTTCCCCATCACTTAAGGTTATTTCCCCATGACATCTTTTATACTTAAATATAGGTACCCAGATATAAAATACATGAATACCTTGTCCATTATGAAGAGTGTACATTTGTACCAAACACAGGTTCCTTGCCCCCTCATTATTAATTTGAAAAGAATAGCCATGTTTGAAACAAATGTGGACCTTTCATAACAAGTGAATGAAAATATGGTGCAAGTGTATTTTGTACTCGGCATAAGTCATTGCACCCAAAAACAAAATATTTGGGGAGATGTAGCCATCAAATAGATATGCTGATTGGGGCATGCTGGGATTTGTAGGACTTTTTCTGTCTAAACATGCATAGAATTGTGTCCTTACTCACTGAGTAAGGAATAATATGAACCAACCTAGAGACAAGAGGACCTTCTTTAAATTCCTATGGAAACCATGGAGGAATACATTCTAAAAATAAGGCTTATTTCACCATGCCATTTCATTATTTAAATGCAATTAAGCAAGAAAATGTGTTTAAAATTATTGTTATGATTGACTCAGTTACCAAAAAGAAAGGTATAGAAAAGGAGGAGGGGTCTTGAATTCTTACTGATATGTACTAATAGCGAACTCAGTTCTCTGAATGGCAGTCCTAACGTAGCCAAAATGGCAGTATCCACGCACAAAAGATAATTATCAGCAGGTTTAGGAGAAGCTCAATTTTTGCAGAAGTACAAAAAAATCCAACACTTTTGGGAGGGAAACCAAGGGGTGGAGGAGGAGCATAAAACCATCCAGTGAGAACTGAATATACTCAGCAGCCACAGAACACTAAGGCCTCATCTACACCAAGCAGGATATTGCACTATGAAAGCGGCATGAAAGTGGTATATAAAAGGCAGGAGCCACACCAAGCAGGATATAGCGGTATGGAAGTGGTATATGGTATGTGTCAGTGGGCTTCAATACCACTATAAAACAGTAGTGTGGCTCCTGCCTTTTATATACCACTTCCATGCCACTTTCATACTGCTATATCCTGCTTGGTGTAGATGAGGCCTAAATGTGTGTTGGGAGGGGGAGACCAGAAACCCAAGAGGGAGGAGGAATGGAACGGGATCCTGGAAAGAGCATTACTGGCTGGTTGGAATTCTGACTAGGAGCACTCCATGCTGCAACGTTTTGTTGCAGGTCCCACTTGTAGCTTTTGTGGCTCAAAATCCCTGTATTGATATGCACGACTTGAATATACCTTGTCTGTCCTGTTACTCAAGTATAATGGACCCACCATGCTGCTTGTATAAGAGGCTGCTTTGCCCTCACACTTTAGTCATTGTGTAGCCAAACCCAAGGACTGTGCTAAATAATATTCTGGTGCTATACATTCCAAAAGTGGCAATCCATGGACATTCTAGCATTAGGACATATAAAGTGGCTTTATACTGTGTCAGACCAGTGGTCCATCTAGTTCAGTATTATCAACACTGACTGGCAGCGACTCTCCAGGGTTTCAGACAGGAGCCTTTCCTAGCTCTATCTTGTGATGCCAGAAATTGAACCTGAAATTTCCTGCATGCAGCACATGTGCTCTACCACTGAGCTACAGCCTTCTGCTCAAAGCAGATTGGCTGCTGTCAATTGAGGGAGCCAATCACAGTGCTTTCCCAAGCATGTTATTAGCAGAGGGGTTCTACTTTTCAGACCTTGTCCTTAAATGGTGCCCCCTTCTCCTCTTCTGAGACCAGGTTTTATTAAGTCACATTGAAAACCTGATTTTAAAAAAGCTGTAAAAGTGTGTATCACTGTGGTGACTGCTGGGGAGGTCAGAGTTCCAACCTCCATGAAGATCACTGAGTGATCTTGGGCCAGTGATACTCTGGGGTCCCATATCCAGGTATGCCATCCTAAGCTCCTAGAAAGAATGGGATACATATGTGATGATGATTTATTTCATTTCGATATTGCCCACTAGCCGAAGCTCTCTGGACAGTTCACAAAAATACCCCCAACAATACAATAAAAACATAATATAGAATATCTAACATGCAAAATTTAAACAATTGGAACAGCTAAAACAGTTACAATAAGGTACAGGACATGATAAAAACAACTGACATAAAATGCTCTGTCATATGCCATCAAATGCCTGGGAGCAGGGGACAGACAGTCTAAGCTGGTGCTGAAAAGATAACAGTTTTTGGCACCAAGTGGACCTCAGTGGGGAGGGGAGAGCATTCCATAATGTGGGAGGGGGCACCACTGAATAGGCCCTATCTCTTGTTGCCACCTTCCAAGCTTCTCTGGGAGAAAGCACTCATAGGAAGGCCTCAGGTAGGTTTAGTTCAGAAGAGGCACTTAGTAAAGTATTGTGGTCCTAAGCTCTGTAAGGCTTTATAGGCTAAAACCCAACATCTTGAATTGGGCTCAGATACATACAGGCAGCCAATGCAAGTGGGCCAGAATTCGCGCTATACGCTCAGTCCTTTTAATAGTATCAATATAGCAGGTATGCTATCCTCACTTAGTTGTATTATTGGTAGGGTACTGTTGGATTCTCCCATCACAGTTTTTACGTCCAGGAATATGGTTGCCAAAAAGTTCAACATATGTTTGGCCATTCACAATGTAATCAGTAGTTTCTATTACTGAAAAGCAGTCAGTCTATTCTACTCACATGACACCTTCCTTGAAAAACAAAAACAAACAAACAAAAAAGCTTTAAAATTGTCTAAATAGATACTGCATGAAGCATACAGGTGTTTGTCTTATATTTGCAGAGCACAGTAAATCAAAAAGTACAGCAGCTTCTTCAACATTCCTATTCATATGTAAATGCCAGTCACTCATTCTGCCAGTGCTAAAAAGCTGAAAGTTTCAGTTTCCAAAGAAAAGTAAAAGGGATGTGCCTTTCATATATTTTCTAATGGAAATAATTCATATATATATATATATATATATATTCATGAATTCACATAGAATAGTTGGCATGATTGCAAGAAATAGTCTTTTTTGACAATCTCTGCCATTTGCTGTGAAATATACCTCAGGCACATCAAGAAAAAAGATGCACCACCTCCTTGAATAAAATTAATTTAAACAGCCACAAGGCTTTACAATTCTATGCTTTTCTTCTTAAGAATTTATTCCAGAGTTGTCTCATCTATTGAAAATTTTAAACTTAATAGTGTAGAGCTCTCCTTAAAATGCCCTATTTGTTTAGGTGGATTCTAGTTAATTTCATTTTTCATGCCCTTGTATTTAAGAGAACTATTGAAAGAGAGCAAGTACAGATAATGAAACTCACAGCTGGAATGTTTAAGCCAACGTTATTTAGGCAAAGCTGGCTAGGTAAAATTTAGCATTGTAATTTTCTCAGGTTTTTTTTATTACATCCTTTGAGTGTATAAAACTAATGACTGGATAGTTCATGCTTTGAGGAAAGACAGAAAAAAAGAAGAAATTGACCCCAATTAAATAACATCTGCTTTTATGCTCTTGGGTTACTATTAAACCCAAGAGCATATTGCCAATCTCAAGTATGGAAATCCAGAGCCAGTCATCCACAAAGGGAAGACCCTTTGACTTGAGTTAAAAGATTTTAAATTTCCAGAGGGGTAGCCATGTTAGCCTTTTGCAGCAAAAACAACCAATGCTGGGTTAAATAGTCAACGGTGAGTTAAATAGTCAACGGTTGATTATTGTGTCGTTTGTCAGGAGTTTTTTCACACCACAGTTGGTTATTCAGCTGAAATAGTCAACAAAAATAGCCACTGCTGTGCAGAGTTGGTTATTGTATTGTGTGTCGGGCACCGTTGACTATTTCGTTGCACATAGTTGGTATGTCTGGCGACCACAGAATCCCCTGGCAAGAGCGACTAATGTGGTGACTGCCGCTCTAGTCCAGCCGGCAGAACTTGCAATGGCTGATGGAATACCAGCGGGAGGACTGAGGAAGGAAAGAAGGGGATGTGTCAATCAAACATACCGTTGACTAATAGTCAACTCGATGCTGGCCTTAATCCACACCATAGTTGATTATAATGATGTCATGTGGGAAGTACCTCCTCGATAATCAGCCATGGAGTTGACAACCCACCATTGACTTTTGTGTTGTCCAAACCTAGCCAAAGTCTTGTGACACCTTAAAAACTCTAACTTTCAATGCCAGAATGAATGTGTTAGTCTTAGAGGTGCCACAAGACACTTTGAAAATTTTAAATGGCTATGTGCTTTGCTACTTATGGATGCCTGCAGGTTTTCTATGCAATGCATAAGGAACAGGTTCTGCCAGAAGAAATATAAAACAGTTTAGTAGAATATCTCACTATTTTAGCAAGTATTTTGTGTGCCTACCCTTTCAATGAAGAAAATCTTAATGAAGCCTAACATCTGCGATAACTATTCAAAATTAACCTTCTTTTAACAGGCTAGATGATGTAAAGTGCAAAGTGTTAAAGTTTTCTTTTTAATTAACTAGGGCTTACCAGGAGAACATGGAATACCTGGGAAACCAGGGATAAAAGGAGAGAAGGTATGTTTTGCAATATCGATTAAGTAAATTAATCACAAATTAGGCGAAAGACTCCTAATACGACTTTGACTGATTAGAACTGCCCCAATTACATTGTGGCTTTTATTTTGCCTTCCTCTGTACCATCCAGTGTAGCTTACAACTAGCTTTGTGTTTTGTGATAGAGAACAGCCTGGGATGGGACATAGATTTAAATGGAATTACAGCTTTCGCATCAGTTGAGTAGCACTCACTGCTGCCCCACAGCTAAAGGCTGAGAAAAGAGCCTCTTGAAATAGCATGGGCTTGATAGGCATGCAGGAGAAGTATCTGTTCATTGCATGAGAAGAGTTCTTGTCTTGCTGCTGAACAGAATGGGAATTCACAGCTGAGAACAATTTTCCAGTTTCTGCAGAGTCATATCTGGCCAACTGTTGACTGGAATTTTGATAAGTAGAAAATATCCCATTGGCTTAGACACTGCATTCGGATAATGCAATAGTGCATTGGCCAGGAAACAAGGCTATGGGAATTTAGCTAGGAAAGTGCCTGTTTTGAAGACGTTCCTGACAATCATGAGAGAAAGTAAAGATATAACAATTCAAACAGCCCAAATAATGTATATTCGTTAGGCACTTCTGGCTTCCTTATTCCTATGAAATCAACATTGTTTTCATGTTCATGACATAGGGGGATTCTGGTGGAATCATCTGCCCCCCTGGCCCCTCAGGTACTAAAGGTGACACAGGACCTCCAGGATCAAGTTTTCCAGGAAAACCAGTAGGTACCATAGAATTATATTGCAGACTGAGACCACAAGGTTGTTAAACCAAACCCCTGCCCCAAGGCAGGACCACTCACATATGAGCACTTCAAAGATAAACTGACGTAATTCAGATATATCATGCCACATGCAGAGCGCTGTGACAAAAATATACCTCTAGACCACAGAGCTCCAGATGAGTCTAATAGATGAGCCACTCATTTCTGTTCTGTCTCCCTGGTCTTTTGTTCCATAATTCTTTTTGCGGCTTCTCCACCTTTTAAAGTGTGTAGTCATAAACGATGTTATAAGTATTCATTATGGAACTAATGTCAGTGCACTTAAGTGTCGTTGTAAAGTGATTTGTCTGCTAGTTTAAGCTTTACAGTAGCAGAAATATGGCTTCAGGGTTTTTTCTTTTTAATTTAGAAATTCTGGCTAGTAGTGGCTGAAAAATTCACCAATTACTCAAAAATTAAATCAGTATCTTATTTTGTATTTTAATTTATTTTATTTTAGGGACCAGCAGGCACTCCTGGAACAATAGGCCCACGGGGTCCTAAGGTAGGGAAAATCTGTTACAATTCCTTTTTTTTTTTTTTTTTTGAAATAATTTTATTAATTTCAACATAATAATAACATAAAATACATACATAATTCTCGACAATCCCCCCCGTGCACCCCCACCCCATGAGACCTTCTCTTAATCTTTTATTCTATCCAGAAATTTATCGACTCTTTTGAAGGTGTTTGTCCCTTCCCCGATCTTAATACATATTCCAATAGGGGGCTCCATATTTCCCCAAAATCATTTTTACCGGACATTCCCCTCTTTAATTTCATTTTACAAGTCAGCATATCATTCAAAGCCATATCCCATATTTCTTTGTACCATTCTTCTATTGTATAGCTTCCTTGTCCTTTCCAATTTTTTGCAATCATTAGTCTAACAGGTGTCAGGAGGTTGTTTATCAATTCTCTCTTATTTTTGTCCTCTTCCCCTCTATCCCATATTGCTAGTAGAGCGAGCTTCGGGTTTAATTCCACTTTACTTCCAATTATTTCACTTATTTCTTTAAATACCCTTTTCCAAAATTTTTGTACATATTCACAGCTCCACCACATATGGTAATAAGTTCCAACCTCCTGGCATCCCCTCCAACAATTTTTAGATATTTTTTTGTCTATCTGGTGAAATCTAACCGGTGTTAGATACCATCTCCACAATACCTTATTAAAATTCTCCTTAATTCTGATCGATAACAATTTTAACATTCTTGCATTCCACAACCTCTCCCAGTTATATTCCTTAATTTCTCCATTTACATCCTCTTCCCAAACCTTTTTTATTGCTTTAAATGAATTTTGAAATTCCTCCTCTATCAATAAGTTATATATCTCACTAGTCAGCCCTTTCTTAATTTTCTTTTCTTCTTTCCTACCTTTTGACTCTATTAATTCTTCAAATCTTGTATTATTTCTACACTTTTTATTTTTCAGTTTCCATTCCTGAGTCCATTTCCCTAATTGTATACATTTAAACCATGCTAATTTTTGACCTGTCAATAGCTCTTTAATTTGCTCATTATCCTTCAAATTTTCCATCCACTTCCTTAACTTGATTATTTCCTTATCTTTCAATCTCGCTTCAATCTCCACTTTTAACACTCTTGGAAAATTCTCCACTACTACCACTGGGGCAAGTGGTGAATCTCCTGGTATCAACTTCCCCTTAAATTTCTCCCAGATCTCCACTATATTTACCAACAAAGGGTTGTCCAGTCCCTTTAATTCTCTCTTTTGAATTTTTTTTAAAAAAATATTTTTCAATTTATAATCTATTTCCCCAGTTTGTGTCTCCAACCACTCCAAATCTTCCTCCCCTAGAATACAGCTTATAACATATCTTAACTGATTAGCTATATAATAATACTTAATATTTGGAAGTCCTAAACCTCCCTTCTTTTGAGCCTTATACCATAACCCTTTATTAATCCTAGCTTTCTTATCCCCATTACAATATGCGTTAATTATATTTTGCCAACTTTTCAACTCTACTTCTGATATTTTAATTGGTAACATTCTAAACAAAAAATTAATCTTAGGTAAAATCTTCATTTTAATAATTGCTATTCTACCAAACCAAGAATGTTTTAATTTCTTATATACTTCTAATTTCTCCCCTACTTGTTTTTTTAAAGCTACCAAATTAAGTTCCTCTAGCCTATCTAAATCTCTATCAATATTAATACCTAAATAACGTACTATATTTTTAAGTCTAAGACCCAACTTAACCTTACCTTCTTCCAGCTCTTCCTTATTATAATTAAATAACATCATTTCTGACTTCCCCCAATTTACTTTTAATCCTGTAATTTCTCCAAATTCTCTTAAATGTTTCTTAATCACCTCTGCACTCCCTAGGGGATCTTCTACTGTCAATAAAGTATCGTCCGCAAACATCGTTACAATTCCTGTTTTAAAATATTTTTAACAGTAAATGCTTTTACAACCAAGATTTCTTCTTCTCTCAGGGTGAAAGAGGGCTGCCTGGGCTACAAGGACCTCCTGGAGACGTGGGTCCAGGAGGAAATGGAACCCAAGCCTTCCTTGTAAGTACAGAATCCATTTTAGGTGACTTTCCTGCCAGGTATTCTGTGGGACAATTATATAGATGATACAACCTGGGCAGCAGCTCTCCGTTTGATATATGATTGCTGATGCATCTTTCCTTTCCCACCGTACAGAAATATTAAAATTGTTCCAGGGGATGAGGACGTTACAGGAGCATACGTTTCCATGATCCCACTCTAGCAATCTAGAGCATGATTCCCCACCATCACCTACTGATGAGGAAATCTCAAACAACTGTCTGAACTCATTCCTGCTTTTGCTTTTGTGAAGGGGGAAAAAGGAATTGTGAATTGCTACGTAATAAAACTAGAGATCTAACTATGATTCCTAGTTCTTTCCAGAGTGTAAAGATGCTTCCAGATTAGGCTTTTAAAATGCTATCACCTTGCCTTGTCCATGGGATTTTACAGGGGATCTACATATCATGCTGTTATAATCCTCCCATGCTCCCCGCCTCCCCCCATTTCTCCCTTGTTTTCTCATTACCCACTACTTTTCAAAGCACACAATAATAGCGCAAATATCAACTGGTGTGGGTGTAGGATATTGTAACTTTCCAGCATTCTTCTTGGGGTGTGGTTATGATATTGATGTGATGTTAGTGAGGGACAGATTCTGAAGACACACCCTCAGAGTTCTGTGCCACTTTATTTCTGGTATCCACATCTGTAAGTGCTCTAATGGCTGATAATTCATCCTTTATTGCAATTTGTTTTCATGGAGCCATGAAACTTTAACTTTCCTTTGGGGGGTGGGGTAGCATACAAAATGGAAGACAGCCATTTTGATATGTCTTCTGCATGCTGTTATATGGGAGTAACTTTTCTATAACAAATTTTTAAGAGTTCTTGCACAACTCTCTCATACCTGCAGGGTGAGCTCTAAGCAATCCATAATTTTACCATGCATACATTGCCATTTTAATTTCAAAGGGAGCACTTCTGTTTTCCTGCTGATAGCAGTGCAACATGGAAGGACACTCTTTGTGGGAAGGTGTAGTTTCAGTAAAAAGAATAATGACTGCAACTCCATTTGGGGTGAGGAGAGTGTATTCAGCTGCTTGCTCTCCTCACCCCAAAATGGAGTTGTGGTCTTGGTGTTGTGCTAGAAGTTGATTGTGCTAGCGCTCCGTCAATGGTGTAAGTGAAGCAGCAGCATTGGATACTGCTCATTAATTAATATTATCCTAGAAATTTACCTCCTTTTTACTACTATAATCTATACAATTGGCTAAGAACAACTTAACCTCTGTATTTTTGCCAATGAATCACCAAAGATCCCTTTCCAAGTATTTAAAGCATTGTGTGATCTTCTTATTTGGATTGGTGTTCGGTGGCCCACCATTTGGTACTTGTTTTTAGTTTTTTATATCTTTTAGGAAGATTTCATTCATTTTATAGCTGTTTTTAAAAAGCCTAGTGACCTGCTGCAAGTTCTCTGCAAGGTTGGGCCTGTTTTAAAAATATAATTAAAACAAATAATCCATTCTTGAAATACCTTTCCTACCATGACAGGAATGCAGCTATGACTTGCAGGGTCTTGTGACCAGTACATGATAGCTGGGGAATGTCCTCCTTCCTACACACGTCACGGAGGGCAATTTTTGCTGAGGATCATTTCACTCTCCCCCCTTCTTACTGGTCTCTGCTCTTCAACATTGTCTGAGCCTTTTAACATCGTAAATAGGGAAGGTGGTCAAAATGTTAATTCCAAAGCATTGAGTTTAGAGAAGGAAAACAAGCATTCTGTTTTTCAAGTTGTATCATCTTGCTACTCAGATGTCATCATAAGTGTCAGTAATGAACTGTGTTCGAATTACATCATGCACACTGTATAATAGCCTTCCCAGCCTGATGCCCTCCCTATGTATTGAACTACAGTTGCCATCATCCTCAGCCAGCATGGCCTTTGAAGCCAGCTCAACCTGATTTTCTTCTTTTGTTCAGAATAGAAGCACAGGGCATAACTCTTGGAATGAGTTGAAATAAATGATTGTAAATTCACATTTAAATTTTGGAATGAACCTAAGTGTTATCAGCATTCTTTTCATTCGTCAGAAGCTTTCAATGTCTGCATCTTTTTAAAAGATGTGTGCTGATTTCAGTTTTGTAAAATGAAATACAGCTGTCCTGTAATTCTCATGATAAGAGTTAACTGTATAGCAATATAACCAAGGCTGGACTTACACTACTGCTTTATAGCAGTATTGAAACGCTCTGATAACTGTTGGGGCATATTACACATTCCATATACTGCTTTCGTAGTGTTATTCTTCTTCATGGTCTCTGTGCAAGAGGGATATAACATTACCATGATGGGATTGTAATGATTTGACACAAGGTGTAGATCTGGCACAAGCAGGTAGTCTGGATTAATTTTGCTGGATGGATGATCGTCCAAAATATGAGTCACTCTAACAGACCAAACAATTGGCATAACTTCATTAAAAAAGTGACAAAATATTTTAACGATGATAAGACCCCACCTCAGACGCTTCCTGCCTCCACATCTGGGGACCAGCAAGAAGGGGTGTGATTTCATGGTAGCTGTGTGTTTCAGTTCAAAGTTTCTGTCTCTTGAGAATGCAGAGAAGATCATCCTATATTTTGGACAACAGTTCTTCAGGCTATTGGAATGTAAATTCATATGTGACAAGCAGTTTTTTATTCCCTGCCATTGTTTATACAAATTCTAACGCACCTCTGTTTCAACAAAAAATAACTTGCAGCCTGTGCCAATATATGTTTAAATCACTGGAGTTTACTCCCAAGAACATGCGCCTAGAAGTTCAGGCTGAGATTGTAACTAAATTCTAGGACAGATCTCTACTGCTCTAATGCTGAGATTCAGTTCCTGACATATCATTGTATGCAGCTACTTTCTCTCACCCTCTCTTTCCCTCTCTCTTTTGCAGGGCCCTAAAGGGCCTCCAGGGTCACCAGGGTTTCAGGTAAGATAAATAATGGGAAATCTGGATTAATCTTTCTGAGCTTTACTACATGGAGTATAAATCATGTGCTCATTATTCTCTACTCATGATGTAGATATTCTTTAGATGACATGGTGACCCTCCAGTATTACTTATTTGTCTAAAGAGCACTTTGGCGAGTTTTTATAGAGCTGGGAAAATGTGGTATTTATTTGTAAAAGTGAAGGGAACGCTTTTTTCACCTCTGTATTTATGCTATTCCGTGATACCACAGTGCCACCTAGAGATTATGTAGTGGAAAAGCAGGAAAGGAAATGCTCTTTGTGTAGTGCTTGGATCTCAATTCTGCAACAAAACCTAAAGTAGTTACAGTGGATTAACAACCTTGTGTAGAGAAGCTCTTTGTCTATTAATCAAGTAGCTATTTCTTGATGCATAATGCCCCAACTTGTTTCTACCTCAGGGCCCAAGAGGACCCCCTGGATTACCAGGAACTCCAGGTACCCCAGGTCTTGATGTAAGTACTTGGCAAATACTATAAAGTTAATATGTGTCCCTTGTCAAAGGCAAGAATTTTTAAATAAAATACTATATTTATGTACATATGCACAGGGTATTCCAGGACGTGATGGAAAACCAGGACTACCAGGACCTCCAGGTGACCCGGTATGTATATCAACTGAAGTTCTACTACATTTGCAGTTAGTGGGTCAATGCTGCAAATTTACTCAAAGAACCATCCCCATTTGAAATTTTGGGTTTATACGTTGAATAAGGAAAAAGCACACACATTATAAATAGATTCCCAGTTTTCGGGATTACATTTGACCAGCACTTGTACCATTGTAGTCCCACTAAAGTGAATAATTTGCACTTCATCTATTATTATTTATTTTATTTAAACATTTGTATCCTGCCCTATATCACTTGGATCTCAGGGTGGCATACAGATAAAATCAGAACAATGTAAAACAATAAATAATATTCACAGCTAAAACATATTAGATCGTTAACAAATTAAAACCAGTAGAAAACATTTAATAGCAATAGAAACAATTAAAAACAATTTAAACTATGTGCAACCATGCAGCAGTTTAAGGGTACAATCCTATGCATGTTTAGACAGTAGAAAGTCCTACCACTCCCAGCAATGCTTTCTGTCCAAACATGTGAAGAATTGCACCTAAGTTACCTTTGAATCAACCTCCTAGAGCATTGCTAATGGTCTGACCTCAGTGGAAGATCTGGATGGGGATATGGGAGGTGTCCTTCTGCACTGGCTGCACCTATGTTCATGTGTTGACAGGAGAAGGGTCTTCTTTTAGTATAATATATTGTATTTGGACGCTATATACACAAGTGAATTAAGTGAAAATGTTCAAAAGTACACTCTCTGTCTATATATATATATATTGTATTGTATTGTATTGTATAGAATGTGCAACTGTCTGTTTGATTTGCAGGTTGCTCTTCCTCTCCTTGGAGACATGGGTGCTTTATTGAAGGTAATAGCATTTTCCGCAGCAGCTGCTTTTCCACTTGTCATAAATGGGCTGGTTATTAACAATCACCTCTTCACAGGCTGTGTTTTGGCGGATTAAATGCACTCCCTCAGTAATGTTCATCTTGGCGGGCCACATGTCACTGGTGATTTGGCATGCCTTGGTTCTCTACCAATCTGTCTGCAGATGGCCAAATCACTAGAAGCAATGGAATTTGCAATATCAATGCAGATACCACTCTTTATCTTCCATTCCTAATTTTAATATGTCTGCTGTGTACTCTGTTTTGCTACTTAATGTCAGAAATCAGAAACACAGGAAAGCTCCCGTACAGATGCACTCTGAGCTCAACTCAAATGAACACGGATCTGCTTTGTTAATAATACTTGATCATTTTATTTAAGATAATGGCTTGTCGTGTATTGGGAGTTTTCCACTGAAGGAACTCATGGTGTTGACAAGGCAAACTGCTTTTCACTTTCAAATACAGCGTACCTTTTCAGCCGTGCGACCAACTCTGATGGAAACTTTTTAAAAATTGCCTGTATATGTGATTATCCACTGTGTACACGCATGGCTTTATTGGATTGTGGCTCAAGATAATGCAGAAGCTTTATACTATGGGTAGAGCAATCCAATCTGTCCTGATGGGGAGATCTGCTGTTGAGCCACTTCTATGTCCCAAGCCCTGCCTAAACACAAGGAGGAGAAGGGAGGCAGTTCTTCGGTGGTTTTTCCTCTGCTGGATCTCAGTAATCCCATCCCACTCCCTCATTGATTTCTGTGAGAGGGAAAATACCAACCCCAGCCTGGGGTTGGTGCAGGTTGGAGACCCAAATTAGGAAATGGAGGAGCTTTGGATCCAGCAGATCCAAAGCTGCCCCTGAAACACCCTGTTTCAGGGCCTTCCACACAAATTATTGGGACCTCGGGATGGGCGGACTTTCTCTCCCTGCCTGTTGGCAGAGCTCCTCCCCACCAGTGGAAGGGGACCTCCATGGCATGTAAGTCTAAATATCTCATTTGATTTAGTGAGTTTGAATTTAAAATAAATAAATAGAGAGATATCTAGCTTTTTATCTGTCTCCATGTATTGGTTAGACCTAACTACATTTCCGTTTACATACAGATGGAGTTACAGGTGGTTGTTTTCACACAATAGTTTCATAATTGTATGTGCTTAGTTAATGGTTGTCTGAATCCACACGCTTCTCACAATAACAGAAAACATTACAAATATGAGCTTCTCTCATATAATCTTTGTTGGTAGATTAATCATCATGGCTTTCTATATTTATAACAGAATATCTGTGGCAAATATCAGGTTGGGGTTCCAGGATTAATAAGTATCGGGGGGTGAGGCAGAATAGCAGGTTTATCTGGCAGGCATGGCCATGAAGCCGGAAAGGTATGGCTGTCATTGTGACTGCATGTTGATACCAGTTGCATTATAGTTTTTCTAACATTTCTGTCCACCATTTTCCTTTGTTTGTTATCATTAGGGTGATCCGGGCCCAAGAGGTCCCACAGGAATTCCAGGTAGAGAAGGGCCTAAGGTGAGTTCCTAAAGTGAGAACAATATGTAGCTTCCTAACTGATGAAGACTTGGAGCATAATTGTTCATTCATATGTCTAGTTAATTATTTTTTAAAATCACACGTGTGATTTTTTTAAAATATCAATTGCTCTAGTTGCAATTGCTATAGAAACCAATAATTAAAGGACTCACACATGAAATGCACAGAAAACAGGAACTGACTGACTAAGGGCCAATTATAGGCAACTGAGTAATGCTCTGTCACACTGAACAGAAATCAATTAATGGGGCAGAAGCCAAAAGGAGGAAACTTCTAATTAAAGGTGTAGTTGCAAAGGAGGTTTACTGAACAGAACTTCCTTTGGAGTAGACATTATAGGAGGAGCTTAGTTATGGGGATAAGCTTTGCCAGGTAATATTGCACTCTATTAAGAGCTATGTGGCGCCACCCCCTTTAATTCTGATTTCAGAAAATCAATGTCTCAGTGGCACTAAAGGACTCTACTGTTGCAGCAACCATGGTCTTACACATTATCTTAGTCTTAATTGTTCTCTCATTAGCATATGTCCAGTCTCCGCAGTCTGAACCTTACAAGTATCATGAGTAGTTGGCCACTCTTCAGCTTTCTTGTTCTTTCTGAATTAATATGCCATGGTTCTTCTTTTATTCATTCAGAGATGCAGGAATGATAATCTATTAAGCTAACCCTCTTACCCATGTGAAAACAGCTGGCAGCAATATAGTTTTTTAAGCCCATTTAAGGGCTGGTACATGTATGCATATAAATATTTTGGACTGCAGCCTTAGGCATGCAGCTAAATGTTTGAATGAAGTTGAGTCATCACTTTATATCACAGCTCTTCGAGTAGGGGTGCAGAACCTCAGGACCGGAGATCACATCCAGAACAGCCCAACTGGAGGCCCAATCCAGTTCTCCCAGGTTCCCAGATGGCCATGCTGCTGACCTCCAATTGTTTGGTAGTTGCCTGGCTTTTGTGCAATTCTCTTCATTCTTGGGCTAAAAGAGGTTCAGCACCCTTGTCTTAGAGCTAAGGATCAGGGCATGCCATGTAATCCCTGTCTCATTCCTTTGGCACTAAATGCCTTCACAGTGGTTTTGATGAAGTTGTTTTTTAATCCAGACTATTTAATGACATCCAGATCTTCTTTGTTCCAAGGGGACCAAAGGTGAGCGTGGATTTCCTGGGCTTCCTGGAGAGAAAGGCGATGAGGTAGAAACTACTTCTTGTTGTCATAATTGTTTCCCATTTATTCTGATACGAATCACTAGAGGCAGAAGTAGCCCCAGTCATTCCCAAGCCTCCACACTGGCTTGTCAAAATGTCCCCACTCTCTCTTTTCACTTAACAAAACTGCTCCTCCACTTACTGCTATAGCCCTAGGAAAAGTAGTGCATTTATATTGTGGCTTGTTCCTCATTACTTGTTTTCGAGGCTAAATAAGCAGCTAGCAATTTAGTATGGAGAATTAGTATGGAGAAAAATTTCAACAGTGCATGGAAGAATGTTTTTGAAGGGTCATTTTCTGATATGGCATTTGTTGACTACAGTAGAACCGTTTTGTGTTATTTTTTCCCAACTCTGCAATAATATTGTACTGTACAGGAGTGTTCCTGGAGGGAATCAGCACCAGATAATAATTGCTGAGAGAAAGGGAAGCAGAGAGAGAAATTTTAAGCAGGTGCCTTTATCTTGAACATTTGTGCCAGCTTTGCTGCTGTCATGCCATCATTTCTGACATCGTACTGAAAGAAGAATGGGTAGACTCTATCCCAAAGCATTTGTTTTTCTCGATGAAACTTTTCAATTTCAATTCCTTTCAATTTCTCATTTTTCCAATCTTAAATTCAGTTCATCTTGAACTTTTAGAATTTTTCCAGTCTTAAGGTTTGTTCATCCCATACTTTTAAAAACAATGTTTGCTGGAAAATTCATCAGCATTATTGTGCATGTTTCTCCTAATGCCTGAATTTTGTATGCATTTTGCCTAGTATACACATTTTTGCAAGCAATTTTCTATAACCGTAATCCATTTTTTCACATTTCCCCCCAATATACACATTTTTGTACATATTTTTTTAATGGAGAGCTCCATTACAATTTCATCGAATTTCAAAGAATAACTGACTTTCAGTTCACATAGCGGTTTCAAAGTGCAAAATTAAGTAAGTTTGCATTACAATGTGAACTGAATGTGAAATGTGAACTTTTCCCCCCATCCCTAGTTGTAAGAGTTGGAGACCCTCCAGAAGGGTATGGGATAAGGCACAGATGGCTGTAATAGATAGGGGCATCTGTGCAAATTGGGTAACCCACCCTACACAAGCAGAAGCACTTTATACTAGCTCAAAACCACCATTGTATGTAACCCATTGTTCCTAACGGGTGCTTATGCTATCATATGAGAAGTATGGCATGGGTGTTTATTTCACAAGTACACAGATTGACCAGCCATTCTAGTGGCTGCCCAGTTTTAGTACTCCAGAAAAATGAACCTACTCCATACATGACAGTGTGTGCTTGTTCTTTTTCCGTATTTGGATATTATCTCCATCAGGTAAGGAAATGTAACATATGAAGCAGTCCATAAAATACAGCAGATTCTCAGTTGGTTCTAAAAAATTATTGGCTTGAAAGTCAAGGTATGCCACATTATAATTTAGTGTAATGTTCATAGTGAAAGCCAGCAACTGTACGTTTAATCTGAAACACCTTCATGAATTAAATGGTAGGCAATTGGGGGAAAGAAACTTGACCCTTGATCTTTTGTGATGCTCCCTTAATTAATATTTTTAGAAGACTATGCAGGGGCACAATTAATTTGGCTAGAGTCAGGGTGGAGCTTGTGGATTTTATGAAGGCCCCTGCTACTATTTACCCTGTAATTTGAGCACTGGTAGTAAGGCGTATTGTGAGTGATTGTGGTTCTAGTTGAATAGATGAACACCAGTTAATGGCAGTCAGCCAATGAACAGGGAGGGGCTATAGCTCTGTGTGGTAGAGCACCAGATTTGCATGCAGGTAGGGTTGGAAAGATTCCTTACTGTAACCTTGGAGAGCTGCTGCCAGTCAGTGTAGACAGTACCAGGCTAGATGGACCAAGGGTCTGACTCAGTATAAGGCAGCTTCCTATGTTCCTATGAACTGCCCAGAGAGCATAGGCTATTGGGCAATAATGTAATAAATAAATGAGCTGGGTGTGTTTGGATTTGAGAAAACAGGGCTGCATGTCAGGGCAGGACTTTGGGGGAGATGTCCAGAGATGTCCAGATGTCAGTAGAATGAGCAGGAGGGCTCCCCCACACAGCAGGCTTTCCACATTTTGAGGGATGCGAAGTAAAAACACATTACCGTTTAAAGGGCAGGCATAAGACTATTAATTCCAGAGTCTAAAATGATTGAACTGCACCACTGGGAGAACCAATTTTATCGTATGGAGCATGTAGAAATAAAATTTTGGTTCTATTGTGTCTTTTAAAGTCAAATTAGACAATGTATTTTTAGGACAATAGGTCAGTAGCAGAAGGGAGCACAGCTCTGCTACGCATGAGTGTTGGATCTTTCTGTGCGGTAAATGTAGCAGCAGCAGCGAAAATTCCAGAGACTTGACTTCAAGCAACTCTTTGCTGCTGAGAACCAAGAGGCATCTGAGAAAGTGATAATAAAAAGGCCAGTTTATAATTGGCACTTAGTCTTTTAGGGAAGTTCATTTGGGGCAAAACTTTTATTGGTTCAGTAGGGTGCCATACTGACTCATTCAGTTACTAAGCAAGAGTGATACTGTTATGCATTTCATCAGCTCCTGAGGCCATGCAGCACTTCTCAGTGGCTCTTACATTTTAGCAGTAGCTCTAGGTTAGAGTGCTGTAAGTGGGTAAATTAATGTTCTTTCCATGAGAATACACTGCAGGCAGTGATTTCTTTAGCGGGTCTGAAAGAAGTAAAGTTTCAAGGGCAACAAAGTGTGGTTGTACTTCACTGGGAGTGTCATAAAGTCTAAGGTTTCACTGGACTTTGGATAAAGCCCAGTAGAGATTTTTTAAGAGGGTGAGTTATCCAAAAAACAACTGTCTTCTGTAGACTATCCCTAAATCTATCCTTGCTTCATTTCTCTTCCATCTTCCTGTTTTGTAGTGCTTGCAGGCTTATTCTCAGCCAAGATAAGACTCACCCTTTGCCAATGTTTGTCTAGTAAATACGGTCTATGTTATATTAGAATGAGTGGTATGATTTGCACCAGTGTCTGATATGCCAAATATCTAATGGTTCGCAGAGTCTCCACTGTTCTTTCTACTGCCATACATGAATATGGCACATGGGCACCATGAAAAAGCTCCAAACAAATGCTAGAGGCCAATGGGATGGTTCCAGAAACCACACAGCATATTACTACACATTGCATCCCACACAATACTAGATGTCCTTAGATATATAAAACATAAGAGCATAGACAGGCAAAAATCAAAGCATCCTCCAAAAATGTTCCATATACATTGTATCATGCATACACAGGGCATAATAGTGCTACACATTTATATTGGTTTTATGCCACTTTAATAATTATGGTTTTTCCCAAAAAATCCTGGTAATTGTTGTCTTGTGAGGATGCTCAATGTTTTCTTAAAGATCTCCAGACCCATTTTGGGATGTATGAGAAATCTGTTTCAGTTCATTTTTTAATCAGGATTTACCATGTTTGCACCTTATAGACTTAAATGCAACCTGCAATCAAAGTCCATCCATTTCTGAGTTTGCAACTTTATTTACGGACCAAAAAATGTGTTCAACAGCATGTGTACATTTGAAAAATGCATATTAAAATGTGTTCTTTTGAAAAATGCACACAACATCCTTTAAAAGAAAGTATATGTTTTAAAAAATGTGCACAATTAATGCATACATTTGGATGAATACACGTAAAAGTGTGCACAAATTTTCATGCAGAAAAGAAAAACAAAGATCACAATCTGAAATGGACATGAAATAAAATGAACTTCAAGGTGGAATTTGCAGAACTTTGATGAGCTCGAGTTTAGCTTGTATACACATCCTATCCCCAACTCATAGGATTAAAACTCCAAAGGGTTCTCTAGGAAGAAGAAATGTCTATCCAACCAGTTTGTCTGTCATGTAGCTCCCTTTTGTTTGAGAGGCACAGTTGGATTAAACAGTGTATTAATCTCAGGGATGATGCCAAATATGTAGCTATTTAAATCCATAATAACAAATGTATCATGCTAGAGCATAGATAACCAAGTGAATTTTCAGGACATAAAAAAGATTTATGTTCACTGAGTGAAAGAAAAGTGTGTGCTAGTTCATTACATACTGTAGCAAAAATCCATATTTTTATACTTTAAAAAACACACCTGAAAGTAAAGTAAATAGAAAGCAATGTTCTACTAGTTAGGTGACAGAGAGATAAATGAGTGATCCTCCATTATTAGAAAAAGCTGGTGATGTCCAGCAAAGGAAAATTCGTCTAAGCAAATGTAATGCAAGTCAAGTCAAGCTTACTTATTGCATGACCCAAATGGTCATCACAATAACAAGAACACCACAGTCAAAATGTAGTACATCATATCAGACTGAGATCTACTACATTAGAATGACCAAATACAACGATGAAAGCATTTTAAAAAGAAATATACATTAATAGTGTTATGCACTATTACTGTTTCCTTTGCCTGGAGCATAAAATTGTAAACATAACCAAAGGAGAAATCAAAGGGAGGTTTGTGATGTGGTGACATGAAGCAATGACTGTATTCTGTACAAAAAGAAGGCTTTGATTATACAGATTTAAGCTGCAATCCTATGCATACTTTCCTAGGCACATATTGCAACATTACTAAGTAGAACTGGTTGGGATTGTACTGTTAATGTATTATTCTGATAATTCCAAGAAATTGAATAGCATATGCATAATGTACTTTTTTTTAATACCCTCCCAACAGATTACATTTATATATGTATACTTTGTTATAATTTTATTCATTTTTATTCATTTTAGGGTCTTCAAGGCAATCCAGGACTTCCTGGTGTAGCAGGGCCTATTGGACCTTCTGTAAGTGTATAATGTTATCCTTACCACTTAACTCAATAAGCACAGTGGCTTATAGTTTTAGAACTACCATTTTTGTTGATAAGGCCTGAATAGGGAGGGTCCTGCTAAAATGAGTGGGAAGTTGTCCAGCAGCAGTGCTTGGTTGAATGTAACCCCCAGTGCCAGTATTTCTTGGTGTGTGTTTTTAACCCAATAATTGTTAAACATGCTAAGATTGTTGAAACTGGAACAAGCAGGACCTGGGGAGGAAATAAATTCTGTGATGAGTTCTTTCCGCAGTAACTCCCATTTGAGCTGGTAATGCAATTGTACAGCTCTACATTGGTAATTTTATGAAACTTAACAGAACAGCAAATAATGCAGCACAGTGAGAACCCATTTTGACTAAAGAGCCAATTTACTGTACCAAAAAGAAATTGGACTTGCCATCTATTTCATGCAAACATTCACACTGCGTGTCTGTTTATTTGTCTGTTTGTCTGCTTCTCTCTCTCTCTCTCTCTCTCTCTCTCTCTCTCTCTCTCTCTCTCTCTCTCTCTCTTTGACAAAAGCAGATGAGAAGGAATTAGCAAAGGCATGAGGGTATTATGGTGGTCTAAATCAGGGCTCAAATCCTTGTGGCCCACTATGCCAAATGCAACCCACTAGTTATGGATGCTGGATCACCAAGGGCTCACCCAACCTCACATTTATGTTTCCTGTCTAGAACTGCAAAAAGAAAAGCGGGGGGGGGGGTGTCAAAGATCTGGCAGGCTACAGTACATAGCTGATGGGATCTTTTTGGTTTGGTGGGTCACAAATAATACAGGCTTTCTACAAGGTGGGAAGAAGACAGTGCATAGTTAAACTATGGAATTCAGTACCACAAGATGTAGTGATGGCCACCAATTTGGATGGCTTTAAAGGGTTGGATAAATTCCTGGAGGAGAAGGCTATCAATGTCTACTAGCCCTGATGGTTATGTGCTACCTCCAGTATCCAAGGCAGTACACCTGTGTGCACCAGTTGCTGGGGAACATGGGTGAGAGGGTGCTGTTGTACTCAAGTCCTGCTTTGTTGGTCCCTGGTCGACAGATGGTTGGCCACTGTGTGAACAGAGTGTTGGACTTGATGAACCCTCAGTCTGATCCAGCATGGCTCTTATGTTCTTATGAGGTTGATAGTATTCCTGTTCCTCCTTTAGTGCAGTTGTCACTTTCCTTACCTTCACTTGGTTGTATTTGATGGAGCTCAAGGACACTTCTGAAAGATGGACTCTCTGCCCCCTTCTCCCCACTGGAGCCCCCTGTATGCCTTCAAAAGCCTCGCCTGAGGGTTGGGGACTCTCAGGAATGACCTAGGGTGTGGGGTAGAAGGAGGGAATGAGGTAAAATTGGGTGGAGGCAGGTTGAGCAAGTGATGCCTCAGTCCTCAAGGTTGGCTTTTGGGGGGTACAAGAGGCTGTAGTAGTGATGAGGGGGTAGCAAATTCCCTTTACAGGAGCATCTTTGCACTCCTGCTGTGCTGGGTAAAATCCACTGTTCTTAATTTAACAAAGTGTAATGAACAACATCTGAGCATTGCAGTTGACATTTGAGCAGCCACAATAGTATTAGAAGGTGTCAGTATCAAGTCACTGTAGATAGCTTTCCAAAGGGAGTGGTGGGCGGAAATGCAATCAGAAACTCGCCCACCCTATATTTGAAAAATGTTTCACACACCATAGGCATATCAGTAGGATGCAGCAGTTATAACAGAAGTATAGCGGTAAAATCTAAATTGGATTATTGCAATGTTCTCTGCATGGAGTTACCTTTGAAGAGTCTTCGGAAACTTCAGCTAGTCCAAAATGTGGCAGCAAGGACGTTGGTAGGCGCTCATCCTGGGATCATATTACTCCTATCCTGCAATGCCTTCATTGGTTGCCAGTTTGTTTTGGGGCACAGTTACTTTAAAAACCCTAGATGGCATAGGGCCAGAATTCCTGAAGGACCGCCTCCTGCCATAACAGCCTGCCCATTCAGTAAGATCAAGTGGAAAGGCTCTTCTCTGTGTCCCATCTATGTTGGAAGCCGTGTTGGTGGGACAAGTGATAGGCATGCTGACGAAAAGGGAAAGAGGCACCACTGAAGCGGAATTGGAAAATTGATGAGCTCTGGTGTTAATGAAGTTGTTAAAAAAATGTTGTTTTATTGTTGAATAAAAAGCTCAACGTTTCGGATTTTGCAATCCTTCTGTTTGATATGTATATATTTTATATATTTTATCTGTTGTAGCTCCTGCAAAATCCAAAACGTTGAGCTTTTTATTCAACATTAAAACAACAACAAAAATTTAACAACTTCATTAGCACCAGAGTGCATCCCTTTTTCAATTCCGGGACAAGTGATAGGACCTTTTCAATGCCTGTGTCAATGCTGTGACGCACTTAGGCCCAGGTAGCCCTTGCCCTGTATGTATTTAACTGGCTGGTAAAGACGCTAATGTGTTTTATCTGAAGAGTGTGTTTTATCTGCCTTGCTTGTCTCTTATTATGTTTTAGTAATACTGTTATTTTAAATTTTGATGTTCTGATTTTAATTGCACCCACAGTGCATTTTCAGTAGCAGCCGGAGGGAGTAGTAATCACATATAGACAGCTCTTGGGTTAAAATTGACCATAACCTTCATTGGACTCAACTTACATAGCTTTGCTGTGGCAGAGGGCTGGATCCAATACTGGGCAGCCTGACTGCTGGGCGATTTTCCACCTGCTGGGAGTAACATTGGGAGAGATGGGATTATCAGGTCAAACACCGGTGTGCACTGATCATGTAGGCTGCTCCTGGTACCTGGGTGGGTGTCAGGCATGGCAGCCCCTGAGCTAGGCTAAGGCATTGCTACCCCACTCCAGGATTTCTTATGGAGACCCTCCCCCTTTTGAGGAGTGGCATATCATAGACCCCCTCTTCCCAAACTGGAACTGACAGGTTGTGACAAAGTTAATACAGATACAACATGTTGGTATGAGAAAGGAAAATCTCCACTGCACCAAGTCTGATCACACAGGTGGATAAAATTCCTTTCTGGCCCCAGAAACTGGTGGCTGATCAACATCCGTAAAACAGGACATACAGTAACCATAGGGAGGATCAGTGGGGAAATTGACAACAGGAAATGGACAATGCTGTGTTGTGAGGGGCTTCTTTATATTCCCCAGGAATGGACCAGAGAGGGAACTCTCCCTCCCAGGTCCTCCCCCAGAGACTCCACCCCTGGAAAGAAACTAGCATTGCTGATTGGCCATGGGCCTCCTCCCAGCCATCCACATGGCCATGCAGTATTCTAGGTTGTTGGCTGTGCTACAGGAAGAAAAGGAGGACAACCCTTTTGTGCCATACCCTGCACAGGGTGCAAATGGCACACCTGAAGAGCAGGGACCCATGCTTATTCTAAGCCACTCAGAGTATCAGAAGGTGGGGTATAAAGCATTATATAAATGAATCAATTACCTTGGACAAAAAAAGTGAACTTGGTTAAAATCATTTTAAAAATATGAGCTACACAATATTTTGACTTTTAAATAATGTGAATCAATCCTATGTGTTGTAGGGGGCAGTAGGAAGATCTGGACAGCCAGGCTCACCAGGAACAAAAGGTGAAAAGGTATGTCTTTCTATCATATAGTATAAACACCTAAAACCTTTTTTATATTGTTCGTTTATTGAGTGTCTTTTTCTCAAAGCCAATTAAATGGAAAATTGTTCATCCAGATGTAAATCTAGTTTAGATCAAATTATAAAGTTTTTGGAAATGTCAAAAGTCAAAGATTCAATATGACAGTTTTTAAAAATCACACTGCACTTAAATGCATACTTTATTCTGTTTTTGTCTTGTCGGCTCTTCCTGCAAACATCTTAATTTCAGGAACCCTTCCTTGATGGACAGTTTTTACTGGTATTCTGTTTTTTATAATACCGAAATTTTAGTATGGTGTTTATTCTTTTATCTTTTACTGTTCAGCACTCCAGAATCTGTTTCGATGTGGAGCATTATATAAATGTTGTAAATAAATAATTAAATAGAGGCACAGATTATTTTTGACCAGATAGTGTGATTTTACTGTGCAAGTTCAGAGTTTATAGCAATCATTGAGGTTCATCATGTTTAACTACAGGTCCATCAGGCCAAACATAGCCTCCCTGACATGTCACTAGGGGGTTGATAAAATATGGGGTTATCCAGCACCTGGAAGGCCACAATAACTGTTTAGTGAGCCCCATTTATTTTTGTGTGCCAGAAATTGTGCAGGATGGTTTTACTGCTTCCATCTGGAAGAGGAGTGGGGCCATAGCTCAGAGGCACAAAGAAGGGCCTACGTTAGGAGCATAGGAAGCTGCCCTTACACTGAGTCAGACTATTGGTCCATCTACCCCAGGATTGCTGTCACTGATTGACAGTGGCTCTCTGGGGTTTCAGGCAGAAATGTTTCCTAGACCTACCCGGAGAAGCCTGGCATTGAACCTGGGGCTTTCTGCATGTAAAGCAGAAGCTTTATCACCAAGCCATGGCATTTCCAGTCAAAGGGTTCACGTACCATTAGACACTAGGGCGTCACTGCCAGTCAGAGTATGCAGTACTGAGCTAGAAGGTCAAGGGGTCTGACCTGGTAGAAGGCAGCTTGTTATGAAGGCTGCAGCCAACTTCTACACTTGCTTCCATTATGCCACACCCATTCACACTGGGAAGTTTTTTGGATGAATAATGGTGTCACATACAATAGAGACAGGAAGGTTTACAATGGAGATGCCTTCCCAGTCTCAAATGCCAGAGGCTTTTCTGAATGTGTTTTGAACTTTGGCTATTGGGCTTCGGCTATTGGGCAGTATAAAAATGTAATAAATAAATTACGATGTAATAAATAAACTTATATAGGTCCAATAGCCCAAGGCTGCTGCCCTGCCCAGTTCCCATTTGGTCATGTTTTCCATCCTTGCTTTATACCACTCACTATGAACACCAATCCTGGTAAACATGCTTTCAGTCTGTTGATTGTTCCTGATTAGGAAACCAGACAACTGCCAGATCTTTGATTTCCCCACCAATATTCTTCAGCAGCCCTGTTAGCTGAAAGTTCCATGCATCAAACAATCATTCATGTATAATATTTGAACCATCTGATCAACATGTTGCAAATGCCAAATCAGGGACGTCAAATAGGTATGTTAATGTAATAATTAGTTTTGAGTGTGCCAAAAGTAAACAAGCTTACATGAACCTTAAGTTTAGAGTGTTCTAAAGGTTTTGATGTCAACAGCACCCTGGGCTCCCACAACCCATCTGTGGTTCCAAACCCTACATTTGGGAATCAGAATCCAAGGCAACAGAAATACTCACCCACCACAATCTGTTTGATATTATAGTTGAATCACCATCAGTGCAACTTGTTTCAAGAAAAAAAATGAACCTTCTGTTTTTGTTTGATACATTGCAAAGACCATTTCGTCAGTGTGAATTATATATATATTATAGGGTGGTAATAGAAATGAACAAACGCCCCTGCATCCTGTTCATGTTCTGCTCAATGGGCTCCCACTGGTTGCCCAACCCTCGCGGGCACATGTAAAACAAGCCACCACACAGTCCACAGGCGCCCAGCAAGAGCTCGTGACATTTTTTTCATCCACAAGCTGCGAGAATGTTTACAAAAATCACAATTTGCGCAAATTCATGGCTATAAATAGCACAATTTGTACACAATTGCAGGTGTAAGGGACCATTTATGCCTGCATTTTTGCACAAATTGCACTATTTATGACTGCGAATTTGCGCAAATTTCAATTTTTGTAAATATTTCCACCCACAATTTTGTGTAACTCTGCATTTGCACAAATCACGATTTGCACACACACACACACACACACACACACACACACACAGAGGAAACCACAAGTTTGCCAACTCAGGAATCTGCAAGCTGGCATCCGGGGGCCAAGCTAGCGAAAACTCGCCAAGTTCCACCACTGAACTGGATTCCTCCAACATCCCTAAGTAGTTATTTTAATAGAATATTGAAATGTTGTCTTTAACAGAGTAGTCTCTTCTTTTCCCAGTCTGTATACTCTCTGTAATAAGCTGTCAAGCCAAATTCTGTGTTACATAGTGAAGCAGCCACTGATGGTTCCTTATAGCACTTGCAAAGGGCTGCCATTGCGAACCTGTCCCTTGGATCTGATGAAATACTGCAAGTAAAGAACTGGGAGATTTTTGTGCTCCTTTATTTGCATAAGTCTGTCCAATTTGCTGGAACAGAATGCTGTTTAGTTTTTAGCCATTGCAGTGCATTGCGCAGAAATGTCACTGAAGAGGGTGTTTTATCTGAGAACTTTTAAGATATATAAAAGATACTGACAAACATACATGTTACTTACCTTATGCTGCGTATGTTCAAAAGATCTCATTTGTGAAACAGTAGAAGAGTAAGCTGCAAATGTTTGTCACTGCAGCCTGCGATATAACACATGGAGCTTGGGCTACAAATCAGGAAAAAAAACAAAACCTTGCAAATTCACTCTTCCTGTGCACTTGCTAGACTATCTTGGGTAGGATACCCTCTATCAGCCTCAGATTGGCCTAAATGACAGAGTTGTTGCAAGGATTGCAGTAAGCTATTGTATGTTAAAAGTAGGGATGTGCACTGACCCCCCGGATCGGATCGGATAGCGGATCAGAATCGGACCTGGGGGGTCAGATCGGATCGGATCGGAGGATGGTCGGATCGGATCGGACCGGATGTCCGATCCGGATCGGACGCCATTTTGAATGCTTTTTCCCATAGCCAAGTATTGTTTTACAAAAACGCCTATAACTTTTTCATTTTTAAAGATAGAAGGATGAAACGTGGGCACATTATACACTGGTTAGGGACAGTTATCTGTGAGAAATTTCAGAAAGATTGGTGCATGCGTTTTGTGGCAATTAATTTTTTAATAAATACCCAGGAATGCCTATAACTTTGTCATTTTTAAAGTTACACACATGAAACTTTGCCACATTGTAGGCGGTACCTTGGGACCTATGTGTGTACCTACAATGTGGCAAAGTTTCATGTGTGTAACTTTAAAAATGACAAAGTTATAGGTGTTTCTTTCCTCATTGTTTCAAAAATTAATTGCCACACAAGGCAAGCTCCAATGTTTCTGAAATTTCACACACATATCAAGGCAAGTGGTACCTGTAATGTGCCCATGTTTCCTGTTTGTATCTTCAAAAATAAAAAAATGGGAGGCGTAAATGTATTTACCCCACTACTACCCATTTTTCTAAAAATTAATTGCCACACAAGACAAGCACCTACGTTTCTGAAATTTCACACACATAGGTCCCAAGGTACCACCTACAATGTGGCAAAGTTTCATGTGTGTAACTTTAAAAATGACAAAGTTATAGGCATTCCTGGGTATTTATTAAAAAATTAATTGCCACAAAACGCATGCACCAATCTTTCTGAAATTTCTCACAGATAACTGTCCCTAACCAGTGTATAATGTGCCCAAGTTTCATCCTTCTATCTTTAAAAATGAAAAAGTTATAGGCGTTTTTGTAAAACAATACTTGGCTATGGGAAAAAGCATTCAAAATGGCGTCCGATCCGGATCGGACCTCGTCGGATTGGATCGGATCGGATCGGAGGTTGATCGGATCGGATCAGATCGGATTTTCCCGATTTTGGGGCAGATCGGATTCGGATCGTGGATCGGATCCGATCCGATGCACACCCCTAGTTAAAAGCTTGGAATACTCTACAGACATACATATAAATATGCTTAGTGGGTTGGATGGATCCAGACATCCTGTGAGCAGAAGGAGAAGGGAGGGAATTTTGGACATTTCCCTCATGTCCTCTGAACCCTCTGGAGCAGTATGGGAGGTCGCACAGGAGGCTGCAGGGGGAAGGGAGATTGGTGAAAATAGCCTCCCCATCCCCTACCACGAGCAGCGGCCTGTGGATCATCAGCTCTTCTGCAAATGAAAGGAGCCTTTTTGTTTGTGGGAAGGTTACTTCAAATCCAAGATAGTGACTTTTAGGGGAAATGATGGCACCAGTTCTTATTTACGAAATATTCTGTGCATATAATCAGTCTGTTCACATCTGCATTGCATGGCATGGGTATTCATAGTCTCTTGTTCTCATTGTGGTGTAGGGGAACGAGGGCGCTGCTGGGAAGCCTGGACCTCCTGGACCACCTGTAAGTGAAATGTATGATGCTACAAATGTCCGGGGTCCTAAACATGTTTGGAAGCCTGTCCTACTGCTTGCCGTGGAACACAATTCCAAGGGGGTATGCTGAGATTTGCAGCATCAAGGATTTGTTCTGGCACAAACCTCTGTAGCAGGGACGCAGAACCTCCTTCAGCAGGAGGACCAAATTCCATTTCGGAGGAGCTCTTGGGGATCACATTCTGGGGCTGTGCAGTGCTGAAGGGCAGAAAAACCAAACCTTCCAGCTTCTTTTAGCATACAGCCCTTTCTGCCAGGGACTAAGGAGAGGCATTTCAACCTTTTAGAATGGGAAAAGAAGAACTACACCATAGCCGGGAAACCCCCCACACTGATCAGTGGTTGGGGGGAAAGTGGTGGAGCCAGGTGTGGCCTTCGGGGGATCCCCAGAGGGCCAGGCTTAGAGGTTCTGCATCCCCTGCTCTATAGGAAAAGTTCAGTTCTCACATTGTTGCATCAGGTGGAAGTTCGTTTGGGTTTGTGCCTTATGGAAAATTAGAGTTCATTGTTCTGAATGTTAGGTTTGATGATGATCTTCCCTTTTTCAGGGTGTGCCATACAATGAAAGAAATGGCATGAGCAGCCTATATAAACTACAGGTATTTTATATTCTTTAAACCAGAATTGTATGGTGATAACCCGTTTGGCAAGAATTCCAATCCAGTGTTTTTCTCATTGCAGGGGGGAGCTAATGCTGCCAGCTATGCTGGTCCACCCGGGGCTCCTGTGAGTAACACATTATAGTCTATGGGATTGATTTGAATGTACATTTAACTAAGTTCCAGAGGTTGCACAAACTTTCTTCATTTCTTTCTTAGAGCAAGCCTGATATAAGGAAGTTGGCAGTTTTCTATTTTGCATGAGGCATACCCTAGTAATTGCATTATGATTGTTGTTGTTGTTCATTGGATTATAAATGTGACTTCTAAAAAAATGGTTGTTATTGACTTTGGGCTCCTGTTTGTGGAAGGAAATGTAGATCATAATTTTTTTCAAAGTGATTAAGGTTACGATGAGCGCTGGAGTTGGATGTAATAAGCCTCTTCAATTTGGGAGTGAAACTGTCAGTATTATAATGTCTTTATATAAAACTATGGTGCAACTACACTTAGAATAGTGTCTGCAGTTATGGTCACCACTCCCTAAAAGGGATATTGTAGAGTGGGAAAAGAGGATCAGACAAATTTGTGGAGGGTAATGCTATCAGTGATTACCAGTTATGATGGCTATATATGTCCCTCATTACCAGTTGCTGGGAATGATACCACCTTATGTTTCAACATGGCAGAGAAGCAGGTTACAAATGTAATAAATACATAGGAAATAAATAAATAAATCAATATTTTGTGCAATCTGTCTTTCAGGGGCCCAAAGGTGACACTGGAGCAGTGGTATGTCACTGGTTTAAATGTATCATAAACATTTGATAGGATGGGAAGATGGGTTTTCACCAAACATTCCTTCAACCTGCCTTGTTTCAGAGTTATTTTCTCATTCAAGAGAAAATGTAACTTAAAATTCTGAAATTCAGTTTCCTATTGGTACAACAAGGCCTGAGTTTGTTTAGTTAATGAGACATAGTGCAATGCTTATATGTTTAATTAACGTGTCTCAGAGGCCTGATGTAGGAAGGATGTATGACTGACAGACTGGCAGGTCTGTTTAAAAGCTATGTTTGCCTCACTGTGACAGTTTCTGAGTCAAATGAGTGACATTATCTCTCCTATTCAAAGCACTTAAGCTATGCAAATGAAATCCCATTTGCAGGGCAGGTGTCAGGGATCAGCATCATTGAGAATCAGTTGACCCACTCCACAAGATGGGGCTCACTGATGACCCCTGGAGCTTCCTGCTCCTCCTTCCTGCTCCTCCTGCTTGTGGATGGTGCCAATTTCCTTGTCCTCTCTGAGCAGGCAAGCAGTGAGGAGATGATGAAGCAGCAGCCTCCGCTTGCTTTCTGCTCTCCCTCTGAGCAGTTGTGTGGATTGGGGCCAGAGGGAGAGGGCAAGCAAGTGGGCAGCAGTGACCATGGCGAGGTGGTGGGCCCACTCAAGGATGAGGGGCCCAATGAGGGCATCTTGCCAAGGGCCTCCCGAAACCTAGCACTGACAGTTTGGGGTAACCATGAAAATATCTAACAATACATAATACAATGTTTTATTTAGGGAAGTGCTAATGAGAGTCTGAGAAAAAATTAAGTACTTGGTTTTCCAGTTTACGGTATACACTTTCAAAGGCCTAGTTCTCACTGAGGAGTAAATAAAACTCTTTGAGCTGTATCACTTCAGGCTGCAGGTGAGTGCACTGGTTACCGAAAATACTATACCAAAATAATAATAAAAATATATTCACATAGGAAATTAGTTTGCAAGAGATCAGGCTAGGCTAGAACCCATCTCCTTGACATCTAGTTTTCTATGTGGAGCAAATTATTTGTATATGGTTGAACGTTTAATCTTAGGAGCCCCCACCTGCAGTCTGCAGTAATACAGCTCAGACACAAGTTTACAACCTATGTGAGAAGTAGGTTTCTGTCATCGGATTGAAATTGGGTAAGAGCTGACCTTGATGAGGCATATTCATCAAAGGATTCATCCATCCCTGACTAGGATTTTTAATCAAATCTGAAATGTTTATTGAGAAAATAAGCACATTCTGAATCTGGGAGCAAGATTTATTCTCAAGTCATTACAACACTCAATGGGGCAAAAATTGTTGTCTCCACGTAAACAATGCGCTTAGCAGCTTGTGAAATTTTCTCCGATTGGGTGCTTAACATTATTGATTGAAGATGTAGAACTCTCAAGCAATAACCTTTTCCTTCCCAAGGGCGAGCCAGGTCCAATGGGACTACCAGGACTGGAAGGACTTGCTGGAGCAAAGGTATGATTTCAAAAATAAAACTGACTTGTCCAAACAGGTTTGAGTACATTAATGATTGGCATTGATCACTCTCTTGCAAATCGGCATTATGTATTAGCATTGGTAAGGAAATATTTCCTTACTGAAATGGTAAACTACTGGACAGTGAAACTAATTAAAGTTCCACTAAATAACAAAATTGAATATTTTAGGCAAACTGATGCCTAAGCTGATGTGTTGTGTAGCTGTCATGCATACTAATTGTAGCTGTTTGCACATGGGGAACTTCTACTAAACTGTGGGAAGGGAGGAGGTGGAGGCAGCTATGCTGCAGCTGTGACACCTTAGAAAACTTGGGTGCTGTTTCTCTGGCAAATGGCAGAAATGCTGGTCCTGCAACTTCTCAGTGGTGCCCTGTTATGCTCAGCACTGGTGGATTACAGCCCAAGAATCCATCTTCAATTTAAATGTGAATTCAAGGGTATAGTTAGGGTTTGGGTTTTTTTAGAGAGAAGCTTGTTTTCCAGACTTCCTGAATCATGTCAATGTTCTCTTCTACCGTTATTTGACAACTTGTTCAATTTCCCGCTCTGATTATTAAAGTGTTTTGCTTTGACTTCATTCAGTGAGGCTGTGTTGTCTTCCCTTCTGCCTCCATGTAAATGTTTTGAAGGACACCTGACTTTAACAGAAGCTGCAGTTTTGCATCCACCACAATATTTTTTGATGTGATGTGAACTGTGCTAAACAAAACAGGCAACTGGTTCATGTCTCTTAGCAAGCAGTTGCCATTGGTGGGAATGGCCTGGGCAATTAATGAAGTGCAAGTCCCATTATTATGGTGCAAACTAAGCTGAAGTTGACAGCTCATCCAATAATAATAATCAGTCAATCAAAAGTTTATTGAATAAGTCTTCAGATCATTTCACACACAATAAACACGTGTTAAAAACAAACAATAAATACATGAATCTTAAAACATTACTTTTAAAAAGTCCAAAATTGAGGTAATACAATATTTAAAGAGATAAAAGTACATGCTCCTATTGAGGCCCACAAGATTTAAAAACTGTTACATGTCTCATTTAAAACACATTTTTCCTTTTCCATTTTCCTTAAACTGGTCGCCTTAACCGCGAAAAGGGCAACCCTCTGAGTCACAAACTGGTTGAATCCTCGTAAGAGGAAATTCAGCTTGTCCTCAACCATCCAGTTTTTCATACGCCTGAGAAATGGAGACAAATAATGTTCCCTACAACTGGAATATAATCAGCATTCCAGTAAATAGTGGGCCAGAGCTTCCACTTCAGATGCACCACATATACAAAGTCTCTCTTCTACTGGAATGCCCCAGAATCTTCCTTGTTGCATCATTGTGTCCATTTGCTCGAATCGAGGATGGTTAAAGGCCATGCGTTGACCCCTTTTCATTGGGAAGAAGAGATATTTTTCTTCCTGAAATTGGGTTTTAGCCCTCGCTAACCATTTCATGGACCTTGTGTTGGATGGGCAGCTATGTCCATCTGTGCTCTAGTATCCAGTACTCTTTGATTAAAAACATTTCTTATATTAGAACTGAGAGCACTTAGAACCTCCACACTAAAACCATAGTTCAATATCAATTTTGAGAAACTGTAAAACCAAGATTTTTCTGAGATTTTAACTGTCTGTTCATTTAGGCATTTCTTAGGGAGCCTGGCTTCACTCATTTGAACTAGCTTGAACCAATAATTAAATAGCCTAAGGTGAATCAGGTCTGAAACTGCCACTATCCCAAGTTCAGTTCTAATCGTGTGAGCTGGAGAGACTCTTGATACACCTAGAATCAAACGTAAAAAACGGTTCTGGACCCTTTCAACTCTGTTCAATAATAATCTGTATTCAGCTGAATTCATTTTGGTGGATCCCTTTATTGGTTTCACTAAAGACAAACTAGGGAAGCAAGTGGAATTTATCATGGTGGGGTTATGGTTCTGTCTTCCTTAATTGTATTCATAGAAGTGCACAGAACATTTCATTAGGGTTTGCACCTAGCGAAATTTATTTATTTTTAAAGGTGAACATTTATTGAATGCTCAATCATAAAGGACATTTTTATTCATTTATTTATAAAACACTGTAGCCACTGATGCCCTACTGTGTGTTCAACTTGCCTGACCATGGGAGGGCCCTTGCAGGTGAGGGGGGGGGGGAGAATGAGGAGACACTCCCCAAGCCTCAGCATTGGTGAGGCTTTGTGGTGACACTGGCTGGTGGAGGGTCTTACAAGGCAATATTAGCCTTCCGGAGCCCTCCTCTTGGCCTCTTTGAAATGCAGCTCTCAGCAGAGATGCTCCCAGCAGAACGATTCCTTTTCACTCCTGCTGCTGGAAGCAACAGTGTTCTCTCGGAGGCACCAGTTCTTCGGCACAGTGGCGGAGCAGCCAGAGGGCAGCCAGAGGACAGTTCCCACTGCATCTGGATCTCCCTATAGATCCCCATTCAATGACCCCCCCCAATTTGGTGCTTATTGCTTGAGGCATTAGGGTGTGCCTGAGCACACCCTGCACACCCCTTGTGCACTCCTATGATTGTAGTACTAGTGAAACCGCAGAATAATATGATGTACTACTTATGCAACGAGGTTATTGATCTGCAGAAAGATTTGTATCAGAATTGACTGTAAAATGAAAACTTCTGAGTGTTCTTGTTGTTAATGTGTTGTATAGAACAGGGGTGTTGAACCACAGGCCTGTAGACTAAATCTGGACTACCTGGGGTTCTTCCAATGGCCATGCCTCCTCCCCCTGACCTCACTCCATTTCCCTCAACCACTGATTATTTGGTGGTTTCTTGGCTTTTGCACAGCTTTTCCCTTATTCTAAAAGGTTGAAATGCCTCTGCTAAGATTTCATTACTGGCAGCAATAACTTTAAGCTAAATTATGCGGGCATTTTGCCCTGACCCCTTTTGCCTTTGTCCCATCCCAACCCATTACTCAGATGTGGGCCCCTGAGAGCTTCTCCAAAATTAAATTTAGCTGTCAGGCTGCAAGAGGTTCAATACCCCTCATATAGAACTACCAGTGGACATTGGCTTCCCTATTGTACACCCTACCAGTTCCTATAGTGATAATCTGGCAGTCTCCATTTCTCAGGCAATAGCAAGCCTGAACAGTGCAGCAAAATAGACAGTTGCTCCATATCACACATGAATAGGCATATTTTTTCTCCTACGTGGCGAACATCTGGATAATGTAAAATTAAAAAGTCTTGGGTGAGGTGAATTACCTCATCATAAGAGTTACTGTTTAGAATGTCTGTCAGAAACAAAATACATAGATAAGAATCCATTTCACATGGGTGAGGAGGAGGTTAATTATAATAAGAAAGTTCATGGCGACTTGAGAAGATATAAAAATGGGAAAGAAGGCTGAAAATCTCCTCTCGATTGAGTGAGGTGTACTTGAACACATTGATTTTAATGAGCTTAAGACTGCCTTTGATTGTTCTTTCTATTTGTATGTAGAAAAAGCCCAGAGGCCGCACAGTGTGTCAGTGGGATTGTTCAGCCAAATACTCATTAAACTAATTAGGCCTTCTTGCTTCCCATAGTCTCTCAAACTTTTCTTCAAATCTTTGACCTTGAAGACATGTGTGTGTGTGTGAAAGTATTACAATGCAATATATCTTTCTTAGGGAGACCGGGGGGCATCAGGCCCTCCAGGAGTACCTGGGATACCTGTAAGTATGCCATGAAAGATCCTGTTTTCATAGTGAAAGAAATAGTATGAATCCCAATACATGGAATTACCGCAAACTGCTAGAAAGAGGCAAGCAGGCAGGCATGCAAGCAGGTGAAGACCATCACGGAGCCTGCTCCAGCTGGACTGTCGCTTCACCCCACTGGGCTATTGGCACCAACTGCCCTGTGGGAAGGATTCCAGGGCCTCATCTACAAGAATTTGGCTTTACGCCTGGTTAGCCAATTATGCGCATATTCACAGAAGCGCTTTAGCGTAAATGCTTGTATGCAGGAGGTAATTGAGCACTCAAAGGGTGACCTTACCGGTTGTTTCAAATGCACTTTACAAGTAGTTAATGCGGAGAATCGCTTGTTCACATAGTCAAAATGCGCTTTAACGGCCGGAGCAAAATAAAACTCGCTATTTAACGCGCATTCGATAATGCGCATAATCGGATGTTTAAAACACCTCTACGCCCGATTTGCGCTCCGTTCTTGTAGAGGTAAATTTTTTAATGCGCCTTGAAAGAGCTTTAAATGCCTCTTGTAGAGGCAGCCCAGGAAAGACAGGCAGGCAGGCAAAGATCCCCTCAGGCCCCTGCTCCATCTGGGCTGTCCCTCCCTTCCTTCACAGGACTTTCTAACCATCAACTGCCATGTGGGATGGATCTTTATGGGTTGTTCTCTTTAATGTTACTTTAGAATGGTTTTAATTAATATATCATTGTCTGACATGTAAGCTGCCTTTTAGTATCCCTGTTGGATTGGATGAGGTTTTCTAATCACCATCATTTCAAATGCCCCTGAAGGTCTTTTAATTCAGGGAGCATTCATTGTTCAGGCTACACGAACGTCATAGTTTCTAACTCATTAAATTAGCTTTACGTGTGGAGTAGATTAAATGATTGATTTTTTTTCACTTTTTCTTAATGTCTTCAGGGGAAGCATGGTGCCCCAGGGCCACCAGGGATCCCAGGAGAACCAGTAAGTCCACTTACACTTCAGCATTCACTTGTTGTATTTGCATTCTGGTTGCTTTCAACCACCGCAAGGATCTTATTAGTATGTTTCCTTTAGGGAGAAAGGGGTCCTATTGGAGACATTGGATTTCCTGGGCCTGAAGGGCCATCTGGAATACCAGTAAGTAATTAACCAGTGATCACTTGCATGTCACAGTACAAGGCTTCATCTAGTCCTCTCTGTTGATACAATTAAGCAGTAATTCACCATAATCAATGTTCTCAAACATACCCTCTTACGTGATATTATAGTATGTATTTATTTATGTATTTATTTATTTATTTATTTATTTATTTGGCCTTCAGCCAAAATGGCTCCCAGGCACTTTACAATCACAAAATACAATAACAATAAAACCACCGTTAACAAAACAAAAAAGATAGTCCCTCCATAAAACCCAGGAATTAGAAGCTGCAGTTAAAACAGTTTTAAGGCTGCAATTCTATACATACTTACCTGGGAGTAAATCCCATTGAATTTGGTGTAATTTACTTCTGAGTAGATGTGCATAGGATTGCACAGTAAAAAGTTTATAAGCCTGGGAGAACAAAAAAGTTTGTGCCTGGCATCAAGTGGAAAATAGGGTTGGTGTCAGGCAAGCCTCCATGGAGAGGGAGTTCCATACCTTCATCTTGGATGGTAGAGGCACCTGGAGGAAGTCCACTACAGATTATCTCAATGCATGTGTGGGTTGATAAGGGAACAGTGTTCCTACAGGAACCCAGGTCCCAAGCTATGTAAGACTTAACTTTATCCACCACCAGCACTTTGAATTATGCTCAGAAATGGAATACAAGGAGAACTCAACATTTTGTGCATATTGTGAATGCTAAGGGAGCATAGAGTACTAAGAATTTAGAAGCAGCTGTTAGGTCTTTTGAAAATGCCTTTAATATAGAAGGTCCCTGCATAGGTCCTCCTCCCCCAGATCTTATGTGGAAAATGGTATTGCTATATTCTTACTATAAAATTACTAGCATTTTACTAATAGGCTATAAATATGAAATATTTACTCTTCTGAGCCATTGGGTGGGAATCCTCTGTTCCATGTTGGCCTTGGGCATGGAGGGAAATCCAGGTATACATAACCCCAGGTGAGCTATGAAGCTTACAGAGTGGCCATTGGCATCTCTCTCTCTCTCTCTCTGGCTCAGTTCAGACAACACGTTTGTCAACGGTGGTTTTAGAACTCCACAGAGTTTTTACACCACTTTTGTGAAGCGTGTTGTCTGGTGGGAAAACTCCATGCAGAATATCCACGCTGCACAGAGGAGAGTTCCTGCACAACAGTTGTGTTGCATGTTGTGTGGCGGGCTCCGTGGGGTTTTCCGTTGCATTGTGTTGACTTTTCCCACTGCTGACAGAGTTCCCTGGCAAGCGCAGTGAAAAGAGTGAGTGCCACTCTAGGAGAGCTGCCGGGATTGGGTTTTTGTTTTTGTTTTGCAGCAGTGACTGATGGGATACCATCGGGAGGACCAGGGGAAGGAGGAGGTGGAGGAACTGCAAATCAAACATCATGATGGATTTTACCCAACTCCACGGTAGCCCACAGTCACACAATGGTGGTTAGAACATGTTGTGTGGGGAGTACCCCCTAAAAACTCAACCGTAGAGTAGAGTTTTCACACTGCATTGACTAACGTGTTGTCTAAACTGAGCCAGTATCTCTAATAACCTTGTCAGTCCAGTTTTTGCATACCTTTTCCCCAGGGCTTCATGCCTGTGTATGTTCAGTTCCAGAGTTTTACTAAGGGACACATAGCTGACTCTGCGAATTCAGTCTTTTGTTATGTATTGCTTGTAATACCAGAGATCAGAAGCTTTTTGTAATAATTGAATCATTTCTTTTAGGGCATAAATGGGAAGGATGGATTGCCTGGTCCTCAGGTAGGAAAGTAGTGGTTGGCACATTTTCTGTTACATGTGAAGTATAATTCTTCTGCTTTTGTCCACAGTGGAAGATTAAGCAATCTAAGCAAGATGCTTGTGTTCTTAAGAATTTTTTTCCCCTTTTTCCAGGGTTTATTGGGTAAAGCTGGTGACAGAGGCCCCAAAGGAGAACGTGTAAGCTTTATTTTTATATCAAGGCTGGGTTACATTTTAAAATGAGTATGACTTGTGATGCTCCAGCCATCATACAGCTACTATCTCTGCCCAAATCATTTGTGCCCATGTTCCACAAGGATTGACAGGCAAAATGTTTACAACATCACTGCATATTCTATAAAGGCCCTGCTTCGTTATTGAATCTGCCATTCTTGTATGCATTCCTTCCTCAGAGAATGTGACACCCTTACAATTCTGTGTCTTAAAAAAATAAATAAGGATCTCATATTCTTAGTATTCAATTTATTGTTGAGGCAACCTAAAATAGGTTTTAGCCCGATCTCACAATCAGCATCATACAATACATTCATTACAGAATAGAATGGAACAGAAAAAATATATACCTGTACAAAATAATTTCTAAAAATACACAGTTATAGACCCCCTTTCTTAGGTAGCATCGGTGTCTACTAGAGCTTCCCTAATCTGTGCTCCTTTCGCAGCAAACCTGGCCAAGTTTAGCATGATGGATTTGGCTATATTTGAGAGAAAATATTTTATCCATATCTGAGAGGTTTGCTCTCGGTGCTAAAAATCTCATTAGATGTTTCTCTCTAGGAATTTTGCATAGTTTACAATATAGCACATAGTGTATGGTATCCTCCACTTCCTGGCTCCAACACAGGCTCTGTTCTCTAGTGATATTTTTATATCTCCCCTCTATGAATTTAGTTTTCACTCTCTGAAAACACAGGTCTATAAATGCTTTATGGAGGACAGATAGTTTTCTTCCTCGTGAGTGGATTTTAAAGATGGAAAACTAGAGGAGAATCTAGAGACTTTGATTGCATCCAAATCTAGCTTGGCAAAGTGATGCTTCAGCCATTCTTTAATGGATACGCGATTGTGCAGTAAATCGCTTACCAGTAACACTCTCTGATCAAATCCAAAGTTCTTTAAACTTATTTCACATCGACATATCCAATTATTTCTGGGAGGGGAGTTTCTCTGTTCGTTTACGCAGAGAGTTATTAATCTATTAATCGTATTTTTCATTTTAACATAGTAAAAGAACATTGTCCTCCAGATAGAGTAAGTTATTGGCATTACTCCAAGTTCCGCTCTGATACAGCTAGTAGGTTTCCTGATGGGAGGCCCAGCAATATCCTTAAGAACTTGTTTTGTATAATCTCAAGTGAACCATATTCTTAGTATAAAATGAGTACAATTAGTGCTGTTGTGCCATAGTCTTGAATTCACATATTTTCTGATATTAGTAGCTTATACTCTAAAATAGCTAGCAATATGTTGAATTCTAATATTCTCTACAACTTTCCTGACTGTAAAGAATTTGTAAGTAACTTGGGATAGGTGAATGCAAAAGGTTAAATTGCAGGTGGTATACATAATTAATTGTAAAGTACACATGGATAATTAATTGTAAAATACATATGGATAATTGCAAAATACTTACCATAATTTTAATCAATCAAACATTTTATCAAGTTAATGTACAACAGATTTTTGGGGGAGACATGTTGCTATGTTTTGCTATTCTCTCCCACCCCTTTGTGTTCAGGTCTCCAGTCTGGGTTACTTACTAACCCATTTTTCTTTTCAGTACAGAGTTTAAAATGATGGTGAGGCAAGAGCTTTTTGTGACATTCTTGTTTACTAACAGCACAATCCTATACATGCCTACTTAGAAGCAAGTCCCCTTGAGTTCCATGGGGCTTTCTTCAAGGTAAGTGAGTATAGGATTGTAACCTGAAAGTCCAAATGCATATTCAGCGAATCAGAGAATCAGAGAATAGTAGAGTTAGAAGGGGCTTATAAGGCCATTAAATCCAACCCCCTGCTCAGTGCAGGAATCCACCTTAAAGCAACCCTGACAGATGGCTGTCCAGCTGCCTCTTGAATGCCAGCTTTAATATAAACCTAATAGCAAAAGTTGTAGGTCATTTCTAGGATCTAATTATTTGCAAACAAATAAAACGAGCAAGCAAGCACAACTATGAAAATTATTACTGATTAAATCTCTAGCATTTTATTCTTATTCCCAAGGAATTAAATCTTCACAAATGATTTATTATGTCTGCCTCCATCAGAACAAAATAACTTTAGCTTAACCCTCAAGACTGAACAGAATCTGTCCTGAATAATATTCTTTCCTGAAAGGCATATTATGGGAAATTCCATACTGCTTGTTTCTTAATTAGTTTGTGACATTTATACTTTTTATATCCAAGTATATTCATTGAGTCCCTCATACTAGTGTCTCATGAAACTTCTTAATCAATTTTTCTGTTTGCCTTTCAATGTTCTTTCCCTTTTTCACTTTGGGTGGATTTTTACCATCTGGTAGCTGCCTGTCTACATGGTTCATCCAGCAATGAAGGAAATCATCCGTCTATATCACTAGCCATGTTATGAGATAGATGTTTACCAAATTGCCACCATTCCATATTTCCCATTGGTTTGTGGGACATGATGAAAGTTGCCTCAAAACATAGCCAGATTAGGTTTGCTAATTTACCACCCAAAAAACATGCCCTGAGTTGTGCTATTCTTAGAATGGTAGCTTGATAGACAGAAATCAATGCCTGTACATCAGGCTACTCTTAAAGGCACAGCTACAGTGGCTCGTTGAATAGATGGAAATCTAGGCCACATCTTATGGGTCACTGGCTCCTCCAATAGTTACATGCAACTTGTGGGTTGTCAAGCAGCCTTTACATGGTACAGTGTTATCCACTATTTAGGGAAACAAGAAGGAGGTAAATAAAATTTGATATATCACCTTCACAACCAAAGTTCTACAGATGGATCATGCACCATGCCTAACTTAAGTTCCATTCATTTCAATGGATCTACCCTAAGTAGGGTTTATCCCTCTGTGATTTCCATTCATATTGGGTTGTATTCAATGCTGCCCTCCTGGTCACATAAGGCACTGATCCAGCAAAGGCTTTCATGAGGAGAAGGGGAAGGGAGGTGTTTTTTGGCAATTCCCTCTTTCTCTTGCAGCCTCCACTGCTATCTCCCATGCGGTTCTGAAGGCTGCCTGAACCCTCTGGATAAATTTTGTGAGGGCTCAGAGGGAAGGGAGAATCAGTGAAAATCACCTCCCACCCCCTGTCATTCATGGAAACCTCTGTTGTATCCAAGAGAGGAATAGAAGAACAACACTGGACACAACGCATTGCTCCTTGAACAGTTTGTTTGCTTCTACATGATTAAGGGCAAAAATAACATTGCTGTTATGTAACTCCCTGGCATTTTGAGATTCACATTATGCATTGCTTATCTTTGTCAGGTTCTTGAAAAAAGTTTGTATATGAAGGCAGATCTACCCCAAGCAAGATATGACACTTTGAAAACGGTTTGAAAACTGTATACGAAGTGTGTCCTGGGCCCCAACAGTTGTCACTTCTGTTATAAACAGTTTTGAAGCAGTAGTGTAGATCCTGCCTTAGCGTATCTGCCTTTTTCATGTCTTTCTATTGCTAAGATCATTTTTCCCACACTAAAAATTTTCCATGGCCTCTTGTGGCATCACTGCAAAAGGGAGTGAGTTTTTAAAGTAAGGTTCACTGCTATGGAGGCTGTTCCTTTTTTCCTCTGAAAACCATTTGGGCCTTGAAAAGCAATGTCTGTCATCATCACTTCAAATCTTCCACCCCAACCTCCTACATTTATTCATTTTCTTGCAGAGTTCAGATATTACATCAGGTGTGAAAATAGAAACATTGTGGGGAGAGGGGGGGGTTGTTTATCATAATATTTTCTGTGTGATTCCTTTGCATGTTGTACTGCAGTTTAATGGAACTGTTTCCAGCACTCTTTACTGAGTTTTCAACAGATTCAAACGATAAAGGGTCAAACAAATTGATGTGACTGAAGTTTTGTTTGTTTGTTTGTTTTGAACAGGGGGATCAAGGTATACCAGGAGACAGCGGCCCACAAGGTGAAAGGGGAAGACCTGGCTTACCAGGAGACAAAGGATCTATAGGACCCATGGGGCCTTCAGGGGACAAAGGCAACCCAGGATCACCAGGTCATAAGGGCCCTCCGGGTTCACCAGGTGTTCCAGGCTTACCGGTAAGGTTAACTGGCTCTTGAAGAAGCCATACACCCTGTTCAGATTACACACTAAGCCATAGTGCTAAAGCATTTTGAGCTAAACATTATGTGAACCATTCCTAACCATGGTGGCTACATAACTAGGCTGACCATATAAAAAGGAGGACAGGGCTCCTGTAACTTTAACAGTTCTAGAGAAAAGGGAATTTCAGCCAGTGTCATTGGTATGCAATTAGTTCCTGGTGAAATTCCCTCTTCATCACAACAGTTAAAGTTGCAGGCACTATACTAGAATGACCAGATACAAAAGAAGGCAGGGCCCCTGCAACTTTAACTGGTGTGATGAAGAGGGAATTTCACTAGGAACTAATTGCATACCAATGACACTGGCTGAAGTTCCCTTTTCTCTACAACTGTTAAAGTTACAGGAGCCCTGTCCTCCTTTTCAGATGGTCAGCCTATACATAACCATGATTTAAACACACACCATTTGCTGCAAAAGGTTAGTGGCCTAAGCGTGGCTTAGCATGTTTTCTGAACAGGCCCATAGAGAAACAACTGTTACTAAACCTGAGTAATTTATGATAATTTTACTATTACTGCAATTTCCTCCTTTACATTGCATAATATTTACAAATGTTTGTAGTGTTGCAAAGCTCTTATTAGATATTGAAAAACAATTCTGTTTGCCTTGTTCATTATGATGTCAAGAACACATACATTTATCTCTCCCCCCCCCCCTTTTTTTTCTAAATATCATCATCAGGCTGATTCAGTTTCATTTGAAGAAATAAAAAAATATATCCGACAAGAGGTTCTTAAAGTTTTTGAAGGTGAGGAATGCATAATTGGAAATCTTTTTACCTTATTGTAAGTGTTTGCTTTGATTTATGCTTTATGTACCATTGTACATAACATTTGAAACAATTTCCACCATGCTTACTTCACTTATAGAAGTAGGTTAAACAGAAGCTGAAGCCTAAGGTAGACAGATTCTTATTAATTCACGGACTTCATTCACTAATGGCCTGTAGATTGCTCCAAAATAATTGCTCTTTGACATTCAAAAGACTGTCAAGTGAAATCTGTTCATTTAAAGTAATGGAATCACAAAGGAACTAAAATATCGCTATAAAGCACATACAATATCAGGGCACAAGTAGACCTGAGCTATATGATACCTGTATATTTTCCCCCACAGAGCAGACCTGGGCAGGCAGCGAAAATGGGAGATTTGTTGAGCCCTTGGTGGACTGAATTGAACATGAATGGGGGTCATAAATTATGCAGCCCTGATATGTCTATGTGGCCAACTGACATTATCTTAGGGGCTGTTTAATGTACGCAGGCATTTTTAGTTGACAAGAATCTAAGGCTGTACTGGACCAAGTAAGAGATGACCCACAGGTGACTCTTTCTTTTTCCATGACAAACTGGGCTTGTGTTGAACAAGGTCAGATGCAGCTGCATATCAAAAAAGATAATGTGGCTTTGGCATGGACACAGGCCATGGATAAGTCCATTATGGAGTGTGGGAGGCTTCTGTGCACCTCCTACATCCCATTCAGCTCTCCCTCATCAACTTCTTAAAAGAGCACCATCTCATTGGTCACATTCCTTGACCAAGCATAGACAGCAAGGTGAATGGAAAGATGGGAGGTGTGCACAGGGCTCCCAGTTCCCTCAATTTTTTGTATTTATTTTCATCCTTCCACACTGCTCTTTTGGTCCACGAGTTGCCCGTATCTCTCCCAAGGCTGCTTCCGAAGTTAAAAACTATAGAGAACAATATAAAACTTAAATGTGCTGATTAAACAGCCACAATACCACCCCAAATTATGCCATATTCAAGTAGCACCATACATCTGCTAGGGGTACCACTGACCCAGTCTTGCCTTTGAATCCGGACTGCAGCATCCCCTCCTCAGCCTCTCCCTCCTGATGCAGCAATTAGACTTACAAAAAATGAACAAGTTTACATTTGCAGAAAGGGAACCTTTTGTTTCAACTGAAGTTTCACATATGAGATCGTGGGGATCAGAGGAAAGAAAGAGTGGGAGAGAAAGATAAGGGGAATGGGGAGAGAGAAAAGAGGGTGACACACACACACACACACACACACACACACACACACACAGAAGGAGAGAGGGAATGAAAGGGAGTAGCTGAAAAAAAATGGGTGGCTCACCACCATCCCCGGGGCCCACCTTCTTTTGGCTTCAGCAGCACCCACCCCCAACTCCAGCACCACCTACCCTTAATATTTGGGCCTTGAGAGGTTTTCCCTAGGGAATGAGTGCCTCTGAGTGTGTGTGGGGGGGGAGTTCCCCTCCCCTGTCCTATCCCAAATGCTTACCTGAAGGGCCAGGTTTTCACTACCTGTCAAAAGGCAGGCAGAGATTGAGAGTGCTTCCGGATGAGGCTTTTATTATGAAATCAGGGTGATTTCATAACCCTGCCTCATTCCCAGAATTTTATGGGGGTCCAGACAAAGTGGTCTTCCATTTGTAACCCTCCCTTGTTTCCCTTACCAGAAAAAAATATGTTAAGGAGGAAAAGATGGAATACCTGCTCAGTGCCTCTTGATTGGTAGTGCTAGGAGCCCTGCATCTAGAAGCATCTTAAGTCAGGCAAGCCTCCCTCAGAAGGGTAGGCCAAAGTCACAATGCCATGACTAAAAGGCCCTTGTCTCTTTTGACCACCTGCCTCACCTTTGAGGGCAGGTAACACAAATCAGATCCTGAGTGTACAGGTAGCCACATGAAGAATGAGGTGGTCTTTCAGATATCCCTGCCTCAGATCATTTAGACCTTTAAAGAGTGGCACTAGATCCCTGAAAGAAATTGGAAACCAAAGCAATTAGAATAATTTTGGTGCTATATGCTCTATACAGCACTGTCTCATTACCTGCAACTGCATCCAGAATGAGCCATACACCGATTTCTGAATCAGGTGATCCCCCAAAGTACTACTTCTGCCTTGTCTATTTGTTTACCCACTTCCTGTTCAATGAAGTGGTTGAGATGGAAAAGAGAGATAGGTGGTCCTGTGTGTGGTACGTTTGTGCATGTCTGTACACAAACGCTAACTCCATTGGATTCAAGCTACAGCTACATGAGATAGTGGGAGATCTGTGATTGGATCTCCCATAATTTTTAAATGGTAGTTGCAGCTGTATGGAGATCCAACTTGGCTCAAGACCATGGTACTGAGTGGGGGTGGGGGTTAACTCTTCTCTCCCTACAGTTTTCCTGGTTGGAACTCCCCAAAGCTGCAGTTTGCCCCATGGCAAATAATCTATGGAAATTCCTGTAGACCACAAACATTGGTAGTTCAAGAATGTTAGGATGGATAATTGAAAGATTATATAGCTCAGTACTTTTAAGATATCAGATTGAATACTAATCACTTTTTGAGTATACAAAAGCATCTAACACTGTTCACACGTTTCTTTTTAATGAACGAAGAGAGGATGGCTCAGTTTGTATCTCAGCTCAAACTACCAGCTGCTATGCTAGCTTCCCAAACTCATGGAAAACCAGGTCTGCCAGGAAAAGATGGGTTACCTGGGCCACCCGGAGAACCTGGACCTCCAGGTAGGGCTTCAAAATTCATTCTTCCATATGTACTTTATTTTTAGTTTTCATATATCTTCAGAGTTGGGTGGAACTACACATGTAGCTTTCTAATGATTAACTTTTGAATCCATACTAGTGTTTTCCAGACTAGACCAATATATTAACACTTAGTAGGTTTATGGTTTTTTTGTATATTAAAAACTTCTAATCAGTGCATAATAATCCTAATAACTGATAACATTAGGATACTGATACACACCTTTCCTAAACCTGCAGTCATTCAAACACAGTGCTCAAGCTCAGCACAGTTCTAACTATGAGAATCTCATCTCACCAGCTATAGGGTCTGCAATTTTGGGGGCCCTCCAATCTGTTAAGAAAAATAAGCAAATTAACATGTAGGAAAAAATGTAACAAAATGTAAATCTTCCAATATATCACTCTTGCTATAGATCTAATTATATTCACAGTTCCTTATGATTCGCGCCATAGCTAGTGTACATTCATTCACAATTTGCATAAAGGAGTTTATTGATTAACTTGGGAGAAGTGGGGGAATCAGATTCATTTTTATTTGTTCAGCACTATGCCTCATTCAGATGCTAATTAATCAGACCCCCTCAATATTTTACTGTATGTATCTGTGGCACATATCGTCATTTCAGATTTACAGCCAGAATAATTAGAACATATGCTATAAAGATATTATTGGTAAATAATGAACCATATATAAACATAGGTAGTTCTTAATTATTATCTTTTGTTAGTTTGGTCTGCTCTGGAGTCAGAGCAAGTCAGACTGGAACGAAGAGCGTGAAAGCAATGCTGAAGAAGTGCAGAACACAAAGCTGTGAGGAGGAGGAGGAGGAGGAGAAGAATAAAGGCCATAGAGACTGATAAGAGCAAATTCTTGACTGAAAGTTGAAAAGTGTGATGAGCTGAGAATGAGAAGAACCAGAATGAAAGGATCCAGGACAGCATTAAAAGGGGACTAGTGGGTGTGGGTGTTTTGCTTTGTTTTTAACAGATGGCTTGCTCATCATCATCTGAATATGCAAATTGTTATAAATGGTCGATCTGAATGTCTTTGCCAGATTGTTCAATAAGGATGCGCACAGTGAATAGTTTAAGATGTATGTGAGAAACAGGAAGCAAACCTATAATGTGAATGACTTCCCCTCAGGGTGTTTGTCAGAGTGAAGACTAGGAATGATGCCTCTTGAGGAAGCGGAAAAAATGATGAAGCTGCTTTAGTAATGTTCTAGTCATAAGGAGATTATAGTGTTGCATAGCTGAACATAACATACTGTGTCACCCACTACCCCAAGACAACTGCAGTTTTCATGTGACACAATCAAATGTGTATTTTGAATTATAATATATAACAATGCACCTTTATAATGAGTATTTCAGAAATTCTGAACTAAAGCTGTAATTGAAGGCCGGTTGAATTGAGTTAGACTCATGTCCAAGTAACATGCACAGGATCAGGCTGTGGGATCCATTTCCCTGAAAAATGTGTCAGCATTTAAACCTTCCTTTCCTTAGATCAGGGCTGGGCAACTTCTGTGTCATTCCAGGTGTTTTAGCCTGCACCTCCTTTAAGCCCGAACCAGCGTCGCTGTTGGTGAGGGATCATGGACGATGTAAGCCAAAACAACTGGAGGGTCATGAGTTACCCATCTCTCCCTTAAATGAACAAGGCTATTGGTTCCTTAATTTTCTTAGTCCCTAGAATTTCCACAACCATTCCCCAGCATAAGGGGATCATGAGCTTTCCATTTGCTTGTTGTAACTTTTGCTATGGTCCATAGATTCATAGATAAATATATTGCCGTATCAATTTAAATATGGCAAGGAGTCTTGTGGCACCTTAAAGATTAAGGTAGCAGAAGCTTTTGTAGTCCAGAGCCTGCTTTGTCAGGATGCTTCGTGAATTTGACAGAGTGGCCTCCGGATCATGAAAACTTTAGGCCATAATAAATCTGCTAGTCTTTAAGGTGCCTCAACAAAACACTATTATTTTTTTGCTGCAGTAACTTAATTACACCTCTGAAATCAGGTCAGCATAACATGTAAGCTAGAAATGTGACCCACAAATGAGGGATTAACAAAGTACACTAAAATATACGCATGGAAAAGTCTGTATGAAATCAATCCCTGATGTCCTGTTTTTACCTCCATTATCCCACTGCAAGTAATAAAATGAGACATACATAAAGTGTGTTAGATAGGCAAAACAATCTCATAGATTTCTGTTTCCTCTCAGAATTATAGGAAGTGAGTTTGACTTCAAAGATTTTTGGTAGTAGGATAGTATGTATGCTCATAGATATACATGCTTCGTATTCTAGAAAAAGAGTTGATCTGATCCCATAAGGCTCATTTTTCTGTGTGAAAATCTCTGGATCAGAGCCAACGTTTAGTGAGGCATCTAGTCTACAAATATGAAAACCCTGCCTCATTTGTATAATCCCCATTTAGAGACTCACTAAAATGCCTTGAACAGATTCAGGGCTTAACCTGAATCTGTTCCCACCAGCACACTTTTATAGGAAGTAATGAAAGACTGCCTTTGGTCATATACAGAGTTCCCATATATCTCAGATCAGTGACTAGGGCAACAATTCCCATCATCTCCAACCAGCATGGCTATTGGCCAGGTTGGGAAAGGCTGCATTAAGGGGAAGGGGGAAAGGAATTATTTCTATGGAAGTTTCTGCTCCAGTGCCTATTATAGTTGAATTTAAGAAATGAATAAAATTAAAAGAGTTCTGATGATGCAAGAAACATTGAAAAGCAGTTGTTTTTTATTGCTGTATTTGCAAGATACAGGAGGAAATGCTTTGTGTGGTTTAGTTCTGCGAGCTTCAAGTAATGCTGATTTGCATAAATGGTCAATGAGTAAAAAATCTGGAAAAGATGCTATATGTCAATGGGCTTACGCTTGCCTAATGCTCCACTAAATTTTGCCCATTGCCTCTTATAAGTACACTTTATTATTGTTTCAGAGCAGCCAATGACTGCATACAGCACCCTGATGGATGCATTTTGGGGGTACGTTTGCTTTTGTCATCCCCCTGACATGTGTTTCTCACTCCCTACTTCCCTAAACTGGTAGAATTTTTCGGGGCAACTTTTTTCAAGATAAGTTTTCTTGTATGGTGAGAGTACTGGAGAATGAACCGTGTATTTTTGTAATATGTGTTTGTTTATAAATATACAAGTTGAGCAGGGATGGAGGCAGGGGGCAGGGAGCTGTCATCTAAATAGTCTATAAAGCTAGTTTCCCAATATTCATTTAGTTTCCCCTTAAGCTGCTTCTTGCCTACCAGCTACAATACTGAGGCTTCTCTTTTCTTGAGCCCACAGAGTAGCGACTAGCCATCAAAAGCCAGTAAGCAACCAACTTCAGCTACTAAAGGTTATTTTGCATATTCAAAGTACTTGGATATATCCTAGTTATACTCTGTAAGTTTTAGTACTTGGAAGGTTAATACCATCTGAAAAAAAATATGTGCCACCCATATGGTGAACCATGGCGCATTAATGACTTCCCACATGTGACAGCCATCACATACATCAGTTTAAAGCAGCCTCATGTGCACATTCATTGTCTTTTCTTTATGCATGTTTCTGAACAAGGATGAGAAAATATTAGTGTTTTCTTCACATAGGAAAAAGGAAGAAACTTTATATTGCCTTTGCTACTTAAGGGGCAAAAATTACCACACATAGCTTTGTATGTCAGTTAACACTGGTTCGTGAGGGAAACTTTCTTTAAAGAATACTGTTTAAGTGGCTGACTTTTTAAATGCCATGGTTCTGAGCTGGCTTCACACAGAAAATAAATGCAAAATATGTCTCAAAGATTTGGCCACCCAGAGTATAAAAATATCATTAAAATATGGTCTTCAAGTCCTGTTAAAATGCCTTGAACCATGAAAGAATCCTGAGCATATGACTGTTGGGTAGAAAGGTATATTTATGTAAATGTGGCTTAACTTGCTGGGCTGGCTTAACATTTAGGCTAGGTATGAAGTAGTGTAGGATCCTGGACAAATTGAGCCCCTTTAATTATGAACAATTCATAAAGGGCTTCCTTTAAAGTAATCTTCATTGTTCAATAAACTGTCCTCTAACCACATGGTAGGGTAAAAAAGATATGTTCCCAGGTGTGGGAAAATGTAATATACAGACAGCCTGCTCAATAAGAAACACTTGAGAATGTTATCTATATCCTCTGTAAACCGCCCAGAGAGCTTCGGCTATGGGGCGGTATACAAATGTAATGAATAAATAAATAAATAAATATTGTGGCAGATTTAGGTTGTGGAATTGGCAGGGAAGAAAGATGGTTGCCTGTCTATGTCTGAAGATGCGCAAAAGAGAGAGGGAATGACACACAAGTCATGGAGATGAAGAGCCTCTTTAAAGGCCTTTGATTCAATGTTGTGTTTTATATATAACATTAAAAAGTCTTCTAGAAGTTTCTAGAAATTTCAGTGTTCTGTGTGTAAATGTAGGCTGACCATCTGAAAAGGAGGACAGGGCTCATGTAACAGTTGAAGTTGCAGGCACTATACTAGAGTGACCATATACAAAAGAAGGCAGGGCCCCTGCAACTTTAACTGTTGTGATGAAGAGGAAATCTCACCAGGAACTAATTGCATACAAATGACACTGGCTGAAATTCCCTTTTCTCTACAACTGTTAAAGTTACATGAGCCCTGTCCTCCTTTTCAGATGGTCAGCCTAGTAAATGACATTTTCAAGCCTTCCAGATGTGTAACTTAGCTTCAGATCTCACAAATAAGCTGTGCTTCTTTTCTCAGCATTATTGTTTATTTGGGTGCACAAATCGGCTGTTTCCATGGGGACTGCTGCAGCTACTTCCTTAATCTCAATAGTTCTTTTTTCCCAAGCTTCCACAGATACAGCTGTCACTGTCCTCATGGAATGTTTTTCTGCAAGTTCATGTACCCAACCATACAAGCACTGCTTGTTTATTTAAACTGGTCTCCAATTCCATTTTAAACTTCCAAGATGCTTTCAGGGCTAAAAGATCATAGTAAAGTGATTCTGATTAGACTTAACTGCAGCATTATAATACAGTCTTTATAACAAATCCTACCATAAACATTCACTTCAGTATAGGGGCTAAAAAGGTTACCTTATATATGCTCTAAGGTGGATTCCTGCATTGAGCAGGGGGGTTGGACTTGATGGCCTTATAGGCCCCTTCCAACTTTAATATTCTGTGATTCTAATAACCTGGATTTATAGCTGAAACATGTTTTACTCTATATATTTACATCACAGTTTTTGCAATGAACTTAAAATTTCACTCGGGTAGACTGTGAAGTTAAACTCCAGAAGTTTAATCATTAGTAAAATATACCTCATGTAAAATCTACTGTATTATTGACAGAGATGTGTTATTGATTGTGCTTGAATGTTATACTCATGCCACATTTAAATGTTTTTCTTAATTATTTTGATTCTGTAAAATAAAGCAGAAATTTGGAAAGTGGTTGTTGAAAAGTTTTATTAAATATTTGCAAGATTGTTGTTACTCAACAGTGTACAAAACAGTTCTTTGTATATGATTCAGATGTATCTGAGCATTGTTTACACCATTCATATCCATAAAATGTAAGTAGATATACAATTGTATTATTAACTTTCTGTAATGACTTGAATTTCAATAATGTGCTCAAAATTTCATAGTCTGTATCGATCCTTTCTTGTCTGCATTCTCATTCTGCACATATGTTTCCAAGTAGGAATTCAGTAGGTGATTTATTACGAATATTGTGTATTTCTTTACAGATGACGCATATAGAAATTCAACATATTTATGTATAGTGGGATTACCTCCTTTTTTAACGTAGAGTTTAACAGGTCTTGTTCTGATAAATGGTTTTTATTGTAAAACTAAGGAAACTAAGGTGGTGTAACAAATGGAAAATGCAATAGATGCCCTGATTATAGAGTGTAAAGAGTAGTGATTAAAACAAATTGCACGACATTTCTGGCCGACATATCTATCAAAATAATTAACCATGGTAATTGAAGGTCAACAGGGTAATTATTTACAGTTCTACCCAACAGGACACAGATTTCACAACTAACATATGAAGATAATGATTTTATTTCCTTTTTAATTTACAAAGGTCTTGTTTATAGTTTCAATGCCTGCTTATTTATCAAATATGTCTGAGTGTTGCGCCATGCATGTCCCCCTGCATGTTTGTTCTACCAATCTAAGCTTTTCTCTTTTCTACATCTTGTGTCGTTTGAGGTGGGAATGTTGGGGCATTGTGGTAACTGAACAAAAATACCATGTTTTTTGGTTCAAGAGCTGAGATAATTGCAGTAAATAACCCATATCATTGGCAACTTGTTTAACAGAACGTCTGTATGTATTTGCGCCCCATTTTTATTGTTCAGGGTTCAGGTTAGGTTAGTATTAAAAGCAGATCTGATTTCTTTTTTCTGGTTTCCTGAGTTTTGCCCCTGGGATGGCATGTAGAACAACTACAAGGCTAGACTACAGGGCCCATTACTGTTGAGCTAACATTAGTTAAAGTCACATTTAACTATACTCGTGTTGTTTTAATTGCCATACCTGGCACTGGGAACTGGCTGGTATACATACATATCAAGTGTTCTCCTTGCTCAGGAAAATCTCAGCTGTAGGCTTCCTCATTTTTTATGTTTTACACCATTTCAACTGTTTCTACTGGCTTCTAGAAGGTCAACAAAACAATCATTTGGCAGGCAACAGTGATGTGGTGCCTGCTAACCTAACTGCTTTCTCAGTTGCTTCTTTCCAGTTGGGACCAATTAGATACTTTTAATACATTTAACTATTCAATTATTCCATTTATATCCCAACTTTTTTCTTGCAAAGAACCCAAGGTGGCATGCATAACCCTCCTACTTTCCATTTTATCCTTATGATAACCTGTGAAGTAGGATAGACTGAGTGTCAATGACTAGCCCAATATCACCCAGTGAGCTTTGGGGCCAAATGGGGACTGCTCTGCCAAATCCTGCTCTGCCAAATCCTAGTCAAACCCTTTAACTACAACACCACATTGCATTGGGCCCAATATGGATTTGGGCACGTATGTGGGTGTAGGAAGCTTTAACCCTTTGCCCCTCCCTGTGGTCCTGACCTGAATCATTCCACCCCCTCTGCCCACTCCTACTTGCAATCTGCATAGAAAAAAGGCCTCCATTCACTTCAATTGAAAATTGCCCACATGAAAATTGCCTCCAGTCTGGATCAGGACCAAACTGGAGGCACCCAGATCAAGTCTCTTGTGCTTACAGGAGTAAGAAAAAGGACAGCCATTGCAGCACGTTGCATAAACAGTTAGTTTGAACCTCGGTACCAATATGGAAAGCAACATAAGGAAAAGCCTGCAGCAGCCTAAATCATCTTCAACCTTTTCAGTCCCAGGACCCACCTGAAGCCCAAACATGCATTTGGGAACCCAATTCATGAATGTTTCTTTTACCAGAAATTGATATGGTGGTTGTGTTGCTGTTGCGACCCACCTTAGGCCAGGCTATGACCCAGTAGTGGGGCTCAACTCACCAGTTGAAGATCAGTAGTGTTCCCCACCCCTGCCATAGATCTTCTTCAGAGCCTCAGAATATCCTTCTCTTTATCGGGCAGTGAATGCGAGTTCGCTAATTTAAATTGTTTTAAAATATTGCTGTTATACAAAACTGCTATCAACACATACATAAGGGTCTTCCTTAACATAACGGATGACTTCTGCAATCATCTGGTTAGTGTTAAAGCTTCCTATTTTGTATGAGTACAAAGATGCACAATGTTCCATAAGGTATCCCTTAATTTTGCTGCAATTGCTGAAAGGGTTATAGGTATATGGATATATTTTAAATTCAGTTTCTCTTTTCCAGATTTGTGCAGTCAACAACTTTCTTGGGTGGAATCCATTCACATAATAATCTGTAATAGTGGAGTCAAATCTTAGGGGAAAACCACAGGGATTGATCAGTTTGCTCCCTGCTGACTCAGGTTTTTGAGGGCCCTTGGCAATAGACTCCCTCAGTGGGTCTACCTTCTCACTGTCTTTGTCAACCGCTGCTCTTGCTTCCCTTTCTCATCATTGCTAGTGCACGCACGCTTGGCAGGCAGAGGGCCAGTGAGAAAGTAGGAAGTGGCATCTGCTACCCCCCTTGTCACCATCACTGGGCCAGAGTGAGGCAGGTAAACAAGCAGGTTGCAATGGTGAAGAGGAGGAGCTGGTCCATAGGACTCATCAGTGTGCCCCTGCTGAGGTGTGGGTCTTCAGCAGCTGTCCAGCCGTACCTACCCTTGATGCCAGTCCTGTGTTTGTTTTCTCCAGAACGACAGGACTTAGGTGTAGCCTTAGCACTAACCATTTGAAAACCATTCCTGTTAATAAAACCTTGTCTGTTTCAATGCAGCTCAAGATGTGATAATCCCAAGCAAAAGTGGTGCTATTTAATCCCAAACGGCCAGCCCTATTTATTTCCAAATGACTAGCATTAAATTCTCAACACAATATAGAAAATCCACTTCATAAGCGAGGTTACATATTGCAGGTCCCATATAGATATGCCATTCATTTCCCAGCAACCTACATATAATGGCTGCAGTATATCAGCCCTTAGTTGTGCCTAGCTAGGAACACTCAACAGGTAGTTGAATCTGGGTGTCCTATGTTGAAACAAAGCATAATACTGGATCCCATGTGTTTGTGTAATAGTAAGTTTTTCATTTCACATTAAATTTCAGTTTGATGCTACCTAAGGTTGCAATCCATATTGCAATATATTGTGCATTCCATTTATTTATTTATTTTGCTTATAATCTACATTTCCCATATACTTATACAATTTTCTGTCAACCATATACTTTGTTCAAGATGCTTAAAGAATGTTAAGTAAGAGAAAACGTTCCTATCTTTGTAATGCATACTTCAGTCCTCAAATAAGAGATTTTAATTTACTCTAGAGATTGGAGGTACAAATGGGGGTGGGGGGCGTAGAGAATCATTCCAGTACATTGTGATATGAAGTACTTAGCAAACAGCCCTTGGTCTCAGGATCTGATCATATCTAGGAGGTATTTTCTGCTTGTTAGAAGGAAGGCATACAAAGTACTACAAAAATTACCAGAAACGGGGGAAAAGTCAGGATCTTCTCTACCATTATATGCTGGGGGAAAGGGTTAAAAATAACTGTGATTTCAGGGCACTCTTATTCTTTTTTGTTTATTTTCTCTAGGCTACAGAGGACAGAAAGGTGAAAGAGGTGAGCCTGGAATTGGCCTGCAAGGTGATCCTGGCCCACCTGGTCCTTCAGGTAAAAACATCAGTTCATTATTCTCTTGACAGAACAACAGATTACTTATAGAAAAGTAGGGGAAAAATTAATGCTCCTTGATTTCACCTGAGTTGCCCTTTCATGCATGAAAAATACTTTGGTCTGGTTTATTTTTGAAGTAACAGTTTAGATTCTAAACCCAATGCTAAATTAGTGCTAAATTTTGGTAGGAATGAATTAGCTAATTTATTATTATTATTATTATTATTATTATTTATTATTATTATTATTATTATTATTTGCTTAGTCCCTGGCATGCCAGGCCCACCGGGAGGACCAGGTACACAGGGTCCACCTGGAGCAGCAGGAAGGTGCAACCCAGCAGATTGCTATTACCACGTCTCTCAAACTCAGCCACGAACAACTGGGAAATGAACATCTTATCTGGATCTGTTTTGATTCCTGGTTTATCCCTTCCTCACTCCTCCCTGCTCCCCTACCGGATTACGAATTTAAGCTTTAAAATATTTGGTTCATTTTTTGTCCAGATACATGATATTGTGTATAGACATTTTACAGAGCATCTCTATGGGACAATTCTTTTCCAGAGTTACGCCGACGCAGAGATATTGTTTTCGTGAGTTCATTCCATATGTTTGTAATTTTAGGCTACTTTCCTTTAGCAAAATGTGATTTTCTTGCATTATGATGGCCTGTTGAACTCTTAATGGATTTTAACCTTATCACTTACAAAAGTAATATGTATTGAACCATAGGTTTCCTATTTTACATCCTAAATTACCACAAAATACCATATTTAGCTTTTTCTCTTAGAGTACCTCGGGGACTTGGAACTCCATATCTAACTTCAAAAACTGGTCTTACAAGGTTGTAACTAGGGTATTTTATGAAGCTATTATGAATCCTTGGGTAAACTACCTAAGAAATCCAACAGGCAGTTGAAACATTCTGTCCTTTCTCTGCCCTTGTGCAGTATTACAGACTTTGCAAGAAATTTATTACATGTAGCCACTCTTCTTAAAGCATTTTTCCTGTGAAGCTTTAAAAAACAACCTTTTCAGCCTCTCTCCCAATTGTTGTGGCACAAGGGGAGAATGTTATTAATGTAGGCAGAGCATGGGATGTTTACTGCAGCCAGTTTACATGTTATCCTCATATTATAGACCAGTTTCAGGAAAAGCCACTGTAACAGTGCAGTCGTAACCTGTTTATTCAGAAAGAAGTTCCATTGTCCCCAGTGGGCCTTACTCGCTAAGATAGGCTGACCATCTGAAAAGGAAGACAGGGCTCCTGTAACTTTAACAGTTGTAGAGAAAAGGGAATTTCAGTTAGTGTCATTTGTATGCAATTAGTTCCTGATGAAATCCCCTCTTCATCACAACAGTTAAAGTTGCAGGGGCCCTGCCTTCTTTTGTATATGGTCACTTTAGTATAGTGCCTGCACCTTTAACTGTTGTGATGAACAGGGAATTTCACCAGGAACTAATTGCATACAAATGACACTGGCTGAAATTCCCTTTTCTCTACAACTGTTAAAGTTACATGAGCCATGTCCTCCTTTTCAAATGGTCAGCCTAGCTAAGATGTGTACTTAGTTTGCATTGCATATCTCACATGTGAAAGACCTCTTAATTATCAGAGGCTAACCTAGTTCCAGGTTAGTGATGATAGCACAGAGCGTCATCACACAGGGGAAAATTGTGTTTGCGTACTGTTGCTTCTCCGCCCACGCGTTTGTCCCTCATTACTTCCCCTTTTGAAAGAGGGAGTAAACAACTTGCATGTGGGCCATTTGGTGGGCCATTTTGATCGCACTGCTTCTCTTGCACACAGCAGGAGATAGCGGCAACTTCTATCTTTAAAAGTAAGTCGGACTTACTGGGGGGGGGGTAGTTGTTGTGCGAAGAAGGCTAGAAAGGGCGGGAGGCAGACGACGTTGTGCAAGGGACCTGCGAAAATCTGTGAGTGCCCAGTAACGAGTGTGCAATAAAACACTTGTCTGTTGGAGCTCACAGCCTTATTCAAAACAATTTTCTACTTTAGAATGTATGGCTCTTAGGCTTACGATAATCATGATCATACATCAAACCAGCCTTCCTGAACCAAAGATACAACAGTTTGTTGGATTACAACTCCCAGCATTCCCAGTCAGCACTGCCAATGGCTTATAAGCTTGGAATGGTGGGAGTTGCAGTTCAACACATCTAGAGGGTCCCAGGGTGGAGAAGGCTTCATTAAGCTAATGAGCCTCAGAGGTTTATGCTGTATTGTAATAGACCAAGCAAGGCCTGTATTTCAAGTAAAATTCTGACAAGCATATATTGAGAGCTTGTGTAGGTAGTTTTAGACTGAAGAGAAGTGTGTACCTTGACAGGTGCCAAATGGTCAGCATGTATTTCATAAACAACATCTGCCTTTCCTCCTCTCCTCTTTTAAAATTGGAAGATGAAGTTCAGACTCTAGTAACAGTAAAATGTTAGCGTTCCTGCTGGAGTAAATTTCAAAGTTCAAGAACATTCACACAGACTAGCCCAGCATGTGATACACACAACCTTTCTGTTTGAAAAATTCAGTGACTGGCCTATGCTGACATTTTGTTTCCCTTGAGAATGAAATGATCAAACGTACTGAAGGAAAAGAGAACTGTTAAACAGAGAGATAGCATTAGCAAATTAAAAGTTCTGCTGTCCAGGACTAATAAAAAGGAGCAATGGCTTAAAATAAAAAACCCTCCAAGGGGCAATTGTCCTGCTCTCAGCTATGCCTGGATGGAAACAGTAGTCAAAGACCGCAAAGGTAATAGCAAAATGTGAATTTACCATAAGTGCACAGTCTCAGAGGGTTTTAGGGAAACTCATCCTTTGGTTGTCGCACTGAAGAAAGAGAAACGTTAGGAGATTCCACAGGATTCAGGATATCTATGTTGGATGCTGACAATTCAAAACATCCACAAAAAACAAACTAGGGGCTGCTGGTTCATGCTTTTGTCTCTGATGGTCAGGTTCTTTCTCCTTCCACCCCCCCCCCCCTTTTCTTTTTAAATAGGGGTGGGAAGACTGCCTCCTTCCCCAGATCATCTGAGAATGGAAATTCATCCCCAGGGTCCTGGTGTGCTAGACACAACCTTTTTGTAGGACACATTGGCCAAAGACTGCATCAGAAAAACAAACGTATTGATACAATAGTGCCTCATGGTATGGATAGGTCTTCAGATCACTGCCTTTAATGTTAATTCAATTGAAAGGCAAGCCCTATAAACTGTAGAAGCTTCAAATCTTCTCAAGGAATGGATTGTAATGACTTTCAGAGGGAAATGTCCCTGAGATGGGACTGATAAGTGAGACTTAATGTAATCTGTTATCCAGCTAGTCACTGTAGAAGTTGAAAACCTTGGAATTCTCAGAAGGTTGTTCCTAGCAGGTATGATCAAGTTCCAGACTTTCTAGGCTCCTGAGTCCTGGGGGCGGGGGGTGGGGGGAGAGAAGAAGAAGTGAGTGGGCTCTTCTAACAGCCACATAGTGTCATTTTATTCTCCTTTTAAAAGAACGGGATTTAGGCAGAAAGAAGGCAAGGCCATCTCCTCAGACCTGCAGAACAAGTTAATCTTGGAAGGAAATGTGACATCTGTGGGGGATGTATGAAAGAAGCTATTTCCTTGTTGTGTACCAAGATGAGAGCAAAAGCTGACATCTGGCACCTTAAGTTATTTGTGCTGAGCTCTTATTTTTAAACTCAGTATTTTGAAAAAAATTCAGTTCTTGGATTCACACTTTTCCCATCACGCTGTCTATCATGTTAGAAGATATCCAGCCAAATGAGCCCTTGATGATATTTGGTCCCAATGTTGCCCAAATTGATGTGAGGATAGAATTGGCACCAATTGGTTAAGAAACCAATAGTAACACTCAGAAGCCAGTGGAGGAGACATTTGATAACTCCAGTCATTCTGTAGCTGATCTTAAAGTTGCCATACTACAGCAGAAGAAATTCAGAGGAAGACTCCAACATAAAGCCACTGTGGAATTTGATCTCAACAATCTTGGGAAAGGCGAGCATATTCTAGGATGCAATTGTCCATCTTTAGATGTTTATTTTAACAATTGCTCATGCTATCTATCTCTGTTCAGTGACCTCTAGCTGGAAGTGGGTTGCACCCATGCCAACTCAATGTGTGCTCTATAATTATATAGAGCACACATTGAGTTCAAGACATAACATATTATGTACTGTGTACAGTAAATGGAATGTTTTGTTGTACACCTCCAGTGATCTCTTGTACTGTCTGAACTGTTGGCTTCATTTTTTTCTTCTTTATGGGTAAAATCCAACATAAGCCTTCGTTAGAGTAGACCCACTGAAATGATTGGGACTTAAGTTAGTCGTAACTAATTTAAGTCCTGTTCATTTAAATGGATCTTCTCTAAGTAGGAATTATGTCGGATTTTATTATCTGTATGTAGAGTATATATACCCATAGACTCAGGTGACCATTTTGTGTGTCTGATGGAGTGGCCTATGGCCCACAAAAGCTTATAGCATGATAAATGCATTAACTTCAGGATTCCATGAATCCTTTTGTTGATAAAGTGGAAAATAACCCAAAATCAGGATTGCTGTTTACAGGTATATGTGTGTGCAGTCTACTTGTAGGGAAACACATTCTGCAATCCCAAGTCTTCATACACAATCTGGGCATTTTCTGTGATCTTCCTCCTCAGCATAATGGCCATAGCAGCCATTTTTTTTAAAAAAAGAAGTCTCATTGCTTACTTACACACCATAGCAAGACTATTAAAGCAGGGGGATGCAGCTGTGCATGACTATTTGATTGTAGCCCTGATCCACAATTGTCAAGAGGCTGTCATCAGAGTCTGGACTTCACAAGAGACAGAAAGTATATATGTAGAAACTTGGGGCATGATCCATTCTTCTTTGTCACCTTTCCCAACCTGGTGCCCTCCATATGTCTTGGACTATGCTGGCTGGGAATAAAGGGAGTTGCTTTCCAACACATCTGGAGGGCACCAGGTTGGAGTCCATTCCTACTCTGAGTGAACATACCTGCATATGGGTCCTGAAGAACAGAAGTGACTGATATGGGAGTATGGATTGGCTCCATGTTTTACATATATATATATATATATATATATTACTTTTTTAAAAAAAAATTATTTTAAGGTGTGGAGATTAAGATTGCACTTCTTTACACACTTAAATAGGAATCAATCCCATTGGAGTCAGTTTGACTTGTTTCTGAATAAACATACAAATAATTGTGCTGCAAGGTGGCTGAAGTAAACGGGCTGTCATACCAATGGTTCATTGTCTGAAAATGAAACATCATCTGGATTGGATTTCATTTAATTAACCTCTGTTTTGAAATAATTCAGCTGTACCAGTGCACTGTTTTGATGGAGTAACTGGATTTATCCTAGGCAGGACACTGAACTCTTAAGTTTTCATTATAGTAGGATGTACTGCTGGTCAGATAAAATGCCTGGCAGCGTTTTTCTTCTATTTCTTCTATTTAAATTGTCAAACTTGTCTTATTTGAACTTCTCCAGTGATTCCAAACTTAACTGAAAATGTTCTCAATATTTTTTACTTTAGAAATTATTTTAGACTTTTTTTATATATAAGAATAACAAAAAGTGCCGTGTTTTAATTGGGTTCTGTAGCAATGTTCCAATTTGGAAAGCTGTCCAGAGCAGCTAGGGTGATGTATCTTTTGGTGCTGTGTGTATATTTTGAGCTTTAGCTAGTTGATCTAAAAATTTGATGAGGTACCTGGCATTATTATATAGAGATGAATTTACTTGAATTTGTCAGGAAGTAATATATCTCTATCTCTGTCTATTGGGGGAAAATATTTTTTAATTCACATTGCTTATTATTTTATTTGCTTGTGACTACATCTCATTTGGAAGTGTTAATGGATGATAAAGATGAATTTGAATTATTTTTCCTGGGTTGGATCCAGGGAAGCATTATTGGCGGGAATTCAGGCAGTGGTGCAGTTCCATGAAGTGTTGTGCAAGAGCTAGCAGGAGACATTGTGTACCTTGTGCAAGACATTGTACAGTGCCTCGTGCAAGCACAGATCTTGAGATGAGATTGTGCAACATCCTACACAAGCACATACCTTGAGACATTGTGTAAGACCTTGTACAAGACATTGTGCGACACCCTTGTGCAGATGGAGGCACGCTCAGATTTCTCTTCTCATCTTTAATGCTTTCCTCTAAAAAAAAGAAGGGGGAAGAATAATTCATTTGTGTGTTTGAAATAGTGTATTTTGTACTTCTAGTGTCTTCCCACAATTTTTAAGGTGTGGAGCATATAGTATTATAGCTAAATGCAATAAATCAGGAATAATTCTGTAGTGCTTTTTTTAGCTGAGGCCACACAATGTCAAGAAACATGCATGCAGATTTGTCCTTTTTAACTTACATGTCCCAAACAAAGGACACCGTTGCAACTTCTGATTGCCAATTTAACTTACTCTCGTTTTTCTATTCCTATTCTGATTATTTTCTTTCTCTATCAATTTTATACATAAATGTCGGCAAACTTGTTTTGAATATATAGAGATATAGATCAAAAATACAACTGGAGAGTTCTCTCCTGAACCTATTAAGCTGGAATGAAATGTACAATCATTAACCAAAGTAAAATAATGCTTCCTGACAGTCGGCTCCTAGCGTTACCGATCAGGAGACATTGTTCAGCTATTTCTATCATTTCCTCCTTAATGGATTTTTTTCTGGAAAGGGATGGAAAAAGTAGTGGAGACGCACAGGAGTGTTGCAAGTGGAAGATGACAGTCATTCCCCCCCCCCCCCGCACACACACACACAAACACCCCGCACTAAAAATCCAAAAGTGAGGCGGGGTGATTGCATGATAACAGCCTTGTTGGGAAGCACCCACAGCCAGCCTATTTCTACTTGCCATATTTCTACTTGCCAGTCTTCCCTATTGGGCATGAAAGAGGGGCTGTAGCTCAGTGATAGAGCACATGCTTTGTGCGTAGAAGGTCCTAGGTTCAATCCCCAGCATCCCCAGGGGGTTGTCTACATGGTAGCTGTGGACCTGCGCCCCGTCAGATGACTCAGGCGCAGAATTGCAGCCACTGTGGGGCTTCTCTGCGATGGTGCATTTTGAAAAAGTTGGGGTTGTGAACACAGCGCTTCCATCATATAACGTTGCTCCGGGGCCAAACTGAGGGCAGAGCCTGGTGGAAGGCAAACGATTGGTCACTTTCCACCAGGAAGAGGGCAGGGACAACTCTGGGACCCAGATGCCGCCCAGATACCCTGCGCTCCCTCTTCGGTGTTGGGATTACCTGACGCTGCCCCAGGAGAAGGAAAGTGTGGGGTTGAGGAGAGAGGCGGAAAAAACTCCTACTTCAAATCCTGGAGAGCCCCTGCCAGTCAGTGTCAGCAATACTGGGCTAGATGGACCAAGGGTTTGACTCCATATAAGGCAGCTGCCTAAAGATGTTATCGCAGTTGAGAGACACATTGCGTGGTATTCTGCCCCCTCCCTCTGCCCATATAAACATGATTAGCATGGGCATGGGCTCTGAGAGTTCTGAATACTGTTGTGATTCAGGGTAGAGTTCATATCCAAGAGTTCTCTTTTTCTTTTCCAACAGTTAATCATCATTTGTTTCAAGGAGGGGCAATATTACTATTTCTCAAGAATATATCTGGATCAGGCATAATGAGTGAATTTGCAGGCATTACTTCGGTGGCATGGGTTTTCCCCATGCTGCTTTGCATGTACTGTCATAGAGGACATGTTATGCATGCAGATGTTTCTACCTACCTACTGATCACATTTTCTGCCCCTCAGCCAATGATTACAAAGTACTACACAGTTATAGGCAAAATCTGACAGCTCCAATCCCATGTTGGAGGGGATAATAGAAGGGGAAGGAGGACCCAGAACAACCCTAACCTTGTCCTCTTGAATCAGGTGCATGGTTGCAATCCAGAAAGGGTGTTCTGCATAGTAAATAGGCCACTGGTGAAAATGGATTACAAGGAGAGGGTGGTTCTAGAAGTCCCATAGGGCTGGATCCATCTCTTGCATGAGAAGTCCACTTGCACAATGAGGATTCTCCATGAGCTATATTGGGTTTCCTCCATCTTCTCCTCCCTACTGCAGACCCCGTGTACACTCTAAACCTGCTCTGGCAGGTTCCCCAACCCTCCAGAAGAGTTTTGAGAAGATGAGTTGCAGGCAGGAGGGGGAAATCCATTCCTCCAGCAGTTCCATACAACTGACAACATTGTTGGATTCAACCCATGATGTTTTGCTTTTACCCTTAAGGTTTTTGATGAAAATGGGTGAAATGTTTTGCCCTTATTCCATGATGATTTGGCTCTCTTATCTGTACATCTTTGTTCCTGTTTTTATTGTTGGCCATGACACCACAGGTTTGGTAGTGTTGGTTAGTGCCTGGCCTTGTACAATTTTTCTGCACAGTTACACAACTTTTTCTCTAGAAAATTCTTGATGATAGAAAATGTTAGAGAAGCTACTGTAAAGTATTCCAGTTTAGTGGTTTAATATAGAATATAGTGAGATATGGTTCTTATATTCTTTGAACCAGATTATTTACAAGTCTCACTGTCACAAAATTGCTAAGTTTACTTCAGAATTTTCTTAAATGAACACTGTGCCTCTACAAGAGAGGTTTAAAGCTCTTTCAAGGCGCTTAAAATTTTTTACCTCTACAAGAACGGAGTGCAAATCGGGCGTAGAGGCGCGTTATCTCTCCGATTATGCGCATTATTGAATGCGCGTTAAATCGCGAGTTTTATTTTGCTCCGGCCGTTAAAGCGCATTTTGACTATGTGAACAAGCACTTATGCGCATTAACTACTTGTAAAGCGCATTTTGGTCATCCATTAATGCACTTCGCCGCCTCTCGTGCAGAGGTATTAGGTGTAAATGCGCTTCAGCGATTATGCACATAATTGCCTAACTGGGCGCAAAAGCGAATCCTTGTAGAGGGGACCTCATGCTTCGTGCAAAGCTCTTCAGAGTCTGTGTTTATACCTCCTTAAGTCCACTTGGTGGCATGAAGCACATTTTTGTTTGTGCATATGATCTAATAGGGATTGAATTCAACAAATGTATATAAGGCAGTATCTAGAAATTAAACTTGTTTCCAGTTTTGTCCTTAAGTTTAATATATTTAACTTTCCTTTTTTGTCTTAAAATATACAGTTTATTTTATATTTTATAAACATAGGGAACAATTCAAGCAAAGTTTTATATATTTAAAGTCTCATTGTTTTCTGCAGGAGATATATTTAGCACATGCTTAAGATTCCCATTGGAATCAATGGGACTTGATAGTGCTTGACTTTGGTTGGGTCATTCTCATTGTATTGGTGGGGTTTTTTCCAGGATAACTGTGACATAGTCACAATTTATGTACTATAGCTTGTATATAATGTAGTTTATCACCCAGACCCTCCCATGCAAGCAATTTTGTGCAAATGGGGTGGGGGGGGGGGGAGGGATTCTCATAGGAGTACTCGTGGGCCCTTCTTCCTCACATTGTGCTACATGACTTTATGGGAGCAGTAAGCCTATTTCATTATTGCAAAAATATAAATGTTGTGTAAATGATGGGAAGCTGTAGCCTATTTATCTTTGATATTAATGCTTTAATATCAATATTTTTGTACAAAAAAAACTGTATTTGCTTTCAGGGTTAATTTAAGCCCGAGTGTAGCCACACACACCCTCCCCCGGTTTTAAATTTTCCTTTGCATTTTATTATTGTATGCAGATATGTGTTTTGGGTAAGGAAAGCTAGTTTTCAACACGTCTGATAAACATTAACAGAACTTCAGGTCATTATGGTTGCAATTTTTCAGATTAGTTGAAAAAGACTTTGAATGAAATCTATGTTGCAAGGAAAATGTTATATAAATAGACCAAATAGGTGTACACAATTTACAAGAACCAGCTTCATTGCCATGGTCTTACAGGGCAAAGTTTGCTGAGTCTATTGATTCTAATGGGCTTAGAGCACAATGGTATACATCTCTTCATAGAAGTGCCACTGAGTTCAATGGGACATACTCCCAGGAAAGTGGGTATAAGATTGTGCTGTCAAGCACACTTACTTCTGTTTTGGATTGTGACCTAGGTTTGTTGTTGTTTAATTTGTTTTATAAAAAGCAAATGTATTTAAGTTATTTACTGATTTCTTTTCTTTGTAAATATTTTGTCATCTCATTTCTTTGCAGAAGTTGCCGATAGCATATTTTATTGCTGCCTTTCACTTCTGAATAACATTTCTCTATCACTAGTCTTCACAAATCTCTCTATAAGGTTGCGTTTCCTTCTTGCCCACAAATGGGAAATTCGGTTATTTGCACATGCTAAGCAGATTATTATCTACTTGGTTTCTTTGGTCTTAAACTAATTTTGAATTGATCGCACTATCAGGGATGTTTCTTTTGTATCTGCGACAGTAAACATGTGGTTATGCTTTTCTTTAAAGCCATATTATAAATTTGTGGATTTCTCAGAATTTTATCAAATTCTTTTTCAAGCAGGTTTGATGGAATTTGCATTTCCTCCTTGTACATTTATTTATGTTGTTAGATTTGGTAACACAATTTTCATTCTCTTGTCAGAATATTTTATTGTTTGTTTATATGCTATTGCTATGGTTAAAATAAAAATTAAATGATGGAAGAATGACTTTAAGGTTGCTTTACTATTTACATCTTGATCTTAAGCACAACATGAAAATGCCTCATCCCCTCGCCCGGTGAAGCCTGGGGGGGGGGGGCTAATTGCAGAGGGTGGTGAAAGAGACGGAGCGTGGCTGCAGCTCATTGGCTGCAGGGTGTGGTGCCACAGGGAGATGGAGGAGGCAGCCGCTGCATAAATAGGCAGCATGGGCTGCCCTCCTCCCTCTTCCGATCTTGTTGCTCTTCGCGTGAGGACCCGGCAGAATGGAGCGGAAGAGCAGCAGAGCCTTGTAAGCCCAAGGTTTGGTGGTGGACACGAGAGTCCACCCGGGGAAGCGCCTACCTTGCGGGGAGTAGGGAGAGGTTGCTGGGTCCATGGGTCTACAGAGGGCTTGGATGCTGGGAGAGCGCGGAGGCGGCTCCATCGCGTGGCTGCACGGCCGCAGCTCCGGCCATTTCAGGGGGAAGGGTTTGCCCAGTGGGAGTGGGCATTGCAGCTGGGAGCGGCGTTATGGGTGGCAGAGGGACTGCAGGACTGCGGGACAGAGGGCCGCTTGTGGGCTTGGCTCGCTGCCTCACCCACCTTTTTTCTCAGCAGTAGGGAGCCGATACCATCCAGGGAAGGCTGGAGGGCCCTAATCAGGGGCTTTTGGAATATTCATACCAAATAACAACACCTAAGAAGGGTGTTGGTGGTAAGAAGGGCAAGGGGGAAGCACCCCGCTCAGTGATTAAATGCACAAGGGATAAGATGTTTTTAATAATGTATTTGTTTTTATCTGTTTTAATGGTTTATCTATTTTATTGTTTTTATATTTATATTTAGTGTTGTTCTCCGCCTCGATCTAGATGGCGAGGCGGGTTAGAAATGAAGTAAATAAATAAATAATAAAAATCTGATTCTTCCTCGGAGGAGGAGCTGAATCCTCAGATCGCTGATCTTCTGGCTAGGGTGCAAGCAATGGAAAAAGACAAAGGCATGGCAAGAACACCAGCCCCAAGGGGTGGGCATCCGCAAACCAGGAGACAACGGCAAGGGGATTTACTGGCTTCTTTGTCAAGCAGGTTGGACGCTATGGAGGCTGAATCCAGTCGCTCAGCAGAGCAAAGTGAACACCAGTTGCTGGACCAGGAAGTTCACGAAATAACATCTACTCCAACCCCATCTCAGCTCATGACTCCTGCAAGGCCAGGATTTGGTGAGAGGTCCAACAGTGGCCATATTTTGGCCAGGCAACAGCCCGTGCCTACCTTTAGGGAAAGCGAGGGGCAGGCGGTTCAACACCATCAGCCTTGCTGGGAGTTTAGCTCCAAAGGGATGTGCACCCGCTCCCCTGTTGGTACAGGTACAAATGCCGTTTGTGCCGGGCATCACCCGGCCTCAAGCTGTCTGAGAAAAGGCAGTGGGTGTGGCAATAACAGGAATGGGGAGGGGTTAGGAGACCAGGCAGTCAGCAGCCTCCTCCCAAAGGGCCCCAGCCAAATCAAAATTGAGCCCCTTGTATGACTGTTAGCTCGATATCTGAGGCGTCAGGATGCTGTTTTATTACAGGAAGGTTTGACACAGGGTTTCCGTATTCCTTTTCAAGGCCCAAGAGTGGCATCAGTATCCAAGGACCAGAGGTCTATCTTTGAGATGGAACATCTGGTTCATGAAAAAATTGGGAATGAAGTAGCAGCAGGGTGTTGGGCCCCTTTTTGAGGCCACCAATGCCGAATTTAAGGGTGTCCCCATTGGGTATAGCGCCCAAGAAAACCCCGGGGGAATATAGATTAATTCACAATCTGTCATTTCCAAAGGGGGCATCTGTGAACGACACAATACTGAACATTTGTGTTCAGTTAAATATGCCTCATTCGACTCTGCGATGGCAATGATACGTAGTAATGGTCAAGGGGCTCTGATGGGGAAATGCGACATTAAGGCTGTGTTTCGCCTGTTGCCCATTCATCTGGAGGACTTCAACCTGCTGGGTTTTTGTTTTCAGGGCCACTACTACATTGATAGAGCTTTACCAATGGGCTGTTCCATCTCATGTGCTTTGTTTGAGAAATTTAGTTCATATTTGGCATGGGCGTTCAAGACCAGAACAGGGGGGCAGGATGTGGTTCACTACCTACCTCGATGACTTCCTGTTCTCGGGTAGGGGAATGACCAATCAGTGTGCATTCCTCATGAAGGAATTCCAGGCTCTAGCTGATGAGCTGGGCGTGCCTTTAGCTCAAGAGAAGAAGGAAGGCCCTCTTACCTCTTTAAAGTTTTTGGGAATCAGAATCGATTCCATGCAACAATGCTGTGCTTGCCGCAGGACAAGTTGGAAGCATTGAGGGTTAAGTTAGGGGCAATTGCTCGAAAGAAGAAAGTGACTTTGAGGCAACTACAAAAAAATTGTCAGTCATTTGAATTTTGCATGCAGGGTCATTGCGCCCGGGAGATCCTTTTTAAGACAGTTCTGCAGTGCCATGTCGGGGCTCCGTCACCTAGAGTGCGGTTGACTAAGCCAATGCAGGCTGATATTCATGTATGGCTTGACTTCCTGCAGAATTTTAATGGGGTTTCCTTCTGGAGATGAGAGTTGCTGTTGGAAGCTCAGTTGCAGATCCATTCGGACGCATCGGGATCATGGGGTTTCAGGATGATCTGGCAGGACCATTGGTGCGCACAGCAATGGCCAGCAGAATGGAAAAATTCAGGCAGGTGTAGGGACCTAACCTTTCTGGAATTTTTTCCAATATGTGTGGCTATACACATTTGGGCACCAGAATTTAAAGACGCTTCGGTGCAATTCTGGTGCGACAATCAAGCCACAGTACAGGTGATCAATATGTTGTCATCACATGACATGAGAGTAATGGAGTTAGTGCGTGTTTTCACATTGCACTGCTTGCAACATAATATTCTGTTCAGAGCCAGACATATACCGGGCCTGAACAATGACATTGCTGATGCCTTATCTCGTCATCAGGTGATGCGGTTTCGGGACCTGGCTCCCTGGGCACAGCAGACTGGAAGAGATGCCAGCAGCTCTCTGGAACATTGGAGAGATGAGATAGAAAGGGCAATGTGGCAGTCCGTGGCGCCTACCACGAGAACTGCATATTATAAGGCAATTTTCTGAATTCCATACAACAGCTAAGTTTCGGTTGTCATGGCCAATACCTGTGGAGCACATCCTTCAATATTGCGTTTATGCCCGCAAGAAGGGCCTAACAGCATGCACCATAAGTGGAAAATTGGTAGCATTGGCTTTTTGGTCAAAACTGAGAGGAGTGGAGGATTCCACTAATGATTTTCGAGTTAGGCGCACGTTGCGCAGTTAGAGCAGAGCTTCCCCAAAGAATGTGGATAGCAAACTGCAGCTCTCTGCGGATATCCTGCTGGGTTTGAGGGAGTTATGGACCTCCCTGTGTCAAAGTATGAAGCTAATTTGTTTCACGTAGCAGCTTTAATAGCATTTTTGGGGCTTTTCGAATATCTGAGCTAGTGGCATCATCATCTAAGGCCAATCGGTCTGGAAGGGCACTTCAATTGGATGATATACACGTGAGAAAGAGCAAAGTGCACATTGTGCTTAGGCGCTCCAAAACGGATCAGCTTGGAAAAGGTTTAGATGTAAAATTGTATGCAGCCCCATGACAAGAGCTGTGCCCAGTGACAGCTTGATGAGGCAGTTCCCCTGGGGCATTGTTTTGCCACCAGGACACCCTCCCGCTGTCTAAATACCAGTTCTGGTCCGTTACTAAACAGGCTCTGACCGCTTTGGGCTTAGAGAAGGCTCAGTTTGGTACCCATTCCTTTCGAATCAATGCAGCGTCTACAGCTGTGGCTGCGGGTTTTTCCCCGGCTCAGATTCAGTCAGTGGGTCGGTGGCACTCAAGGGCCTTCAGGACCTATGTACGACAGTTGCCTAAATGAGACATTGTTGGGATAATGTGTAACATACCCATGTTTAATTTTAGATTGTTGGATTAGGTACACCCCGATAAGTGTGATCATCTCCAGCCATAGTATGGTCTTTTGGACTGGCAGATGGGCGGCCAGGTCAAGCCTTGGAACACAGCTCAGATTGCACCAGCATGCTTCTATCCAGTGGCTGGACAGATGCGGTATGCGGTGGGAGAGTCTGATCTCCCTGTTATTCCATCAGCAGGCAGTGTCGGTAATCCCGCAGGTATTACTCAGCCATTTGGGGAGCAATGATATTGGGCTGATGAAGGGCAAAGCCCTGGTATTGCGAGCAAGGGTGGATTTTCAGAGAATTTGCATGGCTTGGCCTGGTGTTAGGATAATTTGGTCCTGTATGCTCCCTCGACTCAAATGGAGGGGAGGGGGAGATCCCCTGGCCTTGGAACGTTCACAGCGAAGAGTGAACACTGAAATCTACAACGACCTTATTAAGCATTAAACATCCCCTGATCTTGCATACTTGGAGGGAGCTGTTCAGGCAGGACGGTGTGCACCTGTCTGATGCGGGAACTATATTTTCCTGAATGATCTGCAGAGGGGCTTGTCGGAGTTTCTCTTAGGTAGTGGGGTGGGGAGCGACTAAGCGGACAGTTGTCACCCCGTGGCTGTCAGGTGCGGGCATCTAGAGTTGGGGAACATTGGTGAGCATTCTCAGGCACCCTTGGGGATGATGGGTAGTGCCAGAAGCCCCTGGCGGGGAGCCCTGCAACACCTGTTGGTGGGCCAAGGCTTACCTTTGAGGCCAACCCTACTCACCTTCTCAGAGCTGTGCGGCACGAGCAGCGCTGACACGGGAAGGCCTCCCTACCCGAATAGGGAGCCCGTGGAGTGGCGAGATGGCACGCCACTTCATGGGCTAGAATGGCTCGCCCTATCCTAGATTGGCCTCAGAGAGGCCATAAAGTAAATGCCCGCTTAGGAACTACCCCTTTGCAGATCTTTGAATAAAATGTGGCCCAAGTTTAAACCCAAACTGTTGTCTCGTCTTGTTATTTCGCCGTCCAGTTTCGCAAATAACGCCTTCAAGCAACTGTGCCTAGAAGTGTCATTTAATCATTCTTTCCCATGGACTATTACTGTTAAATTTAATTTACTGTTTATGGTCCCTTACATTTAAGATAAGTAGCAAGTTATGATGGTCAACAGAAGGATTTTAGTGAAACCACCCTATGTACAGAACATGCCTATAAATGCCTGTTTACTCAAACCACCTTCCCATGGGAACAGATGAGTCAAAGGACATGAGAGTATTGGGACATATTTCTGAACAGTTGCATTCCTGCAACTATAATTAGTTTCTGAAATCATTAAGGTCTTATTTGTAGATTCAATAAAGAGAGGATGCGGAGAACCTGAACTAGTCATGCCCTTCCAAAGATGCCCTCTGCCACATTCAATCATCACTGACGTGCACTTCTTGTGGCTTTAGAGAGCAAGTGGCCTGGTTCAGATGTAATGTTATACCTAAATTATCTAACCTTGGGCCCTCTAGCTGTTTTGGATGACAACTCTCAGAATTCCTGACCATGAGCCATACCATTACCCAGTCACCATTAAAGCCCAAACACCTGGCAGGCACCAAGTTGGGGAAGGCTGTGCTATACCACAGTTTATCAGTACAAAACTTAATCTGGCCTCCCCCCTGGAATTGCGCATTTCCCCTCCCCTTTCAGCACCATAGTTTATGAAGCTGGCTTATTTTCACTAACCATATTCAGATGACATGCTAAACTAGGTAATCCAAAATGGAAGTGGAAGCTTCCATTTTAGAAGCAGAAGGTGAACATATGGGCTCTGGAAGGCTAGGCTCGTTCCTGTAACAATCAAACATGGATTAGCATTACAGTACTATGACATAGTAGTTAGAGGGTTGGGCTTAAAACTGGAGAGACTATGGTTCAATCCCTTCCCAGCCACAAAGCATACCTTACACTACTCACTTCTCTGCCTAACCGCCCTTACAGAATACAGGGGTGGGTTCTTTGGAATAAGGGTGGGATAAAAATGCAATTAAATATTGAAATTTGGGAGCCATGACATTAGACTAGAAGTTCCTTCCAAAGATGACATCCGTGAAACTGTATGCAGTATGTTCAGAGACACATTCTGGGGGGAAATATCAGCCAGTGGAGTCATAGCATTCAAGGATCATTATAGAATTGGCCTGTATTTGCTGCAGTTACATAATCACAATACATACAACCAAGACTTTGTTTTCAGAAAATCTCACAAATATATTTCCTAAGATGGACTGCTAAGAGAAATGGTGAAATATAGGAGAGGAAGTGCTGGATGGCAACCACATTAAAGCTGCTCCCCCAAAATAAGTTTTCTTTCTCTGAAAAATACCTAATAGCAACATGAAATCAGATTTTAAAAAGCTGAAATTGCTTTCAGCCAATGGGCATTGCAACTTCCCAGAGAATAAAAATAAATTTCAGAGATACAATTCCCAAAGATTCAGTACCAAGATGAAAGCCTGAAATTTATAATTTAGAACAGTATATGGCATATTAGCCAGATATTCCAATGGATTTGTTGGATTAAAACATCACCATGGCAGTTAACTGCTGTGGCGGAGATAATGTTTGCACAAATTCTTGAGGCTACCAAAGCATAACGAGAAACCCTATGGACCACATAAGCATCAACATCAGATAATGATAATTAACTTTTCTGGAAGAGAACTCAATTGTAAATGGGCTAAAATGTCAACCAAGACATTGAGAATGTGGCTCAGACTATAAAGAGTGAATAGCATATAATGTTGGAGATTGTCAAACTTGAAAACTTCATAGATTTGCTGTGTCCGCAGAATCCAGTTGTATCTGCCAACAATCATGATTGTTAGCAGGGTTTGAAAGCACACAGCCATTAAGAGTTTGTGAAAAGTAATAGCAGTCAAATAGGGGGTTCTGTCATGATCATTTTTATATTTCCTATATTTATATTTCCTGAGGGGAAAATGAATTTGAAGTAATTTGCTTATAGAATAGGTTATTTTGAACGAAAAGCCAGTCTCAGAGCTTAATATCAGTTTGGGGAAGAGCCTGGAGGGCTATTGGAATACAGTCAAGTCAAAGGCCCATGCAGAAATAACAACGTGTAATGTTTCTAGAACTTTAGGTGCTATACTAAGATCAACATAGAGAAATGGGAAGTGATGATGATTAAAATAAGGGCACTTTTATTTTTGTCTTGCAAGATGACAGTTCGAAGAATATATGTAATTAATTAAACAAATTTACACAGTAGACTGATTCATACAATGCACTTTTTTTCATTGGGAAATGAAATTGTAACCAAAAATATAGTGGGATCTTTTGGAGAAAGCAAAGCTCCTTGTTTTACTTTTATTGACCATTCATACAAAAGAAAGCAAAGGGTTAAAAAATGTTATTTATTTCAACTTTTATACAACCAAAGATAAGACTTAAGATCTTTTAAAATAAATAAACTGAGCTATAAATCTTAGCTGTTCCCAAAGATTAAAATTCCCTTACCAGTGGCTTTTTGACCTGTTTGTTTGATTTCAGACAGATGGATACATGCTAGAGCTACTGACAGGGTCACATTAAATAGAATTCAGTACATGGAGCAGGAAAAAAACAACCCTACGCTGTAAAGGTTATTTCACCTGATATATTACTGGTAACATGGCATGTTTTTATGTGGCAGCTATGTATATACATTTGAAATCACAGTGAAAGTGGCAAACATGGGATGAGATTGGTTGGCTAACTTACAGCACCTATGTACGGGGGGGCATGTAAACGTTCATAACGTATTTTACAAATGTACTGGACAATATAGCTAAATTACACCATTCTCTCTGATGCTGCAATACAGCATAGTATGAACGGGAAAGGGAAGAAGTCTTGTAAAGAATTAATTACACAGCTGCCTTTCGCCACGATAAGAAAGAAAAGCCACCTGGTATCACTTTGTAAGCACCATTTTTAAAAAGTTGGTTGCCGTGTACTGTTTCTACAAGTTGGAGAATGGGACAACCAGTGCATTTTAAGTCTGTCAAGCCTTTGATAGGATTCTCTGTGTTTTTTACAGTATGTTTCTCCTCTGCTGTTTTCTCTCCATTGTCAGATGTATGTGCAGATAGTACATTGTTTCCAATAACGTGCATCACTAACTTTTCACGGCCCTTTCACATTGTCAGCTCGCAGTCCAGCTTGCACAGTACAAGCTGAGGGTTCACAATAACCAGGAGGGCCTGGAGGACCCGGAGGACCTGGAACCCCAGGCTGACCAGCTGTCCCAGGTGAGCCTTGGTCGCCATCTCGCCCATTCGTGCCGTAGCTGGGCTTGCCTGGTTCTCCTGCAAAAGCAGATACAGTGCACGGGTCATGAGAGTTCAGCACGTGAGTTCACCACTCTTTGGAGCAGCATTGTGAAAAGCTGTTCCTCCAAAGGAAGGAACTCAATCTGACATTCAGGTTTTCCCTTCTCTACCATCAACATAAATGAAGGCAGTCATCATGAACGTAAAAAGTTGCCTTATACCAAGTCAGACCATTGGTCCATTGAACCCAGAGGGTAGTACCCCATGTTTGTCCGACATAAGAATAGTCCCACTGAAATGAATGAGACTCATGTTAGCCACAACTAATGCCCCATTCATTCCAAATATTTTATGCACAGAAATGCACGGTCATTCTGTCTTTAGAAGCTACAGTTAAACTAACTTTTAATAGGCAAACTATTTGTACCAGAATAACCACTGGAGGGCACTTGTGCTGCATTTATAAGGATTTCTTTTTGCAGCGCGTCATATTGGCACAGCAATAAAATAAATTTTAAGTGCTATGCAGCCAAAATCAGATTTCAAGCATTTGCAAATCCTCACACATATCACCTATTCTGGTGTTAAGTGGGAAAGCCACTTGCTATTTTTAATTTACTCATTGTATGCTTGATCCTGACCCGATGCAAGTTTGCCATACCATGCAATGATGACAGTATTACATCTTTTGGACATGAATTCTAATAACTTTCTTTCATGGTTTCTTGAGTTGCAAGCTGGCTGTTATTATAATACGTAAAACCCACATCGTTTTGAAGATATAAAATGAAAACCACTGGGACAAAATAATGTTTAGATAAATGCATGAGACTACTAATCATAGGCCCTTTCTACACCTAAGGGTATAGAGGGAGGGAGGCCAATCCCGGACTTACCTGCTTCCGGGATCGTCCCCCAGCTTCAAAACGGAAGCTCAATGTCTCGTGTGGAAAGGGACATTGCACCAGTCATTTTTTAAAAAAGAGACAGAGAAGCTGTCACGCAGCATAAAAGGTAAGGGAGACTCCTGTGCCTCCCATCCCCCATCCCCACCATCCTGGGGATGGCGAAATTGCTTCCCCCCACCCCCACGGGCACAGAGCCACCCCACATGGCTCCGTGCCCATTTTAGGACCCGGGACGGTAGGAAAACCGGGATATCCCCAGGGATGTATCTTTTAGATGCACAGGGATGACCTAGGGATGACCCCGGGATATATCCCTAGTGTAGACATGACTATAGTCTGCAAACGGAGTTGGCAGTCTTAAGAGGTATATACTGCCTGTAGCATATAGGCCACAAAGGAGGGAAACTAACAAGGGAGTTGGGCAGATCGTACATTACAAAAAAAAAATGCAAGGTAGAAATCTAGTAAAACTGTAAGTTTTCTGTTTATGAAACATTCACTTCCTAGCAAGCCCCTATATTTCCAGGATTGTTGTTTAATATAGTTTTTCATGCACAACTGCATAAGCACATATTGGATGTCCTAGAGGCAATATTCAATCTTTACCTGGGAGTCCTGTTGTTCCTGGTAAGCCTTTGGGGCCTCGACCTGGGAGTCCTCTCTCCCCCTTTTCACCTGTTTCACCTACAACAGATTCAAGAAGCGTTCATTTTATTTTCGACTTACCTATTTAAAATATTTACATACTGCCTTTCACCCTATTTAGGATTTCAGGGAAGAGTACAACCAAAATCTTTAGCACAACTAAAAGTACATCAAGTTCAAATGTTTGCATAAATCAAGATGTTTTTGCCTGGCCCTGAAAAGTCTGCAATGTGGGCGCCAGGAGAACCGTTTTAGATGTCATTGCTGAGAAAGCCCTTGCCTTTGTTGTTAAATAGGCACCCAGAGAAAGTCCTCAGCAAAAGATATTAAAGTATGGGCACATTGATCTGGTTAGAGGTGCTCTATCAGAACTTTGACCCCCAAGGTATATAAGGTGAGTACCAGCGGCTTGAATTGAGCCTGGAATCCGGTGAAGTAATGTTAAAATTGATGTGATTTGCATAAATGTGGCCATACCATTAAACTTCTGCACCAATTGAAGAGTCTATGTTATCCCAAAGGGCACCCCCACATAACACACATTGCAATAATCCATCCAGGAGTTTAATAAAGCATGGATTACCACGGGCAGACCATCCCTGTTCAGAAGTAACTAGAGTTGGTGAAAAGCATACTGTTTCACTGAAGCTACCTGGGCCTGTGACAAGGCCGGATCTAGAAGTACCTCCAAACTGCACACCTGATTTTTCCGAGGGACTGCAACCCCATTCAAATCGAGCTGAACACCATACCGATACCCTAGAACCATCAGCCCACAGTGCCTCCATCATCTCAGGATTCAATTTTAGTTTATTGGCCCTCATCCAGCCCATTACCACATCCAGGCACCAGTTCAGCAGTCTGTGTAGAGAAACGTTGTGTACCCACAATCATTCAAAATCAGTTGACACAACTAATGATCTACACCTCAAGCAATAACAGAGGAGTTCAACTCAGTACATATCCCCTTAAAGGAAAATCTACACTGCTGATGTCCTCCATGGGTAAACTGGCAGCTATCTCCATGATCACAGGTGTACTTTCCCCAGAATACACACATGTACAGCCCAGGTCACAAGAATGGTTCTCCCAAGTAGTTGTTATCCAGATGCTCAGATCAACCAGAGGCATGGGGCGGGGTGCTATCAATACGCTGATGACACCCAAATATATTTCTCTATGCCTTCGATAACATCGTCAGCTAAGGATAGTGTGTCTCCTCTGAATGAATGCTTGGAGGTGGTAATGGGCTGGATGAAGAAAAACAAACTGAAGCTGAATCCAGACAAGATGGAGGTGCTTGCTGTCAAGGGCCACAACCTGGGTTTGGAGGTGTGTCAACCAGTTCTGGATGGGGTTGCACTCCCCCTGAAAGACTATGTTCGCAGCTTGGGGGTACTCCTGGATCCGTCGCTCCAAATGACAGCCCAGATAGACGTGATGGCCTGGAGTGCCTACTATCAGCTTTGGCTGATATGCCAGCTGCGCCCCTTCTTAGAGTTGGAAGACCTAAAGACAGTAGTGCACGTGCTGGTAACTTCGAGGCTTGACTTCTGCAATGCGCTGTACATAGGGCTACCTCTGTGCCTAGTCCGGAAACTTCAACTTGTTCAAAATATGGCAGCCAGGTTGGTCACCAGTACATCTAGGGGTGACCACATTACACCAGATTTAAAATCACTTCATTGGCTACCAATCAGTTTCTGGGCGAAGTATAAAGTGTTGGTTATTTCCTTTAAAGCCCTACATGGTTTGGGTCCAGGTTACCTGCAGGATCGCCTTCTCCCGTATAATCCGCCCCGCACACTCAGGTCCTCTGGGAAGAACTTACTCAAATCAGTCAGGCTGACAAGTGTTACCCAGAGGACCTTCTCTTCTACTGCTCCCAGACTGTGGAATGGTCTGCCGGAGGAGATTAGACAAATTAGCAGTGTTCATGAATTTAAGAGAGCCATGGAGACTGCTCTCTTCCGGCAGGCCTATCCAGTTGAATTTTAAGATGTTTTTAATGATGTATTGGTTTTTATTTGTTTTTAATATCTCATCTATTTTGTGGTCTTTGTATTTTATATTTATTGTTGTTCCCCGCCTTGATTCAAAGGGAGAGGCGGGCCATAAATAAATAAATAAATAAATTATTATTATTATTATTATTATTATTATTAGTCATGCAGATTATCCCAAGATATAAGAATAATTTAAATGTACACAGACCCAGCCTCCAGTCTCAGGACTTTGCCTTTCTATAGCTAGCGTTCCCTTTCCATTAATCTCTCCCCTTCTTCCTTTACTTTCCACATTACATCACTGCATAGAGTGGACAATATATCTTTCATGGCAGTAAGTAAATATGGATTGTTAGTACTGCTCATCTTCTGAAATATAAAATATGTTTTGAATATTATCAGGAACAGCTAAGTAGTAATAGATCAACCGGGCTTGCTCTGTAACAGCTGATTTTACAGATCACCTGCACTATGCAACCCTGACAAGCCAGAGAAAGCATGTTCAATTAGCCATACCAGAGTATTTTTATCTAGCTTTTGGGCACACTGTCATCTTTGAGGGAAATGAAATTGAAGCCACTATGCTATTCTCAGAGCCTTCTCCTTCCCCAGTTCCCAGTGTGGGAGTTGTCCTAATTGAACCTGGGCACATTCCTTGAGGCAGTTCCCTTGATTTCCTACCTCTGTTAGAATTTCCTTCGTCATAGGCTGATTTGATAAATTGGCGGTAATGTAGCTGTAATACCATATTTTGTGCCACGACGTAGGCCTAATTCTTGCTACGCCACATCCTAACGCAGGAGTGTTGAACCTCTTTCAGTCCAAGGGCCAAATTCCATTTTGAAGTAGTTCTCATTGCAGTGCTGGCTGGGCAGGGCCAAAATACCAACAATACCAGCATTGTCTTTAGCTCAAAGCTCTTATTGCCAATACTACACATTTGGAGAGGCATTTCAACCTTTTAGAATGAGGAAAAAGCTGCAAAAAAAAAAAAAAGCTGCAAAACCACCCAACAATTGTTAGTTGGGGAGAAGAGGGCGTGGCCATCTGAAAAACCGAGCCTAGATTGTGTGCTGGCCCTAAAAGCCTTAAAATTGATACTTAATTCCTTACCTATTCCTGCTTTTTGTCATATCAAGGCACGGACTTGAGACTTTGTGTTTTCCCTTTGCACAGACTAATTAGCTGCTGCTATCATACCACCCTTTTTCATTCTGTATACTTATTCACCAACTGCATTTCGATACAGTCTGCTTTCATGTACTGATTACCATATGCCGGAGTAATTATCTCGCTAGTTTGTCAGAGAGCAAGTTATTTTTGTTTAAGCTTTGTTAATTTTCACTTCCTTTATAACCTTTCAGACACCTCTTAAGAGTATGAGAGCCAATTCACAAGATTTGTTCAAATAGAGCTATGTTTATGTTGAGCCAGTAGTCTGAGCTACTCATCCCCTTTTCAGATATCACTGAGCATCATCAGATGGGGGGGGGGGAGAGAATCGTGTTTCCCTACTGTCGCTATGACCTCCTGCGGCTGTCCCACAATAGTGACGATCTCTTTACACGGAGAGAGAAAGAGGAAGCAGCAACGACCACACAGCAGGAAATGGCAGCACATTCCATTTTTTTTTTAAAAAAAGATTAACTGCGATGGAAAAACAAGCAGAAGGAGCGGGATGCACATGTGACGTTGTCTAAAGGATGCGCGAATATCCCTAAGTGGGCAGTAGCTAGCAAGTGTGTGATAAAACGCTTGTCTGATGCCGCTCCCTATCTCACATGTCACTGTTCCTGTCCATTTAGAAAAGGTTTACACTAATAAGTCTTTGGGGCTGGACTAACCTAATGGTTTATCACCCCTGCAGAGGCAATGAGATGCTGTCTGTCAAAACCTCACCAAGAAATAGTCTGACCATAACAACAGGGTCACAGAACTCAAGGGGTGCCATGAGCACCTGACTGGGTCCGGATCTCCGGTGGACCAATGCCCATGTACAGCCCCCTGGACCCAGTCAGGCAACTGCCTGCCCATGCACCAAAATCATGCACTTCCCCTTCCTGCATCAATGGCGGCTGCCATTGATACAATGAGGGAAATTGCGCAATTTGGGGAGCCGCTGTAAATTGCGCACTCCCCCCACACCAATGGCAGCCTTAAAGGCCCCATTGACGCAAGGGTAAAGGTGGCGCATGGGTGGGCAGCTGCCAAGAGTTCACTGGGCCAATACAAGCCCGAAAAAAGCACAGTCCAGTTTGCCCACCACTGCAAGAAATCCAAATCATTTCCCTCCATGGCTTCATTATATCCAGAAATTTTGCATCTCTAACCTTTTTACAAAAAGTAATCTAATTACATAGTTTTTAGAAGCAAGTTGTGGTTAATAATTTGTGGGAGGGAAATGAATACTATCCTTGGAAAAAAATGAAAAAAGTGTGTGTGTGTCCCAATTTTTTCTACTTCCCCCCACTCCGGGCCTTCACATCTCTAATCTGTACCCTCATGTGATGTCCTTAATTGTAACTGGAATAAGCAGAAGGTTAAAAGAAAAAGAAAGCCTCCATTTGGGCTGTTTGCATGACAGAACAGCCCACAGTAGGCTATTTAATGCAGGGTGCGTGCAGCTGCCATTTTGAATACCCAATCCCTGCTTGGGGTTGTCATATCATATGAACCCAGCAAGTGTGGGTTATGTGAGGGTTAAATAACCATGGTCTATTTTAGGGTTATGCAAAGATTGTTTAAGCCTCACATAACCCATAATCGCAGGTTTCATATGACAGGACATCTGAGTTGGGTTGGATGTGCAACTTGGCATCTCCAGGCGCTGAAGTTCATCATGGGTTAAATAAATCTTAACGAGCCATGACATGCCATCTGAACCTGATCATGGACTCCAATGGAACTTACTCAGAAGCTTGCATAGAATTGCAATGTGAATTTCTTACCTTTGGGGCCTTTCAGCCCAATTTCACCAGAAGGGCCCTTAAGGCCAGGCAGACCTCGAGATCCAAGCTGCCCTGGGAAGCCATTTTCTCCTGGAGGCCCAGGTGAACCAGGCAGTCCAGGACGGCCAGGGAGGCCTGGAGCACCAAATTCTGGCCTCCGAAGGCTGGCAGCCAAATGAGCCAGTTGTTCTGTTCAAGGGGAAAAAAATGAAAAAAATGATGAAGAGCCACAAATTACGTTGACTCCAGATTATTTATTGTCATATGTAATTGCAAAGCTTATCACCTGTTTCTTATCCCCCAGCAATGGCCAACACATTTTCAAACTCATCTCTGCAGCCATTAGGATTGTGTATCTCTTTTCTTTCCTATACTGATGAGACCCAGTGGCCTACCCAGACGTTTGTTACGTTACGTTACGTTTTTGTGTTACGTTTTTTAATGCTAACATTCCCTAGTTTAGATATTTCCTGGGAATTGTGAGTAGATGATTTCCATGGCGGAATGTGCGGAGGACGGCAGCTAGCATGTATTTGTTACAGGTGCCTCCAGGTGAAAGGGATAAAATATTCAAGTTGACAGTAGTAAGGGAATGGCGTTACTTGGTGCACTTCTTTTTTCCTATTTCCCATTTAAAACATTCTCTGAGAACCTAATGTTTGCACAGTGGCATTTGCGAAAGGTGCTTGGGAAAATGTTGAGATGCATACAGATTATTCTAATATATTTCTCCTCTTCCTTCACTAGTTTAAGTGCCTGAAAATACATCCCTTCAAATGCTGCATCCCCAAACCACATCCAAAGCCAGTACAATCAGTCTCGCACAATTTATCATTCCTGAGTCCCTTTTCTTTAGAAACATAGGAAGTTGCCTTAAACTGTTAGACCAATAGAATATAACAAGAGCCGTGCTGGATCAGACCAAAGGCCTACAGTCCATCTTTCTGTTCCCACAGTTCCAAACACAACAGGACATAAATGATAAGGGAACCCCATCCCACTCTCATTTCTGTTCCCCAGCAACTGGTGTATAAGGCATACTGCCTTTGATACTGAAGGTAATATAAAACATTATCCTCCATGGGTCTGAGCTGATGGTGACTGGCCAAGAAAGAGATCTTGCGATTGTAGCGGATAGTTTGATGAAAATGTCAACCCATTTGTATGGCTGCTGCGAAAAAGACAAATTCCATGTTGGGGATCATTAGGAAATAAATAAAAAAATAAAATGTCCAATATCATACTGCCTTTATACAAATCTATGGTGTGACTGTTTACAGTTTTGATTGCCATACCTCAAAAAATGATATTATAGAGCTGGAAAAGATGCAGAAAAGGGCAACAGAGTATCAAGGGGCTGAAGCAACTCTCTTATGAGGAAAGATTACATTTGGTCCCTTTAGCTTAGTAAAAAGGCATGTACACGGGGGTGTGGGGGAACACACGCCTCATGATAAAGGTGTGTAAAATTATGCAAGGCATGGAGAAAGTGGATAGGGAGAACGTTCTCTCTGTTGTAATACTAGAATCCAGGGTTATCCAGTGAAGCTTAATGATGGGAGATTCAGGACAGATAAAAGAAAGTACTTCTTCACACACCGCATAGTTGAACTATGGAATTTACTGCCACAAGATGTGGTGATAGCCACCAATTTGGATGGCTTTAAAAGGGGGTTGGATAAATTCCTGGAGGAGAAGGCTATCAATGGCTACTAGTCCTGATGGCTATGTGCTACCTCCAATATCAGAGGCAGAAAACCTATATATCCCAGTTGCTGGGGAACATGGATGGGAGGGTGCTATTGCACTGCATCCGCTTGTGGGTCCCTGGTCGACAGCTGGTTGGTCACTGTGTGAACAGAGTGCTGCACTAGATGGACCTTTGGTCTGATCCAGCCTGGCTCTTCTGATGTTCTCACCCCCAATTCCAGTTCATTTATGAACAAGTTGAAAAGCATTGATCCATCTACTGCATTATTGTCTACACTGACTGATAGTAGCTCTCCAGAGTTTCAAGCAGGACTCTTCCCCAGCCATGTCAGCCAATGCCAGAGATCAAACCTGGGACCTTCTGCATGCAAAACAGCTGCTCTACTCCTAAGCTATGGCCTTTCCCTTTAGGAACACTTTATACTGATAAAAAGAGAAAGAAACATTTATCTTGATAGTGAAAGTAAATCTGAAGTGGAAAGTAATGTTGTAGCCTGTTGGGCAGTTTAAAATATAGTAGTTGCACTGAGAAGATCTCAAATTAAATCAGAGAGCAATAAAGCCTCTTAATCCCCTGAAATACAACAGTGTAACATCCCAGAGGATCTCAGCAGCAAATACCAGCAGGAGTGTGTGAGTGTGTGTGTGTGTCCATCCAGCACAATAAATTTCAAACCAGATATATAAAGTATGCAGCAAGAATAAGGCAACATTAGTAAAATGTTCACATGTATTGTATTATTAAATAAAAGAGCACAGTTCTCATTAGCTGACTATCATCTATAGTTTATCATAGCATTTTCCAAACTGATGCCCTCCAGATGTTCTGGATAACTCTTAGGATTCTTCACCATTGACTTTGCTGTCTGGCTGATGGGAGTTCAAGTCCAAAACTTCTAGTCTTATACTGACTCAGCCCCATGGTCTATCAAGCCCAGTATGGTCAACTCTGACTGGCAGCTCTCCAGGGTTTCGGGTAGAGGTTTTTTCCAGCCCTACCAGGAGATGACGGGGATAAAAGCTGCAACCTTCTGTATGCAAAGCAGGTGCTCTAGTCCTGAGCTATGGTCCCATTCTGTAGGCCACTAGGATGAGGAAGCCTACTTTCACATTTTTTTATCCTATGTTAAAATCAGCTATTCTGGGGCTGAGTGCTGCCACCTTCTATGAATTTCTGTTTTGGACAAAACCATGCTTTGAATATAATGATTTACAAAATTATCCTAAACCTTTACAAAAGCAACTTCTTGAGCACCACAAAGTGCAACATTCAGTAAAAATAAATGATTTGCTAAAATAAGTTGTGGTCATTAACTATTGTGATCATTTTGGACTACACCTCCCAGCATTCCAGGACATTGGCCATGCTGGCTGGGGCACATGCGAGTTGAAGTCCAAAACGTCTGGACAGCACCAGGTTGGGGAAAGCTGGTCTACATGTTACAGGAGAGAAATACCACAGAGAGTACTGGTGTCTTTTCCTCCCCTGTCTTGCTTTCCACTGGGTGCTGTGCCAAGAGTCCTGCTGCCAGGAGCTGGGCAAAAACTACACCCACGAGTTTCTTTCCTGTAAAACAGGAAAGCTGTTTTTGATCCATTGTTTGGACTCAATCTCTTTCTGGAAAAAAAATGCAAAGTTTCTCATGTCAATTGTTTTGTGCCATTTTTTTTAAAAAAATTAATATATGACATGAGAAAAGAGCAGAAAACACATGCACAGTTGATTTTCTAAATGTAAATGATCCTGTGACCCTCAAGCAGCTGATGTGAATTCAGTGTTTTGTTTTTTAAAGGGGAAACTCACATCCAAAGTTACGAAATATAAACATGTAAAAATGTACCTTGCATTACTCTCATGCAAACCTGCTTGATGTGTGCATCAGTTGGCTCTCTGCCCTAAAACAAATATAGTATTAAAACATTTTGATCAGCATTTAGTCACATCATGAGGGTACTGCAGATAGGAATGTGCTGATGATAAAGAAAGCCGAGACAGAAGGTGAAGGCAGGGCAAGCCTTCACACGCTCGGACGTACAATCTTGAAGCACCTCCTCTCTGTGTTTCCTAGCGCTCTGCATCAAAAAGGAAGCCACAGATATAATGGAGGGAAGAAGCAGCCACATGGGAGGCATGGGGTGGGGGTGAAAGGAAGCATGAGAAAAAAGCTGAATGTTGCAATCAGTCTCTCATCAGATGCCTGCCATCCTAGATTCTTTTAAGTATGTCTAATATAAATACTCAAAAGATTCTGAAGTGGCAATGGGTAGTATCCTAAGTAGGACCTGCTGCTAGCACAACAGGAATTAGTAGTTCCTGAAACAACCAGAAATGAGCAGAAACGGTAGTTTCACAGAAAGGAGCTCCGCTGATCTGTCCCAATCCGGAAATAAGCGTTTCCAATCATTTCTAGGGCTGTTTCAGTAACTGCTACTTCCTGTTCCACTGGTGCAACAGAAAAGGTGGAGGTACAGCAGCTGCGTCGGATACTGCCCAACGACAATAACCAAGCTGGTACCATGATCTTCAACGTTGTTACGAGAAGCTTGGGTTCTTCTGAGGATGTATAAGAATTCAAGACAGAAATGGACACACTTCCTGTTTTGGCTGAGGCATCTGAAATGGAATTTGGGGGGTTAGAACAAAACCCACAACATTTATATAGAATTAGACAGGGACAAAGGATTCCCTACCCAATGCTACCAATTTCAGCACATACCAAAATCATTACACAGGCTGTAATTTATGAGTTTGGGTTTTATAATAATCTTTAATTACCTCTCTGGATTTGGCTGTTGTTTATAGGACATATTTAGAAGGAAGTGGACAAGCAGAACACAGACACGCCAGCCTCCACTGAGGTAGCAGCTCATGGGGTTACATGGAAGGGTCACAGGGCCAGTACAAATGTTTTATGTGAATTGGGATCTGGCTGTAGTCTGGGAATGACACATAGCCAGCTGAACTCTGCCAAAGTTTCAAAGCTTGCCAGGGAGCAGGCTTGTCCACAGCCCCTTGCCTGGGATGCAGAAGGCCCCTGGAGGCAGGTTCTGTGCTATGGGGACACAAAGGCTGGTAAGCATCCAAATTAGACCCAAAAAGGAGAGACATATCTCAGGATGCAAAGATTGTATTTGTAAAAGCCCCCCCCCCACACACACACACACTCACAAAACTTTGCATCCTGAGACATTTCTCCTTTTGGGGTTCTGTGCTACATCAAGGATTTGGAACAGGAAGCACAACGTTGGCTCTGGGCAAGACGTCTCAGCCTCACTTGTCTTTTGTAAGGTGCTGCTTTAGCTACAACAGCATAGATACTCAGCTAAAGCCAAAGGATCAAGCTGTAAGCATCCTGCAAACAGGATAAAATGAGGAGCATTACACCCAACAGCAAAGATATTAAACTTTATTGCTCGTTGGCCACAGTGGCAGCACAGGAAGCATCAGAGGTATCCTTCCAGCTGTAGTTTAAGTTCTAGTGCAATCACAAACCCTGCCATGGACAAAAATATGTGCGCAAAAAGGGACTATTACTTACAGCTGGACCCTCGCTGCCAGGCAGACCCAGAGATCCTTGTTCACCTTGCAAACCACGTGGCCCAGGTGGCCCCCGTAATCCTTCTATTCCAGGCAAACCACGGCTTCCTTCAGGCCCACGTGAACCAGGTTCACCTGGATTCCCAACCTAAAAAATAATGGCATGATGTGAGCATATTACTCTTTTTGCAGAGCAAGATCCTCTTCCATATCATTCCACATACCCCATACAATAACACTCTTCCGCATACCATATGCTTGGATTTCCACCTCATTCATTATGGAATTCATTGTGGAGAACTATGATTTGACATTTGCAGACTTGCACCTTGCCAGATGTTAACATGATGCTTGTAAAATGAAAAGGCTGTTAGTAAATGGCAGTGCAATTTTATATACTCAGTTCTGAGAAGTTCTCAGAAGTAAACTCCCAGAAGTAACGGCTCCAGGCTTTTGAGGGCTCTTGGGCAAGGCACCCTCAATGGGCTCCCTCTCTCAGTGAGTCTACCTTTTCGCTGCCTTCGCCACCCGTTTCTACTGCTCCTCATCCACTTTCTCAGCATTGCTACCGCTTAAGCAAGAAAGGAGGGGCACCTACTGCTCCTCTTTCTCACCACCACAATTGGCTGAGTTAGAGGGAGGTGAACAAGCAGGTTGCAATGGTGAAGAGGAGGGGCAAGACCAGGAGGCTCTTGTCAGTGGGCCCCTGTTGAGTTGTGGGCCCTTTGCATGGTGCCCGGCCATGCCCACCCTTGGCACTGGTGGAGCCAGAAGGTATGGAGCCAGATAATGCCTTTTTCTAATATGGATGTTATGACACCACAGCATTCCAAATGGATTCTGTTCTCAGGCCCTGGCTAGAACTTCTACTTGACAGGAGAGAAGGACACAGTAATAGCACTTCCAATGGCTCATGTAAGACTGTAGGTTTGGGCTTCCCTTTATTTTGGTCAAGGAGACTGAAGTTTTATTCTAGGGGGACCATATTTATGCATCACAGTAAGTAAACAGATAGGGAACAGGCTGCTGCATAGCAAGAGCCATTTGTTTTCCCTTGTCCCCATAGGCATTTCCACAGTGATACATTACTTAAGCAATATGAATCCCTGAACCAATTCTAAACTTTTGCCTTTGCACAAATCTGAAGAATATATTAAATATTTAAAAACAGTTTAACTACCAAGAAGGCCATAAACCATGGGAGCTTTTAAGCTTCCCATTTCTATATTCTATAAATATAACTGCAGAGGAAATAAATATTAGATAAGCTAGAAATTGGTAATACAAGCATTTGCAAACTGCTGCTTTGAAACCACTGGGGGAGGGGGGAAACTAACCTCAACTATTTCTCTTAGAGAAACAGGAAACTATGAAGCCAAAGTCACAGCACTTTTCATCCCTGGAATTTAAAATTTTATTTTTGAGGTAATATTAAGGGCCTGAAACTGAAGAAGTTGGCAATGAACTTTCATTCGCACAGCTACCTAGTATCCTACATCTTCTCCAAAACCGCATTTTCTGCATCATATGCAACCCTGACAGCATATTATGGGCTGTCAGATTCCTTTTCTGGATGCTGTTCTGTGCTACTTCGTAGAGGGGAGAAGTCATGGGAACAGTGGCATATTTATTTATTCTGAAATTCAACTGCTAAAACTAGGTCCATTTGTGTTCATTGTCTACATAGCCCAACACAATGTAAAGTTAATCCACAATTTCAGAATAATCCAAAAATTCAAGTTAAGGTATCCTATCTTATATATATAATTCAAAGTCAGGAGTTTATTTATGCCCATAAAGCTTTTTTTTCAGAATTTTTTCAGAATTTTTCAGAATTCATAATTTTTTTCAGAATTATCTTCTATAACAATATACTATAAAGTTTTATTTTCAATATCAAAAAAGGCAAGTATAATTAAACAAACATAATTAATTGTAAATTGGAGCAAAATTGAGTATGAACACAAAAAAGTATATCCATACACCTTCATAAACACAGATGTAGGACAAAGTGCCATGATATGCCAATAACATAGGCCTGTAAACAAATCTTGAAGGGATTAAGAGACACCTACAGTTAAAAGTAACCCAGTCAACATTTAGTCATTGTTCAGAAAGGAAGTTTCCAGCTGTTAAATTTAACAAAGTAACATTTAAAATTCTCTTTAGTTAACTTAAACCTTTCATTAGATTTTCCTCTGCAAACTGTGTTCGTGGGGAGCCAACTGGTATTCTATATATTCACCAGGATGTCCAGCATTGTGTATAAAATGAATAGAATACTAGGACTAATTCAAAATTTCTGCATAAATGAAATTTTAATTCAGTGCTCAGTTATGCATCTTATTTTCATCCGGGTATTTTGTTAATAATTTGCTGTGATTATAAAATGTAATTCTAAGCCGAATATAGAATCCATTAAGTAAGGATTAGTATGGTAGAAAATAAAGGATGACAGAAAGCACAAAGCATGCTCCCAGTACAGGCAGAGAAAGGGACTGGGACCAGTGGATAGAAAAAGACTCAGATCAGCAGACTGGTCACTGAAATGAGCTTGGTCCAATACAACAATGGAGATCTGAATTTGCAGCTGATTCACATGCATGTTGCGACACTCATCTGTTCCCTGTGGGCAGGTATAGGTGTACTGGTAGAAGCCCCTGACTCCAAGCCTCCTAGGGTTCAAGGAAAGAGCGACATAAACCTGGCTTGCAGACCATGGCAGCAATTCCTGGGTTGAACCCTGGACTTGCTGGGTACAAGCAAAGCTATGAGCGTGCTGTTTCCATGTGTTCATTATTTCTGCTTTCACTTTACAACTCAGGAATGCCCCATTTCTGCATTGTTTTTGTGATGTGCGTACCCAAAACATTAATTTATATAGATTAACACTAGTCTATATGGGTTAAACAACTGAGAGTTAACAAAGCAATTGCCCATGGATTGTTATTGGGTTAACTCTGGGCTATTCAACCCATAACCAACCCAGAATTTCTGGGCTCACACATCACAAAACCATCCTGAAACGTTCCCAGGTTGTTACTTAAAAATGCAAATGGCTCATGCACAACTCATGCACTTCACTTGCCCCCATAAAACCCAAGAATTGCTACTGTGACATGCAAACCAACTCACAGAAAAGCAGAGTTTCCAGGGAAATTGCCTGCAAGCATAGATGTATTGTTCATATGGGTTTATTAAGTGACATTTGCACAGTGGAATGAGGGACATAAGACCAGTTTCAAACTGGCCATATTTATATCCTGACAGGGAGCCATCACCCAACTGGTGTTACAAGTTTGCTCTGTGTTGCATGCGTCAGCGCGAAGTAACAATTTTTTGTTGTTCATTGTGACATGGTGTTAACTGAAAAGTTTCATCTCTAAAAAATGGTCAGAGGAATCTTTCTGAAACAGCCCATTTTGATGAATTTCTGGAGCCCATTTTGCTGATGTAGCCTTCAGTTGTCAAAGTTTTCCAATTATATCACTCCTGGCATTTCATTAAAATGGCAACATGATATGAATTCTCCTCCACATTCTAGAGCCCCGTTGAACTTGGTGGATGCGTATGATGCAGAGTGGGATGTGTATCCTTATCAGGAGGTGGAGTGAATTGTTGCAGGCAACAAAGCATGACTGAATCATGTACACAGAACAAAAGAAAGCACCTTAGAAAGAGTTATGCATATAAACAGATTGGTGCAGTGAGGCACATGAAATTAATATAGCAGTGACTGGAGCATGCAACAAACTCAGTTGTAAGAAAGCATAAGATGAAGTCATATTCATGAAATAACTAAAAACACATTGTATGTAACCTTCAGATGTTCAATAAGAAGTGACGTTCAATAGCAGGCCAAGCTGCATTAGGCCCACTGATTCTTTGTTCTTTCTTAAAATAACTACTATACATGCAGGAATACCCATTTTTATTTTCTGTTTAGGTGTAGCCCTTCTAATCTTTGTGGTCCACAAAAACCCATAGATAGCTAAGCTCCTTTTTTCCTTTCTAAGCCATCAAGCACACACTGGCCATGTTTAGACAATCATAAGCTAAAACATGAACAGGCCTCTTCCTGCCCCCACATGCAGTCACCTTGCTCCTCCCTTTGTATGAGGGAACAAGCCAGGCAGACTTCAGTTAACTACCCATTACATCTGAAGCCATGATTAATGGCTTCCAAACAAGCCAGGATATTAAGCCAGCTTTAACCCTGGTTTTATATCCTGACTGGTTTGGAAGTCATTAACCATGGTTTCCCACTGCAGATGCCATTAAGCTGAAATATGATTGTCCAAACACATCCATAAGCTTGAAGGTGCTTTTGTGTGTGTTTAATTTTTTTTTAAAAAAATAGTAGATAATCAAAGTACATATTTTAAAAGTGTAGCTAGCAGTAAAATCCTAATATTGTCCTACTCAAACTAGACCAAATTCTGCATCCTGATTTACACTGCAATCTTATACATTCTACACAGAAATAAGTTCAATTGAGCTCAATGGGACTTACTCCCTCGTAAGTATGAAAAGGACTGCAACTTCAGAGTCTGTGCTATGTGACATGCATAGAAGATACTCAGACCTATATGTGACCTGTATAAAAATTCAGTTCACAGAGACTGCTCTACTCCTCTGTTGTGAAGTCTCTATTCCCTTCACACACTGACTCATTAATTTACCTCTCTTCAGCCATACACAAAATCTCTCCATTCTCCACACACCAGGAGGTCACCATTTCTCACTTTAAGAAACCCTCTAGTAATCTACAACTTTACAATAAAAATGATGAATGATGGCTTACATTTGCCTTAAACTTCCTTGCTTAGGGAACTAAATGTTTACACTCTGTTTGTGAAGCCAAACCACCCCTCTTGTTTGAAATATTCTGCTGATTTATTATGCTTTTGATTTTCTGTAACAATGCAGTTCATCATACTTACAGATCCTTTAGGGCCCAGCAAACCCATGTCACCCTAACAAAACAAGATGAATTATGTCAGCATGGTATATGCCTGTGCATTTTAAAATATAATGGATTTCATATTATTCTCTAAATGTTTACAAATTATACCGCTATTAGGGAAAATGAGACTTTTTGGTATACTTAGATGTAAGCTTAAAGAAACAATTTAATATAGAAATTAAAAGTTTTACAAGCTTGAAGAGACTGGGATTGATTAGGACTTTTTGTTTGTGGTAAGTTATCTCCTAGAAAGCATTTATATGCCACATTCACGATTCACCTCTGGAGCATTCTTGTGTTCATTCATATTGTCTTTCACAATAAAGATGGTTATAAAAATCTAGTATCAAGTTTTTGCACTGAAATAAGTAGGATAGATCTGGGTAAAAATTTCAATGGAAAAACCAAGCTGAATATTGTACGCCAGTAATCATGGTCACTGGAACCAGTCTTTACAAGCAGAGTTACATCCCATTCACAATATGTATGCCTGTCGACACAGAATTTAGAGTACAATAGAACTGGCCTGCAAACTTTCCTGAAATGTATTTTGTAATCTAGCACACAACAGAAAAACTGTGAATGCTAAAGGAGTTATCCTTGATCTCCTCTATTGCAAAGCTGCTTCATGCATTGTTTGCAAGTGAGGAAGAAGATTTTTCTTTGGAGCATCCATTTTTGTGCATTGCCAGAAATAACACTTCCAGTCCAGCTGACAATGTAAGCAAGTGAGCTACTGATTTGTGGATTGCAGCTTTTGGAGCCATTTGTCCCTAATCAGCAATCTGCTGCAACATACAGAATTGCTGCATTCAGCCTGTGATATGGCACAGCAATGTCATACTGCTAGTGTTAGGAAGAGTTGAGAACACAACGGTGTACTATTCTCAAAGATTTATTGGCCTACCAATTCTGGAAAGACCGGTGTAATCTGTGAAACATGGAGGCATTTACTTTGTGAATGTCCAATATTTAGAGGTTGGCAAAGGACTTGGATTTTAGAATCCTTCCTTTCAAATGTCTCATTTTCAGTCATGTTAAATGTGCATCTCTGAGCAGGTTCCATGATCTATATGTCCATGTTATAGGAAACAAAATCTAGTTTTGTCAGTTTTAGATCTGAATGTGCGAAACTGAGTGAATTGAAAAACAGATCTTACAAGGTCGCCTCTTTGTCCAGACTCTCCCTCTCCACCAGCAGCTCCCTGTGTTATGACAAGACACGTATTATAAATAGGCATCACACATTTTTCAGAGTTTTGACAATGTCAGCAATTTAAGAGGCAATGTGAATATGTATACTCACTTGTTCTCCTTTAGGCCCTGGTTCACCAACTGAACCCTAGGTGCAAATTAAAAATGACGATTAAAAACTAACAACCCTCCAAATTGGTGAGTGTAGAGACAGTTAAACATGGCCTAAACAATTAAGCAGTGAGCCATAAGTTTCCATTTAGAAACCATGCAATACATGATTTTAAAATGTAGGATGCCCTCCATGAATATCTTAAAACATTGAATTAAATTAACATTAATGAAACATTGAAAACAACTAAATGTACCCATGTGATTAATATATAGAATTCCCTCACCTAAATCTGGATCCCCATATGTGTATGTTCTAATGCACACTGGGAGCTCCTCTGAAAACAACATCCCCATTCAATTCAATGGAGGAAGCAGTTCCAAGGAGGTGTCCTTTGTGCACCTGGAGCTGTCCCCTTTACTGCAGTGACATGGGAAACCATTGATGGGGATGCTCTGTGCATTTTAGAATTCCTGCATCTGCAAAGAGTCGTTGGTTTGAGCTAATATCATTATGCCAACATCTTAATCAAGGACTATTGATTTTCTCTCTTTTGGCTAGCTGTGATGTAGCTGCATTGCAACCAATTTCTGTTATTCATTTATAAAACACGTAACCCCTTTTTTCTTTAAGGATATTTGAAGATAAAAAACAATATTTTGCAACAATTTTAACCAGACAGAAAGAAAAGCCAATTATAGTACTGCAGCAATGCTTCGGGCTTGAGGAAATCCCGTGTTTCAGTCAAGGAGTCTTACGGCTGCTAGAAAGACAGACCTTTACCCTGCTGCTGCTGCTCCCTCTTCATCACAACAGTTCCCTCTTCATCACAACAGTTAAAGTTGCAGGGGCCCTGCCTTCTTCTGTATATGGCCACTCTAGTATAGTGCCTGCACCTTTACCTGTTGTGATGAAGAGGGAATATCACCACGAACTAATTGCATACAAATGACACTGGCTGAAATTCCCTTTTCTCTACAACTGTTAAAGTTACATGAGCCCTGACCTGGATTTTATCTGGTCAGCCTAGTGTAACTACAATATTGGGTGTGGTACCTCTCATGGATTTGGACCTGGCTTATCCCAAGCTTTTTATTTCTGTACAGTCGACCTGGCAGCTTGGCTTTTCAACATACTACAAGATATTAGGGTGTTGAATCACCTCCCAAAAAAACAGGCAATGCATCGCCAAAGAAGAGGGTATTGATTTGCATAAAATTTGCATGTGCTGATTTATAGGCATAAATACACATTTAGAACAATTAGCATAATGTAAATTGAAACACAGTATATATCTTACCACAGTGTGAAATACTGTGACCAGGTAACCTGTGCTGTTTTGCCTGCTGTCCAGTCAGCTAACTGTTGATGGGAAACAGTACTTATGGGTCTTTATCTTTAAACCAAAAATGGACAGAGCAGCTTTTCAAATAGAGGCCACCTTCAAATAGAGGATGGTCCTCTGTGAGCTCTTCAAACAGAGGACTGTCCTCTTTAAAAGAGGACACCTGATCCCCTACAAGTAGTGCAGGAAGTATTCCTAGAAAAGGCAGGTACTTCCTCATCCTCACACAGAATGGCTCTGCAGGCATGCTAGTCCCAAATTGGTTGTCGACCAGAATGGGTAGAAGCCTCTAGCCTATGCAGACTGTGGGGATCAGATCAAATACGCTGAATGAGCAGATTTAGTCCCAAACATAACCAACATCCAGGACATATATCCATTACAAATGTATACTGGTTTTATGCCAGTTGGAGGTGTCACGGATCCCCACAAAGAACCCTGGACATTGTAATTTGGTACAGGTGCTAAGAATTCTCTTATAGAAATCCTCTGCCCATGTCTTATAGAACTATATATGCAGAGTTCCTAGGAAAAAAGATTAACTATTAAGGCACCTTAATCCTGAAATATGGATACACCCCTAGATACAGCTACTATCTGTAATTAATGCACTATCAATTTCAGGCAGTATGACTCCAATGGAATAGGTATGCCCGTTGTCCATTATCGCCATGCTGTGCAAGTATGAGAGTGGGGACTTTGGAATAGCAACCTCAGTGGCATCTGCCACAATTTTCAGGCCCAGAAGAAATGCAAAGCGACAACTCTACAGGTTTGAGACACTGCATCCTAGTCATCACTCCCAAATGAGAGAAAATGAGACAAATGCAGGGAGAGCAAAACTGGTGTCCCACCAAGCTAAGCCATATATGGCTGCCTGCTCAGGGTTCAGTAAGCCTCTTGCTTGTCCCACTTGACTGGAACTGCAAAAAAAGAGTACCAGTCAAACCCATGGCAGGCAGCAACAACCTGTAGAAGTGCTGTATTTGGCTTAGTGGTGAGTTACAAAAGCTTCCAAACATTTTATAAAATGTAAAAGGACATCAGCATTTGTACCTCTGTAGCTATTCCCTCTGCCAGCAATGATCCTTCTCCAGTCCCATGCTGCTATTGCCATCATAAGTACATCCTGCTTCCACATTTAAGGTATAATTTAAGATATAATTATCCTATGAATTCAAGTGGAGAAAACAGGACTTAAAAAAGAAACAAGCAACATTTCCTCCATATTATTTAACGGGCCATAGGCAGCTTGCCTTTTAATGTGGCGGTAGGAAGAATTCATGACTTGGAAAGCAGCATGGACTCAAAAGGCCTTGGTATGGTCATTGCTGGAAAAAGAGAAAGGACTCGTCCTAATTATGAATCTCCATCAAAATGGAATGTACTATCTAGAATTTAGGCAGGGGTGGGCAACTTGTAGCCCTCCAGATGTTTTGGCCTACAATTCCCATCAGCCTTAGCCAGCACAGTGAGGGATCATGGGAATTGTAGGATCTGGAGGGCCACAAGTTGCCCATCCCTGCCTTAAGTCATAACAAAGTAAAACTTTTCTTTGAAAAGCAAAGCACAATGAATATATATAATCAATTGTTATGAAATAATTACTCAATTTTCAACTCACCTTTGAGCCACAAATGCAAAGGAATGTTACTGTCCCCTTTGGCTTGGCTAAGAAAAACAGTCTGGATTGCCTAATGGTCCCTCCCTCAAAATGTCAATATATTTATTTCTTAATTCCTTATATATTGATAATTGAAATAAAAAAATGTGATAGATCCTTGCCAGAAATTAAGACATGGTATGTTAGGGCACTTCCCTTCCCTGACTACCCAAAACTGCAGTGGGCTATGAGCTTGTATATCAATAGCAGTACCTAATAAGACACAGGATCCATCTCAAATAAGTCTATCAGTTAGGCTAGAATTGCTGCGCATTCAGTGATCCCTGAATTATTTTGCCAGTAGCAAATTCTATACTCCATCCATTGCTTTGCCACCAGATTCTGTTGAATGGATTTTGGCCTCATCAGATGATCAGGAAAGTCCTCAGGAGCATTCCTTGAATAAGTCTGCACAATTCAAAACTTCTCTGCCTACAAGAAGTCAACAGCCGCATTAAAAAAAAAAAGCACTAGCCCTTTAAATGGCCAGAAGTCATACTCAGGGGGCTGGATTCAGTACAGATGTGCTAGACCTGAGTATAAACCTCTGGCAGTGCTGAAGCAACTTGCTCCTTTTGTCTCAGCTGCAGGATTGGTGGTCTTGAACTCTGGCCATGGGATTCTGAAAGTGCACCTTCATCCCTGCCTCAAAACCACCATGCTCTGGGAACCTGCCTTCCACTAATTCACTTGGGCAGTCACCTCCCCTAAGTGGTAGAAATGATGATGGACCAGCACAGGTGCAGTGCTGGTACAGATACTTACTACACCATAATCGAACCCACATGGGAAGGAGATTCAAATATTTCCACAGCTGCATAGTTCCCTGGCCACATTTGGCAACAATCATGCCACTGAGGGAATGTTCAAAGCTCAAGAAACGATGTTGGAAGCAGGACATGATGGAAAACGTTGGGGCACGACACTACTCCATCAGACAGAGGGAAGAGCCTATTAGTACTCTTCCCTCTCCAATGGGCTATTCCTATGCATGCATGACACTGCTGAGCTAGGCACACTGCAACAATACATCCACCCATTCACAGGGAATGGAGGCCCTTGTGTGCCTCACTTTGCTGCATTCACTGGCTGACTCAGCTCCAACTCTCCACTGTACAGATCGCTAGCAGGAGGAGTACAAAATAACTAGAGTGCTGAGGGTTGGAAAAAAGCAAGCCACTGCATGCAGAAAGGTGACGTTTGGGAGAGTTGGGCACAGTGAACACTCTAGTTAAGTTACCCCATTTATGCTGATCTCTAGCAGCAAAAGGATGGAGAATTGCACCCTTCAGGTTGTCCAGGAACGTATTTTCATTCAGGGAAATAAACATTGAAGGCAAGGGATCCCCAGAGGAATTCTAAAAATGTAAGGACATAAGAAGAGCTATGCTGAGTCAAACCAAAGGTCCATCTAGTCCAGCATTCTGTTCACACAGTGGCCAAGCAGTCCACAAGTAGGATATGAATGCAATAACACCCTCCCACTCACGTTCCTCAACAATCGGTGTACATAGGCATACCACCTCTTACATAACCATCATGACTAGTAACCATTGATAGCCTTATCCTGCATTAATTTGTCTAATCATCTTTTAAAGTTGCCAAAGATGACAACCCACACTACATCTTGAGAAAGTGAATTCTATAGTTTTAATATGTGTGGTGTGAAGAAGGATGTCTCCTTTTATGTGTCCTGAATATCCCACCATTCAGCTGCATAAGATGGCCCCAGGTTCTAGTATTATGAGAGAAGGAGAAAAATGTTTCTCTATCCACTTTCTCCACACCATGTATAATTTTGTACACCTCTCTCATGTCTCCCTTTACTCACCTTTTTTCTAAGCTAAGTCTGAGGTTTAGTTGTAAAATAGTGCAAGAATAATTTCCATTAATGATTGCTATTTGAATTTGGGAGAGCATATCAATAGGTAAGCACCTCAAAAGTTGAAGAGGAAATATATATTCAGCTTTAAATGTAGAGAAGAAGTTGCAGAAAAGGGCAACTAAAATGGTTAAGGGGCTGGAGCATCTCCCCTATGAGGAAAGGTTACAACAGATGGATTCTTTAGCTTGGAAAAAAAGAAGGGTTAGGGGAGAAATGATAGAGGTGTACACAATTATGCATAGTGTGGAGAAATTGGATAGTGAGACATTTTTCTCCCTCTCCCATAAAACTAGAATCAGGGGTCATCCCATGAAGCTGATTTGCGGGAGATTCAGGACAGATAAAAGGAAGGACTTCTTCACTCAGCACACAGTTAAACTATGGAATTCACAATCAGAAGATGTGGTGATGGCCACCAATTTGGATGGCTTTAAAGGGGGTTGGATAAATTCCTGGAAGAGAAGGGTAGCAATAGCTACTAGCTCCGATGGCTATGTGCTACCTCCAGTATCAGAGGAAGTAAGCCTGTATACACTAGTTGTTGGGGAACATGGGTGGTAGGGTGCTGTTGCACCATGCGCTGCTTGTGGGTCCCTGGTTAACAGCTGGTTGACCACTGTGTGAACAGTGCTGGACTAGATGGACCTATGGTCTGATCCAGCATGGCTCTTCTTATGTTCTTAAGTACTCTCCAGAAGCCATTCTTACAGTTAAAGGTCCTAGCCAGCACTAGCAGATAGCAAACGCTAGCTATTATTTTTCTTCCCTTGAGAATAAACCCTTTCCAAATTAATTTCTTGGAACCGATGGCTACAGCACTCTGCCAACTAAAGTCCCCTCTACAAGAGTTCGCTTTGATGCCCGATTCTCCTGTTTTGTGCATCTCCTGAGAATCGCGTTTATGCCTAATGCATACACATGAGAGCCGTTGAAGCGCAGGACGGGCTCTATGCAAGGCAATTTAAAAGTTGTTTACATGCGGAGAATCACATGCAAATGTTGCTGAAAGTAATGTGCTTTGTCCCGGAAAAACTGCCCAAACAGGTTCCCTCCCTTTATTCTCCCCGCCCACCAGAATCCCCCACCTTTGGTTACCTGGGTTACCTGCTGGTAATGACCTGGTTAACCTATTCGGCTACCTCTCTCCCCTCCCATTTCGCCCGAAGTTGTCCTCCCTCCCTGAACTGCTCAGGAGTAAATGGAAATGTGCCTCATAAGTTTCCCCCTCCAGCACCGATTGCCATTTCAAGTGAACTGCTCTGGAGTAAATGGGAATGTGCCTCGCACACACACACGCCAAAACAGACAGGGGGTGCTGCTTTGTTCCTTCCCCCTCCTCTTCCCAGCGAGCTCAACCGTTGTAAAACATACACACACACACACACACACACACACAGAGCTCATGTCAGGAACCCAGCAAGAAGCGAGGGGATGATATGTCTAAGTTGATCGCTAATTATGCGCACATCCACACATCCTTCCTAACCCCTTTGCTTCTCATGAAAGCACCTCCATCTGGCCCCGTGTCTCCATGTAAAAAATATTCCATCAGGGTACTTAAAAGAAACTTTATTTTCAGTTCACGTTGGGTCTCCTCTTCCTGGAGCTTCCATGCAGAGAGACGGAGAACAAGGAGGAAGTTGCCAGGAGGGGACAGGAAATAAAACGAAACAAAAAAGTGGGAGGTTTTCCCAGCGAAGGGGCAGTTCTATGCATGACATCATGACCACAGTCTGCCCACTCTGATCATGAATGCGCTTGAACAGCAATTGTTTACACAGACATAAGGCGCTCTTACTCCCATGGTAAATAAAACTCGCTATTTAACGCGAATCTGAAAATGCGCATAATAGGAGATAAAAAGCGCCTGTACTCCTCATTTGTGCTCCGCTCTTGTAGGGGAAAAATCGGTAATGCGCCTTGAAAGAGCTTTAAATCGCTCTTGTAGAGGCAGCCTAAGCTAAAGCCGTAATGATCAACACTGCTTGTCAGAGCATCAAATATCCCCCAGCACAGATGAGGCAAAGAGTGTTTAGAAAGCAAGCTCTGAAGTTAAGAAGCCTTTTCAGAGAGAGAACTCTTTGACTATCAATTCAGAGCTAGGATCTTTTCTAAATTGCTGACAAAGCAACCAACCACTGTGAATTTGGAAACAGTCTTCTAAAGTCACCCAGGAGTGCAAAAGAAATTATGTGGCTGCCTTCAGAAGTCTGGAGGCTTGGGAAAGGAAGAGAGACCTCCCTTGTAGGCAAGAAAGAAAAACAGGGTAGTGTCCATGTAGAAATAATCTGAAAAAATGTCTGAGCAGCAATCCAAGTGATAGTAATGCACAAGCAGTACAGAAGGCAAAGAGATGCATCCCAAAGATTCAGGCTAGTTTGAAACTATCACTTTTCAGGATGGGATGGACCTAAATAAGATCAAAAGATTCCAGTGCTAGGCTGAAAATCTAATCAGGCAGCCAAAGTTTTATGTAGGATGTAGAGCACTGCTGGGTAACCTGGAGGCCTCCAGATGTTGAACTGCAACCCCCATCATCCTTCACTACTGGCTATGCTGGGTAAGGCTAACTGGAGTTGCAGTCCATCAACATCTGGAGAGGGCCAAGTTGCCGACTCCTGATGTAGAGGGATAGGAAGGGCAAAAAAAATATGTTATATATAATTATAACTTTAATTGCTGCAATGATTTCAATGAAGATACTTGCAATGACAGCAAGATAATTTTTTGTGTGTGAACATCAGCAAAGGAGAGGTAGAAATGGGGGAAAAAAACCTAAGCAGGGACTTGTGGTTATACAGTACAATAGCTTTCAGGGGCCCTAGAATTTTTATTGTTTTTAAGGATATGCAGTCCTTAGTTGGTGACCATTTTCAATCTTTCCCCCTTCTTAGTCAGATTCAACAACTTGGTGTGACACAAAAAGCTGAGAACTGTTTGTCCTCCATTAAAAGGTGTAGAACAAAACTGAAGTACAGTCATTCCCACCAGTAAATTGAATGCTTACCCTGTCACCTCTAGCACCAGAGAATCCTGGAGGCCCGGGTACACCTGGAAGGCCTATGTCACCCTCAGCACCCTGTGGAAACAATCAAAGATGGCAGAAGCTTAGAGCCATTTCACGATTGAAGAAAGGTGATGGCTGAAAAGACAACCAGACTTCAAGAAGCACGTTACACCTTCCTTATGAAGAGTAATAAGTAGGGATGTGCACTGGATCGGACCCGATCCACGATCCGAGTCCGGTCCAGTGGGAAATCGGATAAATTATCCGATTTCCGATCCCGCAGCTGGATCGGCCGATCCAATCCGAACCGGTCCGAAAAAGCTCCGAACCGGTTCGGCGGATCGGCGGATCGGCGGGCGCCCACTGGCGCCCACCGCCGCTTCCATTGGCGGGCGCCAGCGGGCGCCCGCCGATGAAAGTGGACAGCGGGGGGGGGAGGAGGGGGGCACTTACCTTCTCGGCCCGGTGGCTCCCGTCCGGCGCCGGCGCCTACTACTACTAGCAGGCTCCGCGGCCTGCTCTAGGGTGGTGCGCCGGGTGATGTCATCACCCGGCGCGCTACTCTAGAGCAGGCCGCGGAGCCTGCTGGTAGTAGTAGGCGCCGGCGCCGGACGGGAGCCACCGGGCCGGGAAGGTAAGGAGGGGGTGCGTGGAGGGGAGGAGGGGGCGCGCGGAGGGGGGAGGGGGGAGGGGGGCCCTTACCTTTCCGGCCCGGCGGCTCCCGTCCGGCGCCGGCGCCTACTATTCCCAGCAGGCTCCGCGGCCTGCTCTAGGGTGGCGCGCCGGGTGATGTCATCACCCGGCGCGCTACTCTAGAGCAGGCCGCGGAGCCTGCTGGGAGTAGTAGGCGCCGGCGCCGGACGGGAGCCGCCGGGCCGGAAAGGTAAGGAGGGGGTGCGTGGAGGGGAGGAGGGGGCGCGCGGAGGGGGGAGGGGGGCCCTTACCTTTCCGGCCCGGCGGCTCCCGTCCGGCGCCGGCGCCTACTATTCCCAGCAGGCTCCGCGGCCTGCTCTAGGATGGCGCGCCGGGTGATGTCATCACCCGGCGCGCTACTCTAGAGCAGGCCGCGGAGCCTGCTGGAAGTAGTAGGCGCCGGCGCTGGACGGGAGCCGCCGGGCCGGAAAGGTAAGGAGGGGGTGCATGGAGGGGAGGAGGGGGCGCGCGGAGGGGGGAGGGGGGCCCTTACCTTTCCGGCCCGGCGGCTCCCGTCCGGCGCCGGCGCCTACTATTCCCAGCAGGCTCCGCGGCCTGCTCTAGGATGGCGCGCCGGGTGATGTCATCACCCGGCGCACTACTCTAGAGCAGGCCGCGGAGCCTGCTGGAAGTAGTAGGCGCCGGCGCCGGACGGGAGCCGCCGGGCCGGAAAGGTAAGGAGGGGGTGCGTGGAGGGGAGGAGGGGGCGCGCGGAGGGGGGAGGGGGGAGGAGGGGGCGCGCGGAGGGGGGAGGGGGGAGGGGGGCCCTTACCTGCCCGGCCCGGCGGCTCCCGTCCAGCGCCGGCGCCTACTACTACCAGCAGGCTCCGCGGCCTGCTCCAGGGTGGCGCGCCGGGTGATGTCATCACCCGGCGCGCTACTCGAGAGTAGGCCGCGGAGCCCGCTGGTAGTAGCCGCCGGCGCCGGACGTGCCGAGAAGGTAAGTGGCGGGGAAGGGGGCTTACCCCCCCCCCGGAGCCGTCCGCTTCTATCCGCTGGCGCCCGCGGGCGCCAGCGGATGGAAGCAGGCGGCCCCAGGGGGGGTAGGGAGCGCGGGGGAGGGGGTTTACCTGCCGGGGCCGTCCACAGCGGACGGCCCCGGGGGGGGGAGGGAGTTAGGCCCCCCCTTACCCACCCGCCGCCATTTTTTCCTCATAGACTTGCATTGCAATGCAAGTCTATGGGGAAAAAAATGGCGGCCGATCCAAAAATTTCCGATTTTTGGATCGGGATCGGACTCGATCCGGTCCGGGGGGCCTCCGATTTTGTCCGAACCGGTCCGGGACAAAATTGGAGGTCCCGATCCGGGTCCCGATCCGATCCGGGGGGTCCGTGCACACCCCTAGTAATAAGCAAGGCTGATTGTGTATCTTCCTTCTAAACTGTAGATTGCTGTTGCTGACAATTTGGTATAATCTACTGCAGTCAGAAAACAGCAGTTCCTCAGTTTTTAAACCATCTGCTAAAATGTTTGTGCTTTTATAGTGAGGGGAATGCTGTAATCTGTCAACCCTATGGTGTGAGCATTCCTTTCCAACAGGGAGCTCTTTCAGACCTTGAATATTGAGACTGCATTTCTAGCAGGAACCATGTAAATGAAGTTTGAATCGTTTCAAAGAAGCCATTCATGCTCAGTATTTATTAATGGCAGGTAGCTGCTAACATTTTTTTCAAGCATTCCTGCTTCTTGTAAATTAGTAACACAAGTAACAGCTAACATCACTATCTTAAGGCAATTCACAAAGAGGGACTTCTGCTTTTCTCCCGAATTGTAATGCATAAAAATTATGTGTTCCCAATAGAGTTCTATGGGCTTCAAATAATAAAATGTGGATTTTAGTAAAGTGACAAGCTGAGATGGGGAAAGCCAACAATGATCCTATTCAGGTTTCATTTTTAACTTCTCATACAAATGAAAAGGTTGCTACAGATCATGAGGGGAGCCATAAGCTCTTGGAAAAATAAACATATAAAATGGATAGAAGTAGACATTGGCCGCTTACCATTTTACCTGGTGGACCTGGAGAGCCTGCAGGACCTAGCTCACCTCTGCCGCCCTTTTAGGAAACAAGAAGGCATTGTTAAAGCAGAGATGCATTTCCTGAAAGTAAAATTAACCGCTATATGCTTTTTTATTAATATCTAATATTTTTTAAATATCAACTAATTCTAACAAACTAGCAAAACAAAGAGGGATGCATACAAAACTGCAGTGACTTGCTTTCTGAGAGCCCCTTTCCATGAGTATGTGAATTGAGGGGAATCTGTGAAGAGTTCTGCTACACTGTCTACAGTGGCTTGCTGTATAGATGGCTGCCATTGCATAGAGTTTCCATAACATCCTTTGGCATCCCTGGCAGCACCTAACTGGGGCATGGGAAATCTCCAAGTGGCAAGATTCATGGTGATCCACCTGGCAAGTTGTTCTACATGTTAGTTATCATGGGAAGCAACCACTGCACATTGGGTTGGATCCAGATTTAGTCATACTTAGAGTAGACCCACTGAAATCTATGGGACTAAAGTTATTCATAACTAATGTAAGCCCACTTGATTTCAATGGGTCTACTTTAAGTATGATTAAGTATGACACAACACATAGTTGAACCATGGAATTTGCTACCACAAGATGTTGTGATGGTCACCAATTTGGATAGCTTTAAAAGGGGATTAGGCAAATTCATGGAGGATAGAGCTATGAATGGCTACGAGTCCTAATGGCTATATGCTACGTCCAGTGTCAAAGGCAGTATGCCTATGTACACCAGATGCTGGAGAGTACAACTGAGAGGGTGGTATCATACTCATGTCCTACTTGTGGGCTTCCCACAGGCAGCTGTTGACCACTGTATGAACAGAATGTTGAACTAGGTGGACCTTTGGTTTGATCCAACATGGTTCTTCTTATGTTCTTCTTATTAAATTTGGATCCAACCCAAAGGCTATTCCATTTGGGATCCATAATATTTATGAGTTAAATAAATGACAGTTTGCTTTACTATTAATCTTTGAATGTTGTCTGGCCAAGAGACGGATTGTCAATTTCTTTCTTCTGTTTTAAAAGGACTTTGTGATTGTCAGCATTTCAAAGAATCACAGAACACTTTTGAGTACATAGCTTGCACACCCTAACCAGGAAACATTGCTAAGTTTGTTTCTAAGGCTTGTAAAACATTCTTTGCACGGAGACATTAATAGCAGCCTTCGGGAAATTTGAGGAAAATAAAAACCAGCATGCAGCATGTAACAAACCAATAATTTGTTTTTTAATATTGCATTGCATCACTTTTGAAGATAGTTTATTGGCTGATTATATGAGGGGCTATATAATCCAATGAGAAAGAAGCATGATAAGAACTGACTTGACATAAAACACAGAAGGTAAGTTTAATGCTAGCTTTTACTACATATTCTAGTAAAGAAACTGTAACACAACTGGACGTGGAACAATGAACAGAGAAAACATACGTATAAAGTAGGCTGACCATCTGAAAAGGGGGACAGGGCTCATGTAACTTTAACAGTTGTAGAGAAAAGGGAATTTCAGCCAGTGTCATTTGTATGCAATTAGTTCCTGGTGAAATTCCTTCTTCATCACAACAGTTAAAGGTGCAGTTGTGCACATCTAGGCACAACTGTAATGGTGGGGGCTACTAAATAATGTGCATGACTAAGTTACATGCAACTCGGGCTGGATTTTACTCAGAATCCACTTGAGCTTGCCACTTGCCACCGATGCAATCACCGATGACTGACTCATTGGTTCTTCAGATGTTAAAGTCTACATAGTTTCCCTACTGCAGAAAGAAGCAAGCTTTTTCTTCCCTATCCAGTGAGGATATGGATGCACATTTAGATGTGCAGCTGCATCACCAAGCACATCTAGGCACAACTGTAATGGTGGGAGCTACTAAATAATGTGCATGACTAAGTTACATGCAACTCGGGCTGGATTTTACTCAGAATCCACTTGAGCCTCAATCCACATGTGTTTTTGAGGTGGTGGTGAATTCAACATTATATTTCCATGGGGAGAGATATTTGTGTGAAATACCTCCCTATGAAAATTTTCAAAAATTGCCAGCTTTGTAAACACTGGGAGCTTTCTACATGGGTCACAATTCACACAAATGCCTCCTTACTATGTATTGAACTTACCATCACAAAATACCTAACCCCAGTTTTATGAATCTGAGATGAATTCAGAGAATGCGCCAGAATACATGTCTGGGATATCACATGTGCAGGAGAGCTTTCCTGCTGATTATGAGAAGGGAAAGGACCTTGAACATAGGTTTTAGGCCACTGGAGCTATGGGAGTAAAGATAGTGACTGGGTACACACACCATGCTAACCCACACCCAGTGGTTGAATGTGGGTTGTTGTTAAACCTTGGGTGTTTGTTGAACCATGGATTAGCATGTTGTCTGAACCCAGGACATTTTCACAGGGTGGTTTATCAACCATGTAGCATGGCTTGTTCCCCCCCCGAACAAGCCACGATAACCTATGGTCTGTTGTTGGGTTGTTCAAAATGGTTAGTACCCTGAGGAAAATGTCCTGGCTTCAGATGACACACTAACCCACAGTTCAATAAACAACCAATGGTTCAACAACATCCCACACTCAACCACTGAGTTGGGTTATGTTGTGTGAACAATCCCAATTTCTCCCCAGCTCTCCTCCCCTGACCCTTTTCAACTATGTATGTTTGCCTCCCTCTCTCTGGGCACAATTCAAGGTGTCTTTGTGTTTGTTGTTAGAGACTTCCATTAAGATCTTTAAAAATCATGAAAAACGCTTAATTCATCAGTGTAGTGTATTCAAACAGCACAAATACTTAAGGTGCAATCCTATCCATGTTTAGAAAGAAAAAAATGTCCTAATGCTGGGAGTTGTAGGACATTTTTCACTCTAAACATGCATAGGATTGCACCTTTTATCACTCTCAGCAGCTGCCCCGCAATAACAGCACACATTTCCTTTGGAGACGTGTCAACGTCCAAATTAAAGCATTGTTCATAAATATTCTAAAACCACTCCATTTTAAGAGATCAGGGATGTTGCTTCTTTAGGGAGGGGTAATACATCAGTGAGAAATGCAAGATTCAATCGTCTGCATCGTCATTAAAAAAAAAAAAAGTGTTAGCATCAGCAGGGAAACACCTCTGCTTCAGAGCTGCTGTCACTCAAGACCGGCAGAGCTAGACAACATGGGCCACGATGTCTAGCTTTGTACAGAGCATCCACTTAGAACACTCCATCTTCTAAGAAAGTGTATTATTACTGATCATGCCTGACACTTTGAAGTTTAAAAATGGATACTTTGGAGCAATTTAGCATGTGGGCAATTTTTAAAAGATTTAAACCACAAATGAAGTAAGATAATAATTTAGGGAAATTTCCATAATGTATGCGAAGCAAAGCTTACAGTCAACTGGAAAAAGAATTACGAAACATGTTTTTATTTACAGCATTATGAAATAAATTCCACTGTAGTGTTTTGACAAATGGGAACCTGTGATTTCCTCCATTTTTCTGTTGAAAATAGAAAGAGTTCAATGCAACAAATGTGTTGTTGTTGTTAGTAGTAGTAGTAGTAGTATATTCCTTAGCACAATTTTTTTAAGCGTTAATACATGTAACATAATCCTCTTTAATATAATTAAGAGTTTGAATTACTGGTGTTAATTAGCTAATAAGCAATAGGCAGCCTGATGCTATGGATGCCTGGAAAGGGCTGCTCTTACAAAAGTCCCCTCTACTGGTGCAAAGTTTCCAGCATCCTATTGTCTGTGATAGTTTGGTGTTTGCTGTATGAGCCCTTGAGTTACCATGATTTTCATTCACTGGTTTAGAGCTTAAGTTGCTTCTCCATTCATACGAAGAAGGGGTGATTATTGGCAACTCCCTCCTCCATCTACAGCCCCCTATATTGTATCCGATACCTTACTCAAAGGTCCCCCAACATCCAGAGGAAAAATTGGGGGGGAGGGCTGCAGATGGAAATGGAGGTGTGGAAGGTCCTTTCCATGAAAGTGAACTTTGTTCCATAAACGGAAGGGAAGTTAGGATCCAAACCATTGTCTTTTGTCTGCCCTCTACTCTTTCTGGTTCATGAACATGAAGATGTCATTGAGGAGACATAGCGTGTGGTCAGTATCTGTGTTTGGTACTCAAGTTTTTAAAATAACCTAACACTACTATTTTGCATCATAATGTCACACAAGTTTCAACGAGAGTGGATGCTTAGGGTCACCAGTCCTACATCCTGCCCTCACCAGACCACACCCTCTTCAAAGCCCACATCTGACTCATGCAAGACCTTGCAACATGGAAGTGCTCTTCCCAGTGCTTGGCTGAGTGGCTTTGCACACCACCCCTGTCACCTGTCAAGCCAGGGAATAGCCGCTCTCCCCAGAGTCTGCCAAGTGGCTTCATGTAGCACTCCATGAGGATGACTCTTACAATGTAAGAATTGCTAGTTCTGTTTATTAGCTTGTTGAAGAAATGTATTCTGATTATGACTGAAAACCTATGCCCCCTTACCTAGGAGTAAGAAACCTTATTAGACATAGTGTGATACTTCTGGGAGAACATGCATAAGATTGGGCTGCATGGCTACAATCCTATGCCAACATAGGGTGCAATCCTAGGCATGTTTAGACCGAAAGAAGTCCTACAACTCCCAGCATTCCCCAGCCAGTATGGCTGGCTGGGGAATGCTGGGAGTTGTAGGACTTTTTTCAGTTTAAAGATGCATAAAATTGCACCCTTAATTATTTGGGAGTTGCTCCCACTGAAATAATGACTTATTTCCAAGGAGACATGATTAAGACTGATTTGTAAATCCAGATATACGAGAACAATAATAGGTTCATCAGACGAGCATTTTATCACTCCTCTGATGAACCTTTAGACAACGATGCCCACCTCCCATGCACCTCCCGCTCCTTCCAATCATTTTTCCATTGCAAAATAGACCTTTTAATCCAACATAAAGCACACACACACACACACAACTGAATGTGCTGCAATCTCCTGCTGTGTGCAGAAAAAGCAGTGTGATAAAATCAGGCCCTGAATGGGCCATGTGGTCTTTGTTTACTTCCTCTTCCCCTCCCCCCAGGCTGAAAGAGGAAGTAATGAGAGACAAAAGCGGGGACAGAGATGTGACGGTAAGGAAACGCATTTTCCTCTCAGTGTAAAATGGAGTATAAAAAAATAATAGTAGTGCTTGCCCTACATTTTTCATGACAAGACAGAATTGTGGAATATTTTGCACTTTTGTCAATTTATACAAAACAAGAAGATCACCTGTTAGATATCTTGCTGGTCACTGGGAAAACAGATGGGGGGAACCCTGAAAGCTTAATCTAAATACACTATTCCCAGAATTTATAGTGGGAGTTGCTAATAATTAACTAAGCATGACAGCTCTGGTTTCTATGGAGTGCTGATTTTTATAAAGCTTTACCTGCATTTTATGGGATTAAAAACATAGTTTAGAAGATTAACTTGCATGATCCAGTTAGGAAACTGCTCAGTTTTTAATTAACCAGTGAACTGTCCAAAAACATACACACAGGCATCAGTAGAGAAAGAGGGATTTGGGGGAAAAGTCAATTATATCCAAATGAGTCCTGCTCAAAGCTACTAATGGTTGGTAATTGTTGTGAATAATTTACAGCATATCTGAAGAAATATGAAGCTATTGTGCCATTAGCTAGAGCTTAAGGAAGAAAAGAGGAAGCAAATAAATGTTTCCTTGATGGTATAAAATCTGTTCTACAAAATCCACTTCAGCATGGGTCACTCCACAAGGCACATGGGTTTTCAGATGGGAGGCAGGCAAATTCCACCCTCTAGCTCACCCCCATCTTTATTTGGACTGGTATAGCCTTCCCCAACCTGGAGCCCTCCAGGTATGTTGGACTACAACTCACATAATCTCCAGCCAGCATGGCTAATGGTTGGGGGTGTTGGGAATTGTAGTCTAAACCATCTGGAGAGCACCAGGTTGGGGTAATCTGGCCTAGAAGAATCCCCACTGCAGACCTGTATTAGGAGTCCTATCTGGGAGCAGCATATAACACTGTTTAATATATCGGTTATAATCTAACCTTTGCATGGAGCTTGAATGAGAAACCAAGGCTCAACAATGCATCCAGAAAGTGTTCTATTAGTACAACACTGGCATATTGGGTTGAAAATGTATGAGGCACAGGCTTCTAAGACAAGGAAATTATTAGAGTAACAGAATAAGTAAGAAGCACTGCATCAATGGTTCTCCTTCAAAGACTGTCTGCTCCCAACCGAACCTACCTGTATCTTAAGATCTTCTGGTGAGTCCCTTCTCTCCACTTACTAAGAACTGCTAAGTGGGGACTGGAGAATAGGCCTTTTCTGTAGTGACACTCGTGGTAGAATCCCCTCCTTACCTCTGTATGCCTAGTGCCTGAGCTCACGTTCTTTCAGAGCCAGGCAAAGACGTTTCTATTCACTGAGACTTTTAACTTGGTAGTTTAAGGTGCTTTATTGCTGTAGTTGTATGGCAATTTTATTGATGTTTCATCCAGTTTTATTGTTTTCTGTTGCTGGGTGCCTTACTTTAAATGTGGCACATTTTATTATGCATTGTCTAGAGAAGCGGAGAAAGGAAAGGCAGAGCAATCCTAAGTGGAGTGGGAAGTAAACAGACAGACCATCCACCACATTCAAAGCTCTGCCAGCTTATACTGGTCAAGGTGCAGGGGGGGGGGGGGTTGGTTGTTTTGTAAAACTATGAGCTTCTTTAAATGAGCGCTTTATAGCACGCTCATTACTGGCCAGTCACTGATGTTCGCAGGGCATTCTGATTACGCTGTTAGCCTCCTGTGCATCTCCTGCTCCTTTTTTCCATTCTAGCGCTAAAAATAAAACCTCAGAAAACCCGACTCTTCTGGGATAAATCAATATTTGTCGGGGCTTCCTGCCGTGTGCAGATAAAGCTGTGCTATAAAATGCCCACTAGAGGGAGTTGTCCCATTCAACTGCATTGAGGCTGTACAAGCCACATGGTCGCTGCTCTCCTCCTCGTGTAATTATAGCTTATTGTAGAAGCGGAAAAGATGCAGGAAGCAGAGCCATGGTAAGGGAACACAATTTTCCCCCATCCAAAGGAGCTCCATATCTGGCAGATCTTCCATTTTTAGAAACTCCCCTCCCCAAAGGGGGAGGTAACTATGCCAACTCCAGGCTGGTGTGGTTACCAGGCCCAATCCTCAGGCCCTTCAGAGGAGTGAGGGTGTCATGAGGCAGGCTGAAGAATCTTCCTCTGAGGAGGAAGAAGGGGCAGAAACTGCAGCTCCACCCCTTCCCCAGGACTTACCAGAGGAGGAGGAACAGCAGGCAGGGTCCTCAGAAGAGCCCCAGGAAAGCCACCCTCCCCCACCCCCTGTTTCTAATGAAGAAGACTCGGGGCCTGAAGGAGTTTGTCTGGTAACTCCCCAGCAAAGGCGGCAGCTCAAACGGGCGGAGAAAGCTAAGCCCACAAGGCGAAGTATGAGACTGAGAAAACAGAGCACAGCTGACGCAAGCCTTAAGTAAGATAATGAGGGAATTGCATGCAGCTGGGAGCAGGCTCAAACAGAGTATAAAGAGGGAGGCAGGCAGAAGCTAAGGTTCGTTGAGAACAACCGACGTTTTCGGCTCTTGACCTCCTCTGTGATCTTGGATCAGAATCTGTGGACTGGACACCCGGGCCCCCTCTACAAGGATGCGCTTTTGCGCCCGGTTGTGCGATTATGTGCATTATCGCAGACGCGCATTTACTCCTAATCCCTCTGCACGGGAGGCGGCGAGAGGCGGCGAAACGCATTAATAGATGTCCAAAAAGCGCTTTACAAGAAGTTAATGTGCATAATTGCTTGTTCACACGGGGAAAATGCGCTTTAACGGCCAGAGCAAAATAAAACTCGCGATTTAACGCGCATTCGAAAATGTGCATTATCGGGGAGATAACGCGCCTCTACGCCCGATTTGCGCTCCGTTCTTGTAGAGGTAAAATTTTTAATGAACTTTCAAAGTGCATTAAACCTCTCTTGTAGAGGCACCCCCGGCTGACTGTTGCTTTGGAGCTTGGAATTCGGAAACATGGTTTGACCTTCGGCTTAGACGACTGGACTGATGGAACTAATGGCATGACCCTGGCAATTTGTAATTGGATTCCCGAACCGTAAATAAATGTCTGTAAACAAGTAAGGCCTGGCATTTTTCCCGGACATTTGTAGATAAGGAAATTGGCTGGCTTTCTGGATTCTGTATAGTAAACACGTCAGAGGGGCTTTGAATCTAGGAGATCCAAGACTGCCCCAACCTTTTCCCAAGAATGCCCCACCTCCAGTGGAAATAATGCAGCATTAGGTCTAAACTCATGGAGATTTCCACAGGTGGGGTGCCATTCCACTAGCAAATAGGATGCCACAATAATCTATATGTCATGTTACCAAGTTATATCCTTCGAATGACAGTTGAAAGTATGTTTCCACATATACAGACATAATGGGGCAACATGTGTTTCATTAACCCTCTACTAAAAAGCTAGAAACACAGAAATATGTGGTGTAATCATAGGAAACGATGTACCTTTGAAGTATAGTTCTGTATCATCATTTCTGTATTTACTCATGTTTTTCGCAATCCCTTTAGCCCAAGCAACAATGAAAGGTTAGAGCCATTTAATCTCCTGGTCCCCCTATTTACTGCCAAATAGCCATCATTTTGCATTAGTCTGAACAGTCCTGCTACCCAGTGAGATGTGACAATGACATCACAGCGATGTACACAACTCACTTTGTACTGTTATTATGTCACAGTAGTACAGTTGTCAGTGGGAGTAGACAACAAGAGTTCCTAAGGACAATACACTGTGGTTCTCCCCTGGCTTCCTGAAGGTAGCAAAAAAGGGTGGTAGGTTGGATGAAGAATGCTGTAAATCGGACTTCCCCAACTTGGTGCCCTCCAGATGTTTTGAACTTCAACTCTCATCAGTCCCAGCCAGCAATAGTAAGGAATTCTGGATGTTGTAGTACAAAACATCTGGTGGGTTCCAGCATGAAGAAAGCAGACCTTCTTCCAACATTGACTAAGATTACAGAAAAGCTCCATGCATTCATTCTCTGCCATAAAGAATGTGTAACACTCAATGAGGTGCCTTTAGGACCCATGTTTAAAGTTTACTGAGGCATTATTTTGGGGGAACAGAAAGCCTTGGTCACCATTTTTGTTCTCTCTCTCCTTTACCATATCTTGTCTTATCCTTCCCAAAACCCCTGAGTGAAGAATGTTTTTGAAATGTCAGAGATGCCGGTAACAAGAAATTGAATTGTTTTATAAAAGCATCCAGTTCCCCCCTAATTAGATCCTAGTTTATCCTATCATCCAATAAGGGTGATCACCTACCTGGGTGTCTACAGGGTGTGGTAACGGCGTTGGAGGTAGCAGAATACTCAGATGGCTTCTCAATATCGATAGAGGTGTGAAAGTGCAGTCAGAGACACATAAACTACCTCAGGCAATAGCAGTGAAGATGGAATTCAGCCCAATCTCTCTCTCTCTCTTTGGCTGCCTCTACAAGAGGCATTTAAAGCTCTTTCAAGGCGCATTAAAATTTTTACCTCTACAAGAACGGAGCGCAAATTGGGCGTAGAGGCGCTTTAAACATCCGATTATGCGCATTATCGAATGCGCATTAAATAGCGAGTTTTATTTTGCTCCTGCCGTTAAAGTGCATTTTGACTATGTGAACAAGCGATTCTCCGCATTAACTACTTGTAAAGCGCATTTGAAACAACCGGTAAGGTCACCCATTGAGTGCTCAATTACCTCCTGCTACAAGCATTAACGTTAAAGCGCTTCAGCGAATATGCGCATAATCGGCTAACCAGGCGTCAAACGGAATCCATCTAGAGGGGGCCCCTCTCTCTCTCTCTCTCTCTCTCACACACACACACACACACACACACACACACCAAATCTGTGCAAGTGTGTGAAAAGGTCCCACTAGTGACCATGAAAACTCTGCTTGGTGTGGATGTACTTGTATGCTATTCATTGTACAAGGTTCTAGCTGCATATTTTGAGATTTGGTTGGGATGTTTTAATTCACTGCAGAGTTTTGGGGCTGAAGCCGTTTGTACTATCAATCAACAAGCACTGAAAACATGCAGGATTAATTCAGATTTGAAAGGAATTGCTATGGAAGTTAAGAGCCTACATAACAAGTAAGCAAAATGAATCACTTTTGTACAGACATTATTTCCTCCATTGTCGGCTTGAAAATCAGAGCCTAAATACCAACAACTGAGAGCAGAACAGGTGAACTTACTGGTGGGCCTCTGGGTCCGATTCGTCCTTGTACTCCATGTGGTCCTTGATCTCCCTGTTTGCAGGGTTAGAAGAACAGAACATGCTTGAAACCCGATTCTGCACAAAATGCAAACATTTCAGTAAAAATAAAAATAGGAAACTGGAGATAGAGATTATCTTACAGGTTTACCCGAATTTCCCATCAAGCCGGGTATCCCAGGAGGACCCCCATTACCCTGTTGGGAGAGAAAGGGGGTTAGCCAAATTAAAGCAGGTACCACTTTCATGCCATTTCAGTAGGGTTACATGAAAATGAACAAGCTAAAATACATTAAAAGGAATACACTACATGTTTCGATCTCTCTCTCTCTCTCTCTCTCTCTCTCTCACACACACACACACACACTATACTTCATTCCTCCCTCACCCCTTTTTTCATCTCTGACAACAAATTGAACACTCTTACCAAACACTGACCCATTTTCTACTCCCACTCCTAACATCTCCTTCATTTCCACTCACTAATTGCAATGCTAGCAAATTAATCCTCTGCTACTGTCTTTCCTGGACTGTTTTCCACTCCATCCACACGATAATAAGTCACATACTTCCTTTCCAATCCAGTCCTATGGTAAAATCCAGAAGCAGACCACACCTTTAAAAATTGCTATTATTTCTACACGTCCTTCTTTCTTCTTAGATAAACATGCCCCATTCTTTTCATTTTTCATTATATGTTATATATCCTATGACCCATGAGACATCCTCTGTATCTGTTTCTGAATTAATAAAAATACCTTATTCCAAACCTCTAAGTATGTTGCCTTTTACTTTTGTCATCCCTACAAGTCAGCATTAAATACAGTTTTCTCAAATAGTCATCCCCTTCCCACCACCATCCCTTTTCTTCCCCAGCCTACAAAGGAGAACTTCCTTTGCTTGATATCTCTGTTGGTCTCTTATCACTAAATCAGTAAGATTTGCAGCTCAAGACAGAGGTAAATTGGTGTCAGGGAGAGCACTGTGGCTCAAGAAGGGTTTTATACCACAACTGGAGTCATGATAACTTCTGATAGCTTCACTGCATTTGGCCGGTTCTGACATCAGTACCAAAAGAAAGCACAAAATCAGGTCCAGGTACTGTTTCTATTGATTGTATTTCTGAGATTATGGCAGCAATACCAATTGTTTGTACTAAGGGTGATCCCAGAAATAGTTTCCTTAATGGAACCAGGACAGTATTGTGGCTAGCATGTTGGATTCGGACATGGAGGTTTGGGTCCAAATCCCTGCTCAGTCATGGAGCTTCCTGGACTAATCTCTCTCTCTCTCTCTCTTTAACTTTCCTCACAGAGTTGTTGTGAGGATAAAATGGGATAAGCTCATGTAGGCTGTCCTAAACTCCTTGGAGAAAGAGTTGAATACAAAATCCACCTGAAACAGAGTAGAATATTTCCCATATTGCCTGGAACACTTTACCTTTGGCCCACCGACACCTTTTGCTCCAGGAGAGCCAGGTAAACCCTAAAGAAAAAAACCCAAAACACTTTTTAAATATTTTAAATGTTGTATAGACATTTGCACATATTTCTTTCTGCAAAGTTTTTACAGCTGTTTACACTGTAACAGTTTTCTGATACACTCCACATACTCATTAACAAAGCCTCACAACCCCAACTCACCAGCAATAAAAGAAAAATGAGTCTTTACCCCCAATAAAATAAGCAAAACCAAAACCAAAGGTTACATGGTATGTTAACATACTTGCCCTAATTTAGCTCTAGCCGCACATAATGTTGCCTGACTAGCACTGCCAAAGAGTGAATGGGGATGTGCATTCAGATGATATTCAACTGAAATAATGCTGAGTGGATAGATGACACCTGCATTTCCACATGCACAAGACGTCTACCCACACTACATTACTCTCAGTTTGATGTGCATCCATATTCCTGTGCTACAAATAGGACCTGCAACAAACTGCTGCAGTATCAAGTGCTGCTCCTGTTTAGGGCTCCAGCTAGGCAGCCATGCCTTTTTCCAGGATACTCCATTCCATTCCCCTCAGTTTTCATTCACATTTAAATGCTGCATTTTTCCTGTCTAAAAAAAAACTCACCAAAAGTGCTGCTTAGATTCAGAGTTGAAACTGGAGGGTCAAGGCATCATCTACAGAACCCATAAACAGCCTGAAAAGGGAATGATGAACGTGCAAAAAATGCCTCATGTAGAAAAGCCCTTAAAGATTCCACTCTCCAAGGTTTCCTTGGTCTCTCACTACCATGTACAAGCTCATATTCCTGTCATTACAGAAAATGTAGGCTCTCTCACTAAGCACCTGGCTTCAGCTTGTCCTGCAAATGTAATTAAGTTTCAATTTTTAATGCAGAAGGCACTTACTGGCAGTCCCTGAGCTCCTATATCACCCGGAGGGCCTGGTTTTCCTGGTTCACCCTGAAAAAAATGTTTGCATTAATCTAATGAAAATTGTTTTATAGAAACTCATTTTTTTCTGAATAGCAAAAGCTAGTATATTTTTTAGTAAATACGTAGCCATCTAATAAAGAACCCTGTAAAGGTTATGCTAGGTGATAGGTGGGTCACCATCCAGTGAGTACATATGCCACTGATAAGAAAGAAGGGGGCAGCATTAATATAAATGAGTCCAATATCTTTTGGCAGTGTGTGAAATGTGTCAGGCAAAACAAACAATATGAGCACCTGTACAAATATCTACAATTTCGCATTTTTGAACACCTGTAGAAAAGCCACTACAGCCCAGGGCTTACCAAAGGGAAGGCAGAGGCTCTAGAGATTATGACGATGATGATTGATTGATTGATTGATTGATTGATTGATTGATTTGCACTTAAGATAGTAGTTGGGACCTAAACAAGAGGCTCTAGCCAGCACAGACGCCCAGATGATGCTGAACTGCCACATGGGTGTCTGCGCCTTTCTTCATGAAGAAGGAAGGGGTAGGGGCAGAAGCAGATTGGCTCATTGACATGGATGGCTCATTGGGCAACAGCCGCCCATTAATGTCCTTTTGCACCTCGCTTAGTCCAAATCTCATTTCTTTGGTAAATTGCTAGCCAGTTAGGTAGCCAGTTAGGTATCTTGCACAGCACCTGTAGCAGTGTTGGATGCCGCTCACCATTGGCATTGATTCACCATTCCCTCCCCACATACCAACCCCCAAAGGATGAAGAGCGCTTGATTGATTGAGGTAAGAAAAATGGGGATTTCCCTATTAAGGGAAATTAATGTTTGTGTAGAATGAATTGATGGGAAATGAAGGGGGTGTTCATTGGGGGAATCTCTGTGGGACTCAAGTGGTTATTCAGCATTTGGCTGTTGCCGTAGAACATAGGAAGATCCCTGTTGGGTCAGACCAAAGTGCCATCAGGTTCAGCATTCATTTTTCAACAGGGTCAGTCAGATCCTTCCAGCAAGACCACAAAGAGGTCATGATTGCCCCCACCCCCGTTGTCTCATCCCAGAATCATCTCTTATTCAGCTTACTACCTCTAAAAAGGGCAATTCAATTCAGCTATCATTGTGATTGATCTAAGAACACCTATCTTCCAAGGACTTATCAAATTCTTTTGATGGTTTTTTAGCAGATAAGGCAGTCTATAATTGTTAATAATAAATAAAATAAATGGTGGCCATCATCACACCTTGTGATATGAGTTGCGCAAGGTAATTATGTGTTGTGAGATGCAGAAGCCATGTTTGCTGTATTCCTTTATGAGGCTGCTGGAATCCTCTCCTTTTGTCTCTGCAAACATGGGAAGCCCGGAGGTGGTGTTACAGAAAGAACCATTCAGAGCGCTGAGCAATTCAGAGGAAGTCCAACCACAAAACTGCAGCAAATATTGAGTCAATGGGCTGCTAATTATTGGAAGGGGAAATTATTTTGAGTGTGTGCTATCTGTCGCTCAGACCCTACCTCTACTCCCTACTCAGTTTGTGACTCTCACGTCTATCTTGTTCAGTATTGTTTCCAACAGTTTTGAGTCAAATGCTTCTAAGAAATGTACAGACATGGAGGTAATAATCACCCTCCATTGCTGCTCCAGCACCTGATATTCAGTGGTATATTTCTTCTGAACATGACGGTTTAAGCTATTTAGAAGAGCTGGCACGAGGGAGGAAGGAAGGAGCTATGGATGGGTGCAGCCAAGCAAAAGTGTGGTGGGAGCAACTTGACAAGGTGGGTGGGACTTGTAGCGCTCTCACATTTTGGAGACACCACTAATGCCTTTGAATATGGAGGCTCTGTTTAACTAATATGCCTAATAATGATTGATGGCTGCATTCTCTACAAATTCTTCTAATATACACTCATTCTTCATGGTTTCTTTTCCTTATCCACACAATATGTTAGTTTAGAAAAATATGAATTAAACAGCAACGGTAAATTAACTTTAAGTACCTTTTTTCCTGGCATGGCAGGGATCCCTTCACGGCCATTCACTCCAGGCAAGCCCTTGAGGAAGAAATAGCATCTTATGTAACACATTGGTATTATGTAAATCATGCTGCTTTCATAATGTCTTTTCCCTAGAAACATGATAGCAATATCAAATACTACTCATAATAATTATAATAATTGAACTATACATACACTTTCTCCTTTAGGCCCAGGAAGGCCAGTAATTCCTCTAACACCTTGAGGACCCTAATAAAATAATAGAGAAAGAAATTAAGTATGCCAGACATATTAATGGATGCATATCTGAAAAAAGCAAGGAAAATGCCTCTGCCCAAATAACTTAAGCCAGTATATCAGCATTAAATCAAGTTTTTCACATTTGATTTCAGTATGTTCTTTTCTGCAACATCCAGTACAGATAAGAATTTCAGGGGTGAGCAACTTGTGGCTCTTCCAGATTTTTTTAGACTACAGTTCCCATCATGCCTCACCACTGGCTATGCTGGTTAAGGCTAATGGAAGTTGTAGGCCAAAATATCTTGAGGGCCCCAAATCCCCCAACTCTGGATTAGGTAATTTAAGTTGAAATCCTCTACACAATGGGTGCGTTTGGAGGACACTTTAGTCCACAGAGTGTGAATAGTCCACTCCACGGACGGCTATTTGCATGTCACACTTGGGCAACATGGAAGTAGTGCTCCATGGGGTAGAGTATTCACACTCTGTGGAATAATCGTCTCTCCCCATCTCTTCGCCCTCCCCACTTAATGGCAGCGCTGACTGCCATTAAGTGGGCACTGTCATTCCATGGGGAGGGGCAGAGGCGGGAGGAGAGACACAGTGCACGGAGACACACCGTTGCCAGAATGACAGCGGAGGCAGCACATGGATTCCACCTCCTGTCAGGAGATGTGATACCTTTGCCGCCACTTCTTTCTCTAGCAATGGCCACGGTGCGTCTGTCACAGTTGCCATCGCCGGAGAAAGAAGCAACAACGGAGGCACTGCACCTCTTGATAGGTGGTAGAATCCATGCGCTGTTGCTCCAGAGGGTCCATTGCCTCCCGTCATTGGAGGCAATGCACCCGCTAATTCTCACTGCGGTGGCCGCACAGGGAGAGGCGATGTGGGTGATGAGGCATCCTTCACCAGTGGATGGATCTTATCCCCTGACATGTGAGGACACTGCTCCAGTCTCTTGCTTCTGCGGTGGCCACAGCATGTGTTTCTCCATGCGCAACCACCACAGAAGGAACAAGCTGTGCAGCGGTCTCCTCGCATGTCAGGGAACAATATCCATCAGCTGGTAAAGGATACGTCATCACCGAGCCATCTGATCCCTTGACAGGCATGACGTAACTTGGCACTGATGCGCCCTTCCATCAGGGCCATAGCAACAGGGAAGTGGGTGGCTACAGCAATGCTACAGAAGGCTCTGTCCTGCAGCTGTTACGAGCAAGACAGATCTTTGTGCATCCCCTCCCCATTTGCCAGAAGAGAAGGGGAATCCTTTGCAGTGGCAGGAGAGATGCTTGTGTGTCCGATTTGGGAATCGGCTCGAAGGAATGGAACGAGCTCCTTCCATCCCCTCGAGCCAATCTTCAGATGGATCACAGGGTGGGGGCAAGGGACACGCACATCCCTGGGAACATGTAGGACACCACAATCAGTGGCGCCTCACCCAGGGATGGTATGTGCCCATCCCGGGAATCGTGTGGGGAGCCTCCGATCACTCTGCCCCACCAAGGGACGTAATGATCGGCAACTGCCCAAGCACTTCCCTGGGGTCAGGATTATTTCCCATGCTGATAGAGGCACAATGGGCAAGAGCGGCAGGGATTTCTGCCGCTCTTGCCTTGCAACTCTGTAAACACGGGAAATAATCCACGGAGCCTGTCACATGACATGATAAGCAACAGTTGTGCAGAGAAACAACTATGCAAACCCTTGGTTATCGCCGTTGGTTATTTCTGGAAAATAACGAATTGTGGCTTGGTTTTCCCCTGACAGATAACACGCTAGTCAATGGGAGACTACTTAAGCAACAGTTGCTTAAATAGTCCACCGTTGACTAACGTGTTGTCCAAACTGACCCAATTACTTGGCCATAAGCCCCACTGAATGTAGTAGGATTTGCTTCCAAGTAAACATGCATATGATTGGGCTGCTAGTCTTGTGACATTAATAGTACATAATTACTTGCTCAATTATTTAAAAAATAAGAACTTACTCTTTCCCCTTTGGGACCTGCCTCTCCTAGTGAGCCCTGTTGTCCTTGATCACCCTGCAAAGAAATAAACACACTAATCAGCAAAACCCACATGCAATTCCTTATAGAAATTAAATAAAGATATGTGAGTGATTACTAAAGGCAAGGGAAATTCCCAAAGACTTATTGAAATTACATATTACGACATAAGCCTCAAAATAATGGCCAGGATGGCTGTTTCATAGATAATGGGGAATCAATGGGCTGGGATCCTAGCATTGCTCCCGCTAGCAGGAGTACATCTTGAGCAGAGTTTCAATCACAGGTTGCTTCCACCAGTGGAAGGGGAGAAACAATGTTTGTTGATTCTCCCTTCATCTACAGTCCTTTGAGCCTCCCAGAAAATTTGCTCCAGAGTGTTGGGAGATCCTCTGGAACAGTGTGAGGAAGCTGCAGGGGGAGGGGAGGATTGGCCAAAATGGCCTCCCCACCCTTTGGCTGGTGGGCTCTTCTGCTGTATCTCAGTCCCATCTGTGGATAGAAGAAGCCCTTCCATTTGTAGAAGGATCCAAGCTATTGTCATCCCCCATTCTTTGAGACTAGGGAAGCCTCACAAAAAGTCAGTCCTCAATCTACTGTCAATTGAAAAGTTTACAAATGCATACAGAGAAGCAAATTTAAATCCTCTCCAGGGAAGTTCCCCTGGCACCAAATCTATGTCCTTTTGGCATCAAGAGAAAATGTTTTTATTTGCCCAGGTATTTCAGCATGTTTTATAACTGCTTTTAGTTTTATGGTATATCTCTGCACAATTTTACTTATTTTATGGCTGCTATTTCTGCGCTTTTATCTTTGCTTTGTCTGCTGTTTTATTGTAATTTTATTATCAATGTTATGCTACCCTGGGAGTTTAAAACTGAAAGGCAGCCTAGAAATTATACAAACAAACAAACAAGGCTCTGAAACCCTATGCTTCCTTAGCTATCTGTCAACTGCTCCAGGGATTTTATTGCAGCTACGGTAAGGATGGCCTGGATCCAATGAGGCTCATCATATAAAATGCAACTGAAACCACAGCCCTAGTCATGAAATGAAATGGTCATGTTTAATTATTATATGTGCTCCAGGAGCAATTTTATCTTAAAATGACAGAATAATCAAACCACTTTATGCAAATATATACATACAACGTAAAAAAATCCCTTTGCAAGAGCAGCAACACTGTGTAGGAATACACATCTTACCAAGGTTAATGATGCCCAAAATTAAGACCAGTAGGGGATGTGGGACATGCTAATGTGTATGCCCTTGTGTTTCTCTGTGAGATACTGATCTGAGAGTGTTCCCTGATTGGATGGAGATACACCCGGAGTAGCAGCATGCAGAGATGCAACAGGCAGTCCTCTGAGGGTGGAAAATTCTGTTGCATCTCTTGATCAGGAATAACTAAATGATCCAACTGCTACAGTGAGAGCACAACATTAGAGCTCAACAGAGGTTTCCAGGAAAGAGGCAAAGCAAAAGTAAGTAACCACACAGAGATGCAGTAGGCAGCCTCATTTGTGGGTGCGCAGTTCTTTAGCCTCCCAGAGGTCTATAGATTGTTTGACCAACCATTTTTTCACAGCACCCTAGGGTGCCTGGGCACAGAGTCTTCGAACTACTAGAATAGAAACTTTTTTAAAAAACAAAATGAAAGCTAAAATGGGGACGCTTAAAATGGGAGTTCCAGGGCAGCTGGTCTTATGTGTTTCACTGTGAATCCTACTGTGAGGTTAACAGAAGTCTAAGGGATTTGCTGACAAACTTACAGGTGCCCCAGGAAGACCTCGAGGACCTGGCTCTCCATCAAGACCCCGACCACCCTATATTGAAAACAAACATACATATAGGATTATTAGGAAGTGCAATCTAAAACTCTGTGCATATTTATTAACTGCCACTGAAGCCAATAGGGAAGACAGCAGGTTTGCCCCTGACAGTGTTTGGTTGTGACACCTCAATCCTCTAACACTTTAGGAAGAGGCCTCATCCCAAGGCCCCCGGCTGGATGGGTGGGCCTGGCTGGCCACCGTTGGCCCATGGGAGAGAGGTTCCCAATCCTTGATCTAAGTATATTTCATTGTAAGCCACTGTAACTAATTCCCTATGCCCTGTACGTAACATATAAGTATGCTATTCTACAGAATAGCAGCCAATTGAACTAAAACATACTGTCCTTTGTAGAACTGTTGCAAGACTCTTTTACAGAGGAGTCAATTACAAGCAAAAAGAAACAGCAATGCTATCAAAGAAAATGTAAAGTAATCAAGAAGCTGTACCTTGGAGAAAGTTTATATGCATTTCAACTGATGTGGCAACATGAGTAAATGGTAAATGTAATGGTAAATAGCCATTCTGATGAGTCAAGAAAATAGGTGACTTGGCTATAACAACAGAGTTTCATTCTTGATCAATAAAAGACGCAGAGAGTTCAAGATGAGTCCAGTGAATCATAGCTTTGCAAATCAGAAGGGTAATTTTGAGTTTAGTTCTGACAATACAGAGGATGAGTGCACATGGCATAAAAAAAAGGGTTAACATCAATAAAGTAAGGAGAACATCAAACGGTAGCTTGCTCATGGCATGGTACATCCCTGGTGTTTAGACTTTAGACAACACAGGTGATAATTTCAAACACATTAAGATTCAGTGCTATAGAAATGATACAGAATATAGGCCCACAATAATTACATATCAATCTATACAATAGAGGTGAATAAGGCATAAGAAATAATAAACCACAGTAGTATTAGATTTTCTTGTATTTTTCTGTTCAGGACACAGCCAGACCTTTAATGTGTGAAAAGAGCCCACCAATCAATAAAGGAGGTGAAATGCTCAGAAAGCAGGTAATTCCCCCCTCCAACCAGGCTTTACTATTTTTAATCGCAATATAAGCCTGCAATCCTATTCATGTTTAGATAGAAAAAGGTCCTACAACTCCCTGCATTCCCCATGGCTGGCTTGAGAATGCTGGGACTTGTAGGATTTTTTTCTGTTTAAACATGCATAGGATTGCACCCTTTTAACTTTTTCTACCTGGTAGTCATTCTAGATTTCATTCTAAAAATCTCATTTCTAGATCCCTGATAATCTGTTGAAACCAATGGTTAAATCATTCTCTACAATGTCTTTCCCCCCCTGTCCATTGTTACATAGGAGTCCAAAACAGAGGAAAATCTGGACTCTATTTTTGCCATCACAGCCCAGAATTTCCCCAGATCTTTTTGAGCCACAGACAGATCACTCCATTGTTCTCTAAAATACTAGGTTTTCTTATAGGATATAATCGATGTATATGTCCTATGCAAATCTCAGAAGGATTAAGGCATCTCAAGTGCACTGCCTTTCCTATACAGTCTGATCAATTTCCCTAGTGCACTCTTTAGTTGTTAGCCAAAGTCTGATTGAAAATAAATTTCTTGAGGTTTGCTCAACACCATGCAAAATTATGTCTAGTACAATAATGGGCTACTCATAGACAACAGATAAGTAAGGCTTTATTGTAGCCAGTTTTGAAATTGACAAGTGAACAAGTAAGGATACAGCATGGGTTCTATGTAAACCATCAAGCTTGTGCTAAACGTTTTTATTGATAGATATGGCAGTGAACCAGATCTATTTACATACACAAGGAAACATGAGTGTCTCCTTGTTATTTGATTGGAATGTACTTGAACACAACCTAGTTTTCATATGCAAGATCATGATCATTCTATTATTCACATGCCACATGATCCAGCCAAAGTTAAGCACTTTTTAAGTTCTGTTGATTTATTTTGGAGAGTTAAGGATTTGTTAAAATACTACTGAATTTTAAACTCCTGAAACAAATGGCACTTAAAAGCGCTTAAACTCTGGCTGGGTCATACCCACAGTGATTTATTCAAAGATGAAACATAAGCAAGTCAAGAATGAGGAATGTTCTCTTCCCATCCAATCAATTTCAACCTCTAATTGACTCTTCGAACAAATTAGAGACTGAAATAAATTATGCCTATCAGACTCTGAGGTTAATTCAAAATACAAATGTGGGAGAAGTCAATAGGACACACGAAAAATACAGCACTGCGTCATCAAGATGAACTTGGATTCTGCATCTAAAAATGTGGCTCAGACAACCTATACTCTCCAAATGTAAACTCAGAAAGATCCATGTGCTCAAGAGAGTGGAAGCAGAAGAGGAATTCCTCATATGGATATTCAACTGTTCTGTGTTCCGTTCATAAAGATACAGTTTGGATCACAGACGAAAGTATTAATTATGAATTGTTCCACTGATATCAGTTCTTCCATGAAATAACTCACCTCATAACCAAACATCAGAGAATGTTTTAAAATGATAAACATACCATTGCTATTACTTACTTTATCACCCTGCGGTCCCATTATGCCAGTTATACCTCTTAACCCTGAAGGTCCCTAAAAGACAAATTTCACTGTAAGCACATAGTTTATGCATCGGATTTAGTGTGTGTGTGTGTGTGTGTGTGTGTGTGTGTGAGAGAGAGAGAGAGAGAGAGAGAGAGAGAGAGAGAGAGAGGTATGGTTTGGAGCTCATTCATCTCCATCCACCTGTCAGTCACTCTGTTCCTACCATGAATGTCATCCTTGACCCTTTTTGGCCCCTCTTCCTGGGGTGGGGGCAGGGAAAAATATATGAGATTTCTATCAGTCCACTTGGTTGTCTCCGTGCTGGCCCCTAAATCTCCAATGCTCCTACTGCTTTAAAGTTATATCTTTGAAAGGGTTTTTCAAAAGACAGGATGTGACAAAAACACAATGCTTGGGTTAACTGTATGATATGAGTGAATGAAAGGTGGGGAGGGTGTGTGTGTGTGTGTGTGTGTGTGTGAAGAGACTGACAGCTTCTCTACATGAGAGATTTATTGGATGCTCATGATTGGCCACTCATGGAAGTTTGCGGGTTCTTTACATTATGCTGTCAACCTCCAGGATGTCTCCCACACCTTCCCCCAGTAATCGTGCTTTAAAAAAGATCAGAGATAATGCACTATTTGAAATTATCACGAGATATCACTGGCCACTGAATTGCACTGTTTCATTTAACTTTATGAAGCATTGCCAAGAGGGGAAGTTTTCAATTACAAATTACGTGGTCATCGCTGGTAGCCGTCTAAAGGAGCTGTAGTCAATGCGGAAATACCCCAGAAGAAGAAAACATGGCAAGGGTGCAGGATTTTCCTTACTATAGAGATGCTCTGAGTTTATATAAGGGGAGAGCAGACAGTTAATTGGGAGATAGGGCCTTAGGGATTGATGAAGCTACATCTAGGTAGTGGGAATTAGAAGGGGTAGAGTAGGCAGGGTAAGACCAAGAATTGAGTGATTAATCATGAAGACCTCTTGTGTTGTTCATCTTTCTGCACTACTAATAGTGTACATATTTTCTGGGTACTTCTGTATGGGTAAAGGGAACCAACTGGTACACTGGGTGTCTCTCTTTTACCTAGAGAATATGGGGGCTGAAGCTTGTGGATCAGTGAGGACAACTGACCCAAAGCGGAGGCAGATGGACCAGAGAGCAGGGTCACACAGGGTCGAGGTCTAAAATCATCAACAGCAAGGCTAGACTGTCACCTGTCTTGCCAAAACTTATTTTAAAATTCCAGAAGGAAAATTTAGCAAAAGTTAACTGTGATTAAGTCCTACTGAAAGCAATAGGATTTAACTTGGTTGCAAATGCTCACGTTGCTTTAAGTGGGATGTTACTCATGAGCAATTACAGCTGGATCAGGGTCTTTTTGAAATGGATGGATGGATACAGGTATAACTTTAACTCTGACAAATGTATATATTCACTACAAATAATAAATGGAAAGCAACTAAAAAGTTAATTAAAAGGAAATACTTTACTGGAGGGCCTTGAGTTCCGATTTCACCTAGTCCTCCTTGTTCACCTTCCTCTCCCTAAATAAGCATAAAGCACAATAAATTAGTTCATAAAACAATCTAAGCCTTTTAGAATTAATAGGCTTTATTTATTGGTGTATAGATACATATCACCCTGTGTATATTTGCCACACATTACAGTATACATGCAGTATACATGAACTTCTCTCTTACAGAAGTGATATCCATGCAGGAACAGTCATGCTATTTTTAGATGTTTTTATTTAATTTCTGTGTAATACAATATTAAAAACAACAAGAAGTACAGTAAACAATACACACAAAGAACATGTTGTCTCTTTGTTCTGTTTTGTCTATGTTGCTCTGGCTCTCAACACACTTGTCAGTATCTTCTGTCCATATCAAACCTACTTTTACTCTATAGGATTGCTTCACAATGATTTGTAGGGTACTAGGGGTTTGTGGTCGGTTACACCTTTGTTAACAAAAGTGATCAATGGAAGCCATATATACTCGGCTGTGATGGCTTCATCTCACAGAGAATGCAATTTTCCAGATCTTAGAGATCCAAGCCTTGTATTGAGAAGTTAGGGCATTGGGCAGCTATTCACATAAATAAAATTAGCTTTCTGTGTGGTAGGAACCCTTGCACATTGTCAGGTATGGAGAGAAGTGTAAGCAGTGGGTCAGAGGTTACTACTATACATGAGACTATGTCTGGTATAATTTCAAAAAACCCTGTCCAAAGGGTTTGGATTTAAGGCATGACGAAAGTAAATATTCCTCCATCAAGCATCGCCCTTCCAAATAATTTTAACCTAGAAATATTCTGTTTCCTCTTACCTTATGGCCTTGTTTTCCCGGTTCACCAGACTCTCCTGATACTCCCTTGTGACCCTAAAATGTAACAGCAAAATCCAGAGCATACGTTTTTTAAGTGCATCATCATTTTACATTTTGGTGCAGATCAAGCAAGGGACAAATGCTGTGAATACACACTTATAGCTTTGAAGAGGCTGTGAAAAACACATGCTTACAATTTTGAGTTATAGGGTTGTACCCAATGTTAGTCTTACTTTGAATAGACTCATGGACATGAATGAGACTTAAGTTAGGCTAACACTGGATAGAAGCAGTGCTGGTTCCAGATTTCTAAGCAGCCTTGGCCAAGGCACACTCAACGGGGGGGCCTCCCTCAGGGAGACTTCGTTCTCTCTGTCATTGTCACAAGCTGCTCTGGCTCCTCCCCCTCTTTCTCATCATTGCTACAGCTTGCTTGCTTGTCAGGAAGAGAGCCAATGAGCAAGTGAGCAAGTGGGCAGGGGCATCTGCTTCTGCTCCTCCATCTCACCACCTCCGTTGTCTGGTCCAGAGTGAGAGGCAGGTGAACAAGCAGCTTGCAATGGTGAAGAGAAGGAGCCGGTCCTGGGGGGTTTTGTCACTGGGGCCCTGCTGGTGTGTGATCCTCAGCTGGTGCCCGACAAAGCCTACCCTTGACAATGACCCTGAATATATCCCATAATTCCCCTTCTGGTTTTTCTTTGCTAACTGGGCAAAGAACAATTATTAATGTTGTTCTTTCTTTCTTTCTTTCTTTCTTTCTTTCTTTCCATAGCACTATCAGTAAGCATGGCACTTCACAGAGGACATGAGGACAAGTCCTTGCCCTAAGAACTTACGATCTCAAATTCAACAAAGGGACACATGGTTTATTAGTTCATAAGAAAAAACACATTACATTAAAACCTCCAGCCCAGTATAGTCACAGAAGAACCTTTTCAAAACTTCAGTACTTTTCCCCTCTGCTATAAGGGAAAAGTGGTGTTTCTTTTACCCTTCCCTCAGGTGTTTAAGTGGAGGTGCTTAGCCTGAGAGGGGTGTGCTCGTCTAGGCCTAGTGTTTGAGGCTGTGGCGGCACAGAGAACAACAGAGGAGAGGAGGGGAAGCAGAAGTGAACAGGGAAGGAATATGCCATTGTTTCAATTACATATACTTAGACTTAGTTACAGAACTACAAAGAACCAGTGAGATTACCTAACAGCAGCAAATAGAACCCATTTCTCAAGCTTCTTGAAAGTTTAGCAGCCAATGTGTCAGTTGTTCTGCAGCTTCCTTATACTAATTTAACTTGAGGAAGTGTCTGAAGTCATTAAACTCTTTATGAACAGATGTAACAAAACACAGCTTGGCAAAGCCTTTTTTTTTAATGCCTTTGGACCTTTAAGGCACTTTCCCAACACTCTACTACATGAGCCACAAGATTCTCTGATAGCCACTTTTCAGCCTGATATCACAGAAGGAAGGGAAAAATAGCACTTAAAGAGAATCTTTTGGGGGTTTCACAAGCCACAAAAAGATGGATTCACAGAGACCTTCAAGCCATAGAGCTTCAATTGTGTTGTAAGATCTGGTAATCATTTCAATATTTTTCCTACTACGAGGCCATTTCTGGGATTCATGTTCTAACAATGTGGTGGATTACCAAGTACCACTCCTGAGCTCCATCCTCATGCCATTTGATATCCAGTCATACCTACAACATATTTAAACACACTGATTCTCTTACCTTCATGCCCATTAGCCCAGCATGCCCTGGTCGGCCAGGTTGGCAAGCATTGGGACACTGAAAGAAAAGCCACCAGCTAAGTTAAATCAGGATTGAACCTTTTAAAAGGAAAGATTTTATCTTTGTCTTCAAAAGGGAAGGTAGATATCTCACCAGTGGATCTCCATCACGAAGCCCAACTGTTCCCTGGAGAAGATTAACAACAGTTTTAAACAGGAGTCGCATAACAGCAAAACTATCACAATACAGAATCAACTCAGTTTCCTGCAATCCCCAATTTTCTATTTTCACCAATCCACATTGTTTCCCTTGCCCCAGGAAGGCATCAGTATTTTCTGTTGAAGATGGGCAGAGAAGTAAGACCGAAGTACTGTCTGCTTGGACTTCATTGACCTGGTTCGCACAACACAATAAACGTTGTCACCCTGGAGTGTTTCAGGATAGCTTGTCATGACATCCGAACCCAGAGCAGTTTTTACATCATCGGTTGTTTTTCACGAACAAGCTACCCTGAAAACCTATGGCTTGTTGTTGAGCTGTTCAGGGTGGCTTAGCATGACATCTTAACACTGCACAACGACTTGATCATGGGTTGTCGGGCACAGCTAGAGACCCTGCTGCTCCTTGCAATCCCTCTCTCTATCTCATATAGATATGCTCACACACACTCAATTTCTTTTTTCACATGCAATAATGCTTATGTCAAATGCACTGCATTTAAATGAGGACAGGTTGTGTGTGTTTCTTTCCTATACTGAAGTGCCACTCTGCAGGGATGCACTTGGAATGTAATCTTGTAAAAGAGCTCAGCCTATCTTTTTTATCATTGCCATGAATATTGCCAAGCATGAGATCAACTTTTCTTAATAAGCCTGGGATTCCTATGGATTTCATATCCTATTGAGATTCCAAGCAGACCTGCAAATCCACCCCAAGTAACCTTTACATGGTTGGAGAACGAATCAGCACCTGATGGAGGGTAGAGTGCACGTTGAGGGAGTTGGGATCTTTCCTCAAATGAAATAAGGATGCACCTCAGGAATTCTTTGAAATGGCTCACACAACTCTGTTCATGCTGGGCCATACCAGAAACAGGGCAAGATCCCAGACTTCCCTGCTGCTGCCAGAATAAATGACACTTAATGTGAAAATGGGTATCTTGTACATCTGCCTATTTATTATTCACAAAGCATGAAAATTCAGTACAGTATCAAGTCAACTGGTACTACCTGAGGAAATGCCACAGCCAAATACATCTAGAACATTGCACAAATTAATGTTACTTCTAAACCACAGAAACATCCCATCACACATGAAGGCACTTTGAAATAGTTGGAGGAACAGAACAAATGTTGACCCATTTCTTATCCTAATTAATGAAACATTAATCTTGCAAACCTACCCTGGGGCCTGGAGGTCCTGGTACTCCCGGAGAGCCTCTCTTCCCAGGGTCACCCTAAACAGTTTAGAGGTGTCATTATTGCATGTTAAAGTGCTATAAAATAGTCATATGTTCAGGTCTCTTATAAGCAAGGCTGAAGCAACTAAGGAGGAGAACAATAACTTTAGGGTGACTGTATGAAAAGGAGGACAGGGCTCCTGTATCATTAACTGTTGTATTGAAGAGGGAATTTCAGTAGGTGCCATTTGTATGCATGCAGCACCTGGTGAAATTCCCTCTTCATCAATAATTAAAGCTGCAGGAGCCCTGCCTAGCGTGACCACATACAAAAGAGGGCAGGGCTCTTGCAGCTTTAATTGCTGTGTTGAGGAAGGAATTTCACCAGGTCCTGCATGCATACAAATGACACCTGCTGAAATTCCCTCTTCAATACAACTGTTAAAAATACAGGAGCCCTGTCCTCCTTTTCCTAAGGTCACCCTACAATAACACTGTAGTTAAGTTCAAAGTTCAAGAAAATTCTGGTTGTGCAGAATAAAGAGGGGAGCTGCAAATGATAGGACAAGAGAGGTGATAGTAATCCCTATCTCTTGTTTCTTTTATCTCTTTCATAATAAAAACAACGACCTTAAAGTACTCTATTGTTAAAGTGCTTAGATGCAATATCAGCTATCAAAGAAAAAAATACCTTAAACATGTGAAGATTTGTGTATGGGGTATTAGAATTCTCACACACTATAAAGTCCCCTGTTACACATACATAGAGATGATCACTTGCAATGCAATCATGTCATTAGATCCCCACTTGGGAATCCATTTGTGTGATCAGCTCCATTACAAAATGGATAATTTTAACCAGGTTAATCCTCTCTTAGTTCTATGGGAAAGTTGTATTGGCATGTAGGGTGACCAGATAAAATCCAGGTCAGGGCTCATGTAACTTTAACAGTTGTAGAGAAAAGGGAATTTCAGCCAGTGTCATTTGTATGCAATTAGTTCCTGGTGAAATTCCCTTTTCATCACCACAGTTAAAGTTGCAGGGGCCCTGCCTTCTTTTGTATATGGTCACTCTAGTATAGTGCATGCACCTTTAACTGTTGTGATGAAGAGGGAATAGCACCAGGAACTAATTGCATACAAATGGCACTGGCTGAAATTCTCTTTTCTCTACAACTGTTAAAGTTACATGAGCCGTGACCTGGATTTTATCTGGTCAGCGTATTGGCATGCTGAGACCCTTCTCAATCACATGAGGGAACCACTCACACAAGCAATTTACCATGTGGAGTTTACTCCACATAGTTGTGTTGCAAGCCATCATCCATGTAAGTGATTGGATAATGAAAAAGTCATAATTTGACCAATCTTAAATGAGTCTCCATACAAGCCTTCTTCTCTCTGCTATGGTAAGTTGTTGAAACAGGAATGAGGATAATTTCAAAAAATGACTTCCTACATGAAAGCTGGAGAAGCACAACTTTTACATGAGGAATGTACCAACGCATGAGGACCAGGGGATCAGAAGGGATCCCCAACTCTGCCAACTCTGCAGCACGGACAGGTTTCTCTGGCAGGTGGCAGGGCTTTTGCAGAACCCAAGGCCCTCCACCTCAGCGCCCAACACAAAGCTGAGTCAAGTGCTGACTCAGTCCCATTCAAAAGTGCTGCTTCCTGTTGCTGTAGCCAGCCACTCATTTCCCCACTGACATCTTTCCTTGGCAGGCAGCGCTTCTAAATGGGAGCCAAGCCAGCCAAACATGATAATCCTTCTATTCATTCATCTTAAGATCCTAGACTTTGAAAAAAGAACTCCAATAGTATATACAGCAGCCGATCACAGACATCAACACGCCAAATGATTCTATACAATATAGCCACAGCTAGGGTAACTTGCCATGGGGAAACCATAATTGGCAGCACCCACATGACTCTAATGACTCATTTCTTCGTAAGAAAAAGATCATGGACATTTAGCCAGCAGGCAAATATAATATAGACCAGTGATTTATAGGAGTATGCAGTGAAGTACTCACAGGTGGTCCAACTCTGCCCACTTCTCCAGGAAGTCCTGTTATACCAGGAGGGCCCTGCATTAGAAAAGATATTGAGTGTCATCACACGGGGGAAATTGCGTTTCCTTGCTGTCGCCTCTCCACTCATGCGTTTGTCCCTCATTACTTCCTCTTTTGAAAGAGGAAGTAATCAACTTGCACAGGGCCCATTCAGTGGTCCGTTTTGATCGCGCTGCTTCTCCTGCACAGAGCAGGAGATAGTGGCAACTTCTGTCTTTAAAAATAAGTCGGACTTACTGGGGTGTTTTTTTGTGGCATGAAGAAGGCTAGAAGGGGCGGGAGGCCTTTCCTCCCCTCTCACCACCCATAGGACTGCCCCCTTTTTTACATCTGCGAGGCCATCTGAAACCGCTTTTGAGATCCTGGAAAGCAGGCGCTGCAGCTCTTTCCATGCAGCAGGGAGGAGCTAGGGGGAGGGAGGGATACATCTAAAAGTCCCCCTCCCAAAGTCGTAGCAGTGTCTAGAGCTTCAGAAGGGGATCTGAAAAATCCTGTGGACTCTGGGACCATAGGATTGTGCCCTAAGTCATTTCACTGATATACTTTGATCCCTTGTGCAATTTAGTTGATTAAATTCTACTTACAGGAGATCCAGGAATCCCTTTTCCCTGAAGGAAAAAAAAGAGTTTAGTACATTTCTGTTTTTCTGTATACTCAGACTTTATTTCTTGCCAACAATAGGAGCATTTAGAATGGAAAAAGAAACTTCAAGATGACTTTTTTAAAAAAAAAAACTGTAGAATAATAAAGTATTATTTTCAGCTCTCAGGGTATTTGAGATAGCCTGCTATTTCAAGCCGGTTTAACCGATTATCTCTGAGGTAGGTGCTGTATGTTATGAAGCAATCATTATTTAGAGAAGCTTTTATTAGCAGAACAGCACAAGCAATTTTCTTTAAAGATTCATCTAGCCTTCAAAGTACAACTTAACACTTTGAAGTGCAACTTGCAATGCCATTGCCACAATGGTCCTAGAAACACAAGTGTGTGCATGTTTTCAAGGGGAGACACAAAGAGGAAGGAGTTCACATTGAGGGATATATAGCTTCAAAAAGATGAGAAAGGGAAACTATGAACCTCTAGGCTGAAAGCAGGGAGGGAGGCCTGGGCAAGGGCCTTTGGGTGCCCCTCCGTGCCACCCTGGTGAGCCCCCCAAAATTTACCAAGGGATTGAAGGTTAAGCGACGGGGGGAAGCAGGTAGTGGCAGGGATGGGCAGTGGCATTGAAAGCCATGCAACTTTAGCCACTCAACACTCCCTTACCTGGCACTGTGACAGGAAGTGTCAGGTGAGGTAGCTACAGCTGCCATCTTCATTATCCCCAATGCTTCTGGGCCCTGCCCCTGACATAGGGTGTGTTAGGATGATCGCAGTGGGGAAAGAAACCATCTTGGCTGCTCCCCCTGCCCATACAAAATCACCAAAGAGTTAAGATTTTCAAAATTTAAAGGTCATTTCATTCAGATATATTAAAACATTTAAGCAGAGCAATTGAATTTACAGAATGATAAAAAAGCTGAGTAAATACTCCTTCAACACTTATTAATACAATTAGCTCTGTATAGTTGAAATAGAAGATAGGCCAAACGCGTTTCTATTTCAACCATACGCGTTTCTATTTCAACCATACAGAGCTAATTGTATTAATAAGTGTTGAAGGAGTATTTACTCAGCTTTTTTTATCATTCTGTAAATTCAATTGCTCTGCTTAAATGCTTTAATATATCTGAATGACCTTTAATTTTTGAAAACCTTAACTCTTTGGTGATTTTGTATTGGCTTTTTTGGTTAAGGAAAGCACTTTTTGTCGTTTGTTCCCACTGCCCCCCAAACATGCTGCATGCACAACCACCATTTGCATTATTAACTGCATTGCAGTGCGGGTTGGCATGTCATCCGAACCCTGGTGTGCGACGCAACAGGGAGGGGGGCTTCATATATACCCTGTAACATATACTGTAATTCTTGAGTTGTAGCGTAGGTATGAAGCCCCCTCACCACGCCGCCATTTCCAGAGTAGCATCCAATGCAAGTAAAGACAACCCAACTGGATGTGCTCTGTTACATGGCAGTTCTGATATCACTGTAACAGATTCATGCCATATATTGGATATGTAGACTTGTGTCAACACAGGGGGAGTCAAGCCTCACTTCATCACACATGTGCTGTTCTTTTCCACCATGTTCTGCTTTGTAATAGCTTTGCTCACCATGCAACAGTTCCTAACGGCAATTGTTCCCATCATAATGATGATGATGCATCATGTTGTCTCAAGTGTCGGCTTGAACTTCCGACACCATACAATGGGGGTGAGATGCTGTGCTTCAAGAGCCTCAGAGTTATATTCATGCCCAATGTTTGTTTGCTTTTAACTGATACGCTAAGTAACACAGTTATGAAACTCAAGGTGACTTTCTTCTATTCAGTCTGCTTAAATTGCAGCTATTGCAAGTTATTCTGAGCAATCATTCACCACATGCTCTGCTAAATCACTCCACTGGGAAACCAGCATCTGTGAAAACCTTCTCATCAGCCATCTTAGCGTTGCCTTCTATCAAACTACAGTAATTTGCTTTCATTATGGATAACGAACATTGTAAGTAAGTACTACTGCTCTTAACGCTTATTTCCCAGGAACAGCATGGCTTCCTATTTATCTCAACATTCACATATCCTTTCATTATATATATATATATATATATATATATATACACAAACAAACAAACAAAGGCCCAGAAGGAATGTTGTAATACCATCTGGGACTATTCTGAGCAAGGAAACTAAGCTTCTCTGCTAGTATCTGAGCTTTTGGCTTCTGTTGAAAAAAATATTCCTTATTCTCATGTAATATTTTATTGTACTAATACTTTCTGGTAAGTCACTTTGAAAGTGATATGATGATGATGATGATGATGATGATGGTGATGATGATAATGATGGAACAGTGACAACAGAACAACAACAACAGAGATAAGCCATACAAAGTCACAAGGTTTGGGACTCTATGTGGTATTTGAGGGCCAAACAAGAGGTGATGTTAAATGCATTATTGCACCTTTTCTCTTATGCAAATAGCTGCTGTGGGGGGATCATAAGCAAGATCAGGACTGCATCAGATGGGAAGAAGGAGTTTAACTCTCACACCTGCCATGATCCAAAAAAAAATCATACGCACTCTGCTAGTTGCATTGGGAAAAAAGATCCTATGGGTCCAAACAATGAACACACAGGAAGGCCCTTTCATTGGAGGCTGCTAAGCTTTGTTAGCTTTTCTCCTGCACATCTTTCAGATGCAATATAAGATCTGTCTGTTTACACAAGAATTCATCTTCTGGAAATGGGTCTTACACGTATTTTAAACTAGTGCTTGTTCTAATTTGGGTTTGAAAATGTTATCCACACCCATGACTAGGCTGAGCTATGAAGTGAAAGGGAAGAAAAAGACTGTAAAGGGTAAGATTTTCACCTCTCCAGCAACCCCCCCCCCCTTCAATTTCTGGCACCTAAAACTGTTATATTATTATTATTCCTCACTATAACCCTGTGAGATAGGTTGGGCTGAGAGATAGTGAATGTCCAACATCTCCAAGTAAACTACATGGCTAGGTAGGGATTTGAACCTGCATCTCCCCACTTGACACCCTAACTACTAGACCACATTAACTCTCAGTGGGGCTGTTCCTTGCCACTATTCAAACTGTACATGGTAGTTATAAGGAATACAGAGGCAGAAATCGAAAGAGCTCTGTGTGTGAGAGGGAAGTGCTTATGCACACAGGCGAAGAGATTACCAATTTTCCTTTCAAGTGTAGCCCCCTTCAGGCTGAACTGAATCCCCCTCTGGAGGGTTTCCCTGACCTTCAGGAACAGCTTTGTGGTGAGTGTCAAGGGCTAGAGCAGAGCTAGGGCAGAAAAATGTGTAGAACTTCATTCGTGGCCCTTTGGATCCTTTTCAGAAAGTCTTCAATAACATCAGTATAAGCCACCACTTTTTACCGTTAAAGAGACTTGATTTTAAAGGCCAGTTTTTACTGTTGAGTTATAAAGGCTAAGAAGTCTGTGAGAAATGAAATGTGTTCCCTACTGATTTCAAGATAGAAGTCCTACCTTTTCCTGCTCTGCTGTTATTTCAGACTGACTGGAAACTCCCTCAGGGATTTATGAAAGAAGAAGTTTTTTCCCTGACTTTTTTTTAATAGTTGTAGCAAAAAGTAATTTATAGTATCGATTTTAAAATAAATACCATATAAAAATCTATCACTTACAGGAAGTCCACGGCCTCCAGGCAGCCCAGGTTCACCCTGCAAAAAATACATTTTATATTATTTTGAAGAACCAAAACGTTGCAGTGAGCAATAGAACCTTTCCTTGTTGGGGGTGAGGAGAGAACATAGGGCTAAGATTTATGTCAGCTTTAGATTCTCTAATAACAAAACCCCAAATTAACATCTAGCAAGTAACTTGGAGACTTATGATCGTGTAGAAGAGCTTTGAGGTCATGAAATTGAAAGAGTTTCATTGGTTGCCATTTTTTGCAGAAAGGTGAGATATAAAATTAATTAATTAGTTAAAAATAAGAAGAACTAATAACGGGAGGAGAAATTCGTCTTACCTTTTGTCCTTTTGGACCAGCTGGGCCCAGTGATCCATCAGGGCCTGTCAATCCCTTTTGAAACAAGGCATAGATTTTTAGAGCAATAATAATACGTTTTTGTTCACTGGAAGGAACTGTTTATAAAACGTTCATAAAATGCTAAAAATATCAAGTAAGACTATCAACTGAGTGTTATAGGCATAGTAAACCAAAACAAGAACAAAACAAAAATGATGTTTGACTCCAAAGATTTCTTTTCTCAAATAGAAATTGTCCTTCAATCAAAGGAAGAGAAACTTTGGATTCAACCCAAAAGAGGAACATGAAAAAATGTCCCAGAAAAGCAATAAAATATTAGCCAAATTCAAATTTATCTGAAACTTGCACTTGTCCAATGTCTGGATTTTATGTTTTGTCTTTTTATCACAGACTATGCCACAATTGAACAATTCAACAATTCAAGCATGCTTAAAACTCACTGAATTTAATGGGCTCAAGTACACAAGTCTTACATTGGATTGAGGCCTCAGTCATTACTGGATTGTGGATTCACAGCAATTAACTTCCAATCATATATAATACAGCAGTATTTAAGTTTAGTTATGCTGGAATACGTAGTTTGAAGATTGTGGTCTGAAGAATATCACTAACAATGAGTGGAATGAGTTAATGAAATAAAACTTCAGTTCTTTTATAAAATCACTGGCATGGATGAAACAAAAACATCTTAATGAAAACTATTATTACTAGCTTGCCTCGTACAGACCATCCGCGCACTAGTACTTTATTGCTCAGTCTCATACTTTTTCTGCCTTTTCCGCGGGCTCCTGGAAAAGCCAGGTGTGAGGCCGACTGGGAGTCCAGCCATTCCCCCCATTCCCTCCTAACTACTCCCCCCTCTCTCTCCCAGCCGCTCCCCCCCCCCCACTCCCCTACCCACTAACCAGTGGGATTTACTGGAGCAACCCCCCCCCCACTCGCACAAACTACTTCAGCAATGATATGTTTCAATGTCACCACTCCCTCCCCCCGCTCCCAGCTGTGCTCATATATAATCTGTTTCTTAGCAACACAAAGTTCTTCTCATAGCTCAGAACCTCCAGCATGCTACGCATTCCTACGTGCCATGCTTTGCCTTAGCATATTATATAGAGATTGTGATTGCCTCTGGTATAACGGCTCATCTCTTTGCCACCATTATTTATTTAAAAACATCAGTTAGATTTATGAATATACATACACAGTGGTCATAGTTTGTAGATTGCACTCATACATAAGGCCATATTGCAGTTTAATGACCCAAAGCAGAGCAAGTTCAATAAACACAAACAGTAATCTCAAATAAATACTGCTTGCTTACTATATCTTTAGTATGGCTTATGATGCAAAGAGAGCAAAACCTGTGTCTATGTAGCTGAGGGATGGCACCTACCACTTACAACTACAGACACTGAGCTGAATAGTATCAAAGTATTTATGGAACAGAGACAATGGAAAGAAAGCCAACAGAGGCTGAATTCGGACAACACGTTTAACAACTGTGGGTTGTTGCTTCAACAACCCACTGCGTTGTTAAACGTGTCGTCCGAATTCAGCCACACAACGGAGCAACGACCCACAGTTGTTAAAGTAACAACTGAGAGGAACAACTCACTTTGCGAGTTGGTTGTTGAATCGTTAATTGACAAACGTGTTGTCCGAATTGGAGCGTTGTTGAAGCAACGATCGTGAGTTGTTGAGCAAGGAAGATCAGAGAGTGGAGTGGCAAGAGAGGCAGAAAGCGGGCAGCCACTCTTACAACAGATCCCCGGCATGGCCGCCATAGCAACCAGGATGCCCGCCTCCCCCACCAGGCAGCCGGCACGGAGCTCAACAAGGGACCAGCTCCTGCAAGAACTCACGCAGGGTGCCCAGTCAGCTACCCAAACGGACAGGGAAGCGCACCAGAAGGGCACTACGGCCAAGGGAGGGAGGGGAAGACGGAATAAGCAACAACCCCAGGTGCCCTGGAGCAAGGGGCTTTCCCCCCCCCCACTCCAACAGGGAGAATGGCAACCCACCCGAAGCAGACCCCCACCGCACCGCCACCCTTGCATCACCCAGAAGGACGAGGGCCGGGGAAGTGGTAACCAGAGAGCCCCCCCCCATTCGCCCAAGACGAGCGGACAGCGAGCAACAGCCACGTACATCCCCAAGACGCATGAAACGGCAAGGCAAAGGGCGCCCGTGGGCAACAGCCAGACACCTGTGGATGTTGTGGAAAACAGGCAGAGGTATGCACAACAATCCCAAGGACACGAAGTGGCCCCGGCCAGCAACAACAACAACGCCTACACACAGGGCACAATCAGAGGAAGCACAACAGCCCACCAGCACCCACCATCATACAAACACACAGGACGGGGCATAGCAGCCCGGGGGCAACTCCTACACACATATCCACTGGCAACATGGAGCCAGAGGGAGAAGGAGCCTGGAGCAACCTGCCCGAGGACACCAGCTCACAAACCCCAGGAGAGGGGAGCAGCCAAGACGCCCCGGACAAACGCAGACCACAGCAATGGTCCCACGAAGAGACCGGGCAATTCACTGAGCTCTGGGGAAGCCCGGAAGCGAGGAGGATCATGGCCACTGCCAGGCATGATCAGCTCTACCCATGGCTTGCCAAGCAGATGCGGAGACGGGGACACGACCGCAGCGGCAAGCAATGCAAGGACAAGCTCCACGGACTCAAGAGGAGGTTCAAGGAGATTGTCAACCACAATAAAAGGACCGGCGTCCAGCCACGCACCATGGACTTCTACGACGAACTAGCATGCCTGCTGTTGGAGCACCACGACGTCGTGCCGGGACACACGGCAGGCAGCAGGGTCGCCACCAACGAGCCGCCGTGCACACGACAATGAGCACGGCTTGACCAAGGGGCGCAACGGGAGGAGGGCCCTGCCGCACAGACACCACAGCTGCCGCCATGGAAGGACACCCCACGCCCAACACCCCCCCAAGAAGGCTTCGGCGGCAGCGCTCCCACCCCCAAGAAGGCTTCGGCGGCAGCGCCCCCACCCCCCAAGAAGGCCCTGAAGGCATGTCCTGCCAAGCATGTCCTGCCAAGGCAAAGCCGATGAGACGTCCAACGCCATCCGAAAGCCCTTTGTTGCTTGCTTTGCTGCCACCCGTGCTGCCCAGGACAGCCAGCACCTCAAGAAGTATCTTCCCCACGCCAGCCTCTTCCAGCAGCAGCAGCCCCACAGCCTTCCTTCGGCTCATCTGTGCGGACATGAGGTCGAGGAACGTTCACCCGAGCCCCTGGTGCCAGAGACCCAGCAGGAGGATGAAGAGCCAGGGCCGTCGCGCCCAAGGAAAACACCCGTGAAGGGGAGCACGGCCGTCAGTGCAGGGCGGGCACAACGGCCAGTGCCGGCACCCTGTACGCGGCTGGAGTCCTCAAAACACGCAACTATGGTGCAGGGTTTCAGTTGCAGCATCTTGAATGCCGTGACGGAGATGGGGCCGGTGGCACAGGAGGATCAGGTTGAAATGGAGCAGCTCATGGAACAACAGGTGGCCGACGTGCTGGAGCCGGAGCTGTCACCATCCCAGGAAGAACTGCTGGACATCGACACGCAGGCTACCGATGACACCTTCATGGAGATGGCGGCGATGGAGGAGGAGGCGCCGTCGGATGGCGAACTCGAGGCCGGGGAGGCAGTGCTCAAGGAGGAGATCGAGGGGCCTCCACAGCCAGAGGACAAGCCGATGGAGGGAGCGGCCCCCCTGGAGGAGCCGCCGCCGCCGCCCACAGGCGAGCATGGTGCAGCCGTGGCCAAAGAAGCCCGTCCCCTGACCAACGCGCAGAGATGTGTCCGTATGCACAACAGGCGCAGGGCTGACCGGCTGCAGGTGGCGAGGGAGTTGGTCACGGTCACAGAGACAGCAGGAGAACGCATCCACGACCTGTTCACACGCATGGCGGCCGAGGAGGAGGCCAGGTGCACCAAGGAGCGCGTCCTCACCGTGTGGGGAGGGACGTGCGTATAGGTCTGGAGCGCCATGTTACCGGGATGACCGAGGCCATGGCGGCCACTGATGCCATCATCGACCAAGGGATGCGGGAGCGCACAGCAGCCATCGGCCGCCAAACCGAGGTGCTCAGGGAGCTCGCCCAATCATTCCAGGGCACCTACCATGGCCCCCCGCAGCCCCCATCCTACATGGGGCCGTACGGATACATGGCGCCGCCGCAGCAACAGCAGTACTTGCCCCCACCAATGGTCGCACCGTACCAGGCCCCACGTTCGGCGTCGGCAGCAGCAGGTGCCTCAGGGAAGGCAGGGGGGCGGCCAGAGGGCAGGAGCTGCAGAGCATAGGCAGCCGGCCGAAGAGGGGCCGCAACATCCCACCAGACTCTGACGAAGAGGGAGAGAAGGAGGGGGAGGAGGCAGAGGAGGAGGACGAGGAGGGGGCGGAAAGACCCTCCCAGGACAACATGGCCTAAGGCAAGGTCATCCTATGGGTCCCTAGACTCATCCACCATGGGACCATAGGGGAATGTAGTTGTAGGTTCGCCCCCACCCCTATACGCGATAAGGCCCCTTTAGATCCCCATCCCTCTGGCCGGCGCCTCCCTCGGACTGGTCTAGAAGCTCAAGGCTATGTCCATCAGCATCCCTATGCAACATTGTTACACACGCTGGATGCCTCTTGTTCCTGGCCCTATCTCCCCCCATTGGAGCCAGATCCAGTCGAGATGGCAGCACCCTACAGGCCCTTCGGCGTGGAGGTTGGTTATGGGGCTGTTGGGCGGGATATATTGCCGTTGCTGTGGCCTCTGTGTCACTGATGGCAGTCCCCCCTCCTCTCCCCCCTTCTGCTCTCGTCTCCCAGGGAAACTACACTCCTTCCGCTGTGCCATCTGCAGAAGGCGGAGGTCCCAAACGGCACAGCGTCTCCATGCTCTGGAGGTGGCCCTGGGAGAAGTCATACGTCGCATACAACGTCTGGAACGAAACGTCCAGCGTCGCTGCCGTCCAATCAATGGCCAGCCGTAGGCCTTCCCTCCGGCATGGAGGCTCACGCCCATCCCCCCTTGCCGTAGCGTAGACTCGGCCTGCTGTGCCGATCCCCCCTCGCGCACCCCACTCTGGCCCCTTCCTGTCACTCCCTTCTCTCGCAGGTGCGCTTCAGCCTAAACAAATCCTCCTGCCCTCCCATTCCCACGCTACCGTAGTTGGCTGTCCCATGATCCCAGCCTTGCCCCACCTCCCTCCTCCCTCCTGCTCCATCACGCCCACCGCTCCTCCCGTCTTGGCAGCCTCCCCCCCTCTGGCCCGCCCGGCATTGGCGACTATGTCCCGGAGGGAGCTCACAACGGCCTGCTTGCAAGGAGCAATCCAGGCGGCCACGCAGAATCACGGTGATGCTGATGAGGAGGACCTATTCCGTGCCCGGCTGAGGCATCTGAGTGGAGCCATGCCAGCGAAGCCTGTATTTGGGACGGAGTCCTTCCACTGGCCCCTCGGAGCAATGGAGGCCGTGCCTTGTCTCCGGGCCGCCATCCTGCCACTGGTTCGTCCCCATGGGGCACCCACGATGATTGTGGAGAAGCTGGCCGAAGGCACAGCCGAAGAAGCCCTCCACTGTGCACCTCCCGTCTCGACGTCGGCCAAGCTTCTTGCCGAGCGCAAGAGTGTCCATCGCTGGGTGCTCTCCCGGACAGATGCCGTGTGGAATGAGATGCAGAACTTGGAGGACTGGGACGACAAGTGCTTCCGTGGAAGCTTCCGCATGTCCCGCACAACTTTTGAGGTGTTGGTGGCCAAGGTGACAGCTGTTCTGCAGCGGGAGTGTACAAATATGCACCGAAGTATCCCAGTTTCCCATCGGCTTGGCCTGACGCTGTACAAGCTGGCGTTTAACGTGGGCTACCTGCCGTTGTCTACTGTCTTCGGGGTGGGCGTGTCTACCGCGTGCGAGATCTTCCATGACACAGTGAGCGTTCTGAACGAGCTATACCTGGCCGACATCATCCGAGTGGGGGACAAGGAGAACATGCATGGCTTCCGAGCCCTGGGCTTCCTGTGGGCGGTGGGGGCGATGGATTCTACCCACGTGTGCATCCTGCCCCCCCCCCCGTGGCGAGGAATACTACAATTGCAAGCATTTCTACAGCATGGTTCTCCAGGCGGTGGTGGATGCCAAAGGCCACTTCATGGACGTCTATGCGGGCGTGTCTGGGCGGAGCCATGACACAGCTGTCTTCTGGAACTCCTCCCTGGCTGCCAACCTGGCATCAGGGCGCTTCCTGAAGTCTGGCACCGTTTCCGTCTGCAGGCATGAGGTAGGTCTGCTCCTCCTGGCCGACCAGGCGTTCGCCCTGCAGCCGTGGCTGATGGCCCCGTACTGCTACCCGTACACCAACGTCCAGCGTAAATACAACTACTACCATTGCCTTGCCCGCCGGCCCGTGGAGCGTGCCTTTGGGCGTCTGAAGGAGCGCTGGCGCTCCCTGTTCAGCTTGCTGGACTTGCAGTCCGACATCATCCCGGACATCATGGTGTGCTGCCGCATCCTGCACAACATCTGCGAGTCCCGTGGGGATGTGTTACTGGCCAAGCACCCCGACCTCCCCCAGGCGGGCAAGGATGCCGACGCCATCGCTGTGGACGTTGCCGGGCCCCGAGAATCCCGTTGAGGAGCATTGCACCCGTGCGGAGGCGTCCCGGGTGCATCAAAGCATCAGTGCCTGGATCTGGCTGCGCTACCCCCACCCCGTGTGAGCGTCAGCTGTACAGTTTCATCTGTGGACTGGCATCTCTCCCTGGCATGCCGCCCCTCTCCACCTCATCCCCTTGGCACGTTCCATGCTTGGCTCCCTGGGGGTGTGGCCTCGGCGTCCCCTCTTCACCACTGTGCCTTCCAGGCGCCTCCTCCCTTCCCGGGGGCACCTGTCCTTACCGTAGGCTCTGCCCTGGCATATCAATGCCCATGTGCCTTATTGCCCATTTTTGTGCTCCCTGCTGAATAAAGTTTTCTAAACCACCCCACTCTTGCTTCCTTTCCTGTGTGTGCGGGTGGCTGCTCTGGGAGGGAGGTGGGAGGGGGCTGGGGCTGGGGGCTGGGGGAGGTGGGTGGCCCTCACGGCTGCCAGGTCTCCTGTAAAGGGTGGGCGGGGGTGGCTCCCTGGGGCGGGGGTGCCAACGTTTGGGGTGCGATGCTGGGTGTGACTGTTGTATTGGTGCTGCCGTTCCTCCTGGCTGCCTCTTTGCCCAAGGCTGCTGAGTTCCGCCCACTGACTAAGGCAGCCAATGGGGTTTGGGAGGCGTGTCCTGCATCGGCTGCAATGGTGGCGCCCATGGATTTCGGCCGCAGTGCCTTCTGGGATACCTGCTGGAGGACTGACGGAGTTTGGTAAGCGGGGAAAATGGCGGCCAAGCTGTCAGTCAGAGCCGACTTGGCAATCTGCAACTGGGGTGGTAGCCGATTCCTTGCAGCCCCTGCTGCAGCGTGTTGTCTGTAGATCACCACCTTTTTCAACAACCGTCAGTAGGTGAGTCAACAACCGAGGCTCAGCGTGTCATCCGAATTGAGCCAGAGTGTGAGACAGACACTGTCATCTAGGGGATACAGAGCTGAGCTTGACTATGGGAGACTTCCTTTCATCTCTACTGGGTCAGCTTGACTTATTGTGTGGCCTTGAGTAAATCAGCATCTCTCCACTTCAGCTCTCCTGCAATAAAATGTGATTCAGCTCACTAGGCTGTCCTGAGAGAAAATCTTTTGGAAATTATATGTACAAGGGGGGGGGAGATTTTTTGCTCGTTTGTCAAGTAATATTACTAAAAAGAAAAAGAAAAAACAATAATTGCAGAGAATGTTATCACCGTAACATGAAGCCTTCCAGATGTTGTTCAACTGCAACTCCCATCATTCCTCACCATTAGCTAGGCTGATAGGAGTTGCAGTCCAACAACATCTGGAAGGCTACAAGTTGCCCACCCGTCATCGGTAATCAGGAAAAGTGTTCAAAAGAAAAAGTTAAAAGCTGTAACTAAAGTACAACCTACTTGTTGCATTTTTAGATGCAATATGACTCCTATGAATCAATCCTATGCCTGATTAAAGCCAATCAAGCAAGTTTATGTACCACAGGCATCATTTAAGCATATCATAGACACACACACCATTTCTTACCACACCTGTGTACAATAGTGATGCACTGTGTACATAGTAATGCAGTACATCAATTTTTGGGAAACAACTTGCATGCATGGCACATTTTTTAAAAAATCTACTTTTCCTCCAATTAGTTAAGGGCTGCATACATTACTTCCTCGTCTTTTATCTTCACAACAGCCCTTTAATCTGAATGAGTGGCCTAAAGTCACCCAGTGAGCTTCAGAGGATTTGAATCCTGATCTCCCCAGACCTAATCCAACACTCTATTCACTACGCAAACTGGGTGTGCTTCCAGGCCAAGGGCTCCTAGCACTACCAAGCCAAAGGGATTGCACAGCTATTCTGTCATTATGATCAAATTCTGAATTATAATTATGATATGAGTGTATTATTACATTACAGACAAGCTGGAGGCCTAGATACATATATATGTCACAATTCAATCACCTGCTGCAACCTCTTCACCCCTTTTCATGTGAGGAAGTTTTCTATGGCTGACCCCACGACACACCACCATTGGCTGCCAAGACATTCTACTGTCTGAGGTGAATGTCCTCCACCATTCCTGCTACAAAAGCAAACCAAACTGGCAGTTGAATCTAACTTTAGCATGAGTGAGGAGCCATTGTCAGAGTCAGCCCGAGATATTTTGCCGCCTGATGCAAAGAACAAGATGGTGCCCTATCCTATTCCATGTGCAAAAGTCAACTGAACTGGCTGGTGAATCTGTCTTCAACAATCGTTTTGGGACAGCATCTTCCACTGCTCTTGGAGACATCAAGCTAACTAACTTAGGAGTGCAGACCAGGCCACATGTCACACAGAGCTCTCTAATAGCACTCCTTGCTGCCACCTCCCAGCATCTGCCACCTGAGGTGACTGCTTCACTCTGTCTAATGGTAGGGCTGGCCTTACCCCATTGTAATCCACTGCACCTGAAGTCAGCAGGCTAGCTTACAGGTGTAGGGTAGGCCACATGACACACTCAGCTCTGTCCTCCAACTCCTCACTGCCTCCCAGCATCTACCACCTGAAGCAACTGCCTCACCTTGCCTAATGGTAGGGCTGGTCCTAGCTGCCCTCCTGCATGCATCTAATTGTGTTCACAAGGGACTGACAGGATCTGCAACTATATGAATTTAAATATTTAACATCCTTTTTTTACCATTGTAGAAAATAATATTACTTAAGCAAAACACCAGCGCTGGCCCACTCTTTTAGGCTCTGCATACTTTAGGGTGCAGGAACAAGGCCAAGCTTTTGCATGCCCCCTATGACCACGTTGTACAGAATGACACATGTGACCTGGTGCCTATATATATGAAATCCGTTCCATAAGCATGATTTACATGCCACAAAAAAGGGAATAATGAGGTTGAGGAGTAAAACCTGTGTCACAGGTGACATTTTACATATGGGGGCAGGGGGAAGGTGGCTACATACAAGCCCATGGCTCCTCCCCATGCCCAGCCACAGATAGGGCTACATGCCAGCAAAAAGGTTGAACTGAGCCACAAATACCTGGTGTACAGTAAATGTATACCCATCTGTACCTCTCTTAAAAGCATGTATTCATCCCTTAGGGAAGCATTTACTCATCAGTTAAGGTTCCTTTCAAAACTCACAAGCCTTCCATGAAATGTGGAAAGGGGGAGGGGGGGAATACCCATCTAAAAAAAATCATTTGGGTAATATCCAATTTACAGTAGAACGACTGAAATAAATGGGACTTGAATTAGTCTTGAATAACTTAATCCCCATTCATTTCACTGGGTCTACTCTAAGTAGGATTTTACCTATTATCTTGCTTTCTCAGAAGCAATTTGGGAGTTGTAGCCTATGACATCTGGATGGTACCAGCTTGGGGAAAGCTGTTTTAAAATCAGATTTTCTTCAAGGGATTGATTTTTACTGGTTACATATTTGTCCCCCCAAGAATTCTTTGTCCAAACATTGGCAGTGGACAATCGAATCCACCTTGAATCCCCAGAACAACCATGCTGCCCCTGCCCACAAATTTAGATCACAATCACTCTCAACATCTTGAGTATCAGTTTATACATTCAGCTGAATGAAGTGGTAAAGCTTTCTTGGACTGTGTGGGAGGCTGCTGAGAGGAAGGGGAATCCATCCCAATAATGGAGTCCGTTTTCCGGGTGGATAGACACTGCTGGATTTCACCAAGCATATGTGAATGCTTCTTGATCTTTAAAAAATACACCCTGCACATAGAAATCCAGTATTTCAGGGAGATATGTTCAGTGTAGCCTTCTTTCTGACATGCTGTTTTTCAATGTTGGGGAAGTTTCACCCTCCATGGGAGGCATTCAGAAATACAACCAGACAGCCTCATTGTCTTGTCCAGCATTTTTCTCTTCCCTACATACGCTTTAAAAAAGAAAGTTTAGAAGGTGAATTAAGCTGAAGTTAACTGGGGTTAAATTAAGAGAAACTGATGCAAAAGGCCTATATAAGGCCTATCATGTCATCTTTATGTAGGTATTTACTTTAGAATAAAGTATATCAAACACAGTGGGGCTTACTTCTGAGGAAAAATGCATAAGATCAGGTTTGCACCACACAGGCTTATCTGTAGAGGTGGTGGTGATCATTGTGTGTTTTGCATCTGAAGTAAAGGGGACCCCTGCAAAATCATTATGTTCACTGAATAAAATTACCTCGCTGCACCACTGAAGATGGATCAGAGCCAGACGCTGATTCAGCCTTGCAACATGGACCAGTTTCAGTAACCTTCTTTTTCCAGGTGCTTCCTCTCTATCTTGCCATTTCCCTTTCTACTGTTATGCCCTGCCCCAAGTTAAAGAGGGAAGCTACAGCGTGTACTTCCTTCTCTGTCTGAATTCAAGGGAATTCTGGGAAGAAACAACTCCCTCTAGGAATCCTACCTCATCAGCTGCTATGCTCATTTCACACCTTTAACCCTTCCCTAAAAATGTTCAATCCTTGCCTGGCTCTGCACCAGAAGGGACTTTTCCCTACTTGGAAATATCTCATTCAGATTTTGTCATCTCTTGGACAGAGGCTCTGCCTGGTTCAAGAGAAATAAAATTCTACTCACATCAGCTCCTGGTACTCCTGGCAATCCAGGGGCACCTGCTTTACCTGGTTCACCATCTGGACCCTGCAGGAATGAGTCAAATACAGATAAATTGAGACAGTACATGTAGGCAGAAAAGGTACAACATTACCTATGCAAGGTTACCTATTACATATCAGCTACTTACCGGAGGGCCTGGGGGACCATTAGGACCTCTGTCCCCCTAGTGGAATAGAAGAGGGAAACAGAAAAGTAAGGTACATTTTAAGTCTTGGGATAGCATTCACAATTCCACATGTAAAACCTGATTGCTAGTAGACACAATTACTACTAATTTTATTTAAATTGGAGATTATAAATGCTAAACCTCACATAATCCCTATTACGATTTAGAACAACCTCATTATAGGTCTAATACCATTTATGCATAAAATAAAATTTCCCTCATGCCAATAGCCCTTGCAATACGTGACTTGGAATGCACAGCCAGGATTTTTGGCAAAGAATACCAGTAAGTAATTTCTACTGCCGGTTAAGAGGGCATCACGGAGAGTTGTCAGAGTCCAGTGTCACATGTTAAATATACTCAGAGATACAGCAATGCCATTGTATATCTATGGGGAGGGATTCCAGAAGCGCCAGCTGTGTCCTGCTGCGCAGTCTAGGCCATTCACAAGATATACTTACATCGATGCCATCAATGCCAGGAACTCCCGGTGGGCCTGGTGGGCCCGGGGGCCCTTGTGGACCAGCAGGCCCTCTCTGGCAGGGAACAAAAAAGAGTACTTAAAATACTGGAGGAGAAGACCATTGAAAACATGCCATAAATAGGGTGAAGGAGAAGATGTCAGAGCAACTGTCCAAAGGAGACTTCTGACTGACAATACCTGTGGCCAGGGTTTAGCTCCCCTTTCCCAGGTAACTCTAACTGTACTACTGAATAGTATTCCTCGTTTATTTAGGGCCCCTTAAGTCCTACCAGACTATATTTCTTCCTGTTATAATCTACAAGATAGGCAATGAAAGACAGATGCAATCACAAACTACTTTCTATAAAATGTAATTACTACCTGGGATTTAGAGATTAAAAGGTGCCATTTTGTCCAGCACTGTGGCAAGTGATGTATATTGGGGTTAGGATGGGGAAGACTCCTGTATATTGCAAATATCCCTAAGGGGATGAAAGTACATGCTTTAACATAGCAGCACATTTCAGGGCAATAGTTGGGGGGTGACAGAGGCTAGAGTTAATATTCTTTAGTTTTTGCCATACTTTCTGTAGAGGGGACATTACTCTAATTAGTATTTATTTCATTTCTATACTGCCCAATAGCCAAAGCTCTCTGGGCGGTTAACAGCAATGAAGTCTTTCCCCCAACTACTCTAATGCTCTTTGGAGCATTGCTGTTTGGAATAAAATAATGCTCCTTGGATCCATTAACGTCCTTCCCTTTGTAAAATCAATAATCAATTTGTGAAAGAAACAAGCAGACATTCGCAAAGACACACCAATATTCACTATGCTTTGCCCAACCAAGTGAGATCAGTGTTATATCTAAATATCCCCATATGCCTTCCGAGAGACATATATAATGAAGTGTTTAGAAATACACCCTACCACGGCCCTCCATAAAATATTTTCCCATGTAAGAGTTTTCTTTTTAAAAATAGGCCCTTCTTTCTTATTTCCCTTTTTTAACCCACTCTAAACCCTTTCCAAAAACGCTACATTTTCATGAAACCCCAGAGCGTTCATAGTGACTCGTTTTTCAAAATACATTTGGGGAGGGCCTCAGGTTCTACAACATAGTCCACTGTTTTCTTTTTATGATTACATTCCAGCTGCCAGGCAGGGTTAACGTCACAATAGGTGCTTTGTGAAGGCAGCCTCTACCAGGCCCCTTTCTCTACCCTCACACCTCTCACAGAGAATGTGAACTTCTGGTGCTGAAAGCAGTTTCAGGGGAATGTATTTGCCAGGCTGTGAGAACCATAATTCTCTCAGCCAGCATTTTTAAAAGACCACTTTTCTTCAGGGAGATTGCGGAATCTACTATTTTAGCCTGAAGTGTAAACTGTTGCATACCAAAGTTAAGTCTCTTGGGCACCATAGTATTCGTTTTCCCTGTGAAGCCATTCATAATTACTGATTCTTCTCATAACTGGCAAAGCAGACTCTACTTGTGTCACTTCCATGGGATAGTTTGTTGGTTTGTGCTACTCACCAACAGACTAGCATGGCTACCTTTTTTGGAAAGTATTATGATATTTTTCTGACATTCTTTGGAGATGTAATCCTATTTCCATTGCATTAGGAAAATTTATTGCATATTACAGTGCAAGGATCTATAAGGCACTGCCTTATATCACATTAGTACCTATACAACAGTTTCATAGAAAAGTGGGCGTCTATTTGGGGGAAACATGGTGTCTTCATAAGACCCTCATGTACTAACTGGTTCGAACCCTAACATGAGTGAAGAGAATGAAGTTAATCTGATGAAAATGTCCTGTCCCCTTCTCCCCCCCCCCCCAGCAGCCCCCACTTGCCCACAGCCCCATCCCAGATTGTTCAGGATGCCCTCTAGAGAGCAGGCCACTTTCGGGGCAGACGACAGGATGGGGAACTTTCCTTCTGTGAACTTCCTTCCATTAATTAATTGATTAATCAGTCCAAAATAACTACCACCTCTTGGTTCTATAGTCACAATCATTAACATGGATTGGAAACACCACTTCACGCATAAACATGGGTGAAAAGTCCCACTTTCACCACTCTGTGTGGTAAGAACAGGATTGCTTCAGGAACTTAAGGGATAACTAATCAGTCCTTATTCAATTTGGGTATGTGTCCATAATGACGTATTGAACTGAGCCGAACACAAATATTCTACTGAAATAAAAATTCTATTCAAAGCAGCAGGCTTTCCAAATTTCAGTGGTGGTGAGGGTGGGGTGAGGAATTATTCAAACTTTTGGCATACAAAAACAATGAGCTGGGTCCAGACTTAGTCATACTTGGAGTAGATCCATTGACTTCACTGGGTTTAGTCTGACTAAGTCTGGATCTAGCCCATTGTACAGGCCAGAGATATAGGCACTGCTGAAGTCAGATTACTCAATAGTAGGAGAGATAGCCTCCCTCTACTCTTTTCTGCCTAAATCAAAGCAATCTCAACCAGAGTAAAGAAAACAAGAAGTGTATTGCTTGCAAGATCAAAGCAAAGGTCCATCTAAAGAAGCATGACACTTCTGGCAGTGGCCAGTAAGATGCTCCCAGAAAGCCCACCAGGGCTTCTGTGTGTTCTCTGACATAACAGCATTGTTATAATTTGTACACAATATTCCCGATTGCCACCAAAGAGCAAAGTAAAGAGCACAGGAGTTAGAACAGAGGAAGGAGCATACAGAAACACTTTACCCTCTACACTGAACAAGTATTCTGCCTTTCAAACTTACCTTGATGATTTCCTGGCTTATCTGAAAAGAACAAGAAAAAGTCAGGCAAAACTTACTTGAGACAGGCAAAGGCCAATGACTTGCAGGAAAACCCCTAGGAAGCAGGAAAACCTCTTGCCTGGAACAGAACTAGCCATAGACATTTCTCCTATGGCCACAGACGGATTTTTAGATGCAAAAATCACCCCCAGAAAGACCCCTCCAGAAGCCCTAAAAAGACACAGCCTGGAATAGGCACAGTTATTTCACTTAATGAATGGCTGTGGAGGAGGGTAGCAGAGATTGGAGGAAACCTGATGGCTAGAAAGGAGGGATTGAATGACACCAGCTCTTTAACCCTTTGCCCTGCAGTTAGTACTGCGTACCTCGCAGCAACTTTTGCCTTGATCAATGCTGTGAACAGAATTGTCAGACAATAAAACAAACACCCTACCCCCCCCCCCTGTATTCCACCTCCCTCCAGTCTCTCTGCTTTAATAACTTTGGAAAATAAATACATTAAGGCAATTTGAATATCCATCGCAAATATCTTGAGATATTTTCTTACTGAGCTACGGGCTGTAAGTTCACTGCAAGTTTCTCTCTGGGGTCGTTGAGGGTCACAATGAATCATCATCCACTGGATCTCAAACTAAGAACAGATACAAACAAAGAAAGCTTATTTGGTAGTGATTTATCAACAGAGCCATTCTAAGCAGCTATCTAAGCAGAGCCATTCTAAGCAGAGCCATTCTAAACAGGTGAGTGATTATTTCTTTGATTTCAAGCATTTCCTCTCCTTAAGATTCAATGTGGATAACAGCATTTCCTTATCTCATTGATCCTCACAACCTGGTGAGGTAAGTAATAATTGTTCCCATTTTTATTTATTTTTGGATGGAAATCTGATGTTTAACAACAGGACATGTTTAAAGCATGTTTAATGAAAGGATAAACTGGAGATCAAGGGTAGTATCCGAACCTAGTCCTATATAGAGTAGGCTCATTGAAATGAATGAGACTTAAGTTAGCCTCAAGTAATGTAAGTCCCATTCATTTCAGTAGGTCTGCTCTATGTAGAACTAGCACTGATACGACCCATATAGTCCTTTATGAAAAAAAATATAAAATCTTAACATTAACCATCTGTGACTGCTCAGGAAAACATAGGCTCCTCCTAGTTTGTCAGTTGTACAAGGACAACATATTTACTTCTGAATAGACCCTTCCAGAATGCTTAACACTGCTTTCCTTTGAAGATCTAGGATTTGAACCCAGAACTCAGTGTTTGAACCCAGAACAGGCCTGCACTGGTTTCCAGTCCAATTCAAGTTATCTTGCTCATAGTAAGAAAAAAAAGGTCATTGTGGGGAGGGAGCAGTTTCCCCTTAAATGAACACACGTTTGTTCTTTTTCTAGAGAAAATTGAATAAAGGGGGCAGGAGCATAAGTGGGGTGAAAGAAAGGAATGCCAAAGAAAATAGAATTCCACAGATTTTCCTATGTACACTAGAAAACTTCTGAAACAAACAGATGTACTTTGAGATTCCATACCCTCTTCAAACATTTTTTTGCAATGCCTCTATGAAATGTCCAAGAAACCACACAGTTCTATCTCTATATGAAGTTTACTAAAAAACAAAATTGGATGTCTGCACAGATAAGAAAAAGAGAGTTTGCAGGCCAAAAGCATCAGAATTAATTAGTGAACCAAAGGACCTTGGATTGTGTTCATTATTATTACTAATGGAATCTTCTGCATGGTATATCAGTTGCCTCATGGTGTCATCTGCTCAGTCAAATATTCAAATGCAAATCCATATTATTTCTTTTGGAGGACAGGATCATTTATGTTGCTAAATCATACTTTTTCCATATTTTCCCCTGGTTTGACCAATGTTTTCCCAATGTGGAACATTCTAACATTACCTATATTCCCAAAATACTCCAGTAAATAACATTTCAAAACTTCTTGACATCCTCTTATCCTTCATGTCACATCATTTACAATCTCATGATTTGCCTATGGTCTAGACCTTGCTTCACATTCTGAGAACCATAATATTTTGTCTGGTTCCTTGAATAGTAGTGACACATTTATTTCTTCATTATTCATACAATCAATAGGACTTTCAGATTTGAACTCCTTTAAGATGTCATGACATGAAAGATCATTGTTATTCTCAAACGTGACTGTGCCTTTCTCATTTCACAAATTCTTCTTTGTCGCCCACTTCTTATAGCAGGAATGGGCAACTTGTGGCCCTCCAGCTGTTTTGACCTACAGTTCCCATCAGCCCTAGAAAGCATAGTCAATGTTGAGGGAACTGTAGGCCAAAACAGCTGGAGGGCCACAAGCTGCACACCCCTGTTTTATAGTCATTGTAAGGGATTCTGCTTTTATTTATTTATAGTTAAAGGATTTTTAACCCACCTCTCGGGGCACACTAATCTCACAAGGCAGCTTACAATATTACAAAAGCATTATCATACAAATGACAATTAAACACACACACAGCAGCAGCAGTATCAACTAATGATTTTTAAGCACCAAGTGCTGATAGAACAAATATGTCTTCAGGTGTTGTTCTTAAAACTCAGCAGTGATGAAGCCATATGAATCTCACTGGGAAAGGAATTCCAAAGGTGTGGAGCCACCACCGAGAAAGCCCTATCCTGAGAACCTGCTAGCTAAGCAGTTCTTGAAAGTGAGCTAGAAAGTAGGGCCTTTGACATGGATGTTAATGTTTGGGCAAGCTCATATAGGTGGAGGCAGTCATCTGGATAATTTAGTCCCAAACCAGTTATGGCTTTAAAGGCCAAAACCAGCACCTTGAATTGCACCTAGGCAGCTTCCATAGACAGTGCTGTGTCCAGAAACATGTCCAGACTGCCTACCGAGCCCTTCAGGGGGAGTGTGACCCCATCTAGAGTCAACAATTTACTCCCCATATTCTGGAGTTTCCAGATTTCTAGCATTTAGACTATATTTGTTTTTCCAATCTTTCATTCCCTCTTACATTCTGATTGCACATTACACATGCGCAATCTGATTGCAAATTATTTGGAATTCCCACTAATGTCAATAAAACGTACTTCCAAGTATGTGTTTTAATGATCAGGGTGTTAGTTACATTCAGCTTTCCTGTATATCATTGACTCTAATTTGAAATTCTCCTCTTTGTTTTCAGAAATCTTCAGACAGGCAAGCAATCAAGCAAATTGCTTCCCATGCCTGCATTATAAGATTATAATTGTGTGATAGAAGCAATTTAACATGGATTATTTTATGATATCAAGGATCTGTTTAATTCCTTTATGATCATCTGGAAAACAAGCCATTTATTTATTTATTTATTTATTTAAAATTACTGTTGACGTCTATTTTCAAAAGGGTAGCTGTATTTATATTGCAGCAAAAACAATTAATGACTAACCGTTTTATTATGGCATAAGCTTTCATTAGATGCATGATTTTGACACCTATATTTTTGATGAGCTGCTTTGTACAATACAGTGGGCTAATGCAAATGTAATACAGCCCATCTCTTAACTATGGTTGAGGGTTCAGGTTCAGGCTGTGCAATGGTGTGCTTTCTACCTGTCCCCCGCCACCGGCTCCTCTAAGCACTGGTGCACCTATGGCTGGAACTTGGGCCCAAAGTCCCTCCAAAATGACCACCCAGAGAGCAGCATGTCATCAGAAGCAAGCTCCATTTAATCCTGTAGTCATGATAGTGCTATGATTAAGTGAACTTAAAATGCAAAATTGCGCAAACACAGAGCCTATCTACACCAAGCAGGATAAAACACTTTGAAAATGTTTTGAAAACTGTATATGGAGTGTGTCTGGGGCCCCAACAGTTCTCAAAACTGTTATAAACCATTTTAAAGCAGTAGTGTAGATAGGCTGTCAGTCTTTTTTTTTATCAGCATTGGTAAACATTCTAACATATCAGGAATGTAGGAACAGTTGTAAAGCATGGAATGTCACTTGCAGGGGTGGGTTGAGAAATGTTAGTTATGTGCTACACATGGCAGTCAAGCTGGGCCCCATCAGACCATTAAGTCTAAAATAATTTAGTTGCTCCAGTGTCGCTAAGTCATGACTCCCCCCCTGCTTGCTTTAAACATTGTTAGAGCTAACCAGGGTAACCAAAGTTTGGAAAGCAACTTCAAATGCTGCTCAATGCTCCTCCGATACTTCTTCAAAACATGTGAAATCTCCCCAAGATACCAATGGGCTTTAATGCAATACCTCTAATAGCATATATATATATATATATATATATATATATATATATATATACTTTGTGAGACTTGTTTGCAATTGAGGGCCACTTCATATCTTGGTATGAAGGGGGGGCAGTTATTTCGCAGTCCCTATATGCCAGAGGAGCCCAGAGCTGTTTTCAACTCTTCACAATATGTCCATAGTTTTCATGCTGTGGTGGGAAAAGGCAAGTTTGTCCCTTACATCTTACAAGAAACTAGGGATGTGCATGGTCCCAAAAAATCGGATAGGGAACGGGGCCGGCACTGTGGCATCAGATCAGATCGGATGTAATCTGGATCGGATCGGATCCAATTCTGATCCGAAAAACAGATGTCCAATTTTCGGATCGGACGCCATTTTAGGTGTTTTCACCTTAGGCTTACATTGGGGGAAGGAAAGCTTTCCCCCAATGCAAGCCTACGGCGAAAACATGGGGGCGGGTGAGTGGGGACCTCCACCACTCTCCCCCCACTCGTGCTCCTTACCTGCTGGAGCCGCCCGCTTCCATCTGCTGCCGCCCACTGGTCCCTTCTACCAGCGGGCAGCAGCGGACAGAAGTGGGTGGTCCTGGCAGGTCCCCCTCCCCCCACTCATACTCCTTACCTGCCGTAGCTGTCTGCTTCCGTCCGCTGCCGCCCGCGGCTGATGATAACCCGGCGCTCTACTGAGAAGCAGGTCGCGAAGCCTGTTTCTCAGTAGATTTGACCAGCGGGCAGCAGCAGACATGCATGAGGCCCCGGCAGGTAAGTGGGTACCTCCCCCTCCCCCTCCCCCCACTCACACTCCTTACCTGCCGGGGCCGTCCACTTCCATCTGCAGCTGCTCGCAGGTCCAATCTACTGAGAAACTGCTGGTGCTCTACTGAGAGGCAGGCCGTGAAGCCTGTTTCTCAGTAGATTGGGGCAACAGGTGGCAGCGGGTGGTAGCGAAGAGGCAGCAGGTAAGGAGCATGGGTGGGGGGAGGGAGGGAGGTCCACAGTCACCCGCCGCCATGTTTTCCCCATAGACTTGCATTGGGGGAAGGCTTTCTTTCCCCTAATACAAGCCTATGGCAAAAACGCAAAAAACTGAGGTCCGATTTTCTAATTTTTCCCAATCAAAATCGGGAGGGGGGGAATCGGATCGGAAAAAATAGGACCTCCATATTTTGAAATCGGAATTGTTAATTAACATTCCGATTTTGGCCAGATCGGGCCAGATCGTGGATCGGGTCCGATCCGTTGCACATCCCTACAGGAAACACCACATATATGTGCAAACTATAGGTGTGTATCTGTTTCTCCCCTCACTTCAGTGCTTAAGAACTGAATGTTAAACATTTTCAACTATCATTTGAATTCCCTATGCAGAGAGCCCTTGGGCTTAATTGATTAGAGCACCACCTAGTGGCTGAGTTCAAGGGTTTCTTCTACATTCTTGCAATGAGTGGAAGACCAGGTTCCTTCATTTATGTAAACAGTTGTGTGGCCTCTGCGATGCAGGTTAGTGTTTTCAAGCAAGTTAGTCATTACATTGCATGAAACAGGACGTGATGTTTGCAGCTATCCACCTACTTATCCTGGAGTAGTTGTCGTTGTTTATAAACCTCAAATAATGATTAAGATGGTCTCTGCAGGAAAGAATGTTTGCAAAATGCAGAGGGAATATAACAAAAAGGTTGTCAGCTGACACCAGTGGTCAACAAATCTATGAAGACAAAGTACTTGACTATATGCCAGTTTAGTCCCATTAAGTTCAATTCATGTAGATGTTTACTCAAAATGCAATAATGCTAGAGCAATTTCCTTGATCTGCGGACAGACAATGCAAATATTACCAGGAAAGCCTAGGCAAGATGGGCAGCCCGGTCCTAAGTGGTTGCTTTTGCTATAGTAGCAAGCAGAGCTGTTGCCTAGTACATCTAAGTGGATTCCAACTGAGATAGAGCCATCCAGCTCTGTTCTTGCTTGTAATTTCTTCCAACTATTAAAGAGGCCTTTAATAGTAGATACTCCTCGACAACTTCAAAATGCTGAAGAGTCAGAACACTCTGATGGCTCTTTGAGTTCTGTTCAAAGAGGTCTCATCCCCATGCCTTCAATACCTTTCCTTGCCTCATCTCTTGTTCTGCATAGCTGAATCACGTACAAACCACCTAAACTTGGCTATGCAAAACATGCAGCTGAGAATTATCTTTCTGCTTCGCTTGAAGAGTTCTGCCCCAGCTGAAGTAGCAAACACTTTGCTACATCTAAAGTGGAATCTGAATGAGACCAGTGAATTCAGAAGCCCACCTGCTCTTCCATTAACTGAAGCTAGCAAAATAAGGGACATTTACTTTGCCTGTTTGTTGAGTCAACACAAGCACAGCCATCTGTTTCAAACTAGATCTATGTATCATTTGTTTTTCTTAAATAATTTATTCAATAGGGCCCAGCTTCAGATAATTTAAAGAGATTTACATGTAGGTTTATTTTATGATTCTACTTCTTCAAGGGAGAGAAGCATTACTACTACTAGTGACTTGCACTAAGTACAAGTGATTTACTGGTTGCCTGTGGGAAATTTATATTGCTCCTCTAGTTCGATATCAAAGCAAGGTAGGTTAAACGCCGTGTTCTTTTAAGGATGTAAAATTGAGTCCAACTCCACCCAGTGAGTTCATGGCAGAAATGGTATTTGATCCCAGAATCCCCAGTTACAAGACTTCTTCAGGTATTATCCATGCGATTGTAATCATGTGGAGGAAGAGAGTGCTGTTGAACCTGGTGGCCCCACCCACTGGTGCATCACTGCCAGCCCTCCCCCCTGTATGTGCATGGGGGGAAATCTGAAGAGGGAGCCACCTCTACACATGTAAGTTCTCCCTGTGTCTTAAAAGCCTGATCATGAAAGGTTTCTACAGCATGGGAGGAGCTTATTACAGCATGGGGGCAGGCTCAGCTCTTCAGACCTTCCCCCTACATTTGGATGAAAGGGGGTGTGGCCAGAAGAAGGCATTGGCACAGGCTAGCTAGAGGACATAGGCCTGCTGTCTTCCGCAATGCGATTTTGATCACGTGGAGGTAATGTCTGGTGGGGATGCTACAGTGCTCACTAGTTCACCGTTGAGAAAGAATACGAAAGGAACAGAAGGCAGCAATATGCTTTAAATAACATTTCTAACCTAGCTGATGAAACTCATTCATCCCTGTGTCTTGTGAATCAATATAGGGCTTTTATTCAATGTTAACTGTCTAGTTCATAGTTAATCTTTTTTACATTTATACTGCATTTGTGGAAGTAAACATTTATGGAAGAACCAGTTAATCACAGTTTAAATCAAAGTTGCATACCCTTTCTACTTTCAATAATAGGGTTAAAACCTGCCCATCCAACTGAGTACCACCTGGCTTTATAGGGACAATATATATTACTCCTGTCACCAGGTTTAACTACATGCAACTCCATTTGCTCACAGTCATAGGAACCCAGGAACATAGGAATCTGCCTCATACTGAGTCAGACATTGGTCCATCTAGCTCAGCATTGTCAACACTGACTGGCAGCAGCTCCCCAGGGTTTCAGGAAGGAGTTTTTTTTCCTGCAAAGCAGATGCTCTGCCACTGAGCCACAGCCCTTCCCTACTCTTGTCTTTCTCTCCCGTTCCATCTCTGCTTTCTTCCCTACTGTCTATTTTAGAATTAAAGCTCCTTGAAGCTGGTACCTTTCTATTTTTTGCTTGTGAAAGTACAATGTAATAATAATAATAATAATAATAATAATAATAATAATACAAGGAGGCAAACCATCAACTGATATAAATCACCTTTGTCTCATCCTATAAAGTAGGATTATATAGTCATCAATGAGGAAGAATCCACATCATAGGCCCTCAGGGATGTTCTTGGACAGCAACTCCCCTCATCCCTCATGAAGGCTAGGGCTGATTGGAATTCCAATCGTTAACAACATCTGGAGGGCTGCAAGTTGCTCACCGCTGTCATCGATCTTCATCCACCCACTAACCTATAACTATTTCAGAGCTGCATACTTGCCCTCAATCGGAAACAGCACACGCTTAAGCCCACGAAACTCAGCAGCCAGGCTTTAAACTTGTCCAATGGATTCATTTTTAAAACCCTGATGGAATATCACAAATTGGTTTTTGAAACCGAAGGGAGCTTGTCATGTGGCATTGGAAGAGGAGGTTATGTTTCAAAGAATCTAACAACCCCCCACCCCCTTAGGTTCATGAAACTCGTTTCAAGACTGAGGAGTCTGTAATGAGCTTAGTCTTACATAGAGTAGTCCTATTGAAATGAATGGGAACTAAGTTAGCTGTAACAAACTTAAGTCCCATTCATTTCAATGGGTCTACTCTACATAGGACTAATATTGGATACTACTCCGTATCTCCCATGAGTGGGAAAGCAAGCATGGGGAGGGGGTTGAGCAGACAAATGGCAGGAAGAGAAAGAGTTAAGCAGCTTCTCCTCTTCCAACTTTTTATTAAAAACCACTACCACAACAGCAGGGCAGAGTGGGAAGAATCACAGAATGGGACATCATGCCTAGTTGTTCCCTGATGGATCCATCTAATTCCTGGTAGGATCTTATCTTACATCTCTGGAAGGCAAGATGAAGATAACAGCCTTTTTCCAACTGACAGAAAATTGAAAATCTAGTTAATCAACTATACTGCAAATGTAGTAACATGGGGTAGACTGGCAGTGAATGCTTAAATAAGAAGCCCTTACAGAGCCAGCGAGTAAAGAATGCACGTGGTACATGCATTCTTTAATTCCTCTCTTCTTTTGCTCTGGAGCAAAGCTCTATTACAATATTAGAAATAAGGCACCGTGTGACTCATCATCCAAGAGGGATTACACTAATGTATCCAGGTCTGCATAGATATATATGGTAGGTACAGGTCATTTTCTATCCATCTGGTAGGTATTTCACACTGCCTTTACATACTTCACACCAACCATGATTCATCTCTGAAAATAAATAAGCTCATCACACCGTGGTACAGCTGAAGTTCCTGAAATCCAGCTTTCTTGGCAAAGGAGCACAGAAGAAAGATCTTCAGAAATTACCACGAACAGAGTCATTTCCTCATACAAAGCAATTGTTGTCCTTGGGTTGTGATGTCATAAGCAAGTCGCCTAGACTATGCCTGAGGATTCAAATTCTCTTGCTGTACTGCAGCATAAATTCCAAAACAAAGTAGTGAGTTTATACTTTAAAATGTTTCCCTTTATATAAACAAGTAGCTCAACTCCTAACTCTAAATTGTGAGCTTTCTAGGACTGTTATTTTTAGGCCAGATGCAGTTTCTACCCTGAAATTTTGAGATGAACTAGGCTACAGTTAAAATCAAATAAACACTACATTCAAAGGACAGCCTACATAAATCAGTTGGACTTTTTATCTCATCAACAGCACCATTAATTTTGATAAGCTGCTTAACCATAATATAGTTCTACTTTGTAAAGGCTTGATGGCTTTTAATTATGCTTTGTAATTAGTTGACGGCTTGTATTTAAATCTTCAGTAGATCCATCAATTTTAGTCTGGTCTATTAAATAATCTTTTATTTTTCAGAAGTGGTTTTTCCCTCCAGAATCTGTATGGTTCTTATAAGGTTAAGTAAAAGCAAATTCCAGATATTCGGTTATTGTGAGGTTTTGGTTTTTAAAACATGTTAAGAGATTATCATTGTTTCTCTACAATATCAAAGTTACAGATCCATTTCTTGCTATTCCATGTGGAACAAACTATATTATGATACCTCAAACCCCATTCCCAAAAAAATTAAAAGAAGAAAGGCAAGTACTTCTTTGTAAAGGAAAATGTTTACAAACTTACCGGAACAGAAATTTGAGGATTCATTTTCAGTTTTCCCAGCATGGTAAAGCCATCAGCACTGATCTTTCCCCTTGGCTTTATGGTTAAAGTTTGCACCATAGTGCAGTCAACATAAAGAGTAACAGTACTCTTTTCTATTCCAACCATAACCTTATGCCACTGGGAATCAAAAAGATATGGCAAATCCAGAAATGTTGCTGTCTGGAGACTTCCATCAGTTCCTTTATACGAGTATTCAAGAGACTTGGCTTGTCCATTTAGTGTCAGTCCAACTTGTTCTTTTCCAGAAGAATCCAGAACCTGCCAAATGCTCCAGTATTTCTGAAGTGTATTTCCAGTCATCCGAAAAGTAGTTAGAATGGAATACTCGTCAGGTAATCCATTAGGATACAAAGACCTGTATAGGATGAAAATAAAGAAGGCTTGCTGTTCTTGTTTATTAGCAGGTTTGACTTAGCAATGGGATAAATGGTCACTTCAGAGAAAAAATAAGAGACTAGCACTTCAAGGAACCATCAGTCTACTGGCAGTTATGTCCCAATCTGAGTCATTAGCTCAGCTTTCTTACTGGCCAGAGAGACTATGACTCAACAATATTAGCCCCCCATATGTCACAAACAACGCAAGACAAGGCCTCAAGCTTATGACCTTTCACCCAGTAACAAAACAGTACTTTGAACTAAACTAAAACAATCCTATAAGTTCCATAACAAGCCTATTTAGGCAACTTTGATTGCAATTACACCTGGCCTGTGTTCTATAGAATTGATGCCTGTAAAGTTATGGGCTAAATTCAGTGTTAAACTATTGACTTTAAGCCTACATCTGAGATCTGCTTCTTCAGTCTCACTTTGTTGAGGGTATCACACAGGCACCACCCACTATCTGAACATCTGTCTACCATGTCTTATGTCATTAGTCAAAAAATATCTTTGAAATGCTAGACTTCTCAGTACAGAACTGGATCCTTCCTTTGTTCTGCTGCTACAGCTGTGTCAACCTGTGGTAAGATGATCATGAGCATCCCAAATGTATGTGCCATTGATTTGAACCAGATTGGCTTCTGGTGCAGCACTGTGGCTGCTGTTTTTCAAACATTGGCAGTGCTATGCCACAAACCAATCTGGTCTGAATCCTGTGCATTGCACACATGCAAGGACCTTCCTGCAGGAGGAGACACAGCTGGAAGTTAACTTAGGCAGCCTTCATCCTTTGAAATGGTTGTGTGAAAAGGCCCTTAATTTCATTTCCTGAGAATTCATACTTTGTTCTGATGAGCAGTAAAACAGTGTTCATGTTATATATTCTGCCGATGAGAAAGAACTCACTTTGTGTTATTTATTGGGATGAGGAAAAATTGCTGAAACAAAACAGATAATCCCCTGACTTTATTAGTTTCCAAGGTTTCCTTGGAGATATGCAAATTGGAACTACTGAATAATAATGAAAAATTTCTTCATCCCATAAAGGAACCTTGCCAAAGAATACAGAATTTGCATGCTAGAATTTGCTTAGCTTAGTACTGATGCTGCAGTTGCAGACATAATTTTCTTATTTGCCAGAATATTTCTAATATGTCATGTCAATGTAAGTTATAAGAGGTGAAATATACATGAGGCCAGTGTAGGCGATTTTTATAAATAGTAGACTTTGAATCCTCTTGGCCTACTTTTATATTTTCCTTCATTCCCCAAAACTTTCCCCCACTCTTAGAAAACACCTCTAATGTGTTCATTAACCCTAGAAATCCTAGAAAGGTAATAATAAAAAATAGATGGCATCAAATTAACCCTTCCTGCTGAAGGGACAGCTTCTCTCAGTAGAATGCGGAGGAGAGGAATTCCCTTTCTCCACCTACACCACCCTGTGTGACCTCAACACTGCAAGCATCAGTCACTGCCTTACTACCCTGGAAGGAAAAATTTACTGACAACCAATACCCATAGTACTAAATTATTTGGGTAACATCACTCTGCTCTTAAAGATTGTGCATCGAAGAATGTAGGTCTCCTCTGTGTTTTGTAACTAAGCTCATAGCAGAAGCATTCCACTTCCAAAAAAGAAGAAAGTTTAAGGATATAAAGAGATACAAATATTCCAGTGCACCAGAAAGGCTACATCTCTTTATACTTGTGCAGTCCAAACCTATGAATGTTTATTTGATGGTTTTTCTGTCCTATTACTGTGCACAGGATTTCAGCCTTATTTAACATTTGATCTAATCGAATATTTATAAAAGGATCTTTCTTATTATGAGAACGATTGCAAAGAAGAGGAGTGTCCATTGACCCAAAAAATGGAAAGGCATGAGATTTACAAGTTTTGTTATTATTACTGCGTTGATTTTAGACATAAAGAAAAAGTCTATACATTCTACACAAAGAAAAAGGCTACATATCTTTCTTTAAAACAAAACAAAACAACCAAGGACTTCAGTCTTTCTGCCTTGCAGTGACCCTTTGTAAAGTCCTAATCCAACAAACCAAAATCAAAATGATGATGATATGGGTGAGGGACTCCACATATCCACTACAGATATAAAATACATTAACATTTGAATTAATTATTGGTTGTGACTGGGACATCTGTGAAAAACTGCTATACTCTTAGATAATTCTCGGACTGAAATAAACATGTAAACTATCCTATCCCGCCCCCCTTAGTAATTTTAATGTGGCTTTACTGGAAAAAAAATCTCTTCAGGTTTACGTTACCCCGAAGGGACTGAAAAGATAGGTTGCAATTTTACTGTCACTTTTTCTTGGAATTCTGTCTGCTCTTTCTGAACGAATGTGAAATCAGGAATATGATCTGTTATATACAGGATTTGGGCAGAGGATTCACAGCATTCTATTCCTTCCTGGCTGACAGGATTTTTATTTTTAGCTGTGACTAAATTAAGTCCCATTCATTTCAGTGGCTCTACTCTAAGTAGGCCTTTAGCTGGATTCTACTCCTGGTCTACTCTAAGTATGACTGCACACAATATAAGTTCAAATCCACTGTAATTCTCATATACTTACAACATAAAGTTTTAATAAATAATATACCAAAAGGATTACATGGAAAGCAATAAAGGAGATTGTAACACAGAAATAAAGTATGACATTGGTAGGCACACCATAGTTTCTGAACAGGGACCTTTTAGGACAGCTTCATACTTGTGGATAGATTAGCTTCCCTTCTTATGCCTATTTGTCGTGACTCTTAGCTCACCCCAGAGCTTCTGCTCATGAATCTTGGGCAAAGTGACACACTCCAACAACTGTGAGATTTCTTTTATTTGTAAATCACATGGAATTCAAAGCATAATGGTTTCATTTCTGCAAACACACACTTGAAGCTGAAGACGGACCAAACAGCTGTTCGCTTAATGCGAACAGCACTCACTCAGGGGTAGACATTTAGAGTTAGCCCCAGTTCCTTGAGGTCAGGTGTAGCCACACACACTGGGAATCCTCAAGAACAAAAGGAGACTCAAGGAGAAGGCCTCCTGACAGTGGATTAACGATCATCTTGAAACTGAGCTGACCACGGCAACAAGATGTCAGGGAAAGAACCTCTTTGACCCAGGGAGCCTTCCCAAATTCACATAGCTTTAGCACTGAAGAAGGTCCTCTCACAGGTCCCAGACACACAGAATTGTAGAACAGCAACGAATCAGCCTCTGCCTCCCTGTGCCCATAACTTTGGCTCCATGCAGGGAAACAGCAGGCTAGAGAACACGAATCCAGAACAGTAATCTCAAGTCCAAATCTATGAAAAGCCACAGCACACTTTTCATGGCATAGTTCTTAGAAGTTCCAAGTCCAAATAGCAACAGAACATGTACAGAGTGCATCAAGCATTTCCAAATCAGATAGAGTCCCAAACACAAGTTTCTTGGCGAGCATAGCGAACAGCAAAACAGAACAGGAGAGACACAAGAGCAGTAGACGAGATAATTCCTAGCAAAGGAATTACTCTTTAGACATAGCTAATATAGGATGGAGGCTGGCTAATTCTAAGCTACTTTGACAGACAGGGCTTGAGGCCTGTAATCCAAACTCCTGTGCCAACAGGGCGGCACAGTTCAACCTCCTCATGATGACGACACAATGTGAGGGACAGTCTGCAAGATAGCCCCCACCTTTCTTAAACAATTCTTTCGTTCTCACAGAACTCAAGGCTTCGGCCGACAGTAAAATATAAGCAGAGAACAGAGACAGTTTCTTCTCAAAACAAATTGCCAAATCTTCAGCTCACAATTCACTAAGCCCGCTTAGTGAATTGTTCATGAGGCATGTGACACCCGACACTATTTTTCTCAATAGCATCCCCGAGCTTAGTCTTTAAGTCATGATGTCCAGTGTGCAATATTTCCAGGTCCCTTTGCATCTCCTCTAATGCTAGGTGAGGAAAATTCAAATGATCACATTGAAGTAATACCTACAATAACACTGATGCTTTTAAAACAATAACAACACTTAAGACCTGTAATCCTTACCCAAAGCAAGGAAAAGAAGAGTCAGTTGCGGTCGATAGCACATATTGCAATGAGATGAAAAATCTATCTGTTTAAGCCCACACACACACACACACACACACACATATATATATCACATGCACATCTATAATAATAGCGGAATAACTGGATAGTTTTCAGCACCAGCTTTGGTGAACAGCACCGCTGTAACCCCTTATAGCCACCAGGTGGCAATAGGTTCAATCATTGCTTTTAAGCACTACAAGCTTCAGAAAAGACAGTGAATCTTTTCAACCATAACTAGACAAATCACAGGAAAGCGAATACATTTCCTGCATAATAGCTAGCTGCTGTTGTGCCCCAGACTAATATTAAAAATAATTACATGCTTCATATATGAATAAACGATAGTGTAGGGCGGTGAGGTATAACGGCTTTATTAGCAGGATTCTGGAATAGCTGTATTACATAAAATATGCTCCAGTCTCATCTTAGGTGGCCTCTGCAATCCACTAATGGACTGAACACCCATGTTTAATTTGTGCACCCAGAATGAATGCCTGTAAACATACAGTCTGCCCACTAAGCCACAGTCTCATGTCCTCTCCCAGCTCACACAGTATTCCAAATACAGCAGAAATGTTTTGAAATTCTAAAACATTTTACATTGTAGGAAATATATATGTTTCCACAACACACCCTTCCTTGTTTTATGTTGTAATCAAATTAAACGATGGTTACATTGTTGTAATTAAATGACCTGGTTTAAAAAGAAATGCTGGAAAAATGAAGACAAGTGCCTGCCAGTTGAAAGTCAGACAACATGGAGCTTCATGAAGATGGTGCAAAACAGTGTTGGGTCTCTTGTCAATTTGGGAATATCATAAATTGTATTCCCCAGTTCACGCAATCCATTTGCAATGTGTACTTGAGAAGCAGTTACGAACCTGGGCAACGTGTGTGTGTGTGTGTGTGTGTGTGTGTGTGTGTGAATTTAAGCATAAGTGAATAAGTGGTCAAACATATTCCGGTTTTTCTTTTCTAAGTTTTATTAGTATAGGAGGAGCTGAAATGCTTTGCTTGCTAATCCTATTCTGGTGTTTTTGTTGTGAGTACTACGCAGAAGCAGAAGCAAGGTGAGGGGGAAAGAGTACAAACACACTAGCTGCCACCCCAACCCCTGACCCAGTTGCCATTTCATCAACTTTCATGTGTTGAAGCATCGCTTCTTCAGCGCGGAACCATCTTCTGCCTGCGTAGGCTCCCTGCTCGATTTATATCATCCTGATTTTCCAGAGTTCTGAATCATGTGCGGTGCCCTAAATGGATAAAAAGGAAACCCCACTGCAGATGTTCACCCTCAATGCATGTGGGGAGGGTGACAAGAACAGCAGCAGAGCAAGCGTGCTCATTCCTACTCTCCCTACTCTCCCACAAGAACACCTCAGTGGGACAACTGTAGGATGCCTGAACAAACAGGCATAAAATACCCCACATAAGGGTTAGTATCTGTTTAGGGGATCCTAAGGGCTGGTTGACACATCGAGGTACTTTACTCAACTCAGCGCATCATCAGACGAGTGTTTTATCACGCACTCGTTACTGATCACTCACGGTTTTTCGCGGGTCCTTCTGATGATGACACCGTCCACCTCCCGCGCGTCTCCCACTCCTTCTGGTCTTTTTTCCATGACAAAATAAGACCCAGTAAATCCGACTTTTTTTTTAAAGGCAAAACTTGCCGCCATTTCCTGCTGTATGCAGGAAAAGCAGCGTGATAAAAATGTCCACTGAACGGGCCACGTGGTCGTTGCTTGCTTCCCCATGTAAAGAAAGAGGAAGCTGCTCATCCCTATTGTGGAACAGCAGCAGGAGACCAAAGCGACAGTAGGGAAATGCGATTTCCCCCCCTTCTGATGACGGTCTCAGTGAGTTATCACACAATTACTTGCAGCTGAATGAGTGAACTTTCTCCACTGGAAAGTACTGTGCTACACATGGTGCGGCGTGACATAATCTGTCCGTTGTGATGGCTATTTCACACATGCAAGTTGGCACTTGACGTTGCAGTTTTTGAACATGCATGTATGAACTCACCCTCCATATTATTCTGGAACAACAGGCAAAGGGTTAACTGGGAAAGAACATGGCACGTGGAGCAGATTGCACAAGCTCTTTGCTATGCATTCAGGGTATCACTAAAATCAGATGTAAAATAGCTGGTACACATATAACCTTTGTGGCTTCACGGAGAAGCAGAAAAATGACTTTTAGGAATGAAGGGCACAGGCAAGATGGATGTCCAGCTATATAAGCAGACAGTTGTGAATTTAAACATGGAAAATAAATAATAGACAAAAGCAACATCGTATGTTACCTAGTTGGAATCCTGAAGTCTACATTTGTGCCTAATTTGTAAGCCACTTGTAAAGCGGTGGAGCCCACCACACGTTGGATAATACCTCTGGAAGCAGCTTTATCAAGCTGGAACTGTGAAATCAGATCATATCCTAAAAGAAAAAAATACACATATTTGACAATTTTAGACTGAGAAAGCATGTAGCTAGATAACATTAAGATTTTTTTTCTTTGGTCTCTCTTTGATGCACACTGTGTTGCTGTTTAAACTAATTTTTGCTGCTGTTTAAAAGTAAACTAAAATATTTAACTCATTCTTTTCTGTCTTTAAAATAATGCTTTCAAATCATCATTGCCATCAATATTTTAAATAAATAGTTAATATATAAATATAGCTGCTTTTCTGAACCAGATGTGATTTTGCAAAGCAAGGAGGCAGTCCTCAAAAACAAACAAAATCCCTCTAAAATAATTCATTTGAAAGAATTAAGCATGTAGTAGCTTGCATATACTTGCCTGGTAGGTCATCTTGGCCAATCCTACTTAGTGGGCAGAGGTAAGTCTTTGTGTCTGAATTGAATGTTTCTGGAAACCCTGAAAGGAACATTGGATGTGTTATCTCTGTCCATTATGCTGTTGGATGGTCAATTTCCTGACCATTTCCTGGTAGATGAGCTCCATAGAAATGAATGGTTCTTATGTCAAAATACATGTATTTAGGACAGAGGTGGGCAACTTCAGAGAGTCTGGGGGGCATTTTAGTCCCCCCACCAATATGTTGCACTCCTGTTGTTCTGGTGTTGCCAAATTCAGCCGCGGCAACAACAAAAACATGGCCAATTTGCCACTAATGTGGCTCAGAGGCCATGGGTTGTCCGCTTGATTTAGGATCAGGGTACAGAAAGCTCAGAAACAGAAATGAAGGAAAGTGACAACAGAAAAACAGGTCAAACTCTGGGGCAGCGAAGTCCATGGACTAAGACAAATGGGACTCTGCCACCACATCCAGGCCAGATGATGGTAGATACAGTGTTAGAATTCTTGTGAAATGTATATAATAAGAGGCAGTGTGGGGCATTCAGTTCTCTTCTATGCTGTTTCTGATGATCAGCTACCTCCCTTGACATAGGCTTGTCATATAAAGACTTCCATAGTGCAGAGCTATGTGTGGTTTGGACAACCTTTAAATATTTCTAGCTTGCTAGTTAGCTAAGTCAACACCTACAGTTCAAAATAAACACACACCAAGTCTGCTCAAGCTCAACCCGCAGTTGGGAATCCAAGCTCTTGGCTTCCTTCCCTTCACTTTGATATTTCAGATGTTCCCACTCTTTCCTCTCCCATGTTTGATCACACAACAAGCCCTGTAAGGTGTGGGCAAGTGTGGGTAGGGAGGGGCTCTGGACCAGAACATAGAAGAAAGCCTTTTGCAAGAACAAGTAGCCATTTCACTGTTTGAAACACCCACTCGCTCTCTAAAGAACCACTGTGAGCACTTGGAGGGGGGAAATATCCCAGCCCATTCATATATCAACCTAACCCCTCCCTAAAGAACCAAAAAGGAAAGTTAAACATGGGATTCTACCTATGTGACATTTCAAGTCAAGCTGGAAAATCTCTTGGGAGGATGGAAGAAAGACTTACAGAATTTGAAAGGAGACACCTTCCCAGCCTACAGAAACCTTCTTGTCTATTTTAAGGACTGACACTTAAATGTAGATTTCCATACTATTTCCCAAACCTAAATGATTGAATGTACCAAATCTATTGCGTTTTCTAGTCCAGGAGCTGATTTTGCTATACATCTAGGGATTTTTTTTTTCCTATTCCAACTTAGTATTTACTATCAAAGCCCATTATAACTTCTTATAAACACTTGATAATATGTTGTCCTAGAGAATATGATTTACAGTAGAGAAATGCTGGTGGCTACAATCACGTTTGTGTGCTTAAGCACTCCTGCTTGAATGAGGCTTATACCTTTTTATTGAACCAACTTCTGTTAGTGTAGGAGTGTTTATGTTTTTCCGGGCTATACAGAACTCTTCCTCAATTTAGATGTTTATAACTCAGTCCCATTCATATCTAGAAAAGTTTGGTGCAATAAATGCCTCATGATACTTATTTCTAAATCTTTAATTTTAGAAATGTTATACTTTTTCTTTCCTTTTTCTTTAGATAGCATTAAAAAAGTGTCAAATTTAAGAGATGTGTTTTAATATCAAAAGGAACTATCTTTCAAAAATTCTAGTTCTCCTCCTTTCTCATTCTCTTACCCCCATTCTCATACATACATACTTAATCCCATGGATAATGGCTTTAGGCTTTTACATATAGCTAAGTATGATAGAACCACTTTGGCTGCCAACATCTTTACTAAGTGCAATAAATTAGACCCTTACGTGTCTGCTGTTGAATAGTAGCTGATGTCAGAAACCCCAGAAAACAGTACATATAGCATAAAAATCGATATGGCCTGCAAGAAAAGAAAGACAATTCAAACATGAATGTACACAGCCTAATAATGTCATCCACTTTCATCTTGTACACATACATATTAAATACATAAATGTGTGACTTACATTTTTGATAGCACAGTTGGCAAGCAAAGCTCTTTAAAACTTCAGGTTTGCAATTTATTTTATTTTATTATACAAGTGCAACAAAATGCCTGATTCTGAACGGCTGTCTCAGGCACCCGCCCTTATATACATAACTGTCATAAGATAAGGAAAAGAAGTAGAGGACTGAGCTAGCAAAGCCCATTTAAAATACAACCAATTAATCTTCCTTCCCTTTTGGAGCCTGTTTTGATTTAGACATAACACCGTATTGCTTACCAATTGCTCTTCATTTTCCCACCCTGTCTTGGTGTTTAGGTAGCTAGGTGACTGAACTTTTTGTCTTTGGTTCCCATCAAGGGAAGAGTGGAAGTATCCCAGGATCACCCTTCTCTGCCCCTTGCAGAGCGTCAGTGGGGGAATGAAACTTGAACTGCAGAGACTGTTTTAATAATCCTGATGCGACGTGGAGGTGGGCAGTAGGCAGGGTTCTGAGGGAGGAATTTAGCTGGGATATAAGAAGGGGGAGAGGAACACCAGGGAGGGGTGTGGATATAGGAAGGAACTTGCGAGTTGGACAGTGCTGCACAGTGAGTGAGTAAGATGATGGAAGCGGGGAGGGGGGAGTGCCTGATGGAAGAGAAACATGAGGTTAGAGCCTGGATTATGATTATTTTGGTGAATGTACCAATCAGGGGAAGTTCAAATTCTAGGCAAAAGGAACCTTTCATTCCTCACTGACTTCCTAATAAGGCAGTCTCTCAGGCATTGGTCCTGTGGTAGAGGAATTCTGCCAAACAGAAGCAGGCAATTTATGTTGGGTTCACTGCTTCACTAGGAATCTTGCCAAAGAGAACAGATTATCTAGTTACATTTTCTGCTCCAGACGGCTCATGAGTCTGCTGGTAGCTTTAGTTTAGACATTTTTGAAGCACACAAAACTACACATGCAGATATGCTGATGGGGATGGCCAGAAAGCAAGAATCCTTAAAGCTCATGAGCCCAATATGCTCTGGTGTTGGATAGAAAGACCTGGACAACTTGGATCTAAGAAAGGCAGGTCAGTGATGTTATTCCCATCTTCAAGATGTAGGGCTATGGCACAGAGAACAGTGGCTTGCCTAAAGCTACCCAGTAGGTTCATGGCTGAAGCCTAAGGGCATAGGGTGCAGCTTTATACTGAGTCCCTAGCATTGTCTGCTGGGATTGGCAGGGGCTTTCTGTGTTTGTTTGTTTATTTATTTATTTATTTATTTATTTCATTTGTATACCACCCCGTAGCCGAAGCTCTCTGGGCAGTTTACATAGGATTAAAACAATTAAAAACAATATACAAAAATTAAAACAGCAAAAACATACAACATACACACAATACACACATTTAAAACCGCTACAACAGCCCAAAAAAGCTATAAAAACAAAAACAAACCCAGGCTCCTCAGATATTGCCAAATGCCTGAGAGAAGAGGAAAGTCTTGACCTGGCGCCGAAAAGATAACAATGTTGGCGCCAGGCAGGCCTCGTCAGGGAGATCGTTCCACAATTGGGTTCAGGGCAGAGAGATCTTTCACAGTGCTAATATCTGAGGGCCAAACTAGAGGCAATGTTAAATGTGTCTTTGAATTTAATATGCATTTTAAAAATGCAAAGAGCAGCAGCTTGGGAGTGGAGTGATGATCATTAGTGGGATTGCAATGAAAGGGGAGCAAGCTTGACGAACATCACTCCTCCGGAGCTGCTATTTGCATTGGGAGGAAGACTCCTTTTGTTACCCAAGACAAATGAGACTCAGGTTTGGTCCTGTGATTCTCTGACTGGAGGTGCCAAGAACTGGATCTGAGGTCTTCTGGCAAGGAAAGCATGCACTCTGCCACTAATTAATGGCCCCTCCCTGAAAGATATGAACCCAGACTATATGATCTATCTTTGGCTCAGGTTGTTATCCAGTATACCATGCAAGCACTCACATGAAATAGTTTGGTGGGGAAAGGCCATGCAGAGCAGTGTCTGTTCAAATTTATTGAGGGGCGGGAGAGTACTCAAAGCTGAGGATCTAATAGAAGATCATACTTTTTCTAAGACTCCCCTTTGGGGAACACTACGGTATTGATGGAATGGGGTACATCATCACCCAGTACAATGAGCTTCTCTAAATGAGCAATTTATAGCATGCTCGTGATGGCCACTAATGGAAGTTTGCAGGTCCATTACATGATGTCGTCAACAGCCAGGACATCTCCCACACTATCCCCTGGAAATCACGCATTTGGAGGGAAAAACATAATGTGAAATTATCTGGATATTGCGGGATCTCTCTTGCCACTAGATGGTGATGTCCAATTAAAACACAATGGGGCCTTTCCAAGAAGGGAACAACTCACATGATCCCGTATGAAGGAGTGTGTCGCAATGGTGGGATTACTGAGAGGATGAAAGATTTTTCCTGTGTGTACAGAGGCTCAATGGATATTGTTATCCTGTGGTATCTGCAACACAACCTGAAAAGCCTCTGGGGATTATGAGATGTGGAAATGTATTCATGATGTACTACATGTCAACACAAGGTAGCTGCCTCCCTGTTAAGGAAGCCAAAAAAGCCAAAGGCAAAGGGGTGAAAACGGAGATGTGGTTTATTAAAAATAATTACCAACGCGTTTCGGACCCTCAGGGTAATTCAAACAAAAGTGAGATGTCCATTCTCTTATGGACTCTAAGGAGACCGTGCATCTGTAAGAGAATTGATATCTCACTTTTGTTTGAATTACCCTGAGGAAGGATCTAAGGGTACGAAACGCGTTGGTAATTATTTTTAATGAACCACATCTTCATTCTCACCCCTTTGCCTTTGGCTTTTTTGGCTTTTGTTCCCTGTTAAGGAGACAGGAAAGTCTAATGCTGGTTTTCTGGTAGAACCAGGCATACTATTAGTCAGAATGAGGTGGCTGCAAATTGCTAGCTATTTAATTAATTATTGTTATATGTGCCTGTGGGATATTTTGTCTCATGGTTCAAAATAAATTGGTTCGTCTTAGGAAATATATACTATATGCACCTTTCGGTGTGTGGATGAGGATGAGACATTCACGCCTGTGTGAAACATCACTCTTAAATCATAGCACGAGGATTTCAATAAAGGCATCAAGAGATTTTAAGCCAGCAGAAACCAAAGGCCTCACTGTAAGAGCCCCCAAACTACACAGCAGAAAAAGGCTCTTCTGTTAATATCCAGACAGAATATAATAAAATGTGGTTGGAGCAGCAAACTGTTTCCTGACTTGCATGCTCTGTTTGAAATGTAAAACATCAGGTATTGTAACTTTGCTTAGAAAGAGAGCTTTGGAGAAAAGTGGTATAAATTTACTCCCCCCCCCCCCCAATTACAGCAGTGTGAGTACCTGGGAATAGAAAACAAAGAGGTCTCCTTTGGGGCCAGAATCATAACACATTAAAAAGTCCAATTTTCCCATTAACGATTTGGCTTGGAGCACATTATTGCTAACGGATGAACAGTATTGCTGTTAATTGAACCTTCTCCGCAACTGCACTGGCTTTCTGCTAATTTGCCTGGAGTGCCACCCTAAATGATAGCCATTGAACTCAATGACCCGGTTCAGACAACACGCTAAGCCATGGTGGTTAAGCATTTTAGCATGTCATGTGAACCATTCCTAACCATGGTGGTGACATAACCACAGTTTAAACACAGTCACTAACCATTTAGTGCAAAAGGAGTAGTGGCTTAACCATGGCTTAGCATGTTGTCTGAACAGGCCTAGTGGGTTGTATCCAACGCTGGCTTTGTGGTTGCGCAAGGTGGGGTACCTGATTTTCACTGATTCCCCCATACCCACTACAGCTACCATGCTCCGTGAAAAGATGCTCCATGAGTTTGGGGGGCACTCTGGAACACATGGGGACATCATGCAGAGGCCTGCAGTAGATAGCAGGAGACAGAGAAAATTGGGTGCTCTATTTGCACAAGCGCTTTCCCTTGCATGAAGTCACCATTAGATACAACCTACTGTCCTAACATTCTAGAACAATATAACATTATTCTAGAAGAAGTCAGCAAGGCTGAGTCATTACAGGGTTGATCTTCCAGTAGTGAAATTTCAGATTCACTCTACAGCAGCTAGCACAATGTTGGCGGCAATTATTGTTGGAATTGTAGCATCTGAGGACAAAGGCGCTGGAGTAGAAACATAACAGGGATGGGCTTGGAGGTGTCAGGTCAATAGAAATTGAATTGTTATGTCAAATTGAATAGTCATGTAACAGACAATAAATCAACAGCCTAACACAGGGATGGAGAACTTGTGGCCCTTCAGTGGTTGTTATGCAACTCCCATGAATCTGTAGTTGAAAATATTGCTAGGGCTGATGGGAGTTGGAGTCCAACTTCTAAAGCACCACATGTTCCCCACTCTGTGGCCTAACTGAATAGTCAAATAAATCTTTCACTGGGTTCGCACAATCAGCAGAGGAAAAGATGCCACTGTGACTTCTTTTCCCCACCCCGTGCGTGCCACTTGAATGCCCGCTATTTCTCTAATTACCATCGCTATGATGTGGGTTGTGTTGTCCAACCCACATCATAGAAGTGACAGAAGTGTGACAGAAGTGGCCTATAACGAGCCAAGGGTTGCAGGTTGGTTTAGAAGTCACCGCCTCCACGCACCTCGCTGGGTTTGGACAACATGGCAACCCACACCATGGTGAGGGTAATTAAGGAAATGGCAGGGCAGGGAAAATAAGCCACCATGACTTCTTTTCACTGCTGATCATCCAAACTTGGCCCATGTATGCGTGTATAAATCTGCATCATGCAGGCCCAATAGCATTTCCTGAGAAATTAGGGGAGCTACTCAAGATCCTATTTCTAGTCGACTGTATTGCCCGACATCTGCCCCACACTCTCTTATATTGGCTCCAGTTCATTCCCACATTACAACTCTTAAGATAACTCTTTTCTTAGATAAATTACTTGAAATAAAAATAAATCACCCCTTAAGTTTCACTGGTGAAACTGCATATAAGCTGCTGTAGAGCTTTTAAGACACAGATGACCACAAGGGAAAGGTATCTATAGCTGCTGGGAAGTAGAGTGTGGTAATATAGAATTATATCAATTCTTCATTGAAAGTGACAACAGGGCTCCATTGATGCCTTCTATGCTCCCAATCCAATTAATCCTTGCAAGAAGGTGAATCCCAAAGCACACATGGAGCCCCCTCAGCCACAATTTTAGTGGAGGAAACAGCTCCTTGGAGGCATTCCCTTTTTGTGTCAACTCTATTTTCATTTCAGAGGAGTTTAGAAAGTATATTATTCGTGCTTATGATAGGTGTCAGCAACTAGCAGCTTGTGGGCTGAATATAGTTTCCTGAAGGTGCCATCTGGTTTCCCTGTTGCTCCTTCCCTCCTCAGCCCTCCACACTTGTCTTGCAACAACTCAGAGGAAGGAAGAGATGGTGAAAGAGGGAGAGGGGGATTCTTTCCCTATCGTACTCTGGAGTTTGTATGATTGCAGGTGGTACAACTGAATCATCGTTGTTCAAAGAACACACATCTGTGTTTTTCCTTTGGTCTGCTTCACCATGGTCTTGCAAATTTTAAAAAATTGCAAAATCTCCTTGAACAGGGACAATAGCAGGGCAGAAAACATGAATGTCTGTACTTCAGGCAACAACATAAAGCTATGCTAAGACTACAGGAAGAATATTAGATTCAGTCAAGAGCTGGAAATGTTTTTCATGGCTGTCTAATTCCAGGTAGTCTTGGATGACACCGATTTTCTAGACCCATTTCAAACCGGCTTCAGGGCGGGATACGGAGTTGAGACCGCTTTGGTCGCCTTAGTGGATGATCTACGCCTTAGTATCGACAGGGGGAGTGTGTCCCTGCTGGTACTTCTGGACCTCTCAGCGGCTTTCGATACCATCGACCATGGTATCCTTCTGGAGCGCCTGGGGGAATTGGGGATCGGGGGCACTGTGCTTCAGTGGTTCCGATCCTATCTCTCGGGCAGGTTCCAGATGGTGATGCTTGGGGATAGCTGCTCTTCAAAAAAGGAGCTGCTATGTGGTGTACCACAAGGTGCCATCCTTTCTCCAATGCTGTTTAACATTTACATGAAACCGCTGGGAGAGATCATCCGGAGGCATGGGGCGGGGTGCTATCAATACGCTGATGACACCCAAATATATTTCTCTATGACTTCGACAACATCGTCAGCTAAGGATAGTGTGTCTCCTCTGAATGAATGCTTGGAGGCGGTAATGGGCTGGATGAGGAAAAACAAACTGAAACTGAATCCAGACAAGACGGAGGTGCTTGCTGTTAAAGGCCCCAACCTGGGTCTGGAGGTGTGTCAACCAGTTCTGGATGGGGTTACACCCCCCCTGAAAGATTGTGTTCGCAGCTTGGGGGTACTCTTGGATCCGTCGCTCCAGATGACAGCTCAGATTGATGCGACGGCCAGGAGTGCCTACTATCAGCTTCGGCTGATACGCCAGCTGCGCCCCTTCCTAGAGTTGGAAGACCTAAAGACGGTAGTGCACGCGCTGGTAACTTCAAGGCTCGACTTCTGCAATGCGCTGTACATAGGGCTACCTTTGTGCCTAGTCCGGAAACTTCAACTTGTTCAAAATATGGCAGCCAGGTTGGTCACCGGTACACCTAGGGGTGATCACATTACACCAGTTTTAAAATCGCTTCATTGGCTGCCAATTAGTTTCCGGGCGAAGTATAAAGTGTTGGTTATTACCTTTAAAGCCCTACATGGTTTGGGTCCAGGGTACCTGCGGGATCGCCTTCTCCCGTACAATCCGCCCCGCACACTTAGGTCCTCTGGGAAGAACTTACTCAAGCCAGCCAGAACTAGGCTGGCGAGTGTTACCCAGAGGACCTTTTCTTCCATCGCTCCCAGACTGTGGAATGGTCTGTCGGAGGAGGTTAGACAAATTGACAGTCTTCATGAATTTAAGAGAGTCATGAAGACTGTCCTCTTCCGACAGGCCTATCCAGATGAATTTTAGGATATTTTTAATGTTGTGTTGTTCTCTTGTTTTTAAAATTTTTAACTGTTGTGAATTTTTGTGTTTATATTGTTGTTGTTCCCCGCCTCGATCCGGAGGGAGAGGCGGGTTACAAATAAATATTATTATTATTATTATTATTATTATTATTATTAAGAATTCATCCTGAAACGACTAACTATTTTGCTGTTTCAGAATTGTTGTGATTTTGCTTGTATTATTGCTACCTCCAGTGGTATGTTCCCATGCAAGCGGTCCCTTCCTTCATTTCTCATTCAATCTCTTCTCTGTCTTCTAGCCCTGCATTTCGTATGTAGCTGTGTGGAATGAAACATCAACAAGATATTTAGATCTCCCTCTGTTTCCCAGCATAGGACATTCCTTTTGATGTCACTGCATGCTGTGAAGTAATTAAGTTTTTAGTAACAGAGATATTAATTGGGAGCTGGTATGTTTCCTTCTTATTCCTGTTTTTCTTTTTCTAATTATTGCATTCAGCTGCTTGAATATTTCCTTTTTGGGGGGTTGTTTTGGTCCAATATGCACACACCATTCCAAACTGCAAACTACTTTTAAACTATGAATTCATTTATTTATAACCTTGTAATCCAGAATTTCAGCATATATATACATACTACGCAAACATTAAAATAATTAACGTGAAGACAGTTTTTAAGTATACCACTAAAATCACCCTTAATTATCCCTGATCACTATATTGCTCCCCAAACAAAAAGGTCTTAAAGCCCCTTGAAAACATGTTCATGCTCAAGCTTGGGTGAAGCACAGGAAGAACACAGTTCAAAAACAGGGGCGTAATCACCAAAATACCTTACTACATATCATTGTTCTAATCTATAATATAGATAACAAATTTAAGACTCCAACTTGAAATGCACACCACTGTGTTATCAGGGTGGTTAAAAAGAATTATTTTGAAGAACTGCTGATCAATAATAATAATAATAATAATAATAATAATAATAATAATAAAAATGTCAGTTTAGCCCTATTTCAAATGTTGTTCCTGCTGTGTTCCTGATGATGACATGGCACAGAGGTCTCCATGCAACTAGCCCCTAATTTGCACCTTAAGGGGATGCTGTCCCCTTTTCCCAAACTTAACCAGACTAGGGGCAGTTCTAGGGAAGGCCTCAGGTTTAATGTCTGAATGATGCCACGAGCATGCGTAGAATAATGCACGCATACCAGGAAACATGGGAAATCTATTTATTTGTCCTGTCCTTCCTCAAACCAGCTGAGGATGGAGTATGTGGTTCTGCGTGATGAAATCCCCACAACAATCCTATGAGGTAGGTTAGGCTGAGAGAGTGATTGGCCCAACATTCCCCTAGTAAGCTCACAGCTGAGCATGGGTGAGGTTCCCTCATCTAACCCTGGGGTGGGAAACTTGTGGCCCTCAGCCTAGTTTCATATAGCCCTCAGCATCATGGCCATCATAGTGAGGATGATGGGAGTTGTAGTCCAACACAGACTGACCTAGGATATGGTCCATCCCTTGCCTATGTGCAGAGCCGCAAATGTAAGGAAGGATCCCCATACTGTGCCTATAGATCTATTCCTTCACATACAGCACTCCCACTGAATAGACATAGTAGTCGTGCTCTTTGTGGTAGGCTGCCTCTACAAGAGCGATTTAAAGCTCTTTCAAGGTGCATTAAAAAAATTACCTCTACAACAAGAGCGATTTAAAGTTCTTTCAAGTCTCATAAAAAAATTACCTCTACACCAGCTGAGCGCAAATGGGGCGTAGAGGCGCGTTATCTCCCCGATTGTGCGCGTTATCGAATGCGCATTAAATAGCGAGTTTTTTTTTGCTCCGTCCATTAAAGTGCATTTTGATGGGAGGGGGCTGCTGCTCCGGCGAGCGGAAGGAAAAGGCTGGTGCCTGCGGAGGCGGCTCCTCCTCCTCCCTCTATTGTCAGATCTCACCCCCTTCTCCACAGCCTGCCAGCCAGCCAGAGGGAAGGGGAGGGAAACACCTTTTGACAGCTGCCGCCGCCGCTGTCAAAAGTTGCGGCGGGCTCGAGCTGCCGAACTGAAGCTGGGGAGACACGTGGGGAAGGCGGGCGACTACCCTCCGCCCGCCGCTGTCCCTTCCGCTCGCCGGAGCAGCATGAGGAGGGGGCTGCCTGGCCGCGGCGAAGGAGGGAAGAGAGCCCGCCCGCCCGCGGGGGGGGGGCCGGCGGGAGGAGGAGGAGGAAGAAGAGGGGGTAAAGGAAGGCGAGGAGGAGGAGGATCGCTCGCCTGCTGCCCACAGCCTACCAGCCAGCCAGCTGGGGAGCGGTGGGGAGGGAAGGGGAGGGAAGCGCCTTTTGTCGCTGCCTCTCGTGCAGAGGTATTAGGCGTAAAGGCGCTTCAGGGATAGTGTGCATAATCTCCTAACCGGGCGCAAAAGCGAATCCTTGTGGAGGGTACCGTAGTGCCTTGCATAGGAGTGCGCTTTGGGATAGCACTCTATGAGCATCTCTACATGAACGATTGCACGCTTGTGATTGGCCATTCACAGAAGTTTGTGGGTCCTTTACAGGACATTATCAACCTCCAGGAAATCTCCCACGCTTTCACCCAGTAATCTCTATTTTAAAAAAATCAGAGATAATGCAGTTTTTAAAAATTATCATGCAGTATCCCCAGTGTGTAAAGCCAGCATAGCGCTATAATTCTGCTACTAGATGGTGCTGTTTCATTGAACATAATTGCATTGCTGAGAGGGGAAGTTTTCAGTTCAAAATATGTGGTCATCATCTAAAGCATCCAGTCATATATATATATATATATATATATAATGTTGAAAGACTCTAAAAGAAGAAACTCTGGTAAGGGTGTGGAGTTTTTTCCCTTACTATAGAGACATTCTATGAGATGTGGTCCCCCCACCCAGTTTAAGAGAACAGCCAGGCATTTTGCGATATCTTTAGAAAAATGCTCACTCAGTTGTGGGCTTGGATAAAAGTCGGATGAGATAGGGAAAGGGCTTCATAGAAACCAAATGGGCATCCACTCCCACATCCTCCCCCCTCTCTGAGCTGCTCACATAGGAGGGAATGGATTACATCTAACAAGTGCAGTAATGCAGTTAAGCCAAGCAAAATTAAATGATACAGCCAGCATTTCTTAATGCTCCCATCCTCCTAATCACATACTCAATCTGTTTTTTAAAACAGAAAAAGATATAAATGCCCCATTTTGTTTTGTTTTTAATGTTACTCATGGTCAGCATCACTGGAGTTCATAACTCCCTTCCCAGGGAAGCTAGACTGGCTCCCTCCTTGATACGTTTTCGGAAGCAGGCAAAACTTTCTTATTCCAGCAGGCCTTTGGTGAATAATGTGGACCTCAATCTATGTTTAAGATTTTTAAAATTTAATATGTATTTTATATGTTGAAATGTTTTAATACTGAAACCTATTTAATTATATTTTTAGCTTTTGTATATTTCTATTTATAGCTTTTAACTGTATATGTTTTGATTTTGTAAAGCCACCTTGAAGCCCAGTATTGGGCAAAAGGCGGGATACAAATAAAGATGATGATGATGATAATAATAATAATAATAATAATAATGTGTGTTTGTATGTTTATTTATTTATATCAAAATGTAGAATCCAGATTCCAATTAAAAAATTCTCAAAAGAAGAGCATAGTCAACTAAAATACAATTTAAAGCAATAATCATAATATATATATAGTCCAACTAGCAATTTCTCAGTAAGCAGGAGAAATAAAATCCATAGTACCAACTGCAGTCATGGTGTCTTTCAAGATTAGGAGCCTGCTTGGAAAGAGCCTGCCTAAATAGCTCAAACAACTTTGTTTGACAAAGAGTACAGTAGGCATGAGGTAGCTACTAGAAAAACAAGGCAGTACTAGCTGCACCCAAAAGCCAAGGCTCTTCTAGTTGCTGAAATGCAGTTCTTCTGCTCACTGCTGATGCTAGGCATCAATGGATAGAAAGGAACATATGGGAGGAGATGCTCTCTCATGTATCCCAAACCAAGCTGTATAGGGCTTTAAAGGTTCATGAACAGCACTTTGAATTTGGCTGGATACAAATTGGTAACTAGTAGTGCTCTTGTGATATTGGTGTTATATACTCCTGGCCAGTGCCGGCTCCAGGTTATTGAAGGCCCTTGGGCAAGACACCACCAATGAGTCCCTTTCCTCAGTGAGTCTACCTTCTCATTGCCATTATCACCAGCAATTGCTCCGCATCCTCTTTCTCATCATTGCTGCTGCTTGCTTAACAGGCAGAGAGCCGGTGAGCATGAGGGCAGTAGCATCTAGTCTCTTCCTTCTCACCACCACCCTTGTCTGGACCAGGGTGAGACGCAAGTGAATAAGCAAGTTGCAATGGTGAAGAGGAGAGGAGACGCAACTCTTGGGGCTTCTGTCAGCGGTCAGTGGCATGTTGGCTCTAGGCAAGTGCCCCACTATGCCTACCTTTGACACTGGCTCTCTCCTGGCATTTTGGCCAAGCTGAAGTTTGTCCAACCAAAGGTCAGCCCTCCATATAGCACATTAGAGTGGTCTAGTTGAAAGGTTATGAGGACATGCAGAGCTACGGCAAGTTCATTTTGTTCTAAAAAGAAACACTGCTGGTGTGTCAATCAAAGCTAATAAAATATGATCTGGGCCACAGCTTCCACCTGAAAATCCAGGAGGAGACCCAGATTAAGTAGTATCCACAAACTGTAAACCTGTTCTTTTAGGTGGAGGAATGTGACCCATCTAGAATGGGGATTTCAATTATTAATCCGGTTCCAGGACCACCCACCATGAGTAACTCCATCTCGTCTTCAAGATTACTGTGTATTCATCCCTATTATCAAACATTCAAAGATGAAACTGCCACACCTGGTTCAGACAGAAAGGAGAAATAAAGATGAATATCATGAGCATACAAATAACATCCCACTATAACCCTCCACAAAATTTCTTCCAGCGGTTTCGAATAGATGTTAAAAAGCATGGAAGAAAGAATAGATCTGTGTGGCATCCCACAAGAGATGCATTTGTTCTGTAATTACAGCTTCTGGGAGTTGTTTTTGTTCTCATTGGATGTTCCCTTAAACTTTGTATAATCCCATTGAACAATTGCCAACATTGGAAATTTATGCAAGCTACAGCTGTTACAACACATAGGAATCTTTTTAGCAATGCAATACAAAAACACTCATGACTATATCTCACAGCCCAAAGATTGCACAAATAGAGTAAATACAGGAGAAAATAAAATAGGAGAGAAATTGGTTGTTCAAAAATGCTAAATATGTCCTTCGTTGAATTTTTAGAAATCATAACAAGGTAGCCTCCATTCACATATAGATAATTCTACTTTTATTTATGGAGGCCATTTCTATCCCTGGGGCTTTAGCTCAATGGTAGAGCACATGCTTTGCATGTAGAAGGTTCCAGGTTCAATCCCTGGCATGTCCTGGTAAGACTGGAAAAACTCCTGCCTGAAACTCTGGAGAGCTGCTGCCAATCAATGTCATGAATACTGGGCTTGATGGACAATTGGCCTGACTCAGTATGAGGTAACTTCTTATGTTCCTATTGAGGAAACGATTTCACTGCATTACTGCTGCGAGTATTTCAAAGTTGGATACTTCACCCTTGACTAAACTAATACAAGGGTGTCCAGCATCCTGAACATGATCTGCCAGGACATAATTGTCTTTCCTTTTGACACATATACAAGCTGGCCAGCACAAGCTGTAAATATTCTGACATGAAAGCTGTGCTTGCTACTGTCAGTCTTATATCAAGGACCTAGAAAAGATAGCCAGGAAGCTTTCCTCCACTCCCTCAAATACATAGTTAAAGTTTTTTTAAAAAACCCATAAAATTAGCATTTGTAGCCATGTAAATGCCTACCCTGCCACTATATAATATTTTTGAAAATAAGAACAAGGAAAGGAGCTCTCAATCCGCTGTGAGTCATCATTTTAATCTCCCACAATGCACCGAATGTAGAGCCAGATGTTAGTGGCATTAGAGCCCTGGCATCTGTCCAAATATGTCATGTGCTGATTCTGGGTCTGATGTCAGTACTAGTTGGGTGGGTAGCTGGGCTTGTGAACGTGTGCAAAGCTATGGTCAGGATTTTATGTAACAAATGATATTTTTACAGAGGAACTCCACAAAACAAGACATGGCATGGTTATTGTATGCTTACTTCCAGATAAGTATGTTTAGGATTGGTGCCTTAATTTACTACTCCTAGCCATTAATCTTGGTTGCAATTATCCATTTCATATATAATTGCTAATGTTTCTGAGATTTCCCCAGCTAGTTTTTCAAAATGTTTAGAAAACATATCATGCAGAAAGTCCAGGGATTCTTTTATATGCTCCTTTGTTACTCTATTCTTGTATCTGTCGGTACCAATAAGAATGATCATACTTTAACTTCTTCATAGAGACTAAATCAACACAGGTATTTAGCAGCTCATATTGCTTTCTCATCTCATTGTATCATAATTTGCAGCCAAGGTAAGATTATGGCTGTTCGTGCTGAGATTAGTGGTTGAGAGCCTCGGATATTTGGGTACCAGTTTTCATACAAATTACACAAGATGAACACCTCCCTATGTTCTAATCCAATGGCATATGTCTAATATCAGACATGATACTTTCGGATTGACTCATCTTGATGATATAAATTCTGAATACTTAAAAACAAATCACACTCTGAAGGTATTGGCAGATGCATATTTCAAGGATTAAGTCCCTTTTATAAATCCTAACTTTAGATTTAATCCAGGTGTAGAGTTACCCACTGCCCCTCAAAATGGCCTATCCTGCCCCTATGCCTTTACCAGCATGTGAAGCTCTTCACAAGGATGATCACCTGCTAATCTCTGTAGACAAGCTGTTGTTAAAAGCTCACGAGCCAGGAACCATATAGAATTTGGCAACCCTATCTCCAACCCAACTAAATTAGATATGTTAATTATTTTCATATTGTCAGCTGAAAACTGCAGTGTGTCATGCAGTCGAACTGGGTTTACACTTAAGTCGAATTAGGCACATTTAGGATTGTAGCCTTAATGTTTCTTAACAAGTTAAACCTGCTTAAGCAATATTAATTTAATGCACATAGCCCTGCAGGTATATTCAGTGTAAACTGGCCAAGCACAAGACTTTGAACCTCAGTATGAACGCAGCCTAATGATACCCTTGACAGACACGTGAAGATAGTACATAGGAAATGATGAATCAAAAACAAAACTGATTATGGATATATGAAAACATAATTATTCAATTAGTAATAATGAATAGAAAAATGAAAGGTGACTCCAAACATGGCAACAAAATCATCAAAAAGAATAAGGTTATGCTCAAAGACAAAAGCTGGCTGTTTTTCCCCCTATTGAGGCTAGGGGAATGGTCAAATGCTTCTAATTTGTTCCCTGAATACACTGATTCTGCCAGAAGCTAGACATTTTTGACACTTCTCACAATTTGCTTTAAAATGGAGTTCTAACTTTTTCCAATTTCATGTTACACACCAGAGCAGGCCTATAGCCTGGGAAGTTAGGGGGGCTTCCCCCTAAATTTTCTCTGCCCCCTCTAATGTTTTGACCATAATACATTACATTTATTATGGAAATTTTAGAAAAATATTGTCAAACAGAAGAGGGCCGCAATCTACTCCCTGTCATTGAAGACTTTAGGACATGAAATAACACACTTAAGTTACAGGAAGGCAGATTCCAGTTGAACATCAGGAAAAACTTCCTAATGATCAGAGCAGTAAGGCAATGGAACCAACTGGCTAAGAAGGTGGTGAATTCTCTGTTGCTGGGGATATAGAGAGCCTATCTACACTACTGCTTTAAAACGGTTTATAACAGTTTTAAACCGGTTAACCATTATTAACCGGTTTAAAACTGTTATAAACCGTTTTAAAGCAGTAGCGTAGATAGGCTCTCAATCAAAGACTGGACTGCCATCTGTCAGGGATGCTTTAAACTGGATCCTGAACTGGGCAAAGGGTTGGACTCAATGGCGTAAATGTCCCCTTCCAATTCTATCTTAAGAATCGTCCTGGTGTAGTTTATTCTTGATTTTCTACTAATGGATTATTCTTGATTTTTTTTAACCTCTTTTGTTAATTTTGGTTTTGTCATTCTGTTGATGGTAGCAGCAGTTCCATAGTGGAACTGGGAGGGGATGATTCTTCCCCACCTCCATGCAACCTCAAATCTGCTCTGGACGGCTGGGAAACCCTTCAGAGCAGGTTATCTAGGCTGACCTCTGAAAAGGAGGACAGGGCTCATATAACTTTAACAGTTGTAGAGAAAAGGGAATTTCAGCAGGTGTCATTTGTATGCAATTAGTTCCTGGTGAAATTCCCTCTTCATCACAACAGTTAAAGGTGCAGGCACTATACTAGTGACCATATACAAAAGAAGGCAGGGCTCTGCAACTTTAACTGTGTGATGAAGAGGGAATATCACCAGGAACTAATTGCATACAAATGACACTGATTGAAATTCCCTTTTCTCTACAACTGTTAAAGTTATATGAGCCCTTTCCTCCTTTTCAGATGGTCAGCCTAGGTTATCAAGCAGCCCAAGGGCAGCCAGGAGGATGAGAGAGGGGGAATGTCCCACAGAATCAGTGCCATGGAGCAGCACTCTGACTCCTCATTCTCAGAAGAGGTTCTGGATTCAGTAGAAGACTCAGCCATGGCAAGGCATCACAAGGCTTCCGGAGCAAACAGCTCAGGTATTGTTTGACAGAACAAATAGATTGTTCTAACATAAAATCCTCTAACACAGAATTTTAGACAGCACTGGCTAGATATTTTCTCATCAGTGCAAAGGGTGTACATAGTTTCTATGATAGTGGATGGGTTTGGAACAATTACAGACAATAAATGATTACAAATTCAGAATAGTTAGACAAGAGTTTTGGAAAGGGAGCAAACAATTTCCTGTTTTAAAACTCATTAGTTGACTGGACAATCTCCATAGTAGGGGTGGGCAACTTGCGGCCCTCCAGATGTCTTGGACTACAATTCCTATCAATCCTAGCCAGCACAGCCAATAGTGAGGGATGATAGAAAATGAAGTCCAAAACACCTGGAAGGCCACAAGTTGCCCACTCCTGTTCTACAGGTTTCCATACTTCGTCATAAATGGAGTAATCATACAACCTGTCTTTATTGTCAACCTACTTAGAGGTAAATGGGAAGACTGGAAAAACATGCTTTTTCCCATTGTGCTGTATACATACAATTATGACTAGGTATATATCAAAATACGTTTTAGCTGTATTGCCTACTTGCTGGTTTTACATAAAGCGGTTCTAGTGTGACAATCTTAATGCTCACTGCTTACTAAGTAAAGTGTTTCATCTGCTCAACAGGTATGTAAATATTTCCTAAAATACTTCCTGTTAACTCTTCATCATTTCCTACCTGAAAAGTACAACTGAGGTCAGTTATCAATCTGATGACTAAGACGAAGTTTAAATAGCATGTGCTGATTGGTTTCCAAAAACATAATATCAATACCTGAGAATTATCCTATAAACGAAAGCTGTAGTTTTCTTCTGAGGAAGTTGCATCATGAAAGACTGTTGTGAGGGGAATCTAATACATACAGTCTTGTAAAAGCACGCTGATTTTTATTCTCTACCTGAAGGGACAAATGTCTGCCTGAAATGAATTAATAGATCCCCAAGACTACTTAAGAATCATGTCCTGTTCTTTAGGCATCAATATCTCAACTAAGCCAGTCATTAGGGAGGTAAATTATTTACAGTATTTATTGACCTTAAAGCAGCTTTTGATTCAATACCTCGAGTCCGACTGTGGTCAAAGTTAGAGCAACTCTCCATTGAAGGTAGACTACTCTTCTTGATCCAGTCTTTGTATTCAAACACAACAGCACAAGTCTGATGTAGCAGACAGGGCCATGTGACTAAGGAGATTACTGCTACTAGAGGTGTCAGACAAGGGTGTGTACTTGCCCCGACTTTATTCAACCTATATTTGGCAGACCTTCCTTCTACGCTGGCTCCTTTACCATCACATTCTCCAAAGATTGGGCAAACAAAAGTCTCCATACTCATTTATGCGGATGATGTTATTTTAATATCACAGACAAGGTTGGGCTTAAAGAGACTATTAAGTGGTTTTGCTTAATATTGTAAATCAAACTTTTTAACAATTAATTTCTCAAAAACTAAAGTGATGGTTTTTTCAAGCAGGAAAGTGAGATATAAGTGGACTCTGGCAGGAAATAGAATCGAACAAGTGGAATCGTATAAATATCTAGGCATATGGTTTCACGAAGCTCTCAGCTGGAAGGCCCATATAAAATATACTAAGACGAAAGTAGAACAAAGTTCTGGGGCTTTAGCCCGGTTTTATTTTACGAAGGGTGGGAAATATATACCAGCAGTTACCCAAGTGTATAAATCTACTGTCGTGTCCCAAGTTTTGTACGGATCACCGATATGGTTTCCACTCTTTAAAAGTAACCTTGAAGATTAACCTTCCTTAGGTTAATCTTCGGTGTACCTAGATGCGTCTCAGGAGGTGCTTTAAATTTGGAAGTGGGTCTTAATTCGCTAAAATGCCAAGCCTGGATTTTTTCTGTCCACTTCTGGCTCAGATGCCACCTTGCGATATCTCACGACTCTTTAGCCTATAAGGTATTAACAGACTCATTTGTATCTCCCTGGATGAAAGCAGTAGAGTACAAGATTTCGAGCATAGGGCTTTCACCCCCTTACCTGCTAGCGGTAGGACTTGATAAGGCAAGAGCAATCATCAAGCAAAGATTAACAGATATAGACACCCAGGAGTTAATTGGGGCAGCAAGGGGCCCCTGTTCACCACAGTCATTGGGGATACCAGTGCTCCTTAGTAAAGAGGGAGCACAATATCTAAGGTGGTTATCAATTCCCAAATATAGGAAGGCCTTTACGCTAGCCAGGTTTAATGTTCTCCCATCTAGGGTATTGGAGGGCCGCTACAAGGGAATTCCTTGGCGCAACAAATGCTGCCCCTGCAATGACACCGAGGTCGAATCTATAATGCATGTTTTATTTTTTTGTAGGTTTTACCAATCGGCCAGGGTAGACTTAATTTGGCCAATTACACAGTCCCTCCCAGGGCGTTCTTCTGAGGCCCTAAGAAGTATTTTGCTCCAGGGTACAAATAAGCGAATAACGGAACAGGTAGCTAAGTTTCTGAATCTGGCTATTCGAACCAGATCATTAGCGGACGATTAATATTAACACTCACTATTTATAGTATTTATTTGTAGATTTATAGTCCTTTTTTATATCAGCTAAGTTGCAAGCATCATGACTGTATGTTATATTTGTTTTGCCTTTGGTCTATTGACTGTAAATAAAGATTGATTGATTGATTGATTGATTGCTATTTTTGAATATCGTATGTGCCTAATTTTATTTTCTTTGGTTTTCCCTTAACGAGTCTTTGTGGTGCTTCAGAATATTCATGTTATTTGCCTTAGGTAATTCAAAATTTCTGGACTAACCCACACGTCTCAACATGCTTAATTCTATAGTAGTTGGGCCCTATCCCTGTTATAATTTTAGTGTGGACGTTGCTTCCATATAATGCAGTTTCAAGCTGTGCCATTCACATCTGTAAACAGAAACTGCATAGATCAGGCAACTAATATGGTTCTGTCCTATGCAGGTGTTCTCTCCCCCACCCCATTTTCCCTCCCACTACTGAGAAAAATGGTTCAAAAACCCAAGAAGTTGCCTATTTAGTTCTTCGGGCTTGGCATGGGATTCATGTTTGTTAAAGGCCTCAAAGGGTTTTCTGTAATTTGAATCTGCCCGTCTGCATAGAGGCAAAATGGGAATTGGTCACTGAACTTGGATTGTGAATCTTTTTGCAATTAATGTAAAGTATAACTGATGTGTAGTATAAATCCTTTAACACCACTTCAGGGCTAGAATTCAATGTTTTCTGCCTTTATTTGACCATAGCTCTCTATTGTCTGTGTAGCATAATCAATAAATAATTCTAACACGCCTGTTTATCTTCACAGAGTGCTTTTAATGCTCTTGATTAATCTACAGGAGTGCTATATAGTCAGAGAATAGTAAGGGCAGTGGTGGTTTTTTTTTTTTTTTGGAAGGATGCTTTTGTCTAGTTAGAATTATATACCCCATATCCATGTCAACCCAAAGGATTCTCAAAGCCCTTACACATTGCAAGAATAAATGAGTGGATTATTCCATCTCCTGCATTAAAAGACCTGACAGAGTGGTAATGCTGAATCATACTGTTTTTATAGTGTATTTAATTGCACAGTAAATTTAAAACACTGTAGATCATACCTGAGGCCTAGCAGCAGCTGAATGTTGAATAGTGGAACAACTAGTGGGACAACCAGGAAGGGACCGATAAAAGTCCAGTGTATTTCCCTCACAAGCTGTGCCCTTGTTGCTGACAATATGAAGAAAAAGTTGAAGAAAAAATATTGACTCTACTGAACAGAAACGGACTCCTCTGCCAAAGGCAAGACTACAGATTTATTTTAAACAATGCCAAGCTATGTTTATTTTATGAAATTCTGTCAAAACCTATTTTTAGTTTAACCAAGGTGAAGCTGGAGTCTTGTTTTCCAGACTCAAGCAATAGAATGGAGCATGGTGTGGCTCAAATATTTACAGCCTACTTCAGGAAAGGGCCTTGGGTAGTCTTGGACAGGTCTCTGTTTCTCATCCTAATTCCCTTTTTGTACAAAACGAATAATGATTACCTACTTCTGTGAAGTATCCTAAGTATTTAATGAGAAGGATTGTTCATAGCAAGAGAGTTGTCAAATTTAGGGTGACCAACTGTCAGGATTTCCCCAGATTTGTCCAGGTTTTTGTTCTATCTTGGGTGTCAGGGGGGATTTTCTGTAATTTTCTATAATGTCCGGGAATAACATGCTTTCCCCTTTAAGGCTGCCATTGGCCTGGCAGGGGGGGAAATGACACGCCTTCAGGAGGAATATAATTCTACCCATTGCTCCAATTGGGGTCTTAAAGGGGAAAGTTTGTAATTCCCAGACATTATAGAAAAGGCCCCTATAGGAGCAGTGGAAGAGGGGAAAGTGTGTTTTCCGGGGCCTCCGGAAAGCATATCATTCCCCCTTGCCACGCTAATGGCAGCCACCATTAGCATGGCGGAGGGAATGATGGGCTTTCTGGAGGCCCTGGTCCTCATTTTTGGTTTCCCAAATATGGTCACCCTAGCCATATTTATAAAGATACTAACAATAATAAGCAATGGCTCTCAAATGAAGGCTAAGAACAGAAATTTTGGGAATTGTAGTACAAATAATGTAGCTTAAAAAAAGAAGAAGCATTTGTTATCAAACACTAGATTTTAAAGAGTGACACAATTCTTATGAAGCAAGTTCAAGCTATGCATGATAAATCAAAATAATATATAATTATACGCTTAATCATCCTTTAGATATTGCCTCATACTTTTAATAATTTTAACCACTTATTATTATATGGTACCTGGCTATACAAGTTCAGACAGAGAACAGAACAAGTTCCTGAATTCCTATATTGCTGTTGTGGAAAAATAACTTAGGCTGCAATCCTATATGAAGACGTAATTCTCACTGAACTCGGTAGAGATGCACAGGATTGCATTTTTAAACCTTAACTTGAATGCTATGTACTTCCAAGTAAACCCCATTTATTTTGGTGGAATTTAAGTAAGAGTGCTAAGACGTCCAGATTTGTAATAAAAAAAGAGATCACACTTCTACCCTCAAAAGCCAATATTCTATCCCATGTGTGATGTGAGTTGGGGGTTGTCTATACAATGCCACTTTGGTAGCTAATTCCCTCAAAACCCCGCAGTATTGCTGCTGCAAGGAGGAATTGATGAAGTTACACGGCAGGAAGGAGTGCGGGCTATCTGACCAAGAAAAAAACACAGCACTGGCAGCCATTCGGCTTGTCAAGCCCACTCCCTGCCCTCTGTTCCTGCACTTACTCTGCACTTGGATCTGCCCTCTAGCAAAGCCCACTTGCTTCACCTGAACTGAAGCCACTACTGACAGACAAAGAAACAACGTGGTGACCTCGGAGCAACAGAAAGGTTTGCGGTAAAATGACCCCGCATAAAAGCACAGTTTCCAGGGTCGGAGGGAACCTAATTTAGCTGAAAGTCTACAGCTGTTTCATATAAACAATGCAGCACTGGACTAGCTGGGAATTATGCACAACCACAACAGGGTATACAGGGTGTATAGACAAGAAGTTGCTCTATACAAAAGTACTGACCTCTATTATGAGGTAAAGCCACTTTATGATTTAGACCAGCCTTCCCCAACCCAGAGCTCTCCAGATGTGTTGGACTACAACTCTCAGCAACCCCCAGCCAGCATAGGACCAACACATCAGGAGGACACCAAGTTGAGGACGGCTAACGTAGAGTATTAGGCATACTAATTCATACTCTATTTTATGAGAATCCATCTACCTGGCTAATGTTAAAAAAAAAAAAATCGTAACCATTTTGAGGTAAACATATGCAGCATTTGAAATCCAGTTTATACTCTTTACAGCTGAGCAGGCTATCCTTTGGAACTTTTTTTTAAAAAAATGAAACACATAATCAGAATATTTGCTGACTTCTCAATGAGAGGCCTTAAACAGTCCTTTATGCCAATGGTTCTCTATCTGCCAGTAGCATGAAACTAAGGTCCCCTCTACAAGGATTCGCTTTTGCGCCCAGTTAGGCGATTATGCGCATAATCGCTGAAGCGCATTTACACCTAATACCTCTGCACGAGAGGCGGCGAAGCGCATTAACGGATGACCAAAATGCGCTTTACAAGTTGTTAATGTGCATAAGCGCTTGTTCACATAGTCACAATGCGCTTTAACGGCCGGAACAAAATAAAACTCGCGATTTAACACGCATTCGATAATGCGCATAATTGGAGAGATAACGCGCCTCTACGCCCGATTTGCGCTCCGTTCTTGTAGAGGTAAAAAAATTTAAGCGCCTTGAAAGAGCTTGAAATCTCTCTTATAGAGGCAGCCTAATATACACTAAAGCCAGTTGCTATGCTTTCATAGGTACTAAATGATGAGGAATTTAAAACAACCTTTATATCCAAGAACTATTTTAAATAACACTTTTGTTAACAGTCTAAATTTTAAATCATCATCACGAATGTGTATAAAATGCTTTCCCCCCTCTGTTTCTGACACTAGTACGAAGCGGCTCCAGGAAAAGGATGAGAATCAGTGCTTTATGTAACCTCTTGAGTGCCATCAGATTGGCCCTGCTTCAACTGCATTGATACAACTGACTGCCTAGAACTGTTTTAGATTACACAGCTTTTATGGAGTTTTACTGGCAGTAGGAAAAGAACTAGCTGCAGGGTTTGTTTGTGCCAATGCAGCTAAGGAAAGCTCTAATTAAAAGGCCACCAAGCTGGAATCTTGCACAGAGGTACAGGTGCAGAAGTCTCATTTATACATAATGGTGCAGGAATATAGTGAGCACAAGCTATACCAAGATCTGTCAAACTAGTCAATCAAAATGATGATGTAATTCTGAGGTGGGGTGGCGGTCTATCATTAGTTTTATTTTTGACTGTAGAAAGTTGAGGGGATTAAATTTAACTCTGTCTATGAACTAAAACCATAAGAACACAAGACGAGCCAAACTGGATCAGACCAAGGGTCCATCTAGTTCAGCATTCTGGTCACACAGTGGCCAACCAGCTATTGACTGCAAACCCACAAGCAGGATACGAATGCAACAGCACCCTCCCACCCATGTTCCCCAACAATTGGTGTACATAGGCATACTACCTGTGACATTGAAGGTAGCATATAGCTATCAAGACTAGTAGCCACTGATAGCGTTCTCCTCCAGGAATTTGTCTAACACTATTTTAAAGCCATGCAAATTGGTGACTGTACCGCCACAGTCTCAACCACAAGGCCTAGACACACACACCCCTCTCAGGCTAAGCACCACCACTTAAAGACCTGAGGGAAGGGTAAAAGAATCACAACCTTTCCCTTAGAGCTGAAGGAAAAGGTAAGGGTTGTTTTGAAAAGGTTCTCCTGTGAATATACTGGGTTAAAGGTTTAATGTAATTTGTGTATTTAGGAACCAATAAAGCAGGTGACAAAGCCAAGCTGACACCTGTTTTATGGTAGCAAAATAAAGAAAATGTTTATTGTCGTTTACAGTTCTCAGTTTCTTCAAATTCAATTTAAATCCTGCCTATTCTTAATAATACTAGTAATAACAATCTTAATACTAATAATCCTAAATCCTTAAAATCTTATATCCATTCCTTTCACACACTCCTCTCACATTCCCTTCCCTACTCCTCCCAAACCCACACACATACTAACTCTAAAATCCTCCCCCATGCCTTTTTCCACCATCACTAGCCACACCCACTCAGTCCAGCATTCCGAACTCTCTAAACATACTCCTCCAGACATACTTAAGGGAACAGAAATGTGGGGTAATGCCACAGTGACCATTACTACATCTTGTGGTAGTGAATTCCATAGTTTAATTATGCACCATGTAAAAAAAGTACTTTATTTTATATGTCCTGAAACTCTCACCAATCAGTTTCATGGGATGGCTATTAAGGATTCTATCTGTTGAATATACTTACCAAAACTTAAGAATGTTTCCTTTGAATGCAACTACTGTGATTGACTGTAACTAGATTAATTGGAATGCATGCCCTAGTTGTTATAGAAAGCATTGCTGATGTGTTTAACAAGTCCTTTGCAAAAAGAAAAATGTGCTTTGCTTAGAAAGGTGTTAAATTGTGTCTAGTAGTGTTGTGGAAGGCTTTGAACTATATGTCACTATCTACAGAAGCAGCTAAAGAATTTTGCTTTCCCATTTAAACAATTACTGGCCTATTTTGTTGGTGTTCTCTTGAGCAAAACTGATGGGAAAATTGTGCAGTGTCAGTAACTTGGTGAGAGTTTTCTAAATAAAACGTACTGATTACATCTAAGCCAAGTAAAAATAGATGCAATTTAAAGGTGAGTGTCAAAAATGCTTGCAGGCACAGGAAGACTTCCCTATGAAGAAAGACTATTAAGATACCTGCTGTGCAATAATAGTTAAAAATCTAAAATAGTAATACAGAAGAGGTAGAAATGGAGATTGTGAATTGCAATCTTTCAATCAAATGCTATTCTGTTCGTTCTCTCTTTCCGGTGCTTCCTCAACTGACTTTGGTCCTTACTTTCTCTCTTTATGTCCTTTCTTGTTGTCTCATTATTCTTTCTCTTGCCATTTTCAATCATTTTTATGCTGATGACTACTTGTAGCTCCACTTTTCTTCTCTGATTTTTCTCTTGACAGAAGGCTGAAGTGGTAGATTGACTGCAGGAGCATGTAACATTTTTAATGCACCCACACATTAAACAAACAACCTCTCCCTGCAAGTAAAAAATCATCCCAAACCACTACATCACAACTAAAGATTCTGGCCCAACCCATTCCATAACGTGCTAGCTGACCATTAAAAAATGTGGTCCCCACCTGAATCTGAAGTTGTATAATTCATTCAACCACCTCATTCTGTTGCATGCTGTCAACTCAAGTAATCTTTATTGTAAAAGGAGAATGGGTGTTAGGGCAGTTTCCCCCAACCTGGTGTCCTCCAGATGTGTTAGACTAGCCGGGAATTATGAGATTTATAATCCAACACATCTGGAGGGCACCAGGTTGGGGAAAGCTGGATTAGAGCTTGGGATGTATTTAACAAATGCAACATCAAAATGTGTGTGTGTGTATCGTCTGTTTATATGTTTGTATATAAACGGTTTTTATATTATATACAATATTGTATTTTAAGGTTTTTAGAGAGCATTCCTATGGTCCCTGGGTAAGTGTCCCAGAGACCATCCAATTGTTCGGATTCCCCCTTCTGAGGTCAGAGACAGCACTCCAACCTCAGAAGGGGGCATTGCAGATCTGACCTTCCTCCCCCGACCCCTAACAGCTGGCATGGAAAGAACTGCACTGGTTGCCCTCCAAGGTTGGATAAGCAACCTCAAAGGAGGAGGAAAGGGAGCCTTCTGGTGGGGGGGAGGGGAAAATGTAGAGGTCAGGATACGAGTTAACTTGAGCCTCTGCCAGCCTCTTTCCTTTCCTCTCTGAAGTGCCATCACCAGACAGGCTAGAGAAAACTGCCCATCTAGCAAAACTACAGGGCAGGAGGGTGGGGAAGTGAAGATCATCTCTGCTGCTCCTCCTGCCCTGCACTGGATGGTTGGACATCTCCGAGTTTGGGGGCTTCTGATTACCAACAGCACAATCTATAGGATTGCATCGTAAATCTTTGTAAATTGTCCGGCATGCTTTGGCTATTGGGTGGTATAGAAATGAAATGAAAATGCCCAGACACTACCATAAGAAGTATATGTAAACTCTTCAATAATGTAGGTTTTCGGGGGGGGGGGGGGGTGATCTATGCAAATTAGGTTAACTTGAATAGGGTAAATTGCATTAAAAAATTCAGTTTGCATAGGGACATTTTTGGATACCCTAGAAAGTGAATTAATTTAGAACGTTTATTTTACTTGTATTTAGCAAACAACAAAATATCAATTTACTTTTTGTCTTATTACAGTCCAAGTATTTGACCTGAAATAATCTAAAGGGGGGGAATTAAAGCACATTTAACGTGATTTAAATGTTATATTACATATAAGTGTAATGTGTCTGGTTACTTCTGTGAGGAAGCAGTAAGTAGTTCCCTTCCAGGATCTGAAAGGACAAAACAAGTCCTCCTCCAGAATCTCCCCTCAGCATTCTTCACAAAACATGGAAGCTAACTAGGTCTTAGAGGAGTCCAGTCTGCTTTTTCCTCTCAGCATTCGTACTGGTCCACCACAGTATCTGATTGGACAGCATGATTAATAGCAGCTTTCCCTTAACTGACATCCCAGAGAGTTATACATAGTTTTTGTACAATTCTGCTGTGATTCTCATACGTTCACGTTTCAAGGCACAAGATCCGTTCTTTTCTGCCAGTAGCAGTTAGGGAAAATATGCTTCTCGTTTATGCCACCAGCCTAATTTGAGTAAAGTTGTCAAGTTTGAATACAGCTAAAAGCCTTTGGAGAGATTTGCTGTCACATTATTTTTGGCATGAAGATAAAAGCTAAACACATTCTGGGCAGGCAGTGTAATCCAGCAAATCTGGAAGTTTTCTGCCACCTCTTCACAAGTATCAGTCATTTAGATCAGCAATAATATTTGCCCAGTACAAGCCAGAATTCCTGGAACCAATTTTTTCTCGGGCCTTTTTCATACACTCTATGGAGAGAAAATACAGAAATGACAAAGTCCATGGACTTCCAAGAATGTGCTATGTTGAATGGCAGTGCTTAATTTCACTGCCCATTATTTTTAAGACAGCTGCCTTGAGTACCATTTTCTTGGTAGAAGGGAAGGGTAAAATTCAAATCAAACCAATAAATAAATAAAATAAACCTATATAAGACAATACCAGTGGAATTTTAGTATTCACCTGGAGAAATAATTTAGCTTGTAATAATCTGGATAGCCAAAGACATAAATACGACCGTGTTTTCTTCCTGCTACTGCACCTGAAAAATAGAATAAAACATGTTGTAACCAAATTGCAGAGGGTTTGCTTTTGTACCTTATATAAATTTGTGTATGTGGAATATTTCTCCATCTTGTCAACTTAACAGTCTTTTAGAATTTAAGAAAGCCATAAAGACTGTTCTCTTCCGGCAGGCATATCCAGTGGAATTTTTAGAATGTTTTAAGGATGTTTTTAGGATGTTTTAGGATTTTTATGCAGTTTTAATAATATGTGTCATGTTTTAATCAGTTTTATGTATTTTATCATGTTGTTGTTCCCCGCCTCGATCCAGACGGAGAAGCGGGTAAGAAATAAATTATTATTATTATTATTATTATTATTATTATTATCTGAGTGAAAATTACACCCTAGGCTGTCAATAGCCTACCATTTTCCCCCTGAAGACCAACTTCCCAAGCAATCCTATACACAAATTATGCTGCGAATGGAGATCGCTATTGCTACGCCGGTGGATTAGCTGCGTTATCTTTTGCCAAGCAGTCAAAGGAAGGGGTGAGGAAAAAGAACAAGGAAGACTACAGATGCAACCTCACAACAACAGCATACAGGACATGGGGTTGGGAAGGGAGATCAAGCTCCACCAGGAGGAGGGGGTGAATATGGCCCCGCTCACTATTTGAGTGCCTGACCAAAAACAGTTACATTGGGGCAAAAGAGAGGGACTCAAACCAGGACTGGTCCTACTGAGCCATAATGAGCCACATGGTTCCATCTACTGTTTGCAAGGTTGCCCCATCACTGCCACCAACAACACTGTGCCTGCTTGCCCCTCGCCCACCTGTGCAAGCTGCTGCTTCCTGCCTGCCATGGAGCACCATGGCACAACTTTGCTGCTGCAGCAAAGTGACCAACAGTACTCCAACAAGACTCTCTGGAGCATCATGCCTCACTTTGAGGAAGGGGTACTTTGTCAGTGAGGCATTGTGGGTGAGGTGGCCAACAACAAACCATGTCTTATGACTCTGGCTTGTTTGGGGAGAGACAAGATAGAATCTCCTGTTGGATGTCATGATAAACAAACCGCAGGCGGAGGCCGTGGTTTATGTAATTAGATGCTCCCACTAACAAGAAAATCCAAGCAGGCGCAATTGGGCAATGTGCACCAGTGCACTTACTCAATCATGCTAAGTCAGGATTCCATAGAACTGGGCTTCTGACTCACTTCTCTAATAATTACTGCTCATATACCAGTAATATTCAGGATTAATGTTGACAACAAAAAGGTTTCATTAGGTATCTTCATCGCCAGGAAAAGAAAAAGCGAGAGAAAAACAACTGCAGCATCAATCTTCAAACCAAAAAAACCAAAGTGGTGAACCTCAGAAGATTCTAAAGAACTTGGCCTTATTTATTTGCAGAAGCATCCATTAATTATTTATAAACGGAACAAGAATATTAAGGACCAAAACAATACACATTTAAAACCACAAAGACCAAAATGGTTATGAGGGATATCTTTCTCACAGAGGTATTTTCCCTTTGTGTATTTATTGTAAATACTCAGTTCGGAAAATATTTTTCCATAACCTTGTAAAAAATAACTGTTAGATATGTTCTCAGATGTTTTACAACAGGTAGTAGCACCAATGCTACCTGTGCCATTGAGTGTCCTTATAAACAGCAGAATATATGAGAAACACTATGAGAAGTCTTTAAAAATGTACTGAGGAGCATAAATGCAATATTCAGATCAACAGGGCTGCAGAACAGTTGGTTGAGCATTTTCTTGCATTCAGTCCGATGTCCACTAATTTTGGAGGGAGGCAGCTTTGGAGAAGATTTATGGTCAGAATAACAAACCTTTAATGAAATGTGGGGCAAATGAACCATATAAAATGGGGTAGCAGACCAGCTTCCCATTGAGCTGTTACTTGGGCAGCAGATGAAAAATCAAGCTGCCTAGCATGGTTCCTTTTAGCCAAAACCTATATACCCTTATTTTGTTGATTAATCATCGCAACAATCCCGTAAAGTAGATTCTTAATGAGTCACAGCTCAAGCAGCAGCTAGCAGAAGCAAGTATGCAGCTACTGTGCCAAGCCATGATGAAAGAGGGGAGTAGGCTTGCTTTGTGGAGTACTGGAGCTGTAGTGCTGCACCTGAGTGGAGTATGTGGCACCTGTAACTGGTAAGAGGCCACAGAATTGCCAAAGCCTGTCCACTGTGGGATGCTTTGCATGTTATGACTTGAGGAGGCAAAAGGTTGTTTGAGGAGACTCACACTTCAGCTTTCCAACACCATGTAATATGCTGCAAAGAATCCACACATCTCTCCCATGAAGAGATGAACAAGCTCTTCCCACATCTGGAAACCTGAGTCCAGGACTAAATTGGAATTTTTGTGCCCAGGTCTTGCAACTCCAAATCCACTAGCTCTTTCCACTAGTATTTCTGGACCCACCCACCCCATCAGTAAGTTTGTGAAAGGAAACATCCATAGGAATTATAATTGTAAAGCACCCTGAGAGCACAGTTCATTTCTCAGTTGGGCAGTTTATAAATCTAATAAACAAACAGGAAGAATAGAAGTTGCTGTAAATAATACTAATAGAGACAGTGACACCCAGCCTATCTACACTACTGCTTTAAAATGGTTTAAAATGGTTTATAACAGTTTTGAGAACTGTTGGGGCCCAGGACACACTCCATATACAGTTTTCAAAATGTTTTCAAAGTGTTTTATCCTGCGTGTGTACATAGGCTCACTATCTCTATTAGCACTATCTCTGTTAGCACTACATCTATTCTTCCTATGTGTTAGATTTGAAGATGAATGTCCTGTGCTCAAATCCTACCTTAGTTCTGGCTTTAGGTTCCCAGATAGCTGAAGAGCTCAATGCATTCCACACACACACACACACTGTGCCCCATACACTCTCCCCACTGGTAGTATTTGGATCGACCTCCACTTTTGTGAGCTTTCACCCACAAGGCTAATTTATTTCACTGATATGCAAAGTATACACAGAATCATCAAGTGATTACAAGAATCTATATTATCAGTAACACACCAATATATAACTGCATCTCATTCAGATACCCCCAGAACCAATAAGGAGATATGGCGTCATTTTACGGGGATAAGATATATATAGCTAAACAATAACCAGACCAAATTAGTCTAGAAGAAGCAGATGTTATGCAGATGAGTTTTATTGACACAGAACTAGGGATAGTAGAAACTAAAAACAAAACTAAAACTAAAGAGAGAAGGCAAAAGGTTCAAATGAAATCAGGATTTAGTCAGAGTAGGTATGTTACACACCTGCTGCGGCCAGAGAGCATAGAATGCATCAAACTCCCAGCAATTAGTTACATGGCAAAGTCTTACATTTTTGGAATACTTGAATTATATTTTACTTTTGATAGCAACAATGAGATATTTGTATAGCTTTCCTTCAACCTATCATTTACATATACACTAATAGTACAAATACATAAAACAGTACAAAGTAAACCTTGTGAAGTATCATTATTACCTTTCAGCTATGGATTATAATATTTATTCCAACAAGACTTCAGTGGAAAAGGCAATCTTATGCCATTTCATGTTAATTATAGGACAAATTAATCAAGATGTTAGTAAATAGCAAATCTTTGAGTTAAAAATAACAAATCTTTGAGTTCACACTAAGGGCTCCATCACACCTACTTTTTTTCCCCCAGTTTGTGTCAACACTTCCCCAATCCATTTCCTTAGCAAGTCGAGCACTGGGCATTTTCACGTCTGTGCGTTGTTGCGCTATTTCAGCTCATGTATCTTTCCACCTGTATCACTACTATGCCGGCAAAATCTCCCGCCCCGCCCCTACATTCTCTTTCCCCCTCAGTTAGTTTTTTTTTATTATTATTATTATTATTATTATTATTATTATTATTATTATTTCTGTGCAAATACAATAATATGGCAGCCTGAAACTGCACAATTACGGTAAAACAACACATTATGCTTTCCCCAAAGATCATATTAAACAAGATAAGTGAAGAGAAAGTATTACGATTAGTTTTTGGAGAAGTTTGTGGTCAATGTTGACATGGCAAGGGGAAGCCCGCATCGTTCTGGTCAGGAAACCTAGACATGCCTACTCAGGAGTAAGAACCATAGAGTTGAATGGGATCGAATCCTGGGCACGCTCCCCTCTCCATGGGGTGTTCGGGGGGGCTCTCTCACTTCCCCTTCACCGCTGAGCAGAGAACTGCCCCACCCTTCTCTTTTATCAGCAAGACCGCCCTTCGACACACATGCCCACAACTGAAAACGAGATGGTCCAATATTGCACAAGGACAGCAATACACGGGAGGGAGGAGCGGCTCTATTGTGCATGGAGGAAAAAAAACCAGACTTTCCCCGCTCCAAAATAAGATGGACAAGGGAGGGGAAGAGGCAAGATGAGTGCAGGACAGCGTTCCATAAGAATGGGGGGAAAGGTGAGATATAAATGTAATAAATACAATAAATTATATATGGGCCTAACTAGATTTTATAGAAAAAACACAGCTGCTCCAACAACCTGTGTCTCCCTCACGCAGCTCCTTGATAATGAAGAATAATGGATAGTCTTCCTATGTATACAAGAAACATATTCTGTGACTGTTTTATTGACTTCTTTGACTGCTATTAACAGTATAACTCATCAGGAAGTACTAGGGAACATATGTTACATTCCCATATAATCCAAGTGGCAGAGAGGAAATAGAGACAGCAATGGCTATAGGGATTAAATGTGGGGAACTCAGGTGTTCTGAATAGCATCACTCAGCTTAATTTATCTCACAGAGTCATTGTGAGGCTTAGAACCCAATCCTATAGATTTATGCTCAAAATAATTCCTATGGAATTCAATACCCACCCAGATAAGTGAGTATAAAATGACAGCATAAGGGCACAATCCTACAGCATTCCCCATCCTATTACAATCCAGTGCATAGGATTGCATCCTAAATCACTGATCTGAGATCCTCGGAGATGGGGAGGATGGGGTACAGTAGAAATAAATAGATATGCCTAGTTGGTATGATACTATCCAAAGTTCTACACACGGTAAACTGGATTTGGAAGAAATTGGGTTGAGCAAGAAAATTGTTATTCTGTTTAAAAAGGTAGTAAATGAAAATAAAAATGGAAGTATATGAACCACTTCATATGTACTAGTCACTAAAGAACCTTGGAATCATTCTAGCTAATTCCACCACATGACTTCAACATTTTGATTGAAACAAATTTACCAGCTCTAAGACATGTGTTTTTTGTGGTAACTATTACAATACTTTAAATACTTTCTGGCTGATGCAGAAAATGTATAATTTATTGCATTATACTACAAAGCCTGTGCCCATTTCTTCTTACAAAACTATTTTTCCCTCCATAAAAGACTGGAGTGTTTTTTTCACATACATTACTAACATTGTCTCTCTCACACACAGAAAATATGTGCAAATTAGGATGTGCAAAAACATTGGGAAATGTGTAAGCACAACTATCGTAGTGAAACTGAACTTCACTACTGTAATAACTGACACAAGGTAGCACATTTGGAAGAGTCAAGAAGTGCACTTACAGATACATAGTAGGAAAAAATGTTATTTTCTATGTTCCTCCATTTTGACATTTAGCTTTAGGTGTGAAAAGTGAGTTCTCAAACAAAAAGCTGCAGAAAGGAGTGGTCATGTTCAGGGCTTCAACCAGCATGAAACAGAAACCCTATAGTAATGTTCAGGCATTGGTGGGGGGGGGGGGCTTAATTTTTTTCCTTTTCTTTTTTAAATTACCAACTAATATACTCCATATCTAGAAAGTCCATTCCCCCCCATCCGCCACCAATATGTAGACTACTCCATTATTTTTGTGTGGCCCCATTTCACTTCGACTTGTGTTTGCTATTAGAGAGAGAGATTAATAATTAGTATAGACACTATATATTCAATAAGATGCCTATGGCTGGCACTTTGTATCGGCTTTTAAGGGAAAATCGGTGTGTGTGTGTGTGTGTGCGCGCGTGTACATTTGATGGACAACATTCACTAATTTGCATGCAATAGCTAAAGGATGAAAGCTGGGCTGCTGAAGACAAACTGAATACCATTTCTGGTACTTACTGCCCCTTGTCCCAGTGAAAAGTTTGTTTCCAAAACTAGTAGCCTTAGTAATCAGAGAAACAGATCAGTGGGGTTCAGCTTTGGTTATGTAAGGATGCTACTGATTAATGTGGCTCAGGTTGCAATGTGTACATGTAAAAATAAACAATATTTATTAGTTAATGTATTTTATGAATAGATTTATACACCATCTTTCGGGTCAAAAATCCACCCAAGGCAGCCTACATTTAAACACACACACACACACACACACACACACACACACGAATGGAAATACTATTTCAATTGGATAGTTCAACCATAGTAGTTGCCCCAGGGAAACAGATGTTAAACAGAGTTTAACATCTGCTCAGGTTAATTGGTGAAAACACCTTATTAAAGACAAATTTATCAAGCACATAGAATAACAAGTCTTGCTGATAAAGAATGAACAGTTATCTCCTGCCTTTTAGAGCAGGGCCCTTAAGTTTTTGTGTAGAAAAGCTAGTGCTTGCTTTTGGGTTTATACATTGTTATTTTTATGTAATGATATCCTGCCCCAAAGGTTTCTCAGAGTGGCTGACAAAGTTTAAATAAAAATGCAACTAAATTATCCAGAAAATACTACAGAAGATGGCCCATTAATAGCTCTGTTAAATTCCAGTTAAGACCTAGAATTGCAGATTAGCTGAAGGTCCTATTAATGTCTCTCAACTGGGACTCAATCCTAAATAAATCAGGGAATATAGACATGGCCAGGATGTCCCATGTGGCTAACTTGAATAGGACTTTGGGGACCTGCCCCAACAGCTGTCTGGCAAGTGACGTGTGAGTGAAGCTGCTCGGGCATTGTTGTTGGCATTATTTTATTTATTTATTTATAATACTTTTATACTGCGTAATATATTAAAACCCCTAAGTGGTTCACATTAAAATACTATATGACAATAACCAAGGTATAAAAAATAAATAGTTAAAACATTTATAAACATTACACCACCATAACAATAAAACAGGGTGGTACGAGAGTCCCTCATAGATCAGGGAAAGCCTGTGTAAAGAGGTGTGTTTTTGAGAGGTGTTTAACACCTCTTGAATCACATGTGGGACAGCGTTCCAAAGATTGAGTGCCACCACTGAGAAGGCCCACCTAGGAACCGCTATCTGGCAACACTACATTTGTTGCAGGACAACCGGATTTTAAATGCACAGACATATTAAGATTAATAGATGGTTTTTCACTAAAATAAACCTTAAACAATTCTTAAAAAACACTGTGTGAAATAAAAAGTGTTGAACTATTTATAATAATTATCTACTACTGATAGAAAAACAAAATTAGAATAACTAGACAAAGCAGAGAATCTACTTCAGAGAAAAGCACAGGAAAACTTTTCAGGGAGATCTATAACCTGCACAATTTGCAGAAAGACACTCCCATAAAATGAATCTATCCCCAAATTCAGAAGGGTTTTCTTTGAATATGTTACAACCTGATCCTATGCATATTGACGGAGAGAAGCAAGTCTCACTGAATTAAACAGGACTTAATCCAAAGTAATTGTGTATAGAACTACAGTCTTGTGTACTCATCCTTGAGAATCATTCAGAAAACAAATAATTCCAAATGCCTGAGATGTAAAACACTATGTAAACAGCTCTAAGGCTGCAATTCTAGGTACACTTACCTAGGAGAAACTCAGTTAACTCAATAGGACAGTTCAGGCATTAAGCTCTAACACTAAATTCTGAATAGATCAAAGGGATTTTTCCCTAACTGGAATACCACACAGAACTCTCTGTAACATAAGTAATATACTGATGATGTGTGTAAGTATTAAGGGAACTCCGTTATAGTTCCCCAATTACAATTTTCCAGCTATCACTGGTGTCCATCAAGCCTTCATAGCAAACAATAATCACTGTTTCAAGATAATGCTAAAGATTTTGGCACCATCTTTCTCCATTTCATGGGGAAATCTTTCATGGAGAAAGATAGGAGGCAGAAGGGAGGCTGAGCTCTTCATAAGGATGGGGCTTTTCTTTCCTCACCACCTATTTTCTGTTGTCAGGAGAGGCAGGAAGGAGAAGGGGCATGGAGTTGAATTCATATAAAGCTGGATGAGTCACTTCCTCAAACATCCTCTTTCTCCTCTTTTGGGGCAGGGGATTCAGGGTGGGGAGAGAGCAGAGTCCTCGGGCATGCTTTAGCACTTTCTGCCACTAATGTTTTATAAAGTTTAAATCTGTTGCTGAGGAATTTCTGAATGGATACAAAGATGATTATGCAAGTTAGATATTCTATTAATGAAAAGAAAAGTTCAGAACAAAGGAGTCAGTATAAAATTAATGTGTCTTGCTTTGTGCCCTGAAGGTCATTAGACTCTGGCTCTGATGGCCTGCCAAGAATAGTGAATTCCAGAGGAAGGGGGGCTTAACAGAAAAAGTCCTGACACAAGACAAGCAATGTTCTGCATAATAGTTAGCAACAAGAATTGTCCAGTTGAATTTGATATTATGTCAGTGAAAATCTTTCTCTCGGTAACCACTGTGGCCTTTTCACAATTAAAATCTGGCAAGGTTCCCCCCCCCCCCCCCCGCCGCCACAAAAGGACAATTCGTCACTATATCATACCTATTGGAATTAATGAGTGATATTACTGCATTAGTTCATAAGCTACATCAAATTTAAAAAGTTTCGGCATTCCCACTGGAAATCTTTATTTTCTTCCCATTCCTCGAAATGAAAGTCACATCACATCATAAACTGCATGTAACGCTGCAATCTTATGCAGTTGCTTGACAATAAGCCCCAAAGAGCACAATGAGGCATATATCTGAATAAACATGCATAAGATTGCACAGTGAATCTTCCCTCACTTTTAAAAGAAGTTTGCCCTGAGGCATGGGGTGTTGGTGTTTGTAAAACACATATCCAAAACTCTCTTGGTTGTGTGCAACTAATTACTTGGATCTTTGTTTCTAGTTAGCATACAGATTATCATTCTACTAAAGCCCACATTGTCATTATATCTACAGATTTTGTATAAATATGAACATGTGATTAAACAAACAACAGCAACAAAAACCTCAACTTTGGGTTTCCATATATGACAACCAAAGAAAAAAAATGCCCACACCTATTGGTCATTTTCTAAAAGGAAATGAAGAACCATGGTCCTAAGTATGTTTAATGAGATGTAACGCCCTCTGAAGTCATGGGGATTCACTCCCTAGTGTTTGGGATTGCAGCCCAAGAATCGTTAAAGCCACTTCTTGTTAATAATTTATGAGTTATCAAAGGTAGATGATCCTAACAGATTAAGCACAAATGTATATATGGTGAAAAGGCTGGAACTTTCTCTCAAATACACATCGCTGCATTTGGTGGATGAGAACATCTTCCAATGCAGGGTGCCCTCACTAAGTGACAGAGGGTCTTGGTTCAAACTATGAGACTGCCACCCTCTGCATACTTATGTAGGACTTGGGACTCAGCCCCATTTGAACAGAATAGGGCCATGCCTACACCATCCATTTATCCTTGGGTCATTTCTAGGTCGTCCCTGTGCGTCTATATGATGCACAAGGGATCCCGGGATCAACCGGGGATGACCTAGAGATGACCCCGGGATAAATGGAACAAGGGATATCCTGGTTTTCCCACGGCCTCGGGATCACACAGAGTACCAAGGGCAGTGTGGCCACCGCTCCTGGGTCGTCGCTGCCTCCCTGCAAGTAGCAGGGCTCTTAAAACAGGCACAGAGCTGCACGGGGCAGTCCGTGCCCATTGGGGTGGGTAGAACAGTTCAAAGGATCAGCTTTTTTGTTTTTTGTTTTACTTACAGGTCCTGGAGCATAATTGCGCAACTGGCTCCATTCTTCTAAAAAATTGACACTGGGGGAGGATCGCGGAAGCAGGTAAGTTAATCATCCTCCCCCTCCCTCCCTCTACACCCTTAGTTGTAGATGAGCCCTAGGACTGAACTTTAAATAAAAAATCTTGGGATTGCACTGTAAATGTCCCGAGGTTATCAGGCAGGCCTTGTACAGTATGACATTCCTGAACCAATTGCCCTTCCCTTGTGGGAATTCCAATTATCATTGATTCTTTACCACCTCTATGGCTACATCAAATGCATGTTTTACTGTCTTGGTGTTGCTTCTCCTCTCCCTGAATTGAATCCAGACTGTTGTGGTGGAGTTGACTCCAATTTTTCCAGCCTGTTGCAGTCAGCCAGTCACACTGCATGGCTCACCTGCATCACTGTTTGAATTGGTGGGAAAGTTAAACCCTTGTATGCTGTTTCCACTGAACTCAGCAAGGAGTAAACTTTACTCAGTAAAGATAAACGGGGCAGGGGAGAGAAATACACCAAGGGGAAAAGGTTGACTCAGTGATAGAGGTACAAAGAGAAGTAGCAAGAGGAGAAAAACAGAGGGAAGTAAACAGAAATGAGAATACAGAGTGTGTGACAAGGTGCACTGAGTAAAAGGGGGTAACATGGGGTACAGAGAGATTTGCTAGATAAGGAAACAGAAAACTGGGAGTAACAGAGGTGGGACAGCATAGTAAGGGATTGAGGAAAAAGAGAGCTTGCAATGGAGTAGAACAGGAAGGAGGTTTAACATTGACCTGGTTTGCACATAACACTAACCCATGGTTTATTGCCCTACTCAAGGTTTTCTAACAGATGGTTGAGCAAACTGTGGTTTTCTCCATCCCTGGGTTGTTTGTTTCCCTCCTTCATCCGCTCTTTCTCTCTCTCCCTGTATCCCAACTGCCTTTGTGGCCCTGCAATACTGGCATGTAACGAAGCTGATTTTTTTAAAAACATACTTACCTGCTGCCTGTGTAGCCTGGCAAAACAACTCTTGAACTCACAATTCTAGGTTTGCATGTAATAATCTCATGATTTAAACAATCCACAGTTCACAACCTACAATTATGGGTTATCTTCATGGCTTGTTTGTGGTTAACCCATAGCTCTGGGTTTGCACGTAACAACAACCCACGGTTGTCATTAAGTGCAAACCAGCTCAAAAAGACAGGCTGAGAAAGAAGAGTAGTAGAGAAGAAAGAGTACTTTACAGAGTTAAAAAAAAAACACTGAGCAGTAAACACTATAACAAAACTATTTTCCATTGTTACCTCAGATAACAGGTTCATGGAATAACCTGAAGTTGGATTATACAACCACATTCTTTTTGTTTATTCTTGCTCTTTCATATACAAATTCAAGATCACTAATTTGGACACATTATAACCCACTCTAGTCCCAATTAACAGCCCAATCTTATGTAGAATTAACCACAGCATAGCCCATTGAACTCAAGGTGCTTATGCATGCTAAACTCTGCACAGGGTGGAGCTGTAAATTGGTTGAATAAAAAAGGTATGCTATATTCACTAACTTGGTTTTATTTGAGCCAATGCTGTAGAGATTTAGGCTGCAACCCTAAATGCACTTTCTAGGAGTAAGCCCCAATAAACACAAAGGCACTTACTTCAAAATCAACATACATAGGATTGCACTGTTATTCTTTAAAAGAACCGTATTCAAGGGTTCTCCTTGTTTGTTTTTGAAAACTGACAAAGATTGAACTCAGTCAATACAAACCTGCATGACCCATTTCAAACAACCACTAATAAGTCTTTAAATAAATTGGCACAGATTTACGTTATGCCTGAATCATCTCTGCTAGAGTACTTTGGTACACCATCCCCTCTGGAAAGAAAACAAACAAGAAAAGGCATGGCAGATTTAATTCAGCTACAGTATTGTAGCATGGGAGACAGTAGTTCATACAATAACTTGACCTACTTCACGTTCTCTTTATCAGCTGGCCTTTGTATTGTAATACTAGAGGCTAGAACAAGTATTACCTCTTTTCCTTCCACTGTCCTATTTTTGTTTTACAGTAAAATGTAGAAAGTACTTCGCTAGGATGGAATCATGGGAGGCTGATGAGAAAGGACTATTGTGGGGAAAAGGAACTCTGGATTTTTTTTAAAAAAAGTTTAATTCATGACTTCTTGGACTGCTACTCAATTCTCTCTTGTTTTAACAACAATCTTATATATTCCCTCAGAGGTATTATCTATGATTGTGGTATTTTGCCCACTATAAAAAAATCCGGTTATGTACCTACTCTTTAAACAGTGGAAGTCTGGGAAAAAGTTCCCGTTTTGCCTATGTATTCCATCTGTTATGATGACACACTCAATGTTTCTAATTTTTCAACATATGCATTCTTTTCAGTGCAAATAAAATAAAAAAATGATCCCCAAATTCTGTAACTATTAACAGATGTTATTTCTTAAAATGCTCAGGGTGGCCATTTCAGAGGGCAGGGGCCAGATTCTCACCAAAGTTTACAGTGCAATCCTATGCATGCCTTTCCAAAAGGTAAGTTCTGCTATGTTCAATGCGCCTTACTTCTTAATATGTGGTTTAGTAGGTGGCTGGGACCTTCTTTGTTTCTGGCTGCAGCAGGAGCCAGTTTGGGCTGATTGTGAATACTGGTGCCTGTCAATGATGTCACATGCAGACTATCACAGTAGGAAGAAGCTGGAGCAACGGATGTTAGCCTGGAGGATTACCTGATCCACCTTCTAGGAGTTACCATATACTACAAAAGCAATGAGGAACTCCCCCCCCCCCCCCCGGCCACAGCAATTCTCCTTGCAGAGGTTCAGTGCGGCTGCAACCCTACTGAGAAGCCACATATCTGTTATTTGTGCATTCAAGGACACATAAGAAGAAAATGTCTTAGCATGGAATGCACATATACTGATGCCCGGACAACTGCTCAGGTAGGACATTGCCTGGATAATAAAGCTATAAAGACTGTTCTTTTCCGGCAGGCATATCCAGTGTAATTTTTAGAATGTTTTTAGGATGTTTTAGGATGTTTTAATGCAGTTTTAATAATATTTGTCATGTTTTAATTAGTTTTATGTATTTTATCATGTTGTTGTTCCCCGCCTCGATCTAGACGATGAGGCGGGTAAGAAATAAATCGTTATTATTATTTTTATTATTTTTATTATTATTATTATTATTATTATTATTATTATACATGTCCGGGTTAATGGGGATGGCAGTTGTAAGCATAGCTGATACCATCTGCGGTTGGATTTTTGATCACTAGCACTAGGGCCAGCCCTTGGAGGAAGTGTTTCTTTCATCAGTTGTAACCAGCCCTCTGGCACCCACTGGGCCAAGATTTTAGAAGGGGGACAGATGCATTTCAACCAGTGGGCATGGTACCAGGATCGACTCAACTACTAGTAGTAGGAACAGACTGACTTGGGTTTTTTGAATTGATACAATTGACTCAAAACTCCATTATGAGTATGAGGCTTCAGATAACCTCAAGGTTCTAATAAAACGTGTGATAAGAGCCCATCATGTGGATTACCAACAAGATGCCAACCTGCACATTTAGGGGCCTAATTTTGAGTGATAAAATGATTTTTTATATTTAATAGTACGGGGCAATTCCCAGTCCCTAGAACAAAACATTGGTGATTCCCATTCCTTTATGAAAGGAGATACTGGAATTGGGCCACTTGGCTCTAGGGGAAAAAACTGATTACCTGATTCAAAGTTGTATCGGCCAGGAAAATATGAAGATATTGTATACCTCATGTCCCAAATGTAAAAATAAAAAATAAGGCAAGAATGACTCTGCTGGACTTTTAATTCAATTATTTATAACTGATAACCTTTCCAAAGAATTTCCATACTAGGACCCTTGGAAAGATCCTGTAAGGGCCATACACATATTCTGGTAATCTGAAACCATACCTTTACATTCCATTACAGCTAAATCTAGCCCAAGAGTTGTTTTCCATGTTTTCATATGAAGGATTTCTTCATGAAATCCTGAGAGACCAGAATACCAATTTCATAAATAGAGAGCTCCAACAATTGTGGCACTTATTAAAATTAAGGCCTTCAGAAAATCTGTGTACCAGCTCAAGCCAATAGCTTAGTAGAAAGGTTTAATCAAACCCTGAAGCAGATGTTGGGTAAATTTGTATCCACCTAATCCCACTAGTGGCATTGTTTGTTTCCTTTATGTTTGCAGTAAAGAAAGTATCACAAGCTTCTTTCTGTTTGAATTGCTTTTTAGGCAACACCTTGATTAACCCATGAATTATGGGGATGTGCACACAAGCCACTTCCTGTTTCCAGCAACAATCCTTGAATGCAGCATTCAAGTGTTGTTACTATGACATCTGAACCCAGGAACCCATGGCTTGTCCCCACAATTCGTAGGTTAATTGACCCCAAAATTGCCACTGTTATGTCCAAAAGTGGTTACTCAGTGCCCTATTTCTGATATATTTCTACAGAAAGCCTATGGATCTGGCATCCACTTGCCATAAAAAAAGAAAAAAGACTGGACTAGCATGGGAGCCTTCCCGCTCTGGCTTTGTCGTCTAGTGTTTTACTGATTTAACGCTTCATTGGTTGGGTGTCGTTTCCGCAGGCAATGAGAGTGGGGTTGGAGAAGCAAAAGTCTGTTCAACTGATTCAACACAAGCCTATTCATTCCACACAGCATGCTGGAGGAGAACCACCCCGCCCTCCTCTTTCATCAGCAAGACCTCCCTTCAAAGCACATGCCTCCCAACAACGGACACAGTGCGAGGACAGCAATACACGGGAGCGGAAGGGTGCTTTAATCCTGCATGGAAGAAATAAGCTGGACTTTCCCTGCTGTAGGAAAACATGGAAAGGCAGGGGGTAAGAGGCATTGTGACTGCACGGCAGGCACGACATTCCTGAGTACTGTGCTACAAATCAGCAAAACAGGCATGACAAGAGTGCGATAAAACGCTAGTGTGATGGAGCCCCTAAAAGCAGTGGCATTCCCACGGTCCTAGATAAATTCCACTAAAAAAAAAGTTTTATATGATGCTTGTACTCTACTAGGATTTAAACGCATAGAAGACAAATTGTATATAATGGGGGATACACCATGAAGCAAATCCAAAGGTGCAAAACTGATACACTGAGGAAAATGCAATTATTGATGTATCTAGCTTAAATGTTTATCCATAAAACTAAGAAATTCCAATGTATTTTGATATAGCTGTTTCTTTGCTGAAAAAACAAAAACAAAATGCTAAACAGGTAAAATAAAGCAACAATTGTTCAATAGATCTCACCTATGTCACAAACATAGTAGCTGTCCTGATGCAAGACACGATTTCTCAGCCTGTTTTCCTTCTCAGCTTGTTTTCCATCTGCAATCGAGAGCAATGCTGACCCACTTTACACATGGTTTTCAAAAGTACTGAAATAATGTATCTGACATGGTATAAACACTCTAAAGTGCTATATAACTACTTATTATTATTATCATCATCATCATCACAATTATTATTATTATTATTGATACACTCCCATCTCTTGCAATCAAGCTAAATGGATCTCCACAATGCAACAACCCTCAAATGAAAACCCTGTTTACAAGTAATCCCTGGGGCTAAAACTATGTGTATGCCAGAACTTGTTTCTGAGAAGGCAGAGGTTAAGCATTCCTACTTTTTAAGAAATCTGCTGATAAGGGTGAGGAAGTACTCTTATCAACTGGTCAAGTTTCTGCTTGTTTTTTTTTCTTCTGTTGCTACATCTTGAGAAGGCAACGGTAGATTGTTCTTGGGGGGGGGGTTATTTCTTCTTCTTCCTCAAGATAACCTTTTTAAGAATGACTGGGGATTACTTTCTTGTAGTATCTAATCTGCCTGCCTCCTTTGAACATCCAGATTACTATTGAGAATTTACCTTCTTTTTTATATTCTGCCCATGACTCACATGTGACTTTACGATTTGCTTTGTGTTGCCTTTTTTTCCGTTTTGCTTTCTGAGGTTTGTTATGTTCTGTGCAACTGGTGAGAGAAGGCACGTTGCAGGGAGACTTTGCAAGGGACGGCTTGCACCGCAAGACGCCAAAAGGTGGTGTGACTTGGCCTAACGCGCTGCGGCTGCTGGCTGCCCCGAGAACCCCGAACCAGAGGCAACAGCTGCGTGGGGCTCTGTCCCTCGAAGAAGCTTTGCTTGCGGAGACCTCTAATGAGGAGGGCGGGAAGCCTCGGTCAGGCGGAATTACAGGTGAGTGAGGAGGAGGCCTCTTCTATGCTACTCAATAGCCTTGGGGTAGGAGAAAAAGTAAGAGAACGAGGAAGGGACAGGCAATCCTCAAATATGTTGTAGGCTAGCTAGCTACTGCTGCTTTTTCCCGCTTTTTTTTTTTTTTTGGCTAGCCTGCAAGGGAGGGGGAGAGCGGCCAGCCACTCTCTCTGGCCCAGCAGGTCCCTCCTCACCCGCAGCAGCAGCAGGGGGAGCTCGAGCTGGGAGGGAGCAGCAGCGGCAGGAGGAAAATCTACAAGCGACTAGATCTCGAGGAAAACGGGAGCGGCGAAGGGAGTCAAGCGTCAGAGCCGCCCCAGGATGCCGCAATAGCTCCTGCTGCTTGCCCAGGCTGCATAACTTGGGCGCTCCATTCCAGCCCTCTCCCTACGCCCGCCTCTTCTAGTGCCTGCCTGCTTGCAAGCAGGAAGCGGTGGCGGCGGCAGCAGCAGCAGCAGCTTGTGAAGGTGTTGTTGTGACCGGCGGAGTCTGTTGCTCCTAGTCGCTTTCCCAGCCGCGAACGGAAGAAGGGCGCGCGCAGTCGAAAGACGGGCCGCTGTGCCTGCGAAGTGGGGCGCCGGCGTCGGATGCCTGCGTTACGCCACGCCGGTGCTGCTGTTGAGGCCTGGGCGCCTCTGGAAGCGGTGACAGGGAGAGTGGGAGCGCCGGGCTCGAGCGCCAGATCAGGAGGAGGTGAGGGGACCGGCAGGTAGGCGCTTCCCCCGGGGACCAAAACGCCTCTCCTTTCTGCGTCTCTCCCTCTCTCAGGTGGGTCGATGGTGCTATGGGTGAAACCTGAGACGGAGCAGAAGGGCATAAAGGGGCGGGCGAAGGGGGTTGGTAATGCTGAGTGGGATGTTTCGGTCCTTTCCTGCGCCTCTTGCGAGCTAGAGAGAAGAGGGTAAGAACTGAACTAGATGTGTGTGTCTTTAAAAGCATCGTAATTATTTTTGTTCGAAGCACTTCCCTTTGTCCTAGCCAGAAATGAGCACCTCTGGTTTGGGAATGTGAGAGAGGCTCGGGAGTAAGTCCAGTTCAATCCAGTCTAGCCCAGTCGAATCGAATCATCTCTAGTTAAGGCTTTCACTAAATTTAAGGAGTCAGCAACAGCACCCTGGCTTTTGGGGGTGGGGTGGGGTGGGGTGGGGTGGGGGTGACTTTATCTTCCTCTATTTTTGGCCTTGCTATTTAAAAACAAAATAATAATAATAACCTCAGGAGAGACCAGGAAACTTTCCCTATATCACCCCCGCCCTCATATCCTGTATGAATTCTAGGGTACTGGGATGCCCTTTGGCTTTTTGTCCTTATTTTAAATACTTTTCACACATTTCTTTATAGTACAGGATAGCTGTGGCTGAGAATCAAATTGTGGCTTGTTTGTTTTTAATCTTTAAAAATGTTGTGTACTGCAATTACATTTCTTACTAAATCCCCCCTTTTTTTATAACCTTTGGTTTGTTTTTGTTCTGTGATTATCAAGGCATTTTGCCCTTGAAAGATTTTTTTAAAAAGTTAATCTAGAAGAGAAAGTACTGGAAGCGGGGGGGGGGGGGGAGACGCGTCATATATTGTACCATAACCAAGTACAACTTTTGTAAGTGTTACCTGGGATTAAAATATCTCATGTTGTTCTGTCACTTTTCCTTCCCTCTAGGGACCTCTACTATGTCTTTGCACCAGTGTGAATTTCTGGCATTCCTAATGTAATATTGTGTCCTCGTTTAACTCTGTAGAAGCTACCTGATACCTTGTAAGACTAGAGTTGAGCTCTTTGCTCATATATAAAGCTTTTTAGGGATTGCTGTTGAAGGCCTTGCCAAGTACATATGGACTACATTAGTTAATGGACTGCAGAAACTTCACTTGAGTGTACTTAATATTATTCTACTGGCCCTTATTTTAACTACAGAAGCATATTGTAGTTTAAAACACAAACTCTATAGTTGTGGAACTTTTAGGCACATAGGAAGCTGCCTTAAACCAAATCAAGCCCTTGAGCCATCTAGCTCTGTACTGTCATCATTCCTTGGCAGTGGCTCTCCAAGGTTTCAGGCAAGGAGGAGTCTTTCCCAACTCTACCCAGAGATGTGGACGAAAACTAGCATCTTCTGCATCCAAAACTGAACTCCATTTATTTTATACATTATCTGTTTTCCTACAGACTACACATGTGTCATTTTAATTAACAACAGGAACTATGTTTTTATTCAGTGGGTCTGACTGAACTTTGTAGAAGAATGTCGTGAAAGGGATACAATTAATGAAATTTTCCTAACTTTTGTTCTATGAGGGATACTGTAAAAAGGATCCACTGCTCCACTCCCACCAATGAAAATATATTTATTCAATTAAGTGGCTGCTCTTTGCAGAGATTCATTTTGTGCAGCCTATGTGCAAGGGTGGATAAAAATCAGTGATGTAAAAAAATAAAATAAATCTGTCTCTTAAAAATAGAATCTGGTTTAAAAGGAAAATGTAATTCAATACAAACTTGTTAAAGCATTCACTTACAATGATGATTTAGATGGTTTGGCTTTATATCTGAACCAACCCCATCTGACAAATTGTGAAGCTGATTTAGACATACTGAGGTTTGGAGTTACATCCAAACTGATGTGCTATGCTTTGGGATGTTCTTTTGCCATCAGAAGCTATTGTTTAGGATAGTATTGGGGAAGAGGGGAAACTGCACAAACCATGATTTGGTGTTAGGTCCTAACCAACCCATAATTTCTTAAAACTCAGTCATGGCCAACACTGAGTTAAAGGCAGCTTTTCTGGGTAAAAGATAACCAGGAGGAAACTATGGGTGCTTCCAGATGAGGATTTATGGTGCAATCATACTGCTTCATTTCCAGAACTTTATGGTGGCTCCAGATAATGTGGTCTTCAATTTGTAGCTTCCATGATTCCTCACTGCTTCTTCTGTCTTTTTTATTACCAGAAAAATCCATTAAGAAAGGAAGGAATAGCAGATGCTGAATGCCTTTTGATTGTTAGGAGATCTCCATCTGGAAGCATCCTATTTGACATCTATGGTTAAGCATTATAAATGACACAGTGTGTCACGTATTATATTATTGTAGGCAGTTGCTGCTGTCAATGCAGATGGTTAGTATCTAGGAGATACCATCCCATTTGTCAGCAGGGGATCATCCATTGGATGATGTGCTTCTGTTTTATCCTGTCCAACTACCAGCATTGTGTTTTGTTCTCAAATTTACTATTTAAGGGTAGGATCCAACAGTGCCCTACTGCTAGCAGCAAGCATCACCATTTCCCAGTGCACATGTGGCTGACCTCAGTGGTGGTGGCGTGCACACAGTCCCTGCTGTTGCTGGCAGTGATATAGTGCTTCTGGTGATATAGTGCTTCTCCCAAACAACCGGAAACGAATGTTTCTGGAAGGCACAACCTGCCCCTTCCAGAAACCTGTGTTTCTGGTCGTTTGGAGGCTTGCCTCTGGAAGTGCTATATCGTTGCCAGCAACAATAGGGTCTGTGTGCCTCGCTGGGGCTGGCAGTGTGCACATCAGAAACAGGTGGTGCTTGCTGCTAGTGGTAGGGCACCATTGGATCGTACCCTAAGACTCTACAATGCAATATGGACACTCAGTGTTCCTTAATGGTATGTAAAATTATTTTGCCCAGTTACTACTATCCCTTGCTTCTAGAAATTCTGGATACATGTAATAATAATAATAATAATATCTATTTGTAACCCGCCTCTCCCTCCGGATCGAGGCGGGGAACAACAACAATATAAACACAAAAATTCACAACAGTTAAAAATTTTAAAAACAAGAGAACAACACAACATTAAAAATATCCTAAAATTCATCTGGATAGGCCTGTCGGAAGAGGACAGTCTTCATGACTCTCTTAAATTCATGAAGACTGTCAATTTGTCTAACCTCCTCCGACAGACCATTCCACAGTCTGGGAGCGATGGAAGAAAAGGTCCTCTGGGTAACACTTGCCAGCCTAGTTCTGGCTGGCTTGAGTAAGTTCTTCCCAGAGGACCTAAGTGCGCGGGGCGGATTGTACGGGAGAAGGCGATCCCGCAGGTACCCTGGACCCAAACCATGTAGGGCTTTAAAGGTAATAACCAACACTTTATACTTCGCCCGGAAACTAATTGGCAGCCAATGAAGCGATTTTAAAACTGGTGTAATGTGATCACCCCTAGGTGTACCGGTGACCAGCCTGGCTGCCATATTTTGAACAAGTTGAAGTTTCCGGACTAGGCACAAAGGTAGCCCTATGTACAGCGCATTGCAGAAGTCGAGCCTTGAAGTTACCAGCGCGTGCACTACCGTCTTTAGGTCTTCCAACTCTAGGAAGGGGCGCAGCTGGCGTATCAGCCGAAGCTGATAGTAGGCACTCCTGGCCGTCGCATCAATCTGAGCTGTCATCTGGAGCGACGGATCCAAGAGTACCCCCAAGCTGCGAACACAATCTTTCAGGGGGGGTGTAACCCCATCCAGAACTGGTTGACACACCTCCAGACCCAGGTTGGGGCCTTTAACAGCAAGCACCTCCGTCTTGTCTGGATTCAGTTTCAGTTTGTTTTTCCCCATCCAGCCCATTACCGCCTCCAAGCATTCATTCAGAGGAGACACACTATCCTTAGCTGACGATGTTGTCGAAGGCATAGAGAAATATATTTGGGTGTCATCAGCGTATTGATAGCACCCCGCCCCATGCCTCCGGATGATCTCTCCCAGCGGTTTCATGTAAATGTTAAACAGCATTGGAGAAAGGATGGCACCTTGTGGTACACCACATAGCAGCTCCTTTTTTGAAGAGCAGCTATCCCCAAGCATCACCATCTGGAACCTGCCCGAGAGATAGGATCGGAACCACTGAAGCACAGTGCCCCCGATCCCCAATTCCCCCAGGCGCTCCAGAAGGATACCATGGTCGATGGTATCGAAAGCCGCTGAGAGGTCCAGAAGTACCAGCAGGGACACACTCCCCCTGTCGATACTAAGGCGTAGATCATCCACTAAGGCGACCAAAGCGGTCTCAACTCCGTATCCCGCCCTGAAGCCAGTTTGAAATGGGTCTAGAAAATCGGTGTCATCCAAGACTACCTGGAGTTGAAGAGCAACTGCCCTCTCGATCACCTTGCCCAAAAACGGAAGATTTGATACAGGCCTGTAGTTATTAAGGTCCAGGGGATCTAGGGAGGGCTTTTTTAGAAGCGGCCTTACCACCGCCTCTTTTAAACATGATGGAAAACTCCCCTCCCTGAGAGATGCATTAATGATATGCTGTAGATGTGATCTAACTGCATCTCCTCCCTGGACGACCAGCCAGGAAGGACAGGGATCGAGAGGGCAAGTCGTCTTCCTCACACATCCAAGTACCTTGTCCACATCCTCGGTACTCACCAACTGAAACTGATCGAGCGTAATCCTACTCACGGAGTCACTGGACACTCCACTGTCAACCTCTGCTATAACAATGGCGTCTAAGTCGGCTCTTATCCGAGAGATTTTATCTGAGAAATGATCGTTAAAGGCATCACAGCGAACTGCCGAAGGCTCTAAAATCGGATTCAGGGGAGAAGGAGCCTGAGTTAGACCCCTCACCACCCTGAACAGTTCTGCTGGATGTGAATTCGCAGACGCAATGCGTGCAGAGAAGAAAGCTTTCTTCGCTGCACGTATTGCCACTCCATAGAAACGAAGATGTTCTCTATGTCGTGTCTTGTCGGATATAAGTCGAGTTTTCCGCCATCGGCGCTCCAGTCGTCGTCCTTTCCGCTTCAACTCCCTGAGGTCTTCTGTATACCAGGGCGCCCTAATATTCTGACTATGCATGTGTTTATTCAGAATAAAGTCCTAAATTGTTCATTGGAACTTTCAAAAATGTCTGCATAGGATTGGAGCCTTAGCCTTCAAGTAAGTGATCTTGCTTAGTACACTTGTATGTGTAGAGAACCAAACAGAATGTGGCACTCGGCAAATCTAATTATGCAGTGCAAAAAGGCATGTGGACAGCATGTCCAAAGATTCTGAATTGTAGTCCTAGGCTGTATAAAAGCTCAGTTGCAAACCAGTATTTTTTAAATTGTTATAGGAACCAGTTAGTTTATGTGCTCGTTTGGGAAATATGAGTGTCAAAATGGAATAGCTGATTTAAATCATTTACTTAAGCTGGGAGGGTTTCCTTGGTGATTTAAATCATTGATTTAAATTGCCTTGTTTCAAGACATACACACATAGACTCCTTTGCAAATGGAACTCTGAATGTGTGGAGGTTGGTGATAGGGCCAGTGGGTGCAATCCAAACTGGTCCTTTACATGTTTAGTTCTAAAGAAAGTGAATGTGTACAATGGGTTAGATAAATCCCTCAAATTATACAATCTGAAAAACAAATGATCGATATAAGCAAATTTAAAGAAATAGCATTCAAAATTTAGCCAGCATAGGTAACAGGAAAGAAATTATATCTTTGTTTTCTAAAATCTATAGTGAAATAGAAACTAATCTTATAAGTAAATGCAGACGGAAATATTTAATTGTACGTACATTGCTAAAGAAAACGTCAAAACGAAGATTTTTGTTAACCACATCCTCTAACCAAAAATCTATATATGAATTTAGAAAGGAGTTAATTTGCTCAAGTAAGAAGGTTGGGAATAAGTATTGAATTGGGTTAAAGCAGTTTTAGGATGCAGTTCTATGTGTGATTCCTTGGAAGTAAGTCCCATTGAACTTGTTTGGTCTTACATCCCAGTAAACACGCCCAGGCTGTTTAGCTTTGGAAGATTGCACTGTAAGCGGTAAACAGGGAAGTGTACCTGTCATGTTATGAATGCACAGAGTCAGTCCTTGTCTTTCTTTTTGCCTTGGTGAATAATTTAGATGGTGACTCAAGAACCCATTTTTGAGTTACCAAAGCAATCTAAACTACTGAACAGCCTAATAAGGATGATTATGTAGTTAATTTTAAATCTTGTTCAGTCCCTTTATTGTAGTTTACTTTTTGTGTCTATCTATTTGGTTCAACTGCCTGAACTTTATGTACTTTCCTTTTTGTAATTTTGGCATTTAAATATAAAGGTACTTAATCTCTATTATCTTATATAAGATGAAGTGTATTATTTTACAAGCATTTAAAATACTGAAATTAGAAACCACAGATGAGGCCTGCTATAAAATGTTGCCTAAGTTCCTTGGTCTTTAGTGCTATAGTCCCAGAGTCAGGCAGGATTTATTTACCCCAGCGAGTGCAAAAGCTTAGTGAATATATTTTGTTTATATATGACGTGTCTCAGAAAAGTGAGTCTTACAAATTTCCGGGGGGGGGGGGGGGGGGGGCTGCATGATGACATCAATATGGCTGCCACGCTATTATGTAGTTGCCACATTTAAATATGCATAACTTCTCACCTGTTTATGCTACAGTGATAAAATTTTTTCTGAACTGTTTCAAATTTAATGACAAATACTTTTTGTAATTACACATTTTTGTTAACTCCATTAGTTTTTGAGATAATTTCATTTGAACGTATAAAATCAGTGTTCACATTGGTTATGTGTGACGTTTAACCATGATTTACTCAAAAACTATGACTTTCGAAAGAATACTCAAGAACAAAAAAGTTGCGTTTTTTAATGAGGATTAAGAAAATGTATAATAACATGGGTTATATACCCCAACACTTAGGGAATTATGAGTGATATCTCGTTATACGTCCACTTTCTCAGGATTGTATGATTTTACAGTTTATCATAAGGGCTTTTTATATATATCATCGTACTCATCCTGTTTGAAATTTTGTAAAGAACATTTGAACATGTTCAACTGTAAAAAATCACAGTTGAACATGTTCAAAATGATCTGTGCATCAGATCGAGAGATATTTAGGGTGGATACTTTCGAAATGAAAGCCCTGTATGATAAACTGTAAAAACATACAATCGTACAATCCTGAGAAAGTGGACGTATAATGAGATATCACTCATAAGTCGTATAGTTTTTGAGTAAGTCATGGTTAAACGTCGCACATAACCAATGTGAACACTGATTTTATACGTTCAAATGAAATTATCTCAAAATTAATGGAGTTAACAAAAATGTGTAATTGCAAAAAGTATTTGTCATTAAATTTGAAACATTTCAGAAAAAAAATCATCTCTGTAGCATAAACAGGTGAGAAGTTATGCATATTTAAATGTGGCAACTACATAATAGCATGGCAACCATATTGATGATGTCATCACGCAGCCACCACCACCACCACCACCACTGGAATTTTGTAAAACTTATTTTTCTGAGACACTTATGTCATATATAAACAAAATATATTCACGAAGCTTTTGCATTTGCTGGGGTAAATAAATCCTGCCTGGCTCTGGGACTACTAGTAGAAAAGATGTTCCCTTCCTTTCTCTGAGCTAGAAGGAGAAGGGGAATCTCTGTCATTGGCAGCTAGGTTTGAACGAACGCGAAGGTGCTTTTTCCCTTTCTGGCAAACCTTGCCAGACAATCGGGCTATCACTCACCTAGACAGTTGTTCCTGTTTGTTGGGAGTGCCCTCAGAGGCATGGGCTGCATGGACTTGTTCCTTTGTGCCTTATGGAGTATCCCTAGATGTTACGAGATCTTCCTAATCGCTTGCCAAGTAAAAGAGTGTCTGTCCTCATAACAGATCATAGAAGTACGGTTCAGTTCGATACATGTCTACTTAGTAGTAAGACTCACTGAATTCAGTGGGGCTTGCTCCCAGGAAAGTTGGTAAGGAGTACAGCTCAAGTCACTTATGGGACTGGAACAGCTGGAGAACTTTTTAATTATGTGAAATGTTGGAGTGGATTGATTAAATCAAGTTTCCCATAGATACTACTTTATATATTTCCCTAAAGCAGGGGGTGGAAACCAAGGGCAGACTTCTATTTTGGAGAAGCTCTTGGGGTCCTCTTTCCCAGGGTGTGTGAGTGAAGACAAGATTAGTTCTTCAATTACATAGAAAGGTCCCCTTCTGCTCAATAGATTTAATAGAGATAGTGATTCCGTTTAGAGATTGAAAATGCCTTCATTCGAGGTATTTATTGTACAATCCTACCTCATTCATATAATTTTATGAAGGGTCCAGAGTGAGATAATGATTTGTTCCATTTGTAATCAGTACATGTTTACCCATTGCTGCATGTGTCTTTTTCTAACTGCAAAAATCTACTAAGGAGAGCAAGAGTGGAACAGCAGTGCAATTTTTCAGCACTTGAGGCAAGGTGGGAGGAATTGTCCCCGGAAAAGATGGATGGCGTGTTGGGGATGCCTCTCCTTTCTGTATTGCTTGCCATGCATTTCTGGTTACAGTGCTATTTCATATCCTTCAAAGCAAAATCTTTCCCCTCTTCCAAGGCTTCTCTGAACTTAAAAGCAGGCAGAGAGTCCATTGAATGCAGCAGCACTCACATCTGACTAAGCATGTGTTGAATCTGGCTGTAAGGCTGCAGTCCCCACTGGCACTAAATCGTTGGGTTAAATCCAACTTTTTCCCTCTCTTCTCCCTTGCAACTCTCTGTGCCATCCAAAAATCTACTCCAGAGCAGATTTTGAGGGGACTGAGAAGGAACTGGAATTGCTCCCCTCTCCGTTCTGCTGACAGATCTGGTTCTTTCAGCATAACAACCCAATTGGATTCAATCCACCATAATTTATTTATCCTTAGAAATGTCACTCTGGTAGAACAGGGGCACTCTGATGTTGTCCCTTCTCTCTTTGAAGAAATAACATTTGGAAATAATGAATCGAAAGAGCCGCATCAGATATGGGGAGAAGGGGATGTTATAACAAAATTCTGCAGTTTTCTAGTCTTACTGTGAAATTGACCCGAAAAATTGAAGGGAGCATTTGTAATTCACTAAAAAGAAAATCAGGCAAACAAGTTTCCTAGCTGGGTTGTGAGTAATAGAAAAATCAAGAACCCCTTTATAAACATGCTTGCTCAGAGGTAAACACACAGACAAATGGAGTACAAAAAAGATGCTGCGAAGCATCACTTCAAAATTTCAGAACGTGTGTGCATGGCGATGGTGAAGCATCAAAAACAATAGGGGACAACACTGCCCTTTCAGCTGTGTCACATCCACTGTGTGGATGGAACATAGTGAGATGCACACAGCAAAAAAAAGTGCTAGACACCCCTGAAGTGTGGACAAATGATGGGAATTCTGCATTTGGCTTATAGGGGAAGAACAATGATTGGTGGTGCTAGGAGCCATTCCTTCTGGAAGCACCCTAACAGTGGCGTCAACATACTTACAGTTAGATTATTTAGTGTGTGTGTGTGTGTTGCCTGAGCCTTTGGCTAAAGGGGTTAAAATGAAAAAAATTGGCACCAAAGATATGAATGTGTTGGTGCAGCTATTTTGGCTACATAATGGCAGGCATTCTCCCTTGAAGTTTAGAAAGAGATGATATGTTTAAGTTAGTTCTTTTTAAAGAAAAACTTCATATTTATCCTTCTTTTAAAAAAAATTAAATTTAAACAATCTGATTTTTAAAAGCATAGATTTTTGTCCATCCTACTGAGTACAACTCATGGTCTGATGGTGAAAGTTGTGGCTGCCTGCTTCCATTTTGCTGAGTCTTGAGGGTATGCAGGCAGGATGTGTTTGAGATAGATATGCCCAGGGCCCCAGGACTGGCATGTGTCCAGTTCCTGTTCCTCATGTTGGCCCATGTAGGCTCTTGTGGGTGAGAGAAGAGGAAGCCAATACTGATAGAGCTGTGTGTGCTGTTTGTACTCTATAGGATGTCTATTCTCTTTACATGCTTTCCCCCTGCTGTGTCAGCTCAAACCACTTGCTGGCCATGAGGTTCAGACACATCTCAGTCAGTGGCACCACACATTCCCACCAGCTCCATTTCCCTTATGAGGAAAGGGAGCAAACAACGAATGTTCATGCTCAAGGCAGAGAGTATGCAAATTTTCATGGTGAGCAGGGACATGATAGACATTCACACTGGCCATTTGACCTTGATTTAGGATTTCTGCCCCCTTTGGAACTTTTTGGGGGGAATGTTTTGTACTTGTGCATGCAGAGGCTCCCTCTTGCTGGAAGATCTACATAACAAATGGTATGCACACCCCAACTTATGTGTAATAAGTCATTCTTTTACTAACAAGTTGCTGATCTTTACTTTGAAACACCATTTGTGATGTCTGTAGTCAAATTTTGACAGGGATAACAAGACAATACTTGAAAAGAAATAGCTGCTAGTATGACTTCATTTACATTTATGTTTTTGTCATTACACGCAGGATTGCAATGTTTGAGTGCACATATTCCTCCTCCATATGTCATAACATTGGGTTTATGCTCTCTTGATAACTGTTACCCCTCTATTTGAGTGATATGTTACTATTTTGAGAGATAATTGCCACCAAACCAGGGTGTCACTACCTGTCACCTTGCACGGAAAATAATTTATTCCAGAAAGTTTAGAAACAGACACCTAATTCTCTGAATTTAAAATGTAAGAGTTTGGATCAGTAACTGGGGAGGGATACCTATGGTAATAGGAACATTTCCCATAATTCTTACCATGACAAAAAATATCATTTAAACAAACTTTCAGAATGGTTGTGAAACTGATAATAGTACAATCTTGAAAATCTAGAGTAACTGAAAAAAAAATCAACATAGTTTTATTGTAGTTAGCACTGTCATTAGAATATTGATTTAATGCTAAACAGCATCAGCATATATTTGTCTTTGTTAAAAAATATACAGAGTGCAAAACCAGACAGCCATAAAAACACCACATTGCTTTCCTTAGTTGTGGAACTCTCTTCTATGGGAGTTTTATCCAGGCCCTTAGCTGTCACTACTGCTACTGTAGATCTTACTGGTAGTTTGCATGGTAGGGGGTAGGGAATATCCTTGCTGATCTAAGTGTTGGAGGGCTATTGAGTTACCTATAAAAGGACAAGAAAGGCATGGTTAATCTTATGAGTTAAGGACAGGTGACTGGGTGCTGGTTGAGTGAATAATTGAGATCATTGTTTCTGATCTTGCTAGTGCACTCTGGTTCTGATCCTGCAAGTAACAATAAGTCAGTGTTTGGCTAGCAGTAGCAAAAACCAAAAAAAAAAAGTAGCCCATGTTAATTTTTTGTCCCACTTTGCCACAAGTATTTGACCTGAAATATATGAGAAAAAATAAAGCACACAATGTGATTTAAAGGTTACATTATGTACACATTTTATTGGAATATTTGTAAAAACGTTAAAAACAATAGCATGTACTTTCCTTGCATTGTTTAACTTTAAGGGGAAAAAACAAAGGTACTGACACTGTAATTTTAGCGACTCAAACAGAACTGAGTATGATTTGCTGACAATCAGTCATCTGTTTCAACAGAGTTCCTCTTCTCATGCACTTTCAGTTGTGCTGTCACTGTTTATTAGTTCTATTGCACTCTGAGACGTATATGTATTTCAATGACAGATATGTATGCTAGGGATAATAACCTGGAAAAAAAAACATTAATTACAATTTTGAAACTGTCAAGCTTGTCCAAAAATTGCATTGCAGTTGGTATACATTCATTTTTACTGCTGAATTTATGAAATGGAAAAATTTCCACTGAAAAATAAAACATTGGAAAAATTTCCTTCCTGACAACACTTATGGTTCAGTGTTGTTTGAAAGTTAAATAATTCTTTCCAGAAATGACACTTTTATTTTATATACAGTAAAAACCTGCACAAGGAGGAATCGTTATGACTATGTTTCCTTATCATAGACCTACTTTATGTTCCCCCACCTCCTCAGTTAGTGCTTTCTATATAACTCTACACATCTCACTTTATTTCAGATTACAACTTTCTAATACATTTTTATTTTATCAAACTTGTTCAGTGTTATAATTTTTTAAAGTATATTTCTAATTTAGTTTACTGTGTAGAAAAAAATAACCAATCTTATCTACCTACTCCAGACAGTTGTGTTATATTCTATGGTTATTTCTTCCTAAGGCAAACAGTGGGGAGGAGATGGAGGGAAGCAAAATATGTTCAATGAGCGCCTAGGGGGAAAAGGTGTCGATCTGTGTACCTAAAGGATTCCTGTCAGTGGATGCTAGATTGCTCTGCCTGGGAGCAGAATAGAAAGAAACAGGTGTGGCCACCACCACAGTGATGTAGTGAAGCATGGGAGAAAGTGGACATCATTGACTTATATGGGGAGAGCAGGGACTCTACTCGTAACCCAGATAGTTCCTCTGAGAGCAGCACTTAACTCTCACCCATAAACATTCATTGCTGTCTTTCACTTGACTGAGTAAACCACTGTTTTTAGGAAACATTCAGGTGAGAGCTGAGCCTGTTTTGTACTCAAGATACTGTTAACTCCAGGGGTATGTTTTGACCCCACCTCAACACCACTACCAAATGCAGCAATTCATTTTCCACTGTGGAAGTGAAGTGGATCCCTTCACATGTGTGTCATAAAGTTGCAGTCTGGAAGAAAGACTGAAATGATTGCTGTGGTGAAAAGCCCACACACTGTAGTTCAGCCATACTCTTTATTACAGTTTATGAGGATAAGCCTTTGACCCTTAGCTCCTAGGCATTTAACAGCATATGTTGGGTTTTTTACTGACTCCTGGACAGTTAAATGATATGTAGTTTGTTTTTAGGCTTTTATGTTTTTAATTTTTGTATATTGGTTTTTAAATGTCAATGTTTTTAATTTTTGTAAACCGTCCAGAGAGCTTCAGCTATGGGGCGGTATATAAATGTAATAAATAAATAAATATTTGGCCTTCTCTAGTGGTTGATGCTTCTCATGTTTACTGCTTTGATGTTGCTGCCTGTGAGACCGCGGAGATTTTGTTAGAAGACAGGTATGATGCTCCCAGGCCAAAGGTGAGAGAAAGCATGACTTCCCAGTGCAGCAGAAGGAGCAGGAAAGGAAGGACCAGAGAAGGTCAGAGACTGAGGTGGGGTCAGATGCAAGTTGGTATAAGGTGTTATCCCTGCATGGACTGGGAAGGTAGAGGTAGAACAGGAGAGACAGGAGTTGGAAAAGGAGCTGAAAGAACAAGCGGAGGAAGAGTAGAGCTTAGAAAGGTGGGAGCCAATGGCCCAGCACTGGGCCTTAGTCACTCAGGTTGTGAAGGATAGGGCTTGGGCACAAGCCTGTTACTGGTGAGACAGACAAGAATCTACATTCCATCCCACTTGAGGGAGATGGGGCTGGGATAGGACCCTGTGATGGAGATCTAGAGGACGGTGTCTCAGCATCTTGGCCGGGGGCAGGGATCACTGAGCCTTAAAGAGAGAAAGCAAGGGAGTAACTGATAATCACCGCTACTGTGTTTCCACAATAATAATAATAAAAAGCTCTGGCTTTCTGCACATCTGGCGGAAGTTGGTATTCCGTATGGTACCTTATATAAAGTCCCACCTCAGTCCAGCGAGCTGCAAGGAGACAGCTCTTTATAAGCCTTGGGCCACAAAGTTGGATCAGAAGAGAATATTTGATTCTACATTAAATGGTTAGTCATATACAACTTCTGGCTAAACTGAAGAGTGGCCAGATGTGTATGCCAGCAGCTTTTGGGCAACATTTTGCTCATCAGTTGAAGTGTTCCTGAGCATTTTACTGGAAAGGACTCCATTGCTTATAAGGCAAGTTATGAAATGAAATTTTATGCCTGGAACATGAGCCACTCTATCACTAAATATTATGAGGCTTGCTATCCAATGGATTCTGCAATATGCTAACCATTAGATACGATTATTATTTTCAGTCCATCGTTTATATAAAATCTTTCAGCTCTCAAAAGGGCCTCCAAAGGCAGTTTACACCATTATAATAAAAGAATTATAAAAATCAGAGTAAAAGAATTATAAAAATCAGACTATTAATGCAAGCTTACCTGCTTGCTTTCATTCCCATGCTCACAAAAAAACCGATTGGTCTTTTTTGCTATTAAAAGTCTATTGCATCTTAATATTCATGCATTAATTATAGTCATTAAATTGTTGTTCAATAAAATCACAGTTATTTCCCAAAAGGCTTAGAACGAGCAGGCATCTCTAGTGAGCAATATAACTTTTATTTTAATTTGATGGGGGAAAGATTAATTGATTACAAATGATTTCAATTAACTAAAACAGTGTTCCAAATATATAGTCACTACATTCCTAAAGACCTGAAAGCATGGCAGTTTCTTTATATTTCCATTAGGCTGTAATTTAACTTATTTATTCTAGTTTTTAGAATTGCTTTGCCTCAACACTCTTTTAATAAGATGCTATCTTCTTTACTTGTATATTTCAAAATTCCTCCATTCCATTGACTAGACTTTTGAGTTCAGTTCTTTAATGCATGTTTCTCTATCGTTACAGTGATATGTCAGTTTGATTCTGCTATTTAAATCCAAAAATAGATAATCCTTGTTTAGTATGCTATAGTAGATTTACAGGGTGGCACTCTCATTAGGGAAAATTTAATTAATTTAATCATATCAGTCATTGGTCCATCTAGTTAAATCAAGAATCTAAATTCTAAATCAAGAAGTATGTTTTGATGTTCAGTGATGTGCACATATGGCTAGAGAAGATATCCTTTTACAAGAGACGTTCCCTTTTATGCTTGCTACCTGAAGTTTTTATAAGCACTCGTATTAATATGTATTGCCGTGCAATTAATTGGGACACCTTTGATAAAATGTTTTCAAATCAATTAACTTAACCAATTAATTGGTTAACATCGTAGACAAACAAAGAAGTAAGTTTGGGTTATTAAACAGGAAAATAGCACTTCAGGTGTTATATTCCTAAACATCTGATGCACAGACAACTTTGCTTTTTACAACTTGTTAAACTTTGGGATACAATATTAGCTAACATAAAATAACCATGGGATGATATATTCCCTAACTTCTGTGAATACATGAACATATATTGTATGTCAAAACAGCAGTAATTTTAGGAATACTTCTGATCCTCATAGTCAGTATATAGGAGATGTTTCAACCCTCAATCCTCACATGCTGTGCAATCTTCATGGAAAGCTTGCTCTATGCAGCAGAAGGATGTCCTGAGGACAAAGTTCCTGGCTTTTTCTGGAATACGTACCAGACATATAGGTACGAACTAGAGAGTCCACCATGGAATATGAAGAGCCAGTCCTCATTCACTGCTGTCTTTGTAATTATTTCAGCTTTGTAAATAAGCCCACAAAAGTTAATAGCTTGCAGGGGGAAGGGGGGGTTCTACTAGCCTGCTAAGAGGCTAGTAGTCTGAGTTTATATGCTGGCTGGAGAAGAGGGTATGTTATTGAGTGGTGGTGGGAGTTACCTTATGTTAATATCTTGACCACTCTGCCATTTCTATAAATATATATATATATTGCTTACTTTAAAAAAAACACCCTACAACAGCAAATTGTTGCATGATCATCATACAAAGTTGTATTATTTTCTGTGAAACAGCTTAATTCATATAGCTGCAGGGTTCAGCTGTTTGTGCCATTTAAATGACACCGAGGATAAACCCTCTTAAACAGTTTTATTTTCAGCTGGATATTGTCATTTGAAGTATTTTGCAGTTCTGCCACCACAGTGTTCGTTTATTAGTCTTGTTTTTGTCAGTTTTAGTAACTAATAAGTACTGTAGAACATACTCATTTCCCAACTCAGAGACTTGATTCTTCAGCACATAGGCTTCTATATTTGTGAACAAGAGGCATTATGGTGAAGTCTGAAGTAAAAATATAATCTACCTACTACCCAGAGGATCAGGCATTGACACTGAAACAGAAATAATTATTTTCCACGTATTCTCCTTGTGAGAAAATTTTGGGGTAACGAATTTGGAAGTACAACATACCCACTTTGATCAGTAAGACCATCTAAAATGGCACTCCAGAATTTCTTTGTTGCATTTTATTTTTTGCTGAGCTATATGCTTTCCATAAGCAAGGAAAAGGAAATAGAACTCTACCATAGAACATTACATTTGTACTATATGTAATGAAGTATTTATGCCAGAGGTTTGTTTAGATGTAACAGTAAGCCATGGCTAATGCTAATTGTATTTTGCCTTCATGTTGCTTAAGATACCAAATGTACAGTGAAACAGTTTTGTAGCTTGCCATACTAAGCCCTCTCTTCACAAGATAAATAGGGACACACCACACACCAATGACACCTAATCATGCAAGAAGTGAAGTTGAAGAGACAGCAAAACTATCTTAATCATGGTTTGTTCATTGCAATGTAATGTATAACCATGGTTAATTCAAACCATGGTTTGCAAACCAACTTTAAACCACAGTTGGCATCTTGTTTCTTTGGCCAATTTTTATTTGTGATATTTGAAAGTAACACTAACTGCGGTTAATGGAAACAAACCACAATTAAGCTTAAACATTACACTGTGAACCATGACTTAGCGTGTCATGTGAACTATTCATAAACATGGTAACTACATAACCATGGCGTAAACACGCTCACTAACCATTTGCTGCAAAAAGGTTAGCGGCCTAACCTGGCTTAGCATGCTGTCTGAACAGGCCCATTAAATATTAAGACCATCTGCTGACAAATAACATTTGCAGCTCTGAATATCGTACAAGTTGGGATCAGTGAAAAGCTCATGGGGAACATATTCCTTCCCCCCCCCCCCCCGATCTCTACAGTAGAAAAGAGGTATCTCCTATTTGCTGCCAAAACAATAATTATGGTCTTGATCTTGGAGCATTTACATCCTCAGAGACCAATTGCTCTCCTCCTATCATCACTCCACCACAGCAGTGAGGGCTGCCGCTGTCTGTGCACTGCTCTCAGGAATATTCTCCAGTGGCATAAGGGAAGAATGCATGTGATGCCTGTGACAATTTTGTGCAAGATCATAGAGGTTATTCCAATCCCCTACTATTGTTTTACAGAGATAGTGTATGTCTACCATTTGAAAAAACCCTCTTATACCATGCCAGATTTCCCCACAGAGTTTGCAACCTTCATCATAGGCTTTGATGAGTATTGTCTTAGCCAAACTGCCCATCCCCATTACTTTTACTGTGAAATTGGACGATCTTGTGTTCTAACTACACACATCCATTATTATTATTATTATTATTATTATTATTATTATTATTATTTTACATTTCTATACTGCCCCATAGCAGAAGCTCTCTTGGTGGTTTACAAAAGATTAAAACATATGTTAAACAGCAAATTCCATTGCCCAAATATGGGTTGTTATATAGCCAAAACAGGACCATCCACAAAAAAGAATGAGGTACTAGCAGGCTTGGAAGAATGCCATGTTTGACAGAAGTACAAAAAAATCTTTAGAAACCTCCACCTCCATGAGAACTATGGGCGCACACTGCTGACTTGTGGTGGGGGACTGGAAGGTGGTAGTGTATCCTGGGAAAGGACATGTCTAGCTGTCTGGAACCCTGAACAGGACAGGGCTTCCTCCTTCTGCCTGTATCTCACTGTACTTCCCAGATCTGTTTCAAAGGGCCCCCAATCCTCTGGAGCAGATGCACTGGTTGCTCCAAGAGTAAGGGGAATTGCCCTGTCCCTTTTCTGCTGACAGAAGCAGTTGTGTTAGTGAGAAGAGTTAATCGGATACCATTCCACATCTGAATTCAGACAATTCTTTGAAGATTACCCCTGCTCTTCTTTCCTTCTACCCCATAACTTCATTCAAAAGCAACTCTATGAATTTAGTAAATAAATTGAAAGGAAGAATATAATTATTCTTAATAATAAAATATTTCTTTTATTTGACATGCAGCTGAAATGCTTTGAGTTTTCAAAAAAAAACTATTCCTTTAGTGTTTCTCCTACAAATGAATGGTATGATTTTTCTTGAAGAAGAAACATGCTGTGTAAGAGCTTAGCATTGTCTCCGTGGCTTATGGAACAGAGACCTGGTTTAATAGTTACAATTTGCTTTAGTCATAGGCCATTGGACTTCCAACATATACAAATGAAGCACCAAATTTGGACATAAGCTGTACTAAATAAAATGCAATGTTAAAACATAGGAGTAAGATCTTCTGATTAGAATATAAAATAGATACTACCTAATCATTTTTTCTTGGATATAATTGGAATAGATTAACTGGTTGCTTTTACAACCCACCCAGTTACTTTTCTTTCATATACAACCCTTCATTTATTTTTCATTTAACAATTATTGGGCATTAACCTTGAAGTAAAAAAATATTTTTTTACTTGAATTAGAAAAACCAGGAAAATAGCATTATCTGAGTGTATATGTCGTGAAGTTACTGGTGTGCAGAGGTACAATAGTTTAATTTCTAATTTCTTTTTCTTGCAGAGCAAGCAGTATGTTTTTGACTGCCGAAACAGAGAACTGGAAGACTACTTATTACCTGTATTAAAATGGATTATTTATTACCAGAGGTAAAAAGGAAAGTTGTTCTTTTATAGTATAGTGCACACTCCCATAATATGCTTGTGTAACTTCTGTTGCATCATTAGTATTATATTGTATCTAAGAGGGTAGAAAATCTCTATTTTATCTAATGAATTGGCAAGCCCAAGAAGCAAAGAATTTTCACTCCTAATGTTAGGATGTTCACATTTATATATTATCTATGGTGAATGAAATTTTAATGTTTATAAAGAGCAACAGATATTCTACAATCACAAGTTGGACCTACAGCAGGAGTGTTTCTGATCAGGGTGATTGCCAGGCAGCCATACCCTTTCTCAGAATACTATACCAGGGTGTGGTGGTTGGAATATTGGGCTAGGACTGGGGAAACCTGGGTTCTAGTCTCCACTCTGCCATGAAGCTCATTGGGTGACTTTAGCCCAGTCATTGACTCTGAGTTTAACTTACCTCACAGGGTTTTTGTGAGGATAAAATGGAGAGGAGGAGGAAGATCCTGGGCTCCTTGGAAAAAAGGCAGGATATAAATATGACAAATAAGTTTATGGATGCTCAAGCAGGCCAGTTCTCTCCCCCGCGCACACACACACACTCATTTTCCATGATTCTTTTCCAACTGGAACTCATCCTTCTCTGGCTCCTGAAAGTCACTGAGAATGCTTGGTCCTCTGAGAATGCTTAGCCGGGGGGGGGGGGGGGGGGGGGAGTGTTGCCCCTTAGGGATTTTTTTTTTTAAAAAAAATTATACTTCTCCATACTTTGGGATTCACCAGAGCGTGCTGATTCCCCAGAGCGTGCTGATTCCCAACGATGTGGGTATTCCAGAAAACTTTGAATTGGAAAAAAAATATTGTGCAAATTAGGCTGATTTCATAGGGTTACTAGCATTGGGGGGGGGGGGGGCAAACAGTTTGTATTGTAAAATTTTGGGATGCCGTGAAGAATGATCTAATTTAGCATGTTTATTTTACTTGTATTTAGTAAACAACAAAGTAGCCTGTGTTAATTTTTTGTCCCAGTACACCATAAGCATTTGACCTGAAATATTTGAGGGGGTGGGAAATTAAAAGCACACTTAAGGCACAATCCTATGCATGTTTAGATAGAAAACAGTCTTACAACTCCTAGCATTTTCCAGCTAGCCATGGAAGCTAGGGAATGTTGGCAGTTGTAGGACTTCTTTCTGTCGAAATATGCAGAGGATTGTGCCTTTAATGTGATATAAATGTTATATTATTGTAGACATTTTTATTGGAATTCTTGTAAAAAATTTAAGGCAATAGTGTGTACTTCCCTTAATGTTATTTAAGAAAAAAAGGTACTGAGAACTCTTGACAAACTTAGTTTAGCAACCCAAAGAGAACTGTGGATGATACGCTCACAACCTCTCATCTATTTCAACAGAGCTCAACTCTCTTCCACTAAGGTTTTGACGGCACCTTCAGGTTCACTGTCAGTACTTACTAATTCCATTTCACACTGTGATGTATATAAAACTGCCAAGCTTGCCTAATACTGCACTTGCAGTTGGCATCCATTCATTGTAACTAATGAGCTTATGAAAAGGAACATTTTCTGTGGAAAAATAAAGCTCTAGAAAATTTTCTGATTTGGAAAACTTTTGGCCCCACATCACTCCTGGTAACTCCCTCTTGTTTCTCAATCACCCTGTTCTGGCTTGAATCCTGTCGGCACTCAACTACTTGAGTGCACTATTAGAGGGAATGATATTAGGTGTTTGTTAAGGAGCAAGCGGTAGTGCTTTTGCTTGCTATCTTAATAGGATTATGATTCAGCTTGTTTTTAAAGCACAATAAGAGAAAAGCCAGCGGCCTGGTTTGGACGTAATGCTAAGCCATGGTTTAGTATGATATGCATGCGCAAGCCTGGCCCAAGGTATCTTGCCTCCTCAAGCGAGGCGGCAGTGCTGCTCCTTAGCCAGCCAGCTTTCTGCTGTTCTTGGCTGCTGCCCGCGTTCCTATGTGTATTCCTTCCTTCCTGCCAACTGGCCTCTCCCTCACTTGCTTGGCAAATCAGTTCAGCTGGTCCCTTGCTGTTGCCTGCATGGCTCATGCCTTGTGCACCTTCTGTTGTGAGAGTCCAGCAATCTCCTGGGAGAGATTGGCCAGGGCAAGCCTCTCAGGATAGCTTGTAGGAGCCCTGTGGGTGGCTGAGGCACAAGACAGTAGTGACCAGGCAGGAGCAAGTGACCAGCCAGCTACCTGAGCAAGCGAGGGAGTGGCTGGTCAAGCAAGCAGGTGAGTAGTGGCGGCAGCTCCTACCCCAGCTGCGTGCAATCGAAAGCAGCGGTAGGCCCTCCTGGCAGGGCCAGCATGAGCTATTGGGGGTGATTGACCTTGCGAAACGGTGGGGGCAGCCCTGTGCAAGAGCCAAGCAAACCCCAAGCTCACATATTCACTATCTCTTTCTTTGTCAGAGCTAGGAGGAATTTGGGGGAACTCAAGCCAGCATTACAAACCATGGCTTGAGCTTCACTTGTTTGAACAAACTATGGTTTAAACTCACCAGAGTTCCCCCAAGTTCAGAATTCCTCATTATATCTGGTTAGTTTGAAAGTGGAAGTGAAATCTCTTTCTCCTGACTGCAGCTGATGAAGAAAGGGAGCACTGAATGAGGTCAAAGCTTGCTACTGTTTGTGCACACAGTGCTAAACCATAGTTCAGTGTTCTATCCAAAAAGGGTTAACATAGGCATAGGTTTAAATATGTTCATTAACCATTTGCTGCAAAAGAGTTATCGGCCTAACCATATCTTAGTGTGCTGTCTGAACAGCCCACAGTATCATTTAGGACTTGCTGATTAAGGCCATAATGTAAGAAGCAGGAAAGTTGTTCAAGGCTCATGCCAGGTATGGGATGTGTCTCAAATGTTTTATATTTCTTCTTTCAAGTAAATAAGGTGCTGACAACTGTTCTTCAGCTTCCGTATCTACATAAAAATGAGTGAAGTACAGGCAATGGTAGAATTCTCCGTGGAACTCCACAAATTTTATAACGTGGATTTGTTTCAAAGAGGGTAGGTATTCATTCATTTATTTTTTGCACAATAAAGTTTGTGGTGTTATATGTTGTGGTGCTGTTACTGCTGAAATATTTGTATGGAAAAGTTTAATGGGTGACTGTAAATCCTGAGAGAAGGTGTAGGTGAGAGCACAGAACCTCTTCATGCTATGTATTGTTTGTAACCTTAACTAGAAAGAGTCTAGTCGGAAGCACTTTTCTACATCTGAGGAGCAGTGGAAGAGAGAGAGAAGTGTTAGAACATTTTAATGTTTATTAACATTTGACATTTTAAATTTTGGGGGAATGTAAATTAAAGCCAAGATAATCAGGTACCAAAATTCTCCCTGGTATTGCAGATTTCTGTGTAGCATCATTCATGAATATAATTCTAGGGTTCACATGTTCTGTCAAATGTGTGTGCTGTACCTTATTGCCTCTAAAAGCACAATATAAAAGTGCAGTATAAAATTATTGCAGCCTTACAGTGTAATCCTGCATATATCTATTCAGAAGTAGGGCCCACTGATTTCAGATAAGGTTGTATAAATTTTCAGCCTTAATGACAACATTTTATTCTTTCAGTTTTATGGAACTGTATTCATTCATAATTATTTTTATTGATTGTCCATAATGACCATATTTGCTTATTCTGAGAAGACAGAATGTTGATATTGAAGGTGGCCACAGTCCATTCATGTGAAATTCTGGTTTTCATTGCTTATGATACAGCTGTCTTGTGTCATCAGTGTCTTGTTTGTTCCAAAGACTGATCTCCTACAGAAAACACACCTTTGGTATTATGCCCTAGGAACTGGGTTTTCTTTGCAATCATCCTTTTCTTTTAAAACAAACAAAAACGTGATAGAATGACATGTTACACTAAGCTAAATTAGTCACAATTGCTTAATTCATGCTGACACATCATTTGCAAATCAATTGTTAAATGCTCAGTTAGGTAGTCACGTCTTCTTTCTGTGCTTTCTTTGAATAAATGTTATCTAAAATGTCGTCGTGAAAATATTTTGGATAATTGGAAGACATTTTAAGATTCATAGATTCTCTCCCCCCATGTATTAATTCCCCTTCAAGATTTTTTTTGCTTCTGAAGCACTTCTTTAAAATGTCTGTTGAAATATCCCAGTGCTTTAAAAGTATTGGAAGTTGTACCACTAGCACTGAAGGAGCAGCCCCTTAAAAAACCTATATTGTTAATGGTAGTTGCCAACCAGTGACCTCAGTTGCCTGTTTGCCTCAGACAGCTGATAAGCTCCTTCTGGGTATTCCAGCAAGCAATAATGGCTAGCTAGTATGTCATTTTCATATGGGTTGTTAATTTCTAGGTCCTTATTCAAGGCTTTAAGCAAATTTGTACTAAGCAAATACATACTTCTTCCCCTTAAGTTTTAATAAATTAAAATAGGAATAAATTGGTAAGAAGTTCTAATTACATCTAAACACTGAGACCCTTTTCCATGTTATCTTATGCTTGTTGCTTGTAACTTATTGTCCTGACCGAGTGTATTTCTTGATCAAAGAGAGTTTTCTGGCCAGAAAAATGTCTCTCCAGTACAAAAGTATACAATACACTTTTGTATTTTAATGTAATGTCTTCCCTAATGTAATGGAAATAGGGTAAATTGGTCATTTCAGTGGTCTGGTTCAAGGACTTCAGTTTCATATCCCATTTTGTAGTCTGTGATTAAACCGCAGTTTTCCAGTTCGGATGTAATGGGAAATTTTGACTTAACAACCTCCAGAAATTGCATTACAGCATGCAAGAGAAGGGGGCGGGGAGCAAATGGGCACAATTCTAATTTCCCATGCAATAAAATATAAGAACATATGAATTGGGCATTTGCCATTTTACTTGGGTTTGACTTTGCCTTTCTGACTTCATTTTATAAGTTAACACTGTTCATGTTGACTTGGCAAATGTTTTGATCTGTCATGAATTTTATGACATGTTCATTTATGGAGCACTGTGTACCATATTATACCTGGCATTTTTAATCGGCATTTTTCTTCATGGCCATAGAACACTGATACAATACTGGAAAAGCTTGTTAAGTTCTGCTGGAGACATCTGGAATGAGTAATATCAAGTCAAAGGTTACAACTAAAGGCAGTATATTTTGAAAAAAAATCTTCAGCTCAAACTAATAGTACTAGAATTGCTGCATCCAGTGTGGCCTGTGTGCCTTTAAGTACTAAGATAAAATCAAGAGTTAAATCTTTTTCTGGGAGTAAAGCATTAGTGGATTAAATTAACAATTATTAAGTTAAATTAATTATATTGCTTTAAAACTTGTATCCCTACTTATAGCAATTCTTACACAATGTACAAATATAGTTTCTATGTGTAGTATTAATATACTTTTATTCCTTGATGTAGTTGGCTGTTATTTCAGAGGTCACAAATGGAATTTTAACTTGCTGGTATACTTGTCCTGAGTTGACCCGTGTGAGATTATCATATTAGGATTAACAGAAAATGTTTATGTATTAAAAACTGTATTATGTCATAAAGTAGAAATCATTGAATACAACACCATAGCAATGAGGCTTATCATACCGGTGGGCAGAATATACAGTTTATTGCTCAGAAATTGGATTGATCCATCCATCTGTCCCCTCTGAATAGGATCACTGGCACATCCCAATGGAATAGGAGGTTGCACTGTAATAGAAATCTGTAGTGATTAAGACTACACTCCTGTACCCACTTAACTAGAAGTAAGCCCCATTGAATTCAATGGGACATTTCTGAGTAGACATGGTTATGATGCTTAAGAGACCCAGACTTGACTTGTGTTTATCCTTGTAATATGTTTTACTGCTATATATCTTATATTCTGGGTTACTCTTCCTTGCTTTCCTATAATTAATTAGTATTGAATTGTTCTAATTGCTTTTAACTGAAATATAATTTGTTGATTTTTGAAATCATTTTTATATGTGGATTTTGTAAGCTGTCTTGAAGACCATATTTGATGGAAAGGAGGGGTAAAATGTTTAAAATAAATTATAAGGTTGTAGTAAACACCCTTTGAGAATAATTTTGTCTACTATAGCTTTTATCAGATCCGTGTATCTATGAAAATTCCTCCAAGAATTCCACACAAAATTGAAGCAAGCTTATTACGTGCAACCAGTAAGTGGAAACACTTTTCATGATTATTCTCTATTTAATTACCATTTAACAATTTTAGAAGAGCTGTCAATTGATTAAAGATTTGGCACTTTAATTAATTATCTGCCTTTTACTGGATTGATATATCTCAATATAGGTGGGAAACTCACATTATAAGTTCACTGTTAATTATTTTGAACAAAATGTTTAAAAAATAAAATTTAACAAATGATAGCTACCAATTTGGATCATGTGAATGCTTCTGTAAACCATAAATTCTTTGAAGACCACATATGGACATATTTTCTGTAGTTCCATAATGATTAACGGGATCTTAACAAATCATTATCTTACAGAAATCTTATTTCAGTGCATTAATACACAAATCAGAAATATTAATATTTCAAGTGTTTAAGGGGTTATTGAAAGTTTAGTGGACATTGTTGAAAAAGTGGAAAACAACTGAATTGCAAGAGCGTTTTAAGCTCTGCTCTGGTTGTGATGCATTTTCCGTTTTATTAACCCTAGATCTTATTGGCTACTGTTATCACCAGTTTTGTGTCTTCTTGGGAAATTTACACTGGGTGTTGGTTTTGGTTTGCAAATGTTACTATTATTTATGAAATGAGCTAAGGATGTTGTTCCTTGCTCAACAACAGGTATTTAACTCTTTGAAATGGGTATTCTGTTTACAAAACTATTTATTACAAATATCCGTTTGTTAAAGGAAACCAAAAACATAAAGGACTCAGTTGCCATTTTGTAAGTAGAGACAGAATCTTGACATTTTGAGCACTGATAGTCTCTTATGCATATTCTTGTCTTCAGGTGCAGATCTTGCCTTCCCAGCATCAGTCCATGACAATGTAATCTGCAGTAAGACTTTTCAAATTCTCTACAAAAATGAGGAGGTCTCTGTGAATGATGTCATGATCTTTAAAATTAAAATGCTGTTGGATGAGAGGAAGGTAATGTTCCATTTGCATATACTTAACTGTTAAAATACCTTAATAGCCTACCAGGTAATCCTATAATTTTGCTGCTCAAGTGGCCACTATGCCATGGATAGTGCAGGCATAACATGATCACAACCCTGTGCTCCACCAGCAGCAGATTCAACAGCACACAATCAACATAGAAATAAAAGCTTGGAAGCTGTATACCAATACCACTTCCAAATTACCCATGGAAGGAAGGCAGCTAGTCAACATGCAGCAACATCAGAAATGATAGAGTGATACCATCCTACCCAGTATACACACTCCTCCCATACACAAGGCAAAAGCATGCTCCTGGGAATAGACAACAGTACCTCACCCATCAAAGACCTGCCATGGTACCAGTGGTCAGGAGGCAAGCATGTAGAAAAAGAAGCTTCAAGGAGAAGGGTTTGAGCCCCGCTGGAATTACAGTTATTCTACACTTACAATTCTACTAATATTGCAATAGTAATAGGTATGGTGTTCACAGAGCAACCAGGGTAGATTTTTTTTAAATTAGTGATTTAAATAAGCAGGAAAAGGGGTCAATCTTAAATTACTGATATAAAGCAAGTTACTTCTTGATTTTTTTCATATATTTTCTGGAAAAGGGTGGAAATCTGACCACTAACAACTAATTGAGGTATTATTTACACTGTTTCGTTCTTATATGCAGTGTCTGCATCTCTGTCTCTCTCTCATATATATATATATATATACACACACACACACACACACACACACAACCCAGTGCTTTGAGTTTGCATGTGATGCTCAACAACCTGTGAGTGGGTTGTAAAAGTGGCTGGTCTGCAGCAGGCAGCTCTCTCTCTCTCTCTCTCTCTCTGCTGCTTGTCTCTGACAGACCATGTGTGATTTGAAATTTAATTATATGAGATTTAATTGTAGATGTGATTTCTTGAAGTGTGAGAAATTTAGTATTTTAGTTCTTTTTTAAAAACTGAAAAAATCAATTCCTTTCTGTTCACCCAAGCATTTTAATTTCTGCTAGTGACATCTAAGAGTATTGCTGTTTACTATTCTGTCTGCTTTATAATTGTAGCATATCTTAATTGTGTTTCAATTGATTGTGAACAGCTCTGGAATTTAAGAGAAATAAAGGTGGTATATAAATATTTTAAGTATGTAAATAAATTGGGTAGAATTGCACAGTAAAACTATAGTTAGTGTTTGTCTTTTTTTAAAATCTCTTTTAGATTGAAGAGTCTCTTAACGAAATGAATTTCCTGCTTTCTTTAGATCTACACTTCACAGATACAGATTATTCGTAAGTTCAAAACTATACTGTATTTTAAATAATGTTTTTATACTGTCGTTGTTTTATATTTTGAATGGTTTTTATGGTTTTAATTTTTGTAAACCGCCCAGAGAGCTTCTGCTATTGGGCTGTATAGAAATGCACTGGGAACTCCCTGCCACCTGAGTCTGCAGAGAAAAAGTCCAACAATAAAAATCAACCCTAGTCTACCCTTACACTTAGCGGTTGATAACACACACAATCACAGGGAATGTAAAACCACAGTCACAAGGAGTTCCATGCTGGTGCTTTTGCCTGAGTCGGCAGAGGAAAAGCCCAACAGTCATAATCCCAGCCTGCCTAGGGTGACCAGATAAAATCCAGGTCAGGGCTCATGTAACTTTAACAGTTGTAGAGAAAAGGGAATTTCAGCCAGTGTCATTTGTATGCAATTAGTTCCTGGTGATATTCCCTCTTCATCACAACAGTTAAAGCTGCAGGAGCCCTGACCTGGATTTTATCTGGTCAGCCTAAGCCTGCCGCCACGCTGAGCTGACCACAAACAAAAGACACACAATCTACAGCAAATGCAAGTTCAAGTTTATGAAAAGCCTTACAGTACTTTTCATGGTGCAGTCCTTAGTAATACAAAGTCCAAATAGAAGAGAGTCCATGTGCAGAGTGCTTTGAAGGCCCCAAATGGTGATGGATCCAAACAGGGAGGGATTTTGGGCCATGAGTCAAAAGATGATCCTTGCAAAGGCTACCCGCCTTTGCTCCAGCTTATAAAGGGAGGTGTGGGCCTGTTCTAAGCCACTTGACGGACAGGCTCTGGCCCGTAAGTCATGCCCATGTCCAAACAGGGAGGCACTGCTCAGCCGACCAAGATGACACTACAAACTGAGTGACTCGTTCAACAAGGGCCCCCCACCTTTCTGACATTCTCAAGTCCCCAGGGAAACCATGTAGCTTCAAGGTTGAGAAGGGAGTGAGAACTCTGACAGAGATAAGTGCACAGATTCTGACATTCCAAACTAGTTCTGATTAAATCTAACTACAACCTGCAAGGCCTCCTGGCCTTGCTGAGACTACATGACAATTATATTGATTTTACTAAGGGTTACACATGGATATATATGAGGGTTTCCAATTACTTCACTGGACAGAACTCTAGTAGTTCATTGGAATCCCTGCATGTCCAACAAATTGTTAGATGTGGATGAATGTGTTTTGCAGAAACATAACTGCACAGCACAGAGGATTTAAAGCATTGATTTGCATTCATAACATTTTGTATTAGATTACTTTCAAAATGATGGTTATGATTATATTCTTGTTTTTTAGGCCAGAGGACCTGAGCACCTTGCAGCTAATTAGCAGCAGAACACTAAAGTTGCACTTTACCTTACACCAAGGCCTTCATCACTATGTCAACGTTATGTTTGATTATTTTCACCTCTCTGTCATCTCTGTTGTAGTCCATGCCTCTTTAGTTGCTCTTCACCAACCATTGATAAGGTAATTAATATGTTGCTGTTTGATATTCCCCCCAAAATGTAATAGTTTAATAAGATGTAATTCATTACTAATTGCTTGTTGGTTTCATCATTAAAGTAATAGTTAGCTGGAATGGTGTTTATTTGGCTTGCATATTATAGGTACAGTCTGCGAAGTACTACTATCATAAAGTTCTGTACAAGTTCATTGAATTTTTTACCCAAGGTTCATTAAATACCCAATGAACCTTCGGTAAAAATCCATTTCAATTTTCTTTTTTTGTGGAATAAAAAGAAAGAAAGCACAGAAGTTACTGAGGGTTAAACCCCACAGCCATGCCTTCTAGAAAAAAACCTCTGTCTGTCTCTAGAAGCCACTAAAGCACATTCTTTACTGCAGAAAGTGTGACCTCTAAAATACTAAAGATAACCATATTAGTGGTAACATTTATTGTTTTAATGCAAAGAAAAGACTCTAGAAAAGAACAGGGTGATGTAATCATAGATGCCATATGAAATCTTTTGTGCATTTTGCTTCCTTTTAATGAAAACTGGAGAAGTGACTTAAAATTTCACTTGGCAACCTTGTAATTTATTGATATGTTGTTCAGATACTTTGGTTTGTGCCCCCACCTATGCCACAGCCCAACCCATTCAGCAGGGTCCCCTGACTGTCTATATATCATTTTGGGGGCTGGGGGAGGCTGCTGTTAGGATGAGGAAGTCTGGATCTGCCAGCCCATTATGCATATATAACTCCAACCCTTTATGTTTCTTTTGGAAATGTTAAAAGTATGTGTTTCATGTGAACAAAGGCATCCAAGTGTTTTGCATGTATCTAAGAATTTCTCTATTGCACATACTGGGCATTCCCAAAAGGAAAGTTGCCACTTTCCTGCCAGATCCTCTGTGTGAGCACTGGGGACTCTGGATGAGACCCAATAAAGTAAAGATGGGTGCACTGTCTCAGGTATTTCTTCTTGAAACACCTCTTTTATTTGGGCAGAAAATGGTTTGTGCTTATGACTGCTTGTATAGTTTTCTGGCCTTTATGTTTTGAGCGAGAAGAGTAATGCACCACATATCTTCCAATCTGTGCTCGTTACACTTGGAACGAAGTTGGTGGGGGAAAGCAGATACAGTTTCATTGCCCTGTGATATTTCAGTCTAGTTTCTCCATCAAACTTTAGAACAGGCTTGGAATCTATGGTATTTGTTGATGTATATATATTATAAATGAACAGGAGGCTACAAAAGAGCAAAACAGATCAGTTAAGAGCATCATTCCATTATTGTAAAGCCACTAATGTTTGTGTATGTGTTTAATTGTATAGTATCATCCACTCGTCCTTGCCAAGTTTCATATGCCATTGTTCTTCAAGGTATACATAGTAAAAGCAATAGATAGATATCAGTTGTTCGTAATCTGTGTGGTATCTTTAGATAGGAAAGACAGTATTACAACAGAGATTGGGAAGATGCGCTAGTGAGTATACGCCCTACAGTACGCAGGGATTCTGTGGTATACACAGAAAATTAACTGTAAACTTCTATTGTAAATCTATAGCCCATTTTCCTGTTCTGTGCATTTCTTTTGTGTAACCTATGTACTGTATATGCTATAATAAATAGCCAGCAGTGAAAGAGGCAAAATTAAAATCACTGTAAATTTAAATAGATTCACTCTTCACTAACGTAGAAACTCTCTTTAGAAGATGATTTGTGTGCTTCATTTTGCAATGCAGCCACTTATGCCACAGACCAGTAGGAAAAGGGAGTGGCTCATTCACTAGCAATGGATTACTGGAAGGGGAAGAATCCTTTAATCCTAAATTGGAAACTAGGAGGATTAGGTGCTGGCTATGATTAGTGGCAAATAGAGAAAATGAGGTGTATCCCATGGATAGTGTTAGTGCTTTCACTGTCCATTGCCTCTGCTGTCTTTGACTAAGGTCTTTTATCTGATGCAGTTCTTCTGTCATGTTGGCTCCTGTGTTTTGATTCCTCTCTTAGGAAGTCAACAACTCTGTTAAAGGGTGGAAAGGAAACAAATAATGGTACTAGCATTCTTCCCTGAGCCCTCTTTGCAGATTCTCTTACCACTAATATGTTAATCGAAACCCATTTTTCCTGGATATGAACGGTCAGTAGAAGGATTATAAGGTCAAAATGCATACAAAAATTAGTCTCATGCAGACAACCAAACTAGTCTCATGCAGACAACACCTGGGTTAAGATGGCAGTGCAAGGGGGTGTACTTGCCAAAGGGGGAGATGATGCAGATATGTTGCACAAGCTATATATGTAGCTACAGCCTGCACAGTCTCTCCGCACAACTTACTGGTATAATAAGGTCATAACAACTATTTCCAGTCAGAATCGTAGTGGCCATGCTTTGTACTAGCTAGCCCAACATAGTCTTTGCTGCCCAAATCTATTTGCATGGTTAAGTGCGTTCCAGCCATTGTTAACCAGTTCATTTACCTACCACCATTTAAATAATAGTTGCAATGTTTCTTTATTGCTTAGCATAATCCTGGAGGTACACTGGCAGGTACCCCAAGTTGCAGCACATACTAAGCAAATACTTTGGGCTAAGAGGTAATGTGCTGTTTAGTTTTTCCATGTGTGTCTAATTCACCATATAATTTCTACTCTTTAATTTTGTTCTCATTTATTTTAGCTTTCCTCGTCCAGTCAAGAATTCTTGGCTAAACAGGAATGCACCACCACAGAACAGAGACTCTGTGATTCCTTCTCTTGAGAGTGTTGTCTTTGGCAACAGTTACAGCAAGCAATTGTCAGCTGACGTAAGATTATAATCATTTTGTATTTTTATTTTTAATAAATTGGAAGGAATAAATATTCTACAGGAATATGTTTAACTTGCAAAACATTTGTATTGCAATTCAGTCACACAATATAATGCATTCTGTCAAGAAACTGTTATATTAAAATATGACTTCCTTGAAGTATTAGCTTATTTTCCTGTGATACTGCATGACAGACCATTCTGCAGTATTGTTGTTTTTGTTAAACCCACTAAGAATTCTTCTGTATATATTTACTCAGAAATAAATAAGTTCAATGAGGCTTACTACTGAGAAAGTGGCATCAGACAGGACTGCAGGCTTTGATCCAGATGCCCTGCATGCGCATGGGAGGATAACAATATTTTTTCCAGTCCAGCAGTAGTGCCTTATGATTGCTGCTGTCAGGGGCTCCCAGTCTTCAAGGAGACATTTTGCGGGGGCTGGGGAGAAGCAGAAAGACATGAATACACAGCGAATGTTATGCGTGATGCTTTGGATTCTGCCATTAATCTCTAAATGCAGCTTTGTTGTTGCCATTGCTGTTTTGATAACTGTACAAATCCATTTTTAGGGCTGCAGTTTTATAATAGCAGAGCCTTTCTTGAATCACGCTTACAATCTCCACCATACACTTTGTGCCAGTTTGCTGCTTGCGTTCAAAGGATTACACAGCTATTTCACTACTTTATCAAAAGAGCTGCCTTCCTGTCAGAAATTAGATGCAGGTATGTGAAATAAATACTCTTTTTGCTTCTGTCTGTTGACAGGACCTTTAGGCTACTGTATTTCTAAGGCATGTTTTAATATGAAAGCAGATATATACGTAGTAATAGTTTAAGACAGTGTAAACACTTTAGATTTAATAAATTGTGCAGGCTGATCGTTTTTATTTCTTGAATTTAGAATTTGCCTTCTTTGTTTCCCTTTTAAAAAAAGGAAAACCTCCCAAACACAAGTATAGTAATACTTATATCATGTTGTACTATGCAATCTATTTTAAGGTCATCAGGGTGAATCTTAAGTTTAAGATCTACAAGACAAAAATACTTTTAGGCTGGCTGTTTTGAAGATATTAAAAAGCTTACAAGTTTTTTATTTTTTTCATAATAGAGCAGCAGATTTCTTAGGGGAAGGGAGATTGTGATTTAGTATGAAGTCCATATAGGAATTTAAATATTGTTGTCTCCTTGATTTTAAGTTCAAGTAATCCAACAGTTTCTTAGCAGAACATCTTGTGCAAATATCATTTTGAAAATAGTTTTGAGAGTGGTTTTCAGAGGACTTGAGCTAAACTAAGAACGCCATCTCTCCAGAGTTAACAGCTAAACCAGTTTGACCTAAAAGACAAAACTATGTTTGCGCATGCACTGTTTTTCTTCTTTGATTTTAGTCCCCATCCCCCCAAAAAAGATTCCCAGCCATACTATCAGGCTCCTTTTTAAACTTGGATATTATGAAAATGTAAGTTGCAGATCATTACAGCAAAAGAGAGACTCCCAAGTGTTTCTTGTTCCTAATACAACACTTCAAAATAATTGTAGCTTTATAGTGAAGAATTAATCAATATGTTTTGAATTCAAATGCATTTGGCCTTAATAATAATAACAATCAAAACCGTAGTCATTCTTGATCAACCAGCTAAAACCTCCAAAGTATTGTAACATGTTATAGACATCAGAGGCTGATTCTATCATCTTGAAGGGGTTTACAGATGTTTCCAGGCTGTAGCAATTGATTAAATGTATAGTATAAAACAGCAGATTTATTTAACCTATGTTTGTAAAAACAATTCAAAATAAGGAATATTTGGAAGCTAGGAGTGACAAAGGAGATTACAAAATTTGATTATATCCACCATTAGTCTTTTAACAGTATAGGATTTATACACATGGGTAGAAATACACAGCCACTGACAATCCATGTGCAGGTTATGCATACTTACTTGGTTCAGGTGTAGTGAACCCAGTCTGATATTGACAACCCACAATTCAACAACAACAATCATACTCAACCCATACTCTGTTGTCATTATATCTGAAATAGGCCAGTGACCTGGCTTGCACATAAAGATAACCCAGGGTTATAAAAACACCAGTTCCACTTTTATTCCATGATTGGCTTCTTTATAGGCTGTTGAGCATGATGTATGAACCTGGTCACATGGCTAAACAATCCAGAACTTAACCCATGGTTTGTTATAGGGTAAACTGCTGGGGTGTTTAGCTCCTGAACAACCCATTGGTCCAGGATCATACGTCACACTGAACAGCCTACGAATGTGGTGATCATATGTTGTTGCTTAAAAGCACAAGTGCTCTTTTCCACTCATCCCTACATCCTATGGTTTAAGTGTGAACAGCATTAATGACTTTGTTTACAAGCAATGATATGCCATGTTTCTGGAGAATCCTGGCTTACCTTGAGCAGACTGCATGCTAGTGCATGAAGCCTGTTTGTGGTCACTTGGTTCCTTCTGCTAGCATAATCAGCTAAACTAATTAGGAATCAATAGTTTACCATGTTGTCTGAAAGGGATTCATGGCTTCTTACTTCCAAACATACCAAGATTTTAAAGTCAAGAACATACCCTGGTTTGTGATCCCAGTTTGTAAAAGTTACAACATGCCAGGAACCCAAGTTCAAATGACATAGTAATCTTTCAATTCTGGTTTAATTTAGCTGGTCATGCTAGTGGGAGGAACCTGTATGTGTGAGCACACATCTTGTTCGCAGTAAGCCAGGATTCATGTTGTGTTTGAATGCAGCCAATATGTGTATAGTATTTATTATATTTGAAGTTTACGTAGTTGGCCTAATCTAGAGCTCCATGAGAGTAGCAAAACTCTGCACTCATGCTGCTATATACATGTCAAGATGCAGTACTTAGTATGCAAACATGAAAATTGCTTCCGTATAGGATCTCTATGGAGTAGTAACCCTTAAGGCATGTGATACCACATTGCTGGATATGGTCTACTGCCCCATGCGTACTAAGCCAATTTTCTAAGCATCTTTCACAGTAGTAATTTGCATGCAGAACTCTGTTTCTGCATGTGGATTGTGTAGACTGGATCTAGAATGCCCATAACTTGCTTTCTATGCTAACCAAGCCCTAATTTTTACTTTAGTTGGGCCTTTTGTGAAATTAGTATTATGTTTACCAGTCATGCAGTTTTGAGTGCACCCATCTAGCCTTATGAATTAATAAGCTTAAATGTTCTGAATATTTTACCTTACATGAGTTATAGTAGAATAAAAATGTGTTACAATAGGGGATATCCCACCCTCAAAACCCTCTCAAATGAGGCTTCTCTAAACCTCTGTAAGAATAGAAATAAGCCCATATGTAAGCAAATTACTAGCCTGTTTTAAAAAAGGGATCTTCAAATAAAGATGTAGTTTTTCGTATATAATGCTTCTATTGCTGACATTTTCTGTATTTAATATTCTATTTGTGAATTTTTAAAGATTGTTCAATATTTTAATTCGGCCTATGTGTAAGACAAAAGAGTTGAACTCATTGGTGATATGTACTAATATTACTAATATAATCCTAAATAAATCTATTTCTAAATATACTGGATCCATTCCAGTCATTGTTGCATGTGTGTAAGTGAATGAAGTCACTGGGGCCCTCTTACATGCAACTGTGCACCCAGCGTGCACTCTCTGGGAAAAACAGTATTTTGAATGACTTGTACCAAGATGATGTAATATGCAACTTATTACAAGTGATCTAGAGTTTTTCTCTAGAACAAAATGCTTTCAGAATAGTGATATTCAAATAGGATTCTGGAAAAACCATTCTGTAATCCTATTTAAATTTCAGGATAAAAGCATTGCTATTATTTTCTTTTGAATTGCCTTATATTGTCTGTTTTCCCTTTTCCCTTCTATATACTTATTTCTCTGATGTACGTTTTTATTTCAAAATGGGCTTTTAAAACAAATTGACGTCTGTACAAATATATGCCTCACGCTATATATATATATATATATATATATTTTAAATAACAGAAATTGTTAGCATTTGGGCAATCCTGATTTAACAAACAAAAACCCAAAACAGGTGATAAGAGTCCAATAACTACCATAATGTACATCACCAATAACTCCGTATCTAGAACTTTACTAAATTCTGTACTTTAATTTTTCTCATCTAATTGCACTAATTACTAGGTGAGTAATAAACTTTCTTACTAACTTTAAGGCTAATCATAATAATAATAAACACAGATGGAAAAAGGAGTGTAGTAACTAGTCGTGTGTACAATCCTTATAACTAGCCAAGTCCAGCATGCAGGTCCTTTATGAACGCCTACTCAGAAGAAAATATCTACGAATCCAGGGAGACGTCTGTCTAGGTATGTTTTTTTTAAGTGGGTTATATCTAAAACCCATTAGGATTTATTATAAGAAAACATAGCTTTTTGTTGTTTGTTGTTAAGCAGGAGCAAAGAGTTTAAGTTGTCATCCAGCTCTAGTATAAGATGGGTCATAACTTTAAATAATACATTAAATGAAAGCTTTGTACAGCTCTGTCTGACCATGCAACATTGATGAAGTGAGCTCATTTTTTGTCTCATGTTATAAACCAGAAATTATTGCAAAGCATGACATTACAAATGCAGATTATTACAAAGTATAACAAATTATTGCTGCAAAGTCATGGGGTAAAATAATATCATAGACTTGACTATGAACACTAACGTTCAATGGATTGGATCCAGACTTCCCATGACTAGAGCTCTGCTCACCGGATGCTCCACTGGAGGGAGGGGAAGAGTTGATTTTGTTGATACCTTCTTTCCGTTGCAGTCTCCTGAAAAGCTTTGCTTAAGGAATAAGAGACCCTCTAGAACAGCATGAAAGGGGGAGGGGGACTCAGTGAAATTTGTCTTCACCCTGCCTCTTTCAGTGGGAGCTTCCACTGGGTTGGAATTCCTTCCAGGAACAGAAGGAGCCCTTCCATTTACAGAAGGGCATATTAGGATCCAACCCAATACCTTGTTACTATTGGGCAGAAAACATTTGGAGTCCCATTGTCCCACTGCCCTATTTCTTACATGGCTATCGATGAGAACTCATATACTGCCATTATCTTTCTGTACGAACAGTAGCCAGCCTGTAAATTCTGAACTCTTTAAACTAGCAAGATGAGATGGTAGCTGATGTTGATTATCTTAAATACAAAAAGATTTTTTTTCAAATGAGTTATAGAATCCAACAACCTGTCTCTGAACAAGGTTGTATTTCAAGGGATGAATTCCCCTTGTGGTGTGTAGAGGAGAGGGACCAATGGAGCCCCTCCCTCCAAATCTTTATGTTTTACCCTCCAATCCAAAGCATCAGTCAGGCAAATTCATTGCAAATTCTGGGTCAGCCCCTAGGTTGTCTTAAACATTTTACTCATTATTCTAAAAGAAAATATTTCATAATCCAAATTATCCAATTTATCAGGACGGGGCAGGGACAAAAGGTCCTTTTTTCCAAATTTTTCTGATTTTTTTCCAGGCCTTCACATCTGTAGTTGATAGCATTCCCAAAAATTCTCTGCTGTTAAGAGTTCCACTGCAGAAGATGCGAGTCTTTGCAAATTTGTTATGAATACTTAAAAGCAATCACTAATTCACAGCATAAGTTCCTGGTATATCAGAGGAAAAATATTAGTATTCAGGGAACTCTATAACTAGTGTGGGAGCCAGGGGATTTTAGACATCTTTTTCTCAAATAGCAGACACCCCTTTTCCCTGTCAGAATGACAAGCTGTTATTTTATTTATTTCAAATACTTACATTCTGCTTTGCTAGTTCAAAACTTGAACCAAGATTGAAGGCTTTCAAAAACAGTTTTGATATGGTATGGTGGTCAGTCAGCACTTTAAAAGAAAAAGTGTGATTGAGTTGGATCCAAAGCTTCCCTTCTGACAGAAAGAGTCTTCTGTTGGAGGACTATTTGATGCATGCAAGCTTTTAGTTGAACCTAAGTAGCTCTTTGTATCCTCGCCAGGATAATTGAACGTTGCATTTAGGAAAAATGTAAGGCGGATGTTAATGTTCTTCTGTCCATGGTAGAATCTCACTTCAGGCTCCCAAGGCATGTGCTTTCCCAATACTGAACAGCTTAAAAGAAAATGCAATGGGTTGGATCCAGTGGTGTGTGCTCGCCAAAAGACCAGCATTTGTTAATGGAGTGAATTCCCCCTTCCCTCTGCAGCTTCTCTGTGCCCTCCCCAGAGCAGATTTGGGATGTCATGGGGGCTGCAGTGGGAAGGGGGACGGAAGAGATGAGGAAAAAGGTTTATTGTGCAAGTAGATCTTGCCTATCACATAGTTGCTTCTGGGACCAACTTTCAGCTCTAACTCATCTAAGTTTTTGTTTTTAAATGCACAGATATTAGTAGAACAATTCAAGTGGTTGGAAAGTTATTAAATAGGAAATGTCTCAAGAATAACTTATGTTAAAGTTTTGTTGCATTGTTTTGGATATTATTTTTTTGTGTGTGCAAATGTTCCATATTTTCAACTGTGAACCTTATCAATCCAACCTTGAAAGATTCTTCCATATTCTTTGCAGAAGATAAATGCTTCCCATTCCACCCTTGTATCCAAAATAGTTTTAACTAACAGTTGTCCTAGTTAAGATGTATTTTGGGTACATACATTTTATTTTTAGGTGGGAAAATACATATGTATGGAAAAAACGTGTCATGACCTTTAGTGCTAAATACTGATTTTTTTGTGACAAAAAGGGTGGAACAGACAAATTTAGTTTGAAAATAAACATTGAAAACTTTGCTGCCACTGCATTGGCACCAGTGTGATACGTGTGGTGGGGGTTGAAAGTTGTTCCTGGAACCCCCCCCCCCCCAAATTGCCTTCCTCTGATGTACATAGACATCCTGTGGGACTTCAGTCCAGTGGAGGCTTCTGGTGGTAGATGGGGAGAGGTAACTTTCACCAGTTCCCCCTGCAGCACCTAGCACCACTGCCTACATGGTTCCAGAGAGCCCTCTAACTGTGTGGAGTAGATTTACAGGGGAAAGAGGAGAATCAGCAAAAATCACCTTTACCTTTCTTGATTTCTGCCAGTGGGACCATCCCGTGAATGAGATTCTGCTCATGGGAACATAGAATCCAATCCTATGTATGGGAAAACCCCTCTATTAGTCCTCTTCTTATACTCCCCACTCCCCTGCCCCTATATTTTGGCATTTTTTAAAATGCAAAGTCTTTTGGGTTTTAAATTCAAACTCCTCTGAATTTGTTTCTCAAATGAGGAGTTACATGGTGAGTTGGAGCCGGTCTAACCTTACTTGTGTTCAACCTTAAGATCTTAGTTTCATTTTGGTACATTGTGCTGTGTTGCTTTTTGCAAGTTTTCCTAAAATATATGATGAAGAGAAGTGTAGGGAGGATCTGTATTCTCATATACTTTCTATAGAATACAGATTGCAGTCAAAACAGCATACGAATAAATATAGCAGTGGGAGTTTGAATACAAAAACAGAACAATCCTAGCCTTAACTACAATCTCTTAGCTCGTTTTAGAAATTTAATTGATTTCATATTGACCTCGGTATTTAAGAAATATCAAAAACAATTTAAACCTTTATTTTTGAAATTGAGCTGATCAAATGATGTCTTGCTCTGCAATTTATAAAATGTAATTTAGAATTTCGCAATATTAATTTTATATACACTCTAATCTTTTCAGAGAACATAGATGTAGATGTAGAAGCACGCCTGTCAGAACTTTGTGAAGAAATAAAGGTATTTTCCTCCTAATCCATATCAATCTTAAACTACTGCTTTCTTCATATTTTCAGCCTGGTTCTCCCTCTCCATTCCACCCACGAGATTAGCTATTGTTTTAATAACTGTCCTTGTGGCTTTAGTGATTCCTCTTTATTATTGGCATTATTTTATGGATTTCTAGGTAGAAGGGCTATACTGGAAGACACTACATACTTGGACTTCCAAGACTTTTACAAAGTCCCTCACCAAAGGCTTCTGAGCAAATACAGTAGTAATAGGAAAAGAGAACAGGCCATCTTCTAAACCTGGTTCACAAATAACACCAATTCATGGGTTTAAAAACCCCATGAATTGGTGAATATTGAGGGAGGCAGTATTTTTGCTCATGCTCAGCCCCCACAACCCTTGGTTTAAACTATTCATGATTTGTCATTACGTGCAAACCAGACCATACGGTGATCTTGTTAAAAAAACAGAGGATGCAAATGAATGGTATCCTGCAAGGATTTATATTGGGCTAGTTCTGCCTAATTTAATTATAAATGATCTGGAGATGAGCAGTGAGAGAGTCGTGTTTGCAGATGACACCTGCATAGTGAAAAATTCAAACAGATTGACCCAGTTCACACAATCAAATAGCCATGGTGGGCCTGGGCGCAACTTGTTGTGTCATCTGAACCAGGGTGGCATGGCTTGTTTGAGGGGCAAACGACCCTCAAATAAACCATGGCTTTTTGTAGGGTTATTTGATTGTGCAAACTGGCTCACTGTGAAAATCTCTAAAAGAATCTCTCAAAACCCCAGATTTGTTGTAACAAAATGGCAAATGAAAATTAACATAACCAAGTGTAAACTGATGCACATGGGGCAAAAACTCCCAGCTTCACATATTCCTTGATGAGATCTGAATTTGTGATGACTGTCCAGAAGAAAGATCAGGTGGTGGTGGATGATGGATAGCTCAATGAAGATATCAACTTGGCAGAGTGGAAAAAGGCAAATCCTTCCCCCAGTACTGAGCACAGGATTGAAAATAAAAGGCCAGTATAATAACACATTTATATAATTCTACATGGTGACCTTATTTGGAATACTGTGTGTAATTCTGATCACTCCATTTCAAACGGGATATTTGTAGAACTGCAAAAGGGTGCAGAAAAGAGCAACCAGAACTTGGGTCCCCTCTACAAGATTTTGGTTTGACGCCCGGTTGCCCGATTATGCGCATATATGGAGAATCGCATTTACTCCTAATACCTATTCACGAGAGGCGGTGAAGCGCATTACAGGCTATATGAAACTCACTTTAAAGTTGTTTACATGCGGAGAATCGCATGTTTACATGGCTATAAGGCGCTTTAACTCCCGCGGGAAATTAAAACTCGCTATTTAACGCGCATTCAATAATGCGCATAAGCAGAGATAAAAAGCGCCTCAATCTCCGATTTACGCTCCGCTCTTGTAGAGGTAAAATTTGTAATGCGCCTTGAAAGAGCTTTAAATCGCTCTTGTAGAGGCACCCAGTGAAGGGATTGGAGAACCTTTCATATAAGGAAAGACTAAAGTGTTTGGGGTTTTTTACTTTAGAAAAAATATGGCAGTTAAGTGAGTGGTATTCAGTTAACTCCTACCAACAGAACAGCTTCTATCAGTGGAATGTGGGGGACATCCTTTTTCAGCATGATTGGGGGTTGGGGTTGGCTACAGGGTGGAGGAAAGGAGTGGAAAGTCCTATTATGCAAGCAGTCCTGATGTTGGATTTTGCCCTATGTGTAGGAAATGACAGAATAAGTAATTAAAACTTTGTGTGGAGAAAGATACGGTTTCATTCCTTTCTCCTCCAGTGAAACTGAGTGACAGATTTTAGACAACCGTAAGGAAGTACTTCTTTACACTATCATAATTCACTTACAAAATTCTCTGCTACAAGATGAAGTGGTTGCCATGGGTGGAATCCAATTAGATCTTCCCCCTCTTCCCTGCAGCCTCCCAATGCACTCTCAAAATCTGCTCTGGAGGGTTGAGGGAGCTTCAGGAGCAGATTTTGGGAGGGGCTGTGAGGGGAGGAGAGATTGCATGGGTGGATGTTCACTTGTGTGTTGTTGGATTCTGTCCCATAGGCTTAGATTGCTTTAAAAGGAGAGTAGAAAAATTCAAAGAGGATGGATCAATCAGTGGCTATAAGCCATTGTAGCTAAATGGAATCCTTTGCTTCAAAGGCAGTAGGCATCTGAATAGTGGTTGCTGATAGGCAAACAATAGAGAGGGCTATTAACTACAAGTCATCCTTCTAGTCTTTTCAGAAACAGATTCCTGAACTACATGTCCCCTCAGTCTCATTCACAGGATAATTCTTAATGCCAACATTTCCAAAGGCTTTGAAATTCTACAATTTGAGTACAGAATGTAAGGGTATTTAAGATTAAATCATCGTCAATTATAAATATGGTCAGTAATGTCAGTGGTCAAAGATGACTGTATAGATGCCTGACTTTAAAATGTTTTTTTTATTTTGAAAGACACAAAATTGGCCACTTGGAAACAGCTTGTGTATGGGTTTCTCAGATTACTATAAATTATGCTTTTCAAAATACAAAATGTGTTTTTTTTCTCTGTTGGTGCAGAAAATGGAAAATCCTGATGAACTGGCAGAACTTATAAACATGAATCTTGCGCAGCTTTGTTCACTTCTGATGGCTTTGTGGGGACAATTTCTCGAGGCCATTAACTTTCAAGAGGATGTCACTGCATTGCTAGCACAAGAACATCATATGATGCGTGTATGTATTCAACCTGTCCTGATGCAACTTTTAAGAAAGAAGTGTGTCATCCTATTTCTGTTGCAGTAAAGCTAGGCATTAAATACAGGTCTTAAAACTAGGTCTCTTCCAGTTCACAAAACTATTATTTAAAAGGTTAAAGCTTTTAACACTGGGGTAAAGATTTTTTAAATAAAACTTTTGTTTTAATTTTGTACCGGTTTATCTAAAAATACTGATATTTCACCTCTCAGCCTTAGTTCCTGAGGTGGCTTACAATAAAAAATAAAAATCCATAGAATAAATAATACTTATGTTGAGCCTAAGTATTTCTTGAGCCCTAAAGTCTGGATAAGCTTTTGAACTGAAGTGTAGTTTAAGCCACAGATAAACTGGATTAGATTTCTGATTTAGCTACTACTTCAGCTGCCCAGATGACTGTTAAGATCTCACTGAAGATGAATTCCAATGGCACCTGTGTCATCTGGTTTGATTCAGTAGTCCATAGCAATTTAAAGTTTCCACACAGCCTGATTAGAAGCTATGTCCAGTTAACCCAAAGTTCTACAATAACAGGCAGGGTAGAAGGGAAGTGAGCTAGCCTGACTATGCTAACCAAAGTAACAGGAGACCTAGATTTCAAGCAAGTAAAATTAGATGTTGCTTGAGCCTATGTGTATAAACTCTCTTTTGCATGCAAACACACAAGCACACATACACACACAATGGCAGTCTAGGTTTTTTTTAAATCTCCACAATTTTTCTGTCCAAAACCACTGACCCACAGGAAAAGAAAATCCGTCGGGGCCATACAATCAGTTGAGGGCCCAATCAATTCCCCTCCCCCCCCAGCCTTATCCACATTTTCAAAGGCATACCAATGCTCCCTTCCCCTGTTTTTTAAGGGAAAGGCCAAGCAGAAAGGGAATGTGCCCTGTTGAGCTCTGATAGCTAAATGTAGGCTTGGTACCTTTAGGCTGTGACAACCAACACTTCCTTTTTTGAGGGAACGGCCGGGCATGGGTTTGGAGTGTGCTCCTGTATCTTGCGCAATGTTGAAATCAGTGTCCGCTGCAGGTTTCCCCGCCAATGATTACTGTTTTGCATATGTGGCATGTATATAAATACCTGCCTGCTGAACAGAAGCTGTGAGTTTGTGCTTGGTGCACTGAGTTTCTGATCATTGAGAAACAAATCAGTTCCCTTAAAACTAAGTTGGCTTACTTGGTGAGGTTCAGAGAAAGCCAATCCACACTTTAAAACAGTAATATAAGAGCAACTTCCCTGTAGCTGCTTCTTATGCCATTTTGAGCATGACAGAATTGTATAGACGAGGCCAAGGATACAATATTTTCCTGTGTCATTCTTGAAATGCATTTTGAGAGGGCAACGTTAATGTAGAAAGACACCGCATCCCTGCCCATGTTGTTCCTTTACCAGAATATCATGGGAGGAAACCACAGGGAGATGGCTCCCATGTTGCTGCTAGTAAGTGTAAATTGGTACAAAGTTGGCAAAGTACCTAGGCAAGTACCTAGGTAAGACCTTTAGAGTGGTCTCACTTTATGGAGACGGGGTTTTGAGCAGGAGAGCAGGAACTAGGAAATAATCCCTTGGAAAGAGTTGCTGTGTAGGAGGGCCATTGGAGACGTAGACACATGGGTTTGTGATGGCCATGTTAATGTTATAGTGACGACTGTTTTAAAGCAAAGATTGCAAACAGAATGAGACCTCTAAATACACTCTTAGAATGTGCTGAGGAAGAATCCGTGAACATTGTATTCACAGGTACCAATGACATTGGGAAATGTAGTCAAAGCTAACAACGTTATGGCAAAATAAGCTTTTAAGGACTAGAGTCATCATTCAGTAGGACGTGTGAACTTTTGAGTCTAAGACAACAATGACTTTTTTTAATGTTGCCTTTTTATATGTATCTATATTTGGCATCTGGAGAAATTTTGCCACCAGATTGCAATATAATGTTCCCTCATTAATTGTCCAAAATGTGGGCAGGGGGATGGGACTAAGTTCTTGTTAAAAGCTTTGCTAGAAAACTTTGACCCACCTAAACTCACTATTTCATGATAATGTTATATGTCTAGGGTTTTTTTAATGTTTACTGAACACATTACATTATTTATTACTCAGACATTATGGAATAGTTGTGCTATTATGTGTCTTTTAGAAAACAAAACAAAAACTCCTTCAGTGTTAACTTTGTATTACTATCTTGAAACATTTTAGGTGCGTAGATTTTCTGAAGCATTTTTTTGTCTTGAACGTCCAAGGGAAGCAGCCCTTGCATATCAAGAACTACAGTAAGTAGCTTTAAATATTAAGCCAGAATTCATTAAGCTTCCTAATTTATTTTAAAATTAACTAATTAACAATAATGACGGAGCATAACCTGTGTGTGGGCCTGTTCAGACAACATGCTAAACCATGGTTAGGCTGCTAACTCTTTTGCAGCAAACGGTTAGTGAGCATGTTCAAACCGTAGTTATGTAGCCACCATAGTTAGGAATGGCTCACACGACACGCTAAGTCATGGTTCACATGACATGCTAAGCTTAATGTTTAGCTCAAAATGCTTAACCCCGTGGCTTAGCATGTCATCTGAACAGGGTCAGTGTGTAAAATATATATGTGTAAAAGTCTTCCAATATTAATATTGGGTTGTATTCAATGAAGTACTTCCATTCACAGAAGGCTCTTTTGTCCAGTGGAGATGAATGGAACAGGAAAGGAGACTATTTCTCCCCCCCCCCCCATTCCTCCTGTTTTCCTGTAGCCCCCTGCATCCCCCATAATCTGATTTTGAAGTTTGGAGGACCCTCTAGAACAGTACAGGAGGCAGCACGCGAGGGCTGCAGGAGAAAAGAGACTTGGCAAAAATCATTTCCCTCTCCCTTCCATTCACAGAAGTCTCCATTGGATCAAAGCCTTTTGTGTACAGAAGAACAGCATTGGATGCAACCCAATGTGCCTATGCTAAATGTCAAGACTTCTCAGACATTGCCATAATGAAAAATTCTAAGACAAGCAAATAAATATTCAAGCCTCTCCTTAGGTAACGAAGGCAAAATAAAATACACTTCACATAGCAATGTCCTCAGCCTAAGAGTAACCATATAAAAACAAAACAGCAGGGAAGCAGGTACATGAGACCACTGTGTCATTTAAAAATCCCTGTAAGAGGGACTCCAGGAAATAATACCACTAGAAATAGATAATATTCTAGCATTGATAATTAACAAAAGAAATTGGGGCGCACAATACTGATTACTTGGTGCTCTGTCTCCTACATCAATCACTGTACTTACTTGGAGGGAGTCGGAAAGGTGCACTGGACTCCTCCATCAGCTGTCTACCACCATAGGGAGATCTGCCTTTTACTATGGGAATATGGCTCATTACATAATAATGGTTATATGTAAAATTGTTAATTTGTAAAGAACACTTTTTTGAAACATGGGTGTGAGATGTCTTTCATGGCCAGATGAATTGCTTAGTTCCATAGATGTAACTACATTAGGCATCTTCAGTTCATATCACTGAATGTCCAAGAGGATCATAGCTTTTCATCCTATAGCTCAAAAGATTGAAGGCAATGTTTACAAAGACACTAAGAAGGATGATTGTTCAGGTGTTGGAGCTTTGTACTGGTCAGGGAAAGAATGTTTTCATGTTAACCTGCTCGCTTACTGTCTCCATGGATCTTAACCTCAATTTCTTTGCTCTGTTTATTGCCTCCTATATATCCATCTCTCCTTAATTTTTACTACACATTGACTGCTCTACATGTGCTTGAAAGGCACAGTTCTAAACTGTTATTTTTTCTGGTGATGCATACAGGTTTTGTTTAATTAAATTTGATTTATATTGAGTATAATTTTCATAATTAACACAATAAGCCTGCAGAATATTGGCTTTTGACTAGTGTTTCTTAATAGTACATTATTACAGATAAGTGTAGTATTTATCAATTAGTTTATTGTGCACGTTTTGTTTGTTACAACTATTTTGACATATGATGGTATCTTTCAGTGCCCAGAGTTACCTTCAGATGTGTACTGCAATAAAAAGCACCTCCTTCTGTAGTTCTCTTCCACCTCTCCCAATTGAGTGCAGTGAATTAGATGGAGATCTGAACTCCTTGCCTATAATCTTTGAAGATCGGTATCTAGATTCTGTCGCTGAAGGTAAATCAGGGCTTGTTGGATTTTGCCTTAGTGGAATGAACTAAACGTTTCTATTTTGCAATGTTCTTAAAATTAACTATAATCAGAATTTAAAGATGTGTGCATCGAAGCTTTTCTCCCCGCAAGTCCTTGTGCTACATTGGAGACTTCTAAGGTTTGTGAGCAGCTTCTGAGGTAATGCATGGTATTGCAGTTGGAAGGGAGGCCTCCAAACCTACTGTGCATATGAAAACTCTGCCACATGCTCCTTTAGAACTCAGCCTCTCTATATACTAATTAATATTTATATATTTATCTGTTTTATTTCTTGGATGCAGAGAAACTGTGGAATGGCCATAGCTTAGTGGTAGAGCAGGTGCTTTGTATGCAAAAGTTCCCGGGTTTGGTCCTTTCCAACTCCAGGTGGAGCTGGGAAAGTCTCCTATCTGAAACCTGGATAGTTGATGATATTTATTATAGAAAATAGTGTGCTAGATGGAGCAAAGGTCTGACTCACTATAGGACAGTTTCCGCAGTTCTTAGGGATAAATTAATGATCTCGAACTACATGCTTCTCTATTTCATATTTCAAATCTAAACATTTGTAACGTAGTAAACATTATTGGTATTACTCAGTTACATTATCTTGTTTTAAAATGTTTTTTTCCTTTCTGATTTTCTTTCTTTTAAATTAAAGAGATGGATGTATCCTGGTCGGCAGCTCATCAGAAGTCTGACTCTAGGAAACCAGATAAACTAGATACCGAAGAAAATTTTATGGCTGGCTTTTCGAGCCCAGAGTTGAAAAATAAACCTTTAGTTCCCTCCCATGCTTGGCAGTCAGAAAGCGAAAAGCAGTTCACAAAGTCTGCAAAAGGAAAATGTGAAGATGCAAACAAATCCAAAGTTAAAGTTACCAAATTGATGAAAACAATGAAACCTGAACATCCCAAAAAAATAGTAAAACAAAATTCTAAGGACTCTGTTGTCTTGGTAGGTTACAAATGCTTGAAAAGTGCAGCGCTGGAGGACATTTCTAAATGCTTTGAAGGCATGCCTTCATGTAACCAGAAGGAAAGGCTGGATTCTACAGTTGGTGGGCATACTTGCGAGGCAAAGAATTTCATACGACAAATCAGTCAAAAAGAATTTAGAGATTTACCATCTAGAACTGAACAAAAACTTACCAAACTGGAAGGGAATGAAGAAAGCCAGTGTAGCCCTGTCATCCATCAGTGTGCAAATTCAATCATTTTTGGTAAATCTGAAATTGCATCAACAGGTGTTGGGGGTACTCATTGGGATAGCTGCTTGACACCCAGAAGTACTGTTGGAGATTGTACTGGTTCATCAGGAGTTACAAAAATAGAAGTTAAACCATATTGTAAGAATATTTATGGGGGAGAGAAAGTGTTTGTTCGTATTGGATCACGGACAGATGTTTTACGAAGTGGAGCATGTGGAGCGAACTTACAGGAACCCACTGTTGAAAGTTCAGAATCTGAAAAGAGACTGAAATCAGAAGAAGAGGAACGACTGCTTGAAAAGGATGTTGTGCAAGAAGCAGACTTCCAAAATACTGAGGATTCCTTGGCAAAGATCACAGCTAACCAGTCCGCACTGCCATCAAAAGAAACTCCTGTTGCAGTCTTAAGTGGAGACGCACTTAAGTTGCCTGATGTTAGTATTACCTACGCATCATCTCGTTTTTCAGATTCTGGTGTAGAAAGTGAACCAAGTTCTTTTGCAATGCACCTAAGTGCAGATGCGGCTTTTGAAACATCCCAGGGCCAAAGTGCATGCAACAGTGAAAGAGTACTTCCTCAGCTTTTGTTAAAACCAGACTGCAATATTAAAAACCCAGTAGAGAGTCACTGTACTGAGAGTACAAGTGCTGTCAGTGAAATACAATCCTCCCTGACATCGATAAACTCGCTCCCTTCTGACGATGATCTGTCCCCTGATGAAAACTCCAAGATATCTGTTGTGCCTGAATGCCAGTTAAGAGACAGCAAAACTGTATTAGACCTGGGAGCAATTGACTTGACAAAATGTGATGACAATGAAGAAACAAATGTTTTACCACTCCAATGCGTAGCATGTTCGGAACAGACAGACAATGAAACTATGTTTCTGCCTTTCTTGCCCTCAACTATAAAAGGTCCTTTACAGCTACTTTCAGAAGAAGATACATCTACAGATGTGAACACTTACAATCCACAATTGAACATTGGCACCGTTTGTAAAGATTCCCAAAGACTGGAGAAAGACTTGCATACTATAGAAAAAGCAACTGAAATTCCTTCAGGAGTTGTTTATCTAGGGGAGTCTTGTGTTGGTTCAGGTTCAGTATGTCCTTATGCTGAGGGTGATGTAAAGAAGCCAAGTGAAGGAAATTTTAGTGAATCTTTAGAGGAAAAACAAATGGTGGATAAATTGTCAGCTACAGAAAATGAAAATCTCTCATGTTCGAGTATCCTCTCCTCAGAGGGAAGTACTGATACGCTGAAGCAAGGACTTGTGGAAAACTACTTTGGCTATCAAAGCTGTGCAGATATTTCAAATATATATTCTGCTGACAGTAGCAATACTGTTAGCCCCCAAAGGGGAACAATTTGTTCCGTTTCAACAGAGGATGATGATGAGCAAGATCAAGACATGGTTGAAAATGGTTATTTTGAGGAAGCAGATGATAGTAATTTATATGGTGCTACAAACGATTCTGATGAGAATTTACGGTTTATCAGCGAGACAGCTTTGAGAACGGAAATAATTACAAGTGACCTTTTTGGGGATGTGACAAATATGACGCCACTGTGTAGTCCAGGTAGTTTGGTTTTCCCCTCTGCATTGAAAGGATATTCATGTAGCGTGTTATGGTCTTCAAATGACAAATCTAATACAGTTCTCAAGCAGCCCTGCAGCGTGTCTTGCAGTACAGCTTCATCTGTCTCCTGGTATGAATACTCCCCCAAACCTCAAATGCTGGCGTAAGTGACATGATTTCAAACAGTTGCTTTTAGAGCCCAGTTTAGAGAGAATATATACAAACACTGTATGTTTTTTCATTTGCATGTGATTTACATAGACTTCTTGTTTGTTTGTTTGTTTGTTTGTTTGTTTGTTACTACTTTCTTCACTTTGCTAGAACTGGAATTCCAGATTATTTCCTCAGTAAGATATGCAAGAGCTGTAATGTTTATGCATAAGGATCATGGCTCAACCACCTGTGAAGAACGGGGAAAATAATTTAAATTGGCGTTTACCCATTTATAGAAAGAGCAGGATGTGGCTAAAATGAAAACTTTGAGCACTTTCTAGACCACGGGTGGGCAACTTCAGTAGTTGTGGGGGCACATTGCTTCCATTGCCCAGAACCCACTGTGGGCTGCTGGGGGAAGTGTCTGCATGGCTAGATTCCCAATAGAATTGATCCTTTGTGCTTGAGGATTTCTGCAAAAGCCACACTCCGTCTAGCCTACCAAACAGCTGTTTAGTGGGCTGAGGGAGCACAATTCCACTGGGCAACAAGGCACATGTTTCATGCACACTTTGTTTCCCAGCAAAACTGCTGGCAATATGGCAGCAGTGGTACAGGACCCAGTGGGTCACACACACACACACACACACACACACACACACACACACCAGGGTGCATACATAGGCATGCACCTGAAGGGCACTAGGCTGGGGAAGGCTGGTCTTCATATTTTATCACAGAATGTTTTCAAGAGTTCTAGCATTGTGTTTTTACCTCTCAAAATTATCTAAAAATGGTTCCTTTAGAACAGTGGTGGGCAACCTGTATTTTGGCCTACAACTCCCAACAGACCTAGTGAGCATAGTCAATGGTGAGGGATCATGGGAGTTGTAGGCCAAAACATCTGAAGGGCCACAAATTGCCCACCCGTGCTTCAGAATATGTTCATTCCCAGTTTTTATTTTAGCAGAGGACTCTATAGAAGTAGTATTCAAGGCACTACCTTCAGCCTCTTCTCTCTTACACTGAAAGAGGTGAATCCTAGTTACTGGATGATTTGGGGATTGAGTGGGGGGTGAGATAAGGCATACATAATGTATGGGTAGCCTATTCTGACATTTTAGGATATTTGGGTCATATCTTGATAGCTTGATTATTTTCACTGGTGATAAGACATGTTAGGAACTTTATGATGGGGTGGAAATGAGGGCTAAGAACCTTAGTTTCAGTCTGTTCAATCTGTAAATTTGTGCATAGGAAGGATGGTAGCTTTTGATCTTGCTCTTGAATGGTATCCTAATCGATAAATAAGCCATGAATTGGGTAGTGGGGTATGGCTTCATTCTCCAGGTTCTATGGATTGTTCTGCGAATAAAATTGCTGTCACAATATAGCATAATGCTAATACAACATTGTGACATATAGTGTTAGAAAACAAATAAGATGGTTGTGAAAATGCAACATTGCAGGTCTCCAATCTTGTGCAGGTAATGATAATTGCTGCTAAATATGGCAGAGTGGTATTGCCCAGTGCTGTTGTCTGGAACAGAAATGGCAATTGGAAGGCACAGATTGAGATCGTAGGTAGGGTGTGGATTCTGACTCATATTTTCAAAGCCATTTCTGCCCCCAGGAATCATCTATATCAGTGTAACTGTACACAACGATTAACTTAGTACAATTTATACAGTGTTATAATTGACTTTTCAGCACAATGGAATCTCTGCATTTATCTTGTAAAGGATGCTGATATAGCTACATTGCGAAGCAATATGGAGCCATCATAGCTACATGTATCTTTAGAGTGAAAAGTGTGCTAGTCTTAAATAAGCATTCCAGTGAGCACATATGCTTATGACTTTGTAATCTGAAATAATGTTTGTGCAACGGGCTGTGGTTTAAAATAAATAAATATAAATGAACTGAAAGTTAAGTAGAACTAATTTACTGCTTATCTTCATGTGGAGATCTACCAAACTGAGTGAAATAAAATCTGTTTGTTTCAGATTCATTCAAGCTAAAGAGGAACTGAAGCAACTTCAGCTCCCTGGATTTATGTATAGTGATGTTCACAGCCTGGCATCTTCAGTGCCATATTTCAGCACAGAAGAGGAGGAAAGTGCAGAAGATGGAATACATCTCATAGTCTGTGTGCATGGTCTAGATGGTACGCTTTGGCAGCTGATCATGGATTAGGGAAAACAACATTAGATCAAATGTTGATTTAGATGTGAGAATTGCAGTAAACCATATTGAAAGTAAAATAGATTTATTAATGTCTTTTATTCAATAAGAATGTTTTTAGATTACCATTTTTATTTAACTATTGCTAATTAGAAAATTGTTTACATTTGGTATACTACTTAGGTTAAATCACTATTTTCTTTTAAAACATACCAAGATAAACTATAAAACAGTACAGTAATGATCCCAAAACTTCTTGGTCTCTGCAGAAATGATACATAACATAATGAGTATAGGGTAGTATCCAATAAGGGCCATTAAGTGCACCCCCAGCCCCACCGGCTAGTCTACACAAACCAAGCCCTGTTAGCCCAGGTCTGCACGTGGCCACCATATAACGCTTCCGAGGGTCCCAACGTGAACGAAAACGCTGGTTTCTGGAAGGGGCAGGTTGTACCCCTTTCAGAAACAGGCAAGTGGCAGAGGCCATGTGTGAATTGGGGTCTGGCGGGGCAGCCCATGGGTGCACAGTCCCTAATGAATACTACCCATAGTTTGGTAGTTCCAGTGACAAGACAATTGACTGTATGTATCCAACTGTTTGTGAAAAGCCATTGCCCCAAAATGTAATTCAAGCCTAGCGGGATTATACATTTAGGAATAATGAAAACCTGCTTTTAATGTTGGTATTCTTAATATGCCTTGTATGCCACAGTCTATGAAACAGAACAAGAAAGAGTATAGCAGCACCTTCAATAACACATTGATTATGGCATAAACAGGGTTGGAGAATCTGTGGCACTCCAGATATTGTTAAACACCAGTCCCATTGGTTTCAGCCAACGTGGCCAGTGATCAAAAGTGATGGGAGTTGTGGTGCAACAATATCTGGAGGGCTACAGGTTCCCTATGATTGGCATAAACTTTCATCAATCAGAGTTCATCACATGCATGAAGTTATCCCCATGTAGTAGGTATATATAAACATAAAACTCTTTCTTGATTTTGTTACAATGAGCTTAACACGGCTACCTCTCTGGAAATTGGGTTAGCAGAATCTCTTCCATTTTCAGAATTATTTTTTTCACCTGTTTTTCTATTTATAGTAATACGGTTTTTTTTATGATGATGATGAGCCTCAAGGCGGCTTTACAAAATTAAAACATATACAGTTAAAACCTATAAATAGAAATATACAGAAGTTAAAAATATATTAAATACGTTTCAATATTAAAACATTTAAAATACATAACAATTTGAAAAGTCTTAGGCATATATGGAGGTCCAGATTATTTGCCAAAGGTCTGACAGAACAAGAAAGTTTTTGCCTGCCTCGGAAAGCACATCAAGGAGGAAACCTGTCTAGCTTCCCTGGGAAGAGAGTTCCAGAGACTGGAGCAGCCACCGTGAAGGCCCTTTCCCGCGTTCCCTCCAGGCGTGCCTGTGGTGGGGCTGAGAGAAGGGCTTCCCCGAAGATCTTGATGCACAGGCAGAATACAGTCTTTCAGATAACCTGGACGCAAGCCATGTAGGGCTTTATAAGTCATGACCAGCACTATGAATTGTGCTCAGAAACAGACTGGAAGCCAGTGGAGCTGTTTTAAGAGAAGTCCCCCAGCACCACCTTCTGGGTCTGCCCCTCCAGGAAGAAATAGAGCCACTGTAAATCAGTGCCTCCAAGTCCCATCCTAGCAAGGCAGCTGAGAAGGATACCATGGTCCATGGTATCAAATGCCACTGAGAGGTCCAGCAAAACCAACAGCGACATACTCCCCCTGTCCAGTTCCCAGCATAGGTCATATACCAAGGCAATCAAAGCTGTTTCTGTCCCATAACCAGGTGTGAATCTACATTGAAATGGATCTAGATAATCTGCCTACTTTGCCCAAAAATGGAATATTGGAGATACGATTTTTTCTAACTGGAAACAAGAATCATAATAGTGTAGGCTATCATTGCTGTTTCACAGTATAACATATTTGACTTCCAGATCTGTGCAGATAACTTTTATTACTAGGCTATTTACCCAGACTTGAAAAAAATATTTTTATTTTTATTTGTTAAAAAAAAAAACATTTCCCCCCAAAAGAAACATAGTGGCTTACAACAATAAAATATACATAGAACAAAACCAAATCCACCTAACAACCTTGAGTATCACTTTTGTCCTTTACCCTCCATTATAGTCAGTTGCACCCTAAAGCACCCAGAATCCAGCTGTTCGGAATAGTGTATACACATATTTCAACACTTGAGTACTAGAGAAGAAACTTCTTTCAAATTATTACTTTGTCTATGTAATTCTCCCATATTTGGAAGCAAAAATGTTTTTTTTTCTTGTAGTTACTAGAATTTTGATCTTATGGTGAGTCTGAAACCAAGAGAATGTATATCAGCGTTTCTACAGTGCTTTGCATAAATATTTTACTTCAGTATGTTTTACTTTCTGAAAGTAAGCCTTTCTGAAACTTCATCTTTGTCTCTTTATTTTAGGGAACAGTGCAGATTTAAGATTAGTAAAGACCTACATTGAACTTGGCCTTCCGGGAAGTCGTATAGATTTTTTAATGTCTGAGAGAAATCAGGTATTTGCAACTACTAGAAAGATTGTTTTTTGATTGATTGATTGATTGATCAAATAATTATGATACCGCCAACTATGGGACTAAGTTATGTCGAATTGCTAAACTCTTTTACTTTGAAGTAATCTTGTAACAAAGGCTGCAGTTCTATGCACACTTAACCAGGAGTAAGTCTTATTGAACACAATGGAACTTACTTTTGAGTAAATATGCAAAGGATTGTGCTGTAGTAACACTGATTATATTTGTGCAGCATATGATTATAGGATTTGTTACTCTGGACGTAATAGTTTGTGGGAAATGGGTTCTGTGACAAATTGTGATGATGACATAGTATTTTCATTTTAATCAAAGGTACATATTGTTGAATTGTCCTCATAGTTAGAGTTATTGTAAACCCCTTGCCCTGCTTTTCTTAAAGACTAAAAGCATCTTACAATAACTAATGCAAATGAAGCAAGTAAGGCAAATCTAATGTGATTCTGTACACCAGTGCAGATTTGCATAATATAGAGAGGTGTAAATAAGTTATAACAAATCCCCTTCTTCATCACAACCAGCCCCCCTCCAGCTCAGAGCCAGAGAGTGCCTGCGGAGGCATGCCGGCTTTCTCTATCTCTGCCAGGCAATTTGAAGCTCCAACTGCACAGCACCAGCAGGCATACAGAAAAGCCTCCACCATCCCTCTCCGACTCAGAGCTGATTCTCAACTGGAGAGCAACGATGAGGCTTCTATCTGCTCCTGCTGTGCTGTCGGAGCTCTCAACCGCTCAGCAGAGGCAAAGAAAGCACCTTTCCACTCCACCCATGGAGAACCTTAAGGCAGCAGCACCCAACACTACTGCCCCACCCAAACTTCTAAAAAAATCTGGCTATGGACTGGATGAAATTGAGCCACAAGCTGGATCAGGCCTGCAGGTCAGTGGTTCCCCACCCCTATTCTGAGATACTTTGGCTGTGTCTTGAAAACAAAGCTATGTCTTATCTTATGTAAGCAAATAGCATTTTAAAATTGTGATGGTTTAGAACATTGTTGCCAATGCCAATTACTAAGAATTTATTTTTATCGTTAAAAAAAAACTTTGTTTAGAAACACTGAACTTTTCCCCCCTCACAGAATGATACATTTGCTGATTTTGATTCGATGACAGATCGCCTTTTGGATGAAATAATACAATATATTCAAATTTACAACCTAACAATTTCAAGAATCAGGTAACCATTCTATTATGTCTTGATTAGTCTTGCTAAAACAACCAATGTAGCCATAATCTTTGAGTTCCTGGACTGAACCCTGTGGAACCCTTAACCTCCCATCCTACTGATTATGCTCTGGCCACCCTCTTGTACAATGGCAATGTAGCATTTCCAGGGCAACCCAAAATCAGTGGAAATGCTCTTTTCTAGAAGGAGGCAGGTTGGCACAGCTCGCACAGTGAGCTCCACTGACCTGCCTTCTTCCAGAAATGAGTATTTCCACTTGTTTGGGGGCTTCCCCTAGGAAGCGCTAAAATCTCCCTTGTGTAAGAGGTGGGTTCCGCTTGCACAATGTATTTGGCAGGGCCCACCACTTATGCAATGGAATCGGTGAGGCACTAATGAATCCGCAAGGGTGTAAGCATCACATTGGATACTTCCCTCTGAGTCAAGCACAAACGTAAAAGAAACTACTAGACTATCTTTTCTATCAGCTGATTTGCAGATTAAGTTTCTTGAACATGGGTGTAGGAAATAGTGTGTCACATGTGAAGATCATGCATATATCTACTTTACATATTGGGAAGCTGCACTTGTCAGCAGCTTCCCAATCGGTTGGATTCACATCTTTAAAAATAAAGATTAAGAAAAATCATCATAATGGTTTAGAGTACAATCCTAACTCGTGGAGGAAGCTCACTGGATGGTTTGGACTGGGCAGCGGTGCTCTTCCACCAGTGAAGAGGAGCTCTGTTGGAGAGGAAGAGGGGCTCCATTCCACTCATTTGAAAGCTCCGTGGGCAGAAAACTACCGTGGGTAGTGTCCTGCCAGCAATAGCTAGCAGAAGCCCCCAAAATGGGAAGCTAAATCACGTCTGTGTGCCAGTCCTCACTGCAGAAGTTGTTGGGGAATGCCTGCATCCCACACACTGTTTTTGCAGTGAATTTGAAGAATTATGTCAAATAGAAATTACAGTTTCTTGGATATGAATTTAAAATTAAGCTACACATTCTGCAATGCCATTATATAAATCTGTGATGAGGTCAGGTCATCTAAAGAAGGACACAATGTCCTGATTACATTTAGTCTAGACTATTAACAGGCATTCTACAAGAGGCTGCTTTAAAGAATGGTTCAGAAGTTTCAGTTGGTAGAGATGCCCAGATGCTTGTGGGGAATAGGTGTTCAGAGCATATTACGCTAATTCTATATTGGCTGTATTGGTTAACTATTTGCTTCAAGTCCCAATTTAAAGTGCCAGTTTTGACCTCTAAAGCCCTGTTGTTTGAAGGACTGCCTGCCCCTGTATGAACCTTCCCAGGCTATAAGATTGGCCTGCTCACAGGCTCACCAGTAACCTCAATTAGGATGGCAGGTACACCTTTTTGTAATGGACCTGTGTTCATGAAACTCCCAAGGGAAGTTCAGTTGGCTCCTTTCCAGTTTTCCTTCAATTGGGCTTTTAAACGTTTTGGTTTCATTTGATGGCATCTTAAGTGTTTTGAAAGTCCTTCCATACTACTTTGTGCATGATCATTTATAGGCACTGAAGGAAATGCATGCTATTTATTACTATGTTTTGTAAAGCTAAGATAACATACCAGTTTTCATTTGCAAAACTTTTTAAAAGCATTTTTTCCAAAATGTCATATTCCCTTTTTCTGTTTTGTTCAGTTTTATTGGGCATTCATTAGGCAACTTGATAATCCGTTCAGTACTTACAAGACCTAGATTTAGATATTACCTCGGCAAACTTTACACCTTTCTGTCTCTGTCTGGACCTCATCTTGGTACACTCTACAACAGCAGTGCTCTTGTTAATACAGGTAAAAAAAATGTTTTTGAGTTTATGTTGAAAGTTCAAGCAATCTTTGACCTTGTTCAGATGACGAGTGAAGCCATTGTGGTTAAGCATTTTGAGTTAAACGTTATGGCTTAGCATTTTGTGTGAACCATTCCTAACCATGATGGCTACATAACCATGGTTTAAACATGCTCACTAACCATTTGCAGCAAAAGGGTTAGCCACCTAACCATGACTTAGCATGTTGTCTGAACAGGCCCATTGTGTGATACACATTTAATTGGGTGTATATGGACCTGCCTGTCTTTATTGGAAATGATTGGGGAAGTCCACATGTACTGGAGCTCCCACAACACAGATGGATGTTCAGGAGCAAAAAGAGAGTTGGGCAGAAAACTTTGCAATAAGTTTTAAATGTCATCACTTTTTATCACTTTAGTGCTGAACTTTGTTTGGTGACCTACAGAGGGCAGGACAAAGAATCTTAGTATGAGCAGACATTATTTTCAGAAAATACTAAATTTCTGAGAAGGGCAGTCCTATGGCCCCTAGACAGCGTCTGGGGGGGGCATAGAATAGTTCCGATTCCTGGATCCGAGGTCGGAGTTAGTGCTTTGACCTCGGACCCAGGAGTCTGAGCTCCCCACCTCCCACCCCTCACAGCAAAAGCGACCTTGGACAGGGGGGACAGGGGTCGGTTCTGTGGGTGGGGAGGGTATTGGGGAAGCAAGGATAGGAGCTATCCCTAACCCTCCCCTGCCTTCTCTTCTCCTTCTCCACAGAGTCCTAACTAAACAGGCAAAAACATCTGTCTAGCAAAAATGCAGAGTGTGAGAAACGCAGAGCCAACGCCTTTGTGCTTCTCCCTCTCTGCATAGGATGCCTGTCAGCCTTGTATTCGGAGGCTGACAGGCATCCAGATAGGATTGCTCTCTAAACTGAGTTTTGGGATCTGAAGAACTATTTCATTCCAATAAGGAAATGTGAAAAAAATAAGTGTTCTGACATCCCCATCAGAAGTATCCCTCCATAACTGAAATGCTCTAAACAGACAATCCATAACTCTTAACTAGACAGTTGAAGACTTCTGGGTTGAAATTCTATTTCTGGACAGAGTAGACAGGAATACACACAGAGTAGACAGGAATACGCAATGATGGATTACCTTCCAATCTTTCTACCTGCATAGAGAGTACATATAATTCACCTAGTGTTTTGGTCTAAACACAGGGCTTCTCATAAACCTGAGAAGAGTTGTGTTAGTTCAGTCTTTAAAAAAAATACAGTTCTCCAAAAGATCAAAGGTGGATGTTTGCACTATTATTTTAAACACTTACTGATGAGAATGTCTCACTTATGAAAATTCTAAACAATTTTATGAAGCATTAAACAATATACAATCTTTGCAAAATTGAATATTGTATTGTGAGACAATTGAAGGAGCCAAAATAACTTGCAGTACAAATGCAGGAACTGTATGTTTTTATTTATGAAATTTTCTATATCACATTTCAGCTGATGGCCCCAAAGTGGATTGCTTTGTGCTTCAATAAACATACATTAAGTGTTAAAATAACATTTAAAAAAATCATTAAAAGCATACGTAAACAACAAAGAGCATCAGTATAGAGAAAAATACCAATACTAATGGGCAGTTCCTAAAAACTAAGCAGAACAAGATTATTTAAACCTGATTTCATAACACAATAAGAGAAGGAGCTAACTGACCATCCCATGGCATTCAAGATTGGCCTTGCTTTGGGGCATTTTAAATTGTCATGAACATATTCCTCACCTGAAATGACATTTTTGGCTTTTGATGTTTGTTCATTTGATATGTGTGCTCATAATTTTAGTATGTTTACTTGAGATAAGACAATAGGGATGGAGAAATGCATAGAACTTCCTTATTCTTCTTCGTGGTCTCTGTGCATCACACATATGGGCTTCTGCGCATGCGCGGAGGCTCGATTCGGGAAACTTCCATAGCTATTAGTTAATTTTCGGCGGGAACCCTTACCCCGCTGCCAAGTGCACATGCGTGTTACCTCAGTTCTTCTTCGACCGCCATCGCGGCTGCATCGTCAGGAACTTCGTCTCCGGACTTCTGTAGAAAAAGAAAGTGAAAAATAGAGAAATTAATATCTTCGAACTAGTAAGACTAACCTTCGGGTTTTCCCTTGCCTATGGCCCTCCAGGCCCCCTTTAAAAAGTGCTCTTGGTGCCTTCCGTCGGGCACAGCCTTTGCCTATTCTGTCTAGGAGAGAGTCATAAGGTAGCTTCGTGCTTGAATTGCCAAGCTTTTTCCAAACAAACACGAAAACATCGGGCGGACAAGCTTCGGGCCAAACTTTGGTCAAAGGCATTGGCAGCGACAGATTCCCCGGGAATGGGATCCCCCTCGGCCACTTCGGCTCGCGACCTGGTCATCCTTTCCGTACCAGCCTCGCCAGCTAGCTCCCAACATGGTGGAGTTCAAAGAGATGCACCCACTGTACTGGGTAAATCTCTTTCAACGATGGCGACTCAGATGCCCCCTAAAAAGGGCTCAGCGCCAAAATCGCTGGAGGAACAACAAAAGAAAAGGAAGACACGCAAACACGACACCGAAAAGGTCGCTCGACCATCGACGTCAACACCGAGGCCCGATACCGTGCCATGGTCCCCCGCGGCCTCATTCTCCGCCTCAACCTCAGCACCGAGGACGACGACTAGGCCGCGTCTGACCGCGATGACACCGAGGCCCAATACCGAGCCATGGCCCCCGCGCCCTCATTCTCCGCTCCAACCTCGACACCGAGGATGACGTCCAATCACGACATCAGAGAGGGCACCTCCCGCAACCTCTTTGACACCGAGGATAGTCTCCCCTTTGAGAAAGCATGCCTCTTCCTCCTCTTCAAGGCTCGACACCGAGACGCGTTGGTCGACACCGAGGTGAGGCGCTGAGCCGGGAGGGCCCTCAACACCGAGACTCGACATCGAGATGGAACGACGCTTGACATCGCCGCATCGATCATCGTTTTTTCGGAGGGGGACATCCAGGACTCCCCCCGATCTTACCCAGAGCCAGGTCAGGCCACGACGCTGCCTCCTACTCTGTCTTCACCAATCCAACAGGACTACTACAGGGGACGCACTCAATACCGAGAACTCTCCTACCATTCCTGCTCGCCAGCATCTGATTGGGACAGACGCTCCCAAACATCCCAATCGTCCAGGCATAGTTATAGACAGGATCACCACGGAACAGTGCCGACAGTAGCATGCAGTCCCAATAATGGAACTCGCCATAATATTATCCAACAGCAGCCTACTGCGGACCACACACCGGCACCAACTTACCCGCCCCCCTCCCCGGGGGGATCGGGAAGCAGACGCTCACCAGCACACTCCTCCTTACCTAGGGGCGAATCGCAACGATACCGTTCTGAGTCAGACTCAGACAGCTATAGCTCCAACTCCTCATCCTCCGCTTCAGTGCCACCATCGGCACCATCGCCGGATGACTTCGTCGCAACTCAGGAACCAGTCACCCTGCCAGATGATTTCAGCTCCTTTTTGGACCTTGTCCAATGCATGGCAAAATCCCTTGGGCTGGAAACATGTCAACCAGAGCAGCGGGTTGTTGATACCATCTACAATGTCCTCCAAACTGAGTCTGTTTCCACACCTGCCATTCCTTTCATCCCAACTCTCCTCCAGACCATACAGCAGGCATGGAAAACCCCTGCTTCCCTGGCGCCCACTGCAAAACGCCTGGAAAATATGTATAAGATCCTTGACAGAGAAACGGGTTTCCTCCTTACCCACCCACCACCAAATTCGGTGGTAGTTGAAGCCTCGCAGGGACGATCCCAGAAGACACACTCAGCACCTGTGGACAAAGAAGGGCGTAAATTGGACTTGATGGGGCGCAGAATTTACTCCACCGCGGCACTCAGCCTGAAGATCTCAAACTATCAGGCAACCATTACCCGTTACCACCTTTTTCTTTGGGAAAAAATGGGATCCTGTGTAATCACCTGGAAGGGGATCAGAGGGAACTAGCAAAGGTATTCCAGACGGAAGCGGTCCATCTGGCCAAGCAAGAGCTCCACACGGCACGGCATCAAACTGATTGTGGCACAAAACTAATGGTTAGCGCTATCGCCTTACATAGGCATGCCTGGCTCCAATCTGCTGGCCTCTAGCAGGAAGCCCGCACTAGGATTGATAATCTACCATTCGACGGAGTTGGCCTTTTCCATGCCGCTACAGACGATGCCATGGATACGGTACAAAAAGCCAAGACTACAGCCAAGAAAATGGGGCTCACAACCTTTCCCCAACATTCCAAAGCGAAGCGGTGGCCCCGCCAACCTTTCTCTGCATCAACCAAATTCCAAGGCGACCGCTCTGCTTTTAAACAACAACCTCAGCAACAATCACAATCCTCACAATACAAGAGGCAATCCTTCACATCCTCTAAGTTTCGCCCCCAGCGAAAGAAAAGCAACTATGGTGACAGGCGGCGCCTTTGACTCCACCTCCCTTTCCACTACAGCTTTCGGAAACAGACTTGCCCCCTTTTTGTCGACGTGGGAATGCATAACATCGGACACCTGGGTCCTATTGATCATACAGCAAGGCTATTACATCGAGTTCGATACCCTCCCACCATCTGGGGTATTCCAAACTACGCAAGCATCCGCCCCTCTAGTAGAAGAGGTCACAACCCTCTTAGAAAAGGATGCCATTGTGCCCGTACCACCGTCACAGAAATACCAGGGTTTTTATTCCAGGTATTTCACTGTCCCAAAGCCGGACGGCAGACACAGACCCATCTTGGACCTCAGGGAGGTCAACGAATTCATCACCACCAAAAAGTTCCGCATGACATCGATTGCAACGATCCTCCCTCTACTACCAGTCAACACCTGGTTCGCGTCCATAGACCTCCAGGACGCGTACTTCCACATCGACATTCACGAGGCAAGTCAGTGTTTTCTCAGATTCGCCATCAATCAACAAGCCTTTCAGTTCAGGGTCCTCCCATTCGGCCTCTCAACAGCGCCCAGAGTCCTCACCAAATGCATGGTGGTTGTATGCACCTTCCTCAGGAAGCAAGGAATCCAGGTCCACCCGTACCTGGACGACTGCCTTCTTGTCGGGCCATCTCACTCTCAGCTCTCCAAGGACATAACGTATGTCCTCAACCTTCTAAACCTTCATTCTCAACATGAAGAAATCAACACTAGAACCCACACGAACAATAACGTTCATAGGCGCTCTACTCGATGCTTTAAAGGGAAGAGCATACCTACCAACAGACAGAGCAAACACTCTATGGTCCCTAGCAAGGCAGGTCATCGCCCAACCACATCTGCCTGCTGTCAAGATCCAGCGCTTGCTAGGCCACATGGCGGCCACTACGATGGTCATTCCCTTCGCTCGTCTCAGAATGCGCAGACTGCAACTCTGGTTCACCAGAACCTTCTTCCCAAAATTCGATTCCAAGCACACCTTCCTCCGGAATCCTCCTGGAGCCATAAGATCACTCCAATGGTGGACTTACCTCTCCAACCTCCTTCAAAGGGTCTCTTTCCTACCGTCAACACCAACACAGACGGTGACCACGGACGCTTCCCTAACAGGATGGAGTGCTCACTGCGACTCCCTTCAGGTACAGGGCACCTGGTCAAGCAGGGAGAAGACTGCGCACATCAGTTTACTCGAACTGTTGGCAGTACAAAAAGCGTTCGAGCAGCACCTACTCAGATCACATGTTCAGATAACATCAGACAACACTACAGTAGTGTACTATATCAACAAACGAGGTACAAAATCTCCTGCCCTCGCAAAACTCACCATTCACATCCTCAACTGGTCCCTGCGCAGGGGCATCACACTGACAGCAACCCACATCGTGGGGCACAGCAATCACCTCGCTGACCAACTCAGCCGACAGCTCTTCCTAGCTCACGAGTGGCAAATTCACCCTCATGCTCTCCAATTAGTGTGCAACCACTGGGGTCACCCCACAATCGACCTTTTTGCAACAGCTGACAACGCCATCTGCTACCCCTTTTGCAGCAGGGCGGGTCACGGCCTGGGATCCCAAGGAGATGCATTCCTCGTGGTCTGGACAGGACACCTTTTCTTCATCTTCCCTCCAATCCTGCTCATTGCACAAATCTTGGCCAAGATCAGGTCGAGTCAGACGGACTGCATCCTCCTGACCCCCTGGTGGCCCAGACAGGGCTGGTTCGCACCTCTCCTCAACATTTCCAACAGACACTATCTCCGTTTCCTGACCCAATGGGATCTGCTATACCAAGCACACGGCCAGGTGACCCACCCAGACCTGGACTCCATTCACCTCACAGCATGGAGACTCAGACCTCCCTACAGAATTCAAAGATTCAGGACGTTTTGACCGCAGCTCTCCAACCCTCCACTAGAGCGTCATATGCTAGGAAGTGGAAGACTTTCTCAACGTTTGCCTTACGCAATGGTTTCTCCCCCACTACTTGTTCAGTTCCGCAGATTCTGTCATTTTTGATTCACCTGGTTGACAAGGGTCTGCAGTTATCCTCAATTAAAGTTTACTTGGCCGCAATCTCCGCCTCACACGATCAAGTCGAAGGTTCAACAGTTTTTTCCCACCATCTAACTAAACGCTTCCTTAAAGGTCTATTGAACCTAGCCCCACCTAGACAACCTCTCCAACCACCGTGGAGCCTGTCAGTCGTTCTTCAAGCCCTAACATCAAAGCCTTTTGAACCACTCGCCACCACTGACCTCAGATTACTTACCTGGAAGGTCCTTTTCTTAGTGGCAATTACGTCGGCACGCAGGGCTAGCGAACTGGCCGCTTTGCGAATCGCCGAACCTTACCTCATCTTCCATAGGTATAAGGTAACCCTAAGGCCCGACCTTCAGTTTCTGCCAAAGGTCATTTCAGCTTTTCATATTAATCAGGACATCATCCTCCCGGCGTTTTTTCCATCCCCCACCACAGTTCTGGAACGGACACTCCACACACTAGATGTACATAGAGCTTTGGCTTTCTATAAAGCTCGTACGGAAACTTTTAGCTTAACAAAGCGTCTATTTGTCTGTTACGGCAACGCCAAGAAGGGACAACCAGCATCTTCTCAGCGCCTCGCAACTTGGCTGGCACAAGGCATTACTCTAGCCTACCAGACGGCAAAGCTCGAGCTACCAGCCCCTGTCAGGGCTCACTCGACCCGAGCCATCGCTACGTCATCAGCTTTTCAACGCAGCATCTCTATTACGGAAATTTGCCGTACAGCAACATGGTCAATGCCGCTCACCTTCGCCCAACACTACTGCCTGGATGTCAGGTCTTGGGCGGACTGCTCCTTCGGCAGGGCCGTGCTCTCTGCCATCTGCACCTAGAGCCAACCTCCCATTTCTGGGTAAGTGAGCTTGCTAATTGCCGATATGTGTGATGCACAGAGACCACGAAGAAGGAGGACAGGTTGGTGTCAGGCTGGACATTGGGCATCTAGAACTGTTACTTCAGCCTGGACCTCTTATAGGGGGTCTCAGAAGAACTGAGGTAACGGGCGGGAACCCGCCCACGCATGCGCACTCGGCAGCAGGGGAAGGGTTCCTGCCGAAAATTAACGAATAGCTATGGAAGTTTCCCGAATCGAGCCTCCGCGCATGCGCAGAAGCCCATATGTGTGACTGCACAGATGACCACTTGAAGAACAACAGTTACAGGTAAGTAACCTGTCCTGATATGAACATCAGTTGGAGGATTGGTTACTGCTGACACATCACATTAAGTATAAGAGTAATTATTTTTATGATTCTGTTGTGTACTCACATGTACTATACATTAAAATATAGGTCTCTGGTTTATGCAGAAGTGGAAAAAGTCAGGGTCTTTGTTGCAGTTGACCTGTCGAGATCATTCTGACCCCCGGCAAACCTTCTTGTACAAACTTAGTAGAAAGGCAGGTAAGCAGTATCAACATCTTTAAAACATTATGTTGCTTTTAATGAATCATGTGATTTCATTTATACATCAGTGTGTTGTCATAAACACCTTGGTTACTCCATGAACGTTAAGGTGGTTTGATCCTGTACCAATTCAGTTAGTTATTTCAATTCTAGCAGGTAATCTAAAGAGTTTACACAAGTCTTTTATTAATCAGGCAACATGTGATACTGATCTTTTAAAGGGGTATTGATGCAAAGCCTACATACTAAAGGAGAAGGAAGTTCATACATTTACAACAACTGTTTTATGTTAGATCCAAGAGATGCTCATCAAAAACATGTAGCCATATGGGGACATTTGAACTAAATCATGGTGACAGTAAAACAATATTTCTCACAGAACACTTCTCAGGCTAAATGTTAAATAAAAAGGTTGGCGGGGGCAGGAGAGATGGTATTAAGCCCTCTGCAGTTGTTTTAGTCTTAAGATAGTAATGGCTAATTGGGTTTAAAATGGTACCGTGTGCAATAGAGGTCAGGTTTCACTGAGGCATGCAAATTGTTGTGGGTGGGGAATATCAGAAATTATATGTGTCTCCCTATAGCTCTCAACTTCCTTGTAAGGCCATGTGTCCACAGTATCCAAGAACCTCTCCATTCCCTTCCTTTCCCACCGAACGGCTGGTCAGCTAGATTGGCCAATAAGCCCATCTAACTAAAAACGTTAAAAAGCAGGAGTGAAAGGTGAAAACACCATCGTTCTCCTAGCCTGCCTGCCAGGGCTTAGGATAGATGGAGGATTCTGATCCTGAAACCCTCTGTCTGTAGTGTCAGTCCCTTTGGATTATTCTCTAAGGGTGCAATCCTGTGCATGTTTACACAGAAAAAAGTCCTGCAACTCCCACCATGCCCCAGCCAGTATCTTCTCTACTACTTATAAACAAGTAATCTTTCTTGGTCATCAAAAAATCATTAGGTTTGTAAAATGTATGTGTGTTATGAGATATATAGATACACACACATACACTGTTGATTTATATTTACCATTATTGTCTTTTCACAGGTCTTCAATATTTCAAAAACATAGTATTGGTAGGATCTCTGCAAGATCGTTACGTCCCTTATCATTCTGCCCGCATTGAAATGTGTAAAACAGCTTTGAAGGATAAACAGACAGGTGAGATAACCTAAGTGTTTATCCTTAAGACAACATTAGAGAGAATTTTCTGGTTATCTTGGGGCTTATATGAAAAAAAAACCTGTTGACATATGAGAAATGTCACTCTAGGGCAATGGTCCTCAGTCTTTTCAGACCTGGGGCCCATCTTTAACCAATCTGCAAAATGGAAACCATGTACAGAAGTCCAGTGCACAAGCAGTCCATTTAACTGAAATGACGTATGTGCCTTTTCCCAACACCACCCGATCTAGGCCATTTAAATATGAAAAATGGAAAGTTGGACTTACCATGAAATTATGTTCTGGTATGCGAGGTGTAGAGCAGGGACGAAAGAGTGAATTCCCGTAGAAAGCAGGGGCGCTCACATCAAAGTCAGCCTGAGTCACTTGCACCACCAACGGAACACACTCCAGGTCAGCTCACATGTCTTGGATGTTGACAGCTTCACAAAGCAAGGATTATATCCACTACATTGTATGACAGGCCATTATTTAGGAGTTGCTCCCGCTCAAGCTCCAAGTGTAGAGTTGGAGCCACTTGCCATTCAGATGGAGGAGTGTCCCTTGGAAGATTAGATCTGGTCTTCCTGGGAGTCTCCAAGGAGGGGAAACTCTGAGGCTCATCAGGTCTGAGAACTAGGACTTCTTGGAGTGATCATTAACTCCTCTATTTCTAGAAGCCCGAACTTGTGTAGCTTTCTTGCAATCAAGGGAAATGGCGGGAAAGCATATATGGGAGACCCATTGGTCAAACTGAATAGAGGATATCCATCACAATCGCATGATGATCCTGATAGCAGGGCAGAAATAGTTTTACCTGTGAGTTTTCTCTTGTGACGAATAAGTCTTATGTCTAGGAGACCCCAGTGTTGGGTTAGGGGCTGAAATATTTGGGGTTGTAAGGCCCCTCTCACTCTGGTCCACTTTCTCTCTGCTTAGCCAGTGTGCCTGTATGTTGAGCATCCCCTATACGTACTCTGCTGTGATCGAGGCCAAATTCTTTTTCGCCAAGGAGAGAAGTAGTGGAATGGCCACCCTAGAGATCCTGTTGGCCCCATCTGCTTGCGTTGTGTTAGATATCCAAAACCTTTTTTAGCAGATCTTCAGGCTAAAGTAACTGGTTGTGGAGGGGAATTTTTTTTGCTTTTTGTGGCTAGATTTTTCAGTTTGTTTTAAACTGATGTTTTTAAATTACTGCTAGCTGCTTTGAGGGTTGCTTGATGGAAAGGAAGATTGAGGGTTTTAATAAAATCAATAATGTATCTTCCTTTTTTAATATACAGGTCCAGTATATGCTGAAATGATCCAGAATCTTCTTCTGCCTGTTCTTCAAAATAAGGAATGTAATTTGGTTCGTTATAATGTACATTGTGCATTGCCAAACACAGCTGATTCTCTCATTGGAAGAGCTGCACACATTGCTGTTCTGGATTCAGACATATTTTTGGAAAAGTTTTTTCTGGTTGCTGCCCTAAAATATTTCCAATAGGAATAAAAACATTGTAACAAACCTGGTTATTACCTCATTAACAGATGAATCAAATAATGTGTGATATTAAACTATAGCTGCCGCTGTATTTTAAGAGATATTTATACTTTTTTATATGGAAGATAATTTATATCATCCATGTGAAGAGCTTTTTTAACATCAACTTTACTTTCTAGGTAATGTGGCTGTGCAATATTTTTTTTAATGTTTGTTTTTACTTTTTTCTATTTTTTTATTTTGGGAACCTGATTATTTCAGAACTGAGATTTAAGCACAGTTATGTATAGTTGGTGGGTTTATTGGCTCTTAGACTGCAAAAGGTCAATGCTGACTACATTTTTATGCGTCTTTGGATGCCAAAACAAATCTGAATTTTAACAAATCTAAGAAGGTATTAAATTTGATAGTTCTATTTAGTATTGTAGAAAGTTGAACTGGAAAAAAAACCTGTTGGCTGCTAAAATAACTACGATAACTGTAGGTCTGTTCAAGTCCACTCTTGAGTCACCTATTTGTTATATCACTACATTCTAACTGTTTTCTACAGAATCATTACTGAACATGCTATGCCTGTGGAAACTACATTTTTCTACTGATCTCAATAGCATGTTGGTTTACATTTTCATCTTTATTACTGGAACTTCAGTTTTCATACGCAAGCAGCAATTAAGGATTTTGAATGTTGAAATGTGAGCTGCCTTCAAGTGAAATTTTGCAAAGTTTAATAAAATTGCTCTTACTGTTGGTTCAGTTCTTCTGTGAACCTTTTACATGGAACTTCCTTGTATGTACATTTTTTAAAAAGTAAAGGTTATAAATTTCTGCAATACTTTTATGAATATAGATTTTTAAATATTAAGTTTTATTGAAAACAAATTACTGTAAATAGAAATCAATTGCATCTTGAAATGGAACAAAATGGTAAACTTTAGTGATACTGATAAATGTTTTTAATATACAGGAATGTTAAAGGTCTGTTGAATTCTTATTGGTGCTGAACAGCATTGAGTTCAATATTCACCCCTTTTTACCTGTTTCAAACAGTAATGCACTTAAAGGTCTTGTGCATTGTAATGAACAGATTTCCTGAAAATATAAATTTGTTGTATATCTAGTGCATGTTTATTTTTTAGTATTGTGTTATTGCATCCAGTGTGAATAAACTGAACAAACTTGTAATAGATGTAAAGAGAAAGCAATGTTTTGGTTTTTTTCAATGAACTGAGGACTACGTATAATTCTAAGTAAGCAAGGTCACAGTTTTAACATTGCTTATTCTTACAATTTTTCATTGCAAACACTTTAATGACCTTCAGCCCAGTTGTTTTGGAATACATCTTTTGAAACTTGTGTGCTTCTGTATGGTTCAAATGCTTGCAAAACTTCCAGACAATTTATTGTTCTTATAAGAGGTGCTCTTTGTTTTTAATTCTGTGCTTTGCACATACAATGGGTTTGCAATGCTTTACTGAATTTTATTAGCAATGTTTTATTAATAGATATTGCCACTTGTCATTTCACTTGTTGTACTAACAGCCTGATCTATGCATATTTCTAAAGAAGTAAATTCCATTGAATTCAGAGGGAGTTACTCTTGAGTTAGTGTGCATAGGATTGTAACCTTTATAAGTTGGAAGTAGCAGTATGCACTTTTTACATTGATTATAAAAAGGTTCCTTATTATACATTAAATGAGCAGTTTTAATATTGCAGAATTTTTCCATTGTTGGCCATTTGGAAACAAAGGCACTAACAATTCTCATGTTAAATGTAGGATAAGAAAAGTAATTAGACTTTGCCTTAGTTGATACTGGGAAAACTCTCCTAAAATAATTACAATGCACATGAATATGTTTATGAATTCTCTGATTGTTCCCTGCTTCAATTCCTTTTAAAATTTCATTTCTAGGTCTTGATTTTTTATACTAGAGTAGTCTTTTTATGAGAAATCCCTTAAACCTATGATGAGCCCATTATTATTATTTTTTTAAAGTAAATACTGTACTGCTAACCTTAAACCTATGATTGCAAATGGTACATTGTCTAGTACAGGGCATGCTGATGCAATGGAAAATGGGATTTGTTGCATGTCAAGTTTACTTAAAATATTTTTATATTGCTCCTGCCTGCAGGTTTACAATGTAAAAAGACTCAACACACGAGGAAAAAGAGATGGAAAGGGAAGAGGAAAAAAATAAGTAGTATTTACATCAGGCTAGTGGAATGGCTCTGCTTCCCCTCTCATCTCTCTGTACAGCCTGCTGTACATGTGCATCTATCGTGTCACATTCATTATGTCCATATACCCAGCTTGTTATGACAGCAATACCCTGTACTGATACAAGATGACACTGTTAAGTCTGTGGTTAGGTTCCTGTCTCCATTACCAATTCTCTTAATGGCACAAGAGATGCTACTAATGTATCTGGAAGAGAAGGGTAGATTTACTTGGCTACAAGGCTGTCTTTTACACAGTTGCATTCTGAATCTCATATGGTCACTGTTAGTTGTTGTACGTTTTTTTAATTGCCCCATCTGGTCCCTATGAGGCTGTGCAATTATTCCACTGGCTTTTGCAGCCTAGCTGTTATCATTCCATTTAGCTGTGAGTTGATGAAGAGTGGTTTTGTTTTATTTCATTTCACTTATAAAACTAATGCTCAGTTTCATTCTTCTCTGTTCATAGTGATTCCAGTGTTGTACTGTAGGTACGTCATTTAGAATATTTTCACACCAGATACTCATTTCTCTTCAGTGGCTTTTGCAGTATAGAGGTTCTGTTTTATTTTAACTCTGACGTCCTTTTCTTCCATGACATCCGTGCTTTCCCCACCCAAGTATATGGCTCCCTCCTTGAAAGTTTTATCCAATTGCTATCCCATCCATCTGTTTCAGTATTCATTTAATTCTAGTAACCCATGGAGTTTTAACTACTGAACACTGCTGTCTGTGTTACAGCTGATGTTGCTTCCTCCTCTACTGTTTTTCAGATTGAAATTTGTTTCTGAGGAACTCAGTAAGCCTCTTAAGCACTTGGTTCTAGACCAGGGTCCCCCAAAGTTTTTGGACCTGTGGACACATTTGAGAGATTGCTGTGGGCACTATCACAAAATGGCTCCCATGGAGGGTGCGACTAATCAAATAATGGCTGTTGTGGGGTCCTGGCTAGTCAAAAGCAAGCTAAAGAGGTGTGGGGAGGGGGTAGCGAGGCTAAATGCTGGGAGGGAGGGAAAATGGTAGGGGTAGAGGGTAGAAAGGGAGGGGGGAAAGACTATCCTAATTTTTTCCAAAGTATTTAATTTTTTTTAAAAGGGGTAGGAAGTGGAAAGCTTTATGGGTACTGATGGAGGTCCCCACGTGCACCACATTTGGAACCTGTCTAGACTTTGGGTTGGATCTGAGAAATATCAGTGCAAACACTGCAGTCCCCTTCCCCCAAGCCTCTCCCACCTCATTTAGATTGCTAAATGAGGTGGGTAATGGCCTGTGGAGAGGAAGGGGCTGTCACACTGCTGGGGTTTCTCTGCATCCAACCCATTAATTTTAATAGGGATGCTACTATACTTATTTCTTACTGGCTTTCATATTAATAATGGCTTCTGCAGCAGCATAGTTCTGCTTACTTCTGGTAAACATAATCCCACAATTATATTAGAACTGTTTTTAAGGGCAGTTTCTATGCCAGTTTCAAACAGTTTTATAAATGTGTGCCATAGTTTTGTCTTGTAGCATATGTAATTCATCCACGACAGCTACATAAATAAATGTGAGCTTAGAACCATGGAATGGTCAACAATTATTAACATGGCCACTCACAAACATGCAGGGAAGAAGTTTGCCAGTTTTACCGTTCCTAGGAGTGGCTGCGTGCTTGAAAAGGTAACTCTTTGGAGTGGAAATTGTTTTGGATTTTCTGCAGTAGCCCTGGCTTCGAAATGTCAAGGGCAGAGATGGAGAAAGTCAATTATCGCGTGCAGCGTGACCCTATGTACTTGTACTAATAAGTGCTGCTGAGCTTACAGGACCCTGCTTCCTTCAGCCCTAGCCCTATCGCTATGAAGAAAGCTGGCAGAATCATCATTTTTCTTAGAACGAGAAAAATACGCTCCTGCTTCATTTTGCTCATCTTTCTGAACCCTTTCAAATCCCTTGCCCGAGGATGATCAAGAATCCTATCTACTTTATCATCAGGATAAAAAAACAGTCGTCCCCCACATCCGCACCCCTCCCCAATTTTAAAAGTTGCGAACTAGAAAACACCGCGTTCTAAATTTTGCCGGAAAGCTTTATGAGTCACTACAGCCTCGTTGGATCAAGTATGACGCGAAAAGGGGCTGACCAGAGGCGGCGCTTATTGGCATAATCCCGCCTGCTACACTGCATAGCCAGGTACCTCGGGAGCCGCGGCAAACCGGACTAGGCCCTGGACCAGCCAGGCAATGGCTTTGAGACTGCCGCTCGACTTGGGCCGCACTTTAGTCCCCGTAGTGGGACAAACCAGTAAGCGGGGACAGGAGGCTGGAGACGGGAGGACTGCGGGTGTGTGCGAGAGAGAGAGAGAGAGAAGATTGCAGTAATGTCTTGGCCCGTCCTCTTGTAGCTGGGTCAGCTGGCAAAGTGTCAACCCAGCCTGGGAGTTAGCTAAAGCCGGATTATTAGTGGTTCGGTTATAGCAAATGTTCCAGAGCGCTCAGTAGATTGAGGATCCGGCGCTGCTGCTGCTGCGGCCACAAGCCCCCACCCGCTCTGCCTTTCCCAGCGGCGTTGTAAACTAATGCTAATCTTCGGCTCCCCAGGCAGCTGCCCCTCCTTCTAAACTCTTGCTGGGTTATCCACGGACTCCTCCATTTATAGCTGAACCTGCGCGTTTTTTCTCCTCCTCGCCTTGTTTTAGGGGCGGGCGAGGAGGGTCAACAGCGGGAATGTCTAGAAATAGGAAAACACGAGGTAGCAGCACAGGGCGGCTGCAGCACTAGCTTGTTTGCTTGCTAGTTCCTCCCCGCGTGGCAGGCACCCGGGTGCCAGCCCAGCCGGTGCACGCGGGCCTATAACAACTCTGACTCGGGAGGGGGCGAGGACTAGAGCACTGAGGAAGGGGGTTGGGATTTTACTTTACCTTTTTTGTTTCTCCCACTTACAATACAGACCTATAGGTGTCTACTTAGACTTAAGCTCCATTTACTTTAAATGGAGCTTGCTCCCAGGTAAGTTAGTGCATAGATTGCAGCTTTAGACTCGTTTGCTTCCCTTTCCTCTGGGCAGGATCTACACTGCTGCTTTAAAACGGTTTAAAATGGTTATAACAGTAGTGACAACTGTTGGGGCCCAGGATACACCCCATATACAGTTTTCAAAACATTTTCAAAGTGTTGTATCCTGCTTGGTGTAGCAGCCTCAGACCCTGAAAAAATATTGCAGCCAGCTTCTGCCCCATCATTTCAATCGCTGGTGCGAGAAATTGCTTTCTCAATTGGATTGAAATGGAGAAACTGGACACAACCATTAGGAGTGGATGTTTTTATGGGATCAAAAGCAAATCATTGGCTCAGGCCCCCTCCACAAGGATGCGCTTTTGCGCCCAGTTCGGCGATTATGTGCATTATCGCGGAGGCGCATTTACTCCTAATCCCTCTGCGCGGGAGGCGCCGAGAGGCGGCGAAGCGCATTAATTGATGTCCAAAAAGCGCTTTACAAGAAGTTAATGCGCATAATCGCTTGTTCACACGGCGAAAATGCGCTTTAACGGCCGGAGCAAAATAAAAGTCACTATTTAACGCGCATTCAATAATGCGCATAATCCGGGAGATAACGCGCCTCTACGCCCGTTTTGCGCTCCGCTGGTGTGGAGGTAAAATTTATAATGAGCCTTCAAAGAGCATTAAACCTCTCTTGTGGAGGCACCCTCAGTGGCCATATACTCAGAAGCACCCCATTCCTTAATTCCTTGCCTATGCCAGGAAAAGTGGGAGGAAAGAATTGGGCTGTGTAGTGTTGGTTTTTATAAGATCTTCTGGAAGGAAAACAGGAGTAGAACAGAACATGTACTCTACGTGTACATTTTGTTAATGATGAATGGAGGGGGGAGAGAATGTGTAGTTTCTAAAGATATAGGTGTTGGGGCTCATCTGTATGGGAGATCTGTTAATCACCCTATAAGCCCTGCTCCAGTGTGTGCAGATCGCAGATGTCCATTAATATTTCAAAGAGAAGCATTCTGCACATGCTCAGGCACATCCACCCACAGTGGTTCTTTATTTTAAAGCTATGGGGAGGGAACAGGGTGCAGTTTTCCAGAAGTCACTTTTCGTGCAAATGCTCTGCCTCAGCTGCATCTTTTTTGCTATCCTTTGCACCCATTCTCTCAGACCTCGTATAAATATATATCTCCAAGCCTTAGTAATTTTCAGCATGATTATGGTATTGGTAACAATGTTTAGTTCTTATAGTAAGCTTCCCAGTAACTATCCTGGTTTTGTTTTGATTTTAACGTCTAAGTCTGTTGCAGTTGGAACAGATAATCCCAGGCTAGACTAACTGTCAGCTTCGTATACTCACAATTTAGGGGAAATAAATCCCACTCACCGAGCTATTAATAATTTTGAAGCCCTTATATGTTTAAAGGACTGCCATAATCCATTTGCTTATGTCTGTGGAGTAGGAGAAAATGTATCTAGGGTAGGTTTTATTTCTGAATGATGTATCTGTACACTGTAGAGTAGATTGATTTTCTCATAGCTCTCTAGATGAACATACTACTGGCAAGTTTTCACATGGGTGTCTAGATTTGTACTGGACTTTCTATTGTAGTACTTCACATTTTTGTTTATCTACACTAATTACATTGGAAAAAGAGGCACCCTGTGAACATCTTTCTTAATTTGATTTACATTTGTATATAATAGAGTCAGTTATGCTGTACAGCTCTTTGGGAAGTATTAAGTTTAGAACAGAAGGAAATGCCGCATCTACCAAGCAACCTCTTAAGAAACCAAAGTTGCCAGTAGGCCGTTTTGATGAGTCGGAAGAATCCAGTACAGAGAAGGAGCCATTAGAAAGTAAGTGTTTATGAGTGTGTAAAATATAAACATGAACATTTGGGAAATGGTCCTAAAATAGACACAGCCCTGAGATGCTATAACTCTCAAGTCAGTAGTAGTGACAAGCACCCAGTGCATGAAGAACTTTAGTTGGATATATTTAGACCTTACTACATTCATTTTTAATAGTTATTAGTATCTCTGTCATCCAGGATTTACAAACATAACTAAAAATAGCATAATTTATTTCATGTGTCTGTATCACGGCTCTGAGACATTGTGCACTCGATATAGTTCGGCTATTAAATTCACTGACATTCATAATAGGACAGATGTTTTTCAGTTTGCTAATGTGAAAATTCATTTTCAGTTTGCTAATGCGAATTTACATTTAAGGATCTTTTCTTCAGCTGAGAAAACCCTATTTTAAAAGTAAGATCATCCATTCAGTTTTTTCACCCCATTGTGCCTATTCTTCCCTATGCAGTGCCATGTCTTTTTATTATGGCCAGATCTACACCTTGTGTCAAATAATTCTGATCCTGTCATCGTAATGATATATGCCTCTTGCACATTATACCTTGTAGCACGCACAGTGGCTAGATCTATGCTGTTGCTTTATAACGGTATTGAAGTGCACTGATAACTGTTGCAGCACAATCCACATTCCATATACCACTTTCATAATGTTGTATCCTGCTTTTTATTCCACATTTGTAATGATTTGACACAAGGGCTCAGTTCAGACAACACATTAGTCAACTCAGTGTGAAAAGTCCACTCAACGTTTGAGTTTTTAGGGGGTACTCCCACACAACATATTCTAACTCCACCGTTGTGTGACTGTGGGCTACCGTGGAGTTGAGTAAAGTCCATCGTGACATTTGATTGACAGTTCACCCTTTCTCCTCCCCCAGTCCACCTGATGGTATCCATCAGCCATTGCTGCAAAAAAAGCCCAATCCTGGCAGCTGTCCTAGAGCAGCACTCCCTCCTTTCGCTGCTCTTTTCAGAGAACTCTGTAGCCAGTGGGAAAAGTCAACTCAATGCAACGGAAAACTCCATGGAGCCCTCCATTCAACACACAACACAATGGTTGTGCAGGAACTCTCCTCTGCACAGCATGGATATTCTGTGTGGAGTGTTTTCCCCCAAAAAACTCCACCATTGTGTGGAGTTTTCCTGCCAGACAACACATTTCTCAACGTTGGTGTAAAAACTCCACAGTGGAGTTCTAAAACCACCGTTGAAAAACGTGTTGTCTGAACTGAACCAAGGTGTAGATATGGCCAGTGACATTTGTTGTGGTATTTTGGATAATGTGGAATAAAGAACAAGATATAAAATTATGAAAGCGGTATATGGAATGTGTAATGTGCCCTAACAGTTACTTCAATACTGCTATAAAGCAGTAGTGTAAATCTAGCCTATGTTATCTGTTGAGTAAACTGAGCTTCTGCACTGTGTCTCATAAAATCATAATTACTTCACACCTTTCAGCAGTTTTTCTTAGAATTTCTAAATATGTTTTTAGTTGTTAACATGTTATATAAGTGCATATATAAATGCTTAGCTTTATTTGGTCTTTATTTCAAATCAAGATAAAACAAATACTATGCACTCAACATTATGTTGGGGTAAATTACTTGGTAAAATTATCCTCAATTTATGGCCTTTTAGTATTAAGTTGCTTTTAAAATTGCTGTCCCATTGAGGTATAGCAAAATATTTTGTTCCAGATTTTTTTCTTATCCTGCTCCTCCTGACATAGGTGGGTATGTTATGCAGGCATGATGTCATGGAGAGAAAGGAATGAGATGTGATCAATGGTAACATTTACATATAATCCATAAGACTATATCTGAATGGGCCAACCTTTCTTAAATTCTGTTGTAGGGGAAATAAATATGACTATCCTTGGATTATCTTTGTTTCACCCGACATACCATGACAAGCCCGGAGCTGCTCTATCCTATATCCTAATTCTGGGAATAATTTGTAAAGCAGTTTATGTTGTTGCATGAATTTCACAAATAAATTTCTATAAATATTCAACCACCCAAGTCTTTTGTTAACAGTCTTCCATTTGGAGCAAAAGCTGCACTTCCTGTATTCTTCACTACATCTTCTGCCAGGAGGGCAGAGAGAGAACTTTGATTTATTATTCAAATACTGCCATTTGCTACGAATCTTCTGTAGCCTTTTAAGATATCACTTGCTGCCTATTATGCCAGCTAGGGCAGGTATTAGAAGCTAAAGCCAATGTTTTGCTCTGATTATTTCCTTTGCTGCAGTTCTGTGTTTTTTGTGTTTGTTAACAAACCCAACTTTTTGGGATAAGTAAATTGATGTGTTTTGATATTGGGGGAGTGATGTTACCTCACATTACTGTCTTGGTCCTCTCAGCCTAGTTACTGCAAAAATGTGTGGTAACTCTTTAGAGGAGTTCGATGGATAGAAACCTAAAGCTGTCAGCTTTGTAACTGAGTATCCCATTTAGATCACTTCTCTTGCTCTTTAACCCTTTAGGGCACATTTTTTTGTGTAGGATTGCGCCCTAAGTTGATCATAGCCATTGATTTGTTGGTATACCTTATAGTAGATTTGGTCCCACGGCTAACGCTGGATGAAGTAGGCAACCAATTAATTTGCGACCTTCTAGTGCTACGGTAAGGGGAAGGGGAAGGACTCTCCAAAGGATTCCAGGAACATCACATATTGTAACACTGTGAGTCTGATGGTTGAGCAGAACTGTCTGTTTATTAGCATTTTGCCGTGCTTTCTTTGTAGAATTTCCAGATAACATCAATCCTGTTACTAAAGAAAAAGGAGGACCCAAAGGCCCTGAACCTACTCGTTATGGAGACTGGGAACGGAAAGGACGTTGTATTGATTTTTAAAGGACCTCATACTTTAACATTACTGATATTTGGATAGAGGTAAAACTGATGAAGAAATATCACCCAGATGAGGCAAACTTTCTGCTTTTATGTGCAATAAAGTGTCATATTTCCAGGATTTATTTCATTACATTTGAGAGGCATACTTTCTGGGGATAAATATATGTTAATGTGCAAGTTTGAATGGTATGTTTGCCTTCTTTGACTGGCCTTGATGATGATATGAATTTAACAGCTGGTAGGATTTAATTAAGACTGCGATCCTAAACATATTTCAGGAGGAAATCCTGTTGAATTCAGTGGGATTTAGTTTTATGTAAGACTTTAAAAACTGATCCATGTGACCAAACTTTTTCAATAATGCAGATTGCAGAGTTATGTCAAGGAAAATCTATGTTATTTACAGTCTAATGTGTGGCAAAGCAATTGATTGCTCTCTTTAGAGTGTTATAAAGCAGGTAATATTTCCCACTTAATGTACAGAACACAGTTTAGGCATCTGATGGAGGAACTTGCTGCTATTCATATGACTATAAAACATGTTGAAGTTGCCACATTTAGACCATTTTATATGTGTGAATCAAACACACTGAATACTGCACAATGGTATTCCCTGAATATTATCCACAACTGATATTTACGCAGTTTTTCATTTTAGATTGTTAATTGTTTAACCACTGATTTATTGTGATTCTCCTACCCTAATATATTTTTCCATTGGTCCCAATGCTGAATTAATTGCTTTTCCATTTCTCTGGAAAAAATGATCTGGATTATAGTGTCATTTTCTTTGGCTGAGCTGTGACTTTCATTTAAATAAGTGTCTTCTTGTCAAAACTATTAGCTTGTTTATTTATAAATGCAGACCAGAAATGTATGTTTTTGAGGGGGAAGTATACCCAAGTTTTGGAACTATTAAAAATACTCTTGCTGGTTTGTATTCTGTAGTGCTAGAGAAGACCCTAATCATTTTGGTGAAAATATATATTTAAAACAATCTCACCAAAATAGAATTAGGGGGAGTATTCTAATTTTTTGAATACTCAAAATCTTTTCTTGGATCCCTCTTAAAGATGAAAACTTTCTGATGTGAACTTGGATGAAAATCTGTTGAACATTAATGTTCTGAAATCTTGAGAAGTCATCTTCCTGCAATATCATTTTTTAGACTTTTCCCATTGCTACCTATGAACGTGCCAAGTTTCACCTTCATAGTTCATATAAGGATAATATGTACATGACCACATATTGTGTATACGAAACAAGCAGCTATTGATATGATAATAAATTCCGTTTGAAAATTCATTGTATTGTTTATAGACTAATAAATTAATGGTCCTTACTCCTTTTTCTCTCTGGAAAAGAGCAATTAGGGAAAAAGTAATTGAAACAGAATTTTTATCCCTGCTATGGTGATGGACTGCAGAGTGAGGTGCAATACCACTAAGCAAGCTATTTGTACTTCAGTAACTTTAATTTCTGCAGGTGTCAAAACATATACGTGCTATTTGAGCAAAGACTTGGCAGATCATTTTCCTTATTTTGTAAATGGGATTGCTTTCTATCCTAACAGCAAACCCCAATAAATATATTTCTTATGATGCAGCATGTTTATTTTAGTATAGTAGACTGTTCTAGTTTCTCTTTGTTATAGTAAGCTCTAACTCCTATGGATTTAAGACGTAATTAATGAAGTTAAGCTATCATTCAAATTATCACCCTTTTAATTTAAGGGAAGCTGTTTCGAAGTGTCCAGGCAGAGCAGGTCTGGTCACTATGTTAATACATAGTTAATACACGTTAATATACATGTCTACGTGTCATGTTTTTATTGGTTTGTTTGTTGCAATTTTGAAAAGTGATTTTCAGTGTCTGTTTAAAAAATCAAATACATTTAACTCTGATATGTCCAACATCAGAGAATATATCTTTGGGACATTACCACACTGAATCAAACCATCTTGGTGTTGGCTCCTAGTCTCAGCCTTGTCTGTTAGCTGCAGCTTTTTGGAAATGCAAGAGGGGCTAAGGAATTGCCAACATGTTGTGCCTTCAGATCCAAGCAGACAACTGAAATAGGTAGGAGGCTTCCGTGTGATCAGGTATCACAAATCTATGCATAATATTATTAGAGCCCTGAATGACTGGGTCGAGACAAAAGGAATGGTCCTTATGGATTTTCTGAAGGATGCCATTGAATCCTAAAATAGCATGGATAATTTTTTGAAGGAGCAGTTTTAAGATAAAAACACAGAAGGAATGGTTCACAAAGAATGCTAAACATATAAAAGATATCCTTCAGGGAATGATAAAATGCCTCGTGAGAAAGCAAAATAGTCTTAGCAATGAATTAGATAAATTACGTAGAGGCTATAAGAGAAGGAGGAGGTTTACAAAGTCCATGCTGTTCTGGCAAATGTGAGTTGATTAGAAGGGAAAGAGATCATTTGAGACAGCATATCTGTTACAGCATTGACTTTGGCACAGTCTCAGCAGAACACAAGCAAGCAAGAATGAATGACGTAAAGTAAGCTTACTGTACCTCTTCCAAGTGGACAGACAGGTCTCTGTGTTTGAGCCTACGCTTCAGTCACTCTAAAGCCCAGGAAATTATGGGCAGGAATTTAGACTTCCATTATTCAAAATGCCCCCAGTGATTTTGGAGACATCCAAGCCATTTGAAAGATATGGGTCATATGGCAAGAGATGACTGGATGCTTTTAAATAGAGATTTAGGGGATGGTGGTTTGATGACAGATTATGACTAGGCTATGGTAGTGTAGTCAACTGGGCATCTAATAATATTTAGTGGGATTCAAACGAGATCTGCAACAAAAAGTTGCAGTGTGGAGTACTCCTGTTCAAAGTCCCAGTCAGTCAAACCCTCCAGGATACTCCATTGCATTCCCTCTCATGCCTAGTTTTCTGCCCCCTCTCCCACCACACCCCAGCAACAGATAAGTAGCATTCCTTGGCTTTTCTCTTCCTTTTTTTTAAATTTTTTTTGGTACTTCTGCAAATCTTAAGGTTTTCCCAAGTCCACTGGTAATTCCCTTTTGTGTGTCTGGCCAATTGATTATATAAGCATTAGAACTCACATTTGAACATCAGAAATAGAAGGAATGACTTAGACCTCCATCACACCTAATTCCCCCCCCCCCCCCCGGTTTGCTTCCACATTTTTTTTACCTCTGAGGCAGAAGCACATCAAGCTTATGATCCCTTTCACCTGAATAGCTGCTCGTTTGCTCTTCCACTCCACCCCTCCCCTTCTCTTTCTCCTTCCAGTCAGGTCCTGGCAGATGAGTACTTCAACCAGACCACCTTTCTCCAGGGCAAAAATGGAACGACCCTTTAGTCTGGCTCTTTGGGGGCATCGAGGGAGCAAAATCCTGTCTCTGCAGAGATTCAGGGGTTGTATGATTTTTAAAAAGTGGTTTTATATTGAGGCTTGGAGCCGGCTGCTAGGAGAGATTGCTTTTCCCTGCCAGGACCTAATGCAATCCATTCAAAACCCCAGTTCCTTTAAAATTACACAGAGACTTAGGGTGCATTGAATGTGTTTAGGGGAAATCATCCAGACGTTTAGCTGGGAAAGGCTGGGGAAGAGGCAGGGTGTCAGCAAGACAGGCAAAGCGTCATATGAGTACCATGCTGCAAATCTGCACACCAGGCATGGCGAGAATGCACTAAATCACTAGTGTGATGGAGCTCTTAGATATAACCCAAGAAACGGCAGAAAAATCATTTGGCAAAGGGAATTCTATGCTTAAAACTGCAAGTCTATCGCTACTGCCAGAAGGGACTCTTGGAAATATTTCAGTCAGACTCCTCCAGGTGCATTATACCTGTATTGATCTTCATCTTTTATAAACTGACGGTGGTCATACAATGTCTTTGCTTAAGGGTAGATTTGCTTACATGTGGATCTGAGAGTAGTTTTGGGAATAGAGAAGAGATACTTTAGACCATAACAAATGACATTTTGGCCAGATGGTACAAATCTGACTCAGACACAAAATTGCAGTACAATGAAATTTGTTCCATTTTGAAAAGTTATACCTTCCTTTTGGGGCAATTAACCCCAGGACTACAACTGATCAAAAAATTGTGTAATGGTATCATGTTCTCAAATTCTCCACCACACTTCTCAGAATCTTAAATATTTGGCCATTTCAATGCCAAAATACCTGGAAAAAGAGTTCTAGTCCAGTACAAATGAAGGTTGACTGCTGTGCCAACATGATGCACATATTAAAGTGATGCTGGTGGTGAATATATAACCCTTTTAAATTGTGTCGGTCTCTAGTGTAAACTAATGAGGGAGCTGAGATTTGAACTGAGATTTAAAAAGAGTATCTTGTAGAAAGTGGCAGCTGGAGACGGGGGAAGCCATCCTGAATGACAAGCTGCTGAGAGCTGGTTACTGTGGAGATGAGATAATGCGAGGATGGAAAGATAGTTCCAGGAGGGTGAAAAGGAATCAAGAGACCAGGTGACAGAGGAAAGTAGATGGAAGAAGACAGAAAGCTTATTCAGAGTGGAATAATAAATATTTAAGCATAGAAAGCATAGAAAGCAGATAGTGAAAGAAGTAGTAGTTAAGCAGCTGAGTGAGAACTTGTGTTGATACAGTTCAACAACATCAGGGGCTGCTATCTAAAGCCACCAAGAATTACAGGCCTGGCACCTGAGGAGAATGCTATGATGATGGTGGTGGTCAAAACATTGACACGTCTCTGTCTGTCTGTGTCCATATGAGGGTGTTTAGAGGAGGGACTAATTCGAATTTGTCTAATCCCCCCCTTAAAACCATTCAAATCAGAGGCCATCACTACTACTTGTAGCAAGTTCAATAGTTTAAGTGTGTGCTGTTGAAGTAGTATTTCCTTGTATCTGTCCTGAATCTCCTACTGATCAGCCCAGTTACTAGTAGTATGAGAGAGGGAGAAAAATAACATAGTAAGCACAACTATTGGAGTAGCTGGGCTAATAATAAGCATTAAGATTACATTTGCTATAGAAAAACTCTTAACAAATGAGAAAATATTCCTAAAACCACAGAGGATATTTTTTTTTAAGGTAATCGGTTAATTGTCATGTGTAATAATAGTAAATTTACAGCATATTCTTATGCATGCTTACTCAGAAGAAAGTCCCACTGTGTTCAATATTATGTAATTCCTTGTAAGTGAAGTCTTAATTATACAAGGATGGAGAGTAATGATTAAACATCTCCAGATGTTTTTTTGTGTGTGTGTGGAATCAAAGAAGGATTAGAAACCATAATTTCATGGCCATTGCCTGTCAGGCAGGTGAGCAGATCAGTTTTTCTTTTTCTTTTTGAAGAGAAATGGAGGAGACTTCTGTAGATAATTTCAGAAATTCTTACTTTCCTAAAAGAGAGAGAACTAGTGAACGTTTCAAGTATCAAATCCATGGTGGTTTACACTATTTTGATAATGGCATGCAAGAGAGATTTTGTTGCCATGAGGCCTTTTTCTCAGCATTTATGAAGCAACATATGAGGTAAATTCTCTGAGGATTCAATTGCCATGTTTTCTTCTCTTATCGCTTTATATTTAATCAATTCTGGGTTTTGCTTTACAGGAGCCTAACTTAACAGCAAGCAAGTAGGCTCTTGTAGAAACCAATCTCTGTTTACACAAACAAATATCCACTGTCCTGCCACAAGATAAACCAGAACAGAAGAAAAATAGTCAGTGGCTAATCTAGGATGCGTGTTTTGTTCCAGAGTGATTTTAATAGGCAAATAGTGTGGGTTGCAGTAGCTCCATCACACCAGAGATTTAGCACACTCTCGCCATGCCTGGTGTGCGTATTTGCAGCACGGTACTCACATGACGCCATGCCTGTCCTGCTGACACCCCGCCTCTTCCCCAGCCTTTCCTAGAATGCTAAAAGTCTGGATTATTTTCCCTACGTGCATTTAATGAGCCCTAAGCCTCTGTGTAGTTTTAAAGGAACTGGGGACTTGAATGGATTGCATCAGGTCCTGGCAGGGGAAAGTGATCTCTCCCAGCAGCCGGCTCCAAGCCTCAATATAAAACCCAAACCTTGCATCCCAAGCTTGAAACCGTTTTTTAAAATCATACAATGCCAGCATCTCTGCAGAGACAGGATTGTACTCCCTCCATGTCCCCAAAGAGCCAAACTAAAGGGTCATTCCATTTTTGCCCAGCAGAAAGGCTGTCTAGATGAAGTACTCATCTTGACTGGAGGAAGTCTAGATGAATGGAGGAAGAAAGAGAAGGGGAGGGGTGGAGTGGAGTGGAGTGGAACAGCAAACAAGTGAAAGAGCAGCTATTCAGGTGAAAGGGATCATAAGCTTGATGTGCTTCTGCCTTGGAGGTTAAAAAAAGTGGAAGAAAACTGGGGGGGGGAATTAGGTGTGATGGAGGTCAATGACTTACACTTATTTCATCTTGTAATATCTGTCTAAATCAACTAATTGTTGGAAGTGTAACATACCTAATGCTTCTCTCGTTCATATGTTCTCGAAATGTCCAATAGTTGCCGCCTTTTGGGAGGAAATTATCAGTCTCATAAACTTTGTATTAGAAAGCTCTTTAATATTTTCAGATGCACATGCCACTTTAAATTATGTACCGGCTGCTGGGAAACTAACGCATGGTCAACAGAAATTGATTTTTCGTGCCCTTTTGACTGCCAAAAGAATTATTTTACAACACTGGAAGGATAAAACCACACTCTCTATAATGCAATGGATTGAAGACTTAACAACATTAGCAACATTTAAAAGAGTGGCATATAGGCATCACTTACAAATGGACTTTTACTCAGACATTTGGTCTGCCTTTACAGACGTTTATGTGTAATTTATGCTACCTTTTCCACTCCTCTTTTTTACTTACCTAGAAATTGTGACATTCGAAACTGAGGCTTTTGAAGTATGTGGCTGTATATGTTTATTTTATTTTTGTTGGTTTATTATTTTCTTTATGTTTTGTTCACAAATTCACAAATATATATATATATATGTGTGTGTGTGTGTGTGTGTGTGTGTGTGTGTATGTATGTATGTATGTATGTATGTTTATGAGGTTACAAATATTCAGCCAACATGTATCTAACAAGTTACAAAACTAAGTTACAGTTACAAATTAATCTACCACCCCCCACCAGGTCCCTTAATTTACTTTTTTGTTGCCCAAACCGCTGATGGTGCAATAATCCCCCCCCCATTTTGTTTTGTGGCTTTATTGTAGGGTGATTATTTCAGGGTGTGTTTTGTTTCCCAATGAATTTTGAGACTCCAAGTATTTTTTATGGGATTGTCTAGTCCCTTTACATTTAAGGTTAGTATTTTAAGCTCTTGTTTACAATTCACACTACCTGGGCTGTCATTGGAATGTGTATCCACATTGTCTGCTATTCTGAAATGTATAACAAATAACCAAAACAAAAGTCAACATCAAAATATCCTGTCAGCATATAAAGGGAATTCCAATTACATTCCCTTCCACAGCAACTGAGAGTTGTCTGTGAGCTCCATCACACCATCGATTTATTGTACTTTCGCCATACCTGGTTATGTGTTTTTGCAGCATTGTACTCACATGACGTCGTCCCTGTCCTACACTCATTTTGCCTCTTCCCTCCCTTTTCCATCTTATTTTGAAGCGGGGAAAATCTGGCTTTTTTCCCTCCCTGCGCAATAAAGCTGTTCCTACCTCCTGTGTATTGCTGTCCTTGCACTATTTCAGACAATCCCGTTTTTTGTTGGGGGCATGTTTGTCAAAGGGTGGTCTCGCTGACAAAAGGGGAGGGTGAGGAGGTTCTCCGCTCAACTGTGAAGGGGGAGGGAGAGAGGAAGCTGAACACCCCACATTGAGAAAGTGAGTGTACCCGGGACTCAATCCCATTTAACTGTATAGTTCTTACTCCTGAGAAGACATGTCTACGTTTCCTGACCAGAACAATGTCAGCTTCACCTTGCCATGCCAGCATTGACCACAAACTTCTATAAAAACTAATTGTAATACTTTCTCTTCACTTAACTTGTTTAATATGAGCTTAGGGGAAAGTATAGTGTGTGTTTTACCACAATTGCGCAGTTTCAGGCTGCTGTACTATTGTATTTGTGTAGAAAAACATATATAAAAAAACATTAAAAATTAACTGCATGGGGATGGAGAACATAGGGGGTGGGATGGGAGGTTTCGTTGCCATAGTAGCGATAGAGGTGAAAATATACATGAGCGCAATAATGCACAGATGTGAAAGTGCCCAGTGCACAACTCACTAAGGAAATGGGGAAACCATGGATGCAAACCAGGGGGAAGTAGGTGTGATGGAGCCCTGTGTTGGGAATATTGCAACCTTGTCTGGAAATTACTGGAAGGGGGCAGTGTAGCAGTTATTTAGTTTGTGGGAATTTTGACCATAGCCAGCCTCAGGATCTCTATAGCCTACAATGTGATTTCCCATGATTTCTTCCATTTGCTCCTCCCCCACCCTCTCTCAGACCTCTTCCACTGCTGGGAGCACATGTATTTGCTCTCTCACTCTTGCTGGTGTAATGGAACATAACATGGATTGAGAAAACTCTTTTGAAACGCTATGCTGTACCAGCATTGTATATGCAAGCATATTTGTGAATAAAACTGATTTATTTCACTGAAGAAAGGTGTGGCTTCCCTTTTTTGTTTTAAGATAGCCTGTGTGCATGTGGAACTGGTAAATGCACATATGGTTTGCCTTTTTGTTTTTTCTGCTGATTGCCCTTCTAACAGGAGGCATCATTACTAAACAATCCCATCAGTCTGCCTGCGCTTGGCATAAATTGGGGTAGTTATGAAACATATAACAACTAGATTTTGCCAAATTGCTAATATATAAAAGTGTTACTTTCAGATTTTAAATAGCCATCACTTTGATAAAATTTATATGCATTTGCGTTGATAATAACTCAGCACATGCATCAGCCTAATTAATCTTACCATGACATGCATCTTAGCACACGTAAGCATGACTTGAGATATGTATGTTAGTTGGAATGCATTCAAGGTTTTGTGTTTCATGCATATATAGAAGAGCAGAACATGCTGAAATGATCCAGAATCTGCTTCTGCCTTTTCTTCAAAGCAAGGAATGCAGTTGGGTTCATTACATTGTCACTAATGTATTGCCAAACACAGCTGCTTCTCTGATTGGAAGAACTGCACACATCTGCTGTTCTCAGGTCAGACATATTTTTAGAAAATGGTTGCTGTCCTAAAATAGTTCCACTCACAATAAAACATCGTAATATACTAGGCTTGACCTATTTGTCTTTCCTGATGCATCCTCCCCACCACATCCCAAACTGTTCTGGAGGTTCCCCCAATCTTCAGGAATGGATTTTTGGCTCTTAGAAGGAAAAAACTGCCTTGAAAATTGTAATAGTGGAAAGATTGTGTGTGTGTGTGTGTGTTTGTATTTACATAATTACATAAATTAAACATCGGAGTTATGAAACCATAATTTCATGGATCTTTAGCACCAAAGCAAATCTATTGCCTTCTAAAATATCTATGAATCTGTTAGGGACCTTTGTTAGAAACTAAATTATTTTTATTGACTTTTGTAATTTTATTTTTAAGTTAGCTTTCTTGAATGTTTTACAGTGAAAGGGGGGATATTAATAGTTTACATACATATGTTTTTGTAATATTTTTTACAAATAAATTTCTAAATAGTATGTTTTTAGCAACAAATGATAGTCAATAGAAATCAATTGCTTGAAATGGAATGAAAATATACATTTTAGTGATACTAATGTTTCTAATATGCTGGAATGTTAAAGATATTTGTTGTACTACAAAGGTAGTGTTCCTTCTTACACTTGTTAAGTTTTAAGAAATGTGTCAAAACCCAATTAAAAATGCCATGTTAATACAGGAAAGTTAAAGTTATTTTGAATTAGTATTGGTGCTGAGCAGCATTGAATTTAATATTGTCCATCCCTATCTACCTGCTTCGGACAGTAACATGTTGGAGGGCCTGTAAGGAGAATGGTCCCTTGAATCATATTTATTAAAACATTTGTATCCCACCCTATATCACTGGGATCTCATATGTGCTCCACCTGCCAGTTGGTACCATCTTTCTAGCGTGACGTGTTTGGGATGATATCAGAGATTATTTCCCAATTGGACATTCCTGATCCGGCTCTGGCATTACAACTGATATTTCTTAATACATGATATTTCTTAATTACCTAATACACAGGTTCAATTTTTCTTTCTCATGTTGCACACATGGAGATCACCAATCACTGGATATGCTAATCGGTTCTCCCAATTGGTGATTGGTTTGCCAGAGTATGGCAGATAGAGCTGTTGGATGCAAAGCAGAAGCATTTCACGGACAAATTGTTCCCTTTCATAATGTTTGTAAACAAAGGGTCCCCTGATTTCAGGCCTCTGGACACACAAAAGCAGTTTGGGGCATGATCTGCTGATCTGAGCAATAACAGGAAGAACTTACCATGAATTGTTAACATATCTAAATATTTATGTATAATCGACAGGGCATGTCCAATGTACTTCAATGGTTTTGCTGGGAAATTAATTAAAACTCTATTTAACAACAGTAACACACTTATAGGTGAAGAGAAGATCTTGTGCATTCAGTAATTGCAATGAACAGTTTTATTACGGAAATATAACTTTGTTCAGGTAAAAATATTAAGTGATAATATAGTGAATCCAGGAGAGTCTGGTACTGAAATGAAGCCAACCAAAAATAAGATAGTTCCAGAGTAGTGGAGTCCTCAAGCATGTAGAAATTATTAGTTTGTCAATTATTTCTTTTACAAAACAAACACCTCAAAGAACCTAAGCACTTGCTTCAGAAGCTATGGAATGTTAAGGGTGTCAGCTGGGTTGGGGGATGAGGAAGTAAATGAACCAGGGAAAGTGCTATGAGGTTTGAGGTTAAAAAAAACCCCTCTTCTCCCCACACTATACTGCGATATTTAGGAGAGAGAAGAAAAAATAACACCCTTTTCCTTTCCTGCTGTCCAGAAACCTCATCCTGTTCTATCATGTAACAATAAAAGGCTCAGGTTTGGGGCTGGCAGCAACATTTAGTACAAAGAGAGACATTTTCAGAGGATGAACATGAACTACTCTTCTTTTTTTTCCTTTCCTCCTCCTGAAACCTTTCTCCCACCTCACCTAATGAGCCCTGACCACCGGATACAGGCTCGCTAGCCCTGAACACAAACACTTCGATAAGGCTCTGGAGATACACTGAGTGCAATATTTTGTTATGGGTCTCCACTTGTGTAGATTCTGTTCTAGAGTTCTGCATATCGCCATAGGATAGGGAAAGAATGTCTGAGGGGAAAGTCATTTGAAAGGAAGGCAGATATTTTATCTTCCAATGGTCTAGTCATAAGACTCCTAGTGGTCAGTTTCTTGAATTGAATTGCTGGAGTTTATTTATTTTATTTATTTATTTTATTTCTAACCTGCCTCTCCATCCAGATCGAGGCGGGGAACAACAATAAATACAAATATAAAACCATAACATAGATAAACCATTAAAACAGATAAAAACAAATACATTATTTAAAACATCTTAAAATTCAACCAGATAGGCCTGCCGGAAGAGAGCAGTCTTCACAGCTCTCTTAAATTCCAGAAGACTGCTAATTTGTCGAATCTCCTCCGGCAGGCCATTCCACAGTCTGGGAGCGGCAGAAGGCCCTCTGGGTAACACTCATCAGCCTAGTTGAAGCAAAGACATGCATAATACAGGTTTTAGGGAACTCCTCCTTTTGCTTTTCTAGAATCCGTGTATACCTTCTAGCCATCACAAATAATCAGCTATCAGAGTGGCCTCTTAGATTTGGCCATGTCCTCTTGATGAATGGAATGGATATTCACTGTTGCCTTTGAGGCAGACCTCATTATGATCATTGCAGTTGTCTGTTTTCCCAGAGGCTTAGCTTTTTACTGGTTTGTATTTGGTGGCAGGGAGGGAGCTATTTTTCACCTTCAGAGGATATCAGGTTCATTTTTTAATTGTCAAAATTGTTGCTGAATTAACACTTCTTCAAATATTAGATGGATTCTCTGAATCCTTATTATTAATTTAATATAGGATTTCACAAGAATCAGGAGTGAGAGATTTCATATTAGTGTGTGTGTTGATAGACAAACAGGTGTATAATAGTCAGCAATATGAGATTGGAAAGGAATGAATGCCTCTGAGTGTTCCTTTTGCCCAATTTTTAGACCTGAATTTGTAAATTGCAATGCAATAGGAAAGAACCATGCTTTGAAACCTTGCTAAGTATGGGATTGCTGCTCTTCCCACTCTCCTGTCATTCTTTCTCCATTTTTAAAAAAAATGTAGTGAGTTTTCATTTCTCCTGTGTATATCAAAGTCACAGCAAGATGAAGTTCATCTCAGGACTACAGAACTACTGCTATTTTTGCCAAAACAAGCCAGTAGCAGGAGGCCAAAACAAAAAAAAGTCATAAAAATGTACTGTTTCTCCATTATTCTCATCAAATGCTAATTACTCACACTTCAGAAGTGTGGGCAAGCTCAACATCTTAGCTTGTGAATGATGTTACCTTCACCATTTTGAGGATGGAAGCTGCTAAAATTAGAAGGCTGAACTGGGTTAATATATCAGTGTCACATCTTCTAAACCTGTAGCCTGAAGATTACAGATCCTATTATTTTTCAATTTAGTTACAAATGGCTAAAAGAACGGGGGGAAATGGATTTGAGACAAATAATTTAAAACTATAAAATGTGTCATTTTGGTTCAGAACTACACATTCTGTGTGTTACTGCAAGCAAGCCTGTGAGAATTATGTGTTTGCTGACATAATTTCCAGACTATTTTTCTTATGCAATAAATGCACAGTTGTTGCCTATTGCATGGGAACCAGAATTTTTTCTCAAGATAATGCTTCCATTGTTGGGATATCACAGTATTATCTGTGCAGTGTACAAAATACTAGCTTGGATCCTGAGATAACTTAAGGAAGTTCACATAAAGTTTCTTGTGCCTCCCTCCCCTCTGTAGCCACATGCATTCTTCAGAAAACTAGAAGGGCAAGGGCCGTCTTGAACAATGTGGAATGGGATGTGATGGGGGATTTATTTATTTATTGCATTTCTATACCACCCAATCGAAGCTGTCTGTGTGGTTCACTGTCCTAAAATTGAGTGAAACACCCCAATTCTCCAGAAGAGCACTGAAGGGTGCAGGTAGCTGCAGGCAAGGGAAAGAAGGGGGGCAGGAAACTTTATGTGAACTTCCTTAAATTAATATCTCTGGATCTAAGACAGTATTTTTCACAGTACAAGATAATGATGTTTGATATATACTTTGGCAATGTGATGTTCTAGCAATGGAAATGCTACCTTCACTAGGCTGACCAGATAAAATCCAGGTCAGGGCTCATGTAATTTTAACAGTTATAGAGAAAAGGGAATTTCAGCCAGTGTCATTTGTATGCAATTAGTCCCTGGTGATATTCCCTCTTCATCACAACAGTTAGGTGCATGCACTATACTAGAGTGACCATATACAAAAGAAGGCAGGGCCCCTGCAACTTTAACTGTTGTGGTGAAGAGGGAATTTCACCAGGAACTAATTGCATACAAATGACACCAACATTGTTACCTTTTCGGCGCCAGGTCAAGACTTTCCTCTTCTCTCAGGCATTTGGCAATATCTGAGGAGCCTGGGTTTGTTTTGTTTTGGTTTTTGTAGCTTTTTGAAGTGGTGAAGTGGTTTTTAAATGTACAGATTGTGTGTATGTTGTATGTTTTTGCTGTTTTAATTTTTGTATATTGTTTTTAATTGTTTTTAATCCTATGTAAACCGCCCAGAGAGCTTCGGCTATGGGGCGGTATACAAATGTAATAATAAATAAATAAATAAATAAATAAATAAATAAATAAATAAAATGTGCAGCTTCGGGGGAAATCCCCACGGTGGCTGCTGCATCATATAACCGATGCAGTGCCACCATGCAGCCACCGTGGGGCTTTTAAAACATATGGACAACCCCCTGGAGGGCACCAGGTTGAGGAAGGCTAATCTAATCTATATATGCAACCTTCAGAGCTACAAATGTGTATGAAAACATTTATTGTTGGACTAACTAACATATACGATGGGCAGGCAACATGTTGTCCTCCAGATATTTTGGTCTACAACTCCCATAATCCCTCACCATTGGCTACGCTGCCTCAGACTGATGGGTGTTGTAGGCCAAAATATCTGGAGCTTTGCTTGTTATAAGAGATGCACGACTGTCACCAAAATCAGCAGCCCCACGTCTCCTCCTTCTGTCCCTCTGCCTCAGTAATGACTAGTGATACAAAACACACAATATGGTAACCCAGCTCTACAAGCTCCCCTTTCTCATTCACGTCATTGGCTGGTCACTTGCAGGGGCAAGGAAACTCATAGCATGGTGATATCCTATCATGCATTTGGTCTCACTAGATGTTACTGGGGAAGAGAGGGGAGGAGATACAATGAGGTGCATATTTTGAGTGGCCGCCATGCTTCCTAATGTCTAGTCCCAGCAGGCTCTGCACAATTTGTGACCCATCAGGCTGAATGCAGCCACCAACTAAGTGGCTGTGGGGTACTAGGGCTTGATAACATCCTGATATTTTTGCCTTTCTGGAACTGCAAGAACAACAGAGTTGTGTCAGGCCACAACACATGGCTGGTGGGCGGCATTTGACTATGTCTCACATGTTGCACAGTCCTGTTCAGGAGGCTGAGTACTCATGTAATACCAAATGAAATGCTTGGATAGTTTATTTGAGGAAAATACACAGGTTAAAGGAGAATATGTATGTAAAATCACCAAGAATCCAATCAAAGTGAATTGGACATAAAATGAATGCCTACATTCTGGCCATTCTTTTAAAGGTACTTAGCAGACGTTATAGCCTTACATTTCTCTGATGGCAGTGAAACAGTAGATTAGAGAGAAACTGCTGTGTTTCAGTTATGCCATTTAGATTAATAATTTGAGCAAGCTGTAAAGTTGATAGCATTTTGTTACAGTTCACCATATTAGCAAACAAATTACAATGCCTTGGTTAACATTGGACTATTGTTAGGAGTGCTGCATTAGCAATAAAATGAAAAAAGGGCTTCTAATCTAAATAATGGTGCCACATACAACATTTTCATGTCAAACAGAAGACAAAATGCTGCAACAAAATGTTTGCTACAACCCTTTCTGCATCAGCAGTCTTTTATCTCCATAATGTAGAATGTTTAGATTGTATAATTCATTCCCTGTCCTCAGCTCTGGAGTAAGCTGTTTCACTGCCAGAAGTGGAAGAGAACATGCACCGCCATTATGTTACGCCTCTTCCTGCCACATCATGTCCCCTTTCCCTTTGACACTGCCGTGTTGGCTTCATGGAAAACCACATGAATAGTAAGAGGTGTCTGTGGGGCTCTTGCGAAAGCCCCACAGCCACTTCTTCCGGTCAAATGGCTCCCCAGCAAGCTGATGTGGTGGCGGCAGCAAAAGTAGCGGAGGGGTGCGATGAGAGAAACAGAGGGTGGGTGGCTGCTCCAGAGAGCCCCACCAGTTGCTCTCTTGCAATGGCAAATGCCATGGTTGAAAAGCAGCTGGTCAGGCTCTCCAGAGTACCCACTGGAGGTGGCGGGACAGTGGCAGTGGGCTCTCCTAGCGGGGACAGGAGGGGGGGAATGGTGCAATTCGCCACTCCTCCCACTCTACCACCTGATGCAGGTGCCTCACCCTGCTTCGTGTGAGGGTCAGCCCTGCCTGTACTGCCTTCAGAGTCATATACCTAAATTAAGACAGTTTCAGAAGTAAATATATTGCATATTGAACATAGTAATTTCTCAGTGCTATGGCCATGTTGTACCCACAAAGATACCGCAGCATCCTGTGGAAGGCAAGTAGGGCAAGTCTATCCTCCTGTATGGCCTATCAAGTACAGTCCTACTACAGGATAGATGTAGAGAACTATTTATGAAGCAGTAATTTAGGAACAGATAAGGGTGAACAGATAGCCATGTGGAGAGCCAACTGCTTTCAATTATTCCTGACCATACTTCATTCCAGTGAGGAATTTTTTACTATAATAGTCCTGATTTTTTTTTTTTAATGATTGGAAAAGTGAAGGCATAGTAAAATTATCATAATGGGGGTAGATGTTTCAGATGTTCAGCTCCCCACATGGCTGTGCACTCACCAAAATAAGTTACAAACTTGATAAATTCTTGTCTAAACCCACCCATAAGTGGGTTTATCACCCATAGGTGATAAAAATACATCTAAGCAAGCAGAGCATAACTAAGAATCTCTACCACTTTGTTTCACCAGTCCTCCAGATGTTTTTGGCCTACAACTCCCATCATGCCTCACCATTGGCTATGCTAACTAGGGCTGATGGATGTTGTAGGCTAAAACATCTGGAGAGCCACATGTTGTCAGCTCCTACTTTAAGATGACTGGGGATGTTCTCTTAATTATGCCATCTATTCATCAAGTCAGGATTAGAAGAAAAGGCAGAGGGGCATTTTTACTGACTGCCAGCCCCATAACTTTGGAACTACACTCGAGAATCACAAAAGCCTGAGCATTTTCTGGAAATAGTGTAAGAACCTACCCCAGCCTGATGATCTCCAGATGCTTTGGACTTCAATTCTCATCAGCCCCAGCCAATATGACCAATGGTCAGGAATGCTGGGAGTTGTAACCCAAAACATCTGGAGGGCACCAGGCTGGGGAAGATTGGCGTTAGACATTTTTATTCCAATTTACTTATGGTGCTAAATATATGGAGAACCAGAAGGATATGGCTCAATAATTAGCCACTTTTACTCATCCTGAGCCCTTTGGATGGATGGAGCAGGATACAATTTCAATTAATTATAATTGGGACACATCTCAATGGCTGAATTCGGACAACACGATAGTCAATGGTGGGGTAATAATCAACTTTACAGTTGTTCATCTAGGGGGTGCTCCCCACACAACATGGTAATAAATAATCAACTGTGGTGTGGATGAGGATCAGAGCTGAGTTGACTATGGCGGCATTCAGATGACACGATAGTCAATACAACTGACGATTGTTTCCCCCACACCAGTTGTTTATTGTGTCGTCCGAATTCAGCCAATATTTTGCACCCATAGATCTGCTGCACACAGCACATTTGCACCTGGCTATGGCTGGTAACAGCAGTGGTGATTCCTGCTACTTTGCCAATATGATGTCTCAGTTCATAATGCTTGTGCAACATCATAAGTCAGATTCCTCACTGATTGCACTAGTACAATAGATATCATGTCTTTTTCTGAGAGCTGCTTTGCCAGCACAACAGATTGTAGGATCAGGCTGCAGAAGACACTTTGGTATCAGTACATACAGTCATGTGTTATATTTTCCCCACAGCAAGCAAGCAAATACCAAAGTGCAGGTTAATACAGGCTGAAGTTGTTGTTAGCTCCTGGGGGAAAATACAAGTAGGAAGGCTGGTACAATTTTCTTCAGTTTTAAATTATATCTTGTCAAGTGATAAATAGAAAGGAAAATAAATAAATACATTTGTAAAATATACTGTCAGGACAGTACTTAATTTTTAAATTGAGAGATATCTGGAAGCCACATTCTTTGACCTGAAATCCCTAGTTTCAGCTATGTGTAGACTGGTCTAGATTACTCAATGGGGAAGCAAGGGGCACTATTTTATTTATTTTTATTTTATTTATTTTCAGAGATGTGCTCTGGTACTGAAAAGAGGTTATAGGACTGAGCCCTGATTAATCCTGGCAGGATTTACACTACTGCTTTAAAATGGTTTATAATAGTTTTGACAACTGTTGGGGCCCCATAACACATTCTATATACAGTTTTCAAACCATTTTCAAAGTGTTCTGTCCTGCTTTGTGTAGATTTGGCCCGATACAGGATTATACCATAAAAACAATTTTCTTGCACAAAATTGTGAGCAAAATTGCTGATTTACTTGCTAATGATTTACTGATTATTGTACCTATGCCTATGCCCGTTATAGTACAACTTTGTTTATAAGAAACAAATCCAGTATGTCATGGCAACTGTTGGAGTCTACTAAAGACTGTAAAGATACTGAGCAGGGTTGTTACATGATACAAAAAATGTCTGCTGTGTATCGCCACAGTGAACAGAATAATAACGTCTATCATAATGTGGTAACTGTAAGCATTCCCCAATGACGTGTTGCTTCATATTGTGTTGAAGTGACATTTAAATATGTATTTTTGTGACAACATGCAAGCTAACTATTTGAATAGAGTATTTGAATGTTTGATATGCTAATTGTTGTGGTTCCCTGAAAATATTTCCCTGAGGAAAAATCTAGCTTCTGGAAGAAGGACAATGTACCACACAGCATTTAATCTGCTACCCCATTTTGAGCAAATTCACAGAATATTTTCTACATTTTCCTTTCCTCTGTAGTTTTCCAGCACTTCAATTGATCATTAGGGGTGTGCATTCAACTTTGGGTGAGATGTGAATCTAGACAGTTTAGGACTTGGATCCACATCTCTGAGCCTATCTACACTACTGCTTTAAAACGGTTTATATAGGCTGACCATCTGAAAAGGAGGACAGGGCTCCTGTAACTTTAACAGTTGTAGAGAAAAGGGAATTTCAGCCAGTGTCATTTGTATGCAATTAGTTCCTGGTGAAATTCCCTCTTCATCACAACAGTTAAAGTTGCAGGGGCCCTGCCTTCTTTTGTATATGGTCACTCTAGTATAGTGCATGAACCTTTAACTGTTGTGATGAAGAGGGAATTTCACCAGGGACTAATTGCATACAAATGACACTGGCTGAAATCCCCTTTTCTCTACAACTGTTAAAGTTACAGGAGCCCTGACCTCCTTTTCAGATGGTCAGCCTAGGTTTATAACAGTTTTAAACCATTATTAACCAGTTTAAAACTGTTATAAACCGTTTTAAAGCAGTAGTGTAGATAGGCAGTGTAGATCCTTGTAGAGGGGACCTATGGTTCATACAGAGATCTGGAGCTGTTTGTTACTGCTCTGGCACACTAACATTACAGCTCCTGTTTGGGTTAAACTTCATGTTACGTGAGAGATCTGAGATTGGATCTCCTAATCTTTTTGTTTTTACATTAAAACAACTCTGTGTGTGTGTGTGTGTGTCAGAATTTAATTGAAACAGTAGTGCTGAGAGAGGAGTTTTCAACTCTCCTCTTGTCGTGCTGCTTCCTTAGAGAAGAAATATGTTCTGTATTTCCCCCATAGGGCTAACATCAACTTCAGGGGACAATTTAGCTCAGGAAAACAGCATGTGGGGGGACCTATAAAACTTTTTCAGCACACTGCTCTAATTAAATTCAGAGTCTTTCTACCTCAGTTGTTTTAATAGTTAAAAAACCCTCCCTCAGCACTACCATTCTGCTGAAACTCAAGTTCCTTGCAGCTGTGTTAAAGACAAAAACACTGGGAAATCCAATCACATATCTACCACATAACTTGTAGTTTGGTCCACTGTGCTCATCTCTGTCACCATCATTTTTATTTTTAAATGCATGATGTGGCATCCTTAAGGACTTGTGCATTAAAATAAAATACAATTGCCACAGAGCACTGAGCACTGATAGGGACAGTGGAAGGCAGTGGGAGAAGGGACAGCACGCAACATTAGTCTACACATGGTACTTCACCCTGTGCTGAGCACAGCTCTATTGACCATAGGCTGCAGTTTAGAGGAGAGAGTCTAAGTCCTATATAAAATCTTATAATCAGTAGTCTGCCTTGGGAGTTTTCTGAAGTTGCAAGCATCAGCCATTTTTGAAAATGTGATCGGAAGAAAAAGGCAAGTGAATTACTATGCAGAATCAATTGTTTCACTGACAAAATCTAGGTGCTCATTGCTTTGAAGAAGGAAACTTATATTTAGTGTAAACAGAATGTCAGTCATATATGCCAGAATGTCGAGCATCAAGTAAATTATTATCTGCTGTGTATCGCCACAGTGAACAGAATAATACAGTCTATCGTAATGTGGTAACTGTAAGCATTCCCCAACGACATGTTGCTTCATACTGTGTTGAAGTGACATTTAAATACGTATTTTTAGTGACAACATGGAAGCTAACTATTTGAATGGAGTATTTGAATGTTTGATATGCTAATTGTTGTGGTTCCCTGAAAATATTTCCCTGTGTTTCCTTACTGTGGCTTCCCCCCCCCCCACTTCTGCCCTATGATACTTCCTCTTTCTTCACACAGGGGAAGAAAGAGGAAGAAAACAATGACCACGTGGCCCGTACAGTGGGCATTTTTATCGCGACACTTTACCTGCACACAGCAGGAAATGGTGGCACATTTCTTTTTAAAACAAAAACGAAACAGATTTACAAGGTTCTATTTTGTGACAGAAAGAAGGCCAGAAGGAGCGGGAGATGCATGGAAGGCACCGTGGTTGTCAAAAGGACACCCAAACATCTGTAAGTGGGTAGTAATGAGCATGCAATAAACGCTCGGCTGATGATGCTCATCAACACAACTATCTTTGTATCAGTCTAGCGTCTCAATATTGAGGTGGGATGCTCAGTTGCATCTTCTTTGCTGTGCTGCTTTCTTCTCCACAGAAGTCAATGTACTACACATTGTTATTGGGCAAGGTTCAGATACATTTGAAGCTGCAGAAGCTTTTCTGCTCTGCCAGGGACTGGTGTGGATCCAAGCCATGTGGATAAAACAGAGCGAGGAGACTGATCCCCTCTACAAGAATTTGGTTTGAAGCCTGGTTCTCCGATTATGCGCATCTTCTCGGAAGCACTTTATGGTAAATGACTGTACGCGGGAGCACACAACTGGTGGCCTTACCAGTTGTTTGAAATGCGCTTTAGAAGTAGTTAATGCGGAGAATCGCTTGTTTACATAGTCAAGATGCGCTTTAACGGACCGCAGCAAAATAAGACTCGCTATTTAACGTGCATTCGATAATGCACATAATCGAATAGATAACGCTCTTCAACTCCCAATTTGCGCTCCGCTCATGTAGAGGTAATTTTTTTAATGAGACTTGAAAGAGCTTTAAACCTCTCGTGTAGAGGCAGCTCTGCTGCTATTTAGGCATGGACGAGAGGCAGTAGCTGAATCATTATATTGAGGCAGGGGAGAGTAGAGAGGAGGATCAATGGGAAAGGAGAATAGGAGCCATGAAGCAATATTTCTAGAATCAGCCTACAAATACAAAACAGAAACCACAAAATGGGAGAACAGAAGGGGAGCTGAAAAGTTTTTAGAATAAGGGAGAATAAAATCAAAATTAGATATGTTCATTAGTTCCGGCGGGTAGTTGCTGATGGGATAAAATAAAGCAGGTTTCAGAAAACAGAAATAAGCACAGGATTATTATAAGCCTTCTTGCAACTGAAGACAATAAACTGTTGTGATGTATTGTTGCATATAAAAGAAAATATAGTTTCCTAGAGAAATGTCAGATCTAAATAAAGAAACTGTCTGCCTCAGAGGAATGTGAAAATGCTGAGAGGCTGATGAGATCTGCCAGAATGTGGAACATCAGGTTGATTATGCCCATCCAAACAATGGATGATTAAATCTCATAGCAAAGAAATGACACACTGCTGTCTCTAGTTAGCTCATTTTCACACAGTCTAAAATATAATGTATTGGTGTAAAAATATTCTCATTGCTATAGTAATTGGCTTTGAGCAAGACTACACACACACAACTGCATGTTGCATTGTGGTTTAAAACAACAACATTCTACTGTAGTTTTATATGTGATTATGAAAAGGCTTGCAGCTGTGTGATAATTAGTCACAGGCAGGGAATGGGATGTGTAAGGCAAGGGCTGAGGTATAAGACAGATATTATTTGCAGACTCCTACTTCAAGGTTTATGAGCTTTTATTCTGAGCTGGATGTTTCTGAAAGAATAATCCCACAAGACTACTGGATAACAGAACACTTACACCCCAATCCCATTGTGACTTACTTCCCACTAAATAGGCTTAGCATCCAAAGACTTCTTAACTCAGGGGGACACTGGATAGAGCACTGGACAGAAGAATAACATTACAATTTTTGCTAGGTGTGCAACGGCTGTGGGTGTACATGAAGTTGCTTCCCAGCCGCACTTCCCTACTTCTGGTCTAGGAATAGTAGTAAAGACATTTCTCTGAGTTTCAGAGACCAAGTGTGCTAATCATCTAAAATTTGTACTCTAAATAAAGAAACATTGCACAGATACTGAAAGCTCTTGCCACTAAACTTTGTCTTTTGAGTATGTGCAAAAGAATCAAAATGGACAAAGAGCAGGAAATCCATGCCCAAACAATGCAATATGTTTGCCTTCTTTGAATGCTGACTCAAGTAAACTGTACTTGTTTACTTAAGTTGTGATTTTTCGTTTGTATATTCCAATAGCATAATTTAGCTGCATTAAAAGGTTTACCAATTCTGATAAAATTACAGCACATTTGATATTTATTCAACATTTTGAATAGAAAAATACCTCAAGATATACTGGAGGAAAGAAAAGCCTTTAGTGAGCAGCTAATGTGGTTTAGTAGACAGGGCATTAGATTAACCTGGGGTGCCTGGATTCAGTTCTAGAATGGGCTCAATAGAGGACAAAACTCTCTCCCTCTCCCTCTGTGTGTGTGTTTTTGTGTGACCCTGAGCAAGAAAATTCTCATAATTGGTACCTTTCTGAGACTATTATATGAAACCCTTTGATGATTGGGGAGGAAAGAGGGGGATTTCTTATTTAGTTATTGCATTTATATCCCCTTTTGTTTCCTCCAAGGAACCCAAGGTGGCATACATAATCCTCCTCTCCATTTTAGCCCCACAACAACCCTGCGAGGTAGGTTGTTTTGAGAGTCTGTAACTGGCCTAAAGTCACCCAGTGAGCTTCCATGACCAAGTGGGACCTAGAACCCAGATCTCCTGATTCCCAATCTAACAGTCTGACTACTACACCATACTTGCTCACTAATAAAGACACTGTTTCATAGGCTGACCATATGAAAAGGAGGACAGGGCTCATGTAACTTTAACAATTGTAGAGAAAAGGGAATTTCAACCAGTATCATTTGTATGCAATTCGTACCTAGTGAAATCCCCTCTTCGTTACAACAGTTAAAGCTGCAGGGGCCCTGTCTTCTTTTGTATATGATCACTCTATATAGTGCCTGCAACTTTAATTGTGATGAGGAGAGGATTTCACCAGGTACTAATTGCATACAAATGACGCCGGCTGAAATTCCCTTTTCTCTGCAACTCTTAAAGTTACATGAGCCCTGTCCTCCTTTTCATATGGTCAGCCTACTGTTTCATCCAATCAGGCAGGAAGGTCAGATTTCAGTTCCAGCAGAATGCAATAGAAGGAGATTTTCTTCAAAATTGTCTGCAATATATTTGTTATTTAATATTTGTTATTTCATTATTCTGCTCACATGGTGCCATACACAGTGGTAGCGTATAGAAGAAATACTGCTTATTTAGGTTAATACCAATATGAGAGGTCAGAATAGAACATTTCTGCTGTAATTCCTGATTTTGTTTTCTTCAAAAAAAAAAAGAATCCTGAACTCCTAAAGGCAGTATATACATCTGCTCCTATACACAGAAATGCATATTATAATCTCCCATAACAGTGTCTGGTTTTCCTTGCCTTTCATGGTTGTGATATCAAAGCTGTTACATAACTTCTGAAGATACTTAGGACTACTTTTCTCATTCTCAGAGGGAAACAGTGTGTGACTCATCCAGCTGCCATCAACTTTTTAAAAGATATAAATAAATTCAGAGGAAAGAAGAGCAGCCATAGCAGCAATTAAGAAAATCTCCATCTTAAAATAATAGATGAAAGAGCAGTTCAGGATAGAACTATGTTTTCCATTCCAATCCATTCTTTATCCGTCATAACATGCTGCCTAATGGTATGCATGCCTGTTTAGATAAGCCAACTAATCTATAATAATAATTATTATTTTAAAAAAGAAGTCCCACTGAGTTTAATGGCATTTACTTCCAGGTATGTCATAGGATTGCAGCCTTAAGAGTCCATTTCCTCCTATCCTATATTCCATTGTGGTCTCTTGGGGCTTAAGAAAGTGGTTTTAGTCAGTCAAGTTTACTGACCATTAATGAGCCAGATTTGTATGGAAAGGGACATAAACTGTCCTGACAAGTAAATTAGGATCACGCGCAAAAATTGTTGAACTGTCACAGCTTGAGGTGTTGCATTGACACTGTAACAATCCATGACGTAATCACTAGATTTAGAATAGCAGCATCATGCAAAGCCCTGACACAACACAGAGTTGGGTGGGAAGTGGACAGGGCTGCCTCCTCTGATGCACATACCAACACAGGTTCTCTATACACCTAATCTATTTATTTATATATTGTAGCAGTTCTAATGGAAATGAAACTGATGGGACACTATGACACTCTTCGCTACAACTTCCTCCCCTTCATTTTCAGAACATGCGTTCACTTCTTAGAGGAGATAAACAACTTTTATTTCTTCATGCTTTTAATTCCTGGATTGGTTTGAAATTAGAACCAAATGATCTGTAATTCATACACTGCATAAAGAATTGTATCTGATACAATTTTTGAGCCCCTTCAGACAGGGGGAAATCACGTTCCCTTACCGTTGGCTCTGAAGCTGCATCTCTTCTGCAACAAGCTGCAATTACACAGAGGAAGAGAGCAGGAAGAGAAGCAACCACCTGGCCCATTCAGTGGGAAAGCACCCTCTAGTGGGCGTTTTATAGCAAAACTTTTCCTGCACAGGGCAGGAAATAGTGACAAATGTCGCTATAGTTCACAAGAGTAGTGTTTTTGGAGGATTATTTTACAACAACAACAACAAATGGCAGGAGCGGGAGACCAGCAGGAGAAACACATCGTCATCAAAATGACCCGCAAAGATCCATGAGTAGCCAGTCACAAGCGTGCGATAAAACACTTGTCTGAAGAAGCTCACTGAGAGCCTATCTACACTACAGCTTTAAAACGGTTTATAACAGTGTTAAACTGGTTAATAACCATTATTAACTGGTTTAAAACTGTTATAAACCGTTTTAAAGCAGTAGTGTAGATAGGCTTGTTTTAAGTAAAGTATGAGTTACACTGTTGTGTTACTCACCTACCTATATGCTTGATGAGTAACCTGGCAGATATGATTTGCATTATTCTTAAATTTACAATGTAGCCATGTACAGTCTTCACCTCTCCTGGGGTGGGAAGTTGGGAAATATGTTTGTGAGTTTACAATGGATCTTGATGTGTTAGAATGTTGACAATCCCTTTCAAAGGTTAATTGACATCTCTATGGGTGCCTCTACAAGAGGCATTTAAAGCTCTTTCAAGGCGCATTAAAAAATTACCTCTACAAGAACGGAACGCAAATCGGGCGTAGAGGCGCGTTATCTCCCCGATTATGCGCATTATCGAATGCGCGTTAAATCGCGAGTTTTATTTTGCTCCATCCGTTAAAGCGCATTTGACTGTGAATAAGCGCTTATGCGCATTAACTACTTGTAAAGCGCATTTTGGACATCTGTTAATGCGCTTTGCCGCCTCTCGTGCAGAGGTATTAGGCGTAAATGCGCTTCTGCGATTATGCGCATAATCGCCTAACCAGGCGCAAAAGCGAATCCTTGTAGAGGGGACCTAAGTGGCAACTACATAGTCCAGACCTGCTTCCAAAATGTATTCAATAACCATAGTATCTTGATCTCAATAGTAGCTGCAGAGAGCATGGCACCTCCAAGATAATCAAAATACTTGAGGAAATGTTTTAAGAAATTTAGCAGTGCAGCACAACTTCCCTCACAGAAACAAGCAGGAAGCTGGAATATACACAAAGTTTGGTTTGCTTCTATTGTGTACTGATTCAAAAATGTTCTTTCCATTTTCATTATTGTGATCAGCGCTGACTCTGTCAGCAATTGGCTGAGAAACTGGCTAGTATTTATTTCCCTGCCCCAAAGTTAAGGGGCAGGGAAATAAACCTCAATCTATTGGGTGGGGGAAATTTTGGTTAGGATATTTCCTTGCCAATGGCTAGTGCATAGAAATATCCGTCTTGCCTTCGATTGCACTCAGATTAGTTAGCTGAGAGTGGTCATTATTCTTCAGCCCCAAATATGGGCAAAGAGAGAGCACCTTTTCCCTTTCATCAGGTTGTTCAGAGCCTGCCAATACCTGTATATTGCTACAGAAAGGATGGGAAGAAGGGGTCAGTTAAGGAAAGGGGAAAAATATAATGCAGGATTGCCTCCAGCGCTTTAAAATACAATGATGTCTATATCTGAGAGTTGCCCTATTGGATGGGGACTTACTTCTGAGTAAACTTGCATAGGATCGCGCTGCAAGCAAATAAATGCACATTAATAGCAGCCACTTTCGAAGTGATCTAAATGCCCCCTCTCTCTCCCATCCCTGAAGTTGCAATCCTAAAACACAGCATCTGGCAAATCCTCCGGGGTTTCATTCCAGGCAATCTGCAGTCTTCCGTGGTGGACACGTTGCGTGGCAATGCCTCGGCCAGGGAAGCCGGCATATCTATTTTTGAAAACAGGAAACCGGGCACGCATTGGCCTGCCTGATTGCAAATGCCCGAACGTGGGCGGCTATGCTATGACGTAGGAAAGCCACCGAGAGCGAAGCAATTAAGGAAAGGCAGGCAGGCAGGATGCTTTCCAGCCGCGCCTGCTCTTCCGATCCTCTCGCGCGCGGATGGATACAGATCTCCTGCGGCGACTGATGACTCACCACTCCTGTAAGCCACGGCGCAGGGAGTTTTCCTGGGCGGCTTTTGTCGCACCGGTTGGAGCAACAGGAGGCGAGAAGCCCCCCCCCCCCCTTAGCCCCTGGGCACTTTTTACTCAGACGTTGAGCCTCGCTGGTCCCAAAGGGACGTACTTCCCAGTGAAGTGGATATACTAGGAGGAATCTATCTCTACTAGCTCTATATCTCTGTTGAACTCCTTAGGAACTCCTTTGCCATGAGGAGGGAGAAAGGGGAGAGAGGGTGACACGCGTCACTCGGCGGTGGAGCGATGGGGGAGGAAGGTGTCAGGAGGAGGTTCTTTTGTAAGCGGACGCAGCCGCAGCCGCTCGCGAGTAATAGTTCCGGTTGAGGAAGTCGGATGCTTCTCCGCCTCTCTTTGCCTGACTTTCCCGGCAGCCGCTGGTTGGTTGCGTTGCCCTCACTGTTGGCGTGACGGGAGGAGGAGGAGGAGAAGGGATAGGACGCTCGGTCGCCGCCGCCGCCGCCTTTCCTTTTGGATTGCCGGCTTCGGCTGGAGTTCCTCCTTTGGGCCTTGAGGCTTCGCCCGCCCGACTCGCTTTCTCTTCTTTCTCCTCCTCCTCCTCCTCCGAGCGCTCGCCTCTTGCCATCCCCCCCACCCCTCTCTCACCCGCGTCTCTCTCCCCCCCCTTCTCCCTTCCTTCCTTGCCCTTCTTCCCTTCGCCATGTCCACCCGCTCGTGCCGGGAGAAGGCGCAGAAGCAGAACGAGCAGCACCAGGCCATTCTGGCCAAGCTCTTGCGGGAGGACGACAACAAGTACTGCGCTGACTGCGAGGCCAAGGGTACGTTACGGGCGGGGAGCGTGCAGGCCGGAGGAGGAAGAGGAGGAGGAGGAAGGGGGGGCCTTCCGTGGCTTTGTGGGTATGTAGTCCGTGGGCGGTGGCCTCCGGAAGGTGTCAGGTGAACAGAGGTGGTTGGTGTCACTGACAGAAATGGGAGGGCGTCTCTCGCTGTCTCTGTTGTATGAATGAATGGATGGATGGATGGATGACCCTGTCTTCGTTTTGGGTGTTGGTGAACGTAGGAATGGAAGAAGGGCGATGACAGCAGCTAACAGAAGAAGGTCGAACAGCTTTCAGGGCCTTGGCTGCATTTATACCATGTCATAGTGACAACCTCTGTGGTTACTGGCTGCCTTATCCATTTGAAGCCGCTGCTTCCTGAAAGTGGGTTTCTTTCTTCCGTGTGTGCTCTCTCTCTCTCTCTTTGTGCTCATACCATAGAAAGTTATTTTCAGTTTCCATGGTTGCTGGGAGGTAAAATTTTCAGAAGTGATTAAACATCTGTTCCCTTTATAAACCAGGCTTATTCTGAGCCAGGGTCTACCAGGGGGTAGGCCCAGAGCCTTCCCTATCCTCTTTTCCAATGGTAAAACTCATCCCTGAGTCAGGGATTATATAGGCCAGGGTACAAACAGCTACTTTAAGTGATCTTAAGGCTTTGGGCATACCTAGTAGGATTTTTGACATTCTTTCTTTTGAAAAACAGCCCTCATGCTGTATCACAAACTGCTTTGGAAGCTCTCCTCAGTTTTGAAAGAGGCTTGCTCTATGTCATTGGAGGCTGCTATTCAAGATACTCAAACCTAATGCCCTTAGCGGTATGTTTTTTGGGATTTGGGCTATTATTTGGAGTGATGTTTAGGAGAAAAGCTTGTATTATTTTGTGAACTCCCGATGAAGAGCCTGTGATTTATTTATTTATTTATTTTATTTCTAACCTGTCTCTCCATCCAGATCGAGACGGGGAACAACAATAAATATAAATATAAAAATCATAAAATAGATAAACCATTAAAACAGATAAAAACAAATACATTATTAAAAATATCTTAAAATTCATCTGGGTAGGCCTGCTGGAAGAGAGCAGTCTTCATGGCTCTCTTAAATTCCAGAAGACTGCTAATTTGTCGAATCTCCTCCGGCAGGCCATTCCACAGTTTGGGAGCGGCAGAAGAGAAGGTCCTCTGGGTAACACTCGTCAGCCTAGTTCTGGCTGACTGGAGTAAATTCTTCCCAGAGGACCTGAGTGTGTGGGGCGGATTATACGGGAGAAGGCGATCCCACAGGTAACCTGGACACAAACCATGTAGGGCTTTAAAGGTAATAACCAACACTTTATACTTCGCCTGGAAACTAATTGGCAGCCAGTGGAGTGATTTTAAGATTGGTGTTATGTGGTCACCCCTAGGTGTACCGGTGACCAACCTGGCTGCCATATTTTGAACTAATTGAAGTTTCCGGACTAGGCACAAAGGTAGTCCTATGTACAGTGCAATGCAGAAGTCGAGCCTCGAAGTTACCAGCGCGTGCACTACCGTCTTTAGGTCTTCCAACTCTAGGAAGGGGCACAGCTGGTGTATCAGCCGAAGCTGATAGTAGGCACTCCTGGCCGTCGCATCTATCTGGGCTGTCATTTGGAGCGACGGATCCAGGTGTACCTCCAAGCTGCGAATGCAGTGTTTTGGGGGGGGGGGTTGTAACCCCATCCAGAACTTGTTGACATACCTCCAAACCCAGGTTGTGGCCTTTGATAGCAAGCACCTCCATCTTGTCTGGATTCAGCTTCAGTTTGTTTTTCCTCATCCAGCCGATTACCACCTCCAAGCATTCATTTGGAAGAGACACATTATCCTTAGCTGACGATGTTGTTGAAGGCATAGAGAAATATATTTGGGTGTCATCAGCGTACTGATAGCACCGTGTCCCATGCCTCCAGATGCTCTCTCCCAGCAGTTTCATATAAATGTTAAACAGCATTGGGGCAAGGATGGCACCTCTATTCTATTGGATTATAAGGCACACACTCTAAACTGTTTACCATTCTAGCTGGAGTTCTGTGTACTTGCCATTGACACCTCTAACTAAGCCCCATTGAACTCAGTGGGCTTTACTTGTTTAGAATTGGTGTGCAGTGTTATTTTTTCATCCTTTTAATGTTGTAGTTGCACTCGTTTTGCATAAGCATAGCCAGCTCCATGCATATTAGAAGTAAGATGAAGGGCTTCTACATTACAGGTTGTAGCTCCTGTGTATCTTTTGCTTTAGAAATCAACACAAAGAAATCAAGCACTGTGTTTCTGCAAACAGGTGATTAAGAGTGCAGTCCTCTGCATGTTTAGATAGATAAAAACTGCAATTCCCAAGATGCACCAGTCATTCTTTCCTCTTGACTCAGTAGCACATCTTTGTATTTTTATTTATTCATTTATTTATTTATTCATTTAAAGAATTTATTTCAGGGTGGTATACATAAACATTTGAAACCAATGTTTCAAAACAATACAACAAAATTTAGAGAAATAAAACTTTACAACTGGCTATTTTTTTTTAAAAAAAAAGGTTTTAACCTGGCATTGAAAAGAATATGGTGTCAGCACCATGTACGCCTCCACAAGGGCATTCCAAAGTCAGGGCACCACCATAGAGAAGACCTTCTCTTTTGTACATGCATAATACACTTCTATAGATGGAATGCAGATAAAGACCTCCTTTGACTATCTTAGTGCCTGGGCAAGTTGATATGAAGGAGCTACATCTTCACATATTCGAGCCTTAAGTTGTTTAGGGCTTTAAAGTTAAGTATCAGCACCTTGATTTGGGCTCTGTAGTGAATAGACAGCTAATGTTGTTCCTTCTGACCTAATGTAACATGCTTCTTTCTAGATAAACCAGCCAAAATTCTAGCAGCTGAATTCTGTACTGCTTGAAGCTTCCGAATAATTTTAAAGAGCAGTTCTACATATAACATATACATTGATCCAAGCTAGAGGTTATGAGAACATGGAACTATATCTGCAGGCCGAGGCAACTAAAACTCATCCCACAAAACCAGACAAGATGGTGCTCTGGACATTGCTTATGGAACTGTATCAGCGATGGCATCTAAATCAGAGCAATTATGAACAACTTTACGTCAAAGTGCCCAGTAAGCTTGTCACAGTGTGGCTTTTTTTTTTGTGGAGCTGGGAAGAAGATGAGATGTAGCTGGTAGAGCAGTGTAAAAACATTTGACCTTGATGACACATGATTGTGGATTTCAGGAGTGATCAGTGGCAATGCAGAGTAATATCACAATATCCAAAATGTAAAACGTGCTGTAGAGCACTGGACAAAAAGGGAATTTGAGAGGGCATAGTAGAGAAGCTAATTGGTTTTATACTTTAATCCATCAAAAAATTTTTTAAAGCCATGACGGAAGGTGACAACTTTGGTCTTTTCAGTCAATGACCCACTAAATGAGAAGCTTTTAGCTCACATGTCAGAACACTCAATTAAATACTTTTGTCCAGGGTTTCCCTTACCAATTATCTTGCTCATTCTCCTGGTCTTCTTGCTATCTGGCATGGGGACTGGAGCATTATGCACTAATCCTTTTATTTTACTTAGATGGTTTATTTCAAAATGTGGTGCTCTGTTCCATAGCTCAGGTGTTAGTGTTCTGCATAGGGGTGTGCACGGACCCCCCGGATCGGATTGGGACCCGGATCGGGACCTCCAATTTTGTCCCGGACCGGTTCGGACAAAATCGGAGGCCCCCTGGACCGGATCGAGTCCGATCCCGACCCAAAAATCGTACATTTTTGGATCGGCCGCCATTTTTTTCCCCATAGACTTGCATTGCAATGCAAGTCTATGAGGAAAAAATGGCGGCGGGTGGGTAAGGGGGGGCCTAACTCCCTCCCCCCCCCGGGGCCGTCCGCTGTGGACGGCCCCGGCAGGTAAACCCCCTCCCCCGCGCTCCCTACCCCCCCTGGGGCCGCCTGCTTCCATCCGCTGGCGCCCGCGGGCGCCAGCGGATAGAAGCGGACGGCTCCGGGGGGGGGGTAAGCCCCCTTCCCCGCCACTTACCTTCTCGGCACGTCCGGCGCCGGCGGCTACTACCAGCGGGCTCCGCGGCCTACTCTCAAGTAGCGCGCCGGGTGATGACATCACCCGGCGCGCCACCCTGGAGCAGGCCGCGGAGCCTGCTGGTAGTAGTAGGCGCCGGCGCCGGACGGGAGCCGCCGGGCCGGGCAGGTAAGGGCCCCCCTCCCCCCTCCCCCCTCCCCCCTCCGCGCGCCCCTTCCTCCCCTCCACGCACCCCCTCCTTACCTTTCCGGCCCGGCGGCTCCCGTCCGGCGCCGGCGCCTACTACTTCCAGCAGGCTCCGCGGCCTGCTCTAGAGTAGCGCGCCGGGTGATGACATCACCCGGCGCGCAATCCTAGAGCAGGCCGCGGAGCCTGCTGGGAGTAGTAGGCGCCGGCGCCGGACGGGAGCCGCCGGGCCGGAAAGGTAAGGGCCCCCCTCCCCCCTCCGCGCGCCCCCTCCTCCCCTCCACGCACCCCCTCCTTACCTTTCCGGCCCGGCGGCTCCCGTCCGGCGCCGGCGCCTACTACTTCCAGCAGGCTCCGCGGCCTGCTCTAGAGTAGCGCGCCGGGTGATGACATCACCCGGCGCGCCATCCTAGAGCAGGCCGCGGAGCCTGCTGGGAATAGTAGGCGCCGGCGCCGGACGGGAGCCGCCGGGCCGGAAAGGTAAGGGCCCCCCTCCCCCCTCCGCGCGCCCCCTCCTCCCCTCCACGCACCCCCTCCTTACCTTTCCGGCCCGGCGGCTCCCGTCCGGCGCCGGCGCCTACTACTTCCAGCAGGCTCCGCGGCCTGCTCTAGAGTAGCGCGCCGGGTGATGACATCACCCGGCGCGCCATCCTAGAGCAGGCCGCGGAGCCTGCTGGGAATAGTAGGCGCCGGCGCCGGACGGGAGCCGCCGGGCCGGAAAGGTAAGGGCCCCCCTCCCCCCTCCGCGCGCCCCCTCCTCCCCTCCACGCACCCCCTCCTTACCTTCCCGGCCCGGTGGCTCCCGTCCGGCGCCTACTACTACCAGCAGGCTCCGCGGCCTGCTCTAGAGTAGCGCGCCGGGTGATGACATCACCCGGCGCGCCACCCTAGAGCAGGCCGCGGAGCCTGCTAGTAGTAGTAGGCGCCGGCGCCGGACGGGAGCCACCGGGCCGAGAAGGTAAGTGCCCCCCTCCTCCCCCCCCCCCCCCGCTGTCCACTTTCATCGGCGGGCGCCCGCTGGCGCCCGCCAATGGAAGCGGCGGTGGGCGCCAGTGGGCGCCCGCCGATCCGCCGATCCGCCGATCCGCCGAACCGGTTCGGAGCTTTTTCGGACCGGTTCGGATTGGATCGGCCGATCCAGCTGCGGGATCGGAAATCGGATAATTTATCCAATTTCCCACTGGACCGGACTCGGATCGTGGATCGGGTCCGATCCAGTGCACATCCCTAGTTCTGCAGTACTCTGTTTTGTTTCCCATGTTGTTTAGCATCTACGTGAAATTCTTGGATGAGGCTTTCCAGATTCCTGGAATGAGTTGCCATCAGAATGTTTATGGCACCCAGTTATACTTTCCCCCCATCAGATTCAGATGAAATAGTAGAGATATTGAATCAGTAGTGTCTGGGATTGATAATGGACTAGATGAGTACCAATAAACTGAAGCATGATCTAGACAAGGTGGTTTGGGAGTTGTTGAACCCTTTCTGATGGAATTATACTCCATCTCCAGATATTTAGGGTATCAATTCCCAACATTTTCAGCCATTGACCATGCTAGCAGGGACGTTTGCGAGTTGAAGTTCCAAAATCTGGAGATCTACTTCCTTAAAGGATCAGGTTTGCAACTTGAGGGAGGCTTTTGCCAGCTGTGATCCGTTTTAGAGAGTATCTGGGGACTGTTATCCATGTTCCATCTAAGCTATACAACTGCAATGTATTGAAAGTGGGGCTGTCTTTGAAGACACTGGAAACTGCAACTAGTCCAAAATATAATTTTTAGATTGTTGATGAAACTGCAGAATGAACATATAATGCCAGTTCTTAACTTGGGTGATGGCTGATCCATTTCAGAGTGCAATTCAAATGTATTGGTGGTTACCTAGTTTTCAAGCCATATAGAGCTTAAAGTTGTTGGAAGGAACTATCTGCTCCACATGAATCTGACGAAAAGGTAAAGAAATTAACAGAGGCCCTTCTCTGGGTACAATTTTGGCTTCCTGCTTATGGAATTTCTATCCATGGATATTAGCCTTGTGCTGACTCTCCTGTCTTTCCAGTAACATGTGAAGATCTCTTTATTTATCTTGGCTTTTTAATTGCATTGTTAGATTAGGTTTTCTCCTGCTGAGTTGCTCTGGTGCTCTGCTTTTTTAATTGTATTTTGATTATTTTTATACTTTGTTTTAAATAGCAGTAATTAATTGGTGACTTGTATGGTAGCACACCTTCCTTACTTGTAACATTTCCCCCCTAAAGATACTCTAGAAATAACAATATCAGACTTGAATAGATAAAGTAGTAATTAGCAGGGTAGGGTGCTACAGACTCTTAACTATAAACCAGCCCACACTTCCTTGACTGGATTAAGTCATTATTTAAAAGTCACGGAAACAGGCTTTGTGATTATATGCAATGTTTGTCCTGAAATTCCTTGATGATTCTTTGTGTTTTCCTTGCTACCTACATTGGACGAAGGGTGAGAAGTGAGTCATATCAGTGGGCTGTTGTGTGGTTTGCATCATTCTGAATTGCTTGTGCTAAGCGTTAAAACACTGAGAATAATAATAATATTTATTTATAACCCGCCTCTCCCTCCGGATCGAGGCGGGGAACAACAATAAAAACCACAAAAGAGATGAGATATTAAAAACAAATAAAAACCAATATGTCGTTAAAAACATGTTAAAATTCAGCTGGATAGGCCTGTCGGAAGAGAGCAGTCTTCATGGCTCTCTTAAATTCATGAAGACTGTTAATTTGTCTAATCTCCTCTGGCAGGCCATTCCACAGTCTGGGAGAGGTAGAAGAGAAGGTCCTCTGGGTAACACTCGTCAGCCTAGTTCTGGCTGATTTGAGTAAGTTCTTCCCAGAGGACCTGAGTGTGTGGGGCGGATTATACGGGAGAAGGCGATCCCGCAGGTAACCTGGACCCAAACCATGTAGGGCTTTAAAGGTAATAACCAACACTTTATACTTTGCCCGGAAACTGATTGGCAGCCGGTGAAGTGATTTTAAAACTGGTGTAATGTCTGGACTAGGCACAGAGGTAACCCTGCGTACAGCACATTGCAGAAGTCAAGCCTCGAAGTTACCAACTTGTGTACTACCATCTTTAGGTCTTCCAACTCTAGGAAGGGGCGTAGCTGGCGTATCGGCTGAAGCTGATAGTAGGCACTCTTGGCCGTCGTGTCTATCTGGGCTGTCATTTGGAGCAACGGATCCAGGAGTATCCCCAAGCTGCGAACACAGTCTTTCAGGGGGAGTGTAACCCCATCCAGAACTGGTTGACATACCTCCAAACCCAGGTTGTGGCCCTTGACAGCAAACACCTCCGTCTTGTCTGGGAATCCTGATTTCAAAAGTCATTGTGTAATTTAGAGTGCAATCCTATACCTGTTTTTTCAGAAGTAAGTACCATTGAGTTCAATGGGACTTAATCTCTGGAAAGTAGGTATATGATTATGCTGTTAATAGACATGAGCCTAGAAGCAGCGAATGTTACAGTGGCTCAATTTGGATGACACAATAGTCAATGGTGGGGTAATACTAAACTTTACAGTTGTTCAACTAGGGGGTACTCCCCACACAACATGGTAATAAATAATCAACTGTGGTGTGGATTAGGATCAGCGCTGAGTTGACTGTGGCAGCATTCGGATGACACAATAGTCAAAACAACTGACGATTGTTTCCCCCACACCAGTTGTTTATTGTGTCGTCCGAATTGAGCCAGTGACTCACTTAGTAGAACAGCTGAACATTACTTGGTTTTTTGAACTCAGTATGTTTACTCGTTGTACATCTTCAAATGTTTTGAAGGTCTGCAGATAGGAAATCAGGTTCTTTGATGAGAACACTGTTCTGGAATGGTGGAAAAATCAAACTTTTTCAGACTTGGGATTTATTTTTAACCCCACCTTCAAACATGAAAACTACATTTAATGTTGTTTTCCATCTTTCTTTATCTCCTCTCTCATCCCACTCCATCTAAGGGATACAAACTTTCTGAACATTTTGATGTCATTGAAAAAAACCCTGTGTGTGTGTGTGTGTGTGTGTATGTGTGTTGGTGTGGGGAATGGAAATTTTGAGAAAACCAGAAATATATGAGGTATTTTGTAATCAACCCAGAATTTATTTTACTGCTTTAATAACATAAAATGAATAATTTATAACTTAATATATAAAATTTAACTTCTTGGCATTTTAATGAAATTTTATGTAAATATTTTTAGGCCACTTTTTAGTCCTCCAAAGGTAATTTCCATAAATAATCTAAGTAAACATACATAGGACTCCTAAATAGACTGTAAGACCCACTCTGTTTAGTGGCATTTACTACCAGGTAAGTGCACATGGGATTCTAGCTTCAAAAGTATAAATGCTGTACAGTGCAATCCTGTGCATACCCGATCAGAAATAAATCAAACTGAGTTCAGTGGGACTTACTCCCAGGTAAGCATATATCAAATTACAGCTTTAGTTTGGTACAATTAAGATTGCAAATATACCCTGTACTAGAGAGAGTTGCAAACCACTGAACTCTATTCTTCCTAAGCACACAACTTAGAAAATCAGCATTCAAAATCGTGAGTACAGGAGGCTCTCTCCTTAAGAAACTCTCCATCCACATGTAGAGGGCTATGTGAATGATGATGGAGAGGGTGGGGCTAGTTCCCTCTCACTCTTTACACATTTATTTTACTCAGTTTTAGAATACTTACGTTTGTATTAAATCATCTTGAGCATGACTTCTTGTATAAGGCTACTACTGAATTTTCAAGGAATGTATGGGCTTTTAAATCTCTGAATCAAATGTTGCCATCTGGACCAAATGTTGACCTTTGTCTCCAATATATATCTAATGCATTCGTTGGGGGCGTGTAATTTGTAGTTAAATAGTTGGATACTTTAACCTTTCAAGAAGGAATAGTAAGTTTGTGCAATACCCTACCTTAGTTTGCAAGTGTTATAAACATGTCTGTAGCCTTGGTAATTCAGATCCATGTGCCCCCAAATCAGTCAGTGTGGGGACTGGGATCCTTCACAGCTGACTGGCACAAACATGTTAGAAATGGCAGCATTGTGATCGTTCAATACAGAGTGGGCATTGAATTACATTCTAGACACAGTGGCTGCATTCGGACAACACATTAGTCAATGGTGGGTTGAGTAGCCAACTCACAGTTGGTTATTTTGTGGGTACTCCCCACACAACATATTTCAACACAACTGTGGGTGGTTGGGGCTGGCATTGAGTGGACTAATAGTCAACCTGGCATTTGACTGATACGGCCCTGCCCCACTCCCACCTTCCCTCCTCCCTCAGTCCTCCCAGTTCTATCCCAGCAGCCTCTGCAAGTTGGACCAGTTGTAGCAGAGTGGCAGCTGCCGCTTTGGTCGCTCTTGCCGCCTGCCTCTATGGACTTGTGTTTTAACCCACTCACCATACGCCATTAACACACTCACCCATCCACACAACACTTTAAACAACTGGCTTCAATCTAAACAACTTGCAAGCCAGTTGTTTCTCTCAGTTGCTTATTTGGGCGGAATAGCATACTGTCAGTAGTTTGTGAGCGGTGTGTTACCCTCCACACAACACAATAAGCAACACAACTGACAATTGTTTCCCCCTACCCTCAGTTGCTTAATGTGTTGTCCGAATGGAGCCAGTGAGTATAGTAGAAGCAAATGGAACATCCTTCCAGTGTGTGCATGCATGCACATTTGTGTGCCCATGTTAATCAGATTTTTCTCTCCACTAAGTGGAGGAAAGAAATTGTTAATTGAACAAGAAGTTAGAAGGGTATGGTTATTCAAATTTTCTACAGTATTTTTCTTGAATAGGTGAAACTCTGGATTGAAATAATTTTCACCAACTGATGAAGAAAAAACTCATACAGCATTCTGCACAGATGAGAATACAGCTATTTGTATCTAATTTCAGCTAGCATGAAAATAAATGTCTCGAATTTTGGATACATCTATTTAACACTTAGAGATTTGGTCTGTTCATCATATCTATTCCTGTGTTAGAAAATTGTACCATGGAACCAATTGTACCGTGCAATTCTAATGTGGTTGCTCATGTTCTAAAATGCAATAAGTATCTTAACTAGAAATTATTTAGGCTGCAATCTTATACACACTTACCTGGGAAAAACTCCCATTGAACTCAGTTGGACTTACTTCTGAGAAGACATGCCTAGGATTCCTGAGTCCCTGATTCTCAAGGGGCAACCCGTGAAGTAGACACTGATACTTCTATTGGGCTTTTGATGCAGTGTTCTAGCAATTACTTTACAGATAAAATTGATGTCTCCATTTTTGGAGACCTGGGACTCTATGTGAAATTTCTTGTACACCCTAGACAAATAGATACACACTTGGAAGTTAGCCACATTGAAAGTTACTCCAGACAGAAAAATACCATAGGCAAACATCACTTTATTTTTTAACAGTTATTGGAAGGATAAAGTAGTAATGGGTGAGCATATGGAAGAAAGGCAAGTAGAAAGTATAGTTTATGTATATGTGTACTTGATTTAAACAGTTCAGGTGTGACAAGGATTATTACCTGAGAGGTGCATTAGCTCTAGTATGCAGCTAATGTGTGTACACAGGAGATATCCAGTTAATTGACTGATCAGATGGTTAAAAAAAGGATCTGGTTATATTTACAAGGGGTGAAGGAGTTACTGTCTTCAATTTTCATTTTGAAGTAAAATAAACTTGTAATCTCCCAGAGCCTTTGAAAATGTACTGGGGGAAATTACTATAGAAATAAATTGATTCAAGTGTGATGTCTCACCAGAATTTCACATGTCTTGATCTTCAGAGGCCTCTAGTAAAATGATGGAAATATTTGGGTCATGTGCAATGAATCATGCCTAATGTGCCATTGGGTAGCATGAGAAACCCACAAAACTCAGAAGGAAAATGTTCTGAAACTACCATTAAAGGATGTATGAGAGTTGATACGTGGGAAAGACTAGTGATAGTATTGTGTATATTCTAATTTTAATCTATTTTACACTGTAAACTCCTTGAGACAGGGACTTCCATATTTTTTTAATTTTGAGGGCCTCACTTTAATTTATGTGGAGCATGTGAGGGAGTAGAAAGGTGTGCTATAACTGCTGTAATATTTTCTTAAAAATTGTGAATATATGATACATGTTCCGGGCCCATGTCTGGAAAGATCTGAAAGGTCTTCTAGTTGTTGATGGGGATACCTAGTGTTATAACACTGGCCCACCATACTGCATTGGTGTAGATTTTGGGGATTGTTATTATTATTGTTGTTAATTACATTTATATACTGCTCCATGGCCGAAGCTGTCTGGGCGGTTTACAAAAATTAAAGGATTGAACATTAAAAGTCAATATACAAAAAATTAAAACCATAAACCATAAAAACATTTTTTTTAACAATTCAGTTAAAAACCTCAACTTAAGCTGTTAAAAATGCCTGGGAGAAAAGAAAACTTTTGACTGGTGCTGAACAACTGTGTTGGCGCCAGGAGGGCCTCATTGGGGAGGTTGTATGAGTGGCTTGATTTAAATTGGCAAGAAAAAGCCAATTTAAATCAAGCCCCCTATTGATATCACTTCATATATTTCCTGAACAATGGTGCAACTCCAAAATCTGTAAATCAGGTGTTGTGTAATTTTCATATGTGAGGAATGATCAAATTGGTTCTTCACTTATATAGAAATCCTCCTTTAACTCAGTGTATCTGATATAGAACATTGATTCAGTTTAGAGACTCAATGTAGGGCCAACATGCTTATATTCAGGTTACTTAATATTAACCAAGATTTTTCAGAGGAACATAGTATTTACTATTAAATAAATTTTAAAAATCAATTTAAATCAAGTAATGTATTCTTAAAAAAGAATTCATTTTTATCCACCCTGGTTGATTTCATCATTCTGAATGTTAATAGTTTTGATCCATCCTACATCGTAATTTGCATTTTCAAAATAGAGAGTCCAATCTTAACTACTGTGCTAGGAATTTCCCATCAAAGTTTTTGCAATTGTAACAAGCCTTGAATAAGGAAAGCTGCTTAATTTATTACAGCCAACTCTAGTTCTGTCTAACAGCTTTTAAATCTGAAACCTAGATAAACTTGGATGAAAAAATGTACTTTTTGCTATGTACATTTTTGTCTTAAGAGTGTTATACAACTGCATGCTCTTTTAACTCCCCTTGAAATCCAGTAGGAACTTGGGATACTTAAGTTGTACACTGGTTTGCAGTTACTGTTTTTTTGTATTTGGTGAACAGTACTGATGGCTTTTTAAATTTCTGCAAAGATGAAGCTCAGTTCTATGTGAAGATTCTATGATGCAATTGTTAAAATATACAATTCAGCCTTGTAGCATTTTGTCGAATTTTAAAGTAATAAAACTTTATTAAGGCAAAATAAAGGTAGCATCACTCTTAAATTAAATGCCTCAAAGCTGGAAAATTCAGAATTCAGGTATTTTTGCATTTTATAGCCAGAGATATCTAGTTAAGTATGCGAATTTTGTAGTGTGAAAAATATTTTTTATTACCCATTCCATTTTAACTAGTATGCACAGTAATCTGATAAGTTAATGGAGGCTGATGTTGTTTAAATTGAAATATATTCTTCTTCTAATGCATAACAGGTAGATTGTATATATTGGATGGAATCCAGGGAACTTTTGCTTGTGCAAGGGGAAGTTTCTGATTTCCACCAATTCCTAACTTTAGCTCCGCTTTCCCCAACGTAATGCCTTCCAGAAGTGTTGAACTGCAACTCACATCATTCCCAAGCTGTATGGACAATGGCTGTAACCACAATCCACTGACTCTCAGGAGTGGCCTTTTGGGTGTGCCGTGCAAGGATTTACAATGGGAGATGGAAAATATTCTTTGTGGGAAAGGAATTCCTTTTTTAGTTCTCTTGATCCTGTCCAATGTGACTGCATAAATTAATTTTATTTGAAAGTCATTATTTAACAACAACAAAACAGTTCAAAGGGAAATTCAAATGTAATTGCTGAACTAAAATTTATCAGCAAATTTGATTCTATATATTTAGTGATTGAGAACAGAGATTTTTTCCCCGTTACAGATATTAATTTTAGCATAGTAAAGCCAGCAGACTGTGTTGCCAATTACTGTTCCTGTGAAATATTATTGTACTTACCTTGAATACATTTCAACTTTGTGTAGAAAGGTCACAAATGGTACACACTACATTTCATAGTATTTTTGCCCCACTTCTTACTTGATCCTTTCTATTCCTGATTCAGTTCTCTGAGTTGCTTCTGCTTATGTAGACAAAATTGCAAGACCATGCACAACAGGGAGATATCAGCAAACATAGAGTAATTCTGAGGTGTACAAAAAATATTTTGGAAAAACAAAATCACTGAATGCGAACTGAAGGGGAAGAAACTCTGAAAACTGTATGGTAGGGGAAAATGAAATAAAGTGACTGGAACAGGAGGATGAAGATGAAGACACATAGATATAAAAATTGTAAATAGAATCCTAAAATTGTCTGAATAGGTCATTTCCTGGTTCATGCTAAGAAACTGTTTTTAATTGTCCTCAGAGATGGAAGTGAGTGCTGCCCAAAGAAATCAGTGGAGAAATCCAATTTGTTTACGTAGCTGGGATTGGTGGGGGAGGCAGGAGAAGCATTGAATCAGAAGGAGGCAACCTTTTGGGGCTATCGGCATATTTGGCAGATTGAGAAACTGTTCTGGGCACCACAACAGATTTGCTGCTAGAGAAGGCATAGCAAAGGACAAGTAACCTGGCTAAAACACAGTATAAGACAGAGGTGGAGTCTGAGCCCCAACATACTAAATAACTTATTTGAACCTATATTTTAAGTACCAATAAAAACCTATTCCACAGTGTTCCCAGCTGCTGGTAAGAAAATAGGGTTGCTTGCATGATTCACTGTGGCTTGTCATGACTTATTTAAGCCGCAATGAGCCATGGCATCCATGGTCAGCGTCCTGAATGTTCTAGCCCAGCTGTGGGTTGTTGTGTTGTGTTGTTTGACGGGTTATGTGATGTTTAAGCAATGCCTTTAATCCCTCTTCCAGTGAGCCCATCCCTTGATCTCAGCAGGCATGCAGGGGAGAGGGAGAGAGAGCTTGTGTGGATGCATTTATTTTTTAATTTTATTATGGCATTTTTATCCCACTCCTTAGGCAAAAAACTAAAAAAGACACAAAAGGAAAGGGTTTGGGAGGGAGGAGCGTGATGAAAAGCAAATTTAGGTGCCAAATTCTTAGTTGCAGAGTTCAGCAGGTTATGGATGTAGTGGAAGGGCTGCTGCTTCCTCTCCCTCTAGTGTTGCCCTTGGGACCAAAAAGGTTGCCCATCCCCAAAAGGTTGCCCTACAGGGACAGCATTCCACAATTGAGACACCACCAAAGAGAAGGCTCTCTCCAGTTGCCAATTTACATATTTCTGCTAATAATGGTTTTGGAGAAGAGCTTCCCTTGAAGTTCTCAAGGCACAGGCAGGCTGAGAGAGACACACAACTTCAGTTATTAGAGTCTCAGGCTGTTCAGGATTTTCAAGGTTAGCACCAGCATCTTGAATTGAGCTATGAAACAAATCAGCGGACAGTGTAGCTTCTTCAGAATCTGTGTAATATGATTCTACCTGGCAGGAATTCTGGCAACTGAATTCTCTACTAGTTGGCACTTCAGGTCATCTTCAAGGGCAGCCCCACATATAACATGTGGGGCTGCCCTTGGGAGGTTACCAGAATTGGGAGGTTACCAGAATGTGGATCACCTTGGCATACACAAAAGCTGCAGAACTGGTCCAGCAAGATACCCATGGTCAGTGATATCAAAAGTCGGTGAGAGGTCAAAGAGAACCAGCAGGGTTGCAGTGCCATATCTCTCTTTTGTCAGAGGTCATCCATCAGGGTGGCCAATTCCATTTCAGTATCAAACCTCGATAATCTAGATAATCTGTTTCCAAATTTGTTTGGTGTTCAACCACTGCCATCTTCTCAAATTACTTGTCCCAAAAGTATATGTTAGCAACTGGGTGATAGTTGTTAAAATCTCTTTGTCACAGCAGGCCTTCAAGGGCTCCACTACATTCCCGCCAGGGTTAATTTTTAATAACACATTCACCATCTGGAAAAGCTCTGCTGGAGGGTTACTTGAGGATGTAATGGGAATGAGGACTGCTGTGCCACCAACACTGCCATAAAGTAACATGATAATATACTCTTGTGTTGATCTGGTCTCTAACATTTCATCTCATTATTCCATAATGAGACCTGGGCTTCAACAGGAATGCTAGCCATGTCAACTGGAAACTCCATAAAAGCATTCAGGAGGGCTCAGGGTTGTATGAGTTTCTGGGGCAGACCACTTTAATTGCTCTACTGCTACAGAAGTGAACAACAGTTGATAATCTAAACTTCACCAGGAAGTCATGTGACCATGACGATAGGATCACAGGGGAAAAACCCTTCAAACTCTATACCTCCAACTTCCCATTCTGTTGAAAATGCCACTTTGATAGTGTGGCATAGGGATGTCGGAAGCTATCTTCTATTGAGCCAGGCAATTGATCCATCAAGCTCAGTATGGTTGACATTCACTGGCAACAGCTCTCTAGAATTTCAGGCAGTTTTTTTCTAGTTCTACCTGAAGATGCTAGGGAACCTTCTACATGCAAAACATGTGCTTTATCACTGAGACATACCCCTCCCCAGCTGTGGAATCTATTGAGCTGATGATACATTGAGACAACCTTATGATTGCCAGGGTGGTCCTGAAGTCCCAAGCTGATCCTCCTAACATAATGCTGAAATTGCCCAGGGCAATCATCATGAGGTTTTATAACACCTTACTTGAGATCACCTCAACCAGTTCTGGCATAGAGACTGATAGATAAGTGAGTTGGTGGTACCAGCAAAATCCCTGGCTCAAACCTTGCATCTGTGTGGACTGCTCTTCTGTTGAGACAGATGTATTCCTTTTAAATTACAACACCTTCCTGATGCTCCAGCCTACATTAGTGCTGTAATATGTACCCAGGTGGACAAAACTGGGATAGGTCAGTTTCTTCCAGCTAGTTCAGATCTGGTTCTGATGGTTTTCAACAAACTGAGATGTTGGCAGATGCAGGTTGGGCTGAAGCTGAGTAGCTTATCACAACCTTGCAGTTTGTCGTACGCTTTTAGCTCAATACTGCAGGTTGAGCTGAGAGAGTAGTATATACCAGTCATCACTGTTCTACCTGTATTGTTGTTTGGAGAACTTTGCTGACAGGAGCTTATAGCAGCCCAGCAATTTCATCTGTTATCAGAGTTGCAGCTGAAGCTGATTTGGATTCCCAGTCAAAAATTCTCAGTACTTCTCAGGTTGCAGCAAAGGTCAATCTACTTAAATTGCCTTTACATACCTCCTCCTAGGCCAAATCAAGCATTCAATTGCATGCAGAAACCTCATGCTCCGTTGACCTGCATGCCTGTGGGTTGCATTTTAAGTTCAAAAACAAACAAATAAAATATTGAAAGTACATATAAAGACCCATAAAATAGCAAGTTAGAGCAGGGATTCCTGTCTTTGATGCTAACTTTTGTGATTGTTTTCCCAACCCTCTCAGCCAGATGCTCAGATAGCACATGAATACAGAGATAACCGTAATGTTTTGTCTTGGGACCCAGTTGTTTTTATACTGCCAACACAGGATAGCACATCATACATCTGATCAAGTGGTATCTGCTCCATGAAAGTTTATGTTTCAATAAATCTGTTGTTTAAGGTGCCACAAGACTCTTCTATTGTTCACTTTATCCAGAATTAAGAGAGAAATAGTGCAACTAAATAGGCCTTGTCAAAGCTACCTGTGACTGACAGTAACTTGCTACTTATAAGCAGACATGGGCTGAATTCGGATGACACATTAAGCAACTGGAGGGGGGGAACCCCACCATTGACTATTGTGTTGTCCGAATTCAGCCATGGAGTTAATAGGGTCAGCATGTTAATGACAGTTTAGAGCTATGGCGTTGCAGGAAAAGGCAGTTATTATGTTTTATGGAGGCGTGGAAGTAAAAACAAGTCATTTTATATTCTGGAATAAAGGGCAATCGTTAATATATAGGTCATTGGCCTTGTCTGTTTACTAACTGCATTTCCTGGCACTCTAGTTCTGACACTGTTACAGTTGTAAATCTGAACACAAGCCTGTGTTTCCTGCTGTTTGCTCTATCTGGGTTTGTGGTGTTATATCAGGGACTGCTGTGAAACTTGGGTATGCTTCTTGGGTCCCTTGAAATGTTACAGTAAAATGTAACATTTTTAATATTGTATTTCAGTTGGCTTTTTGTATTCTTGCCTTTTTTATGTGAGGCGCTTTGGGGGACTTTTTAGGGCTAAAAAAAGGCATGTACATAATTTAATATATGTTGAAACTAGATAGAAAAGGGAGGATCTGTGTATATGAGGGAGGAGTGGAAGCAAGATACTGTAGCCCACTCCTTATCTCTAAATCCTGGCTTCAGGTATAGATATGAACCAAGTCATTGTGCTACAGTACAGGAACTAGCTTTATAAGCCCTATTTGCTTGTGAACTGAGGAACTGGCTGAAGGCCTCAGCTGTAGTTTTAAAGAGCTGAGAGAACGAGTATACTCATATACAAGATGAAATGCACACTGAGTTTTTTTCATGCACAAACTCACTGTGTTGAAATACAAAACGTTATTTTTTAAAAAACCTGAACTTTTAAAACATGTTTTTGGTGGTTTGGCAGTGCTAGAGCTGTTATGCCGAAAGCAAGTCTAAACCTAGATATTTGCATGAACCTGGGATCATGATCTTTGGAAGTACACCAATGTCAATGCGTAAAGGAGGTTCTACTTTTGGGGAAACTTGCAGTTTAGAAGGTACGATTTCATACTGCTCTTTTGCAGTAAACAAAGCCCATGTATACTGATGCAGAAATCAATTTGGCAATGTCTTATAGAAAAAAAGCCACTAAAACGGTTATTCTTTCACATTAAAGAAATGGATGTTGTTGCCTAAAACTAGTTCATTGTTTTTGTGCTAGTAGCAGTTTGAAAGTTCAGTATTGAGCTATTTTCATAGTAGCAAAACTTATACAGAATTCGGTGAGGTACTCCCAAAAAAGGGGCTGATCAGTCTCCCTTTAATAAACTGGATGTTCAATTTGTGGACTTGCTAGCTGCCAAAATGGGAGTAGAGATGTGGCTGGCTTTTGGAGAGGTTTTTTTCCCCCAGTTGGGAGGAATGAAGTACTCCCACAACTGAACTGGACAAAGGGCTGTGTATGTTCATTGATGCAAAGTGTAGTCACTAGTGTGCTGATAAAAGCAAGACAGGAAAAGCATATATTTTATCAATGATATTGGTTATTGAATTGTTTCCAGACTCAGTTTAGTGTTGATATTAATCTGGCCTTAGGCTGTTTAGGTTTTTTTTAAAGGTTATTTGAGACCACCTCTGCTCATATGGACCTGCCCAAATCTTAGCTTTGGATAAGCATCCAAGACCATGCTCTCTAGCCGGCCTTTAGCAAATCTTCTATTGCAGGTACAAAGGACAGGGTCTTCTTGATGGTGGGACTGCAACTGTAGATTTCTTTCCCAAGAGAGATCTGACAAACTCCTTTTCTTTCCAGTTTTAGACAGTTGCTGATACACTTTTTATTCTAGCAGACATTTCATTATTGTTTTAATTAGATAATGAGTTTTCTACTGGTTTTAATGTTGCTTTATTTTTATTTGATTTTTGTTGTAGTATATTAATCCTTTAGGTTAGCTACTTTGATCATTTTTCTTAGAAGTGGGATATAAATAAAAATATTCACACCATTGCTTTTGATGGGATGTTTACAACAATCTAAGCTGGTAGATCTTATCCAAATAAATCATACATGTATGTGCTGGCTCTGCATGTGGAGGTCTGAGGGGTGAAGAGGAAGGGTTAAAGGAGAAACATTTCTTTGCCCTGCCCCTTTTTGGGGGGTGAGATTTAACAACAAGAAAGTAGGGATAAAATAGACAGGCGCTTAATATGGTGGGTTATATAGTGTGCTCATTTAAGCATCAGGTGTATTATGCCCTCCTCTGGCAAGATGGGGGCAAGATTTGGGGAAACAAATTAGAAACCACATAACCATTTATCTTAGTTGAATCATTTAAAATTAAAAGTAGACATGTCTGCTTTAATACTATAAGATGCTAGATTTGTTTTGCAAGTGATAAGAGAGCCATGGCGTAAAATCCAGAAACGATCAGTTTCTGCAGACTGTACCACATGGTTTAGTTCTTTTGATTGGTGGTTCAGACAAGGATTTCTCAGAGTTGTAATGTCTTGGTATAAATCCTTGTACTTGACTTACAACTTGTAAATGTGTCTAATTTTATACAGCATTAAACCTAGATACCTTAATAAGGAGGTATGAATTGCAAGGCCACCAGTAATTCTTTTAAATGCCCTCTGGAGTAATCACCTTTGATCTCATTCAGACCAGGCTGATATAGACAAGACTGGTTGATTGAGCCATTATTAGGGACTCTGGAGCCCCACACAATGTGGAATTCCAAAATAGAATTCAGAATGGAGAGTCCAAAACAAAGTACCTGACTTGCCTAAATAAAATAACAAAAATGGAGAGAGGCACGGGAGCTTAGGGAGCAGAAACAAAGAAGGGAAGCTAGCTAAGAGTTCGATGAACAGATTGAGACCCTGTAAAACAATGCCTTTTGCTCTTAGCTTGGCCACAGAATGGGAGGAAACAACTGTGCTCACAATCCTAACAACCCCAATTGCTCCACTGTAAGATATGGTTGCCCCATAAGTTCCAGAGGGTAGATCACCAAGACCCTCAGCCCCATAAATGTGGCTGTGCAGACATGGTGGAGATCCCCTAGTGCACCCCTTATGACAAGCCATCATGCTTCAGTGGGTGATCCCACAGAAATGGATGTGGTCAGAATCCAGCAGTGGTCACTAAACAGGATGTGAGGCTCCATTTGAATATGCATAGCAATTCATGCAAAGTAGCACAAGCAAAAGAGGAAATCTCTGGGCCTCGCAATGTAAGTTTGACCCCAGAATGGAGGGAAAGCCTAGAATCAGAAAAACAAGTTGGGTACCAGGTGAAGCCCAGGAGATTGGCATGCATTGAACAAGGGGTTGAATCTCTCAAGTGTATCAAAGGTGATCAAGAGTGCTCAAAGAATATACTGATTGAAGGTACAGGTAGAAAGCACAAAGGAGACGTAGGTTTTTGGTGTGATCCCTTTGTTTTATCGCATCCAGATCTATAGTGTGGTTTTGGAAGATGAATAGAGCCTTTTGGAGTTTTCTGGCCACTTCATTGAATTAGGGCTGGCATTACAAAAGCTATCTTTCCAAGAGTCAGCTAGAAGAAAGGGACCACAAGGGAAGCCCAGATGGTGCTTTAACTACTGATTTACCTTGAAGTGAAGGTGTATCAGGATTTTATGATATTTACTGCCATATTTACTTTAGATTGGTGACTTAGAGGTCAGGAAGGCATTTGCATTTAACATGTTCCTATATTTGCCTTATTGCAAAAGGGAAACTCCTCTTAGTTCATACAGGGTGGAGGATATACAGACCAGGAACTTCCATTACAACAAAAGTGGGTCGTCCAGCATACTGCCATTGGGATCCTTTCGTTCCTAGGTGCCACAGGTCTCTTACTCATCCAGACTTCCCAGAAGACAATTTATATCTATGATAATAATAAAAGATGATGTGTGACTTTCAGTACCATAACTCCAAGACCATGAAAGTTAGACACATGAACCTTGGCATGCATACTAAGAGGACCCTAGGGGTGTGCACTTTGGGGTTATTTGGTTGTTAAAACTCATAAATTAATTTAAATATGTCATTTGAAGCCTGCAGTACCATTTTCCATCATTAGGTGGCGGACTCCCCAATTAAGGCAGAGGTTTGCAGTTGATACAGTTTGAAGCCATTGGGGAGTAATCTGAGGGACAGAGTTATATGATTGTCCCCTTCTGCTTGCTGTGGGTTAGCTCTCTTCGGGACAGGAGTGGGCATACAGGGGGCTATAAGGGTGCACAATGGCAAGGGCTATGCCTGGGCTGCCAGTAGCCATGCTAGAGATGTACAATTTACGGAAATTTTGATGCCGTGAAAAAAAACCCCATTTTTTCCTGGGGGGTTATGGAGAAACTGGCAATTTTGGGAAAGATTGAAAAAATGCAATATTAGCACTCTTTACAGATTGAAAGTCACTTTGCTACTTTAGGAACATAAAATGTAGTTATGTACAAGTTGGTTTGGCATAAAATTATAACATTTGGTATATTAAAAGTATAGTGTATTCAAGCAAGTATTACAAATTGAATTTACTTTTTTAAATTTTTATCTTTTTTTAAAAAAAACCTGTAAGGAACCTCTTTGGTTTGACCAGTTTATGAGGAGCAGGCAAAAAACAATTTAAAAAACAAACAGAAGAAACCATTAACATTAGTAACAAGGAAAATTATTTATATCTCTGCTAGTCCTCCACAGTGTCAAGCAGACATAAAGCACCCATTCCCATAAAAAGAAGAAAAAAGGTGCTAAGGTGATGCCAACAAATACAAACTACAAAATACATATGCACAAGCTGTTGCGGCAGAGCTTCTCAGTAATAGCAGGCTATATGAGTAATATCCAGTTAATTTCTCCCACTGATGGAACTGCTTCTGTCAGCAGAATGGATAGTGGGCACTTCCCCCTGCAGCATCCTGAGTATCCTCAAAATCTGTTCCAGAGAGTTGAGGGGGACCCTCCGGTGCAGATTTTTGATGTCTGGGAGCTACTGGGACAAGGAGAGGGAGAAAGTCATGTTGGATATCATATAGGTATTCCACGATAAATTGAAAGCCTTGTCAAAAGTTCTGTAGCACACTGTGGTGTAGTGGCTAAAGTGTTGGATTGAGAGTTGGGAGATCTGGATTCTAGTCCCCACTCGGCCATGGAAACCCACTGGGTGACTTTGGGGCAGTCACAGACTCTCAGCCCAGCCTTCCTGACAGGGTTGTGAGGATAAAATGGAGAGGATTATGTACGCCACATTGAGTTCCTTAAGGAAGAAAAAAGGCAGGATATAAATATAACAAATATAAATTTTACTGGAATGTTTTATTATGATTTTATTGAAATATTTATGGACAAATAATATATTCTAATAATTTTACACAAATAGTTAATATTAACTATCTTATAGCCATGCAAATTGCTAAAACCTTTGGGTGCTTGTTTTCATATTATAATGAGATAGCAGAGTTATTTGGCTATAGGAATCTGCAGGGTTTTGTGATTGTCATACTTTCTTGTTATCTATAAATGTGATACCTTGACTTTAGCAATTTTGGAAAAGACGGGAGATCGATGCTATTTACAGGAAACTATTTTGCTTTGAGATGCGTTATTCCGTGGTGTTGCATGATGGTGTTGAAGAGCCATATTGAAGGGGTGGTGCTTGACCCCTTTATATTATAGTGTAATTATTTTGTGTGTATTAATGCATCCGGCTTTCTCTTATGAAGATTCATTGTCCTGGCAGGCAAGTAAGCCTTCATAAGGTCATCAGCTTTCAAAACTATGATTTCAAGAGACCTCTTGGGATTGTATTGCGCTCCTAACAACTGCAAATGAAAAGATGCCAAACTGTGTCAAAGCCTTGCAAGGATGCAAGTATAACAAATAATATAGTTCCATAGGAACTTGATACTTTTGTGCATTTAAAAGCGAATGATAACTTTTACATAAAGGCTATATAACGTTCAACATTTTCAAGAAGGAAGTAAAATAATCGAGGCTACTTAGGTTTTCCAAAAGATGCTTCAGGAAGAACCATATGGTGGCTTGTAAAAGGCAAATTTGCTTGTTGTCTAGGTGCAAAAATTCACTATGCCACTAGATGGAGCCATTAATCCAAGTGAGTAAAACTTGTTGGTAAACTAAGCATCTAGTTTGCTCTGTTATGTGCTGCAATTATTTGAATGTCAGTTAAGAGTTGCTGTAATGAAGAGCAGAAGAATTATAGAAATCCTTGGGACTGTCTGGGCAAATATGGAAGGGCAGCTTTGGCTTGAACTGTTTGTTCTTCAATTCTTGGTGTAGTCCAAAAGCTATCTGAAAATATGAGCTGTCTTTGTACTTTCAGAGATTTTACACCCCTTATTAGTAGAAAGACACTACTCCCTTTCATACCAGAAATTAAGAAAATTACAGTTATCCGTATTAACAGTTGTCCATGTTCTTTTCCCTCCACATAAATGTTCAGTGTTCTTCCATATTGAGGGAGGAGACTCCAAGGAAGCAATAGGTGTACACCCTTTTGTTACACTGAACTGAAAGAAGTACAACATGGCCTACTTCAGGGTCTGGATGTGAGAAACCTCTCCCCTCCCTAGCAGCAGATTTTCCTTTGTAGGATCGGGATATTTGTTGGTGCCACTTGATAAAATCAATTGTCTTTGAAGTGGATGCTGCCCTTAATGTATCATAAAGTCAGATGTGTGAGAGAGCAAAGTTGTCATTTTTGGAGAAAGTGAGCAATGTGTCTTTTTAGAAACATTAACAGATGGCTGGCTGTAGTTTTGTATCCAAATAAGATTGAGTCTTGCCTCTTTCTTAACAGATGTGCTCCCATAATTGCGTAGATGATTACTAGAAAAAATGGCAAACAGATGTTATAAAAGTTGCCTATATGCAGAAGTTAGAAAGCTAGCTATAGCATCCACACTTGAAAAAAGAATATTTTCAAAACAGACTGACATATATAGATTGGGCAGTAACAGTGATTTCCCAGCTCACATGACTAGGTTTACACCACACAGCAACCCATACAAGGTTGAGTATGGGTTGTCATTGAACCATGGTTTGTTAACTATGAACAACCCAAGAAAAGAGCTCGTGGTTTCTTGTTGTGAACTGTGGGTTGTTTGTGGTTAACAAAACATGGCTTGTTATCACAGGTGGATTCACACAACACAACAAGTCATAGTTCAACAATAAGTCATGGTTCAATGACAATCCACATTAAACTCATACTCAACCTTGAGTATGGGATGTCTCGTTGTGTGAAACCACCCATTATCTTTGCCCATATATGTGCACATTGAGAGATGACTGGGATAATGTCCAATCCATCTTTGCGTTGCCAAAGAAGCAGGGCTGTACAATGATGATACAAAGTTAATCATGGTGTGTGTTCTCCGATTAATAGCATTATGCAGAAATCACAATGTCTGAAAGGCATTATTATAATGCAGGCTTATAACTGTTGCCTGGGATGAGTAAAAAATATTCTTGAACAACCAGGTCTGATCTAGAAGCTTATTTTGAAACTCATTTCCATCATGTCTGATAGTTTAATTTTTTAGGGCACAATTGTATGCATGTTTAGTAATTTTTTCTATCTAAACATGCATAGGATTGCACCCTTAACACTCAGTCTAGCACTGAGTGAGCTTGCTGTGCACTTGCATGAATGACTTAGCTGGTGCTAACACTTGGTGCTTACAAATGGCATAGAAAATAATCTGTGGTTGCTTTCCCCAGTTAATTGTTTCTTGTTAATCAAAAGTCCACAAATGTGTTGTGAATATATCTTTTAGTGAGTGCAGAGATGTGTAGGGGCTTGTCTGATCTTGTGATGGGCTTCAGAGGCAGTCCAGAGAAGAGGCACCGTGTTGCTTCCAAGAGCTTCCAAAAAAGCCAGTATGAAAGTAGACACAAAGCTCTGACCCCTCCCCCACAAGTCAAGGGGAGAGCAAAGTTGGTGATGAACAAACCTCAAGCTCTGACCCCTCTTCCGCAGTAACGTTCATGCCCATGGAAGGGGGAAGCTGAATTTAAACTTCCTTTGATTTTAATATTTTCACAAGTGTTGCTAATAATACACTGGAATGTATCTATTGTGAATATTTATATGAGAGAGAAGTATGATAGTGTTTTTTAAATGAATTATACATTCTAGCACATTCAAGTTTATATTCAAAATACAGAAATGGGTAATATGAATGTTCATGAAATATGTGTGCAAATTCCCAGTGTGTCTTACTGTGTCATGGTAACGTAGCACTGAAAATATTAAGAGATGTTGTTTAGATATGGTAGAACAGGGCAGGCAACATGGCCCTGGACACTTTTATTGGCTCCTGCCAAGGTGCTCCACTCCTCCCACTTAAAACAAACACATTTTTGTAACAGCAATAGGAATTGCTGTAAAATTGGTGTCTGCTGGTACTGAAAACTGGGTTCAGAGAAGTTGTTCATTGTGTTGGGGATCAGACCCCACCACTTAGGTTACTTGTTATTTAACATGTTTCCCATGGCAGCCATTTTGTGGTGGTGCCCAGGACAGTTTCTCAAATTGCCAAATGTGCCTACAGCCTAAAAAAAAAAAGGTTGCCTACCCCTATCCTTGAGTTGCCTGAAGAAGGCTCTATCAAGCACACTATCTTTCATTAGCATGCCTTTGGAAAGTTGCAGTTCCCTTTAATTTATATTAAAAAATGAGAAAACATTAATAAAAGTGGAATTTTTAATGCTTTTATAGAAATTAAATGCATGGGCTTTTTAAGATTTGTTTATGTTTATTGTGTGAATCAATTTCCTATAGCACTCCTTGTCCGAATGATGTAACGTTCCCCCATTCATTAGCTAAGGCTAAGGGATTGATGTCAGAACAAAAGTGTTTGATTACTCTTCTCCAACTCTATATGAATTCTCACCCTTACCTGATAGGCCTTAACTATGACTCAGGCTTGCACCAGTCTTTACCATAGTTAAGACTCACCAGGGTTTCTGTTAATCATGACTTGAAATGAGGTCTTGAAGCTGATTTCAAAACATTGGTTAGTATTAACCACAATGGAGGCTGGTTCTGGTGTACCCTGACAATGGGGATTTGATGTTTTTATGACATCTCTGACTTCAGTGTGGTGATTGAAAGGATTTCCACACAAATGAATTGGGAATCCTAATAATTTGTCAAACAAACAAACTTGCCAGAGCATATGGCACCCCCCTTTGTTTCTAAATATGTGATTTATAGCAGTTCTCTAGTAATTTGGAGGCTTGTTACTATTTTTAGCATGTACATTTTAATCTTCTTTTGAGAGTCTTTAGCACTGCTGCATTCATTACAACTAGAAATATTTTTGAAATTCCAGAGTTATGACTTTAACTGTAGGGTCAAATTTTTACATGTCCACTGAAACTTCCCATAGACTGTACTTGTCTAATATAAATTTCATGGATCCTTACCTTGCATGTTGTGTTCTTCCAACACCAGCTATGCCTTCTACTAGATGGTAGGTCTATAGGTTCTTTTCAGAGAGCTGCAGCAACTGCAACCTATAATGACGGGCAGCAAGATGGACCTGGTGGCTTTACATGTTGTTGAACGTGGTAGCAAATGGTTTCTGTTATTTATAGTGTGGTCGCAATGGGACACGGAAGTGGCTCATGCTTCCTGTTATTTATAATTCTTTATAATGTTCAGAGAGATCTATGTGTCAGTTCTATTCTCAACATTTCAAAAGTGTAGAAAACAGAGAGTCTGACCCTCTCATTTTGTGTTCTCATCCATTTCGTTAACGTCAGAAGCTGCTCTTAAGTTCCCATCATTTCATGTTAGTGGGCACAGGCAGACAATGAGTGGGCATTTTCTATACATCTTGTGTGGCTTACACCATTGCTAGATGAAGTACTGGAGCTCGTAGCACAGCCTTCATGAGGAGGCTTGCTTTAAATTGTTCTCTATATTACAATCAATATGTGATTGTGTGGATAAACATCAGTTCATTCCATGCATGTGAATGTTTTTCTGCATGAAGACAATCACACACAAAAAAGGAAATTTAAAGTAGCCTCCATGTAATGGTGGTTTAGCTGACCAAAAGGCAATTCTGTAAATCCTTTTTCCCTGCCATAACTTTTTGTGGGTAGCCATATTTTTCAGAGGTGGCCTGACTACTAATGTAGCCAAGTGAACAACTTATTTTCTGGGGGCTGGGTTCAACTGCCATTGAGGTTTCCATCTCCCTTCTACTGGAGACTCACATGACAGCCTTTGTAAGTCTTTTCATTTGGACTTGATGTTTGTGGTAGCATTTTGTTTGAGATAGGATAGAAATTCAAATAATTAGATAGATCTCCCTCACCTGAAATATTTGGCGAAATTAATACACATATATAGATGCTGCTGGGAGTTTCATTTCTGGAAACATTGCTCTGACTATACACCTTCAAGACTTTGGCTCTGATTAAATGGGCTGCATGGAGAGAGCTTTTGAAATATAGCAGTGTCCCCACCCCCACCCCTCTCCAAAGTTTGAAAAGCAACTTGTGATGCCATGCAGGTGGTAGCTATCTGGAAAGTAATGGCAAAGGACTACTGCACAATATCATAAGCAGGAACATTTGCAAATGGGCTCTGAGGCTGGCAGTCTTCAACTATGAAGGCTGACAACAAAGTTGTATTTTATATATCTGAAACAAAACTAACTTAAAAACTTTGATAGTTCTAACAGTACCTTAATCTTAATTTATTTGCTTTAGGTCCACGATGGGCTTCCTGGAATACAGGTGTTTTTATTTGCATCAGATGTGCTGGAATACATCGAAATCTGGGTGTTCATATATCCAGAGTCAAATCTGTCAACTTGGACCAATGGACACCAGAACAAATACAGGTAAAAAACCCACACACCTGTATTGGGGTGGGGCGGGGGTGGAGACCCTCTGGAAAGTTCACTTCAAAAGCAAAATTGGTAAAATGGATTGTTCTTCCTCATCACTTTAAATAACAAAGAAAAGAAAACCAATATTTGACTAGCTGTAGGCATTGTAGTCTGGAGTGCACTAAGCAGCAGTAGCTACCATGTCTACTTCCTTTATGGTTTTCAGTGCTCCTTTTGTGTGCTTCTCATAACGTGATTACCTCTTGAAGACTGCTTGAAAGTGCTTTTACTGTTAAAACAAACCATTCTGTAAATGTAAAGCTTTTGAAGCCTTATTATCACATACTTCTGCAAAAGTAGTTTCACCCATTATTTATATCCTTTTACTCATCCACTTGTCTTTTTCCGCAGGTATCTTGCAAGATTTGCTAATGTTTCCTCTGTTTCAAACCACTTATTTATTTCAAACAAATTAATGCACAGCTTGTTAATACAAATTCATATCATCCCACAGCACAGTTAATTATACCTAAACCCTACTACTATTTGAAAATATTTCATTTTCTTGGGGAGGCACCCTGTTAAAAAAGGGAACTTGCTGCCTTCTGAAAAATAAGTTTTAAATCTTCAACTTTGTAATCTCAGCTGCCTCTTGTAACAGTGTTGAACTCGTGAATAATATTTCTGCATGGTGCAGTAAGAAACTAGTCAAGATCTCTGCCTTGGGCTTTCCCATCATTTATGTGTGTTTTTGTCCTGCAGAAAGCATCCAAAAACTGTAGGTATTGCTGCTTTCACAGAATAGAATGCTATGTTATCAAGAAAAGGTATAAAATCAGAGTATTGTGATATTGGGGAGTCATCCATGACTGTGAAAGATGTAGCTTGAATATTTAAACAATTTTAAAGGCTTACAGGCAATTTCTAACTGTATTTACTCAAAATAAATCCCATTAATCTTTATAGTAATTACAGTTACATAAAACTGGTTAGCATTGCAGCAGCTATATGTTAAAATATGTTCACTTAAGAATTAAAACCTTCAATGACCTTTTCTCCCTTTTCTCATTCCTTTTAGTGCATGCAGGAGATGGGAAATACCAAGGCAAGGTCACTGTATGAAGCTAATCTACCAGAGAACTTTCGAAGACCTCAGACAGATCAGTATCCTTTGTGCATTGCCATACTGGGAGAAGATTGGAGTATTCTACAATGCATTCAGTACATGATAAGTAGTGGCTAAATGTAAGTGTTAGGAGTTGAAAAGGAGTAAAAAAAATCTGGACAGTTGGTTTCCAAAGAATTTGGAGACAATTTTCAATTTATTTCAGAAAATAATACACTCAGAGATAACAAATGGTTAAATAGCTTTGGATATGGGGGAAATATTCTGATAAGGGCTCAGTTTAGTAATTATATTAACTTCTAGTAGTTAATCCCTGTCTCTGTGAGGGCAATCTCAGACATCTCTCACATCCCTGTCAATGTAATGTACATTAGTCTTTTGGGAAAGGACCAAATCAGTCCTGTGGTGTGTCTGGCCCACTGCTGGTATTGAATAAATGGAGGATGAAGAAGCCAAAGCTAGCATAAAACTGTATTAAAATGAGTGATGGTGATGAATTTTGGAAAAGGAGGATTTGAAAATCAGCTCTCCAAATGCAGAAAATTCCTGAGCTTTTATGGCTTTAATCAAGCCCAACTAAATTCCAACATCGTTTGTAATGGTTTTATGCCCTCCTTTGCCTTCTCATCTTCCATTTCTCCAAACTTACTAAAATTGAGGGGGAGGAAAAATGGCAGACTGAGAGCTGAATAAAGCCAAGGGCTCTTCAAGCTTTCTGTAATGAAGTTCTTAAGTTCACACTCCCTGTAAATTAAGGCTTCTGAGCATGCTTGGAGCCTTCCTTGCCAACGGGAACTATAAGACCAGTTCTTCCCCCTCCCTCCTCATAGCCCTTTGATGACAAGTAGGAAAGTATAAATTGTGCATAGCACCTAGTCCTGGTGAGACTGTATTAGTCAAGAAAATAGCTTCCCCCCCCCCCCCCCTTTTGATTCAGTTTTGCACTAGAAATGTTGTGGGGAAATTAGAGAGATCTTTTGTTCTGCTTGCCAGTACTCATAGTGCAAGCATTTCTGACATACATTTTGAGATGGAGTTAAAATATTTTATGCTAGAATGATGAAGGTATTAAGAGGTGCCCATATGAAATCAAGCATTGAATAAGACCTTGCTAAAATATTAATTAAAATTGAATGTGTGTGCCAACACTGACAGCAGTTCGCTTTTAGCTTTAGAGCTCTTACCTAGAATGTAAATTGGGAAACAGATGTTGTGCACTGTAAACCTTGTTTAGTTTGAACTATTTCCTATATTTTCCTTAAGTTATTTGATCTCAGAGCTGTGGAATTCTTCATCAGGGATAAATATGAGAAGAAAAAATATTACGACAAAAATGCAATTCATGTCACCAGTGTAAGCAAGTAACAGTTATTCTCCTTTAAATGTCTTTTTAATATGTGCATGTGGAGAATTAATTCTATTATACATACATAAAATGCTGTTAAATACCTCTAATGAGGGGTACATATATATATATGTACATATACTACAGGACAACATCTTAACAGAAAGGTTTTCATACAGAAGCATGGGAAGTGTTCAATACCTTTCTGTGAGAGGGAGTGGTCCCAGGCCGCCTGAAAGAAGCGGTAGTGAGACCACTCCTGAAGAAATCCTCCCTAGACCCAGAAAATCTTAATAACTATAATCCGGTGGCAAATGTTCCATTCCTGGGCACAGTCCTTGAGCGAGTGGTTGCGGGCCAGCTCCAGACACTCTTGGATGAAACTGGTTATCTGGATCCATTTCAGTCAAGTTTCAGGCCTGGTTTTGGCATGGAAACAGTCTTGGTCACCTTGTATGATGACCTATGTCGGGGGAAAGACAGGGGGAGTGTGACTGTTCATTCTCCTTGATCTCTCAGTGGCTTTTGATATCATCAACCATGGTATCCTTCTGGGATGACTGTCTGAGTTAGGAGTGGGAGGTACTGCATTGCAGTGGTTCCACTCCTACTTGGCGGGTCGGCTCCAGAAGGTGATGCCTGGGGAACATTGCTCGGCCCTGTGGATTCTGCAGTATAGGGTTACACAGGGGTCAGTCTTGTTCCCCATGCTGTTCAACATGTACATGAAACAGTTGGGTGCTGTCATCCGGTGTGGATGTGCTGAACCGGTGCCTGGCTGCGATAATGGACTGGATGAGGGCTAATAAACTGAAAATCCAGACAAGACTGAGATGCTATTAGTGGGTGGTTCTACTGACCGAATGGAGGTTCTTCAACCTGTTCTGGATGGGGTTGCACTCTCCCTGAAGGAGCAAGTTCGTAGCTTGGGGGTTCTCTTAGAACCAGCTCTGTCACTTGAGGCTCAGGTGGCCTCAGTGGCATGGAGTGCCATCTACCAACTTTGGTTGGTGGCCCAGCTACGCCCCTATCTGGACAGGGATAACCTGGCTTCAGTTGTCTATGCTCTGGTAACCTCCAAGTTAGATTACTGCAATGCATTCTATATGGGGCTGCCTTTGAAGATGGTTCAGAAGCTGCAGCTTGTGCAAAATGCGGCAGCCAGACTAATAACCTGGACAAAGAGGTTTGAACATATAAAACCGACTCTGACCCGCTTGCATTGGCTGCCTGTATGTTTCCGAGCCTGATTCAAGGTGCTGGTTTTAACCTATAAAGCCTTACACTGTTTGGGACCACAATACCTGACAGAACGCCTCTCCCGACATTAACCTACCTGTACACTACGTTCAACATCTAAAGCCCTCCTCCAGGTGCCTACTCCGAGGGAAGCTCGGAAGATAGCAACAAGGGAGAGGGCCATCTCAGTGGTGCCCCCCCCCCCCCCAATTATGGAATGATCTCCCCGACAAGGCTTGCCTGGAGCCAATGTTATTATCTTTTCGGCGCCGGGTCAAGACTTTCCTCTTCTCCCAGGCATTTAACAGCATATACTGAGTTTTAAATTGACACTAGAACTATATTTAGGCCTGGCTGAGAGTTCACAGCTGTTTTAAATGTACACTGTTTTATTGTTAAGGAATGAAAGGGAAAAACTTCTCTAAATAGCAGAGTTTCTGTTAGAAATTCAATGTCCAGTCTCCACTTGCTCTCTCTCCATATAGCAACCAAGAAAGAATAATTCAAACACACGGTGAAGTCTTTCAAACTATTTTTTAGTAGAAAAACACAGCACCTCCGGTATAACATTCCTCCTACACAACCCCAATGCGGACAAACAGTTTTTACATATTTATACATTTTTACAGCCTCTTTCTCACACATTGCATCAGCCAATAAAGCAATTAAGACTATCTTCACTCTTTATCTTTCTTGGTTTGGCTCCCTCTGCGTATCTGCAACACCTACAGATGATGTCATTTTTTCTTTCCAGGCTCTTCTACAGATTGTATTTTTTTCATCCCTGACATTTATATGTTATCTGTTTTATGTTTTTATGTATTTAAATTTTGTATTTCGATTTTTAATGTCCACAAAGTTTTAATTTTTGTAAACCACCCAGAGAGCTTTGGCTACGGGGAGGTATATAAATGTTCTTCTTCGTGGTCTCTGTGCATCATACACATGGACTCTGCGCCTGCGCAGAAGCCGTAATCGGGAGAACTTCCATAGCTGAGAATCTAGGCGGGAATCCTCCCCCTCCTGCTACTGCGCATGCCTGGGAGGGTTCCCGCCAAATCCCCAGTTCTTCTTCGACCGCCATTGCAGCTGCATCGTTGAGAACCTTTCCATAAACAACTTAGCTGTTTCTAAAGTTTTTTGTATATAGTTGTTGTATATAGTTAAAAAAAGAAAAAATAATAACTCTTCCGGCCCGTGGATCGCGTCACGAGTGCCACATGGCCCTCCAGGCCCCATTCAAAAAGTGCGCCCGTTGCGGGAGCAAGTTACCGATGACTGACAGACATAGCCTCTGCCTCCTGTGCCTTGGAGAGGAACACAAGGTGGACTCTTGCTCAAATTGCCAGGCATTTTCAAAACAGACGAAAAGGCACCGAGCAAACAAGCTTAGAGCGGAGCTCTGGAGTAAAGCTTTGGCAGCAGTGGCCCCTTCAAGGACTACGATGGCCTCTTCAGCTTCCCCACAAGAGATTGTGGTGCTCATAGCCCCTGTTTCTCCTACAGTTTCACTAGGTGAACAAGCTGGCAGAGCTGTGCTCATGACATCGGGCAAATCAAGCAATACCTCAATGGCTAAAAAGGCCTCTAAGAGGAGTACTGACCCTACTCTCCCGGAGGGACAAAAGAGGAAGAAGGCAAAGCACTCCACTCAACCAGCGAAATGCCCCAAAACGTTGCGTCCACCTCTACGGCCTCCGCCGCCGCTTTTGGATTCTCCGATCCCGACTTTGGTTGACATCGAACGGCCACGGGCACCGTCGTTGCCAACAGCCCTGCCCCTATCGACCTCCTTTTCAGATGGGGAGATCAGGGATTCTCCGCCCCGCCCCGACGCGACAAGCCTCCATTCCCTTCACCTGAGGAACGCCAACTTTCACCATTGCAATCTCCTCCCACTGCTCAGATCACGAATGGGAAGAGCCACAGGCACCGCATCGCCCACGCACTCCGACAGACCAAGATCACCATTATTTTAGAGAGTGCCCTTACCACTCGTGCTCACCCCAATTGGACTGGGATAGACGATCCGATTATGGTTACTACCCAAGATACTACTATTATGACAATTGGCGGAGATTTCGTGACCCCAGATGTCGAGGTTACTCACTATCGCCAAGCCACAGATTCTCTCCGCCTCCTCCGGCACGACAACGCTCCGCGCTACGCCTGCCTCAGGATCAAGCTCCCCGCCTTCCCTCGGCATCGGCAACTTTGGCATCACTGGCCCAACGACGCCCCGCGACATCGACCCGACCATCAACACCGGGCTCAACCCACCAGCCCACGCCCTAGCGTGACGAGGTTGAGGATTTACCTTCCCACACCACATCATCTCGGCCTTCAGTTTCCGACCCAGACTTGGATATAGCGTCTTGTTCTTCAGCTGCTCCATCATTGTCACCACCCGACGACAGGGTTGGTTCCCAAGGTCCCATTTCTCCATCCGAGGACCTGGGGAACTTTGCTGACCTGATTCAGCAGATGGACCAATCTCTCGGTCTCGAGACACAACAAGCATTGCAGAAGGTCTCTGACCTGGTGTTTGATGTCGTCCACACTGAAGCCTCGACACCGGTAGCGATACCATTCCTACCGACACTCCTATTGATGGTCCAACAATCGTGGAAGACTCCCACGTCGATGCCTCCGACCTCTAAGCGCCTAGAGCATATGTACCGAGTTCTAGAGAAGGATGCCAAATTTTTATTCACTCATCCGCAGCCTAACTCGATCATAGTTGAGTCCTCTCAGGGACGAGCTAACCGCCCACATTCGGCTCCAACCAATAAAGAAGGCCGTCGGTTAGACCTCAAGGGAAAGAGACTCTACTCTTCAGCCGCCCTCAGTCTCAGGGTTTCTAATTACCGGGCTGCAATGACGCGCTACCAACTTTTCCTTTGGGAGAAGATGGGCTCTATCTGTAAACAGCTAACAGGCGACCAGAGAGAACTAGCACGACTTCCAAAACGAAGCAATACATCTGGCCCGATAGGAGATTAATACTGTCAGGCACCAAACGGATTGTGGGACGAAAGTGCTTGTCGGAGCAGTCGCTCTACGCTGACACGCGTGGCTTCATTCTGCAGGACTGGCTCAGGAAGGCAGGACCCGAATTGATGACCTCCCCTTCAACGGTGCAGGTCTCTTCAACTCCAAGACCGGATGAGGCCATGGACTCAGTCCAAAAAGCGAGGACAACCGCCAGGAAGATGGGGCTTACTACAGCGTTGCCATAATCGAGACCTAAACGTTGGCTTCGGCAACCTTTCTCGTCTTTCACTCGTTACTAACCAGAACGACCCGTTTTCAAGCCTCAGCAACAGCAGCTACCAAAGCGCCAATCCTTTACATCTCTAAAATCCCGCTATCAGCGACGGAAACCTGAGAACAACAACAGACGCCGTCTTTGACGTCAAATTCAGTCCCTTAAGTCTCCAACCGCCTTTTGGGAACTGACTGTCTGCACATCTACCGGTTTGGGACATGATCTCCACAGACACGTGGGTTTTAAAAATCATCAACATGGGGTACCGTATCAAGTTCGAAACCCTACACCCTGTCAGGATTTTTCGACCCACCGTTCCATTGCAACCTCTGTGGGACGAGGTCTCCGCCCTCTTGAGCAAAGGAGCCGTCGCTTCTGTCCCTCTCGAGTAGAAACACCTCGGATTCTACTCCCGGTATTTAACAGTCCCGAAGGCAGATGGGGGTTACTGCCCCATTTTAGACCTCAGAGGCGTCAATCTCTTTATCATTCCCAAAAAGTTTCGCATGGCGTCCTTGACTTCAATACTTCCATTGCTAACCAAAGACGTAGGGTTCGTTTCCATCGACTTGCAGGACGCGTACTTCCATATCGACGTCCACAAGGACAGCCAAAGATTCCTCCGGTTTGCGATTGGCTCCCAACTTTTCCAATTCACCGTTCTGCTGTTCGGGCTGTCTGCAGCCCCGCGCATCTTCACGAAATGCATGGCGGTCGTTTGTGCCCACCTGAGGAAGCAGGGAGTCCAAGTCCATCCATACCTGGACGACTGGCTCCTTGTTGGACCCTCTCACCCCCAGCTTTCCCAGCATGTCTCACTTGTCCTCAGGCTTTTGGCGGATCTTGGTCTCCTTGTCAACAAGAAAAAGTCCAACCTTGTACCAGCAAAGTCCATAAAATTTATTGGGGTCATCCTCGATGCCGTGCAAGCCAGAGCTTTTCTGCCCATGGACAGAGTTCACACTCTCTTGGCCCTAGCCAGGGACGTTGCGACTTCTCACTTTTCCAGGGCTCTCACAATACAGAGATTACTAGGATATATGGCAGCAACTACCTCGGTAGTCCCGTTTGTGCGCCTCAAAATGAGACAACTCCAGCTATGGTTTACAAGGGCTTTCAAACCAATGCAGAATGCCAAGAAGATAGTCCTGGTAATTCCTCCAGATGTCACGAGATCCTTGAAGTGGTGGACGCACGAAGCCAACCTTCTCGCCGGGGTGACTTTCCTCCCTTCAACTCCAACAAAGGTGATCACCACAGACGCTTCCAAGCGCGGTTGGGGAGCCCACTGTGACTCCCTCAAGGTGCAAGGTGCCTGGACAGTATGCCAAAGGGCTGCCCACATCAATTACTTGGAACTCCTTGCTGTTTACAAAGCTTTCCAAGCTTTTGAGACGCAGTTGGCTGGCCATCATTTGGAGGTAGTAACAGACAACACCACGGTTTCTGGAACGGACCATCCGACTTCGTATCACCATCACGGCAGTTCACATTGCTGGAACCAGGAACCAGTCGGCGGATCACCTCATCAGGACCCTGTCTCTCACCCACGAATGGCAGGTTCACCCAGAGGCCCTACGCTACCTCTTCAATCGCTGGGGTCACCCCTCGATGGACCTCTTTGCCACTGCACAAAATTCCGTTTGCTTTCTGCAGCAGAGCGGGGATCGGACCCAGGTCCGAGGGGGATGCATTTCTCAGGGTTTGGAATGGTCAGTTTTTCTTCCTCTTCCTTCCAATTCCCCTGATTACCAGAGTCCTGGCCAAAATCATCAAGGACAACACGGACTACAGCCTCTTAACTCCTTGGTAGCCCAGGCAAGGGTGGTTCGCTCCCCTGCTCAACAGGTCGCGGGGTCGCTTTCACCGTCTCGTACGGACACCGGACCTCCTCTACCAAGCCCACGGGGGATCTATCACCCGAACCTCGACACCATCCATCCCACCGCATGGAGGATAACACCACAGTGACAACCTGTCACCACATCCAACGGGTTTTGGACACAGCAATAAAACCAGCAACGAGAGCTTCCTATAACTGGAAATGGGAAGCCTTCTCAAGTTTCTCCAGGGATCGTGGGTTTGACCACATCTCCTGCTCCCTCCATCAGGTCATGTCATTTCTCTTGTTTCTGTCTGAAAAAGGCCTCAAGCCCTCCTCCATTAAAGTATACTTGGCAGCGATTTCAGCATCCCATTGTCATGTTGATAACTCCACCGTCTTCTCCCACACTCTCATCAAAAGGTTCCTCAGGGGCTTGCTTAATCTTGCCCCCCCTGTTCAGCCACCACTCTCCCCATGGAGTCTTTTGGTGATATTACATGCTGTTACCGGAAAACCCTTTGAACCCCTCGCTACGGTGGACTTGCACCTACTTACCTTAAAGGTTGTCTTCATAGTAGCGATCACATCAGCGAGGAGGGCTAGCAAACTAGCGGCCCTGCGTGTCGATGAGCCTTACCTCGTCTTCCATCACGATAAGGCTGTCCTACGACCGGATGTTCAGTTTCTTCCTAAGGTTGTATCCCCCTTTCATACTAACCAGGACATTGTGATCCCAGCCTTTTTCCAGTCTCCCTCATCTCCCCTTGAGACGACCCTACACATATTAGATGTGCGTCGAGCATTAGCCTTTTATAAATCACGCACTCAACTCCTTCGAAAATCACGTTTATTAGTTTGCTATGGATATCCTAAGCAAGGGTTACCAGTCTCCACACAAAGGCTGTCTTCTTGGCTGGTTCAATGCATACAACTAGCATACCAGCTCTCTAAACTTGACCCCCCTCTGTCCGTCAGGGGCCATTCCACCTGAGCGATGGCAACTTCTTCAGCCCTGCATCGCAGTGTCTCCATCCCGGAGATTTGCCGAGCTGTGACTTGGTCGACCCCGTCAACATTTGTTCATCACTACCGCTTGGATGTTCGATCCCGAGCGGACGCCACATTTGGCCGAGCAGTGCTTTCTTCGGTGTTCAACTAGATTCCTCCACCTGCTGGTTAGTCAGCTAGCTAATCGCCCATGTGTGTGATGCACAGAGACCACGAAGAAGAAGGACAGGTTGCTTACCTGTAACTGTGGTTCTTCGAGTGGTCATCTGTACAATCACACAACCCACCCGCCTTCCCCTATAGGTGGCTCCTGGGTGGCAGCTGTTTTACAGTCTATCCTCGGTTCGAGGCCGCAATGGGTCTCACTAGAACTGGGGATTCGGTGGGAACCCTCCCAGGCATGTGCAGTAGCGGGAGGGGGAGGGTTCCCGCCTAGATTCTCAGCTATGGAAGTTCTCCCGATTCCGGCTTCCGCGCAGGCGCAGAGCCCATGTGTGTGACTGCACAGATGACCACTCGAAGAACCACAGTTACAGGTAAGCAACCTGTCCTAATAAATCATTATCATTATCATCATCATCATCATAATAATCTTCACTATCACTAATTATAGAATAGGTGTTAATGACTGTTAATGGACATTGATTGTTAATTGAGGATATAATTGAGTGAGAACTTAGAGCTGTACATTCGTACAAGAATTTGTATTCTATAGTTAAAGCTAAAACTGCATTTTTTTCCTGCAGACTTGTCCTTTGCTAACTCAAATAATACGCAGTCAGAGACAGGGATTGCTAGGTTCTAGCTCTGGATCTGGATGAAGCTAATGGCTTTAATACAAAATAGAAATCTACTGGTAATCATATTAGTTCAGAGACAGTCAAGATAGAGGACAATAGGATCTGGAGTAGAGTCCGTCAGAGAATAAGAAGGGAAGAGAATCAAAAGTTGAACAGCACAACAAACTGCTCTGTTGTTGAAGTATAAAGAAAGGAATGTCTGGGAAAATATGTTCTGGGATATTGTAAAACGGGATCTGTTAGGGAGAATAAATAGGAACTTAGTTGCAAACAAGAAGATTTGTGACTTTGGAGTTAAATATGGAGCTCGACATGCTCGTTCATGATTTATTTAACCTGTTGCTGAAATAAACCTGGACATATAAAATAATTAGCTGAAACAGAAATTGCTGTGGATCAAACCCAAGGTTCATCTAGCTCAGCATACTATCATGGTAGCCATCCAAATACATAGATGACCAGTGTAATTGGAGGTATATTGCTTTTTAATATAGAACTTGTCTGTTATGGCTAATGGCCATTGCTCTACCTAGCCTCCATGAATTTATCTAGTCATTTGAAAAGTGTTTAATCTAATGGGCTAGATCTATTCTCATGGCAATGAATTCTGTAACTTAACTATGTGTTGCCTTTTTCTTATTATGTTAACAACACTCTAAGCTTTTTTCAAAGGGTAGACTAGAAGTGTAAATAAAATAACATTTTCACCACCTTTCTGATTGAAAGAGGTCCTGTAACTCTCACATTGGATGGGAACCCCAAGACCTGTCTCTCTGAATCTACTATTGCTTGGGATTTTATGGAGATGCCTCTACCAACAATATGATGTCATATTTCTACATCAAGCTTTTACTGGATTGGCCTATATATAAATAGTTTACAATCAAAGAATACAAAATATAGAGTAACAGTTTCACAGTAAGAATGAAATGGTCAGGCAGTGGCTTAGGAGAGACAATGAATTTAAAGTATAATTACCTTAAACAGTAAAGAGTCTTGTTTAAAGTATAGTTAAACAACAAAGAGTCTTATGGTACCTTAAAGACTTACAAATGTATTGGCTACCCCTCTAGAAATTGCTTTAAACAGTTTTTGCTGCCATTGCAACAAAAAAAATGATGGCATAGGCAATCTCTGTGGCCATCTCACCTACTGTGCCTCATTGAGTAAGGGCCCCTCAGGTATGTATTGATGGACAAAGTTGCCCACTCTGCTCCCACTAACGCAGTGGCACAAAAAAAGAACCCGTGGTGGAGGAGGAGGAGGAGGTGGATCCTCCTGCTTTGGGTGGTGCAGCGTGTTGTGTCAGCCCTGAATAAAGTAGTTTACTGAAGCATTATATTTCCATATGTTACAAAGAAAAATGCTGCCTGCAGAACTTGTAACCACATCTCACTTAATAGTACTTAGCAATGTCAGAAGCTGTGATCATGATGCAGATTGGAAGGGCCGTTGCTCAGTGGTAGAGGGCATGCTTTGCACGCAGAAGTTTCCAAGTTCAATTATTGCAATCTCCAGCTTGAACGATCTGTCGTAGCAAGCCTGGGGAACGCTTTAATCTCCCAATATGGAAAGCCACTGCCAGTCAAAGTAGAGCAATGGCTATAGGACTAATGCTCTGACTCAGGGCAGTTTTGCTTCCTTCATATGCTCAAATTACAGTTTCAGAACCAGAAGCAGGGCCTGGCACAGTTGCTGAGTGCTTTAATTTTCTGATACAGTGACCAGTCTCTGACCAGTCCAGTGAATCTGTAAATGCATGGTCTGCTGCTGGCATAAGGCTTTGGAGCTACTACAAGGTCAGTTCCTTAGAACAGACTTGCCAAGTTGTGGATGGGAAATAAAGTTTGAAGCAGTGTTGTTCACCAATAAAGGAAAACTGTAAAAGTCACAAGATTTCACACTTTAGTTTCTATCCCCTATACTGTACCCATCTGGTGCTGCTACAATTCTAGTGTGAGTCAAATGGGAGGCGTAGAGCAAGAAGAGGTGGGAGCTGAGGTGGAAATTGAGCAAGTGCTATACGATGAAGACATGGGTAGCAGGAAGGGGTGGCTCTGAAGCTGCCTTGCCTAGTTCCTGATCCTTATAAAGCTTGGGTACATAGGGTAGTATCCAACAGGGGCTGTGCTGTGTGCACAGTGGCCAGTCCCGCCAGCCCAGGTCTGTGTGCTGCTGTGATACAGCACTTCTGGGGATAAGCCCAATGAGAGCAAAAACTCTAGTTTCTGGATGGGGTGTGACCTGCCCCTTCGAGAACCCAGCATTTTCACTCCTGTTGGGTCTTGTTGCAGAAAGTACTATATCACAGCCGTGCACAGTAGGGGCTGCAAGCGGGCCAGGGCTGGTGGGGCTGGCCATGCGTGCATGGCCCCTATTGGATGCTATCAATGGAGTTTCTGTGCCCCTAAATTCCTACTCATAGGAACTAAAAGCATTTTGCTACTCACAAGTAATAACGGGCTTTCTCAAGCCCTCTTACTACGACTACACATTAGAAGCTTATGAAAATTTCTGAAAATACTTCTAAATAAAACTCATTTTCATGTGATAGTTGCATCTGTTCATATATGGACTAAATAATACTGTGAGCAAAGCCGAAAGTACCCTGGTGATTGCAGTTGTATATAGAGATGTTCACCAGACTATATAAACTGCAATATAATATGCCTGGCAATTTATCATTAGAAGGTTCTACCTTATTAACTAACATGTTTTTCCTTTGGCTGTTTCCAAATGGAGGGCTTCATTTAAAAGTTATACATTTAATTAGAGTTCTGAGGTATTTTGCTTTATTCTTAGAATAAATAATTCTGTTAGAATGAGCAAGAACAAAGGCGCCTTCACCTCCTTCCCTGCTCCCATGGGACAGTGTTCTTTTTCAGCTTCAGGACATTAATATTTCAGCAGTCATGCTGAATAAAACGGAACAATGAATGAAACTTAATTATTTTCCCTCATGCTTGTGATGTGATCTTATCCAAGTTCATTTCTTATTTTATATTCTCCTGAGTTCATCCATAAAGCATTCACTATTACCTGATCATTTTTCAACCTTTAAAAATAGCTGTAGTAAATTTCAAAAAAGATGAAAGGCTAAATGACTGTGTGGCCTATTCTGTACAATAGTTTTTGCAATCTGCAATTTAGTTCACCAATTGAAGTACGAAAGACCTACCTGAACCTCATTCAACTTTCTTGGTATGCAATACATGTTTTATGTTTTCATTATCAAAGTTGGCCTAAGCATGAAGTTATTGGCATCCATGATTTTTTTAAAAATTGCTTGCTTTGCTTCTTTCTGTCCTGTCTTTTCTACATTTCACTTGAATCTTCTGAGATAAATAGAAGGCAATACAATACACAGATGGCTGTTCTGTAGTCTGTTAGTTAAATCTGCCTTGGTGTCTTTTCTCATCTTTCATCTGCTTTGTACAGATGTCTTCCTCTGATGTTGCTCAGCCTCTGGCATCCTCTCCTTCTCTGCAAGCTGCTGTTGAGAAAAGCAAAATAGAGGTATCCTGTCTTCCTAGTGTGCATGTTGTCTTTGGGTGCTGGAGCTTTCTACATTTGATTTAAATGATAATGTGCAATACATTATTTAGGCCAGCACCATGATTTATTACTGGGGAGACTGCAAGCATTTTAAGCTAAACTACAAACACTATTGTCCCACTCTTTCTAACTTCAGCTGAAGAGAGTCATTCAGCTGATATTTCATAATCCACCATGGGGTGTATGCAGATATTTCAATATTCCATCTATTTGTGATGCTATTTTACAATAAAATTAGGACACTTTGGCACTCCTCCACACCTCTGTAAAAAAAACAGGATTCTGATTCTTTCATAGCTATGTCTTAGATTTCCCAAAAATGTATCAACCATCTCACCTGTGTATATAGTGTCTTTCTAAGCAATTAGCAAATCCTTGGTATTATTTTTGGGAAAAACTGGTTGCACTAGTCACCAGTGTTGCAGTGTGCAGTATACTTGCCAATGATGATGGTGATATATACATCTAAAACAAAAACATGAAAACGTAGTGTAACTTTATAATTCTCAATGGGAGGATTTCTTAAATGCTAATTCAAATTATCTTCAATGAAGATATGGCTGTTGATATTTTAAATGTTCATTACATGTAATAACTGCTAACTGAAAATCTTTCCCGCAGAAGGAAAAGGAAAGGAAGAAGGAAGAGAAAAAGAAAGACCGAGAACCAGAAAAACCTTTGAAATGCTTAGGTGTGGAAAAAGTAAGAGCAGTTTTTCTCTCCCTAACAGATATTTTAAAGTGTATATTGCTACTTGTAATTAAAACATATGCTTCAAGTGCATGAAATATAAGTTGTTTGAGTCATTGTGAAAACTTAGATATGCCTGTTCTACCTCGCAGCATGAATCCAATGGAAATCTCATCTGGATATAGTAATGACACAAAAAGGCTTGTGCCTGTTTCTGTCAGATGTATCCACAAGAAAAAGAAACTCCTACTCTTAATTTCTTTCTCAGGTTGCCTTGGGTCTCTTCTTCTAGCTGACTTTTGTGCTAATAATAGCTGACACAGGTTATCTGGAAAAGGAGAGTGATCTGCAGTGCCTTTTAATAAGAGGGATCTTGGCTTGCGTAACATAACAACACAGAAGAGTTCCAAATCTGTTTTAAATCATGTCCTACACAGCCAACTGTTGCCAGTCGTTGTTTTAGTTTGACAGTGAATGCTCAGCGAATGCTCAGAGGCAGTTAGTTATTGCTTTGACCTTGTACAAAGAAATATACTAACAAATAGTGGAGGGCTGAAAGCTTCCCTATTTTGTGGCCTGTGCTTGGGTACTCATTTAATCAAAGCAGTTTGCTTAGTTCAAGTTACAGGAATACAGTGAGGCCTAAGAGACTTTTACTTAATGAAAGATGCGCTTTAATGTGAAGCATCTCTTTGTTTTGCTATGTTGATGTTATTGATAGATAAAGAGATGCTTTGTTTCTCTTCCTAAGCTGTGAAATAAGACACATTTTACTACTGAAAGAGAACTCAATAGTGTCCTCATGGAATTGTGGCTATTTCATTACTTGAGTTTTTCACATCCAAGACATATTATTAAGAATGATACTACTGGGGCCTTGCTGTCAAAGACTAGGTAAATTATTTGAGATTAGTATTAAAACTTAGTCCCTCTTCCCCAAGTCTTCCAATAGAGTCCCTTGAGTTTTTCAAGTTTTGGCATCTTGGCTCTTAGTTCACTGACAGTATGCAGCCCTTTTACAGACCCTGTATAAGATTTTAGCTCAACCCTTCTACTTCTCTCATAACTTCTGCAATCACTGAGCAGCGTTGGATTTCACACTGAAGCAGCTCTGTAACTATGAAGCCCCAAAACTCGTACCTCCTACAAACATGCCAAGGTTTTGTGCCACAAATCCCGAGTTTTGTGCTACCGCCAAAAGTGTGCAAATACCATACCCTTAGGTGCAGCCTGGTGAAAGCAAAAAAACCAACATCAAACCACTTTCTCAGCTCCCTCAACCCTATGCCAAAGTTTTGTGCTAGGTTTGTGCTGGAGGAGATATGAGAATGTGGATTTTTTAGCATTCACCATGCTACATTAAGTGAATGTCATTTTCACGCTTTTGGTGGTGGCACAAAGCTCGATACTCCTCCAGACTGACATCACCTTCCTTCCTTCCTTCCTTCCTTCCTTCCTTCCTTCCTTCCTTCCACACAAACTAAGGTCATACTCCAGTATTCTTTCTGTACCCATTTTCTCTCCTCACGTTCTCCCTGCATTTTCTGAATGTTTATAGGGTGATTGCTTTCTATCTATACTGGACCACACCCTGTTGCAAGACTCAGAGGTTATTTCCATCCTATGATGGATTAAAGAAGGGTCCGCTGGTATTGCCATAGTGGTTTTCCCACTGGGTGGTCATGGTAGTTAAACTGCAGTATGAGATTGCACACTGGTCTGTTCCACTGTGTGTGGATCTCCTACTAGGGCACTACCTCCTTTACTACCTTGCTGCAAAGTATGCAATTTCCGGACCTCTGTAAGGCTGTTACTTGTCTCAGCCTTTCACTTTCATTCACCAGTGCAAGCTGGATGTACGTGGTAGCTCTGATGCTACATTTGGACAATCAGTGCTGTCCTCCATTGTGTCCTGACCACCTGCTCTACCTCTGAAAGTTAGCTTGCTAATACCTGTACACATAGACCATAAGGAAGAAAGACAAGTTGTTTACTTGTAACTGTAGTTCTTCAAGGGTTCATCTGTGCATTCACACAATCCAACTTCCGTCCCCACTGTAGGGTTTCTTCTTGCCGATTCCTTTTTAAGTCTCTATATGGCCGCTGTGGTGCTCTCTTGAAACTGAGTGGGAAGGGTGGGAACCATGCTCCTTGAACAGGGGCAGGCAACCTTAGGCCCACGGGCTAAATGCTGCCCTCCCGGGGCTATATTTGCATTCCATGGGCCTATATACATCCCCTTTCCCCTGAACACAGATCATTTGGTCGTTTTCCAGCTTTTGTATGTTTTTTCTCCATTCTGAAAGGCTAAAATTCCTCTCTCTAAGGCTTAGTTGCTGGCAATAAGAACTTTAAGCTAAAATATACTGACATTTTTGGGATTTTGGCTCCTGCCCAATTTGCCTTTGGTCCCATCCACCACTGGAATGCAGCCCCCGAAAGCTTCTCTGGAATTAATTCAGCCTTTGGACTGAAAGAGGTTTCCCACCCTTCCCCTTGAGCATGTGCAAAGAGGATGGGGAGTGGGGTGTGCCGAAATGATGCTTGGCTCAGGAGTTTTCCAAACAGACCTCTCTGTGCAGGCACAGAACCCATATGTGTGAATGCACAGATGATCCTCGAAGAACTGCAGTTGCCAGGTAAGCGTCTGTTTTTACAATGAATATATTGGCTTCTTTTTCTTAAGGAGAATATAACCACTTTTTTCCTGTGCAATTTGAACTCCAGATAAACATTCATTATAATGTTATTACTAGTGTGTTCTGGATCTGGTTTTGAGTGGCAGTTCTTGTTCATGCAGCAATAATGAATATTAAAAGATTAAATGACAGCTTTAAAGGCAAATGGAATTAATTTATGTGACCATTAATCATGGCATCATATATTAGCTTCTGGCATTGAGGGTCAAAACAAGTTATAAGCTTTGTAATATGAACTGCAGATAATCTGCATTCTAGTAGAAAGAAATAATTATCAGTAATTATCATAACTGCATATTTTTAAAGTGAACTGCAGTCTATTCTATATATAGTAAAACTGGGGAATTTTTAAAAAGCTCTTGTGTTCCTTAAGTAGCAATTAGTTTGTATTTTATGCATGCTCTTTACTTATTATGTAACAATGGAGATGAGACAAAAGGATTTCCCACTTACACTGAAGCATAGTGCATAAAGTATGCCATGTGGTCTACAAACCCATAAAATGTTTCAGAGCAACCAGTGTAATCCTAGGAATTGCACATTTGATGCTTCTAGCTCTCATGGTTGCAGAGTGGGGAGAAGAGGAAAATGCCAGTCTTTAATCTATATTTCAACTTTTATCAAATTCATGAAAATTACATGAAGCTAAAAAATAAGCACATTCCCTGTAGCCTTCTGTTATGGTCCACAATGGTAAAGCCTTAGCCATCTTTGCTCTAAGAATAAGTTTGAGGTGGGACACAGCCTTCCTTGTAGACCAGAGGTTCTTGTTGTACAAAACTGAAAGTAGTGTTGATCCTGACAAGTCCTCCAAGTTCATCCTGTGCTTTGATCTATAGATAATTTTGGCCCCTGATGATTTGGCCACAGCCAAGGAAATCTTGCATGTCAAAGTAAGAGTTATCCAAAACGAACTCCTCAAGTAGTTCTTTGTGGGTATCTGTGCAGGCACACAAACGGAAGTCTATATCTGCACAGAGCGTAGTTAGAACTCTTCTGGAGCTTAAGCCTGTAAGTTTTGGCAGCAGGGTATGTCCCTTGAGTGCCACAGCTTCCCACTAAGTTCAAGGAAATTACCACAGTATCTATAATAATGACCAGCAGTGGGGAAGGAAGAGGACTGTGTGACTGCACAGACAATCAAGTGGCATTGTGAGCTGGGGTGATTATATGGTTTTCAATCCACCACTAAGACCATTATCTTGAATAACCAAGTATTCCTTTGTTTCTCCCACTGAGATCTGAAAATATTTTTTCTTGTAACCATGTTTCCAAATTCTGTAGGTGAGAAGTAGCTATTAGTTCTACACAAAGCCATCAAAGTTAGGCCAACAAGAACGATCGGCATATCAATTGTATATAATTTTGATTCCCTATAAAGTTATTACAGTTCAAAAATTGCAGCCATTATAATATATTTCAAAAAGTGTGCTAATTGTGAGATTCAGAAGTTTATTGCTAATTTATTGTAATGCTACTTCAATCATACAGACCAATGTACCTGGTATTTTTCTGACATTTTGCTCCTCAACATTTGTGAAATATTCTTGGTCCTGATAGTGACTTTTGCTATCCAGGGTGTTCTGTAAAATCATTCATTTCCATGTTGGGCACTGCAAAACAAATAACCGCTCAAGCCTGCTTGGCACATCTTATATTGATCAACTGCCTGTTTTTGTACTTGCCTGGAGAGAAACAACTAAGAAAACAAGAAAGAGAGAGAGAGAGAGAGAACTGAATGCTTCTATTTTTTTCCTTTCTAGATGATTTATAAAAGAAATAATTATAAAACAACCAGCTTTGGATGGTGTTAAAAGACAGAGAGAAAGAAACATGGGAAAGGACATAAATAGCTTGAGTAATGTTAAGCCTCTAGTCATTAAAAGTATACAAATTTACCTTTAAAAGTAAACATATGTAGGATTGCAGCTTTAATGAGCCTGAAGTACGGCTTTCTGCATAAAATTCTGCAGCTTATTTCAGTCAGCATCTAAAAATCTCCCTCTGACCACATTATATGAATTTTTCAGACTTGTATTTATACATAAAAAACAGGCAAATAGCTGAAGATAAGTTAGTAATTGTTTTTTAAAAGCATAATTTTGTAAATTCTCCAACAGAGAGTGAGTGAATCTAGTTCTTTTCCATCCATTTCTCCCTTCCATATTTAGGTGAGGACAGCTGTCTGAAGGAAGTAAAACAAATATTTAATGGTGGATTATTTAAAAAAAAAATGATAAGATATATTATTCTGGGTGAGAAGAAAAGGGTGTCTTTTCTTACCCCCATATAGTCATAAAATCAATCCAATGCATGTTTAATTGGGATTTAATAAGTCCCATAGAGTCTAATGTAGCTTAGTCCTAAGCAAGTGGACCTAGGGTAAAACTCTCAGATGAGGACAGTTTGCTGGAGGTAAAATAAATCTTTGGAACTTACTTTACTGTCATGATCAAACAATATTTTCAGACAGAAATTAGTTTGTGTCTCTGCATCACTGAATATATAGTTAGCAGCAGTCTCAGTCTCTCTCTCTCTCTCTCTCTCTCTCTCTCTCTCTCTGCAACTGTTAAAACCACACCGAATTTACTTCTAATTAGTTCCCACAGCCATGAGACAAATAACACTTGTTTTTTCATAAGAGGGAAATGAAGGACTCAATGAAGATCCTTGGTTTTTCTTCATGACTTTCAATTCCAATTAATAGGAAATTTTAATTTCCTATTAAAAAAATTAAGCCTGCCTGAGCCAAAGTGAGGAGGATATTGGATATCATTACATGTGCATACCCCCTTTGGAGGGATTATTTAGAGCAAAGAAACAACTTGTGGGGAAAGGATTAAGCACTTTCCGCTCCTTCTTTTGAAGCTTTTCTTTTTAAAAACTGGCATTGGCTGTCAGCACTAACCCTGAGACGACCTCAGCTAGCTCAAGAAGGAATACTGTTGGGCAGCTGGGTGGACAGTACACCAACAAAATCCCTATTCTGTCCACCTTCAGATAAACATACTTAAAACTGGAAGACTCTGGAAAGCTGGGAGAGATTTACTTCCCCAATTTCATTCAGTTAGGGCTCCATGATAGAGGCCAGGTTAGCATGCTCATCCATGATCAAGTCCTAGATGGCTTTTGTTTTCCCATTCACCGACCTGGCATTCAGTAGCAGTACCTTCAACCTAGGAGAAGTGTCAAGAGGACTGTTCAGGCTCTCTGATATTGGAGGGTGCTTGGGAGCAACTTGAACTCACCCCCGTAATGACTCAACTGCTTCCCGCTGCCATATCTCCCTCTGTCCTCTAATGTTTCAGTGGCTCCTCTCTGTATCCCTTCACGTCTCTGTACCTTTTAAAACACATCTCTTCCTCCAGCAGGCAATAATTGTAGGTCTAATAACAATACAATACAGCAAGTAGGCAAATGTACATGCAATCCCTTCCCCCCTCCCCGCTTTCCAACAGACTGTATGCCCCTTGCTCTTTTTCACTCCTGAAGTGACTCCCCCAAAGGAACCGACTCCCTTTGATGCCATCCCGCAGGCTGCTCACCTTTTTATGCACCAGCTGCAGGAGCTGATACAATCTCTTGCAAGAATGGAAAGAGTGCAGAGCCCGGAGTCTTATCCTGTGAAGAGGCAGCGTTTTCTGGCCCAGAAAGTCTCTCTGGAACATCCACAGTTATCAGGCAGGAAGTATGATGGCAAAGCTCACTTGCAGTCTACCTGGGTGGTGTCTCTTCTGTGTCTTCTCTGAGCAAGGAGGGTGAAGGATAGCAGGATTATAGTAATAACTATAATAATGTTAACTCACAAGTCTGCACTAATACTATATATTTTGTTAGCAAAGGGGGCTGAGAAGTATGTTAAAGGTTTTTTTCAAACAAGAAACCTTCAGCAGGAGTAATAGCTTTTTAATGCATGCTTAGTGAAGTGTATGAAAAGGGTTTATGAGCTGTCACAAAAAAATAACTTCAAGCCCATTGCAAATTTATAGGAAATTGCTAACATTACTTTCTTGCCTTGAGAGAATTTTCAGATGTTTAAGCAATCATTTTAAAACTGTATTGCCATCAAGGCCATAAAGAGGAAATGAATCCAATTAGTTTTTATATGAGCTTAGTTTATCCTTCGTGAGAGCAAAATAAGGTTTTGTTCAGTAAGTATGGAAGCCTTGAGTTAATTGCAAACTACTTTTAGTGAATTCAGAATGTCTTAAATATTCTGAATAGAGGTTTTTATACTGGTACATGACAGGTGTTATGGAGCTTTTATTGGAGGCAAAATGTTTAAAGTGAAATCAAATGTGGAAATGGGCATCTAAATTTTGTCTTTGAATTGGGTAAACTGTGTCCTGTCACTATTGTTGGCTATTGCTAACATAGAACTAAAGTGAATACCTTTTTTAAAAAGTTCATAACTTAGAGACAAATTGATTTGTATATGGAGCTGAAATGTAAATAAAGTTGAAACCCTGATATAAAGTGTAAGTATGGCATTCTGTTGTCTTCAGAAAACTAAGAGCTTTTGGTACTAGAATAAAAGTTAATTAAGTCAAGACAGAGGTACTACCGGTCAGTAAAAATACTAATCCAGGATTGGAAATAAAACCTGTTCTGAATGGTGTTGCATTTACTCCAAAGCATCAGAATTGCGGTTTGGAAATGCTCCTGGATAGCCACGTTTTGCCCAAGTTTAGCTGGTACACCAGTCACACCTCTTCCTGGAAAAAGTGGATTTTGCCATCGTTACACATGACTTACTAAGTAACATCTGGATTAGATTATTGCAATGCACTTTTATGTAGGGCTTCCCTTAAAGTATTTGGAAACTACGGCTGGTGCAGAATGTTGAGGCTAGAATAATTTCTGTTGTCTGCTTTTCTGATCATATTACACTGGACATTTAAATTATACTGGCTTCCAATTTGTTTACTGGTCCAGTTCAAGATGCTAGTTACTACCTATAAGCCCTAAATATATTGAGATCAGGGTATTTGAAGAACAGTCTCTTCTTGCATGAGACTCCCTATCAATTGCAATCCTGTTCAGATTCCCTGCTCAGTTTTCTGCCATCGAGAGAGGTGTGTGTATTGGGGACGTGGGACAGAGCCTTCTCAGTGCATCACATCAGTTGTGACATGCCTTCCAAGGAAGGTTAGATTGGCCTGTTCTCTATGTTTTAGGTAGGCAGTTAAGATATTTTTATACGGTTATATGTTTAGTGTGGATTAATCTTACTAGCTATGCCTTTTGTTTTAACTGTTTTACTGTGACTTTTAATACTCTCTTTTTTTTAAGTTTATTGAGATTTTACAGCTGAAGATTGTCTGGGAACCATTATTATGGCTGAAAGGTGGTAGAAACTGTTTCTAGAAATAAATACTGCACCTTCTTCAAGCAAGTAGGGAAAGTGAAGAATAAAAGTTGAAGTAGAGCTATTGTTGTTTCTGGCCCTTCATTAGCTTCAGAGCAGACATCAGGTTTGCTTCCAGATGGGGCTTTTATGGTACCTTTGCCCTGCCTTACTGATGGAAAATTATAGGGGATCCAGATGATATTGTCTTGTACTCATGACCTTCTCCTCTTTCTTCTTCTTCCGTATTTTTTCTTAACTCAGAAAATCCGTTAAGAAGAAGACTGAACAGTTGCACGATGTCTTCTGATTGATAACACTAGAAGTCCTTCATCTGGAGGCACCCCAAATGAAAGTTAACTCTTCTGCCCCCTCTTCATTCTTATTCTTGGTGATACCATATTCCTTTCCTTCCCCACCATAACAGAGGTGGGGAGGTGGGAAGATCCAAAGGTCTGATGGATAAGGAGCAGAGTTTTTTCTTCTCCTTCTTCCCCTCTTTGGTTTTTGGTGGTCGCGTTTTTACTATTTTCTTCCCTTTCTCCTAATGGGAGAAAAAATATGTATATCAGCTCCAAGGCTGGTATACATTCCCCACCCCCACCCCAATGTAGGGGTTTGCCTGCAGACCAGGATAGCTTTGGATCTTGCACATCCAAATCCTTTCCTAATCTACCAATGGCATGTCTCCATATCCTCCTCCTTTTTGCTTCTACCAATGTCAGAGCTTGGACATAGGAGAGGCAAGGGCTTCAGAGGGTTCCGTAAGGGCTGGGAGGGGATATCCAGGGTTGTTTTGCTCAAGGGGGCAGGGATCTGACCTATCCTGTAGTCCTTGCAGGCTAAGAGGTTTATTTATTTTATTTTGGTTGATAACACTGGACGTTACTCTTAGTTGTATGCTGGTGTGGTGACCAAAATGATTTTGCTTTGTAGACTTCAGTGCTTGACTGTATTCAATCATAATAGTCCAGCCCTAATAAATACTCCACTATGAATTAGCAGCTTGGAGTGTGTGTGTGTGTGTGTGTGTGTGTGAGAGAGAGAGAGAGAGAGAGAGTATTGTTTGTGCTAGTTCTGTTGGCATATGTTTTTCCTTCTGCCCAAGTGACAATTGCTGATGTTCCTGGGACCAACACTCAAATTGGTTGTAAATCTCAGCTTTGATTGATAATGATGGTTTCAGATAAAAATTGGCACCATCCACTAAAAGTGCCTAGTGAAACCAGTCATGGTTTAGCTGTATGTTATCCTGTAAAAGTTTATAATTATGCAGAGTTCAACATGCACCTTGTGCCTGAGTTTAACTATTAATTGCCTGCTACTGCTGAATAATATGCAGGAGCACTGCTCTTTGTTTCTTTGCTTCCTAAGCTAGTGACATAAAAGTTTTTGGTATCTTTATTTCAAGTTTAAACATTGTAGAACTTATTTTCTGCAGATGTTTTGGATATAGAGAATGTCCCTTGTGGAAAAAGGTTCAGAGAATATTATTCAAGCTGTCTGAAGAGACACTGCCAGTCAGGTTCATTTGACACAACCTGAGCATTGGCTGCTTCAGTCTTAAGCACAATATATTTACATTTTGTATACACCTCAAATTTTACTCTTTCACTGTCTTCGATCAATGAACACCTCTTACAAACAGCTTTAAATATCTCGTATTGTGTTGGCAGCCAGAGCATGCTGAACTGTGAAGAGATGAAATATGCTTTGATAATGATTGTGGAGTGTGCCCTAGCAGAGTAGTATCTGGCTGAACTACCTCATGTTGTTCCACTAACTACGTCTGCAAATACTTACTATAAGTATTCTTCTATTCTCTGTCTTTTTCTCTTAGAAAGCTCTAAATGCCAAGATCCATTATGGCTTTGTTCTACAGATGCTGTGGTCATTTCTCTATCCATTCATAATTGTATCGTAGTAAATTCAACCTCAGAATTGCGCTACTGTAGTAATTGGCAGTATGGTGCTTCCAGGTTTATTTAGCTTCTAATTTCCAAACAGGTCTTTTTTCAGCTTAATTAGCATAGTATTATAGTAGAAGTTGTCTAACTGTGTGGCGTTAATTTTAAAAATACCTTTTAAACTGATAAAACGTATTTTAGCAAATTTGCTTTAGATATTGCCTCCTTTCTTTCTTCTCCCCCCCCCCAATAAAATGGGTGTAGAAGTTTGACCTCTGTGTGTCTTTCAATGCTCAACAGCAATCCCTTGCTACAGGGAGCTGTTCGCACAACATGACAGCCCACCATGGGATATTTAACACATGATGAGCCTGCAGGGATGCAGACTGCCATTTGGAATATCCAACCCCTATTCAGTGGTTCTCATGTCATGTAAACCCAGCAAGCACGGGTTATGTGAAGATTAAACATAACTCATGCTCGCCGGGGTTGTAAAACATGACAGCCTCTGAATGGGTGTTGGATATGCGATCTGGTGCCAGGGCTTGCCATTCGAACCTGGTCTGTGTGTCTTACATCATCCCTGCCTCAGTTGCTTGGATTTAAATGTAAAATGTATTTTTTTTCTTTCCTATAACTCCATGTCTAATGGACATATTGCATTGCATTACAAACAAGGTTGAACAGGTAAGTAGGTGAACTAGGTTAGACCTCATTTCATTCTGATAAGAGCAAGACATGTTAACTCACTTATTTTAGGATTGTTAGCATAGTTGCAGTGACATATAAACGAGGAAAATGTTTTTGGTGATTTTCTTCACCACCATGAGGCATGCTGCTGCTCTTCAGACAGGTGTTGTGCTATTGTATCTTATGACATACTTGTAATGAGGTTACTAAACTGGGGTGGGTGAGTATTCCTTCAGACTAAATTTATCATATTGTTGGCATTCCCAATGTTATCAATCTGTGGTAAGGATGTCCAGATTAGATACCTTTTAAATCGCTTTATCTGTTGTTGCTAGGGCATACTATGTTGTAATCTACCAAACACTCGTTTCTGATCCCTGAAAGAAATGTTATATGCTTATGGTGTTCAAAGTTGTTTCTACCAGCTCATACTGTTTTTCTGGAGCTGGAAGCAATTTCAGCCTTCACTCTGCATGATTATGGTAACATTAGAAGGCTACTGGAAGTGGGCAGAAGTCTGAACAATTGACATCAGAAACAGTTTGTGCAGCTCAGTCCAGTAGGCTGTGATTTGCCAAAGTGACTTGATGGTTTAGAGATGGAATTAGCTTAGTATCAGGTGGGCTGGGAATTGATTGTCCTATAGAGAATTACAATTTTTCTGCATTACTGTCAAACGCTCTCTTGGTTTTCAGGATTTGAATTGCTGGGGGTGGGGATTGTTGTGTTATTAATACTAACCTACATCCCGGGTGTGTGCCTTCATGTTCTTTATTTATGATCTTAAACTTTACATGCATTCCTTAGTTATTGATATAGGATTCTAATTAAAAGGTATTAGCAATTTTGTTTCATTCTTTAAAATATTCTAAAGACCATTTTAGCTGCCCAGCTACTTAAAATTGTAGAGTACAAGAACAAATGTAGACCTTGCAAAAGGAAATGTGTTCTGAGAAACTATAAATTACAAGTAACTAGGCTGCTAAAGGTCCTACTAATGAAGATGTTATTAATTTGAATGAGACATCTGTTCTACATGACTATGGAAATTACATTTATAACATTTCTGTCTTGATATAGAAATATTTAATACATTATAGATGGATTAATATCAATTCACAGCTGACTGGGTTTTGCATTAGTTAGAACACAAATAGCATGTTAGTAGAAATGACTTTAAATCTAAATGATTTCTGAATTTGTTGTACTCCACGGATTTGACCAGTTAATTAGAGCCAAATAACTTTGGTATGATTAGGTAAAAATATACATTTTGTTTTCCCAGTTCTAGATAGAGGTTTTGCTTATATTGGCATATGGCATGGCTTACCTTGGCCAAAAGGACACTATGGTGACAAAGTGTGTGAGTTATGGGTCAGGATGTCTCTGGTTCAAATTGCATTTCCGCCATGAACTCACTAGAGCAGGAGTGTTGAACTTTTTTTTCCAGCCAAGGGGCAAATTCCATTTCAGAGATGGTCTCAGGCACATTCCAGTGATGGATGGGGCCAAAGTCAAAAGTCGACTGGGCTGAAAAGTCCTCCTGAAATCCCCCCTAAATCTCATCGTTACCAATTTATACACTAGGTACGGTGCAGCTCAGCAGAGCAAGAGATGGTGCATTTTTACGCAGAAGCAACCCACATTCAGAGGCAGAACAGTGTGAATATTTGCACATTGATGCAGAATGTCATGCATGCTTACTCAAAAAAAGGCACTACAAGAGGCTCAATACGATGCATGTTTACATGGAAGCAACTTGCATTCAGAAACAAAACACTATTGAATTAAGAGCTGATCATGGCAGGAAAACAAAACATAAATATAAAAAAGTATAAGGAAAGGTTAGCCAATTAAGAAATATGTTTCGCATTGCTCTAGCAGCTCTTTTAAAAATGCCAATAAATAAATAAAAAGGCAGAAACAGTGGGAAAAATCGACAAGGGACGGATGGACGAGGAAACAACTGATGATGTAAGGAAGGGGGTGTGGCTGTGTGGGAAACACCAAGTGGGGAGCGGGATTAGGCCCATGGGCTGGAGGTTCCCTAAGACAAAAACCTGTTATCTCAGCCTCAGTTCCCCATCTGCAGTATGAGGGGGAGGAGATCTGCTTTGAACTCTTGGAAATGTGCCATTATGAGCACTATTTAGCAAATACTGGTACAAAATTCTGTGTTTTTAGATTGTGCCTTGTTTTATATATTTTAAAATGATTTCATGGTTTTAATTTTTGTGATCCGCCCAGAGAGCTTCGGCTATGGGGCGGTATAAAAATGCAATAAATAAATAAATAAATAAATAAATAAATTTTGCCATACTTTTTGCCCCCTTTACATGCTAGTAACATTAATATAAGAACTCAAAGCACGTTCATATTAACAGTGAGGCTGGATGGGATTACTTATTTGTGGTATTTTGTTTTTGATTCTATACGAACCTTTATTTTTAAATAAAGCCTCCGAAGAAAGAGGATCAGCAATCGGAACTTAAAGCCAGTCCTAAGAAAATACCAGAATCCACTGTTGACCTTTTGGGACTTGGTAAGTAATCAATTACCTTTGTATTGTTTAAAAACAATTGTTGCAAAACCTTTGTTGCAATAATCTAACTGCGTTGTCTTTCACATGCTGTCAAATATTGTTGGCTAAACTCTAAAATGATGCTTTAGTCTCATTTACTTAGGGGGGGGGACTGAAGCGGGTCTGTGCATTGCTGTCCACTAAACTAGACATAATGAGCTCCTTAGGGAGCAGGAAGCTATCAAAGTGATCTTGAAAGTGTTGTGGACTGTGACACTTAAGCTCTTTAAAAAATTGTATGCATTTTTAAAGCTAGGTTTGCCTTCTTAAAGTAGACAACTCCCTAATACCCATGTGAGAATTGAACAGTTTCTGCTGAATGCTCCTGTTCTAAAGAATCGTTCCACTAGTTTTGCATGACCTTTGAATTGGGTTTCTCAAACAGCAGCACCCCACCCCCACCACCCACAGATACACAACATTTATTTTGAAATTGAGGGATTTGAAAAACTAGTTGTAAGGTAAGATGGGGTCTGCTTGTCAGAGGATAAAGTAAAAGCAAAATCTTTCAGAGAAATCAGGCCCTTGGCTATGTCTAAAGCAGTACTTTCTTTTATAGTGTTCTTAGTTAGTTATTAAAAATATTTTAAACTTGCCCGGGGTTGGGGGGACCTCTGATTGCAACCATGAAACTCCCTGTCCCTTCCTAGCTACTACCTTTGCTCTCCCCAACTCACCCCTTTATCTCACTGTTATTTCCACTCTTCCACACTCCTACTATAAGCTCCATCACACCTAATTTTTCCTCCTGGTTTGTCCAGGTAGGGAATGGAGTGGCTGAGCTTGGGGTCAAAGCAGGGAACACCTTTTTCTTTTCTTTTTGGATCTGGAGGTATTTTCTTTTCCTTTAGGGCTGGGGATAGAATGTGCATGTGGATAGAATAAGAACAGCAATCCTATGTAGGCCTATTCAGAAATAATTCTCATTGAGTTCCATATAAGCATGCATAGGATTACAACTTTAATCGAGTCTTTTGTTGCGATTCTGTGGGATCAAATTATGTGGATTGGCTTTCGAGTTCAGAACTTTCCTCTGCTTGTACTACCAGTTTCTTCAGTGAATTACTTGTCTTTTGATTAGCCAAGCCTTACAGCAGCCATTATGTGACTAGCCACATCCTCTATGGGAGCCATTTTGTGATGATGACCAAGTAGTTTCTCAAATTCCCAAATGTGTCCACAGATCCAAAAAGATTGCAGACCCCTGTCCTAGGACATCAGGATGAATATTTGTAGAAGGTGGAAGTTCTTATGAAATGTCTGAGGTTTTCCCTATTTCACCATGTTAAGAATATTTTATAATGAACTCTTCCATGATAAACTGTTCAGAGCCTTAATGTACTTGCCCGACATTTGAAGTAGTCTAGTTCTAATCAAAACTTTACCATTCCATAACCATGGTTTTGGTTATGGAATGACCATAACCATAATCAGAGCCTGATTAGAAATGACTCTGCTTGAGTACTTAGATTAAGTGCATGTAATGCCATTCCATCTAAAACCTACTTCTTTCACCACACATGGGATTTGCTTCAATTTTAATATCTAAAATGCAAGCGTTTGCTCACATTGTTAAAACAAATCCAGCATTTGTGGGAAATCTAATGCATAGAGTGAAATGGACTACATTAGCAAACTGAGTAACTTCAGCTGGCTTGCTGTAGCTGGGCTGAGTAAGGCTTTGGTACAGAAGCTTTTAGGGGGGGAGGGGAGAGAGGAGGGTTACATTCCCTCTTGGGTGATTTGGCAGGGAGGCATATGCACCTCCCTGCCAAATTGGAGCCACCCTTTTCTTTCTGCCACCCCCCCCCTTTTCTCTCTTTCTTCCAGACTTCTCTTTCTGAAATTCTGATATCTCAGTTGTCATGGTCCCTCCCTAAGGGTTTTAAACTCTGTCTTCCCCTTCCCCTCTCAGTCTGGCATCTTTTCTCCATATCCTGCTTCCTTCTCTCTGACTCAGTGTCTACCTGGGTAGTGATACTCCCCACTTCTCTCTCTCTCTCCCTCTCTTCTCTCTCTCGCACATAGGCAAGCAAGCTGTGGGGATGGGTGGGTGGGTGGTCAGAGCGATCTGTTCAGTCTGCTATGTGTCTGTGCTTAACATGCAGGGGGCAGGGCTGAGGAGTGGGAGAGGAGTCAAGGAGGGGGACTGTGGGCTGATCTGGGTCATGGACTGGTGTAAGGGACGATGTTTCTGGTGAAGGAATATACCCTTAGAAGCTGTGTCTGCACCTCAGAGTTCTGAGTCCTATGACAGACTGAAGTTTGGAGAAATCAAATGCTTATGCAGGTTAAGGCTGCATATTTTATTCAGCACAGCTCATTGATGGAAATGCAGGAGTTTTCACACGTTTCAGGATGTGCTGTGTCAGGAGTGTTGGTTAGCACATGTCATTGAAACATCCTGTTTCTCTAAAATACCTACTATCAATTAACATTCAGTTTGAAGTAAAATATAAAATGGATGTCTGAATGACTCCTGCAAAAAATGCAAAGAAACAAATTTATGTTTAAGTAATATGACAGGTTTGGGCGATAATTTATTATTGTAAATTCTAATAGTAATATGACTATTAAGATGTTGGGTCAAGTGGATTAGGACCGAACAGCCAAGTTTGGGAAACAGTATATTAGGAGTGATGATCACGTTCATGTGTTACGAAAACATTGGGTGAAATCCAATAGTATCCATCTCCCAGCACGACAGATGCTGTTGGGGGAACATATTCCACCTCCTCTTGTGCACCTGCAAAATCTGCTCCAATTCCCTCAAAATCAGGTATAGCGGGCATATGGTGTGTATGTGCAGGGGGAGCAGCGAAAGCAGAAGTTCCCTTACACAATATATCTGCTTTTGATACATTTTTGAATATAAGAGTTATTTTCTATTTGAGTATAAAATGTGCCATTTACTCTTACTGTAACCAGTTATTGGACACTAAAAATCTTGTAGTCTAAATAAGGCCTAGTATTGTTTCTCCTCTATTCGGCACTGATTAGGCCTCATCTTGAGTATTGCGTCCAGTTCTGGGCACCACACTTCAAGAAGGTTGCAGACAAGCTGGAGGGGGTTCAGAGGAGGGCAACAAAGGTGATCAGGGGTCTGGAAACAAAGCCCTATGAGGAGAGACTGAAAGAACTGAACATGTTTAGCCTGGAGAAGAGACATGATAGGAGACATGATAGCACTCTTCAAATACTTGACAGGTTGTCACACAGAAGAGGGCCAGGGTCTCTTTCCGATCATCCCAGAGTGCGGGACATGGAATAATGGGCTCAAGTTACAGGAAGCTCAAGTTACAGGACATCAGGAAAAACTTCCTGACTGTTAGGCATTCAAGATGCAGCTGGACAGATATCTGTCAGATATGCTTTAAGGTGGATTCCTGCATTCAGCAGGGAGTTGGACTCAATGGCCTTACAGGCCCCTTCCAACTCTACTATTCTATGATTCTATGATTCTCATAAACTGCAGATGAGATAATACATCTGCATCTGGACTGTACCATTTCAGACTGCAGGTGGGGTGCTTAGATGATTTGCATGCTCTTCCATACAAAACAAGTTTCTTGCACAAAAATTTCAGGAAAGACAGATTAGGATACTTGTTGCTGACATCTGGTTTCTATATGCAGGGTGACTTTTTATGTAGAGGAGCATCTCATCATTTAAGCCCACACCTACAGTCTGGTGGTACGATCTAGATATAGGTTTGTCATTTCATCTGCTGTTTGTGAGAACTAGGCTCAAGTCTTTCACTGTAGCTAGTCATTAAACCTTATTTCACGCAAAGGCCAACTACACATCAAGAGATACAGAAAACAAGGATAGGCGTAGGAAAGTAAAACCAAGAGGCATCATTCCGCATTAATGATGGGAGAGGTGGAAAGCAATCAGTATGAAGAATCCAGAAAATGTTTGGTATAGTTGGTATAGTTCTTTCTTTCTTTCTTTCTTTCTTTCTTTCTTTTTTCCTCCTCCTCCAACTCCTCCTCCTCAAGGGAATTACCCACATGCTCAAGCATGCAAGAAATGTTAGTGAAAGTCAAGTCAAGTAAGCTAAGTTAAGCTACAATGTAAAGCAGGTGTGAGGAACATGTGGTCTTCCAGATGTTGATGAACTATAACTCTCATCAGCCCTAGCCAGTATAACCAATGGTAGGATGGGCATTGGAAGTTGCAGTCCAACAATATCTGGTGGGGCCACAAATTCCCCATCTCCAGCTTTTGTATTGTGTGTGTGTGTGTGTGTGTGTGTGTGTGTGCGTGCACGTAAGCCTTATATTCTGTGGATGTGTAGTTGGTTTGTTTTTTTTTAAGTTAGCAAATAGGGCCAGTATCCTTATGATGTGAAGTTCTTTTCTGCACATAAAGCTTGTTATATACTGCTCATTAAAAAAGATGTCTAGGGAAATATTGAGAGGGAGCAGAGCATCTACATAGCAAAATAAGACAAGATACATTGGATACCATATATGATCTGCAATGAAAAAACTTGACCTGGCAAAATAATGAAAGCATTCAATTAGGTTTACCTTAGATAGAAATGTTAAATTTTAGTAGATGGTGCTGCAAGTGAAAAAAAAAATCTGGTTCCAAAAATGCTAATGCTTGAGGGGGATATGTTGCTGGCAAGGAGATAAATGGCTGTTAGCGTTTGGAATATTCTTAAGTGTTGCATAAATATTAAATTATTTAACTGAAGGGATTCCTAGCAGAAGCCAGACTGTTCAGTGCCTTAGAGGGAGCTTCTGGGCTACTAATAAGATCTGTGAAAATAGCTCCTCAATGTCTATGGAAGAAGTCAAGATAACTTTTTGGTGATCCGGAGGCGTGTGGTGTGCATCAGTATTAAATTGACCAGTGTTTCAGCTTCTAACTTGAAGAAACTAACATAAGAGGAATTCCAAAATATATAAACTAAAGTGGCTCACTCAGCTCCATTAGTCTCAAATATCTACCAGGCATCGCTGGTGGATGCATAGTTCAGACATAATGCCAAACCCTTCCCTTTTCTCCATTCTTAGTTTGAAGTATACCATATTATGCTTTTTTCCTGAACTTGCAAATTATGACTTATTGCAGACTATGGTTTGCCTTAAAACAAAGGAGGGAGGGAAGGAATTGCCTCATGTGGGGAGAGGTGGGGGTGTGCAAACCCAAGAATATTGTGAGACTTGTTCATGTTGTGACAAACCATTGTTATTTGGCCTGTTAATTGTTTATAGTAATTTGAATGTCAAGCACTTGTGCAGAAGTGTAAAGGCCCTCTCAAAACTAGACATTCCTAGCCTGTGCCTCATCCCAGTTCTTTCCTGATAATCCACTGGTCCTTGAGAGGCTTTTCCGGGAGTGCCTGGGGCTGCAATAGGGCAGAGAGTGGGAAAGCCCTCTTGTGCATGGAGCCTTCCACTTGCACATAGTATTGACACATTTGATATTGCATGAATTTGAAGTGGTTTGTTCAGAAAGCTAGAGATCTTCCAATATAGGTTATCTCCAAATTTTTTGTTTGTTGAAGACACTGGCCAAGACCCAAAGCATGGCATGCATGCATCTATACATGCATGGAGTTTTGTTTTTAAACCATTTCCTTTTAGTGGCAGTCCCCTTTACCCTGCAAAAAGCACCCCAGGTCCAGGGCACCTTGTAGAGTGGAATCCCATGAGGCAGAAGAGGCTGCAGTGAGATAGGAATATCAGCAGTACCCTTTTATGCACATGAAAGCACTTTTCACATGCATGCACAGGCTTTTCTGAATCATGGCCATTGTCCTGGCAGAGTTTTGTCGCCTCTGCTGTCAAGAATCTGAAAACAGTTTATACTTTGGGTTTCATTTTGTTCCTTGTAGTTGCACAAATACACATTATGTTGACTAAAGTTAATAAAGGGAAAAGAGTCCCAGATGCTTTTGCAATTATGTTTCTTAGCGATATTGGCTACAGTTACAATTGTGTTTCTTAGCGATATTGGCTACAGTAACCTTCTTTGTCTCCTGAGAAGTCTTGTGAGGCTTTTTCGTTTTCATCATATATCTTGATTTATTTATTTTTTAAAAAACAGTCCTAAATGCTTAAAGCAGGTAGACAGTAGTAATTTCAGATAAGGCAGACTTACAGTACTGTGCAAAAGTCTTAGGTCACTCTGAAAAATGTAAATTAAAGCCATTTATCTGAGCAGTACGTGTTTATTTGTTTGAAAAAATACTATATAACATTGAAGTAAACACTAATACAATGAAAAGTAACAAAAACTTCTCATGTTTTTAAAACAAGTCAGTATTTTGTGTGGCCTCCCTTAGAATGCAAAACTGAAGTAATAGGTTTTAGTAGACAGTTGTGTAACTTTTTCAAGTAGTCCTGTAGTAAATTCTTCCAAGCTTCTTGCAGGATTTGCCATAACTGTGTTTTGTTCCTTTCCCTGTCCAAGTGATCCTACGTGCTGAAAGATAAAGCCCGCCCCCCCAAGTCAGTCGTTTTCCTGACGATACAGCATGATGAATCAAGATCTTTTTATATTTCTCAGCATTCATACTTCCATCAATTTTGGCCAGGGCCAGATCTACACCTCGTGTCAAATCATTATGATCCCATTATGGTAACACTATATCCCTCTTGTGCATTTATATCTCGTAGGACACACAATGACATTTGTTGCAGTATTTTGGATAATGTGGAATAAAAAGCAGGAAATAATACTATGAAATTGGTATATGGAATGTGTAATGTGCCCTAACAGTTATCAGTGCACTTCAGTACAATAGTGTAGACGTCCTTCAGATCCCCTACACCGTCGGCTGAAATGCACCGCCAGACCATGACAGAGCTGCCACCATGTTTCAGAGAAGGCTACAGACAGGCATCAATGTATTTCTTGCTAGGGATGCATCCGACTGGGTCTGCAAGGCCAGCTGAACCCCCCCTGCCCATGCGCGTCTGGCCCTCACGGATCCATTGGACGCTGCTGGAAGTTGCTCAGATCTGCTTTCGACCTCTTGCACCCCCTTTCCCCCTCCACACGAATGCCGTCCGCTGTTAGCGCGGAGGGAGGGGAATGGGTGGCCAGTTGCCAAATTCTTGTGGGGGCTCACGAGACCCATGAGCACTTGGCAGAGACTTGCCTGGCTCGTGGGGTAGCCTGTGTGAGTGGCGAGGCGAGTGCTCAAGGGGCAATTTTGCACTTAATACTTCTCGCCAACACTTGTGACACATTGGTGTCTTTGTGAACCAAAGATTTCAAGTTTGGATTCATTGCTCCATAAGACTTTTTGCCACAGATTGTCACTCCTTGCTTTATGGTCTTTTACATACTGCAATCTCTTCTGCTTGTTGCCTTTCCACAAGAATGGTTTCTTAGTTGGAATACGCTCTATAAGACAATTTCTTGTAAGACTTCTTCTTACTTTGGTTCCACATGACTCTGCCAGATGTTGAGCAAGCACCTCACTGGATTTCCTTCTATTCCTCAAGGTATCTTTAAGTGTACTGTTCATCAGATACAGGCAGCTTTTTGGGTCTTCCACTGCAATTTCTCTTCAACTTGCCTAGTTTCTTCAAATTTCTTTATAATGGCTTGAACACCACATCTTGAAAATCCAGTTAGGTGGACTGTTGCTATCTGAGGATTGCTTTGTTGATGCAAAACTATGATTTTATGTCTCTCAAACTGTGTTAGCTTAGCTGTTTCCAAACCTGTCCTTAAGGCACCCCAGCCATGTACTATATTTGTTAAATTCCACCACCAGCACACCTGGTTCAGCTAATCAATACCTCATTAAGTTGAATCAGGTGTGCTGGTGGTAGAATTTAACAAATGCAGTTCATGGAATGAAACTGTACATGGAATGTCTGAGGTGCCTTGAGGAAAGGTTTGGGAAACAAACTTGTTTTCCTCTAACCATCTCAAAAGATATCAATAACTTTTTGGAAAACACAAGGAATTTTCATTACTTTTTAATTGTATTAATGTTTATTCATATTAATTCTAATATTATATAGTGTTTTTCCAAGCAAACAAACACTCAGTGCACAGACAAATAACTTTAAACATAATTTTCTTGGGTGGCCTAAGACTTTTGCACAGTACTGTATATTTTCTAAAGGGCTCATAATCTCAGCCTGAGAGACAAAAATGTAAGGAAGGCAAGATTTGGATTATCAGATACAGAACTGTGCATGATGTGGCTACTGTGAGTGCCTCTCTAATAGTTTCAGTAGCATGTGTGATAGTGGTGATTTTGCCTATTTTTCTTCATCTTAATTAAGGGAGGCACAGCAGTGCCTCCCTTGTTAAGAGCTGTCAGTATAAAACACGTTCCACCATGTTAAAGTGATAATGGGGGAGGGGTCATTCTAACAGTCATAAAATCGACAATGTTTCACAAATCTTTCTGAAATTTACAGGTGCCAGAAAGAAATGTTTATTTTACATTACCTGAAAATTTCAAGAAGATTGGTGAAAGATTGAGGGAAGGAGAGCAGTTTAAAGTAAAAAGATTAAAGAATCCCCTGAATCCGAAACTGAAAATTGAACTGAGGGTTTGTGAGTATTTTTGCGCAGTTCTCCTTAGGGAGGATGTGGCGTTAAGGCTTGGGAGCCTTAACTCCCAATTTCCCTGCTTTGTGGTGCTTGGTTGGAAACTGTAGAGCCTTAACGTTGTTTTTGCAAACTGTAGGTTTTTTGTTTAATGAATATCATCTTTGTTGGGTAAGAGCCCAGCAGTTGAGGATAATTATTGCAGTTTAACAGTCCTCAAACATGTAAATTTGGAGCAGTACACAGTTGTTGAATTAGTTGTGCAAACTTTTTATTAAGTTCTTCATTCTTTATCTGAAGAATAGCAACAAACAGTACATCCTGTAAGCAGACCTCCCCTTTCTCTCATCCCTTTCCCTCCCATCTGCTATGGAGGAGCAAATATGTTCTGCTGAGGATGTCTAATCTTGCAGACAAATATAGGTGGATACAACCCAATTACTTTTATACCTACCCTTTTAGAATGTACAGCATTTTTCATATCTTCACCATTGTATTTCAGATTTAAGGGTTTGCCAGAGGGGTTGTCATGTTCTCTGCAAAGCATTGTGAACCTTACCAATTGCTAAGTCATCAGCCACTGTGTGTGCTCTATTTTGTTCTTTTCCCAACTCAGTAGACTTCTTTTATTACTACCAAAGAAAAATATTTGTTATTTCACCATAATGACCATATAAAAATAGGAGACACTATAGATCCAAAGTCATAAAGAATCCACTTTGCAGATATACGTTTTCTCTTAAAATGACACTTTCTAAAAATGGCACTCCTCATTTTGTGGGATGTCTTGCAACACTACATAATATTGAAGCATTACCTTTTCCATCAAATTGAAAGGTTGAATTTGCAAGAAGAAGCTAAACTCATTTTCCATTTGATGCATCATTTAGCAGTTAGATGTAGTCTACAGAAAACAGAGAGGGATATGGATGGTTGCACATGTTAAAGTAACCCTCACGGTGTATTAGCATTGGAAATGGATAATCCTAACCTTTATGTGGGGGGTATAAGTAAAGTACCATGCTCTTTCACTTCAAATTTATTGTAAGGGTGATAGACATTAAAGAAGATACTTATTGAAAAATAGTTGAACATGTAACCTTATTAACCTTCAATTATAAGAAAAGCAGGAAGCTGTTCAATAAATATTAGAATATGACTGTTAATCAGTAGTCACTAGTTGGTATATTTCAGACCATGCCTGTCATACTTAGTGTCATTCACCCCACCTCAGGAACAAAACCTTGCCATCCTCGTGGCTTTCTGGGTAAGCAGCATGCCCCTAGCTATTCTTCAGTGCAACTTAAAGCTTAGTGATTTTGAGAATCTCAACAGTGATAATAAAGAAATCAATTAGCCCTTATGGTGCAGAGATAAATTTGAAAACTTGCTAGCAGAAAATTATAATGTGGGGAAAAGGGTTCCACTTTAAAGCTGGGACTAGATGATGCCTCTTCCCCGCACAACCCCCCACTCCCTGTTCCTGGAAATGTATTATCCATTGCACTATTCATTGCACCACCACCAGCAGCTAGTAATGTAAGTTACAGGTCAGAAAATTCACAGCAGGGTGATGTCATATGACAGTGATCTTCTCAAGCAGGAGCCACTTTGGCTCCTATCACCGCTACAGGGTTCACTCCCTGTACAGGTTGACACTTTCTCTCTCTCTCTCTCTCTCTCTCTCTCTCTCTCTCTCTCTCTCTCACCTGCACATTCAATTTCCCCTGCAGTGGCTGTGCAGTGCATCATAGGTAGTTAGCCAGTTGTGTTGCTCTTTGTCTCTTGTGCTTCTCTCCCACCACAGCTAATTGGCTGATTGCTCGTGCTTTCTTCTGTCCACCTCCTCCGCCATCTTAGAGCTGATGAGTGGCAGGTCTCCTGACTCCCCACCCACAAAGCCTACCCGGTAATCTGGAGCAATGCAGTCTGTCCACTGCTAAAGCAAGCACGAAGGCAAAGCTGGAGAGCTACCACTGAGCGTGAGCAGCTAATGCAGAAAGACATAAGAACATAAGAAGTGCCATGCTGGATCAGACCGAGGGTCCATCTAGTCCAGCACTCTGTTCACACAGTGGACAACCAGCTGTCGACCAGGGACCAACAAAGCAGGACATGGTGCTACAGCACTCTCCCACCCATGTTCCCCAGCAACTGGTGCACACAGGCCTACTGCCTCAGATATTGGAGGTAGCACATAATCATCAGGGCTAGTAGCCATTGATAGCCTTCTCCAGGAATTTATCCAACTCCCTTTTAAAGCCATCCAAATTAGTGGCCATCACTACATCTTGTGGTAGTGAATTCCATAATTTAACTATGTGCTGTGTGAAGAAGTACTTCCTTTTATTTGTACTGAATCTCCCACCATTCAGCTTCATGGGATGACCCCGGGTTTTAGTATTTTGAGAGAGGGAGAAAAATGTCTCCCTATCCACATTCTCCACACCATGCATAATTTTGTACGTCTCTTATCATGTCTCCCCTTAGTTTCCTTTTTTCCAAGCTAAACAATCCTGGCTGTTGTAAGCTTCCCTCATAGGGGAAATGCTTTCGACAGAGGCAGAGAACCGCACTTAAGCTGATTGGGAGCTGCCAGTGGCATTCCGGCCTTGCAGTGACGAACACTGTCAAATGGCAGGTAGATCTTGTTCAGATGTAATGCTAAATTATGGTTTAGCGTTGCCTGGACAAGCCTTGGGCTCATGCACTGCCCTTTCCTTCAGCGCACCTGCAAGGAGATCCAAAGCTTTTGTTTGTGTGTGTGTTTTAACCTAACCACAGTTTAGCTTTATGTCTGAACTTGCATAACTTGTGGTTAACTTTCATTATAGTTTACTGAAATAAGCTGTTATGAACCGGTAGGATTTATTTAGGTATCAAGAACTGCTGTAGAAATGTTCTCCATGAATTTGTGTCTCTATTATTATTATTTTTTTTTAAGCATACCTCACCTAAGCATTACTTGTTCTTGTAGTGAGCTTCAGGTACAGCCTGGATTACTTTTCCCATGCAGGCAAAGAATTGGGGAGTAATGTTTATGCTTCTGAGAACTCTTACTGGGTTGAGATTTCTCCTTTGTAAATAATTCCTGAACATGCTTCTAGTCAAGGACATGGCCTTGAATGAGAAACACAGTTTCTAGATTTGGGTAAAAAAAAAAAATTACAGAAACAAATAAAACACAAAAACAGCATTTTTAAAAAAAACTTATCAGAACATAAAAAGTTAAAAATCTTCTGAAAATAAAAAAGGTTTTTCGTGCCAAAAAGACATTAGAGTGGGCACTCGGCATATTACCATAAATGGGACACAGCAACTGATCTATGTTCATGTAGACTAGTCCCAGTTGTCAGCCTAGCAGCCGTGTTTTGAACTCACTTCATTTTCCAAGCAATCAGTGGAATAGCAATACTACATGATCTTTTATCTATTTCAAGACTGTAGCCATAGAATAAATGTCAAAAAGGATGTTTTGTGCTATCTTCCCCCCCCCTTTTTTTTTCCTTTACCTGAACTTGGTGGTTCTGCCCTGCATGTAAACTTCTTTGCAACAGAAACTGCCATGTCTAATGTATTACTGATTTAAATTGTTCCTGAATATCTTTTATTGTGTGGGTGCAAATATAAAAGAGTTCTGTCAGTGTTGAGAATTGTTTAGAAATACTTCAAAATCTGTTGATAAAAAAACCTTTCTTGAACTCTTATAGCTGACTTCATTTTAGCTAATTAAAATGTAAACATTCTGATAAAGATATTTAAAGCAATTAAATTAGATAGCAATTATTCTTTGAGTCATTGCATCTTTCTTCCTACATATTAAATACCTAGATTGGTTTTAAACCTGGGATGGTTTAAACTTAACCATACTTAGAATAGACTTACTGAAATCAATTAGGTATGACTAGCTTGTCCCATTGATTTCAGTGGATCTACGAGTTTGGATACAACCCATTGAATTTAACATTTATTGCAATATGTTGAAGGTTTTTTTCTTGGAAATTTGTCGCTTGATAATATGTTAAGACAGTACCTAGAGAGATTCTAGCTTCCCATTCGTCTCCCCTCTTGTCCAATTTTGACAAGACAACATAATCTCTCTCAGAGGAAATGGAGGACACTCTTGATGCCCAGAACTTGTTTTGAGCGCAAGAATTAAAATGAAATGTCACACTCTTTGCCTCCTGGAATTTAGTTTACTAGAAAGAAATAGAACTGGTTAGGAATGGGATGAGTAGATACTCTGCTATATTGTAATGACTGCATAATAATTCCTTACATGTCCTAATTATCATATGGCTCTTTACCTTTAGCTGTGGCAACTCTAAAGTATTAAGCATTCTGAGGAAAAAGAAATTTGTTTCCATTAGGGACACCACCTAGGAATACAAGGCAATAGAATATTCTGCACCATAAAATAAGAATTGAGAAACCAAAATGGTGCTGACTGGACATCTGAGATTTGCAATATAAGAGTGGAGACCTGGTTTGTACCTTGAACATCAGTGTTATTTAGTTAACAGCCGATAGCCTGTGGTCATTTGTCCTGGCTTTATTTGCTGAGAAACTAAGCTTTATATGTAACGAAGACCTGTAGGCAGATATTATGAAAACCCTAAAGCTTTAGTCTCCTCTGAGGAAAGATGGAGAAGGTAGCTTGTTAGTACTTTTATCAAAAAGAATCACTTCTATTGTGGTTTTTTTGTTTGAAATGTCAAAAGATTCAAGTATTAGAAAATTGTTATTGTTTGGACAACTGTGATGCATGTATCCCCCCCCCCCCCCGGATTTTATTTTATAGGGAGGTATTAATCTTTTTTGTATTAATAAGTATCTAAATTGTGGCACATTTACAGTTGCTATGGGAACCACAACTCTGATTACCTGACTTCAGTGTAGAATTTCTAGTGTACTATTGCAGTAGTGCTTTTGCATTTACTTTCATAACAAGAGAAAAATGAAGTTAGCAAAAGCATGAACAGATACCCCTGTGTCTCTTAGAATGTACTGTTCATTTGCCACTGAAGGACTTATTATTCATAGAGGAAGTATCTCATAAAGGCTTTATTCTGTACATGTTAGAATACTTGAATCAAATAATGAACATAGCCCAATTCAGGCGTTCTCTAAGTGGTTTAACTAAACGTGTGAGGAGAGGGTGACTTTCTGAAGAGGGCAGCCTCCTGTATCTACACATGATTGAGAACACTGATTTTTTTCCATTAGCTCTAGCCAGCATGACCTAAATTCAGGAATGATATAGGAGTTGTACTCCAAAATATCTGGAGAGCACAAGGTTGGGAAAGCCTGGACCATGGCATCTTCTGGACCTCTTAGCTGAGAATGGGGTTTGTGGATGCTGTTTTACAGAGGTTCTGGTCCTTCTTAAAGGGCTGGTCTCAGAATGTAGTGCTGGAGGATTTCTGTTTATTGTCTTGGCTTTTGGCCTATGGTCCTGCAAGGTTCCCTCTTGCTCCCCTATCCTGTTTGACATGTACAAGAAAACGCTGGGCGGGGGGTTGTCTAGAGATTTGGGGTTTGTTACCAATACGCACGCTGGAACTTTTAAATTACAGGGAGCTGGCAGAATACTAAAGGAGCCTGGATGCTGTGTTACAAATAGTTCGAAATTTTTGCCCACACAGAATGCCTTTAAGCATTGGCAGTGTAATTGGCTTGGTATGTACATACTTCGTAATTATCAAAATCAGGTTTAACATTTTTCATTCTAAAACACTGTAATTTTAGATGGTCCTGCTGATTCCTCTATTACAAATGGAAGCACCATTATTTCTGCTACAGTACTGAATGATGACCTGGATATATTTGGACCAATGATCTCTAATCCTTTGCCAGCAACTTCTATACCTCCTTCTCAGGTAAGCAGCAAAAATGTGAATTTAGCATTCTCTCCTTTTTGAAATGTGTTGATTCGGGGATTGAAATGTTTACATTAGAAATGAAAAGCATGCATAGTAGTATAAGGATAAAGTATCTCAGCTGTCCAATCATCTTTTACCAGAGTGGTTGGCAGACAATCAAAGTTGTATTGGTTATGTAATAAACCTGTATAGTTACAGCAGGATGTTGCTGTGTCTAGTGTTAGTATAAGTGAAGACTTGTAATGTTTGTAGCAATTTAGGGATATACATTGTCCCTACAGCATTGAAGGATCAACTTTAGTAGTTCATTATAAAGAGACTTCAACAATATTTGCCCTTGACTGCTTATTTGAGTCCAACTACTCCAAAAGTTGCATTTGTCAATGAAGTTCAGTGGAATGTATAATTAGAAAATAAACATAAAGAGTGAAGTAGTTGTTCAAATCTGAAACAATGGAAGAGGAAGTTGAGACTACCTATAGAAGCCTCTCTTTGGCTATATACAAACATTCCATATTTTATCACTCTCCAGTGGCTGGACTGGGGAATATTGTGCTATGAATCTGGATATCAATGTTATCTGTGTATAATTTTTCTACAAATATCAGAAATCCAAGCATATTTGGACTCAGTAAGTACTGTAATGTTTAGTTTAGAAGGGCCTATTTATGACTATTTATCCATTACAGACCTAGCAACCTTCATGTTTAGAGATACTGTGGTTCTGATACTGTGGGACAAACCTTGTTGATATAATCAACTTGCCATGCTTATTAACTTCCCTGAGAAGGAATTTAGCAGGCCGTTGGCTGAGGCAGAGTTCTGAGGTAGGGAGACTAGAAGCTTAATGTTGTCAACATAAAGGTACAGTATGTAATCCATGAAGGTCTAGGGGTACATCTCTTAGGGTATTTTTCAGGGGATTCCAAACTAGTAGTAGCCAGACAAAGGCTCACTTATCAGAATTAGTCGGGTAACCCAGCCTGGCACATTTTGGTGATGGAAAAGCATACCTATTAGTTAAAAGCAGGGGTGCAGAACTCTATCATCCTTCTGGCTGAATTCCATTTTGGAGAAGCCATTGCGGGGCAGGGACATATTCTAGTGGTGAGTGGGGCCAAAAGCAAAAGGGGCGGATTGAGATTGTGGCTTGTTTTATATTTTCATGGTTTTAATTTTTGTGAACCGCCCAGAGAGCTTCGGCTATGGGGCGGTATAAAAATGCAATAAAATAAATAAATAAATAAACAAAAATACCAGCATATTTTTAGCTTGAACCTCTTACTGCTGGTAACTAGGCCTTAGGAGAGTCATTTTCAACTTTTTAGGATGGTAAAAAAACTGCACAAAAGCTGGGAAACAACCAAATTGGTGGTTGGGAAAAAACCAGGCAGGAAGGGGCGTGCCCTTTTTGGAGAATCCTGGAGGTTTAAATTTGGCCCCCAAGCCTGTGGTTCTGCACCCCTGGTTTAAAGTGTGCAGAGGGCAAGCTAGTAAACGAAATTATGTACAAAAAAATATGCATGTTATGGAGAAAGTGGATAGGGAGACATTTTTCTCCCTCCCTTATTAGTACTTACAACCAGGGGTCATTGCATGAAGCTTAACAGTCCGCAATTCAGGATTGTTCACACAGCGCATAGTTAAACTATGGAATTTGCTATCATGAAGGGATTAGACAAATTCATGGAGGAGAAGGCTATCAATGGCTACTAGTCATGGTGTCTATAAACGACCTCCAGTATCAGAGGCAGTATGCCTACATATGTCAGTTGGTGGGGAACATGAGTGGGAGGGTGTTATTGCACTCATATCCTACTTAGGAGTTTCTCACAGGCGGTTGGTTGGCCACTGTGTGAACAAAATGCTGGACTAGATGGATTTTTAGTCTGATTCAGCCCGGCTGTACTTCTGTTCTTAGTCCAGCTGATTGCTTAATAGTTTTGTTGAGCTTCCTTGAATATTCAGAGGTTTTCACTATGGTCTGCACAAGGCCCAGAAAATATTCTTTGATGCACATTTCTCGAGGTGTTATGACCACTTTGACATGTTTTTAATCTGTATTTTTATTGTGTGTGTATTTGATTTTATCTGGAATGGATAAACGTTAGTAGGAGTTACGCCCCTGTTTTGTTAACTTATTTGATTAAGAATATAGATTTGTGCTTTAATAATCCTTTATTACAGTATTACACAACATTATTGTGACATTTTCCTATTTTTGATGCTATTCCTTGAAAACGATTAGGCTCAGATAAAAGCTTAATTCCTTTTCCATTATCTTCACTTGCTCTCTCCCTGTTCTTTGCTTGTTTTTTCTTATGCTGTGTATGTGTGTTAGAGAGATGTTTGCTGCTGCCATCTGCCATTCTTCTTTTTTAAAGGTTTTCCTGAAACATTTGAGGGTTGGTGTGGGTGGGGGAACAGACAAAAAGACCCTAAGCTAAAATGCAAAAAGAAAGGAAATTTCCATCAACTTTTGTTAATTGTCCATATTTAGAATGGAGCAATATGACCATGTCATGTTCTCATCTCCCTTTCTCTTCTCCCTACCCTTCTTCATTTCGATGCACAAGTTGTAAGCCTTCAGGCAGGAATTTGTCTTTTTCCATTCACTATGCAATGCTTTGCTTATTTTAAACTTGCTGATATACCCGGCATTGCTCGGGCTCCCTAAGATATATGTCTGCAAGGTAATCATCTTAAAGTAGCAGGCCAGTGCTAGGCCTGTGAGTTAACTTCTAAACAAATTAAATTGCCCAAGGCATACTGGGGGCTGGGGGCGTAAGCTGAGGCTAGAATGGAATGGTGAGCAGGGTTAGTGGCAGTTCGAGAAAGTCAGGTAGAAAGAGAACAAAGACAGTGAGAAGTCAGGAAAGTGGGAGCTGAGTTAGGAGTGAGAGATTGTGACCTGGTTTGCACGTAGCAACCTGGTTTGCTAACCCATACTTTATTTAAAATCAGCTACTCTGCATGCCAGTACTACACCTCCCAGCATGCCTTTGGCAGACCGCAGGTATCTGCGTCCTCTGAGAGGCGCTTCCCTCCTCTCGTTGCCGATGCTGCTCCTCAATAGAGCATCGAAGAATAGCATCACAGAGGAGGGGAGGTAAGCAGCTGTCAGTGGACACACCCAGCTCTGGCCAAATCCTATTGGGACTGCCTCGGCCTGCTCTTCTCACCCACCAAGTCCTCCATCTGGAGCCTGCTGGGGCTGACCCATGTACTTATCCCTTCATCAGGCCTGTTTCTGGGCATGTACAGAGTGCCTCCCTTTCCTCCCTCCTAAGAGCAAAAAGGCCACACATGCACTTCCCCCAGATTCTGAGAAAACAGCAATATCAGCATAGGGTGCCTCTGAGCATGTTTGGCCCCTCAAAGTTACGTTGTTGTATCTAGTTATGATTTTAAAACCATGCAGAGAGCGGGAGGATGCACTGCAAATGGATGCAGCCCATTAATGTGGGTTGTTTCCCTTTATGTTGAATTGGGTTGACTGCTCAAGACCAACCTTAGGAGTCGGGGTTGTGAAAGACACACGGCAACCCGCCCATGTACTCACAATGGCCGCCAAAGGCCAGTAGGTCTGGCCTCCCACCCGAGGCATGCTGGGACATGTAAGCATAACCCTTAATTTTTTATTAAATTCTTTAAAAATACTTAAAACCCACATTCTGTGTTTTTAGACTTTTCTGATACATTGTACAGCCAGACCTATCAGCGTGCCAAATTTCAAGTTTCTAACTCATCTGGAAGTGGGTAAACATTTCTGGACATAGATCGTACACACATACTTTCCGCTTTATAGGTAGAGATACTCTAGCAATAATATCCTTAAACTTTTGGCAAGTGAAGAAAACTTGAATAATTTATCAAATATTAATATCAAGTGATGACTTGCATGTGTGGAACAGCTGTCACAGATGAGAAATCATAGAGAGCACTTTCATGTCCTGCATCACTACTTAAACCATAATTTTCAGCAGAGGCAGTTGGGTTATAATTGGCAAGAGTTTGGATATTATCCAGGAGAGGGCATTCCAGTAGCAGCAGTTTTGTGATAGCACCATAGTAGTCCTACTCATCTCTAGGAATAGCCCTGTTCCCTACCAGTGAAACTGGATAAGATTAGCTCTTTTCTAGAGACAGGTTTGGGTTTTTTTGCAGAGTGTGCAGTGCTTCAGCATTGATGAGGGTGACTGTACAGCTTCCAAAGATAGTGGAGGGGACCCAAGAAACAGTACTTTTGAGTAACTCGGCACTCAAAATGACACAGGCAAGCTTGCACAGGCACCAGCTACTGGCAGTAGGCAATTGATTCAGGCACAGTCGCTTCCAAAACTAAAGGATTTGTAAGAGTTTCAGTTATTGTGAGAAAAAAGGTCTCTACTAGCTAATTCAGTTATGCTTTTTAAGTAAAACTGAAATGATTATCCTGCAGTGGGATTGTTTGCAGTGGGATTTTGCCTGGTCCAGTCAAAGTCACACAATAATACAAGGAAACCTCAATATTTGAAAAGTGGTATACATGCATGTGAGGTAACTTGGTATCTTTGTAAGCCGATTAAATAAATAATAAATATTTGCTGTTACGATATAGGAGTAGGCTTTATCCAGTGAATAGATGAAAGGAAATCTAAACTCCTCCACAAACGTTCAGGCAACATTCTTTCCTATGTGGACATAGCATTCCCACGGAGTGTAAATCACATGTCTCTGTCTCTTCCATTAGTATGTCTGCACACAGGCACTACATCAGAACATTGTAGGGAATGGTGATAAACATCCTCCTATCTCAGCTTATCCTGTCCCTCGACTCAGTCAATGAATATGAGCTTACAGGTAGTTTCTTGACCATGTGGATGGGAATATAGGAAGGGGTGCACAGATGTCCCATTTCCCATAACACCCTGGTATACTGAGTTCCTGCATGTGCTGGACATAAAAGTTGGCTGACCAACAGGTTTTATACCTTAATTTTCACTCTGCTCTTAATCTGTGGTTTTGGCCCTATAATATATAGAATCTATTGTGAATATATGCAAAGAGCTTTAAAGCCACCTGTTTTGAACAATGTGCAGCAGATACCTTAGTGCTTATAGAAATTTAAATTTTTATCCTGCCCTTCCTTAAGGAGCTCAGGATGATAGAGTAGACCCCACTCACTTTGTTCTCACAGCAACCCCCATTAGCCTTAGGGGATAGTGACTTGCCAAAGTCACCTAATGAGCTACATGGCTGAATGGGGATTTGAACCCATCTCTTTGGTCCTAGTTTAACACTTTAGCCATAACCCTGGTTCTGTTTGTTTAGTTGCTTTTATTTTCAAAGTTACCATTTCTGTAGGTATATTATTATGTTGTCCATGTTCTCTTAATTTCATTAAAAATGTAACAATCTGACTTCTAAGCCTCCTGACAAATGCCTGTGATATGTGCATGGGACAATATTAAATTGATTCCTGTGTGGTTCTCTTTTCTAAACACATTTAAAACCTCAAGAATTCAAACACAAAATCCAAGTTTCGCAAAACACTTAAAATCATTTTAATTAATCTTGTTCTTAACCATAAATTTATCAGTTTATAGATGTATTTTATTCAAATAATCCTGTACCCAGTTCACTTAATTGTGCCTTGCATTAGTTAAAAGCTGTAGATTCAGGACAGTAGTTGTGTTCAGTATTTCTTATCCTAAGAAATGTTTTCTTCCAATCATGTGTTTCATTAGTATATTTGAGAAAATACTATGAACTAGCTAGAAATGAGTTTTAGGTGATATGTTTTCTCCTGAAAAAAGGCTTGCACTGTAATACAGACTCTAAAGAGTACTTGCAAAGTTACATGGAGGCAAGTTACGAATAAAAGAAAATAAAGCCACAATGAATCCGGTGCTACTATAGAGTAGATGAAGAGTTGTCCAGAGACCGTCTTTATGCAATTTATTTGTACACTTTTAATTTAAAAGAATAACAGACAAGAAGATAGTGACATTTTGCAATACTGTATATGTTTGGTAATTTTTGGTAAACGTAAAAATAAGCTGGTAGATCCGCTACAATCCTGTATTCAATACACACTCAGTAGTGATAATAGAAAGGTCATATTATAAAAGACATTGTATTCCAATATTGTGAGAGATTGTAGGTTTAGTTCCTGTCTAAAGCCAGCTCCAGCTTATGTGGCAAACGTATTTGTTGTGTGCCTACAGTGGTGTCACATCAATGTACAGCAAACATGTAAAATATGGAAAACCTACAAGTTTGTATTAGCATCTTTAAGCACCTGGCATGTATATCTGGTGGGCCATGCCCAGTCAACTTTTCTAGATGCATGTATGCACAAGTAGAAGAAATAAATCTTACATATTTGTTGCAGGGTGCTAATACACTTGCTACATAAAATGTGGAGCTACTCTAATTATGCTGGATTATTGTTCATATTATATATCATTGTGATTTATGCAAGAGAAACATGTATAACTAGTATTGTGTTCTATATATGTAAGCATTGAAGTTCTTGGTGTGTGTGTGTGTTTTTATAATAGTACTTCCAACTGTTTGTGGCACTAGTAATTCACAAGTTTGGTACTTAGCTTTTATCTAAAATGAGTTTTATTTGGTTTGAAAACATATATCATGTTAATTAATGTCTCCAGTGGTAACTTTTTTTCAAAAGTCTCCTTTGATTTTTATTTCCAAGAGTGCTTCCACTAACCCTGTAGCTACCACCTTATCTGCTGCATCTGGAGATCTTGATCTGTTCACTGAACAAACTAAATCAGAAGAATCAGCAAAGAAACAACTCTCCAAAGACTCCATCTTGTCACTGTACGGCACAGGGACTATGCCACAGCAAAATGCTCCAGGTAATTGATTTTCAAACTGTGCTAATAATCCCCCCTCCCCCAGCATGTGTGTTCATGTAAAGCTGGATTTATTTCCCTTGTTTTATATTCAAAAACTAAAATCAAGCAGCATGTCTAAAGAAATAAATATTCAGGATTGAAAATTGTTTTTTTGAGGAAGGTGAAGGGGGGATGAGGTCTTGAGCAAGCTAGTGAAAGGAGGGATCTTGATCTCCTTGGTGGTATTCCCCTCTTTTTGCTGCTGCCTTTCTTTCAGGAAGTATTTAATTGAAACATGACAGACATCATGCCTGGTGAAAATGGTAACCTCTGCTTTGGAAACCCTTTTCCAATGAGTAGCTACTAGTTGTGATTTTTCATTGTTGAAGTAGAAGAACACTGTACATACTTGAAACCACATGCTTGTTTCCTATCCACTTTGACAGATGCAAGTCACCAGGCCTTATTTTTAGGCACCAAGAATTACTAAAATGCATAGATTTTGCACCCTTGGTTTTGTTATAAATCCACCCATCTTTAATTTGTAAGAATTGTGGGCTTGTCACTATTGGGATTCCTTATCAGTGTTCATTGAGCCTCATGTAGTTCTTAAGAATCAATAAGTTATACAGCCACTTCTTTGGGTCCCCCATGCCCCCATTTATATAGATAGCAATTTTTGTCAGCTACAACTAAAATTTGGCAAAAGTCTTATTATGTTTAGTATGTAAGTCTTCACTGATAAAATATAACACCCCGCCTCTTTCTCCCCTTTTGCCCCATACAGGTGTATTCATGGGACCACAGCCTTTGCCCTTTCCCGCACAACCGGCAGGTCATTTTCAAGGTTTTCCAGCCATGGGAGTGCCTGTACCTGCAGCCCCTTCAATGTTGGGAAACATGATGGGACAATCGATGCCTGTCATAGGACAGAATGCAGGCATGATTGTGGGCATGGGAATGCCTAATGGCTTTTCTGTCACTACACAAACTGCTGGTTTAGGACTTCCTCAAAATATTGGTGGACCCCAAGGAACAATGGTGGGACAGATAGCTCCACCACAGAAATATGGCATTCAGCAGAATCAACAAACTCAGTGGAATCTTTCTCAGGTGGGAATATACTTTTTTCTTCATGTAAGAGGAGGGAAGGTGGTTACAGAAAAGGAGATTTTTTATGATTAAAGCCCTCTGACAAGGAGTGAAGTTACACAAGTCGGACTTCATGTTCTGTCATACTGCATTCATCTTGGACATTGCTTCTTTGTATTAGAACAAACATCAGTTTAGCTAAGTGACATATTAAAATGGTAAAAAAATTAAGCTATAGCAACTAGGAAAAGGTCCTATATTTGCTTTTAGTTATGTAATTGGGAAAACTTTTGAAATTTTTAGGCAAATAGAAAAAATCCAAAAGAACTCCGAATGTCTTTCATTTTGTGATGAAAGTTAGTTATTTGCAGTACTTGCTCAAGTCCAGTATAAATCAATAGTGTGCTAGTTATTCTACCAGCTTTAACTTTCATAACAATGTAAGGGAATTGAAAGTTAAAGTGAATAATTCTTATGTTTATAGCCTAAACTACAGGTTAAGAACTTTTCTGTGTGTAAATATTACCATTTATTAGGTGCAGGAGAAGGTACAAAAATAACTGATAAACCTTTTAGGACAGGGTGGGGAATCTGTGATTCTCCAGGTGCTGGACTACAATTCGCATCAGCCCTGACCATTGACCATGCTGGTTGGGACCAAAGGGAGTTAAAATCCAACATCAGGATTGCTAGAGGAACCTCACCCTTGCTTTTAGGTCAAGAAGATGGTCTTCCCTAGTAATATCTCTGGGGAAAACCTTGACAAGGATGGAGTAAAGTCACATTCATGATTACTATAGAACAAGCAGGGCCTGAAACAGAATGTTCCTTTTCACTGTTCTAATCAATCAGCCATGTCCTCATCCAGGATACTCTATTCCATTGGTTTTTAGTCCTTCCCGCCCCCCAGCAGTTGACATTCCATGGCCACTAAGCATGCTCAGTCTGTTCCTCATTGGGATATTTTGGAGGGGGCACCCTTCCATTTAGGATGCTTTCTGCAGATTTTTGTACTTCTGCAAACCTCAAGGTTCCACCTCTCTTGTTAGTGGTGCCACTTTGGCTACATAAGTAATGGCACATGTCTGAACATTGGAAAAAGAATGATGTTTCCTCAAGAAGGCTCGGTCACCAATATGCTGCTTTAGAATGCTTTCATTGAAAAAATCAGTTTGACATGAGTGTGAGAGCAAGAATCACTTAGTAGTTTTGATACATAGGTCCTTGATGATTTAGGATGTTTCTGAATCACATCAAATGATATTTACTAGATACTGACTTGGTTTGCATGATCTCTGTGGCTTAAACACATATTTGGACTACAACTCCCATCATTATTTAAGTTGTGGCGTTTGACAGGCACTATTTGCCTAATTGCCCTCCCAGGCACGACTTGTCATATTGTCTGAATCCAGGTGGCATGGCTTGTTGGAGAGGGAAACAATCCTCAAATAACCCATGGGATGTTGATGGTACAAAGCAGCTCACGGTGTAGTTCCTCCTTTTGTATTTGTTCACGTGGCTAGTACAACATGTTAACAAATAACTTATTATAATTTTAAATAATAGCCTAGCAATGATCCATCAAAACTATCTGAACTTTAGCAAATCCTCTTACTTAGGTCTACCACTACTTCCTACAGTAATGATGTATTGTGAATATTGGCATATTGTGAAATTGTTTTTAATTAGCATTAAGATGTTTGAATGCAAGGCATTTAAAATCTGTGGTAACTACGTCTAGATGCATCTTATCTCTAAAACTGGAATATAAGTTTATATTGTAACTAAGGGCCACTCTATATTACCAGAGTGGTGTGGGAACTCTGGTATATTTGCAAGAGGCAATTACTTGGGCATGGTTACTTTGCTGCTAACAGTATGGAAAATTGCCACATTGATCACCAAACAATTATTGATTCCTGCAGATTTAATGTAGCATGGCATCTGTCCCTATGGAAGCAGCTGCCAGATCACTCTGGTAACCTATACATCGGCCCTGCATCTCCTTGATAAGACTTCTTAGTAGAAATCCCTCTTTAAAATTTGGATTCTCTATCAACTAGAGTTGATATCATCAAGGTTACAGTATAGAAGAAAACCATCAGTAAGCTGATGTATCCAGTTTTAGCTTTCAATTTTGGTAACAAAAAGGTAGTCTTGAGGTGTTTTAAAATTTAGAATGAGTAAAAAAAGTTGGCTAATCACTTTTATGCAAATTGCAAAGCACAATGTTTCTCAAGAATTTTGAGTGCTTTCAAAGAAATCAAAGTTTATCTAAAAGTATTGGTCAGTCAATTCAGAAGCTGTATACTATTATTGAAAAGGATAGTCTGTTACATTTGAAAGAAACCTATTCCTTTTAATGTTAGAGATGCGTATTATAAACAAATGTCATTTATTGAGATAGAGTGGTATGTTTTTTGTCAACCTTAAAAAAAAGAAAAGAAAAAAAATTGAAGCCATCGTTTTATTTACTGTTTGAACTGTAGTATGAAATTTGAATACCTGTATACTAATTAGAATCATGTGTGCATTTCACAGATGAATCAGCAAATGGCTGGAATGAATCTGAGTAGTTCCAGCAATATGATGGGCTTTGGCCAGCCCCCAAATACAGTGCCAGGATGGACTGGAAGTTCCTCAGGGCAGACTCTCAGTACGCAACTCTGGAAATGAAAACTGCAATAGAAGTTTCATCTACATCAGAGTCCTGACATTCCATGCGCAAATCCATCTAGTTTCCCTGGTCTGTCCATGTACATTTTCCCTCTCTCCAATCTCAGAGTTATTCATATTAAGAAGTAATCTTAACTGACCGTGTTGTGGTCTGTATTGACTTAAATTTTGATGTAGTGAAAAGCAGGTTGAGAACACCTATCATCGGCAGCTTTTTCATTCCACAGTACATTTGAATTCATGAATCATATCTTTCAGAAGAGCTACGTGACCAACTACATACTCAAATTATTTTATCACTTATAGATCAAATGTTTCCATATAAGGGAAATAGGTATCATGTTAGTACTATCTCCTAATATGTAAACTCCACTCTGCAAATTGTCCAGTAATTCTGTAGAAGGTACTGTATGAACAAATGTTAATCATATAAATAAGAGTATTCATGTATCACCGAAGAATGTTTTTCCTTGTGTAACAATTATTTTATATCATTCATTTCACTGTGATACTACAATGATGTACTGAGCAGGGGAAGTGGTTGGTGAAAGAGCGATAAACCTGGATGTCACTATGGTTCCATCAGTTTTCTTTATATTTAGAAACTAACTACTGGAGTTTCCTGCGTCAAAATAGGCAATTTGGTTTAAAAATGTGTACAGAGGACTAAACTGAAGTATACTGTACAGCATACATACAGGGTAGCTCCCTCAATTGTATATTTAATTTTATCTTTACCAGCTGTATCCAGGTTTATGCCAGTAATTGTGTTTACATTTATGGTGCCTCATATTGATAAGCTGTTTCTTCCCTATATTAAAGAAATCCATAAACATCACATGATTATTTCATTCTATAAGATCTTTGTCTACTGTTCTTAAAAACAAAGCTGTTTAATTTAGGAACAAATAAGCTTTGAACATCAATAATCTGGAAGCTGCCATTATAAATGATAAATGAATTGAAGATTTACAATTGTTTAGATTAGCAACTTTTCAATGTTTCATTGCATTTCACTGAATGTCTTGTGTAAAAAAAAACAATCTAAAATCTGAACACAGAAAGTACTAAAATGGATTGGAGAAAGACATGCAAAACAAGTGAAGACAAAATATGTACATCTTGAGCCATCTGACAGAAGGCTTTCATACTGTAAAGGACTGTACTGTCTGAATGTTTAAGTGTGGTTGGTAGGTATAACTCTGATGCATCCACTCATTTCGGTATGTCCCATTTTATGCTCACAGATCATACTTCAATTTTGACACTGTCCAGGTGATACTTTGGCTCATTAGCTAGATTTACCTTTTCTGTTCTAGTGTGCCAGACAAGAACCTGAAATAAGTTGAAGAAAAAAGTTAATTCTAGAAATTCCAAAAAGACAAGTTTCTGTAGTAAAATAGTTAAATTAATACCTTTGTGCAGTTATTGGCTTTTGGCTCCAGTTCTTCTACTGTGGTAATCTGTCTCAGAAAATCAGATTCCTGCATCCCAGGCTGTGATCCATGGCGTCTGAATACTGCTTTAGGGTTGGATAAAATCACCTGAAGGCTTACAGCAAACCCTTTATAAATCAAATGTTGTTAAATAATTAAAATCAAAGTTATACACATTTCATAGCTCTTACATTTAGCTTCAGAAATTATCCTCTTTTCTTTTCTTGCTAACAACTTGTATTTTGCAAGCAAAACCCTAAGGGTTTTATACAGTATCATGCAGAATCTCATAACTTCACCTATGTGGTTGCCTAACATAATTTATGCAGTTTATTTTTCATGTCACAAACCATTTTTGTCTTATTCTGAAAAGTGTCTAGCTGTGCTCCTCCATATCTTTTTAATTCTTTATACATTTTGTTAGAATGTAAACAGTGATGATGTAAGCAATTCAAATTTCTATATGATGAACACCCTGCCTGGTGGTAAAAGATGTTTTAAAAGGAACAGACCAACTGGTTTTCCTTCCCCATAATACCACCTTTGTAATTAATTGGAAATTAAAGTCTGAAGTGAATGTAATTGTTAAACGAACTAGAGGGGGAAAATAAATTTGACTTAATAAATTCATATGCAAATCAGTTTTTCATTGATACTGTAAGTGATCTCCATTTCATGTCAAGTGCAACACAAAGGCTGAATTTGGACAACATGATAGTCAATGGTGGGTTAATAATCAACTTTACAGTTGTTCATCTAGGGGGTACTCCTAACACAACATGGTAATAAATAATCAACTGTGGTGTGAATTAGGATCAGCACTGAGTTGACTATGGCAGCATTCGGACGACACAATAGTCAATACAACTGACGATTGTTCCCCTCCCTCCTCCTCCTCCTCCCCCCCGGTTGCTTATTGTGTCTGAATTCAGCCATTGTGTAACCAACCGTTTACCATTTTTTTTATTAAGAAAAATGATGCAGGAACAGATTTTTACCAAACTGCACTGGTTAGTAAACAGTGCTCTTAGTGTGTGTGTCTCGAAGGACTGGCATTACTGGCAACTTCAGTTCTAAGATATGGAAATGGCTTGCTAAAACCAGAAGACTGGCCAGTTTCCGGAGCTTTTTCTTTTCGTTGAAGAAATTAACCCATTTGTTGCAAGTGGTGCCACTAAATGTAGAACTAAGAGGAATTATGTTTAGCCCTGGATGATTCGCTTTTTTCAGTTTCATTTTTAATTTGAATATGCAAGAATATACTGTATAATTGGAGTGAAATTCAGATGTTTGAATATGTTTTGCAACAAGCATCACATACACTTAATTAAATATACTAAGTTGCTTACCTCTGTTTATGTGAGAGATAAGGGAAAGGAGGAGATTTTCACTCATTCCCCCATCCTCCCCCAGCCCCCAGCATAGTGATGTGGATTTTCTGGGAAATTTTGAATTGGAAAAAATATCCAATGCAAAGTAGGTTTATTTGAATAGGATTTCCCCCCCCCCCCCAGTCTGTATCAGAACATTTTCCAACAGAAATTAATTTCATTTGCATAGGGGAAAAAATCAGTTTGCATTGGAAAAGTGTTCTAATGCCCTAGAGCAGGAATGGTCAATTTGTTACCCCCACCATCGGATAGAATCATAGAATAGTAGAGTTGGCCATCAAGTCCAACACCCTGCCCAATGCAGGAATCTACCTTAAAGCATCCCTGGCAGATGGTTGTCCAGCTGCCTCTTGAATGCCTTAAATGCGGGAGAGCCCACCACCTCCCTAGGTAATTGGTTCCATTGTCGTACTGCTCTAACAGGAAGGTCTTCCTGATGTCTAGCCAGAATCTGGCTTCTTGTAACTTGAGCCCATTATTCTGCGTCCTGCACTCTGGGTTGATCGAGAAGAGATCCTGGCCCTCCTCTGTGTGACACCCTTTCAAGTATTTGAAGAGTGCTATCATGTCTCCCCTCAATCTTTTCTTCTCCAGGCTAAACATGCCTAGTTCTTTCAATCTCTCATAGGGCTTTGTTTCCAGACCCCTAATCTGACTAGACCTATGCTGACTAGAGCCGATTGGAGCTTTAGGCAAAAACATCTAGAGGGCCACAAGTTGCCCACTCCTTCCCTGGAGAGATCTAATTTACCATGGTTATTTAACTAGAATTTTGTAAACCAAAAGAAAAGATACCCCAGTTGTTGTTGTTTTGATTGTAATATAGCTCAAGTACTTGACTTGATATACTAGAAGGAGAAAAAATGGCACATTTAGTGTGACTTAAATGTTATTTTGTGTAGGAATTTGTTGGATTATTTGTTTCAAATATTTATAGACTGCCTTTCAGGGCAGGAATCCTCCCAAGGCAATGTACAACAGTAACATGCATATTCATATAAACCAATAAATGTATATGTGTATCTATGTATACACACACACACGTGTGTGTGTGTGTGCGTATATATATATATATATATATATATATATATATACATACATGCATATATATATATATATATATATATACACACACACACACACACACACACACACACCAATGCAATAATAAAAGCAGCAAAACTTTCACAAAACAACAAACATAAGACAGAACCTACAAAATAATTGTTTTATCAGACTGGAATATAGTTGCAATCAGGGAAAGGCCAGAGTCGAGAATATATATATATATATATATATATATATATATATTCGACTCTGGCCTTTCCCTGCATCCATATCCATCTGATGGGAAGCCAGAACAATTCACAGTTCCCTAGAATGCAGAACGAAAAACCTTTAAAAGTTATTCTACACTCCAGAAGGAATGGAAACTGATAGACTGGTACTGGATCTGTCCGACTTGTGCCTCATCAGTGATGCCTATTTCCCATTTAGATTATGGAGGATCTATCCATGTGTGTTATCTGTGAGCTAATGCTGGAGAAAAACATGTACCCTCAGTAGTTTCCTACTTACTATTTCAATTTAGTAAAGGTTTTGAAGAAAATTTTAAATAAGCCAGAACATTTCATCAGTAGTGTGCATATATATCACAGAAAGTAAAACATCATATGAGTTATCTACATATGCTTCTCTCTTTTCCCCCTCCCCTGTGGAAAGAATTCTCTAAAATATAGAAGTTCATTGCCTGGCAAGAATACAGCTCCCAGTATATCAAAAGTAATTCAGCTACTACTTGAGATGCATACAGTATACACAAAAGACTGCCAAGCATGTAGACTTAACAGTTTGGCAGAGCTAGGCAGTCACTAAATGAACACAGCTAAAGATTGATGAGATTAATTTTTGAAGCTTTTCTTCCTTTGTGGTGGTTGTTGATTTCTCTCTTAAGCATGGTGTTTCCAACTGTACCTACAAGCTATTACAGTCATGACTTTGTTGGTTTGTGCAAAATGTTTCATTTCATGAGGAAGTAGCATTTTTCGCACTTGAACTATCCTATGGGGCTTGTTTTCCTTTGCACAGTGCAATGTTCATGGCAATGAGAGATACTAACTACCTGCAGCAGTTAACGAAGGTACAAAGACAAAATTCAGTCAAGTATTCAAACAGAAATACCATATAAAATTCAAATAAATGGAGAGCGTTTTGCTATTGTCTAAAAAGTAAATTAAATTAATATAAAGCAGCAACGCTTATAAGAGGATTAAAGATAAGACATGGCAGTGCAAAAAAATAATTCTATTGCTTCCAATCTGCTCATTTTCAATATTGCTTCTAATACTGCATACATTTTTAGGAACAGCCAAACAACAAAGCTAAGATTCTAATAAACCTTCTGTAACGCTCTTCTGTACTCCAGAGCTAAACATAAGACCCGTGCATACTGTGTATCCAAATATTTAGAACTGCTTGTTTGCAAATGTAAACAGGCAATGCAATATCTAACATACGTAGTCACATGAATAGAATCTGTAGCAGAGATTCTAGAACTACTCACCCGCCATATCAATGGCAAAGGGCCTCCCTGCCCGCCAGCCAGTATACCAGCCAACCACCTTGCCCTTTTCCACAACTGGGCGTTCATAGCGTCGTCCGCCCACCAGCCCCACGGGCCATACAGACACTTTGCGGGTTGTGCGCATCTGCAAGAAGGAAGCAAAGAATCATTTTCAAACTAGTTTCTTTATCCACAGGCACTTGAAAATTACTCTTTTGTATTTTTAATAATCAGATGTTCAGAACATAACCAAATTCTCTCTCCTTCATCCTATCTGTAGAGAGTACCTAATGACATCTGTGCCTTTACAAATAATTCCCTAGCTAAATATTTCGACATCTAAATATTTCAACATTTGAACTTTCAAAAGGAAACAAAAAATAGCTGGTACCAGTATCATTACACCTAACCAAAATTAGGGTGGGGAGCAGGGGGAGTTCCGTTGACTGCTGAGGACAGCTTTCATCTAGATAGAAAGAGGGACGGGAGCAAAAACAGGCAAATTGGCAGTGTAGAACCCAGATATGTTTAAGACATAGACCATAAATAGGATAGGGCTTTCAACAGGCAGAGGCACAGCCTGCCCCTTGCAACCCCATTTATTAAGAATCCTGTCTGTCCCACTCCATCCATGGTCCTTTTTCTCTATTATATTGGCCTGGTTCTTATGTAATGCTAAACTATGGTTTGGTGTTATGTGCACAATCTTCTAGGCTCATGTGTTCTCCCATTCTGGAACACAGCAAGGAAGAAACTGGAAACTCTCATTTTTGTTTTCATCTAATCAGAGTTACTGCATGTGAGAACCTGAACAAAAACTGTGATTAGCATCAACTATGGTTTAGGGAAGCAAGACAACCTCAAACCATAGTTAACACAAACCACAGCTCTTCATTTGGACAAAACAATTAACTATGTTTAGTTGAAAACGGCAGCAAAATCTTTGGATCTCTTCCTTGCTGCCATGCAAGCCCCAAGACTTGGTCTCAAAGTCAGTACTGTGTGATGAAATGTTGGCAACTTGCTTTTTTTTAAAGCTATAGATATACAGAAGACCAACTGGGGCTATATAACGCTTTGCTACCTACCAATCTGTATGCTGAACATATTCTAATAAGTATACAGGCAAATTTTATCTGAACCTTATATTAGAATGTACTAAATGTGGAAAGGCATCAGTAAGTTTTTATGTATTTCTGGAACCATGCCTGTCATGAGAAGGGCCATAAATGTTCACTTAGGTGTGTTAAAGATGAACAAATTCTGGCCTTGGAGTACACTTTCCCCTTTATGTTGGTAATAAAAAAGATCTGAGGAATTAGTAGTAGAGAATTCCATGTGTGTTGAAATTTGAAATGTAGGCATTGTATGGCTGGGAACTATTGTTGCCGTCAGGGCATCATAAAAGATTTGAGCATCATTCATGCTAGCCTCTTGTACTCAATAAAATGCAAAATTCAAGCACTCATGCAAACCTCTCTCATATATTATTTAGGTTTCTTCATAAACCAATTTGGTACAGTTGCCAAAGATACAGCTTTAGAAAACAAAGTAAAAAAGGAGAATATTGTCAACCTAAAAAGCACTACAGAGGCAAAGCCTGCTTATTAATTAATTGAATGGAAAAAGACATATGACTTTAAAGCACTGATTATATTAAAAACAATTATAAAAGCAATCGAAGTATCCTCCATTATAGTATATCGCTGAGATCTAAAGAGCTACTTTAGGAGCACCCAAAGGCTTTGGCATGCCAAGTGGGATTTTAAACTATCCCCCTTTAAATAACAAACCCTCACACTACATCACAAACTGCTCCCTAAATTTCAATAGGGGGTTGATATGTGGGATACAGGATTGGTGTGTGAGACACAGCCCATCACCCCACTGGGCACGTGGAACTATTTGCAAAGTTCTGGGATTCTGCTCTACAAGAATAAGACATGCCAAATATACTTGATACATTTTAAAAAATCACGTGTAAATAGATAGCAGACAACATCCGTATTTCAAAATGCATATGTTTAATTATTGCAAGGCTGAAAGACAGTTGTTTACATGTACGAAATACTCCTGCCCTTTATTCCCTTCCTCTTCATTCCACAGCAGATCAACACATTCAGCTGTTTGGGAATTATACCTTAATCATGACTCATAGATATGTTAACTCTCCTAAAGGCAGTTCAAAAGAAGCAATAATTATAACATGATGAACCTTATGCCTTAATGGAATGCCACCTGTCCTGACTTATCTGGACACTGAAATGTCCTCCACACTGTAATGTTCATCTAACATACTCCTAAACAAATCGCCTTAGACCCAATAAAGATGATAACTGATTATCCTTAGGAAGGTACTACAAATGCTTTGCATGAATACAAAATGATTGGCTCTTTAGAGGAGCTTCAAATTAGCAGCTGCTACAGAATGCCCAAACACAACAGCTCTATTTGAGAGGAAATTGATCACACTAAAATCCCACAGAAATCAATGGAACTTCACTTAACTGCAAATGACTTATGCCAGTTGGCCTTAAGCACAACTAATGTTTTCTAGATTGAGGTTAATTTATTTCTTTATTATTATTATTAATAATAATATATTTATTTCTTACCCGCCTCTCCCTCTGGATCGAGGTGGGGAACAGCATCATACAGACAATATAAAATACATAAAACTGATTAAAAGCATATAAAAATTAATACAGTATTAAAATCAACCAAGTCTTAAAATTCGACTGGGTAGGCCTGCTGGAAGAGATCAGTCTTTATAGCTCTCTTAAATTCTAGAAGACTGGTAAGTTGGCGGATCTCTCTCGGCAGGTTGTTCCACAGTCTGGGAGCGGCAGAAGAGAAGGTCCTCTGGGTAATGGATGTTAGCCTAGTCCTGGCCGACTGTAGTAAATTCTTCCCAGAAGACCTGAGTGTGTGGGACAGATTGTATGGGAGAAGGCGATCCTGCAGGTAACCTGGACCCAAACCATGTAGGGCTTTAAAGGTAATGACCAACACTTTGTACTTCACCCAGAAACTAATTGGCAGCTAGAGGAGTGATTTTAAAACTGGTGTAATATGGTCACCCCTAGGTGTACTGGTGACCAACCTGGCTGCCATATTTTGAACTAGTTGAAGTTTCCGGACTAGGCACAGAGGTAGCCCTATGTACAGCGCATTGCAGAAGTCAAGCCTCGAAGTTACCAGCACGTGCACTACTGTCTTTAGGTCTTCCAACTCTAGGAAGGGGCGCAGCTGGCGTATCAGCCGAAGCTGATATTAAGTTTTATATCCCACCCAATGAGGCCAACAGCAATATTTAATTTTAACAATGGGTACATAGCCCCTAAATTGAGCATAATAATGAGCTCAGGAAGATTTAAAACAAGGAAGAAAAATCATTTTTCAAGCCAGTGGAGGCTGGTAGCTCCTATTTCAGTGGGGCTGTAAATCCATTTTGTAAATGTCCTTTCCGTAGGTTCTGCCCTGGCATAGTGGTGCCCATGTGCCTTATTGCCCATGTCTGGTCTCCCTGCTGAATAAAGTTTTCTACGCCACCCCACTCTTGCCTTCTTTCCTGTGTGTGCGGAAGATGCTCTAGGAGGGAGGGGGGGTTGGGGGCTGGGGTGTGGGTGCCAACGTTGGAATTGCAGCGCTGGGCGTGTGGTGCGACTGTTGTATTGGTGCTGCCATCCCTCCTGGCTGCCTCTTTGCCCAAGGCTGCTGAGTTCCACCCACTGACTGAGGCAGCCAATGGGGTTTGAGGCAGCCAATGGGGTTTGGGAGGAGTGTCCTGCATCGGCGCCCATGGTTTTTGGCCGCAGTGCCTTCTGGGATACCTGCTGGAGTACTAACGGGGTTTGGTAGGTGGGGAAAATGGCGGCCGAACTGTCAGTCAGAGCCGAGTAGGCAATCTGCAACCGGGGTGGTAGCCGATTCCTTGCAGCCCCTGCTGCAGCGTGTTGTCTGTAGATCACCCACTTTTCCAACAACCATCAGTTGTTCATTCAACAACCGAGGCTCAGCGTGTTGTCCGAATTGAGCCAATGTATCTTCGTAGGTCCCACTGCTAGGTTTCTATTTTTCCTTCTTATTTTCTAAGGTATTCTAACTGGTATCTGGCCAAGTGTTGAAAGCATTAAGGGTTCTTAACAAGATCAATTACTGTTTTGTTTGACTGCATTGACATTTTAAAAAAGAATAAGAAAAAGATCTTTATTATGAGAACTTCATTCAGTTTAGTTGTCTTTCTTGGAAAGATGTAAAGCCCAACCCCACAATTCAGGCTAAGCAAGTGCTTCTTTGTTGCTTCCCAACCACTTTATCTAAAAGTAATAAGAAGAAAAATATTGTCGTATTGCTCCCTGTACTGGGCACAAGTGCTCCAGAAGCTTACGACCACACTAGACAAGTCGCCAAAAGACTCATGAGGATGAAGAGTTTATTTATTATGTAACAATTTATTTATTCAGTTTTTGTTTAATAGATTTACTTATATAAGTGAAACATTTACTCTTTAAATACGGGAAGGGAAGAGGAATGTTTGTATTTTATTTTAAAAATGGGGGAAAACACCCTAATAAATTATTAATAACTAAAAGCAAAAACAAACACAAACGAACAAAATGCAGGACCTGAAGTTTGGAATCTGATTGGAGTAGTGCCAAAGATGCTTAATCTGTTCCAAGCAGAGTATTTTCCAACCAAAACTGCCTCTCCAATCTGCTTGGGGAATTCTGATTGGGGAAAGGTCCCAATTGGAAAGGGTTAAGGACCACTGCTTTGGCAAGATGCACAGACCTCATTTGAACATAATGCCAATTCATGGGTTGTTTAACCCATGAATCGATGTGGTTGTAAGAGAGAGAGAGCACTGCCTCCCACATGCTCATTGCTTTTGCTTTCAATCAGCTTTTATCAACAACCCAGGGATGTTCCTGGATTGTCTAACGTGACATCCAAACCCAGAACTCTGGATTGTTGAAGGACAAACAACCCAGAGTTTTAACGCAACAAACCATAAGTTGTTGATTAAAGTTGAATCAAAACGGAAATGGTGAGCATGCAGGAGACAGGATGCTCGTTCCTTTGACTGCAGCTTGACGACCTATTGTTTAAACTTATGGGTTAGTATTACATGACAACCAGGCCACAGGCTCCACTTGAGAGTGGGAGGGCATAGAATTACTACAGCAGCACATACTTCCCGTATTTCCAGCTGTCCATTTCTTTTCAGCATTGAACACTCTTTCATCTTTCGGAGTTGTTTAGGTAATCTAGTGCTGCTAGAAGCAGTCAAAGCCCCCCTTAAATGTGCCTTATCCATGTGGATGCCACTGCCTGGGCAGCTGCTCCCAAGATTGTCCAGGTACCTGTCAAAGTTTCTTCCCATGTGTCTCACCCTGATGCCATATGGACATACCACATGACACAAACAGCAGTTGGCTGCTTTGGAGATCTGTCGTTTGCATGGTGTGGAAATACAAATGATATGGGCTGAAACCTTTATGTGTAACCAGACTATCACAGAAGCAACTGAGGAGATAATGGCACTCACATGGGCAAAGGTACACCCAAGGGGGTATGGTTCAAAGATAGAGCACTTCTGTTTCTGTGCCATGCAATGTGCACAACCCTACAAACCAGCCCAGAAAGAATTACTAAGCTCACACAATTGTTTTTTTTAGCTTACCTGGCATCTATGTGTAAGCATATCTCAAATAAAAGAGGATATGTGTCTTTCAGCACCATAATGCCAAGACCTTGAAATCTAAACACCTGAATCTGGGCATGCATTCTAAGGGGTCGCTAGGGATGTGTACCTCAGGGTTATTTTGTTTTTAAAATACATTAATTAATTTTAATTTGTCTATATGGTTGAAGCCTGCAGTTGATACAGTTTGAAGCCAGGGAAATTAGTAGGCTGAGAGAAAGAGGTATATGGCTTCTCCCTCTCTCCAATTATAGGATAGCCCCTTCCAATCTATGCACAGTTGGGTCTGTTTGCTAGTATTTTATATATATAAAAAACCCAACCTCCTTATTCTACTACTGTTTTCAATTCCTTGATATTGTGCCAGGCCACACACACATATGCAAAACAACCAACCAGGTTCTGGGGACAGGAGAGTCTCCATTAAATTCTGCTCCTTCACAAAGTATTTCCCTTCAGGATTCACTAAAAAGCTCTGGAACAATAATTGGTCATCTGCTGTACTGTTTGTACTCCCATCTGTAGATTGCTTGCAAGGGCTTGTCACTCGTCTTGTGGGAGTTGATATTCTGCACTCTGGCACTGATCCAGAGAATCGCAAGCATAACAGGAGACGATATATAATGGCTTTCACTTATAAGCTACTCAAAGAACCCATTCCTATCGGGATTTGCCAAGATTCCATCCCCACTTAGAGCATATCTTCAGAAAAGCCCAAGTTTTGCATACAGATTGCGGTTTCTGAACGAGAATGTCAGTTATTTTTCATTGTTGAAAATCTTCACTTCCAGGTCCACTAATGACAAAGAATCCTGCTGTGTAGGATTCTAGCACTAAGCTAAGCTATAATGATGCCCCTATATTGGTCAGGGGAATACTGCTAAGTTGGCCATTAGCGAAACCCCCGTATAGCAGCTTACCATGATGAATCATCAAGGCCATAAGATATCCTGGGTGAGCTATTGATTATTCACAGAGCATATGGAGAAAACAGGATATGAAAAATTTGCAAAGGAGAATTGTGAAGAGAATTTCTCTGAGCAAATTTACTTCAGCTTGCATGTTCTAAGAATTGTTTATTCACCAGGATTTGCAGTAACTGACAGCAGAATTGAAACTAAATGCCTTAGGGAGATGACTTGCTTTGGAAACAATTCCAAAAGAATCCTGTAAAGAACTGATCCAGACAGGATCTCAGATGCATTACCCAGTCCCCATCCCACTGTCAAACACAGCTCTCAAAAAGATTTTGTCTGAAGAGAGCAACAGAAAGAATGGATGCATAAATTAAAGACGAAGTACAAACATTAAAACCAACATGGGCAAAAGCAGCAATTTAAATCAAGATCAATTCAAGTTTGGCAGATTTATTCCATGAACAACATTGTTTTAAGCCCTTGATTCTGCTCCTGCCCTTCAGCACAGAATCGTTTATGTCTATTGACAGAAATGTCCATGTAGGGAGGGTGACATGGGAACTGCACAACAGTCTTTGTTTTCTAAAAAATAATAGATGCTAACAGAATAATTATGATCCATTTATTTAAAATGCCTGGATATCAGAGCTCAGTGGCCAACTTGGCTTCAATAAATGGGTTTCATCCAAAACTACTGAAATTCCAAGACATTTTCAAGATTCTTAAGTCTAGCGAGCCAACTTCTGAGTCTTAACTAACCCTTATTTGAGCATAGAAAAATAAAAATAAATCAGCACTGGAGCAGAAGTATGGAAGGTAAATAGTTCTGTAGAAGTAAAGAATTAGGGCCAAATCTTGCCCACCTCCTATATGCTGCTCCTTGCATGGGAGTTTTATTTGGGGGAAGTGCCTTAGCTTAGTGGTGGGCCAATGGTCTGATCCAGTATAAAGCAGCTTCCAGCCATCGCACACCTCTTCTTGTCAGTTGTCCACCTGTATGCAGAGTTACACATGTGGGCTAACAACATGCACCTGAAGGTTCACATAAGGGTCTGACTCGATCAGGCCCCTAATTTGTACTTGGAACTTAAGACTCCAGTAGTTAGGATCTGTAGAATTAGTTTTACATAACTCTCTACATGGAGATGGAATTAAAAGGGTAATGCCTTCACCCTTACAGTTTTCCACCTGGAAATACAGAATTATGTAATTAACAGTCACAAGGAGCTCGCTACAGCCTTTACAATGACCATCTCTTGCTGCAAGAGGGCGAAGAAAATCCCATAGAGAATGACCTCTTGTTGCTCAAAGCAATACAAATAGCCAAAGGAAAAGGGGACAAAACCAAGATTATAATGACTTCATGAAGCAACTTCAGTAAAGATGATCTAATAAGGAGGCTAGGCATTGCTCCTTCCACTGATTGGTTCTGAAAATCAACATTTTCTTAAGAAAGTTAACTGATGCTTAAAAGGTAAAGGAAGTAGGAATAATGGAATGGCTATTGCTGGCCTTTACAAAACCGTCACCTGTTCAATGACCCATAGATGGGAAAAAACAAAAAGTGCCTGGGTGCATATTTTGATAGCTTGAGAACTGCACATTATACTTCAGCACTGATTTGGATGTGATAGAAGACTGGGAATCAGTGATTTTATTTATTCTCTCGAGAATTATTTATCTAGTATGTTTCTACCATACTGGTTCATCTTTTCCTGTCACTGAAGCCTTTAAAAAAAACCCCACAAGGACTTTTTTTAAACAGATTTTTACAATAAATATTTATTTCCAGTGTTTTCACTCTAGCCCTGCAGCAATAGAAGACAATAGTAGATGAAGCATGCAACTCATCTCTAGATATCAGGCTGTTACTAATTACAAAAGATTGCTACTAATTACAAAAGACCATACCGGATACCAGCATGGTTTCACAGGAATATAGGAAGCTGCCTTATACTGACTGAAACCACTGGCCCATCTAGTCCAGTATTGTTGACACTGACTGGCAGCAACTGTCCAGCATTTCAGGCAGGTATTTTCCAGCACTACCTGCAGTAACTGGGGCTCAAACTTGGGATCTTCTGTATGCAAAACATGTGCTCTGCCACTGAGTCATGGCCCTTCATAACAGAGGAGCATTCAAATAGTGGTGAACACAAGCCTTTTCATTCCTACATATTTTCACTTTGAGGAACACTGAGCACTGGTTCACAGGATCAGCTGAGTTAGGCATAACTTAACACTACAATCAGAAGAACGTCCCAGTCAGCTGAATGGAACTAAATAGCTGTTCATGGGACTTGCAGCTTAAAAATGGACTACATCAGAGGCATAGAACATCAGGCTTGAGAGCCAAATGCCCTCTGGAGTTCCCTGGATGGCACTAAAAAAGTTCCCCCACCCTGGTACAAAAATCCATGCAAATGGAGGTTCTGACAGCAAGGGTCCCATTAATACCTTAATACAGATGCATCATGCAGGTGCTAGATTAATCTCTAGCACAGGTGCTAGTGCTGAGGCTAAGAGCAGTTCAACAACACAAGGGTGGGAGTTGTCACACCAATCCAAGCATGACAGCTCTCCTGTGTCACTTTTTCACAGGAGCTCATGAGGTCATCCTATTTAGCTTTCCAGTACTGAAATGAAATCTGTATGAAATATGAAAATGTAACTCAAAAATTCTCTTTCCTCCCTTTTAAAACAATAGCTCTTGTAAGTCCCAAATTTGTAGATTCTTTAGGCTCACAGAATATTACTGGCGCTGCTTTTCCATAACTTAACAATCTCTGCCCCTAAGTATCAAGTCTGTCTGCCCTATGAAAAATGGAACCATCATTTCTGAACAGTCAGGACCAAGAAAGGTAGACAAGGCTTCCTAGATTAGAGCATCATTCCTTTGTGAGATGCAAACTGCATCTTCCTAGCCAAAGTAACTTTTCTCCCATGGAGAAAAAAAATCGGGTGGGGAGGTGAATTTGAGCAGAAAAATGGCTTGAGGGGAAAGGCTCAACCCCATACCAGTCCTCCATTTGGGACTGCAGCACCCTGACAGTTCTTTAAAAAAAAAGTCATGGCAAAGTTACACACAACTGCTTGTACCATGCAGGCTTTGCCTTTATGGTCAAGTAAGGGATCATAACTTGAAAACTATCCTTTACCACAAAAGGCAAGGCAGCACCTTAACATTTTGAGCAACATCTAAGATAAGAAACCAAGAGCAGGGATCTTCTTTCAGCCTGACGGCCAAAGTCCATTTTAGAGAAGCTCTGGGGGCAGCGTTCTAGTGGTGACTGGGGGCAAAGGTAATGGGACCAGGGTGAAAATTGCCCCAAACACCAGCATATTTACCTTAAACCTCGTATTGCCAGTAACTAAGCCTTAAGGGAGGCATTTCAACCTCTAGAATGGGAGGGGGAGAGTGTAAAAGCCTGTAAACCACCAATCGGGTTGAGAAAATGGGGTGGTATCAGGGGAAGGGAACTTAATTGCCTAGGCAATCACCGAGGGCTGGGTTGGGACTCCAGATAGGTCAAATTTGGCCCACAGGCTTGAGGTTCCCCATGCCTGTAATAAACACACCTATAATCCCATCAACTGATACCTGTAATTTTAAATTATAACATGTTTGAATTCCTGCTCATTCTTTTTTTTTAATTTAAAATGTTATAGTATAATTATGCTTTATAATTTGCCTTCCCTATTCTCCAAAGGCAAATTTAAGTTCTGTGAGACTATTTACAGATGGAAAGACCGAGACAGCGTACTTAAATTGGCACAAACTATTACCATGGTAACCATTGAACAGCAGTTCAGAAAATGATTATTAGTACAACATATTGATAGTGCAGTGGCATAGCCAACTCATCATGTGCTTTCACAGAAAGACCAAATGTATACCTTTTGTTGAATACATAATATTCATTTTCAGATACATATATTTCACATGTGCATGCACAGCACACTGTTATTTTCTCAATCAGCAACACACATAAGCAACATCACATGCTCCATAACTGAAAATGATCACTAAGTATTGGTTTACAAATGGTGTAAATCTAGTGTCTTTACAAATAAGTGCTAGACATAAGAAAAGCAATGCTGGATGAGACCAAGAGCCCATATAGTTCAGCACTCAGTGGCCAACCAGCTGATGACCAGGGACTCACAAGCAGGACATGGTGCAACAGCACCCTACCACCCATGTTCCCCAGCAACAGGTGTATATAGGCTTTCTGAGACATTGATCTATGCAATCACATTATGGAGAAAATGTGACCAGTAATTTATATTAATGCTAGAGGAAATAGGTGTGTCCTGTTTTCAGAACAGCTCTAATGACCACTTTATATTTAATCTACCCAATATACTTATAGCAGGGGTCCCCCAAATTTTTTGCATGGAGGGCACATTTGGAATTTTGAACGTTGTGGGCACTTTCAGAAGATGGCTGCCATGGCAGGGGCTTTCCCATTCATAAAATGGCTGCCATGGTGGGCTTGGCCAATCACAAAACACTCATTTCCCTGAAGAAAAACTGGTGAGACAAAAAGAAAGTAACTTGCCCAAAAATCTAAGTACAAGGCAGAGATGGGGGCTGAGCTCCAAAACACAAAGCCACTACTTTGAATCCAAATCAAGATGATGCTGGAGAACATCACTTTGTTTTGAAGCATGTCAGCTGTCGAATTAATTTTTTAAATTACAAAACTTCTTAAGAAGTAAAATTCAGAAGTGACAGGGAGCCTGATAGGCACCAAGAGTGGTGTGTGTTGGCAGCAAGTTGGAGACCCCAGACTTAGCGTTGGATCCAATGCTGTCGTTCTGCTAACATACATTAGGGCGGCACAGGCAGCTACAGGAGAGAGGACAGAGGTCGAAAATCTGGTTGTGGTCACAGAGTTCTGCAAATGCAATGCTGGATTTAACCCCTGGTCCCCTCCATTTGTTTTGTACAACAACTCCTAGCATGATATCATCTGAGCATAAATCTTAGATTTTTGCAGTATTGAATTATCATGAAAATGTTGGAGACAAAGCTGAAAACACAAACTCTGCATGCGATAGGCTCCACTTACAAGAAACTTGCAGAGCAAATAGAAAGTGCTTAAAAACCAGTTAGCTTTATACTAAATTTAGCAGCAGTAATCACAGGTGCAGGTTTATTCACCTGTGAGGATAATCTTAGCCAAAACTGTTGCAACTTTTGAGCAAGGGCACATAGCCAGCCTCTAAGAAAAGGCAGGTATAGGGCATTGGATTTTTTTCTACTAGTGTTATTATTATAACCATAATGCTTCCACTCTTGAAATGGTTCTTGTCAAGAGCTCCTTTTGGCTCAGAAAATCAACAGCGAGAAATGCTAGTGGGAGGCCGGGGGGGGGGGGCATTAAGCATCCATTTCCTCTCACATGTCATTAATCCCATTTCATGAGAGAAACTACGGCAGGAGTTCTGCCACATGGGATGTGCTTGGAGGCTAGCCTCTTTTCACACGGAAGAAAAAGCAGTGCAGCTTTTGTAAATTGATTTAGGTCTGGAGGAGTGGGAGAGGGAGATGGATTGAACAGAGTGCTGGATCAGAAATCAGTACTATTTTCCAAGTTTTCAGTAGATAATACAAACGCTGATTAATGCTTGACTGAAAAAAGCAAAACACTGTCTCTCCGCTTTCTTCTACTTAGGGATGTAAAGCGCATCTCAGAAGAATTTCAGAAGGTTTATTTATTTATTTATAAAAGGTACCAGATACAGGAAACATGATCTGCACTGTTTCACATAATGGATGTAGCAAAACTGACGCATTACATGGCTTGGGAATGCAATACCTAATGGAGCATCTCTCCTGACATGGACCTACCCATACACTACACTCAGCATCTAAGGTCCTCCTCCGGGTAAGTCCTCCAAGGCAGGCTTGGAAGGTGGCAACAAAGGAGAGGACCTTCTCAGTGGTGGCCACCCAACTGTGAAATGATCTCCCCAATGAGGCCTGCCTGGTATCAACACTGATATCTTTTTGGTGCCAGGTTAAGACCTTTCTTTTTTCTAAGGCATTTGGTAGGATATGATGAGTTTTAATCAGTCCTGGATCTTTGTAAACCACCCAGAGAGCTTCAGCTATTGGGTAGTATAGAAATGTAAATCCTCCTCCTCCTCCTTTCCCACAGCAGAGTCATCCTTTGGTGGCAGAAAAGGAGAGGTGAAAATCAGTTGCTTTGAGAGCTCTAGGCCTTCTTTAGATTACAGGGAAATTGCATTTGCTTACTGACGCTTTGCTTCCTGCTTTTCTTGCGCAATTGTAATGAGCTGAATTACACAGGAGGAGAGGAGAGACCACATGGTCTGTAATTGAAAACTTCCCCTCCTCTCAATGCTCATAGTAATGAATGGGACAGCGCCCTCTAATGGATGTTTTGTAGTGCAACTTTGGCTGCACATGGTAGGAAATCCCAAGATATTTCAGAAGAATCAGGATATCCAATTTTTTAAAAAAACAACAACAGAATAATTGTCATCAAAATGACCTGCAAACTTCCATGAGTGGCCAGTCAGTCACAAGCGTGCTATTACTCACTTGTTTAGAGAAGCCCCTAGTCTCTCTCCTCCTTCCTTGTAACATGAATACACTAATTCCCCTGTGTGTGCATTTGGATGTGACTAGGAACAGGTTCAAAGTGAATTTCTCTCTTCTAGCACTGAAGCTATGTGTTGTGTGTGTGTGGGTGAATGTATCACTCATAGCAGTAGAGAAATAAGTCAAAACCAGTTGCCTCTTCTTTTAACTTGCAATTTAACTGAAAACCAGCATGCTAAAGAGGGTCTCATTTGTACATTTACTTTTAAAAAATCTCAATTAAATGAAAAAGAGAGAGAAAGATGACTAAGTAACAAAAGATAAAGCTCATCTTCCTCTTTAAGTTTATTTAGCAGCGACCTCAACTGGTATGCTCTGATTCTGTGCTGGTCCTTGCTGCAGTTCATTCTCCTCTCCTAATTAGCATTTTTATTTACATAAGTAATTTACGCTTTAAGAGAATAGAGGTCTGTCTCTCAACAGCTTTTTCGCCTCAACACTGCTTCAGGCAACAGGGCAGGGCTGCAAGCAAACCCCCCACCCCCACCCCAGTATAACTCCACCAGTACAAAGGAAAGTGCAACGGAAAATAATTACAGCCAAGAAGAGGACTGCATTAAAAAGCTCTGCACAGCCTCCCACAGTTTAGCGGGAAATAAACCAAAGCAGGAGAACAACGCAACTCCCTCCGTTTCAGCCACTTTCAATAAAGGCTTCAATGGATAAGGCTGCCACATCAGGAAAGGAAGTAAGGCAACGGTGTAGTGAAGGGGGGGAGCAAACCAACACCTGCCAACAGCATATTGAAAGAGACCCAAACACATTTTAAAATCTAAACACACGTCAGCAGGGTTGAGCAGCCTTTCTGAAATGACTCTTCAGGGACTCGATGTGCTCTGCATCTTTCCGCAGTGCCTTGGCTTTAATCTATTGATTCTTAATGCACCTGGCCTAGTTGCAAGAGAGAGGAATCTATTATACATAGCAACACACACATACATTTGCCCCTATCTAGGGTCACCAAAGCAAAAGCATTGATTCCATTGAGTTCTGTGGAACTGCTGGGCCATTGTTATCTTACAGGAAGGGGATTATGTTCTGTTAAGATATAACAGTGTTCTGGAATGCATCTGGTGAAGTGGACAGGAAAAGAAACCTTAAAACCAGAATAAATGTTTTAATCTTTAAGGTGCCACACGATTCTTTGTGTATTCTGTAAGAAAGGGAAATTCCATATATTAGAATTCTCTTAAATATAGAACAACTGGCAAGACTGCCCCATTCTGAATGGGCTATGATGACTTCAGCCCCCTGTGCACTTTTATTTGCCACACTCCTCTCCCCTTGTCAAAGTCACACTTTTTATTATCACTATTTTTTTCTTGCACTGTTTGATGTCTCCCCCTTAAAAATACTTCTTCCTGCCAATGGGGAAATCAAAGGGGAAAAAAATCTGGCTATGGTCCCCCAGTTCTTTCCCAAACCCTTTCACAAGAGCTCAGTATGACGTCCCGTCCACCCCATCACACAACAGATACGGTTTTGTACTCTCTCCTGCTGTTTTTAACACTAGATAGGCAGGCTCCAAAGAAAGGGCAATTACAGAGAGAGAAAGAGAGAAGAGAGGAAAGAAGGAATAGATTATTATGAATGAATTTAAAGCAAGGAAAATAAGAAAGGGTCATGATTTGTGATGGAAGTTCCCCAACAAGGAAAGAAAGAAAAAGTTAAAGGAATTTTAAAAAGGGGGGGTCCTTTTTATTTAATCTTTAATCTCGTCTTTAGTGTGATTTTGTTTTGAGGACTTTTGGCAAGTCACTTTGAGGCCATAAAATGGGATAGAATTTGCTTATTTAAAAACCACTGAAATCATGATGCCATTGCCAAAGTTGCAGGAGTTTTCTGCAGGAATGCACTTTAAAGCTACAATTGGGAAGAGGGGCCAGGATGGAGAGAAAATGACAGGCGGCTTTTGCTGAAGAAAAGGAATATAGTAAAATTAAAAGGCAGCTTGGTGGTAACAAACGGTGCTTGATATTGCATTGCATCGTGGTACTTGAACATTCTAGGTCTTCGCACTGAATAGGCAGATGATACTTTGGATTAAATCTAGGGCAAATAGCCAGCCACAGATATGCTAGAAGCCCAAACTTAAGTGGGAGTCAGGCTCTCTGACCTGGAAACCTTCTCTCCTAATGCTAAGTAGGTGGGAGTTTGCCCCTGTTACATGAAAGATACTCTGCACATGCTCTAATATACCCCCTGGCATTAAAAACAAAGTTTTGCATCTAAGATCTAGGTCAAATTAAAACCTGAATGCAGCAATGCCTAAACTTGAAGAAGGATATGATCCACTACACTACATTAGGGTGACCAGATAAAATCCAGGTCAGGGCCCATGTAACTTTAACAGTTGTAGAGAAAAGGGAATTTCAGCCAGTGTCATTTGTATGCAATTAGTTCAAGGTGAAATTCCCTCTTCATCACAACACTTAAAGGTGCAGACACTATACTAGAGTGACCATATACAAAAGAAGGCAGGGCCCCTGCAACTTTAACTGTTGTGATGAAGAGGGAATTTCACCAGAAACTAATTGAATACAAATGACACTGTCTGAAATTCCCTTTTCTCTACAACTGTTAAAGTTACATGAGCCCTGACCTGGATTTTATCTTGTCACCCTACTACAGGAATGTGCTGGTCAAGAACCACTTTTTCGTGTGTGCGAGTGAGTGTGCGTGTGTGAGGCGCTGCTACGCGGAAGTTCTGTGGCAAAACGCGCGGGGAAGGAAGCCCCTCTCTCTCTCTACCTAAACCGCCGCCCCCACCTCCAAGAAAACCCTCTACCTCCTGGAAGAGCTCTAGGCTGTAGGTGTTGTCGTCGTCGGCGAAGAAAAGCACGCCAGGCTGCGGGGCCGGCAAGGGCTGGTGCCGCTGGCGGATCCAAGCCAAGCCCGCGTTGCGCTGCTCCGTGGCCCGGGGCTGCCCCTGCCGCTTGTACCTGCGTGGCGTGAGCACGTGCAAGTGGGTGCAAGGCGGGCCGCCGCTCCGGCTGAGTCCCGCGGCGAAGCGGCTCACCAGCTCGGTCCCCACGGCCGAGTCCTCCACCAGGATCCAGTGCAAGCGCGCCACCTGCCGGAAAGTGTTGGCCAGCCGCGTGAGCTCCGCTTTCTGCACCGGCCGGCTGTAGGTCGGCGTGATGGCATAGATGATGGGCAGCAGTGGCGGCGGCGGCTCGGCGTCCCGCCGCCGCGGCTCGGACTCCCGCAGGCGGGGCGCCACCTCGTGCCGCCGGTCGAGAAGGGACGACGGACGGGGCGCCCGGCTGCCGCCGTCCGTGTCTAGCATGAGGATCACCAGCAGCACCCACGGCAGCAGCACCAAGAAGCGGCTCAAGACCAGCGACTTCATACTGGAGCCAGTGCCGGCGCGCCCGCCCCCCGCCTCGCCGGCCGGGGCGCCGCTGCTGCAGCCCTCGCAGCAGTGGCAGTGGCAACGGGGGCTGCTGGAGCTGCTGCTGCCGCCGCCGCCGCTGCTACCGCCGCCGGCGCCTCCTCCTGCGCCGCGGAGATTCAGCCGGTGCTTCCCTCGCCATGGAACGGGCGGCAGGGCGCAAGACGAGAAGCCCGGCTTCCTGGCGCTGGGGACTTCGGCGCAGCGCAGCCGGACCGGCACCAGCCGAGGAGGAGGGGAGGGGATCGCCCGCCTTGGGCCCCACACCTTGGGAGGCGCAGATCGCGTCGCTGCCTCGGCGGAGAAAGGCCCCGATCGCGGAGCCTCTCTCGTGAAAGGAGAGGCCACTGACCTCCCGCGGGTGGGCGGAGAGCAGTGCCTGGAGGGAGAGGAGCCGTAGCGCCGGAGGGGACCTCGAACTCTCCCGCGCGCCTTCTGTCTGGAAGCAGGTGCACAGGGCTTGGATGGACTGTTACGATATTGGTCCCTTTATTAGTAGTATTTATGCCAACGCTCCTACTATTTCCGCGGCCGTTTCCGCTCTTTCTGTCTTCTCTTTCAGCATCCCTTCCCTTTCATGCCTCTCAGCCCCGAAGCAGCGGGACGACTGAGATTTTGGAAAGGTTGGGGGGGGGGGGATGTTCCTGAACTCTTCCAGGCGCCCTCTTCCCGAGTCCAGTGTTGGAGAGAAAGAGAGAGGCGGCTCTGGAAGCGCTCTCTGGTGTCCTGGTGCTGGACGCGATCGAGGGACAACCCGATCCAGCAGCAGCAGGAGGGAGGGATAGAGGTTTCTTGGCAAGCTGCTCCGCTAGGCGCTTCTGGTGGTGTGTGCGTGTTAGGAAAGAGGGAGGGATCCCCTCAGGGCTGATGCGGCGCAGGGGTAGGGAGCTGAGGCTTCTCTCTCTCTCTCTTTCTCTCTCTCTCTCTCTCTCTCTCTCCCCGCTTCTCTTTCTTTTTTGGTGTAGCTACATGGAGAGGATTTCGCTGCGGCCGCTGCTCTCGCCCGCTCGTTCTTTACGCTGCAGGGTCTCTTTGGAGATTAGGCAGCGAATAGATTCACGTGGTTAAAACTCCAGAGACCGGGGGAGGGCTGTGGCAGTGGGGGGGGGGGAGGAGGAGAGAGAAAGATGAGGAGGTATCGGGGTTGTGATAGACATTAGTCACACCATGAAAAAAAAGAAGAAAATTCCAGTATTTATAATCAGACTGCCAGCCAAACAGCCGAGGGAGATTACATCGCCTGATATTGTGCCGGAAGAACGGCGCTGAACAGGGGCAAACACGAAGCCAAAAGAAAGGAACTGGCGGAGGATTTCCCATAGCGCTAAGTTGCTCCTGGACTGTCTCCAAGAGCCATCCCAGTTATTAAAAAGTGGGGGGGGGGGGGAGGGAAGAGATGGGAAAACCACAATGGGGTGGGTGTGGAGGTGAGATACTCATGGTTAGGCTGACCATCTGAAAAGGAGGAGAGGTCTCATGTAACTTTAACAGTAGTGGAGAAAAGGGAATTTCAGCCAGTGTCATTTGTATGCAATTAGTTCCTGGTGAAATTCCCTCTTCATCACAACAGTTAAAGGTGCAGGGGCCCTGCCTTCTTTTGTATATGGTCACTCTAGCATAGTGCCTGCAACTTTAACTGTTGTAATGAAGAGGGAATTTCACCAGGAACTAATTGCATACAAAAGACACTGGCTGAAATTCCCTTTTCTCTACAACTGTTAAAGTTACATGAGCCCTGTCCTCCTTTTCAGATGGTTAACCTACTCATGGTGCTCTTCTTTCCTTCCAGGTGCCCCCCACCCCCACCGGAGTCAAAGGAGCAGCGTTTTTTCGACTCTTTAGTGTTTGGCATCTCTGGAAAGGGAGGGGCAGTCGTTTAATCTGGAAGGAAAGGAAAATATAAGAAAGGGTGGCATTTGGATATAATTTAGATTAATTCTGAATTTAAAATGCTATCATTTCAGCTTTATTTCGCTTCTATTAACAGTTTGCACTACTGACCTGGTGCCCTCCAGATGTGATGTACTATAACTGCCATCATGGCCGCCTGGAAAAGTTGGTTTGTACTGTGTGCTGCACTGCTTATTGGCAGTTTGGGAAAGTTAAAACATTGTCTCAAAGGCTCATAGGTGTGGGAGAGGGAGTCAGTTCTTCATATTTATTGGTCATATTATTTATGAGTAGACTTTCTGCCCAAATAGGGCTCCAAAGGTGACTTTGGGTGCAATCTTATGCCAGTTTAAACAGGAAAAACAAGTCCCACAACTCCTAGCATTCCCCCACTTTTTCTTTCTAAACATGTATAGGATTGCACCCATTAACTTAAAACTTTTTAAACATACAAACCATTGACGGAGAAGTTCCCCAGTTTGTACCAGTAAGACTCTAAATTTGGGTATAGCTGTGCCTGCTGGATGAGCAGTGCCCCAATCCTGCTGCAACTCCGTGCCTTGAGGTAAGGGAGGCAGAGGTCCAAACACCAGATTGTCTGCCTGATGTTGCTTTGTGCTTAGGGTCTCTCTTTCCATGGGGCAAGAGGGATCAAAGGCCAAACGCAGTGTAGACTCAGCCAGCCTAGTCAGAGCACAACCAAGTTCCAAATGTTATAGGAGGGAAAGCAACATTTGCTAAGCGCAGATTCAGAATTCTCCTCCAACCCTCCCCGTTTTGTATGGAAGCAGGACTTGGACCAAACCCTCTATGTGGAAAGTTGCCATAGTGCACCTTTCACCATGAGTTCCCATTTCTCTTCTGAAGTGTGAAAGTGTGAAAGGGTGGGTGAACTACCCAGGGTTCTTTAGTGTAATGTGCAAAGTTGCCATTGGAAATAGATGCAGAGGATCTTGGGTTGCAATCCCATGCATACTTACCTGAGAGTAAGGTCCCCTCTACAAGAATTCGGTTTGACGCCTGTTTGTCCGATTATGCACATCTTCTCGCAATCACTTTTACGGCGCATTAAAAATTTGACCTCTACAAGAGCGGAGCGCAAATCGGGGGTCGAGGCGCTTTTTCTATGCAATTATGCGCATTATCGAATGCGCGATAAATGGCGAGTTTTAATTTACTGCGGCCGTTAAAGTGCCTTATGACCATGTAAACAAGCGATTCTCCACATTAAACACCTCTAAAGAGTGTTTCGTACAACCGGTAAGGCAACCTGTTATGCGCTTAACCGCCTCCTGCGTATAGTGATTTGTGATTGCGAGAAGATGTGCATAATTGGACAACCAGGCATCAAACTGAATTCTTGTAGAGGGGACCTAGAGGTCAATTTTTTAATGCACCTTGAAAGAGCTTTAAATCGCTCTTGTAGAGGCACCCTAAGCCCTATTGATCACAGTGGGACTTACTTCTGAGCAAACATGCTTAGGCTTACACTGTTAATTTATCAGAATTAAATCTGCCCAACTGCTGCATAAAAGTCTGTAAAAATAGAAAGAATATTGTCCTGGACATAGCTTTTTAAATACTAACATGCAATGTGGTCCTAACAGTCCTACTGAGCCAGTGGGATTGATTTAATAATAAATGGGTTTAGCATCACAGCCTTACGAGTACAATCCTAAAAAGTTAATCCCATTGAATTCAATGGTGCTTACACCCCAGGACATTTAGGAGTAAGCACCATTGAACCCAATAGCATTTAATTCTGAGTAAACCTGCATAGGTTTGACCTGCATATAAACCACTTTGGCACTTGTTTTATAGGATTATGCCAGTTTGCATTTTGGAAGAGAACAAAAGTGATCCTTCCATTGCAAAATGGAAATATGCCTTGAGCACAATTTTGGGTGGGAAGGCAGGATATACGTGTGCATTTCCTAAAGAATAAAACCCCACAATTCAATATTTTCCACTGTCATTGCTGTATCAATTATTGGATAATGCCTTTACATCCTTGTTTTCATTAATAGAAGGGAAATTGTTGCACATAAACCATTAACCAGAACAGCAATTGTTCTAATTAAGAACATGCTTTGATATTGTAAGGCCAAATAACATTCACTTCATGTTGGCCTGTTCAGAGTAATAACTCTTGACAAAGGCTGCAATCCTGCATAAAGTTAGGCTGCTTAGATCTCATTTAAGTCAGTGGGATATAATCATTCCGGTATGCAGGATTGCAACCAAAGGCATTAGATCTTTTCAGATCAGGCCCCATAAGAATAAAACTATCCATTTTATACAGGCACTTATCTAGGCCACATATGTCTCCTTGCTATCCCAAGGGGACATATTAACCCCAGAGGGCTCAGATGCAGAAAAGACATTGGAGTGATATAATGCAAACTGAAATCTCTGTGAAATCAGAGTGACAAATGGCCACACACCGAACATCTAAATGAGGAAACATCTGTGCAGTAGAGAGATAATTAGAGTTAGTGTGTTCTGTGGAGAAATGGAAGGCTTGTTATGTGATTAATGAAATAACACAGGAGGGATGCAGCAAATATAAATAGTTCAATACATCCCAATCAGAGCATCTCAGACATGAAATTACTGTGGCCTATTTTGTGCTGATGCAGTTTATCTAAAGGCCAATAACCAAAATAGCATCTCTCTCAGAATAGCGGAGCATCTCACAATTTTCCCCATTTACTGTACAATGTGTGTGGTAGTGGTGTTTTTACAAAATAGTACTTGCCTGGGTAATTCAGCATATGAATTAAAGATGCAATCAACAAAGCTCAAATCCCCTTGCCCACTGCAAAGGCAAGGGTCGCTGAGGTGAATTAATTCAAAGTCTGTAACCTTCAAGGTAAGTAGTTCTTTAATACAAAGCAAAGGCCAAAACAGGGAGGGGAGAAACCAAAAGTGCCAACCAAAGCTAAGGAAAAAAGAACTGATGGAATGTGTGGTATTTAGGGTTGCCAGATATTTAATTGACCCTTCTCCTGTGCCTTGAGCACAGTCACCTGAAGTAGCTGAGGATTTTCCTGGCATAGAGATAAGGCGTAGGAAAAGCTTTACCTACTTCACATCTTTGTTTCAGACTGCTGCTAAAGCAAAGTAGTAGGACAAGTAAAAACAAAAAGAAAAAAAGTACACACATTGATTTTTATTTAAGGGACCACCTGTCTTGTTATGAACATACCTAGTTATTTAGATCTGCAGGAGAGACCCCCTTCTGAGGGCACCATTACCCGCAATGATGCATTTGTAGAGCATGAGTGAAAGGGCTTTTCCTTGTATTCTCAAACTGGAATGTGCTTTCTGAAGAACTACGATTGGTCCCTACTCTCTTAGCTTTTATAAAGGAGATGAAGACACAGCTTTTTAATTTAGCATTTTAAATTACTTTGTTTTAATGTTTCACAGTTTTAATGTTCTTTTTATTGCATTAAGATTTTATTGTTTTCTTGTTCACTGCCTTGATGGATTTTTAGCAAATAAATGCTAATGACTAAAAATAGAGCAAATAAATGCAAATAACTAAATAATGGAGGGAGAAATCCTATGGCTCCTAGACAGAGCTGGGGGGGGAGTCATGGATGATGGGAGTTGTAGTCCAAAACATTTGAAACATACCAGGTTGAGAAAGGCTGACATACATTTTTACACTTGGGTTTGTACAGTTGTTGAAGTTGTGAGATGCAGATGGGACTCTTCAGCTTCCATTCCATTGGAACCTGCTAGAAATGTAATGTTGGGTGAAAAATGCTTTTAGCCTGACCTAGTAATGCTGCTCTTATGAGAAAGAAAGAAGAGCCTGACAGCATAAGCCCAGCCCCTAAATCCCTATCTCGAGAATGTAGCATTGCCAGTCATCAGGCTTTAAAACAGGATGTTTTCTTTAAAAAACAGAAAAGAAACTATCAAGTACCTTTTACTTTGCCTACTAATTTCTGAGCCACTGGAGTGCATAAATGTCAGACATTCTAGATTTTTTTTACTATTATGGCAGAAATTGGCTCCTGCCATTATGGAAACTCTTTTTTTTTGCAGAGCCCAAACACTCTGTGCATATTAGTTTAGCTAGCAGTGTGTTCCAATTTGCAGCTTATCTTTACAGTTGTCCAAATTAGCACAGGAACTGTACTTTCACTAAGACAGGTAAGATGCAAAAGAGAACAGGAGTCCTGCACTTGTAAAAGCTGTTTAGAGGAAGAAATTTCAGTTGTATAACAAGATACACTTGCTGAAATTTCTCTTCACCACAAATATTAAAGGTGTAGGAGCTGTGTCCTCTTTCACCTGGCCACCCTATTGAGTCACATTACCTTCCTATGAGTCTCGGGGCCTGAGGAAGTTCTGCACACCCTCAAATCTCTGATTTGAAGTTCTGCAATCATATACCATATTATTTTGTCACTTTCTAATATACTTCTATTTTATTCCTATTTGGAATCCTTAGTTTTATTACTCTTGCCATCCCTAAATAAATGATTTTACCCCAGGGATAAGCCACTAACGTACTGGAGATCTGTAGCCCCTTAATCCAAGGATCCCCTTTCTATACACCTTACTGTTTTTTTCCTTGCAACCTCAAGCACTGTGAAAGGGCTCTTTAATCACCTCCTCCGCACAGAGAACAGCATAGAAGATTTACGAGGGCTCTTCCTCTTCTTTTTTACCTCAGGTGGTCATTCTGAGACACAGGCAATATCTCCTTTCCCTTCCCCAGTGGAAACATCAATAGAGGCCCTGAAGTATATAAGGACAGAACTCTGCCAAGGCTTTTGTTAGTTCACTCTGGAGAGAAGGTTAAATATTGGATTATTTATTAAATTTCACCATAAAACAAATCTCACCAGTATCACTTCAAGGGTTGGGAGTGAGTCAGAATCAGTGAGAGGAGCCAATGTTGCTGGCACTTCTCACTCAATATGGCCCCTGCTGACCAGAGATCTTACAGAGATCCCTACAAGATTTCGGTTTGACACCCGGTTGCCCGATTATGCGCATCTCCTCACAATTGCTTTTACGCCTAATACCTATATAGGAGAGGCATTACTGGCTGTATGAAAGTTGCTTTAAAGTTGTTGACATGCATGCAAATGTTGCTGAAACAGCTTTTGCACCCTTTATTCTCCCCACCTACCAGAATCTCCCACCTTTGGTTTCCTAGGTTACCTGTGGAATGATGTGGTTAACCTGTTTGGCTACCTCTCTCCCCTCCAATTTCGCCACCAGCTGAAGTTTATCCCCCCCTCCCAGAACTGCTCAGGAGTAAATGGTAATGTGCCTCAGAAGTTTCCCCCTCCAGCAGCCCTTTAAAAAGTATTTTCGGCTGCCTGTCTCTGCCCCCCACCTTTGCCGGAGAGGGAGGAAGAGAGCGAGAGACCAAAGAGAAGGAGTGAGCGAGCGAGAGAGTAGAGATCCGCACAAATGCACGCCCAAACAGACAGGGGGAGCTGCTTCATTTCTTCCTCCGCCTTATTTTCCCAGCGAGATCAATTGTTTTCCCTTCTCTCCTTCTCAATCATCCGTTGTCGTTTTGGTGATGTAAAACATTCAGACGCGCACACCCATCCACCCAGTAAGCAAGCGAGGGGAGCAAGTGTGCGTGTGTGTGTGTGTGTCTATGGACGGAGGCAGGCAAGCATGAAAACACCCTCCCCCTGTCCTCCCCCCTTTCCCTGCTTCCCATCTCTCAGGAACCCAGCAAGAAGCGAGGGGAGGAGTTGTCTAAGCGGATCACTAATTATCCACACATACGCATGACAACAAGACCATCTGATCGTTAATGCACCTCCTCACAAAATTGTTTACACTGACATAAGGCACTCTTACTCCCGCGGTAAATTAAAACTTGCTATTTAACGCGCATTCGAAAATACGAATAATCGGAGATTTAAAGCACCTGGACCCCTGATTTGTCCTCCACTCTTGTAGAGATAAATTTGGTAATGCACCTTGAAAGAGCTTTAAATTGCTCTTGTAGAGGCACCCAGAGTAAAGCTAAAGGTTGCCAGGCAAAATGCACTGGTTAAACCAAACCACAAGAAGGCCTCATGTGGGTTTCCATCATCAACTGCCTCCCCCCAAAAGCTAGCCCTCCATGAGAATATGGTCATGGGGATTGGCCCCAACATTTCTGCTTCCCCAAGTATCTGAGTGTTAGGATTCTCACCCCCTATCCTTGGCCTGATAGTATATGTGTTTGAAATTACAGTTATAGATAACAGCACTGGGGAGAAGCTATTAAAATTGATTGTTCTCTGTGAGAAAACTAGTTCGCTCCTTCAGGAAATAGAAGCAGTTGGTGAAACATATAAATGCCATCATTTTTACTGTGGATAAAACAGCGAAGAAAATCTATGCCTATTTCAGTTGGCTGTGGTTGAATATATTAAGCTAAAATATTAGGTTATTGGTTTGGAATTTGTCTTTTGGTTCTTACCAGCATCAACTCCTCACAGCAAAAGGTAAAAATTAGTGAAAGGAACTTGATTCACACAGCAATTTAAAGGCAACAAACTTGATTCACACAACCGTTTGATGAAAGTATTTTTTTTCAGTCCAGGACAACTTTTTTCAATTAGAGCAAGTTGAGTATGCCTGTGTAAAATAAGACATGTCAATAGTTCAGCATAACAAAATGCAGTTTGGCCCCTAGACTTAACAAATTGAACTATTCATAAGAATAGGACAACATGTATTAATCCATATTAACACTTGTGGTGGTGGTGTGAATAAATAGAAAATGTCACCAAAGAATACTAAGTGGCACATCTCTGTTAAAACTGGCAAGTCTGTTGCAGCTATTTTATGAATTTACAGGCAGAGTATCAGCTGTGCTTCTAACACCTCTGGTGGCTGTGGGAATACATGCAGAAGAGAGCTCACAGAAAATTCCCAGTGGTTGGTCAAGATGGGTTTAGCATAAGTTAAAGCACTGGACAGTGCTGGTGCAAGTCCTCCCGATGCAGAAGAGGGTGCTGATGCCCTTTGCGTGCCCCCTCAACCCCTTCCCTTGTGTTTACTTGTGCCATGTCCATCCCTTGCCGCTATCGCTGCACTTCTTTCCACCTCCTTTGGCTAAACAGTGGACCAGGAATCTGCTCCAGAGCAGAGCACAGCAATTTCCAAGGACATTTCTACAGCCAGGCAACGCCTGGCTCTGGGGAAGGACGTTCTCAGAGCCAGGCATTTGGGCCTCGCTGGTAGCTTTCTCTGGCCAATGCGGCTCTTCAGAGAGCATTCCCTCCCTCTGGGTCATGCCGAGAGGATGTTCAGCATGAGCCAGAGGTTAGGTGGCTGAGAGCAGCTGCCCATCCTCTGTTTTGCTCTGAGGATCTCCTCAAAGCAAAACAAAGGATGGGTGGCTGCTCCGGAGAGCCTTGTCAGCTGTTCTGTCACTGTGGCATTTGCCACAACAGAACTGGCAGGGATCTCCAGAGCATCCACTAGTGTTGTTCAGTGTGCAGCTGCTCCAGAGAACCCTGCTAGCCCCTAGGCTGACCAGATAAAATCCAGGTCAGGGCTCATGTAACTTTAACAGTTGTAGAGAAAAGGGAATTTCAGCCAGTGTCATTTGTATGCAATTAGTTCCTGGTGATATTAATGGAGGCACAGCCATGCCTCCATTGTTAAGGGCCGTCAGTAAAAAACACATTCCGCCATGTTAAAGTGATAATGGGGGGGGGGTCATTCTAACAGCCATAAAATCAAAAATGTTTCACCAACCTTTCTGAAATTTACAGGTGCCAGAAAGAAATGTTTGTTTTACATTACCTGAAAATTTCAAGAAGATTGGTGAAAGATTGAGGGAAGGAGAGCAGTTTAAGGTAGAAAAGGAATACAAACCTGTCTCTCTGCTTTTGTAAAATTACTTCCGGGCTGCGAGTTTTGTGCTCACAATTTGCATAATTTCTAGAGCCTTATTTATTAATCCAGTTGTGGGGTCTTCTTCCTCCTTGACTGTAGTTGGTGGAAAGCTTTTCGTTTTTTAAAAATTCCCTTTGGTTGACTTTTAAGGACTATTTTAACCTCTCATTCAAGTCAACGAGGCGACCATTTTCCCTCATAGCGTGACACATGCTGAGTAGCGTTGCTCTCCCCCCTCCCTCCTGCCTTAGAATGTGGGGTGGGTGAGTGAAATGGCCGCTGCCTCTAGCACAGACCTTTTGAATGAAGAAGAAGAGTTTCTCTTTTCTCTTCTGGAACATGCATTCCTTTGGCTCTGAGAGTATTTGGGGCTATTTTCATAAGGCCAGTTTGCTCTTTTGCTCCCTGGTGAAGCAGGGTGTGGTTCCTCTGGATCCATGATATACCTTTCTTTCTATCCCCCCACCCCATCCAACCCCATACACACACAGTGCTCCTTCCCTCTTTTCTAAGAGTTTGGTCCATACTGCTATAAAGTTGAAAGCTTCAAACACTTAATTTCATTAGTTTGGGCCGGTGTTAACTTTTAAGTACAGTGTTGAAACCTTTCAAAGTGCTTCTGGGCCTACAATGTTGGTTTCGGCCTAGTCACCCTGTTTTTCTAAAAAGGTTTAGAAACAGTTGAGCTGTCGTTTATTTTGCATAGTGTACACACATGGATTTTCTTTCTAATCCTTGCAGTCTACACTGGCTCCCTCCTTGATGTGTTTTTGGATGCAGACAACCCCTTTTCTGTTCCAGCAGGCCTTTGGCAAATAATCTGGACCTCTGTCTATACCTTTGACTTTTAAATTGTTACATATTTAAAATGTTTAAAATGCTTTAATATTGAAAAGTATTTAATTTTATTTTTAACTTTTGTATATTTAGGCTGACCATATGAAAAGGAGGACAGGGCTCATGTAACTTTAACTGTTGTAGAGAAAAGGGAATTTTAGCCAGTGTCATTTGTATGCAATTAGTCCCTGGTGAAATTCCCTCTTCATTGCAACAGTTAAAGTTGCAGGCACTATACTCGAATGACCATATACAAAAGAAGGCAGGGCCCCTGCAACTTTAACTGTTGTGATGAAGAGGGAATTTCACCAGGAACTAATTGCATACAAATGACACTGGCTGAAATCCCCTTTTCTCTACAACTGTTAAAGTTACATGAGTCCTGTCCTCCTTTTCATATAGTCAGCCTAGTATATTCCTATTTATAGGTTTTAGCTGTATATGTTTTAGTTTTGTAAGGCTGCCCTGAGGCCCAGCATTGGGCACAAGGCAGGATACTACTACTACTACTACTACTACTAGTAATGTTTCAGATTTCACTTCTGCATCTGATGTTCTTTTGCATTTACTTTTCTTTATAAACCATCCCTATCTTAAGACTTCTTGTGTGGCATGTTTTCATTGGTTTAACAAGTTAAAAGGGGTATTCACTGTTTTCATGCTTATGTTATAAAATCTATTTTCAACAGGCCTAGTAACTTCAAGAGTAACAGAGTTGGGGAAAATCCTCAATCTCTTTGCTATCAGAGGCACTGAGTAAGGGACCCCTGGAGATAATTTAGACTGACCCCCAACCACAAAACACTATTCCCCCTTCTGAAGAGATCTGGACCACAGACTACTAAAGACAAACAAAGTAGCAGGCCATAATAACAGTTCTCATGTGGCCATTTGCCTTATGAGGCAAGTGCTCTGCGGGCTACTAAATGGAGGGACTAACAGGCCATAAAGTTGCCTGGCTGGGTCTGCCAGAAATCCAGCCTCAACACTCCTGGAAGGTCCATGTTCTATAGCACCTGCTGTCAGATGAACTTGAGGGAATCCCACCCTCCACCCCTGGGTTTAATTTACTGGCTTCCCCTGGCTGGACCTTGCAGGAAACTATAGGGACAGACAGAGCAGGCATTCATAGCACACATAGAATGCTGAGACTGGCAAATCTAAAAGCAAGTGTGTTGCTTTTCAAGAACCAAGGAAATTCAATGGGTCTTACTTTTGAGTAAATATCTAGGGATGGAAATGCAGCCTGTGCAAGAACTGAGTAGGGTGACCATATCTGGGAAACCAAAAAAGGGGACACCTAGTGGGGGGGGCAGGAAAATGGCTTTCTGGGGCCACCTTAAAGTCCCCAATTGGAGCGGAGGAGGGGAAAGCATGTCATTCTCACCTCACCCCACTGCTCCAATCAGGCCCTTTTCTATAATGCCTGGGAATGACACGTTTTTCCCTTTTAAGGCCTTGATTGGAGCAGTGGGAGAGAATAACACACCTCCATAAAGCATGTCATTCCCCCCTGCCACGCTAATGGTGGCCTTAAAAGGGAAAGTGTGTAATTCCAGGTCATTATAGACTATTGCATAAAATCCCCCCTGACACCGAGGATAGAACAAAAACCAGGAGAAATCTGGGGAAATCCTGACAGTTTATTATTATTATTTATTATTGCATTTATATCCCATCTTTTTTCCGCCAAGAAACCCAAGGCGGCATACATAACCCTTCTCCTCTCCATTTTATCCTCACAACAGCAACCCTGTGAGATGGGTTGGGCTGAGAGTCTGCAACTGGCCCAAAGTCACCCAATGGGTTTCCATGGCTAAGTGGGGAGTAGAACCCAGATCTCCCAGCTCCCAGTCCAACTCTTTAGCCACTAGGCCACACCCTAGTGGTCACCCTAGAATTGAGCCATACCAAGTTGGAAGCAGATCGGTTCGTGCCTTGATTTTTAGGATTTTTTAAAAAAAGTTTGACTTCAAAATTTTTTCTAAAATTCAAGGCATGAACCAATCTGCTTTCAACTTGGCATGACTAAAGCCTTACTTAAGAGGTACCATGGTGCCAAGTTTCATCTCTTCATCTTTACTTTCTTTCTTTTTTTTAATGTACTGCTCAAGGCCCTAGACCCTGAAGAGGAGTATTGGGTTTGAAGTTTAAAAAATTCCTAAAACTCAAGGCATAAACAGATCTGCTTCCAACTTGGCATGGCTCAATCCCTACTTAAGAGCTACCATGCTGTCAAGTTTCATCCCTTTATCTTTAAAAATGATGGAATTGTAAGCATTTTAGTTAATTTAAAAAAATTAATTGAAGTTTTAAACATTTCTAAAAATCAAGAGATGAACAGATCTGCTTCCAACTTGGCATGGCTAAATCCCTACTTCAGAGCTACCATGATGCCAAGTTTCATCTCTTTATCTTTAATTTCATTTTTTAAACTTGTACTGCTCAAGGTCCTGGACCCCAAAGAGATTTCTGTTTGAACTTTAAAAAAATCCTAAAAATCAAGGCATTAATGGATCTACTTCATACTTGGCATAGCTATATCCCTACTTAAGAGCTACCATGATGCCAAGTTTCATCTCTTTATCTTTAAAAATGAGGAAGATGCAAGCAGTTTGGTTGATTTATTAATGTTAAAAGTGAGTTCAACACAACACTAGCTTTGATTTTATATTGGATGTAAAGATGGTATAACATTCTGGCTGACACTGGCTTGGTTGTCAACTGTATAATATCCAGTCATCCATTACACAAAGCCATGAAATGAATTAAACAAAAAACCTACGGTTTACAAAAACAATGTTAAGGCTCTACAGATTCCAACCAAGCACCAAAAAGCAGGGAAATTGGGAGTTAAGGCTCACAAGCCTTAACACCACATCCTCCCTAAGGAGGCAGAAAGTGCAAGTGAAATTCTCATTCTCCCAAAGCAGATAAACCATGAGGACAGGGTGGAGAATATGATATGCAGAGGTGACTGTGGGGTTGTGGAAAACTGATCACGAACAACTTAGGGCCACCTACTTCTCTTTTTTTTGTTGTTTAGAGCAGCCCTTCCCCAACCTGATGCCCTCCAAAGGTGTTGGACTACAACTCCCATCATTGCAAGTCAGTATGTCCCATGGTCAGGAAGGCTGGGACTTGTCATCTCAAACACCTGGAGGGCAGCAGGATGGGGAATGCTGTTCCATACCCTTACCAAATACAGGGTCTGCCCAATACTTTTCTCTCACACACATCTCGCATATAGCAGCACTCTTGATAACAAAAGGGGCACTATTCATTAATGATCTAGAACCAGAGCATGTGCCAGGCACTTCCAACTTTTGGTCAATATCCTGCCTTTCAAAGAACCAATGTTTTTTTTTCTTTAAATGTATTTATAAAAAATATACTGTTCACTTCCCACAACCCCTGCACAATACATCATCTCATCAAAGCAACAGTGGAGCAGAAGAGGTTTAGTTTGGCTGTCTTGAACACCTTTCAGATGAGATTAGTTTGCAATCCTATACCTCTTGGGAGAAAGCCCTAGTGACTTCAGTGGCACTGGCTTCTGAGAAGACATGTATAGGAGTCAACCTTCTCCAGCCTGGTGCTCTCCAGATGTGTTGCACTGTAACTCCCATGTTATGTGTTGTGGGGAAGACAAAAATCAATTCATACTTAATTTTAAAATAATACTTACGCATGAAAGTATTAGGTGGTAGCTCTGTCTTTGATCTCACACTGCTGAACAAGTAAGAGAAATCCTTTATGTGATATTCAAGAAACAGACATCCTATGCCATGTGTTGAAAACTAATGTTGATGTCTGAAGGGCTATCTGGATTAGGTATTCAAGATTCATTCATTGTTGTTTCATTTGGTTTTGACAGTTTATTTAAAGTGATGCAGCTCTTTTGTAGTTCCTTGATTGATCACATATCTTAATGCTGGAAAACATCATACTTTAGTACAGATGTGGGCAGAAAATAGATCTATCCTGATGATTTGGACATCAACTCGCGGCATTCCTGATAACTGCCCATGCTGATAGGGGCTTTTACAAGTTGAATTCCAAAACATCTGGAGATCTACATTCTGCCTTCCCTTGTTCTTGAACAACATTCCCCAACCTGGTGCCTGTCAGATGTGTTGGGTTGCAACTCTCAACATAAGGAGATGCTCTAAGAAATGAGAAGTAGCTGGTCCTAAGTTGTTCATCATCATTTCCCACAACCCCACAGTCACCTCTGCAGATCAAATTGCATATCTAGATTTTTGAGATGACAAGTCCCAGAATTCCTGACCATGGGACATACTGACTTGCAATGATGGGAGTTGTAGTCCAACACCTTTGGAGGGCACCAGGTAGGGGAAGGGCTGCTCTAAACAAAAAAAGAAGTAGGTGGCCCTAAGTTGTTCGTGATCAGTTTTCCACAACCTCTGCATATCATATTCTCCACGCTGTCCTCATGGTTTATCTGCTTTGGGAGAATGAGAATTTCACTTGCACTTTCTGCCTCCTTAGGGAGGATGTGGCGTTAAGGCTTGTGAGCCTTAACTCCCAATTTCCCTGCTTTTTGGTGCTTGGTTGGAATCTGTAGAGCCTTAACATTGTTTTTGTAAACCGTAGGTTTTTTGTTTAATAAATTCCCTCTTCATCACAACAGTTAAAGGTGCAGGCACTATACTAGAGTGACCATATACAAAAGAAGGCAGGGCCCCTGCAACTTTAACTGTTGTGATGAAGAGGGAATATCACCAGGAACTAATTGCATACTAATGACACTGGCTGAAATTCTCTTTTCTCTGCAACTGTTAAAGTTACATGAGTCCTGTCCTCCTTTTCATACGGTCAGCCTATCCTATTCTGCTGCCTTAGGCAGTGGATTCATCTCAAAGGTCTAAACAAGCTCTGCTTCAGGATCTGGCACTGAGTGAATGAAAAACTGCCTACCTATTTGGTAGAAGTTGTGTGGAATAGATCATAGTTCTGCATTTTCAGTTTGCTCTCATCTTTGCTTCTCTACTACCACTCTTGTCAGGGTTTCCTTACCTTTCTACTAGTATATTTCTTGACTCCCTTCCTAGAACTTCATTTATACTCCAATCCTATGTGTGTCCACTCAGAAGTAAGTTCCACTGTGATCAATAAGGCTTACTCCTGGGAAAGTGTGTATAGGATTTCAGATAGCAACTCCAAAGAGCACAGAGAATTCAGATTCTATGCACACGTCATTTCTTCCCTCCCCCACACTTTCCGTCCACAAAAATGTCCAATTATAGCGGCTCCTCCTGCTCAGTGCTACTTAATGCCAAGGCAGGCCCTTTGCCTCTGTGGCCTCAGGAGAAAGACCCCCTTCCCCCATCCTCTCACACTGGCTGCACAGCAGCATGCTAAGTATACATAACAAGACAGTGCCCTCTTCTCTGAAGGAGTCTGACCTCAGATAGGCTGTCATGAACTTTCTGCTGCTCAGTGGAACAGGAGCAAAACAACAGTTTTCTTATTTATAAAAGTTTGCTTCCCCCCTTCTTTTTAAAATATAAGCCCTTTCTTATTACCTAAAATAGACTTTCATTCAATGAAACAATGAGCCATGTGAAATGCACAGAAGACGTTCTCCCTGTAAATTCATAAAATAATAACTGCAACAGATGTTCCGTTTTAACACTGAGCTGTACCACTTAGTATTCTTTGGTGGCATTTCTTTTGTCATTTTCGGTCAGCAATCCACAGCATGCTTGCTGCTTCTCTCACTTCTTAACATTCATCACGTGGTCCCCAAGCAAATTGTCTCCTGGTATCGTATCATCTCCTTCTGACTCTCATGTAACTTTTGCATTGTCCTGAAAGGAGGCTATAACATCCAGGCAATTTAGCATTCATGATCAACGTGCTCAAGCTCAGAGTATCTGGGATAGGGTTATGCAGTAGCAAAATCCATCACAAAATTCAATCATCTGTACTGTAGAATAATATTTTAGAGGGGGTAATCCCAAATCAGGAGGTGATGAATATTTCCTGGATACAGGTTAATGCTCTTGAGTGCTACTAGCTTTATAGAAAAGTGAGAACATAAGAAGAGCCCTGTTGGATCAGACCAAAGGTATATACATCCCAACATCCTATTCATTTATTTATGTATTACATTTCTAACCCACCCAATCATCAATGTTCTCTGATAGTGGCCAGCCAGATGACTATGGGAAGCCCTCATGCAGGACACAAGGGCAAAGCCTTCTCCTGCTGTTGTTTCCCAGCAAATGGTATTCAGAGGCATGCTGCCTCTGATAGTGGAAGTAATATTTAGTTATCATGACTAGCAGGCTTTGATAGCCTTTAGGCACCATGAATTTGCCTAATCTCTCTTTAAAAACATCTAAGGTGGTCATCGCTACATCTTGTGGTAGCAAATTCCATAGATTAACTATGCAATATGTAAAGACGTACTTATTTCTAGGGCCTAATCTACACCTGCCATTTATCCCAGGGTCAGCTTGAGGTTGTCCCTGTGCATCCAAATGATGCACAGGGGATCCCGAGGTCAACCAGAGATGTCCTCTCAGTTGTCCTGGGATAACCAGGACTCAGTTTTCCCAATTTTTCCCACTGTCCCGGGACAACCCTGAGGACCGGTGGCAGTGTGGTGTGAGCTTCTCGGTCCTCCCTTGAAATGGCAGAGCTGTTCAAATGGGCATGGAACTGGGAGGGGGGGCTCCATGCCCATCGGGGAGCAGCATTTTTGCCATCCCCAGGATGGCTGTTGGTGTTTTCTGGCACCAATTTTTTTCCCATTTTTTTTAAAAAAAAACATAACAGGGTGCTAGATCAAGGTCCCACAATTGTGTGAATGTCTCACCGCACCACAAACATCCCTCTTCACTTCCAGGATGATGCGCTGGTGTTTAGATGCAGGGGTACAATCCCGGAAGCAGGTAAACCCAGGATCCTCCCCCCAATCCCGGAAGGCCTCTTAGGTGCAGATGAGCTCTAGGAGTTTTGAATCTCTCACAATTAGGCTTCATTATATAATGCTAGGTTCTAGTTTTATGAAAGAAAGGGGGAAACTCTATTTTCTCCACATCATACATAATTTCATACAGTTCTACCATATCCTCCTTTATTCACCTTTTGAGTCTCAAAAGTTGTAACCTTTCCTTATAGGGGAGACGCTCCAGCCATTTGAACATTTTGGTTGCCTTTTTCTGGACCTTTTATATTCTACAGTAATATTTTTGAGATGCGGAGACAAGGAAGCACCATAGATCAGTTGTAGTACATGCTTTTCATGCAAAGGTCATAGCATCAAATATTGGGTCTCATTCTGACAACTGGCTGTTGAGTCTCTTAAATCAAGCAACTGTGCCATCCTGAATATTTGATCTGAAAATAGGCCCATATTGTCTGATGGAGATGCTGGGTTGGGACTGCCTACTGCCATATCTGGTGTGGAAATGGAAAGAGCCAAGGAAGACTAACATGTTGAATCAGACCGATACTTGTCCATGCCAGATTGCAGTGAAACTTCCTGACAGGTGGCTGTCCAGGGATTGTTAGGCTGTGTTGACATCATTGGTGATTGTATCAATGAGATGGCCAGAGCAGGAGCCAAGCATTGGCTGGCATTTACCTTAGGGGAAGGCGGCATTGTGGCATCTGATTGCTGTAGCATGGGCAATGGTAAAATCACTGTAACACGAATGGGACTAAAGCCAGAATCAACAGCTGCTGTGTCGATGGGACTTCAGTAGGTACCGAGTGTGATAGAGGCACTGACTGCAGTTCCAAGAACACTCTCTGGTCAGGATGTCTAAATTCTGTTGCTAAAAGCATGGTTTGGTATTGAGGAGAGGTCTCCCTAATATATCATGGATGTCCAACATAATAATGTCATGCCTGGGATATGTGCTCTCCCAACAGTACATGCGTGGAAGAGGCATGTTCCATTCAGAATGTTTAGCCCAGTCTGATGTGGGGGTACATGAACTGCATCTGGGATGTCCCTAAAACCTGTGTTCTCTCCAAAATGCTGAATAATATCTAGAAAACATTGAATCTGGGGATCCCCTGTGGTGTGGTGATCAGTGGCCATACCAAGACGGAGATAGATTCCAGTGGTCATCAAGACTCCTAGTCAGTACTGGAGCTGGCAAAGCATCTCTAATCTCACCTTCTAACGTATGTCTAATCAGTATCAGGTCTTGTATTATTGCTGCTGAGCCAGACCAGGGCCAGATCTACACCAAGCAGGATATTACACTTTGAAAATGGTTTGAAAACTGTAGATGGAGTGTGTCCTGGGGCCCAACAGTTGTCACTACTGTTATAAACCGTTTTAAAGCAGTAGTGTAGATCCTGCTCAGAACAGTATCGGCAAATTCAGCATTGGTGGAGGAGTCAGTATGACTGTTGCACTACATCCTGCTTGTCAGTCCATGGTCGACAGCTGGTCAGCCACTGTGTGAACAGAGTGCTGGACTAGATGGACCCTTGGTCTGGTCCAGCATGGCTCTTCTTATGATGCTACTAGCCCTGCTCTCTGCCATACTGTCCCCTTAAAGCCAAAGGTTTGCATCCTCCTTCAGTTTGAATTCCTAGAGAATTTCATAACATTTTAAAACAATTATTGAAAATTCTGGAGCCTCAGACCTCCTGCTGTACAACTGCAGTGGGATACTCTTGTAAACTTGTGATTCTTTGGTGTAAAAAACACCAGTATAGATTTGTAACCCCTTTCTCTGCACCATTGCTTTGTCATGCCATGTCATTCCTTTCTTTTCCTTTTTAAAAACCCTTTAAAAAACTGGCTGTGGACTCTTCCTCTCCAGTACTAGAATGTGCATTTACCTTTCAAGGAAAATATATTACTAATTAGTGATCCCTCTGCAACACAGCCAGCCCCCCACCATAGCAGCCTTCCCCAGTCTGATACCCTTCAGATGTGTTGGGACTACAAATCCCAGCATCCCCCCAGCCAAGTTGGAGAAGGCTACTCTACAGCAAGAGCACCCTGCCCTATATCCATTGTAGGGCAAAAGGATATTGCATTATTAGCTTAGATCAGACTAGTGCAATGCTAGTACTATCTTCAACATTAACACTGCAATCCTATACATTTATACCCAGAAGGAGGTCCCACAGGGACTCACTTTCAGATAAGTAGGTATAGGATTGCAGTTTAAATGTAAAAACTAAGGCCACTACAATCCAGTCAAACTTAAACATTTTAACTGCAGATATTAAAATGCATGGGTCTTAAAAGTGCTTAACTATGTCTGTGTCATACCCCCAAGATGGTTGTTAGGTGTTTTGTTTGTCTCAAAAAGCCCTGAGTTAACCATGGACTCATAGACATATATCTTTTCATCCCTATCATCCTATGATAAGCCATCTGAATGTTTTAATTGTCCCTGTCTTGCCCTCCAAGCCATTTGGATAAATTAATTCGCACTGCATTTCCTCTCTAAATGGAAATTCCAATGAACAGTACAGAGCTCTTCTATAAAAGTTCCTACCCTTCTGTGCACTGTTGCTGGCATTTTAAAGTCCCAGGTTTGTGATGCTGCTGTATAAATAAAAACAGTGCTCTCCATATATTTGATCAGTTATGACACTGGAGTAGGACATACTGTGCTGCCTCTAGGGAAGTGGAGGGCAAGCAGTTACACCTGTCACAACTTTTCATAAGGAATCCACTGTTATGTAATTCTTCAGCTCAGGCGATTTAACACCGTTTTAGCTGCTTGTCATAACTTTCCCCCTAAGTATGAATGAAATGCTACATCATTCTCAAATGGTATAATTTAACAGGCTGTGTTATGGCAGGTCTATATTAATCTTTGATTGGGTGTATGTTGGCTTTTAAAAAAATTTCTATAGCCTCAAACAATATATGTATAAGATATATTGCACTGGAGTACAGATAGAAATATTTCTCTTAACCGTGTGTGCCATCTTCTGCACCTTTCATCTCGATCAAGCTTTGCTTTGACCGGTCTGAGGATGATGGATATTGAGGATCGTTCCACATTGGTGTGACATGAATATTAAGACGTCAGTCTCTGTTCTGAAGTTGGTCGATGCTTTGAGGACATTGCACACAGTTGGCTAAGATTTTTCAGAAGCCCACCACCTGAACTTTTAGTGCACTTCAGAACAAAAACAAAGCAGCTCCTCTTCTTTCCTTTAATATTACATGTGTTGAATTGAACATAGGAAGCTGACCTTATACTAGGACAGAAGCTTTATCCATCTGATCCAATGTAGTTTATTCTGACTGGCAGCAGCTACTCAAGGTTTCATCAGGTAGCTACCTGACCATTTAACTGGGTTTGCCAGGGACTGAACCTGGGACTTTCTGTATGAAAAGCATTTTCTCTATAATATGGTCCCCCTTCCCATAGATAGATAGATAGATAGATAGATAGATTATAAAACTGTTGATCTCTAAAGAGAACTTTCAGGGCAGAGAGATGAAGCTATAATGGAATGATTGAGTGCCCTGCAATTCTCATAGTCTCCTCATACAGGGTGGCCATTTATGCTTCACCAAAAGAAGAGGAAATGCTTCACCAAAAAATAACAAAATAGGACACACAAAATAGGTGACCTGTGTGCCTTCTCAGTTGGCTGTCCTGGTGCTAATTCTTGATGGGCATCTTTAAAGCTCCACTCCCCCTCCTTATGGTTCTTTGACTTTGAACGAGAGTTGGACTGTACACCTCTTCTAATATAGGACAGTTCTCTGCCACCTCTTCTAAACAGAGGGCTGTCCTTTGTAAAAGAGGACATCTGGCCACAATATGAAGGCTGGGCTGGATATGCAGCAGAAGGAAGGGTGATAGAAACCTGAGGTGGCAGAATGGACATTAGATGGCAGCTAGGGTTTCACATTTTTAATACACCCTGCTAACAGAAAACTAGCACAGTAGGGAAAGGGAAAGGCTAGGACGTTTTTCTCAGATGTGCTAGTTTTCTATTTGCAGGGTTTTGTACTGGGGCAGCTTTCAGAAGTGGTTCTCCCATCTGTAATCTGACATGGGGCTGCCCATCTTACTGCTGCATGTGTAAATGCCACCTCATTCTTCCTTTAATAATCCCTCCCTCTTTTAACATTGATCCAGTCACAACCCCCCATAAAAATTTTGAGGTCCAGAGATTTTCTCTGCTGATATGTGATGTTGATGTATTGGATTAACATAATAATTTGGGTAAACAGTCTGATTCTCATGTGAAACTTTTTAGGCGCTGTTTTCAAAATGGTGGACAGTTTTCTTTAGGTTGCTAGTTTTCTTCAACCACAGAAGTTACTATCTTGTGTTTGGTATCAAATTATAGGTTTTCAGGGCCAAGGAGTTCAAAGAATATGTTATTTTAATTGTCAGAGTACTCCTTCCATCATTTTCCAAGATGGTGCTGAAATGTTGTCTCATTTTCTAATTTACTTGACAAATCAATATACAAATGTGATTTTGGCTTTAAACTATAGGGTTTTTAGGTCAAGGAGGTCAACAATGGCATTAATTATGATGGAAATGCTGTCCTTCCACCATTTTAAAAATGACATCCAAACATTTATTGATATATGCAATCATATTTAATGGGTTCTTCTCTTTTCATGTTTGGTGAAATGAAAAAAATATGAAACTATGACTGAAAAGGCTGGAACTAGTGTTCTCTTGATAATTTGGATTTCCAGGATAACTCTTCATTATCAGGGACACATGGCACTCATGATATAGCTCTTGTGCTCTTTCAGAATTGCTGTGGTGGAGTAGGGCCTGGCAAGCCAACAATGGCCCTGTTCAGACAACACGTTCAACCATGATGGTTAAGCATTTTGAGCTAAACAATGGGCCTGTTCAGATGACACTTCAGGCTCTGTGGTTAGCGAAACTGTGGTTCTCTGGGATGAGCACTAATCACAAACCGTGCTGTCACACACAACACTTTAAGCCATGGATAGAGCCACTAACCCTGCTGCAAATGGTCTGACTGTGGTTATTGAGTGAGCAGGGTTTAGCAAAACACATTGCACAAGACACCTTAAACCCTGCTGCTTAACCAAAAGCCTAAACCAGCAGGGTCTAAGGTATTTTCTGAACAGGCCCATAGTATCTAAAGATTTACTAAAACATATATATATATATATATATAGAGAGAGAGAGAGAGAGAGAGAGAGAGAGAGAGAGAGAGAAAGAAATATGAAAGCAGTTTAACATAAGCATTTTTGCAGTTATTTTCCAAACATTTACAAAAATTTGTGCATTTGACCACTGTGTTTTGACACAGATATCTCATTGTACCACAAACCTTACAGTTACATACACATAAAAGTTTACTTGGCAGGAAGTTCAAGAACTTATTTGGTCGTAGGATATCATTATCATTTTCCCAACCTCAATCACATGTGTCTACTTTTGGATGAGCACATACATCTTCTTACCAAATAAAATGCTCTTGTGATGTGCCCTCTTATAGAGCATGATGTGGGAGGAAGCTTACTGATTGGTACAGATCTTTTATACTTACTGAAACTCAGACTGTCAAAAGTGTCTCATTTTGATTGAAGTTTCCAGATGTGTACAAGGTACTTCTCCACTTCCTCAAAATGACAGTTATCAGTGTTTCCCCAAATTTGGTAAGGTATTTTGTTGGTTTGGCACTTAGAGCTCTAACTTCATCCCAATTTTGCTCATTTCGTCATCTCCTGTTAGAATATGAGCCTTTATGACCACTCTTGACATCTGTGGACCTAACTTTTTGAAGAGTTCATGAACTGGAATGGAGCGACGACAATTCTACCCTGTTTCAAAACATACCCATAACTGAGATATACCTCTGGAAACCCAACTGGACATAAATCAAAGAAGCAAGACAACATCAGTATCATTCGAAAGCACAACAACTCTCTCTGTACCATTGTGAACTGCCCAGTTTACATGTGGAACAATTCTAAGGTCAGCCTCTTGCAATATATTCTTTAGTTGTTCAAGAACATGAATCCCTTTTCTTGTGAATTGAACTGCAGGTTCCAACTCATCATCAATGACTGAACCGCTAGATACCAGTGAACATATAGCTTTTCCTGCTTCCTCTTGCACTCTTGTTCATGCTAATTTCTGCAGATTTCTGTAGATGACCAGATTTTTTCAAGATGACAGGTATTGGTGTGTTGCTTTCGATTACAGCCAGATCTCTTGTACCACTGGTAGATTCTCTTATCCTCCTGCATTCCTTTACTGACGGCTGCAAATAGCTGTCAAAAACAAAATGAAATTCTTGAAGAGAACATATGGATGTTGATATCTTGACTACATTGTTAACAACTTCTCCAAAGTTTTTCATTGCTGTCATCTTAACCATTCATATTTGGGACATAAAGTCACCTACAACAGTGGTTTCCAATGGTGGATTCAAAATCTTCAGGGGAGAGATGCTTCTCAAGCTATGCTATGAGAATGTGTTTTGCTGGTTTTGTAGGTGCATTACCATCAATCAACATATTTGTTGACAGTACATCATGCTCCATAATTTTCTCTATGGAGTCTCCCCTTTCTTTCGTAATCGCCATATCTCTATGTGCTTGATCAATTACTTTCTTAGTTATACGTTTGGGTGTGGTAGATGCTCTGGGATGCTTTTTCTAGCAAAAGATGGTAGCTTTACTTTAGAGATTGTGTCTGACAGCTTTTTCTTTTTTGATATAAATCTCTCCTGCCTGAGGTGCTGATACAGGTCTGAACCATGCCTTAAGACATCAAGAATTTGATCCTTTATAATATCATTCACATATTGTTTTGTTACAAAGCTGTGAAGCCGCACTGACTCAGTTACTTCACATTAGGGAAGTGTATCGTATTGTTACAATGGCCGATAACGATCAGATAATGGCTTTATCTGGCCCGATAATGATACAATATTTAACCCCCCCAGATATTATCAGATTTTGTTGAAAATATCAGACCGCCATTTTTGAAAGTGTGTTCCTGTGCAAATTGTCTATTGCTAGTCATGTGTATTAAATTTCAGAGCAATTGCTCTAACTTGATTTTATGATTTTTAAAAAAGATCGTTCTAGTTTTCAGGCCGCCTTGTTTCAATTGCTTTCAAATTACCACAATCTTTAAAAAAAATTAAAAAAATTGATCTGAAATTTGGCACACATGTCTAGCACATGCTGCTACACATATGTGCCAAATTTCAGAACAATTCCTCCAACCCTGTCTTCTGCTTTTGACAGCTGGTTGACCTGTCTGCCCTGCTGTCAAAAGACTTGTCTGTTTTTTCCCCCCATAGGCTTGCATGAGACAACATTTCATCACCATCTTGGAAAATGATGGAAGGAGTACTCCGACAATTAAAATAGCATATTCTTTGAACTCATTGACCCCAAAAACCTAAAATTTGATACCAAACACAAGATAGTAACTTCTGTGGTTGACAAAAACTAGCGACCAAAAGGAAATTGCCTGCCATTTTGAAAATAGCACCTAAAAAAGTTTCGCACAAGAATCAGACTGTCTACCCAAATTATTGTGTTAATCCAATACCTCAAGATCACATATGAGCAGAGAAAATCTCTGGACCTCAAAATTTTTACAGGGGTATATTATGGGGACAGGATTACATTGAGGAATTGCACATTCTAAAGAACTGTCCACTGTCCAACACTGAGGGACTGATGAAGCTTTTGGTAGAGATTGCCTGGGATCTCTTCATATTATAAAAGGGTGCCAGGCCAGTGGTTGATCTGCTCTCATCTTAAAGAGGAGCAGGCTGAAAGGCTGAAGGAAGGAAGGATAGAAGAAGCAGAGGTGTTTTCTTTTTAGGAAAGGATGGAACTTGGGCCAGAAAAGGAAACAGGCAGTTCAAGTGGCACAAGCTCTAATAACTGCCTTAGGCAAAAACAAAAATAGTTTTGATGTCTCCTACATGTTGTATGCGGGGCATTCTTTTTGTTGTTCCCTTCCCTGATCCATATAAGTGAATGGAGCAAAGGAAAGTCACCATAATTGAGAAAAACTATTGGGGCCACATCCTGATTCAAATTTGTGGAACCACAGTGGCTTGATTGGTGGAAGAATTATGCTCTCCACTGGGGACCTCCTTTTCCTTGTGTTCTGCAAGTGAGTGGATACTTTTGCCCAAATCATATATATTGACTAAGGGTTTAAAGGTAGCAGTAGGAAAAAATGGGGGTAGGGGACAGGGCTGGGGTGAGTGAGAGGAAAATGTATTTCCCCCTAAAGTATTTTTCCCAGTAGCCTTCCCCAGCATGGTACTCTCTAGATGTTTTGGACTTCAACTTCCATCAGCCCCAACCAGCATTGCTAGTAGGCAAGGAACCTGGAGGGAACCAGGCTGGGAAAGGCTAGCGTAGATGGCCCTGGATTTCTCAGCTGTCTGGACAGACCTTGTAGCCAAGGAGAAGCAGATGAGGAAAAGATATTTGGAAGTGGGAGGGGAAGAGGAGCAAGACAGAGGGAGTTGCTGATGCCTGTGGGAGGTTGTTGTTGTTTTATTGGAGATTGTCCCTGGGGAAGGGAGACCACTATCTTCCACTTTCCTCTCCATAGCCTGTGGTGCCGATGAACATCACCCTCCCTGCCGTATTTTTTTGTCATTAGCTTCACATCTAGTTAGGCCCCTAAAAGAAGAAACCACAGGGAGAAGGTATAGGCTGAGAGGAGATTTGCATGTGCTGAGGACTTAGAGAGGTGAGAAATACCAAAACCAGTCAGATACAGGCCTCTTCTTGCATTAATCTAATACTCTATTTTCTGTCTCTGAATCCAGAGAAGATGCAGGTAACAATAACAGATCTGTGCAAGAATCCATTAGTCCGATCTTTTTGTCTATATCACCAGTTCCTGCAATAAAAGGCATCTTCAGACAGTGTTTATGAAGCAATTTATAAAGTAATTTAAATTTCACAGCTTTGGGGACCATAAAGTGAGAAATTCACTCACTACGGCAGGCCCAGTTGGTATGTGAAGTGGTGCTCTCACAGTTTCAAGAGAAGATTTGGATTTTGATCTCAAGAATTGTCTCCAGGACTCCAGGAGAATCCCTTTCAGTCTTTTCCATTAGTCCTAGGAATATCTATTAAAACTCCTTTCGCTGCCTTCTAAGGCTTTTTTTTTCCTAGTGAAGGACTGAATTGCCCGTCATTCAAATTCCCCTCTGAGCCTTTGAGCTATCAAGATGGGCTTTTAAAGTACTGATGTTTCACCATATACTGATTCAAAGAACTTTTTCATATGTTTCCATTTCCCCCTTTCAAGCTTAACTCCCAGTGGGACAGGATTCAGCCCTAATGGCATGCAAAATACAATTCAAAGGCACCTCTCCTTTTGTAGCATCCATTCTTCAGTCTTCTCTTAGATCATGCAGTGAATTAACTTTTCCGTTTACCACTTTGCTTCTATAATGGTAGGAATAACCATAGGCCAGGCCATTACTTATTTCTCAGTATGTCTGCCCAACCTTTATTGAAAGTGGACACAGTGCCATAAAAAGCATTCACATCAGCTTAGGTCAGGGACAGGGCACGAGGTTGCCTACCTCTGGCTTAGATCCACTCTAGGGTTCAGGGTGCAATCCCATGTTTAGACAGAAGAAAGTCCTAAAGCTCTCAGCATTCCCGGGCTAGCACGCTGACTGTGGCATGTTGAGAGTTGTAGGACTTTTTTTCCTGCCTAAACATGCATAGGCTTGCACCCTTAAACTCTGGAATATTGAATATTCAGAGTGATTGCTTGCATGCGTTGCAACCCACCATGTCAAACCAATGTGTTTTCCCATCTGCCGTGTTCTGGATGTACACACAACAGCATAACATTCAAATATGCCATGCACTTGTCAAAATAAATGTGAGGACCCAGATTGTGCAATCTGTTTCTCATGCTGCTGGCTTTTCTACCTGGAGGCAGAGAGGGAGGGGGGAGGGCAGGAGGGTCCTGGTGGCCATATCGTCTGAAAAGGAGCAGCTGAGGGTGCCCAGAAGATAGGCTATGGGAGGAGGGCAGTTCTGCAGTCAGTGATTTTAGTTTCTGAATGCAATGGCTTTAAGGAGTGGGGCATTCTTCAGACGGCAATATGTGCATTTCTGCAATTACTTCAAAATGTGGTAAGTAAGCCAACTCTGCTGCATTTGGGGGCCCCTGCTTCTCATTCTTCTGAGTGGGGCCCAGGTCCTCTGCCCCAAAGTCCTACTCTGATGGCACCACTGGGGGAAGGACGGAGGGAGAAATGGCTAGCAGCCTTACTTCTCTTCACCTCTTTCCCCCTGCCTCTGCCATTGCTGCTGCTTCAAGGAGAGGACAGGGAAGTATTCTGTTTGGTTTCGTTTTATATTCATAAGGGTATGTATATGCATCAGCAATTTTGCAGGCAAGACAAGAAAAGAAAAGAATGACAAGTACCTCTTACTGCGGAGCAGAAAAGGGAACTAGGGATTCACTATCACCAACTTCAGTGTCTGTCTTCCCTCCACTGCTGAATTTAGATTGCCTCAAAAAGCTTACAATATGGTATAGTGGTTAGAGTGTCACACAAAGGCAGGATCTACACTACTGCTTTATAATGGTTCATAACGGTATTGACAACTTTGGGCCCCAGGATGCATTCCATATATCGTTTTCAAACTGCTTTCAAAGTATTATATTCTGCTTGGCGTAGGACTGGGAAGACCCAGGTTCAAATCCCCATTCAGCCATGAAGCCTACTAAGTGACTTTAAACCAGCCATTGTCACTCAGCCTAACCTACTTCGCAGGGTTGTTGAAAGGCTAAAATGGTGGTGGTGGGGAAGCAATGTCCACCACTCTGAACTCCTTGGATGAAAGGCAGGATATAAATTAAATAAATAAATGGGTTTTGTTGTTGTTTCTTATGATGCTCTAAAGTGCCATATTCATGATGAAACATTAGCAATAAATAATAGTAATAATACAATCACATGGCTCTCAGTTATACTGGCTGTTTGTGCTGACATTGGAAGGGGTCCAGTTCAGCACAATTGTAGATCATACTCTAAAATGAATTTGTTTAGTGAATTTGTGTATCCTGCTATTCCTGCAAATTCCCCCCAATTTATCATCACTATAACAGGTGAAGCCAGGTCTTTCTGGTAGGTAGTGATTGGTCCAAGATCACCCCAGTGAGCTTCATGGGTGGGCAGAGATGTGAAACTGAGGCTGCAATCCTAGGCACACATACCTGGGAATATGTCCCCTTAAACTCAACGGAGCTTGCTTCCAACCAGACATGCCTAGGATTGTGCTGTAAACCTTCCCTATCCAGTGCACCACAGTGGTTGTGTAATTTACCAAATGGTGCCTGAATTTCAAGGTAGATGTTTAGGAATAAGCTTCAAAATCGACCATTGCTGAATGATTCCATGAGAATTCTCACTTTCTGTTAGGTAAGCATCTTATCATACCTATAAGTCAGCTCCTCCAACCTGGTGCCCTCCAGACTACAGCACCCAGCATCCCCAGCCAGCATGGGGAATGGTTATGCTGACTGTAGGTGGTAGGTTTGTAGTCTAACACAGCTGGTGGGAACCGGGTCAGAAAAGCCTGCAATAGGGTAAGGCCTGCCCATTCCTAGAATTCAAATGCAGGACTTGGAACAGGGAGAGGCGTTAAGCAGACTCTATCCAAAAATGTCTCAAGTGAGTATTGTTTTGCAATAAGCTGTGATTGCAAGGGGCAAAACCAAGAGACGTGTAAGCCAATTAATATATTTATAATAAACCTTTCTAGAGGTTTATTTGACTTTTCTTTAATAGTCTAACACAGGCCTCCTAAATGACAGGAAAAGCTATGTTTTTGTGCTGAGAGCCTACTTCTGCTCTTAGCACCAGCCCACATTTCCTTTTCAAAAACAAGAAGGTAATTGCATCCTTTTGTTTTTAATGAGCTCCCCCACCCCAATCCTAAGCTGCCAATACCAAGTAGTTGGCACTATAATTTGCCTTCAACACTTCATGCATTCATGCAACATTGGAAGTGTTCTTTTTCCTAATTAACGGCTTGAGTTTATTCTTAACCTTACTACTTGCTTGTCAGTGTTATTCTACTGTGGACATGTAGCTGTGTTTCCACCTCAGTCATATGAGTTCACCCTGAGAACTGGCATTTTCCAGTTAGCAGCATGAGCCACAGCTGTTGGTGGAACAGACAGACTGTACTCCCTTAGCAGGGTGGAACCATTTCACCTCACGCCCTATCGATGTGCCAACTTCTCCTTTATGTGTATTAGCTGGAGGGTTCGTATAACCAGTTGCTATTGTCTTTCAGTTGGACTGACCCTTTACACCAGGGGTAGGGAATGTGTGGGCCTCTGGTTGTTGCTTGCCTCAACCTCCCATCAGCCCCAAACAGCAGGGTCAATGGTCAAGACGATGGGAGTTGTAGTCCAACAACATTCCCCTGGCAAATGTTTTTGTGGACTAGAATCCTCATGGGCAAGGGTGGTGACTCACTGGTGGGGATTCTAACCCAGAGGTCATGCCCCAGTGGTCTTGGATCAAGGGGTGCCATCTTTGTAGTTCTTGATGTCTAGGTTCTGAGTTGTTGACAGGGTCTATGCCTAGCACTTCTGTCACTTTTGCCACAATGGGACTTTTGGGTGCCTCTTCTTTGGATTCCATGCCCTTATCTCTGCTCACAGTCAGGGCCATGATAGCAAGTGACTTCAGTGAAAACATGTATGCCTCGCTTGGACTTAAACATACAAGTATGTCCACTGCTTTGTCATACCCCCTGCAGTGGCAGACCTCAAAGAGGCACAGGGAAATTCCCAGTGCAAATCATGGAATGTGTCAGAGGAGTTACTAATCTTGAATTTGAAGGCTGTCTCAGCTAGATGTCTTTATTCTTAGATATTTAAACTAGTGTAAAGCAGTGATATCTCCACTGAAACGATTAACATCCAAATCCAAAAGCAGTGAGTGTGTCAGTAAAAGAAAAGTCAGGCCCTGGCATCTCTACTTTAACACAAACGAAAATCTCCCCATGGGAATGAATTTCTGCCCTCACTAAATAAAAGAAAAAGACAGAAATAAATGCTTTCAGTAAAGCACGAAAACCAGGACAGTTACCTCAATAGGCTCTGAGAACTAGGGGGCTTTCAATGGCTGTCAAAGAAACACAGGTGGAGTGAACATGAAAGAATGGCCTTGCTTGGGATAGCAGGGTGGTTCACATACCATGTGTTTTCCTACATAATATTTCTGCATTTGCAAATCATGTATGAAGTGGCATCTACTATATGGAAGTAGAAGGAACAGTTTTTCTTTATAGAGGTATCGTGAGAGGACGAAGGATGTAATATCATCATCATTTTATTTTTTATGTATATGCTCAAAGCATCTTACAGCAACATCAAGAAAAATACGTAAAATGCAGCAGCATTTCCAGGTAACTAACAATTACAAGTCATAACAAAATTTAAATCATCATACAAATAGGCTAAAGATCTCACAGTAAATATACATCAAAATTTAACAATCCACTAATAACAAGTGAAATACAAAACAATTTCAATAGGGATATATTTTTTATCTCACTGAAATCTAAAGGTGACCCCAGCCACAAAGTTGAAACAAGACCCCACCCTGAGGTTCTCTAGGCACCTTCAGCTACAGGAGCAGCAAGGTTCACCAACAGGAGCACCAGCAGGAAGGGCTTCTGGGCCTCTGCCTCTCCTTGGGTCCTTGCCTACTCTTCACCTCTTTTGTTAGCCTCTCTCAGCAAACATTTTAAATGGGGAAAGTAAGGAACAATGGGAATCTCTAGTCCGTGGACCTAATCTGGCCAGTATAGTTTCCCCATCCAGCCAGGAAGCATTCCTGGATTTTTCCGGGGGTGGGACATGGTGCTGGAGGAAGATAATGAAAATATGATGGCAGTGGACTTGGCCAGGACTGAGAGGAACAGCTGTGTCTGTTTGCATGACATGGCGCTCCATGGAGATGACGCATGCATGGCACATGAAGCTGGGGATTCAGTTGACTTCGGGGGAAGTGGGCATTCTTCCTGGTACTGGCCAAATCCATTTGTACACTGCACGAATGGGTTCAGCAAGAGGAGCACCGGCAGGGAGGGTTTCTGGGCCCTGGCTTCTCCTTCACACAATGTGCAGTGTGTGAAGCCAAGGACTAAGAGGCTGCACTTCCCAGCACCAGCTGAGCCCCTTTCTCCATGCTAAGAGAGGCTCAGTTCTGTGCCTCTCTAGCATGGAGAAAGGGAAAATGGGTAGAGTGGGTGATGATGTCAGTGAGAATGACCACATCCATGCCTACTGCCCAGTTGAATTTTAAGACTTGGTTGATTTCAACAATGTATTAATTTTATATGTTTTTAACCAGTTTTATATATTTTATATTGTTTGTATTGATGTTCCCTGCCTCAATCCGGAGGGAGACGTGGGTAAGAAATAAATAAATAAATAATTATTATTATTATTGACATAATCTAGCCCATGGAAGGCCCAGTGCAGGGTAATTCGACCCCCATGTCTGCAACATGTTCCCAGCCTGGCTTAGGCTTACACTATAAAACTATGTTGTAACTATTTTAGCTTTCCCAAAGAATGGTAGGAATTCTAGTTTGGGTGGGTGAAAGCCTGATATTTCTTTGTTAGCGACACCCAGTCCCCACAATGAACGACACCATTCAGTATTCCCAATGGAGAGGGAATAACTATTAAACCAATTTTTCAGCACAGTCCTATGTCTATTCAAATGTATTTCCCACTCCGTTCAATGGGGCTTACTCTCAGGTAAATGAGAACCTCAGATCTCCATCTTTAGCACCTGCTTCTAAGGATGAGCTGTAACCACTATGTAATGCTATCTCCTAGAATGTATTCCCGCATTCTTTTAGAAATAATGTGAGTCTCCTGTTACTACCAGTGCTAACTTTCAGTCTAATCCCCACACAGTGAATTTAATCAGATGGCATAGTCAATAAACCTCCTAAGAATTTTTAAAAATCCCACTGTGCTTTAATGCTAATAAAGTCAACTGCTGAGACCATAAATTTTTTAAGCGGCAGGTATAAAGAATTTCTTCTTGCCAAGAAGATTAATTGTTACTTTCTGAGTAAATAGCTGCATTTAGTTTTTCAGCAGAAGCAACGGGAGGCTTTGATCCTGTAAAAGCAAATGCATGAGTCCCTTACAGCTGGGTATGTCCTAAATGCTTACTCTAATCTTTTACTAATAAAAATGGACATTTGGATAACCTGTTACCTGGATGAGTAGAAATGAGAGGGTTAGTTTTGTAAGTACTAATAAGAATAATACCACTGTATCCATTTCTTGAGTGTTTTCTTAGCCATATTTCCCCCCTCTTTCTCCACCAACCTTGTGCTGAAGGGCTAGAGCACCATCTAGTGAGAAGGAGAGAGCTGCTGTGCAAACATGCAATGTGGAACTTTTGCAGCAGCTCACACGGAATTCAGGGTTGGTTGGTTTTTCTTTGGAAAATTGCTGATGCTTCATTTTCAGCCTAGAAACTTTGAGAATAAGGAATATTGTGGAGAAAACTGGAGAGTCATTTTTGCCTGGTGTTATGTTTGACTTGTTTCTTCTGTTTCAAGCAGACCTAAGAACTCATCCACAACAGATCGACATGGGCATTTTTGTCAGTGGAAAATCAGATATTAATCAACAAATATCTATTGAACCTCCAACATAGTGATAACTGCAATATAGTGGTAGCACTCACTGTGTTGGAAAACTGACTGCCATTAGCTATACCTCTGACTCTAGGGAGCAGGTCAAAACCACGGATATGTTAAGGCATTCAGATTTGTGTCCTTAATATAAAACAGCATGTAACTTTCAGGAGATATTTTTCAAACAAAATGTTATTCTTGGATAAAGACACAAATGAAAGGCACAGGATCAGTGCAGGTGGCACAACTGCTGTGTAGTGCAAAACCAGCAGCAGTAGTAGCACAAAATGCCTCTGTTACTAATGCCATTTTCATAAGGTATATTTCTACCACTTCCTATGTGGTTGCTAAAACAACCTCTTTGACATATCCTATTATCCCAATATCAGTCAGCAAATGATATGGAGAATCAAAGTCTGAGGTAAAATAGTGTTAAAATGTATTGTAATATAAACAATAACATTTTTGAAAGATAATACCCACTTGTAAACAACGTTAACAGCCAGAGGCAAAAATGTCACCTCTAGCTGAAGCATAATGGCTACTTTGTATGTATACAAGAGAGAAAGCTATGGAGATGGTTCCTCAGGATAACTACTAGCCAGAAGGCAGCTGGCCTCAGGAAGCAGGGAGACATCAGAGAAAGCAACTGTGCTATCTTTGTGACTGAGTCCTGATTCTCACATTTCTGACGAGAAGGAATTCTTCAGTGGAAGCTGAAGTAAGTCTGCTAGAGAAAGAATATCAGTCTCAAAAAGGTGAGTGTCCATCGTGAGTTAGTGCTAAGAGACAATGGCCTAATTTGCACGACATATTAGGCAACAGAGGGGGGGAGGAAGAGGCAACGGATGGTACGTTATTTTTGCAGTGCCTGACACACAACACATTGCCCCTCCCCCGTTGCGTGGCTGAAAGTCCTGGCCTCATAATAATCAACGGGGCTCCACTAAACAATGGAGCAGCCTGTTTTTTCCCCGTTGCTTAATAATGTACCGTCAATTGTGTGTGCATTGTGTGTCACCCAACACCTGACACAATGAGCAACACAACTGATGGTTGCCTCTTCCCCCCTCCGTTGTCTAAAGTGTCATCTGAACTAGGCCTATGTTTAACCTTGTATCTTTCCAGTGAGTCCCTACCAAACTTGTCTTGTCCTCTGTGTCAGGGAAAGGATCACTGTCATATGAACTTGTGATGGAAACAACATAGCTTCCCTACCTGTGTTCCCTTTTATACCCCCCCTCCCTAGGAATTGCACTGCCAAAATAGAGGACAAAAGATGACAGGGATTTGCCTAAAAGTTGTTGTGAGAGGCCACCTGTGGGTGAAAATTTGGCTAGCCTCATTACTCCACCTGAAAGTAATTGCAGCATGCCTAAAGGAGGTGGGAGCTGACTGTCATGTGCGGCTAATGTGCAGCCACAAAGAAAAATATATAAAACTTAACCAGGGACAGAAAGAAAGTGAGGGTGGGAGGAGGAGAAGGCAAGGAGTCCTGTGTGTTAAACCGTAGAACAGACAGGCAAGTTTTGTCTTGAAAGACTAATTGAACCTAGGACTATATATGAGAACAGCCTCAGTCTCCATGATAAACCAACCATCTAATGTTTAAGGCCAAGCTGGAAAAATATTTAGGTTTCTCAAAGAGCTGAGAGAGACTCAACTCTGAGAAGTGTTGTCTCTAATAGCTTATCACAGTTGCATAATATTACAGTATTCAAATTTAGAAATAATTACAATTTTAAATAGAAATGTAATACATCTCACCTGTGACTTGTATACCTGCTTAGTCTACTGTCCAGGTGCTAATGGTTGATGATCAGCTTCAAGGCTCTCCAGACAGAGGCTATCCTTTGACAGCTGTTGAAAGATTCCTCTGTAAATTAGGACACATGGTCACTTTACTTATGAGAGCATATCTATGCTATCATTTTAAATAGGGTTAATAGTTATTCTCTGTCCCCTGGGAACTGTAGTTTTGTGCAGAGAGTTAGAGTAATTTCTAATAAAGAATTCTTAGCACCTTCACCAAACTGCAGTTCTGATTATTTAGGGGGAGTCATATTAGGGATATGGTAAGGGTGGAAAAAGATAATTATTCCTTTATTGTTGGTTTTTTGAAAAAATCATATTGAACTAAGTTTGTAGATTTTATAGTAAAAACAACTGGATTGTAAGCTCCCTTTGGTTTCCTCATTCATGATATCAGCATCTATCTAAAGTAACTTCCAGATAATAAACAGCATGCAGGAAACTTATTGATAATGACTAATGATTTTATCATCAGTGAGGAACTATGGGATGGAGATGGATAGTCATCTGTTGAAAAAAACTTGTGATATAATGGACAATAGTGTGAGCACACTTTTGTACAGAAGGACTAGCACAAACAAGACCATATTAATTGGAAACCAGATGTGGATTTTTGGCACATATATGTTGACTCTTTTATAAAATCATGTGCAGGCAGTGATGCATGTAAGTAATCTTAGACCCTGTGTGCCTAAATGGTCTCCCCTGCCCTGAACTTAATTGTCTTATTGGAGCCCTCTTTAGATAGTAATTACTATGTGCATTAGCCATCCCCACTGCTCATTGTGATGCGTAGAGCCCTGGACTTCTGCCTCAAAGTCCTATCCTGAGCAAACCTCTGTGTTGAGGGATCAATTTAAGTATAATAAACTACAAATAAATTAATTTCAATAGAAAGGCAAGTGAATGTGGTTTTAAAGATTCTGTCTTCTACTATAGTTTCTGAAACATGTTTAACGCTAAGGGTTCTTGATGTTCAGCTGATTACAAAGAAATAATATGCCATATAAAGAAATAATATGCTGTAGAAACAATGAGGCTGTTGAAGTCTTTGTCTAATATGTGCAATGTAACAGCCTCTCTGTGGCTTTGGCTTATGATTTTTAGTCTGTAGGGAGATGGAAATCAGGTCTTTGCTGTCCTTTAGGGAAAAGCACAGGGAGAAATGTAGGCTGAGGTTGGGGGAGGAGAGTCCATACAAGATCAGTCCTTGGGGGAATTTCATGCATGCTATGCGCTTTTACTTTAAGGGCAAGAAATTGAGAGTTGCTCTTATTGTCAATTTGTGTATGGACCTGAACAAATATTATTATTATTATTATTATTATTATTATTATTATTAATACAGAAAATAAATCCCCCCTCTCTCATATGTCTCCCTCAGCTTAGCCTGATGGAATGGCCTGATGGAATGGCCCGCTTCCCCCTCTCATCTCACTCAGCTCAGCCTGCTAGAATGGCGGCTGCTGGTAACAGTTGAGGGTAGAATTTTAAGATGTTTTTAATGATGTATTAGTTTTTATTTTTATGTTTTATCTAATTTGTGGTCATTGTGTGTATATTTATTGTTGTTCCCCTCCTCAGTCCGGAGGGAGGCGGGTTATAAATAATAATAATAATAATAATAATAATAATAATAATAATAATTAGAGGCCACATGAGCGATGTCTTCCACAGGGCTGTTGGAAGGGTTCTGCTCTCTCCCTGTCATTTCCTCCCCTCAGATGGAATGACAGTTGGTGGTGACTGCACAATCCTACACCCACTTACCTGGAAGTAAACTCTATTGACCTCAACGAGACAAACATCTGGATAGGGATGTATAAAACTGCACTCTTAATGAAGGATCCATCATGAAGGGAAATGTCCAATGTTCAATAACAAGAAATGCCCGTGCTACAGGGAATTCTTACAATGTGCATCCTCACAATGCGACCATCAGAGGTTTGCCCCATCTTTTCACCCACTTGCCATTTACATTGGGTTGTCATATCATAATGTGAAGAATCATGGAAGAAATGCCACAATGTTTTAACATGAATGAGTCTCAAGTGCTGTGGATTGGATGGTAGGAGAGTGTATGCTGGAGAAGGACAGGTTTGTCTCCCTCACTGTCATGGTTCCCATTTTAAGGGTTGCCAAGTGTCATTAATCTCAGCAAAAGAATTTAAGCTCCTATACAGTAAATAAGAATGGACTAAGGATCTTTTAAGCTTCATGCAAGTGTGGTGGTGGGGAAATACACATCATCTTTAGCTCCAATGTCTATTGGGAAAAGACATCATTTTAAATAATTTGTCAGCCATTTCCCTGTAACAGTGCAACGAAGATTTCCCCCTTGGCTCTTTCTAACCTTTTTGAAAAGTAGAGCTGTGTGTGTATCTCTCATTTTTCTTTTCTAGAATGCTTAATAATCATTCATACTTAATTCCCTAAGAAACAAGCTTCTCTCTCTCTCTCTCTCTCTCTCTCTCTCTCTCTTCACAGCAGGACCTGCTTAATTAAGAATGTTTTGTTTTGCATAAAATATATGATGCTGCTAGGATGGTACTTCATGAATTGGTGAGCATCCAGCACCTATTTTTAGAAGGGTTTTCAGGCCTTTAATGTTGTGTATAATAAACAAGAACTGTTGACAAAAAAACCTGAAGCTCAGCATTATCAGAATATTCACATCATTACAACTGAACCATAGTGCGTGAGCCATTGATTCGAAAGCAATGGTTTCATATAGAATAAAATGGCTTTGTAAAAATCAATAGCATAACTGCAATTACCACGAGCATTATTTCAAAGATATTAAGAGTCATAAATCAAACACATCATCTTGGGAATAATGATGGCAGTATGTACAAACAAGAAGCAATGTTAATATCATCTTCAGCTAAACAGGTGTCTGTGGTTATTTCTGAATAAAATACCATGCTTTCCTCTAGCACATACATTCTTCACACTGCAAAGCAAATATGGTAGAATCTCTATGAATGGAATTGATGATATCCATGGCACACTTAGGTTGTTGAAACCCCATTGAAGTCAATGGAATTCTAGGAAACCACCCCTTGATAATTCATATGTATGCCTGTCTTTCTATAGACTCAGGTCAATGCTCTATTGAAATCAATGGGATTTATTCCCAGCTCAATCTGTAAAGGATTGGAGACCTAGACAAGTTGATGGAGGATAGCTCTACCAATGGCTACCTACTGAATACTGGAGGGAAACAACAGAGGTTGCTAGTTTCCAACATGCCATGTTTACATGCTTGCATACCATTTTCTTGGTGGAAAGGCAAGGCATGGCACAAATCAAACCAAGAAATAAATGCTGCCCTGATGCACCAGCATAGCCCCTAATGTTCAGTGCTTGTGTGTGTGTGTGTGTGCGCGCGCATAATTTTCCTTACAGCAGAGCCCCTTGCCTCTGCTCCTATCTGTATTCTTAGCCCTTGCCTTGGCTCTGCCATATTGTATGGAGCAGTAGCAGGACCTGCAACATCACATCTGCCCCAAATCCACAAACCCTTTGTGTGGCCCTGCTGGCAGTTGTCGTGGACTCGTTATGGCAGTCACATGGCCTACTTTATAGAGGAGAGCTCTGTATTTGAAGGGCTGCCCAGCCCAAATCTAATTTAAAGACAGCGCCTGAAGAAGGGAGAGAATGGGATTTGTTGCCCATCAACAATGAATATCTGGATGGCAGACTGAGCAGGCACCCAGGTAACTGTCTTTCCCATGATGGTGAGATGTATTGTATTTCTGCTTACATACTAGTAATTATTTCTTAATTTGTATCTTTCTATTGAACTTTTAAGCAAATCAGTATCTTTTGTCCTCTTTGATGATGTTTAAGTGGCCACCGAGGTTATGTTCCCAGGTTAGATGGACCTCTGGTCTCACCACACATGGCTGGCAGTTATTATGTTCTCATTTTCCAGAAGTGGAGAGAAAGACAAAGATGCCGTTGGGAGATTCAGACTTTCTCAGAGGTTATTTAATTCCATCGCACAGCCAGAAGAGTTCTGTCTGTTGTAGGCTTTCCAAATATTGGTAATCTCTCTCTTTCCAAGTCCCACAGAGCTCACTTTATCCTGTTACATAAAAGCCCAGCATTACTCAGGAAATAAAGTTGCTGCTGGGGCTGTCTGTGAACTCATTTGACTTCCCCCCTCCCATAGACACATCAGTAAATACCACACACTAATGTAGGTTGTACTCCCTAAATACGATCTTGGCCACACAAATGCACTGCAGCTGTGTTTCAGTGATAAAAAAACATACTATGAAATGATGGAAATAAAATAAATCCCTTGGTAAAACAGGAACATCCAGTCTGTGTATACACTTTGAGCAACTCCAAACAACTAAATATGTTTAGGGCTATCCTTGTCATAGAAATGACTCATAACCCCCCATCCCCCAGTTTCCTGCTTTGTGTAAATTTATGCTGTATAGTAAACAATCCCATTAATGGATGTGGCTGATTGTATAGCCAGCTCTTTGGTGAAGTAAGAGGGAAACGATCAAAATTACTTTATGTCACATGATCTCCTCCCTTTATTTTGGGGCATCATATTCCATTCAATACAATGTTCATCAAGCAACATGCAGGCTGCCCCAGTGCCCAAGAGTAGTCAAAATGCAGCAGCAAGCTAACCATAGCCATTCAGGATTTAAGGGCAGCTTATACATTTAGGAAAATCAAGTGGTACAGTTGTACTTGCATTATACCAATTCAGGCTGCAGGCAGGGGACTAAATATTAAAAACAGACAAACCCTATTTCTGCACATAGAAATCTAACATGTCAGGGAGATGGGTTGTACTTAGGCTTCTCCCTGACTTGCTATTTTTATGTGCAACACAATTTGTCCCTTTGCAAAGCTTTTCTTACGTCTATAAAACTGCCTAATATTTTCATTCGATCTGTGCTGCTGCAATTGAAAGCCATTGCCTTTCATCTTTCCCTCCATGGCTCATGTAAACCAATGCTCTCTGTGCTCTTCATGGTAGGTTTTGAGACGCACGAGTGTCCACCAAACTCATCTTTCCTTTTAACTAATTATACTCCAGTGAGTCAGTCTCTGCATCAATCTACCAGCTGGATACTATGCAAATTTACTCAGAAGTTCAGTGGGGCTTACTCTCAAAGACTGCACAGAGGATTGTAATGTAGGGCCAACCCAGACGATATATTAAATGCATGGATGTATACTTTATTTTTGAAAGAACTGCTGGACTGATCAGGAACATTGGTATTGGAAGAGGGCTTAACTTCACCCTCCCACCCCCTGCATGCTGCAATTCCACATGAAAATCTCCCCCCTCTCTAAACTGCTGTTCATCCTTGGACATAACCTGCCATTAAGTGCCAATAGCAATTTACTCCAGGGGGCAAATACCAGATTTTTGGGGGGTGGGGGTGGATTTTGTTGGAGTTGTGGTAAAGGGTTAAACTTTCCTCCCTGCATGCCACAGTCCCAGTTCTGATTACACTCACAGCTGCTATTTGAAAAACCAAAGGCTGACAAATTAAAAGCATTCAAATACTCATTTTGACCCTGACAAACGAATCACTTTTACCTAAAATAGTTGCTATCCTCTAAATACTTCCCAGACTGCCCACATTCTTAAAATGCCGGGACTGACAACCAGCTAGTGTTCCTGTGAAGACTTTTCCAGGGCAAAGTATATCGGTGCAATTATTTTCCAGGCTACAGATGCAGCATTCCTGCTAATGCATTCCAAGGTGGCACACTGCCTCTTTGTTTTCCTGGCAAATGCTTCACACTGCTGACTCAAGCTTGCTCCCTGATTGATTCATTCAAGGTTGCTGACTCTGGATCCTTCTCTGCAGTGTGATTGCCTAGTGAGTTATCCCCAATTACCCAGCTGTTGTGTTGCTGTGATGCTGATGTCAAGATTTCATACACCACAGTGAGAAATTCCTAGCATGGCGTGGGAGCGTGGGCTGTGCGGTGCTGTCATGTGGCCCCTGCCAATTTGGCTCCCCTCGTTAAGATTGCTCCAAGTTATCTTGCACCCAGATCACCTGCTTTTGAAAGAAGAAGATGAGAGGGGTCATATGAACCTACAAAGCCACCTACTACAGACTCAGATCAAATACCATTTCCTCCAACCGGCGGCAGTTCTCCAAAACCGCTGGCAGAGATATTTCCAAGTACCACTATTCAAGAGCCTTTTGATTGGAGATTCCAGGGAGGATTCCTGGGAATGTCTGAATGCAAAGCATGTTCCAAGGACTCCATCGCCTTTAACCTGGGTCCCTTCAGATGTTGTTAAACTACAACCTTCCCCCAACAGCCTCAGCCAGCATGGTTAATGGTCAGAGATGATTATAGACGTGGGGATCTAAACCATCGGGGGAAGTCTCCCACAACTTGGGTCCCTCTATATATTCTTGGATTGCAACTCTCATCCAGCCCAAAAAGCATGGGAAGGGGAGAATTGAAGACCAAAACATCTGGACGGACCCAGGTTGAGAAAGGCTATCAGAGGTCATAAAAAGATGCTGTAAACTGAGTCAGACCATTCAGTATCATTGACCCTGACTGCAGGCAAATCTCCAGGGTTTCAGAGAGTTGCCTTTCTCAGCCTTCTTGGAGATGCTGAGGATTGAACTTGGGACTGTCTGCATGCAAAACATGTGATCTACCACTGAACTACAGCCCTCCCAAAGAGTATTTGTTCCCTGGTTATTTGTGGAGAGTAGGTAAGCCCCACTGCCCTCATTAGGTTGGCAAGAGGATCAGTCACACCACTTTGGATTTTTTAAATTATAGATAGATTAGAAAAATGGATTGATACACAGAGACATGACAGGGTTTGGCTTTTTTCTCCTCTCTTGAACTTGAGAAAATTATATGGTACAGCTCTGGAAATGGGACATCTTCGTATATAGACTGATAGTTCCTAAAACAAAATGTTGGATGTGAATTATCCTCCACCTGTGCATAAACTTGATCTTAACTAGATGTGCCATTCACGTCTCAAGCAATTTGGGCTCTTCCATTTTATGGATAGACACAATGAAGCCCAGATACAGGAACTTACCAAAGCGAATCAATAGCTGAACTGAGTTTTGAGCCAAATCAAATCACCTAGGAAGTGGATTACATAGCCCATCGGGCTGCATATGGCCTTTACTTGGAATCCTTTACAACTCAGGATTTTTGGTGTTTTGGAATTGCCCCCAGCAATATTCTGACACTCACTTTTGCAGGCTTTGGTGCTACTCCATATTGTCCAACTTCTATCATGCTGTTGTCATTGTCAACAGCAGATCTGGAGCACATCTGTTCATTTCTAGTACATTTTAGGTTCAGAATAGATGTGACCCTAATTTCACAAATGCAATTGACATGCATGGTTTTGTTATGTAAATAGCAACCACGGGAAGCCTGTACAGCCTCAGGAACCATGGTGGAAGAAAGGGGATTGTTTAACTTTTTTTCTCCTTGCTATAGTCCAGAAAAAAATGCCTCCTTCATGCTTCTATTTGCATTTCAAGGAAAGCTCACACTGGTGCCAAGAGTGAAACTTTCCATCTTCAGCCTCCATGGTCCTGAGGCTCTTCAGGTTACCTCATGGCTCCTATTTACATAACAAAATACGTGCATGTGGACATTACATCTAACTTGGCTCTCAGTCCCTTGTTTTAGCACCAACAGTGTATGTGACTTAAAAGGACCAATGCCGGCTGTATGGTTCGCTTGCTCCTTTGTGCAAAAGTGTGTTCTGTGGTGGAGGAATATCTGTCCTTTAAGAACACAAGGACATTTGAATTGTATTACTTGGTCTGACCAAGGGTCCACCTAATCCTGCATTCTCTTTCAGCAGACCAGATGCCTCTGGAAGCTCAGAACCAGAGAACCAATGTGATGTCCAGCCTCTATCCCTTGTTGTTCATATCTGGCATCCATGTTTTTCAAAGATTTTTTAGAATGTCCCTAGTTGTGTGATGCAGTGCTGAACTGGGAGTGTGGAAAGCTGCTGCACTAATGTGCTTCTCTGACAATCAAAGACATGGCTACTCAGAACTAAGTCCTACTGAGTTCAACTGGATTTATGCCCAGCTGTAATCCTATATGGCAGCCTTCCCCAAAATGGTGTCCTCCAGATGCTTTGGATTATAACTCCTTTTAGCCCCAGTCAGCCTGACTAATGGTAAGGAATGGTGGGAACTGTCTGTCATCCAAAAACAACTGGAGGTCACCAGGTTGAGGAAGGCTGCTATACACATTTATTCAGGAGTAAGTGACTGAGACCCCCTCTAGATGGATTCCGTTTGATGCCTGTTCCTCCGATTATGCGCATCTTCTCGGAAGCGCTTTATCGTAAATGCTTGTATGCAGGAGGTGACCTTACCGGTTGTTTCAAATGTGCTTTACAAGTAGCTAATATGGAGAATCGCTTGTTCACATATTCAAAATGCGCTTTAACGGCCGGAGCAAAATAAAACTCGCTATGTAACGCGCATTCGATAATGCGCATAATCGGAGAGAAAACGCGCCTCTATGCCCGATTTGCACTCCGTTCTTGTAGAGGTAAATTTTTTAATGCGCCTTGAAAGAGCTTTAAATGCCTCTTGTAGAGGCAGCCCGTGCCTTCTCGGTCTGCTACCTGGGTACTAACTGTTACTGGGTAACTTTAAGGCTCCTGCACTCCCTTCTTTCTTTAAACCAAACTTTAACCAAAGGCCTTCAAATAAAGGATAACAGCTCTTTAAAGTAGGTCACATGGCCACTCTAGTATGTACCATAATGGTCTAGTCCCTTTTTTCTAGGAAAGGACATTATTGGCATATCAACCAAAGTTGATATGAGAACATGCTTCTGGCGTTTGCTTCAACTGTGGAAAGAGGAAACTTTATAAACTGATCTATAAATCATGGGCCTGTTCATTCTGGGGGCAGGAGTGGGCAGGCTTGTGGGGGCCACTTTGGTTATTTAAGGAACCCCAAAGTTCACCAAATGGAGCGAAGTGCAAAATAATGGCTGGGGGCTGTATGCAAAATGGTGGCTCAGGGATGGAGCCAATTGTCTACCCTCTGCCCCATAAATAAGAACATGCAAGTACAAAATCTATATATGAGTTAGTACAGAGCAAGGGTTCTCATGAAAAAAAACCCCTCTAAATCTGGCCAGCAGAGCTTCATAAAGACTTGGCCAAAGGCAACCATATTTTACAGGTGAGGAGCAATGGAGATGAAAGATAAGCAATTTATTTTATTTGCAATTTTCCTTTCTCTTGTTGGGAATTGGAAACCCTTGCTAATCTACTGCACATCAACCCATGATCTATCAATATATCTGATTTACCTTCTGCCCATTTTTCTTGAGGAGTGTAATCCTCCCATAGGCATTTCCATTGCATTACCAAAATTGCCATTATTCACTCTAAGCAACTCCATCTAGTGTGGATCCTGCTCCAATTTCAGCCCATTACAAAACTCAAGGCAGTAATTCAGGAGCAACCCTGACACATAGATTGGATGGAAAGGAAAAATTAAGGTGGGTATCACCAGCATATTGATGACAACCCTCTCCAATCCTCCAGATGCTGCCTTCAGTGGTTTTATGTGGAACAGGGCTGGGCAGCTTGTGGCCCTCCAGATGTTTTGGGCTATGACTCCCATCAAGCCTAGCCTTCATTGCCATGATCATGGGAATTCTATGGCAAAACATCTGGAGAGTGAAAAGTTGCCCAATTGTGATGAAGAATTTGAAAAGTATGGGGGAAAATAATAGAATCCGGTAGCACCTCACAAGTGAGCTCCCACTGGGAAGAGAAACTGTCATCATGCAACTTTTTTGAAATCTCCTAGTAAAGAAGTAGAACCACTGCAAAGCCCACAAGACAGTCCAAAAAGATATAATGGTAAATGACATCAAAAACTGCAGATTGGTCCAGCAGAATCAAGAGCAGCACTGTTAATCTGCTATTCAATGTTGTCATCCAGAACAACGAAAGCAACTTGAGTCCTGAAACCTCATCTGAAACCAGATTGAAATGGATTTAGAATCCATACTAAATCATCCAATTCATTCAGGGGCTTTTGGAGCTGCCCTACCATTGTCCACTTGATCTAAAAGTGGACTAAGGAGGTAAGATACTGGCCTATAATTCCCTAGATATTAAGTATTGAGAGAAGGTTCCATTAGAAGACACCCCATTGTAGATGTCCACACTGAATGTCTGGATGATAAAAGAGTGGGGTCCACAGCATTGGAATCAATCTGGTCATGTGGTCCCACTCCCTTTGCATCCATCATTGCCCTACACACAACTAATACATGAGAAGGGCTGTCCTTGAATGTCAACAAATGAAACTCATCCAACAAAATATGTCCAAAGGAGGACCCATACACGTCCACTCTTAGTTATGGAATGAGGACATCATAAACACCTGAATGACTGAGATATATCTGACATTTATCTTTGTGCAGGGGGAAACTATATATTATTGTAATATATAGTTTCTGTCCTTTTTGGTTTCCTTTTTGGAAAAATAATAATGATGAATTGCTGATAAGTAATCATTCCAGTGATTATTATTTGTGCACTTATATGAAATAATTTGCCAACACATCTCCATTAAGGTGATTCCCCCCCCCCCCAATTTTTTTCTGGGAACCCTATAACAGCAGTTTATTGTAACAAAACCCCATATTTTAAGCACTCTCTTTCAAAAAAGAAATTAGGTGAAGAGATAGATGAATGAAGAGACTTTTCATTCCAGCTCCTTTGTATAATGGGTACGATAAGGCAGGAGGATGGAATGACTCTTCAGAAATAAATACCCTGTAATAGGAAGTATGCTACATGGAGATAATTTGGGGTATATGGACATAATGGATTCTTTGCTTCCTGCAGTGATGATCTTCTTTAGAATAGTGTGCTAAGGCTACTACAACTCTTAAAACAGAAGCTGAGGATAGAAGCTATATTAGCTATAAAGTGGGCAGAGATTTTTAAAATTATTTTTTGCTATTAAATATTTATTAGTTTATCAATACAGATTTAAAAATATAGAAATAGATTTGTGAGTGTTGCATCTTTCTCTCAGCATAGAACAGCCCTATTATCTAAATGAATTAGCTTCATCCTATCACATTTACTTCATTTACCTACTCTTGTCTATTACGCAAACACATGTAAGAAAAGATGTACTTCATAAAGCATATTGTAAAAAGCTGTGCTATTAGGACTTTGATTTATAAGTGGTGGTGGGGAGGTTCCTGCGAGTGATCCAGGGAGTGATGATCACATCCAAGCATACTTCCCATGAACACAGCTGCCCAAGAATCACATGCTATTGCGGAACCAAATTTATACTCCCAGAATATCATTTCTTAAAAGCAAGTCAACAAACAGCCAAAGAGCCTGAAGAGCTCTCAGAGCCAAGGAAATGCTCTCTTTGCTGTTCATTCGATGCTGCAAGATCACAGATGCTTTGCTAATTCGATAACAGCAAGCGTACATGCTCTGTTAACAACACTGACTGCGTGTACAAATGGTGCACAGTAGATCATGGGTGTGACAGAGGAGAAATTACTGAGAAGGTGTAAAGACTAGAAAATGGGCTTTAAGTGGTTGGTGAATACTGCAGTAATTCCAAAGGATAGGAGAGAGAGAGAGAGAGAGAGAGACCAATTCATCAATTCTGCATCAAACTAAGCCAAACCAATAAAATACATTATTTTACCTATGCTAGAGCTCTGTAAAATGTCTGGTGTTTTAATTCCAAAGCATGTTCACACGAGTCACTTCTGGCAGCATTTTTTTTAAAAAATCAATCCTTGTTCTTGATGGAAAAAGTATGTCTGAGAAAAACTGAAACATTTTCACAAACATGCTGGGTTTTTTTAAGTTTCCAGGCAAACTTCACAATTCAGCAGTCTGGATGTTATTGTTTGCAATCCTCTAGTATGGTCCAGCAGCAAAGAAGTTCCCTGTAATTCTTGGATGTATTATTTCATGGGTGTTTTTGCTACAGATAAAAAAGTAATAATTGTACTTGGAACAGAGAAGTCAACTTTTAAAGTTTTTCATATTATGTTTTATTATATGGCTGTATTGTATGGTTTTAAGTTTTACGAACTGTCCCGACAACTATGGCTATTGGCCAGTATAGAAATGTAAAATGAACAGAGAGAAAGTTGCCTTATACAAGGTCAAACTACGTGTCTATCTAGCCCAATATTGTCTGGTCAGATTGGCAATGTTCTCCACAGGCTTTGGCAGGGATCTTTGTGATCACCTGCTGCATTTTTTTAATGGAATTGCCAGGGATTGGACATAAGACCTTCTGCACACAATGTATGCTTTCTACTGCTGAGCTATGGTCCTTCCCCACTGCAAAGGCACAGGCTGAGGCAACATTTGGAATACATTTCCCAGTTTGGGTTTCCCCTTAGTCAACAAGACAAATGCAAACTGGATGATGTGAACCAAGGAGCAAGTGGAATCACTGCAAAAATGGAAGACATCTGTTCTGAGGAAAAGAGATGGGCCTATTTGGAATAGAACTAGGATGAAGTACTGGGAGGGAGGGAGGGATATGAATGCATTCAACCTTTTGGTTATAAGCTCTTCTTTAATAACTCTCATGTGGAAGAGCACAGTAGAGTTCTTGCACAGCTCACGTTTGTTTCATTTCAATGAGGCTGGTGTGGGAGAATTTCCCAGTGGGCTGTGCCCAGAGAAAACAAGAAGTGAGTTAAGCAAAATAAGTTTATCCTCTAAAATGGTGCTTGGTTTTCCATGTTGTCAGGCCTAAAACACTTAATTAAACTATAGGCTTCAATCTATGAAGATGTAGGGTGGCCAGGTGTCTTCCTTTATACAGGACAATCTTCTAATTTGGAGATCTGACAGAGGAGAATCCTCTATTTGAAAGGTTGTGCAGTCCAAGTCTGGTTTGAAGACAAGGAACCACAGAGATGGAGAGAAGGGGCCTTGAAGTTCCCATCAATAGTTAATTCCTGGACACCAGACTGAGCAGGCACATAGGCAATCTTCTCCACTATGGGGAGATATATTGTATTTCTATTTAAATTGTAGTTATTATTTCTAAATTTGTACCTATACATTTGAATATGCAAATACTGTTCAAATTTGTGTCTTCTTTTTGATGATACGTTTCCTCCTTTTTGGCAATGTCTATGTGGCTGCCGTAAGTCAATGGGCAATTGCTATCGGTTGTTTTCTGATTTTTGATGTCCATCATCATATTTGTTTGGTCAGCCATACTTAGTACCACTCCATCACTTCAAAAAACAAAACAAAACAAAAAACTGGCTGGAAAATTACTTACTATGGTGTGATGAACCTACAACCTTTCCTCCTTCCCTTCTAGAAATGTCTCTGAACAAAGAACATGGCTAGACATGACTGGCTATCTATAGGCAACAGAATCTACATTATCACCCATCCCAGACTGACTCTCCACCTTCACTTCAGCATGACTTGGTCTTATGTTAAATAGATACATGCAGGAATCACCGGGAGGACACACAATCAGGTAATTCCCAGCTTTGATTTCACTTTGACGCCCAGTTGCCCGATTATGCGCATATACGGATAAGCACATTTACTCCTAATACCTATTCACGAGAGGCGGTGAAGCGCATTACGGGCTGTATGAAACGCACTTTAAAGTTTTTTACATGTGGAGAATCGCTGGTTTACATGGTTATAAGGCGCTTTAACTCCCATGGTAAATTTTAGGTAGCTGTTTAACGTGCATTCGATAATGCGCATAAGCGGAGATAAAAAGCGCCTCAACCCCTGATTTGCGCTCCGCTCTTGTAGAGGTAAAATCTGTAATGTGCCTTGAAAGAGCTTTAAATCGCTCTTATAGAGGGACCCTAAATTTTCCTCTCTGGGAATTGCCTAGCCCCCATAGAAATTTCTGAACTTCTTTCTGCTTGGTTCTTGAATATATTTACTCAATACATTCACTCATTTGGAAATTAGAGTTGATTTAGTTCTTTACCCAGCCTGCTGAGGCCCCTTGATACAATCTACCACAGTTTTACAGAGTTTAAAAAGGTAGTTCCGGAAAGGGGGCTTAAACTCAAGCCATAGCCCTGGATTCTCATATGTGCAGCTGAAGAGTTATTATTAATCACGAGTGGTGCTGAAAAATACAACTAAGGGTGTCTTGCAGCGTGTCCTACTTCACAGGGCTGGAGGTGAAGATTCCCTTTTGTCACATGTGGACACTTTCTTCCTTTCCACATATCCATGTGGGAGGAGAGAGGGAGCCCTTTTCCATCCTGGCCTTTTTGGGTGAATGCATTGTACTGGGCACATGGCAATATACCCAACTATTACTTTGTAAATCCAGCTGCCCTGCTCCTCTACAGAGCTGTAGGAGGCTGGATCATGCTCTTCCTATTTGTTTTGTTACTCATAGTTAGCTATAAAGAGCATTCATTCTTGCAACTTCAGTTCATTCATAATGTTCAATGTTCACCACAGACCCACATCTAAATTACTCACGTCATTCCAAAAGACAATATCTTGGACAATTTTCAATGAATCATAAAGAGAAGGTTGTCTGATGATGACAACCATTTGTAAAAATAAATATGACAAAGTAACAATTGGCTGCCTTATGCCCCTCAGGGGAATTCTCAACTACTCGATTGATTTGTGCGGGCTTTGGAGTGATTCAAAAAGTGGCTGGCTTGAGTGCTGTTAATTGATCAAAAAGTGAAGCTAATCGTTCCATTTCTTCTTTCGTGGCAGACACACTTTAATAAATTATTACTTCAACCAAGACAATACTGCTAGTTATCGACTCCAGATGCATTAGCTAGCAGGAGCAGGAGTGGTTTTCCATCAAAAGCCATAGTATCATGTTGGCTTTTTACAAGGCCCATTCAAAGACAATAATCAGAAAGACACCAATAAATGTGGTATTTAATATGTTGGTGCCATGTTTTTTAAATCCTATATTCAAATATGCCCGATTTGGACACCACACTCTTGTAAGATATGTTAATTTGCCCTCAAGAAACATGAAAAGCAAATAAAATCTCTACACACCTTGGAGCAATGTTTTTTGTAAAAATTCTCATCCGTAACACCCATGGCCCTTGATTTGAAATTATTATTTGGTACTACTCTTCTATGTTTGTCTTGCACAATGTGGATCTAGTACATTTGAAAGGTGCCGGTATTAGAATGGGATTTATACAACAAAGATGCACAATAAGGATGCAATCATCTCGCTTTCATTAATTTAGACTGCAATCTTAAACATACTCACCAGGGAGTAAGCCCCACTAAACATAGTGAGACTTACTTTCAAGTAAACAAGCATAGGATTGTGCTGTTAACTGATAAGTGATTAACCAAAGCTATACAGTGCAGTCCTATGCATGCATGTCTACTCAGAAGTAAGACACACAGATTTCAATGGAGAACATACTCTGAAGCAAGTATGCATATCATTGTAGCCTTACAATGCATCCTGTGCATATTTACTCAGACATAAAAATAGGCTGACCAGATAAAATCCAGGTCAGGGCTCATGTAACTTTAACCGTTGTAGAGAAAAGGGAATTTCAGCCAGTGCCATTTGTATGCAATTAGTTCCTGGTGAAATTCCCTCTTCATCACAACAGTTAAAGTTGCAGGAGCCCTGCCTTCTTTTGTATATGGTCACTCTAGTATAGTGCCTGCACCTTTAACCCTACATAAAAACCCCACTGTCTCCCAGGTAGGTGTGTATGAGATTTCTTCCTATGGGTGCAATCCTATGAATGTTTAGCCACAAATATGTCCTACAACTCCCAGAATTTTCCAGCCAGCATGCCTGGGTGGGGGATGCTGGGAGTTGTAGGGCCTATTTTTGTCTGATCATGCATAGGACTGTGCCTTTAGCTAGTTAAGTGATAGAGGCAAATTTAAATCATCATGGGTTGTATCCAATTAGTTCCTCCCACTGATGGTTTCTGTCAGTGGAACAGGAAGGGACCAGTTCCCACTTTACTTGCATACCCCCGTGGGCCCTCAAAAGCTCTGGAGGATCATTCTAAAGTAAGGAAATGGATCCGGATTTAATCATACTTAGAGTAGAATTAACAAAATCAATGATACTTCAATTAGTCATGATCAACTTAAGCCCCATTGATTTAAATGGGTCTGTTCAAAGTCTGACCAAATCTGGATCCATCCAGCTCCAGATTTGGGGTGATAGGGGTTGCTTCAGAGAGAGGAGAACAGGGAAAAGTCCCACTGAATGAGTGGAAGTCTGCTACACAATATTGGATTTCATTTTATTGGGACATTTTAATTGTTATTAGTTAGTAAGTTATATTTCTTGCCAATTGTCCTCTAAGAACATAGATTCAAGGCAGAGTCCAAATAATAATAAACGATGAAACAAAGAGCAGTCAAAATGCTAAAACGATATCAACGTTTTTTGTTCTTCCTTTTCTATCTGTTTTTCCCTTTGTCCCTTTTGTTTTTGTTATAATTGCAAATAATATATATATTAAAAATGATGAAAGAAACAAAATAGCAATTAAAATAATAACGCGATATCAAAGTTAAGATTAACGGCTGCACATTTTAAATATTTTGGTCCAGCAAATGGCAATTAGAGTTGAATTTTAAGAGTTTTATTGATGTTTTAATAATGTATTTGTTTTATGTGCTTTTAATCAGTTTTATGTATTTTATATTTGATGTTGTTCTCCGTCTCGATCCAGAAGGAGAGGCGGGTAAGAAATAAATAATATATATTATTATTATTATTATTATTATTATTATTATTATTATTATCTCAGACACTGGAGCTCTGGAAGTTCTCCCCCAAAGGGATTTGCCAGAAGAACCTGCCTATGAAGGCTTTTAGGAAAGTGTATAAAGCGATTGTTCTTTCTAGAAAACCTTTTGATGCCCTGTTATAAAGGATACTTTTCTATTTGGAATTCACTGTTTTAAACTGTTATTATGGGATTTATTTTTTATGATTGGGCTGTATTTTAGAATTAGCTGTTGGCACTTTGGTGTCATTTGGAGAAAGGCAGGCGATAAACAAACTGGGAAAACCTTTGACAGAGCTCGCCTTTTTGAGTTATGTGTCTCTTCACCCAGGCATAACTCTTCCCTATAACAGATTGGTAACTATACAGCCTTGCTGCTTTCTTGTCTGTCACTTCAAATGCAGTGGCGTGCGGCTGGGGTGAGGCAAGACATTGCTTGCAAAGCCTTTCATTTTACTGGCAAGGGAAATTTGTTTTATAACTGTAAGAGCTTTGTGCAACATAGCTGATGTTTTTTTCATCAATATTCCTGCCAATTTGGGTTGTAACCAAGACCTCCCTTGTAGGGTTTCTCCCTTGATTGCATCCTCATTATTGTCATCATCACATACTTGGTATTTACAGTAGTAGCAGCTATAGTTGAGCTCTACAGAGGTGCTGTGTGTGATCAGAGGGGCATCACCACTCACACTCATAGTAACAGACTCATCCATCAAATTCAACCTATGGCAGTTTATGTGGGAGGCTGGTGACTCCAATGTAAGGGGGCTGTGAATACGCTCTGGGTTTCAGTCAGAACCAGTCAGAACTCTAAAGGAGCTATCTAAGGAACTGAACCTTAACCCCAAGCTCAGTTCAGCACCTTGGAGAGCCCTTTAGAGTTCTAACCGAAAGCCAGAGCGGATTCTCACCCCACTGATGTGGCTGGTGGCTTCTGACTTAGAATGGTGGAGGGAAGTCAGTGCCCTTCTTGGAGGGCACCAGATATAGTGGCAGAAGCAGCAAAACTGTAGCCTGCCTCTTGCACTCTGCAACCACAAAAAGCCCTGGTGCTTCTCCTCAGATCCTGCCCCCATTCAGTGGGGAAGCTGCCCTCTGGCTTGCCCTGAGACTCCTCTCAGTGAAAGCCAGACAGCAACTGAGTGGGGTCTCACAAGAGCTGCACCAGCCATTTCTTCCAACTGCATGACTCTCCAGAGAGCCAACGTGGTGGCAGTGGCAAAGGTAAGGGGAAGAAAAAGGGGTGGGGGGCAATGAGGGGTGAGGATGCGAGGCAGTGGCGGCAGCCTGTGTGCTCCCACGCCTTAGGCAGTAGAAGAGCTTATGCCAGGGTTGCTGGCAGCTCTCCAATGTCTCAGGTGGGAAGCTTTCCCAGCTCTACCTGCCTGGAAGTGCCAGTTGTTGAACTTGGAGCCTTTTGCATGCAAAGGAGGTTCTCTACCACTGAGCTACAGACACTGTGCTAAAGAAGGACTTTATTTCAGCCCCAGTGTTGGCAGGGCAGCTGCCATATATGTTTCCAGGTAGGGTGGCCACGTGCCCTCCTTTGCAGAGGACAGTCATCTATTTGAAGGACTGTCAGAAGAGTGTCCTAGAACCATCTCTGTCACTTGAGGTTCAGGTGGCCTCAGTGGCACGGAGTGCCTTCTACCAACTTCGGTTGGTGGCCCAGCTACGCCCCTATCTGGACAGGGATAATCTGGCTTCAGTTGTCCATGCTCTGGTAACCTCCAAGTTAGATTACTGCAATGCACTCAACGTGGGGCTGCCTTTGAAGGTGGTTTGGAAGCTGCAGCTTGTGCAAAATGCAATGACCAGATTGATAACTGGGACCAGAAGGTTCGATCATATAAGACCTACTCTGGCCCGCTTGCATTGGCTGCCTATACGTTTCCGAGCCCGATTCAAGGTGCTGGTTTTAACTTATAAAGCCTTACATGGCTTGGGACCACAATACCTGATGGAACGCCTTTCCCGACATGAACCTACCCGAACACTACATTCAACATCTAAGGCCCTCCTCCGAGTGCCTACTCCGAGGGAAGCTCAGAGGTTGGCAACAAGGGAAAGGGCCTTCTCTGTGGTGGCCCCCCAATTGTGGAACGATCTCCCTGACGAGGCCCGCCTGGCGCCAACATTGTTATCTTTTCAGCGCCAGGTCAAGACTTTCCTCTTCTCTCAGGCATTTAGCAATATCTGAGGAGCCTGGGTTTGTTTTGTTTTTAGGTTTATAGCTTTTTAAAGTTATTACAGTGCTTTTAAATGTATGTGTATATTATGTGTATATTGTATCTTTTTGCTGTTTTAATTTTTGTATATTGTTTTTAATTGTTTTAATCCTATGTAAACCGCCCAGAGAGCTTCGGCTATGGAGCGGTATACAAATGTAATAAAATAAATAAATAAGTAATAAATAAATTTTGAAGACATCCTCTGTTGGAAGGACTGCCCAGTCCAAATTCCGTTAAAGTTCAAGAATCACGAGAAGGGAGAGCCGGACCTTGAAGTTGCCCACAACGGCACCTGGACAGCCGACTGAGTGAAGCACACAGGTTCCCTGGTCACAGTCTTCCACAGTTTGATGAGATGTACTGTATTTCTATTTCAATTCCAATAAGTATTTCTAAGCATTGCATCTATATGACTAAATTAGCACATGCAAATTTATGTAAATTGGTGCCATCTTTTGCCCTCCCTTTTAGTGATGCATTTCCTCTTTTTGGTGATTCATAGGCGGCCACCCTAGTTTCCACATGAGTGAAGTTCAGTTCCTGCTAGCTGATAGTCTACATAAACAGCAGATCATCTGTTTAACCTGTTGTCTGGACTTGATCAATTCAGACAGCAGGTGGGTGGCCATATGTGTCATGTCTGCCCATGAAAATAATCCTTTTACATAGCAGAGGAGATGTATAGAAAGGAACTTGTATAAGGGAGCTGATCCACCATGTAATATCAGATCCTCAGGAGATGCCTTGTGCCATGGTGCTTTCAGCCTTCAGGCAGCTCACATTTCTGTTCCTCTCTCCTACATATATACATATATAGTACATAAGCTAGCCATCTCCTGACATGCTAGTTTTCTGAGTGCAGAATTATTTATTTCTTAATATCAGGGAGCATTCCATCATTGTCACATCTGCAGTTTGAAGTAGCACAGGACAGGAGCTGTTTTACTACGTGACCTGCTGTGTGTGTAGATTAGCTCTGAGAGACTGTGATTCTGTATGAGGATGTGGAAAATGACAACTATTTGTCTTCCTTTACCTTATCTGTTTTCTCATAACATGGCTGCTGTTTCCTTCTTCTATTACTTCTTTTTTTTAGGGGACACAGGCATTCATACAACTAGGATAGTATTTCTTACTATAGACCTCCCTCAGAATGCATTGTTCCAATAAGGCTGTGTTTGCCGTGCCTCCCATAATGGTTACAACAATTCCAATATCTGCATGAACTTTGCATACTAACATTTTAGGTGATTCACTGGGCCTTTATTGGTGTCGCAGTAGGTGTTGGATTTCCATTTTCTTGTTATTTCTGTGAATTAACGTTTGACTATGACAACGGCGTGGGAGGGATTGCTCGGAGTAATAACTTTGTGGGAATGGGAATGTTGCCAGGGTGGCATGGGGTTCACAAATGTGAATGATTAATAAAAGATTTTACTGCTCGTAGAGCTATCATTATCACTTGGCAGACCAAGCCAAAGTCAGAAGCTTGTCGCCTGCTCTTTACACTGACTGCTGAAGGGAATTACATTTCTACTCCTGCATTCTGAAATTAAAAATACAGCACAATGCTGCACAAACTGCTTCTTTGTAGCCCAGTCCAACAGACAGGCAAAGGCGCAGGAGGTGGAGTCTGCTATCTCCTATTTCAGTGGGATGGTGAATCCGCTCTGGGTTTCAGTCAGAACTCTAAAGGAGATATCCAAGGTGCTGAACCAATTGTGGAGATAGCATGCAGCACTTTGGATTGCTCCCTTAGAGTTCTGACTGGTTTTGACTGAAACCTAGAGCGGATTCCTCTGAAATAGGAGGAACCAGCCTCCACTGGTTGCAAGATGGGCCTGTGGTCAGCATGCAATTTTATCTTGGCCTCAGTCAGTGAGGCTGGCATGTTCTGCCTATCCGTGCCCTCTCATGATCCAAGACGAGTCACCAAATATCTGGAAGAAAGGTACCGATGTAGCTGGATCCAGTGTAAGGTGGCCACTTATACAGCATCAAAAAGAGGAGAAAATGCAAGAGTTCTGATGGTACTTTGACTGTATCCCCAACTTGTGAAAATGCCATCAAAATTCTGGGCAAGCCTGTACAAGTTGTAGTGCAGCAAGGAGTTTGCTTCAACCAGCAAAAATGCTTACCATGTCACAGCTGGGGAAGGCATGTAACCCTGGAAGCCCATCACATACACTGTGTCCTGTAGCAGAAGCAATTTGGCTAATATCAATGTACCTTCATTGTTGTAATCCCTCTTTCTGCAATTTAGGTGCAGTTACAATACAGGCAGAATATCGAATATGGGTGCTTCTGAAATATAGATTCAATTACAAGCAGGTTTATCCATCCAGAGCTCACAATGTTCTGGGTTGAATGAGATGAAGTAGACATGAAGTACATGATAAACATGTTCCAAAACACTTGACAAAATCCATTCAGTTCTGAAAAGCAAGAATTGTGTAGCTTGCCCCACCAGATGCTGTCGGTGACCTTTCAAATGCAAAGAAATTTGGAGAAGAAGATTACTGCAAGGTTCAGGCAGAAAGATTGTCAGAGAAACCCATACAGAAATGGAATCACACAGAATCCCAAACTTACAACTAAAATCATTGTCTGCCCTCAATGGAACTGTACAAGTTGCAGTTAAGGGAAAGGAACTTATGCTGAAAGACAATAGAGCTTTGTTTGTACAGATGGGTTCGATTGCACAGAATCATAATTTGTCAATGAGAGATGTCCTGGGCAATTCACTTGAACCAATTCCTTGGTCATTAGTAACATGTGATGGTTCATTCAGAAAAATGATGGCATCTACCTTCCCCATTGAACTTGAAAAACTAGCACAACTTGCTGAAATTAATCCAGAAGTTTCATCAAGTTTACTTGATGACATAAGCACAATATGAAGAATGAAGTGTGACCACGTCACATTTTCTGATATAGCAGACATATTTAGAAGGCTTCCATTAGCAAAGCAAAAGAATTGACATTCTAATTTATGTACACCTGACTGTATCAATAGAGAATGTAGAATGGATCACAAGGGTGGAAATGATGCTTTGCAGTATAAGAAGATTGTAGCAAGACACAAGATAAAACAGAGGCCAAGATTTTAATGAGGATTATCTAACAAAATAAACTTTGTACCTCAGGGTTGGGCAACTTGTGGCCCTCCAGATGTTTTGGCTACAACTCCCATCTACCCTAACCAGCACAGCCAATAGTGAGGCATGATGGGAGTTGCAGACCAAAATATCTGGAGGGCTACATGTTGCCCACCCCCACTGTAGCCTTCCTGTGGGAGAATGGAAACAGAAAAACTCCAGGGGAAAATCTTATTTGTTGCATATGAAAACTACCACTACAAAATTACTCAGGGCTATGTTGAAGAAGTCACAGAACTATCTGATCAGGAAGATGTGGATACTCCATGCCCAACATACAGCCAAGGAAGGTCATAAGATGATTATATTGTCTATGAAGGTACAGATGCAATTTTCCTAAGTATTGCTAGTATCACAACATAGCTGCACCTATGTTTCAAAAACATGGATTACAACAACCAAAACATACTGATATTAGACAAATTACTTTTACTATAGGAGACAGTGTATGGGAGTTGTAGTCCAAAACACCTGGAGGGCACCAGGTTGCTTTATGCTATATTCTTCATGCTATCCTGCAATACTGAGGTCATCCAAACAATGTCAGCAAACCACCATTGGTTTCAATAAACCAATGTAGCAAGTTTAGCAGAACAATATATGAACCCTAATCAATGAGTTTACTAATGTTCAGCAACATGTCTTGGAACTTAAGCAACATCTTAAGCCACCTCTACCCCCTTAGCAATGTCTCATTCCACTTCTACTTCCTTAAGAACTATGTTCTTTAGTCCCTTTCTTCCTGCTCATGTTGGTGGTCTACTGCTAATGTTATCAGCATTTACATTATTAATATATAGTAGTTGTCTCATCACATCAACAGATGTTCATCCCAATGTAAGACAAGGTCTGCCCATTGATTAAAAGATTATGTTTTCTAGACTAAAATGGACCTTGTATAGCAGTTATACTCTCTCTCTCTCTCTCGGTGGAATCCAACATTGTATGAGCAGATGTCTGCTTATATGAGTGAACTGTGGCTACCAGGAAAAGGGCCTTTTTTTGCTGTGGCACCCTGGCTGTGGAATGAACTTCCTAGAGAGGTTCACCTGGCACCTGTGTTGTACTCCTCCCACACCAGGTGAAGACCTTTTAATTTTCCCAGTATTTTAGCATTTTACCATCATAGCCTTTTAGCTCTGTTGTTTTAAATCTGTCTTTCAATTCTCTGCATTACTACTCAGTTTTATTCTGGTTGTGCTTTTATGTTGAGGTTTTATATTGTGTTCTTAAGCTTCCATATTTTATATTTTATGATGTACCTTATGGTTTTAATTTTTGTGAACAGCCCAGAGAGCTTCAGCTTTTGGCAGTATAGAAATAAATAAATAAATAGCCTCTATCTTTCCTCCCATGACCCCCCCCCGACCATATGGAACAGATTTTGTGGGGATACAAGGGGGAGGGGAAAGCACCCCATTTCTGGTTCTGCTGCAGTTCCATCAGCAAAACTATTTGATTTCACCCCTGGATTTTTGAAAAAAGGGATTGAACCTTAAAAACAGGAAGTCATGGCTTGCAGTTTAAAACTGATTAAACAGGTCTCACAGGTGACGCTCCAGAATCCCCCCCCCCCATAGTCCCATCATGTTTCACTAGTCTATCCTCTTTGGAGTTTCTGTGTGTGTGTGTGCAGAAAATGTTATTTATCTTACAGGCAGGAACAAGCGGACTAACATTCTCAACTGGAGATCTTTAACAAATACCAAAGATCTCCTGACTAAGCGGCTAATATGAAATGGTGGCAATCCCAATATTAAAATGCCTTCATGGCCGGCAGAAAGTCCTTTCTTATATATACAAACAAGAAACACAGGGTTTCTCTCTGAATATTCTCCTCAAAGCATCACTGGGCTTTCCAATCAGTTTTGTTGAAATGTGCTCAGGATGGTGCACAGCATAAGCAAAACTTGTGTCACAAATAATAATATTTTGTAGAGGAGCTCTTAAATGTTTTAGCATTCAGTGCTGAAGAAAATATCCATGTGACCAGAGCTAAGGACTAATACAAACTGAATAGGGAGTCCTGAAGAATGCTGGGTGTGACGCAGGCATCATCTTTGCTTCCCAAAGGATGTTAAATATACATCTGTTGAGGATTAAAATATCTCCAACCACTGGTGACTCACCCTTTCTATTTTGCTGCCCCTCATGCCTAGAACTGTCTGGCATGTCTTTTACCTCCTTCAGATCGTTCCTCAAAACCTACATCTTTCATTAAGCTTTTGACTCAACCCTCTAGGGAGCTGTCTAAATGTGTTCAAAGCCCCGTGGTGGCTACGAATCGGCGCAGTGTCAATTATTGGGGGCACCTGGTTGTCAATTGCTGTCCTAGACCCCATACTTCACTGAAGTAAATGCATATTCTCCAAAGGAAAAAAAGAACCCTGCTGGATCAGACCAAAGGCCTATCTAGTCCAGCAACTTACTCCCCCAATGGCCAACCAGATGCCCTTTGGGAATCCCGCAAGCAAGGACATGAGGGCAATAGACTTCTCCCACTCTTGGCCCCCAGTAACTGGTATCCCAAGGGAGTCTGTCTCTGATCCTGGAGGTAGCATATAGCCATGAGGACTAGTAGCCCTTGATCGATTTATTCACCTATTTGTTCCTGCTTCTATTTCTTTCCCTTCTCTAGACTTCTCAAGGCAGGGACCTGTCCTCTCATAAACTGTAAAGCACCACAACAAAAACAATGAGCATGATCCAGCCAAACTTAATGTTTTGAAGCCATGTTGATTTTGCAGGGGCAGTTTTAAGCCCATGCTCACCCTTCCCATTGAGATCTTGTCTAGAATAAGCAGCAGCATCTTTTAAATCTAAAGAACAGACCTATGAGGAAAGAAATGACAGCAACAATCCAGAATCCATGATGCTCCTTTCCCATTCATGTCAAAAATACACCTCTGTGATCCTATCACAGAAGTGACTGGGAAGTCATGCTGATCAGAGGAACTCTTTGTGTACACTGGAACTACAGTGCATGCACTGAATTACTGAATCAGAGTACAGGGCTAGATTTAAGCATGATGCAGCTGACAGAATGTGAAGGACTTTGGAGTTCATGGGCTATATGGTAATCTGATGTAGGGCTAGAAGATTTGCTACCTACTTATAGTAGTGTATATTTGCTTCCAGTGCTCTCTGCTTTGTAAACAGTTATTACACAGACACCTCAGCCAGATCTACACCAAGCAGGATATAACACTACAAAAACGGTTTGAAAATGATATATGGCATGTGTCATGGGCCCCAACAGTGGTCAGTGCACTTCAATACCGATATAAAGCAGTAGTATAGATCCTGCCCTGAAGTCTCCAGTGCTCTCTCATGGAGAGGAAACTAAACCCTGTAGTGCCACTCCTGGAACTTCCCATTGCTTGGCCAACTGCAGAGAGAGAGAGAGAGAGAGAGAGAGAGAGAGAGAGAGAGAGAGACAGGAAGCCTATATGCACCAGTTGCTGGGGAACATGGGTGGGAGGGTGTGTTGCACCATGTCCTGGCCGACAGCTGGTTGGCCACTGTGTGAATAAAGTGCTCGACTAGATGGACCCTTGGTCTGATCTAGCATGGCTCTTCTTACATTCTTAGTGCACTCCTTCCAAGCTGCCAAACAGCAGTTTGGTAGGCTGGGAGGAGTGTGATCAACAGAGGGTGAAAGGCATGCAGGGGTGTCTCTCCCCACCCCACCTACTTTCTCCCAATCACCCTTCTCCCAGTCCATCAAATAGCTGGTGGAGAGGTTTGCCTTTCTCCACTCCAGCATGGAGAGCCTTTGAAAACCAGGGCTGCAGTGGCTGTCACTGATGTAATCCCCACTTTCACAGGACAAGGAGCATGTTATGCATCGGGAGGAGGTGCATGGGAAGTACTTTCCCTGCACACCTTCCTCCCCATCAGCGGCAGCAGTGGCGCCAGGGCGGGGCAATTTGGATGCCTGTGTGTTTATCTGCGGGCTAAAGTGTCATTAATGTATGGATGATTCACGGCTCCATCTCTCTTTTCCAACTTCTAATCCCAACGAGATGATGGAGCAGTTTGGGGGTAGATGTGGGCAAACAAATTGGAGAGGGGTCTGCCTTCTTGTTCTGGTGGCATATACACTAATTATAAAAATGCGGACATTTTTCTGTTTGGAAATGTTGTGTAACCGCAAGACAGTGAAAAGAAACAAACAAGCAAAACCCAGAACAGATTAATGTTTTAAAGGAAGAAAAAGCAAACCCGCCAACCAAACAGTAATTTAGGCAATTGGAAGGAATCCTAGAATGCATCGTGTTTTATTGCAACATTAATTCTGCTTTCTCCCTGTTTCCCCTGCCAGAGTTCATTGTTTTCATTTGTGGTATCCCATATTGAGATCAACCAAAAAGTTTTGCATTGGCTTTGATACCCAGGCACTGAATTAGCATCTAAAATTAGATAGTAAAATGGGACTACATTGGCAAAGGGCCTCGCTCACTTTAGATGGCGCATAAACACCGATGATCAATAAACAGTATTAATAAGTCATGCATAATGAGGCCTTATTGATTTAGTCCAGGATACCATGATGCATCTGTCTGAGCAGCTGTGTTCATACTTCATTATTAAAGTGGCATTTTGCCATGTGTAGTTGTGCGTCTCTTTTGGTGAAAGAAGAGAGGGTTTGCATTCTGGAAGCAGCATATCAGACTGCAAAGATCCTCTTTCTTGATTGGAGGCCTGGAGCCCTCAAAGTTTGGCTGGATCAAAGTTTATCCTGTTATCCACTTCCCCAAGTAGCAAGGTTGATGGGGAACCGGACGCCTTGCTAGGCCTGAGCCTGGGAGTTTCCAGCCCCATATCTATTTCCCAGGGAGCAGAATCTATTTGCCAGAACACCATTGGTACCAAAGGAGATTTTCCCCTGCTGCTCATCTTAACTGCCATGTAGGGGACAATTTTTAAGGTGGTGTTTTTTGGGGGGGGTTTGCAGCAGAGGATAAAAGGGTTAACCTAGGCTGACCATATGAAAAGGAGGACAGGGCTCATGTAACATTAACAGTTGTAGAGATAGGGGAATTTCAGCCAGTGTCATTTGTATGCAATTAGTTCCTGGTGAAATTCCCTCTTCGTCACAACAGTTAAAGTTGCAGGCACTATACTAGAGTGACCATATACAAAAGAAAGCAAGGTCTCTTTTCTCTACAACTGTTAAAGTTACATGAGCACTGTCCTCCTTTTCATATGGTCAGCCTAGTTAACCCTCCCAGCCTCACATGAAGCAACATGCACACCAGAATTACCTCTTCCTGCATGGCAATTAAGCTATCCAGTTGAATCTCATTTGGAGGAGAGAGCACCAAAGTCTGGATGTTTCCAAGCCTGATTCAAGGTGCTGGTTTTAACCTATAAAGCCTTACACAGCTTGGGACCACAATACCTGATGGAACGTCTTTCCCGACATGAACCTACCCGAACACTACATTCAACATCTAAGTTTCTCCTCTGAGTGCCTACTCTGAGGGAAGATTGGAGGTCGGCAACAAGAGAGAGGGCCTTCTCTGTGGTGGCCCCCCAATTGTGGAATGATCTCCCTGATGGGGCCCATCTGGTGCCAACATTGTTATCTTTTTGGCGCCAAGTTAAGACTTTCCTCTTCTCTCAGGCATTTAGCAATATCTGATGAGCCTGGGTCTGTTTTGTTTTTAGGCTTATAGCTTTGAAGTTATTGTAGTGATTTTAAATGTATGTGCATTTTGTATGTTTTTGCAGTTTTATTTTTTGTATATTGTTTTTAAATGTTTTAACCTTATGTAAACTGCTCAGAGAGCTTTGACTATGGGGCAGTATACAAATGTAATAAATAATAACAATACCCCATAATATTTACTTTATTTATTAATGTACTAGCACAGCAGAACTGGGAGTAAGGATAAGGCATTCCTACATGGCAGATACCCAGACAACAACATGAGCAATCCCAAAGCAACCCCACAATTCCAGCTGACTCCAACTAGCAATTTTCATCTTCCTGCCTCTGCTGCAACAACTGCAAACTCCAAAGTGGATGTTTCTTATGCACAGTCCTCCCAGACCCCACCACTTGGAGATGAATGACCCCTTCCAGGGGTGGGGCATCCATAGCTATTAATTAAACGTTAACGTCTTCTTCTTGTCAAAAATCCCAGACTCTAACCAGGCGATGTTTGGAGGTGATTGTAGATCTGGAACAAGTGCAGAAAAGAGCAACTGAAATGATCAAGGGACTGGAGCATCTCCCCTATGAAGGAAGGTTACATCAGCTGGGATTGTTTAGCTTGGAAAAAAGGAGGCTAAGAGGAGACCAGATAGAGTTGTACAAAATTATGCATGGTGTGAAGAATGTGGATAGGGAGATATTATTCTCCCTCTCCCATAATACTAGAACTTGGGATCATCCCATGAAGGTGATTTGTGGGAGATTCAGGACAGATAAAAGGAAGGACTTCTTTACATAGTGCATAGTTAAACTATGGAATTCACTACCACAAGATGCAGTGATGGCCACCAATTTGGATGGCTTTAAAAGGGGGGTGGATAAATTCCTGGAAGAGAAGGCTATCAATGGCTACTAGTCCTGAAGGTTATGTGCTACCGCAAGTATCAGAGGCAGAAAGCCTATATACCCCAGTTGCTGGGAAACATGGATGGGAGGGTGCTGTCGCACTGCATCCTGCTTGGGGGTCCCTAGTTGACAGCTGTTTGGCCACTGTGTGAACAGAGTGCTGGACTAGATGGACCCTAAGTCTGATCCAGCATGGCTCTTCTTATGTTCTTATTTAAATTATAGCTATTATTTCTAAATTTATACCTATACATATAAATTTGCATAGGCACATACTGTGCAAATTGGTGTCCTGTTGTGTGCACTTTTTTGGTGATGAATTTCCTCTTTTTGGCAATGCGCGATTGTTCACCCTAGGCCCCTCGACTGGCCCTGAATGTACCACTGATTGGAAGCAAACAATGTCCCCTTGCCTGTTTTTTTTTGTATGAAATCCACAGCACATAGCTTCATGGCAGAACATGTATCTCCAGTTCAGAGGACCAGGTAGCAAAGCTAGTAATGTAGACTGAACTACCATTAGTAGAAATTGTTTTTGCTTTCAAAAAGAAAAAAATAATTGCAGTGCATGGATTGCTAAAGCTCTTAATTTAATATGTCCTTTTTCAAAATGTCCTATAATGATTAAATGAGAAGAAAAAATGGAGCAATGGATTTTCTAGCAACAGGAAAGAATGGGAATATACTACAGACATAATATATCTTCCATTATTTAAAATTTTGGTACTTTAAGCAATGTATCTGAAAATAAATATATCATAGATCACACTCTGGCAACAAAATCATATTCTTATAAATTTGGAGGTGTTAGGCCATCAGGGGAAGAATAGTGATATAGTACTCTTAAAACTCTTACGAGTATTATTCTTTCATATAAAATGTGTGCATCGATAAATTAGTATAAAGGATTACTGCTAGCACGCACATGCACACAAAATTGTATAGCTAAAATAGCTCAATTAAAGACTGAAATATAATTATATCAAGGGAAATAGATTTAAAATGCATAGATGAACAAGTCATATACCATATAAGCTGTCAGGATTAGTGACGAAATAGCAGTTTAATAAAATTATTATCATTTGGTTTGCACAAAGCATAAGACCTGCAGACATTTAGATCTTCCAAACAGATGTTTCACAAAAACAACTACAGTATTTGTTTACCACATCTGGTGTTGGTGCAACCAGATATGGGTTTGGAAAGGATGTAAAAGGAAGTGGAATAATAGAAACTAATATTTGGTCTCGAGCATCTAGACGCTACAAATTTAAACTGGTTTCAAACCACACTACCAGGACCTCTTCATGAACACCACCTGGCTACCTGAATTGTGTGATTTCTTCCCATCAACAAAAGGGAATAAGGAGCATACAAACAGCACTGCAGCACAACTGACTATTTCCAGTTCACACTGGAGCCTATATGGTGGAATGAAAGGGGGGAACTTAGATCATTCCTTTTCCAATGCTATTTCAGTGTTGTGCCCCGCTGAACGGAATTATGAACTGGGTCTATGTCTTTTAGTTGATATTATTGGTATTATTTACTTATTTATTTATTAGATTTGTATAACACCCAACTAGCAAATGTCCTCGGAGTGGGTTATAAATATAAAACCAAATAACAACAAAGTAACTAAAAATAATAAACACAACATTAATCAATAAAACCACTTAAAATATTTTCAGATTTGGAAACATCAAGGAGCCGGCAGTAAAATTAATACTCAAGCAACAGATTAAAGATTAAATGCCTGCTTAAAGACGAAGGTCTTAACCGGTATACAATGAAAACACCAGCTGGATCTCCATGGAAAGGGATTACAGAGATGGAGGAGGGGTACTACAGAGAAGACTCTTTCCCTGGCAGCCACTCGCTGCACCATTGTGACACCCAGAGAAGAGCCTCCAAAGAGGATCTTAACAATCGGGCAGGAACATAGATATAAACTCTGAACAGTGACAATAAAATGTTCAGACAACCATAGTAGGAATTACATCAATCATTGTTGGCATGATCAGCCAAGGTTAAGCACTTTCCAAATGACATTAATTTCAGTGGACATGGTATGTGCTGCTTAGATTGTTTCCACTGAAATCAATGAGACTTAAAATTGTTTAACTATGACTGGCTAGTAGATTGCGTTCATTTAGATTTCATAACCGTAGAATGTTCCTTACAAAGATAATTATTGAGAGCAATTGGGGATTGCCCTCAGTGTGCATCTTTTAGTGACCTACTGGGTGTATTTGGATGACACTTTAGACAATGGTAGGGTTAATAACACACTCACCATGCGTTATTTTGCCGGTACACAGCACATGACATGTTGCCCCTCCCCTGTTGCGCGGCTGAAAGTCCCGGCGTCCTTCTGGGCTGCTGTGTCTCCTCCCCCCTCAGTCCTCTGGCCGTATCCCATGATGCATCGCAAGTTCTGCCGTCTGTATTGGAGCGGCCGGGTTGGGTTTTTTTTGCTGCTCCTGCTGCCGAACTCTATGATCAAGTGGAATAGTACACGGAGAGAGGGGGTTCCCGACACACAACACTTTAAGCAACGGATTTCAGGATAAACAACTGAGCAGCCCATTGTTTTTCTAAGTTATTTAATTGCCCAAAATAGCATACCATCAGTTGTGTGTGCATTGTGTGTTGCCTGTCACACAACACAATAACCAACACAACTGACAATTGCCTCTTCCCCCTTCCATTGATTATCATGTCGTCTGAACTGAGCCACTTAATGAAACCGTCACTATGTCCACCCAAGGCTACAACTCTATGCACACTTACCTGTGAATTAAAGCTATTGAACACAGCGGGACTTACTTCTGGGTAAGTGTTCCTAGGATTGCAGAGTGTGTTTGCTAAATGCAAAGGAGGACAAGGCTCCTGTATCTTTAACAGTTGCATAGAAAGGGGAATTTCAGCAGGTGTCATTTGTATGCATACAGCACCTGGTGAAATTCCTTCTTCATCACATCAGTTAAAGCTGCAGGAGCCCTGCCCTCTATATTTTAAATTAGAGTTGAATAATAATGGTAAATTGGGGAGGGGGGAAATGGATTTTAAAATTTAGCTACAGTCAAAATGGGACAAAAACTTGAAAAAGCAGGATCTGTTTTGCTGAGAAGGTTGGATCCTACAGTTAAATTGTGGAAAAGATGGATATTCACTCTTTGCCAGGGTAGAAAATGAAAGTCTAATGGAGTGTGTTATTGTCTGTGGGAAATATGGAGACACTAATGAGTACAGAACTGTTTCATCTGAAATGGTTTCCTTGCTCTAAGGGTTTTGAGAGGAGACCTGGTGGACCCATTCTAGCTGATAATAAGTGAGACTTTGGCTGGGTAAGAGAAGACAATACAATTAGGGCGCCTCTACAAGAGCGATTTAAAGCTCTTTCAAGTTGCATTAAAATTTTTACCTCTACAAGAGAGGAGCGCAAATCAGGGGTTGAGGCGCTTTTTCTCTCCGATTATGAGCATTATCGAATGTGCATTAAATAGCGAGTTTTAATTTACCTGCGGCCGTTAAAGCGCCTGATAACCATATAAACAAGCGATTCTCCACATTAAACACTTCTAAAGCACGTTTCATACAACCGGTAAGGCCACCAGTTATGCACTTAACTGCCTCCCACGTACAGTGATTTACCGTAAAAGCGATTGCGAGAAGATGCGCATAATCGGACAACCAGGCGTCAAACTGAATTCTTGTAGAGGGGACCTTATTCTAACTACAGCGGCCAGGAGCAAAACAAGGGTGACCAGGAGCATTTTAAGTAGGGTGGCCAAGAGCAAAAATGGACAGGGCACCTGTACGTTTAGTAGTAGAAGAGGGAATTTCAGCAGGTGGAACTTTACATGCAAGCTATACCTGCTGACATTTTCTCTTTTACATAACCGTTAAAGGTCCAAGAGCCCTGCCCTCTTTTGCATCTGGCCACCCTAGAAGCTAGTGGAATTTAGCTCTGCATCAATGGGTGGCATAAAACAAAGGAAAAGAACCAGACAGAAATACCCAGAGCACAGATCAACAAACGCTTAGAATTTTGAATGCTATCTATATTATTTCCCATAGGAGACTTTGCATTCAGCTTTGTCAAATGCTTTGTCAAAGCCAAACAAATACAAGCTTTAAATACAATGCTGGCAACTTCTGATCTCCAACTAAGTAGTCCTAATGGCAAAAGGTTTGTTGTTTGTTTGATGGAGTGGGTGGAGTGGGATGGATCAGATGGAATGGGTGGGTATGCCATTTGCAGTTGCACATAAAAGGAAAATTCAACAGGTGCAGTTTTTTCCTCACCCTTTCACAATATTGGACCTAATCCACGTATTAAAGGTACAGGGGCCCCATCTCCCTTTGTATCTGGGTACCTTGGCCTTGAAAGTGTGACTTGTTTCCTTTCCTAAAAAGTGGCTTGTGAATGATTTCAAATCAGATACTTGATGGGGTAGGAGGAACATTTTTTGCTATTAGTGTTATTATCAGTGTGCTTATATGCAGTCTTTCTTGTTCATAAAGTAGAAAGTTCACTTCCAAGAGTGCTCAGGAAAGCATGTGCCTTCTCTATTGCAAGAGGCTATCCAAACTTTTTGACTTCCTTAAAAAAACAATAGCCTTTTACCATATTTAATTCATTTGAATACATCCTCAAACAATGAAAAATAACTATGTTCAGAAATTAACATGGGAATTGAGCCTTGTAATGCAATCCTATACAAGAGGCTGCCTGTACGGTGGTGGGTTGCCCCTGCGCTAAGCAAAACCCTGCGCTAAGCAAAACCCTGCGCTGTTGCTGCATCGGGATGGTGGCAGCTAATCCTGATGCAGCAGTGAAAGCATGGGATTTCCCTGCCTTCTGCCTGGGTGGACGGTGACCAATCAGGGGTCACCATCCTGCTGCCACGCCTCCACTGCGACTCCGAAGTGAGGATAGCTGGCAGATGCGCCATACTCACCTCTCTCCAGAGAAAAAGGTTGGGGTTAGTCCCTGACTTTTTTGTTTCACAGCTTCGTGGGAAAGCCCCATGATGGCTGCTGTGTATAATTGACACGGCACCACCGCACAGCCACCCCGGGGCTTTTGGTGTGTATAGGCAGCCCCCATATTGGCTCAAAAGTAAGTATGTGTGTATATAGGATTACAGCCTTAATTAGCCCAATGTTTAGGCTGACCAGATAAAATCCAGGTCAGGGTTCATGTAACTTTAACAGTTGTAGAGAAAAGGGAATTTCAGCCAGAGTCATTTGTATGCAATTAGTTCCTGGTGAAATTCCCTCTTCATCACAACAGTTAAAGGTACATGCACTATACTAGAGTGACCATATACAAAAGAAGGCAGGGCCCCTGCAACTTTAACTGGTGTGATGGAGGGAATTTCACCAGGAACTAATTGCATACAAATGACACTGGCTGAAATTTCCTTTTCTCTACAACTGTTAAAGTTACATGAGCCCTGACCTAGATTTTATCTGGTCACCCTACCAATGTTTACCATGGAAAAGGGATGGATATTTAAAAGTCTGGGGGCTGATAAGGAAGATCTGTGTTCAGAATCTCCCATGGATTTTTTAAAAAAGTTAATGGCAACTGTGGGAATAGGAATTGGGAACACAAGGTGGTTGTGGGGAGGAGATTCACTATTTCCTCCCACACAATTTTTCTTAACAAGCCCACCCCTCCAAGGCTATATAGTACCTGAATTATTTCCACTACAGTTGACTGGGGATGGCTACAGGGAGCATACAACTCCCTTGTTAAAACAGCTCCATTGGCTTTCGGTCTGTTTCTGGGCACAATTCAAAGTGCTGGTTATGACCTATAAAGCCCTATATGGCTTGGGTCCAGGTTATCTGAAAGACTACATTCTCCCTTATGAGCTTGCCTGTCCCCTGAGGTCTTCAGGGGAGGCCCTTTTCTTGGTCCCACCACCATCACAGGCACACCTGGTAGAAATGTGGGAGAGAGCCTTCTCGGTGGCTGCCCCAGGGCTCTGGAACTCCTTTCCCAGGGAAGCTAGACTGGCTCCCTCCTTGGTGTGCTTTCAGAGGCAGGCTAAAACTTTTCTGTTTCAGCAGGCCTTTGGACCTCTGTTGATGTGTTGTTTATACCTTGGATTTTTTTAAAAAAAAATGTATTCAAAATGTTTTTAAATGTTTTAAATATTTTAATATTGTACTATGTTTAATAATATTTTTAATTTTTGTATCTCTCTATCTATTTTTAGATGTACATGTTTTAATTTGTAAGCTACCTTGAGTCCCAGTATTGGGGAAAAGGTGGGATATAAATAAAAATATCATCATCACCATCATCAGTGTTGGCAGGGTCAATTTAATTAGGGAAATTGACAGTTGTGAGAGGTAAACTCTTGTCCCCATCACTGTTACCTGCATTTAATTTGCCCTCCCCTAAACCATTTTTTTCAAAGTGGGAGATCTTGATAATGGATTTTCCACATTATATTCAGTTTGGCCCTAATAGTTCATGAAAGACAGAACCACAGATTACATACTGTGATTAGGTAACTGCATACTAGCATATAGCAAGACTGTAAAACATCAGGCATTTCAAACCATTTGAATTATTTGAGTCCAGACTAACCATTACGACTTTAAATTTTGCTGCATTTTGCAATTATAATCCTTTACAATATGCAGGTTGTTATTTTTATTACCACTACCCAACATTCTTTTTGCTTGGTTGGACTTAGGCTGAATTGCAGATTTAATGCCAGACAAGCTATTCAATTCTTGGAAAATTCCCTCTGGCTTAATTACATTCGTCAAATGCAGAGGTCCTTTTCCAAATTTAACTTGGCTTCCCTTAAACGCTGTTAATGCATTGGAACCAAATTAGACCACTCCCCCCTTGGCCCTTCCTATGGAGCAGGGAAATGGACTTGGTACAGGTTCTCCTCTCCCCATTGAGCATCATCAGAAAGGAGGCTATGGATATACATGCTGACCAAGGAAATATTCTTCAGCTGGGGAAAAAAACAGGGTTGATTGATTTGTATATGGAGCCATTGGTCTTTTATACCCAACTACAACATCAGTGTGGCAGAGAAGAAATCCTCTTCTCATTCATTGACTTTTTCATAGTTTCGAAAAAGACAGCATGTAGCTTTGTGGTAGGCACAGCCAACTGTGGGCTAAATGGACTAATGCTCTGACACAGTATTTGTCAGCGTTGTACATTCACAAACTCATTTGATCTTAAAAATCACTTTGGCTGTAGTATATTCACTTCTAGGACTACTGCAGCCTCTTGCCAAACAAAAAACAATCCTCCTTGGTGGAGCTCTTGGCCCCCTTACAGTTATCCCTTTTATAAACTGTACAGTTCTGTAAGGCTACATATATTAAAGGAAGGATTGGAAAGTGTCTTAAATTGGTGAGAATTTAAGCCTCAATATAAAACCCAAACCTTGCATCTCAGGCTTGAAAGCATTTCTCAAAATCATACAACGCCTGAATCTCTGCAGAGACAAGATTGTATTCCCTCGATGCCCCCAAAGAGCCAGACTAAAGGGTTGTTCCATTTTTGCCTGGCAGAAAGGCAATCTGGTTGAAGTACTCATCTGACAGGACTTGACTGGAGGGAGAAAGAGAAGGGAGGGGTAGAGTGGAGTGGAAGAGCAAAGGAGCAAAGGAGTAAAAGAGCAGCTATTCAGGTGAAAGGGATCATAAGCTTGACACGCTTTTGCTTCAGAGGTAAAAAAAAAAATGTGGAGGCAAACCAGAAGGAAAAATTAGGTATGATGGAGGTCAGAGAGTAGCTATAAGGTCTATTGTGACAATGTGCATAAGTATTCCTCACCTCAATTTGATTAGGCTTGCTGAAAAAAGATACTCCCTTCTGTATTATAATTTTGATTAGAGCCATTCTTATAGGCTACAGTGCCTTACAGGATAAATAATACATTGCAAAACAACATACACCCAGCAAAAAAAAAAAATGACCAAAGGTTTTGACCACAGCGTTGGAAGGAACCCAAGAAAGTAATGAGAATGTCAGATGTTTCCTGCATGAGAAGACGGGCTGAACTTCCTTGCCTGTGAATGAAGTCAGACATCACTCCTTAAATATAGAAACTGATGATGAGTTGTGTTTTCTGCCCTGTTTAATATTTAATTGCCTGATGCAGTTGCTGTCAAGCATCTTAACAAGATCAGCATATTTGCTACCATGCTGGATTTGTTTTTATTTGCATATTTGACACACGACCATTCCCAGCTCATTCATTTTTTAATGCCCATTCATGTATGCTTGGCTTAAGGGGAAGACAAGGAATTAAATCAAGGAGAAGTTTCCTTGGTGTTTAGCAACCCATTCGGGGAGACTATTTTCATCCAGCCTCATATCCGAGGCGGGTTCCCCTCAATCTTATTATAAAACTAGCTGCTATGCTTCTGCTGTGAATTGCTCTTTGTACCCGTTTCTCTCTAGCAAAGTTATCAGAACCCACATCAACCATTGATTTGAGTGCATTTTACCAGAATGACCATTAAAGCTGGGGCCAGACAATTGTTCTTTAATCGAGTTTAAAATGATTTGAACAAGGATTCTCTTCTCATGGAATACACACTCGATTGTAATTCAATGAGTATTCAAACAGATATGATCTCATTGAAGCTAATGAGGCTTCAGTCAAAAGAGTTTGGGCCGCATAGATACTACTATCTGCTCTCCACTAGTCTAAGCAGTAAGAAGACCAATAGGTAGTGCTACAGGGTTTTGTCTCCTTTAGATGTGTTTTTATATTTGTGTGTTTTGTTTTATTAAAAATAACACAAGCAAAGCACATTGGCAGCAAACAGACACTCTTACCATAGACAGCAAAACGGCCAACCCTGCATCAGATTTGTAAAGACAGCCCTAAGGTGTTTCATCTTCAGCCAACCCCAAACTCTCTTTCAGATTCATCAGATGAGCATTTTATCACACATACGCTACTGCCCACTCACACATGTTCGCACATCCTTTAGACGACATCCGCCTCCCACTCATTTTTCCGTGGCAAAATAGACCCCTTTTAATCTGCCTTAAAAAAAAAAAAAACAGAACGTGCCGCGATCGCCTGCTGTGTGCAGGAAAAGTGGCGCAATGAAAACAGCCCCTAAATGGGCCACGTGGTTTTGTTTACTTCCTCTTTCCCCTCCAAGAAAAATGAGGCTGTACGGAGAAGCAATTCCTTCTCTCCCCGTGTGATGACGCGCTCAAGCTCAAATTATGTCACATCAACTTCTGTGTTTATTTCTCTTGTTTTTAAAATCCAAAATAGTTTGAGCCAAGCTGTAATCAGGAATGGAGGAGAAGCTACCAGGGACAGCAGTCTAACCTTTCCTCTCCATTTGCTTTTCAGTTCAAAATCACCCTCTCCAAGCTGATTTTTAACCTATGCGAGAAAGATAGGGAGTTCTCATCCCCCTTCCCCCAGGTGAAAAAGCAGCTTGGGGAGGGAAATTGCAAGCAGAAAAGCAGCTGGAGGGAAAGGGTTAAACAGCCTATTTCTCCAGTCCAACTCACAGCCTATCCTGGCAGATTTTGGTTCTTCCACAGAGGAGCCCCCCATCCCACCCCCACAGAACTCAAGTAGTTTGAACCATACAGCCAATTTTATGCATGTCTAATCAGAAGTAAGTTTCAATTTATGCATGTTTAATCAGCACAATTTTATATATGTTTAATCCGAAGTAAGTCACAATGTGTTCAGTGGAGCTTACTCCCAGGTAGGTGTGCATAGAATTGTAGAGTTGTTGCAGCACAGTCTTGTACAGGTTTCTCACAAATAAATCATATAGATCTGCAGCTTTATATGTTAAATGCATAGTCAGCTTACCCTCTTTTACAAGTAAGCACATGGGCTGACAATCTGGATTGGGACCACCACATACATGAAGGAGAGATTTAAACCTTTCCCTCTCACCACCACACACCACACACACACACACACACACACACACACACACACATATACAAGGACTAAAATCGAAACAAAAAAAATGAAAACGGCCTATATCAGCATTAATCGAGGCTTTTTTTAAAAAAAAAGAAGCCCTGGAGGAAAGCATCTCCTCTCATTAGCTTCCATTGATGAAAAATCAACTGATCACCCTGGATTATTAAATCATCTTGTCTGGGTCTTGATTATCACAAGCATTATCTTCTCTGATATGAACCTTGTCGTATACTAAGGTCAACAGAGGCATCAGACATTTAGCTGATGTCAAACTGACAGGAGTGGAAAAGAGCAGGATCTTCTCAGATGTGGTATCTGTTTTTCCTATTGTAGCTTGAAAGCTAGTTCTATTGCAGGTTTTTGCAAACATTTTAAAGACTGTTTTATCCCAGCAAGCCTTTGGGGGTATATATAGAGTCTGAGTTTGGGTATTTAATTACTATACTGCTGGCTGCTTAAAGCTGGTGTTAATCTCTTTTCATAATTTCTGAGTTTTCTGTTCTAAAATGACTTACATTTTACTGTTCCTATTGTAAGCATCTGGTGGGGATCAAATAAATAAAACAAAAATATTAGCAAGCCATCAGCCTAACAAAGGACTATAACATTGCTATAAACCACACCAAAATGTGCTCCCATTTGCTCAGATTTAATATTTGGTTTAATATCCTTGTTCAGCCATGTGTTCATCCAGTAGCTTTGGGCAAATTGCTCTTAGCCTCACTTTATCTGTAAAGAAAACCAATATGAATAACCTTATCTGACAGGATCATTGTGATTATGCATGGTATGAAGTGTGTAGAGAATTATGCCATACCAAGGACTGGTCTAAACACCATAACCTCCAGACTGAGGCTTCTGAAAAGCACAACTGTGTTGATGCTCCATGCAATGAGCATAACATTTAAAAAAGTATTTTTCCTAGTTATGTGCCAACTCAGATATGTGGCTTCTGTGTACCAGGGTGGGCTTTACCTGGGGTATACAAAAGCTGATATGCAGATGGCATGTCTGTGCTGGCCATCATATGGGAGAAAGAGCATTGTAAACAACATGCCCACTTCCTGAACTACTGAAATGGGCAAGAACCTTTAGACAGACACCATGCATCAGCTGAAATGTTTCAGTGGGACCAAAAGTCCAGTTATATGGGGCCATTTCACCTAAATAGGTTGTACTACTGCATCCTGAACTTGACCAATGGAACAAAGATATCCAACTTTGCCAAACTTGCCAAGAATACCCCTACTACCGAGGGAGGGAGGGAGAATAGCGCAGTGCACAGTTACGCTGCCATTTGCGTCCCTGGCTCCTGGTGTGCTCCAAGGACACTTTGGAGGCTTTCAAAAGAATGGAGATGAATCTTGCCTCTTTTGTGCCCTCCACAAAGCAACATAAAATGCATTGCGAGCCACAGCACTGGCACAGTAGGCATGGCAGCAATCATAGTTACTACAGCACTTACGGCTGTTGCTGTGCTGATGATGGCATTCATATCGGATCCTGTTCCATGTCTCCCATTGAAATGCAACAGAGATATTTAATTGCAAGCATATCTCTAATCAGTAATCTTTAAACTCCCTTCGAAACTGCTATCATTTGTCTTCTCTTGTGTGCCTCATCTTTAGATGGCTGGTTCTTTGGAGGAAAGGACGTGTCTTATCTATGCTGGGGATGGGGGGTGGAACTGCTGTGCAAACTTACAGTGCTATACAAATGTGCTGTAAAACACACAATGCCAAATGCAAAAGATACAAGTCGTGTAGCTCTATCTGGTTGCTGGCCTTTCCCACACAATTAAGATAACAAACATTTTATATCCCACTCCTACTCCCATCGACATCAAGGCATGAAGCTGGTAAAACACAGTTGCTCTTTCTCTTTTAGCTGTGCATAAATACACACACACACTCACACACACACATACATATACCCCATTGCTACTCCACATCTCTTTACTCTCTGTTCTTTAGAACATTTAACACAATGTATTTAATACAATACATGATGTGATGTAATTTATTTACTTGAATTTTTATACCACTTTCCACAGTTATCAAAGCGGTGAACATGTAATGTTATTAGAAACATGATGATAAAATTGCATAATTAATAAATGCTCATCAACAGTATAACAATCATCATCATCATCATCATCATCATCATCATCATCATCATCATCATCTTTATTTCTTACCCGCCTCTCCCTCTGGATGTAGGCGGGGAACAACATTAAATACAAATATAAAATACATCAAACTGATTAAAAACATATAAAATTAATACATTATTAAAATACCAATAAAACTCTTAAAATTCAACTAGGTAGGCCTGCCGGTAGAGATCAGTCTTTATGGCTTTCTTAAAGTCAGAAAGACGGTTAAATTGACAAATCTCTCCTGGAGTGGCAGAAGAGAAGGTCCTCTGGGTAACGGTTGTCAGCCTAGTTTTGGCTGACTGTAACAAATTCTTCCCAGAGGACCTGAGTGTGCAGGGCAAATTGTACGGGGGAAGGCGATCCCGCATGTAACCTGGACCCAAACCATGTAGGGCTTTAAAGGTAATAACCAACACTTTGTACTTCGCCCAGAAACTAAAAAGCAGCCAGTGAAGTTGTTTTAAAGTTGGTGACCAACCTGGGTGCCATATTTTGAACTAGTTGAAGTTTCCAGACTAGGTATAAAGGTAGCCCCATGTCCAGCGCATTACAGAAGTCAAGTCTTGAAGTTACCAGTGCATGCACTACTGTCTTTAGGAAGTGGTGCAGCTGGCGTATCAGCCGAAGCTGATAGTAGGCACTCCTGGCCGTCGCATCTATCTGGGCTGTCACTTGGAGCGACAGATCCAGGAGCAACCCCAAGCTGTGAACACAGTCTTTCAGGGGGAGTGTAACCCCATCCAAAACTGGTTCACACACGTCCAAACCCAGAATGGGGTCTTTGACAGTATGCTGCTGTGCATTACGTACCATAGCTGGCCAGATTACACTTCAGGGAAAGCCTGTGTGAAGAGTTGGGTCTTAAGAAGACATCTGAAGGTCAAAACTGTGGGCGGTTGTCTAATGTCAATTGGTTATGCATTCCAGAAGATGGGTATTACGACACTAAATGCTCTACTGCAAGTGCATGCGAGAGACCATCAGTAGTACTTGCTCTGATGCCAGGACCGGATGGTCTTTCAGGCGCATACTATAAAATTTTTGAGGAGGAACTATTATTACCTCTGCAAAGTACAATGAATTCTATTTTGAAAGAAGGTCAAGACCTAACTTTGACTAAAAATTACAGGCCAATATCGCTATTGAACAATGATTATAAGTTGTTCACATTGATAATGGCAGAAAGACTTAAGTTAGTATTGCAGGAATTTATTCATGAGGATCAATGTGGTTTTTTACAGAAAAGACAGATAAAAGATAACGTCAGAGTTGTATTGAATATCGTAGAATACTTGGACAAACACCCAGAAAAACAAGCGGCTTCGATTTTTTGGGATGCGGAGAAAGCGTTTGACAATCTTAACTGGGACTTTTTGTTTAAAATTCTGGAAGTAATGGACTTTAGGTCTAATTTCATAATGTGGGTCAAGTCCATTTATATTGAACAGAGTGCACAGATTATTATTAATGGAGATTTGTCGAAACAGTATAAGATTTCAAGAGGGACTAGACACCCTTGTTATTTATCTTGGTGTTGGAAGTATTGAACAGAGCTGTAAGACAAGAAGAAAAAAATGGAGAAATAAAAATTAGAAAATAATCTTACAAGTTAAGAGCTTTTGCAGATGATCTGGTGTTTATGTTGGAGGATCCATTGAAAGGAATTGAAACTTTAATGAATAAGTTGAGTGAATTTGGCATATTAGCAGGTTTTAAGGTTAACAAACAAAAGACTAAGATACTTACAAAACATATGAATAAACAAGATAAATTAAAAGTGGCACAAAAAACAGGTTTTAAAGTAGAAAAAAAAGGTTAAATACCTGGGTATAATCTTGACAAATATGAATTGTATGTTGTTTCATAATAACTATGTTAAGATTTGGAATGAAGTCAAACAAGATTTAATAAGATGGGATAAGCTTCAATTGTCTTTGATGGGGAGAATTGCAACAATTAAGATTAATGTTTTGCCAAGAATGTTGTTTCTATTTCAGACAATACCTATTGTCACTTCGGAGTTACCATTCAAGCAATGGCAGAGAGAGATCTCTAAATTTATATGGCAATCCAAAAAACCAAGGGTGAAGTTTAAAATATTACAAGATGCCAAAGAGAGAGGAGGTCTTGGTCTGCCAGATTTGGGGATGTATTTCTCTGCCTGTTGCTTGATGTGGATGAAGGAATGGATGTTGATGAAAAATAGAAGATTAGAAGGTCATGATTTAAGATTTGGTTGGCATGGGTATTTGTGGTATGATAAAGCTAAAGTGAATGTAGAATTTAATAACCGTTATGTGAGACGAGCAATTTTGAGAATATGGAATAAACATAAACATAAACTTAGATTGTGTCAGAAAATGCCATTGTGGATTTCCTCACAGGAGGCTTTTCATAGAAGAGAACTGGCAAGTACGAATAAATGGTTGACATACAAGGAGATATTAGAAATAGTAGGAGATGTTAAAATGAAATCAAGAGAGGAACTATTGAGTGAAGGACATGTTTGTCAGTGGTTCTCATATTTACAAATGATGGAAAGGTATAAGATAGATAAAAAACTGGGGTTTTGAATGTATAAAATCTGAATTTGAGAAAGCTTTATGTACAAATGATGATCATGTTATTTCAAAGATATATAAACTTTTGTTAAAGTATGGGACTGAAGATGAACAGGTAAAAGATTGTATGATAAAGTGGGCTCAAAATTTTGGTTATAACATTACTATGGAGCAGTGGGAGAATATGTGGTTGAGAGGCTTGAAATTTACACTATGTGCCAGATTGAAAGAAAAATTGTACAAAATGATGTATAGCTGGTATATATTAGGGATGTGTATCGTATCGTTAAAACGTACGATAATGATATGATATGCTCTTTATCATGCATGCATTTAACGATAACGATACGATATAAACACCTCCGATGAATATCTGATATGATAATTAGAGGCTTGAAACTTGGTCACAGTGGTTATGGGGTATGCCTAAGTATGTGTATGAAATTTGTATGAAATTTGAGATCGATCCCTCCAACCCTCAATTTCATATGAATTTATTAAAGATCATTTAAGTTCTGACAGGTCAGAATGACAGCTCGCCGTGTGTTCATTCAGACCTGTCAAAAAGTTGCAGGATCTTTTAAAAAATCATATAAAATTGAGGGTTGGAGGGATCGATCCCAAATTTCATACACATGTCTAGCACATGTTGCTACACATATGTGCCAAATTTCAGTTCAATCCCTCCACCCCTGTATTTTATATGAATTTTTGAAAGATTGTGCAACTTTTGACCTGTCAGAACTGAAACGTTCTTTAATAAATTCATATAAAATCGAGGGTTGGAGGGATTGATTTCAAATTTCATACACATACTTAGGCATACCCCATAAGCATTGTGACCAAGTTTCAAGCCCGTAACTTTGAAAATACAGACGTTATATGCATTTTTTCTTTAAAAAAATCATCTCTATAGGGCAAAATGGGGCTGCAAATTAAATATCAGATTTCCAATAATTATCATGAAGATGATACAATTAACCTACGATATTATCGGAGATGATAATTTTTTTGATCTGAAATTCCGATAACGATAAAATACGATATTTTCGGGCATGCACATCCCTAGTATATATCTCCATCAAAAATGGCGAAAATGTATAAAGGGCCATTGGGAAGGTGCTGGAAGTGTGAAGAACAGGAAGGAACTTTTTATCATTTATGGTGGACATGTAAAAAAGCAAAATCCTTTTGGATACAAATTCATAAGGTAATGCAAAATGTACTGAAGATTAAAATACAATTGCATCCAGAGTATTTTTTGTTGGGGATAATAGATGAACAGTTGAGTCAAAGGTATGGAACTTTGTTCTTATACATGATAACAGCAGCAAGGTTAATATATGCCCAGAACTAGAAGACTGAGAAAGTACCAACAGAGGAGGAATGGTTATTGAAGATAACAGAGCTGGCAGAAATGGCAAAACTCACTGTGATAATAAAAGATAAAACAACAGTGGGATTTACTGAGGAATGGAAACCTGATAGATTTTTTAAAAGAGAGAGAAGGGAAAGACATATTTGCATGTGGATTCAGCGATTAAATTGGGAGAAAAACAATTTATAAAGATAGGGAAGCTGAGTAATTCACTATTTTGTTTCATTTTTTATTAGTCTTATTGTGATAAAGCGTTAAGAAAACACAGATATTTTTGTATGTTTGAGGAATTCGGAAGTCCATTTTAATGTTGTATATTATATGTTTTATGTTGTATTGCTGTATTGTATGTGTTTTATCTCTGTTTGGAAATAATAAAAAAAATTGATCAGAAGTACTTGCTCTGATGATCGCAAAGATCAGGTAGGAACATAAAGGGCCTGCCCATCCCCTGAGGTCTTCAGGGGATGCCCTTCTCTCAGTCCCACCACCATCACAGGCACACCCAGTGGAAATGCAGGAGAGGGCCTTCTCGGTGGCTGCCCCAGGGCTCTGGAACTCCCTTCCCAGGGAAGCTAGACTGGCTCCCTCCTTGGTGTGCTTTCGGAGGCAGGCTAAAACTTTTCTGTTTCTGCAGGCCTTTGGGGAGTACTTTGGACCTCTGTCTGTGGCTCAATTCAGACGACACGTTAATCAACTGAGAGGACTTAACACACTGACGGTGTGTTAAAAAGGTGGTCCCAATTCAGACAACACGCTGCAGCAGGGGATGCAAAGTTAAGATAACCACCCTGGTGGTTAAAAACATACTCAGTTCTGACTGACAGCCCGGCCACCATTTTCCCCGCTTACCGAACTCCAGCAGTCCTCCAGCAGGTATCCCAGAACACACTGCAGCTGAAAACCATGGGAGCCGCCATCTTGGATGATGCAGGACACGCCTCCCTAACCCCATTGGCTGCCGCAGTCACTGGGCGGATCTCAGCAGCTTCGGGCAAAGAGTCTGCCAGGAGCAACGGCAGCACCAATACAACACCCGCACTCCGCGCCCAACAGAGCGATCCCAACGTTGGCACCCATGCCCCAGGGGGCCTCCCACCACCCTCCCCACACGGGGGACCTGGCAGTCGCCAGGAAGACCCATGGCCCCCAGCCCCCAACCCCCCCACCTCCCTCCTAGAGCATTGTCCGCACATACAGGAAAGAAGGCAAGAGCGGGGTGGTTTGGAAAACTTTATTCAGCAGGGAAAGCAGACATGGGCAGTAAGGTACATGGGCACCAGTATGCCAGGTCTGAGCCCACAGAAAGGATAGGCGCCTCTGGGAAGGGAGGAGGAGGAGGCTGGAAGGCACAGTGGTGACGAGTGGACGGCCGAGGCCACACCCTCAGGGAGCCATGCACGGAACGTGCCAAGGGGATGTGGTGGAGAGGGGCGGCTTGCCAGGGAGAGATGCCAGTCCACAGATGGGAGTACACAGGCGATGCTCACACGGGGTCAGGGTAGCGCAGCCAGATCCAGGCACTGATGCTCTGACGCACCCGGGATGCCTCTGCACGGGCGCAACGCTCCCCAATGGGATTCTCCGGCCCCGGCAAAGGCTCGATGTCACGCCCATCCACAGTGATGGCGTTGGCGTCCTCGCCCTCCCGAGGGAGGTCGGGTTGCTCAGCCAGTAACATGTCCCCACGGGACTCGCAGATGTTGTGCAGGATGCAGCAGCACACCATCACGTCCGGAATGATGTCGGCCTGCAAGTCCAACAAGCTGAACAGGGAGCGCCAGCGCTCCTTCAGACGCCCAAAGGCACGCTCCACGGGTAGGCGGCCACAGCAATGGTAGTAGTTGTATTTACGTTGCACGTTGGTGCGCGGGTAGCGGTACGGGGCCATCAGCCACAGCTGCAGGGCAAACGCCTGGTCGGCTAGGAGGAGCGGACCCACCTCACAGCCACACACAGAAGCGGGACCAGACTTCAGGAAGTGCCTCGATGTCAGCTTGGCAGCCAGGGGAGGGTTCCAGAAGACAGCTGTGTCGTGGCTCCTCCCAGACACGCCCGCATACACATCCAGGAAGCACCCCTTGGCATCCACCACCGCCTGGAGAACCATGCTGTAGAAATGCTTGCGGTTGAAGTACTCCTCGCCACGGGAGGGTGGGGCCAGGATGCGCACGTGGGTCGAGTCCATCGCCCCCACTGCCCGTGGGAAGCCCAGGGCATGGAACCCACACATGTTCTCCTTCTCGTCCCCCACCCTGATGACGTCGGCCAGGTACAACTCGTTCAGCACACTCACCGTCTCACGGAAGATCTCGCACGTGGTAGACACGCCCCCCCCGAAGATGGTCGACAGGGGCAAGTAGCCCACGTTGAACGCCAGCTTGTACAGTGTGAGGCCAAGCCGACGGGAGACTGGAATACATCTGCGCATATTTGTACACTCCTGCTGTAGGACAGGGGCCACCAACACCTCGAACGTCGCGCGAGACATGCTGAAGCTCCCACGGAAGCGCTCATCGTCCCAGCCTCCAAGTCCTGCATCTCATGCCACACGGCGTCCATCTGGGGGAGCACCCAGCGGCGCACGCTCTTGCACTCAGCAAGAAGCTCGGCTGATGTCGAGAGGGGAGGGGCGTGGTGCAGGGCTCCCTCGGCCGCGCCTTTGGCCAACGTCCCCACCAGCAATGTGGAGGCTGCACGGGGCAGGACGGTGGCCTGGAGACAAGGCACAGCCTCCGTCGCCCCGAGCGGCCAGCGGAAGGTCTCCGCCCCGAACACTGGCTTCGCGGGCATGGCCCCACCTCGGTGTAGGCGGGCACGGAGTAGGTCCTCCTCGTCGGCATCGCCGTGGTTTTGCGTGGCCACCTGGATCGCTCCCTGCAATCAGGCCATCGTGAGCTCCCTCCGGGACATTCTCACAAATGCCGGGCGGGCCGGAGACGGGGCAGGCAGGACAGGAGGAGCGGTGGGCGAGGCGGAGCATGGGACCGTCCACATCGTTAGCATGGGAATGGGAGGGCAGGAGGATTTGTTTAGGCTAAAGCGCACCTGCAAGGCTGAGGGGAATGACAGGAAGCGGCCGGAGTGGGGCGCTTGATGGGGAATCGGCAGAGCGGGCCATTACTACGCTGCGACTAGGGGGGATGGACGTACGCCTCCAAGCTGCCAAAAAACCCTACGGCTGGCCGTGGTTCGGACGGCGATGGCGCCGGACGCTTCGTTCCAGACTTCGCATGCGACATATTATTTCTCCCAGGGCCACCTCCAGAGCGTGGAGACAGCGTGCCTTTTGGGCCCTGGATGGCATGGCGGAGGGAGCGCAGTTTCCCTGGGAGGCGAGAACAGAAGGGGGGAGAGGAGGGGGAGAGCCATCAGTGATACGGAGGCCACACTAACACCAATGCATACTACCCAACAGCCCAGTTACCAACCTCCGTGCCAAAGGGCCCTTTGTCGTCGGACAATGCGCCCTGCTTGGTGGCCGTCGGACCTGTAGGGCGTTGCCATCACACCTGGTTCTGGCTGCAATGAGGGGAGATAGGGCCGGGACGAAAGGCATCCAGCGTGTGCAACATTGTTGCATTGGGATGCTGATGGACATAGCCTTGAGCGTCTAGACTGGGCTGAGGGAGGAGGCGGCCAGAGGGTCGCGTATCTAACGGGGTCCTATTGCATATAAGGGTGCGGGAGAGTATACAACTGCACGTCCCTATGGTTCTATGGGGGTTGGGTCTAGGGGCTCGTAGGATGACCTCACCTTAGGCCATGTCGTCCTGAGTGGCCCTTTCCACCCCCTCCTCCTCCTCCTCCTCCCCCTCCTCTTCCTCCTCCCCCTCCTCTGGCTCCTCACCCCCCTCCTCCTCTCCCTCTTCGTCGGTGTCTGGTGGGATGGTGCAGCCCCTCCTTGGGTGGCCGCCTATGCTCCGGTGTATGTGCCCTCTGGCCGCCTCCCCTGCCTTCCCTGAGGCACCTGCTGCTGCCACCGCCGACCGTGGGACCCGATACGGTGTGGCCATTGGTGGGGGCATGTACTGCTGTTCCGGGGTGGTGCCATGTATCTGTACGGCTCCATGTAGGGCGCAGGCTGCGGTGGCCCATGGTAGGCCCCATGGAAGGATTGGGCGAGCTCCCTGAGCACCTCGGTTTGGCGGTTGATGGCTGCTGTGCGCTCCCGCATGCCTCGGTCGATGATGGCATCAGTGGCGGCCATGGCCTCGGTCACGCCGGTGACATGGCGCTCCAGACTTATACGCACATCCCTCCCCGCCTCCCGTGTGGCTTGGGCGCACTCCTCCACAGCTTGTGCGGCTGTGCGCGTGGCCCACACGGTGAGGACGCACTCCTTGGTGCGCCTGGCCTCCTCCTCGGCCGCCATGCGTGTGAACAGGTCATGGATGCGCTCCCCAGTTGTCTCCGTGACAGAGACCAACTCCCTTGCCACCTGCAGCCGGTCTGCCCTGCGCCTGTTGCGCATACGCACACACCTCTGCGCGTTGGTCAGGGAACGGGCTTCTTCGGCCTCGACCTCACCGTGCTCACCTACGTGTGGTGGCGGCAGCTCCTCCTCTAGGGGGGCCCCTCCCTCCATTGGCTCATCCTCCGGCTGTGGGGACTCCTCGATCTCCCGCTCCAGCACGGCCTCCCCGGCCTCGAGCTCCACTTCCAACGGCGCCTCCGCCTCCATCGCCTCCATCTCCACGTACGTTTTGTCAGAGGCCTGCGTATCAATATGCAGCATCTCTTCCTGGGACGGTGACAGTTCAGGCTCAAGCACGTCGCCCACCTGTTGTTCCACGAGCAGCTCCATTTCGTCCTGTTCCTCCTAGGAGACAGGCCCCATCTCCGTCACAACATCCAGGATCCCGTGCGGTATGCCCTGCACCATAGTTGTGTGTTTCGAGGACCCTAGCCATGTGCGTGGCGCTGGAACTGGCCGTGTCACTTGCCCTATGGTGGCAGCCATGATCCCCTTCGCGAGAGTGTCCCACGTACGGGACGGCCCTGGCTCATCCTCTCCCTGCTGGGTCTCTGGCTCCAGGGGGGCAGGTGTGGGGTCCTCAACCTGCATGTCCGCACAGATGAGGTGTAGGAAGGCTGTGGGGCTGCTGCTGGAGGAGGCTGGCATGGGGGTGATGCTCCTTGAGGTGGTGGCTGTCCTGGGCGGCACGGGTGGCGGCCTCGCAAGCACTGATGGACTTTGGGATGCTGCGGGCCAGCTCATCGGCCTCGCCTTGGCCAGCCATGCCTCAGCTGATGCCCTCGCAGCTTTCTTAGCAGGAGGAGCGGAAGCTGCCCTCACAACTTTCTTGGCAGGGGGTGCGGATGATGGTTTCAGGGCTGCCTTGGCAGGAGGAGCAGATGCTGCCCTCGCAACTTTCTTGGCAGGGAGTGCGGATGATGGTTTCAGGGCTGCCTTGGCAGGAGGAGCGGATGCTGCCCTCGCAACTTTCTTGGCAGGGAGTGCAGATGATGGTTTCAGGGCTGCCTTGGCAGGAGGAGCGGATGATGCCGTCGCAACTTTCTTGGTAGGAGGAGCGGGGGATGCTTTCGGGGGGGCCTTGGCGGGGGGTGCTGGCCGTGGGTCGACCGGCCTTGCCGGGGGCTCCTGTTTCTGTGCGGTGGGGCCCTCTTCCCATTGCGTCCCTTGGTCCAGCCGTGCTCGTTGACGCGTGCGCGGAGGCTCGTTGGTGGCGACCCTGCTGCCCGCCGTGTGCCCCGGGACGACGTCGTGACGCTCCAACAGCAGGCGTGACAGTTCATCATAGAAGGGCATGGTGCATGGCTGGGCGCCTGTTCTTTTATTGTGAGTGACGACCTCCTCGAACTTCCTCTTGAGTCCATGGAGTTTGTCCTTGCATTGCTTTCCATTGCGGTCGTATCCCCATTCCTGCATTTTCTCGGCTAGCCATGGGTAGAGCTTATCGTGCCTGGCAGTGGCCATGATCCTCCTGGCTTCCAGGCTCCCCCAGAGCTCTATGAAGTGGCCGATCTCCTCCTCGGACCAGCGCAGCGCTCTGCGTCTTTCCTAGGGGTCCTGGCTGCTCCCCTCTTCAGGGGATTGTGAGCCAGTGTCCTCGGCCGGATCATCCCTTGCCCCCTCTCCCTCTGGCTCCATGTTGCCAATGGGTGTGAGGGTGGTGGGTGCCTTGGGCTGCCTTTCCCTGTCCCGTGTGGATGTGTGTCGGTGGGTGTTGGTGGGCTCTAGTGGTTGCTGTGAATGTGCCCTGTGCGTAGGCGTTGTTGTCTGTGGTGGCCGGGGATTCTTCGTGTCCTTGGGATTGTTATGCATGCCTTCCTTCGTTTTCCACAACATGCGCAGGTGGCTGGCTGTCGCCCACGGGCACCAATTGCCTAGGCATTTCTAGCGCCTTGGAGATAGGCTTCGCCTACGCTTGCTGTCCAGCCGTGTTGGGCGAATGGGGGGGGGAGCTATCTGGACGCAGCTTCCTCTGCCCTCGACCATCTGGGTGATGTGAGGGTGGGGATGGCGTTGCGGTGGGGGTAACCTCTGGATGGGGTGTCATCCTCCCTGTTGGTGTGGGGGTGCTGCCCCTTGTTCCTGGGTGCCTGGGGTTGTTGCTTGCTCCATCTCCCCCTCCCCCCCTTGCCCATGGCTCCGTTCTGGTGCGCTTCCCTGCCCGTTTGGGTAGCTGACTGGGCACCCTGCGTGAGTGCTTGCAGGTGCCGGCTCCTTTTTGAGCTCCGTGCCGGCTGCCTGGTGGGGGAGGTGGGCATCCTGGTTGCTATGGCGGCGAAACCAGCGCTCCATTTCATCCGCGCCTGCACTCCCGGCCACTTTCTGCTGCTTTTGCCGCTCTTCTATGGTCTTTTCCGTTAACGTACTCACCTCGGTTGTGTAACCCACGCACCTCAAGTGGCTGAATTCAGACAACACGTTAGTCAATTGACTAACTTTTAAACAACTCGCAAGTGAGTTGTTTAACTCCGTTGTTTAAAACTACAACTTAAACAACTGTGGGTTGGTTAAGCGTTGTGTGGCTGAATTCGGACGACACGTTAGGTTAACCCACTGATGGTTGTTTAACTTAACAACCGTTCGTTAATGTGTCATCCGAATTGAGCCAATGTGTTGTTTATAGCTTGGATTTTTTTTAAAAAAATTGAATTTAAAATGTTTTAAAATGTTTAAAATATTTTAATATTGTACTAGGCTTAGTTATATTTTAATTGTCGCATATCTCAATCTGATTTTAACTGTACATGTTTTAATTTGTACGCCGCCTTGAGTCCCAGTATGGGGGGAAAGGCAGGAAATCATCATCATCATCATCATCATCATCATCATCATCATCATCTTCTGGTCTCAAGTTATTTGGGGTTTTATACGTTAGCAATATTGCTTTAAACCTGGGCCAATCATTGCACTTTTCATGTGTACAGTGCAATAAATTTACATGTATTTGTTTGTGTTAGACATTATCAGTGAGCATGGACACATATGGAATGGTGGCAGTTTTATGTCTTGAGGGGTTGAGCCACAATGAAATTAGACAGCTGAAACCTTTGGTGGTACTCTAACAGGAAATTAGTGAGGAAGTGGAGGTATCTCGGAGCAGAATTCAAAGACTTATCCGTTTACAACAATGTAGCTTGCATAAGTCAGTAGTATAAGAAATGTACATCAGGAGAAAAGATGGTATCAGACCTAGAATCCACAGAAAAGTGAATGTAGGAGAAATGTACCGACTGCAAATGTTGTAAAGGATGATGATTAGGAAAGGACAAAGAGATATAAGAAAAAGGAAAGTGAAATATGAAATATCTATTACAATCCACATGGCTAGAAGCAGACACAATAAGAGTGATGAATTGGCTAAGACAGCTAGCGCATTAGCCTGGTTTCTGAGTAATGGTTAAACCCAGGAGATGATGGGAGAACTGAAAATATCAAGGTGTAGCGTTTACAGATATGATAGTTGAGATAAAGTAGAAGGCTACAGTGATGTTAATGGCAAGAAGTGATATTTAACTTCATCGAGGTCTTTCTTCCAGAAATGATATCAGAGGTTTTGGTCGATCCAGCATTTTCTCTTTGATTGAAATTGCAGTGAGAAGAAAGATTAGCAATAAGTTGCCTTTTGTTTTACTGCTTCTGTAGGACTGTATGTTATATTTAACCCCAGTCACCCTCTCTCTTGAATCAAAGTATCAGAAAGTTAAAGCAACATTGGCTTTTAGGGTTTATCATACAAGTTATGTGTTCAAAGTATAGTGTTACATTTCAACCTTTGAATGCAGGGTTAGTTTTAACCAACACACACACACACACACCCCACCATCCAGATTGGACTGGATTTTTTCATATTTGTGAAAACCATGCTGAACCTGACCATCTAAACTCTATATGTTGGAAGAGTGAAAGGGCAAAGCCACTGCTGAGGCACTGGGGAGGGTTTCTAATGAAAAGGGAAGGAAGAGGGTTTCCCCCCTGAGAAATCCCCCAAACTTCCCCATTTCTGTCTTCAAAACCTGAACTGGCAGTCAGAATCTCTTTAGTAACTTGATTACCCCAGCCAGGATGTGAAGAAAGCCTGTGGTTTGTGTTGTTGAATCAGGCTTTTGTGCCAGGTAGCAGCTGACAGGCAGCCATCTATTCTTGCTGAGGGAAAAAGTAGTGAATAGAGCGCAATGTTAAATCACTGGAGCCAAGGATATTTACCCACCCAGCCACCTATAAAAGGACAGAAAAGACTCCAAACAGTGCCAGTTCCAGTTTTTTTGAGGGACTTTGGGAAAGATACCATCAGTGGGCTGCCTCTCTCAGTGCCCTTGTCACCAGCTCCTCATAGTCTATATCATTGCTATCACTTGCTGTCCTGACAGTCAGAGAGCCTTTGAGCAAGCAGGCTGTGGTATCTACTGCTCCTCCTTCTCCCTATCACCATTGCCCGGGCCAGGGGAAGAGGTGGGTGGACAAGCAGGCTGCAAAAGTGAAAAGAAGGCGCAACACCAGGGGGTTCTTGTCAGTGGGCCCTCAGCACGTCTCCTTTTTGGAGAGATGGACAACCAAATGATAGCATGCTTTCTGCATGTTGACGTGCAGGTTTATGGAGGCTCTGTGTGATGTCCGCCCCTCCTTTTACCCAGGCTTTCCCCTGTTATCCCTTCATGCCTAGGATAATAAGCCTAAGGAGTGTGATGCCACTGCCAAATCAGCTGTACACACTGACTTAGCTAATTTTTGACCCAGCAACAATTAATATCAATTGTGTCAAATTTATCACTGTTATTTCTAATTTGGGGAAGTGATCATTGGCTATAATGTGCTGGTGTATGAGGTAGCATAAACGAAGACCAAGGCCGTTTCTACACTGGCCTTTTCTTGTGGGTTTGCTCCTGGGTGGTCCCTGTGTGTCCAAATGATGCACAGGGACTCCTGGGGGCAGGGGGGACTGGAACGGGTTTTCCCAGGTATAAAAAATCCCAAGACCGCAGGAAGTGGCGGTGGTTGTTCCACCTGGTGGCTGTTTACTTGCAAATACTCAGACACCAGAAACCAGCACAGAACCATGCTACATGGCTCCATGCCCACCAGGGGAGAGGGTGGCAGCAATTTCACCAACCCTAGGATGGCAGGGAGGGGATTAGGGGCCACTTTTGGTTCTTTTTTTTTAAAAAAAAACTAACCTGTCGTGCTGGAGTGCAATTGCGCTCCCTCCTCCGTTCTTTAAAAAACAAAATGGCCGTGACGTCCGCTTCCTTCTGGGACATCATGCGCGATTGCACAAAAGTGACGATCCTGGAAGCTGGCAACTCTGGGATCGCCCCCCCTCCCTCTACACCCATAGGTGTAGAAAGGGCAAGCGGACACATTGATTTAACTCAGAGACATAAAATAAAAGTACATTATTTACAAGATGTTGTTTCAATGTTATAGATGTTATTATTAATTACGTAGATGTTGTGAATTAGCCTAAACCTGCCTCACTACCTCTCTAGATCCTCCCTCCCTCCCTCCCTCCGCTGAACTCCAAACCCTCTCTCCCCTCAAAACTATCTGTTGAAACAGAAAAACCCTCCTATGCCATCACTTACTTCCCCCTCCCCACAGGTAGAACTAAAACAGCCAATCATATGCAAGCCCCATCCTGCCCACAGTTAATCCTTTCTTACCTGTATACACATTTCCAGCAAACTAAATACAGTCATATTAATATAATAAAACATATTAACGTAATAAGCAGGTGATTTTGTCATGCTCTGCTTTTCGTTTTGGCTTTGCATACCAAAATATGTGAACTCCATGTGAGTGTAAGCATGGATAGCCTTGGGACTATGTTAACATGGGGAATCCCCATGGTCTCTGACCCATCACTTATGCCAGATGGCATTTTATTTATTTATTTAAATTAAGGGCACAATCCTATGAATATTTAGACAGAAGAAAGGCCTATAACTCCCAGGAAAAAGGCCTACAACTTCCAGCATGCTCCAGTCAGCCTAAAATGGATGTAAAGTCATTTCATCAATATACAAAATTATTCCCCAAACCAAATTAAAACAACAAAAAAGAAAATATCAACAATAATTTGCAATGCAAGTAATCAATGGTGCTTTGAAAAAATGAAACAAAACCCAACAACTATTGACAAACTGTGTCTAAGCATTTCAACACCTGGTAGTAAGATCAAGTCCTAAGGAATAGGAAAAGACAAGACATCTGTACACTTGGGATTAACTTGAAGTCTGCTGTATGACACATTTTCTTTCCATGCCTGTTGATTTTCTAGCTTAATATAATCCTGACTGCTTACCAAGTCGAATAAAAAAGGCCTGTCTTCTCCACTTCAAGCTGTAGACTTATTATTCCACCACTGGGACATATGGCTCTTGCAGCCCTATTACAGGAAACAAAATTGTTTCATCTTTAGGAGCCTGAGCATTTCACAGCTAGCAATAGGGGGGCTGTATTTGCAATCTGAATCTAATTTCAAACTTCATCTCACCAAAAATGAAAATTAATGTAAGAGACTCCCCATATCACAACTGCTTCCTTTCTGAAATGTGTTTCCTTCTGAGTTCGCCCCCGTAATTTAATTTTTAAACAAATAAAGAATTGAAATTGATGGATGTTTTAAAATTCATTGTGCAATTTTGTTGTGTATGACATTTTAGCAAATTACATTTGGTTTAAGATAAAAGTCGTCGGTGCATTAAGCAAAACAAGCCTGTTAGGTTAGTGGTGGAATTGGACATGCCTAAAATCATTTTCATTTGGAAAATAATGTTTAATAGAACATCTTCGTCAGAATGTATATGAGCATGGGCATTAGAAAATGTAATAAAAAACCCTCCAGGCTGGATCCTATGTATGAGGGAAGTTACTTATATTGCTACTCATTATTGAAACACCTGAAAGTGTTTAACGTATTCTTCTCATCAGACCTCAAGCACAGTCACTAGTGGTACAAATAGGAAGTTACTGCCAGCTCCTTTCCAAACGTGTTTCCCTTCTCTTGCATCTCCTCTTCTCTTGCATCTCATCTTGGTCCCTGCTAGATAGTGCCTTCACCTGTTGGCCTAAGCCGGCAGAAGCACTTATCAGAGGGGGACATTCGATTCATTCAACTGGTGGTGAGCTGAGACTATTTCCTTGTCAAATAATGTTTCGGGTGTGATATATAAAGAGCCTAATGTGCATTAAAAGGGTACCACAGCTGGCTTGGCAAGAAAGGCTACTATCCTTTCTGCCAAGGATGTTTTAGGTAGGGATCTCCTTTGGGTTGGACCAGATGTACACTATGTGAACAAGCCTTGTGCTCAGATGCTCCCTCCTCCCCTTGCATGCCAATACCCTCCATCATTTCTGATGTATCAGAAAACTATAGTTTCTAGTTATATCTGGACCAGGCACCTGCAAGCCATAGTTGCCAAGCAAATCAGCATTGCAAACTATGACTCAACCTGAGTTTGCAATCCCAGTTTGTGAACAAATTATGATTTGTGCAAACCATTGTTTGCCTCCTTCAGTTGTAAATTGGAATGGGAAGGAGGAAATTAGAGCATGTGCTGGGAGAAGGGAGGTATAAGAGGAATCACGTGAGCTTCCAGGACTCATTAATGTATCACCAAATCGTAGATTTGGCTTTGTGTCTGAATGGATCCAATGAGAGCTCAGCCCAGATGAGCTGCATGCAATAGTAACTTTGTTGTAACTCTGGATGTGTAAAGCTAAATGCCTGTTAGGTAAGGTGGAGGGTTACCAGGGAGGTTCATTTGAAACCTTTCATGTGTTGAGAGAATGTGAGAGTGGTTTACAGTGCATAGCCAGACCCCCATAGCTGACATTTGTTGCATAGCCCTGACTCCCTGCTGATGTATGTACTTTCCACACACCCTGCTTGCCATGTAATCGGCTGCCATTTGAAGGAGCCCTATGCACTCCTCTACATCTGGGCAATGAGTATCATCCCTCATGTAAAAGAGCTCCAGGTTATGTGTCTGTATGTGCATAGGGCCCCTTCGCAGCTATTGTACGTATGAGTGGTAAGAACACATGACCCATGGTGGGTGGGTTGGAGCTATCCAGTATGATCCATGCACATTGTTGGGTGGGTTGGGGCTCTGCACATTTTTGATGTAGAAAATTTACTACTGAAATAAGTAAAGAGATGCCTTATACACATCAGTATTGTTACATCTATTAGTACCCAAACATAGTTCCTCTACAGTTATGAATACAGGTCTTGCATGTGCGTATAAATACGCGCAACTTTCTGAATGTCCAAGGGCATTAAGATGATAGGAATACAATTTCTTTGGTTCAAATTGATGCAGTTGCACCAATTCTAACCTGTTGAGAACTGTACACAACATTATCGATAAGAAGAGAAGCAACGAGAATATGAACCAGTATGAAGTAATGGACAAGCGTAATCAATTTGAACTAGGAGACCTGGACTGAAATGGCTGCATCACCTTGGGCAAAATTGCTATTTCACAGGGTTATTCAGAGGATAAACTGGTGGTTGTCTAGATGCTCTGGAAGCCCCAAGGTGGCTCTGCAGTGGTGCTGCATCAGTTATATGATGCAGCCACCTTGGGGCTTTCCAGAGAAGCTCCGCATTTTAAAAGTTGGGGACTTAACCCAACTTTCCAGAATGGAGCAAGGTGAACACAGCCCTTCGGCCATCTAACAGCATTCCACCCTTGATGTGGAAGTATGGCTGGGCAGACGGCAACACCTGATTCATCACCATCCACCTGGGCAGAGGGCAAGGGGCAGGCTCGGCCGCTGGAAGCCCAGTAACCCACCACCACATAAGCAGCCCTTGGGATAATGCAACATCTGAAAAGTACATGCAACAATAGAGATTTTCCATCTCAAGCTTCCATAATGTTAATTCTAACTTTCAGATGACCTTTGGAGACTGAGTGTAAGCAAAGCAGATGTGATGTGTTGGTTAAACCTTTGTTTATTCACAAGAATCACATAGACAATTGTTCTGTAGATTAGTCTCATGTATTTTAATGAACCATCTTTTTTTCTAAGCAGGCACTATTTTGTTCATCAGCAAGAGAAAAGAATAAAAACAACAAAGACTCTCCCTTTGAGTTTAGGCACATATCTTAGTGCACAAATGAACACTCATTGGCAATTGAGAGCTCTCTTGATGACTCTTGACATCAGCTTCACTGTCCCTGTATCCTTTCATCATATAAAATTATAATACAAATCTTCCAGCAATAACTTTCAAACTTTCTTACAATGCAATTTAAAAACACCAACAGACAAAAACAAAACAAAACCTCAAATCATTTCCTTGAACTATCAAGTCTCCTTAACAATAAAACGCAGCTTACACAGGCTAAATCAAAGATTTCTGTATGATAAAGGTCACATTGAGACCACTGCTATGTGTTATTTCTTGCCCCTGGGGGGCAGCAGACTATTACTGTTAAGGAAAACACTGTGACGATGATGATGATATAGGGCGGGAGGATGACAACACACACAACACCTTTAAAAAACGCATCTGTTATTCATAGGGGCAGCTTGCTCAGAATCTGCCCGCTGTTTGCTCAGTGTTCCTGTAAATAATCAGGAAATTCACCAGGGGATAGCAAAAATGCCTCTCCAAAATGCATACTGATGATACTGGTAGGAATGGCCTAGGATGCAGCCTATCCTTTGCAGAAGACATGTGTAAATGCCTTAACTGTTGTAGGACAATCATCTATAGATTTATTATTTCTTATATGTAAGTAAGGAAGTAAGGCCCTTTCTACACCAGACTTACCTGCTTCTGGGATCGTCCTCTTCTTTCTTCATAGAGGAAGCGGAAGTTCCGCTTCCTCCCGGGTGCAACACGCTCGTCATGCCTGCCATTTTGGATTCCCTGGGCCCCGGAGCTTCTCGCACAAACGCTCGTGCGCTATGGTAAGTTCTTTAAGCACAACAGCAGCCGGTATGGGCGCCCACATCTTCCGCTGTCTCAGGAAGTTCTCGGGACCACAGAAAAATTGAGATTTCCCAGGGATCCCATATCCCTGGGAAATCCCATGCCCATCCCCCCCACCCCCTGGGAGTTCCTGTGCATCATGTGAATGCATAGGGACCAGCTGGGGGCGATTCCAGACAAAAAGCCTGGTGTAGAAATAGCTTAAGTGTGACTTTGCACAGAGACCCAGCCTACAGCTAAATGATCAGGTTCACATGTGTGTTGGTTGCATGCCATCTAATTAGCATAAAACCCCTTATTGGGCACAGGCTGTTATGACGTCCAAACTGGGCAAGGGTGGGTAGTTGGGGTGGTTTACAAACAACTCTGAAAAACATGGCTTGTTCTAGGGTTTCAGGATGGTTTGTAAACCACCCTAGCCACCCACCCTCACCAGGCTGGGATGTCATGATAACCTGGGGAGGGTAGTCATGCTAATTAGGTGGGTCATGACTGGTATGTGAAGGGAAGGAAAATAAGCCATTGTGGCTTATTTTCCCTCCGTGATCGTGCAAATCTTCCACTTTCGTTCTGCAAATAAAGCAAGTGTAATGCAGAGGATAGAGAATACTGGAACTACATAATCAGCAGCCTCAAGTGATGCAGCTGTGGCTGGACTGTAGCACTTCACATCATGGGGGTGGTTGTCAAATGTTTGCATGCGTCCTCATGTAAACTTCATACACATAGGAAATGACTGTGTTAGGGTGACATTTCAAGCCTCACGTTCTACCTCGCATGGCGGTTTGTGAGGTAAAAAAACAACCTTTCTAAAGGAGCATTCAGATAGACAGTTCCCCTATAATGAAATGGTACAGTCCAACAACAGGCAGCTGTGTCTGTTGATTGATCTGTTAGTTGTTGGATCCAAAATGCCTTTGTGCAAGACTTGTCTCTCTGGCATACATTTTCGCTGTGGCCTTTGGTAAAATGGAAATGATGAGCTTCATCACAAAGGTTGACTCTGGAAATTAAAAGCAGCAGCAAAGTGTTTGTAAGGGACCCAAGTGCAACATTGTTTCATTGCTACAGTGGGTACAACCCATGCTGGAATATGCCTGGACTCACCCACAATGGAAAGGGAAATTTAGCTTGCACTTTGCTTTAATCTTATAATTCATGTCATTTTTCTCATTACAGTGCAATCAGCCAGATTTATCTAAAGCAGCAACATAGTACTGGTCACCTTGGCCATTTTCTTGCATCAATTATTCGTAGAATCATAGAATTGGAAGGGACCTCGGAGGTCATTGAGTCCTACCTCCTACTCAATGCAGGATGCAACTCCAGCATCCCTGTCAGATGGCTTCCAGCTTCTGCTTAAATGCTCCCAGTGGAGAACTCACTACTTCTCGAGACATTTCACGACATAATTTCTTTTTTTAAAAAAAATGTCAATCAAGAGTAGGGAGTGTTAAGTGTAAAAATTTCTAAGGCCAAAGACCCTAAAGAGGCGGCATAGAAATGCAATAGATGATGATGATGATGATGATGATGATGATGATGATAGGACTTTTGTTAAAACAGAAACTCCTACAGAACAGGTCTATGTTATGTCAGAAATCCTATATACTAGAATCTAGATCAGAGGTGGGCAACTTGTGGCCCTCCAGATTTTTTTGCCTACAACTCCCATGACCCCTCTCTATTGCCTATGCTGGGTAGGCCTGATGGAAGTTGTAGGCCAACACATCTGCAGGTCCACAAGTTGCCCAGCTGATAACTGGATGAAATGCCAACAACATTTTGTCTGTATTCTACCAATAGGTGTGTTTCTAATAATTAAGTGTACCCAATTTGCAAGGAGACTGCAGGTGCATGAACTGATGGGTTTATCTCCTTTGCCAAGCCTTTATCAGTCTTGATAGGTGAGGAAGAAAGAGTTGTCTTTTGTACCCTGGTGCTGCAGGGTATACAGATAGAGGCAACAATCTTGCTTTAGGTGTATGACCAAACACGTCAGATATGGAAAATACTGAGTGACCCTAAACAATATTTTCAGATCAGGATCCACTAACCATTTAGGGTTTCAAAGAGTCTGATGTTGTTCAATAGGTGAGCTAAACCAAGGTGTGCACGAAAGAGTAATGTGGACATGGTTATATTCTGTGGTTATTGTTTTTAAATTGTATTTTAATGCATTTGTTTTATATTCTTTTGACCAAGTTTTGTTTGTGATTGAAAGCCACCTGGTGTGTCATTTTTCTTGTTAGAAAGGCAAGGTGCAAATCAAATCAATCAATCAATCAATCAATCAATCAAACAATCAATCAATAATATGGTGTGTATACCTTGGGCTGTATTCCCTCATATAATGTCTCTGATCTACTCAGTCCACATGGTGATGGAGGTTGCCCATGGCCATTCCTGGAAGGGCACCAGGTGAAAAGAACTGCCCCTCCCCCATTTCTGTTTTCCAGTGGGTAAACAAGTGGGAACAGATATGCATTAAGAAACAACAATCCAACACTTACTCTGGTATCTGTGGGAAGATTTGTTACCTGTCCCCGACATCACAAAATTCTAGCTTAGGGAATGCTTATCAGTAGGACTGTCAACCAATACAGAAATATTAGTGGATTCATCATCTTCCTTTTAATTCATTAATTGTTGGAATAGATAAAGTGCCCCAAATCTATGAAATTTAAATACATTTGCCTCTTACCAATTTAGGTTCCTGCTTGAGATACTTAAGGAATGGTAGGATAATGCAGTTTCCATTAATTGTTAGAAGACCATCTTTCTTGTTTCCTTGTTCATTTCCTTTTTTTATACAGTGTGACTGAAGGGCTGGGGAAGAGGGGCCGTCTCACCCACTAACCACCAAGGAAAGTGGCACAGGAGTCAAGTTAGGGTGCAAAACATTTCCCTTTTTATTTAGGGATTTAGATTCCCCACCCCACCACCTGTAATCATCACCTGGGTTATAGGATTTCTATCTTCTCAGCCTATCTAGCACTCTTTCCACCCCTTTCTTTAAGTACATCAGAGATTTTAAAAACCTTTTTATTGCAGTTAACAATAAGCAGTCATGCCAATTCATTATATTATGCAATATACCGAAAACAACAATATTCTTCCAATAACTTAAATGATTAACCTACCAATTAAAACTTGCAGGTCTATGTATTGCCAGGAGTCCTGTTTGTCCTGCCAAAGGCATCCTCACTTGTAAATGACTTACAAGATGTCCGTGCAGTTTCTTCACACAGAGCCTTCCTCACAGGACTCTGGGAGCAGAAACAATTGGGTGGTCTGAATGGTTCCTTCCATTCTGTAGTCCAGGTAAGGGATCTTATTGTGTTGCAGACTGTGCACAAAAACAATCCTTTTGATAGGCTGTGTTCAGATGTCACTTTCAGCCATGATGGGTTAATAAGCTACTGTTATTAAGCTGTGGTGTGTGATTTGAGTGATCCCCACGCCCTCTGTCCTGCTGCAGTCCTTATGCCTGAGCAGTGGCTCTGTTTCACCCATTGACAACATTGCAGCAGCCTATTTTAACCTTCTACAATATCCTAATGAGAGATGAGAGGTTAATCCAGTGCTTCCAGCATCACCGTGACAAGGGGGGTGGCTCTTAAGCACTGGAAGTATGCAGGATAGGGACCAAGCTTCATACACAGTCTCCCAATGCACCATCAAAACCCTGCACGATTACACACAAAACCCCGGGTGCACCAAAGAGGGGGTGGCATCGATAAACCCTTGGAAGTTTGCCGGATCGGGACCAAACTTCATACACAGCCTCCCCTAGTCAGGAGGCACCCGATGCAACATCAAAACCCTGAGTGATTACACTCCAAATAGTGAAAATTCTGGGTGCACCAAAAAAAAGGGGCACAAATAAACCTTTGGAAGTTTGCGGGATCAGGACCAAACTCATACACAGGTTCCCCTAGCAAGGATGCACATGGGGCCCATTGAAAACTCTGTACATTGATAAAGCCACATGAGCAAAAGCACCTTTTCACCCAAAAGAGGATGGTGGCTATTAGGGGTGTGCACGCACCCCCCGATTTGCCTCAAGGGCTGTTTTGGAGCGCTCGAAACAGCCCTGATTCAACTCGGGGAGCTTTGGGGTAGCCTGCTTCACATTGGTGCCGAGGCCGAGGCTGAGGCCGAGGCGAGATTTCCCCCCCCCCCCCGAGGCAACTCGGCCTTGCAGGTTCTCATTGGAGCACAGCATTTCCTGGTCATGGCGAGCGATGCAGTGGCCCATGGCGATGACGGCAGCCCGCGGCAATGACAACTGTGACAGCAGATGATGGCAGATGATGGTGAATGACGGCAAGCGGCAACAGCGAGCGACAGCAGATAGTGACAATGGATGGCAGGCAATGGCGATGCAGCAGCAAGTGAGTGGGGAGAGCCGGGAGAGGTAGGTGAGTCCAATGGACTCACTGCCATATTTCCCGGGACAGCAGGAGGGAGGGGCCAGCATCACTCCGAAGTGGCCAGAGGCTCCCGAAGCTTCGGGTACTGATGTGGTTCAGCTTCAGGGGCCTCAGGCTGACCCAGAACCAGCTCGGGCCCGAGGCAAGGTGTGCCGAATCAGCCCACCTCACCTCGGTTTCGGGGATCGGCCCGAGGCGCTGCACAGCACAAGTGGCTATAACTCCATGGAAGTTTGCAGGAGTGAGACAAAACTTCATACACAGCATCTCCTGGCAAGGATGCACACAAGGCAAAATTACGATCCTGCACAGTTTCCGCCACCCAGCAAGGTGCTGTTTGACACTTGGAATGATTGTAGAGCACACTGCCAGGAGAAGGGCTAGGGTGGGGTCAGGCTACAAGTGCAATCAGTTGCTAGGCAGATCATGGAAATAGATCTGTCAGCTGGAGGAGAGCGACAGCAGCAGTTTTCGCTGCTCTTGCCAAGCACCTCTGTAGGTGACCAAAATAACCCACTGTGACTGCCACACAACACAATAACCCATGATGGGATAAAGAACACACTTTGCAGACCGTAGGTTATCGGAGTGGATTACCTTAGCCAAATAAGCCAGCAGAGGTTAAAAAAACTCCTGACAGACAACATGATAACCCATGATGGGTTAAATAGGCCAATATGGCTTTTTAAACTCATCATGGGTTATCATGACATCTGAACCCAATCACTGAGTGTGTAATCAGGAAGAGGGCCGAGGACTAATTTTGGGCAACCTATTACCACAAAGCTGTCACAAGGTGAATCATAATATAGCATTTACTACTGAGATCAAGAAATCAGATGGAGTTCTTCATTTGGGCCTGCCTTATTCCCTAAATTGACACACACACAGTTCATTTACATTAATGGGAGTTCAAGGCACACAAAGAAGCATCTAGAAATTAACATTTGTGCTGCAGTTTTGAAAGCACAATTTTGTCGCGAGTCCGAAGACAAAAGGAAGTTTATAGTAAGATACCAATTTTAGAGTACATTGATCTCAGACCTGAGTAGAAACAAACAGTGATGCAATAACAGAATGAGGTGACTCTTGTAAAACATTTGCCTTTTTTTTCTTGATGCCTACAAAGCATTCTCTCTGATGAAATAAAAGGATGTCTATTGATCTGGCAATGGCCCAGTATTTGAAAGTGAGTAATAGGTTCTAATAATGGATATTCTAATAAAACAGAGAAGAAAGCTTGCATGTGTTGGGGGTGATTGTTGACATGCAGGTAGAGAGAGGTCTTCGTGATTGCTCAGATCAATCACAGGACTGGAGAATAAACAGCGATAGAAATCTTCCCCAAGGTACAACTGGAAAACAAGATCATTCAAAAATACAAATTGCTGCTCGCTTTACATGTGACAGCATTCAGGTTGGGCAGATTGTGTGACTAATTTAGGGGAAGAAAAAAAGAATAACGCAAAAAACTTGTGCATTCTTTAACAAAAGAACAACGAGCAAAGTTTGTCATTAAAACAAAATCCTCATCTGTCCTGATGAAAAAGGCTAATGCTTACAAAAACTCATATCGCAATACATCTGTCAATCTTTAAAGTGCTGCAAGTTTCCTCATTCATTTTGCTGCAGAAACTGATGCAGCTTCCCTTCTAGAATTTGTTGATAAAGATTTGCTACTAAGGGAAAACACATTTCAAGTTATGTTACTACAAAGACAAACGTTCTTCATGCAGCTACTTATTTTAAGTCTCTTGATACTTGATGTGATTATGATCATCATCAGATGAGCGTTTTATAGCATGCTAATTACTGGCTACCCACAGATGTTCGCAGGTCCTTTTGACAATGACATCTGCCTCCCGCATGTCTCCTGTTCCTTCTACTATTTTTTCCATCAAAAAATAAGACCAGGAAAATCCAGGGTTTTTTTTACTATAATGAAACGTGATGCCATTTCCTGCTGTGTGCAGGAGAAGCAGCACGATAAAAACAGCCACTGAATGGGCCACGTGATCATTGCTTCCTTCCTCTTTCTTACCCGTGTGAATAAAGAGGAAGCTGTTCATCCCTATTGTGGGACAGAAGCAGAAGGCAAAGCAATGGTAGGGAAATGCAATCCCCCCTCCCCCGGTCTGATGAGGCTCTATATTTACATCCCACCTTTTCTCCCACCTCAAGCCAGCATTGTTGATTCTTCCCCATTTTATCCACACAACAACGCTGTGAGGTTGATTCAGTTGAGACACAGTAGTTGGCCCAAGCTCACTCAATAAGCTTCATGGCTGGGTGAGGATTCAAATGAAGGGTCTCCCCTGTCTTACACCTTTGCTGTTTCCCTGTTAATCTTGGCTATTCAGCATCTACCAAATGTTCAGTCCTGTAACTGGCCTAAAAGTTCTGGGAGAGGAGTAAAAAAAGTAGGTGGAGCAGTTCATCTGGTTTGCAGGCCTTTACAAAATTGTAAACTTTTTTAAAAAACAAACAAACATTTGTTTACAAAAAATTGGGGAGGGACAGAGAAAATTTACAGGCTGCCTCACCCTGCCCACCCCTGGCTACAGGCCTGCAATTGTTTATATTAAAAAAATAACAACACCTTTGTAGTGATCTAAAAATGGAGAAACCTGCAATTTCCTACATGGACATGAATTCCAGGTAGGAATTTGATAATGTGTGGATTCCTCTTACAGTAAACCTCCTTGAGGTAATAAGAAAATTGTGAGGGTTCTTTTATCTGTTATTATCTATTATCTATTAAGCATTGTTGCATCAATACAGAAAAGCTTATGCCTGCTGAAGCTTAGAAAAAAGAAATCAAACTCCATATTAGGAATGGCCCAATATCCTTTTTAAAAACTTGAAAATTATTTCTTCTTGATTAATTTTAAGGCTTTAATGTTAGGTATCAGGTTGCTAAACTCAATGCTTTTACACTTTGCTTTGTTTTTAAATCCCACAGCGTTCATAATTGGGATTATTGTGGTGCTGGGAGGAAATGAAACTGATAGTATATAAAGTCCAACTAAAAGCCTGTGGCAAAGGTTTTGGCTGAAAAAAACCTACAAGCAAACCCTCCTCCACATCAATAAAGTGTGGATGAATGCCACCCCCATCCTATCTTGTCTATCTCCCAACTCTCTCTCCCACAGGGTCCTAACCTTAAACCCTACTCTTTTCCCCACTTTGCTACCTGAGATCCTACATAAGATCTCAATTGCATTTTACTCTTCCCTTTTCCTCCACCTCTGAAACTCATGGCTTCCACAGATCTTAACCTTCACTCAGGGTTGGCTCCAGATTTAAGAAGGCACTGGGCACTTTGCCCTCTGGTGGGCTCCCTCAAACTTACATGGCAGCGGTGGTGACACCAGCTAAGGCGACCGTATGGGAAGGAGGACAGGGCTCCTGTATCTTTAACAGTTGTATAGAAAAGGGAATTTCATCAGGTGTCCTTTGTATGCACGCAACACCTGGTGAAATTCATCTTCATCACAACAGTTAAAGCTGCAGGAGCCCTGCCCTCTTTTGTATCTGGTCACTCTCATTTTTGATGTTGGATTGGGTGCCTCCTAACTGCAAACTTCCAATGCTTTAGAGGTGAAACAGTGCCGCTGCTTGGGCAGGAGGACAGCAGTACTACAGGGGGAAAGGTATGTGAGTTAAATTGCACACAGTACCTTATTAGGCTACTCACTGTAGCTTATTAGTCTGTTCATGTGGTGGAGCATCATGGACTATTTCAAAAATAACTTATCAACCAATCATGGGCCATTGTGATGTCCAAATGTGGCTTAGGTATTGCTTGCCTGTCCTCACATTGACCCCATTGCTTACCTAGGTGATATATATACTGAATCCCCTTAACTTTTCACATATGTCCTTCTGGGTCCAGAGTGTATGATTGTCAACACTTTCCCAGTTCCTTTCATTGCTATTTTCCCCCTTAATGCACATCCTTGCTAAGTTCAACAATTAGCTTTTAATTTTTAAAACATCACTGCTTCCCAGCTTTAGTTTTCTAGTTAACTATAGCACCCTTCAGAGGTTTCCCCATCATGCATTCAAGCAACAGGTGGGGGGGGGAGGGGAGCCATGTGTGCTAGTCTTGCCTCCAACACCCCTTCCCTGCTACATGCATCCCCCACCCCAGCATTTGTATGTGTTGTGGCTGAAAATCTAAAGGGGGATTGTTTAAGCATTGAGCTGAATGCACTTAGAATTTCCCATGTCACTGGGAACCCTGTGTGATCAAGGTTCCTCACTGCATGGCTGATTCTTCGCACTTTCAGTTGAATATGCAAAAAATAAAATTAAAAATCCCTCTTTGGACCTTTTGACACAACATATGAAGGTCACTGGTGGAGCCAGCAGAAACAGAATCCTGGTCCCTTTCCACATGTTTTCAAGTGTGTGGTGGAAAACTTCTGAAGGAGGCTAAATGTTGTGTTATAATAAGCCGGAGCATTGTAGAAATGAGAAGTAGAGAAGGACATGACTGTCTTGTTCCATTGCAGATTCCATCATCCATAGTAGGTGACAGTTCAAGCAAGGGGACCCGGGGTTGGGCGACAACTCAAGTAGTTCTGGAGTACAGCAAGTTCAGGACCCTGGACAGAACCATAGGCGCACTGCTGACCAAGGGATTGTGGGCTCAGATTCAGAACCATGGAGAGCAGTCCTGGAGCCAGGTAAGACAAGTTACCCCAGCACAGGCTTAGAGCAAACTGGTAGGGTTTTATAGCCAGGCCAGGAGAGCCTGTCTGGGAGTTTCACCACTTCAAGTGCTGCATCTGTTTGCTTTTGTTTGTTTGTTTGTTTGTTTGAAAGTCAAGGATTTCCAGAGGGGCAGACATGTTAGCCTCTTGCAGCAAAATGATAGTCTTTAAGGTTGTAAAACCTTAAAGACTATCAAATGTATTGTGCCATAAGCTTTCATTTAACAAATGTCTTATGCTCGAAGCTTTTGTGGACCAGAGCCTACTTCACTGGGTGTATGGAATGTCAACCAATATATATGGAAAATACATAAGGTGTAGGGAGAAGAGAAAAAGTTAGCAGTGAGGTCAGAGGGGAATGACATGCAAGAAAAAGCATTGAAATAAAACATGTAATCTCAATTTAAGCCACAGGTGATAGAATCAAACTTCTCAAGAAGTGTTGGTTTATCCATTTCATGATGGATTCTGGCAAAATTAAAGTCATGGAGAAGAGAGAGAAAGAGAACAGGGCAAAGCAGATATTTGATGTGAACAGCTTCCTCTAATACACTTTCAGGTAGGATCGTGGCCTAGTTTAAAGGAATAGGTGTTGCTATTAAATTCCCTTTTAATTTTATGAAATAGGAAGAACAATTATTATAAAAACATTTTTACTGTTTTGATTTGCATTAAATTTCTATTTTTGTGAGCCTTCCTTTCTGGATAATAACATCAGTTCAAAGATTATTTTATGCTTACAGTATACATGAATCTAGATTGCTCCATTCAGGAATGTTGGCGTTTCAAAAATGAAACATCACAGCTGTAGAAAAAAAGAAAGAAAACCATATAATCATACTATTTGAAAATAAACAAAAATGTATCTAATAAAAATGTATGAAAGAAGCCAAGGGGAAATCTGTATATGGCAACAATATTTATAATAATATTGCCATATACAGATAGTGGGGTGGATAAGAGAAAGAGATGGGTAACTGTGTTGGAACTTGCATGAATATACTTTATATTTAACCAGGGGGTGATTTGAAAGAACACAGGCTGTTTGGCTCCATTCTAAATTATGGATATATTTTCGGGCTTATGCTAATACCTTTGTGATCAAAATCAATGATTAAAGAGAAGGCCAAAAATGAGATGAAGAGATATCACACTATTGCAGGCATTACAGTTTTCTTTATTCAGAAGGCTATCCTGAGGAGATATAGTGGTCATATCATGGTAAAAACATTTAACTGTGACTCCAGATCAGTCACTGAGGGGGATAGCCATGTACTCCGTTGCAGCAAAACCAGTAGTTTGATAGTAACTTAAAAACAGAACCTTGTAGCCCTTATGTTAGTCTTTAAGGCACTACAGGACTCTTTGTTCTTTTGCTGTTTCTTTCTCAATCATTTCCAGATGAGAAATGGGGCAGGGGGAGTTTGTCTCCAAATGGAATTGTGAACTTTTCTACACTAGGCTGTTAATCTGTTTTATCTACTTTTGGTTTCCTCGCAGAACTGAGATCTATGTACTACATGAAGAATGTTTCCTTTCCTGCTTTTCTGCTACATAATCTGTAGGCAAAACACACAGTAGTGGATCCCTGATGTGTGTATGGGTGTGTTTAACCACTATGGTAAACTATATATCAATATGCTACAATCATGGAACATTTATGAATACATTGATAAACAGTAGGAGCTTTTCTACGCAAGGCATTTAATGTGCACTCATCATTCCTTACTCACTGTTGTTTATGGGTTCTTTAGACAATGTTGTGACCCTCCAGTTTCGCACTTTTCTGGGTTATTTTAGAGCAGGGAAAATAGAATATTATTGCTGAAAGCGAAATGAAATCTATTTTCCTATGTGTGTAATTGCATTGTTGTTCAGATAATGTGTTTAGCTATATCTGGGTTGACTGAATGTGAATTGATGAGCACATGTGAATTTTATGTAGGCACATGATGTGTAGCCCCCTGAAAAGCTGCCATATGAGATTCTGAGAAGTTTTTTTGTGAGACATTTCTGAGGGATTTGAGAGAGGAAAGAAACTGGGGAGACTGTACTGAGAGTGAGTGAATACAAAGCACGAACTAGAGAAGACAGTGGAAGAGAGAACTGCAGTCAAATACCCTCATGCAGCATTCATCCAGCAGCAACTTTGAGGCCAGAGCATGGCAGGATGAGGCCGACAGCTGCAACCCAGGGCTTTATAGCAGCAGACAGGCCTGAGATGGGAGACCCTAAATATTCATGAATGGGTAACTGATTTATTGGACTTCATCCACTATTTTCGTTTTGTTTTGTTTTTGTTTTGCAACTTACCTTAAATTGTGTCATTATCTGAATTGTTTCCAGTGTTTCCTTCCCTCTCTCCCCCCCCCCCCCGTATTACATAAATTCTTGTCACCAAATATGTTTGACTTTCATTAACATTTCGATTCAGTTTTCAAATTTTCATAGTGTGTTTTGGGGGGATAAATAAAAGTAAAAAGCTATACATAATTGGACTACTTATATTTATAATGATCTAGGTAGGACTAGTAACTTTTCCAGGGAGCAAAATCCTATGCAAGCTCCACTGAATACACTAGCACTTATTTCTGTGTAGATCAGCAGTACTACTTTTGTGAACAATTGTTTGAATCTTTTTTAAAAAAATCATAATACATTTACTCAAGATCCAAAAATTCCTTATTTCTACCATTGTTAATCAAGAAGCTTGAATACTGCAGCAGCCATATAAGATTTACAATATTCTTTCACACTTTCTTCCAGGAGAAAGAATGCCCTTTGATGGACAAAAGGATACTGGACTACCATCCAGAAACCCCTGTATGAACTCATGTATGTTCCATTATATGTGAATATAATTTTCATAGCAGTGTACAAATCAGCAATCTGTATACATAGATTTTACACCTGCTGAATGTCACATCTCAATAATGATACAAGTTTACAGATCAACAATCTATGTACACGTGCATACAACACTGTACATGCATTGAATGTGTGAATGCCACTACTGTCATGGAATGCCCCTACTGTCATGTACACCAGCAGAGTGAAGATGGAAGAGAAAAATGGAACATTTCCCATTAAGAGACACCTAAGAAGACTGAATTCTGGGGAAGATGGCCTCAAAGCAGTTTAGCTTTCAGTTGCTAAATTTCGCCGGTTAATACTAGGGATGTATTCATTATCCGATGTCCGATAATGAACCGATAAGGTCGTTATCGGACATCCGATTAACTATAACGATAAACATTCCTGGAGGCCCTATCTGATCGGATTCGAAATCCATATGTCTGATAACTATCGGACATATCGGGTTATCGGACCACCAATTTAGGGCTGGCCCTCCCTCCCTCCTCCCTGCTCGCGCTCCTTACCCGGGCCTTGTCCACCGCCGTCTGCTGCCGTCTGCTGCTCCAGACTACTGAGAACAAGGCTTTGCAGTCTAGTTCTCAGTAGAGTGATGATGCGCCAGGTGATGACATCACCCGGCGCGTTATCACTCTACTGAGAACTAGGCCGCAAAGCCTAGTTCTCAGTAGTTCGGAGCAGCGGACAGCAGCGGACGGCTGTGAACAAGACCCAGGTTAGGGGGACCCCTCCCTCACCCTCGTTACCTGGGCCTTCCCTGCCGCCCCCCCATAATACTGCTAAACAGGCTTTCTGGCCTGTTCGTCAGTACAGAGCTGCGCCGAGTGATGACGACATCACTCGGCGCTTCTCTTCTCTGTACAGACGAACAGGCCGGAAAGCCTGTTTAGCAGTAGTATGGGGCAGTGGCAGCTGCAGCAGCGACGGGTAAGGAGAATGAGGGGGGGGAGGGAGGGAGTGCCGGCCCAGTGTTTTTCCCCGTAGACTTGCATTGGGGGAAAGTTTTCTTTCCCCCAATGCAAACCTATGGGGAAAAACACTGTTATTGTATCAGAACTTCCAATATTTATCATATTTTGGATCCAATCAAATCTGGGTATCCCCCGATATGATCGGACCCGAAATTTTTTTATGTCGGAATTTCCGATAACGATACAATACGATAATTTCAGCTGTGCACATCCCTAGTTAATACTAGTCACCCCCTTGCTACAACCTTCATACAATATTGTATGATAGTCTTTGTTAAAATACTGAGCTGAAAATAGAACCTAATATGTCTCCTTATGGAATGTATGACGAATGGATCATACAACACAAACCTGCTGGTGAAAAGAACACATACTGTTGAAGCCTTCTGGTGTGTACAGCTGAAAGAAATCTAAATTGGGAAATGTTTAGCGCAAAAGGCACATCCTGTTGTGCATTAACATAATGTAAAATAAAAACCAACCCTGGAGATACAATACACACTGTGAGTATATGCAGTATTAAAATGGAAGCCCACTTCAGTTCTCTGACAGTATTTCACTTTGGACAATGGGTGGTGCAGGGATGAGGAGAAACCCTGTTCAATTTAGAGTCCGTACCAATCTAGTAAGCAGAATGTTCTGTTCAAAATACAAATAGTTATATGCAAAAAGGCCAATTATTGAACAAATGGATGGTGGTTGATTGTAAAGTTATACAGCTTTGCATCAAGAGAAATGAGAGCAGAATTTCCCTTGAGCAATGGGGATTTCCCACCACCCCACTCTTGCGGCAGCTCTATGCATTCTCTAAGATGCCTCTCCTAGGTCAAATAACATTATTTTTAAAAATCTGTGCCTTTTTTAAACAGTGCTGCACATATAGAAAGTATCAAAGGATGCTGATAAATGCTTGGCACCTTAATCGTAAACACGTCTGCCACCAACTAGAGCTCCATGAGTGCTTCAGAGGGTAATGAATTTGGAGATCCTGCATGTGTGGAGTTTTCATTGACTTCAGTGGAGGGTGTAGCTCTGCATGTTCAAAAAAATGCATGCACAGTGCTGTTCCCTCCAATGAAGTGAATGATAGAGAAGTCAGTGCTGGTAACAGGATTTCATGCATGAGAGCAGCTGCACTCACAGCAAATCAGTGGTGCGGAGAGCAGTCTTTTTGCCACTAAAACAGCAATCTCAAACATGTTTTCTAGAGATAAAATCCCACTTGAATCAGTGGGACTTATTTCTCTGCAGACATCCTTAGGATCAGGCTGCAAGTGTCATTGATTAGAACGGAACCTGTAGTGAGTATGCAAGAAAACCAACAGCCATGCTGGGGCTGAAATAAAAACAGAAGTGCTTCTCCCAGATGAGATGGGCTCAACTTTATTGAATTCCACCCCTCCTTCCTATTCCCTCTTTAGCCCATGAAGTACCATCAGAGTACTATGCCACATCTTCCTTTCTTTACTACTGCATTAACTTTAAACTATCTTAACACTCAGAAGCAACGTTTACTGAAATATATTGAAATAGTAAACCTTTCTTGCCAAATTATTACTCAAATCTTTTGTTTTGTTTTAAAAGTGAAGTCTTTGGGGTTATAGACAGACCATGGGTATTGCTACATGAGGCATTGATCCCACACCTTTACTGAGGCTTCTGTTTCGAGATCCTTTGCAGAATGAATATTGTTTTTTTATGTGTGCTTTTTCTGTTTTCTTTCTTTCTTTGCCTTTTTATATGTTTCATTATACAGTTGTGAGAAGATGGCACTGTGGTAGAATTATGCAATACACAAGATTCTCCTTCTGGCATTTTGAAATAATACCAGACTTTCCTTGTTAGAGGGGAAAACGTGATAACGGTTGCAAAATACAGGAGAAGCCCTGAAGGATGACGATGATGTATAAAGGATGCATAAACTACTGTGACTGAGCAATCACAAGTGCACAATAAAAGGCGTGTGTAAAAAGGCTCCATGTCTGTATTGCAGAAGTATTTTCTGGGACCTTCCCTTTGTTTTAAGGTAGCATCTTGGGCTGCTGTGCTTGGTTCCCCTGGTGCCTGACTTTCTGGTACATGAGATGGGAGCAGTGGTGCAACTAGGGATAGGCCTCAGGTCTGAAGTCCAGGCCGGGGCTGGAGGGGAGGCTAATGATCACCCAGAGAGTGACAGGTGATGGGGAAGCAGTAAATAGATGCTGGGGGGCAGCACCTGGGCAGTTATGCATGCCTGGAGCCAACAGGACTGATGTTGGTTGCAACAGCATTGTTTCTTTTAAAAAAATGTTAGTCGGGGGCAGCCCTCTGGACATGTACATGTTTACAGGTTCTCATTTATTATTTCTACTTCAAAAATATATTGTCCTTTTCTACAACAAAATGGTGTTCCTTCCCGAGTAAATGCATTTAACATAAGGCAACAGAAGCAAACTCCATTTTATTCTTGTAGTTATGATGGGGCTATGATGTAAGTGAGTTCAAAATGCAAAATTGCACATGCTCATAGTATTTCTATTATTATTATTATTATTATTATTATTATTATTATTTATTGGCAAGGGGAAATTGTTTTCATTTTTGCTCCAACATTTCACAAATATAGAAGCAGTGGTAAAGCATGGAACAGTGGGGGTGTGTTTGTGAAAGATAAATGCTCATTGTGTGCTTCAAAATGGAAGCCTCCACCCCCAGACCATTAAATCCAGGATCTTGACTGCTAGGTGGGAAGTACTGAAGGTGGACCCAGCTTCTTCAAAACCATTCTTGTGGCATTTTAACAATATATAATTGGGTGTGTTTGTGTCTTCCTGTACACTTCTATATTCGTGGGAACTTTGTATCCAAATACTGTTACCTGGAGACAGTTTTGGTAGTGGTTTTGCTCTGGGCATAATATTGAATTGGACCGCTGCTGTCTGATCATTGCCTCATCTCGTCTTTGAAATTCCTTCACACAGCATTGCTGCCAATTATGAGAAGCTTTCCTGCCACATCTTCCACGTATGTTCTCCTCAGATGTTCTCGTGAAACATCTTAGTTTCACACACTCTGACTGTGCTAACATGTTAGGCTGCACTTTTTGTCTGACTATCTTTTCACTCCTTTAGTCTTGATTCTTACTGTGTCTACACTATGTGGTATATCAATGCTTGTGGGGCTAGCATGTATGTCCAACTGTTTTTTAGTCATGGTTTCATGCATGCTCACTTTTGCTTTGCCTTGGCTAATGTGAGACTAAGGGTGCTTCCGGATGAGGCTTTTATTACGCCATCACCCCACCTCATTCACAGACTTTTACAGGGTCCAGATATCATTGTCTTCCACTTGTAAGCCTCTTGTATCTCTTCCATCTTTTTATTACCACAGAAATCCATTAAGGGGGGAAAGTCACGATTGTTGCACAATGCCTTCTGGTTGGAAGTGCAAGGAGCCTTCTGTCTGGAAGCACTGAGCTGACAATTTTATATATATTAAGCCCACAGCTATCCCGTCCCTTAGAAGCTCTTCTTTTATTGTTCAATAGTTACAATGTTCAGCTAGGGTGTGTCAAGCAGTGGTAAAGGTTTCTGCAGTTTCCCCTCATTCCTGACATCTCCTGTTACATTTTGGTCTTTTATATATGACATTTTTGTCTCCCTATAAAATGGTTTTCAAAATCTTCTTTCACTTTCTTATCCTCATTTTGGCCTTCTGTATTTGAGAGGTAGAGTAGAGAGAATATCATTGGTCCCCCACTGCAGATGAACTGATTTCTGAATCACCCCAGCAGCCATCCTATATCTCTGATATCTAAACCAGCTGAGCCAGCTGCTTGAGTTTTGAAACCCAAACCAGGAGATACAGCACACACTGTGAATATGGTGTCTTAAAATGTAAACCTCCCTCAACACTCTGCCATTATTTTACTTTGCACAATGGGGGTGGAGGGGGGACTTTGTTCTGTTTGGAGCCAGTACCAATCTAGTCAGACAAATGTTCAATTTAAAATGTAAATTGTACCATGTACAAATGCCAATTATTGAACAATGGTTGTTGGTTGATTGTAAAGTATATAGTACTGGAGATGATCCCTCCTTTATTGAACTCCACCTCTTCTTTCTTCTCTCTTTAATTCATGATGAACCAAAGCAGTAATATGCCACAGAACCTTCCAGTTGAGTGTATCTAAAATTATGGTCTTAGTCCCTCCTTTGGCACAATAGAATCTTGAAAGAAGCATGACAATGGCCACTTCATACATTCAAGAAGTACCTTGTTCTTCCCTGTAAATCCACCCTGTGAAATAGGAGATGTGCAGAAATGTATTCTGTGCACCAATGGTACTTATGTTCTCATGCTGGTGACCTCCATTACCATGGTGGCTCCAAAATGTGATTGTACACATGCAGAAATCGCAGAAGAGTGAACGTATGTTTCACTGACATACGTAACAGCCCCTATTCAGAGAGAGGCCATTGTGTTTATGTCCTGTTGCATCTGCATGTATTACATTTTGGGTTTTATCCCACACTTGCTCCAGGGAGCTGAGGGCCCAATACAAGGTCCTTTCCCCCCACTGCATTTCATCCTCCTCATAACAAACCTGTGAGGTAGCTTAGGTGGAGAGATTGTGTCTTGTTTAAGGTCACCTAATGAGCTGTGTAAGGGTTTGACCTGAATCTCCTCAGCCCTAGCCTGACACTCTAACCACTACACCACAATGGGAACAGGAGAGTGTCAGGGCTCTCCTACAATTGCTGATTGATTGATTGATTGATTGATTATTTTATTCCATTTATATACCACCCCATAGCTGAAGCTCTCTGGGTGGTTTACAAAAATTAAAAACATTAAACAATTAAAACACCAATATACAAAATTTAAAAGCATAAAGCATAAAAACAAGTTTAAATTACAATATCTTTCTGGGTAGAGCACAACAACAAAAACACACACACACAAAAACTCATCATATGCTGTTAAATGCCTGGGAGAAGAGGAAAGTCTTGACCTGGTGCCGAAAAGATAACAATGTTGGCGCCAGGCGAGCCTCATCAGGGAGATCAATCCATAATTGGGGGGCCACCACTGAAAAGGCCCTTTCCCTTGTTGCCACTCTCCGTGCCTCCCTTGGAGTAGGCAACCAGAGGAGGACCTTCGATGTGGATCATAGTGTACGGGTAGGTTCGTGTTGGGAGAGGCGTTCCATCAGGTATTGTGGTCCCAAGCCATGTAAGGCTTTATAGGTTAAAACCATCTCCTTGAATTGGGCTCGGAAACGTATAGGCAGCCAATGCAAGTGAGCCAAAGTAGGTTTTATATGCTCGAACCTTCTGGTTCCTGTTATCACTCTGGCCGCTGCATTTTGCACAAGCTGCAGCTTCTGAACCGTCTTCAAAGGCAGCCCCACAGAGTGCATTGCAGTAATCCAATTTAGAGATTACCAGAGCATAGACAACTGAAGCCAGGTTATCTTTGTCCAGATAGGGGCGTAGCTGGGCCACCAACCAAAGTTGGTAGAAGGCACTGTGCCACCGAGGCCACCTGAGCTTCAAGTGACAGAGATGGTTCTAGGAGAACCCCCAAGCTACGAACCCACTCCTTCAGGCGGAGTGCAACCCCATCCAGAACAGGTTGAACACCCTCCATCCAGTCAGCAGAACCACCCACTAACAGCATCTCAATCTTGTCTGGATTGAGTTTCAGTTTGTTAGCCCTCATCCAGTCCATTGTCGCAGCCAGGCACTGGTTCAGCACATCCACAGCCTCACCTGCTGAAGATGAGAAGGAGAAATAGAGTTGTGTGTCATCAGCGTACTGATGACAACGCACCCCAAAACTCCGGATGACCGCTCCCAACAGTTTCATGTAGATGTTAAACAGCATGGGGGACAAGACTGACCCCTGAGGAACCCCATACTGGAGAATCCACGGGGCCGAGCAATGTCCCCCAAGCACCACCTTCTGGAGCCGGCCTGCCAAGTAGGAGCAGAACCACTGCAGTGCAGTACCTCCCTCTCCCAACTCAGCCAGTCGTCCCAGAAGGATACCATGGTCGATGGTATCGAAAGCCGCTGAAAGATCAAGGAGAATCAACAGAGTCACACTCCCCCTGTCTTTCTCCCGACATAGGTCATCATACAGGGCGACCAAGGCTGTTTCCGTGCCAAAACCAGGCCTGAAGCCAGACTGAAATGGATCCAGATAATCAGTCTCATCCAAGAGTGTCTGGAGCTGGCTCACAACCACTCGCTCAAGGACCTTGCCCAGGAATGGAATATTTGCCACAGGTCTATAGTTATTAAGATTTTCAGGGTCTAGGGAAGACTTCTTCAGGAGTGGTCTCACTACTGCCTCCTTCACGCGGCCTGGGTCATAAGGCTATGAGGACTGTCAGACCGGGGCAAATCATGTTTCTTTACAGTTGCTCTGCTTCCTGCTTCTCTTCCGCATTTGAAAGAAGCTGAAATTTCACGGGGAAGAGAGCAACTACCCTATGGTCAATACAGTTCTGTGGGACAGCGCCTTCTAGTGGGCATTTTATAGCACAACTTCACCTGCACACTGCAGGAAATCCCGACAAATCCCAACGTATTTCAGAAGAGGCTTATTGTTTAATGCTAAAACCATGAAATGGAGTGGGAGATGTGCAGGAGGCTCACAGTGTCGCCAAAGTGACCCGTGAGCATCCATGAGTGGCCAGTCACGAGCATGCTATAAATCGTTTATTTAAAGAAGCCCTAAAGAGTGGTTCCACGTCTTCTTTGACTCTTTTGTAGCACTTCTGGGTCCCATAATAGGTTTGAGTAACACTGATGGCTACTGCTCCCCAGATGCAGAGGTTGAGCTGGCATTTCAAATCACAGACACTGGCTCAATTCGGACGACACAATAAACAACTGGTGTGGGGGAAACAATCGTCAGTTGTTTTGACTATTGTGTCATCCAAATGCTGCCATAGTCAACTCAGCGCTGATCCTAATCCACACCACAGTTGATTATTTATTACCATGTTGTGTGGGGAGTACCCCCTAGTTGAACAACTGTAAAGTTGATTATTACCCCACTATTGATTATCGTGTCGTCCGAATTGAGCCACTGAGTATCCTATACCCAGGCTAATGATATGTTCTGTTGCAAACTGGTTGTGGGTTTTTGTTTTCTTTTTTGTACACACACAAAAATCTAGGTTCTAAGGATATTTTCTCATATGCAGGTTACTGACTTTGGATCTAATCATGATTCCCTGGCCCTTTGTAGACATTTTGATTCCTGATTTATTCCTGCTATCTGACGATTTGACTGATGGATGTCACCACAGGGAACAGGTAGGTGGATCAAGCCAATTCTATTTTAGAAATTGCCTATTCTGCTGCATCCTCCTGGGGGAATAAGAGCAAGCAGAAAGTTAACATTTCTTTCGAATGGAAAAAAATTGCAGCACTGAGAACCACATTGACCACTTGTCCAGAAATGTTGAGAAAGAACATATGCTCAGTTGGATCATATTCTAATGATCCAAGAGACCCACATACTGTCAGCACTCCTGAGGTTGCTTACTCTGAGGTCTTCCTATTTTCAGAGGGATGTTCCAGAAAATTACTTTCAGGATACTTTGAATTTCTTCTTCTGCCATCCCACACTACACTTACCAAGGTTCTGTTAACAAGTGTCCCTGTTGCACGTATGCATGAGTGCAACATTGAAAATTGAAGGGATCTTTTAACATTCAGCACTGAGCATCCCAAAGCTTAGCACCTTAAGGGGTTAAGCGAGATTGAAAACACAGTTGCTTAACCCAGACGTATTTTACTGAACAGAATTAAAACATAGATTCCAAAGATCAGTTCATGGCAATACACATTTCATAGGTTTACCATTTCTAATGATTAAGGCAGACTCATCAAAAACAATGGTTGAGTGTAGTTGACTAGCAAATTGTGGCCGGCGGGAGGGGGGGAAGGGGGAGAGGGAAGAAGTCCTGGCAGTGGGGAGATAGAGGAGGGAGATGGATGTGGGGACTGGCAGGTGAAGGGAAGGAGGCTGGTAGCTTGTGAGTGAAGAGAAAAGCCTAGTAAGTTGCTTATCCCTGAAGATACACAAGCCTGGGGAAGAGATACGAAAAGAATCAGGGAAATGTTTACTGGGTTATCCTGCAGAGTGGGGGTAATGACGGAAGAGAATAGAGGGAGATCTGGCAAGCTAATTGAATTGCTGGGAAGAAATTAGTAAGGAGTTTATTATCTCTCCATGCGCAGTCTGGGGTGTGATGAAGTTGGAGACAGCGGGGTGACCCTGCAGCTCCAGAAAGAAAGAGGGTCAGCAGGCGGAAGAGGGGGGGATCATAAGATTCCTCTTGGAAGAGACAATGAGGCTTCTTTGGGTCAAAAAGTTCTAACTATTGAGCTGTCTGCTAGCTGATTATATGCCTCAGAATTTAAGTTCAATTATTAAAATGCCAACAATGGCTGGAAACCTGTCTCTGTTGGCTTATCGAAACTAAGATGCGTGCTAGCTGTAAATCAAATTGACTGTCTTTCCTTCCTCTGAGCTCAAACTAGCAGATAGACATTGGCCCCCTCTACAAGATTTCAGTTTGACGCCCGGTTGCCTGATTATGCGCATATACGGAGAAGCGCATTTACTCCTAATACCAATTCACGAGAGGCAGTGAAGCACATTACGAGCTATATGAAATGTGCTTTAAAGTTGTTTATATGCGGAGAATTGCATGTTTACATGACCATAAGGCGCTTTAACTCCTGCGGCAAATTAAAACTCGCTATTTAACACGCATTCGAAAATGCGAATAATCAGAGATAAAAAGCGCCTCGACCCCCGATTTGCGCTCTGCTCTTGTAGAGGTAAAATTTGTAATGCGCCTTGAAAGAGCTTTAAATCGCTCTTGTAGAGGCACCCATTAACACTTGATGAGTAGATTTTCCTGGTGACGCTCCTGGGCAGATGTTTTGGAGCCTAAATAGGATCAAAGAAGGGTAAGAAGTCAAGGGATCAAATCTGAAGAATCATGTTCATGCCAGGGGAAGTGATGGCTTTGTATCACGTACACCATTCTGCTTTGAGTGTCATGCTTGACTTTTAGAATGACAGACTTTCCCTGTGTTTTTCGAAGCCAGAATGAAACCTTCCTTTCTATGTCAAAAGAGCAAAAAATTGGGGTCTCACATCAGTTCTCTTGCAGTATTTAAGGCTATACCTTATATTTTTGGGATCATTTATTTATTTATTACATTTCTATACCGCCCAATAGCTGAGGCTCTTTGGGAAGTTCACAAAGATTAAAACCACAAAATACAGCACAAAAAAGAATATACAATATAAGTGCTTAAAACTACAGTATAAAAGTATAGTCTGCAATTAAAAGTACACAGTGTTGTCTACAACTGTTGCCACCTTCTTGTTTAGTGTGCTCGTTGGAAATATAGTTAATAATCCTGGTCCCCAGAAAGACACCTAGTGTTTATCTTCATTTACAACAGGAATTATCACATTATTTTTATTCTCTCTTCTTTCTGACCTCATCTGACTAATTGCACAAAAGAACATCCCTTCCAGATTTTGAATTTGCCATTTAATCCATTTTATTTTTCTGCACTTTTTTTTTTCATTGTTTCTTGATAAAGAAACAAGCAAAATCCAAATCATCTTCAGTAGTTTGGGTATAAATATGGAAAATGCAAAAATGAAAATTAAGGATCAAAGTCCATTTACTATTTTCTTCCCAACACAGGATTTCCGATTAAGATTTAAATTTGACTATTTAATTACATTAGAGATTGTTTAACTTGCCAACATGTATCAGCAGTATCTATTCTGAAAGGATTAAACAAATTGAATTCTGCTACTAGCTCAGATCATAAACTGATTACAAATTCTGCACATCTGTCAGATGTGAGAAATCTGTGGAAGTTTAATAGCACAAGAAGAGCTGTGTTGGATCAAACCAAAGGTTCATCTAGTCAAGCATCCTCTTTCCAATAGCTTCCAACCAAATGCCTCCATGAATTTGTATAAAAGCTGTCCAAATTGGTGGCCATTACTACATGCAGCGGCAGCAAATTCCAGAAGTTTCAGTGCAATCCTATACAAGTCTACTCAGAAGTAAGCCCCATTGAGTTCAGTAAGACCTATTCACAGTTAAATGTGTATAGAATGGCAGCCTTGGCAGCCTTAGTTATGTACAGTGTGAAGACATACTTCTTTTTGTCTGCCCTGAATTTCCTGCCAATCAGCTTCATCAGATGACCTTATGTTCTAGTATCAGGAAAGAGGGAGAAAAATTCTCTCTACACCCCCTTCTCTACACCATGTATAATTTTCTAAGCTTCTTAGTCAGCCTCCAAACATTAAGTATTTTCCCCTAACATCATATAAACACTTTTTTGTTGTAGAAGATTTGGTCTAGCCCCTTGATGATTTGGCTGCCCCTTTCTTTCCCCTTTACAATTCTACAATATCCGTTTTGAGATGTGGTCACCAGAATTGTACACAGCATTCCAAGTGTAGTCTGATGCAGTTTTATTTTCACTCCCTTTCCTAATAATCCCTTATCACTAGCATGATATTCCCCCTTTTCATAGCTGCCGTACACTGGATTGACGTTTGGAGCAAATCAACCATAATCTCAAAATCTCTTTCCTGGTTAATCATTGCCAGTTTAGACCCCCAACAGTGTTTATGTGAAGGTAGGAAAAAATTACCCAATGTGCATCACTTTCCACTTACATTGGGCTTCTCCACATGGGGCTTTTATCCTGCAATTGGGATGGGTTCCTCATAAAAGTTTGTGGGTCCATTACATGACATTGTCAAGCTCCAGGGCCTTTCCCGTGTTTTCTGACATTTATCCAGGTTTTTTTAAGATTGTGGATGATGAGCTATTTCAATATCATGAGTTGATTTTCTCCATGAAAAGAGCAACTGATTCTATGACAAAATGCAATTTAATGGCTGTATAATGAAACATATGGAGCTTGCAGATAACGGAACTCCCCATGAAAAAAGCATAAGCGCATGAAAAGTGGCAATCTATTATTATTATTATTATTATTATTATTGTTATTATTATTTTAACAACAAAAATGAGGAGGAGGAGGAGGAGGAAGACATCACGAGAAAAAGGCCAATCTTATTTCTGCAAAGAATATGGAAGCAGAAGCCTCAGTAAAGTTTCAGGATAAAAAGCCTGGTTTGGAGAAACCCATAGAAATCTATTTGTGATTTAGTGGCACATTTGGAGACAACTTTTTGGAGGTCCTCATATACTGCTTTAGTGAATAAATTGGTATTATCCAAAAACTTAACTCTGGCCCTTTCTGAACCATAGGGGTAGAGAGGGTGGGAAGTGGGCAAACCTGGAAGTAGCCACTTCTGGGTTCGGCACACTGAAGCCGCATCATGAATGCGATGGCCTGGGTTTCTCCTGGTCCGTTGCAAGTTGCGGCAGCCATTTTTTCCAAAGATTCATGGAAGAGCGCACGAGCGTTCCTCCACTACTGTAAGTTTTTTTTTAAAAAAATACCTGCACGTGATTGCACCCCCCTGCTTCCACCATCCTGGGAATGGTGAAATCGGGTTCCCCCCTTTCCTGATGGCCTTGGAGCCGTGTGGTGCGGCTCTGTGGCCATTGGTGCAGCTGCCCATCTTGCTGCCGTCCCGGGAGCAGGGAACGAACCAGGATAATAGCATTCCCTGCTTCCCTGCGACAATGGAGGGCTGGCCTGCTTGCAGGATGCTCTGTGTGTCATGTGAACTCTCCACAAGCAGACAGGGGCAGCCCCTTGAAAAATGGCTGGTGCGGAAAGGGCCTCTAAATTGTTGATGAACAGGTTAAAAGCACTAGTCTTAAACAATACAGATCCTCTTACTTCCCTCCATTGTGAGAACAGTTCATTTACTCTTACTCTCTGCTTCTTGTTCCTGAAGCAGTTACCAATCTGTAAAAGTAACCATCCTCTTATCCCATAACTGCTAATTTGATTCAGGATGAGGGCATGTTTAGACAGAAAAACATGCCACAACTTCTAGCCTTGGGTGGCTGGGGAATACTGGAAGTTGTAGGACTTTTTCTCTCTCTAAACATGCATAGGATTGCACCCATATTAGGGTGATTATATGAAAAGGAGGGCAGGGCTCCTGTATCTTTAATAGTTGCATAGAAAAGGGAATTTCAGCATGTGTTATTTGCATGCATGCAGCACCTGGTGAAATTCACTCTTCATCTCACAATGAAAGTTGCAGGAGCCCTGCCGTGTTTTGTATCTGGTCACTCCAGTATGGCTCCTGCAGCTTTAACTGCTGTGATGAAGAGGGAATTTAACCAGGTGCTGCATGCATACAAATGACACCTGCTGAAATTCTGTTTTCTATACAACTGTTAAAGACACAGGATCCCTATATACACACACATTGTTGGGTGGGGGGAAGGATTGTAAACAGTGAGGTCAGAGAGAACTGAAATGCAGGAAGTACAGACAGTGATAATTACTTTATTGACAGTGGCCATAGAAGGCAGTGTGAACTTCTCAATGAGTTGCTTTTCATCTGTTTCATAATGGAATCTGACTTTGCAATTCCTTTGTTCAAGAAGTGGCCACTGTTGTTTTGGCAGCAACAGACTTGACATGACTACCCCTCTGGAAACAGAGTTTTGTTTTTCTCAAATTGTAATGTAGATAATGACACTGGCTCTGCAAAATTCCTCTTGTCCCTTTAATCAGACATGGTAACTAAAGCATCTTCACTTGCAGGCCCAAACATTATTTCCTACACAAAAACCATGTTTTAACTGACAAGGCTTCATGAAAATGCTTCAATGGGCCAAGGAAAACTAAGCGGAGCATGTATGGGCACTGGGATGATTGCCTTGCTAGTGGAATTTTTGATGGAATATACCTTGGCTCACCTGTGGTGCAGCTTAGAGGAAAAAAACAGAAAGTGATGGTCAATCCTGTGTCTTGAATGTCTTGTGATACATTCTGTGGTACATAAGAGTGTCAGATGTAACTTAACTAAACAAGTATGTGTGCCGAAAGACACCTTCAAACAGAGTAATTTATTGATAGCTGGTTTATGTTTATTTCGTATATAAATAACTCTTCAGTACAGTATTTCTCAAGTCAGCACAGATCTTTTTGGAAGGACCTGATTTTTATATCAAGTTTGTATGATTGTGGATTCTATGGAGGAGATCTGATTGGATTCATGAGAAAGTCCAGTTTGGGTGTATGTTCTGTCTGGTCCTCTTTGGATTTATGTTTTCATTTTGCTTAGTTTGTCTGTGTTATTTCTTTGGAAAAATACAATAAACTATGGAAGCAAAAAGAACAGAGCATACATGAGATAAAGACTATGTAGCCTTTTCACTCCCCTGCCTCCTAGACACCCACCCACACCCACACTCACAACATCCCATAATTTTAAGAGCCAAATATTCCTCATTTTACTTGTCGATGAGATGCTGCCTTTTTTTTAGATTTGATGCCAAGCAGTCTCCTCTCTATCTTTCTCCATGTTGAGAAATGAATCATTTGACATTTCAACATATTGATGCGAGAGGCATGGATACATTTTCCCTGTGGTTTTGCATTAAATGTTGGAAGCTGGGTTGAATCTGTGAGAGACGTGGGCAACCTGATTCCTAAGGTGTAGAGAGAAAAGAGCCTTCAGGGAGCTTGGTAGACTTGACTGCACATGTTTTGCTTTGTGAGCTTTTCATAAATGGATATATACTCCAGCTATACAGACAGTACAGGGTGTCATCTTTCCCCCTAGTGCAGCTGCACCCAGCATACCTGGTGCACAGCACCTGTTTCACCAAATAGTTTTTTAGATGACATTCACTTCTGACAGTGTTTGGCATGATAGGCTGGGGATTTACAATCATCCCTCTTGGCTGTATAAACATTCATGAACCTCTTGGGAAGCTCTATAGCAATAATTGGAAGTCACAGTGATCATATTCTTCATGTACTACTGCTCCAAATCCTTTATTATTACTGAGCAGCATACAGTGTGGCTGAGGAGGAAAGGGAGATAAAAACACAGCTTCTGTCCTCATCTTGCTCTATGCATGACAGTCTCCTCTCCATGTGAATTTTAGAACCCTTTTAACTTAGGTCAGCCAATAGCTCCGTAGGACTTACAAGGCCATCAGATATATTGGAAATGCAAACGAAGGCTCCCACACAACACCCATTCCCATGTCCCACATGTCTGTCTGCTTGCACGTACTGTTCCATACAAACCCATCCATCTTCTCTTATGCGTTACTCAGAGAAAATGTAAAGCACTTATATCCTATACATTTTGCTGGGAATTAAACATGCATTATTCAGCGTCTATAGATTGCACCTTGGTACTTTGCAAGCTTAGCACAATGTCAATGGCTCAGAGATACCCTTTTCAGTTTCACATTGAAATGCAATTTGTTTTTCCTTAAAAGAACACAATCATATTCAAATCCAAAATTGCCAGTTGAATTTGAATCCAGTTGTTCTGTCCAATGTTCTATGACAGTTCTATTTTAAAATTAAGAGGCATTCCTCTCTCTCTCTCTCTCTCTCTCTCTCGTCATATATAGCTTCTGGCATCTGTACATTGGCATTGCAGAAGATACTAATTTCCTTCACTCTGTAGTTCATGATAGTCTCACCATGTCTGTACTGTTGGCTACCAATTAACCCTCTCCTGCCCAAACATCTTTCACTTTTATCATATTCATTTTACTTGCCTGCAAATCTAAACACTTTTTATGCATGTGTTAAGACTTTGAGACTCTCTCCCAAATCACAGTATTTATGTTCCAGAAAAGAAAGCCAAGGAGAGGCATTTGTAATGCGAATGAGTAGCCTGGCCAACGTAGGTTTGATATTCACATGTCAAAGACAACTGAAGCAAGAGGTACTTTTAGCCTCATGTGTGATGCTACCTTCTCTATTTTGTACAGTAAACACAGTGGCTAACAAGAGAGGGATACAACTACTACTACATTCAGGCATGCAACTGGCACTCCATTACCCAGAGGACCTTCTTTTCTGCTGCTCCCAGACTGTGGAATGGCCTGCCAGGAGAGATTCGTCAACTTAGTAGTCTTCTGGATTTTAAGAAAGCTTTAAAAACTGATCTCTTCCGACAGGCCTACCCAGTTGAATTTTAAGAGTTTTATTGGTATTTTAATAATGTATTAGTTTTTATATGTTTTTAATCAGTTTTGTGTATTTTATATCATTTGCTTTTAATGTTGTTCCCTGCCTCGATCCAGACGGAGAGGCGGATAAGAAATAAATAAATAAATATATTATTATTATTATTATTATTACTACTACTCCATAAATACTGAAAAGTAATATACTATATAGGCCATTACAAGTTCTTTGCCATTTCCCTGGGGAATGTTAGTGATAATAGTAATCCAATACTAGGCCATTATAGAACTTTCCATGCCCTGAAAATCAAGTCAAATCAAACAATGGATGGAACTAAAAGCTACTAGAGAAGAAACTGGGGGATAATTTTTGGGGATACACATTGCACAAAGCAAGTGGGCTCAATTGATCATAGGGGCTATGAAGAAATGTGGAAGAGGGGGCATAGAAAGTATTTGCTGTGTCTGGTACAGTTCAGTTATGCATAACTAGAGGAGGGTAATAACATTTCTTATGGAGATTTCACACCTCTCAAGCTCATTACTAAAACAGCAGTGTAAGGGGGAACCTACAATAACCTGTGCTATATGGAGGGGCAGAGGAAGGAAAGAAGGAGACTGTGCATTCCTACCGTGCTTTTCCCAGTAGGTTGCATGAGCCAACTGGCAACAAAACAAAACCAAGTTCATCCCTGCCATGGTTCCAAGTCCTCAGGATGTTGCAAGGCTTAATAGGTTGCTACAGCAGCTGCAAGTGGGCAGCAGTCTCCAGGGATACAAAAGGATCCAGTGGTCCTTGTTGCCAGTAATGTGATGCTACTATTCATCTGCAATATCCCAGCACAGAGTGGACTCCATGGCCTCTTACAGCATCTTTACATGAGCGATTTATAGCAGAAGTTTGAAGGTCATTTTGATGACTGCGTGCGCTTCCTGTGTGTCTCCCACTCCTTTTCCCAGTCAATCCATTTAAAAATAAACCTCGGAAAACCCGATTCTTCTCAAATATGTTGGGATTTCCTGCAGTGTGCAGTTGGAGTTACACTATACAACACCCACTAGAGGGCACTTCCTTTGAACTATATGAGCTGGGAGGTTTTTAAAAGCCATGTGGTCACTGCTCTGAGGAAATACAATTTCCACCTGTCTGAAAGCATTCATAGCCTGGAGGGAAATGGGTGGTGGGCTGCCCCTTCCAAGTGGTGCCACTAGGGCTGGTCTTTGAGGCCATGTCCCAGGACCCCACAGCCCAGGAGGGCAGGGAATGATCACCCAAAGAAGGGGAGACAGCAGTAAACCGGTCCAGCTTCAGCACCTGGGTCAGTATGGACATGCCAGGGCCTACAGGGGCTGATGCTGCTCGGTGGAACATCCTTTCTCCTTATTATTAAAAACATGCTTTAATCTTGGGCTAGGAAGCTGGACATGCAAATAGTGACAGATGCCGATGTTATTGTTTTTTTAACTTTTAAAATAATATTTTAAATTATTACTATAACATTGAAAATATTATTATGATTTTACTTTTCTATAACAAAACAGTCCTTATTCCCAAGTAAATAGCCAAAGAAAATACCATTTTATTCTTGTGATCATGATGGTGCCATGGTTCAAGAACTGCCCATGCTCAGAGGATTTTTATTTTATTTTTTAAATTGGGGTTGGCTGTCAATGTTTTGCTTTGCTTTTGTTTCTTGCTGTATGGATGTAGAAACAGTTGTAAAGCATGGAATAGTGGAAGTGGGAGGGGAAGAGAGAAGACAAAAATTAGTTGTGTTTCACTACTAAATAATACACATGGCTATCTAAAGAGGGGTGTAAGGCTGTCATGTCTGGGGCAGGGCCAACATCAAGGGAAGGCATGGCTGGGTACATGCAAAGGGCCCACATCTCAGCAGGGGCCTGTCAACAAGACCCCCCCCCCCCCCGGACTTGTTCCCCTTCACCATTGCATCCTGCTTGTTCATCTGACTCTCGTTCTGACTGACCATGGGGCAAAAATCCGCCTGGGCCCACGAGAGTAGCAAATGCCCCTGTGTCCCACCCTCCCAGGCCCCAACAGACATGCCTGGTGGATTCTTACCCCATCGCTGGCTGAAAGACCAAGGGGGCGCAGGTCCGAGTGGAACTCATTTCCACCTGGACTTACATCCACCCTTTGTCCTTTCCCCTGCTGCAGTAATTGCAGCCGCCATTAACGGAGCAGGGAAAATACACAATTTCCCCAGTCTTGGGGAAATTGTGTTTCTCTCTCCCTCCCACTGATGGGGGCCTTAAAGACTCTATTAATAGGCCTTTTAAGGCCCCAGTCGGTGTGGGGGGGGAAACACAGTTTCCCCAAGCTGGGGAGATCACATATTTTCCCCTCCACTCTAATGGTGGCAGCCACCATTAGAGTGGAGGGGGAAAATATGCAATTCCCCAGCCTTAGGGAAATTGCGTTTCTCCCCAGCCCTTGCTGATGGGGGCCTTAAAGACCCTCTTGGATTAAGAGGGCCCTTAAGGCTGTGATTGGCATGTGGGGGGAGGGAGGCAAAGTTTCATGTTTCCCAGCCCCCCCCCCCCACTGAAGTGTGAGACAATAAAGAGGTCTGCCAAGTAATCCACAAAACTTTATTCAGTAAATAAACATCTCTTTGCACCTCAAGAGAGTTTAAACCCTAAGAACTTTCCTCTAGGCTACCACTTGGCTAAACTAAGCAAGACAAATGTTCTTTCAACAAAAGGGAAGGTCTTTTCCCTGAGTCCCTTTCACTTCAAGGAGGAGTTCTTTTTTTAAAAAAAATTAATTATTATTTTCAACATATAATACAACATAATCATAAAATAATATACTAACATAACCTTAACAACCCACCAGTGCTTCCCTAACCATTGAGACCTTCTTTTATTCTATTATGTTATACATTCTTCCAAAATTATAAAGAATCTTTTAAAGGTGGACAACCTTTCCCCTTTATTAAAACAAACTCTAAAAATGGCTCCCATATATTTTCAAAATCATTCTTCTTAGATAATCCTATCTTTACTTTTGTATTACATGTTAATTTATCATTAATCGCGATATCCCATACTTCTTTATACCATTCTTCTATTCTGTAATTTCCTTGTATTTTCCAATTCTTAGCTATCATTAATCTGGCGGGTGTCAGGAGGTTGTTAATCAAATCCTTCATATTTTGATTCCCATATGCTTTATCAAAAATTGAAAGTAAAGCCAAATTTGGACTTGCTTCCACACTGCTTCCCATTATTTCACTTATTTCTTAAAAAACCCTTTTCCAAAATTTTTGTACGTACTCACATGTCCACCACATATGAAAATATGTTCCAACCTCCTGACATCCCCAAGGAGGAGTTCTTTGAAGAAGACTTTGGCAGGATGCTAGCTGAGCTGATCACCTCTTGCCTACCTTTAGCTGCGCCTGTTTGAACCTATGGTGGACTCTGGGATTGGCCAGCTCTGAAGTCCCTTCCCCCTCTGAGGATTCCTGAGTTGTTAATGTTTTCACTGATAAGGTCTGGTGAAGATTCATCCCTGGCGGGTGAAGAGCCTGGGAGAATCACCTCCCCCACTTCCTGTGTAAGCTGGGACTTTCCTAGTCCTGTTTCTTCAGTTTCAGAATCTGATACTGATTGATAGCCTGAAACTCCTTCCCCCACACCAAGGGGAACAGGCCTGGTCATGACACAAAACACACTTTCCAGGGCCTCCAGAAAGTGCACATCACTGAGCAATCTTCATTCACTAGTTCTGACACAGGCAATAGTGGTGGTGAGAAGGAGGAGCAATAGATACACACCCTCCTTGCTCTCTGGCTGTCTGCTTGTCAAACAAGCAAGTGGTAGCAGTGCTAAGCAAGAGAATGAGAAGCAATAGCAGTTGCAGACAATGGTGATGAGAAGGTAGATTCACTGAGGGAGGGGCTGTATTGAGGGTCTCTTGCCCTGGAACTGGCTGATAGAGGGTCTAAAATTAGCCACCTTGGGTGTCATTTTCTTGGTGAAGTCAAGGTAAAAATCAAATAAATGAATTAATGAATACATTTGCCTAGTTGCACTACTGCCCCATCCCCCATCCCAATAAATCCACATCCCCCCCCACATTTTCACCTAAGGGTGCCATTGCCAAACTATATGGGATCTTGGCAGTTTGGAGAGTCCAAAAGCTTGACCATGGCATGCATACACAAGCCTGCCCATATTTCAAGCCCAATGAATGAATGAATGAACCCAGAAGTAAGTTTAATGGGGACCTACTCCCAAATAAGTGTGCATCGGTCTCCAGCGCTATGACAGACCTGCACCCAGCAGTGGCAGCGGCAAAAGCAGGAGCTGCCCCTCCCCCCTGACTTAAGCAACAAAATCGTGCTGTCTTTCTCCTTTGGGAGAAATCACAAGAGCGAAGAGTATTTTTCTCCCCTAAGCCTTAAGCATGATGTGATGTCACAAGCAGAACACCTGAAAAATACAGCCCGGGGAGCAGCTGACTGGTAAAGAACCTTGATGATGCTGGTGAGGGCCCCCCATTTTTAAAGCGCACCCCACCCTCTGACTGACCCCCAAAGCTTTTGCTAAGCTGTCTTTGACAACTCCCTTATTTACTCTATTGTCTCATTCTGTGTGACAAAGAACAAATCCTGGATGAAGCCGTATGAAGTTCCCCCGAATAAATGTAATAAGCCAGTGAAAGCCGCCAAGGAAGAAGAAACGAGGAGTAGCGAGAAGGATACGGAAAGCTCCTGCCCACTCATTCATTCACTCACTCAGCAAACTCGGTCTCCACTCTTTGAGACCATGGCCAATGGTTGGGAATGATGAGAGTTGTAGTCCAACAAATCTGGAGGGCACCAGGTTGGGGGACACTGTCATAGGGTTTTCTGGGCCCACCCACACACCCAAGGCACAGGGCAATCTACCAAGTGCGGTGCATTGAAAAATAGTATATTGATTCACACTTTGTAAGCTCTATTAAGCTTAATGAATGATTGGCTCATCTTTGAACTTCTCTTTGCTAATTGCTGTTTGCCTATTAATGGGAAAGGAAGAGGAGACAAAATAAGTTCCTTCAATTCCTCTCTGTGTTTAGAAGAAAATGCCCTTTCCTAGGCAGTTGGTCTATGTTTGCATCTTGTAGGCCGTGGAAGGGTAGGTAGCGAATGGTGTGCGACAGAATCAGGTTGCTTAATTAAATAGAGCAAATCTAATGTTTTAATGCTCGGTGGGAAGAATGATGCTATTTTACTAAATCCTCTTTTGACATTTAGAAAATCCCACTAGATTTTTCTCCTTTGAAGATATAGATTATAACATCACAGGACAATGTGTGGCTGTAATTTGCCTTGCTTAACTATAAAGGTGGGTTTGTGACAATCTTTTCGGATGGTAGAATTAAGCTGATTAAGCTGATGTCCGTGAAAGGGAGGAGGGGGAACAAGGAGCAGCACCCAACACAAGGAAGAAAAAGAAGAGGTGAAGCCTCAATGTGGAACTGGTGTGTGTGTGTGTGAGTGTGTGTTTTAGCAAATATGTCCAATACATTTCAGTGAAACCTTCTTCAGGCTCACAAGAATACCTATTTCCTAGTAAGGCATCATCTCTCTCAAACATGTGTTTGACACATTCACACTTTACATATTTAGATGTACATTTTAAAAAAACTTAGGTGTACATATAAAAACATTATCTACCTCATGTAGCATTTCATTAGAGTAACCTCTTGTAAACTGTCCAATTTACTGAAATATTGGATTAATCCTTACATATTATACCAGTCTTCCCCAACCTGGTGCCCTCTAGATGTGTTTGACTACAACTCCCAGCATGCTAGGTATGGATGTTGGGAATTGTAGTCTGACACATCTGGTGGGCACCAGGTTTGGGAACCCTGTATTATAGAGACATACCAGATAATCAAGGGTGTAATATATACATACACATATTATGATGGGTATTTTTAATCCCTACATTTTGGCAACACTTAACTTTGGGATTGAAATGCAAAATACATTCTTTTCTTTCTTTTTTTAAAAGGTATTGAAATAATTCACAGCATAGGTAGACTTCTAGATAACAGTCTGCTTTTAACATAATTGTACTTTGATCGTAGCAAACTCTGACTACAGGGAAGCCTGGAACCTTCAAGCCTACAGTTGGTAGTTGAATGGGATTCAGGCTATAACAGAGGTGGTCTCAGTCCAGGCAGAAAACAGAACACAGGCAGGAATATAGACAAGAGGAATATATAACAGCAGGAGTGGTCAGGATAACAAGAGGTCAAACACAAGTAAATCAGTCAGGTACATTATGCAGTCCAGAAATAGGGTCATTACACAGTCCAAAAGGTCAGGAAACAGAGCATCAATCACAGGGCATGGTTCAGGAGACAAGATACACAGTAAGGCAGGATGCACCAAGTTGTTCTAGCCATGGCTGGGTTTTCAGTGAAGACTCTTAAGCCCAAAGTCCTTTTCTTCTGGAAAAGAAGACACCATTTCTGGAGGCAAGCACTCCTTTGCACAGGAGTCGCTTGAGGCAACAATGCTTCTGGGAGTCAGGCAGTTGTTCAGCCTCTCCCTCAGAGGCAGAGTCTCTTTCTCATGACAGGGATGGTCTGGCAGCCATCTCCCCTGAGGGCGCAGGCTTTTGTTGGTCTGGTTGCAATCCTTGGTCTTCTGTAAGCTCGAGCTCTTCCTCTGAGGAGGATTTCTCCAGTTGGGACATGATACGTGGCCCCAGAGAGCTTCTCTGAAATTGAGTTCAGCCCTGGGGCTGAAGGAGGTTCATCTATATACAACCAAAAGGCACAACCAAAAGGCCTATTTCTGTCATTAATGAGACCCCTCTCATCGCACTGATAATTCAACTCTAGCCCCCAAAGATAACCCATCCTCCAACAAAAAGAGACCCTTGTCTCAGCCCCATGTTCTGACCCAAGAAAGCACCTCCTCCCCATGGCAATGCCTTTCCTCATAGAGAGTTAGGCCATTGGTCCATGTAGCTCAGTTAGGGTGGTCATCTGTCCTACGTTGCAGAGGACAGTCCTCTATCTGAAGGGGATAAATATAAATTAGCATATGGAAACACTATGCAAATCTGTGTCCACTTTTGTCCTCTTTTTTGGATCCATTTGCTCTTTTTTGATGATGAGTAAGTGGCCACCCTAACCCTGGCTCTAGACACTTTCCCTCCCAGCTCCTCACAGTCAGTGCTAGCCAAGGGTTTTGAGAGCCCCTGTTATAATTGAAAAGCTCCTTCTGCTTGCTGGAAATATGCTTGCTGCTTGCCTCCCAAAAGGTGTTTAACAACCCATTTAACGCACCGTACTGTAAATTTATTTTAAAATTAATTGTCCCTACAAAATTGTGATAGGAATATAATTTCCAGCCTATTCACTGTTTGCCTCTTCTATTGAAATAGTTTAGTAACAAGTGGAAGAACAAGGCTGCAAGTGTATGTGATTTGCATCAATTGCAAATGAAACACTCGGGCAGAAACTACTGAAGCGTTTTGCTCCCTCTGTGTTAATCCCTTTAAAAGGATACCGTCTGGATCTCTTCCTAAAATATCATTTTTAGTTATCCTGTGCAATTCCATGCTGAGCCATTTGCTCAGCAAAAGCATTATTTTCAATCGCACAGCTAATGAAATGTGCTTTAACATGACAGCAAATTGCCCTAGGATTTGAAAATTACATTTCATTTGCAAGAAAAGGTCAAACATTACTAAACTCATAGGAATATATCAACAACTGCTAGCATAATTGTTTCCACACTTAGGATAAATCAGAGCAAAAGCTAGAGAAAAATGGGGAATAGCTTGGGTTCTTATTGTGTTCTCTTTTGAGTCTTTTCTAATTACACATTTTACATTATATATTCTGTTAAACTGACCCAGAATATGTTGTTCTTCTAGTGTTCCCTCACCAACAATAAAACAAGAAATGCCCTTTATTTTACTGCCGGTTCTGGAGGAGGAATTATTTAACAATCAGAATAGGGTTGCTGATTTTTATGATAGTACTGAAATAGCAACTGGGTCTAATCACTATATTCACACTTAGACTTTCTCTATAATAAACAGAGAGTGCAGCATTGATTTGAAGGCAGAATTGAAAATTCTAGCAGTAGACTGTAGGATCTTATAATAAGATCTGTGACTTTGGGAAACTTGGGCTACAGACAGATGAAGGAAAACAGCTTTAAAGAGCCAAAGGAGGTTCAAATCATGGATCTTTGCCCATGCTGTGTACACTCCTTTGTTCAGGGCATGGGGTGGTGATGGTATTTTTGCAAAAAACAAAACAAAACACAACTTTCTGCAAACCTGTTTGACCAGAGGAATTAGGGGGGTGGTTAAAATAGGGTGGCCACTTACACTTTGCCAAAAGAGAGGAAATTCACTGCCAAAAAAGAGGACAAAATAGGACACCAATTTGCATAGCATTTGCATATGCAGATTTATATGCATTGGTGCAAATTTAAGGCTTCTTTAAACAAGTAATTTATAGCTTGCTCATGACTGGTCACTCAGGGAAGTTTGACGATGTTGTGAGCCTCCTGCATGTCTCCTGCTCCTTTCTCCAGTTATTCCGTTTTTAAAAAAACCTTGGGTATCCTGATTCTTCTGAAATATCTTGGGATTTCCTGCCACGTGCAGCAAGTTGCACTACAAAACACCCACTAGATGGCACTGTGCCATTCAAGTATATGAGCAGGGAAGTTTTTGGGTACAGACCACGTGGTTGCCCCTCTCTTCCTGTGTATTTCAGCTCATTACAATTTTGGGAGAGAAGCAGGAAACAAAGCACTGGTGAGCAAGCACAATTTCCCTTTAATCTAAAGAAGCACACAGAAATAATAACAATTATTTATATACAAATACAATACCTCTGACCATAGTGCAGAAGATTGACTAGGTGACCTGTGTGCCTGCTCAGTCTGCCAACTTGGAGCCCCTCCCTGTCTTGAAGTTGCCCATCAACAACACCTGGAAAACAGATTGAGCAAGGCATGCCAGGTCACCTGTGCTAGATCTACACTACTTCTTTATACTGGTAATGAAGTACACTGATAACTGTTGGGGCACACTACACATTTGATATATCGCTGTTATAGTGTTATTTCCTGCTTTTTATTCCATATTATCCAAAATTCCACAACAAATGTCATTGTGTGTTACGAGGTATAAATGCGCGAGAGATATCTACCATTACCATGATGGGATCATAATGATTTGACACAAGGTGGTCACAATCTTTCATGTATTTCTATTTAAATTACAGCAATCATTTATTAAATTTGCATCTGCACATATGAGTTAGCACATGTAACTGCATGCAAATTGGTGTCCTCTTTCGTTCTCTTTTTTTGTTGATGCATGACCACTTTTGGGGGGTCTGGGGATATGTAGAGTTGTTGCACCAAGCAAGTCTCTCCGCTCTGCTGCATACCAACAACAGCAGAAAACTGGTCAGAACATGCTTCTGACCAAGTCAAGCCAAAGCCTTAAGTCTATGAACCACATACAAAAGCCTTTATATGGCTAAGCGCCACAGCCCTTGTCTCTTTTTCTTTGCCGTCCATTATAGCCTCCTATGTCCCTCTCCCAAATAATAGCTGCTTCTCCTTCCCAGAAACCAGATGTTAGTTCTTTCAAACATCCCACTAACGTTCTTTTGCCTTGAAGCTGTGACTCCCCAGTGCCGGCTTTGCTTGGCCCTCAACTTCCCACACAGCAAAGCTTGTCAGACAAGCAAGGCCGCAGGGAAGCACCACTTCAAAGAGCCTCCAACACTGTGAAGAGGTAGCTATCCAACAAGCCAGGATGGCTGGGGCTTTGGGGAAGGGAACTTGGCCCAGGGGTAGAGATTCCCCATCCCTGCTTTCAGTGGTCTTAACACTAAAACTAACATGGCAATGCATTCTCTGTAGAATACACATTAAGGAAAACTCCCAATATCAAGAAGCAACAGAAAACCATTAAGCTGACTGTATACTTAACAATACAGTCCCTTTAAAACACACACACACACACACACACACCTGATTTAACACTGGGCAGTAACAATGTTAAAAACTGTTTTCATTGCTATTTGGGATTTTCAATTGGTAGTAAAAAGAATAAACTGGTAACAAGTTCATAGAGCAGTAGAACTATGAACAGGGGGAGACCTTTGGAATTAGATATTCAAGTGAGCACAAATGCTATTCATTGCATAGGACCTTTGCAGATTACAAATTGTGTACACAACTTGAATAGGCTAATACTAGAATTTCTATAATTTATTCTAGACTTTATTGCACTTTAGCTGTTGCCCTTTCATGGGCATCTGTTGGAGTCCCTCTGTGGACTCGTTCCATGAACACCATGGTTTCTTTCAGGGCTGAAATATAAGTTACTTGCAAACACAACCTTTATTTATTTATTTATTACATTTATATCCCATCTTTTTTCCTCCATAAGGAAACCAAGGTGGTGTACATAATTCTCCTGTTCTCCATTTTATCTTCACAATAACAACCCTGTGAGGTAGGTTGGGCTAAGAGTCTGTGACTGGCCCAAAGTCACCCAGTCAACTTCCATGGCCGAGTAGGGACTAGAGCCCGGCTCTCCCGACTCCCAGTTCAACACTCTAGCCACTGCACCACACTGGCTCTCACACCAAGCCTGGGCAACCCCTTTGGAATGGAGAAGGGGATGGGGATGCTTAATCCCTTTCCCACCCACCACTTGTTCCCCAGCAACTGGTGTACATAGGCATACTGCCTCTGATACTGGAGATAGCATATAACCATCAGGACTAGCAGATGTTGATAGCTTTCTCCTCTAGTGGCCATCACTATGCCTTGTGGTAGTGAGTTCCATAGTTTAACTATGCGCTGTGTGAAGAACTTCCTTTTATCTGACCTGAATCTCCCACCAATCAGCTTCATGGGATGACCTCAGGTTGTAGTATGTGCTCCACCAGTGAGCTATGGGCCCTCCACGTGTCCAGAGCTCATGCAATATTATGTGAACAGAGCTTATGAGATGGGGGAAGGCTTATCACCCTAAGTGGGAGAGTTATTTGATGTTCTGCTTAGTTTTTTTCCCAAACTTTTCATAATACTTCTTTTAGGGGGTCTTCTGTGAATAGTACCTGCTATTGCTTGCTTTGTATTCCTTTTTCATACCAAGATAAAATCTGGCCTATATAGAGCAACTCTTCACAATAACTATTAGTATTCCTTTGTGCTACAGCTTAATGATTTGTTCCGTGGATAAATAAAGGTGACAAGTGCCTCCTCAAGGGTACTTTGAATATTAAGTAGATTAAACATAGCTAGAGACAGCAACAATCAAAACAAAGAAAGGCAGCAAAGGGGGCAAACAGATTTTTTTAAAAAAATACACACAACTTCATCATCCTGTACATATCATTTGAATAACATTTTGAAATGGCTTTCTTCCCAGTTCACAATTCAAATTTGGTGAAAGAAAGGCGAGCATTTGCAACATTTTTTCACAAATCGTCACTTGTAAACCCAGAGCCTTGCAACATCTGGAATTCTCTACCAGATTATTTGGGTGGGATGAATTCAGAACAATAGCTCAAAAACTAGCTGAAATTCTCATCATTTGAGCTGCTGGTGGATCATCAATCATGAAAGAAGCTGAAACAACTTAAATAGAAAGTCACTTAAATGTGTGTGGGTCCAGAAAGAAGACACATTTGAGTCTAACCTGATATGAAATGGCAGCTTTCAAACCGCCACAAAGTGAAGGCTACATCAGGATGAGAATGCTAATAGAATGAGAACTGAGGTTTTCCTACTATCTTCCACACTATTTTTATAGCTGCCAAGATTAATACACAATTGCCTTTCTGACAATAGACCCATCCCTAATAATGTTCCTTCTAAGAATCAAATTGTTGCCTACATCATGAAGTGCTATTTTCAGTGATGTTAAGAGTCTGTTTTTAAGTTTACCAAGTATATCCATCAAAGAAAGGATCCATTTTGCCAGTTCCCCTTCTCATCTCTTTTTAGCCACTACTGGAGTTGTATTAATGGAAATAACAAAGGTTAAATAGTATCCCATTAGGGTGGCCATGTACTATTTACACCAGACAGTCCTGTATTTGAAGGGCTGCCCAGACCATGTCTGGTTAAAATAAATATAAAGAGCCATAAGGAAGGACAACAGCAGGGCCTTGAAGTTCCCATCACTAGTGAGCACCTGGACAGCAGGCTGAGCAGGGGCACAGGTCACTCAAGTCAGTCTTCTCCGCTATGGTGAGATGTATTGCATTTGTATTTAAATTATAGTTATTATTTCTAAATTTGTACCTATACATATACATTAGCACATGCAAATTTTATGCAAATCTGCTCTTTTTTGTCCTTTGGGGGGGTTGATGCAGTTCCACTTTGGGGGGCAATTCGCCTTATACCCCATACTCTATATTACATTTCCATTTTGCCACATAATGGCCACAGTACTGAATCCAACAATTCATAGAGAAAAAGGCTTTATTTGTTATTTATTACATTTTTATACTGCCCAATAGCCAAGGCTCTCTGGGAAGTGCACAATTAAAAACTAAACTGCAATGAGTGTACAATAAATTTAAAACATGAAAAAGTTTAAGAATACAATATAAAACAAGTTATGTTACAGTCCAGGGAAAACTTGTATGAAAAGGTATGTTTTCAGGAGGCATTTAAAAGATGTTACATTTTCTGTCGCCTGATCTGCACGAGGGAGGGTTTTCCAGAGGGTGGGTGCCACCACAGAGAAGGCCTGCCGCCGAGGCTCTTCATGGTGACATTCCATTCATTTCAGAATGGCCAGCAGGACCTCCTCTGAAGATTATAACTGTGGTCTGGGTGTATGGCATGATATTCTGTGGTCTGTGGTTTGCATGGCATGATATTCCCAAGTTGTTTAGGGCTTCATAGGATAATGAGCTCCATCAAATGAGTGTTTTATTGGATGCTCGTTACTGGGCTCTCATAGATTTTCATGGGTCCCTCTCACAACGTCGGCTGCCTCCCGCTCCTTCTAGCCTTCATCACGCAACAAAAAAACACCCCAGTAAGTCCAATTTATTTTTTGAGCTGGAACTTGCCACTGTCCCCTGCTGTGTGCAGGAGAAGCAACGCGATCAGAACAGCCCAGTGAATGGGCCACATGCACGTTGTTTACTTCCTCTTTTGAAAGAGGAAATAAGAAGAGACGTGTGAGCGGAGATGTGACAGTAAGGAAACGCGATTTCCCTGTGTGATGACGCTCAATAACATAATCTTATACATGTTTCGGTAGCTAACAGGTAGCCAGTGCAGTTCTTTTAGCACAGGTTTTATATGAACATATCTAGGTGTCTTCATGAGCACCCTAGCTGCTACATTCTGAACCACAAACATGGATAGCCCCACATAGAGAGCATTACAGTAGTCTAATTGTGAGGTTACCAGTGCGTGAATAACCATGGCTACTCCATCCCTATCCAGAAATGGGCATAGTTGGTGTACCAACTGAAGTTGATAATGGGTGCTCCGGGCCACCGAGTTCACCTGAGCCTCTTGTGACAAGATGGATCCAGGAGCACCCCCAAACTACGGACCTGCTCCTTCAGAGGGAGTGCAACCCCATTCAGACCAGGCAAACACCCCAATTACCAGACCTGGGAACCACCAACACACAGGGTCTCTGTCTTATCAGGATTCAGCTTCAGTTTATTGGTCCTCATCCAAGCCATGACTGCATCCAGGCACGGGTTCAGAATGTGCACGGCCTCTCCTGATACCGATGTCACAGAGAAATAGAGCTGACTATCATCAGCATAGTGGTGACACCTTGTCCCCAATCTCCTGAAGACCATTCCCAATGGCGTCATATAGGTATTAAATAACATTGGGGACAGGATGATGGCCTGTGCCATGAAGCTGAAACGCAGTCATCCAATGCTATTCTCTGGAACTGACCCCACAGGTAAGAGTCGAACCACTGTAAAACAGTGCCTCCAACTCCCAACTCATGAAGGTGGCCTAGGAGGGCTTTGTCTTATATGTTAGGGCTGATTCCAACATAATATTGTTCTTTCCAAGGGGAAACTTAAAAATCGTTAAGTGGAGGAATACATGTAAAAATATTGGCTTGGAGCCAAGATCCCGTGAGTGGAAGTCCACTCGTGCAATGGGACTTCATTTGCACAATGGGACTTTCCTGTCTTCTCCTCCCCTTGAAGTCTCCCTGCACTGCTTAAATCTGTTCTGAAGCGTCCCCCCGCTGCAGGGGGGAGGGTCTGTTCTATCAGTGGTCTCCCATCCACTTGCAAAATGACACCATTGCATGCATCCAGTACTTTGAGTCTTGGTCACTGTGGTGAATTTTTTTCAGGTAAGATCCATGAGGTGGATTCCTGTTGATTCCTTATCATGATTTTTTTCCTGAAGAATGCACCAATTCTGAAGCACAATTTTCCAGAGGAATGCCTCCACGGGATCCATTTAGCAAAGGAAAGTGTGAACATCACCCTTGGAATAATACAGTGTCTTACATAAGTATTCACCCCTTTTGAATTGTCCACATTTTGTTGTGTTACAACCTGGAATTAAAATGGAGTTAACTAGGATTTCTTCTCACTGATCCACACAGAATAGTATATAATGTCGAAGTGGGGAAGAATCTACATGTTTTACAAACGGTTTAGAAATACAAAACTGAGTGTTCTTGATTCCATAAGTATTCACCTCCTGTGCTGTGACACCTTTAAATAAGCTCTGGTGCAGCCAACTGCCTTCAGAGGAAAATCTGTTTCAGTCTGCAAGGGACCTGGGACTGTGGCGGAGGTTCACCTTCCAGCAGAACAATGACCCTAAATGCACAGCCAAAGTTACATTGGAGTGGTTTAAAAACAACTGCCTGAATGTCTTAGAATGGCCCAGTCAAAGCCCAGACCTCCATCCGATTCTGTGGCAAGACTAGAAAATTGCTGTTCACCAACAGTCCTCATCCAACCTGACAGAGCCTGAGCAATTTTGCCAAGAAGAATGGGAAAATATGGCAGGATCCAGATGTACAAAGCTGGTAGAGAATTACCCCAAAAGACTCACAGTTGTAATTGCTGCCAAAAGTGCTTCTACCATGTATTGACTCGGAGTGTGCGTGAATACTTATGCAACCCAAAAATGCCACTTCGTTTTTGTTTAATTAACTTTTGTGCCATAATATAAAATACTTTGCACCATCAAAGTGTTAAACATGTGGTGTAAATCAAATGGTAAATATGCCAATTAACTTCATCTTAATTCCTGGTTGTTACACAACAAAATGTGGACAAGTCAAAAGAGGGTGAATATTTTATGCAAGACACTGTATGGAACAGGCCTTGTAAGATATGAAGCAGTGAAAGTTAACAAAACATATGAAATGTCAACCAGAGTAATGCCTAAAGTTGGTGCATAAAACATAAGACCCGTGGGTCTGGGGGGGGGCAATAAAACCCATGCTGCTCCATCACATTCCACACAAATAATTGATCTATGATCAGGACTAGAAAGATTAGTAGGACAAAGGGGAGCGAATCTATCAGTGTGGTGCGAATAGGAGAGCGAAGTACCGTGAATTATTAAAAACAGACAGCATTTTAAAAGAACTTTTACTGTTTCTTGGAAGTAAAATGGATGGTTTAGCTAGTATGGAATTCAGGCAGAATTGACATTTTCATGTCAAATGATGAATGGTATTACAGATCAGGACCCTGAACCCTCAAGATGATTCTGATCCCTTGTCCTCAGAAGAAGAGGCTCCAGAGTTAGAAGTTCAGGAAGAACAATCAGCTATGGAAAGTTGCCATGTGGCTTCCACCTTCCCAGGACCCAATTCTCCAGAAGAACCCCAGAGACTGTCTCTTCTGCCTCTGGAGCAGGTTATATTACCATACTCAGACTCTGAGGACTCAGACCATAACATGCCACATCCATTTTCATGTTATTGCAGCTTGAGACAGCTAAAACAGGCCAAGAGACAAAGCCTCCATTAGACATCAAGCCAATCAGCCTAATTTTCACTAAACTCTTATTTAAGGCTCAGTCTCCTTGTTGGAGCAACATACATTCCAGTCTCACTTGGAGCTTTCTGTGGTAATGATCTATTCCTGATTGGCTTCTTTGTGAAACCTCACCTATTCAGACCTCTGTTCAAGACTGGACCATAGCAGCACCCAGGATATAATGCAGGGCATCAACAGAACACTCCAATTCCCAGTCCTGGGAACTACCACCCCACAGGGGCTCTGGCATGAAATGGTACAGGTGCAGACCCTGGGCATCTGTTGAGTTTGCACTTTAGCTCTATACCCTATTGTCGAAACATAGGGATCTCAAATTAAAGGTAACATTTGCAGAACTTTTGAGACAAAGTAGAAGCACTGCCTACTGCCACAATTTGTATTTGTTCAACAGTATACCTAAGGGAGTAGGAATCTTTAAAGAACTTCAGGCATATCAGAGCAAAACTCTTTTCACCTCTTTGCCTTCCTACTGAACAATCTGCACTGGCACCTGATAAAGAAGCAGGTGGAAGTATTGGGGGGGGGGGGCAGCAGGAAGGGGAAAATGGTGCCCCAGCAGTTGGCCTTGAAAATATATGATTAGTTTTTGTGTCTAGAATCACAGCACAGATAGTTTGAAAGAAGTTTTACACTTTGGTGGAAAGAGAGAGACAGTAGTTTTATGGAAAACCCCAGTTTTAGTCTAATAAAGTTCACTTTCCCCCCTGTTCACTTTCAGGGGGAAACAACTTCTCTTTTCATTTTACTGTTCCTTGTTATCTTCACAGAAGAACAAATCTGTCAAAGAAAACTACTTAAGCTTAATTGGTATTTGAGGAAAGCTGTATGGAACCAAAGCAAGTCTTATTGTTAGTAGGAGATAATGTAGTTCGATACAGGGTTCCTAATGCATGCTATTAGGGCACTTGTGAAACAGGAACAATTATTATTTTTTGCTTAGACATTCCATTCATTTTATTATTGAAACTTTATTATTCATTCATTAGTTCATTCATGAGTTAATGTCACATTCATTTTCATTAGTACTTCATTTGTTTATGTTATTTCAATTCGTTTTCATTCTATTTAGTGGGAAACCCAACACCTCTTCTGCTGCCTGTAACATCTGTATTTTCTATCTAATTATCCTGAAATTTTCAGATATTCTGCTCAGGGATTCAAAGGATCCAACCTGCCAAATTTCAGACAGATTGGGAAAGGGTCTCCATTTTATAGGCATACAGACAAACTCCTAGAGATCACACACTCTTGTCTCTCTAACCTGCAAGCTACAAATAACAACTGAAGTACACGTTAATGGGAAAGGTAAGGAAACACAATGTGGAATGGATTGAAAATTCTTAAAGGAACTGTAAGAACCAGAGTGATCATTAGGAATGATTTTTGCACAAAGACAAAGAACAGACCAATAGAGGAACTTACAAATGCTCACCCTCTAAAGAGAAAGAATTCACACAGTACCAAAACAAAAAAAAGTCCTTATCTCTCCCTTTTATAAACTTACTCAAGTCCTTCGTATTGCTGCTGTTGTCTCCAACAAGGATATGATGACATGTTCTGTGTGGAAAGAAAACCTAGCAGAATTTTTTACACTTTGGCTAAAATGTGTCTGAATTGGACAATTCACAGTGTCAATCTCCTTTTTCTCCCACCTCCCTGTAACATCCTTTCTGACCTATTCTGTCTGGCTGCTCCCAAAGTGGGATGACGTGGCTGGCAGGATGAGCTCCCAAAGACTAACAAATGAATAATGAATGGACATGTGACATTCAGAAATAATTCATTGCTTTGTAATTGATTCTTTAATATTGGTGAATGCAATTAAAATATGCAATTCATTTCAATTTTCAAGTTTACTTAACGGATGCACACACTTTCTGGAGACAATGTCACTTAGCTTGTTAGCTAACTAAACATAGGGCCAAACCCAGTAGAAGGCCCTGATGGGGCTGCACACAGGGATGGGAGAGAGTGGGAGAGCTGTGCCAGATCCCAGAGGGCAAAGAGGCAGAAGTCAGGGGCAGCTTGAGATGTCAACCTGCCCAGCTGAGGAAGCTCAATCTGGGTTCTGCAAAGGGAGACAGTTAAATTATGGACTTTGCTACCACAAGATGTTGTAATGACCACCGATTTGTATGGCTTTGTAAGGGGATTAGATGAATTCATGGAGGCTAAGGCTACCAATGGCTAGTCATGATGGTTATATGCCCTCTCCAAGATCAGAACTTCTTTAGATTGAAGGGAAATTGCAATTGCTTACCGCTGCTTTATTTCCCGCTTCTCTTCCATTGGCTGCATGTATTGGCTGCCTGTATGCTTCCGAGCCCGATTCTAGGTGCTGGTTTTAACCTATAAAGTCTTACATGGTTTGGGACCACAATACCTGATGGAACGCCTTTCCTGACACGAACCTACTCATACACTACGCTCAACATCAAAGGTCCTCCTCCGGGTGCCTACTCTGAGGGAAGCTCGGAGGACGGCAACAACGGAGAGGGCCTTCTCTGTGGTGGCCCCTCAATTTTGGAATGATCTCCCCGATGAGGCCCGCCTGGTGCCAACACTATTATCTTTTCGGCGCCAGGTCAAAACTTTTCTTAACTCCCAGGCATTTTAACAGCTCAAATTGAGGTTTTGATTGACATTGTGGCCAGGTTTAACAGTTAAAATGTTTTAAAGTGTTTTAATGCCAGCTGTTTTATGTTTATGGTTTTAAATTTTGTATATTGACTTTTTAGTGTTAAAATCTTTTAATTTTTGTAAACCACCCAGAGAGCTTCGGCTGTGGGGTGGTATATAAGTGTAAATAATAATAATAATAATAATAATAATAATAATTGTAATAAGCTGAATTACATGGGAGGAGAGGGGTGACTATGTAGTCTGTTAATGAAAACTTCCCTGCTGATATACTTCAATGGGACAGTACCTTCTAGTGGGTGTTTTGTAGTGCAACTTTGGCTGTACATGGAAAGACATCCTGAGATATTTCAGAAGAATTGGAATATCCAAGATTTTTTTTTTAACAACGGAATAAATGGGGGAAGGGAGCAGAAGACCTGTAGGACACTCTCAATAATGTCAAAATGACCTGGAAATGTCTATGAGTGGCCAGTCACGCGCATGCTATAAATTGCTCGTTTAATGAAGCCTTCAGAGGCAGTATGCCAATGTACACAAAAGCCAAGAAATCACCAAACAATGAGTGGTTGCGGAAAAGGGACGGGGTCAGGAAAAGTGGTGTGGCCCTCTGGGGAACTGCAGACAACCAGGGTGGGACCCCAGGAGGACCAGAGGGTCCTCATCCCTGCAATACGGGGAATGGAGGGGGGTCTGAAGGGGCTTTGTATAGCATGCAGGGGAAGGGAGAGCCTGAGGGAGTATCAGGCAAGCCATTAGAAAGCATCCAAAACTTTAAAGTTGTAGGAGGGAAGGCCTAGTGATGAGCTGGGCTTCTTAACTCTCCCGCGCGGGCATCCGGGCTCCTCGGGGCTCATCGCCATCAAACCCTGAGGAGGTCAGAGGCCACACAGAAGAGGCGGGAGAGGGCCGATTTCATCATTTCCGGAATCGGCCCTCTTCCTTGCAGCCTCTGGCACAAACCCTGCAGCGTCGCCGGTGGCGGCGTGAGCCTGGCGGCGGCAGCACAACCCCAGTGGCAGCAGCGGCGGCGGCACGAGCCCGGCAGTGGCGCGAGCCCGGCAGCAGCAGAGGGCCTGGTTGGTCCACCTGAAACCCCACCACTAAGCCACCCATCCCCCCCAAAACCCAGCCCGGACCTACCGGGTCTACCACCGCTTGCCGCTGCCGCCGCGTGACCCCCCGCAGCCCCGGTTTGCCCCTGCCGCCCCCCGGCTGGCCCGGATCGCCCCTGGTTTCCCAGTTAGGACCGGGAAACCCCGAGCGATCTGGTCACCCTACTTAACTCTGTCTAAAGGGCAAGAAGGACCCACTGGACTCTTCCTCTGGAATTAATAGGTGGGACTCCTAAGCTTCTCTTTCCTACCCCCTACCCCACCAGGAAAATTTCATAAATGGTAAAGAAAATACTGCTGTAAAAAAGATTCCAGCTGTTTCCCATAATCCCAATGTTTTAAGACCTTAAGCAAAACATACAAAAGCTCTTGTTGCTCTGCTGCTGCTGCTAAAATTATACTTTACATGCTGATAAATTGGATTGGGTCACCATGACAATCCCTTTCAAGATGAGTTCTGAGGACTTCTGTTAATCAGGTTCTCTCTGATCAGCAAGAATGATCACATCTATTATCTGTCCGGTTGGAGCCTCAGTCGGGGGAAGGAAATCTGATGAAGAAGGGAAACACAGCTTTCATTCTGACATTGCCAGGATTCGCAGACAGCTTAAATCCAGATCAGATAATATTTTGTAGAAATGTTCATTAATTGAAAAAAAACATGCTGCTGAGATTTCTTTTCCATGCTTTTCAGAATCACTTTTCTCCTCACCGGGATTATTCCTCATTCAGGTCGGCCATCTTAGCTGAAGCAACCAAAAGGTCAGACTGAGGTTGACTGTTGTTTAAAAAAAATGAGGCAGCTTTATGAGGCAGCCCTATTGCAGACATTTCCTCACAGCACGCTGAGCACTTATTTTGAAAGGAAATGTTTGGACTTCGGAAACTCCTACTTTCCTTGGTATTAACTGCGGGTCAGAAAGTTCATGAGTAAGGCCTAATTTGTACACTCTGTGCTTTTGAATCATTAACATTGCGTTTGTAATTATGAACTTTTAAACATTGATTCTTATTGTTTCAGAATAAACTGGTAAATGTCCTTTTCCAAGAGAGCGACTGCTGGTCAGAGGAGACAATACAGAGCTAGATGGGCTAATGATCAAACTCATTGGGCCTGTTCAGACAACACACTAAGCCATGGTTAGGCCACTAACCCTTTTCCAACCATGTTTAAACCATGGTTATGTAGCCAACATGGTTAGGAATGGTTCACACAACATGCTAAGTCATAATTCAAATAACACACTAAGCCATATTGTTTAGCTCAAAATGCTTAACCACCATGGCTTAGTGTGTCATCTGAACAGGGTCAGTTTAAGGCATGCAGCCTCATATGTTCATGGCAGGCTAAGTAAAAACAATGAACAAAAACATACCTTGCATCATAAACTTTGCTAAGTCTGCAATCCTATACACTCCTACCTGGGAGTAAGCTCCATTGAAGTCAACAGGACTTACTTCTGAGTAAAGAGGCCTAAGATTGCATGACATGAAAATCAATTTCTTAACAACACTGTATATGTCCCATGCTACCTGTAGCCTGGCAAATTCTTGCTTGTTCTAAATGGGGTCATATGTTAAAATCACTTGATGGGCCTTGAGATAGAAACATAGGACACTGTTTTATACTGACCTGGTTCACACAATCACTGCAGCCCAGCACAGCTTATTTAAGCTATTTGCCCAAGGTAGCAAATTGCTGATTCAAGTCCCCTGCCATGGCTTCTTGTGTCATCTGACCCCAGCAAGGATGGCTTGTTGGGGTGGTTAACAAACCACCCCACAACCCTACAAGAGGCCACAGGTTCTGGGAGGTTTGTTAACCACCCCAACAAGTCACACTCGCCAGGTTCAGACATCACAACAGCTTGCGCCCGGTGAGGATAAGAGTTGGTATGCAACCGGTATGTGTTGCGTGAACCCAGCCAGTGAGTCAGACAATGGGTCCATCTAGCACAGGATTGTTGACACTGACCACCACCAGCTTTCCAGGATTTCAGTCAGATTTTTTTCCAGCCCTACCTGGAGATGCTGGGGATTGAACCTGGGACCTTCTACATGCAAAGCAGCTGCTCTACCACTGAGCTATGACTTCTCCCCTCAAATGTATCTGTAAATGTATTAGTATCAGTAAATGGCTGAAGAATTTGTTTGTTTACTCAAAACTTTTTATGCCATCTTTCCAACCATACACTAGACCAGCCTTTCCCAACTTGGTGCCCTCCAGATATGTTGGACTGCCACTCCCATAATTCCCAAATGATATGGCCAATGGATAGGGATGATGGTAGTTACAGTCCCACACATCTGGAGGATGCTACCTTAGGGAAGACTGCACTAAACAATATAATGCTATTCAGATTCCACCAGCTTGCCTTAAAAAGTGGCCTGAGAGTGTCCTAAACATTAGGAAGGTTTATGTTGATATACTTCTTCTGTCTGCCCATTTCAGAACTTCAAGACTACTGCTGCAAAGGACCTGTTCCTGTCCTGTTCCTGTCCTGATATCCCTAGAGTGGCAGTGGACAACGTCTTTGAGTGCCAGAAAGTCCTTGGTCAAGCTGCGCAGGAATGCCCCTTGGTAATGACATCCTCATCCTCTAGAGCAGATTGGTTGGGGAGGGTCCAGCCTCCCCAGGTTAAAGGCAGTGCATGCACCCTGCCATCACAAAATATGAGGATATCCTAGATGAAGAGATTTCTGGGGCATCTTCACCTTCTGGACTGAAGAGGGAGGGCTCCTGTCCGCTCAGAAGGACTTGCTCAGAAAACAATTCTGGCAGGACCAAAGCATATCAGACCAGTATTTTTGCTCACAGACACCACCCTTGGCACCTGCTGGGCTCTCAGCCCGTCCTGATTTATATATAGACACACACACACACACACACACACACACACACAAACCCGGCAGGCTGGAGCAATGCAAAGTGAAGTGCCATCCTACAGCACCATCTTTCATTCTTGGAAAATGAAAATGGTGGGCGGCTACAGGCACTGTTATGAGATACAGTCAGCCACCCAGAAAAAAGGAGCAGAAATAGGAAACGCTGGTGGTGCTGGGAAGTGGACTAGGTAAACTGGGACCAGATCTATACCAAGCAAGATGTGACACTTTCAAAGCAATTTGAGACGGTATATGGATCCCAACAGTTGTCAATACCATTATACACTGTTATAAATCAGTAGTGGAGATCCTGTATGGGTAGAGTAGTGTGGCATGAACTAGGGACATAGCAGAGCCAGTATTCTGCAGGGCTTTGGGGACAGGGCTGGCAAGGTAGTGGGAAGTGAGAGGGATGTTTTGCCTGTGAGCATGAGTTTTGTTTGGTGTGCATGTTTTTGTTGAATTTGGGAAAGGGGCTTTTCAGGGGTGCATGGGGCGTGTTTTTCTCTGTGTGGGTGTTTCATCTGGGTTGTTTGTGTTTTTTGTGTGTGTGTGTGGCTCGTTGTTTTATTTTTGTGTACGTATGTATATATTGTTTGCATTTCTATACCACCCATTAGTAGGTATTATGTATGTCTCAAGGTGGTGAGGCAGGGGAGTTCTCTGAGTATCACCACTTTGCCTTCTGTGAAATGGGTATTTCTTGTGTGCTTTGTGATGGCAAAAATGCGATTTGGCTGGTAATGAGTTGTAAAGCCTTAAATGATTTGGGACTGGGTTAATTGAAGGGCCACTTGCACCCAGTCTTTATGAACAGTGTTATGGATTCTGCCCTCTCCTTGACATTCTAGTTTTCTATGCATAGGAGTATGTTTCACGAAGGAGCATTCTGTCATGCTGGTCTTCACCTGTAGTGATATGGCCAAGGAAACTAATTGTACCATCTCATCTACTGAGAACTAGGCCATAGACACTGAATAGTACCAGAGAAAAACTTCAAAGAAGCTAGATAATCTCTAATATTTGATACATGTGGGTGAATAATGCTCTAGTTTGTCTCTCTCTTTGGATTTGACTTCTTAGAATGTGTTCCTTTTGTGTTATTTTTTCCCTGCTTCCTGCTGTAAGAGTTAAATACCAACTTTCCCTGTTATTTTCATACTGAGAAACAGGAGGATTAGAATAAAGGAAACCAGGGAGGCTGAAATGAGCCAACTTTCTGTCAGTCTTTCATGCTGAGTTCAAGTCACCCCGCATAGATACCCCCTTGGAGTATTTTACAAAAGATCTGAAATCCGTTTAAAAGTAAATGGAATTTGTTTAGTGGGGGAAATGGAAATATTTTTTTCTGACAGGCTTTGTTCTAATGAAATAAGGAATTACTGCTGTATCATTTGCATTCATCAGAGACAGAAGAGCTTGCTGACATCTTAAAGAGGGAATTCAGTGGCTACTCAAAGTGATGTAGTATCACTGAAGCCAATTCATCCTACCCTAAGTGTAAGTGATCATTGAGCAGACCTCCCTGAGTGGTTTTATACAATGTTACGCAGGATGCAGCAAGTGGTCTTCTAACCACATGGATTTATTCAAATCCATTTCCTCACCTTAAAAAGACTGGTTTCAAATGTGCTATGAAAAGTGCAATAAAGAAACTGCCTGATTGGGTGTCCCCCACACCCTGCAACAAAAAGGATATATTCCACGCTTTTATTTAAGACAGTGCTGAAATTCAAGTAAATAGATTGCCTTGAAATGATGAAGGACTCATGGTGTGACCGTATCCTTGAGTTATGCCCACTTGGGAGGTTAGGAATGGTACTAAATCCCTTTGAGATGGCAGAGCAAAATGTTACAAAAACCCAAAAGGAGGAGAGCATCCACTCAGGGTAAAAAAAGGAAAAGAAGCAGGTTCTCAGAATGCTAAGATACTTATTGTTCAAGCGTGTTCTTAGCATTCTGAGAGCAAATGTTACCCCAGCGCTGTGGATTTATGGTAGTGGAGCATTACCATTGTGCCAGCCATACTCAGTGCCAGAGTAACTACTATGCTGGCAGAGGCGTGGCAGGAAAGAGTGGATCCTAAATAGAATCTTACGCTCTTGCCTTTGGCAACAGTGTACTATTGCATCAAACAGAACTGGTGTGACCAAAAACACTCCTATTGGAGTCAATGGAGATCCCAAGTTTACTGCTCCCACGTCCTTCCCTGTAGCCACACTAGAGTGACCATATACAAAAGAAGGCAGGGCCCCTGCAACTTTGTGATGAAGAAGGAATTTCACCAGGAACTAATTGCATACAAATGACACTGGCTGAAATTCCCTTTTCTCTACAACTGTTAAAGTTACAGGAGCCCTGACCTGGATTTTATCTGGTCACCCTAATCTATTGTACCCAAAGCTGCTCCATTCCCCTGAATTGGACCCCTCATCTTCACCAACCTGGAGCTGGTGTAACGAATCTCCCCTCCATTGCTTCTAATGGGAGCAGGGGGGGGGGATTTAAAATATAACCATCTGCCAGGCTGAAAAGCCTGCTGAAACTGTGACACACTTGTTCTCCATCCTTGCAGCATGAACTGGCAGGGCTTGGGATGAGGTGGTGAATCCAGAGCTTCACTCCCCGCGACCCCACATAGGATTTCCTTCTAACTCCATAGCTAAACATGGCATAGCATCAAGTATTAGGCTGACCATATGAAAGGGAATTTCAGCCATATGAAAAGGAGAACAGGGCTCATGTAACTTTAACTGTTAAAGGTGCAGACACTATACTAGAGTGACCATATACAAAAGAAGGCAGGGCCCCTGCAACTTTAACTGTTGTGATGAAGAGAGAATATCACCAGGAACTAATTGCATACAAATGACACTGGCTGAAATTCCCTTTTCTCTACAACAGTTAAAGTTACATGAGCCCTGTCCTCCTTTTCAGATGGTCAGCCTATCAAGTATATATAGGCCCCATTAAGAAAAACACAGCTAATACATTAAGAACTTCTCTTAATGATTTATAGCACCCTCGTGATTGGCCACTCAACAGCCAGGACATCTCTGGGGCTACCCCCTGGAAATCATGCATTTTAATGTGATATTATCCTGATAAGCATAGGATCTTTCTGCCATTAGATGCTGCTGTCTCATTTAACCAGAATGGGGCCTTTCCAAGAACGGAACAAATCACATGGACGTGTGTGAAGGAGCGTGTTGCGATGATGGGATTACTGCGCGGATGAAAGCTATGGTAAGATGCAGATTTTTTCCCCTGTATTTAGAGAAGCCCCAAGACACAGGACACTTCCTAGTTACCATGTGATAGCCCAGTAGTCCAAAGCTACCACACAGATACTTCCTTTTAAATCACATGAATGAAATAAATAAAAGAAATTCTGGCCTGTGATTGCTTATCCCAGCCTTCTCCAACCTGGTGCCCTCCAGATTTTTTGGACTACAATGTCCAGCATTCCTGAACATTGGCCATGCTGTGGCCAAAGCTGATGGGAGTTGAAGTCAAAAACATCTGGAGGGCACCATGATGTGGAAGGGTGGGTTTTCCTATCACAGAGTACCACCATGGTTGTTCAGGTGTGGTGGTCATATGATTCATTTGCTGTGGTCCCTTGCTAATATTACAAGCACTAACCCAGTATTCAAGAACTTCTATGCTCCCATTCCATTCTATCCCCTCTCCAATGGTTCATCACCCCATCTCTTACACAGTTTCATCTTCCTTGATCATTTCTTTCTGCTTCGAATATGGGTGCTTTTGAGGCAAAGGACAGGCATGACTTTAAAGATATGCTGTGTGATTTCTATTACCCCTCTTCTTGTGCCTTTTATTTGCCACTTTAAGTTCATTTGCTGAGCAAAGCTTTATGTGCCTGATTAAATTCTCATATTGATTCCCTGAGTCATGTGGCTATTAAGAGTATTCTAAAGAAGTGGATGTTTGTTTTCAGACAGGGAGCCAGGGAGCACAAGTGCCATCGCACACAGCATGGCTTTCTATCTAAAAGGGAGCAGGCTCACTTCCTGAGAGACCTAATGGAAGTCATGCATCAAGAAATCAACAGGATGGAGAGAATGACCTTTCCCTGTGTTAATACTGAAACATTATTAGCAAAACAACATGATGCATAGAGTTGGAGGAAGAAAAATCTACTAAATGAATTGGAGGAGACAACTCCATTGTTCAAGGACCTGTTTACATGTAATGTGGGCTAATTACTTTTTCTCTCGTGTGAATCTTTATTCACACGACAAGACACGGCATAGAGAACATCTTCGTTCCTATGGGGTGGCAATACGTGCAGCGAAGAAAGCTTTCTTCTCTGCGCGCATTGCATCTGCGAATTCGCATCCAGCGGAACTGTTCAGGGTGGTGAGGGGTCTAACCCGGGCACCTTCCCCCCTGAATCCGACTTTAGAGCCTTCGGCGGTTCGCTGCGATGCCTTTAATGATCATTTCGCAGATAAAATCTCTCGGATAAGAGCCGACTTAGATGCCGTCGTTATAGCAGAGGCTGACGATGGAGTGTCCAGTGACTCCGCGAGTAGAATTATACTGGATCGGTTTCAGTTGGTGAGTACCGAGGACGTGGACAAGCTGCTTGGACGAGTGAGGGGGACGACTTGTCCTCTCGATCCCTGTCCTTCATGGATGGTCGTCCAGGGAGGAGATGTGGTTAGATCGCAATTACAATATATTATTAATGCATCTCTCAGGGAGGGGAGTTTTCCATCATGTTTAAAAGAAGCGGTGGTAGAGCCGCTTCTAAAGAAGCCCTCCCTGGATCCCCTGGACTTTAATAACTACAGACCGGTATCAAACCTTCCATTCTTGGGCAAGGTGATCGAGAGGGCGGTTGCCTTTCAACTCCAGGTAGTCTTGGATGACACTGATTTTCTAGACCCATTTCAAACTGGCTTCAGGGCGGGATACGGAGTTGAGACTGCTATGGTCGCCTTAGCGGATGATCTACGCCTGGGTATTGGCAGGGGGAGTGTGTCCCTGTTGGTACTTTTGGACCTCTCAGCGGCATTCGATACCATCGACCATGGTATCCTTCTGGAACGCCTGAGGGGATTGGGAATCGGGGGCACTGTGCTTCAGTGGTTCCGGTCCTACCTCTCGGGCAGGTTCCAGATGGTGATGCTTGGGGATAGCTGCTCTGCAAAGAAGGAGCTGCTGTGTGGCGTTCCGCAAGGTGCCATCCTTTCCCCAATGCTGTTTAACATTTATATGAAACCGTTGGGAGAGATCATCCGGAGGCATGGGGCAGGGTGCTATCAGTATTCTGATGACACCCAAATATATTTCTCTATGCCTTCGACAACATCGTCAGCTAAGGATAGTGTGTCTCCTCTGAATGAATGCTTGGAGGCGGTAATGGGCTGGATGAGGAAAAACAAACTGAAGCTGAATCCAGACAAGACGGAGGTGCTTGCTGTCAAAGGCCGCAACCTGGGTTTGGAGGTGTGTCAACCGGTTCTGGATGGGGTTACACTCCCCCTGAAAGACTGTGTTCGCAGCTTGGGGGTGCTCCTGGATCCGTCGCTCCAAATGACAGCCCAGATAGATGCAACGGCCAGGAGTGCCTACTATCAGCTTCGGCTGATACGCCAGCTGCGCCCCTTCCTAGAGTTGGAAGACCTAAAGATGGTAGTGCACGCGCTGGTAACTTCGAGGCTTGACTTCTGCAATGCGCTGTACATAGGGCTACCTTTGTGCCTAGTCCGGAAACTTCAACTAGTTCAAAATATGGCAGCCAGGTTGGTCACCGGTACATCTAGGGGTGACCATATTACGCCAGCTTTAAAATCGCTCCACTGGCTGCCAATTAGTTTCCGGGCGAAGTATAAAGTGTTGGTCATTACCTTTAAAGCCCTACATGGTTTGGGTACAGGTTACCTGCGGGATCGCCTTCTCCCGTACAATCCGCCCCGCACGCTCAGGTCCTCTGGGAAGAACTTACTGCGGTCGGCCAAGACCAGGCTGACAACTGTTACCCAGAGGACCTTCTCTTCTGCCGCTCCCAGACTGTGGAATGACCTGCCGGAGGAGACTCGTCAACTTAACAGTCTTTTAGAATTTAAGAAAGCTATAAAGACTGTTCTCTTCCGGCAGGCATATCCAGTGTAATTTTTAGACTGTTTTTAGGATGTTTTAGGATGTTTTAATGCAGTTTTAATAATATTTGTCATGTTTTAATTAGTTTTATGTATTTTATCATGTTGTTGTTCCCCGCCTCGATCTAGACGGAGAGGCGGGTAAGAAATAAATCGTTATTATTATTATTATTATTATTATTATATATTTGAATCTGATGGATCTGAAATCATGCAATTTGCTTGGAATGTCCCAACACTAATCTTGACTGGAGACACCCCATTCAAGCACAGCTATTTCACTGTTTTCCAGAACAGCCCATCCCATGTTTAGAGTATTCATTTCCAGTGTCTCCTGTATGATGGAGTATGTTTATTCTTTCATCTGACCTCTTTGCTCTCCAAATGGACATCCTGGCTGTGTCTGGTGGTTGCTTACTGTAATCAGTTTGCACTATGCTTAAATCTTCAGCCTTTTAGCTATTTGGTATAGCAGGGGTGGGCAACGTGTGGACCACCAGATGTTTTGGCCTACATCTCCTATAATCTCTTACCATTGGCTATGCTGGCTAGGGCTGATTGGAGCTGTAGGCCAAAACCTCTGGAGGACCACAAGTTGCCCCCCCCGGTAGTACAACCTGGTGCCCTCCAGATATTTGGAGCACATCTCTGACCATTAACTAATAGGGGCTGAGATCCAGAACATCCAATGGGTACCAAGTTGGAGAAGGTTGACCTAGTACCAGTACTGTAAATAATGGGGCAGATGTAGGAAAGGAGAGCAGGGATCATCCCGTTGCATACAAAACTATCAGGAAATTCTATATCACGGAGAGTAGCCCAAATATTCCTTGAAAACATTCAAGAGTTATATAGATCAGATTTTGTTTTGGCTTGTAGCTCCAATCAGCCCTAGCCAGAGTGGCCAATGGGAGTTGTAGGCCACAAGTTGCCCATCCCTGACATAGATAAAGAACCATCTGGCTGGCCACTGATGGAAAGAGAATGCTGGACTAAATGGACCTGGGCCTCATCCAGCATAGTTCTTCTTAGAAACCTAAGAAAATATCCCATCTAAAGCATTCCATTGATTGTTCTGAATTTCATCTATGATTGGCTGATAGACTGAAGTACCACCACTTGAGAACAATCAAGAGGCAAGGATTTAAAGCTCAGAGGCTATATAGAAGGGTTATAATATATTTTCTTGTTTGCTTACAGCTGAATTGTGTTTGTTAATATGGTTCCATCTGTGAGTTAGCTAGTATATCAATTTCTGAAGGGTGTGGAGGTGAGATTTGGGATGTGCAGAGGGGAGATGTGAAAGCAGATGAGATTTATTGCTAGTTACAATATTTTAAAGCTAAGCTGCTTATGCTGCAGTGCAAACATTACAATAGTGAGAACACTTCCAGAAGTAGCAAACATAGCCTTAGGAAGCAGATCACACAGCACAGCACAGCAGGCAGGCTGGCTGTTGCTGATAATATATTATTGTGATTTGTGAACCTATCAACGGTGGTTTGTTACCATGGTTAACCCATGGGCTGTGGGGATCATACAAATTGGCACAATGTAGTTAGGTTTCAGAGTGATCTCCCCCCCCCCCCCCCCCGGTCTTTGAGTATATAGAGAATGCCTTTTACTTTCCATTTTAACTACAACCAGTCATTGTAGGATGGGTCAAAACTAAGAGAAAAATAGTCTGGCTCAGCAGAATGAAAAGAAAGCTCAGGGAGGTTCCTTACCTCTTGACTGAGTGACATCTGCTAGGAATATTTCTACACCAGGATAAACTCCTGCATTTTAACCGGTGCTTCTGCTTCCAGATTCCTTGCTGGATTAGATCAGCTCCTTTCCACGTGATGTTTCCCTCCCCCTTTTCTATATGGTTTATTATAAAGCCACTAGATGGCACTATACTATTATTTGTGAGAAACGGCATTTCATCAGTACACCATAGAATTGTAGCGAGAGGAGCGAAAATACCAGACTCATTGTGATGAAAAACAATGCAATGAAGACTGTAAAGAGCGGGAGGTGTCCTGGCAAATGATGACATTGTATATTGGATCCATGAATGACCAATCATGAGCACACAATGAATTCCTCATGTATAAGGTGAACATATAAAAAGGAGGACAGGGCTCCTGTATTTTTAACAGTTGTACAGAAAGGGAATTTCAGCAGGTGTCATTTCTGTGCATGCAGCACCTGGTGAAATTCCCTCTTCATCACAACAGTTAAAGCTGCAGAAGCCCTGCCCTCTTTTGTATCCTGTCACTTTAGTATAGCTCTTGAAGCTTTAACTGTTGTGATGAGGGAAAATCACTAGGTGCTGAATGTATACAAATGATACCTGCTGAAATTCCCTTTTCTACACAATTGTTAAAAGATACCGGAGCCCTGTCCTCCTTTTCATATGATCACCCTACTCGTGTAGAAACAGCCTAGCTATATAGATCAGCACAGTATTCAAAACAAAAGGTCTCTGAGGCCAGATCTACACCAAGCAGGATATGACCCTTTGAAAACGGTTTGAAAACTGTATCTGGAGTGTGTCCTGGGCCCAAACAGTTGTCACTACTATTATAAACCGTTTTAAAGAGCAGTGCAGATCCTGCCTCAATCTGTCAACCTGTCTAGGAGTCAGAGATGCTTCCAGGGCAGGGAGAGTATTCCCCTGTGGTCACTGCATGCTGGACCAGGCAATAATGACTGCAAGAGGGCTGCAGGGACGAGTCTTCTTAACGTCACCTGTCCTCTCCATCTCTAGCAGCCTCCTTTACCAAGGGTTCTGAAAGACAACAGCTACCGATACTATCTAGGTTAATTAACAACTAAGGTTGTTGTTGTAACTTGAAAATGAGCTCTCAATAAATGAGTGTATCTACCACAGTCTGCTTCTCAACAATACTGTTTATTAAATCAACTCTTCACACTCTCTGTTGTGTTTTAAACAAAATTTTAGATCAGAAATTAAAGTTTCCTTCCAGCAATATTTTTTCCATTTTATTATTACGTTTCATTAAAGGAACTTCTTCCCGTTGGCATTAAGTGATTCAATTAATCTCTGCACTGCATCTACAGGGGTTTTCAGGTCAGAATCATTTATTTATTTATTTCACTGTTTGTTTTGTTTTTGTTAAGTATGAATGGTGAATCGTCTTATCTCTGAGCTTTAGATTAGATTAAGTCAGAGACAAGAAGTAAGCTTGTACCAGAAGTTGAGCACTTTTAAAATAATTGGTTTTTATTGCCTTTACAGAAACAGCAATGCCTAGAGGCCTCTGTTTGTTTCTGTTTGTTTATAAATGAACAAAAGGGGGAAAAATATAGAAGATACAGGAAGGAGGAGGGGGGGATTAGCAAATAGGGCTTGCAGTCAGATCAAAAGTACCATAGACAACAAGTAACAACACAAGAGAACATGTTTAGCTCATGCACTTGTTGGAGGCAGAATACCATGTGATCTTAGATTAGGCCTGCACAATTTGTAACCCACCAAGTCAAAGGCAGCTCACAGACATATAGGCTGGCTTCGGATGACACATTAGGCAACTGGGGGAGGGGGGGGACAATCGTCAGTTGTGTTGCTTATTGTCTTGTGTGGAGGGTTACGCACCACGCACACACAACTGACGGTACGCTATTCCACCCAATTAAGCAACGGAGAGAAACAAGGGGCTTGCACGTTGTTTAGCCCAAAGCCCCGTTGTTTAAAGTGTAGTCCGAAACCAACCCCCCTCTCTCCGTGGACTATTCTGTTTGGGAATAGAGTTCTGCCGGCCGGAGCAGCCGAAACCACCCCTCCCCCGGCTGCTCTATGCAGCCAGCAGAACTCAAGGTGCATGCTGGGATACGGCTGGGGGACTGAGGGAGGGGGAGGGAGCCGGAACTTTCAGCTGCACAAGCACCGAAGTTGCAGCATGTCGTGTGTGGAGCACCGCCTACCTAATGCACGGTCAGTACGGTATTTCCCCCTCCATTGCCTAATGTGTCATCCGAAACCAGCCAATCTGTTGCCTGCTAGTTGCTTGGCCAGTCTCTTTATTTTACAATTCCAGGTTATCCCCTGGTTGGCTTCCATTCATGGCTGGTCATGAAGTTGATGGGTCATACAAGTTGTACAGTTCCAGTTTAGAAACCTCAATCTGCATTATAACTGTCTGCTTAGGGTTGCCATATCCTGGATCCAGAAAACCGGGACAATTTTTGTGGGGGAAGGGGGCTAGGATTTTTTAAAAACTGAGCAATATGTAAAGGTCTAGGGAAAGGAAGAAAGCTATCTAAACTTTAGTTATCTAACAGCGCAATCCTATGTGTGTCTACTCAGAAATAAATTCTATTGAGTTAAATAGGACTTATTCCCAGGTAAGTATGTACAGGATTGCAGCCTAAAGTACTTAAGCATCTGCAAATAAATAATAGGCAAAGAACAATTTAAGAAATCAAACAGAAAAAAATGGCACTAAATTACATTTCTCCACTAGTTCTCAAAAGCTAGAGGAGAATTCAGTATGGAGACTTACACCCATCCCAATTGCCCAACAGGATATTAATATTAAAGCTACCATAGGATATTTATATTAAAATATATCGTTTAACCCCAATGTAGCCATCTACTTCGTGTTCAAGCGGTGGCTCTAGCAGAATATGGACTGTTCAGTGCCACTAGCTTACTTCGAATTAAACATGCATAAGTTTAGGTAGCTAAAAGTGTTTATAGTAAGTGGATCGTGCCGTTACGTGTATATTTTTTGTTTTTGTTTTTAAAATCCAAATAAAAATCTCCTTTACTGTATTTTATACCATTAAAATGAGTTTGCTTTTGTGCTTTGTTGCAAAGTAAAGTTTCTGTTGTTTTCTTTCTTTTTAATTGAGAAATATTATAACACAACTATATACAAGGAAAGCTATTCCACGTTTTTGCAAAGCTGAATTTTAAATTAAAACATCATCAACTATAAATCCAGATATCTTAAATTCACTGCAATTTACTTCCAAGTAACAGATTTGAGGCTGGCAACCCAAATCCAAGGAAATGGATATCTGAAGGGTGATTTTTTGGGGGACAGACTTTTCTTTCTCCCCTCCCTCCCTCCTTTCCTTTCCTTTCCTTCCCCCTTCCCCTTCCCTCCCTCACCCCCCCAAAACTCTCTTTCTTCCCCCACAAACAACCCAACAGTTCCAGTGCTTACCCCAAAACTCTGACCACAAACTCCTTCGCAGCGAATGGGATTCATGCAGCCTGAGGAGAGCATGGCTGAATTCGGATAACATGATAGTCAATGGTGGGGTAATAATCAACTTTACAGTTGTTCATCTAGGGGGTATTCCCCACACAACATGGTAATAATCAACTGTAGTGTGGATTAGAATCAGCGCTGAGTTGACTATGGCAGCATTCGGACGACACGATAGTCAATACAACTGATGATTGTTTCCCTCACCCACCCCAGTTGCTTACTGTATCGTCCGAATTCAGCCCATGTGTGCCTTTCCTTGCTGTTGTTCTTGTTCTGTACAGCCACAGGCACAATAAGGTGAGTCATGGTGAGTGACTCATCTGAGTCTGTGGAGGAGCAGCGGTGCTCTGGAAAAGGAGGCAGATTGATGTGTCTTTTTCTCTGCTGCTGCCGCTCTGCTAAGCAGGCTCAAAGCACCATTTTGGGGGTCTGAATTTCTTGGACTCCAAATCCAGGATTCTTGACCAACCGGCCAGGACATTTTGGAATTGATTGGAATCCAGGACAATCCCAGTTTTCCGGGACGTATGGCAACCCTATGTGTGCTAAACCAGAAGCACAAGGGATTGGGTGAGTCACTTCAGGAGGAAGATGCCTCATTCAACATTAATGGTGGTAACACTATCATGCAGACTGCACGGACAGTGCTCAGATTGGGAAACTCTTCCTGTGGATAATACATGGGATCAGCATACCTCAAATGACCCCATGCACACTTGCCCTTTATACCACTTGAAATCATCAGTTATCTTGGTATAAGAGCTGCTGGGCCCTTCTCAATATCCAATGTGCTGACCTATTTAAAGGTGCAAACCCAGTGATTTGAAATACATATCAACAGTTTCTGATAAGGACAGGGGCTTTGGGTTCACCTCTCTTTGGATTCATCAGGATACATTATCATGTAAACAGTACTGCGATGGTTGTCTGCAGTGGATAAAGTTCAAAGTTCCATAGAGGAACACACTGGCATCTGGATGATCCAAGAGAGGCAACTACTAGATAATATTCTGAAACGCCTTGTTGATGTAAATGGGTATAATCCTGAAATAAAAGACTTTGAATATCGCCTTTGTTAACAAGCCCTCATTCATTTTAAGCTGCAATCCTAAATGGGACTGCTGGACACACTGGGGTCGTTTCTATACCAGGCTGTTTGCCTGGGATGCCCCCTGGCTGGTCCCTGTGCACTGATGGTGTGTATTAGGTATTTCCGGGATCGCCTCCCTCCCTCCCTTGGAGGGCCTGGGATATACTTTTGAGTAAACTTACATAGGATCAGACTGGACATGTTTCTTAGGACATTTTCCTTCCTAGTCAAAGCCAAGCTGCTTAATGTGTGGCCAAATGATTACTTTTTGTACATCTTGCAATAAGACCAAGCCAGTTGCAGGTTATCACCTAACATGATTAAAGCTTACAGAAGCTGATCGTAAAAGGTTTCCTTCCCCTCTAAGATGCATTATTGGTTGACGAAACATACTCTTCATAGCAATTGATGATGATTCAGAAATATACTCATATATAAAGACCAAGGAAGTCTGTCCTGGTTTAATCTCTCAGATGATATCTATATAAAACACCGTATTTCCAGCTAAGAAATCATCTCCAAATATTCCATAATTGCTGTAAATATTCCTTTGCAAATAAAGTACCAGATATAATCCAAGAGTCCCTCAATATATAATGGTATATTTTGAATTGTCCTTAACGTGTTAGGTTAAAAAAAAACACCCTCCCTTTCTATCAACCAGTTCCTGAGATCTGGGGGGGGGGGGTCTTCACAGTGCTCAGTTGGCACCGCTTCCCTCCAAACCCTTTACTAACCTGTATAATCCCAAAGCCAAGGAGGAAGCACAGGGTTTCCAGCAGCCATCCAGGTACCGTCCTGGTGGAAGGGTTAGGGTTAGGGTCACTGGTCACTTTCCACCATGGATCGTCCCCAGATTTGCCCCAGAGTGACATCAGATGGTGGAATAGCTGTACTGACCATGCTCCCATTGAAAAAGTTGGGGTAAGTCCCTGACTTTTTCAATGTGCAGCTTCGTGGGAAAGCCCCGCAGTGGGTGCATCTGCATCATATAATTGATGCAGCGCAGTTTTGCAGCCACCGTGGAGCTTTCCCCATGTATAGACAAGTCCCTGGTCCAATCTGTGGCTTTTTGTGCCAGAAATTCATTTTTGCTTCAGACTTTATTAATAATTTGAACCTCCTGCACAGCCATGGTTTCATGGCCCCCAAAACATCTCGTTTCCCTGCCTTGACTTCTCCCAGACAATTCTGTGCAGTTAAGTAATCATCTCATTGATCAAGCTCCCCTTCCAAGGTTTCTCAGAAACATGTAAAGGTTGCTTCCAATACTGGGTATAGTTGATAACCTGAACAAATTCTTTCCAGCTGTTCTTCCTGTCCTTGGCTATGAAAAATCTTCAAAGTTGTGTGTGCATGTGTAATACACACATACAGGGCTGATGCCAAACTTCTGGGTACCCACGGACACTGTGCTGCCAAAGGCCCCCTCCTCCTCCCCTGTTTTCACTGCTGCTGCCAACCTGGTTGCCCTTCAGATGTTAAGGACTACATATTCCAACATTCCTTGACCATTGACCAGGCTGGTTGAGGTTTAATGGGAGTTGAAGTCCAAGACCTCTGTAAGACACCAGCTTGTGGAAGGCTGATGTAAACAATGGTTTAGGGTGTGATTCCATGCATGTTTAGACAGAAAAAAAATTCCTACAACTCCAAGCATTCCCCAGCTAGCCAGACCCTTAGTAATCATCTGAACCAGGCCTATGTCTTGCTCATACATGTATATTCCTACAATGGATCCTCATTTGCATTATCATTTGTTTCCAATTCAAGACATTTTGCCAGTGATGTTAAAAACAGTTCCAACTGCAGCAACTCTAACCAAAGCAACCCTTGATTTAGTGCTGGAGAAAGAAGCAAAATTCTGTCTTGAAGTTTAACTTGTTAAGGTTTATTAAACTGACAAGGCTTGTTGCAGTTCACCCAGGGTTGCTGGATCCTATAGTGTTCTTGTGCCCTTCATAATATTATGGATGGGTGAATGTAGGCAAGTGCAGTTTCTCCTATCACTAGAAGGAAAGTTTTCAGATGTTTCATATCTCTTAAAGCAGGTATGGGCAACTTTTCCAGCACTAAGGGGTGATGCAGCTGCTAGATGGTGGGTTGGGAGCTGCATCATACATGCACTGTCATGAACCAAGACCCTGAACCCTCATCTTCAGAAGATTCTGACTGCTTATCCTCAGAAGAAGAGGCTCCAGAGTTAATGGTTCAGGGAGATGACTCCACTACAGAAAGGTGTTACTAGGCTTCCACCTTCATGGGACCCAGTTCTCCAGAAAGACCCCCAGTGGCAGGCTCCCTTCCATCCTGAGGATGTTGTCCTCAGATTCTGAGGACTCGGTCCATGAGGAAACTAGTATGCCACATCCAATCATCCATTTGCAGCCTGAGATTGCTAAAACAGGCTAGGGCCCTTTAAGAGACAAAGACTCCATTAGTATGAAAGAAAAGCCAACCAGCCTAAATATGGCCTTCCTCTTATTTAAGGCTCAGATTTGTTTTGCTCCTTGTTGGAGCAACATACTTGTTGTAGCTCCAGCCACACTTGGAGCTTTCTTTGGTGCTGATCTATTCCTGTTTGGCTTCCTTGTGAAACATGACCCATGTAGACCTCTATTCAAGATTGGACCATAGCAGAATTCTGCAACAGAGGCTATACCCCGGGCATTAACAGAAACTATGGCCTGAAACACACACACACACACATGGAGTGGGAGGGTAAAGCCTTTCCCCCACCCCCAGCAATTCCAATGGTTTCCCTGCTGCTATTAGCAGCTGCTGTATGCACAGTTGTTTGACAGGCTTTTGGAAACATGATTGGGCTGAGGAAGAGGATGTATGTGCCCCCTCTCTCCAGCACAATTTGCCACCTCAGCACAAGAGGGGAAATTGAAGAGGCACCTTGGGCCTCCCTGAAAGCAGCCTCCAAGGACCACATGTGGCTTGTGGGTTGTCCACTCCAGTGTTATAGGTATAATTACATGCACCATGTAGCTCCTGCAAATCTTGTCTACCAATAGGTAGAAATAGGAAGCAACAGAGGCAGGGCTGGCAATTTGATTAGTCAAACTAATTTTGGTCAATTGACTGATCAAATATTAACAAAACATAATTAAATATTTCAAGCACTAATTCATTAGAAATGCAAAAAGGGAAAGAATTATGTTACTTACAGAAACAACATACCTGCTATAATAAACATTCTAAACACCTATAATATATTGCTACTTAGACCAACACTGTGAATGGAATAAATGTGAGTGATATCCAGGAGATCAAGCAGTTAAGCATCCTGGCTTTTATCCTGGATCCCTAAGGCCAATTGTTGAAAAAGCATAAAATAAAATGCACAAAGCAATGATAAAAGATAATCCAGTTTTCAACAGTGGTAAAAGTGCAGGGCAAAGGGTACCTTATGCTAAATGAAAACATTCACCCTGATATAGCTAGGGGCTTATGCAAAATGAAGCAAGCTTCTACACACAGTTGGAATGAGGATGAGGAACTGCATGAACAAATGGGCAATTTCTAGCTCAATCTTTGATCAGATAATCTTTGATTCTCCTGTCCTAACATCTGTTCAAGGGGAGAATCAGATAACGGGCTTTTTTAGATTAAGGGGAAATCACGTTGCCTTACTGGACCTCTGACTCCTGCTTCTCTTGCACAATTGTAATGAGTTGCATTACATGGGCAGAGAGGGGTGACCATGGGTCTTAGGGTGACCATATGGAAAGGAGGACAGGGCACCTGTATCTTTAATAGTTGTGCAGAAAGGGAATTTCAGCAGGTGTCATTTCTGTGCATGCAGCACCTGGTGAAATTCCCTCTTCATCACAACAGTTAAAGCTGCAGGAGCCATGTCCCCTTTTGTATCTGGTCACTCTAGTATAGCTCCTGCAGCTTTAACTGTTGTGATGACAAGGGAATTTCACTAGGTGCTGCATGCATACAAATGACACCTGCTGGAAGTCCCTTTTCTACACAACTGTTAAAAGCTACAGGAGCCCTGTCCTCCTTTTCATATGGGAACCCTAGGTGGTCTATAATTGAAATGTCCCCTTCTCTTGGTGCTCATAGCCTTGAATGGGACAGCACCCTCTAGTGGGTGCTTTGTAGTGCACCTTTGGCTGCACATGGTAGGAAATCCTGTGATATTTTAGAAGAAGGCATGGGAGATGTGCAAGAGGTTGGCATTGTTGTCAAAAGGACACACAAACCTCCATGAGTGACCAGTCATGACTGTGCCTCATTTTGTTCATGTCATGAACCCCCGATTTAGTCACTCTCTATAAACAGCTGATTATTAGAATGGAACTACTTGCATGTAGCCAAATCAGGAAACTGCAGATGCTGAGGTGTCCTGATTTTTGCAGGACCTTCTGAAACCAGCTGAGAGTTGATTTGGGGCAGAGAAAGGGAAGGTGAAGCACTTCTGCTACTTCTCCACTCCAAAGCATGCCCTCTTTTCAAAAGGTACGTGTGTGTATGTGTGTGTGTGAAGGATTTGTTTTATAGTTAGGCTTTTAGTTAGTTAGGTACCTTACTATAGGGTATATACTTTAACATTGGCTGTCCCAAGACACCACTGGTAATTTCAGAAAGACAATCAGGCTGCAAAGCTATACCCTCTTAACTTGGGAGTAAGCCCTATCGAACACAATTGGATTCCCCCCCCCCCCCCGAGTGGAAATGTATTGGATTGAGCTGTCCATCGCTGTAGCATCACAGCATTTTGCCTTCCTGATCTTCCTCTTGTTCAGGGAAATTGGGAACAAAGCTACATGAACAAAGGAAGTTTATTTATTCTGCGTCAGACCCTTGGTCCATCTAGGCCAGTATTATTGGCCCTGACTGGCAGCAACTCTCCAGGGTTTCAGGCAAGATTCCTTCCTAGCCCTACTAGGTCAGGAACTACACTGCTGTTTTAAAGCGCTTTATAACAGTAGTGACTAGGCTGACCATATGAAAAGGAGGATAGGGCTCATGTAACTTTAACTGTTGTAGAGAAAAGGGAATTTCAGCCAGTGTCATTTGTATGCAATTAGTTCCTGGTGAATTTCTCTCTTCATAACAACAGTTAAAGGTGCAGGTGCCCTGCCTTCTTTTGTATATGGTCACTCTAGTATAGTGCCTGCACCTTTAACTGTTGTGAGGAAGAGGGAATTTCACCAGGAACTAATTGCATACAAACAACACTGGCTGAAATTCCCTTTTCTCTACAACTGTTAAAGTTACACAAGCCCTGTCCTCCTTTTCATATGGTCAGCCTAGTAGTGACAACTGTTGGGGCCCAGGACACACTCCAAAAACAGTAGTCACTACTGTTATAAACGGCTTTAAAGCGCTTTAAAGCAGCAGTGTAGATCCGCCCCTGGAGATGATGGAGATTGAACCTGGGACCTTCTACAAGCAAAGCAGGTGCTCTACCACTGAGCCACAGCCCCTACATGTTTTAGTTCTGTTGGAATAAAGAGCACTGATGGTGTCTTTGCAACATCTGTTTTATTTAGAAATAGACAAGAAGAAAATACTGGCAGCAAATGGGCACTCCTGCGGGGGCAAATCTGCCAAACCTGCCTCAGATTCTCACAGAAAGGCCCTGCAGCCCAATGCACTTCACCTTCAGCCAATGTGCCGCTTCCCCTCCTCTCTCTGGAGCTCTTTCCCAAAACTGGCGCCTACTTTGCACTCCTTTCATCGCCAGGTGAAGACCTTTTTATTCTCCCAGCATTTTAACAACTAAATTAACTCAATTTTAACCCTTGCTATTTTAAATTTGTATTTTAATCTGTATTAATCTCTGCTGCTTGCTTTTATCCTGGTTGTGTTTTTATATTGTATGTTATTTTGTGTTTTTAGATTGTGGTTTGTTTTATATTTCTTAAAATGATTTCATGGTTTTAATTTTTGTGAACTGCCCAGAGAGCTTCGGCTATAGGGCGGTATAAAAATGCAATAAATAAATAAATAAACTGCCTGTTTTTCACTCAAAGGTAAATTACCGTTTCAGGGAAACTTCTGAAGTTGTTCAGAAATAGCACGTTCTTTTATTAAATACCAGGCTCCCATCATGCAACAATTTAGCCCAGCCTTCTCCAACCTGGCACCCTCCACGTGTGTTGGGACTACACATCTGGGAGGTGCTGGGACTACAACTCCCATAATCCTCCATGCAGGTTGAAGAAGCCTGCTTCAGGCATAACTGTAGTGACAGACCCATTCATAGGAATCAAGATGACCAAACTCACCAAACTCCTTTTCAAATGGCAAATTTTAATTGCTGTAACAGCTATTTACTTTCTGGACTGAAGCGCTGACAGCTGTTCCATAAGGTTGTCCAGAACAATGAAGTGACCACTCACTGTGGCATTTGGACAGCTGGCATGCTAGCACTGATGCCAGGTCCCTGCCAAAGTCCCTTGCCGCTTTTGACTGCCGAAAAGCCAATGGATTTCTCTTCTCAGCCAACTTTGTTCACATGCCCCTCTCCGAGTTTATAAAATAAAATCACAAAGTTCCAGATGGTTCTGGTTGCACTTGCCAAACTACCAACAGTTTCTGTTCTGGTTCCTTTCCTCCATCTTCAGTCCTATAACAGCTACTCAGAGGGCCTAGAGTGCACTGGCTACTATGATGTACAGCACTATTCTGTTAAAACAGCCATCCCCAATTTGGCTCCCTCCAGAAGTTTTGGCCTACAACTCCCATCATCCCCCAGCACTAGCCATGCTGACTGGGGTTGATGGAGTTGTAGGCTAAAACATTTGGAGGGAACCAGGTTAGTCAATTATTTAAAATAATTATATACTACTGCCCATTTAAAAAACCCCAAAGCAGTTTACAATAAATTATAAAAGACAACAACATTACAATGTACTAGGCTTCATAAGGCGAGACTTAAAACAACGTAGGGTGCAATCCTATACACACTTACCTAAGAGTGAGTCCCACAGATCTCAGTGAGGCTTATTTTTGATCCAGTTAATGGTTAAGAAAAGTTTGTAATAAATGTCAAAAGCACATAGTCGCTAATGCCTGATATATCACAGAGGAGAGCTCATTCCAGAGAGTGGGTGGTACCACAGGGAAGACCCATTGCCATATTGCCACCAGATGGAGCTCTACAGAGTGTGGCACAGGCAGTAAGTTCTCCATGCAAGATTGTTGCTGAAGGAGGAGAGGGATGTCTGTGCAAAAATAAAACAATTGCTGTTTCATTAAGGGACATTTTCTGCTTGTTAAGCCTGGGTTGTGGTTGCCAGTTATTCGCGTATTTGTCCAAAAGTCTGTACCATGTAAGGGACCTTATGCACAAAGTGTCAGCACTCTAGCTTGCTCAGTACAGCACTAATGTTGTGACCAATGTTGTGGGAGGACAGAATGGTACAACTCCTGCCATGGCTGGCAAGTCTCAAACAAGAGAGGATGTAGGGAAATGTGCTGGATGGCTAGAGAAGGAAGGGCTTCATGAGCACTAGTGCTATTGTTGTCCAAACAGAGATGGCTTGTTCTATGTCCTCTTCCTCTGCAGCAGAAGCACCTATAACAGGGGCAGGCAATTTGTGGCCCTCCAGAAGTTTTGGCCTACAACTCCCTTCAGTCCTAGCCAGCATAGCCAATGGTGTGTAGGTTGGAGAGACACAAGTCTCCACCCTGGCCTATAGCATTAGCAGTAGAGTTGCAGGGACAGAACTTCCACCTCTCTTAGTTTATTTAGGATGAGGGTTTTTTTCCCGTTTTTTTTGGGGGGGGGGGTGTCATTTAGAATACTACTGCCTAAAGAATGAATGCATAGTTGTTTCCATGGGAACTCTACAAGTATGCAATTATTGTTGCAAATGACAAAAACACCCTGTTAAAAAAGCTTTAATCAAAACAAATTGTTTACAGCAGTATGCTAAAAAAAGCCAAGTTATCTGTCACTTGTTCCTAAATAGGTGGGCTTCTTTCCCCCATTCTTCTTATGATTTTGACACACTTGCAATGAAACCAAAGAGTGCCATGAAGAGACAGCTTTCATGTATATTTACATCTCTCTGAATTAATATTTACACACGTACAAAAGGACAGATGTGTGATGCCATGAAGGAACAGAGAAGATATATTTATACATGAGTAACAGCTAGATTTTTTTTCTGTGCAGTTGACACAGGCTGAATTCTGCACCAGTGTTTTACAAGTAGGTAACCATTAGGGATGTGCATCAGATTTAACTGAAGCTGAGCCACTTTGAATCATTTCTGAAGTTGGCTCCCCTCGGAAGTGACCAGAACTGAATTTTCACTCACACAAGACTTCCTTACCAGTTCGGGGTTTAAAGATGTGAACATTCGGCCTCCTCTCCAAACAGCGTCTTTTGGTTTCATTTCTCCAAAGGCTGATGGAGGGGGTGGAGTTTGGTTGAGTGATTGGCAGATCCACTGTCTAATTCTAGTGCATGTTTTACCAGAGACTTTCCAATTACTGTGCTTTGGAGGAGGGATATGAGAATTGTGAGTTATGATAAAAAAATATCCATTTATTTCAGTTGTTTGTTCAACCTGTAGCAAGCATGTAAGTAGTAAGAGGTTCTGTGTTGGGTTGGGGAGGGTCAGATGGCTTCACGTTTTGATGGTTCATGATTTCAAATCTTTTCCTTTCTCCTGTTTACTTAATCCTTCTCTCACACTTTTTCCGGCACTGAAAACTTTTTAATTGAGATAGCCTATCCATATCTTTTCTGTTGTACTTTCTTGAGCGTTCTGTGCTGTTGTTTGTGTGTGTGTTTCTGTAGAATTAGTAAAGTGAATCCATCATCCCTTAATTTGAATTTGGTTCCTGTTGTCCTGCAGTTTTGCATACGTGTGTGTGTGTGTGTGAGAGAGAGATACAGTAGCAGTAGTCCCGTTTCTTGCGTCTTGCTTTGCTTTCTCTTGTGAGGAGGGAGTTCACCATGACTTATATTTTGTAAACCACCCAGAGAGCTTCGGCTATGGGGCGGTATATAAATGTAATTAATAATAATAATAATAATAATAATAATAATAGCCTTCCCCTTATGTATTTTGAAAAAATTTCTGGGAGTTTTCCAATGCATTTTGGTTCCATTCTTCTTTTGTTCCTCATTTCACTCAGCACATACTTGGCATTATTGCATTGTTGTTGTTATTATTTTCATCATAGTCATCATCCAGCTTTTTTCCCGGAAATTCCTTCCTTTCTAATTTATGTATTGTGCCTTCCTACTACTTATGAGAGTTAGGCAGTCCAATCTAACATACCTTTTCCCCCTTATGAATTTGGAAAATATATTTCTTTTATTTCCAATCAGTTCTTCTTCATGGTCTCTGTGCATCACACATATGGGCTTGCGCCGGCGCCGAGCCCAATTCAGGAAACTTCTATAGCTAGCTTATGAATTTGGAAAATATGTTTCTTTTATTTCCAATCAGTTTTGGTTCCATTCTCATGTTCCTCATTTCACTCAGTACAGTATTTATAATTCATTATTCTATAATATTATTTATTACTATTCTATTTCCATGCTTTTCTCATGAAATTTCTTCCTTTCTAATTTAAATTTGTCAGTTTGTGTTCTCTGTGTGCATGTCTCACATGTGGCTCGGTGGTAGAGTACCTGCTTTGCATGCAGAAGGTCCCGGGTTCAATCCTCAGCATCTCAAAGTAGGACTGGAAAGGTTCCTGCCTGAAACCATGGAGAACCACAGCCAGTCAGTGTCAACAATACTGGGCTAGATGGACCAAGGGTCTGGCTCAGAATAAGGCAGCTTTACCATGAGCCTCTGCTACTTCTGGGAGGCAGGCAGTTCAATCCAACATACCCTTTCCTCCTTAAGAATTTGTCAAATACTTTTGATCCATTTTCCTTCTGTTCCTTGTTTCATTCAGTATATTTGCATTATTGTTATATTATATATAATATGTTGTTGTTGTCACCATCATTATTATCATTCCCAGCAGTTATTTATTTATTTATAAAAGTAACAATAGTTATGGATCGCTTATATTATTGACATTTCTAAGCAATGTACAAAAACAAGTCTACGTACAGGACAAGTATTACCTTCCTGGCAAAGTTGGAAAAGGTGTGTTTTCAGGAGGCACTGAAAACCCAGAAACGTTGGCATCTGCCTAATTTGCAGTGGTAGAGAATTCCAGGGAGTAGAACTCATGAAATTTTCTCATGAAATTCTTTCCTTTCTAATTCCAATTTAATGAATTTCAAGTTATACTTCCTGAACACAATACAGGAAATCTAAGCATCATTCTGTGTGATGTATTGAGGTTGTGTGCTCGCATGCACACCCCGACTCCTCTGTATTTGCCAATTTGTGTTGCATGTGTGTGCATGTGCCTTGGAGCTCCATCACACCAGAGATTTAGCACACTCTCGCCATGCCTGGTGTGCATATTTGCAGCATGGTACTCACATGACGCCGTGCCTGTCCTGCTGACACCCCGCCTCTTCCCCAGCCTTTCCTAGAATGCTAAAAGTCTGGATTATTTTCCCTAAGCGCATTTAACATGTCCTAAGTCTCCCTGTAGTTTTGAAGGAACAGGGGATTGAATGAATTGCATCAGGTCCTGGCAGGGAAAAGCAGTCTCTCACAGCAGCCAGCTCCAAGCCTCAGTATAAAACCCAAACCTTGCATCCCAGGCTCAAAAGCCTTTTTTAAAATCATGCAATGCCTGAATCTCTGCAGAGTCAGGATTGTACTCCCTTGATGCCCTCAAAGAGCCAGACTAAACGGTCATTCCATTTTTGCCTGGCAGAAAGGCAGTCTGGTTGAAGTACTCATCTGACAGGACCTGACTGGAGGGAGAAAGAGAAGGGAAGGGCTGGAGTGGAGTGGAGCAGAAGAGCTAATGAGCCAAGGAGGAGCAAAGGAGCAGCTATTCAGGTGAAAGGGATCATAAGCTTGACGCACTTCTAAAAAAACGTGGAGGCAAATGGGGGAGGGGGATTAGGTCTTGCTATCTCTGCTTGTTATGAAAGGCAGGAAGTTCAATCCAATACACCATTTCCTTTCAGAAAACTGATTATGTAGAATCGAATTCTTGCTCAATATTTCTTTCTGTGCTTCACATTATTCTTTTTCTTATAACTGAAATTATATTAAGGACGGTATCCAATGGCAACGAAGAGGGAAAACCCCGCAGGAATTGTCAAAAAAAAAAAAAAAGCCAAGGGCAAAAGGGTAGGAAAAGTGATGTTTAATATAAAAGTGCTCCGATGCGTTTTGGACCCACAGGTACTTCTTCAGGGTACTTTTTAAAACACAGTGGGTATCATTTACAGTGAAGGAAGCAACATGGAAGTGTAGTAGTAGCTCTTCCTGCCGTATGTTTTGAAAATAAGAGGCATCAGAGCTGAAGCCTGCCTGCCTATCTGAAAATGTGCAAAACCTTCCTCCAACCCCAGATGACTCAGATGTGGTCCCTCATTGGGGAGGGAAAGATAGCCTGCACATGCAACATTCTATCCTGAAGACTGGTAGCTGATCTTTGCTGTCAGATAAATCTCATGGTACAGCATAGATGGGACCATGTCATTTCAAACTACAAGTGGATGAATTGCATATTTGAATATATCTCCCCTATCCCCCACACATACAGACTTCAGAATCTTCCTGCTCACGGGAAACTACGAGCTCCATCACACCAGCAATTTAGTGAACTCTCGCCATGCCTGGTATGCGGACTTGCAGCAAGGTACTCACATGACACAGTGCCTGTCCTGCTGACACCCCGCTTCTTCCCCAGCCTTTCCTAGGAAGCTAAAAGTCTGGATTATTTTCCCTAAGCGCATATAACGCACTCTAAGTCTCCGTATAGTTTTAAAGGAATTGGGGGCTTGAATGGATTGCATCAGGTCCTGGCAGGGAAAAGTGATGTCTCCCAGCAGCCAGCTCCAAGCCTCAATATAAAACCCAAACTTTGCATCCCAGGCTCGAAAGCCTTTTTTAAAATCATATAATGCCTGAATCTCTGCAGAAACAGGATTGTACTCCCTCCATGTCCCCAAAGAGAAGGAACAGAGGGTCGTTCCATTTTTGCCTGGCAGAAAGGCAGTCTGGTTGAAGTATTCATCTTCCAGGATCTGATTGGAGGGAAAAAGAGAAGGGAAGGGGTGGAGTGAAGCCAAAGAGCTAACAGGCCAAGGAGTGAAGGCGCAAAAGAGCAGCTATTCAGGTGAAAGGGATCATAAGTTTATGCGCTTTTGCCTCAGAAGTAAAAAAACGCGGAGGCAAACCGGGGGGGGGGATTAGGTTTGATGGACCTTTACTACAGACAGATCTGGACAAGCCTTTGCATGTAGCTTATTATTTAGAAAAATTCCATTATATGGGATTCTAAGCATCCCCTTCTAAGAAGGAGGGAGCTTTTATTGCAGAGGAAGACTTGAGAGCATGGCACAAACTGTTGAGTCGCTCTGTGTTTTACGTCAGCCTTCATTTCCCTTGGTTCATATTTATGGAGCCCAAATCCTTGCAGCTTCCTATGCACAATGTGCTACTTTTCTATGGATGGGCTACAACATTCGCATATACTATGGTTCAGTACCCAGAACTCTGTACCACCTGATTTAGCTGCACGTGTAGACTGATTCCAAGCTTCCTGATCCTTAATTCAAATTTTGCTTTCCAGTCTTTTTTTCTCTATGAGCATCATCACATGGGGGAAATAACATTTGCTTCTCCGCCCCCACATTTGTCCCTCATTACTTCCTCATTCTGCCCTGAGAGGAAAGAGGAAGTAAACAAAGACCACCTGGCCCATTCAGGGGCTGTTTGTATCGCACTGCTATTCGAGCACACAGCAGGAGATTGCGGCACATTCTGTGTTAAAAAGAGTCAGATTAAAAGGGGTCTATTTTGCAACGGAAAAATGAGCACAATGTGCACGGGAGGCAGACGTCGTCTAAAGGGATGCTCATCCGTAAGTGGGCAGTAACGAGCGTGCAATAAAACACTCATATGATTAACCTCTTTATGTCCTTTCATGCATGTACTCCTTATCACAAGTGTGCTCAGCTTGTAATAACTGCTAAGATAATTATTCCTGAAATGTTATTGTGACACAGTTCTCTAGAGCCTATCTACACAGTACCTTGGAACGTTTTAAATAGTATTTTAAAACATTCCAAATAGGTGCATTCCAAAACGTCTTAGGCCACATTAAGGTGTACTCACGTCACAGGAGAAAAATTCTTCAGTCTTCAAAGCGGTGTGTGCGGTCTCTTTCTGTCCATCTCTTTCTGTTTCGTTTTTACAATGCGTTTAGAGGCAAGGCATTGTGGGTGCTGTAGTTCACTCGCCCACTTCCTCCTTAGTTCCCCTTTCCCTAGCTTTCAATGAGTTTAGGGCAAAGCATTGTAGACGCTGTAGTTCACTCGCTCACTTCCTCCTTAGCCCTTCTTTCTTCCCCACCAATCAACTGCTAAGCATTTGGGCGCCGGTAAACGAAGCACTGCCCTCACAAATCACAAACAGTAAGGAAGGACACATTATTTTACTTAAAACGATTTATTAAAAGGAAAAACCATTGTATATAGCTGAAGTGAGTTTTAAAAAACCTTGGGTATACAATGTTCAAGGGAGTGCGTCATGCGGCCCAAAGAGTTTTTGTAACCCTTATAAAACGTTACAAAGCTAGAGTGTAGATCGGCTGTGATACAGGAATTGTAATGGCTTCTAAAGCAGGGGGTGGCAATTCAGTGCCCTTCAGATGTTTTGGATGACAAAAACATAATTCTGACCATTAGCTATGCTGACTGGGGCTGCTAGAAGTTGTAGTCCAAAAGATCTGGAGGGCAACAGGCTGCCCTCTGTTTCAAGCCTCCTTTTAGCACAGCTATGGCTTGTTTGTTACCATAGATACTGAAATTTCAATTCCATTGGTTTACACCTCAGAGTTTTCCATGTAGAATTAGATATAATTATTTGCAAATACAAAATTTATAAAAGCAAATATAATATTTTATTTTTAAGACAGTTTCTGGTCTCTTCTTTCTTGACCTGTGAATACAAACTTCTTTCTTTCCTTCCTTTTTGTAACTATTATAGATTTGCTTTTGCAGATTTGCAGTTGCTCATCTAAAGAAAGAGATGGTTTATCTGGTTCTTATCAAGTATATCAAAATGATTCCATCACTTTCAGTAAAAAAAATAAAATGGGAATTATGCTATTGTTTTCTTGGATGACAGTTGCGCCTAGAACAATCCACGTAGTGTAATTGCTGTCAATTTTCATAATATGCTCATCAGATATTAGAAATGCAGATATAAAACACACGTATGCACATTCATTTGGGACGTTTCAAACCCCAAAATACATATTAACAGGCTTTGGTTGCTCTCAGATGTACACCAAACAATTTATAGACCATATTGCTTTGAGTAAGAAAACTGTACACCATTCAGCAGGAGGCGTATCATACGTGCCAAATTCAGGAAACAAATATTTTAATAACAATTGAGCCATACTTCTTGTTAGTACACTTAAATCACTCTTCTGTATAGCTCTGAGAATAGAGAAATAACCCTCCTCCACCACCACCACCAAGGCACCAGGACGGCTTTGTATGTATGTATGTACATATGTGTATATATGACCCATTCAGGGGCAGCCAGTTAACTTCTTCTCCCACTTAGCTATCCAATGAGGAGATCTGTGTGTGTATGACTCTCCAATATTGATCATGCTTGCCCCCCAAACACCCATGAGATATAGTCCATCATATTATTCCCAGAGATACTGAGAATTGGGGATGAGATAAAGTGCCTAGCCTAAGGCCAAGTAGTAAGCCTGAGGCAGGAAAACATTAGTCCCATGATTATGCACCATTGTAAATTCCCATATAAAGGCAGGCGCCAATTGAGTTTTTTTCTCTTTTCTATAGCCCCCCCACCAGTGTTTTTGTGTGTACAAGCATGGGGGGGCAGTCACTGGGTGAGAAGATGTAATCCCCCTACTCACATATGGTGGTCCCAGTCTGTATTGGGGCCCTGCATAAAGTAGTAGGAAAGTTAGGATCACCTAGATGCTGTAAATTTAACATAGCATCTAATTTAGCCCTGAGTCTGAGAGAGTTATAACGATGGGAGCTTTGGTTAGCTGGCAAATGGGAGAAGGAGGATTTAGAGATTGGGAAGGTGAAGGTAGAGAGTTCCCGCAGAGAAAAGTAGAGGAGGTTTAGATGAATGTTGGAGAGCATCTTGGTACTCCCACTAGTACTAATGAGCAGCAGAAAAGCACACAGTTTGACCCATTTGCCAAGTCGAATGGGCTAATTCATTGAAATGCTGTAGTTTTAGGCTCTAATTCTACCAAAAATTACTTTTGAATCTGTTCACATTTCCACTCTAAGAACCCATTTCTCTATTACTGCAATTATACCTTCAAAGTCAGCATACATAACATTTGTGAAAAGTTCTCTCAGTGGCCGGCAGGCGCATTTTGGGGGCCGGCAAGCACATGTCAAACTTTAAGAGACTATCATGGCAAGGCTTACAAAATGACTGCCACAATTGGCATGACGAGTCACAAAATACCCATTTTCCATAAGGCAAAATTATGAGGCTAAAAGAAAAGTAAGTTGCCAAAGAACCAGAACTCAATGCAAAGGTGGGCATTTGAGCTCCAAAACACAATACCACTCTTTTGAACTGACAGTTTTCTACTCCAACGCCCATTTCACAGAAGGCAAATGGATGAGGCTCAGAGAAAAGTAACTTGGCCAATAAAATGAATACAAAGCAGAGGCAGGGTTTGACCTTCAGATGCCAAAGCATAACAAAATGCTCATTTCACAGAAACCAAACTGGTGATGCACAGAGAAACACACCGAGGCACACCCACACACAAAAACACACAGGCAAAACACACACTACACAAAAACAAACCAGCTCTCACACACAACAAATAATGATGATAATAATAATAATATTAATAACAACAACAACAAGGCAACACAGTACAGGAAAACACTTCTCCTCACCCCCTGCAGCCCCTTTAGCCATCCAGGATTATCCTCCCTCCAGGTTTCCTTTCTTTTTTCTGGGTGTCTGGCCACACTTCAAAATAAAGTGTTGGGCTATAGCTGCTCACCATTGCCAGTTTCTAAGGATGCCTTTAAGATAGGCTGACCAGATAAAATCCAGGTCAGGGCTCATGTAACTTTAACAGTTGTAGAGAAAAGGGAATTTCAGCCAGTGTCATTTGTATGCAATTAGTCCCTGGTGAAATTCCCTCTTCATCACAACAGTTAAAGTTGCAGGCACTATACTAGAGTGACCATATACAAAAGAAGGCAGGGCCCCTGCAACTTTAACTGTTGTGATGAAGAGGGAATTTCACCAGGAACTAATTGCATACAAATGACACTGGCTGAAATTCCCTTTTCTCTACAGCTGTTAAAGTTACAGGAGCCCTCACCTGGATTTTATCTGGGCACCCTACTTTAAGACCCATGTTGTGGGGCCAAGAGGCCTTCATGGAAATACAGATAGTGCTGGAGGCCAGCAGGACACTTTGCAGCATGCCAGCCTCCAAGTGTTTTTTACATTATTTTTAAGACATCTAAGGACTAAAAAATCAGGAGGGGCAGCGAACCTTCTGGGTGTTAAGGGATGTATTTGCAGGCACACGGGTGCCCCTGGGCACCAAAATGGAGACCCTAACGCTAGAAACTCCTTAATAGCTTTGACGTTGAGCAGACCTGTTGGAATGGCTGGGATCATGAGTTACCCTTTTGTTCATAGAAGACACTAATGGAGGATCCTAGTGGCAGACAGGCAGGAGGAGGCCATTTCTGTCAATCTCCTTTTGCCCCTGCCACTTCCAGCACCACCTCTGATGCAATCCCAGAAGACCCCACAACCTCTAGCCTGGAATTTTGGAGGGCACAAGGGGGTGTAAGGCGAATCAGCAGAAATAGCCCTTCCCCCATCTCCACCAGTGGAAGTATCCAGGACAGTGGAGGTCCAATCAAAGAAAGTTAGGAACTATGCCAATATGTCAAAATCTGTTTGGCTCAGTTTCTTTAGCTACTTGTGTTGCAGGAGTGAGCCTGTGACCAGCCTCAGCAGGCAAAGAAGCCTCCAGCTGTCTGTAGCAGCCAGTTGGGAAGCCCTGTCCTACTCAACTCTCCTCAGCAGTGGCTGTCCTCTATGGGTGGGGAGCAGGGAGGAAGCAGATGCTTTTCCTTCCAAATAACTCACTGCCTCTCTGCAGTTCAAGGAAGACAGATGTTGCCAAGGACAGTGAGTCAGATGCTTGTGGCAGCAGCAGAAGTGCTTACGAGAGGGGCTGGAATGGGGCTAGCTAGCTGGCTGGCTGAATGAACCACCAGAGCTGGTCTGCCGCCAGCCAAAGGTTTATCAATAAACAGGCTGGTTTGCAGGCTCCTCTCTGAAGTGACCATAACCTTTAAACTATTCATGGGATTTGACACTCTTAAGAAAATGGACAATCTTGTTCTGCGTCCCTAGTTTGTTCAACAATATAAAGCCATTCCTTTAGCACTCAGCAGTAATGCAATCGGCTCATTGACTCTTACTGCGTGCTTCATGTACAAAGCCATACCCACTGCTTTCTGCTATTACATGCTATTGCTTACATTACTTTACACAATATGTCACTTCAGTGCACCTCGCTTGCATTCTTTGCTGAACAAATGTTCCCCTGGCTGAGATTGCAACTACAGCTACTACACAGCAGCTGTTCTTTTAACTATCTGTTACTCTCTGTCACTTACTGGAACATTGTTCCATTCTCCCTCCTCCTTTCTTTTTCAGACTCTGTTAGGTGACCTAGGAAACCACCTAAGTTTTCTGAGCATTTTACATAATGAGCTCTGACTGACAAAACTACATTTCAACAGCTTTCTCTATATCATTATTTTTGACCCTCTCTGTAAATCTCATGGACACCTTTTTAATAACATGACTAGTTACAAATGCAGCGCTGACAGACTAATCCCACAATCAGCGCCTGCCAGTTTAGAATGTGTATGTGTATATGCAGACACAGAACCTTTGGTCATTGTAGGATGACTCAAGGGAGGGAAGGCCAAATTCTGGGTTCTGAGGTGTATTTTGCTATACAAACTGCTTTCCTCATGGCTGGTCAGTCTCTAATAAAATGGGTGCCATCTAGCAGTAAAGGAGGGTACAGACTTGTGGAGCATATGCATGTAGGCATGTCTATGGCAATACATACATTATCCCAAAAGAGATTTAATCTTAAGAGGGTGGGCTGTCTCTCACAATTTGAAAACATTTTTTTTTAAAAATTCCTTCTGAGGATATCTCTGGAAGCAAAGATTTCACTACACCTTGATTCAAATTTGGTAGGGTCCCCAGTGGCCAAATTGGTTTGAATCGAGCCCCCAAATCTGTTGTAGCTGGAGGGACAAGGCAGAATCAAAGTCTGTGTTTGATGAGTTGAGAGCTCCCTCAGCAGGAGTTGAGAGACTAGCATGCAGTGTGTGGTAGTGGAACTCCATCTGGTAGGAGGCTTCTGTGAGAGACACCTGTTGCACTATTGTTAAATGTTTGGCAGGTAAGGTAAGAAGAGGCACTGACATGTAACCCCTATGGGCTCAGAGACCAGGCCGTAGACCTCTACTTCAGTACAGATACAGAAAGAAAATAGTTAGGCTTGGAAAGCTAAAATCATACTTACTGATTGTAGCAAGCCTGATATTAGGGGGAGAAATGGTTGTATTTTGGTCAAGAGAATACCAAAGTTTATGTATAGACCAGCATGTAGCATCTCTCTTACAGTTATACATTAAATTTCAGTTTTTCATTTTAGGATTTAATCAGCTTTACATCAACAACCCTCTAGCTTGTTTTAGTCTTCCTCAGAGATTATTTAGAAGCTGAACATTGTATTAGACTTGAAGAATTAACACAATACACCATCAAACGGCATGATAAAAAGAAGGCTATGCACATTTCTGGAATTTCTCTGGGTGCCATCTACAACCATTAACATCAATGGGAGTTGCCTGCAACTTTTGACCCAATTCAGATGTCACTGCATTGATCTCCCTGGCTTCTCCTCACACCACTCCACTAACCTGTAGATGGAGGAGTCACATCAGGTGAGGACAAAACCCACACAAAACTCACCGGGCAAAGAAGTCAAAGAGAAGCAACTTCCATGCGACCATTTGCCAGTGGAACTTTCATTAGAGGTTTTTAAGCAGAGGCTGGATGGCCACCTATCAGGGATACTGTAGTGGAGGATTTCCTGCCTTGGCAGTGGGTTTGGACTAGATGACCTTTGATGTCCCTTCCCCTTCTATGATCTATATTTATGAATTATTACATTTATATCCTGTCTTTCTTCCATTGTTAACTCAAGATGGGTACATGTGATTCCCATGTGGTCTTCCTTCCAAGCACTGACCAGACCCAGACCTGCTTAGCTTCAACCAAGTGGCTGCCTCATGTGTCTTTAGACCATGTCTTTCTATATAGAAATCAAGCAAGCATGGCAATGTATTTTTAATAGTGGAGGTATGATTCCAGAGCAATACGTAATGGTGAAAGGTAATATTATGGTTGGATCAGACTATGGCATCTCCCTTTGTTCAACCCCTTTCCCCCACAATGCTTCAAATAGCAGGACCCTCAAATAGCAGGAGAACCAGAGTGGTGTAGTGGCTAAAGTGTTGGACTGGGAGACAGGAGATCTGTGTTCTAGTTCCCACTCAGCCATGGAAGCCCACTGGGTGACTTTGGGCCAGTCACAAACTCTCAGCCCAACTACCTCACAGCATTGTTGTTGTGAGGATAAAATGGAGAGGAGAGGGAGGATTAAAACCTATTCTACCTCATGTAGCATTTCATTAGAGTAACCTCTTGTAAACAGTCCCAATTTACTGAAACATTGGATTAGTCCTTACATATTATATCAGCCTTGCCAACCTGGTGACCTCTAGATGTGTTTGACCACAACTCCCAGCATGCTAGATAAGGATGTTGGGAATTGTAGTCTAACACATTTGGTGGGCACCAGGCTTGTGAACACTGTTATAGAGACATACCAGATAATCAAGGTTGTAATATATACATACACATATTATGATGGATATGTTTAATCCCTACATTTTTGTAGCACTTAATTTTGGGGTGGAAATGCAAAAGGCAGGATACAAATGTAATATAATAAATAAATAAACCTGTGCAAGGCCCCCCTTGAGATTGCAGGACAAATTAGTCTTGCCTACCTGACCTGCTCCTCTTCAGTCAGTCCTGTTAGGTGTGGGCTTTTGGGAAAGTACAAATAGCTGAGGCTACTGTTCAGAAACGGTGTGTGTGTGTATGGCATTCTTTGAAGTATGTACTCCAAGGGTGGGCAAGTAATTACAAGCAATGTGGGCAATTTGTAACTTACTAAATATTTTGGCCTACAATTACCATCCTAGGTGGCTAGATGTCCTGCTTTACAGAAGATCTATTTTGCAGAGCTGGCAGAGGACACTTTAGCGCTCCATTGGACGAGGTCCTCAATTTGAACAGGTGTCCAGTCCAAGTCTGGTGTAAACTCAAAGAACCATCAGTAGAAGGGCCCTAGAAGCTGCCTATCCACAGTTAGCACCTGCAGGACAGCAGATTGAGCAAGCATTCAGGCCATCCAGTCAATCTTGTCCACTATGGTGAGAGGTATTGAAATTATAGTTATTGTTTCTAAATATGCACATATACATATACAGTTGCATATTCAAATGCTATGCACATTGGTGTCCTATTTTATCCTTTTTGGTGGGCAATGCTTTAATGGCCCCACACCTTTACCACTGGCTACATTGCCACAGCTGGTGAGAGTTGTAGGTCAGAAAGGCCTCAAGTTGCCCACCTGTGCCCTACAGAGATCTCCTCCTTAGACTCTTGGCCACATGCTGTCTGCACCTCTCCAATACAAATTGCTACACTGATTATCTACATACACAGCAGAGTTCAACTTTGGTGTGTTTTTGTGATAATTATTGAAAAATGTATAACCTGATCATGTTAAGACGAAATCAAATCTGTGTTCTACTTATCATCTAATTACCAGTTATTTGTATCTCAAACCAGACCTTGAATTTTAGGTATAATACACAGATAATTTAACAGTCAGGAAAAACTAAAACATTTATTAGCAAACATTTTGTACAGCATCTCTTCTTCGATAAATGCCTTCATTGATAAATTCTCTCTCACCCATGCATTGTACACTGCACCTGATAAACTCCTCCTTCTGAACAACTATGAAAGCCTCTCGCTATTCGCCAGCAGAATTCCTGTTCTTTTTACAGTTCCATTGTAGGGACTGTTTCCCACCCCCCACCCCCCTTACACATGGTGGTTGAACTACCTATGCCTGCTACCCACCTGCTGCAGTGTAGTTAGTGGGTCTCCACAGTGGTTCCCATGTCGTATGGCTGGAACTCCGTGGTTAGATTGCTCCATCTGGCGGGGATGGGGGAGGTGGCAACCATAGAGTCCACTGGCAAGACTAACCACCACTTCTGGCAATGCTCTTGCCACTACAGACTTCTGGTAATGCTCTTGCCACTACAGACGCGGCCATTTTTTATGCCACTTCTATTGACCGAGTGGGTGCTGGGAGCCATTTGATCCATGGAGGACATCGGGATGTGCAGTTTAACAACACAGAGATATGTCTGCTAACTACAGAGGAGGGGTAAGGTAGTGGAAGCATGCAGCGCCATGTGGTTCCGCAGTTGTGTGGCAAGCCCACTTGCAATGGTTTCGCTAACCCTCCTCTCTCTATAGTTCCCCTAACCACCAACCCCCTCCTCGTGTATGTGAGTGGGGCCTCCATCAGAGTAATAGTCAGCATGATGCTTACCAAGCTCATTCTACAAGTAATTAAAGACGGGATAAGTTCGCCTTGAGAGAACTCCAAATCATGTGTTCAGAATCCCCTTGTTTTTATTTCATAAATTCGTGTTCACATTCCTAAGATTACATATCCTATTTAAATCAACATGTCTAAATAATAATGTTGAATTGCAAACTTCTTATCATGGTAAATAGTAACAATATACATATTAAAAACTTTCTGGAATCCCCTAACACGTGTTTGTGACACAAGAATTATTGCTCTGACCTAAACCTGTCCTGTGAGTAAACATACATCTTGCAATTTCTACAAACTAGGAATTCCTCCTTTTACTTTATCTGATAAGCATGCCTGGTTTATAATTAAGCTAATTGTTCCACGATCAGCCTAATTGTTTTTTATGGTTCTTTCTTATGATGTTAAGAGACAGATGTTACTATACATCTAATAGGGTTATTAACCTTGAGTGCTAAACCTGGCACCTATGGTCTGGATTAATTTCTTATCAGTAAAGAGTACCAATTACTGATGGCCTGGCACTTCTGTCTCTCATTTGGGAAGCCTTAAAGATAAGATTAATTTAACTACTCTCGTGCCAAGAGGTCAAGCTGTGTTGCATTAGCTGTTAGGCTCCAAGAGAATTCTGGATTAAAGAATGGGATCCCATCTACACTCTAGCTCTGTAACGTTTCATAAGGGTTATGAAAACTCTTTGGGCCACAAGACGCACTCCCTTGAATGATGTATACCCGAGGTTTTTTTTTAAACTCGCTTCAGCTATATACAACGGTTTTTACTTTTAATAAATTGTTTTAAGTAAAATAACATGTCCTTCCTTACTGTTTGTGATTCGTGGGGGCAGTGCTTCGTTTCCAGTGCCCAAATGCTTAGCCGTTGATTGGTGGGGAAGAAAGAGCGCCTAAAGAGGAAGTGGGCAAGTGAACTACAGCACCCACAATGCTTAGCCCTATACTCATTGAAAGCTAGAGAATGAAAGGGGAACTAAGGAGGAAGCGCCCATAATGCTTTGCCCTAAATTCATTGTAAAAACGAAACTGAAAGAGACGGACAGAAGAGTGTGAGATTGCACACAACGCTTTGAAGACTGAAGCATTTTTCACCTGTAACATGAGTACTCCTTAATGTGGCCTAAGACATTTTAAAATGCACCTATTTGGAACGTTTTAAAATATTATTTAAAACGTTCCAAGGTACAATGTACATAGGCTCTTGGAGTAGGCTGACCATCTGAAAAGGAGGACAGGGCTCCTGTAACTTTAACAGTTGTAGAGAAAAGGGAATTTCAGCCAGTGTCATTTGTATGCAATTAGTTCCTGGTGAAATTCCCTCTTCATCACAACAGTTAAAGTTGCAGGCACTATACTAGAGTGACCATATACAAAAGAAGGCAGGGCCCCTGCAACTTTAACAGTTGTGATGAAGAGGGAATTTCACCAGGATCTAATTGCCTACAAATGACACTGGCTAAAATTCCCTTTTCTCTACAACAGTTAAAGTTACAGGAGCCCTGTCCTCCTTTTCAGATGGTCAGCCTATCTTGGAGGCATTTAATTATTGAATGTCCTATTTGAGCAGCAGGAATAAGGAGGTACAAATATGGAGGATTTACTTGATCTGCCACCATTTGATCTAGGGATGGACCTGATGTTGGTGCCAAAGTACAATTAATCCAGATGAGGACATCTGGATTAATCCCTGCCCCAGCAAATAAATCTAAATTACAACTCAAACATCTTTTGTTTTGCTGTATGTTTGCCAAATGAGCAAAAAAAAAACCTTGTTCTTGTGCCTTTAACAGCACCTTGCTTTGCAGAAATCTGTTGAAGCTTTTCATATGGAATTGCCTCTTATTGAAGCAGATCAGGCTGCTGTTAAAGGCACAACTACAGCAATCGAATAATTTGATATGGTCACAATCAAAACAAACTACATTCTCAACAGTTCTTTCTCTAGTTTTTGGAAAACAACAACAACCCTGTATGGTCCCTTTTTGCCAAGGAGTGTTTGATTTCTGATTAATCAATCTGAATAGTCTCATACTAAATAGATGGTGCTTCAAGTCAGAGGATAGAGGACTGATAGACTTCGTTTATTACTACAGGTCAAGTTATAAGCTTGCAAAATAGGGCCATAAATAACTTCCTGATAATTAACAGATTACTTCCTAGTGGTTAATATTCAGCTGCTGTCTGATTGTCTCAATTATTTTTCAGTGAGGCTCAATCAAATCTAAGTTATTTACTTTAAAGCTTAAAGTGTGCTTTTTGCTTCTTCAACTGAGCATGAGATTATGAAGGGACACTCCTGTTTTCAGTAGCTTTGCATCTCAGAACGCACAACACTGGAGTAAGCTTGGAGGGCAGAAAAGTCACATTATTCATGGAGAGGAAAGGTATACGTTCAGTTGCACTTTAGCTACATGTCATAATGCCAGTGCTATTCTATACATCAGGAAATTATCAAGATGTTTGCTTTTTCTGAAGGAAAAAATTAGAGGCCAAGCTTAGCTCTTACTTAAATTACTTAGAGATGCCTTTTATATGAACCAAAAGGGTAACTGTGATATGGAAGCCATCAAAGTTAGGGTGACCATATGGAAAGGAGGATGGGGCTCCTGTATCTTTAACAGTTGTATTGAAAGGGGGATTTCAGCAGGTGTCACTTGTATGCATGCAGCACCTGGTGAAATTCCCTCTTCATCACAACAGTGGCTGCCTCTACAAGAGAGGTTTAATGCTCTTTGAAGTCTCATTAAAAAAATTACCTCCACACCAGCGGAGCGCAAATGGGGCGTAGAGGCACGTTATCTCTCTGATTATGCGCATTATCGAATGCGCGTTAAATCGCGAGTTTTATTTTGCTCCGTCCGTTAAAGCGCATTTTGACTGTGTGAATATGCGCTTATGCGCATTAACTATTTGTAAATCGCATTTTGGACATCCTTTAATGCGCTTCGCCGCCTCTCGTCGCCTCTCGTGCAGAGGGATTAGGCATAAATGCGCTTCAGCAATTATGCGCATAATCGCCTAACCAGCCGCAAAAGCGAATCCTAAAATGCAGGAGCCTCGCCTTCTTGACCAGATACAAAAGAGGGCAGGGCTCCTGTAGCTTAACTGTTGTGATGAAGAGGGAATTTCACCAGGTGCTGCATGCATACAAATGACATCTGCCAAAATTCCCTTTTCTATACAACTGTTAAAGATACAGGAGCCCGGCTGCTTTTCATGTGGTCACCCTATCTGTTAGGAAAATGTATTAAACTATTCTTTGAAGATCAACAAAGACAAAAGTTATTATTCAAATATCAGAATAGAAAGCATTTTAGCATGAATTCTTGAGTCTTCAGCATTCAGATAAACCATTTAAGATATTTCATTAAGAGATTAGAATGCAAAACACTGATAAATGCAAAATAATATCTGAGCTTTGCAGGAATGGACAAATGATAAGGGGCAAATGATTAGACCCACACAAAATAATTATCTTGAATTTCTAGTGAAGGATCAGTAATATGTCTTCTTATGTGAGAACTTTTCAGATTTTTATACCTAGCTAGACATCATCATATATTAAATGGAACCAAATTAAGTTAATATAGCTCTCACACATTTTTTCTGTTACTCTTCACAGTTTATCAAGCATGCCTTAGTTCTACATTTTCACATTTTAGTATTTTACGAGAAGTAATTTACATGATCTTGATTAAATCTCACTCTTTATATATTGAATTTCTTCAATTTGTTCAGAACATGTTGTATTCTGTTCTTACCCTCCATGCGATCTGTAACCCTTGCTAGCTTTTTATCACTTTAATATTGGATTGGTAGGATTCTCTACCTCACCTTCCAAGTTGTTAATGAATCAGGGATCCTTATTATTCCTTTCAGGAGCCCATTTGACATCTCTTCTCAACTAGTCATTGCACAATGCATAATTACACTGTTTAATTTTAATCTCATTTTGTATCCATTTGACAGCAGTTCCATCAAAAATGCATTTCATTAGCTTCCCCAAGAGAAATGCTATATCCAATATTAAGTACATGGAATGTCCTTTATGCTATATAACCTTATCAAAGAATAATATTAATTGAGCCTGGTATAATTAATCATTGACAAAACTATTCTGCCAGTTATCCAGCTTCCTATTACAAACAGATACTTTATTAAGTGTGCTACAAGTAAACCATATATCTTAAATCAATACCATTGGCTAAAAAAACAATGCAATTCATAATATTAACAATTGTGTAATATCCCCCAGGTTCCTCAAAATTGTCTTCTGTTCAGCTGGGAGTATACTAGGATACTGGCCTATTTGGATAAGATATTAACCAAAAATTTGCCAAATTCCACTAAACCCTGGATCAATTAGTTAATCCTACAGCAGATGCTATAAAGAATAACTTAGGCAAGTTTAGAGTTAAACCAAGATTTGAGGAACACAAAGATGGCTACCTCAAGAAATTTTGAATAAGGAAATTCAACAGACGATAACTAAACTTAAAATAATAAGGGACCAGGGCCACATGACTTCTCTGGCGAATTCTAAAATAAATAAATATAGGCAGTAGCCAAATTCTTCAATGGCATCTTAACAGATGAAGCAAGCCCCATACTGAAATCAGTGAAAGACCGAAGACTGGAAATGTCATATAGACCTATAGCACTATTGAATCAAGATTTGAAATTATTCACTGCCATTTTGATAAATAGGCTTAATAACTTTATAACATCCTACATCACCTCAGATCAGGCTGGTTTTATACCTTATAGGCAACTGGCCGATGCAATTAGATACCAGCTTAATATAAACCACGTAAGGACTTGTTCTCAACAGCCTCATGAAATTTTAACACTGGATGCTTCCAAAGCATTTGATCACTTGGAATGGCCCTTTTTTATGACACTATTAAACAAGATGCAGATGGGATAGACTTTTGAATGCCATATCAGTGCCATGCCAAACATCTAATCCTACAGTCAAAGCTAATGGATATTTATTATTTATTATATTTATTTGTATCCTGCCTTTCCCCCAATATTGGGACTCAAGGCTTCTTTACAAAATTTAAAATATATATAATTAAAACATATAAATAGAAGTATACTTTAGTTAAACATTTAAAGATGTTTCTGTCCCATGACCAGGTCTGAAGCCAGATTGAAATGGATCTAGATGATCCATCTCATCCAGGAATCCCTGAAGTTGGGAGGCCACCACACTCTCCAATACCTTGCCCAGAAATGGAATATTGGCCAGTAATTATCCAATATGGTGGAGTTCAAGGAGGGCTTTTTCAAGAGAAGTCTTACCACCGCCTCCTTCAGGCAGGCTGGAACCCTGTCTTGGTGAAAGGAGACATTAACCACACCATTTATCCCCTCAGCCAGTTCCCCTCTGGCTGCTTTTATGAGCCAGGAAGATCAAATATATGATGCCCTTCTGGTCAATCTAAACAGAGGTTCACAGCTGTACTGGCCCCTCTCGCCAGTGGTTTTTGCCATTTCCCTAGAGCCCCTGGCAATGGAATTGTGAGTTAACCCCAATATAAGGGGCCCTTTAGCAGGAAAACAACATCACCTCATCAATTTGTTCGTAAATGCCATTGCCTTGTTGCTCACAGGGCTACTTACAGCTATCCTAGAGGTACTAAGTGAGTTAGCAGAGTACAGGACAGTGACAAATAAAAGTTCAACTATACCAAATTGGACATACAGTACATCGATATACCCTAGGCTGACCATATGAAAAGGAGGACAGGGCTTATGTAGCTTTAACAGTTGTAGAGAAAAGGGGATTTCAGCCAGCGTTATTTTTATGCAATTTGTACCTGGTGAAATTCCATCTTCATTACAACAGTTAAAGCTGCAGGGGCCCTGCCCTTTTTTGTATCTGGTCACTCTAGTATAGTGCCTGCAACTTTAATTGTTGTGATGAAGAGAGGATTTCACCGGGTACTAATTGCATACAAATGATGCCAGCAGAAATTCCCGTTTCTCTGCAACTGTTAAAGTTACATGACCCCTGTCCTCCTTTTCATATGGTCAGCCTAATATACCCCCAAGAACACAACTATAAGTACAATGCCTGGCTTCTTAAATTATAAATCTATGAAATCTCCCTCTACCAAAGCTTTCATTCCTGTTTCAAGTATTACCAGTGCTTATCTCTGCCTATAAAGCGGAACGTATGTGTGCGTCATGTATGTCTGGAAATGTTTACCCACTTCCAGATGAGTTAGAAACTTGACACGGTGACACAGTCATAGGTCTGGCTGTACAATGGACCAAAACAAAATCTAAAAACACGAATGTTGGGGTTTAAAGTATTTTTAAAGAATTTAATTAAAAAACTAGGTTTAAACCTACAACTCCCAGCATGCCTTGAGTGGAACTCTCAGCATGCCTTGGGCAGGAGGCCAGACCTACTGGCCTTTGGCAGCCATTGTGAGTGCACAGGTTGATGGCTGCTGCGTGTCTTTTACAACCCTGACTCCTAAGGTTGGTCTTGAGCAGTCAACCCAATTCCACATAAAAGGAAACAACCCACATGAATAGGCTGCATCCATTTGCGGTGCCTCCTCCCACCCAATGTGTGATTTTAAAATGTAACTAGATACAACAGCATGACTTTGAGGGGCAAAATATGCTCAAAGGCACTCTGTCCTGATATCGCTGTTTTCTCAGAATCTAGGGGAAGCAAGTGTGTAACTTTTGCCCTTAAGAGGGAGGGAGGAAGGGGAGGCACTCTGAGCTAGGATGACCATATGAAAAGGAGGACAGGGCTCATGTAACTTTAACAGTTGTAGAGAAAAGGGAATTTCAGACAGTATCATTTGTATGCAATTAGTTCCTGGTGAAATTCCCTCATCACAACAGTTAAAGCTGCAGGGGCCCTGCCTTCTTTTGTATATGGTCACTCTAGTATAGTGTCTGCAACTTTAACTGTTGTGATGAAGAGGGAATTTCACCAGGAACTAATTGCATACAAACAACACTGGCTGAAATTCCCTTTTTCTCTACAGCTGTTAAAGTTACATGAGCCCTGTCCTCCTTTTTATATGGTCAGCCTACTCTGCGCATGCCCAGAAACAGACCAGTCAAAAGGGGGGAAGTGCCCGGCCCAGCCCCGGCCCTTCAGTACAGGCTCCTGATGTAGTACTTGGTGGGTTAGAAGCACACGCCACACCAGTCCCAGCAGGATTGGCCGGAGCTTGGTGCATCCACTAATAGCCGCTTACTTCCCCTCCTTGGCGATGCTACTCCTCGACGCTCTATCAAGGAGCAGCATCGGCAACAATAGGATGTCTCAGAGGATGCAGGTACCTGCGGGCTGCCAAAGGAATGTTGGGAGGTGTAGTATTGGCATGTAGAGTGGCTGATTTAAAATAAAGTATGGGTGAGCAAACCCTGACCTCTGTCTTTGTTCTCCTACCTGACTTTCTCCAACTGCCACTAACCCTGCCCACCATTCCATTCTAGCCTCAGCTATATCAGTCAATCCTCCATTCACTCTTCTGTCTCAATGGTATAGTCAGGCTTTTACATAAAAATCATAGATTTTATTCAGTAATTCTTGCATTGGTCTTGGAATGTTATGGTTTAGTTATGACAGGGGGAAAAAGCAGCATAAAAAAATCTCATCAAGTTAAAAGGCCGTGGAAAAAATAATATAAAAAAACTCACTTGGCACTTAAAAGCCATTAATGCAGTCACTAGGCCAGACTGCCTGGGAAAAAGAAATCGACAAGCAGGGTGCCACAACTAAGAAAACCCGCTCTCCCACCACATCTGAGACAGTGTTCAAATATTAACATGTTATTCAGAGACCTAGGCTTATGCCTACAACTCCCAGCACACCTTGGGCAGGCGGGAAGATTTATCAGGCTTTGACAGCCATTATCTGGTAATGGCTCGCCCTCCTGGGCCTGAAGGGAGAGCGCCTGGGGCTAGCTGCCTCAGTTGCTAGGCCCCATTGGAAGCAGGAGGGGAGGAGGCTGCAGGTCTGGGCCTGTTGCCAATGGCAACCAAGCTAACCACCAGCCAGCCAGCTCCCTCAAGGCCTACCTATGGGCATGGATTGCACAGTGTAGTGTGGACTGGCTCAGCCAGACTTCACTTCCCATGAGCTTCAGCAGCATAACTCCCATTGAGCAAGTCGGGCACTGCAGCAAAAGGTATGCTGGGAGTTGTAGTTTTTGTTTTCTGTGGGGACAAGGAAAATTATGGCGACAGCTTCAAGGCAGCCTTTGCCATGTGTTGAGGGTGAGGGAGGGGGTAAGAAACTAATTTAATTGGTTTTAAAGTTACCTCACAGGCCTAGGACTGGCCTACCTTGAAGGGTTGTCATGAGGGTGAGAGAGGAAAAAAAGAAATGATTTTAATTTGTTTAAAGGTGAACTCACAGGCCTAGCACTGGCCTGCTACTTTAAGATGATTACCTTGCAGACATATATTTTAGGGGCCCTGTAAATTATGCCAATAAAGTATTCTGTGTTCTGGCTGCTTTTCCTTTTTCAGAATAACTTCAGACCACATGCATACAACAGTTCCCCCCATCCATTGTGATCCACTTTCCTACTATATGTTATTCAGATTTCTGGACAATGCTAGGTATGTTTTGAAAACATATTTTTAGGTTTGCATCTTTTTTAGCTAGTAGAAAGGTTGTTGTGTGTCCTGATTGTTTTTGAAGTTTAGACAGCTGCTCCTGCCAAAGCATGATGGGAGGTGTAGGCATTTCAGGTAAAACAAAAAAATGTGGTTTATCAGGAAGCTCTAATTTAAAATACAGTTCTTATTAACACAATTTTCCATTGATTCTAACAAAACAGTTTATTAACTCAACCAAACTAAAAACACCAACCAACCTAAAGATGAATAAGTTGCAGAGAAATTTATTATTTATCAAATAAATGTTATAAACATTATTCACAGACCCGAGCAACGCTGGGCATATCAGCTAGTACAAGACAAATTTGTATTAAAGTGGTAAAAAGTACTAGGCAGCTTCATTCATAAGGGTAAGAGAGCAGGATGACGTAAAAGCGCACTTTTCATATGTTGGGGGTCCCTAGTGTATAAAAGTATTATGAACCTTTCCAAATATGCCAAATGGTAGTGATAATTCAAGAAGAGGTAGGTCGCCCTTAAACACAAATGGAGCAAATCTGTGACTTTGCTTGATGACTTTGCTTGATATATTTGATGGGGTGACTTTGTTTGATATATTTGATGGGGCAAATGCAAACCTATTGCATAAGGGACTTGAGTATATTCTTAATAGTGGTGTCCAGATTGGTGTTTGCAAAAGGACAGTAAGGAGATACATAAAGACATTGGGTATCAAAACATGTGATACCTAGACCTAGCTGAGAAAATCACACATCAATACAGGTCCCCTCTACAAGGATTCACTTTTGCGCCTGGTTAGGCGATTATGCGCATAATTGCAGAAGCGCATTTACGCCTAATCCCTCTGCATGAGAGGCGGCGACAGGCGGCGAAGCGCATTAATGGATGACCAAAATGCGCTTTACAAGTAGTTAATGCGCATAAGCGCTTGTTCACATAGTCAAAATGCGCTTTAACGGCCGGAGCAAAATAAAACTCGCTGTTTAACGCACATTCGATAATGCGCATAATCTGAGAGATAACGCGCCTCTACGCCCGATTTGCCCTCCGTTCTTGTAGAGGTAAATTTTTTAAAGCGCCTTGAAAGAGCTTTAAACCTCTCTTGTAGAGGCAGCAAGGCTCATTAAAGGGCAAACAAAGTCATAGTCCTTTTTCCACTATATGGCAAGCCTTTATTTCTTTCATAAGCAAGAAGGAATCCACCATCAGCATGTAGACAAACATGGAAAGAACATTTCAACATTTAAATGCTGGAGGCAAATTCTTTCTGGAAATTGTTATCAGTGGACTATGCCCAGTTGTTATAACTCTGAGGTAATATCCTGTTAAAAGAATGTTAACATTTTGTTTCAATGTTGAACTGGTGTTCTAATTTTCTTAATAATTAAAACACACACACACTTAACATTTGAATGGGCCCAAATAGCAGATTCTGAAATAAATAGGTATTGTAGTACAGACCTCCTGTGTAATAGCAGTTAAATAGGCAATAGCTGGAGGATAGGTATGCTTTTTGCATGAGCTTTTAATACCTGCATGCTAGTGAAAAATTCTACAGGCAAGCCTTTCCTTAGCATGGATAAGAGATGTACACTTGTTGAGGTTCCACCCATCACGCAGATATTAGGAAGCATAGGAGCCCTGTTAGGGAGGTAATTGCAAGCAGATTCCTGTATCCACGGGGGGCGGGGGGGGGGAATGTATCATCCTTTAAATGCCTCCTGAAAATGTATGTTTTTAGACTAGCTTTCCCTGGACTAGAACTTACACTAGAGGCAGTTAGAGCACTACAACAATGGAACCAATTACCTAGGGAGGCCTTGGGCTCTCCCACACTAGAGGCATTCAAGAGGCAGCTGGACAACCATCTGCCAGGTACACTTTAAGGTGGATTCCTGCATTGTCAGGGGACTGGATGGCCTTATAGGCCCCTTCCAACTCTATTCTATGATTCTATTCTGGTTTTATATGATATTTTTAGATTTTTGAAGTTTTAAATCTTGACTTTTGGTATATTATGGTTTAAATTGTAAACTGCCCAGTGAGCCCCGGCTATTGGGCAGCATAAAAATGTAATAAATAAAAAAATACTGTTGCTGTTCCTCCTATCCCCAAAGCAGAGACACCTGCAGTCCCAGGTTCAATCCCTGCAATCTCCAGGTAGAGCTAGGGAAAACTCTTGCCTGAAACCCTGGAAAGCTGTCTCTAGTAGGTGCAGAGACAAGACTGAGCTAGAACGGGCCAAGGCTCTGACTCGGTGTAAGGCAGCTTCTGATGTTCTCCGGGAGGGAGCAGCAGGTGTTTGCTCACAGGTCGCCTCACTGTTGGCGCGTTTCTAGAACGGAGGTAAAGCCAGGAACCCCGAGGGGTCTCCTGGATACGACTGCAGCATTGTCTCCCGCTCCTTGGCTTTCCACAGGCCTACAAGCCTGAATGCGCGGCGGGGGAGGAAGCGAAAGGGCTAACTAGCACGTGCGTGTGTGGAAACTTCTATGTCTCCAAGGGGCCCCTGCTTCCTGACGAGAAGCAGCCCACAGAGAAGCGCGATGCCCGGGTTCCTCATTCATACCGTTATTGCTAAGGGAGGGACTGGGTTTAAGTGTTTCCTGTGGAAATCCCAGCGCTTTCGGCTCCTCCTTTCTCTCCCCCCTCCTCAACCCCCCATGCGTGTTTGTGGGTTGGGGACTGAGTGAGGAGGCGCAGCAGAGCCTCGACTGCTGTCGCTCCTGCCGTCTGCGCCTGCCTCCTCCGCCTCCTCGTCGTCGTTGTCGTCGCTGTCTTCAGCCTTCTCATTGCCTGTGGCCTCCCGACGCCACCACCATGCCCCAGCAACGGCGTTGGAAGAGGAGGCATTCCTAGCCCGCCTGCCTGCCGAGCGACCTTCCCTCCCGCTGCGCGCGCGCCCCCTTTCCATCCCCGGGGGCGGTGGGGGAGGCTCCCGCGGTGCCTCTTCAATGGGCAGTTTGCTGAGCGGGGTTAGCCTCAAGGAGCCCACCACGGTGGAGGATTGTGACTCTACCTGGGAGACGGACTCGGAGCCCGAACTCCAGGACCTCGACGGAGGAGCAGGGCCACTACTGGAGCAGGAGGTGGGAGGGGGCGGCGGCGGCGACGAAGGCGACCCAGCTGAGGACGAGCAGCAGCAAGAGGAACCGCTCCCTGCGGCAAGCTGCCGGCCGGAAGATGCTGAGCACCGAGAAGGGGCTGCTGAGGAAAAGCAGGAGGGAGAAGAAAAGGTGGAAAAAGAAGGGGAGGAGGAGGAAGGTGGTGGTGGTGAAGGAGGAGGAGACCATGAAGGAGGGGGGCACGAAGAAGCAGAGGCCACCAGCACCGAACAGGTAACCCGGGAACCTGCAAACTTCTCCAGAGGGCTAATGGGGTGGGGAGGTCTGGAGCTGCCCCCTTCTTCTTCCTCGTTAACGCCATTCCCTCTGCCCGCTGGTATCGCTCGCCAAGGGTGTGCATCCTGTTTCAGAACAGGCATGTGTGGGGGAATGTTGAACACCAAGGTTACAAGGCTTGCTGAGAGAGTGTTGCTGTGTGTGTGTGAGAGAGAGAGGGAGAATATATCTATCCTCATTTTCTCCATTTCCTCTTTTTCTTCATGCCAGTCTCCCCCCTTTAAATCTTTGCATGCTGTGTGACTCGGGAGCCAGGCATGCCTGCATCATTATTATTTTTCTTGTTTGGAAACAAGCTGGCTGGACATGGATGTGAGGCGTGAGGAAAGCGAATGGAGAAGAAGCTCCCTTGGTTTGGCAGTTTGCTGTCTTTTGTGCCAGCCTGCTAACCCTGTCTGGTTTTTGTTTTTCTTTCTGTTATATGTGTAGCAGTCTATGAAAGGAGGAACTGGTATGAGGTTGAGGATTTATTTATTTTTCCGCTTGCTTGGCTGATCAGCTTGCTTTCTGTCTTTTATTTTAAAAGGTTCTGGTGGTTTTAAAATCTAGAAGGTCAAAGTAGTTCTAATCCACTCTGTTTCCTTGGGATAATCATCCTCATGTCTTTCTGTCAGCAGCCTTCAATTCAGAGAACAAAAATTGCAGTAACACATGTGGCGACAAAATGCAGTTTCAGAACAAGGTTTATTTGACATTCTGGCTGAGTGTACCACTGCTATGATTACACCTATTGGACATGAGTTCACTGCATAGTTCACTTCATACATCCAAGTACTATGGAGATGCCAAAGAATGGAGTGAAAAAATGATCTTGCCCCTTCCTCTCTTACCCAATTCTAGACCATTTTGTGTCCTAAGCTTTTTTCTTTTTAAAAACCTCTTATTCAGAATGAAACATGGATCATGTTTCCAAACCCTTTCCCCCCCTCCTAGGAATCTCTAACAAAAGGGAAATTGAAGGCCACTTCCCCACATTTTCAACTCCCAATCTTAATTAGAGAAAGAGAAAAATAATTGCAACCATATGTCTTTATAGTGTGGGAATGACCCACATGTTAGACTGGACTATGTGTAAAGTGGGGCTAAGTCAAGATTCACATATGTCTGTTCACACATTACAGAGACATGGGGCTCTGTCCATTTTCTGACTGCTTCCCAACAGGTGTCTTGCAGTGCAACTCTATGCATGTCTACTCAGAAATAAGTACCACCAAGCAAGTATAGGATTACAACTAAGGATTTCAGTAGAGAGAAATAAAATAAGAAGTTGCCCTAAGATGTTTACAATATAATCTCACATGTAATTAAAAAAAATCTTGATTTCAGTAAAAGATTAAAAAATAAAATCTATCTCTTTTGTGCATGGCAGGAGGATGCATTGGAAAGTTAGCATTCTTTCTTTAAAACTGTTCAATACATATTTGGGAAAGAAAACAGTCTACAACACACTGTAACTCTATTCTGTATTCTGTATTCCCTCACAGCTAGACAAAATCTTCCTTTTTAAACCTGGAAATGGGGATATCAGTATACAAATTTTAAAGTATAATGTAGATTCTAAATCTGCTTCAGCAGTTTTCATCAAAAAAGAATGGATTCCCGTTTTTCCATAGTTCATTAACAAAAAATGTTTATCAAAATTAGTGTATTGGAGATGTTGACTTCTCGTTAAATTATGAATCCCCATGTACTACTATTAATTTGCATGTTCCCCCTGTTGTAATAGAGGTTTAGAGCTAGAACAGTCCACCATTGGACACCTGTAAATGAAAAATAATACACACTGCCTAGTAAAGCTGAGGCTCTTTGGGACTAAATTTTACCTGTGGTTGAATGACTTCAGGATTGTTCAGACAAAAAATTATTTCTGGCACTACAAAGTTGCTACTGTTTTCCCCCTACACATACATTAAACCCTAAGGTTTTGATTGATTTGATAAGTACAAAATAAGCAGTTAGGGAAACTTGAAAAGACTACAGTAGACAACTAATGAACCTACTGGGTTGGTTGTACATCTGCTAAAACAAATGGTAAATTCCTTCACTTGGTAAATATTACAAAGGTGCTCAGATGTAGATATCTATATATTGGTGCTGCCATAATTAGTGTTTGGAACTTTTGCCTGGGTATAAGGCAGGCTACAAATCTAATGAACTTAGGGGGGGAGAATATTACTCGAGTGAAGTTTGTTAAAATGCTTTATATCTTAAGTTAAGAAGTGGCATAGAATAAAACTGTCTAATGGAAATTTTAATAGTTGACACATAAAGGTGCTTATTATTCATTCATATGCCAGTCTAAATCAAACACTAGATGAAGTCAGTGTGTCTCTTATTATTCACCACAGGGGGAAAACCCCCATAGATTCTAAAAGTTGTATGCGTTTGCATACTCTTTCTTAACCTTTCATAAATTGTTATTTTGACAATTTGAAATCTTAATGCAAGCTTATTTAATATTTAAAATTATTTCACTCAAAGTGTTTTATGGGCTGCAGTGCCAAGCTCAGGGCATTCGGAAAGTAGACAAACTTGCACTTACCCATGCAAATCTTAGTTCAGCAGTCTCTTGAAGTCATCTGAAAGGCTGAATAATTTAGGAGACTTCTAGGAGAAAAAATGGCTCTGTCGTCATCATTACTCCATAGTGTGTAACAATTCCTCCCAGATTCTCCTCCTGAGGTTAGGCAAGCTGTTTCCTTCCAGATGTTTTGGACTACAGCACCCATAATCCCTGACCATTGACCATGCTGGCTGGGGTTTATGGGAGTTGTAGTCCATATCTACTGGAATGCATCAGCTTGGCTACCCTAGATGGACACTACCACTAGAACCTTTCTGTATCATGCAATATTCTGAAACCTGAAGTCCATTCAGTAGTGTATTAATCTCTTAAAGGTCCAAAGGTATCATATTTGCTGCAGGCATGTCTTGCAGCTGAGCGAGCTCATGCCATAGAAAATATGTAGTAAATTGTTAAGCAGGTTCTCAAGGACAGTAACGCCCTCTTTCTTTCTTTCTTTTTTTTTTTAAAGTGTTGGTTTTCAGGACAAAGGACATCATGGACAATATGAAACTTTTAAGGACAATATGAAGTGTCCACAAGTGCATTGCTAGAAAATTATAATAATGTGGCACTAATATTACCCAACACTGAATTGCTTAGGTAGAATAACAACTGGACAGTGCAAACCTTAAAAGACTGAGTTACTTTGGAGTTTCTATATTTTGTTTTCTAGTCTGTTGTTCCTAGTCCATTTGAATCCATGGTAGTGGGAAGTGGCATGCTCCTGTGCAGACTGATATGCATATATTACCATATTCTGGTCCCTCTATGATGGTCTCTGTAGCACCAGAGCAGGTAAACACCCTTCTGCTACACTTCGCAGTTCTGTCAGTCAGAGTACATACGACAGATCCTTCTCAGAACCAGCATTTAACCTCATCCAGAAATAAGATGTGTGTGTAAGCGTGACAGCTTGGTATTGCAGTAATCAGGTATCTGTTCTTGCTTTAAAATGTACATTAATACATTGGATTAAATTAGATGGAACCTCCCCCATTAGAAGCTTTCTCCCTTCAGTGTATGCAAGAGGTTTAGGGCTAGTTCATATAATAGTTCTCTTTATGTGAGCAATTCCAGCATCCCTTAAAAGTGTGTGCTCAGACTGTGTAACAGCAATCGGCAATTGCTGATATGTCAGCAGCAATTCCCATGATTGCTCTGATGCTTTTTGCTTTTGGAAGCATTTGCACTACCAAGCAGAGTTGTACTGTTTCTTCCCATGGCTTTACATTATGCCCACATTCAGACAATCATATCCCTGCTTATTAAGCCGAGATATTAACGAGACTTTGCCGGTTCATCAACCCCTTCTCCCTTCACTTTGTGGTATGCCTCAGTTACCTAGAAAGTTTCTAATTAACCATAGTTGGCTATTTCATCTGAACATGGTAACTATAGTTACCAGCTCCAGAACAAGCCAACTTCACGCTGTGGTTTAAGATCCAGGGGTTGTTCAGAAGCTGGTAACCATAGTACTGGGTCCAGATGAGATGGAAAGCTACGGTTAATTAGATGCTTTCTGGCTTATTGATGTGTGAGTAGAAGGAGCAGCATGCAACAGCAAAACTAATGTATATTTTGGCTTATTACATCGAGACATAGTAATCCAAACTGGACCTATGTATTTTTGTTAGTTTATTTCAGTATAGTAATGACATTCTTGTTATACATCATATGTGCAATTTATTCATGTTTGGTTTTTCATTTTATAATCCTTTTTCAATTGTGCCTAGGCCAGTTATCCCATTAGATAACATTAATTCTCCCTGTATAGTCACAATACCCCTCTTTTCTCCAGTATACCATCATAGGAGTTTGCAAGTGGTATGCCAAGTGTGCCTAGGCACACCCTAATGTCTCAAGCAGTAAGCACCAAATTGAGGGGTCCATTGCATAGGGCTCATAGGGGGATCCAGATGCAGCAGAAATGGCACTACAGCTGCTCTGTTGCTGCTGCCCCCAACAGTGTGCCGTTTCTCCCTGCAGCAGGAATAAAAAGGAATTGCTCTGCTTGGAGCCTCTCTTCCAGGAGCTGCATTTCAAAGAGGCCAGGAGGAGAAACCCCGAAGGCTAATATAACCTCATAAGACCCAAAGCTCCACCAATGCTGGGGCTTGAGTAGCATCTCCTCATCCCCCCCACCTGCAACAGCCCTCCCATGGTCAGGCAAGATGAACGTGGAGTAGGGCATCAGTGTCTCCAGTAAATAAATGAATAAAAAGAATGTCCTTTATGATTGGGAATTCAATAAATGTTTTTCTTTAAAAATGAATTAATTAATAAAATTCCCTTGGTGCACACTCCAATGAAATGTGCTGTGCACGCCGATGTATACCATAACAATTTTGAGTACTTGTCTGAAATCTATGAGCCATTGCTGGCTCTTTGTCATTTTGTTAGGTATTGGGTGGAACTGCTTGTGCTGCAGCACAAGTCATTGAGCTCTTCTAGCTAAAAGTGAATTTCAGAACTGGTCTGCTTATGGACATCTGCTTTAGTTACCTCTGTATGCAGCTTCCAACCTCTACATTATACCCTTCTGTGTGCACTATAGAAGGAACTAAATTTGGGGATGAAAGTAATTTTCCATATACAACTTTACTTGGTAAAAGGATGGGGGGAGTTCCTATGCTTGTAAAATTCACAATTTATCTTTACAGTTTCAATAAAAGCAATTTCTTGAATAGTTTCACAACTGCAATATTTGCTTCTTAACCAACAAGGTTGTCTGAATGTCCCATAATTCCTATAAGCTGCTGAAATTTTTAACAAAATTCACAAAATATGCTTTTGTTAACATAGAAATAGAATATAACAAGTTAATTTGTACTGTAGAAGAGTTTCATGCTTTTGTTGATGATGGGCTAGTTTACACATGCATGTAAACATTGACTGGGTTCGCACACAACACTAGACTACCTTCAGTGGTTGAGTGTGGGTTGTTGTTGAACCATGAGTTGTTTGTTGAACCATGGGTTAGTGTGTTATCTGAACCCAGGCTTGTTAACCATGCAATGTAGCTTATTTTTCTTGAAGAAGCCACTTTGGGAGTCCATGATTTCTTGTTGGGTTGTTCAAGGTGGTTCAACAGACAACCCATACTCAACTACTGAGTCTGGATTAGTGGGTTGTGTGAATAGCCCCTATTCGTTTACGTAAAGTTTGAGACCTGTTTATATGTCACAGGAGTGTAAAGGATGCTATCAGGCTTGCAGCAGGGCCAGAATTGCATGAAAGCTTTTTGTGCGCTAGTTTCCCACAATAGTGCCATACATATAGCTGTTTCAATTTCCTTAGTAACAGCAGTTTTTAAAAAGTGGCAATTGCGTATACAATATGGCTTATACAGTCACCAAGTTGGGGCTGTGCAGGAGTGAATGCGCTGCCTCCCGCCCACTTGCAACTTTCTCTGTGCATCCATTTTAGAAAACAACTGAGAAATGCCTGTTCCTGGATTGTTCAGTGTGACTTGTGAATTCAGAACTCTGGGTTGTTTCCCCCTTATCAACTCATAGTTCCGGATTCACATGTCATGCCAAGCAACCCAGGAACGGAGTGTTACTGAGTTGTTTTCTAAACTGGATGTGAAACTGTGTGTGCTTGCTTGCTTATGTAAAGCCCCAACCATCATGGGATAAACAACCCATGGGTTGTCGTTATGTGTGAACAAGGCCAAAGACTGCTTTCAGGTGAGAGCAGCCCAACCACAAGTCAGGTGGTGTCCATGCATGTTCCCAAAGTAACAAAAGGGAGACTACGATGCTGTGTAAGCTTCCCTTTGACTTGTAGCTGAATGTGTGAAGACACTTTATGGGAAAGCATGGGTTTTGAGTGGTGGTAAAGTGTTTATATCAGTTGTCTGTGGTATTCATTTTACTCACTTGTTGCAGTCAGCCCTTGCTGCTGATCCAGAAGATTCCCCCAAGCTTCAGTAGCAGTTTTTTGGGGGAGGATGGAAGGAACTGTGGTAGGAAAGGAAGCTTGAGAGCGTCAGTGTCATGCAGAACAGCATGTGTGGACTTTTGGCATACAGCCCATGTTGATGTTTGTAAGCGGAATATCACACTGCCAAATATATGGACATGTCTAAGCAGTTGTGCTCATTCTACAGCTTGTCATTGAATATGTTTGCTCTTTGCAGGGAGATGATGCAATTGAAGTGACAGCTAAACCAAAGAGAAGTTTTTATGCTGCAAGGGATTTGTACAAATATCGGCACCAATATCCAGTAAGAGCATTTTGTAATTTTGGAGCATTTATTTTGACAGAATGATAGAGTTTAAGTCTCTGAAGTTCTTTATGATACCAGTGGAGTTCCTCTAATCTACAAACTCCATCACATAAGCATAGTAGTTTTGGGAAGATATGTTAGGGAAAGGGATGATGGCAGATACTGGAGAATATTTTTAAAGGTTTTATTTAATGCAAACCAGAGATGAGCAATGGAAAAATTGCTGGCAAGGAATGGTTAAACAGACTCTTGCTCCCACTCCCCCACTCAATCTGAAATCACCATTGGTCACTTAGCATTGGAAAAAGTCTTCTATATTCCAGTCATAAAATTAACGTAATTCCACAGACATAGTAAAATAAATGCCAATGACTTGTACACTGAACAAGGTGTATTGGAACAGGTGCACAAACGCTTGGTTTGTTTCTTTTTCTGGATTCTGGTTTGATTTTCCTTTGGTCAGAATCTTCCCTCGCAAGTCAATTCTTAACCTCTTTGAAATCTGTTCTCCTCAAGCAATCATAATAGCATTTATTCTCCCATAATGTTTAGCTTCTCTTGGCACCAACTTTATCTGCCATCTTTCCAAGCTGTAGTTTAAGATGATATTTTGGTCAGCCTAAATTGCAAACCTTCATTATGAGAATATTGGTAATGACATCAACTCCAACCTATTTCATATGGACTTGTTTGGCTGATCATGCTTTGCATTTTTATTCATCTCTGCTCAGCAGAACTTTAAAGATCTGCGATATCAAAATGATTTGTGCAACCTCCGCTTTTACAAGAATAAAATTCCCTTTAAACCTGATGGTAAGTAATCCATTACATTCTTTTAGATCCTAGGTCTGTGTAAATCACAATATCAAAATCACTGGGTCTTACAGTTAGCTTTAGGCGTTTACAACCCTATCCTGTGCATGTTTACTTGAAAGTAAATCGTACTGGATTCAATGGGGTCTTACTGCCAGAAAAGTGTACATGGGAAGCAAGTTTTGTGCATAGTATAGGGTGTATATCTCATTTAAGCCAACTACACTAATCCATCTTTAAATTGTTTGTGGACTGTAGCTCCCACTGCTTTTTGTTTTCTGCTCCCATATCTAATGGTAATAAAACTCACAATACTTTTGGTTTCAGTGAAATAACAGGTCTGCATGTATTGAGGCTAATATGGATCATAGTTCTTTCAAATTTTATGTTTATCAAGCATTACTTGAAAGTTCAAGTTAAATTACTAGTGAGATCAACAGTGACCACAACAATCAAAAAGAAATACTCCCCGTTCTGTTGATGCCAGACTAATAAACCCAGTATTTCCTTGAAAAGTTTGAGTGTACACTTCTGGGTTTTCTTGTGTTGCATGAGGCAGTGAGAATTTCAGTGTTAGGATTTTTTAAAAAGAAATCTTGTTTACTGAGTTATGTGGGTCATGCCCCCTAGCAGTATGCATTAGTTTTACTTAAATCAGAATTGGCAATGTATAGAATATAACAATTTCTCCCTCCCCTTACGTGTCGGGGACAATGGCTTTGTCCTACCCTTTCAGTGGTGAAGGCACATGGTTAATGGGGCTGAACCACACCTCTTGCAGGCTTTTAGGGTGGGAGACTCAAAGAGCTGTTGGTGGCAAATGCAATAATAAAGTTATTGCTCTAGTTGTAGGGTCAACGAATCTAGGCTAGATAGCCAGCCAAAATCTGTTCTCATCACAACCTGCCTCCTTCCTAGAGGAAGGGGACAGGGTCTTCTGATATTACATTGAGCTTGAAACCCAGCCTCCATCCTTCTACACAGCTGAGAAGAAGGATGGGAGCTAATCCCCTCTGCACTCAGATACTCAGGAAGCAGCAAGACGTCTCTTGTCTTTCCGTGTGTCTTTGAGGCTCTGTGTAACATAGTGCCTTTCTCCTGTGCTTCTTGGCATCATGGAGAGATCTTGTGCTTCTCCAGACATAGAAGAAGAGTAAGAGGTGCCTTTGTTTCCGTGTTTCCGTATTTGTCAATGGCAAAATGGCAAGTGCATTTGTGGATCCTTGTCCCTAGTTCATCCCATATATTGCCTTCTGTCCTTTTTCCTCAGGGTCATGGGTGTGTGGGGCGATAGTAATATCTTCAAATAATTTAAACTAGTCTACATGTCTACACAATGTGCTTTTGTGTTCATGTCACAGCATTCTTATGTACATGAAAGGTATTTGTTATGGATCCCTAAATAGTATTAAAGGCTTGTATTTGTGGGCGGGGGGGCGGAGTAGCTGTGGTCTACAAAAATCATCTTAACCTGACCAGACATCCTGTCCGGCAACTGAATCACATCGAGTGTGTGTACCTGAGTCTGAAGACCAGGGATAGACTAGGGATTCTGTTAGTGTACCGGCCACCCTGCTGCCTGTCAGACTCCCTGGCCGAGCTCACAGAACTGGTCTCGGAGCTGGTGTTGGATTCGCCCAGGCTCTTGGTCCTGGGTGATTTCAACATCCCATTCGAGGCCAGTTTGTCAGGTGGAGCTCGGGAGTTCATGGCATCCATGACAAACATGGGCCTATCCCAATTGGTCTCTGGACCCACACATTCAGCAGGTCACACTATCGACGCTGTTTTCAGTTCCGAACAGACGGATCTGTGGGCGGAGGTACTGAATACCTCCGAATTGTCATGGACAGACCATTTTCTGGTCAGGGTTAGTATCACGGCTACCACCCGTCCCTGCAGGGGTGGCGGACCAATTAAGATGGTCCGCCCTCAAAGGCTGATGGATCCTTCTGGATTCCAGAAAGCCTTGGAGGGTTCCATGGCTGGTATCGTCGACGATCCTGTAGAAGCCCTGGTCAGTAGATGGAATCAAGACCTAACTAGGGCTGTCGACATGATCGCCCCCAAACGTCCTCTCCGGCCCGCTTCTAATAGGGCGCCCTGGTATACAGAAGACCTCAGGGAGTTGAAGCGGAAAGGACGACGACTGGAGCGCCGATGGCGGAAAACTCGACTTATATCCGACAAGTCACAACATAGAGAACATCTTCGTTTCTATGGAGTGGCAATACGTGCAGCGAAGAAAGCTTTCTTCTCTGCACGCATTGCGTCTGCGAATTCACATCCAGCAGAACTGTTCAGGGTGGTGAGGGGTCTAACTCAGGCTCCTTCTCCCCTGAATCCGATTTTAGAGCCTTCGGCAGTTCGCTGTGATGCCTTTAACGATCATTTCTCAGATAAAATCTCTCGGATAAGAGCCGACTTAGATGCCATTGTTATAGCAGAGGCTGACAGTGGAGTGTCCAGTGACTCCGCGAGTAGGATTACACTTGATCAGTTTCAGTTAGTGAGTACCGAGGATGTGGACAAGGTACTTGGATGTGTGAGGAAGACGACTTGCCCTCTCGATCCCTGTCCTTCCTGGCTGGTCGTCCAGGGAGGAGATGCAGTTAGATCACATCTACAGCATATCATTAATGCATCTCTCAGGGAGGGGAGCTTTCCGTCATGTTTAAAAGAGGCGGTGGTAAGGCCGCTTCTAAAAAAGCCCTCCCTGGATCCCCTGGACCTTAATAACTACAGGCCAGTATCAAATCTTCCATTTTTGGGCAAGGTGATCGAGAGAGCAGTTGCTTTTCAACTCCAGGCAGTCTTGGATGACACTGATTTTCTAGACCCATTTCAAACCGGCTTCAGAGCAGGATACGGAGTTGAGACCGCTTTGGTCGCCTTAGTAGATGATCTACGCCTTAGTATCGACAGGGGGAGTGTGTCCCTGCTGGTACTCTTGGACCTCTCAGCGGCTTTCGATACCATCGACCATGGTATCCTTCTGGAGCGCCTGGGGGAATTGGGAATCGGGGGCACTGTGCTTCAGTGGTTCCGATCCTATCTCTCGGGCAGGCTCCAGATGGTGATGCTTGGGGATAGCTGCTCTTCAAAAAAGGAGCTGCTATGTGGTGTACCACAAGGTGCCATCCTTTCCCCAATGCTGTTTAACATTTACATGAAACCGCTGGGAGAGATCATCCGGAGGCATGGGGCAGGGTGCTATCAATACGCTGATGACACCCAAATATATTTCTCTATGCCTTTGACAACATCGTCAGCTAAGGATAGTGTGTCTCCTCTGAATGAATGCTTGGAGGCGGTAATGGGCTGGATGAGGAAAAACAAACTGAAGCTGAATCCAGACAAGACGGAGGTGCTTGCTGTCAAAGGCCCCAACCTGGGTCTGGAGGTGTGTCAACCAGTTCTGGATGGGGTTACACCCCCCCTGAAAGATTGTGTTCGCAGCTTGGGGGTACTCCTGGATCCGTTGCTCCAGATGACAGCTCAGATTGATGCGACGGCCAGGAGTGCCTACTATCAGCTTCGGCTGATACGCCAGCTGCGCCCCTTCCTAGAGTTGGAAGACCTAAAGACGGTAGTGCACGCACTGGTAACTTCGAGGCTCGACTTCTGCAATGCGCTGTACATAGGGCTACCTTTGTGCCTAGTCCGGAAACTTCAACTTGTTCAAAATATGGCAGCCAGGTTGGTCACCGGTACACCTAGGGGTGATCACATTACACCAGTTTTAAAATCGCTTCACTGGCTGCCAATCAGTTTCCGGGCGAAGTATAAAGTGTTGGTTATTACCTTTAAAGCCCTACATGGTTTGGGTCCAGGGTACCTACGGGATCGCCTTCTCCCGTACAATCCGCCCCGCACACTTAGGTCCTCTGGGAAGAACTTACTCAAGCCAGTCAGAACTAGGCTGGCAGGTGTTACCCAGAGGACCTTCTCTTCCATCGCTCCCAGACTATGGAATGGTCTGTCGGAGGAGCTTAGACAAATTGACAGTCTTCATGAATTTAAGAGAGTCATGAAGACTGTCCTCTTCCGACAGGCCTATCCAGATGAATTTTAAGATGTTTTTAATGTTGTATTTTTCTCTTGTTTTTTTTAAAAAAAATTTAACTGTTGTGATTTTTATGTTTTATATTGTTGTTGTTCCCCGCCTCGATCCGGAGGGAGAGGCGGGCTACAAATAAATATTATTATTATTATTATTATTATTACTATTATATGTTTATAGGTGTTTATATTGAAGAAGTCCTGAATAAGTGGAAAGGAGACTATGAAAAGTTGGAACACAATCACACATACATACAATGGTTGGTAATGTTTTACTTGTTCATTCCTTTTTAATAAACCTGGGTAAACTTGCTTCATCTGCATCAAATATGTGTGTCTTTGTTTTTAATATAGGCTTTTTCCTCTAAGAGAACAGGGATTGAATTTCTATGCAAAGGAATTAACAACATATGAAATTGAGGTAAAGCACATCATTTGTATTATAACCTTACTGATTGATGATTCAGGGTTTTTCTGTCAGCCAGGCTACCTGCACTTTTTATATCTGTAATGTTTTGTTCTTTGTGCCGTCTTTAAAAAAATGTGTTACAGGAATTCAAAAAAACAAAAGAAGCAATTAGAAGATTTCTGTTGGCTTATAAAATGATGCTGGAGTTTTTTGGAATTAAATTAATTGATAAAAATGGGAATGTAGCACGAGCTTCTAACTGGCAAGAAAGATTCCAGCACTTGAATGAGTAAGTAATGACTTGCAATATATATGGCAAAGGCCTGTATCAGACAGTGTTTTACCCAAACTTGTCCCCTACACATGGTATCATAATTGCCTCACCTTTAACACACCAGTTAGTGTAATATTTGCATAGGCTGCACTTGCATAAAAGACAGCAAGTGTAGGCCTAAATCACACAATAGATTCCCCAGATAGTGGATATCTATTTGTTCTATTCAGAACTACAGTTTTATGCACGTGTCCTTTTCAAATGTTACATACTTGGTGGGAAGGAGCTATCTTGTTTCCTCCCACTCTATGTAGAGATGATAGTGATCCAATCCAGAAGACCCTTGCTCCAGAGAGAGAGAGAGAGAGAGAGAGGGAGGATGGGGGGATGAATTCCAAAGAATATCAAGAACAAGATGCAGATGTTATACTGTCGGCAAATATTACTTTGTTTGAATATGTGTTTTTCCTTTTTGCCCATGTGACTGAAGGCTTAATTCTCATCAGGACACAAGAATTCACTGAACATACCCACGATATATAATCATCCAGCAAATATGGGAGCCATGGAACTGCTGCCATTCCAAAATAGTTCTTCCTTTTATTTATTTTATTTCTTTTAAAAAAAATTGGCCACCTTTCAGGGTAGGAGCCCTCCCAAGGCAGCGTACAACAGTAAAAATTCACATAATAAAAACTGATGCAGTTATAAAAACAGCAAAAACGCAAACATTCTAAAAAACAAACAAACAAAAAACCAGCATAAGACAAAACCTACTGCACACAACTGCAGCTACAACCCAGTCCAATAAAATATAATTAAGGGAAGGCCAGAATAAAGTAGGAAGTTTTCAGGGCCTTTCTAAAAGCCTGCAATATTGGGGCCTGGCAAACCCCAATAACAACTTACTCTAGAGATGTGGGGCCATTTCAGAAAAGGACCTGTCCCATATACTCACCCACCTAACTGCCCTGAAAGATGGGCACATGAGAAGTGTCTCTCTTACTGATCTTAAAGTGCAAGCACACTGATGCGGGGGAATGCAATACTTCAAGTAATTTGGTCCTAAACTATTTAAGGCTTTAAAGGTCAAAACCAGCACTTTAAATTGGGTTCCGAATCATACTGGTAACTAGTGCAGCTAATGCAGTATACCAAGTGGCCCCAAAGTAGGTATACAGTATAGTTTATTTGCATTTTATTACATTAGGTATACAGTATAGTCTATTTGCATTTTATTACATGGTTTATTACATTTACATTTGTTTAACATTGTTTAATCTCGTAAGTGCTTGAAATGTATTCCATCAACATTGCAACATTCCTCGAACCTGTTCAGAACACTGTGACACACAGTACGACACAAATTCTGGTCTGCATCAATGTCCATAAATGCTTCCAAGATTAACTCTTTTAATTTGTTCACTGTCTGGGGATTCATCTCAAAAACCTTATTCTTTACTACGCCCCCAAAAAAGAAGTCCATTGGTGTTAAGTCGGGTGAACGTGACGGCCATTCAATGCTGCCACGTCATCCGATCCAATGCTGTGGGAAGGTGTTGTCAAGATAGTCCCTTACTGCAGAAACATAATGAGGAGGTGCCCTATCTTGTTGGAAGAGCAGTTTGGCGAAGTTAGCCCTGGTTCTGAGTTGTGTCACTACCACGTCGCGTAACATGTTTAGGTAGTTGTTACTATCCACAGTTGTACGGAAGAAAACCGGTCCTATAACACCTTCGCTGGACAGTGCACCCCACACTGTAACGCCTGGCTGGTTCAGTTGAGATGTGATAGTCAAATGAGGATTTTCATCTGCCGAATACACACAGTTATGCCTGTTCACGTGGCCTGACAACTTGAAAGAAGCATCTGACCAGATGAACTTATCAAGAAGATCTGGTTCGTTAGAGATTTGGTTATGCATCATCTCACAGAATTGCAACCGACGGTCTGGGTCGTCCTCCAGAAGACCATGTAACAGTCTTGGACGGTACGGCTTCAATTTCAATTTACGAATTAAGCGTTGCAAGGACGTTCTAGGTATGGATAGCTGCTTAGACGCACGTCGTGTGGACTTTTTCGGACTGTTCACAAATGTCAGAGCAATTCTCATCTCATTTTCCTCTGTCATAGACGTCCTAGGACGTCCAGATTTAGGTGCATTAGCCATTGCACCTGATGCTTCAGATTTATCTGTAAGATGATAAATTATCAGACGTGTTGGTGGAGGAGTGTCAGATGCTTCTTGCCACACTGTGTGCACTCGCTCGACATTTTCAGTCTTCCAGTACTGCTTTAGAATCCACTTTCTTTGTTCTTGACTCAAATTCGCTGCCATCATTCACAATATCAGTAAAAAAAATAACTAAAAAACTAAACAACTGTACCTACATTTGGGCCTCACTCTCCACACTTGTCACCACCTGTCACTCTTCCCAACTGTCATTCTGACTCCACCCACACATCTTCTACTCACACATTCTCTCCCCCTCCCATCAACATTCTAAACAACTGTATACCTACTTTTCGGCCACCCGGTATGTTAAATGATCTGATTGCCTCATCCTCACCCACATTCATGCAGCCACAATCTTCATCAGCTGAAATTTGCAGACCATCTTCAAAAGCAGCTCCACATACAGCCATTACAGTAATCCAGTCGGAATGTTACTAGAGCATGGAAAACTGAGGCAAGGTCTGTCCTCTCCAGATAGGACCATAGCTAGTGTACCAAGCTAATCTGGTAAAACACATTCCTTGACACCACAGCCAGCTGTGCTTCCCCAGGTGGTACAGAATCCATGAGGATCCCAGACTTCATGCTTGGTCTTTTACGGGGGAATGAAACCCCATCTAAAACCACCTGGAAACTTCCATCCAGGGTAGTTGGTTTCCTAACCTGCAGTGGCAACCCACAGTACCTCTCTATTGTTGGATTAAGTTTCACCTGGTTTACCTTCATTCACCCCAAAAGAGCCTCCAGACACTGGTTCAAGAGTTTGACAGCCTGTGATGTTTAGATGGAAATGAGAGATAGAGCTGAGTATCATCCGCATACTGTTGACACTTCAGCCCAAGCCACCTGATGACTTTCCCCAGCAGTTTTATGTAGATGTTAAAAAGCCTGGGGTATAGGATGGAACTTTGCAGCACCCCACAATCCAACAGCCATGGGGTGGAACAGAAGTCTCCTTACACTACCTTCAAAAGCTGTTCCTCTAGGAAGGACTAGAACCACTTTATCAGTGTACCCCCTAAGCCCAACCCACTTAGATGATCCAGAATGATACCATGGTTGATGGTATCAAAAGCCACTGAATGGTCCAAAAGAACCAACAGCGTTCCCCTCATCCATTCCCAGGACAAGTAAACAACCAGGGTGACCAAGGCTGATTTCACCCAATAACCAGGTCTGAAACCTAACTGGAATGGTTCTGAATAATGAGGATCATTCAACACTACTTGGAGCTCTAGCACCTTGCCCAAAAATGACACATTTGTTACAGGGCAGTAATTATCCAAAACTATAGGATCTACATTTGGTTTCTTCAACAAGGGCCTCATCACTGCTTCTTTCAAAGCTGCAGGAATCTCACTGTCCCTTAAGGAGGCATTGACCATCTTGGAGGTCCAGGTACCCAGCCCAGCTCTGGCAGATTTCACAAGTGACGATGGATAAAGATCTAAAGAGCAAGTAGTAGGCCTCAGTCCTCCAAGCAGTTTGTCCTCAACTTCAGGTTGCACAAGCTGAAAGGTATCCATAACATGACTACATGGTGCACTAGCCCCATCCATCTCAGAATATCAAAACAATGTATCCAAGTCGACATGAATGGAAGTGACTACAAAATGTCTAGCAAATTGTTCACAGCAGGCCTTTAAGTGTTCGGCTTGCTGTGTTCTAGATCCTACACCCAAGAGGCTTTTAAGCACCCAATAGAGTTCCACTGGACAACACTAAGCAGATGCAGTGGTGGCAGAGAAGTAAGATCGCTTCATTACCATCACCACCACAAAATAAGATCACAAATGGATTCTTACCTGTGTTCAGTCGTATTCATTTGGATCTTCTGCCATTTGCACTCTTATAATTGTCACAGTCGTTTCTTCATTCTCAGCTGCTCAGAATACCAAGGAGATGACATGGTTCTATAACTAGATCAAGGGCATTGAGGAGCAATCATATCGATAGCCCGGGTCATCCCCTCATTCCTAGTGGTGACCAAGACTTTGGCAGGACTGCTGGCTAAGCCTGTAGGAAAATCCCAAAGAGAACTCAGAAATCCATCTGGATTCATCAGTTTTCAGGGGGGTGGACCTTCAAACTTGATCCTCCACCTTTGCAGAGGTTACAAGTAGCTTGAAGGACCAAGCTACTCAGATAATGATCCATCCATGTCACTCCTGGCTCTCCACCCACTCGCAGATCAATTTCTCCCAATTTAGCCAAGAAGATCTGAAACAGACCCATTGTTGACATGGCAGCCATGAAATCCTGAGCCACTTCTGACAAGGTAGCCTCAGCATGTATATTAAAGTCCCTCAAGACCACGAGCCTTGGGGTCCTCATTGCTACACTAAAGACCATCTCAGGCAGGTCAAGCAGGCAGACTGTTAGGCAGCAGGATGGGCAGTGCCCCAACAAACCCCAAACTTCCCATAACTTGTAGCAACATCTTCCCTGTGTTGCGACATCATTATCAGTGATTCCTTACTCCCTCTATTCATCATTGGTTGCTGCTGGGCAACACACAATATTGCCACACAGTGTAAGTGCTGTTACATATTAGGGAAGGGGAAGACTTGACACAGGGATGCTATTTTTGGCAGCTCTCTCATCTCATAATGTGTAAGTCCACCCAAATGAGTGTGAATGCTCCTTGTGGTAGACAAAGATATTCTAAAGAGATTTTGCTTTGATTCAGATGGAGCTAAACCATATTTACACCCCAGTTTTAAATCCGTTTCTTAAAGGTTAAGAGTAACTTCAGACATAATGGCAATATAGGGAAGGTGGCTTTGGGAATGACTAGCACAAAAGTACACAGAACTGTTATACAGAGGGTCAGAGCAAATGATGCATGGTATGCTAAAACTAAGCCATGGCGACACTAACCAATCTGACCTGAGAGAATTCATTCCCAGTCACAATATAGAGGTTGGTTAGAAACCTGAGCAAATCCCATCCACAGAGTCAGCCACTGAAATCAGAGGTGTGAGCAGTATATTAATTTCTTGCAGCAGTTTGTATTTCTTTAGAAATGGTCCAAAAGGCAAGTTGGTGGATCATCCAGTACTATAAAACATATACACATGATGAGACATCAAGACACATGATGAGGCCTCCATGTACATACCAACACTACACCCATCATAATAAAGCTGGACACCTAATCAATCCTTACTTCTTGAATTTGAAGGAATGGAGGGCAGAGTAAAGCCCATTTTCCTATTCACCTACACAGAAACATGTGGGTTGAATCCAGACTTAGTTTAGAGTAGATCTGTTTAAATTGATGGGACTTGGCTAACTTAAGTCTTATTTATTTCAGTCAGTGGATCTACTATAAATATGACTAACAGCATTTCTACGCCAGGGAAAATCCCGCACCTTTACCACAGCTTTCTGTTTCTGTTTTCGTTCCACTATCATGTTGTGCTGTCAATACAAACACTTCCCTTCCCCCTCCCCTTTTTCTGCTTTAACCAGGAGTTCTATATGTTTCATTTATACAGCCACAAGATGGTACTGTAGTTTGCCTCTTATATTGTGATTTCCTCTTTACATGCTGAAATGAAAAGGGGGCCTTTTTGTTACTAGCTTTTTTTCAATTCCTAGTCAACCCAATGAAATCCTTCTAAAGTACAAGAGAGGTACTGGAAGTTTACAGCATCATGTAATTAACCCAGAAACTTCCGTGAGTGGCCAGTCATGAGCTAAATAGCTCATTTAGAGAAGCCCTAAGTCTGAATCCAACTCAATATGTGTTCAGTACTATATGCCATGCATGTGAATAGGGCTATCGTTTGTGATAAAATATTAATTTTATATACATAATATATATATCAGTGATGTTAATGCAATCCAGAAAGTGTGATATTTATGCCATTGCTTTGTTCTTGGAATTCAGCATGGTTTCTTACAAGTTACCTTTTATGGCAAGAATTAAACATCAGTCTGTAAAAGCAGCTATCAGGTAGTACCATGATAGCATGAAGGAATTACTGCAGGTTAGCTGTCAACTTTCTTTTGATAGTTGCCATCCTATCTGAATTTTCCATGAAAGATAAGCACTGGAGTGGTGGTCATTCTTTTGTCAAGATGACTGGCAGAGGTGATTTTGGTATGACCTTTTCCCCCCTCTGACAGAAATTACTATTTCTTTTGCTTCCTACCATTTTGAGTTCAGTTGATCTTTCTTTGCAGGTCCCAGCATAACTACTTGAGAATCACCCGTATCCTGAAAAGTCTCGGTGAACTTGGATATGAAAGTTTCAAACCCCCTCTTGTAAAATTTATTCTTTATGAAGCTCTAGTGGAAGACACCATCCCCAACATTAAACAAAGCGCTCTGGAATATTTTGTGTATACTATTAGAGACCGGAGAGAGAGGAGAAAACTCCTACGGTTTGCCCAGCAGCATTACACACCCTCTGACCATTTCATATGGGGACCGCCAAGGCAACAGAAACTGGAAGGAAGCAAACCATGTAAAAAGCTGCCGTCTCCAGTTTCTCTTCGCAACAGCTGTGCTTCTAAACATAAAAAGACAAGAGACTGCAAGAATGTATCTGCCATTTATAACCCAAGCAGTAAAGCAACTGCTGAGAAAAGGGCAGAACATATTAAAAACGATGGAGATTGTGATCAGAGCAGGAAATGCACCAGCTCTGAGGTTGCTAAGCAGAGCGGTGGCAAAAAGAATAGTGATGCTGAATGTCATGACTCCAACCTGGAAGAAACGGCTAATCCTCTGAATCAGAAGGAGAATGTTCCCCATTTAAAAAAACATAAAGGCAAAACCGATGAAAATCAAGACTGTAGAAACACAGAGGCTGCAGAAAAAGATTGCTGTGACAGTAAAAACAATTCAGTTAATATATCAGCAGAACTGCAAGACAATGTAGGGAAAGGTAAAAACCCAGTGGGATCAAATATAAAAAACAAAGAGGAGACTCAGGCATAAACTCAGATGTTCCAGTCAGTTAAATCTTCTGCTGAATATGACAAAATGGTGCAGTTCCTCACATGGATGAAACTGGATATGGAAAGGAAGATCTTGATACTGGGTCCAATGCTGAATACATCAGCTTAGCCTCTAAGGGGTTATGGGTTCTTTTATTTGAGTCTGTTTACTGTTTGCACTTTTCAGAGTTATGTATTAAGCTTAAAAACTGCATAACACTGAATCCTGAGAAAATTCATTTGCTAAGACTGATCTCTATGCCGAAATGTCTAATATTGATTTTTATTATCCCCTTATTCTATGTTTTTTTCCCCTTGTAAACCTTATCTAGATTTCCATGGAGCCAGGGTTGGAATGTCTCCTCCACAGATAACCACTTGGCATGTGAATATTCTCAATGCCTGCCGTGGCTTAAAAGTCAACTAGGAGGTAGATTTAAGATGTGCTCCTAATTAGACATAGGGACTTGGACCTAGAAGTCCCAAGTTCAAGTCCTACCACAGCCATGGCTCACACTGGGCAACAGCTACATTCTTTCAGTCTTAGTTCCCCCATCTGAGCTATAGCAATATTAATATTAATTTACTTCCCTGGGTTACTGTTACACATAATAAAGATAGAAAATCACCTTTTAAATTTAAAAGTGCTGTATAAACAACTAGTAGTAGGATTTGCATACAAGCACCCCATTCTCCCAATATACTCATATACAACTTGTCACTGGCTCTTCCCTGGGTATCTCCTCTAGAGTAGTGTAAAAGTTAATGTGCTAGAGTTGGGAAAGCAGGATTCAAATCCCTAATCAAGTATGAAGCTCACTGTATATCCTTGGGCAAGTCGCTTTCTTTTTATCCTGAACATATCTCAGTGGGGTTCTTTTACGTCTTCTTTTATTTATTTTTACTTTTAACTTTTTATTATTTTCCATGCATAAAAAACAAAACACATACATGAATGAACTAAACATCAAATGCAACATACTAATAGAGGATAATCTACGAAGTTGCAGCCTGTTCCACTCTTCTCCACAGCAAAGGACTATACCGCTATATTGATGATTAAATTATACATTCTCAAATTTTTCTTTCTACTCAAAACCTTTTCTTATTCATTGAATCCACAAGTAAATAAGTCATTTTTTTCTTGCCCCTGTATATATTCTATAAAGGGTTTCCATTCATTTTTAAATTTGGCCGTTGACTTTTCTCTAATTGTTGACGTTAATTTCGCCATCTCCGCCAACTACAGTAATTTCAAAGTCCATTCATCCATTTTACTTCTGTATTCAAAACAATTCCTGATAGGACAGAATAATTTAATGTGAGAGAACCATTTCTGCAGATAAAGGAGTATAAGGGCCAGGGAGGAGTTAAACACTGCAGAGACAAAAAGGTGCTTCCAGGTGGACCTAACCTTACTCATTAAAAGAAGTCAAAACCTATTTGTTTTTCCCTCCTTAATTATATTTTTGCGGTAAGAAAAAATGGAAGAAGCGGTGGGAAAACATGCACTACAAACAAAAGACACATTGGCTGAATTCGGACGACACAATAAGCAACTGGGGCGGGGGAAACAATCGTCAGTTGTATTGACTATTGTGTTGTCCGAATGCTGCCATAGTCAACTCAGCGCTGATCCTAATCCACAGCACAGTTGATTATTTATTACTATGTTGTGTGGGGAGTGCCCCCTAGATGAACAACTGTAAAGTTGATTATTACCCCACCATTGACTATCGTGTTGTTCGAATTCAGCCATTGTCTAGGCCACCTATATAATTCTGTGACTGAAGCAGGGCAATTGCCCAATAAAAGCCTTGTCTGGAAGCACCCAAAGGGCTGATGACTACCCACTTGAGGAGTACTCCTTTGAAGCCACACTGCATGGTCTAGTGTAGGGTAGGCTGACCATATGGAAAGGAGGACAGGGCTTCTGTATCTTTAACAGTTGTATTGAAAAAGGAATTTCAGCAGGTGTCATTTGTATGCATGCAGCACCTGGTGAAATTCCCTCTTCATCACTACTATTAAGCTGCAGGAGCTATACTAGAGTGACCAGATACACAAGAGGACAGGGCTCCTGCAGCTTTAACTGTTGTGATGAAGAGGGAATTTCACCAGGTGCTGCATGCATAACAATGATACCTGCTGAAATTCTCATTTCAATACAACTGTTAAAAGATACAGGAGCCCTGTCCCCCTTTCATATGGTCAGCCTAGTACCACAGTTTGGTTTTTTGTTTGCTTTCCTTTCCCTACCAGTACTGATTTTACAGGTATGCTGGCTGATTGGGCAGCCATACTTGTATAGGCTTGCCAAAAATGATATATCCAAATAAGCTGGGCCATCAACATGGTGGTTGTTCCCAAATTTTATTTAAATGTAAGTATCTTTACAGATTTAAAAATAATACAAATTTTATTTTATTTTGAGAATGTATTTTTTTTTTATCATTAAATCTCCAGTTGTGTCTTTGAATTCACTCTAGCAGCTATCTCCCAGGTACATGAAGAGGTGGTGGTGGTAGTGGGAATTGGCACAAATTCTCCAACATCAGACCATTACAAACATGAACGAAAATCATCTTAAAAGCAAAATTAGCCCAAACCCATCAGAAACGGCATTTCCTCTCAGATCAAAGCTACTCCAATTGAGAGGCAGAATAAAGTAGCAGAGCAAACACTGTCAAAGGCTAGCAGAAGGTCCTCTTAGCACTGGAATTTCTTAAAGGTTTTGGTGGATGTCTTCTGGTCTCATTTCACACACCTATCATGTCTTGACAGAGCTGTCAGATCCCTCATCACTTCCGGGCACTGCTTGAAAGGCTGCCCTCTCTTGTTTCCTTTTCCAATAGACGATCCCAGCAGCCGCCAGCAGGACAACAGCCAAGACCTCCAAAATGGCTCCCACAATGAGCCCCACGTTGACCTGCCTTCCCACAGGTTCCTTCCAGGCCAAGACCAGAGGCTCATGCAAAGCGGCATGATCCACGTGGCACCGGTAGTGATCCCTTTCCTTGGGGTCGATATCAATGCTGAGCCAGATGTAGTAGGTCCCATCCGAATTGGGAGTGACATCTCTACGGAACGTCTCATGGTCCAGGATCTCCTTGTCTTTCCTTCATGTAGTGTCAATCTCCTTGGAGTATAAGCCGTGGGCCTCGCAGACGAGGGTCTCCATGCCATCATTAGTGGTCTTAGCCATGCGCGACACCTTCCCCACAGGGCGCTCTGTCCTCAGCAGAGTCTCCTTGCCGTAGTCCAGGTATCTCCGCAGCCACTCAATGCATTCCTCCTCCAGGTAGAACTTAAAGTAGTGGGATCGTACCAGCAAAGCATCCCACTTCCTCTTGGTTATTTGGGCCTGGGTATCGGCAGCTGTCCAGGTGAGGGTCTCCTTGTCGAAGCTGATAAAGTCCCTCCTGTCGTAGGCATCCTGGAAATACCCCCCTTTGCTCCTGTTCCCCTCAGCTCACAGCCGAACATCCACTGCAGGGTGTGAAAGTCTCTGCTGTGGTTGTAACGATTCCTTGCAATCTCCAGGTTCCCTCTGAACACCGGCTCAGTGTCCTGTGATTTCTGGGTCTCCCTGTCCCAGTACTGGGGATCCTCCTTCCCCACCGTCTCCATCCAGGGCGTTCGCGGCAAGGCCTTCCGAGTGTCGCTGTCGTACTGGACAAAGAGCTGGTCATCCACGTACCCCATAATGATGAACTGGGGCAGCCCCTGGCTGGGTTCTGAGACCCCCGTGAAGAAATAGCGCAAGGAGTGCGAGGAGGAGGAGGAGCCATTCAACTTCTTCGGCGGTGGGGTGGGGTGGGCCAGCCCTGGGCCCCCCAGCAGGAGGAGAAGAGCCCCCAGGAGCAGAAGCCGCCCCATCTTGGAGCGAAACGCGAGCTCTCGCCAGGACCTTCGCATGCCACGTAATCCAACATCAGACCATTATTAGATGAGATACATGAGGGTGGGTTATTCACCACCACCCCCATTATAAAATGAAAGAGCTCTTAATGCTCTTCCTAATGCTCCATGCATGAAACAACATCCTTTACTCATCTCAACTACTCTTCAATCCATATCAAATTTTAGCATGCAGTAGTGACTAGCAAAAGGATGATGTGCCCATGCGAGAGATGCCAGGACAATTGAAGAAATTATTTAATAATATATGGCTCAAGGAAACAATGCAATCCTATATTCAGCCTGTGCTGAGGCCATTGTGTGAGCTATTTGCTTCCAGGCTTAAATCCAGATAGATTTTTAACCTTTAAAATCCTACATGGCCTTGGGCCTGTATACCTTAAGGGCTGCTTCGTCTGCATGAGCCCACACACCAGTTAAAATCTGGCAAACATCATTGCTTATGGTTCCAGCAGTGTAGCAGCTATGAAATGGCCCTCTTGTCGTGTTTGCAGCTAAGCTTTGGAACTTTCTGCCTGAAGACATTAGGAAACGTAACATCTTATTGGTAGTTCAGATTGGAATAGGGTGACCAGATAAAATCCAGGTCAGGGCTCATGTAACTTTAACAGTTGTAGAGGAAAGGGAATTTCAGCCAGTGTCATTTGTATGCAATTAGTTCCTGGTGATATTCCCCCTTCATCACAACAGTTAAAGTTGCAGGCACTATACTAGAGTGCCCATATACAAAAGAAGGCAGGGCCCCTGCAACTTTAACTGTTGTGATGAAGAGGGAATTTCACCAGGAACTAATTGCATACAAATGACACTGACTGAAATTCCCTTTTCTCTACAACTGTTAAAGTTACATGAGCCCTGACCTGGATTTTATCTGGTCACCCTAGATTGGAAAGAGTGTAAACCTAGGCTGACCAGATAAAATCCAGGTCAGGGCTCATGTCACTTTAACAGTTGTAGAGAAAAGGGAATTTCAGCCGGTGGACCAGCTGCTTGGACAAGTGAGGAGGACGACTTGCCCTCTCGATCCCTGCCCTTCTTGGCTGGTCACCCAGGGAGGAGATGTAATTAGATTACAATTACAACATATCATTAATGCATCTCTCAGGGAGGGGAGTTTTCCATCTTGTTTAAAAGAAGCGGTAGTACGGCCGCTTCTTAAAAAACCCTCCCTGGATCCCCTGGACCTTAATAATTACAGACCAGTATCGAACCTTCCGTTTCTGGGCAAGGTGATCGAGGGGGCGGTTGCCTTCCAACTCCAAGCAGTTTTGGATGATACAGATTTTCTAGACCCATTTCAAACCGGCTTCAGGGCAGGATATGGAGTTGAGACTGCTATGGTCGCCTTAGTGGATGATCTACGCTTGAGTATTGACAGGGGGAGTGTGTCCCTGTTGGTACTTCTGGACCTCTTTCGATACCATCGACCATGGTATCCTTCTGGAACGCCTGAGGGGATTGGGACTCGGGGGCACTGTGCTTCAGTGGTTCCGGTCCTACCTCTTGGGCAGGTTCCAGATGGTGATGCTTGGGGATAGTTGCTCCTCAAAGAAGGAGCTGCTATGTGGTGTACCACAAGGTGCTAGCCTTTCCCCAATGCTGTTTAACATCTACATGAAACCGCTGGGAGAGATCATCTGGAGGCATGGGGCGGGGTGCTATCAGTATGCTGATGACACCCAAATATATTTCTCTATGCCTCTGAGAACAGCATCGGCTAAGGATAGTGTGTCTCCTCTGAATGAATGCTTGGAGGCGGTAATGGGCTGGATGAGGGAAAACAAACTGAAGCTGAATCCAGACAAGACGGAGGTGCTTACTGTCAAGGGCCACAACCTGGGGTTGGAGGTGTGTCAACCAGTTCTGGATGGGGTTGCACTCCCCCTGAAAGACTGTGTTCGCAGCTTGGGGGTGCTCCTGGATCCGTCGCTCCAAATGACATCCCAGATAGATGCGACTGCCAGGAGTGCCTACTATCAGCTTCGGCTGATACGCCAGCTGCGCCGCTTCCTAGAGTTGGAAGACTTAAAGACGGTAGTGCACGCGCTGGTAACTTCAAGACTCGACTTCTGCAATGCGCTGTACATAGGGCTACCTCTGTGCCTAGTCCGGAAACTTCAACTAGTTCAAAATATGGCACCCAGGTTGGTCACTGGTACACCTAGGGGTGACCATATTACACCAGCTTTGAAATCTCTCCACTGGCTGCCAGTTAGTTTCCGGGCGAAGTACAAAGTGTTGGTCATTACCTTTAAAGCCCTACATGGTTTGGGTCCAGGTTACCTGTGGGATCGCCTTCTCCCATACAATCCGCCCCGCACGCTTAGGTCCTCTGGGAAGAATTTATTACAGTTAACAAAAATTAGACTGACAACTGTTACCCAGAGGACCTTTTCTTCTGCCGCTCCCAGATTATGGAATGACCTGCCGGGAGAGATCCGTGAACTTACCAGTCTTCAGGAATTTAAACGATCTATAAAGACTGAGCTCTTCCGGCAGGCCTACTCAGATGAATTTTAAGTGTTTTATTGGTGTTTTATTGGTATTTTAATGATATATTGGTTTTATGTATTTTTAATTAGTTTTGTGTGTTTTATGATGATGTTGTTCCCCGCCTCGATCCAGAGGGAGAGGCGGGTAATAAAGAAATATATTATTATTATTATTATTATTATTATTATTATTATTATTATTATTTGGATGCAATTAGTCCCTGGTGAAATTCCCTCTTCATCACAACAGTTAAAGGTGCAGGCACTATACTAGAGTGACCATATGCAAAAGAAGGCAGGGCCCCTGCAACTTTAACTGTTGTGATGAAGAGGGAATCTCACCAGGAACTAATTGCATACAAATGACCCTGGCTGAAATTCCCTTTTCTCTACAACTGTTAAAGTTACATGTGCCCTGACCTGGATTTTATCTGGTCAGCCTATGTAAACCTTTCTTTTTTAGCAAGCGTTTGGATGATTCTATTTGTTTTGGGTTTGGGTTTGGAGAAGAGGGCTTGGATAGTTCCAGTTGTTTTCAGTTCATATTTAAGTGGTTTAATGATTATAGTTATTATATTGCTTGTTTGCTGTTAAGCACTTTGATATTAAAGAAAATTAGTCTACGTATATTTTAAATATAGAAGAGAAAAATACTTTAATACATATATTGTATCAATAGAGTTGATTTGAGAGAAATGATTTCTACACTCCAGTAACTGCAGTAATACAATAGTTTGAGTGGCTCATTTATTTAAACACAATGACCAGGACACAGTCACCCAATGCAAGAGCAGGAAGTGCTTCTGGAGGGAGGGCATATTTTCTTGCTGCTACCCTTGCACCTCATGGCGGGCGTTCTGATCTTGGTGGGAGGGGGATTCAGAGATCAGGAGACCCACCAGAGCATTGCCCCATGAAGTATAAGAGCTACTGAATACAAAGCCACAAGATAAGAACAAGATATTTATTGCTGAAATCCAACAAGTTCTGTGTGCACTCCCCACAACTACTATGTTTCAATGATTGTGTCATTTTTTTTCAGTGTAGCAATATTCACCTGGACATGTCAGTATGTAATAAACAAGTTATAACACATGCTCGGAAAGAGTGTATTATCTTCATGAAAGCATGTAACGTTTCATTTAACAAACAAACTTCCCTATGACATTGTAAGCATGATATGCTTCTATTTTGATGCAAAATGTATTCTGTCCATATTGTAGAAGTAGGTGCTTCACTTTTATTTTTAATTGCTTTAATTGTAATCCTTTTTAGTGTGTGCTAGATAAAACTTTCACACATTTAGGAATATACTTTAATGCTTAGGTTTTGATCTCTGCATTATAGAGCATCCTGAAGCCAGCAAACATACCCATTTGCTACACTTTAGTTCAATCCTAGGGTGCCTCTACAAGAGGCATTTAAAGCTCTTTCAGGGTGCATTAAAAAAATTACCTCTACAAGAACGGAGCGCAAATCGGGCATAGAGGCGCGTTATCTCCTCGATTATGCGCATTATCGAATGCGCGTTAAATCGCGAGTTTTATTTTGCTCCGTCCGTTAAAGCGCATTTTGACTGTGTGAATAAGCGCTTATGCGCATTAACTACTTGTAAAGCGCATTTTGGACATCTGTTAATGCGCTTCGCCGCCTCTCGCCGCCTCTCGTGCAGAGGGATTAGGCGTAAATGCGCTTCTGCGATTATGCGCATAATCGGCTAACCAGGCGCAAAAGCGAATCCTTGTAGAGGGGACCCTAAACACAAGAGACCCACTGAAAACAGAGGGGCCACGTATACATGCACAGGATTGTACTGTTAATGGTCAGGCATACAGGGTTCAGGAATTATATTTAGATGAGTCCAAGACTTGTAATTAAAATCTAATGTCCTTTATGTTAAGGGTAACTAAAATGGTTTTATGGTCACTGTGTGTGTGTGTGTGCGCACACACACACACACACGCACTTAAGAAATCCCATAAGCTTACTGTTTTTACTTCTGTACTTTTATTATTTGATGTGCAAGTATAGTATTCAGACTTTCTGTAGTAGTATACATTTAATTTTCTTTCGTTTCTTTACTCATGCGTTGACAAACTTGTCCTTTCTACATAAAAAATATAATACAATATTCTGTATAATAATATCAGTACTGTAACTAAGCATTTTTCTGTTTGGATAAACAAAGTGATGCCTTTTCCCAGTTTCGAAACTGGTTTGAGGATCTTAGTAGAAACTGTTTTTTGGGAGAAGTAGAAGTGCATTTTACATCTAATCTATTCTTGATCATCTTTTGCACAACTTTTTTTTTACCCTCTGAAACATTCCAAATGAATTTTACAAGAGGGTTGAAGTTTTTATTACTGCATTCCTGAGTTTGGTTTAGTGCCAGTCCCATAGGAAGTTGGCTGAAACTGCAGCACTTTAATTTTGATAAAGCATAAAGATACCTTTCTGTGCACACTCATTCCTGTGGAGCATTTGGTGTTGCATCTCTAGTTTCAAGGGATGGGGAAACATAATCGGGTCAAGGTAGACCCCTCCCCTGATCTTGAATTCAACAGTGGATCAGTATGTGAAAATGAACTGACAAATTATTTTAAAGTTATTTTGCATACACAAGCTCTCATCAGAACATTAAACAAAGCTACCTTGTATGTTAATCTACTTATCAGGAGTAGCATGTGTATTCACAGCTTGCAGGATTTTATGTGGGGGACCCGTCCCAGGCATGGATTTTTCTTCCAGTGATTGCCATAATTAAGTATCCTTATGGAAATGCAGTGTATGAATTCTACTTCATGCATGAATTGTTCCCCTACCAACTTTCATAATGCACATTTACAAGACATTTCACCTGTTCAACAGCCCATATATTCACGGCAAAATAAAATGCCTGCACAGACTTCAGATGTGGCAGTCTCTGAAGTTCACTGCTTGGTGAAGGAGCAATTGATATACAAAACATATCAGGTATTCCGTTTCTGCAACGTCTGCTTGTTAGGACACCTGTGCTAGGAAAATGTAATGATTTGAATGAGACCTAATATTGCAATAGTCCTATTTATTAGGTATTCAAATATAGTGCTGAATGGGTTGGATCCAGATGTAGTTATACTTGGACTAGGCCCATAGTAAATTCAATTGATTTCATTTGTCATGACTTACTTAAATCCTATTGATTTCAGTGGGTCTACTCTGAGTACATCTAGATCCAACCATATATTTCTAAATATAGACAGCTTGAATTAAGAGGATAATTCTAATAATCTTTGATTATGTTATATCATTAGTTACATATTCAGAAAGTTGCAGTTAATCTGAAAAGTTCATTTTTATTTGTGAAATATGATCCAGTAAGGTAAATGTAATGGGGATAAATGGAAAAAAGGAACATGTTGAGTAAAATAAATCTTATTATCTGTTTTAACTAGGCCTGTGCCTTTTTCTTTCTGTTGTCTGAAACTGATATTGGTTTGATAGAGGGAAAATAGTCAGATCTGTGTCAGCATGACTATTATAATATTTAGAATTAGTTTGCTTTGACTTTTAATGGCTGGTTCTTTATTCAGATATTTGTGGTAGAAAGATATATTTATCCATAGTTTAAAAATCCTTGCAGTTGCTTTATCTTGAAGAAATGGAAGGCATATGACTAATTTTTAAGACAATTTTATTTATAAACAGTCCAAAAATATTAAGTAAATTGTTAGTTTCTGTTCATAGAAAAATAATCTACACCTTGGAAAGTATAGAGTATGGATTGTATCCAGTTCTGTCCCTTCCACTGGGGAAAGGCTCTATAATCGAGTTGAGGTTTCCATGATGGAAGCAGAGGGGGTGATTTTTTTTTTTGCCAATTCCCCCCTCCCTTTTCTGCAGCTCCAAGCTCCTCCAAAATCTGTTCCAGAACATTGGCAGGCCCTTTGGAACAGCGTGGGAGGGGGGGGGCAATGTTGGACTTGTTTTCCCCTAAAGTATTTAAGTGTACTGGAGTACCAGAATGAACATATCACTAGTAATTATTACTGCAACATGTACATTTAGTGCACTAAAAAGGCTCACCGATGGGTGAGTTCATACATTACTGGAGCTTAGTTGAGGTTGCTGGATCCTCCTCTCGTGTCCTGTGTGAAGAACACACAAGTCCTTTATTGCTCCTTTGCTTCCTTGTATTTTCATTTCCTGCTTTAGTGTACTAAATAAAGATTTACGTATCAAGATTATTTTCTTGTCTTGACAGATCTGTTCTCAATACCCGGTCCCCATTTCTCATAAACACGTATAGTGTAAATCAGTGCTGTATTACCTAATCAGTAAATATGGCACACCATTGCATATTTGCTCAAATAAAACAGCAAAAACATTATAGCAACACCGCTAACAGTACCTTGTTCAGTACAGCCCATCCAAGTGCAAGCTGCATTTCTTTTAGGATGGCCATCCTCTAGGCTGACCATACGAAAAGGAGGACAGGGCTCATGTAACTTTAACAGTTGTAGAGAAAAGGGAATTTCAGCCAGTGTCATTTGTATGCAATTAGTTCCTGGTGAAATTCCCTCTTCATCACAACAGTCAAAGTTGCAGGCACTATACTAGAGTGACCATATACAAAGAAGGCAGGGCCCCTTTTTTCTTTCTGGCATATTAAGATAAATTGTATGCAGTGTATATGAATGAATATATATATATTCCTTGTTAAAATGTTAAAATGTTAACTTAATGCTCTGGGGAATGATTTCCACATCAGTTTGAATAAGAAGAGAAGAAGCCAATAGTTCCATCTGAGTTTCATATTTTAGAGCATATCTAAAATATAAATACAATAAAATACAAAGGAATAAATTGTTAATTATGTGGAATATATTGACCCTGATCTGAACATCATCTTTCACAGCAGAAAACTACATCCAGTGATGTGTATGAGGATCTTTCTTCCAGACAAATGATTGGCAACTGTCAGAACTCGTAGCATCAATACTCTCAGCAGAAGTGTGCATTTTATACAGTTTCATTGCACATGTGAGTCCTGCTGCCCTCTGCAGCTTGCAGCAGCTTCCTGTACATATGAGGGTCCACCCATATTAAGTCTGTGCCTCACATTAGTCACTCTTGTTGTATCAGGACAAAAATGTCTCTGCCAATTAGTATGTCATGTTTTCTTTCTAGTGATCAAGGAATTGTTATGCTTTGAATTGACTGGACTTTATCATGGCCAGTACTTCTGGAAACTAATGTGCAGTGACACATAAGTGTTGGGAGCTCTACAATGTATTTGTAGAAATGCTTAATGAAAAACTGCAGTAATTATGGGGGCAGGTAGAGAACTCGAGGAGAGACTATGGCTGAGTTCACACAATATGCTAACCCACCCAGTATGGGTTGTTGTTGAACCAAGGGTTAGCGTGTTGTCTGAATGCAATGCTTTTTCCTCAAGGTGGCTTGTTAACCACCCTGATCCAACAACAGGTCTTTTTTTAATATTTTTTTTATTTTCAATATAAAATACAACATAATCATAACATAAAATACTAACAAACATTAACAACCCCCCCGTGCTCCCCCAACCCAATGAGACCTTCATTTTTCCCCCATTTATATTACACATTTTTCCAAAATTGTAAAGAATCTTTTAAAGGTGTGCAACCTTTCCCCTTTATTAATACAAATTCCAAAAATGGCCCCCATATACTTTCAAAATCATTCTTCTTGGTTAATCCCCTCTTTGCTTTTAAATTACATGTTAATTTATCATTAAGCGCAATATCCCATATTTCTTTATACCATTTTTCTATCGTATAATTTCCTTGTATTTTCCAATTCTTAGCTATCATTAATCTAGTGGGTGTCAGGAGATTATTAATCAAATCTCTCATATTTGGATTCCCAATTCCTTTATCCCATATTGCAAGTAAAGCCAATTTAGGATTTGGTTCCACAATGCTTCCCATTATTTCACTAATTTCTTTAAACACCCTTTTCCAAAAAATTTGTACATGCTCACAAGTCCACTACATATGAAAATATGTTCCAACCACCTGACATCCCCTCCAACAGTTCTTTGAGATTTTCTTGTCTATCTGATGTAATCTTGCTGGTGTTAAATACCATCTCCAAATTATTTTATAATAGTTCTCTTTTATCCTAACTGATAATAACTTTAATGTTCTTGCATCCCAAATCCTCCCCCAGTTGTAATCACTGATTTGTTCCATTAAATCATCTTCCCATATCATTTTAAGAGAATCCCGTTGGTCTCCATCCTCTATCAGTATTTTATAGATTTCACTTATCATACCTTTTTTGCTTTTATTTTCCCCTTCCTTTCCTCTTGATTCTATTAAATCTTCAAATCTAGTATTATCTCTACAATCCTTATTTTTCTTTTTCCAATCCTGTGTCCATTGTTCTAATTGTATACATTTGAACCAAGATATCTTTTGTCCGCTTAATATCTCTTCTATTTGCTCCTTATTAATCATTCTTTTCAACCAGTCTTTCACCTTAATCATTTTCTGACCCCTCAATCCCCCTTCCAACTCTCTTTTTAAATTCCCTGGGAAGTTTTCCAATACTACAACTGGAGTTAAAGGAGAAATTCCTGGATTTTTTTTTTATATCTCTCCCAAATCTCTAAAATATTTTTTAATAGTGGATTTTCCATTCCCTTCAATTTTTTCTTTTGTATTTTGCTAAAAAAAATATTTTGTAATTTTTACTCTATTTCTCCATTCTAAATCTTCTTCCCCTATTATGCTATTTATAACATATCTTAATTGATTAGCTATATAATACATCTTTATATTTGGAGGTCCCAACCCTCCTTTCTTTTGTATCTTATACCATTTCCCTTTGTTAATCCTTGCTTTTTTATCTCCATTGCAATAAGCATTTATCATATTTTGCCAACTCTTTATCTCTACTTCTGTTATTTTAATTGGTAACATTCTAAATAAAAAATTAATCTTAGGTAATATCTTCATTTTAATAACCGCTATTCTACCAAACCATGAATGTTTTAAATTTCTATAAGCCTCTAATTTTTTCAATATCTGTTTCTTCAAACTATTAAAGTTAATTTCTTCTAACTTTTCTAAATCTTTTGCAATATTAACTCCTAAATAGCACACTATATTTTTAATCTTAAAACCTAATTTTATACTACACTCCTCCCTTTCCTACTTATTATAATTGAATAACATCATTTCAGACTTCCCCCAATTTACTTGTAATCCAGTAATCTCCCCAAATTCTCTCAAATGCTGCTTTATCTCCTCCCCACTCTCCAGAGGATTTTCTAATGTCAATAATGTATCATCCACAAACATATTAATTTTTATCTTTTCTTTTCCTCCTATCCCTTTTAATCTCCCATCTTCCCTGATAACATTTGCCAAAATTTCTATAACTATTGCAAATAATATCGGGGAGAGTGGACACCCTTGCCTAGTACCCCAGGCTAAGGTAATCTGTTGTGTTAACCCATCATTAACCATTACCACTACTTTATTATTTACATATAACTGATCAATCACTCCTATAAATTTGTCTCTAAACCCAAATGTTTTTATAATTGTTTTTAATGCTGGCCATTCCACACAGTCAAAGGCTTTGAAAATATCTAATGCTATCAACCCTGCCTTTATATTCCTTTTTTTATAACATTTATTATATTCAATACTCTCCCTATTAAATTGGGCATTTGCCTCCCCGAAATAAATCCACATTGATCTTTTTTAATATATTTATTTATAAATGTACTCATTCTTTTTGCCATAATTGCCGTAAAAAATTTTGAATCTTGATTTATTAAAGATATAGGTCTATAAGAAGCTGGGTCCGTCAAGTCCTTATCTGGTTTCGGGATTAATATGATCAAAGAATGATCCCATGATGGTGGGGTCTTTCCTCCCTCTATTATACTATTAAACAATACTTTCAATCTCGGTATCAATAACTCTCTAAATATCTTATAATATTCCGGCCCCAACCCATCTAAACCCGGAGATTTCCTTCCTTTTAATTTATCAATAATTTCTTCTATTTCTTTTTCTTTAACCAAACCTTCCATATAATCCCTATCTTCCCCTTGTAATCTTATTTTCCAATTCTTCTCTACATACTCCACTACTCTTACCTGAGGACCCATTTCTGATGCATATAATTTCTTATAAAATTCCTTAAATATATTTAATTTATCTTTCATTAAATTACAACTTTTCCCTGTTTTATCTTTAATTGTCCTTATCGTATTTTTTTGCCTTCTTCGACTGAACAACATCCTAGAATTTGTATTACTATATTCAAAAAAATCCCTTTTCAAATATAACAAATCCTTTTGCACTCTTTCTAAATCCTCTTTCTCAAGTTCCTTCTTTTTAGCTTGAAGTTGAGCGTATAGGTGTTTATCCTTTGTTATTCTTAATTGTTCCTCTAAATTCCTTACCTCCTTTTCTATCTTTTTATTTTGTGCTTCCTGTTGTCTTCTTAAAGTACATGATTCCCTAATACATATCCCTCTTGCTACCGCCTTCATCATGTCCCAAACTATCCCATGAGAGTTTTGCCTCATTTCATTAATTTCCCATATTGTCTGTATCTCTTTTTTCATTTTCTCCACAATATTTTTATAATTTAAAATCTTTGTATCCATTCTCCATCTCTTTGCTTCTCTATAATCTTTCTTCATTTAAATATTCATACTCATTAATGCATGATCCGTGACTTTAATAACTCCTATTTCACCATCTATAATCTTAGAAATCAAATTCTTTGACAGAAAAATGTAATCAATCCTAGAATAACTCTTATACTTCGGTGAATAAAAGGTGTATCTCCTTTCTTCCCCTTTTATTAGCCTCCAAACATCTGCTAATTCTTTTTCCACCATCACTTTACTTAATCCAGTTTTACCACTGCCTTTAAAAGTTCTCATTATATTATCTTTATCCTTATCTTTATCCATCACCATATTAAAGTCACTAGTCATCACAATATTCTTTTTCCTCATGTCTCCCACAGCTTTAAAAACTTTATCATAAAATTCCATCTATTTTTCATTTGGAGTATAAACATTAATCAATATATATTCCTTCTCCCCAACAGTACCATGCATTATCAAATATCTTCCCAATTCATCCCTCTTCACTTTTTCTATAGTAATACCACATTTTTTAGAAATTATTATCGCTACTCCTCTCGCTTTAGAAGTCCCATATGCCTTCTCATAAACGCCCACATCCCTCATTTTAAGCTCATTTACACCCTCTTTCGATTGATGAGTTTCTTGTACAAATATTATATCTGCTTTTTCTTTATTTAACAACGCTTCTATCCTCTTCCTTTTAATAACAGTTCCCAGCCCATTAATATTTAAAGTTGCAATTCTTAATTTATTTTCCATCTTCCCAACCATAATACTCTTTGTTGGTCTCCATATGTGTTACATATAACCCCCCTCCCCCCACACTTACTCCAAATTTCTCCCCCCACCTCACCAGGAACATCCTGGGCAATAGTTCCCAAACCCTTCACCACCCTGGAGCGACAGTAGATCTTCTCTTCCCTTTAATTCACTTCTTCTATCCCTTTTTAATCCAAACTCAGTTACAGACCGCCTCCCGCTGGCCCTTGTTCTTCTTCTCCTTCTTCTTGTCTTTCCTTTACAGCTTCCTTGATCAGGCCCAACTTCTCCAGCAACTCCATCCCTTGCTCACACAATGTTATTCTGTGTTGTTTCCCCTGCCACACAAATCTCAGAAATACTGGATAACCCCAGCTATAAGCAATAGCCTTCTTCCGCAGGGTCACTGTACACATTCTCACACTTTTCCGCCATTGAATGGTTTGAGGACAAAAATCATTGTAGACCTATATCGGTGTTGATTGAAGCATCGATTGGCCAGCACGTCTAATTGCTTGCATTAACTTTCCTTTTTTATAATAATTCGCAAATTTAACAATTATGTCCCTTGGAAGCATCCCCCTTCTCTTGTTTCCCACTCGGTGGATCCTTTCAATATCCTCATCCTGCCAAGCAGTTTGGGGGTTCATCTCCTTAATCCATTCCATTATCTTATCTCTCAGTATCTTCGGATTTTCCACCTGCTGTTCCTGGAAGGCTCTGATTCGAATATTTACTTTTCGGTCTCTATCCTCCATAGCAATTAGACGTAAGTCCATATCCTATAATTTGATTCCTTGTTGTTTACTTATTTCACTGTTCTCCTCCGTTTGCTGTTCCAAAGATGTCAGTTTCTCCATTACAGCTTGAAAGCCAGTTAATATCTCCTTCTGGGAGTTAAAAATCTCCTTTTTGACCTCTTTCATAAGATTCTCCTCCTGTTTCGCCAGAGCTTCATTCATCATGGCTTTAATATTTGCCAGTTAGTCTACTGACGACATCTGTTGACATTCCTGTGGCTTGGCTCTTTTAGGAACAGCTCCTGGCTTTGTTCCCGTTTTATGATTGCCACTTCCGGTTTGGGACGGAGCTGTTTTCTCTTGTGTTTTCTCAGACATAATTCTAGTAAGCCGAGCTAAATTTTGATCAGAAGGATGCAATCTGGTCTTCCTAGCCCACTTTGGAGAGGGAAAAGCTTTTTGTCGAGGCTTTTCGCTCATCTGGCATTCAGCCAACTACTTCGGAGAGCGACTTTATCTCCGTGTGACTCTTAAATCATTATTCAAGTTTTAAAGTCTTTATTCTCCCTTTTAAACCACTTAGGTAGAAAGGAAAGATGTCTATTTATTTTTCAAATGCCCATTCCTGGCAGCCAGCCCAGACTTCTTTATCTGCTTTAGCCGCTGTTTGCAAATTCCTCCCCCCTCCAATGCAGCTTTACTTCCAATTTATAAATTCATTTTATAACTTACAGTCCATGCGTTCAAAGATAGGGATTTTTGTTTTTATTTTCACAGCTCCGGGAGATCCGAAAATGTCTACCGTTCACTCCATGTCCGAAGCCACACCCCCACCCACCAACAGGTCTTGAGTTCTGGCCTGTTCAAGAAAAATAAACCATACTGCATAGTTAACAAGCCACCCTGTGGAAAGCTGCATTCAGACAACACAATAATCCATGGTGGGTTATGTTTTGTGTGAGCCCAGCCTATTTGCAAAATGAAAATATCTTTGTCATGTGTGTATTGGGTCTGTCCTCAACGTGGTGTTTTTTTGCCGTTTCTGGATTTGTAAGGTATCGTAAGATCTATTTCATAATCCTGTGACTATATAAGTTAGAAGAAGACTGTCAAATAAAGGAATAAAAAGCAGTGGTTTCTAGTAGGGGTGTGCACGGCTGAAATTATCATATCGTTATCGGAAATCACTTTTAAAAACTTTTGAATCCGATTATATCGGAGGTTAATCATCCTGAATTGTATTGGATTTCCGATAATTATTGGAAATCCGATATTTAATTTGGAGCCCTATTTTGCCCTATAGATATTTTAGGTGAGGCCCGGTCAACCAGCTGTCAGACCTAGCATGATCTTTAAAAAAATTCATAGAAAATCAAGGTTTTGAGCAATTGCTCTGATTTTTTTTCACAAATGACTATCCAGATCCCATCTTCAATGTCACAGAAGTTTCAAGTTTTTATCTTTAAAAATGAAGACGTTACAGCAGGGAGTGGGGCTTTTGGGGGACCCCCTATAACTTTTTAATTTGAAAAGATAGATACATGAAACTTTTTGGACATTGCAGATTGGATCTTGTTAGTCCTGGCTCCCCAAGTTTCATGTCATTATCATTTCAAATAAAAAAGTTATACATGTGTTTCCCCCAATGCAAGCCTATGGGGGGGAAAAACAAGACGAGAAACACGGAGTCCCGGTCAACCTGCTGTCAAAAAAGTTGAACAATGTTTAATAAATTCATATAAAATTGAGAGTTGGAGGGATTGATCTGAAATTTCATACACATGTCTAGCACATGTTGCTACACATATGTGCCAAATTTCAGATCAATCCCTCCACCCCTGTATTTTATATGAATTTTTTTAACATCGTGCAATTTTTTTACAGATTTGAATAAACGCATGTGGTGAGCTGTCATTCTGACCTGTCAGAACTTAAACGACCTTTAAAAAATTAATATAAAATTGAGAGTTGGAGGGATCGATCTGAAATTTCATAAACATACTTAGACATACCCAATAAGCACTGTGACCAAGTTTTAAGTCTGTAACTTTACTGGCAGTCCAAAAATCTGATAAAATCCAATATTATCAGACCAAAACATTTTCAGATCCGATAATTTCAGAGGGAGTTGTATCGTATCATTATTGTTAATTGGATGTCCAATAACGCTATTATCGTATCATTATTGGACATCGGAACGATACGATACACATCCCTAGTTTCTAGTGCTTATTGCTACATCATGGAGTAAACTATGAAAAACATGACAAGTAGGAATTTAGCTTGCACCAAAATTTATAATAAAACATCTGTTGCAGTTACCATGTTTTAAGCTAGCCTTCCCCAACCTGATGCCCTCCAGATGTGTTGGACTACAGTTCCCACTATCCCCAGCCAGCATCCAATAACACATCTGGACAGGACCAGGTTGGGGAAGGCTGGCCTAAGCAATGCAATTAAAGTTCAGGCTGAACATGTGTGCATTGCTGCTCTTCTACTGTCCACTTCCTAAACTGCTTTTCAGGAAATGGGACTAAACTGCCAGAATAAAAGGAGGGAGTGCAAGCAGAAATACAAACAACAAAGCCTGCCCTTTAAAAGGGGAAATAAATGTTTGAAGGAATGTGATAAAAAGCTACAGCGTGGAACCTACATTGGGAACATCTGAACCCATTGTTTAATTGGAGCAGTAAGTGGAGACATCTTTCTTCCTTTTGGGAGAACCGTGCAGGATAACAAGTTCCTATGGTTTATGCTATTCATTCTCAAGTCTAGCTGGCAGCCCTCTATGTTTAGTACAAGTAGGGGCAGTGTCAGGATGCCCCTGAGGGGCTGGAAAGCCACCTTATAAATAAACCTATGGGGAAAGCACTGGCAGGAAGAAATAGGTATAGGGCATGTTCGGAAGACACAATAGCCAATCCTGCCCTTATAATCCACTCCATGGATGACTATTTGTATGTTGCACTTGGGTGATATGCTAATAAGTCATCTGTGTAGTAGGCTATAAGGGCAGGGTTGGCTATTGCTCTCTCCACTTATCTACAATGGGAATACAGTCCCCATACAGTCTGATACAGCTTTTAAAAAGGAAAAAAGTGATGGCTAGAATAGCTACCTCCTATTGTCATCCTTGTCGGGTGACCCAGTCCAAGATGAGACAGTCTGGCTCGCTGGCTCTCACAGCCAATCCTTTCAAGAATTTGAGGGAGCTTTTATTTATTTATTTATTTATTTTATTGCATTTTTATACCGCCCAATTGCCAAAGCTCTCTGGGTGGTTTACAAAAATTAAAACCATAAAAAAACCATTCAAGATATAAAACAACAACAGTATAGCAGTATATAAATACAATATAAGAACACAAGCAGGATAAAACCAAGCAGCAATGAAAAAAAAAAATCAATTTAAAATACAGATTTAAAACAGCAAAGTTAAAAATTAAACTGATAAAACAGTTTAAATACTGAGAAAATAAGAAGGTCTTCACCTGGCATCTAAAAGAGTATAATGTAGGGGCCAGGCAAACCTCTCTACGGAGCTCATTCCACAGCCGGGGTGCAACAGCAAAGAAGGCCCTCCTCCTGGTAGCCACCTGCCTCACTTCCTTTGGCAGGGGCTAATGGAGAAGGACCCCTGAGGATGATCTTAGTGTCCGAGGTACATATGGGAGGAAGCCAACTGTCAGGATTTCCACAGATTTGTCCTGGTTTTTGTTCTATCCTGGGTATCATGGGATTTTCTATAATTTTCTATAATGTCCTGGAAAGACACGCTGAGGGAATGATGTGTTTTCTGGAGGTGCATCAATTGCCTCTCACAACCCCAATCAGGGCCTTAAAGTGGAAAGTATGTCATTCCTGAACGTTGTAGAAAAGGCCCTGATTGCAGCAGTGGAGTGCAAGAATGACACTCTTTCCCCTCTTCTGCTCCACTTGGGGCCTTTAAGGTGGTGGGAATGAATGAAATCCTTTCCAGAGACCCAGGAAAGCAGCATTCTCACCCACCAAACTGGGTGTTCTGTTTTTTGGTTTCCCAACTATCATCACCCTAAATTGGAGTCGATTCTCAGTGACAAATTAGGGTTAGGGCTAATTCCCAGGTTAGGGTTAGGATTGAAGAGGCATAGCTCCACAGGCATGGACCGGGGCTTCAGAAGAGCCTAGCAAGGCCAGATAGAATAACACGCCCACCAGGAGATCTTGTATACTGACTTTAAGAGGCTGGAGTCACTTCTCACATGGAAAATTAAGTTTAGGGTTAATACCCAGGTTAGGGTTAGGATTGAAGATGCATGGCTCCCCAGACATAGACCAGGGATGCCTAAGAGCCTAGCAGGACCAGAAAGAATGAGTGGGCCTCCAAGAGATCTTGTCTACAGACTTTTAGTAGCTGGAGTCACTTCTCAGGGATAAATTAGAGTTAGGTTTAATCCTTAGGTTAGGGTTGGGGTTGAGGAGGGATAGCCCCCCAGACATAAACTGGGGTTGTGGAAGAGCCTACCAGGGCCAGAACGAATGAGACACCCACCAGGAGATCTTGTCTACTGACTTTAATAGCTAGGGTCACTTCTCAGGGGTGAACTGGGGTTAGGGTCCATGCCCAGGTTATGGTTAGGCTTGAAGAGGCATGGCCCTCCTGGCATGAACCATGGATGAGGAAAAGCCTAGTAGGCCCAGAAAGAATGAGTCAGCCACCAGGAGGTCTTGTATACTGACTTTTAGAAGCTGGAGTCATTTCTCCGTGGTAAATTCGGTTTAGGTAAGGGATAGGGTTGAAGAGGCATGGCTTCCCAGGCATGACCTGGGGATGCGGAATATCCTACGAGGGCTAGAAAGGATGAAACAACCACCAGGAGATCTGGTATACTGACTTTAAGTAGCTGGAGTCACTTCACTGTGGTGAACTAGTGTTAAGTTTAATGCCCAGGTAAGGGTTAGGGTTGAAGAAGCATGACTCTCCATGCATGAACTAGGAATGCGGAAGAGCCTACCAGGGCCAAGAAGAATGAGTGGGCCACCAGGAGACCTTGCATACTGTCTTTTAGTAGCTGGAGTCATTTCTCCATAATAAATTAGGGTTAGGGTTCCTCCGCAGTTTAGGGTTCTGGAGGCATGGCTCCCCCAGCATTAACCGGCAATGTGGAAGAGCCAATCAGGGACAGAAAGAATGAATGTGCCACCAGGAGGTCTCGCATACTGACATTTAGTAGTTGGAGTCACTTCACAGTAGTAAATTAGGGTAGGGTGACCAGATAAAATCCAGGTCAGGGCTCATGTAACTTTAACAGTTGTAGAGAAAAAATAATTTCAGCCAGTGTCATTTGTATGCAATTAGTTCCTGGTGAAATTCCCTTTTCATCACAACAGTTAAAGTTGCAGGCACTATACTAGAGTGACCATATACAAAAGAAGGCAGGGCCCCTGCAACTTTAACTGGTGTGATGAAGAGGGAATTTCACCAGGAACTAATTGCATACAAATGACACTGGTTGAAATTCCCTTTTCTCTATAACTGTTAAAGTTACATGAGCCCTGACCTGGATTTTATCTGGTCACCCTAAATTAGGGTTAGCATTAATCCTCAGGTTAGGGTCACGGTTGAGGAGGCATGGTTCCCAAGACATGAACCGGGGAAATGGAAGAGCCTACCAGGGCCAGTTAGAATGAGACGCCCACCAAGAGATCTTGTATACTGACTTTAAGTAGCTGGAGTCACTTCTCAGTGGTAGATTACAGATAGGGTCTATACCCACTTCAGGCCAGAAAGAATGATATGCTCACATGGAGAGCTGATATACTGATTTTCAGTACCTGGAGTCACTTTGCAGGGTAAATAAGGTTTAAAGCCCAGGTTAGGGTTAGGGTTGAAGAGGCATGGCTCTATAGGCATGAACTGGGGATGCAGGAGATCCTACCAAGGCCAGAAATCATGACTGGGCCACAAGGAGGTCTTGTATACTGACTTTCATTGGCTGGAGTCACTTCTCCATCATAAATTAACGTTAAGGTTAATCCTCAGTTTCGGGTTAGGGTTGAGGAGGCATGTACATTGATGGTGCTATATAATAATACAATACAATATAATATAATATAATAATGGCTCCCCAGGCATGAACTGAGGATGTGAAAGAGCCTACCAGGGCCAGAAGGAATGAGTAGGCCACTGGGAGAACATTTATAATTACCATTAGTAGTTAGAGTCACTTCTCAATTGTAAATCAGAGTTCGGGTTAATTCTCAGTATTGAGAATTAGTATTGAGGAGGCATGGCTCCCCAGGCATGATCCGGAGATGGAGGGGAGTCTACCAAGGCCAGAAAGAATGAGAAGACCACCAGGAGATCTTGTCTACTGTCTTTCAGTAGCTGGAGTCAATTCTCAGTGGTAAAGTAGAGTTAGGGTTAATATCCACTTTTGGTTTCGAGTTGAAGAAGCAAATGAATGAGTGGGCCACGAGGAGATCTTGTATACTGACTTTACTCAGTGTTAAATTACGGTTAGAGTCAATAACCAAATTATTGTTAGTGTTGAAGAGGCATGGCTTCCCAGGCATGAACCGGGGTTCCAGAATAGACTAACAGGGCCAGAAAGAATGAGATGCACACCAGGAGATCTGGTGTCCTGATTTTAATAAGCTGGAGTCACTTCCCAGCAGTAAATTAGGGTTACGGTTGATTCTCAGGATAGGGGTAGGGTTGAGGAGGCATGGCTCTCCAGGCATGAATCAGTGATGCAGAAGAGCCTAGCAGGGCCAGAAAGAGCAAGTGGGCCTCCACGTCATTTTTCTTACTGACTTTTAATAGGTGGAGTCACTTCTCAGTGGTAAATGAGGGTTAGGGTTAATCCTCAGGTGAGGGTTAGGGTTGTTGTTGTTTTAATATATAATTTTTTTTATTTTCAACTTAAAAAACAACATAAACACAACATAAGTACAATACATAACCCTTTCACTACCCCTTGTGCTCCCCTCCCCCCCAGGAGACCCACATTTATTCAATTATATTATACATCTTTCCAAAATTGTAAAGAATCTTTCAAAGGTGAGTGCCCTTTCCCCTTTCTTAATACAAATTCCAAAAATGGACTCCATATATTTTCAAAATCATTCTTCCTGGATAATCCCCTCCTTACTTTCAAATTACACGTTAACGTCATTAAGCGCAATATCCCATATTTCTTTATACCATTCTTCTATTGTATACTTCCCTTGCACTTTCCAATTCTTAGCTATCATTAATCTAACGGGTACCAGGAGGTTGTTAATCAATTCCTTCATACTTGTATTCCCTATTCCTTTATCCTATATTGATAGTAAAGCCAACTTAGGACTTATTTCCACATTAATTCCCGTTATTTCACTTATTTCTTTAAACACCCTTTTCCCAAAATTTTGTACATATTCACAACTCCACCACATATGAAAGTAAGTTCCAACCTCCTGACAACCCCTCCAACAGTTCTTAGAATTTTTTTTATCAATCTGGTGAGATCTCACTGGCGTTAAATACCATCTCCATGCTACTTTATAATAATTCTCCTTTATCCTAACCGACAATAACTTTAACATTCTTGTGTCCCAAATCTTCCTCCAGTTAAATTCATTAATTTGTTCCTTTAAATCATCTTCCCAAATCATTTTAAGAGAATCTCGGTGGTCATCGTCCTCTATCATAATTTTATATATTCCACTAATCAAACCTCTTTTATTTTTATTTTTCCCTTTCTTTTCTCTTGATTCAATTAATTCTTCAAATCTTGCATTATCTCTACAATCCTTATTCTTCTTTTTCCAATCCTGTGTCCATTGTTCCAATTGTATACATTTGAACCAAGCTAACTTTTGTCCTCTTAATATCTCTCCTATTTGCTCCTTATTACTCATTCTTTTCAACCAATCTCTCAATTTAATAATTTTCTGACCCCTCAATCCCCCTTCCAGCTCTCTTTTTAAATTCCCTGGGAAGTTTTCCATTACTACAACTGGAGTAAGAGGAGAATCTCCTGGTATTAACTTTCCTTTAACTTTCTCCCAAATCTCTAAAATATTTTTTAAAAATGGGTTATCCAGTCCCTTTAAATCTTTCTTTTGTATTTTGGTAAAAAAATTCTTTTGCAATTTTAATTCTAGTTCTCCTGTTTGCGTCTCTAACCATTCTAAGTCATCTTCCCCTAATATACCATTTACGACATGTCTTAATTGATTAGCTATATAATACATCTTTATATTTGGAAGTCCCAACCCTCCTTTCTTTTGTGTCTTATACCATAACCTTTTATTAATCCTTGCTTTTTTATCTCCATTGCAATAAGCATTTATCATATTTTACCAACTCTTTAACTCTACTTCCGTTATTTTAATTTAACATTCTAAACAAAAAATTAACCTTAGGTAATATCTTCATTTTAATAACCGCTATTCTACCAAACCATGAATGCTTTAATTTTCTATAAGCCTTTAATTTCCCCCCTATCTGTTTTTTCAAACTATTAAAATTAATTTCTTCTAACCTATCTAAATCTTTTGCAATATTAACTCCTAAATAACGCACTATATTTTTAATCTTAAGACCTAGTTTTATATTACACTCCTCCATCTCCTTCTTATTATAATTGAATAACATCATTTCTGACTTCCCCCAATTAATTTGCAATCCAGTAATTTCCCCAAATTCTCTCAAATGTCTCTTAATCACCTCCCCACTCTCTAGAGGCTTCTAAAGTCAGTAATGTATAATCTGCAAACATATGAATCTTAACCTTTTCTTTCCCTCCTATCCCCTTTAATCTTACATCTTCCCTTATAACATTCGCCAAAATTTCTATTACTATTGCAAATAAAATCGGGGAAAGTGGGCACCCTTGCCTAGTACCCCGGGCCAAGATAATCTGTTGCGTTAACCCATCATTAACCATTATTTCTGCTTTATTATTTCTATACAACTGATCAATCACTCCTATAAATTTATCTCCAAACCCAAATGTTTTTATAATTGTTTTTAATGCTGGCCATTCCACGCAATCAAAGGCTTTGAAAATATCTAATGCTAACAACCCTGCTTTTATATTCCTTTTATTAATAACATTAATTATATTCAACACTCTCCCAATTAAATTAGGCATTTGCCTTTCTGAAATAAATCCACATTGATCTTTTCTAATATATTTATTTATAAAAGTACTCAATCTTTTTGCCATTATTGCTGTAAATATTTTTGAGTCTTGATTTATTAAAGATATAGGTCTATAAGAAGCTGGGTCCGTCAAGTCCTTGTCTGGTTTCGGGATTAATATAATCAAGGAATGATCCCACGATGGTGGGGTCTTCCCTCCCTCTATTATACTATTAAACAATATTTTCAATTTTGGTATCAATATATCTCTGAAAATCTTGTAACACTCCAACCCCAACCCATTTATCCCTGGAGATTTCCCTCCTTTTAATTTATCAATAATTCCTTCTATTTTCTTTTTGTTACCAAACCTTCCATATAATCCCTATCCTTACCCTGTAATCTTATTTTCCAATTTCTCTCTACATATTCCACTACTCTTGCCTGTGGACCCATATCTGATGCATATAATTCCTTATAAAATTCCTGAAAAATATTTAATTTCTCCTTCATTAAATTACAGCTTTTCCCTGTTTTGTCTTTAATTGCCCCTATCATATTCTTTGCCTTTTTCGACTGAGTGGACCTAGCCAACATCCTAGAATTTTTATTACTATATTCAAAAAAATCCCTTTTCAAATATAACAATTCCTTTTGTACCCGTTCTAAATCCTCTTTCTCTAGTTCCTTCTTTTTAGCTTGAAGCTGAGCATATAGGAGTCTATCCTTTATTACTCTTAATTGTTCTTCTAAATTTCTTATCTCCTTTTCTATCTTTTTATTTTGTACTTCCTGTTGTCTTCTTAGAATACACGTTTCCCTGATACACAACCCTCTTACAACCACCTTCATCGTGTCCCATACTATCTCATGAGAGTTTTGCTCTATTTCATTAATATCCCATATTGTCTGAATTTCATTTTTCATTTTTCAACTATACTTTTATAATTTAAAATCCTTGTATCCATTCTCCATCTCTTTGCTTCTCTATAATCCTTCTTCATTTTAATATCCATAGTCATTAATGCGTGGTCCATGACTTTAATAACGCCTATATCACATTCTATCATCTTAGATATCAAATTCTTTGACACAAACATAAAATCTATCCTAGAATAGCTCTTATACTTCGGTGAGTAAAAAGTATATTTCCTTTCATCACCTTTTAATACTCTCCAAACATCCAATAATTCTTTTTCAACCATCAGTTTGCTTAAACCCGTTTTACCACCCCCTTTATAATCTCTCAAGATATTATCTTTATCCTTTCCTTTATCTATCACCATATTAAAATCACCTGCCATCACAATATTCATTTTCCCCATATCTCCCACAGCATTAAAGACTTCATCAAAGAATTCCAACTGTTTCCCATTTGGTGCATATACATTAATCAATATATATTCCTCCTCCCCCAGTGTACAAAAAAATATCAAAAATCTTCCAGATTCATCCTTTTTCACTTTTAGTATATTAATACCACATTTTTTGAAATTATTATCGCTACACCTCTTGCTTTAGAAGTACCACATGCCTTTTCATAAATGCCCATATCCCTCATCCTAAGCTCATTTACACCATCCTTCGATTGATGAGTTTCTTGCAAAAATATAACATCTGCTTTACTTTTTTTTAACAACGCTTCTATCCCAGCCATTTAACAGTTCCCAGCCATTTAACATTTAAAGTTGCAACTCTTAATTTATTTTCCATCTTCCCAGACAAATTGGTCTCCCCTTGTGTTACACATACCCCCTCTCCCTCCCCCCCACACTTACCCCAAACTTCACCCCCCTCCTTACCAGACCCTCCTGGGCAATGGCCCCAAATTATTTTAGAACTCTTCAGGGGGAGGGAGCGACCCCATGATTCAGGAGTAATGACAGACTCTCCCCTCCCTTAAAATCTCTTCTTTCATCCCTTTTTTTAAAACCAAAATTCATTCACTGACTACTTCCTCCTGCTGCACCTTTCTCCACATCGGTTCCTCCATCTGCAGTTTCATCAATCAATCCCAACTTCTCCAACAATTCCATCCCTTGCTCACATGATGCTATTCTGTGTTGTTTCCCCAACCACATAAATCTCAAAAAAACTGGGTATCCCCAGCTATAAGCAATTGCCTTCTTCTGTAGGGGCACCGTACACGGTCTCACGCTTTTCCGCCACTGGATGGTTTGAGAACAAAAATCATTGAAAACCTGTATTGGTGTTGATTGAAGCATTGGCTGGCCGATCCGTCTAATTGCTTGCATCAACTTTTCTTTCTTATAGTAATTCGCAAATTTCACAATTATATCCCTTGGGAGCATTCCTCTTCTTTTATATCCCACCCTATGGATCCTTTCAATGTCCTCCAGTTCCCACTTTTCCTGGAGGTCCATTTCCCTAATCCAAGCCAATATCATATCTCTCAAAACCTTGGGATTTTCCCCCTGTTGCTCCTGAAAGGCTCTAATTCGGATGTTCACTCTCCTGTCTCTGTCCTCCAAGGCAATTAGTCTCAGATCAAACTCCTGTAATTTGACTCCTTGCTGCCTGCTAACTTCTCTGTTCACCTCCGTCTGCTTCTCCAACGCTGACAGTTTCTCCACTACAGCTTGAAAGCCAGTTAAGATCTCTTTCTGTGAAACTGCAGTGTTGCAGATTCATCCAGCATAAATTTAAAATTAGCCAGTAATTCCCCTGGTGGCATCTGCTGGCTTTCTTTAGCTGCTTTAGGAACAGCTCCTGGCTTACTTCCAGCTTTATGATTCCCACTTCCGACTGGAAGCGGAAATGTTCTCTCCTGTGGTCTGTCCTGCGTCTTCTCCTGCAATTTATCCGACATTATTCTAGTAAACCGTTCAAGATTCTTATCAGAAGGATGTGTTCTGGGGTTCCTCGTCCACTTAGGTACGGGTGTGATTTTTTTCCTGAAGCTTCTTTGTCATCTGGCATTCAGCCAATTGCTCCGTAAATCAGCAACCCTCTCCAATGAACTTTTAACACCCAAACACTCCTAACTCCTTCTTATCTCTTTTAATATGCCTTGCTTACAAGAAGAAAATATGTTTTTCACAAAGTAATGTCTCAATCGCCAGTCCCTGGCAGCTGGCCCAGATTTCCGGCCGCTTTAAGCTTATCTTTCGCTCGTCTGATGCAGTATTAATTCCAATTCATAAATCTGATTTGCAACTTACATTCCATAGTCTCCAAGATAGGGATTTTATTGCTTCTTAAATCGCTTCTTCCAGAGAGAGAAAATGTCCGGCCTCGCTTCATTCCTCCAAAGCCACTCCGCCCCGGTGAGGGTTAGGGTTAGGGTTGAGGAGGCATGGCTCACCAGGCATAAATTGCGATGCAGAAGAGCCTACTAGGGCCAGAAAGAATGATATGCCCACCTGGAGATCTTGTATACTGACTTTAAGTAGCTGGAGTTATTTCTCAATGGCAAATTAGGATTAGGGTTAATACCAAGGTTAGGGTTAGGGTTGAAGAGGCATGCCTTCCCAGGCATGAACCAGTAATGCGCTAGAGCCTACCAACGCCAGAAAGAATGAGTCACCCACAAGGATATCTTGTATATTGACTTCAAGTAGCTGGAGTCACTTGTCAATAGTAAATTAGGGTTCAGGTTAATACCCAGGAAAGAATAAAAAAGACATTGAGTAAAAGAGAAAAAAGCTTCAGAATGGAAGCCCTAGGAGCCACCTGTCTGGAAGTACCCATTGTTTCTAAGGCTTTGGCCCTATCTACACTTACCCAGTAGTAAGTTCCATCAAACTCAGTAGAACCATCTTCTGAGTAGACATGAGTAGGATTGCACTGTCTGGCTGCAATCCTAAACACACTAGAAAGTCCCATGGAACTCAGTGGCTAAATTTGGACAACACGATAGTCAATGGTGGGGTAATAATCAACTTTACAGTTGTTCATCTAGGGGGTACTACCCACACAACATGGTAATAAATAATCAACTGTGGTGTGGGTTAGGATCAGCGCTGAGTTGACTATGGCAGCATTCGGACGACACGATAGTAAATACAACTGACGATTGTTTTCCCCACCCCAGCTGCTTATTGTGTCATAAGAATTCAGCCAGTGAGTCTTGCATCTGACTGCAGATGCTTACGATGACAATGCACAACCCCACCAGCTCTTTATTGCTATAGCCATGTACTGCTTCTCTTTCAGAATGCTCAACCTGCTATCTTGATGACCATTGGGCTTTGTAAATATTGTTATGGGGGTTGGGCTTTGTACTAAATGACCTCTCAGATACCCTGTGGTTGTAATATGGAGAACTGCTTAAATAGGTCAAACTGGTTGGACAAGTTTAGCTTGTCAGATCCCCTTTTGTGGAGGAGATTAGCACTGATAGCTCTGAGTGGTGGGCCAGAGACTACATAAGTGACCAGAGGCCTTTCTGGAAGGGGCATCCAATGCCTTAAGGAGCTTGCTGGGAAGACATCTGGGTAACCACAAGAAGCCTGCAGTTTTAGAGCAGTGAGTAGTAGAAGCAAACTTCATTTTAGCCCTGTAGTCATGATGGTACTATAATTTGAGTTTAAAATGCAAAATTCCACATATATAATCTGGATTGTCAAAACAGGGCTTTTTAAAAGTCTTTTTGTTCTGTTTTCAGGATCACAGAAGAAGTTATAAAGCATGGAATGTGGAGCAGGGAGGAGAAATGTTCCTTGTGTGCTTCACAACTGAAGTAATACAGCATAGCAATCTACACGGAGCCAGGATCAGACCATTAAGTCCGGAGTCTAAAAATTACCTAGCTGCACCAGTGATGGCACTGCACGGAAGCTGCGGGTGTTTGCGAAGCGGGCCTGCAAAGTCAACACAAGGCCATGCCAATTGGCCCCGAGCTGTTGGTCAAAGCAGATGCGTATGGGGATGTATTTCTAAACTGTGGAGAGATAACCTTTGGAAAGCTAGAAGGAACAGAGAGCAGAAAGCTGTTGCTGTTTCGGACGATGCTACTTGTCATATATCTATCTATCTATCTATCTATCTATATAGATATATATCTCCGATTTGCAGATTTGCTTGTCAGGTCTGTCTCCCACAACCCACCCACACCCCCATGGTGGAATGTGAACATGAAATGGTTAAATTTCCTATTTTCCATTGTAGTGCACAGCAATGCGCCCATCTCATCTACACTGTCACTTTGCATTTGGAAAGCCAATGTAGTTTCCCTGGATCACGGGAACATGCTACAGCTACCGACAAGCTGTTGGGGTGGAACAGAGGACGACTTCAACTCTGCATTACAAATAGAGCCTTGGAAGAATCCTCTCCTTTCAGAGGCTTGCCATATATTCTCTTACGAAGCGGACACACTCCGTTCTCTTCAGCCAAGGCTACTTGCTCCAGTGCCAAAACGTGTTACTTTGCCAATTGATGGCTCGCATAGGTGAAAGTGTGAAGCCTCCCCCTTCTTGGTGAGAGTTTCTGCTCCTTGACTTTGCCTGCAGGGCAGAAGGATGAGACTGCTGTAGGCTGCTGATGGTGGGAAAAGAGCAAGGCTTTCACCTGAAATATTAAAAATTGGCCCACACTCAATTGTATCAAGTGATTTGCCCTGATGTCCCTTATTAGCATATCAGACCTCTATAACAATTTAAATACAGGGCTGGGGGACTGCATGTGCATACACATGTACACACATGCACACTGCTGAAGTGGTGGAGATGGCTGCTTTCTCCCCCCCCATCCAAGCCATTTGATTTTCTGTTATCCCATTTTATTCATTTAATCTCACCCCATCCCTTTTTATAATATACGCTTTCCCCAACCCACACCATCTATTTTGTACCATTTTAAAATTTTATTTTATTATTATGAACACCCACCATCCCAACTATTTTAAAACTCCCATACTTCTTATAGTGAGCACTCCCAATTTTAACCCACGTTGTATTCTATCCCATAATAAACAGTCTTATCACTTCACATTTATTTTATTTTCTGTTATCCCTTCTTACCCATTTTATCCCTTTTTTCTAACAAACATTCTCTCTATCTCATATAAAGCACTCCTATTAAAACACATACACAGGGAGGGAGGGAGGAAGGGGCCATATCTACACCATGCATATATCCCGGGGTCATCTCTAGGTCGTCCCTGTGCATCCAGGAGATCTTGGGGTCAAGAAGGGACAACCAGAGACTTTCCCCAAGATAACTGGAACTGCAGATATCTCATTTTTTCCCACGGTCCCGGGACACCCCCGAGGACTGTGACCAGTGTGGCGCACAATCATAGGTCATCCCTTCTTCCCCGCGAGTAGCAGGGTTCTGGATATGGGCATGGATCTGCATTGGAGCAGTCCGTGACCATTGGGGGGAACAGTTCCAAGTTTTTTTAAAAAAAAATTACTGGCGATGGAGTGCAATTGCACTCCCGTCTCTGGAAAAATGGCACCCACAACATCTCTCTTGGCTTCCGGGATGTCAGGCTGGTGTTTGGATGCTGGGGGGGATGATCCTGGAAGTGGGGGAGGAGGGAGGAAACAAGCCATGGCAAGCCAAATCGTCTGTCAGGCACATCATGGGTTGTTCCACGAACAACCCACACTGTGTAGCTTGTTCACCGGGGTGACTTAATTTGTTGTGTGAACCTTCCCAGAGAGAGGGGGGGAACCTCACATTCAATTGCATTGCTAGCATCTTTACTATCCTCACAAATGCTTTCTTGGACTAATCTTTAGGAGAGAGATGATAGAATGTTTTAAAATTGTGTATTTAAATTATATTCTCAGTGTGGCTATCATTTTTCTGCTAGTACTGGATTTTTTCCCCATTTTACATTTTTTTATTAATTTGAACACAAACCACATAAGTAAAAACAGAGTACAAAAAGAGAAACAAAAACAAAGAAAATACACATACAGACAACAATAAAATGGACTTCCAATTTTCTCCACCGCAGAAATAAGTAACAATATTTTCACTTGCTAGAAAAATGCTAAACAAAATCCCTTTCTTGCTTTTCTCATAGCCCTTTCTTTTTATTCGTTGAATCCATATATAGACAAGTCATTAAGTTTCCATTCAGTTATAAGGGTATAAACATCAGTATTATCTTTTCTCTGTTAACATAACATGATTTTACGTTTTATATATGTTCCCCAGTAGTTATAGGCCCTACTTGCTGTCAAAATTATGCAAATGAGGTCACGTGACCGGAAGTAAACAAAGCCATGCTGCCGGAAGTGACGTCACCACCTGTCAAAACAAGACCACGTGACCGGAAGTAAACAAACCCACGTGACCGGAAGTGACGAATGTAAACAAATGCCATGTGACCGGAACCGGAAGTGACGTAGGTATGCAACCCCCTCTTGTGGCCGGAACCGGAAGTGACATAGGTAAACAAATGCCAGGTGGCCGGAACCGGTAGTGACGTAGGTATGCAACCCCCTCTTGTGGCCGGAACCGGAAGTGACATAGGTAAACAAATGCCAGGTGGCCGGAACCGGTAGTGACGTAGGTATGCAACCCCCTCTTGTGGCCGTAACCGGAAGTGACATAGGTAAGCAAATGCCATGTGGCCGGAACCGGTAGTGCCGAATGTAAACAAAACCCAGGTGGCCGGAAACGGTTCAACAGTAACACGGGCCCCTCTGGGTGACACGTTCTGTAGGAACATGTCCAGGCATGTCTCCCCACAGCCCCTCAGCGGTTGGCTAAGGAATAACACGGGGGCCGTCTGGGTGACACGTCTGCAGGAACATGCCCAGGCATGTCTCCCCACAGCCCCTTAGCGGTTGGCTAAGGAATAGCTCGTGACCTGCCCCCTGGCCAATAGGAAGAGGTTTCAGAGCCCCCAACACTAGGACAGGGCGTGCTGTGCTTTTCAGACAGCCGGGGCAAGCCGTCGGTCACAGTTGCTGATTTTTGGAAGAACATGGAATCCCCCAGCACCCCGATGAGGCCTACGGAATTTTCTACCCCGATGGCGCCAGGCAGGCCTAAACCCAGAAAGCGGTATATCAGTACCAGCTCTGACGATGAACAGTTCCCACCAACAAAGACCCCAGAGGAGGAAGAGAAAGATATCGCGGATATATGGCAAAGCTTATTGGATTCAATTTCCTTAGAAAACTCTATAATGCAGGTAAAACAGCTTTTTACACCTTTTTCTGGGGGCTATTTGTGTGGGAAACCGCTTGTAAGGTTTAAAGAAGATTACAAGTCTTCTTAACTTTCCAGGAGCCAGCTGCAGATACTGGAGCAGCTCAAGAATCTGAAAAGTCTGGCAGCACTAATGCACAACCGTCACCTACAGAACTCTGGAACGTGGCTTCTGCAGGCAACATTCACATTCAGGTGTGTGTGTGTGTGTGTGTGTGGGAGTCTGTGTGTCTGTGTGTCTGTGTCCTGTATAAAAAGTTTTCCCAAAAAATAATGTTAATAATTTTAAAATATCTTTTAGGCTCCTGAAGCGTTGGCAACCAACCAGCCTGCTCATCTCACACTGAAAAATCTTCTTGGACTACAAATTGATGAAGCACAGTATATTTTACCAAGACAGCGACGCGGAGCTATGCGTGGCATTGTCAGAGCCACCATTTATGGCATTTTGAAACACTGCCTAAATCAGTATCTGTATGAGAGCTGTATTGGTTGTACTATTCAAGCACCCGGGCAGAGCTCTCATGAATGTACAACATGGACAGAAATGGACATTTCCCAGAAATTACGCATTCTTTGTGCAAAACTGTGGTTTCAGCCTGTGTTGCATATTGTTATCCTCATTGCTTATTCTCTAAAATGTCTTGCTTTGACCTCAGAGAACGTGGACCAGGTCTTAATTCTGACTACAGAGATTAGTAGATCTGTAAATCCACGTACTCAGCTTGAAAAAATTATGAAGCCATCTGACCATACCTATCTTCAACATGTAGAACGGGTAATCAAAAATCGGCACTATAAGTCATTTCTTACCACTGTAAATGCAGTTTTTAGAAATTCTATATAAATTCCTTCATTGTTAAAGTGTTTTGCATCATTGGGAATCAAAAAATAAAGAAAAGCAGAGCTGTTTGCAAGCAAAGGGATGATTATATTTTTTTCCACCACACATAATCCTATTACCATTGGGTGGGGTGGGGCGGCAGGGTCTATGACCCGGGGCATTTTTCCAAGACATAATACCACCAGGGCTGGGCGAGGTGTCAGGAGTTAAACAATGAAGGGTTTGGTTATGGTAGCACCTGGGACATTTTTCCAGGCCCCTAGGACACAATCCTATCACTGTTGTGTGGGATGCCAGGATCTGACAATTAAGGGGTGGCAATGGAGCTATTTTCATTACAAAGGCTTACACCTTGAGGGCCCTGAAGATGGTGAATATTTTAAATCAGCCAATGAGGGACTAGAAAGCCTAGGCAGAGGGGCTGCATCCTGAGCTGAAGCTGTATAAAGACACAGAGCACAAGGGGCTAGTCGCCGTTGGTTTCTGGAGGAATCAGAAGTTATCCTGCATGAAAAATGGTGAGTGGTTTTGTCTATTGCTTCAACTGACTTTTTAAAAAGAAATTGTTTCTGCTTATTTATCACAGTTAAATATCCTAAATACAAGCTTGTTTTAATTTTGATTGGTTTGACAGTGTTTTGATTGGGGGTAGAAACTCGTTCTTTTACATGATAAAAAGAATTGGTCCAAGCAGATGACTGGGATGATTGATGACTGGGGTGTATTCAAGAGAATGTAGATACTTTTACTTAAATATAAGGTGTTTTACATTTATCACTATGAATCTTTTAAAATTGGGGCTACAAGCTGGGTTATAAATTGGTGCTATAAGCATGCTGCCACTTTAATTAAAACCCAAGTTCCTCACTTTTTTGTTTTAAGGTAATTCACAACCCCAGTGGTTTTACCATGCAGCGGCCTTTTTGGTACAGTTCAACACATTTTCGTTACATTGAATAAAGTAGTAATTAAACAAACCCAAAATATGTATTTTAATACACAGACACAGCAGTAAAAAATAGCCATTTCAGAGTGCAACATGTAACAAAAACAGCCAGGCATTTTGCACTCATCCGATAGGGTGGTTTCTTGATCTTAAGCGTGCTTAAAAAACCATTTTCCTGTGATAAAGAGAATAAAACAGTTTTGGTTAAGAAGTACAGCATTAGCACAGTTTGTCTTTCACACAATTTCACAAAGGAGACATACCCAGCCTCCATTTTCATTGATCCACTGTGCCTTGGTGTTGAGTATATATTCTGTCATGAATTTAGCCATCTTCCTGGTGTTTTCATGAGTCATAGGAATTCCGCAAGTTTGTAGTTTCTTTACGAGAATGCCCCCAAACAGAAAAATGGTTAAAATACGTCCCCAATTTATTTCTCCATCAGCAAATTCCCCTTCCATCACAAGATTGAAAATTCTACAGGCATCATCCACAGAATTAAGTTCAAGAGTGTCCGTAAGTGACCATAGCTCCTTGTCAGCAAAATCGTGATTTGTTGAGGTAAGTTTCTGTAAAATCAGGGGTGTTCTGTGTTGAGATGTTTGTCCAGAAGTACAGTTCAAATAATTTTCAAAGCATTTGTAAATATAATCAAACGATAGAGGAGCCATTGCCCTTGGCGGTATAGTGAAAAATGATCAAGGAATTGCCCACTCTTTGTATTGTATCTGGTCTCATGCGGGCAGGTCTCAACATGCCCCAAGGGGACTGGCCACAGTTGCATACTCAAAATACTTGTGTTTTACAGATCGTGAAATGTCTTCCCCAAAGAAAAATGTTCTACCGGTGAGCCAGAGAACCATACCGGGGGCTTCACACACTAAAAACCAAGGTAAAGACAAACATGATTATTTTTGGGTTATTTTGTTAGACAGACTGTCATGAATATTTTTGTAAATGCTTAATGTTTATTTTTTTAAAACAACCAGGCCCCGCACCTCAAGATTCAAAAAGTGAGCCATCGCCAAAGGCACATGATGACCCCCAAACTTCAAAAAATAAACCACCATCACCACGGATGCCACCAAAGCCACAAGAGGACCCCCAAGCTTCAAAGAGTGACAGACCCGGAGGACACGGTAAAGCAAAAAGAAAACTCAAACACCTCACAGCGAACACTTTAGAAACATCACCACTTAAAAAACAGAAGCTGGTCCTTGCTGTCCCTTCTTCTACTTCTTATAATGACTCGCTTGCAAAGCTCATGCAAGATGTTATGGCATCTTTGAGTGCCGGCTTACTGAGACCCCATGCCTTAAAAAAATATGTGAAAGCTGCCCAGGCTAAAATTTCTGTCATACAAAAAGGTTTGGACAGGCAGCAAGGAGCAGGACGGCTGAAGAAACGTAGCCGCACACACAAAGAGCTAGCATTAAAATACATGTCAAAGCGTATTAGGAATGCTAAACGTATGAAAGTAGGGGTGAAAAGAAGCCCCTCGCTGTTAAAACTTTTAAGACAAATCAGAGACACTAGGGCTCCAAAGGCCTCTCCGACCACTGCCTGCAATGTGGACCCCCCCACAACCCACCCAGATGACTGATTTAGAGGCTGAGGGGTCAGCCATTCTGAGTGCGGATGAATCCCCTACAGACCCCGGACTAGGCACCCCAGAAACCCAGGAGGAACACCCTCTAACTCCCAATGAATTGCCAAGAGTTTATCTGGAGAGGCTGAATAGTTGGGAGTGGCATTCACCACGCCAACCCGTTTCTCGATACGGAGAAACCTTCAGGTTTGCCAACCTGGAGCAATTAAACCATCCACTGCTGGTGCAAGAGGCAATCCAAGAGGCTGTACAGGGCCTGCTTGATGATCTTTACGTGAGGTTACATGATGAGGATTTTGTTCAATTACGTCTAGATGGCGGAGGACTAAATGACGCTCTCTTCACTGTGAGGAGGGTCAGGGGGGGCCTGCATGCTTCAGATCTGATGGACAACCTCGCAAACCTTATGCAGAGCAATGCAGAGATTCACCTTCATGGGACATTGCGCTTAAATGTATGGGTTATCCGTAACAGTGGAGGACGGGGCCGTAGAGTTATAAGTACTCTGCTTCACAGCCAGTTAGTGCAAAAGAAAAGGCGTTTTTTAGCGGATCTAAACAGTACTGGTAGCAATCTGTGTTTTGGTGGGAGTCTCTTGGCAGTTATGGCCCCACAAAGACCCACCTTTGGGGAGTTAATAGATGGGGCGAGGCAGCTGTATAGAGAGCTTGGGTTTCCCGAAGATGACAAGATAATGCTGAGTGATGTGACTGCCTTTGAAAGGCATTTCAAAGTAAATATCGCCGTGGTCCTGCACGGGACTAAGGGCTGGGAGATATTCAGGACTGGAGACCCTGTACACACCCAAACTTTTCACCTACTGCTGCACGATGAGCATTACTATGGGATTCTAAACGCCAAAGCATTCTTTGGTAGTAAAAATTATTGTAGCGTCTGCGGCAACGTATACAGCCATAGTCACAAATGCAAATATTTATGCCGTTTATGTTTAGAGACCCTTTGCGAGCCAGTGCAAGAGGTGCGGTGTCCTTCTTGCAAGTTATTCTGTAGATCCAGAGAATGCTTAGAGAGACACAGTGCTTTGGCTGCTCTAAAGAAGGTGGACTGTAAATCTAAAATCATGTGCGAGACTTGCGCATCCTATGTCCCCAAAAAATACAAATGCAAGGTGAAGTGCTGCAAGCAGTGAGAAAAGCCTGTTGGGGATATAAACAGTCACCGGTGCTTCATGCCGACTGTCAAGCGATCAGAAATTTCTGATAAATACATTTTTTACGACTTTGAAAGCACTCAGGAAACGGGGATCCACTCGCCCAACTACATTTTCGCAATGGGTCTCAATGAAGCAGATGCATGGGAGTTCAAAGGGGAAGGTTGCACCTCTGACTTTGTCAAAAGGTTTATTGACAAAAAGTACAGGGGTTGGACTTTTATGGCCCACAACGCAAGGGGTTATGACAGTTATTTCATAGTTAGACAGCTCATTGCAGAAAAGATGGATGTGGATCTTATCACCCAGGGAGGCAAGCTAATGTGTGTGACGGTGAAGAAGCTTGGAATACGATTTATAGACAGCCTGAACTTCTTGCCCATGAAACTGTCCAAATTGCCACAAGCCATGGGTTTTGAGGGGTGCAAAGGGTATTTCCCACATTTTTTCAACACCGCTGAAAACTGGGATTATGTGGGTCCTATGCCCAGCATTGATCAGTACGGGGCTGACAGCATGATGCCTGGTGAGAGAGCCGAGTTTCTCTCGTGGTATAGGGACAATCAAAACAACATTTTTAACCTGCAAAAAGAGCTCACGTACTACTGCAAGCAAGATGTTAAAATTCTGAGAAAGGCCTGCATCCTGTACCGAGAAGAAATCATACGCATGACATCTGGGGATGGATCATCTGCAACAGGTATTGACCCTTTCCAATGCCTCACTCTAGCCAGTGTCTGCATGGTCATGTTTAGACACATGTTTTTAAAAGAAAACAGCATCGCACTTATCCCACATGACAACTACCATAGACAGATAAAGAGACATTCTACACCTTCAATACAGTGGTTGATGTATCTAGAACACAAGGAAGGTATTGAGATTCAACACGCGCTGAAAGGTGGGGAGCGAAAAGTAGGCCCTTATTTCCTTGATGGATATGCAGAAATTGATGGTTGTAGAACAGCCTTCGTGTTTAACAGCTGCTTTTTTCACGGTTGCTCAATTTGCTACAATGAGGCCGGGCGAAATCCGATGACGGACACAAGTTATCGGGATCTGAATTACCGTACACAAAACAAAGCTGACTATCTCAGAAGGCAGGGGTTCAATGTCAGAACCCTTTGGGAGCATGAGTGGAAGGAGATGGTGGAATCTGATGGGGAACTCGGAGAGTTCCTAAGTGAGAAGGGCCTGCCTCAGCCTCTACAGCCTAGAGATTCTCTGTTTGGGGGAAGAACAAATGCCATCTGCCTCTATTATAAGCCAAAGGCTGATGAGCAAATTCACTATTATGACTTTACCAGTCTGTACCCGTTTGTGAACAAAACAAAAGTATACCCCATTGGACACCCCAAAATAATTTATAGGGACTTTGGACCACTCTCTAGCTATTTCGGCCTTGCGAAAGTTAAAATGCTCCCTCCACACGGCCTTCTTTTCCCTGTGTTGCCTGTCAGGGTGGGTGGAAAACTCATGTTCCCATTATGTCGTACATGTACCGAGACTAAACAACAGACACATTGTGCCCACAGAGATGATGAAAGGGCTATTGAAGGAACGTGGTGTACTGTTGAATTGCTGAAAGCATTGGAGAAGGGCTACAAAGTGCTGACCATTTATGAAATTTGGGATTTTGAAGAAAAATCTGATCAATTGTTTTCAGATTATATCAAACTGCACCTGCGCCAGAAGCAAGAGGCATCTGGGTACCCCTCTTGGTGTACAGATGAGGAGAAAAAGACAAAATATGTTAATGATTTCTTTGAGAAAGAGGGTGTGAAATTACGGCCACAGGAGATTGCTGTGAACCCCGCAAAGCGTCAAATTGCAAAGCTGTTCCTCAATTCTTTGTGGGGTAAATTTGGCCAACGCCCAAACTTAATGAATACCTCTATTGTGAGGGAGCCAGCTGAGCTTTTGGCTTATGCCTTTTCTCCACGCTATGAGGTTTCAAACTTTGAAATTATAGATGACGATACAGTGAGTGTATCCTGGAGACATGCAAAAGGTCTCCACACACAACCGGGTAAGACTAATGTCGTGATAGCCTCTTTTACAACTGCTTATGCTCGTTTAGAATTGTACAACTTGTTAGATGTGCTGCAAGATAGATGCTTATACCATGACACAGATTCTGTGATATTTGTGAGTCGGAAAGGGGAACCAAATCCACCTCTGGGCGACTTCTTAGGGGACCTGACCAGTGAGATCCCACCAGAACAGTTCATCACTGAGTTTGTGTCAGGTGGTCCTAAGACATATGCTTATCATTTATCCTCTGGCAAGTTTTGTGTCAAGGTCAAAGGCATTACTCTGAACTTCTCCAACTCAGAAAAGATCAACTTTGACACTTTGAAGGAGCTTGTCTTAGATTATCGCACAGAATCAAATCTGAAAGAAATTGTAGTCCAGCAAGGGGCCATTGTGCGGAATAAAAAGCAGTGGCTTATCGAGTCAGGTATCCTTAAAAAAACACGCAGAGTGGTGTATGATAAGAGGGTCATCACAGAGGGATTTAACACTCTTCCTTACGGCTTTTGATGGATCACAGGTGGCAACATCCATTCTCGGCCATTCTGGCAGGGCCGAGCAACTGTGGTAAAAGCTATTTTATTAAAAATTTGCTGGACAATGCTCATACCCTGCTCTCAATGACGCCTGAAAATATAGTGTGGTGTTATAGCTGTTGGCAACCATTGTACAAAGAACTGCTATGTAGATATCCTTTTATTAAATTTATGGAGGGAATGCCTGAAAAGCTTGATGATGATGAACTTTTGCCTGTCAATAAAACAAATCTTTTAATTATGGATGATCTTATGGACTCTGCCTCTAATAGCCAAGAAATTCAAAAAGCATTTACACAGTATGTACACCACCGGAACTTGAGTATCATTTTCATTACGCAGAATATTTTTTGCAAAGGAAAAAGCAACCGCACCATTAGTCTAAATGCAAAATACATGGTATTATTCAAAAGCCCCAGGGACAAATTGCAGATAGCGACTCTGGCTCGTCAGATGTTCCCAGGAAATGTCCGCTATTTCATGGAAGCCTTCCACGATGCCACATTTAAACCCTACGGCTATCTGTTGGTGGATTTAAACACAACCACCCCTGAATCTTACAGGTTGAGAACAGGGATTTTTCCACCAGACTGGCCTGTGGTATACTATGAAAAAAGCCACACCTGGTTACAAAAGGAGCAGACAGTAGTGGTTTGCATTCTATTGCCGCTGTCTCCTTGGCCTGGAAACATGTCCAAGCGTGTAAAGAGAAATCTGGCCCTCATAAAACTTTTTATTAAGGCCACACCACGCCAGAGGAAAGCCATTGTAAGCACAGCATCGGATGATTTTATAGCAGCCCTCTCTGAAATTGCACTCAATACTTTAAAAGGCAACATACCGCTGTCTCCCCACCAGGTACGTGTCTTAAAAAAAAGAAGTCGCTTTATCAAAAGCCTGGGCAACAAAAGAATCTCTTTAAAAAGGAAGAGGCATTTGGTTAAGCAGTCTGGGGGGGTTCATTGCACCATTGTTAAGTTTTGCCATCCCTCTGCTAACCGGCCTTTTAAGTAGCCAGTAATGGAGTATGCCGAAAAGATGTATTTGGTCCCTAGCCATCAGCTGGAACAATTAAAAGGGATTTCCCCTAAGGAGGAAAACATCAGAACTGCTACAATCTACTCCTTAGATACTGAGATGAAGGGGATTCTTCAAAGATCTGACTTGACAGAATATGAGAAGGCTAAACGCTACGATGCTCTGCTTCAAAAATACCTAACACACCTAAGACAGAAGGAGACAGAGAAAGAAAACCTAAGCCTGTTTCTGACGCAACCACAGCAGACCTCTGAGGAAACAACAACAGCAGTAAATACTGACAGGGTGTTTCAAGAAGTACTGGACAGCCTCCCTGCTAGATCTAAGAACAATGCCAGGCTGCTGTTAAACAAAATGAAGCAGAACAATAGTATTACATCCTGGAATGACAAAGGGTCCTTCGTGTACAAAGGGGATGCTGTAACTGGTTCCAATATGCTGGATTTGGTCAGGGGGATTACCCAACAACATGAAATGCCCTCCAAGCGTCTCCCTAAAGGTTGGGATGTTTTTCTGAGATCCCTGGCTGAGTTAAATGTTCCAACTTCTGTAGTCGGCAATCCTGCCAATAGAGACGTTTTAGAACAACTAAAAAGCCCCCCAAGTGTGACACCCGTTGATTTTTTCAAGGCTTCTAAAAAGCAAAGACAATCTAGCCCGTATCCTTGGCTCAAATTATAATACCGTAATGTTTTTCAAGATGTAAAAATAAATGTTTAAATGTGTTTAAACCTAATTACTGTCTGCGGTTGTCTGTTTTATGTCTAAGAATAATCACACAGATAAAAAATCTTTTAAACCCCAATTTTATTAGAAAACATGGCTATGAAAAGCAACACATGACAAACACCCTTGGGCTGTCTGAAACAAGTTTGAACCAGGGCGGCGTACATTTCTCTTGTTTTTTATAAATTGTAAGACCATTTGGTCATTTCCTTGTAAATCGTAAGAATACAGTTCTTGGATCTGTTGAAATGTTAGACCCTTACATCGCTGCTGTAAGAAGAACACACAGTGGTGACCACAAACCACAGAGTCTGGAGCCTGTATTTGCCGGGGCTGAAATGCCGTCTTGCTAGCATTTTTTGTTAAAAATTTCATGATGGCTTCAGGAAACAGAGGATGGTCTGGAGGGTATCCGTAGGAATCAAAAAATTCCCCATTCTTGTCTTCTGTCAAGTAGATGGCCAACCAGTGCTCTCCGGGGAGGGTGTGGGGGTGGGTATTGACTATCAAACCCACGGGTCTTTGTAGCAATCTCGCTCTGGGGAGCATGTCGCAGGGGAACACTCCAAAGAAAGTCCTTCGTGTATAGGGGTTTGAAGATAGGATCTGGGTTAACTGCACGCTGTCCATTTTACATATAGTCAAACAGGACATTTCTCCGGTGATTTATCTCTATCACATTGTCAAAAACACCATACACGACCATGTTGACTGTGGTTGGCAGGGCTACAGCAAAACGAAATTCTGCTCTCAGGTTCCCATTTCTAACCAAAGAATAGTGATCCCCACATTCTTGGTCTGGAGTCAGGTCAAATGCAAAAAGAGTGTAGCCATTTGCAAACTCCTCACGGTTAATTACAAGACCTCTGTCTTTCATATGCTTGCCAGTTGTCTGAACCAAATTCATGTACTCTCTCACACAGTTCCCAGCTTCAAAATCAGGTTGGAGTGGTTTCATAGGGATCGAAAACCCATCCAGATAAAGTGATACGTAATTAATATGGTAATTTTTAAAATTAAACGGGTTTTTATTGAATGTGCCACTGAATGCGTCATTATCCACCAGGCCTATCACAACCTGTTTAGGCATCTGGCCCAAAAACAGGTTCTCTTGGTTGCTGACACGGCTTCCTCTGGGGATACTAAACACTTTCATACTCACACGATCCACTGGATATTTGGCATTGGCTGTCAGCAGCGCCTCTGCATGGCCTAACCGGACACCCGGGGCCACTCTCACCTTCTTTACAAAGAGGGTGGCTGACAGAAGTTGTAGTTTGTAACGCCTATCTGCTGCAGCTGACATTAAGCAGAAAGCATCTTTGTTACGGGTCAGTTTAATTTTCAAATCCACGCCATTTAACAACAGCTTTTCTTGAAAAAACAGATCAGAATGGAGCTGCCCCATCAGATCTATTTTCCGGCTTTCAGCTGTAAGGTTCGCTCTTTTAATGAATCCTTTATTATTCCCATCCAGAGCCACTGATTCGTGTGCCCCAGCCGTGTCTTTGTAAAAGAGCCCAGCAGAGAATTGTGTGGCTAACGTATCTTCACTGTAGTTTAGTACGGATTCAATGAAAGCACGATAAGGATAACAATTATTACTCTGAGTTATTAAGCGGTCTCCCAGTGTCACGTCCAGCTGGCTAAAAATGGAGGCTATGGGGTAATTTACCACGCTTACTTCAGTATCTCTGGCGAGATCTGTCCCATTTTCGTTGACAATTTTACAGCACAGGTACAGCAGTGTGTTGTTTAAATCCATATAATCTTCACCATTTCCCGCAATGAAGAAGTCTACAGGAGAAGTTTCTGTCAGGGCTGCCAAGGGGGGTACTTCAATAAACAAGCTTCTCTCAATACTTGTCTGTGTAGGACCAATTTGGAATAAATCTAATTCGGATTTAGTGCATTCTTCAGAGCTGCAGTGGATAAAAGCCATGGTGGATTAAAATATGTCTCCCCGACCTATCGATGAGCGCCTCTTCTTTCTAACGCTCTTCCTTTTCTGAGGTTTTTTCCCCCTCACAGCTTTCCTTTTAAGGGGCCGGGGCGGGCCGATTAGCTGTGCTTGAGACGCTTTTCTTTTCAACCCCTTTCTTCTTCTTTTTATATAGATTAGTCCTGAACCATCTTGGCGTTGTGTAGGGGAGGCATTATTGAAAACCGCTTGAGACACATGGCTGACCACATCTTTAGCAATATTCCGAGTAGCTGTTTTAATTAGGGATGTGCACTGACCCCCCGGATCGGATCGGATAGCGGATCGGAATCGGACCTGGGGGGTCGGATCGGATCGGATCGGATCGTGTGTCGGATCGGATCGGATCCGATTCCGATCCGCGGATCGGATTTTCCGATCCGGATCGGACGCCATTTTGAATGCTTTTTCCTATAGCAAATTATTGTTTTACAAAAACGCCTATAACTTTTTCATTTTTAACGACAGAAGGATGAAACTTGGGCACATTGTACACTGGTTAGGGATAGGTATCTGTGAGAAATTTCAGAAAGATTGGTGCATGCAGTTTGTGGCAATTAATTTTTTAATAAATAACATGGAATGCCTATACCTCGGTCATTTTTAAAGTTACACACATGAAACTTTGCCACATTGTAGGTGGAACCTTGGGACCCACGTGTGTGAAGTCCCAGAACCGTGGGTGCTTGCCTGGTGTGGCAATGAATTTTTGAAAAATGGGTAGTAGTGGGGTAAATGCAGTTATGCCTCCCATGTTTTTATTTTTAAAGATACAAACAGGACACTTCGGCACATTACAGGGAACACTTCCCTTGATATGTGTGTAAAATTTCAGACAGCTAGCTCCAGGCATGTGTTGGCAATGAATTGTTGAAAATTGGGTAGCAGTGGGGTAAAATACAGTTTTGCCTCCCATTTTTTTATTTTCAAAGATACAAACGGGAAACTTTGGCACATTGCAGGGAACACTTCACTTCAAATGTGTGTGAAATTTCCGGAAGCTAGGTGCAACATTTTAGTGGGAAACGAACGTTTATTCATGGCATTTCACATGGGATTTATGGGTTGGTTTTAAGAGCTACAAACCTCTAACTCGCTCACATGGCACAGGACCTATGCCCGCTCAAACGCTGGAAATTTAACAAACTTTGGTGCAATGCTTTAGTGGGAAAACAAAGGTTTATGCATGGCATTTCACATGGGATTTATGGGTTGGTTTTAAGAGCTACAAACCTCTAACTCGCTCACATGGCACAGGACCTATGCCCGCTCAAACGCTGGAAATTTAACAAACTTTGGTGCAATGCTTTAGTGGGAAAACAAAGGTTTATGCATGGCATTTCACATGGGATTTATGGGTTGGTTTTAAGAGCTACAAACCTCTAACTCGCTCACATGGCACAGGACCTATGCCCGCTCAAACGCTGGAAATTTAACAAACTTTGGTGCAATGCTTTAGTGGGAAAACAAAGGTTAAACTTTATTATTTTAAACCTTCAGGAAGGGGACATTGCCTGCCTGGTGTGGATTGGTAATGAGGGAAGAAAGTTTCACTTATTCATTTGTAAAATGTAAAGTGATTGTAAATTGCTTTAGGGACCCATACATTTACATGACAAGACAGGTGTTGGTTGCAGGAATGCTACCAAATGCACTAGTAGCTAATCCCAGGTAATAGCTATTCAGATCCTAGCTAATAGCTATTATTCAGATCCTAGCCTGGGAAGGGATCTTGCAGGATAAGTGATTGTTCTTTTCTTGTGTACTATGTAATTCTAAACCAGAAGGCTGCTTTGATGTAGAGCCAATCCACATGGTCTCTTGCAGCACCTAGTATTATTTATTTCTCCTTCCACAGCAGAATCTGGAAGGCGGGCAGGCAGGCTGGCATTTAATGGGCAAAGTCCAACAGCGGCATTGGGGACTGGGTGACATTCTCCTTGAGGGCGAATGCCAAGTCCCATGGCTTGTGCGAGGAGGGCGGCTTGCTCTCTTTGCAGGAAGGATCTGGAAGGCGGCAGGCGGCATCAGCAGCGGGCGGGCAGGCTGGCATTTAATGGGCAAAGTCCAACAGCGGCATTGGGGACTGGGTGACATTCTCCTTGAGGGCGAATGCCAAGTCCCATGGCTTGTGCGAGGAGGGCGGCTTGCTCTCTTTGCAGGAAGGATCTGGAAGGCGGCAGGCGGCATCAGCAGCGGGCGGGCAGGCTGGCATTTAATGGGCAAAGTCCAACAGCGGCTTTGGGGACTGGGTGACATTCTCCTTGAGGGCGAATGCCAAGTCCCATGGCTTGTGCGAGGAGGGCGGCTTGCTCTCTTTGCAGGAAGGATCTGGAAGGCGGCAGGCGGCATCAGCAGCGGGCGGGCAGGCTGGCATTTAATGGGCAAAGTCCAACAGCGGCTTTGGGGACTGGGTGACATTCTCCTTGAGGGCGAATGCCAAGTCCCATGGCTTGTGCGAGGAGGGCGGCTTGCTCTCTTTGCAGGAAGGATCTGGAAGGCGGCAGGCGGCATCAGCAGCGGGCGGGCAGGCTGGCATTTAATGGGCAAAGTCTCTCCTTTCCCGGGCACTGTGGCAGTGAGAGTGCCATAGGCTGCAAAAGAAGAAGGGGGGGGAAAAAGAATGAATATTAGTTGACCACTTCAACACAACCAGCTCCCTTCCACCCAGGATTGCCCTTCCTGAGTGCCCACGCCAAAGCAGGCACACGGGGCTGCCTGCTCACTCGGAAGTTAGCAGGCAGACAGCCAACCTTCAGTTAGGTGGAAGGTGCCCCCCCCCATTCACAGAACACTTACCGTAGTCCTCCTGAGGGCGTTGTTGATAAGATGCCACTTCCAGGCGGGCAGTGACGGGCAGGTGGGCAGTCTGCATTACCGTCTCTCCTGGGCACTGTGGCAAAGAGTTCCATAGGCTGCAAAAGAAGAAGGGGGGGGGAAGAATATGAGGAAAATGATACTTTTCCACCACTGGCTCCCTCCCACCCAAGACTGGCATGTGCCCGTCCTGAGTGCCCACGCCCCAGCAGGCACACGGGGCTGCCTGCTTGCTTACTCGTGGGTAAGCTCTCTGACAGGCTCTTACCAGAGTCGTGCGGGCGACGTGAATCGATGGGCCACCTCCATGCGGCCGTGGCTGGGGCAGATGGGCAGTCTGGATTCACGGGTACGCTTTGCGCAGTGGCGAAGAGTTCCATAGGCTGCAAAAGAAGGAGGGGGGGGGAAAAGAATTAACATGAGATAAATCATACTTTTCCACCATTGGCTCCCTCTCACCCAGGACTGGCATCTGCCCGGTCCTGAGTGCCCACGCCCCAGTAGGCACACGGGGCTGCCTGCTCACTCGGAAGTTAGCAGGCAGACAGCCAACCTTCAGTTAGGTGGAAGGTGCCCCCCCCCATTCACAGAACACTTACCATAGTCCTGAGGGCGTTGAGGACTCGGTGAGATTCTCCTGGAGGACCCCTAGTCCCATGGCTTGTGCAAGAAAGGCGGCTGGCCCGCCTCGCAGGAACGATCTGGAAGGCGGCAGGCGGCATCAGCAGCGGGCGGGCAGGCTGGCATGTAATGGGCAAAGTCTCTCCTTTCCCGGGCACTGTGGCAGTGAGAGTGCCATAGGCTGCAAAAGAAGAGGAGGGGGATAATGAATATTACATAAATACTTTTATACTGCAAAAGAAGAAAGGAAAATAAATAAAGATTTGTATTAATTAATACATGCAAGTCCTAGTAACTAGTCTCCCACCGGCACACTTCTCTGGTTTGTGATGCAATCCTCTTTCTCCTGCACCCCTCCCTTTCTAAATCACTCTTCTGAGCCCATTGTTAGAGGGATTGGCTATCCTTTTGTGTCTGGCAGGACACAGCTTACCGGATCATTAGAGAATCACCATTTCTTTTGTCCTTGGGTTATTCATTCACTCCTAATAGCACCCTACGTTAGGCTGACCAGATCAAATCCAGGTCAGGGTTCCTAACTTCAGCAGTTGTAGAGAAAAGGGAATTTCTGCCAGTGTCATTTGTATGGAATTAGTTCCTGCTGAGATTCCCTCTTCATCACAACAGTTAAAGGTGCAGGGGCCCTGCCTTCTTTTCTATATGGCCACTCTGCCTGCACTCTTACCTGAGTCGTAGGGGCGACGTGAATCGAGGGGCCACCTCCATGCGGCCGTGGCTGGGGCAGATGGGCAGTCTGGATTCACGGGTGCGCTTTGCGCAGTGGCGAAGAGTTCCATAGGCTGCAAAAGAAGGAGGGGGGGGGGAAAAGAATTAACATGAGATAAATCATACTTTTCCACCATTGGCTCCCTCTCACCCAGGACTGGCATCTGCCCGGTCCTGAGTGCCCACGCCCCAGTAGGCACACGGGGCTGCCTGCTTGCTTACTCGGAAGTAAGATCTCACACTGCCCCACTTCTGGACACTCTCAGGTGTCCCTGCGTTGACTGCACACACTTACCTTATTCGTGCGGCCGATGTGGATCGGAGGACTCCAGTGGCACATAGGCTCCTCCAGGCAAAGTCACATTGGCACAGGGTCCTCCAGGCAAAGTCACAGTTTGGCACAGCTCCCTCCAGGCAAAGTCACATTGGCACAGGGTCCTCCAGGCAAAGTCACAGTTTGGCACAGCTCCCTCCAGGCAAAGTCCCAGTGGCACAGGCTCCTCCAGGCAAAGTCACAGTTTGGCACAGCTCCCTCCAGGCAAAGTCACATTGGCACAGGGTCCTCCAGGCAAAGTCACAGTTTGGCACAGCTCCCTCCAGGCAAAGTCCCAGTGGCACAGGCTCCTCCAGGCAAAGTCACAGTTTGGCACAGCTCCCTCCAGGCAAAGTCACATTGGCACAGGGTCCTCCAGGCAAAGTCACAGTTTGGCACAGCTCCCTCCAGGCAAAGTCCCAGTTTGGCACAGCTCCCTCCAGGCAAAGTCCCAGTTTGGCACAGCTCCCTCCAGGCAAAGTCCCAGTGGCACAGGCTCCTCCAGGCAAAGTCACAGTTTGGCACAGCTCCCTCCAGGCAAAGTCACATTGGCACAGGGTCCTCCAGGCAAAGTCACAGTTTGGCACAGCTCCCTCCAGGCAAAGTCCCAGTTTGGCACAGCTCCCTCCAGGCAAAGTCCCAGTTTGGCACAGCTCCCTCCAGGCAAAGTCCCAGTGGCACAGGCTCCTCCAGGCAAAGTCACAGTTTGGCACAGCTCCCTCCAGGCAAAGTCACATTGGCACAGGGTCCTCCAGGCAAAGTCCCAGTTTGGCACAGGCTCCTCCAGGCAAAGTCACAGTTTGGCACAGCTCCCTCCAGGCAAAGTCACATTGGCACAGGGTCCTCCAGGCAAAGTCACAGTTTGGCACAGCTCCCTCCAGGCAAAGTCCCAGTGGCAGAGGCAAAGTCCCAGTGGCACAGGCTCCTCCAGGCAAAGTCACAGTTTGGCACAGCTCCCTCCAGGCAAAGTCACATTGGCACAGGGTCCTCCAGGCAAAGTCACAGTTTGGCACAGCTCCCTCCAGGCAAAGTCCCAGTTTGGCACAGCTCCCTCCAGGCAAAGTCCCAGTTTGGCACAGCTCCCTCCAGGCAAAGTCCCAGTGGCACAGGCTCCTCCAGGCAAAGTCACAGTTTGGCACAGCTCCCTCCAGGCAAAGTCACATTGGCACAGGGTCCTCCAGGCAAAGTCCCAGTTTGGCACAGGCTCCTCCAGGCAAAGTCACAGTTTGGCACAGCTCCCTCCAGGCAAAGTCACATTGGCACAGGGTCCTCCAGGCAAAGTCACAGTTTGGCACAGCTCCCTCCAGGCAAAGTCCCAGTGGCAGAGGCAAAGTCCCAGTGGCAGAGGCAAAGTCCCACTGGCAGAGGCAAAGTCACAGCTGCATGGGCACCTCCAGGCAGGCAGGCGGGCGGGCAGGCAGAGGCGGGCATGATGCCAGGCGCTTGCACATTGCACAAGTAAGCAATAGAACCGTGAGACCAGCCCACGCATTCCGGCTACTTCACAATGGCGGCAACCTAGCAGGCAGGCAGGCAGGCAGGCAGGCAGGCAGAGGCAGAGGCGGGCATGATGCCAGGCGCTTGCACATTGCACAAGTAAGCAATAGAACCGTGAGACCAGCCCACGCATTCCGGCTACTTCACAATGGCGGCAACCTAGCAGGCGGGCAGGCAGGCAGGCAGGCAGGCAGAGGCAGAGGCAGAGGCGGGCATGATGCCAGGCGCTTGCACATTGCACAAGTAAGCAATAGAACCGTGAGACCAGCCCACGCATTCCGGCTACTTCACAATGGCGGCAACCTAGCAGGCGGGCAGGCGGGCAGGCAGGCAGGCAGGCAGAGGCAGAGGCAGAGGCGGGCATGATGCCAGGCGCTTGCACATTGCACAAGTAAGCAATAGAACCGTGAGACCAGCCCACGCATTCCGGCTACTTCACAATGGCGGCAACCTAGCAGGCGGGCAGGCAGGCAGGCAGGCAGGCAGAGGCAGAGGCAGAGGCGGGCATGATGCCAGGCGCTTGCACATTGCACAAGTAAGCAATAGAACCGTGAGACCAGCCCACGCATTCCGGCTACTTCACAATGGCGGCAACCTAGCAGGCGGGCAGGCAGGCAGGCAGGCAGGCAGAGGCAGAGGCAGAGGCGGGCATGATGCCAGGCGCTTGCACATTGCACAAGTAAGCAATAGAACCGTGAGACCAGCCCACGCATTCCGGCTACTTCACAATGGCGGCAACCTAGCAGGCGGGCAGGCGGGCAGGCAGGCAGGCAGGCAGAGGCAGAGGCAGAGGCGGGCATGATGCCAGGCGCTTGCACATTGCACAAGTAAGCAATAGAACCGTGAGACCAGCCCACGCATTCCGGCTACTTCACAATGGCGGCAACCTAGCAGGCGGGCAGGCAGGCAGGCAGGCAGGCAGAGGCAGAGGCAGAGGCGGGCATGATGCCAGGCGCTTGCACATTGCACAAGTAAGCAATAGAACCGTGAGACCAGCCCACGCATTCCGGCTACTTCACAATGGCGGCAACCTAGCAGGCGGGCAGGCAGGCAGGCAGGCAGGCAGAGGCAGAGGCAGAGGCGGGCATGATGCCAGGCGCTTGCACATTGCACAAGTAAGCAATAGAACCGTGAGACCAGCCCACGCATTCCGGCTACTTCACAATGGCGGCAACCTAGCAGGCGGGCAGGCAGGCAGGCAGGCAGGCAGAGGCAGAGGCAGAGGCGGGCATGATGCCAGGCGCTTGCACATTGCACAAGTAAGCAATAGAACCGTGAGACCAGCCCACGCATTCCGGCTACTTCACAATGGCGGCAACCTAGCAGGCGGGCAGGCGGGCAGGCAGGCAGGCAGGCAGAGGCAGAGGCAGAGGCGGGCATGATGCCAGGCGCTTGCACATTGCACAAGTAAGCAATAGAACCGTGAGACCAGCCCACGCATTCCGGCTACTTCACAATGGCGGCAACCTAGCAGGCGGGCAGGCGGGCAGGCAGTTTTTTAAATCATATAGCCAAAATAAACACAACACACAGTGACAGCCCTGCAAGGCTGCCACATAAGTCCAAAAGACACAGTCAGAAACAGTGTGGGATGCTGCTTGTCATCCACTCAATGCAGGAGCCTGGAAGAGGAATCCTATCGCGTCCTTCGTTCATAGTCAGAGAGGTGCATGCGTTCCTTGGCGATAAAATTAAGCCTTCTTCTTATCCAAAGTTCTCATGAGCCTCTGACGTGGTCTTACAAGAAGAAACGCCCATGGAAGTGTGGGACCTTACAGAAGGCCTGGAGGGAGCCATCGGAGTCCAATTTCAGAGGCACACGTGCAAGCACATTGGTTCAAGTCAAACAACATAGAATGTGTGAGATGCTTGTGCATCCCCTCAATGTAAGAGGCTAGGAGAAGAAACTAGATCCCTTCGGGATCCATCGTTCAGAGTTGAGTTACTGAGCTGTAAACAACACAGCCAGTAAATTAAAGTAAAGAAAATTAATTAACCGAAAATAAGAATTAAAAAATCAAGGGCCTGCCGGTGCCTGCCCAAAGGTGTGGGATGGATGGGGGGTGCCTGCCAATTACTCCCCCGCGGGCATGAGGGTGGGGTATCCCAGCAGGGGCAGATTGACCTTGAGGAAGACCAGCTGCTCCACAATCTCAGCGTCCAAGCGAGAGCGGTGGGGTGTGACCACGTCGCCCGCCATGGAAAACACCCGCTCGCTTGGAACGCTGGACGGTGGGCAGCTGATTCTGTCCATGGCCACCCGCGCCAGATCAGGCCACATCTGGCGCCGAGATGACCAGTAGGCCAGGGGTTCGATGGAGCCGTCCTCCATCTGCTCCGCCAGGTAACGCTGCACTGCTGCTGCAGCGTCATCCTGGCGGCGGCTGGGTTGAGTGCCTCTATGCCCAACCGCAGCCTGCAAAGCCTTGTCCCAAAACCCCTGGCCTGTCCCCCTGCTGGGTGTGGTGGTGCCGCCGCTGCTGGTGGTGCTCAGCGGACTTAGCGCCTGGGCTTCGGTGGGCTCCTCCTCTGCCTGCCCAATCCTGGCATCCCGGGCCGCCCGAACGTCCGTCACCAGCATTTCCACCCAACCTGCCCGGGAAGTCTGCCCACATAACCCATCCTTGATGCGCGGGTCGCACATGGTGGCCAACATGTACTGCCTCTCGTTGTAGAGAGGCTGGACCCGGCGGGATAGGCTTTCCCTCAGCCTCGTCACCACTTCCCGCACCTCTGGCAGGAAGCGCCTGCCGGTGACGGCATCCCCGGCCTCCAGAAACTCGCCCATCTGATTCTGGAGATGCCTGGCCACGGGGAGCACCTGGCTGAGAAGGGCAGTGCTGCTGCTCAGGGTCTCGGTGGCCTCAAGGAACGGCTTGAGGACCACCAGAAGCTGGGACATGGCCTCCCACTGCTGCCTGGACAGTGGGGCCTGGATGCCAATGTCCCCGACCCTGAACATCTCGTGGACAACACGCTGTTGCTCCACCATACGCTCGAGCATGTGGTAGGTGGAGTTCCAACGTGTTGCCACGTCCTGCACTAGCCGGTGCTGCGGAAGTCCCAGCTCCTGCTGCTTCTCCCGCAGCAACCGACTGCCCTTCACGCTGTGGTGGAAATGCCCAGCCACCTTCCTGCAGCTCTCTAGGAGATTACGGATTTGGGGAGGGAGAGGGGCCTTGCTGCCTCCAAGGCCATCCCTGACGACCAGGTTGAAGACGTGCGCGATGCAGCGGATGCCCTCAAATCCGCCATCGCGCACCGCCTTCAGCATATTGGCTCCCCCGTCCGTGACCATGTAACCGCGGGTGTGCTGGTGCCCGCCCAGCCACCCTGCCACCATGCGGTTCATGGCCTCCGTAATCTCCTCCGCCGTGTGGGACTGGTCCATGACTGCGGTATGAAGGAGGGCCCAGCGGCAGCCCTCCTTCCCAGTCCCAGAAGTCCTGGGTGCTTCCTGCCCTGAGGCTCCCCACCAGTGAGCCGTCAGGGACAGGTAAGCGTGCACTCCTCCTTCGCTGGACCAGATGTCCGAAGTGAAGTGCACCTTCTGTGCCTCTGCCTGGCACAGACGACCCAGAACTAACTCCCTGCATGCCTGGTACAGGGAGGGCACCACACGCCTGCTCAGGGTGGTGCGACACGGCGGCTTGTAGTATGGAACCACAAGAGCCATCAGCCTCTTGAAGCCTGCGTTCTCGACGAGGCTGAATGGCTGGTCATCCAACGCCACCATCTCACCGATGCAATTGGTGATCTGGTTGGGCGCTGGAAAACGCCACCTTGTGGCTCCATACTTCCCCCACCCCATCTCTTCCATGGTGGCCTGGCGAAGCCTCTTGGGGATGGGAGGTCGAGAGCTGGCAGAAGTTGCAGGAGCCTTCTGCTTGCCCTTGCCGCTAGCACCAGTCTGCTGCGAGGTGCCCGCCTCGGTCCCAAGCAAAACAGACTGGTGGTGCCTCTGCATGTGGCGGGTGAGGTTCGTGGTGGTGAAGTGGCCTGGCATTTTTCCCCTGCTCACTGACATCTTGCAGTGGCGACAGACAGCAAAGCGGGAATCCACTGCCACCTCAAAGTGGTCCCACACCTTGCTTGCCTGTCGCTTCTGGGGTGACACAGACGGCCTGCCGGCGCCTTCGCTCTGTGGTGTCACCTCAGGAGCAAGGGAATGAGTGGAAGAGAGGACGGATTGTGGAGAGTAAGTCTCTGGTGCTGCCTGCTCTTCCTCTTGCCCCACATCAGAGTCCTCCTTCTCACTCTGAACCTCGCTGACTTCCACAAGATCTGGGAAAAGATCAGTCAGCGGGTTCACAGGCTCACCCACCAAAGAAGGAGCTGGATAATATAGTGCTCCTTCTTCATGCCCACTGCTGCTCCCAGCACCTGCCTCATGTTGCTGAAAGAGTGCCCTGCAGGCACTACTTTGAGTTGCCTCTGCCTGCTTCTGCTGCCCCAGTGGAGAACGCCTCAGTTTAACTGGGGGTGTGGAAGTAGGCTGCCTGCTGCTGGTCCCAGCAGCAGCAGCAGCAGCAGCGCCATGCCCAGAGCGGCCTCTCCCAAATGCTGCCTTGGGAGCACCCCCCCTTTGAGTGCCACGCTTCATTTTATTTTTATTATTATTTATTTTTGTGTAAGTGTGTGCTTTGCTGACTTTTTTTGTGTTTGTAGCAGCAGGCTACACAGCCCAGCAACACACACTCACTCACAAGCGCGCACACACACACACACACACAGAGAAAGAGAGAGAGAGAGAGAGAGGATAGAAATATTTTTTTATTATTTTTTTGGGTTTTTTTCAGAAAGCGAAAGTAGAACAAACAAACACACTCACTGCAAAGACAAACTGAACTCACAGACAAACAAACGTGCTATCTAAGAAAGGAAAGGCAAGAGAGAAAGGAAAGCCAAGAGAGAGAACAAGAAAAGCTGAAGTAAAAGATCAGAAACTCCTCAAAACCACCTCCAAATACAATCAAATCAATACAGTCTCTCCAACACAGCTCCAAAACACTCCCTAATCTCCTCCACGTTCAACCCACAAAGAGCCAGAAGGGCAGGGCTGAGAGAATATATACTGGTGCCCTCCTCCAGCATTGCGATTGGAGGCTGAAGAAAGTCTTCACAGGATTGGGTGATTCAGTCATGTATTCTAAAGCACAATTGGTGGATCAAGCTGTCAAACACACACACACAAACACAGCCTCCCCCTCCCTTTCCTGAAGGTTTAAAATAATAAAGTTTAACCTTTGTTTTCCCACTAAAGCATTGCACCAAAGTTTGTTAAATTTCCAGCGTTTGAGCGGGCATAGGTCCTGTGCCATGTGAGCGAGTTAGAGGTTTGTAGCTCTTAAAACCAACCCATAAATCCCATGTGAAATGCCATGCATAAACCTTTGTTTTCCCACTAAAGCATTGCACCAAAGTTTGTTAAATTTCCAGCGTTTGAGCGGGCATAGGTCCTGTGCCATGTGAGCGAGTTAGAGGTTTGTAGCTCTTAAAACCAACCCATAAATCCCATGTGAAATGCCATGAATAAACGTTCGTTTCCCACTAAAATGTTGCACCTAGCTTCCGGAAATTTCACACACATTTGAAGTGAAGTGTTCCCTGCAATGTGCCAAAGTTTCCCGTTTGTATCTTTGAAAATAAAAAAATGGGAGGCAAAACTGTATTTTACCCCACTGCTACCCAATTTTCAACAATTCATTGCCAACACATGCCTGGAGCTAGCTGTCTGAAATTTTACACACATATCAAGGGAAGTGTTCCCTGTAATGTGCCGAAGTGTCCTGTTTGTATCTTTAAAAATAAAAACATGGGAGGCATAACTGCATTTACCCCACTACTACCCATTTTTCAAAAATTCATTGCCACACCAGGCAAGCACCCACGGTTCTGGGATTTCACACACGTGGGTCCCAAGGTTCCACCTACAATGTGGCAAAGTTTCATGTGTGTAACTTTAAAAATGACCGAGTTATAGGCATTCCATGTTATTTATTAAAAAATTAATTGCCACAAACTGCATGCACCAATCTTTCTGAAATTTCTCACAGATACCTATCCCTAACCAGTGTACAATGTGCCCAAGTTTCATCCTTCTGTCGTTAAAAATGAAAAAGTTATAGGCGTTTTTGTAAAACAACAATACTTTGCTATGGGAAAAACGCATTTAAAATGGCGTCCGATCCGCCGATCCGATCCGATCCGGATCAGACCTCGCCGGATCGGATCGGATCGGATCGTATGGTGTATCGGATCGGATCGGATCGGATTTTCCGATTTTTGGGGCGGATCGGATTCGGATCGTGGATCGGATCCGATCCGATGCACACCCCTAGTTTTAATATGTGGCTTAATGATCTCTAGCCCTCTTCTCAAAAGAGGAACAGCCTTTCGGAAAAGACTCCTGAATATCCCCCCAATCCCTGCCCCATACATAACAGGGGCTCCATGGTACCCTGGAAGGGCATTTCCCGCCTGAGCCCTGTAATAATTTCTGTAAAGGGAGGGGTCTCCGTACGTTTTCAGGATCGCCATTTTCAAAGCTGCAGGGTTCTCCGGGGCCGAAAGTGTAGCTTCACAAACACCTTCCCAAAACGGAATGGCACGTTTTTGTTCTGGTCTGTCTTTATCTCAATAGTGATTGTGTCGATATGGTGTTTGCTCACCGGGATGTAGTGTGGTTTGTCGTAAACAATGTTGACACGTTCGTTGTTCTGGCCGCGTACAGGTACGCAACGCAGTAAAGGTACATAATAGTCTCCCACTATCTGGTGATTCACAATGTCTGTGTAAATGTATAAACTGTTAAAACCTCCAGTAATGTCAGCAGGAAAAGGCAATATTTCAACATCCTGATCAGGAAACAGGCCTAATATGTGGGCCAGTTCTGCACTTGCTCGAAAGGTATTTTTTTCTGTTGCTTGCAGGCTGATTTTTCTAGACACAGCGTCATAGTGCAGGGTCACTTTCGGACCACCACGTATATGGCTGTTCATGCTTTCCACCAGTTCAGGAATGCTGGCATAATAGCCGCGGCGCAGAAAAAAACGATACCTACGTACACCGTTAGAAATTTCAAATCGTGCATCAGTAGTTAGAGTGTCCCAGCTGTGGGGGTATTGAGTTTCAACGAGGCCCACTTCCCATGCGCCTGGAAGATCCAACGCTCTTGTTAATTGTATAGTATATGCCGAACTCTTGTTGTTTGGAAAAACCTCCGCACAAGCGTTGCTAGGCAGGGTTATGTAAAAACCACTCTCATCCATTCTTCAGCTTTGTAGGTTCGCAAAGATCAGAAGCATGTACCCAACTGTTGAATTTGCTAGGCCAACCTAGCCATTTAACCAGATGATACTTTTTCTTACCCCTGCCTTTCGTAGATAGTATTTTTTCAATCCTGTACACTCGGTCTTCCTTGGCTTTAACCTTCAGCATTTCTTCGGCGTAGAATGTTCCAACAACATCCTCCCCCTCATAATCTTTTAACCTGTACACAGGCCTTTTTGTCTTTAGGATGACTTGATCCACAATAAACAACTCTGTGGTGAAATTCTGTTCGTAACCCTTGGTAAATACCCCCTTGCTTTTAGATATCCGAACGTGGTCTCCTTTTCTGAACAAAGGGACCTCTGCTTTTCTACTAACACTGTCTCCATAGACTGTTTTCCAAACCACAAGTGAGTTAGACTGATTAACATCCACAGGCCGGGCCCGGATGGTTCTGTGAAAGCTGTGGTTATAACTTTTTAGGAGGCGTGGCAGCACATCGATATAGTTGAAAGTATTATTCGCTGTAAAATACCTCCACATTTTTGTTTTGAAAGTTCTATTAAAACGCTCTACCACGGCTGCTTTGACATCATTATTGGTGACAAAATGATGAATGCCATGTTGTTTTAACATCTTATTTACAGACTGATTTAGAAACTCTTTCCCTCTGTCCGTTTGCAGTTTGCCCGGCTTTCTGGAATCTTGTTTAAAAAGGGCATTAAAGGCCTTGGACACTTCTTTGCCTGTCTTATTTTTTAAAGCAACAGCCCAAGCATATTTAGACAAAATGTCTATCACTGTTAAAATGTACTTGTAGCCCTTGTTGTATTTAGAAAACTGCTGCATATCCACTAAGTCAGCTTGCCACTGGGCATCCGTTCCAGACACAATTGTTTTGTTTCTTTTAAAATGGAGTCTGACCGGCCTATGCAGCGTGTAAGCATCCTGGTCTGAAAGCCATGAGATAACCTGCTTTTTAGTCACCTTTTCATTCTGCTTTTTGGCCTCCTGAAATAGAGGGTCCACACCTCCAAAGCTCCCGGCCTTCCCGGGTGTATAATAAATATTCCTTAGGATCTCTTCAAGATCTGCCATATTGTAGGTTAACGCAAGAATGGAGGCGGAAGTTTACAACAAAATGTTTTTATTGGTGCAAATAACAACAGAAACTTTTTATTACTATTTTTCAATGTCCATGCCTGGAGAAATACACGAAATGCAGGTAATCTTGACAGTCCGTGAAGTGTCAATGTTCAAGTTCTCAAGACCAACACACGTACAACGCTCCTATGTAAAACAAAGACAAGATTTTTAGTAATCTACAATCACCCTCAACATACTAGTGACAACAAATTTAATATAAAAAATACTTACTGGTGCTCCTCCTTTCTCGGTCATAACCTCCATCTCCTCTTCCAGAGTCTCCAGGGTTGGTTGGTAAGTAGAACCGGCTGTGTCAGGATCTCCAAGCCCCATTTTCTCTATAGACAGGCTGGCCAGTTTCCTAAGTACACCCCCATCCGCCTCCTCAGCGATGCTGGTGAACTCCCCAAGGCTGTCAGAAGTATCCGTAAGCTCATTCTTTAGCAGCATCTTGTTCAAACCACACACCGTATCAGGCCATTGATCGGTATAATCCATTCTCCAATCGACCCCTGATACTTTATCAGCCCACTGGTCGGTATAATCCATTCTCCAATCGATCCCTGATACTGTATCAGCCCACTGGTCGGTACAATCCATTCTCCAATCGAACCCTGATGCGGTTTCAGGAAGAGAAGACTGTCCTGTATTCAGCTTTCTAGGTTGGAGCTTCAAGGGGGCCAGTGGAAAAGAAAAACCACAAGGCCCCACAGATAATGGTTTGCCCTCGGCTGCAGCAGAACTGTTCTGAGGATCTGGTGGATATGATAAAGACCGAATCGTACCCTTCTTTCTGGGTTTAGGCCTGCCTGGCGCCATCGGGGTAGAAAATTCTGTAGGCCTCATCGGGGTGCTGGGGGATTCCATGTTCTTCCAAAAATCAGCAACTGTGACCGACGGCTTGCCCCGGCTGTCTGAAAAGCACAGCACGCCCTGTCCTAGTGTTGGGGGCTCTGAAACCTCTTCCTATTGGCCAGGGGGCAGGTCACGAGCTATTCCTTAGCCAACCGCTGAGGGGCTGTGGGGAGACATGCCTGGGCATGTTCCTGCAGACGTGTCACCCAGACGGCCCCCGTGTTATTCCTTAGCCAACCGCTGAGGGGCTGTGGGGAGACATGCCTGGACATGTTCCTACAGAACGTGTCACCCAGAGGGGCCCGTGTTACTGTTGAACCGTTTCCGGCCACCTGGGTTTTGTTTACATTCGGCACTACCGGTTCCGGCCACATGGCATTTGTTTACCTATGTCACTTCCGGTTACGGCCACAAGAGGGGGTTGCATACCTACGTCACTACCGGTTCCGGCCACCTGGCATTTGTTTACCTATGTCACTTCCGGTTCCGGCCACAAGAGGGGGTTGCATACCTACGTCACTTCCGGTTCCGGTCACATGGCATTTGTTTACATTCGTCACTTCCGGTCACGTGGGTTTGTTTACTTCCGGTCACGTGGTCTTGTTTTGACAGGTGGTGACGTCACTTCCGGCAGCATGGCTTTGTTTACTTCCGGTCACGTGACCTCATTTGCATAATTTTGACAGCAAGTAGGGCCTATAACTACTTTCCCCCCCAACAAATAAGCTCCCGCCCTTTTCCCATCAAATCATCCAATAACCCTAGAAGAATATAATCTCACTTCAATTACATATTCTTTTTTAATATCTCTTGATTTTAAAGCATAGATTTGTATCCAGGCTTTATCTTTTATCTCTTTTTCACAAACCTCCCAAGTAATCAAGTGTTCCTTCGTCATGTTACCAGCAAGATCCCACAGCCTCTTGGTGCATTTTAACCCGTTTCAAAGGGGATGTCCTTTTTCAATCTTTCAATCCGTTCTCTTGCTTTTTGCACCACACTCCACTCCACTCTCCGCCACTTGACATCAGTAATCACACTCTCCAGGATATCCATTCAAGAACTCCTTCTTCTTTAAATTTTGCTCCAAACTCCACTCACATCTCCTCCCTTTACAAGCAGAGGTCTCACCTCTCACGACATCTCGTCTGAGACCGATCTTCCTCCGCTTCCATTTTGATGTCAGTGATGCAGATAATTTCTTCTCGTGTGGTACTCCATTAGGCATCTCTTTGTCTTTCCCTCTCGTTGTTTGTGTTGTATCCAACTTTTTTCCTTCTCGGATCTTCTCTCTATTACTCATTCCTTTTCCAGCAGTTCTATCACATTTTCAAGCTTTCTTTCAATCTGATCCCATTTACTTCCAAGCTGCTCCCATTTTTTATTCATTCGTTGCCACAGCTTCTGTAACTGCTCATGCACAGCCACTGTTTCAGTAAGTTCATTAGCTTTCTTTCCCAACTTAGCCGCTGTTCCCATGCAACATTATCTGCCTTCACTCCTCTGTCTCAGCTAGATTTATTGCTGCCCTCTGAGCAGGAAACGAAACTCTTTCCCAATTCTCAAATGTAAGTTCAACGAGAAAAGAAAATGTAAAAAGCCCTTTTAATCCTTATGTAAGTCCATTGCCCAAATGTATTCCATCTGTAATTCCATCCATCAATTTTCTTAAATCTCCCAAAAAGTAAAATATCTCACCATATATTTCACGCAGGGATGTTTGTTTCTGCCGTAGTGAAAATCTCTTCTTTGATTAGTAGTTTATTTCCAGAATTGTTTCCACAACACTTGAAGAAGTGAGCTTTGACAAACCTTGAACCTCATGTAAGGTTTCCAGGATGGCCGAGAGTGCTGTTATCCCATAAAAACTGTCATTACTCCAGCAGTCTTACCAGCGAGATTCTTATCTCGACAGTGGGGCCACTTGAAAGATTAATGAACTGTTCATGAGTATCTCCTCCTTTTCCCTTTCTTCTGGTGAAATTTCACTGGCTGAGTACGTCCTCTCAGTCGATTTATGAGCCGTCCTGTAGCTACGCTAAAGAAACGGAGATTCAGCTCGCCATGATGCTTCACCGGAAGTCCCTAGTACTGGATTTTTATAAGATGGGTTTGTGGCTTGAGCATCTTGATTAGGTTAAAATTCTAAAGAGAAAGGAAACATAAAACTTGTGATTAGATTGATGATGTCTTCTATAGATACAGTTGCCAAGAACGAAATCCGAAGTCCAGCATTTCCTAAATTAAACTTATTTGGAACTGTGAGAATATCGTGACTACTTTTTTGGTGTGTGTGTTTTTAAGTGATTGCTGAGCTCAGGTAAACATTACTATTTCAGCAATTTAATTAGTTACATTTTAAGATCCTATATAAGAGTTAGCTGTTAATAGACCTATGTTCCTACATGAGTTTATTTGATCCTCTTTTAAAGCCAGTGGACATCATCACTATATCTGTAGGCAGCAGTAGAATATTTCTTGTTATAGGTTATTTTATGTTGTATAGAACCCCACGGATGCGGAAATATTTTTTTCTTAAATGGGAAAGTCTATGAGTACTTCTGTACATTGCTGTGGGTAAGTGCTAATAGTGTAATGATTACTTGTCTAGTGTTCCCTTTCCCCCTCACAAACAAATGTTATATTAATTTTTATGATAAAGGTTCTTTGTGCTATAATAATAATAATAATAATAATAACGATTTATTTCTTACCCGCCTCTCCGTCTGCTAGTTATGGATGGCAATACTCAGTGCAAAACACTTGCTTAGAGCAAGTCAGTCTTCCATAATTAAATATATATTTGATAGTCCAATGACCTCTTAAACAATTCTTTAAAATAGAGATGAACTTAAATGTCATAATGGGGGACAGGGAATGGAAGAGAAATATTGTGTAACTTAGAAAACAAATGATGTGAAATACAAAGATAAATTTCTCACTATATATTCTCCGCTTCTAGAAGGATGCATCTGGTACACAACAATTTGAATGTCAAAATAGCCCTAATGCTCTTTTCCCTCGCTATACAACAACAGTTTGAGGGTGAAGGAGCAAAAGAGTCAATATTACTGGAGAAGAAATATTGGCAAGTGAAATGGGAAAACATCCTAGCAAGAGCATTAAAATGTCAACTGAGTTTTTTACATAGTAGTTGCTTCAAGTCAGTATCAAAATGTGCTACATTTTATTTAAACCGAACTATTCAGTAAGAATCTTATATGGCTACATCCCATTTTACTTCACCCCAATCTACACTTCTTATACTTTAAAATATGTCACTTAACACATTCTTAGACACAATGCAAACATTTCTTGTGTTGCATTCCCAACAGTTTTTTAAAAAAATATATGAATAGCAGTATTTTAGAATTCTCCTTTTTATTTGGTGATTAATTCAATCTCAAGAGCTCATGCAATTTTTCAAGGAAAAAAAGAGGATTTTAAAAATTATTATTTTACAAAAAAATGCAGTTTAGCTGTAGCAGAGTCACCAAGAATAAGACTGAGCTCACACGACACAACAACCTACAGTGGGTTGTTGTGCGAAACAAGCCATGGTGGGTTGTCCCCAACAAGCCATCCTAATAACCCATGGCTTGTTGTAAAGGTTATTCTACCCATGATGGGTTGGCATGTTGTCCGAACCCAGGACAGCCAACCCATCATGGATTCTGGTGATCAGGCAGCAACCACTCTTCCTGAACGATCTCGTCCGTAACTGCAGAGGTCCGGGAGCCACAAAAAGGAGGTGGAATGTAGATTTCCATTTAAAAGACTTGCTGAAGACTAAGCGAAGAGCCTAATTGAAGCAAGGCACCCCAAAGTATCAGCACAGCACTTAAAACCCTGGAGATCACCTTGCTAAGGGGGCAATCTTGACCCTTTTCCCACACCTATCAATGGCTGTCAAATCAACCCATATGCCACCTCGTCTTGTCATTTACCTTGTATGGTCCGAACTGCAGTTCATTCGCGTTGACAAGGCAAGCCTGTATCTTTCTGACAGCCATAAGTGCACATGTGCACAACTGCAAAACCCAACCAAAAGAATTAAAAATGATAAAGACATCTGTGCAAATTCCCCTGGCCCAAACAAATAATATATAGATATAAATATATTCCAGTTGTATTTGCACAAATGTTGGGCCCCCGAAAAAATAAAAATGAAAAAGCTGGGGAATGCAAATGGCGTGGCAATTGGGGTGGGGAGGGGGAGGGGACGGGTGGACCAGATGGGTTCTGCCGCCAAATCCAATAGGATACATGCTGGAGCCAGCAGGAGGACTGAGGGAAAAGGAGGGGGAGTTCTGGCTGATTGGAGTAAATTCTTCCCAGAGGACCTGAGCGTGCAGGGCAGATTATACGGGAGAAGGCAATCCCGCAGGTAACCTGGACCCAAACCATGTAGGGCTTTAAAGGTAATAACCAACATTTTATACTTTGCCTGGAAACTGACTGGCAGCCAATGAAGTGATTTTAAGATTGGTGTAATGTGGTCACCCCTAGGTGTACCGGTGACCTACCTGGCTGCCATATTTTGAACTAGTTGAAGTTTCCAGACTAGGCACAACAGTAGCCCTATGTACAGCACATTGCAGAAGTTGAGCCTCGAAATTATCAGTGTGTGCGCTACTGTCTTTAGGTCTTCCAACTCTAGGAAGGGGAGCAGCTGGTGTATCAGCCGAAGCTGATAGTAGGCACTCCTGGTCATCATGTCCATCTGAGCTGTCATTTGGAGCGACGGATCCTGGAGTACCCCCAAGCTGTGAACACAGTCTTTGGGGGGGGGGGTAACCCAATCCAGAACTGGTTGATACACCTCCAAAACCAGGTTGTGGCCTTTGACAGCAAGCACCTCCGTCTTGTCTGAATTCAGCTTCAGTTTGTTTTTCCTCATCCAGCCCATTACCGCCTCCAAACATTCATTCAGAGGAGACACACTATCCTTAGCTGACAATGGTGTTGAAGGCATAGAGAAATATATTTGGGTGTCATCAGCATATTGATAGCACCCCGCCCCAAGCCTCTGGATGATCTCTCCCAGCGGTTTCATATAAATGTTAAACAGCATTGGGGAAAGGATGGCACCTTGTGGTACACCACATAGCAGCTCCTTCTTTGAAGAGCAGCTATTCCCAAGCATCACCATCTGGAACCTGCCTGAGAGGTAGGACCGGAACCACTGAAGCACAGTGCCCCCAATTCCCAATTCCCCCAGGCGCTCCAGAAGGATACCATGGTTGATGGTATCGAAAGCCACCAAGAGGTCCAGGAGTACCAACAGGAACACACTCCCCCTGTCAATACTCAGGCGTAGATCATCCACTAAGGCGACCAAAGCGGTCTCAACTCCATATCCTGCCCTGAAGCTGGTTTGAAATGGGTCTAGAGAATCTGTATCATCCAAGACTGCCTGGAGTTGGAAGGCAACTGCCCTCTCGATCTCCTTGCCCCAAAACAGAAAATTTTATACCGGTTTGTAATTATTAAAGTCCAGGGGGTCCAGGAAGGGTTTTTTTTTAGAAGCGGCCATACTACAGCTTCTTTTAAACATGTTGGAAAACTCCCCTCCCTGAGAGATGCATTAATAATATGTTGTAGATGTGATCTAATTGCATCTCCTGCCTGGGCAACCAGCCAAGAAGGACAGGGATTGAGAAGGCAAGTCGTCCCCCTCACTCATCCAAACAGCTTGTCCACGTCCTCAGTACTCACCAACTGAAACTGATCCAAACCACCTTCTGGGGTTTTCCTGCTAGTAATACTACAGGGGACAAGCATGAAGTGTGTGAGTTCTCACTCTTATGTTTGCATTTGTGGGAAATATTGACTGAAATCAGTCTAAATAGACAGAAGTATGTCTAGCTTCCAATACTTCATGTTGTGCCTCTGAACTAGAACTGACTACATGCGATTTTATCTACAAACAGTCGGAAAATTCATCACAGCAGGCAGATGACAACTTAACCTTACAGTGAAGACAGTATATATTCACAAAGCCATTTGACAGTTCAGCCTCTCTGAATATCACTTTACATATGTAATGGGAGCCTAGGAGAATTGCTCTGTGGTGAAACACAGTAATAGGAAATAATAGCTGCGAGCAACCATGGCAGTTTGCACGCAAGAGGCTTTAGTTTCAATCCCTGATATCTCTAGGTAGAGCTAGGAAGGTCCCCTGTCTGGTACCCTGGAAAGCCATTACCAGTTAACAGAGACAATACTGAGTCAGATGGACCAATGATCTGACTCGATATAAGGCAGTGTTTTCCAAAAGTCAACCAGGCCGACAGTAGAGAAGTCTTCATGGTTAGCACGTATATCATCCAAGCAAGCAGTCAGCTCACACAACAGCTATACTATTCCACCTGCACTGGTTGCCCTTTCATTTCTGGGCAGTGTGGCCAGATGTCTTCTTTCACACCAGACAGTCTTGTATGTTCAAGGGCAGCCTGGGATGATTTCCATAAGTTCAATGCTAAACATACAGGATGAGATGGGGTGGCCAGCCACTGGTCAGTCTGTCTTTCTTAATGAAGCCAAAGGAAAGCCAGCAGCTGAGCTGCAAATGGAAATCTCAAATGCCCAGGAGAAGGGAAACAACTTTTAGCCTCCTTTCCAGGAACACTGTATGGAAAAAGAAATTGCTGCCCCTAGAAAAGAGATGGAAACATTGTTCTCCAGAGTCGTTTCATATGTGACCTAGCAGTCAATCACCACCACCAGCTCAGTTTCTGTCTTGCCTTTGGCTTAAGCAAGCAAAGGGAAAAAAACCCCCACAGCCACCTTGTCTCATGGGGCCTCTTCAGACAACATGCTAAGCCACGGTTAGGCCATTAACCCTTTTGCAGCAAGTGGTTAGTGAGTGTGTTTAAACTGTGGCTATGCAACCCCCATGGTTAGGAATGATTCACATAACACACTAAGTCATGATTCACACAACACACGAAGCCATAATATTTAACTCAAAATGCTTAACCATCATGGGTTAGCGTCTTGTCTGAACAAGGCCATTGTAAGAAGAATCCCCATCACAGCCTCAAGAAAATCACACACCCTATTTACGTTAAAAATTAATTTAATTTAGAGGGGGTCATGAAGGGATGGTTAATATGTAGGGGTAAATTGATAGAAGAGAAATTAGTTTTAGAGCAGGATCTGTCTGGATAAGAAATAAACTGGTGGAACACTGAATGAAGAACAATTCTCCTTTGAAGAATTCATTGTGGATGGAGTGCAAATTAATTGAAAAAAAATATTTGTGGTCATTTAGATGGGAAATTAATTGGCTCGCCTCCAGTGAAATTTATATCATTCATTTAGAATATTGATATACTTCCTTCATTACCAAATTACAAGCAGGTGCACAGAATACTTTTAAACAGTTTACAAAACTACAATAAAAACAGAAAATCTACTAACCTTGGTTTTAAAATCAGCAAATACCTACTTAAAACATAAGTTTTAACAGGTAAGTTTTAAAATAATTATTCTACTAATCATCTCTAATTTGCATATATACATATAAATCAGTATATGCAAATTCTATGCAAATACGTGTCCTCTTTTTTGGTGGTGCACTTCCTCTTTTTTGGCAAAGCATAAGTACCCAACCTATTTCTGGGCCAAGTTTAAAGTGCCAATATTGAGCACTGAACTCCTAAACAGCTGGGGGAAAGTTAATTGAACCACTGCCTGTACAAATCTGTCTGGACCATAAGATAGCCTTCGGAAGCCTTGCTTGTTGGCCTACAAACAAGATGTAGTAGGTTAGCAGGCATCAGACATCAGTTTGTGAAACACTCCCCTTGGCAGGTACATATGGCGTCTACTGTCTGTTCTTAAATGGGATTTGATTACCTTTTTACTTCATGCTGCTTTTTAACTAACACTCAGGAGTGTTCTCTGTTGTTTTTAATTGTTGTTTTAGTGTTCTGTTATAAGCTGCTTTCAAACCCATATACAGAGTGCCCAGTGCTGTTTTAATGTTTGGGTATGAACTTTTGGTTGGTATGCTATGATGAATTTTATAGCTTTGTAGTATGCTGTGTATCATCTTGGGAGGGTTAGACCTAAAAGGAGGCATACAAGTGTTGAAACAAGCAGTAATATTATTATGCTCATAACATGCAAAAACCATGACTGGTAGAAAAACATATAAGCTTTTCAGTTCTACAAACCTTTGTCATTCCTAGTGGGTAGGGCTGCAAAGATTCTGTTATATAAAAAGCAAACCCACTTAACCAGTACTCACACTTTCAGGGTGCAATCCTATGCATGGTGAGATAGGAAAAACTCCTACAACTTCCAGCATGGCACCGCCAGCCATGGTAAGAGTTGAAGTTTTTTTTTTTCTATCTAAGCATGCCTAGGATTGTGCCCTTACTTACTTTGTGTAAATAGTACCCAACTACAAATTATTTAGTAACTCTTTGAGCACCATCAGATGAGTGTTTTATCGCACGTTCGCTACTGCCCACTTACGGATGTTCGTGCGTCCTTTAGACAACATCGTCCACCTCCCACGCATCTCCCGCACCTTCCACTTCTTTTTCTGTCACAAAATAGACCCCTTTTAATCCGTCTTTTTTAAAAACATAATGTGCCACCATTTCCTGCTGTGTGCAGAAAAAGCGGCATGGGCCATGTGGTTGTTGCTGCTTCCTCTTTCTCTCCCTGTGTAAAGAGACTGTTGCTATTGAGGGACAGCAGCAGGAGGCCATAGCGACGGTAGGGAAATGCAAAAATCCACCCGTCTGATGACGCTCTTTGTCCCCAGAGAATGCTGATTATTTATTTATTTATTTTTAAAGAAATAGGGATATCTGAAGCTTGAACTGTGGCTGCAGTCTGATTCTTCAAACTTCGTTGAACTTGCTCTTGACTAGATAGAGTCCCACAAGACCACACAAGACCTGCTTCCTCCTCCCCTTCCAGGGAACCTCTCACAGCATTCCAGCACGCCCAGCTCCCTTCAGTTCAGTTCAGTAGGGTTTACACAGAACTGGCATATCCAACAAGTCAATATTGATTATTTGTTTCCCCACAGTCTGTTCTGGACTCTGGCGTAGATCTGAGCCACTGGCAAACGTAATCTATTCTCCACATGCTTCTATCACTATTGCTGGGAATATGATTAAATTGATCAAAAAAAATAACAAGCGTGGGACTGGATTTATCTGGATACACCAGGTCGCCTGGAGCTAAGTCTTTTCCCTAGTCAGGCAAATATTATTACACTTGGGTACTGTTAGCACATTTTTAGTCCTGGAAAATATACTGTATCAAAGCAATTTAGCTGTCTTTGTTCACTCTCTCTCACTTACACACACTTAGAAGGGGACTTTTTTCTGAAGAATAGCACTACTTGCATGAACTGTACTCTAATGCAGCCTCCCCTTAGCTTTTTCTTTTTTAAGATTACAATGATGCTCTGCCTTAAAGTAGTTTATGACAGTTAAAATCCTTCACAAAGATACAATGTACTGCTGTCACTCCTGGATTGCACCGTCATACTGTTTTCATAGGCAGGGCTTTGAGCTCCCCTCAAGCTATTATTAACATCTGCTAAAGCTGAAGAGAAGGCTAAGGAGAGGACATTTGTAATGCAAGTGAGTATTCTGGACAATACAGTTACATTTCAATGTGACCCTTACATGGCAATCTAATGCAAGCTTACTCAGAAGTCCCAGTGTTCCATAAAGCTCTCTCCTAGGAAAGTTTGCATAGGACTGCAGCCTTAGTCTTTGGAAACTGAAGTCCAAATTTATGTTAACATAATCAGAATAAGATTACTCCAACTAAAACACTACTACTTTGCATCAAACATTGTGTAAACAAAAGGTTGCTTTGTACTAAATAATTCCTAAGAAATTATTCAAAACTGTGCTGTAGCACATCTGGTGATTCCAATATTGGAGTAGAGACCTACAGCATTTTTAAAGTTTGGGTTAAATAATCCATAACGGGTTGCATGAGGGTTGTCTTAAAACCATGGGAACATACAATCTCTTTTGCCATATTAAAATAAAAAGGCCATTGACGAGAGGCCCTCATCTTGTGGGTTGGTCCAGAACTCAGCCTAATTTAGTAGTATCAGCACAAATTGATATTTGTGACATATACAAATAAAAACCTGAGTTAACAAATTAGAAAATGTGCCTCATTCTCAACTTTGCTTAGAAAAAGTAAATACATGTTCATTTTGGAGTGCTTTTCAATGCAAGATTTCAAGGAGCTTAGCAGGTGGGACTTTGAAAACCGCCCTCACTGAATAAACCTCGTCACAAATGATTTGATATTGAAATTTAAGATAGCAACTGCACATGGTTCATTAATCAGAGCTGAAGCCAAGCTGGCAGGAAACAGGGCTCAGAAATCTTGATCACCTCTTGTACTAAGAATAAAATGAAAAGAAGTCTGCCAACTGAACAAATGTCTCCACTCAGGATAATATAACCCAGCTGTATATATCAAATAGATAATTTAGCAGTAAGTGATCCAAAGCCTTAATTACAATAATTTCATTATGGCAGCAACTGTGTATATTTACAGCCACCTTCAAAGAGAGAATAACTCACATCATCTACACAGGCCTATTCTAAACAAATATTAATTCTGTCCTACTTGAGCACTGAACAGCAAAGTTATGAGAGCTCTTCTCTAGCTGACATCCAAGGCACTGCTATTCATAATCTCCTCTTGCTTATACATTCCCATTTCATCTTCTCCTCAGAAGCACAAGGGGCCTTGTAAATGGTCCTATAATAGTAGACCCCTTGGCGGGAGTGATTCTATTTGATTATTCACAATGGGATTGGAGAACGGGGAAATTCCTTTAGAGACTTTCATTTCTTAAAATACCGTAATCATGATTTAAAAACTTTTCAAAAGAAAAGGAACATAGGAAGCTGCCTTATGCTGAGTCACACCATTGATCCATTTGGCCCAGTATTGTCAACACTGACTGGCAGCAGTGGATCTCCAGGATTTGAGGTAGGATTCCTTCCTAGCCCTACCTGGAGAAACTGGGGATTGAACCAGGGACCTTCTGCATGCAAGAGCCACATCCCTGCCCCCACAAAAAGGTTTATGTATGTGTGTGTGTTGCTTGCCATGGCAGCTTGCCATGTTGTCAACCCATGAGCTGGGATCTCCCCTCAAATAACACCCCAGTTTGGTTATTTAGTATTAAAAGGGAAATGTATGTAGGTGTGTGTGGAAAGACACAGGCTTTAAGTTCAGAGTATTCAACAGTGTAATTTGAACTCATGCACGTCTGGATCCTAGCTAGGTTTTGTGTTTGGTAAAAACGTGCTTCCCCCAGCCCCAGATCTTACCCAGTAACCGGTATTCAGAAACTTGATGCCTTCGAGCCTGAAGGTAGTATTAGGCTGACCATCTGAAAAGGAGGACAGTGCTCCTGTAACTTTAACAGTTGTAGAGAAAAGGGGATTTCAGCCAGTGTCATTTGTATGCAGTTAGTTCCTGGTGAAATTCCCTCTTCACCACAACAGTTAAAGTTGCAGGGGCCCTGCCTTCTTTTGTATATGGTCACTCTGGTATAGTGCCTGCAACTTTAACTGTTGTGATGAAGAGGGAATTTCACCAGGAACTAATTGCATACAAATGACACTGGCTGAAATTCCCTTTTCTCAACAACTGTTAAAGTTACAGGAGCCCTGTCCTCCTTTTCAGATGGTCAGCCTAGGTAGTATATTAGTAGCCTGCGTTTTTATCTTCCTCTATTGCAGGGCTGCTGAAGGTAGCAAGTTACACCCCACTGCAGTGTCGCCGCTCACCACCTCCCCTGCCTGCTTCAGCAGATGAAGGAGGAGAGTGAGCCAAGGGACTCCGGAAGGAAGAAGGTAGGAGGTGCAATGGTGCAACCTCTTCTGCAGTTTTGATACTCTAGTTATTCAAGGTAAACAGAAATTCCCGAGGTTGCAGTCCAGAAATCGTGCCAATCATGGCTTCTTGATTGATGCATGCAAGTGTGGTAAAATAATCATGCATACAACAGTCACACCTGGTGAACCTGAGGTTGTCTCTTTACTTCTATGCAGAAAGTGTAATGTATTTTGTACAGCACAGAGAATACTGTTGTTACTAAATTACTAAATGAATCTTAAGTAGTGGCCTACAGATTACAAGATCATCATGCTACAGTGATTTCAGACTATTTAAATCTTCAGCCTTTTCTAAACGGTAGTATGATGGAAAGTCCCTGAATTAAGTGTGCAAATTGGCAAAACCGAATGTATCAGTTAACATTCCAGTACTTTCAAAAGAATCTAGTGTAGGTCTGACTTCTTTGGTTCTTTCAAATAAGGTTCTTATTGTGCCATTGTCCTGCCTCATGAATGGAATTTTGGGTGCCATGAGTGGAGGGAATATTAATGTTTGGAGATCAATCTGGAACAGGGAGATTTCATTTAACATTTTCTTCAGGATATTAACATATGACTGATTTATTGAAGAGTTCACTTGCTGAAGTTTGAACTATTGGCCATGTTTTAACTCACATTGTTCTTAAAGTCAGGTGGTAGAAAGGAAATCAGCATATGTTGTTTATACAACTGTCTGAAATTACCATTACTTACAAGTATTGCTTTAAGCAAGGTGACATGAATCCATCTGTCTCAAAAGAGCAAAGACAAAGAAGAAAAATATGCTAACTATATAAATGGAAGAGAAGGCTAGCTTTTTTAGATTGCGGTAAGATTAACTACAATACAGTAACATTTTAAAGCAGAATTTAACTTTGATATTAATGATGGTCTTCTGAAGAAATTTAAAGTATTTTTTTTTAAAAAAGCTGCTCTGCTCAGGCATTACTTATTAAGAAACACTAGGGTTATATGGAAAATATATAAATTAATTCATCCAATAGAAATATATTTATTTAAAATATTTCCAGCTATAATGTGATGTTGTTGTTAAGTTTTATAAAACAGGAGAGAATGAATTAATCTTTTTTAAAAAAAAATCTAAGGCATAAAAACTGACTATATCTTGCTTTTTATTATTAATATTTCTATGATTTTACCATTTTGGAAATATTTATATTAAAAGGTGGTAGATATTTTAAATAAATAAAAATAACCATACTCAACACTTGCGTAAGATATGGTCCCTGGGGTCTGTTTCACAATTTATATAGCAGACAAACCCAGGTTAGCCAAGTGTACTCCCAAAATGGAATCACAGACAATCATGAATTTTCAAATCCTCATTTCACACATTCATGTTAAGTTAAACGGCCAGGTTCCCTTTATTTTAGTTTACCTGTGGAATAGTAGCCACCAATAGATATGGAGGAATTCTAAATCCATCTGAATATATAAGCGAGAGAGCGATATTTTCAAGTGAGCACTCCTAGGCCAGATCTACACCAAGCAGGATATGACACTTTGAAAACTGTATATGGAGTGTGTCCTGGGCCCCAACAGGTGTCAGTGTAGATCCTGCCTTAGTTCCATCACTCCTACCTGTCCATCTCTTCCTACACCTTTTCTGTGGATATGGGAAGTAAGAAAGGGAGTGGAAATTACTGATCATCAAGTGACTCTCTATACCTATTGGGACTAAAAAATCATGCAAAATTCATACAGTAGTTCTATGAAGATGTCATAATGACAATGTTCCATTCTGATTTTATTTTATTATTATTTCTTTGTATTCCCCCCATATCACTCTGCTCTCTTCCAATGCTTCAGATCCAATCTGTAGTATCCAATATGATGAGCAGCTTTTCTTTGTTTAGATTTTATACCATGGGTAAGTCTCTGCCTTCTGCTCAAGTTAACATGGAGAATTAGTTCTGAAATGTGTGCATCTGGTTTGCCACAGCCTTCAGTTCCATCCCCCATTCGTCAGGCTCTGCAGAGACCATGAAGAAAAAAAGGAATGCCATACGAACATGGCACATGTTGAGGCTTTTCATGGGTGCTGGTCATCTATACCTGTATATATGAACTAACGAGTCCTTTGTGTCGATACTGCCTTTATTTCATATATATATATATATATATATATATATATATATATGTATATATACCAAAGCCATCAAGCTCACTCACTCTTCAAAGCTATGACACTGAAGAATTTATTAAAAACGAAATGTAGCCATTTCCCGAAACTCATCGATAGCAAAGTAATGTTGTTTTTCAATGCATCTGTTAGCAGCAGCAACTAAATTGCTATTATTCCCAAGGCAAGGTTAACATTAATGCTGAACAAAGATGTTTGATGAAGAGTTGATATGTGGAGGCTGTGTAGTTAACTAAAACGAGCACATCCATTTCGGCTCCATTAAACAAAAGATGAAGAAAAAGGGTTCTATGGAACCAATCTACTCATTAGCACTAGCAGTCTCTAAAAACAATTAAAACAAAATCCTTTTTCCCCTTCTAAGAAAGAATGGGTGTGATTGTAAATACAAGGAAGGAGCAGGAAGTCAGATTTTCTGACTTGTTGGGAACAAATCTGTATTCTACCTCCATACCTATTCTAATTTAAATCAAGGCTTTGGTTCGGCGGGTGTGTGTGTGTGTGTGTCTTTACTTGATCTCCCAATTAATTTTGCTTGTTGAATTTTAACTGCTGCACATTGAGACAACCAGCTCGAATCTATAACTACTGTACTACATCCATGATGTTTAACCAGGCCAGTTTTAAAACTGAATAGTTAGGGTGTTTCCAGATAATTGCCCTGTCTTGTTTGTGGAACTGTACAAAGGTTCCAGACGTTACTGTCTTCCATTTATAACCCTCCTAAATCTTCCCGCTGCTCCTTCTGTCCTTTTTTTAAAAAACTACAGAAAATCCGTTAAGGAAGAAAAAGATGGCATAGCAGCACAATGGGCTCCATCACACCTGTGTTTTAACACACTCTCGTCCTGCCTGGTTTGCTGTTTTGAAACGCAATACTCACATGTCGTCGTGCCTCTTCTGCAGTCACCTCGCCTCTTCCCCTCCATTTTCCATCTTTTTCTAGGGCGGAGAAGGTGCGATTTATTTTCTCCACGCGAAATAAAAGTGCCCTTCCATCCCATGTATTGCTGTCCTTGTGCTATGTTGTTTTCGTTGGGGGCAGTCCTGCTGATGAAAGAGGAGGGTGGGGTGGTTCTCCTCCAGCTTGCTGAGTCTGTCAGTCAAACAAATGGACTTGTGCTGAGCTGGTCAAACGAACTTTTGCTGCTCCAACCCCACCCTCATTGCCCGCAGAAGCAGCACCCAGCCAATTAAACGCTAAATCGGTAAAATCCTAGACAACAAAACCACAACGAGGGGGCAACCATGTCCATCACCCGACAAGAACCAGTGAACTGGAGGGGGAAAGAGAAGGGCTGGGGTGGGCACAACAGCAGGAGAGCAAACAACAGCAGCAATTGTGAAAGGGACCAGCGCTTGCCATGCTAATGAAATGGAGGTCAAAACAGCAGAAACATACCAGGAAAAAAAAGGTGTGAAGCTCAAATCCTTGAACTGATAGCACTAAGGGGTTCATCAGATGAGAATTTTATCGCATGCTTGCTACTGTCCACTCAGTTTTTCGTGCATCCTCTAGATGATGCCATCTGCCTCCAGCGCGTTCTTGCTTTTTTTTGTCACCAAATGGACCCCCCTTTTTAAAAAAAAACTTTGTTTTATTCAATTATTGTGCTTAGTACAATTATTATGCATTGTACAATGAGCTTATAGTAAACAAATACATTAACAGTCAACTATTCAAACAAAAATTGTAAAAAGGAACTGTTCCCATTCTTATTATAATTACACGAACAGTAGAATGTTCTTACAGCACCGCTCATTTAATTAGATTCTTCCAGAATGATGTTTGGGATATCAGTGGCTTTGTTGATGAACGCAATGTAGGGAAGCCATGTTTCCATGAAGTGGTCATACTTGGCCACCCCTCTCAGAACTCTGCTATGATGGGTTAGCCTCTCTGAAAGTGCAATTTTCCAGATATTGGTGAACCATCCTTGTATTGTGCAACTGGCACCTGTTTTCCAATGTTGCACTATTTCTAGGCATGCTGCTAGTAACAAAAACCAGATGACCTCACAGTGCAGCAAATTGCCTCTTACATTATCCATTAGAAATAACAATGCCAAGAGGGGTTCTTGCACAATGATGCAACTAACAATATCTGAAATCACCCCAAATACTCCAGACCAAAAGTGTTGAATCTGGGGACAGTCCCACCACATATGGACCAGTGTCCCAATATTCCCACATCCTCTCCAGCAAAGCAACGACAGGGAAGGATTCATCTGGTGAAGTCTGGTTGGAGTGATGTGCCATCTGTAAATTGTTTTAATTGTCAACTCTTTCAACTTGGTGGAGATAGCCTTAAAAGGCGGTTTGGTCCAACTGTCATTGTCCATTTGGCACTGCAGGTCAGTTTCCCAGACTGTCTTTAAACTTTGTGTGTCACCTGTCGTTGTTTCCAAAAGTATGTTATAAATGATAGATAAAAGTCCTTTCATGTTTTCTGTGGTTTGAAGACACAAAGATTCAAAGTTTGTTAATGATCTGGTTACTGCCATGTTTTTGGCCACCTGGTGAGCAAATACTTTAATTTGGAGTTTCTGCATCCACCCAGCTTGTGTTCCAACTAATAAATCATTTAGTTTTGCAGTTGAAATGGGTTGTCCTTTGTCAACAAGATCCCTCAGTCTATAAAGTAGCTTCCCATTCCTTGTATTGTCCATATTTGTCCCGTGGACAAAACGTAGGGTGGTCCAGGAATGGTAGAAGAGGAGAGGGAAATGGAGAAAGCTTTGTCACCCATTGCTTCCAAACTGAAAAGGTAGCCTGGGTAAATAGGTTGGTAATGCGTGCCAGGTTTGATAGCCTAATAGGTAGGAAAACCTTTCCCCGTAACGATGGAACTGTTTGTACATTTTTCATTTGTACCCAGTGGATATCCAATGTGTTGTTAATAAAGTGGAGTAATTGAGAGAGTTGGGCAGCATGATAGTAAAGCCTCAAATTGGGAAATCCCACGCCTCCAGTTTTGGTATTCCTGTAAAGAGCTAGCTTATGGAGCCTAGCTTTTTTCCCTCTGCGGGCAAAAGCTTCAAGTAATTTTTGCCAGTTCTTAAGCAATTCCTCTGAGACCTGGACAGGGAGAGTCTGAAAGAGGAACAGGAATTTGGGTAGAACCATCATTTTCAGAGTGGCAATTCTGCCCAGCCAGGATAGATTTAATTTGCTCCAGGCATGGAGGTCCTGTCTGATTTCCCATATCAAGGGGGCATAATTTCTTTTTCTCAGCTGTTTTAAATTTTTAGGAACTATGACCCCGAGATATCTGAAGGAACTTGGCTGCAACTGTAGCCCTGACATTTTTTGTAGCTCTTCCTGTTCTTCTAAAGGCATATTGAGGCAGATCAGTTCAGATTTTGAGTAGTTTATGCTTAACCCTGCTGCTAGGTGGAAGTGTTTTAAACTCTCCAGCAATGATGGTATGGTTTCCTTGGGGTTGTTGAAAATTATTAAAACATCATCAGCAAATAAGTTGATCAGGTGTGATCAACCCTGTATGGAAATGCCTTTAAGCCTACCATTTGCCCTTAGATCATTTGCCAGCACTTCAATGACCAAATTAAACAATAAAGGAGAGAGGGGGCATCCTTGCCTTGTGCCTCTGGTCAGGGAGAACTGAGCAGAATCTATGCCATTTACTCTCACCACTGCATGGGATTCTGAATAGATTTGTGCAATATAATTCATAAAGTTCTTCCCAAAGTTCATTTGTTCCAAGATTTGTTTTTAAAAAGGGCCATTCCATACTATCGAAGGCCTTAAAGGCATCTAAGGAGAGTATGGCTGCTGGGGTTTTATGGGCATTGCAAAAGTGAATTATATTCAGCACACGTCGAATTGTGTTAGGTAGATGCCCTTTTGGTATAAAACCAGATTGGTCTGCATCGATGTAGTTGTGAATGAATGTATTAAGTCTATTTACCAGTATGAATGAGAAAAGTTTGGCATCCTGATTTAATAGCGAGATGGATCGATACGATCCCATTGTTTCGAGATGTTTACCAGGCTTGGGGATCACCACAATCCTTGCTCGTCTCCAGGAGTCGGGGATCGGACCCCCCTCCAGGATGCTGTTATAGAGAAGTTTTAGGTGGGGTATCAGGAACTCACCAAAAGTTTTATAGAAGTCCCTGCTAAATCCATCCATACCTGGTGATTTCCCATTTTTCAGTTTTTGTATGGCAGTTTTTATTTCCTCTTCCAATATAGGTTGATTTGTGTGTTTCTGAGAGGGGTCTGGGTAAAGTTTTCTTTATGTAAGAGTGTATGGTGGTGAGGTCTGGTTTGCCTGAAGTGTAAAGTTTCCTGTAAAAGTCAGCAAAAGCTGCCACAATATCCTTAGAATTTGTCTGTTTGGTTCCCTTCCTGTCCATTACATGTGGTATTATATTTCTTGTTTGTTGCTTCTTTAACACCCATGCTAAGAGTCTAGAGTTTTTATTCCCAAACTCATATTTTCTATTCAGATGCATCATAGCTGTGTGTATTGTGCCTATTTCCAGTTTCTCCAGTTCACACTTTTTCCCCAGCAAAATTCTGTACACCTTAGGGTTCCTAGTTCGTTTGTGATCCATCTCTAATTTGGCTATGTCCTGTAATAAAGTTTGTTTAGCTGCTAAGCGCCTCTTTTTGAGAGTGCTGGCTTCTTTTATGCAGAGGCCCCTTGCCACTGCTTTCATTGTATCCCAGATTAGGGGTATGGTCTGTTCCTGATTTGAATTTATCGAAAAAAATGAGGAGAGCTCTGTTTTCAGCCTATCAACTACTTCTGGATGGGTAATTAAGTTCAAATTGAAACGCCATATAAGCGGTCTTATTTCCTCATTTTGTATGCATATTGTTGCCACAACTGGAGCATGATCTGACATGGTTATAAGCCCAATTTGCGTGTCCTGTACTCGCTCCCAAATACCTTGTGAGACCAGTACATAATCTATCCTAGTATAGGATTGGTGCCAGGCTGAGTAATATGTATAATCTCTGACAGTAGGGTGCATTTTCCTCCATGCATCAAGCAGTTGGTGGGATTGAAGTAATTCTATTAGTTGCCTTCCCAAATGTTTATGCTGTTTATTTTTGCTTCTATCCAGACATTCCTCCACAACCATGTTCAGGTCCCCTCCAATGATTATTTCCCCCTGTTTAAATTTCTGGAGTTTCATAAGAGTGTCAGTCAAGAACATCAATTGTCCTTTGTTAGGGCTATAAATAGATGCTAATGTTACCAATTTGCCTTCTATCCGTCCCACCACAAAAATAAACCTTTCATTTGTGTCTTTGAGTACTGCCACTTCAACAAACGGGCATTTCTTGGCAATAAGTATAAAAACTCCACATGACTTAGAGGTGCCAGGGGCACAGAACTTATCTCTTATCCATCCTTTTTTGAATACGTTATGATTCACTGATTTTTTATGTGTCTCTTGGAGGAACACCACATCTGGACAATGCCTATGCAGTACTGCTAGCACCCTGGCTCTTTTAATTGGAGTACTGAGTCCTTTGACATTTAGAGTTAGAAGGGAAAGATCCCTCCCACTTGTTGGTCCTGTCATTGCATATATCTTAAGCTAAGTGTACAAGAGGTGACCACGTAGTCACCATGGGTAACCATATTAAAGCATGTACCTTGGGAACAGAATTAAAGAACCAATTAAACATAAAACCAAAACAGAATCTGAACCATACCAACTTTGTGCCACCAGTTCTGTGGCTTATAGGGGAGGATTCCCTCCCTCTAACCATGGTAGGATTTTGGGGGGCTATATTGTACCCCATATACCCATTCTTTGAAGTGCTAGTTTAAGATTTACATAACAGCATAGTATTAATTTTATTCTCACTTATATCCCCTGCCTCCAGTTTCTCACATTACCCAACTGCATAGGTGATCATATCAGCCATGTTGTCATAGGCTGCCTCTACACGAGAGGTTTAAAGCTCTTTCAAGTCTCATTAAAATTTTTACCTCTACATGAGCAGAGCGCAAATCGGGAGTTGAGGCGCGTTATCTATTTGATTATGCGCATTATCGAATGCGCATTAAATAGCGAGTTTTATTTTGCTGCAGTCCGTTACAGCGCATTTTGACTACGTGAACAAGCGATTCTCCACATTAACTACTTCTAAAGCGCATTTCAAACAACCGGTAAGGCCACCAGTTGTGCGCTCAATTACCTCCCGCGTACAGTCATTTGCCATAAAGCGCTTCCAAGAAGATGCGCATAATCGGAGAACCAGGCATCAAACCGAATTCTTGTAGAGGGGGTCCCAGCTGCATAACTGTTTATGTTTGGAAATGTTGAAAGGAACCCTTCCTCATGTTTGTCAGTGCAGGGAATCCATTATTACTGTTGTGGGTTGAGAAATCAGTACGCCACGGTGGCCTCCAACTTGTCTGGTAGATCACTTGTTTCCAGTCGCTGGGGTTTGCCTTTTTTCTTCTTTTCCTTCATTCTCCATCCAGTTGCTATGTCTTCGTAGGATAGCAGGTCTTCATCATTGAGTGCAGGTGGTAGCGGGGCTTCTAGGCCAAGAAGTGCTAATGTCTTCTTCATTTGTTCATGTGTAGAAGCCATGAGGAGTCTGCCTTTGTATTTTATTGTTTGCTTGAATGGAAACCCCCAGCGATATGCGATTCCTGCCTCCCTCAATTTCTCAGTATAAGGTTTAAATAGCCATCTTCGCTGCAGGGTGCCTGCACTAATGTCTTGAAAGATTTGTAGGTTTCTACCTTTATACTGAAGATCACGAGTGATTCGTAGCTCTTGGAAGACTTCTTTCAGGCAGTACATTTCAAACCATGATTATGTCTCGAGGTTGAGCGCCCTCTACAGGTTTGTGTCACAGGCCCCCTCCACAAGGATGCGCTTTTGCGCCCGGTTCGGGGATTATGCGCATTATCGCGGAGGCGCATTTACGCCTAATCCCTCTGCACGGGAGGCGGCGAGAGGCGGCGAAGCGCATTAATTGATGTCCAAAAAGCGCTTTAGAAGACGTTAATGCGCATAATCGCTTGTTCACACGGCGAAAATGCGCTTTAACGGCCGGAGAAAAATAAAAGTCGCTATTTAACGCGCATTCGAAAATGTGCATTATCGGGGAGATAACGCGCCTGTACGCCCGTTTTGCGCTCCGCTGGTGTGGAGGTAAAATTTATAATGAGCCTTCAAGGCTCATTAAACGTCTCGTGTGGAGGAGGCCCTAGTGTTCTGTGTGCTCTCTCTATGTCATCCATTTTGATTGTAGTTTTTAAGTTTAGAGTTGTCAACCACTTTATTAGGAATCCCACTACATCCTCCCCTTCCTCAGATTCTGGCAGGCCACGAATCCTAAAATTGTAACAGCGATTCCTGTCTTCCTGCTCCTCTAGCCTCATTTGCAGTTCCCTGGTTATCTTTGTCAGTTTTTGTATTTTTGACTCTTGTGCAAGGCCTAGGTTCATAGCCTCATTAGCAGTACTTGAAATCCCTGCAAGTTGTGCTGAGACTGAGTCTAAGGTCATCTCTATAGGAGAAAGTTCTTTTTTAAGGGCTGCAGTCCAATCTTCTGCTAAATCTGCCCTGAGTTGTTGACTTAAAGAGGGTATGTCAATTTCTGCTGCAAGGGTGTTAGTCAGTTTTGTGCCTTTTGAGGCTTTCGGCCCGCCCTTCGCCATGTCAGTTCCCTCTTCCTCGCTGAGGCCTTCTGAGCTGTCAGCAGCTATATCGGAACAGAACATGAGTTTCGGTACCTTACCGTATCGCCCACTTGTTCTCTGTTGCATTGCCTATCTGGGGGCCAATCTACATACGAGGTTTTTGACGTTTTATAAGGGTTATGAAAACTCTTTGGGCCACATGACGCACTCCCTTTAACGTTGTATATCTGAGGTTTTTTAAAACTCCCTTCAGTTATATACAACGGTTTCACTTTTAATAAATCGTTTTAAGTAAAATAATGTGTCCTTCCTTACCATTTGTGATTCCTGGGGGCAATGCTTCCTTTACTGGTGCCCAAATGCTTAGCAGTTGATTGATGGGGAAGAAAGAGGAAGTGGGTGAGTGAACTACAACACCCACAATGCCTAGCCCTATACTTGCTAGGGTATGACAGAGGAACTAAGGAGGAAGTGGTGACTGTACTACAACCCCCACAATGCCTTGCCCTAAACTCATTGAAAAAACGAAAGAGAATGAGACAGGGCAGAACAGCGTGTGACTGCACACACCGCTTTAAAGATGGAAGACTGTTCTCCTGTAACGTGAATACTCAGTAATGTGGCCTAAGACGTTTTAGAATGCACCTATTTGGAGTGTTTTAAAATACTTTTTAAAACGTTCCAAAGGACTGTGTAGATCGGCCCTGGTGCGACTGAGTGGAGGAGAGGAAATCAAAATTGCTGTTATCAGTGCCTAAAAGGAGCTTGGGGTCTGCAGAGCTAAGCAGTTATGCCTCCATTTTGCTTGGTGGCAAGCCCCCCCCCAATGGACCCTTTTTAATCTGACTTTTTTGGGGGGGGAATGGACTGTGCTGCCATTTCCTGCTCTGTGCAGGAAAAGCGGTGCGATAAAAACAGGCCCTGAATGGGCCACATGGTGTTTGTTTACTTCCTTTTTCTTCTCCGGGAAGAGGAAGTAATGTGGGACAGAAGTGGGGACGGAGAAGCGACGGTTGGGAACAGCGATTGTTCCCCATCTGATGATGCTCTAAGAACCGTCTGGAAACACTCTTACTCAACTGAATACAACATATGTAGATATACAATTTACACCAATACTATGACACCATGTGAACTTTTAACTGAAAGGATTGTGTGTCAATTCTTCCCATCATAACAACTTTAGTATGGTTAGATCAAGTGTTAAGCAATAAGGAATGCAATTAGAAACACATAGTGACTTTTTGCCTTTATATTTTAAGCATTTCCAATAATAACTAAATTATATACTATAGTTTAGAATGCTCTACATAGACAATGGCTGGAATGCACTCTGAGGGATAGAATCAGCAAGCGATACCAGCTGTTCTCAAGGAGAATGTTAGTGTCAGCAGAATGCGTGTGGCCGGGGTTCAGAAAGTTTGTGTCAGCAGCAGCTACCAGTGCTAGCCTGTCAGCATTTCTATCCTATTTCATACACAAAAATGCATATTTCTTAACAATTATGCCAAAGGCAGAGAAGGAGCTTTAAATACCTCAACCTGGAAATAATGCCTTCCTCTGCAAATAATTTCCATCAAGTATGACAGAAATGAGACTATTCCTCACAAATTGTATGAGGTCTTCCATGGAAAAGATGTGTGCTATGTAGGATGGTGGTGCATCTTCACATTGTCCATTTTACAGATGAGGGACTAACTTGTAGAGACTTCCATTCTCATATTAAGGATGATGGCCCAAGGCCTCACCCTCATCATAACCATTACACATTACTGAAAGCTCTACTCTTGTCTTCTCCAACCTAGTGTCCCACAATGTTTGGGACTGTAACTCCCATCAGACCCAGCCAGCATGAAAGGCTGTTCTACTTTATTCTGGTTCTATTTAAAAGAAAACCTAAGGTGTTTGTACTTTGCATTAAAATCAAATATGCTAAAAAGAAAAAAAAAGATTGTCCTTTCAATGTTATCAGTAGTTCAAAATATACCTCAGTAGCTACTACATGGAAAAGTGATAGTCTGTGTACTACTTTAGTGTCCATGTGCATGAATATAGATGTATGTGCACTAGAGGAAAAACACACATTCCCTAACCTTCTTAAGGTTCAACTACTAAAGACCAGCAAGAGGGATGAACTCTGAGGAACAACTCCCACAATAGGAAGAAGGGTCAGCCCTATTATTAGGCAGAGTGGAGCAGTCACCTCAGGCAGCAGATGTTGGGACTTGTATGAAGGCAGTAAATTGTTAATTTGTTATTAGGGGGTTGGATTCGGATGTAGTCATACTTTGAGTAGATACATTGAACTGAATGGGTGTTAACTTAGTCATCACTTAAAGTCTGATTAAAATCCAGCCTATTGTATTTTTACTGCCAGAGATGGGGAAGTTATTTGTGGGATTATCTTCATCATGTGTCAAAATAACCTGGCTGGCTTTGGGTACTATGCACTCTGAATTGGGTGGGAGTGGGGGCCCATGTTACTCTGCCTCCGGCAGCAAATATCTGGTGCTAGCCCTAATTAGGAAGATAGTCTCAAAGGTAAAACAAAAGATCCTAATTTACCAAGGACATGCATGAGGTATTAGGGACTGTTCCTGGTAAACAGGGACACAGTTGTAGCATATGTAACTTTTCCTTGAAAGAAAAGTTAAAGGATATTGCCACTGTGCAGGGGGTTGTTTTTAGAACTAACTTTAAAGTGGTTTCTAACGCATCTTAATGTTGTGTTTTTCTTTTCTCAAACAACTACTAACCTCAGTCTCATGCAAAATGTCTTAGGGCCCCTTAAAAATGTTTGGCATGAGTTTTCATAGGACAAGGGCCTACTTCAGAGAAAGCAGGCTCTTGCTTAACAAAAGCTCATGCCACAAATTTATTTCTTTATAAGTCAAGGCTGCAATACTATGTACTATGTACTAAATCCTATTGAAAATCATGGGATTTACTTCTGGGTAAATATGCATAGCATTGCACTGTAAATGCAAGGATCTTTAAGGAGGTGCCATAAAACTTACCCCTTTCCTTCCAAACGGGCCCCCAACGTGGCATAGGATTGGGATGTAGGGATGCATTTTAACCTGGAATGCTTCACTTGTGAATGCAAGAGGGCAGGCAAAACAGGGCAATTCTGGATATACATTCACACTGGTACACTTTGAGTGAAAACAGCCTTATATAGATCAAAATATAACCAATATGAGCTACCTTATACCAAGGCAGACCATGGTTCATCTAGTTGAAGATCGTTTGATACACATTGTAGTTCTCCAGGGCCTCAGGCAGGAATCTTTTCTATCGCTACCCCATAAGAAAGCCTTTAAGGTAGACATGCCAGGGGTTGAAACCGTGGGCAAAACTGTATACAAACATGTGATCTACAACTGGAATTGTAAAGCCAAGAGTGTTTAAATATATATTTTTTAAAAATCCAGAATTCTTGAATTTCAGATGTATAGCTCAACATTTGAAATGCAACATCAAACCAAATTGAAATGCAACAAAATCCAACCCCTTTTTGTCAAGCTATCAAGGGCACTCTTCCCAATTGGTTCAATGAATGAAAGTAGTACAAATTTTGCTAAATGTTACTGAACATCAGCTGATAGCATATTGCTTTTGCAATATAAAACTTAGTACTGTCACCTCTCACATATTGTTAGGTATCATCAGTTAACGTGAAATATCAAAATATCGCAACGCTACTTATCATTTGTGCATCAGTAGAATATTCACTATCACAATTGGCACAGGAGGATTCGGGTACAAATTTATTTCAGCTCCAGAAAGTAAAACAGAAAAATAAGACACAAGAGAGCTAAATAGCAATGAAAAGGGCAATCTGACTTCTTGTGGGGAAGTTTTGGCTGACCCCGAATGTTTAAGTGAGCCAGGAGCCAAGGATAAAAGCTTGAGATGGAACCTGTGTTTTCTAAGCAGGGTAGTGGCAGCAGGGGTTTGTTCTCATGCTATTTATGAATACAAGAAACATGCCCTTTTGTTGCATGACAGGTGTCTCTACTCTCTTAAGAAAGTGTGACTAGCCTTAGAGATAACATCCCAATCCACCACATCCTCCTCCTCCTCCCCCCAAGCCAGGTTCACAATTATGATACTTCAGTGGATAGTATCTTCATAGCTTTTTATTTCTAACATAAAAAAGAACTGCCAAAGAACTAAAAAAAAAAGTGTTGATTAGCTTTTTGGTTTCTTGCTATTGTGTAGAATCTGTTTCTGGGACTGCATGTTGTTACCTAGGCAACTGTGGATAAGTAAGAACTAAGCAGGCTGTGCCATCACACACTGTTCAGGCTGCCTGGTAGAAGTCAATGCAGTTGATAGGCACAGGTGATGCAAATAATATGAACACTGACAACATCTATTCGTTGTTTGTGCAAATAAAAGCCCAAATGGTCACTAGAAGGGTGCATTTCAAGTCCGCATGTTTCATATACATTTAATGAACATATTCCTGATTTGTCATTTGAGTGTAGGACATAAGTTAAAGTAGTTACAATAATATGGGTTCAGCATACTGTATGCTAGAATTTCACACACCATCAACTTTTTCACCTACCAAACAAAGCAGTGTTCAGTCCCATCCAGTTCTCGAGATGGAGATTTCATAGGTGGGAGGCAAATACAAACCAAAATATATTCATTTTGATTCAAGGGGTGAGGGGGACTATAGACTGGTTCTCACGAATGAGCAGATGTACTGCAAGTAAGAACTCGTCAAATGGAATAGGTCCGGGGGGGGGGGCATATCCCTATATGTAGAAAACTGGATGCTGGGTAAAAGGCTTCTAGCTTAAACTTCCCCCTGGCAAATGGGGAATTTCTTTTGGCATGGAAAAATGTGCATGTGTGAATGCATGTGCAGTCAGGTGCATTTAAATCCCTATTTTAAGATCAGAAAGAGAGGCCCTTCTCATTTGCCCACCTGTGAGAGCAATTAGGTGGGTGTCCACATGGAAGAAGGCCTTCTCTGCAGTAGTCCCAAACCTCTGGAACAAACTTCCATCAGAGGTCCGCCATGCATCATCCTTGCAGGCTTGCAAGGACTTAAAAACATTTCATTTTACTATGCCCTTCCCATGATGTATACTGTTATTGTTGATATTGTTGTTCCTGCTGGTTTTAATTGCTATTTTATTGTAAACATGATTTTACTGCTTTTAATATTTTATTGTTTTTAATATTTTATGTATTTTATTGTTGTAAGGCACCTTGTAAGGGCCTCTGCCCTGAAAGGCGGCCAAGAAATGTTTTAAATAAATAATAAATAAATCTTGTAGAATTTGCTTTCCATCTCTTGTCTCTTCTTTTTTGGTTGTTTCAGTAAACTAGATTTGGGAGTAGACACCTGCACATTACATTTTTTAATGTGGATGCTATTCTAGTGCTGTGTAATGCTTAACTGTGTTACTATGTGCTGCCATCATCCACTACTAGGTTGTGACAGGACCCCCAGTTTAATTTCCAGCCAGGCCCTTTTCCCATCACAGATGGGAGTAGGTGGGAGAAACCACTCTAGGTTCTGCAGAAGAGGGAGCATACAAATGTAGGCAACCAGCTACAAAGGAGAAGCCAGAAAGGAGAAGCAAACTTATGAGACCTTCCTGGAACTGCTACAGTGTGTGTCAATGTTTGATAGAAACAGGGAACTTACATTTGCTTCCAGTTTGGAATGCAGTGTTATAGATTATGTAATTGTCTCCCAGGCTTTGTGGGGACGGATCAAATCATTTGGGGTTGATAAAATTACCGAAAGTGATCATTTTCCACTAAATATTATGATCAATAGCTTCGATGATGGAAGCTTATCCAACCATCAACCACTATTGACCACATCCTCATTAACAACTAATAAAAGGGTCTGAAGGAACAATCAATCTGAGGATAAGATTAATGATTTTATCCTCTCTGATATTGGGAAAGCTTACTATCTGAATATAACATCTTCCAGGAACATAGATGAGGTGACTGTCCACTATGGAAAGCTGGTAGACACCTTACGTCTAACTTTAGAAAATCCCAAACAACAAACTCAAAAACACAGACAAAGCTATGATTGGTTCGATCACGAATGCACGTTCCTTAAGAAAAAATACAAAGTATTTGCAATAACTATAGATGTAGCACAACTAATGTGCTCTCTGCAAGTTATTTTCAACTTAAAAAGCTCTATAAAACAACTATCCAGGTTAAGAAACAAGCTGATATAAGAGAAAAGTGGAGTCTACTGTATCAGGCTACTTTGAATAAGGACACAAGGTGCTTTTGGAATATGGTATCTAAAGCTTTATCAGATAATAAGGCTCCTGACTGTTGCATCCCGACTATGGTGTGGGAGAATCACTTCGCTGAAATCTTCCTTGACCCTGACTGTGTAAATCTAGTCCCAATTGAAAAGATAGATGATCTACCCAAGTGGCCTGATGTTCAACCAAAAGAGATTAGGGACCTAATTAGCCAATTTAAAAACAATAAAGCCCCTGGACCTGATAGTATCCCAGCAAATGTATTAAAATGCAATGTGGGTTGGTGGGCCTCTCTTTTAGCCCCTTTCTTTACACTGTGCAATAGGACAGGCCATCTTCCACATATTTGGCGGCACGCAATTTTAATCCCCATATACCAGAAGAGTGAGAGGCAGGATCTCAATAATTACTGCCCCGTTAGCCTTCTATCTATAACTGGGAAGATCTATGCCAAACTGCTTTGTAAGCGGTCTATTAGAATGGATGGAAATGGCCGAAGTGTTAGGAGAGGAACAAATCGGCTTCAGCCCAGGGTGCTCAACTTTAGATCATTGTTTTGTTCTGACCCACCTGGCTGAAAAGTATTCCACACCAAAAGGGGGGTAATTATTTTGTGCATTCATAGATCTTAAATCTGCTTTTGATTCAATTTCGAGGACTAAGTTATGGGCAAAAATGAAAGGGTTTGGTATCGACAATAGACTCCTATATCTAATTAAAAATCTTTATCATCAGACTGAAATTCAAATTAGATGCGGCTCCGCTGGCAGTTTGTCCAAACCAGTAGTGTCAACTAGGGGTGTAAGACAAGGTTGTGTTTTAGCCCCATTTTTATTCAATATATTTTTGAGTGATTTATCAACTGCTTTGAATACCACTGATTCTCATCCTCCAAAACTGGACAATTCAAAGATTTCCATTTTACTTTATGCAGATGATGCTGTTCTAATTTCACAGACCAGGGTTGGCCCCTTGCGTCTACTGGCAGCATTTACCAGTTACTGTAAAATCAACCAATTAAGAGTGAAATACTCTCTAGGATGTTATCAGCTGAGAAAAAATGCAGGTTGCTTACCTGTAACTGTAGTTCTTCGAGTGGTCATCTGTGCAGTCACACATATGGGCTCGCACCGACGCCGAGCCTACTTCCGGGAAACTTCAACAGCTAGATAGAGTTTTGGCGGGAACCCCTCCCCCTCACCATCCTACCGCGCATGCTCAGGGTTCCCGCTCCAACTTACCTCAGTTCTATGAGACCGCTTGGCCTCGCAACTAAGGCATTAAGTGCATAAAATTAAACAAGAGCATGGCGAATCAACTTGACGTCACAACAGCGATGCCAAGAGGGGATGGTGGGAGGGTTGTGTGACTGCACAGATGACCACTCGAAGAACTACAGTTACAGGTAAGCAACCTGCATTTCTTCTTCGTGGTCTCTGTGCATCACACATATGGGCGAATAACAAGCAAACACTTACCGGAGGTGGGTAGGCACGCTGCTTGATCATTGGCAAATAGAGGAAAGGACCGCTCTTCCAAAAGAGGAGTCCTGTCGAGCTCTGACATCGAGACGATAATGCTTAACAAATGTCGAAGCATTAGTCCAGGTGGCTGCCTTGCAGAGATCAGTTAGCGAAGCCCCATGGAGCAACGCCGACGACGTTGCCTGCGCCCTAGCAGAATGCGCTATCAGTTGAAACGGTGGATCCCGTTTAGCTACCTGGTAGGCTAGCGTAATGGTTTCCACTACCCACTTGGATATGCATTGAGGAGAAACAGGTAGTCCTTTAGATACTCCTCCATAACAAACAAACAACTTGCGAGATTTCCTAAAAACCTCAGTTCTCGACTTATAGAATGCTATAGACCTTCTAACATCCAATGCATGTAACGTTGAAGATAACGGGTCTGAGGATGGTTTGAAGAAAGTGGGTAAAACAATGTCCTGATTCACGTGGAACCTTGAGGAAATTTTCGGAACAAACATGGGGTCCGGCCTCAGAACTACCTTATCCCTAAAAAATTGTAAGTAGGGAGGGTCTATCAGTAGAGCCGCCAACTCCGAAACTCGTCTTGCAGACGTTATAGCGACCAAGAAAAGAGTTTTAAGCGTTAACAATCTAATATCTATCGTGGCTAATGGTTCAAAAGGCTTTGACGTGAGTACGGTGAGAACTAATGAGAGACTCCACTGCGGAACTACTTGACGGACAGTGGGGAACAAATTATTTAACCCTCTTAAAAATGCTCGTGTCATGGGATGTGTAAACACTGAAAAACCGTCCACTAACCCATGGTTGGCCGCAATGGCAGACAGGTACACACGGATGGACGCTGGCTTTAGCCCTCCTGAGTGTAAAGAATAAAGGAAGGAGACAATGTTAGGTAAGTCCGCTGTCAAAGGGTCAAAGGCATTGAGCACCGCATAGTCCTGGAAACGCTTCCATTTTCTATTGTATGACAGCCTTGTAGAAGGCTTACGCGCGGCCTCTAAAATAGTTTTCACTCCCTGTGATAAAGCGAGGTCGTTCCAAGACGCCGGATTCTCCACGCCGTTAGATGTAGAGCGTGGGCATCGGGATGCAGGATTTTGCCCTTCTCCCGGGACAGGAGGTTGGGAACACGTGGGAGGTGCCACACCTCTGATCTCGCCAGTCTGAGTAGCGGCGTGAACCACGGTTGCCTTGGCCACCACGGAGCTATCATTATAGCATTTGCATTGCTGCGCCTGATATTGGCTACTGACAAGGCAAGCATGGGGAACGGAGGGAAGATATAAAGAAGTCCCTTCGACCAGTCCCATTGCATGGCGTCCCCCAACGATGCGTTTCCTATGCCTGCTCTTGAGCAGAATGCTGGGCACACTGCGTTTGCAGCTGTAGCAAACAGGTCGATGCTGGGGAACCCCCAACGAGCAAATAGACGGTCCAGGATATGCGGGGAGAGCTCCCATTCGTGGGTGTCGCTGAACGATCTGCTTAAGTCGTCCGCTATGGCATTCTCCATTCCCGCAATATGTAGCGCAGATAGCAGCATATTGTGGGAAATTGCCCATTGTAGAATGTCCATTACAAGACGAAGGAGGTGATGTGACCGCGTCCCGCCCTCCTTGTTCAAATACCAGACCACTGTGGTATTGTCGGTTAAAATCCGGACATGGTGTCCTTGCAGGTGAGGGGAGAAGGCCCGAAGGGCTTTCTTGACCGCCAAAAGCTCTAACATGTTTATATGAAGGCGGGCTTCTGAAGGTGACCATCTTCCTTGCGTTACCAGATCGCCGTGGTGAGCACCCCAACCTGCTAGCGACGCATCGGTTGTGACTATGCGAGATGGCGCTCGAGTGACAAATGGCATGCCTCGAGACAGATTGCGATCGTCCGTCCACCATCGGAGCGAGCTTCTTACAGACAGCGGTACGGTAAGTATTAACTTGTGCGGGTTCTGCAGAGGGGAGTAATGCTTGAGCAAGAACTGTTGGACAGGCCGCATGCGCAGTCTTGCCCAACGTACGACGAACACGCTCGCCGCCATTAACCCCAGTAGTCTCAAAATCTGGAAAGCCGAGATTTGGAACTTTGACCTGTGCCTTATTGCAAGTTGGCGTAGGACCATTGCCCTGTCTGCTGGAAGAAACGCTCTTCCCATAGCGGAATCTAGGGTAACTCCTATGAATTGTATTCGACATGCTGGTTGGGTGATTGACTTGTTGTAATTTATTTGCAGCCCAAGCGACGAGAGAAGAGTGACAACCTCGTGGACGTCGGTTAGCGCCTGGCTTCTGGAGGCAGAGACGATTAGCCAATCGTCCAGGTAAGGGTATACCTCGATGTTGTTTGACCGAAGGTGAGCGCAAACCGCCGACATGCACTTGGTGAACACTCTTGGCGCAGACTTTAGCCCGAAGGGTAGGACGGAGAACTGGTACGCTTGGTGTCCTATGATAAACCGGAGGTAGCGCCGGTATAACGGATGAATAGCGATGTGGAAATACGCATCCTTTAAGTCTATTAGCGTGAACCAGCTGCCCTCCCTTAACATGGGAAGAACTGATGCCAGGGTAACCATTCGAAATTTTCTGGTTCGTATGAACTTGTTTAAAGCTCTGAGATCCATAATGGGACGAAGGCCCCCGTCCCTTTTTGGCACCGTAAAATACCGAGAGTAAAACCCGGAATGGAGACGGTTTGGTTTCACCCTTGTGATAGCCCCTTTGCGGAGCAGTTCGGTGGTTTCCTGTGCTAGAACTAATGAGGGTGGCGTTGATTTTATGGTACCAAGTGGAGGAGGGACTTCGAGCTCCATTTTGTAACCCTCTGCGATGATGTTTAACACCCAAGCATCCGATGTTATGGACGCCCAGGCATGCAGAAAGGGTTGAAGTCTGTTCGCTGGGTCTCCGTGCGCTGAAGGCGTCAAGTCAAAGACGACGCTTGTGCGGCAACGGCTGTTTGTTGCGTTGCTGGAAACGCCCCGTCGCCTTACGTTGTTGATACGCTCTAGACGTGTCTGGCTGATAACGCTGACCCCTATCCTGCTGTTGCTGCGGCTTGTACGGTACAGGCCTGTACCATTTACGCTGCCTATAAGGCTGCTGAGTCGGTTGGAAACTCATTTTTTTCGCCGTCATTCTGGCTTTGTGCAGGGTATCCATAGCTGCGTCTGTTTCAGAATTGAAAAGACCCTCCCCGTCAAAAGGAAGATCTTCGATGCGGTTTTTAGTTTCTTGAGGTAGCGTAGCCGAACGTAGCCACGCGTGGCGACGCAATGCCACCGCCCCAACCATTGCCTTGGAGAGACAGTCAGTGAGATGGCGGGCTGTCGTTAGTTCTTGTTTCGACAACCTGATGGCCTCTGCCTGAAATACGCGAGCCAGATCTCGCTGGTCGTCCGGGAGGTAGTCAGTCAGGGATGATACCTTCTCCCAGAGAAACAACTGATACCGCGCCATTAAAGCCATATAATTGTTAACTTTGACGCCCAGCGATGCAGAGGCATAAATGCGGCGTCCATAAGCATCTAATTTCCGGCCCTCCTTATCCGTGGGGGCGGAATGTGTACAACCTGACCTGCTCTGCGACGCCTCCACCACAACTGAGTTCGGCTTCGGGTGCTGGAATAGGCATGGAGCCTGAGCTTGTTTGACTTTATAAATCTCGTCTAAGCGCTTTGACGTCGGGCCAACCGTAGCAGGGTGCTCCCAAGATTGCTTCAAGGTCTTTAGGAGGGCCTTCACCATTGGCATGGATAATTGTGGGGACGGCTCCGTATACATGACATTGTAAATGCCATCGTCTGAGTCTTCAGTGGGTTGTTGACAGTCTATATTGAGTGACTGAGCAAGCCGCAACATTTGTTCCGAAAAACTCCCCATCTCCATCGTCGGGGAAGCTCTGTCCTCTGTGCCGACTGTGTCCAAAGGAGACAGTTCCGACGGGCGAGGAGATGGTGCCGACGACGAGTCCGAAACGTAGTCTTCGAAGGACTGTGACGGCTGTCGACGTCGAACCGATGACCGATTCCGATCCGGCAGTAACGCCGGGGTCGAAACCTCCCGACTCCGATGTGCGTGTTGCGGTAACGAAGACGTTCGACGCGGAGGGACTGGCGGCGGAGACTGTGCCTCTCGACGTCGAACAGGAGACTGGATGCCTTGGAGTCGACGCCCCGTGTACGGATCAAACCGATACCGGCTGTGATCAGACGGGCGCGAGCGGTCAGAACAAACCTCCCATTCCCGGGACCTTGACCGCGATCAAGACACCGACATCGATGACCTGTGTCGAGACCGACGCGCTCGACGTCGATGGATATCACCCTGATGAATGGGCTGCGGCAGTCCCGTCGGTAGCGATCGCTCGGTATCAGATGCAATGAGGATAGGTCCCGGAGATGGCAACGAGCGCGAAGGCGACAGGGTCGTTGGCTGTTGCACCGGCACTATTGGAGTTTGCGGAGTGCGAAGCGGAGACGAAACAGAAGAGGTGCGCCTTTTCGATGTCGACGCTGCCGGGGAGGGCTCTGCACGCAGAGAAGACTGTGAGGTCGAACCTATCGACAACGTGCGTTGCCTCGATGTCGAAGATTGCGTCGGTAGCGAGGCGGATTTGTGCACCATCGCCACAACTTTGATCGTAGAGGACGGTACCGATGCCGGACGCGCAATCGACTTTTTTGTCGCCGACGGTTTCGAAGATGGACGCGTCTTCGCTGCCGAAGGAGCCACTTTCGAAGACTTAGATTTTTTTGTCTTCTTAGCAGGCGGAGGAGATAAAGAGGGTGAAAACCCTGATAACGATGCCGGCGGCTCAATCCGAGCATGGGAAGAAGCCGGAGATGCTGGGATTGAGAGACTTCGACTCTCCCCAGAAACAGCCTCCTGCATTGCCGCCGGTCGAGGCTGATCCACAGCTGAAAGAGCTTTAGACCACAAAAGGCTGCGAAGCCGGTCTGCTCTATTTCTCCTAGTCTGCCTCGAAAAACGCATACAGTGTGCGCAAGAATCAACGATATGGGTCTCCCCCAGGCAAAAAAGGCAGAGAGAATGGCCGTCAGTGAGGGCAATTTTGGCCCTACACCGGGAGCACCGCCTGAAGAGAGCGGATTGCGCCATAAGATGGCAGCCCTTAGAAAATAAAACTACTCTCCAAGGAGAGATTACTAACTAACTAGAAGATATCTATCTAAATATATATATATATATTTTAATTAACTAACTGTGAATATACAACACAACTCTATCTAACTAATAACTAATAACTATTCTTCTTTCTTACAGGTTCTACAATCGAAGAGGAAGTCTCCCGCGAGGCTAATAGCGAAGCGGTCGAAGAAGAACTGAGGTAAGTTGGAGCGGGAACCCTGAGCATGCGCGGTAGGATGGTGAGGGGGAGGGGTTCCCGCCAAAACTCTATCTAGCTGTTGAAGTTTCCCGGAAGTAGGCTCGGCGTCGGTGCGAGCCCATATGTGTGATGCACAGAGACCACGAAGAAGAACTGTAAGATTCCAATTTTTATATTTAAAAAGTTGTCCTTTAAAATACTAACAATTTTTGGCATGTTGCTATGAGTGGCAATCTATCCCCTCAGATTTCAGGGCTATTTTTTTCCAGTTGCAAGGTTATTATTGTGTTTACATTAAAAAAAAAAAAAAAAGGAATACAGACTAATCTCAGTGATAGGGACTGTTTGCCATCGTCTGGTCTGGGTGAGCCCTGCAACCTTTCCCTTTCAAAAGCCAAGTGTGTGAGGCACTTCAGGACTACGAGCTCCATCACACCAGCGTTTTAATGCACTCTCACCACGCCCGGTGTACGGACTTGCAGCACAGCACTCACATGACACCTTGCCTGTCCTGCAGACACCCCGCCTCTTCCCCAGCCTTTCCTAGAACACTAAAAGTCTGTATTTTTTTCCCTAAGTGCATTTAATGCACCCTTAGCCTCCGTGTGGTTTTAAAGGAACTGGGGGCTTGAATGGATTGCATCAGGTCCTGGCAGGGAAAAGTGATCTCTCCCAGCAGCCGGCTCCATGCCTCAATATAAAACCCAAACCTTGCATCCCAGGCTCGAAAACATTTTTTTTAAATCATACAATGCCTGAATCTCTGCAGAGACAGGATTGTACTTCCTCGATGCCCCAAAGAGCCAGACTAAAGGGTCGTTCCATTTTTGCCTGGGAGAAAGTTGGTCTGTTTGAAGTTCTCATCTGCCAGGACCTGACTAGAGGAAGAGAAGGGGAGGGGTGGAGTGGAGCTAATGAGCGAAGGAGTGAAACAGCAGCTATTCAGGTGAACAGGATAAGCTTGACATGCTTCTATCTCAGAGGTTAAAAAAAACACGGAGACAAACCAGGGGGATTAAGTGTGATGGAGGTCTACATCCATTTCATGAATTTTTAAGACGTGCCTCCAATGCTACATCAGATCGGTCTAATTCCAAGTTCAGTTTGGAGTTCCAAACTTCGTACTACCATTGGCAAGTTAAGAGTTCTGTGTTATGAATTCAAGGTTTGATTCTCCCTCATATGCAGATAGTATATCTCCAAACATAGTGTCTATATGGAAACCTCATTCTGTAAACTTAGTTTCTGTTCTGGTTTGTTTTTTGTTTTTTTAAAGTTTGTGAAAGAACTACAGTGCCCTCTGGTGGTATGAAATAAGCATGGAGGGAAAAACAGGTTGCAAGTTTGCTGGAAGACTCATGCAATGCAAATACAACACCTTTGTCTTCATTTCCTATATTTCCCTATAGTTTTAGGACGTCAATAGATATTTAGCAGGAAAACTGGTAAAAGTAGCCACTCATCCCATACAGAGCCATTATAAGCAATCAATACGGTTTTCTAAAGAATACTGTCAGACCTCATCATCTTTGATAATAGGTTTAAAAAGAGACAAGAAAAAGACCAGGTCAAAAGCTTTGATCATTTCTCACAAACATATTGAATTAAAGTGGCATGTATGGACCTAAATGTGCACAGGATTAGGCTGCAATTGATGCAAAGAGCCCTTTACTCTCCACACTAAATTGCAAGCTTTTGAGGAATTACTCTAGCCACTGGAGCAAAGATCTAGAAGATATTCAGAAGGGAATTAACTACTTTGGGGATGTGTTATAAGATTGACAGTCTTCTCAGTAATGAGACCGAGTCTGTGAAACTCCCTCCCACGCACATTTGCTCTGCTTCATCATTGTTAACCTTTCGGCATCAGGCAAAGAGTAATTTTATTCCAGAAAGCTTTGAAGTGTATTAAAAGTTTTCTGCTACATAAAAATCTGTGGCTGTGTTGTGTTTCTCCAGCTGTTTTATGATCATTCTTTAAGTGTGAATTGTGGACCAGATTTTTGCTAGCCACCTTGGGGATTTTTATCAAAATGTAGGTTGGAAAATTTTTGATGAACGAAACGCATGTTAACCATGGCTTTCCTTTATAAGGAAGCTTTGTAGCCTGAGCAATTAAGACCAAGTCCTGACCTTGAAAATCCACTAAAAGGGAGATAAAAAATAAATGCCATCTTTTGGGAGAGAAATTAGTGTTTCTCCAAAGTTTTTTTTCTTATTGTAATTCTTCCCTCCCATTTTAAATTGTGTCTAGTATGAGCCATATAAATCTCTTAATTTGCAAAGCTCATATATGGTACAGCATACACAGCAATGTGGGCTGAAGATATCCATCTACACAATACTCTGGCAGATATTGTGTACAGACAGTTTTCATTAACTTGAGGCTCCGAAACAAAAGCCAAAATTTGTTACTGAACCATGACCAGAGTTTAGGTGACAACCCTACTTTTTCATAATCCTCAATCAAAGGTAAACTCTGGACTTAAGTCTCTAACACTTCAATTTGGAGCAGTGGTTTGATTGCTCTTGGAGACTTAGGCCATGTGTATACACCAGCCATTGATCCCAGGGTCATCCCCGTGTGTCCATATGGTGCACAGGGGATCCCGGGATCAACCTAGGACAACCTGGGATAACGGAAACCGGGGATATCCCATTTTTCCCGTGGTCCCGGGACCGTGCCGAGGACCACGCCTGGTGTGGCACGGCATCCCGGGTCATAAAATGGGCACAGAGCCTCACAAGGTGGCTCTGTGCCCATGGGGGTGGCCCCCACAAGCAATTTTGCCATCCCTGGGATGGCAGGGGGGTGTTGGGTGCATTTTAAAAAAAACACTTACATTTTACCCAGATCGGGGCTGCATGGCTCTTCTTAAAAGAAATGGCGGCCGCAACAGCCCTCTTCCCTTCCAGGATATCACACGGCAGTCTAGACGCTGGGGGAAGATTGCAGAAGCATTTAAGTCCACGATCCTCCCTCCCTCTACACCCTTAGGTGTAGATGAGCCGCTAGTCTGAAGGCACATGAGGTAGCCACCTGCTGAAATTAAGCAAGTCTGGGTATGGTCAGTGCTTGGAGGCGAGACCACCTAGGAATCACATGTAACCACCTTGAGTTCCACAATGCAAAAAGGTGGGACATAAATATAATAAACTAAATTAGTCAAGGAGTAGATAGTGTCATTTTTATCATGAGAACATAAGAAGAGCCATGCTGGAGCAGACCAAGGCTGCCTCTACAAGAGAGGTTTAAAGCTCTTTCAAGGCGCTTTAAAAAATTTACCTCTACAAGAACGGAGGGCAAATCGGGGGTCGAGGTGCGTTATCTCTCCGATTATGCGCATTATCGAATGCGCGTTGAATCGCGAGTTTTATTTTGCTCCGGCCGTTAAAGCGCATTTTGACTATGTGAACAAGTGCTTATGCGCATTAACTACTTGTAAAGCACATTTTGGTCATCCGTTAATGTGCTTCGCCGCCTCTCGCCGCCTCTCATGCAGAGGTATTAGGTGTAAATGCGCTTCAGCGATTATGCGCATAATCGCCTAACCGGGCGCAAAAGCGAATCCTTGTAGAGGGGATCCAAGGGTCCATCTAGTCTAGCACTCTGTTTACAGAGTGGCCAACCAGCTGTCAACTGGAAACCCCTAAGCAGGACACAAGTGCAGTAGCACCCTCCCTCCCATGTTCCCCAGCAACTGGTGTAGATAGCCATACTGTCTCTGATACTGTAGGTAGCACATAACCACCAGGACTAGTAGCCATTGTTAGCAATATTCTCAATCTAGATTGAAACCTATTCTAGAATAAAAATGAAAAAAAGACATAGCTGCTATCCATGTCTTTAAAATAAGATCTGTTTTGGCCCACAATGGGTTGGATCCAGAGTTTTTAATTCCACTGGCAGAGTGCCATTCAGAAATACTTCTACAAGCAGAAACAAGAGGATTTTTTTTACCAATTCCTTCTTCCTCTGCAGCCTCCAGCACTTTCTCCCCCACTGATCTGGAATCCCCCAACCCTTGAGAGCAAATCTTGAGGGACACAGGGGTTTGCAGGGGGAGAGGATATCCAAGGAACAATAGTCCAAAGAACAGTAACTGCCCCAACCTACTTCAGGTAGAAAGTAGAAGCTGCCAGACCTTTGGTCCATCAAGCCCAGTATTGTCAACACTGACTGGTAGCAGCTCTCCAGAGTTTCAGGCAGGATTCTTTCCCAGCCCTACCTAGAGATGCTGGGGATTGAAACTTGGACCTTCTGCATGCAAATCAGGTGCTTTACAACTAAACCACAGCCCCTTCCTGAATGGGCCACACACAGAGGCAGCTCTATGCTAGGGCAAACTAGGCAAATTCTGGTAAGCAGGAGTGACAAGGGTTCCTACCTACACTATGCAAGTGTTTTAAAAAGAAGGCTGCTGCCTGCACTTTCGGAAGAAACACACAAAAATAGCTTAGTAGCTTGCTGGCTGATGAATTCCAGGGAATAAGATTAATCACCCAGGACAAAGACAGGGAGGAAGTAACAAATATAAAAAATGAGGGGGAGGAAGGAAGAGAAAGAAATTAATTTAATTTGCTGAAGTTATGCTGCTCAGTAGACAGTTCCACATGTGTCTGTGTATAGAAACCTTGAGTCAATCTCAAATATATGCATCTTTTTTTTGGACAGAGTAGGTAAGAATAGTGAGAAGTTGACAGGCAACAAAGATGACACCAAAGAAGAAAAGCACACACAAAAGCTCTCTAAAACGAGGTTTAACTGCTGGCAAATCTTTGGGAAACAGGCACCAACGCTGCACTTCTTAAAATGTGGGTGGCAGTACTGAAACATCCTGAATACCTTCTTAGCAGTATACAATGACCTTAGGAGGAAGGGGAGGGAGGGAGGGATGGGGCAGTGACAACAGGTCACTCAGTGACAACAGGTCTTGTTTCAGCTATCCCAAATGCCTGGACAACAATCAAAGTGATTGGGCCTCTGCCACTCTTCTCCCTCCCTGCCCCATCTGTACTACTCTGGATGCAATTACTCATCACTAGAAGAAAAGATTTGGCTTCGGTTTGTTTCAAACAATCCCACCAGCAGCTTCAGACAGATCAAACAATGTCCATGATCTGAGCATAGCAAATGCTCCTGAAAGCTCTAATGAAACCAGTGAAGAAAGGGACGCATGCGCGCACATTCCCTTGAGCCATAAAATTAATCCCCTTTTTATACAATGGAAACGGTTTTATTTGAACGAAGCAGCATGTGCAATGTTTAGATTTAAATACAGTATATTTTTGTCAAGAAGGACCACCCATAGCCATTAAGAATCTGAGCACTTTGACATTCCTCTTCCAAATTCCTAAAGAGTTGTTTAAACATCGTACCATTTTATGATCACTTGTTTTTTTTAAAAAAAAATCTTACCCATTGCAGGAAATATTAATTTCTGCTCACAGGAAAAAAAACTACAACAAATAAAATATTAAACCTTGTTTACAATGAAGTTAGTGTGTGCATGACAGACACATACTTTCATTCCAACATTTGTTACCCACTGTACTTTTTACACAGCTATTGTCTTACGTAGCTCCTACGAAAGGATTCACAGTCAAAAGCCTGTGCTGTGAACTGGACCATTCTCTTCTGCTGCCAAGATTCCTCAAGAACTGAATAATTACTAGTAAGCCAGGAATGAAACTGGACACAAGGAAGCAAATCCTTGCTGTTATCCATTCAGAGTCTTTTAAAAACTTCTTTGTGGACTTCAACCAAAAACATTTCATTCAGTTTGTTCAGGAAGCTCCAGAGACTGACAAGTCAAGCATCAACTTCAATTTGTCTTTAACATTATTCACTTTTAATCCTCTCCCTCTCTTGAAAGGATTTGGCACTTAAAAAGAAAAAAAATCCTGCCAGATATTTCCCTCCACTCCTAGTGCAACAGTATTTTTTTTAAACCCTCCCATTTCCTTTCCAACAGAGATGGAGTTACAACAAAGACTTCAGGAAATAGCTACCCCAGGCACCTCAAAATGACTGTCATCTTGAAACAAAACATTTAGACTGTTTTCCTTCTCCTCCCCAAGAGAAAAAAAATATGATAGTGAATATTTAACAAAGCCACATATTTAGAATAAAGAAACATGACTAGACATTGTAGCTTCAGTGGCCCACAGTGAGAAGGCAACAAGAATGAGGTTCAATACCAAGAAGTGCTAGGAAATTTTTAAAGTTTATCAGAAAAAGAAAAAGTTGTGTACACTGAAGGCCAATCTTTTCTTGGATTCTTCCTGTAATTGCAATTGTACTATTCAGTACTATCCAGAAAGTTCTGATGTAGTTCCAGTTAATATAGGCACAAACCTACAGTACACATTTATGTAAGTGTAGTTTCAAATCACCATAAAGATTTTCATATTAATCAGGAATACAGTGTACACATAACACACACACACAAGATTTGGGTAATTGAGAGATTTCTGCTTTAATGGTGTGTATCATAAACATTTTGTATCTTCAGAAGCCATTCTGGTCAACAAGCATGTGTTACATTTAAACTTCACCAAAAATTTGTCTACTACCTAGTACACTTAAAAGTAGAACCTCTCTCTTCAGAGGCCCCATACCAGCATTGTCCTGATTCTAAAGACAAACAAAAATAGTTGATTGCCACCTTCATGTCCTGCTTGTGAATTTCCAAAGGCATCTCCCTGGTTATGGTTGGAGACTAATGCTTGCAGATGTCTACAGAGAGCCACACAATTGCAAAATTGAATCATGAACTCTAACGCCCAAATGTTAGCTATGATCACATGCATATTTTGACTGTCATCACCAGTCGTGATGAGAAAGGTGGAGAGAAGAGTATGCCCTCTTGAAGATTGATGTTTGCCCACTAAGTCAGCATAGCAGCCACATATGTGGGGAAGTGCAGTCAGGTCCATCTGGCGTCCCATGTTAGGTTGAATATGTGGGCTGTCCATGTCTATATATGTGCCAGTGCAACTACCTTTGGTACTAGCTGCCATAAGACCTAGAAGGCTCTGTACCCACACAGCAATTGACAACCATCTAGATGGATAACTCTCCTGCAAGACATGAGTGTTGACACCCGGTCCTAGGGAAGGAAAATTTGACTCAAAGTAGAGTTCAGTATCACCCTGTGGAACTGGATACATTGCACTTGTGTCAGGTGGGACTTCTCTACGTTGATGTAAAGACTACGGTCCTGCAGCAGATAGCAAATAATGGAACAGGCCCTGAAAATTCCTGATCTTGTTGATGCCACCAGTGCCAATTGTCTATTTAAGGGTACACTGACACTCCGTGGATGTGTAGATCATATGCAATCACGACCATACACTTGGTAAAAACCCTTGATGTTGTAGTGAGACTGAATGGCAACACCAAGAAGTGTTGCACCTCAATTCCGATTGCAAACTGAACAAAACGTCAATGGCTCTCATTGATGGAAATATAGAAGCATCTTTTAAATTTTTGAATACAAACCAATCCTGTTTTTGAAGCAAGGGAAGGATGGAAGCAAGTGTGGCCATTCAGAAGCACTTGGGGGTAATGTACAAGTTTACTTCTCTGAAAACCAGAATCAGTTGAAGGCCTCTATCCTACTTGGGAATCGTGAAATAACTGGAGTAGAACCCAATGTGAAGGACCTGGTCTATCGCTCCCTTCACCAGAAGGATATCCATTTCTGTTAATAACACATTGAAGGTGTAGTGGTTCTGATGGTGCTGAGTGGTGGGAAGTTGTCAAACCCAATTCTGTAACTCTTATGGATAATATAGAGGACTCAAAAATCTCAAAATGAGAATTTGGGGAGTCAGAGGCAACATTTCCCATTGCCATCTTGCTTCCTCTGGGTGTTCCAAAATTTTGAAGACTGAAACTTGCGTCTCAGAACTTTTCTGAGACCTGGCAAAAGGGTTTTCTTACAGATGAGCCAGACTGCTTATAAGAAGGCTGCCTAAACCATTTTCTCTGCTCATAAGCAATGGAAGGATGGATCCACTGAAGAATAGGATCTTAAACTGATCAATAATCCTCCAATACAATTTGCAGAGAAGTTCCCTCTTGCTGCTGGGAAGGCTGTGACCTACCAAGTCCCAAAGGGATGACTATTTTTGGATCCACTGGATGTAACGAGGCATTCACGAACATTGCAAAAGAAACAAACATAAAACTGACAGATAAAGGAAAATAAGACGACAGGCAGTAAGCAAAAGAAGTGAAAAGAAAAACTTCAGCCTGTTCCAATTTGCTTCAGGAAGAAGCGAACAAGACGATTCTCTATGCAGCTGCCACAAAGGTGGTCGAAAAAGAACCGAGGTAATAGAAGCATGCACACTGGGATAGTGGGGGAAGGTTCCTATCAAACGTTCCTCAGCTATAGAAGGTTCTGGTTGAGGCTCCATGCAGGCTCAGAGTCCATACATGGGATGCAGAGAGACCACAAAGAAGAACAGCTCTAATAATTCAAGATCTTCAGTTTGTAGTAATTCAAGGCCAACTATGTGCTGCACACAAAATGCATGCAACAGTAGCTCAAACATTGGTTCAGGCAGGAAAGACTGACTGTAAAACAGCAGCAGATGGGCATTTAACTATTCCTGCCTGCCATTTTCTCTAAATCCCCACCCAACATAGCACTTTCCCCAGCATTGCTCCAAACTTATTGACGAGGGCAATCACACCATTTTTTAAAAAAAGTCTGCAGGAGGAAGAGCTGCTGGGGAAATAGGAATTTGGAATGGAGAAATGACAGGCCTGCACTCTTCCCCAATTCTATGTTCTGAATTATCCCCTCACAAAGCAATTATTCAAATGTATATCCCACCTTTCCATAATTAAGTGCCTAAGGCACCTAATAATATGTAATAAATTACTGGCTTTTCATTCAAAAGAGGACTAACTACTGTTACACAAGTGTGAATCATGTGTAGGTTGGTCCAGCCTTGTCTCAAACAACCAGAGCTAGTTACTCTAAATATGGCAACTATCTACACTAAAAAGCCAACGCTGAATTGGCAGGACCAGCTCTGTGGTCACATCTATACTTGTCAGTAGGAAGGTCATATCTAACATGTTTCAACGTGTTAAGGCATGTTGAAAGATACCAGGGCTATTTTGCATTATAGCTATGTGTGCCTATTTAGAGTCTGTCACACCAGATGTATCCACTGATTGTCAAAGATCACTACTCATTAAAGCTTCCAAGTCCACAAATGTCTGTCAGAGACCTGTACTAGATATATTAATAATAGTTCTAAGCCTAGATTTCCTGCAGTTCAGAACGATACTGAAAAGAGTATGAAATAATGGTCTATAAAAAATTATTTGAGTTACCTCCGTTAATGATGTAATTGTAATCAGCCACTGCCATGAGTACATGGCCTTTGTGTTTAAGTTACATAAAACACTAAAGCTTTCTTTGAAAGTTTTCTATCTATCTATCTATCTATCTATCTATCTATCTATCTATCTAATCTGTTACCACCAAGCAACCCTGCACATGAACAATTCAAATATGAAAATCATTCCATTTGTGAAAGGCAAAAACTCATGTAGTCATAGCCTGTCTACTTCCTTACTGACCACATCTAAAAGCAGAAATGGCTCAGTTCCTAAGAGGACTCTCCCACATCTTTTTTTTTCAAGACCTGTAGATCTGCTCTAAAGTAAATGAAAGCCAATTTCAATGACTCTAAAATTCTCTGTAGAATTAGTATAATCTGCTAGCACTTCCTGGAGTGATCACATTAAAAAAAAAGCATTAAGTTACATTTTTTTTAAAGAAGTGTTGTCTTATGTAGTGGTGTTAGACTTCACTCTACAAATTGTGTATCTTTTATAGAACTGAAGGGAAAATAGCCAAGAAACCCTACTTATATACAATAGAATTCTCAAAAGGCAAAGAAGGCCAACATTTTGGATGACCATTGTCAATCCATTTTAAAAGGGTAAAATTTCCAAGAATAAAGTAGTTTTGGGTTTTACCTCCTGTAATCCACAGTGAAGTTGTTGTAAGTATACAACTACAACAGAGGTACATTTTTATTTTAAAATAAGCCTTTACAGTATATCAACACAAAATAATAAAGTAGCAGTATGTCTTAAAATTAGCTGGATTCAGACATCTTAAATACACAATGTTGTATTACTAATGACAAAATGATTGCCTTTAGATATCATCTTAGTGACAAAAGAACAAGTGTCAAAATCTTCAGGACTCATTAACAAGGACTGCATGTTACACAATCTGACTGTTTTGCAGGGGAGGGGGCATTGCTAAAGATTAATAGGTGCTTTATAAAAGGACCCCCATCCTATGTTTACATTTTTTTAAGTGTCTTCCTAGGAAGCCAATTAGAATATTTTTAATTTCATTCTTACCAGTTTCTTGAAGATTTTAATACATAAGGTCCCATAATTTTCTTGTCAGCTACACAGACAAGAGTATCCAAATAATTCACATCAAATGTTGAGAACTTTCCCTCTCTGATTTACATCACTTTAACCCAATACTAGTTCTATTCCATTTCAGAAGGACAGTTCCCAGAAATGAAAGCAAGCTATTTATTCATAAATTGTTACTTACACAATCTATAAGACAAATACAAATGTGAAGGCAGAGTTTCTCCCTAGTGCCCAACTACACCCCACAGTACAGAAAACAAGTATTTGAAAATAAAACTTCATATACATGAATGCTTTCCTAATTAAAGCTTGCAGCCCGGGCTTGTTCAAGCTGATGTTAAAATATAAACACAACAATTACATAACAGAAATATGAACTGGCAGATCAGTACAGAGGCTCAGAAAAACCTTGCAAAGTCTCTAACGTTTTCCCTCCTTTCAGCTGCTTTCCAAGGCAGAAAGAGTAAACAGCCTTCTCCCAGCTTTCTTCTTTACCACACAGCTGAGAGTGTAGGATGTTTACACTACCTGACACTTGGAATTCTCCTGGATCAACTGCAATCCGAGTACCAAAGCTCATACACGGCTGTAAGGGGGGTGGCGGAGATATTCACTGCATTAGGAAGATTATACAGATCTGTTTCTTCGACATCCCAAGTTTTCTTTTATTTGTAGGCAGAGCAGGTGGAGAGATGCAACTTGGAAGAGATTCTTACACAAAAGGCTTCCATCTACTCCAGAGGCACAACACATCCAGAGCACTTACATTAGACCAGTGTTGCCACAGGTTCAACTCATTTCAGTTCAAAGTTTTTCCACGTCTCCTGATGGTATGCCTGAAAACAAAGAAAGTTTACCATTGTAGACCACTGTATCAAATACATTTTATAAAGTCAGTCCTGAACCTGTCACTATTTAGCATGAAGAAGAACAAATGAAGAAAATTAAATATTTACATATATTTGGATTATGTTTTTTCTCTTTTTCCCCTGTCTGGCAAGTGGTCAGCAGATTTAGTCCCCATATCAATGAAGTTCCCAAATTCAACATTTTCCTTCTTCCCACAGGAATAAGTTCCAGATACACACGTTCTTCCATATAAAGTGCTGCACTTGGAGACATGATTGCAATAGGGAATAAAACATGCCCCTTTGTCCATGCTGCTCAAAACCGCAATGGACATTTTGTTACTATATACATAAACAAACCTCATAATATAGCACATTATTGTCCAATTATTTGGTTCAGCTTCTAGAGTGTACTATAATCTTTGAAGATCCAGTATGGTTATAAACTGAAAAACTGGTACAGTTAACTCAGTAATCCAGGCATAGATTCCCAGGCCACAGTTACCAATTCCAATTGCTAGTCAGACTCTTTCTGCAATGAGGTAAAAGAGAGTATGAGCAAGTGGTGACAGCTACACAATGTTTATACTATATGACTAAACTGGTCACAAACACTAAAATAATAGACTCATTATAATCCAGATTACTAGTGATGAAATTGTGGTGGGGTAAAGAAAGGGTAGACATGCTTTAAAGGACCCTTCTTTTCAGTGCAAGTAGATACCAAAAGGACACCAATGAGGTGTCTCTTTTTTCTACTGGGATTCACCACCAATTCGGTATGAAGATGTCTGCAGTTGAAGCACAATGAAAAGAGAATATGGAGTAAGGCAAGGGGTGGGAGACATGTAGCCCTCCAAATGTTATTCAACTGCAACTCCCATCAGCCGTAGCCAGTATGGCCAATAGTGAGGAATGATTGGAACTGTAGTCCAACAACATCTAGAGGGCCACATAGTCCCCAGGCCAGAATAAGAAGTAGAAGCAGTGGAGGAATTTGGGCTCACCTTATTCAAGCTGCCAAAGTATGGGAAGAAGGTACAGACTCATTTGGCGCAAGAGAAAGGGGGAAATTGACAATAGTGTTCAGATTTTCTCCAGAGTTTTTTCACTTTTCTTTGACAAGTAGAAATGTTAAGACCTACAGTGTATGTGTTAGATGGCCAGAACTCTTCTGATGTCAAAGTCTTTGACTGCAGCAGCTGCATTGCAGGCAGGTTAAAATGTTATATGGGAGGTTCTGTTCAAGCTATTATTTAGATAGGGTAAAATCATGTTTAGCACAGATTAGTCTTTCAATGGGATTTTTAAGGTACGCTGTACTGCATAAAAATCCTATACATAGCCAACCAGCTTCTGCCATAATGCATTTTAAAACAGGGAGCAAGAGTGGAGGCCACAAATAGGAGACAAAACAGTGACTGAGTTCACACATTCATGGGGGTAAAAGAAGTCACTCGCCCCACCCTCTCCTGTATGCCACATGTTGTTTACACAATTGCAAGCCACAACATGTAGTTGAGTGGATACAAAGCTACCCCCACTGCACAAGGTTTGGAGGACACGCCAATTATGAAAAAAAAAACGGGTGCATACGCGGACCACATGCAGAGCAAACTCAGTCAGAATAAGTGATTTCTTCATGATGGATAGATTGAAAAACGTTCACCTTCATAATGCAGAAGTTAATTTAAATTAGTTGCAAAGAAGGAACTGGCATTACCTTGCACTTGCCAAACTTTGCAGGAAGGGAACACTTATACTTGTAGCGTATGCCACTTATTTAGATCACAAATTCTCCAACCCTTATTAATATACGAGATACTAGGAGATGCTGCTCTTCAGGCTATCCAATACAGAGCTTAGACCATTGCATGTAAGAATTTCCAGAGTTAGTCATAAGTCCTGTGTTTCGCTGCACTAGCAATACTCAAAACAAGCCTACTCCACTGCAACTGATCAGTGACAGATATGCCATGGTTCAAAGCTAAGTGGAGCAGCAATGCATTTACTTTCTGGGCAAACACTTTGAACTAGCAGCACAATGAAACTTTCCTGGACATGCTGGGTTCATATCAGCAAAAGTAACCATGGAATTTCAAAGAGAGCTGATAGCCTAACAGCACAATTTGGCATATAATAAATATCTGCAGTACAAGTAGAGCTCCTGCTAGCTGTATTAATACGGTTAGTTTCATACCCACCATGGAAAAATGTATTGCTCCATCAGTGTGCACATATACACCATTTTCTGGGCTGGCACTTGCAATGTAAAAACATTGTAAACATGTTTAAAGTTATACGCACACACTAAAATTTAATGTTCCTGTTAATGAAATTACTTATCTGCAATTTCTATCAACTGTTATTTGGCTTGTTTAATATCCAGAACTGAAAACTCCAGGAAAAGGGATGTGGATTATGCTGACAGAACAGGGATGAAAATTTATCTTGAATTAATAAGATTTGTGGAACAGCTTTAGCATGAATTTTGTTTTGCCGTAGAAGGGGACACGGGAGCTCAAATGTGAGTTAGTCACTCTCCCTTGAAGCCCTGTAGCTATAGTTGGTAGCATTTTGATATTTTGCTAACTTTATAACCCTGGCAATTCAGTGACTCACACTGATCTTCCCTTCAATCCAGCCTATACCTTTGAAAGTAAAATACATCACTAAAAACCAGAAACGCAAACCTTAAAAGTGTTTGCTCCAATTGGTTCTGCTGACAAGAATAAAGCTCAAACACAACTACAGTGTTGAAGAACTTTTGCCAGTTACAGTCTTGGAGGAACATTTTCTTCAACCTTTATACTCTTTGTAGAATTCTCAGGATTTCAGGCCAAGTCTAAACATTATATTTATCTTGTGATGTGTGGGGTTCTCATGTGAAGTCTTTACTCACTTACAATGTGAGTCTCCTTCTTTCCACCCCAAGAATCTCATGAAAGCTGTGCGTGCTTATCCTACTGGATAAGTATAATGTTTACAGTAGACTCATGAGGAACGTGACTGAGAAGGAGATTATTTGTTGGCCAAAGCAGTCTGTTGGGGTAGTCAGGGTGGCTGAGCTAGCAGAGACAAACTAGCACACACTCTCTCTCTATGGTTGTGTGTCAAAATACTAACATAAGGAGAAGGAGTGATTAGTGGCTATATTAGGTAAAGGCAGACACTACAGAAAATAAACTCCCATTTCAATTACCTATGCCTGATGGGATACAATTCCCCACAACACAGTAACAAACCCCACCAAAAGTACCTATCACATTTAACTACTGTCGGGGATGGGGTTGGGAGTGCCCATGATCATCGCAAGACTTATCTAGAGCAAACATTATTCAAAATAACTTTTCCCCTTGCTTCCCACGCCAGCACCCGACACGGTAAGCGTAATGTTTAGAGCTGGCCTTCGCTGACCTTTCAAAAGCATTTGTAGCCTTCACTGATGCAGAGTGAATCCTGAAAACTAGGGGCCCAAGTGCTTGGAATTATCAGCAACCAGAATGCAAATGAGAATCCTACACTTATTCCATTTGGAAATGTCATGATTTATCAAGCCTATCTTGGAAAGCTATGGCTCAGATTTATTAATTTTGAACATTTGGGGTTCTAAAATACTTTGGTCTGTCTTGGTTTACCTCACTGAGAGATAACAGAAATAGCCTGGTATTGCCACACTTAATGAAATTATGTATGAACACAGCATATACAAGCATGAAAGTCATTTACACCTCTCCAGTTGTTGATGTCAAAATGTTGGCTGCCTTTGTTTCAGAGATTATAGCTTCAGTCTAAATGCCCAGTGGACATTGAAGCAGCATAATGTGGGCTGTTCCTAGCCAGATCCTACTTAGGGAAGCATTTGAGAAAACAGATTCACGCATGGTTGCTTCAGAAGGGTATGGCCTCAGCACAAAGATTAGTTGCCAAGAACTTTCTGTTCTACTCTTAGTTCAGAAGGCACAAGAATTAAACTAGATGTGTTGGGAAAGCCATTCCCTTTCTTAATGTCACTCAGGATTCACACTGTAATTTTAAAGTGAACAATTCAACAAAACATTAATGTTTTTTTAAAAAAAAAAATCAGTGCTGTTTTTATAGGACCAGAAACATTCAGTCAGAGGCTTTCTACTTACTTAGCTCAATAGCGTTGGTTCAGTGGATTTTGACATGAACCCCCTCTCCCAATTATTGTGGGGCCTAATTATGGCCTTGTTTAAAATTGCCACTGCTTTGATGCCTCAGAAGCACACTACTCTATCCCAGATAAACTTCATCTGTCTCCCCACTCTACCCCCGCCCTCACCCAGAAATCAGGGAAGTCAATGAAGGTGGGTTAACATTTAGCTAAAGAAATATATTCCCTCTATATAATATGGATGAACAAGAGAATATTTAGCTAACAGAGTGAAAACCATCCAGACTGTCTCACAAGAACAGCACTGCAACCTAATCAAACCAAATACAATTTCAAATAACTTAATAGGACAGTTTCCTTAGTCACAATTTCTTCTGGACAAAATCAAAGATATAATATTGATAAACCCTGTTGACAGAATAAGGCCTTAGGAAAGAGTTAAAAGCTTGCTAGGGACACATAGAGCAAACCAAGTTTAAATACAGGTTTCAACAACTAGAATAAATGGCTCTGCATTTCTATCTCATGACAAACCAAGCTGAATCCTAAGTTTTACATGTCACTGAAACGTCAGTTTGACTTTAACCTATTCCAGGACCCATCTTACACCACAGAATTACATAACTCTTGGTTTGCTGAGCACAGACTAGAATGTTTGGTTCATTCTCTAACTGCCTGCTTTGACCTAAGTTTACCTTCTCTAAATGGTTTTCTTTGCTAAGACAACTTATATCCTGGCAAAATTACACTGTGCTCAGAGGAACAATCACAAACTCACCAGGCACACTAAACTGAAAGGAGAATGAACCATTGAGAGAACCAGCACAGAGTAGTATCTGGGGAGCTGGAGAAGACAGGTTCAAATCTGTCACCAACTATGAGTAACCATTGGTAGCCTTGGGCACGCTGCCTTGAAGGATACAACAATTTAAGTACAGCACTCTGATGAAGTTTAGTATTATTGGACCTTTTTTGTCATGCAGTTTGACATACACTAGCAAGACATGTCAAGTCAGTCTTGCTAGTCCAGTTACTTCAATTCTCCAGTTACTTCCACACATCATTAAGATGTGCTTTTAAGCAACATTATTCCCTTTTCACAAAGTTATTGGCTACAAGGACAGATCCCTAGCTTGCAAGCTGACACCTTTAAAGAAATTTCTGCTATGGATATAATTGTTAACCTGCTACAGGTTTGGCTGTCCAACCAGCTCCAACATAGGAGGAAAAAAATTACAAGTTTGTAGCAGTTACATTCAGCAAACCGTTTAGGATTCTTGCTACAGGCAGCAGAACCCAATAGCTGTTGTAACACAACCATCACTCTGACAAAAAGCATTAAAAGTGAGTTCAATTGAAAATGCAAGAACCACTGAGAAACAAAGATCATACCTAAGTTTTCAAATCTTTTTATAGAAAATAACCTTTAATAGTGAGGCACGGTTTGCAAGTCTTTGGCAGGTGCTAAGCACAAGTTGTCACTACTATAAACATGAGCCATGCGACGATGTCTCCAAATTATAATCCCTACCCTCAAATGGCACCTCAAACTTCCATCGCATGATACTTGCTATACTTCATTAAGGAAGCTGCTGAATTGTTATCAGCAGCTCATATGTCAGCTTTTAAAGGTTTTAATGAGAGCTGGCACCTGAACTACTGGATGAAAAGTGTATATAGCACTTGTAAAAAATAGTTATTGGAGCTTTTTCACTCACCACTGAACATCTTTGTTAAAGCTGCAATAAACAATTCTGATTGCTTTATTTTTTTTTAATTAAACTTTAATTTTTTTTAGTTAACAGTTTAATTTATTAAGTGAACCCAGTTCTCACAGAAACCAAGAAGTGTAGGGGGGGATTGCAGGTTTCTTATAAGCAAGTTCATTTCATTCTTTAATGTTGCTCTGCCCCACGCAGACTTTATCCAGGGGGCCTGTATAAAGGTTGTGCATTTGACACAAATATATCCAATCCTCCATAACCCTTAGATTTTGATGGATTAGATTCAACTGCAGCTAGGTCATATTGCTCTAAATTAATGTTGCAAGCAACCATTCCTGTGTCTTTCATTCACTTTCAGTAGCTATGAGTTCTAAGAACAGCTGTCACAAAGTCTGACAACTGCAACTTTCGAAGTATGGAATTTTGATGCATTGATTTGTGCACCACAAATCAATGCATCATTTTGATGCATTGATTTGTGCACCACTAGATTTGGGACTGAACTTCTTTCTGTTCTTCCCATTTGAAACAATGGCACAGTTCGGACAACATATTAAGCAACGGAGGGGTAAATAACGTACTGACCGTGCGTTAGGCAGGAGGAGCTCCACAGATGACACACTGCAGCTGGCGCTGCTCGGAACTGGCAAACGCCCCGGCTGCAAGGAACTTGCGGCGGCCATTTTGGTTGTAGCCTCTCCTCCGTGTGTCCTCCAGTCATATCCCAGCATGCACCGTGAATTCTTCCAGCTGCGTAGAGAGGCTGGGATTTTTTGGCTGCTCTAGGCAGCAGAACTCTATTCCGAAACGGAATAGTCCACGGAGAGAAGGTGGGCTGAATTCGGACGACACTTTAAACAACGGGGCTTCGGGCTAAACAACGTGCAAGCCCGTTGTTTCGCTCTGTTGTTTAAAGTGCCTGATTAACGTACTGTCAGTTGTGTGTGTGTGGTGTGCTGCCCTCCAGACGACACAATAAGCAACACAACTGACGATTGTTGCCCCCCTCCTCCGTTGCCTAATGTGTCATCCGAACTGAGCCAATATGTTACAAAATGCACAAAAATATGCTCAGTGGGATGGACGTTGGCTGTGGAGCCCTCTCCCCTTCCCAGAAAGTGGTAGGAGGGCTCTGGTTAGGTTTTGCATGAAGTTCAACAAGGCCCCTTTACCATATAAGGGAATCCTCAGGTCAAACTGTCTAGAAAACTTGAGGGAGTTTCCCATTCCTCTGTAGGACAAGATCAAGCTTATGGGCCAGAGCCCAGCCACTTTTTCACTGAACTACCATTTGAATCCCATGTTAAACACAATGCTCTATGGGGTACCCATAAGGTTAAACTATAAGCAATAACGAATGCAAAGAGGATCTTAACATATCTGCAAAGAATTTGATTTGCTTATCTTTTGGTTTCTTTTTTGATCAACAGTAAAAAAATAAGCCATTATTTCATTGAGAAATGACTTGCCTCATCTCCAAGTTAGCAGCTCAAAGCTAGAAATCCCATTAAACTAAACTGTAAATTTACATGAAATACACTTTACAAAAATTGCTGTGAATCTCGTCAATATGTGCTAATGTAGAGAGGAAGGTAAGAAACGCGCTCTTTCAAGTTTTACCAAAAGATGTCATTTTTATTTTATGGAATAGACAATATAGAACCAGAATACACTGAAACCAGGTCCCATATTCCCTACTTTCCAAACCGTGAACTAAGGTTGGATACCATCTCCTCTTTGGGTTGCAATGTATACATTTCATTGCCTCTTCCGCTTTTAGTTTTTCATTTAGGGCGGAATCCAACAGGGCGCTTACACCTACACTAGTTACCTTAAGCCTGCCAATTCCTGTCTGCGAACAGAACTCATCACTTGCAGAAGTACATTTTAGCACTTCCAGGGCAACTGGAAATGAGTGAAAACACTTGTTTCAGGAAGGTCAGTGGAGCTCCATAAGGGAGCTCTGCCAACCTGTCCCAATCAAGAAACAATAATCTCCACCTCTGGGAAGTGCTAAATTGCTGTTGGGCAAGCACTGGGTCCCACCTGTGTAGTGGAATTGGCGGGACTCACTGTTTGCACAACACAATCTGCAGGGCGCAAGAGAATCGGTAAGGATATAAGCGCTCCATTGGATTCTGCCCATGGTATTTACATGCAATAAGCAGCGGTCAAATCCTATCTTTTGGTCTCACCCACTCTGAATTAGCTGCTCGTGGATGGAGTAGGCAAGCAGCATGTGGCTTCCCCCACTTATTAAAATACAATGAATATGCTGTGGCAAGAGTCCAAGTCTTTCTCCCCACACCCGCCACTGAGGACATAGCTTTTCTGGATATGCACGAACTTGAGTAAGGTTGAATTCATCAGCCCATTTCCTCTGCTGGAAGGGAGTTGCCCAGCCAGTTCTCCGAGCAAACAATTAAAAAGGAGCCAACCACCCTTATAGTTTTACAAAGCAATCTCAACTCACATGACAGTTTCTGAGAATTTATACTTGAGGCAAGTGAGCCATATCAGGAAAACTCACTGCACAATGTATATCAAGGTATTTATTTTAATCACTGTACAAATCAAATGTAACAGCAATCCATTCAAGTACACAAATATAATCCCCATTACTCCCACAAGCCAATGCAACTACAGGAGGAAAGCAATGCTACATTCTGAGGAAGGCCAAGGAACTACCAAAACTTTTTTTCTCCCTCTTCATGCATGGGAAAAAAACATGCACCTTTATATTAGCAAGCAAAGGAACCAGTTTCATTTATGGAGTTTCTAACAGTCACTATTCGTGAAAAGTCAGGATATTTTACAAGGACATGTTTTTACTTATTTTTTCTTTTTACCCCCTACATATCAAAATGGCATTCATGAAACATGAGTAAGGCACCCTTTTCATATATAGTTCGGGGCCAGGGAAACAAGAAATATGCACCATCCCCAGGTGTGGAAGGGGGGGTTCCTACATCAGGAGCTTCTACCACCCTCAGGAATTTTTTACATTAAAATTCGACAACTGCACATTCTAGTTCTCTTGTACTCTGCATTTGAGTGATCCTTTATGACAGAGGTCTCCAACCTCTTTGGACCCATGGGCACATTTGGGAATTTGAGACTACTCTGTGGGCGCCCCCACAAAATCAGTGGATCACCGATTTGGCATCTACCTGTCGTGACTATGGATCTTAGGCTGTGTTTTTTTTCAGCAAAAACTTTTGTTTCGTGTCTAATGGACTCCACAATTACAATTTAATAAGTGATTGTCTAATTTGGCTAATTGCTGGCACCACATTGGGAATCCCTGCTTCAAAAAGCTAGTTATTTCATCAAGTGAGGAGGGAAGAGCCTGGGAAATTAGGCTTATGCAGCAAGAGTAGAAAACCTACCATCGACCCAACAGCAAGAGTGGTGCTAGTTTCTGGGCAAACTGACTCAAGTGAGCAAAGTGACCTGCATGTCAGACATTTAAGAGTTTAAATATTACCACTTGACCTTTATTCCTTGAGCATCTGAAGCTGTTTAATTCAACAACGCAAAGTACAGCAAAACTCATTCTTTCCTGCCCCACCCTTTCAATACAGTAAGCAAGCCGGAACAATTCAAGTAGAAAGTTAAGGCTTGTACAATGCAAAGCAGGTACAATTCAAGCAGAAAAGTGACGATGAGAAGCTAAATATAAAGAAACAGTGCAATGATGAAATGGGTTCTTCATCTCTCATTCAACAGAACACACTCACTCTTAGATCAATAATTAAGTCCAATACGCGCCACTACGCAGGCTATGAATGCTCGCCCGATGTGGACTACAGCCTAGACTTGGCCTGGATAGGTAGTTATCCCCTTTGCAGATCTTAATAAAAGTGGCCCAATTTTAAACCCATTTTCTGGTGTTGTCTCTTTATTTCCACCCTCCAACTTCCACAAATGCCTCAACATCCACGCCCAGCTTGCCTGGGCGCTGGGGAAGCTGTTGCGGGTGGAAGAAGGGACGTGTGGGCTTGCCACTGGCTGGACCAGTTTTGGCGCCACAAGGCTGGGAGGGGACTGACTCCTATGTAACGGTGCAGCGTCCCCTCCCGCCTCCTCTTCGGTTTGCGCGGCTCCCTCCCTCCCTGTAGACAGTGTGAGTTCGCTGGTCGCCATTAGGAGGCCGACTAGGAATTTTTTGCTCATGGTCTAATTTGATCATGGGTTTTTTCACCTACTCCATACTGTAAGACAGGCAGGGTGTATTAAATAGGTTGATTCGGCGTTCTTAATTAAATCTGGTTACTTTTACGGTTAGGTGGATATTTAGGGCATCCTGTGACAGGTTTTGGGGTTGGTGAGCATTCGCAGGCACTGTTGCGGTGATTGGTAACATCTGAGGCTTCCAGCCTTGAGCCTTGCAGCCTAGCTGGGAGATAAGGGTTACTTTTGGGGTTAACCTTCCTCCCCTACTCGGAGCCGTGCGGCCTGGGGGGAGGTGACACAGAAGACCTCCCTACCCCAATGGGGAAGCCTGGCGGGTGGTGAATGCAAGCGCCACTATGCAGGCTATGAATGCTCGCCCGATGTGGACTACGGCCTAGACTTGGCCTGACAGGATGCCTGGACAGGATGCCTGGCCCAATTTTAAACCCATTTTCTGGTGTCGTCTCTTTATTTCCACCCTCTAACTCCCACCTCACTCTTAGATCAATAATTAAGTCCAATAAACACAATCGCCCTGCTTGGTGTGATCAACAACATAAACGGAAGTGGGCATTTGGAGTAGCACCCATTCTCATGGCAGAATAGGCAAGCCATAGAATTCTACTGAATGGAAACTGTGCAAGATTGTGACAGCCATCCAGTGAGAATGGAGCATTCCGTTACACATACACAGGACTCATCTTTGCCCCAAATATAAGTCAGCACGGAAATATGAACCATGAAGGCCACAATACAGATTTAAGTTTACTTCCTGGTTGGCTCTGGTAAAGATAAGTGTGCATATTGCACATAATTAAAATGTACTGTTATGCACACCCCAATTTTCCAAGTGGTGAGATTTCAGGGGTTCCAGCACTTACTCAGGGTTTGTTTCCTGGGAATGAGGTTACAGGAAACTACATGTATACACAAGCCAAGTATAAGTGCAGGCTCAGAGCATTTAACATCCCATCAGATACTGTTGCACCAACATTATTATATACCATACTATTTTGAGATTCTGCATATTTCTGTGAAAACTACACAATTGGGCTTAAGTGATGGATTCGGAATTGCTTCTTATCAGTGTTGAAGGGAAAAGGAGTTAATTCACAAAATTGTAATTCCTAAACTCGTTAAGTAATTTAGCTCATATTAACAAATACTAACAGCTGCCTTCAAACAACATTTTTGGTAAATTTCTGCAAAGCAGTTTCCTGGATTTGATGTACTATGATGTGGCTTGCGATGCAACAAGCCTTCACTGACTGACGAGCCACCATTTTAGATAACATAATCCAACTTTAAATATTTTAGGGTGCAACCCTGTCAGGCTGATGCCTGCTAGATGGAAGGTCTCTAGTCTCAGAGGCTTCCAAGTATCCAGTGCCCTACTGGGCTACTGACAGCAGGGTGGGAAGTCTCCTTTTACATTTTTTCCACTACATGGGGACCTCTGAGCTCATCTAATGGTGGGAGTATGCCCAGGATAGGAGAGGCCATGGGATACAGTATATTCTGGCCTCTCTCCCTCCCTTCCCACCAGTACACCCTCTTTTCCCCTCCCTGTCTTGAGGTTGTGACACCAACCTCAGAAGAGGAGCTGCTGCAGAGCTTTCTGTGGTGGCTAAGAGGAGCCAGAGGTGAGAATCCGAGCGGAAATTTTCACCTGAGATTGCAGCTCTGTGTTCAGACTTGGAGGTAGAAATACCAAGTATCCTACAGCCTCTCAGACATCATCTAGGGGCCATAGGATTGCACCCTAAATTCTGTATTTTGATTCTTTTTGTCCCTTCTTTTTGTTGTTCACTACTTTTTGTCCCCTTCTGTTTATTGTTCCCGCTTGGTAATCTTACCAGATACAGAGCGGTATATAAATCCTTTAAATAAATAAACTCATAGCACAAGCCCCTTGTGCACATACATGTTGTAGAGCAAATACACTTTGCAAAAAACTAGAAACTATTGAGTACAGCACTTTAAAAAAACAGGAGTAAGTTTGCCTACCTCTCAAGGACTAAAAAAAAAATAGCAACTGCTCATTTAAGACCTATTATTGCATTAGACACTGAATGATATAATCCCATTAACAGCTGCTGAATCTTAAGGACAGTAGAAGCAAAGATACTTTACAAATAGACAGCCAACCAACAATCTATTTATGGATTCAGCTAGAACGCTTGCTTGCTTTACAGCTTTCGGGAAGGGGTGGGTGGGAGGAACACGGCTGTGTACAATAACCTTACCCTGCAATTCAACCTATCCAACAAGTGCCATAAGCCATCTGTTTTAGGGAAAAAAAGAACACCCTTGGTCTCCTTCTAAAGAAGCTCAGAATTCAGTGTAACATCCCCCCCCAATATTCTTAAGCGTGGTAAAAAGGAATTTAGTCACGAGACTTTCTAAAAACCCAACATTATTTTAATTCAGCTTGATCACTTAGTAAATTGTGGAGGAATTCAATTGAATTCACAGATGCTTGGCACTTCAGAGCCTGCTGCTTGCAGTTCAAATTGGATACTCTACAATATATTGTTAAAAATAGCTTTCACAAACTGTGTGCATTCAAATAGCAAACACCCTACAGAATTTAGCAGACAAATCTGAGAATATCTACAAAGGTTCTTGGAAAAGTGGTGTAGCCCGTAAATACTAAAGAGCAACTATAGAGCCTACATTTGTAAAACAAGGTGTAGAGTAGGGATGGGGGGGGGGGGGGTCTAGTGAATCATGCCAGACCAACCCTTCTTCCTTTTCACAAACGAGGAAATATATTAGAAGACAAGGTGAAGACTTGAAGCCAGAACTTCAGAAGGACTTTTTTTAATAAAGCCCAACATTTTTTACAAATTTTACAAGAAATGTGGCCTAAAACAAACTAACCTAAGATAATCATGCAACATGATGAAAAATCTATGCAGAGGACAGTAACAAATGGACTGGCATCAGTTTGAATGGAGGAATATCTAGAAACACTCTGCAGTAAAAAGAGCTGCCTGGGGCTGTTTAATACCTAGAGCACAGGTGGGGAATCCCTTTAAGCCCAAGGGATGAATTGAATTTCAGAGAAGCTCTTAGGGGCCACATTCCAGTGGTGGGCAGATCCAAAATAGCAGCATATTTTAGCTTAAAGCTCTTATCACAACTAATGTAACCCTTAGAGGCGTTTAAACTTTTCAGAATGGGGGAAAATTACATAAAAGTTGGGAAACCAGTAAACTATCAATGGCTGGGGGAAAGAGATGGGTCCAGGGGAAGCTCCAGAGGGCTGGATTGGGACCCCAGGTGGGTCAGATTTGGCCCCCAGGCCTGATATTCTCCTGCTATACACACTAAGATGAGGGAGTACACTTACCTAATTAAGCTCTCTATGAAACTTGGAGGAATTATCAATACTCAAGCAGACTCATTCGACATGCAAAATACTGAAATGGATCACTAAACTTGACAGTTTAACAAATGGAACCTGTAACAAAATATTGCAGCATGCAGGGCTCCCAGTCAGTTTTCCAGTCAGTTAGCCATGTCCTTTCCCAGGATATTCTATGACATTCCCTGTGCCCAATTTCCCCAAACTCTACCTTACCACCAGTCACTCTGCATTAAGTGACCACTGAACATGCTCAGTACTCTTTGGGCTGATTTGGGAGGGAGGAGTATTGGCCCCTTAGTTTTTTTCCTGAAGATTTTTCCTACTTCAGCAAACTTTGGGGGTTCCCTCCAACCTGCCAATACTTCCCTCTTGTGCATAATTGGTTCAACTTTGGCTACGTAAGTATATGCACTCACCCCTGAACTTCCAACACAGAATTAACAACTGGGAGTTGCAAACAAAATGTTGCGGTATATGGTGACTCTGTTCCAGATTTCAGCCACATCATTCCATTTACCCCTCCTCTATGCTCATTCCTCAGTAGGCTGTTTGGGGAAGTTTATACCCAACTTAGGGTGTTTCTTCCCTAAAGATTATTTGTAAAGATATCTGCCCTCAAGGTTATAATTTCCTAGGTGTTTCACAGGATATAATTTCATCTCTTACTACTTGTAATTTTGCAAATGTCTTTATTATGTGCCTCTCTAGTTCTTCTGTTTCTAGCCTAAAGAACCCCAATCTCTTGAGCCTTTCCCCATGGATAGGTAAAGGTGCTCCAAACCCATAATCATTTTAAGTTGTATTTTCTGTATTTCTACATTATCCTTTTTGAGATGGATCAACCAAAATGAGCTTGGATAATGTCTTGGTCCCTTCCAATTCTGATTCAATTACTCAACAAAAGGATAGAAAACACAGTAGTCATTCTAACCCACAACTGCAGATAGGTAACCCAATGAGAATTAGAAAAGTTTCGAGTGAACTACTTACAATTACCTCAATACAAGCATTAAAAGACACAGGCTAGGGTCCAGAAGAACCAGCAGAACTAGTTGTGACTGCCCAAGGGGGCTTCAGGTTTTTGGGTTGCCAAACAGCAATCCCCAATGTCACACTGCAAAATGTTCCCCCCAAAAGAGAAATTTTAAAAGTAAAACATGCAAAAAAGGCATTTTACTGTCATTTTTCTTTTAGTTTTACCACAGAAAAAAATGTGCCCCAAACTCAAGATGACAAGAAACAGTTACAATGGTTGGACGAGAGCCAATCTTTCAAGGCATTAACGGAAAGGACTGAAGAGTAAACACAGAGAAACATAGATTAAAAATAGGTGCCTGGCTTGCCAGAGATTACTTCATGCCTTCCTTCTAGGAATTTGCACTTTACACATATCAAACACAGTGGTATCTCTTCACCATATTCCATGTGTCCCAGGCTAGCTTTTAGCCTTTCCATGTCAGTGTCCTGTGCCCAAATGAAGAGATAGGTCAAATGCAATGATATGTCACTCTTAGGAGACACTCCCCTGGCAGTTTGAGGGTATGGTTTGGAATAGCACACATCCATTTCCATATTCATTTCCGGAAACATTGGCATTATTCACATGTCGGTGCAATGCTTAGAAGGTTAAAACTTTTCTCTTTTCACAGGTATTTAGCAATATATTATGAGCTTCATTCATCCTGGGTCTGTTTCTACAGTTGTTTATTAAGTTGTTTATAGATGTTTTTAGAGGTCTGTTTTTTGTGTACGTTACATGTTTTTGTAGTTTTAAATTTTGTATATTGTTTTTAATCATTTTAATCTTATGTAAACCACCCAGAGAGCTTCAGCTATGGGGCAGTATAAAAATGCAATAAATAAATAAATTGTTTACACATATTTAAGCTATTCTTGCAATGATGGCAGTACACTTGACAGTGTATAGTGCCAAATAAAATGTTAGGCATCTTCTGTCCGAATGGTTCAAGGCACCAAGAGGTGTTAAACCAGCAAAGCTCATGCCGGCAAGGGCTTAGCAGGTCAGGTCAAGGCAAGTCCAGCCATATCCAATTGGGTGTGAATAGCCAGACAAATTAGACCAGGCAGAGTCTTCCATGACCTTGGCTAGCTTCAAGATACCTGAAACTCAAGCAAGGGGAGCTGTTGACTCAAAACAGAGGCTTTTGGAAGCCTTCTAAAGGCCAGCAGCTCAAGACCACTGGTTTCTATGGGGTGGGGGTGGTAACAACTGTAATGGGGGAATGTCCACTGCATCTGAGGTATATGCACATCATCTTGTCTGGAAGGCCCTGGCCTAGTAGGGATTGGATTAATGGAGGGAGTCTCCTCCGCCTCAGAGTCCTCTTCACAGCCAAAGGATGGGACAAGACTTGGGAACATGGCAGGACACGGAGGTATTTTAATTTGTAGATGACACTCCCATGGAAGTTCAGATATATGGTTTGGGATGGCACAATGTTTACCTCCACTTCTGTGTTCACTGGGCATTACTGGCATGGGAGTGCCATATTGGACAGTGACTTGTACCCCAGTGAAATGCTGGACATGAGGCCATGGCATCTCATAGAACCTACTCTCCCTGAGGTATGGGTATATGATTTGCGGTACCCCAAGATTCAGTTTCGGGTACATAATCACAGTTCCTTATTCATTTATATGTATTTTGGCTGTTAGCAGCATGATGGCATGAACCTGACAGTGTCTGGTGGTAAACCAAAGCTTCGAGCAGGAAGCAAAGACGTAGCAACTCATAGTGGACATTGCACAGGGATGTGGGTGACCACACAAAGTATTCTTCTGTCTTGTATTTCCCTCCTGCTGGTGCTGTCACTTCACCTTGCTGCATGTCAGGGCTGGCCCTGGATGAGATTTTTATAAATTGTGACTAAATACAAAACCACATGACTGTTGCAGGTATACCTCCTATTTTACATTTCTTAGGGTGTACACCTTGCTAAAAAACACATCCAGCATTATTCCCCCCATATGTTAAGAATTTTTGTTATGACTCATGAACAAAACACCACAGTCTCTTGGCTCCTGAGGGTATTGCTTATTGGATCCTTGTTTTAAAAATGTTTAGTAGAAGTCAAGTGTATAAGCATGCCAAGTTGCATGCTTATAACCCCAAAGTCCACTATTTTAGGCTTACCCACTCTATTATTTGAAAGGCTGCTTTTAAAAATGCCCAGTTTTCTTTCACAGCAGCCCTGTGCCTGTAAATCCAGGTTGCCATCTGATGCTGTTTCCCTGTGGTTGGGAACTAATTTTCAACTGGAACCATATTTTGCACTGAGAAAAGGTCTGAAGCAGCAACATTGGCTCTGCTTTCTGTCTAAGAAGCAAGGCAAATCACAGCCAAAGGGCTCTTTAATATGCATCAGTATGAATAGTGTTCTTGGGCAGAGATGTGAAGGCCTGGGGGAAGAAAAATCACACAGAGAAAATGGGCCAGGGTCTTGGTGTGGTGGAGGAAAAAGAACTGGGGGATTTTTTTAAAAAAATATACTCCCCCCCCCGGGAGTTTTGAGAAATTTGGGGGAGGGTTTATACATCCTCCCCACCCCATGCAAGCTTTCACATCTATATATGGGCCCTTCCCAGACTGTGGAGCAAGCTTAACAGTCTATGCCATGCAGCAATGGCAGTAGGAATAGGGATGCTTGAGGAATTCAACCTTTGTGAATTCAGTTATGAACTGACTTGATCTGTATCTGCTGGACTGAAATAGATCGAAACGTAGCTATCCCATCAGATTTTCCACTTCTCCGAATGTTACGTAACACGTCAAAAGCACATTAAAATGCATGTTTTGAGATCAAAGTGTAGAAATATGTAATTGCATAGTTAAATACAAATTTCCATGCATTTTTTAAAAATTGTGGAAATGGGACGAAACGCATGCAAAAATGGCACAGGCTGAAAATAGAGTGCTCTGTCTAGTGGTAGGTAGAAGTGCCCCAGCTCAACAAAGCAGGGTGGCAGCACAGCACTGGCTGCCTGCTGGTCAACATGCCCAAGTGAGGAGCTGGGAACTGTAATTCTGATGTCATGGAGCAGGGGCGCACCTCCTAAATAGGCAAGACTGAGATGTCTTGTGATGGGTGAAGGAGGAACATTAGTAGAATCACAAAAATTGGGTTCACTGAAGTTTTTTGAATTCCATCTCAAAGCTCATTCCAACACTTTGCAAACCGGACAGAGTGCTTTAGCTAATGGAGAGTACAGAAATATAATAAATGAACTGAATGAATGAGTCTGTATCAGATTGGGAGCTTTTTTCCTTTTCGCACAAAAATCCGTGTGTATTTCCATGTGCATTTTTCCAAAGGTGCTCATCAACTATGTACATCTTAGAAATGAATGCATTCTTCTCCCATTGATTAAAGAATATTTGCGTGCGTTTTTCAAAAGTACAAATTTTCCATGAGTATTTTTCAAATGTATGCATGCTATCAAATGCATTGTTTTGGGTCCATGAATCAAATTACAAGCTTGGAAATGTACAGACTTAGACTATAGATTGTGTCCAAGTCCATATTTGGTCTGGAAGGTGTAAATTCTGATTTTAAAAATCTACTGAAATGAATTTCTCATACATCCCTACTCTTAAGCTTTAAGTGGGTGTCACCTGCAGTGTGCAGTGGAAGTTTATCCACTATTAGATTTTCCATTTCTAAAAATGCACCATTACATAAATTAAAATTAGTATCTATTAGGCTAAAGACTTGTAAAGATTCAAAAACATAACAACTTTTTCCTCGCGACTCTCTCTAGGAAGCATGCATATATAATAAATATCACCAGTGAATTGTAGCAGGGGACATTTGCTATAGGAATATCTGCAGACATTTTTATATAACCCCCTGCGGAAGGACTTAAAAGTATAATAAAAAAAGGCAGAAATGCATTGGGCTTCCAATAAATAAAATCTTTGTTTTAGCATCCTTAGATGTTTCTCTCCATCTTTGAGTCAAGAGAAATATATGCTGCCAAGTATTAAGATATTTATAAGTATTCCAACAAACTCAGATTTAAAGCTTTACTTGGAAATTGACTATAGTGCTTTACTGAATGTTTTTTCACTTAATCATATATCTCAGTTCAAATAATTTTGGCAACTGGAAATACTTGATTTATACAGCATGCAAAATTAACATTACATAGTGGCATGGCTGGTCTGATTTTGGGGAAAGGGGGAGGAGGTAGCTGGAGAATTGTGGGGCCAAGACTGAAACAAAAGGAGAGAAAGAGAAAGAAGGGGTATGAAACTATAGGAGTAATTTCAGGATGAAGGTGAGGGGACATACCTTTGGAAAGAAGGACTTCTTACCTTCCTCCCCTCCTCTTCTCTTTTAAAAGTTGTGGGATCAGGATTTGAGTTCTAGCCACCACCACCATCCTTCCCAGAAGCACTGTAAAAAGGCTGGATGGTGGTAGTGGGTAGAACTATAATTTTGTTGCTTAAAATCCCAGGGGCTTTTAACCAGAAAAAATAAAACCTTAAATTTTTGACGGAAACAACAACAACAAAAAAGTTAAGGAACTGGCCCCTGAACATGGCAACCTTTTTCCTCCAAAACTGTTCCAGGGATTGAATGTGGCCCCTGAAACATCCACCTCCAATGTGCTACCTGCAGATGAGGTGGCCGTTTCAATCCACTCCCATATTTAGTAAACAAAAACCAAAGGCAAGTAAACGTGAGCACTCACATCCAAATCTATTTAGGGCATCAGTACAATGTTGATTAAAATACAGTTCAAAGTTTCCTGGTAGACCCACTTTACTGGGTGTACTGAGCCCATTGCTTGCATTTTGACTCACAAAGGAGAAAGCAGCTGAGGTACAAAACAGAACATGATGTTCTTGGGATTTACAGCTATATTGAGGGCCAAATGAAAAGTTGTGGGGCCCAGACTGAGCCACCAGCTCCATTTCTACTCTATAATTTGACGGGTGCAATTTACTCTGCTCTCCCCAAAGCATCATTCTATATGAATTTACAATTAGGTCAATTAGCAGCAATTCATCAGAAACCTAGACAATTTAAAATTTTTGAACAGACTACTTTGGTTTCTTTTTAGATTTCTGAATGTTTGACGCCTGTGGCAGTTGGCAGCTGCAAACATCTGACTGAAAGCCTCATCTGCTGCTTCACAGCTTCCAGTCGAGGATGTTTACAGACGCTCACTGTCAACAGCAATATACATTCCTTAACCATTTTGCTTTATCATTAACCTACAACTAGTTCCAGACAGGTTGACTAAGTTGACTCTTCCCAACACTCCTCCTCCTGTTGCTACACCACAGCAGAGGAGTGCAAAGCTTTTATTTTAGGAAGACCTATGAGTAGTCAAAGTTATGTAATATGCAGGTGTACCAAGCACATTCCTAAGGATTTATAGATTTAATTGTCAATATATGCAGGCAATTTCTTATGATTGGCATACCAAGAAAAAAGGCATTTTTCCAAGCTCCTGATAGATATTGCATTCCAAAAGAACTATCAAAGGAAACTGTTTTAAGTCCCTCCATACTCATTGGTTGCCAATCCACAGTGATAGGTCACCAATCCACAGTGATAGGTCACCAATCCACAGTGATAGGCCACAGTGAATGACCCAAACCGGACTCCATGCATCCAGTTGAAAAAGAAGGGACGTAAGCTCAATTGCCCAAGCACTGCCTCCCAAGAATGTATAATTAATTATAACAAATCAGCTGGTTAAAATGAAGCTCCCAGGAAGAAACTGGCCTGTTCCTCCACCCCTAAAATATTTTCAATGAAACAGATACATAGCAAGCTGGCTCATGGGAGTATTAGTTATTTGGAATGCAGGAACTTGCAGGGTTATTTACTTTAACTGATACATGTAAAGAATCCACATAAATCACCCGTTTGAAAGCACAAGGTTAGATTTTTTTCTACACCAAGGTTAAGAAAATTCATCTTTCAGGCAGCAGGTGAAAACAAGCTAAATCATACTGGGAGTTGGTTCCTTTTAGTCACTACTAAAGTGGGAGCTATTAAAGCCTCCTAGGGAACCACATTTTCTCAATGGGTCAAGTCTCTGAGGGAACAAAGCAAACTTTCAGTGCTATGCATTCCAGGAATTCTTAGCACTTGGCATCCCTATACTACTCCAGACAAGGATCAACTTTCCCCTTCTCTCTAGCTTAGAACAGATTTCTAACCTAACTTTGAGATTCACACCATGATGCTCAAATCAGTGTGTCACAAAGAGAATACTTCAGGATCTACAAGCATAAAGTTGAACACATTACTTCTTGTATTAGGTACTGTTCCAAGAGCAGAAAGCATGAGGTGTAAACAATTTTATAAAGCACTAACAGGGAGACAGCGAATATACACACCAAATGCTATGACACTCCACAGAGGCAGGATCTACACTACTGCTTTATAACGGTACTGAAGCGCACTGACAACTGTTGGGGCCCTTGAAAACATTCCATATGCCGTTTTCAAACTGCTTTCATGTTATATGCTGCTTGGTGTAGATCTGGCCCAAATCACTCATTGCAGAGGCAAGTTATTTTAGTTTATTTATACTTTGTCAGAAACTGAAAATTAGCCTTTCGTTCTGCAAGTATATTATCTCAGAGAGAGATAATTTGTTGAAAGAATACAAGTTCATGGCTGTTTGAACTCATTAGATGAAGGACATTGTGTCAACAATACGCCATTTCACTTTCCATATGCATGGCTCCTTCTCAGACATCAAACAGATCATATCTGTATCAAAGTCAAAGCAAGGTCATGTCTTAAGTGCTTCAGTTTTCACAGTACAATTAGGGGTCCCGTTATGCAGGACAATGGTGTGCAATGTCTTTTCCTGCAATGTGTAATGCTTTGTTGTGGGTTTTGCACAGTGTGTAATGTTTTGTTGTATGTAGTGTGTAAAGTTTGGAGTTCTATTTTAGTATACAAGTTATTAAAATCTTTCAGGCAAGGAAAAAACATTCATTCTGAAGATGGCTTTTTAAGACCATCTCAGCTATAATTTCTTTGAATAACTATCAAATATATATATATATATATATATATTCCAAGAAATAGGCAAATAAAATGAAGTTATTTGTCAGATGAAGGAAAGGGCAATTCCAATAAAGAAAGTGATGCTTAGGGTCAAGATATACAAAAAAATATGCTTTCACAGAGATCAGTTCAATTGCTACAGAAGTTAATCAACTCAATAAAAGCTTTTCTCATTCTGGATTGGAAGGAAACTTGCAAAGGTTCATTTAAATTATTCTGTAGAGACCATGGCCAGAATCCAAAGAACTGGTGAGCCCAAATGATTTTTAGACTATTTTTTCTTTATAATAGCAATTTGCATTTCAATATCAATATACAGTAACTGTAAAGATTCTTCCATTTTTTTTAGAGTATTTTTTCCTCAGAGCTTGGTGCCACGTGGCAAATGGGAAGTTTCAAAAATAAATTGACAATATGGCATGTGACTGAGCTGTTTAAAGTAACAAAGAAAAAAAATCAGTAGGCTATCATAACCCACTTGTCTAAGCAAAGTCATATTTTGACTGATATGACTCAGAAGGAAGTAAAGATGACCAAAAAAAACTCACTGACCATCAGTGATGACACTTTCAAGTACCTTGCAATCCACCAACAAAATATATTTTGTATGTTTCTTTACTACTACATTTGTATCTTGGCCTTGCTCCAAAAAATTTCAAAAAGTATTTATATATCACAAGCTGGTTACGAGGATAAAGTTGAGCAGAGAGTGACTAGTCAAACAGCTCCCAGTTTATTTCTTGACAAACTTGGATTCCCCACAACTAAACATAAGACTTTAGCCACTATGATGTACTGGCTCTCTTAAATGTCTCTGAAACAAAACCCTTAAGCAAAATAGCTTCTCCCTATATTTAACTCATTGGCTCCCCCACACCAATTACAGATTTGTGAAGGAGGGGGTAGAGCAGGATTGTCTAATAAAGCTCGACAAAAGCCTTGATATTCACGTTTGTTTTTTTAAACCTATGTTCACTGCCATTGATTTTCATCACTGCTGCTGCTTCAGTGCTATTTCTCTCTGGTTAGGGCTTCTTTGACCTTCAAAGAGTGATCCCAAACAATACTATAATGAATGTGATAACATCATCATACTACGTACCAAATCAGATTTTGTTACATGATGTCACTGAAGGTAAATGAAGGCAACTGAGAACATTAATGCTTCCTGAATCAATCAACATGGGCTATTCTAGCCAATCATTAGTTGCCATCTTTCGTATGGGCAAAAACTTTTACCCCCTTCATATGCAGTGTCTCTCTCTAACAGAAACACACCTACACATATGTGTGAAATGATGGTACTTTGATATTGTTGAAAGTGTTAATGAAAAACAACTTCTCCTTTGTCTCAATTCTACTCCTTCTGTGTAATATTTCCACCTCAAAAAACCAGGAATACCATCTGCCTTCACCAATCTCACTCTTAAATTAACTTAGTTGCACTATTTGTCAACACTCTCAACTTCTCTATGCATTTCCTAAAATTAATTTCATAAGGTTCATCAAGAGATAGCCACAAAACACAGAACTACTATGAAGGTATTTGCGTGACATGGCAGTGGAGCAACAGCTATTGCCTTATTATGGCAAAGCATATGCTTGCTAACTTTGCTTCATAGAGATTTACATATGGGTTACACTTATCAAAATCTATTCTCAACTGTGTAAGCAAATTGAATTATTTAGCATATTTAAAAAATATACTTGGATGTTAGAGAAATAAATGCCTTAATTACTGAAATCCAGTCTTTTCATCTGAATTGCCAACATATGCACATATATTCCAAGAGCACTGTATTTGCTAATTCTTCCTAGAAATGAAGAAAAATAAGAACTGTGAAATTTTCATTTCACATTCAACAATTAATTGAAGGTTAATTGAATTGTTTCAGTCATAACATCAACCTGTGGGTTGTTTAGCCCATGGGTTACTGGGGTCACGTGCGAGTGAGCACGCTGCCTCCCATCTGGTCACCACTTCCACTTTTCATCTGGTTTACCAAACACCCAGGAACATCTCATTCCTGGGTAGATTGCTGTGGCATCTGAGTCTGGCATTCTGGGATGTTGAGAGAGAAACATCCCAGAGTTTTAAACCATGGTTTGTTGTTGAGCTAAAACTCTGGGTTGTTTCTCCCTCAACAATCCAGAGTGCCAGGTTTGCACACCATACCAAACAACTGAGGAACATTCTGTTTCTGGGTTGTTTGCTAAACTGGACGCAAATTGGACACAGCAATTAATTAATCCACATTTGGTCATTACATGCAAACTGGGCCATTGCCTTTCAACACTATGGGATCAAGTTTAATAAACACTACGAAAATCCAAATGAAGTTAAAGAATAGCACTGGACAAGAAGAATATTCTTTAAGCTTAAGGCATTAAAAAACAATCCACTTTCAACACTGTCAAGTTGCCAGTTGTTCAACATTCACTTTGACTCAAGGTGGACAATACATTTGGCAGCAGGACTACAATGGCAACCACTTATCAAGGACTGCAGCTAGTACATATGCTACATGCAACACAGTTGATACCTACATTTACAGAAGCATCATTAATGCTAGCAACCACAGTTAAAGGGGTAGAATGCTCTTATTTTACTTTATTTTGGAACTTTTTATGTGAACTTTGTGTGAAGAGTAAAAAACATGGTGACAGACTCTAGAAGTTCTTGAAAGAAGTCTTAAAACGATTCTATAGGTCATTTAATTTGGATTGGTTTTTAAAAAACCTTCCTTGTGAGAGAGAGTCTGCGCAAACGTCTCTGTAATTATAATGTGAGTAATTCTGCACCCCAACTGGGCTTTGAACTTGCATTTCTTGAAGAGCAGTCACTATGTTATATGGCAAGGCACTTTCAAATCCCTAGAGAGATGTAAAAACAATCTGCAAAATCACAGGCAAGTCTGCTACTCAGTCAAAACCCCCACAAAATGCTCACATACTTTTGGATACAAAGAAGCCTGGAAGTCAGGTGTAGCTTATGTATGTTTAACTACTCTCACGGCTAATAAAACATGAGGTATGTCATTGGCTACTATACCACTATGTTAAAGCATTTTTAAAAAGTTTGCACTTTGTGTCCTATGAAGTTGGGAGCTCTCTTTACTGCATCAGAACAATTACAAAGAGAAAGAGCTTCACACTAAGACAGAAAAAATATAATGCTCAATCGCTGTAAGCCACAGTTCACAAATTGGCAGACAGTCTCAGGATGTTTATTTGCTGTATTTTAATCCCACCCACTTTCTCATGTGTACATGGATCCCCTTCATTTTATCCTGGCCCCACTTCATTTTATCCTCATAACAGCCTCATAACAGTAGGCTAGGCTGGGAAAGTAACTGTCCCACTCAGTGAGCATCAAGAGTGATTGGGGATTTGAACATCCTTGGGTTGGTAGGCTTGAAACTTGGTAGCACAGGAGGAGGCACTCAAAGGCAGCCAGGAGGGATGCTCCTGGCCAGCACACTGCCCACTCTTGCAATATACTAGCCATTACACAATACAAGTTATTTCCACTTCTTCCCCCACCTCCAGCAGGAATTTCTTCTTTGAAGCATTAACCATGGTTAATGCACCAACACAAGACACAGCTCCTTCAAAACAGATTTTGAAATTCTTTGCTAAATTGGTAATAAATGCCATACTGCTTTGCATAAATTTATGTGAGACACTAGGCTTTTTCTTGTAATTCTCAACAAAACTCTAGAAAAGCACCAAGGAACGCCTGGATTATATAGAATGCCCTTATTTTTAAGTGTGTTATTCTTTCCCATAGTAATTCAAGTCATTTATTTATTTATTTATTTAATTTAGTGCGTGTGTGCGTGTGTCACCTTGTAGGGATAACCTTAATTTATTCATGTCAAGTGGCAATTATGACTAGATTTTACTTCACACATCTTCTGTTTTTTACATATCATGCATCTCATGTCTCTAAATTCACTCTCTGCTCTCCCAAATAGCTCTAATGATGTATGCAACTACTTAATGAAGCATTAATGAAGCACAGTAAATTTCTTAGCTTTTAATCCTATGCAAACTTTCTTGAAAATAAACCTCACTGAACTAAATGGGACTTAATTTGCACAGAATTAAGCTGTTAAATCTTTCAAGTCATGCATAATATCCATTTGAAAGTAATTAAAATTCTAGTCTTTAAGAATGTTCAGAGTAAATTTCCAATCCAGATGCAACACTATTATAAAAATTTGACCGTATTCATTAGAGGTCCCCATGGGCACATTTGAGAAACTACTGTGTGCACCACCACAAAATGGCTCCCACACAGAATGTGGTTAGTCAGATAACAGCTACAGTGGGAGCCTGGATAGTCAAAAGTGAACTAAGGAGGTTGTTGGGAGAGAAAGGGGCTAGGAGCAGAGAGGGAGAGGGAAATAGCAAGGTAAAGGGGAAAGAAGGAGCAAGGCTGGAAAGGGACAGAAATAAGGCATCTAGGGACAGGGCAAAAATTGCGAGAAAAAGGGTTGGAAGGGAAAAATAGTGAGGCTATAGACTGGGACTAGGGAGACAAGATTAAAGCGTGGAACAAGATTGGGTGGGGCCAGAAAGTAATTCTTTCCTTCCCTGCCTACCCGCCAACAGCTGATCTACAGCAGGCACAGGAACATGAAGGAGAACTTGGTTCCCTCATGCTTTTCAAAGTCTTATTAAAAATATTTTTTTGAAAGGAGTAGGGGGTAGAGAACTTCGTGTGTGCCATTGGAGATCCCCATGGGCTCCATGGTGAGCACCCCAATATTCATCTTGTCCTTTCACTGTTCCTTATCACCTTTTCTTTAAGCACACATAATCAACTCTTAATGTATTAAGCCAATGACTATCAATTTGGGGTTAATGTAATTTACCTGAGGTCCTTGAATTTGAAAACAGGGATGGGGGTGTTGTACATTGTAATTTGCGGACACACATGATATATGGGAAAGTTATTCCCACTTAAAGTTAAGTATTTCAGTATAGGTTGTTTCTTTTAAAACTCCATTAACTTAGCGGGCTCATCTTCCCAGTTGTATTTCGGCATATTATATGGGAGAAGCTACAAGGCAAGAAGTCTACAGCCAACAACAAACCTGGACATTCTCATGATTAATTAACTAACAGTGTGACCTAGCAACTGGAACACTGACATTATTATATTCTCACGGCCATGTACTTTACGTTGTTAATATATTACACTGCAATATCAGATTAACTCTTACTGACTTGTAAATAGAAAGCATTTTAGCCATGTTTAAAATATTCACCTGCAAAAACACCCACAAGATGCAAAGCAATCCAGTTCTGCCAAAAATGTTTATGTTAGAAGTAAATTAGCAAAGTATAAGAGTTTAAAAATTAACAAACAAAAAATACTGTGCAATTACACTAGAATGGAATACCCTAGGACCAGCTACTCTAACGCAGCCCCTTCCTCCCCAAAAGCCTTCTAGTAATTGATTTATAGTGGGATAAGCTCTCATGGACTAGAATCCACTTCATGTCTGATGCACTGTGTATACATGCATGTTGTAATAGACTAACATGACTACTGCTCTGTAATGTACCCTAGGACACCATCTCACAGTCAAGAAGGCTTATGCATTTCTGCACTTCTTTTTAGAGTCGAAGTATGCACATTTTGCATGTGTAGATATGCTCTGATAAGACCCATGTTGGATCAGACCAAAGGTGCATGCAATTCAGCATCCTGTTTTCAGCCACCAGATTTACTGAATGTACTGCACTTATGGCCTGCCCTTCTTCCATAATGGAATTTAGGGAATTCTACACAAGGCCCAAGGCAGTCTCCTACCCAGTTCCAAAAACTACCAAATGCTTCCAGAAGGCCCACAAGTTGCCAAATAGTTTCTTCTGTAGCTGCTGCCTCTGAAAATTGAGATTCTAAAAATCACCAACAATTCAAAAGCCACTTCAGCAACAGACCAGCTTACAGGCCAAAAGTCTACCTGAATAAAAACGTCTTTGCTTGCCAGTGGAAAGACAACAGGGGTGGGGGGGTAACCCAGTCTTCCACATCAGGAGTTCCAGAGTCTGGGAGTGGCCACAGAGAGCCTATCTACACTACTGCTTTAAAACGGTTTATAACAGTTTTAAACCGGTTAATAACCGTTAATAACCAGTATAAAGCTGTTATAAACCGTTTTAAAGCAGTAAATAGGCTCAGAGAAGGCCTTTTTCCAGGTCCCCACAAAACATACCAGGAGAAGGGCCTCCCCTGAAGATCTTAAAACCCAAGCAGGTTTGTGTGATAGAAGGCAGTCTTTCAGATAGCCTGATCCCAAACTGTATAGGAGTTTAATAAGTCATAACCACCACTTTGAATTGTGCCTAAAAAGAGACTGGTAACCTGTGAAGCTGTTGTAAAAAGAGTCATATACTTCTTGTAACCATTGATAGACCACCCCCCTTTACACTAATTATGTATAATTCCCTTTTAAACCATCTAAACTATTAGCATCTTGTGGTAGCAAATTTCATAAATTAATTGTGTGCTGTCAGAAGTAATACTTTATATATAACAGACACACCACACTGAATCTACTGCCCAGTAGTTTCACTGGGTGATTCCAGGTTCTAGTATGGTGAGAGAGAAAGTTTCTCTGTCCACTTTCTCTACAACATGCAAGTGGAGGTATACTAGGTTGCAATCCTACACTTACTTACCTGGGAACTCTGCACGACATTACCCAACCTACTGCTACACTTACAATATGCAAGACTAGAGTGCCTATGGCCAATTTCCAATTACATCTAGAGTTGCTGGAGAAATTCGAGACGGACTAAAATGAATCCGACAATCTGAATCCACTGTGGACCAGCCTCCTCAGGCCATGCAATCTCAGATCTTTTTTTTTGTGTTTCTGAAATTTACACAAATTGATTTTTTTAGGAAAATATGCAAATTTCTGCTGAGACATATTCCATCCTAGAAAATCTGCATGGGGAAAAGTTGAATGGAATGGGGGACAACATACTAAATGTTACATGCTAATATAACTTACATAAATTGTTGCAAACCGTCTTAAGGGATTATTTGCATATTTTTCTGCATAATGGGGGGAAATTGAATCTGTCTACAAAAGGATGCTGGAACAAATGACACCACGCAATCCCTGAAACACACACAGGACGGATTTCACAAAATTCGGACATCCCTAATTGCACCTCAGATCCAAGTTAAGATTTCGTATATAGTAGAAACCAGCACCTTAATGTTCAAACCATTGCAGCAGCAGCTGCATATCCATATGTTTCTATGTTGCACTGGTGTATCAGCTGGTATAAACTCATCCTCAACTATACAAAATACTTGTGGAACTCAGGAGTTCTGAAAGGTACATGTCACTGCTATCTTAAGTAATAATCCATGCAGGGACTATTGAGAGCATGATCAGAATGTAGGGATTTAAGAAGAGCCATGCTGGATCTGACCAAAGGCCCATTTAAGCTGGCATTCCGCTACACAGTGGCCAACCAAATGTCGGTGAGAAGCCCACAAGCAGGACATGAGTACCATAGCTTGTGTTCCCCAGTAACTGGCATGCAGAAGCATGCTTTTGATACTAGAGGTAATATATATCCATCATGCCTAATAGCCATTAACAGCCTTATCCTCCTTATATTTGTCTAATCTCCTTTCATGAAGTTGATGGGAGATTCATGCAAGTAGGTGGGCTATCACATCTTGTGATAGAGAATCCACTGGTTAACAATGTGATGTGTGTGATGTGTGAAGTACTTCCTTTTATCTATTCTGAATCTCCCATCAACTTCATAACAGAACCCTAGGTTTTAGTATTATGAGGGCAGAAAAACCTTTCCCTATCCACGTTTCCCACCCTATGCATAATATCATACATCTCTAACATGTCTCCACCTACTCAGCCTTTTTCTAAGCTAGGAAACCCCAAATGTTGTAACTTTTCTTCATACGACAGTTGCTCCTCATCCTTGATCATTTTGGTTGCCCCTTTCTCCACCTTTTCTAGCTCTATTGCTCTTTTCTGCACTTCTGCCAGCTCTTCAATTTGATTGACTAATAAGACTATGCTTCAACCTGCTGATATTGCATGGTTCACAGGGCAAACCTATTTGTGTCTACTGAAAATTTCAATGTTCAATGGAACTTACCCCCAAATAAGTAGTTATAGGCTCACAGCCTCGGTCAGAAAGTGGGTCCCAAGCAAAAACTGGCAAAAACTCTTTCCCGTGGCTTTAAGTTGGCACTGCTGCATTTGAAACACTGTACACTGTGTTAAGAGGTCACCATGTACCTTCATCTAATAACAGAGTTGGGAACAAATTCAGTACAGACCTAAGCAGATGTACATTGCAAATGTTGTGAGACCCACCAAGAACAAGTCCCACCTTTGAGAAATAAACAGCTAAGCATCTTGATTACACCTATGGTCTTCCCATGCATTTATGAACTGGAGCCCCTGGGGCCTGGGTAGAGCCATAGTTATACCAAACAAAGCTACAGTTTGGGAACTATCTCTAGGCTTCCTTCCAATGTCTGTGTTTGTGGGTTTGGCTTGTTTGAGCAAATTTATTTAGAAATCCAACCACTCTCTCCAAAGGTTCCATTAACCTATTCACACAAAACCAGCCTCTTTGTTTTCAGCTGCACTGGCAAATTAACAAGAAATCAGATCTACAAGCATTATGTTCCTTAATAATCTAGCCACTGATTGGCTAGTATTTTTTTTAAGGTTCTGCTAAAAAAAAAAAACCTCAAAAAACATACAAAACAGACTTACAGGAAACACAATTGTCCTAAAAACTGAAAAATACAAACTCCAGATATACTCCAACACAAATTAAAAACTAATGCTTATGCTTCAGATAAAAGTTCTGGCTTTACAGCACAACTAATGCCAAGTTAATTGCTTCAGAAGTTGCTCAGAAAAAAACAAAACAGAATTTATCTATGCTCAGACACTTCCTTTTTCTAAGTCAATCATGTAACAAAGTTAACCCTGGCACTGCAAACTGGTGCTTTAACTACATCATACAAGAATATATGTTGTATGTAGCTCTAGCAGGTAACTGTTGAAATATATTAGTTTATTAGTTTGACCATCCAGCTGTTTTTGTTAAGGATGTTAACATAACCAGTTTCAAAATGCAAGGTGTCCCAGGAAAATAAATTTTAAAAGTAGCAAATCATGTTTTTAAGAACATGTGCTCCAATTTATACTAGACAGAGAATGTTCAAGTTTTCAAGGTTACTCATCTAACCATTGCAAAGTGCTTCAGGAAGCATAAAAAAGCAGTTTAAGCAGACAAGAATTTCCATTGCTTTCCTAGCTGGAAGCCACACCCTCCAACTAATGACAGGAAAGCATTTTGAATCAGAAGTCTACAAGTGCCCTGCCTGAGGCAAAGCAAGTCTCTCCCATTTTCAGAAAAGAAAAGAAACTCTTGATCAATAAGTAGCAATTATGCTGCAGAATTTATATGCTGAACACGACTAAATGGAAGAACACCAGATCAGTCGACCATAGCTTTAGTGCTTTGAGTATGATTAACAGAATGAGCCTTCAAAGGTCAATTAAATGTCAACACTTTTGAGGGGGAGAAAGTTTTCTGAAGTTTGGTCAGTGTGTAATGGCATCCTCAAACTCTTTAATGCTAGCATTACATTAGAGTTCCACAAACACAGAGATTTGTGTGTGCACATACAGAATAGATAACTGTTTTCTGCAAAAGAGTAATTAGTATTTATACTACTGGCTAGAATGCTGCTAAGCTGTCTTATTAGCTGTGCTTAATCAAGTAGACCAAGGCATGTCTTTCTGTTTTATACCAACCTCCAAGAGGGATGAAAGATTGGGCTTTTTAGAGAATTAGTACCTTAGTGTGAAGAACTTTTGACTGTATAATTTCTTGAGTATCTGAGAACACATACCTCAGAAAAAAAACATTGTGGAACTTCTTAGCGCTTTTTAAAAACACATACACAACCTGTATTTCGGTCTTAGTCAAGAACGCGTCTTAGGAAGTGCATAACTTATTCCACACTTCTTAAGTCATGTATCTCATACCCCAAGAGTTAAACACCTTGTTTATTCATGCACCACTCCCCAAATAGTAACCAAGATCTTTCCACTGCTATCGCAACCAGTGAATTACAATACATTGTGTGTGAATACCACAGGCAAATGCCTTGAGAAAATAATTAGAATTGGGTGTTTATAGTAGTGCATTAAAAGAAAAAGAATATTTTATCAGACACTGTAGTTTCTAGAGCAGTACCTTGTCAAGATGGATAAATGGTGTGGAAGACTATTCCCATGTTTTTCGAAGGACAGATTGCACATCCTCAAGGTGAATAATGAATCTGAGTGGCATCTGAGGTCTGAAAGCCGACTTTCAAGGTCAACCAATACATGAAGTGACATTAAACTTTGACTTAATGTTAAGAGTTTAAAGAGAAGACTAATAGATAACGTTGATATCTGGAAGGCACAGGGTGGGGTGGGAGCCAAGCAGATTAAGCTACATTTTAAACTTGGGAAACTTTTATTCCCTTTCCACAAGTTTAGGAAAGACCCTCTGGTAGACAACTGAATAATTAAAATCTTTGAGCTCTTGTAAGATTAAAGCCAGACAATTTAGCCCATTAACACAATTTAGCTCCTAATAATGCTCCTTTTTTAATACACTAAAATACAGAATGATCTGTGTAGGATTGAACAGATAATATTCTATGTATATCTAAACTTGTGGCTATTCCCGTCACCCCTTCTTGTTCCATGTAGGCCCACTCTTTGCATCATTCACCAACAAGCTCAGCTAAGTAAGGAAAAATGAACAAGAAGAGTTCAAAAGTTACTCTTCAGCTCCAGTCCTCCCTGCACTTACTTAAGAGTAAGCTCTAATTCACTCAGTGGGACTTGCTTTCCAGTATACACAGCTAGTGATAAGGCAGAATTCCCAGTACAAATAAACTTGATCCTGCTGACATGAACAGTAGTAGTAGCACAATCCAATCTTTAAAAATACCTGTTGCTGCACCTGCAGAGCTCACTCACTTATGTCACCAACTTCAGAGGTTGTAAAAGACTGCAATTCCTCACTAGAAAAAAAACAAAAAACAAAATCAGGCTGGCCAGTTTGACCCTTTTCTTTGGATCTGCTCCGGAATGGGTCATCTTTGCAGACTCAGCCCAATTTTCCACCCCAATCCCTAGCGATCCACGCTGCTGTTTTTGACACAAGGTAGAGCGAGCAGACAGAAAGGCAAGGGAGGGAGAGTCTATTCCAAGCCAACCAGAAGTAGTTACGGTTTCAAGTGAGGAGGGAACCCAAGAGACGTCTCCCGTCAGCCTCCCGCAGTCACACACGCTCCCGTAAAAAAATCTTGTCAAAATCTTGAGAGCAGCTCCGGAATGTTCCTCCCCCAGTGATAAGGCACGGGAGATAAACAACCCCACGTAGTACGGGGCAAGGCGGGCGATCGTCCCCTCTTTTCCCCCAAAGCAATTCCACGGAGTGTAGGGCAGCGGCTGCAAAGCAGCTCAAGTCCCAGGGGCGGCGACGTTCTCTTTTCCTCTCCCACAACATCCCCGAAGAAGCAAGGAATGAAAGGACGAGGGAAGGAAGGCGAGGGCGGCGGGAGCCGCCTTCCTTCCACCTGCAGCAAAGTTCTTGGCGCGCCCGGTCTGCTCGGGGCTTAAAGGCGGAGTGGCGTAATTACCCCCGCGCTTTTGCACCCGACTTGAGCAGCGCCACAAGCAGCTCCCGAAGCAGCAAGAGCCCACCTTGCCTGGCAGGCCGCCACTTGCTCTTACTTCTTCTTTCCTCCACCCCGCGGTCCCGCCCCGCGCCCGTATCAGAAAGAAGCGCCGCGGCTTTCTACGCTGCAGCGAAGACCCGAGTACAAACTGTGACGGCGGTGGGAGCCTGGTTGCTCACCCCTCCCTACTGTTGGTCATTATAAAAACATTCACGCAACTTAAAGCGACGCGCTTAACGTCACGTGTAGTTTGGCCCCGAGAACCAAACTGTACAAACAAAACTCTCTCCTCCTTCTTGCTAGCCTTCCTGCTCCGGGAGCACAGCCAGTATATTGTCCTCTTTTCAACTGTCCTTGCCTGCCTTCCCAAGGGGCGGGAAAGGGACTCGGTTCCCGTCACCTCAGACTCCACCTCTTTGCTTGCAATGCCTCGCCATGTTCTTTGTTTCTCTTCCTACCCCCAACCCCTTCTGCTGGTGGTGCTGCTGCTTCTTCCCCTTGACAGCAGCAGCTCCCTCACTTTCTGCTGCAAATCCCTCTTCCGAGGGCGCCCTGCGCGGCAAAGAAAGGAAAAGTAAAGAAGCCGTCTCGAGCCTTCCTCCCCTTTTGCCGGCACATACGGGTGCGCGCACCCGCTCCAAAACCGCCCCACCTGCAGGTGACCATCCGCGCGCGCCCCTCCTTCTCTCCCCCCGATACCCGGGATTCCATCCTCTCCACGCTCATCCTCCTCCAATTAGCTCCAGGGGAAGAGGGAAACTTTGGCCAATGAAATGTCGGGAGCCCGGAGAGTCCCGTAGACACGAACCAATAGGAAAGAGGACAAAAGCCTCGGTTCTCTCCCCTAATTGTTTCTCTTCCCCCCCCATTCTCCTCTTTCCATTCGGAACTATTCCAGCTGTGGTGGTCTAATGTGATCGAACAGCTGGGAAAGAGCTTCAAAGAAAAGCTGCCGTTGTGGCGGCGGTGGTAGGAACAACAACAGCTCTTAGGGGAAACGGGTGCGCGCGAGCGAATAAAGGACTCGGTTGGCATGTGAGCGATATATGAAATAAGCATATTTCTGCACTAGCCAGATAGTCTCAAAGAGCGGCAAGACTATCTGGCTAGTTTAGAAATGTGCTTATTTCACACATTTGTGTTCTTTGATCTTATTTTATTGGTGGAAGCGTTGATTTGTAAGGCAAAGGGGAGAAAAAATGCAAAAAAATGCAGTAAATAAGGCTGCAATCCTGTGTACACTTACTTGGGAGTAAGTCCCATTGAGCACACTGGGGCTTGTTTCTGAGTAGATTTGTATAGGTTTGTGCTATCAGGTACTTTAGGCGTGTTGAGCTGTGTAGCAAAAAACAAAAAATGCAAAAAATGCATAGGATTACAGTGTAATCCTATGCATGTCTATCCAATAAGTCTATTCACTTATTGAGATCAGTGGAATTTACTCACAGGTAAGTGTGAATAGGATTGCAACCTTAACTGATTTCTACTTGTATGCTGCTTATGGTAGCAGTTCATCTTTTATATTTTGAATGTCATTCTAGCATGCTTGTAATTTGTCATGGGTGGTTTTTGTGGTCCTGCAGAGGCTCAAACAGACCAAGAGATAGTTTACTTCTGCTCAACTAATTTTAAAAAAGGCTATAAAAGCAGCATGAGGTAGCCTACAGGTCTGTGTGAGAAATAGCAAAGGATTCCTTTTTTCTTCTTCTTTTTTGAAGTTTAATGTGTGGGTTGTTGTATGAGGTGCCAGAAGGAAAGATATGGTTGAGTAATTTGGGATTCTGTGTGATGGGCTGGCTAAGGCTGTCTTGAAAAGTTGGGAATTCTGTGGCAAACAGAATGAGTAAATACATCAGTGCAGGTGGGTCTAATTGGCTGATACCAAGTAAGTGTAGATGTACACTTATTATATTATAAATATAATATATTATATTTATAATATAATATATTATAAATGCATATTAAGTTACATTCTGTATTTCCCACCCCGCCCCATAGGCATGTTCTTTCCTGAAATTATAATAAACACCTTTGTCATGATCTCTATGTATAAAAAAGTTGGCAACCCTAATTTTAACGTCTCCTCAAATCACTATTGGGTGTGCTACCAAATGCCTTGAAGCTTTAAACGGTGTATAATTAGGTAAGCAAGTATTCATATTACCTGTGATAAAATGCTGGCTGCAACTGTCACAACCATAAGACAGTGTCTGTATATTATATATCGATTTTGTGTGGTGGTGAAGTTGCACACCTTATAAGGCATTTGGTAAGCTATTTATACATACCAGAATCCAAAATACATGTGTATCTCCTTTCATGTTAAAGGCGGTATGTAAATAATGGCTTTCCCTTTTAAAATACACATGAGCACGAACACAGTCATTTCCAGGTCACTGCCTGCATACATTTTAAAGAGAAAAACTGGAATATCTTTATCCAGGCATCCTTTGTTACTGAGTGTGTGTGTGTCGCAGTTTATACAACATCTAGTGAGAAACAGCCTTGTGTAAGGTCAAATGCAGTAGCTTTCTAGCTCTTACTCTCTCTGGTTGCTGAATATGTATTGGAAAAGTTCTCACTGGGCTGGGTTTGGATGACATGATAAGCAACGGTTGCTTAATTAGGCAATCACCCATTACATTACTTATTGTGTCGTCTGGTGGGAAAAGGACAACTGATGGTGTGCTATTTTTCCAAAATAAACAACAGAGAAAATGGATAGCCAGGTTCCTTTACTCATCTGTGTATGAAGAAAATAGTGGTTCCCTGTTTGACTGCTTGGAATACACATTAACCTGATTTTCACAGAGATTAAACAAAGACCAGATCTACAAGGATTCGCTTTTGCGTCCGGTTAGGCGATTATGCGCATAATCGCAGATGCACATTTACACCTAATACCTCTGCACGAGAGGCGGTGAGAGGCGGCGAAGCGCATTAACGGATGACCAAAATGCGCTTTACAAGTAGTTAATGTGCATAAGCGCTTGTTCACATAGTCAAAATGCGCTTTAACGGCTGGAGCAAAATAAAACTCGCTATTTAACGCGCATTCGATAATGCGCATAATCAGAGAGATAACGCGCCTCTACGCCCGATTTGTGCTCCGTTCTTGTAGAGGTAAATTTTTTTAAGCGCCTTGAAAGAGCTTTAAACCTCTCTTGTAGAAGCAGCCAAAGATCTGAAACAGGGATCTATCTAGGGATGTACTGATTTTGTTTAATCTGTGCCATGTGTATTTTGTGGATTGTCAGGTATCTTTAATTCTGTTGTCCGCTCATTGACAGAGTTGGATTCCGCCCCCTTTCGGAAAAGTCCACAAAAAGGTCACTTGCAATTTATGTAACATCCGCTGGCATGTAACGTTTTGTGTATTTTTCTTAGCTCTCTGTACAATCAATGAGCAGAATGCACCAAAAAGAGTGCTACATAGCGGAAGTTAAAGAGAGATCAGAGAGATAGAAAATGTTGTGGGGTTGTTTTCTATTTTCCAGAAATTTTCATATTTTTGTATGACAAAATTTTCATACAATTCCAGGAATTGAATAAAAATAATCCAGAAGCCCATGAGATCTGTGTGACTTGGAAGATGCCAGTCCGCTGCAGAATACACAGATCAAATTCATAGAAATCCAATGTTAATTAAATCCATTTCAGATTTCTCCAACATCCCTAAGCCTATCCTTCTCCAGAGGTACAAGCTTTATTCCCTGTTGTGGCATTGTTATTATCAACAATCCACCAACTTCAAATGAACAACTTCAGTCCAGATGAGATAAAAATAGAAGCTACGTGGGCCAGTTCCTCAGATTATGACAGACTGAGACCCAGAGCTGCATAAGAGCTGCTTCCTTGTGTTTTGTGAATACTGCAAACGTGAGCAAGCTTGTTTCATGGCTTTCCCACCCAATTAGATAGAACCCACTCTCTCCTGATAGAGTGCTGATTGGGTTTCAGATCCATACACATATCTCAGAGCCATGATAGAGCAACCCGGGGAAGAGATTCACACATTGCTTGCTGTTTGAGTTAAGAGGGGGTGAAACCAAACCATCAGAGGCAAAGACATAGTAGAATTATGAATCCTATGGGCAAACTATTAAATCAAAGTTTTACCTTTTTACAGGACGGTGTAAAAGACAGAAGGGGAACGGAATGGGCCGGAACGACCCCTTTGTTTTAAAAACCAATGCCAAACACAGTGGCATGTGTTAGAACCACTTGAGAACAATATTTTAGGACTAAAACCCTTCCAATATTATATTACTATTAACCCCATAACTCCCAGAACAACATCAGGAACAGAATGGATGGCCCGGAATGGCCACTTCCGAATCACTGAAATTAACCAAACCCACCAGGCACAAGTAATTCCATGGCAGGGATGCAATAAGCACCAAAATTTCCACAAAAACCATGTTCTGATACCCGTTCCCGGCCATAGTCCATATTGCGCAAAACAGACCGGAACAGCAACTTCCAAGTGAGCCAACTCAACCCAACTCAATGGTCACACATTACTAGGTGGGACAGATACAATAAGCTACCAAACCTCCACAAAAAACATGTTTCGATACCTGTTCCTGGCCCTAGTCCCTAACGTGCAAAAGAAGCCAGAATGGCAACTTCCAATTGAGCCAACTCAACCCAACTCAATGGTCACACATTACTAGGTGGGACAGATACAATAACCCACCAAACTGCCACAAAAACCATGTTCCAATACTGGTTCCAGGTCATAGTCCATATTGCGCAAAACAGGCCGGAACAGCCAACTCAACCAAACTCAACTGTCACACATTACTAGGTGGGACAGATACAAGAAGCCACAAAACCATGTTCTGATACCTGTTCCGAGCCATAGAACATATTGCGCAAACAGGCCGGAATGGCAACTTCCAAATGAGCCAACTAAACGGTCACACATTACTAGGTGGGACAGATACAATAAGCCACAAAACAGCCACAAAAAACATGTTCCTATACCAGTTCCGGGCAGTAGCCCATATTGCGCAAAACAGGCCGGAACAGCAACTTCTAAGTGAGCCAACTCAACTCAGCTCACCACTCACACATTACTAGGTGGAACAGATACAATAAGCCACAAAACAGCCACAAAAACCACGTTCCGATACCCGTTCCAGGCCACAATCCCTATTGTGCAAAACAGTGGCTCATTCTATTTGTTCCACCTTGTCAGGTGTGACTGGTGTGTTTTGTTGAGTTGGCTCACTTAGAAGTTGCTGTTCTGACCTGTTTTGCGCAATATGGGCTATGGCCAGGAACGGATATTGGAATGTGGTTTTTGTGGAAATTTTGGTGCTTATTGCATCCCTGCCATGGAGTTGCATGTGCTTGGTGGGTTTGGTTGATTTCAGTCATTCAGAAGTGGCCGTTCCGGGCTATCCATTCTGTTCCTGATGTTTTTCTGGGAGTTATGGAGTTAATAGTAATATAATATTGGAAGGGTTTTAGTCCTAAAATATTGTTCTCAAGTGGTTCTATCACATGCCATTTGAGAAGCCTGCAGAGGAGGGGAGAAAACGGACAATCCCCATTCAGGGATATCTCGAGAGAGGAAGGAAAAAAGGAGCACTCAAGGCACAAGAACAGCGCAAGGGGGACCACGTCATGTGAAAGAATTGGATCAAAGTCGCGGCGGGTGTGGATCAAACTGCCCGTGTGATAAAGGTCTTCAGGCAAGTTCAGCAGGCTAAGCTGAGGTATCAGAGCAAAACCAACCATGTGTGATTCAAAAGGCTACACTCGCATGGGAAATGGAGGGGGAACCTGCAGAAGCAAACCGGGTAGGTGTAATAAAGGCCCTAGTTTGTAATCACTGACTGTATTGTTACAGTAAAATATTGCTGAAACTGGAATGAAGGAAATTATCCCTTTTCAGTTAGACAGCAAAGAACTTTCCATTTCACAAGTACATCTGTTATGAAGGTAGCAATTGGGCAATATTCTAGTGCACCATACAGAGGCTTTGTTCCCCCCCCCCCCCAATCAACAGAAAATTTTACTTCATAAAATCTGCTACCATAGCCTCCTTGTCTTCCTTAAAGCTATGAAGTGAAGAGATGGTTTGTAATATTCATCAGTGAAATTCACCATGGAAATATAAACCAGGTTCTGGATGGTCTACAGATCCATGAATTGTTGATGTCTCATCCCCACATTTGGAGTTTCATAGCACAGCACAATGAGAAACTGGAACAGAAGGAAAGCAGGTGGTTAAACAAGACTTTCAAAAAGCTAGGCATACAAGTTGCATCAGAGCTATTGCGTAGGAGGCTAGGAAAAGGAAATGTACTCCTGTTCTCATTCAGTATAGAGGCTTGAATAGATTTAATTAAAACTGCATATATTACAATGCTAATGGACAAAAGACACTGGATGGTATCTGTTTCCTCAATTGTACAGGCTGATCCTTGGAACATTTGCACTCAGACCGCCTGTTATTTCTTCCCAATGCATTTTTGCACATAAATGTGCAAACACTTAACTATACTGTATTAGATTTAGTGGTCAATCCATTTGTGCAGTAGGGATGTTTAAATGATGTGTATGCAAGGATTTTCAGGAGATGAACTTGCTTCAGTTCATGTACTTCCAAAACCCTGAATACTCTTTCAAATTTACCAGTGGATTTGTTCAATTCACAATAAGTAGATTTCTAGTCCTGACATGTATAATTTATTTAACAATTAGTAAAGTAAAATGAAGCTTCATTCTAGCCAGTCTTTATTCATTACTGCATTTAAGGCTTGATTCTGTTTGTCCAAGAATCTTTGTTTTACTTTCAGGCTTTTGCAGATAACTACTGTTCACTTAAATGCTGTCCCATTACATGCTATATCATTCTTTTAGCAGAAACCTAAGCGGTTGTGTTTCTATTAGTAATAAATCACCAAAATTCAGTCAGGGGGCTTTGCATATTACCCTAGCATAGAATAATACCTGTAATAACTATTTGTTAATGAAAGAGGAAATTCAGTGCAGAAATGAATGAAAATATATTTAATAGTATCATCTTCAGGGTGCCATCTGAAAAGATAAAAAAATAAGCTCACTTGTCTTAAGTTTCCTTATGATAAAGGACATCTCTTTCCTGTTGTGGGGTGGGGGGAGAATTACATGTTGCACACATTAGGGTGTTAAAATGCCTGTGTGTGTGTTTTAATGAATAGCTCTCTCTCTCCTCTCTTCTCTCTTCTCTCTCTCTCTCTTTCATCAGCCAGTGTTAGAAACAGAAGGATGGAGTACCTTGGATGGATAAGCTGTTGCTCTTGGCCCAACAACAAGACACCACAAAATGTGGAAGGTCATGTCACTCACAATGAGGAACAATTGCTTCAACGAGTTATAGGTTGTAACTATAATTTCAAGGTGGATTATTTTTTTCTTGGCCACATTTGACTGAGGTTTGTCTATAGTGTAATTATTTTTCTATAAAATATATAGAGAAACAATTGCACTATAACAAAGCTCCACCAGATGTATCCAAGAACAGCAGTTGGTATACGGATTCAAAGGCACAAACAAACCATTGGGACTAGGGAGTATCGCCTGTCCCTTTGGCATGCAGAAATCCAATGGGTGGGGGGCATCTCCAGCATGGAGATGGAGTGATAGATTAAGGTGTTCCTGTAAAATGGCTGCCAACCTGGGTTGTTGGGAGAAGTGATGACGATGTTCTCTTAAAGGGGTCAGAGTTTGTTGGTGGCTGCTGTTGGAGAAATATGAGCCCAGTGGTTCTTGGGCATGCCATGTACAGCAAGTTCTTTGGATCCTAGACTCTTTCCTGTTATCTGTATTTCATACATAGCAAATATGTATAGGATTGAGCACTAAAATAAATATAGTAAGTTGTTTTGAAAATAAAAAGTATACTGCTGTGTTAACTACAATTCTACAGTTTGGTTCATTAAGCTATTATTGATCCACCGTTGTCCCTTATTATCATTTTTCTTGCCTCTTCGTATCATTTACATTTATACCATAGGCGTTTCTTTTCCCCAAAATGTTTGCTCTGTGCTTTAAGTGACCACAATCTAAATGTCTGTCTACATTTATCCATCGAGCCATGTTTTGCTTATTTGCATACAGCCACCTGTATATGATTACCGGATAAAGCCAGGTATTGTGTGTTTTGAGGATGAGTAGCACTAAGTAGTGCCACAGTTTTAAGTGGCTGCAACTAACACCATAGAGAGCACTGCTGCAATGCGGTCAGGGCTAAAATCTGTAAACATCGGCGATGGGAGTGAAAGTGAAAAGAGGTCTGCAGGCCTCAATCTTGCTTAAATATGTGGGTTTGCACAAAGAGAAAAATTGTTAAAACACCAAAGAGGTCACTGCTGCTGGAGAAGGTCACTTTTTTTTAGACAAGATGCAAGAGAAGAGCTCGAATAGGTAGTGTTCCAAACTGAGATTATGGTTAATAAAGTAGTGGGCAGAGCAACCAATATCCATACTGGTATCTATTTGAAGAGGAAGAAGTCCCTCACACACCCCTCCAGGAATGGAATCCAAATTGTTACAGGGCACTGATATTAGGTGCAAATTGCACCTGCGATTTAGTGGTATCTAATGCGGGGGTGGGGTGGGGTAGGAAGGTAATCTTACATTAGGCCACTGAGGGTGTGTCCAGATGAGGCTTTTATTGTGCAGCATGGATTTTTTACACGGTGGGGGACAGATCTTGTCATCTTCCTTTTGTCACTCTGTCATATTTTTCTACCACTTCTCATCCGATTTGTTTCTCCTTACCATAAAAAACCTGATAGCAAGAAAATTGCTGCATGATGTCTTTTGGAGCTGTCCGTCTGAAAGCACCGGAAAAGTGGAAACCTAGGGCCGCCACTAAAAATGACAGCCCCATGTCAAGCTCATGCCCTATGTAAAGCATAATACAGTTTACTCCATCTCCTGGCATCAGGGCTATGTGTCATTCCTCACCCCAGCCAACTTAACATAATTGACAGCCACTGGCTGGGGTTGGGGGTGGGTTGAAATAGAGTAATAACATCAGGACACTGGGGAAATTGTTCTACATGTTACAAAGAGGGTAAGTATCTGGCACAGGGTTGCTATTTTCAGTAGCAGTGTTATATGTTTCACCTTATAGAACTCTTAAATAGAGAAGAATATTGCTAAAGATTATAACATGCAAGTGAGGTTTTTTTTAAATTACCTCCCGGGTCACCTTTATAAACCTTGTTTTATCTTAAATGGGATCCACAACGCCTATTTTTTCATCTCAACTTTCATTTTAATTATGTAGCCAGTCACCATTTCAAATAGCAACCATTGTTTCCTTTCAGTTAATTTGGCAGTATACCAAATCCCACTATGTTCCCAATATATAATGGAGAACTTTCAGAATGTACTGAAGCAGGAATATTTAGTACAAATCAGTCCGCTTTAAATAAACACATAATAGGCGCAAACACACATCCATGAGTATTTCAAGTGCCAACCATGCATACAAATTAATCCTGGGAATGCAAATGCGTAACATTCCTGATAAGGTTGACCTAGTGTGGAAATGGATCACTCTGATAGTCTCCAATTGTGGAACGATCTCCCTGACGAGGCCCGCCTGGTGCCAACATTGTTATCTTTTCGGCGCCAGGTCAAGACTTTCCTCTTCTCTCAGGCATTTGGCAATATCTGAGGAGCCTGGGTTTGTTTTTGTTTTTGTAGCTTTTTTGGGCTGTTGTAGCGGTTTTAAATGTATGTGTGTATTGTGTGTATGTTGTATGTTTTTGCTGTTTTAATTTTTGTATATTTTTAATAGTTTTAATCCTATGTAAATTGCCCAGAGAGCTTCGGCTATGGGGCGGTATACAAATGTAATAAATAAATAAATAAATAAGGGGAAGGTGTGTGTGGGTATGGGAAGCGTCACTGCAGGTACTTGATGAGTATGTTTGCTGATTTTAATGAATATTTATATTCAGTCATATATTATGCAGTCAGGGCCTGAGCATCATTTTTAGAACCCAGAACAAATGAATAAGATGAGCCTTGTCCCAAACACATACAGTCCCATCCATGCAATCTCATGAGGCATGAAAGTAAAGTTTCTATTTTAATTCTGAAATTACATTTTCTACATTTCTGAAATTACACCATGGCCGAGACTCACACACACACGCACACACACAACTTCCTTTTGTTTAACATAACATCCTACAAATCTTCCTATTTTGTAACTTTTTGGTTGGTCCTAATAATGGTATTATTGTGTCTTTTTCATTTTATTTGAATAGACCAAGGGGTACATTATAAATAGACCAGTTCATTCCAAACATTTTCTTTTTACTTCTTCATTCCAAAATCATTAATTATCTCCCCAAATAGCTTTCTTTTAAAAAAATGTATGATTTGTACCCCCTTTCTACCAAGAAAATGGTACTCAAGGCAGTTTACAACCATAGAGAACGTGATTAAAATAGTATTAATATAAATACATTAAAAACCCAAAGACGGAATAAAAACAGTACCCTTTCTCATCAGAACCTAGAAGTGGCTACTGGGAACGCCCTCTTTCGCATCCCATGAAATGTACTAGGATATGTATACGAGCTTCACAGGCAAGCTCATGTGCTAGAAGGCAGCCTTTCAGATAGCCTGGTCCCAAACTGTATAGGGCTTTATGGGTCATAATCAGCACTTTCAATTGTGCCCAGAATCAGAAAGGTAGCCAACAAAGCTGTTGGAACAAGGGAATCATGTGCTTCCTGTAACTAGCCCCAGTCAACAGTCTGGCTGCAGCATTCTAGACCAGCTGAAGTTTCAGAACAGTTTTCAAAGGTAGCCCCATATACAGTGTGTTCCAGTTGTCCAAATGCGATGTAACTAAGGCATGCATGACCATGGCCATATCAGACATATCTCAGAATGGGTACAGTTGCCACACAGTCTCAGCTGCACAAATGCACTCCTGGCCACCACCAAAACCTAGGCATCCAAATTGTGAGCAAATAGTTCCCCCAAAATGTGTTCAATACATTTATTTATTTATTTCATTTCTACTCTGCCCAATAGCCGAAGCTCTCTGGGTGGTTTACAACTAATTTGTAATATGAAATAAACTTCCAGTTAGAACACTGTGGCAGCTAAAATTAAAACATCTAAGATCAGACACATTGATATTCAAAGTGGCAATTTGACCTTCAAAGGCTCTATTGTTATATTAATTATAGTGTTCTGCACATAACAATCAAAGCATTCTAAATTGGAGCATTTTAACAATAGCTCTTTTAATAGGAATGAAAGACGCTGGTTTTGTGTGTGCCATTGCTATAGGTATTGGTAAATACAGACTGTGGTGTTTATCACACGCATGGTTTTAAGCACCCCCACCTCGACTTTGATCCACTTCTTCAGCAATGGACTCTCATGACGTCCCCCTCCTGCTGCTCTCTCGCCCTGAGGTCGCAGTTTTTAGTTTCTGTTTCGATTTATCCCTGAACTGGCAAAGTCTGAAACAGGCAAAGTTCAACAGGCCAAGGTGAGGTATTGCAGCAATACCGACCACATGTGATTCAAAACGCTAGACTCGCATAGGAAACGGAGGGGGAACCCGCAGAAGCAAACTGAAGGGAAAATAGTAGGTGGGATACAGGCCTGTATCAAAAGGAGTCATGAGCTGTATATTTCTTCATTGAGAGAAACAGGTTATTAAATTATACCAGTCCATCAATTGATTGGGATGTCATTCTGCATTGTCAGCAAAAAAACCCTTTTAAAATCCCCAAAACATTAATGTCGTTCCTCACATATACAAGCATGTTTTTCAGACCACAGTCTAGCAGCAAGGCATAGTTCTGCTCTGCTGTTTGATTGGGTCTATGTCAGTCTTCTACAACTCCCAGCATCCCCTAGCCAGCCATGTAGTCGGGTAAAACAGGCAGTATAGTTGCTATGGTGTCACAGAGGGGCTTAGTAGCAATAGAACAGTAGCTGCTGAGGGGGGACGTGGGACACCATTGAACTCAAGGTCAACGAGCACCATTTTATAAATAAAATTCCATGTTTTGCCTATGGCCCATTTCTGTTCAAATCTACCCTTGTGATTACAAATCAGTTCAGGTGATTCAAAGGATTTCAAAGGAAACTAATGTTTGCAACTTATGGGAAGAGAGAAAGAGGTATTACATATTTTGATCATTCACAACAAGACACTGCATGTTTCTAACAAGTTTATGCTGGCTGAGGGTTACTAGGAGTTGTGTCCAGCAGATCAGCACATCTGGAAGGTGCCAAGTTGAGAAAGGCGATTTTATGTCAGCATCTCCACATCACACATTTTCTTATTAATTTTGTTTTTGAACAAATGGGACATCAGCCAAGACACAGGTAACACTAGTCCTTCTATTTGCTGAAGCAGAAATCCCCCCTATCCATTGTCAGTGTTATTGTTTTCCCAAAGTTGTGAATGGCACCAGCCCCTTAAGCCCCCTGCAATACATGCTTATATTTCTGGACACACTGTGGACCTGCCTTCCCCAACCTGGTGCCTTCCAGATGTTTTGGACCAACACCCAGCACTCCCACAATTGGCTGTACTAGCTTGGGCCAATGAGTACTGAAGCCCAAAACATCTGAAGGGTGCTAGGCTGGGAGGGTGCTGTGGCTTCTATTGCAACTCCCAGCTGTTGCAGTCAGCTCTCTCTCCACGTACTCCAAGCAGTTGGCTTGGGCCCAGATGGCTAGCTGTAGCCTCTGTACACCAACTTCATGAGTTCCAGTCTGAGAACTCCCACAGCCTGTCTCTTTCTGTCTTCACTTCTGCTTCCTTCAATCCTGGACCAGTCCTGGATTAACCTTTAAGCAATATAAGCACGTGCTTAGGGCATCAAGGGAAGGGGGTACCACAGAGTACTGGTACCATAGTTGTAGCCATCTAATTTTAAGGTATAAATAAATATAATAAAAACAGTTTATATTTAATATAGTTGTGTGTTCTGGCATGGGGGATGGCCTTGAAGAAAACTGAGTTTTTAATGTCTTATTTCACCTTCAGCACTTATTGAGTCTTAATGTCTTGCAGACTAAACAGTGGAAGGGCCAAGGGGGCACCATTATTGGGCTGTGCTTAGGGCATCAGCTGGCCTTAATTCGGCCCTGTCCTGGACCCATTGGCACCACTCATGTTCTCCATCCTCTTCCCTGCTTAACCTTTGCCTGGTTCCCTCCCCTTCTCTGCCTTCAGGCCACCATGGCCCTTTAGCTTCTGACACCCTCAGCCCCTGCTGTATGGGATATTCCCAGTGGCTCCTGTCTGTTCCCAACCACCCCCATCAGCTACATATATACAGCCTGATCAGCCATGTTCATTGGGCTTTCCTATATAAAGCTTTTAACTTGACACTTTACTGAGGCTTCTGGATTCTTTGCAGGAATAAGATTGGCTCTATAACACGACTTTTTCCCCTGGGGTTTTTCTTTCTTTTCCTTTCTGTAGGTTCCATTACAAAACCACTAGGTGGTGCTGTGATACAGCAGAATCGCACAATTACACAAGATTTCTATGGTTTTATTAAGGCCATTGAGAAAATAATACCACACTTCCCTGGATCAAAGCTGAAGGCCACCTGCCTGCCTGCCTGCCTACCTGCCTGAAAATGTGCAAGACCTTCCCCCTATTTTCAGGTGACTCAGATATGGTCCTTCACTGGGGAGGGAAAGGTACTCTCTACATTCACTTTTATTTATTATTTCCTTGTATTTTGCATGCCTACATTCTATTCCTGAAGACCAGTATCTGATCTTTGCTTTCAGATAAATGGTACAGCATGGATGAGACCATTCCATTTCAGATTACAAGTGGTGAATCATATATTTTAATGTGTCTCCCCCTCACCCCCACATTCTGAGATTTTCTACGTGAAGCTTTTAACCCACCACTTTACCAAGGCTTCTGCTTCCAGATTCTTTGCAGGATTAAGATCAGTTCCTTTACACGTTATTTTTTTTCCGCAGTTTTTCTTTCTCTGCCTTTCTATATGTTCCATTATACCACCACTAGGTGGTGCTGTGTAGAGAAGAATTGCACAATTACACCAGCTTTCTATGGCATTATAGAAGCCATTGAGAAAATAATAGCAAAGCACAGAAACTGCCCTGGAGGAGGAGGAGGATGGCATGTACAGGACCTGTAAAAACTACTGTGAATGAACAATCATGTGTGCACAGTAAAAGCCATGTTTTACACTTAGTCAGCTTTGCCTATTATGTAATTTGTCAGGTTGTAGTATATATATTTCAAATGTAATGGTTGGCTTAATCCTCTCCCTTTTTTTGTTACCTATTACAATATTGCTTTTCCGAATTTTGGGGCAGTTTTCTACTTTTTAGCAATTTTTTTGCTCCTTATACAACTAGTGCCCTATTTTGGGTTTTTTGCTTTACTACAACGCACCATGGGGAAAGGGGCAATCTGGAGTAGAAAGGATGCTAAATCATTCCCCTACCTACCACTTTTTCCTTCCTTTCCTTTTGTAACACTTTTAATTCCTGCATTGTTTTAGACGTCTATTTGAGAGGTCTGCTCATGTTTGGGACTCATTGGCTGAAAAGATGGAGGAGAGAAGAAAACTGATGGAGGAAGGGTTAAGCCACTCTCTCTCCATTCTCAGTTGCATATTGCACCACAAATCAGGTCTGAAAAAAGATGTCAAGACAAACGGAAAAAAAACAGAACACCAAGAGCTGATAATTATATCATTTGAATCCTCTGTGTAGATGCAATCATGGTCACTACAGCGTAGTGATGGAAGATGCTGGATTTACTGGGGATTAAAAATATAGGAACTCTGTCTGAACAAGATCAACGTTAAATGGAATAAGCCTGCAATACCATGCACAAACCACTTACTTGGGAGTAAACTCCATTTAAATCAGTGGGGCATACTTCTGTTCAAACCTGCATAGCATTATTATGCATGGGTTGTTTTTCCATGAATCACAGTGCCTCTTGTGCTGATAATGCTATAATCCTGTGACCTGCACGTTTTGAACATGGTGAGATTTACAAGTAAACTTGCTTAATGATTAAGTTTGAAAATTAGTGTTCATTATGTCTTAGTTACTGTAACTTTCCTTATTCTGCCATTTTATACCTCTTACGTTTTCTACAATAATCTTCAATTTGCCAGTAATAGGAAGCAGAAAATAAAAGCAACTTTACATGCCTCCACTTGTGAATTTTTGGCAGGTTTACATCCCGGAAATTAGCCAAAAGAATAAGAGGTGAACCATTCAGCCTATTGATAGAATTAAATATAGGTACTTAAGTGGATTAAATTACTATACTTCAGGTTCCTTCAGAAATATCACTTCAGCCAGGATTACAGAAAATAAGAACGGCTACGGTTGCAAACTTATTAATGCTCACTTCGGAATAAATCTCATTGAGACTTACTTCTGAGTAAATGTGCATAGGATTACACTGCACACCAAGATAAAGAGCACGTTTTCTGTGCCACCAGTAAAAGAAAGCCAGGCATCTTATTTGTTCAAGATTAAATGGATTGTTTCACATCATTAGAAGTGTTCCCATGAACTCATGTATTGATGGGGTGGTAGGGGAGAGGCATGACGTTGCCCCCACAGCCAACACTTTTACCAGCCAGCCAGCCCCCCAACTGCTACCACCAACTGCACATATAGCCCAGCGTGTGAAGTCTTACTATGGATGCAAAGCACCCCCACCTGAGGGAGAATATGCCGGCTGAGGGAGGTGGTGCTGGCATGATCCCCCTCAATGCATGAGGATTTTTATATAAACACCCCCACTACTTTTAGGGTCTGTTAGTTCTAAATATAGATCTGTCAGGGTTTTTGAGGTGACCAATTGCAAGGACTTCCCTGGATTTGTCCTGGTTTTGTTCTATCCAGGTGTCAGGAGGGATTTTCTGTAATTTTGCTTTCCCCTTTAAGGCTGTCATTCCCCTCTTCCACGCACACTGCTCCAATCAGGGCCTTAAAGAGGAAAGCATGTCATTGCCAGATGTTAAAGAAAAGGCCCCAATTAGAGTAGTGGGGGGATGACACACTATTCCCTCCTTCGCTCCAATCGGGGCCTTTAAAGCCCCGATTAAAGTGGAGGAGGGGAAAGAGCACTCTCCGGGGCCTCCGGAAAGCGCATCATTCCCCACTGCCACTGGGTGTCCTCTTGTTTGGTTGCCCAAATATGGTCACCCTATTCAAACAACACCAAATCTACTTAATGGGTGAGTTTGCACTTCACACTACGCCACCTTGAGAAGACGCCACAGTAAGTGGGTGGCTTGTCCCTTACTCCCAACAGACAATTGCTTGCTTGGCAGCTTCCTGTGGCTTCTTTCTCCCTCGGTCCCTCTCAATTGTTCAGTCTGCTGCCAATACATATCCCAGGGGGCTTTGCAGCAGAAATATTTTTTCCTCGTTCCCTATGTCAGCACCCTTTCTGCAGTTGGTCTGCTTTGGTGGCTAACGAGGGAAACTCCCCCTTCTTGCATCAGATCATAAAAAGGAAGTAACTTTTGGAGCCCTTATGAATGCAGGAAAGCATCTGCAAACATTGGGGAGGGGTGGCTTGTGCTCTTGCAAGAGCGCCTGTCTCCTATTGAGCCCAGCATAGTCAGATCTCCCTCTTGCCAATGTCCTTGTCCTCCACTTTGGCGCTTCCCCAGGGAAACCCCTCCACCTTACCCCACCTGGCCTCATCAGATTGTAAAAAGGAAATAATTTTCTGAGCCCTTATGAACACAGGAACACATTCACAAACTTTGCTTTTATTTTATATTTTTCTGGGTCATGTGCTCTTGCGCAAGACTGGAAGAGCACCTGTCCCCTATTTAGCCAAGGATACCTGCATCCCCCTCTTGTCAGTGCCTCTGCTTCAGTGGTTCCCTTGCTAGACAACACTTAACAAAAATGGCTGCTTCATGTTGCACTGAAGTAATAACACTCCACCCAAAAGCTCCTTCTCTCCTGCAAGCACCAGTGGCTTTTGGCTCCCCCACCCCTTTCGTGATTGCCCCTTTCCTTCACTTGTCTCCACTGCTAGCTGTCAGATGCACATGAGGGTTACAGAGAAGTGAGCGGGCTTGCTAAACGTATGCAAATGTCATGGCACAGCAGTGCAACAGAGGTAAATTCTGCAACTCTCTTGGCAGTGTAGTAAAACAGAGGAGAAAATTATGTAGGGTGACCATATGGAAAGGAGGACAGGGCTCATGTATCTTTAACAGTTGTAGAGAAAAGGGAATTTCAGCAGGTGTCATCTAGCTATACTAGCATGACCAGATACAAAAGAGGGATTGGCTCCTGCAGCTTTAACTGTTGTGCTGAACAGGGCATCTCACCAGGTGCTGCATACATACAAATGACACCTGCTGAAATTCCCTGTCTTCCATTCCATATAGTCACCTTAAAATTACGCAAATGGCAAAGCAGTAAAACTAGCAAAAATTGAACAAATCTCATGGCAGGACAGTAAAACAGAGGAGGAAATTGCTCAAATTTGAAGTCAAAGCAAAATAACGGAGAGAAAAATTAAAAAAGAAAAAAAATCCTAGCAGCAGTCATTCACTCCTGCAGACCAAAAATTTACACACAAATGCACAAACTTGCAAATCCATTCTAGACATTCTCTGGTATTCCTTCTTCAATAATAATAATAATAATAATAATAATAATAATAATAATATAATAATATACTATCCTGTGGCTGAGTAGGGTTGAGAGAGAATGATGGCAGCATCAGCGAGATTGCAAGGAGTGGCAGGGGGTTTCACTGCTCTTGCCAAGTGACCCTCTAGCCATTCCTAGTAATCAATGGAAAAAAGACCCTGTCAGGTTCAGACATCACACTAAGCTGACCTGAGAACAGATCACCCCAAAACAACCCTACTACAAGCCATGGGTTCTCAGGATGACTTGTTTGTGCAGAAATACCCATGGCAGGAAAACCACTTTGGATTTGGCTGTCATGCTAAGCCACTCTGTGACCAACAACAATGACATGCAAAACCAGTCAATCTGTAAACTTGTGCTGCCTTTTGAAGCAAAGACGTTAAACTTAATCCGAAGGGGCATGACTTAAGTATCCTTGTGCCATAAAACCCTAACACTATTATTACTACTGTATGTGGGAGATGCACTGTTCTGTAAATAGTAGCCACTATTGTATTCTCTTCCAGAACCAATATTTTCTTCCCACTGGAGTATTTAAGTAAGGCCTGTTACGAGCATGAGGTCAAGGCAACATAGCACCAGCTGTGCTGTATACAGTTAATAGGGCAGGAAGAAACAGATTCTTCCACCAGCTTCAGTCTTTGCACATGTTTTATTTACTCTGAATTGTTGTGCAGGGAAGGGTGGAGCACGTGCCAAATGATTGATAAGAAATACCAAGGGAACCATCCAGCTAAAGTAATAATAATAATAATAATAATAATAATATTTATTTGTAGCCCGCCTCTCCCTCCAGATCGAGGCGGGGAACAACAACAATATAAAACATAAAAATCACAACAGTTAAAAAAAATTTTTTAAAAAAAAAACAAGAGAAAAAAATACAACATTAAAAACACCTTAAAATTCATCTGGATAGACATGTTTCTGGCCCACTGATCTGAACAGGAGAGTTAAGTGCATGCTGAATCACCTGCACTGAAACCTGTAAGAGATAAGCAAGCTTAACTTGGGGTGGAGTGTGTCCCAGTTGAATATTTATTCAAATTGGTTAGGGAGAATGACTGGAGATCATATCCTCCCACCAGGGCAACTTTGGAATGTTGTTACAATGTCGGGTTTTCTTGTTATGCTGGAAACAGGGCAGGTTTGAGGAGTGTGTGCAACAAAACATGTTGTGTTGGGTTCATACCGGATTGCTTGAGATGTATTTGTATGTGTTGTGTGCTATTTGATTTCAAAAAGGAAATGTGCTTGTGGACCATGTAACAGTCTGGAGAGGGTGGAGGAGAGAGAATATACTAATTTCACCGTAATAAAGGCTGGCACGGCTTGGACCCCTTGGCAAAGCATTATTTAGCAATTCACGAACGCTGTGGGTGCTTGGAATTCATTGCTATTGTTCTCTATCCAAGTTGGTTTGGGGAAAAGGTCACAGGCAGAGGAAAGGAAGTTTTGACTTTCACATGTCTGTAATTTCTAAAGACAGTTCTTTTGGGGTGGTATTCATAGATCTTGCAACTTTTGGCTCTCAGACAAATTAACATTGAGTTACTGCATCGGGCATTGTTTTTGTTTTAAAGCCACAGTTCAATCCCCTTATGAGCAAATTAACAGCTATTGTTTTTGCCTTATTTTATACATTATTCCATTTGAATCTGGCAAGAAGATTTTGGTCTTAAGCTGTTAAAAAAATGACAATAGCTATAATTTCCTACAAATGAAATCAACAGTTGATTACTATGCTATAACATTTTCAGCATCTCTTATTAGACTGTATCGTAGTTTGAATCATAGACATTTTTCTCATTTATAAACCCTTTTTTTTACAAATTATAATTAAGCATTTATGCGTACAAATGCTTATTTCATGCACTCAAATGTCAACCTGAAGGTCCAAGGGAGGAATTTACACAGGTTCTTTTTAAAAAGAAACTCAACATTTGAAAAGTGGGCCCTTGGCCTCTATTCCTGCCTCTCCTCCAGCCCCCTTTTTCTAGTTTGGCTCAACACCCACAAACTGAAACTGGGAGCTCCTTATTGGAACAGAAGATTCTCTTTCTTGCCATACCTACTGAAAAGGTTGCTTTGAAGTAAGTGTGCTTTTCTCAAGCTGACGACACATCATTTCCCCACAACTGGACTTCACTAGGCTGCCTTCTAAAAGTATTGATACAGCAATAAAGTCTGCAATATGCTACGAGCCATAAAAATGTCACTATAAATGCAGAACAACTGGAAAGGCCAAATGATCTATTGCAACCAAGTAATGAGGAGATAAGTATTGAATGTGCTTTAGTTTATATTCAACGTTGCATCTATTCCCGTGAAACCTGAAAGATAAAAACGATACAGCAAGGACCCCATATCAGAGCAGTGTATTCTGTGAGGATCAGTGTTGCTAAGCAGATAGCTTGCGATGTTGCCATGCATGCATAATGGGCAATGCTCATTATGTCTGAGTGCAGCCAAGTACTTAATGAGCTGCATGCTACAATGCATTACACGGTTTAAGCTCTAGTAAAGCACTAGCAATAAAGGGTCAGAAGTGCAGAGCTTGAGGGCTGGCACATACAGTGACTATATTTACACCACAGCAAGGTACTAATAATTACTCAGGAAGTGCAGGGAAATCTGGGAGTTTTGAAGAGCAAGAGAATGATCTGCAATGAAATCGAATAGAATCTGAAGCAGTACATTATTTATCTAAAAGGTAGGCTGAAAGGGTAACCCTGAGACACTTTATTGAGTTGCCGATCCCCATGACTTCTAAACATTGCAAAAACTGGGCCATGTCCTAATCCACCTGCCAATAGTTTGGGGAACTCCAAAACATTAGGGAGCTCATTAGATACAGTACTGTGCAAAAGTCTTAGGCCACTCTGAAAAATGCAAATTAAAGCCATTTATCTGAGCAGTAAGTGTTTGGTTTTTTGGGGGGGAACACTATATAAAATTGAAGTAAACACAAAGAAACATTAATACAATGAAAAATAACAAAAACTTCTTGTGTTTTTAAAACTAGTCAGTATTTTGTGCGGCCTCCCTTAGAATGCAAAACTGAAGCAATTCACCTTGGTAGACTGTTGGGCATTTTTTTCCCCAAGTAGCCCTGTGGTAAATTCTTCCAAGCTTCTTGCAGGATTTGCCATAACTCTTCTTTTGACATTGGCTGATTTTTGTTCCTTTCCCTGTCCAAGTGATCCCACACAGCTTCAATTATACTGAGGTCTGGGCTCTGAGGTGGCCAATCTAATTCCGTGAGTGTTCCATCTCCCGACTTCCGCTCTAAGTAGGTCTTAATTGTGTTTGCTGAGTGTTTTGGGTCATTATCGGGATGAAAGATAAAGTGGGTTTTATTCCCCAATTACTCATTTTCCTGAAGGTACAGCATGATGAATCAAGATCTTTTTATATTTCTCAGCATTCATAATTCCATTGATTTTGACCAGGGCCAGATGTACACCTTGTGTCAAATCATTACAATCCCTCTTGTGCATTTATATCTCATAGGACACACAATTATATTTGTTACAGTATTTTGGATAACGTGGAGTAAAAAGCTGAAAATAATGCCATGAAAGTGCTATGTGTAACGTGTCCCAACAGTTATCAGTGCACTTTGATAACGCTAAAGCAGTAGTGTAGATCTCCTTCAGATCCCCTACACCATTGGCTGCAATGCACCCCCAGACCATGACACAGCCATCATCGTGTTTCACAGGAGGCTGCAGACAGCCATCAATGTACTTCTCGACAATTCTTCTGCCATGTTGGCTTCTTTGTGAACCAAAGATTTCAAATTTGGACTCTTTGCTCTGTAAGACTTTCTGCCACAGGTCGTCACTCCATGGTTTATGGTCTTTTGCGTACTGCAATCTCTTCTGCTTGTTGCCTTCCCACAAGAATGATTTCTTAGCTGCAACATGCCCTATAAGGACATTTCTTGTAAGACTTCTTCTCAGGGTCGAAGCATGGACTTGGTGCCACATGCCTCTGCCAGATGTTAAGCAAGCACTTCACTGGATTTCCTTCTGTCCCTCAAGGTCGTGACCTTTAAGTACTGTTCATCAGATGCAGACAGCTTTTTGGATCTTCCACTTGCGTTTTCTGTCTTCACTTGCCCAATTTCTTCAAATGTCTTTATGATAGCTTGAACACCACATCTTGAAAATCCAGCAGGCTATTGCTCGCTGAGTATTGCCTTGTTGATGCAAAGCTATGATTTCATGTCTGTGTTAGCTCAGCCATTTCCAAACCTTTCCTTGAGGCACCCCAGCCATTCCATGTACTACATTTGTTAAATTCCACAGCCAGCACACCTGATTCCGCTAATCAATACCTCATTAAGTTGGGCTTTTCTTCATGGTGCCCCTTCACCACTCCTTCCTCCTGAAACCCTGTGGTATCACTGCTGCAGAGTGGAGGCAGGGAATCCCCACACCAAGAGGGAGCATTGGGTTTCCCGGCAGTCATCTGGGCACTGGAGCCTGCCCTCCACCCTCTTCCCAAGTTCCTGCGACCAATCACCAGTCACCATCCATCCAGCATCCACCAGGAACGCCCCCAGATAGACTCCGGAGAGAGGTCACGCAGTGGAAGGGCCTTGGTGACAGCGCTTCTTTGGGGAAAGTTGTGGTTAAATCCACGACTTTTCCAATGTGCAACTTTGGGGAAAAGCCCTGCTATGGCTGCAAATCAGCAGCTGCATCGTATAACTGATGCAGTGCCGATTCACAGCCATTGCGGGGCTTAGAAGATGTATAGGCAGCCCACAGGTGTGCTGGTAATGGAATTTAACAAATACAGTACATGGAATGAAACTATACATGGAATGGCTGGGGTGCCTCAAGGAGAGGTTTGGGAAACAACTTGTGTTCTTCAATAACTTTTTGGAAAACACAAGGAATCCTCATTACTTTTTATTTGTATTAATGTTAGAATCAATTTGTATTAATTCTAATGTTATATAGTGTTTTTCCAAGCAAATAAACACTTACTGCCCAGATAACTAACTTTAAACATAATTATCATGGGTAGCCTAAGACTTTTGACAGTACTGCATTTCTAAAAGTTTATAGGATTTTTGGTCTGTTTGTACACAGGTTGTGGGGTAAACACAGCTGAACAATAAAGATAGAATTATTTATTAAATCGCACAATTCTCTGGAATATAAATACTAGGCTCAAAAATTAAGGCTCTTATGAATACACTCATGCTAGGTCTACAGCATTCCAAAGCCTTAGATTCAAATGCAAACTATGATCGTAAGCCTTGAAAGACAAAAACCCAATACTGAGGCTGAACCCAGCAGCAAAGGGGTAGAACCAAGAGATGCAAAGGCCAGGGAAAGTGGGAGTGAAAGCAAGAGAATCAGAAACACACTGTGACAACCCTCCTACTTCTGATATAGATCTACAGTGCTCCCAGAGCATATGGTCAGTTAGCACCTGCTGGGTACCCTGAATAGTTTTATTTAGCCTTATCTTACTTCTTTGTCCTTCAAAATATGAACAAAACCTTAATCCCTTTTCTTCAATAGGCTGACTGGTTTCAACCATCTTGGGCTTTTGACTTGTAAGTTACTGTCATTGAGAATTTTCTGATTTGCTGGTTAGACCACCTGCATCAGAAATGGGGGCTATTGCAGCATTGGGTTGACCAACCATCAGTTTCTGCAAAGGAGCTGGCTTTTACTGAGCAGAAATCCCTATTAAAAAAAAGATTCCCTCAGTCCTTCTAGAGCTTCCTATATACCATCTAATTGGAAGCCGGATGCTTGCTCTCTCAGTCCATCCTCTCTGCTGTAAACTCAGCATAGACTTTGGGATCAAAGGCTCTACTCAGATAGGTAATGTGACTAGATGTTAACTGACTTTTAATTTTATTTGGAATTTTATGTGTGTGGTTGTTGCCTTCCCTGTTTTCCCCCCTCATTTCCCTCCTCTCTAAATAAACATGTTATATTTGGATGGTTGGCTGTGTTATTTTTACAGAGTTTTCTTCCCCACATGAAAGATGGCATGGTTACAAAGCTATTGCTTTTGTTTTAAGATTTTTGTTAAGGGTTTTGGAAAGTTCTCTTTTTCTGGGCTTTGGGAGTGTCAGGAGGTACATCCTGACTGGTGGCAGCCTATTAGAGATTCTTTTTCTTGGGGAACCCACATGATGGGGGCCCCAGGAGGAAAAGGCATTCCACCTCCCAGTCTCATAACACACAACTTCCACCTATTTCTTGGGGGAGGAACATTTTCCAAGTTGTCCAGTGAAACCTAAAAGGTTTAACAATCTGTTCTGCAATATTTTCTTTTCTGAATGAGTGAAATTATAGCATTTTAAAATAAGACTGTTAGTGCCAATTACACTCCTGAACATGTTAAAATCCAAAGGTAATGATAATAGCACTGACTCTGCATTTGTCTGAACTACTAAACCATAACCTCCACAGCAGATGAGGACAAGGGCATGCTTGACTGTGCGCATACAAAGCTCCATGTAAGGGGAGATCCTGATTGGCCCAAGATCCCTCTAAGAGTTTCTCTACATTAATCCAAAATCTTGCATCCTTTTAACCACAATAATTCCCTTTGACATTTTGGCCAGCTGACACTTCTTACTAAGTAGATTCTCCATGCAAAAAATGTCATGCAGATACAACAAATTGTTTTATGAGGAATATAATTTTTCGGCTTTACAAATGTGTAATGGCGTATGGAACCTCACTTACATCTTCAATAACAAACACTTTAGAGATGTAATCCAGGCCCCACCAGGAATCCATCTTAGAAGTGCTGCAAGCATTACCCTTCCAGCCAAGGTGGAGGGACAGGAGTGGGAAAATGTACTGCCAGAAGTTCTCCTTGCATGCTGGTGGAAAGTTCTGCTGCCGGCGATGTTCTGTCAGCAGAGTGAGGAAAAACAGGGTGTCATGAGGATGGGTATGAATAGACCATGGCCAAAGCCCCTTCATTTTCTCAGTATGCCTATAGAAATTGCATAACCTTATGCCAGTCCTGGGGCTAGTGTTATTAATTCTGGGGCTGGTGTAGTTAATTCCCAGTGACTAATTGTTATCGGTGGGAGAAAAGAAAAAGCCATCAACGTTTACACACACCCCTTCCTTCCTGACCACCCTGAAATCTCTCTCTCTCTCTCTCTCTCTTTCTCTCTCTCACACACACACACACAGAGGCTTTGTTCAGACAACGCCCCCATGAAGCGGCTGACGCTTGTGTGGAGGGGATTCCTACTCAAACCAGCATTTGACTGACAGACTGTCCCTCCCCTCAGTCCTCCTGATGTTATCCCAGCAGCCATTGTGAGTTGTGGTGGCTGCAGCAGAGCAGCCGGCTTGGTTTTGGCCGCTCTTGCCTGGGAACTTTGTAGCAAGGCAAAGAAATCAACTCAACGGGGCGGAAACACCATGGGCTAGGTTCGGACAACACAAAAAACATTGGTTGTGCGAGAAATCCACTCTGCAGCCAGTTGTGCTTAGCCAGTGGGTTTTCTGCCAAAACATTCAACCGTGACATGGAAATTGCCCGACAGATGACACAATAGCAATCGTTCAGCTTTCCACTATCAGTTGACTCCAAAAACCACTGACGGTTTTTGAGTCGCCCAAACGCAGCCACACACTGGCTGAATTCGGACAACACGATAGTCAATGGTGGGGTAACAATCAACTTTACAGTTGTTCATCTAGGGGGTTCTTCCCACACAACATGGTAATAAATAATCAACTGTGGTGTGGATTAGGATCAGTGCTGAATTGACCATGGCAGCATTCGGATGACACGATAGTACAACTGGCGATTGTTTCCCCTCCCCCCAGTTGCTTATTGTGTCGTCCGAATTCAGCCACTCACTCACTCACACGTGCATAGCATAAATGCAAAGTAGGATTGTTCTGTAAGATGACTGCATTTGTGAGAAAGTGATACAGCAACTCCAGCCTGAAAGCAGCATGTATATAGTGTGTGTATACATACAAACACACACACACAGAATTCAAGGACTATAAGTCTGCAGTAGTCCTGCTTGGACTTTTGTGCTGGTGATACACATAAAGCACAGCTGCTGAAGAATGAGGTCGGACACCCACCCCAGCATACCTAATCATAAACTGCTTTTGAATATTTTCCAAGTTTTAAAAGCAGCTTGTCATGGGGATGGGAGTGTGTGTGTGTGGGGGGGGGGGAGATGAAGGAGGAAAAGCCGCTGTTCAGGAAGAAAAAGTGGACATGAAGAACTAGGCATGAGATTTTGTGGGTTGTGGTCTAAATATCAGGCTAGGCAGAATTGTTCAGGTTAGACAGACAGATCAATATCAGGAATAAGGGGGGAAACATGCATGGTCTGCTAGATCAACCCAGTCGAGCAAAGAAGTCACAGCAACATGGAACACTGCCAAGCTAACTGAATGCAAGGAAAGGTCTATCCTAGGAATTCCCAAGGCATTGTCACTAGTGAGGCTGTGACTGCTTGGGATGTGAGCGTGACAAGGCTGTTTCATGCACGGCCCAGGAAGAGGCATAGAAACAAACAAACAAATCAATCATGTTTATTACAGTGCAACGTAGCAGTAGCCCTCCCACTCATAATATGTTAGTATTATGACTCTCATAGTTGAATAAATGAGAAGGTAAAGAGATATATTCTCTACAATACGGTGCTGTACCCTTATTTTTAGAAATACATATTCATAGCTCATTTCACTGGTTTACAATTAAAATTCTTTCCTTAATTTTAAGAAGGGACAGTTTTACACATTTTGGAAGGTGGGAAGTGGGGTGAATCCTGCTACTGAATGTTTTGGCAGCTAATATTTCACAGTCTACCTGCAGGATGGAATAAGCAAATCCCCCAAACATATGTTTTACCCTGGATATTGCTAAGCTTTACATGCTGTTTTAATCATATTATTTTTACTTCTATCATCATATCAACAATAAACTTGAAAATACAAGAGAATCCATTTCTATATGCCAACTTAAGACAAACTTGATTTTCCAACAATTCACTTGAGCCATACATTATGCATGAGTTATATACTTCAAAAACAGACTGGAGTTATTTTCATAAGGAATATACTGTACATTGGCGCACCATCGATTACTTCCCAGGTGGAGAAGGTTGTATGGGGCCAAGCTATATCCAAATATGACTAAATTGGTGGACTACAGCAGTATGAAAGGAATAAAAGGAGAAGCATCCTGCCCTGGAAAATAGCTCCGAGCCCCCACAAAGAAACATCTTTCTTGTAAGTATAACTGGAAAATACATTTCACTCTGTAAATTCCTATTTGAGTGCTATAGGAATCTCCAAAAATGCCTTGCAATAAAACACTACTGTAACATTATAGAGGGAAGCTTCTTTTCCCAATTAATAACTATTTCAGTAAGATAGTTATTGTTTATAAACTATCAATCATCATATACAGGTTGTGCTTTGCCACATGATTTTGCTTACTATAGTCTATGACTCCGTCACCGAAATCAATTCTAGAAGGCTAATATCTCAATATGAAAAATTTGGCCCTGTTCAGAAGACACCTTAAACCACAGCTTTAACCACGATGAATAAGGCCTATTCACCGTGGTTAAAGCCAGGGTTTAAGGTGTCTCCTGAACAGGGCCTTTGAGTTCCCTTGCATATTTCTCTCAACAAGAGAACTATGTTTCTTTATATTCTCTTCAAATGAAAACATTTGTGATCAAATTGCCTAATGTTCTAGTAATAAGATGAATATTCATTTGGAAGCAATCGGTGGCTACAGTCATTCCAGAACTTTTCAAATTTCTCATAAAAGCAGTAACGTCTTAACAATCTGATCCTACACATGTCTACTAAAAGCTACTCATACCTCTTTAATGGGACTAACTGGGCCTATTTGCACGTCATGCTATGCCACTGTGGGTTAATTTACCTTTGGGGCTTAACGGTGCATGTGGACAGCCACGTTACATGTTCAAGCAGCAACCTTGGGCTGTTTTAGGGTTGTGGGTGGTTTGTTAACCATGCGAATGACCCAACCTCGCTGGGTTTGCATGACATGACAAGCAGCTGTGGCAACTTGAATATGCAAAAGTGGGCCTGGTTTAAATAATGGTTTAAATAATCCAGGTAGCACCGCTGGGCTTACTGCCAGCCAAATCGGCATAGACTAGCCAGCTAATCATTCAGTTTGAACTGTCAGTTCATTTGCTCATCATCACCAAAATACTCAGGGTTGCTTTCCACCACCACCACCACCCCCATTTGCTTCACATCCTACATACCACTTTTTAAATTACATGAAAACATAATCTAATAATGTGCACACTGAAGTGCATATAATTTTCCTTATTAGTATTATAAATGCATTCACTTCAGTGTTAGTCTTCTGGGTGATAAGAACACACTGTTCAGCACATGTTCTTTCACTGCAGGGCAAAAGCCTCATACTCGAAGAAGCCAATGAGATCACATCCAAGAATAAAAGTTTCTGGGATAGCTTCTTCTTACACTGTGGCATGAAAGTCAACAAACATGAAAGACAACAAACATGTAATAGATTGTGAAAACATTTTCAATCAGAATACAGGTAAGAACTTGAACATAAACAACCCAGAAACAAACCTGTGATGCAAGTCTGTCCAGGACATTAGATTAAGTTTGATCTACTATGGATAGTGATTTCCACAGGATAATCACATCAGGTGGAAAGGCGCCCCTTAAGGTATTGATGGGGAGAAAACCTCATGCCTCATTCTCAAGGGAACAACAGAATCAGTTCCCACTAAAGGTCTATAATCTCCATTCCACTATATAACCTGCTCTTAATTCCGCTTTTAGAATTCCATGGAACTAAGGGCTTCTTCGGCAGATTGCATATGTTTTTCCCCAGCATAAATGCCGCATTGTAGCTGGTCATCCTTTACTGTAGCCCAGGACATCTGCTTGGTGGAGAACCTTGCAGCCCAATCTCCTGAACTGCTGATTACAATGACCCCGCCCAATCCCTCAACTCTGGTTTTCATGCAGTTTAGGGCAGCATCAGCAGCATCTCCTGGTGACTTCCCTGGGAAAAAAGAAAAGATCAGAACGTATGAGTTTTTTTAGATTGAAAAGGTGACCTCTTTTGTTTTGTTTAAACACACACACACACTAAATCAGTGTACATTTTGTATCCTGCCACATTAGCCAACAATAGCTTTTGTAGTGGTTAACATTCACCAATATAATAAGCCTCTTAAAAGCTGATGGCCATGATCTAAAGGACTATGCTACTAGTTTTATGAGGAGGGTTTAGGCTTGTTTTTCTCAAAGCAGCAGTCTCCCAGACCATATGGCAAGCTTCTTTTGAAATTGACCGCTGGCGGGGGTGGGAAGTCAAAAATTCCACTGGGCCAGCTCAATCCCTCTGTATGTTGCTAGGAAGCTCTTTGGATCCCAGCCAATATAAGTATCACAGAGTTCCTGCCCCACCTCCTACAGGAGTCATTGCCAAACTCCCTTCATTAATGCCACACCTGTTTATAGAATCAAAGCCAGATGAGTCTATGGTCTCTGAGTCCTTCAAGCTATGTTTCACCAGGCCTTGTTAATTCCTGACAATCATTCTTGCAGCCTCTTCTTAAATGCCTCCAAATGAGAGAGATTTCACACCCTTCCTATAACTGAGTTCCATTGGCCAGCTGTTGTAGCGACAGATAGAATACCCAAATGACTTTCTAATTCTTCCCTGTACTAAAAGGAAAAGAAAGAAAAGAATATATTTAACATTGATAGGCCTGATTGTTTCATGGGATGTTGATCACTGACCATCTTTTATCTGCTTTTCCTCCCCTGGCCCACTTACTGATTATAACTGTATTTAGTTATTGGTAATCTGGTGAGAATGAACTCAAAGGATGCTAATCATCTTGTCATCCAGAACTATGGCTTTATTGATATCAACCAAACCATCATTGTGGGGGTTTATTGCGGTTGTTCCTACATGTGTTTTTAGTAACTCTCCAAACTGAGATCTTTAAATGTTGGTAAATGTACAGTCAAAGCCAGCAGTAATCAAGAAAGTATGATACCCCATGAACAAAATCAGTTTGTGTGTATGTGTGTGTGTGTACGCACACAGCAAACAGCCTGAATAATATTATCTTTCGTGTCCTTATTCCCAATGTATATGCCAAGATTGATTTTAAGACACATGTGTTGCTTCTTCTAAATATTCCAAGTACATCAGGTGTGATAATAGTAACCCAGACAGACATAACAACCAACCAAGGGTAAAATTTTGCCCTTCCTCTTTATAAAACTGAAACCCAAATACCCCAGAATGGAAACTATTCTCATGCTTAGAAACCAAAGCCCCAGCCTTTGTAAACACTAACAGGAAGGATATTTTCATCCGGGCAGCAGCTGCCATAATATCGCTTAGACATTCCAACAATTGCGGAAAGGATCATTCAGTCCATACCCTTCAGTGGAACACCTGCTCTTCACTTATGGCACACTATCATCTGAACTATGTGGCCTGAACTGAAAGTGGCTGGTGACATGCACTGGTGATCTAAGGATCTGAAAATGAAATCAAGAACTTACCTTAATTTACATCCTAGATGTAGCATGTACATATTCCAAAATCAAATAAGACTGTAGTGAGGCACTTCATCATTTGTAGCATCAATAACTACATAAGACTGACACTGCCCACAGCATGTTTTATATGAAAGTCAAAGGGCCACTCCCATCTGGGGCAGCCCCAATGAATTTCATCCGCATGATCAAATCAGATCTACACACACTCACGTGGTGAAAATACTATGCAAGTGTGGATCATAAACAAAATTAATACCGCATTAAAATAGATATCATCCTTCATGTTACGTATGTTATGCTTGTTTTTAGCAGGCAGGACACATTGTTGTCACTCACAGCTACTGCCCTGCAGTTTCTCCTCTCAGGGCCTTTCCCTCCGTTTTTTTACAAACACTGCTGAAAGGCAGTAAACTCCATCTATTGGGCCTGTTCAGATGACACTTCAGGCTATGTGGTTAGTGAAACTGTGGTTCTCTGGGTTTAGCACTCACCACAAGCCATGCTGTCGCACACAACACTTTAAGCCACGGTTAGAGCCGCTAACCCTGCTGCAGACAGCCTGACTGTGGTTAGTGAGTGAGCAAGGTTCAGCAAAACATATTGCACAAGACACCTTAAACCCTGCTGCTTAAGCAAAAGCCTTAAACAGCAGGGTTTAAGGTGTCTTCTGAACAGGCCCATTAACTCATTTCTATCAAGACTCTTCCTTTATTGAAATGTGTGGCGTTTTCATTCCTGAAATTACCCACGTCTGTTTTCTTCCGAGTTCTGTGACAGGAGAGGTTTCTTCTCAATTTCTTTTGTAGGGATGTATGGCCACATGTGCATATTTTCAGGGCTATATCCAATTTATTTTATTAATACATTTATTTATTATTGCATTTATATCCCAGCCTTTTTTCCTCTTGCAAGGAACCCAAAGTGGCTTACATGGTCCTTCTCCAGTCCATTTGGTCTTCATAACAACCCTGTGAGGTCAGTTAGGCTTAGAGTTAGTAACTGGCCCAAAGTCACCCAGTGAGTTTTATGGCTGACTGGGGACTAGAACCCATATATCCCAGGTCCCTAACAGGGCTGGGCCTTGTGGGTGGTGTTGTGCGTTACGGTTTGACTTCACAGCCATTGGCCTATGGAGTTCCACAGGGTTCTGTCTTTTCCCCCATTAAACTGTTGTGAGAGATGATTTGGAGCTTTGGAGCAAGGTGCTAACAATATGCTGATGACACTCAACTCTAATAATAATAATAATAATTATTATTATTATTATTATTATTATTTATAACCCGCCTCTCCCTACGGATCGAGGCAGGGAACCCAATGCTAGGCTGACCAGATAAAATCCAGGTCAGGGCTCCTGTAACTTTAACAGTTGTAGAGAAAAGGGAATTTCAGCCAGTGTCATTTGTATGCAATTAGTCCCTGGTGAAATTCCCTCTTCATCACAACAGTTAAAGTTGCAGGCACTATACTAGAGTGACCATATACAAAAGAAGGCAGGGCCCCTGCAACTTTAACTGTTGTGATGTAGAGGGAATTTCACCAGGAACTAATTGCATACAAATGACACTGGCTGAAATTCCCTTTTCTTTAAGACTGTTAAAGTTACAGGAGCCCTGACCTGGATTTTATCTGGTCACCCTACCCAATGCAAATACAAGCATGACAAAGTTAAAAAATTTAAAACAAGAGAAACACATCATTAAAACATTTAAAATTCATCTGGATAGGCCTGCCGGAAGAGAACAGTCTTCATGACTCTCTTGAATTCATGAAGACTGCCAATTTGTCTAACCTCCTCCGGCAGACCATTCCATAGTCTAGGAGCCATAGAAGAGAAGGTCTTCTGGGTAACACTCGCCAGCCTAGTTCTGGCTGGCTTGAGTACATTCTTCCCAGAGGACCTAAGAGTGCGGGGCGGATTGTACGGGAGAAGGCGATCCCGTAGGGAACTCTACTGCTCTTTGTCACCTAACACCAAGGAAGCAGTTGAAACCCTTGAACATTGTATGGGTTCAGTAATGGACTAAATGAGAGTTAACAAGTTGAGGTTAAATCTACACAAAATGGAGGTGTTGTTGGTCAGCAGAAAACCTGACCTGGGGATTGGGATTCAACTTATTCTGGCAGGGGCTGTGCTCCCGCTGAAGAATCAGGTACATAACTCAGGAGGACTCTTTGATCCTATGCTGTCCCTGGATGTTTATGAGGCAGTGGTGGCTGCAAGGAATATGTTTCCACAATTATGCTTCGGCACAAGCTGCGACCCTTCCTGAATAAATCTGACTTGGCTACAGTTATCCATGCCTTGTTTATATCACGTTTAGACTATTGTAATGCATTCTATGTGGGCTTACCCTTGAAGAGCATCTGGAACCTAAAATCCGTGAAAAATGTGTCTGCTATGGGTAGGATCCAATGGGGGCCTTCTGCATGTGGCTAGCTCTGCTGTCCCCATGCACGTACAGCCCCTACCAGAATAAGTAGGGTGAATGATGTAGTACTTCAGAGGACAAGCCCCGAAATGAGCAGAAACACTCGTTCCTGGAAGGGGTGTGACTTGCCCCTTCCAGAAATGAGCATTTCCACTCATTTCAGGGCTTTTCCCCAGAAGCGCTACACCATGGCCGCCAGCAGTAGGGCTACATGTGTACCAGGGCTGGCGGAGCTGGCCAGGCATGGAAGGCCCCCCACTGCATCCTGCCCTAGGCTGCTAACCAGTGTATAGCATCAGGACCATATTACACCTTTCTGGAAAGACCTGCACAGGTTGCCAATTGAGTTTTGGATGCAATTAAAGGTGTTGGATTTAACCTTTAAAGTCTTAAATAGCTTAAGACATGCCTATCTAAGGGGCTGCCTGTCTCATAACGAACCTGTCCAATTATTAAGATCTGCAGGAGAGGCTCCCTTAAATACACCATTACATGCAGAGGCCCATTTGTCAGGCACATTGAAAAGGCTTTCTTCCAAACTGTGAAAAGCGCTCCCTCAAGAACTACAAATGGGCCCCACTCTCTCGGCTGTTAGAAAGGATGTTTTACTGCTTTCAATGTTCTTATTTGTATTGTTTTAAGGTTTTATCATTTTAAATTGCTGTTTAAGGATTTTAAATCTTGATGACTTTTTAGCAAATACGGTGGTATATAAATAATGATGATGATTATGATGGTGGGGGTCATAGATAATAAAATAGTAGAGTTGGAAGGGGCCTATAAGGCCATTGAGTCCAAATCCACCTTAAAGCATACCTGTCAGATGGTTGTCCAGCTGCCTCTTGAATGCGTCTAGTTTGGGAGAGCCCATGATCTCCCTAGGTCATTGGTTCCATTGTCAAACTGCTTTAACAGTCAGGAAGTTTTTTCTGATATCCAGCCGGAATCTGGCTTCCTGTAACTTGAGCCCATTATTCTGTGTTCTGCACTCTGGGGCTACCTCCACAAGAGAGGTTTAATGCTCTTTGAAGGCTCATTATAAATTTTACCTCCACACCAGCGGAGCGCAAAACGGACGTAGAGGCGCGTTATCTCCCGGATTATGCGCATTATCGAATGCGCGTTAAATAGCGACTTTTATTTTGCTCCGGCCGTTAAAGCGCATTTTCGCAGTGTGAACAAGCGATTATGCGCGTTAACTTCTTGTAAAGCGCTTTTTGGACATCAATTAATGCGCTTCGCCGCCTCTCGCCGCCTCCCGTGCAGAGGGATTAGGAGTAAATGTGCCTCCGCGATAATGCGCATAATCCCCGAACCGGGCGCAAAAGCGCATCCTTGTGGAGGGGGCCACAGATGATTGAGAAGAGATCCTGGCCCTTCTGTGTGTGACAACCCTTCAAATATTTGAAGAGTGCTATCATGTCTCCCTTCAATCTTCTCTTCTCCAAGCTAAACATGCCCAGTTCTTTCAGTCTCGACTCATAGGACTTTATTTCTAGACCCCTGATAATCCTCGTTGCACTCCTTTGAGCATGCTCCAGCTTGTCTGCATCCTTCTTGAAGTGTGGTGTCCAGAACTAGGCACAACACTCAAGATGAGGCCTAATCAGTGCCGAATAGAGGGGAACCAGTACCTCGCATGATTTGGAAGTTATACTTCTATTAATGCAGCCCAAAATAGCATTTGTGGTTTTTGCAGCCATATCACATTGTTGGCTCATATTCAGCTTGTGATTGTCATAAATCACAGGTGTAGAACACAATAAGCCAGAGAGAAGCATCCGTATAACAGCCCGAGGTCAAAAGCCGAAGTATCTGTGAGAAGCCATGTTGAACATTACTGGATTCAGGAAAGCGTTGAAGAGAAGTCAGAGTACAGTCCAGGGTCAGGATAAGTCCAGGCAAGAATAGAGATTCAGGAATGCGTCAAAGAATAGTCAAGGTCCGGTCCAGGGTCAGGATAAGTCCAGGCAAGAACAGCGAACTGGGAGGCACACGACAAAGAAAAGGCACCAAACACGAAAGTTGCTTCCAGTGATCTTACTGAGCGTTGGCCAATCTTTTATGGGAAGGGTGGTAATTGGGAATTGCTGTCAGCTGCATTGGCCTTCAGCTGACCCCTGCCTGTTCCATAAAGTGCCACTCCCCAAACACTCCCAGGCTCAGCTGTTCCTCTTTTCTGGCTAATCCCTTAATTGAAGCACAACAGTGATCTACAACAATTCCAAGATCCTTCTCGCTTGTAGTATTGCTGAGCCAAGTATCCCTCATCTTGTAACTGTGCATTTCGTAGAACTTGGTGTAGGTGTAGAACTTGGCAGTTACCTCTGTTAAATTCCATTCTGTTGTTTTCAGCCCAGTGCTCCAGCCTATCAAGATCACTTTGAAGTTTGTTTCTGTCTTCCAGGGTATTAGCTATTCCACCCAATTTTGTGTTGTCTGCAAATTTGATAAGCATTCCCTGCACCTCCTCATCCAAATCATTAATAAAAATGCTGAAGAGCACTGGGCTCAAGACTGAGCCCTGCGGTACCCCACTCGTTGCCTCCCCCAGTTTGAGAAGGTACCATTGATAAGCACTGTTTGTCCAATTCTGTAGCCAGCTGTGGATCCACCTAATAATTGTTCCATCTAGCCCACTGTTAGCTAGTTTGTGAATCATGGGGCACTTTGTCAAAAGCTTTGCTAAAGGCAAGATATATTATGTCCACAGCATTCCCACAGTCTACGAAAGAGGTTACCTGATCAAAAAATGAAATCAGATTAGTCTGACAGGATTTGTTCTTGACAAATTCATGCTGGCTTTTAGTAATCACTGCATTGTTTTCAAGGTGCTTAAAGACTGACTTCTTTATAATCTGCTCCAAAAAATTCCCAGGAATGGATGTCAGAGTAACTGGTCTGTAGTTCTCAGGTTCCTCCTTTTTGCCCATTTTGAAGCTAGGAACAACATTAGCCCTCCTCCATTTGTCCGGCACTTCTCCCATCTTCCATAATTTCGCAAGGATAATAGACAGTGGTTCTGAGAGTTCTTCTGCCAGCTCCTTTATTACTCTAGGATGCAGTTCATTGGGCCCCGGAGATTTGAAATCGTTCGAAGAAATTAGGTATTCTTTGACCATTTGTTTATCAATCTCAAACTGCAATCCTGCCCCTTCAGCTTGTATTTCAATTGTTCCAAGTGAGGTCATAGGCCCACTTTTGGGAGAAGACTGAGCCAAAGTAGGAATTGAGCACTTCGGCCTTTTCTTTGTCATCTATCAATTTGCCATCCTCATTAAGCAGTTGAACCACCATTTCTTTCCTCTGTCTTTTACTATTCACGTATCTGAAGAAAGCCTTTTTATGCTTTTAGCATCCCTTGCTAATCTCAGCTCATTCTCAGCTTAGTCTTCCTGATGCCATTTTGGCACTTCTGTGCTACCTGTCTGTATTCTTCTTTTGTAGCCTGGCCTTCCTTCCACTTCCTATATGAATCCTTTTTTGTTTTCAGATAATCTCTAAACTTTTTGTAGAGCCACACTGGTTTCTTCTGTTGTCTTCTATATTTGTTCCTTATTGGAATTGTTTGTAATTTTGCCTTTAAAATTACCTTTTTTAAAAACTCCCACCCATCTTGGACTCCTTTTCCCATTAGGGTCACTTGCCATGGGACCTTACTTATCATAGTTCTGAGTTTATTAAACTGAGTTTATTAAACACTGAGGAGCAAACAGGTACAAGCCTCCTCCCATCCCACCCCAAACGTGAAAAATTGTAACAGAAGGGTCCTGGTGCAGACGATCTTAAAAAAAATAAAGTAAGTGCAGATAAGCTCTCATACGAAGGAAACGGGCATCCCAAGTTAATTTCCCCTCAATGTTAAATTAGAGCGACAACTTGTTAAAAGTGCAAAAATAGAAGTGAAACATCCCTATCCTGGGGTGTTTAACCACCAAGTGCCTTTCAATAATCTGCCTGGTACATATTTTATAAGACATTAATGGGTTTCTCCCCTTTCCATGTAACTGTTCTCCAGCTTATATGGATCTGAAGTTCTTTATCATTTAGAATCCATTAGTGTCAAAAGTTGGAACTATAGTCCAATGTCTGTAACTGCAGCTTAGCATAAAGAACAGTGGCCATGCTTACACTTGTAACTATGTTCAAGAGACATAGGTCAGTTGATTATGTTTATCGGCTGTAATATAAATTGAGAGTTTGGATAACATTGAAGGTAAATCACTCCAGGATCATCTGTAGTCTGATTATGTTACAGTCATGTGAACATTTTGTTGTCAGCTATTTACCATAGTCACACTTCTACTTAATACACAGATCAATACATAGATCACTTAGTTTCATTCACACTTAATTTCATTCACACAACCTCCTTTTTAAACAGAAGAGAAACTGGCAAATTAAAAGGATTTGATAGGATTAAATTTAAATGCAAACTGCAAAGGATTTTATAGGATTCATCCAGCCTCTTACAACAGTGAACAGTCTATTACTATTGCATATGAAACTTCAAATATACCTGTCCTATCATTTTGCAGTTTTGCAAAATGAATTCTTTCCAATACATGTCGGCAGGATATTGCTGTAGTACCACTGGATCAGGGCTAGTGTAAATTTAGCCCTACGGAGTATACATTTGTCTAATCATCCAAATGTGATCATCTAGGACATGACGTTGTTTTCATTTCCTCCCCTCTGCCAAAATCTCTCGTATCCCCTACCTTTTATTTATTTGACATATTTATACATTTCCATTACATCCACTGTCACTCAAGGAGATATTAAAAAATTGGATGAAAACAGCAATAAAACAAAATAAAATGAATAAATTGCTATAATAAAATAGAAAGCATAACAATAATATGGACACAGCAGCCAGAACATTCATTACAATTAAATTAGAAAGTGACATCAGAAACCAGCAAAAGCTTGATAGAACAATATAGTCTTCACTGCTCATCTAAAGCACAATAAAGAGGGGACTAGTCTGACATCCCTAGGGAGGGACAATCAGGATGCTGCTACAGAGAAGGCCCTATCTTGAAAGGCCATCAAACTAAAATCATTAGTGAACTAGACAAATAACAGGGTGTCTGACAATGATGGCAAATGATGGGCAAGTTCATATGGTTCATTTTCTTCCAGTCTGAGAAAAATTAATCTTAAAAGCTTTAGCTAAACGCCAAGATTTGGGTAGCAGCATAACAACACTTGCTATTTTATAACATAAACCTGTGAACTAATAAGGACAGTATTTGTGTGCACCTGCTCCATTTCCCATATTTGAATGATATACAAAAAACTTTCTATGTACATGTCTACGGCATTGAAATAACTGACCACAACGTATTCCAACCAAAAAAGTGTCAGGGTTATAGTAGTTCTATGATCTCCATAATTCAGGACCACCAAAGCCTAAAGTTTTACCTTGTTCCATGTAATAGAGGATAAGTCTTGCAAGAACTACTTTCATGATGCTCTCTCCATGGCCTGTGGTAGAAGTGGCACCGACATTGTTATCTGCATAACCACCACTTCCTGATTAGAGAAAAAGCAAAAAGATACGAGATGACACTTTCAGTATTCCACATCTCAAATCAACCATGATCCAGTGATAAAAGCATCCTGCCTATCTTCATCCTTTGTGGATGAAGGACCCAAGTGGAACACACTTTGCATCCACATCAATGGAAGTAAGTTTAGAGAGCAAGGGTTAATGTGCAGTTCATTGGTAGAGATTAAATGTCAATTACCCCTAAGCACTTGTGTTTATCTGAAGTCAAATTACTACTGGGCTATACTTGACCAGACAGCATAGGAAGTACTAGGGGTGTACAATGACCAAAAGATTTGGTTTGAACCTTGGGAAGCAGCCTGATCCAATTCAGATTTAGAGGCCAACCATTTCAACTTGGGTCCCAAACTGAATCTTGATTTGGAAATCCGTATCTTCATGCCTCCCACTGACTATCACTGGAAATCAACTAATAGCTATAACTTTTTTTTCTGTTTGCCAGAACTAGTTGAAATCTAGAGGAATAGCAGTTCATTATGATGGGATTATGCCTGCCAAAAGTCAGGCATAATAATCCCTTCTTAATTTTGTGCTATGCGCCTTTATATTATGGTTTCTTTTTAAAGGTAACTGCTGATAATAGTTTTTTATTACTTGCAGAATTGGATGAAAGTTGTAGAGATAAATTGCCCCTTCTGAGGGGATCAAGCCTGCCAAGTTTCAGATGAACAGATGAAGGGTGGTTTGTTCAAGAGCAGCCTTTCCAGTTTGGGGGTTCCCCCCCAAAAAAAGGATGTACATTTCTCGTTGTGTTTGTTGTGGGCAACCACAGTGGAATTGTTTGAATTGGCACATTGATTTTTTGGCCAAGTGGGAGACCTGCCGATAAGGGAGGCAAAAATAAGAACAATTCCTTAAAAGGTTTCTTGTGTATAGATGACTAGCTCACTGCTCTCCTCCCTTGCAATGTTTTTTGGCTAATGGGACTATTAAAAATCTGAGCGAATCTTCAGTCTGATAAAGTTTACCCACAAGTCTACTGAAGTTTGCCCACATACACTAAACTATCATTCAATATATTCAGTATATTCTTGCTTATTCTTGATTCCCAACTTCCGTATCCTACTTCCTGTCAGCCAGCCCGGGGTTACTAATGTTAAGCAAATAATTCTTACTGAGTGGAATGATGTAGGAGCATTTTGCATGCGTGTGTGCATACACACAAACACTGATTAACTCTCAGTTGCAGATTGCAAAATAAAAATTGAAGTTTAGACCAACTGCATAGTAAGTGGACAATACATTTGCTAATATGCTATGTCCTTCAAACAGCATGCCAAGCTAACATTGACTCTGGAACTACCAGTAATAATTACTGGTGGCATGACTGTCATTAGCATTTAAAACAAAAGCCATTAGATTGTTCCCCTTTCAAAGTCTAACTCTATGAATTACTAAATAGCTTTCTACCTGGAATTTTAACCGAACACGCAAAGTGAGAAGTCTGTTTACTGCACATTGTAGTTTATCACTTGTAAAGTATTATGTTTATACAAATTCACTCTGGGTTCTTATGTGCTTTCTCAGGAACATCCCTTGCTACTTCCTCACAGAAGTGGTACTAGGCAAAGCATATGTCTGTTTCCACAAGAAAAATGCTTACAGAGAATATATTTCAAGTGACTCCATTTGAATAAACAATCTCAATATATTTCCTCTTTCTGCCCCTTACCCATCTTAGGTCCCCTCTACAAGGATTCGCTTTTGCGTCTGGTTAGGTTATTATGCGCATAATCGCAGAAGCGCATTTATGCCTAATCCCTCTGCACAAGAGGCGGCGAGAGGCGGCGAAGCGCATTAACAGATATCCAAAATGCGCTTTACAAGTAGTTAATGCACATAAGCGCGTATTCACACAGTCAACATGCGCTTTAACGGACGGAGCAAAATAAAACTCGCGATTTAACGCGCATTCGATAATGCGCATAATCAGGGAGATAACGCGCCTCTATGCCCAATTTGCGCTCCGTTCTTGTAGAGGTAATTTTTTTAATGCGCCTTGAAAGAGCTTTAAATGCCTCTTGTAGAGGCACCCTTATCTAAAGTATGTTGCTCAGCACGCAAAAGTTCTGAAGTTGGCATTTCAGGAAAACGCACAGTTCAATAAAAAAAAGGATTTTTTATTTTACTTCGGAACCAAAACTCTGCTTGCCATTTCTGCTTCAGTACTTTCTGCTTCTACCATTCAGTTTAAAAAGCGCCTTGCCTCTTTGGCAGCAGGAATTGCTGCCACAGGAACTGCAAGCCCTCATCTCAGTTCTTCGGACTACAGCCTTTGTAATATTAAATAACTACTGATAAAGGATAGGAGAACCAGGGATGTTCGAGTTTGCTGAAATTCTCTGAACTTCATTTGGAAGCTTGGTTTGGCTCACTACCATTTTCAATTGCAATGTGCTTTTCAGTTCATTTGAATGGGAAAATGTGCACTTCGAATGGGAAAAGTAGGCATATCTCTGAGCATTTTTTAAAATTGCACACTTTCCCCCATTGAATAAACCATGAAAATATGTGTTGGGGGGAGGAATGAATGCACAGTTCAGACTGTGCATTAAAAAAAACATTTTTGAACGTGATTTCAAGTTAGGGAATGTGCAAACAGTTTTTTGGGAGGAAATGTTCTCCATGTTTAAGTTTGGAGCTGCAAATCTGGCAAGTTTGGATGATTTATGGACTGAAATGAAATCCTCAGACATCCCTATTTCTGATATCATGCATATTTCGTATGAGAGAGAAAGACAGGCCCGTCTTCCATGACTGTTCTCCCCTACCTATGCATGCTGTATCGCCAACACGGCCAACTCGTTTGTTAGTAAGTCCCCCTGTTGATGTTGCACAAGCTACATTTCCTGCACTGTCGATAGCAACAGCTCCAACCGTTCCAAGGTCTCTGCCAAAAATAGCATTTCAAACAATTAGTTGAAGATTGGAGAGCATTTGCCAAAAGAACACGGCATCTGTTCTCTCAGGTAGCATTTCCCAAGTATGAAAAGACAACCGAAACCTTCAGACCAAAGCCACGGACGTCAATGCAAGTCCACTTATTTGGGAAAATTCAAGCAAGTTAAGAAGCATAGCATGGTTAATGCACTTCTGAGTTTACAATTCATTTTCTGAAGGCCCAGTCTCTTTTAAATCTAAAACAAGGCTGCAACCATTAAATAAAATAATTGGTGCTGCATTTCTGTACAATTAAAAAATTCCTCCACCCTCCCCAGTTAAACGATGGACTCCTTTTCACTTGATAGATTTGGCTCAAATGGCACCTTGCTCCCTGCACCACAGACATTATTTCATTTCCTTGTAATGGCTTGACGTCAATGATGTATTTCTGCCAGCAGTATGGAAACAGCTGGCAGAAGGGATTGGGGGACCCTCTGGAGAGGAACTGGGGGGTATGGGGGGTTCAGGACAGAAAGGGTAGGAAAGTCACCTTATGTGATGCTGGATTTAAGCCAATCCACTTTCAAAGGCAGTAAGCCTATAAACACCTGTTTATGGGGGCGGGAGGGTGCTGTTGCACCATGTCCTGCTTGTGGGTGCCTGGTCGACGGCTGGTTGGCCACGGTATGAGCAGAGTGCTGGACTAGATGGGCCCTTCTTATGTTCTTACTTTGGGCAGCTGCATGTACTGAATGATACCTGCATGTTTTGACACATGGGAAAGGATCCCAGTTTTAAAAAAACTGTACAAGAAGAAAGGGATAAACCACCATCCCACAGTGGTATGGTCTCGCTTTAATCTTTTTTAAAAAAAAAATCTGTAGGAAAACCTGTTCCTGGATCTCCTGTGACATCGATCTCCTTCCTAGTTTGTTCTGCAATTTCTGAAGGAATGGGGAACAAAATATGTAGTGGGCCGAGAAACAGGGAGCTGAAGAAAGGAGGTATGGATGACAGAAAAAAAGGACAGCTCGATAAAGGACCTGGGGAAACTCACACAAAGGGCCCTCTTGCCTGTGTATTGTTGGCAGGAAAGGAGACGGACAGCATACTCCTATAATGCAGGAGTAGATAACCTCAGGCCCGTGGGCTAGATCCAGACTCCAGACCCTTCTTTTCCTGACCACCAATCTTTTAGAGGTTTTCCATGCTCCCTCCACCCATTCTAAAAGGTTGAAATGCCTCGCCTAAGGGGCTAGTTACTGGCACTAAGAGCTTTAAGCCAAAATATGATGGTATTTCTTTGTATGTGGGCCCTGCCCCCCTTTTGCCTTTGGCCCTGCCTACCACCGGAATGTGGCCCTCGAGAGCTTCTCCAAAACTGAATTTGGCCCTCAGGCTGAAAGAGTTCCCATCCCTGCTAGAATGTCTACTGAGAAGTAAGGCAGACCTCACTTCTCAGTAAGTTCAATTGGACTTTCTCCCGGATAGGACTGCAACCTAAGGAAACCTAGGCTTAGAGCACCAAGGCCATATGGGCAGCAAGCAGCTGATGGGCGTGTGTCAGCAGGAAGGCTGAATCTCACAAGTTGCAAGCCTATCATTAAATCCGAGCAGACACCTTGCAGGAATCTGGCCAATGTCATTGGACATATTTTCAGCCCTGCAGAATCAGACCGAAGGTCCATTGAATCCAGCATCCCATTTCCCACATTGGCTAACCAGATGCCTCTGGGCATACTGCCTCTGAATCTGAAGATTGCATCTAGCCATACATACCCTCATTTCTCTCTTTTATGTCTTAATTGAATTTGTTCAAGTAGGCATGACTTTGCCCCAAACACCAACAATTATACTTGCTTTTGAAACTCTTGAGGGTTCGAATCAGCTTCAAGGTTTTTCTTCCATCTCTCCAGTGACCTTTCGGTGATTAATGCCTCTCCAGGAACCTCGGGAACTCCCATGGCCCTAGCAAAGGCAAAGGCCCCCTGGTCAGTCAGCAACATGTGGTCCGTCTGCAGGAGAGAAGCAGCGACTCAAATTGTTGCAACGATAAGTTTCGACACACAACCTGATGTTATTTTAGCAGCAGATTTTTAAAATCTTATTTATTACAGTTTGCAAAACGTGTGCTGCCAGGAGGCTCTAGGACAAGCACTTGGAAAGCACATTTTAATAAAGAAATAAAGAAATCCGTTTCCACTTTCTATTAAAGAACTAGTTTTGAAAGATCTTCACAGGTAGCTGAAGGCCGAATCTAACCCCCTGAAAGATGCTGCCTGAGACATGCCAACATGATTCTGGCTACCTTATTCAATTCCAGAGGCAGCGCCAGGAAAAAAAAATAATGGAGGGGAGTCATGAAGGGGCAAAGTACATTTCTGGAATGGTGACCTTGGTTCCAAAAGACAGATTTCTGAAAGAAAAAGATATAGGCAATGGAGTGGTGGTGTTGCCCTCATCTTTCGGGCTGCCGGTGTTCAGTTGTAGGGTATGTGCCGGAAGCCACAACATTCCATGTGGTTCTGAAATGGAACCACAACCTTTTAGGCAAGCAGAAGTGCTGTCTTTCGTTTGAGTGGTTTCTGTTGCAAAGGGTTATGGAAAGGTGCCCCAGCAATTTTCATGTGATCTGCTGATGGCCGCTTCACAAAGAGGGTGCACCACTTGCACCACATCTCATCAACCTCTGCAGTTTGTGCTGGTTTTGTTATGCTATAGTCTTCCTTGGACCCTGAAAATCTGAATAACTACAGGCCAGTTGCAACTATTCCATTCCTGGGCAAGGTCCTGCAGCGGGTGGTTGCGAGCCAGTTCCAGGCACTCTTGGATGAGATCGATTATCTGGATCCATTTCAGTTGGGTTTCAGGCCTTGGTTGCCCTGTATGATGACCTATGTTGGGAGAAAAACAGGGTGTGTGTGACTTTGTTGATTCTCCTTGATCGCTCAGCGGCTTTCGATACCATTGACCATCATATCCTTTTGGGACGACTGGCTGAGTAGGGAGTGGGAGGCACTGCATTGCAGTGGTTCCGCTCCTACTTGGCGGGTCTGCTCCAGAAGGTAATGCTTGGGGAACATTACTCGGCCCCGTGGATTCTCCAGTATGGGGTTCCGCAGGGGTCAGTCTTGTCCCCCATGCTGTTCAACATCTACATGAAACTGTTGAGTGCAGTCATCCGGAGTTTTGGAGTGCGTTGTCATCAGTACGCTGATGACACACAGCTCTATTTCTCCTTTTCATCTTCATCAGGTGAGGCTGTGGATGTGCTGAACCAGTGCCTGGCTGCGACAATGCACTTCCATTGAAGGAGCGGGTTCGTAGCTTGGGGGTTCTCCTAGAACCATCTCTGTCACTTGAGGCTCAGGTGGCCTCAGTGGCACGGAGTGCTTTCTACCAACTTCGGCTGGTGGCCCAGCTACGTCCCTATCTTGACAGGGATAACCTGGCTTCAGTTGTCCATGCTCTGGTAACCACCAAGTTAGATTACTGCAATGCACTATACGTGGGGCTGCCTTTGAAGGCAGTTTGGAAGCTGCAGCTTGTGCAAAATGAAGCGGCCAGATTGATAACTGGGACCAGAAGGTTCAAACATATAAGACCTACTCTGGCCCACTTGCATTGGCTGCCTGTATGTTTCCGAGCCTGATTCAAGGTGCTGTTTTTAACCTATAAAGCCTTACACGGCTTGGGACCACAATACCTGATGGAACACCTTTCCTGACATGAATCTACCCGAACACTACGTTCAACATCTAAGGCCCTCCTCCGAGTGCCTACTCCAAGGGAAGCTCGGAGGTAGGCAACAAGGGAGAGGGCCTTCTCTGTGGTGGCCCCCCAATTGTGGAACCATCTCCCTGATGAGGCCCGCCTGGCACCAACATTGCTATCTTTATGGCGCCAGGTCAAGACTTTCCTCTTCTCTCAGGCATTTGGTAATATCTGAGGAGCCTGGGTTTGTTTTTGTTTTTAGGCTTACTGCTTTTTAAAGTTATTATAGTGGTTTTAAATGTATGTGTATATTGTATGCTTTTGCTGTTTTAATTTTTGTATATTGTTTTTAATTGTTTTAATCCTATGTAAACCGCCCAGAGAGCTTCAGCTATGGGGCGGTATACAAATACAATAAATAAATAAATAAATAAAATAAATAATTAAACCTCTTGCCAACAGCACATGAAGGTATGCTTCTTCTGTAGAGAAGCCAATAATATCAAGGAATGAGCTAGGGATGTAGGAAGCTGCCTTATACAGAGTCAAACCCTTGGCCCTTCTAGCCCAGCATTGTCAACGCTGACATGGGTCATGGTTCTCCAGAGTTTCAGACAGGATTCCTTCCCAGACCTTAGCTGGAGGGATCAGGGACTGAACCTGCAAAGCAGGTGCCTTACTACTAAGCTCTTCCCCTTCCCAAGTGGAATCATTACTCTGCTACTATAGTTACCCAGATGCACATACATCATCAAGAATTAATTCCTTGATGTTAAACAAGCAAAAATATCCCCTTTCCCTTTGTTGTGAGACAACAGCGAGTAGAAGACATTTCCTCTCTTGAAATCTGAACAAAGACTTGTGCAGATTGTCAGGTGGTGTATACCTGTCTCCAGAGCATATACTAAAGCCAGAGGACAATGTGGACAGTTTATATCTTTCAAGTCTGGACTGTTCCAGCCCTTACAAAAAAAAAGAAACTTGCCTTGTGCAGCACTGCCCTCTCCTGCCTTTGCAAAAACAGCACCAACAGTGTTGTAACAAGTCACAATACATTCAACGGAACTTACTTCTAGGTAAGTGTACATCGGATTGCAGCCTTAACAAAAAAATACCACCACCCTTTAAACGATATTCAACATACTTAAGGGGAAGACAGACAGACAAAAATAGGTGTACTTTCATGCTGGACTTGTGACAATTCTTAGTTTTTTCTATTAGTGAAACTCGATCAATGAGATTTTAAGCTTTAGTCCTTCATCTTGTTATGCATACTTAAATTGCACTGATTTTAGTTATTCAATTTCCATTGTTTCCAAATTCACTTCATGCACAAACTAAAAATTAAATGACGAAAACTGCATTCAAGGGGGGATTTTTATTATAAAAGCAAAAGCATTGAAAATGCATTGGGTAGGTAAATTATACATAATCTTATCTTAGAAGAGCCAAAAAGCAGTTTCCAGGACCTACTCCATAGTTGCAGGTTAGTATCAGAAATCTAAAGGTAACTCATAAATACTATAAAAATACAGATATAGAAATGACATGTTTTTCTTTCTTTTGAAATTTATATCCTGCTCTCTTGCAAATGCATCAAAGCAACTTTCAAAGTGGACAGCATGAATGCAATCACTGAAATCTTATTTGTTTATCAAACAAACATAAGCAATCATAAATTCATACAAATCGTTTCTGTTAAGTATCTGTAATCAATAAATTATGGCCCCCATCCAGAGAAAGTTAATCATGCTTAAGCCCCATTGAAATTAATGGGACCTAAGTTAATCTTAAAATATGAACTTGTCATATTGATTTTAGTGGGATTTAAGTAAAACTAATATTTTCTGGATTGGGGCTTTATTAGAAGCTTATTTGGCAAAAAGCTAGAGTAATATATTTGGGGAAACATCTGATGTTTGTGCTGTGGATGTGTTCCATACTGGGGGTCGGTACCGACCCCCGGTATGCAACAACATGTGTGACTAATTTCTTTAGTGGATGGAAAAACAGAAAGCTCCTGGCAAGAATATTTATTTATTTTCAAGCATTTTAGTCTGAAGGCTTCAAGAATACTCTCACTACATAAAACTTACATTGCAACACTATATATATATATATATATATATATATTCCCACTCTTCAGCCAAAACAACTCTCAGAACAAGTTACATGCAGTCAATAAAACAAGATAGTCCCTGCCTGCAGGTTTATAATCTAAAAGACACAACACAAAAGGAAATAAGAGATGAAGAGAGAAAAGGAAAAACAGGCACATTCAGAATCAGTTCTTAAACTGACATAGTAGTTGAACAGCCTGAATGGAAATATTCCAGGGAAAGGTGGTACCCAATGCAGTTGGTCTTTCAAGCAAAGCTGATGGAATGGCCCTGCTTCCCAGCAGCCTCTGATGGAATGACTACTGCATGGTGTTAGCATGGAACTCAATGGAGAGTTCACTAAATCGTCTCTCCATAACTAGTGGATGGATTTAAATTTATAAAGTTGCATTTTAAAGATAAATCAGAGAGCTACTGAATAACAATAAGTGTAACCCCAAAATCAGTAATTTTCACTATACCTTTGTTCTTATATCAACAATTCTTGGTTTGTAAGCATATACAGTAGCCTAATATTGATTGTGTTGTAATTTTTTCTTTGTATATTTCAAGTAAACAAATATAATTGAACTATGGATGGAGTTATGCAGATTGATCAGCCTTCATCATCCAAACGCATGGCTGGTATAGACTTTGAATTGTGTGTGTTGTGTCATGAACAACAAAAGGAGGCTTTGGTTGAAAACTCAAAATCTACACATAAACTACTGGATGCCGTAAAAATTCGACATAAATATGAAAACAGCAATTACAAATTGTTGGCAGAATTTTGTGGCAATACAACACCAGAAGAACTAAACCAATACAAAGCAGAGTGCCATCTGTCCTGTAACGCGAAGTGCGCATGCACAGGCAATCTGGAAAGACTGTAGACTAGATATAATAAAAAGTGGCAGAACGTTTGGATGGTGAAAGCATGGTAAACAAGAATGAGGCTCCCTGCACAAGTACACCAGAATGCCTGCTTCTTTCATGATAGACCTGAAGTTCGAAGATAGCCATTACACATTGTTTCCACAATGCATACCGGTCAAATGAAATATGAGGCGGCGGTTCAGTTAAGTGAGAATAGCCAATGGAAACTGAAGTTGAGCGGGTGCATTGATCCAAAAGATGCTCATGCATATGATATATCCTATAGGAATTTTGTATGAAAATGGCATATGTTGTAGAGGTGTCCCCATGCAAGACATCTGCGAATTTTCAGAACAATAGGTGCAGGGGCTACCCTCCCTCAAAGCACTCCCTGCTAAAATGTGCCCTAGGATTAGGAAGTGGACTTGTAAGCCGCTCAACTACACTCCCTTCCCCCACCACCACACTCATCAGTGATTTAGAGAAATAAAACTAAAAGATGCTATTTGGAGAGGAGACAGAGAGCTTATCTACACAACTGCTTTAAAATGGTTTTAAACGGTTTATAACAGTTTATAACAGCAGTGACAACTGTTGGGGTCCAGGACACACTCCATATACAGTTTTCAAAATGTTTTCAAAGTGTTATATCCTACTTGTGTAGATAGGCTCAGAGACAGGACCCAACATTGCCGCTTCTGTTATGCCACTGATGTAGCACTAACTCAAGCAACCTCTAACGCTGCACCAACAGCATAAGGAGTTTTCCATGGAAACTCATAGTGCCAGCTTGCACTATTGGCATAGTGCTAGGGGTTGCTTACACCAGCGCTATGTCAATGCCATATGTGGAGCGGCAGTGCTGGATACTGCCCAGAATGTCTGTAACTCCAAGTACGAAGTGGTAACAAGCCTCATTCTGGCTTGGCTTCAATTCTGGTGGTTTCAGAGGGCAGCCCTCTTCACCCCGGGAAGCACCAGAAACAGCTTGAAAGTGCACAGTTGTGCTCAGTCTTCACCTGAATTTGACGCACATCCCTACTTTGTACATCTGATAAACAGAGCAATCCCTGGCATGCCTGCACTGTGTGCTCATTAGAGCTTACACTCAGGTACACATGCATGGGTCTACAGATTAAAATAAGTGAAAGCTCACACCACAATCAACTAGTTGGTTTCAGTGAGATGCCACAGCACTCTGACATTTTGCTGCTAAAAGGCCTAACCCAGCTACTCTTCTGGCATTCATTTTCAGGTACTTATTTCTTCGCCCAATGCAAATAATAAAAGCATACCACAGGAATCTCCAGATTTTGGTAGGTCTCCAAAAGCAATCATTTAACAGATCAGTCTATCTGAGGAATTATTAACTCATGAAAGGAAATAGCCTGCCCAGCTTAATGAAATGTATCTCAATGGACTGTTTAACAGCCTTGACTCAGGGGTGTTGCTGGACAAAATCTGCAGAAATCTATTTTAGCCACCAGATGGAGCCAATCTCGTGCCATGAACAAACACCAACCCTGGATCAACAAAAAAATGTATTTCATTTGCTTGTTTAGAATGAAACTTTCAAAGGGACCAAATATAATTTGAAATGAGTCTCATAACATCATGCTGCTTGTTTTTAACTCATATTTAAATTTTCTATGAGCTACAGAACTTAGGGAAACTTCTTAAGTTTATAAAGAAATCTTCACACATTAAAAAAATACATGTTACATTATCAGGTGCACGAATTCTGCTAGCAACAAAATTTTGCAAGGGGGAACATTTCTGTTCTGGTTTCCAGCCAGCTATGCCCTTTGCCCAGATACTCTGGGGGTGGGGGGTCTACACGACATTTCTTTGGCGCCTGTTTATGATAACATGCGCTTTTTCCTATATTCATATTTACGTCTAATAGCGGTAGAAGAGAGCCGGTAAGGTGAATTATGGGCATCATAAAATGCACTTTACAATTGTTTATATGCGGAGTTTCGCTGCAGATTCGGTTCAGGGGTGTATGGCTGAACGTGGAAAAATTGACGAAAGCACCACCCTGTCTCCTGATGGTACCTCCCCTGGACTTTCCCACCATTTGTTAACCCCGCTCACCTGACTTTCTCATCGTTGCCTGTCCAATCATGATCATGCGTGACTTCGCATGTGGGTACGATTGCTAAACATTGGATGTGCCTACAATTACAGTTGTTAGCAAGGCAGCATAGGCTTTGGGACTTATTGTAAAATCATTAAAGCATCATTTTTCCAGGTACTGGAAGGCCCTGGCAAGAACCCGCCCACGGAGTGTCTGCCCCCCTATTCCTCCCACCAAGAATCCGCTGCTGTACACTCCCATCTCAACATGCCTGCTGCAGCTGCCCTATCTCCTGCGCCCTGGAAATGTGCTGCTTCAAGGGCAAATTGTTGTGTTGCCTTTCTGTTACAATGCTGCATTTCGCACTGATGTCCCAATTCCATACAAACTTCCCATTATTCTGCCTGTCTCCAGACCCTGAGATGCCAGCTAGCAATGGTTCTGGAATGCCCAATGCTGTGCAGGCTAGACTGCAACCTCACCATGCCATAATCTGTTCTATGCGTCACAGAAGTGGGTGACTGGTAATGAGGGAGTGGGGAAGGAATGAACGCTGGCCACAAAAAAAAAATGGATGGCACTGATGTCCTCTCTTCTCCTCCCCCCCCCCCCCGAGTCCACTTGATAATCTTCCAATTGTGTCGCCTTTTGCGCAGAATGAGGAGACTGGAGCGTATACTGTGGCATGCATGCTCTCCGGTTCCACTCTGGCAACCGCCAGTGCCATTTGAATGAATGGCCTGGCAGGGAACACCACAACGTGGGCGACTCGGCTCAGACATTGCGTTTGTTTGGCATGTTCAACCCAATCTCCTGTGTTTTCCCCACTTGCGCTGTGCCTTTCAGATTGCTCCAGCGCACTTTTCAATGGGATTTTGGCCACATGTAACCATATTGTTCTGGACGGCCATGGCGAGCACCTGCCAGCGGAGCATCCACCCCCTCATTCCTCCCTGCAGCGTGCCTTTCAGATTACTACGCCCACGCTTTGCAATGGGCTTGTGCCCACATGTAACCATTTCTAGAATAAAGATATTGCAGTGGGTTCTCAATATGAAATGGTCATTTTGGTGTGATACACACACACACACACACACACACACACAACTTCCCAGTAAAGCAATGACAGAAGGGGGGGGAGGTAACAGGCATAGATACGAAGCGTGATCCCCGATCTTGCGTCACGCTTTCCGTGGAGCTAGTCCCCCCACCTGCTCAATGCCCCTTACTCCCGAGTAACAGCACGCACAATGATAGCTCAATGGCAGGAACTCGCTTTCACTGCACGGAGAAAGTTCCCTGCCTTTTTCCAGCCAGGATCCCAGCAAGGGAGCGTGTGGGGGGAGGGAAACCTTAACGGACCTCAAAAGATACTCAAAATGAGCAACGCCCATCCTTATTCCAACCCCCTTGCTTTCTGTAGAACCAGCTCCATATGAGTAGCCACGCGTCTCGACAAAAGAAAGATTCCAGTGGGGATTTAAAATAAACTTTATTTTAAGTACCGGTAACTTAAGATCAGCCATTACTGAACAGTCCAGTCAAGAGAAGAGGGAAGTAGGAGGGAGGAGACAGGAAATGACAAAGCAAGCATTGGGTCATTCCCCTCCCATCTTGTCCACAACTTGGGAAGGGTAGCCAGAGAAGGGGCAGGCATTCACTCATGACATCACAAGCCCTGCCCACCAAACTACGCCCATGATTAGCATTAATCCGAAAGGACAGTGGAAGGTTACACAACCAAAATGCGATTGAACATCGGAGAACTATTAAAAGTTGCTTTAACCAACACCTTGGAAACGGGCATTAACGGAGGCTATAAGTCACATACACGTCTGATCTTCACCCTGCTCGTGTGTACAAAATGTTGTCAGAACTAAGTAAAGGTGACCCAAATAAGACGTGAAGTACTCTCTGTTCCATTTCCCCCTCCACCCCGTTTTCTATTGTTTCTTTCTCCAACAGACACTCCAGAGTTCTGTTGCCACTGAGCATGTTGCTTTCTAAACACTGGGCTGCTTTCTGTCCCCCCCCCACACACACACACACTTTAGGTCCCGAGCCCCGACAACACTTTTTTGTAAATCTACAAATCTTGGGGGAACCTACAAAACCTGGGGAAAACTGTTTTTTTTTTTTTAGTTTTTATTGATTTTATATACTATACATATACATAAAAAACCCCATATCACTTACAAATCATATATTCCCATACAGTGCACCCCCACACCGGGATCAGCTACAAGACTTATTATTTTTTATTTTCTTTCCCAAAATTGCATAGATTCCCTTGACGGTCTGCACCCCTTCCCTTTTTCTAATACATAGTCCACAAATGATCCCCATATATTCCCAAAATCAATTTTCTTTATTATCCCTCTTTTAACTTTAATATTACTTGTTAATTTATCATTTATGGCAATATTCCATCCTTCTTTATACAATTCTTATATTTGGTAGTTGCCTTGCATTTTCCATTGTCTAGTTATCATTAGTCTCGCTGCTGTCATTAAATTCGTCATCAAATCTTTAACATTCTGTTCTCCTTCTTCTTTATCATATATTGATAACAATGCTATCTTAGAACATATCTCAAGCTTTAAACCTGTTATTCTTATCATTTCTTCAAATACTTTTAACCAAAATATCTGTACAAATTTACAAGTCCACCACATATGAAAATAGGTTCCCACTTCTTGACAGCCTCTCCAACACAACTTTGAATATTTCTTATCAATTTGATTTAATTTCACCAGCATTAAATACCACCTCCATACTATTTTATAATAACTTTCTTTTACTCTTACTGACATGGTTTTCAAAATATGCAAATCCCATATTCCCCCCCATTTTTTATCATTAATTTGTTCTTCCAAATCTTCTTCCCATAATGCTTTCAAATGATCATGTTTCTCCTCCGCTTCCATCAACGATTTATACATTTCACTCACTACTCCTCTAATATTTTTATTTATATCCTCCTCTTCTCTCATAATGATCATCCTTTCAAAGTTTGTATAATTTCGCAACTCTTTATTATTTTTTTCCCATTTAAGCCACCATTGTTCTAATTGCATAACTTTGAACCAAGCCAGTTTCCTCCCTCTCAAAAATTCTTCTATTTGTTCTTTAGTACTCATCTTTTCCCACCAGTCTTTTATTTTAATAATTCTCTGTTCTTTAAATACAGTTTCTAACTCCTTCTTTAAATTTACTGGAAAATCTTCCAGCAACACCACTGGATTAATTGGAGAAACCTCTGGTTGTAGTTTATTTTTATATTTTTGCCAAACTTCAATAATATTTCTTAACATGGGATTTTCTATTCTTTCCATCATCTTCTTTTTTAATTTAATAAAAAATATATTCTCTAACTTCCATTCTAATTCTTGTCTATCCATCTCTAACCAATTTACTACACTTGGTCTTACAATCCCTTCTATTACATATCTTAATTGATTAGCTATATGATAACCCATTAAATTTGGGAGTCCCCCTTTTTTCTGAGAATTATACCAATTCCCTTTATTTATCCTCGCTTTCTTATTACCATTACAAAAATTATTTATTATAACTTGCCATTTCTTTAACTGTTTCTTTGTTATCTTAATTGGTAACATTCTAAACAAAAAGTTAAACTTAGGTAATATTTTCATTTTAATAATCGCTATTCTACCAAACCATGATAATTTTATCTTTTTATATTCTTCTAATTTTCTCTTAACTTCATTATCTAGTCTATTAAAATTCTCATCTTCTAACTTATCCAAATTATTTGTAATATTTACACCCAAGTACTTAATCAAATTCTTTACCTTAACCCTATATTTTTTACTAAATTCATTCTCCTGTTCTTTTGTATAATTAAATAACATCGTTTCTGATTTATCCCAGTTAACTTGTAAACCTGATATCTCTCCAAACTCTTTCAAATATGATTTTATTTTCCCCATATTTTAAACGGGATTCTCAATTGATACCAAGGTATCATCTGCAAACAAACTTATCTTAATTTTTTCTTTATTACCTATCCCAAACATACTTCTATCCTCTCTAATTACATTAGCTAAAAGTTCTATAACTATTGCAAATAGAATCGGGGAAAGGGGGCAACCTTGTCTCGTTCTTCGGGCTATTTCGCGAATAAAGTTGATCAATCACACCTTTAAATCTTACTCCAAAACCCATCTTTTTTATTATTGTTTTTAACGCTGGCCATTCCACACAATCGAAGGCTTTAAAAATATCCAAAGCTATCAAGCCCGCCTTCATTTTTTAAAATCATATTTATCATATTCAATGCTCTTCCAATCAGATTTGGCATCTGCCTCCCTACTATAAATCCACATTGATCTTTTAAAATATATTTATACATAAAAGTATTCATTCTTTTTGCCATTATCGCTGTAAAAATCTTGGCATCTTGATGTATTAAAGAAATAGGTCTATATGAACCTGGGTCTGTTAACTCTTTATCTGTTTTTGGAATTCATACTATCAAGGACTGTTCCATGATGGTGGGATCTTATCACCTTCTAAAATCTTATTATACAACACTTTCAATTTTGGTACCAACAATCTCTTAAAAAAATTATAATATTCTGGTCCCAACCCATCCATTCCTGGGGATTTCCCCCCCCCCCTTCAATTTATCAATAACTTCTTCTATTTCTTTCTCTAAGACACCTTATTCCAATAAATCTATATCGTTTAACTTAATCTTTAAATATTTCTCCACATATTGTTCAATCCTCTCCTGAGACCTACCTCCTGCAGTATATAATTCTTGATAAAACTCCTGAAATATTTCCAATTTATCTTTCATTATATTGCTACACTTCCCTAATTTATTTCTGATTCCTCCAATTAAATTCCTTGTTTTCTTTGACTGTGTGGATCTGGACAGCATCTTAGAATTTTTATTACTATATTCAAAGAATTCTCTTTTCAAATATATCAAATTTCTCTGAGCTTCTTCCAGGTCCTCTTTTTCCAATTTTTTTTTGTTTGTAATTGTGCAAAAATCTGTTTATCTTTATACCTTATAAATTTCATCTCCAAACCTTTAATTTCCTCTTCCAATTTTTTTCTACATTTTTCTTGTTGTCTTCTCAAATTACAATTCTCTCTAATACAAATACCTCTTGTTACAGCTTTCATTGTATTCCATAATATAGCCTGATTAGAAAAACCTTTTTCATGAATTTCCCATATACTTTGTATTTCTTTTTCCATTTTTAAAATTATACTTTTATAGTTAAATATTTTTGTATTTAATCTCCATCTTTTTGCTTCCTTATAATCTTTTTTAAATTTAATATCTACATTCACCAATGCATGATCTGTGACCTTTATAAGTCCTATATCACTCTTTATTATTTTGGAAATCAAGTCCCTTGATACAAAAACATGATCAATCCTAGAATAAGTCTTATACTTTGCAGAGTAAAAAGTAAATTTTCTTTCATTCATTACTCTCCACACATCTATCATTTCATTTTCATTCATGATCTTACTTAAGCCCGTAATAGCATTACATCTTTCATCTGTTGTGGGGTTAGACTATCTTTTTGTTTATTTAATACCATATTAAAATCTCCCGGTATTATTATATTCCCCTTTCGAATTTCCTCCATTTCCACCATAATTTTTTTATAAAATTCAATCTGATTTTCATTAGGCGCATAAACATTAACTAATGTGTATTCTTCTTCCCCCACTGATCCTTGCAATATTAAAAATCTTCCTTTATCATCTTTTTTAATTTTCTCAATTTTAAATCCACATTTTTATATATAATTATTGCCCCCCCCTCTATTTTGAAGTTCCATAGGCCTTCTCATAAATAACCGACCATCTCAATTTAAGCTCATTTACTCCTTTTTTGATGTGTTTCTTGAATAAAAATTATATCCGCACCATCCTTATTCAATAATGTTTCCACTCGTTTCCTTTTAATTACCGATCCTAGCCCATTAACATTCAATGTTGTAACTCTCAATTTACCCTCCATATTTTAAGTTGCATTGCCCTTTGCCGATCCCTTATTGTGACACATACCCTTCTTCCCCCTCCCTCCTCCTCCCCCACAAAAACAACTCCAACAATAACTTTTACTTCCCCCCACCTTTCCCCAGGATTAAACCCGATCATGGCTTCTTCAAACCCCATGAGGGGGGGAGGCGACCTCACAGCCACTGGTCAGGAATAGATCTTCCCTCCCAGTCTCTTCTTGTTTCATCCCTTGTTCCATTGTTATCCTTCAGTTCTGTTAACTTCCAACTCTTTTCCAGTCGTTTACTGTGAACCTCCAACTGCTCCCTGCTCTTCTCCTTGACCTTTTTTCTCCCGCTGACTCGAACCTTCTTCAGCCAATAATCCCAGTTGGTTCAGCAACTCTATTCCTTGTTCCAAAGATGTTATTTTGTAAAATTTTCTCTGAAATGTAAATTTCAAAAAAAAAAAACCACCTGGATACCCCCAACTATAATTAATCCCATTCTTTAGAAGGATTTCTGTGCAGGTCTTAACTTCTCTTCTCCAATTAATTGTTTGTGAGCATAAGTCATTATAAACTTGTATTGGAGTTCCTTGATAATTCAATTGCCCAGTCAGTCTTGTTTTTATCATGATCTGCTCTTTTTTGTAGTAATTTGCAAATTTCACCACAATATCCCTTGGTCTTTCTCCTCTCATTCTATAGGAAATCCTGTGCACACGTTCAATATCCTGTTCCTTCCACTCCATATCTGGTGCCAATTGTTTAATCCAATCCATAATTTTCCCTCTCAAGATCCTTGGGTTCTCTGCAGCAGCTTTTGGGAAAAATTTAATCCTAATATTGGCTCTTCTTTCTTGGTCTTGAAGTGCTATCAATCTTAAATCCATTTGCTGGGTTTTTATAATTTGATCCTGCAGTTCCCCTGTACACTGTTCAGTTGCAGCCTGCACTTGTTTAATCTTTGAATCCATTATTTTAAGATCTTCTCTGAATGCTTTAAACTCTGTCTCAATTTTCTTAGTCAGCTTATCAAGCTCCCCTGTCATCTCCTGCTTCAAGTCTTTAACCAAAGCTTGGTTATTTTGAGTCATCATATTTTGGAAGGCTTTGAGCAGCTCCCCCACAGGCAGCTGTGAATCTCCAAACACAGTTTTCGTCTCCTTAGGAACAGCTCCCACCTTCCTCTGCATACCATTTCCTGTCTGTAACGATTCTGTACTTCCTGTCTTTTTGCCCCCACCTTTCTGAGGACTGAGTTTTGTAGCCATTTTTCCTTTTTCCAAAGCAATCCTGCTTAAATGGTTTAATGAATTAGCAGACGGATGCTTTTTTGCTCTAGTCCACGCTGGCAAATTCTTCTGCTGAAATTCTTTATCACTTTTTGACATTTGGCATCCAGCCAAATTTTTTACTCAAGAGCTGGGCCAAGCTTATCTTTTCTGCAAATAGCCCAATTATCAGCTAGCCTTACGCTGTCATGTTTCCAACATAAATCAGAGTTTTTTTACTTACAGATCCGATTCCATTTCAAAGGGATTTCTGCTTTTAAAAGCTTCTCAGACTGGGAGCCAAGACAGTCCACTCCCTATTCCATCAACCAGAAGCTCCGCCCCCCCGGGGGAAACTGTTGATACTTCCCTCTTGTGTGTGGGTGAAGCCATTTTTGCTACATAAAGAGCCACACTTGGGGGAATGAGTTCATTATCAATATATAGGATAAGTTTACGTTCCCTGTGATATAAAAGGCTAAAAGGCTCTGAGGATGCTAGAGAGGTGCCTGGTAATATTTTAAAAAAAACACATTTGAAGTAAAGACACGTTCTTGTGCAACATAATTGAAAAGTTCTGCATTGGTTAGTGACATGTCAGCAGCTTATAGTGCAATCCTATGTGTGTCTACACAGAAGTAAGTCCCACTGAATTCAATGAGGCTAACACCCAGGTAAGTGAATACAGAATTGCAGAATTCAATCATTTCTTTTTCGGAATTCAGCAGGGAAGGCCCAGAAACCCCCCCCCCCAACTCAACCCTTGAAAGAGGCTTTTCAAAGTGTCAGGGGCCGCCAGGATTGTGTGAGCAAACAAAAGTGGAAAACCCAAGAGGCTGGAAGTAAGTCCCACTGAATTCAATGAGGCAAACACCCAGGTAAGTGAATACAGAATTGCAGCATAAGGTACATATGGGATAGAAAAAGGCAGCTTCAAATGTTGTCATATGAGAAAGTTGAGGGAAGGTGTTCTGGATGAACTTTCATTCTGGATACAATGTAAATATGCCGTTGTCTTGAGTTTCATGATGAATACCGGGGAAGGGAAGGTTCTCTTTACTACCAACTAAGAAGCTCCGTTTTACCAAGTGATTAAGATCAAAACCAAGGACGGGCAGAAGCATAAATCCAAAAATAATAGAAAGTAAGTCAAATGAATACAGGATACTGTTCTTTACTGTGATAACATTCAATACAGAGCAGACACATTTTGAGCTGAAAATGCTCTTCAAAACTGGGGAATATTTACTAGTTTAGTAGAAAGTCTGTGTGGGGGTGTTTACATGCGCTAAAAGGCATTCTGCATAACCACTATCTGCTAGCAATAATCTTAACAAAAACAGTATGTTGTCATGATAAAGAGGCAATTCCGACCATTGCTGAATCTTCTGTTGCATCGAGCTGTTAAGAGTATCAACCTTGTTATGTAACATGACTACAACTCTCACTCCGTTATCGGAAGCCAAACATCTTGGATTATAGCTTTAAAATGATTGCTGAATTTTCTATTAAAAAAGAGTGGGGCACTTGTGACCTGGCAGATGGTGTTAAACCCCAACTTGCTTCAGACTCAGCCAGTATGGCCAATGATCAGGGATGATGGGAGTTGTGGCCTTCCAGATGTTGTTGGACTACAAAATCTCCATCCCAATATTAAAGTGTAAATTTGCTATCTTCTTCTGGCCATAGTCCTGTGTTTTTACTAGCATCCTGAGAAACAGAAAGTTAGCAGATACAGCTTTTCCTGCTATGTAGTAGGAACAACTTCACTTACTGTATTACTCTATGTTGTACTTTTGTTAAAGACTTCAGCATGGCCGGGGGTGGTGGTGGGAGTTTGGTAGCAACTCTGCTAAAGGTACAGCTCATTTGCTTCATTAGCAGGGGAACCAAGAGGGCCTATGAGATTGTAATAGCTAGGCCAGTTCATGCATGAGAAAGGATACCTTCTCTTAAAATACCTGGGTCCCAAGATGTTAATGTTTTAGAAGCTGATCCCCAGCACTTGCAGGAAATGCCCTGTATGTCCAGACCCAGGCAACAATCAAGCTGTTGTGTTCTGAACTAACTGCAATTAGTTCAAAAAATAACATTTTGCTACAGCAGATGAGCAGAGGTGGTGGGACTATCTGGAGAACCTGCTGATGGGGAACCTTCCCAGTAGTGGGAAAAAGTATGCCATTTGTCACTCCTGCCACTCCACCACTTGAAGCAGGGGACTCACCCTACTGTACAGGTAGGTCAGCCCTGGGTTGGGGAAGGGTGATGAACACTATTTTGAGCTTCTTTGACAAACGGTGGGATACAAATTTAATAAATATCATGTATGTGCTTAAAAGATGCACATATACTTTGCATGAACAGTGATGCATAGGCATAGAAATTTTTGTTTGATGCCTTGATGCTTCAAAAATGTACCATGTGTGAATTAGCTTTTCTGTCTATTTCATTGTCAACATATGGTTTCAAAGAAAAACAATGAGCCATGTTCATCTTCTCAACCACAAAGTTAATAGAAGTTAATAGTGTTCAGGTGCTATACTGGGGAGGAAGTCATCTAGAAATTTAAAAGGTGACAACCAGTGGTTCAAACCGTCCCCCCTCTCCACCAACTTAATTTATTACCTCTGATTTCTCATGGTTATGGGGGGTTATTGAATACATCTCAGGATGTCAATCTTTAGCTTTCGATGGTACTTGCTAAAAGCTTGCCTAATCAGTGCCTTTTCGATGGCAACAACTTCATTCTCACTTCACTGCCAAAGAGTAGATCTGCCTCTTCTGCAGCTGTTGACCAACTGGCTCTCTCAAAACAGAACTGAGTTAGCCAGAGTCTAGAAAGCCAAGGGTGCACAATAAATAAGTATATTTTTTAAAAAAAACAGGAAAAGACCAGAACCTCCCTAACATTTTTAGGCTCCAGTGCATGAAGTTACTGCTTTGTTTTGGTTTTGCCAAAATAGAACATTGTTAGAATCGGAGGATCTCAAGGATTCCAAATCTCATTGAAACTCCATAGATAAGGTCTGTTATTAGTTGGGCAAAGTAAAAAACCATGGCGTCTCTCATTTCTTTGGCATTTTTATTTGTATATTTTTTAAAGGTGTCCTATCAATACAGAAATAAATAATGTGATGTCTTCAGTGAACACTGAGATGCTGGAATTAAATATGAAACACAGTATTATGTCTTGAATAGGCATGCAAGGTTTAAAAAAAGGCTTGATCTACACAGTGTTTTTTGAGGAGGGAGATGTCACACATATTCACTGCGATTGGTCAAAAATGTTCTACTTACAAAATAGGACTTGGAGGTGGAGGCCATGAAATGTGAAGACATGGTTGTTGAACCCAGAGATTTACATATATTAAGCCATTGAAAAGTGAAGTCAAAATGGCAGCATGGCCCTGTAGGTCTGAACGGGGTTATCAGGTAGCATGTGGCCCAGGCATTAATGTTAGAATTGACTATGGGAGACTGGGCTTCATATCCAGCTTCCATTTAAGTCGGTAAGGCATTATCTTTCAGTCGCATTGCTCTGTTGTAAAATGGCCACAAATCACAAATCAATCTCACCAATCTGTGAGATTGAATGAGACAAGTGTTGTAAAGCAATCTCTACACAAGTGCTATATTAGAAGTGGCTGGCTTGTCTGCTCCTATACTGATTTTGCCTAAGCAACTAGATGTTCCCCCACTATCCTGAAGGCAGGTGGGGAGAACACCTTGCTGGAGCCTTAGAAGGGTTACAAAGCATAGTTTAGGACGTTATGGCGGAGTGGGTAGAGGTCAACTGCATGGAGAAGAAGAACCGTGTGCTAGATTAGGATAAAGGCCTATCTAGTCCAGCATTCTATCTAGTCCAGCATTCTGTTCTCACAGTGGCCAGCCAGATGCCTCACTAGGAAGCCCAAAGAAGGCCATGAATGTCCTTTCATTCATGTTCTCCTGGTATTGAAAGGCATATGGCCTTCGATTTTGGAGACAATATACAGTAGTCCCTGCTAGCCTTAACCTTCAAGAATTTGTCTAACTCCCTTTTAAAGCCACCCAAATTGGTGGCCATTACTACATCTTGTGATGGCAAATTCCATAGTTCAACTACGTGCCATGTGAAGAAGTGCTTCCTTTTATCTGCCCTGAATCTCCCACTAGTCTGCTTGACTAGATGACCCTGGGTTCTAAAATTATAAGATACATTTTTCTCCCTATTCATTTTCTCCCTATCCATGTCTTACCTTACTTGTCTTATTTCTAAGCTAAAAAAACCCAATTGCTGTAAATTTATCATTCTGCCCTTTTCTGCACCTTTCCCAGCTTTACAATATAAATTTTGAGGTGCGATGACCAGACCTGTGCATAGCACAGAAGAATTTCTTTATTTAAGGTATTTCTGAATTGCCACTTCACTTAATGACTTCTTGAGGTGACTGAAAATAAACCCATAAAAACAATACAACTCTAAGCAAAACATAAACTGAAACAAAATTGGTAAAATACACACATTGCAATAAAACTGAAGAACCTTCTAAATCAAAGAGCAGCCTTAGTCACTAAAAGCTTAGCGAAACAGTATAGTTTGTACCAGCCATCCAAAAGCCAATAACCAGGCAATCAGCCTCATTAATGAGGGAAACAACCCCGGGGAGTTCCACAAACAGGGTGTTGCTAGAGAGAAGGGCCTGTCCTGTGTCTCCAGCAACCTCACTTGCTCTAGGAGGTGGGACATGTAACAGGGTCTCAGATGAGGAACGTAGTCTCTGGGCAGGTTCATAGGGGAGGAGACAGTCTGTCAAATTCCCAGCGCCAAGCCATTTGGGGCCTAAACAGAACCAGCACCCTGAACTGGGCTCAGAAAGGAAAAGAAAAAAAGAGACCAGTGAAGCAATTTCAAGACTAGTGTTAATGTGGTTGACAAAACATACACCAGACAAAAGTCTGGCCACCACATGTTGCGCTAGCTGTAGTTGCCAAGCACTTTTCAAAGGCAGCCCAGGAGAGCTTGTTACAATAATATAAACACATGGTGATTAAGGCATGGAGTAGCCAGATCCATGTTGGGGAAGCAACACACCACAATTTTAATTTGCTGCTACTGTTCTTGCCAGTTGTGTAGATTTGATTTTGTCTTGATATATACTATTTGATTGCATGTTGTAAGCAGCCTTGGCTGTGTGAACATGTAGAAAGGTAGAATATAAATTGAAAAAATAAATGAATGTTTTAAATGCTAGTTAAAATGTGTTCTGAAGGCAAACAGATGTAATCACCTGAAAATAAGGTTAGTCTTGCTTCTATGGCTGGAGTCAGATTAAAAATAAATAAATAAATAAGAAGCATTGAAGGGCTACTGGGCTCGGAACTAGCAGCATTTACATAAAGGCAGTGTTTTGGAGAACTTGTGCCTCCACACAAGCCAATCATGCAAGGTCTACTGTAAGCATTAACCAGATCTAAGAAGGGTGAAGAAGGCAGAATGTAGATCTCCATATTTGGGACTTCAAGACCCAGAAGCCCCTGCCAGCATGGTCAATGGCCAGGAATGCTGGTAGTTGAAGTCCAAAATATCTGCAGGTCTACTTTCTCACCACCCCATACATGCATGTATGTTGTCCATGATGTACATACTCATTATTTTGAATGAAATGAATGTGTCCTCTCTAGCAATAAAGGCTTCAAAAGCATTACAAAACTCTGCAAACCTTCTTAAATGAAACAACAGTGATATGATTAGGCACACCACCAGCCTCTATCAAATCCTGTTGCCAGCCACACCTTGTCCAAGAGCAATCATGATCTCTTCCTTTGGATTGAAAATGCTACAGAAACTGGGTCTACACAGAATGAAGTGGGAATGAGGGGGTAAAAGGACTGTACCGCTTCAGACTGAGTCAAGGGATAAGGTTTCTAATACTCCCTCATGTAAAAAACAAAAATAACACACATGCACACACTGTAAATGGAAAGCTACATCAGAGAGAAAGGCTTGACCCAACCGTTTGACTGTTGTGCTGGTTTTCTGTTTACATTGAAGCATTCGAAAATAGGATTCCCACCTGAAGTGGCGCAGTCTATTCTATCACTTCATTCTGCTACTTGCATAGACCGGGCTACAGATGCAGGAGTCATAGAGCTCCATCACACCTACTTTTTTTCCTGATATGCACCCGTGATTTTTACCTCAGTTTCATTAGCAAGCGCTGGTCACTTTCACGTGCATGTGTTGTTGCACTATTTCATCTCATGGCTTCTTCACTCTTCCACTCCACCCCGCCCCTTCTCCTTTCCCCCCTAGTTCATTGGTTCTTGTCCTTGATGGATGTGTCATGGACGTGCCATGGCCACCTCCGTTCCGTTTTCAGATAACCACTTCATTATAGGCTATTGCAATGAACCAAAATGCTTACAGCTCCCCCAATTTTAAAGCTAAAGAAATGAAACTTGGCACGATGATAGCTCTTATGAAGGGCTTTAGGTATGCCAAGTGTGAAACCAATCCCTTCACCAGTTGATTTTTTAGGATTTTTTTTTAAAATGTTCTCTCAAACTATTCCTCCTCCCTATAAACACACATACAGCTCTCTGAGTCTCCATTAATCCATCCCTGCACATTTATGGAGGGAGCTTTTATCATTTACTTTGCTGATGGGCATATCCCTTTAATTAACTCTTATTTTGGATCACTGGATCCAGAACCAAAGACATGGAACAATTCTCAGGTACAGGGGGAGAATAAAAAGAAAAGGTTCTCATTAAAGCCAATTTGGGAAGCATCTATGTTGCATATTCCTGCATCTTCACCCCACTCTCAAAAAGAAAAGAAATAAAACCATTTTATAGTCTCACACAGCTTTGCATCAGCAAACTAACGGATTGTTTCAGCAGGCTACAGCGCTCCTAACTCTGCCTGCGATGCGGCTGCGCCACAAAGGACCCAGGTCCTGCACTTGCTCTGCTCCATCAAATGTCACACTCCCCGAAGCCAGGTGGGTGTCGGGTGGGATGGTCCAAAGTAAATAACCTGGGGGGGGGACACCTGCTGGGAGTCCTTCAGCTTCCAGTCAGGAGGAAAACACCCCATTAAGTTCCATTCCCCCTCCCCATAAACACACATATACACCCAAAGCTCTCAGATTCTTCATTAATCCATCCGTGCACATTTATGGATCTGTGCCTGGTACAAGCAGAAATGCTGCTGGTGGCTTGCATGATCCTCCTTTGCATGCACACAGCAACACAGACAGGCGTTTTAGGAACTTCCACTTCCTTAGAAGTGTTAATTAAAAACCGAGGCTAGGTAAGAGAAGGGAGAGTTGGAAAGGGATGGAGAGAATAAATCAAGGACAGGTTTTTTGGTGTGTGTGTGTGTGTGTGTGGTTTTTAGTGTTGCATGAAAGAGAAAAGTCTTTCAATCATTTCTTTTTCGGAATTCAGCAGGGAAGGCCCAGAAAAAAAACTCCAACTCAACTCTTGAAAGAGGCTTTTCAAAGTGTCAGGGGCCGCCAGGATTGTGTGAGCAAACAAAAGTGGAAAACCCAAGAGGCTGGAAGGCTGAGGCGCATGGAAGGCAGTCTCCTCCAAGCCCACAGAACAGAGGAGACACTTGTAGATTGTTCGGCTTTGTATTTGGGTCATGTCTTTCCCACCTCCCACCCCCACCTCGCTTTTCCAGAAGGATCAGATCGTGACAGTGCTGGAGAAGGAGAACCGCCCCACCCTCTTCTTTCATCAGCAAGCACACGCCCCCAACAATGGACATGGCACAAGGATGGCAATACACAGGGGCGGAAGAGCACTTTAATCCTGCTTGGATGATATAAACCAGACTTTCCCCGCTCTAGGAAAATACGAAAAATGGAGAAGAAGTGGGGAGACTGCTGGACAGGCATGGCGTCATGTGAGTACCAGGCTGCAAAATCACAAATCAGCCATGACGAGAGTGTGATGGAACCCATGCTACATGGGACAAAATCCAAAAGGGAATTGTTACTTTTGGTTCACTGCACATTCCACATACCTTTTCCATGACGAGACGAGCAAGCTTTATTGGGTTAGCTATACATTTCACTGCAGATACTGCTCCTGAAGCAAGATTTTTCCCATCCATGATAATGGCATCCATTTCCACTTCACCCTTTTCATTTAACACAGAGCCACAACCTTAACAATCAAACAGAAAAGAAGGACATTAACATGCAACCACAAAACTAGCCAATTTTATTTGTAAAGCCCTTTAAATCAATTCATGTTTTAGTACTCTTCAAATGAAAGTTTCTGAAATGCAAATATTCTTCCAAAAATAGTTGGAAATGCAACCACAAATCCGGACACATCTCTTCTCCTTGTATAGCAGAAAACCTATTGAAAAGTTATACATATACTGGGGACCAATGAAAAGCTGTACCATATGCTAACCGCAAAGAAAATCATTTCCTCACTTCCACTGGCATTTTGAAACATTAAAAACACAGCATACAAATGCCAAACATAACCTGAACAATAGGAAGTTGATTCAAACGAAACTGTTGGGAATACTGCAACTTTGTGTCAAGTTACATGAAGGGGGCAGCGCTTCAGTTAGCTAGTTAATGCAAGGGAATTTTGAGCACAGGATCTCTATAGCCTACAGTTTCCTGCTCCACCCCTTCCTTCTTCCCCCAACCTTCCACCATTGCTGGGAGCACATGACTAGCTCTCTTGCTCCTGCAGGTGTTATAGAACACAAAGAAATGGACTGAACAAACTCTTTTGAAACTCTGTGTTGTGCCTGCATTTGTATGTGTGATTATACTTGTGAGCAAAGCTGTTATCTTTCTTCATTAAAGAAGAGTATGTTCTTCTTTTTTAATTAAGATAGTTTTGTGTGCCTGTGGGACTGGTAAGCGCTCATTCTGTTCTGCCTTTGTTTTTGTTTTTCTCTGCTAACTGCCTTTTTAACAGGAGGCAGCAATACCAAATATTTCCATCAAAACCAGAGGTGAACTATTGTAGATTCTTAAACATGCGCTTGAATTACACACTGACAATTCAGGTTATAAGACCACAGTGATAGAGATTTTGCAGTCACCTATCTACCAGGGATTCACTCCTACAAGGGGCTGAAATAAGTAAGATTATATCACTCAAAGGAATACGGACAGCTCTAGTGAAGCCCCATAAATACAAAAAAAATGTTGAATCCCTTTATTTTTAAAATGTCTTTACATCAAGTCAGAATTCATAAATTCAGATTAATTTATAGTGTAGTCAGTTGTTAGTTAGAATGTCTGGAACATGTAAGGGATGTAATCTCTCTTTTCTATACAAATGGGAAACTTCGTAATTTAAAATTCAAATTTATGAGCATCAAACAAGTATCCATTCAGGTTATATCATTCCAAGGGACTTCTCTCTAGACACTTCCAGATGGAGGACTCCTAGGGCTTGCAATCAGCTACTCCATCTTTTCCCCCTTAACGGATGTTTTCTGGTAAGAAAATGGATGGAAGAAGCAGTGGGAAAGCATGGGAGGGCTACACATGGAAGACAAGGACATCTGGACCCCCTGTAAAATTCCATTAATGATGTAGGGCGATTGTAGGATGAAAGCCTTGTCTGGAAGCACCTTAAGTGCACTTCTGAAAAGGCAGTAAGTTTAAGAAGGATGCAGCTCAGCTAAGGAGAGAGAGAGAGGCTGAATTCAGATGACACAATAAGCAACTGGGGGTGGGGGAAACAATTGTCAGTTGTATTGACTATCGTGTCGTCCGAATGCTGCCATAGTTAACTCAGCGCTGATCCTAATCCACACCACAGTTGATTATTTATTACCATGTTGTGTGGGGAGTACCCCCTGGATGAACAACTGTTAAGTTGATTATTACCCCACCATTGACTATCGTGTTGTCCGAATTCAGCCAGAGACTCATCTGGTATTGAAAACAGTACCTATAATCAGTGTAGAATCAACATGTGAGGAGAAGGAGCGTTCTAGCCCCAACCCCCCTCCTCACGCATTTCCATTGCCCTCATCTCGTGTAGCGCGACAGTCAGAAGAGGAATGCTTCCTGTATCCGTGGAAGCTCCCTATGTGAGCCAGGACCATGAAAAATCAGCATCCAGGACTATGTAGAGAGCCTCCATGGGTACAGGAGGTCCTCCTCTTCAGGCTGTTGCCCTCTACAAGATCATGGCAACAGAAAACTGCGAGGAGGGGGTGGAGCTAGAGAGCTCTTTCTCCTCACGCATTGATTCCATACAGATTAAGAACACCTGAACAGGGCTTACGTTAAGCCTCAAATGCAGTACCATTTAAGTGTGCCAGATTTAGGATGACTGGATGCAAAGGAGAATAGTGCCAGCCCAAGACATTATGGTGCAAAAATAGAAATTCTACAATTAAAAAATAAAAAGGGGGGGGGGATTAAATAATTGACATTTGATGTCTTTCAAAAATCTGCCACCTGAGACAAGCACCTCATTTTACTTAACGGTAGGACTGGCACTGGTCTGCAAGTGGGATGAAGGCTCTTGTTTATTAGCACACCTTTGATAGAACCCCCCAAAAGGACGCTCAACTGCAGCTTTCTCAGGGAAATCATAAAGGGTAACATCCTTCTGGCACCCATTCAGTAGCTGCCTGACCAATTTAGCCATTTTCACCCTTTCCATAGTCTGCTAATGTTGCCAGTGTCTTCCTGCTCTCCTGGCAACATTACATTCAGCCAGCCTTACAATAAAACTGCTTCATCCTTTATGAAGGTAAACACCACATGGTAGGTTTCAAAACGGCAACTCCAGTCAGGTTCCTTTTTACACAGCTCATTTTCTCCTGTTCACCAAGAGCAGTTGAACTTAATGAGCCTTAACACATGCAGATGTAAGTGATTACAAAACTAGATACCATGTACATCAGGTTTAGCCAAACTTTAACAAGCTGGCTGCTCAGTTATCGCAACTGCAGGTCCACAGAATTGCAATTTCTTCTCAAGCATCCACGTCACCGGATGTGTGATGTACATTACTAACAAGGCATCAAAATACTGAATGATCTGAACAAAGAGGAAGTATTCTCAAACAAAGCTTTGCTAATTTTAGAATGAAAGGTTCTTGAAAGACAAAAAGAAAAAAGAAACACTACATTTTATATGCTTGCTAAATGTCAAAGTTGTCATCAACTGATGATAACTTAGATTATCTCGGAAAGGTTATCAGGGATTTGCGATGGTTTAATAGCAGCTCTTCAGTCAGTAGTGTCTATCCCTCTCTCCCACTGAAATCAGGGGTAGAGAGTTGCTTTTGACTTATGTGATGTGGTTGCACTTTGAACCACAGACGTAATCCATCTAGCTAAGATCCTGAAACATAGCTGGCCCCAGATATTCGGGGAAGTATCCTATTCTGGGGAAACCCATCATGCCAGCAAATGCTGCTGCCATTGCACAAGAGGTAGCATTTGCTAGCACAATGCAATTCATGTAAGCGCTGGTGCCAAATAGGAGAGTGCCCTTTGTTTTCCAAGCTGGAGCAAATGATAGTTGCTGCTTCACAAGTCAAGGTACACAGTACCCAAGTTTAGCCATGTTATTTTGGTACCTGAGGCAGAAAATCCCACAAGTGCCTCTTGGCAGTAAAAACACAACAATAATGAACTAAGTAGCTAATAATTTGCTGCCTTTTCATAACACAAAATCAGCTGCCTGAGGCGGTCACTTCGGTCTGAATGATATTTATTTTTGTTTATTTAAGGTATTTGTGTACCTTAAATATATCCCAAATATACAAATATATCCCAAGACAGTTCACAATAAGAAATTATAATAAATTACAATTGCATATTTAAACTACTACCAAAAAACTCACACATTTAAAAACAAAAGCACTCTCCAAATTCACCACAACTTCAAAACCAATTAAGTCAGCAGAATAGATGACTCAAGTACCGTATTTCATCGATTCTAAGACACACTTTTTCTCCCATCTTTACATCTGTAAAAATGGGGTGCGTCTTAGAATCGATGGCACCTTGCAATCACGGGATTTCTCCCGCGTTTTGCAGTAGGCGGGAGGGCTCTGCACCCCCCCCCCCCGCGACTCACTCTAGTGGGTCCCAAGGGACCCCACAAGGCTGGTCAGAAATCCCCCCTCCCCTCTTACCTTGATCGCTGCCACCTCGGCCTGGCAGGTCATCATTAGTGGGTTCCCAGTATCGACGCCTTGCCAGGCCGAGGCGAGCGTTGCCATCGTCATCGCCTGTCCTCGCTGCCGCCGCTGCCGCTCCACGCCGCTGGCAACGCTCCCCTCAGCCTGGCAAGGCGTCGTTACTGGGTTCTCAGTAACAACGCCTTGCCAGGCCGAGGGGAGTGTTGCCAGTGGTGCAGAGCAGCGGCGGCAGCAGCGAGGATGGGCAATGGAGGTGAGTGGGGAAGGGGGAAGGGGTGCTGAAATTAAGGTGCGTCTTAGAATCGATGTCGTCTTGCATTCGGCGAAATATGGTAGCTTCCTTTTCTATCAGATCTTTAAAAAATTATTTCATTAAAAAAACCTGAGACAATAAAAATACCGTAATCTGGTTTGGAACCTAACAGAAAACAACATAATTGCCAAACCCTGTTGGGATGATTCCATAAGCAGGGTACCACCAATGAAAAAGCCCTCTTCCTCTCTCACTTGTGGATAGGCACAATTTTTTATTATTATTTATATCGCACCATCAAAGAGCACGGTGCTTTACACAATACAAGAGGACAAGTCCTGCCCTGAGGAGCTTACAGTCTAAAATTTGACACAGGGGAAACAACAAAGGAAGGGAAAGGAAAGAGTGGCAGGACTAAACAGAGAACCAATATGTGGTTCTTTCAGTTACTCATGTTTAGGCTTAATTACAGGCTGAATGACAATAAGGCACAGGGACTATGGGCTTGTGGCCAAAGCTTATTAGAAAAGGTGGGTTTCTGAGGAGAGATTTGAAGGAAGGAAGAGAAGTGGCACCACACAGGTGTTCTGGCAGGCAGTTCCTAGCATATGGGGCAGCAACAGAGAAAGGGCAGAGTCTTCTGAGAGAGCAGGAGACTTTCAAATGGCAGAGGATGGCAGAGATGGGGGAGGGAAAATCACAGGCAGGGATGTATTAGGGTATAAGAGCAGAAAGGCAAGGCCATGGAGGGTTTTGAAGGTAAGGAAGAGGAGTTTGTGCTGGTTCTGAGTCATGCCATTGTGCCTGCTGGGATAGGCAGCCGCTGCAGTGGAAGGCCAAAGATTTATCCATGGAGTGATGAGAGGTAAGTAAACCATGGCCCTCAGCAGGGTAATGGTCATGTAGCAGGCACGCATGTTGTGGTTTTTCTACCTCCCCCCATTCCAAGGATAAATTATCCTCTATCCCCTACTCCGTTGGTAGATTACCCTTCCTTCCCCTGTGATCATATGAACGGGGCCTAAATATTCTTTTACTAGTTGCCTTTTTTTTTTTACAGTCACCCTTCTGTGCCTTTCACAGCAATCAGATTTGCAGGAAGTTAGCAGGAGCACTTCCTGGCAAGGAAATGAAGCGATGGGAGGAAAGTTTCACCAGCTAAGCCCCTGCACATTAGGCTGTTGTTAAAAACACAGGAGCATGGCCAGTAAAAATAAAAAGTTGGCTGCTATCTATGTATGTGGCTGCAATTTCAGTCTGAAGAAATAAAATGCTCACAGAAATTACCTGCATTGAAATGTGGATCATTTTCCATTACTATCACAGCTTGTTCAACTGCATCTAATGCACTCCCTCCTTGTTTAAGGATATTGTAACCTTTCAGTGCTGCTCTGGTAACACCGAAACGAATTCCATCTTCCCGCTCTTTAAAGATGCGACCAGCTCCACCATGAACCACAATAACCGGTTTCATGTTGTTCGATCGTTTTCTGGCAAGAAAGACATAGTTATTCTTCACAACTAATATTTCTTACAAAACAGACAAAGCAAGAGCAAGCTGCTACCTTCTTTTACAGTGCAATCCTATACATCAGTGGTCTTCCAACTGGTGGCTCACAACCCAAAAGTGGGCCACGAGATCGGTCCAGATGGGTAGTGGCAAAGCTGTTGCCACCATGTTGGGCATGGAGAAAATTGTGAAAGTATGTCCCATGTTGCAGGTTGCGAGTCCAAGGTGGGTCTCGGGTCTGGACCAGTTGACAGACTAATCAGAAGTCAGCCACACTGAGTTCAATGGGACTTACTCCCATGTAAGTGAGTACAGAAAGGCAGCCTCAGTTTCACATTACAGCACTCTTTCACAAAGGGACTGCATCTCTCATTGGACATCTCCTGATCCTGAAAGTCCTGTCCAAGTTGTACTATGCTAACATTTTCAGGGAATGTAAGAAATCCATTATCTCAGGTTTTCCTACTGACTGAGGGTTCAAAGTCCAGTCTTTCTCTTGTGAATTCAAATGAACTATCATTATCGATTAAACAGAAACAAAACATAAAATATTCAGTTGGGGTAAGGTATTATAATAATAATGTAACACTTATTCCAAGTGATCAAAACATTTAAAACATAGCCTCAATTATTCTTCCTCAGCCCGATTTGATTAATGTTGTTATCCAAATCACAGTCTATTAACTGTCTGGGCAGCACCCAACAGGGTGCTTCTGCTCCCTCCAATTCTCTTCTGACCTACCAATTGTGCTGCACAAGCGCTCACCACCACTTGCAGAACAGCAATTCTGGGGCAACACAAAACAAGCAGAAATGCTCATTTCTGGAAGGAAGCTTCACCAATCTGCCCCGACCCCGAAACAAGTGTTTCCACTGGTTTCAGGGCTTCCCCTAAGAAGCACTAAATTTCCCTTGTGTAAGTAGTGGGTCCTGCTTGTACAATGGAATCAGCGGGGTAGAAAGGAATAGATGGGCGCGTAAGCATCCCATTGGATACTGCCCTATGAATTTTAACTACTTAAACATGCATACATTTGTATGTGAGCAAAATACTAGTTCTGAGGGGGAACAAAAACATTCTCTCTTCATTTTCAGACTAGCGAACACACCCAACTTCACACGGTTTGGAAAGGCCCTTACTTTGATATAGTTATAGTGAACCCTTCCAGCAAACCTACACAGCTGTCACACTTGAACACATTTTGCCTGCACTGACTGAATAAACCCCTAGGTATGGCCCCTGCCATGCTGCACGGCTACAGCCCAGTCTGTCCTCAGGGGTTGGGTGGGTCCCACAGCAGAGGACAGGTGTATAACTCTGTCCCTCAGCCTACTTATTTCACCTGGCTTCAAACTGCATTGATTTCAAAACTATGCGCTGGTTAGAGAAGTCTGCCTCTAGTGACTGAAAACTTTACTGCAGGCTTCAACCACATGAACACATTTAAATTAAAATTAATTAATGCTGTTTTAAAACCAAATAACTCCAAGGTACACAACCTTCAAGAATCAGGACAGATAAAAGGAAGTACTTCTTCACACAGCGCATAGTTAAACTATAGAATTCACTACAACATGATGTAGTGATAGCCACCAAACTGGATGGCTTTAAAAGGGGGTTGGATAAATTCCTGGAAGAGAGGGCTATCAATGGCTACTAGCCCTGATGGCTATGTGTTACCTCCAGTATCAGAGGCAGTAAGCCTATCCAACATGGCTCTTCTTATGTTCTGAACCTTAGGGCTCCCTTAGTATGCATGCCAAATTTCTGGTATCTTGGTTTCATGGACTTGGAACTTTGGCGCAGGCAGGCAGGCAGGCAGGCAGACCCACTTTTACTATTATAGATGAGGTGTGTGCCTGTGTTAAACCAGATACCATCTCTGAAGAAGCATTTCCTCCTGTGTATGTGTAAGAGAGAAGGGTAATGCCTCTTCTAAGACACTGCCTGCCTTCCACGGTTATTATAACAACTTGTAATAATCAACTTATGTTAGTGCTCAGTGTGATAGAGCATTTGCTTTGCATGCAGCAGATTGCAAATTCAATCCCAAGCATCTTCAGGTAGGGCAAGGAAAAAGGCCTGCCTGGAACCCTGGGGAGCAACAGCCAGTCAGTGTGAACAGTACTGGGCTAGATGGACTAATAGTCTGACTCAGTATGAGGCAGCTTCCGATGCTCCTAACTTAGAAACAAAACAAAACATTGCATCCTGATTAGCGGAAGATAAGGCTATCAATGGCTACCAGTCATGATGACTATATATTACCCTCAATATCTGAGACAATATGCCTCTGAATACCGGTTGCTGGGAAACACAAGTGGGAGGATGCTATTGCCCTCAAGTCCTATTTGTGGACTTCCTACAAGCATCTGGTTGGCCACTTTAAGAACAAAATATTGGACTAGGTAAAGCTTTGGCTTGATCTATCACAGCTGCTCTTATGTTCTTAGTCACTCAAAAGGTTTTTAATCAATATCTGATTAACACGTGATTAATCTGTATCCTAATTATTATTCCCATAGAAAGCATGAAGGAGAGACATGCACCCTCAAACACTCAGGTGCACCCACCCTCAGGAGCCACAATCTCCCCTGGGTCTCTTGCAAATGCCAACAGTATGTTTTGAGAAAAGCACCATCCCTTCACATTTCGTGTGTTTACCGTGTCAACCACCCATAGAGAATCAGTGTATCTGGGCTGGGTTGAAGTAGTTTGCACATCTACAGATAAGTTTTCATAAATCAAAATCTGTGCTTATTAAGCTCACATAGCATGAGCAATCCCATTTTACTTCTGCAGAACTAACAATACTTGGTGAAAAGTATCAAGATGTATATACATTTCTAGGGCATAAACCAGGGCACATATCACTTTATTCTGAATCAGGCCTGCTTTCCAAAGTAAGATTTTCATCAGTGCAATTGATTCTGTCAATCACTCCTGGCATGAAAACTGTTAACAGAATATTTTTACAAAAGCTTCTACTGGAGAGCTAGGCATGGACACAAAGGGAATAAGAGTGGCTTGGAATCTGAAGACCAACTCACACATAGAAGTCCTTCCTATGCCAAATTGTGTCACAGGATACAGGTATATGTCCATGAGTGAAAATCATAATGAAAGCAACTGCCCATTCCAACTGAGTTTTTCTTTTGGAGATGGGGTTGGATGTATGTAATTATTATTTTTAAAGCAAGATTATTTACCTTTGGAACAATTGACTCAAGAAAAACAATTTAGGAATCTATAAAATATTTCCCACCATACGATACTGAAGATTACATTTGTTTAACCTTTCAGAGAGATTTTCTTGGCGCAAATGTTGGAAATACTTTATAGTTACACACTTGGTCCATCTAGCTTAGTATTGTCTCCACATAGACTGGCAGTGGCTGTCCAGAGTTTCAGACAGGGATCTTTCCCAGCTCTGCCTACCTGGAGATAACAGGGGCAGAAACTGGGACCTTTTACATGCAAAGCAGTGCTGTACCACTGAGCTCTACCGCTCCCTATATTTCATTGACTGCCCACTATAAATTCCATGCCAAGACAAACAGATCACATTTCTAAGAAAACAATATTATTTAGACTTCGAAGTGGCTCTCTGCCAACACAAGTTGATTTCAGAACTGCTTCCAATGTCTGTTGCTTTTTGTTGTGTAGCCCTCATCAAGAACTTATCAGAAGTGGGTCAAATACAAAATATGTTTTTAAAAGGCTTATGGAACACATAGCAGGCATACATGGTAGCTGTGGTTGATTAGCTAACCACAGAACTCACCCATAAACCTGGCAGTGCAGCAAGCAGAATTGCAGTACTCATTACAAACTCACTTTGCTAAGGACCTTTACAGTGCAATCCTATGCATGTCTACTCAGAAGTAAGTGTAATGGTGACTAGATAAGCGCGTGTAGGATTGCAGTCTTAAGAAACAAAATCGTGCTGGCTTTCTCCTTTGGGAGACATCGAAAAATCGAAGGAGAATATCACAAGATCGAATTGTATTATTTCCCCCCTAAACTTTAAGCATGACGTGATGTCACAAGCAGGACACCTGAGAAATATAGGCCAGGGAGCAGCTGGCTGGCAAAGAATCTCGATGATGCTGGTGAGGGGCCCCCATTTTTAAACACCACCAATCCCACCGACCCTCAAAGCTTTTTCTGGGCTATCTTTGACATCTCCCTTATTGACACTGTTGTCTCATTCTGTGTGACAAGGGACAAATCCTGGATGGAGACGTATGAGTTCCCCCGAATAAATGTAATAAGCAGCTGAAAGCCGCCAAGGAAGAAGAAACAAGGGGTGGCGAGAAGGATACGGAAAGCTCCTGCCCATTCATTTACTCTCAAGCGTGTTACAAGCGGTTTTCTTACAGAGCACATTTACTCACAGGTGGTTGCTTTCCCCGGCTGCCTTCAAACCCCCTGCAAAAGGACTGACAATCTCTAAGAAAGAGGCGGGGGTCGGGGAGGCAAACAACAGCAGCAGAAGCCAAGAAAACCGGCAAAGTGCTGACTCTTCTTCATACAGGGAAATACGTTTCAAGAACAGAGGGGAGGAGCGGCAGCAGCTCCCTGATTCTGAACCTTTGCCCTTAGAAAAGAAAGCTGCCGTCTTCTTTTGTGGCAATGGGTTCGAAGCATTGCTGCCCTCAACTAGAATGGCCGCCGTTTCCTTCAGGTTTACCAGGAAAGCGTCCGCCCCTTGCTAAAATGGCTGAGCCATCCCACTGATTCAATGTAGTTGAAGCAAAAACGATTTCCCGTTGTAAAAATGGCTGATGCCTATAAATCCAGCATAGCAGGGAGGTGTTTATTTTGCCGTCTGGTGTTTTTCTTCCTCTCTCTCCTTAACTAAGAATGCTGAAACAGCAGGAGGCAAAGGTAGTTCAAAGTTCAGTGAAAGATAGTCGATGATATGGGAGGGGAAACAATTCAGCCTGGAGAAAAACATGTTCGCAGATCATAGACATTTTAACAAGCAGACATCCTCAAAAGTGGTGCAAGTCTCCTTCTTGACCCAAGTTCTGGAGACCTTCCGCCCCCACCCTGTTCGTTTTATAGTTTTATTTTAAAGTGACTTTCCTGTACTTTAATTATTTTCTTACATTTCTACTTTTCCCCCTTTTTTCCACTTTTGTTTCACAGCCGTCAGCTGTATGTAATTTGAAGTAGCATTTTGAATGTCAGCTTTCAGCCTTGGAACACATGAAGTAACAACTAAGGCTGCAATTCTAGGTACACTTACCTGAGAGTAAGTCTAAGTGAATAAAGAGAATTCATAGGATTGCGCTGTAAAACATCCATAGGATTGCACTGTAAGATATGGCTGCATGTGAGCATGTGCAGAATGCCTTTTCTAAATAATCACAACTAACCCACCTCGACCCCATACATATCTGTGATTGCTTAGGGTCAGGAGTCTGGGCAAATCTGTGCATTCATAAAATAGAGGTATGGTTATGAGTTTGGCATGTAATGAATTTCTCTAATACAGCTAATATCTATCTTACATACATATGCAATCCTAGGCTTCAATCATACACACACTTAGGAGAAAGTCCCATTGAACTCTGTGCTCCACCTATGCAGCCATTTAAAATGCCACTGTCAGAATAGACGTTTAGCTGAATTACAATGCTTCCATTCAGAGTTATGCTTATCCTTATCGCTACTTTGATGCTTTTCAAAGTCAGTAGAGAAGGGTAAGAAGAATATAAGAACAGTTATGTTTGATCAGATTAAAAGTCCATCTAATCAAGCATTCTGTTCCCACAGTGAAACCAAAAGGAGGAGAGCATCCACTCAGGGTAAAAAAAGGAATAGAAGCAGGTTCTCAGAATGCTAAGATACTTGAATAATAAAGTATTTTAGCATTCTGAGAACCTGCTTCTCTTCCTTTTTTTTTTGTTCCCACGGCAGCCAACCTGATACTAATGGGAAGCCTACAAGCACAATAGCACCCTTCTGTTCGCTAGCAATTGGTATTGAGAGGCATAGAGCTCCAGCACACCAGTGATTTGCACTCTTGCCATGCCTGGTATGTGTTTTTGCAGCGTGGTATTCACATGAAGTCATCCCAGTCCTGCGCTCATCTCGCCTCTTCCCCTCCATTTTCCATCTTATTTTGGAGAGGGGAAAGTCTGGTTTTTTCCCTCCATGCGCAATAAAGCTGCTCCTCCCTTCCTCCCGTGTATTGTTGTCCTTGTGCTATATTGGACCATCCCGTTTTTTGTTGGGGCGTGTGTGTCAAAGGGTGATCTTGCTGACAAAAGAGGAGGGCGGAGCAGTTTTCTGCTCAACTGCTCAACCATGAAGGGGGAGGGAAAGAGGGCCCCTGAACACCCCGCGGAGAAGGCAAGCGAGGCCATGACTGCCCATGCTGGGACTCTGTCCCATTCATCTCTATGGTTCTTACTCCTGAGTAGGTATGTCTAGGTTTCCTGACCAGAACAATGTCGGCTTCCCCTTGCCATGCCAACATTGACCACAAACTTCTCCAAAAACTAATTGCAATACTTTCTCTTCACTTATCTTGTTTAATAAGGTCTTAGGAAAAAGCATAGTGTGTTGTTTTATCATAATTGCACAGTTTCAGGCTGCTGTACTATTGTATTTGCACAGAAATTTTATATATATATACACTGCAGGGAGAAGGAGAATGTAGGGGGTGGGAGATTTCGCCAGCATACTATCAATACAGATGAAACGATACACGAGCGCAACAACGCACAGTTGTGAAACTGCCCAGCGCTCAACTCGCTAAGGAAATGGAGAAGGAAACTGTAGACGCAAACTGGGGGAGGGGGAAGTAGGTGTGATGGAGCCCATACTGTCTCTGGCCCCCTCTACAAGATTTCGGTTTGACTCCCGGTTCCCTGATTATGCGCATCTTCTCTCAATCACATTTACGCCTAATCCCTATACATGGGAGGCGTTGAAGCGCATTACAGGCTGTATGAAAGGCATTTAAAAGTTGTTGACATGCTGAGAATCGCATGCAAATGTTGCTGAAAGTAATGCGCTTTGTCCCAGAGAAACTCCCCAAACCAGTTTCCTCTCTTTATTTTCCCCACCCACCAGAATCTCCCGCCTTTGGTTTCCCAGGTTACCTGAAAGGAAGGAGCTGATTAACATATTCGGCTACCTGTCTTACTTTCTCAGGAGTAAATGTGAATGTGCGCACACAGACACACACGTGCCAAAACAGACAGGGGGATGCTGCTTCGTTCCTTCCCCCTCCTCTTCCCAGCGAGCTCAACAATTGTAAAACACACACACACACACGCACACACACACACGCACACACACACACGCACACACACACACACACGCCAAAACAGACAGGGGGATGCTGCTTTGTTCCTTCCCCCTCCTTTTCCCAGCACACACAACTCAGCTCAGGAACCCAGCAAGAAGCGATGGCTGATGGCTGATTATGCGCTCATCCGCCCATCCTTCCTACCCCCTTTCCTTCTCATAAAACCACCTCCATCTGGTCCTGTGTCTCCACGTAAAAATATTTCATCAGGGTACTTCAAAGAAACTTTATTTTTGGTTCACGTTGGGTCACCTCTTCTTGGAGCTTCCATCCAGAGAGACGGAGTACAAGGAGGAAGTTGCCAGGAGGAGAGAGGAAATGAATCTAAACCAAAAAGTGGGAGGTTTTCCCAGCGAAGGGGCAGTTCTATGCATGAGATCACGACCACAGTCCAACCCCCTGATCGTTAATGCGCCTCCTCAGAAAGTTGTTTACACGGACATAAGGCGCTCTTACTCCCGCCGTAAATTAAAACTCGCTAATTAACGCGCATTTGATAATGCGAATAATCGGATGTTTAAAGTGCCTCAGGTCCCAATTTGCGCTCCTCTCTTGTAGAGGTAAATTTTTTTAATCAGCTTTGAAAGAGCTTTAAACCTCTCTTGTAGAGGCAGCCTCTGATATTGAAGGTACTATACCACCATCATAACCATTGATAGTCTGAATCTCCAAAATTTTTAACATGTGTCCTCACTAAACACACTGTACAAGATTGTGTTCACAGATTTTCACCTTGAATCTGGGACTACAGGCTATGAACGCCTATAATGATACCCAAGCTACCACACTAGGACCCAACCAAACAATCAGACTTTAGCTCTTTTAGCTATCACATGAAGAATTCTTACACCTAAATAGTCACCTAGACATATAGCAACTCTCTATCCTTCAACATGCATATCATCCAACACCAGCCCCTAGTAGTGGTTTGTTTATATAATTATCTTAACAGAGAGGATGCATTCATCATAGTCAAACATTGTGCCATCAAACCAGATATAGTTTTATTAATATTTATGAACACTTTAAATGCTTTAGTGTGACAAAGTCTATATCAGTTAACAACAAAAAATGACTTTTACCAAATCACATCTCTTATTTGGTTAATTAAATTTGCAGGTCTAAGCTGAGAGTGGCCCTATTCAGAAGACACCTGAACAGGCCCACAGTGTGTCACATTTTGATCTGATAGGGGTGCACACAAAAACATTGTGAAAATTATCAAATAGCAAAAAAATTAGCATGTGTCAAAATTTGAGGCCCCCTTTGAGCCTGAGGCCCAGGCCCAATAGCCCTTGGTGGTCCATCTTCTGACTTCCCCTGAGTACAGGGCATGGTTTGACGGCATATGATGTTACAACTTGCTGAACCAAAGTAGGCCAGGGTCTGGTTGGTGCCTGGATGGGAGATTTCTTGTGAGCAATATGTACTATACGAAAGGTGGAATATAAATAACTAAATCTGAGGGTGCGCCTTCAGACTTTACTGGTTCTTGGCTTTTCTTTACTAAATTTTCATTCCACATCTGTATTGAAATGGTGTTATATACAAAGACAAAAGAGGCTACTTGTCAGAAGCAAATATTTTCCTGAATATGGCAACAACCATGATATTGCCAAGATCAAAGCAAACTCCAATGTTTGTGTGTTTTCCGTGAGCCCCTGCCAAAGGAAGTGAGGCGGGTGGTACCAGGAGGAGGGCCTTCTCTGATGTAGCACCCCAGCTGTGGAATGAGCTCCCTAGAGAGGTTCACTTGGCACCTGCACTATATTCTTTTAGACACCAGGTGAAAACCTTTCTATCTTCTCAGTATTTTAACAGTTTATCAACTTTATTTTTAACTTTGCTGTTTTAACTTTGTAGTTTAAATCTGTATTAATTTCTGCATCGCTGCTCGGTTTTATCCTGGTTGTGCTTTTACATTGCATTTTATATCATGTTTTTATACTGTTGTTTGTTTTATATTTTGAATGGTTTTCATGGTTTTAATTCTTGGAAACCGCCCAGAGAGCTTCAGCTATTGGGCAGTATATAAATGCAATAAATAAATAAATAAATACACCTTTGTACCTTGATGAAGTTGTACTGAAATAAATCTTTGTTCCCCCTCAAAGTAATGGATAATCAAATGTAATAGAAGACAGAGCTCCTGCATCTCAGTCTACCAAGCCAGCAACTTGAATCCAGTGTGCAAGGAGACCTTTGCGTACAACCATAAGAAGCCCAAGCCTTTATCCATGTAGCAGGTTCAGACACAGCTGCAAACTTTGGAAGCCTGTCTATATGTTATCTAGGTGTCACACTTCACCAAAGCCAAAAAATAATCCTCGAAGAATGAGCAGCAATGTAAAGTTAAGTGAAAGAGAGGCAGTGAAGATTCTGACCACCACCCCCTTACTCATACAAAACTCAGCACCATTTGGTGGCCTTCCAAGAAAGGTTATAAGAAATACAATACTAAGTGGTACTGACATGTTAGATGTGGCCTGGATGGCATGACCCTTTTGAGAATAAAATAAAACTCTGAATTAGGAAACTTTAGCATGGAGCTAACAAAGTTATCATTTCAGAATGACCTAGAAATCTAGACAAAGAGAAAGTAACAGAGCAAGAGAGAGAATCACAGCTCTTCTAGAGTAAATCTAACAGTTTCCTCTTTACTTGAAATCAAAATGCAGCTTTGCTAGGAGTATGTGCCCTCTACTGACCTTGCAGCTTACGACATGATATACCACAAAAATATCTAAAAACTGAGACTTGATATTACCCTTGCTGAACCTGATACCTTCCAGATGTTTTTAGACTACAGTTCCCATCATCCCTGACCATTGGCCATGCTGGCTGAGGCTAATGAGAGTTGAAGTCTAAAACATTCACCACTGCTCTACCAATGTATAAGGAAGGCCATTTCAACAATGAATATGCACTCAGTATGCATGTACAGCAAGTCCCATCAAGTTCCTCAGTAAGTATATAAATCAGGCCATAATCCTATGCCCACTTATCTTGAAGTAAACTCTACTGAACTCAATGGGACTCTGTAGAAGATTGCACTGTCAGTCCCATGAAGCATTACCAGGCAACTTCATTCATCTGCCTAGAGGGTTATATTAATGATTTGGCAGAGTAGAAGTGACTAATGTAACTTGAGGTTAGATCCAGGGATAAATCTGAGCAACCAATTACCCTTTATGATCCAAATAAAAAAAAAATCACAGTCAGTTACTGTCGAAAAAGTGGCATGTATGCTTCACTGGGACACTTGGGTTGCAATCTGATGCACAGCTATTTGAATTAAGTCTCGCTCAATTACATGGAGCTTACATTAATATAACTGTATCTGATCAGGCCTACAGAAACTGCACTATGAAATCGGTTTATGGTCCTTCTCTCTTTTTGTCTTTCTAGCCATGGAATACAATAAAAAAGCATATTTATGGGAAATGTTTTGTTAACTCCTGATGTCTTTATCTTAAAAAAAAAAAAGACCCCTAAAATGTCTTCTGTACCTGAAAATGGACCAACAAACTGATGGTATGTAACAGGACAAGGCAACTGCAGTGCAGCTTCAAAGGAAACTATGGGGTTTCTAGGCTGCTCTCTTTCTGAATATGAGATCAGACTTGTTTTAACAATGAAAACTTTCTTACCTATTAAAAATAGATCATAGTGCAATGAGCTCAGAGAATCTGCTAAAGATTCCACGGCTGCTGCTGCATGACTCCTCACTATCTCCTTACAATATGTGCCAAAAATGGAATAAGAAATGGGAATTGCATTCCTTTTCATAACCTTTGAATTAGAATTTGATTTGCACTGTACTCCACTGACCTCTTCAGCATTTTATAATATAAATGAACATATCTATTTTAGGTGGTTTATGCAGAAGGAACAAAAAATCAGATTGACAGCCACCCTGAAAACAGCAGAGCACCCTTTTGTATTTTATATTGCTGCAATATGAGATCCAAAGGCTGCTGGTATTCTTGCCTCTTTATAAGAAGAATTTCTAATTAGCACCTCGGTCCATCTTTGTCTGGAAGTTACTATGGCTGTGAAATGCTGGGAATTGGAGGGCTTTTTTCCTGTGAGGTATACATAGGATTGCTCCCTAAAGTCATATTTCCCACAAACTCTTTATAAATCCTTTTGAATTAGATAGCTTGTAAATATGTCAACCAACTGATTATCTGAAATTCTGGCTACCCTTACCTCAAACCATTGGGGGAAGTGAGGTTTGCTGTTTTTCTTAGTCTGATATTTCAAGGCTTGTAGGTTTGAACTATGTAGTCAGTATAACGCTTTGACATCCAGAGACCTTTAAAAAAATCCATAATAAAAGATAATTTTATGGTGCCTAAAATCTAAACATATATATATCACACAGGTGTGGACTTGCACATTTCATCTACCTCTATCTCTATGTATCTCGTGAATATTTCAGATATTGCCAATGTGTAAGATCTTTAAAGTTTCATTAAATTATTTCATTAGAATGATTATATGCCAAACTACAACAAGATAGCGCTCATAAATATTTTAACAGGAGATGCTCCTTAGGAAGAAGCTCACTGTTTTATAAAGAATGAGCCCCTAGTCTCAAAATACATGAGTATAGCTAAGTTTAGCTCATTTAGCACACCAGGGAGTAATGCTGTTGCAGTTCTTTTTCCTGAGATTGTTGATCATGCTCAAACTGGCTAGCTGCAATTAAAACAGTCCCTCTAGTCTATTGCTTGGAACCAGTTGCAGGCTAAGAGTGAAATACCTGTAAAAAAAGTGACATTCACTAGGAACCTCTGTGCAAAATGAATCTTTGGGTTAATGCAAGCTAAGTTTTTGCTTAAGCAGTGTTCCAGCCAGTGAACATCTTGACATAAGGGAAGCTATGTTTTGACCCATCAGGGAAAGGTTAGACAGCGAACGTTCTAAAGTCAAAAGGGCAGTTTGTGTTTGCTTTTGCATTTTGCCACCTTCCTGTCTTGCGAGTCTCATGTTGAAAGGCTTTGAGGGTAAAGCATATACTTTTTACGCCGGTTGCTTGAATAAGGGAAGTTAGCGGTCAAGCTCGAAATTTCCACTCTGACAACCAACCGTCTATGGCTTTAGTTTAGCAAGGAATATTTTGCACATGCTCAGTTGTTTCATGTCTACGTGACCAGGACTTGCTAAAAACAACTGTCACGCCCAGGCAGGGCAGAGTCGCACTTTGGCTAGAGAATTGCGCTTTGGCTAAGGTGGGCTCTCTGTCGCAATATATCCTTTCTACCAAAATAAAAGTGCCTTTAGGCCACGAAAGCAGGTAGCTTGCAAATGGCTGCACTTCAGATGTTTCCTGAATGGGCAATCTAGCTGCAGTTCGAGATCAATGTTTTGCCTCAAATAGGCACGAATGTATGTGCATATGCATGCATATGTACACATCTATTGCAGGATTACTACAGTCTGCAGGGACCCAAGGATGGGGAGAGGGGTATACTTTTCTGGGGCCTAGAAATTGAGGGGTCCTAGCCCAACCTACAATCCCATTATTGTATGAAAAAGGAAGATAAATTATCGAACATGCTTGAGGATACTTCTAGAACTTTTTTCCCTATCTCTGTTCCTATTGTCCAGATCTTGTGACACTTGCTGGATCAAATCAGAAGCAGCGTTAGATTAGAACAAGTAGCATTCTGAACAGTGAATTGCTGGCCCAGGCTCATGTCTAAAACACAGTGTGCTTGCGCACTTAAACTAGGCCTTGTAGTTTGACAGATAGCAAAATTTGTGCTTTCCTGTGTGAGATGCTGTCTCAAGAACTACCAGTCCCATAGTTCCTTGGGCGTAGGCAGAGAGTTGGGACAACTGGTAGTATGGTCAAAGCACCATTACTGATCCCAGAAAGAGTGAGAGACAGAAGTGCTGGTAGAATTTGCAAGTTTATTTCTTTATTACATTTTTATACTGCCCAATATCAGAAACTCTCTGGGTGATTCACAAAAATTAAAACCACAAGTACAACATAAACTATGTGAGTAAATGTTTAGTATATACATACATATGCCACATCTGTCTATAATATAAGTCAGGCAGCCACAAAAGTAAGGAAGTTTAACATAGGGTGGTCACTTACACATCACTAAAAAAGAGGATAAAAGAAGATACCTATTTGTATAATATTTGCATAGTGACATTTCTATGTATAGGTACAAATTTAGAAATAAGAACTATAGTTTAAATACATTTCTTCATAATGGAGAAAATAGGTAACTTCATGGTCCTTGCTGCTCTCCCTCCTAATGTTGTTTTTTTTTTACTTCAAACAAGACTTGGACATCTCTTTAAATGAAGGACAACTTCAAATAGTGGACTGTCTTCTGACAGCCTTCCAAAATAGAGATCTGTCCTCTGTAAACTAGGACACCTGACCACTGCATAAAAAGGGACTAAAAGAAGCTAAAGAACACCCATCAATCTTCCAGGTTTTCAAAACAGACTGGGCTTTTATGCAATCTGGCTCAAGCAATTCATTATTAGAAAAAGATGAAGAACAAGATTAAGATGATTTCAACATAAAATCTATGGTAACTGCCTGATGATGAAGAAAAGCTGCCAGATACATCATGGGATTCCAATCTCATACTTTTAAAAGATAGCCAGGATATATTGCCATTGCCACCACCATGAGCTCCATCAGATGAGCGTTTTATTGCATGCTCATTACTGGGCACTCACGGATTTTCACGGGTCACTCTCATGACGATGTCTGCCTCCTGTGCGCCTCCTGCCCTTCTAGCCTTCTTCACGCGACAAAAAAACACCCCATTAAATCCGACATAATTTTTCCGAAGCAAAATGTGCTGCCTTTTCCTGCTGTGTGCAGAAAAAGCAGCGCGATAAAAACACCCACATCTTTGTTTACTTCTTCTTCAGCATGTGAAAGAGGAAGCTGCTGTCTCAGAAGCACGATTCACTTTTGCAGCTGGACGTGGGGCTGAACTGGGGGGCTGCACTGCTCACTGGGGAAGGACCTTGCTGATTGAAGTTAGCCGAAGAGATGGGGTGGAACTCTGTGCGAGAGAAGGTGGAAAGGAAATGCCTTTCCCTTAGCCTATCTACACTACTGCTTTAAAAAGGTTTAAAACGGTTTATAACAGTTTTGAGACCTGTTGGGGCCCAGGACACACTCCATATACAGTTTTCAAAACCTTTTCAAAGTGTTTTATCCTGTGTGTGTAGATAGGCTCCCTTTCTCTGGTTCCCCCCTCCCGTGCTGTCCTTTTCCACTGCCAACGGCGACCTGGGAATGAATGTTAAATTCACCTTATCTCTTGCTCACTGATGTTGCCCCTGCCTTCCCCCCCCCCCCCTTTTGCCATGAGTGGGGCCAGCTTTGGCAGCTTTGGAGCACATTACTTCCTCTTTCTTCTCCGTGATCATTATCCGTGTGAAGGAAGAGAACGTACTGTGGAACAGCGGTGTGGTGGGTAGGAGGGAAGCAACGGTGGGGAAACGTGTTTCCCCTCCCCCGCCTGATGATCCCCCATATGCAGAAGGATTACAAAATGTAGTAGTAGTATTCCACTATCTCATTTATATCTTTTTTATTTCCAAAAGTCCAGGTGTGTGGCCTAAAAACATAACAGATAATCCATGGTTCTGCAATGAAAAAGACCTGAAAAATAAGGTTTCAAGTGAATTGGTCTATTTATAAAATGTTTGCAACAAAATGTTTGCAGTGATCAGTAAGAATAATTTTAAAATGAAGTATTGACAGAATAATACCGTTATTTGGACCAACCCAAAAGTTACAAAATAGTCAGCAAGCTTTATAGAATTCTTCCTCAGGCTGGGTGCTAAGTTAAACATAGCAAAAGGTTTGTGTGCTTGTGGGGATGGGGTGTTTTGGGCCTTGTAGAAAAGCCCCAGTGTGGCCAGAATGTAATTTCAGAAATCTATAAAATGTAATTTCAGGGTTAAAATTAAAAGTTTTATTTCATAGTTAATGAGAGTGAATGTATGCAAAGGAATCATGGTGTATGTATGTGTGTGGGAGGGGCGCCATGTTACAATTTTGAACTGGACCTCAAAAATGATGCCTTGGCCATGAAGGTCTGTCTTCTTTATGAGCCTGCGGGCTTTATGCATTTCTTACATATTTGTGAATGGAGTTGACAAAGACATCAGAAGTCTCAGTTGTAATCATGATCATCATCTATATAATGCCAACCAATTATTTGAAAATGTTGATTAAAGAAAACCCTCACTCTGCCCATAGGCTTACAATAAAGTCAAGAGTTGAATTCCACATCACAAAACACTTCTACTTAGGCTAGTTATAAATAGACTCCTGCTAACCCAATTTGTGGACAGTTAGTGGCAGCTGGACGTGACCCTAATCATATTCCTTGTCTACTATAGCCACAGACAGCATTTGTACAGGAGGCGCTTATTGTACACTCACGATTGGCCACTCACAGAAGTTTGTGGGTCCGTTACATGACGTTGTCAACCTCCAGATCGTGTCCTGCCTTTTTTGAGCTTTATCCCACTTTTTAAAAGATTGGAGATAAGCTGGAAAAAAAAAGTTAATGTGGCCTATCTGAAGTGTGTAATGCTGACATTGCACTATAATACAGCCACTAGATGGCACTATTTTATTGAACATATAGAGCATTGCCAAGAAATGAAGTTTTCAATTCAAATCATGTAGCTGCCGTCTAAAGGTAGCCATCGTAAACCCGCAAAGAAACTGGAAGAATAAAGCACTGATAAGGCTGCGGAATTTCAGTCTTGTGTGATGAACGTTAGAAACTACTGTGCCTTAAGATACAATCCTTTGCATGTTTAGACAGAAAAAAGCCCTACAACTCCCTTAATGAATCAAAGCGGATGCATGGCACTAACTTGACAACGTAAATCTGATTTGAGGTTATCAACTGCCTGCGTTTTACACAGATATTTGCATGTTTGCCAGCACAGTTTTAAAATGGGAGAGCCTTCCCCACTGCTACCCTTTGCACTGCTGAAATTCAATGGTACAGTGCCCCCAAAAGTGGCGGTTTTCAAGCTAAATGTGTGTTTTTTTAGTCTGCACAGTGGTTTTCTGCCTAATTTCAACAACAAACGATTGATTCTTTTTTGCTGCTGCCAGCATGTCTGAGGGCTAGAAATTGCCTCCAGACCACTCAAAGTTGCCCACTCCTGTTTTAAAACATTTTTGAATGGCAATATCAATAAAGCAGAAATCCAAGAAAGAGAACGCAAAGGCACTCAGACTTTAAAATAGCTATTTTGGATCACCACCAGGAAGTGGTACCTGTATTAGTGAACATGCATTGTTGGATATTGTGTCCTAAAATGTGTCTGCATCCACTGAGCTGTTTAACATGGAGGAGTTCCAAACATCTAAACTGTTGCTGTGTCCTTGCAGAAACCCCCTATTCTGCAAATTGTAGCTTAATCTGTGCTCACAACGTGTAATCTTTTCAGATGGATCCTTTCATAGCACAATAAATATTCAGTTGTTATTTAATATAGATATACCTACAACAGAAATCAATTATTTTATCATTATGAGTTGCAACCATAGTATCCACACTGGAACCAAACAGGATAAAGAATATAGCACAGAGACCCATAATGGAAAATAAACGTCTTCTGCTGCTTTTTATGCTTCCTGGAGAATTTTAATTATGAATGTGCCATTGAACATACAATTTTAAAGGACAAAGTTTTTCTCCAAGAGGGAAGTGTCTGCATTGTTTACAGCATATCTCTCTGTTAAACCACATTAGTGCTCAATTATATTAGTGTTAGTAGTTACAGAATTGCAGAACAATGTGAGATAACAAGGTAAGTGTTCTGTTATGTAAGTCATAACTAGTTTATGGTCCCTTTAAATATAACCACGGTAGTGTATATTTTGTATTCAGAAAGTTGTGCTGAGCTATTTATGGAAGCTAAATCTGTGCTCATACTACAAGAAATTTAGGGTGCGGTACACTACAATATGCTTGTTGTTAAAGAACACATGAAGAACCATGCGGAATCAGACCAAAGGCTGCTTTAGTCTAGCATTCTGTTCCCACAGTAGCAACCAGATGCCTGTGGAAAGCCCACAAGCAGAACACAAGTGCAATTGCCTTCTCCCACTAATGTTCCCCAGCAACTGGTATTCAGAGGCATGCTCCCTCCAATATTGGGGGTAACATATAGCCATAATGATTGGTAGACATTGATATCTTTATCCTCCATGGATTTGTCTAATCCCCTTTAATAGCTGTCCAGGTTGGTGGCCATCGCTACATTTTGTGGTAGCATATTCCATCATTTAACTGTGCTCTGTGAGAATAACTATGTTGTTTAAATATATTTGTGCAGAAGATTCAAAACAGTAGACAAGAAGATAAGATACCATATAGATGTGCACAGCACAAGAAAGAGAAAGAGAGAATAACTGAATTATCCTAGATACCCTAATAATTGGTCTACCATAAGAATGATACAGGCAAAGTGATATAATAATTAGTCTTACTGTAAACTACTAAGATAATATTTTACTAAAAGCAGTGAAAATATTTTTTAAAACAAACTGCCAGGGTAAAGAAGGCATCTCCACCAGCTGTAAGGCAGGGCGGGGGAGGTCCAAGGTGGGATGAAGGAGGAGGAGGCCAAGCACAGAGCAAAATCATTGGCAAAGGAGCCAGACAGGGATTGGAGGAAACACTCCTGCCACTATGAGCCAAAATATCTCTGCTTCTCTGTTAAGGCCTCCTTATGAGTAACATCCTGCTCATGAGTGACGGAAGGAAGTCAGGAAATAGGCATAGACATGGCTGGAGAGTGACATATAAAAGTCAGATGAAAGGGTAAGCCAAGGAGGTCTGCTCCTCCTTGTGGTCAGAGAAGGAGATCCAAGAGTTGTGGAGGAGAAGGAACTGGGTGGAAATAGCTCCTTTCACTCCTGCTGAGGACAAAGAAGCGTGTGGCTTGTTGGACTTCCAACCATGGTTTAAATCCATGCTCAGTCTTGGATGTACTAGAAGGTCTTCAGCAAGTTTGACCTTATAGTCGTACTACAAAATGCATGAAAAGCATTTTGAATAGCAGCCGTGGGAGGTTGCAAATTTGAGTGGAGGCACAAAGGGAAGAGTTCTTTAATCTTTCCTTGCTGCCCATTTTCCTAGTCAATGTGACCAACCCCAGGGTGGTTGGGACCCTGGGCCTGAGGTTCTGCATCCCTGCTCTAGGGTCGAGAAAAGTGAACCTCACCAGCAGAGGGCCCCCAAAGTTTGGGGGCCCTCTGGACTGCAGCGGGCCTGTAGTCCAGCCCTAGAAGTGGGAAAGGTTGCATGTCTGCAAATATATGGCATTGATTGGATACATGCCAAGGAGTCCCAACCAATGGCAGCTACCCAGGCCACATGTCTGCAAGTATCTCCCCTTCAAACTCTACTGTACTAACCTCAAGGCATGCTGTTGAGTCCTGGAAAAAAAGTCTGCTCTCTAAAGAGGCCCTGATAGCCACTACCTTGCATGACTCCTCTTGTATTAAGTTTCACAAGGATGGCAAAGCATGAATTCAGTGTACGTGGTTGATTTCTATTTGAACGAGGTATTTGTTTGGATCATGGAGGTAATCTCACTTATGGATCAGAAGGTGTTGCTGTAAAGGGAAGTATTCTATAGTTCTCTTAAATTTTAATGGAATTCACAGCACAAAGACACTTTCAAACGTCTCCCTACATAAATGCACATGAGAAGTAAGGTGCTAAAAGAACATAACATATTTAAAAATAGAACTCTGGAAGCATATCTTCATTCTTTTTCTACTGAATGATAAATAAATGATTTGGTTGATTCAAGATTAAGCCTAAAATCAAGATAATAACTTTTCTTCTTAGTTTACATAATGGGAAATGATATATAATATAAACTAGGGATGTGCACTGGATCGGACCCGATCCACGATCCGAGTCCGGTCCAGTGGGAAATCGGATAAATTATCCGATTTCCGATCCCGCAGCTGGATCGGCCGATCCAATCCGAACCGGTCCGAAAAGGCTCCGAACCGGTTCGGCGGATCGGCGGATCGGCGGGCGCCCACTGGCACCCACCGCCGCTTCCATTGGCGGGTGCCAGCGGGCGCCCGCCGATGAAAGTGGACAGCGGGGGGGGGAGGAGGGGGGCGCTTACCTTCTCGGCCCGTCCGCTCCCGTCCGGCACTAGCAGCTACTACCAGCGGGCTCCGCGGCCTGCTCCAGGGTGGCGCGCTGGGTGATGTCATCACCCGGCGCGCTACTCTAGAGCAGGCCGTGGAGCCCGCTGGTAGTAGCCGCCGGCGCCGGACGGGAGCGGACGGGCCGAGAAGGTAAGCAGGGAGCGCGCGGAGGGGAGGAGGGGGCGCGCGGAGGGGGGAGGGGGGCCCTTACCTTCCCGGCCCGGCCGCTCCCGTCCGGCGACTACTACTACCAGCAGGCTCCGCGGCCTGTTCTAGGGTGGCGCTCCGGGTGATGTCATCACCCGGCGCGCTACTCTAGAGCAGGCCGCGGAGCCCGCTGGTAGTAGCCGCCGGCCCCGGACGGGAGCGGACGGGCCGAGAAGGTAAGCAGGGGGTGCATGGAGGGGAGGAGGGGGCGCGCGGAGGGGGGGAGGGGGGCCCTTACCTTCCCGGCCCGGCCGCTCCCGTCCGGCGACTACTACTACCAGCAGGCTCCGCGGCCTGCTCTAGGGTGGCGCTCCGGGTGATGTCATCACCCGGCGCGCTACTCTAGAGCAGGCCGCGGAGCCCGCTGGTAGTAGCCGCCGGCCCCGGACGGGAGCGGACGGGCCGAGAAGGTAAGCAGGGGGTGCGTGGGGGGGAGGAGGGGGCGCGCGGAGGGGGGGAGGGGGGCCCTTACCTTCCCGGCCCGGCCGCTCCCGTCCGGCGCCGGCGACTACTACTACCAGCAGGCTCCGCGGCCTGCTCTAGGGTGGCGCGCCGGGTGATGTCATCACCCGGCGCGCTACTCTAGAGCAGGCCGCGGAGCCTGCTGGTAGTAGCCGCCGGCCCCGGACGGGAGCGGACGGGCCGAGAAGGTAAGCAGGGGGTGCGTGGAGGGGAGGAGGGGGCGCGCGGAGGGGGGGAGGGGGGCCCTTACCTTCCCGGCCCGGCCGCTCCCGTCCGGCGCCGGCGACTACTACTACCAGCAGGCTCCGCGGCCTGCTCTAGGGTGGCGCGCCGGGTGATGTCATCACCCGGCGCGCTACTCGAGAGTAGGCCGCGGAGCCCGCTGGTAGTAGCCGCTGGCGCCGGACGGGAGCGGACGGGCCGAGAAGGTAAGCAGTGGCGGGGAAGGGGGCTTACCCCCCCCGGAGCCGTCCGCTTCTATCCGCTGGCGCCCGCGGGCGCCAGTGGATGGAAGCGGACGGCCCCAGGGGGGGTAGGGAGCGCGGGGGAGGGGGCTTACCTGCCAGGGCCGTCCACAGCGGACGGCCCCGGGGGGGGAGGGAGTTAGGCCCCCCCTCACCCACCCGCCGCCATTTTTTCCTCATAGACTTGCATTGCAATGCAAGTCTATGGGGAAAAAAATGGCGGCGATCCAAAAATTTACGATTTTTGGGTCGGGATCGGACTCGATCCGGTCCGGGGGGCCTCCGATTTTGTCCGAACCAGTCCGTGACAAAATTGGAGGTCCCGATCCGGGTCCCGATCCGATCCGGGGGGTCCGTGCACACCCCTAATATAAACAGTTAATTTGATTCCCAATATGTCTCTGGCTTATTTCAATTTGGTATTCATAATGACATTTGAGTTTAAGGGTGCAATCCTATGCATGTGTAGACAGAATGGCTGGCTGCGGAATGCCAGGAGTTGTAAGACTTTTTTTCTATCTAAACACGCATAGGATTGCATCCTAAGACATTTTTTCCTTGGCCAGATTTACACTTCATGTCATATCAAGCGTCATCAGACGGGGGGAAATTGCATTTCCTTACCGTCGTTTTCCTCCCTGCTTCTGTCCTGCGATACCTCCTCTTTCTTCACATAGGGGAAGAAAGAGGAAGTAAACAATGACCACGTGGCCCATTCATTGGCCATTTTTGTGCTGTTTTTCCTGCACACAGTAGGAAATGACAGCACATTCCGTTTCAAAAATATATATCAGATTTAAAGGGGTCTATGTTGTAACAGAAAGAAGACAAGAAGAAGCAGGAGACGCATAGGAGGCAGATGACAATGTCAAAAGGACTCGTGAACATCCATAAGTGGGGAGTAATGAGCGTGCGGTAAAATGCTTGTATGATGACGCTCATCAATATGATCCCGTCATGGTGATGCTATATTCCCTCTTGTTCATTTATACTCATAGCACACAGAGTGAAATCTGTTGCAGTATTTTGGATAATACGGAATAAAAAGCAGGAAATAACACTAGAAAAGTGGTCTATGGAATGCCTAATGTTTCCCAAGAGTTATCAGTGCACTTCAATACCAATAAAAAAAATACTAGTGTAGATCAAGCCCTTGTTGTACATTTACGGCCTTATGTAGTTGTATCATCAGCTCCAGTTACCTGCATCAAGTTTATGATGTTTTCCTGACCCTTCAGAAGTTTTCCCCCCTGCTGTATCAGTTTCATAATGTTTGTGCCAAATGAGCTACATATTTTTTTCTACTTTCTACACAAATGGCTTATGTGTCCGCATAGAATAGTGTTTCAAGAGATTCTGTACCCTCAAATAATCCATTAACTTGTCTGCTGAGGAGCCCTGCACATGACAGAGGATTCTGATTAGAATTCTATGGCAATGTGACCAGTTCACATGAAACACTGGAGAGGTTCTCATAACACATCGTGGCTTCTTTTGGATTATTTAACCCATGGATGCCATTTTGCATATTCAACCCCAGACCAGGGGTTTTTGTGTCATGTGAAACCAGCCTCCATGGGTTAAGTGAGGGTTACATAACCCTCACATAACTCTAAAACAGACCATGGGTTATGCAAGGGTTATTTAACCCTTGCATAACCCACAGTGGCCGGGATTGCATGACCCAACAACCTTTGGTTGGGGATTGAATATATAAAATGGCACTCTGGGCACCACAGCTTGTTATAGGTTAAATAACCCATGATGAGCCATGTCATGTCATGTAAACCAGGTCAATGATTGGGCCTGCTGTCATCCTGTGTTTACTGACTGTGCCTTAGAATGTGTCCAGGCAGAAGATTTATTGGGAAGATAGATTACTGGCTGATTTGCAACTGATCACCAAGGGTTTCTGACTCTCAATTGTTTAGCAATAGCAACAGGGGGCTGTTTTTCTAAAATAATAATAATAATTATTTATTTATTTATTACCCGCCTCTCCCTCTGGATCGTGGCAAGGAACAACATCAAATATGAATACATAAAACTGATTAAAAACATATAAAACTAGTACATTATTAAAATAACAATAAAACTCTTAAAATTCAGTTAGGTAGACTGATTAGTTGATTAGAATCCTTGATCTGTAGCATCTCAGATGTAAATTTGTACTTGTATGGTTCAGGGCGTTCTGTAGATAATTGGCTCCACCCCCAGACACCACTTCACATCTAGCTCTGCCTTCATCATACCTTACATGCCACCTGGGCCCAGTTGGTAAACGTCAGGGGTCCAGTAAAACATCAAACCGATCCCACATGCCTGAAGTCTGCCTACACCCTGCTCTAGAACATATACTGTCAGTCCCAAACAGCTGTGCATTGAAATGGAGAATCAGTAGCAATGGGCAAATTGTCTTACAGGGAAGCTTTTCTGCCATTATTTATCTCATCATCAAATCACCTCGATTAGCTCTGGGGGTAGCCCAGGGTTCCCTGAACCACAGCTTGAAATCACTGGATTGAGAAACTTTCTGTCTATAACGACCAGTTACACAATGCTTATCTACTACCTCTTGTTTGTTGTAGTTGTAGATACATGCTATATCCATATAACCAGTTGAACATTTGTCCTTTTTATTTTTGTTTTTTACTCTTGCACTAAGAAGATTTCCACAGATAAATCTTGCACATACAGTTGTTTGGAGAGATTAGGCCTGACTGAACCCATAAAGGCTAGAAAATGGCAGGGTTGCCAACTGTTTCCAAGCGTGGCTCCTGTGCCTTTAACAGTCTCATGCCAGGCTGAAGTTCAAAAAATGAAACTTTTTCCCAGCATGAAAATAGATAGCTAGGAAAAAAATGCTGGCTGAATCTTTGCCTGTTCTGAAGGTGTTAAAAGCACAAGACCTCTGCCAGGAAAAAGAAAGCTGGCAAACCCTGAGGGCTTCAATCCAGCGTAACATGAAGTATGTTATGGATGATTATCATCCATAAGTATGGATGATAATCTCCAATTAAGGGTCATGCTAAAGGTTTCGTCGTAATTCCATGAGCTTCCGTACTGCTCTCCACTGTCTCATTTCGTTGAATTCAATCATTTCCTGATCAATTTCATTTAGCGTTTGGCAGAGACAGTATTTATTCAATGCAATCAAATGTTTTTCAGTGTTAGTCAAAGCTGCCACAAAGGGGCAGTTTTTAAATAAGTAGTTTTGTGAATGGATTTGAAGTTTGGTGATTTGTTGTTGTTTAAATACATTGTCAGAAAATAAACAGCTTTCTCTAAAATATACTTGATCTTCAAAAAACAACCCCTCACCCGAAACCTAATTTTCTGTTTTAAAGTGCTGGCACTGATTTTGCAAGTCTTTATTAACAAGGGATGTTGGCTTTGAACAAGCACAGTTCAGATGACCCTTGTCTATTTTAAGCAGTGCAGAAATGGCTTTGTTTGCATAGCATTAACTGTATTAACTGTTTTAGAAACAGTAAATATTCAAAGTGGAAGAGGAAGAAACTACATTCAGCCGTGTTTATAAAATGGTATTGGGAAACTGCCATCCAGAAAAGTTATCAACTTAAAGAATTGTAAAAGCCCTTCAATAATTTCCTGTATGCGTGATGAAAAAAAACACCCAAGACATTTTTCTCATTTGGTAAAAGTAACAAATCACTAACTTATCAATTTCCTCTTTAGAAGCTCTAACTTTGGAGTTTTATAGACTTCTGCAATTTAATAATTTGTCTTCCATTTAACAGCTGATTCTCTGAAAATACATCGCCTGAACAAATTTGCATTCTCCTTATTGGCAGCCTGATCCTCTTGAGCCAGCAACACCTTAACAATGAATCCTGCTGCTGGAGGAGAACACACAGGGGACAGATCTACCTTTGCTTTGCCTCCTGCTCCTTTCCCAAAATAGGGACGAGTAGCTTCCTCTTTCTTCACATGGGGAAGAAAGAGGAAGCAGCAGTGACCACGGCCAGTGGGTGTTTTTATCCGCAGCTTCTCCTGCACACAGCAGGAAATGGTGGCAAGTTCCGTTATAGCAAAAAAAAAAAAAAAAAAAAAAAAGACTTGATGATACTCATTTTATGATGGAAAAAAGAGCAGAAGGAGTGGGAGATGCGAGGGGAAAACACTGCATTATCAAAATGCCCCACGAAGTACCATGAGTAGCCAGTCACGAGAGTGTGATAAAAAGCTCGTCTGAAGAAGCTCCTTGTGTCAAATCATTACAAATGTGGTATAAAAAACAGGAAATAACACTATAAAAGTGGTATATTGAATGTGTCCTGTGCACCAACAGTTATCAGTGCACTTCAATATCGCTATAAAGCAGTAGTGTAGATCTAGCGAGGGTTGGATCCAGGCTTTGCTCTTACCAGTGCGAGCATCCCCGGAGATGCGTTCTGCTCTGGGGATGCTCCTGCCAGCAGAAGGGGTATATTACATATGCCAATGTCCTGCTCTCCTCGCAGTTGCTTGTGCCCGCTGGAAATCTGTTCTGGAGGATCCCCCAACCCCCTGGAGCTGATTTGTTTGGAGGGCATAAGTAGCTGCAGGGGAAGAATGAATCAGCAAAGTCACTTCCTCCTCATCTTCTGCCAGCTATGCTAGCAATACTAGAGTAGGGTGACCAGATAAAATCCAGGTCAGGCCTCATGTAACTTTAACAGTTGTAGAGAAAAGGGAATTTCAGCCAGTGTCATTTGTATGCAATTAGTTCCTGGTGATATTCCCTCTTCATCACAACTGTTAAAGTTGCAGGGGTGCTGCCTTCTTTTGTATATTGTCACTCTAGTATAGTGCCTGCAACTTTAACTGTTGTGTTGAAGAGGGAATTTCACCAGGAACTAATTGTATACAAATGACACTGGCTGAAATTCCCTTTTCTCTACAACTGTTAAAGTTACGTGAGCCCTGTCCTCCTTTTCATATGGTCAGCCTAAGCAGGATCCTTACGCCTGGATCAAACAGCCAATAACAAAACATGGGTTACAAGTCTGGGATGTTCCTCCCTCAACAACCCACAATTCCAGGTTCAGATGTTACGATAAACAACTCAAGGATCGCATGTCCCTGTATTGTTTAACTTAGCAGGAGCAAGCTAGGTGTCAGCATGTTCATTCACTCCTACTCCTTCATGACTACCTGAGCAAACCCTGGGTAGCTGTGATGTGCAAAGTGGGCCAATGTCTCTTATGTCAAAAACAGACAAATAAATCTCTTTTTGGTATCCTTGCATTGCATTTTTTGATTTCTAGAAGTATGGTCAATTCTGATTCCTTAATCCAATCAGGAACAAATGGTTAACAGGTTTTAAGATCTTTGTGTAAATAAGTACAGTCCTTGTTATACTCAGTAATTTCTGTTACAGTGTTTAAATAACTAACCTGACATGTTCTGTTTGCTTTCCTTGGCTTTTTCACTGAAAGAATAATACACAATCATCCTACAGAAAGATCTAAGGCAAACGTATTTGGTATAGCAGCCTCCATGACAACCAATTCACAGTGTATGAACAAAACAGAAGAGAGAGTCATACAGTGCTAAGGAAATAACAAATGAAGGGCCAGACCTCTTGGTAAACTAGTCCTTTTAATCTGTTTATGAAGCAAGACTACGACCCTGAAATCTCTTATGCGTGTCTCATCAAAGTCAGTTACGTAGGGAAAGGTAATAAAGCAATACTTTGAAAACCTACAATGACCCTCAAATTCAGAGATAATATCATCCTCACGGATGCCAATGTTAACAAGTGTCAGGCTCCCAGAAATGAAGAATAGTGCTGAAAATTATCAGCACTAAATGACTGGTGGTTCAAAGAGAAATATTGACCTTCATTGGTGTTTTCTTCAAAGTGATTCATGGAGGGACAGTTTAAAGGGGGTGGGGGGAAATGACATGTGTGATGAGACTTGGCAACACATCTCACTAGCAAGTGTTTACGCTGTGCAGTTGTCTTTTTCTTTAGTACTTTAATGGCATTATGCCTCACCGCTACATTTCACCGAAGAGCAAAGGGAAAAAAAACATTTTTTAAAAAAATCCTGGGCTTGTGGAGGCGAATTAAGGAGTGCCAAGGGACTTCCAGCTATCATCAGGGGCAATCATTCATTTTGAAAAAAAATGTGTGAGGGGGTTGCGGAGTTGTGCCCTGCTCCCCTTAACTACGCATTTAGTGGCCATGTGGAGAGGCCCTAGATGTGTAGAAAATGTACATGTATCCATTGGCCCAGATGCTCAACTTACATACATCTGTACACACGTAGGCCCATTCTCAATGCATCTGAATTCATGGCCAGTGGAGGGCATGGACCTGCTGGGGGAATCTGTGATAGCGTCCATGTGTATTCCTTCCTGATGGGATTATTTAGTAATGATACCTTCTATTACAAAGGCAAGTAAGTAACAGAGAAAAAACAAAAGACAAAACAGAACTAACGTTTACCAATCCCACATGCACACAGGGGCTATTTTAGAACAATGAAAAGAGACCACACCCTTCTTCAGTAAAGGAAAGAAAAATAGTTTACTCACAAATATTCTTGCATTTACAATGCAGGTACAGCTTAGAGTTTCAAGAGAAGTTTGTTCAATCCATTTTGTGTTCCATTACACAGGCAGGAGAGAGCAAAAAACATGAGAGCCAACAGTGATGGAGGTCAGAGAGACAGCAAAAGGAAGAAATCACAGGAAACCACACTGTAGGCTATATAGATCCTAAGGCTAGCAGGGATTAAAATTCCCATGAACTATCTAACTGCAAAACTGCCCTCATCGAGTAACTTGTAGACAAGGTTGCAACGTTCCCAACACTTCCGCCCACAGATGCTTCAAATGCCTGCCCCGTATGCACTAAGGCTTTCTGTGACTAGAAACAAGCAATAGATTTTAATAGCATTGAGAGCAGTTTGAGAGGAAGCGATCACTTCTCATAGGGCACTCACATTTCTTTGGTCCCACTTCTGCCTCTGATGAAACCGTTTTTTGCAACAATACAAACCCCTGTAGAATCTGTTTGACCAGAGATGACGATAGGATGAGTGCATAGAGGGCAAGCAGCAATCCCTCTTTCAAAATGCCTTCAAGTATCTGGGAAAAACAAGGGGAAAAAACCCATGATCTCTACTCCAGCCTAATAGAACATTGTGTCCTGTCTCTTTCAGGTCAGTCAAACAAGACCTGCATGGGAAAGACCTCAGAGGGGAGCCACCTCCTGTGGCTGAAGGAAGAAAGCAGTAATTGTTTCCCGGCTCTCAATAAAGAAGGCCTAAAAGCACATTGTCACTGCTAGTTCCAGCAATCAAGTCCACTGCAAATAACGCCTCTTTTGAGCAGTGTAATAAAGGAGCAACAAACTCCCATGTTATCCATACTTCCCTTCCGTATATTGGCAGAATCGCCACAGCTTGTGAGAAAACTGGTGACTCAGTGCACAAGCTGTGGTGCAGCTGAGCAATTGTGCATCGTAATGATTCAGATCGGCACCAAAAAAGGGGGGGGGGAAGCACTGTGTAATTAACCCAGATCTCTGCGTTTCAAGGAGGAACAGTAGATAATCATGCTAGATCCCTTTGCTTTTGGATGAGGAATTGTGTGAAGTGAAGCTAGACCTGTGTTTTAAATGGGGAACGGTGCACAAATAAGCCAACCATGTATGTGGCCCCCTCCACAAGGATGCGCTTTTGCGCCCGGTTCGGGGATTATGCGCATTTTCGCGGAGGCGCATTTACGCCTAATCCCTCTGCACGGGAGGCAGCGAGAGGCGGCGAAGCGCATTAATTGATGTCCAAAAAGCGCTTTAGAAGACGTTAATGCGCATAATCACTTGTTCACACGGCGAAAATGCGCTTTAACGGCCGGAGAAAAATAAAAGTCGCTATTTAACGCGCATTCGAAAATGCGCATTATCGGGGAGATAACGCGCCTGTACGCCCGTTTTGCGCTCCGCTGGTGTGGAGGTAAAATTTATAATGAGCCTTCAAGGCTCATTAAACGTCTCGTGTGGAGGAGGCCTGTGATGCACAACAAAGACAGAAAAGAAACGCTCCTGGATCTGCTTTTGCAGATGTGTCTTGCAAATGTGTACCTATCTTGGGAAAGTCAGAAATATCCGCAAAATAAATAAGGTTTTGCACACAAACCACAGGCAAGGGCAAAATATCAACAACTCACGTTCTCATTTCCTCCGCTGTAGGCCTTTATAATCTTTTTTAAAAGGACTTATTTATACAGTTTTGTGACAAAAGGTGCCAGGTGGCTGTAAATCATGTGTTAATTAGTGTTGACAGAAACAGAAATAGTTGTTCTCTTTTTCTTTTCAGCATAACGTTTTAACATGTGTACTCCTTCTGTTTTAAGTCAATAATATCATGAGAGAGTAAATTCCAAGCAGCTCTTGGGCATGAGGTAATGAGGCTATGTTAGAGTGCAGGGACTCCAAACTGTATAGGGTTTAGAATACACAGCCCCTGGGGAGGCTGCTGGCTCCGATTTCGGTGAGGCTGTGATTCCATTCTGTGGCTGTGATTCCATTCTCGTTGGTTCTGACTAATCACCAGAACTCTAAAGGAGCTATCCAAGGTGCTAAACCCTGGGTTCAGCACCTTGGATAGATCCTTTAGAGTTCTGGCTGGTTCTGACGAAATCCCAGAATGGAATCAGAGTCCCACTGACATCAGAGCCACCAGCCTCTGTTGCACATCCCCCAATTTGGAATTTAGCCTTGATCTACAGATGTCAGAAGGGAACTGGGATCTGCATCTCACCTCAAAGAAGCCCTGGTAATCCACACCAATGTATAACTAGAGGATTATCATCTACTGTAAGGACCTAGATTTCCCTTTCCTCCCAGCATTTTTATCTATGAAGAAAGTTCCTTAATGTAAATAAATATCAAACTGTACTGGTGTAATATTGTGATGGTGCAAGCTGATCCAACAGATTGCACTGACATAGCATAATGGATTGACATTCTTATACCAGCAATAACCACTATCACTAAAGGTGGTGTCCCAGCAGCACAGAAAGATGCCACCAGGATTATGGATGCTACCAAACGTGGATTATGGTTTTTTGTTTTGTTTTACTTGTCATTCATTTGACTAACACCTGAATCTCTAGTTACTTCTGCTGCACTATCTTTTGCTTGTTTATCCTTTTTATTCTCTCCCTTTCCTGTCTTGATTCAGGGTGTGAGGAAGGAGAAATGGCTTTTCTTCTCTTCGCCAACGTACTATTTTTCTCCTAGTGTTATTCCTTCTTCTTGTTCTTCTACTTTTGAATCCCATGTTACATGGCTATTTTCTTCCTCAAACACTTCTCTGGCTATTATACGCCAGTCTCCTGGTTCATTGTCTTTTTCTTTTCTTTTTTTTAGTATGGTTTTGAAGTATGGCTTTAATCTCTTTTAGCTTCCCCTCCACCTCTTTTACTAGTCAGTGATGTGCACGTTGATTAAACAACTGATTAATATGTTCCTCAAGCCCTCCCCCCCTTTACTTGATTCCTTTGATCTTCCTCTGTTTCCGTCCCCTGCTGGTCACAACTTTGGGTTAGTCATCACTTCCTCGGGTTCACCTGTTGATTTTTCTAATATTCCTTATCCTCCCTATGATTATAATTTAATTTGTTTTACTCTCTTGCTCAATTTGAGCTTCAGTCTCTGCAACCTGTTTCTTTTTTCAGGTCACTTGGCTCTACTTCTGTCTCCTATTTCTCATTGCTACCTTGATTAAGGATGTATGAATTTTGTGAGATCTGTCTGTCTTTCGCAGATTGTCAGGTGTCTTTACTCCATCATCTATACATGGATAATTTCAGATTTCAGATTTCATATTTTTTTTTACCCTTCAGGCAAACACACAAAAAAGTCCACCACAATTTATGGAACTTTTGCTGGCACGTAACCTTTTGCATATTTATCTTAGCTCAGAGTGCAACCAAAGAGCAGAATGCATGAAAAAAGGTTGCTACACAGCAGAGGCTGAAGAGAAACTTTTTAATATTTTAAATGGTGTATGTATTAGTGTATTTTCCAGAGACTTTCATATTTTTGTATGACTAAATTTGCATTCACTTCCAGAAAGTAAAAAAAAAAAAACCAGTCTGCAAGTCCACAGAAACCGTGCAACTTGGAAAAAAAACTGGTCTGCTGCGGGATGTGCAGATTGGAGTCATAGAAATCTGAACTCTTTTGATGTTTTCTCTTCTAATTCTGTTGGTATCTTACTCTTGATTCTTTTTTCCCCTGTATATTTTCATCTTCATTATTCTCATTCTGCTCAACCTTGGCTCATTCCTAAATTGTTCCTCCTCTGCTTGTACATTCATGCCGCTGAACAGTCATGGTTCAAATCCCATCTGTCATCTGATTTTCTCCATTTTAAATCTGTGCTCTTCTCTCCACCCACCCACCCCCACCCTCACTCCTATTTCTTTGGCTAATCAGCCTTATTTTTCTCTGTTGATTTCTTTTCATTCTCCTTTTCCTTGCTATTCATATTCTGTTTGTATTAATGCTCATCCTTCTTGTCCTCCTCTTCCATTTCCTCAAGATTTTGCACATTTCTTAGCCAAAGTCAATTCCACTTCTTTCATTTTGTCCAGCAGTTACTATCACCTTCATTTCCTCTTTCTTTTCCTTGACCTCTGTTATGTTCTTTGCCTTCTCTTTCTCACGTTTCTTCTTCCAAACCAGGGGTGGAGAACCTGTGGTCCTGTGGATGTTGTTGAACTGCAACTTCCATGAACACTGGCCCTGCTAGCTGGGGCTGATGGAAGTTGGAGTCCAACAACATATACAGGACCACAGGTTCCTCAACTCGGTTCTAAAGCTACTACTTATTCTCCAGTTCCTTCATTTTTAAGCAGATTGTTCCTTTTCATCAACCCTCTTTATCCCATATCATTCATCTTTTCTTCTTGAATGGTTTAAATGTGCTTTGGTTTCACCCTTTCTTAATTTTGTTTTCTCTAGTCTCTTCTTCACCATATCTCTTCTTTCTTTTATTCTAAATTAAGCTTTTGGAATAGGTTGTGCTTTCTGAACATCTTGACTACCTTTCTGCTAACCTTTTTCTTGACCCTTCTCAACCAGGTTTTCATTCTTTTCATTCTAGTGAGAATGAGATTGTTATTCTTTCACAATGTTCCCTAATTTTCTTTTTCTTTTCAAAATGGCAGTTTCCGTTTTCTGGAGTAGTGGGGCAAATTCAGAATGGGGAAGATTCAGAAATCCATGTTATGAACTGGGCCCAAGTCTCAAGAAATTCATGCCCAGTTTGCAATGAGGCTTTTCCCTTATCACCAGCCAACCCTCCCTGCCAGTTATTCAACCCTTCCAAGCAAACTTACCTTTCCAAAGAGTGTAGGGAAACTAGAGGCAGGGAGGGCTCAGTACGATGGCCAAGTATCCTACTTCACAGAGGACACGTCCTCTGTTTTTGGAGAGCTTTTAGGGGACAGTCCTCTATTTCAAGGCATCCTCAATTTGATGTCTGGTTTAAAGACAGAGGCTGCCTCTACAAGAGCAATTTAAAGCTCTTTCAAGGCGCATTAAAAAAAATTACTTCTACAACAAGAGCGATTTAAAGCTCTTTCAAGGTGCATTAAAAAATTACCTCTACAAGAGAGGAGCACAAATCAGGAGTACAGGAGGGTTTTAGCTCCTTTTATTTGCATTTTCACATTCGCATTAAATAGCGAGGTTATCCTACGGGTGGGGAAGGGGGGGAGGGAGGCAAAGAAAGCGGGGAGAGGGGCGTTGAAAAGAAGATGATTTTCTTTTCTTTTGCTGCCTAGGAAAGGCTCGGTTAAACACACACACACACACACACACATAGGCCTCATCTACAAGAATTCACCTTTACGCCTGGTTAGGTGATTATGCGCATATTCGCAGAAGCGCATTTACGCCTAATACCTCTGTATGAGAGGCGGCAAAGCGCATTACTGGATGACCGAAACACGATTTAAACTGTTGGCATGCGGAGAATCGCTTGTTCACATAGTCAAAATGCGCTTTAACGGCTGGAGCAAAATAAAACTCGCTTTTTAACGCGCATTCGATAATGTGCATAATTGGAGAGAAAACGCGCCTCTATGCTCGATTTGCGCTCCGTTCTTGTAGAGGTAAATTTTTTAATGTGCCTTGAAAAAGCTTTAAATGCCTCTTGTAGAGGCAGCCATACACACACACACACACCCTGACCTAAAGGGTCTCTTCCACCCACCTTTCTTCCCTCCCTTGCTGTCCTCTCCTGCTTTTTGCTTGTTCAACTGGGGGATTAGCCGGTCCTGTTTCCCTGCCAGGAGAGAGCGGGGGAGTTCGGATCAGCTCCGCGGCCGCACATGGGCAAGAGGAGAGGCAGAGCCCGAGGAGGAGGAGGGAGAAGGGAAGAGGGAAGGAAGGCCACGCTCAGCAGCCATGGCGGCGGCGCCCGCACGCAGAGATGTGTGTAGGTATTAGGCGTAAACGCGCGTGCAAGGTAATTCGTATAATCGGGGAATCGGGCGTCAAAGCGACTGCTTGTAGAGGGGACCAGAGAACCATAAGGAAGGAGAGCAGCAGGGTCTTGAAGTTGCCCATCAGCCATTGGCCCCTGGACAGCAGATGAAGCAGGCGCACAGGTCACCTACTCAGTCTTTTCCATTATCGTGAGATGTATTTCTAATTGAATTATAACTATTTCTAAAACATATAAATTTGCGTATGCAAATGCCATGCAAATTGGTTTGTCCTCTTTTGTGGTGATGCATTTCCTTCTTTTTGAGATGCATGAGTGCTCACTGAAGATGCCTTGCAGGCCTCTGGTTAACTGGAAACTGTGCTCCTGAGCATCCTTGGGAATGCCATTTCCTGACATGGTTCATGGGATTTGTAGTGTTCTACACTTCCTTAATTTGCTTCCATACAACTATCCCATGCCGTCTCATAATCCCTCCAGTTCTTTTTGTCTTTCCAAACTGGAGTTTCCTACTCTCTACTTCCATTTCAATTTTCTTTGGTTTTCCTCTTTCTCTGGAATGTTCATTCTGTTGAGGTACTACCCCCTTGATCCATCCCAGGCTTTAAGAAACATCTTGAGATACATTTGTTTCAGTAATTTATTTTTATTTATTTATAAAATTAGGCTAAGTTTACCTGTACTTAATTTTTATTATCAGTCTCCTCCCTCACCATCAACTTTTTGTTTTGTTTTTTGGTGAAGTGTCATGTTGCTATAGTGATTTATATATTGTTGTTAATACTACTGCTTGCTACTACTCATGCCAGTAAATGTAAGAGGTGAGTTGGGGGCGGGGGTTCACGGCGCCAGGTTGGTGCTGTGTCCCTCAGAAACCCTGTAGCTTCCCTCCTCCGGGGTGGCATCAGGTAATCCCGACGCCAAGGAGGGAGGGCAGGGTTTCTGGGCAGCCATCCGGGAACCGGAGCTGCCGCCTCCCTGTTCCTGGTGGAAGGTGACTAATCACAGGCTGCTTTCCACCAGGCACCACCCGACCATGCCTCTGCTGTGACTCCAGAGCATGGCAAGGGGCTGCCTTGATGTAGTCTTGCGTGTCCTCGCCTTCTTCTGGAGAAAAAAGTCGGGGTAAGTCCATGACTTTTTTTCTCTGCAGCTTCGGGGAAAGCCCTGGGATTGGTGCACGATTGCAGCTGTGTCATATAATCAATTCCGCCACCCCCCCATCCCAGGGCTTTCCGAGCATTTAGACATCCCCCGTCTGGATTCTTCTTCTTCTTCTTCTTCTTCTTCTTCTTCCTCTTCCTCTTCCTCTTCTTCTTTTTGCAACAAATATTGAGTAGAATATGGAATGCCCCCTAACCCCAAGCCTAGAACACAGACACAAAGGAGGAGGAGGAGGTGGTGGTGGTGGTGGTGGTGGAGGAGGAGGAGGAGGAGGAGAAAGAACCAATCTGTGGAGGTGTTGAGTCCAGCTACTGTTATCAAGCCTAGAGCAGAGCTTGTCAGCCAGGAACCCCTTGAGCCAGAGGGAGCCCCTCAAATATGCCATCCCCTGAGACAGATTTCCCTGAAGGCCTCACACAATCCTGTACCTCCTCACCAGCAGAACCAACACACAAGGCAGAAGCTGACTGAGAGGCAATGGAATGCTAGGCCTCAGGCCAGAAGATTGCCCTTTAAAGGCACTCTGTTCATCATGGGACAATGGGGTGGCAGAACCTAGGAGGGGCACTCTGTCCCAAGAGGAAGAAAAGGTCTCATTTGAGTTTGAGTCCTTGCTGGAATAAGTGGTCCATAAACCACTCTTGGGCATCCATTGTACCTCATGGGCTCATGATTTAGGGCAGGATAGGACATGGTATATGGAAATGTGGCCATCAAGATGGACACAGTGTGAGTGGATCACGGCCTTCCCTAACTTTTTTCCTAGTTGGCTCTGCCCCAGTTTTCTTACCCACGGCCACAGCTTCTTCCCTCTCTCACGCCCTCTCTGTGTCTCTGTCTCTGTTGTCTGAATAATCGGCTTCCTGGACTGTTAAGCTTTGAGTCTTTCCTCAATGTGAAGTCAGTTAGTTACTAGAATGGTTACTGGTCTGAAATGAGACAGTATAGCAGTCTTCCCCAATCTGGTGCCTTCCAAACTTTTTGGACTATGAATCCCATCACACCTGACCATTAGCCATGCTGGCTGGAGTTGATGGGAACTGAAGTCCAAAACATCTGGCGGGCATCAGATTGGGGAATAATGTCTGCTGATATCACAAAGCAAGAAGATGCAGTGGCATTTCCTTACACTGCTGCTGTTCCAGTGGAAAAGGTGCATTTGTGGGGCTGACTTCCAGGTGAAACGCTACAGATTCTTCAAACACAGTCTGTTACCTTCTCCACCCTTTCAGATTTCATAACCCAGTTTCATGATCATCAGTGCAGTTAACAAGCCATGCTATACATGCCGGACCTATTTGCTTAATTTCCCTTGCTGTCACAGCTTACCATGTTTGTCCGAACCCAGCGAGGGCAGGGTTGTTGCTGTGGTTTGAGTAGTTTGTTAACCATAGCAGCAATCTACCCTCACCAGGTTTGGATGCCACAGTAAGCCATGCCAGCAAGGATAATTAAGCAAACTGGGCCAGCGTGTGACTGGCATCTGCAGAATGGTCTTGTTAATCATGCTGGCGATCGTGCGAATCCGGTCACTATCGTTTCTGTGTGGACTGGGAAAGCAGTTGAACAGGAGGCAATGAACAGACAGACTCACAGGTGGTGAGGGCATCATTATATAAAATGCTCCAATTCAAACTAGTACAAGCATGGGCATTTAATAGGATGAAGCTAAAATAAATTAAGCTATTGATGTTCAATCTACAAACTTCCACAAATTGAAGGAAAAGAAAGTACACATCCATATGCTGATGCTAACTTGTTATATTCTGTTTTGATAACAGAAGTTAAATAGATCACTGTATGCTTGCAAATAAAGTCCCTTTTCAATTAAAACAGTAGGATTGATGAAATTCTTCCTTTCTTTTAAGTTTTGGGGAAAGAGCCCTGACTTGTAATTGCATTAATTACAAACATGCACACAGTTGAAAAGTCATTCAGATGTAAATGCCCTTAAATGAGAAGAAAGCAATTGGGAGTATAATTTTTGGTTGTTGCAGTTAATGAAACTATTTGATTTTGTTTTAATTGGACTTTTAATAACATAAAGCACTCTCGCAGTGATGAGATTTCTTTAGTATGGCAACATCCAGCAACAGCGCTGAGACTTGCAGAGACAACTCATGCAATGTGTGCCTTCTCTACATAGCCCTCAGTAAAGATGGATATCTCAGTCTATGCACTTGTCAGTAGATGAAGCAACGAAGGGGGGGGGGGGGTGAGATGTCCGCCAGCGATGTTAAATAGTACTCACTTTTGTTTTAGCAGTTTATTCCCACTAAAATAGGTCCAGGCACTAGTGGCATGAGATCTTGTCTTCTCATAAAGATGGATATAGATTAATTCCTGGGAGGGGGCGGGTGAGGAATAGCATTGCTGTGGGGAGGTGGCTGTACAAGTGCTTGCTTAAAAAGAATATGCAATCAGAGGTCTATGAAACAGCAAGGTGTTGGGGGACAGGGGCAGGGTTGTGCTGGTGGTTGTCACTGTTTAACATTTTTGATGATAAGCTATGTGAGTGTTCTGCCTCTGGAGCAATACCGCAAAGAAGTGTTCACCATCAAAAGAAGCAAAAGTAATTGCAGTGGGATGCCACCAGCCCCACCACAAATACTGGGTTGATCATCCTTCCGAGAAGCTTGTAAATGGCCAAATGGTGCATTTCCCAGGGAGAAGAACAACCACAGTGAGCATGGCTTGTGACTGAGAGGAATATAGAAGCACAGGAAGCTGCTTTATACTGAGTCAGACCCTTGGTCCATCTAGCCCAGTATTGTTGACACTGACTGGCAGCAACGGTTTCCCAGCATTTCAGGTAGGAGTTTTTCCTGCCCTACCTGGAGATGCCAGGGATCGCACCTGGGACCTTCTACAAGCAAAGCAGATGCTTTGCTATTGAGCCATGGCTGGATTGGCCCAACTCCTCATGCTAACACATGAGAATGAAGAAGCACTAGGTAATGGACTATACTGGTTGCCACACCCATCAGGGACTGGTGTGGCAAGTTATCCAGGCACTGAGATACTGCCCCAACACTAGGAGAAAGCACCCTCTGCCATCCTCTGTCTCAACAGGATAATCTGAGTGATCTTCTACTTGATGCTCTCTAACCTCCAATAGTTTATTTCTCAAGTTATGGATATCTGTGACTCTCCTTCTGTTCTGCATAACTTGTGAGTATTCTAGCAGTCACTGCAGGATCAATAAACCTCTTTTTCTCTTACATGGTATGCAAAAATGGTGGGCAAGTGAGAAGCACGTGGCAGTCCTCCATACCTGGCTGGTGGCCTGTGTCCAGCTTGGTAATTCATGATGTTTCCATGCCTGATGTATGTGATTATGTGAAGGTTGTTTGTTAATATAGAGTAGAAAGTGGAAGAAATCTTTATGTAATTTAAATGAGAATTATGACCAATACATGTTTTATAATCATGTTACAAACTGATTTCTATCATTTTAGGGCTGCAATCCTATACTTTTCTACCGGAGTATAAGCCCTATTAAACTCAGAGGGACTTAATTCTAAGTACGTATGGTTAGGATTGCACTGTAAACCTCTTGTGAGAGAAAAATACACTGCTTAAAAACAAAAACAAACACAAATTAGCTTGTAGATGAGGCTGTTGCTGTGTAGTTGGGCAACATTTGCCAATTTGTTCAACGTTCCTGCATACCTGGTTATTGTATAGTATGTCCTATTTTTAGTTAGAACGCAATATAGCCCTAGTGTTCTTAACCAGTTTCAACTGTCATCATCATCAGTACCTATATTGTATTGTGCTTGTGCCAGGAAACCTCTGACTGATGGCATACAATGTTCACAGACATTCCCAAAGCTCAGTGAACAAAACTGCCAAAGTTTGCAATCCACCTTCACTGAGAAAAAGGACAATTGTCTATTTGGCAGGGATTAAAACCTGACTCACAACTGAGTCAGGATCTACACTACTGCTTTATAGCAGTTTATAACGGTATTGACAACTGTTGGGGCGCAGGACACATTCCATATATCGTTTTCAAACTGTTTTCAAAGTGTTATATCCTGCTTGATGTAGATCTTAGGGGTGTGCACAGGATCGGGCCTGATCCATGATCTGGGCCCGATCCGGCGCATATCGGATAAAATTATCCGATATGATCCCCTGTCCCTGGATCGGCCAATCCAATCCGATCTGAAAAGGACCCGATCCAGTTCGGATTGGATCGGAGGATTGGGGGCCCCTCCCCCCCTCACGCTGCTTACTTGCCGGGGCCGTCTGCTGCCATCTGCTGACACCCACGGGCACCAGCGGATGGAAGCGGATGGCCCCGGGAGGTAAGTAGTGCGGGGAGGGGGCTTACCCCCCCAGGGCCGTCCGCTTCTATCCACTGGCACTCACGGGTGCCAGCAGATGGAAGCGGACGGCCCCAGGAGGTAAGGAGCGCCAGGGATGGGGCTTACCTGACGGGGCGGTTGCTTCCCTCCGGTAGTGTCACTGGAGGGATGCGGCCACCCTGGCAGGTAAGCAGGGGGAGGAGGAGATGGCCCACTTTCCTGCCTGGGACGTCCGCTCCCCTCTGCTCCTGGCTGCTACTGTGAAGCAGGCTTCGTGGCCTGCCCCTAGCTAGTGCGTCAGGTGATGTCATCACCTGACGCGCTACTTAGGTGCAGGCCGCAAAGCCTGCTTCGCAGTAGCGGCCAGGAGTGGAGGCGAGCGGATGGCCCCAGGAGGTAAGAAGCATGGGGGGAGGGGGTTTACCCCCCCGGGGCCGTCCACTTCCATCCACTAGCGCCCGTCCAGGAGGTAAGGAGTGCCGGGGACGGGGCTTACCTGCAGGGGCAGCTGCTTCCCTCTGGTGGTGCCACTGGAGGGAAGCGGCTGCCCTGGCAGGTAAGCAGGGGAGGAGGAGGGGGGCCCACTTACCTGCCTGGGATGTCCGCTCCCCTCCGCTCCTGGTTGCTACTGCGAAGCAGGCTTTGCGGCCTGCCCCTAGGTAGCGTGCCACGTGATGTCATCACCTGGTGCGCTACTTAGGGGCAGGCCATGAAGCCTGCTTCGCAGTAGCGGCCAGGAGCGGAGGGGAGAGGATGTCCCAGGCAGGTAAGGAGCTCCGGGGATGGGCCTTACCTGCTGGGGCCCGTCCGCTGCCATCCACTGCCACCCAAGCGGCAGCAGATGGCAGCGGACGGGCCCAGCAGGTAAGGAGGATCGCAAGGGGGGAGGAGAGGGGGGGGCTACTTCTCTGCCGGAGTCGTCTGCTGCCGTCCGCTGGCGCCCGCGGACGCCAGCGGACGGGAGCAGAAGGCCCCTGCAGGTAAGAAGCGTGAGGGGGGGAGGGACAGGGAGGGGGGAGTTAGGCCCCCACTCACCCCCCGCCACCCCTGTCAGCATCACTTTGAACTTGTATGCTGCTTTTCCACACAATCTGCTCAAAGCAGCTCACAACAGGAGCACAGCAATACAAAAACAAATATTGATACATCAGTTGCAACAATGCATCATTACCATAACAACCCCAACAATTAATTTCGGTAATACTACCATAACATTTTAAATTAATTACAAATTAGGCGTAGCAGCCATTAAGACAAAGTATCAGTTTAAATTATTCAGTAACGCATAAGCCAAAGCCAAATACGCCAAACCTTTCCAATGCATGACAAACTCACAACCAGTAACCACTTCCCCCCAAAATGCTAAACACAGAAAATAGCAACCAGGTGTTTTTTTTTACCACCTGCAGCTATTGTTTTCTCCCATGCCCCAACAGGCAAGAGGTCTGAAAGAAGGATTCAGATTAAACAATGGCCCGAGAAACAAGGTGCTTCCAGACAATGCTTTTATTGTACAATCACACTGCTTCATTTATGGAATGTTATGGCAGGTCCAGACTACAGTGTATTGGTCCCCCTGCCTTGCCATACCAATAAATGCCTGAGTCAGTTCTCAGGCACTTTGGTTTCAGTTTCCTCTCCAGCACTACAGCCTGCTCTCAGTTTTATTTATTAAAGTTATTGGCTTTGCATCCTGTGTGGCCTTCTCTTCATGATACACTTCACAGACATCATCATCTTCCATTTTTCCCATCACTTCTTTTGTATTTTTTTCTTAAATACCTCCTCGCCCCACCCCCCACCCCCACCCCCGCCAAAATCCGTTCAGGAGGAAAAAACAGTGAAGTAGCCGCACAGTGCTTTCGATTATTAGCACTGGGAGTCCTCCATCTGAAAGTTTAGACAGTAACCTGAGGGGAGATGGGAAGAGAAACAGGTGCTTGAGGAAATGGGCAGAGAAGAGGGGCAGTTTCACATATTGACTGGAAATAACCAGCCATTTTTTTTTAAAAAAAGAGTTTTTTAGTGCAGGCTTCTACTTATTTGTGATTTGAATGCATGGAGTAGTAAACAAAAACACAGGTCCCTGCCCCAAGGAATTTACAATCTAAAATTTGACAGTGTAGAAGGCAACATAGTAGTGGAGAAGAAGATATATGCAGTTCCCACACATGTAGAGTAGGTAGGGAGGATGAGGCAAAATGAGCCCAAGGATTTAGCAGAAAGAGTGGGGCAGCATCATATAGGTGTTTTTGGCGGGAGCACCAATTATAAAGAGATGCAAGGGAGGGAGGGCAAAGCCATTTAAGGGAGCTGGAGAGAGCTGGTGGTGGTGGAGTTGGTGAGTAAGGGTCATAGGCAGAAAGATGGGAGGGATGAGGTCATGAAGGGCTTTGACTTAAGGCTGAGGAGTTCATGCTGGATATGAGAGTGGACAGGAAGGGATTTTAGTTTGAACAATTAATGATTATAAATGTAAGGGTTTGTTGTAGAGTTGAGGATGATGGAGTGGGGGACTATGGTGCGGCAGGGGAAAGTTGGAGAAGAGAAAGGGTTGCAGTAGTCAAGGAAGGACAAGACTGAAATCTGTCCCATCCCCCCACTGTCTCCGTCCCACCCACCCCAGCTATATTTTCACAGTCTTGTTGTACAAAGAGAAGCAACAGGTCTTGGTGGCAGATGGTATCTTGAGAGGAAAAGGGAGGAAAGACTCAATGAGAGCACAGTAGAGATCTTTGGATTTAGCGGTGAGGAAGTCATCCATGATTTTGGTGAGGGCAGTTCTATGGAGTATGGAGGGCAGAAGCCAGTTTGAAGGGCCCAAGAAAGGAGCAAGGAGAGAGAGAAATCAAGGCAGTAGGAGCAAGCAGCACGCTCCAGGAGGTTACAGTCAAAGGTAGGGTGACCAGCTGTCAGGATTTCCCCAGATTTGCCCTTGTTTATGTTCTATCCTGGGTGTCGGGACGGATTTGCTGTAATTTTCTATAATGTCCTGGAAAGGCATGCTTTCCCCTTTAAGGCCGCCATTAGCAGAGTGGGAGGGAATGACACACTTTCTGGAGGTGCATCATTTCCCCTCACTGCTCCAATCAGGACCTTAAAGGGGAAAGCGTGTCATTCCCGGACATTATAGAAAAGGCCCCGACTGAAGCAGTGTGGGGCAGGAATGACAGGCTTTCCCCTCCTCCACTCCAATTGGGGTCCTTAAGGTGGCAGGGGGTGAATGATGTGCTTTCCAGAGGCCCCAAAAAGCCATTTTCCTGCCCACCTCAGGGTGTCCTCTCTTTTGGTTTCCCAAATATGGTCATCCTAAGGGAAAGCAGACAGTAGTAAGAGGAGCATGATGGGATGGGCTCCATAAATTCATTCACCTGCTCACCAGCAGCAAGTCAGTGCCTCTCCCTTGACCAGCAAACACCCCTGAGCTTCTAGTAAAAGTGAATGAGGCAGCCTTATGATATATAAAACATACAGCACATCACTTGGCTGACATACGTTAACATGAATATTGTGGCCTGGCACTACTAGCATGTGGTCTGACCCAGCCTTCCACAACTTGGTGCGTTCCAGATGTGTTGGACTACAGCTTCCATCAGCCCCAGCCAGCAAGCCATCAAACCAGCCATGTTGGCTGGGAATGATGGGAATTGTAGTCTAACACATCTGGAGTGCAACAGGTGGAGGAATGCTGGTCTAATCAAATAAATGCGAACTTCACAATACGAGCTGAAAATAACATGAACTGTGACATTTTCCTCCCAGGCAGAGCAACAGTTCTTTCACAAACACTACCAAAAATCTTGAGGGACAGGTATTAAGTGGAGTTGGACATAATGACAAGCACTTATAATATAAAATAAGATAAAAGATTATGGGAGAAATTGAATAGACACGAAGTTTTGTCGAGACATAGATAGCCTTCACATTGATCTCAAAAGGATCACTCCCATCAAAGCCAAGGGAAATTTGGAAGGTTAAGTGCAATGTGATCTTACCTGCTAACTCAAGAGTTAGTCAGCTAAAGGAAACAAGAAGGAGATTCAAATCCCTCTGCATTCAATATACCATTTGGGAAGTATTGATTTTTTTTTAAAGCTGCCATTTGGCTACAGTTCAGTGCCAGGAGTTTGGCACAAAGTAATTAGCCAGTTGTCTGAAAAACAGAGTTTCTCTCTAATATGTGGTTGGAATTGGAACTCAGAAATTCTCTCTTCCCTTTCAGGAAAGAAGCCTTGGGAAATCCTTTGGAATTGCATAGTTCTTCCCTTGGGGCCAGTACACAGCTTGCCTTGGGTCTATCAATTGGCTGGCAGGAGGGAAAAACAGCCACCAAGGCATCCATTTTGTGCTGGTATGGAAAGGCGGACAGGGCTCCTGTATCTTTAACAGTTGTGTAGAAAAGGGAATTTCAGCAGGTGTTATTTATATGCATGCAGCACCTGGTGAAATTCCCTCATCATCACAATAGCTAAAGCTGCAGGAGCCCTGCCCTCTTTTGTAAAGTGACCAGAAACAAATAAGGGCAGGGCTCCTGCAGCTTTAACTGTTGTAATGAAGAGGGAATATCACTAGGTGCTACATGCATACAAATGCACCTGCTAAAATATTCCCTTTTCTATACAACTCTTAAAAGTACAGGAGCCCTGTCCTCCTTCCCATATGGTCACTCTAACTGGTAGATTTGCTTTGTGCTCCAAACTTAGGTGGAATGAGATATTACAAATAGAAAAAGGGGGGTCCTAATCCCCTGAATTTCCTTTGCAATGCTAATTTGTGGTTGCGGGCATTTGCAGGAGGGAATCTGGGCTCCATCACACCTATTTCCCCTCCCCCCCCCCAGTTTTCCTCCACATTTTTTACCTCAGTTTCATAAGCGCATCAAGCTAATGGTCCCTTTCACATGGGTTTGTGGTATTGCACTGCACCATAAAACCTCCCTTTCGCTTGTTTGCTCTTCCACTCCACCCCGCCCCTACTCCGTCCGCCTCCAATTCATTGGTTGTGGTACTCTGATGGGCATGGGCTCCCTGGCTTTGTTGTCTAGCAATTTATTGATTTAACATTTCATCGGCTGGGCTTCGTTTCTGTGGGCAATGAGGGTGGGGTTGCAGCAGTAAAAAAATCCATTCAATCAACTAATCACAAGTCTGTTGATTCGACATGGAGTGATGGAGGAGGAGAACTGCCCCGCCCTCCCTTTTTGTCAGCAAGACTCCATTCAAAGCACACGCCCTCAACAAAGGAAAAAGCAAAGGGACAGCACTACATGGAGGCTTAAGGGTGCATTAAATCTGCTTGGGAAAAATAATCCAGACTATCTCCGAACCAAAATAATATGCAAAACAGAGGAAAAGAGGCGAGATGGGTGCAAGACAGGGACAACGTCATGTAAGACCTGCACTGCAAAACCAGATACCAGGCACGGCGAGAGTGCGTTAAACTGCTGGTGTGATGGAGCTCTCACTGGCCAGGAAAATGGTGCTTAATCATTCCCAGCTTGCCAGTATTTCCCTGCAAGTACATCCTTCTCTAGGCAGTTTTAAGTCATTGAGCACTAATCCTGCTCCATCCTGTTGGAATGCAGAGATAACACCCAGTTCCACCCTAACTCTTCAGAGATGGCTAGAATGGGTTCCAAATGCCATATCTAGACACTGCTGCAGATTTGTAGACCTGATGCCTTCATTAGACATTTTTCTCTTTTTTAAAAAAGTTATTTACAGTGAAAATGACTAGAACTCAAACTGCTTGCCATTTCATTTTGCTATTTTTACTACTCCATTGACTTGTATCAGATTAAGGTAAGGGGCTGTAATTGAAATTAGGGAAAAGACCTCCCCCAACCACCATTCTTTCCCTTCCTCTTTCATACAATTTTCAAGCTACTGTTGTTGAATCAAGCTTGATATTATGGTATTGATAAGGGGGAAGCTGCTCCTGGTGCTCCACAGGAATTACTGTCCACGCAGGCTAACTCTGCAATCCTGTGCACATTTGGAAGTAAACCCCATTGAACACTATGATACTTACTCCTGAGTAAATGAGCATCGGAGCAGACAGCTGGAAGAGAAAGAAATAGATGGATAGGGTGAAAATAAGCTTTATAATAACTGATTCAGAGATATTTAAATGATAATATCCTGGTTTAAATGATAAAACAGGAACAGACAGAAAAGAGACTGTGTGCAATATATTAATCAGGCACATCAGGAGAATGCTAGAAGGTTAAACTCGAAGCAACCTAGAGTTTCTCTCACATTTCTTTATCTTCATGTGTGGACAAGGTTTGAAATCCTCAGGAGCCTGAAGGAAGAGCTGTCTTCCGCTGCCATTCAAAATGTTGAGCCAAAGGGTGTAAATGGTGCTGAAATGGATACCTATTTCCTGAAGGATTCTTCATACAAGATTAAAGGCAGCAAGATGTCTTTTAAGACTGAGAGTTTTGTCTTACATGTCGAGGGATCCTCTAGAGACTGCTGCTGTTGGAAGTGGTGGTTGACTAGATAGTTGCAAAGACTGAACCAAAGTAGGCACAACTCCTCATTAGCTGTGGGTCATGGAGCTGTGTGCAGTGAGGACACTCAGTTCTGACCCCTCCACATCTGGCAAATAGATGCAGGGAAATAGAGAAAAGCTTCTCCAAAGAAAAGCCTGATGTTCAAAAGCTTGCTTCTTTCAGAAAGTCTCCCAAGGTTGAGTCTGGATTTTTATCTTCTAGTAAGTGACTTGTACAGCAGCAAAAGTAACGCCAGAAGTGTGTATTGGATCAAAAGAAAATAATAGATGGATAGGCAGAAATAACCTGTATAAGAACTGGTTGACAGAGAATATTTATTTTAAGGATAAAGCAGGCTGAAGATTGTGAGAGAAATTGAATAGACATGAAAGATCACAGAAGACTGTTCTTAATTTATAGGTTATTTATTTATTGAAAGCATTTTTACCTTGCTCTTTAATCAGAAAGGCTCCTACGACAGCTTATATATGGTCAATCAAAAAACAAGACAGTCCCTGCTCACAGGCTTCCAATCTAAAAGACACAACAGAAAAAGAAAAATGGGATGAGGAGGGAAAATGGAAACAAGCAAACTCAGGCATGAATTCTTAAAGTTAAATAGTGACCTGATTCGCATGACACAACATCCCATTGTTATTATTATTAGTAGTAGTATTAATTTATTTATATCCCACCTTTTCCCCAATACTAGGACTCACGGTGGCTTTACAAATTAAAACACGTACAGTTAAAACAGATAGAGCTATATGAAAATTAAAAATATAATTAAACATGCTACAATATTACAACATTTAAAATATGATTTTTTTTAAAAAAAAATCCAATATATAAACAGCGCATAAGCAGAGGATTAGACTACTCCTCAAAGGCCTGTTGGAACATAAAACATTTAGCCCGCCTCTGGAAGCAGACTGTTACATGGAGATTCGGGGCAAGAAGACCAGGGAGGGAACCAGTCTAGCTTCCCTGGGAAGGGAGTTCCAGAGCCCTGGGGCAGCCACCGAGAAGGCCCTCTCCCATGTTCCTACCAGGCATGCATATGATGGTGGTGTAGGGTGACCAGATAAAATCCAGGTCAGGGCTCATGTAACCTTAACAGTTATAGAGAAAAGGGAATTTCAGCCAGTGTCATTTATATGCAATTAGTTCCTGGTGAAATTCCCTCTTCATCACAACAGTTAAAGTTGCAGGGGCCCTGCCTTCTTTTGTATATGGTCACTCTAGTATTGTGCATGCACCTTTAACTGTTGTGATCACCAGGAACTAATTGTATAGAAATGACACTGGCTGAAATTCCCTTTTCTCTACAACTGTTAAAGTTAAATGAGCTCTGACCTAGATTTTATCTGGTCACCCTATGGTGGTGGGACCAAGAGAAGGGCCTCCCCTGAAAATCTCAGAGAACAGGCAGGCTCGTAAGGGAGAATACAGTCTTTCAGATAAACTGGACCCGAGCCATATAGGGCTTTATAAGTCATAAACAGCACTTTGAATTATGCTCAGAAAGACTAGAAGCCAGGGAAGGTCAATTTATTCTTGAGGAGCTGCAGTCTGTGCAGCCCACTATTATGTATATGCAAGCCCCGACCAGAAGCTCTGGTGTTATGTGAAACAGCTGGTGGGGTTATTTAGGGTGACCATCCGCCCGGATTTGTCCGGACATGCCCGGGAAATGGGGAGCAAATCCGCATCCGGGTGGAAAAACTCTTTTGGGGGGGTAAAATCCGGAAATTTAGCCCCCCAAAAGGGTGACCAGATGGCCCTGGGGCAATCCGGGCCAACTGGGGGGCGGTGGGGGCAAACTGGGGTGGCAGGGGGTCATGCGGCGGTGGCGGGAGGCTGGCGGCGCGAGGACTTACCTGCTGGGGTGTCCGCTTCCCTCCAGTGCTCGGAATCTACTGAGAAACAGGCTTCGCGGCCTGTCCCTCAGTAGCGCGCCGGGTGATGACATCACCCGGCGCACTACTGAGAGACAGGCCAGGAAGCCTGTTTCTCAGTAGATTCCGAGCACCGGAAGGAAGCGGACGCCCCAGCCGGTAAGGAGCGCGGGGCAGGCGGCGTGGCGCAGGTGGGGAGGGCGGTGCGGCGCGGGGGGGGCGGCGCGGGGTGGGGGGGCGACGCGGGGCGGGCGGCGGCGCAGGGCAGGTGGCAGCGCGGGGCGGGCGGCGGCGCGAGGCATGCGGGCGGGGGCGGCGCGGCGCAGGCGCGCGGGGGGGGTTGTTTTGGGTGGGTGGGGTGGCGGGGGGGGGTCCAGGATTTTGATCCTCAAAATCTGGTCACCCTAGGTTATTTGAAGGTTAAACAACCCCTGCATAACCCTACAATAGATCATAGGTTATGCAAGGGTTGTTTAATCCTCAAATAACACCCACTGGTCAGATTCACATGACATGACAACCCCTGATTGGGGGTTGCACATTCATAATGGCAGCTGGCATATACCACAGCTCCTCAATGGGCTCTTGTGTCATGCAAACTGGCCCAATACTTCTTATGATACCAGCTTGAATGGAAACACTTCAGGGAGCAGCAGAGCCCAATAAAGTGAGTCTTAAAGCATATTAATTCTAGTTATGAAAAATAAAATAAGTTTCCTAGGGTCTCTACAGCATTTGTACTTCTGCTAGGGCAGGCCCATTTCCAAACCCACCCCATCCTCACCCCGCCATTTCAAAAGTATTTATGAATTCATAAAAAATTCAGGTTTATGATCCAAGGTCACAATTTCTGTGAGGTATTGCACATAGAATCACCAACTGGACATGGAATCTCATGTACTTCGTGAACTCCATCATACCACTGCCTTCTGTATTTTGAAGCATACTGAGCTAGCAAATATTGATTGTTGGTTTTTTAAGCTCAGGTGGCAGTATTACATGCTAAAGAAATTAAGATTCACTTCCAGCAAACTATTTGGAATTGTATCTGCACTTTAGTTTGCTCCCCACCCCTAGTGTGCTTACAATGATGGAGTAGACAGCAAGAGATAACCAAAGTACTAATGTTACTGCCACTAAGAAACAAATAAGGCAATTAAATTTTCAACTTGCGAAGCACGCAAACACACACACACACACACACACAGAGTTTCTGTGCTACTTGCTGACTAGCTTTCTAAAAGTTTTAACTTCTGAGACATCTATCTAGACAAGAGTCATTATAGAACTTTTTAAAATCTGAATCATCATATTCATTTAGGGTGTAATCCTATGCATGTTTAGACAGAAAAAAATCCTAATGCCAGCATTTCCCAGCCAGTCTAAACATGCATAGGATTGTGCCCTTACTTACTAAAAAATAGAGACAGAGGATACTTTTTTTCAATTTCTTTGACATATGACTTAAAACTTGTCCTCCATCATTTTTTATTTTAATTTTTTAAAGTTCTCTCAAGAACATTTTGGTTATCATGCAAAGACTTTTTTTTTTTAGGCAAAACGTTGGACTGTCAAGTTAACTGAATCCTTACTGATCAAGATATGCTGATGGAATCCAAGGTGCAGTGACTAACCAATAAAGAGATCTTAGAGTTGTGGTGTATCCCTCTATGAAAATGTCAACCCAGTGCGAAAAAAGGCAAATTCCATGTTAGACATAATTAGAAAAGGAATCGAAAATAGAAATGCCAAGATCATACTCCCCTTATTCAAATCTGTAGTGCAACCACACTTGGGAGTATTGTGTACAGTTCTGGTACTGCACCTAAATAATAATAAGAATAATAAGAATAATAAGAATAATAATAGTCAACCTCAAGCGTTTCTTCCAGCTGTCTTGCTTTCTAGAATGCCCGTGGAAAGACATCATGATATCGCATCTTCTATGGGCATTCCAGGAAACTGGAGGGAGCTGCAGAGTGCTGGAGAATGATGCAGAGGCATTTGGTTTTGTTTGTTTTTAAGTTAAAGCAAGCCACACCCTTGGCCACTTCATAGATTCATTGAGATAAGTGTTAACTTCATGTTCAAAACATTTTCAAAGAAAATGCAGAAAAACTACTGCCTCGTTCACCATGGGGCAGGGAGGGGATTTCCTAAAATTGGTGAGCAGGTTTTGGCACCCCCTTAGTCAAAATTAATCCTTTGAATTGGGCATGGAAGCAGACTGGGAGCCAGTGCAGTTGACAAAGCACCAATGTAATAAGATCAGAATACCCAGTCCCACTTAGCAGCCTAACAGCTATGTTTTCAACTAAATGGAGTTTCTGAACTATCTTCAAAGGCAGCCCTACATATAACGCAGAAAATGTTTGTTCCCTCAGATATGTAAACCAACCACAAAACACATCAGGTTGTTGGTGGAATATTCAATGGTAGTACTTTGATCCTTGAGTTTTGTTGAAGGCAGGAAGTTAAATGTTTCTGTTTCAAGTCATGACTGAAAGAATAGGAGCTTCTCTACACACGTTATTTATTGCATGTTTGTGGTTGGTCACTCGTAGAAGTTTGTGGGTCCTTTGCACAATATCGTCAACCTCCAGAACATCTCCTGCACTTTTCTGCCTTTATCCCGCTTTCAAAAAAGATCGGAGATCAGCTGCAATAACTGTTAATGGTGCCTTATTGTCACTGTGAAATGCCAGTGATGCACTATAACTAAGCCACTATATGGTACTGTTTAACTGAACATATAGAGCATTGCAGAGAAGGGAGGTTTTCAATTCCAAATCATGTGTTCGCCATCTAACAGCCCATCATAAACCCAGAAAGTTTCCGGAACAAGAAATCTGGATTTTTGTTTTATGTAGAGAAACTCAGGGTTTCAACTATTGTGGTGACAAATTGCACTAACTCCCAGTTCTTTTCCATTCTCAGTTCAAAGTGTCCCTTGAGACCTGCGGAAGAAGCCTTGTTCTGTAAGTCATCTTGGAGTCAGACAAAATCTGTTTGATTCAGCAATGTACAGCATTCTGATTCCAGAATGACCACCTCCATCAGCAGGTGAAAACTCTCCTAACCAGGCCTTTCCAGCATTATGTGGAGTGTCCAGCCTCTGTTTAAATACCTCCAGTGAAGGAGAACCCACCACCTCCCAAGACACTCTGTTCCGCTATTGAACAGCCCTCACTGTTAGGATGGCCATTTACACACATCACCAAAAAATAGGACACCAATTTGCATAGCATTTGCATATGCTAATTTATAGCTGGAGATGCAAATATAGAAAAATTGCTATAATTTAAATAGAAATGTCATACATCTCATCATAATGGAGAAGACTGACTAAGGCCAGTTCTATACCAAGCAGAATATGACACTGAAAATGGTCTGAAAATTGTATATGGAGCGTGTACTGGGCCCCAACAGTTGTCACTACTGTTATAAACTGATTTAAAACAGTAGTGTAGATCCTGCCTAAGTGGCCTGTGCATCTGCTCAGTCTGCTGTCCAGGTGCTAACTTCAAGGTCCTTGCTGCTCTCCCTCCTTGATGGTTCTTCCACTTCAAACCAGATTTGGACTGGACAACCCTTCAAATAGATAACTCCTTCAACTAGAGGACTCTCCTCTGCCAGCTCTCCAAAATAGAGGACTGTCCTCTGTAATGTAAGACACCTGGCCACCCTACCATGGTTAGGAAGCTTCTCCTAATGTTTAGCCAAAATCTGCTTCCCTGCAACTTCCAAATGCTTTGAGTTGCTCTTTAATTAATTAATTAATTAATTCTGATTCTGAGTTTTTTTGTTTGTTTTGCTTTCGTAGGTTATTTTTGGGGGTGGGGGGAGGCCAATAAATAAATACCGAAACATAGGTTAAAATTCACGAAGAACTTTACTGAATGACACAACTGCTTGTTCACTATCTGTAATCCTTAATACCAACTAGATCAAAAATAAAATAAATAATAAAAGCACTATCAGAAATGACTCATTTCACCCATTCTGGCAATAATGTTTTCAGCCAAGTGGTGATGTGTCATCCTGCAGTTAGGCAAAATATATGAAGAGTTTCACCCAAATGATCCAAATGAATGAATAAACTGCCATATATTTCAAAGGTAGGTGCATCATAATCCAATTGAGCAAATCCCACCAAAGACAAATGGATACAAGGCGTGTGTAATGTTTTAGAGCCTGTGTTCGTCATTATTCCCATGGCAGTTTCAGTCAGAAAAATTGCTAACGCTCAATCCTTATTTATTTTCACAACCTGGCTAGATTGCTTGCTAGTCTTTCTCCTACTGATGCTGATGGATTGAGGGCTGGCATTTGTCTAAACCCAACCAAAGTTTATAGAGGAGCAGATTTTTGTCCTGGGTCTCTCCAGAGATTTGTAAACTGGATGTTTCATCTAATCCTAAAACAAACTGGGCCAGAATCTTTTAAAAATGGGCTGAAATCTTTAAAGAACTAATTTAGGCACGTGGAGGGAGTAAATAGAGAAGAAATAAATTAAAAGCCTGTGCAAAGCTAAACTCAGTGGTGTTTTTTTTAAAAAAATCATCAGTAAATATTGTTGCGTTCATGATAGAATGAGTGCAATTCAGACATCAGAAAATGGCCCAGCAAAAGGAACAGAGAATGTCTCATGCTTCTGCTTCATGTCCAATGAGGAACTATTCGGTGGATGCAGGGTGATGGATGAAGAATGCACACCTGAAGCTAGCACATTCTTCTTATTCTTGTTGTGTGTATCCCTGTTCGGACATTTATTGTGGATATGCATAATACAGAGGTTTGAGATATTCAAGCATCTGTTCATTGGTGTGGCTTAACAACAGTGAAGCAGAATGGATAATGTGCTAAATATGAAGACCTGGGATTAGCTCCTGTCCTTGACAAGTAACTGTTCATAAATTAAAGTTTCCCATTTGTAGATATGGGTGCACAAGAATTAATAATAATTTTAAAAAATAGCTGTGCTGGTTCATGAGAAAAAAACCCTCCAAAATCCACAGTTGGGCAATACATCAATTAGGATCAATGGTATTAAAATGACAATAGTTGGATTCATATGATCAAATCAAGCCACCATGGCTTGTTGTGACCCCTGGCCTGTGCCAAGCGTGATTTGCATAATCACTATCCAAACGCAGCTTATTGTGTTGTCCAAACCCAGATGCCATGGCTTATTGGAGGGTTAAATGACCCTCAAATAACCATACAATGGTTTATTTGAGGGTTGTTTAACAGTCCAACAAGCTATACTACCCAGGTTTGGAAAACACGATAAGCTGTGGCCAGGCAGTGATTATTGCAAATAACATCCACCATGCACACCACAGCTAACAACAAGCCACCATGGCCTGCTCTGATTGCGCAAACTGGGTCATCATCTGATGATGAGTAATTGATGTGAAGGTTTTTCTTTTTCTTTTTTAGGGTTTGTTTTTTTAAAGTCTTTGAATATGTGTCCTGTCTCACCATGTTACAATTCACTTTTGAAACGGAGTGGAGTTTTAAAAGCAATTTGCTATGAAAAGGTGTGGGGGTTGCTATTTGAGAAAAACAAGTCTCTGTCCCTCCAGTTTATGAAATTAGTTTTTTTCAGACCCTAGTTTTGTCAGAAGATTAACTTTTAGGCTACAATAATTTGTGTTCCCCTACAGTGAAGAAAAGGAATGCTGTTTGAAAATTGTATGGAAATGAAAAAGAAAGACAGCCCTGGTGGTCCATGAGATTTTAAAAAAAGAAATCTAGGGAATATATTTCTTAGGAATGCCACAAACAGTATACAAACTTTCAAGTTCTCCAAAATTTTTCATCAGGCTGGATGGTACAAAAAGCAGGAAATCTGGTGATAGAACGTCCAACTGACAAGGACAGGGCTCCTGTAACTTTAACAGTTGTAGAGAAAAGGGAATTTCAGCCAGTGTCATTTGTATGCAATTAGTTCCTGGTGAAATTCCCTCTTCATCACAACAGTTAAAGTTGCAGGCACTATACTAGAGTGACCATATACAAAAGAAGGCAGGGCCCCTGCAACTTTAACTGTTATGATGAAGAGGGAATTTCACCAGGAACTAATTGCATACAAATGACACTGGCTGAAATTCCCTTTTCTCTACAACTGTTAAAGTTACATGAGGCCTGACCTGGATTTTATCTGTTCACCCTACTCTAGTATTGCTAGCATAGCTAGAGTGACCACATACAAAAGAGGACAGGGTTCCTCTTTCTTTAACAGTTGTACAGAAAAGGGAATTTCACCAGGTGCTGCAGGCGTACAGATGACATCTGCTGAAATTCCCCTTTCTATACAACTGTTAAAGATACAGGAGCCCTGTCCTCCTTTTCAGATGGTCACTCTATCCGGTGAAGAATATATAAAAAAGTACAAAGATTAGGTCAGATGTTTCCTGGGGCTTCTTTAAAGGTTTGAATCGAGGGAGCGCCTCCCTCCCTCCCTCCCTCCCTCCCTGGAATGTATGCAAAGGAGGAGAAGATTTGTTTTCGTAGGTTAACTTGTGCTCTACTGTGTCCTCGCAGCCCCCAGGAAAGTCAGGACTTACTTCTGAGTAGATGTAAGATTGTGTTGTAAATCTGCAACCGTAGGCACACTTACTTGGGAGTAAGCCTCACTGAACACAATAGGACTTAATTCTGAGTAGACATAAGATTGCACTGTAAGTTTGTAAGCCTCAGCACACTTAGGGTGCCTCTACAAGAGAGGTTTAATGCGCTTTGAAGGTTCATTAAAAATTTTACCTCTACAAGAACGGAGCGCAAATCGGGCGTAGAGGCGCGTTATCTCCCCGATAATGCACATTTTCGAATGCGCGTTAAATCGCGAGTTTTATTTTGCTCCGGCTGTTAAAGCGCATTTTCCCCGTGTGAACAAGTGATTATGCGCATTAACTTCTTGTAAAGCGCTTTTTGGACATCTATTAATGCGCTTCGCCGCCTCTCGCCGCCTCCCGTGCAGAGGGATTAGGAGTAAATGTGCGTCTGCGATAATGCGCACAATCGCCAAACCGGGCGCAAAAGCGAATCCTTGTAGAGGGAGCCTTACTTGGGAGTAAGCCCCATAAAACTTAAAATGGTGCGTTTTGTTGCAGGGAGGCATTTACCCTCTTCTCCCTCAGTAGCAAACAAGAGAAAGTCTTTCCTCAGCAAGTTCATAGCGCAATGCCAGTTTCACAAGCACGCAGGTCATCTATTGAGTCTTCTCCACTATGGTGAGATGTATCTGTATTTAAGTCATAGTTATTATTTCTAAATTTGTACCTATACATATAGATCTACATATGCAAATACTATGTAACTGGCCCTTTTATCTTCTTTTTGGGTGATGGATGCCCCCTTTTTGGCGAAGCATAAGTGGCCACTCGAGATCTATGTATACAGGCTTCCTTCCCTAGGACTCCTGATGGGGGGAGCCCTAGCCAAGCAAATCCTTATGTCAGTAGGCCCCCTTCAGACTGATGTCAATCCTGCATCGGCCAGAGGCATGACTGGCATGTGTGCTGGCATCTAGCGATCAGGCCTACTCCACATATTCTAGGGAGCCACTTCACATTTGGTACCCAAACACATGATTTCTGTAGTAGTGGTGGGAAAACAATATAAAAATTATAGGAGAGCATCCAGGATTCAGATTGACAGTGCTATATTTACATATACTTGCTCAATTTTGAATTTTGTAAAATGTTTTTTAAAGGGTGTCAAAGTGTTGCAAGCTAATATTAAATGCAACAGCCCTATTTCCAGATTTAAACAATAACATCAGAGAGCAGTGATTCTAAACCTATACTTAAAAATCACAATACTGTGATTAATGTAAATAACCATTAAGACTACTTGGCCTATATTCAAGTCAATTGTTAGTTGCACTTTATATTTAAATCTTCTTCTGCCTCATTCTGGGTTGTTGCTGTTAAATCAAAACCTTATACTTTGTCCTACTTTCTCAACTGTAAGCCGGGAAACCAAAACACACATTTAGTTCATAATGTGGGCAGTATTCAAAGATCATGTAATATACATCAACAATTATTTAAACCACAGCAATTAATATCATAACATTTCCACATAGAATATGTTGTACCAGATAAGCATTATTTGAGACTGCAATCCTATCCACACTTACCCAGGAGTAAATCCTTTGAACTCATTGGGATTTATTTCAATGTAGACATGCATAGGATTTTACAGTAAACACCTCCAGTTTTCAATGGGAGAGCAAGGGGGACAAATACCCAGCCAGAAAATGGCTTCATTCGCCCTTTGCTTCCTTTAACTGGCAGAAGTATATGATAGGGCAGTTCTCAGCCACATCAGCCAGCCAAATCCTGGGTAGAGCAACAAACCTTGGGCTAACCATGAGTTAGAGTTATGTGCAAACTAGGGCCAGATCTACACCAAGCAGGATATCACACTTTGAAAGTGTTTTGAAAACGGTATATGGAATGTGTCCTGGGCCCCAACAGTTGTCAGTGCAAATACTGTTATAAAGCAGTGGTGTAGGTCAATATGCTAAATGGCTTTATGAAAACTTGGTTCACCCTTTTTACTAGTAAAACCATATGATGCAGTCTGCCTCAGTTCTAGTCAGTCAATATGTTTTATTCCAAGCACTGCCAGATTTTAGTCAAAAGTGTATCAGCATCATGTGGACGCACAGGGATGACCTAGGGACGACCCCGAGATAAATCCCTGGTGTAGACATTGCCCAAGCAAGGTTTGTTGCTTATAATCATAGCTCACCACAATATAAAAATAACAATGGGCCTGTTCTTCAAACATTCTAAGCTATGGTTAGGCTGCTAACCCCTTTGCAGCAAATGGTTAGTGAGTGTGATTAAACCGTGGTTAAGTAGCTATCATGGTTAGGAATGTTCACACAACATGCTAGGTCGTTCACACAACATGCTAAGGCATAATGTTTAGTTCAAAATGCTTAACCACGGTGGCTTAGTGTGTCGTCTGAACAGGGTCAATGTCAACAGATAAAAATTAGGGCACTACATTAGGAAATGCAGATAAAAACGGAGGAGCACCTTTTGTATTCAATGGTGGGTAGGGTTCTTTATGAATTAAACAGGAGACAAAGTTGTTGTCAAACTCTGATTTACATTTGTTAGAGCCGCATTACTGGTTCATGCCCACAGTCCACCGGTTGATGATTAGAACAGATTTTAATTTTCACGTTTAAAGCTTTGCAACAAACATATTACCTATTTTGTTCTCTCACAAGAAGCAGAGATTTCTGGAGATTTAGAAATGTAGATACTAATGGGTAAGATAACAGCTAGGTGGAAATATTGTTGTGACAAACAATCCTCCATTGTAATAATAACATTAAATGGTGCCTAAAACTCTTCAGAAAAAGAATACATGCAAATATAGACAAATATTAGATTCTCCCCCCCTTCAGCATAATTACTTTTAAAAATATTTATATATAAGTGTCTGTGTTTGGGTAGAAAAATGCAGATGTACCTTAATATTTTGTAACATTAGCTATAAATATCTATATAAAAGCATAGTTATAAGTGAGACATTAAGGAATAAACTGAAGGACATTTGGAGAAAAGGAAGCCAGTTTGTTATCAATACAGTTCTTTTGCTGCTAGGGAATTTAGCCAACACATATGGTTCTCAAACAGGGGGTCTAAGAACAGTGAGTGATCATAAGAACCATATGTGCCAGTGTACCAGGAAATAATTTGGCTCAGTGACTATAACATTTCCTGTATTTTTCAGAGCTACCTTGCATTTAAATAGCTATATTGTCAACACATTGTTGCTTTGATGCTATATTCAGCTACTTATGTTAGTGGCACCAAAAAGTAGAATGTATTTTTTCAGTGGGGATGTTCTAAAGCAGTTATGATTGACTTAAGCAGTCTTGATGTGGAGTGAAAATATTGACTTACAAATGATCTTAAGAAGCATGTTTTATAGCAGTTAACAAGTTGCAACACTCTCTTGAATCACAAAAGCACGGACTTGAAGGTGGCAATCTATACACTCTTAGCTGGAAAGTCAGAGGGCATGATGGTCCAGCCACTGGCTATACAGCTGCACATGACCCTGGGATTTTGCATTCAAAGAGCAAACAGCAGGGGGCTTAACACCTCCAAAGATACAGCTGGCAATACTGTTTGCAGGTTTCCCGTTAGCTACGTGTACCATTACAGAACACACACACGAACTTTAGGCACACTAAAACAGCACAGAAAATATGCGGTACACAATTGTGCCATTATTGTCAGCATTCAACCTCACCACCTGTTCTGGAGTCTGATGGTTCTTTCTGATTCGTCAGCATCCTGGTTTCTAGACTATTTTACCATCCATATAGCTGCACTGATTTTGTGGTAGATATACTAAACCTTACCACAAACATGCAGCAGAAACAATGCAACAAACAAATTGATTATTTCCAATCGGGTTGCTGTAATCAACACTGTACTTATCTTAGAACTTTGCATAAAAGTGACATGGACTGGCTTTTTGGCCTCACTGTTTACAGTTCTTATATATGTGCCAGCTGAGAGTTACTTCATGTATCAGATGAAGAGGGTTTTAGTCCATGAAAGCTTATACCATAACAAATCTGTTAGTCTTTAAGAGGCCACAAGACTGCTTTCACACCAGCTATTTTTCTGGTATTTACACCATTCATTCACTCAGTCATTACAGAGAATTCAGACAACATAGTCACCAAACCAGTTGTTCACGTTACTCTCCCATCCTTTCAAAGACCTGTTTGATGGTGATTTTTCTAACTTTACACACAATTGCAGCACAGACCTATACAGCAGTGGGGGACGGAGAATGCACAGAAGCCAGGAAACTACCCAACAATCTGTGGCTAGGACCAGGAGAAGAGTGTGTAGTCATCTGGTAAACCCCACAGGGCCAGATTTGACTACCCAGGCCTGAGGTTCCCCACCTCTGTTTTAATTTTTTCTTACCAAGCCATCGCCAATATTCTCACCAAATCCTGCTTGTGAATGATTAATTCTTTGTTCCGTTTTAATACTGCACAATCTATGATGAAAAGCAACCTAGAGGAAAATACACACCCATATAGCTAAACATTTATGAAAATTAATTGTTGTATTAATTGTGTGTTGTGCTAATTATGGTATTTCTTTATTGTCTTTAATTGGTTGGTTGATAATTTTTTTATTGCTTTATACAACATCCTGGGATAAATATTAGGAAGCTCAGGATATGAACACCTTAAGTAAACAGACAAATAAATAAATAGAAATCCTAAGATACATGCACGAAATAAAATGCATGTATGAAAATATCTGGGGCCTTTAAGTGAAATGAACAATCAAAAGCATTGGAGGAATGACAGCAGAAACAGAACTGGCTGAAATGTGAATAGACAGATTGATTTTCTGTATAAATTCACTGCTTGGACCTGGGAAAATGCAATTGAAAACAGAATTCTATATGAAGCTTCCATAGGGGCCTAAACGCACACACATTTTTAAAAGACTGATAAGAAAGTGGTCCAGAGATCCAAAACTGTAGTGGAACAGCATTGCTCAGAGCAGATGAGCCAAACTTATTTTATTGCACATTTGTTTCATGTGCTTTCCCGCGAGGTAATTTATACACAGAAAAAATAAATAAATCAGTCAGTCAATCAAGCTGCATATACTTCTTCTGGCTCATAAATGCTAGCTATAAACTATATCCCACATTTTTAAACATTTCAAAAATACTTCCTGTTGTATCAACGTCGGTGAGGACCTGGAAAGGTAAGGTGTGTGACTGAATTCACACAACATGCTAACCCAGGATGGTTCATTTTCGAGAATAACCTATGGTGGATTAGCATGTTGTCTATGGGAAGTTCCCCCTCAAACATACACACACAGTGGTTTGTTTCCCCCAAATAAGCCACCATGAGAACTCATGGCCTGCAATAAGAGTCATTTTACCAGTGGCGGGTTAGCGTGTGGGCTGTCACATTTTTGAGGGTTATGGAGATTGCCCACTGAGCTGCTCTGCAAGAGCGGACAAAAATGCTGCTGCCACTCTGTTCTTCCCAAGAGATTTCTATTTGTACAGCAAAGGAAGCTGGGATACCTGCTACAGGAGGAGGAGGAGTGTGTGTGTGTGTGAAGCAAACTACTCTGTCTGGCTTGTCTGCCTGATCGTCTGATGAGAGCACAGTAGATTGTTTGCATAACTCCCTACCCAGCGTAGCTTGCCACCCAGCATGGGTAAGCATGATGTGTGAACCCAGCCTGTGCATGTTCGTGTGTGTGCCAAGATTCTGCCAAGAAACTAGAATGCGGGGATTGAGTCCTAGGTACAAAGCGAAAACTTCCTCATTTCATAGGTTTCTAGAACACGCTTCCCTAACCCTGTGCCCTCCAGATGTGTTGGGCTGGCTGAGGAATCTGGGAGTTGTAGTCCAACACATCTGAAGTGCATCAAGTTGGAGAAGGCTGCTCTGCAGGATCACATTTCCACACATGGTTCTTCCTCACTTTCATTTTTTTCTCCCTGGTGCTGATATATCTTGGGAATCGGGCTTACTGCCAATTAAGCTTGCTATAACAGAGCTAGATGTTCTTGGAGGAATGTTGACAAGGCTAATTGCTGAGCTACTGGCAATGGGTTTAGCACTTTGAGATGCATGGGAAAGGGTTTTAAACCTCAGCCTGCCTGATGCCATGTTAAAGCGCTCCATCACAAGATATAGCACCTCCATGTGACTTTGCCAACAAACATAATTTAAAACATGTTAATGCCTTCCTGCCAGTTAGGAAGGTAGGTTATATATACAGTAAGCATTCCCAGAGACCTTGGTTTACTACAAAGCCACACATTCGCTGCAGATTGAAGAATTAAGCTTTCAGCGCGATATCCAAGAATCCTGCAGGTGCCTGATATTTCTCACATTTGCACATATATATATAAACGAGTCTTTGCACTTCTCAGTGGAAGTGAGGATAAGCATAATAATAGTAATAATAAAAATTGAGAACATAGTGAGTGACTTCTATAGTTTTAGAGATGAGAGGGGATGTAGGAAGGTTTCTGTGTGAATACCCTATCAAGCTGTTTTCCAGGAATGGAAACTGTGACTGGCAAAGGAACCCCTCCCATTTATTTATCACCATGTGTTATGCCAGCAGTTTTCATACTGCCTTGCAGGGAACTTCCTCAGAATCTTATAAGGGCTTTCCCATTGAGGAGATGAGAGGTGGTGGAGAAACTTCCCTGAGAGACAATATTGAGTACCCCCTACTTCCAAGGGCACAGCATCTACCTGGGTGTGGTTTCCTTCAGAAAGGGGTCATGGCAGGCTTATTGGTATTTTGCAATATTTCTGTTTACAGGTTCTACATAGGTGGAGGCACACATCTTAAACACTCCAACAGATCACCAAAGTCCACTCCGTCCATATTCAAGTAGAAGTAGAAGCTACCTGCAGTCCTCCCTACGTAGAGGCTATGGCCAGTGCCTGCAAGGACACTGGAGGCATAGCCAGCACACACGGCCCTGTGCTTCTTACCCATGTTACTGTAACCTATTGAAGCATACAGGCACCTTGACTAAATTATCCTTAGCTGGTAGGAGAAGAGGTAGCCCCTTTTCAAGAATTTTGTAGCCATTTGGAAGGCCAGCTATTGAGAGCAATCAGCCAACTATTTAATTCCCATGGTAACGTATCACATGCAGTTTATCTAATAAAGGAATATACCAGGCCAGTCCTGGCCAACCTATTTGACCACTTTAGTTATCCTTCTGTTGTCCAGATCTCAATCTTATCACAATAGCTTTCTCATTGTGCAGGAAAGCACTGGGTATATTTTAGGACACACACTTCACAGACGGTAACTATGAGGCCTAACAATCCAACATTTCACGGCACAGTGTGTACGCCAGAGCATGCTATAGAATCTCTACAACATGTGAGGGTTTCATGGAAGAGGCATAGAGCTTCTTCAGCAGACATGTGCAAAGAGGGTTCCCATGCTCCTGTTTTCCAGAAAAGATCAGCAAAAATTCTGGAACTCATTTGGTGAAACGCTTATCTTCTGAAAAACAGGAGTGTGGAATCCCTTTTTGCACATATCTGCTGAAGAAATCTATGCCTCTTCCATTTTTACTGGGAATCAACAGTTTATTACCCTAAATGAGGTCCCGTTGTCTATATTCTTAAGGACAGAAGTAATGTTATGGCATTTGCACAGTTGACACTGAAAATAGGCTGTTCCTTCTTTTTTCTCCCCTGATAACATTTAGTAATGCCAAAAAAATGCATGATGTGACATTCATGGAAGACAAGCTCAGGACATCAACTGAAAGTTTCTGAAGGGAAAGTTACACAAGCAAGCTCTATTGCTCTTCCAGACTTAGGACTCTTGTGTATATTACTCTTCCAAAAATCAACACACAGCAGTTCTTTGATGTGGGTATTCTGTGCAAAAACAACAGTTGTATATGATGCTTTACATGTCTTTCTAGGTACAGTCACTGTTCCACTTAGGTAGGGTGACCATATGAAGAGGAGGACAGGGCTCCTGTATCTTTAACAGTTGTGTTGAAAATGGAATTTCAGCAGGTGTCATTTGTATGCATGCAGCACCTGGTGAAATCCCCTCTTCATCATAACAGTTAAAGCTGCAAGAGCCCTGCCCTCTTTTGTATCTGGTCACTCTACAAAAAAAAGGCAGGGCTCCTGCAGCTTTAACTGTTGTGATGAAATGGAATTTAACTAGGTGTTGCATGCATGCAAATGACACCTGCTGAAATTTGATTTTCTATACAACTCTTAAAAATACAGGAGCCCTGTCCTCCTTTTCATATGGTCATCCTAACTTAGGCCAGGTCATGCTAAGCATTAAGGTAACTGAGGGGCAAATCCAAAGGCAAGTCAATAAGCAGGCAAAGGTTAAAGGCATAATTTTACCAGCAAGTAGGTGTATTCCAGAAGAGAGGTCTGAGGCGTAGTCAAGGTCAAAACACGAGAGAGCAATCCAATAGAAGCATAGTCCAAACAAGAGTTGAAAGGTCAGTAACACAGAGACCTAATCACAAGGCAGGGTCAAAGAAACAAGAGTATGAGGCACTGGAAAATGAGGTAAGGTGTTGTTTCCAACAACTCTCAAATTCCAAATGAGAACTGATAATGGCTTCTGTAAAAAAATAAAATAAGAGTTTTCCTCATGAGGAGGACCCTGCTCATGAGCAGTCCTTTACTCATGAGAAACCCTGTTGTTGTGGTTCTTGAAACATGCCTGTGTCTCCACCTTCTGGTACAAGCACATTCTAGGACTGCATAGATGCTTGGCCTTCTCTTCTGATTCTATATGGGATCTATGATCCTCAAGGGATTCCTTGGTATTCACCAGCAATGGAGGATCTGGTGTAGCTTCCCTGGAGATACTAGCAGTACCAGTGTCAGGATAACGCACATGGCTGTTAGATTCCACGGTTTCCATATCATGATCTGGCGAGTCATCTGGGCTTGGGTCTGGCATGACAGCCAGAAACCTGACAGTCTCCATCTTGGGGAGAGATATACATGAAATGGATCGTGATGACAATCACATTTGTGTTTTTGTTAAATGTGAATTGTAGCAATTAAGTCCCAAATTGGGACTTCCTTGGTACTGCTTCCTTGGTACTGGAGGAAGGGGAATACTCTTTCCCCTGTGCCAATTTCCTGAACAAAGGCACACACTCTGTAGTTGATACTAACATTAAAAAAAATCACCACCCAGAAGATTCTTATCACATATTTCTCACATCACATTTTGTTGTTGATTCATCACACCCTTATATGTTCCAAAGAAAATGAGGAGCCATGAAAGGAAATGGATGTTCATCAAGTAAGACTTCAATCAGTTGTCCTACCACAGATGATCACTGATTCTTTTTCAAATCTGTCTAGGGCATCATGGAGCCCAAAGTAGTCATTCTTAGGGCATATGCTCTAGACACATCAGTTAGGGGATTTCCATCAAAGAATCCCAAGAATTGGTGTGGGTATGAAGAATTTGTTAGGAATCCCTAACAAGTATTGAGCCAATTTAAAACTGTCATGTAGCCCAGTTCAAATGTGTTACATAAACTTTTTTTAAAAAACCAAGGTGAGGGGACAGCTGTGCTTCATATCTGTTATCAAAGGACCAGCTCATGTTACTGAATTTCTCCATGGGATCATGTTCATGCCTGCATGGAGAATTGTTAATATGGACTAGGATGTGTATATGGTCAACCAATCAGCAGCCCAAAGTGAAGCCACAATAATGGACCTCAGCTGCATTGCTGCTCTTGGATGTCTAGCAAAATGACAAGTTGCAACTTCCATTTGAAGAGACAGATAGATAGATCTAACCTTTCCAGTCTCTGACTGATCACAAGGAAGAAGTCTTTTGCCACTTATGATTCTCCCAAAGGGAGGAAAGCAGTGAATATAACTTCCATTCCTTTAGAACAGTGAAATACTAAAACCCTCAATAAAATGCAATAAAAAAACACAAAAGAACACTGAAATGCTAGCAAGAATAAGAGAAAAGGGGAAGAAAATGACTAGGATCCAGTCTTAGTTATACTTAGAATAGAGTCTTGACTAACTTAAATCCCAGTGATTTCAGTGGGTCAACTCTAAAACCCTATTCAGGCATTCTCAAATTGAGTAAACTAAACACATGAGGAGTGGAAGTGCTCTAGTTTCACCCCTCTCCGTTGTCGTCTTCACCGCCCTCTAGTCATGGAGAGTGGCTGTTTGAAGAGAACCTCCTCTATCCGTGGAAGCTCTTCACATGATTGGGAACACTGCTTTTCTAGTGTTCTCAATTGTGAGGAGAACCACCATGGATACAGGAGGCTTTCCATAGTGGTTCTCCTCACCAGACAGTCACTCGCCATGAATAGAAGGTGACAGAAATGCATGAGGAGGGGGGCAGCACTAGAGCACTCCCTCTCCTCACGTGTTCAGTTTACCCATGTGACACAACCTGCCCTCAGGTCAGTCTGCCTCTGCTTTGAGTCAGCTGTCCTTACTGACCCACAAGCTTCACCCTCTATTTTCACCAGGTATAAGCGAGACCCAATATACCCAACTGGTTCCCTTTACCTACACAGGAGAAGTGCCCAGAAATATGTACACTTTTGTAGAAAGTTGTAGTTCCTTCTACCAGGCCAACTCCGAAACTCTGCCTAGAAATGTGTGAGCGTGGGGGGGTGGGGGCGGGGGAGGTGTGAGAAAGAGAGAGAGAGAGAGGGAGAAGATAACATGGGGGAAATGATCAGAGACGCTGGCTGTGTCTGGACGATTGCAGAGGTGAAAGAAGCCGTTGTGCTGCATGTACAAACACAATTTGATAATTACCCATTATGCAGCATGGGTTGCTGTGTCATCCAGAAGTGGCGTGGTGCACAGTGGGGGTAGCTTCTTACCCCATGCCACAGCCACTACTACAAGCTATGGGTTATGGTGTGCGTAAGAAGCCATCTCCACTGTACACTATGCCAGGTTTGGATGACACAGCAACCCATGCCATTATGCAAATAATGGTCATGTGCACAGCATACACAGAGGTGGGGAAAGAAGCCACAATTTTGTTTTTATCCTCACAATTGTCCGAACCCAGTCACTCTGTGTTACTTCCTTCGTATGTGCCAGGTCTCTACCTTGACATTGAAAACAACACACACGGGCTGTGATTACTCTGAACTCAAATGGAACCATGGCTTTCTCCCTACTCCTTCTCCCCACCACTTTTAAAAAAGGAAAGAAAGATGCTTTGCTCAATATGCACACTGTGTGGTGGCTGGAACTTGGGGACATCAGCGATTTTGTATTAATTAAAGTGGAATACATGGGTGAACTTGTGATACTAGTGTCTGTATTCAAGATCACCTAAGCTGGTTTAGTCATATAGTAGTAATAAGGGGTCGATGTGTTGGTACTTAAGAATTCTATGTGTTGCATTTATTGGCTGACCCTAAGGCCTATGTCTCTGCCTTAATGTTCCCTAACTGTAAAATTGGGCAAGTATCTTCTTTAAAACCTATATATGGAATTTAAAATTAATTCTGGGGTTGAAACCTGGCACAAATTTAGTCTTGATGACACTTCTTCTGCCAATTATGCAGAGCTGTTTATCAGAGAACACTGCATCTCTCACACACACCCCACCCCTACCCTTCTTCGTAAGCACGGTTGCAGAACAGAATCCCCACTTCAGCTATGAGACATACCCTGTTTTTTAAGTTACATGTTTATTGTGGAGATCAGTTTGGGGAATCTGCATATGCAGGAAAGACAGAGTAGAGGAAGCACCTGAATATTCCACCACACACCAGACAACAAAATGGCTTGGGCTGGCCTAATTGAGGCAGAAGAATTCAGACTGCAGGTGGTGTATGTGAGATATTCTGAATGCTTCCCCCATGCTAAGAATACAAAAATTAAAGAAAATTCCTTCCATGTAGTAAACTACACAAATACATTTTTAGTGTAGTTCTCTCCTCAAGGTGCTAGTTTGATGTACAGGTTTTAAAAAGAGGGGCAGAATTAAAAATAGCTGCTCCCCACCTGCATTGGTACAGTCCAGAATTCTATCACCTCAGTTTTTCTTGCGCAGTGCGTGGCCACCATATAATAACGGTCAGCACTCCCTCTCCCTTCATTTGTCTGTGACAGGACTTCCAGGTGAGAGGATGTCATTTCTATGTAGGCTTAAGCCCTTCCAGCTCAGACATGCTGCTGTAACTGGCCAGGGCAACTTGTGACCCAACAAGGCAAATGCAGCCTCCATTCGGCTGTCTGAGAGTGCAAAAGCAAGAAAAGGGATGTCAAAAATCTGGCATGCCACACTGGGCTGGATTTGGTCTGGTGATTCACAAATTGTACAAGCCAGTGCTATAAAATGCTTTCACCTGGCTAAAAATAATGGGACTTTCCAAGTGAATGGTAGCCAAATATGGGTTGAACCCATTCAAGCAGCTAGATTCTATCTGGATTCCTATTGTGTGATGATTGTAAAATGTCAGAAAATGTGTATTTTACCAAAAAAAATGCCAATAAATTAACTGGATTACCATGTCCTTGCTCAAGATGAGACAGCTCAGCCATGCTTGATGGTGTGAGAACATAGTAAACCATACAGAGAATTCAATGTATTTTGTACTGAGGGAGGAAGGGCCACATTTGTTTAATTCACAAATGATAGTAGTAATAATAATAATGCTAGTACTTTCAATTTTCTGGAAAAATTACCAAAGAAAGTGTTGCGTCTCCTGCCTTCGAAGCTTACACATTTAATTATTTATTTATCACAACCTTTAATATTCTGCCCTTCCAGTCCTGAGGGAGCTTTAAGGGTGCCTCTAGATGGATGGTTTCTAGAACTACCAATCAAAAGACATTGAACAGCTATTTTGTCTTTTTCTTCTTAATGGATTTTCTGTAGTAAGAAAAAAGACAGAAGTGGCGGGACAGCACGGGAAGGTTACAAATGCAAGACAACAACGCTCCCCCCTCCCTTCCCATAAAATTTCATGAATGAGGAAGGACAATTGCACACTAAAAGCCTTGTCTGGAAGAACCCTAATGCAGCTTAGAAAAACACTAAAACAGTCAAGCAGTTTTGAAACTCTATATGATCTACAAAATACAACAAGATTAATTTAAGAGAGTCACCACACTAAAATATTAAACTTCATATCCATTCAGCAGCAGAACCATATTAACCAACTCCAAAGACTTCCCTGAAGAGTCAGGTTTTTATTGCTTGTCAAAAGACAATCAGCAATTGTGCTAAACTGTGCCATGACTGAAAAGGCTCTGTCTCTCTTGCCCATCCACCTCACTTCTGAAGTAGCAGGGTCTCAGATGATGACTGGAAAGTACAGGGTGGGTGAGGTGATTCTTCAAATATGTTGGCATCACAAGATCATTTAGGACTTCAAGCGTAAGCATCTTGAACTGGATGTGGAAACAAATTGGTAGCCAATGCCAATGGAATAATATTGGAGTTGCTCCATGCAGCAAGCTCATGTTAAGAGTGTATTGGACCAACTAAAATTTCTCAGCTGTCTTCAAGGGCAGCCACACAAAGAATGCATTATGGTGGTCTTACATGTTTAGAGAAAAGTAAGACAAAGCAGAATATTCAGGAGATCGTGTCAGGGGAAGAAGCCATAGTGGCTTCTCCCCCTCCCCCATGTGCATCCATTGTTTACATAATTACCCATGTGGCACAGCAGGGGTGGCTTCATACCCACCCTACAACTCCTAGGACATTTTCATTAGTTGCACCCACTTTGTTCAAATCTGTCAAGTCCCAACTCTATATGCCAGGGACGGGGAACCTGTAGCCCTTCAGATGTTGTCAGACTCCCAACTCCCATCAGCCTCAACCAGCAAGGTAATGGTCTGGAATGATGGGAGTTGGTGTCCTACAACATCTGGAGTGCCACAGATTTCCCAGCCCTGTAGTATGCCCTTAGGTGCCTGAAACTTGGCTATTTAAGGCTTAACCTGAGTTAATTTCTTTTCTTGTTTATGGATATTGTCAATTCTGTACCCTTTTTGTCTTTCACTTTGATTATGGTTTATGAAGAGTTGCCTCAGCTGCTGTAGGGATTTCTAGCTCTTTTGAAAACTGTTGTTTTATGGTTATTGTTTTCTTCAATTCATTATTGTAGTTTTGCTTTTATGTTGTTATATTTTATTGTTGTATGCCACACTGTTCTTTTTGAAAAAAGGCAGCATTTAAAAAGTTAAAATCAATCAATCAATACTAATATATTTGTTAGTCTTTTAAGAAAAGCAGTTTTGGAAAGGGACATTCAGAATAAATAAGCAGTAAGGGTGGGTGGTTAACATTTTCTTTAGTTGCAGCTTCTCCACTCCAAATATCTTTCTGACGCACACACATACCTCCTTAGAAAAAAAGTATAAAAATATTGAATTTGGCATGCTTAACATTATTGCCTTAAAATCCATGAACACATCTTTGAGGATTTATGCTGAAATTTTGCTGAATGTTGACAAATGTTAATATTAGGTGTAATGTATTTTCTGTGAACAGGTTTTGTATGTGGCCCCAGAACAAGCAGTAGGAGACATTTATCGTCCACCCATCACTATCACTACTATCACCAATTTATTCAAGAACCTGAGAGGCTGATACTTACCCAAGGTGAAGGAGTCAAAGGCAGAACTAGGGGGTGAAGTTAAGGAGTTGTCCCTCTCCCCATATCTTATAAGATGCTCAAATATGCTTTTGCATTTCCCGTTTGTGATACAAACGTAAGATCTACACTATCACCTACATTTGATTTAAAACTGACTCTTCAGCTTTTTACCCCACATAATGCGCTACAGAGGCAGACAGACATGGCCCCCGCTACAAGGATTTGCTTTTGCGCCCGATTAGGCGATTATGCGCATAATCGCTGAAGCGCATTTACACCTAATACCTCTGCACGAGAGGCGGTGAAGCGCATTAACGGATGACCAAAATGTGCTTTACAAGTAGTTAATGCGCATAAGCGCTTGTTCACACAGTCAAAATGCGCTTTAAAGGCCGGAGCAAAATAAAACTCGCGATTTAACGCGCATTCGATAATGCGCATAATCGGAGAGATAACGCACCTCTACGCCCGATTTGTGCTCCGTTCTTGTAGAGGTAAAATTTTTAAAGCGCCTTGAAAGAGCTTTAAATCTCTCTTGTAGAGGCAGCCATAGACACACACAAGCATTTTTATAGTGTAATCCTAACCATGTTTACTCAGAAGTCTGTACTACCGGTTTCAGTGGGGTTTATCCCAAGTAAGTAGAGCAGCAACCTGATCCTAACCATAATTACTCATTATGCCCATCTAAGCATGCTTAGGTTTGCAGCCTTGCTGCTCCTCCTCCTCCATCTTACTCAGGAGTAGAGCTCAATGGTTTCAGCGAGGCTTCCTCCCAGGTAAATATGAGTAGGATCGCAGCCTCCAGGAGCGAAATAACACACTCCTTTGTTGTTTTGTCCCAGATCCAAGCCCAACGCTCCATCAACTCTGTGGAAGAAAAGGTGTGGACATTTTGCATGCCTGGAATGGGAAAGCTGTCCGTATTGTCTGGGAAAGACAGCCCTCAGCATCACCCAGGAGTGGAGCAGTTTGGACTCCGCCTAACTGACACCAAACTCCCTCCCTGCCTGCCTGTCGCTCCCGTGCTAGCAGCAGTGGAGCAGTTTAGCAGCAGCAGCAGTAGCAGCAGCAGCAGCATCCGCCCTTCCCCTCCAGCCCTGACAGTGCATCGAGCCTGGGAGGCGCTGTGTAATCCGGAGCGGCGCTGTACACTCCTTCTCCTCGCCCTCCTCCTCTTCCTCGCCCTCCTCCTCCCAGCCTCCGAGGATGGGCTGCAAGAGGCTGCGGGGCATCCCCAAATCTTCCTAAGAACTGGCAAAACAAAGGGGGGCAGCAGCGGCAGAAGCCCGGGCTGGGGTGGATGCAAGCAACCATGAAAGGCTGGGTCTCCGCCTCCTCTCCTGCTGTTTCCAGAGAGCTGCTGGCTGCTGCCGATGATCAGAGGACTATCGTGTAAAGGGAGGAGGCGAAGGAGGAGGAGGAGGAAGAAGAAGAGGTGGTGGTGGAGGCGGCGGCGGCGAGGCGCGCTTGGGTTGCATTGCCAAAAGGTACAAAGGTGCTGAAGTGGGGGGAAAGGAAGGCAGGGATACCCTCCCCCAAAATGTCTTCTTCTTCGGTGGGGCCCCGCGGCCCTCGCCCACCCACCGTGCCACCCACCGTGCCTCCCCCCATGCAGGAGCTGCCTGACCTGAGCCACCTGACAGAAGAGGAGAGGAACATTATTATGGCTGTGATGAACCGGCAGAAGGATGAGGAAGAGAAAGAAGAGGCCATGCTCAAGTAAGCCAGAGGCCAGCCGCTCACTCATTCATTCACTCGCTGGAGGGTGGGGATTGTGGTTCTGTCAGGGAGAGGAAGAAGATGCACTGGAGCACAGGCAGACTTTTATGAATGGTGCAGGGGCGGGGGCGGTGAGGCTGGCTGACTGGCTGGCTACCTGGCTGGCTGTGGGGTCACACTCAGGGTCCAATACAAGCACTGAGTGACCCGATCCCTTCAGAAGCCCTACCCCTTTCTCCTTCCTCTTGAGATAACTTCTGTGGTCTTTCATGAGCTATGCTACCCTTGCCCCCAAATATTGCCTGGGGGGGATGCCCCTAAATCACATGCGAAGAAAGCAAGGGAAGCCCCTAAGGTCTTCTTGCATGGGGAACCAAATTGTGTGTGTTTGTTTCTGAATGTGTGTTTCTCATGAAACCTTGGGATGAATTCCTATGGATTGGCTTTAAAAAAAAACAAAAAACCCATAAAGCAAAATAAAATAAAACCCAGCCTCTTTTGGGAAGGTCTGATGGGGTGGGGTTTCCCTAGTTGGAGTCTTTAAAAGGCCATGCTGCCCCCACCTGGCTCAAACGGAGCCCAGCCAAACCACTGTGGGACTTTGTGGTGTGTGCTTTGTTGCTACATCAACCACCTGCAGGAATTCTCTATTTGGGGTGGGTCTCTTTTTCTTCCCTCTTTTCCTTTAACACCCCCCCCCCCCATTTTTTTTTTTACTGGGGTGTATGTAGTGAAATGTGAAGGAAGAGATTATTCAAGATACCATGAGGCATTTGAAAATATGGAAAATATAATGCATGCAATTAATTGAATGTTTCATTTTACAGTAAGGGTTGTATATACCTGTTAGTGGAACAGACGAGTTGGTGGACTTAATCCCTCTGTCTTTAGATGCAAAAGGGTGGGTAGAGGAAAATCAGAGTGTTGGTAGATGCCATATTTGGGAGCTCTCAGTTTTCATTTAAAACTATCCACCTCTTCCCCATGTCCCAACCTCTCTTTCATCCAATGCCTTATATGACCATATTTTGTATCCTTGTGCAAATAAGTATATTCAAGTCTAATGTTATCGCCAAATGGATTCCTATGTATAAACAGATTGTTCTTGGGCCTGTGAAAGGGAATCAGGCTTTCTCTTCACCTAACCATCCTCCAGGCCTATTCAATTCTGGATGGAAATGGCAGACTAGGTAGCAGAATATAATCCATATAATATATCTGTAATGCAAGCTTCCTGTTGGTACTCATTCCTGTTTCTGAACATTCCTTTTCTTGACTCTGAATTCTGTTTCCATGTGTTTATTTGGTGGCTTTCACAAAAAATGTGCAAATATATTGAGAGCCTTTTTCCCTTTGGTTGAATCAAAAATGGTGACTTTTAAGGGATAAGTTCTCACGTTTGTCTGTTCCTCTCCTCTTCCTCCTGCTAGCTTTATCATCTATAATACATGGAAATATGGAATCTCTGCAGGCTTTCAACTTCTGTGCCGTATCAGTTGCAAGTAATGGAGCTGTGGTTGTGTCTGTCTCTTATTGTGATTTTGTCTCTTCCTTCTCTGATCTGTGTTGGGATTTGCATTTCTGCAGTAGTGGTGGCAGGTGCCGTGGTTAATTGTACAAATGTACACCAAGGCCCAGTAATTGGGAAGGAAATGGGTTGTTTTACTGCTTGGCTTCAGTACTGTTTAAGGGTTATGGTGCTGTGAGAATAGAAGGCTGGAGTTTGTATCCCCATTGGGGTGTGATTGATGTTTCTTTTGGTATTCAGGGGATGGACACAAGAGGTGGGATAGGAAAGTGAACATGGGATAGGAAAGTGAACATAAATTTGATAGGGAAAGTATGTATTTACAAATAACTATACAAAAAGACAGTTTTATACATATTAAGAGCGAGTGAGCGAGCAAGAGAGAGAGAGAGACGTTAAAAACAGTTCACCTAGTTCCTCTTCTCCAATCTCCAAACCCCTTCATACTACTCCTATAACTATTTAAACTTTCTAGACATCATTGATAACGGCGTGCAGCTGCTGTAATGCAGCACTATACACTTGAGAGCTCAGTCCTAAACCCTTCCTTCCGTGTAGGATGCTTAGGTTTGCAGCCTTAATGTCAATGTATTGAATGAATTTCTTAATGTTGCTATGTTTGTATTCTAGTTTTTCTCCAAGGGGCAAAAATGTGGTATTTTTAGCTTCACAACAGCCTTGCCCTGTAGATTAATTTGAAAAATAGTGGCTTGCCCAAGATCATTTAAACATCGTTTTACACTATGTGTGAGAGGTGGGTGGAATGGAGGAGACAACTTGTAGCACACACATCGCAAGTGGCTTAGCCAGCAGGTTTTTGTGGCACAGGAGGACCGGAGTAAGCCGACTTGTGAGCCTGCCAACAGTATGGAGTGACCGTCCCTATTTGGTGCCTCCAACTCACAACAGCTTCAGCCAGTATGGTCAATGGTCAGGGATGATGGTAGGGTGACCAGATAAAATCCAGGTCAGGGCTCATGTAACTTTAACAGTTGTAGAGAAAAGGGAATTTCAGCCAGTGTCATTTGTATGCAATTAGTCCCTGGTGAAATTCCCTCTTCATCACAACAGTTAAAGGTGCAGGCACTATACTAGACTGACCATATACAAAAGAAGGCAGGGCCCCTGCAACTTTAACTGTGGTGATGAAGAGGGAATTTCACCAGGAACTAATTACATACAAATGACTCTGGCTGAAATTCCCTTTTCTCTACAACTTAAAGTTACATGAGCCCTGACCTGGATTTTATCTGGTCACCCTAACGATGGACATTGTAGGCCAATGACATCTGGAGGACACCAGACTGGCATAGAGACAGAACTGCACTCCTCTCTCTCTCACACACACAGTTTACTGCTTTCTGTCCAGTAGATTCAAGGCAGAACACATTAAGGAAGGTGGGTTTCTCATACGCTAGAGTAGCACTCCCATAGCACTTTGACTTGACTTGTGGCCTGTTTGCCAAAAAACGCCTGGCCACCTGTGTTCTAGATCCAAGCCATATCAGCCCTCAGTATTTAACTTATTTTTTGGAAAGCTGTAGTGGAACCTTCAGAGCTTTTGCTTTAAAAAGTTAACATTTGCACACAGCAGAAAATGGCTCTTTGAAGATTGCACGTGAAAGCTAGATTTCTGTATAATGCTTTAATGGGTGCTCAAAGGGTTTGTGATTCCAAAAGGAACTTCTTATAGTTAGGCTTGCACAGCAGCTTATTTCATTCAAAGACATCTGAATAAAAAGAAAAGCCCTGCTGCATCAGGTAGGCGGAATTGTACTTTCAGATGAGCATTTTCCTTTATCAGTCAAGAGCTTGTATCTAATTTCTGGTTTATAGAAAGCTTGGCACATGCCATGTGCAAGTATGATTTGTTCAGTAGGAATGAAGTCCTGTTCATCATGGCTATCTCTGTCATATAATATAACGAGGTCTTTTAGAATAAGTTGCCAACTTGTTATTATTCTTGTTCCTGTACCTGTACTTCTATGTCAGGAACGTTTCCCCCTTGATTTCTGGGAAACTTCCAAATAGAGGACTCCAAGTAGTATCAATAAAAAGGCATTGTTCAGCTCTTCCATTTTTCCTCACTTATTTTTTTTTTGGGTAGTAAGAAAAAAGACAGAAGAAATAGCTCTGAATGGACTATGGTTATCTGAGGGATCGTCTGTATCAGTATAAATCTGCTCAGTTATAAAAACCAGCAGGAAAGGCCATTTTGAAGACACACCCTCCTGCAGAGGCCCACTTGTTGAGCACATGGGAAAGGGTTTTCTCCTGTGTTGTCCCAAGCGCTGGAACACCCTCCTTCTGGAGTTACAACTAGTCCCTTCTTTCTGTGGGTTCAGGGAGGAGGAGAATATACATATTTTAAATTTGACTTTTAATGTTGTTATTATGGTTCTTGAGGTTGCTTTTAATGTTTTACTGTGTCTTTATTTCTTTATTATTTTTGTTTTCTGAATTGTTGTAAACCACCTTGACTGGTTCCAGAAAGGTGGTTCAGAATTGTTTTAAATAAAATAATAATAATAATAATAATAATAGCAGCAACAACAAATAGGATCTGACATTTGAACCCTGGTAAAATTCCGTGAATGAGGTAGGGTAATTGCATGATAAAAGCCTTGTCTGGAAGCACCCTGTGTGTCACCTGCTGTTAAAGTAGGGCCCACTACAGAGGTAACTTCATATATAGCTACTACAGCATATATTATATGATATTATATTATAGGAAGTTGTAGTATGTGTATATTTAAGGAATAGTAGGGAAAGAATACATTATTTGGGGAAACTAATTTATTACCTGAACTTCACTGAGAGTAACTGTTGCTATGGAAAAGAGGGTTGGTAAAATATTCCCCCCTCCTACATTCTTCTAGGGACAGTGCTACACAAGAAGCAAACAACACTATAAGAACAAAATCCAAGTCCACATTAAAGATAAAGTATCATTCATTGAGGCTCCAATCCAATACTCAGTTTCCTGGGAGTAAGCCTCATTGAACTCAGTGGGACTTATTTTTGTGTAGACATGTACAGGATTGCACTGTGAATCAATCAAAAGCATTAGGAGGAAGTAACAAGGTAGTCCTGCGTCTGCTTGTTGGTGCTTCTTGCAGTACCCAAAAGCTGCTATCATTTGCTTCTGTTGCTCTAGTTTTCAGAAAGATTGATCTATCAAAATGTAACATTCTTTCTGAATTTATTTTTTATATCATTCTTGCCCTAATAGTGACTGAAATTAGAAGTGTTGTTGGTCTTATTCACACACCCTGACTTAGGTTACTTCAGTCTTTGCAATACTCCCCAGTCATGCACCCTGTGTGGAAGAAACTTTCCAGAGCCACCAAAATAATGTATTTTGGCCATTTTGTGATTCTCCTGCAAATGGCTCTTAAGTGACATAATGCAATATCTTGTTTGCAAGGAGCAGAGAGGGAATAGTTATGCTTTTCACCTCTTTTAAAAGTTGCCTAGATCATGTATTTCTGTGCAGATGACGTCACAGCTCCAAAAGAATTAAGCAAAACGAAATGAAAGAACGCTCAAATAGCACAGGCATGGAAGGAGCGTGTTGGTTCACTCATCTAACTAAGGGTTAATGTTATGCATGTTTAGACAGGAATAAGCATGGCTGGCTGGGGATGCTGGAAGTTGTAGGACTTATTCCTGTCTAAGCATGCATAGGATTCTGCCCTAAGTCATAAAGAATATTGAGTTGGTACCAATAATAGCTATGCAACTATATTACATGCAATCATCGCAACAGCAATAAAAGCAGCTTCTAGGGAAACATGGAATTTTTTGCTAGGTGCAAAATACTGCACTTCAACCTCTCAGAAAATATACTGTCACTCCAATTAAAATGTTGCCTTAAGAGTAGCTAGCAGACAGTGAGCAATAAATAAAGGAAGAAGTACAATAGGGGAATCAAACGAAATAAGGTTAGAAATGCTGGCAGCTGTGTTGGCCCATTAGAAAAAAAAATCCAAACAGGGCAGTGATGGAACGCCTTTTATTCGGTCCAACTAAAAATCACAACATAGTGAGCTAGCTTTCAAAATATGTGTAAATCTATGCTACAGATAAACTTTATTTCAGGAAAGTTAACTCAATGCTTTGTGTGCATGCTAGCAATGGAGGTGGTCCTGTCCATGTTGGGATGTGACCCTGTCTTACCCCCCCCCCCCACACACACAATGTGCTTGCTCAGAATGAGTTCAGCCCCCCCCCCCCCCCCCCGATTCCCTATCTCTTGTCTGTATGTTTGATGGGTGTATGTGCGTGTTTGGATCGCTGCATTAAAATTTCCAGACGGTTAGCCTTGTTAGTTGTTGCAGCAAAAACAAGAAAAGGTCTTGTGGCACCTTAAAGACTAATACATTTATTGTGGCATAAGTTTCTGTGGATCAGAGATGCAACTGATGAAGTGGGCAGTGTTATTGTTTTTGGATTAAAAATCATCTAGCAACCTTCTCCAGCAGACATCTCTGGCATTGTCCCACCCTTTCCCAGATTATAGTTTCAGCAGAGTGACTGTGGAGAGAAAAGAGTAATCAAAGATGTATGCATTTGTCCTGTGCATTTTGTAGTGTTGTCTATTGGCACTTTGGCTGATTGTAACGTTCAGTTAAGGCTCTATAGGCTTAACTGAATGGCCAAAATGTACACCTTCTTTTCTTCTCACTGGTTCTTTGGGCCAGCAGGTTCAAATGCATGTCTACTGTAGTGAGACTATTTGGACTTGACTTTGGTACACTTGCCAAAAAGTTGCCCACCACTATTCTAGGCAGTAATAGTTTGTCAAGAATTAGGCAGTACATAACAATTGCCAGCAAATATTTTAAATGGGGTATACCTACGGAAAGATTGGAATTGATCCTATTGATGCCTTTGTGGGTGAAAAATGTGTTTTGTAAATTGTACATCTAGTTTATCCATATGCTATGTAGAGATCCCTAAAACGTTTTTAAAAATCAGAAGAGTGTATGTGTGTTTCTTGTTTTATGGGAGGGGGGGTCATCTGGGAAAAGACTTTATTGTGGCATTTTGATACCCCCCCCCCCCCCCCCAGCCTTCACATCTCTAATTGCATGCAGTTTTTGTTTGTGAGCTGGTTGGCTAGCTAGCTGGAGTGCCCCTGAGTATGCGCAGTGGAACATCTTTCCTTAAGCGTTGTAATCAGGGAGGCAGGACTTCCTGACCAGTAAGCCAACTTGAATCCAACTCACTACCTGCAGGAGCCTCTAGCTCTGAACCCTGACCTGACAGACAGAAAGAAGGGATTCAGGATGACAACTGCTGCTAGTGCAGCAAAGCAAGCAACCCTGTCCTCACACCTCTGTGTTGCTTTTGTGTTATTTCTTGTGTCATAGCATCAAAACATGGGCCAGCAAAGGCTGTTTTCCTTTGGTGCCAGTTGTGTGTTGAACAAGGGTATAAATCCAGTGTAGCTCCTCAAATGTAACCAGGATGCTGCAGATTTTTATTGAGATATCTGGTTTCACAATATGTCTGTAAGTTATTCAGGGAAATCTATAAATGCTGCCATTTTCAGTAGTGTGCAAAGCTGCCTTTAGCTTCCTCCAACTCAAGTAAGTTGGAGTTCTTACCAAAGGCTGCACTAGGAGTACAGTTAGGTCAAAGCTAAGTGCTTTGGAAAATCCCATCCGTTACATTTGGGGGCGGTGACTCTGAGGCATTTTTATAACTTGTAACATTAATTCTTAGTGACTGCAGACTATGCAGTCCTTCCACTTACAAGGTATAAGGGCAAGAATGGTTGATGTTTATCTTTTAAAAATACCTATTATCTGAATTTATTAGCCAAAGTATATACAGATTAGGAGCAGAACTATGAAAAATAATCCAACAACATGCTACAGAAGTCAAAGAGTTCCATCACACCAGCGGTTTAACGCACTCTCACCATGCCTGGTACCTGGTTTTGCAGCACGGGACTCACATGACGTCGTCCCTGTCCTGCACCCATTTCGTTTCTTTTCCTCTGTTTTGCATATTATTTTGGTGCGGGGAAAGTCTGGGTTATTTTCCCGAAGCGACTTCAATGCACCCTTAAGTCTCCGTCTAGTGCTGTTCCCTCCTTTTTCCTTCATTGGGGGCGTGTGCTTTGAATGGAGTCTTGTTAACGAAAGGGGACAGGGGAGGATGATGCGGTTCTCCTCCTCCAGTACTCCTTGGTGTTGAACGTTCGAATGAATGAACTTTTTACTGCTCCAACTCCAATCTCGCAGCTCCCTCATTTTTAAAGATAAAAAGATGAAACGGGATCCTGAGAACTCTTAAGTAGAGCTTTAGGCATGCCAAGTTTGAATCAGAAAGGTCCATGCCTTGATTTTTAGGAATTTTTAAAATGCAAATTAACCAAAATGCTTACATCTGCGTAATTTCTATAGATAAAGAGATGAAGTTTGGCATGGTGATAGGTCTCCAGGAGGGCATTTGGCATGCTAAATTGGAATCAGATCGGTTCATCTCTTGATTTTTTAAGGATTTTTAAATTCCCCCCTTTAAAACCTTTTCCTGATAGTTCACCAGTGCGATCTTCCACCTCTTTGCATTTGTGAAGGATTGATTTTCTTTTACTTTGATCATGCGAGGTTGTGCATCTCCAGTTCATAAAACAGAGATCTGCTGGTTCCCTTACTCTAGGGTAAATCCCATTGATTTCAACTGCATTTACATCTAAAATCTGATGTAGGCTGACCTTTGGGTAAACACCATTGAACAGAGAGAGACTTACTTCTGAGTAAACAGGTATAGAATTGACTTTAAATAGTGTAGTCACTCAGAAGCTTTTTTAAAGTCTAAAACAGCAAACTGGAAAGAAGTGCTCTGCAACCCTATGCTTACTTCTGAGGTCTTACTTCTGGCCTACCCAAATACATCCACACCAACATCCAGACAGCAGTCATACTTAAAACATGCTCAATTGTCAGGAAATTTCTGAATCTGTAAAAGACAGCATGACTTGGCAAAGCCCGTCATGTCCGTCTAGAAAAACCGCCACGAGCAAGAAAGAGATACATAATAATAATTCCTTTACTATACTGCCCAATACTCTGGGCAGTGCACAAGAATTACAAGTCACAAATACAAGGTAATAAAAACTACTATGCCTAACTTTGCATTCTACTTCAGTAAATGTCATCTGTCACTACTTCTGCAGAATTATTCATGGACAATAGATAGCAGTATTTTATTACACATTAATCTTTGTGTTGATAATTAACTCTAATGGATCATTTCTGTGTGGACTGATTAATGTAAGGTGTGGTGAGTTGCTCTGCAAAAGTTACTCATTCATCATCATCCTCTCTCTCTCTCTCTCTCTCTTTCTTATAATTCACATTTTATGCAACAGTTTTTATCATTTCAGTCCATAGAAAAAATGGCCAGTACATTTATAGGTATATAACAAATGAGTGAGATGATGCTGAAAAAGAGAGAGAATTTTAAGTAATGGTTTTTCCAATGTTAAGTAGTGTGTTCTCCAGCATTGTAAAAGAGCACTGGAGAATAGGCCTATTAACTTAGTTGTAACTGTGACATACACATTGGCACTGACATAAAGTTTAGTGAAGTAATAATAATAATAATAATAATAATTTATTTATTTATTTATTTATTACCCGCCTCTCCCTCTGGATCAAGGTGGGGAACAACATTAAATGCAAAAGTACATGTATATGACACATACAAATTCAAACACATTTCCACTTTGGACAAATGAACATTCTGAAACAAGTGACCATTGGTTTCTAGACTGTCCTGCATGCAGAGCACCCGTGTTCACATATTCCACATAAAAATGTCAGAATTACCATGTTGGATCAGACTGTTAGTCTAGTCTTGCATTCTGTCCTTGAGTGGGGAAGGCCCCTTCCAAGCAAGGTGAAAAGTTGGTAGCTAGTCTCTGCTATTTGTTTCCAGAATCTTCTAATCAGAGGTGTATTTCTTCTAGGTTTGCAGGTCCCATTCATAGTTATCATGGAGAACAAGAAGTGACAGTTCTCTTTCCCATTAATGTATTGAATGAATTTCCCAAAAGCCCTGGCCATCATAATATTCTACACAGTGAACTTCACATATTAATCATGTGTATCTGAAGCCTTCCTTTTGTCTATCCTGTATCATCCACTGCCAACCACTTTCACTACATAAACTGCAGTTACTGGATTTGAAGTTGTCATTGGGAACTGCAGTTCCTAATGTGAAGCATTCATAGGATGGCTTAATCTCAATAGAGTTATTTTAGTTAGCCACAAAACAGGAGGTTTTTCAAGAGCTGCAAGTGTTGACCTGTTAGCAAACGATGGGATGAAAAATGGAAAATCCGTAGTTAAAAGCTCTTCCTGGAACATGTCAACTTTGTCAGGCCTCCCCTTTACTTTATGATCTCATTGCATAAAATATTTTCATTAGGGGTGTGCATCGGATTGGGTCCGATCCACGATCCAGAGCCGATCCGACCGAAATCGGATAAAATTATCCGATTCCGATCCTGGCTTCGGATGAGATCGGACCTCCTCCTCCCCCTCGCGCTCATTACCTGCCGGGGCCGTCCACTGCCGTCCGCTGCCCCCTTCTACTGAGAAACAGGCTTCGTGGCCTGTCTCCCAGTAGCGCTTCGGGTGATGACATCATCACCCGGAGCTCTACTGAGAACTAGGCCGCGAAGCCTGTTTCTCAGTAGATCGCAGCAGCGGATGGAAGCGGGCACCCCGGCAGGTAAGGAGCACGAGGGGGAGGGCCCCACTTACCTGCTGGGGCGCCCGCTTCCGTCTGCTGCTGTGATCTACTGAGAAACAGGCTTCACGGCCTAGATCTCAGTAGAGCGCCGGGTGATGATAGAATCACTTGGCGCGCTACTGAGAGGCAGGCCACGAAGCCTGTTTCTCAGTAGATCGCAGCAGCGGATGGCCCTGGCAGGTAAGGAGCGCGAGGGAGGAGAGGGCTTACCTGCCGGGGCTGTCCGCTGCCATCCGCTGCTGCCCGCGGGCGGCAGCGGATGGCAGCAGACGGCCCCGGCAGGTGAGCGCGAGTGGGGGGAGTTAGGTCCCTACTCACCCTACTCACAGGGAGGGGCAGAGTTAGGCCCCTACTCACCCACCCACTGCCATGTTTTCGTCATTGGGAAAGCTTTAATTTCCCCAATGCAAGCCTATGGCGAAAACACCAAAAATGGCGGCCGACCCGAAAATCGGATGTCTGATTTTCGGATCAGGATTGGATCTGATCTGATCCGAGGGATCTCCAATTTTGTCCAAACCGATCCAGGACAACATCGGAGGTTCCGATCCAGGTCCCGATCCGATCCGGGGGGTCCGTGCGTATCCCTAATTTTCATGGTTTGAAAATGACAAGGGAAGGCTATAGCAAATTTGAGCAGTAAGACATACCCATACTATAAAATGCAATTGTATAGTTTTTTGAGTGGTCAGGATTGGCATGGAGCTCGAAATAGCCATGGTGCAAATTTGTAGCACAGTAGGCCTATTGGTATCAATGAAGGACTGTTATGTGGTTACTGAATCAAGAGAAGCTGTGCGGGCAGGGGAATGCAAAGGTTAGAATGAGTGAAACACAATCTCACAAAAATGAACTGACTTGTTTTGGAAAACTGTAACCAATAAACTCTGCGCAATTGTAGTAAAGTCATTGTAAGGTGTTCATTTTTTTTAAAGCTGTTGACTTGATTATTAGTACTATGTGAAGGAATCATTTGTTTTTATAGTCTGAAGTCCTTTATGCGCAAAACTGAGCAGAGCAATTTCCCCTCCCAGCTGCAACCCCCCCCCCCCGTACAACCTCAAAATCTGCTTTGGTGGGTGCATGGGGGTGGGTGCATGGGAGGTATGGGGTATGGTGGTTTGCAAGGAGGAGAAGAACAGAAGAAATTCCCATCATCTGAATGGAAATCACCCCCACCTCATGCCATGGTAGATTCCATCCATAAAATTTAGAGTACTTTCATGGCCTACTGGAATTCAAGGACATTATCCAACAGAGCCCTTGAGTGGGAAGTCTAAGCCCACTGGCCGTGGTGCACTCAAGGCCCCTACCACTGGCGGCTGCAATGTAGCGCTTCCGTGGGGAAGCACCACAATGACCAGAAATGCTCATTTCTGGAAGTGGCACGACCTGATACTTCTAGAGCGGAGCGTTTTTGCTCGCTGTGCTGCTTCCCCCTGGAAGCATTAAAGTACAACCGGCAATGGTAGGGGCTCTGCGTGTGCCACCACGGACGGTCACCTGAATGCACACTGGATCCTGAGCACGATTCTGTTGGATATTGTCCCTAGATTATTACAGCTTGCCTAATGTGGGCAGTATTTAACCTTTATCCAGTGATTACTCAAGGAATCGAAGGCCCTTTCCACACCAGGCTTCTTGCCTGGGTTGGCCCCTGGCTGTTCCCTGTGTGCCGATGGTGTTTACTAAGTACTTCCAGGATCGCCCTCCCTCCCTCCCTGTGCGCCGATGGTGCATATTAGGTACTTCCGGGATCGCCCTCCCTCCCTCCCTCTACACCCCTATGGTGTAGAAAGGGCCTAAGAGTAATTATCTTTTTTGTTTATTTTATATTCCTTTTAGCATTTGGCATTGGTTTCTGAATAAAATAGAATTAAGTGAATAGCATGTCCAGGGTTGTGGCCAAGAGACCATCAGTGGGTTGCATTTTCAGGTGGTTTCTGACATGATGACAGAGGCAAGAGAAAAATTCTGAAGTGATGAGCCATTTTGCAATTTTAATTTACGAAACTGAAACAGAAAAGAAGATTGCCTTTTCAAACGGTTGAACCCAGTGAAGAGAACCAGGTTCTAGAGTGGAAAGCATTTGATTTAAGTCCTTGGTTCATCTAGCCTAATAATTTCTACTTTGGCATGCTTGTACAGTGTCACAAATTGCCAGTACAAGTATCAGGTGGTATTTATATAGTAGGCTGTACTTGATCTGTGGATTTATCTAAGCTTAACTGATTACAGAAATATTCAAATTTGAAACCTGTACCAATTTTCAGCATCCACTGTTGGTAGCCAGATGTTTTGCTTGATAGAACCCACCCATTGAAAGGAGTGGTTTGAATATTGATTTTTAAAAATCTGGTTTGTATGTCATGTTTGGACATTTATTGTTGGTCCTGCCTCAGAAAGAAATGAGGCAGTTGTTGTTGGCATAACAGTCTAAAGGAGAGGATTATAGAGAGATCTGTTTTATTAATATTCCAGTGACTTCAATAGAGTGATAATGTTGTGAAATAAGATATATCCAAAGGGCTATGTGCTATTGTAGTTAAAATCAGTCCTTCAGAATGAGATATGTCTCATAAAACAAGGAGCAGCTAATAATTCTAACCCTAGCAATCCTGGTGAGATGTTGTGCGGCGTCCACTCAAAAGTGCTGCTTTAATATCAGAAGTAAAATTGTTGTTCAATACCATACAGCCCTACAGTTAGGTAGAGTGAGGCAACTGCCTCAGGCAGCAAAATGTCTTGGGCCAGTCCTGGTCACCGCACCTTCTCTTCATATGCTTCAGCTCAATTTCACTCAGTAACTAACACATATTGGGGTGGGGAGAGAACCTAACAGGTGACCTTGTAACCCTGGTTGTCCATTTATCCCAGAAACAGGAACATGCAAAGCTCAATTGCTGCCATTTTCAGAGAAGCCATGCTAGTTTAGATAGTTATGGCCTATCTCTCCTAGTCTTGCTTAAATGCAGAGAAAATATTCCTGGTATCCAAATTAACCATGCATAATTTTGAGGCTATTTGGTGTTGTTTATAGTCTGTATTTGGTAATTTAATTCTAAACTACTAACTTTGTCTTTCTGTAATTTAAGCACCAATGAAGGTGCTTACTTCAGCTTTCATGCTTACATTGAAATAGTATTTGTTTTGTCCTTTTTAAGCGGTGTGCGATTCCTGGAGTAATTACTGCCTACTTTGAGGGCTGCAGGTGCACCTGTAGTAGGCTGACCAGATAAAATCCAGGTCAGGGCTCATGTAACTTTAACATTTGTAGAGAAAAGGGAATTTCAGCCAGTGTCATTTGTATGTAATTAGTTCCTGGTGAAATTCCCTCTTCATCACAACAGTTAAAGGTGCAGGCACTATACTAGAGTGACCATATGCAAAAGAAGGCAGGGCCCCTGCAACTTTAACAGTTGTGATGAAGAGGGAATTTCACCGGGAACTAATTGCATACAAATGACACTGGCTGAAATTCCCTTTTCTCTACAACTGTTAAAGTTACATGAGCCCTGACCTGGATTTTATCTGGTCACCCTAACCTGTAGTATGCTGCTAGTAGTTTAAAACTTGGCTGCCATGAAAAAAAAATCCTATTTTAGTTTGCATTCCTGATACATTGGCAACCGAGAAGTTCTAGCAATTTTTTTTTATCATTTGAACACAACCCTTTTATTACTTAGGAAGGAGGAAGTACCATTTGATCAACAACATTCCATGATTTTATGTTGATCTGTTCATATTTCATTTGTTTTGGTAAAGGCCAGTGTTGTAGTATTGAAGTTTCCCTTTGAGGAAAGGTGTCACGTATCCTTTCCATTTACTTAAATAAAATGCTGTCCATTCATTCATTTGAAGATGCAAAAAAGGGGAGAATTTTAAGAAGGACTGATACAATCCAGGCCAGTTCATTTGTTGTGTATGGTGGTGTTATTCCCCCCCCCCCTTTTAATCATGTCCTCATATTGTTACTCTTTAGCATATGCAACTGTGTTCCAGATCACTGACTTTAAAACACACACGTCATATGGGTTTATGCCACAGGTAATTTTTGATGGGCTGCAGATCCCTGCAGTGCGTACTTGCATGGGGAAACACACATGCTTTTCTGATATGAAGTATGAAATGGCCCCACTACAGTTTGACAGCTTTTGCCAATTTACTAAACTCTCAAGTGCCAGGCTTGTCTTTGCCCCTGTTCACTTTCTTCAAATGACTGGATTTTGGTATGACACTTATTGATTGTGTGGTCTTATAAGCTTGCTTACACAAGGTAAATGTAGGGGCTTGGAATGTGTGCTCTTTTTTCTTTTCTTTTTTAAAATTCTTATAGTTACTAAAATGCCATGACTAATCCTTGATTTGAATAAATAGTTATAACATAAAAGCTCTGTGTTAGCCCCGTACACCCGTTTACCCTCTTGTTCTCTGCCCCCTCTTATTCTCACTAGGCTTGGTGCTTCCTTTCTGTATGCTTTGCCTATTAATGTCCAGGAGGGTGAATCAATCAGTTCAGCATACCCAGACTTTAGTTCTCCAAAGAGCTGTTGTAAGGGTGGCTTCACACAGCCCCCCTTTACATGTAGGCTCCATAGAAGCTTGGGCATGAAAACAATACATATACGTATCTATACATATAAATTAGCATATGCAATTTTATGCAAATCACTGCCTGTGTTTGTCCTCTTTTTTTGTTGATGCTTTCCCCCTCTTTTGGCAATGCAAAAGTGACCACACTAGGGGATAACCAGAGATAGGGCCTTGTTAACAGTGGCACAAAGGCTCTGGAACTCCCTTCTGGAGGACAGCTATTCCACTTTCTTCCTGCTGGCTTATTTATGTTGGATAAAGACTACTTCTTCAAAGAGCATTTGGACGTCTTTGAGTTTGAACTGATCCTCTTCTTTCATCGTGCTTCTGCTGTTGCTGTGTGTGTGTGTGTGTTGGTATTTGTTTATTGCTGCTGGGTTTAATTTAATTTATTGTTTGATTGCTATAGTTTCTTTCAATTGCTTCTAGATCCCTTTGGTTCAAAAAGGCAGGATATAAATATTAATCACAAAAGTAGAGGCAGTCTGTAAGCCATCTAGTTCAAACCTCTGCTCATTTCAGGAAACCAAGGCTAGAGTTTTCCCCACAGATGGCTGCCCAGCTTCTCCTTGCAGACCTAAATGCTCGGGAAGTCCCAGGGTGGGTGTGCGGTGGCGTCGATTATATGACTCTGCTGCAACTGCACACCCACCCTGGGGCTTTCCACTGAAAATGTGGAGAAAAAAAGTCGGGGACCTTTTTCTCTGGAGCAAGGCGAGGATATGCAAGATGATGTCAAGACAGCCCTTGCCTCACTCTGGAGTTGCAATGGAGGCGAGGGCTGGTGCCTGGAGGAAGGTGGCCTGTAATTGGCCACCTTCCACCAGGAAGAGGGCGGGGTGGGTCCGGTCCCTGGATGGCCTCCCAGAAACCCTGTGCTCTCTCCTCGGCGTTGGGATTACCCGACATCACCCTGGGGGAGGGAAGTTGCGGGGTTTCCGAGGGACCAACCCAGTGCCATGAAAATACCCCATGAGTCAATGGTTTTATTGACAAACTGAATCAAATTGTTTCTGTACCCGACACCTAAAAGACGTTGGTACCAGGTGTACCTTCTTAGGGAGGACATTTGATAACACTATTGGAAAAGCCTTATTGTAACTACCTTCATCTTTGATGGTGGCAGTATTTGGACAAGGGCATCAGCTGATGACTATAGGTTGATATGGAAGTAGATGCTACTTCATATCATTTTATATGTTCAGTATAGTTCTGTAGCACATGTCGGGTTGTAGGGCCTTACCCAACATTTACTTAACTCCGATATCGATGATTTCTCTCTGTGTGAACTCATACCTACAAAGTACTGGGGAATATCTAAAATCAGTCCTGTGTTGGCATTGCCACTATTGCTTTTACTAAGAGCTGTTCTCATAGCCTCTTCCCATATTGGCCATGCTAGCTGGGAATTATGGGAGTTGCAGTCCAAGCTTCCATTCTAGTAAATTTGAAGGGATAACTGAAAATTGGCATCTGTGTGATGTATATTATAATACTAAAGTGATTGATCATCCTATGAAGCCACTGGTTTTTAACTTATAAAAGTATCCTGCAATATTTATTTATATTTAATGTATGAAATATAAATACATTTTAAGGAATTAACACCCATGTTCTAGGTTGGGCTTCGAATCTGGGACCATATAGATGACAACAGTAAGCCAATGCCCCCTAGGTAGAATGAAGAAAAATAGTGCAGTTTATTTCATTGTGGCAGAATTTGGGTAAAGTTAAATTCATGTGTTACTAAATGAGCATAATTACAGCCATCATGCAATATCTCTGACACTGCTGGTGGCCACAGATGGCAGGGGCTCCAAAAGTCACTATCTTATGGTCTGAATTAATGTGATGCTGCTTTCTTCTGGCTGCTAGGTGGGAAACTCAGCACAGGAATGCTAACTACAAATGCTCATTGCAGTGGCAAAAATAACTTGTGTGTTGAACCAATTAAATCCAGGCTTCACACACAGGCGTTGGTAATATATCTGCTGCATTAACAGGATTACATACACCTCCCTGACACAGATCCTAATGCTAGTCTGTATGTTTTTTTCCCTAATTTCAGGAAAGAGGGGAAGTGGGGAGGTTGGAGGCTGGGCTGTACTTAAGGGGATAGTGCATACAGTTCATTCACTGTCTGAATACAAGTCAGCTAGCTAGCTACTATCCATTACAGCATCACACACAGATACACAGACACACACAGACACCACACACACACTTTAACCACATGACATGGGTACTACCCACATGGTCCAAATGACCCACATGATTGCCATTAAAATGTTACCAGGGGCTCATAGGATCCAGCCATAATGCTCTGGTAATGTTTGAACTGGTTGGAAACTTCCAGTTAGTAGTTACATCATAAATGCCCTTGCTGGGATATGTTCTTTGAGTACACAGCTACTTGAGACCAAAGGGATGTTTTATTGAGATTGAAGGGGTAATTTTTCATAAAATATACTAAACAGGATAGGTGTCTGAATGCCTCTGAACTTTAGCTCCTTTATCTTCTCTTGAATTTTGCAGCCTGATTATGTATTGTTAAACCATCATAATGTCAACCAGATTTTTTCATGTTTTATTTAAATCCTTGAGAACATGTTGTAATAACTAAAAATAATTTAAAGCCGCATTAGAGGACAGCTTGTTTACAGCAGGATTTTAAACAAATTTCCACTGCCCTAGCAAGGCTGCTTGGCTGTGTGTTTCTGGCAAAACGTGCTGCCACGGAGGTGGTACAATTCAGCCGAAGCTGTTGAGACATACTGCTGTCATCCTCCAGTATTTCATCGCAATGTAACTCAGCATTCTGAATCTAAAAATACATTTATTGGGAAGGAAGTCCTATTGATCTCTGTGGAATTTCCTCCCAAGTCAGTGTTCTTAAGATTTCTGCCCCTGTGGGTATCTTCATGGCACCGGGTTGGCACCGCCTCCGTCCCTCCAATGGGGTGGCGTTGGGTAATCCTGATAACGAGAAGGGAGCATGAGGTTTCTGGGTGGCCATCTGGGGACCGGAGCCACCCCCTGCCTTCTTCCTGGTGGAAGGTGACCAATTGCAGGTGGCCTTCCACCAGGCCCCACCAGGCCACTCCTCCGCTGTGAATCCAGAGCAAGGCGAGGGGTTGTCTTGACGCCATCTTGTGTATCCTTGCCTCAATCTGGAGAAAAAAGTCGGAGTAAGTTTTTTTTTCACCGCTGTGTACTCAAAGCTGTGTACTCAAAGAACATATCCCAGCAAGGGCATTTATGATGTAACTTTGGCGGAAAGCCCCATGCTGGGTATGCGATTGCAGCGTCATCTTATAATTGATGCCGCACCACCGCACACCCAACCTGGGGCTTTCTAAGCATTTAGACAGCCCTCCTGTCAGTACAATCTTATAATTGTAATAATTACATTTATAACCTGCCTTTTATCCAAGGAGCTCAAGATACTATGTATGGTGCCCTACTCTCCATTTTATCTTCACAACAACCTTATGACGTAGGTTAGACTGAGAGATAGTGATTGGCCAAGGTCACCCAGTGAGCTTCAAAACGGAGTGGAGAATTGAACCCAGGCCTTCAACACTCTAAAATGGCTACAAGTCTGTAATAATAATTAATAATAATAATAATAATAATAATAATAATAATATTTCTTACCTGCCTCTCCATTTGGATCGAGGCAAGGAACAACAGTAAATATAAAATATGATAAAATACTCAAAACTGATTAAAAACATGGTGCACATTATTAAAATAGCAATAAAACATCCTAAAAACATCCTTAAAACATTCTAAAATTCCACTGGATATGCCTGCCAGAAGAGACTAGTCTTTATAGCTTTCTTAAATTCTAAAAGAGTGTTAAGTTGATGAGTCTCCTCCGACAGGTCATTCCACAGTCTGGGAGCAGAAGAAGAAAAGGTCCTCTGGGTAATGGTTGTCAGCCTAGTCTTGGCCGACTGCAGTAAGTTCTTCCTAGAGGACCTGAGCGTGCAGGGCAGATTGTATGGGAGAAGGCGATCCCGCAGGTAACCTGGACCAAAACCATGTAGGGCTTTAAAGGTGATGATCAACACTTTGTACTTTGCCTGGAAACTAATTGGCAGCCAGTGGAGTGATTTTAAAGCTGAAGTAATATGGTCACCCCTAGGTGTACTGGTGACCAACCTGGCTGCCATATTTTGAATGAGTTGAAGTTTCTGGACTACGCACAGAGATAGCTTTATGTACAGAAGTCGAGCCTCGAAGTTACCAGCATGTGCACTACCGTCTTTAGGTGAATCAAGAATAGGGATGTAAAATTTCAGGAAATTTTGAAGCCAGGGAAAAAGCCATACGTAGCTTTTTTTTCTTTAGTGTTCTTTACAGATGTAATCACTTAGTTAGGACAGCCTTCTCGAACCTGGTGCTCTCCAAACATTTTGGACTTCAGCTCCCATCAGACTCGGGCAAGAAATCTGGGCATTGTAGTCCAAAATATCTGGAAAGCACTAGGTTGGGGAGGGCTGCTTCTGGAACGTAAAGCAGACTGTATGATCCTAAATTTACATTATGTATTGGTTGGCTCATAAAATTATCATTATACTTGAAAACTTGTAAAAGTAAACCCAGTAAATGTACAATTATTGTCTGAATAAACTATAATTTTATTTTTAAGATACCCAATGTGATAATTTTATGAGGAAAGCAAGTTATACATAACATATTTTAGGTTCCTATTTAATGTCTGACCAGAGGGAACATCAAGTAGTCCCTGAAACATCTGAATTATTCTAAAAGCCAGAAGCAGGAAGAACTAGAGGCAAAGGAAGATTGGTGTAGAGTATTTGTTCTTATTAGTAAGAAGGTCTGTGGAAATTTTTAAACCCGTTTCTGTTTGTAGAGTGAAGCTTAGGGAAATCTGATCTGAAGGAAAAGCTATTGATATTTGATTTTGTTGGAAAGACTTATTCTAGTGGCAGAACTTAAAATTTTTTATAGCTGAGGAAGCGTGTCCTAGTGGTGAGGTCTGTTTGTGAACTTTATTAAAAATGTGAAAGTGAGTTCTATAGATCCCCAAGCCAAGTCTCAAAATTAATTAAAAAAGAGAAACAAAGGTTGGATAATATATATTCTGTTCCATCACATCTGGTGACAGTGGAAGGATAACCTACAGTGGTTCCCTACTCCCATGTGTGTATTTCAGATGAGTACATTAACTGACTGCTACAGCATCTAACCAGCCCAGAAATACAGGACAAAACAAAACTCAGACTCTCAGAAGTGCATGTTTTCTTTCGTATTATGGTGACTCTACTCCTGCATTAAAGGCCGATCTACACAGTCCTTTGGAACGTTTTAAAAAGTATTTTAAAACGTTCCAAATAGGTGTGTTCTAAACGTCTTAGGCCACATTACTGAGTACTCACGTTACAGGAGAACAGTCTTCAGTCTTTAAAGCAGTGTGTGCGGTCACACGCTGTTCTGCCCTGTCTCTTTCTCTTTCGTTTTAGGGCAAGGCATTGTGGGGGTTGTAGTTCAGTCACCACTTCCTCCTTTGTTCCTCTGTCATACCCTAGCGAGTATAGGGCTAGGCATTGTGGGTGTTGTAGTTCACTCACCCACTTCCTCTTTCTTCCCCACCAATCAACTGCTAAGCATTTGGGCGCTGGTCAATGAAGCACTGCCCCCATGAAGCGCAAACGGTAAGGAAGGACACATTATTTTACTTAAAACGATTTATTAAAAGTGAAATCGTTGTATATAACTGAAGTGAGTTTTAAAAAACCTCAGATATGCAACATTATAGGGAGTGCATCATGTGGCCCAAAGAGTTTTCATAACCCTTATAAAACGTCAAAAACCTCGTATGTAGATCAGCCCTAAGAAACTGAGCATGACTTGGAGCATCCTTAATTGTCTATAGTAAAAGATACATTCGATCAATAATTTTAATAAGAAATGGAAGAAATAACTATGCTGGGAATTTTATAGAAAAAAATCCCCACGGCTTCATTATTTCCAGGCACTTTACATACTTTGTTTTTCTGTAAAAATGTTCTTACATTATTTTTAGAAATCATTTTGGGGGCTAAAAACAGGGTGCTTAATTAACTTCTTTGGCAACAGTAATTGTAAGTAACGTTATTTGTACCACAAAACTAATCTTCAAACATTTAGAATAGAGATTAGCATTCTGATAGTCCAGCAATTTTTCTTCTTCATTGGCATAAAATTCAGATGGCATCTTTCTTTTGTTGTTGCTCCAGTTAACCATTAAGAAGTACTGCACATGCAGGCTTGTTTTTTTTTTTTACTCTTACCTATGAATATGCACTTAAACAAAAACCAAAATATGTTGTGTGATTCCCTAGATACTGCAAAATGCTTTATCTTTGATCTCTCTCTCTGTGTCATATTTGAGCCCCAGTAGAGCGATAGGTAGTATATATAATGTAGTCACACAAAAACTATCGCGCTCATGCCAAAATGTTTACAATGGACAAAAAGACATTAAGATTATATCTGATCTTTTTGTTAACAAAAGTATAAGCACAGGCTTGTGCTCCTCCTAATTAGGGGTGCAACCCTATACACACTTACTTGAGAGTAAGTTCCAGTGGACTCGATGGAGCTTACTTTGGAATACGTTTGATGGAACTCACTTTTTGTACAATATGCACTGTATGTCACTTTTCCTTTATCAGAACTAAACCTGTGTTACAGAGGTTTTTTAGTTTTGGTAATTGCCATCCATCCCACTCAGTCTGTTTTTATCAGCAATATAATTTGGCTTGGATGGATTTTGCAAAATTTTTGTGGTCTTTTTTTTTATTATTCAAAATCCACAGGGCCATCGGAAACTCGCAGTACTTAATTCACTGGGAGAAATAACAACGTCGCCATGAACAGACTGTCCTAAGATAGTATATTTCAATGCTGTTCCAACACCAGCTATATTGTCTCAGTTACTGTAAATTAATCTTTAAAAATGCAGACCAAATTGAGATTTGTCCTATAAACTGGGAGCAGTAAGTAAAAGGAAAGTTCTGTATTTATACGAGACCTTCATTATATACCTAGGACTAGGATGTTCAATTAACACACCATACCATATATGGAAATATACCCATTATGTTTTGTAGGTCCGATGCAGAAAAAATACTTCAGATTATCATCTATGACCTCCTTATAGATGAGGAGGCCGACCTGGCAAGCTTCACAGAAACCTGGCTGGGAGATGATAGTGGGCCGACATGGGCTCAGGCTCTCCCAGCTGGGTACTGTGTTAGTGAGCAGGTGAGGGAAAGTGGGCGGGGAGGCGGAGTAGCTGTGGTCTACAAAGACAATCTTAACCTGACCAGACTTCCTGTCCGGCAATTGAAGCACATCGAGTGTGTGTACCTGAGTCTGAAGGCCAGGGATAGACTAGGGATTCTGTTAGTGTACCGGCCACCCCGCTGTCTATCAGACTCCCTGGCCGAGCTCACGGAACTGGTCTCGGAGTTGGTGTTGGATTCGCCCAGGCTTTTGGTCCTGGGCGATTTCAACATCCCATTCGAGGCTGGTTTGTCAGGTGGAGCTCGGGAGTTCATGGCATCCATGACAACCATGGGCCTATCCCAATTGGTCTCTGGACCTACACATTCAGCAGGTCACACCCTCGATGCTGTCTTCAGCTCTGAACAGACAGATCTGTGGGCGGAGGTAACAAATACCTCTGCATTGTTATGGACAGACCATTTTCTGGTCAGGGTTAGTATCACAGCTACCACCCGCCCCTGCAGGGGTGGCGGACCTATTAAGATGGTCTGCCCTCGAAGGCTGATGGATCCTTTTGGATTCCAGAAGGCCTTGGAGGGATCTATGGCTGGTATCATCGACGATCCTGTAGAAGCCCTGGTTAATAGATGGAATCAAGACCTAACTAGGGCTATCGACACGATCGCCCCCAAATGTCCTCTCCGACCCGCTTCTAATCGGGCGCCCTGGTATACAGAAGATCTCAGGGAGTTGAAGCGGAAAGGACGACGACTGGAGCGCCGATGGCGAAAAACTCGACTTATATCCGATAAGACACGACATAGAGAACATCTTCGTTCCTATGGGGTAATACGTGCAGCGAAGAAAGCTTACTTCTCTGCACGCATTGCGTCTGCGAATTCGCGTCCAGCAGAACTGTTCAGGGTGGTGAGGGGTCTAACTCGGGCACCCTCCCCCCTGAACCCGATGTTGGAGCCTTCGGTAGTTCGCTGTGATGCCTTTAATAATCATTTCACAGATAAAATCTCTCGGATAAGAGCCGACTTAGATGCTGTCGTTATAGCAGAGGCTGACAATGGAGTGTCCAGCAACTCCGCGAGTAGAATTACACTGGATCAGTTTCAGTTGGTGAGTGGACGTGGACAAGCTGCTTGGTCGAGTAAGGAGGACGACTTGCCCTCTCGATCCCTGTCCTTCTTGGCTGGTCGCCCAGGGAGGAGATGCAGTTAGATCACAATTACAATGTATTATTAATGCATCTCTCAGGGAGGGGAGTTTTCCATCATGTTTAAAAGAAGCGGTAGTACGGCCGCTTCTAAAAAAGCCCTCCCTGGATCCCCTGGACTTTAATAACTATAGGCCAGTATCAAATCTTCCATTTTTGGGCAAGGTGATCAAGAGGGCGGTTGCCTTCCAACTGCAAGCAGTTTTGGATGATACAGATTTTCTAGACCCATTTCAAACTGGCTTCAGAGCAGGATATGGAGTTGAGTCTGCTATGGTCGCCTTAGTGGATGATCTACGCTTAAGTATTGACAGGGGGAGTGTGTCCCTGTTGGTACTCCTGGACCTCTCAGCGGCTTTCGATACCATCGACCAGGGTATCCTTCTGGAACGCCTGAGGGAATTGGGAATCGGGGGCACTGTGCTTCAGTGGTTCCGGTCCTACCTCTCGGGCAGGTTCCAGATGGTGATGCTTGGGGATAGTTGCTCTTCAAAGAAGGAGCAGCTATGTGGTGTACCACAAGGTGCCATCCTATCCCCAATGCTGTTTAATATATACATGAAACCGCTGGGAGAGATCATCCGGAGGCATGGGGCGGGGTGCTATCAGTATGCTGATGACACCCAAATATATTTCTCTATGCCTTCGACAACAGCATCAGCTAAGGATAGTGTGTCTCCTCTGAATGAATGCTTGAAGGCGGTAATGGGCTGGATGAGGAAAAACAAACTGAAGCTGAATCCAGACAAGACGGAGGTGCTTACTGTCAAGGGCCACAACCTGGGGTTGAAGGTGTGTCAACCAGTTCTGGATGGGGTTACACTCCCCCTGAAAGACTGTGTTCGCAGCTTGGGGGTGCTCCTGGATGACAGATCAGATAGATGCGACTGCCAGGAGTGCCTACTATCAGCTTCGGCTGATACGCCAGCTGCGCCCCTTCCTAGAGTTGGAAGACCTAAAATCAGTAGTGCACGCACTGGTAACTTCGAGGCTCGACTTCTGCAATGTGCTGTACATAGGGCTACCTCTGTGCCTAGTCCGGAAACTTCAACTAGTTCAAAATATGGCAGCCAGGTTGGTCACCGGTACATCTAGGGCTGACCACATTACACCAGTTTTAAAATCTCTTCACTGGCTGCCAATCAGTTTCCAGGCGAAGTACAAAGTGTTGGTTATTACCTTTAAAGCCCTACATGGTTTGGGTCCAGGTTACCTACGGGATCGCCTTCTCCCATACAATCCGCCCCGCACGCTCAGGTCCTCTGGGAAGAATTTATTACAGTCAACAAGAACTAGACTGACAACTGTTACCCAGAGGACCTTCTCTTCTGCCGCTCCCAGATTGTGGAATGACCTGCCAGGAGAGATTCGCCAACTTACCAGTCTTCAGGAATTTAAAAGATCTATAAAGACTGATCTCTTCCGGCAGGCCTACCTAGATGAATTTTAAAGTGTTTTATTGGTGTTTTATTGGTATTTTAATGATGTACTGGTTTTATCTGCTTTTAATCAGTTTTTGTATATTGTGTTTGGTGTTGTTCCCCGCCTCGATCCGTTGGGAGAGGCGGGTGATAAATAAATATATTATTATTATTATTATTATTATTATTATTAATTATTTAATTTTGAGGCTACAGGTATCATAGACTGCCCAGAAGGTCAGCAGTCTAACTGTTGACCCAGGCAGCTATTTTCCTATATAAAACACACTGGTTGTGTGCATTTCACTTTAAAAACATATTTGTGTCAAATTTTGCTGCCAAATCTTGTAATGAGAACCTAGAATGTGGGAGTAATGTGCGAAGACAAAATGTAGAGTTATTCCAGACAGAAAAAAGACATGATGCTAACAACTATTTACATATATTAACCTGACTTTGTGTCTCCTTTTACAATTCTACCCATGGAAAGTTCATTTGAGTTTAACCTGATGATCCAAGTGACTTGAGAAGACCTGGCTTGCAATGTAAAATTGACAAAAGCTAGAATGTAAATTGAGATGAGGTTTCTCTTGCAGAACTGGCAATTACCTGGGGAACTAGTTTTGGGACACAATGCAGCACAGCTAGCTGTATTTATTAAACCCATTGACTTCAGTGGGTTAAGTATGCACCTTACTCTGTGCTGTATTGTTGTGACAATGGGGTGGTATATTGCTTTGGGCTTGTCTTAAAAGATTCAATCATTCTTTTTGTAATTTGGTGTAAGTTTGGTTAATGCAAATTAAAACAAAAATGAACAAACCAGTCTCAACCTTCCAAACTGAAAAGCATTCTTAATTTTTTTCTTATAACCTGGTGCTATGCATGCTGATTTCCGATTGAATTAAATGGGACATGTCCCTAAGTTGTGTGCTTAAGATTGCAGCTTCTTAAGATTTAAGTTTGCTTCATACACAGATGCCCCACTTTTGTATAGGAAAAAGACATGTACATTACTAGCGACTAATTTTTCTGAAGAGGTATCTTGAGATGGAAGTGAGAAGACCAAGTACCTCAACTTCATCCACCTCCCAAAGTGTCCTGTCAGCGTGTTCTGTTGCCAATATTGCCATTTATTCACCACAACTTTTATTTTAAGTTTGGCAGCTGAGGCCAAATGTATGGGTCTGTAGTTGTCCAGGGTACATTACTACACAATGACAATTGACCATTTCACTGTACGGCTGCCCCCCACTCCATCCCGCTGTTTGTCCTGATTAAATTGGTGCTTGTTCTTCAAGCACTTTCACACAATCTTTGTACACCACTTTCGTGCTATTACTTGCTCGATTTCAGTCTCCTATTGGCAGCACTTTATACTGATTCTTGTGTTATCCTGTTTAAAAAGGAACAGATTTATTGTGGTGTGATATTTCATGGGCTAGAACTCGTTTGGGTGGATGATGATTCATGAGCTAGTTTGTTAAAACAAAATTTGACAAAGTGGGCTCTAGGTCACAAATCTTACACCACAATACATTTGTTAGTATTGTATTTGCTACCACAGAGGCCCTTTCTACACTATAGGGGTATAGGGAAGGGAGGAAGGGAGGGAGGACGATACCAGAAGTACCTAATACACACCATCAGCGCACAGGGAGCACCCGGGGGCCAACCCAGGCAAGAAGCCAGGTGTGGAAAGGGCCAAACTAACATAGTTCCAATTTGTTCCTTATTAGGTGAGTATTGCATAGTATTGGAGCACAATGGCGCAGTCTTTTGCCTTGCATCTTGATTTACTATGTTACATCCCATGGTCATTATGATACTGCTAGCTACTACATTGGTGTGGTGTTAGGCCAGGAGTGGGAAACTCGTGGCCCACCGGATATTTTGACCTACTCCCATCAGCCCTAGCCAGTGTAATGGTTCTTTATAGGACGATCTGACATAGTTATTGGACAAATTCCATCAGAAACTGGTAAACATTAACAGTATTTATAAACGTTAAGAGAATTACAATTGTTATGAACAAAACTGAAAGTACTTTAATATCCCTGTAATCTCTAGTAACCCTTTAACATTTGTAGCAGTTTACTTCGTTCTGGCTTTCCTGGTCATTGGAGATCTATAGCTTGTTCTTGAAGACAGCTGGTGATCTGTGTCTTTCTCTGTCTTGTTCTTTAGCTGCAGGCCTCCCAATCTATCTGCTCCTTAGGGCCATTCTGTTCCACGTCATTCTCTCCCAATCCAGTTCTTTCCATGTCCCACTGACCAGCACAGCACCCTCTTCACAGGACCAGGCTTAACTCCTTCCCCTTTTCTAACCGCCTCTTAACTGTCCCCCATCCATCCTCTTCCTTCCCAACATCCCATAATTGTAGTACTATTGTAGTACTTGCCACACCAACATAGCCAATGGTGACAGTAGTAGGCCAAAACATTTGGAGGGCCATAAGCTGCACTCTCTTGTGTTACGCTGACCCACCAGTATCCCACTGGTGACTAATATCATTACATTGGAGGGATATTATTTTGTTCTGCAAGGGGTGGATGTTTCCTCTGCTGCTGTGTGAATAGCTATCTGATTTTGTGTGTGTGTTCAGTGCCCCAAGCTGTGTTTATGTAAGCCTTCTATTTGTCAGTTCTTACGTGTGGTTAGAAGCGTGGAGATAGGCCCCATCTGCTGTCCCATTTTGCTGAATCTCTTACATCAAGCAAGCACTCTTTTGGCACTCTTCTGGACTCAATTCCTTTCGTAATTGATTTTGGGGTTTGCCCAGCAGCCTGCAGCCATTGGAAGGGTTTCTGTGTGTGTGTGTGTGTGTGTGTGTGTGTGAAAGTGGCCCCTGGACTTCTCAAAATTGCCCAACCATGTCTTATAAAGTACATCAGGGATATACCTCGCTCTGGAGTGGAATATAATATTCTGGTGATGTGATGAATGCTACTATCAGGTTGGCAGGAATTAACTTGGCTAATAAGTACACAATGGTTATAAAACAGGAATCTCCGACATTTTGGGGGGCCATGGTTCCATTTTGCATTTTGAAAAAGTGCCCTTGACACCACCACAAATTAGCTGATAGGGGTGGAAGGCCAATTGCAAAACGGTTGGGTGCACCCCCCCCCTTATCCGTGTTTGTGTGCATGCATGAATATGTACATTGTGTGCGCACTGCTTTCTCTGGCTTCTCTCTCTCTGATACTTTTCTCTCTTGGTGGGAGGTGGACTTCGCCCCCCCCCCCATGTTTTGCAAGGAGAACTCCCCTCCCCTGCAAGTGAATGGAGGCATTGCTGCATTCACTTGCAGAGGGAGACAATAGCTTGGAGGGCGCCTCAGCCTGGCCTTGTGGGCACCATGGTGCTTGTGGGCTCTGTGTTGGAGACCAGAGTTATAGGAAGTTATAGGAGGCAGGGCTTCTCCTACTGTAACATACTAGGCTCAAAACGTATTTCAATGTAGAACGCCTTCTTTGGACACTCAGAGCATCATCACATGGGGGAAATTGTGTTTCCTTACCATCGCTTCTCCGCCCTTATGTTTGCCCTCATTACTTCCTTATTCTCAAGGGAGAGGAAAGAGGAAGTAAACAACGTGCCCATGGCCCATTCAGTGGACTGTTTTGATTGTGCTGCTTCTCCTGCACACAGCAGGAGATAGTGCCAGCTTGTGTCCCCCACAAAAGTCGGACTTACTGGGGTCATTTTTGTCACACGAAGAAGGGGCGGGAGGCACATGGGATGCAGATGACGTCGTGAGAGGGACCCACGAAAATCCATGAGTGACCAGCAACGAGCGTGCAATAAAACGCTTGTCTGATGATGCCCTCAGTAGCACCTTAGCTGCTGTAAAATTCTTATATGCTGAAATACATTGATTCTCGAAAGAAATATCATAGCTGTCTGTGGCAGAATGCTGCCTAAACATTTTGTGGGATCAAGCCACTAGCAATCAGAGTCACCCTTATCAGTATTAGAACAGATGACTCGGCTGTTTCCTAAAAAAGAAAGGAGCAAGAGCAGGTCTTAAGTTGAATCAGGACTTAGCCCTGCAGTTGCAGAATTCAACACAGGAAAGTATGAACTAACTATAAAGAAGAACATCTTAAGCATGTCCAGAGTGCCTTTCCCAGTCTCAGTGCACTGATGGCTCAGTGCTTCACACATTTCCCCTAAATTGTAAGTGGTACTCCCAGAATAATCTGTAGCCTGTGTCACAGATATTTGCCACTCCAGACGTCTTTTATTGTTTTTAATATGCAAATCCTTTCTCCTTAGCCCATAAGGATTGGGAAAAAATGGATTAGAAAACATGTGTTTGGTTGGATCTTTAGAACTGATAAATTTGTATCAGTGCTGTGGAAAAGTGGGTGAATGTTTGGATTCATTGTGTATATCAAGTTTCAAAAATTCAAATTTGCCTTATTTTTCCCCAGTTAATAGAAACACTTTCATATTTAGTCCCAAATCTAGTTACTGTTCTACATTTTTATTGCTTTTGACCTGGCAAATTGTTATTCACTCATTGCTGTATTTGTTCTTCATTCTTTAACAGAAATTCAATTTTGTGAAATGAAGCAGAGGGTTCTCATTTGTAATGAGTAAACTTATATCTTTGTTGAAATGTTTGTACAGTGTGTAATATGTGACTTATTCCATTGGAGGAAAAGGGGGAGCCAATTTTTTAAAGTGCTGAATTCCTTGTTGTTGGCTCTTTTTTTGTCTGCTCCCCCCCTCCCATCTTCCACCAGTAAAATGTTTCAAATCTGGCAGATTATGTGTTTTGAAGGGCAGTGTCATAGCCATGCTCCTTTGCTAGTTGAAAAAACATATGATTTGGACAGCACACCAAGCTGTCCCTGGTAAGTTTAATTATCATGACATTGGTACAGATCATCATGCCTGTGGTGAAGTCCTGAAATTGAAAGCAAATTGGCTGAAGGAAACTGTGCAATGCAGTGGTGCCAGTTCCAGTGTGAACACTAACATCACTTGATAAATATTGGTTTCCAATACTGCAGAGAAATGTTGACAAGAGCTTTTCTATGTGCTGTATGTGCCAAGAGTACTCATTATAAGATAGAACAGAAGATAAATACTCTTGGTTTCCAGCCAGCTTTTGTAGATAGGTAACTTAAAAACACTAAGAGATAGTTTACCATAAATTGAAATTATTAATAATGAATCTCTCTGCTCCTTTCGATTCCATTTGATTTTAGATTTTTAGCATACCTTATCTCTGAAGGTCGGGCCAGAGTAGATAACACTGAATGATAAAATATAGGAACACAGGATTGATATATTTTTTAAAAATCCTCAGGAGAATTTTAAAAATGAATAACTGTTTACTTATTTGAGATAGACTAAAATAGTAAATAACATAAGACTTTGGTACCTTTACCCTTCAGTATATTATCCTTCTTAGATGCTACAATGTTCAACCCAATTTGGCAAGGATCAATTGCAATCAGTGCCCTAATTATGGGGCGAAATGTAGGGGCCCTCCATAATGAAACCCATAAGGTCCATCCCCTTACCCCAGTTTTAGCCATATCATACCCACTGTAGCTTTTAAAGAATGAATAGAGCTTTCATAGAAGGTGCTATAAGCTCCCCACCACGGCACACATTTTTGACTTGTTGCTGCTTCTGTTTGCCCCTTGAGTCCTATCAGAGGGTAAAACAGTGACACACCCTGTTTAGATGACACTTTTAAGTGTCCAGTTAACCAATAAGTGTCCAGTTAACCAAGTGTCTTTATTACATAGGTCTTTATTAATCTTTAATTATGTAAATACATCAACATAGTATAAAACCACTATTAAATTAACCCTCATGCTCACTCTCAAACAGTAAATTATTGCTTAGAAGAAGAATAAATGCAGTTTTGCCAAAATATACTCTGGGCTAGATTTTGTTTGGCTTCTGAAGGAAGGATGTCTGAGACATGGAGAGCAGGAACCAAGAATGCTTGCTATGTGTCTTCATTGTACTCATTTAATATGGTCATCACTGTATTAAGAGGGGTGGGGGTGGAAGTGAATTGCAAGTTATAATTCAATCTGCATATTAGAAGAAGGGTAATGCCAAGTTCCTATGGAGTGTGTGTGTGTGTGTGTGTGTGTGTTTTGCCTAGCTATTTTTCTCTAAGCAAGAGTTACTTCTGATCTACACCCACCAGGAGAAAAACAGCTGGGAAAATGTAATTTCTGGGAAAGGGGGGAAAGCATCCACTTCCTCCCCCCCCCCCCCCCAGCTGTCCTTATACCCTTCTCCCTGCACACACATGCACACACTTCGTAGGAGTTTGGCAGTGATGCAGTTCAAAAATACAAGTCTGTCATCATCTTATCTTGGTTGCCTCTGATGACACTATTCAAAGGCCTCCATTGTTCATGGGTTAAAATCTAGAATGTATATCCACATATGTGTTTAAATGGTCAATGTAGGCAACATCTCTGACCAATAAGTAGAACATTTGGATTAAATCTACAACTGCCCATAGGGTTCTGGCAGCACCACACAATTCTTTTGCACCAGTGGAGTAGCTGATGATGGAGCAGCTCCTGGTATTGTTGCCAGTGCTAGGTGTCTACATTATGCCCCTAAACCAGACCTTCACTAGTCTTGCCCCTCTAAGCCTAAGTGCAGCCCACCAACTGTGATGGTGGCCCAACAGGGGTTTAGTAAACTCCCTTTTTGGTGATCAAGCATATGGGAGGCCACCACGTGTGTTGCACCTTTTTGTTGTGTGCACCTTTTTGGTTGTGCTGGTGTACAAGAGGTTTACACAGCTGTGGCAAGAGAAAAGTCAGGGACAGGCATGTAGCATGGCACCCTAAGGCAGCCTTTTCCAATCTGCTACCTTCAAGATGTGTTGGACTACATCTCCCAGTATTCGCCTGCCAGGTTGGGGGCTATTGGGAGTTGTAGCCCAACAAATCAGGAGGGCACCAGGTTGGGTTAGGCTGGCCTACAGGGTGTTTGTTTGGCAAAGTAAGCTTCTATGAGAAGTGGGGCAAAACTGAATAGTTTTCATGACAGTTCAGCTGTACCCTAAGCCATTGTTTGGGAAAGTGGATACTCCTATGGCAGCATATCAGCATGGCAGGGCTTTTCAATGTGATTCCAATGCACTTTAATCAGATCGGCGAGTATATTCTGGTATTAATCCTTTTCTGGAAAGTAATAGTGTTAGAAACAAGGTATTTAATAATAATTAATAATATTAATATTAGGATGATTTCTCAATAAATACTTCTGAAATGCTCCTGTTTATTCAGTCACAGCATGCCTTGGCTATAGAACATTTGGTCAATTGAAAAGAATGTAAATGTTATTCATTAGCAGTGTAATTAGTATTGATTGGTTATATTATGCAGTTCACTGAATTAAAACCCTGTATGTTACTTGGCAGATTTCTAATCATTGTAACAGAATTGAAATTGGTAGTTCAGATCCACCCCACCCCACCCACACTGGCCAGCATTTGATTGCAATGTGCCGTTCCCCCTTCCAGTTATAGTGAAATGCAAAAACAAATATAGATATAGACAAGTCCAACCTGATATAGACAAGTCCAACCTGAAACAGATTTGCAGAATTTCACATGAATTTAATGTAGACGTAAATCCAGTCAATTCTTCCACTGATTTCAATAAAAGTCAATCTGAAAAATGTAGGCAAGGGGTGCAGTCTGGGGGATCTTTCTTGAGCCTAGCTATGAGCTTTTGTGAATCTGTCAGAGCTTTTGTCTTTTTGTAGAATCATAACAGTGTTTTAAAATGCTTAGGGGAATGTTTAGAAAAGTGGCTTGTAGTGTGATATGTGGGAAGCCCTACCTAAAAACAACCTTACTAGGCACGTGGGAGTTAGTCATGTATGAGGGGTTTTTTTTTGCCTTTGATTCAATACATGTTTGCAGTGTGCAGTATGCTGTCTTTTACAGAAGACAGTCCTCTATTTTAAGGGCTGCCATAGGACCATCCTCTAGTTGAAGGTGTCCTCTATTTGCCATGCTATCCTTTCCATTTCTGGTTTAAAGATAATGGATCTTAAGAAGTGATGTTCATAAAAAATTAGCACCTAAACACCAGACTGAACAGGCAAGCTCCGAGGTCACCTAGTCAACCATCTTCCACACTATGGTGAAATGTATTTCTGTCCTCTTTTTTGCTGATACATTTCTTCTTCTTTAGCAATTCATAAGTGGCCACCCTATCTCAGGCCCTGCTCTATGTTTTTATTCTAAGTGAACACAAACAACAGGGTGCTAACCTTAACCAAAATCCTCAAAACAAACCAAAAAAAGAAAGTTAAGGGGAAAATATGTAATAAATTTTAATACTTAATAAAATAATATATTTATCACCAAAGAAAACTAATAGAAATACATATGTATAGTAACAAAGTAAAAACAAGGCTCTTATGATTCTGGCCAAACGCGTTTCGACAATAATGTCTTTTTCAGTGGCCCAATCACTAAATGGTTTGAGTAACAGGCAAAGGTTTTTTCCAGCGGGGCTGATTTATATATATCCCCAATAATGGGATTGTGTCACTCCCCACATTTGGTGTATATGATGCACCAAATGAAATTCACAGGCTTTGCTGTTTGCAAAGCCTGTGAATTTCATTTGGTGCATCATATACACCAAATGTGGGGAGTGACACAATCCCATTATTGGGTATATATATAAATCAGCCCTGCTGGAAAAAACCTTTGCCTGTTACTCAAACCATTTAGTGATTGGGCCACTGAAAAAGACATTATTGTCGAAACGCGTTTGGCCAGAATCATAAGAGCCTTGTTTTTACTTTGTTACTATACATATGTATTTCTATTAGTTTTCTTTGGTGATAAATATATTATTTTATTAAGTATTAAAATTTATTACATATTTTCCCCTTAACTTTCTTTTTTTGGTTTATTCTAAGTGAATACATCAGCAGGGCCTTTCCTGCAATTGTTCAAAAGCTGTGGTGTAATTCCTGGTGTAATTCTTCGCAGTTGTTACCTTTTATAGTTTTCTAGAGGATGTAAGACTCAACTGTTCCAAAGAGCTCTTGGCTGCAGGATTTTAATTAGGGTGGCCAGTTACGCATTGCCAAAAAAAGGGGGCAGGCACCACTGAAAAACAGGGCAAAAGAGGATGCTAATCTGCATTAACATTACCTATGTTAATTTATATGTATATATGCAAATGTGAAGATAATTACTTGATGTGAGTTTCACATAAGAGAAACAAATTAATTTCCCACCCAAATCACTTCCCCAAATTCTTAGATTAATTTGCAGCCCACCCCAGTCAATCAAATCTGTTCTCGTATTCAACTAATTTCCTCCCCTCCCCAGATGATCCAGTTTTCCATCAATAAATTATCTTCTTTCAGTTCCATCATTCATATCATTATCTTCCCTACATCAAATTAAATTAATGAGTAAAGAGGACAAGCCTCTCCATTTCTACTCAGATGTAAGTACGAGCAGCATGCCTACTCAGAAGTAAGCAGGGCAAGCTTCTGCTAGACAAGCCTCGGATGTAAGCAAAACTGAATCATTCAGCAACTTCCTCCTCGGGCCTTCTCTTCTCTCCCCAGCAGTAAAAAACTCTTACCTCTCATCAGCAGCTGATAGGAGATAAGAGCTTTATCCTGCTGAGCACTGAGAAAGGGAGTGAAAAGGAAATGACATCATTGTCTTCCCTACTCAAAGACATCAATTCATGCTGTACGCCAGGCAGCTGAGCTGAGCTGCTGGCTTCCCTATCATGAGTTAATTATATTAAAATAAAAAAGAAAGACAGATCAGCAGCCACCTCCTCTCATCCTTTCCCCCCAGTATTGGACAGATCAAAACTGGATACTGTCCTGGCCAGCCCTTGAAATACCAGGCATTCAGTAGAAAAGTAGTCACCTGGCCTTACTCCTTTTTATGGTGTCTTGGCTACTCCAATTGTTAAGTTCTGTGCAGTCAGTAGTCTTAATAGTCTTGCTTGTCTGGGGTGGGCGGGATGTATTTATATTTTATTCAGGATTGTTGTTCTCCAGGCATGTATTTATTTTGTTAAATCTTTGTTGGAAGCCAGCTTGAGCCAGCATTGGAGAGGTGGGATATAAATGTTTTAAATAAATAATAGATGTGCATCTGCTTGCAACATAGCAGAAAGATTCATGTTTGTATGTGTATGTGCGTATGTGTGTGTGTAACAACTAACCCAGTGATAGTTCTTAATCATGTGTTTCTAGCAAAATAGTAGCAATTTTACAATTAAGTGGTACATTTAAATTAAGTCCACTTTTTTGAAACTTCAATAGCAGTGAAAGTGACATAAATATTAGAGGCACAGATCAGATTTTTTTATTCCACTACAGCAAATAGCCATCTCAAAGAACATGTTAGATTTCTGTATTCTTCTCTGTTTGAGTGTAGTTATTCATACATAATTAATCTAAGTAAGCTAAGAAAACTATTTCTTTAATAGATATTAAGGAGTAAATTCAAAAGATTAGTCTATACATTCTTTTGCTGTTTCCTCCACCTATAAAGGCACAAAGAATATTGTAAAGAACAGTTTTCCGGAATTGTAATGTAAATTAATGAATTCAGAAGACATAACCATATGTCAAGATACTGTTCAGATTAATTGGACCTACTTAAATGTACTGTAGTTACTGCTAAAATATTAATGACTTTTATATCTTTCTAAAAGGAAATAAGATTTTACCTACTACTGAGTTTGAAATAATTAGATTTCAAACACAGCTGAGAAATCTAACATGAGTAGTTATGGTAAGATGCAGACACTCTATATTTAGTATGTGGCGCTTTATAGATAGTAAAGTAAAAATTAACTCTCATGGGCAAAACCTTGGGCATCATCAGACGAGCATTTTATCGTATGCTCGCTACTGCCCACTTAAGGAATGTTCGTGCGGCCTTTATGACGTCTGCCTCCTGCGTGCCTCCTTCTTCCGCTTGTTTTCCCATCATAAAATAGTTCCCTTTTAATATGACTTTTTTTAGAATGGAATGTGCCATGATCTCCTGCTGTGTGCAGGAAAAGTGGCGTGATAAAAATGCCCCCTGAATGGGCCACATAGTCTTTGCTTACTTTCTCTTTCCTCTCCGAGAAGAAAGAGGAAGTAAGGAGGGACAAAAGTGTTGTGTTTACCCCTCGTGTTTCTGAGCAGGAGAAGCAGCTGTCAGATGGCGTGGCACGAGCAGACAGGGATCGTGAGTTTGATCCAGATCCTGGTACGGAGGAGGAGGCGCTTAGCAGCCGCTCTCTGTCAGCTGATGTGAATCAGCGCTCGGAAATGAGTGCTGATCTCAATGACGATCCAACAGGTGGAACCACGCCCGTATCCTCTGAGGAAGAGGGAGAAACTCCTTTAAAAGATGCCAAGGAACGCAGACGTCTGAGGAGAACAGAGACGAGAGTGAGACCACGCTGGTCAGAGCGTTTACAAAGAAAGGAGCAAGCCGACCTTAGAGACGGAGTTCGTTAGTTATTGTTACTTTCAACGTTTCGTTTACATTGCTTACTTTACAGTGCTTCCTGAATTGAACAGTTTTCTTTTGCCTGAATTAAAGGCGTTGTTTCTTTCAACGTTTAAGTATTCTTTCTTTCAAGCTACACAGCTATCAATTGCATTTCATAACAAAGTGGGGTTGAAGAAGCGATGGTAAGGAAACATGATTTTCCCCCATGTGATGGCGCTCTTTGTAGAGGGGTAGGCCAACCTAATAAAAGTGACAAAAATTATTACCAACTAAGAAAATCCTGACCAGCATTTCACCAAATTTAAGAGTTGAAAGGGTCATATCCAATTGTATCCCTTTACTCACGGAAGACTGCACAATCCATCAGAGCCTTTTGTGAATGGAAAGGAAGGGGAAAGGTATTTTTTTTGCTGATTCTCCCTTCCCTCTGCAGCCCCCTGTAATTCCCTCAAATCTATCTCAGAGAGTTGGTGGATCCTTGAATAACATGTGAGTTAGCATGGGAAAGTCTGCAAGAGAAAATGGAGAATTTATGAAAATTGCTTCCCTCCTCCTTTGGTTCACAGAGCCTTCCATTAGTGGAGGATACCATTGGATACATCTCATATTCAGGCCATCCAATCCTTGTTCACAGCTCCTCATATGGTATCTTCATTGCACAGTGGTCCACTTATCCTTTCTGCCATGCTTGCAGTGACTTGGCATTTTTCCTCCATCCCCCCCCCCCCCCGGTTTATATTTTAAACCATAGCTGTAATTCATTTCCACTTATTCCTGGTCACCTGTTGAAGTTTACCTCTTCATGCTTTCCAACACTCTCTTCAATATTCATTTATTTAAATTTATATGCTTTCCTTTTAATGTGTATTTCCTCAGGGTGGCTTACATCACTAAATCAGAGCAAATAATGCAATTAAATACCACAAAAGGAAAACATTGGATAGAACTATTAGCAGAATACCATCACAGATTTTTTTAAAAAAGTTAAAAACCTGTGAGAATAAAAATATTTAGTCCCCTTGTAGAAGGGGAATAAATGTAAGTACCACACCCTAAGAGACCTAGGATAGATTGTACACATGCCCAGCAGCTTATCTTTCACATGGTGGAAGGAAGGGAAGCACACCCTTCTCTTCCATCATGGACCTAAAGTAAGTGTCTGAACTGAGGCTCTGGTAATTGTCAAAATCATGGGAGACTGAACCCAGAAGCTTGTAAAAGAATAACTTTTAAAATGTCCATAGTTAAAAATAAAGAAGTGGGTATTTGTGGCAAAATCCAAACATTTACAATAAATTTAGCATGTGCAGGTTTTAATTTTTTTTTAAAAAAAAATCAACACTGGCGCCATACCCTTCAAACATAGGTTGTCAAACCTCCTCTTTGGGGCCTTGCACCTTGAGCAGTGTCAGCCCTTGGATGTCTCACTTGTATGTAGAACAGATTTGTCTTAATTTTGTGCTATAAAATCAGACATGTGCCCAAGACTATGTTCAGGTGGGCACCCCCCCCCCCCCCCCCCGGGGTGCTGGACACGCCTCTTAGGGGCAGACATGTTGGTGGGGAAGCCCCTTTGGGGACCGACCATGTTGTCCTCCTTTTTTGGTTTCCAAAATATGGTCGCTCTATCCTAATCTCCCGAGAACAGATTTGGGGTAGGGTGGGGTAGGGAGGCTGCAGGGGGAGAGAGAATTGTCAAAAATTGCTTGCTTCATACCACAGACAAAATCCTCCACTTAATCAGAGAGCATCCCGCAGAGGAGTGACACTAACTGGATGCAAACCACAGTGTTATTAACAGGTTTTCATTCTAGCCTACCAGTGGCATCACTCTTACTTTGCAGGGGGGGGGGGAATTATAGATGGAAGATCTTGTGATATTTTACACATTTTATTTTCATTGATGGAAATGAGAAAGAAATGGGAATACACTCTGGCAGCTTTGCACTTCACTGACAATGCAAATCAGCTGTAAACTATAGCCTGCAACCTCCATTTAATAAGGTATATTATTTTTTTGTGCTGCTTATGCCCCTAAGGGTTGCAGCCTGAAACTGGGTCATCAAAATGTGTGAAATGGTTGAAAAGGCAAATATTATCTGCAATTGAATGGCAGAGACCCATCAAAGTTTAGTGATAGCCCTTTAGCTCACAACGTGGCCTTAAGCTGCCACTATAGTGTTTCACATATTCATAAATTGTTGGCATATTTTTTCGAAGCTCTGTGCATAAAAGAATAGGAAATTATGAGTGAACATAATGTAACTGCTGCCAAAATTATGTTGCTTCTTTTACAAGTCTGTTTCCTGTAACTTATAATAGATGAACTGCTCTCTTAAATCTCCTTGTGCGCCTCCTGTCAATGAATTTGTAATTGTAATCAGTAGCCAATAATGAGAGCCTAATAATCATATATAATTTAGGGCATTAGTATAGCATGGAGTTAAATCAGAATTGATACATATTTTTGAAGACACAATAAATAATTAAAAGTGAAAATGAAATTTTTGCTAGGATTTTGAAAAAGTAGTTTTCTGAATTCAAGCTATAAGTCATAATGTGTAACTGATCACTTGTTAGTTTTTAGACCAAACATTGCCATTGTTTTGGTTATCCAATAGTTTTAGTAAGGCTAGTAGATATCCTTATTTTATATGAAGTCCACCAAAACCCAACTCTGAGAACAATTATAATGAAACAAAGCAATTGAATTATTCAATTATGCAAAATATGGTCAGGATTGTATACCTTTAAGATAAGAGAATCTCTATAGAAAGGTAAGAAACTGCTGAATTTCCAAAAAGCCTTTTCTTCATAGTATTATATATAAGTAAAACATTCTGAAGCCAAGGAAGGAAAATGCAGGCAGTTTTGTTTTGTGGCAGATACTGCATTACAGTCTTAGGATAGTGGAATCATAGAGCAAGTATTCATGGATGCTTATATGAACAGCTTTATACATAATAAAAAGTTGTTATAAAGTGTCTGAGTCAGTACAATTTGTGTAGGACTGCTTTGTATTTAACTTGCAAAGATGAATCCTACCAATCTTTGTAGTTTCCTTACCCTTACCTCAGTATTTAGAGAATGAAAGGGAAAGAAGTGCTTAGATTTTATTTTTATATTGTAAGTTGCCCTGGTAATATTTATGCTGAAAAGTGGGGTATTAGTCTGTTAAATAAATAAATATTTACCAGGTAACTCAGAACCAGTTAAGAGAATGCACTCATGGTTGCTAGGCAACCACTGGCTACTGCTTTCACCTCATCTGTGGCCTACTATATGTACATCAGCCAGCAGGAAGGAAGAGCCCAGAAACTAGAGTTTGACAAGCCCCTTTAAGGTGGTATGGTATCTTCTGTTGCATGATAGCTTCAGTTGGCTAGACTCCATGAGTCTGTTGCAGTAAACAGACAAATCTGGAATTTTAGGTCCACCACTGTGCCACTACCATCCATCCAGATCCAAAGTAGTGGTGAAGCTGTGAACTAACCACAGCATGTGATACCATACTATATCCTTTTTGCCTAAATAATGTGTCTGTGAATGGCTTTGCCCTTATAATAGCTCTAATTACCTGGCATTTTGGAGCTTGAGTGAACATGGAAAGCCCTTAATAAAACATGTTAAACCAAAAGGTTTTTTTGTTAATCAAATTTGATTATGTTTTGACATGGCTATGCTTAAAATTATTGGATCAGGACAAGTCAACAGGAAAAAAAGGAAGAAATATGATTAATACGAAATCACACACCATTTCGAAGGGTTAAAAATTCGCAAAGTGACACTCAAATATGCATTTTAAAACACACATTTATTCCAACAAAGAAATATCACGATGCATATAATTTAATATGAACTGGTGATTATTATTTCAGGAAATTTAGCATTAATCTAAAAATATTCCGAATTTTGAAAGAATTTTTATCACGAAATCCTAATGGATTCAGATAGTTTCCAGAGGGCTCTAGGGGTTTTTCTGGCTGATACGGCTGGTGATCCTGTCAAAACCCTGCAATCTGTGGAATACAGAAATTACCTGGACAGTTGACATGATTGCTCCTGAGTGCCCACTCTGTAGTAGAGCTCGTATGGCTCCATGCGATACCCCAGAGATGAGAGTGATGAAACAGAACAGGAGATAGCTTGAGTGAAGATGGAGAAAAACTCCTAGTGGACGCAATTGAACTCGGGTGACTATGGTCAAATATATTCAGAGGCAGGGAGATCAGCAAGGAAAAAACATTTCGCTGCCTCTATTCAATCCTCCATATGTTGCCCAACGGAGCTTTTTTAGTGTCATATGAGACCTATTACATGCTGACCCTAAGGGCATTGTGGACCTGTTTAAGGCCTGCTGTAGTACAGTGTATAGCAGGGATCCCCAACCCCCGGGCCATGGACCAGTACTGGTCCATGGCCTGTTAGGAACCAGGCCGCATTCTCACCAGTAGAGGGCCCAGATTGCCCATGGTTTCCAGGTTCTGACCAGGAAAACTGGGGCGATCTGGACAGACTGGGGGGGCGGCGGGGGCAAATTGGGGCTGCGGTGGGTTACGCAGTGGCGGAGGAGAGTGGCGGCGGAGGAGAGGCGGCGGCGAGCGGCGAGCGGCAGACCCGGTAGGTCTGGGCTGGTTTTTTTGGGGAGTGGGTGGCTTGGTGGTGGGGTTTGTTTCAGGTAGGGGGACAACCCCCACCCCCACCCCAAAACAAACCCCACCACCAAGCCACCCCCCCAAAAAACCCAGCCCAAACCCCCAACCCCCCCATCCCCCGGTCTATGGAAAAATTGTCTTCCACAAACCGGTCCCTGGTGCCAAAAAGGTTGGGGACCACTGGTGTATAGGCACTCCCACAATAAAATCTCTTATATCTGTCAGAATTAGACTCCAGTGTTATAGCAGGTGAATCAGGTAAGGTGACCAGAACAAAGCCTGGTCCGGTTTTCTTGGAACAGTTTCAATTGCTACAGCTCAAGGGTGTTGACAAGGTGCTTGGTTCGCATGATCACTTCTATATCGGATCTTTGCCCCTCTTGGACTATAAATGCTAGAACAGCTGGCAGATCCAGAAAGGTAATAAAATGCCTCCTTACTAGGAGGAGTGGTCCTGGCCTGCCTGAACGAGGCAGCAGTGAGACCACTCCTGAAGAAATCCTTTCTGGATCTGGAAGAACTAAGCAACTTTAGGCCGGTGGCAGATGTTCCTTTCCTGGGCAAGGTTGTTGAGTAGGTGATGGCCAACCAGCTCTAAGCACTCTTGGATGAGATTGATTATCTGGATCCATTTCAGTCGGGGTTCAGGCTGGGGTTTTGCACAGAAACAGTCTTGGTCACCTTGTATGATGACTAATGTAATGAGAGAGACGGGGAATGTGACCCTGTTGATACTCCTCGCTCTCTCAGCAGCTTTCAATACTATTAACCATGGTACCCTTCTGGGACAACTATCTGAGCTGGGAGTTGGGATACTGCATTGCAGTGGTTCTGCTCCTATTTGGATAGCCATTTCCAAAAGGTGGTGCTTGGGGAATATTGCTTTGCCCCGTGCATTCTCCAACATGGGGTTATTTAGTGTTAGGTTTCTGTCCCCATGCTATTTAACATCTACATGAACCCGCTGAGTGGAATCATCTGACATGCAGCTTTATTTCTCTTTTTCATGGTCACTCAGTGAGACTGTGGATGTGCTAAATCAGTGCCTGGCTGCGACAATGGACTAGATAAGGGCTAATAAACTGAAGCTCAATCCAGACAAGACTGAGATGCTGTTAGTGGTTGGTTCTGCTGACCAGACAGAGGGTGCTCAGCCTGTTCTGGATGGGGTTGCACTCCCCATGAAGGAACAGGCTCATAGCTTGGGGCTTCTCTTGGAGCCAACTCTATTACTTGAGGCTCAGGTGGCCTCAGTGGCACAGATTGTCTTCTACCAGCTTTGGCTGCTGTGTCCCAGCTGTGCTCTATCTAGACAGGGATAACCTGGTCTCAGGGATAACCTTTAGTCTGGCTCTTTGGGGGCATCAAGGGAGTACAATCCTGCCTCTGCAGAGATCCAGGTGTTGTATGATTTTTAAAAAGGCTTTTGAACCTGGGATGCAAGGTTTGGGATTTATATTGAGTAGGGATGTGCACGGATCCCCCCGAATCAGATTGGGACCTGGATCGGGACCTCCAATTTTGTTCCGGATCGGATCGGAACAAAATCGGAGGTCCCCTGGATCGGATCGGATCGGACCCAATCCCGATCCAAAAATTGGATGTCCGATTTCCCCCAATGCAAGTCTATGGGGAAAAATGGTGGTGGGGGAGTGACTGGGGGCCTAACTCCCCCCTCCCTGTCCCTCCCCCTCATGCTTCTTACCTGCCGGGACTGCCCGCTGCTGTCCGCTGGCACCCGCGGGTGGCCCCGACAGGTAAGCCCCCTCCTCCCCCTCGCACTTCTTACTTGCTGGGGCCATCCGCTGCCGTCCACAGGTGCCCATGGGCGCCCGTGGATGGCCCCGGCAGATAAGCCCCCACCTCGTGCTCCTCCTTAACGGCCGGGGCGTCCGGTTCCTTCACCTGCCATGGATCTACTGAGAACTAGGCTTCGCGGCCTAGTCCTCAGTAGAGCGCCAAGGACTAGGCTGCGAAGCCTAGTTCTCAGTAGATCTATGGCAGGTAAAGGAAGTGAACGCCCCAGCAGGTAAGTGGGGGGGCCCTCCCTCCTCCCCCCTCATGCTCCTTACTTGCGGGGCCATCCGTTGCTGTCCACTGGTGCCCACGGATAGCAGCGGACAGCCCCGGCAGGTAAGCCTCCTCCCCACATTCGTGCTCCTTACCTGCTGGGGCCGTCTGTGGATGGCTCTGGCAGGTGAGGAGTGCGAGTGGGGGGAGGGGGCCCGATCCTCCGAACCAATACGATGCAGATCGGGTCCTTTCCGGATCGGATCATATTGGATCGGCCAATCCAGGTGCTGAGGATCGGACCGGATAATTTTATCCGATCCAGCCCGGATTGGATTCAGATCATGGATCTGACCCGATCCGGTGCACACCCCTACTACTGAGGCTTGGAGCCTGCTGCTGGGAAAGATGGCTTTTCCCTGCCAGAACCTGATGCAATCCATTCAAGCCCCCATTTCCTTTAAAACTACACAGAGGCTTAGGGCGCATTAAATGCGCTTAGGGAAAATAATCCAGATTGTTAGCGTTCTAGGAAAGGCTGGGGAAGAGGCGGGGTGTCAGCAAGACAGGCATGGCATCATGTGAGTACCGTGCTGCAAATCTGCACACCAGGCATGGCGAGAGTGTACTAAATTGCTGGTGTGATGATAGTGTCAGAAGTCAACAGAACCCTACAAGGACCTAGAAACTTCACATTTGACAATCCAGCAGCATGGCCTGAATGGAAAGAGAAAATTGCTTGCTTTTGCTTGACCACAAAGCTCCACAAGGTGAAAGGGATAGTGCTAGTAGGTCCATTTGTTTATGCTATGGGCAAAGAAGCCAGCAATATTTACAAATCCTTGCAGAACAGGGACACAAGCACAACTATGAGAGTATTCTGGACAACTTTGAAACTAATTTTATGCCCAAGAGGAATGTGGATACGAGGGCCTGCTGTTATTAAAGAGCTCAAAATTCTGGATAAATTGTTGAGTCATTTCTTAGACCCTTGTATGAACAGGCTGAACATAGTGTACTGATGAAAAGAGGAACATCTTCAACTCTATTCAGGCATGCCTGATATGTATTTATAAAACATTCAAGGATGAGGAACACACTAGGCCTGCCCCCTTCAGTTGTCGCTGTTGTTGCCCCCTAGATGTGGAGGATAACTTTGTGAAGAGGAGAGCCTCCTCTATCTATGGGGCTTTCTATGTGAGTTTGGAAACACCACCATCTAAACCTGCTTGAAAACACTTTCACTAGCCCATACGGTATCCTACACTGTCTTAGATATTTTGCCACATAAACAAGCGACAACAAAATTAGTTTGTGTTCATTGTGAATGTGATATGAGGTCATAAACTTGATAATCTCAATAGTCATAGAGCAGTTGCTGGAATTGGACTACTAAAAACAGGCAAACTGAAGTTCATTTCTTTAGACTAAGGTATTCCTATTTCAAACTAATTTGACTTGATTGATTGATTGATTTGCCACCTAGGTGGAGCTGTGTTTTCTCCTTAGTTTTTATTGCAGTGTTAGGACAAATGAAAATGAACAGGAGAGGTACCAGTTGCAGCACATGATTGCCCCTATCCTTCAAGTCAGAATTGGTTTAGGACTTATGAAGTTGGTTTATGAAAATAGATGCGTCTTTTATAATGGGAAATTCACATGTGGTTTGTTCTTTTGCATCCCTTGTTAAGATGGATGAAGAAGTCTTTCATTATTGTTCTTTGTGATTCTGTTGAGGCTCTTGCTTGTGGAGAACTAACACAGCATGGGTGTGTTTTTTATATTGGTGATTTAAAAAATGTTTTAAAAAGATCCAAATAGGAATTAATGTTGAAATTTCATTGAAATGTCTTAAGTATTAATCAGTATTAACGATGTATTTGGGAACATGGTGATTTGTACCCATTGTATCTCTTTTGTGTGTTTTTGAAAGCATAAATCCCCAATGAAATGTATTAGGTGTTAGTAAATCTGTTGTCTGCCCTCCCCACCCACCCGTTGTATCCTTTTTCCTTTTTTAAAAAAAACATTCAGAATTCATAGACACTTAATTTAGCATATGGACAGTCTACATCATAGATTTTCAGCTTAGGTTCTACATTTCCCCTCTTTATGGATTTCTGCTGAATGCAAATGTTCTCAAGAATTTAATAAATAACAGGTATTTGTCATTTGGATACAGAATTAGGGCACTGTGAATGGTAATATACACATACACACAGAGATGTTACTATACACTAACGGTTGGCTGTCCTATTTAGAAATATAGTTTCAGGAATGAGTTACTTTGCATGTTTTTTAGACTGAAAATAACTGCTCTAAAGACATATACTACCTGGCTGTCATTAGGTGCAAACATTCCATAGATTAAATGTCTTCCATCGAAATTTAAGTGCAGCTCCTGAGCAAATTCCCACCGGACAGAACAAGAGTAATTAAGGATAACTGAACTAACATTATTTGTACAGTGCAAACAAATGTGATTTGTTTTATTTAACATGAGCATTTATGCTGTGCAATATATTTTAACAGTTACAACTAGAACTAAATTAGCACAATCAGTTGCAATAGAATAGTTATGGTTAATGTAATGGCTATGTGAATTTTAAGGTGACAAGGTTCACCTAAAATATGTAGAAGAACAAAAGTGAAATAATCAGTATTTAAATAGTTGCTGTCCTATCAGTACTATCAAGCTGAGACACTTTGGATCATTGTGCCTTTTTTTTTTTTAACTGCTGGTCTTCGAGATGCTGAGGTGTTAATTTTTTTTGTCTTTAGAATGTAAAATGCCTCAGTCAGACTTGCTTTCAGACACAAAAAATGCTTTCTCAGCCTAATCATTCCAGCGTCAGAACATTGACAAATGATAGATCAAAAGAAGTAAAATTACTGACAGTTTTATATAATGAATAGAGCTAAAATGAAAAATTCTAAGCTATCATTTTGCATGTCCAAGGAAACAAAAAAAATATAAAAGTAGAAAATCATGGACATTATCAAGTGTTTGTGGAGGGAGCAAAGATGTAAGAAACTGATACTAATTTTAACTCTCCGGAAGCTCCAAAAATGTGAATTAAAGTATATTATTATTATTATTATTATTATTATTATTATACAGGACCCAGAAAGAACATCTTATGTAAACACCATGGCTCGAATCCAGTGATCCACCCAATTAATTCTGTGTGCCCAAAACAGCTTTGGAATTCTGTCCTTGAACAGCACTTTCCCATGATCTGTGGAAACCTATTTGAATCCAAGGGGTATTCCCAAAGTAGTTTGCGATCTAGGGGTCTGCTGTTCAAAGAAAACTAGTAAATTGTACAAGCTCTTGGGCATGTCTGAAATAGCTCTTTTTGATCCTGGCCTATATAGGACGTACAACTAGAATTTTTCCTCAAATACATTTTCATAGTCTCTCACATCTGACACATTCATTCAACTATAAACCCCCTCCCCACCCATTTAGGATGCCTACTTCAAACAAAGATTGGTTGTGCAGATATTTCCTAGGACTAAAGCTACTGTTGTTTCTGCTTCTTTTCATGCAAAACATAGACACATGGCCATGGCTTGATTTCGGTAGCCTTAATAAATCCTTTCTTTCAAAACAGAAATGATTCTCTTTGCTGTTGATTGTGTCAAACATCAATTCAATATTGTTTAAGAAAAACCAGATTTAGTCTGGAAATATATTGTCAAATTGCCAAAATACGCAGAAATACAAAATATAGCCTAGCCATTAGTTAGGTGCTTGTTCCAAAAATGCACTGAGCTATTTGAGCATTAGTCAACTCCTGAAAAACCCTTGAGGGTTTACCAAACATTTGATATAACATTTGAAGGGGTCAATGCCAGTCCTTCCTCTCTTACTGCCTCTTCCCCAAGAATTAAAAAGACTCCCCATAAGGGAAAGGGTAATGGGTAGCATTAGGAGGAGGAGTCCAGTAATGCCATGAGAACCTATCTGTTCCAGTAATGGCCCATGAGAAATCCCCAATGTTCTGGGGAATATTTCCTGGAGAATGTTATAGGACTTGCAGTTCATATCATCCTTCAGGAAAAGATGCTTATTTCTTGCTGGAAGGAAGGACAGACATGTACCTCAAGTCATCCCAGTGCCCTCCTCCATTTGTTACCCTTCCCTCTCCTTTTTCTATGGTGTGGCTTCAGTGTCAGATTTAGGAATAAGCCAAGTAAACAATGGTTTAGGGCCTCATATTATGAGGGGCCTCTAAATATGTTGGAAATAACTAAGATGTATTATAATTGAAATTGCTTTGTCTTAAATATGTTGAAAAGTCTGATGTGACTTACAGCAGAGTTGCCTTATATAGAGAAAGCAGGACAACACAATATTTAGTATTTGAGGTAATAAGCGCAAACTAGAACCAGTTTAAAAGAAGTTCAAACTAACTTACTTTATTAGTACTTTTAACCACATCTTCAGAGAAGGCTATCTAACACCGTTTAACTGCAAACTCTTCCTAATGCTGACTGTTACCCTCTCAATACCCTTTCTATTATAGTGTAATAGATTTTTCTCTTTATTTTTATGGTATGAGGCCTCTGAATCTTGACATGGCTTAGGGCCTCAGTATGTCTTAATTAGGCTGTCCAGATGGCTCGGGATTTCCCGGTCCTAACCGGGAATCCAGGGGTGAACCGGCCCAACCGGGGGGCGGGGGGGCAAACCGGGGTGGCGGGGGGTCACGCGGCGGTGGCAGCAAGCAAGGAGCGGCGGTAGACCCGGCGGTGGTGGCGGCGGAGGAGCCCGGAAAGCGGCCGCCCCAGCAGGTAAGTGCCCTCCCTCACACCTCACGCTCCTTACCCGCAGGGGCGTCCGCTTCCCTCCGGTGCTCGAATCTACTGAGAAACAGGCTTCACGGCCTGTCCCTCAGTAGCGCGCCGGGTGATGACGTCATCACCTGGCGCGATACTGAGAGACAGGCCGTGAAGCCTGTTTCTCAGTAGATTCGAGCACCGGAGGGAAGCGGGTAAGGAGAGCGAGGCGCGGGGCGCGGGGCACTTACCTGCTGGGGCGGCCAGGTCCGCCGCCGTGCCGCCGCCGCCGGGTCCGCTGCCGCGCTGCCGCCGCGCCGCCACTGCCGTGTCCGCCACCGCGCCACCGGGTCCCCCGCCGCCTTGGAAGGCCAGCGGCCGCGTGGAAGAGGCGGGGAGGGCCAATTACGTCACTTCCGGATCCGGCCCTCCCCTGCCTCTTCCGCGCGGCCGCTGGCCTTACGAGCCAGTGGGGGACCTGGCGGTGGTGGCGGTGGAGGCAGCAGAAGAGAACCCGCCCCGGTAGGTCTGGGCTGATGTTTTTTGGGGGTGGGTGGCTTGGTGGGGGGGGGTTGTTTTGGGTGGGGGGGTAGCTTGGGGGGTTTGTTTTGGGGGGTGCCTTGGTGGGGGGGGTTGTTGGCGGGGGGGGGGGGGACCGGGATTTTGGGTTCCAAAATCTGGTCACCCTAGTCTTAATTTGTCCCTTTGAGGCTTTGTTATGAATTTTGTGTTGTCCTAGCTTATAAACTACTACTCTTATAGCCTTTAAACTTTAACATTTAAATAGTGAACCACAAGGGTAAGTCTAGGGTGACCATATGAAAAGGAGGACAGGGCTCCTGTATCTTTAACAGTTGTGTTGAAAATGGAATTTCAGCAGGTGTCATTTGTATGCATGCAGCACCTGGTGAAATTACCTCTTCATCACAACAGTTAAAGCTGCAGGAGTCCTGCCCTCTTTTGTCACTCTAGTATAGCAACTGCAGCTTTAACTGTTGTGATGACCAGGGAATTTCACCAGGTGCTGCATGCATACAAATGACCCCTGCTAAAATTCCCTTTTCTTTCCAACTGTTAAAGCTATAAGAGCCCTGTCCTCCTTTTCATATGGTCACCCTAGGTTAAAATTTCTTCTCCCCCACCTTTATTATATTCAGAAAAATTCAGCAACAACAAAAACATTATGAAATACTACTGTAATATTATATATGGCAAATATTTATTTATTTATTAGTAACATCTCTATACTGCCTTATTTGCTAAAAGGTATTAAGGTAGTGTGCAATAATTAAATTAATAAAACCTTAATATTATTATTGGTAAGATTCAGATGTTTGTTGAATTCCAATGGGATTTTCAAGGAGAGTTTGTGAGCCTGCTGCCCGACTTTTGATCCCGCTGGGGTTGTGTGAAGATGCCAGTTGTATGAATTGGCAGCTGTTTGTGAGGGATGGACACATGGCTGCTACTTATATGATTGCAGCAGCTCCAAACCTGTCAAGCCATATTGCCAATTCGCTAGCAATCCTGCATATTTCCAAAAGAGATCATATGGAGGTCAAAAAGCTTCTGAACCTAATAATGCAGTCCTAAGTACTCTTATCTGGAAGCAAGTTTCATTGAAATCAATGGGGCTTATATAAATAAATGCATGTAGGCTGGGAGCGTAAGCATAATTCATTACTTCTAGATGACATCAGTGAATTAAAATATAATGTAGGAAGGGCAACTGAAGTGCTTGCGTTCTGTTTGGCTGCATCTTGTCTTTGCGCAGACCTGAACAGAGAATAAATTGGAATTGAATCATCATGTTCGGAAGACCCTCTAACCAGTGAATGCTAGTGTGTCTAGACGCTTCAGGCCTGCATGTTACCTTTCTCATGATGCATTTCAAGCATCTTCGTCTTCCGAAAGAAATATGAAAAGCAGCTCTCCAGTAAGGTACATTAAGCATTGCTGTGGTACTATTTGATGAAATATGAAAATTTAATTAAATATGAAATAAACATAATATTTGTAAATATAAGAGCTTAATTTAGATAACGCTTTAATAAAAACAAACATTCCAGTTCCATGTTCGAAATATAAGTTGGTAAAAATGAATATTCAGAAAAGCAATGTGATATTTAATATCTATATTTGAACTCTGGGAGGGCATATTCAGTGTATGTCTACTCAGAAGTAAGTCCCACTGAGTGCAGTGAGACTTATTCCCAGGTACGTATGCAAGGTAAGGATTGCAGCCTAAGCTTCTTTTGTTGTTGAACTTTTTATTATTATTGTAAAACGTACTGAAATCTCATCTGTAGTCATAGTGCAGTGTTTTGCTTCTGTAGTATGTGTGTGCAGGGAAGAACTGAAAGGGGTTGAATGGGCAGTTGGCAGTCATTCATTGTCAATGATTGCTAGTCATTCATAAAAACTGCAGAGCTGTGAGGTGGAAGGAGCAGCCTTTGAAACTAGAATGCAAGATCCATACTTATTTGCATAATCAGAAGTGATTTGAGAAGCTGTTCAAATACTGCATGATGAATATAATGAGAATATGTATAATAAATCTGTGAGCAATCCTAAAAAAAATCACCTAGAATAAATGAAATATAGCTTAATTAGTTTTCAACCACCACAATTCCATGCACAAAACAATTTGCTTAACTTTTATTCTTTCTATCTGATCATGGCTAAAATTAATAAATAGGTTTTTGATTCCAAGTATTTAAAAAATAAGCAATATTTCTGTTTGCTAGTTGTGAAACAGCACTCTAAACCATAATAAGACAAATAAGAAATAGACTGCCAACTTCCCTTTTTGACTCTGCTACAGTTTTCCAAGGTCAGCTTCTTTTGTTCTTGTAACCACTCTTCCTTGCTATTCTGTTCACCAGTTCTCTTTTGATAATATCTATCCATTTTTGTTTTCCAGGCATAGATCATTATTCAGCCTTCACATATGTCACGGCACTTCCATTTTTCAACTTCCTTTTTTCTTTTTGGCAACTTCTTGGCATCACTGCACATCCTAATTGGTTCTTTTTTTCTTTCTTGTTAAGCCTAACATCCAATATTACACATGGATTTTTGTTGTTGATTAGCAACATGTACTATGTAATGTGTCAAGTCAACATGATGCTCACAATTGCATTTTATATGATGGTCAGAGTGTCTGTTAGCGTGCCATTCTGTCCACATCCTCCCCTATCTTAAGAGATGCTTTCTTGTAAGATGCACATAATATTGAAATTCCATTTATTTTCCAGATGTCACAGTGTTATAATAAGTATAACTTGTTGATATGTCAGAATTTTCACAATCTCCCAATCTCCCACACCACTGGAACTTTGCTAATTTTCAGTAAAGGAGCAGATGTCCATATGGCAAATGATATGTCTGTTGCATCCATGGCTTCTGATTGTGGCTTATTCAAAACAAACCATGTCTTGTTGCCAGGGATGGGTTTAGACAAGCCATAATTTAACAAACTGCAACTTGGCTTAGTGTTATGTACAAATGCAGCCAATATGTTGTATCTTGTTAATTGAAATCACAATTCATGGGTGAAAATAGGGCCATGCTTGTAACACCCCTGTTATCATATCAAGGATCGCTGACCTTGGATCACTTAGAATGCATCCCACCCCCGGAACAGAATGGAAGCTTTTTACCTCAAGCCTCTTTCCGGTTTATTTTATTGTAGAATTTAGATGTGTCTTGTAGGGCTGTGCAAGCCTCGGACCTTGGATATTTGAATGCTGGCGTGATCGCCGCCTTCCCAGCATGATCACATCTTTCCCTGTGAGATCGTGTCCTTCCCAGCAAGATTACGATTTTGCCAGGAAGGACATGATCGCGCTGGGCAGAAGAAGGCCAATCGTGCCAGGCAAGTTCTCGCTGGGAAGGAGGTGATTGCGCCGGCAGCGGCCGATCACGCCGAGCAGCGGGCAATGGTGGTTGTGTCCCCTGTTCTTGGGCTCCGGTAAACTGCATGCTGGGGGTTGTAAGCTGTACTGGGGCCTACAGCTGTGCAAGGAAATGGCGGATGCGTCATAAAATGGTGAATCCACCATAAAATGGCTTTTGAGCCTCGGATTTGAATATCCAAGGTCCGAGGCTTGCACAGTCCTGCAGGTTCCCTCCGTCCTCTCTAGCCCCCATGGCCTCCATAGAGTCCTCACCATTCCATGATTTTTATTTGATTTTTTCTGTGTAATTTTCTTGTATTCCGGTGGGATCAAGCAGGAGTTCAAACATCTTCAGAAGGGGAAGGTGGGAGGAGCATTCCATGCTGGCAATGGAAGTACTTCCTTGGCTTGAAGAATGTTGGTGGTGATGGCCAAGCACTTCTGATGCTTGATGTATGCTGGCATTGAACTTGCTATTGGAAGAGGGAGTTGCAGAGAGATTCAGGAGCCAAAGAAGTGCTCCATCATGCTTTTGAAAGCCCTAAAGAGGATGCTGGAGGATTCAGGGTTTCCTCTGCCTCCCTAAGATTGGCAGCAGGGGAGTTTCCAGGATCAAATTTAAACAAGGTATCAAAAGGCCAAATTTAGCATGGACAGGTCCTGGGGATAGTCCCAGATAACTAGGGACAGTGGGCGTATATGTCAAATTGCCAGATTTTAAAAGACTATTTCCTTGATGATGTATCACAACAGCCACATTCATAAATTTGCGTAGAGCCACATGATGATGATGATGATGATGATGTGTGTGTATGTGGGATATATTTATAAGTGCAACTTGTAGAAATGCCCTAATTGGTATACTCATTGCATACAGCTTTCCAATCTGTGGCGTACCTACTTCCTTATGTTTATAAGCACTTTGTAATACTCAATTTTATAATTTATTTATGTGAACCTAATGCTAAACCATGTCTAAAAGCATTGCTGAAGTCAAGCAAGAATGCATCCACTATATTTCCCATATCTCTTAAACCAGCTATCTTGTCAAAGAAGGACATTGAACTGAGTTTTTTTTAATTTGTCCCCCCTCCTTTTTTCTTTTTCTTTTTCACAAGCCAGTTGTTTTGTGAACCTTTCATGGATTGAGACTAATAGACTGAGAAACTTGATGCTAGCTTTTAGATCTGTTATAGAAGTGTAAGAAGAGTGATGTTTAAGATTGTCCAGGAATATTTTCCACTACAAATGAGGCAGTGTACCATATGGACATGCTCATTTCACTCAAAGAATTCATCTGATATCAAAAAGGGGCTCTTCTCAGCGAAGTGTTCCAACATAACTTCAATGAATAAAAATTAAGTAGCACATTCTTACCTCCTTGAAGTTGTTGTTGATGATGAAAGGTTCCTTATGTCCACAGTTCTTAAAGAAAAATGTATATGCTGCATACAAGCTTACTTGTATTCATAACTGTCAATCCCATCTCTTAAAATGTTAAGAAGGTCATCCCTTATCAAGCAAAACCCATGAGTTAAATTTAAAACAACAACACAGTATTTAAAGTGAAGGAAGTATGGTGGTTGTTCTTGTGTGCGCGTGTTTTCTAAATTCATCTTCAAGGTCACATTTCCAAGTTGTTCTCCATAGCTAAGGATTTAAAAATATGGCATCCAATAATTACACATTTTAACATGAATTCATTAACTCTGATAGTGTTGGCAGATCTTTTCATTAGAATTTGACAACTTTTCATCACAATGTTCCATATTGTGGTTAAACTTACTTATTATTAAGAGCAACTGTGCATGTCCTTCTTAATTATACAGACCACATCAGTTTTCCCCAACCTGGTGCCCTCCAGATGTTTTGGAATTTAATTGCAATTAGCTCCAGGCATCATGGGTAGTTTTCAGTAATGCTTGGATTTGTAATCCAAGACACCTGGAGGGTTTGAAAAGGCTGTTACTCATGCTGATTTTGTGTGACAAATTGTGAGGATTTGCTGGGGCTTGCTAACTTCTCCCGAGTTTGCAAAGGTTTAGTGCATTTGGACTCAAGAATCTGCCACAAAAATCCGGCCATTATTTCTGGATTTCAGTGATATCCTTTTCTTTTAGTCCTGAATTAAGGGGCTGTACTCAAGACAGGCAGAAAAATGCAGAACATCTGCCTGTTTTCTATAGGTCAGATACAGAAGTCAGAATGTTTAATTCTAGCTGGTTCCTTGTTAAGCAGAGATGAGGATGATCAGGGGTCTGGAAACAGCTATATAAGGAGAGACTGAAAGAACTGGACATGTTTAGCCTGGAGAAGAGAAGATTGAGGGGAGACATGATAGCACTCTTCAAGTACTTGAAAGGTTGTCACACAAAGGAGGGCCAGGATCTCTTCTCCATCATCTCAGCAGGACGCAGAACAAGGCCTCAAGTTACAGGAAGCCAGATTCCTGACTGTTAGAGCAGTACGACAGTGGAACCAATTACCTAGGTAGGTTGTGGGCTCTCCCACATTAGAGGCATTGAAGAGGCAGCTGGACAATCATCTGTCAGGTATGCTTTAAGGTGGATTCCTGCATTGAGCAGGGAGTTGGACATGATGGCCTTATAGGCCCATTCCAACTCTACTATTCCATGATTCTAAGTGGTATAGGACAGGGCCTAGATATCAAATCTAAATTGAACTAGGGTGACCATATGGAATAGAGGAGAGGGTTCCTATATCTTTAACAGTTGCATAAAAAAGGCAATTACTGCAGATGTCATTTGTATGAATGCAGAACCTGGTAAAATTCAGTCTTCATCACAACCATTAAAGCTGCAGGAGCCCTGCCTTATTGACCAGATATGAAAGACCTTTCCATATGGTCAGCCTAAAGTGTGCATAATCTAAAGTGTACACAATTTCTGATGGTCATGTGTCCTACTTTATAAAGGGCAATCCTCTATTTGAAGGGCTGTCAGAGGACAGTCCTCTATTTGAAGGTGTCCTGAATTTGAAAGGATGTTAAACTATGGTTTAAAGAGAAAGAACCATAAGCAGGGGGAGTAGGGGCCTTTGTGTTGTCTATCAGCAGTACTTGGACATCAGCAGACTGAGCAGGCAGACAAGTCACCTAGTCACAGTCTCCCCTCCTGTGGTGAAACATTTTATTTTTGTTTAGATTATAGTAAATATTATAAATTTGCATCTATCTATATAAATTAGCATATACCATTTTTTTTAGAACTGCTTTCTTTTCCCCCTTTGTGTGTGTGGTGTGTGTGTGTGATGCATCTCCCCCTTTTTGGTGACATGTTAAGTGGCTACCCTAGTTGGATTCTAAATGCCAGTGCATGATGAGTGCAGACTAAGCGAATAGCAGAGCTAGGCCCAACGGATCATCTGATGTACTTTGTACCTATGGAAACTAGCCACCTGCATAAACTTTTTTTGTCTATTCACCCCAGTTTCTTTTTTGTTTCTTAAGTGATACTAAATCTTCTCCTCTTGGCCAATTTATCACCCCTGCAGTCAAAAGGAACCATTGCAAGCCGACCCTCTGCATCATTTACCACTCTGCTTTCCTATGACCTATATCTGCCAAGTTGCTTTTAGTGCATTTTTGTGTCAGCACTGTGGTGTTCAGTGTTGCAGTAATCATGTGAAGCCTTTATAGAAAGAAGCACTTTTTTTTTTAAAAAAGGCACACATTCCTTTAATAACACCCACCCAAACACACAGATAAAAGCTTTTACTGTAGGTGAAAAGTATATCAAAGTCACTGGCAGTTTCTATTTTTAACTTTGTATGACCCCTCCTTTCCACCTCTTCCTCATGTAATGGGAAGTATACTGTCACAGCAACAGGTCAGCTGCTTTCAGCACAGTGGCCTCTAGTGCCTGAAGGAGGAAAATGCCTGGAGTTCAGAGGGGAAGCGATTTTTCTTATAAGCTTATGAGTCCAATCTACAGATCCTGATTCATGCAGAAACACTGCAAAAATAGTATCACCTTTTCCCAATGCTCAATCTAGCATTCAAAATTTTATTTCTCTTATGATGTCATACAAAACTTGATATCTCCCCATTCACTGGTGGCCTTATTTAAGCCACACTTAAAACCATTATAACACAGGAAGCTGCCTTATACTGAGGGCTCCATCACACCTACTCACCCCCCCCCCCGGTTTGCATCCACAGTTTTCCCTTCCATTTCCTTAGTGAGTTGAGCCCCGGGCACTTTCACATCTGTGCGTTGTTGTGCTCATGTATCTTTTCACCTGTATCCCTATTATGCTGGTGAAATCTCCTGCCCCGCCCCCACATTTTCCTTCCCCCTGCAGTTAATTTAAATATTTTTTTATATATTTTCTGCGCAAATATAAAGGTATAGCAGCCTGAAAATGTGCAATTATGGTAAAACAACACACTATGCTTTCCCCTAAGATATGAAACAAGATAAGTGAAGAGAAAGTATTACAATTAGTTTTTGGAGAAGTTTGTGGTCAATGTTAGCATGGCAAGGGGAAGCCGACATTGTTCTGCTCAAGAAAGCTAGACTTGCCTACTCAGGAGTAAGAACCATAGAGTTGAATGGGACCGAGTCCCGGCACAGGCAGCGGTGGTCTCACTCGCCTTCTCTGCCCAATGTTCTGACGCTCTCTCTCCCTTCATAGTTGAGCAGTTGAGTGGAGAACCGCCCCGCCCTCCTCTTTTGTCAGTGAGGCTGCCCTTCAATACACACGCCCCAAGAAAAAAACGGGATGGTCCGATATAGCACAAGGACAGCAATACACGGGAGGGAGGAGCAGCTTTATTGCACAGGGAGGGGAAAAAATGGACTTTCCCCACTCCAAAATAAGATGGAAAATGGAGAGGAAGAGGTGAGATGACGTCATGTGAGTACCGTGCTGCAAAAACACATACCAGGCATGGCTCTGAGCTAGAGCATTGGTTCATCTAGTCTGGTATTGTTGACAATGATCGCAGCTCTTCAGGGTTTCAGGCAGGCCTTTTTCCTAGCCCTACCTGGAGATGCTGGGGATTAAACCTGGGAACTCCTGGGTGCAAAGTAGGTGCTCTATCACTAAGTTACAAGCCCCCCCCCCCCGACAATGGGATGACTTCTGGTTCTTCAGTGCTAGGGTTCAGGATATAATAATAATAATAATAATAATAATAATAATAATTATTATTATTATTATTATTTATATTTATATACCACCCCATAGCCAAAGCTCTCTGGGCGGTTTGCAAAAATTAAAACTTCAGACATTAAAAATTGATATACAAAATTTAAAACCATACAAGGATAAAAACAGACGACATATAAAACCAGAATACAATTAAAACTACTGTGAACTCTTAGCCAGGCCTAAATATAGTTCTGGGGTCAATTAAAAACTCAGTACATGCTGTTAAATGTTAAATGTCTGGGAGAAGAGCATAGTCCAAACAGAGTTTCAGAGCCCAGCAGGTATTTTACAGAAAGTACACAATTACTTCTTTTTATTTACAAATCCCATACTTCTTTTTAAAAAAACAGATTACATTTGCCAGTACATTATCCACCAGAAATAGAGTGATCACTGATGTAGTGAGAGTTGGACTGTGTGTTGTGGTGTTGTGTAGTAACCCAAGTCTTCATTTATTCTGAAGGGGAGACCTTCAAGGTGATTGGGAATGGTAATATTAAGTAGGGGAAAGGGTTTTGTGTTGTTGTTTCGATTCGATTACTGCAGTCAAAACAAATACTAAAGCATTGCTGAATACCCTTTCCAGTGGCCAAAATAATTTGTTGGACATTTGCTTGCAAAAATAAATATTTGGGAAGAAAATTATCCAACCATGAGGATCTAAGTCATGTGAACCAAGAGTCAGGAGACAAATTGTTACACTGTACCATGTGGATGTTCATCATCTAAGATTCATAACATAAGAAGAGCCATTCTGGATCAGACCAAGGGTCCATCTAGTCCAGCATTCTGTTCACACAGGAAACAGCTGTTGACTAGAATTTACAAGCAGGACATGAGTGCAACAGCACCCTCCCACCCATGTTCCCCAGCAACTAGTGTAAATAGGCATTCTGTCACTGATACTGGAGACTATCACATAGCTGGAAAAGGCACAGCTTTTCCAAATTCATCCAACTCCAAATCATCAAGAGAAAGGCTAAAGTATTTCGAGCTTTTGAGGGTGTGTGTGTGCAGAATGACAGAGGGGGACAGGGTAGAGATTTATAACATTAGGAATAGTGGGGTTAGTATAGAAAGGGATATTTTTGTTTGTTTCTTAGAATATTACAGTGCAGGGGAATCAAATTAAACCAATTGGTTGCAAGTCAGGGCTGATAAAAGGACATACCATACCTTAACTATTTGCTACCATAAGATGTGATGATGGCTACTGGCTAAGATAGGTTCTAAAAGAATGGGGTCAAGGGTGATAGGTCTATTGTTACAAGGAGAGGCGATATAGCTCCAAATACCAGATGCAGGAAATAAATAACAGAAAAATGCCACCACCTTCATACTAGGTTTGTGAATACTCCACGGCATTTGACTGGACAAAGTGGAAAACTGAATGTTCTACTACATGAACTTTTATTTGTTAATCAGTGGCATGGAAGCACTAGTTCAGTCAGGGTTGCTGGAGTGAGGAAGAAGCTTTAGCCTTCCTCCAGTGGTCTCCTCTGTGTGTGTGTGTGTGTGTGTGTGTGTGTGTGTGTGTAGTATCCAGCTGTGTCATTCCGCTAGCAGAAATGAAGTTGCGCTTGCAGAAACTAGTTTCTGAACTATGCGCAAGATGAGAATCCAACTAAAGTTATGTTTGCACAAGCACAGTTGTGCAGCCACCTGGCAAGTGTATTGTGCAAGCATTTATGCAACAGAAAAAATCGGAAGAGCTCCACTAGCACAATTTGAGTTTGCGGAATGACCCCGTTGAATACCGCCCATTGTATTTCTGATGTGTTTGATCTTAGTATGAATTATTATTGGCATGTTTAATCTTAGTATATATTGATTAATATGAGAAGTTTTTTTATGTGTATGACTATTTACATTTTGTTATGACTTGCAACTGTTAGATAATTATTTGGAAATGTTGCTATAGTTAAATATGTATATTTTTAACGTTACTGTAAACTGTGTTGAGCATGGTTTACCATGGAAAAGCGGCATACTAAGAAACTGATGAAGATTGTGTCCATGTGTATATACATGTGTGAGTGTGTACACTTAGTCTCCAACCCGGCACCACCTTTGGCCATCAGGGGTAAAAAGGTTGCCTATTCCTGCCCTAGAACAATGGGCCATTCCCTTTCTCTAGTCAACCACAGCTCAGGGAGAGAACTAAAGGTGCTGGATAACAATGCTACTTGTAGGATTCCTCTGTGCTTATCCGTTATAGGCTAGCATGTATTGAATAAACAGCCTCATTTGGACATCATGCAGCTAAACCATAGTTTAGTATAATGTAAACAAGCTACAGTGGGCCTCAGGCTTATGCACTCTCCCCTCCTCTTGGAACATGGTTACAAGGAGAAGAAAGGAAACTTCTGCTTCAGTTTTAGATTAAACACAGTTTAGCCTTGAATCTGAACCCTAAACTGTAGATAATCTTAATTGAGGTTAGTGGAAACAAGCCAGCTTTGTAAACCATGATTTGAAGTTGGCTTGTTTCCATTAACCATAGTTTTGATTAACCACAGTTTGTTTGGTTGAGTCAGCATAGCAAACTAGTTAATGTAAAGCAAAAGCATTTAAACAGGGCCATTGCATCCAGATGCATCCTTCCTTCCTTTGGATTGATATCTCTGCCCATACAGTGGTAGATTGTTTTTTTGAAGTTTATCTATCTGAGGGGGATTGGATGGTGATGCTTCCCCCATGGTTAATCTTTAAAGGCACACTAGTTTAGGAATCATTGATTGTCTTCTGCATATGTGTGTTGGGGAAAAGTGATGCACAATCTGGGGATTTCTCCATAAAAAAGAATTCCTATGTGACAATGCAGACAGGGTCACAGTTTCTTTGGCTAACATTTAAAAAAGAAGGGGGGGGAAAGCACATGGTAAGGTGAAGAAATGAGAGGACCATGAGTACTTGACAATAAATTCTATTAATATAAGAAGTGTGATGTTTTCAAGCTCGCTATAAAGAGATGGTATATGACTCAGGCTGCTGACTTGGGGCGTGTTGATGTAATACAAGGACAGTTACTGAATATGTTGACGAAATGGTGGCATTTTATGTTTTTAAAATGGGGGTTTCTTTCAGAAATACTTTCTAAACTGACGTTTCTTGCATATTCATATTTTATTTATTTCTATTAAAGTTTAACAATTTCTCTATGCAAGTGGCTTACAAATACAGAACAATATAAAATATAGTCTTTAGAACAATCTTATTTAAAACACACACACACACACAGATATATATATATATATATATGCGTGTGTGTGTGCGTGTGCATGTGCTTGTAACAATATAGAAAATAGTAGCATCAAACAAATAACAGATCCAAATCTGTACAAATCAGTAATTCAGTGCCTAACTGATGGAGCCAGGCAGATCCCTCCTGAGAATCTGTTGTTCCAAACAGGGTGGCTGCTTACGCATCACCACAAAAGGGACTCAGATTGGTGTAACAGTAGCATGTGCTAATTTATATGTATAGGTGCAAATTTAGAAATTATTATAATTTAGATAGAAATATAGTACATCTCATTATAGTGGAGAAGACCAGGTGCCAGTGGTTGATGGCTAACTTCAGGGGCCCTGCTCTCCTTCATTGTGGTTCTTTATCTTTAGATTGGATTTGGACTGAACAGTGCTTCAAATAGAGAATGCTTTCGAATAGAGGGCTTTCCTCTAATAGCCCTTCAAATAGAGGACTGTCAAGTACGGCATGCGGCCCCCCGGTTCTAAAACTTAGGCTCCACTACAGAAAAGGCCCTGTCTCTTGTGCTCACCACTACATGTTGGTGACTGACAGAGCAGGGTGTCTGAAGACTAGGGTGACCAGATAAAATCCAGGTCAGGGCCCCTGCAACTTTAACTGTTGGGATAAAGAGGGAATATCACCAGGAACTAATTGCATACAAATGACACTGGCTGAAATTCCCTTTTCTCTACAACTGTTAAAGTTACATGAGCCCTGACCTGGATTTTATCTGGTCAGCCTACTGAAGACGATCTTAATACTTGAGGAGGTTAAGGTGGGAGAAGATGTCTCTGGTGGGCCACAACAGATTTACCTTAAATCTGTGTCTGGCAGCTACATCTTAAAAATTTTTTTTTTACTCTAGAATAGGTGCAGGGGCCCAATCCAGACCTTAAAGCCCACCTACTCACTACACTAGGGTCTCAATCTGGATTGGCTACTTGCCTCTATTTAGAATAAAAATGGAGGTAGGGGAGAAATGTAGCTGCTAGGCACGGATTTTGCCTGTTTGGGGCCTCTATTAAGTGTGAATACAATCATTCCTAAACTATATGCGTGGGTACCCTAGTGTAGGGTTCTCCAAACTTTTTGCACCTGTGGACACATTTGGGAATTTCTGAAACTGCTGTGGGCCCCAACACAAAATGCCTAATCAGTCACGTCTATGGATCTTAGGCTGCGTCTTATTCAGCAAAAGGTTTTGATTCGCCTCTATTGGACACTGCAATGTCTCTTTAATAAGGGATTGTCTAATTCGGCTAATTGCTGGCAGTACAATACAGCTAATGCTTCTTGTAAACATATGTTTTAGCAATGTACAGTAGTTGTTTCCTTTTTGAGGGGAGGGTATTAACTAAATGAATTTGTTACCGGAACAGTCTTTAATATTCACTGATGTACACGCTCTTTTGAGCTATTTACCTGCTTCATGGGAATGAACAAATAGAGTAAATAGATTATCTATTTCCTTTTGATAGCTAAATGATTGATTTTACAACATTGGAAGAAACACTCACCTCCTGTGATGCAATGGATTGAGGACCTTACAACATTTTAAATATTTGAATGGGTAGCATATAGACCCCACCTTCAAATGAATACTTACTAGATATTGGTTTGCTTTTGTTGAAGCTTATGTATAATTGCTAGAAAGTTGTTTACATTTCATACAGATCCATGTACGTATATTTTAAAAAAAGGATTTAAAAAAATCCAGGGGCCCACGTGCAGCACCTTAGGGATTCCTTGTGCCCACGGATTACATGTTGAGGACTTCTGCCTGAGTGTGCTGTGAAGGTTGAAGTGTCTTGAAAAAGTAAGCCATCCTCTTGGTTGGAGTTAATATATTTCTTTCCTCTGGGATGCAACCAATATATACAAGGTTCTCAAGGACAACAGATGCCACTATACCAGCTCAGCCAAAATTGGACATGGCTGGAATGGAGAGATGGAATGTAAGGGTAGATGTGTTGTGCTGTAACACACACACACACACCACTCCACCACCAGTACCCTGCCTTGGGCCTATAAAAGGATGAGCTAGAAAGATGGCTAGATGGGGAGAGGAAGGAAGAACAGTGACTGCAGCTGCCTTTGAGCCTTCTCTGACTTGACTGGCCAGCTCTTTAGCAGTACAAGTGACAGTTCAGTCGGCTGTCATACCATGATGAAGTCAGCTGCACCAGAAAAGCAGGCAGCAGTCTCAACAGCCCCAACTCAACCCATAAGCCTGAGAAGAATATGCTCCTTCCTCAGCCCATTCTTTCCTTTTGATTTGGACAAAAAACCACTTGGGCACAATCCTATGCATGCTGACTGGGAAATGCTAGGAGCTGTAGGGTTTTTTTCCAGTCTAAACATGCATAGGATTGTGTCCTTAAAGTGAGATGGATTTCTTGTGCCATTTTTTCTGCAATGAAGGAATCCTTAAGGGAAAAATGGGACAATGAGGGAGGTCTCTCTCTCTCTCTCTCTCTCTCTCTCTCTCTCTTCCCCCCCCCCCCCCATTGGGCTGTGACCCTTTAAGGCTTTGTGGTACACAGTGGAAGCCCTGTCCACCTCCAGGTGTGGAATCTCTAATGTCTACCTTTCTGTATATAGATGATGTTTTGCCTGTTTTCTTTTCCTGAAGGTGTTGTTCAGTCAAAGGAAAGGCTACCATATAATAAAAAGTAGGTAACCAGCCACATCCACAGTGGCAGCCATTTTGTGAATGGACAAGCCCCCACATGGCAGCCATTTCATGAGAGTGCTTACAACAGTCTCCCTGTATTCTAAATGTGCCTACTGACCGAAAAAGATTTTCATATATAATAAATAGCACCTAAACATTTTATACCGCATTGTCTGGTGGGAAATGAATGGGTGACTTTGAAAAATCAATGCATGCAAACAAAAGGAAGTGGAAAGGATGCATTTAAAACTAAGTGCTCTTTTTGCTTTCATTTTCAATTATAGGTCATGTCCCAAAGGCATTGTAGAGTTGTAATACAGACTAACAAGAGAGTTATAGAAGAAATCCAGAATTTGAATTGAGGAGGCCAAGGTTCAAATTCCTGCTTAGCCATAACATTCACAGTGTTGTTTTGGGCAAGTCAATACCATTCAGCCTAACCTACTCCACAGGGTAGTTGTGAGGATAAAATGGGATATTTTGATGTATACTGGCTCCTAAACTCCTTGGCAGATTGGTAGATTATAAATATGCTAAATTTAAAATAAACGTAAAATCAAAACAGAATGGTTAACCATGATGTATTCTGGACCCCTGGTTCTGGTTCTCCTCCATACAGATGCCATTCCTCTGCTCAGTGCAGGAAGTGAAAGAGGAATGTTCTTTACTAAAGCCACAAGCATTTACCATTCTCAAACAAAAAGTGCATTCATTCAGTCGTAAGGAAATATTTAGTGTATTATGCATCTTCATTTATGCTAGACAAAAAGGTTCCATTAAGCCACATTATTGGAGGAGAACATTTATGATTGCCTTTGGAGTATGGACCAAAGAATCGAAGGATATTCATGTAGTTGGAGGGTATTCAAAAATATACCAAATTAGAAGATTGCATAGATAATGCATGACATTAGTTTATTTATAGCCAGTTTGTTTATGCAGACACTGTATTAGATGTTTAGTCAAGTGATTGTTTCTGTTTTAATGGATACATTTTTTCCTCTGTGGAATTTGTAAAAAAAAAAGAAAAAAAAAGCTCACTCATACTGCAGTCTTGTTCTTATTTACTCAGAAGTCAGTCCTGTTGACTTCAGTGGGACTTACTCTCAAGTAAGTGTGTACAGGATATCTGCCTCAGTGTCTGAGGGCTTTAATATTTTCCAGTAATCCTAAAAGTATAGAAGGTATGCTGCTATAAGAAGGAGGGACTTCTTATAAAATTTGCACAATTTAGAATCTTTGCAAAGGCTTGTGGGCACAGCAGTTTAAGTTCTTTATTTTGCTTTTAAAATTTATATCCTGCTTTTCATCTCTTAGGAAACTCAGAATGATAAACACAATAGCCCTATTCAGGCATTTGGAAAATTTGAGCACGGAAGTGAAACCGGGATGTACACACAGCCCTGTCCCCTCCTCTCTAACCTCCTGATATTGACTGGAAAGGTCAGAAGCAAAAATGTAACTGCTTTTTTAGTGCAATGCATTTATAGCAGGCTGCTTAGATTTTTTGAATGTCTGAATAGGGGCAATATCAAACAAGTCATTTTAGAAGGAGAATGCTCTTTATCTTCCAGTCACTTTGAGTCTCCAAGACCTTAACATTTCAGTGAAAATTACTAATTGGAAAATGCAGTTTTTAAATAAATGTGTTAATTGGTGTTTTGCCACAAAGTGACTTATCTGCCATGAATATAAAGCCTGGGCATTCATATAATGTATCTAAATAGTTACACATCATATTTCATTCTAGTGTAATCTTTCATCAAACCATCTGAGCAAATATCTGCAAATATAGAAAGTAGGGCCAGCCTTATGTTTGATAAGAGATGAAACAAGTATATAAAATAGGGTTAGCACACATTTTTGTGTGTGTATAATTCAAGTCATAAACATTTAAGATATATCAGGAAGACCATTCATGCGTAGGTACATGGAAGCTGCATGTGTATCCTGCCCTATATCACTAGGATAAGATTGTGCTGCAATCATTAACCTAATAGGTGTGCAAATAAAGTGTTTAAAGTTTTTTCCCCCCATGAAAAAGTCAGTGGGGCTTACTTCTGAATAGTGATGTCAGATATTCCCAATGGATTTTGCAATGGTTTCAGGGGGCGAGAGAGGAGGAAAACTCTTCCCAAATGTTTTTGGGAGTGACGTTTGGGTGGCGGTGGTCTAGCTTTCACATCTCTAGTCCGGGTTTCCATTTAGTGACAACTGGATAGCAGAGGAAACAGAGGTCTGAACTGTTATTTTGACAAAGACAAACAAAAACAAAATGCTGTCAGATGGGAAGCTTGATTTACCAGCACACGTTCTAAAATGAAATGTTCTCTAAATGTATTTAATGAGCTATAAAGCAGACTTCTGCGCTTTAAAAAACTCTTCCTTCCAACATGATGTTCTGAATCTGTAAATACAATACAATTGTACAAATTTAGAACAATTACAGAAACAAATTAGCAGATTGGGCAGTGATGTGATGTGAAGGAGGTGTCGCTGCGTGATTGCTGCAAATACAGAAATAAATGTGTTTTTAACGTGTTGCAGAAATATAAGGTTTCCCCCTCATCCTCAGGCTCTCCTACATCCCACTCCACCCCTTCTCTCTTAACAGTTGGGTTTGGTTTTTTTTCACAAGTTATGACATGAAAGAACTTCGTCTGTTGATTTTCCACCTGTGTGAAAAGAGCATAAGCTTTTGTCAGGAAGAAGGCGTCTTATGGGCTCTTTGTCCTCTTAGTCTTTCTGCATTATCAGCTAGGAATACAGCAGGCCAAGCAGTTAGATAGCTCATGAGGCAAGGAAAAGGTCTAAAAAAGACAGGAAATAAAAGTAGGCAAGATGCTTACAGGAAAGACAGCATATCAACATTAATACATAGTGAATAAAGGACTGCTTTCACACATTAAGTTGCATTTGCACTCATTAGTGAAGTAAAGGATTTTTTGTAGATCCCCCCCCCACTTTTTTGGATAGATTTACGTAAATTTAAAGTTATTCTTTTTGTCATCAGGAGATTTGCTATATATTTTTCACCTTCAGGGAGATTTGCGCAAATTTAACTTCATGTATTTTTTTTAAAAAAAACTTTTAGGGAGATTTGCATGAATTTGCTAAAGCACAGTACCTACTCCACTTTAGCACAGTTAAAATAAACAATAATATGTAATGAATGAATGAATACATGAATAAAGTTAAATTTGTGCAAATCTCCCCCAAAGGTGGAAACAGTTAAATATGCGCAAATCTTCCTGAAGGTGCGGGGGGGTGGGGGAAGGAGTCAGTGGCTGAATTCGGATGACACGATAGTCAATGGTGGGGTAATAATCAACTTTACAGTTGTACAACTAGGGGGTACTCCCCACACAACTTGGTAATAAATAATCAACTGTGGTGTGGATTAGGATCAGCGCTGAGTTGACTATGGCAGCATTCGGATGACACAATAGTCAAAACAACTGACGATTGTTTCCCCCACACCAGTTGTTTATTGTGTCGTCCGAATTGAGCCAGTGTCTATACAGGTGACAAAGTGAAGGAGTAAATTGAGTAGTGTCATTTCAATGTGTGATAGAGAGGGGATATCATTAGCAAGATTGCAAGGAGTGCCCAGCAGGATTTTTTGCCGCTCTTGCCAGGTAACTCACCATTTTAAACAACATGCTCTGATGCCACCCTGACAACAAGCCACCCTAAACAGCCCTACTACAAGCCAAGGATTCTCAGAGCAGCTTGTTTGTGAAAAACAACCCACGACGGAAAAGCCACACCGCGTTCAGATGTCACGCAAACTACCCCACAATTATCCATGGTGACTACCCCTAATGGCTTAGCATGATGTGTGAACCAGGTCACTGACTGACCCAAATTCACCCAGTGAGCTTCATGGCTGAGTGGGGGCTAGAACCCAGGTCTCCTCAGTTCAACACTCTAACCCACTACATCACACAACTAAAGTAAAACACATGGTTATCTAAAGGATAGTGGGGTACTATAAGATATTGAGTCCAGGGTCTAAATTTACCTAGCTATGCCACTACAAGAAAATGTGGCTTCCTTGGAGATTTCAGCCCTGGACTCTCTCTTTAGCAATAAATCCATGGCTAAAAAACAATAATCCTATTCTCACATTAAGCCAGGACTGGTGAGATGCCTGCTGCACTGGTAGAACAACCACCGTATCCATTGTGTGCCCAGCCTGGGAGGGGAGAGGGAAAATACACAAGTAAAAAATGACAGACATTCCCACAGCATCCCTAGAATCTCTAGCAGTGCCCACCAATTAGGGACTGTAGCTGTGACATTGACCACTTGCTGCCCACACAAGGAGGAAGTCAATGAACTGACAATGACAGGGACATTTCCCAGCACCACCACACACTCAAAGATGTCAGAACACCCCTACTCAGTTAGCCCTGGCAGCAAAGCAAACAATGACACAGGTACTGTCAGTCCCCTGGCATTCTTACAAGCACTGGTTCAAATCCCCTTAGGGTCCTCACAATGGTTATAAGGAATGGAGGAGTGGGTGGGGGGAAATGAGCATGCAGTAGGAAAAAGGGCATTGTAAAGCCTGTGCAACATTCCCAGACCTTCAAACCATAATTTTGGGGTATTGGAATATGACTTCAGAACCAGGCCAATGTATTGGGGAAGAGTAGGCATTTAAGATCAAGAGTGCATAGCAATGACTTTCTTTAATACTAGATTGCTGCAGTGAATAGACCCATGGGAGGATAACTTAAGTACCCAAGCACCCTGAATGGGTGATAATGAAGGACTTACAACTATCCTGATGACTGTGGGAAGAAGTACATGCCCAGTAGTAGGCCACACAAAGTCCTTGGCATGTACTGAGGCCATTTTATATGTGTAGTTTTATGTTTCAGCTGAGGGGCATAGCTATTTTAGATTTTGTTCTAACGTGAATGAGCAGATGGAGCAACTGAAGGTGGGAGGCATATCTTGAGGGAAAAGTGATGATAAAATGATAAGCATTCATGATCCCAAAAGGAAAGAACAACCAAATTCAGACAACAGATTTTGTGTTTTTAGAACAGCGGACTACAATAATCTCATAATAATTAGCAAGGAAAGCTCTATGGAGAGAAGAGCTAAAACAAAAAAGGAGTTCAAGAGGGCTACCAGTTGCTGGAAGCATAATTATAAACCCTGCTTGTACAAAGGGAAATGGGAAGCTTCATCACAGAGCTCTGGCACGACTTCAAAGGCATCTTTGTACTGATCTCAGCAACCAAAAGGGAAACTTTATGAGAAATGGAAGGAAGGTGAAGTCTCCAACTAATTAGTACAGCCCAACTTTAATATGCAGGCAAAATCAGAAAAAACAAAGCACAAAATGAGTTGCAACCACCAGTAAGGGACAAGCGGAGATTTGTTGAAAATTAATGTTACAGTGTTGTGTGTTGCAGTACATTTTATCAGTGAAGAAGGGAATTGACTTCAGAGGAAGAATATACTCCATGACCAAGGAATAGAAACCTACAGACTATTAAGAAGCAAAGAGGACTCCCCATGTCAGCTTAAAGCAGGGGAGGGGAACCTCAGGCCTGGCTTCCTAATCAGGCCGGGCGTCACAATCTGGCCCACTTGAGATGCTAATCTGGCCCTCCAAGGCTCCCCAGATGGCCCCACCCTTTCCTTTGGCCCCACCCCTTTCACCCAACCTCCAATCATTTGGTAGTTTACAACCTTTGTACATTTTACCCCATTCTCAAAGGTTGAAATGCCTCTCCTAAGACTTAATTACTGGCCGTAAGAGCTTTAAGTTACAATATTAAATTGGTATTTTTTGTATTTTTGGAAACTATTGGAGGTTGGGAGAAAGGAGGAGTGGTCACAGGGGAAAGGGATGTGGCCCTCTTGGGAATGCTGGATGGCCAGATTTGATTCTCCGCGCCCCACATCCCGCAAGGCCTGTGGTTCTGCAGCCATGCTCTAGGCGCTGTTGAATTTCTGATGAGCACAACCAGGCTTGCCTAAGCATCATGTGCAGATAGTACTGTTAAGACTGTTGTAGTTGAAAAGCAATGCTAGGATATACTGCAGGCAGAAGCAGGGAATGCTGTTTCTTGAGCATCATGAGCCCTAGCCATTTAGAGAAACCAATCCTGGAATCGTCCTTGCATTTTAATATAGGGACATACATAAATATGCATTCTCTGTGTAATCATAATCATCATTTGAAAGTATCTACATTCAATATAATACAGTGTGTTGAATTGTGACTGGGGAAAACAAAGTCTGGAATGTAAACAAATTTGCTGTTTTAAAAATGTCTGTTCATTTGTACGTTCATATAAAGGAATTGGACTGTGAATCAAATGGCCTAGCCTGACTGAGAGAAGCTGTCGAATTAGTCAGTGGATTGTGCACAGAAAGAGAGTGGAGCCGGATGATGCTAATAATGCCAGAGCTAAGCAACACAACCGTCTCTGGAACAATGTTCAGTCAGCTAGTGCATGGCACAATGAGGGCATCTCCTGATGTGCTGTGTTTTGCAGGATCCTCATGGGGATGAAGTGTAGGCAGCCGTGACGTGGGTCATGCTGGGATTTCTCAAAACTGACGGTAATGAGGTGTTTTCCCATTAGCTTAAAGCTTGCTGGGCTACTAACTGTTCTTCTACAATTACTCCTCTGTTATTGTTCTCCATGTGTAAAGATTTATGTTTTGTGACTCATAAGTGGTTTCTAGTAGACACGACTACTCTGTGAAATACTTAAAAATAGATTTTAAAGGAAATAAAAGTCATTCTATCAAATGATCTGTAGTATAAAAAAGCCAGGCACTCACTTTAAATGTTCTCTCTGCAGGTGTGAAACCATCCCAAATTTTGTTAAGCAGTTTCTGAAAAAAAGAAAACTCCATGTACATACAGCTGGATAGCGAATTGAAATAACAATTTTTCAAAACTGCAGAAGAGCAGCTGTGGGTTTTTTTTTCTTTCATTGTCAAACAATGTTCTTAAATATATGTATACATCATCATCAGGTTGTTTCAGAATACTAAATATTCCTGGTATCTCAATATTTAATTATACATGTTCATCTTGAGTTTTGAAAAATGCAGCATGCTTACTATGTTCACCACCTTTATTGTGCCTATATGGACAAAAATTGAACATTTTGGACAAAACGTCTTACAGTAACAGGATATTGAAAGAAATAATGGAGTCTGGTTCAAGGCTGAGTTGGACAACACAAGGAATCCTTATAATTATACTTGTCATCCTCTGTTCTTCTTGTATGTGTAAATGGAAGGGATGTGTAACTACGCAGCTGTGCAAGGTGTCCATACGAATACATCTTTGTGTGTATCTGAGTCATGTGTGATTTTGAATCTAGTGGGCAGAGGTTTGCACATGTATGTATGTGGATGCCTCCTGTCTTGTAGTTATTTTTGAAGCCATGACTAAACAACTCTGATACCTCTAAACCAAAAGGCACCTGCTGGTCAGCCCGTGATGTTTCCTCAACTGCTTGCACTTCATAGTGGGTCAATCTTGAGCACAGTTGTCCACTTGGGCACTAAGTGGTGTTGTGTCGAATGTAATTTTGTCTGTGCCATTTGGGACCTTCAATCACAAGTTGAACGTGAGTAAGCCGTGTGATGCAGCTGCAAAAAAGGCAAATGCTATTTTAGGCTCACTTAATAGAACCATTGTAGCACTTTTCAAATATCTGAAGGGCTGTCACACAGAAGAAGACAATGACAGTTCTCTGCTGCCTCTGAGGTTTGATTTAAAGGGAGGATCTAAAGGGAGGATAGATCTAAGGGAGGATAGATTTCAGTTGAATATTAGGAGTCATCTCTTGACAATAAGAGCATTTTGATAATAGAACCAATGTCTGGGGGGAGAGGAGCTCTCACTTGCTGGAGGGATTCAAGCAGAGGCTGTTGGGATACTCTAGCTTCTTAATTCCTGTTCTGAGCAGCAGGAGCCTGAGGGTTGTGATGTTGGACTAGCTGGCATCCAAGCCCTCTGCCAAGTCTATGATTGTTTTCTATGGAACTCTTCCCACAGTTTGGTTGTAATGCTACTTTGCCAACCTGTATGGCGTAGAGTAACTGCATGGGCAATCCAGTCCTATGCATTTTTATCTTGATGTACAGCACACAGTGTTCAGTGGAACTCATAGCACTGCAGCCTGGGTTCCTCTTTTCACATCTACATGGCTCTTGGAGTCTATTTATCATTAATTTGCATCTCTTTGTTCTCATCTACATTGCACAATAGGCGGGAGCATTTAATCCTACCCGTCCAGCTGTCATTCTGCTCACTCATACATGCCCTGTGGTGTTCATTTGCTTACTACTACAGCTTAGAGATGATTTGAGTATAGTCAGCAGACACTGCTACTTAACTGGAGCTTTATTCCTTTCAACCTTGATGATGCTCAAGAAATTCAAATTAAAACTGAAAGTATGCTCTGGTGACTTCCAGTGCAGCAGTTGCTGGGGTGTCTGGGGATATATTGCAGGGGAAGGGAAACATTAGTGTTTAAGTTATTCAGAAAATCATACCTGCATTAGAAAATGCCCAAACTATACTTGTTTAAAAATATTTTAAACTCCTTTAGTCAGTGCATTGATCAATCAATCAAATACATTGAAACCAGAGGCGGTGGGATGACGGAAGGCATTGCATGGGTGAGCTGCTGATCTGATTCGCACTTAATGACAATTCAGTTTTGTTTGTTTTGTAAAGCCCTGGGTGGTTGTGAACAAGCAAGCGTGCTAGTTCATGGCGCTTGATTGCTCCCACTTGGCTTCTCCTGCCAGCAGTAGCAGCTAAACATGTTTAGCATGATGTCCGAACCTGGAACTCTGGTCTGTCTCTTTCCTGATAAGCCGGAGTTGGAACCCGAGATTAAACTCTGGGCTCATCTACACCTAGAGCCTTTTTGAGAGGGGGGAGGAATGATCGCAAAGTTTTCTGCTTCAGTGATTGTCCCTCATGGGACACATGCCAGCATGTTTGCCTGCAATGGAAGGAGAGCTGTTCCAGGGCGAATTTTCTTTTTTACGGCTCCTGACTCTTGTGCAAGAGCAAAGTTGTATTCCTGCGTGACGATGAGTTGTTTTAAAACACAAACACACACATACAGTCGGCGCTTAAAGACACCTAGACCCATCCAGAATGTATTGACAGTGCTCTCCCCCTCCCCCCCGATACCCATGGGCTCGCGCCGCACATCTGGTTGCCTATTCGCTGAGCCCCGCTACTTGCGAGAAACAGCAACAACTTTGCGAGGGGAGGGCATACCAGCCACGCACCTTGGGATTTTTGCGAGAGCAGGCGAAAAACCGGGACAGAAGCTGTTATCGATGTCCTGGGAAAACTGAGAGGCTGTCCCTAGATCACAGCAGGATCAGCTGTGCGTCACGTGGTTTGGTAGGGATGACCTTGATACTATTCTGGAATAAATGGCTGATGTGGATAAGGCCTGCAATTTGCAAGTGGACACCTACTGTCAGCAAAGTGACAACTATTGGATACAACGCTATATATAAAGTTGAGAAAGAGAATTCAGTTTTGAAAGAAAGAAAACTTCCTTTTATATAGAAAATAGCTTGTGTTATTACAATGGGCAGTTTCCAATACTGCTGCTCTGCTCTGCTGTTTCTCTTGTGCCAGCAGGACTCACTGCTAGTGCAACAGAAGGCTAGCACTTATGAGCCCTGAAAATGAGCAAAAGTGCTCATTTCTAGAATAGGATAGGTCAGTGGAGCTCCCTGCAAACTCTGCTTATCTGCCCTGCTCTGGAAAATTGCATTTTTGCTCTTTTCTGGTTGCTTCAGGATCTACTAACTTCCCATTTCATGACTGGTGGGCCCACTAGTTCACAGGCAGTGTCGGATACTGCCCAATATTAAAAACAGATAAAGATGGCACCCAGATAAAATACACTCAATACACCTGTTAATTCCAATATTGACTAGTAGGATAACTTGATTAATTGAGGATTATATATGCAAAACCAAGCAGTTCAAGTAGGAAAGGGATATATTGTAGACAATGTCAGGGACGTAGTGATCTTTTAAACTAAAAAGAAAAAGCAAGGCATTTGACAGAATATTTTGTAAATCTCTGGGGGCAATAAGGGTAACAAAATGTATTTTTCTGTTAATTTTGTCATTGGGATCCAGAACTGTACAAGTAGTTCTGAGAAGGCTTTGGAGTTAGTGTGTCTTGAACACCATCAAGGCGAGGAAGACTCCTCTGAAACAACAGAGCTTCACAAGCAGAACTTACTTCTGAGTAAACATGTATAAGTTTTTACTGTATAATAGGATTTTTGAAGGCAGCCTATTATTATATTTTAAAAGGGGCACTTGTGTCTTTCTAAAATAAAGAAGTTCAAATAGTGAACACCAACAAGGCGAGGAAGACTACTCTGAAACAAGCAGAACTTACTTCTGAGTAAACATGTATAGGTTTTTACTGTATAATAGGATTTTTGAAGGCAGCCTATTTTTATTTTTTAAAGGGGGCACTTGTGTCTTTCTAAAATAAAGAAGTTCAAATAGTGTCAGAAATTTGAGCACATGTAAGCTGAGAAGGAAATGGTTAGGAAAGTCAAAGTAAACAGCAAGATGGGAGAAAATAGTTTGAACAGGGGTCATATAAGGGTATAAAGTTAGGCTGACCATCTGGAAAGGAGGACAGGGCTCATATAACTTTAACAGTTGTAGAGAAAAGGGAATTTCAATCAGTGTCATTTGTATGCAGTTAGTTCCTGGTGATATTCCCTCTTCATCACAACAGTTAAAGTTGCAGAGCCCTGCCTTCTTTTGTATATGGTCACTCTAGTATAGTGCCTGCACCTTTAACAGTTGTGATGAAGAGGGAATTTCACCAGGAACTAATTGCATACAAATGACACCTGCTGAAATTCCCTTTTCTCTACAACTGTTAAAGTTATATGAGCCTTGTCCTCCTTTTCAGATGGTCAGCCTAATAAAGTAGTCATGTGAAAATGGCAATGACACATAACCAATAACACAAGGAAGAGAGAGGCAAAGCTGCATTTATATTTCAGAATACCTGAGATCATCCAATATAAACAGAGAAAATGCATAAACCCCAAAACATCTCTGTTCTGAGAAAATGCCCATATTATGAAAACATTGCATACGGGTGCAGGAAGGTTTATCCAAGTCACTGAAGTGCATCCCTGCTCAGAAGTAAATCCCATTGTTTTTCTTGAGATTTACTCCCAGGTAATTTTGTATAGGATTGCAGCCTAAATGGTTTTAGCTTTCTGCACTAAAAAAAGCTGTGATTCATTTGTTTAGCTTGTTTTAACATAGACACCTATAATAACTCTGACCCAACAATCACATATGGTGCTCATCAGAGCCTTGATAAAGCCTGTGTTTTTGCTTCTTGTCTAGGATTGCAAACATACTAGGGTTGATGAGCTCTTGGCCGCATTTGGCTTGCTGGGTCACATGAGCAGGCCTTGGGTGATCATATGGAATGGAGGATGGAGCTCCTGTATCCTGTATACAGTTGTATAGAAAAGAGAATTTCAGCAGGTATCATTTGTATGCATGCAGCACCTGGTGAAATTCCCTCTTCATCACAACAGTTAAAGCTGCAGGAGCACCACCCTCTTGACCAGATACAAAAGAAGGCAGGGCTCCTGGGCCTTCAACTGTTGTGATGACCAGGGAATTTCACCAGGTGCTGCATGCATACAAATGACACCTGCTGAAATCGCCTTTTCAATACAACTGTTAAAGATACAGGTGTTCTGTCCTCCTTTCCATATGGTCATTCTAAGCAGGCCTATTATAAACACAGATAATATTTAGAATGCAAATCGAGATAATGTTGGGAAGAAGTTAAATCGCTGGGACTAACAACTCCACAGAATGCATGTTTAGGATTGTAACTCTGTCCACAATTCAGATCTGAAATCCTATTCATTTCAAGGAGCAGGGCCTTGCAACAAAATGTCATATTGTATGGTGCTTCTGTTCAAGCCACTCCATTTCTTCCAGCCCCCCACCCCCGCTGCCTAGCGATCAGCATTTTATGCCCATTCAGCATGCACTGCCTTCTTTGGCCTGTTTGAGATTTTCACTCTTTCATCTTGATGTTTTTTTAGGGTTGTGGTGGACACACTTGAGCATAAGCTAGGCTGACCAGATAGAATCCAGGTCAGGGCTCATGTACCTTTAACAGTTGTAGAGAAAAGGGAATTTCAGCCAGTGTCATTTATATGCGATTAGTTCCTGGTGAAATTCCCTCTTTACCACAACAGTTAAAGTTGCAGGGGCCCTGTCTTCTTTTGTATATGGTCACTCTAGTATAGTGCATGCACCTTTAACAGTTGTGATGAAGAGGGAATTTCACCAGGAACTAATTGCATACAAATGACACTGGCTGAAATTCCCTTTTCTCTACAACTGTTAAAGTTACATGAGCCCTGACCTGGATTTTATCTGGTCAGCCTAGCGTAAGCCAAGCTAAATTAACATGTTGATTTCTCCATTGAAGTCAGAGTTCTCATTGTCATTCGTGGGAATGTGCCTTATCAAGACAAGGAGATTATTCTTTCTACATTTTTTAGATCTTGCCCCCTATTTCCTTCCCAGCCAGTCCATTCCATTCCATCTCAACCTGGTTGTCAGGGTTTTTTCCTCTTTCATTCACTCAGTATTAAATCCCATTGCGTAGTTATGGGGCAGTTTGTGTTTGTTTGTTTTCACCTCCCCCCCCCCCAAATATTTCTTCATTAACTGCAAACTTTGGGGTTAGCCTGAGTCTGCTGATACCTTTCTCTTATGAGTGGGTCATGCTGTTTTGACTCCAAATCCACAAGAAGGGGAAAAGTTGAACTGGTGTTAGAACGTTAAATTACCTTAAGGATGCTGACTGCACATCAGTTGCAAACCATTCCTCTTCTGTGCTGTGTCACCCATATAGTTCAAAATTTCACATCTTTTCCACAAATTAATTCAATTCATTCCAGATGTTGGTTTTATTGTGGGAACGTTTAAGATCCCATTGATTTCATTGGGCCCCATTTGGTTCAGTTTTTCATTTGTTCAAAAACAAATGCCCATCGCTATCAGAAAACTGGAATGATGCCTAATATCATCTCTCGGGTTTACTACCTATTCTTTTTCATTACAAGGAAAATTTCAATAGGATTATTTTTTTAAAAAAAGTCTCCTGTGCCCTGGCTCTTGTAATTCTAAATGATTCTGTATTGGCTTAATGCAAATCATATTGTTACCTGGAACTAGACACCTATGCTGAAATCAGAATAAATACTTGAAGTTTAAACCTGTGATTTATGAGTAGAGTAAGCAAGGGATAAAACATTGAATATTTAGCTTTTGGGAGCTTAGACAAAAAGACATGCCAAAATTTCAGGTCCCCCAAAGTGTTCTCTTAATTAGAGTTGAGGAGTGTATACAGAGCGACAACAATTCACACTGTTTACACTGAACAACAGCAATTACATTGATCCAATTACCATATGCAACATATTCCAATGTAAGGCATAAGACTGAAGGCAAACTGAAATATATTTGCATTTAAAGTACAATTGTCATAGATGAGTCCTACGTTCTTCCTTTTTTTAAAAAAGGGGAAAGATTATACCTGTATGTGGGAAAGTAGCAAAACTGTGTGCGACATCACTCACAATAGCAAGTGCTCTATTTGTGTCAAGAATTCTAAAGCCTTTTCATGAGCTTAATTAAGGAACCTTTTTCTGACAGTGGGGACATGTTAATTGGCAGCTCTAAACAAAAAACGAAAGTACTCTGTAGAAATTCTGTATTGCAAACAGCTTGCTTTACTAACCTGCCAACATCTGAAATGTATAAATAGGAAGCACAATCTTGAAATACTTATTATTTGGTCTGTTGTTTGTAGTTTGCTTAAAACAGGCTTGAGGATTATCCCATGTAGACATCATGGTGCTACATTGGTTCTACTACATGAATTTTCCTGTTGATATCAGTGAGGGGAGAAGATAGGATTAATCTCAGAGTCTTGTTGTGATACTCTGGATTTGAAAATAGCATGAAGAAATTGTGGGATGGGGTAGGGATTTGCATATTGCAAGTCTGTGGTTGTCCCTTTTAATATTTTTGGTTAATATAAGCCATTTGAAATTCATGCACTGTCAATAGATATTTTGAATGCAGACTCAGGAAGCAATAAGAAGGAAATGTTACCTGAATACCCACATGGAGTTGGGATAAACAGTGGAATGTCCATTTCAGTTGAGCAGTGTGTGAGAAGGGGAACCATGTGCATTTGCTAGTGGGTGTCTGGTTGGAGGGAGCAAAGGCAGGAAGCAAGCTGCACAGCACCATGCAGGAATGCTGTTGGTGCATGGTTAGTGTACCACACAGGTGTGGGATGATGACTTCATAGGCTTCTTCCCAGTCATTCACCCTCATTTTATCACAAAATGGCCAGCAATTTGGATGGCTTTAAAAGGGCGGTAGACAAATTAATGGAGGAAAAGGCTATCAATGGCCACTAGTCCTAATGGTTATATGCTACTTCCAGTATCAGAGGCAGTATAAAGTCCAGTTGCTAGGGAACATTGTGAGGGATGCTGATGCACTCAAGTCCTGCTTGTAGGTTCCTGGTCAACTGTTGGTTGGCCACACTGTGAATGGAATGCTGGACGAGATGGATCCTTGGTCTGATCTAACATAGCTCTTCTTATGTTCTTAGTGTACTTCCTCCTTCCCCAACCTGCCCTCCAGATGTCTTGGACTGCTTTCCATTAGCAGTCCTAAATGCAAAATACCTTCAAGGACTTAAGCTAGTGTAATTTACCACCACCACCAAATTTAAAAATTGGAAACAACCATGAATAAATATGGGGCCAATATTATTAGAGTTCCATGCGTTTGATTCTTTTCTTTATCATATGGTTGTGACTAAAGGGAAGGGCCCAAGCTCTGTGGTAGAACATATGCTTTGCCTGCCAAATGTCCCAGCTGACACCGTGGAGAGCCCTGCCAGCCAGTGTAGACAATACTAATGGACCAGTGATCTTGACTGGGTAGAAGGCAGCTTCTTATAATAGGAGAGCAGCCTTTGCTCTGGAATGTAGTCTTCTCTTTTCTGAGTGCTAGAATACTTCACACAGAGCTCAGTAGTGTACTGCAACGACTGTTTCACATATGTTTTTGACCAAAGAAGGTAAACGTTTTTGGTTTGCACTGTGCTAAACGGATGATAGATATCAGGTGGTAAGACAGGGTGAGCAGCAAAGATATGACAAAGCGCAGTGGTCTGCAATGCAGAGCAAAGCTACTGAAATTGTAAGAACATATGGTGGTTATAATCAGGACATTGTAAAGCATGAAAAGATTTCACACCTGGAGGCGTGATGGGGCCAAGAAGAGATGGAAAGAAAAAGGCACTTTGGTGCTGCAGGTAAAACAATCAGTGCTAACTAAGGCCTGGGGTTTTACACTATGCCTAATGCAAAAATTATATATATATATATATATATATATATATGTATGTATGTATGTATATGTGTATGTGTATGTGTATGTGTATGTGTATATATATATAGGATTTACCCAACTGGCGAAATCATTTTGACTAAACCGTCCAGTTCACCTTCCTTTTGTCTGATCTGTGTCACTGCCAGGCACAAATAAATAAATCATATTTATTTTAAGACAAATTACATGGAGGCAAGATGGTGATTTGCCTCACTTTCATCTATGACTCTCCAGTTTCTTAGATGCCAAGTAAGCACAGAGTGAAAATAGAGCATTTTAATAGATAGGAGAAAATAACAAATGTTGATTCCATGAACATTTTGACAACAAATTTACAAGAGATTTACACTCTTGTTATTTTGAAACTGTCTGCAGCTTTGTTCCTACACAGAAACCACCTCATTCCCATGTCCCATTGCGGACTGTGGTAGTGATATACTTCTCTCTCTCCCTCTCTCTCTCTCTCTCTCTCTCTCTAATTTTATTGAACTTTTCGGACCCTACTAAGCCCCATATGCAAAAGTTTGACCTGAGGGCCAAATTACATGTTATAGAAATGTGTGTGTGCCATCAAAAACAATAGCCACACACCCAATGCTTTTCTTCCACGTTGTTGCATCAAGTCTATACAGAGAGGCAGCTACAGAAACTGCTTCCAGAGTTCTGACAAAGCTCAACCTCAGGTATCTTCTGACAGTGATGTAACACTCCTTATTTGCAATTATTTAGTAGCTTGGAGGGGTGTGTGTAAGTTAGCTGGGGGTGGGGGGGTTCCGCCTCTTTCATTGTTTGGAAGCTGATTCTCCTCACATGAATGTAGTTTTACCTTTTTATTGTGTCGATGGTAAAGCATTGAAGGAACTTCCATCTGCATATCAGAAAAACTTACAATATGCCCTTTTCATTAATAGAACCCCAGGCTTGTAGCTTCAGCAGCATTCTGAGGAGGGGTTGGAGCCTGGTGAACCACTAGTTACCCCACTTCAGAGAGAACCCTTGGCACCCCCTCATATAACTTCTATGCCTGAGGACATAACCCTCCCTTCAACCTCAAACTCAGAGGATGTCTTCTCCATATACTCTCTTGTTCCTCAGCCATGTAGGATTATGAGGCTACAGAAATAACTGTAGTCTTTTGGAGGGTTACAGTTAACATCTAGCAGCGGCGGTGCCCCCAAATGCTCTGGGCCTGCCAGCCTTCTTATGGTCTCCACTGCTTGCAGTTCTTGTTGGGACAATTGCTTTGGCTATGAGGAAACACTCCAATTATTAGTTACTTTTGTTGCCCGTGATCCTGTTCTCCTGAACCTGACATCTGTTTTATCCGATATAGCCCCGTTTATTGAACATGAGCCTGCTTTCCTGGACTTGATCCCTTTCTACCTGACACTGAACCATTCATGTTCTTCAGGCTATGCACACACACCATGCCGCCCAGGGCATTTAGTCTAGCTATGACACTCTGTTCTTTTCTGTGAAGCCATACAGACACTGGTACCTCACTAGGCTATGTCACAATCTCATAATGTGACGCTCCCAGTTCATGCCCTGTAGCCTCCAAAGTTACTCTTATTTGAGAGGGAATTTCCAGTCATACCACTAAAACTACTTGAATAAAAGTTCCAGATTGGGGATGAGTCAGACATGTTTATAGAGATTAGGGTGACCATATTTTGGAAACCAAAAAGGAGGACAACATGGCCACCCCCCAAAGGGGCGTGCTCCTCAACAAGTCCGGCACTGAAGGGGGTGTGCCCACCCAAACATGGCGTTGGTCACATATCTGATTTCACAGCACGTAAAGGCAAACCTGTTCTACATAGCATTTTAATGTTAAAATCACTGAAATAAATAACACTCACTCACTCCTACTTTTGTAGCTTTTGCTGGACTTTAAAGCTTTTGCTATGCTCTGTGTGATACAGTCTCCCTTTGCCTCAAATATCTTTTCTGACTGCAAATCCTTCACTGGATGACCATAGTCTCACCTTTCCTAACATTTAACATTCTTTCCCCATCACCTTTCTCATATCCATACTCACAGATTCAGCACTGAACAAATGAAGCAGTTGACAAGTTCAGAAAAATCTAGCACAACAAAAGAATAATCTAGCATTCAGAAAGAGTATAAAATACTATTATCTTGCAGACATTAGCCATGGAACAAAATGGACTAAAGGCTTGTTCTGGTTATTTCTCACTAGCACCTCTTAGTTTGTTTCAACATCTGGTTTATCAGTGAGAAACTAATCTAAAAATGTGTAATTCTACATCTGGTTCATTAGCCATGTAAACAAGACCATGGTCAGCAGCAATACAAAGAAAGGCCAGAATAGATGTCCATTATCTCAGTACAAGACAAGGATCTTTTCCTTCTTTTACCCAAATATCTCCTGAATTTACGCTGCTTCAATGTGCAGAGAACAGAAATCCCAATCAGGGACCCTAAGAAAACTGCCCAAAGAAACCTTAGAAACAAGTCCCATTGATTTCAATAAAGCTTACTCACAGATAAATGAATATAGGGTCACAGCCTCTTCACATCTGTTCACCTTTCTCTAGCAAGTGCAAGCCCCTCCTGTCAAGGAGAACTATGCCATAACCAGAGCCTGGCCTCATGGATCATGCAACCAGCAGGTGTTCTCCAGAAAGATGCTTCTTCTTCGTGGTCTCTGTGCATCACACATATGGGCTCTGCGTCTCCGCTGAGCTCGAAGTCGGGAAACAATTTTCTCTAGCTGAGGCTCTAATTAGTGTTTTTGGTGGGAACCCCTCCCCCACCGCTCTATGCGCATGTCCCAGGCGTTCCCGCCTCCCTTCAGTTCTTCTTCGACCGCTGTAGCTGCTGCATCGAACGGAAGTTCTCTCTTGCACGCCAACTTTTCTAGGCCTGGTGCGCGCTGAGGTTCAATCTCCTTTTTTTCTCCTTTTTTCTCCTTGTAGTTAGTGTAGTTAGTGTTTTCTTTTTCTTCCTAAATATATATATATATATATATATATATATTTAGGCTACTTAGGATTTCTTCCTATTATTATTAGCTTAACTGTTGCATGGCCCTTAAGGCCCCCTTTCGCAAATGTGTCCGCTGCGGAAGTAAGCTGCCTGCCGTGGATGGACACTCGTTGTGTTTATTTTGCCTGGGCGACTCTCACATAGTGGAATCGTGCCACCACTGCCAGGCTTTTTCCAAACAAACCAGACGCCATCGCTTAGACCGTCTCCGAGCGGTTTTGTGGCAAAAGACTTTGCAACCGGCCAGCCCGACTCCTTCTAAGCCACCCTCGCGGCAGAACAAAATGGCGGCGGCGACGGTGACTTCTGTTTCGTCGACACCGACACGGGAGTTCGGGCTGCCCAAACCGTCGGTATCGACGGCCTCCAGACCTCCTTCGGCATCGAGAGAACTCTTAAAGAAAGCCAAGAAGGCCACTAAGTTATCCGATAAGCAAGTTGCCAAGAAGAAGAAGAAGCAGCCAGAGGCGGCAGCTAGCCTAACAACGTTGGCACCACCGCCCCCATGACCAGTCCTGGAGACTTTGAACTTAGCCCAGACACCTGGGGCTGATAGGCGCTCTCGGACCTCAGAAAGGAGTACCCACGAGCGTTCACCACCGCGAGCTTCTAAAGACTCGGTGACCCAACCGCCGGCACATGCTCGACACTCTATCGAGCTCGACGAGCCAGGCCATGTCGATGCCCAATACCCATCCGAACTTGGGTCATGGCATTGAGAGGAGCATCGTACACCCTCCTCAGTTGAGTCATTGCTGCCTCGACAACGTAGCTCCCCGTCGAAGGCTGACACGTACCATACCGTGTCCCCTCGGCACCATACTCTTCACCGATCCCGGTCTCCACACAGGGAGGTGGCACAAGCTTCTGCGCATTCCTACACGTGCTCGGATCACTACCATTATAGCCCAACCCGCTCATACTACCGTGACGACTACGCTCACTACTATGTCCGGGAACCATATGTCAGCGGACGTCGACATCGAACATCGGTGTCGAAGTCGCCCCGCCGACGTCGAGACCATCATTCGCCGTCGAGATCTCCTCGACCGCATCGATACCGATCGTCGACATCGAGGTCTCGCTTCTCTCGCTCTCGATCCCCGCATCTTCGATACTGCCCATTGGTACCGAGATCACCTCGATGCCAACAACCACATTCGGATCGTCGACACTCGCCGCGGCCACCTTTACCACAACTACCACCTCTGCACCGAGGGCAAGATCGTCCCATGCACTTTGAGGACCGACCTCAACGCCAGCATGTAGCACCCTCTGCACAGCATGTGCCCACAGCTCCAATCCATGCCCCCTCATCGGCTTCCTCCGAGGAGGATTATGAGTCCTCGTCTGCTCTGTCCCAGCAGCCCTCGATTCCGTCACCAGATAATGTGGCTGGCCGCCAAGACCGGGCGTCGCCCACAGAGGAAATGGGCTCGTTCTCGGAACAGATTCTACGGATGGCAAAGGCGTTAGGTGTCGAAACCCAACAGCCTACTGAGCGTCTTCAAGATCCTGTGTTCGACGCGGTTCATACCGAAACTTCGGCCCCGGTGGCTATACCGTACCTACCAACCCTACTACAAGCGGTTAAACATACATGGAATAACCCGGCATCTACAATTCCACCGTCTAAACGCCTCGAGGCAATGTATCGCGTCCAAACCAAGGACGTCGAATTCCTCTTCTCTCACCCGCGCCCGAACTCTATCATTGTTGAGTCAGCGCAATCCAAGACGCATAAAGCGCATAATTCACCTGTTGACAAGGAAGGCCGTCGCCTTGATATTTTGGGGCTGGGGCGCCACCTTTATTCTTCTGCGGCGCTCACCTCAGAAAGCAGGGTGTCAAGGTATACCCGTACCTCGACAATTGGCTCCTTGTCGTGGACTCCAAAGCCGAACTACAACATTCAATCGCCAAGACCCTCACCCTCCTTCATCGTCTTGGCCTTTGCGTCAATGTCAACAAATTGTCGTTAACGCCTCAAAAATCCATAGAGTTCATTGGAGTCAGACTCGATGCTCATGTTGCCAGGGCGTTCCTTCCGCTTACAAAAGCGCAAAACATAGCACACTATGCACACTGCCTTCTCACGCTACACTGCCCATCAGCTCTCAACATCCAACGCATGTTGGGCCTCATGGCATCCACGGTAGCGGTCGTCGACTGGGCTCGCCTTCATATGCGGCCTCTCCAATTCTGGTTCATCTACCATTTCAGGCCCGATCAGGATGCCAGCCGCATCCGTCTCACCCTGCCACAGGCTGTCCGCTCCTCTCTTGTTTGGTGGACCCGGACTTCCCATCTCCTCGCTGGCATGCCGTTCAGACAACGGCCACCATCTCGCCTTCTCACAACAGACGCTTCAAAGATGGGATGGGGAGCTCATTGCAGGAACCTCCGCATTCAAGGTCAGTGGTCCTCTACAGAGGCGTGCCGCCACATCAATTACCTGGAACTCGAAGCTGTCCGAAAGGTGCTCCTCTCATTTGAACCGCACCTCAGCGGTTGCCATGTTCAGCTGCTCACAGACAATACAGCCGTTCTATGGCATATCAACAAACAAGGCGGGACTCACTCGCGACCACTCTTAACGCTCACCATCCGCCTCCTCCGTTGGGCAATCGCGAAGAACATCCACATTACAGCCCTCCACATCGCAGGCGTCGACAATATTCTTGCCGACTCTCTGAGCCGACGTTTCCAGCAGTCCCACGAGTGGAAGCTGTCCACACGCGTCACCGATGTCCTGTTCAGGACTTGGGGACAACCAACAGTCGATCTTTTTGCCACAACCGACAACACCGCCTGCAAGCATTACTGCTCCAGGGCGGGGGTGGGCCCACGTTCAATGGCAGATGCCTTTGCGCTACGGTGGACAGGCCCCCTCTTCTACCTCTTCCCACCGTTCCCACTCCTAACCAAAGTGGTCACCAAACTCATTCAGGACGACACAAACACCATACTTGTTGCATCGGCCTGGCCACGCCAGCCGTGGTTTCCACACCTCTCCAGACTTGCCCGAGGCCAACACCGCCGCCTCCCAATCTTTCCATCGCTCCTCACGCTACAGGGAGGACAGATCAATCACCCGGATCTTCCGTCTCTGCACCTCACAGCCTGGAGAATAACCGGGTTATCCCACAAGGCGGAAATGGCATACAGCAACTAGCATCACCCGCGCCAGCCGCGCTCGATTTACCCGCAGGAGTGAAAGCCATTCTTTTAGCCTCCCGCAAGGCGTCCACGCTCTCGTCGTATTCCCATAAATGGGACTCCTTCACGCAGTTTGCCGCACTGCACGCTTTCCAGCCACAAGCGGCCTCTGTTGCGCAAGTCTTATCCTTTCTCCACCACCTTTACTTGAGAGGCTTGCAGTATTCATCCATCCGCATTTACCTGGCAGCCATCTCTGCTCACAGGGGAGATGTCAAGGGGCTCGCCCTTTTCTCCCACCCGTTAGTCAAACGTTTCCTACGGGGGTACAAAAATCTTGTCCCACCTCTACGCTCACGCGCACCCGAGTGGAGCCTTTCAGTGGTCCTAAATGCCCTCTCTACCAAGCCTTTTGAGCCACTAGCCACCACGGACCTTCGTCTACTTACCTGGAAAGTGGTCTTTCTGGTCGCCATCACCTCGGCCAGACGAGCAGGAGAGTTGTGTGCGTTGCGTATCGACTCGCCATTTACCATCTTCCACAATGACAAGGTCGTTCTCCGGCCTGACAGCGCTTTTCTCCCGAAGGTCGTCTCCTCCTTCCACGTTAATGAACCGATTGTGCTTCCCGCATTCTTCTCGGCCCCTTCCTCGGACTTGGAGAGGAGGCTTCATTCCCTCGACGTCCGCAGGGCCCTGGCGTTCTATAAAGACAGAACTCAAGCTTTCCGATTAGCCACACACCTTTTCATCTGTTACGGTGGCACCAGGAAAGGTCAGCCGGTCTCCAGCCAACGCTTATCGGCTTGGATAGTCCAGACCATCCTGTTGGCATATTGTTTGTCGAAATTGGACTTACCCACTTCGGTCAGAGCCCACTCCACACGGGGTGTTGCCGCATCAACAGCTTTCCATCGAGGCGTCTCCCTCGAAGATGTCTGTAAAGCTGCAACCTGGTCTGCGCCATTGACTTTCGCGACCCATTACAAGCTCGATGTACAGTCCCGTAAAGACTGCTCCTTTGGACGAGCTGTCCTCTCCTCATTGCTCCAGTGACACCTCCCACCTCCGGTAAGTGTCTTGCTTGTTAATCGCCCATATGTGTGATGCACAGAGACCACGAAGAAGAAGAACAGGTTGCTTACCTGTAACTGTAGTTTTTCGAGTGGTCATCTGTGCAGTCACACAACCCTCCCACCGTCCCCTCTTGGTGTCACCCTTTTTTCTGATACTAAGAGCTGGGTTTTTTTCTCCTTCCCGGATGTTCCGAACTGCTAGGCGGTCTCAGGGAACTGAAGGGAGGCGGGAACACCTGGGACATGCGCATAGAGCGGTGGGGGAGGGGTTCCTACCAAAAACACTAATTAGAGCCTCAGCTAGAGAAAATTGTTTCCCGACTTCGAGCTCAGCGCAGGCGCAGAGCCCATATGTGTGACTGCACAGATGACCACTCGAAGAACTACAGTTACAGGTAAGCAACCTGTTCTTTCAGAGCCTAGCAGATCCAGACACTCAGAAAAGACAAGCCACATATTATTTTGCTGGGACAGGACAATTCCCAGCATAACCAGATACAAAAGAGGACAGGGCTCCTGCAACTTTAACTGCTAACCTTTCACCAGGTGGGGGGATGGGAAATACACAAAGCCACACTGTAAAATAATCATAATCTCAAAGCCATACAGAAAAGCAATGTTTGGAACGGAGCTGACAGTTGTAAGAGCGTGTACCCCTTTGCATGTAGTATAAAAATAATCAACAACATTTGCATCAGCATCAACACAAAAGCAGTTTTGGAGCCACATTTCTTTTTATTACAGGAACAAACCAATGGTGGTGTTAATAATGGGGAATCCACTTACTTAAGGCAAAAATAAAAAAAAATCATTCACACACACACACACTCACCCAAGGTAAAACAATAATAATACACACACACACCTCACACATGCTTACCAAAGGCAATAAAAATTTAAATCCACACACCACCGCACACTCACCCAAAGTGGAAAAAACCCACACCCTCTCCAAGACAATAAAAAACCTCCCCACAAACACTTAACGAGAGGGGGATAAAAATCCATCCCCCCCCCACCAAAGACAAAATAATAATCCGCAGCTACCCACACAAGGCAAAATAACATCAACATAATAAATCTACACACAGACATACACACACACCCAAGGCAAAAAATAAAATAACCTAAAAAATACTCACCCAAGGAATAATAATAATAATAATAACAACAACAACAACAGCAACAACAACAATAATAATAATAATAATACAAATCCACACACACACTAAGGCAAAAACCAACAAAGCACCCACACACACTCAACCAAGGGGGGCGGGGCGGAGGCCCAGCTGGCCAAACTCAGAGGTGCTGTGGCTGGAAGAGGCGGCAGAGGCCCGGCCAGCCAAACCAAGCCACGCCACTGCTGCAGATATAGGCCTGGCTGGGAGAGAGCAAGCCAGGTCAAGACCAAGCCAGCACAATGGGGCCATGCAGCGCCGGCCGCACTGCGGCCACAGCTGCCCAGCCAGGAGGAAGGGAGGAAGCCTTCCACCATCATGTACCTTCTTTGCCCTAATGCTGGCCCACGCTGCTGGTCGTGTTTACTGCCACTGCTTTTCCATTGGCTGCCGGTGCTGATCCTGCCACTCTGCTGCTGGTGGTGGGTGCCGCTTCGGCTTCTCTTCTCTCCTGACGCTCTTCTGCTCTTCTTTTTTCTACCTCTCCTCTCCTCCCCTCCAACCGTCTTCTTTGTCTGTCTTCTTTGCTGCTGCGATGAGCCCCAAGGCGACGAGCCCCAAGGAGGCCGGAGGCTGCATGGGAGAGAGCTGATTTCATCACTTCCGGAATCGACCTCTCCCGCCTCTTCCGTGTGGCTTCCAGCCTCCTCAGGGTTTGTCGCAATGGCGATGAGCCCCGAGGAGCCCGCAGGCCGCGTGGAAGAGGCAGGAGAGGGACGATTCCAGAAGTGCCGAAATCGGCCCTCTCCCGCCTCTTCCGCACAGCCTCCGGCCTCCTCGGGTTTGTAACAATGGCAACGAGCCCCGACGAGGCCGGAGGCCATGCGGAAGAGGCAGGAGAGGGACGATTCCGGAAGTGACTAAATCTGCCTCTCCTGTGCGGCCAATCTGTGTGCAACGTCCGGACAACAGGGCAAATATTGAAAATTCCCCCCAGACGCTGATTGCCCCCCCCCCCCAATTTCCGGTCATGTCTGGGGGAATCCGGACGTCTGGTCACCCTAGAAAAAAAGTATTTGGCTTGTAGCTGTAGATAATATGTGTTGATGAATCTGCTGAAGAAGCCAAATCAGTAGTTGTAAAGGGGGAAAGAACCATTGGATCCTTCAATAAGTCAGTTATGCCTATGCCTAAACTAACCTGCCTGTGTCGTCCTGCCAAGTGCTGAGGACTTTACCACACATTAGGTGCAGATGTGTGGCAGAACGTGTTCTAAAATTATTATCTGTGCAGGTTCTGCTTCTATAAAAATGTATGCAACATCTTTCCCTCTATTTCCAAAGTTCAAGCGGTGGATGTAGATACGAATGTAGCCTAAATAGCATGATCCATGTACAAGGCTTAGGGAACTGCAAGGTTTGCAGAAGTACAAAAAATATCCCCTCCCCCCAAGTGGGATAGCGACGAGCCCGCTAAGCAGCCCAATGAAGACTGAGCGTGCTCAGTGGCAATGAATGCTGACCGATTGTGTGGGAAGGGGGAGGAATGGAAAGCTGGTGGGAAGGAGAATGGAATGGAATATCCTGGAGGAGGGCATTGATGACTGACTGGGACACTGAATAGGCGCACTCCATGCTGTAACATTTTGTTGCAGATCAGACTTCTTTATTTGATTTGTATCCCATTTTTCTACCAAACATGGCACTCAAGGTGGCTTACAATCACTAATAAAACTAGATAAAAACAATAACAAAACAAATACATTACAGAATTAAAAAGAATATAAAACACAATAATAGCAGAGTAAAAACAGCATTCAGCCCAGCAGACCTACTTAAACATCAAAAGCAAGCTTGAGTAAAGTGGTCTTGCCTGCTGGTGGAAGGACATTTCTTTTGATGTTTGTTCACTTTATTACATTTATTCCTCATGATGGAACTCAGGGTGGCATACATTGATTCCACGGGTAATTCCCATCCAGGTACTGAGCAGGCCCAATCCTGCTTAGCTACCGTAAAGTTGCTGCATTATGTTCCTACTTCAGACCATAGCTTTGGGACAAATACATTATTAAGTATAATATTGGGAGTACAGCCTTTTATCTGGAATGCATCCAGAGGGAGAGGCGGGTTAGAAATAAATATATTATTATCATCATCATTATTATTATTATTATTATTATTATTATTATTCTGAAGATCATATTTGTGTGATCATTAAGTCTATAAGCTCTAGCACAAGCTCTCTCGCTGTGTGAGGCAAGAGAGAAAACACACATCACCGCTGCATCGCCCACCCCTTTACCTTTACCTTTGCCGCCACTGCCTCCTTCTGTTTGCCTCATCATGTGGAGAGCTGCATGGCTGGGAGAGGGGCTATGGGGCTCTTGTGAGAGCTCACCCAGATCTTGTGAGACCGCAACAGCCACTTCTTCTGGCTATGCTGCTCTTCCTGTGATGAGGCAAACACAGGGTGAGTGGCTGCTCTAGAGAGCGCCACTGGACACACTCTCCCTGGGGCAAATGCTCAAGAGCACCTGCTGGAGCTGGTCAGCAGCAGTGGTGGTAGTCCCTCCTGGGTGGGCGGGGGGAGTGGCACAGTATGCTGCTCAAGACCTATAACAGCATTAGATTGCACGAATAAAGGACAAGGTATATACCCTAGGAATAGGGGGAAAGTCAGACACTGTCGTCAGTTATGACCACAGAGTGCAAAGTCCCATTCATATTTACTTTGCTGAGGAATAAAAAAAATAAAAATTGAATTCAAAAAAGGTTATCTGGGATCAAGTGGCTCAATTGCTATGACTATATTTAAATGAAGCCCACGCTGCCAGTGTTTATGATAATCCTTTCTCCTCTTGTTTGCAGCTGTTAGTTGACTATGGCTTGGCACCAGCAACAAAATGTTCACTGAGTGGTTTTGTACTCATTCTCTGCATTATAAATCACTGCCTCCTTGCTAGCTAATCAGTGCTCTTGATTCCCAAACATTCTGAAGCGCTCTTATTTCCGCTAACACTGTCGTTTTGTATTGCTCAAGGGTGGGGATTGGGTGGGGTTGAATGAGAATTCAGCATTGATTGGCTGGTAAACACAATAATGTGTTTGCTTCTGAATCCTGATAAATCTTCCATGTGGAGTGTTGTTGTTGTTTCTCTCTCTCCCCCCCACCTTTAGAAGGGTGTTAGGGACAGAGCAGGTTGCAAAAAGAAATTAGTGGCCTATATTTAGCTATGGCATTTTTTTTTAATCACATGTGTTTTTCCAAATATAAATAAAAGTAAACTCTTAGCTCAACGATATTTTAACATATAATAAGTAAAAGCACAGAGTAATGTAGCTTTCCATAATTTTAATGCGGGATGGATTTTTATTTGGGTTGACTTCTGTAAAATATGTTGGCCTGTTTGAGGATTTTTACACTTTTTGGATTCCTGTGGAATTCCTGTGGAATTCCTGTGCAATCAGCTTTCTACATGTCAGGAAACTCTGGTGGACATCAAATTATATGTAGCAGAGGCTGTCTCTACAAGAGAGGTTTAAAGCTCTTTCAAGTCTCATTAATTTTTTTACCTCTACATGAGCGGAGCGCAAATTGGGAGTTGAGGAGCGTTATCTATTCGATTGTGCGCATTATCGAATGCGCGTTAAATAGTGAGTTTTATTTTGCTAAGGCCCATTAAAGCTCATTTTGACTATGTAAACAAGCGATTCTCCGCATTAACTACTTCTAAAGCGCATTTCAAACAACCGGTAAGGCCACCAGTTGTGCGCTCAATTACCTCCCGCGTACAGTCATTTCCATAAACCGCTTCTGAGAAGATGCGCATAATCGGAGAACCAGGCGTCAAACCGAATTCTTGTAGAGGGGGTCAGAGACTCTCCGTCTCAAGAGATTGCTGGATTGGGTTAAATGGTATTCTAATAATATGTTGCCAACATCTGTCAATACATAGTCATATGCATTTGTATTGGTGAATGATGCACATATAAAGATATAAATATTTAAACAAAAAACATACATTTATTTTTTTAATTTATTGTATTGTATTTGCTTATGATGCTATGTTTGCACATAGTATTGTAATATATTTTACTTCATTTGATGTTTGTTCTGTTAACTGTTGATATAGTTCTTGAGGGTATCTGTCCTTTTCTCTCTCTAGATGCTACAGTGCCAAAACCGGAAAATGAGTTGGGGGGGGGGGGGGGATGAACAAAAGCAAATGGATCAACATATTTTGTTCTTGTTCTCTAGTTGAGTATATAAAATAATGATATGTCTTGCATCAATTCTTTCCCATTCTATTGATAATGTTGCATAGAGTTGCTTTCTGATTTCAGAATGGAACATATAGGTATGGCTAAAGGAGAGAGAGAGAGAGAGAGAGAGAGAGAGAGAATAGGGAAAATTAAATCTTCCTTCTTTTGGAAACTTTAGTTTTAGTTGTGCTAAACTAACTATGAATTCCATGGAAATTGCCTTGTATTTCTTATATACATAGGGATATAATGGAGATCTGTCTTTTGCTGAGACAGACCTAGGATCCATGTAGCTCAGCAATGCTCATCACATATATTGGCATATTTCAAAAGTAGTTTTCCAGGCTCTGACATTTTCTTCTAGCCTTTCTAAGATTGTTCAGGAACAACCAGGAATGATCCAATAGATACACTCTCAGATTTTGTATCCAAGAGGCATATACATGCAAGTTCTAGATAGACAAGACATCTTGGGCTAGTCACTAGGAGCCACAATTGTCCATAGGTAAAATGAACCCAGCTTCACTACTGTGAAGGCAAACCCAAAGACTGTAAAGCATTTTACAAATTAAAAGTCCTTGCTCAATATTAAGCAGGAGCACTTGTGAATACTATGGAGGTAATCAGTCTTGGGACTTCATCCATGTAAAGCACGCATGCCCACTGTGTTGTGGACAGCTCACTAATTTTGTTCCATGCCTACGGGGACCTTTTTTTGGCCACCAGAACAAGGCTTGTGAACTAAAGAAAACTGCCTTATACTGAGACAGACCGTTGGTCCATCTAGCCCAGTATTGTCTACTTCAGGGTCTTAGAGCGGGGGGCTTTCCCAGTCCTACTTGGAGATGTCAGGGATTGAACCTGGAACCAAATACTTGAAAGGTTGTCATGCAGAGGAGGGCCAGGATCACTTCTCGATCAAACCAGAGTGCAGGATGCGGAATAATGGGCTCAAGTTACAGGAAGCCAAATTCCGGCTGTTAGAGCAGTATGACAATGGAATCAATTACCTAGGCAGGTTGTGGGCTCTCCCACACTAGAAGCATTTAAGAGGCAGCTGGACAGCCATCTGTCAGGAATGCTTTAAGGTGGATTCCTGCATTGAGCAGGGGGTTTGGACTCGATGGCCTGATAGGCCCCTTCCAACTCTGCTATTCTATGATTCTATGACCTTTTCTTTGCAATGCATATGCTGTCCCTCTGAACTGCAACCCCTCCCAAGCAGTGATTATCATTCCATCAACCAGGCTGCCCCAACCTAGCATCCTCCAGATGTTTTGGATCCCACTTTCCATGAGCTCCAGCCAGCATGGCTAATGTTCAGAAATCCTGGAAGCTGTTGTCCAAAAATCTCTGGAAGACACCAGATTGGGAAAGGCAGCCATAAGCTTTAGCTGTTCCTGTGAATGAAGGAAAATAACGGAGCCTGGAATTGCTTGGGTCCTCTGAAACACTGGAGCTGGTTGATATGCTTGGGATAGATAATTCATTATTGGCTCCTGAAGAAGCACACCTTAACTTCTTTAGTCAGTGTCTGATTGCAAGGCTTGGCTTTTCACTTAGTTATAATGATGCTGTATAGTGCATATGCAAGAGGTCCCAGGTTCTGCCCCTGGAATCTCCAGTTAAAAGGATCAGCTAGTAGGTTGTGGAAAAGATCTCTGCTGCGGACCCTGAAGGGCTGCTGCCAATGAGAGTAAATAGCAATGGGCTATATAGACAGATTGACAGGTATACCTGTCCTGTACATATTTTTATTGAGCAGGGGGTTGGACCTAATGGTCTTACAGGCCCCTTTCATTCTACTATTCTATGATTCTGTGATAATCTTTTTAGCAGGGATTTAGTCCTGCATACTTAGTGCTATGCAAACTTTTTCCATGCCCGACACATGCTTCAGAAAACTATTGGAAACATGGAAAGCAACACCAAGAAAACAAAATATGAAGACTATATACCTATTGTCATATTCATATTCAACAAGCAGTTAGGGCCATATTATTCCATGTCCTCCAATTGCTCTTATTTTTAGGACCGGCCCTATTTTCTGCTACATGGTAACTTATTGTTCCTATTTTGCTTTGGGAGGAGATGTTTGGTCTTAGAGAGTAAATATTGTGACCAGGTGGACCAGGTAAGTCCCAACCGCCCACCCACCCACCCACTTGTAACCTGCCAAACAGTGGGCTTAGTACCAGGAGTTACCCTGAAGTGAACCATACCAGCTTAAGCCTTTAAAGCACTTTATTAAGGGGAGAAAGGGAGAAAAGTTTTTAAAAGGATAAAACTGGGTTTAAAAGGGATGACAGGGTAAAAAGCAGTGCTGCCATAAAAAATACAATACAACAGAGTGCAAGGTAAAATAGAGACCCGTTCACCAGTTACAACCAAGCAAAACAAGAAATCCTAGTTGTTCTACGCTGTACATTACCACGTAGAGGTCCCCAGCTCCAGCTAGCCGAGCACGCGTCTGCTATGCCTTGAGGACCCCCAGGGAGACGATGATTCTTCTCACTGCCCCCCTTATGCCCCTGGCTCAGATAGGTGAACTGATCTGGCTCAGCCAGTCACAGCCCAAGCTGCTCCTTTGGGTCCCCTCCCCCAACTAGAGCACCATTCCCACCAGAGCAGCTGCAATCAGTCTTCCCAATTTGCCACGGCCTTGAATCTCCGGCATGGCTGTAACAGTTTGTGTTAACAGGGGGCCAGGTGGTGGTTGCGAATGTGCAAGCCAGCTCCAGGCTAGTGACAGCCTTGCAAGGGAGACCCCAAACAACAACTCCCATGTGTTTTCCAGACATGTGAGTTAGGTCTGGGTTGATAACAGCCTTGCGAGTAAGACCAGAAGCACAAGCCACATACTCCTACAACATCCCTGCAGGGAGGCCAGGAAAAAAACAGTCCCGTTCTTCACAAATATCTGAGTGAGGAGCAAATACATCTTAGCTATTAATGCACTTGTGTATAAATGTACACACATAAGGTGCTTCCAGACAATGGACTCCTAGCGCTAACCCTCAAAAGGTATTGTGCATTAGGGATGGCCGAGATTTTAGTTTCAGTTTGCAAATTACTTGAAAATGCCCCATTCGCAATCCTGACTGTGAGTGTGAACGGGAGCGCATGTTCTATGAGAATGCTCACAAATTCCCAAACTTGCACTCATGTTTCCAAAATGTGCACTTTAAAAAATGCACAGTATTAAAAATGCACAATTAAAAAAAATTAGTGCTGTGCCAAAAATTTCTCCCACATTTTTTTCCTAACCATTCTCATAGGTTGAGTCTGGGGTTCTTGTGCTTATCTTACTTATGCAGAGGCTGAGAAGTGTGCTGTCTTTCATTGTACAATCATATCTCTCACAGGCTGTAGCCTCCTCAGCTTCCCTCACTTCAATTAAAACCCACAGGAAGACATCATAAGATAATTCCTCCCATAGGTTTTTTTTCAGATCAGGAAGTGCAGGCATCCTGGGAGGCTGCAGAGCAACGGAGAGATGTGTAATAGGAAGAAGAAGAAAAAACTTTTGGCCACTTCTTAGTGATTAGGTAAACTCAAAAACATGATGAATTCAAAATAAGCTATAAAACTCCCTGAGAATGAAGCAGAAAAATGGAAGCCTCTTTCATTGGGAAAGAAAACTTTCAGGAATCAGAGGGCAGGTTTTTAGGTTGCCAATATAGTTGATGCTATTGCCACTTGTAATGCCAGTACAAAAAACTAATAACCCTTAGGGAAAAAAGAAAGAAGCTGTGTTACAACCCCTGCCAATGATGAGCCCTACCTCTGAGAAACTGTTGGAGAATTTCTCCATGCCCTGGAGAAATTTGGTGAGACGGTTTCCCCAGTTTCTCCATCCACAAATAGGGTGCTAAATTTTGAGAGGCCATTTGTGCACAGCTCTATGGGGAAAAAACAACAACACAATTTCAAGTGTGCATTTTTAAAGTTGTGGATGTTCATGCTTTCATCCATGGGGGGAGAAGTATGCATTTTTGAAAAATGCCCACTTCCACCTTTCAAACATCTCTTAGCCAATAGCTTTTATTATGCAACCAGAGCCTGATTAGCCATCCTTCAGGTTACGGATGTAATCCACATACAGCAATATAGATCTAAGTTCTCCAGTCAGCTTTGTATAATGCTAATTAGACTGCATGAGGCTACCTTTGATGAATACACTATGATAGGAAGTTGCAATGCAAACTGGTACCAGTTGACAGCATGAAACCTGTGTAGCTTTTCTATTCGCTCCCTCAGGGAGGATCTTCCCCTATGGACTTCTTTTCAGCAGCCAGCCTTTTCGAATGGCTCACGTCCTGAAGTTGCTTCTGCTTCTGCTTCCTCTCCCACTCCCAACTCCTCCACAGTAAGATATGGTATTCCCACAGATGGAGAGGTGGCTTTGATCCAGCTGATTAGCCAGCATCTGGAAAGACTCCTTTCTGCCACCACTTCTGCTCTATCACCTCTGACTTTGTAACTCCATCATCCTTTTGCCCTCTTCCTCTTCCTCATCTGACTCTGAATCTGTGTCCATGCCTTTTGGGAGTCCTTCTGCAGAGAGTTTGGGCCCATTTCTGACACATCCCTATTGTGCACCTATTCCATCTTTTCTTCCTTAATAGATTTTTTTTTCTGGTGGGAAAACTCAGGAGGCCTACAAATGGAAGATGATATCATCTGGACTTCTTGTAAAATTTTGTAAACGAGGCAATAAAAGTTTCATTCAGAATGTAGACATAAAACAATGGTACACAGCCTCCCTTCAATGCCCACAACTGTTTATCCAGTTCGTAAATGTTGCTAAATATATTTGAGTTGCAGCTGTTCTATATTAAGTGCGCCAGATCCTTGGGGAGTCGTATTCAATGTTCTAGAATGTATAAAAGAGCAAACTCTTATGGTCAGTTGAATGTACAACAGCGAGAAAGTGCCATTTGCAAGGTGAGGGGAGAGATGATGCCCAGGCAGATACCTTGGCTGGGAGGATAAGATCGTACAAGTTCTTAAGTGTTCCTGTTTTAATCTGGGCAAGCTGGGAGGGTATGATATATTAAGAAGGTGTTTGGATCTGCATATCGATGAAGTGGGGGTGGAAAACTAGTTGGAAAACTTGATTAAAAATTGGTTTAGATGGGTCATAACTACAGTGGTAGGCATTGCTTAAAAGCAAATAAAAATGCATTTATGTATTTATTAGATGGATATACCACACAACATTTTGTCTGGGATCCAACGGAGTCATTTTGCCAGCAAAAGGAAAAATACTGGTGGAATGGATTTCCACTCCCAATGTGCTCCATAGGGGTGGGGTACCCTCTTGAGCAGATCTAGGGTGTTGTGAGGTGTTGCAGGGAGGAGGTGAGGATGGGAAATCCTGCTGCATGAGTTGGATTTGTAAACCTTTTATAAACCGTTTTATTCTTTATTTACTGATTTTCTAATGGGAAATGTGGACTATCAATTTGGTTTCATTTACAACATTTTGGCTGCAATCTTATGCAGTATGTTCAATGGTGCTTACCTGGGAGTAAGCACTATTGAACATAGCAAAATTTACCTTTGAGTAAACATGCATAGGATTCCTCTGGTAGTTTCTTATGACTGCTGACTTCTTTTGGCTTCTAAAAATTTTTCAAAATGAGGATTCAGATTAAAAACCTGAAACTTAATTATATGTCATCATAGACCAGAGGGCTATTCTGTTTCTTGTTGTGACTGGAAAACAATTACTATTTTTTTCCCCTACAGTATTACAAATTGTTGCTTATTTTTTCTCATAAAGTGTTTTTCTAGTGTTTTACTAAGGATTGAGCCTCTCTTAATAGAATAATAACTACATTGGTGTGTATTTTAAACAAAACTGGGAAGTGCTGTGTATTTAGCCCACTCCTTCCTTTGAATATGAATTCAAATCTTAGCAGCAGTACTGCAATTGTGTTGATGGAAAATTAGCATACATGAAGTTGTGCATTGACTCAGACATATTTTTCTAGGTGTTCCTTTAAAAATAAATAAATCTGGTTATTGTATAGATTCTTGAAAGCTGCAGGGTAAGATTACTATTGTACTATCCCAGAAGCTGAGAATCCATTGAAACAGAGAACAAACCTAGCTGCCTGGCTCTCCCACCCAAAGTTTTCTAGTGTGTGTTAAGAGAACCAACTTTGTAGCTCATTGAGTTAAAGTTTGAAAAGACCTAAGATAATACTATTTTAGAAAGGCTGTATTCACAAGGTAGGATTACAGTTCTTCTGTATTCAGAATTGGTATGCTGAATGTGCAAAAGCAAGGGGAGTGGGGTTGCAATGGCAGACTCCACCCTCCTTCCATGCAGTTATTGGTGTTTCTGCATAGGTTGTGTGCAAATGAGCCAATGAAAACACAGAGGGAGGATCCAGGGCAGAAACAGTGTCTGCTGCCATGACCCTGCTTCCTTGTCCTTCACACATTCAGAATACCCAGTTGGTTGTCTGAACAGGGCTCATGAGTTGTGAACTTATGAGACGTGGCAAAACAGGGAAGTTCCCTGTTGCCTTGGAGAAGTCATTCTTTTTTGGTCATCTATCCCACCTTAAAGTGGGGATAGTCACAGTCTTGTGAAGCACACTATGGCCTTTTCCACACCAGGCTTGTGGCTTGAGATGGCCCCTGGCTGCTCCCTGTGAGTCCAAATGACACACAGGGAGTCCCGGGTGTGGGTGCGGGCATGGGATTTTTCTGGGAAAACCCAAACCAGAAAAATCCTGATTCTTCCACAGTCCCGGGAAGTTCTTGGGACCGCAAAAGAATGTGCCCTCCCATCCCGGGCGCAGCCATGCTTACTTGCGAGTAAGTGCGGCTGCAAACTGGCCACAGAGCTACACTGTGCAGCTCCGTGCCCATCAGGGGAGGGGGTGGCACCAGTTTTGCCACCCCCGGGAGGGCAGGGAAGGGGGTGGGGGCCCGCCCGCACACATTTTTTTAAAAAAACGTGCCCTTTTGGAGGAGCCCTTGTGTGCTCTTGTGTGCTCTCCATGGAATATATATATATATATATATATATATATATATGGTATATGGTGGACGCAACTTGCGACGGCCCGGGAAAAGCCCGGGCTGTCACAAAGATTATCTGGCTTCTGTGCGCTGATCCTAGAAGTAGCTACTTCCAGGATCCCCCGCCCTTAGCCTCTACACCCCTCCGGTGTAGAAAGGGCCTAAAATTATTTCTTCCTTTTTTTCCTTCCTATCTGAAGTAAAATTTGGAGCTTCTAAGACTCATTCCACAAAAAGCTCTATAAGAAACAGACAGATCTGTATTGTAAACAGTCTGAGCCAATCCATAGCAAATAGAAGTAAGGTTAACACGCAGAGTGGACAGAACCCTTTCCTCCCTCTGCATTTCTCTTCTTGCGCTATGTGGATATATAATGCATCCCTCAAGAATTTCTCTTTCATCCACTAAAAACAGTCATGCCATACAGAATTATCACTTCTTCTAACCATGAATTCCATGGGTGAGTGCTGAGAGGATTGTAGGCAAAATGGGGCCACTGAAAATTAAGAGAGGGGTGTCAGTATGCTTGGAGCGATCCTGAGGTTTGCAGAAGTACAACAAATCTTTAGGTGGGGGAGCCCTAAGAGGCAACTCTCCCCATCCCCTGCCCCCCATGTCCAGACTGTTGAGATCTGGACCATGCTCAGTAGCTATTGAATGTTTAGTGTCAGTTGGAAAATAAAACCAGAGAATGGTGTTTGGCAGTGAAGAGGATGGAATGCACTACTTGAGCATCTTACAGCTTTTCTCCCAGGCATTTTAGAGACCCGTTTCTAGGTTATTATGGCTGTTTTATTGATTCCTGTTCTGTTTCTTGTTTTGTATTTTATTCTTTTAAAATGAGTATTGTATTTTATATTTTTAACTATTGTGCGCATTTTAGTTTTTTAACTGTTTGTAATCTGCCCAGCGAACATTAGTTATTAGAAATATAAGAAAGAAATGGAGGAAAGCATGGGTGGCTGGCAAGTACCCTGAACAGAGCACTACTGCAAAAAGGTGAGGATACGCTGCAACATTTAGTTGCAGATAGGGTAGCCACTTATATATTGCCAAAAAAGAGGAAATGCCTAATCATATCATAAAAAAGAGGACAAAAGAGGATACCAATTTGCATAAATATTGCATATGCTAATTTTATATGTGTAGATGCAAATTTAGGAATAATTACTATAGTTCCAATAGATTACAATACATCTCACCATAGTGTGCCTGCTCAGCCAACTATCTAGGTGCTAACTGTTGGTGGGTAACTTCAGGGCCTGTTCACTCTCCCTCTTTATGGTTACTGTTGTGAGTATAAAATGGAGAGAGGAGGAACAGGACCATGTAAAGTACCTTGGGTTTCTTGGAGGGAAAAAGTGGGATATAAATATAATAATGATAATAATAATAATAATAATAATAATAATAGTAGGCTGACCAGATGAAAAGGAGGACATGGCTCATGTAATTTTAACAGTTGTAGAGAAAAGGCAATTTCAGCTGGCATCATTTATATGCAATTCGTACCTGGTGAAATTCCCTCTTCATCACAACAGTTAAAGCTGCAAGGGCCCTGCCCTCTTGTGTATCTGGTCACTAGTATAGTGCCTGCAACTTTAATTGTTGTGATGAAGATGGGATTTCACCAGGTACTAATTGAAAACAAATGACGTCCGGCTGAAATTCCCTTTTCTCTGCAACTGTTAAAGTTACATGAGCCCTGCCCTCCTTTTCATATGGTCAGCCTAAATAATAGGCATGTTGATACCTTCAACAGCCATGAAAGTTTTGCTGCCCATGGGAAACAAACACCCATTTTCAAACCCCTTTGGATCTCAAGGAATGGTTGTTGCCCTGTGATAATGTCTTTCCCATGTTAGCTATTTTCAACTAAATTCTGATTCTTTATGTAAGGACAACCCCCACTCCCACATTCTACATCCTATTGCTCTCAGAAGCAGAACCTTCTTAGAAGTGCCTGGTTGGACTCAATAGTAAACGTGGCCTGAAAAAACCACATGAGATGGAGCTTTCACAAGGTGTTTCATCATCTTTGATATATAAAAGCGTAAAGATGAAAAAGAAGGGCTATAATAATTCTTGCTGGCTTGGTCAAAGAAATACTTCCTGGTTGAACATCTGCCTGTGATCATTTGGGGGGAACCTGGCATAGTGGGAATCTGGCATTTTTAGCTTCCTTTCTTTTAGTTATCATACATCATTGACTCATAATCAGCTAGTTGTGCCTCTTGGGTTATCAGGATTTTGAAGCACTTTTATCTTTCAACAGATATTTTCTTTTGCAGCGTTTGAGGTGGATAAAAATGCAGAGCAGTGGTTAGGCTGTTGCTTCTATTGAAGTTTTTAAAAATATACAACAAATGAAATTCAACAGTAACCCACTTTGCTATAAACTTCTGTGCATGGGGGATCCCTTACATATCTTTTGAAAATGCAACAAGTGACATGCAATGTGGGATGTGGACTTTGCAAAATTATTTATTTGTTTGTTACATGCCATCTTTCCTCCAAGGAGCCCAAGGCAGCATACGTTGTCCTCCTCTTCCCCTCCATTTTATCCGCACAACAACCCCATAAGGTAGGTTAGGCTGGTCCAAAGTCACTCAGTGAGCTTCATGGAGACTAGAACCTAGTCCTCCCTAGTTCTTGAGGATCATCAAATTGCGTTTTCCTACTGTCACTTTGCCTCCTGCTTATTCCCACAATAGGGATAAGCAGCTTCCTCTTTCTTCACACTGAGAAGAAAGAGGAAGCAAGCAATGACCTTGTGGCCCCTTCAGTGGGTTTTTTTTTTATCACGCAGCTTCTCCTGCATACAGCCAGAAATGGCAGCAAGTTTCATTATAGCCAAACAATCGGATTTGACGAGGCTCATTTTATGACAGAAAAAAGGGCAGAAGGAGCAGGAGATGTGAGGGAGGAACGTTGTGTCGTCAAAATGCCTCATTTAGAATGTGAACTGCCAGTTGTGAGCGTGCAATAAAACGCTTGTCTGAAGAAGCTCCTAGCCTAACACTCTAAGCACTTTGCCACACTGGCTCTCTAACTTGTGCCCTGGGTTCCAGAGTTCTTTGTGCAAAGTGGGATTGGCAGATATCCCTTTTCAAGACACATCTATACCATGTCAGGGGGGCAGGGCACCAGCGCTGTTCTCAGCATATTTGGAACACGTTTAAGCTCATGCAGGTCTGGAGTGGTGGGGGACAAGAATCACCCGTATGATAGAAGAGGCCTCGAAAAGAAAAGAAAAGGAGCTGGCTTAATAAGGACTATCTTATGCACAGAGACATGCAAAACATTTTTAAAAAGCAAAGGGGAACCTTGTTGGCCAAAATAAAATAAAATAAAATAACTCAAAATCCAACTCAAAGGGCAGACAAGATGTTACCAAAAGCTGCTTGGAATTGGATAGGAGGCCGGGGGTGGGGGAGACACTGTAGAAGCTGCACCTGCCCATGGCTTTTGGATCTCAAGATTGAGGGTGCAATCCTATGCATGTTTGGTAAAACAAACAAACAAACAAACAAACAAACAAACAAAACACCTCCCCAAACTCCCAGCCTGGCTATCTGGGGCATGCTGGGACTTGCAAGACTTTTTTCTGGCTAAACTTGCATAGGATTGTGCCTTAAAATACTTTCCCACCAGAAATGGATAATTCATTCTCTCTGTCTCTTTTCTCAGTTTCACCCTCCTATATAAATATAGTAACTCTTAGGTGAGATCTCAATATATGATTTCAATGTATTTGATATAAAATTGGAAATAGGAGGGGGGAATACAAGTTTGCGTATGAGTGTGATGAACAGTGTCATAGATCTTAAGTTATACTTGTGGCCAGCTGCTTTCATTGTCAAGATGCAAGAATGATTGTGGTGAACAGGTGATCTGAATAATTCATTGTGAGCAGAAGCGGTAATTTGCAAGCTCTGCTCAACTCAGTTTTGAAATGTTTAGAATAGCTCACAGAATTGGAAGCTTCTGCAGGGCTCAAGCTGAGCGGACACATGGATAGACATATATTCTATTTTCCTCATACAGGTTGGCATTGAAATTTTTTTAGCAACACATTTTCTTACAATTATGAAAAGATATTTGCAACATTAGAATAGGCTGCTGTTATCTCAAAGTTTTCTTAAAACTGAACAAGTCAGGTCTAGGCAAAATAGCAATCTCTGGTGCCATCTGCTGGACAACTGTTAAAGCACAAGGCAGTAACACATTGGCAGTATTTCTTAGCCTGAGATTTTGAGCCTATCTACACACGCAGGATAAAACACTTTGAAAACGTTTTGAAAACTGTATATGGAGTGTGTCCTGGGCCTCAACAGTTCTCAGAACTGTTATAAACCATTTAAAACCGTTTTAAAGGTGTAGTATAGATAGGCTCCTGGTTTGGCTACAATTAGAGCTTCAAAGAACTGGTGGAATTGCTTTCCTTCTGGGAGATGTATATGAGAAGACATACGGTATGTCTCAAAGGGAAAAGTATGTGTTTCTTGCTTTGTCAGCTTCTCCTATTGATGTGAGCACAATATTTTCTATTTAGTAGATATGAATGCTCAAGAAAAAAATACCTGTGGTTGAAAAAGAAATACAAACCAACAACCCAAAACCCAATAGAAAAGTATATCAGGTGCATGCTTAGAGTTAATCCTTACAGTTTAATAGAGCTCCACACCTGCTGTCGACTGTAAAGTGCCATAGTGTTCACGCCATGAGTCCTGCAGGCCTATTGGCAATGTCCCCCAATGTCACAGGTTCAGGGGAGAACTGCTGGCAAAAGTTCTCTGAAACTAAAGGATTGTAGCCAAATTTCCACATCATATGGGAGATCTCCTGATTTTAAAATGTATTTTTCCTTCAAAGCAAGTGGGTAGGTGTGTTTGTCCAAATTTGATTGGATCACTGAGCTGGTGGGGAGTGTATGTGCTTAATTCTTTCATCTTAAGCCATTTTTTCTGATCTAAATTTGTGCCTGTCAGGCATAAAAACAATACTATACATTTTCCACCATCAGGGCTAACAGCAGGTTCACATGGAAAATCCAGAGAGGGTGAAAGGATTAAGTACTGCCCATCCCAGTACTGCTGCTCCAATCAAATTTGGAACCTTCTCGTTTTTGGGACTCCTGCTCAATGTGTTGTTTGGCCCTCAGGTGATCTAAGAAATTCAGTATCACTTCAGTTTCTCTTATATGGCTTCAAGGACTGATGCACTCCCTCACTCTGACCAATTATTAATGAAGGAGCATAGGTCATTCCTCTGAGGTACCGGTTTGTTTGAGTACAAGTAAGGACTAAAGAGTTAAGCCAAAAGTTTCTGATGATTGTTTACGTTTTCTGTTTTGTTTGACATAGTGAGGTATGGGACTGGCGGTGCGTATGACAGCTTTCACTTGAAAATTTTATGAACAAAATGGTGGCAAGGGGCTTATGAAAATCTTTAAAGGAAACTGAAAGCAATAATAAGTTTTGTAAAATGGATTAAATTTAGGAATGTTGCCAGGACATTTTCTTTTGCCTTTTTGTTCTGAAATGGTTCCTAGAACTTTATTTATATTTATTTATTTATTACATTTGTATACAGCCCCATAGCCGAAGCTCTCTGGGCGGTTTACATAGGATTAAAAACAATTAAAAACAATATACAAAAATTAAAACAGCAAAAACATACAACATACACACAATCTGTACATTTAAAACTTTGAGTTTGATGACGTGGCAGAAAGTCAGCGTGGCACTTGAATCTGTGCCACACTGACTTTATGTTTGGCCTCTTGTAAAGACACACAAAGTATGAATTAAAACTATGCATTTAATGAGTGGGCTTGTCTTGCTGCTCTTGCTATAAAAAGTTTTCTTTTCCTTACAGAAGATTGCACCAACAATTTGAAAGTTACAAAGAGCAAGTACGGAAAATAGGTGAGGAATCCCGCCGTTACCAAGGAGAACACAAGGACGATGCGCCGACGTGTGGAATCTGTCACAAAACTAAGTTTGCTGATGGTTGTGGCCATTTATGCTCCTACTGCCGGACAAAGTTTTGTGCCAGATGTGGAGGTCGTGTTTCCCTACGATCAAACAATGTAAGTTTTCTACCGCATGTAAACAGTCATGATAGATTCCATTGCTAGTGCATCCTTTTGTTTGTTATGTTCTTTTCTATCTCCACAGCCTCACTCACCTCAGTATTTTATCATTTTATCATTTTGTCAATTATTTATTTTTATTCTCAAATGTCATCACTCCATGGTGTGTGTGTGTGTGTGTGTGTGTGAGAGAGAGAGAGAGAGAAATCAGTCTCTTATAAACAAAACATAATCTATTCTGATTTATAGCATCTTGAAAGTTTTTAATAGTCTTATAGAACAGTTAATTAATAATATTGATAAAAAGCAGTGTTACCGGTTAGTATCCAGTGTTAGTAGACCAATTGAAATGAATGAGATGACTAATTTGGATCTACTGAACATAGGACTAACATTGGAGGACTTTTCTACATGATGCATTTATCATGCACTCGTCATTCCCTACTCACAATAGTTTATGAGTTCTTTAGACCTCATTTTTACCCTCCAGTTTTGCTTCTGTGTCTATCCAACATGTTTGGTGAGTTTATTTAGAGCAGAGAAAATGTGGCATTTAATTGTGAAAGTGAAAGAAAGTTCCATTTCCTCTTGTGTATTTGCATTATTCTGCTATACCACAGTGCCACTTAGAGGTTATGTAGTGGAAAAGCAGGAAAGGAAACGCTCCTCATGTAGTGCTCTGATCTCAATTCTGCAATGAAACCAAAAGTAGATACAGCGATTAACAGCCAATTAAGCTTCATGTAGAAAAGCTCCAATACTACCCATTGAATTTAACACATTACATGTGGGGAAGCCATATTTTCTTTAATAATGGCTAAGGACAGGGGAACCAAATTGCCTCTAGTAACAGCTCCTAGATGTGGCCTTTTCTTTTGGGGAGAAGCAATGTCAAAACCTCAATCACAATCTGTACAACTGGAGGGGCCACAGATGGGTGGTCTTTGGTGTATATGTGGAAGCTCCTTCTTTTGCTCGCATCAAGCCATCTGCACTCTCCTCTCCCCAATTGCTTGTGATCTGGTCAGCTTACTTCCACAGTGAGGGTAGTATGGCGTTGGGGGAGAGAGAGAGAGAGAAATATGCCAATCAATGATAGTTCATTCAGTTAGCTATGGTTAAAGATCTTAATGAAAAAGCCTGTCACTCACTACAACAAACAGTATGCAGTGGAGGCTAGTGGCTCCTATATCACGAGGTAGTGAATGAATTTCAGCCAGAACTCTAAAGGAGCTACCCAGCATGCCGAATCCAATTCCCAACATGGGTTCAGCATCTTGGATATTATCTTTAGAGTTCTGACTGAAACCCAGAGCAGATTCACTATCCCACTAACATAGGGCCACCAGCCTCCACTGATAGTATGGGGGGCAATTGAACTGACAACAACAACAACAACAACAACAACAACAACAACAACAACAACATGGCTTTGCTCTATATTTTTCATGGCATCGATCAATGTTGCATGCCTAATATTGCATGTTAACTAAGTCCTTCCATTTGATGTACTAACTATTGATATATGTTCAGTTTTACTTAATAAATATTCAGGTAAACTATTGTTTAACATACTGTTGACTTCTGTGGCTATACTAAGAGAACCCTTTCATGTACATTCAACTGGAATGTGTGTGCATTTTTGCTATGGAAAAAGAGACCTTAAGCCTGGAAGTGCATTTAAAAGAAATGGTTATATAACCCTCTGGATCATAGTAGCATTATTATGTCCGTGAATTTATTTTCTGTGTTTAAATGAAATTTCTAGCAACTTTATTTCAATTAAATTATGAATTGGAGTGGCATTCCACTGCATTCTGATCATGTGCAAATCCCATTGGAAGGAACAAATCTTCCTAAATTCACCCGCAGACTGTTAGAATGCTCCTTCTTCAATATCACTTATGTAGTCACTGTAGACTCTGCACTCCTGCTTACTTCCCGAGTAGGCTTGGAGAAGCCTTGCCCTGCTAACTTTTCAGTAGGCTTACAATGGTAATAAACACATTCGGTCTTGCTCACTCTGCCTTTGACCCTGCCTACAGAAGGAATATCCGCCCCCCCCCTCCCCAAACTGCCGAGCTTTCCCATTTTGTAATGTGGCTTGGGGCCGAAAAAGGCTCCACAACCATGCTGTAGTAGGCTGACCATATGAAAAGGAGGACAGGGCTCCTGTACCTTTAACAGTTGCATAGAAGAGGGAATTTCAGCAGGTGTTGTTTGTATGCATACAGCACCTGGTGAAATTCCTTCTTCGCAACAGTTAAAGCTGCAGGAGCCCTGCCTTCTTTTGTATCTGGTCAAGAGGGCAGGGCTTCTGCAGCTTTAACTGTTGTGATGAAGATGGAATTTCACCAGGTGCTGCATGCATACACATAAGGAAAACCATGAATTCCATATAACTGATATTTATACCAATGTTTTCCACAGTCAGTTATTTTAGCTATACAGTAATGTATGCAATGACTAAATAGTCTTCACCAAGTGTTATGCAATATTAAGACTGTAATGGGTTAACAATGTATAACAGGTTAACAGTGTTGAATGTGCAATGTTTTAACAATGACCTGACAATGTATCTTGGTTTAACACAGATGATTAGTGCAACGTTTTTTACAGCAAGTCAATGACCACAATAAACACAATAAACAACCACAATAAACAACGGTAAGCTCAGAGAACTTTGGTTATTGGGCAGTTTACAAATTCCATAAATTAATTAATAAATAAATAAATAAATAAAATTGTCACCACATGGAAACATGTGCCCTGTTGGGCCATGACCTAATAAAAGGTTACCTGTGTGCATTCACTGACTTTCTTAAAGCAGCATTGGCCAACCTCATCAGCCTATGAGGCTAGACTCTGCCAAGCCAAGCTTCTCCAGGATCAGCCCCCTCCCCTTAGCTCTGGCATCATTGGGACATCAAGCAGCCTGGGCCAGCTAGAAGATAAAAAATGTGTCCCTCCTAATAGAAAATGAGAGGATTTCCCACAGGCCTTTGTGATGATGTAGAGGCTTCTGGGATGTTTTTGATGAGGAGGTGTGACTACCAGAGGTTTGTAAAAGCTCAAGAAGTATTTAGATGGTATTTTTGGGCATTCCTATAAATAGGGAAATCATCCTAATTACTGACATATATAAAATGAAGACAGACAGTTTGGGCTAATGTATCCTCCCAGTTGTTGACTTTTTAATTGTGTACCAGAAATTAAATGTCTTGAAATATCTTGAAAACAAGTATTGTCATATAGCAGCACCAACACAGGCATTACTGCAATGACCTCCCCCCACACCCTGGTATGCTCTTAAAAATGTTTGCAACTTGATTCTATTGTTCTTCAGATCTCTGAGTAGGAAAGTAGAGGCATCTCTCTCATCAGTGTTGGTGAACACTTTTGGGTTTATCCCCTCCAATTGGCCCTTAATGCCCAGTTGCGTGGACACACCCCTGAAGTCAAGTGTTCCCAAGCAAAAGTGCTGGCTGTGATTTAGCCAGAGATTGGCGTTTCTGTGTGCTAGCTTTCCTTGGCTGAGGAAAACTTGCTCACAGCCTAGGTGCCCCAACAGAGGCAGAGGCTGGAGGGCACCTTTACCCACCAGGTCAGTCATGGCTACTTGGCTTACACTGTGGTACAGCCAAAGCACCAAAACATCCCTGGCTAATGCCATGGGTGCTCGGCTCATGTCATCTCCTCCGCAATTGCCAGTTTTCTTTTCCAGTTGCCTGTCCTCATGCCATGATAAATCCTGCTTCTGAGGGAGCAGAGTTTTGTGAGGGACCAGGAGATATAGTGGATTGCCAAGAAAAGACCCAGACACACGTGGTCCTTCACACCCAGAACTTTGGATTCCAGCTATGCTGTGCTGAGTCCTGATGTAATCCTTTTGCTATGTTTTCTTTATTTTCTGCTAAAATCCTTCATGTATTTGAGTCACACACACACACGATAGGTAGACTAACAACAGGGTAATATTTTCAGGATATATTTAGTACTAAACTTTTCAGCTTCTGCCATCATCAGGAATGGTGATGTTAATTGGATACAAAGAAGGCAATTTGGTATTCCTAAGAAGAAAAACAGAAATGCCCTCCAAATTAAGGCTAGTTCTGTGTCTGTAGATCCGGAAGTTTTCTTTTCTGTTAAGCATGTTAGTGTACTTTGTTTATTCAATTGGAACTGTACAGCTTCAACTTGGAGGACAATTCATCAGCTTTATACCACTCACTCCTCCTCCGTTGTTGTTGTTGTTGTTGTTCTCCTCCTCCTCCTCCTCCTCCTCCTCCTCCTTCTGAATTTTTATCTCCCAGCATTCCAACTGCCACTCATTCTATCCATTTAACATCGCAGTTACTGATGAAAGCAGAAGCCTAAATTTTTGGCACTATATATATTATGAAAGTACTCTGTTGTTAGTCTGTCTATCCTTCTTATGTACTCTAATTCTCTGCATATGGTGCTGCAACTATTTTCATTTCAAAGTGTTATTTATTTTCAGTAAAATCTTATGTTTACAGAAATGCTAGAATTACCTTATTTATATCTGCCTATTAATGTTTTCTTCCTTTTTTCTTTTTCTCTTTCCTTTATATTTTTCTTCTTTCTCTGCTTCCCTGGATGCTTTCCCAAAGGAGGACAAAGTGGTTAGAATCCATGTTTTTTTCATATTGTATAATAATGTTGCTAAATATATTTTAAACCGATTAATGTGAAATAGTTCACTTATTTTTTTAGTTACTTAGTGGGAAAAAACTAGTTACATCCCACATTGTTTGCAGCTGCTAAAATCCAGATATTGAACAAAGGGTATAAGTATCAATTTGCAAAATTTAAAGATGGAAACCAAACATGTTTCTATTAGAATATTTTAGTTTAAATGGCAAGTCAAGTGGTAGAATGATACAGGACATACATTTGGAGGAAGAAATTTGTTTATAATTTCTTGTTACATTAAATGGGAAACCAATATAATAATTTAATACACTGACTGAGGGGGAGTAGCAGTAGCATGTTATTTCTATGTGGGGTCGAAAGATAATCTGATTTGATTTCTTAACTTTCTCTTATATAGTTTACATTTATATTGTGAAATATACATACAGATATTAAAATCATTAGTCTGTGGCTGTTATTTTTTTATGGTGGATTTTCTAGGAAATCAAACCAATATTGTAAAGCTATTTTATTTTTTTAATGAAAGATTGTATGTGTACCTTTGAAAAATCTACTCACTCTGTAAATAATATAGCATGCAATATGATTAGAAAAAATCTTTCCCTTTCCCCCAGTATGCCTGTTGGCTCAGGGAAAATAATCTTTAAAATGTTAAGGGAATGTTAAAATGTCAAGTAAGTTGAGACTGCACTCTAGAACAGGGGAAGGCAACCTGGTGCCCTCAAGATAATTTGAATTACAGCTCTCATAACCCATGACTATTGGCCATATGGGAATTGCAGTCCAAAACATCTGGAGGCCACAAGGTTACCTGTCCCTGCCCTAGAATGTGCTCTCCTGTGATCACATATTGCAGGAAAAGATCCATGATGGTGGACAAGCTGTATTTCTGGTATCTGTTTTTTTAAAAAAAATTACTGATAGTTTCACCTATGAGTCCCTGATAAGCTTCCAAAGAACTTCAGGTTTCCTAGTGACGGTCTGCATAGCAGCTACTGCTTGGGAAAAAATCACCTCCCTTGCATTAAAATATCTAGGCATTGAGCAAGTAACCTTTTAACCTTTTTGGATATGTAACATGTCTTAGATTACATGGGTGTGCAACTTGTGGCCCTCCAGATGTTTTGGCCTACAACTCTAATGAGCTCTAGACAGCATGGCCAGTGTTGAGGTATCATGGGAGTTGTAGGCCAAAACATTTGAAGGGCCACAGTTTGTCTTAGAAAACAGTATGTCCTATGTTTCATAACCATATGTATTGGCAAACATAGAAACTAGTCATTTACCTATGCCTTACATTGTCTATTCTTGAGTAACACTGCATCTTGGGAATTAAATATACGACATTTGTGGAACAATGAGGTATTTAAATTCGAAACAAAAAAAAACCCCTATACAGATGTGTATCTCTTGGATTGCAATCTTAAATATACTATAAGAAAGTAATTCTTATTGAACTCAATGCAATTTATCTTTCAGGTAAACATATTTAGGATTTGGGCTGTCAGTTGAACAGAATTAATGGGGTGCTTTGTCAAAGGCAACCACTAGGAAACGAGCTTGACTAGAACCAGATCCAAATGGCTATATGGGGACTTCTGCCTGAACAAGAGTTCAGCTTAAACAGTGGGGCTTTTCCTTCTGGAAAGCAGCCCCTGGCAAACCATTACCAAATCTTGGCAGAGCTATAGGAGCGGCCTTGTGGGATCACAAGTAGGGAGGATCAGGCAGAGAGGAAGTCCCAGTGCACACATAGAAATACATGTGCTTCTCCCCTAAGGGATCCCAGCCAACATCCTTTGATGTCTACCTGGAGTTAATAACCACTGATGTTAAAAGAATTTGGATACTTTTTTTCAGTTTAAATTACAGTTTGGACAGGTGCCTGTTTCAGCTAACCATCAAAAGCTGCCTAGAGGTCTGCAGGTCTTTTTCCTTTACATGTAGCTATCCTACTTGCTTTATTTCTATCATCAATTCATATGTAGATGTCATCACTTAAAACATTATCTCGTGAAACCATTAATTTTTAGCAAAATGCATTATTCGACACTATTAATACAGAGTGCCCCAAACCTTCCATTTTGTTTTGATGTCTTGAGCAGAGTAGTTTTCAATTAATACTTTGTAGGCAAAGTATTTTATTACACAGTCTCCTGAGAAACTAACATGGGGGTTGTGGAGGTTGTGTTTCTGACCGGGCTTCAGATGAAACCATCTGAGAGAGAGAGAGAGAGAGAGAGAGAGAGAGAGGGAGGAAAAGCACAAATTCAAATGCTGAGTGTTTATCATCTTGTCAACATCTTCCATATGGTCAATGTCTTAATTCTTGAGATCAGCAACAAATATTGGCCATTGTTCAGTTCTTTTCTCTGGAAAACATGAACTTGGATGGTAAGAAATGTAACTTTTAAAAGGGAGGTTGCAGAGCAATCACCTTTTTTGAATTTGATCAGGTATCCCATTTGTTTCTAAATGTGTTTAACTTTCAAGGATAGTACTGCACAAATAAGGCTGATTGTGGCACCAAGTTGCTGATCAAACCATCTCATTTAAGAGACACAAAACACACAGTTGTTTGGACTATTTGAAGCACCACAACTTCCTGTTGTACATCACTATGGCGTGCATGTGCATTTTGTTTGCCAAATAATTTTCTGGGATGGTTTCCTTTTTTGGATTGATGTGGCAAGTTTGGGCCTTATAAATAAAGCTAGCGAGAGGTGTCGTTAATTTGATCTGTAGTAAAATATCTGTACTTTGTGCAGATGGTAATATTGTAGCAAGGTGCGATCGGAGAAATTCTGCATTGAGTAGTTTACTTTATTCCATCAGGTTATATGAAATAGAGGTGCCACTTTCCTTGGAAAAAGGAAAAACAGTGGCCAGGTATATTTTATATGCATGTGCTTTTCTCCATTATATTTGCCAGCATATAATATGGTTGGATAAATGTATTGAGTTTGGATTGTTCAGTTTTCCTTGCTCATTAGAAATTTTAGAGGGATGTATTTCTTTTTAGACAGGAATGAAAACTAACAAATAGCAGAATAATTTCGAGCAAACAAAGCGATGATTAGGAATGGAGGTAATCTGTTCTTTCTCTCTCTTTTCTGTTACAAGGAACTTTAATCCTCATCCAGGATTAAAACGGTGTATTTTTAGCATGGTTGTGTCCTAGATAAAAGATACTTTGCCCAGTGCATTTTATACATGTCTTCATAGTATTTGGAAACGTTTGTTTTCTGCATTGTTTTTCTGTTGATCTCTATCTTTGTGTTGCATTTATCTAAACTATTTTCTTAGTTCCATGTTTTTCAGATAATCAAACAAATAGTAAGAAATGCTGTAGGGAAAGCTTTGATGCTTCCCAAGTTTTGTGCGTGTGTGTGCGTGTGTGTGTGTGTTTATGTATTCAGTTCAGGCATCAGCCTTAGAAGTTATATCTTCTCTTTGTTTTACAGAGTGCTTTAGCAATCTGTAGTATTAGGACATTTGTTTAATATTGCTTATTCCTGACTAAAATAGTAAAAAAAAAAGATTTAAATCAGACCATAGGGTCTCAGAAATTAAACATAGCCCACTTTTGGGGAAAAGGACAGATCTTGGTAGTACAGGATATGCTTTGCATGCCAGAAGATCCCAAGTTCAATCATTGGCATGGTTAGGGCTTGGAAAAATCCTTGTCTGACCCCCTGGAGAACCGCTGCCAAGACAATACACTGTAGACTAGGGTGACCAGATAAAATCCAGGTCAGGGCTCATGTAACTTTAACAGTTGTAGAGAAAAGGGAATGTCAGCCAGTGTCATTTGTATGCAATTCGTTCCTGGTGATATTCCCTCTTCAACACAACAGTTAAAGGTGCAGACACTATACTAGAGTGACTAGGGTGACCAGATTTTGGAAAGCAAAATCCTGGTCCAAAATAGCCACCCCACCAAAGCAGCCCCCCAAACATAAAATAAAAAAATTTAAAAGGCCGCCCGCCATGCGGACAACAAGCAGACACCCCCCCACCTGAAACAAACCCCCAAGCCACCCCCCCCCCAAAAAAAACCCAGCCCGGACCTACCGGTTCCTCTGCTGCCACCGCCGATCTCCTCCACGGCCACGTGACCCCTGCAGTCCTCTCACCCTTCTTGCCCTGCTCCTGGGCTCCCTGGAGGTACCTGAGGAACAGCAGCAGCACGCAAAGGAGGAGGAAGAGCCTGCTTTAAAATGCCCGCTGCTCCCCGGCCTCCGCAGGAAACAAGTGCTCAGCATTAGGGAGCGTCAACAAATTCCTTGTCTGGTGGCTAAAGCAGTTAGCCACCAGACAAGGAATTTGTTGACGCTCCCTAAAGCTCCCTAACGCTGAGCACTTCTTTCTTGCAGAGGCCTGGGGAGCAGCGCGAGCAGAAAATAAGTGCTCAGAGTTAGGGAGTGTCAACAAATTCCTTGTCTGGTGGCCACCAGACAAGGAATTTGTTGATGCTCCTTAATGCTGAGCACTTCTTTCTTGCGGAGGCCAGGGAGCAGCACTGGTAGGAAAGAAATGCTTAGCGTTAGGGAGCAGTGCGGGCATTTTAGGATGGGAGGAGAGCTGATCCTTTCCCCGGTTTGCCCCCGCAGCCCCCCTGTCAGTCCGGATTGCCCCAGTTTTCCCAGTTAGGACCGGGAAATCCAGGGTGATCTGGTCACCCTAAGAGTGACCATATACAAAAGAAGGCAGGGCCCCTGCAACTTTAACTGTTTTGATGAAGAGGGAATTTCACCAGGAACTAATTCCATACAAATGACACTGGCTGAAATTCCCTTTTCTCTACAACTGTTAAAGTTACATGAGCCCAGACCTGGATTTTATCTGGTCACCCTACTGTAGACAAAACTCAGTAAAAGGCAGTTAGTTTCCTAACTCTGTATGGTAACTCCAAAGGGCTCAATAAATCTCATGTTTTCTTCCTTGTCCAAGATTGCAAAAATAGAGGTATTTCCAAGGTTCTGGCCAGTCTGTGCTATACTTTCGGAGGCAGGCCAAAACTTTTTTTTATTCAGTCAGACTTTTGGAACTACTCTGGACCTGTGTCAATGTACTGGATTTTAAAAAATCTGTTGCTGTTTTTAAATTCTTTAAACTCTTTTTAGTTTTACTGCAGATTTAATTCTATTTTAACTTTTGTATATTTAAATGTTTTAATGGCACATGTTTTAATCTTGTAAACCACCTTGAGTCCCAGCCCTGGGAAAAAGGCATGATATAAATATTAAATAACAACAACAACAACAACAATAACAACAACAACGATACAGTTGGTGACAAACCTCATTCAGTTTGATGGATCACTAGTTTTGGAGACCTGGCATAAGCTCTGTAGGTCTGTTTCTTAAGGTCTCTTGTGTGTTTTTCTCAAACTGTGGGAAAACTGAGCCTTAATAGTTCAGCTTCCTCTGGTGTAGAAAGCCTTGAGGAATTAGGTGTGCTTGTTTTGTTTTTGTAGACATTTTTAACTTAAAATGCATGCAGTGTACAGGTATATTATCAGGATGAACATCAAGCATAGTCATTGTAAATTCCACAGCAACACCAGCGAAGCCCCTTCAGAACGGAACCTACTCTTCCAGCATAGCAAGTTCAACCTACTTTTCCAGCCTGTTTTTGAGACTGTTGTCACCATCATCACTATGTAGTTGAGGTGGGGGAGGAGAGATTAAGAGATTTTATGGCAATCCTGCATGCTTTTGTAAGCCAGTTGCAGCCAGACAGTCTTGTATGGCGGCCTACAAGGTTCTTGTAACACACACACATCCTTATTTTTCCCCATCTTCAAGCTGACAGCAAACACAAGATGGTTATTGAGCCAGAATTGGTTTAATATTGACTTGGTGGGTCACAAATTATACAGTTCTGTTTTACGGGCATTCTACATGATAGGAACCCTTGGAGTAATATTACTTTCCATTGTAACATTTTGGGGCATAATCAAAGTATAATGGTAGGCTGACCATATGAAAAGGAGGACAGGTCTCCTGTAACTTTAACAGTTGTAGAGAAAAGGGAATTTCAGCCAGGGTCATTTGTATGCAATTAGTCCCTGGTGAAATCCCCTCTTCATCACAACAGTTAAAGTTGCAGGCACTATACTAGAGTGACCAGATACAAAAGAAGGCAGGGCCCCTGCAACTTTAACTGTTGTGATGAAGAGGGAATTTCACCAGGAATTAATTGCATACAAATGACACTGGCTGAAATTCCCTTTTCTCTACAACTGTTAAAGTTACAGAAGCCCTGTCCTCCTTTTCATATGGTCAGCCTATATAATGGGAAATTTAACTGTTATGTTGTTATCCTAAACAAAAGTGGCAGTGTCCTTAACTGAGACAGTCAACTAGGTAAGTGTAGCTGTTCTTGACTAATCCTAGAATACAAGTTGTTCTATGCAGTGTCCATTTTGGTCTGGCTGCTTCTCTGAAATGACCTGTCAAAAAGGAAGGTCATATTTAAATTATTTGCAGGTAATATGTGACAACTAATATGTTTTTTCACTATCTATAGTTTTAGTTGAATTTCATGACAAACATATTCATTATACCATATGTTTTGTGATCTCATGTGGGAATATAGAAAAAAATCCCCAACCTGCTCAGTTTTATACAGTGAAGGTAAAAGGTCATGAAAGCGGTGCTAGGCAGAGGTGGGGTCTGAGCCTCCAAATACTATTCCTTTGAAACTGCAGTTTTCAGCAGCAACATGTGTCCATTTTTTTCAAAAAACGTGGGGTGAGGGAAGGTCACCTTGATGAGCACCAAGAAAAGTGTTTGGGGGCACATTGTTGCCTACCCCCTGTTTTAGGGACCTGAAGGCAGCAATGACAGAGTTATTGTTGTTTATGGTCCATACATGTTCCTTTGTTCTATCCCTCTATGGTTTTGCATGTTTTCATACCCAGCAAAATCTGTTTTCTTCCTGCACACTGAAGTGACCAGCTATGCTACCTTTTCCTTCTCACACAGTACAACTACCATAATCTTCCTCAGAATGACATGTGACCTTCCATGGATCCTGGTTTTCCTCCTAGATTTATTTGTTTGTTTTCCTATCTGGTGCCACCTACTGTCAGATGATTTGTGTGCATTACTTCTTTGAAGACTTGAAAAGGAAGAACTTCCCTGGACACAAATAGATGAAATTAAGTCTAAATGTAATTATAAAATAGTTCTAAACATTATAGTACCTCTATAATAGTAGCAAAGTGAAATCCAACTCTGGGTGAGCTGTTGGAGGTCTTTACAAAGTTGCAGAGATGCAGTTGGGTTGACAAATAAAAGTACACTTTATTGCAGGTGAGGGAGAGGGGTAGATTTGGCAATTTATCCAAAAATGCCGAAAGGATGCAGATAATGAGAAACCCCTATGGTAAAAGAAGGATTTATTCCTTCAGATGTCTTTAGCTATTGACTGAGCTACTGTGACACCTTAGAGGTCAGAGAAATGAGATCCAGGGCTAGCATCAAGCATAGGCATGGTTGGGCACCTACCAGAGGCCCAAACCTAGGCTGACCATATGAAAAGGAGGACAGGGCTCCTGTGGCTTTAACAGTTTCATAGAAAAGGGAATTTCAGCAGGTGTTATTCGTATCTTATCTCATCATCACAAAGTTAAAGCTACAGAAGCCCTGCCTTCTTTTGTATATGGTCACTCTAGTATAGTGCCTGCCACTTTAACTGTTGTGATGAAGAGAGAATTTCACCAGGTTCCGTATATATACAAATGACACCTGCTGAAATTCCCTGTCCTTTGCAACTGTTAAAGATACAGGAGCCCTGTCCTCCTTTTCATATGGTCACCCTACCCAAACCCCAGCAGGGCGCCACTGACAAAAGCTCCTGAACTTGCTCATCCTCTTCAGCATGGCAACTGCTTGTTCACTTGCCTCTTGCTCTGGGCCAAAGAATGCTGATGAAGAGAAGGAGGAGCATGAGATTTCACCTGCCTACAGTACTTGCTAATTGGCTCTCTGCTTGTCAAGTAGACAAGTGGTAGCAATGATGAGATAGAGGAGCGATAGGAACTGGCCACCATGGCAGTGAGAAGGTAGACTCACCGAGGGAGGGTGTCCCTTGAGGCTGTCTTTCCCAATGGCCTTCCAAAACCTGGAGTCGGCACTGATGAGATCCTCCAGATTTTGACTTGGCTGATGAGGTGCTTATTTTATCCTATTTGCTATACCGAGAGTGCCTGTTGATAGAAAAGAGTGCAGAGAAGTGAAGTGGTAGCAGTACCTTTGCAGTGGAGGTGAATAGTACATGTATGAATAGTACATGTATGAATGTGACGAGTGAGAATGGGGTTTATGACTGGCTAATGGTGAATGTGATATGTGTAAGGTTATGATATTGCAAACAATATTTACTGCTCTCTGCTTGATACCATGTAAGTAGAAAACATGGTTATTTGTAAGATGGTGAGGCCTAGCTTGCTTTTTATAATTAAAGGTATCTTGGAGGACTCTTGCTTTGTGTTGCTTTATTAAGTTGTTTTTAAAGTAACAGTAGCTGCAGCATACATTGAGATGACCGGCTGATGCTTGGAGACATGGAAGCAATGCATTTCTAGAATGTGGAAAGCAGAGAAAGGAAAAGCAAACATCACTTCAATCTTTACACAGCATGTTGCCCTCCCTCATATTCCCCATTTCTGTGTCTTTTCTGGAATAAATGAAACATTTCTTATTCCCTTTTACGTTTTTGTGATGGGTTAGGTCTTTCTGTCTCTTGTCCTCCACCAGAGCTATACAGTAAAGCACTTGGCAATCTGGAGTAACTATCTTCTAACCTTAGAATTAGCTGTGACATTTTGTCTTCTTGTACACTGAAAAATCCCCAGACTTCCTGATATGGACAAGATGGAGAGTCTCCTAACTCTCTTACATATGCTTCACTTTGGTCTTTACTCTGAACTATTGCGAGCTGTGCCTTTTTATGTCTCAGATCTTCAACTGCTTATTACCAGTTAGCCTATTGTGGAAGGACAAAATTGTGGCACAGATCTGCCATATCTTGCTGGTGCAAGTATTCATTATTGAATGTTAATCAAACGTTTAAAATTAATAATGACTGTAAAGTACAGTTTCATTGAGTTGCATTCTTTAAAGACAACTGGCTGGTTGGCCGGCTTTACTGAGGAAATTATCTTTGCAGATACATAGGCAAAAGAGGTCTTATTTCTACTAGATCTTTTACTGTTCCTCTTTTCCTTCAACTTTTTCTCTGCATCAACTTAGAAATAAATCTCTGCTAAGGATTGATATTCCTATGTATTCCTAAGCATTGCTACACATTGGCTTTCTTCCATGCTTTAATTTTTCACTTCACACCTCTTCTATGTAAAACATGCAAGATGAGAGTCATAGGAACATGGTCATTTTGAAAGGTATGCAGATAATATTACCTTCCACAAGCCTTTTTCAGGAAATGTGGCCCAGTCGGTCCTGAACATGATTCTCTTCTTTTACTTCCACCCCCCCCGCCCCCAATTGAGCACATACAATTGCTTACCTCCTGGAGAGAATGTTTTATCTTCTCTTGGTATCAACAACACTCTTCTTATTTATGCGTTAGAACATCTTGACAATCATTATTTGAAAATGGTGGTGATATTTTCAGTGATATGTGATGATCACTAACATCTAGCTTAGAACAATATATTCATAGTTCTGATCGCAACAGGATAGGATATAAGAATCTCTACTACATGCTTTGACTGTGTGTTAAAGTTTTGTACTTGTGTTGGTAATGCCAGACACATTAATATCTATCAGTGTACAGGTAAGTGCTAGAGATGAATTGCTAATGCTTAAAGCAGAAGTCTAATCTCGCTTAGTATTATAGAAATAGCTATTTTGAACCATAGACTCTCATTACCATCTAACTTCTCCAGCTCCCATTCTTCTGCACTTCTTTTCTTTTCTCCCCTCCCCCCCCCGACTGATGAGACGTCCTTTCCTTGTACCATATTTGACCTGCCAGTGTAGTAGTAACTTAAGATCAACTTTCTCTAAAGTTGTTGCGAACGACAATTTACAGATTGGTTGTCAAAGGTATTTTTTGAAGCATCATAAAATATTTTTGAGATCCCTGTACTGGCGCAAAACACATCACAACATTTCCCTGCCTTGATCTCCGTTTTTCTTAACATCCAAGTTTTCCATGTTAATCTCACACCGCTCTACCCTTTTCCTAGCCCTCCCCAACAAATTTAACTTACCAAGATCCCTGCACCCTTGTCTTCCCCAAAGTACATTGCTTCTCCCCAGCTTTCTTTTTTGAACTCTGAGCTATCCACGCCAATTTATTGTAGAACACTGATACTTTCTCTCCCCCTTCCTCAAATCTTCCACCCCAGATTTACTGAGTTGCCCTTGTGCTAGTACAGATAGCACAGACTTAATCAACTTAGCCTCAGACCCTTGCACCTGGAACAAGAGGTGGGAAAGAATAATGAAAAGACCATGGACACCCCAGAAGGTAGGAGCAACAAAGGTGAAAGTTGGGGAGGGGGGAACCCTTTGTTGTCCCTTTGCAGTATTGTTTATCATTGTTTAACTAATTCATGCAGTGTACACTTATAATGACCCTTCCCATTTTCTTTCCATTTTTTAAAAATTGAATTTCAACTGCTATTTTGTAGCAAATAACTTTCTGAACGTAACGTACAGTTACATTTAGGTTTTCAAATACAGGAGCTACGGAGCTCTCTTAAATCCTTAGTAGTAATGATTGGAGTGATAGTAAAACCAAAAACTCAGAGTCACTTCACATGTGAAATCAAACATGTGGAGGTCGCAGAAAAATGCTTGCATGCAGAGGTGGCTGTGATGTCTGTAAATGGGCCTGTTCACACACACACATGGGGGGGGAGTGGTTAGAGGAACTACCACGTGGGCAGAGTTGACAAAACCATGATACATGTGCCCATCACATCACCGTGGAACCACACAGTGTTACGTAGTTCCTTACCTCTCCCTGCGTCACGGTTAGCCAGTCATTCTCCTGTTGCAGCCGCTGCATATCCCAGTATCCACCATGTTGGAAATTGGGTCGCGCTGGACACTGTAGCTGGCATGTGGTGATCTTGATCACAGAGGAAGTCAGCATCGGCTAGAGCGTTGTAGTTGCAGCCACTTCTATGGTTGCCATGTTGTTTTTCACAGAATGGCCATGTTTAACCATAGGGAGCCTGAGAGATGACACAGTAAGCCAACCCAGGTCCCCTTAACCCCACTGCAGAGGATGGTTCCCTGGGGTGGCTATTGTGGTCATGGTTCCCTACTCACACTAAGCAACCATACTTTCCTAAAAAACGCTAACCACCGTGGTTCAGAGTGATGTCTGAACAGGCCCAATGGCTCATCATCACTGCATGAGTCTATCCAATTGGATGACAAGTATCCATCTGAAATGTACCAGGTGGAAATGTTTCCCATTGGCCTCTGTGTCACTACTGAAGTGGGCCAGAGCTTATGTGTACGAAAGCTGCAATGAGCTCTATTGCAACCTTTTACAATTGTGATTGTACAAGGTTGATTGTGATTGTGATTGGCTTTTCTTTGTTTTATTTTCCTGTTGCTGAAACTATACACTACCATTGCAGTAGCCCAGATCTAATATGGGCAAGCTTGATGTGACTGTATAGATGTGGTTGAAGAGATAGGAAAGGCAATTGTCATAGGGTGTGTTTGTATGAAAGGCCCATTTGCCCTTTTAAAGGTTACATGAGGTTGTATGTGAATATGTTCCCATGCTTTTATTTTTTTAAAAATAGTTCAAATAGTTCAGTGGGGTATAGGTGTGTGTGTTACTTGTCATGGGAACTACCTAGCAGCTCATTCCAAATCCACATATATCTGTTATAGCAATGCTAGCCTCATTTCTGGAAGCTTACTGCTGCTTTTCCAGGGTATAGCTCAAACATGTAAAAGTGGTTTGACAGAGATGATGGTGGGATGCACAAACTGAGCATGTGTACCACAGGCAATGGCAAATCTATCTTATTTCCTCCAAGCCTCTGAAAAGAAATCAACTCTATACAGCATGATTATGTATGTATATATGAAGATATATGGAGATTTATAGTCCATGCCATCCCAACAAATGTGAGACAGGTAACGAAAGCAATTTTTTAAAAAAACAAAACACAATCACCCTGAACTAAAAAAACTGAAAACACCAGACAAAATGCATTACCGCATCAGTTTGCATAATGTCAAAGCTGCAGTGAAGCATAATTTCCTATTTTAAAAGCAGTCTTTGTATTCTTACCGTTATGGTATACATTTTGCTTTGTTAAATAATGATGGTTGATCAAGCTTGAACTTTATTACTGTATGTTGTGTCTGTATGTGTATGTATGCGTCTCAGTGACTCGGTTCACATGATCAAAAGAGTTGTGCGAGGTGGGCTGTGCGAGTGCTGGTCAGGATTTGAATATTCACTGCCCAGCTGTAGCTTGTTGTGTCATGTGAATCTGGGTGGCGGGGGTTGTCTGAGGGTTAAACAGCCCTTGCATGACTGTAGAACAGGCTATGGGTTATACAAGGGTTGTCTCACTCTTGTACAACTCCCACTGCTTGGATTCACATGACACTACAAGCTGTGGGTGCATGGGGGTCACATGGGAGGAGTGGAAATCTGTTCCGCCAGCCTCTTCTGCTGGTGGAAGGACACTATTAGATAGGGATGTGCATTGAATTAGATCCAATGCCCAATTTCAATATTATTCGAGGGAAATCAGACATCCGATTCCCGATTCCGATGCTGGTCCAAGGAGCTCCGATTCTTTCTGATCTGATTTTTTTCTATCTGATTCGCATTGGATCGCATTGGAGAATCAGACCTCCTTTTTAGGTGTTTTCCCCTAAGGGTTGCCTTGGAGAAATAAAGTCCTTTAACTTTTTTACTTTAAAAGATAGAAACAAGAAACTTGGCCACATTGCAGATGCCATGTAATTAGTCATGTATGAGGAATTTCAGAAACATTGGTGCAGGCATTGGGTGGCAGTGAACTTTTGAAAAATGAGTTGCATTATGCCTATATCTTCTTTTTTAAAAATCATGAAACTTCTCTTCCCTTCTCCCCCCACTGTACCCAAGTTTCAAAATGTGTGAATCACCTTTGTAGATCTTTTTAGTTCAAAAACTAGCATGTAAATGTTGTAATTAATAAATAAATATTTCAAGTATATACGTTCAAGAGAGAATAATATTGTGATTAATGTGGATGTTGGGAATAGTGAGACTAAACAGATTTAGCTCTCCTAAATCCTAAACATATGTAAGGGAAAAAGCTCACTGAACAGAATGAGACTTACTTCTGAGTAAACATGCATAGGGTTGTGCTTTTGGGCCATTATCTGGAGAGAGTAAATGGTCAAGTATTAAAACTAGTATCATTTCATTCCAGTGTTAATGTACTGAGATAAAGAGGCAGGTCTCTTTCCATGATAATGGGTGCTTCCAAGCATTTTTTTCTGGAATTGCCATCATTGGTTCTGTTGATTTATTAAGGAGAATCTAGGAAACATCTCTACTAAACTGTTGCTTTCCAGTATTTTCCCATATTGTCTTCCAGATTTTTAAAAACTTGACTTGTGGCAATCTTTCTGATTTCTAATAGGATTGCAGTGCCAGCTTTTCATATTTGGCTGGCAGGGGGCCATTGAGGCATCTGGTGGGAGGAATGGTCCACAAAGCGGTTAGTGACATGGCCAGGGATCTACAAATTATATTTGGGCTTCATAGGCAAGAGTTAGTTTCCACTAGCCAGCTGCGAACTCTTACTACAGCGCAGCAGTATGATATACGGAACTTAATACAGATATTGTCTGAGGAAACTGACAAAGTTATATAACTCAGGCATTAATCCTAAATACACTTACACTGGAATACACCCCATTTACTCATTAAGCTCCAATTTACTCAATGTGGTTTACTTCTGAGTAGACATGCATAGTATCGGGCTGTCAGATTTTATTTACATGAGGAAGACATCGAATTTCTAACTTTTCCCGTGTGATTCATTTCACAGCTTCTTACAGTTTTTCTCTCTCTCAGCTATAATAAATGTTCTATGTAAGTTCAAGTATTAAACAACATTTACTTTTTTATTGTGTGGTAGAAACCTCAACATGTAGGAAAATGTGGATTTTGGCTACTAAAATACCTTTTTTAATATTCTAAGAAATTTCACTATAAAGTTGAAGGAAGGGTTACCAGTTTTTCAAGAAGTCCTGTGGCATACTGACTTTGGACTGATCTCTATTAAACATACCTGTGAATGCATAGGTTCATATAGTAAAACACACTAGAGATACACCAGTTGCTGGGGAACATGGGCAGGAGGTAGGTTTTGCACTTATTTCCTGCTTGTGGGTTTCCCATGGGCAGCTGGTTGGCCACAGTTGAACAGAGTGCTGGACTAGATGGACCCTTGATCTGATCCAGCATGGCTCCTCTTATGTTCTTAGTACTCTTTAATAAGAACATAAGTACCCTCTGTCCTCTCGCTAGTATCCCATTAGCCATTGTTGCTGAAAATGTATCCTGCTGGCTGGACTAGAGCAGTAGGTGCTGCTTTGACCACTCTTGCCTGGCAACTCTGTGGCTGACGAAATAACCAGTGGTTCCCTCCACACAACACGATAACCCATGGTGGGTTAAATAACCAACCGGCGACTATTTAACCACCGTTGTTTATTGTGCTGTCTGAATCCAGTCATTGTTCTTATAATGATGATTTCCTAAGCTATCCCCCCACTCCCCCAAAAAGGTGTTAAAGAGTGCAATAATATCACCTCCACATTTCTTTTCACTGATCTGTCTTTGTTCATCTTACTTTTCATTTTGTTTGTTCTAATTTGAAGCTACACTTTCTGAGCATGGGTGACCAAATGTTGACAATGTTCTAGAAAAAACGCTTTAATCGTAATAGGATAGAGCCTGTGGGTGGGGAAACAGAGATCTTTCCTGTGTGTAAACTAGCCCCACTGGCCTACTGTGAGAAGTGCTGGGAGACTTAATACAACTCTGATTATAGTTAAATTATTTGCTATTATGGATTTCGAAGATGGATTATAAAATGGTTCACTCTAATTAATAGATAAAAAATACGTACCCCTATATCTTTTGGTTTGCTTTTAGGGAAATCTTTCTTCTCCCTGAACACATATAACCAACAATACTGTCATCAGAACATAGCACTCTAGCAGAAACTAGTTTGTATATTTCACAGCATGATGTGTTTTAAGATTTGTATCCAAGCTGTAAATATTTTTAGCCTCACCCAAATATTGGAAACAGTATGAAAACGAAGTGTAAATCTCATCTTCCCTTGTTCAACAATATAGAAGTATAGAAGTATGTAAAATATAAACTGATTCAAATTTATCTCATGCAGACTAACTATGATGGTGATGCAATTGTAGTAATAGTATTTGTTTTGGCTATTGGCCATGGTGAAGAGATAACAAGACAAAGTATCTGTAATAGCTAAAAGCAATCAATAAATCGTATACAGACACACAGAGCAGTCATGTTGCATAAAGCTAATTCAAATCAACAATCAACATCCACATCATGTGAATTAAAGTAGATTTGCTCATTCTTTGCACAGTTTTAATGGAAAGTTTACTCTAACTACTTTAAAGAATATCTGGCCATAAATATAGTGTAGAGTCTCCATCACACAAACTCTGGCCAGTAATTTATTTTACAAATTTATATACCGCTTCCCAACAACATTCTCAAAGCAGTAAACATGATAACCAACACTAAAGTATAATGATTAAATGCAACCATGAAATTATTCTACTAATCAAGAAGAAAACTGGCTGAGTCCCACCTGATGTGAGATCAAGCATAAATAAGCACCCAACCTCAGCTATTCCTAGGAATCTGTACAAAACGTTAAGTATTCAGAAATGGCATCAAATTGTGTTATTCTTCCCCCTCAAAACAGAGAGCAAAGTTCATGAGTATTGGGTTCATGTAAATGCATACTACCCACATTATTGGAGGGTCCAGAAATCACATCTTGCATTTTTGGCTGTGTATACAGTCCATTCAGTTCCCCCTTCATGTTGAGAATGAACAAACCAGGAGGTCTTCAATTAACCATGGTTTCCCATTTTGTATGAACTGGGAAACTATTCTAAACAGTTTCAGAATAAGTCTGGGTATTAAACCAATTTCAAAGCATAGTCTTCTCTGTTCTGGTTTGTTCCAAAGCTGGTAACTATCGTTTCTTGGTTTGGTTGAAACAGGAAACTATGGTTAATTGAAAACTTTCCTGTTTGTTTGCTTGTGTGAAGGGAAATCTCATTCATACCTTGGCTTATTAAGCTGAGATATAATTGTCTCAAAGTGGTCAATACTAATTTGTACATGCACTCTCATCATCAAACATGCAAGGTTCCGTCCAGAGCGTATGAGCTAGCCCTTGTATTGCTATAAACTAGGAGTGAGGGACCAGAAGCATCCAGATGTTGTTGGATTCCAATTTCCATCAGCATTAGCCAACATGATTAATGGTCAGGGATGATGGGAGATGTAGTCCAACAGCATCTGGTGGCCCATAGTATTCCCCTGCCAAATAAACATGGGAATTGTTTAAGGGTGATTCCCCCCTCCTTGTTTGTGTAGGAAGCACTTAAAATTTAAAAATGTAAATGTGAATTTATGCTATGTAGTATGTTTTAATAATACCCATGCAAGCATTTTCAAGTTTTGCTTTCATGTTGTGTTAGTACAGGAATAATGTATCTGCTGGCTATGGACCGCTCTTGGAAGGGCCAGAGACAGTAAGTGTGAGGCTTATATGTGTTGTGAATGAAAAACCCTGGGCTGCTCACATCAGGGCAAGCATGGAGTCCTTTTACTGCTCTGAAGCATGTTTCCACCACTTTAATGTTTTTATATGGATTTGTGTGGGAATCTTTGATCCATGCAAGCTTGGATCCTGTGTGCTTGACTTCCTTTTTGTTTATATATTTATTTATTTTTAGCATACATGTATCACACAGTCTCAAGATTAGCTGTGGTACGACAAAGCACAAGATAATGTGAAAATGAACGCTTCATGTCCAATTGAACACAGATTGATTTCTTCAAATAGTGCTAGCAATTTGGCTTTAAAAACTTCACACATTCATGTGTCGATGTGTTTCACCCACATATGCAGCAAAACTATTGGTGATTTACTGAAATGCTGCATCAAGACAAACTCAAGAAAAGAGCGAGTTGCACATTTATTTCTAATGCTATGTTAGAGTGAATGAGGAATATCTGCATATTCTAATTCATTCTAACACAGAGTCTTTCCCCAAGTTCCTGGTGCATTGCGTGGATGTCCAGAAGCCACATTAAAGGACTGTAATCCTTCATCAGTGTGTTTGTTGGTTGCCTAACATCTGTGGATTGTTAAAATAAGTTATTACACAGACCTGCTTTAGTTTAGATTAGTTTGGACCATGGCCCAGTATTTTCAATCAGGATATAATTCCTGCATGCTGCTAGATTGCTTGCTCCACATACTTCCCTACAAAATATTTTTCAGTAAGCAGCTTTCTCACTGAAACCGTTGTATCACCTCAAGGTTTATTCCCACCCCACCCCCTTTTGAGGAAGGGCTTTTGTCTCTCTACCCACCCCCACCCATTTGGAGTGAATATAGCTCAAAGCAAACCAAGCATGTATCAACTAAGCTCTGAAGAGATGTTAGTGTAGCCTGTATGTAAGTATAATGTAGATTTACTACTTGTATAAACTGTGTGCGTGCATGTGGGTGTGGGTGCGTGTGTTAATTCTCTGATTAATAACCCTAAATGACTGATAGAGATACAGCATTTTCATACATAGATATATATTTGTGTGTACGTGTGTGTGTGCGTTTGTGTGCGTACACATATACTTCTGCCATGGCTATGTCAGTTATTTAGGATGCATAGCTATGCCCATAATAAATAATTGCAGTAAAAAGCTATGCAAGCATATAACAAAAAATTGTCACAATTTTTTTTTTAAGATATGTTTGTTTCGTATATGCTGTATTCAGTAGTGTCTATCAGGGATAAAATGGAAATTATGTTATGAGTGCATTGCATAAATATTAAATCTTATTTCTGATAGTTTACTGATTATGGAACTGTGCTGGATTTTGAGTTTATTCACTGTAAGATACAGGCTATAGAAACAGAATCACAAATGAGCATTTGTTTTAATTTACTAGTTTTGATTGGAAACGTATCAGGTACATTACCCACTAGTAATGAACATGGGAATTTTGGGACACCTCTATCTAGGTTATGGTCCACTTCCTACAAAAGTCAGTGCAAAACTCCAAGCTTTTTTAAAGAGAGCTGGTTGGGACACTTATTCTTCATCTCTCACAGAACCATCATATTTTATACAAATATTGGCTAAAATCTATCCATTTTGATACATGCTATACTAATTCACACATAGGAAATATCCAGCGATTGCTTGCAAATAGGTTTTCAATTTGATTTTATATGCACATTTGTATAGTGTAGTGTTGAGCTATATTTTCATTTGTTTATTTTGCAAAGCTTCAGAAACTTCAGTTCCTCTAGTACGTTTCAAAGTCAAACTATACCTGATAAAGGAAAGAAAGATAACAATAATCAGGAATGTTTTTGATTGCTTTCTGTTTGTTGATGCTGTCACTATTGCTTCACTAGGGCTTATCTTGTTATTTTTAAGTAAAACCAAATCTGTTTGCTCTACCATTTTGATAAATTCCCTATTTTTTTAAAAAAAACTTAATTAAAAGTCTTATAAATACTTTCTTTCTTACGTAAAAAAGGGGGAAATCTTCTGATAATGGACAAACATATTTGATTTTTCTTTTTTATGCCCACAATTTTAAGATTCAGTTAAAAAGTGTTATGTCAATAAGGACTGCTGCAGCATTTAATTATGGATTATTTCGATAAGTATTATTTTACATATTCTATGAACTTGTTAAAGATTTCATGTGTTCATTCTCTATGCATTATCTAAAGATAATTTGTTATCAGTATGTGTGCCAGAATCATTCTTCATTCTTTGACATAGGTAGGACTCCTGACACGTAGACTGCTTCTTGCAATGACTGTTGCAAGATTATTCATTTCCATTATTATTGACATATGTTGAGCCTGTACTATGTATTTTGGAATATTATTATTTGCACATTATCAGTGGACTCCTATCAGTGAATATCAGTAACACTTCAATATTTTTCATGTTCTCTTTTTTATTTCACTTCCTTCTTATTGGACTCACCTATATTAATATCTTCATTACTCAACATATAGTGTACTTCATGTTTGTGTTCTGCATTCTTGTACATCAACCCAATCTTTATTCTTTTTCTAAGTTTATAAAACGTTAAACTCTAATGATATCTACCATGTATTTATCTTTTAAATTCGTTCTTGGGAATCTCCTCTTTCTATTAATTTTTGTTTCCGTTGTTTTGCTAACAACCTGATCCTAATCACATTTACTGGGGAACAAGTGTCCTTTATTTTTCAATTAGTCTTATGTTCCAAGTAAGTGTGCATTGGATTGCTCTTTAACTTCTTTTGGGCTCAATTATCTCTTACAAGGCGTAGTTGCCTTGATCTCTGCATAATCCTTAGGGCAAGCATCTGGCCTCAATGTATGTTGCTGTTATCCACTGTTACTGAAAGAATTTATATTTTTAAAAACTGAGTAATAATGACCTAGGAAAAGAATGCTTGCCTGCTTGCTTTCAGACCTTCCCAAGAGCAGGTAAACATTCTTGCAATATGAATATTTGATCTTCTTAAATATGCCTAGAGCAGCCTTCCTCAACCTGGTGGACTCCAGATGTGTTGGACTATAATTCCCATAATAACATTATTATGTTCAGACATATGTCAGTAGGCTTGAAGTAAATCACACTGAGGAGTGATGGAAATATACTCAAGATAAATGACTAATTGATCTTCGATATATGTCACATTTGATGTTTGATTGGAAGGGGGGTCACAAACCGGCGTTCATCTACATTGGCTTAGTTCTTTAATCATCATTAATGAATAGGAGAAAACCCCTGGCCAGAATATCACAACCTAAAGTTCAGCATCAGCTCACATCACACATGAACAACGCTTTGTTACTCTCCTCCATTTTGTAGCCCTTCTTTTGTGTGGGGACTTAGACAGCTACAGAGTCAAGATCACTGCAAGTTATTTCATTTGATTTGATTTGATTTGATTTATGATGATTTCATGATGCCTTTCCTCCAAGACACTTGGGGTATCATAGGAAGCTGCCTTAGACTAGGTCAGACTATTTGTCCAGCTACCCCAATATTGTTAACTCTGATGGGCAGCAGTTCTCTGCAGTCTCTGACAGAGGTCTTTCTGGCATCGGATTCTCTCTTTCTTTTTTAATGGGAGATGCAAGGGATTGAACCCGGGACCTTCTGCATGTAAAGCACATACTCTACAACCGAGCTGTGATGTCTGCTCTCTTCCTCCTGCCCAGTTGCTTCTCCCACCCTTGTGAGTGGGTTAGGCTGAAAAATCATGCTTGGCCTACGGTCACTCATTTTACTTCTTAGTCAAGAAGGATATGATTCCAGGTCTCCCCCAATCGTAGTCTAATCACTACACCACACTGACTCTTAGTGCAACCGAGGTGGAACACCTGCTTGCAGTATGTTTGGGTGTTAGCAAGCAAGAGTAGCACACGCGACCAGCATGTCAGGAGCATGAGCACCACCACAAACCCAGCCTACTCATCTTGATCATTTAGACAACCCAGCATTTGAGAAAATGGAGAATGCTTAGACTCTTGTTTTTCTTTATAATCAGGTTATGTGGGTATGCAACTTATGCCGAAAGCAACAAGAGATCCTAACAAAATCTGGAGCGTGGTTTTTTGGAAGTGGTCCACAGCAGCCGTCCAGTCAGGATGGAACGCTGAGTGATACAGCGACAGGTGGCGGTTCAGAGTCACCGAGGGAAAAGAAAGCCCGGCTTCAAGAACGGTCAAGATCTCAAACGCCCCTAAGCACAGCCGCCACTGCCACTTCACAGGAAATCTCCTCTAGTGTGCAAACCAACAGAAGGAAAGGCACAGAGATGTCGCAGCAAGCGATGGGCCTGGAGCAGAAGCAAACTTCATCAAGGTCTAGAAGTGAACCCCCAAAAGAGAGGTAATACTGAAGCCAATGGACCTTGCCCATGTAACTGTAGGAAGAATTGCCATTATAATCTAAGAAGCGGAGGCCACCATTATAAGTATCAAAGCTCCAAGAGTGCTTTGGTCACACCCTAGTGGAGTGTGCAGGGAAAATTTGCTGACAGCTGCAGCACTGGGGTGGGAGCACGGTAACTGGGAGGCCCCCCCTTACACGTGCACACCCCACACGGTGGCAACAGCTCCAATGCGGAGAGGAATATTCTCTAAATTCATCATAGCAGCTACCAGTCCTACAAAGGTGTGAGGGAGGGGGGAGAGAAGGAAAATAGAGAAGAAGACTAGGCTCTGAGCCCCATTTCTCAAATACACATATTCATTTTTCAAAATTTATTAACATCATTTTTATACTGCCCGTCAACAGTAAGTTCTCTAAACTGTGTAAGAAGACACATGTCATCTACATGGATTTTTTAAATACGTACTTGTATTAAAATACTATTAAAAATTAAAAGCTGCTGATCAATTAATCAGAGGCACCTTCTTGGTCTGCCAGAATATTTTAAAACAGATTAATCAAAACAATTAATCAGCTAAACATTACAGCCCTAGTTTTTTATAAATACTGGCTGGGATCCAGAGCAGGGATATATGGATTTAGGGGATTACAATGTACATATTGGAGTGTTCTGTTTGCTGTTTTTGCCTATGCAGCTTTTTAAAAGAAAACCTTTTTTAAAAGAGCAGTAGCTTCTGTTTTTGGTGAAAACTAAAGCTGGGCCAAAGCCCCCATCTCCATGCTCACACTTTTGCAGAACCAGTCTTCACCTGCTTAAGGTGGGGGAAGAATATTCAGCAAATCCCAGGGTCTGTGTGTGAGTCCTAAGTATTGGGTGGTGGGGTGTTCTTACCTTTAAAGCTGTGATGGCCAAGGGTCTTTCTTTCTCCCTCGCCTTCCCCAAAAGCTTTGCCACCACTTCAGTCAGCAGCTTGGCTGCCTTTGAAGTGATGGTGAGCAAAGGAAAACCCTTGGCAACCTTGTAAAGAACCCAGACATCTTAAAAAAATTGCCCATGCCCTGAAGATTAATTCGGCATTTGAGGGGCATTTTGCCTCACTCCCCAACACATACAAAAATCGCTGAGCCAAATGCTTTGGGCCAGGACCAGTGGAAACTCCATCAGTGACAATAACAAATAAAGCTTTGGGATGTTCTGATGCATCCTGCCTGCTCATATTACTTACTTGGAATACAGCCACTCCCTAGATGGTGATAGGCTAGCTAGGAACTTGATGTTCTTTACTAAGAGGGAAGTTGATGGGGTTCTTGGAAACCTAGTAGTTGCTCAGTGGGACTAAGGCAAGGTGGAAGAGTTCTTAGATCAGTTGCCTTGGCTTATGAGTAATTGCACTCAGGTGCAATTTTATTACGCCATAACCTGACTCAGGGATGTTGGTTTCTGGTCAACAATGAACATTTTCTTGCTTCAGGCCATCAAAAGAACACATACCAGTTACAGACCAATGTTAGATTTCAGAATGATATTAAGACTTCTCTCCACAGATTCTTAAGATTCTTTAAGAAATTCTTACAATTTCATATGCTCAAAGCCATTTTCATGCTATCCGTGTATCCATACATATCCATGTATCTTATGTAAAAATGACTGTACGATTATTATTATGGTGATTATTTACGTCTGCTAAATGTATTTGGAAGAGGAAGCGGGGTTCATTTGTACATGTGGATAGCACAGTAAACAGACATAGGTCCCCTCTACAAGATTTCAGTTTGACGCCCGGTTGGCCAATTATGCGCATCTTCTCCCAATCGCTTTTATGCCTAATCCCTATACACGGGAGGCGGTGAAGCGCATTACCGGTTGTATGAAACGCGCTTTAAAGTTGTTTACATGCGCAGCATCGCTTGTTTACATGGTCATAAGGTGCTTTAACTCCCGCGGTAAATTAAAACTTGCTATTTAACGTGCATTCGATAATACTGGCACCAATACTGGCACAAAAATTTTGACTCATGATGCCTAGTCCTGAATGAACACTTTAATACCCAGACATTTTAAAAGTTCTTTTAAAAAAACAACAACACCCATACCCTAAAGTAACATTGAACTTAAAAACAACATCTCAGAGTTTACTTAATTTTTTAAATTACCTTTATTCTTCAGAAAACAGTAATGATGGTGGAAATAATACTTTAAAATACTTTGTTTAATCTTCTGTGTAGTCTATAGGAAAGGATAGCTTGGAAGTTGATAACATGCTTGGCATGCCAGGCAGTGCAAACTCCAGGCTTTTTAGGGTTCTTGGGCAGGACACTTTCTTAGAGAGTCTACCTTCTCACTGCCGTTATCACTAGCAATTGCTCTTCATCTTCTTTCACACCATTGCAACCACCATTGCAAAGAAACGGTGAGCAAGTGGGCAGTGGCATCTGCCTCTCCTCTTTTGCACCACCACCATTGCCTGGGCCAGAGCAAGAGGCGGGTGAGCAAGCAGATTGCAATGGTGAAGAGAAGGAGCAAGTCCAGGGGGCTCTTGTCATTGGGCTCCTGCTGAGCTGGGGGCTCTTGGCAGGTGCCCAGCTATGTCTACCCATGATGCTAGTCTTGATGCTAGAGCTGCCCAGGGGTTTTCTGAGGTCTGGGACTGATGAGATGTTGTGGTCCCTGCTGCTGCCCCCCCCATGTATTTCTGGGGCTCTGGTGAGCAATGTAGGTGGGCTGGGGCAGTTCCCAGTGGTATACACAGAAGCGAAGTCAGGCCCCCTTGATTTCTGGGGGCCCATGGCAAATTATCCCAATTGCACTAGTTACCCCTCTCCCCTCTGATTCGAGGTTCATTTCCTGGCTTCTCCAAGTGGGGTGGGGGACAGTGTAGACCCGCCTTCCCCAACCTGGTGCACTTCAGATGTTAAGGACTGCAACTCCCAACAGCCCCAGCCAGCAGAGCCAATAGTCAGGAATTCTGGGCATTATAGTCTAAAACATCTGGAGGACACCAGATTGGGGAAGGCTGGTATAGACAGTAATGAGCTTGATGGATTAATGGTCTGACTCAGTATAAGGCAGCTTCCTATGTTCCTACTCTGCCCTTTTCTTTTTCTTTTTTGGTGTCTAGAGCGATACAGTTTGCACAAAATTGGCTTGACCACTTATCGCTGAATGAGTTTGTCTGATTAGTCTTCTTATTTCCTTCCCCCTGCCGCCCCTTCACATCAGGAAGAAGACATCCACAGGTTCTGAACAGAATGGAAAAGGAGGTCCGAAAGGTGAGCGCAGACGTGTGCCGAAATCCTCACTTCAGCAGGGTGAAGGACAAACAGAGGAGAAGGAATCTAAAGAAAGACATGATGGTAGAAGATTAGAGAAAGGGAGGTCTCAGGACTATTCAGACTTTCCACCAAATTTTGAGGAAGGCAAAGCAGGAGATGAAGACAAGCAAAGGAAAGATGATGAATATCACACTCGATACAGGAGTGATCCAAATTTGGCAAGGTATCCTGTTAAGCCCCATCCGGAGGAGCAGCAGATGCGCATGCATGCAAAAGTTTCAAAAGTGCGGCATGAAAGAAGACACAGCGATGTTGCCTTGCCCCATACAGAAGTCGAGGAGCCGGAGGTGCCTGAGAGCAAACTAAAGAAGCACTCACCGTTACAAGGAACTCAGGACATAAAATCTCACCCAGATGCTCAGAGGGCATACTCAATAGAAAGAACAGGAGATGTAAGGATTTCCGTCTCTAAACAATTAGCTAATCATAGTCCACCAACTCCCAGGCATAGCGTGGTTCCTACGGAGCACTTAGAATCCAAAAACCACGATTCCTTTAAACAACAGAGTCGTCTAGATCCTAGCTCTGCTATTCTCAATCGGAAAGCCAAGCGGGAAAAGATGGAGACCATGCTAAGGAATGATTCCCTTAGTTCTGACCAGTCAGAATCAGTGCGGCCATCTCCTCCAAAGCCTCATAGATTGAGACGGGGTGGAAAGAAGAGACAAATGTCCGTCAGCAGCTCTGAGGAAGAAGGAGCATCAACACCTGAATATACCAGTTGTGATGATGTGGAAATAGAAAGTGAAAGTGTCAGTGAAAAAGGTAAGTTTATGGTGTTGTTTTAAAAAGTGAGTGAAATCTACATCCTATGTATGGAAAATATTTAGTCGAAACATGCCTGTGCTCTCATGATTTAATGAAATTATCTAAAACCAAGGATTCTCTTTATTGTTTTTCCATCATGTTGTTTTACTGTGAGACATGAAAGGGTTGTATCTAGTGTGTTCTAACTTAAGCCCTGTTCATTTCAATAGGTCTACACTAAGTAAGACTCAAATTGGATACAACCCATGGATTATATGTATCAGATGATGGGTAGTTATAGAATGGCTCTTCTTCCAAGTCATCCATCACCAGTGGACTTTTCCCACTTTTCCCTTCACCTTTAAAGCCAACTATGGTTGTGGGCTAGATTGCGGCGTGTGTCAGAACTGGTGGTGTAGCATAAGCATGTCGGAAGACCAATTTCAGTTCCCCATTCTGCGGAGCAGTTTCCTGCCCCATCTCACAAAACAGTTGTGGGGATTTTCTGCCCAGCTCTGAGCTCCTTGGAAGTAATGTGGGATTCTAACCTAACAAATAAATAAAGGCATGATCCAGCAAGCATTAATCCGGTTGAAGTCTGCAATCCGGCACCTAGAAGTAAGTCCAACTGAACTCAATTAGATTTACTTCTGAGTAGACATGCATATGATTGTGCTGCAAGTCCCTCTGAGTTGGGAGAGTTAAGCATGTGCTTAACTTTCTCCCATTAGTCAATGGGATTTATACTTGCAAAATATTCAGGGTCCAATCCAGCCAAGGTCATGCATTTCTAAGTCTTGACAGAATAGATTTGAAAATAATAATGCTTGGCTGTATTTATTTTTTAAAATATAAATCCTACCTGTCTTTATCAAAATAAACACAGAATGGCTAACAAACAAATTCCTCTCTCTCTCTCTCTCTCTCTCTCTCACACACACACACACACACACACACACACAATATCTGTTTAATTCAGTTCACTGATTTGTACCATATCCTAGAAAGCAGGGTTAAAGCTTGGGTGTGTCCAGCAGGAGTTTTAATTTCCCCTTCCCCCTTTGAACAGCAATTGGTGCAAGAATTGCATTTTCACCTATGGTGGAAAAGATCTCCCCCCGCCACCACCCTCATACACAGGCCCTGAGATAGCCCCTAGGTGCTCCCTGTGAGTCCAAATGACACACAAGGAGTCCCAGGGGAGGGGGGGGGGGTGGTTCGCCACAAGATTTTCCAGATTTAAGGGAAACCTGAAAAATCCAGAATCTTCTGCGGTCCCAGGAAGTTCCCAAGACCGCAGAAGATGTGCCCGCCCGTCCTGGGTACAGCAGTGCTTACTCCTGAGTAAGCTCCATGCCCATCAGGTGAGGGGGTAGCACCAGTTTTGCTACCCCTGGGAGAGCAGGGAGGGGGTGGGGCCTGCACGTGGGCGTTTTTTTAAAAAAAATACTTTTTCAAAGGAGCTCTCGTGCGCTCTCCGTGGATCCAAACAACAACAAAAATGGCAGCTGTGACTTGCAACAGCCCAGGAACTGCCCAGGGCGTCACACTTCTGTGATGCGGCTTCAGAGCGTCGATCCCGGAAGCGGCTACTTCCGGGATCGCCCGTGCTGCACCTGCTACACCCCTATGGTGTAGAAAGGGCCACACTCACAAATGGGAAAGCAGCTTGGGAAGGGGGGTATTATTTTGAACAGGCCAATAGATGGCAGAGAAAGGGTTTAGCAGACATTTACCTTAGCCTTCCCCCTCCATGCCTTCCACACAAAATTCCATTTTTCCACGGATGTTTTTCCGTAGTGGGGTTAGGAAAGGTCAAGAACCAAAGTCACAAAACTAATATGTTCAGTGTGGCTTGGAGGAGATGACTTCATTATATGGCTTCAAGACCAGGTTTACCCAGCTCCCTGCCTTACATTCCTGTGATTTGGCTCTAATATAGAACACCGGGATGAAGAGATACCTTTTTCACCCAGTTTGTTTGTATGAACGGGTGCCATGTCCATGTCATACCAGTTATAGTATGAGTCATCTCAGTCTAATGTAAATATTCACTTTGAGAACAACAGCTGGAGACTGGAAGTTTATAGTGATGTTTGCTCCCTGTACTATAAGTCACATTGTCTAGCTTTTCGAGGGAGGATTCTGTGGATACGTAAACATGGTGTAATAAAAACTGAGTAATTGATCTATGGACAGATACAAAAATTCTGGTCCTGTCTAAACACCTTTTTTGGATGTTGTCCACACTGATTTCCACATAATGGCCATGATCCAGCAACAAGAAAGAAAAGCTCCCGATTGTGTCTGGATCCAGGACACAGAAGAGGTTTTGCATGGTGTATTTGGAATGGGGTGGGTTTAAGGTACCTGTCTTTCAGGCAAATAATTGGACAGGGTGAGGTGTCCTCTTTAACTTGTGAATGAATTTCCCCCCAATATTGCATTGGAGGCTCCATTAGGATCTTTTGTCTCAGGCGCCAACATGTGATATGGTTCATTGCTCTGAAACTCTTAATCTGTGTTGTATTTGCAGCAGTGAAACTCTTAAAAATGTGTGTAATTTCTGATGTGAAGAACTATTCTTGTTTTCATCTTTTTTCCCCTGTGCAAAAGAAAAAGAGTATAACATCTGAAGACAGCCCTCAGCTGCTACAATTTTCTTGCTTTCTCTAGAAGCCAGTGTTAAAAAAAAATCTTCCTTTTTTGGCTATGGAAAAGAACTGAGTAACTTTATTTTTCATTGTTTTTGGTTCCTCACCCCACCCCTCAGTTATCTCAAAGAGATTCAGCAAGTCCATCTCAGACTGAAACAAAGTTTATGTACTGGATTGTCTCAGAGAACTGCTTCAACAAGGGCCAGTTCCAACACATTTTTTCTGCACCCAGGGGGAATTTCCAAGTAATTCCCATGTTTGCATTCTCACAGCTCACACCACACAATACACAGTGAGCCTGAAACTGGATTCTTCTGTCATGTTGTATGGACAGTTCATCTGTTGAAATGGATTCACTTAAAAACAATTGCAGGCCCTGTGCACCTCCCCAATAAATGCACCATATTTCATTAGAACTGAGGAATAAGATCAGGGGTCAGTGCACAATCTCAAAACAATAGTTGCCACCACTTATTCATCCACCACAAAGGTCAGTCACAGAACAAGGCTTCTGACCACCACTAGCAATGTCACAGATACTCTTGCATCATCTTAACCGTTAATGTTGAATTCAAGAATTGTCCTTATTGCACATTTGGGACAGTATCCATACCTACTGCTAGCGCAATGGAAACATGGTGGTTCCTAAAGCAATCCGGTTCCCAAAGAATCCCAAACTAGAGGAAACATTTTTTCTAGAAGGCCACAGATCAGCAGAGCTTGCAGAAAGGAGCTCTGCTGACCTATTTTCAGAAATTCCCCATTGTGGTGGGTCCCACGGGTGTCCTTTAAATCCCTCTGAAGGATTTGCTTTTATTCCCTTTCTTCCAATCATTTCCACTTTAGCCCTCACCTGTGGGTACACTGTCCCTAAAGTCAATCAATCCTTTCTTACATGCAGGGAACAGAATGGACATCTGTGTTGTTCCCATTGACCTGTCTGTTGTTTTGCCTTCTTCATGAAGGATGCATTTTTACACCCCCATTTGGCAACTGCAGGTAGCATCATAAATATTTAACACGTTGATTTAGCTATTGTGTTTAGACATACCAACTGAACCTGGCTAATTTAATCCCAACAGTATAGGCTGTTGTTTTGTATATATCATATTAAACAGCTGTAATATGCTAATAATGGTTTGTAATTGTCCTTTGATAAGTGAGTTAAGAACAGAGAAGAGATATGTGCAAACCAGAACTACACAGTATTTACTGATGCTGCATAATTGCTGAAGGTCTGCATAAAGTATCGAAACTCAGTGGCGGAATCTGGTTTAGGTCATGTCATAAGTGTTTCAAATCTGTAGTTTCCGTCAGTTCCTCAGAAAAGAAAATTAAACCTGTAGCAGATAATAACCTCATTAGTTATTATCAATAGTTCTTGAACTAAGGAAGGAAAAGGAAATCAGGAAGTTGCAAAGTGTTCTACAGCTTTATGGATTGATGCAACTATAGTAGAGATGTATATTTCCATGATTCAGTTTAACTTTCCCTGGTTCCTAGCTTGCCATTATGTACTAACCAGAAATTGTGGTTTCAAATAAACTCTAGTCAGTTGCTAAACAAGCTTAACTTCTAGTTGTGGGTTATGAATCTGGCTTGTTTAACAAAGTAGAGATTCTTTTAAACCATGATTAGTGGTTTAGTGTTATGTGTCAACTAGTCATAAGTGAATTGACCCAGCAGGCCAGGCAGACAGCCTATTTTTCCATAGTTTCATAAACAGAGAGATGCATACAAAATCTGAGCAAAGACTGAAATGTATTTTAATGCTTGATTTGGTAGGATAATTTAAAGTGATGCTTTTATAGTGGATACTAACGTTTGATCCAGATGCGTAATTTTCTTTCACATTATGCACTTTGTAATTTAAATTTTGTTTTATGAATGAGTGAAAGAAACAGCACTCCCTTTATGGAACTGGTGTCAGGAAAAAAGCAAGTTATTGAGAAGGTGCATCTTTATAACCAAGAAAGGGTTTCTAAAGATGCACTTTAATCCATATAAGTTTGCTAAATATTATGCTAAATTAGCCACTAGATGGAGTCTGTGTAGTGTAAGTTTGAGCTGTCATTTCCCACAAATATTTTCTATACCTACTGAATATTTTATCTGCAATTCCAGAAACATCTGCTAATCCATTCCCAAATTTCATTAAATCTTTATCAGGCTAGACAAGTATTTGATATGTAATTTCTAATAGCGCTTTAAAATTCTTCTGACTCTGTATTTATATGCAAGTGCAATGCACTCACATTCATGGCTATGAATTCGTAAAATTCACTATAAGGGAAGTCATATTGGGAGAATGCCCTCACTATTAAGAGGGTTGTTTTATATTAACTGTTATAGTATCTTAATTACATTCATATTAACTTCATGCATAATGAGCGTATAGTTTGTTATGAGTTAAATAATATCTCATGAATCAAAAAAGTCTGATTGGAATAATATGGAAGTGTAATTTTTCAAAAAGTTGGTCTAGTTCATGGTATATTATTTATAACATCTAAATTTTAGGACCACAGTTATTTTCATATCTCTATTTATCGATTGACATAAATTCATCCTCAGACCAGTTTTGAGAATTCAGTGGGAGACATTGGATGACATGGGGATAGGGATGTTGGAGAAATCTCCCCCGACTTCATTTCAGTTCCTGCTGTGGCACCTGATTCAATCTGCAGCGGGTAGGGGCAGCTTGTGGATTTTCTGAGAATGTTGTGCATTTGGGGGGGAGAAGGTTCTACAATTTGTGTAACTTACACAAATTATGATCAAATTTGCGTAATTTGTGCAAATTTGGCTGTAATTTACGCAGATTGCACAGAAATTTGCACTAGTTGCAAAACCTTAAATAAATGCACAAAAAGTTCCCGGAATTCAGGGAACAGCCCGCAACTTGTATATGCCACATCGAATTAAAAAATAACCTGATTTCCCAGGGAAAGACATCCCTAGATGGGGAATGGATACTCATGGTATCCACTTCATGGGATTCTCCTTGGAATCTGCCTAGTACTGTTGTACCATTCCTACATTTGACTTCGGAAAAGTACTAGTTGTGACAATAGTGCATATTATTCTATTGATTGCTTGATTTTATTTATATCCCACCTTTCCACCCAAAAATTATGCTCAAGGTGGCTGACAGTAATAAAACAGTAATAAAACCAAGTAATAAAACAATAATAAAAATTGTAAATCTATTTGCTGAATATTTTGAACAAATTTCTGCAAACTTAGACAGTGACCCAGAATTAATTGAGGAATATGAAGTTACAGCGCAGGTGACTTTTTTGTGAACGAAGTGAGGACATGACTTGATAGACCCATTACTCTGGAAGTGATAAAAGATGTGGTCTCCTTTCTTAAGTTAAATAAATCCCCAGGCCCAGATGGGTTCACTCGGGGATTTCACAAACACTTCAAGGAAATACTACTCCCTTACCTTCAGTCTGTCATCAATGGAATTTTGGAAGGTGCCCCACTCCCAGAGACTTGGACAAGCTAAAAAATTGTTGTATTATTAAAACCAGAAAAGAATCCATTGAAGATGGACTCTTATAGACCAATTTCATTATTAAATAATGATTATAAACTTTTACCCTGGTATTAACAAACTGACTGAAAGGTTATGTGGGGAAATTAGTTCATGGCGACCAGTATGGTTTTTTACCACAAAGATTTATAGCGGATCCTGTTCGGAGGTTATTTAGTTTGATACACTTCTTTAAGGAGCATAAATCTCAGATGGCAATTTTGGCCTTGGACTTGTTTAAAGCCTTTGATTGTGTAAATTGGAATTTACTGAAAAATGCTTTGAGACATTATGAATTTGGCCCTAAATTTTTAAATGCAGTCCAGTCTATTTATTCTCCATTCCAGGTGCAGATTCGTGTCAATAATCTGGACTTCCATAATATAAATATGTATAGCGGCACTAAGCAAGGTTGTCCATTGTCACCTCTTTTGTTTGAGGTTAATTGAATCCTTGGCAAACCAACTTCAAGCTCACCCACAAATAAGTGGAATTAAAGGGGTAAAACAGAACATTTGATTAGTCTGTATGCTGATGACATGTTATTCACATTGAGTAATCCAGTGCATGCAGTTCAGGCACTACAGGTGGAATTAGATAAATTTAAGGAAACAGCAGGCCTGAAGATCAATTTTAAGAAATCGGACCTTTTATGTCTAATTTTTCTTCCAGGTGAGCAATTAAAAACTTCACAAAAATGAAGGATTCCACTAGTAAACAACTACTTCTGCCACTTAGGGATCTACGTACCTAGGAACACATGAAAACTCTTTAAGATAAATTATGGGCGGTTATGGAAAAATATTTTGAAGGATAAAATGAAATGGGAGAAACTTAATCTTTCACATTCTAGTCGAATAGCAACCATTAAGACGATGGTCCTTCCAAAGTTAACATATTTGTTTTATGTATTACCATTAGAACGTCAATATAAAACACTGTGACTTTGGCAGAGTAGAATAGAGCAATTTATATTTAAAAGACAGAAACCACGTACAGCTAAAGTTTTTAGATACAGGAATGTGAAGTAGGAGGATGGGGTATTCCTAATTTAATATTATATTATGAATTGTATCAGTTACGCCACCTCCTCTCTTGGTTATCAACTGATGATAATAATCAGTGGGTACAGGTTGAGAGAATGATGTTACCATCAGAGACAGTGGATTCATTTCTATATAGTAAAAATGAACTTAAGAGAATATGTGTTAGCGACACCTCTACCTTGAGAGCAATTTTACAGGTATGGAGAGGAAAGAAAAATTCTTACCAGGGATATCCCCTATGATTCCCTTATATTGTCATCTGGCCTTCTATAACAAAGAGTGCCCAATGGATATAATGGCCTTTAACAAAAGGGGCTCTATAGATTGAAAGAATTTTACTTGAATGCTCAGCCCCTTCCCAGGGAATTTTGGAGGACTCTCCTGAAGGAAGCCAGAATAACATGGTTAGCATGGTATCAAGTAGCTATGTTTATTAGAAGAGAGGATATTAAAGAACAGGCCCTGAGAGATTTAACACCATTTGAATCCATACTTAAATTTCTAGACAAGGGGGAGAAAGACCTGGTATCACATATTTATAGAGTACACATCAATTGAGACATGGGCTCAACCAACAGTTTAAAACAAATATGGTTACTGGACTGGGAAATAGAAATAGAGGATACATTATGGAACTCAATGCTGGAAAAATTCCCATTTAAATCAGTATCTATTAATATGAGGGAACAATCTTTGAAAGTTCTTAAAAAATGGTATATGACCCCTGTTCGGTTAGCACACATTCACCAGGAATTGTCAAGATTATGCTGGAGGGGATGCAAGGAACCACCCAGCATATGTGGTGGTCCTGTGTAAAAGTGACAAATTTCTGGACTGAAGTCTTTGGTGAAATTGATAAGATACTCGGACAGCAGTTGGAGAGAACACCGGAGTTGGCATTTTTAGGACCATTTTTTGGAAACAACAAAAACTGCTCCTTTAAGCCATTGGCTGGAATTTTGTTGGTGGCAGCCAGATTGATCATTGCTCAATTTTGGAAGGACCTAAGAGGAGTTTCATTGGATGCTTGGTGGACTTGGGTTTGGAAGATTGCCTTATCAGAAAAATTAACAAACAAGTTACAATTGGCAAAAGGAAGTAGGAAGCATGATATATTCACTATGGATTGGTATCAATTTATTATGTACGTTGGTAACACTCAATTTCATAACACTCTGCCTGTAGCGCATCGATCTCTCTGGTTCACGTGAGTAATGTATTCTGTATTTTTCTGCCTTGATTTCTTATCATTACTGAATGCTTGGGCTATCGCATGTAGGGGGGTGGGGGTGGGGGAAATAACAAATAAATAATAATAAAAAATAAAACAATAATAAAACCAAGAGTAAAATAAACTTCATTAAAACAATCGTAAAAACAAATAAATACAGAAAACACAACTACCCAAATTAAAAAAACAAAACAGCACCCAACCCAATAGAACCTGCTTCAGCAAAAGAACATGCCAAAGGGCTGCTTTAATAAAATGCCTTTGCTTGCCAATTGAAGGACAACAGAGAAGGAGCCAATGTAGCTTCTTTTGGCAGGGACTTCCTGGGAACAACCACCAAGTAATTAGTTCTTCCTACCCAGCCTGCCACCTCTGGCCCAGAGCAGGGTGAGAGACAGGGTATCAGAGGAGCAGAGGTTCAAACCCTGAACCCAGCAAACATTAATTTCCTGGCACTTGTGTGTGACAATTTTGAGAGCCATTCTTTGCAGTGAAACAATGGCTCAATTCGGATGACACAATAAACAACTGGTGTGGGGGAAACAATCGTCAGTTGTTTTGACTATTGTGTCGTCTGAATGCTGCCATAGTCAACTCAGTGCTGATCCTCATCCACACCACAGTTGATTATTTATTACCATGTTGTGTGTGGAGTGCCCCCTAGGGTTAGCGTGAGGGTTAGGGTTAGTCAACCCACCATTGACTATCGTGTCGTCCGAATTGAGCCATAGTATGCCTTTAATTACGAAAACAGTTTTCTTGATAACTTCAAGCGTCTGTGGGTACATACAAAACCTTGTATACCTCTCTTTCCTGCATGCTTTATGAGAACAAATAAAAATATTAACCCATATTGTCTGGATCTCTTTTATCTGTGCCATCACGAGCCTAATCAGAGCTTAACCTAGAAGTTATGATAAGGATTAGGTTGTATCACAACATTAGAGAAGCCATTTGTTTTCTGTGGGGGCAGATGAGGTCAAAAGGAGAATAAAAGCATTGCTGTGTAATGAAAGTTGACCTAAGACAGTCAGTTCAGCCACCTCCCCTCCCTTCTGTTGATGTCTGAATCATTTGGAGTTGCATAACAGAAAAATACAAGTCAACAAATAAGAATGATACACAATGCAAATTTTACTCTTGGTTATTGTATTGAGGGCTGTCTGTTTTTGATAAAATATCAGTAAGTACTACAATGCTCCTAATAGCCAAACATCCTCTTTAGACATGCAGAACCCTTATTAAGACTTACATGTTCATGTACAACCTGATTGTAGTATTTTGGCTCAGCACCAGTCAGTTGCTCTTACTGTTCCATTATAAGGACTTTAGGGGGCTGTTTGGAGGATGTTATGGTGGTCTTGTATTTTAAATATTCCATGGTTTCTGGTAGATATTGAAGTGACTGCACAGTGTCCCAGCTCCCATGGAAACCTTTGCATGGAAGCCTACTGCTCAGAGATTTTATTATATTAAGAGGTATATAAGTATTACTAATAAATAAATATAATTATTACTAATAAATAAAATAAAATAATGTAGAGATCGATGTTTCTGTGGTTTCCTGGCTCATGGAAGCTGAAAATGGGTGTGTGGTTGGTTGGTTCCAGTGAGGCTGTGCTGCTTCTTTCTACATGTAGAGCCCCTTCATTTCATTTATTACATTTCTCTACTGCTCAATAGTCAAATCCGTCTGGGCAGTTTACAAAGATTAAAAACCTTAAAAATACAATATTATGCATAATATAAAAACCATTCATGTACAGTCATGTAAACAGATAACACACATACACAAACATATCTAAACAATACAATACAATACAATACAATACAATACTTTATTACGGTTAAAAAACCAGCATAGCAAAGAGAACAAATCATACATGTAAAAATATACAGGCTTCAATTTGAGGCAATCAGATAGGGTTCAATAGTGTTAATATTTCCCTACGCCGACGAAGTGCTGCTGCACAGAATTTGGCGACTTTAGATGTAACTTGGTCGTCCAGATCAGCCAGAAGATAGTCCGGGTAAAATTTATCTGGTCTGCCTGGGACTTTATTAATGAGTGGGGCAATCCATATAGTTCTGAGTTCCTTATAGAAACAACAATGTAAAAGAACATGATCAGCTGTCTCAATGTCCCTTGTCCCACAAGGGCAGGTCCTCTCAGTGTGAGGAATTTTTTTATATCTACCCTCCAGCAACGCCGATGGCAAAACATTGAACTTTGCCAGTGTAAAAGCTCTTCTAAGTCCAGGCACAGTCAAATTTATTAGATGTTTCGCAAGTCCCAGTGGAGATCTATAGTCCCTACACCCATGATATAGGATTGCTTGGCTTAGGTGGGTTTGTAGATCCACATCATAGATACGTTGGGCGATAGCTGCTTTTGCTTTCTCGTACCCTAGGATCTGAATAGCTGTCAAGGAGAAACCAAGGTTTTGGAGCTTCATAGACAGTGTTTTTTTCCACTTTGAGTGGAATGTGTCTGTCAGAGTCAATGGAGCCAGACCTACAGGCACAAAAAGCATTTTTAGCCAAAACTGCATTTTACGTCGCCACATACGAGCTTCTATTGTGGGTTGGCCAGCCTCTATTCTTACTAATGTATTTGGTATGCAATTTGGAAGACCCAAAATTGCTCTTAAGAATTTCGTCTGCACCACTTCCATTGGTACTATGTTATCAAAAGTACACACTTCTATCCCATATAATATCTGTGCTAAAACCTTTGCATTAAAGACTTGAAGTGCAGAAGGAATGTGCTGTCCTCCTTTATTGTAATAAAAGGAAAGGAGTGCCTTAATGCTCCTTTGCACATTTGCAATGGCATTTTTTAAGTGAGGCCTCCAGGTTCCAGTTGCATGGAATGTAATTCCCAAGTACCTATAAGTAGACACTTGTTCAATCAGGTGATCACTTATTTGCCATTTGCATTTTAACTTACTTCTAGAAAACACCAGGACCTTGGTTTTGTCACAGTTAATCTGTAGTCCTTCAGTTTTACAATAAATATCCAGAGTCCTCAGAAGTCTCCTCAATCCAGCTCTTGTTAATGACAAGATCACTGCGTCATCAGCATAAAGCAGAACTGTCAGTAATCTGTTTGACAAGCTGGGGGGTTGTGCTCGTACCTCCGCTAGGCACCTAACCATAGAGTTTATATAGAAGTTGAACAGTGTAGGGGCTAAGACACAGCCCTGTTTCACACCCCTAGCAGTAGGAATCAGCCTGGTCAAATGTCCAGCAGAGGAACATCTCACCCGAAGACTGGTATTCTCATACAGGGTGCGTATGAGTCTCAATAATCGACGATCTATATTGGTATCTTCAAATTTTCCCCATAATTTGTCTCTAGGGTCCAAGTCAAAAGCTGACCTTAGATCAACGAAGGCTGCATAGAGGGCACCCCCTGGGGTGGATGTGTATTTTTCGACTAGATGTTGCATAATAAGTCCATGCTCCACTGTGGAACACTCGGCCCTAAATCCGGCCTGCTCATCTTCTATGAGATTTTCCTGCTCTAGCCAATCCCGCAGTTTTTCCAGTAAATGAGAAGCATACATTTTGCTAACAACATTCAACAGGCTAATAGGTCTATAATTTGCAGGATTTGATCTGTCACCTTTTTTATATATTGGGATGATAGTAGCAAGGCCCCAATCTTCAGGCATAAGAGCTGATTGATCGATACTCGTAAATAGAGCCGCCAACACTGGGGCCCACCATTCTAAGTTTGATTTAAATACTTCGGGGGGGATGTTATCATTCCCCGGTGCCTTGCCTGTTCTAAGTTTTGATATAAGGCATTTTATTTCCGAAGCAGTAACCGGAGGCCATTCTGGGAGGTTGCCTATGTTGGCCTAGTTTCTCGGGTGGCCCATACTCCCCAATCCATAGATATTGTTATAGTGGGCTTCCCACAGCTTCGGCGAAATATGAAGCTCTGCTTTTGTAATAGCATTTGGCCATCCCTTCACCACCAATTTCCAGAAAGAGGCTGAATTTTTCTCCCTAGATGCTGTTATTAAATGTCTCCACGCCTCTCTCTGTGCTTGGGTTTTTTTCCTCCTAATTAGTTTTTTATAACTCTTCTTCAACTCAAACCATTCAGGCGGTAAAGCCACCAAATTTTCCTTTCTATACCCTCTATATTTTTCCACCAAGATATGTTTCATAGTTTTACATTCCATATCAAACCACTGTTTAGATTTAAACTGGGAGTTAGATTTATTTCCTACTCTCTTTTGGTTTAAATGGTTTTGTAGGGCCGAAATCAGAGCGTGAAAAGCTTCCAAAACAGACTCTGCAGTTTTTGCTTGTAACAATGCGTTACGTTGGAGAAGGGAACTATCAGTATGCAATAGATGATTTATCTCCTTATCCACCCTTGGTGTCCATCTAATGCGGGAACTTCTTATTTCAATGTCACCGGATTGAGTGGAGTTATAGTTTGTAAGTAACCTTTGGTTATCACATTTTAGTGACAAAACCAAGGGTAGATGATCACTTTCAGTGTTGTTTCCCACCTCGCATCTAGTCACCCTCGCAAATAGTTCAGGGGACATGATGAAGTAGTCAACAGTAGAAGCTCCTAAACATGAGAGGAAAGTATATTCACCATTTCTATCTCCTTCCACATTGCCATTTACAATAACAAGATTTAGTCTATTTATCATTTGCATAAGACATAATCCAGCAAAATTGCATCCCCTATCTTTGGCCTGCCTCATCGGGAATGTTATCATGTCATCTGTTGTGGGAGGGAGGACATGAAAATATGAAAACAGAGCCTCCTCATTTTGTCCCGTTCTGGCGTTGAAATCACCTGCCAATAGAATTGAGACATCTGGGTATAAAGCTATCTGCCTTGCCACATAGTCTGCTAACCTACTCCAGGTGTCCTTCACCTGTTTCTTCTGACGCTGGGGAGGGAGATAGACATTTATAATCAGCACATTTATTCGCGAAAGCTTGATGATCAAAGCGTTTGCAAGTCCGAGAAGGGGTTCAAGGTTAATTGTCCCGGCATAAATACTTGTTGAGACCATAAGTGAGAGTCCCTCTTTGGGGCGCCCGCCCTTTATACTTGGGTTTGCTTTTAGTGTAAGAGCTGTGTATCCATTCAAGGCTATATCCTCTGTGTCCCAAGTCTCCTGTAATAGTATTATGTCATGTTTTTGAATGAAATCCAAGAAGCTTAAATCTCCCTGTTTCCTTTTCCACCCTGCGATGTTCCATGAAAGTATTTTCAGTTGAGAGCAACCTGAATCTTGTCATGTTAAGTTTTGATGACTTGGAGACTTTATGAAAGGCCCTCTATTATTAACTGGATTCAGTGACTTAGGCCTTAAATCATTCACATATTCAATTCCTTCAGTTGGTAGCTCAATAACACTAACATTTGAAATCACTGATCCCACAGCATCAAATTTCCTACATGTTGTTTCTTTTCTCCGCTTCTTGGGTGATCCAATTTCTTCCTCGTCAAGAAATCTCATCTCTGTCCAAGAGAGAGATTTTACTGGCCTAGTTTTTATAACCTTTGTCGGGGACAATAGAACTGATACATTTTTGGTCTCCGTAGTTTTTGGTAACGAGTTTGCTTCAGCATGTATCAGACAATTTGTGTCTCTAGTTTCCACACTTTGTGCTCCTAGACCAGCATTTGCTTTTTCTTTTATAGTTTCCAGGTATATCTCTTGCATTGAATCTGTTTTTTTCCCTGGCTGATGCCTGTTTCCAGAATGCGCTAAGTCCTTCCCTTCTACCTGGAGGTTAAGCAGGTGATACTTAAGAATTTCAAATCTTTGCATAATATCCTTTTGTGCTGTTGAGGGAAGAGCAGAGAAGGATTCTAGTAGCATCTTCTCTTCTTTAATCAGTGTGGGTTTGACTGTTGGAGATGTAATTTGAACCAGAGGTTCTGATTGAAGCACACTGTTTGGACCAACCTGTTCTTGTTCTTTATAGGGAAGGATACACTCTTCATCAGAATTAAGTTCAATCAGGTTTTCTACATAATTGTCCTCGTTAACTTCATTGCCTTTTCATTTGCAGAAAAGTGGTGTCTTAGAATCAGAGGGGATGCTTGATTTTCAAAGAATCTTAATATTGGAATACCTCTGCGGCTTAGTACGCCCTTACGCTTTAAGAGTAGTTTGGCCTTGTCTTGGCCACTAAAGGTAACTACAACACGTGCTGTAATATAATTGTAGAACAAATATTCTACTCGTGTTATATCATCTATGGTGAGGTGCTCTCGAAACTCTCCTTTTATCATTTCCAATAAATGGAGCTTACGTTCTATCTGTGTAAGCAAGCCCGGGGGTTTCGGGTAATTTAGCAGTACTAATTTCTTACGATTTAATACCAAGGCCCACCTTTCCTCATCTAGAACCCACTCCTGCAAAGATGAATGTTGCAATGCAGCGGAATCTCGTGCTTCCTGTTGGTCTGATGTCTCTGCTGGTGCTGGAAGATGTACAGGCGGGGCTGGTGGAGGGTCCAAATCTTCTTTCCGAGAGTGGTCCACAGTTGTATCTTTGTTACCCTTTAATATCTTTTCTGTACTTCTTTGCATCAGATTCTTTGCCATAGTTTTCTGTGTTGTTCCTGTAGCCAAGAGCTTAAAGAGTTTTTTGAAATCTCTTTTATTATAGCATTGGTTCTTTGATTTTCTTTTATTATTTATGTTTTTTATATTTTTACTCTTTTTCATCAGGGGATATTGTCTTATATCTTTCTTCTTGGCTGTTTTTTTCTTTCTCGTTTCTCGTTGGTTGTCAATTTTGTATTCCCCCTCTGTGATCGTAGCTCTTCCTGCCCCTTTTTGCTCTGCTCCCCCAACTACCAGTTTTGGGTCAGACTTCATAATCATTTCTACAAGGGTGGTTAAGAGATTGTTGCACTCCAACAAGAAGGTTTTGATTAAGTCTATTTCTCTTGTTAACATAAAAAGCCATCCTTCTAATGGTAGACTTTCCCCATCTCCTTCGGCCCGTTGGTTCGGAGAGAGTGACACCTTTTTGTTTTCTTTTTCTTCTGTGTTCACTAATGCCTCTTTGCTAAAGAGCTCATCCGTTTGTTTAATCATCAAATCATTGTTGTTTTGATATATCATCATTCTTCAGCACATTTTTTGATGTTTGTGTAGCCAAATTTTCGGCCTGCAGGATCTCCTTTGCTAGATTATTTATGGATGGATTCATATCTGGGATTGTATACACTCCCTTTGTATCTACTGGCCAATCCGTAGGTTGCAACAGTTCCTGTACAGGTTTTTCTCCAAACCTTTCTCCTTTCCCCTCCATTCCTTTCATTCCTCTGGGCGTGCAGTACTGGGTAATTTGCATTTGCTTGCTACGTTTGTGGGCCTTTAGCTCAGGAACAGGTAGCATCCCTAGTCCTCTGTAATTACTTCTAGTGAGAACCATCTTAGAGTCATCGGTAGCGATTGTTTGTCAAGGGATACTCACTTCTTCTATGGCCAAGTTGTAAATGGCTTTAATCCTTGAATAGTCCGTCGTTGTTATCACCTACGGAAGCCAAAAGGCTGAGGGAGTCTCTTATCTTTCAGTTGTTTTCTTGCTGCTGGTAGATAGAAATAAGAATCCCAGGAAACCTCACCATATCTTCACCTCCTAACAACAGCAAAAGGGAGTGAACTATCGTAATGCGGATGGGATAAACCACTAATATCAGCTGCTTCTCTAGGGCTTAATTGGTCTGAAAGCACTAAAAAGGCCCAGATGAAGATAAAACAAATAAAATGAATAAAACAAGTAAAACACTTTAAGCAGGTTATAGCTAATTAAAATAAACGCCAAAGTACTGAAGCTGAGGCTTGGAAGCTAACCGCCACTCCCTCGACCGGAACCGGATGTCTCAAGCCAACATATCTAAACAATTTTTACAAGTAATGAGTTATTACTGGCTCCATTACTGTCTCCATTATCACTTCTAATATGTAAATGAGAAATTTGTGAAAAATTACATTATAGAATTGCAAATCTGCAATTATTTTTTCCTCCTGAAGACTTAGTAGTAAACAGTGTTGTGAGTTTTCTGGAAAATCCTGAAATCAGAAAAAAAAAATCAATGTTCCTAAATCTATTGCTATTTGATTTACCATGTTTGCCTTATATTTAGCAAACAGAACTAAACAAAAATGTGCCATTTTATATACTGTATCAACATTTCAAAAGGTTTTCCAACAGCCAAAAGTAGTTTAATTGATCTATTTCATTAGGAAAACAATTCAATAAAGCAATCTACACATTATGTTAATCACATTTTTTAAATTACTGCTTAATGGTGCCATTTATTTTGAAGGGAAAGCTACAGGTGGGCCCCAATCTGATACTGGGCTTTTCTTTTAACCTAATTAAACCCTATCATAAACTCGTTACTGCTTCTTCCCTGTTGTGTGTGGGTTCTCTACACACCTGTTTCCCCCCTTCCTATATCTTGCTACGTACTGCAGTACTAATGGCTTGAACCTGGGAGAGTGCGTCAGATATTGGCAAGGATAGCTCCCTTTTTTCACTCCTTTTGCTAGTTATGGATCTTTGTGCATATACACCCAGGTGGAGGATACCTTGGCAGAGTTTCTATGAATCTCTTTCAAATCTTACCAATGACTGCTGTGTGCATGCATGAACAAATGCCCTGTGAACCTGTGTAGAGCCATAATCCAGCCCATCTACGATTAACAGTACACAAGGCTGTTAATCCACTGTATTTACTTTTGGTTTCATCACAGTTGAGATCCAAGTTCTAGCTTTGGGCGAACTGAGTAGACTAGCTTAAGGGAAATGGTGGGGTGCTGCTGTTCTGTTCCCACCATCTGCCATCTGAAGCAGCTGCCTAACTTTGCTTATTGGTAGAGCTGGCTAAGAAGACAGTGTTTATGGAGGCACATGATAGGGCTAGATGAATACAAGAGTATGGCCATCTTATCCATGGATATTGAGAAGAAAGAGGACAGAACACAAGGGGAAGGGAAAAGGTGGGGTAGAGAGATCGTGGTAGTCACTTTCAATTTTGACATTAAAGGAGGTGCTCAGTGTCCTTGGCGGAAAGTGAGAAAGGGTGGCAAATATATAGGGTTTAGGAGAGTATCAAAGGTAGAGAAGACAGTGGGCGTGTTTGGATGACACATTAGCCAACTCTGCCCTCATAGACTGCTCCACGGATGACTATTTGCATGTCGCACTTGCAAATAGTGCAACATGCAAATGGGAATGCATAAACTGAGGAGGAATATCATCCCCAGTTTGGGGATGATATCCCTGCGCAGCTCATGTACACCCTTTTGTTTTGATGCTGAGGCCAGAGAGAGCTGACAGCACAATCGGTGGTTCCCCAAGTGCTTCCTGGGCCGGGATTATTTCCCCTGCCTATAAAGCCCCACTGGGCAAGAGTGGCAGGGGTTTCTGCCACTCTTGCCTCATGACTCTGTAGGCAGGGGAAATAATCCATGGAGACCAACAGACGACACAAAAATCAACGGTTGTGCAGATAAACAATTCTGCACAGTGTTGATTATTGGAGTTCAACGAAATAACCAACCGTGGGGTTTTGCCCCACAGTCGACACACTAGTCAAAAGTGGACTATTTAGTCTAAAGTGGACTATTTAATCAACCGTTGAATATTGTGTCGTCCAAACCCAGTCATTGTGGATGATAATGCCATAGTAATGTTCGATCGTCAGGGAGAAGAAAGGAGAGAGTGTGAATTGAACCACACATTTTAATCTTTTTATTGATGTAAACGTGCTTAGAGAATGAGTCTAGATATTGAATTGGAAGGACTGGGGATTACAGAGGCAAGCGATTCAGTGGGACAGTGGGTTAGATGAGTCAACAAAGCAAGAGTGGAAACTGCCATCTGAGGAGTGAGCAGATGTGACAGAGATTTTGGTGGAGTGGAGCATGACAACACTTTTGAGAAAGCTACAGCTTTGATGGATTGAAGTTCCCAGAAGAAGTAAGTTGTAGAATGGCTGGAAAAGGCAGGAAGAGTGCAGTGCTTGAAGAGAAAGGGTCTGAGTGCCTCTACAAGAGCGATTTAAAGCTCTTTCAAGGCGCATTACAAATTTTACCTCTACAAGAGCGGAGCGCAAATTGGGGGTTGAGGCACTTTTTCTCTCCGCTTATGCGCATTATCGAATGCACGTTAAATAGCGACTTAAAATTTACCGCAGGAGTTAAAGCGCCTTATGGCCATGTAAACATGCGATTCTCCGCATGTAAACAACTTTAAAGCACATTTCATACAGCCGGTAATGCGCCTCACCGCCTCTTGTGGATAGGTATTAGGAGTAAATGCACTTATCCGTATATGCACATAATGGGGCAACCGGGTGTCAAAGCGAAATCTTGTAGAGGGGACCTGACACAAAAGAAAACCCCACAGCAGAGAGGTCAGAGACAGGAAGTGACTCCAAAAGGCAGTTGGCGGTGAACTTGTTTCATATCAGATTGAAGCTCAATTAGGGTTAGGGCTGTGTGTGAGTGTCAGGTTTCAGTGAGTGTAACGAGCTAGAAGGAGGTCATTGATGGATTAGTGGCAACAGGAAAAGGGAATGGAGGAGGGAGATAGATATAATTGGAGAAGAAAGGGTGGGTGGATGCTGGGCTGTTGGAGACTAGCAAAAGAAAGCAGAGGGTAAATACAGGGCCAAGGGTGGATGGCTGAGCTAGAGAATAAAAAGAGTGTGTAGCAAGAGCAGGAAGCTAAAATGGGCAGAGAAATGGGATTCATAAGAGTACAGTATGTATTCTGCCACATCTTGGAGTTGTTGTAGATCACAAACTGGATATGAGCCAACAGTGTGATGTGGCTGCAAAAAAAGCAAACACTATTTTGGGCTGCATTAATAAAAGTATAGCTTTCAAATCGCACAAGGTACTGGTTCCCGTCTATTGGGCCTCATCTTGAGTATTGTGTCCAGTTCCTGGTAACACATTTCAAGAAGGATGCAGACAAGTTGGAGGGGGTTCAGAGGAGGGCTACGAGGATGATCAGGGGTCTGGAAACAAAGCACTATGAGGAGAGACTGAAAGAACTGGGCATGTTTAGCTTTGAGAAGAGAAGGTTGAGGGGAGACATGATAGCAATACTTGAAATGTTGTCACACAGAGGAGGGCCAGGATCTCTTCTTGATCATCCCAGAGTGCGGAACATGGAATAATGGGCTCAAGCTACAGGAAGCCAGATTCCGGCTGGACATCAGGAAAAACTTCTGGACTATTAGAGCAGTGTGACAATGGAACCAATTCCCCAGGGAGGTCGCAGGCTCTCCCAACCTAGAGGCATTCAAGAGGCAGCTGACAGCCATCTGTCAGGTATTCTTTAAGGTGGATTCCTGCATTGAGCAGTGGTTGGACTCAGTGGCCTTATAAGCCCCTTCCAACTCTACTATTCTATGATCACCTATGTGATCTCAACCACTGCTTGAGTCTTAGTGTGGGGCACAGCTTGGCAAGGCTAGAGAGGGGAATTCCACCAGACAAAGGAACAATGGCAAGAGGCGAAAGCCTCCTTGAACTTCCTACTGCTTGTTTTTTTCCCCTCTGCATGCAGAAATGCCCCAAGAGTTCCCAAAGAGCAACATATTGGCTGTGCCGTTTCAGGGTTGCCCAAGGCCTGCCTTGGCTAGCAGCTTGGGGAAGCAACCAGCAAACATGTGCCTGTAGCCCAGTCCAGACTTTGTAGATCTTGCCTTTGGCTCAGGCAACCGTCACCAGGAGCGAGTTGTCTCCTTTCTAACTCAGTTCATCAAACTCTGTGGTAACTTCCTTTGAACTAATGGTGCTGAGATTTTATTTTGCACCGTGGCCATGTTTAAATGGTCCAGTAAAATTCAGTCTAACTGCACTAAACAGAAAGAATGGCTGCGGCGTTATTATTGATTACGTTGATCCCCATGCTTCTGCATTGCATTGCTCTGTGTCAAGTGCCAGCAGAGAAAACATTTATTTTCCAATCTCCACGGGGAGGAAACAGTGTTTTTTGCATCTTGCTTCATGAGACGGTTAATTCGAGTCTCCTAAAACCATTAAAGATTCTCCGTGGGCTGAGAGCCTCTTTAGCATTGCACTGAGCATGTATAGGTTAATGCAGTAATCAATGCTCTCTCTACACTGCAGAGATTTGTATTGATGGTAGTGGCTCCTATGGGCTTGTTTGGTGTCACTGTTGTACAATGTTTGACATTGCAGAATAATTTGGCGTAGACTCAAGAGACAAGGACTACAGGGATTTTTCTTATAGACCTGCTTTGTACCTATTTGTTTTTCGGGTGGTTTCCCCTCCTCCTCCCCTGTTGCGGTTACGGGTTGCTACAGTCGCAGGCTGGAATTCAGCATCCGGAGCCGGTTCTGCTTATTAAGGCTCTCTGAGCTGATGCTGCTATGTTTGCTGGTTTCCTTCAGTTTCTTCTACACACGTTGCATTCAGGGACAGGTAAACTAGTGGTACTGTCAGAATGAGAAGCTGTGGGTGTCTGTAAAATATTATTGCCAATAAGTTTGGGTTTTGAAAAGATCTCATCTTGCGATGAAATATAAAGCATAGTTGCTGTTTCAATGAAATGCACAGTCATTTTGCTCTTGGAGGTTTCCTTACATTCAGAATATTTATCCTAGCTTTCTTTTAGATCTGCGTCTTAAAACAGAAAAAAAATGATGTTTGACATTTTTCTTGTATGACTTTTTCAACCATAAATGTGTTTTTTAGAATTAGAAGAATGACCTGGCTGTAAATGTGTTTCTGGATCAGTGCAAATCTTGTTTAGTTATAAACAATATTGCATGTTAGATAATGGAATAAGTAAAGATTACAGAGCTTTTGATGGTCAGGGAACATATAATCATTTAGATATATTATTTTTAGCTAATCTGTTTGGCAGAAGAGAGTTGATGTGCCCTGCATCTCCTGAGGCGTGTTGTGGTTAGTAAATTTCATAGCCTTCATTCCAATTGCAATATGTACCATGCATATTATCATGTAGTATGATTTTGGAAAATATTTTTTTAATACCATGTGTTCAGTGGAAAGCATCACTTTTCTATTTTATGTATTTTATGGTTCAGATATTGATAGATTTGTTACTTGGCACCTTACAAAGCAGCCAAGGACAGATAGCAAATCCTAGACAAATCCACTTTGATTAGCACACTGACAATACCACATTTGCCATGCAAATAATTATGTGAAAGATAAGATAGGTGTGTTTGAGAGAGGGGTAGGGGTGGGGGAGAGATTCACAATGCAGTGGAGAACACTTTTTGGAATATTACTGTTAAAGTGTCATTACATTATGAATTAGTGACCCTATTTAAGAGGTTTGAAGTGAGATTGAGCTTATAAAGATTAGATGAATATATTGTTTGCACCACAGAGAGAGGAAATTGTGTCTGAGGGTCCTTTCTTGTATTTTGTTCTTTACAGTTCCACCCATACTTTAGTTTCCTCTATATATACAGACTTCATCCTTTGAGGCAGGGGCCGGCATCAGAAATGAGTGGGCCCACAGTATAATGTTGTTGATTCCCACCCATCCCTTGGTGCTGCCAATAGATGATGCTGGAGGGGTGGGTGCAGGCAGGGCAGGTATCAGCATAGTTGGGCTGTGCTGGACACAGGTGTCCTAGGAGCTGCCAAAGTATGATGTATGGTTGACAGCAGACCTGCTTTCAGGATTTTGCTGACTTTGTGCAATTGTACACATGTGCACACCCCGACTTGATCTAGTGTGTCAAAAAGAGGAGGGCATTTTGCTTAGGATTCTGCAAGGTCAGCAACAACTCCCTATAAAATTAGCAGGGTGCCTATGATGAATGAATGAATGAATGAATGGGTGTTTTGTGCAACATCAGCTTAAATGGTTTTTATTCAAGAGAAGGAAGGAAGGGGGCCCAGCAGTGTTTGGGAAAATGGAAAGCTAGGCTGCCAAGGAGAAAGGTTTTAGTTAAGCCATTTCCTCAACATGCTATTTATCTACATGTAGAGGTTGTCTTAAAAAAAGATAATGGACCACTCAGTGTTAGCATCTGTTCCAAAGGAGGGCTGTAGCATATGATTTTTCTTAACATGTGACTCATCTTTAATAGGTCATACTTAAAACATGCTCAGTTGTCAGGAAATTCCTGGATCTGTAAAAGACAGCATGACTTGGTAAAGCCCGTCATGTCCGTCTAGAAAAACCGCCACGAGTGAGAAAGAGATTAAATAATAATATATATTTGTAGTAGTTCCATTGGAACAAAGTGGACATTTTTTCAACAAGTATGGAAATTTAGGGATGCTGTCTTCCTTTGACTTAGTGTTTACAGATATATATAGCCAAATGACATAAGAGAGTAACAAAGTTGCCATTAAATATTACTTATCCAGCAAACTGATTATGTATGAGATTAAGTTCAGCCATGTGCATTAGTGACCATGATTCTCAGTACAGTTTTTACCAGAAGAGCTCTCAGGTTTTTCCATGGGAAGGGATTGTATGATGATGATAATGACATCTTAAGTACATGGAACTGTTCAAAGAATGAGGGCTCAGCCCGCTACTCTTACAATCTAAAAATAGACAAAAGGGAAACTGCAGAGGAAAGGGAAGGGCAATGGAAGTGGAGGTAAAGAGAGGAAGAATATCTAATTATTTCAGTGACATGTACATAGGCTTAGCTCTCCCTAATTGGATGCCCTGCAGATATTGTTGGACTGCAACTCCAATCAACCATTGCCAACATAAGCAACGGTGAGAGATTATGGCAGTTGCAATCCAACAATATCTGGAGGGCCAGAGGTTTCCTAACCCTGGCCTGTAGTTATCCTTAATATCCCTATCAAGCACAGGCATTTTTGGATATCCTGAGGTTAAAAACAGTGGGGCACATATTCTTTCTACTTCTGTTAGTGGAACAGAGGCTGTTGGCATTGTGCTTGCCTGCAGCACTTTCCTTTTCCAATGGAAATGCCATTACTGATCATGTAAAGCAAAATGCAACCGCCTTTAATCTATATCCAAACTCTGGATTTGCAAACACAAATGCTAGGAAGGCCCTCATGGGGGTACCAAAGCAAGTGTGCAGGTGCTCCAAATTTACAGCAATTGGGAGTTATGGAATTTACATAACTGACTGCTCATAGCATGTATTTACAGCACTTTGCTTTTTGTGTAGAAGGTCTAAATCTCAAGGACTTCTAGTGAAAAAGATATTGGATAACAGGTAGAACAAGATTGCCTGAAATCCAATAGAGCTGCTACCCACCAGAATGGACTGTTTTGAGTTAGACATATGTACGTGCTTATATTTTTACATGCTAGCAACATCAGCACCTACAAAATATCAGTTTCTCTTCAAAAGCATATTAGCAAGCCATAAACTCAGCCAATGGGGACCCTTATGAGGAACTGGACCGGAATAGAGAACTACATATATTATTAATATTATTATTATTCTAAACTCAAATGCTGAATGTGATCCAGTTAATGCACTGGCTTCAGAAAGCAACGTTTTATGTAGATTTCTACCGTCAGATGTAACACATTCATACAACTTTCTTGGTGTGAGAGATTACACATTTCTTTCCATTCATATATATTTCAGGTGACTTGGATTATTACTGGCTGGATCCTGCCACATGGCACAGTAGGGAGACATCCCCCATTAGCTCGGTAAGTAATATGCAAAATGATTTAAATGAAAGTATCCAAATAAATGCTGGTTATTTCATTGTCCTTATGGTAACTGGTTTTGCTCTGATACTTAATATGCTAATACAAAAAGGACTGTGATATAGTTGGGCTTTCTCCTTGAAATCCACATAATAAAATCACACCTTGATTATTTACTAGTATTTTATGAATATCTTCGGTGGCTAGAAAAATTCCTTCAAAAAAGCATTCCGTTCCAAAAGTAACATTATTGGCAAACTGTATATGTAATGATAAGTGATTGTGCACTATGGCTTAGATTCTACGAGTGCCTTCCATTCACAGAAGGGCTCCTTTTGTTCATAGAAGGCTTTAGATCCAGAAGCCTTCTGCTGGTAGAAGGGGAAGTTTCACGGATTCCCTGTCCCCCTGTAGAAACTCCCCAATCCTCTGGAGCAGATTTATGGGAGGCAGAAGGGAGTGAAGGGAGGGGGAAGGGGGAATCAGCATAAGTTAAGCCCCGTTCCGGCAGGAGCGTCCCTTGAGCAAGTCTTGGCTCACAGGATGCTCCTACCAGTGGAAGCAAACTCAAGATCCAAGCCATGGTGAACATACTTGCAAAAACAATATAATAAATTGTACTAAACATGAAAAAAAAATGTAGAAAAAATGTTGCACAGGTTAGAGTGGCCCTTAGTTTGATACAGCGAAGCCTTCAGGCAATGTTATGCAGTGTCATAGTTAGAGACATTGTGCTGCCCTGTCTGAGTGAAACCACAGCCACTGGCACCCGGAGGGAAAGCCTCTGGCTGGTACATCCCTGAGAGGAGGCTGCCTCACAGCAGTGTAGAGGGGCCATCTGTATAGCTTTGTCCCTTAGCCTACTAATCTCCCTAGTTTCAAGCTGCACTGACTGCAAAGTTATATGCTGGTTAGGGAAATCCGACCCTAGTTAGTAAAGACGCTGCTGCTGTCTTCAAACACACTGGCACATTTAAATTAGTTAAAATTGATTAATGCATTTAAAAAATGCACACTCTAGGGTCCTTTTAGTATGCCAAGTTTCAGGAGTCTAGGTTTCGTGGTCTTGGCACCATGATGCTGATAGACAGACACCATCCTCTTTTATTATGGGTAAGCCAAGGTTTCATATGCTTTATATATTCAAATTTAAATGCTTTAATCAGCACAGCCATGTACAATGTGTGATCCACCAAGCTGAATACAGACTATGAAGCATGTATGTTCCAGCCAAGATTCCAGGCATGCATCCAAAATGAAGGTTACTGAGCCCTTGATTGTCCACAGTCTGTGGCTGATGGGCTGCATTCTACTTAGTAGGTTATAAGTTGTGCAGTCTGCATTAATATTTTCTGTACTAGACATAATGCAAGATAAGGATGTGTTTATTATGCTGGAGACAGCAAGCAATTTAAATAAACAATCCTAGAGACAAATAGATAGATAGATATAGATTAGAGAGAGAGAGAGAGAGAGAGAGAGAGAGAGAGAGAGAGAGATGCCCAATACCTTTACCACATAAGAAAAAGCATATTTTTAAGGTGGCAGGTTCCAAAAAGTGAGTTGAATATTTTTCTGCCAGAATGCCGTTGTTTCACAAACTTAATATGTATGAATAAAACAAGAAGAGATCTCCACTTCATTCATTTGCGGTTAGTTATTTATTCATTTTTAATAGCATCCTGTAACGTGGCAGCCATCTAAAGAGGGAGATCGTCTAATTGGTCGTGTTATTCTCAACAAGAGAACAACGATGCCAAAAGAGTCAGGTGCATTGCTCGGACTCAAAGTAAGTACTGTGGAGGTTATGTTATAAGTTCATTGCCATTCGTTCTGCAATAGCTTGCCATTTTAAGAGATAATGGTAATCCATGGGCTGAGTGAGAGGAGTAAGTGATGGGTGATGCCTCCTCTTTGGGGTATTCACCTAGTGGTTGAAAAAGAGGAAATGGAAATTAAACCAATCCACCTGTCCCTAATCCCCAAGCGGGAAAATGGGAGCCTGACCTGTGGTCCCCTTCTTGGTATTCTTGCCCTTTCAGAGAGGAATCCTGGTGTCTGAGATGAGGCCTCAGTAAAAATCTCTCCTTTTATATGCCTGCCCGAGATTTGAGACCTGTTGGAGGAGCCCTCCTCTGCGTCCCACCAATACGAGACATACTTTATAGTGGGACATGGGAGAGGGCTTTCTCCGTTGTTGTACCCCAGTTGTGGGATGCCCTCCCCTTAGAGGCCTGACTGGCACAGACGCTGGCTTCATTTCAGAACCAAGTTAAAACATGGCTTTTTTATCAAAGCCTGTGAGGGCTAAATGTACCTAAAGCTGCACATAGTTTTATTGTTTTGTTGTTGTTGTTTTACTGGTATTATCTTGTTAATGCTTTAATAGGTTTTAGCAGTGTAAATTATTTCTTGTTTTACACTGTTTGAATTGATTTAATCTGTACGCCGCCCTGAGATCACAGTGATATTTGGCAGGATACAAATGTTTAAATTTATTTAATAAATAAATAAATAAATACATACATCTACCTGTAATTTGCAAATGGGCAGACATTAGTTCAGTAGCTTGTGAAATTTCAGAGGAATTTTCATGATATTGTAAAATAGGGGAAATCTCCTTCTGCACAAACAAGAACTGCTTTTCACTCAAGTAACATGGTCTTTTTTCCAGCTAGAATCCTTACAAAGTGAATGGTAACATGAATATGGGGTTTTACAGAAGTTTAATATTCGATGTAATGAGCCTTTAAAATAACATTAAAAATCACCTTAACAAGCAATGTTTTTACATCAAATTGTGCAAGCTTTGCATACTATATACTGTGTAAGTTTTTCTGACCAGAAAAGTAAGTAAAATGCACATGACTTTTTGGACTAAATAATTTTTTCATTATGTTTATTAAAATTCACATAATATATAGTTTGGTATGTTCTGAAAACTGACACATTTTTTTGCTCAGGTTGTAGGAGGAAAAATGACCGATTTAGGACGACTCGGTGCCTTCATTACCAAAGTAAAGAAAGGTAGCTTGGCTGATGTGGTAGGACATCTAAGAGCAGGTAATTCAACTACTGAAATTATTTTTCTTAAAGTTATTGAAATCTGTAATGCTCCTGTCCTCCTGTGTTTACAGTTTCAATGTGTACGGTTTCCTCAACATTTGCAATAATATTTCAGACTATTGTGATGATGGCAATATGCAAAGTACCTATGGAATTGATACAAAATCATATTGGCTTAAATATGTGCAACAAGTAGGGGTGTGCACAGCCTTGGTCCTGAACCCCACATCTGAGTTGGGACTGGATTGGGCCACCTCGTGCTGAAGAGCTTCAGGCCAATTCAGCCTGATGGCGAGCTGCTGCCCCCCACCCACCCACCTGCGGGACTGACCTGAATGCTCCACTCATGTGAGCGAGCCACCCGTCTCCTGGGAGGCCTCCATCTTTAAGAAGATGGCAGCTCTGGCCTACTATAGACCTGCTGTTGCATAGTACAGTGGCCGGTAATGGCCAGGGTTCGGGGGCCAGTGGGAAGGGAGGGGAATCCTATAGACTACCAGTCTGCTTTGTGCTTGGCTTCCCTGCAACAGCCTGCTTCAGATTGCTTTCCTGCAACCTGCTTTAGATTCGGAACCGAGGAGCACCAAGACAAAGCTCTAAATCATCCTCTGAGCTGAATTGGGGGGCTGTGCACAGCCACAGTAATAGTGTGCAGATTGACCTTAGAAGCAGCTATTTAAATATGTTAAAAAGACTAATTCCGTCTGTATGCAAATACCTGTAACTGTCATTTAAAACTTAGAATAGTCCCTGAAGGAACCATATTTAGTTATTAAAATTACAATTGTGTGTCTTACTTATAAGTATTGGAAAAATGGGATATGGTTTTGCCAAGTTTGTTCATTATTTTCCCCATAACACTTGACTAGCCCATTTCTATGCAATTTCCTGATCTCAATTAAATCATTTTCTTCCAAAGTTTTTATATTACCAAGAATACTTTATTCATTATCTGTCCATTATAATTTATTGATATAAATGGCAAAAAACCACGACTTAGTCTACTTTTAAACATTTGCCATATTTTAAATAGATTCCTCGTACAAGGTTTTTCCTCCAATTGTATCCAAAACCTTTTTGCTGCAAAACCAAAGAGCATCTTTAATGAAGTTTGTTAATTTATGCTGCTCCATCTTGATCTCCTTGTCCAGTGTGAACCATGCTTTTAATAAAGTCAACATGGATGCTATATAACACCACCTAATATAGGGGAATGCTATTCCCCTAAATTATATGGTTGATAAAGTATTATTTTTTCAATTGAGTAATAAGGAATGCATTAACCTGGAATGGAATATTCAAAACTAGAAATAATTGTGATAGCACATTCATTTTAATAATGGATATATGCCCACCCTAGGATATTCGTAGGTGTTTCCAACTTTCAGAAACTCTATGGATTTCTTCCCATAATATATGATGATTACAGGGGATTTTTTGAGGTTATCCATACTCCCAAATATTTAGTTGTGGAGCCTCTCTGTGGAATTAAGTATGTTTTAGTAATCAGATCTACTTTCCCCTCACTTTTTTCAAAATTAAAACCCGCCCATTCTGATTTATTTATATTATTTATACCCTGGAATTTTACCATTTTTTTCTTAATGCATCTAGCATTTTCCCACATGACTCAGCTGGTCTTTGTAAGATCAATGCAATATTGTCTGTATAAACATTAACTTTGCACTCTTCTTGCTCAGATTTCACCCCTCCCACTCTTCTGCCAAAATAAATTCTACTAAAGCTTCAGTTGACTAAGCAAAGAGCAGAGGGGACAGTGTACAACCTTAACAAGTAACTCTCTGCAACTGAAATGCATCAGACCTAATTCCATTTATGCATACAGAGGCTGTTGGGTATCAATATATTATTTTAATCCAGGAAGAAAAATTTACCCCCTAATCCAAATTATTCGAAACTTGATATAGATATTCCTACTCTATGTGATCAAATGCTTTCTCACAATCTAGAAAAAGAATACCATATGGCATTAGTCTGTTTAATGTGATAATATTGCATTTAAGAGCCTGCGGATGTTCATTGAAAAATTTCTTTTCTTGATGAATCCAGTTTGGTCTTTCCCAGTTGAGCTATTTTAAATTTTGATGAAGAAGTGCAATAGGTTTATACGATTTGTTTTTTGAGTGATCTCTATCTTGTTTTGGAATAATTTTTGCCTCCTCCCCAGGTTTTGTAAATCTATGTTTTTCCATCACTTCATTTAGAGTACCCAACAGGGAACAAAAATAAATAAATCTTCTAATATTCTTCAGTATAAACATCTAGACCTGGGGCCTGGTTGTTCTTTAGCCCCTTTATACTTGTGCAATGTGAGAAAGAAGGGTATCATCTTTAATTATTGCCACTCCTTTTTTCTGGTCTGTACAAGCTGTAATTACTTCCTCCAAACCTACAGGTGGGGCAGTGAAGGTGATGTCAGCTGTCTGACAAACTGCTCAACTTCTTTCTAGCCCCACTTTGAGTTTTACTAGAACACTATGATTCACCAAACATAGCTTATTTCAAACAATGTAAGTGCAGTTCATACGATTGCAGGTTGGTTAATTAGCAACCATGACTTGTTAATCAACCTGCAGATGCCGGTCACGTGCCGGGGTGGGGGATAGCATAGCTACCCTCAGCAGCACAGTTTACCGTGTTGTGCAAACCAGCCAGGGTATCTTGTTGCCATGGTTAACAAGCCACCCTGGCTGGGTATGCATGACACAGGAAGCTACGCTGCTGAGAGTAATTATTCTAATCACCCCAGCATGTGACTAGCACTTGTGGTGGGGGAAATATGCAACTGTGGCTTATTTACCCCACCGTGATGGTGCAAACACAGCCATACATTTTTAATTACAGAATTCTGACCCCAGGACTTTTTTCTGAGAATCATAACCGAACGGAGCTCACAGACTTTCCACACAAAAATCCATTCATAGTTGGGTGCCCATGTGTCCTACTTAACAGAGGACAGACCACCATTTGAAGGTGTCCTCTATTTAATGTACTGCCTAGTCCTAATCTTGTTAAAGGAGAGTAGGGGCCTTCAAGTTACCCATCCAGAGTTAGCACCCGGATAGCAGACTCAGCAAATTGGTATCCCCTTTTGTTCTTTTTTGGTGTGATTTATTCCCTCTTTTATTGGCAATGTATAAGTGGTCACTTTAACTCATAATTACCCCAGTATGATTGCAGTAATATAATTAAGGGTGAGAGGAGTATCATCTTGTTGCTGCCACTATTAAATAATTGAAAGCCAGAAATCCTTGACAATCTACTGCAAATCACCCACATATCTACCAGTAGATCCACATCTACCTTCTGTCCATGTCTGTACAAGGCTGATACTCAGATTCTGTTGCAAGGTATTGTTATCTTCGACTGCATATCTACAGATTTAGCCTAGCAACGTTGTGTATTTGTATATGCAAAGTAATATCTAAGGCAAGAAAGAAATCCTCCCTTGTTTTTAAATTCAAGGTGATGAAGTTTTAGAATGGAATGGTAAACCACTTCCTGGAGCTACAAATGAAGAAGTTTACAACATTATTTTAGAATCAAAATCAGAACCTCAAGTTGAAATTATTGTTTCAAGGCCTATTGGGTAAGGTTTTAATAGCTTGCTTTGTAAATGTATGAAGTTACATGTGGAATTCTTTTATCAGTAACACTCTCACATACAAGTACGCTTGTGCGTACACACACACACACATACTGTTACCATAATACGACAAACAAATATAGATATTTATCAAAAATCAATTAATTAAGCGGAAAAAGACTTTAGGGGGGCATTCTCCCAGCACCTCTGTTAATTAGATTGGCCTCTTGCAAAAGGTACACTGAAATGAATTAAACTTTTGGAGCAGCAGAGCTCGAGACTTATAGCTAAAGTGGAAAATATAGGGGGGGACATGTGGGTCCTGATACTTTATGATATACTGGACACAGGTTCCACCACAAATCAGAGACATGCTGCTGCACTTGCTCCAACAGATTTGCAACTAAATTAGTGTAATTCCACAAAAATTGTTGACTTGGGGCCAAACATTACTTAAAATTTTGAGCACATAAGTTTGAACTAATATTGTCAGGGATAGTTAAGGCAAGGTTGAGTCAAGCAGGTGGCTTGTGGGGAGTAGGGGGACTCCCCTGATTCTGCTCTGAGAACGCTGACAGAGATCAATTCATACAGATTGTAAAATTCTAGAGGCCAAACAGGCCCCAAACCTTCCAGACTACTTCTAATTAAATCTAGCTAAAATTTACAAGACCCCACGGCTGTGCCTGAACTATCCCTGACAAATGTCTTCTTACATGTTGCATTCATTTACGCGTACATCACCATCAACATATATGGTGAAAGCATTATTATAGACTGAAATAATCATGATCTAAAACAGCTTCGTCTGGTTTGAAACATGCCCACTTCTATGGCATATAAGAGCATCTGTGGAAATGCCTGTCTGAAGACATTGGATTGGATTAGTTAGAGTAGAACCATTGAAATCAATTACACTTAAGGTTGTCATGGTCAGCTTAAATTCCATTCGTTTCAATGTCACATATATTTACATTTTTTTCTCATGACTGGGGCCACAAGAGAGAAGTATGTTTCATTGATTTCAGTGCAGAGTGTTTAGGATCTACACATATCTATCTATCTATCTATCTATCTATCTATCTATCTATCTATCTATCTAGGTATGTATCAGTTTCTGTGTATATTGTAGCACTCTGCATTCTTTTGTGTTTTTTTTTAAACTTTTTCCATATTTCCTTGTTTTTCTCTTTGTCATTGTAAGACTTTTTCATAGGTTTCATTCAGCAAACTCCTTCAGACGTGTGTATAAAAACTTCTAGTGAGTTATACAGTTCGTATCATTTTGGAGGGGTAAAATACAGAATCAGTAGTTACATTGAATAGCTCACACCCTTCCCCTCTCAGACATGTTTCTTTCTGTTGTGTGGTTTTACAAATGTTGTACAATGTCCAGCTACTATATTAACATGATGCCGTTTATATTGGTTGCTGTTTGTTTCATAATCACTGTCAAAACTAAACATCTAGTAGTACCCTTTCCCTTAGGTGTGATGAGTTCCTTCTGTTGTAGACCCCCATGTTTCTTAACAAACTGCACTGAGGTAAAAGCAGCTGTGAGCTAGACACAGCTAGTCAATGATCCATAAGTATAGGATTTTTCAGAGGCATGAGTGAAAATTTGAAGACCTCCTCCCACTGGATTTTCTAGATCAGCATTAAGCAATTAATGACATCTATGCCCTTGAAACTTAGTCTGTGTGCTTGTTCTCTAGAGCAGCAGTTGAGGCATTTCTAATTTTTCTATATACACGTATGTTTTAGTGACATTCCAAGGATTCCTGAGACTTCTCATCCTCCACTAGAATCTAGTGAGTATCTGTCTATGCTTCGTTCCTATCTATGCTTAAATTGAAACAATATTTATTCAAAATTTTCATTCAGTATAATTCAGCTGCTAGCACAATCTTCGTCTAAAAGTACTTTTGATATTATTGGGTTCGGTCCACAAAACATTGTTGCTACAGGTCCTTCATTCATACCGATGGAGCCTACTCAGTTGAACTGCAGAAGCCCTCATTGAAAACAAAATGGGATGATGAGCAGCAATAATAAATAATGACCAGTTAGGTCATTCACAAAGAGACAGAAAGAGCCAACAGTACTCTGTCCAATATTTTGTGAACCTTATGTTGCCATTTAAGGGAAAATGTTTGCACCCTGTATCACTCCCATCTTTTGTATGCCATTCTTCCCTTTTAATATACTGCACCAAAGTTTCTCCCCTGAAGCAAAATTATTCCATCCTTCCTTTGATTGTGTATGGATGGGATGTTGACATTGAAAAGGGACTTGTATGAAACATTAACCTACAGCAAAAATGATGTTTGATTCTTCCTTCACTGACCATGTAGAAAGCCACTCAGTTTGCTTATTTTGTTTTTACGTTTGTTCAAAGTAAAAGTTAAATGTTTTATTGAAAATCTAACATTCAATTACATTTTGTTTTAGAATTTTCACGTGTTTTTATTTTTCTCCTTTTCCTATCCTCTCCTTTTCTACCATAATATTTTTTAAAATTTCTGCAGCTATGGAAAATGGGCTAAAAAGGGAAGGTACTATGTTTTTTTAATTATCATAAATATTATCATTAATGTTGCACTTATTTTGGCTAAGGCTATCTTGTCCCCCTTAGCTCATTCATTTTCAAATAGGATTTCCTTTCTAATATTGCTACCCTTTATTATCTAGTTCAGTGGGCACAGCAGGCATCAAATGAATGCTATGTGGGAGAAGTAGCAGTAGCAATAAACATATTTTGTGATATATCCAGCATTAAACTGATGTCCTTTTTCTTTCCCGCCTCCCAATCATTCCAGGTTCTAGCTCATTTGAATCTCAAAAAATGGAACGCCCTTCAATTTCTGTTATTTCCCCTACAAGTCCTGGAGCCCTAAAAGATGCACCACAGGTCCTACCTGGGCAGCTTTCTGTAAGTGCAACTTTGTGTTCACTGGAAACATATTTTAACTCATCCTAGACATGCTGTTTTGTTCAGATGTGATTTTAAAAACCCTCATATTCTGCACTGATTAGTGCAGGGGGGGTAACATACCCCCCACCCCAGTACAGCTCCCCTTCTCCCCTATTTTTCTTTTTTCTAAAAAAAGAAAAGAAAAAAGCTCGTTTGCTGCTACTACGGAGGCGCAGGACAGAATATTTTGCTTGTCCCCCCCTTTTTATTGGTACTGTGGGAGTGGAACCAGGGGGAACTGCAGCCCCTGGACTGCCCGAAGTTGCCCACCCCGGAACTGGTAAATGTAAGCTTGTTGCTGCTACATGTAAACATAGTTCCACATCTTGTTGCGACAACAACATAGTGGTGATAAGCCAATGTGGATGATACAGATTTTCTAGACCCATTTCAAACCGTCTTCGGAACAGGATACGGAGTTGAGACTGCTATGGTCACCTTAATGGATGATCTTCGCTTGAGTATTGACAGGGGGAGTCAATACTCCCCTGGATGTCTCAGCAACTTTCGATGCCATCGACCACAGTATCCTTCTGGAATGCCTGACGGGTTTGGGAATCGGGGGCATAGTGCTTCAGTGGTTCCAGTCCTACCCCTTGGGTAGGTTCCAGATGGTGATACTTGGGAATAGTTGCTCCTCAAAAAAGGAGCTGTTGTATGGCATACCACAAAGCGCCATCCTATCCCCAATGCTGTTTAACATCTACATGAAACCGCTGGGAGAGATAACCCAGAAGCATGAGGCGGGGTGCTATTAGTATGCTGATGACACCCAAATATATTTCTCTGTGCCTTCGATAACAGCATCAGCTAAGATTAGTGTGTCTCCTCTGAATGAATGCTTGGAGGTGGTAATGGGCTGGATGAGGAAAAACAATCTGAAGCTTCCAGACAAGATGGAGGTGCTTACTGTCAAGGGCCCCAACCTGGGTTTGGAGGTGTGTCAACCAGTTCTGGATGGGGTTACACTCCCCCTGAAAGTCTGTGTTCGCAGCTTGGGGGTGCTTCTGGATCCGTTATTCCAAATGACAGCCCAGATAGATGTGAAGACAGGAGTGCCTACTATCAGCTTTGGCTGTTACGCCAGCTGTGCCTTTTCCTAGAGTTGGAAGACCTAAAGTTGGTAGCACACATGCTGGTAACCTCAAGACTCGACTTTTGCAATGCACTGTACATAGGGCTACCACTGTACACAGTTCAGAAACTTCAACTAGTTCAAAATATGGCAGCCAGGCTGGTCACCACTACACCTAGGGGTGAACTTATTATACCAACATTAAAATCACTCCACTGGCTGCCAATTAGTTTCTGGGTGAAGTACAAAGTGTTGGTTATTATCTTTAAAGCCCTACATTGTTTGGGTGCAGGTTACCTCGGTGATCACCTTCCCCCGTACAATCTACCCCCACACTCAGGTCCTCTGGGGAGTACTTATTTCAGTTAGCCAAAACTAGGCTGACAACTGTTACCCAGAGGACCTTTTCTTCTGTCGCCCCCAGACTGTGGAATGGTTCGTCAACTTAACACTCTCTCCGACTTTAAGACAGCTATCAAGACTAGTCTCTTCTGGCTGGCCTACCCAGATGAATTTTAAACCTAAGAATTTTAAGATGTCCTGATTGTTATTTAAATATTGTATTGGTTTTATATGCTCTATTGATTAGTCTATGCATTTGATTTATATTGTATTGTTGTACTAATGTTGTTCCCTGCCTTGATCCAAAGGGACAGGTGGGTAAGAAATAAATGATGATGATGATGATGATGATTGATGTATGCATGAAACGGGCCAAAACCTCCATCAGATTATGGAAATAGGAGGATAAAAAAACAGGAGAGGGGCAAAACTCACTCCTGCAACTCCTTCCAGCAGCTATTGCTTGGTGAACATCATTTCTCCCCTTCAACCCACCCCCAGATGATGGTACATAATGATGTACATTGTACAGAAGCCTCTGTCAGAATGATGCTGAGTCATGACCTAGCCTCCTTCAGGGGGAAAGAATTGTGGCCACCAACCAGTGGCTGTTGAGAGTAGCTGCATCAGATGCAGTGCATTTAGCCCCACCCTTCAAATTTTGGTTTGCCCTAAAAATCCCTGAAATGCCCCCCCCCCTTTCCCAGCCCTATGTAGTTGGGGAACCATCTCAGGCCAGCCCTGGAGCACGTTGCAACCAGTTCATCAGGTTCACTAACATCCAAGCACTGGGACACACTGTTGTCATAAGCAATTGGGGGAGAAATGTTATTATTCAACATTGGACTGATTTCCATAATCTTTGCACAGATATGCATACAGGTTGTTGTATGTGGATTGCACCCTGAGTAAGTGATGGGGAACAAAAGCGTCCACATTCAGTTGTTTTCTCAAAGGAGGCAAAGTGGCTACAGGCAACACCAGGCTGCTCATTTGCAGGTCACTCCTCCTCCATTCTCCATTTTGCACCATGATATAAAAGTAATTCTATCATGGTGCAAAAATATAGGTTCTAAAACTGAGCAGCTGAGGAAGAAAATGTGTATGAAAGAATTAGTCTTTACTTTTTTTTAAAAAATGGCACATTTGCAGCCTAAATTATATGTGAAAAATACTTTCAGTTACATTTTGGAATCAATGTAATGCCTAGTTCACTCATGCATGTTCGTTACTGGATGTCTGCATCATCATCAAGTAATGACTTGGATACATTCATGGGCCATCCCAAGTACACAGCTACATGTACAATTTTTCACATTACCTCAATTATCATCTTTTCCAACTAAGTCAGTTCGCACATTCAGCTGCGAGTTATTGAAAGCTGTTTTGTGCATGCATATGGAGTCACCGTGGTCTATCATGATTCCATTCACCAGAGCAGGTGTCTGTCTGCCCCCCTGTAGGCTTCCAGTTTTCAGTCTTTGATCTTGAAGGTTGGAGTCTAGGATTCTGCTAGCGTCCCCTAGATTACAGATATTTGGGGACCATTATCTGTGCTAAGACTTCCTCTTTGTGGGTGAATCATGGCTTCATGGTCTCCATGGGCCTTTATCAAGTGTTTCTAGACCCACACATTCAGCTGGGCGTTTGCTCAATCTGATTTTTTGTGCTAAATGGGAGGATAACAATCTGGGTAAGAGGAATTCACAGTCATTTATTTGTCATGGACTTGATAGGGTTTTGATCACATCTGGGCAACCCATGGCCTGCAAGCTTCATGTGGCCATCCTGTGTGACTCACCATGAGTGCCCTTTGCCACTGCTGCCCCTTGCCACTACTAAGTCTACCACAGTTGTGCTGGGGATGAGGACACGTGGGGATGACTCTTCTCATATTCTTTCCTTCATGGCACAATTAGACTGCTGCCAGATCGCCAAATAGCTGTTTGGTGTTTTGTCAGAATCACAGTTTAAATGGGGAAAACAGTGCAGCCTACTAGCTTCTCCATTTAAAGCACACCTCTTCTCCTGCCCAGCTGATTGGAGGCAAAAAGAGTTGCTCCTCTGCCTCTGATCCCGGAAGTTGCATACTGTATAACCACCGTGACTAGAATTTATTGATACACTCATCCTCCATGAATTTTGTCTAATACAGTTTTACAGGCATCTAAGTTAATGGCCTGTTCCTGTTGGCAGTGGATTCCATTGATTAATTATGGGCTGTATAAAATAGGGATGGGGGAAACCAGTGATTTTCAAGCATGACTAAATTCTCCAAAACTCATTTTGAAGCTTGTTTTGGCTCATTTTTGTTGTAGGTTTCGACCTGTTTCTTGGCTTATTTGAATGGAAAAAGTGAGCATTTCTGTGTGTATTTTCCCACATTGATTAAGTGTGAATAAAAATTAAAATGCACCTTTTTGAATGTGATCACAAATTTGAGATTTGCAAACATTTCTAAAAAAAGAAGACGCACTCCTTTTCATGTTTGCATTCAGGATTGTGAATAGGACATTCTCACATGATTTGTGAACAGAAAGGATTCTCATACAACCCAAGTTGAAGAAGTTTTTTTTTCTTTTATCTGTCCTGAATCTCTTTCCAGTCACATTCAGTGAATCAGGTCCAAGATCTTTCTATTAATCAAGTACATTAAAGCTAGGCTTAGGTAGGGAGAGGTATTTAAATTAATAATATTTTATATTATTTAGCTATTTTTAAATTAACATTTTGTTACTCCAACCCCAAGTCTCCAGGATTGGATAGGATATGAACCCAAATAAATACATTTTTATTGACAGTTACTTATATTATTTTAGGTTAAACTATGGTATGACAAAGTGGGGCATCAGTTGATCGTGAATGTTCTTCAAGCAACAGATTTGCCACCTAGAATAGATGGACGTCCGAGAAATCCTTATGTGAAAATGTATTTCCTTCCAGACAGAAGGTACTATTTCAAATAAAAAATGTAGAGTTTGAAAGAATATCCTGTTAAATGTTTATTTGTTTAATAATTATTTATATGAGACTTTTAAAAGTAAGTTCTGAATGGCCCTATATTTAGAATTTCCTAATAACTCTTCTCCTTGAGCATTATAGAACCATATCTTAATCAGGATTAGTACCATGAACTATATCTTTTTTGGTAGCAGAAACTTATCTCTCCCACAATACGGAAAGATATTTTGGTCTAAGAAATGATAAATCACTTTGCCATATGTACCTTCCTTTTCTATTTTAATCCTCCTCTTCTTCCTCATGCTTATGGATGCAGTTTGTTTCTCTGTTCCTTTCTCTCATCCCCATTTTTCCTATTACTGTTGGCCATTGCTTTCTAGTTTTTGTAACATTTGTATAAAACCCTCGACCCCTGCCTTATGCTATAGATAGTTCATTTAATAAATAGCATCTAGATGACAACAACTCACAGAATGGTTTAATTCATTTGTCCACTCCACTTGCTTATAAGTGGTCTACCTTCAATGGTATTTCCACTTGCCTATAAGTGGTCTACCTACAGTGGTCTTTCATAGCCTCTGGGCAACCTATGGCTCAGTTCAGACAACATGATAGTCAATGTAGTGTGAAAACTCCACGCAATGGTTGAGGTTTTAGGGGGTACTCCCCACACAACATGTTCTAATTCCACCGTTGTGTGACTGTGGGCTACCATGGAGTTGAGTAAAAGTCAATGTGGTGTTTGATTGACAGTTCCTCTACCATCTCTCCTCCCCCGGTATCCCAAAAGCCATTGCTGCAAAAAACAACAACAATCCCAGTGGCTCTGTCTTTCGCCACTCTTGCCAGGGAACTCTGTAGCAGTGGGAAAAGTCTACTCAATGCAACGGACAACTCCACAGAGCCCGCCACACAACACGGCACACAATGGTTGTGCAGGAACTCTCCTCTGCACAGCATGGATATTCAGTGTGGAGTGTTTTCCAAAACAACTCCACTGTTGGGTGGAGTTTCCCCACCAGACAACACATTTCTCAATAGTGGTGTAAAAACCACCGTGGAGTTCTAAAACCACTGTTGACTAACGTGTTGTCTGAATTGAGCCTGTGTCCTCTTCCAGCCCAGTTCTTGGCTTGGTAGCACTTCCCTCCCTTTGCAAACAGAATGCCAGCAGAAGGACCCCACAGCACAGGAGTCAAGCCTGCAGTGATGGGAATGTAGCATTAGTATTTCATCTTAAAGCTCTAAGGAGTGAGGTGTAACATTTGACTTGTATTCCAAATAACTATTTACAATAGTGTTTTCTATTTCAGTGATAAGAGTAAAAGGAGGACCAAAACAGTAAAGAAAAGCTTAGAACCAAAATGGAACCAAACGTTTCTCTATTCTCATGTGCACCGTAGAGATTTTAGAGAACGAATGTTAGAAATCACTGTTTGGGATCAGCCAAGAGTGCAAGAAGAAGGAAGCGACTTTCTTGGAGAGGTGAATGCACATGTTGGCATTGTAAAGTTGCTCAATTTAAAACATGTCATAGAACCTCAAACTTTTAAAATTTCTGTGGATTGAACTAAGATGAAACTTGCTACATTTCTCCATAGATCCTTATAGAGCTGGAAACAGCACTTTTAGATGATGAACCACATTGGTATAAGTTGCAGACCCATGATGAATCCTCACTACCTCTGCCTCAGCCATCACCTTTCATGCCAAGGAGACATGCCCATGGTGGAGAAAACTCTAGCAAAAAATTACAAAGTAGGTCCAGAACTCCCTTTCTCTCTTGGTAGTACTTTTTGACTAGATATTATTATGATATAAGAATGTATAACCAAATGTTTAAGCCACTGCATTCTTTAAGAGATGTGCTTTTCGAAGTTCCATATGAAAAAAATGGGTGTGCGAATTTGGAAAATAACTGTATCTGGCACATGCCCACCCGTTCTTAGTGATTGTACCATTTCCATATTGGTTCATTTAGTGCAGCCTTCTCCAAACTGGCACCCTCCAGATGTGTTGGACTGCAATTCCCATAATTCCCAGCCAAGATGGCAAATGCTGTATGGGAAGTATGGATATTGCAGTCCAACGTACCTGCAGGACACCAGGCTGGGGAAGGCTGACTTAGTGTATGCCAACCTGATAGTTGCTAAAAGAAAGTGGATGCATTTTTCACATTGATTCATTCTAAAGCCATCTCACTGAATTCAGCCAACTAAACATCCAAGTTATAACTTTGGACACCAAATTTTAACAGTCTAATTGAGATTCTGCACTAAGCTTTTAAGATCCAGGATGCTTTGGCTAGTGACTTGCAGAACTTTAATTATTCTAGCACACAAAATGTGTGAATGAATGGGAGAGGAAAAATCAACCTATAAAAATGAGTGGAAATATATAAATACAACTCACACACACATCACTAAACTTTAAAGCTTACACAGCCCTTCATCTGGAGGAACTGCCTGCTTTGAGGCATGAACCGTGACTGTAGGCCTGACAGGGCTGGGGAAGGATGAGGCAGTTACCATACACATGGGCTGGGGGAGTGTTCTTAGATTATACACAAAGGGACTTGCTTTAGCTTCAACTGGGTTGGGTCAGGAGTTTCACTGACCTTGATCGGACAAGCTCAAGGACTGAAAAGCCCCCTTGTTCCCGAAGTCTGGGAACTCCCATGAGCTGAGTCCTATGGACTAGCTTAGGGACTGCATAATTCTCCAGAGCCTTTTGTTTCTTTGCATACTCTCTTCTAAAGCCCAGGACTTGGCCATAAAATAAATGAAATTTTGAGGAAACGGTCAAAAGCACACTGGGAAAAATAAATACCCTTTACAATAAGACTGAGCTTAAAGTTCTCTGCAGAGAATGTTTGGCTTCGAAGGGGAGTGTGCCCTCCTCAAACTGCCGCCTGGCTCACCTTTCATAGAATCATAGAATGGTAGAGTTGGAAGGGGCCTTTAAGGCCATCGAGTCCAAAACCCCTGCTCAATGCAGGAATCCACCTTAAAGCATACCTGACAGGTGGCTGTCCAGCTGCCTCTTCAATGCCCCTAGTGTGGTAGAGCCCACGACCTCCCTATGTAATTTGTTCCATTATTGTACTGCTCTTACAGTCAGGAAGTTTCTTTGCTGCTGCCACTTGTTTCCTGGCAAGGCGTTCCTCCTAGGGGCAGCAGCACTCACCTGGAACATCACTTTTTTTTTTTAACCCAGAAGTCCTCTAGAATGAGCACAGTGAGACTTGCCTTGCTCTAATTGGCATCATTCTGACACCAGTCAGATTCAGGGCAGTGTTACCTTTCTTTCACTTTACGGGACTTCTGGGTTAAAAAATTGGCTGCCAGGACTGCAGTTTTGCTGCTACTGGTGATAAGGTCGGTCAGCTTTCTTTTCCCTTTGTTCCTTTCGAAAATCAACAAAATTATTTCTTTTCTTTTTTTTAATAATTTTTATTAATTTCAACACAATAAACATACACATTATAAGCATACAAATATAAAACAAACTACAACCCTCAACAATCCCCCCGTGCACCCCCCCCGAGACCTTCTCATAATCATTCTTCCTCCTTCCAGAATTTTAACGATTCTTCCGAAGGCGTTTGTCCCTTTCCCGATCTTAAAACATATTCCAAAAAGGGACTCCATATTTCTCCAAAATCATCCTTACTGGACATTTCCCTTTTTATTTTCATTTTACATGTCAACTTATCATTCAAGGCCATATCCCAAATTTCTTTATACCAAGCTTCTATTGTGTAGCTTCCTTGCCCTTTCCAATTTTTAGCAATGATTATTCTAACCGGTGCCAGGTGGTTGTTTACCAATTCTCTGTTAGTTATATGCTCATTCTCCCTATCCCATATTGCTAGTAGAGCTAACTTTGGGTTTAGTTCCAATTTACTTCCAATTATGTCGCTTATTTCTTTAAAAACCCTTTCCCAAAATTTTTGTACATGTTCATAGCTCCACCACATATGAAAATAGGTCCCAACCTCCTGACATCCCCTCCAACAATTCTTAGACACTTTTTTATCAATCTGGTGAAATCTTACAGGTGTTAGATACCATCTCCAAACTGTCTTATAGTAATTCTCCTTGATTCTAATCGACAGTAACTTTAACATTCTTACATTCCATATCCTCCCCCAGTTATCATCATTAATTAACAAAATTATTTCTCATCAACACCAAGTTTGCCTGAAAACTTGGTGTTTTCACTTTTAAGTCATCCCATCCCTAAAAGTGAAAACAAAACCTTAAAGAGTTTTTGGAATCAGTTCTAGAATCCTGCCTGAAATCCTGGAGAGCCGCTGCTGCCAGTCAGTGCCGACAATACTGGGCTAAATGGACCCATGCTCTGATTCGGTATAAGGCAGCTTCCTATGTTCCTATGATAGTTTTCAATAGAGCCAGTCTACATATTCAGCTGGCAGTCATCAAGCGTATATTATTCAAGTGATATAGAATCAAGGATATATATGCATGTGTGGACCAAGCCACACAAACGTTCCAATCCTATGAGCCACTACACAAGTATCGGTGCTTTCAGAGTTGCGGATTAGCCTTCCAGCAGTAGTTGGAGGATATGAAGTAGGGTTCCATAGGTGCTGCCGCCCCTGTGCCTGCCCTCTTCTGGCAAAAGGCGCAACACCTATGTGGCTCTGATTGGGGCAAAATGGGAAGTGGGTAGCTGAGTTAGTCACCACCTCTTATGCAAGAGACTAACCATTGATGGATAACACCAACCCGCAACCCTGTGCCTCACTTGGATTTTTATTTTAGTAAGACAGTGTTGTCCTGGCACCCTCAGCAAAGCAGTCAAGCTCTGCCTCTCAGGACAGTCGTTTAATTTTACTTCTGCCACAGCTATGCAAGTAACTGTTTGCACTGCTGTAGATAACATCAATCTATCGGGTCAGGGTGGCCCTTCTTTTTGCTTCAAGAGGACTGGCAGTAAGTGCCAAGAGATTAAAATGGGTCCTCTTTCTGAGCCACTTTGTATTATTATTATTATTATTATTATTATTATTATTACTATTATTATTTAAATTTGAATGCAACCCATATTTGAATCTCCAGAATGACTGGAATTTTACTTACTTTCAACCTTTACAAAAGAACCAAGTATACAGGTATCTATTTGCCTTACTGTTGCACAGGATCTCAGCGAATCAGTGATAGTGACATCTCAGATTATGATGTTGATGATGGTATTGGAGTAGTTCCTTCAGGTGCGTGGGTGAAGAGCATGGTCCTACATCCTTTTCTTTTTCTTATTTCCCCCTCCCCTTCCTTTTCCAGTTTGAAGTTTCTAGATTTTTTCAAAGATGGTGAATTGGTAGATTATGTTTACTAGAAAGTACTTTGATTCATTATTCCATGGTGACCCTTTAAAAAATATGTACCAATTTTATTTATTTATTAGAAATATTTATATCCTGCCTTTCTACTGCCTTTGCAGTGCTCAGGGTACCTTACAGCAGTTTGAAATCCAACAAAATCCAACAGAAATTAATCAAACATCCGTCGGCAAAAAATATACAGCAACAATGTTGATATTTCTGTTTTACACATTTAATAAATCTGATCATACATGCTTTCGAATATTTCATGAGTCATGGCTGCTTTTTGGAATTATCTTGCAATTATTTGTGCGTAAGAGAAAATGCAAAAAAAAATGTTATTCAAATGTTTATCTGAAATATAATGTCCAATTGATTGGCTTGTTCTTGCTTACAGCCTGGACAGGTTCACCATGGAATATACGGAAAATGCATGGCTGTATATTAAGTGCACGAAGCATGGCTATATCTTTTATAACCCTCATGGGCATTCATAAATTATCATTATCCTAAATGTGTACATAGATGAACATTCTGAGTTGCTACACAGAGACTGCAATCCTATATAGCTATTGTGTACTGCTGCAAGTGCTGTGAACATTTTTGCTGCAGCCATAAACTGTCTGAACAGGAAAAAAAACCCAGTTTGAAATACAAACATATCTTGGCCTTTCAGCCGGGTGATCAACTGCAGCTAAAACTTTCAAAAGGGTTTCAGCTATGCACACTGTTTGTATCCACCTGGACTATGTCCAGCTAGTATTATAGCCAAGCCAATATTATCCTGGTTGCTATATCTTTCTATACTACTCTCAACATGACAAATCTATTACGTGCCAAGAACTCATTTTAACATTACTTATGAGGTTAGCTAACCACATTAAAGAAGGCAGTAAAGTTCTCTTAATTGAAGATTCGAGTAGGACGACCAAAAAATTGCTATTCATAACATATTTGGCATGTTTCTGAAACAGTACTTAAGCAGAACTGCCTCAATTAGCCCATTAGCTTACGCAATGGAACCTGAATAATTTCCATTGTATTTTGTATTTTGCTGATTAACTCAGCACAGCTTGTCCTAGTATCCATAGGGATTTTAATAACAACTGCCCTTGCACTTTTTATCAACTGCAATGTAGATGTTTTTAATGAAATCAATGTATAATTTCCATTATTGTACCTGTGTACTATGTATGTGTGTGTGAATCTTGGACATCTCTAAGATAAGAATGCATTTTAACATCAGAGCAATTAAAACCGTGGAACGATTTTTCTATCTGTTCTAAGTAAAGTTTGTTTTTTTTACACATGGCACAGCCATTTTCCATTCCACAAAGCAGCCACACTAAATTTGTGAGAAGTGCATGCGGTATGCTTTGGGTGTATATATCTATCCATCACTTGTGAATGGTTCCCTATAAGTTCCCTTGTTCCCTGATATTCTCTAAGGACCATTAACATCCAAGCCAAGTAGCTGTTCCTCCAACCTGGTGCCCTCCAGATGTTTTGTACTTCAGTTCCAATCCACCCCAGTCAGCAAAGCCAATGGTCAGGGATGCTGGGAGTTGTCATCTAAAACATCTGGAGGGCACCAGGTTGGGGAAGGCTGGTCTATCAAAAGGGGCCTGGTTTAAGAGGTTGAGATGGTCATTATGCTACAAACTGAGGGAGTGCAAGCATACCTGTCTTTGGAGCTTGCCTTAGTATATCTGGTAGCCTTTTCCTCCTATAGTTCGGAGAGTTTGAAGGTGGAGTTGGTGCCTTTTCATCTCCTTCTGGAAGAAGAGGATTTTCTCTGACGTTCAGGAGTTCATCCTTATGTGTGTGCCTGGGTAGTTTGCCTAAGGGAGGATAGGATGTTAAAATAATTCCAGGAATAAGCCATGGGTGGGTTTTGTTACTTAAATACAAAATATTTTGTTTGCTTCCAGGTCTTAGGTCATATAAATAATTTGCTGTCTTGATGGCATTTGGGGTACCTTTCTCTCAGGCTTGGTTCTCTCTGCCTATCCAGCTTTGTCCTGTGCTGCTAGGGCTCTAGCTAACAACAATCGACTGTGACATCTTCATGTTTAGTTGAAAGTGAAGCTTGTTCTGTGAATAGTTTTATATTGAGCAATTTTGGGTCAAATGGCTTTTTTACCATTACAAAGGTAATTTTAATGAAACTGCAACATAGACTTCAGTCCTAAAAGCAATTCCGTTGATTGCAGGAATGTTAGCAATAACATTGTTTCAGCGCTTCTGCCAAAGATGCACAAATGTCATTTAAAAGTACTCAAGAGTTGAAAAAGTGACACTTGTGGCAAATACCTTTTAGGTATTATATCTGCTTCTATTCACTTTTTCACCTTTGGAATTTTTTTGGTTTGCACGTAAGTTCTCCTGTATGTATGTTTGTTCTCCCACTCCTCTATGTACATTTAAATATAATGCTACTTGTTAACCCTGGCTGCATGATGATTTCAGGATTTTCACTAGCTGAAATAACTACCTGAAAATCTTGTAATCGATGAGGGGGGCTTTCCTGAAAAGACAAGTCCAAATATGAAACACTTTGTCATTTTTTACCTGAACTAACTTCATTTTGTTGCCTTCTCACCAGTAGGCTATAGGTCTAGTACTAGAGACAGTAAATCTACAACGTTAACTGTGCCAGAACAGCAAAGATCAACCCATCATCGTTCACGATCTGTATCTCCTCACCGTGGTGACGACCAGGGCAGGACCCGTTCTCGTTTACCAAATGTGCCATTACAGAGGTAAGCTTGAAATTGTGACTGCTTTCCTCGTTAACCCACATTGGGCACAACTCAGCCATTGTAGTGGAAGTTAAACATGTGCTTGCGTGTCTCACATTGAAATTGAGAGGGCTTAAAATGTGCTTCACTATGGCTAGGTCATACCCTTTGTGATTATGTAGATGTGAAGCCTATCAGGAAGCTTCACACAAATCTCCTATGTGCCTCCTTCCACACTATGGTGGATGCCTCTGTGGCAAGCTATTTGTCTGGAGTGATCCGCCATCCAGAGTATCCTTACTGAACTTTGCAACTGTCTTAAGGAAATAATCAGTGTTGAATAGTGCTGGGATGAAAATCCACTTGGACAGGGCTGGCAGATTTCGATGCCAACGCTACAGTTCCACCCCCTTTTCCTTTTCCCACTAGCAGAAAATCTATTAACGAAAAAAAGACAGAATTACTGCACAATGCTTTCTGACTGTTCACTCTAGGATTCCTCCATCTGGAAACACCCTTGGATTAGGAAGAACCAAGTTCAAATTCCCACTTAGCTGTCAAGTTCATTGTGTGGCTTTGCATCAATAACTACTTCTCAGTCTAACCGGCAGCACATGATTGCTGGGAGTAAATGCAAGGGAGACATACACTTCCGGAACCATTTGGAAGAAACGCAGGATAAAAATGTGCTTCTTCCAAATGCATTCTAATTGATTGGTTCCGGCAGGAACAATAAGAAAATAATTGCTATTGACTATTGTATCTGTTTTTTTAGGCTTAGGGTAGTATAGGAACACTTTTTCGTCTCATTTGGTATAGCAGCAGAAGAGGCTTTCTTTGTAGTGTCTTGATATATAGGTGGTTTGGATGCTCAGGAAAAACAGTTCAATTATTGCCTTAACACAATAGAGATCTATTATGAAAAGTGAGCAGGAATATAATTTCTTGCTTGCATTTTGATTTTCTGGCAATGTGGATTTTCCATTCCTTCATCGGTGTTCTTACACTTACATCCAAATCATCAGGCCTGAGAGTTTTTCTTAAGTGTCTTGAGAAATCTTGATGAAAGTGCTATTCAAGAGGAAGAGCATTGCCATTCATTTTTCTGCTTCTATAAACACTTCCAGGAGTTTAGATGAAATTCATCAAATGAGAAGATCACGTTCTCCAACTAGACACCATGATGCCTCCCGAAGCCCAATTGATCGCAGGTCCAGAGACATGGATAGTCAATATTTGTCAGATCAAGAAAGGTATGTTTTCCATCTTAAGAGTCTGAATCTCTAATTAAGTATCTGTGTATTTTTGGCTGGTGCAGAAAAGTACTTTATATTGTGTAGAATAGGAGGTGGGAAATAGTCATGCTTGTAACAACAACAATAACAACAAAGGATTTATTTAAGCCTTAAGGTATTATGCTTAAATCAAATGTGTATATGAGGAGCAAAGATGCTCTGATCAGTAGTGGAAGCCAGTTAAAAAGAATTGTTTTTTGTACTCACAGTGCAAATATGGTGGGTAGCATAAAATAAGACAAAGCACATTTTTTCTTTATTTAACAATAACTTTCTTTTACTGACTTGGTATTTTCAAAAATAATTTGATCCTCCTGAAAATATTAGGATTGTCCATATTGCTGAAGATCTGAACTGTAGATCTGAAAACACACACACCACATATCTGTGTAGTGAACGAATGCAGTGGCTACAGAAGCATCCATCTAGGGTGCCATCCATCCATCTAAGGTGCCATGTTATCCATCTCTTTCATCACAGCCTGGCTTGGTGAGATGACATAAGGCGGTCCAGTTAGAAAAGTCAAACAGACTAGATACCACCCTCATCCCACCTGCCAGTTTTATTCTGGTGATGTAGGCCTCTGGGAGACACTGGGAGAAAGACAGTGGATATGGGTGGGGAATTTGAGCCCAGTCCTCTTTCCCCTTTATGGATCAAGCAAAGTAACAGCATTACTGCATGGTCTCCATTTGTTTTTAATAATGGGTTAGTCCCAGTGAAATGAATCATCCATTTATGAAAAAATGTATTCCATTATTCTTCAATATATGTAAACTTTACATATAAAAAGTTAGGCTAACGTTAAGTAAGACATGCCATATTACTATCCTACTAACATTAGTAGGACTTTGTTGGGTAACATTCCAGAAGCTAGCTATATGAATTACAAGTTATGGCTCATTTTTTCTTCTTTTTATATGTAATTATTTATTGTGGTGTTGTTGATAACCCCCCCCAATGAAAAGTATGCTTTCATGGCAGTGTGACAGCAGACAGACAACACAGTTACTGCTTTGGATAATATTTCAACTTTTCTCTCTCTGTTACCATAGTTATTTCATAGATTCTTTTGAAATGGCACATTTCATAGGTTCTTTTGAAATGGCACATCTTCATGAACAATTTGTAAGCTTCACATTAAGGACCTTGGAAATGTATCTTTGTGATTCGTGTGGTGGAGGATGCATGTGTGCATATCCAATTTTTTAATTAGAAGTTTTGTTGACTTGTGTTACATCCAGCAGCAACTCTTGTTGCTGTTTCACTATTTCCTGTAATGTATGGGTCAACCTTTCTCCAGATGTGTTGGATCAGTGGAGGCTAGAGGTTCTGATGTCAGTGAATCGGTGAATCTGCTGCAGGCTTCAGCCAGTCAGAACTCTGAAGGAGCTATCCGAGGTGTTTCTGCACCGTAGATAGCTCCTTTAGAATTCTGACTGGTTCTGACTGAAACCCAGAGCAGTTTTACCACTCCGCTGACATCAAAGTCAACAACCTCCACTGTGTTGGACTGCAACTCCCATTATTAGCTATGCTGGGAGGGCTCCAGCTTGGAGAAGGCTGCTATAACTGCTTCCAATAAAGAAAGACAGGTCTGAACTAGTATGCTGAAATGTGCATTAAAGAGGCTTTCAGAATGTATGGTGACATCTTTAAAAAATATAACGTTGTATTAATTTTTAAAAATGTGCGTAAGCATCCCCCCCCGTCCTGATGAAAAGATAAAAGGAAGCTCATTGTAATGAATGTGAATCACTTATATCAAATTGCAGCAATGACTGAACTTCCACAATTCTCTGGCATTCTTTTCTTTTATATTCCTTAATAATAGCATATTGCCTTATTGGAATGAACAGCTTACTTTAGTCACATCTGTTTACAAATGAAAAAGTAACACAGAAGCCTACCCATTGTAAACTGAGAAAATCTGAAGACCATTCCAGATGTTAAAAGAATGCTAACCTGTGTAAATTCAGGCTGCTTAAAGCCCTATTGAAAATGGGATTTAATCAGCCTAATGAAAGGATCTGAGAATTACATTTAAAAAGATTGCCCCAAAAGTCAAAGGTAGCTTTTGCTCACATTTAAGTGTTATAATATATCTTTCTTTAACTCCTCTCAAGGTAGCTATCTCAGTTCAAGCTTTCTGGTTTATTTTATGTTCTCATTTGCATATCATGGCATAATTCATGCCATTTAATGCTTCATATTTATATCTGTTTCATCCATCGTCCATCCTGTCTGTGCAGTGAGCTTCTTATGCTGCCCAGGGCAAAACGAGGAAGAAGTGCAGAGTGCCTACATACCACCAGGTAAATACAGGCATTTGATAACCAAGATTGCTTATGGATAGTTCTGGTGTATGTGTTTGTTTCCCTTTTCTTTTACAAGCCATTTTGTTTCCCTCAGCCCTCTACTGTAGCATTCCTATCGTTGCAGGTGAAAGGCTATGACCTGGTTGTTTAATTATTTTTAAGTGTTTATATATGAGCTTCAGTGGACAGGATTCCAGTTAGCCAAGTATATCCAATCTGTGGATTTCTATACTTATTCCACAAGTTCATATATCATACAGTGGCTGGAATTCAGGGATTCTACTGTGGAAGAGTTTAATGTATAGCAGTGGAACATTTGCGTTCACTGAAATTAAATAATTCAAGCCATGTTATCAAGGGCCTTCCAATATATGGCAGGATTATTGTTTTATGTTGTGTTTATTTTCCTTTTTTAATTTATGTTTTAATATTTGGCTTTGTGTTTTATACATACTAATCATTTTAGGTCAACCAGGGCTTCCCCTCTCATTTTAGCAGGCACAATCGCCTCCCTTACATGACATCTCAAATGAACTGCCTCACTCTGCCTAATGGCAGGACCACCCCACAAACCAAATCATTTCCAGTTTGGAAAGACTAACTTTAGAACTATGCTAAAGCATTCTTGCAAGGGGGGGGGAACCCTCCTGAAGAATTTATAGGATTCAGTTGACTGACTGCTGCTTTGTTTCTCTTTGTTTCAGTACAAGTTCTATAGATTCATAGAATTAACATATTAATAACATATTAACATATTAATGTTCCTTAATAATTTTAGAAATAATTGCTAACAACATAGTTAAAGTCTTTGACCAGAACATTTGCAATATCATAAGTTCAACTTTTCATTAAGCATCACTTCATCTGTTCTTGTATATTTTTGTTTCTTGCATGGATCTTTTCCCCACCTACTTTTCTGCCACATTCAAGAAATTCTGTTAGGCACTATAAAACACTACCACCCAAGATGCCTTTATTAGAGAATGGCACTTACTGGAATATTTACAGGTAAGAAGTCTGTTGATGTGACATTAAATTTCTCACATGCATTTTTGGAAAATATACATTCCAGAAAAATAAAATAGTGGAGATGATTCTTGCAAAGATAGATCAGTCAGCCTGTATATATAGTTTCTTATCTTCTTAAGTAACAAAAAGCTCTGCCAAGAAATACACCATAAATGAAACTCCAGCAAAGTTTCATCATAATATAATTTCCAGTTCAGGGCAGAAGTCCCATATTAACCCTAGAAATGAAAGGAACTTGAGGCTGCAATCCTAAAATCCTTACTAACCTTATTCAACCCAATGGGACTTATACATAAACATTCATTAGATTATGTTGAAATCACTCCAAACTTACATGCTTAAATAGTACTAAACTTTCCATTATTATTATTATTATTATTATTATTATTATTATTATTTAACCATCACAAATTTTCTTTCTTTTTTTCTGTGTGATTTGCACTTTATGTGAAACTTACGTTTATTTCTTTTTATAAATTATTTTGCTTTGTGAAGCTCAACCCTGCCTGCATGTGTTAAGGCCAAATCAGTGCTTAGTCAGGATATTTCACTTCTTCGTAATTGCCTTAACTCGCGAATACCGAGATTTGCAGATGGACTATTGGTTAGGTAAGGTTTCAGTCAATGTATCCTTTTCTTTATCTATTAGTTTAGTATAATAAATTTACATCATTGTACAGTATTTTATTTACTTCAAATCAATAGCAGTCTACCATTTTGTGTTGAAGGACTTCTAAGAGAAAATAGAAGTGATCAAGATGTTGTTTTAGTAACTCCTTCCCACTTTTTCATGAGTTGATATTGGCCAGTCTCATTTTCCACTGTTGAGGTGCAATCTTGCCTGTGAAAGCCAACTGGATTGACTTCATGGGATCAAGATTGCAGCCTTAGATACCTTTGCTCCTTGATGCAGTCAAATTCAAGCATTTTCTTTTTTCTTTTATTTAAAAACCAGAAACAAACTTTGACATTTTTCATCCAGCCAGTTCCATTATATATTTATTAGACCATTGTGACTTGACATCTTGTGTGAAGAGAACATTATTTTATGATTTAATATCTAACATGGTATCCCTTTCTTTGTTTTCTTTTTGTTTGTCTTCTTCTTCCATTGGATGCAATGCACTGGCACTAGTGAACTGCAGCCCTCGCTTGACAGGGCTAGGAGTGCTAGTACCAACTGCTTGAGGCCCGATTCTAGTTTGCATTCACCAGAACAAGAAAGGTATAAAATAAAGACTTCTCAATTTCTTGTCATCTGTGCTGGTGGTCTGTATCAGTTTGTTAGTTTTTTGCATACCTGTCTTATATTCATACCCACCTGTATTATTCATATCAGCTTTGTTATTTGCAGACATTTTTTGAGCTTATATCCATAGTATCATGCTTATTGTAGGGTGATGTTCCTTATAACAGCTTCTGGCTTCTTCAGTTTTCTCTCTCATTCTCTCTGTCTCTCTGTCTCTCTCTTTAAAGTTCAAGCCAATCCCATTGTCTGCAAAAGTCCTCAGTATGCTGATAACAACATTTCAGTGTTAATTGAGATAGTTTTACTGACCACCGCTTTTATTGTTTCTCCATCTGGCAAAGTGGGTTCTGCCCCACAAAAAAGCTTATGTCACAATAAATTTGTTCATCTTTAAGGTGCCACATAACTCTGTTGTTTTCACTTAATTGACAAGATGTATAAATCATATTGTTAATATTCACTACATATTATCTTTTCCTTGCAATTCTTACCTATTCAGCAAATTTCCCTTTAAAGAAGTCTGAGATCTTGCTGATCAGTATTCAGGAAGGGGAGTGGGGTATGGAATCAGCCCCCCTCCCTTTTCTGCTGATTGGCACAATCCTGGTTTCCTTCAAAAGGGCTACCTGTCTATAGCTCAGGTACTGTTGGATCGGAGCCATAACTTTTCATTTTGTTTCCCAACCATTTTTAAAAAATGTAGCTCACTTTGAAATGTCTGAATACTTTCTTTTTTCCAGCTGGCTTCCTTAAAACAGTTATAGATACTTTGTAACGTTTGTACTTAAACATTGTCAGCAGGCTTATGGTTAAATATTGTATTTTTATATGGAAATGTTCAATGTTGATGGTACCCGCCTCGATCCAGACGGAGAGGCGGGTAAGAAATAAATTATTATTATTATTATTATTATTATTATTTTTCCTAAAAAGTCTTGATTTTTTCTAACATTTTCCTTGAGTTCATCATCCTGCATTGAATATAGAAGAAAACTGCTGTTGTTATATTCTCTGTAGATCAAAAGTTAGACCTACAGAGAATAGTCGAGAATGGTCTGAAAACACATGTTGTGGTTCTCCTCCTGAAGCTAAGCCCCGCAAACTGCCTAGGTTGGAGACTGCCTGGGAATCATATGTAAGCTACCTTGGGCTCCTTAGAGGAAGAGCTGGCTATTAGTATAATGTCCCCCCTCAAATCTCAGAATAAGGACAATAGTAAAATAACCAACAAAAAAATACCTAGATTTTTTCAGGGCAATCAAAGGAGTTGTATTGTTTTTGCTAACAAGGGCTAAATACGTGGAAAGGGAATTTAATCCTTGTACAAGTGTGTCAAAGACCATGGAGTTCAGCCAGTATTTGCTCTTTGAAGATCTGTTCCACAATGTCAGCATCTACCAGAGCCACTGGCAAGAATCCAGTCGGTGCTTAAAACCAGAGCAAGAACAGAGTATTGATTATAAATCATCCACACCCATTCTGAGGCCTAAAAAACAACTTTGATTTTATTTCTTGTGGCAACCACAGAACATATTATGGTAGATCCAATCATACTGAAACTATGCATGTTGATTCATGGTTGCCATGAATGAGAGCCAGTGTAGTGTAATGATTTAGAGCAGCCCTCTGGCTACCATTGTTCTAATTTGGGTGCCTCTTTGTCTCAGACACCTGAATGTCTCAGACACTTGTAATGTTGAAATGTTCCGGACAAGCAGAGCGGGAGAAAGGAAGTGCATCATTTGTATGCATATAAAAGAGAATTAGAGATCACCATGGCTAGCTCTAGCTTGCAGAGATTCAATGTGAGTTGAGACAGCCATGCCTACACTAGCCATTTTTCCTGGGGTCATCCCTAGGTCATCCCTGTGTGTCCAAATGATGCACAGGGGATCCCGGGGCAACCAGGGATGACCCCTCCATTTTCCCTGTGGTCTCGGGACTATACCGAGGACTGCGGGAGGTGTGGCGCGCAATCCCGCCTCCTTGAGAGTAAGTACAGCACTGGAAATAGGCATGGAGCTGTGGGGGGAGGCTCTGTGCTCATGGTGGGGGCAGCAATGTGATGTCCGGGTGGGTGGGCACAGTATGTGTGTTTGCTACCTTTTTTGCTGCGCACATGCATGCGGCTCCTCTTCCCCCCACAAATGGCGGCCATGCGTCATCCCTCTTCTGGGACACATTGCGCAGCTAGATGCTGGGGGAGGATCATGGAAGCAGGTAAGTCCGTGATTCTCCCCCCTCCCCCCCTCTACACCCTTTGGTGTAGACATTCCCACAGTATATAGGGGGTTTCTCTGTTGTATCAGCTCATTGATCTCTGTGGCTGAGCTTCATCATGCATGACTTTTTTAGGTTCGCCAAAGTTGGGCCCAATGACAAATCTTTAAGAGACCTAAATGAGTTGTGGCCCTAGACCCTAGAAATCAGCTATAATAAAAGGAATTGTGTCCCAGCTGGCACACTGGGAGGAGAGAGCATCTTTATAAAAACCCAAAGTAGAAACACCCTGGCTGTACTTGTAGCATGTGGAAGAATGAATTAAATATGCCCCTCAATTGGCAAACATGGGAAAACACAGTTTTATTCTGAAGACAGCTACGATGTCTGATCTCTAGATCTAGTTTTTGGGGGCCTCTGGTGGAATCTAAGGCAGGATGTGATTGATGGCCCATTTCCCATAAAACGTATCTCCTCATTCACTAGTCTTATTACTAAGTTTTTGAATGTGACTGCAAGTGACTGAACTTCTGAATTCAGAGGTCTAGTTCAGATACATACCCAGGTGTGACAGTCTACCTGGTGAAGCAGAAGGCACACACCACTCGCAGCCAGCCCTCACTTATTATAACATGTGATGCAGGCAGTCGACACAGAGGCCTGACAGGCAGATGCCTTATCCAGACGGGTCCTCTTTTTTCAACAACAACAGCAACAATAACAACAAATGGAGCGGGGAAGAAAAGATAACAGAAATCAGGCGCATGCATGTATGGCTCATTCCACAGAGTGGTTGCTATCACATGTAATGTCATGTGTGTGGTGTGCTCCTCCATGATGTGGGGTGCAATCCTGTCCCCACACACCTGGGAGTAAGGCCCATTGAATTATTGAAGTAGATGTGTCTGGTGTTGTGCTGTTAAAGGCTGTTCCTTCCCTAGATAAACAACTGAATTGGGCCATAGTTATTTTGTGAGCCTTCTGCCACTGACTGCAATGCTGCCTCTTTGTATAAAGAAGATTACAAAGAAGAGAGTTGACATGTTCAATGATATGTCTCCTCTGGAGGGACAGTACATATAAACATCTTTAAAAGTGGTAGAATTGTGCAGGAGGGTTTCTTTCAGGAAGCATTTTGTATAATTCAAAACAGCTCCGCATGCCTGCTGAACAGAATTACATGGGCTGACAATAGCATTTTATAGGCGTGTAATATATATTTGGAAGCAGCACTGATCCTTAAACCATATTTAATCTTTTTTGCTTGACATTTGGCAAGCTGAATCAGCGGTTGTAATAGATCAAAGATACTCTACAGCGTTAGCCCAGATGCTTTGCCTGGCAAAATATTGTATATAAATCCAAACTTTAAAGCTTTATTGGTCTGAATGTGTCTGTGACACAGAGACAGCACACAATTAAATTTAGCAAAGTTGTATTTCCCTGTGGAATGATAGTTCTGGCAGTGAGCTTTGTCTTCCCGTTAAGGGCATCATTTTAAAGGCTTCCATCTATTACCCTATATGGCAATGGGTCAGTACAGATAACAGTCAGTACTTGGCTGGACATACCGAACTAATGTTTTTTCTACAAACAATGTATGAATAAATGCATTGTTCTTGTTTCAGTAGGCATGGAAATTCAGATGGCAGTGTGTTAATTCTGTGTTATAGGAAAATGTCAACATGAAGATTTGTTTCCAAAAATAATATTGGAAACTGGTACAAACATATTTTAAAATTGCTCTTTACCCTTGTGGATATCAAGACAGTGTACAAAAATATGATTAAAAGTATCATATAAATGCAATAAAATAATAAAATAACATAATTATAATATAACCAAGGAAGATGGCAAGTATAATAGACAGATCAAATCAACCAATTAAAATGCCTGGGTAAGCAAAAAGGGTTTCAGCTGGCTCCAAAAATGATTTCAAGGTCAGTGTCAGTCACACCTCCATAGAAAGGGTATAGGCCATAACTGTGGTGCCACAACAAAGAAAGCTTCTACACTTATTGACACATCATGTGTTCATGGTACCTGAACAAGAGCCTCTCCTGGAGACCTTAAGACTGGGTGGGCAAATAGTAGATTTCCAGATGTTTTGGATTTCAGCTCCAAGCATTTCTGTACATTGGCTTCTGGGACTTGAATTCCCAAATATCTGGAGATATACCTTCTGCCCACCCCTGTCTTAAGGCACTGAACTTAAAACACGGATGCTAAAGATGGACTCTCAGCTTCCTACCTTGTCAGGAGGAAGGCCATTACATCCTGCATTGGTGATGGACAAACTCCTTATAGTAATTACAAGCATTATTGGAAAATGGTAGATCAACGTTTGAGAGTTCTCAATTGACTTCTAATGTAGAAAGATCGCATTGCCATATCATTTTTAATTGCCCCTAAAGATTTCATCTAGATTCTTTTTCAAGTGCTAGATACTAATCACAGGTTGGAGAGAGTTATGTAACTGCCCCCAGCACATACACACCAGGGAGACCAGCATAAGCCCTTGGGAATGGTGGCGGAAATGATATGTGCAAACCTGGTACATATCTGCCTAAACATAGGGAAGCTTCCACAATCCAAATGACCTATATTTCATGCAAAGATTTTCTTCTTGCATACTGCTGTAAGCCTCCCTCCTAGCCCCCTGTTTTCTTGTTCTTTTTAGCTTATAATGAGGCCAAAAAGCTTTCCTTCCCAAGCCTCAGTGGTCAGTTCAAATTCAATGCTTTTAGCATGAATATTAAGAAGCATAAAACATAAACTTTTCAGTGTAGTAGCTGTTTCTCTTTCTTTCTGCCCTCCCACCTCAGCATTTCTCAGAAACACCTGTGTGTTAAATACAAGTTAGATTATTTGCTACAGCACTAATAGTCATTGCAATAGAGTTGTAAATAATGTTCCAGACTTAGAAGGTGTGGGAGGGGGGCCGGGGGGGGAAGAGGTGAAACTGAAAGCACATTTTGCACATCTGCAGAATTTCATTTTATAGTTTGAGCTTTAAAAGAACTTCTCTGGGAATCGGTGTTTGATTCCTGATAACATTTGAACATTATAACCGAGGCAAGTAATTTGGAACTTTAGCAACATTATTATTCTGCATTTTCATTATTATTATTATTATCTTTGTAAAATGCTATATTAAATAGCACCTGCAGAGTCAAGTTCAGCAACTCCTATCTTCTTCTGAGGTAACCTTTCAAATAATGTGCCCTTCTGTACTTCTAGGGCCATTCCTCCCATTACATGGCACCAAACTCTGGTTTGCTATGGTGTGTACACTCAATAGTGGACAATAACCAATCCTGACTCCCTGATGAGCGCACTGGTGTGAGGGACATCTTTCCAAACATGTGCTTGTCTCATTTAATCATTACAATTTTAGGTTTGCTCTTTCAAAAATCTTAGGTGTACACCTAAAAAACATAAATTGCAATCCAGAACTTGATGGCTTTGCTTCAGAATATCCCAGACATTCATAAACAGGGACTCATTAATTTTGAAAAAGTGATCTCAAGATTCATTCTAATCCTTTGTGCTCCTTGTCTGTTATAACTTGCTTGTAACCTTGATGACCATATACTGGTGAGTCCTACATGCAAACCCAACCCCCTGGAAATTACTGTTCCAAACCAAAGGAGACCCCAAAGACTCATGGATTCCCCTATTTGGAACCATGGAGGCTGTACCTTGAAACTTTGTAAAACAGGGTCAGATACTGAGAATTGCTACCTCAGTATGACTGCTCACATTTCATACATCGTTTTGGTGTATCCAGAAGATGGTTTCTAAGTTTTTACTGCATATGATATATTGGAAACTTTTGTCTGAATGTGACTTCTAACACTGGATGCAATTTTCTAGGCTGATAGCAGGTGCATATGCTAGTTATGCTCAGTGCTATGATTTATTAGTTTTAGTCCATTATTTCAACCTACCTGGAAAATTACTCTGTTGCATGCTATTCTAAATTTTAATTCTGTACAGTATGTTTCATTCCATCAAAACATAATGTGTGAGACCATGTCTTCAAATGTTACAATGCATGTTTGCAGTTAATTACATTCTTTTTAACCTTTCTACAGGATATCAGCATATTAAGGGCTTTGGGTGCACTGGTGCCTTGATATCTATTTGTTTTCTTTATCATTTGGCTTAGAGATAAAAAGCAGCTGCTTACTAACAGCCTTTTAAAATGCCTAAAATATTTTAGTAATATGCTGCAATGCTAACTCCCCCTGATGTAGTTTGCTTGTACCCAATGTTAAAAAAGACCTTTCATCCGCAAACTGAAAAGTACATCAAAAAGTACAACTAATATTGTGAATGGTTTTCTTAAAATGTTACACTGCTTACAGAACATGTGCTTTGTTTTTATAGTAATATTTTTTCTTTGTTCTTTTTGACAATGGCTTATTTTAGGTTTATATCTTGTTGACATTATAATACTCCTGAATACTTACTACTATGCCCTATATCAGGGCTATTGAACCTCTTTCTTCTTGAAGGATGAATTCCATTTCAGAGAATCACTCAAGAGCTACATTCCAGTTGTGGGCAAGGCCAAAGGCAAATGGGGCAGGGTCCTAAATACCAGCCTCTTTTAGCTTAAAGCCCTTACTGCTAGGAGAGGCATTTCAACCTTTTAGAAAGGGGAGGGGGCTGCACAAAAGCTAGGAAGCCACCCAATGATCAGCGATTGAGGGAAAGGGGCTGGGGCCAGGGGAAGGGAGCATGGCCTCTGAAACTGCAGAGCGCCAGATTGGGACCTCAGTTAGGCTGGATTTGGCTACCAAGCTTGAGGTTCAGCACCTCTGCTTTATCTGGGGAAAAAACCCTGCAGGAATAATGAGGCAGTCAATACAGCACTGGGTCCTGACCAGGGAGACACACAGCACAATCATGTGCTTGTTTATTGTATTCAATGGGGCTTATATCCTAGTCAATCTATTTCAGATTGGAATTTTAAATTCTAATCCTTGCTGTGCCATATCTTTCCCTGAGTGGCTTTGAATACGCTGCTCTGTTATATCGGCCCACCACATAGGGTTATTGAGAGGGTATAAGATATTCATTATCACACAAAGAAATGCACACAATGAAAAAAAAACACCATATGTTTAATGAGTATTATTATTATTATTATTTAATAATTGTTTGTATCCCGCTTTTTGGGCAATGCTTCTACACCCTTTAAATCTTAGTTCTGATTTCAGTTGATTGCAACCAGAAAAAAAAGCCCTGTAGGTCACAGATAGGAAAGTAAGTTATATACAACAAGAAGAATGCAATAAGCAATAGTTAGGTGGTTAACACAATGCAAGGATTACAGAAAATGTTTATCCAGACATATCTGCTCAGATAAAAGGAGAGGGGCTGTGGATAGCAGTTCAATGGCAAATGGAGAAGAATTCTCTAAAGCTGAAAAAAGAACAGATGCTAGAATAATAATGAAGCATATTACAAGGGGATAATGACCCTGTTCAGAAGATACCTTAAACCACGGTGGTTAAGGCTTTTTTATTAACAAAAAAGCCTTAAACACCGTGATTAAAGCCTTAACCACCGTGGTTTAAGGTATCTTCTGAACAGGGCCAATGTAACCTCATAGCATCTTCTTTCAGTTTAAAGGATCTCAGCAGGGCTGAGAGAGCCCTCTGGTAAGCCCCTGGAGAATTGCTGCAAGTTGCAATGGGAAAGACAGTCTAGATCAGCCTTCTCGAACCAGATGTCCTGCAGCCATTTTGGACTACAACTCCATCAGCCTCAGTCACTATATCAGGGATGATAGGACCTGTCATCAGGCACTAGGTGGGGAAAGGATGGTCCAGATGATCCATTTGAAACTCAGTTTTTGTATACCATAGCCATGAGCTCTAGAGGAAACATACTATTTAGGAGCCGTGTTCTGTATTTAGCAGTGTCACATGGAGCTTAAATTCCACCCACACCAAGATGTCATTCAGCGTTATTCAATTGATTGAATTAAGACAGCAAAAATCCTATGGCTAATTGATGTGTTGTTGTTTTTTAAACCCTTTTGAATTTGAACCAAAAGCAGCTGAAGTTTCAGCAAGAATACATACTGGATTTTAAAATGCATTGATATTTGAAAGACAGAAGTTGTCATTCCCACTGTTAGTTACCTCAGTTATTTATTGATATATATTTTTAAAGAAAGACACTAGTGTTCCTCTGTGTAAAGGACAATAGTACTGCTATACATATGTGTCTGGAAAAGAGAACCAAATTCAAGTTAAATAATTATAGAATTAAAAAAAAGTTTAGGGAAAGTGAATACCTGCTTTTTGCGGTACTTTTCAGTTCCCTTGCCAAAAAAATAATAATAGATTTTTTAAAAAGTTATACACTAAATGTTCTGTTTTCTTCCTATTTTGTTGGATGAACAAACAGAGGTAGATGGTTCCCTTCACTAGATAGGAGACGACCCACTAGTCCCCGGATTCATATCCAACATGCTTCTCCGGAGGATGACAGGTACTAGCTAGCTCCTCCTAACTGGAAAGTGACTTGCTAAATCTTAGAGAAATGTTGAAAGGCATGTATTTGAAATGTCAATTTCCAGTAATTCTTTTCAATGATTATAAAGCACCTTTGATGTCTATGTAGTGAAATGCTGAAAAAATGTGCTGCCGAATTTACTAATAGCCCAGTGAGCTATCCTGTAAAAGAATGAGAGACAGACAGAGGCTACCTCTACAAGAGGCATTTAAAGCTCTTTCAAGGCGCTTAAAAAATTTACCTCTACAAGAACGGAGCGCAAATCAGGCGTAGAGGCGCGTTTTCTCTCCGATTATGCGCATTATCGAATGCGCGTTAAATAGCGAGTTTTCTTTTGCTCCGGCCGTTAAAGCGCATTTTGACTATGTGAACAAGTGATTCTCCGCATTAACTACTTGTAAAGCACATTTGAAACAACTGGTAAGGTCACCTGTTGAGTGTTCAATTACCTCCTGCATACAAGCATTTACGATAAAGCACTTCTGCGATTATGCGCATAATCGGCTAACCAGGCGTCAAACGGAATCCATCTAGAGGGGGTCAGACAGAGTATATAGGTATTCCTCCTGTGTATCAACATGGATTAAAGAACGTTAAGGCTTGATTTTTGAGGTGGCATACACTCTACTCTCAGGAACCAGAACCTCTAGCTTATAGGAGTATTAAACTTACAGCAGCCCTTGAGACTGGAGCTGAAACAAGGAGTTACTTGGGCTCTGTGATGTAGCAACCTTTCTCCTTTCTGTTTAGTCTCTTATCATTCTTTGCAGTAGCAAGGCTTCTGTAGCACAATGCTGCTCTCTCTCACTCAACAGCAAGAGGATAACTACACTGATACATTTTAATTTGGTGCTTTATAATACATTTAGGCTGCAATCCGAACACACTTACAAGGGCGTAAGCCCCATTGAACACAGTTGGGCTTGCTTCTGTGTAAGTATGGATAGGATTGCACTGTAAGATGTGGCATTCAGCCTGTTTATTTTCAGAGCACCTACTAGAGGCTACAATCCAGGGAAGTAAAGCATGTTTAAGTTAATTTAAATCAGTGGACTGAAACTTGCCTAACATCAATCTGGATTGTTTCCTCATGAGCAACTTTTGAAAAGACACAGACAGCTCAGAACATGACAGTATGACAAAATTTGTTGAATTGGATAATTAATCTTTTCCTAAATAATCATTTCCTGGGGGCAGGGTTTCTCAACAAGTAGGATTCAGTGAATTCCTCCCCAGTGCTTTGATTTTCTCTTTATATGCTGATTGGTTTAATGTGATGTATGTAAACATCTTTCATTGACGTTTTTGTTGTTGTATTGTGATTTTCTTATTTGAATTTTAGTGCTATGTTGTTCTGGGATTATAAACATTTTCTCTTAACATACATATTATCCAATTTTTTAACCTGAAACACATTTAGTAGTTGAGTAACTGAGTTATAAGTTCAAGCGTTTAAGGTTTCTGAACTTCTGAGACTCTCTCCCCACTTGGTCTATTCCACACCTTGACAACATTCCCATTCATTTCAATCCAAACGTCAGCAGAACTTGTAACCACATATGAACTAATTCTATGAAGGAAATATATATATTAAAAAGAAGAACTTATTTCAATAGCAAGTCATTTGAAAGAAGGCTGAGGGAACTTCTATATTTACCTTAGATTAAAAGAGACAGAAAAGAGATGTTTGAAAAACAAAAAAGAGTGGGAACTAGGGGTAGTATTGAGTTGTGCTCAGTACTCATGGTAATGATGTTATGCTAGCATAAACCAATGCTTATGCAACTTAACTAGTGCTTGCTAGGGCAATATGAAATAAAATCACCACTTTCGATACTACCCTAGGATTTCTCCTGTTCATCAAGGACAGGGCAAGAACAACAACAACAACAACAACAACAACAACAACAACAACAATATATTTATTTCTTACCCACCTCTCCCTCTGGATTGAGGCGGGGAACAACAATAAATATAACTACAAAGACCATAAAACAGATAAAACATTTTAAACAAATAAAACTAATACATTATTAAAAACAATTTTAAAGTTCAACTAGGTAGGCCTGCTGGAAGAGATCAGTCTTCACGGCTCTCTTAAATTCAAGAAAACTGCTAATTTGTCAAATCTCTCCCGGCAGGCCACTCCACAGTCTGGGAGTGGCAGAAGAGAAGGTCCTCTGGGCAACAATCCAACAGAGTTAACAGAACACTTCTATATATGTTTGTTCTGAAATAAGCCCAAAGAGAGAAAATAGTCTCAGGATGCTATAAAAGAAGTTATATCTGAAAATAAATCGGGCTTTTCAGCAGTAAATTTGTTTATAGCATCCTGAGACTATTCTCTCTCTGTGTGTTAATCTTGGATGCTCACCCGCCTTGCACCTCAGAAATAAGCCCAACTGTTTGCAGACTTGCATAGGATGACTGCCTAAGTCTGTCTGTCCATAGGCAATAAAATGATTAATCATGCTGGTATCAAAATATTTTTTACTAGGATTTACATTCAGTATAATGTTACTTAAGCTGAGAATATAGAGTCACTAGTTGATCAGCAGAATACATTATTTTTGAAAGTACAGCATTCATTTAAGACAGACAAGAATTTTGAGAATACTTTTATCCTCGTGTTTACCAATGAGTGACTCTTCTTTAAGTTGTGTCCATCTTTGCTGCTTTTATATAGGAATCTCTTCTTATATCTTTCTCCTTTAATATATAGGAATCAGCCTTGTTTGCCTAGAGGCTAACCGTTGAAATTGTCAATCTGGCTGCACTGAAAAGTAGCAGAGGAAAAAGATTATTCCTGCTTTCTTTCCATCTTGTAAATAATTCGTCACTGTTACATTTTGTTCACCAGCTTTCTCTTTTTTATTCATCACTGAGTAACACATTCTCCAGACCCACAACAGAGATCAATGGAGGAAGTTTCCCCACTCATTTTCTGACCCTGTCCTCACCATACATAAGCAATGAAGCTATATATTGTGCACTGGAGAGGCTAATGTTCTTCATCCCTTGCTTCGCTTGAAGACTTCCTGTCTTCCAAAATAAATAAATAAATAAATAAAATATTTTTTTTTTTAAAAAAGGACATAGGGATCCATGTTATGAATAAAAACATTTTTGAGGGAGTTTTTTTGTTGTTGCTTATTAATATTTCTTTCTTTTTCAAACTTGAATGTAAGTTTAATTAACCAATTTTTAATCACATCAAAAAATTAAAATTCCCTTGTTCACGTTTGCTCAGAGTTACTGAAGTAATATTGTTGATTTGGAACTAAATAAATGGATTAAAGATCCCCTTCCATCATACTCACTTAAGTCAGTTAAGTTGCAATTATATACATACTTATATGGTAGTAAGGCTCAATAAACTCAAGGGGGGGTACTTCTGAGTAGATATGTTTAGGATAGCACTGTAGTGCCACATCTTTAGATTAATCATGATAGCAGGTAAAAGTCCTTCTTTTGTAATAGTATCTGGGAAATGTGCTTTAACATATTGGGGTCAGCTATATTTTCTTTCAGCATAATCAGATGGAAGGGAATGAGTTTGATAGCTCATAGCATTTGACTTGCAAAGACAACAGCATCAGCTAAGGATAGTGTGACTCCTCTGAATGAATGCTTGGAGGAGGTCATGGGCTGGATGAGGAAAAACAAACTGAAGCTGAATCCAGATAAGACGGAGGTGCTTACTGTCAAAGGCCCCAACTGGGTTTGGAGGTGTGTCAACCAGTTCTGGATGGGGTTACACTCCCCCTGAAAGGCTGTGTTCGCAGCTTGGGGGTGCTCCTGGATCTATCACTCCAAATGATAGCTCAGATAGATGCGATGGCCAGGAGTGCCTACTATCAGTTTCGGCTGATACGGCAGCTATTGTCTTTGGAACACCTAAAGACAATAGTGCACGCGCTGGCAACTTCGAGGCTCGACTTCTGCAATGCGCTGTACATAGGGCTACCTCTGTGCCTAGTCCGGAAACTTCAATTAGTTCAAAATATGGCAGCCAGGTTGGTCCCCAGTTCACCAACTTTAAAATCACACCAGCTTTAAAATCACTTCACTGACTACCAATTACTTTCTGGGCGAATTACAAAGTGTTGGTCATCACCTTTAAAGCCCTACATGGTTTGAGTCCAGGTTTCCTGCAGGATTGCCTTCTCCCATACAATCCACCCCACACACTGTGGTCCTCTGGGAAGAATTTGTTACAGTCGGGCAAAACTAGGGTGATGAGTGTTACCCAGAGGACCTTCTCTTCTGCTGTTCCCAGACTGTGGAATGGCTTGCCGGGAGAGATTTGTCAACTTAATAGTCTCATTGACTTTAAGAAAGCCATAAAGACCGCTCTCTTCCAGTAGGCCTACCCAGTTGAATTTTATTGGTATTTTAATAATATATTAGTTTTATGTGCTTTTAATCAGTTTTATGTATTTTATATTTGATGTTGTTCCCTGCCTCAATCCAGAGAGAGAGGTGGGTAATAAATAAATAAATAAATTATTATTATTATGGATAAGCTGGTGCTTGATGAAGGAAACCTCTCAAAATAAAAGTAAGGCACGCCAAAATTTGAATAGGCAGATATCATCTTTCACTGAGCCCATAGAAAAGATACTATGCCCTCTAATGAAAGAAAGGTGTAGAAAGACTGGTGTTATGCACCAAAGTATTGATAAGATCTATGAAACCCAAAGTAATTTTGACAAAGATTTGTATGTTCAAACCCCTGTTCACGAAACACTTATTCTTGCAATCAAGATTGGTGTCAAGGATAAAGAAAAGATTAAAAAAAACCCTACAGATAAAGAAGTGAGGTAGATAGCTAACAGGGGGGGGCCTGGAGAATATGACCAAAAAATGTGCCCACGCACGCATGCACTCATGCACACCCACACACACATACGCACGCACGCACACACCCACACATACACACACAGAGCTAATGTCAAGGGTAAGTGTGGTTGGGCACCTGCCAAGGACTTACAGCCCAGCAGGGGACTACTGACAAGACACCCTGGAGTTGCTCCTCCACCATTGCAACCTGCTTGTTCACCTGCCTCTTGCACCAGCAGGAAGTGGTGGCGAGAAGGAGGAGCAATAGATGCCACTGCCTACTTGCTCACTGGCTCTCTGCCTGTCAAACAAGCATGTGGTATTAATGATACAAAAGAGAATGAGGAGTAATAGCAGCTAGAGACAATGGTGGCAGGAATGGTAGACTCACTGAGGGAGGGGGCCCACTGAGAATGACTTGCCCAAGGGAGCCAGCACTGCTTGCAAGGCCAAATTCATCTCAAAGGGTGACGTAGACTGTGTTATCACGAGCCATTAAAAGAGCAAACTTTTAAAAGTCAAGTTTTGTTGTTCGTTGCAACTGAAATATGATTCATTCAATTAGTTAGTCCCCTCTCTAACAAAGCATCAAAAAGATACAAATGAAACCCAACCTCCACCCACATGCATAAAATAAAAAGCAACGGGAGGGAATGTAACTACAAGATGAGGATATTAAAATCCCCCCCACCCCCCAGAACTCCTGCAGTTGCACAGGCCTGGACTTAAAAACACCTAAAAACATAACAAAGCAACAAAGATATACAGAGTTTTAAAAGCTTGGAAGAATAAAAAAAGCTTTTGGCTAGCATCAAAAAGATGTTAATTAAAATAGGTGCCAGGTAGACCTCTCTTGGTAGGGTATTACACAACTAGGGATGCTATTGCTGAGAATGTATTTCTGTCTTTAGCCTTTATGAATGTTTCATTTTGTTATGGTTGTTATGTCACAGTTTTTTGTTTTTTTTAAAGACTCCTCTTTCTGAAAAGGAGTGATCAGAAATGTTGCTTGGATGTACTATTGGAATGTTCTTGTGTCATACAAATATCTTGATTGCATGTATCCATCTTCACTGCATGTGACCATCTCTCTGTTTCTATCTGTTTCTATCCATTCTGTTCAACTTTCACTTCCATGTTTCCAAATCTTGTGAAGAACAACACCGCTGGAGTCTTGCATTCCAAAACAAGACAGTTTAAACTTCCTAAGTGCTAACCCAGAAGAAACACCGAGGTATCCTTGCTAAATTGTCTCAAAACGCCTTGTGCAAAAAACAGGGGTGGGTGAACTTCAGGCTTGTGGGGGCTGTTTGTTTGTTTGTTTGTTTATTTGTTTGTTTTACTAGAAACCCCAAGATCCACCAACCAGCACCATTTGAAAAGGAGATACACTTAGAATTAATGAATGTGGTGCCTCTGAACACCTTCTCAGGCTGGGAATTGTTTTTCTTTTCAGTTCCAGAACTGAACTGAGCTTACACAAAAGTCTATTCCTGGTTACTCTGAGCTCCCTTAATTTCGGCAGCTTAATCAATCTATTGCAAAACACCTAGTAGATCCCAATCGACCTTCTGCCCAGCCTGGCATAAAATATCAAGTTGCATTCATAAGCCATTATTTCCTAGCTCTGGGTCACACCTGTCTTATTCAACATTATTGACCACTCCCTTTATTAATTTGCTTGTATTAATAGATGTTCACTCCTCATTAAATGAATCCTGTAAGGTTACATTTTTACTTGGATGCCATGTCTGAGCAGAGCAGCAGGCCATTTAGGATTTGGACATATGAACTTGTATTTAGGGGAGGTAGGGCATGATAATTTGAGTACATGGACCAGCAACAGCTTTTTTTGTAGAATGTATATAATGCATGAAGCTATCATATATGAGTTGCTGGCCCGGATACTCTGTGTAGCACGAGAGGTCATGAAGCACTTGCCCAAAAACTTGTTTCATATTTACCAGGAGACGGGAAAATGTGTGGAGGGTAATGTATCTAACAAACATCACCACACCTTTTAAGGAAGTCCTAATGGATTAAATGTTGTCAAAATATAAGCAAAGGTTCAAGGATCTATTTCAGACTAAAAATTAGAAAAGTAGGTGTGGAGAACTTGAGACTTTGGGTCGGGCCTTTACATTAGGGCAAATCCATCTCTGTCCCCAAATGTGGAGGATGCCCCTCACCACTGGCTAATCTCTCCCTTCACTTCCACTGCCACCATTAAATTACACCCCTTTTATTTAATTTACCCCTTTTCCCCTAAGGTAGTTGGTCATTAGGTGTGAGGCAAAATAGAACAAAGGTGCCAGAAAGATAAACAAAGATATATAGTATTTTATTAAACAACAACAACAACAAAGCGTTTTATTTTAAGAATGTTGTTACTCCTATTAAACTGAGTTTCTACAGTTACCACTAATCAGGTGTTAGAAGCCCCACTTCCTATTCCTAACCAAACTTAAGCCAGTTCCCTTGTCAAGCTCCACCCCACTGAATTCACAGGCCTAACATGAGGATTTGAAAAGCAGTCAGTTCTCTCTGGTCAGGTTTGACTTCAACCTGGAACCTTCAATGCTATTCCCTAAATGTCTCCTGAAGTCTTCAGTCTGGTTCAGCAGCTTTTTCAGACTACTACAAGCAACTGACACTCAGGCTTCAGCTCTTTCCTCCTTCTTCCTTTCCCCTATTGCAGACCTTCTTCAGCCTCTATCTCACATGCTCTCAGCTCAGCCTCCTAGCCTTGTAGCTGCTCTTCCTCCCTACTGATGTCTTCTTCAGGTTTTCCAGCCTCTCACGAAGACATCTCAGGCAACTCCCCAGTCAGTCTTCTCCTTTCAGACTCTTTCACTGTCAGACTCTCCCCATTTCCTTATATTCGTTCTAGTCAGAATCCTCCAGCCAGCCAGCTTTAGCGTGGCCAACATTCCATCACCCCATCTCTGTGTAAACATTCGACCAATAGGCATTTTAGGATGTTCAGTTATTCCCCAATCAGATGGTACCAGTTTCAATCCTACCTTCTCAAGTAAATAGATTTACACCTCTTAGTGGCAACAGTAGCTGCCAATTTGCCAGCATGCCATATTTCCATTGTAACTCCCATATTTCCATTGTAACTTCTTCCTTATAACTCCCTGGTATTAATGAGGTTGTGGGATTTAAAGTATCCAGACTTTGGGCAAATTGTCTGAAAGCTGGTATGCATATTACTCCTAACACACTTGGGCAAGTGGGAATTCAAAGCAGGACACCCCCAAGGTTCAGGGAAGCCCTTGAACCCTCTAGATAACCTTGCTAATTCAAGCTTCTCAATTTTGGACAGCCACAATACAACAGTGCTATAGCACAATAGTGCCTAACCAATAAAAAGGGGGGAAGGGCTGTGACTCTGACTGGGAACAGGGACGGGGGATGTAGGTGGCTAGTGATAGCCCCACCAAAACACCGTTTTGGCACAGTTGGAGGGGCTGTCATCAGCAAGAAGACCGCGGCCGGGATCACGATTGAAGTAAGGACGGGGGATTGGGCAATACCGGTGGAGCCGCAAAGGGGAAGGGGAGGGGAAAACAACAGACACACTGTCGGTGGTGCGCCTGTTCATCTGTTAAGTGCATGAATCATGCACTGTTGGATGTTCACAAAAAACCCCTCAATTCATGCCTAGTCACCCACTGTGCATTAATGTGTTATACAAACATGCCCAGTCTGTAACAAATAGCTTTTCAGTTGATCAGGGTTATTTGACTCTCAAAAAACAAAAGGTATCTCATAAACAAAAGCAACAGAGGATAACTTGTTAGACCTATATAGGTCTGATGTCTACAGTGAGTTTGCATGCATGTGTTCTGTGGTTCAGGGAATTATTAGTATAGTACAGCCTTCCCCAACTGGATGTCTTCCAGATGTGTTGGACTGGTAATGGTCCATGCTAGCTGGCAATGGTGGAAGTTGTAGTCCAGCATATCTGGAGGGCATTAGGTCTAGCACATGATAGTGTTCAAACTGAATATTGAAAAGTCCTCATCAATTTAATTTTGGTTTAGAAATCGTAAAAACCCAATTGAGAAATCCATTGTTACACAAGTTGTATTTGGTTATTTAAAACAAAAGGAAGATAGGTCACGTGTACAGGCTCAAAATTTATTTTATAACCAGGGTTAAATTGAATCGGACTATGTTATTTGTATCTTGCATTACCTGAAAGTGTGATACAAAAGCTGCTCTTCAGATTTTAACTCAGAAGTTACCATTTTGCTAGATTTTAATCAGAAGTAACTCTGTATGGAGTGAATTCTAGAACTTCTTGGCATTTAGGAATGAGTAGAACTGAAAGTGCTGCAAATAGCCATATCAGAGAGATTGAGTCAATTATCTTTTTGTTGCTCTCCTTAGTGAAGCCTTCAATTGCCATGCATTATGGGAGGGGAAATATTTTATTCAAAGCCCATATGTCCACTAGCCATTCATGAAATCTGTTTTTCACACTTCCAACTGCCAGCCACTTTGCTTGAACTTTTGATCAAGTTTTTGATCAAAAACCTCTGAACTTTTGATATGTTTCCTGGATTGCTTGCGTTCCTTCCTTTTTCATTTTTTGGCATCTCATTTCACAGGCATTCCAGAAAGGTGGAAAGATATAGCACCCAAAAACAGACTAGGAAAGGCTCTGCATCTGAAACAGAAAGGTAGGACTGATTCTATAATACGCAACAACCATGCGCCTTGATCAGTTCCAGTGTGTTATTTGAATTGTACACATGCTATGACTTTAAATGCTGTTAGTTCAACAAAGGCAAAGTCTTCTGCTACAAATAATTTCAAAAATGATTACCAATAATATTCTAATATATGGTCAATTTGTAGCAAAGGTTAAATCCTGAATAATGACTGGTACAGATTCTGCTGTTAATATAAATGAGGAAGCCATTCTGACATAAAAGTCATTACATCACAGGTCAGAGCGTTGCTTTCTGAAATGCGAAGCTGATGGAAAAAAGTTTGAAATAAGAAAGTTGAGATTGGATCTCTCTGGATATAGGCTTGTTCAAAAACTGGCTTAAAAGGACGTCTTGCAATTATATGGGTGAATTTTGAAAAACAACATTTTTTCTGCTCAAGTCAATAGTGTTTTTTTTCTAAAATAGCTTAACATTACTCTAAAGGTTTGATTACATCTTTTTCTTTATGAAAGCCATGGTTTCTTATTTTTTGTTCTAAGGGTAATTGTTGCCTTTCCACATATATCCCATGTGCAAATATAAGTGGAAGTTATTCCCTTCCCTGCTATATCCATATTGCTCCATTTTTCTCCACTTATAAGCGGAAACAACCTTAAAATTGCTTTTCCTCAAATAAATATTTTTCCTCCTTATCTCCCATTCCGCTTACTGTAGCTGCAATCCTAAACACACTTACTAAAGAGTAAACTCCACTGAATACATTGGGATTCCTCAGTAAATGTGCATGTTTCTTCATTTTGTATTTGTAATTTCTCTCACCATCCTTCCCTGTGTCATGTTGAGGACTGTAAATGAGGGCAGGGATTGTGTCTAGATGCTTGCTAAATGTTGTTGTTGTTGTTGCTGCTGCTGCTGCTGCTGCTGTTATCTCTAACAGTATATGAGAGCTAAAAGGGGTGAGTGAAGAGTCCACTGGGGCCAGATATGAAACAGCAGTTTATTGGGATCCCAGGGCCAGCTATCACTGAGCAGAATTCAGGAGGTAAGTTAGAGAGCCCGCCTTAAGGAATGATATAGTGAAACCTAGGGTGACCATAAGGGAAGGAGGACAGGGCTCCTGTATCTTTAACAGTTGCATGGAAAAGGGAATTTCAGCAGGTGTTATTTGCATGCATGCACACTTGGTGAAATCCCCTCTTCATCACAACAGTTAAAGCTGCAGGAGCCCTGCCCTCTTTTGTATCTGGTCGTGAGGGCAGGGCTCCTGCAGCTTTAACTGTTGTGATGAAGAAGGGATTTCACCAAGTGTGCATGCATACAAATGACATTCCCTTTTCCATGCAACTGTTAAAGATACAGGAGCCCTGTCCTCCTTGTCATATGGTCAACCTAGTGAAATCACCATGAGCATGTGCTCAGACTACACAGAACTCCATGGGAGTGGAGTTCTGTTTCCTCTCAGGGTGGGGTACCTATGGTCCTTTAGATAATGTTGGACTACAACTTTTGTCATCCCTGACGTGGCTGGAGCTAATGCAAGTAGGAGTCCAACAACATCTGGAAACCTACAGGTTCCTCCCCACCCCACCCCACCCCTGCCTTGGGAAGCCAAAAGGCTTGAACACTGTAATAGGGCCTGCTGCTGGCTTTCACTAAAGCAAATGTCTGTGGTCCTTTCTACACCATAGGGGTGTAGAAGGAGGGAGGGAGGGCGGAAGTACCTAATACACACCATCAGCGCATAGGGAGGGAGGGCAATCCCGGAAATACCTAATACACACCATTGGCGCCCAGGGACCAGCTGGAGGCCATCCTAGGCAAACAGCCTGCTGTAGAAACGGCATAAGTCACACACAGTGGCTGATTCACTCATCACACTAAATTATAGTTTAGTATGATGACAATTAGCTCCAGTGAGCCTCAGGTTAGCATGCTCCTTATTTCCCTCTCCTCTTCTGGCACAGGCTCCCTCTACAAGAATTCGCTTTGATGCCTGGTTCCCCGATTATGTGCATTTTCTGATAAGCGCGTTTACGCCTAATACCTATACACGAGAGCTGTCGAAGCGCATGACAGGCTCTCTGGAAGGCGATTTAAAGTTGTTTATATGCAAAGAATCGCTTTATAAATTGGGGCTCGAACAAGGAAATGTTTCTGGAAGTAATGCACTTTTTCCTGGAGGAACTGCTCACTCAGGTTCCTGCCGTTTCTTCTCCCCGCCCACCAGAATCTCCTGCCTTTGGTTACCTGGGTTACCTGCCAGTAATCACCTGGTTAACCTGTTCAGCTGTCTCTCTCCCCCTCGCTTTCGCCCGATTGCCATCTGAAGTTGTCCCCCCTCCCAGAACTGCTCAGGAGTAAAGAAATACTTTCCAACCTCCTCCTGCTAGGCAGATCTGCTGCCTCTCTGGCTCGCTCTCACGGGCTCCCAGGCACAAATCCTCTGGGGGCTGGAGAGAGCAAGAGATGAGAGAAGCGATGAGTGAGAGTGTGTGTGTGTGTGTGTGTGAATGGACGCAGGCAGGCAGGCAGGCATGAAGAGGGTGTGCAGTGACTCAGGCGAAGTTAAAACCATGAAAAACCCCTCCCCCAGTCGGCCTCCCCCTTTCCTTGCTTCCCTGCTCAGTAATAACTTCTCTTTTTACACACACACACACACATGCATCTCAATGTCAGGAACCCAGCAAGGGAGGGGACAATTTGTCTAAGCGGATAGCTAATTATCCGCACATATGCACATCTTACAACCCGCTTGCTTTCTGTGGAACCACCTCCATCTGGCCCCGTGTCTCCATGAACGAAATATTCCAGCAGGGGAGTTAAAAGCAACTTTATTTTCAGTAGACGTAGGTCATCTATTAGTGGATCTTCCATCCTGAGAGACGGAGAACAAGGAGGAAGTGGCCAGGAGGAGACAGGAAATAAAACTAAAAGAAAGACTGGGAGGTGTTCCCAGCGAAGGGGCAGTTCTATTCATGCATGACATCACAACCACAGTCCGCCCACTCTGATTGTTAATGTGACTGCACATAAATTGTTTACACGGACATAAGGCACTCTTACTCGCACGGTAAATTAAAAGTCGCTATTTAACGCGAATTCGAAAATGTGCATAATAGGAGATAAAAAGCGCCTGAACCTCTGATTTGCGCTCCGCTCTTGTAGAGGTAAAATCGGTAATGCGCCTTGAAAGAGCCTTAAATCACTCATGTTGTGAGAGAAGGCATATGGATACCTTTGCTTCTGGCCTTGCTTAACAAGAGCAAACTGTGGTTTTGTTGATGCAAGCCAACTTGTGGCATGTTCTTGTCACACTAAATTATAGCTAATGTGATATTCAAGCCAGGCCTGTATCTAGTCTAGGGGCGGGCATCTTGTAGTTCTCCAGATATTTTGGTCCACAGTTACCCTCAGCTTTAGCCAGCATAGCCAATAGTGAGGCCATAAGTTGCCCACCTTTGATCTAGTCTGACTTCAAAAATAGTGTAGACAAATTAAGATGATGAAAGACTCACTACCATCATAGCTATCAATAAATATAATATCTTGGCAAATATGGGCTGCAGTTCTTTTAGTGACTAAACAAATGATTATTTGCCTACTGCTAGGTATGTAATCTCAATTGCACATACTTGCATTTGTAACACACTGCTTAATAGGAATGGCCTCCCTGCTTTCCCAACGCAGGCTTGTATCCTCTATGAGGAGCACTCCCTGAGCAGGATGCTCTGGAGCCAGTGGGAGAGGTGTGTGGAGAAGCAAATTACTCCCCTCCACTTGCAGCCCTTGGTGCCACTTCCAGAGGGTTCTTCAGAGATAGGGGACTCCAGAGAGAGGGGGAGGGATCAGCTCCTCCCCCTTCCCCAGGAGCCATTCATTCACACAAGGTGGATCCTGGATCCAACCCAGGCTTATTCCCTCAATATTTCTTGAGATAAGAATATACATGAAATACATGAGTTAAGATTCTATGGTTATAAGCAAGTCACTTTTCTATGGATACATATTTTGGGGTCTCATTGAACCCAATGGGACTTACCTATGTTTAAACATGCATTGGAGTGTCCTGTTAAAGTGAAATCTTATATATGTCAGTAGTAAGTCCTATTGAGTTCAATGGAGATTACTCCCAAATAAGTGGGCATAAGATTGAAGCCTTGAATGTATACCCTTTATGGGAGTCAGAGCACAAATGCTAAGCTTTCTTTTCCCGTTCAGTTTTGTAAAGACAACCTGATGTTGACAAGTTGGTGTTATTGTTGTTGCTTTTGTTTGTGTGTCATACTTTAAATATAAAAGAAAAAAGAGCGTAAATGTTAAAATATCATTAGAAAAATGTATGATTCAGTTCCCAAGATGGCATTTAACCTTCTGAATAAAATGTTTTACAGACTGAATAAAGTATAATTGGTGGATATATTCTAGTATCATATTCATTTCTGGGCCTGCCATTCTCTCTCCTTACTTCCTGTTCTCATATACTACTTTTGAGAAGGAATTCAGAATGACACATTTCTACTTGTGCATTATTGCAGTTCCTCAGTTGTTTAGAGTCTTCTTCAATAACATACCATGTATTTTGGTGAAACATGAGGATTGCCATTAATGAAGTTGTTGATATGACGTGCAAAATATATTTAGTCAGATTATTCTTCATTGGATAAATATAACCTCTCTGGGATCAGTTAGTGGTCATCACCCTTGAATTCAGGGCCTGGATAAGCAATTGGGCACCTGGCACTTAAAATCTAATTAAATTTAAATTTAAATTCTTAAATTGAGTAATTTTAAGCACATCAGATTTATATAAATTGTTGTTTTGCATTGACCAGGTTCGTACGTAGTGGGGTAGGTGGTCCACTCCATCCCACCTACACCAAAGTCCACCAGTCACAGCTGGATGATCAGTGTCATTTTATTTCCTTGGTCACCTCTAAGAGACCTGTATGACACACAAATTATATATTTTGTTACTTACACATTTAGGATGCAATGCAACACAAAATTATGCACACATATGCCCACTTCTTTCCAAGAGTTTAAGGGCATTCAACTTTGTTCAGTGTATTTTCAATATGGTGCTATATGAACTTTTTCCTTGCCTTATTAAATCCTTTTGAGCATTCCAGGAGTTGCTATACACTGGATCCTGTTCATGTACATATTTTGTTTCATTTACATAAATGGCAATGCACAAATTCCCATAGATTAAGTCTGAACCTACAAGTAAAGTAGGATTGCCAACAACTTATCTTTAAAGGCTCTAATAATTGCTTCCTATCAGGGAACATTTAGCACATCAGGCTTTTCAAATTACTATAGGTCATTACTTCTCATTTTGGATCAGGAGTTGCAAGGTTTACAAACCACTATTGTATAAACTGCTCAGAGAGCTTCAGCTATTGGGCGGTATAGAAATGTAATAAATAAATAATGAATAAACTGACCAGAACGGAGTAGCTAATTGAAAACCACTTCCATATCTGTAACTGTACTGCACTTTGTTAAAGTAGCTACCATGGCAGGTAGGAATACAATAAACCCAAACTTTCACAATGTTTTAAAAATATTACCCACATAAACAGCAACTATGGGGCCTGCTTCTTCTCATCAATAAATGGCCTATAATTTTGCAAACAATTAGCTAGGTTTTACAATTGGCTATAGGTTTGTGTAGAATAGGGAGTCACCTCTTGGAGGCAGAACATTAGTATAGGACAATGTTTCTCAACCTGTGGGTCGGGACCCACTAGGGAATCACAGCCAACCTTCCGGTAGCTCTCATCCTGCAGGCTGCCTAGTGCCCCTTTGTTTGACTGCCCTGTGCCATGTCCACACCAAGCACATTGCATAGGCAGGTGTTGCTGCAGGAGTTGGTTATAGAAAATTATTTTATTATTATTATTATTATTATTATTATTAAACTGGGAATAAAGAGGAAGGGGATAATTGAGCGAAGGAGGTGAATGTAGCAGAAGGGAGGAATGAAAGAACCTGGGCAACTGAGGATAGGATATAAGGTACATGATAGTAGAAGGGGAGAAGAAATGACAGGAAATGTGTAAGAAGACTTTGAGAGGCTTGTAGAGGGAAGAGAAAAACAAAATAAAATAAATAGTTTTCTCTACTTAGAACAGGGATCTATTAATGCTTTGGGTCAGTGGACAGATTTGGAATTTTGAGAGACTATCATACGCACTCTTACAAAATGGCTGCCATGGAGAGGCTTGCTCATTCATAAAATGGCTATCATGGTGGGCATGGTCAGTCACAAACCATTCATTCCCAGAAGCAAACTAGTGAGACTAATAGAAAATTGAAAAGCCCAAGAACGTAAGTTCAAGGCAGAGGTGGGGGAGTTGACCTCCAAAATACTCTTTTGAACTTAAAGTCACTCTTCTGAAGCTAAATGAAGTATAGCACTTTGCTTGCATCATGGCAACCTCCTATGTAAAAATAATTTAAATTGATCTTAAATAAAATTAAAATCATGTGAAGCAGGGAACCCATGGGCACCATGTTGGAAATCCCAGATTTAGAGGCTCTGGATTAGCAAATGCTTCCCAAAGTGGGGAGGCTGAGGCCTTTATCACAACTACCACTCCCACCCCCTGCCCCCGGGATTGCTTCTGCGAGTTCCCCCTCCTTTTCCTATGCGAATCTAGCATTTTGAATTACACGTAGTTGGGATTACTGCGATACCTCAGCTGGCCTGTTGGAACTTGCCTGAAACGGACTTTGCCTGTTCAGGGTTAAATCGAAAAACAGAGCACTCACGGCGTGAGAACAGCGCGAGGGGGATGACATCATGTTAATCCCATGCTGAAGAACTGGATCAAAGTTGTGGCAGGTGTGCTTAAAACCGCCCATGTGATAAAGGCCTGAATAATGATACTTCTAGAGTCAATGTCTGTACTTAACTTGAAGAAATGTGAATTTCCTGCTACAAGGAAATAGCTATGGCAAAGAATTTAGCAATTTTCAAAGAGAGATTAGGTATCAATATAAAATGATAGCAGCAGTTGTCAGTGATTATGCCAATAATCTGTCACCACTTTATGGCTGGTTGGCCACAGTCATTTTCAGCTCTCTCAAGCAGACCCTAGGGATAGATAGTTTGAGGTTTGAGAACCCCTGGCATGTAAAATGAAATAGAATGCTTATTTGTACTACAAATGCTATCACGTGTCTTATGAAATATCCCATTTGGGTTAGACAATGAAAATAGTGATATCTCTGTAGCCTCAGTATTTTCACTTACTACTCTTTCACAGACATATTGCCACAATTGTGCACCTGAATCTCTTTGCTATAATACAGCTATTTCACTAAGCTGGCTAACAAAGAGTCTAGTAAATCAAAAAATCAATTAGGCATAGTGAGAGAACTTCTTGCACCAGAATTATTTTGTCATTGGAAAATTTTCACCACCCAAATGTTGCTCCGCATTGGGGCCAAACAAAATATTCCTTTAATCACGCATAGCTGAACTGTGTGTGATTGGATTGGGACCATGGTGCTTGGAGAGAAGAGGATTTACTTTCTCCCCCCCCCCCCCCCATCAGCATATTTGTCCTGAAATTCCACCCCTCACTGGCTTAAAAGAGGGAGGGAAGTACCCATTGATTCCAATGGAATAATCTGACCTCGGGAGCAGATTTACAAGGAGCACGGAGGGCTGCAGTAGGAGGAGAGAGGGAGAACATCCCATTGGGCTAGCAGGCTTCTACTAAAGGATGTTTGATTTAAGCCTATGTCCGTAGCCAATGACAACCACAATATGGACAGGTAGAAAAGCAGGATGAGATTTTACAGGAGCACTTTTCTCTATCACTGCACCACTGTGATGGGAGGAGCTGCACTCCTGGGGACATTTGCATTCTTCAGCGCTTGAAGGAACATGACAGGATCTGCCATGGCAACCCCCCAACAGACCAGCATTCAACAGAGGACAATGTTCTAAAACTTACTTTGAGTATGATAGGTCTGTGTGTATTGCAAATGCATACCTACTGATACTAAAGAGGGTCTTTGGCATCTTTTCTATTTTTGAATGGGCTATTTTAATAATATGCTTTCCGAGATGCACAAAGGGGTTTTGTTTAAATTTCAGGAAGTTGGATCTTAATTAACTACACTTCATAAGCTCTATAATTCCAAGCATATTTTTGAATAGCAGGAGTGGGCAACTTGTAGCCCTCCAGATGTTTTAGCCTGCAATTTGCATCATCCAGAGAACTTGCCTACCCCTGCTATATAGTGAGTGATAAAATTGTTGTGTGATCATTTACTAAGCAGATTTATGAAGATAATGAGTGCTATTGAGTCTAAAAATCATGGATACAACTATGGAAGTTGTGTGTATGAGAGAAAGAGAGACATAGTGAGTGTAGCTTATGTGCAGCTAATGACTGAACCATTTTTTTTTTGGCCCTAATGTTTTAGGGTTCTACTGCCATGTGTTTCTAGACGGGGACTTCCAACCCCAAGAATCAGTGATCAGCCAGTCATTACTAGGGGGAAACATCACGCTCGCTCAAGGTCAAGTGAGCATTCTAGTATCAGACCATTATGTTCTATACATCATCTAGCTGCTGGAGGGTCGGCGCCACCTTCTCCACTTCTGACAAGGTTGCTATTAAATGTACAGCACAACATTTGTTTTCTGCCTCCCAGATGTTGATGTGGTGGTGTACTTTCTGGAGTACATGCAGTGCATTCACTCATTCTGGCACGCCAATACAATCTGTTCTCCCCCCATGATATCTACACTTTTCTCATATCCTCTGCTCAGCCTATCTTCTTCACTCTCTGGATTGTTTAAGTCATACGAAGGAACTTATCACAACAGTTACAATTTGTCTGTGTTTTGTCTTCCCATTGTTTTGTTGTGTTATGCATTCATATGAAAGCTTTCAAAATATTTTATTTAAAACAATGCTCTAAGTAATGCAAAAGCCTGTTCTCCTAACAAGGGTGTGTTCACACATCATGCATTTGCTTCATACTCTGTATGGAGAGGAAATCCCCTCAAATATGCTGGTGTTCCTAGCATTATGTAGGGATCCTATATGGAGAGAGCAGTGAATGGAAGGACAGGAGTAATTCCTGGGGAAACATTCCCCACCACATTGTCTGGAACGCAAATGGTAGCTTTTGTTGACTGACCTCTGCTTCAGTGATGCTTGACCAGTTTACTTTAGTCATTTCTCTCCCATGATATAATCTGTTATACTTCAAATACATTTCATGGTATTTGTGTGCAGTTCCTGGGAAGAGCAATACGATTTAGTTCTCTAGAGCTATGATGTCAAAAGAGTAAACAAGGAAATGAGAGACGATACATACAAAGCAAAAAGAATATCCTAGGATCTTATTCACAGGGATTCCAGTTGGTGATGTGTGAACATACTCTAGCATTTACAAGTCAGTGTTTACATATCCTCTAGTTCTTTAAAATTGTCTTTATAGTTAGCTTTATACTGTTAATAATATGTCTGAAAGTGTATGCAAGCTTTCAATTGGATGGGAGACTTTAAATTCTATTGAAAATACTTGGGACTTTGTAACTCCTACCTGACATGCGCTGTCAATTTTGCAGTCCATGTGTTGATCAATACTTTTGTTTTAAAGAAGGAATGCTGAGAATAGCCACCTGGAGATACACACATACACACACACACACACACACACACACACATCTACGCATAGATAAATAGACCTCTCTCACACATGCATGTGCGCACACACACAGTGGTTTCTTTGCAACCATTGTTATTGATAGCTTTTTGAACAGAACAGGCTAGACATTTGAAAATAAAAACATGTTTTAATTCCAAATTACACTAGGGGCGATGATTTCACTGATTTCAGGTCAGTGATGATTTTGCTTCTTGGAGAGACCTTTCTCTAGTCTAGTAACTATTATTTTTTTTCGTAGTCTAGAAAATGTCTTTTAAGTTTGACACGCTTAAACAGACTAAAGAGAATGGAATGGTTATTAATAGCTGATAGCATATGTGCAAAGTAAGGTATTTGTCTCTGCTATATATACATTTTAACAAAGGTATTTTGCTTGGTGCTTGCATTGTCTCATTGGTTCAGATGTCTGTTACGTCATCCCATTTAATCTTAATTCTGCCTGCAGAATGCACCAACCAGGAAGTCCTATGCAGCCGTCTCCAGCAGACACACCCTTCAGCAGCCGTAGGGGGAGACAGCTTCCACAAGTTCCTATCAGGAGTGGCAGTATAGAGCAAGGTATCAAATCACAAAGCTCATAGTTCAAAACCTAGGTTTGTTTTCCTCCCTCCTCCTGCTTTACAGAGACATTGTTTGATCTTGTTCAACTGAATCTTCAGTGCTTTATTGGTTTCTACTGATAAAGCAGAATGATTGTATAAAAGTGGATTTCAAACTAGTGGTGTGTGGTTGATTATTGCATAGTTTTAAAAAACTTATGTTTTTTGACATTGTATGCACCTGAAGAGTTTAGATACTTATAGTTAGTTGTGATCTCATTCATTCTAGACAGAAGACTGATTAAGATGCTTGAAAATAACCCGTTCTGTTTATTCACAATTCATTCATTTTGTCTTCTTAGCTGGAACTGACTAATTGTAATTTGCTGACAGGAATGTGAACAATGCTAATTATATCCCTTTCTGAGCATGTCAACGGTCAAGTGCAAAAGCAGGGGGAAATTCATGTACTATCTAGGAAACACAAAAGAATCAATGAGCAGCACATTTGAGTGAAAACATAAAAGAGGTGGTTAAGAAAGATATTGTATTGAAGCTATTATCCAACAAGTACAAATATTGAGGTTGTTTCATCATAATTACAACAGCTTAATTACTGGATTACAGAAAAAAAATACCTTCTTATTTTTTTAACGTGAAACAGATCCTATCTAAGCTCACGCTACAAAGTATACACAACTTGCGTACAGCACAATCCAATCCCTGCCTACTCAGAAAAAAGTCCCATTGAGTTCAATGGAACTTACTTTCAGTTAAATTTATATAGGATCACAACTTTAGACTTTTTATATTTTAATTACATGATGTAATTCAGAACTCAGAGTGGAATATTTAGATTATCGTTTTGCACAGTAAGTTAATGTCTTACATCCCGCTGATATGAATATGTAATGAGAATGAGATGACTCAATTGTTTATTCTTTGCCAATACATGCATCATATAGGTGTGAGTTTCCTAATGAAAAAGGAATGAGACCCATCATTGAAGAATTACTAAATGTCCACAGAATGTCAGAAAGTGGTTTTCTGTTCCATATTTCCATTTTTACCTGAATATTTTCTACTTCATGTTTGTGATTTTGATGTGTAATATATTTGCTCCTGCTATTGTCATGAATTAAGGTCTTATTGGTTTAAGAACTTGTTTAAAAACTACATTGCAGGTCAATGATTGTGTTTTCTCAGAATGTCAATAATATGGAAGTGATCAAGAGAGAGAGAGAGAGAGAGAGAGAGAGAGAATTTTGTGGATATTCATATCTAATGTTCCTGTTGACATAATATATCATAAAAATACATTGAGTATAGTTTGTATTTTGAAATAAATTTTTCAGGGGTTTGAAGAGTCTTTCATGCAATGCGTTATTACATTTCATTTCAACTGATGTTAACAAGATTTTGTAATCTGTGATCAACCTGTTTCAAATCATAAGACTGGAAAATTAGAGTAGTTGCTGTAATGTAGAAAACAAACAAGGAAAAAATAGAGCTGTGAGGATTTCATTACATGGTTGCTCTTTCACTTAAATGCACTTAATTTCACTTCTTATCGCAGCTGAGTTGTTACCCTTCACGTTGGTAAAAAATTCATGTAGTGAGTCTGGGTGTTTTTTTTAATTGGTTTCTGCTGTTGTTGAAGTGACAGACATGTTCTATTAAAAAGTGCCATTACTTTTGAGTATCTTTACAACTGGTATAATTTAGGGTGGGTCCCCACATCCATTTTGTGCATTTCCTATTTGCCCGGCATACCCACTAGACATACAGTATTTCCACTAGGAAAACATGTGAGCCCATGTTTATGTAGAGATAGAACTTATGTATATATAGAATTAGTTGTTAAAGTATGGAAGTGTTATTATTTTGATCATTACCTTAAATGACTTGAAAAATGTTTTTGATATATTTAGCCAAATTCTGCCATTTGCTGTAGTTACCAATCCACCATTAACCCAATGAGAAATAGAAAACTGGTATAAGTGTGACTTTGGTCAGCCATTACATTGTTGTGCAGTTCTCCAACTTGACAACAATTATAAGACCCCCCCCCAAGCAGAACCATTGAGTCCAATCGCTCAAGCATCTACATTGATCAAAATAGAAAAACACAGACCTGTCCAGATTTGTCCATGGTGTATCTCTGTGGAGAATGGATGGCTTCCTTCCATTCATCCTAGGAGGAAAAGGACATTGAAGATCTGGTCAACTTAAGTGTTGGTCTATTTGAAAAAAGAGAAATATATGTGTAGCAGAAGTATAGAAATTCAGAAATATATGCTTGGTGATTAGGGTGGTTAGGAAAGCCTAAGATTTTGCATGATACAGGGTTTGATGCATGTTGAAATCAAGGAGAGGTTTAATTGAATTTATTATGCTTTAAGTCAATGACAACTTTCATTCCTAGTAATATTAATCTAATATGTAGGGGTTATAGGTGATGAGAGAATTATATGTCAGTCTTCTAATGTTATAAGAATGCATATTTTAGTCTCCCCCTCCCATTATTTACATTCCATTGGATATCTAACAAGGAACAGTATGATTTGTAATTAAAAATTAGCACACTTTGGTGTAATGCTCTATTCACTGTGTAAAATTGAAGGAATTGATTCAACCATACAGGGGGCCTGATTTGTCATTTTTCTTCTACTAATGGAATGGATACAAAAATAGGCAAGAACGTTTGCGGTAAGAATTAAATAGTGAATTAGAAACAGTCACAAGTGTCAATGAACTAGAATTAGCTGTATTGATTGCTATTATAGAAGAGGGATGTTGACAGTGAAACAAGGAATATATGTTGATTTTATTGGAGGTTAGAAATCATTTTCTTGTATATCCTTTGAGAAATGATTGCCCTAGTGCGAGCAATCAATAAAAAGAGAGCATGCAAGAGTATAAATGTGAAAGAGGGAAGTGGAAAAAGATATGGTTGACAGGGTGCAGAGATAAATGCAGAACAGGTACAGAGAAAGTATACTGTTTTTTAGACAGTAACAACCAGATTCTGTTATTCTTTTTCGTGAATTTCCCATTTCTCCTGAACCTGCTGACAAACTGGGACTTCATTACTGTCATCTATATTGTCAGGACTGCATCCTTCTACCTTATACATTTACTTGAATTTAAATCTCATTGTAGTGGAATTAGGTTGTCAGTATCATTTTAGGACTGCAGCCAGTGTATAATTAGGTTGATAGAAAAACCATCAGGTTTCTTGCCACTACTTTTCAAACACCTTACTCTCCCCTGCAACAGTATTTTAGGATAATAGCAAAGAGGTCTTCGCGTGTATTCCTACGACAGTATGTAATTTAAAATGTATAAACCTCTTGAGTTTTCAGCACAGTGATGTGGTCATTTATAGTAACAAACTATTGGCATAGTTTAACTTTTTAAACACACAGTAAAAATCTGTGGTTTTCTTTTAATCAAAGCATCATAACTCATGGTGAGACTGATTCCATGTTATCAGTGTGTGAGTATACATATAGCTTTTGTTGAAGGCATGTAATTTTGTTTGAGGTGATAATTACAGAAGACAATATTAGAGTATTACAATTACAGAAATGAAGGGGAAAGTTTGAACTAGCATTGTATTTCTTTGAGGCAGTATTGTGACTTCCAGTGTGGTTGAATAATTCTTTAAAAATGAGTATAAGGTTATCATGGTGTTTATACTAATGAGAATGCAGGTTTTCCTGGAATGAATGCCTCAGGCTGAGTTTATTACACTTTAAAACATGAGCCTCTCTTCTTTATTGCTCAAGTATAAGTGAAAATGTGCAGAAGAGGCATTGCATTCTTTCTCCTATGGTATGTTTAAGTATGTTTAACTTAAAATGCACTGATTAATTACAGTGAATGTAGCTGAAATGTATGCCAGTCTGGGGGGTGGGGAACAGTGTTCAGCTGCAATGTGAAAGTACAGCACAACTTGAAATCAATACGACTTAAGCATGTGACTTTGCACTGGTTTGGAAGCACTGGGGTTCTTGGAATTTGGAGTATATTATATATGAAGCTAACATAGGAAAATATTTCAATTTTCAGAAAATCCTTCCATTTGGCTTAAGAAACAGTGCTATCCACCAAACTTTGCCCAGGAGTCATTTTCAGAAAACTTATCTATGATGTTATGCTCATTTACACTTTAAAAAGTGTTGAATCTGGTTCATTAAAAAGAAAATACAACTCCATATAGAACTAAGATGCAATTAAGGCAATTTTTGGAACTGTATTATGAGCAATCTAATCTGAATATTCTGCAATTTAGGTTTCAGACAGAACAACTATTGACTGAAATGGCTTATTTCCTGTTCACATTGTGTTATAAGTTGTTTTAAAGAGCTCTTGAAATCTTGTCTTAAAAGCGTGAAATTTGTTGGAGTGCACAAACACATACACACAGCTATTGAATTTTTAAAAAGTGGATGTGGGTTTTCAAAGGACCAAAAAGATGTTTAGTAAGATGTGTAATAAAGCAAGCTATTTTTAATTGTCATTGTTGGGGTAGAGTTGTAAATATTAGATGACAATTGTTCATTGAAAAGTCACGGAATAGCATATTCATTCATTCAATCTTTTGTTAACATGCTCCCATAGGTGCCTCACCCTTTGTGTGTGTGACCCTGCTCTTCCATTGTTTGCAATGCAAGCTTTGCTTTAGTTGTGTTGGACTGAACTGGAGAGTGCTTTCTGATACAATCGCATATTTTTTAATACTGGTCTAATTAAGTGCAATATGTAAGTACTCTAATCTGGAATGGATAAAAAGAAAATACTTGCTCCCATGCCCATTTTAGGCTTGTAGTACACTTTACTTTGGATTTAATGTGAAATTCTTAAGTGGTAGATGATGTGGAGAGCTGACAGGTGAAGCTCCTCACATCAGTAACCCCTTTCACTGCTTCTTGTTTTCTTAAATGCTTTTCATGTCAAATAGGGATGTATGTTTAGAATAACTTCTTTTATTTTCAAAATTAAACTTTGTTAAAAAAAATAATCCAGGCCACAATCCAACATGGGGTTAAGTGTGCAATGGATTTCAGTGGGTTTGAGCATGCTTAACTTTATATTGATCTCAGGCTTTATAACTTGTCATGGTTTTGTCGTTCAAGTTTTCCCACATTAATTTTATGCATGCTGCAACAGAACCTATAGTGTTTGTCATTCTCATGTATAACACCGTTTTTGTCTAACTTTAAATTTGCTGATTTCTTTCTTTTGTTCCCATCATTCCGTGCATTTTATTCATTGAAGAACAAGAGAGTTATAGCTCATCATCGAAAGGTAAATATTCATGTCAATTTTACTAACACTCGTCATGTTATTTTACCTTTATTTTGAACTAATTTCATATCAATCCATTTATGTAGGTTACATTCAGTAGATAATGTAAATCTGTGGAACAGCTTATTTCTTTGGGGCAGTATCCAATGCTGCAGCTCCACTTACACCATTGACACAGTGTTAGCGTAAGCAACCTTTAGCATAATGGCAACAGGTACACTGGTGCAACGGGTTTCCCTGGAAAATCCATAATTCTAGCATATGTTTTTGGCATTGCAGTAGAGGTCACTTATGCTAATGGTACATCAATGGCACAAGAGGAACAAGAGAAATGGATATTGCCCCAAGTATCTAAACACCATCCAGTCCAAATGACTTTACAGTTGTAAAATTGTTGGTTTTTCTAATCTCAGAATTATTTAATGAAATATAATATTATCATATCAACAGGTGCAACCTCGGTTGTCATCTTCCTTCATAAATATCATGTTGAAGCTAATGAGAATATTCCCAGAGTAGTTCTAGGTTCAAAATTAAGAAGATGACTAAAGAAGCCATGTGACAAGATTCTCACCTATTCTAGATCCTCTAAAGCTATGCTTAATCATAGACTCAACATGGACCACTTTTCCATTTCAAAAAGAAATTCCAGCTCAGTTTGAACAATAGTTTGCATTGTGGCTGAGCTTTCTTCCCTTTGCCACTTCCCTTGCACACCTTGTTTCTGGCTTGCATTAAGCCAGAGTTACCTGTTATATTCAAATGGAGGAACCATTGCTTGCCTTACTGTCAGTTAACAATCTAGAAGAATAAACCCAGATATGATCCTTGCTTAATTTTGATTTCTTAACCAACATTAATCCAGAGCTCTCTGGTTTAATGGGGAACTCTGGCTTTATGTGAGCCAGAAATGACTTGGCTAAGTGTCATGTTAGGGCAGGAGTATCTAGTCCCGCTTTTCAGTTTTGGCTTCATAAGCCATGGTTTATGAAGCCTAGAATTATTGCCTAAACTGGGTCTCAGAATGGATTACCGTAGATAATTATTTTCACTTAATTACACTATCCATTTATAATAAATGTGAAAAGTACCCCACAGGTGTGTTCCCTGATTTCCCTGTCATTCCCTCAATATTAGATCTGTCCCGATATGGCATAGCTACAATACACAGGTAAAAGCATGATGTCCATCTTCAATTTAAAGGATACATGGCCTCTTTTCATGCATGGATGACCATGTGATTCTTTTCCGTTAGGGAAGAGCAACCTATAGGGAAATTCCCCAGTTCTACAGTTCCTGATGTTTAATTCCCCCAAATTATCATTCCTAGCTTTTGCAGGGATGGCAACTACATTTTTTAAAAAGTTTGAATGGATAGCTTTTGAAACACAAAGAGAAATTATCTGAATAAGCCTTGTTTTAGATCCAGTCCTCAATAGACATCCATTCTAATGTTTTAAGTATATTGCAGGGTTCACCATCTGTAAACAGTGTGCTGTAGATGCAATTGTAAGTAGATATGGGAATAACTCCAATTCAAGTTTTGTATAATCTCTGAAGGTAACTCCTCAAATAGACCAATTCCTTCTATGACTTAGAACCTATATAAGAATAATAACCCAACAAGTTCTGTTTTGGGCACTATGTTAAGGCACTTACTTGCACCACACCAATTTGGTTCAGGGCTTCAGCAAATCTGAACATGGAAAAAAATTGTTGAGGTAAAAAAATGCCTCCACAATTCATAAAAGGCCTCTCAAAAATGTTCAGTCTTAAGGTTGACAACACCTGTGCCTTTTGCTTCACTTTATGGACTTGAACATGGGCAAGTGAAACAAATGTTAAGGATTTTAAGGTGAGGAGATGGTATGTTGGCAGAATTTCGATGGTTGGAAGAGTGAGAGATGGCTTCAGAGCTTGCAGCTGCCTCTCCGTCAGTATCTGAGTAAGAAACCTTAACATTCCTTACATTACCTGATTCTAAACCTTTTATCAACTTCATTGTTTTTTTAAAATCTTCTGATAATCTATATCTGCATCTCCATTTCAAATGCTTTGTTGTGTGTTTTGACACAATAGGGCCTAAAGACATCTGTGTGTGCTAAAATACCAACTAGGCATCTACCATTTCAAATTTATTTATTTATTTATTTATTTATTTATTTATTTATTTGTGTACCGCCCCATAGCCGAAGCACTCTGGGCAGTTTACGTAAGATATCCATGATGAGACAAATCCATTATTTTCTTGTTGGATTTGATCTCAGTAAAGCCCCCAAAGCAGCAATTTTGTCTGTAGACCAATTTATAAAGCAACAAAACTTTTCCTGAATTGTACAACTTCAGGCGGCAGGTGGGGGATGGGCTTTATTAACTATTGCTTGGGGGAAAGGGGAGAGGGAGGGGATCTGTCTGTAGGAAAACAGCATACTAGAGAGAAGTATACCTCTTCCGGGTATGCTAGTTTTCTAGGTGCAGGGAACGTCTTTTTCTCCAGAGGAAGCATTCAAGCATGCTGTCTGGGCTGGGCATTGGGCAGTTGTCTGGCCATGAGATCCAGAAGACATTAGACTAGCTAATAGTCAGGGCCAGAGAGTAAGAACTAAAAGACAAACCAAGAGGCAGGATCAAAGAATAACAATCAGTACAGGAACACACCAGAGGTCAGGAAGACCATGTTGCTCAAACAAGGCTCAAGTGGAACAGGAAGCCTTCTTAGATGCTGTCCCGTCCAGGAGCATCAATGGCCAGCCTGAGTGGGCAGAGTCAACTTAGGGTTCAAAGTAGGGGTGTACAAGAATTTCATTTCTGTTTGCAAATCATGTGAACATGTTGCGTTCCCACTCTCGAATGTGAATGTGAGCAGGAACACAATTTTCAATTTCCCAAACTTTGTGTTCAAAAGTGCAGTTATGCACAAGAGTGGACTTCCAAAAAATATGCATTTGTTCATGTGCACACATGTGCAAATCTCCCCATTAGCATTTTCACACATTAACCTATTGGGGGGAAATGCACATGTTCAATTGAGAAAATGTGCATTTTTTAAAAAATGCTGATTTTCCCAATGGGGTGGGGGAGCTGCTTGGGAACAGAAATGAGGCAAAATGAGCTTAAAGGAACAATTTGGAGAACCTCCGTGAGCTCAAACGTTGCATGTTTGCCCATCTGTAGCCTTATGGGTACTTTACTTAGAAGCTGCCACCTGTGCAGTTCAATGCCTCATTACACAGGGCTGCTGTCCACAGATCACAGCAGCTCCTGACACGTGTTCTCAGCAGCACAAACCAGGACTCTGAAGTTGTGCAGCTTAGGAAAAGCTTTACTTGATTTAGCTGATTGTATAACGGAGCCCTAAGGGTCTTGAAAAAGAACTCTACATTTCCCCAATTTTGACTGAAAAACTGGCATTACTGTTCTCAGTTTAAAAGCCCATATCATGCCATAAGTCACTCATGTGGTTCTCCATGCATACAATAAACACATGAAAGACCCCACCCCACTAGCCCTACCCTAACATTGCTGCATCACCCCCACCTCCAACATCTGTGCATTGAGCAGGACATGTGAAAAGGATCTGTGGAAATTGTGCGGAACTGATGCATGTACAACTCTGCACGCAGGTGCCCATTTTCACATGTCCTGCTCAACACACATATATTAAGAGTTGGGACCGGTGCAGTGACATTAGGGGTAAGGCCAGTGGGATCCAATCGTGCCCTCTTCACATTTATTGCAGACGTTGGGCATGCATGAAAAGGGCTATAGTTATCCAGTAAGAAGTATAACTAACTCAGTCTCCAAACCCGCCATCACTAACTGATATTGTCCAATAACTCTTTATATAAATAGTTTAATGCACATGTTGGATATCTTGAGTCACTTGGATGGTATAAAGAGACGCTGTACCAGTTCTGAGCTTGCTATGGAAGACCTCTCACTCTCAGCCTGTGGAGCTGGAGATTGTTCTCATACTGTTTTCTGCTACAGGATCAGTAAAAGGAAGAAGAATTCAACAGAAAGATTCAGGGCAACTCTACCAGTCTGATGATGTGATTAAAAATGGGTCTGTTGAGGAATCAGTGTATGTGAACGTGTTTTATAGAAGAGAAGTTGAATGAATATCCATCAGATTAAGCCACACATTGATTGTGGCTGCAATCCTATACTTACCTGGGAGTGAATCCCATTGAATTCAATGGGGCTTATTCTTGAGTAGACATATATAGTATAACATTCTAATCTCAGATTCTTTTAGTGCTTTATTGAGGCACATTTGTGATCAATGTACATCCCTGTTACATTTATTTATTATTTATTGATGTATTTTATATGTTCTCTTCAGACAAAATTGTCGTCAAAGTGGCTTCCAGTAAATTTAAAAATTATTGAAACTGAAGTTTCAATACAAATTGTGTTTCAATTTAACCAAATTTTGGTTTAATTCGGTGACCATTTTCTTAAAATCTTTGTTGCCAAGTTCCAGTTCTGTATCATACTGATGATTGGTGATACATAATGTGAAGGGGATAAATTATGTGAGTCATAGCATTAGGTTATCACCATCTTTACATGTACTTCTGAAGGATTTGGATGAAGTGCTGAGTTCAAATATATTGGACTTCTATGAAACTAGCTTACTATAGTACAAGACTGCACAACTGGTGACCCAAGCTTGTAAATGCAACCTACCAGGAGTTTGTTAAAACTTTTTTGCTCCCTAGTTGAACAGGCTATGCTCAGCTTGGTAGGTGAGGGTCACATTGTACATCCTGCTTGGCAGATGACTTAATATAGGATGAGGTTTTCTCCAAGTATAAGACCAGAATGTGTTGCATCATAAATCACTGAAAGGAATTAGGCTGCCTCTACAAGAGAGGTTTAAATCTCTTTCAAGGCTGATTAAATTTTTTACCTCTATGAGAGAGGAGCGCAAATTGGGGGCTGAGGCACTTTAAACATCCAATTATGCGCATTATCGAATGCGTGTTAAATAGCGAGTTTTCTTTTGCTCCGGCCGTTAAAGCGCATTTTGACTATGTGAACAAGCGATTCTCCGCATTAACTACTTGTAAAGCGCATTTGAAACAACCAGTAAGGTCACCAGTTGAGTGCTCAATTACCCCCTGCATACAAGCATTTACGATAAAGCGCTTCAGCGAATATGTGCATAATCGGCTAACCAGGCGTCAAACGGAATCCATCTAGAGGGGGTCTTAGGAACATGCAGATATAAAAAGAAGGAGGGGGAGTGTTTAAAGGACACTGTAGTTGTGTTCAGATGTCACTTGTATGTACTATGTGTAATTTGGCTCACCCCCTTCCCCCCTGTCCTGCTGCAGTCCTCCTGCCTCTGAAGCTCTGGAGGTTTGCAGAATCAGGACAAAACTTCATACATAGCCTTCCTCAGTCAGGAGGCACTCGATCCACCAGCAAACCCCTGGGCATTTACTCCAGAAGAGCAAAAATCCCAAGTGCTCCCCAAAGGGGAGATGCCTAGAAAGCTTTGGATCAGGACCAAACCTCCTTGCCAGCCTCCGCTATTAAGGAGGCACTGAATGCCCTATGAAAATCCAGCACTAACTGTGAAATTGGAGAAAATCTGAGGTGCACCAAAAACCTATAACATCTTGGGGGGGTTGCAGGATCAGGACCAAACCTCATTGCCTGCTTCCTCTACACTGCTGGCTTGGTCCCTTTAATGTGTTCCTAATCAGTAAACCAGCAAACAGCAGAACGGCAGTTGTTTGACTGCTCTTGCAGCCAAAATAACCCACTGTGACCACCACATGACACAATAACCCGTCATGGGTTAAATAATCCACTCTGCAGACCATGGGTCACCAGAGTGGGTTATTTTGGCCAAATAAACCATCATGGCTTATTTAGCCATCTTAGGTTATCGTGTCATCTGAACCCAGTCTATAAGATCTCTTAAGCTGACCTAAAAGTCTAAATAAAAAAATCTAGAGCTTTTCCCATTAACATCAGGCCTGTGCTGAACCTTGGGTTTAGCGGTGGCTAACAGAAACTATTGCATGCAGCTAAACATAGATCAGTAGGGTTGTGAAGTAATTCATTGTTGAATGAGGTCTTGGAAAAAATGCATGAGGTTCCTCAATGTTTGTGGGGGCAAGAGACTGCAATTGGAGGGTTCAACGGTGGAATAGATTAGTGAATGGAACAAGGAAAGAAGTTGAGGCTATGTCCTCTGCTAACATTTGTGAATAAAAGATAGGTAACATTTTTTTCTATTATTATATCCAAGATTTGCTACAGTAGCATCTTAGACATTCCAGGAAACTCTCAAACGCTTAGAGGGAATGTTAAGTTCTCACCCCAGATTGCAAGTAGATCATACATTAAGAGATCTGAAATATAGATACTAGAGATGGTGTCAGACTTTGAATGTGGGGAGCCTAAAATGTGAACTCCTACTCAGTCAGTCTGGATCCACTTTGAGTCAGTCCTGAAACTCTTCAAACTGGGACCAATTTGGAAAGGGGGTGTGGCCCACGCCTCCACCCTCGTCACTACTAGGCCCTTCCTGTGAGTTTCCCTCCACTACCTACTCCAAGCAACAACAACGAAAAGGTACCTTACCTTGTAGAACGAGGAGAGGGTGGCTAGCAGTAATGGAGGACTCACTATTTTGCAGGAGGATGCTCACACACAACCTCTTCTGTAATGAACCTCCCTGAAGCTTGTTACTTCTTCCCCAAGCTAAGTTGTTGTTGTTGTTGTTGTTGTTGTTTTTAATTATTTTACTTAGAGAAGGCAAGGGGAATTTACTAGGGTATGGGGGATGCATTTTACCCTTTGGGGGTTTTTGAGCGTTCTATCAAACTTTTTCTTGACCCTTTGGGTGTTCAATAGGAATGGTATTGAATTATGAAATGAAAAGGAGCCCTCTCAGGGTATCCCAATTCTATACCCCATTGTCTACTATTACTTTTTTAAAAAAATAATCCTGAAGTGCTTCCAAGTGATGCTTTTAGTGTCACATGCAGTTTAGCCCTAATTCTCTTCTCATGAACGTGATCAGTCCAAAACAGAGGTGGGGAACTGTGGCACTTCAGCATGGCTAATGGCCAGGAATAATGGGAATTGTAGTCCAGCAACATCTGAAGGACCACAGGTTCCCCACCCCAATCTCGAAACCCGGGAGGGGGGGTTAACGAAAAATATTTGCTTTCTTGGAATTCAAATTCTTTTACAAGGCATTACTTTAAATTATAGCTACTATCATTACAGCTCCTATATGCCTTGTAATATCCTACCCATCTCTAATGTGTTTGACTAATTTTATATTATTCCTGATTTCTGGAAAACTGAAAACTACAGCTGCTTATCCTCTCCTTCCAAATCTCTAGCTTGGAGAAAATATTGCAGGTGTTTGCATAAGGCTGGTCTCTAAGACACTCTTAAACATTTAAGGCCCTGATTTTGTATTGGCCTGATTTGTCCTCATGAACTTTAATCTCTGATGCTGTCTGAACCAAGGCAAATTACTTATAAACAACTGATTTTGTAGAGCCATAATTCTAAGTTATTTCTTGTGCCATTCCGTCATGTATGGGTTATGTTCTCATTTCATGGTATGGCGGCATTTGTCTTCTACTCATCTTCTGCTGGTGCATGAAGTAGAGTACTAATTCTGTGCAGAAGGATAATCTTTTTTCTTTCCAGTCGCTTCTTTATGGAGACTTGACTGGGAACTTCTTTGGTCTGCTAGCCCATAGATGCAAGAGGAAGCCAAAAGATAAGCATTTGCTTCTGTAGGTCAGCCTCACTTAGTCCCTTGATGCATTAGACCAAGTTTTTCTGAATGGTCTTCCCATAGCCACCGTCTTCTTCCAGGAGAGAGATGCATTTCTGTTACTTCCCTGCCATTGTGCCACAGCCCAATATGGGAGTAGGGATGGGAGAGGAATTAATTCGGTTCACTTAATTTCATACTTCTTGAAATAATATACAAAATGAAATGCAGTTATCCTTTGGAATTCACACTTCCATGGATTTTTCAATTTCATTTCATTTATTATATTTCTATACCGCCCAATAGTGGAAGCTCTTTGGGCAGTAGAAGGCACTCTGTGCCACTGAGGTCACCTGAGCCTGAAGTGACAAAGATGGCTCCAGGAGAATCCCCAAGCTATGACTGCATTTTTCAATGCAGTCCTCTGACCAAAATATAATGTATATAATGTACAAAAATGCATTTTATTAAGGGATATTGCTAGCTAAAAATACATATTTGTATACAAAACTGTTTATATTAGGAAAAATGCATATGTACAGCCTAATAATAATAATAATAATAATAATAATATATTTATTTCTTACCCGCCTCTCCCTCTGGATCGAGGCGGGGAACAACAATAAATATAAATACAAAGACCATAAAATAGATAAAATATTAAAAACAAATAAAACGAATACATTATTTAAAACATCTTAAAGTTCAACTAGGTTAGGCCTGCCGGAAGATAATAATAATAATCTCAAATTGATGCTGAAATGAGACAGACCAAATTTAAGATTGGAAAAATGAGCAGTTGAGAGAAACCAAAATTGACAGTTTTATCCATCCCTTTCTGGGAGTCGTAGGAAGAGAAGGGGTCCCACTCAGGGAAGCTTGGGCCTTTAAACTACTATTTTCTGCTGTCTTTGCAGCATGGACTCGTACAGGGAATGGTGCGGGAGGAGAGAGGAGAGGATTTGGTAACACAACTGATTCACTACTTCTGGGTAGATATACTCCATGTACCCTAAGATGAGATAGCCAGAGTTTTTTCAGTATGACTGCACAGGAAACAGATGAAAAGGGCCAATTACTGCACCACCACTATCCCGCCACCCGTCATCTAGATGGAATTTCCTTTTATTTACTTTGAGTGGACTTAGGACTCTTCTCTCAGCCCCTCCAAAGCCTTTTGTTTACCCCCTCCCCTACTGGCAAACCTCACATCCACAACATATTTTGTGAGGGAGCAGAGCAAACATGCATACAGCTTCTCTCCCAACTGAAATATGCCCAAATCATGCACAGGGCTTGTGTGTGGGAAGGCAGCTAACCAGGTTTGTCCTGAAATGGAAGCAACCCTTCAAAGAGAGAGCTGGCTCCTAGAATTCATCTCCAGAGGCTATGCTAGAGGTTGGGTGATACACAAGAGATGATGGCAAATTGGCCAACTGATGGAAGGGGCCATCCAAAAGTTGCTGTGCTCTCAGGCACTGGAACAAATGCTAGACACTCAACAGTGTTAACTATTCTTTTCTTGTTCCCCCAAAAGATAGGGGAGCCAGACTCATAGAATACCTAAATAAATTTATCAGATGCTGATCCTTTCATATGGAGTAACTGTAACAAATGCTCACCAACATTCAAACAGTTGTTTTCCCAGCCCCTGTAAATCCCAAAGATATGTACCTACTTATTCTAATAAGTATCAGTATCATGCAGTGCCCTATGATCATTCTACCTTGCCGACAGTATTAAATAAGGTTCTGGTTCTGATAATCAATTGTTTGTCTAAGAGCATGGGATTTTCACTATATTCTTAGCTCGATTACCGTCTCATCGGGTCACCCAATCAGGAAATGGCTCAAGTCAGTGTAATGATGACAGTGAATCTCCACATGAAGGTCAAGTTCCTGATCAACTGAGGATGTCAGCTATACCTAGACATCATGCAGCACTTTGAAATTTTTAATAAAATGCATTAGTTCTTGTTCTTTGCAAGGTGTTCATTGCTCATCAGAAATATTAAGTTGGCCAGGATCCATATTCTTAGGCATCAGAATTTTTCTTTGGGCTCAGGTTTTCCTCAGCCCCAAAGGATGTTCCTGAATCATGACATGATTGTGGAGAATTACAACTGGAATGGGATTCTCTCATCTCATGTCAAAAGGTCTTTGTTTGGAAGAGGCAATCGGGGTCAGAGGGTTTTCTGTTAGCAGAAGCAGACTGATGTATGTCAGCCGCAGGTTCCAGTCTCAGTGGGTGGGGAGCCACCCTGAAATCTTACTCTATATAAGGCAGGTGATCCTCTGCAGAACAGTCACTTCACGTCAGTGTGCTGGAGCTTTGAGTAACATTGAGAGATATGACTGCCTCTCTACAGTAATTCACTTGTTCCTGGGAGAGACAAGAATGATAAACAAGCCTGGGGAAACCTGGTCTCATAGATTCCAGAGGTAACTAAGCCTTCCATTCTCTGTGATGGAGGTACAGCTAATGTAGATTATAGCCCTTGATGTCAGAGATGTTTTCAACTCTCAGGCAGACTGGCTAAACCAGCCTTCCCCAAGATGGAGCCCTCCTGAAGTTTTGGAAGATGTTTCCCATCAACTTCAGCCAGCATGGCCAGTAGTCAAGGTAATGGGAGTTGTAGTCCAAAACATCTGGAGGGAACCAGTTTGAGGAAGGGTGGCTTAAGCTATCAAAACTGGACTCAAATGAATGGTCCTGTGAGCAGGAAACCTTCAAAGATATTGGTCAAGGTGCTTCTCAAGTTCAGGGTAGAAGAGATTCATATTGGCTATGACTTTCCAAGGTGCTGCAGCTGAGTGGTTCTCCACCCTCTAACATATGGTTGGAAGCAAAAACTAGTTATCCATCCCATTCTGTACATTCTGAATCTATCCATTTGGTGACCGGAAGGAGGGGGGCAAAACAGACATTGCTTTCAGTGTGTGTCTAGCAGCTATATCTTCTTTTCATTTCTACTCTAGAGTAAGTGCAGGGGGCAGTCTGCATCTTAAAAAAAACACATCCTTCATACTAGGGTCCCAATCCAGATTGGTGGGCTCTGTGCCTAGTCTAGAGTAAGAACGAAGACAAAGAAAAAGACGTAGCTGCTAAACACATGTTTAAATTACATCTGTTTTGGCCCTGTGTGTATAAGGTTGAAAGATACTCGGAGAAGGTGGTGTTTTTACATCACTACAGACATAATGTTACAATAGAATTATAATGCTACTTGGAAGAACTTCATGTCATACAGTCAATCACTTGCCAAGGTACACCATATCCCGAACTTTCTGCAAGATCAAAGGGACCTAAACCAAATACTTGGAATAAACAGGTGGCATCTCTTGCTGAGTGTCATCTCCTGCAACTAACCACAGAAGATCTCCATATATTTATATACAAATAGCTTTAAGGTCAAGTATGCATTTTTATAAACTGATACTGAATCCTGGCAACATGGAAGCCCTGTGGGTGAGTAGTTCCCAAGTCCAGGAGATAGGCTCATTGCCTGTTCTGGATGGGGTTGCATTCCCTCTGAAAGATCAGATTCGTAGTTTGGGGGTACTCCTAGATCCATCACTGCTGCTGGAGGCTCAAGTAGTCATGGCGGATCGGAGTGCCTTTTATTAGCTTTGGCTGGTTCAGAAGCTACAGCCTCTCCTGAACAGGGATACTTTAGCTTGGCCACAGTGGTACAAGCGCTAGTAACCTCAAGACTGGATTACTGCAATGCATTCAATGTGGGGCTGCCCTTAAGGCTGCTCCGGAAGCTGGAGCTAGTGCAGTACGCAGCAGCTCAACTGTTGTCAGGGGCTGCCCCTTTTCAGCGCACAACTCCTTTGCTGAGGGAACTGCACTGGCTGCCTATTGGCTACTGGGCCTGGTTTAAGTTTTTCTGTACTAGAGCCCTAAACAACTTGGGACCAGGATACTTGAGAGAATGTCTTCTCCCTTACCAACCTGCCTGATCACTGAGGTCATCAGAGGGCATGCTCCTGGTTGTTTCATGTGGACCTATGATCCAGCTGCAGTCTACCTGGAGAAGCGCCTTCAGTGTTATGCCCCCTTTCCTATGGAACTTCCTGCCCCTGGAGGTCAAGCAGAAGCCAACACTGTGCACATCTGGTGCCTCCTGAACCCAGCTCTATTCCAGGAAGCATTCCTTAACTGACCAGCCACATTTTTATTGGCATTCTGTTTTTAAAAATAATATTTTAATATGGTTTTTTAAAATTATTTTAATTTTTTTTACTATTTAACCTCTTTTGTTTACCACTCCAGAATCTGTTTTAGATCGGGATCGGTGTACAAACGTAAATAAAATAAATATTTTTTCTCCCATTTATCCTGAGATTTCCTTTTTGGAACATGAATTGTATTAAAGGCTTTTCAACCAGGTCTCCATTTCAGGCACAAAGAGTTGGTTCTGTTTCATGTATTTTAAGATAGCCTGTTTTATAGTTACCACTATGCCTAGGACATGTTTGGAGTTGTTTACTTGTCAGTCTAGCCTAACCTATGTATTTTTGACTATAGATTAGTTCTTTCTCCCAAACTGCATTTTAAACCTAAAGTGAACACTTCTCCAGTCTTCTCTGCCAATTAAGATTTTTATTGTTTTCAAACAAAGATAAAACACAGACAATACAACATATAACATTAAGATGGACTTCCGAATTTCTCCAACATACAGAAATACCTATGTTTTCTTAACGCTTTATCAAAATAATAATAACAAAAAAGAAACAAAATAGTGAGTGAATTTTCCAACTTCCCTATCTTTATCAATTATTTTTCTTCCAATTTAATCACTGAATCCACATGCAAATATATCCTTCCCCTCTCTCCTCTAAAAAAACTATCAGAGGTTTCCATTCCTCAATAAACATTATTGTTGTTTTGTCTTTTATTATTGCAGTGAGTCTTGCCATTTTATTATCGCAGTGAGTTTTGCCAGCTCTGTAATCTTCAATAGCTATTCCTCCTCTGTTGGTACTTTCTCACTCTTCCAGTTCTGGGCATATATTAATCTTGCTGCCATTATCATGTATAAGAACAAAGTTCCTTAACTATGACTCAACTGTTCATCTAGTATCTCCAGCAAAAAGTACTCTGGATGCAGTTGTATTTTAAACTTCAGTACATTTTGCATTACATTATGCATTTGTATCCAAAAGGATTTTGCTTTTTTACGTGTCCACCATAGATGATAGAAGGTTCCTTCCTGTTCTTCACATTTCCAGCACCTTCCCAATGTCTCTTTATATATTTTCACCAATTTTGATGGAGATAAGTACCATCTATACATCATTTTATAAAAATGTTCTTTCAGTCTGGCACATAATGTAAATTTACATAATGCAAATTTCAAGCCTCTCAACCACATTTTCTCCCACTGATCCATAGTAATGTTATATCCAAATGGGAAATACCTGAAGGACTGACTTTGACATTCGCTGGGGAAAGATATAAGCTGAACTCAGTGGAAAAAGCAAGATATTTTATGGAAAAATATAAAAAAAAAGAACTGGAGGAAATACAAGTTGATGAAAGGGACCCAAGAGAAGAAGGAGAAACTTCAGACATGTAAAATTTGCTGGATTTAAAGACTCTTATTGATACATAATAATAACCTAAATATGGATTACAAATATCTATCAATGTAATATAAATGGACTAAATTCACCACAAAAGCGGAAAAAATATTTTACCGTCTAAGAAAGTTAAAACTACATATTATCTGCTTACAAGAAACTCATATTGGAAAAAAAAGATATAAAATATCTGCACAATAAAGGCTTGGGAGAAGAATTTATTTCTGCAAGCACAAAGAAAAAGTCAGGGGTGGTCTTATATATTGAACCCCAGTTAAAACCAGAATTAGTTATATCTAATGACCAAGGACATTTTGTGGGAGTAAAAACTATTGTAGATGGATTGGAATTTATGGTATTGGGGGTGTATGCTCCCAAGAACAAAAAGCAGAATTTTATGAATGATTGTTACATAGATTGGCGGGGTTTTCAAGTGATGATGTGTTTATTGGTGATTGGAATGGAGTGATATCACCACAAATTGATAAACATTCAGAAAAAGACATCAAAGGTCAACAGGGAAAGCTTCCAAAAAGTTTTTTTGATCTGGTGGACAATCTGGGTCTGGGAGATGTATAGAGAGACACAGAAATGGCGGCTCCAAGGAATTACACTTACTTTTCAGAAAGACACAAATCTTTTTCGAGAATAGATATGATTTTGACATCCAGGGCAATACTTGCAAGAATAAAGAAAACAGAGATCCTGCCGAAATCTTTTTCGGATCATAATCCAGTATTGATGGTTTGGGAAGAAGAAGAAAAAAGCACGTTCAGATGGAGACTACATGAATCTTTACTAAAAAATAAAGTAGTGGTGGAAGAAGGCCGGAAAAAAATAAGGAATTTTTTGAGTTGAACTTGAATAAAGGTGTTAACTAAAGTATGGTTTGGGCAACAAGTAAAGCCTTCATAAGAGGATATTTTATTCAGAAAAGCAGTCAAATTAAGAGGGAAAGACAGGAGAAAATGAAAGCCCTTATGGATTAGAATAAAAAGGAGGAGGAGCTAAAGAGCACACCAAGAAAGGTGGGGATTGGCTACCAGATCAAGATACTGCAACAACAATTGTCCATGTTGATGGTCAGGGAAATGGAATGGAAATTAAATTTTGTGAAACAGAGAGAATTTGAATGAGCAAATAAACCGGGAAATGGCTAGCTTATAAATTGCAGAAATAAAAAGAAAAAAAGACAGGAGTTAAAATCCAGGACAGTGATACGGAAATAATGGATGATGCGAACACTTCTCCAGTCTTCTGAAGAATTAGTGTTGCCCTCTTTATATCTTAAGCTTACTCATCCTTGGGAGAAGGTTTGGCTTTCTCAGGATGTAGAGACCGTCCTGAAGATATTTATTTCCATTTAGGGTTGACTCTGCCTTTTTTGTTATACTATGGCAGAGTTAGCAAGCTTCTATTTCAACCTTCCCCAACCTGTGCCTTCCAAATATTTTGGAAAACAACTCCCATCAGCTCTTGCCAGCATGGCCAATGGTTAGGAATGATGGGAGTTGTAGTCCAAACCATCTGGAGGACACCAAGTTGGGGGAGTCTGTTTTACTTCCATTTATTTCTAAGTGGGTCAAGTTCTGTTTTTTTGGAGGCTGCACATAGAGCCAATATGAGCCTCTACCCCATTCCTCTGGAAAACATTACAAAATTGACCTGCTTTCGCTTGCAGGAGCAGTATTTGGCCCCAGAATTTTTTCAAGCTATTTTATATTAGTTCTCTGATATTTGTGGGAGGACAAAATACTCCCAGTTTGGGAGGGACTGTCCTTTTTGTGATTATAAAGTGGGCAATTCTTCACCTTCCCAGCTAACAAGCCTTTCTATCAGGCTGGATGAGACTTCATTATCTTTTTCCAGCTGGAAGTGTGGAGAATGTAGTAGTGGTAGTGGATTCGGACTAGTGTTAGGAAGCAGGGTGGGATAAATAATAATAATAATAATAATAATAATAATAATAATAATATATTTATTTATTTATTACCCGCCTCTCCCTCCGGATCGAGGCGGGGAACAACATCATCATAAAATACACAAAACTGATTAAAAATACACAAAACCAATACATCATTAAAATACCAATAAAACACCAATAAAACACTTAAAATTCATCTGAGTAGGCCTGCCGGAAGAGCTCATACCAGCTCAGATGGGCTGGTAGGTTCATCATTAGGCATGTCGGCGAAATCCACAACAGAATCAAATGAGTTTGGATTTCTATGAATCCGACCTGCACACCATTTTCCCCAAGTCATACAGATTCCGTGGTCTTGTGCTGGGCTTTTTACTTTTTGGAAAAATTTGTCATAGAAAAATACATAAAATTAAAGATACCGGCTGAAAATGCACATAAAAAGGCTAAAGCATAAAAGTGCGCAGTTTGGGGCACCATCCACAAATCTGTTAATCAGAGTAAAGAAGGGCTGTTTCTCTAATCAGCCATGTAGCACGTGCTTGAAACTGTCTCATGAAAGCTGATCTACATGGCAAGCTGTTTCATGTATATCATGTCTCCAGATGGATTGTGTAGTGTTATTGGCCCTCCTGGCTTGCCATACCAGGAAGTGCCCTAGTCAGCTCTTAGGCACTGTGTTTTTAGTTTTCTGTCCAGCCTTGCCAGCAGCGATACGCTGCATGGCCTGTTCTGAATAAGCTGTATTTATTAAAGTTGTTGTTGGTTTTGTATTGTCTGTGTGGCCTTCTCTTCATGATATAATTTAGATTGGCCCCCACAGTGAAGTTCCCTCCCCCTGTGCTGTAGCTTAACATTCAACATCATCGTACATCATGTGGATTACTTTATTGTTTACCATACAAAAATTAATATTTCTGATTGGAACTAGTTGGAAGTAGGGAAGCAAGGCGTGTGATGGGTCCAGGCCTCCATAGGCAGCTGATACACACGAAATTGCTTGCTTTATACAGCAAATTCCATACAAGCAATTTCAGGGGGCTTCCTGAATTATTATCTTCCTTAGTTCTTCTTGATCTCTGTGCATCACACTTATGGGCACTGGTCCTGCATGGAGCCTTGCTTCAGGAACTTTCTATAGCTAATGGAACGAAAAAATAGGCGGGAATCCCTCCCCCACCATCCCATGCACATGTCCGTGAGCGTTCCCGCCTATTACCTCAGTTCTTCTTCGACCGTCATTGTGTGAGTCTTGCTGGGAACATGCTCTTAAGATTTAGGAAGAACTTAAAAATATAAATAGATATTCCTTTTATTCTATCTTTTCTCTCTTCCTATTGTTCTTTCTACCTTCTTTTTAGATTAGTTTTTTGTATTTATTGTTCGGAACGGAGATCCGTTGTGATCACAACCTCCTCAGAGGTGTATGACCTCATTAGACTCTTTTCGTAGATGTGTTAAGTGTGCGGGGAAATTCCCTCACACAGACGGACATTCACTCTGTCTCCTGTGTTCGGGAGAACAACACATCGTCGAAACTTGCCCACATTGTCTGAAATTCACCAAACAAGCCAGACGCAATAGAGCAGATTGCCTTCAGGCAGAGCTCTGGAAAAGGGCATTACAGGCTGTAAATAAATCGGATCAGATGGCTTAAATACAACCAGCACTACAGCAAATGGAACCGGTCGCGCAAAGTGAACCTTCCATTCCTGCCGACGCACAGAAGATTAGGAAAAAGAAAAAGAAAGTTTCCGCTGTTACCTCAGAACGCACAAAAATGCCTGAACCTACAGCCACATTGTCGATACCGACGCCACCACCACTTCTAAACTCACCGATAAGGGTAGTCCCAATGCCAGCACCAACTGAACAGATATCTATCCCCTCAATTTCAGAAGGGGAAATATGAGATCACTCTCCACCACAGGTCCAACAAGAACACCCTGTTTTTGCATGCCCCTGGCCATTGTCCCATCCCAGAGGAGAAGTTAGATACCGAGAGAGGTCTCCAGCCTCCAGCTATTCTTTTTATTATGGACACTACCGAAGGGATCGGTACCGATATCCCTCAAGCTACAGAGAGCACTCTAGATCACCCGATTCCGATTGGGACAGACGCTCATGTCGCTCGCCCTCTAGACAAAGGTACAGGACTGAATGGTGTTCAACATTCAAAGATGATCGTATAGACCTGACGTTCGGAGAGACCCACATCAACCACTGGACTTGACACCTTGTCGTCTTCCAGAGACAAACACAAGGGAGGACATGAATGTGCCCACAACACAGTTATGCACATCGGCGATACTGCCTACTACATCAAGAGAGGCTGAGGTTAGACCTACAGTTCCGCAACCAGAGATTCCAATTGTGACTTTAAATCAGGACTCTATCTCACAACATTCCGATAAAGATTATTATCCTTTGGATTCAGCATCTGTCTCATTGGTGGCATCGTCCATACCATCTCCCGATACTAGAGTGGGAACCTCGGAGGGAGTTTCTCCGTCTGAAGACATGGGACATTTTTTAGAACAAATTGGAAGGATGGCACAATCTCTTGGTCTCAAAACTCAGCACCAAGTGCAAAAAGTAAAGGACCCTATATTTGATGCTGTCATAACATAAACTACTGCTCCAGTTTCCATTCCGTATTTCCCAACTTTGTTGAGCACAGTTCAGCAATCATGGAAGTCACCAGCATCAATGATCCCTACTTCTAAAAGGCTGGAGGGAATGTATCGGGTTCAGGAGAAAGACGTTGATTTTCTTTTCTCCCACCCAATCCCAAATTCAGTCATTGTGGAGTCTTTGCAGGGACGACCTCAGAAACCTCACTCCACTCCTGCTGATAAAGAAGGAAGATGACTAGACTTCATGGGCAGATGTTTCTATTCTGCCTCTGCTTTAGGATTAAAGGTAGCGAACTACCAAGCTGCCATGGTGAGGTATCAACTCTTCCTTTGGGAGAAAATGGACTCTCTCTGTAAATATCTTCCGGATGATCAAAGAGAACTGGCTAGGATCTTCCAAGCGGAAGCTATGACGCTCTCTCGCCAACAAATTAATACTTCACGGCTTCAGACAGACTGTAATGCTAAAGTTATGGTCGGAGCCATAGCACTGAAACGACATGCTTGGCTTCATTCAGCAGGGTTGTCACAAGAAGCTAGATCTCGTATCGAAGATCTGCCTTTTGATGGCATAGGACTTTTCAATGCTATGTACAGAAAGCCAAAGTCACAGCACGTAAAATGGGACTTGGTCTACAACATCAACAACAACCTAGATACAAACAAAAAAGATGGTATCAGCAACTGTATCAGAGCCAGGCATCGGGAGATAGAACTGCAAAACCTCAACAACCATCCACAGGCTGGAAGAAGCAATTTTCCTCTTTCCATCCCTGGCTTCAATGAGGGAACAGAGACCAACAAAATAAATGGCGTCTTTGACTCCACCGAACCTATCCAACCCGAGGTCCCTCAGTTTGGACATCGACTCCAACCTTTTCTCTCTGAATGGAAAGAAATAAGAACGGACAAGTGGGTGCTTTTGATTATCAGCCGAGGTTACAGAATAGAGTTCGATGCCCTCCCTCCCTTTTCGGGGATCAAATACACAAATCCTTCAGAACCTATACTGATGGAAACATCTTTACTCCTCCAAAAAGGAGCTATAATAAGAGTTCTAGAAAACGTTCAAATAGGCTATTACTCAAGGTACTCCACAGTCTCCAAAAGAGATGGAGGACATCGACCTATTCTGGACCTACGGAATGTGAATTCCTTCATCACACCCAAGAGATTTTGGATGACAACCCTTACGGGAATCCTTCCACTCCTAAGGAAGGGGGACTGGATGGCATCGTTGGACTTAAAAGACACGTATTTCCATATTGCAATTGAAGAATCTTACCAGAAGTTCCTCAGATTTGCGATAAGAGATGACGCCTACTAATTTCAAGTACTTCCATTAGGTCTGTCAGCAGCCCCACGCGTATTCACGAAATGCATGACAGTAATTCGTGCCCATCTTCGCCTACAAGGTCTCCAGGTGTATCCATACCTGGACAATTGGCTAATTGTAGCACCTTCAATGAATGGACTAAATGAAAATGTACAGACCACACTTCATCTACTAAGTTCATTGGGACTATACATCAATATGGAGAAGTCTCTCAACCCAACCCAAATCATCAAATTCAATGGAGCAGTGTTGGATTTGAATGATACCAGAGCATATCTACCGGGTGACAGAATGCATACTCTGATTGCAGTAGTAAGGAACATCCAACTCAAACACGAAGTACTTGCCATCAATGCCTATTAGGTCTAATGGCAGCCACAATTGCAGTAGTACAATGGGCCTGACTACGTTTGAGACCGTTGCAAATCTGGTTCCTGCAAAAGTTTGATCCCACTCTGAATGCACATCGCACACGTCTATCCCTACCAAAGGAGATAAAGCACTCCCTAGCTTGGTGACAGTCAAACAGAACCTATCCAAGGGCATGTCTTTCACTCTACCTCAACCAACCATCACATTGACAACAGACACCTCGTTAACGGGCTGGGGAGCCCATAGTGGCACTCTTTAAATTCAAGACGTTTGGTGGACAATAGAAAAAAGACACCACATCAATCTTTTGGAAATGTTGGCAGTACTGAAGCCTTTAAGAGCTTTTGAGAGGCTGCTCAGGAATAAAGTAGTTCATATCATTTCAGACAACACTACAGTGGTCGCTTATCTAAACAAACAAGGGGGGACACGATCACAATTACTGAATCGTGTCACCCTAGATCTTTACAACTGATGCATCCAAAGGAAAATTATCTTAATTGCGACACACATTGCTGGGAAGGAGAATATATTAGTAGACCAACTGAGTCGTGTCTGCTTGGACAACCACGAATGGCGATGATCCCAAACAGTGTATCCCAAACACTGAGATACCTATTCAACCAATGGGGGACACCGCTGATAGATCTTTTTGCAACACAGACAAACAAAGTCTGTCAAACGTTTTGCAGCCGGTTCGATACTGGAAGGAACTCACTAGGATACGCATTCATCAAGGAATGGACGACAGTTTTTTCTTACATGTTCCCTCTGTTCCCGTTGCTCAACAAAGTTGTAGCGAAACTCATAATACAGGATGCAAACTGCATACTAATAACACCGTGGTGGCTATGACAGCAATGGTTTGCTCCACTCATACGGAAGGTGGGGAAGGATTACATCAGACTTCCAAACCGACCAGATCTGATTACTTGGGATCAAGGACAAATAACACACCCGGATCTGAACACTTTACGCCTAACAGCGTGGAGAATAATACCGATGACATAACATCACACCTCTCTCCACAAGTACTATCCATACTACTGGCTGCCAAAAAACCTGCGACAAGACTGTTATACCATAGAAAATGCGACAAGACTGTTATACCATAGAAAATGGACTACGTTCTCTAAATTCATTGTATCGGAGGGTAAAGATACAGTAACTTTCCCTCTTGCATTAATCCTTAAGTTTCTAAGTTTGCTTTTTGATAAAGGTTTAAAACTTTCTTCTAGTAAAGTTTATTTAGCTGCAATTTCAGACAAACATGTCGGGTTTGGAGGATGTTCAATTTTTTTTCACCCATTGGTTCGTAGTTTTCTTAAAGGAGTCAACAATTTAGCACCTCCTACACGTTCTCCGGTACCAGGATGGAGTCTGTCCATGGTTTTAAAATCCCTAACATCAAAGCCTTTTGAACCAATGGCATCGGTTGACCTACGCCTCCTCTCTTGGAAGGTGGCATTCCTCATAGCAGTCACATCGGCACACAGAGCTAGTGAACTATGTGCTCTATGAATCGATGCCCCTTATACAATTTTCACGAAGGATAAAGTAGTTTTACGGCCAGATATTACCTTTCTCCCCAAGGTTATTTCACCCTTTCATGTTAATCAGGACATAATATTGCCTGCATTCTTTTCATCACCAGCCTCTCCTCTGGAGACAACTGGCATTCTCTAGATCAGGGGTCCCCAACCCCCGGGCCACGGACCGGTACCGGTCTGTGGCCTGTTAGGAACCAGGTCCCGTACTTACCAGTAGGGTGCCCAGATCGCCCATGGTTTCCAGGTCCTGACCGGGAAAACTGGGGCAATCTTGGCAGACCTGGGGTGATGGGGACAAACCGGGGCTGCGGTGGGTCATGCAGTGGTGGCGGAGAGCGGCAGACCCAGTAGGTCCAGGCTGGTTTTTTGGGTGGGTGGGTGGCTTGGTGGTGGGGTTTGTTTTGGGTGGGGGGACAACCCACCACCCCCACCACCCCATCTGAAACAAACTCCACCACCAAGCCATCCCCCCCCCCAAAAAAACCCAGCCCCAACCCCCCACCCCGGTCCGTGGAAAAATTGTCTTCCACAAATCGGTCCCTGGTGCCAAAAAGATTGGGGACCACTGCTCTAGATGTTAGAAAGGCACTAGCCTATTACCAGGCAAGGACGGAGCCTTTCAGACAATCTCCTAGACTATTCATCTGTTATGGAGGAAAGAAGAAAGGGCATCCCCTCTCATCTCAGATATTAGCTAGATGGGTTGTACAAACAATTTTATTAGCATACAAGCTCACAAATTTGCAACCATCAACACTGATACGTACTCATTCTGTCTGGAGCATGGCATCGTTGATTGCTTTTGACAGAGGTATTCCTTTGCTAGACCTTTGTAGAGCCGCAATTTGGTCACAACCATCAACTTTTATAAAGCATTATCAACTTGATGTCAGAGCAAGAAAAGACTGCGCTTTTGGCAGAGCAGTATTGGCTTCACTCCTTCAATGGACACTGACCCTCCTCCAGTAAGTCAGCTTGCTACTCACCCATATGTGTGATGCACAGAGACCACAAAGAAGATGGACAGGTTGCTTATCTGTAACTGGTCCTTCGGGTGGTCATCTGTGCATTTACACAACCCACCCACCATCCCCGCTTTGGTGTTATTCTTAATTATCCATACCGAAGTGTCTATTTCCTTCGGTTCCAGGATTGCCTTACACAATGGCGGTCTCAGGGAATTGAGGTAATAGGCGGTAACGCTCACAGACATGTGCATGGGATGGTGAATGCACAGATGACCACTCGAAGAACCATAGGTACAGGTAAGCAACCTGTCCTTTTACCACATGTTCCTCAGGACTTGATTGGCTTTTAATTAGGCCTCCTGATTGTGTTTCTTTAGAGCTAGTTATGTGTAACTGGGGACCTGCAGCTTGCAGTGCAATATGCTGTTTTCAGCCCCCTGCTGTTCTTCACTCTATTTACCTCATCCAATCTTCCTTTGCTATTTCACTTTCCTGATTCTACGGCTTGTTTTGTTTGTTCATACATTCTACTACTGCTGCCCTTCTGCTGCTCCTGGCTTCACTGCCAACTTAATGGAAGAGATTGAGGGAGTGTTTTGGAGGTCAGCATAAGAAGGGGAATAACATTCTTCTGAACCTTGAATTGGGTTGGGATTAGTTTTCCTAATTCCACCCCCCCAAGGAATCATGGGAAATTCCCAAGCCAGTATGAATGTTTTGCCAAATTCCAACTTTCTGGATTTTTTAAACCATACTTTTCGAGGGAGAGATGCATTTATGTATCCCTTCGTACTTTTCTAGTAATCATAGTATTTTGTCCTACATGTGTATCAAATAGGGTCTGGGAGTAGCTTATACATTTTTTTTTTACTATACTTTGAATCTCTAGTTTTGTCCACAAATGTAGAAATGTTCAGTTTCCATACTGTTTAAAGTAACTGGGTTGCTTCAGACTGCATGTCTACCAAATTTCAAAGCTCTAGCACATGGAGAAGTTGCATAAGGGTTTTGATATCCTTGTGAGTGAGTCATTTGATCAGTTGGTCAGGGCTAATCAGTGAGTAGTAATACTAATATAATATGATTAATTACATTTGCCCTGTGTAAGCCCACATGCATGTTTCTTGCTGCACTCCCCCACCCCAATAAAAATCTGAAGACACAGAGGAATTCCTCCCTCCTAACTTTCCATTGTACATGCATCGTTGCATGTTTTGTCCTGGAATGGTTGCCGCAGTTATGAAGTAAATGTCATGCTCCAGGTTTTGATTAAGATGGACACTTAGGTATTGCCTAAAAGAGGAAATGCATCACCAAAAAAGAGGACACAGATTTGGATGTACTAATTTATATGTATAAATGCATGTTTAGATATAATTATTATAATTTAAATAGAAATACAATGCACCTCTTTGTTGTAAGGAAGACAGACCACATGACCTGTGTGCCTGCTGCTCAGTTTGTTTTCCAGGTATTAAGTGTTGAGGGGCAACTTCAAAGCCCCTTCTAGTTCTTTGACTTTGTGGCTTAGATTGAACAGCCATTCAAACAGAGGACACCTTCAAATATTTCACTGTCCTCAGATACACCTTCAAAATAGGCATCCTCTTTTTGACTATGAGTTGTAAAAGTCCACCCTTTTCAGGCTTTATTAGAGGCTACATGTGCACCAAATTTCACCATCCTGAGTGGCCTGGACATGCCTTAACCATTTTGAGTTCAGACTTTTCTAGCAATCAGAGTTCCTTGGACTATGTATGTGCCAAATTTCAGATTTTTGTGTGTCCTAGAAGTACTTTAACCCTTCGGGAGTGCATTTTGAGTCCCCTGTGTTTCTCATATTTCATATTTTTTTTTAGTAATTGAGGAATCTTAGACTATATGTGTACTAAATATCAGTAACTCATCGGGAAATGCCCTAACAGTTCTGGCACACCCATGAGTGAGTTGGTCAGTGAGGCCCTAGTATAACATATGTATATACAAATTCATATGCACCCCAATCCAGCCAGGAAACATGTGCAGAACCAGGAATAAAATGGTTGTGCATCAAACAGAGATTCTCTCCCCCCCCCCATTAATATCCATCAGTCAGGCATTAGGGTGCTGAATTCAGTTGCCCCCTTTCCAACTTCCCCACGAAAGAGCTAATCAGGATTTGAACTCTTTTGAAAGGGATCTGGATGATCCAAATGCATTGCTTCGGATGGTGATTCAGGGGAGGATGGTGATCCTGGGGAGGAGGAAAGTGTTAAAAAGCTGTAGTCCTTTGCAGACGTGCTTCAGCGTAAGCCTCTTTGAACTCAGTGGGGCTTATTTCCAACTAAACCTTTTAAGGATTGGGTTCTATTGCAAAGGAAACATGGAAAATATATAGCAAATAATAATTTTGCAGTTTTTGATGTCAAACTTTATTTGTTTAGTTGGAATACGAAAATTTTCACATTGACTAAGTCTTTTTAGATGAAATAGCAATGTACTTTCAACAACCTATGACTATATAGCTGAGCATCTTTTAAGTCCATTCCATGCATCTGTTAAAATCAGTGCTAGTTTGCAAAGCTTCAGTGCCACAATAGACATGTAATGTAAGCATCACCAAAGCTCCTTGCTTTCCTGACTCTGTCTGGTCTCTATTGCCCATGCCTGAAACTCCCTGAATCTGGTGCCACCTTTCTTCCTTCAATTTATTCTTGAGCCACTACTGCACAAGTGTTTGAGCTTAATCTCTTGTTATTTTTCCCATTGTCTATTATAGTTGTAAGCTCCTTGGGGGCAGGGACCTGCCTTCTATTATTATTTTTATTACTCTGCAAAGTATGATGTACACTGTGAGCACAATATGGGTACACAATAAGCTGCCTTTTTGTGATATGATCGCATAACACATTTTTCATGAATATAAAATTCTGTACTCATATTAGGCGCAGTCCAGCTGGTGGATTGTGGCCTCAATCAGTTGTAGAGAAAATGGTGCTAGGATTTTTTGGAACCCACATCTACCATACTAGCAAATGTCATATAATGTTCTTTTGATTACGATAACAAAATTTATTTAAAATGTTATTATATTAAATGTTACGATGATCGAATGCTACATTCTGCAGTTATCCTGAAAACCGCTATCAGCTTTAAGGAACTGTAACAAGCAAAAATTCTTCTCCGGTGTTAAATCTATTGTGCTAGATGTGGATATATAGGAAATTTTAAAAAGTGTCAGATTAGTATTCCAAGCAAGTCTAGTGATTATATCAAATTAGCATATGCCTGCGTCTTGTGTTCACATCCTGCTTGTTTTGTTGTTTGAATACTTCTTGTTCAGGTTGAAATAAGGTCAAAGTTGCATCTGAACCATTTTTTACATTAAAAGCTTTTCATCTCTTTTTAATAGGCTTCCATTGTGTGTTTTTACAGCAAATTTAGTAGTGGAGGAGCGAACGAGACAGATGAAAATGAAAATGCACCGTTATAATCAGACATCAGGGTCTGGGTCTAGTCAAGAACTTGAACGTGAACAATATACCAAGGTAAAGATAGTATTAAAATATGATACTTTATTTCGAAAGGCAAAGGATATACATGGATGTTAAAAGTATGATATAACATCAATTTATTTAGGAAGGAATTGTGATTTAAAGTCACTTCAGATACTGATTTTGTGTTGAGGCCAGTATTTCATTTGTACCATCTTTACATAAGAAGCTCCTGAAATAGTAATTTTCCTACAGGCTTTAGAATCCTATGTATTGGGAGCAAACTAACTGAGATTAAGTGTAGTTTTTAACATTACAAGAAAGTGTCAAGAGACGATGTGCAAGTTATTTGCACATCAGCTCTTCATACTTTCTATGTAACATCAGCACTCTGCATTTGCTGTGGTGTCTGCACATCAAACAATGGGGAAGCTTTGCAGTGTCCGTCTTTGGACTTTATACCAGAAGCATGAAAACTGGATGTGCAAGTCACTCTCATGTTGGATCTCACTGCTTCCACATAATGTCTAACGGTCCTCTGAGGCTTGGTAATTTAATAATTAAATAGACTGAGGTGTTTGAATAACTTTTTAGCGGATTATAAAATCTAGGTTGGGCCTGCCTGCAATGACTTAAGGGTACTCTGGAATACTGCCTAGGAGCACCAAATGGTCCCATCATTACCACAGTCAAAACTTGGCACTTGGTTTTTCAAGTTGTGAGATGGGCCTTCCTGAGGAGATATGAACATTTGCTAGGCAGATTTAGGCAAACACAGAGAAGACACCAAAAGAAGTACAGATGACAAGAGAGGCAGAACACACACACACACACACAATTGCTTTCTAAACTTACAGTAACAACCCTTAAAAGTAGTCATACAGATTCCTTCAGAATCCACAGAGAGAAATTTTGACATATAAGGCAGCTTCTTATGTTAATGTGCCATATCTGTATTTTCCCCTTCTTATGTGGCTGCATGCATCATTAGCAAAACGCACAAACTACGCCATGGTTCCCCCCACTAGCTTCTTGGTATGCAGAAGCATGGCATTTGTGTATTCTTTCCAATGGTGGGGGAGCACCATAAATAAAGAAAGGTAACAGCAGATGAAAGGAACAGGTGAGGCTGGCCATAATCTAAAGGTGTTTTTTATCCTGGTTATGGGAACCAATATCATTTCTCTCTCACACTCACCCACCCAATTGTAATGCAGAATATTATACTATCAACTTGATTTTATGTTAATTACAGCTGATATCTCTCTTAGAGGCTCTCTAAAAACAAAGAGCTTACAAAAAATTTCCTGGACTGTACCACTTCAGGCAGGGGATTGTATAACTGAACACTCCTCATGAAAAACCCAGAGCCAAACCATACTTATCATGCATAGAAGAGTTATGTGTCATTGGATTATTTAGCTCAGTGTAAATTTGCATGGTCCCAATTCAGATTAGGACCATGATGCTCTGGGAGGTGGGGATTTAAGCTTTCTCCCCTTCCATTTTCATCCCAAAATTCTACAGAACCCAGCACTGTGAAAACAGCCATATATATATATATATATATATATAACATTTGTATACAGCTTAATAAAATCTTTAAGTGGTTTACACTGAAATGCATGCATAATACAATATAAAAACAATATAGAATATTAAAGAAAAACAGCAATAAAACAGAGCACTGTAAACAGATTTTGAAAAACACTTTTTCAATAGTTCTTTGAAACCTCCATGGTTTCTGCCTCTTAGAACATCCATAGGAGACTGTTCCAGAGGCTTGGTGGCACTACTGACAAAACACGCTTTTGTGATGTTACCCAGTGGCATTCTGTTGGTCCCTCCTCTGAAGATCTCATGGGTTGACTGGGCGTATGTAAGGGAAGGCAGTCTGCTAGATATCCTGGCACCAGTTATTCAGGGCTTTGTATGTCAGCAACAAAACCATAAATATGACATGGAAGCTAATAGGCAGCCAGTATTCTGAATTTTGCACTTTACTGCAGCTTCAAAACAGGCGTAATGGCAACCCCACATAGAGCACATTATAGTAGTCCAGTAGTCTATTCACAAGGTTACCAGTGCGCTCTGGGCCGTTGAGATCAGATGGACTTCTAAGTGACAAGAATGGAACTGGAATCACCTCCTAACGGTGTGCCTGATCCTTCAGAGGGGGTACAACCCTACCCAGGACACGTAAGCAACCCAATTACCAACCAACAGGATAACCCTCAAGCAGCTCATAACTACATCCGGGCTGCAGTTCAGAACATGCATGGCCTCTCCTGATTCAGATGATACAGAGAAATAGAGCTGGGTGTCATCAGCACACTGGTGACACCTTGTCCTAAATCTAATGACCACTCCCTAAGGATTTGTATAGATGTTAGACTACACTGGGGACAAAATGGTGTCCTGTGGCATCTCACATTTCAACTGCCAGGAGGCCGAGGCAGTCATCCAATGTCATTTTTTGGATCCAACTCTATAAGTAAGAGCTGAACTGTGCCTCCAACTTCCAGTAGAAACCAGTTCCATTTTGCAAGTTGGGGCACCCCATTTTTGCCAGTACTCCCTGTAGGCTGCTCGTGAGGGTTGGAGGATCCTCCAGAATAGAATGGGATATGGCGCAGAAGTGCCCAGGAAGAACAGCCTAAAAACTAAAGTACTTTGATGATTGGCAAAATGGGCGGAAGAGAAACAAACCAGAAAAGGGGGGGAGCTGCCATTTGTTTGTACGTATGTAAGACAAGGCATCGCTAAAGCAACAAATCATGCTTAACATAAATCATGGCTTAGTGTTGTGTGCGAATGCAACCAATATGCACTGTTACAACAAATTTTAGGCATAGGCAGTTAACTGCAAGGTTTTACATTTTTGTTTTGCCTGATGTGTATTGACTTTAATATTATAATTCAGTGAGGAAAGCCAGTTAGTGATAAAATGTCTTTACACTGAGTAGGAACTCTAACGCATGTCAGAGACAGATAGGAAAAGACTTACACCACTAACTTTCATCTGAAAAATGTATCATTTTAAAGAAATCAACATACATGTTGAGGTTAAATGATTAGTCACATTTCATGTCACACTAAGCCACCCTGTGAATAAGCCGATTGGGTACTCTGCGGCTTTGCCATGGTTTGTTTTCCTCTTCAATCTCTCGCTGGCTCCTGGGATGTATCCCAGGCACCTTTGGGGCAGAAGTCCTAATTTCCTTGGTCCCTACCTCAGCAGCCTTTCTGCAGTTGGTCTGATGGGGTTATGGGCTCCCGAGATAAACTCCTCTCTCCTTGCATCAGATCTCTGATGGAATTCATTTTCAGGGTCTTGCGCAAGAGTGCAAGACCGCCCAACTACTATTTAGCCAAGCATACCAACATCCCCTTCTGTCAGTTTCATCCTCTTCTTCAGCATTTCCCTTGCTAGTGAACACTTTAAAAAAAAAGGGGGGGGGAAAGAAGGCTGCTTCACCTACTCCTCAAGTAACACCCATCTCAAAAGATATTTCCCCTGCAGCTGCTGGCCTTTTTCGGCTCCAAGCCTCTCCCCTTCATACTTTTCACTACCCTCCACTGGTCTCTGGTTTTAACTGTCAAATGTACATGTGAGTTACAGAGCAGTGAGGTTGATCAGTAAACATATGCAAATTTCAAAGCAGGGGAGAGAAGTGAGGTGGATGGTAAAGATATGCCAATTTCAAGGTAAATGTATATAACTTTCACGACAGAGCAGTGAAGGAGATCTGGAACTATATGCAAATTCCATGGCAGAGCAGTTCACTAAAATTACGCAAATTTCATGACAGGGCAGTAAAGCTCAGGGGGAAATTACCCAAATTGCATGCCAGAGCTGTGAGACAGATTGCTAAAAGTATGCAGATTTCATGGCAGAACTGTAAAGCTGGGGGAAATTATACATATTTCACAGGGGTGAACTTTCACATCTGTGCACTTGCGAAAGACTGAAAGATTTGTTTTAAAAAAACAGTTGCGAACACGTTTGGGACACTCTCCAGTGTCCTTTCTTCTTGGTTTTTTAAGAGCACTGGGAGGAGGGTACAGATGAGGGAGGATGGCAAGATCACAAGGAGTAGCAGGTTTTTTTTGTCACTTTTGGTGGGCAGCTCTCTAGCCATTCCCAACAACTCACAATGAAGTCACCCTGTCGGTTTTGGATGTAACAACAAGCCACCCTGAAAACAAGCAACCGTGAACAACCCACAACAAGCCATGGGTTCTTAGGGTGGCTTGTGCGTGAACAATAAGCCACCTTGTGGAAACCGCACCAGGTTTGAATGTCACAACAACTGACCATGGTGAGTTGTCGTGCCATGGAAACCAGGTCATTGTCTTTGTATTTTTGTTGTGGTTGTTAAGTGTAAAGCTATTATAGGTATAATATAAGATAAACACACACATGTGTGCATGAACACACATACTTCCTTTTGGACAACTAGGAACTATTTTCCTAGACAAAATTATTGTGGGGGGAGGGATATCTTACTCTTCTCTTGTCTACTGCTTTTCCACTGCACATTTTCCCTCCCTGGTTACTTCCCCACATATTGCAGTCAACAGGCCAGAGATAAAAGTGTTCCAGACAAAAGTTGGTGACAGTAAATATGTTTCTGGCACCTCTGCATGGGATGTACATGTGTGTGTGTGTGCACACACACACACACTTTATTGTATTATTTATCTGATTTATATCCTGCCCTTCCTCGCAACACGCCCAGGGCAACTAACAATGAAACACAGTATAACACATAAACAATATTGAAATCATAACTCTTGAATCACAAATATCAAATACAATACAATAAAACCATCAACTCAATTGATTAGAAGAACAGGTAAAGCTCTTTCCTGTATCCCAGAAGCTGGCATAGCTGGCACCTAAATGACAACAGCAAGGGGACGGCCAATTCTCTACTGGATGGGAGTTCCATAGCTGAGCTGCTGCCACCGAGAAGGCCCTGCCACATTCCTCAAGGGCACGACAAGCAAAGCCTCCCCAGCTGCTCTAAACTTCCAGAGTGGTCAGTATTGGGGGAGGCAGTCTTTCAAGTACCTGGATTGTGAGGGCAGTCCTTCAAGTACCTGGATTCTTTTTGAATCTGATTTATATCCTGCCCAGAGAGCTTTGACTATGGGGCAGTATAGAAATGTAATAAATAAATAAAATAAAATAAATAAGATGATATACTTACATCTCACTGTCCCTGTCAATGCACAGGCAGCAACATTCTGCACCAGCTCAGCTTCCAGACCATCTTCAATGGAAATCTCACAATGAGAGCATTGTAATAGTGCAATCAGGAAATTTCCAGAGCATGGACTACTGTTGCCATTTTATCCCCATCCAGAAATGGCAGTAGCTGGTGAACCAGCCATAGCTAGCCATCAGCACTCCTTGCCATTGAGGCCACTAGGGCCTCCAGTGACAGCTTTGAATCGAGGAGTACCCGCAGGCTACCTGCTCTGTCAGGGAGATTGCTACCTTATCCAGAATAGGTTGTCTGCCCAATTCCCAGACTTGGGAATAACCTGCCCAGAGAGTCTCTGTCTTACCAGTATTTAACTTTATTGGCCCTCATCCAGCCCACCACTTCCTCCAGTCACCAGTACACCACTGACTCAGCCTCTACTGATTCAGATGAAATTGAGAGGTAGAGTTGGGTGTCATCACATTTTGATGACACCACACTCCAAATCCCCAAATAACATCCCTGCCCCCTCAAGGTTTCATATAGGTGTTATATAGTATGAGAAACAAGATGGAATCTTGCGGAACCCCACAGCATCACTGCCATAGAGTTCTATTCTGGTAGCAATTCTTGTAAGTAGGAGTGGAACAAATGCTTCCCCCCAATCCAGTCAGCTGCTTCATGAGGATATCATGGTCAACCAAAGAAAAGTAGTCTTGTTTCAGTTCCATGTCCATGTCTGAAGTCAGACTGAAATGGGTCTAGACTGTTAAACTAGCCTCACTACTTGAGGTGCTTGCAACTTTCTGAGAACAAAAACATGGGATTGATTCTTATTCTTAATTTTTTGGCCAAGCCTGATTAAGTGTTTGACCAAACCTTAATCCTTTAAATTAAATACTGATAAAGAAGATTTTTACAAAGCTGAAAGAACATAAGAAGAGCTGTGCTGGATCAAGCCAAATGCTTATCTTGTTCAGCCATTCTGTTTCATAGTGTCCGTGTGAGGCCCACAACCAGGTCATGAATGCAACAGCAACCTCCTGCCCATGCTCCTCAGCAACTGGCATACAAAGGCATCTTGCTTCTAATATAGAGGTAATGTACGGCCATCATGACTAGTAGCCAAGTCAGCAGATGAATTACAACAGGGATAGCTACTAGGTTAGACAGCTATTGTTGTTTTACTTTGGACTCTCATGTAGAGAAGCAAGCTGCCTGCCAGCTTTTAACAGAGACCTAAACATTGTAGTAGTACTTGACATGGATATATAGCATAAATAAAGCTTCTATTTTCTTATTTTTTTAACTGAACAGAGACAAAATACTCCCTTTCCATGGAGTCGTAGAGATGATAGCTCAGTCCATCCAACAGATTTTTTTCCCACTGACTGTTTCTTGTATAGAAGCTATTATAGCCAAATAATAGCATCCAGTTACAAACTGTGGCACATGGAATCACAAATGAACTCTTTAATAATGCAGTGTCCATTGATGATATGAGAGATTGGTAGTGCCTAAACATTCAAGAATCTAATTGATGTAGTTGATGCTTCATATATCTATCCTAATTTCATTGTTTGGTCATAGTGGCAGGCATGTGGCCTTTGAGATTATTCCTAACACTATGCCTATTGCTTTTCTCTTCCATTAACAAATAAGCCAAATTATTGCCCACACACTTGTCGACATTTTATATCACTCCGTTCCTTTTCTGCAAACACTGACACACTGAGTTTAAGAGAGACAGTACATTGACCTTGTGGATTTTCTTTACTCTGACGAATCCAGTGTCATCCTTCTATATCTTAAGAAGATAGAGCCTACAGAAAACGATTTGTGGTAGAGAGTTTGCCCTACCCACAAATCAACTCTTAATGGAACAGATTTTGAAATTGTATGGGATCTATAGAATATTTATTAGTTTATAGGAATGAATTTTTGTTATTGGCAAAACTGGACTCTGGACTGGATCCAGAAATTTTGAGTGAGTGGAGCAGAAGGTAACTTCCTGATTTTCCATAATTTCCCCCTTCCCTTTCAACACCACCCCTCCACCCCTGGGCGACAACCCACCTCACTCAGCAAGGTTCTCGACTGGCCAGGAAGCAATTGCAGGGTTCTCTGGAGGCTAGCAGGGAGAAATAAAGACAGGGAAGCCAGCTTCTGCCTGCCCTGATTCTAATCCCCCAAATATAAATAATTTCTTAATTAAATGTACTCTAAAGTGCCACAGAAGTCATAGCTGATAAACTCATTTTTCTTAGGGTAGATTTTGGGTGCTATTCAGGAGTTGCAATTTACTTTGAGTGGGGAAGGAAGGAACGATAATGGACTATAACTGCTGGCAGGTTCTCTAGTGTTCTTGAAACCACTGTGGTATTAAGGAAATGCTAGCGCAAGCTATTGGTGACAGTGTTTTCATTGGACTATTGTCTGGTTTCCAAATTGGCATGTCATATGATTAAACAATATCAGTTTTTCATAAAAACAACATTGACTCTTCAACTTAATTTCAGGTGATGCCTGTGACAAACAGGTAATTCTGAAATCACATGGAATACTATTAAGGTGATTCAAGATGGCTGCCCCCCAACCCTCCAGTAACGCTAGTGCCAAATGGAAGTGGGGGAGAGGGTAACTCACAGAAGTACTAACTAGAACCAGAGTTTGGTTCTGTTGTCACTGGTTTTGTGCTACACTTGCAGTACCATCACCAAGTTCCCATGTGGATAGTGGGTGATAGGCTTCTGCCTGAAAGCATCTGTAGGGCCAAACTACACATTATGCTAACCACGTGGCATGCAAGAACATAAAAAGAGCCATGCTGGATCAGACCAAAGATCCATTTTCTCCAGCATTCTGTTCACACAGGGGCCAACCAGCTTCCTGTAGGAAACCAGAAGTAACTGAGGGTCGACTTCAGTGGAGACTTTTTCTTTTCTTTTTTTTACTGGGAGAAATGTTTAACCCTGCCCTCCTGAGCACAGTGGTCCCCATCTGAATGGGACCACCTATGTTTACACTGAAGTTAAAGAAGAAAATAAATAGACTAGTCTAAGCTACACCCTACGTGTTTAGACTATTTGGCTGTGGCATAGAAACCTAAAACAGTTTTATCATGATCATTTAACAACCCTAAATTGTATGTCTTCAATTAATGTCACTTTTGAAGGTTTTCAATATAGTGAAATATTCTTGTTATCATCTAAAATTAAAAATAATGGGTTTAACTGATAGTGAGTTTAGTCATATATCGTCTAGTGATTCTGTTTGGCACAATGCTGTTGGCCAAGCTGTTTTTTAAAAAAAAGCCATAGCAACTTCATAGGGGTTCTTTTGTGAGTGCAGAAGCACTGGAATTCAAACCATTTACAAAGGAGTACATTGATTTATTTCAGAAGTGAAACTCCTTCCTGAGTCATTGTTACATTCGGCTTCACCAGTGGTTCCCTCTACAAGGATTCGCTTTTGCGCCTGGTTAGGTGATTATGCGCATAATCGCTGAAACGCATTTACGCCTAATACCTCTGCACGAGAGGCGGCGAAAGGTGGCGAAATGCATTAATGGATGACCAAAATGCGCTTTACAAGTAGTTAATGCGCATAAGCACTTATTCACATAGCCAAAATGCACTTTAACGGCCGGAGCAAAATAAAACTCGCTGTTTAACGCGCATTCGATAATGCGCATAATCGGAGGGATGGCGCACCTCTACGCTCGATTTGCGCTCCGTTCTTGTAGAGGTAAATTTTTTAATGTGCCTTGAAAGAGCTTTAAATGCCTCTTGTAGAGGCAGCCAGTCTTCCCTAAACAAATCAGGCTTCGTAAAACTTATCTACTATGGTTTTAGTTTCTACCAAAAATAATAATTATCATGGTTGAACTACGCTGAGGTTATGGGTGTCACAACTGTTATTTGTAATATTATGAAACGATTATGATTTTTTTTTTGCACTGCATCAAGGGAACTCACACTTTCTCTTTCAATCTTCAGTATAACATGCAAACAGATCAGTACAGAAGTTGCGATAACATCTCTGCCAAATCGTCAGACAGTGATGTCAGTGATGAGTCCGCTCTTTCCCGGACCAGCAGTGCCTCTCGCCTCAGCAGCACAAGCTTTATGTCAGAGCAATCAGAGCACCCCAGGGGCAGAATCAGGTGAGTTTATGATGCAGTTTTACAAGAGTCCATTCTGCTTGTCCGGAATTTAACAACCACAGCGTGGTGTCTATTTTTCCATAAAATATACAGATTCTAATTTTTAGCTGCACCAAAAAAAAAAAAAAAAAAGGCACAAACAAACTTTGGATTCTTATGATTTTACAAAATAAGAATAAGAATAATACAACAAAATTGAATCTGAGCAGCAGTGAAATATTTGGTCTATTACTTAGACTCAAATGTTCATAGAACTGATGACTGTAAAATCATAGTAATAAAATCATTTTCGCATTTATCACAAGAAGGAAATTAAATTGTGGTTGGGTAGGACCTCTGTAGAAATCCACAATCTGGAAAACTTTATGAGGCCAACTCTGGGAATGCTGCTAAAACCTTTGTAAAGGAGAAAAGATACTTCCTCTTTTTTGGCAAATCTTTGGGGACTTAGTTACTTGGGAGCCACTTTCCAGTGAGTGGCTGCCATGTGGCTGAAGTAGTGTTGAAATGACCCAAGCACATAGACAGAGTCAATTACACGGTTCTTTCCCACAGAATGGGTGTCATGGGAAAGCCGGCCATGTTGCATGGTTGGGATCTGTGTAATTCCCCCCTCCCCCTGTGCTTAAATGTGGTTGAGTCATTTAAACATGACCTCATCCAGGCAGGAGCCGTTCATGGAAAAACATCCCCCACATATTTAGGATAATATTTAAAGAGCCCAAAAGCTGTCATTGCAATGTTCTCCAATGGTTGCAAAGTCTAGATTGGGCAGAAGGATCCCAGAACACAGAGGACCTACACTTGTAGGATAATGAGCAGTATCCAATCCTGTCCACTATGCCATGGCAAATTAGAGCTTCTGGGTGCAAGCCCCAAAGGCTTTCTGTAAGGGGACAGATTGGCGGAGCTCCCTTATGCGAGCCCTACCAACCTACCCCTTTTCAGGCTGTCCCCTGGAAGCACTAAATTGACATTGTGCAAGTGGTGGTGGTGGGTGTTTGCACAACAGAATTGGTGGGGCACAAAAGGATCGGTAGGATCTGTTCCTACCTAATAGGAACAGAAAAAATACGTTTTGGTGCTATACATCACCTGTTGTAGGATAGACATTCCTATGCCCCTAATAACATTATCAGCCTGTGTCTTACTTTTAGGAGCCCAATCAATTCAGGTTAATTTTTTTTCTCATGAAGTGACTTTATTTTTTGATGTTGCGAAGGGTTTTGTGAACATTCAAATTCTAATGCGTGTGTGTGTATATGTAAATAGATAGATAGATAGATAGATAATATTATTTATTCATTTATTATTATTTACATTTATTCATTTATTATTATTTACATTTCTATTTATTTACCCAATAGCTAAAGCTCCTCTGGGTGATTTACAAAATCTTAAAATCTTGAAAATATATGTATTTATTCATTTATGTTTATTTATTTATTTCATTTCGTTCCGCTCAATAGCTGAAGCTTTCTGGGCGGTTTACAACAGTTCATAAGATAAAATACAGCATAAAAATATAAACATACAAAATGTAAAACAATTTAGACAACTAAAATCTGTTTCAATAGAATACTATACCTATTTAGATGGCTGACATAAGTGCCCCACCATACGTTGTCAAATGCCTGAGAGTAGAGGGCCGTCTTAACCTGGTGCCAAAAAGATGTGAGTGTTGGCGCAGGCAAGCTTAGTGGGGCTCATTCTATAATCAGGGGTCCACCACTGAAAATACCCTTTCCCTTGTCACCACCCTCTGACCCTCCCTTGGAGGAGGCACAGAGGGGGTCCGCAGATATTGATTGTAGTGTCTGAGTATGTTCAAGTCAGGAGAGGCATTGCATCAGGTATATAAAATATAATATAACAACATTTATCCACCATAAATTGAGATTGTGAACTTCCACCGACTAGCCTTACCAGTTTTTGGAAGCTTTTCCAAGTGGTGCAAATCATAGTTTCTAGACATGTTTGGAGCATTCCAGAAAAGAGTATCAGCCCTTAATGTGATGCTGATAAGGCAATCAGTATGCCCTCTTCCATGCTCCTGCTCTCTTAACCTAACTATCAAACCCCACTCAGAGTTCAGCTGATCATTGGAATAGGTAACTGACTTGGTGATGCCACCATGAAGTGATTTTGTGTTTGTGTGTTGTGATAGCTGGCTACTTCTATGTCTGACATATTGTAGGCACATTCTTTTGCAATGCAAACACATGGCAAGATCACAACACACCACGAACAGATGAACCCCATTTTGTATTAGTTTTCAGGAGATGATAAAGCTGACTCTACCCATGCAAACAAAACACCATAACATCAATTACCACCTCGAATGGTTTTCTGAATCTATTCAGTATCACTTTTTTATGACAAAAAGGGTTTTGCTTTTCTTGGAGGGGGGCACTGAAAGGTTACCCAGAATTCATACATTGAAACCTAATCCCATGGGTGAGGCTGGAATCCTACCCTTGCTCTAACAAAAAGATGACCAATTGACTCAGTTATGAGATTTGCGACAGACATCTAGGTATAAATACTACTTTAACTGCAATGTTGTTATTGTTTAAGGTCTGGGCTCCATCAGCTTATAATTTAAGTCAGTGGCAAAGCTGCCTCTGAATTTGGGGGTTCTGAATTAAATGTGTTAATTGCATCTGATCCTGCATTATAGTACAGTTTAATTGTTTAGGTCCATATTTAAATATCTATATTGTAATGTTCTGAAGGTGCAATCCTATGTATGTTTAGATGGGGGGGGGGGGGTTAGTCATACAACTCCCAGCATTCCCCAGCATAGGAATTGAAGCTTTTTCCTGTCTAAACATGCATAGGAGTGTGTCCTAATTGTTGCTGTTATTATTTCCTTTGACCTAAAGACTTTTGTGATGTCATTACCACTGACGCAAAGATGGAAGGGTTCCATTTCAATGAAATCTCACATTTCTGACATATAGATTTCTGCAGCATCAAAACAGTTCAGCGAGGACACATGAAAACTTGGGTAACAGTCAGGTATAAGTGCTCTTCAGTTCCAAGCAGGCAGCAATGGCTATAATATTTACCTATGTGTGTGTGTCTTCCCCAGGAAAAGGCAAGCAATGGATTTCTCCCCCCACCCCTCGGTTATCACTGCCTCCTTCCCTTTTAATGGGAGTTGGGCTGTTCTTGATAGAGTGGACCTAAATCTTCATGTGTTTAAATGTTTGTGTTGAAATGTGCTTGCTCAATGACAGAGGACCTTTTGTCAAACAGTGGATCCAATTGCACTAAAATATCAAACGTGTTTCTCTGTTGTGTCACCTACATAAAAGCTTGCAAGTAGCAGCCACAAGCTGGAGTATATGCTTCTATACCCTCTGGAGGATTACTTTTCCCCAGTCTTGGATACAGGGTGCAGTCCAGCAGTACTCCACTGTTGTGTTCCTCACTGCTCCAGTGCAAGGCTGAGGTGTTGAGAGATCATGCAATCACTGCTGGAAACAGAGAGAAGGTTGGAAGAGAACTGCAGGTAATAGGACAGATCCATTGTTGTGTTTGGCAATCATGCATATGGCTTTTGTCACACTGTTGTCTAAGGTCAAACAGGTTTTACAGGTTTTTGAAGCACCACAAAAATCCTGCAAAGTTGTTTTATCAGAGATGATAGAGTGATGACTGTGCCATAGGCAATTATGTCTCTCTCATATCACCTTCAGCTCTCTGGCAGACCAGCACATGGTTTACTTCAGTGGCCCCATTCAGAAAACACCATAAACCATAGCTTTAACCACAGTGGTTAAGTCAGAAAGCTGGGCCGTGTTCAAAAGACATCTTAAACCATGGCTTTAACAACAGTGAATAAGACTTTTTGCCATGGTTTAAGGTGTCTTCTGGACATGACCTGGTTTTTGGCTTAACCACTGTGGTTAAAGCCAAGGTTTATGGTGTCTTCTGAACGGGGCCATTGTCTTGCACTAATATTAACAGTTTCTATAGCACAGTCTGGTGATGGAGCAGTCTGGAAATGATGCACACAAACCTTGATTCTATACATGAGTACAGAGCTAGGATACAGTGCATAATAAGTTTTCCAGTATAACCACTGATGTGCAACCAGGTAAGAAAGTGGAGCAAGTCTACCTGATGGTGCTGTTTCAATTTCAGTTCCATTATAGTAGCCAAGTACATATGGTAGCTGATATGACTTCAGTACATCCATAGATCAGTCTTTCCCAACCTGGTGCCTTCCAGATGTGTTGGACCGCAACTCCCATCATTCCCAGACATGATGGGAACTGCAGTCTAACACTTCAGCAGAGTACCATGTTGGGAAAGGCTTGCATAGATAGAAACTACAAACTAGCTCTAATGTGTCTCTTCCTAATTTTGTGATAACAATGAGCCTTTCAGTGGTGGCAGTCTATAGACACAGGGTAGCTCACATACTCCTTGCAACACAATGGGCCATGTGGTTGAGCTAATGTTTCAAGGGTTGTACTCCATCATAAGCACTTTTTATGGATGCCACAGCCAATAATGTCAAACTGCACAGCTGCAATTTACAGCACATTCATGTCAAAGCAATCTCATTGAAGCTTTATAGGCATCTGTGGGTTTAGTCATATGCATGTGGAGTGTATCTCATAGTCTTAGGAGAGCTTAAGTGAGTATGGTATTTCGTTTCTTTTTAGGAACATATTCAAAGTTTAAAGAGAGGTTCCTGCATAATCAGTGAAAGATCTCTTTCAAGACAGAAAAGGGTTTGAATAAGTCTTGAATATAACTTATAACACAGATCAATTTTTTTCCTTTCACCATACCTTACTATTTAAAGAACTTATGTATTTCATACTTCTCAAGAAAGTGATGTTTTCCCCAAGGTGTATATATGAATTACATAAAATCATTTTAAAATATTTCTGCATCCAAATATAAGATGTTCATTATTATTATTGTGTACATTTTTTTATTTTTACATGATTTTAGCAAATTAATTCCTTTTGTATCATGATTAAATAATTTCTTCCTATCTTAAAGTCACAAAAGTCCTTATGTTTAAGAACTGCAGTATTAACATGACAGATAGCAGTTTACCTTCTGAACAACTACAAAGCAACCATGCAACCAATTCTGCTTCCGGGATAATTAACAATTTTTGAATTGTCCCTCTTCAATAGGTCAGTCTGAATGGCTTATTTGAAGTGTCCTTATTTAGTTAATTAATAAATCTTCACAACATTACACAGTGATAATAAACCGACTTCCATGCTATGAAACCTTGAAACAGAAAATAACAAATCATTTCTTCTTCTTCTTAGAAGTAACAAGCTATGGTTCTTGTTCTCAATCAGGTAGCATTTGTGTTTGAAATCCAAAGTTGTTTGTTTGTTTGTTTCTTGTTTCAGCCTTCTTTGCTAGTGTTTTGAAATTTCATGTGAATGTAGAGTTAGCATCTGGAGTTCCTTATGTTTATTTTGAGTTATCTACATTTAATTTTGCATGCCTGCATATTGTGACTATGGAAAGGTCAAAGTCTTTAGATATCTGCAAAACCGATGGGAAAAAAGAAAGAAGGATATCATGGGAATTAGATGACAAGACGGGGCACAGTGGAAAAAAAATGAATATGGAAGACAAAAAAAGGAGAAGGCATACTGTTGCTGATGTGAGGTAAAGGTTAGCTACCTTCCCTTGTGTATTTATCCCAGTAATCCGAGTCATCATTATTTTACTAACTTGGGCGCTGGATGATGTCCTAGCTTCTGTTTATGCATTGCTTGGTTACTGTCTTAAATAAAAGCAGGGAGATGGTATCTTCATTATGTAAAGTTTGTTTTCTTTTTTTCCCCCTCATATCTTTACAACTTTTAACTTAGTGTGAAGGTTACTTACACACACACACACACACACACACACACACACACACAAATACAAATCTTTAGTTCTATTACATCTAGGTATCCTAAATTTCAGAAGAAAAATTTATAAGAAACATGAGCTCCCATAAGTATGGATTAGCTGCCCTCCACCATCTCCGTTATGTTTAGCACCATGTCATTCCCAACAACCATAAAAATGTTGGCATACAATTAGAGGTAGAGTGTGTAATTGTGCATATAGATATAGACACCCACACACACACACTATCTACTTTTTGTGGATAATCTTGTTAAATGTTAAGTGCTTCTATTTTGTCTAGCAGAGTTATAATTTTCACAGACTTTGCTCTTCTGGTAGGAAAAAAGGGACTTCAGTGCAAATTGAAAAATCACTACCCTGCAATGCCAACACTTTTGGCCTAATGACAGGTATAATATGAAGTATTTTGCAAAGAAAATCTACGTTAGAAAAGGAATTTTATGTAGTGCTAATTACTATCTGTGAAATTTACTATCCTTGTTTCTGAGTCTAAAGAGTAGTGGCTACTCATTCTGGTTTTGCCCATCCTGTCACCCACTGGGTGCATTCTGATTATTCTTTTGTTCCTGGAAGTTATAGTAGGATAGTTCCCCACAAAATTGTGTTGTTTGTAAAGGTCCATCTAGATTCCTAGACTACAAGCCCAGGATGCCACAAAACCAGTCTCTGTGTCAGTTATAGTAGCAGGGTAGAAGGTTCATTGCATGATGGGAATTATAGTTCCAAAACCATTGCTTCATAGGTATACACATGGACTGCATTCGGACAACACATTAAGCAACTGAGGGGGGAAACAATCATCAGTTGTGTTGCTTATTGTGTTGTGTGGAGGGTAACACGCCGCTCACAAACTACTGATGGTATGCTATTCCGCCCAAATAAGTAACTGAGAGAAACAACTGGCTTGCAAGTTGTTTAGCTCAAAGCCAGTTGTTTAAAGTGTTGTGTGGAGGGGTGAGTGTGTTAATGGCGTGTGGTGAGTGGGTTAAAACACAAGCCCATAGAGGCAGATGGCAAGAGCGACCAAAGCAGTGGCTGCCACTCTGCTACAACTGGTGCAACCTGCAGAGGCTGCTAGGATAGAACTGGGAGGAGGGAGGGTGGGGAGAGGGGCGGGGGCTGTATCAGTCAAATGCTGGGTTGACTATTAGTCCATTCAACGCCAGCTCCAACCACCCACAGTTGTGTAGGAATATGTTGTGTGGGGAGTACCCACAAAAGAACCAACTGTGAGTTGGCTACTCAACCCACCATTGACTAATGTGTTGTCCAAATGCAGCCATGGTGTAAACATACTCAGCTTCCATCTTTTGACCTAACCTGGCTAGTTCTGTGGACACAATGCCCTTGTGTCTGGCATGCATTCTCTCTCTCTCTCTCTCTCTCTCTCTCTCTCTCTCTCTCTCTCTCTCCTAGAATTATGCATGCATGTGTGCTGTTGTTGTTCTTTCATTCCTTTTTGCTCTATAAATAGTGCTTGTCAAAACAACAACAAAAAACCCCACCAGCCCAATGCATATCTGTAATGGACAGTGACAGTATTTACATAGAGTATAGTATACTCTCCAACTTTAAAGCTAGCCTACAGCAGCAACTGCTTCATTAATTGAAGCAATAAATTTGCTAGGGCCATATTCAACAGTGTTGTTCTGCTGATGGAACTATTCCTGTCAGCAGAACCGGAAGAGAGGCAATTCCCCCATGGCTGCCTGCGTGCTCTCAAAAGCCATCCCAGAGGGCTGGGAAACTCTGTGAAGCCAATCTTCACGCAGCACAGAGGGCTACAGTGGGGAGGGAAATAGTCCTGGTTTACTAGCGGACTTTCGTGAGTGTGACACTGGATGTCACCAATAGTCTTTAATGTAGCACAAGATTTTTTGTTGTTTCAATTGAGACACTATTTCTTTGTCTTCAGGTCAGAGAACTGAAGCTAGAGAATATATCTTAATCTAAAGATAAAGTTGAGCTCATTCAGAAATTATGTTCATAACTCATATGAACTATCCCAGAATATATTCTTGCTTGTATACACACGCGTGATTTGACCTGTCCTCGTTGCTTTATACGCAATGACAGAAATTGCAAAAAATAAAATAAAATAAGAAAGTCTACATTTGTTCATTAAAATGATAATCATTCTTGGCATAATATCTTAGGTTAAAACTGTGGCTGTTTTCTATCAGAACTGTGTAGTTAGTTTCAGTACTGCAGAGTAATGAGCACACCTTCCATTCAGAGTTTTATTGCTTTCAATGGAATGCCCCTTTGGATTTGCATCCAATTGCACATGCTGTTGAAAGCAATGCAATAGGGATAGACATTCTCACACGAAGTGCAGTTGGCTATACATTTGCAAATTTGCATCTGAGCTGCACACCTTTACACATTTACCTGAGAGTAAGCCTTGAGACGTTCTTCCTAAACCTGTGTAGGATTGCACTTTCATGGTTGCTCCTGAGGCAATGCATATCTAACCCTCCTTTAAACTGTAAAGGCCAGTCCATATTGTAGGGTGACCAGATAAAATCCAGGTCAGGGCTCCTGTAACTTTAACAGTTGTAGAGAAAAGGGAATTTCAGCCAGTGTCATTTGTATGCAATTAGCCCCTGGTGAAATTCCCTCTTCATCACAACAGTTAAAGGTGCAGGGGCCCTGCCTTCTTTTGTATATGGTCACTTTAGTATAGTGCATGTACCTTTAACTGTTGTGATGAAGAGGGAATTTCACCAGGAACTAATTGCATACAAATGACACTGGCTGAAATTCCCTTTTCTCTACAACTGTTAAAGTTACAGGAGCCCTGACCTGGATTTTATCTGGTCACCCTACATATTGTGGCTTAATGGATTGAACTTAGTTATCCATGGACAATTCCCTCTTCCCCTTTGAGCCATAAGTTGAAAGAAAACAAGTGTCAGGTCACATGTTTCTTTTCTTCTGAATTGGCAGCCCTACTAGATGTGGGCTTTTACCTGTACGATGCTTTCTGCTGCAAATATTTCCCAGCAGTATGAGGACAATGTGCCTTCCTGTGCTGAGTGGGGTGCTCCCCCTTTTAAGCTAAACACATTTTTGGCATGTTTTGGAGGTCCCCTCAGCATACAGAAACCCTCTCCTGGATTATTTTTCCCCGTTTCTACAACTGGTGAATTCACATGCAATAAATTGTATTTGAAAGTAGGGAGGAGTATGTGGTTATTTTTATCCTGTGTGGAAATGGAAGACATCAAAATGGAAAAAGGCTGAGGAATGCAGCATCTGGTTTATATTGAAGTATTTTGATGTTGCTCAAGTTTTGTTCTCCTAAAACCAAATCAGCTGAGATTGATTTACTTTTAAGTTCACCTTTGGTTTAAGGACAACAAGAGAGTTTGGAGCAGTTATAGACTAGTTATTCAAGTTTGCTGGTGACATGAAAGGATAATTTTGCTGTGATTATCATAAAGCATGTGTCTGGCAGGCTGCAGATTTTTCCATGGCTCATCATCAAATTCCATATTTGCATTTCTTTAGGCCTTTAAAAAAACACATCCATTGGATTTTACTATACAGTCTTACCAACAATGAATGGTTAACTTCCAATAATTCCAAGTTTTCTTTTGTCTCTGATTCATACAAATGAAAATTTTCACTGATAATTAAAAGGGAAAGGTATGTTTCCATAGGAACTACAGTATGTGGTTTGTTAATCATTAGCTGGATGTAATGAACAAGATTTTTTTTAAAAAAAAGTTTTCAGAATAAAACTGTTTTAATGAGGAAATGCCATAACGTAATTTTGTTTTGGCCTTATTTGCAAATGTTTATTCCATTTGGTAAAACAAGACCTCTTATAATAGGGTTCAGTAAATGTGTGAGATGATCCAGTTACCATAGCAATTTGCCATCATGCAGCAAAAGATCAATTTTAAACACAGAAATTTAGAAGTGATGATTCGCCTTTTAGAAGATACTAGAAGTGTAGATTTAACACATTCTAAGTGCAGTTGAAGTCACACGAACACACTTTGCCTTACACTAACAATAGATGCTTCAGAATGGCAAATGTATTTCAAGCGATTTCACCACACTTTGGAACGATTTTCTGCCTTCTTACTAATTTCCATACAAAGAACAAGGCTCATCTGTTGCAGCAAAAACAACAAAGAGTCTCCTGTCACCTTAAAGACTAACAAAGCTGCTCTGGCAGCCTTTTTGGCTAAAGGACAAGTAGAAATGCAATCAATCAATAAAATGTAGTATGGCATCATCTTTCATAGACTGTAGTTCACAGGACTGACATCAGGAGTAGACAGGCACACACAGAAGCAGGGGGCCACTGACAAGAGACAAGTTCCTCCTCCTCTCCGTCATTGCCACCTGCCTGTTCACCTGCCTCTTGCCCTTGCCAGGCAATGGTGGTGGCGAGAAAGAGGAGCAGTAAATGCCACGGCCTACTTGCTCTCTGGCTCTCTGCCTGCCAAACAAGCAAGTGGTAGTAATGTTGAGATTGAAAATGAGGGCAATGGCAGCTGGTAACAATAGTTGTGAGAATTCACTGAGAGAGGGGGCCATTGTGGGTACCTTGTCTGAGAGCCCTCAAAACCTGGAGCCAGCACTAACAGGTGGCTTTCACGTGTGTCTGATGAAGTGGCCTATAGGCCATAAAAGCTTATGCCATAATTATGTTATTAGTGTTTAAGATGCCACAAGTCTCTTTCTTGCTTTTTTCCCTTCTTACTAAGGAATAATTGAGATGTTGAGGAATCCAGAAAATGCTCGCACCCTTTGGGCATACACCTGGAGCATCTGTGCAAGCCACTTCTAATCCATTATGTCAAATACTGTTTGTGAGCAGGGGTGCACGAGCATCCCATAGTTCTCCTTGAATTGGGTCATGCCTTTTGAGCATCCCAACTGAACACTTGCAAAGGCTTGGAGGTGATCACAAAGTGCCTGCCATCACCTCCCCCTTATCCTACCCAACCCCCAGAAACATACCTCAAGAACCTGCTCCTCCGTGGTAATGGTGCACATTTTGCCAGTTTCCCGTTGGGAATTCTGCAACTAGTAGTCAGAAGAAAGAGCTTCACTGGGATTTGGGATCACCTGCAACCTCTGCCTTCATTTGCCCCCAGGATAGGTTTTTGGGCCTCCGGTCAGGAAAAGAGCAAAGATGACAACTCACCAGGATCAAGGCAAGCACAGCCCTGCTCACTGCAGGCAAAGCATAGCTTTGCTCCAATTGAGCCTTCTTGTAGGCATTCAAATTGGGATGCTAGGCTATGCGAATACCGCTGCTCCAATTCTCACAATGTCATGTCCAGGCTTACTTTTCCCAACATTTGAAGCCAGCAATTTCTTACCAATGATAGTGTCCACCATTGTTTGGAGCCTGTCATGTTGGTTATCATTAACATTGATTACGCAACATTTGTGTGGTCTTCAGTGCTGGTTCGTGGTGCTGAGCTCAAGTTGCTCAACACTCCTCAAGAGTAATAAAACTCTAATAAAAAAAAGTTTTGTTACTAGAAACCTGAATTACTAGCGTTGCAGACATGGAACTGACAAATGGTTTAAAACTCTTGTGTGTTAAACCACATTTAGTCCCGCTGAAGTATTCAGTTTCATTTAAATTAAGGCAGTTCTAGCTCCATTCTAATACTATGCATGTTTACTCATAAATACGTTCCACAGAATTGAACAGGGCTTACCTGAAGCAAATTTGCATAGAATTGCAACCTTAGCCAGTTTATGGAGCAGACTATTTGTTTTTTCTAGCTAAAGATCTGTTGTTGTTGTTGTTGGTATGGCTGACAAAAAGGTCACTGCAGACAATCTGAAGTAACACTTAAATGTGGCACACTTTGAATAACACTAGGCAGTTTATTTTTAGAAATATTATGTTCCTCATTAAAAATAAGTGATTATCTTTCCCTTTGGTCCAGGAGTGCTACATGCTCTGAAGTTATTAGCATTCATGAGCAACCTCCTTACAAAGGGCTCCATAGAGGCTCAGAATCAGTATGTGATTCTGTATCAGACAGAGAAAACAGAAAGCATACTAACCGGCACTGGTGAAAGTCAAAGATTCTGCCTAAAGACCAGAGAACTAAATCTGTATATTAACAGCAAAGAAGACTATGGATTATAGATCTGTGGATGGTTCCTTGTTGAGCTAAAGAAGTATATGGAATAGGTGTGACGTACTAATGAATAAAAATATCAAAGGATTATCTTGCTAAGATATCAATATGCCTGAAAAAACACAGTAAAAGCTATTATTTCAGAAGTGATTGTGGCTGCCTTGATTATGGAAAAAAAGATGTATTTTCATAAAGTACATAGGTGAGTTATTTTAGAAAGCAGTTGATAAATGTGTAATATTTTCTTTCAGTTTTGTGATCATATAATACAATTCGGAGACATTTATCAGACTTTGCCGTCACCATTATAGCTTTTATATATCAAAATTAATCTATGTTTTCATTGCCCTATCTTCATCTTTATCTGTCAACGATTATGTTTGTAATTGACCTATATATTTAAATATGATATTGATTACCTCCAAGTGATCTAATTATATTGTATTACATGTTTGCCTAACTTAAGTACCACTTAATGAATAGAGTATCTCTTTTTAGTTTATTCCCAATTCAGTGAAAAGAAACCACCGAAACAAAACATTAGGAAAACTGCAGAGATGTGTAACTTAAAATATGTACTGTCAAACATATATAATCTTGGCTATTTCAGCAGCTCAATTTCAGTCAAGGCAACTTTACCCCTTTTAAGCAGTTCCTATTTGGCTGTGAAACGCCCTACACATCCACCCAGCGAAGCTTGGGTGGGGTGGGGCTGTTGTGGGCGGGAAAGAGAGACGAGGCGTGGAGCCCCGCTATTGAAGGACTCCAGGGGTTGTGTCACTAGAAGGGAGGGGGAGGGAGAGCCAATATATTGGTCTCCGTCCCTCCCCCCGTCTCGTCTTTTACTCTCTCCGCACACCCGCAATGGGATTCCATAATCCTTTGGCTGGAATCCACAGAATGATTGGTGATGTTCTGGTGATGTATGGGGATATGCAAAATATTTTAAAACCAGCCAAAATACGCATTTCCCCATAGGCTAAAATGTGAAAATGGACATTTTGGGGGAATTTGCACATTTGGGGGGGGATTTGAGTATTTGCACAAATTTGGAAACTGAAAAAAAAATCCAATTCTGTCAATGGGCAGACAACAGAATGAAAGGCACGTGGCAATCTGTGAAACACAGATGGATAGGATTTTACATGATCTGTACATCCCAATCCCCAGCGCAATGAGCCATGGGATATGTAGTTTACCAGGGTGTCAATGTCCATTACTAAGCATCAGTGTGGTATAGTGTTTACAGTGATGGACTGATACTTGGCCATGAAGCTCACTGGGTGACTTTGAGCCAATCACTGACTCTTAGCCTAACCTACCTCACAGGGTTGTTGTGAGGAGAAAATGGAGAGGAAGAAGATTATGTATGCTGCATTATGTACGCTTTATAGGCTCCTTGGAGGAAATGGCAGATTCCTGTGGCCTATCACAAAACCCTTACTTTATAAGCAGTTTAAAGTTGGATTGATTTCAATTGAGAATTAAGCAGTTGGTTAGATCTCCATTTAAATTAATGGGATTTAAAAGTGTTCAATTTTATCTGAGTCTTTAGATAGATTGCAGCCTTCAATGAGTACTTTACATGCCAGCTATTAGCCCAGTATTGTTAATACACTTTTATTTGTACACTCCCATTATTAGTTCAACAAAATGTATAATTGAGCCAAACTGGTCTTTTCCTTTTAGTTTTTTATAGAAGTCCCCTCTTCCCTGATGTACCTTTAAAATTAAGGTTGCAATCTTATTAAACTCAATAGAGCTTTCTTCTGAGTAAAGATGCATGGGATTGCACTGTAAGGGTGCCTCTACAAGAGAGGTTTAAAGCTCTTTCAAGGCTGATTAAAATTTTTACCTCTACAAGAGAGGAGCGCAAATTGGGGGCTGAGGCGCTTTAAACTTCCGATTATGCGCATTAACAAATGTGCGTTAAACCGCGAGTTTTAATTTGCGGCAGCGGTTAAAGCGCCTTACCGCTGTATAAACATGTGATTCTCCGCATGTCAACAAGTTTAAAGCACGTTTTGGTCATCCTGTTATGCGCTTCGCTGCCTCTCGTACAGAGGTATTAGGAGTAAATGCGCTTCCGCGAATATGCGCATAATCGGGCAGCCAGGTGCCGAAGCGAATCCTTCTAGAGGGGATCTAAGGCTATATATGGTGCTAATCGCTACAGATGTCAAATGTTCTCTGTCTTTATTATTTAATTTACTAAAAGCTCTACCATTGGCAATGTGGAACAGTTCCTTAGGGTGTTCAGATTTATGCCTGCAACATTAACATGTTCTCAAAGAGAATGTCCTTGGTTTCGAACAGATATTTTATTAGAAAAATAAAATTTAATTCTGATTGCCAGTGGTTGGATACTTATTTTGGTTTGTTTGTTTGTTTAAAAAACAAAAATGATCTTGACATGAGTCAAGATGATACGAGTCATTTTTTCAAAAATTCTATTCTGGTTAACAGTTCAGTTAAATGACAGATTATGGACAATAAATTGAATTCATTCACTACAACCATAATAGAAGTCCACTCAGTCCAATGTAATCTTTTCCAGATAAGTGTGCTTAGACTGCACCTTATATTGCCTTAGTATTTTGGCTCAAATGAGAGGTACGTCTGTGTGAATGTCACCTATCTTTATATGACCTCATACTGCAAGCCCTGTTATAGATACCTTCAATGGGAAGGATATAATAATAATATATTTATTTCTTACCTGCCTCTCCCTCTGGATCGAGGCAGGGAACAACACTAAAAACAAATGATATAAAATACATTAAACTGATTAAGAACATATAAAAACTAATACATTGTTAAAATACCAATAAAACTCTTAAAATTCGACTGGGTAGGCCTGCCGGAAGAGATCAATCTTTATAGGTGAACAGGCTGTGCCATGGGACACCCTGCATTGGAGGCCCCAAGGAACAACTACCTATCACCAGCCTCTTGGATCTCCCGGAAACTATTCAAGAGCAATTCCATTGAATGCTCATCAAGTCCTGCGGAGATCACCAATTCATGGGCCACAGTATCCAAGGCTGCAGAAAGATCTAAAATAAAGTTTAGCATAGAAAGTTTCTTGATCCACCTGCTGTTTTGATCCAACCCAAGTGCAGCAATGACAATCCTTAACCATTAGCTCACCTTGGTGAGGTACTGGACATGGGGAAGCTAATTGAGGCTGAATTAAGGCTATAGTAGTGATAACTGGCAGTTGTTGTCATTTGGAAGGAATAGATAAACCCATAATTGCTGATATTTCAGTTTTCTTTGATATTTCAGATTTGCATCCTTGAAGTGCTTTTTGATTCATCACTACACCTGGAAGCTCAATTTGACATTAGTTGACTGGTGGGAAGGTTGCAATTATTTGTACTCATCATTCATGCCTTTCTAAGCTCAGGACATATTACATCAGTATTTCTGTATCTGTATTGTCTTCTTATTTTCTAGGCACAATTTAAAAGTGGTAGTTTTGACCAAACCCCTTGATGAACTAGACAATAACTACCTCCATTGTATGAAAACATGGCCTTTAATGTTGGCTGCAGATGTTGTCTAGATTACGTATCACTGATTGGTGTATGACATCCTTATCAAAAGGGTTATCAAGTCTTCAGCAAAAGACCAAAAGATATATCGATCAATTCTTTACCAAAAGACCCATTCTTAGTGGCTGGCCCATAACTGTTCAGGTCTTGTCACTGGAGACTTGCTTGCCATGACTATTAAACACTGTAAGAGAGTTTATCTGGTTTTACTTTAATGGACAAGGTTACATGTATATGGTACAGTTAATACAGACATTGTATTTAGTGTCAGGCAGAACAATCTTAACCTCTTTGGACAGATGTCCAAGGAAATTAGGATGTGGAGGAGGCATCCTTCATCAACAGAGGGAGCTATGTCCCTGTTCTGTAGAAATTTCTCTGGGTACAAACATGACATTTCAAGGGCAGCCAGAAGCAGCTTTGGGTCTGCAGGATCCAAAGCCACTCTCTTCCCCTAGACCTTGAGGGTGGGGTGGAGAGATAATTCTCTCCCTACCCCACCCTCAATTTTCAGTGGTGGGTGTATTCTGGAAAAGTAGAATCTGCCTGCAATGCCCCACTCTCGCCAGTGAGAGCTAGCAGGACTTTGGAATTGTTGGACGATCCACCACTTCTCTCCTCCTTCAAACCTATTAGGGTTACTCTGTTAATAAACATATTACATACAAAACTTAGTTGATTTTGATTTTAGTGTTATTGCCTTCCCCAAGTCAATAGGATGGAACTGACTAGAAATCCAAATAAAATACAATAACTAAAATCGTAGTTCTAAAGCCACGTACCTAGGTTGTTAACATTTACCTGGGCATAAGTCCTGTATAGACATGCTGCACTGTAAATAATAATAATAATAATAATAATAATAATAATAATAACAACAACAACAACAATAATATACTTTGCCTTTTATATGAAGAAATAAGAGCATTTTACTGCATCCTTGTTGAGTTCCCATCAATCCAGCTGTATTAGGCAAGCTTATGCTATGAAGCATGGAGGGTTTTTAAAACACGAACATGATTTATATATTTAATGAGGATTTATTGTGGTTTTCTTTTGAAAAATGTAAATAGGTAACTAATTATTTCTCCTACATGGGGTATAACCTCTGTTTTTCATCAGAAATATTTACATGAATGAAGTGTATTTACTCTGCTGCATTATGTTTTATTGCATCTCTTTGTTTTGGTCAGAGTAATATATATCATGTGGAGATTACACACATGCGCAGACCTCTCCATAGTTGACATATGTCTTTGTTCCTTTATTTTCTGCTATCGTAATTATGAGTGTTTTTGCGTGAATGCTGGACGGTGGATTACTACTAGATGATCAGTATATCATAGCATGCCAGCATCCTTCCTTTTGAAAGATGTCTCCAATTGGGCATAGTCTTATGCATTCCCAATGCATTAGCAGGTGGTACTTGACGTCAGTGAATGAGAACAGAGTTAAAATAAGATATTGGAAGTGGTACACTGCTTTCAGTTAGGATCTGGAAAAGAACATGAGTTTCAGGAAATTTAATACAGCCAACTCAACTGTATGTACCTTGGTATCAAAACAATTGAAAGTATATAAGATTATTTGGGGGTGGGGGGGAATCAATATAATTTTACGATGATGTTTTTAAGATTTGAAGACTTTGTTAAACACAAGCATAATTCAAATGTACATGTATGTTTTTACTTTGTAAATATAGTACGTTTAATCCTAAAATGCAAGGCAGACGGATGGGGACTTCAGGGAGAACCATCACAAAGAGCACAAGTGTGAGTGGAGAGGTGTATAAACTGGAACATAATGATGGGAGTCAATCAGACACTGCAGTTGGTACGGTTGGAACAGGTGGGAAGAAAAGACGATCAAGCCTTAGTGCCAAAGTGGTTGCCATGGTATCTCGAAGAAGCAGAAGCACTTCCCAGCTTAGCCAAACAGGTGAGTGAAATATGTGCAGTAAAAACATGGTTCTTAAAACATAATAAAATCAGATCAGTGTGCAGATGTAGCCAGGAAACAATGTCTTGACAAGGAGGGTTTGTGTGTGTGTGTGTGTGTTTGTGGTACAGAACCACTTCCAGCCCTCATTCCAGTGGTAGGTGGGGCTAAGACAAAATAGGTAGGGCAAAACTACCCCCCCCCATTTTTGTTTATAGCTCGTACTGCCAGTAACTAAAGCTTTTAGAGAGGCCGGGAAGAGAGACTGAACAAGAGTTGGGAAACCACTCAGCAATGGGTGGGTGGGATGAGTGTGAAGGGGCAAGGCCAAGGGAAGGTTGCAAGGCCTTCTGGGGCACCCCGGAGGGCTGGATGTAACCCTGGGCATGAAGTTCTGCACCCCTGGTGTATGGGATGGTACAACCATGATTTTCACTAGAGAAGCATAATGGAAAAAGAGCTATAACACTTCATTATGTTCCTTGTACTGTATACATACAATCTAAAAGAGGCCAGTCACAACCCCTTCGTAATTTGAAATGCATAACAATGTAATTGTTTGTTTTTAAAAGAAAAAGGTATTGATTTTGAAAATAATTAAATGCTGGGTCCTTTACTTTTTAAAAAAACCCTCAAAAATAGGGTTACCGAAGCAAGTTAATAAGAGTGTAGCATGATGATACATTACATGCTTTCAAAGTCCCTGTTATTTCTTGGTACTTCAGAAATCTTAAATGCCTCTTCTCTGTAGCCTAAAGAAAGAGCAGAGCTGCTATAGAGGGAAGAGATAATAGAACACAGTTCTATTAAAATCAGTGAGGAGAACAGGCGTCCTTAAGTGACTTTAAAAAGGAAAGAAAAAACTTGACGTAAGTCAATCAGACTTACCACAGTGGGTCAATCATATGATCACGATCATCACAGTCTGCAGGTATGTCTAATATTTCTGATTTGTGTTATCAAATCTTCCCTCACCCTTCCTCCCACCCCACCCATCCTTGGCATTCACAGAGTAAAATGGAATCCAGCTATTTAAATACTGATTAATGCCATATACATCCTCGGTTTTCAAATAAACCTGACAGATGAATGATGTTTTTGTGTGTTTCAATCAACAGATTTAAGGTAGAACTTCTGAAGTTAGAGTGAGGGGGGCATTATACCAAGACTAATTCTATATGAAATACTCATTTTGTGTGAGATATTTGCAGCCCTAGATGATTTAGGAACAACATCTTAAAATATCTTCTAAACTCGGGTGGTGATGATTGGTAGTAGTAGTAGTACTTATTAGTAACATGGTCTGTGAAAAATTATAACTTTCCTTAAATTATCATATCAGAACCATTAATGTAAAGTTAACCATATTTCTGCTATTCTGAATTTAGGGCTGAGATTAAAGACACTGGCTTTCTATATCCAAAGAGGCCAAAGGGCTTCAAAGGCAGACTTCATCTCACAAAATTGCAGTTACATTTTGTTTGCAAGAAGGATTAGGAAGTCACACATTAAGTGCTATCGCTGAATCTTGGCATGCCCAAATACTGCTAGTACTGTACTGTTACTGAGGAAATTGAAGATCCGCTTTAAACAATATGCCACCCCTATAGATCTCTAGCACCATAATCCAAAAACGATGGCTGGAAGTGTCCCATTAATTTCTGTAGAATTTAAATCTAAATGAAAAATGCCTTCAGCTTAGACTTTGAAGGAAAAGTGATCTCCATTACATTGCTTTTCTACATTCCCTCATCCTGCAAGGTTTTTATATGAGGAATAAAGACATACTGCTGTTCTAACATGTACAATCATATATATATATATATATATATATATATATATTATGATCATCCTACAATATGAAGTATTTGTCTTTATGTACTATTATAATTATCAGAATGATGCAGGTTCTGGTGTTCATAAAAATCCATTGCATGATGCTGGAAATAGATTAATTTGTGTCAAGATAATTTAAGTACGTGCCCTCAACTGATTTTGGTATTTATTTTATTTTAGTGCCAATAATAACAAAGCTGCAGTGGTGAGCACATTGGTTCAGAATCAAGTTTAATTGAAATCTATCAGGCACACCTATATAAGTCTGTTAGATTTGAGATAAACGTTTATTTCAGTTATTCCTCTGAGAAATCAGTTCAAGAGTTGGTTTTACATTTAGTGTTGTTATGATGTGTTCGTTCTGTTTATCTGTGTGTGTAAATTTTCTGTGAGATTATTTATGCAGGCAACTTTTCATATAGCTTTTCCAATGAATGTGACAAATTCTCAGGAATCTGTGCCACTGCTATGCAGTGATTTCAGGGTGGGGGGAGTTTTCCTTTCTGATACAGTTTTAAATTCGATTGGGTGTGTAATTTTCTTCGATCTGCATCCCTTTTTGAAGTCGGTATTCACGTCACCAAACACAGTCTTAGTGCAGTGTGATAACAGTTCCTTTCCTCTCTGAGGAATTGAGGAGGTGATTCCTTTATAGATTATTTTTGGCACACAGTACTAAACACGGGCTTGTGAAACTTGTTCAGGAACAGCAGGTGGGATCTTTGTGTGCAATGCTGTTGGGCTGCCAAAACTAGGTGTCGAGGACAAGATGCTACAAGTGGTGAAAATTCAATGCAGTGATTTCCATTGGCAGTTTCTGAACAATGCCACAAATTCTTGATGGCTCCCTTTGGGAAAACAAAATACAGAAATTATGGATACTGTTTGCTGCTTGCATTGCAATGCTGTTGGCTATTCCTTATGATCACAGTTTGACCTTAGCCTTTTATGCTTTATGTCAAAAAATGTAAGGGAAAACTTACAGGTACCTTTGCATTTATAGCTCATTAGATTTCTCTATCCACTTAGCAGCTTTACTCCAATCGAACCTAATTCAGTTGATTTTTTAATTGTCCCTGGAAATTCTCCATTTCAGAAATCATGGGGAAATGTTTGTCTCTTTTCAAATGTGTTTTTTGCTTGTCTCCCAACCAATGAATTCAGAATGCGATGAGGAAGTTTTCAGTTCAGAAAGTGATTTGGAAACCCAAATATATTCTGTGAAGGCTTAGGAATTTGGATGCAACTGCTGAAAGATGTAACATGCCAAGCAGCTGAGCTGTTTTAGAATGGTTAATTAATATGAAACAATGGAGCCCATCCTGTTTTCTCCTAATAACACTCATATAATAGTAAAACGAACGTGAAAATAATTACTGTACTCCATTACCTGGATGTCACTGAATGCTTGTAATCGTTTTAACAGAGCTCATTATGTGACCAGGGATTATTTACAGCAAAAGATTAGGAGGTATTAAGGATTTTCTTTAATAACTGAAAGGACTTGATATAAACTAAGTCTCAAGTATATTTATAAATCCCTCTAACATTGATTGGATTTTGCTCATAAGGAAGACTGCATTCCTGCATGCTGGTGTTAAAGTGCTTAAATCCCATTTCCTGCAATGAGATTTAAACTGACTCACTGTCTGCTGGATTTTTCTCTTTGTGTCTTAAACAGTATTCCTTAAGGTTTCTTTTTCACTCAGTTATTTTATACTTGGTTTGCTTTTTGCATTCAAATTAATAGAATAAATATTCTTTTTCATTGCAATTGTTGCAGTCCCCTTCACTCCACAGTATAACTAATCGGCAGAGTGTCTGTGGTGAAATTAAAAATGCTGCTGTTTGGGCTCTGGCAACAGCGATAAGCAACCTAGTGCCCCTGGATGTTTTGGACTACAGCTCCCATAAGCACCATCTAGCATGATCAATGGTCAGGGATTAGTTGTAGTCCAAAATATCTGAGGGCCACCACTGAGTTGTTTAAGCCTAAATTAAGAAAATGTAGAATTTTTGGATAAAAGTCTACTGGCATTCCCATATCACCCTTCGTCTTTGAGGCCAGAATGTTAGTTGCAATGCACCCCAAGCAGCTTCTCATCTGTATTTCCCTAACAGCAGTAATTTGTGCCTCGATAGATGATGTTGGTAAAGCTGCCCTGAGTTTTTGGGATTGGTTTATTGAGCAGTGCAAGGGGCTGCTGCTTGGAGGGAAGGACACGAAGGCCCCACTTTATGCACATCAGTCAAAGTAGTTCTTTGAATTCTGGTCTATGTCTGAATCTCCAGCTCTTATCATACCAATGAGATAGATTTTCTGTGGCCCTAAGTGTAGCAAAGGCAACATCTAATCCTCAGGTGTCAAACCAGAGTGAGTTAGGTGTGCCTAGGTCAGGGGTGAGGAACCACAGGCCTGGACATCAAATCCGGCCCTCCAAGGTTCCTCAGATGGCCACTCCGCAAACTCCTAGCTCCACCCATTTCCCCCAATTTCTAATGGTTTGATGGGGTGCTGATTTTGGTGCAGTTTTTTCCCCATCCTGAAAGGTTAAATGTCTCTCTCCTAAGCCTTCGTTACTGGAAGTAAGAGCTTTAAGCTAAAATATGCCAATTTGGGCAGGGTATTTTGGTTTCTCCCCCATATGCCTTCAGTCCCACCCACCACTAGAATGCGGCCCCTGAGAGCTTCTCTGAAGTGGAATTCAGACCTTGGGCTGAAAGAGGTTCAACACCCCTGGCCTAAAGCAATCAGACACACTAATTGAATCCCGTTGATTCAAATGGCCATGGCTGACTTGCTTTGATTGAGCCTGATATCTCTGACCACCTAGTGTGTTATTTGCCAGACATAGCTTGCAAATGCCTTGATCAGCTAGCAATTTCAGAAGAGGAAGAGGAAGAAACGCAAATAATGATACATTTGTGAATTATACTTTACATATAAAGGTAAATCTCGATCCTATTCAAATCAAAAGGACCCTGAAGACCTCGATAGGTTACTGTGAAAATAAAAATAAAAATAGAGTACTGCTAAATTAACCTGGCTTTTGAAAAATGGAACACAGGAAATTATAGCTAGATATAGAGAAATGAGGAAATATTAATAACACTGAACAAGAAAGTGAGCTGCAATCGCTAACAACATGGGGGATAAATTTGGTTATTTTGACTTCATTCTATAGCATGAACCTCAGGCCCTAATTCTCTCTGCAACTCAAGTCTGCTCCTCAAATGAAGTAGTGACATTATTTTATAACTGAGTTTATTGCAACAGTTTTACAGAGAAATTACATCACGTGAATGTAAAATGTTCAAGCTGCATCTCAATAAATTTGAAATACCATGCTGATATCCTGTTAAAATGGGCTTGTTCGTGAATTATAGGTGCATATAACTCTGTGTGTGTGTGTGTGTATAAATATATGGATGCCATGATAACTTATGGTGGGTAGAAAAGGCAAGAAGGTTATTCTTACCTCTCTGTTTTCCCCTTCTCTCCCCAGACCTCCAGTGGGTGCATCGTGTTTGATTGGAAAGCTGTTCTGTAGTTCCATAGGTAGCAAGAGCAACCTCCATTTCTGGAGGTTAGTTAGTTGCAATTTGTTGATGGGCTATCAGTTGACATTCTCAATTGTTGTTTGGGGGGTGAGGGGAGGAATCCTAAGGTGAAAACACACTCAAGCCCCACTATGCCTGGCTATTCATTTGATATGGTGAGGAGGGGTCATAGCACCATATAAATAAAGACATATTGGAGGCTGGTTGATGTTCATGAAAGAAAGAAGGAACCACATCACTAGCCCTATCCATGTGGTTCCTTCATATTACTGGACTAGCATGGAAACATGCCACAGAGTTCTCATAGGCCAAACTAGACCTTATCCCGACACTTACAGGAGAGGATTGGCAGGTGAGTGGGGAGGGTGCTTAACTCCTCCTGCACCCTCTGCAAATTCCTCCTCCTGGCAATTTTCCCTGTGCTGGTTTCAGAGTCTGGATGGAGGAAAACTTTGGGAAACTGTTAAAGGGAGGATTTGAAGGGAAAATCAGATTAAGCACCACCTCCCAGTTCTTCCCTGAAAATGACTTCCCTCCCAGCTCCCATGTCAGCATTAAAAGGGAAATATGGAGTTGTTTCTCTAGTAATATGTAGCTTGATCCTGTTTCACTTGTATTATGTGGGTTAACCCTGAATTGGTCAACAGTCCAAGACCAAAATGCACAAACTCTTTTACAATGCAATCCTATGCACGTCTACTCAGAACTAAGTGCAATGGGGGCTTACTTCCAGTTAAACGGATATAGAATTTCATTCTTAGAAAAAGAATGGTAACCAGATTTCTCAGACTGTAATGTATACATATCTTCTCACATATATGGTTTGAAGATGCACAAAGGCATGATCCAACCAAAGCACTTCTAAATACTATTCATTGCAATGGAGGACATTTTGTTTTTGCTGTTGTTTGGTTTGTTGAAGTGCTTACCTTCAGCTAAATAATGCGCATGGCGCTCTCTCACTCTCCCTTTTCCCCTTCTTGCTATTTTCCATTTCTTGAGACGGTTGTGTCACAATTATAAAACTGCTCTAGATCTAACCATGTAGATAAAGAAGTTAACAAGAGCAGAAGCCATTTTGGACTGCAAAACCATCAGCAACTCTTTAGGGTTAGCATTGTTATGCAATTCTCTTGGGTGCAGCAAGGGGGACGCTGAGAAGCACTTTAAACATTGTATTCCGAGACTATGCTCCTTTCAGTCAACTGCTGCTGCAGAAAAAATATTCTTTAAAGATTGACATGTATTCTCCACTGCCCAGTAAATGCTCTTTCATTTGATTTTCTCTAGTATCATCCTTTGATGATTATTGCATGAATGGGCATGGGGGCTTCCTTAGGCTGACCATATGAAAAGGAGGACAGGGCTCCTGTAACTTTAACAGTTGTAGAGAAAAGGGAATTTCAGCCAGTGTCATTTGTATGCAATTAGTTCCTGGTGAAATTCACTCTTCATCATAGCAGTTAAAGTTGCAGAGGCCCTGGCTTCTTTTGTATATGGTCACTCTAGTATAGTGCCTGCAACTTTAACTGTTGTGATGAAGCGGGAATATCACCAGGAACTAATTGCATACAAATGATACTGGCTGAAATTCCCTTTTCTCTACAACTGTTAAAGTTACAGGAGCCCTGTCCTCCTTTTCATATGGTCAGCCTAGGCTTCCTGGATCAAATGCAGCTAACTTTTGCCATAAACAGTAGTGGCCAGTCAGGTGAGATGGAAAGGAGTAATTTGCTGCTACCACTGAGCAGTGACTGAGAGGGAAGGGAGTGCCGTATACTTACTAACAGGCATATTCTGTTGTAGTAAGAGTTTCAAACTCTTCAGCTGGAGAGTTTGGGAACATTTCTCTCTCTCTCTCTCTCTCTCTCACACACACACACACACACACACACACACCTATATCTAGACAGAAAGACAGACAGACACAGATAAGGCCACCCTTCTCTAATCTTTTTGCCACCCCCTGTCCTCTTGTCTGTATATTTGCAATTGCTAGATCTTAAAGGAAGAGATCTGCTTTGTGACCTGTTCAGAGATGTGACAACCATGAGGGCACAGAGTTGTGCCTTATCTGTTGTGGCTTCCACTTTGTAAAACATGCCCAGCTAAACTGGCTTTTCTACAGATGAATAAAACTTGGCTTTTCCAGGAAGCATTTCCCGTAAGCTAATCATGTCCAAAATTTGGTGGTTCTTCCATTGGGACTTACAGCAGGAGAGCATTCTAGAGAGGGGATGTCACAGCCAAAAGACCCTCTCAGCAGTCACTGCCTATCTAGCTTCAGGAGCTTTAGAAAACGCCCTCTATTTATGGGGTCAGTTAATGGATAAGTATGTGTGGGGAAAGATGCTTCTTCAGGTACCCATGGCCCTAGGTTGTAGAAGGCTTTAAAGGTGAGCACTAGCACTTCGAAATGGACTAGCAGTCAGTAAAGCAGTTTCAAGACTGGCAAGATGTGTTCCCTAGGACTGGTCTTAGTTAGCAGCCTAGGAAATATATTCTGGAATAACTGAGGTTTCTGAGAAGTTTTCTCATGCATAGCAATAATCTACTCAGGAAGCTACCAGGATATGACTAACTGTGGCCAGGCTATCTCTGTTTTAATTGTGTTTTAAAGCATTTATTTTATTGTTTTAATTATGATTCATTTATGATTGTAAGCAAAACTGAGTTCCATTTTTCTTGGTAGAAAGGAGGGGTACAAATAAAAAATAATAATAGGAGGAGCTGCTGTTGATACACTAACCTTGGGTGAGAGAAGGTCAGAGAAAGGCCAGAACTATGTGCCTATTTGGGCCATTAAGAAATCAGCACCCCCATGTTGTGAGCAGGATCCTGTAGGGGGCCACAGTCCTATCCAGAACAATTTGAATACCACCTCAGTCAGTTGAGATGCTGACCAACTGTACCTTCATTTTGTCAGGATTTGGCTTTTGTTTATTGGCCTTCAACCAGTCCATTACTGATCTGAGGTAACAAGCACATACGTGAAGGATGGATGCTCTATCTTTCCTAAAATGAGATGCCCTAATTAACTTTTTACAAACACAGGCTTCTACAGGCATGACGACTGTTGAGGTTTCTATTGGTCCACATCACATGGAGCAGAGGGATAATCCTCCCCCCAATCCTGAGTCTTTACCTTTTTATGTCAGGGCGTTTGACACCTGCTTAAAGAAATAAACACTCCAAATTGGACACATAGATTGTAACTGAACTGAATATGTTTCAAAAAGGCTTGGATACCCTGAATTACTAAACTGATATGGTTATATGAATCTAGAATTGGAGATGAAAGGCATGGAAGGCCAATTCCCACCGCTGGGAGAAACTATGGGAACCTAGCTTAGCTTTTCTGATCTACGAACGGTTGTTGGGTTAGTTGGTGAGATTGAAAACCCTCCTGTATCTGAATTAAAACATTTACAGCCCATAGACTGAAATAACATAAGAAGCTGCCTTATATTGCCAGGCCACTGGTCCACCTACCTCAGTATTGTCTGCACAGTCTGGCAGTGGTTCTCCAGAGTTTCCAGACAGGAGTCTTTTCGAGTCTTACTGCAGATGCCAAGCACTGAAGCCAGGTCCTCATGCATTATCCACTGAGCTACCACCCTTCCCTACCACTCATGCATTATGTTGCCAACACACATCTCATATGACTCTTTCAGTTGTCCTCCATGAATCTCTCCTCCGTGGGCATCTACTTGGCCATTTTGTGAACAGAATGCTGGACAAGATAGGCCTTTGGTCTTCTTATAATCCATGAGTGTTGCTGATCAAGGTTGTGGCAGCTACCAGTGGTAGCTCATATGGAATTATTCTCGTGGAATATTTGTGTTTATCAATGTAAAAAAATCAATGTGTAGATGAAACTGTGTACCAGCTTTAAAGTCTTTTACTAAGCACAGAGCTCATATCATTCCCTGAGCTATTTGATAGTGAGTATCAACATTTGGAAACAGTGGCTGCATTCGGACAACACATTAGTCAATGGTGGGTTGAGTAGCCAACTCACAGTTGGTTCTTTTGTGGGTACTCCCCACACAACATATTCCTACACAACTGTGGGTGATTGGGGCTGGCATTGAGTGGACTAATAGTCAACCCGGCATTTGATTGACACAGCTCCAGCCTCTGCAAGTTGCACCAGTTGTAGCAGAATGGCAGCCACCGCTTTGGTCGCTCTTGCTGCCTGCCTCTATGGGCTTGTGTTTTAACCCACTCACCACACGCCATTAACACACTCACCCCTCCACACAACACTTTAAACAACTGGCTTTGAGCTAAACAACTTGCAAGTTGTTTCTCTCAGTTGCTTATTTGGGCGGAATAGCATACCATCAGTAGTTTGTGAGCGGCGTGTTACCCTCCACACAACACAATAAGCAACACAACTGACGATTGTTCCCCCCCCCCCCAAGTTGCTTAATGTGTTGTCCGAATGCAGCCATTGTATTGAACTTCCTTGATTTTTATGTTGGCAGTTTAACTAGCTCTGTTCCTAAGCTCTGCAGACCTAAAATCCAAAAACTTAACTAAAAAGAGAGAGACACTGATTGATTTCAGGTTGCTTTTTTCTAGTTGGGTTATCATGAACATTGTATCTTTTTCCTTATGGTTGTGACTAAGGGCCAAAACAGACATTATTTTATATCTTTGTCTAATAGCTATATCCCAAGGTGCAGTGGGTCCAGTCCAGATTGGGGGCCCTGCACCTACTCTATAGTAATTTAAAGAAAAAAGACAAAGCTGCTAGACACAGGTTTAAAGTAATGTCTTTTCCAGTCCTGAATATTGTAAATGTCTGTACAACATTCTGTGAAATATGAGTTGATTATTAGTTTGATTTTCCTCCTTCCCAAGGACTTGTATAGAAAGCGCTTGTAACTGAAGCTGCTTGATCGTTCCGTCTTGACACAGCTTCATGCCAAGTGCTCTTTTCTGTTTAAGAAAAGACAGCGCTGCAAGCCTAGTCTTTATTCTCCACCCAGATACTTAAACAAGGTTCATGTTTTAATTCCTTCTGAGGGCTTATTAATATAGTTGAGATTTAACTTTACTTATGCTGAAGAGGTAAGTCTGTATTTTGTTCGTTGAGCTTTGGAATATTTCAAAAGTTGTGTTATATGCAAATGTTTCTCTAATATATGGTAAGTGTTATAATATATGGTAAGTGAAACAGGATTGGTATGCTGCATTGATCTAAAGCCACAGATACAATAACTAAACTAGATTCAGGAATCTGTTTTAAAGAAACTATAGTAATTGATTTGAGCAAAAAAATACAACTCACATAGATTAAGGCTGCAATCCTATGTCCACTTACCTTGGAGTAAACTCCATTTTACTCAATGAATGGGACTTATGTCTGAGTAGACATGTATAGGATTGATCTGTAGAGTAAGAATTACGTATCTAGTTATGATGATAACTGACGGAAGCAATGTTTCGATAGCTTTCAATGTGTAAAATAGCTGGTATTATCTGGACCATTTCCTGATACACAAAAAGTGGGTGAAAGTTTCTGAGACGTCGTTCTTCCAGAAACAAAAGCTTCAGTTTTAACCTTCTCAGATTCATTGCTTTTCCTGTCCCTCTTGATGTCATGATTCTTAAACATGCACGCGAAGAAGCACAGAAATGTCCAGTGCAGTTTCTTTCTAAGCATATTAATTGTTCCATGTTTCCAAGTATGAACTGCTCTTCCAAATAATTGAAATATGTCTGTCTGGAACGTCGCATAGCAGTTGCATCTTTGTGCAAGACCTGTACTTGTTTGTTTTCAACTGCGTTCTAAATCAATATATTGAAAGAAAACACGTACATTATTTCAGAGGGAAAGGGGAGGGTGTGGTATACTTTCCATCGCATGAAGATATAGAATATAAAATATTTCAGTTTTGTTCACTAGTTATTCTCTGTGAAAAATGTCATCTATTAATTAATTTCTACTCCTTTTTAATACCATTTCTCCCTCTAATATTCACTGGCAGTTGCAAGCCAGCACCCTTACAATATCATAATGTTAACCTATGCTAGTTTCATTCTGGAAATTATTGGTGAAAAGGTGTCATAACAATTTATAGTTGGACAGTCTTTACTATAAGTATGGCATCCTTGGGCTAAAATCACCTGCCATACACTCTCCTACTTCTCGCTTTTGTCTGAGGGGGCAGAAGCGTGAGAGAAAAAACAGATGCCTGCAGAAATATTAACATGACCATTCTACAGCAGCTTAAGAGTGTATCATGGGGGTGCCATCTTAATTATCTCCATCTAAATTTAGCAGAGAGCAAGTCCTCACAGAGGTCAAGCCCTCAGAAGAGCAAAATGTTTGTTGTTGTTCAGCGGTGCCAGTCACAGAAATCTATGGCCACAACCCTGCAGATGTGTGCAAAGAGAGAACCTTGCTATATTTTTCATTATAGAAAAGACTTGGGATACTTGGGAGAAAGCTATAGTAAGTCCCCCACCCCCCACTGTCTTCCAGAAGTATTGCTCTTTGGAGAAAACCAGCTAGACATTCCAGCATGTTTTCCTCCTTCCATCCCAGTCACTGATTAAAATGTACGAATTGAAGAATTAGGCTGCCAATATGTAAAGTTCATTTATTTACATTTCTGTTTACAACTCTTGATTTGACATTCATTTACTGATGCTGTCAGTGGACCTGTTCAGGCAACCTTCTAAGCCATGGTTAGGCCCTAACCCTTTTGCAGCAAATGGTTAGTGAGCGTGTTTAAACCGTGGTTTTGTAACCACCATGGTTAGGACTGGTTCACACGACACGCTGAACTATAATGCTTAGCTCAAAATGCTTAACCACTATGGCTTAGTGTGTCATCTAAACAGGGTCAATAGGGGGCAACTCACAAAGCACTGTTAGGTGTGCTGCTAAATAGGAGAATCTGTCACCAATACAACCTTTGAAAAACAAGCAAACTTAAACTCTTAGAGTATGGCCTGTTATGGACGACACAATAATCAACCAGGGGCGGGGGTGACAATAGTCCGTTGTGTTGTTGATCGGCAGCATTCGGACGACATTTTAGGCAACGGAGGGGGGAAGAGGCAATGGACAGTAAGTTACTGGCAGAATTCGGAGGACACGATAATCAACACAACTAACTATTGTTCCCCCCCCATTGATTATCGTGTCGTCCAAATGCTGCTTATGATTTGTTTCACACAACTTGACAACCCACACTCAAGGTTGAGTGTGGGTTGTCACTGAACCATAGGTTGTTGTTGAATCATGGATTGTTGCCTTGTGTGAATCTAGCCATGCTAACAAACCATGGTTTATTAACCATGAACAACCCATAATTCACAACCCAACAACAACCATGGGTTCCCATCATGGGTTGTTCATGGTTAACAAACTATGGTTATTTTAGCACTGCTACGTTCACACAATACAACAACCCACAGTTCAGCAGCAACCCACAGTGCAATGATAAGCCACACTCAAACTTGTGTGATTGTGGATTGTGTTGTGTGAACCCAGCCAATACCTTTAAGACAAAATGGGCAGATGTCCAGGGTTAATTTTGCAGGGTTCTGTGTTCTGTGAATCAACATTGTCAGTATATAATTTAAATCTGATCACCTAAACTAATATGTGCAGCATTACTATGCCAAGGATCTTTAAGTCAGGTAGGTGTCATACTAACATGCTAATTCTGCACACATAGCAACTAAAGGCTGTTTTAAATACGATGCTTGCCATGTGGAATAAGTTTTTCTTTGCATCTGGCATCACAGTTAGGTCGGACCTTAAGAACACAGTTTTCTTCTATTAATAATTTTATTACCGTATTTCTTCGATTGTAAGATGCCATCGATTGTAAGACGCACCTTAATTTCAGTACCACCAACAGGGAAAAAGCTTTGATTCTAAGTGTGGGGAAATCGCCATCGATTCTAAGATGCACCCCATTTTTAGAGATGTCTATATGGGGAAAAAAGTGCATCTTAGAATCGAAGAAATAGGGTACATTTTGGCATATACAAAAATAGTCAAATAAGAAAGAACTAGAACTCAGAATACAATAAAGAAAAATCTACCCCTCTGATTATGGAGTAAAATCAAGTCTCCATCTACTACGTTGTGCAAACACACTGTCCATATTGGTGTAACATAGAAATAAAAAGAGCATCGATTATGCAACCAAATCATTATCTTCTAAACCACATGTGGGTAACCCGTGGCCCAAAAGCTATATGCAGCCCTTGGGTGACTGGCCTATGGCCCGTGGATGCCCAGTCACTGGCACTGCCAGATTAAGGCTGTTGCCACTGAAAGCCAACCAATGAGAGATATTCTAGCAGCCATGCTCTCTATGGTTGGCCCTCTGGGCATGGCTGCTGCTAGAGCATTATCTGAGGGCTGACCGTCAAGCGTGCCATTGCTAGAGTACCATGGTTGGCCTGATCGATAAGCACAGGAGGTGATTTTTCATGGGGGCTGCAGGGGGAGAAGGAAGGCTTAATCCACCCCCACCCCTATGAAAATCATCACCATCCACTAGAAAGCTTAACAGTCGGACTGAGCATGGAAGTTCTAGCAGCAGTACTTTCTATGGTCAGCTCTCGGAATATAGCTGTTAGGCTACCTGCTAGAGTTCAGAGGACTGACCATAGAGAGTGCGGCTACTAGAACATCTCCCCACTTCAGCTTTTTTGCTTTGTAGCATTGGGATTTTCATGGGCATCTGGGATGGGGAAAAGTAGGACCCTTTGTGAGTGGTGGTGTGGGGGAAGATGTGTGTGTTAGTGCTGTTTCTGTGAGACATGTGTGTTGGGGGAAAGTGTGTATGTGGCTGTTTCTACACTGGCCATTTTTTGCGGGATTGCCCCTGGGTTGTCCCTTTGCATGCAAATGATGCACAAGGACTCCCAGTGGGATCCCGGGGGGAAACCCGATTCTTCCCGCGGTCCCGGGAACGTCCCAAGACCACGGGAAGTGTGGGCGCCCATCCCGGCTGGTGCAAGTAAGCGGCACCACATAGCTCTGTGCCTATCAGGGGAGAGGGTAAGCAAGTCCACCATCCCCAGGATGGCGGGGGCAATTTTTGGAGGTAATTTAAAAAACTACCTTTTTGATGGAGCGCAAATGCGCTCTACCAGCCCTAAAAAAAATGGCTGGCATGATGGCCCGGGAAGAACCCAAGATGTCACGCTTCCTAATTTGGAAAGAGGGTGATGATCCCAGAAGCAGGTATGTCTGGGATTGTCCCCCCTCCCTCTCTCTACACCTGTTGGTGTAGAAAGAGCCTGTGTGTGTGTGTGTGTGTGTGTGTGAAAGAGAGAGGAGAGAGAGAGAGAGAGAGAGAGAGAGAGAGAGAGAGGAGTCTGTGAGGGAAGGGTGAGTTTGTGCAGACCCACACACTGCTAACCCTGGCCCAGCCCATCAATATGGCTCCCAAAGGATTCCCAGCTACCATTGTGGCCCATCGGTCCTCCGTCTGGAAAAGTTTACCAAAAACCCTACTAGTATACAAAGAAGCAATTAATTGGACAAGACAAAATCACATTTTAAGTGGAAAAAAAGTAAAAAGAAAACAGGTGGGAGAGAGATGATCCCAGAGAGTTGCCAGTCCCGCTGAACCTGCCCTGCTGTCAAACATTTCGTTGAAGCATTCTTAGAATGAGTTCTGTATCTTCCCAAAAGTTTTCAAAGACCAAATGCCTTCCATTCATGCCAGATCCAGCATTTCTGTCACCCATATTTGGATATATCTAGGGAATCCTTGACTTTTCACATCTGAAGTACTAAATGTTGAGCTGTTAAAGCAGCACATTGCAGCCAGGCTTGTTGCGGTTTTGCGAAAGCTGGGATATAACTAATGATTAAGTTCAGTGAGCATATAGAGTTCAGGGTGAAGCTGATGGGCCCATGTACCACCAACCAAGGTAGAGTCTGCACACTGCAGGCCCATTGATTTTAGAGCATTCTGGTCCAGCCTGCTTGCATCCAGATATGTTGGACCATAGGCCATGCTAGATGAGAATGATGGGAGTTGAAGTCCTGGACTAGGTTGGGGAAGGCTATTTTAGAGGCATCACTGTGCAAGTGTTTTTTTGACAATACAGTTGCTTCTCTGTGGGCCCATGTCAATACTGCACGGTATTCTTTGTACTTATAATGTCTTTCTGTGCTACGCACTATTGTATAGTGCTGCAATTATGGGAGAAATGGGTGGTGTTTTCGAGACCATGTGAATGGACTTGTAATGCAATGATGTCACATGCTGCTGTATATTATTTTCATTGTGTGAGAAGTGGGAGATGGTTGTAATGTGAGCTCTGCTGCCTCAGGGAATTTTTTCATTATTTAACATATCACACCTGCGCTGCTGTGCATGACTTTGTCAGATAAAGAGGTGGGTTTTTTTTACATTGCCACTACAGTTTCCTCCATTGCCTTGTATCCCATTGTAAAATACCCCCCTGTATCATCACTCTGGGGAGCTGATGTAGGGATATCCGTTGCTTGGAAATCCAGCCCTTTGGGGACTCAATGGACTTCAGCTGCCTGCCCAACATGGCTTGCATTTGCGAGCCAAATCGCTGGTTTCCCCCCAACTCCAGGGACTTTTGTGTGTGTGTTTGTGTGTGTGTGCCTCAGCAACAACTTGCACAAATAGGGATTTGCACAAATTGTGGCCAAAATCTGTGCAAATTCGCATAAGGTCTGCAAATTGCAGGTGCAATTTGCATAATTTGCACAAATTGCAGTTGTACTTTGCTCAGTTTGGGCAAATTAAGCAGATTTGTGCAAAGTATGGATATGATTTGTGTAAATTAAAAGAAGGCCACTAACTGGCCTGACTCATTGCAGACCAAATCAAAGTCCGGGGCAGGGGTGAGCCCCCAAATGGATTCCTCTGGCATTGATGTGCTTTGTGATGGCTGCTGCAGCTTCTCTTTTCAGTTCCTTGCCCTTACCCCTTCGAGTTTCAAAGCTATTTTGACTTTTAAGGCACCTTGCTTGCCTTTGGGAGCTACAGGAGGCATTATTAATGAGAGGTCCCCCACTTCCCTCTCCTTTTCTCTGAATTCCCCTTATGTTCCCATCTCCTCTTCTATCAAAAAGCATTTTCCAGCCCAACATGTAAGCCAATGCCCCTTGTTTAGAATGCTACCTATTAGAATTTCAATAGCTGAGATTAAAAATTGGCAAAATATGATTAATGCATATTGTAATGGGGATAAAAGAGCTAGGATAAATAAGGGGTTATGGTATAAGACTCAAAAGAAAGGAGGTTTAGGACTTCCTAATATTAAGAATTATTATATTGCTAATCAGTTAAGATATGTTATTTATGCTATTTCAGGGGAGCAAGATTTGGAATGGTTGGATTCGCAAACAGTAGAGATAGAATATAAATTGCGGAATATATTTTTTACTAAAATGCAGAAGAAAGAATGGAAGGTACTGGACAACCCATTATTGGAAAATATATTATCGATATGGGAGAAGTATAGGGGGAAGTTGATACCAGGGGATTCTCCGCTTGCCCCAGTGGTAGTAGTGGGAAACTTCCCAAGAGTATTAAAATCAGAGATAGAAGTGAGACTGAAAGAACAAGATATTCTTAAGTTAAGGAATTGGATGGGAAAGATGAAGGATAGTGAGCATATTAAAGAATTGTTTAAAGGACAGAAGATAGCGTGGTTCAAGTGTCTGCAATTGGTAAAATGGACAGAGGAATGGAGGATGAAAAATAAGAAATGTAGAAACAATACAAGATTTGAAGATTTAATTGAACAAATAGAAAAAAAAGATGAGGTCAGAGCTAAGAAAGGACTCACTAGTGAGATATATAAAATATTAATAGAGGAGGAATATCAGGACTCACTTAAGATTATAAAAGAGGTATGGGAAGAAGATCTAAGGGAAAAAATTAATGAAGATAACTGGGGGAGGATATGGAATGCAAGAATGTTGAAGTTATTGTCGATTAGAATTAAGGAGAATTATTATAAGACAGTTTGGAGATGGTATCTAGCACCTGTAAGATTTCACCAGATTGATAAAAAAGTGTCCAAGAACTGTTGGAGGGGATGTCAGGAGGTTGGGACCTATTTTCATATGTGGTGGAGCTGTGAACAAGTACAAAAATTTTGGGAAAGGGTTTTTAAAGAAATAAGTGATATAATTGGAATTAAACCCAAAGTTAGCTCTACTAGCAATATGGGATAGTAGGAATAAGCATATAATTAATAGAGAATTGGTAAACAACCTCCTGACACCCATTAGAATAATGATTGCAAAAAATTGGAAAGGGCAACAAAGTTATAAAATAGAAGATTGGTATAAAGAAATTTGGGATATAGCATTGAATGATATGTTGACATGTAAAATGAAAATAATGAGGGGAATGTCCAGTAAGAGTGATTTTGGAGATATATGGTCTCCCTTTTTGGAATATGTTTTAAGATTGGGGAAGGGACAATCGCCTTCAAAAGAATCATTACAATTTTGGAAGGATGAGTAGGTCTCGGGGGGGGGGGTGCACGGGGGTAGTCGAGGGTATTAGTTTGTTTTATATTATGTATTATGTGTATGTTTGTTTGTTTGTTGAAAAATAAATAAAAAAAATATTAAAAAAAAAAAAGAAAGCCAATGCCCTCTTCTCCCACGCTATCTCAATTGTCACATCTCAAGCACACCTCCTTTCTCTTGGCACCCTCCATACTCACTTACCTGGGAGTTTTTCTACACAGGGCTGTTAATCCACTGTATTTACTTTCGGTTTCATTGCTGAATTGTGATCCAAGCATTACATGAAGAGTGTTTCCTTTCCTGATTTTCTGCAACATAACTGCTATGTGACACTGGGGTATAGCAGAATAGCACAAATATACAAGTGAAAAAGGCCTTTTCTTTCACTTTTACAAATAAAGCATTTTCCCTGCTCTAAAAAAAACAAACCCTTATTGTGAAAGTGCTATTTAGACAGAGAAGTGAAGCTGGAGCGTCATGTAATTGTCTAAAGAACCTGTAAACAACCTAGAGGAGTGAATGATGAGCCACAATAAATACCTCATATAGAAAAGCTCGTAGAGATGTAATCCTATTTAATGTTTATTTTCTGCAAGTATTGATAGAATTGATCTGGAATGTGTTTTAATTTTTGAAAGTAGCAAGGACTTGGGATCTCTTTCAAAGCTTGCTTCCAACATGAGGACAAAATTGCTAAGCAGCACCCAATTCTGAAAAATTCCTATGCAATGGACACATGCCATGGTGAATCAACCACTTAACGGACCACAATTTGCCATTCTTCATATCCTACTTCACAGGTTGCTCTTGCAATCCAATCCAAATTAGGCCATTCCACTCTCGTCTTTGGTTGTTATAAGTTATCAATCAATAGAAAAGCATTAATTATTAGTTGGATAGATGTATCATCCTAAGTAGTACAAACAGCAATACCTCATGTTAAGAATTAGATGAACTATGTGAATCTCCATATATGAAGCACCAACATACAATAAGTAAAAATAAAACATTTCACTTCATGAATCAACCCCCTGCAATTGTGATGACATGTTGTTGTTCTGCTATTGCTGGTAATTTGTTCCACAGTGTTTTAATTATGTTTCATATTAATATTGATCCATAGATTTTGATACCTGTTTCATATCCACGGGTTACTTAAAAATGAATGTTTAGGGGACAGAGAATCGTTCGCATAATTTGTGGTTTTACAGGTTTATATTTTACTTGTAGATTTGTTTCGAAATAAATTAATATACCAAACTAGTATGCTTGGAACGGTAATGTGTTTCATATGAACATTTTCTTGCTAAAACTGATGTATAGTAAAGTAATACTTACCTGAGCCTTTTGCAGAAGCTCATGGGGAATAGAATGACATATGTTGCAGCAACATATTTTAGTTTAAACTATGACTAATGCATAGAATGGTATAGTTTTTTTTGTAATCTCTTTCCAATTTATTCAGATTACAAAGTCACCTCATACCATCTTTTCTCGAATGCAACTGCTAATTGTACCATGCAAGCTTTGAAGTTGGATGACTGAGAACTGACTAACATGAAAAATTGCCAAGGGAGCATGTACATACCCATTTTATCTTTTACCTTTAGATATGTTTAATTTGCTAATTTGCTAATTTCTATATCTGTGTGCTAGAATTTTTTGTATTAATATGAGCTCTTTTTGCATCAGTGACCCTCAACGTTTATTAAACGGACCTGCTAGTGCAATTCTCCCTTATTAAGATCCATCAGCCAATTCTAATTCTCCACCTAGAGATGTAAAATTTCCAGAAATTTTGAAGCTATGGAAAAAAACCATTTTTTCGGGAAGTGGGGGGAATGGAAATTTTTGGAAAAATTGAAAAAATGCAATATTAGCACTTTTTACAGATTGAAAGTCACTTTGTTACTTTAGGAACATAAAATGTAGTATGTACAAATTGGTTTGGCATAAAATTACCACATTTGGTATATTAAAAGTATAGTGCATTTAAGCAATTATTACAAATTGAATGTACTTTTTAAAAATTTTTATCTTTTTTTTAAAAAAAAAACTAAATGGAGCTACAAGTTCCTGAACTATAAGGAACACCTGAACTGTAAGGAACCTCTTTGGTTTTGCCAGTTTATGAGGAGCAGGCACAAAACAATTTAAAAAACAAACAAAAGAAACCATTAACATTAGTAACAAGGAAAATTATTTATGTTGCTGCTAGTCCTTCACAGTGTTAAACAGACATAAAGCACCCATTCCCATAAAAAGAACTGAGAAAAAAGGCGGACCAAGATTCAATGAATGTGTATGAAATTTAAGCAGACTCATTTTCTGAGCTATAGCTATCACTATCAGTTTCAGACTTTGCTTCAATGGCAGTGCTCCCTAGAGGCAGAAATGCATCTTGCTCTTGTATTTGAGAGCTGTAGTCTCAGTTTGCAACCTAGGACATGCTTGTCCTTGGTGCACAGAAATTGTAATAATCTGATACTGTACATAGTTTTTAGAAACCTTGTCTTAAACATTTTATGCATCATGCTAAAATAAAACATTCCATAATGTTTTTTCTTCATCCCCCCCCCCCCAATTTTTCAGAAAAAACAAAACAAAAAAGGCTTCGGAAAATGGGGGGAAATTGGTTTTTTTCTGAGTTTTTCTGAGTTTTTTTCCAGGCCTTCACATCTCTGTCTCCACCTACTGAATTCCTTTTCAAAACTGCGACATTTTTACCCAGCTCCACTCGCATAGCTCTTGGCTCACTGGTGGGTCATCACATGCTGTGCAGTGTGTGTGTGTAAATTGGGTTTAAGGTGGGGGGAGGCTCAAGACAGTCAGGATGTTATGAATGCTGCCTGCCTTTCAGATGCATTTTCTATCTATCTTTTTAATGCCAAATAAGAAAGTTACAAGATAAAGTTACAAGCTATGGGCCAATAAGAAAGTTACAAGCTATCAGATTCAAGTTTCTTGAAATGAGATTATCACTTTCATGCCTATGCTGGAATTAAAAGAGAAAGAAGTCTCAATGCTTGTAAACTGATCTAAGTAAAAATTATAAAACACTTATATAATACAGCTTTGGCTACAATACCAGTCTTCCCCACCCTTGATCATCACTGGGCAGGGGAGGGGCAGATGGTAGCACCCCTTGCAAATCTTAGGAGGACTCTGGCCCCCACTTCCAGTGTCCATGTGTGTGTATGCTACAAACATTTCTAGGCAGAGGGTTCAATTTCATAGCTCATATACTAGAAATGTCTAGAAATTAATTACTCTTGGTAGAGTGCTGGACTTAAATTTCTTTCAATGCAATAATGCTGTTTTAAAACCAGAATAAAATTGTGGTCCCATGTGGTCTGTGCATAAAATACTGGTATGATCTAAGAACTAGAAGACAAATTTGGTTTAGCCATAATCTCATTTAAGTCCTGTGTTTAACATATATGGATCAAGTAGATATACAATGTTATTGTTTTTCTAAATTTATGACTCTAGCACACTCCGTATGTATTGTTATAATTTATTTTAGACTCTCATATTAACAATGTCATTTGCATACAGAAGTACTAAGGTGAAAAATCATGGTACTGTTTTGATACTGGTACCCTTGCAGAAGTAAGGCTCTACATCTTGCTTTCAGATCTTTCGTTTTAGTAGATCAAACATTTTACAGCAAGAATGTGGGCACCGTTTTGTATTCATATGATGAATGAATTGAGATGGGCCGAATAATATTTGCTGCATCGATGGGAAAGATTGGTGTCATATTTGGCAGATGTTTATAAAGCCATCAAGACAAAATGTGATATTTCTACACCTGTAACTTAACATACAAAAGTCACACACAAAAGGCAATGGAAGCCAAATCAACAGAGTAAATGTTCACTGTGTGGATATGCAGGATTGTGTCTACGCTGCTAATGACATGCTCAGATGGGGAGACATTTTATTGAGTGTTTCAATGAAAGACCTTTCACATATCTGTCATCAAATCAACTGAACTGTCGGGAGTGGGAATCAATTTTGCCTATCCATTATTGTTGTTGTTCTTGTTGTTGTTATTGCCTTTCCCTGTATAAATATGTTTTAATCGCATGAATTTTTGGTATTTATATTTGCTAGTTGCATAATGTCTAAGTAAGAGAATGCAAATACCTGTTGAGGTGATCAACTAATCTGTTTATTTACAAATGGCCTGACTCAACTGCTGATTGGATTCAAAGGAACCCTTGCCAGGACAGATGAAATCCTCATCCCTCGGCCCACACTGGGACACCAACGATTGCCCACAAAAAAACCATGAATGGCTTTAACTGTCCATCCCTCTTTTTTTGGGGGGGGGGAAGGAAATTGAGATGGGTGCAGGGCTGAGGGTGGTGCTTCTGCTGCATTTTAAGAGCCTAGAAGAGAACCAGTGTGGTGCAATGGATAGAGTGTTGGACATGGCCATGATCTTAGGTGGCCTTGGGATAATTTCTATCTCTCAACCTAACATTCCTCACAAGGTGGCTCTGAGGATAAAATGGGATAACCCCAGAGTGTCCCCATTCCCCCCACCCCCGGTGCGGGTGGAAATCCTGTATCAAGTACAATTTTGCCCTGTTGTTTTTTCATAGGATGCCTTGTTGTTTTGCAGCCTCTGCTTTCATCACAACAGTTAAGGTGGTGGTTCATCAGCAGTGGCTCATCAGGTGGTTTCCTGGAGGGCAACCAGCTTCTGCTTCTGCTGAGTGCCGCTACATGGGGGAGGGGGACATCTACATGGCAGAATGGAGACTTAGCACCATGCCAGTGGGCCTGATGAGTAAGTAATAGTAAGGTGGACTACACTTGGTCCTCCAGTTGGTTCTTCTCTAGGCAGCAGTGCTCAGTGGTAAAAGCTGATCGCCCTTCAGCAAACCACCTCATGAGCTGCCATCGAGTAACATGTATCTTATTGCCCAGCTGAGGGGAAAATATGAGCGTTTAAGAGAGAATGTTGATGAAATTCATCTAGGCTAATGATTTCTGAGCTTTCTACCTTCAGGAAACACTTTTCCCCTCAGTATCTCCCAGGGAACTCCTTAATGTCAACCACAGAAACCCTGCATGTGCTATGGATTCTGAGGTATATAGCATACACTCTCGATACACTCTCTATTGGGCCTCACCGTTGCCCCACAACATTGAGAGAGCTGCTTATACCACACCCAGCACTCCTTCCTATTGCAAGGAAGAACTGTAGTTCCATGGGAGAGCACCTGCTTTGCATGGAGAAGGTCCTAGGTTCAATCCCTAGCATCTCCAGGTGGAGCTAGGGAAGGATCTCGCCTGTAACCCTGGAGAGAGGCTGCCATTCAGTGTTGACAATACTGGACCAGATGGACCAAGGGTCTGATTCAGTATAAGTCAGTTTCCTACGATCCTAAGATCAGTAACATTGGGCAAGCCATCTTTCATGGAAGCTTGTCTGCCATTACTGAACTTTCCAATGGGGAGGTGGTGGGGAGGTTTCTGGCACATCTACAGGGAACTCCAAGGTTCACTAGAACACAAGTTAAAAAGTATTGTTCTAGGTTTATGAATAAGCATAGAAAACTATGATGGTAATGTAGCTCCATTAGAATGAATGCATGTTTTGCCATTGAGTTCAATGGATGGAGGATTTCTCTGTGTTATACGCATACAGAATGTGCACAACTGGCTATGCTGACAACTTCAGCACAGTATCTGCAGTCCTTATAAGAACGTGTGGGAGTGAAAAAGACTGAATTAGAAACTGTTGCATTTTCTCTCTCATAAAAAACGAAGATGTCAACAGCAGTGGACAAAATAAGATGGCAAGATGAAAATTAAAAAGGAACATTTGTTTTATTTTCTACAACTAAATGCACAGGTTGAAAAAACACCAAGTTGTCCAGTTATAAAATAACACTAACCTTTGCTTGTTTGTTTTTTAAATGAAGCAGATAGATTAATGGGAGAACAGGATCTTCAACAGCTATTCTTCAGGGTGGAAGGCATGCTCAGAATGCGATTGCAGCAATCCATACAGATACAGTGCAATCCTATTCTGTTCAATGGGACTTACTCCCAGATAAGTGGATATAGGTTCGCAGGCTTAGTCCAGAAGTGGGCAGCATGTATGATCAATAATATTTTTAGAACTGTTAATTCTGTTAATTCTCCATTATTATTATTATTATTATTATTATTATTATTTGCTATTCTTTCTGTTTTCTTTTAGAGACGGGCAGCAAGAAGTTAAAAAGCACGATACAGAGAAGCACAGAAACGGGGATGGCAGCAGAAATGAGAAGTCGTATGGTCCGGCAGCCGAGTCGAGAATCGACTGATGGCAGTATCAACAGTTACAGCTCAGAGGGAAAGTAAGCCAAAGCCTCCTGTAGCTGGGACCGCCCCATCTGTTAGGCGAATGGGATGTTTGTGCTGGCTGCAAGTTAGCCATGGATGAGCAGCCCTGCTTCTGATGCTTCTGACTGTTCACACTGGGGCAGGGTGGGTATGGGTGTGACCCAGCTGTGAGGTTGTAGGAGGGATAAGCAAATGGTATGGGGAATGAGGGACCAGGAAGTGGAGGTAGCAATAATCAAGCCTATATAACTCAGAAGGGGAAGAGCTGTAGATATAATAGCAACAGCCTTCATCTGAAAGCCGTCTTATTCCAGATAGATAAATTTGGGGCTGAGGGGAGAGAGACTCTGATTCCTCAGTAGTAAAAAAAAAAAAGTTGGGGGGAAGAAAATGTACCTTGCACATCCTCTGGGGTGATTACTTTTGAGTCTCCTGACGTTTTATATACATTCATGTCACACCCACCTCTTAGTACTTTAGTGGCATTCTCTCCAAGAGTTGCTGAAATGAATAAAGATGCGGTCTTGGATCTACTGTGGAATAAAGGCATAGTTTTGGAACTACTAAGGAACATTGCATATGTGTGGTTCTCTATCTTCATTTAATTTATTTCCTCAAGGCTGTGCAATTGGGAAAGCAAGACCTTTTTGGAATAATAATAGGTCCCTCAGAATTCTCTTGGTTTTGCTCCATTTGTTTTGCTACAGCCTAATATTTCCTGGAGTTCGACTGGGTGCCGACAGTCAGTTTAGTGATTTCCTTGATGGGCTTGGACCTGCTCAGCTAGTAGGACGACAGACTTTAGCGACGCCTGCCATGGGTAAGGCTAGATTTCTTTTTATTTGCAAGGCATTTGATATCCCAATCACAGTTTTATGATGTTATGATGTGGTGCTGTTGCCACACATCCTCATTCACAGGAACATGTAATGACAAACATGGGATATGTGGACATTTACCAGATTTGTGGTATGCACACAGCAGGTTTATGCAGCAATCTGTAACAAAAGGAGGAATCGCTACTTGTAAAATGGGAAAATGAGCTCAAACGTACATAGATGTCCGAAAGCATAGACACCTCTAGCACAGGGGTGAAGAACCTCTTTCAGCCCAATGACCAAATTCAATTTTGGAGAAGGTCTTGAGGATCGTGTTCCAGTGGTGGATGAGGCAAGGGTGAAAATGCCTGAAATACCAGCGTATTTTAATTTAAAGCTTTGCTGCCAGTAATTAAGCTGCAAGAGAGGCATTTCAACATTTTAGAATGGGGGGAAACTGTGCAAAAGCTGGGGAACCACCAAAGGGTTGGTGGTCTGGGGGGAAAAGTGGGGCATAGCCATCTGGTGAACCCTGGAGGGCTGGATTTGGCCCCTGGACCTGAGTTTCCATCACCCTGCTTGTGCCAGTCACATGGTAGGGAGATTAGCATGTTAGAGCAGTACGACAATGGAACCAATGACCTAGGGAGGTGGTGGGCTCTCCTACATTAGAGGCATTCAAGAGGCAGCTGGACAACCATCTGTCTGGTATGCTTTAAGGTGGATTCCTGCATTGAGCAGGGGGTTGGACTCGATGACCTTATAGGCCCCTTCCAGCTATACTATTCTACGATTCTATGTCGTGTGAATCCAGCCGTGGGTTCGCACAACACAGCAAGCTGCTCTGCAGAAGGGTAATTATGCTAATCGCTCTGGCACGTGACTGGCACAAGCAGGGTGGTGAACAAGCTCCCATGGCTTATTAACCACCCTGCGATCACGTGAACCAGGCCACTGCCTGCAACACGGTTGGTGCCCACTAGGAGCAGGGCTTTCACAGTAGTGGTGCCAGAGTCCTAGAAGCTCACCTTGGAGAGATCTGCGTGATCCCAACGTTGAAGTGCTGTGATGCAAAACCAGACTCTTCCAAAAAAGTGTTTGGAATTAGCTGATGTTTATATTTACTGTATTTTTACAATATGGGTAATACCACTTTTTATTGATTACTAATGTTATTCTGTTTTATGCTCTTTCACTTTTAGTCAGTTGCTTTGTTGTTTAATTTTTATTATTAGTTGCAAGCCATTTTGAGTTAACAGAAGGCCCTAATTCAGTGGTATTGCACGCAGAAGGCCCCTGGCCTCTCCATGTAGGGGTGGGAAAGATGCTAGTTTGAAATAAAAAAAACCTTGTCCTAGTTTTCTACTGTATGATTGCAGCGATCAAAGAGAAAAATACTATGTGAGAGAGCTATGCAGTCTCAGTTTCTTAAAGAATACCAGACAATGCAAATGCTCTGCAGATTAACAATTGAGAAATCAGAACGGTGGCTGAATTTACCTCAGAATGCCACTGTGTGCTGTGCCAGTTCCACTAGGCATAGCAGATGGATATCGTTGGACCTCTGGTCCTAGAATATGAGCTCATTGCATAAAAGCAACATTTAGATGCTTTATTCAAATTGCTACTGCTGGACTGAGTTCCCTTTATGTTTCTGTCAAATTTCTTGTGTGCCAGGTTGCTTAACCACTCTGGGTTTCACTTTCCCCTTCCTCATTTCCAATTTTGTCTTTATTTATTTGAAACATTTGTATTCCATCCTTTAACAAAACTTTTCAAGCCACTGAACAACAAAGCATGAAAACGTATGGCTTGGATCCAGAGTTTCCTTTCCATGAACAGAAGACCCTTGATCCATCACTACCATGCTATTCTGAAGAGTCCCCAACTTACTAGGGCAGTTTTTCAGGAAAAGCAAGGGGTTGCAGGGGGAAATTGGTGAAAATTGTCTCTTCCCCTTCCATGAACAGAATTCCACTCATGGCATCTCTGGACGCAACCTCGTCAATTTAATGGTAGCACTAAACAACAACAAATAAACTTAAATACAGTAATAAAACCAATCCAGTAAATCCACAATCCACTAAAAGTTCAGGAGAATAAAACTTCAGCTGGTTGCTAAAGCAGTGGCACAGCTAGGTAATTTTAGACCTTGGACCTAATGGACATACAGCTATGGGGGTGGGGGGGGCCCTTTAGACCAGGGAGGCAGCATAGCCAGTGGTGAGGAATCATGGGAGCTGTAGGCCAAAACATCTGGAGAGCCATCAGTTTCCCACCTCTGCTTAAGATGGCCATGTGTATTACTTCAGTTGTGAAGCACACAATGAACATTTAACTTTGTAACTTGTTCTCAATTCATACAAATCAGGTAAGATTGCCATAAAGTCACTATGAAATAAATTTTAGGCAATGCAGTTCTAAACTCAGTTCCTATATGGTTTAGGAAGAAAAACTTTCTGAGTGACATTTTATTTTCACCTTATTGCTGCCTTTAATTTTTAATAGGCTCTGGGGGGGATTCTAACCTAGAAAACCAACGAGACATTTTTCCCGTAAAAAGAAACATTTTAGAAGACTTCCATCATACCTGAGATATGACTCTTTGTTCTAGACAGAAAAGATGTGTGCTCCTGTAGCCCCATCTTGCCAATGTCTGGTACACACCAACAACTAGATTTGAATAAAACCATGTGTACTTCTAGGACATGAGCGAGGGAATTTCACTGTGAATTGGTTTTAGCTGGTGTGTGTGTGTGTATAAAGCAAGGTACTAGAAAAAAATCCTGCAACTGTCTCAGCTCTTGAACCCTATAGCTGCCGCTGGCACTTCATTTACTATAGTGTCCTCAAACCAGACATGCTAGGATTTTTCTCTTATACATGGAGCACAATTGCATAATAATGAAAAAATATTCACCGCTGCCTGCCTCAAAATACAAATCCAGAAGGTCAAACATCAGAAGCCTCCCATGCCCAGCTGCGCAATTCATGTTTTGAAATTCATTTGTTTATTTCATCATGATCTGTTGTTAGAAGACAAGGCTGCAGCCTTAAATATTTATTCATTGGAAGGGAATCCTAATGAACTCTTTGAGCTTTAACTTCCAAATAAAAACGAAGATTAAGCTGCAAGTCAAGAGTGGGTCAGGCTGAGCCCCTATACAAAGATTTTGTTTATTTTATTTCAAAACTTCATATGCCACCTTTCAAGGCAAGACCATCCCAAGGCAGCTTGCATCAAAAGTAGGGATGTGCACTGACCCCCCGGATCGGATCGGATAGCGGATCGGAATCGGACCTGGGGGGTCGGATCGGATCGGATCGGAGGATGGTCGGATCGGATCGGACCAGATGTCCGATCCGGATCGGACGCCATTTTGAATGCTTTTTCCCATAGCCAAGTATTGTTTTACAAAAACGCCTATAACTTTTTCATTTTTAAAGATAGAAGGATGAAACTTGGGCACATTATACACTTGTTAGGGACAGTTATCTGTTTTGAAACAATGAGGAAAGAAACACCTATAACTTTGTCATTTTTAAAGTTACACACATGAAACTTTGCCACATTGTAGGTGGTACCTTGGGACCTATGTGTGTGAAATTTCAGAAACATAGGTGCTTGCCTTGTGTGGCAATTAATTTTTTAATAAATACCCAGGAATGCCTATAACTTTGTCATTTGTAAAGTTACACACATGAAACTTTGCCACATTGTAGGCGGTACCTTGGGACCTATGTGTGTGAAATTTCTGAAACGTAGGTGCTTGTATTGTGTGGCAATTAATTTTTGAAACAATGAGGGATTCATTGGACAGCACTTGCCCATAGGGATTCATTGGACAGTACTTGCCCATAGGGAATCATTGGACAGTACTTGCCCATAGGAAATCATTGGAAAGCACTTGCCCATAGGAAATCATTGGAAAGCACTTGCCCATAGGAAATCATTGGAAAGCACTTTCCCATTGAGAAATACAGTTATGCCTCCCACTTTTTTATTTTTGAAGATACAAACAGGAAACTTGGGCACATTGTAGACTGGTTAGGGATAGTTATCTGTGAGAAATTTCAGAAAGATTGGTGCATGCGTTTTGTGGCAATTAATTTTTTAATAAATACCCAGGAATGCCTATAACTTTGTCATTTTTAAAGTTGCATACATGAAACTTTGCCACATTGTAGGTGGTACCTTGGGACCTATGTGTGTAAAATTTCAAAAACGTAAGTGCTTGCCTTGTATGGCAATTAATTTTAGAAAAATGGGTAGTAGTGGGGTAAATACATTTACGCCTCCCATTTTTTTATTTTTAAAGATACAAACAGGAAACATGGGCACATTACAGGGAACACTTCACTTGATATGTGTGTAAAATTTCAGAATGATAGGTCCAGGCATGTGGTGGCAAGGTGTCTGCACACACCACTTTGAAGACTGTAGAAAATTTATCCTGTAACGATCCTAGCGAGAGAGAGTGATCCTAGGCTCAGCCGTTCTGCTTGAGTAAAAAGTGAAAGTATCAAAGCAGACATGAGCCAAGTGCTACTTTGTTTCTCCTTTTGTAATGGATACTAGCTCAGTTGCAGCCAAGCGTGCAAGGATCAAAGAGATGAGAGAAAGTGTTTCCTTCTTCTTCCCCAGAGGCGGGAGGGTGCAATTGACAGCCCCAGCCTCTGTGGAAAAATGTTTATAACTTTTAATCTAAAAAATTCGTAGCCACCAAATGCAACAGTTAAAGTTGCAGGGGCCCTGCCTTCTTCTGTATATGGGCACTCTAGTATAGTGCCTGCAACTTTAACTGTTGTGATGAAGAGGGAATTTCACCAGGAACTAATTGCATACAAATGACACTGGCTGAAATTCCCTTTTCTCTACAACTGTTAAAGTTACATGAGGCCTGACCTGGATTTTATCTGGTCACCCTAACAGTGCTGCAAGGAGGGAGCGGGTGAAGGGGGCAGGAACAAATAACCCAGGAATTGACCAAAGTACCAGTGGTTTGCTCAATCCTCTGTCAGCTAAATCATGGGGTAACTCTGAGTAAGACAACAACCCATGGGGTTGATTGAACCATGGTTTGTTGTTATGTGTGAACTAGGTCAAAGTTAATTCTAAACTGCATTCCACACAAGAAGGATTGTGTTGCTGAGTTAAAATTGCAATAAACATTTCCAAAACAAAGAGCTAAAAAACAAGCTGATGGCGTACGGAGGCCGGGATGGAATTTTAAAATAAACAAATAAACTAGGGTGACCAGATTTTGGAAAGCAAAATCCAGGTCCAAAATGCCCCCCCCCCACCAAAGCAGCTCCCCCCCAACATAAAATAAAAAAATTAAAAAGGCCGTCTGCCATGCGGCCAACAGACACCCCTGCCACCCCCCACCAGAAACAACCCCCCCCCACCAAGCCACCCGCCTCCCCAAAAAAACCAGCCCGGACCTACCGGGTCCTCCGCTGCCACCGCCGATCTCCTCCACTGCCGCGTGACCCCCAGCAGCCCCCTCACCCTTCTTGCCCTGCTCCTGGGCTCCCTGGAAGTACCTGAGGAACAGCAGCAGCACGCAAAGGAGGAGGAAGAGCCTGCTTTAAAATGCCTGCTGCTCCCTGGCCTCCGCAGGAAACAAGTGCTCAGCATTAGGGAGCGTCAACAAATTCCTTGTCTGGTGGCTAAAGCAGTTAGCCACCAGACAAGGAATTTGTTGATACTCCCTAACGCTGAGCACTTGTTTCCTGCTGAGGCTGGGGAGCAGCGCTGGCAGGAAAGAAGTGCTCAGTGTTAGGGAGCATCAAGAAATTCCTTGTTTGGTGGCTAAAGCAGTTAGCCACCAGACAAGGAATTTGTTGACGCTCCCTAACACTGAGCACTTGTTTCTTGCAGAGGCAAGGGAGCAGCGTGGGCATTTTAGGGCGGGAGGACAGCTGATCCTTTCCCCGGTTTGCCCCCGCAGTCCCCCTGTCGGCCCGGATTGCCCCAGTTTTCCCGGTTAGGACTGGGAAATGCAGGGCGATCTGGTCACCCTAAAATAAACAGCACAAATTCAGGGGAAACCATCAAACTAGTGCATCTTGTTGTGAGTAATTGTAGGATCAGTGTTTTGCTGATTAATAGGATACTGATGCCACCCCACTCTCTTTCAGGTGATATTCAGATTGGAATGGTGGATAAGAAAGGCCAGTTAGAAGTAGAAGTCATTAGAGCCCGAGGCCTAATACAAAAGCCTGGTTCTAAATCTACCCCAGGTAAGGAAATTCTACAGGGTGAAGGACAAGAGGATGCTTAATATGATGTTGTCCAATACATTTCTCCAATTCTTTGTGATGTGTAGTGTTTGATGTCAATAGCGCCCATCCTTTTAACTGAGTCTTGCCTTTAGCTACTAATCACGCCCCCTTCCTCTCTTTGTGGATTGGGCACCAATGTGGGTGCATCTGCCCTGCAATCTTCTGCTTTAGCAACAACTGGAAATCCCAGTTTCTTGGAAATCAAAATACCTACGTACAATATGGTACAGGGGCACCATACTACTGTAATCTCATTATCATGTTCTGGAAACCAAGGGCCAGATTCACTTAGATTGCATTTGGCTTGGCAGAATCAGATGTGCCCAATACTCTAACCTCCTAAAAAAGCTCCAGGAAGAATAGAGGCAGTGATGATGGGGGTGGGGGTGTTAAGGAAAACATCGACCTCATTCTATTCTCCTACGTAAAGGTTTTAAGGATTGCTAGAAGTGGAATATACAAACATGGTGGATGCCTCGATCCTGTTTGGTTATTGTATTTGCTAGAGTGGCATGTCAAAGTTTGGCAGAGGCTGGGTTCACACAACACGCTAATCCACTCTGTGTGGGTTGTTGTCAAACCGGGGGTTATCCTGTTGTCTGAACACAACACTTTTTCTGCAGCGTGACTTGTTAACCACCCTGAACAACCCAACAACAAGCCATGGGTTCTCAAGGTGCCTTGTTCGAGAAAAATAAACCACAATGCATGGTGTTGGAAGACCTAAAGACAGTAGTGCATGCACTTGTAACTTCTGCAATGCGCTGTACATAGGGCTACCTAGTCCAGAAACTTCAACTAGTTCAAAATATGGCAGCCAGGTCGGTCACCGGTACACCTAGGGGTGACCACATTATACTAATTCTAAAATCACTCCACTGGCTGCCAATTAGTTTCCGGGTGATGTATAAAGTGTTGGTTATTACCTTTAAAGCCCTACATGGTTTGGGTCCAGGTTACCTGCAGGATCGCCTTCTCCCGTATAATCCGCCCCGCACACTCAGGTCCTCTGGGAAGAATTTACTTCAATCAGCCAGAACTAGGCTGACAAGTGTTACCCAGAGAACCTTCTCTTCTGCCGCTCCCAGACTGTGGAATGGCCTGCTGGAGGAGATTCGACAAATTAGCAGTCTTCTTGAATTTAAGAGAGCTGTGAAGACTGATCTCTTCCAGCAGGCCTACCCAGTTGAATTTTAAGATGTTTTAATAATGTATCAGTTTTGTTAGTTTTTAATGTTTTATTTGTTTTATGGTCTTTGTATTTGTGTTTGTTGTTGTTCCTCTCCTCAATCCAGAGGGAGAGGCGGGTTAGAAATTATATATATATATATATATATATATATATATAGGTTAACAAGCCACCTTGTAGAAAATGTGCTGTTTTCAGACAATAACCCACAGTTCAATAACAACGCATACTGGGTGGGTTCCCATGTTGTATGAACCCAGCCAGAACCACTTAATATCAATTTGAGGTTTGAACAGAGGTGTGTATATCAAAATATGTTCTTTTACTCACATTCACCTGCTCAGCTGACACACCAGCATATATTTACAAGCAGGTTGTAAATTCAATGAACATTGTCAGTCAATTCTTCTGTATTGTGTCAAAAAGAACAACAATTTGTAGGTTTTTAAGCCTCCAGGGATGCAACCCTTTGGGGTAAAACATGTTGAACTCAATGGGTCTTACTTCTGAGTAGAGATGTATAGAATTGCACAGTATAATTGATAATAGAACAGACTCTAAAGGGTTATGTCTGAATTTTAGGGGAAAAAAACTTCCTTTGCAATGTGAGTATGGTAAACTTTTAAAAAACTTAATCGCTAAGAAGTATACAGGACAAAAGGAAAAAGTAGTAAAATGGGAAGCATGATGAAATCTTTAGCGGCACACTGGTACTTTAGCCAAGTTGTAATTCCTTAGTTAGGAGCCCAAAAATTCATAAACAGAATCACTGGTATAATGAAAACTACTATTTTCAGATACCTCTACTAGAGAAAAAATAATTTTCCACCTTGGTTCTCTTGTGCTCAAACAGTATATATCCATAAGACCAGCTTCTCCTAAGCATTCCTTCCTATTTCATAGTCACAATTTTTATCAAGCTTTTAAAAAATAATTACTGTACATTTCAAGCAATCAGCAATGGGCTACTTAATGCCAATCCTTTTTATGGTCTTTGGAATATATATATATATATATATATATATATATAACCCACTGTTCTTATATAAATGTCTTGAAAATAAAGGAGTCATTAATTTAATACTTAAAAGCTGATACGACTTATATTTCACAGCACCATATGTCAAAGTGTACTTGCTGGAAAATGGGGCTTGTATAGCCAAGAAGAAGACAAGGATTGCTAGGAAAACCCTTGATCCTTTATACCAACAGACACTGGTTTTTGATGAAAGTCCACATAGTAAAGTCCTTCAGGTCAGTAATGATTTTGTAATGGATTCGTTCATCCATTCAGTAATTATTTCTTGTTGTTGCGGACTCTGACTAACAGTGGTATTAAAGCAACTGAAATCCAAATAATGTGGCACAGATAGGATTTAGTTCAACCAGTGGCTCAGTTCACATATCATGACAATCGGCACTCATGGTTGAGTGTGGGCTGTCGTTGACCTGTAGATTGTTGTTGAACCATAGGTTGTTGTGTTGTGTGAACCAGCTGTGCTAACAAACCATGGTTTCTTAATAGTGAACAACCCATAACACACCATGATTTGTTAGCATGGCTGGGTTAGAACAACACAACAACCCATATTTCAGCAACTACAACCCATGGTTCAACAACAATCCACACTCAAACAACACTCAACCTTGAGTGTGTGTGTTGTGTACAATATTGTGCCCAATGGCATCCCTGTTTTCCATGTGGAAAAAACAGTTCCCTGTTTTTTCAGACAGTGAGGGCATGCCATGAGTATATTGTTACAGTTGTTGGGAGACAATCCTTCCTTACGTTGATGGCTTGCTAACAGTCCAGGATGATTAGTTGACATTTCATCAGTAACAGGAGATGTTCTCCTGATAGTCGGGAATCTCTAATGAAACTCATTAGAGATTGAGGACATACCTCCAGTTAAGGGGAGTGGGAGTTGAGACAAAAAGGGGCAAAGAGTTGGCTGAAGCTATTGCATTCTTGGGGCACAATGGCTTTCTTTGGGGACTGGATACAGCATTTTCAGTTGTGCATTCTGCTTATGGGACTGTATTTCCTCCCACTATGCTCTGAACATAAAAATATAAGAGCCATGCTGGATCAGACCGAGCATCCATCTAGTCCAGCACTCCGTTCACATAGTGGCCAACCAGCTGTTGACCATGAACCCACAAGCAGAACATGAATGCAACAGCACCCTATCATCCACGTTCCCCAGCAACTAGTGTATATAAGCTTACTGCCTCTGCTTGTATATTTGCAAATAGAGCATAACCCTCCAGTTCTTGGCGGGGAACTCCAAGAAAAACGAAACACAGCCGTATTACCCCTCAAACGCCTCACTGCTTGGAATTGGAGAGCATGTAATAATTTGCAAGGGTTGTGCTGATTCCGTCTATTGTTTTTGCAGGTGATAGTCTGGGGAGACTATGGTCGGATGGATCACAAATGTTTCATGGGAGTTGCACAGATCTTGTTGGAAGAACTTGATTTGTCCAGTGTGGTAATAGGCTGGTATAAATTATTTCCGCCCTCCTCCCTGGTGGATCCAACCTTGACTCCTCTGACTCGCCGGGCTTCTCAGTCATCTCTGGAAAGTTCAACTGGGCCTCCATGCATTCGATCTTAGTAAACCTAATAGCAGGAGCTCTCTAATAGTTGTTACCACCCAGGATAACCAGCGGAGTTGGGGGTGGGGAGCTATGTACAACAATGAAGAGCATTTTTGAAAAGAGACAATCATCCCTTCAGTTTTGCGTGCTGTGGTTTATCCAAAAATATGTCTGAGTTGTTCGATGAAAGGGTGGCTTAAACTGACCGAACAAAGCAGTATATGAAAATACAGTCAAATCCATCTATCAAAATGTCCCTGAGGATGCTTGTGATAATTGTAATTAGGAGGGGCTTTTAAGATGGAACTGGAACTGCTCATTCTTCCCACAGTTCCCCCCCCCCATTCCCCCCCCCCCACACACACACAGAGACCACAAACAGTGTTATCTTCCTGGTGTTTCTGTATGTGTTACTTCCACTTATTTTTGCTGGGTTACCTTGCCAGTTTTGTAAAAGTCTTCATGATGCTAACAGAGACCCTTCCTTTCTTTTTTCTAAACCAAACCAAAAAGGGCTGAAGCACATCTCTGTAAGCATCTCCAAAAAGTGTTCATCTGCCAGAATTACCATGCGATGCCAACAATAGTCCCATCGTCCCTCCATTCTGGTTGTCCAGTCTTATCACAGGTGGAAAACCAGAATGAATTACCAATGTCTAGTTCAGTTTAGGTTTCTTTCTTAGCATTTGTCGTATTTTTCGTTGTAAAAACCGAATGTATTTCCATTATGCCTCATGATTTTTTAATGTTTCGTTAAGACTTTGCATGAATGAAATCTGCCACTGCAGCTATTGCTGAAGACGAGATAAAAAGCAGCTTTGGTTTTCATTTTGACATGAGCAATTATGTTTGTAAAAGCGGTTGTCTTACCAGACCTGATGAGAAATGTCCTTACATTCACACGTGTAAATGTATAGTTGACTTCCCAAATGTTGACCAGGAATGGAGTTGAGCATCCAACAATTTCAGCTATATCCAGGCTTCTCCGAGACATGTGTCACTTTTGACACACTTCTCTGCCCTGGTTAGAGCATGGTATAAGTTGTTCAGTTTTTCACTGGGAATTCCAGTTGACATATTCTGCACTTACTAATGTTTCTATCAAATTTCAGTTTACATATCTTTAAGATTGATGCAAACACAATGCTTGATTTTTTTAAAAAAAACAAGGTAATCTTACTTTCGGGGAGGCGGGGTACAGTAAACAGACAAACTTGCATTTTGTTCATTGAGGTTCTTTCTTGGCCTTGAATACCCTTGTGTTTTTCTGTAAATGTGCTAAAAACTGCAGAATGTGCAGGTGCATTGAGGAGTTCTTCCTCCTTTTATGGTGAAACCACAAAATAGAGCAGCATGACTTGAAACTGTTCAAAGCTGCATGCATGTTTTTGGTTAAAAAAAAAAGAAAAAGAAAAAGAAAACCCCCAAAAAATAAAACCCCAAAAAAAGAAAAAGAGAAAGAGGAAAAAAGAAACAAACAAAAGAGATTATTTAATAATGTATGTTAGTTCCACATAGGCCAGGTTGTATGTTGCATGTACTTGTACAGTTTGCTCGTAATTACTCTAACGAAGTAACCAAGAAATCTAAGCCATCCATTTTTTCTTATAGACATTTTGCAAGTTTTAGCCAGGCTATCAATCAGTCTGATGCTAAATGTCTATAGATGGACTTTATTTTTTACCCTATGGAAAACGTGATGTAGTACGGACCAAATTCCTTCTAATAAATATTTTGGTGTAGATTCCTACTGTGGGGCTGTAACACATGTAGAAACTGTGTACACAATTAAGTTTTCCTTCATAGACATAACTGCCTGCACCAAGTGAACTAATTATTATTATTATTATTATTATTATTATTATTATTTAATATTGCCAGAACTCTTCTGCCCATGTTTACATGGGGCATAGATTGATTACTGCTCGACCTGCTGAGCAGGAAGAACTGAAGCATTGGTGCACTATTAGATTCTGTTCTGTCTTTTAGTGGCCAAAATAAAGAAATAAACTAATTATAATTCGGTAGTACCTTTCTATTTTGACCACTTGTCTTAAAATTTCCCTGTGCTTTTAAATGAACTTCCAACTCATGTTATGTAGACATGTTTAATAAAATTTCCTTTTCATGTTCAGTGTAGTTGTTGTTTTGCATTCAATATGTGGTGCATTTGAGTCCCCCAAATGCAAAGCTGATGTCCCTGTGGTCCAGACAGAGCATATCCACCCTCGCTCCCACCCAATACTCTGCTTCAAGGATTACTATGGCTGAAGAGTAAAGCGGTGCTCCAGGAGCCATAGGAAGGCCAAGCAGCCTCTGGGCAAACTGATGATGTTACAAGGCTCTCAACTGATATAGAAGGCCAGGCCTCAATGCACTGTTGTGCCCACTTCTATGCCTCCTTTGTTCTGACTCTGGGCTCTCTTTCTGACTACCCTCCCTGTGTTGTTCTCCTTCCCATTTGCTTGTGGCTCCTTTTCCACTGATGTAAGGAGCTGGCATTGGAGATGGTTTGAGGGTACTTACGTTCAGTGGCTGGAGCTTGGGGCACAAGTCTGGGGATGCGTGGTCCGGGATGGCCTGGCAATACCCCCCAACAACCAGTGGCAGCTCCTCTTCCTCCTTCTAGTCAACTCATTTGTAAAAGGAAGCACTGAGGCTGCAGCCCCATGGTGTGCCATTTGTGGTAAGAGTCTTGAAATTAGACTCATGTAGTTTCGTGTCCCAACCGTCACTATCCCAATCAGACGAAAGACACGTGTAAGATCGAAAACTGGCTGCAGCTCTTTAATTTCTTCTTGCAAGAAGTGACCATCTAGGAATCAAAACCTAGAAAATGGTACTGGCTACATATTTTGAACAATCTTAAATAGGAAAAAATCATACAGGGATACATAGATCTGGTTCAGTTAAACAGTGATTAATTAATTATCTAGAATACACATAAGCTTCAAAGAATCTTCTGATGTGGATTCAGTTAACTCTATCTTTGACTAAGAGATAGAATCCACAAACGTTGCAATCTTTGCTAGATGTAATATTTACATAGCCTGTCTCCTGAGAAGGCAAAGTTTATTGCTGTATCAGTTCTTTCTTTAACCTTTTGTCCTCGGCTTTTAGGAATGTAGCTACTATTAATTCTCCTACGTGTTTTCCTCTAACAAGTTAACCTGAGGTCTTCATGAGACACACTTTATTAACTCTTATTTCAGAGGCACGTATAAGGGAATTTTGAATTATCTTGCCACACATTCTACATGAAAGGGTTCTTTTCCTTCCTAACGTCAAGTAGCTGTGAGCTCCCTTTGGGAGAACACAACAAATGAGTCCACAAGAGAGCATAAAGGCCATTCCTTCACCACTCCTGTGCCCTCAATCAATGCTGCCGTTCTCCAAGTTAAAAATAAAAGGCAGGCTGGAAAGGCAGCAGTGGGAGGGACCCAAGTCATTCTGCCCCCAAAGATTTTTTTTTTAAAAAAAGACTGGCAAGGTGTGGGGCAGGAAAACAACTGACCTGGGCCTCTCTCAAACCTAGCAGTGTCTCTGCTTGTTTTCATTACTCTGCAATTGCAAGACATTGTACACACACAGACACACACTTGCGGTCTGGAGAAATGGCCTGTCAGAGGCTAAGGTCTGAGGAAGGCCTGCAGTTACAAGAGAAAGCAGGCAGAGAAGGGTGACCATGTGCTTTGAATTGGATACTTCCCTCTGTTCACTTCAGTTGAGACAGCGCCATCTACTGGCACAAAAACCTGCTTTTGGGGGATGTTACCACTTTAAAAGTGGTTCTTCTCATGGCAGAATTTGCAATGGATACCACGGGAGAAGTCCTGGTCATTCAAGACACCTTGTAATCAATCTGCAAACTTCTGTGAGTGGCCAGTCACAAGCATGTTATAAACCTCTCGTGTATAGAAGCCCATAGTAAGGCAGAGAAACAGATGCAGGAATGATTCATCAGCTTCAGAGGCCTTGCAAGAGATAGAACCCCCACAACTGGTCTATATAGCAGTACCAGTGCCCGGGAAAATTGCCCTCCCCTCTTTTGTGCAAGTGGACCAGCCAATATCTGTATCAGGTAAAAGGATAGAAGGATCTTGCAATGTGAAAAAGCTTAGCTCAGAGAACCATACACCTTGCCAGCTCTAGTAGAACCGTCACCAGCAACTTGGTCTTTCATCCCTTCTAGCCATTAATTCTTTATTTTTTAAATGTATCTCTCACCTTTCTTTCAAACAACTCCCCCTCGATGCTCCCCAATGAAAGCACCACACAGATGTTACTGCAGCTGGCCTCCCCATGGAAATGTGGGGAAAGAGGACCTATAGATCATGCTGCCTCTTCTTCCATCATCCCATTTTTCTGATCACTGAAGAGGAACAGTGTGATTTTCTAGGCAGACCCTAACCCTATACATTATGTTAAATGTGCCTTTGCATTTATGTCCTAAAAAAACTAATACAGGGTGATCCCAAACCAGGTCAGGGTTACTGCAAGTGATGAGGGTTAACCCTTCCCTCTGCTGAAATCCTTCCCTCCCCACCTCTAAATCCTTTCCATTGAAGTTGCTCTTATCACCTAAGGCCAAACATTTCTTGGCTGTACGTTTAAGACCATCCAAAAGTTACTGATCTACATGGAAAAACAATTGGAGAATGTGCAGTTACTTATGCTTCACTTTTCAACCCCAACTGGAACCCCCGAGGAAGCACACGAGACATCAATTTAAAAAATGATACATAATCAATAAAATATTATTGTAATATATTGTCATCTGCTTTTAAGGGCTCTTTGGTATGACAGTGTGAACATGAAAACTGACTACTGAACTGATGGAGGAGGAGAAGGAAGTCGAGGAGGCGAGTGATGAAGCAGGAGCGGCGAGTGCATAGCATTATTTGTGAATTGTGCTACTCCCCTAATCAATATAGAGAAACAGCAGCAAGGAAGAAAAGATCAAGCTCTACTCGTGTATTTTGCAAGCAAAGCTATGATTGACACAACAAAACATGATCAGTAAATGACACCATGTACATGCCTTTTGTACGCTGGAATCACTTCCCCAAGTACAGAAACAGTATCACACAAAACAGCATTTGGCATCCCGTTGACCTGGAGATTTTTCAGCTTGAGATGCTACAGCTGAATATTTGCTTCCATTCAAATGGCTTTGTGTACGTATGTGTTTGTCTACGGGGCGTTCCAGGATTCCTGAGGCTTGCCATTACATGGAGCCAGTCATACAGATTTAGCAGATTTCAAGTATTTATTTTTCCAAGAGACATACAGTATATTTTCTAGAATTTCTGAAAGACTGCCTTCTTACCACAGGTCATAAATTATATTTACAGCGGGTTGCATTTCAAGCGTATTCTCTCGAGAGGCATCCTATATTTCAGCCTTCCCCAACCAGGTGCCCAGCCAGCATGACCAATGCTGGAGCTTGTAGTCCAAAACATCTGAAGGGCACCAGGTTGGGAAAGGCTAACTTATCTGCCATGCCATTGAGAGCAGTCCCAAAGTAGCATCAAGAAGAAGTCTATAATTACAGGAAGAGACCACCCCAGGAAAACACCCATCACTGCCAGCTCCAGGTTTTTGAGCAAGAGTCCATCAACAGATCTCCTGCCTCAGTGGGTTTACACTTTCACTGCTCTTGCTGCTTCTCCTCCTCTTCCTTAATGCCACCACTGCTTGTTTCCTTGCTAGCCAGTGAGCAAGTAGGTAGAGGCATCTCCGGCTCCTCCTTCTCACCATCACTTTGTCTGGGCCAAACCAAGAGGCAGGTGAACAAGCATGGTCCACTGGTGAAGAGGAGGAGCAAGTCCAAGGAGCTCTTGTCAGTAGGCCTCTGCTGGGGTGCAGCGCCCCTGGGTGAAGCCAAATCATGCCTCCCTTTGACATGGCTTTGCTTCTACCTATGTAGCTCAGTACGGTTGTTCCAAGCAACATGAATGGAAATGAGCAATGCAGGGCTCTATTAGAGCACAGGCTGTAGTTCCCCCAGATGTCCTCATAATGCCGGAAGAGCAAGCAAAACAAATTTAATAAAATAGTGAATTTCCCAACATGTTTCATTAGTAACCTTTTTTCAGGGGCACATAAATTCAGTATGTTGAGTTTTTCTAGTCAGGCAATATATCTTACTAGAATAATTCAATACACAATCCTTGTGTGCCTGCAGTAAGTTTCTACTAAAAGGAGCTCAACCAGTGTAAAGAAAGGGGATTACTTAGGAGTGGCATCAATATGCAGATTATCTGAACCTTCAAAAAAAAATTCCCATGGAAGCTCGGAGGTCGGCAACAAGGGAGAGGGCTTTCTCAGTGGGGGCCCCCCAATTGTGGGATGATCTCCCTGATGAGGCCCGCCTGGCGCCAACATTGTTGTCTTTCTGGTGCCAGGTCAAGACTTTCCTCTTCTCTCAGGCATTTAGCAATATCTGAGGAGCCTGGGTTTGTTTTGTTTTTGGGTTTGTAGCTTTTTGGGTTGTTGCAGTGGTTTTAAATGTATGTGTGTATTGTGTGTATGTCGTATGTTTTTGCTGTTTTAATTTTTGTATATTGTTTTTAATTGTTTTAATCCTATGTAAACCGCCCAGAGAGCTTCGCCTATGGGGCGGTATACAAATGTAATAAATGAATAAATAAATAAAATCACATTCCTTCTGTAAAGAAGAAGTGGAACAGCCTATATTTTGTCATGTTTGCTACATGGTGGGATCCACAGCAGTACCAGGACATATATGGATTAGTGTTTTTCCACGGTCCACACTCCATTGTCTGTTAAAGGCATGTTGCACTGGCTGACCAACTGTCTGGATCTGCCCGGACAGATCCAAAAAACGGGGCTACACCGGGGTCTGGTTTTTTTTAAAAAAAAATTATAATATCCAGGAAAAAGTGGGGCAGGGCGCAGGTCTTTCAGGCCTCTGTAAAGTGCACAGATTAGCCACGTCATTAGCATAACTGGAAGGATAGTTGCATGCGCTGATATCTTCCCAGCTATGCTAATGGCGTAGCCGATCTGCGCACAAGAAAAAGCCCAGATGATGACTGCACAGGAGGGGCTCAGAAGGCCTTTTCCCGTGCTTCCAGAAATGGCCCCACGCAGCCCCTTCCATCGCCCCAATGGCAATGATCCAGCAGAAGCCCAGATCTCTGTGCGGGAGGGGCTGGGGCAGCCCGTTTCTGCATTTCTGGAAATGGGCCAACCCCCCATCCCATCTGGGCTTCTGCTGAGTCATCAGGAAGGTAAGAGGATGGCAGACACCATGTGGAAGTGTATTTTTCCCCCTTTCACTCTGGCAGCTGCTAACATTAGCAGAAGGGGGGGAATCCTTCTCCTACTCTCTCTCCCCACATCAGGGTCTCCCAGCCTGCCTCCTCCATGCCTATATCAGAGCTTTTCCCCCTGTCAATCAGGGGCTCTCCCCCACCCACACATCCACACTTGAGGCCTGGGTATGCAGGAAAGGGGGAAGAACCCCATTCTCCTCCTCTCCCACCCCACCATTGGGACCTCCCCAGCCTGCCCCCCATGTCTATATCAGGGCCTCCCCCCATGAAAATCAGGGCCTCCCCACCCCTGCATCGGTGTAGAAGCTTCAGGAAACCGATTTTTAAAATTATTGCAAGTCAGAGGTTTCATGCTGTGATGTTCCTTTGCTCAAGAATGGCCACTTTAAGGTCATTAAAGGAAAACTGACATATTCTTGAACTATTTTCTCAATACTGTCCTTTCTGATGTCAAATTAGTGTTTATTCTTTTGCATAGAGCTTACATATTCTGGCATTGGACTTCTGCATTTTACATACTTAATCTGTAGGCCATTCTCCACCCAACATTTCAAGAAGTTTGGTTCAATCACTTGTGGCCTGAATTGAGATAACAGGTTTTTTATCCCTCTACAGCTGTTAATTAGTTCACCAACGCCAGGATGTTTGTGTTATCATCAATACTCCTTTGTAATTATTTTACATGCATTTAATGTAAAATAATGCAATTGTATTTCTTGCATTTCATTTCCCACTGATCTCACTACTTATGTAAAGAAAGCCAAGTTTTATTCAAACATGGCCTTTCCACTGAGCTTTCTTACACAGTGGCCTCTCTCTCTCCTTAGGTCAGAAGCAGCGTGCATTGCCCTGAGGAAGCATCATCCACTCAGGCCAAATCCAGCTCTTCTTGCATAATGTTACAACATTTAACACCCCACATTCATTAATGGCAGTTGTGTCATCCATCATGTTTTGCGTCTTTCATGGCACATGTAGTCAATACGTTATGCTGGGATTTACTGTTCCATCTGAGAAGTGTTCCTCAGTGTTCCCTTAATACCAGTCTCGTTCTCATGACAGGGCCTGATAAGATGTCTGGATTTGTGACATCTGTTGCACATCCTCCAGCAAGATTCTGGCAGCCTCCTCCTCCTTCTCTGCCGCCGCCGCCACCCCCTGCCCCCCACGCTTTGCCTTTGATGTGTCCTCTTGTTCATCTGTCTCTGAAACAGCTCTGTCTCTGAAACATTTATGATTCACAGCTACTACTGCTTCTGCAATGGATACATAAAATTACAGAGAAAAACATTCTGGTTCTTCCCCCCACCCCATTTTGTTTTATTTTTACTCTTACGGGACTTTTAATTGGCCTTTTCCTAAAGGCTCCATCTGATTTCAGTGCTCATTTCCCAAAATGGAGTGGTGCTTGGGCTAACACGTGCTACGCAGTTGGGGCCTAAGAGCCCCCCACCCCGTCTTAGAGATGAGGACTCATTTAGCGGTTCAGTGGTGTGGCCAAATGCACTACCCCTCTATTGTTGTTATTTATTAGTATGTAATATAAACATGGTCAAGTTTGGCAGTGCATAAATAAAGCAATAATACAATTGTTTTATTTATTATTAGTTAGTTAAATTATATCCTGCCTTTCTGCCAAAATAGCCACTCAAGACAGCTAACAATAAAATCCAAATTATAAACAAAAACTTAATTAAAACACAAGATAAAGGCAAATAAATAAAAAAAACAATTAAAGCCACAACAATAAACAAAATTAATAGCACCAGTGAATTAAAAAACCCTTCAGCAACAGAGCAGCTTATAGGCCAAAGACCTGCCTGAATAAAAACATCTTTGTTTGCTGGTGGAAGGACAAACGCGGGTGGGAGGGGCAACCAAGCCTTCCACATGAGCAATACCAAAGCATTAGAGCAGCCACTGAGACGGCCCCCTCTCACATCCCCATGAAACATGCATCTGATACCTAGAGAAGGGCCTCTCCTGACGATCTTAAAACCTAGGATGAGCATATTAAAAGGAAGACTGGGCTCCTGTATCTTTAACAGTTGCATAGAAAAGGGAATTTCCACAGGTGTCATGTGTATGCATGCAGCACCTGGTGAAATTCCATAGGCATGCTCAGCACCTTTCAATAGGGTGTGCCCCAGGTATAGGCTGACCATATGAAAAGGGGACAGGGCTCATGTCACTTTAACAGTTGTAGAGAAAAGGGAATTTCAGCCCGTGTCATTTGTATGCAATTAGTTCCTGGTGAAATTCCCTCTTCATCACAACAGTTAAAGTTGCAGGGGCCCTGCCTTCTTTTGTATATGGTCACTCTAGTATAGTGCCTGCAGCTTTAACTGTTGTGATGAAGAAGGAATTTCACCAGGAACTAATTACATACAAATGACACTGGCTGAAATTCCCTTTTCTCTACAACTGTTAAAGTGACATGAGCCTTGTCCTCCTTGTCATATGGTCAGCCTACCCAGGTAGCCACTCAAAATGGGCGCCACACCTTGTCTCACCTCCCGACCCTGCCTGCCTGCTGCCAGGCAAATTAATTTCCTCCTGCGTTTGCCCAGCGTTCGGCCCCAGGAACTTCCTGTTCCCTCCTCCCCCATTTTGGAAAAGAAACAACCCCCAATGAGCCACTTCCTCTCTCACCCTTTTTAGCCTCTAACCTTGCTCTTTCTCTCCCCCTTTGCCTTGCTATTTCCCCCTCTCTCCCAGCCTCTAGCCTTGCTTTTTCTCTCCCCCTGCCTTCCACTTCTTTATCTCTAGCCAGGCCCCTATGGCAGCCATTATGTGACTAGCCACATCCTCTGTGTGAGCCATTTTGCGATGGCACCCACAGCACTTTCTCAAATTCCCAAATGTGTCTATGGATTCAAAAAGGTTGGGGACCCCTGATTTGAAGGCCCACACATTCCCCTGCCCAAAGCTGTGTAGCACCGGTGATTTCAGGAGGTACCACAAGCAGCCCTTGCGGAAGCTCCCTAGGTTGTGCAGTTATTAAAGGTTGAGTAGCCTTGTGTCCCTCCTTTTAGGGTGACCATATGTCAGGAAAAAACAGGACATGTCATGATTTTTGGTAACAAATCTGGGGAGTTAGGAAATTATGAAATTTGAAGGAAAATCTGGATTTTCCCCATCCTCCCTCTACCCAAAGGGCAGTTCTACTTTATAGTCAATGGGAATTAACAAAAATGCTTACAGCTCCATCTTTTTTCAAGATAAACTTGGCACTTTGATCACTCCTATGTAGGACTTTAGCCATGCCAAGTCTGAAGCAGATCCGTTCATCCATTGGTTTTTAGGATTTTTTTTTAAAAAATGAGGTTTTAAAATTATTTTTTTTTAAAAAAAACACAATTTTTAAAGCTAAGGAGATGAAACTTGGCATCATGATAGATCTTAAGTAGGGCTTTAGCCATGTCAAGTTTCAAGCAGATCTGTTCATCTGTTGATTTTTAGCAAGTTTCAAAACAAAATTGAACTTTAAAACTAAAAAAAAAATAAAAAAGCCAGCCAGCCGGCCAGCAGCAAGCCCTGTTAAGCAGCAGCTTGCAGCAGAGTGAGGATACAATCAGAAAATATATTTGAAGGAGGGAGAGAATGTATCATACAAAGTAAAGCAATAAAGTACAGCAAAAGCTACAAAAGTAGGAGTGAGCGAAGTTAATTTCAGATACATTGGATGTCGCTTTGTTCTTTCAGTGATGTTAACATTAAGATGTTATGTAGAACAGCTTTGTGGTAATTGTGTGCTGTAAAATCAGACATATTCAGGTGGGCGCACCCCCTTGGTGCTGGACATGCCCCCTGGGGGCAGACATGTTAGTAGAGACACCCCCTTGGGGGCCAACCATGTTGTCCTCCTTTTTGGTTTCCAAAAATATGGTCACCCTACCTCCTTAGTATCTAGTAATCCTAGAAAAAGAAGGAAGAAGATGCACATGGAGAAAATAAGTGAAATTGGGCCTCCTTGTGCATGTTGGGATTAAAGGCAGCTCTTGGATCTGTTAAAGTCAAAGACTTCCAATATACACTATCACAATGATGAGAACGCCTGAACGGTGCATTTGAGCTTTCTTAATATGTACAAGATATACGTAACAGCACTACACAACATCAATATATTGCAGTCCCAGAATACGACTTTCAAGCGATTCACTTCATGGTTGTCTATACAGCAGCAGCAGCAGGGGCTGCTTTAAAATGGAGTATCTTTAAACATAAGGAGAAATAGATTGTTGAAGGATTTTAGTTTTGACTTAAGCATCAGGAAAAAGTCAAAGAATGACCTTGGTTGTTTTTCAGTAATACTCTGAACTCAGTCATGTTAGCCTGACAGCTACGTTGTTATAGGCAAAGTCACTTCCCAGACAGTTTCTATTTGTGTGACATGGATAGATGTGATCTGCTAGCAGGAAGATGTTATCCTGATACACACGAGAAAGAAAAGAAAGGGATGCCAATTAAGTATCAGTCAAAGTAACAAGGAGTGTTAAATCCCTAGTACCTGTATAGCATGTATGAAAAGTGATGTTATGCTCTCTCAATTCTGTATTGTTAAAAAGGAATATTCAGCAACACACATGGGGGAAATTTCCAGCACACATCCAGTTAAAAAAGTATTCACATTTAATTTTAGTTTGAAGATTCAGCAAAATGATAAACTATTTGAAAACAACAGAGACAGACAGAAAATGCAGGGAGAGGGGGGAACTCTAGGTTAGAGAAGCAGCTTGGATGGCTAAATGGTTCCTAAAAGAGTTTCGTTGCCATTGCAAGATACAGGGAGAAAACGAAGTGGTGCAGTTTTCCACACTTTGTTGTACGTGGAAGATCAGCTGCATTTGTTGAATGCAAGTTATGCAACTGCTAAAACACACACCACTTTTCTCAGGGAAGAAAGACTGTACGCAACTCTAGGCTGCCACTTCTGTTACTAAGAGTATATTTCTTCAACTGAAGATCAGGAAGGGAGATTTCGTGTAAAAATTTGGAGGGAAGCCGTCCTGACTATGGCCAGATCACACAAGTTAGGATCTAGTCATCATCATCATCATCATCATCATCATGCCACTTGTCATTTGAAACAAATCCTAAATCAGTTTACAAAAGAATAAAAACAAACAAAAAAACAAAACAGACCACACCACACACATGTACCATGAGCAGCTAATAGGACAATGGAGGAACAGGCTTAAATATCACCATCCCACTTTAGCCCTCCATTGGGGAGGGGGGAAATAAAATGGTGCAGCCTACCATTTGGGGCAGGGGAAGCAGAGAACAGTTGCCTTCATGACAAGAAGCATCTGTTCGCCCACTGTTGGAAATGGGGTGCTAGACTTGAACTGGTCTGTTCTGCTCCCTCTACATACAAGCTCCCCCTGGTGAGAAACCTGTGCACACAGGCCTAATTGGTACAAGCCTTCCCCTTGGATAAAGTAAAGCCAAGCCTACTCCCATGTGACAAAAAAAATAGACTAGATGTTGGATCCACGATCTGCCTTTGGTGAGAGGGAGGCCTCCACTTGTGGTAGGTCCCTCCACCACTGAAAGGTTCCTTTACCCAATTTGGGGGGAATCCCCCTCCTTCATACCACAGCTTATCCCATTCAGCAGGATCTCCTGACTCTTTGTGTAGCATTTTCAGGGGACCTGATGGGCTGCCATGGGAAGGAAGGGGCAGGAAGTTAGTGCAGTTGATCTAGCTTAAATCTGGATCTGATCCCAGTAATATCTATCTCCTAGGCACATTCACTTGGAAGTAGAAATAATAATAATAATCCTATTCATCTCAGTGGTGCTTGCTTCCATACCAAGTAAGTGGAGGTACAACAGCAGTTAAAAACATGCAAAGAACTGGGCTTGGATTTTATATCATCCTTATTCCAGCAAAAGCCCATTGCAAATGCTATTAATCTCACTGAACAAGTATTTCAGGGAGCAGTGACATATACATTGGTTAGAACTACCAATAATAATAGCAACTTTGCAATGCAATCCAAGGGAGTATTTACCCAATGTTACCACAAGGTGGCATGAGAGACTCAAGCTTGAGATGCATGAAGGGCAGTAATTCCTCAGCTCATTAGCATCACATTGGAAAAAAAAACAAAACGACAACACCAGCAGAAGAAAAACAAGTGCCTATTGCAGGTGCATGAATGCCACGTGAACCTGTCTTATTTTTATTTTGTTTTGTCTTGTGTCTGTGTGTTTTAATTAATGAAGCCACTTGCGTCATTCTCTCGATGTTATCAGCCGTTGAAAGTCCAATAGGCTACAGTCTCGCAACCGCAGCCATTTCTGTAGGAGTCTTGCTGTCATTAACAAATAAAAGCTGCTAACATGCTTAAACGTTCTTGATAGGAGTTATTTCACAAAATAAGTTGTGACATTTGAGAAAGTCATGCATACATCCAGGGGGGAAAGCATTTTGTCATATTGGTGGATTAGAAATGAAACTTCCTTTTCCAGTGGCTGGATTCTAGTGTTGTGTGTGTATAAAAAGATGCATGATTAGAAGAACCATGTTTCCCAAACTTCTGATAGTTGGAATACATAATTGTTTTGAATTGCGGGTGGAGGCACATGCTCATCTCTGGACAGGGCCAGCCCTACCACTAGACAGAGTGAAGTTGGCAGATGCTGGGAAGTGGCAGCAAGGTCTTGGAGGAGAGGCCTGTGAGCCATGTGATCTGCTCTGCGCCTCCTACAGTGGCAGCAGCTGTTTTATCATTGGTGTCATGACAGAATCGTCTGCCAATCTAGTCAGCTTTTGTACATGGAACGGGAGAGGGCGCCTTTTTGTCCGTTGCCTCAGGCAGCAAAATGTCTTGGGCAGCCCCTGTGCCTGGAAAAGGATGGTTTTTAATGTGAAAGAGTAAGAATTGCTTGACCTCAGAGGAGCACCTCAACAGCAACATATTTCTGCAGAAATCCAAGGCCACCCTGGGCCGCCTCCTCTCAAGGCAAGTTGTTGTGCATCACCTTTGCATTGGGAGCGAGCAAATGATCTGGCGATGACTCACCCTCAAGGGAAGTCACTCGCCCATGGATGGGAGCTTTGGAGTTAAGGGAGTCTTTCATTCTATAATTGGTTCATTTCTTGCAGAGCACACTTCAGGGTCTCCTGGATATGAACAAAGTACAGTCTGTGATTGTTTCATTTAGGGTGCAATCCTATTGAGATAATCAGCAGCCTCCGAAGTCTGAAGCCTCCAAGTATAATCCAACGCAAACTGGACAGACAAGAGAGAAGATCCTAGTCTCTGTGTTCCTACTTCGCTGCATTTTTGCCTAGACGGGTGATTTTTGCCAGTCTAGCCACAGTTTCAGGGAAGGAAGGTTGCCAGGATGCACATAGTAAGCTGCGTAATGCAGCTTCCACCATCTCCTCCCCACCCCACCCCACCACCAGGAACACCCCCTTTTCCCCATCTCCATTTCCGTGCACAGAAATGTAACCAGCATGGAGAGAACCGTGTCACTTCCGAGGGGGAGGGAGGAGGGAACTAAAAAATCCTTTAAAAACCTACTGGCCCTCTAGACAGTGGCTAGTGGCCATAGGATTGCTCCTTAAGGCTGCAATCCTAAATTCATCTGCTAGGAAGCAAGACCTATTGGCACTTGGAAGTAAACATGCATCAGATTGCACAGTTAATATGGCAGAAGTTGTCATTGTTTTTAGTTAGAAAGCACACCCAAACCTGGATGAATACAAAAAGGGAGGAAAAGTCAACATCTATGATATAGCCACTGCATGGCCCTGATGGAACTGAATGTTCAGAAACCTGTCACAGAAGTTGTCTCAGGGAAATCAGTGGCAGCAGTAATCTGTTTCAGCACCAAAGGCCACTGTGTATGAGCCAGAGGTTTGAAAAAGCCATTTCACATATTGCTCCGTAGATGTAATGAAATAAATTGGCAGGAATGCTGTAGATGCCAAAATACAGCTAGCAAACGCAGTCCTGTAGTCTGCTGTATTTTAATTGGGGAAGAGCTAACACAAAAGGTAGTGGGGAAACCACTCTGAAAAATGTGACTTATGCTTACCTCCTGCTATACCTGTGTCGAAGGTAACCATGCTTTGCATTGACGCTGGGGGCATTCCAGGAGCTCAGGAAGGCGATAGTATAGAAAAGGGAATTTCAGCAGGTGTCATTTGTATGCATGCAGCACCTGGTGAAATTCCCTCTTCATCATCACAGCTAAAGCTGCAGGATCCCTGCCCTCTTTTTATACAACTGTTAAAGATACAGGAGCCCTCTCCTCCTTTCCATATGGTCACTCTAGCTAAAAACTCTTTTGCTGTTAAAATAAATGCCTACTTTTATGTTAATTTAGTTCCAGAATCTGGCCAATGGGAAACAATGAAGAAACGTCAACATCTACAAACCATCACATATGCACCTATGACTTCCTATATGTGTTTGCTGGTAATTAGATCCCACTGAGCTGGGAGCAGAGTTCCCCTGAGCAGAACTGTGCAGGTGAGTCACTCCTGCTGGAAGAAGGGGAGGAGAAACAACATTGACCAGTTCCCCCTTCCCCCTGCAGCGCCTTGAAAAGCTGTTCCAGACAGTTGGAATACTCTCTGGAACAGTGTGGGTGGTGACACCAGGAGCTGCAGGGGGAAGACGAAAATGTCCTGCCATATAAAAAGATACACAAAATATACGTTCTCATACATGTAGGATTAAGTATATCTAGCCCAGCCTTCCCCAACCTGGTGCCCTCCAGATGTTTTGGACTTCAGTTCCCATCAGCACCTGCCAGCATGGTCAGTGGCCAGAAATGCTGGGAGTTGTAGTCCAAAACATCTAGAGGAAGGCTGGTTTAGTCTGTCAGAGAATACCATGAAAGAAGCTAACAGGTATGCAATGTGGAGAGTAACCAAGAAGAAGATAAGAGCAATGATATAATCTAGATTGGAAATATGCTATGCTGCAAAGAAGAAAAAAAACCAACCCCCCACCCAAAACCTGAGCATTGGTGTTAAAAAGCCTTTGTCCACAGGGCTTTTATTGTGCGCTCGTGATTTCTCACTTATGGTAGTTTGCGGGTCCTTTACATGGCAGTGTCATCCCCCAGTGCCTCTCCCATGATTTGCAACCATTATCATGGAATTATTTAGAAATAGGAATGAGATTCTCCTGTAATTTTGCAATTCTGCTATACCACAGCACCATCTAGAGGTTGTACAATGAAACATATAGAAAGGCAGAGAAAGAACTCCACCCCCCACCCCCAGGGGAAAAAACATGTATAAAGAAGCCAATCTTAATCCTGTGAAGAATTCAGAAGCAGAAGCTTGGGTAAAGATGCCCAAAGTCATAGTTTGATTATACTGAAGAATGCTAATCTTGAGGAGGATCTACACTACTGCTTTATAATGGTTTATAATGGTATTGACAACTGTTGGGGCCCATGACACATTCCATATACCGTTTTCAAACCACTTTCAAAGTGTTATATCCTGCTTGGTGTACGTAGATCTGGCCTTGGTCTAATTTCCGGGACTGGAGCATGTGTAGGCTGACCATATTAGAAGGAGGACAGGGCTCATGTAACTTTAACAGTTGTAGAGAAAAGGGTATTTCAGCCAGTGTCATTTGTATGTAATTAGTTCCAGGTGAAATTCCTTCTTCATCACAACAGTTAAAGCTGCACTCACTATACTAGAGTGACCATATACAAAAGAAGGCAGGGCCCCTGCAACTTTAACTGTTGTGATGAAGAGGGAATTTCACCAGGAACTAATTGCATACGAATGACACTGGCTGAAATTCCCTTTTCTCTGCAACTGTTAAAGTTACATGAGCCCTGTCCTCCTTTTCATATGGTCAGCCTAAGCATGTGTGCATGTTTCCTTTGTGCAGGACAAGGCAGTCAGAAGTTCTGCAGGAAAAGGAAACCTTTCTCATAGACCTGTTCAGGAATGAATGAGAAATAAACAGCACTAGCACTCTTTCTTTGTACTATTTATTATTAATATATTATCTGTACAAGTTTTGCAAACCAAGAAAGCACAGGAGGAGGCTGAAAGAGGGAGGGGCAAATCTCAAAGAAATGTTTTGGTTTATTCTGTTTACAGGCTTTTTGTGCCAAAGTGCTGGTTGCCTAGGAAACTGCTGTAAGCTGGAATTTGGATAGATACATTGTCAACAGCACATGAAAATTCTGAGTGGATTTCAAAAGCGGTAGAACGGGGCGGGGGAAATGTCATGTCTTGAGGAACCAAATGAGAGCATTTAGTCCTTGGGCCATGCTATCTGTGGCAAATTAAGTACCTAGGTTTCTGAAGTATTTGAGCATGAAAAAAAATGTGCAGTGAAAAAAGCAGACATCCCTCAATCATTGTGGAGGCTCTTGGGAAGCAAAAACAGTGTGTGCGCGTTGGCAACCGGTAAGGGAAAATGAATCATGCTGCACCACTTTTGTCTTCCTAAATACTAAGAGCATCACCTTTATTTACATATCTGAAGATGCCCTCGCAAAGGAATCCTGTTCCAAAGCAAGTTTGACAGCTGTTTTGAGGGGCTGTGTTCCAGTGACAGGTCAAATTCTTTCCCCATGACTGTATCCTCATGCCAGGAAACGCTGCACCTGTTTAATTTCTGAACCTTAAAGGCACACAGGGATTGTCAGTTATAAGTAGTGACTAGGGCTCCCTAGAATTTTTGCCCATGAGATAATTAAGAGCAAAAAGAGGTCCTTCATAGGATGTGAAATCCCTCCTCCCTCAAAACCAACCATACCATTTTTCATGGATGCCCACAACTACCTTGTCCTCCTTTTCTGCTGCTTCTCCATCACCATTTGTAATCTCAACTCATCAAGGCAAGATGATACCATAATGATACACAGCCAATCAGATTTGACAATTTAGCCTCGTCAATGGGCAAAGAAACAGCTTTGCCTTCACTAGGGTAAGATGTGTTCTAGCTAGTGGTGTAATGAAGTCAGGGCTCATCCAGCCGCAGCACCAGCACTTTTTGATTAGCAGGTAACCTGACATCTCCTGACACACACACCCCTCAGAATTCCTTGTTCCCTCTGACTGTGGCTGCAATCCTCATAGTAGCCGATTTTTTCTAGCATCAATGTATTCTTCCTTGTTGTAACTTAATGTACTTTGGGGTGGCTTGGAAGGTCTCTACAGCAGCAATATATGGCATGCTCGTGACTGGCCACTCACAGAGCTTTGCAGGTCCTTTAAATGACACCATAAACCTCCTGCACATCTTCTATATATTCCCCATCCCCCATTATCCCATTCTAAAAAAAAAACCTGGATATCCTGAGTCTTCTAAAATATCATGGGATTTCCTAATGTGTACAGCCAAAGTTGTGCTACAAAGTACCCACTAGAGGACAGTGTCCTATTCAAGTATATGAGCACCAGGAGAAGTTTTCAATTACAGACCATGTGAGCAATTCAAACCACATGGTCGCTCCTCTCCGCCTACATAATGTAGCCCATTCCAATCACACAAAAGAAGCAGAAAGCACAAAGCCCCAGTATGGCAAAGCAATTTCCCCTTAATATAGAGACACCCTTGGTCTTGAAGGGGTGAGCTTTACAAAAGACCTGCACCTAGCAGATGAAAACAGCTAGAAATGGTTAGTTGCTATGGATCAACACAGCTGCTTGCTATTTTGGACTCTCCTTCGAGACATGGCTATGGGAACTATTATTATGAGTACTTGCACTTCAAAATTTACCACTACGCCATTGGTTACAGCACTGTCGAGGCAACAGGGTAATGTTCCATGCTGTTGGAGCAGGAAGGCAGGAACATCACTGGGCTATGCAGCCACTATCATGAACTGTTACAGCACCGTGTGGAAAGACAGGGAGCCCATGTCACCCAGTTGCTTCAGCAATGAGTCCAAGCCTTTCCTGCTGCCTTCTTGCACTGCATTGCGAGCATCCCTTTCTTGATAAGGTAGCCATGAATCCAACTCTCAACAGCGCCCTCAGCCAGTAAGTTTGTGGGATGGAGCCCACAAACACAATAGGTGAATTTGGACGACACTTTAGGCAATGGGGGGGGGGGGGAATAGCGTACTGACCATGCATTGTTTTGGCGCCACCGCAGCAGCACCCACCACACGACATGTTACCCCTCCCTGTCACATGGCTAAAAGTCCCAGCATCCTTCTGTGCTGCTGCGTCTCCTCCCTCCCACCTCCCTCAGTCCTCCAGCCGTATCCCAGCATGCACCACAAGTTCTGCCGGCTGTATCGGAGCAGCCAGGGTTTTTTCAGCTGCTCCGGCAAGCAAACTCTATGACCAAACGGAATAGTACATGGAGAGAGGGGGGTTCCCACCACACAACACTTTAAACAACAGAGTTTGGGATAAACAACTGAGCAGCCCATTGTTTTTCTCCGTTGTTTAAGTGCCCCAAATAGCGTACTGTCATTTGTGTGTGCGTTGTGTGTTGCTTTCCACATGACACAATAAGCAACAGAACTGATTATTGTTTTCCCTCCCTCCCCGTTGATTATTGTGTGGTCCAAACCAGGCCAATGACATTGCTTGTTTCTAATAGTCATTTAGTAGGCTATATTAGTACACATCCACCTGTCCCAGACACATTTCAACCTCAAGGGTCTTTGTCAGTGGGATAAAGATTTTTATCAAGATTATAGCCAAAAACACTTTAAAAAATATTTAAGTTAATTGTCAAGTCAGACCTGCAAGGCAAAAACACAGATAGCTGGTTACCACAAATTAAAAACACAAATTTGAAATGATAAAAAAATATTTACCAGAAAGTCAATCTTGCATAGCTTATTTGTTTCAGTTAGTTTATGGATGCATCAAAAGAGGAAGGGCGATATAGCATTCCCTCCTATCCTTAGATTATATAAAGAATTTAAAACATATTATGTTAATTGTATACAAGTAGCTTAACAAAAAAAACAAACTATCTTGAGGTAATCCAAATAAAAATATTTTCTCCATAGCTGATAATATATAACTGAAGCATCCATAAACCAAATCAAAACATAAATCAGGCTTTCAATAAACCTCTGCTCTTGAAAAACCTATGCACAGCATGCTAGGGTACCATAGTCCCATTCTTTGAGTTTGTGTCTATTAAGAATCTGTCAAGAGCAAAGCCTTGTGCAGCTGTGTTAGCAACTCATTAGAGAGTAGATAATCACGGTAGTCTGTTCCTAATTTAGCTACTTGCAAGGTCCTAGAGTGTGTGGCCTAGGCTGACCATATGAAAAGGAGGACAGGGCTCATGTAACTTTAACAGTTGTAGAGAAAAGGGAATTTCAGCCAATGTCATTTGTATGCAATTAGTTCCTGGTGAAATTCCCTCTTCATCACAACAGTTAAAGTTGCAGGCACTATACTAGAGTGACCACATACAAAAGAAGGCAGGGCCCCTGCAGCTTTAACTGTTGTGATGAAGAGGGAATTTCACCAGGAACTAATTGCATACAAATGACACTGGCTGAAATTCCCTTTTCTCTACAACTGTTAAAGTTACATGAGCCCTGTCCTCCTTTTCATGTGGTCAGCCTAGCGTGGCTTGGTTTGGATGACACGATAATCAATGGAGTGGGGGAACAATAGTCAGTTGTGTTGCTTATTGTGTCGTGTGGAGGGCAACACACAATGCACACACCACTGACAGTACACTATTTGGGGCACTTAAACAACGGAGAAAAACAACGGGCTGCTCAGTTGTTTATCCCGAACTCTGTTGTTTAAAGTGTGTGGTGAGAACCCCCCCTCTCTCCATGAACTATTCCGTTTGTTCATAGAGTTCACCGGCCGGAGCAGCTGAAACCCCCAGTAGAACTTGTGGTGCATGCTGGGATATGGCTGGAGGACTGAGGGAGGTGGGAGGGAGGAGACGCAGCAGCCCAGAAGGACGCTGGGACTTTTAGCCTTGCAACGGTGGAGGGGCAACATGTTGTGTGGTGGGTGCTGCTCCGTCGCTGCCAAAATAATGCACAGTCAGTATGCTATTTTCCCCTCTGTTGCCTAAAGTGTCATCCGAATTCACCCTGTGGCTCCTCATCTAAAATCTTATTGCATCCCTTTAAGGGATGCCCAATTATTTCAGGGTGTGGCTCCCTTTTGGAACCTCTGTCAAGTTTAGGCAATTATTTTCTTAAACCTTTTGTACCATTAAAAGGTTCTTACCTACGGGGTACAATGCACTTTCTGCAGTTTGCAAATGAAATAGATGTAATGGAACAATCAGTTTTACTTGTCATTTTGGATGTGGTGTCTTTGTAACCAACATTCCACAAACACAAGTGGTGGAAGTTACTGAGTGCATCGTGGAGAAGAGAACAGTCAGATCTTCTTCCTCCCCATTTCACCAGATCCAGCAACAAGAAAGGTACATGCACAGCACCCCGAGAGTCATCCCAGATATATTGGATTGGATTCAAGCTTGCACTCAGCAGAGCTCTGCTGATGCTGAAGAAAAGGGATAGAGCACTGGTTTTCTCCAGTTCTAGGGTGACCATATGAAAAGGAGGACAGGACTCTTGTATCTTTAACAGTTGTATAGAAAGGGGAATTTCAGCAGGTGTCATTTGTATCCATGCAGCACCTGGTAAAAGTCCCTCTTCATCACAACAGTTAAAGCTGCAGGAGCCCTGCCCTCTTTTGTATCTGGTCACTCTAGCTAAAGAGGGCAGGGCTCCTGCAGCATTAACTGTTGTGAGGAAGAAGGAATCTCACCAGGTGCTGCATGCATACAAATGACACCTGCTGAAATTCCCCTTTCTATGCAACTGTTAGAGATACAGGAGCCCCGTCTGCCTTTCCATATGGTAACCCTACAATTCCCACGTTCACTTGCATCCCGCAGTGCCACCTCTGACGCTGTTAGAGAGGACTGGGCCCTCCATGGCTGCATGGAGAAAGGAGAATTGGAAATCTCCACCCCACCCTCTTTCTCATGCAGGAAGCCTCTGCTAGCTCCTCCGAATGCAAGAGGCCCTTCCATTCATCCAGCTTGCTGAGACTGCTTCTTTTTCAGCAGTACAAGAAATGTATCTCATATTCTTTCCCTGCACATTCAGTATATTTAAAATTCCAGAAGCAATTTGAATACATTTAAGCCTCTTCTTAGGAAGAATAATGCATTGTTTTCTTTTGGGCATTCATTGTGAACTAGGGAGGGGGAGGAGAACTAAAATGGCTGGGTTTTGTATGTGCAATTAGGGTAATGTAGCATAATTTTGGAGACTTAGAGTTGAATCTAACCACATGTCAGGAGACAAACGTGTCTGGTAATCAAAGCAGATTTATAAAAGCACCCAATTTAGCATTTATGAAACATTCAATCATTTTGATTCCCTATTTGGTTCTTTATTTAGAATAGGCTGTAAAGTTCTGTCTGTTTTATTACCGTTCCTATAATGAACCACCCGTTTGCCATCCTAAAGGACATTATGGGCAGTATCCAATGGTACTGTTATACAGAATAGGCCAATTGAAGTGAATGGCCCTAGTGTATGTGGGACTCCCATTGGATACTGCCCTGCTGCTCTGTTTTGCACAAAAGACAAGATAGGACTTCCAGTGATGAACTCACCATAACATCATGTGTCGTAGTTGTTCATAACTTGTCCGTTTGCAACTTGCTTGCTGTATATTTGATCACTTGTTTTTGTTAACACCTCAAAATTCCTGCAGTTAATAAAGAGGGACATTTGTGTACTTGTTGTATTCAAGCAAAAACAGCACCAGGATTTTTTTTTTTAAGAAAAAGCAACGTAAAGGGTGGTGAGCCTCAAGCTGTTGGTAAATGTGAAGATTTATTCCTAAAAAGTGGTGATATTAAGTAGAGTGACCAGATACAAAAGAGGGCAAGGTTCCTGTAGCTTTAACTGTTGTGATGAAGAGGGAAGTTCACCAGGTGCTGCATGCATGCAAATGACACCTGCTGTTAAAGGTACAGGAGTCCTGTCCTTTTCATATGGTCATCTTATATTAAGGGCAGTATCCAGTGCTACACATATATGCCAAATTTGAGATCGATCCCTCCAACTCTTGATTTTATATGATTTTATTAAAGATCGTTTCGGTTCTGACAGATCAGAATGACAGCTCGCCGCGTGCGTTCATTCAGACCTGTCAGAACGGAAACGATCTTTTAAAAATTCATATAAAATCGAGGGTTGGAGGGATTGATTTCAAATTTCATACACATACTTAGGCATACCCCATAAGCACTGTGACCAAGTTTCAAGCCTCTAACTTTTAAAATACAGAAGTTATAAGCATTTTTTCTTTAAAAATAGGGCTGCAAAAAATATCATTTTTTCACGATAATTATCATGAAGACGATACGGTTCACCTACGATATGAATGAAGATGATAATTTTTTTAGTCCGAAATGATGATAACGATAAACAATGATATTTTTTGGTGTGCACACCCCACTAGAAAGTGCTGGCATTTTGTTTGCTTGATTTTTACAATAGATCAATCTAAAAAGCATGCTGCGTTACAAGTAAAATCTGCTGGTGCACTAGCTAAGATTGGTGTTTTAGAGATGACTGATAATACAAAGTTGAAATAGGCTACACCTAACTGGTGTTTGCATTTGGAGTGTTGCATTTGGGAGTGTTGGCCATGCTGGCTGCGAATGCTGGAAGTTGCAGTCAACACATCTGGAGAGCACTAGGTTGGGGAAGGCAGCCTTAATAAGATCTTTCTCTAGATATGAAGAGAAAGATGGGGCACATACATTTAGCATAAATATATAGCAGTTCTTTGCTTTCATCTCCTTGTCCCAAATGGGACCAAGAGTTGGGAGAATTTATGATTGAATAGAGAAACACAGATTCGTACTTCCTAAGTCGTGTCCTATATAGAGATAAGTTGGTTTCTTTTCTTGTCCCAAGGGTCTTGCTCTGAGCTAAATCCAATGTTTATGTCAACAGTCTTTGATTCATGCAATTGGAGTTCCTCTTCCCCTCCTCTCTCCTGCCGACCTCTGTACAGCCCCCAACTCTGCTCTGGTAGGTCACACAATCCTTTGGTGCAGGTTGAAGGGGGGGGTGCATGTGGGAGGGGCCTGCAGGGTGAGAGGAAATTCAGTCCATCAGCAGTGACCATTCCACGGTAGAAAGGGCACCATTGGATACAGCCCGCTGCATCCAACTCCTCCTGAATTCCAGTTTAACTAGGAGATTTTCAAATAAACTGATATTTAGGCACTGCAATCCGCATGACACAGCACTCCAAAATGAAACAAACAAACAACAATAGCGCATCCAGTATATACATTTATAGATTTAAATATATATAAACAGATTTTTAAAAATGTGAAACATTTCAGGATAAAAAGATTAAAGAAGCCATCTTTATTGATCGGCTGAAATCTGATATCAATGAGATGAAACAAGCCATGATGTTTATTAATGTGGCATGACTGGTTCTTGAACAGAGGTGCTGATGGTTAATCTTTGTTTTCCTTCCTGAGGTTTGGCCTGTTCCTGATTGGTTCTGGCCCAGGTTATAAGTGTTATTCCAGCATGCTCTTATTTGTGACTGTAGCTGGTGTTTCATACCGAAAGGTTTCACATTTTAAAATCTGTTTATATATATTTTTTAATCTATAAATTTATAAACTGGATGCACTCATGTCACTTGTTCATTTTGTTTAGGAGATTTTCTAAAATCATTGCCAGAATTGGAGCATGGTCAGTTTGCCACTGCTTTCAGTTCCTTTAGTTTATTTGCATCTTCCTGCTGTCCACATGTAGCTCAAACCCCCCCCCCCCCCCCACACACACTAATGTTCATTAGTAAAAACCAGGCCAAAAAAAAAGATTCTTTGTACTGCCATATGTAGAATCTAATCCTGAATGCATTTTTACAGTGTTTTATTCGTGCACACATGTGCATTAGCAACCGGGAGGGGGGGGGGGGGTTTGGAAGGATACAAATGAATTGAAAGAATGGCAAGTCATGCACAAATAGAGATATATATATTTTTGGAAAGAGAAAAAATAACAGAACAATGGCGAATTTCCAAACCATTGGTTCCACTTTGGAAATAAAACCAGCTAATTTGAAACACCCAAGTCTGGGGAGAAATTATGAGAACAACTTCAGGAACATCTCTTGTACTACAATAGAGAAGATACTTCAAAGCATGGGGATGTCATGCAGCCTATCATCCAGGCACCTTTGTAACATTATAAGAAGGTCCTTTGAATTTCTCACTGGATGCACGTGATTTGCATTATGTGTACTGTTATCAACCACGGCTACTATTGCGTGCATATATATTGTGCATTTCTATGTCTTCTTCTTGATTTTCAATTTAGATACTCTTGTTTCAGTTATTTCTTTCAATAAACTCTTCTCAACTTGCTCCTACATTGTGTTCTTTCCAGCACCAGATGCTTTTTATTTTCCCAAGCATTTTTAGCATTTTTGCATGCCAGTTCTTCACTTTGCTACCTGCTATTGCATTTTAAATCTCTGCTCTGCTTCGACATTTAACTCTGCTTGCACATTTATTCTGTAGTTTAAGGCCATTATATTTTATATTGTATTTTATGCTCTATTTTGTGGTTTTAATTTTTGTGAATTTCCCAGAGAGCTTCAACTATTGGGCAGTATAAAAAAGTAATAAATAAATAACATTCTCACAGTGTATTTGGAAAACATCCTATTAATAATGGATGTTTTACCTAGATCATCATCATCCATCGATCCATCGATCCATCCATCCAAGAATATTAAAGCCCTGTCTCAAGAACTACGGACCATCTTGGATCTAAACTCCCTTTCTTCCAATCTAGCATGGCAACCACTTTTGCAACAGTCTAGAGAAATGGTATTCCAAAATTGCTGAAGGCTAGTTTGGACTGAACCAGTTTTTAATAGCTGCGTGTAAAATAAAATGTATTCCCATTGCAGATGAAATACTCTCGTATTCAACAGGCTTTATCTAACTGTCTCCCGACAAGCAATTCTCCCTGATGTCCCCATGGACACTCCATCCTTCCATTGAATTGAACATTATTTGCAACTCTCCATACCCATAAGGCTAATGCATCTTAGAGGAAGTTCTGACATCATTCCTCTCCCATCTTGTAAAACACACACCAAAGCAGGCACGTCCCATTGTTTATCGTGTGTTTTATGAAAGATGTTGCAGAGTTTCTTCTAGTCTCCTAGGTGAGCTGTAAACATTATCCCTCCTATCATCAAAGACATAGAGTTTGTTTTGTTGCTGGCTAAGATTTCAGACAGAAGTCAAATAGGCAACAGAGCTCATTGAAACAAAGCAGTGCAATGAGAAAATACCTGCTGTGGAGTTGCACATCTATATGAACAGGAATGAGGAGCCCACACTATCCTCACTGATGAATTAGGCTTTGGAATATGGATTTGCAAATGTTATTGCTAATGCTGCATTGCATGGCTTTCTTGAAGGGTTGCAGGGAGATGTGTCTATTTCCCTTTATATCTGAAACATTTGTACTGCTTATCTAACAAAACTCTAACCAGTTATTATAATTCAGACACACAAAGTTATATTTTATGCTCAAACCAGTTTCAGTCTCACGATGTATATAAATTTATAAAATTAAGGTGTTCAGAAAAGTCTGTAGGGCCCAAATAGGCAGTTTTTATCAGGTTTGGTGAAAGCTAGGAAAAGCAGAAATTATCTATGGAGTATATCATAATATATTTGGTTTTAAATATTTTAATTCTGTATTTTGATTTCCCCCTCTTTTATTGTCCTTCACTTGGGAATCTTGTTATAAATATAAATACTGTAAATAAATAAATACATCATAAGCTGTCAAACAATTTTGTTGCTATGGAAACTGTAGTTTTGTTTGGATGATGCATCAATGCATCGTTTTTCATAGGTGTGTGAGAATGATCCTATGGCACTTGGCACACCAATGCTGTCAATCCTTGCTGGAGCAATTGCTGAGTAGGTGAAACATTCTGAGCATGCTGAGCTAGGTAAACAATGGGCAAGAGAGAAATGAAGCTTGTCTGGAGAGCAAAACAAATATTTTCATTTGCTTTATGCTCTCCATAGCTTATGAGATAAGCCTGAAAAAGATTGATCTTGGTATAGCACCATGGCAAAGAGCTGGCTACACATAATGCCCACCATGGGAATCAGTACTGGCTCTGGTTTTTGAGGGCTCTTGGGCCGGAGACCCTCAATGGTCCCCCTCCTTCAGGGAGTCTGCCTTCTCCTTGTCATTGCTATTGGTCCTCATCCAGTTTCTCATCATTGCTACCACTAGCTTGCTTGACTGGCAGAGAGCCAATGAGCAAGTAGGCAGAGATAATTACTGTTCCTCCTTTTCACTACCACTGTTGTCTGTTCAGAGCAAAAGGCAGGTAAATAAGCAGGTTTCAATGGGGAAGAGGAGGAACAATTCCAGGGGACTCTTATTGGTGGCCCCCAGCTGAGGTGAGGATCCTTGGCAAATGCCCAAATGTGCTTACTGTTGAGACCAGCCCTGATGGAGATGCCACTGAAAATGGTGAGTTGTCCCATCCTTGCTGCAATACTTAGGAAGGCTCACCATGAGACATATCAACAGCCCATTGTGTATTTTATTGTGAATGGCTGACATTATAGTGGCTGCTGGTGATATTTTCTGTCAGCCATTAACTCAATGAAAGACAATAGCATCAGAAACATGACTTGATATAAGAAGGACTCATAGCTCAGTGGCAGACTGCATGCTTTCCATTCAGGAGGTCCAAGGTTCAGTCCTTGCCATCTCCAGTTAAAAGGATCTGGTCGCAGATAATGTGAAAGATCATTGTTTGGCCCTTTCCGCACCGGAGAGGGTGGGAAGCAGGGAAACCCGGAAGTAGCTACTTCCAGGTTTACCACGATGAGGCCACACCAGAATGTGACAGACTGGGCTTCTACCGGGCCATTGCAACTCGCGCCGGCCATTTTTTAAAAAGTTCCACGGAGGTGCGCACAAGCGCTCCTGCACAAATGTAAGTACATATTTTTTAAAAACCACAGTGCGAATGCGTGCCCCTCCCCCCTGCCATCCTGGGGATGGAGATTTCACTGTCCCCCAGATGGCCTCGCAGCTGTGTGGTGTGGCTCTGTGGCCATCGTTGCAGCCGCTCTTACTCATGGGTAAATGCGGCTGCGCCTGGGATGGGTGCCCACACCAGCCGCCCATCTCACTTTCCTCCCGGGAGCAGGGAACGAACCAGGATAATAGCGTTCCCTGAACTCCTGGGGAAAAGGAGGGCTGGCCCCTGCCTGCTTGCGGGATGCTCTGTGCATCATGCGGACTGCCCGCAAGCAGGCAGGGGCAGCCCCGGGACAAATGGCTGGTACGAAAAGGGCCTTTGAGTGCTCTTGCCAGCCAGAGTAAGCAAGTCTGGGCTTGGTGGACAAATAGTCTGACTTGGCTTGTATGAAGCAAGTTCCAACGAACTTGCTTTTTTGTATCGCCAACACTATTTGTTGATATTGCTGGTATATGTGTGAGCGTGTTTAATATTTAAGTTTTGGTCACTTTAAGTTAACTTGAGCTAAAATATAACTTAAAATATAACTGAAGCCAGCAAAGATTTCTTAACCCATACTTTGTCTCAGGATATCTGCTTTGTGGGTAACTGCAGGGAGATCTGTGCTTTCCACAGTTCGAGAGATTACTGTAAACAATAATTCACTCAGGAAATCAAGGCAATGTCAACCCCCTGACTCAAAAAGAGGGAAAATATGAAAAATACAACAAATTGCACATTTTCTGTTATTGCAGTATGCTGCATGATGAAAGGATGCTTTAACTTAATTACAAATGCAATATAGGACAATATATCATCTCCGGTACAAACACCCTTCTCATGAAGTGACAGTTTATGCAGTAGGAGGAAGACAAGAAAATATCAATAATATTTCCCTTCAAGCCTGTGCTTTTTGTTTGCTCTGTGCCACAACTGAGCCTCTGTCAAGAGCAATCACTTATTTTCTACTGGGTTGGCCTTGTTAAGCACACCTAATTTCCTTGGCAACATGTGGAATCATGAATTTCAATTCAAGTGGCCATTTACACATTGCCAAAAAGAGGAAATACATCTCCATAAGAGAGGATACTTATTTACATGCAATTTGTTTATGCTAATTTATACCTATAGGTGCAGATTTAGAAATAATGACTACAATTTAGACATAAATATAATACATCTCACTATAGTGAGAAGACTATGATCAGGGTCCCTGTGTGCCTCCACGGTCTGTTGCCAAGGGGCTAATTGTTGATGGGCAACTTGAAGGCCCCTGCTCTCCTTTCTCATAGTTCAGATTTGGACTGGACAGCCCTTAAAACAGAGAATGCCTTCAAATAAAGGACTGTCCTCTGACAGCCTTTCAAACAGAAGACTGCCCTCTGTAAATTATTACACAGAATCCCCATCATCCCAATGGTTGTAGAGCTCTCTAGAGGTTGCCAAGCACAAGGCATATACCTCCGGAGGGCTGAGCCCCTCGGGGGATATAGTCACACAACTCCAACTATAGCAGCCATGGGAGGCCTTGAGAGATAGCTGCCATAATTGCAGCACTTCTACCTTTGAAACACAATGGGAACTTTACATTGTGAATGGGAACCAGAGTTCGGCTCCTGACTGGGAAGCTGGAGCACAGGGACAAGGGGAGGAAATTAGACATCTCCTAAGAAAAATAAAGTACAGCTGGCCTCTTGGAGAACGGATCTTGAGAGCAGAAGGTGTAGTGGCTAGAGTGTTGGACTAAGAGTTGGGAGATCTGAGTTCTAGTCCCTACTTGGCCAGAGAAGCTCACTGGGTAACTTTGCTCCAGTCAGAGACTTTTAACCCAGCCTGCCGTAGGGTTGTTGTTGTTGTTGTGAGGATAAAATGGAGAGGAGGAGGAGGATTATGTACTTTGCCTTGGGTTCCTTGGAGGAAAAAAGGCAGGCTATAAATGTAATAAATAAATAAATAAGTCACTCTATGCAGCCTCCTCTGTCATGGCTAGAGAACCATGGGAGTGGAATGGAGGCAAGGCAGGAAGTAGAGGCCTAGGTCAAATATAGGCTCTCAGATGGCTTTTAAAGGGGATTAGAGAAATTCATGGATGATGGCTATGATATGAATGGCTACTAGTCATGATGGCCTTCAGTATCAGAGACACTATGTAGCCATATATGTGTTGCTTGGAACACAGGCAGGAGGGGGCAAAGGTACTCATGTCCTAGTTGTAGGTTTCACACAGCATTTGGATGTCCTCTTTGCAGAATGCTGGACTAGACAGACCTTTGGTCTGATTCAGCAGGGCTCTCTCCTGAGGCATTTCCAAGCTGCTTCCCTCAGTGTAGGATCAAGGAGCCCTCCCAAGCTACAGACCTGATCCTTCATGGGGACCACAAGCCCTTCTGGAATGGGCTGAATCTTTATCCCCAGGCCAGGTTTTCTACTGACCAATGACACTTCCATCTTGTCTGGATGGACAAGTAACCTGCCTAAAATGGACACAATGGATAAGTAACCTGCCTAAAATATTGAGTACAAGGCAATGGTGGAGTCTGAGCCCCAACACACTAAACTTCTTAGAATCCACAGTTTTCTGTGTCGTTGGTAACCTATGTCACAGAAGGAAACTTTCTCTCCTTCCCTTCTGTCACTCACCTCATCCCCCCAACCAATCTCTCTTTATCTCATTCTGGATCACCACCCACACACCCACTCACTGTTTCCTTCTCTCTGTTTCACCCCAACTTACCACCCATACATAGTTTTTCTCTTTCTCTCTCAAACACACACAAACAGAGAGTCATTCATCCTCTGTACATGCAGATGCGCAAAGAAAAACACCCCATGTATCCATAATGTATGCATACATACCTTCATACATACACATCCTTCCCTTCTCCTCATTGCGAGCACATGAAAAACCACACAATCCCCCCACTTTCTCTTTCTCGCAAACATGCCCTCCCATCCATTCATTCATAGAATCTCACAACTTTCTCCAATCTCCCAAATTGGCCCAGCCCTCTCTGGCTTCATGCTCCTCCCCTCACAGGCTTCCTGCTAGCTTCCCTGACCCCAGATGGCTTACCACTACCCTTCCTAGCTTACCAGGCAGAAGTGACTGAAGTCCTTTTTTTCCTCCCCCCTTCTTTTTCTTGGTGACTGAGCCCACCACAGAGGAAAGTGCTGGCCTGTAGGTGCCTGCATCTTTATTTCCTAAAGATGGCTGGAAGTATTCAAGGGATGGCAGCAGCTGGAGGCCATGACTTATCTTTGAAGCGATCCCAGGTGCCAGGAAGAATATTTGTTTTTGTTTTTTTTAAGTGGGAGTGGTAAGGCACCTCACCAAGCAGCATGAAAGATGTTCAGGGCCATTCTTGACTCTGTGGGCACCATGTTGCCTATCTCTATAGCCCTTCCTCTCTTGAGGGTATGTATCTAACGATCCTCTTCCCTTTAGGGATGAGAAGGAAGGGGCACATACCAGAACACTGTTAGTTTGTGCAGTTTGGTGCACATTTGCTTAGATCACCTGTTCTGCCTACACTTTTGGCATCATTCATTTTGTTTCTGCTTTTTGCTTGTGGTACTTTATCCTTGTAGTTTGTATGCATTAATCTATAGAGAGAGGACCTATAGGGGGTCCTATTTTATGGAAGTGGTTTAGGCTTGATGATAACGTTCTGGTGCCAAGCCACAGAGCTTTGACTTATCTCATCTGGGGAAGGCGTGGTGCAGAAGTGACCACACAGCTTCATGGAAAAGTCTGTGGAGTGAAGAGTGCTTCTGTTAAGTCTGAAGAAAGCTGCGGAGGCAGATCATTTTGCTCCCTAATCCAGCAGCCTCTTCATCAGAGCCAGAAATAAGCACCTTCCATTTCCTTGGAAGTATTTTAGAACATGGTCCCACAATAAAGGTGAAACTAAATAATAGTTTAATCAGTATCAAAAAAAAATTCCTGATTCTACTGCACTTATCTGATTTCAAAGTTGATCGTGCAACTAATTCATATGGTGACCTACAACAATTTTTTTAACCCCACTAATCATATTTCTAGTACAGAAAGCATGCATGTCTCTACAAAAGCAATTTGTATTGCCCCTATCTTTTCTATTTCAGCCATGTCCCTTCAGAACCACAGAGGTATCATACTAAGTAACCCTGTTTCCTAAATGAAAACCCTGTTAGCTGAGGAACAAAGAACACAAATTTAAATACAAATAGAGCTCTTAGGCTGCACAATGCAGTTAGTCTTGGGAATATAAGAATAGCAAGAACATTTTTCATAGTTCTGTGCAATGATGCACGCTTAAATCTCATTGAAATTAATGGGGCATAAATAAATTTGGCCAACTTTACAATGGGCTTCAGAGACATATTCACTCAAACCTTAACTGGAAAAGATAATATCAAAATGACAAAGTAAAAGAGTCCATCCATTTTTAACAGGCTTGCTTGTTAATAAAATCAGCAAACTTAAACAAACAAATAAATGTTGCTTAGTTCCCAGAAACTTCTCATTCTTATAGGAGTTTGTCCATTAAATTTGCCACTTTCATTTGTGGTGTTAGTGTTGAATTTTGTTATGTTAATCCTTTTATCTCTGTTTTATCCAAACTAACCTTCTATCCTGATAATGTGTTACAGAGAAAAATAAATAAAAAGATTAATTTTTTAAAATAACCCTTATATTTCTAGAGCATGGAAAAACATACTAGCCCTGGATAATACTAACAATGACATGTCTTTAATTGACACAATACACAAAAGGAAGGAAAGTAGAGATGGAAGAGAAATGGAAACTTTGCAGATGCTGGTTGCTGTACAAAGTGAACAGTTACCACAGAACTAAGGGTGCCTCTACAAGAGCGATTTAAAGCTCTTTCAAGGCACATTACAAATTTTACCTCTACAAGAGCGGAGCGCAAATCGGGGGTCGAGGCGCTTTTTATTTCTGATTATTCGCATTTTCGAATGCACGTTAAATAGCGAGTTTTAATTTGTCACGGGAGTTAAAGCGCCTTATGGTCATGTAAACATGCGCGTTTCATATAGCCCGTAATGCACTTCACCGCCTCGCGTGAATTGGTTTTAGGAGTAAATGCGCTTCTCCGTATATGTGCATAATCAGGCAACTGGGTGTCAAACCGAAATCTTGTAGAGGGGGGCCTAAGTAAAGAAAAAAAAATCAGAGAAGGAAACTCAAGAGGGTGGGGAGGAGACCATCACCACCATTGTGCAATACAAACAGATTTTGGAGGGAATGTAGTCTTGTGGCTTCCACTTGGACAAGGAACATTAGCATTCGAAAGCAGCAACAACTTGTGTACAAGAAGAACAAAGAAGGGAAGAATAAGTCTGGAAGAACAATAATTGCTACTCCCTTCTTTATTCGAGTTAATGAAGTCCTTTGCCTAGACAATGGCTTGGCTTTCTGTCCGTACCCTCAGGAAGAAAGAGAAGGACAGCTGTGCAAAATAGTCTTCTCAGCCCCCCAAAAATAATCCATCAGGAGAAGTTACTTGGGATCTGGTTGTTATTGATCCTCAAATAAATAATGCCACAGTCTATGCAGCACATTCCACCAATGAGCATCCTTTGCCTGGAACTCTGCTTGAAACAAATATAGATGTGGTTAACTTAGAACATAAGAAGAACCATGCATGATGAAGGGTCCATCTAATCCAGCATGCTACTCAAACAGTGGCTGACCAGCTGTCGATGGGAAACCCACAAGCAGGATACCAGTGGAACAGCACTCTCCCATCCATGTTCTCCAGCAACTGGTGTACATAGGCCTACTGTCTGATGCTGGACATAGCATAGAGGCTCCTGATACTGGAGGTAGGTGAACCTGTGGTATGTCTCTGGGTTGGAATCAGGGATCATATGTCTGTAATTGTTGAAAAACACTTCCCTAGAGAAGTGAAATTGACAAGGGTTTGCTGCTGCTGATGTGAGGAAGAAATCTTGTTAGTTTTACCCTGTACTCTTTGCATCCCTTGCACATAATTCTCAGAGCATAAGCAAGACCTTGTGCATCCCATCATTGGTCTTCTTCTCTGACCATTGTGCTCAAGATTTGGCACATTTAACTGCCACTATTTTTTTTCCTCTTTGGGGAACATGAAGAAGTGCCATCAGTCCCTGAAGGAATATGACAAATAAAGGTGGCTTTTTTGGTGGTTTGTTTGGTTTGTTTGTTTGTGGTGGTGGGGAATGAAACATATTTTATTGAGTAAAAATTAATGTACGGCATAAAACACAACGTTAAAGTGACTTGGCTGAGAAATTATTACAACCAACGGGGTGGCTGTAAGATCACAGCAGTGGCTGATTCTGCTGCCATTCCATTAGTAAAGCCCCCAAAGAAGGGATGATGGGATATGGTGACAAACAATAAACAGAAACAGGCCAGAAACAAATAAGGATCACCATGAAGAAAAGAGGGAACAGCGTAATCTAAGTAGATCAGGGTACCCACATATAAATGCACATTGTCAGAAGTCTCCACACAGAATAATAATCACAATATAATAATAATAATAATAATAATAATAATAATAATAATAATAACAATAATAATAACAACAACATTATTTCTTACCCGCCTCTCCATTTGAATTGAGGTGGGGAACAACAGTAAATATAAAATATGATAAAATACATAAAACTGATTAAAACATGGCACATTATTAAAACTGCATTAAAACATCCTAAAACACATCCTAAAAGCATTTTAAAATTCCACTGGATATGCCTGCCGGAAGAGAACAGTCTTTATAGCTTCCTTAAATTCTAAAAGACTGTTAAGTTAACGAATCTCCTCCGGCAGGTCATTCCACAGTCTGGGAGCGGCAGAAGAGAAGGTCCTCTGGGTAACACTCATCAGCCTAGTCTTGGCCGACTGTACTAAATTCTTCCCAGAGAACCTGAGCGTGTGGGGCAGATTGTATGGGAGCAGGCAATCCTGCAGGTAACCTGGACCCAAACCATGTAGGGCTTTAAAGGTAATGACCAACACTTTGTACTTCGCCCGGAAACTACTTGGCAGCCAGCGGAGTGATTTTAAAGCTGGTGTAATATGGTCACCCCTAGGTGTACCGGTGACCAACCTGGCTGCCATATTTTGAACGAGTTGAAGTTTCCGGACTAAGCACAGAGGTAGCCCTATGTACAGCATATTGCAGAAGTCGAGCCTTGAAGTTACCAGCGCGTGCACTACTGTCTTTAGGACTTCCAACTCTAGGAAGGGGCGCAGCTGGTGTATCAGCCGAAACTGATAGTAGACACTCCTGGCCGTCGCATCTATCTGGGCTGTCATTTGGAGTGGTGGATCCAGGAGCACCCCCAAGCTGTGAACACGGCCTTTCAGGGGGAGTGTAACCCCATCCAAAACTGGTTGACACACCTCCAAACCCAGGTTGTGGCCTTTGACAGCAAGCACCTCCCTCTTGTCTGGATTCAGCTTCAGTTTGTTTTTCCTGATCCAGCCCATTACCACTTCCAAGTATTCATTCAGAGGAGTCATGCTATCCTTAGCTGACGCTGTTATCGAAGGCATAGATAAATATATTTGGGTGTCATCAGCATACTGATAGCACCCCACCCCATGCCTCTGGATGCGCGCGCAAGAGAAGATGGGACAACTGGAGGCAGCCGTGAGCGGCCGGCTGGTAGCAGAGTAACGGTGACGGCGTGAGCAGGGGAGAAAGAGAAAGTGCAGTAGACACCATTGCACTTCCCCCACCCCCTCTCTTTCTCTCTCTCTCACGCGCGCAAGAGAGACGGGACAACTTAAGGCGACTGAAATGTGTCTGGGAGCACCAATATCTGTTGTGTGGGGCAGAAATGCCGTTACAGGGGAAGGAGAGATGGCAGGGCGAAATGCCGTTACAGGGGAAGGAGAGATGGATATCTAACACCCATCTTACCTTCCAATCGCCCTGCTACCCCGGGGATCTTGGGAACGATCCAGGCCACCCACAGAACCTTTCCTTGCTCCTATGCAATGCCAGGTCGGTTAAAAACAAAACAAACATAATCTATGGCCTCCTCACAGAAGAGGAGGCCTGGCTGGGAGATGACAGTGGCCCGACATGGGCTCAGGCTCTCCCAGCTGGGTACTGTGTTAGTGAGCAGGTGAGGGAAAGTGGGCGGGGGGGGGCGGAGTAGCTGTGGTCTACAAAAACCATCTTAACCTGACCAGACATCCTGTTCGGGAATTGAATCATATCGAATGTGTGTACCTGAGTCTGAAGGCCAGGGATAGACTAGGGATTCTCTTAGTGTACCGGCCACCCCGCTGCCTGTCAGACTCCCTGGCTGAGCTCACGGAACTGGTCTCAGAGCTGGTGTTGGATTCGCCCAGGCTTTTGGTCCTGGGCGACTTCAACAACCCATTTGAGGCCGGTTTGTCAGGTGGAGCTCGGGAGTTCATGGCATCCCTGACAAACATGGGCCTATCCCAATTGGTCTCTGGACCCACACATTCAGCAGGTCATACCCTCGATGCTGTTTTCAGTTCCGAACAGACGGATCTTTGGACGGAGGTAACAAATACCTCTGCATTATCATGGACAAACCATTTTCTGGTCAGGGTTAATATCACGGCTACCACCCGCCCCTGCAGGGGTGGCGGACCTATTAAGATGGTCTGCCCTCGAAGGCTGATGGATCCTTCTGGATTCCAGAAAGCCTTGGAGGGTTCTATGGCTGGTATCGTCAACGATCCTGTAGAAACCCTGGTCAATAGATGGAATCAAGACCTAACTAGGGCTATCGACACGATCGCCCCCAAACGTCCTCTCCAGCCTGCTTCTAATAGGGTGCCCTGGTATACAGAAGAACTCAGGGAGTTGAAGCGGAAAGGACGACAACTGGAGCGCCGATGGCGGAAAACTCGACTTATATCCGACAAGACACGACATAGAGAACATCTTCGTTCCTATGGGGTGGCAATACGTGCAGCGAAGAAAGCTTTCTTCTCTGCGCGCATTGCATCTGCAAATTCATGTCCAGCAGACCTGTTCAGGGTGGTGAGGGGTCTAACCCTGTCTACAATATATTATTAATGCATCTCTCAGGGAGGGGAGTTTTCCATCATATTTTCAAGAAGCGGTGGTATGGCTGCTTCTAAAAAAAAGCCCTCCCTGGACCTTAATAACTACAGGCCAGTATCAAATCTTCCATTTTTGGGCAAGGTGATCGAGAGGGCGGTTGCCTTCCAACTCCAAGCAGTTTTGGATGACACTGATTTTCTAGACCCATTTCAAACTGGCTTCAGAGCAGGATACAGAGTTTAGACTGCTATGGTAGCCTTAGTGGATGATCTATGCCTGAGTATTGACAGGAGGAGTGTGTCCCTGTTGGTACTTCTGGACCTCTCAGCGGCTTTCGATACCATTGACCATGGTATCCTTCTGGAACACCTGAGGGGATTGGGAATCAGGGGCACTGTGCTTCAGTGGTTCCAGTCCTACCTCTCGGGCAGGTTCCAGATGGTGATGCTTGGGGATAGCTGCTCTGTAAAGAAGGAGCTGCTGTGTGGTGTACCACAAGGTGCCATCCTTTCCCCAATGCTGTTTAACACGTATATGAAGCCGCTAGGAAAGATAATAATAATAATAATAATAATAATAATAATAATAGTATTTATTTATAACCCGCCTCTCCCTCCGGATCGAGGCGGGGAACAACAACAATATATATCACAAGAATACAAACAGTTAAAAAAAATTTAAAACAAGAAAAAATACATCATTAAAAACATCTTAAAATTCATCTGGATAGGCCTGCCGGAAGAGAGCAGTCTTCATGACTCTCTTAAATTCATGAAGACTGCTAATTTGTCTAATCTCCTCCGGCAGACCATTCCATAGTCTGGGAGCGATGGAAGAGACGGTCCTCTGGGTAACACTCGTCAGCCTAGTTCTGGCTGACTTGAGTAAGTTCTTCCCAGAGGACCTAAGTGTGCGGGGTGGATTGTATGGGAGAAGGTGATCCCGCAGGTAACCTGGACCCAAACCATGTAGGGCTTTAAAGGTAATAACTAACACTTTATACTTCGCCCGGAAACTGATTGGCAGCCAATGAAGCGATTTTAAAACTGATGTAATGTGGTCACCCCTAGGTGTACCGGTGACCAACCTGGCTGCCATAATTTTGAACAAGTTGAAGTTTCTGGACTAGGCACAAAGGTAGCCCTATGTACAGCGCATTGCAGAAGTCAAGCCTCGAAGTTACCAGCGTGTGCACTACCGTCTTTAGGTCTTCCAACTCTAGGAAGGGGCGCAGCTGGCGTATCAGCCGAAGCTGATAATAGGTACTCCTGGTCATCGCATCAATCTGAGCTGTCATTTGTAGCGACAGATCCAGGAGTACCCCCAAGCTGCGAACACAGTCTTTCAGGGGAGGTGTAACCCCATCCAGAACTGGTTGACACACCTCCAAACCCAGGTTGGGGCCTTTGACAGCGAGCACCTCCGTGTTGTCTGGATTCAGCTTCAGTTTGTTTTTCCTCATCCAGCCCATTACCATATCCAAGCATTCATTCAGAGGAGACACACTATCCTTAGCTTTCTATGTTGTCGAAGGCATCGAGAAATATATTTGGGTGTCATCAGCGTATTGATAGCACCCCGCCCCATGCCTCCGGATGATCTCTCCCAGCGGTTTCATGTAAATGTTAAACAGCATTGGGGAAAGGATGGCACCTTGTGGTACACCACATAGCAACTCCTTCTTTGAGGAGCAGCTATCCCCAAGCATCACCATCTGGACCTGCCCGAGAGATAGGATCGGAATCATTGAAGCACAGTGCCCCCAATTCCCAATTCCCCCAGGCGCTCCAGAAGGTTACCATGGTTGATGGTATCGAACGCCGCTGAGAGGTCCAGGAGTACCAGCAGGGACACACTCCCCCTGTCAATACTTAGGCATAGATCATCCACTAAGGTGACCAAAGCAGTCTCAACTCCATATCCTGCCTGAAGCCGGTTTGAAATGGGTCTAGAAAATCAGTGTCATCCAAGACTACCTGGAGTTGGAAGGCAACCGCCCTCTCAATCACCTTGCCCAAAAATGGAAGATTTGATACTGGCCTGTAGTTATTAAGGTCCAGGGGATCCAGGGAGGGCTTTTTTAGAAGTGGCCGTACCACCGCCTCTTTTAAACATGATGGAAAACGCCCCTCCATGAGAGATGCATTAATGATATGTTGTAGATGTGATCTAACTGCATCTCCTCCCTGGATGACCAGCCAAGAAGGACAGGGATCGAGAGGGCAAGTCGTCCTCCTCACACATCTAAGTACCTTGTCCACATACTCGGTACTCACCAACTGAAACTGATCCAGTGTAATCCTACTCGCGGAGTTGCTGGACACTCCACTGTCAGCCTCTGCTATAACAATGACATCTAAGTCAGCTCTTATCCGAGAGATTTTATCTGAGAAATGATTGTTAAAGGCATCACAGCGAACTACCGAAGGCTCTAAAATCGGATTCAGGGGAGAAGGTGCCTGGGTCAGACCCCTCACCACCCTGAACAGTTCTGCTGGACGTGAATTCGCAGACGCAATGCGTGCAGAGAAGAAAGCTTTCTTCGCTGCACGTATTGCCACCCCATAGGAACAGAGATGTTCTCTATGGCGTGTCTTGTTGGATATAAATCGTGTTTTCCACCATTGGAGCTCCAGTTGTTGTCCTTCCCTCTTCAACTCCTTGAGGTCTCTGTTGCCCGGTTAGAAGCAGGTTGGAGAGGTCATTTGGGGGTGATCGTGTCGATAGCCCTAGTTAGGTCTTGATTCCATCTATTGACCAGGGCTTCTACAGGATCCTCGATGATACCAGCTATAGAACCCTCTAAGGCTTTCTGGAATCCAGAAGGATCCATCAGCCTTCAAGGATGGACCATCTTAATAGGTCCGCCATCCCTGCAGGGGTGGGTGATAGCCGTGATACTAACCCTGACCAGAAAATGGTCTGTCCATGATAACGCGGAGGTATTTGTTACCTCCGTCCACAGATCCGTCTGTTCAGAACTGAAAACAGCATCGAGGGTGTGTCCTGCTGAATGTGTGGGTCCAGAGACCAATTGGGATAGGCCCATGGATGCCATGAACTCTCATGCTGCACCTGACAAACTGGCCTCAAATGGGATGTTGAAGTCGCCCAGGACCAAAAGCCTTTTATTTATTTATTACATTTCTATACCGACCAATAGCCAAAGCTCTTTGGGCAGTTCACAAAAATTAAATCCAGGTGAATGTGTGTCAGGCTCACTGTATCTGCATGCGGTGTGGGAAGTCCTGTCATTTATGTGTAAGAATCTCCAAAATGTGTTGGGCCCAAATATCTGACATTGGTCTTAATGTCTAAAGATATTTTGTGACTACTGTAGTGAAATCTGATGGCAATAGCAAGCAAGCTTATAATTTTCTGAGTTTCATTTTTTCTTTTCAGGAACAAAATTTATTTTAGATCAGTTTATTACCCTTCTTATTACCACCAAATGAATAATTAAGAGCATAATTGTATAACACTCTGTTACTCAATTTAAAGACCACAACATCGATCACAAAGTACACCATAAACTTCATTTATTTGAAAACATCTGCAGTCATCTATATTACTCCAAATAATCCAATTACCTCTTCCCATGATTTACAGTTAGAATTTTTGTCATTAAACTTAAGCATTTTCAAAAGAGTGATAGAGATGTCACATTGAAAAGTTGCAAGCAAAGATTGTGCAAGGGATGAATAATAGTTTAAACACAACTTTATCTGGCAGACGGATGAAGCATTTTAAAGCATAATTCTTAGACTACCTGGAGCAATGTTCAGATTCCTTCAACCATAACATCTGGGGATACTATGGCCATGAATGCAGGGCACTGATATAGCACTACTAAAAGCAACCTCTAGCGCAATGTTAATCAATGTCAGTAGTACATCTAAACTGAAAACTCTGAACATATCTGGGACTTACTTCAAGCTGCTTTGGAGATATTCTTATTAGTGTTTTGTGTGCATGGGTTATTTTTCCGCTTAACATTCTGTTTACTGGAGACTTCTCTGATGCTGCATTAATTCACCCCAATTTACATCCAAAACTACGTATTTGTGGAGGGAGCTTTCATCCTTTACTTTGCTGATGCACAACTGTGCATCTCCAGTTTATAAAAATAGAGATCTGCTTTGTTCCCTGACTGTTTGCTCTAATGGGGCATAATTGGAGTGGGGGTTGCTCTCAGAGCAATCCCGTATCCAGGAATCCTCCAGCTCTGAGGATCATCCTGGTCCTCTGGCAGTAGCTCCTCTGCATCTAAGCCACCCCAGCTCAAGACAGGAGGAGGAAAATACAGATGAAGTATTGTGAAATGTTATCTTGTTTCATCTCATGATTCTCATGTTACCCACTTTCATCTCAATGCAATCAGTGGAAGGGGAATTGCTTTCACTAGTTCTGTCCTGGCATAGATTCCCACCATGACTGTGAACATGCCTGCACAGTGGAGGGCATTGGTCACTAAGAACTGGTATAGATATACTCCACCCCTGTGATGCCCATGCTACATGCTCTTCCCTTCCCTTCACTCTGGGACTTGGTTGGTTGAGCCCCTGAGCCCTTCAGCCAATGGAGCCTTCTGCCAGTGTTCTGGGGGCAGGGGAGGGGGAAGTTCCATGGCGGAAATCTTTTCCTGCTTCCATAGCCCCTTCTCAGCTGCAGAGCAGCTGTGTTCTTCCAAGGGCTGTTCAACCAGTGGATTACAGACACAGGATACCACCCTAACACTGCCAAGGGACTGAAGAACTATTTGGGATTTGAACCCATGTCTTCTCACTTTCTCCACATACACTGGCTCTATAATACTCTTATTTAGCTACTATGGAGAACAAATATTTCAGACAAAGTTTTTATTGCTTATTAATATTTTTCCTATTTAAAATGTTGAATTATGTTGTAAAATGAGATGCTGTGCTAAAGATGGGTCTGCAAGTTACCTTATTTCAATTAGTCAAAGGATAATTAATAATTCTCCAGCTTCCAAACCAAAAGAGCAGCTATAATAATTAGGGGTGTGCATCGGATCGGATCCGATCCACGATCCGAATCCGATCCGCCCCAAAAATCGGAAAATCCGATCCGATCCGATCCGATCCGATACACCATCCGATCCGATCCGATCCGATCCGGCGAGGTCCGATCCGGATCGGATCGGATCGGCGGATCGGACGCCATTTTAAATGCGTTTTTCCCATAGCAAAGTATTGTTGTTTTACAAAAACGCCTATAACTTTTTCATTTTTAACGACAGAAGGATGAAACTTGGGCACATTGTACACTGGTTAGGGATAGGTATCTGTGAGAAATTTCAGAAAGATTGGTGCATGCAGTTTGTGGCAATTAATTTTTTAATAAATAACATGGAATGCCTATAACTCGGTCATTTTTAAAGTTACACACATGAAACTTTGCCACATTGTAGGTGGAACCTTGGGACCCACGTGTGTGAAATCCCAGAACCGTGGGTGCTTGCCTGGTGTGGCAATGAATTTTTGAAAAATGGGTAGTAGTGGGGTAAATGCAGTTATGCCTCCCATGTTTTTATTTTTAAAGATACAAACAGGACACTTCGGCACATTACAGGGAACACTTCCCTTGATATGTGTGTAAAATTTCAGACAGCTAGCTCCAGGCATGTGTTGGCAATGAATTGTTGAAAATTGGGTAGCAGTGGGGTAAAATACAGTTTTGCCTCCCATTTTTTTATTTTCAAAGATACAAACGGGAAACTTTGGCACATTGCAGGGAACACTTCACTTCAAATGTGTGTGAAATTTCCGGAAGCTAGGTGCAACATTTTAGTGGGAAACGAACGTTTATTCATGGCATTTCACATGGGATTTATGGGTTGGTTTTAAGAGCTACAAACCTCTAACTCGCTCACATGGCACAGGACCTATGCCCGCTCAAACGCTGGAAATTTAACAAACTTTGGTGCAATGCTTTAGTGGGAAAACAAAGGTTTATGCATGGCATTTCACATGGGATTTATGGGTTGGTTTTAAGAGCTACAAACCTCTAACTCGCTCACATGGCACAGGACCTATGCCCGCTCAAACGCTGGAAATTTAACAAACTTTGGTGCAATGCTTTAGTGGGAAAACAAAGGTTTATGCATGGCATTTCACATGGGATTTATGGGTTGGTTTTAAGAGCTACAAACCTCTAACTCGCTCACATGGCACAGGACCTATGCCCGCTCAAACGCTGGAAATTTAACAAACTTTGGTGCAATGCTTTAGTGGGAAAACAAAGGTTAAACTTTATTATTTTAAACCTTCAGGAAAGGGAGGGGGAGGCTGTGTTTGTGTGTGTGTGTTTGACAGCTTGATCCACCAATTGTGCTTTAGAATACATGACTGAATCACCCAATCCTGTGAAGACTTTCTTCAGCCTCCAATCGCAATGCTGGAGGAGGGCACCAGTATATATTCTCTCAGCCCTGCCCTTCTGGCTCTTTGTGGGTTGAACGTGGAGGAGATTAGGGAGTGTTTTGGAGCTGTGTTGGAGAGACTGTATTGATTTGATTGTATTTGGAGGTGGTTTTGAGGAGTTTCTGATCTTTTACTTCAGCTTTTCTTGTTCTCTCTCTTGGCTTTCCTTTCTCTCTTGCCTTTCCTTTCTTAGATAGCACGTTTGTTTGTCTGTGAGTTCAGTTTGTCTTTGCAGTGAGTGTGTTTGTTTGTTCTACTTTCGCTTTCTGAAAAAAACCCAAAAAAATAATAAAAAAATATTTCTATCCTCTCTCTCTCTCTCTCTCTCTTTCTCTGTGTGTGTGTGTGTGTGTGCGCGCTTGTGAGTGAGTGTGTGTTGCTGGGCTGTGTAGCCTGCTGCTACAAACACAAAAAAAGTCAGCAAAGCACACACTTACACAAAAATAAATAATAATAAAAATAAAATGAAGCGTGGCACTCAAAGGGGGGGTGCTCCCAAGGCAGCATTTGGGAGAGGCCGCTCTGGGCATGGCGCTGCTGCTGCTGCTGCTGGGACCAGCAGCAGGCAGCCTACTTCCACACCCCCAGTTAAACTGAGGCGTTCTCCACTGGGGCAGCAGAAGCAGGCAGAGGCAACTCAAAGTAGTGCCTGCAGGGCACTCTTTCAGCAACATGAGGCAGGTGCTGGGAGCAGCAGTGGGCATGAAGAAGGAGCACTATATCCAGCTCCTTCTTTGGTGGGTGAGCCTGTGAACCCGCTGACTGATCTTTTCCCAGATCTTGTGGAAGTCAGCGAGGTTCAGAGTGAGGAGGAGGACTCTGATGTGGGGCAAGAGGAAGAGCAGGCAGCACCAGAGACTTACTCTCCACAATCCGTCCTCTCTTCCACTCATTCCCTTGCTCCTGAGGTGACACCACAGAGCGAAGGCGCCGGCAGGCCGTCTGTGTCACCCCAGAAGCGACAGGCAAGCAAGGTGTGGGACCACTTTGAGGTGGCAGTGGATTCCCGCTTTGCTGTCTGTCGCCACTGCAAGATGTCAGTGAGCAGGGGAAAAATGCCAGGCCACTTCACCACCACGAACCTCACCCGCCACATGCAGAGGCACCACCAGTCTGTTTTGCTTGGGACCGAGGCGGGCACCTCGCAGCAGACTGGTGCTAGCGGCAAGGGCAAGCAGAAGGCTCCTGCAACTTCTGCCAGCTCTCGACCTCCCATCCCCAAGAGGCTTCGCCAGGCCACCATGGAAGAGATGGGGTGGGGGAAGTATGGAGCCACAAGGTGGCGTTTTCCAGCGCCCAACCAGATCACCAATTGCATCGGTGAGATGGTGGCGTTGGATGACCAGCCATTCAGCCTCGTCGAGAACGCAGGCTTCAAGAGGCTGATGGCTCTTGTGGTTCCATACTACAAGCCGCCGTGTCGCACCACCCTGAGCAGGCGTGTGGTGCCCTCCCTGTACCAGGCATGCAGGGAGTTAGTTCTGGGTCGTCTGTGCCAGGCAGAGGCACAGAAGGTGCACTTCACTTCGGACATCTGGTCCAGCGAAGGAGGAGTGCACGCTTACCTGTCCCTGACGGCTCACTGGTGGGGAGCCTCAGGGCAGGAAGCACCCAGGACTTCTGGGACTGGGAAGGAGGGCTGCCGCTGGGCCCTCCTTCATACCGCAGTCATGGACCAGTCCCACACGGCGGAGGAGATTACGGAGGCCATGAACCGCATGGTGGCAGGGTGGCTGGGCGGGCACCAGCACACCCGCGGTTACATGGTCACGGACGGGGGAGCCAATATGCTGAAGGCGGTGCGCGATGGCGGATTTGAGGGCATCCGCTGCATCGCGCACGTCTTCAACCTGGTCGTGAGGGATGGCCTTGGAGGCAGCAAGGCCCCTCTCCCTCCCCAAATCCGTAATCTCCTAGAGAGCTGCAGGAAGGTGGCTGGGCATTTCCACCACAGCGTGAAGGGCAGTCGGTTGCTGCGGGAGAAGCAGCAGGAGCTGGGACTTCCGCAGCACCGGCTAGTGCAGGACGTGGCAACACGTTGGAACTCCACCTACCACATGCTCGAGCGTATGGTGGAGCAACAGCGTGTTGTCCACGAGATGTTCAGGGTCGGGGACATTGGCATCCAGGCCCCACTGTCCAGGCAGCAGTGGGAGGCCATGTCCCAGCTTCTGGTGGTCCTCAAGCCGTTCCTTGAGGCCACCGAGACCCTGAGCAGCAGCACTGCCCTTCTCAGCCAGGTGCTCCCCGTGGCCAGGCATCTCCAGAATCAGATGGGCGAGTTTCTGGAGGCCGGGGATGCCGTCACCGGCAGGCGCTTCCTGCCAGAGGTGCGGGAAGTGGTGACGAGGCTGAGGGAAAGCCTATCCCGCCGGGTCCAGCCTCTCTACAACGAGAGGCAGTACATGTTGGCCACCATGTGCGACCCGCGCATCAAGGATGGGTTATGTGGGCAGACTTCCCGGGCAGGTTGGGTGGAAATGCTGGTGACGGACGTTCGGGCGGCCCGGGATGCCAGGATTGGGCAGGCAGAGGAGGAGCCCACCGAAGCCCAGGCGCTAAGTCCGCTGAGCACCACCAGCAGCGGCGGCACCAGCACCACCACACCCAGCAGGGGGACAGGCCAGGGGTTTTGGGACAAGGCTTTGCAGGCTGCGGTTGGGCATAGAGGCACTCAACCCAGCCGCCGCCAGGATGACGCTGCAGCAGCAGTGCAGCGTTACCTGGCGGAGCAGATGGAGGACGGCTCCATCGAACCCCTGGCCTACTGGTCATCTCGGCGCCAGATGTGGCCTGATCTGGCGCGGGTGGCCATGGACAGAATCAGCTGCCCACCGTCCAGCGTTCCAAGCGAGCGGGTGTTTTCCATGGCGGGCGACGTGGTCACACCCCACCGCTCTCGCTTGGACGCTGAGATTGTGGAGCAGCTGGTCTTCCTCAAGGTCAATCTGCCCCTGCTGGGATACCCCACCCTCATGCCCGCGGGGGAGTAATTGGCAGGCACCCCCCATCCATCCCACACCTTTGGGCAGGCACCGGCAGGCCCTTGATTTTTTAATTCTTATTTTCGGTTAATTAATTTTCTTTACTTTAATTTACTGGCTGTGTTGTTTACAGCTCAGTAACTCAACTCTGAACGATGGATCCCGAAGGGATCTAGTTTCTTCTCCTAGCCTCTTACATTGAGGGGATGCACAAGCATCTCACACATTCTATGTTGTTTGACTTGAACCAATGTGCTTGCACGTGTGCCTCTGAAATTGGACTCCGATGGCTCCCTCCAGGCCTTCTGTAAGGTCCCACACTTCCATGGGCGTTTCTTCTTGTAAGACCACGTCAGAGGCTCATGAGAACTTTGGATAAGAAGAAGGCTTAATTTTATCGCCAAGGAACGCATGCACCTCTCTGACTATGAACGAAGGACGCGATAGGATTCCTCTTCCAGGCTCCTACATTGAGTGGATGACAAGCAGCATCCCACACTGTTTCTGACTGTGTCTTTTGGACTTATGTGGCAGCCTTGCAGGGCTGTCACTGTGTGTTGTGTTTATTTTGGCTATATGATTTAAAAAACTGCCTGCCCGCCTGCCCGCCTGCTAGGTTGCCGCCATTGTGAAGTAGCCGGAATGCGTGGGCTGGTCTCACGGTTCTATTGCTTACTTGTGCAATGTGCAAGCGCCTGGCATCATGCCCGCCTCTGCCTCTGCCTCTGCCTGCCTGCCTGCCTGCCTGCCTGCCTGCCCGCCTGCTAGGTTGCCGCCATTGTGAAGTAGCCGGAATGCGTGGGCTGGTCTCACGGTTCTATTGCTTACTTGTGCAATGTGCAAGCGCCTGGCATCATGCCCGCCTCTGCCTCTGCCTCTGCCTGCCTGCCTGCCTGCCTGCCTGCCCGCCTGCTAGGTTGCCGCCATTGTGAAGTAGCCGGAATGCGTGGGCTGGTCTCACGGTTCTATTGCTTACTTGTGCAATGTGCAAGCGCCTGGCATCATGCCCGCCTCTGCCTGCCCGCCCGCCTGCCTGCCTGGAGGTGCCCATGCAGCTGTGACTTTGCCTCTGCCAGTGGGACTTTGCCTCTGCCACTGGGACTTTGCCTCTGCCACTGGGACTTTGCCTGGAGGGAGCTGTGCCAAACTGTGACTTTGCCTGGAGGGAGCTGTGCCAAACTGGGACTTTGCCTGGAGGGAGCTGTGCCAAACTGTGACTTTGCCTGGAGGACCCTGTGCCAATGTGACTTTGCCTGGAGGGAGCTGTGCCAAACTGTGACTTTGCCTGGAGGAGCCTGTGCCACTGGGACTTTGCCTGGAGGGAGCTGTGCCAAACTGGGACTTTGCCTGGAGGGAGCTGTGCCAAACTGGGACTTTGCCTGGAGGGAGCTGTGCCAAACTGTGACTTTGCCTGGAGGACCCTGTGCCAATGTGACTTTGCCTGGAGGGAGCTGTGCCAAACTGTGACTTTGCCTGGAGGAGCCTGTGCCACTGGGACTTTGCCTGGAGGGAGCTGTGCCAAACTGGGACTTTGCCTGGAGGGAGCTGTGCCAAACTGGGACTTTGCCTGGAGGGAGCTGTGCCAAACTGTGACTTTGCCTGGAGGACCCTGTGCCAATGTGACTTTGCCTGGAGGGAGCTGTGCCAAACTGGGACTTTGCCTGGAGGGAGCTGTGCCAAACTGGGACTTTGCCTGGAGGGAGCTGTGCCAAACTGTGACTTTGCCTGGAGGACCCTGTGCCAATGTGACTTTGCCTGGAGGGAGCTGTGCCAAACTGTGACTTTGCCTGGAGGACCCTGTGCCAATGTGACTTTGCCTGGAGGGAGCTGTGCCAAACTGGGACTTTGCCTGGAGGGAGCTGTGCCAAACTGGGACTTTGCCTGGAGGGAGCTGTGCCAAACTGTGACTTTGCCTGGAGGACCCTGTGCCAATGTGACTTTGCCTGGAGGGAGCTGTGCCAAACTGTGACTTTGCCTGGAGGAGCCTGTGCCACTGGGACTTTGCCTGGAGGGAGCTGTGCCAAACTGGGACTTTGCCTGGAGGGAGCTGTGCCAAACTGGGACTTTGCCTGGAGGGAGCTGTGCCAAACTGTGACTTTGCCTGGAGGACCCTGTGCCAATGTGACTTTGCCTGGAGGGAGCTGTGCCAAACTGGGACTTTGCCTGGAGGGAGCTGTGCCAAACTGGGACTTTGCCTGGAGGGAGCTGTGCCAAACTGTGACTTTGCCTGGAGGACCCTGTGCCAATGTGACTTTGCCTGGAGGGAGCTGTGCCAAACTGTGACTTTGCCTGGAGGACCCTGTGCCAATGTGACTTTGCCTGGAGGGAGCTGTGCCAAACTGGGACTTTGCCTGGAGGGAGCTGTGCCAAACTGTGACTTTGCCTGGAGGACCCTGTGCCAATGTGACTTTGCCTGGAGGAGCCTGTGCCACTGGGACTTTGCCTGGAGGGAGCTGTGCCAAACTGTGACTTTGCCTGGAGGACCCTGTGCCAATGTGACTTTGCCTGGAGGGAGCTGTGCCAAACTGTGACTTTGCCTGGAGGACCCTGTGCCAATGTGACTTTGCCTGGAGGAGCCTATGTGCCACTGGAGTCCTCCGATCCACATCGGCCGCACGAATAAGGTAAGTGTGTGCAGTCAACGCAGGGACACCTGAGAGTGTCCAGAAGTGGGGCAGTGTGAGATCTTACTTCCGAGTAAGCAAGCAGGCAGCCCCGTGTGCCTACTGGGGCGTGGGCACTCAGGACCGGGCAGATGCCAGTCCTGGGTGAGAGGGAGCCAATGGTGGAAAAGTATGATTTATCTCATGTTAATTCTTTTCCCCCCCCCCTCCTTCTTTTGCAGCCTATGGAACTCTTCGCCACTGCGCAAAGCGCACCCGTGAATCCAGACTGCCCATCTGCCCCAGCCACGGCCGCATGGAGGTGGCCCCTCGATTCACGTCGCCCCTACGACTCAGGTAAGAGTGCAGGCAGAGTGGCCATATAGAAAAGAAGGCAGGGCCCCTGCACCTTTAACTGTTGTGATGAAGAGGGAATCTCAGCAGGAACTAATTCCATACAAATGACACTGGCAGAAATTCCCTTTTCTCTACAACTGCTGAAGTTAGGAACCCTGACCTGGATTTGATCTGGTCAGCCTAACGTAGGGTGCTATTAGGAGTGAATGAATAACCCAAGGACAAAAGAAATGGTGATTCTCTAATGATCCGGTAAGCTGTGTCCTGCCAGACACAAAAGGATAGCCAATCCCTCTAACAATGGGCTCAGAAGAGTGATTTAGAAAGGGAGGGGTGCAGGAGAAAGAGGATTGCATCACAAACCAGAGAAGTGTGCCGGTGGGAGACTAGTTACTAGGACTTGCATGTATTAATTAATACAAATCTTTATTTATTTTCCTTTCTTCTTTTGCAGTATAAAAGTATTTATGTAATATTCATTATCCCCCTCCTCTTCTTTTGCAGCCTATGGCACTCTCACTGCCACAGTGCCCGGGAAAGGAGAGACTTTGCCCATTACATGCCAGCCTGCCCGCCCGCTGCTGATGCCGCCTGCCGCCTTCCAGATCGTTCCTGCGAGGCGGGCCAGCCGCCTTTCTTGCACAAGCCATGGGACTAGGGGTCCTCCAGGAGAATCTCACCGAGTCCTCAACGCCCTCAGGACTATGGTAAGTGTTCTGTGAATGGGGGGGGGCACCTTCCACCTAACTGAAGGTTGGCTGTCTGCCTGCTAACTTCCGAGTGAGCAGGCAGCCCCGTGTGCCTACTGGGGCGTGGGCACTCAGGACCGGGCAGATGCCAGTCCTGGGTGAGAGGGAGCCAATGGTGGAAAAGTATGATTTATCTCATGTTAATTCTTTTCCCCCCCCCCTCCTTCTTTTGCAGCCTATGGAACTCTTCGCCACTGCGCAAAGCGTACCCGTGAATCCAGACTGCCCATCTGCCCCAGCCACGGCCGCATGGAGGTGGCCCATCGATTCACGTCGCCCGCACGACTCTGGTAAGAGCCTGTCAGAGAGCTTACCCACGAGTAAGCAAGCAGGCAGCCCCGTGTGCCTGCTGGGGCGTGGGCACTCAGGACGGGCACATGCCAGTCTTGGGTGGGAGGGAGCCAGTGGTGGAAAAGTATCATTTTCCTCATATTCTTCCCCCCCCCTTCTTCTTTTGCAGCCTATGGAACTCTTTGCCACAGTGCCCAGGAGAGACGGTAATGCAGACTGCCCACCTGCCCGTCACTGCCCGCCTGGAAGTGGCATCTTATCAACAACGCCCTCAGGAGGACTACGGTAAGTGTTCTGTGAATGGGGGGGGGCACCTTCCACCTAACTGAAGGTTGGCTGTCTGCCTGCTTACTTCCGAGTGAGCAGGCAGCCCCGTGTGCCTACTGGGGCGTGGGCACTCAGGACCGGGCAGATGCCAGTCCTGGGTGAGAGGGAGCCAATGGTGGAAAAGTATGATTTATCTCATGTTAATTCTTTTCCCCCCCCCTCCTTCTTTTGCAGCCTATGGAACTCTTCGCCACTGCGCAAAGCGTACCCGTAAATCCAGACTGCCCATCTGCCCCAGCCACGGCCGCATGGAGGTGGCCCATCGATTCACGTCGCCCGCACGACTCTGGTAAGAGCCTGTCAGAGAGCTTACCCACGAGTAAGCAAGCAGGCAGCCCCGTGTGCCTGCTGGGGCGTGGGCACTCAGGACGGGCACATGCCAGTCTTGGGTGGGAGGGAGCCAGTGGTGGAAAAGTATCATTTTCCTCATATTCTTCCCCCCCCCTTCTTCTTTTGCAGCCTATGGAACTCTTTGCCACAGTGCCCAGGAGAGACGGTAATGCAGACTGCCCACCTGCCCGTCACTGCCCGCCTGGAAGTGGCATCTTATCAACAACGCCCTCAGGAGGACTACGGTAAGTGTTCTGTGAATGGGGGGGGGCACCTTCCACCTAACTGAAGGTTGGCTGTCTGCCTGCTAACTTCCGAGTGAGCAGGCAGCCCCGTGTGCCTGCTTTGGCGTGGGCACTCAGGAAGGGCAATCCTGGGTGGAAGGGAGCTGGTTGTGTTGAAGTGGTCAACTAATATTCATTCTTTTTCCCCCCCCTTCTTCTTTTGCAGCCTATGGCACTCTCACTGCCACAGTGCCCGGGAAAGGAGAGACTTTGCCCATTAAATGCCAGCCTGCCCGCCCGCTGCTGATGCCGCCTGCCGCCTTCCAGATCCTTCCTGCAAAGAGAGCAAGCCGCCCTCCTCGCACAAGCCATGGGACTTGGCATTCGCCCTCAAGGAGAATGTCACCCAGTCCCCAAAGCCGCTGTTGGACTTTGCCCATTAAATGCCAGCCTGCCCGCCCGCTGCTGATGCCGCCTGCCGCCTCCCAGATCCTTCCTGCAAAGAGAGCAAGCCGCCCTCCTCGCACAAGCCATGGGACTTGGCATTCGCCCTCAAGGAGAATGTCACCCAGTCCCCAAAGCCGCTGTTGGACTTTGCCCATTAAATGCCAGCCTGCCCGCCCGCTGCTGATGCCGCCTGCCGCCTTCCAGATCCTTCCTGCAAAGAGAGCAAGCCGCCCTCCTCGCACAAGCCATGGGACTTGGCATTCGCCCTCAAGGAGAATGTCACCCAGTCCCCAAAGCCGCTGTTGGACTTTGCCCATTAAATGCCAGCCTGCCCGCCCGCTGCTGATGCCGCCTGCCGCCTTCCAGATCCTTCCTGCAAAGAGAGCAAGCCGCCCTCCTCGCACAAGCCATGGGACTTGGCATTCGCCCTCAAGGAGAATGTCACCCAGTCCCCAATGCCGCTGTTGGACTTTGCCCATTAAATGCCAGCCTGCCTGCCCGCCTTCCAGATTCTGCTGTGGAAGGAGAAATAAATAATACTAGGTGCTGCAAGAGACCATGTGGATTGGCTCTACATCAAAGCAGCCTTCTGGTTTAGAATTACATAGTACACAAGAAAAGAACAATCACTTATCCTGCAAGATCCCTTCCCAGGCTAGGATCTGAATAATAGCTATTAGCTAGGATCTGAATAGCTATTACCTGGGATTAGCTACTAGTGCATTTGGTAGCATTCCTGCAACCAACACCTGTCTTGTCATGTAAATGTATGGGTCCCTAAAGCAATTTACAATCACTTTACATTTTACAAATGAATAAGTGAAACTTTCTTCCCTCATTACCAATCCACACCAGGCAGGCAATGTCCCCTTCCTGAAGGTTTAAAATAATAAAGTTTAACCTTTGTTTTCCCACTAAAGCATTGCACCAAAGTTTGTTAAATTTCCAGCGTTTGAGCGGGCATAGGTCCTGTGCCATGTGAGCGAGTTAGAGGTTTGTAGCTCTTAAAACCAACCCATAAATCCCATGTGAAATGCCATGCATAAACCTTTGTTTTCCCACTAAAGCATTGCACCAAAGTTTGTTAAATTTCCAGCGTTTGAGCGGGCATAGGTCCTGTGCCATGTGAGCGAGTTAGAGGTTTGTAGCTCTTAAAACCAACCCATAAATCCCATGTGAAATGCCATGCATAAACCTTTGTTTTCCCACTAAAGCATTGCACCAAAGTTTGTTAAATTTCCAGCGTTTGAGCGGGCATAGGTCCTGTGCCATGTGAGCGAGTTAGAGGTTTGTAGCTCTTAAAACCAACCCATAAATCCCATGTGAAATGCCATGAATAAACGTTCGTTTCCCACTAAAATGTTGCACCTAGCTTCCGGAAATTTCACACACATTTGAAGTGAAGTGTTCCCTGCAATGTGCCAAAGTTTCCCGTTTGTATCTTTGAAAATAAAAAAATGGGAGGCAAAACTGTATTTTACCCCACTGCTACCCAATTTTCAACAATTCATTGCCAACACATGCCTGGAGCTAGCTGTCTGAAATTTTACACACATATCAAGGGAAGTGTTCCCTGTAATGTGCTGAAGTGTCCTGTTTGTATCTTTAAAAATAAAAACATGGGAGGCATAACTGCATTTACCCCACTACTACCCATTTTTCAAAAATTCATTGCCACACCAGGCAAGCACCCACGGTTCTGGGATTTCACACACGTGGGTCCCAAGGTTCCACCTACAATGTGGCAAAGTTTCATGTGTGTAACTTTAAAAATGACCGAGTTATAGGCATTCCATGTTATTTATTAAAAAATTAATTGCCACAAACTGCATGCACCAATCTTTCTGAAATTTCTCACAGATACCTATCCCTAACCAGTGTACAATGTGCCCAAGTTTCATCCTTCTGTCGTTAAAAATGAAAAAGTTATAGGCGTTTTTGTAAAACAATAATTTGCTATAGGAAAAAGCATTCAAAATGGCGTCCGATCCGGATCGGAAAATCCGATCCGCGGATCGGAATCGGATCCGATCCGATCCGACACACGATCCGATCCGATCCAATCCGATCCGACCCCCCAGGTCCGATTCCGATCCGCTATCCGATCCGATCCGGGGGGTCAGTGCACATCCCTAATAATAATCCATTCATTGTTTGCATATGCTGGCAATATGCTATTACTGATGGCATTAGAACCTTCTTTTATCATATATCATTGGTTAATTAATTCATGAACCATAAAATGCATGACAGCCCACTATCCCTGACAATAATTAGTAAACGTTCAAAGGCTTTCAAGGTAGCATAGGCAGTGCAGTGAAGGGCTCTTAAACTCCCCCCCCCCCAACAGAGTAAGCTTTCCCATAATGAGTCTGTTTGCATTATGATCAGCATTATGTGTTTGACAGACCTCCTCCCACAACCCTTTCCCATTTGCTGCCTTGTATAGTTCTGGTGGCAGCTGCCCAAGATGGTTCATTGGGGAAAAGCAGTGCTAAGGTGCTTGATATACATGGAGCTTGTAATGAGATTTTAGCAGATGGATGGAAGGAAGAAGACAGCTCGAAGAGCATATGGTTGGCCTCCTCGCTGATGCTGATCTGTCATGATTACTCTGTGGGCCCCCATTGATCTATGGATCACTACTGGAGAACAAGTCAGCTAGATGGTTTTCTTACCAATTTATATTAGTTCTGTGCAATGATTCCACAGGGAAAGTTAAAAGATAACCCTATTTCCAGTCTTGCATGAACTGAGAGATAATATATGCTGCATGCTTCTATGTTCTATTCAGCTATGTACTTCTACCAGCTTCCCGTCCTTAAAACATATGTCTGCCTCCCTTTTCAATACTGTGGATTTTGTCACTGCGAAGTGCGAAAGGAAATGGATTTTTCACAAAATCTGGGTTAACGTATAATAGAGAGCCTGCTGGCCAAAGCTAATAGAGAACTCCCCGTAGATCAATGACACAGCTCTTGCTTTTATAACTGAAGATCCCGGATTTGTGTGCCAGTAGCAACCTCTCTTGCTAATTAATTGTGCAAGCACTGTAGAGTGTAAGAGGATGTCTTAAGGTTTCAGTACACTGGTAACTGTTGATAAGCATATAGCAGTTACAAAGCCAGAACTACCTATTTGACTAACTTTTTTTAATGGGGCTAGGGGGCAGAAAGGCTACAAGGAAACATAACACTTCCCATTTTATACTTGTATCTCTGTCGCCTTCAAATCATGTACTTTAAACTACAGCCACAAGCTTTAAGTACAGAAGGCATACTCAGATGTAAGTCCTACTAAGATCAGTGTGTCATACTCCTTAGTATTAGTGTTTAGGATTGCAGCTTTAGTTTGTTTAAGATTGCAGCTTCAGAAATTAGATGCTCAGCAAAGTTTAGTTAGAATATTCAGTTAAATTCTTCCCATAGGGCATTATATATCCATTGGGAAAAGGCAGCAGCTCATCCATTGTTTGAGTTGCTGTTCAGAATATCACAATTAATATTATGGTTGTGTTGCTGGTTTGTTTTCTGTTCACCTGGATGCGATATGGCTCTATAATGACCCTTTTAATTGGTCTTGATAAAAGAAACATCACAGAATCATCACAGAAGTTCCAAGTTCTCCCACCTTACCCCCCTCTCTCTCAATCATAATTGGTTCCTAGCATTGTCTCACTCTGAATTCTAGGAGATAAAAGTACATAAGATTCACTCTGGGACACAGCTGAAGAAGGATAGAACCTAATTCATACTCCAGATCCTGGTGGCTGTTCAAATAACTATCCTGTAACTTCCTGGATCCCATTTCAAAAATTGCCATTACACTTGCCACTTAGTTTCAAGTTCTCTGGCACACAGACCAATCTTAGGGATATGTTATATATTTTTGTTAAAAGATCAGCAATTTTACATTGTAGTTGCTTAAGAACACCCAGATGGATACCATCTGGACATAGTGATTTATTTGTTTTTATTTTATCAATAGGATGTTAAACATCTTCTGTTATCACTACTACTTGCTTCAGGTCCTCGTGCTCCTTCCTGAAAATATCAGTGAAAACGAATGAAACGAATTCATTCAGCTTCTCTGCAATCACTTTATCTTCCTTTAGTACTCCTTTAAGTCCTTTGTCATCCAATGGTTCAACTGCCTCCCTAACCAGCTTCCTACGTCTGATGTATTTTGTTGTTGCTCTTAATTTTATTAGTGATATGCCCTTGGCTGTTGTATTTATTTATTTATTTTTGGTGCAAATTTGACTTAGCTTTAATCTAGGCTGAACATATGAAAAGGAGGACAGGGCTCATGTAACTTTAACAGTTGTAGAGAAAAGGGAATTTCAGCCAGTGTCATTTGTATGCAATTAGTTCCTGGTGAAATTCCCTCTTCATCACAACTGTTAAAGGTGCAGGCACTATACTAGAGTGACCATATACAAAAGAAGGCAGGGCCCCTGCAACTTAAACTGTCCTGATGAAGAGGGAATTTCACCAGGAACTAATTGCATACAAATGACACTGGCTGAAATTCCCTTTTCTCTACAACTGTTAAAGTTACATGAGCCCTGTCCTCCTTTTCAAACGGTCAGCCTATTTAATCAAAATTAGGGAACGGAGAAATTTTACTTACTTGTTCCGAAATTCGTTCATTCTGCATGCTGGAGTGAAGTGGCTTGATTTCCACCTCCTGGATCATTGTAAGAACTGAAGCATAGTTAAGCATCTCAGTCTGCATGTTTCTGAAATGTAAAGACAGAATTCACATACTGGAAGTTTCACAAAGTGGTGAGAATTTCCATTTAATTTTTCTTCTTTTTTACTTTTTTATTTTTATTTTTTTAACAGATTTTGTTTTGTATTTTGGCTTGATTCATAACACGATAGGAAATTGTTCCAGTTTTCTTATGAGTGTAGTTCACATACTTAATGGGTGAGAGGGGATCTCCAGGAGCAAATGGCCAGTTCACACAATCATTTGTTGGAAACCCTATAAATGTGGTGGGGGATCAGGACCATAGTTTGTGATACAGGGTGTACACATGTATATCCTGATGTGCATATGCTTGACCCTACATGGGACAAGAGTTTGCTTTAAGTCACAGGTTACCTTGTATGTGATATAGTGGGAAGCATCACCTAAGTGTGTGATGGGTTTAGGCTCCCATTATTATGCTTTTATCACTTTCACTGATGATTAGATGAATGAGGGAAATAATTTAAATAAAATGCAAGCAAGGAATTAAAAAACCATTTGTAAATCATATTCACTCGCATTTGGAGTACAGCCTTTGGGTAAAAGAAAAACAGAAGCAGTTAAAATGGAGCTAACATTTCCAGACTTCAAGAGCTCAACTTGGCTGAAATGCTGCAACAAACAGTTTAACGACATGAAGAGAAAATTTCCATGTAAGCAATTTAAAAGGTGAGGGGAAAAAAATCCCACTAAGTGTAGGTGGAAGCTTCTGCAATCTGCTTGGGGCGGGGGGGGGGGGGGAAGAGGAGAAGAGAAACTGCATTTCTGTTAGTCACTCTTAATGAAATTGAACTATTTATAGTGCAGTGGCAATGGATTAGTTGCTGGTAGTTAAGGAAGCACCTTACAACATAATTAATGCAGTTAATAAAAAGATTTAAAGAAAAGGGTGAAAGGCCCAGTTTGCAGAGGCAAAAGCAAAGACATTGTATTAATTTACGCAGGAAATGTTCATATGGGTGGTTTAAAATTGATTTTTTTTTTACAGTATATTAGGTTTAGCAGGCCAAAGACTGCATTATAAATCAGGGCTATAGCAAAGATAAGGGCATAATGAGCTTGTGCAAAGATGTCCTGTCCTGAGGGTGCGAGAGGTGCGGGGGGGGGGGAGCCCTTCTTTTTCAACTCCAAACCAAGGGTACTTTCTCCCATAGCCTGCTGCTCCCATCATTTTGCTACATTTAATATATCTTGGATGGGATAACCTCCTTCTTTCTGCCATATGTAGGCCCCCAGATCTGTCTTGCTGCTAATGGTTTAAAGATTTCTCTTGTTGTAATTTACATGCGGCCTCATCACCTGCTGACACACAGACCCTTTCCACACCAGGCAAGACGCCTGGGATGGCCCCTGGCTGCTCCCTGTACGCCGATGGTGTGTATTAGGTACTTCTGGGATCGCCCTCCCTCCCTCCCTCCCTCCCTCTACACCCCTATGGTGTAGAAAGGGCCATAGTCAGCCTGGGACATTTTGGCACATTAGATAGTAGCGTGAACACTGCAGAAAAGGTTCAGTTTAGCAATTCAGAAAGCAGCCAAATTTGGCATTGACTGCTTTGGAAGGCAGCTGCATAGAATGGAGTCCTAGTCAGAAACTCAGTTTAGAAAATGCAAAGCTTCATGCCTCTCCATTGACTATCACTGGAAAATCCATAGACAGCTATAAGTTTTTTTGCTTTTTGACAGAACTGAATGAAATTCACAGACATGGAAACTCCATTATAGGGGATGAATATGGCCAAATTTCAAACAAATGATTGAACAGGCTTTGTTTGTGCAAGAATTCTTTACATTTTGATTTTTTATGAAAAGGGAGGGGGCTGCCTATAACTTTTTTTAAATCTCTTGGCAGAATTGGATGAAATATGCAGGTATCACTGTCCCTCTAGAGAGGATGAAACTTGCCAAATTTCAGACATATAGGTACAAAACTTTGTGCAAGAATGGCCTTTACAGTTTGGATAGTTTTTTTTTAAAGGATTTGCTTATTGTTATGTGTTTTTTGTGAAAAAAAATTGTTTGAAAATTATATACTTTACAGAGGTGCCATAGGTAAGAACCCTGCAAAATTTCAGAAGGTTAAGTGCAGGTGCTACGGAGTTGTGATGGATGAAAAATAATTTGGGGCTCTTTTATTTTTAGCTCAATTGGCATCAAAGTCTCCAAAAGTGCACTGTAAATCTGAGAGGACAAGGCAGATGTGGGCATGTGGCAGAGGCAGAAGGAATTGAACATCCCGTATTTTCCAAGCAAGCACCAGATGCCAAACTTTCCCAGTCCTGCCTGGCACGCACCTTTAGCAGATGGTGTTGGTGTCACAAAGACTGCCCTTGACACAAGGCCTATACATGCTGGCCAACAAGTATCTTGACCTAATAGCTCCAGCTGTTCCAGTGAAAGCCAGTGCTGTGCAATCGTTAGAATATTGGATTGGGACTGAGGTGATCCAGGTTCTAGTCGATACTTGTCCATGAAGCTAACGGAATGATTTTAGGCCAGACATTGGCTCGTAGCCTAACCTATCTCACAGAGGAAGAGGACCACATAAGCTACCCTGTGTTCCTTGTAAGAGGAAAAAAGGTGGGGTATAAATGTAATAAATAAAAAATATAATTAATTAATTAGTAATATTTATATACTACTTAATATAATAAAACTCTCTAAGCCTTGGCATTTGAATATTAAAAATCACATTTAAAATGCACTATTAAAAACAATTCCAGCTACAATAACAATACAAAACAATACAAAGATCAGTAAGAAGGAGCAGCATATGAATACTTGCAGAGAATTACAAGCCAGAAAAAGCTTGGGCAAACGAGTGCATGTTCAGGAGATATTTGACACATACCACATTTTCTGCCTCCCAAAGTGCATGGGGAAGGGTTTTCCAGAGGGTGGGTGCCACTGCCAAGAAAACCTACCTTTGAGATATTATCCAGTGACATTTTATTGGTGACAGAACAACCAGCAAGGCCTCCTCTGAAGATCTTAAAGTCTGGCTGAGTATACAGGGGAAGTCAGCCTGCTAGTATCCTGGTCCCAACTTGTTTAGGGCTTTGTATGATAATGCACGAGGCTCAGTACCTAATAGGCAGCCAGTGAGGTTCTTTGAACACAGGTGTTATGTGAGGATAGCTGGGTGTCCCAGTGAGTATGCTAGATGCTTCATTCTGCACTAGCTGCAGCTTCTGAACCAGCTATAAGCATAGGCGTGTGCAAGGGGTGTGCCTGGTGTGCCCAGGAACACCCTAATGTCACAAGCAGTAAGCACCGAATTGAGGGGGCCATTGAGTAGGAATCCAGAGGGAGATCCAGACACTGCTGCTGCCCCCGACAGTGTGCTGTTGCTCCCGGCAGCAGGAGCAAAAAGGAATCGCTCTGCTGGGAACCTCTCTGCTGGGAGCCACACTTCAGAGGCCAGGAGGAGGGACCGTGAAGGCTAATATTGCCTCATAAACCCCTCCTCTGGTCAGTGTCACTACAAAGCCCCACCAATGCTGGGGCAAGAGGAGCATCTCCCCACTTGCAATGGCCCTCCTATGGCCAGGCAAGCCGAAAGTGGAGTAGGGCAATAGTGTCTGCAGTGTTTAATAAATAAATAAATAAATAAATAAATAAATAAAATGTCTTTTATGGCTGAGTATTCAATAATTTTTAAAAAAATCTCTGGGTGCACACCCTAATGAAATGTACTGTGCATGCCTATGGGTATAAAGCCTGCGCAACATAGAGCACATTACTGCAGTCTAATCATGAGATTTCTAGTACATGGATCATTGTGGCTAGGAGCCTATCTACACTACAGCTTTAAAATGGTTTATAACGGTTTAAAATGGTTTATAACAGTTTTGAGAACTGTTGGGGCACAGGGCATATTCCATATACAGTTTTCAAAACATTTTCGAAGTGTTTTATCCTGCGTGTGTAGATAGGCTCTAAGTTGTCCCTATCCCAGAATTGGCATAGTTGATGCACCGATCAGCATTGGTAATGGGCACTCCAAGCCACTGAGGTCACCTGAGACTCCAATGATAAAGTTGGACCCAGGACCACCCCAAAACTATGTACCTGCTCCTTCAGGGGGTGTGCAACCCCACTCAGAACAGGCAAACAGCCCAATTCCCACCCCACAGTTACTTTACCATTCACCACAGACTGTCTTATATGGGATCCCCAGCATCGAGAAACTCAGCCAATGTTTGAAGGTTCCTGCCCCAATCTATGCTATGCCAGAGCCCAGGAGCATTCTGGGAAAATGAAGGGGGTGGCGGCTGCAGCTAACTGACCCAGCATTTCTCAGCACTGGGCTGAGGGAGTACCAGGTGGCTGGAGTTGTGCTGCTACTCCTTCCAGTACTGCCATCTGTACCTGCTGTTGTCCACCACTCTCCATCCCTGCCTGCCGCCACCCATTTTGACCATTGCCCTTGGTAAGCTCCCTTGGGGATGGAGCAGTGCCACTTTGGGGAGTGTCTACATAGGCTAAAATCCAAAGGCTTGAATGGAGTCCATGTCAATATATTGGGGGAGCTTTTAGTCAGCACTTACCCTGCACAATCCCCCCATCTGCCTCAGTTGTATATGCTCTTACATTGTTTTTTTCCCATTGTTTCTTTTTGAAAGCTGTTGCATTAATTCTACAAGCTGCTTTTTAAAGCCAAGATATGGTTTAAAAGCTCTCTGGTATTGAGGGATTTTTTTTTCTGATGGGCAACTCCCATCAGAACTCTGAAGCATGCACCTCTGGATCAGTTCTTCTGAAGAGAGTCCACACTAGGCCCATTAATCATTGCTGAGGCACTGCTATCCCAAAGTCAGCTGAGAGCACAATTATAATTGCAGTTCCATTTGGCATTCAGTAAAAGGCTACGTCCTGTAATTCCCACCCCCATGCAGAGAGAAAATTGCAGCCTTACAGCCTAGTAATGTTTACACAGGCAGTCATCCCATTCAGTGTAATGGGAACGTCTCCCTGGGAAAGGGCTGGTGCTGTGCAACAATGGAAATCAGCAAGGAGGGGGATCTTCTTCAGTGTCCCTTGAGGAGCTCTTTCCATGCAGATTCTCTGAGCTTTTCTAGATAGTTTTTATTGTGTGCTGTCCATTCTTCACTGATGTTATTTGCAGCTTTAGATGATGTTGTCATTGCCCAGTTTCTGTCCTCTCTTTCTCAAGCACTGTTGTGGCGTTTTGGGGGCAAGCGGGGGAAAATATGGTATTTTTCAGAATCACAAAACAAAGTGCAACTCTCCACCAGTGTAGTTATGTTATATCACTTTGTTCCACTATACTACAGCACCACCTAGAGATTATGTAGTAGAAAGTATAGCAAGACAAGAAAGGGGGAAGGCTTCATTTAGATAATTGATCTTGATTCTGCAAAGAATCTGGATGCATTACACCACCTGCAGTCTGAAAGTGAGCTTTCCATTCTGCCACCGTGGGGTTCTATCACCTCCTCAATTGGCTGTGTGTGTCAGGGGGATTGGACCTAAGACATCACATTCCAACAGATGAAGGGAAGTGGAAAAGAGGGTGACCATTTAAGCATTGCAAAAAGAGTACGATGACCATATGAAAATGAGGACAGGGCTCCTGTATCTTTAACAGTTGCATAGAAAAGGGAATTTCAGCAGGTATCCTTTGTATACATGCAACACCTGGTGAAATTCCCTTTTCATCATAACAGTTACAGCTGCAGGAGCTATACTAGAGTGACCACATACAAAAGGGGGCAGGGCTCCTGCAGCTTTAACTGCTGTGATGAAGAGGGAATTTCACCAGGTGCTGCATGCATACAAATAACACCTGCTGAAATTCCCTTTTCTGTACAACTGTTAAAGATACAGGAGCCTGTCCTCCTTTCCATATGGTCACCCTAACAATGTAGGCAGCTGTGCAAGCACCCGAGGAGGGAGAGTCCTGGTGTAAACAAAGGGCATCTTGCTGCCCCACCAACTCCAGACAGAGGGCATACCCCAAACCGCTCAAAGGGTCCTCTACTAACAACAGAACAACTGCTCCTTTCCAAGAGAAGAGGATTGGGGGAGGTGGAAGCACTTAAAACTAGGGGTGTGCATCGGATCGGATCCGATCCACGATCCGAATCCGATCCGCCCCAAAAATCGGAAAATCCGATCCGATCCGATCCGATCCGATACACCATCCGATCCGATCCGATCCGATCCGGCGAGGTCCGATCCGGATCGGATCGGATCGGCGGATCGGACGCCATTTTAAATGCGTTTTTCCCATAGCAAAGTATTGTTGTTTTACAAAAACGCCTATAACTTTTTCATTTTTAACGACAGAAGGATGAAACTTGGGCACATTGTACACTGGTTAGGGATAGGTATCTGTGAGAAATTTCAGAAAGATTGGTGCATGCAGTTTGTGGCAATTAATTTTTTAATAAATAACATGGAATGCCTATAACTCGGTCATTTTTAAAGTTACACACATGAAACTTTGCCACATTGTAGGTGGAACCTTGGGACCCACGTGTGTGAAATCCCAGAACCGTGGGTGCTTGCCTGGTGTGGCAATGAATTTTTGAAAAATGGGTAGTAGTGGGGTAAATGCAGTTATGCCTCCCATGTTTTTATTTTTAAAGATACAAACAGGACACTTCGGCACATTACAGGGAACACTTCCCTTGATATGTGTGTAAAATTTCAGACAGCTAGCTCCAGGCATGTGTTGGCAATGAATTGTTGAAAATTGGGTAGCAGTGGGGTAAAATACAGTTTTGCCTCCCATTTTTTTATTTTCAAAGATACAAACGGGAAACTTTGGCACATTGCAGGGAACACTTCACTTCAAATGTGTGTGAAATTTCCGGAAGCTAGGTGCAACATTTTAGTGGGAAACGAACGTTTATTCATGGCATTTCACATGGGATTTATGGGTTGGTTTTAAGAGCTACAAACCTCTAACTCGCTCACATGGCACAGGACCTATGCCCGCTCAAACGCTGGAAATTTAACAAACTTTGGTGCAATGCTTTAGTGGGAAAACAAAGGTTTATGCATGGCATTTCACATGGGATTTATGGGTTGGTTTTAAGAGCTACAAACCTCTAACTCGCTCACATGGCACAGGACCTATGCCCGCTCAAACGCTGGAAATTTAACAAACTTTGGTGCAATGCTTTAGTGGGAAAACAAAGGTTTATGCATGGCATTTCACATGGGATTTATGGGTTGGTTTTAAGAGCTACAAACCTCTAACTCGCTCACATGGCACAGGACCTATGCCCGCTCAAACGCTGGAAATTTAACAAACTTTGGTGCAATGCTTTAGTGGGAAAACAAAGGTTTATGCATGGCATTTCACATGGGATTTATGGGTTGGTTTTAAGAGCTACAAACCTCTAACTCGCTCACATGGCACAGGACCTATGCCCGCTCAAACGCTGGAAATTTAACAAACTTTGGTGCAATGCTTTAGTGGGAAAACAAAGGTTTATGCATGGCATTTCACATGGGATTTATGGGTTGGTTTTAAGAGCTACAAACCTCTAACTCGCTCACATGGCACAGGACCTATGCCCGCTCAAACGCTGGAAATTTAACAAACTTTGGTGCAATGCTTTAGTGGGAAAACAAAGGTTTATGCATGGCATTTCACATGGGATTTATGGGTTGGTTTTAAGAGCTACAAACCTCTAACTCGCTCACATGGCACAGGACCTATGCCCGCTCAAACGCTGGAAATTTAACAAACTTTGGTGCAATGCTTTAGTGGGAAAACAAAGGTTAAACTTTATTATTTTAAACCTTCAGGAAAGGGAGGGGGAGGCTGTGTTTGTGTGTGTGTGTTTGACAGCTTGATCCACCAATTGTGCTTTAGAATACATGACTGAATCACCCAATCCTGTGAAGACTTTCTTCAGCCTCCAATCGCAATGCTGGAGGAGGGCACCAGTATATATTCTCTCAGCCCTGCCCTTCTGGCTCTTTGTGGGTTGAACGTGGAGGAGATTAGGGAGTGTTTTGGAGCTGTGTTGGAGAGACTGTATTGATTTGATTGCATTTGGAGGTGGTTTTGAGGAGTTTCTGATCTTTTACTTCAGCTTTTCTTGTTCTCTCTCTTGGCTTTCCTTTCTCTCTTGCCTTTCCTTTCTTAGATAGCACGTTTGTTTGTCTGTGAGTTCAGTTTGTCTTTGCAGTGAGTGTGTTTGTTTGTTCTACTTTCGCTTTCTGAAAAAAACCCAAAAAAATAATAAAAAAATATTTCTATCCTCTCTCTCTCTCTCTCTCTTTCTCTGTGTGTGTGTGTGTGTGTGTGCGCGCTTGTGAGTGAGTGTGTGTTGCTGGGCTGTGTAGCCTGCTGCTACAAACACAAAAAAAGTCAGCAAAGCACACACTTACACAAAAATAAATAATAATAAAAATAAAATGAAGCGTGGCACTCAAAGGGGGGGTGCTCCCAAGGCAGCATTTGGGAGAGGCCGCTCTGGGCATGGCGCTGCTGCTGCTGCTGCTGGGACCAGCAGCAGGCAGCCTACTTCCACACCCCCAGTTAAACTGAGGCGTTCTCCACTGGGGCAGCAGAAGCAGGCAGAGGCAACTCAAAGTAGTGCCTGCAGGGCACTCTTTCAGCAACATGAGGCAGGTGCTGGGAGCAGCAGTGGGCATGAAGAAGGAGCACTATATCCAGCTCCTTCTTTGGTGGGTGAGCCTGTGAACCCGCTGACTGATCTTTTCCCAGATCTTGTGGAAGTCAGCGAGGTTCAGAGTGAGGAGGAGGACTCTGATGTGGGGCAAGAGGAAGAGCAGGCAGCACCAGAGACTTACTCTCCACAATCCGTCCTCTCTTCCACTCATTCCCTTGCTCCTGAGGTGACACCACAGAGCGAAGGCGCCGGCAGGCCGTCTGTGTCACCCCAGAAGCGACAGGCAAGCAAGGTGTGGGACCACTTTGAGGTGGCAGTGGATTCCCGCTTTGCTGTCTGTCGCCACTGCAAGATGTCAGTGAGCAGGGGAAAAATGCCAGGCCACTTCACCACCACGAACCTCACCCGCCACATGCAGAGGCACCACCAGTCTGTTTTGCTTGGGACCGAGGCGGGCACCTCGCAGCAGACTGGTGCTAGCGGCAAGGGCAAGCAGAAGGCTCCTGCAACTTCTGCCAGCTCTCGACCTCCCATCCCCAAGAGGCTTCGCCAGGCCACCATGGAAGAGATGGGGTGGGGGAAGTATGGAGCCACAAGGTGGCGTTTTCCAGCGCCCAACCAGATCACCAATTGCATCGGTGAGATGGTGGCGTTGGATGACCAGCCATTCAGCCTCGTCGAGAACGCAGGCTTCAAGAGGCTGATGGCTCTTGTGGTTCCATACTACAAGCCGCCGTGTCGCACCACCCTGAGCAGGCGTGTGGTGCCCTCCCTGTACCAGGCATGCAGGGAGTTAGTTCTGGGTCGTCTGTGCCAGGCAGAGGCACAGAAGGTGCACTTCACTTCGGACATCTGGTCCAGCGAAGGAGGAGTGCACGCTTACCTGTCCCTGACGGCTCACTGGTGGGGAGCCTCAGGGCAGGAAGCACCCAGGACTTCTGGGACTGGGAAGGAGGGCTGCCGCTGGGCCCTCCTTCATACCGCAGTCATGGACCAGTCCCACACGGCGGAGGAGATTACGGAGGCCATGAACCGCATGGTGGCAGGGTGGCTGGGCGGGCACCAGCACACCCGCGGTTACATGGTCACGGACGGGGGAGCCAATATGCTGAAGGCGGTGCGCGATGGCGGATTTGAGGGCATCCGCTGCATCGCGCACGTCTTCAACCTGGTCGTCAGGGATGGCCTTGGAGGCAGCAAGGCCCCTCTCCCTCCCCAAATCCGTAATCTCCTAGAGAGCTGCAGGAAGGTGGCTGGGCATTTCCACCACAGCGTGAAGGGCAGTCGGTTGCTGCGGGAGAAGCAGCAGGAGCTGGGACTTCCGCAGCACCGGCTAGTGCAGGACGTGGCAACACGTTGGAACTCCACCTACCACATGCTCGAGCGTATGGTGGAGCAACAGCGTGTTGTCCACGAGATGTTCAGGGTCGGGGACATTGGCATCCAGGCCCCACTGTCCAGGCAGCAGTGGGAGGCCATGTCCCAGCTTCTGGTGGTCCTCAAGCCGTTCCTTGAGGCCACCGAGACCCTGAGCAGCAGCACTGCCCTTCTCAGCCAGGTGCTCCCCGTGGCCAGGCATCTCCAGAATCAGATGGGCGAGTTTCTGGAGGCCGGGGATGCCGTCACCGGCAGGCGCTTCCTGCCAGAGGTGCGGGAAGTGGTGACGAGGCTGAGGGAAAGCCTATCCCGCCGGGTCCAGCCTCTCTACAACGAGAGGCAGTACATGTTGGCCACCATGTGCGACCCGCGCATCAAGGATGGGTTATGTGGGCAGACTTCCCGGGCAGGTTGGGTGGAAATGCTGGTGACGGACGTTCGGGCGGCCCGGGATGCCAGGATTGGGCAGGCAGAGGAGGAGCCCACCGAAGCCCAGGCGCTAAGTCCGCTGAGCACCACCAGCAGCGGCGGCACCAGCACCACCACACCCAGCAGGGGGACAGGCCAGGGGTTTTGGGACAAGGCTTTGCAGGCTGCGGTTGGGCATAGAGGCACTCAACCCAGCCGCCGCCAGGATGACGCTGCAGCAGCAGTGCAGCGTTACCTGGCGGAGCAGATGGAGGACGGCTCCATCGAACCCCTGGCCTACTGGTCATCTCGGCGCCAGATGTGGCCTGATCTGGCGCGGGTGGCCATGGACAGAATCAGCTGCCCACCGTCCAGCGTTCCAAGCGAGCGGGTGTTTTCCATGGCGGGCGACGTGGTCACACCCCACCGCTCTCGCTTGGACGCTGAGATTGTGGAGCAGCTGGTCTTCCTCAAGGTCAATCTGCCCCTGCTGGGATACCCCACCCTCATGCCCGCGGGGGAGTAATTGGCAGGCACCCCCCATCCATCCCACACCTTTGGGCAGGCACCGGCAGGCCCTTGATTTTTTAATTCTTATTTTCGGTTAATTAATTTTCTTTACTTTAATTTACTGGCTGTGTTGTTTACAGCTCAGTAACTCAACTCTGAACGATGGATCCCGAAGGGATCTAGTTTCTTCTCCTAGCCTCTTACATTGAGGGGATGCACAAGCATCTCACACATTCTATGTTGTTTGACTTGAACCAATGTGCTTGCACGTGTGCCTCTGAAATTGGACTCCGATGGCTCCCTCCAGGCCTTCTGTAAGGTCCCACACTTCCATGGGCGTTTCTTCTTGTAAGACCACGTCAGAGGCTCATGAGAACTTTGGATAAGAAGAAGGCTTAATTTTATCGCCAAGGAACGCATGCACCTCTCTGACTATGAACGAAGGACGCGATAGGATTCCTCTTCCAGGCTCCTACATTGAGTGGATGACAAGCAGCATCCCACACTGTTTCTGACTGTGTCTTTTGGACTTATGTGGCAGCCTTGCAGGGCTGTCACTGTGTGTTGTGTTTATTTTGGCTATATGATTTAAAAAACTGCCTGCCCGCCTGCCCGCCTGCTAGGTTGCCGCCATTGTGAAGTAGCCGGAATGCGTGGGCTGGTCTCACGGTTCTATTGCTTACTTGTGCAATGCGCAAGCGCCTGGCATCATGCCCGCCTCTGCCTCTGCCTCTGCCTGCCTGCCTGCCTGCCCGCCTGCCCACCTGCTAGGTTGCCGCCATTGTGAAGTAGCCGGAATGCGTGGGCTGGTCTCACGGTTCTATTGCTTACTTGTGCAATGCGCAAGCGCCTGGCATCATGCCCGCCTCTGCCTCTGCCTGCCTGCCTGCCTGCCCGCCTGCCCACCTGCTAGGTTGCCGCCATTGTGAAGTAGCCGGAATGCGTGGGCTGGTCTCACGGTTCTATTGCTTACTTGTGCAATGCGCAAGCGCCTGGCATCATGCCCGCCTCTGCCTCTGCCTCTGCCTGCCTGCCTGCCTGCCCGCCTGCCCACCTGCTAGGTTGCCGCCATTGTGAAGTAGCCGGAATGCGTGGGCTGGTCTCACGGTTCTATTGCTTACTTGTGCAATGCGCAAGCGCCTGGCATCATGCCCGCCTCTGCCTCTGCCTCTGCCTGCCTGCCCGCCTGCCCACCTGCTAGGTTGCCGCCATTGTGAAGTAGCCGGAATGCGTGGGCTGGTCTCACGGTTCTATTGCTTACTTGTGCAATGCGCAAGCGCCTGGCATCATGCCCGCCTCTGCCTCTGCCTCTGCCTGCCTGCCTGCCTGCCCGCCTGCCCACCTGCTAGGTTGCCGCCATTGTGAAGTAGCCGGAATGCGTGGGCTGGTCTCACGGTTCTATTGCTTACTTGTGCAATGCGCAAGCGCCTGGCATCATGCCCGCCTCTGCCTCTGCCTCTGCCTGCCTGCCTGCCTGCCCGCCTGCCCACCTGCTAGGTTGCCGCCATTGTGAAGTAGCCGGAATGCGTGGGCTGGTCTCACGGTTCTATTGCTTACTTGTGCAATGTGCAAGCGCCTGGCATCATGCCCGCCTCTGCCTCTGCCTCTGCCTGCCTGCCTGCCTGCCCGCCTGCCCACCTGCTAGGTTGCCGCCATTGTGAAGTAGCCGGAATGCGTGGGCTGGTCTCACGGTTCTATTGCTTACTTGTGCAATGCGCAAGCGCCTGGCATCATGCCCGCCTCTGCCTCTGCCTGCCTGCCTGCCTGCCCGCCTGCCCACCTGCTAGGTTGCCGCCATTGTGAAGTAGCCGGAATGCGTGGGCTGGTCTCACGGTTCTATTGCTTACTTGTGCAATGTGCAAGCGCCTGGCATCATGCCCGCCTCTGCCTGCCCGCCCGCCTGCCTGCCTGGAGGTGCCCATGCAGCTGTGACTTTGCCTCTGCCAGTGGGACTTTGCCTCTGCCACTGGGACTTTGCCTCTGCCACTGGGACTTTGCCTGGAGGGAGCTGTGCCACTGGGACTTTGCCTGGAGGACCCTGTGCCAATGTGACTTTGCCTGGAGGGAGCTGTGCCAAACTGTGACTTTGCCTGGAGGACCCTGTGCCAATGTGACTTTGCCTGGAGGGAGCTGTGCCAAACTGTGACTTTGCCTGGAGGACCCTGTGCCAATGTGACTTTGCCTGGAGGGAGCTGTGCCAAACTGTGACTTTGCCTGGAGGACCCTGTGCCAATGTGACTTTGCCTGGAGGGAGCTGTGCCAAACTGTGACTTTGCCTGGAGGACCCTGTGCCAATGTGACTTTGCCTGGAGGGAGCTGTGCCAAACTGTGACTTTGCCTGGAGGACCCTGTGCCAATGTGACTTTGCCTGGAGGGAGCTGTGCCAAACTGTGACTTTGCCTGGAGGACCCTGTGCCAATGTGACTTTGCCTGGAGGACCCTGTGCCAATGTGACTTTGCCTGGAGGAGCCTATGCCAACGTGACTTTGCCTGGAGGACCCTGTGCCAATGTGACTTTGCCTGGAGGAGCCTATGCCAACGTGACTTTGCCTGGAGGACCCTGTGCCAATGTGACTTTGCCTGGAGGACCCTGTGCCAATGTGACTTTGCCTGGAGGAGCCTATGCCAACGTGACTTTGCCTGGAGGAGCCTATGCCACTGGGACTTTGCCTGGAGGAGCCTGTGCCACTGGGACTTTGCCTGGAGGAGCCTATGTGCCACTGGAGTCCTCCGATCCACAGCGGCCGCACGAATAAGGTAAGTGTGTGCAGTCAACGCAGGGACACCTGAGAGTGTCCAGAAGTGGGGCAGTGTGAGATCTTACTTCCGAGTAAGCAAGCAGGCAGCCCCGTGTGCCTACTGGGGCGTGGGCACTCAGGACCGGGCAGATGCCAGTCCTGGGTGAGAGGGAGCCAATGGTGGAAAAGTATGATTTATCTCATGTTAATTCTTTCCCCCCCCCCTCCTTCTTTTGCAGCCTATGGAACTCTTCGCCACTGCGCAAAGCGCACCCGTGAATCCAGACTGCCCATCTGCCCCAGCCACGGCCGCATGGAGGTGGCCCCTCGATTCACGTCGCCCCTACGACTCAGGTAAGAGTGCAGGCAGAGTGGCCATATAGAAAAGAAGGCAGGGCCCCTGCACCTTTAACTGTTGTGATGAAGAGGGAATCTCAGCAGGAACTAATTCCATACAAATGACACTGGCAGAAATTCCCTTTTCTCTACAACTGCTGAAGTTAGGAACCCTGACCTGGATTTGATCTGGTCAGCCTAACGTAGGGTGCTATTAGGAGTGAATGAATAACCCAAGGACAAAAGAAATGGTGATTCTCTAATGATCCGGTAAGCTGTGTCCTGCCAGACACAAAAGGATAGCCAATCCCTCTAACAATGGGCTCAGAAGAGTGATTTAGAAAGGGAGGGGTGCAGGAGAAAGAGGATTGCATCACAAACAAGAGAAGTGTGCCGGTGGGAGACTAGTTACTAGGACTTGTTTGTATTAATTAATACAAATCTTTATTTATTTTCCTTTCTTCTTTTGCAGTATAAAAGTATTTCTGTAATATTCATTATCCCCCTCCTCTTCTTTTGCAGCCTATGGCACTCTCACTGCCACAGTGCCCGGGAAAGGAGAGACTTTGCCCATTACATGCCAGCCTGCCCGCCCGCTGCTGATGCCGCCTGCCGCCTTCCAGATCGTTCCTGCGAGGCGGGCCAGCCGCCTTTCTTGCACAAGCCATGGGACTAGGGGTCCTCCAGGAGAATCTCACCGAGTCCTCAACGCCCTCAGGACTATGGTAAGTGTTCTGTGAATGGGGGGGGGGCACCTTCCACCTAACTGAAGGTTGGCTGTCTGCCTGCTAACTTCCGAGTGAGCAGGCAGCCCCGTGTGCCTGCTGGGGCGTGGGCACTCAGGACCGGGCAGATGCCAGTCCTGGGTGAGAGGGAGCCAATGGTGGAAAAGTATGATTTATCTCATGTTAATTCTTTTCCCCCCCCCCCCTCCTTCTTTTGCAGCCTATGGAACTCTTCGCCACTGCGCAAAGCGTACCCGTGAATCCAGACTGCCCATCTGCCCCAGCCACGGCCGCATGGAGGTGGCCCATCGATTCACGTCGCCCGCACGACTCTGGTAAGAGCCTGTCAGAGAGCTTACCCACGAGTAAGCAAGCAGGCAGCCCCGTGTGCCTGCTGGGGCGTGGGCACTCAGGACCGGGCACATGCCAGTCTTGGGTGGGAGGGAGCCAGTGGTGGAAAAGTATCATTTTTCTCATATTCTTCCCCCCCCCTTCTTCTTTTGCAGCCTATGGAACTCTTTGCCACAGTGCCCAGGAGAGACGGTAATGCAGACTGCCCACCTGCCCGTCACTGCCCGCCTGGAAGTGGCATCTTATCAACAACGCCCTCAGGAGGACTACGGTAAGTGTTCTGTGAATGGGGGGGGGCACCTTCCACCTAACTGAAGGTTGGCTGTCTGCCTGCTAACTTCCGAGTGAGCAGGCAGCCCCGTGTGCCTGCTTTGGCGTGGGCACTCAGGAAGGGCAATCCTGGGTGGAAGGGAGCTGGTTGTGTTGAAGTGGTCAACTAATATTCATTCTTTTTTCCCCCCCTTCTTCTTTTGCAGCCTATGGCACTCTCACTGCCACAGTGCCCGGGAAAGGAGAGACTTTGCCCATTAAATGCCAGCCTGCCCGCCCGCTGCTGATGCCGCCTGCCGCCTTCCAGATCCTTCCTGCAAAGAGAGCAAGCCGCCCTCCTCGCACAAGCCATGGGACTTGGCATTCGCCCTCAAGGAGAATGTCACCCAGTCCCCAATGCCGCTGTTGGACTTTGCCCATTAAATGCCAGCCTGCCCGCCCGCTGCTGATGCCGCCTGCCGCCTTCCAGATCCTTCCTGCAAAGAGAGCAAGCCGCCCTCCTCGCACAAGCCATGGGACTTGGCATTCGCCCTCAAGGAGAATGTCACCCAGTCCCCAATGCCGCTGTTGGACTTTGCCCATTAAATGCCAGCCTGCCCGCCCGCTGCTGATGCCGCCTGCCGCCTTCCAGATCCTTCCTGCAAAGAGAGCAAGCCGCCCTCCTCGCACAAGCCATGGGACTTGGCATTCGCCCTCAAGGAGAATGTCACCCACTCCCCAATGCCTCTGTTGGACTTTGCCCATTAAATGCCAGCCTGCCTGCCCGCCTTCCAGATTCTGCTGTGGAAGGAGAAATAAATAATACTAGGTGCTGCAAGAGACCATGTGGATTGGCTCTACATCAAAGCAGCCTTCTGGTTTAGAATTACATAGTACACAAGAAAAGAACAATCACTTATCCTGCAAGATCCCTTCCCAGGCTAGGATCTGAATAATAGCTATTAGCTAGGATCTGAATAGCTATTACCTGGGATTAGCTACTAGTGCATTTGGTAGCATTCCTGCAACCAACACCTGTCTTGTCATGTAAATGTATGGGTCCCTAAAGCAATTTACAATCACTTTACATTTTACAAATGAATAAGTGAAACTTTCTTCCCTCATTACCAATCCACACCAGGCAGGCAATGTCCCCTTCCTGAAGGTTTAAAATAATAAAGTTTAACCTTTGTTTTCCCACTAAAGCATTGCACCAAAGTTTGTTAAATTTCCAGCGTTTGAGCGGGCATAGGTCCTGTGCCATGTGAGCGAGTTAGAGGTTTGTAGCTCTTAAAACCAACCCATAAATCCCATGTGAAATGCCATGCATAAACCTTTGTTTTCCCACTAAAGCATTGCACCAAAGTTTGTTAAATTTCCAGCGTTTGAGCGGGCATAGGTCCTGTGCCATGTGAGCGAGTTAGAGGTTTGTAGCTCTTAAAACCAACCCATAAATCCCATGTGAAATGCCATGCATAAACCTTTGTTTTCCCACTAAAGCATTGCACCAAAGTTTGTTAAATTTCCAGCGTTTGAGCGGGCATAGGTCCTGTGCCATGTGAGCGAGTTAGAGGTTTGTAGCTCTTAAAACCAACCCATAAATCCCATGTGAAATGCCATGAATAAACGTTCGTTTCCCACTAAAATGTTGCACCTAGCTTCCGGAAATTTCACACACATTTGAAGTGAAGTGTTCCCTGCAATGTGCCAAAGTTTCCCGTTTGTATCTTTGAAAATAAAAAAATGGGAGGCAAAACTGTATTTTACCCCACTGCTACCCAATTTTCAACAATTCATTGCCAACACATGCCTGGAGCTAGCTGTCTGAAATTTTACACACATATCAAGGGAAGTGTTCCCTGTAATGTGCCGAAGTGTCCTGTTTGTATCTTTAAAAATAAAAACATGGGAGGCATAACTGCATTTACCCCACTACTACCCATTTTTCAAAAATTCATTGCCACACCAGGCAAGCACCCACGGTTCTGGGATTTCACACACGTGGGTCCCAAGGTTCCACCTACAATGTGGCAAAGTTTCATGTGTGTAACTTTAAAAATGACCGAGTTATAGGCATTCCATGTTATTTATTAAAAAATTAATTGCCACAAACTGCATGCACCAATCTTTCTGAAATTTCTCAAAGATACCTATCCCTAACCAGTGTACAATGTGCCCAAGTTTCATCCTTCTGTCGTTAAAAATGAAAAAGTTATAGGCGTTTTTGTAAAACAATAATTTGCTATAGGAAAAAGCATTCAAAATGGCGTCCGATCCGGATCGGAAAATCCGATCCGCGGATCGGAATCGGATCCGATCCGATCCGACACACGATCCGATCCGATCCGATCCGATCCGACCCCCCAGGTCCGATTCCGATCCGCTATCCGATCCGATCCGGGGGGTCAGTGCACATCCCTACTTAAAACGTCAGTGTGTACACCAAGCCAGGATTGCTGCCTTACTTGTTCTCTCTTTGACTCCCTCTACAAGAATTCAGTTTGATGCCTGGTTCTCCGATTATGCGCATCTTCTCGGAAGCGTTTTATGGTAAATGACTGTATGCAGGAGGTAATTGAGCGCACAACTGGTGGCCTTACCGGTTGTTTGAAATGCGCTTTAGATGTAGTTAATGCGGAGAATCGCTTGTTCACATAGTCAAAATGCGCTTTAACGGCCGGAGCAAAATAAAATTCGCTATTTAACGTGCATTCGATAATGCGCATAATCGGATAGATAACGTGCCTCAACTCCCGATTTGTGCTCCACTCATGTAGAGGTAAAAAATTTAATGAGATTTGAAAGAGCTTTAAACCTTTGAGACAGGATGAGGTAACTCCATGCGCAAAAACTGGTTTGAAGCAATTATGCTTCTTCTAATGAGATAGGAAATCATATTTGCTTCTTTTGGAGGAGCATTTTTAGATTGCTAGCTTCTTTTCCTGAGATGATTCCCCCCCCCCCCAAGTAAAACCCAATTTGTTCCACAAGAGCCAGTCTACTTGCTTATACCTTCCCCCACCCCGGTTCATTTCTGTGTGACGTTGATAGGCTGGGATCACAAACACACACATGAATTTAAAAAATACATTTTATAGTCTTACAACATATGATGGAGTTCTGAATATGTGCTCTGTGAAGAATTTCTGTACGTAATGTGTAAAGGATTATTTGTCTTTGCACAAATTTTAAAAACATGGGAGATAACCATTCCCAGCAGTATTTTTTCTGAAGTTGTTAAATAGTACAAGAGAGGAAGTGATGAAGCATTGCAGAGGAGGAGGAGGAGGAGGAAGGCAGGGATAAGGAAGAAGATAGCCTTTCTCTGCCCCACCCAGTGGTGCAGCTGGGGCATCCCTGGGACCCTCAAAGGCCACCCATAGAGCAACAGGCAATGGGAGCCATACCAAACAGGCCAAATGGTTCTCACGTGGACATGCTGGAGACCACTGGGGCTGTCACTTGTTGCTGCAGCATCTTTTCTTTATGAGGTTTAAAAACATTTTACAGTCATGGGCCAACTGGGCATGTGCATGGTTACATATGCATTTTTAAAAATTAATTATACTTTTAAAATAGCTTATCCTCTTCTACAACAAAATGGTGCTTAGCCTCTGTAAATGTGCTTAGTGTTAGGGCAACAGAAGCAAACTCCATTTTATTCCTATCAACATGATGCCACTATTTAAGTGAATGTAAAATGTGAAACTGCACAGGTTCAGAGTATTTCTCCTCCTCCTCCTCCTCCTCCTCCTCCTCCTCCTCCTCCTCCTCCTCCTCCTCCTCCTCCTTTTTGTTATTCTCCTTTTTTTAAAAAAAATCAGGGTAGATGAACCCTGATTTTAAAAAAGAAAGTTTGTTTGGACACATATCGGGAATGCAGAAGTAGTGTTGAACCACAGAATAGCAGGAGTGGAAGAGGAATACTTACGCACTTCATAAGTGAAGTAATGCACGTTTCCATCTTACCCCTGCCCCATATGTCTCTTAAGTTCAGGCTCTAAAATTACCTAACTGCACCACTGGTTGCACCTGTTGGGAAGTATGGGGAGGGAAGGGTTCTCCTTTCTTGCTATGCCCCTTCCCTCCCTCCCCCATGTATCTAGGTAAGCTCCTCCTGCATAGAGTCCTGGTGGGAGTTGGAGGAAGAGTTAATGGTGAACGGTCCCAATGGTCCCAAATAGCTTGGGACCAAAGTATCTACAGGAACATCTTCTCCTGTATCTATCTGCTTGGACCCTTGGCTCATCTTTGGAGGCTCTGCTCTGGATGCCCCTGCCAAAGGAAGCGAGGTAGTTGGCTACAAAAGAGAGGGCCTTCTCAATTGTGGCACCCCACTTATGGAATGCCCAACCCAAAGAGGTTTGACTGGCGCCTACATTGTTTTCTTCCAGGCATTTTAGAGACCTAGTTCTAGTTTTTAATGGCAATTTGTTATGTGTTGTTTGTATTGCCTTTTATTCTTTTAAATATTTGCATTGCATTTTATATTTTTAACTCTCTATATTGTATTTTAGACTTTTACCTGTTTGTAGTCTGCCCAGAGAATGTTTGTTATTAGATTGAAAATATAACCAATCAATACATTCAAGAGAAGGAGGAAAATGTCTCCCCATCTCTCTTTACCCTTCTCCCCTTCAGCTCCCCCACATTGGTCAGTGCTGCTGCTGGGCATCATGTGTTGAATGGCAGCAGTGGAAATGCATCTCACTCCACACTATTTCCCTGGAGACACAAAGCGACCTAGGCAGTGTCCTTGCTGCTGTTAGAGCTGGGAGAACTGTGTTCCTGTGCAAATGGAGCAGAATGCCACTCCCTTCAGACACCTTCCATCCCTATAAATAAATTGTTTTCATCTCAAGAATGCTCGATAGATTTGTCCCAGGTACAACGCCTAATGTAAGCAAGCTCAGTAAAAGTTTCCATTCTTAGCAGCTCAGGAAATCATTATCTTGGTGCGAAGAATAATGGAGAGCCAGAAGATAATGGAATTGACCATCCTTTGGGGTCAGGCTACAGAACACTTCACTGATTGCTATGTGTAATGAACTCTTTGAACTTTGTTGGCACTTTTTTCCAAATTAAATCCATTTTGGGAGAGCAGGAATGGATTGATTGCTACATTTTGCAGCCTCCAGTTACACGGGTTACAAATGCCAGGTATGTTAAGGGTAGGTTTTAGTAGATCGATTTCCAACAACTTTCCTGGTTTAATTGTAAAGAGGAAGTAAGAAATGGTGTTGAAAAAGATCTTCATAAGCTTGAGGCACAATAAGCTTGAGGCGTTACCTGCAAAGCATTTATTATTTACTTAGGATGGGTTACAGCACTCCACAACCAAACATATACATGTCATGGTTAAAACACAAAGTGCCAGGACATAATAAACCTGAACAACTGAGGTCCTGCCTGTCCAGCAGACAGACGGGACACTTATCCTGAGTGGGACCCCCTCTACAAGAATTCGGTTTGACGCCTGGTTCTCCGATTATGCGCATCTTCTCGGAAGCAGTTTATGGTAAATGACTGTACGCAGGAGGTAATTGAGCGCACAACTGGTGGCCTTACCGGTTGTTTGAAATGTGCTTTAGAAGTAGTTAATGCAGAGAATCACTTGTTCACGTAGTCAAAATGCGCTTTAACAGCCGGAGCAAAATAAAACTCGCTATTTAACACGCATTCTATAATGCGCATAATCGGATAGATAACGCGCCTCAACTCCCGATTTGCGCTCCGCTCATGTAGAGGTAAAAAAATTAATGAGACTTGAAAGAGCTTTAAACCTCTCGTGTAGAGGCAGCCGAAGCAGGCAGGATCTTGGGTGAGAGGAAGGGAATCAGATGGCAAGATATTCAGGGAAAAGAAGTAGGGTGACAGTGAAGCTAAAATAGATTTGAGAGGGTACAGACCCTGGGGAGGAAATGGAGACCTGGTCCATATCCTAGATGCTCCCATACCCAGAGTCCATCCTGCAGCTAATGCACAGTGCTGCACCCCTTTCCCCAGCTTAGCCATGCAAACTAGCTCCAAAGAGTGGTGTTATCAGTGATGCAGTTAGGAAATTTTAGACTGGAGACTTAATAGTCCTACTCTTTAGATGGCAGTTTGTATTTCTTCCATTTCTTCATAAATGTCATATGTCAGCCCTGCTACATTTGGGGGCCCTGCTGCTCCTTCCGCTGAGTGGGGCCCTGGATCTCTGCCCCCAAAGTTCTGCCCTGATGGCACCACTGGATGTTTTTGGGAAGTAGGCTTGGTCTTTGGTGGATCCCCAAGAGAGCCTATTTGACAATTGCCAAGGAGTCAGTCATCCAGAATAATTATGTGTTCTTGTAATATGAGCTTCATCCATTGATGGCATGGACAAGAAACCACTCCCTCAATTGATCTGAAAGATCACATAGGATACAATATCAAAGGTCAAAATCTTAGTTTATGTTCAGTAAACATCCTGTGCAGATAGTGGAGCCCAAATATCACATGCTCCTGGTATCCCCATCAGTGACGGGCTGGTAAATTCTGTACAATCTTCAAGGGTAATTCACAAAGGCTACAAAAGAGGAATGTTATTCATGAGGGCTGGATCTGGACCATAAAGGTAGTAATATGTTTTCATCAGCTGGAGTTGTTGAAAAGGGCTGCTGTCGCAAACCGAGGCTCCGGTGATCCACCAGACTCAAGCACTCCATGCCTGCTTACAACTGAGGTCCCCTCTACAAGGATTCGCTTTTGCGCCTGGTTAGGCAATTATGCGCATAATCGCTGAAGCGCATTTACGCCTAATCCCTCTGCACGAGAGGCGGCGAGAGGCGGCAAAGCGCATTAAGGGATGACCAAAATGCGCTTTACAACTAGTTAATGCGCATAAGCGCTTGTTCACATAGGCAAAATGCGCTTTAACGGCCGGAGCAAAATAAAACTCGCTGTTTAACGCGCATTCGATAATGCACATAATCGGAGAGATAACGCGCCTCTACGCCCGATTTGCGCTCCGTTCTTGTAGAGGTAAATTTTTTTAAATGCCTTGAAAGAGCATTAAACCTCTCTTGTAGAGGCAGCCTGAGTGACCAAAAAAAGTTGGACTAGTCTGAGTGGGGAGGGAATCGCAGGCAATCAAACTGATAGATGTTTAATTAAGGAACACATCATTTCTCAGTGGCATTTAATAAAGGACCAAGAGTAGGGTGACCAGATAAAATCCAGGTCAGGGCTCCTGTAACTTTAACAGTTGTAGAGAAAAGGGAATTTCAGCCAGTGTCATTTGTATGCAATTAGTCCCTGGTGAGATTCCCTCTTCATCACAACAGTTAAAGTTGCAGGGGCCCTGCCTGCTTTTGTATATGGTCACTCTAGTATAGTGCCTGCACCTTTAACTGATGTGATGAAGAGGGAATATCACCAGGAACTAATTGCATACAAATGACACTGGCTGAAATTCCCTTTTCTCTACAACTGTTAAAGTTACATGAGCCCTGACCTGGATTTTATCTGGACACCCTAACCAAGAGGGAATTGTGGAATTCCCATAGTTTGGGCGTTGTCTGTTTTAAAGCTTAATTTTCAGACTTTAGGGCATGCCATGGCATCCCCACCCCCCACACATCACATGTCCCAAATATCCAGTTGCTTTGGTGCTGCAAAGTGGGTTTCTCAAAACAAACCCTAGTAGATATGTGTCCAGGGATGATCCTAAATTAGAAGCAAGAGGAAGAAGCCATACATGGATTTTTTTTTAGCCATGCCCACCACCTGATGTGATAAACCAAACTTGTCACTCCGCAAGTTCTGCAAAAGAAGATCAGTTGCAGCATTAAATCCACAGCAGCAGCATGAAGGATAAAGGCACGGAAAGGAAAGTGAGAATTGTTGAACAAACTGAACTAGAGCGATAGATAGATAGATAGATAGATAAAATATTAATGCAGAAGTGATTGGGTCTGTGGTCCATTCAGAGCAGCTCAGAGTGCACTTTCAGGCTGTTGAGTCACAAAAAAGGAGGCCTATGAGTGTCTCACATTCAGCAGAGGTGATATTAGAATGAGGGACTTCTTCTACCATGTACATGAGAAGAGGGATTATAGCTTAATGGAAGAGCATATTCTTTGTATGCAGGCTCAATCGCAGCATCTCCAGTTTAAAAAAGCTCATGCAGCAGGTGATGTGAACAACTTCTACCTGATATAGGGCTGTACAAGAATTTCGTTTCTACTTGCAAATCATGTGAACATGTCCCATTCACAATCCTGAATGCAAACATGAGTAGGAGAATTTATTATTCTTTTTTTTAGAAATGTTTGCAAATTCCTGAATTTTGCAATCATGTTTGAAAAATCCTTAAAAAAAAAAAGAACCTTTTGAAATGCATATCTTTTTAAAAAATTAATATATGTATTTTCATGCGTTAATCAATGGAGACAAAATGCATACTTTTGAAAAATGCTCACAAAAATGCACACTCTTCCCATTCAAGCTGCACACTTTCCCCATTCAAACAAACTGAAAATGGGAATGAGCCAAACCAAGCTTTGAAGTGAAATCTGGAAAAAATTCAGCCAGTTCAAATGTCCCTGGGTTTCCCATCCCTACTTGAGACCTTGGTGCAGAGCTGACGTGTCCATGAAGAACAGTGAAACCTCTGGTCAGTTGGCAGACTGGGACGAGTGATGGATTGAGCCAAGACCTCCACCTGCCACTGCAACCCTCCTGTTGGGCTGCTGTCACCTTCCCTTCTGACCACAGCAGCAGTGTTGATTTTTCAGGCTTGCATTGAAGCCTGGCCTGGCTGCTGCTGCAGCTCCTCTTTGCAGTTGAGTTGCTCTGTGTGTGTACACTGCCTGGCCTGCTTCTCTGTCCTTTGTCCCCTGCCACCCTCAGTGCACACCACCCCCACCCGACTTCAGAACTCACTGAGTCACTGCCCGAAAAAGATGCTGCAAAAACCCACTCAGGTTGCCTTAGTTTTCAGTCTATCTACATTGCCCTTAAAACGACTTATATTCTGTTTAAAAATGTGATGTTTTAAGTCGTTTCATTACGTGGTAGGACACACTGAGCAGTACTTACGTTTCATAGTGTGCTTCCTCCATCCTCAAAGTGTTCAATGGTGTATTACAGGGTTAATTCCTTGAGTCTTCTTGTTTTGTTTTTGTTTTGCAGGCTGCTTAACCCACCCACTTCAGTCTCCCTAACTCAAGCAGCCTGCAAAACAGAAACTAAAGAAGAATCAAGGAATTAACCCTGTAATACACCAGTGAACACTTTAAGGATGGAGGAAGCAGTCACTATGAAACATACGTACTACTCAGTGTGTCCTACCACATAATGAAACGACTTAAAAAACATGTTTTTAAACAGAATATAAGTCGTTTTAAAGGCAATGTGGATAGGTACTTTGTTTTTATGAACAAACTCTGACATACTGCCAGAGAGGAGAGAGAGGCTGAAGTAAATTTCTGACTCCCCTCCCACTTGCAGAGCACCAGAGTCAATAAGAGAAAGAAGGGAAAGAAAAAAAGACAAAAAAACAGCACCTCAATATGGGGGCACAGTTGCTCCCAGTGACAATGACAGGAGAGAGGAGAGAGCCACCCCTTCTTCATCACCAGGCACAGCAGGTTTCCTGGCAAGCCAAGGTGCAGCCTACACATGCGTAGAGGCGTGGCTAACAGTACCATGAGGACTAGTTTGCCTTGGGTTGAGTACAGACTAGCAGCATCATGAGGACAGAAACAAAAGAATAACTGCACTGCACATGCCACTGTGGTATTTTAAATACATATTTATAAAAAGCATCCTTATCAAATGAATGCCAAAATTACATAGGGGTTTAAAATTTAATATTAAAAGGGATATATAAACTCTAGCAGCTCTCCTTTGACCATGTTTTTAAAGAAAAGTGTTAAAGGATGCATACACATTTGAAAAATATTAGCCATATCAAATCAATGGTGTGCATGTCTGAAAAATTACCTAGCTGTTTGGATGTAGCAGTTCATATTCTGTGCAGTCTGTCTACATTCCTGCTGGGTTTTTCTCTTGATTAACTTTTCCCCTCCCCCTTTTAATGTATTGTGCTTGATCCACAAAGTGTGACTGTCAACAGGATGCATAAATATCACCAGTGCAATCCTATGCATGTCTACTCAGAAGTACGCCCCACTGAGTTCAACAGATCTTACTCCCAGGTAAATGGGTATAGGATTGCAGCCTAAAAGAAATAAAATATTATCTCATCAAATAAATGGCTTGCATGTTTAAAAGTTACATAGCTGCTTGAAATGTAACTTTTGAATATATAAATTTCTACTGCACTTCATAATCTGCATTGTCTGTCTTTCCCCATTGCTGCTGGCATTTATTCCCACCAATCCCCCTTTCCAAAGTGTGCTCAATCCAAGGAATGTTAGTTTGAAAAGGAATAAATATAAGCCTAGTAGTGGTGCGGAACTAAAATCTGTATGGAGGAAGGATAGAATGAGAACTGCAAAAGATAATTCCAATGAAGGTAGTGAAAAAGCTGCAGCTTTTAGGGTCTCTGATATGTTCCAAAACATCTTAGTTGTTGATTTTGGAACAGTATGCAATACCCAACTCACAACTCCTAGATCGCTGTCTAAATATGTTGATAATGTGTGTTTTTATGCACTCCTTTTTCTTCACCCCTTTACATGTAGGAAGTGAGCTGTGGAGATGTGAATGGTCAGGCCCTCGTCCTCCTGAAAATATGGTCTCTGTTACTTTGAACTTCCTAAAACCATATAAAAACTGGTTTACAAGCTCTTAGCTGAGGTTTGTGGATCTCCCTCTCATTACTGAATCGCCCTGTTTAAACTTGTTATTGGCAGTTCTCCAGATTATACTCGAGTATCCAGAGCCAGCTAGGAGACCATCCCACCATTCCAGGACAGGACAGGAGACACCTCGATACAGCAGCTCCAGAAACATGTTTAGGGTTGTTACTTTTTTGTACCTTACAGCACCCTGAATGAAGAGGGGGATTTAATAGTGATGTTTCTTTCACATCTTGATCGTCATGCAAAACATGGAGGCATATTGATGGCCAAATGAGGAGCAAAATGATGTCTTGCCCAAATACTGACTTATTCACTTATTCACTCACTTATTCAACTCCATGTTAAGAGTTGGTTTGTGCCTGCTTTTAGGATTCGCTGTCAAGTTTACTAAGAAGTCAGTCCCACTGTGTTCAATTGGACTTACTTCCATGTAAGTGTGCATAGGATTGTTATCTTGGCTGCTTTCCCACAGTCAGGTTACATAGGGTGAGGCTGGGGTGGGCACCATTTTCTGGTTTGCCTCAGGTAGCAAAATGTCTTTGGCCAGTACTTGTGAGCAACTATTAGCCAGAGTAGACAGTACTGGGTTAGATGGACAAATCATCTGGCCAGGGACCATATATAAGGCAGTGAGACATCCAGATTTCTCACAGGCCAGCATAAAATTGGGAACTGGAATATCCAATTCATACAAGAGAAATATGCAGTGGAAAGCAAAAGCAGTCAAGTCAAGTAGAACTAGATGTATGGACTGATTTATGAAAACATGTCTATGGGTAGAACGAGATGGCTGCTGCTCACCATAGTGCTGCCAGAACAATTTAAGAGTACTGCCTTGATACAAAAGTAGAAAATCTAATCAAAATAAGCAGACTTTACAGTTAGTATTTTCAGAGAACAGATGAATGCTAGACTCAAGCATATATCAACCATAAGTGGCACATCATGAAAAATGCAGTATCAAGATCTTAAAATATATTTCTCTCCTGGCAACTTTCTTCTGGCAAGTGAGGCAGCTTAAAACTGCCTTCCGAGTTAATACTAAATGCCTCTCCATGGGTTGCAGCTCTGGTGTGCTGTCTCAGCAATTGGCTCATTTCCCATCTTCTAAGATACGTCAAGCATTCTCAAGTCTGCTATAGAAAATCACATAACTGTCTCCAAATTCAATTCTCACTGTTCACAGCTCCAAACCTCTGAGACACATCCACTACTAATGAACGTTAGCAGCATCTGTTTGAAGTATGAGATTTTTGTATTCTTTGAAAATACTTTTAAAAAGAAGATAAAGCAATATTTGAAGAGGAAGGAGCTTTTATTTGGTATTTTAGCATAGTAGCATATGATGCAAATTTTCCTATCTAATAATTATTTGTCTCACAATGAGGGGCTACTAACATGTTACATAAATATATGCAGTGGAGCCTTAATACTGTTGTTGTGTTTGTTTTGTACAGAATCATGAGTTTGGAAATGGTGAACTCACTTTTCCCCATGCAGCATGTCTTCACTTAGAATAACCATCCACACATGACTCCCTCCACAAAGGTTCATAATGTACATTTACCCACATTTGCAACCCAAGTGGTGGAAATTTCAGGGGTGGGGCAGTTTGGACCAGAGAAACAAGAAGGGGGGAAGGTCTTAGTGCTCCTCTCCCCTGAACCTGCTAAACTTGAGCTTGCTGAATTTCTCTAAATTCTATTTCGGAGCCTGTTCCAACTCAAGCCAGTATCAGCATTTGGTTTTTGGTTTTTACATGAAAATCTGTGCTTATTTTTGTACGTTCTTTTTCCAAAAGTAGGCATGAATTGTGTGCATCTTTGAAATGTATGCATTCTCCTTTCATTGAGGGAAGCGTATTTTTGTGCATTGCTCAAACGTACATATTGTTTTCATGCACATTTTTACAATGTATGCATGCTGCTGAACACATTGTTTTTGGTTCATGAATCACATTGCAAGCTTGGAAATGCATGGGCTTGACCACATATTGCACCTGAGTCCATGTTTAGTCTGGAAATCCTAATTAGTAAATCCTAATTAAAAACAAAACTGAAATTAATTTCTCATATATCCCTACCCCCATCACATTTCTGATCAAAATTCCCCCCTTCCCCCACAGGCTGCTTTTCTTCTTTTAAAAGCCAGTGTTGGGGCTCTCTTACATGCAAGAGAGGTTTAAAACTCTTTCAAGGCGCTTTAAAAAATTTACCTCTACAAGAACGGAGCGCAAATCGGGCGTAGAGGCGCGTTATCTCTCCAATTATGCGCATTATCAAATGCGCGTTAAAGCGTGAGTTTTATTTTGCTCCGGCCGTTAAAGTGCATTTTGACTATGTGAACAAGCGCTTATGCGCATTAACTACTTGTAAAGCGCATTTTGGTCATCCATTAATGCGCTTCGCCGCCTCTCGCCGCCTCTCGTGCAGAGGTATTAGGTGTAAATGCGCTTCAGCGATTATGCGCATAATCGCCTAACCGGGCACAAAAGCGAATCCTTGTAAAGGGGACCTAAGTACCAGTTGTTTGAGTGCACCATATAAGGACCTAATGTATACCTAATAATGCAGCATATCTTCCAGTGCACCTTTTCTATTTACTAAAATATCATGTTTCTTTTGAACTAAGTTGCTAACGTGTATCACTCTTTCCCCACCACCATTACCAGTAGGAAAGCAGCAATCCCAGCTGCTTCAGTATCCCTAGGGGAGTGGACAGCTTTGAGGATGCTTAGGGAGTGGCAGGCTAAAGCCACCACTTCCTCCAGTGACCCCAATCAAGATCACTGCCCCAGTGCTGCTAACAGCAATGCTGGAATAGTACCCTTTCCTCCAGTCAACTGAGCTATGGGGAAAGTAGGTGGAATTTTCCCACCACCATCGTCCATGAAATGCTTTCCAAAACATGAAATACAGGAAATACAAAAACTAAATCATGTGTGAAAACAACTTCAGAGTTTCTTCATTCTTTACCATTAGTACATACATTGTTTTCTGCGCTCAACAGGTGGGTGACAGCAATGAGCTCAGTTTTTTAAAGAATTACCATCAAGCTAGTCAAATAAGTAACCTGCTCATTTAAAAAGTGTAAATATTCCGAACTGAAAAGGAAGAGTTTCTTAAAATGCCAGGAAAACAAATTGTACCTGGAAATTTTAAGGGATTGCCTTGTTAGAATGAAAAACACAACTCAGAATGTAGGGCACAAAATGTCAGTGAGGTAAGATGGATCTTGCTAATGGGCTGCTTTGCATTTTTAAAGAGTAATTTCATACACTACAGGCGATTTAATCAGGAAACACGGCAAGAACTGTACAAATGGGGATTTATTATGAAATGACCTGCTAGGTTACTGGTTTTTTGTGTGTGTGTTTTTAAAAAAATCTTACTGCACAGTATTGGAACTGTTACAACCTTTGTATAGCGTAATAAACAAGAGTGTCAAATCAAAATGTTGTTCAGTCTCTAAATTCAAAACCAGAACAGTAGTGCATGCTGAAATGTCACCTGTACTCATTTGAGGAATAAAAACATGATATTGGTACTAAAGATTTTTTATATTTTTCAGTTCTTACTGTTGTATTTGACTTCAGCAGAACAATTATAGTGTATATGATACAGGGAACTATGAATGAGTGCCTCTCGCTGGCCAAGCCCCACTGAAACAAACTGGAGTTTGTAAGGACATGGTGTTCTTCCCATTCATTGGACAGATGTTCCTTGTGGAAACTATTTTAGATCCAGAGGTATGCTAATGGGAAGAAAATATGACTTTAGTGCTATTCCATGAGCTGTTGCGGAAGAACTAGCAGAAGACATTGTGTGATGTTACGCAAGATCTTGTGCAAGAGATTGTGCGACACCTTGTGTAATGACTAGTGCTGGCACTCACCTTGAGTTGTTGAGCACCATCAGACAAGCGTTTTATAGCATGCTCGTTACTGGCCACTCACAGATGTTTGTGGGTCCTTTTGACGACGATGTCCACCTCCCTCATGTCTCCCACTCCTTCTGCTCATTTTTCTGTCACAAAAAAAGACCCGGAAAATCAGTGGTTTTCGGCTGTAACGAAACTTGCCGACATTTCCTGCTGTGTGCAGGAGAAGCAGCACAATAAAAACACCCATGAAATGGGCCACATAGTCATTGCTTACTTCATCTTTTTTCCCTGTGTGAAGAAAGAGGAAGCTGCTCATCCCTACTGTGGGCAAAAAAAGGAGAGTGTAATTATCGTAGGAGAGTATCATCCTGTTAAGAGTATTCCTGCAGACATCTCTTATCAACCCCCTGAAGAAAGCCTTAAAAAACAACATAGGCCGAAATGCATTGGGCTTGGAAATAAAGTATCTTAGCATTCTGAGAACCTGCTTCTCTCCTTTTTTTTTGGCCGTCCTTATTGTAGGACAGAATCAGGAGGCATCTGATGATCCTCATTGTGCAAGAGATTATGCAAATTGAAGTGCAAAGAGAAGCACATCATTGGATTTCAGCTCTCTTTTTCACACAAGGATCTTTCACTAAGTCAGGAAAAAAAACCCTTCTGCACGTGGAAGGGGACCTCTGGATCCAACCCAATGTAATTCAAAGAGAGGGGGGAAATCCTTAATGGGCTCTACATAATCAACACCAACACAATCCAGAACAGAAAAGTAATAACTCCCATGCATGCAAGTAAGTCAGCCAATCAACATTCTACCACGGACAGCCAGAACACTGTAGTGATTAGAATGTTGGACTGGGGAAATCAAGATTCCAGTCCCCACTCAGCCATAAAGTTCACTGGATGATCCTAAGCCAGCTACCTTCTCCTAGGCTGACCAGATAAAATCCAGGTCAGGGCTCATGTAACTTTAACAGTTGTAGAGAAAAGGGAATTTTAGCCAGTATCATTTGTATGCAATTAGTTCTTGGTGAAATTCCCTCGTCATCACAACAGTTAAAGTTGCAGGGGCCCTGCCTTCTTTTGTATCTGGTAACTCTAGTATAGTGCATGCACCTTTAACTGTTGTGATGAAGAGGGAATTTCACCAGGAACTAATTGCATACAAATGACACTGGCTGAAATTCCCTTTTCTCTACAACTGTTAAAGTCACATGAGCCGTGACCTGATTTTTATCTGGTCACCCTACCTTCTCCTAGCATTGTTATGTAAATAAAAAGCAAGAGGAACCAGATCTGCTGCTTTGAGCTGCTTGACCACCATATAACTGACCACCATATTTGGGAAAAATATTGATTTGATTGAGGCTCCTTCCCCTAAAACAGGGAGAGGCAACCTCCCATCAGCTGTCATAATCTGGCCCACAGAAGTGTCCAATCCAGCCCATGGCGGGCTGGGCAAACTGCAGGCCCTGCTCACCCCCCAAGCCTCACCCTTGACTTTGTGGAGGAAGTGGGGGAGACAAATCACCTTGCACCCCCTGAAAATCTGCTCAATGGGATGGGGCAAGGGCTACAAAACAGTGAAAGAGCCTCAGGGGAATGTAGGAATGTAGGAAGCTGCCTTATAATGAGTCAGGCCATGGGTCCATCTAGCCCACTACTGTCAACTGAATGGCAGCAGTTCTCCAGGATTTCAGGTAAGAATTTTTCCTGCCCTGCCTTGAGATGCCAGGGATCAAATCTGGGACTTTCTGCATGCAAAGCATATGCTCCTCCAATTAAGATGTAATCCTAAGCATCCTTGCTTAGACATGAAGCGCACTGACATTATGTTACTATTTGCCTTCACAGCTGGCTACTAGATAAGGATGAGCAACTTTTGCCTCTCCAGTTATTATTGCACTCCAACTCCCATCAGCCAATAGTCAGAGATGATGGGAGTCGTTGGACTCCTCAGCAACATCCTGAGGGTCACATGCTCCCCACCCCTACAACTAGACAGTAAAGCTTGACAAGTAAGTCCATCCATAATTTGTAGAGCTCCGATCATTCAGCGGGAGACGTTACTACACAGCCACACAGAGCTGGCCCAAGACATTTTTCTGCCTGAGGCAGAGCAGCAAATGGTTCCCCTCATAAACCCAAGTCAAGGTGCATAGCATGAAAGTCAGGTATATTATTTAGGCACATGAGGCAGAAAATCCCACAAGCAAATTTCCCCCGTTTAAAAAAAAACAACTGCTGGGTGCAGCTTTACAGTATCACTGTGGAGTGAATTTGGGTTACCCATTGAGGTTGGTCACTGTGGGAAACAGGACGCTGGCATAGATGTGCCTTTGGTCTGATGCAGCAGGACTCTTCTTCTGTTTTCATAACTGAACTGAATGCATTATGCTTCCCCTGTTCACCCTCGGCTCTTCCCACCCACTTTTCCATTGTTACCTCCCCTGTGTTGAATTTTAGATTGCAATTTCTGTCGGCAGGGATCTTCTTCTTCTTCTTCTTCTTCTTCTTCTTCTTCTTCTTCTTCTTCTTCTTCTTCCTCTCCTCCTCCTCCTCCTCCTCCTCCTCCTCTTCTTCTTCTTTCATGCTACAGAGCACTATGCACATTGATGGCCTTATAAAGACAACAGCAATATTCAAAATACTGCAAGAATGGAAATGCTATCCTGTCAGGTCTCATTGTAAGATACAGCTGAGGAATTTCTTTATTTCAAAAGGCTAGAAGTACATTGCCTTGCAAAGTCAATTGCTTTGGAATCAGATGTACAATCCCACCACAAATGGTGACTAGATACATGAACAGTGTATTACTCCTTTTTTAAACCTTTGTTGACAGTTTGTATTATGAGACAGATTGTAGGCCTAAAGAGTTCTGGAATGGAGAGTGTTTGATAACACTTTCCTGTGTCCAGATAATACTGAACATCTTCAAAACTGACTGAACAGATCAGCCAGTAAGTCTTCAGAATATAGAGACAAGTGGAAGCCTAATTGCAGATAAAATGGGATTTAAATCCAGTAACAGGTCTTCTCACTAGATATCAAATCTTCAGAGATCTCATTAAAACTTGCTTTGTGCAGTTAGCTCAGCTAATAAAAGAACCTCTTTGACCATTTAAGCTGTTCTATCTATCAGAATATTTTTATAACCCTGTGAGTTGTCAGCTGTGATTATTTATGGGACTGTAGTAGTTCATGTGCACACTCTGGTGTTTTTTCTTATTTATAAGTGGGGAGAAATTACCAAAATGAATATACTGTTAATGTGTATATTCTTATGTGTTCCAAATGCACTAGAAAGAAAAGTAAAATAAAATAATGCCTTGCTGGAATTCCGTAGCTTTCTTTTATTGGGGAAAAACTAGAAATTACACTTTACAGTTGAGCCTTCCTGGTTAGTTGGTCTTTGAAATGGCAATGATAGAACAAGCAAACAGCCCTATCCAAGCACTCCCCTTCAGGGCCATGCAGAGGGGGGGGCAGCTGACCTGGGGCCCACGATTTTGAGGGGGCACTCTGACGAGGAGGTCCCCCCCCAGCTTACGCTATTGCTTCCATAGCGTAAGCGGCCCATCGAAAAGTGAGGAGCCCGCCTTGTGGAAACAGTGCAGAAGCCATCCATCATGAATACCATGGTCAGACTACAAGCTCCAGAGGGCCATGCCGCATGCAGGGCGGGGATATATGTGCCTTGAGATGTTGTAGAACAGGTTTAATATGAAGGTGTTATGTAGAACGGACATGTTGGTGGGCACACCCCCTTGGGTCGGCCATGTTGTCCTCCTTTTTTGAAATGGGGAGGCACACACTTCCCATCTGGCCTGGGCATATTACCAGCTCTGCACAGCCCTGCTCCTCTTTACACAATTAACAATCACATCACAGGAAGAGAAGGGCCATACTTGCTAGCCCTGCTTCCACCATCATGGCCCTGACAGCCTGACACCCCTACTGCCCACACATTGGGAAGGTCACATCTGTAGAGAAGAGTCTGCGGTATGGACGTAGCCCTCTTCCACCATGATGTGGAAACCTGCACAATCAGGATTCTTTGTTGTGGCGGGGGGAATCCTACACCCATACAGCAAGCTTCCCTCTACAGACATGCCCCCCATAGGGTGACCATGTGTCCTACATTACAGAGCACCTTCTATTTGAAGGCATCCTCTATTTGATGGGCTCTCTAGTCCATCTTTGGGTGGCAGCTGCCCATCTGGAGAACAGATGGAGGAAGGACATCAGGTTATCGTCTTCACCACTATGATGAGATTATTGCATTTCTACTTGCTTCCAAATTTGATTATATATGTTAATGTATACAAATGTTCTACAGAAATATGTCCTTTTGGGTGATACATTTCTTCTTTTCTGATTATGTGTAAGTGGTCACCCTACTCCGCAATGTGTGGACAGTAGAGGAGGGCAGGGCCAGTGGGGACGCAATAGCGTGGTGAGGTGTTCTCCCCGTCATACATTGTTGATCATATGAAAGAGAATGCCGAATAAGGCTACAGTTACAATGCGATAGCTTATATTATTATTCTTTTTCCAGGAAGTGTGACAAAAAATATCTGTTATAAGAACATCTCCCTATGATGAAGCAGTAACACCTGGCATCTTCTAACAACTTACCAAGGGATTGCCAAGCCTTGGTAAATTGAAAGGTGGGAATGGGTTAAGTTTTGATAGGCAGAACAGCCTTTATAATTGAAGCAGAGATGTGATATTCCTTTCAATGGGGATAGTTCAGGAAGAGATGGATGAGTCTCTGCTTTCCCATGTGTCGTGTGAAGAGTAGAAAAGGAAGATTTTCAGTGCCATCAGGTTATTCTTCCCATTGTGTTTAATCTGGCCAAAGCCATACACCATAGCATACTTAGTGTAAATGTAGATCTAGGGGGAGTCTACACAGTCCCTTGGAAAGTTTTAAATAGTATTTTAAAACGTTCCAAATAGGTGCGTTCTAAAACGTCTTAGGCCACATTACTGAGTACTCACGTTACAGGAGAAACAGTCTTCAGTCTTTAAAGTGGTGTGTGCGGTCACACACGCTTCTGCCCTGTATCTTTCTCTTTCATTTTTACAATGAGTTTAGGGCAAGGCATTGTGGGCGTTGCAGTTCAGTCACCCACTTCCTCCTTAGTTCCCCTAGCTTTCAATGAGTATAGGGCTAGGCATTGTGGGTGTTGTAGTTCATTCACCCACTTCCTCTTTCTTCCCCCACCAATCAACTGCTAAGCATTTGGGCACCAGTAAACGAAGCACTGCCCCCATGAATCACAAACAGTAAGGAAGGACACATTATTTTACTTAAAACGATTTATTAAAAGTGAAACCGTTGTATATAACTGAAGTGAGTTTTTAAAAACCTCAGATATACAATGTTATAGGGAGTGTGTCATGTGGCCCAAAGAGTTTTCATAACCCTTATAAAACATTAAAAACCTAGCGTGTAGATCGGCCCCTAGTCCGAAATAAATTTTGACCCCATATTACTCATAGAGTTGTAGCTACTCCTAATATGCATCTTTCACATGTCCTCTTCTTGAAAAAAAAATCCAACACAGGATTCCTTTACCCTAACATTTTGCATTGTCTCTGTGCTTTGAAATATTAAAGAAATGACATTACCATTTGCGCTAGATCTTTGTCTATCCTATTCTGGAAAACCTGCATAATCCAGATATGCACACACTCTAATGTAACGTCTTCTCTGACAGAATCACATCTCTGCTCCCATGATTCACTCTGTGCTTTATTTATCATTTTATTCTTCTGCTTTAAGCATGAGAATACTGCACACAAACACCTATTAAGCTTCAGCTTTGCTTTAACTTTAATCAAAGTTTCATTTTCCTGGGTGCTGACTGGGTCTGTCTTACTGGTATATGGTTACAATTCTGATATATAGGGCCAAATGGATTTAGCTGAGACAAGAATTTTACGAACGTTTGGCAACATAGGATTTCTAAAGAAAATGCCAGCAGCTGCAGAAAACCAAGTACTTCTAGATCTAAGAGTCTCAGATAGCTAGGAGAATTGTGTAGGCAAAATGACTAAGTACCATTAAGGTGACAGATCCAAAGTGGGTCACAGCTCCTAAATCTTCAGTAGTCTATGCAACCATTAAAGGTTCGGAAGCCCTTTCATTCTTTCTGTCTGGTTCCCCTGAGTGGTAAGCTTCAACCCATACTTTTGCAGCATAATCCTACACATGTCTACTTAGCAATAGGTCCCATTGAGTTCAATAGGGCTTACTTCCAGATATGTGAGCATAAGATTGCAGCCTTCTAGGAACAAGCTAGGGAACAGCAATTTACAAATAATATTCTTCTCTATATCTCTCTCAATGTCTATTCCATCCCACAAATCAGAGTAGCAGCAAAGTGTCTTAAATCCCCCACACACTCACTTCAGAATGTAAGAAAGATGTGTGCAGGCTGGTATAAGGGCAGGTGTTCTTCCACCCCCCTCAGAATAAAGTCCCATTCTATTGTCAAGCACTTACACCTTTCTACAAATTGTAAACCCCCTCAGAATAAAGTCCCATTATGTTTTCAGGAACTTATACCTTTCTACATGTGCATAAGATGGTTGCCAAGGGCTGAAATCCTGTTCAATCATACCTGGATGTAACTCTCATTGGACGCAATGGGGCTTATTTCTGAGTAGACATGTATAGGGTTACACTGTGAGGCACATATTCTCAGGATTCTAAAATATTCTCAAACACATGATTATGTACTTACAATAGGTCCTGTTAATTTCAATGTGATTTATGCCTACTTAACTTTCTCTAGTTTGCAGCCTTTATGCTGAGGCCATTTCCCACGTTTTGCAAATTCCTAGACCCTCTGATTATAATTATAGGAGATTGATCGGTTAACATCAGGAAACAAAAATGAAACCAAGGTTTTAGATTTCATACCAACTCCCATTATTTCATGAGGAACAGCGATTCAAAAATAGTTCCAATTATGGTTAAGCTGTAGAGAGCTGAGCATCATGCGATAAACATTATCCAGCCTTTGGGGCCCAGTTTTAAAGAGGCAATACCAACATGCTAGAGTAATCTGGGAAGGTCATAGGGCTATAAATTCTTGCTTTAATACCACAGATGGGATAGGTGACTTTCAGGTCCCATCCAATCACAGTTTCCTAATTTAGTATGGGACAGCACTATTACTGCATGAATAAAGGAATTCTAGCACATTAACTTTTCCCATGCATTGTAGCAAAAAAAAGGACCAGAAAAAACTTACTAGCTAAAATCCTCCTATCTACACGTAATAACATTCTTTTTAATTTTCAAAGTACTTCACAATATAATAACTCAATAACCTGTACAACAGCCTTGTAAAGAAGGTCAGAATAATTATCTCCATGTTGCAGATGAGGGCTGAAGCCGGAGAATGGTGCTTCCCTAGGCTAATATAATGAATTCATGCCTGAGGTGAGATTTGAACCAGGGGCTTCCTGGCTCACAGTTCATGCTCATGCCCATTAAACTACAGTAATTCAATTTAAAACACATGCTTTGCCACTGAGCTATGATCCCTCTCTTACATTATAGCTGTCACAGCACTGACAGCTATGTTAGGGCTCATCAGTAAGTCACACATTTTACCATGTTGTTAAATGATGATCAGGGATTATTATTCTAACCTTTAGAAAATCATAACGGTTTGACCAACCTTTCTGAAATTTCCAGGAGCCAGAAAGAAGTGAAAATTTTACAGGCTCAGAAAGCAAAACAAAAAACAAAAAACACTCCAAAACCCTCCCTCTGGCAAAAGTGAATTTGGAAAAAACAACAACACTGGTGACCATTTTTTGTCCAAAACTTTTGAAAATCAGAGGTTTCTCATCTAAACATTAATTTCCTATTCTTCTTGTACTGGAGTCAATGGAATGCTATTTTTCTTTTCAAAGTTTAATTTCATTTCGTCTTTATAATAACCACTTTTTCAGGGCATGCCCAGTAGCTCTCTCTTTCTGATTTAAAATGTTGAGTGGGAGAAAAACAACAACCTGGCATTTGCCACCTATTATTAGTAGCTGAGAAAAAGAAAAACAAGATGATGCTCTTTGGTCGGTAAGTGAGGGGGCTAAATCTGCTGGGAAAGGTGAAGTGGTGGAGAGGGAGGACTGATTCTGCAGGAAAACCAGTGCACAAAGAGGGCTCTACTCACATTCCCATTTCCAAGCAGATTCAATCCACAAATACCAGGCCGCCAAACAGTCCACCAGGCAGAACTTGATAGGAGCCTGGAGGACTCTGCATTTACTGAAGGGATTAAGCTACAATAGTTAGAACTGTCATCATTGCTAGCTGAAAATCATGGGAGCTGCTAGGGGTGTGCAGAGCAGGTCCTCTCCACCCTGAATGTTGGGGCAGAGCTCTGTTGAGGCATTTCTCTACTGCGATTTCTGGAGCAGGTCCCTCTTTTTTCTGTGCTGGGTAGTTTGGTGAAAAATCGCCCCGTTTTTGGGTAACCGGGAATTAACAGAAATGCTCACAGCTCCCTCAGTTTTAAAGATAAACATATGGAAATTAGCACTGTGACTGATTTTAAAGAGGGCTTTAGTAGGGATGTGCATGGCCAAAATTATCATATCATTATCGGAAATTCCGATATAATTTTTTAAAGAATCTGATCATATCGGGGGGTACCCGGATTTGATTGGATCCAATATCCGATAAATATCGGAAGTTCTGATTCGATTACAGTGTTTTCCCCATAGGTTTGCATTGGGAGAAAGAAAGCTTTCCCCCAATGCAAGTCTATGGAGAAAGACACTGGGCCGGCACTCCCTTCCTCCCCCCATTCATGCTCCTTACCCCCTGCTGCCACTGCCGCCGTCACCACCACCACCGCCACCACCATCCAGCGCTGCCGCACACTTGGTACTGCAAAACAGGTTTTTCAGCCTGTTCCTCAGTACAGCTACGCGCTGAATGATGATGTCATTGTGATGTTCAGCTGCTGGGAGAACTGTTTATATCAACAATTGTAAGTAGTGGTATATAAAAGGCCATAAAAGAAGGTAAATATGAGAACAGTTATGTTGTAAATAGGTAAGAATAAGGAGGGGAGTTTATGTGTGAGTGCTGATTGGATGGTGGCGGGGGAGTGCCTGGATTGGCTGGCTGTGTGAGAGTGTCTGTGTATATATTGAGTGAGCTGACAAGAGCTGACAGTGAGTTCGTGAAGGAGAGTGTGGGACAAGAGGAGAGTGAGTAGAGGAGAGTGATTAGCAGATAAGAAGGACAAATGTGTTTTGTTATTTTGGGGGAATTGTTTTGTGGGAGAGAGTGGAGGATAGTGTAGAGTGGGTAGAGTAGGCAGGACAATTAGAACGTTAGAGTTTCTATTGTCAATGTTATAAGAAGAAAGTACTGAAACCATAAAGCATTGTGCCTGTAACCAATACAAGTCTTTACCTGACTTGCATATACTTCTGTTAATAAATCTTGTTTATTTACAACTGGTGTGATCATTGGAATTGTACCTGAGTAAGGTACTGGTGGCAGCGGACATAAGAAGGGGGATTTGAGGGCTAGGGTGCTGGGCTGTGGAGCCGTGGGGCCTAGAAGAATAAAGGCGGGACGGGAGCAGCGGCAGTAGCCCTAAATTCTCAAACACGTCATAAGCACGGGGGGGGGGGGGGTTGAAGTAAGCCCTGAGTGTGAGTGGCTGGACAGCCCTGTTGTGTAGCCTGGTGAGTGGCACAGGTACAGGCAGGGCGTCACAGTCATCACTCGGCATGTAGTTGTACTGAGGAACAGGCCGGAAAGCCTGTTAAGCAGTAGTACGGGGCGGCGGCAAGGAAAGCCACAGGTAATGGTGGACCTCTGGGGATTCTTCCCTCCCCTACCCCACTCAGGCTCCTTACCTGCGGCCTTCCCCACTGCCACCACTGCTGCCTCATTCTACTGCTAAACAGGCTTTTTGGCCTGTTCCGCTGTTTAGCAGTAGCACAGGGCGGAGTCAGCGGCAGAGTCATCAGCGGCGGCAGGTAAGGAGCACGAGGGGAGGGAGGGAGTGCCAGCCCAGTGTTTTTCCCCACAGGCTTGCATTGGGGGAAAGTTTTCTTTCCCCCAATGCAAACCTATGGGGAAATCGGATCTGATCAGATAGGGCCACCTGAGGAAATTATCGTTATCAGTAATCGGATGTCTGATAACAACCATATCGGTTTGTTATCGGACATTGGACTGATACGATACATATCCCTAGGCTTTAGGCATGCCAAGTTTTGTCCTCTCAGGCACCTCTCATGCCTTGATCTGTATGGCAAGGGAGAGTGAAACAAAGCAGCGGGATAAAAGCTAGGGTGACCAGATTTTGGAAACCAAAATCCCGGTCCACCCCCGCCACACCCCCACCCAAAACAACCCACCCACACCAACCCACCCCCCAAAAAAACACCAGCCTGGACCTACCGGGTTCTCTACCTCCGCCACCTGCGCCGGGTCCTCCGCTGCCACCCCGCCGGGTCAGCCACCGCCCCCAGGTCCCCCGCCACCGCCGGGTCTTCCTCCGCCGCCGCCGGGTCCCCCACTGCCGGGTCCCCCGCCACCGGGTCAGCCTCCAGGGCCTCCGCTGCCACAAGGTCCTCTGCCGCCGGGCTCGTAAGGCCAGAGGCCGCGCAGAAGAGATGGGAGAGGGCTGGATCCGGAAGTGATGTAATCGGCCCTCTCCTGCCTGTTCCGCGCGGCCTCTGGCCTCACGAGCCCGGCAGCGGCGGCGAAGGACCTGGCGGTGGTGGAGAACCCAGCGGCGGTGGTGGCAGAGGAGCCCGGGAAGCGGCCACCCCAGCAGGTAAGTGCCCCCCCTCGTGCCTCGCGCTCCTTACCTGCAGGGGCGTCCGCTTCCCTCCGGTGCTCGAATCTACTGAGAAACAGGCTTCGCGCTACTGAGGGACAGGCCGCGAAGCCTGTTTCTCAGTAGATTTGAGCACCGGAGGTAAGCGGACGCCCCTGCAGGTAAGGAGCGTGAGGCACGAGGGGGGGCACTTACCTGCTGGGGCGGCCGCTTCCCGGGCTCCTCCACCGCCACTGCCGCCAGGTCTACCGCCGCTCGTCGCCGCTCGCTGCCACCGCCACGTGACCCCCCACCACCCCGGTTTCCCCCTGCAGCCCCCCGGTTGGCCCGGATCGCCCCTGGTTTCCCGGTTAGGACCGGGAAACCCCGGGCGATCTGGTCACCCTATAAAAGCACTTAGCAAAATAATAAATAAGTAAATATATATTAATAAACACCACAACAGCAGCACACAGCTTGCCCATCCTCAGAGAGGACAGGAAGCTTGCAGGATGAGGAGAAGGAGGAACCCTCTCCCACTGTTGGTTGTGCACATTTGAGCGAGTCAAGTTAAGGCAACAACAGCTTTCCCATAGGAGGGCTATGCAGCTTGGAGGAAGAAGATGACAATGATGAGGAGCCCCCCCCCACTGAAAATCCAGCCAGCCAATAGGAGTAATAGTTTAACAGAAATAAACAGCCTGCCTGACTCAGGTGTAGAAGCTCACTCACTCAAGCTGCCAGCCCAGCCCAGCAGCACATCCACACTGTGGCTGACTTCTATGAGTCCAAGCAGAAACGTGCAGCCATCAACCAGAGCTACACTTCCTCTTCCCCCATGGGCAGAACCACCAGCAGCAGTGTTTCCCACACCTCATGAAGGAATGTTATCAAATTGTGCTTGATTAATTGTGTACTGCTTGTGTGCACTGCACAACCCTAAAACACGCAAACATACAAGTACACTTGTAACTTTGAAGCCAAGCACTGTTGGGAAAGCACAACTTAGAGGAAGGAGAGCTACAGCACATCAACCCGTTAAGGGGAAAATAATAATAATAATAATAATAATAATAATAATAATAATAGTGCAACACAGCTCTGCAATGCGGGACAGCCAGGCACATTGGAGGAAAAAGCTTCAGGACCTTAATCCTTTCCTGGAAGAGGGTGTTTCCTATTCTGAAATGAGAACCTGAGGAAAACAGCAACACAAATCTCTGCAACGCAACAGAAGATCTCATAGATCTCTCTCTCTCTTCCCTAAATAAATTCAATAATATCTCACTTTACAACAAATGTTATGTCAGTTTGCACTCTGTCTGTCTCTCTCTCTGACTGAAATGAACGCCACAAGACCAAGAAACGCAATGAGCGCGCGGAATCAAGGGCCGTGAGAAAGATGATTGGCATTCCCTCCCCTGAACACTGCGATTGGAGAACAGAACACAGTCACAAACAGTGCTGTGGCAATTCCTAATTGGTTAGCCACAGATGTCAATATCAATTATCAAAACTACCCCACCCCATCACCCCATGTTCCTTATTCGGAGGTTTTCAATTAGACACACCACACACACAAAATGGTTGAAAAGTTTAGGAGATGTTAGAAGCTCCGATTGGGCGTATATCTGCTCTGAAATGATTCTATTGGTTTAGAAGTCGCCAATCTCCATTATGGAAGATTGAACGTGCCACAGATGTTCGCGGTTATCAGATAATTCCAGGCGGAGCACACACCCTTAGAAGCTGCAGTCTAAATGATGGGAGAACCCCAGATAGGGGAAGGCTGCTGTAAAAGACAGAGAGAGAGAGAGATTGAGAGAGAGAGAGAGAAATAGGTGGCCCTAAGTTGTTCATAATCAGTTTTTCACACGCACACACTTGACATGCCTTGGATACTCTTCTTTTTGACTCGCACTGCCTCAGGCAGCAAAATGTCTTGGCCCAGCCCTGCCTATTTTTCCGAAATTATCTTCTCATATCAAGTCAACAGTGGAACATTTGCTAGGTCATGTGCATTGCCATCTTGATGAAGAAAAATAGACTGAGGTTTGTTAAGCTGTAGCCTAGTTTAGATTTTTGTCAAACTACTTTTTGGCAGGTCTTTATCACTTGCTGTGTTCCACCAGAAACTACATGTAATGGAAATGTTGTAGGTTTCTGTCTTTGCAATATCAGTTCTTCACTTCAATAAAAATGTTTATGCTACATTTGCTGTTATGGCAACTGCAGTCACATCTTAAAAGTGACACTAGGAAATAATGGGCCTATGTGTCACAGTTGCTATGGTAACACTTTTTTTCTAAACATAACCTGTTCAGGACAACCACTCAATAGTGCCACACATCCTCAGAAGTATCCATCATATGGCCTAGTGCAGCTTTCCCCAACTGGGTGCCTCCAGATCTTAGACTGCAACTCCCATCATTCCTTGCTAGCATGGCCATGCTAGTTGGGAATGATGGAAGTTGTAGTCCAAGACATCTAGAGGCCACCAGATTGGGGAAAGAAGATCTAGTCTAGGGGTAGGCAGAAGGTAGATCTCCAGATTCCAGGACTTCAACTACCAGAATCACCTGCCAGCATGGCCAATGGTTAGGAATGCAGGGAGATAAAGTAGGCTGACCATATGAAAAGGAGGACAGGGCTCATGTAACTTTAACAGTTGTAGAGAAAAGGGAATTTCAGGTAGTGTCATTTGTATGCAATTAGTTCCTGGTGGAATTCCCTCTTCATCACAACTGTTAAAGTTGCAGGGGCCCTGCCTTCTTTTGTATATTGTCACTCTAGTATAGTGCCTGCAACTTTAACTGTTGTGATGAAGAGGGAATTTCACCAGGAACTAATTGCAAACAAATGACACTGGGTGAAATTCCCTTTTCTCTACAACTGTTAAAGTTACATGAGCCCTGTCCTCCTTTCCATATGGTCAGCCTAGCTAAAGTCCGTAAAACATCTGGAAATCTACTTTCTGCCCACCCCTAGCTTAATGAATAGCTACATGTTGGGCAGCAATGCCAAAGTAAAAACTCCACAGGCCCTTTCAGAGGCATAAATGATTACTGTGAGAACGGAGTTGCAGGAGGAACTTTCCAGTCAGTGGACAGGAAACTATTAGTCCAAGCAGCCTGTAGTAAGAAAAGGGGTCAGGAATTGTCATAAGGTCAATACAGCCAGCAGATGTGCCATTTTAGGGTCAAGTATGGGAGAATCTGGAGATGGCAGGCTAAATTTACAAGGTTAAAAGCTGCACTCTTTAATATATTCAGGATGAAGGGCACAACCGTATCTGGAGGCTGCAGACTATCCTATGCAGGGCTCTAGAGCATTGATGGAACAGTCTCCTCTGTGCTCTAGCCACCCTCCATTTTTGGCTAGATGGGCAATTTTGCCCATCTAGCCATGGCTTTGGGCAGGGGATTGAACCAGTTTTAAATTGTAACTTATAGTGTACTGTTTTATAAATACAATGAATTCTGTGCTTGCACACTCCCTTTCCCCCTACCCACAACTGCTCAGCTGAATGGACCACCTCTGCCTTTCATCAAACTATACTTTGCCATTAAAGCTGAACCAGCAAAATGTCCCCCAAATGGTTACAAAGCATTGATCAGAATTAATATTTTATCTTGTACTTTGTGATACCATGGATGCCCTTTAGTATCATCAGAAATAAGCATCAGAACATGGTTAACTCAGGAAGTCCACACAAAGCTCAATGAAAAAGACACAGGCAGTTGCCAATCTCTATAAGTGGAAAAAATAGTATATGTAAATGAATTGTACCTGATAATTAATTGACATCCAAATATTTTACATGACTCTGAAGTTCATCTTTAGGCCATTATAAAATGAGTAAAGTGATAAGTGTGGTGTCATGGTTCAAGTGCTGGATGGGGACTCTGGATGCTAATGGTGTGTCAGAGGAATTATGCAATTTCCGGAGGCCTCAGATGCACACAACACCAAGTGCTCGCCAGGCCGTCTCGGCTGAAAGAGGGCCAAGCAGGCAGCTTTCAGCGAGTGCAGGAGACGAACTCCTAGCTCCCAAGGTTGTTCTGGGGATAAAATGGAGGGGAAGAAGATCATGTAAGCCACTTTTGGTTCTTCAGAAGAAAAAAGATGGGATCTACGTTTATTTATTTATTTATTTCAAATTAAAAATTCTAGAATTGGTATGGAATTTCATAACATTATTTATTTGTTTTGGGAATGGGAATTGTAATCAGTGGATATATTGGTTGAATAAAGAGAGAGAAGCAGATTAAATTATAAAATGGATTTTATGGATCCACAATTAGATAGGGTGACCAGATAAAATCCAGGTCAGGGCTCATGTAACAGTTGTAGAGAAAAGGGAATTTCAGCCAGTGCCATTTGTATGCAATTAGTTCCTGGCGATATTCCCTCTTCATCACAACAGTTAAAGTTGCAGGGGCCCTGCCTTCTTTTGTATATGGTCACTCTAGTATAGTGCATGCACCTTTAATTGTTGTGATCAAGAGGGAATATCATCAGGAACTAATTGCATACAAATGACACTGGCTGAAATTCCCTTTTCTCTACAACTGTTAAAGTTACATGAGCCCTGACCTGGGTTTTATCTGGTCAGCCTACAATTAGAGCACCACACCTCATCTATCAATTGTAGATCAACAGACCTGATCAAGAATTAGAACATAATGCTTTGAATGGCAATAATTGCATTGTGTTTCTCCCTCAGGTTTTCTGTGATGATTAATGTGCCCTTTCAGTGCATCTGATCCTCACTAGCCACATATGTATTGGGCTGAATCCGTGTTGGGATTCAGTCCACCATCAGTCCACCTGACAGAATGGGCAATATAGTTAAACCAGCTCTGTCTGTCTATGTAACCCAAGCTGCCATACTGGCACAAGATTCTTCTCAAACTACTATGCACTTACTTTTTTCAGAGAACATCTACTGAGTTTTTGGCATGGTTCTAAAAGATCAAACCACCATCAGCAGAATTTCCCATTTACATCTACCATCACTATATGTAAACAATGTCATAATTAAAACCTAGTTGGATGAATTACTCTCTCTCTCATCCATTTTAAATGGGACTTTAACATAATTCTCAAACCCACTAAATACTGCCTGTAAAGTTGTCTTACAGGAAAACAATGGAAAAGATTCCATTATGACCATGTTTGTGTCTTTTGTATAATTTAAAGTGAATGGGTTCTACTTTCTTCTGTATGTACATCATTAAGTTTCTTCTTTCTTTTAAAATAAAGTTGTCTCAGCCTTTATTTATGTATTGCTTTTAATTGTGATTTTCCTGATTGGCAAGCAATTCAGAAGGTTGGAGCCTAAACCTCCTATTGAGGTTGCAATCCTACGTACACTTACAATAAATCTATTGAAGTCAGTCAGAGTTCTGTCCAAGTTAACTTGCATAGCATCAGATTTCAACAATTTCTTTTCTGACTTTGATTGTAAATCACATTGAGTTTTGTTTATTTTCACAGAAAATTGATAAAGTTATATTTAAAAAAAGAATCCCAGCTCTGATTCAGGATAGGAAAAAAGTATTAGCAGGCTACATGATCACTACAGGACAAATGTATTCTCTCCTCACAACCTTCAAATGGATCAGATCCAAAAAGGTGATCCAAGGAATCCTGTTTCAGCCCATGGATAATGCTTGCTAGACTGGGATTTAAAATGACCTTAGGCATACATTTTTGTACTTCTAGAGATTTGCAAATAACACATAAAAGATGTTAGCTTTATGACCAGTTTGAAGTTGTATGTTCAGTATATTTCATTTTGCCATACCTTCAAATAGTGAAATAACCTCCTTTCTATGGTCTAGTAGTTCCTGTGAACAGTACATGAGGTGGTAAGTCTAAATCTGGACTGTACTACTTCAGACAGTGAGCCTATCTACACAAGCAGGATATAACACTTTGAAAATATTTTTAAAACTGTATATGGAGTGTGTCCTGGGCCCCAACAGTTGTCACTACTGTTATAAACCATTTTAAACCGTTTTAAACCATTTTAAAGCAGTAGTGTAGATAGGCTCAGTATTTTTCTATTTTTTAAAAAATCCCTGTATCAAATCAAAATTCCCTGTGTCAAAAATTCCCCATATCAAATCAAATACTAGTCTAGCGTCTTCCCTGGCATACTACTTTTCTATGTGCTTAACTCTCTTTGGGGAGAATTGGGAGAATGCATTCCATCATGTGTAGGCTGACTATATTTTGGAAACCAAAAAGGAGGACAAACTGGCTGGCCCTCAAGGAGGCGTGCCCACCCCAACATACTCAATCCCCAAGGCAGGCCCATCTTGACATGACTGCCCCAAGGGGGCATGGCCAACATACTCAACCCCCAAGGCAGGTTCGTCTTGACATGACTGCCCCAAGGGGCCATGGCCTTGGTCACATGTCTAATTCTACACTTCACAATTAAGACAAACCTGTTCTACAAAATATATTAATGTTGAAATCAGTGAAATAAAGAACAAGTGAGACATGGAATGTATCTGAAACTAAAATGTATTTTAGTTGCTGTACAAATTTCTTTATGGTAGTTCTTTTTGCTGTCCTCATACAAGATCAATAGAAAAGAAAGTCTATTTTCCATTTTTCTAAAGAAACCAGATCCTGGATTAGAAAAAAAAATAGCTAAAGTACACTGTGTAGGCTGACCATATGAAAAGGAGGACAGGGCTCATGTAACTTTAACAGTTGTAGAGAAAAGGGAATTTCAGCCAGTGTCATTTGTATGCAATTAGTTCCTGGTGAAATTCCCTCTTCATCACAACAGTTAAAGTTGCAGGGCCCCTGCCTTCTTTTGTATGTGGTCACTCTAGTATAGTGCCTGCAACTTTAACTGTTGTGATGAAGAGGGAATTTCATCAGGAACTAATTGCATACAAATGACATTGGCTGAAATTTCATTTTCTCTACAACTGTTAAAGTTACATGAGCCCTGTCCTCCTTTTCATATGGTCAGCCTAACACTGTGGTTAGGAGGGGGTACACCAATGCTAGACTAAACAGAAAATGGGAAATATGCGGTAAAGAAAGATTAGAAAGGAAGGCAAAAAGTGCAAGCCTCTAGCCAGAAAATAAAAGTCCTACAACTCCCAGCATTCCACAGCCAGCATGCATAGGATTGTGCCCTAACCAGAAGCAAGCCTCACTGAATTTAATGGGACTTATTCTTAGGTAAGGGAATGATTGGGTCACTGTAGCAATCTTTTCTCCAACCTATTCAGTGTGATTTAATATTAAGCAAGAAAGAGCGGCTCTCTTTAGAACATTGAAACACTTGAGATGTAATATAAACTAGATTTTCACAAGTCAATTTCTATTCAAGGTCTTGCTCCAGGCATAGCCTTTTGCAGATTTTTATGTGTACACTATTGGAAGAACTAACTACAAGTTACAAGATTACAGAGTTTATATTTTTTTTATTTATTCCGTTTATATCCTGCTATTTTTCCTGCAAGGAACTCAAGGCAATGTATATAATCCTAATCCTCCTCTCCACTTTATCCTCAAAGCAACAACCCTGTGAGGTAGGTTGGGCTGAGAGCACTACACCACAATCCACAACTCAGACATACTAGCAATATTCAATGAATATTCAATGTGAAGTTCAGATTAATTCAGGTTAACTTTGTAGTTATGACTAGACAATAATCCTACTCAAAAGTAAAATCAATTGAGTTTACTGTACTGAGTTTACTTCCAGGTAACTGAGCATAGGATCACAGCCTAAATAATTTGAAGGACACACAAAGATTGCAGAGTGCACAGCATCTCATTTTTTTTTTTACAAAAAACTTAGTGCCCTAGTTTTACACAAAACATTGACTTTACATTGGCATCTAGTAATCTTGAAGTAAGTTCAAAAATGCAAACTATATGGCAACAGTTAGCTGTCATATAGCATCTTCAGGCTACATTTTACAACATTTCCCTCATTTTTTTAAAAAAATATCACTTTTCAAGACTCCTCTAGAGGTTACAATTAAGAAACACATTCAGACAAAAATACAAGACCAGTTGGACTTGTAGCTGATCTACTCATGGTTACTAAGCATGCACTGAATTACAGTCTTAATCAGTAAATGAATCAACTAATATAGTTGATTAATCATGGTAACAAATTTTAATCAGTGCACTTACTGGATAGCTTTTTTTTAAAAAAAATATCTCTTGCTTCTGGTGTGTGTGTCTGTAATAAACAAGAAATGTTAAAAGATGGCATTTCTGTGCAACAGATGGCTGCTTTTTAACATTTTCTCAAGCTTCCTTCAATATCTCAAAAAATCACTTAGAGTGAGGTTTTGATAATATATAAATATATACAACCAGTAAAAGGCTAGAATGATTTATTCAACTAAAAAAAGGTTTTAATTTATTACCCGGCATTTTTAAAACAGTGTAAACATTTTATCTGAGCCACCAGGCACAGCACAAATGTAAACACAGCCAAACACTTATGGTGCAGCCCTATATGTCTACTCAGAAGTAAGTCCTATTAAGATCAATAGAACTTACACCCAGGGAGTTGGAGGCTTAAATTTTTACCCCCATGCAAAGTCTAGGTAGAAAATAAGAAGCAAAATGACTTACCCTCTCTGAAGCTGAGCCATTGCTGCTACTAGTGCGGCCACAGCTCCAAGGCCAGGCCAGGGACTCCAGGGCCAGGCCAGGCCGCCGCATCTCCAGGGCTAGTCAGGGCTCCACAGGGCCAGGCCACTGGGGTTCTATGGCCAGGCCAGAAGGCCAGGGCCAGGCCAGGCTGCCGCAGCTCCAGGACCAGGCCAGAATAAAGGCCTGGATTGCTGAGAGGAATGGGTGAGGAGATGACAGAGCGCTCCTCACCCCTCCCTCTCAGAAATCTGGGCCTCTTTTTTGGAGGTTGCAGTGATGACGTCCAAAATAAAGGCCTGGATTGCTGAGAAGAAGGGGTGGGGGATGAAAGAGCACTCCTCACCTCTCCCTGATTTGGGCTCTTCCATGTCCGTGTTCGAGCCTCTGCCATCTCTTCTGTGCTGGATACAGGGCTCCTCATAAGTTGTCACAATGGCAAAAAGCCCTGAGGAGCCCAGATTCAGTGCAGAAGAGGTTGCAGAGACCCAAAATCGGCCTATGCAGCATGGGCAAACTTCTGGACATAAAGAAGATTCATGAAAAATCCCCCAGATGCCAGTTTGCCCTCCAATTTCCAGACTTGTCTGGGGGGATCCGGACGTCTGGTCACCCTAATCATGTGAACCCTCACCTGCTGTCTGTAGTAGTACAGAGACGTGTTTACCACTTCATTTACTGTTTGTAAGAACTAGGCCCATTTTTTGAAAAGCGCTGCAAAAATTCAATCACCTCACACAATCCTCTTAATGGATATAACTCGATTTTTTATATAAACTCCTTTGTTCCATTGATTGATTGCATGCCTGAGTGATACAGAATTCATATTAACCAAGTTAAATGATCTGTTCATGGTGTGGTTTGGAAGTCCTTTTTGTCCTTCTCTGAGTGCAATTACTTCTGACTTTCTATTGTTTGGGTGAAAGTTGGTGGCGGGGTGGGGTGGGGTTGGGAGAAAGAATCTTCTGAAAACAAATTAAGTTACAACTTTCTGAAGATAATCAGAATTACAGGGAAAGAAATACAGGATTATATTGGCAGCAGGGCAGTGAACACATAATCTCTCTCTTACAAGTTGGTGATCAGAAAAAAAGTTAAACTAAATCAAGAAGAGTAGTGGTTGGGGGCGTGGCTTCTGCAATAGAGTGATCAGTGGACTTTTTCAGATCTCCCGAAACGGGGAAACTAAAAGGAAAAATCCCTATCTTCAAAGGAATGCACTGTAAGTTAAAAACTTAATTTATGTTTGGGAAGAGTAGCAGCACAGGAATGTGCTGGGAGCTTAATTGAGAACAGCAATTTACAGCTTGATAAGCCCCGGAAGAATTTGTGCTTGATGCCAGTTGTTTCGAGATTCAGAAATGTATTTTGAAAACACTTCTGCCTTAGCTATTGTTTTAAAAAGGGGATATTATGGACTTAAGAACTGATATATGAATTAAGGATAAAACAAAGACGGACTGGCAGGCTCCGGAGTAGCTGGCTGGATGCCAGATGCATAGAGATTGCAGAGAAAGAACTTGTTCCTCTCCAAAGTATTTCGCAAGAAAGGCGAAAATACATCCTTCTGATAAAAATTTGGCTCGTTTGACAAGAACGGTGTCGGATAAAGTAATTATGAAATCGATTTATGTTTAATCTCTATGGAGGACAGAGATCAGAGAGTAAATATTCAAATTAGATCCTTCCAGGAACAGCAGATGGAAAATCCAAAGATTTTGAGAGATAATGGAATGGAACAAGGAGATGGATCCCCAAACGGATTGGGAAGATGCTGATATTGAAAGGATCCACAGAGTTGGATATAAGAAAAAGGGGATGTTCCAAAGGGACATAATTGTAAAATTTGCAAATTATTATAAAAAACAAAAGTTAATGCAAGCAATTAGATGTGCCGGTCAACTGATGTTCCAATCAACGCCGATACAGGTTTACGATTATCTTTGTTCTCAAACGTTCCAATGGAGGAAAAGTGTGAGATTGCGCACAACAACCCTGTGGAAGAATGCAATTGCTTACAGCTGGGGCTACCCAGTATTTCTGAGATTTGTTTGGCAGGGGAAACAACACAGAATAACATCATGCGAGCAAGGGATGGAGTTACTGGGGAAGCTGGGCCTGATGGAGAAAGACGCAGATGAAAGACAAGAACAAGAAGCAGAAGAACAAGGGGCAGCAGGAGGCAGTCTGTGGCTGAGTTTGGGATTAAAAAGTGATAGAAGAAGAGAACTAAAGGGAGGAGAAGATCTACTGAGGCTCCAGGGCGGCGAAGTCGCCTCCCCCCACCCCTGGAGGGTTCTAAAAAGGGAATAAGGGAGCTACTGCCCAGGAAGTTCCTGGTGATGAAGGGGGGAAATTGGGGGGGGGGGGTATGTGTGGGAGGGAAGTGGGAGGGAGGGGGGTAAATGTAACACAAATGGAGACCTACAAAGAGAATTAAGGTTGAAAAGATGGAAACCAAATTAAGAATTGTAACTTTAAATGTTAAAGGGCTGGGAAATGTTATTAAAAGGAAGAGGTTGGAAGCGATGTTAAACAAAGAAAAAGCAGATATAATATTTTTACAAGAAACTCATCAATCGAAAGATGGAGTAAACGAGCTTAAAATGAGGGATGTGGATGTATATGAGAAGGCATATGGGACTTCTAAAGTGAGAGGAGTAGCGATAATAATTTCTAAAAAATGTGGTTTCAACATAGTAAAAGTAAAGAGGGGGAAGATTTGTGATAATATACTGTAACGTGGGGGAAGAGGAATATGTATTGATTAATGTTTATGCTCCATGCTCCAAATGAAAATCAGATGGAATTTTATGATACAGTGTTTAAAGCTATGGGAAATATGGAGAAAGCGAATATTGTAATGGCTGGTGACTTTAATATGGTGATGGATAAATTGAAGGATAAAGATAATATACTGAGAACTATAAGAGGTGGTGGTAAAACTGGTTTAAGTAAAGTAATGGATGAAAAAGAATTAGTAGATGTTTGGAGGTTAATAAAAGGGGAAGAAAGGAAGTACACCTTTTACTCACCAAAATATAAGAGTTATTCTAGGATTGATTATATTTTTGTGTCAAAGAATTTGATTTCTAAGATTATAGATTGTGAAATAGGAGTTATCAAAGTCACAGATTATGCATTATTGAGTATGGATATTAAAATGAAGAAAGATTATAGAGAAGCAAAAAGGTGGAGAATGGATTTTAAATTATAAAAACATTGTTGAGAAAATGAAAAAAGAGATACAGACAATATGGGAAATTAATGAAACAGGGCAAAACTCTCAAGCGATATTGTGGGACATGATGAAAGCAGTAGTAAGAGGGATATCTATTAGAGAATCGTGTAAACTAAGAAGACAACAGGAAGCACAAAGTATAAAGATTTAAAAGGAGGTTAGGAATTTAGAGGAACAATTGAGAATAACTAAAGATAAACAAATATACGCTCAACTTCAAGCTAAAAAGAAGCAACTCGAGGAAGCGGATTTAGAGAGAGTGCAGAAAGATCTGATATATTTGAAAAGGGATTTTTTTGATTATAGTAATAAAAATTCTTAAATGCTGGCTAAGTCCATGCAATCGAAGAAGGCAAAGAATACGATAGGGACAATTAAAGATAAAACAAGGAAAGGCTGTAATTTAATGAAAGATAAATTAAACATATTTCAAGAATTTTATCAGAAATTATATGCATCAGAAGTGGGCCCACAGGCCAGAGAGGCAAATGCCTAATTTAATTGGGAGAGTACTGAATATAATAAATGTTATTTTAAAAAGGAATATAAAAGCAGGGTTGATAGCATTAGATATTTTTAAAGCCTTTGTTTGCGTGGAATGGCCAGCGCTAAAAACAATTATAAAATTTGGAGATAAATTTATAGGAGTGATTAATCAGTTATATGCAAATAATAAAGTAGTGGTGATGGTTAATGATGGTTAACACAACAATTACATTAGCCCGAGGTACTAGACAAGGGTGTCCACTTTCCCCGATATTATTTGCAATAGTTATAGAAATTTTGGCAAATGTTATCAGGGAAGATGGGAGATTAAAAGCGATAGGAGGAAAAGAAAAGATAAAAATTAATATGTTTGCGGATGATACATTAATGACATTAGAAAACCCAATGGAGAGTTTGGAGGAGATAAAGCAACATTTGAGAGAATTTGGGGAGAATACAGGATTACAAGTAAATTGGGGGAAATCGGAAATGATGTTATTTAATTACAATAAAGAGGAAAGGGAGGAGTGTAGTATAAAATTAGGTCTTAAGTTTAAGAATATAGTGCGCTATTTAGGAGCTAATATTACGAAAGATATAGAAAAGTTAGAAGAAATTAATTTTAATAGTTTGAAGAAACAGATAATGAAAAAATTAGAGGCTTATAGGAAATTAAAGCATTCATGGTTTGGTAGAATAGCGGTTATTAAAATGAAGATATTACCTAAGATAAATTTTTTGTTTAGAATGTTACCAATTAAAATAACGGAAGTAGAAATAAAGAGCTGGCAAAGTATGATAAATAATTATTGTAATGGAGATAAAAAAGCAAGGATTAATAAAGGGAAATGGATAAGACACAAAAGAAAGGAGGGTTGGGACTTCAAAATATAAAGATGTATTATATAGCTTATCAATTAAGACATGTTATAAATAGTATAGTAGGGAAAGACGATTTAGAATGGTTGGAGACGCAGACAGGAGTTATAGAGTTAGAACTACAAAATATTTTTTTTAGCAAACTACAAAAGAAACAATTGAAGGAAATGGATAATCCTCTTTTAAAAAACATTGTAGAGATTTGGGGGAAGTATATAAAAAAATTAGCACCAGGAGTCTCTCCCCTGACTCCAGTTGTATTATTGGTGAACTTCCCAGAGAATCTAAGAAGAGATATGGAAGGGGTTCTGAGGGGACAGAAAATTATTAAAGTGAAAGTTTGGTTGAAAAGAATGTTTAATAAGGAGCAAATAGAAGAAGTTGTAAGAGGACAAAAGATCTCTTGGTTCAAATGTATACAATTGGAACAATGGACGCAGGATTGGAAAAAGAAAAATAAGGATTGTAGAGATAATACAAGATTTGAGGATTTAATAGAATCAAGAGAAAAGGAGGGGGGAAATAAAAGTAAAATAGGTGTGATAAGTGAAATATATAAAATATTGATAGAGGATGGAGACCAACAGGATTCCCTTAAAACAATATGGGAAGAAGATCTAACAAAACAAATTAGTGGGTGTAAATGGGGGAGGATATGGGAATCAAGAATGCTAAAGCTATTATCAGTTAGGATAAAAGAGAATTATTACAAAATAATTTGGAGGTGGTACTTAACACCAGTAAGACTACATCAGATAGATAAGAAAATTACGAAGATATGTTGGAGGGGATGTCAGGAGGTTGGAACATATTTTCATATGTGGTGGACATGTGAGTACGTACAAAAATTTTGGGAAAGGGTTTTTAAAGAAGTAAGTGAAATAATGGGAAGTAGTGTGGAAGCAAGTCCAAATTTGGCTTTACTTTCAATTTTTGATAAAGCATATGGGAATCAAAATATGAAGGATTTGATTAACAACCTCCTGACACCCGCCAGATTAATGATAGCTAAGAATTGGAAATACAAGGAAATTATAGAATAGAAGAATGGCATAAAGAAGTATGGGATATCGCGATTAACGATAAAGTAGCATGTAATATAAAAGTAAAGAGGGGATTATCTAAGAAGAATGATTTTGAAAATATATGGGGGCCATTTTTAGAGTTTGTTTTAATAAAGGGGAAAGGATGTACACCTTTAAAAGATTCTTTACAATTTTGGAAGAATGTATAATATAATAGAATAAAAGAAGGTCTCAATGGGTTAGGGGAGCACTGGGGGGTTGTTAAGGTTATGTTAGTATATTATTTTATGATTATGTTGTATTATATGTTAATAATAATAATAGTAGTAGTGGTTCATACAAAATCTTGGCTTTAGCAGTAGCAATGTTTTATCAGCATTATAGAATGTACTTACAGTGGTCTGGAGTAAACTTTATCACGTACTCTGGGAGCTCAAGGTAATGTATGCCTAGTTTATTCTGTGTATGACATGGCTTTAGTAAACAGCATGTTCTCATGTCACACTCACAATGCAATTCTGTAGATGCCTACTCAAAAGTAAGTCCCATTGAGTTTAATGAGACTCACTTCCAAGAAAATAGTTATAGGACTTCAGTGAAAACCAAGCAATCACTTGAATGCGGCAGCACTTTCTTTCTGAGCTACCAAGGCAAAAAGTAAACAAATGGATTGCAGGTGTGAATGTCTGTGGTGTCAAAAAATGCTGAAACCACATGAAAATCTAGTTATCTATGCATCAAAAAGATTTCAATTGTTTTAGTGTACTGGAATGTTGACAACTATCCTATAGTTCTTACAAGTAGCAACCTTTAACAGGCTAGTTGGAAGCTGGCATTTAAGAAGTTTCCTTTTGGAGTTTCTCAGCCCATCAACTCTTCCAAAAGAGAGCTCTTGAAGTCAGAAAAGTACAGAGATAAATTTGAAATTAAATCCAAATAAGATGCAGATTGGCTACATTTTGGCTACATGCTAATTTTAGAAGGAGTAAAGCAAGATACAGACAAAATTGTGGAGATAAGACTGGCTTCACACAACATGTCAACCAATGATAGTTGTTTCCCTGAGCAACTCGCAATGGGTTAGCGTGTCATCTTTGCCATGTTTTTACCACCAAGGAGGGTTGTTTCCCCCAAACAACCCACCCTGACAACCCACGGGCTGCAGTAGGGGTTGTTTTACCCACGATGGGGTTAGTGTTTCATTATGTGTTCGATTATGTGATCGCCCACAGAGGCACTTGACAAGAGTGGCCAAAACACTGCCACTCTAGTCCTCTTGAGGGATCTCTGTTCTCAATTGTGCCTGCTACCGGCACTCCCCTCGATTCACCAGCCAACTCTTCCCTTCCTCCAACTTCAATGACATACTCTGCAAAGTTGCTTTCACTCACATGTGTGTCTAATTGGCAGAGTGACCTTGAGCAAGCTTGTTTTCCTGCCACATTCAGCTGTGACTCCGACTCCAAAACAGCCCTCACTTCCTCCCACAGTTTCATGTGTGGATAAATCCTCATTTTCCATGAAAATGTGAGGTCACACAACTATCTATTAGTGTATTTGTGGGTCTCCATATGAGGAGCTTGTATATTAGTTTTTGTCACATTTCTGCAAACTTTCAAGGAGTTGGAGACCCCGCCCCCTTTGGGGGGCAATGTTCCCAAGGGTCCCTGTTGGGCTCTAATCTATACTCCCCTGTCTGCTACAGCAAAGGAAAATTTATTTTTATTCTTTTTGTTTATTGTTGATTTGTTACTGGTGTTGGGGGAGCCAGCAAAGGCTTGCAAATCAGGCTTGCAAATTGGGATGGCAGATAAGGAATCAGAATGGGGAGGAAGGGAAGCATGGGCAGAGAAAGGGATATCAGCAAAAGCTTGGAAATCAGGGTACGGATAAGGAGATGGTACTGGGGAAGACGGGGTAGGAGCAGGAAGGGAAGGGAAGCAAATGGGTGGACAATGGGGACCAGCAAAGGCCTGGAAATTGGGGCAATGCAGGGTGGGACGGTGAGGGTGCGGGGCAGCAGATAAGGATTGACACTGTGTGAGAATGGGGAGAGCCAGCAGCAGCAGAAGAAGACACCCCTGGAGTGAAGAGGACCAATCAGAGACAGACTGCTAATATGGTGGGAGAACAAGGGATGGCAGGATATGGTTTCTACTGCAAATGAAGATGGGATACCAGCCTAGTCAGGTAGGAGATCTACAAGAGGAGGAGGAGCAAGGAGGGAGGAAATAAACTCCACTGTGTTGCATGCTTGTCAAATTGTTTATGGGAGCACAGTAGGTTGTTTGCCAGGGTAGCTTGCCAACCTGCATGGGTTAGTGTGATGTGTGAACATAGGCTGACCATATGAAAAGGAGGACAGGGCTCCTGTAACTTTAAGAGTTGTAGAGAAAAGGGAATTTCAGCCAGTGTCATTTGTATGTAATTAGTTCCTGGTGAAATTCCCTCTTCATCACAACAGTTAAAGTTGCAGGGGCCCTGCCTTCTTTTTTATATGGTTGCTGCATATACTTTTGTATATAGTGCCTGCAACTTTAATTGTTGTGATGAAGAGGGAATTTCACCAGGAACTAATTGCATACAAATGACCCTGGCTGAAATTCCCTTTTCTCTACAACTGTTAAAGTTACATGAGCCCTGTCGTCCTTTTCATATGGTCAGCCTAGTGAACACCTCCAAACAGTTCAAGCACTTAGATAAAATCTGGAAACTATCTTGTAACTTATTTAACTGTTTCTTTGAATTTAACACATTGGCCAGCATAAATGGATTTTTCATGCCCTTTTGACCGCCAAAATACTGATACTACAACACTGGAAGGATAAATGCTCACCTCCTATAATGCAATTGAAGATTAATAACACTAGCAACATTTGAAAGGGTGGTATACCAGCGCCACTTGCAAATAGACCTATATAGAGATATTTGGTCTGCTGTTATTGCAATTTATGTATAATATTTTTTCTGTCTTTCTTAGAATATTGTAATTATTGAAACAGATCTTTATAGTATATATTTATATTAGGGTTTTAAAAAACACAACCTGTTGTTCTTTTATTTGTTTCTTTTCTTTTCTTTTCTTTTGTTGAAACTCACAATAAAAAAATGATTATAAAAAAAGAACTGGAAACTATGGGTACTTCCAGATGGAGGGGCCCTAGTACTGCCATTGAGAAGACATTGAGCTGCTTCATATGACATGACAGCCCACCATGGGTTGTGAGGTTGTGTGAACCCAAGTGACATGAGTTGTTTGAGGGTTAGACAAATTCAAAAACTGGAAGAAATAAGAAGCAGAGACAGAAGAAACTATGCAAATGTTGATTCAGATGATAAAAGGAGGTTAGCCCACAGCAAAATCTCAAGTGCAATTGGAAGTTTAGGACTTCTGGAACATCAAAGAGAAATTGGTATCAGACTGATGCTGAGAAGAATGTAATTTATGTTTTAAAATCACTGAAACCAAGCATGCTAGAGAAAATATACAAAGAATATTTTGTCATAGTATTATACCAAAGAAAAGCAGACAACTTTTTAATATAGACCGTGGATATGTGTTCAGATAAAAGATATGATGTCCTAGAAAATCAATGACATGTCTATTTTAAAAAAATAAAACTGATTGAGTTCACTGGGTAAGCAGGTATAGGGTTGCACCCTTGTGGCTAAACTACATGTTACATTAACTGCATAACAAGTAGCGGAGTGTGATCATTTTCGTTTCTTTAGTATAATTGCATGTGGCCCTGATTTTGATCTGGAACAATGGACACTGGGAAGGGAGGATGATACCTTCTGCTCACTCATTCCCCCCCACCAAATTCCTCATGCACACCCATACACACCCACCCACACACCCCACACACCCCATGGGTGGGTGGGTGGGAGAAGGTAAGTATAGGAAAAATAGCCTCCACTGTCTCCAATGGAAACTTTTTTCTTTTTTAACACTGCCTATGGTGCAGTGTTGGAATTTGGGGGGGGGAGGGGACAGGAAGTGGGGAGGCTTAATCCTCCCTCCCAATGTCTGCTGGTCTTGATCCTAATGGCAACAGACTGTACTATATTTGTTCATATGAGAACAAAGCAACCAAATGCCCATTATTGCCATTTCCCAGAGATTATAAAGCTACCAAGTACCAAGGCAAGCACAGGAGTCGATTTTACAAAGTCAATCCTAACAACGCATGATGGGATATATGATGAATTTTTATCCAATAATTGTCATCAGTATACATCAACTGAATTTGCTATATTTGCCAAGGGACGTGGTTTTCAAAATACACTTTCACACGAATCGATACTTCCCACACTCAGAATGGAATAGCTGAAAGGTATGTGCAGATGATTAAAAAAAAAAAAAAGATTAAAAACAGTGCAATCAAGACAGGTATCTAAGCCTGTTCGGCTACAGAAACACACCAATAGTGTGGATTGCAACTAGTAAGGCCAGGCAATCTATATGCAGAAAGTTCCTGCTACATAAAAGCAACTATTTTTTAGTTAATGTTTATGCTTTGGGGTTATTTTTATGCTTTTCCATTGTCAAAGCCTGTTTTGAGTCTTCAAAACTGGGCAGGATAACAAGCCCAAATTACCTAAGTAAATTCAATATTTCCATGCACTGTGGTAGAACTTGTTTGGAATGAAGCCTTGAAATCTGATTTAACTTGAAATTCAAAAGTTAACCAAAGGTAAAACTCGAGAAACAAGATATTGATGCCAAGGAAAATAACTTTGTTAATCTGTAAAAAATCAAAACCCAGACACTCAAAAGGAAAATATTGTCATGAACTGCTGATCTAAATGCATAGGAGCACCTCAAGAAAACCACTCAGAAAAATCGAGAGAAAACTCACAAAGATCATGTTAGTTGGTTTCTATGTATTTTAAAGGTTTTAAAAAAGCATGCACCATACAAAACAAAATTAAGAAATTCTTGCAATTGTTTAAAGCTAATAGGGGCTCAATCTTATGGCTGGCTGGAGAATGCTAGGTGTTGTAGGACTTTTTTTTCTGTCTAAACATGCATAGGATTGTGCCCTAAATTTAGTAAACAACTGGGAACCAAATCGAAAATGACAACACTTGTGTGTTACTCATTTAATGCAATCCTATACAAGTTAACTTGGAAGCAAGCCCCAATGTGTTCAGTGGATCTTACTTCCAACATAGTGAGCATAAGATTGCAACCATGGAATCTAATTTAGAATTTATGTTACATTACATCAGTTTGGATGAAGTCTATCATATGGTTGCTAGGTAATTACTTCACCAGATCTGGAAAATTGTTCACATTATGCATAACCCTGAAAAGATAAATGCTTCTAGAACTATCCTCTGATAGGCATCATTTGCATTTTCACATACAGAAGCTTTTTATTTTATTTTAATAGAAGATTGTTGTTTACATATCAACATTCAGAATGCTACATTATTTGAAGTTGTTATTAATCAGTAAATTAATAGGTTCAAGCTTGCAGAGGCTTCTGTTTTCCCATTTTACGGCCAGCATTTTTTTCTGAGGGAAAGGCAATGACTGTTGCCAAGCAACAAAAAAGATCCAGACTAGCAAACAATAATCCTACATACAGGTCAGACATATTTGTACGAGCACCAAAAATATCCCAAAATTTTACATCTCATATATCAAGTATAGGCAAACATTAAGGATGGTATACATTCATTAGGACAGTCAGAAACTGTAGACATCAGTCTTTCAAAATGTCCTATTAATTCAGAGAGGAATAAAGTTGTCTTAAGTCAGGATGTTTATGATTTTAGAACTTGGTACTATGGTCCTACAATAGCAATAACCATAATCTTGAAAAGTAAATAGCTGAGAGACTACTCATTGCTAAGTAACTAATGGAGCCCTCTGTGAGTTCCTGAAGAATCACCCTGTAGTATGGCCCAGCAAGGATCTCTTGTTCTTCCTTCTGCTGCTACCCAGTTGCTACTGGTGGCATCAACAAGAGTGACCACCTGCCATGAACTCATAACGTGAGATGGAACTCTTAATAGCTTATAGCATTTCATACCTTGTGACTGTAAAATTCCGTCAGCCATTAAGCACTTCATCATAACTTCTTTTTTAATTATCATAGTAAATTATCATGCTGTGTACTGAAATGTGTTGAAACTACTACAATCTCAAAACAGATGGGATATCTCTTGGCAGAAGAGAGACATATCACAAATTGCCTAAGCCAATGTAACTTGCATGACTCTCCGAAAGTCATGCCCTATCTCTCAAACTGTTGATTTTTCTCCTTTCTTTCTTTTTTTTAAAAATGTACAATCAATTTCTATTCAGCTGTTGCTTCTCACTTGCAATATGAGAAATGAAAATATTTCCAACGTGCAACTTCCATCGAATTTTACTTGGAAGACTTGTTACATTAAAGGTATAGTCAATAACACATCTGACACAGATGAGAAATCAAGCACATTTTGATGAGTGTCATTGATTGTACTACCCAGAGAGTGTGCCAGCTTTTATATCACTCATAGTGAAATAACAGATGCACAATAGTGTAAGGCTAGCAAAAGTTACCAGGAATGGCCAGGTTCTGAAACAGCAAAGATTCTGCAGTTGATTGGAAAAACTACATGCTACATTAAATGCATACCGTGTAGCTGATTCTGTTTTGTTTTATTTAGTGTAAGTGTGTGGAACCCCAATCCAGATTAGTACCACAGCAGGCAGGTAAAAGGCAAACCTTCCCACCCAGGTGCCCCCCTAAATTCCCTTCCTCCCTGTTCATGTGCTAAAGAAAAGGGGGGAAATGGAGAGAACGCAAACAGGGCTGCCGAGAGCCGGTACGGGCCCCAGTGGAAAAAAATTGGGCCCTCCAGCAAGGATGATCCCTGTAATGTTATAAGATCAAGAAACAATCAATGCAAGTAGGAAGAGTCTCGGAAAGAATTGAGAAAGGCAACAGGAGGAGCAGGTGCGTTTCCTCTCGGAGAGGCCTTAAGGTTTAGGTGCCTGTTCCAGTTGTTTTGGGGAACACATTGTGGGCAGGCAGGAAGGATGCGCGTGGGGATCTTAGACTGAAAAGAAACAGCTCCTTCCCACTCAGTTGTCCCTCTGGGTGCTTCTACAAAAGCGATTTAAAGCTCTTTCAAAGCGCATTACCACATGAACGGAGCGCAAATCAGGGGTTGAGGAGCTTTTTCTGTCCGATTATGCACATTATTAAACATGCATTAAATAGTGAGTTTTAATTTACCGCGGGAGTTAAAGCACCTTATGACCATGTAAACAAGCGATGCTGCACATGTAAACAACTTTAAAGCATGTTTCATACAACCAGTAATGCGCTTCACCTCCTCCCGTGTATAGGGATTAAGCATAAAAGTGATTGGGAGAAGATGCACATAATCGGTCAACCGGGCGTCAAACCAAAATTTTGTAGCGGGGACCTCTGGTGGTTTCTACAGCCTTCCGTGTGGATTGTTTCAATCGAGCAGTACTTTGCAATGACAAGCAAGCCCGCCTGTGCCCGCTGCAAAAGAGCATTTTGATTTGCTACAAAAAAGCACGTAGGCCATGTAACCTTTTGTAATTAAAGAATTAACTAAAAAAATTAAAATATATACTTTGTCATAATAAAATAAAATTGTACCCCAAATTCCCAAATTGCAACTTTATTCATAAAAAGCTATATTTTTTTTTAAAAAAAAATTGATTCAGGAAAGTTGCATTTTGCAAAATTTACTGCATCACATTTATATCAGTGGAGTTTTATAAGATTTGCAAATAAATCAATAATTTCAGGAAAATCGCATTTTCTCACTAATTCAGCCTCAACTGACTGTAAACCTAAATCTGAACTGAAAGAGCGTTCTGCTTAAGATGCTGTTACTGGTATGCTACAGAACAACCTTAAAGCAATGACTACGTTTGAAAAAATAATTTCAAGTTTTAATTGTCTTAGTTTATTCAAAAGGTTTATTGGCGAAAGAAAATTTTCTTGCAAATTTGATTTATATATACTCGGAAATGCTCAGTTCACGGCACAAGTTCACAAGCCGTTATTCAGAATTGTGCATGCATTGAACATGAAATATATATATATATTGTTAAGAATTACATTAAAATAAAATTATATTCTGTTCTTAATATGTAATTAGTAGTTCTTTGGTTGATTAGAGTCTACATTGGCCACTAACTGACAGAATTTTGTATAGCATTATTATTTTCTTTGAAATTCACCGATTTTACAATGGATGTCAAAAACAATAGACAAATAATGATACTACTGAGAAAGACAAAAACATATGCAACATAGTCGGGCCTCAGGTCCCCTTCCAGACCACTTGGCCCCAGTAATTTGTACCAGCTTCCCCCCCCCCCTCGTCGGCCCTGAATGCAAGGTCAAAGAGTATGCAGCAAAGTAGTCGTATAGTTGCCTGTTTTCTTGCATGATGGAGGAACCAATTCAGACACAGACTGCATCAAGTTAAATCTGCAGCAGTTGTGCAGACCTCAGTAGAAATTTTGCTTGAAGTTTTAGGAGTGAGTGCACTGGGATGAATAAGGACGGGTAAAAGTGCTACAACTTGGTAATGAGCTGGATACAGACCAATAAAGAGAAGTTAAATCCTGATAGGCACTATGGCTAGATGCATGTCAGGTCATAGAATGTGGTGTTCAACATGTTTTGGACAGGGTTGCACTCCCCTCTTAAAGAGCAGCTTTGCAGATTGGGGGTACTCCTAGATCCAGTTTTGTCAATAGAGGCCCAGGCAGCTGGTTCATCAGTTGCGGTGATTCCTGGACAAGGATAGTCCATCCATGGTGATCCACGCTCTAGTAGTATGTTATATGTAGGGTTGCCCTTGAAGATAATTTAGAAGTTTCAAGTAGTGTTAAAATCTGCTGCCAACGCTTTACATCCAAGTTTGTGCACATCACTCTAATGTTAAAAAAATTGTACTGGTTACCTGTTTGTTTCTGGGCCCAGTTCAAGGTGTTGGTACTTATCTTTAAAGCTCTAATAATAATAATAATATATAATAATATTTATTTGTAACCCGCCTCTCCCTCCGGATCGAGGCGGGGAACAACAACAATATAAACACAAAAATTCACAACAGTTAAAAATTTTAAAAACAAGAGAACAACACAACATTAAAAATATCCTAAAATTCATCTGGATAGGCCTGTCGGAAGAGGACAGTCTTCATGACTCTCTTAAATTCATGAAGACTGTCAATTTGTCTAACCTCCTCCGACAGACCATTCCACAGTCTGGGAGCGATGGAAGAAAAGGTCCTCTGGGTAACACTCGCCAGCCTAGTTCTGGCTGGCTTGAGTAAGTTCTTCCCAGAGGACCTAAGTGTGCGGGGCGGATTGTACGGGAGAAGGCGATCCCGCAGGTACCCTGGACCCAAACCATGTAGGGCTTTAAAGGATTGGGACCCACATAGCTGAAGGAGTGGCTCTTCCATACCAGCTTGCCTGTGTCTTATGGTCTTCTGTGTAAACTCTATTTCCAGTACCCTCTTTATCAGAAGAATGCTATATAATTTTTAAAAAGAGGGGGGAAATCAGTAGTAGAACCCCAGCATTGAAATGCTCTTCCTAAAGAGGACTGCCAGGTGCCTACTTTACCATCTTTCCAACATTTTTATTTATTCAGGCATTTTAATTTAAATTTTTAATCAGTCTGTCTTGTAATTTTTATTTACTATCTTTTATTATGATGGTCTGATATTAATGTTATATTGTATTGCATTGGGTTAAATTTTATTATCTACACTGTTGTACACTGTCTTGGTAGTACAGAAATGTTTTAAATATATATATTAAAAAAACATTAAGAAAGCCTTGTTCAGAAATCCTCTTCCATGTAGAGAAAACATGCAAGGAGAGGGAATGCTCTAGCTCTGCCCCACTCTTCATGCATTGCCATTGCCCTGCGCTCGTGGAGGGAGGCGGTCTGAGATTAAGAACCCTGATTTCCCAGCATTCTTAATCATGCGGATACAGGAAGCTCTCCTCTTCAGACCATTGCCCTACCAATGCAACAGATTCAAATGAGTTTGGATTTCTATGAATCCTACCTGTGGATTCCACAGTGAATTGGCTTTTTCTGAGTCGTGTGGATTCTGTAGACTTGTGAGCCATTTTTTGGGAAGGGATTTGCAATAATTCACATTATTGCCTATGTGCATTAGTGCATTAGGACTTGCATAAATGTCCTAATCTACAGTAACTATGCACTAATCAGCACTAATGTGCATTAACAAAGTGCAGGTTAACAAGTGTGCATTAGAGCCAATGTGCATTTGCACTAATACGACTTAGCTCAAGTAGAATGAAATTCTGATTTAAAAAAATCAGATTCCACCAATGAATGGGTGGTGGAACAAAAGACACCTGACTATCAGAGAAACACAGAGGGAATGGATTTAAGAAAATGTGTACATCCTAACCGTCACCCTCCACGAATACAGGGCAATGGATGTGACAATGGAGGGATCTGGGCTGGAGCATTCCCTCCCCTCATGTGTTTCCTCTACACAGTAAGATAAGGCCTGAAGAGGGCTGAAGGATCAAGAGCAACTATCTTTGGCTTATTCTAGAATTCCCCCTCTTTATAAGATCCTATACATCTGGAACACTGTGCCACACCAGAATCCTCATTTCTTGCATTCCCACCTATTACCTCCTTTTTTCTAAGAACTTGTGAACATGGACATGTAGACAGGAGAGATGCGGTGGACGTTGTTTACTTGGACTTCCAAAAGGCTTTTGATAAAGTCCCTCATCAAGGACTCCTGAGCAAACTTTTCAGTCCTAGAATAAGGGGAGAGGTCCCCTTATGGATTAGCAACTGCTTAAAGAACAGAAAGCGAAGAGCAGAAATAAATGGTAAATTCTCCCAATGGAGGGAAGGAAATAGTGGGTCCCACAGGGATCTGTATTGGGACCAATTCATTTCAACTTGTTCATAAATGATCTGGAAATAGGAGTGAGCAAGTGACCAAGTTTGCCGATGACACCAAATTATTAAGGTGGTTAAAACATAAAGGGATTGTGAGGAGCCCCAAAAGGATCTCTCCAAGCTGGGAGAGTGGCATTGAAATGGCAGATGCAGTTCAATGTAAGCAAGTGTAAGGTGATGCACGTTGGGACAAAAACAAACAAACAAGCCCACCTTCAAGTATAACCTGATGGGATCTGAGCTGGTGGTTATAGAACAAGAAAGAGATTTTGGGGCTGTGACGGACAGTTCAATGAAAATGTCAACTCAGTGTGCGGCTGCTGTAAAGAAGGCAAACTCCATGTTAGGCATTATTAGAAAAGGAACTGAGAATAAAACTGCCAGTATCATACTGCCTTTATATAAATCTATGGTGTGACCACAGTTAGAATACTGTGTACAGTTTTGGTCACCACACCTAAAAAAAAGACATTGTAGAGCTGGAAAAAGTGCAGAAAAGGGTAACTAAAATGATCAAGGGACTGGAGCACCTCCCCTATGAGGGAAAGTTTCAATAGCTGGTATTGTTCAGCTTGGAAAAAGGAGGCTAATGGGAGACATGATAGAGGTGTACAAAATTATGCATGGTGTGGAGAATGTGGGTAGGGAGACTTTTTTTTCCTCTCCCACAATATTAGAATCCAGGGTCATCCCATGAAGCTGATCGGTGGGAGATTCAGGACAAATGAAAGGAAGTACTTCTTCACACAGTGCATAGTATGGAACTCACTACCACATGATATGGTGATGCCAACTATTTGGATGGCTTAAAGGGGGTGTTAGTGTTGGATGCATTCCTGGAGGAGAAGGATATCAATGGCTACTAGTACTGATGGCTAAGTGCAACCTCCAGTATCAGAGGCAGTAAACCTGTATACACTAGTTACTGGGGGGAAATGGATGGGAGGGTGCTGTTGCATTGTATCCTGCTTGTGAGTCCCTGGTCAAGAGCTGGTTGGCCACTGTGTGAACAGAGTGCTGGATTAGCATGGCTCGTCTTATGTTCTTTTGACTATTTGTCCAGACCCCTCTACCACATGCATCAAATATCTTTTCTTGTCCTAAGTATCCCTTTACTGCAAAGATAAGAGGTGAGAGAAGAGAAGGTTCAGCATGAAGTGTGAAATGACACCTGATATATTGTACTTCTGAAGAATGATGCTCTTCTTGGTAGATTCTATCAAGTATTTTAAACGTCTAGCACCGTTGAAATCCAGTGTTGTAATATTTCGTGGCAACAAAGCAGTGATTCAAAAACAATTGTTATCTTGGAAATGATGTACTACCAACTCGCTAACTATCACCACCCAAAACTGAGCATGTGACATGATGAACTGAGAAAGACCTAAAAATAATAAAATGTCCTAAAATAACTTTACATCCAGTTATAACCTTATTCAATTTGTGGGGGAAAGATAATAGTTATGCAAGGTAATCCATAGAAAGTAACATCATATGTAAGATATTGAAGTTGTACCTATTTGAGTTCTATCATGTCCTCTTGATCAGTCTAAAAAACTCTAATCAGTCTCCTATTGTCTAATCAGTCTCCTATTTTGCATAACATCCTTATTTTCATTATATGTTTCTATGGTAATAGCCACACTATAGTTACAGGAAGCATCAGTTTCGGTTTAGCACAGGCAACCAGACACCCTCCAAATGTTTTATACCACAACTTCCATTAGGCCCAGCTAGCACGGCCAGTTGTCAGAGATTATGGGAACTGTAGTCCAAACATCTAGAGGGTACCAAGTTATCTGTGCTTAGTTTAGCATTATTTGTCTGGTTTTGCACAAACTTACTTTATTAATGTTTTTCTAGAGAGACTCATAATAGCCACAGTAGTTTATTGCTCTCTTGGGCTCTGCAAGGTCACAGTTTTGGAAACTTAATTTTATTCATTAATCTGTAATACATATAAAACAGTAAATAAATATAGGTCCCCTCCACAAGGATTTGCTTTTGCGCCTGGTTAAGTGATTATGCGCTTCATCGCTGAAGTGCATTTACGCCTAATACCTCTGCACGAGAGGCAGGCAGGGAGAGGGGAGGAGGGAGGGGGAGGGAGGGCGGGCAGGCGCCTGTCTCTTTAAGGCAGGTCCCTGTGAGTTGTTATGCTGGAGAGCGAAGGAACTGACGGGGCGATTGAATGAAACAGAGCAAGGGGGGGGGGGGGAACAGGGCAAGAAAAAGGGAAAAGGGAGCTGGAAGACGGAGAGCGAGAGCGAGAGGTCAGCGGGAGCCCGGTAGGAGCGGAGCCAGGAGCCGAGCGGGGGAGCCAGCAGCAGCAGCAGCAGCAGCAGCAGCACTCGGGAGGCAGGGCGCCGGCTTCACATCCCGCCGCAAAATAAAACTCGCTATTTAACGCGCATTCGATAATGCGCACAATCGGAGGGATAGCGCGCCTCTACGCCCGATTTGCGCTCCCTCCTTGTAGAGGTAAATTTTTTAAAGCGCCTTGAAAGAGCTTTAAACCTCTCTTATAGAGGCAGCCATAGTCAACAGGTAGTATCTGGACTGGGGCACACAATCATGGTGTTAAAGCAGAGATCTGGGCAATGTAACATTTTTGTTTGGATATTTTTAATAAATTGAAACTAGCAGGGAGGAGATGCAAAGTTTGCGAAATAAACTTGGGGATTGTAATATATGAAGTACAAAATGAAAGGTGATGATGATTAGTACTGTGGAAATCCATTTTGACCATTTTTTCCTGTGAATTCCATAAAAGAGCACTTCAGCTCTAGCTTAAATTGCTGTTGAAGTGCATAATTATTAAATTGAAAATGAGACCGTTTGCACAGAAGTCAATCTGACACAACTATGATATTGTATTCTTAACTAATAATCACAAAACATCTTACACTAAAATTACATCTCCATGTACCTTCATATACTGCTCAGAAAAGTCCTGTCAAAGCTTGTGTTGATTTAGGGCATGCAATGAACCAAAAACCACTGCATGCCAGTAAGACTGTACTAGCGCCTGTGTTTTCAGGGGAAAGGACATGAAAAATAATAATTCCTTCCCATTCACTAGTCTTCTTCACACCCTTTTGCATCACGTTTCCCACAGCTAAGCACAATAATAAATTTCAGAGAACACTTTGTCACACAAGCAATGAACCAAGATAAAAAATACAGGATGCAAGATATGATATTGAAATCTAATGTGAATATACGGGGCCACACTGTGAAACTTCCGTGGTTTTTGTTTCTGTAGCTACTTAAATAGCTGTACAGTTTAAGTGGGTTTATGTCAGTAGAGCCTGATAATTTTTGCACCAGTAAACTAGCTGAAAACATCTCTCAACTCTTTAGTATTGTATATTTATATATCAGGGAGCTTCATATTTTAGAAACCTGAATCAAGCCCCTAGTGTGGCTATCCCGGGAGATGCTCCATGTTCAACTTTATATTGTTATTAAAGGTCTAGCACTCAGTGAGGTAAACCTACATCTGTACTGTAATACTTCGGATGTCAGTGAAGTTCATATGATAGAATTTTAAAAAATCTCTGCATATAGAAAACAAGGTGTTGGGGATAAGAGTTCTTGGTAGTCTTCTCTCTGACCTGCTAGCTTTTTATAGGCGAAATCCAATACTGAGCAAACAGACTTCTGCTAGTGCAAAGGGACTTTCCCCATCTCCCCTACCCCCTGCAGTGTCCCATGTCCCTAAAAAATCTGCTCTAGGGGAGTCTCTCAGCCCTCCAGAACAGATTTTTAGGGAGTGCAGAAGACTGCAGGAAATCTGCTGGGATTTGAGTGCTATTTTCAAAGCATCTGATCCCAAAATTAAGCATGGGCTTATTGGTCCCTGCTGGTGTGCATCAATAATAAGTAGAATGCCACTGGGGAGCAACAGTGAGAGAGAACTATTACTTCGTGCCCAACTTGTGGGTTTCCCAGAGACACCTGGTTAGCCACTATGGAAAGCAGGGTGATAGATTTGATAAAGCTTTGGTCTGACACTTAAGAATTCCCACTTTCAGTACAGAGATGCCCTGAATGATAAGATACCTGTCATATGCAAGAATGCTCCTGTGTTTCTGATTGGGTACTAGGGTGTCTAGGTCTTCACACTGAGCTGGAGCTTGCCTTTATCAAGGCATCACATAACACACTTGCCTGCATCAATGTATCCATAGTGCCTCCAGACAGCAACTCCATCTGTCCCTCTAACCACACTGCTCTTCTGCAAGCTTGATGGGTGAGAAGACTAGTGGAGCAGCAGAACAAGATTCCCAATCACAGCTGTGCACATTATACAGATGTTCCAGTGAACACAATTAGAGCAGAGCAGAGCCTGCTGCCATGGTGCTGTCTCCTCCAAGTGCAATCATTCGTTGCACCCACTTAGAAGCAATTACCAATATCCAGATTTGAAAGTTGTTCAATGTTCCATACTCCCCTGTGGAAAAACAATATGAATAAGCCCAAAGCTTATTGTTCTGACTCCTTGTGAATAGATGGCAGCAATGCCATTTCAATAACACAATTGAAGCCTTTGTGGAGCAATATAAGAAGAGGAGATATGGTGCCAATTTCCTTAATAGCCCATAGCCCATTTCCCTTTCTTTTCTTTTTTTTATAAGCCCTTCCATCCACACCTTCTATTTCCTGTCCTCTTCTGTGGGATAAATAATCAGGTCTATGAGACTCCAGTTTGTATTGACTCCAGCTTGCAATGGAAAGAGCTTTTCTCTGTGGTTCTGCAAATAGACCTTACACTAGCAGGAAACAACATGAATTTATAGGGCATGCAGAAGACACATTTCCAACGAAGCACACAGATAATTTAAATAATTTCCAGGACTGATTCATAATGTGAAAAAAATCTTGATATTAAAACTGGAAGTTCAGTATTGTAGCAAGATGGCCATGAACTTCAGTCTATAAACTAACACGGAACCTCAGCCTAACACATCCTGTGCAGATGCCATATTGAGGCATTGATCAGGCTCCAATGCAACTGGTTCTGTATTGCTGTATTATCTTATTTATTACTGGGTTTTTTTTTTTTTTTTTTTACAGATGTGTATATTATTTTGATGTGAAAAAAAATCCCAATTCACAGCCTCAAAAATAATAAATGAAGAATTCATAATTCTGTTACAAAAAGGGTGAAAACAGAGCCAGGAAAAAAGGAATGATTGGCATTTTCTGTCAATCATTTCAAATCAGAGATAGGAAGGAGGTATAATAGAGGCATACATTTGTGTGATACATGAATTTCTTTCTTTTTGTGCCACTGTCCTCTGTGGTCAAAGATTTTTTCAGGTTGGTACCAGAGAATTTGGAGCTTAACTCTAGTCCAGGGGTGGAAAATGTGTCATTGAACTGTAACTCCCATAATCACTAACCATTAACATGCTGGCCATGGCTTATGGGAACAGAAGTCCAACAACATCTGGAAGGCCACAGGTTTCCCATCCCTGCTCCACCTTTAATGGAAAATTTGACACAACAGGTTTCTGCAGCCAATAGTAATTTTCATCTAGATAATTTTGTAACCCTATGGTTTCATTTAATTGCTTATGTTAACAATTATTTCTTCAGTATATGAGCCTATCTACACTACTGCTTTAAAACAGTTTATAACAGTTTTAAACTGGTTAATAACAGTTACTGACCGGTTTAAAACTGTTATAAACCATTCTAAAGCAGTAGTGTAGATAGGCTCTATGTCACTTAACACATTATTTTGGAGTGATTTGATCACTACATAATATTCATATTCTATCTCATTTATCTGTAAGTGGCATGAATGCACTTGATGATATAGAGCTCCATCAGCCGGGGGAGGGGGGAAATCACGTTTGCCTACCGTCGCTTCTCTGACCCTGCTTTTGTTGTTCTAGATTTCCTCTTTCTCTCAGGGAGAGGAAAGAGGAAGTGAAAAAATGCATGTGGCACATTCAGGGGCCCTCTTTATTGCGCTGCTTCTCCTGCATACCACAGGAAATAGTGACAACTTCCGTCTTTAAAAATAATACAGACTTACCGGGGGACTTTTTTTGTAGTGTGAAGAAGGTTAGAAGGGGCGGGAGGTGCACAGGAGGCAGACAATATTGTGAGAGGGACGCACGAAAATCCGTGAGTGCCCAGTAACGAGTGTGCAATAATACGCTCATCTGATGATGCCCATATTCTTTCTGCATTTCTTCATGGAAATTCCAAGCTCTCCTGCACCTTTTGTTTTTTTATATAACTATGTTGATTTTTTCAATTTGTAAAATTAAGCATAATCTAATAAAAAACGTTTTGCAGAGTTGTGAAGCACTGCAAAAAAATATATATATGCAAAGCATAGTTATTTAAAACATTTATATCCCACATTTCTAGTTCAAGGCAGCTTAGAACAATCAAATAACAATAACATTCCAATTAAAAATGTACAATATTCATCATAGGAAAAATAGCATCAAAAAGAGCTAGAGCAATGTTCCATTAAAATCTCAGGATTTTTTTTTAAAAAACTGACTTTCCATATTACAAAAAATGAAGGTGGCACCAAACAGATATTTTCGGTTGTGGGGGGGGGAGTTCTAGGGCCACAGCATATGCCTTTAACCCCATCATCTAACCTCAGAAAACAAGGGCACCCATATCAGGACCTCAGTGTAGGCATAATATAATAAGATGTGTGTGCTTCTATCATACTACTATGTACAACAAATCTCTGGGGGAGGGGGAAACCTATTATTTCACAGTAACCTAAGCATGGGTTTGCCAAACACTTTGAAAAAGTTGGTCCTTGCTTCCAATGACTGAAGTATCCCTTGGTCTGGGCATCATTCTTTTCCTGATTGTTTTGCCAAAGACATTGCTGATGCAGCTATGAGGGCTGGCAATGGACTTTCCATGCTTTCAGTTCCATGCAAGAGGTGCGAGAAGATATTGCACAATTCGCTGGATTTATCTTAGTTTTATTATTAATGTATTCTGCATTTTAACTATATTGCATAATTAATTCTGGTTTTGCTACTCATAGGGAGGGACAGCAGCAAGCTATGCAGGGCACTGGAGCTGTGTCCCAAATAAAATCACTGGAAATCTGTTAGAGCCCCCTCTTTGCTTTCTGAGATTTCAGCAGGCATTGCCCACACAAGTTCAAATATATCTTTGCAGCTATATGAACTAGATACTTGTATGTGGTGTGTGTGCGTGTGAGTGTGTTTTAAAAAAGAAAGCTCGGATTCTTAGGAAGCTAAATCATGCAGATATTACAACGTCCTGTATTTTTCCTGCACCATGGAATTACACCATAGACATAGCCCTAATGAAGACCAGCTTAGGATAATAGAATCAGTTTCCAAACTTTCTTTTCCTGCCTAAAGCCTGTGGTGCAAACTAGTTGTTACACGCAACTGTGTTTAATGATGAAGCTCTGACATCTTTTCTTTGTAATGAAATTTTATCTAATTTTGTTATAGATTTTTTTTAAAAAAGGCAACAAAAAGATGAACATATATAATAAGAAAGAACATATATAATAAGAATCAAGAAATTAACTAATTATCATTTTAATCTCCCACCAATATGCTTGTGGAACAGCTACAGTAAAATAGCATAAGTAGGAATTTATACTGTTCCACATCTAATCAGATTTCAGAGTGGTAAGCATTCAAAGATAAAAAATAATAAATGTTAACTGCTCAGCCAGGAGAGAAAATTGATGAAATTGTTCTTTTTTAATTTTTGATTAAAATTAATGGGTTTAGGGAAGGAAATATTAATGACACAATCCTGAATTAATTGATTAAAAGACTGCAGGTGATGGGGAGGACAGAGGTTGCATTGACACTTGTCTAATGAAGTCATCTTTTGTTGTACATATTAAGGACACACAGCCATGCGTCCTTAGTTAAGTTTCCACCGGGAAGAAAACAATCTACCACTCTAGAAGGGTAATTGGGAGTTGGTCATTCTAACAGCCTATCTACACTACTGCTTTAAAATGGTTTAAAACGGTTTATAACAGTTTTGAGAACTGTTGGGGCCCAGGACACACTCCATATACAGTTTTCAAAACGTTTTCAAAGTGTTTTATCCTGTGTGTGTAGATAGGCTCTAACATTCATAAAATCAAAGATGTTTCACCAATCTTCCTGAAATTTATATGTGCCAGAAAGAAATGTTGGTTTTACATAACCTGGAAATTTCAAGATGATTGGTGAAAGATTAAGGATAATTTTTGGTTCTTATATTTACCTGTTAAAGTTGCAGGGGCCCTGCCTTGTTTTGTATATGGTCACTCTAGTATAGTGCCTGCAACTTTAACTGTTGTGATGAAGAGGGAATTTCACCAGGAACTAATTGCATACAAATGACACCAGCTTATTGCTGGGAGATTCAGGACAGATAAGAGGAATTACTCCTCACACACCCTTCAGTTGGTTTCCATGGGGTGCCCTGTGACTTCATGATTCCAATTATTTTATACTTAAATGAAATTTACAATTAGGGTACAGTATCATGGTGATCTGTACTGGTACCAATGTTTTTCATCTTGTTCATAAATTATCTGGAAATAGGAGTGAGCAGTGAAGTGGTCATGTTTGCTGATGATACCAAATTATTTAGGCTTGCTAAAACAAAAAGGGATTGTGAGGAACTCCAAAAGGATATCTCCTTACCAAGGCAATGGCCATCAAAATGGCAAATGCTGTAAGCAAGTGTAAGGCGAGGCATATTGCGGGGGTGGAGGGAAATCACAACTTCACATATACACTGATAGGATCTGAGCTAACTACTGGTGACTGACCCAGAAAAAGTTTGGGGTAGGAGAGGTGGACAGCTCAATGAAAATGTTGACCCAGTATAATCCGCCCCGCACACTCAGATCCTCTGGGAAGAATTTACTTCAATCAGCCAGAACTAGGCTGATGAGTGTTACCCAGAGGACCTTCTCCTCTGCCGCTCTCAGACTGTGGAATGGCTTGCCGGAGGAGATTCGACAAATTAGCAGTCTTCTTTAATTTAAGAGAGCCGTGAAGACTGATCTCTTCCAGCAGGCCTACCAAATTAAATTTTAAGATGTTTTTAATAATATATCAGTTTTATTTGTTTTAATGTTTTATCTATTTTATAGTCTTTGTATTTATATTTGTTGTTGTTCCCTGCCTTGATCCAGAGGGAGAGGCTGGTTAGAAATAAATAAATAAATATATTATTATTATTATTATTACTATTAGGTAAATTCCATGTATTCCAAGGCATAATTAGGAAAGGAATTTAAAATAAAACTGCTAAGATCATACACCCTTTATACAAGTTTATAGTGTAACCTTACTTGGAATGCTGTACATAGTTCTGGTCATTGCATCTAAAAAGAGATATTTCACATAGAGATGTAAAATTTCCAAAAACATTGAGGCCATGTGGTGGTGGGGCTATTTTTCCCCAGAAGTATTGGAAATTTCGGAAAAATTGAAAAATAAACAATACTGATTTTTTCAGTTCTCTTTACAGATTTAAAATCACTTTGTTGTTTTCATACAGCATTCCCCAACTTGATGCCCTCTAGATATTTTGAACATCAGCTCCCATCAATTACTGGCAGCATGGCTAATGGTCAGGAATGCTGTTGTCCAAAACATTGGGAGGGCACCAGGTTGGGGAGGGCTGCTTTAGGAACATAATGCGGCCTTTCTGTTCCTAAAGTTATTTTATATATAACTTACAATGCTCAAAAAAGTATCATATTTTAAAACTTTTTAAAGTACTCTGTTAGTAAATTTGCAATTATTGTCTGAATAGATTAGAACTACATTAAATGACTGCTATAGCATCAGAAACATAAGACTCGACAGAACAAAACCCAAACTGTCAAGAATGCGCATCTACAACATGTCACTCTACTCACATGTTGGGAAACTGAGCATAAATGTCTATCAGTAAAATATTATTTTGTGGGGAGTAAAGGTTGGGTAATAATATATAAATGCTTGCACTGAAATTCTAAAAGAAAATGTTTCATAAACTAAAGCTGGTCAATTTCCCCAATTTTTCACAAACACACCCCAAAAAAGTCCAGGGGGGAAATGGGGGGACATTTCCCCCTATTTTTTGTGAGCTTTCACATCTTTAACTACACAGTTTTCAAAAAAATACAGAAAAGAGCAACTAAAATGATCCAAGAGTGGTAGCAACTCCTCTATCAGGAAAAGTGATAAAATCTGGGACTTTAGAGGCGAGTGAGGGGAAACATGATAGTGGTGTATAAAATTATGCATGGTGTAGAGAAAGTGGATAGAGAGACTTTTTTCTCCCTTTCTCATAATACTGGATTCTCAAGTTCATCCCATGAAGCTGTTTGTTGGGAGATTCAGGACAAGTAAGAAGAGGTACTTCTTCACACAGTATCACAAGATGTTGGGCTGGCCACCAATTTGGATGGCATGTCTTCCTTTCCATATGGTCACCCTATGACATAACACTATTCCCCCTTCTGAAGAGGTCTGGACCGCAGACTACTAATGACAAACTTAGAGCCTATCCACATTGCCCTTAAAACGACTTATATTCTGTTTAAAAACGTGTTTTTTTAAGTCGTTTCATTATGTGGTAGGACACACTGAGTAGTACGTATATTTCATAGTGACTGCTTCCTCCGTCCTCAAATTGTTCACTGGTGTATTACAGGGTTAATTCCTTGAGTCTTCTTTAGTTTTTGTTTTGCAGGCTGCTTGAATTATGGAGACAGAAGTGGGCGGGTCAAGCAGTCTGCAAAACAAAAACAAAAGAAGAAGAGTCAAGGAATTAACCCTGTAATACACCAGTGAACACTTTGAGGATGGAGGAAGCAGTCACTATGAAACATAAGTACTGCTCAATGTGTCTTACCGCATAATGAAACGACTTAAAAAACCACGTTTTTAAACAGAATATAAGTTGTTTTAAGGGCAAAGTGGATAGGCTCAAAGTGGCAGACCATAATAACAATGTTCATGTGCCCATTTGCTTTATGAGGCAGGGAGGGACTATCAGGCCATAAAGTTGCCTAGCTTGGTCTACAAGAAACCTTGCCTTACCACTCCTGGTATTGTATTGTATTGTATTTGATTGATTGATTGATTGATTGCATTTTTATACCGCCCTATGGCCGAAGCTCTCTGGGTGGTCCATGCTCTGCAGCAACCATTCTTAGCTGAACTTGATGGAATCCCAACCTCCATCCCTGGGTTTAATTTACTGGCCTCCCCTGGCTGGGCCTTGCAGGAAACTATAGGTACAGGCAGAGCAGGCATACATAGCACACAGAGTGCTATGGCAAATCTAAAAGCAAATCTAAAAGCAAGCATGTTGCTTTTCAAGAACCAAGGACATTCAATGGGTCTTATGTTTGAGTAAATATCTAGAGATGGAAATGCAGCCTGTGCAAGATTGAAACTTGATCACAAACTTGACCATAATCTGCTACTTTAAGATGCAAATAGGAAGAAAAAACATGCAGCATAAAATGAGCTATAATAATTAACATAGTATACTGTAACTTATTCTAATGTAGAATATTTTCCTGTATCATCTTCTGTGCTTCCCGAATTAATCATGGATTTTTAATTTTAGTAGAACCATTTTTCAAGTTTTCTCCAAATACAGACACAAAACATGAAATGCTTCCTTTTTATGAGGCAGTCATAAAAAGCTTTTATCTCTGGACACTGGCTATTGAAAAGTTCAAATGAGACCCATCAGATTACAAGTCAGAGCATAACTTCTGTGGCTCGTTTGTGAATTTGAAAAGTGGGTTTGATTTTATATTGGATGTCAACATGGTGTAATATCCTGGCTGATGCTGGCTTGGTTGTCAACTGTATTATATCCTGTCATCCGTTACACAAAGCCATGAAATTCATTAAACAAAAAACTATGGTTTACAAAAACAACGTTAAGGCTCTAGATCTTTCAACCAAGCACCAAAAAGCAGGGAAATTGGGTGTTAAGGCTCACAAGCCTTAATGCCACATTCTCCATAAGGTGGCAGAAAGTGGAAGTGAAATTCTCATTCTCCCAAAGCAGATAAAACATGAGGACAGGGTGGAGGATATATATGCAGAGGTGACTGTAGAGTTGTGAAAAACTGATGACAAACAACTTAGGACCACCTACTTCTCATTTTTTTCAGAGCAGCCCTTCCCCAACCTGGTGCCCTCCAAAGATGTTGAACTACAACATGGTCAGGAATGCTAGGACTTGTAATCTCAAACATCTGGAGGGCAGCAGTTTAAGATATGTAATATGATATGTAGAGGTGACTGTGGAGGGCAGCAGGTTGGGGAACACTGTTTGATATTCTATATTCTTACCAAATACAGGGTCTGCCCAATACTTTTCTCTCACACACATCTCCCATATAGCACAATTGATGACAAAAGGGCACTATTCATTACAGATCTAGAACCAAAGCATGTGCCAGACATTTTCCATTTTTGGTCAATATCCTGCCCTTGAAAAAGCCAAAGTTTTTTTCTTAAAACGTGTTTAAACAAAATATACTGTTCACTCCCCACAATCCCTCCACAATACATCATCTCATCAAAGTGACAGAGGAGCAGAAAAGGTTTAGTTTGGCTGTCATGAATGCCTTTCAGATGAGATTAGTTTGCAATCGTATACCACTTGGGACTAAACCCTAGTGAACTCAGTGGCACTGACTTCTGAGGTGGCCCTACGTTGCTTGCCATCAGTTTTCCACAGCCCCACAGTCACCCACGCATATCATATTCTCCATCCTGTCCTCATTATTTATCTGCTTTGGGAGAATGAGAATTTCACTTGCATTTTCTGCTTCCTTAGGAAGGATGTGGTGTTAAGGCTTGTGAGCCTTAACTCACAGTTTCCCTGCTGTTTGGTGTTTGGTTGAAAAATCTAGAGCCTTAATGTTGTTTTGTAAACCGTAGGTTTTGTGTTTAATGATAAGCTGTTATTGTCTGAACAGTTAGTGAAACAGCAGAGTGGCTATCCAGTGCATGATAACAGGGAACTGCTCCTCAGAATTCCCCTACACAGACATGAGTTCGCCATCACTTGCACTCCCTATTTTGAACCTAAACCTCAGAAGAAGGGGGGAGGGATGGAATGTCATCCGAAATGTTTGCACATCTTGGCCCACAGAACAATTCCATTTTAACACCATGCAAGTGTCTTCAGATGTCCCACTATGTCCAACGGGGCTTTCCCCCAGGTAAATATGCAAAAGGTAGCAATTTAAAGTTGCTTCTTTAACTTCTACACACACACACACACACCACACACACACACACACCCTGGAAAGGGCTTTTTTCCTTTATTTCAGAAAAGGCTGCCCATTTTAGTTTATTTAGATTGGCATGGTAGTATGTCCCCAAAGGTGCCCTGATATGGTTACATTTTCAAAATGGTAATTCCACCACTGTGAGGCTTTAAAATAATTGTTGATATTCTTGTTATTTTCCTTGTTTACTATGTTTCAGTGTTGTTTATAGTGAATGAAGACAGGAAAACAAATTATTAGTAGGTAAAGTGGAGGTTATTTTTCTCTCGTTTTGTTGCAACGTTGCTCTAGTGCATGAAAGCACAATAAATGACACAATATATTTCTTAGTCTTTAAGTTGCCACAAGACTGCTATTTTTGCTACAACAGACTAACACAGCTACCCCTCTGGAAAATGCTGTAGTAGTCAATGGCTGAATTCGGACGACACGTTTAACAACTGTGGGTTGTTGAAGCAACAACCCGTTAAGTTGTTAAACGTGTCGACTGAATGTAGCCACACAGCGGAGCAACAACCCACAGTAGGCAAAATAGCAACATTCAACAACTGAGAGGAACAACTCAGTTGCGAGTTGTTAGGTGAATTGTCAATTGACAAACGTGTCGTCTGGAGCGGTACGTTGTTGAAAGAACAATGGTGAGTTGTTGAGCACGGAAGATCAGAGAGTGGAGCGGCAAGAGCGGCAGAAAGCGGGGGCCGCTCAAGCACTCTCACAACAGATCCCCGGCATCGCCGCCATAGCAACCAGGATGCTCGCCTCCCCCACCAGGCAGCCGGCACAGAGCTCAACAAGGGGCCAGCTCCTGCAAGCACTCACGCAGGGTGCCCAGTCAGCTACCCAAACTGACAGGGAAGCGCACCAGAAGGACACTACGGCAAAGAGGGGGAGGGGGAGATGGAATAAGCAACAACCCCAGGCGCCCTGGAGCAAAGGGCAGCCCCCCACACCAAGAGGGAGAACAACACCCCATCCAAAGTAGACCCCCACGGCACCACCACCTCCACCCTCGCATCACCCAGAAGGACGAGGGCAGGGGAAGCAGTGACCAGAGAGCCCCCCCTCATCCGCCCAACATGGCTGGACAGCGAGCCTTTGCCGGGCCCCGAGAATCCCGTTGGGGATCATCGCGCCCGTGTGGAGGCGTCCCGGGTGCGTCAAAGCATCAGTGCCTGGATCTGGCTACGCTACCCCCACCTCCTGTGAGCGTCGGCTGTGCAGTTTCATCTGTGGACTGGCATCTCTCCCTGGCATGCCGCCCCTCTCCACCTCATCCCCTTGGCACGTTCTGTGCTTGGCTCCCTGGGGGTGTGGCCTCGGCCATCCCCTCTTCACCGCTGTGCCTTCCAGCCGCCTCTTCCCTTCCCGGGGACAACTGTCCTTTCCGTAGGTTCTGCCCTGGCATAGTGGTTCCCATGTGCCTTATTGCCCATGTCTGGTCTCCCTGCTGAAAAAAGTTTTCTACACCACCCCACTCTTGCCTTCTTTCCTGTGTGTGCGGAAGATGCTCTAGGAGGGAGGGGGGGTTGGGGGCTGGGGCGTGGGTGCCAACGTTGGAATTGCAGTGCTGGGCGCGGGGTGCGACTGTTGTATTGGTGCAGCCGTTCCTCCTGGCTGCCTCTTTGCCCGAGGCTGCTGAGTTCTGCCCACTGACTGAGGCAGCCAATGGAGTTTGGGAGGCGTGTCCTGCATCAGCTTCAATGGTGGCGCCCATGGATTTCGGCCACAGTGTGTGCTGGGATACCTGCTGGAGGAGTAACGGAGTTTGGTAAGCAGGGAAAATGGCGGCCAAGCTGTCAGTCAGAGCCGAGTACCCTATTTGCAACCAGGGTAGTTGCCTATTTTTTGCAGCGCCTGCTGCAGCGTGTTGTCTGTAGATCACCACCTTTTTCACCCACCGTCAGTAGGTAATTCAACAACCGTTGCTTAACGTGTTGTCCGAATTGAGCTAATGTGTGGTGCTTTTCTGTTTGTCTGCCAATGGGGACTTTTTTTCCTGTCAATTGACCAGAAAACTAAGAGGAAGAGAAACTCTGGTGATGTGAAGAGAAGAACTACAAGCTCAAAAAAGGGGAAGTCAGGCAAGCAAAGCAATATTGCAAAGGCAAGTAGAAAGTGTCCAGTTACAAGAAGAGTTGAGAGGCAGACAAATAACAGGATATGGCTGGTAGAATAAATAGAAAGAGACTAGTCTTAAGGAGTTTCCATGACTCACTGCTGGGCTACAGTCACTAAAACGGCACACAGAAATAATTCAAAAGGATGCAAGGAAAATGGATGTGGAAGAAATAAAAAAAGAAGGGTAAAAGCTTTGTAGGGCTGAGGAGACAGGGAAATGGATGAGATGGAATGATGTCATGGAGAGATACCTTTCTTGGCTAGACATGTGGAAAATTGAGGCACAGAGATTATAGCTCTGTTTATGATCCTCTGCCAGCAAGTACTTGTTTACAACACAGAGGGTTAAGAAAAGATGACAGCTGATCCTTAATGTGACAGGAAACGCTATTTCACAGCAAGTCTGGATGGGTCTGGCAACAGATCAGGTTTGATAGAAACAGAGGCATGAAAAGATTTTATTTCAGTGTAAGAGGCAAGTAAAAAGAGCAGATGATTTGCAGAGTAAGGAAATGTTGTGGGAGAGAAACTCTTCTAGATCTAAGAAACAAGGGTTTTTTTGGTGAACGCAAAGCAGCCTCTGTGTGGAGAGGTCACCTTAAATTGCTGTCTAGGCCATTACCTCAGCTAACTTCCAACACAGGTTGAGGGACAGAGTGCAGTTGCTTGCCACACAGATAAGAAGGTTTTTCTCATGCTATCACACCCCCTCCACTGGCCCCAATCCACACACAGAACAGGTCAGCAATGTGGAGAAGACTCCAATCTACGTGGAAAGCTACTGCTTGCAAATAGCTTACATGTGGAGCCAGTTGCCATGGGTATCACTTTAAAATGGCCTCCAGATGGCGTCTGTTTCCTGTTCAGCAGACATCAGGAGCAGAGTAGAGTCACTGCTAACATCACACAGAAATTAATGTGTCCTTTAAAAAAAAGAGATTAGTTTTCACTCTCCCCAGGAGCCAATGTCAGAACAATTCTTAGCCTTCAATAGCTACATAAGTGTCTGAAATTAAACAAGCAGATAGTTTTGATGGAACAGATGTCCCCATGGCAATACAAGGATATCTTGCTCACTAAGGAGTGAAGGGAATGAACAGATGATAAAGATTCACAGTATTTACTGACAGTTCTCAAGGTACACTGTGTATCTTTAGAAACGATCTGTAAATGATAGACACGGGAGGAGGAACAGCACCACCATGATAGGATTCACAAGTAACCTGAGACATGATTATTTTGAGAGTTACATGAGGACAGCAAGTGGGTGTGGGTGTGGGGGAAATCCCTCATTAATTTTTGAAACAATCTTGTATGCTCCACATGGTTGATGGAACCAAGATGCATTATTTCAGAAATACTCAGTTTTAAAAATTCAAAATAATGTATGTCATGTATAGTATTTTTATTGAATAAATTGATAAGTTTCCCAGAGAGGCTCGCCTGGTGCCTATGCTGTACTCTTTTCAGTGCATTCTTATTTCCCCTGGCATTTTAGTATTTCAGTTTTCGTTGTTTTAAATCTATCGCTGTGTTTTAAATCTTTGCACTGCTGCAAAATAAACTTAGTGTTTATTTTGATTATGTACTGTTGTTTTCAACTTTTAAGTTTTACATCGTATGTTATTGTTCTGGTTTATTATTTTAATAATTAAGAGAGCTTCAGCTATTGGGTAGTATATAAATGTAATAAATAAATATAAAATAAATAATCCTAATTCAGCAACAGGGATTCGTCTGGATTCATACCATCAGATGAGATGGTAGCTGTGTCTTTTAATAAAAACAAGTATGTAAATATGTATGATTGCATGTATTTAAACACTTCTATTCCATTTTTCCAATGGCTCAAAAGAGTGTGCATCAAATTAAAACAAAAACAACACTATTAAAAACTGACAACATCTCTACATCAAAACTTCCTTTAAACACATCCAAAGCTCCAGTCTGGACACCTGCGTCTAGGGCCATGACCACCAATTATTACACGTGTCTAGTTGCTTACAACTACAGCTAGATTGGTCTTAGTATAAATGGTACTTGCTTGCTACAGAATGGAATTTGACTCACTCGACTGCATCTCTTAAAAGTCTAAGCTTATAGGGCATAACATTTATAAGGCTATTACCCCTTATTATACAATATACATACAAGGCAATCTGGAAATGAGCACTGTGTAACTCAAAATCTTGCACACTTTAATCAATTGTACTTTCACTCATAGAAAATCCCAATACTGATTTTAGATATCTCATGGCCTGAGACAACACTTCAATAACACGTTTTACTAAACTTAAAAGATCAGAACTTCAATATAGCAGTATACATCAGTGGTAGACAACTTGTGGACCTCCAAATGTTTTGGTCCATAACTCCCATCAATCAGCCCTAGCCAACAAAGCCAATAGTGAGAGATTACGGGAATTGTAGGCCAAAACATCTGGAGGGCCACAAATTGCCCACCCTAGTATATGCGCACAAATACCCAATGAGATGTGATGTTAAGTGTGTGAATGCAATTAACATGCACATTTACTGTTATGTAAACAGCAGCTCTTGGAAAGTCTGAGCAGCTTCAGGGTTACAGAGGCTGGGAGAGCAAATTTAATTCCTTCCCTGCCAAGGTCCTGACAAAAATTGTCTCTCTGAAGCTGTTGTTTTCATTTCAAGGAAGCTTCCATTTGTGACAATAGTCCATGCCATTATTATCATTCACACTCACTCGCCTACTTTAATGAGAGTGGATTGAGCAAGTGGTAACAACAGCAAGGAGAAGGGGGAGCTATCAGGCACTCACTTGCTCATCCTTTACCTCTGGTCCCCAAATTCACCCTTCTTCCCCTGCACTACTCAGCTGTTTCCCCACTACTCAGGTGATTACTCAGTTTAAAACTCCATTCCATGTGATCATGTGATCTCATCGTCACACTGATCAGTTGATTGGCAGGAAACAGGAGCTGTGAAGTTTTACAGCTTAACACAACAGTCTTTTCCCTGTTCCTAAGCCATTTTCCAGTAAGCTAAGCGGCACAGGGGGGAATCAAAGTTTAAACCTTCCCTTCCCTATGACCCCAACCTTCCCCATGCTGCTCAGTTCATCACTGGAAAACACCTATGTGGAAATTATGGGAGGTTTGGGTGACAATTTAGGCAATGGAGGGGAACATAGGCACTGTGTGTTATTTTGCCAGTACTCCCCACAAACATGTTGCCCCAGCCCCACCTCGAGCAGCTGAACCTCCTGTTGTCCTTTCAGCTGGCCATTGCTCCTCCCTCCCTGCTCCCAGGGCTATCTCATCAGCCATTGCATGTTCTGCCGGCTGTAGAGAAGTGGCCAGGGCGCTTTCTGCTGCTCCTGCCAGAGGGCTCTATAGACTTCTGAAATAGGGCACTCAACATGTAAAATGTAGCAATGGAGCCCTCCACGTGACATTATAAGCAACGGGTCTCCAGATAAGCAACAGAGCAGCCCATTGTTTTACTCCGTTGCTTAATTCAGTAAATTAGGCAACTGTGAGTTGTATGTTCCCCCCCCCCAGGTGACTCAATAAGCAACGCAATGGATGATTGCCTAATTAATCACCCGTTGCTTATTGTGTTGTCCAAATCCAGCCTATGAGTGCTTTATGAATGTATGTATTTTTAGATGTGTGTTGTGGTGTATGTTTATTCAGCTGTTTCCCAATCAGCTGAGCAGCAGGGGAGAAACTATAATGAGGGGAGGTTGTATGTGTGTCATCTGTGGTGTGTGTGTGTGTATGAGAGAGAGAGAGAGAGAGAGAGAGAGAGAGAGAGAGAGGTGGGGGAGTGGCCTCACTCACTGCCAGCTCTGATTCTGCACACTTTGGTTTTGGCCTGACCACTGCTAGAATGCTGGTCCTGGAAGGTTAGTCACAAGAGACCATGGCACTTATACTGAAAAGGGGTCCCCAACTCTGTGTTCAAAGATAATAAAACAAATATGCACAACAAATTTTAAGAGATGGACTCCTCTCTGGTTGTCTTTTGCTGCCTGTTAAGGACATTTTTTATTGCCACAGGCTTTTGTTTGCTATGTATCTGCTGTTTTATGCAACAGTAATATTTTGAGTGCCATTTTTCTTGGTAGAAAGATCAATTATCTGTAGTTTTTGCCTTTGTTGTATTATTAATGTATTTCTATTGTACTTCATAGCATTGTAACTTAAAGTTGTGGTAGTGCATAGGCACTAGAAGGGTGGAAAAGAAATTTATTTATAAATGAATAAAATCATCTCTTTTCTGACTTCATCATAAAATGTATTTGTCTTATTTATGTATTTATTTTATTACATTTCTAATCTGCCCAATAACTAATATTCTCTGGACAGATGACAAACTTTAAAAATGTATGTTGTGTTACGCAGCAGTGAAAGTGTGTGTATAGTTGTGAATAAAACAGTGCATTCCCCATGCTGGGAGAGGAGTTATTCCACTTACTGGGATTTTGAGCTAACCCTGGCGTATCACAAGGGAGAAGGAGAAGGTTAGATAGATTGATGCACAGTAGCTATCTTGGAGCCAGAAAGCAGCATATGGCTAAAAACCCTTGGAAGAACCTGTGCTACCAATCAACATAACTCCTTTCAGCCCCTGGGATACTGCTTGGCAAGTCCATAGCCTCCAGTAGATGCAAGACACACACAGTGAACTGAAAAACATGAAATGTGGAGCACATCATAGCTCAGAATAATATAGGAGCACCAATGTTTGAAAAGGTTAGGAATATGAGAAAATATTAAATGTATGGTAGCAGATAAAACTAGAGTTCGCTGCACGTTCATATCTAATGTAAGAGGCAAAATTATGATGCACAATAATTCCTCCCAAGAAAAAGGTTTGATATTTTATAGTTCAAACAAAACTTTCACTGATTAATATTCCTTGGAAAAATATATATTGAAATAAATGTTAAAAAGAATAGCCTCTAAAACCATCAGAAAATAGAAAGTGTTTACTGGGAATGCTTTGTAAGCATTGCCAACTAGCCATGAACATGAGTAAAGTACACAAGAGACAAGTTAACAGTTTGGCTGGGGAAGAAATAAGTTTCCAGAGTAGATAGTAGTATTCCTTTTAATCTGCATCATAAAAATATACACAAAATATATTCAGGCCTTAAGCCAAAGATGACCAGTTGGTTTTACTAGTTGAGAAAATTAAGCATCAACAATTGTCTCTGAACTGGGTGCACCGGTTGATCAATGTAACATGTGTTGATATTGTTTGTCGTACTCTACTTCACCAAAGTGAGGGCTCTGCATCGTCTCAAAGCAGCCAGCCTGTGGAATTTATAGTCACCCCATTTTGACTTCTATCCACACTAGCAAGTAGCAATGCAACTGTGTGCATACTCAACCACAAGCTGGCCTCTTCTCATGGACAGTGGTGTAGTAAGTTGTTGAGTGTCAAGGTAAGACTGGGGAGACCTATATTCAAATGCCCACTCAGCTGTGAAGCTTACTGCCTGAGTTTGGAACAGTCATTCTAGCCCTAGGTAGGCATTCAGCCCACACAAGGCTTAAAAGTGTGGTGGGATTGAGAGGGCACATGCAAAACCCACTCCCCAAAGTTCTATGCACTTAACTCCTCTGTAGATCTTTGCATACTGAGCATGAATGCCCTTACAAATTTCCTCACTGTGGCGAATCCTTATAAGGGTTCCTGATCATGAGGAAACATGTTCAGCTGAACGTGCAACAACCTTGCAGCAGACCTTAGGATCAAAGACACAAAAAGCTTCTTTAAATGAGTGAGTAATAGAATGTTCATTATTGGCTATTCACAGATGTTCGTGGGTCCTTTTGACAATGCTATCAACCTCCTGCGTGTCTCCCACCCCTTTTCTCAGTTTTAGCATCACAGAATGAAGCTCAGAAAACCCAAGTCTTTTGAGGTTGTGCTATAAAATGCCCACTAGAGGGCACTGTCCCATTGAAATGTACAGGCCACATAGATCCTATCTACACACACAGGATAAAACACTTTGAAAACATTTTGGAAACTGTATATGGAGTGTGCCCTGGGCCCCAACAGTTCTCAAAACTGTTATAAACCATTTTAAACTTTTAAAAACCATTTTAAAGCAGTAGTGCAGATAGGCTCATGGTTGCTGCTCTCTTCTCCATGTAACTGTGCTCATTTCAAACGCGGAAGAGAACCAGGAAGTGTGCAATAGTCAGGAAATGTGATACCCCCCCCCCATCTGAAAGTCCTCAAAGGAAGGCGTTTAGAGGCTGCCAGGGATTTTGGGAGCAAAGCTTGTATGCACATGATGAACATGGGGCTTTTCTATCAGCCTAAACTATCTCACAGGGTTCTTGTGAGGACAAAAAGTTGTGTGTGTGTAACCATATGTGCCATCTTGAGCTCCATGGAGAAAAGGCAGAATAAAAATGTAATACATAAACAATTGGAGTTAACTCCAAAAGCTAATTAAGGCTGAAAGCAACAATTGGTAGTGTACAACATCTCACCATCACCTTATTCAGCTGTAAATCAGCATAGGCTGACTGAAAACTGCAACTTCTGTGGGCTTAGGTGTTTGTGAAAACTGGTCTCTATGTCCATCCAGAAGTTGTTACTGTGCATTTTGAACAACACCCTTAGCTGTGCAACAGGGCTGTAGTACACAGTTCATCTCATTAAAACTCACAGCAACCTTTGGAGGCTGAGAGTCCTTGACAAATAATGAGCTTCACATCTGAGTGTCAAATTGTGTCGCAGAATGTAAGCAGGCTTAAACAACTGGTTGTGACTCATCAAGCTAATGCCTCTCCCAACCCTGTGTGTTTTTGCAGTCCAAACTGGGCAGCTTAATAGGATGTTTACTTAAGGAACCCCTGCTGGATTGCCAAACATTCCCGCTTTTTGGGTTGCTTACTCCTTGAAGGGCCACAACTTGTGTAAACAGTTATTATTATTGTTGTTATTATTATTATTAATAATAATAATATATTTATTTATTTCTTACCCGCCTCTCCCTCTGGATCGAGGCGAGGAACAACATTAAAAGCAAATGATATAAAATACATAAAACTGATTTAAAACATTTAAAAACTAATACATCACTAAAATACCAATAAAACTCTTAAAATGGATCACATAAAACTTAATGTGTTCATTGGTACTCTTGCAAAGCGTTGTATCAAAGCCTTTCAGCAATATAATGGCAGAATAAGAATTAGTCAATATGCTGCAACAATAAGACGTAAAAGTGGTGAGGGGTGGTGGTGGTCTGTATCTGAATTATCAGTTATACCAGCTGTATCAAACAATGAGACTTCATACATATTTGATTTCTGCTGCATATCATGTTTATTAGCTGTTACTAAATGTAGGCCTTTGGAATTAAGAATACTGATTTTCCTTGACACAACTTCTGTTTTTCAATAGAAATTACAGCTAAAGTAATTAACCTGTTTTGTATCATACTACAACAAATATGTATGGTGCAATAGATCCAGGCCACATTCATGCGAAACAGATGTACACCATCAGTAGCTTTACCTTAAAGATGCTTCTGAAGTTCAGAACTAAATAAAACCATGGAATACATCTGTACATACTTGCGTTCCCAAGCAACTGGGTAAAACAAATACTCCTTTTCTCAAGCAAAGTAAAGCCATAGCTATTTTAGCAGTCCATGAAGGCAGAGACTAGAAGAACTATACTCATGTTCTGTTTTGGGATTTCAGTGCTCAACCAAACATGTGTATGGATTCTCTTGAAAGACAAGTATACTTTCCACTCTAATGTCAGCACTATGAAGCCAATACTGCAACAAATGTTGTCTCTGCCCACCATGACAGTTTTGAGCGTATGTGCTGTACCTTCCCTTCATTTCAGTTTCCATTGCTTGATACTACTGACCTCTTGGCCTGTTGCAGTTTCTCATTCTATCTCTTGTTTTCTACTGCGTAAAAGTCTAGAATATTCAAAAAATGTAAATTTTACCTTCATTAATAAATATTACCTTTAATAGTAAATGTATATAAATCTACACAATATACATAATTTATTATATAAGGACAATTTATGTTTCCATGGTATAGTATGTATGGAGCCCCTAATTTGAATAATGAATATTACATAATACTCTTCCAAGAGAGACTATGATTAAGTCCCCTTCTTCCAAATAAAAGCTGTTCCATTAATATTAGATTAGTTTGGAATCCTCTAGGCTAAAGATGCTGAAGAAGGGTTTTTTTTCTTTTTTTTTTCTTTTTGCATTGCTCAGAGTTCTTGTTGGCACAGCTAATGTCGCATTATTTCCCAGTCACTGGGGCTTAACAGTTTGCCAAGATGTTGCTAGACCCATGAGGCAGATTTGTAGAACTCTTTTAACTCCAAAATGAATGATAGTACTATAAAAATCATAATATATGACCAATGGTTTGATGGAAAGCAGGTTTCCAGACAAAGGCATATATTAAACATTCCATTAGTGCTTTCCCCTGAATTAGATTAGATGTCTGATCTAGAAGTAGGAGCCCAAATTCCTGAACACAATAAACTGAAAAATTAGAATATTGAACTGATGTCACTTTTAATGCATTGATGATTTATTGGTGAAAGGTGGGAGGAATAATAGGGAAAATGACAATGTTTGTAGGTATTAAGAACACATAATCACTCCATCATTACTGGATTCTGGCATGGGACCATCTGACTTGAAGCTGCACCTGCCTAATAAAGTAGGCAACATTTTGTTGTTTTTATTTTGGACATGTTTTGGCCATCATCTTGAATCAGTATTTAAACAGGAAGAAATGTAAATAATTGTGCCTTTCTGAATCTTAACTTCACATAACCCAACACCAACACATTATATAGAGCCACTTTTTAAAAATAAACATATTTCTTTCACTGTGATTTGGATTCTAAGCACTTTGTCAAAAGGAGCACCGCTGAACTAAGCTAGTTAGTTTGACACCTTTGCTCTATCAATAAATCCCAAAATAATTCTGATGGACCATAAAATGAGACTTCCTGCTTGACCCAATGGAACCATGACAGAGAGGCTGATCACTCAGGAAGCACTGTTGTTTTATCATGGTTTTGTAAACTGGGATTAAATTGCTTTTGAGCCTCTGTTGTGCTATTTATGTAAATGTCTGATCACTGTTAATAATGTAGATAGAAATAGAAAAAAAAACCCAGAAGAACAGAGGTACTGTTAACTGTTTTGTGTGGGGCTGGAGCTCAGTGGGAGAGCACTGCTTTGCATGCAAAAGATCACAGGTTCAAACTCCAGCATCTCCAGGTAGTGCTAGGAAGAAATCTTGCCTGAAACCCTGGACAGCTGCTGCCAGTTAGTGTCAACAATACTGGACTAGATGGACCAAGGGTCTGACTCTGTGTAAGACAGCTTCCTATCTTCCTATGTAATGTGAATGAGCATTTTGGCCAATATGGCTCTACCTGAGCATTAACTACCCTTTAACATTAATCACATGTTTTGCCCATGAGTGTAAGATTTTATTTCACAAAGAGCTAGTGGGGGGAATCTGGATCGTGTCCTGGTATGTGCAGGTACAGAGTTTTAAATCCATTACCCTCCCCTATAGTTGATTCGGATTGAGCCCCCCCCCCCCAGTTATTGGCATGGAGCTTTTTTTTTTCTTGCAAATAACAAGTGTGGAACAGATCCAGATTGGGACAATAACAGAGGATAAAGGGTTAAAGCCCCACCACCTCCATGCCATGGGCTCAATCTGGATTAAAATCACTGTGTTGGCTTTTTGTGAAAGAAAAATCTTGCACTTAAGAAGCATATGATTAATGTAAAGTGTAGTATGATTATATGAACTAGGCTACATGTTCTACTAATTGTATCACTGTACTTCAGCTTGCTATTTTTCTTTACTTTCCTATAAGCATGTGCAGTCCTCATCTGGATCAAGACTATGATATTTCAGGACATGAGGGATTAAGCTTCCTCCTCCACCCATTTTTCACCAAAATTCTACCCACCCACCCATAGAGGAGTTAAAAAGAGCGGAAGTGTCCATTGGATGAGGTGGATGATGGAATTTTGTATGGAGAGGGGATAGAATTTTGGTTAAAAACAGATAGGAGAGGAAACTGAATCCCTCTTCTCCCAATGCACCATGGTCCTGATCCAGATTGGGACCTTATGTGCTTACATAAAATCATTGCAATCAATGGAGATGTTTTCATTTTCGTTTAACTCGCCACTGGGTGTGTATGTGAAATTTGGGGGGAAATTGGTGGGGAGAATCTTAAACCCTCCTCTCCTGAAACACTGTGGTCCTGATCTGGATTAGGAATGCAAGTGCTTACAATAAAGAAAATTAGCAGACTGAACTAGAGCCACATGATTAGCGGGTCTGCAACAGTTCCAGTCTAAGATGTTTTGCCACCTGAAGTGAAGCACTCATTCCACGTAGAGAAGCTGACCAGACTAGCAGTTGAATCTTATTTCAGCACTGGCAATGGGACAGCACCCCTCACCACACCTGAGGGCAGCAGGCTGTGCAGGGCAGGCTCTGTGGCACACAAATTTCTGGCCTCCAACACTTTGCCTTCACTCCCTTCCCCTGGCACCTGAGGCCACCACCTCACTCTGCCTAATGATAGGGATGTGAATAGGCAGGATATGCTCATACTGGTCTGGGGAAGTAGAATGACTGCTTAGGATTCCGGATGCTAATGCAGCTGTTATAAAGGCAAATACTTGGAGGTCCTTTCAGATAAAAGTTCTGTCCATGAAAAAGGTATCTTAAAGGGATTAGCCTTTTCTTTTCCCTATTCCCCCTCTTTCCCTATCCCTGCTGTACTTGGTGGTGACCTATCTAATAGATATTGAACTGAGATCATAATCCAACAGAATTAGACAACTGACTGAAGCTACGTGTTCAGACTACCTAACAAATGCTGTTGGTGATCCTTCTGTGATAAAGACTACTACTACTACTACTAATATATTTATTTCTTACCCGCCTCTCCCTCTGGATCAAGGTGGGATACAACAACAAACACAAAAGAACTTTATTTATTTATTTATTTTTATGGAAACAAGGATATGATTTATTAAATGCCCATTAAAAAAGTAATCATAAATTCTACTTCATTCAAGTAAAACATCAGTCAAGAAAAGTGATGGTAGGAAGGGGATAAAGAGAGTACATGCGTAAAACAAATGTATAAAGCAAAAGGGTCTGTGTGCTTCAATTCTTCATGTGGGCCTTCATCGCTGCCTACAGACTAGCTAAATTTAGCTGTACCTCCTCTGGCCTAGCTCAAACTTAGAAAACCTATCAGCCTTGGTAAACTTGTTAATTTACAGGATGCATCTCTAGGTTTCCTTATGAGAATTATTATTGACAGTAAGCAGGTAAATGGTTATCTTTTTCTCTTTAGGATCTCCCTCTGAAGTTCATGCCAATATTGAAGAATATACATTCAGCAATACAAAGACTGTTCCTGTAAAATCTTGTTTTCTGGCAATGAATGTGCAGTTGACTTACATGTATAACTTATTCTGCACGTTTATTTTAAGAAACAGTTTTGGGGGTCATACATCTGCCTATGCTTTAGAGATCTTGCTTTTGTGCTGTGGCAAAGACAATGGATTTTGATCTGCTGTAAGCATGCTAAATCTTGGATATGGGGAAAAATATATTGCTAATTCTAACATACACAACTGTTTCAATTTCTCTGGACATGTGATCAACCTATTGCAAATATTCTGTGGCCTCCTCCTTTACACCTTAAGGGAAAAGATCCATCTTACCTCTTGCCTCCTTGCTTATCCACATTTTTAGATTCCCCCCCCCCGCTTGTACCATTTGTTTTGCATTCTTACGGTACTTATGTGCTCACATGATGCTTCCCCATACTCCAGGCATGGTAAATCTTCTGCCCTCAGGCTAGATATGCAGGGGTTCTCCATCAGCATGCATACTTCTTCCCCGGCCCAGCCCCATACCAGCAAAAAAGGGAGATAAAATATTGTCCTTGCTGAGCTCTGGCAAAAGCCACCTTGAGTGTCAGTTTTTGGTAGAAAGGTGGAATATAAATCAGGTTAAATAAATTTATTAATTAAAGAGGCTCTCTTTCTCAGCACACAGTAGGGGAAAACTCTTTTATCTCTAATCACAAGATAAGATAGACAGGGCAGCTTAGCCAAGGAACACCTAGCCTCCAAGCTTAGGTGGTTGGTCATCACTTCTCTGCTAGAACAGCAACGTTCCTGTACCTTGACGTGTCAAAAGATTTTTTTAAAAAATGAGGACCCAAGAAGTCTTTAGTCTTCATCCACTATTGGTCAAAAAGAACTTAAGGGGTTTGTTTTGCTGGTTTATACATACAGAGCAAATAATGAGTAGGGTTGTGCACAGATCCGGATCTGGAATCCGAAGTAAATCAGGTTGATTTGGACCTCCAAAAACCAGATCCAAATCGGATCAGGGGAGGTCTGAATCGATCCGGAGATGTCACAACATCACAAACCCTCTTGACCAGATACAAAAGAGAGAAGGGCTCCTGCAGCTTTAACTGTTGTGATGAAGAGGGAATTTCACCAGGAACTAATTACATACAAATGACACTTGCTGAAATCCCCTTTTCTATACAGCTGTGAAATATACAGGAGCCCTGTCCTGTGGATTGGGCGCTGGGTGAGGGGTGCTTTTCTCCCCTACTTCTTGGGCGCAGGCGGACTTATTGTGCAGCCAATTCCTTGTTGCCGGGCAAAACTTTGTTGCCGGGCAACATGGCATTCTCTAGCGCCTAGCACACATGGTGCTTATTCAAGGGCAGGTAGGGAGTTTCTTTCTTTCAGAGCCCACATGCAGCTTCAGCAGCAATCGCCGATACCAGTGGAGCATTTGCTGCAGTTTTGCGTTGCTTCTCGGCGGAGAGGCCTTTCCGTAGGATCCATCGGAGGCAAATTGGCTGCCCTCTCTTTCCTGTCTAAGATGTGGGGCGTTCAGGATAATACAGTTGATTTTCGGGTCCGTCGCACCTTACGGGGATGGAGCAGAGTGACCCCTCGCATGCCTGATTCGCGTCAGCCATTGTCTCCTGATATTCTGAAGGGATTGTCGGCTCAGTGGCCTTTACCTTGCCACTCTTCTTATGAGTCGGCTGTGTTTCATGCTGTGGCTTTGACAGCATTTTTTGGAGCTTTCAGAATATCAGAAGTAGTCGCACTTTCCAAAAATGATTCTTCAATGCATGCCTTTTTATTTGATGACATTCAGGTCTCACCCCTGGGGGTTTCTTTACATCTTAGGTTTTCCAAAATGGACCAACAAGGTAGGGGAAAAGTTGTTACCCTGTTTCCGGCACCGGTGTTTGAGCTGTGCCCAGTTAAGTCTTTTTATGACTCTTCAGGGCAATCAAAGTGGTTATTTGTTCTGCCACCTCGATGCATCTCCTTTGATGAGGTATCAATTCTGGTCTGTCGCTAAACAAGCCCTACAGTCCCTGGGACTGGGGGCGCACCAATTCGGCACTCACTCTTTCCGTATTGGTGCTGCTTCTACAGTGGCTTCCATTGGTTTTGCTGCAGGACAAATACAGGCTGTGGGCAGATGGCGGTCAACAGCGCATCAATCGTACTGCAGATAATCAGTTTATACACTGGTGGCGTTGCATTCTAACATTTCCATGTTTAATTTTAGATTCCGGTGCAGGCTTCCCCCCAGTGCGTGTGATCATCTGTGGGCACAGCATGATCTTCTGGGCCAGTCGGAGGGCTTCCAGATCCAGCTTTGGGACACAGCTTGGATTGAGCCGCTAAGCCAACATCCTGTGGCTTGGTAAATGCGGCATGCGTTGGGAGCGCCTCTTGCCCACCTTATTCCAGTGGCGTGTGGCCTTGGTCCCCCCACAGGTCTTGCTTGTTCACTTGGGAGGAAATGATTTGGGTTTGCTGAAAGGCAAAGCCCTCATCATGCAAGCGATTGCCGATTTGGAAACAATTCGGCTGCGTTGGCCCAGCACTGTAATTATTTGGTCATGTTTGTTGCCTCGGCTCAATTGGAGAGAGGGCAATGATCAGGGGGCCATGGAAAGAGTGCGGAAGAAAGTCAATAATCAAATATTCAAGGAACTAATTAAACACGGTGATTATAGCATCCAACACCCTGCGATTGCGTTAACGCGGAGGGAGCTTTTCAGGCAGGACGGGGTCCATTTGTCAGACCCTAGTAATGATTTATTCCTGAAAGATCTGCAGTTGGGCTTGTGCGATGTTATTAGATCTAGGTGGGGGGGGAGCGACTAATCAAGCGCATTGTCACTCCCTGTGGCAGGTTTTGCGGACATCCAGAGCATTGGTAGGGTTGGTGAGCATTCACAGGCACTGTTGTGGTGATGGGTAATGCCTGAGGCCCCTCAGCTGTGAGCTTTACGGCGGCAGCTGGAGGGATAAGGGTTACCTTTGAGGCTAACCTTTCTCACCCACTCGGAGCTAAACGGCGCGAGGAGGGGTCGACACCGGAAGGTCTCCCTATCCCAAAAGGGGCAAGCCTGGGGTGTGGCATTTGGAATCACGCCATCTCTCAGGTGGTGAATGGCTCGCCCATGGTTGAGTAGGATGTCCGCATAGGTTTACCATACTGCAGATCTATAATAAAAGTGGCCCTGTTTTAAATCCATTTTCTTGTCTCGTCTCGTTATTTCACACCCTACACTTCCCGCAATAAGGATTCCCATCAGAATATTTGTCATCCTCTTGCACCCCAATTCCCCACCTGTTGAGAACTCCAGGGATGCAAACATTAACCCCAGACTTTGATTTCCTGGGAATGAGGCCACTGAAGCCATAAGGCACTTTTGTGATATATGATTTTAGTCCGATATACAAGTTGAACATAGATGGACACTCACAGCTTAAATCCACTTCAAACAACATTGCTCCTTCATCCTATCTTGAGGGGGGCACTACCACCATAGGATTCTTGAAGAGAGCAACAGGTTGCAGTGTGACTCTTCCAATATCTTTCCAAAACTGCTGGCTTGTCCTTTGATTCTCTGCTCAGCACATCTGTCATCTTCCAGATTCTATGGTATTTATAAATGATATAAAAGGAACCCATAAAGTTTTAATTATGATTACATGCTGTTTACCATCTCTCAAGTAGATAAACACTGTCAACTTAGACATCTCTGTTGTGTTCCAGCCTTTTACTGACCATTCTTTGACTGAAATAACAGTAGGATCTCACCATTATGCAATATTTTTTTATGCGGTTAATAGACTCCACACTGTTTACTGCTGTTTGGTCTTAACACTCATCTTTAAAGCCCTAAATGGCTTGGGTCCAGGAGGGTATCAGAAGGGCTGCTCGCTCGTATGTGATACTGGTCAACCATTGGGATTTGTTCCACATGTCACCATTTTTTGCAGTTAGATGAATGGGGATATATTTAACAAAAATCAGAAACAAAAACAATGTTATTAATGTCACTATAATAATGTCACTTATAATAAACAAAATATAAATGCCTATGGTTGCCTACTGTTGTTCACTTGGTTGTGGTGTGGAGGAGGGCCTTCTCCATTCTTGCACCCACCATGTGGAATGAGCTCAACATCCAGATCCGGCAGGGTCCTAGAGTGGAACGTTTCTACTGACAACTAGAGACATATTTGTTTGCCCAGGTGTTTTCCTGATAACTAGCATTGCCAGCTACCCCAGGTCATTTTAATGAGGTATTTTATTGTTTTATGGTTTGGTTTTATTACATTTTATTATGACTTTACTGTGTGAACTGCTCTGGGATATTTTTTTAATTGAAAAGTAATATTAAAATTGGGCCACAGGTTCCCCATCCCTGTTTTAAAATGATGCATTCAATGCACTGTTCCTATGCATATACACATGTAAAGAAAAATAATCACCTATGCATGTTGTCAACTACAGTGTTCACGTCATACATACCTTAAGTGAAGTGCACATTGTTCATTTGTATCCATTACGTGCATGCATTGGGGGTTATGTTTGTGTGTAGATATGTATGGGAACAGTGCCCTGAATGTTGTATGAATTCATTTATGTGTGTGTACTTTAAAGTGCATGTTTATGGGTGTGTGTGTTTTACTCCTGCTTTGACTCAAGAGAAGAGAGAGAGAGAGAGAGAGAGAGAGAGCATGTTGCACATGCTATACATGTATATTGGGGACACAATGGCTGAATTCGGACAACACAATAAGCAACTATGAAGGGGGGAAACAATCGTCAGTTGTATTGACTATCGTGTCGTCCGAATGCTGCCATAGTCAACTCAGTGCTGATCCTAATCCACCCCACAGTTGATTATTTATTACCATGTTGTGTGGGGAGTGCCCCCTAGATGAACAACTGTAAAATTGATTATTACCCCACCATTGACTATCGTGTTGTCCGAATTCAGCCAATATCTACGAGATTGAACAGTTATATTAATCAATTATAAAAACAATGGTAATTAAGGTCTCCACGTCTCCTACATGACAGAGGACAGTCCTCTCTTTGAAAGATTGTCAGAGGGCAGTCCTTTACTTGAAGGCATCATCTATTTGAAGGACTGTCCAGTCCAAGACCAGTAAAGATAAAGAACCAAAAGGAGGAAGAGCACCAGTCCCTTCAAGTTATTTATCAACAGTTAGCACCTGGACAGCAGAATGAGCAGACACATTGGTCACTTGGTCACAGTTTTTTTTCACTATGGTGAGACTTATCTAGTTAAGCATATGCAACCTTTATGCAAATTGCTGCCCTTTTTTGGTCTCTTTTTTGGTGATGTGTACATGGTCATCCAACTGTAATATCAGCATTTGTGAAGCCCTTTCCCCACCCACCAAGCCAAAACTGTGAACACCCAAATTCAGATATCAGAGATATGAAGACAAATAAAAAATCCTTTGCAGCAAAGGAATATCAGAGATGGATCCTGTGCAGCACCAGTGTAAACAGATTCATTTTTGCTGCAAAAATAGAAAAGATAACACTTCCTTCAAACATCATGTATCCATAAGTGGAAATACGGATGCAAATATTCAAGTAGAGTATATGTGGAAGTATTCCAATATGTTAATCTCCAAACAGTCTATAGCAGCATTTAATCTCTAAAATATCATTTTGAGCATTTTTTTTTCAAAATCTGAAGTGTACTGGCAATTTTATTTTTGTATATAATTTGCATAATGTTGAAAATTAAACTAGAAGGGAAGAAGGCTTGAATGCTTCAGTGGTTTGCATTTGATTTTCCATTATGCAGAGATTTAAAATTAGGCCAACCTTTTCAAACCTGACTAGTGATTTTGAATGGCTTTTTGCATGCAAAACCTGAGATCTGAAAAAGACCCATATTTTCAGCACAACCGGTGTTTGAAAAACAAGGCCTTTTAAGAGTTTTAAGAATTATTATCTCTTGATTGAACACCTTTCCAATGACAGAACAAACAAAAAAGATTATGAAAACTGAAACAAACACTGAGAAACTGATGCAGAGAACCTAAAAAGGGAGAATGAAGTTGGTTGGTGAGTTGGAGAAGAAGAGAACTGTAGTAGTGGACAGAACATTCTGGTTCTTTTAAAAATCATGGTAAAGATATCTTTACCATGATTTTTAAAATAAAAAGACATACCCTCTCATCCTGGCCTGATGCTACAGAAATTATCTTGTTAAAGTTCTTGTTTCTATACTTCATCCCCTCCCTCATAGCCAGCATTTTCCCACCAGTCTGTGGTAATGGTGGTAAGTAGTAGAGTTATAGCTTTCCAAAATGAAAAAAATATTTAGCAATCACCACATAGCTCACCTCAGCTGAACTTTTTGTTCTTTATCTAGTGTCCAGAAAGCCATAACAGGGTCAGCTCCAAGTTCGAGGAGGCTCTACTGACAGGTACATTCTGGTGGACTAATCCTATGTTGTTGGGATCCTGGCTGACATTGCATCTTTCTGAGGTTTTGTGGGAAATTAAAATGTCAGCTACTGCTACCAAATGTGATAGGGTTAGAGCAGGTGCTAATGCTAGGGTGACCAGATAAAATCCAGGTCAGGGCTCATGTAACTTTAACAGTTGTAGAGAAAAGGGAATTTCAGCCAGTGTCATTTGTATGCAATTAGTTCCTGGTGAAATTCCCTCTTCATCACAACAGTTAAAGTTTCAGGGGCCCTGCCTTCTTTTGTATATGGTCACTCTAGTATAATGCCTGCACCTTTAACTGTTGTGATGAAGAGGGAATTTCACCAGGAACTAACTGCATACAAATGACACTGGCTGAAATTCCCTTTTCTCTACAACTGTTAAAGTTACATGAGCCCTGACCTGGATTTTATCTGGTCAGCCTAGTTAATGCTCATGGGTCCAGCCAGGGTGCTGGAATTCTGGTAGCTGCCCAAAGATGCCAGGTGCTAACACCAGGCCTGGCCCAGAAGATGGCAACTTTTATAGCAAGTGCCATGTCCAGAACAAAAGGTTGTTGTTCTTGTTTTTCTGGTTACATCGACATTCTAATTCGTTTTAACTGATGGAAAGTTCTACATCAACATTTGATCATTATTTTATTCCTATTATTCATTACAGTTTAAAAATTGCATCCTTCTTCCAAGAAGCGCAGCTGGCATACAACACACTGTCGTGAATATTGCAACTTTGTCTGCAAGTTACAGGAAGGGGGCAGTGTTGCAGTTACCTAGTTAATTTGGAGCATAGCTAGCCTCAGGATGTCTATAGCCTACAGTGTGGCTTCCTGCTCCTCCCATCCCTCCCCCTCTGCCCTCCTACATTGCTGGGAACACATGGCTTGCTTTCTCACTTCTGCCTCTGTAAAGGAACAGAAAATGGCCTGAACAAACTCTCTTGAAACTCACACTGTGCATGTATTTGTATATGCAAGAACACTTGTGTGTAAAGCTGTTTTTTTCCCTTCACTAAAGAAAGGTGTGGTCTCTTTTTTAGTCCTTTGTGTGCATGTGGGATTGTTTTTTCTCTTTGCTAGCAGCCTTAACTGAAGGCAGCAATACCAAATTATCCCATCACATGCATGGTTCTTTTCCCCACCACATTTTATCCTCAGAACAAGCGTGTGAGGTAGTTGTACTGAGAGACTAGCCCAAACTCACTAAATCACCTTCATGGCCAAGCAGGATTTCCTGAGTCATAGTCCAATACTCTAACCCAGGGGTAGGCAACAGGTGCATCTCTGGAAATCTTTTTTGGCATCCATCATTTTTTGCTTTGAAATGGGTTTTTCTTGGTGCTAAAAAGTGTGGGTTCAAAGGAGTTGTTTAGTGTGCTGGGTGGGGCGAGCCCACACCCCACCTCTTTCTTGTACTTGGTATTTTTGGCAGGTTACTTGCCTTTTGCCATGCCTTCCATGGCAGCCATTTTGTGGTGGTGTCCAGGACAGTTTCTCAAATTGCCAAATGTACCCACAACCAAAAAGTTTGCCTAACTGTGCTATAACCACTATACCATACTGCCTCAGTCTACCACAGATATAGCACTATCTTGTAAAACATTAGGCCCATTCTGACTTGTAAACACTTTAGTCCTCTCCTCTTCCTTTCCTCTCATAACCTTCTTGTGTATAAGACTGGACTGTGACAGAGATTAAATAATTAAGAATTATACAATTTAATTATTAGGAGCTTCTTTTCTTCTGGATTATTCTGATTCTGTACTACCCAAAGAATTAATAGGTTGTATCCAATTTTAGTCCTACAAATTAAAATGAATGAGTTTGACTAACTTTGGATACAAACCAATGTATTTTCTTGTCTGAATTTCAAGCTTTGAAAAAAAATAATTATTTATTATTTATTATTGTTGATAAAGATAATGGAAAATTTCAATGAAAAACCGTTTAAACAAAAAACCTAGTTAATATGCAAGATGTACTTTTGAATTGTACTTTGAATATGTACTTTTGAATTGTACTTTTTCTGAATAAATATCAACTTGTAATTAAACGGTTGTTCAGTTACTTTGGGGGGTGGTGTATTACTGATTCTGGTTAACTATTACTCCCATTTGTGAAATAGGCTCATATCTTAGAGATGCATTTAGACCTAGCCCTAACTTTGGGTGCAGCCACTAGCTGAATAATACCACTTCTTGCATTTTTTTCTGCCAGCATTACATAGGATACAACCCAATTCATTTATCTTTCAGAAGACAAGTCAAGACCTTTCTGTTCACCAAGGTTTTTAGTGGTTTTAATGGCTTTTATAGCTTCTACAGTTATTGATATATTGATTTTACCTATGTTTTACTTATTCCCCCTCTCCTTAAAGCATATGCGGTTTTTTTATTTTAAAGTATTGATTGTTCTTGCTGCTCGTTGTTTTATAGATTGTGGTGTTTGTTTAAGTCCCTTTGGATATTGTTTTCCAGTAGCCAATATCCAAATATTTTAAATAAATAACTAAATGGTGAAGTTCTGATTGCCATTCTTAAGAGTTGTTTTCCATTCTGCATGCATAGCAGTCACTTCCAAATCAGTATTCTTACTTAGAAGAAACCTTTAGATCTGGTTCAACAAATACTATTAACTGCCAGTGTGGAAACATGTATCTGTCCCCTGTTATATACCATAGTGTTTCGGAAGCACTGTAGGCTTTGGGATTCATTGGCTGAGGTGAACTGAAATGTTTATTTTAGAAAATTGCTAGGGACTTAAAAATTAATTCTGCCAGTCAGGTCTAATGACCTGGAACAAAGTTAAGACTTCTTTTTTCTGCTCACTCCATCTATATCCTGCCAGAAATGTGTGAAGATTGGTTCCTCAATAAGGCTGAGGGTTCAGATTTTCAGATCTAAGGATATACCATGAATGTGGTACATTTTACTCTTCCTTTTTTGTTGGAAAAAACTCTTAAATAAACATATTATGTCAAAAGTCTAAAGAAATCATTAATAGTGTAGAAGTTATTAATTTATGAGCCATGTACATCAATATATTTCCAAGTGGTACACAGAAATCCTACAAATATAAAACCAATACATAGAATTAAAAAAAACTCTATCTACAGATCCATATGAATAAAATACATGATAGGCTAAACTGCACCAGGAAGGCTTGCATGAATACAGCCTCCAGTACCAGAGGCAATAAGCCTTATGTAAAACTGTTGCTGGGGGACATGGGTGGGAGGGTGGTGTTGCACCATGTTCTACTTGTGGGTTACTGGTCGACAGCTGGCTGGTCACTGTGTGAACAGAGTGCTGGACTAGATGGACCCTTGGTCTGATCCAGATGGCTCTTCTTATGTTCTTAAATAGATGTGTCTTTAGCATATGCCTAAAAATAAGAATTGTCAGCGCATGTCTAACCCCAGGGGGAAGAACATTCCACACAGTGGGTGCCACCACGCTTAGTTATGTAAATATATGAAGAACTATCAAGTTGCTTTTTATTTTCATTATATTTAAACAAGAAATTAAGAGATGCTGCTCATCTCACTTTCTATGATCATCAAATGTCTTTCTACCTTTTGATTAACTATCACATTGATCAAAAGAAGAAGTTAAACGCTACAAGGCAGTGCAACAATTTGTTTCTCAGTCTAGTATTTATATAGTGTAAATTAACACAAATCATTATAATGGTGTTAGTGCACAGCATGAATACTTGATAGCCATTATTTCAGGGATAACAAATTAATCCTTACCTCAGTTTCATTATATTACACTGATAAGAATAAAATTGTATATGTCTTCATTAAATAGCATGTTGTTCTTAACTAGGCTGCCATCCATAACTTCTTTCTTGTAAAGTGATCTGAAGTTAACCCTGAGGTCTATAATGACTGGATTCAACAGAACTATGATGACAACAGTCTTCTAACTTAAATATTTTCCTTTCTGGGGGAAATTTTGTCTAGGAAGATTTTTGAACATGGTTTCTAGTTAAAGCACATTTGAAATACAATAGATAAATTTATGGAGCATTTTTCCAACACAACATTCAGTTAGCGTATATTTGTGAAGGTGACCATCCATGAAATTTTCCTGCCTTCTTTTCTAAATATATTCAGTGGCTAGCTACCGAGCTTCTAGACTGTGAAATGTACCATATCTTTTACCTCTGCCATCCTAACCATGACCTAAAGCCCCAGTTTGAAGGCAAGCATTGGGGGATTTTCTGTCCCAGCACTGCCACCATCTATGGGGAAACTGTTCCTTCAATAGGCAATCCTACATATGGGGTTCCTTATTTATAGCAAATGCTTGTATTTCTTGGCCTAAAGAACTCTCTGGCACTATAATGCAGAGTTCGCTTCATGTAATTCTTCATAGCTAAGAATCTAGACATGGATATTGAAATGTGTTAAAAAGTATTCCCTACATCAGGGCTGTAAAACCTGTGGCTCTCCAGATGTTACTGAACTACAACTCCCATTAGCCCCAGCCAGCATAGCCAATGGTCAGCGATTATCAAAGTTGTAGTATAATAACATCTGGAGGGAGGGCTACCCATTTCCTAGCCCTGCTCAACATAGAGAGACTGTCAAGACATACAAATGAAAATGTGAAGTAAGATTGTGTATCTTCTCATTCAAAAAGGCATTTTTATAATCCTGGTATGTCCTTCTGCTCCTAGTACCTTCTTGTTTATAATAATTAGACTTATTCAGGCATCATAATTAAGTTTCTACAATGCATGCGTCATACTGCAGGCAAACAACTGTAGCACATTGACAAAGAAATCTCACCTGCTTTCCCCTCTTTATGAAAGGAAAGGAAAAGAAAAGAAGTTAACACTGATAGAATGTCACTTGATTGTGTAAAATTCTTAGCAGTCATGATAAAGACAAAAAGCTTATAGTATGTATGTAATATCCACAGAAGGATTTTCACAGTAAACCTGAGAAAAATAATTTGAGGTGGTGGGAACACAGGTATGCATAAAATATTGTCCTAAGAATTGTACTTGAAAACACTGGCTTTTGGTCTTTAACTTTGTAACTGGCTGACCAATATTTCCTTCATCAGCAACTTTACTGACAGGGCAGTAAATACTGCTACTATAATATAATGTAACTTGGCACTAAGCAAACATTTTGCTAGACACACACTGAACTAACATGATCCCTCTCTGCCTACTTCTGTGTGCATCTAGATGTAAATTCAGATCCCTGTTCAGTACCTTCTACTCCTGCCCACTCTCTTCAGTGGTTAGGGGAGGGCTTCCTGGTGGTTCTGCATTCATCTGGGAACCACTCCAAAAAGGGTTTTTATGGTGCTATGCTGGCTGTGGAGTGCTGGGAGTTATAGGATTTTTTTCTATCTAAACATGCATAGGAATATACCATTAGTGTAGTTGCCCCTGCTCTCTGGAATCTTTGCTCCTAGAATTAAGGCAAGGACCTATGTTGGTGAGTTTTAGGCACATACTAAAGATGATTCTTTTCACCCAAGCCTTTCCAACTTAATTTTTGTAGGTTGTGTATGTTGCTGGTTATTTTTGTAAATATGTATATGTTGAAAACGACACATTTTTATATTGTATTTTATTGTGTTTGTAATTGTGTATTACTTAGTATGTAAATATATCCAATCAACAAATATATAATTGTGTTCAATGAGAGATTTTGATGAAACATTCTAAAGGAAATGTTATTACATGGAGGCAAAGGGTCAAGAATAGGTAAACATTGCTAGTTATCTATAAAGTTTCCACAATTTGCTCCAAATTTTTGTTTTGCACTATCACATAATACTAATTTCCCTGTGTCTAATTTGTGCAACTATGAATTAGTGGACCAGTGGTACTGCAAAATAGCACTAAAGCGCTACAACGAGATAGTGCAAAGTAAAATTAAAGAGCTGCAGCATATAGTGCCAATTGCCCTATGACCTACACGCAAAGTGCATTAAGTGGGAAAACTAGCCTGTGTCCAAACTGCACTATCACTAGTGGAGGAAATGAATGGAATTCGGGGGGGCGGACACACGCATGGTTTTCATTGAGCATCAGGTGCTTCCCTGCAAGGGGAAGCAATATATGAAGATTTGTCCTGATCCTGCGCACTTCCAAGGGTTTATTCATGCCATCCCCTTTCATGCACATTGGGGTTTTACTCCTTGGTTTGTAGTCACACAGGGTTTTGAAAGCTTACTAGGGGAAGCTGTGTATGATCGGAAAGAGGAACATGATGCTGTGTTTGGCGGGGAACGGTATCCAGCACGAAGAAAGTTGGGATACCATCCCAGCCGTGCAGGAGGATATGGGGAAAGGAGAAGTGAGAGTGGGGAAAACAAGCTATGCACAATAGTTATTTCCCTGATTGTGTTGGGGATATAGTAACTTATAAGCTATTGTGAGCAGCTCACAAGTTACTGTGGCTTAAAGTGACATGCAAACCCACCCAGTGATTGGGTTCACAAGATGACAACCCATCATGGGTGACAAGGCACAGTGCGTCATGCAAACCCAGATAGATTCCCGCAGGGTGGCATGAATGCCTTTTTCACTGGGAAGATACACAACCTTCCTTCACACTTTGTTTATCTTGACAATCTTTCTGTGTAGATCAGGGCCAAGGAATTGGTGACCCTCCAGAAATTACTAGACCACAACTCAACTCTGATCATGGACCTGGCTTCTTCTAAAGGTTATTGAACCTATGATAGGTGGGCTTGTTGATTGTAGGTATTGGCAAGTGAGCCACTGGGCAAGAGTGGCAGAAACCCCTTCTGCTTTTGTTGGGTGATCTCACCATTAAACAAGTACCAATGGTGCCCAAGTGGCACTTTAAAGGGGCTATCACTTGTTCAGCAACACTAAGGGACTAGGTGGCAGAATCCATCCTGTCTGCCACTAACTCCCCTTCACTGCGGGAACCATAACCCCAGTTGCGGTTTCTGGATTTATTTACTCCTCCTCCTCCTTCTCCATTTGGGCATTTGGGCAAAAACGGGCCAATCCCTCCCCAGGAATGTACACAAATGTCCTCTTTAAATATGTGTGTGTGTGTGTATTTTTGTCACATTTTCAGAGTTATGCAAGTGCATAACTTCGACTGTCCAAAACATATAGACTCACCTTGTTTGGTACCTTGTATGTTTCAGCTGTCAAACATACATACAAGGTAACTGACAAGAAGAGATGTATATAGACGTTACAACCTTTGACAGTTGAAAGGTGGGAAAAGGGGGTGCAGATCACCTCCTTAGCAGGGTGATCCCTAGGTTTAAAGTATGTGCCAACCCTGGTGTGTGTGTGCCCTGCTTCGAATCCTCACTTCCCTGAGTCCCTAGCATGTATTTTTCATAGAGATCTCAAACAAGATCCTTTTTCACTCCTTTTTTCTCAGTAACTGTGGCTACGTTTGATAGCTGTCAAAGGAGCTGTGAAAGGTTGCCAGGGTTAATGTGAATGGCAGGGGAAAAGGGGTGGCATGTAGATTTCTGTGAAAAAAGGCAAAAGATGGAGATCTACTCTTACACAGAGTTTTAAATGAGAGGTACAAAGAAAAAGCTCTTCAGCTTGGCCTGGGAATGTTATGCAGCATCCTCATGGGATCTGTTTTAGTTCACTGGGTTGGAGAAAAACCAGAATGGTGGGGAATTAAAAATTCTGACTGTGTATAAATACACTCCTCAAGGAGTTTGAAGGGGAAGGGATGGATGGATGGTAGCTTAAGAGCAGGGTGGAGATTTCAATGATGGAGATTTTAATGTGCTTGCTGAGAGTAGAAGAAAAGAAGCCAATATCCAGGGAAAAGAAGGAAAAAAGAATGAGAGAGAAGATTTATTTATTAAGAGAGGAGGCTGAGATTGGAGGTGGAATTTTAAGAAGAGCCAGTTCAGAGTATGAGACTGGGGACTTTATCCTGTGCTCGTCATTCCGTATTTACTTTTTAATGGGTTTGTTAGGTGATGTTGTGACCCTCCAGTTTCGTTTCTGTATCTAACCAACACATGTAGTGCTTGGATCTCAGTTTTGCAATGAAATGGAAAGTAGATACTGTAGATTAACAGACAATTAACAGCCTTGTATAGAAAAGCCCCTAGAAGCGTGGGGTGGGTGGAAACATTGGAGGCTGATGGAAGGGAGATCATATTAGGATGTATTTGGGAATTCATACCAGATTTTGTTACCGTTTCCTTAAACAAGATGAACAAAAAGGTGAGTACTAGAGAAATGGGCTTGAAGAACAAGTCATCCAGGAGGGAATTCAGTATTAGAGTATCAGTGAAGAAAGAACAGTAGAGTTGTTTGGCAATGAGAAGAGAGTAGTTTTATCATTCATATTTTTTCCAGAGGTACTCAGCAACCAGAGAATGGGGTACAGAAACCAAAGGGTAGGGTTCATTCAGCCAAGGCTATTGTTTGGAAGGGAAATAGAATAGAAGAGTTAAGGTTAAAGAAAGCATGTTAAGAGGCAAGTTAAAAAATGATGGTAAAGTTAAAAAATCACACAGTGACTGTTGGGTGCTTCCAGATAGACTGCTCCCAGCGCTACCACTCAGAAGCCATTTCTACTTCTTCCGCCCTTAACAGATTTTCCATGGGAAGAAAAAAGATAGAAGAAACAGTGGTAAAACATGGGAGGGTTACAAGAAGAATATGTAATCGTCAAGATCCCACATAAAACTGTGTGAATGAGCAGGGAAATGGCGCTATAAAAGACTTATCTGGAAATACCCACCGTGTAAGGTATCTCAAAGCCATGTAAATCAGTTGGTTCACAAAATCTATGCGATAGCATAGTGCCAATAAAAACCTAATGGAATTTTCTGCTCCACATTTGTGCTTTTTTCTATCCATGGGACATTATATTTTTACATGGCCCAGGCTTTTTTCACGCTCAGGGACACTTGAATGCTCAGCATATTGTACCAAAAACCATGCTATGTATGTCCTGTATATTAGTGAAACATTTTGTATCCTGTTCTCCTGACATCTTCAATAAGTCACTGATATTATAAGCATGCCATATGTACATTTTCCTATGATTGCTTGTCTTTCTTTATCTGTAACTTTTAAGTACCACTAGAGGGCATAGAATTCTTACAGTATTTCCTTCTGGATCATAAAAAGAACAGGTCTTTATGACTCTTTTAAACCTGTCTGCTAAATGTAATTGCTTTACCTTTTTTCTTCTTCCTCAGTTTTGGAAACACACACCCATTTGTAGTTATCCCTTACTGTAGATTTGTAGAATTAGTGCTACAAAGACTTTAGCAAAAATACATTAACTGTTAGGGTTTCAAACCTTTCACAGAACCTATGTGAGTGGACTCTTTCTACACTAATGCTGTTTTATCCAATAAATGTGTCACAGGCCGGATCTACACCAAGCAGGATATAGCACTATGAAAGCAGTATAAAAGTGGTATATAAAAGGCAGAAGCTACACTACTGCTTTATGGTGATATTGAAATGCACTGACAACTATTGGGGCCCATAGACATGTACCATATACTGCTTTAATACCACTTTCATAGTGCTATATCCTGCTCGGTGTGGATCTGGCCTCAGTTGTTGTTTTAAGTCCACCAGTCTTTTCTCGAGATTGCACTTCTGTGGGAAGGATACTGTTGTATTTAATTCACAAAGTGGCAAACAGCAGGGACCCTAATGTTCCTAGCATTACACCTCTTTGGAAGCAGTGTGTGTGTTTATGCTTGACATAGTGTTGATATGTGTTCTTAAAAGGTGAATAGCAGCAACATGCTCTACCCACAGCAATTAGAGTGTTCGTTCTGATAAAACTCTGCAGGGAAGAAATAAGTCACCCCTCTCTGTGTACTGCATTCCAAGAAAGATTGTCCCTCCTGCCTGTAATTAATTAGAGGAAAACTTGATATGTAGAGGCATGCTACTTATCAAGAAAATGTCTAGTTTGGCTATTTGTTGCACTTAGACTAACTTAAAGATATGTATCGTGGCATATGCTTTAGTGGACCACAGTTCATTTCCATCAAAGGTTATGCCATAATACATTTATTAGGCTTTAAGGTGCTGCATTATAGTGAATGGGGCAATCAATCAGATTTGGCCATATGCTGATGAGGACTTTCAAACGGGGGGGGGGATATTGTTTCCTTACTGTGGCTCTGCTGCCTGCTTGTCTTCTGCATTTGAAATGAGCTGAAATTACATGGGGAAGAAAGCAGTGACAATGTGGCTTGTACAATTCAATGCAGTTCAATGGGACAGTGACCTCCAGTGTGCATTTTATAGCGCAACAAGTAACAACATACATGAGAGGAGTCGGGTTTTCTGAGGATTATTTTTAATCGCTAAAACCAGGAAATGGAGCGGGAGATGCACACGAGGCTCCCAAACATCTGTGAGTGGCCAGTCACGAGTATGCTATACAATGCTCATTTAAAGAAGCCCTACACCAGTAGGGCAAATGTTTTCAATCCATTTCAGTGCTTTCATTGAACAATGGCCAAAAGTGGGTTCCTTTTCAACACTGCCAAAACTGTTAGTAAAAAAGCCCTCCCTTTCAAATATGTAAGATCAAAAGGATTGTATTTATTTATCATCCAGTATCAGAGGAAGCTCACACCCCCAAAAAAGAAAGGGGGGCTAGAAAAGACAAAGCAGATTGGGCCATTGGGTGGGAGTAGAAAGTACTGCCTTGCATATTGCAATCTTTGCAACAAAATTAGTCAATATTGCTCTTCAGGTTTTACAATGGAGTGCGTGGGGAAGCCATTTCTATTGTGGCTTGCCCACCTGATTAGATGCTTGCAGAACATGAGGTTGGCCATTTGATTAGGTTGAGGAAGTCCTTACAGTTAGGACACATTGTTGTTTAACTATGAGTGGTCCTGCAGAATTCCATCTATGTGTACCTCATCTATAATCCAGATAATAGTTTGTGAAGTTGATGATCCATTTGAGGGATCATCAAAGTTACTATATCTAGATAGGGATCACACTCCCTGGGGAAAAATGGGTTCTAGTAACTGCTTTCCTGTGATCTTTCAGGCTAGATTCAAGGTATTGGTTATAGCCTCCAAAGTCCTAAGTCACTTGGGTTTCACATATCTTAAAACAGGGATGGGAAGGCTCCTCCAACCCTTGGGCTGGCCCAGATGAACCAGATGAAGAGTATGGGGTGTCCCCACTTACTTTTGGCTGACATGCAGCCCCTGCCCAATGCCCTGACACATTACCCCAAGGGAATGTGGCCCTCAGGGTGTGGGGATGGAAGATTCCCCACCCCTTTATTAGAGAATATTGTTATTTAAGATATTCAATTGAGGTCTAGCTCTGGGTGCCATCCATCCATCGGTAGGGCCTTAATTGCACTGATTCCACAGCTCTATAACTCCCTCAGGTGAGCCCATTCTTAGGAAGATTCATCTAAGTACCATTTTATAAACCTTTATGTAACATCAAAAGCAATTGTATTTAGTCTGGCATGATGTATGGGATTCAGATAGTCTGTGCTGTTCTTGGTATAAAGTAAACTGTTTTCTGAGAGATGGTTGGTGTTTTTAAAATTGCATTTGATAAATTGTGAGTTTGTTGAAGTAGCAGCATTTTTCTAGAGGATTTGGTGTCTATGGATCTTCAGGCTTTATGTGTTCTCCAGCCCTCAGCTCAGCAAGTGAGGACAACAGCAGGGTTAGCAAGATTTTGATGTTTGCAAAATGAAAGCTGTGATGGGATTCTGTAGCCAAATTGAAATATATTTTGGGTGAATTTTATTAATTTAACTATTTGTGCAGAGGTATGTGTGTGCATCAGAATGGGCACATTCTATAATTTTAAAAAATACATACATGTTTTATAAATATACAGTTGAAGTTTGAGGAAATCTCACTGCACAAATAAATAGGAGTTAGGATTTCCATTTTCACCCATATTTTGAAGACATATGTGCTTATTTCTTCCAGAGCTACCAGTTTCTTTTCTGACAGGACTTCTGTGGTGATAATATTCTTAATGCTATACCTCCCCCTATGTGCAACAAGGTTGGTTTTTTTAAAAAAAATTACAAATATTACAAAATATTGTAAGCCTCCAGTGACCTCATTCCAAAGGAGACAAAAGCCAAGTAAACATTTCACCTGTAAAACTTATCAACACTTGGAGAATTTGGGCACATGTAACAACAGAATTACCAAATAGCATTACGTGAGAAACAGCTTATGGTGATAATGGGAAACACTTCATGTCTTGAATTCCTGCTCATCATGCAATGTGCAATTTTGGGAGGTCAATGGAAATCAGACAGACATCTCCAACATGGGGGGGGGGGACTGGGACTGTCCGTCCCCATTACAATTCACACCTGGTGTCCTTCAGATGTTTTGAACTCCCAACTCACACCAGCCCCAGCAAATATAGCCAACTGTGGGCTGAAATATGTGGAGGGCACCAGATTGGGGAAGACTGTGCCAGAGCCTGTGCAGTCTATTCCAATAGCTTTCATGAGGAGAGGTTTCCATAGAGACTTAATTTGGCCAATTACACAGTCCCTCCCAGGGCATTCCTCTGAGGCCCTAACAAGTATTTTGCTCCAGGGTACAAACAAGCGAATAACGGAACAGGTAGCTAAGTTTCTGAATCTGGCTATCGAACCAGATCATTAGCAGACGATTAATTTTAACACTCACTATTTATAGTATTTATTTGTAGATTTATAGTCCCTTTTATATCAGCTAAGTTGCAAGCATCATGACTGTATGTTATATTTGTTTTGCCTTTGGTCTATTGACTGTAAATAAAGGTTGATTGATTGATTGAGATCCATAATACTGTCTGGTAAATATTAAATCTCTCCTCCATATACTTTTATGGGCTCTCATCAAGCTTTGGGTGATTTCAAAGGGTCTGGTTGGTTCCAGGATCAGCTATTGGGCAGCCACAGGACACATGTGACCCTTTCAAAGCCACTGTGTCCTGGAGAGTCCCATCCCCTTTGTACCATCCCTGAAAAGTTGGTACTTGGGCTGCTGGGGATGATCCAAGACATTTTACTGCCTGGGGTGCAGCAGCAAAAGGTACCCCACCCCCAAAGTCAAGGTGCAGTACCCAACTGTGTAATTCTATCGCAAATAACATTGTGGTAGCGAAAAGTAGGTTCCAAACTCTGCGTAAGAGGAGAATCCAACTAAAAGTTATGTTTGTGGAAGCTCGTTGTTCACTGTGCTTACACAACTGCTTGCACAAGTCTAATGTGCAACAAAAAGAACTCCTCTAGTGCTGTATGAGTTTGTGGAATGACACCATTAGATACTGCCCAAGGTGCATAGTTCCCAAGGCCTGTCACATTATCTTGGCACCTGAGGCAGAAAATCCCACAAATACTTCTCCCCCTCTGCAATAAAAATAAGATAATAAATTAAATAACCAAAAATGTGCTGCCCTTTCATGACACCCTGATGGACAGTCCTGGAGACTGTATCAGTGACAATATGCCTATGTACACATTGCTGGGAAATATGGATGGAAGGTTGCTGTAGCACTCATGACTTGCTTGTGGGTTTCCCATGGGCAGTTGTTTGTTCACTGTGTGAACAGAGTGTTGAACTAGATGGACCATTGGTCTGATCCAGCCTGGCTCTTCTTATATTCATCCCAAAATCAGTTGTCTGAGGTGGACACCTCACTGCCTAATGATTGGGAGAGCCCCAACTATGCCTGGCTTCTGCCTATTAACTAGATTTCTAATCTGCCCGAGTCTCTGCTTCCTGCTCTTTAAATCACTCCTGGAAATGGACAGTGTAAAATGTTTTACTTTCTGATAGTTTTTTTTAAAAAGGGTCTCTGCCTCCCCCCCCCCCCCGCCGCCCAGGGTCTCTCTTCAGGCTTTCCTTTTCATTGAAACCTGGCTGAGAGCCATATAACGCTCTAGTGACCTTATCAGATTTAAAAGAGAGAAGGATTTCCTCCAGTATGACAGTTGCAGTAGCTCTTATCCAGTAACAACAGCCTAATATCCCATCCCCACTTATGAATATATGGGTGGTAGCCCTGTTGCAAGTAAATAGTCTGCAGTGGCACATAGCTGTAGAAGTGATAGAGAAGACAGTGAAAGATGACGGACAGGCACTATCTGACACTTGCACAGCTACATAGCACAGAGAGTTCACCCTGTTATTGCCTATAATGTGTTAACTGGTAGGGAGGAATCTTGCACTTCGCCAGAGATATAATTTTGTGGCTCAAGAGCTGAGAGAAGTGTGATTTGCCTGCAATACAAGTACTCCTACCTTCAGGAAAGACATCTCAATCCCCCATGACAGCTGAGAGCTGTGTGTTACTGCACAAAAATAATTGTCTGGAAAGACTCTGTCTGCATTCTAATTCACTCCATCTTCAAAACGTATAGTTTTGCTTCAAGTGGACATGTTTGGAACTTACATTTGCTCTTTAGAATATTGAAGCAATATCTCAGAAAGTTATTTGTTCTTAAGGAGAAAAGCTGGGGGTAAGGGAGGAACTTTGGAGCGCATCCTCTCCCCCTGCACCCACCATGTTTTGTGTTTCTGCACATCATTGCAGAATATGCAGTTTCATCTGAACCAAAACCCAAGAAGTACTTCAACAAAGTACCTAAATAAGGGTTTCTTAAACTGTACAAATCAGGGAACCTTCCTAAACCTTCTGTCTCTTTTCTCCATCCTGCAAACCCAGATCCAACCATGTGTTCAGTGCTATTTATTTTATTACTGTACTTGTAAACCGCCCAATAGCCGAAGATCTCTGGGCAGCATATGATATATTAAAAACAAGGTACAAACTTTAAAACAAAATAAAAACAGTGAAGAATAAAAGCAAGATAAAACCAGCAGTAAAGAATAAAACCAACATCATAGAACCAAATTAAAACCAGCAGCAGAACAAAGGTACTAAAAAAGTTCTTAAAATTCCATATGTGTGCAGGTAGGTGCACATGTCAATCTGTGGAAAAGGTTATTAATGTTTATTTAAGGACAACCTCTACCCCATCACTGTCACCCTGTCCTACCTACTGAGTAGAAGAGTACATTAGATTGCATAAAACAACAACCTCCTGGGAAAGCACAATCCCTGATCTACCCAGCAGGGATAGCTCCAGAATTTCAATGCTTGCTTACTGTGCAGGTATATCTTGTGTCCTGGCTCCCAGAGGGATCTGCTCAATAGTTTGAGAAACTAGAGAAAGTGACAGCACAAGTTCATGAGTTTGAAAATAGGTTAGAGATTATTTCATTTACCTGCACCTGAATTTAAATGCACTATCTTAAACATAGTTAATGCCCACAAATACAACACTGTATTGCCACAGAAGCTTCATCTAATTGAGAATGGTGTACTTGGTACTGCTTTTGTTTAGGGTTATTTGAATTATTTTTATGAAAAGGTAACAATAGAACTGCAGTTTAAACACATTCAGATCCAAGACAGAAGTATAACTTATGAAGTACAACATTTATAACAACCTTTATAATAGAAAATAGTTAAACCATAGGAAAAAGACATATGGTAAAACCTTATTATAGTGCTTGTCATTCCAAAATGACACTTCTCCATAAATGTGTTTGTGTACTTTGTATTGTAGCCCTCAAACCAGCTCCCTATGAGTAGCTACACGTTATGATGAAAGAAACGCTCCAGTGGTGATTTAAAAGAAACTTTCCTTTAAGTAGAACAGGTGACTTTTCATCCTAAGATAGGATGGCTCCAGTCAGCCATCTCTCATGCATTCGTGAGGCAGGGAACAATAAGTAGGGAGAGGAAACAGGAAAGGGTGGAGCAAAGATCCCAGTAATCCCCCCCCCCCCACCTTGTTCAGGTACACATTAAGCCTTTAGCTCCAGGTTCAGTGACCTGTAGCCCGAGTTCTGTAACACTTTGCTGTCTTCTTTAAAACATATTAATTCAATTGATCAATCTACATCCTTAATTTTTCTTAACTGTTCAAGTATCTACAGAGTTTGGGATGGTTTCTAATTAGAGGTGATACAATTTTTTGCTATAGTTAGTAAATTTACTGTTAGCTGTATGTCCTCTAATTCAGTTTGTCCTTCTACATATCCCAATTAAAATTGTTTTGGGATCAAAAGATGATATTCTGTCATTTCAGTAATCATGTCCAATGTTTATTTCCAAAATGATTTAGTATTTGGGCAATACCAAAATATATGTAAGAAGTCTTGATGAAAGGCATGAGTTCTCCAACATTCTGGTATGTTAAGAATACAGTAAGTGACAATACCTGAAGCAGCCTTAGAAGTGCAATTGATTTCCATCAAAAAGTTGGAGCATTTCCTGCTACATAGGAGGGGAACCAAGTAGTGCAAACAAATGCATGTAGTTGATCAGGCTAATATGGTTTGATACACTCTTTGCAATGGTGTGTCTGTGTGTGTGTGTAATTTAAAAAGGGACCCACATTGTTATTGTCCTCTAGTCCTTTTTAGTTTAATATTTATGAGTGGCCACAAAACAAATGCTTGAAATGAGCCAAGTGTCTAATCTGAAGGAGTGGTACCCATGATGGTGGTTACATTCTAAAAGGCTCATCATTCTTTGTCCTTCCTTGACGCACTTGTTGTCACAGCATCTTTGCCTGCCCTGTTTTCTTTTCAAAACAGCTTGCTTGCCTAGGGATGGCAGGGCTAGCCGCTCAGTTGACATTAGGAAATGAATGTCATGCTGAGCCTCAGCCGCAGTATGCAAAAAGCAGCAACAAGATCTAAGCAGGAAGTGATGGCTTCTGCTTTTACTAGAGAAATACAGGTACTATAAAAAGAAAAGAAGAAAGAAAGAACGCTGAGCATCCTAATTTGAAACAGAAAGAATCACAGAGTTGGAGAGAGGCCTGGTCCAAGCCTGTTTGGTGCCTCCCCAGGTTTCCAACCTGTGCCATTTTAAAGCCCCACTCGCTTTCCTTCCAGGTCCATTTCCCTGCGCCACAATGATCCCATTTGGGGGAGGAGGCTGTGGCGGAGAGCGACCCAACTTGGCTCCTGCTGCCGATTGTCTTGCGTCGAAGTTGCTAGGAGTCACGTGGGAGCGGGGCTCCCGCTAGCTACGGTACATTGCTTCAGAGCGCTGGGTGTCAGTCCAGTCTCCAGAGACGGTGCGGTGGACGGCTTGGGCGACGCGGACCTGAAATTATAGTAAATATAAATAAAGGGGCAGAACGCCATCCCCAACTCTATGCAGGCACCTGCTTCTTAAATGTGAACGAAACGAGAACGGGGAAGCGGCTGTCACAAGCGCTCAATTCCAGGCACTGGGAAGAGAGCAAGAGAGAGGCGGCTACCTCTTTCGAAGCGTAGGATTCTATTTCTCGCGCTTTTCCTCCTCTCACGTAGAACGAACGACTCCGTCCTCACCTATCGGCACCTTTCTTCCGCATCTGAGGTCGGGCAAAACTTTCTGCAACTTGACGGGAGTTTACGAGTGCAAAAAGAGGGCGCCCCCCCACCCTCCAAGGATTAATTTTGGGAGGCAACGTTGCCGAATTTTTCTTTCTGCAATGGATAGCTTTTCGTGGGACCTCAGCAAACCATACCTATTTGGGGCACGCAGAAGGGTGGAGCAACAACCAAAACCTACGAGAAAGGAGCTCTAAAACGTGACAGGTAAAAAAAATTGTGCGCGGCTCTTTGACAGAAGTTCCATTGAGGAGCTGCTGCTGCTGCTGGCCTTAACGCTGTTTTGTGACTTTTCAGCGGAGATTTCCCTATTGCGTAATCGCCACGAGCAGCGATTCATCACCACCTTCATCCTGACTGCCGCGGTGTGCGTGTCTTTTGCTGCCATTTGGCACGAGGGAACCAAGACGCGCCGGGTGCATCCTCCTACGCCCCTCCCCCCCTTTCTCCTCTTACCGGTTTTATTTGATGGCGCTGGGACTTTCTCTTGCGTTTGGACGGGAGCAACAGCTTGCTTGCCTGCCTGCCCGGGAAAGCACTTTCGCCCTGCCACAGCAAAATGTACTGACAAGCCAAGGGTAGCAGCAGGAGCCTTCAGTATTAGTTGGTCGCTATTTTCTTTTCTTATTTTTTTTTAACAGTTTCTATAAATCAAAACAGCCGGCTTCTCTCCTCTCCCACCCCCTCCCCTTCCTTCAAAACAGTAACTCGCTCTCCTTGTGCCATTTACGGATGTCCCTGGATCTGGCTGGCTGGCAAAGGCAGGAGAGTGACACTCTGTTGCGTTCTAGCCGAGACTAGACACTCTCTTCTTATTACTCCGAAGTTTTACAATTAAAAAAGGCGCCGAGTAGCTGAGACGGCTTCGCAGCCTCTAAGGGAAACAGAAGGCCAACGGCAGTCTTCAATAGCCGACGCGTGTGAGGGGAGCCGTCGCATCTTTTTTTTCTCCCTCGCTCCCAGCAGCCTCCACACTCCCCGCAGTGGCTTAGCAAGGTGGCCCCCACGGCTCCCCCTGCCCCCTTCCTGCTCGGCGGGAGCTGTGAGGAAAGCGTGAGGCGTCTCCAGCTTCAGTCCCTTTTCTCCCGCCTTCTTCTCCTCGTTCTCTCCTCAGCGCCTGGAGGAGGTTGCTTGCCTCCCACCTCTAGCCAAGCGGGTGTCTGCACCCTTTGCTGCTGCCGCCGCCGCCGCTTTTGCCCCCGCCGTGATGCCATGCCCCGCAGCCACAGCGGAAGAGACGACGAGGGCGGCTCCGCCGGGCTCTGGCTGAAGAGCAGCTCGGCGGGGCGCCACGGCGGCAGCAGCGGCATGAAGGATGTGGAGTCTGGCCGGAGCAGGGTGCTCCTGAATTCGGCACCCCCGCGAGGGGACGGCTTGCTCCTCTTGGGCACCGGCGGCGGGCTTGGCTTGCGAGAGAGCCGGAGAGGCAAGCAAGGAGGAGCCCGGATGAGCCTGCTAGGGAAGCCGCTCTCCTACAGCAGCAACCCAATCTACCGGCGGAACGCCAAGTACAGGAAGCTGCAAAACTATCTCTACAACGTGCTGGAGAGACCCAGGGGCTGGGCTTTCATCTACCACGCGTTCGTGTGAGTACCGCGGGGTGGCTCAGGCAGCCACGCGCGCACTCTTGCAGGTTGTTCTTATCTTGCCACATGGGCGCGGTGGGAGGAGCCCCTACCTGGCAGTAGTGGAGTTAGATCGAATGCACACGAGTGGAATACTGGGTGGTTGTGTGGCAGCGGAGTATGAGGAGTGGTGCGCCACAGAGTTGCAGTGGCTACGCTCTGAAAGAAGTATCTCTTGGGTTCAGTAGAGAGGTGATGCTGTTTTGGAGTGAAGCATCATTGGATGACTTCACAAGGATTGGTTACCGTTTAGGGCGTTTTCATATACCATCCTACTGAAAGCCCCTTTGAGCTATTTGTCCACACATGTGGATGTGGCCAGTGCGAGAGAGCTGTTAAAACCAAATACATACCCTGGCCTGTGCAGATTTTACATCCAAATGGCAAACACTAAATATGCGAAATTCCAAGACAATTTCAGTCAGCAATCCCACTTACCTGAGAATAAACTCTATTGAAATCAATGGGATTCAGAAGTGAGTAGGCATAAGATTGCACTATAAAGCTGTAATCCTTTGCTTCTGCCTGTTGAATACAGAGCAAAAAGGGAAAAGAGGAAATAAGCCTGTTGAATGCATAGGATTGAGCTGCATGTATCATGTATGGAAGTGTCCTTAGAAAGCCTCCTTGAATCACTTGAAATAATTATAGTAAAAGGACAGACATTCTTACCTTAATGACTAGGTATATGGAAACCCCAGGGTGGAGGGTGGGAAGAGTTCCTTTTGGTTAATTGACATGGATTTCAAGGGTGTGATGTACCAAATGTTATATAGTTGAAACTATGGGACATCTGGTGATATTATCTGCCACTGCCAGCAGCACAGTGGCAAGAAGAATTGAGAGACTGCATTGGAATATATTAATTAAGGATTGAATGGTGTAGAGTATCTTTCCTTCTGAGAAACATCACTCGCCAGAGGTAAAAGTGCAGTAGGAGAGGGGATGGTAAAGATGATTGTGGCAAGAAATTTCTTAAGCTTTCCCAATGGTACTTTTTTCCCTTTCTGGCGTGGAGGCAGGCGCTATGGATGCAACAAATGAGCCCAGCAGGAAGGGAGAAAGAAGAACCTTCATTCTGAAATTATTTAAGGACTGTTCATAATGGGTTACTGGAATGGGCCTAGGAAAGCAAATTGTCATAGGAAATTGTAGAGTTTCCTGAAAATTCTATATAAATGGCTGTAGAATCCATAACTACAAATAGGGGTAGCAAATTTTATACATGTAATTTATGTCCGTTGAGGGTGGGGAAGGAAAGATTATGTGTTTTAAACTTCATGTTCTTACTATTCTGTACTCCTAATGTGCAGAATGCTTCACAATTCATATTTCCTTCGTAATAGTAATAATGGGAATTAAATGTAGAGCATCTCAAATGCTCAAGGCACCTGATGGTTTCAACCACCTTACAAGGTTCAAAACTCCTGTACTGCACTTTTGCAGATGAGTGCCTGAGAACTGTAAGAATAGTACCTAACACCTGTATAGTGCACTTGAACATTCAAGTGTTCAAAGCACTTCACAAGCATTATCTATTTATAATTTTTGCTACAGCCCTGTAAGGTGAGTATTATTATCTCACACATTGCAGATAGGGGAACTGGGAACTGAGGCTGAGATAGAGTAGTTTACCCAAGATCATCTAGCAAGCTCATGGTGGAGACAAGTTTCAAATGAGGGACTTTCTGATTCATAGTTCAGCCTCTTAGCTGTTTACATTACACTACACCAGCTCTCAGAAAAGTGGCTTGAATAAAGCCACCTAGTCAGTTAGTGGCCAATGTGTGACTTGAACCATGGATTTGCCAGTTCATCATAGCTCCACTCTTGAACACTGCATTATATGACTTCTATGTCTCTATTCAACCAGTTCTGTTTATTGACACAATAGCTGTATTCACCATGATTGCCATTTCTCAGAGGGAGAGCTTATATCTGAAGGGAGATTTGAACAAGGCCAAACATCTACCCACTGAACCCCATTGGCACCAGTGTTGAGATTTCAGTTGGCACATTGCATAGCTACATTTGTTGCCATTCCCGGGAAAGTAATACAAAGGGCACAGTTCAAAGCACATGAAGTCCCATTGGTGTCAATGAAAGAGAGGCACATGAGCTTAATATTGACTGGATTGTGGATAAATGTATTTTCGTGGCCTATTGTCAATGGACATAATCCAGCCAAATTTCAGCACTTCCAACTCTTGTGATTTTGATGGGAGAAATGTTGGCAAGGATGTTTAGAAGCAGCTGTATCATACACATTTCACAAGAAGAATTACATATAAGGCACATGCAATGAGAAGTATTGATTTATCTAATGTCTACCACATTGTTGCTTTAATTCCATTAAATTATAGTACCCGATGCCAGACTTCCAAATAAAGTACTGACAAAAACATTACTATTCACAGTTAACTACCCCCACCCAGCTATGATTAACAAAATATACAGAATGGTAATTACAAGTTGTACATGCTCTTCTATAACCTTTCTAACTTTTTCCAGAGACAATGAATAATGTGTGAGATTGTGGTGATCTATCTGTATGTGAATTGTTCTACTATTTCCACTGAAAGCAATTATAGTGATGTTGTAATAGTGATGTTTATTTTACAGGTAGCCCCATTGCACAGCTCATCTTTTCTTTTTTAAAAAATGGGCCTAGTTGCTTCTGTGTAAGGGGATAAGGAGATGGATTCCTAACAGTTGGGCTTTTGTAGCACAAACAATCTAGAAGCTGCACCAAGTCAACAATGAAAATAAAAGTGGTATATTTTTAGCTTCTTCAGCCATTTCTCAAACTCTAGTAGGAAGGTATAGTGAAGCATGTGTTTAGTAGTGCAAAGGCCTTTTGAACACCAGACGGAGGCAGGATCTACACTACTGCTTTATAGCGGTATTGAAGTGCACTGACAACTGTTGGGGCCTGTGACACATGCCTAGGGTGGCCCATGTGAGAAGGAGGACAGGGATCCTGTATCTTTAACAGTTATAGAGAAAAGGGAATCTCAGGAGGTGCTATTTGTATGCATGTAGCACCTGGTGAAATTCTCTCTTCATCACAACAGGTAAAGCTGCAGGACGCGTGCTCTTTTTTGTATGTGGTCACTCTAGTATAGTTCCTGCAGCTTTACCTGTTGTGATGAAGAGGGAATTTCACCAGGTGCTGCATGCATACAAATGACACCTGCTGAAATTCCCTTTTCAATACAACTGTTAAAGACACAGGAGCCCTGCCCTCCTTTTCATGTGGCCACCCTACACATGCCATATACTGCTTTCATATTGCTTTCATAGTGTTATATCCTGCTTGGTGTAGATGTGTCATTAGTGCTATAGTATATCCTCTTATTGCAGCCTTCCCAAGCCTGGTGCCCTTCAGATATTTTGGACTACAACTTCCGGGATTCCTGACCATTGACCATGCTGCCTGGTGCTGATAGGAGCTGGTCCAAAACAACTGGAGGGCAGCAGGTGGGGAAGGCTGTCTTAATGTTTCTCTAGAGGACATAGTAGGGTTTTCAATTTTATGTTTTTATCTCTGTTTGAGAGAGGAGACTTCATCCAGTGCTGGAAGACCTTAGAATGTCTCGTCCAAAGGACTTTTATGCAGGGACAACTAGGTTAGGATAAAAAAAATCTTTCTTCAGTCTCATTGTCCACCTGACAATTTCCTTAATTAGCCATTCCATCAGTGACCTATTGTTATTCAGTTTTCCCCATGTCAATCTTCTACCATTTGGGGTGTGTGTTATTCCTCTTGAAGAATCCTCTCATCCTCTCTAGAACTTGTTCTGTTCAAATCTTATCAAGTGTAATGATAGCTGGCAGAGGGCAAAGTTGAGTTACCTTTAACACTTTGAATACCCCGGTAACCAATCTGACACATGTGAAATCATGGTAGTTAAAGAATGATGAAATGGTATCCCCCTCCCCCTGCAGCCTTTCAATGAAAGTTTAAGAGTCAAGTGCAGATTTAATCTGTGCTAGTGACTGGGAGTTAGAAATCAGAAAATAGTAGTTATTTTAGCTTAATGTGAATTGCAAATGTGTGTTCCATCTGCTCCAGTGGCAGACAAAGCACTGCCAATCTGAAGCATTCATTTAGAAGCCTGATTATGTTTAGGGCATCAATAAAGTTATTAGTCCATGGGGAGGAATCTCAGGAATATGCAAAAGAGGTGTGTTACAAGGTTTTGTGAAAGCTAATATTTTAATATTTCATTTGGGAATTGATTTTATGAAGTCTGGCTTCGTATCATTTGTAGGGCAAAAAGGGAAAATAGGAAAAGCAGAAAAGACATAATGAGAGAATAATCGGAAACAAATGTTTTTCCCCTCGCTCAGGCGTTAAATATCTGTGAATGGTTATAGGTTACTATTGCATCTCTACAGCATCCATTCATTCATTTTGTCCTTTGCTTGCTTGTTCACTCACTCTACTACTACAGTTTTGTCTCCTTGGTAATTTTTAGATATTTTATTCATGATTCCTCAATGAGTGCATATTAAAACCAGTAGAAATGTTTGCAGGGGAACTAGGTAGAATTGAACATGTGGGTTTTCAAGGGACTTTCCCCCCCCCCCCTTCAGAATTCTTCATTGTAGTCTCTTTTGTTTATGGTAATTGCATTTGAGCGCACAAAACGGGATAGATATTATTTGGAAAGAGGCATTTTAAACATTGAAATGAATGAAAAAGTAAATATATCTAGGCTAGGGCTATCAGTATTAATAGTTCATGATTACTGGATCTGTATACATATCTTAAATGTAATGAAAAATCAGCAACTATCCAACTTCATGATATTAGCAAGCTCAATAAGTTTGATATTACTATCTGTTCCTCATATGTTCCTGCAGTGGACTTTGAAGAACATATTTATTCCCATGATGATGAATTCATTAGCTATTATTGGAAATAATTTTGATTATTATGATGGATGGAATCCATACACATTGCATACTCTCTAAATTAGTCTCCAATAATGGTAGTAGTTAATAAAAACAACTTTACTGAAGGGGGGAAAAGCCCCTTGAAAACCCAGAATTGTTGTCTTAAAGGATATTGTAATTATAACTTGTTTTTATGCTTTATGGTTTTAAATTTTGTATATGTTCAATGTTTTTAAATTTGTAAACTGCCCAGAGACCTTCGGCTATGGGGCGGTATATAAATGGAATAAAATAAATAAATAAATAAATAATATTTTCACTGTTTAACAAATTAAACTTAAAATATAAAACTTAATTAAGCTTAAGATAATATGGCATTATTCTGCACCAGCTAAGCCTATGCAATGTAAGCTTGTACAATGCAAGCCTATATGCTTTGACACTGAAGTAAGTTCCACAGTGTTCAGGGCCAGCCTTAAGTTTGGGCAAGCCATAGGCACCGAGTTGAAGAGATCACCAAGCCCAGCTCAGTGTCTCAGTGGCCTGATTCACATGATCACTGTAGTTTAAAAAAAGCCACAGTGGGTTGTTTAAGCTGCAGCACATGCAAACCGGATCTGTGTTTGTTGAGTGAGCTAGGGGGCCAAAAAGCAGGACATATCTTTAACCATTTTTCTTCAAGGTTTTATAGATTGAGTATAACAACAAAAAAATGAAATTCCATCAAATAGCTTTAAAATATATTTGTTTTTCTGTTTTAAAATTTGATGTCTTTTGTTCTAGATAAAATCAGCGGAATGTTGCTTTTCTTTGAGACAAGATCACTACGCACTATAAGCATTAGAAATGCTATAAACCAGCATCTCCAAATCTGGTGCTGGGGGGGGCGGGAGTCGTAGCTCAGTGTGATAGAGCACATGCTTGGCATGCAGAAGGTCCCAAGTTCAATCCCCAGCTTCTCCAGGTAGACCAAGGAAAGGATCCTGCCTGAAACCCTGGAGACTCACTGGGTTAGATGGAACAATGGTTTGACTCTGTATAAGGCAGCTTCCTATATTCCTATGAACCTATTATCCCTAAGCAGCATGACAATTAGCCACGCTGCCTGGGGAGTGATGGGAGTTGTAGTCCAACACATCTGGAGGGCACTAGGTTCAGGAAGATTGACACTCCTTGTCATTTATCCTAGGGCTTGCCTTGACTGAGAGCTCCATCAGATGGGGGGAAAGCATGGTTCCCTACCGTTGCTTCTCTGCCCCCGCTCCTGTCCCATAATACTTCCTCTTTCTTCCCAGAGAAGAGAAAGTAAACAAAGACCATGTGGCCCATTCAGGGACCAGTTTTATCATGCCACCTTTCCTGCACACAGCAGGAAATTGCAGCACATTCTGTCTCCCAAAAAAAGTCAGATTTTTTGGGGTCTCTTTTTCACAGGAAGAAGGCAAGAAGGAGCTGGAGGTGCATGGGAGGCAGACAGTGTCCTCTAAAGGATGCATGAAAAACCATGAGTGGGCAGTAGCCAGCATACGATAAAATGCTCATCTGGTGAACCCCTGAGTTACTAGGGAATAAATAAGCTTCAGAGTGCAGTCAGAGCACAATTTCATATGCTTTTATTCTGCAATTCCTATCCTACCAATGAAGTCAAGGAAGCTATGCCAGATGTGGTGTAGAGATGAGGATTATGAGATAATAGCCTTTAGTATTGCAGCATTTGTATACTTTCATTGCCTTTTATAACTGACGTCAGTATAGTTTTTCCATTCATTTTTCAGCTGATAGTTACAATTGAATTTTGCAGATATTTCATTCCTTTGTGGAATATTATGTTACTGATGCAGACATCCAACTGCTGTTGATGGGCATTTTAAAAATAAGATGTGGACTGAATATATATGAAAAAATAAACTTATATCAAGTTTCATGCATATACAGATTTAACTGCAGTGACCAATACCATCATGAGATACTGGCAATTTAGAATAGGATGCAACTTTTGGAAGTTGGTAATAATGCTCCTTTTAAAGTGAGTATTTTAAAATATTTCTAGACATCTCAGTACAACTTTATGCAAATGTTTGCTGCCATTACGATTGTATTGAAATATAATACTCCAGAAACCACATGGTGATGTACCTCCTTTAAAATAAATTGGAGTTTTGCCTTTTACCTATGGGAAGCCCAGTCTGTGTGGTGGGTGGGTGTGACAAGTCAGATTACACATGATAAATATCAAGGATAATATAACAAATGTTTTTGTAAAAAATAATGTACTTGACATTTGTTCAAAACGTCTAGTGCTGTTGAAGAGCCTTTTGCCAAGATAATTTTTAGGCATGTAGAATAATTGAAAAGTAGGTTTCTGAATATTATACCAGTCATTTTGTTGTCAGTCATTTTATTTATATATATATTGTTATGGCTTATGACCGTGCAGTTTGATGAAATGGTAAATTGATTACCGTTACATTTATTTGGTCATTCCTAATTTAAATGCAGTTGAGAAAAAAAATGCGGGATAAAATTCAGTAGCAGTTTCTTTGGTTTGGGTTTTAATCCAAGCCAGGTCCTTTGTATAACTGTTTAAGTTGATCATACTGAAGAAAGGCACAGCAATGTATCATGCCATCTTTCATGCACATTGGTTCCTTGAAAATTAGTGGCATTTATGCATGAATAGCTGTGTATAGCAGGGTTTAAGCTATGTTTTTAACAAAAAAATTAAGCACTTGTGTAGCCCAATCTTGTGCATTGTTTCTTAGAATTAAATCTAAGATAAGTATGTCTAATTAAGTTTGAAGATAAGTATGTGAAGGATTGAAGCCTTAAATATGACCTTTTCCCATTCATTTCATTAGAATTTAAGCATATTTAATTTTTTCTACATCAGACCCAGTTTATCTTGTCTTGTGCAAACTGAAGTGATGCCTCAAGTTTTGCATTGTTTATAATAGTAATTCCCTATCAAAGAACTTCTGCTGTGTGGCTAGTGAGGTCCATCAGAGATTACATTATTTAGTAAACAAATGTGGCAAGGAAAAGTAAAATGTTTCTGTAAAATTTTGTTTTCCTTAAATTAGTTATGGCTAAAACCATCAACATCATCCAGCGAAGTTAAGAACTTTGAAGTCCTGTTGGTTACAATGAAAGCAATTTGAGCAAGTGCTTAACTCTTTCCTTGAGATAAATTGGATTTAAAGGTGATTAATTTGAGCTGGACTTTGTCCCATGTTTTTTTTTAAAAAATCACACACTTGCATGGGTCCTTATATGGCAAGCCTTCAATCCTATATCCATTTATCTGGGAGTAAACCCATAGACCTCAATGGGAATTATTTCTCAGTGTATATGTGTAGGATTGGACGGTTAGGGTGCCTATGATTATTCACCAAGGTCACATGTGGCTCCTAAGCAGTACAAGTCAATTTCCTGGGAGTGGGGTAGGGTGAAGTCGGGTGTGTGAATATTCTGTTCATTGTTTTTAGGCTGTTGAAGCTTACAGTATTTACATTTTTGAAGGCATAGAATTGTTGACCTGGAGATGGGTGGGAAACCTATTTTGTAGTTGCTAAATGATTATATATTCACCTGCTATCTACATTTGAGAAGAATTCCTCCTCAAACTGGAGCTGAAGTTATCAGTGGGAACAGCAGATAAAACAATCAGCATTTCATGGGTGGCAAAATGTGGAAGCTAGGTGGAAGAGAGAAAGGGGAGAAAAAAGAGAAGCAGAGTTGAAAAAGAAAAGACAGAACTAGGCTTTGAACTCCATCACACCAGCGATTTAGTGCACTCTCGCCATGCCTGGTGTGCGGATTTGCAGCACGGTACTCACATGACACCGTGCCTGTCCTGCTGACAACCTGCCTGTTCCCCAGCCTTTTCCCCCCCTAGAACGCTAAAAGTCTGGATTATTTTCCCTAAATGCATTTAATGCGCCCTAAGCCTCTGTGTAGTTTTAAAGGAATGGGGCTTGAATAGATTGCATCAGGTCCTGGCAGGGAAAAGCAATCTCTCACAACAGTTGGTTCCAAGCCTCGAAACATTTTTAAAAATCATACAATGCCTGAATCTCTGCAGAGACAGGTTTGTACTCCCTCAGTGCCCCCAAAGAGCCATACTAAAGGATTGTTCCATTTTTGCCAAGCTGAAAGGTAGTCTGGTTGAAGTCCACATCTGGAGAAAGAGAAGGGGTGGGGTGGGGTGGAGTGGAGTGGAAGAGCAAACAAGCGAAGGAGCGAAAGAGCAGTTATTCAGTTGAAAGGGATCATAAGCTTGAGGCGCTTAGTATCAGAGGTAAAAAAATGCGGAGGCAAACCAGGGGAGAATATTAGGTGTGATGGAAGTCATTAGCTCTACATGTCAAGACAGTCTGGACTGATGCACTGTGTTTTGGGCTGTGTATCTTACTAAGAAATTAAGTAATGGTAGGGAATTGCAGAAGACAAATAAAATATTTTCTTTTGTACATTCCGAAACTGTTTATGCAGATGATTTCATAGGCATATAATTAGCAGGTCATCTAATAAAAATACAATCACATACATAAGTCTTTACTGGACTTGTACTGTGGTCATTGCTGATATTCTGAACTTAAATATTTCTAAAGGATTTTAAATTTTGCTATATTATTATCACATAGATGCCAAGAAAAGAGGGTTTTGCTACTTTTAGTTGAGAGTGTGATTCAAATATGATCCAAGCTGAAAATAAATTTGACAATATTAAATCTGTTAAAATATAAATTTCCAGATTGAGTGAAGTCATGATACAGCAACAGCACTGTAAACGACGAAGACTGCCAGCTAGCTTTAGATAATTGCCTGTATAGAATGAGTGCCAGCTTTGATTTTTAATTGCAAATGGCAATTTTGGCAACTGGCAATTCCAATATACTATATATTTTCCTGAGCAAAGTCATATGAAAATTATTGAAATGCTGTTGTAGTACCCACTTGTTGCAATACATATTTGCTTCTGTCAATCTTTGAGAAAAGTTGCCATTCTGTGTTGTTAACTGGTTAATTTTAATTAGAAGCTTCATTACATGAAAAATTGGCAAGCTATGTCCTCTGCTATGAGGTTATTGAAATATATTCAGATAGTTTGATTTTTGTGGAATCAAAGTGTTGAATTTTGAGTACAGTGAGCAGAAGGAAGCTCAGAGAAGAGGCCTTCTTCCTACATCCTCAAAAAGTTTTTTTTTTCAGAGTGATGGAGGCACTTCCTGAACACCATGGGAGGGGGACAGTATTCTGCTCGGTGGAGGGGAAACTGGCCAAAACTGGGGATAGGTACTTTGCATGAGAGTCCCGCAGTTCTCCAGAGAGACTTTTTTTATGTAGGAGTTTGCAGGGGAAAGAGTGGATAGAAATGACCCCTTACATGAGCTTCCTTCCACTCACTGTTATCAGGATGCAACACAAAGTTCATTTCTTGGAGTACAGTGTCTAACTTTGACAATATTTTAATAAATTGTAACATGCCATTAGAGAATGATATCTGAACATATGTTGTGTTCCCATGGATTACCAAACACCCTTGTTCATAGTGTTGCAGCAGATGTATTGTGGACTGTTGAGAAATGGTATGTCTCACATTATAATGGATCAGGACTTAGACTGGAGTCTAGTAAGGAGGTACATTTTGTAAAAAAACAACCACAACAATAACTATTGTGCAACACATAATGGTGTCATTTCGCTAGTGCAAAGCTTCTACTGCTTGCGGATGCCATTTTCATCTTTGCTCCAGTGTCAAACCCAGTTCTTCAATTCTGCTTACGCAAGCCATTCTACAAACTGCTGCACAAGGCATTTCACAAAGTGTTAAACAAGGCATTTCACAGCCCGTTCATTCGCTTGTGTGAATTCTTGTTTTATGCTAGGGTTGCAAATACAACACCAACTCTTTTAATTTTTCCATTAGCATAATGTTGGATACCCTGAGAAAACAAATAAACTGTTTAACTAAACTGAGAGAAAAAGAACCCCGCCCAGTTTGTCTTTCAAAATTCATGGGAAAATTCTTCTTAATTTAAGCAAAAAAACCCATGTAAAAACGTATTGTACAGATCCAACCTTATTTTCTGTGGATGTTTGAACTGAACGTTACTGCACCTATTTAGCTATACATATTTTGCCCTCCATCTTTATTTTAATTTTGGCCTTCAATTACCCCTGAAACCCTGTTTAGAGAGAACTTTAGAGTGTGAAAACTCCGTATTGTTATAGATCAAGGTTGCACAACAAATTGCATATCCAAGGGACCACATGGATTTATCCACCTCACTCCAACCCATTAAGCAAAAACCAAAAACACTGGTTAAGAGGCAGAAGTTTCATAAGGTAGATATCAGAATCCCTCCTGTTGCTCAGTATATTTTTTTGTGGAGTTATAGAATGAATAGATTATGATGTAACAACTTTTATGAATTCAGACAAGTAAACAGATGGCTCTAGTGTACATAGCAGGAACTTTTAAATAGGCCTAAAATGTACCAAACTGAAGAGGCCTTTCTTTCAGTTCACCTTGAAAAATCTTGCCTACAACTCTTTGATGCCTGGCCAGGGTGGACTTAGTCCCTGAAGTGGCCCACAGGCACATTACTGCTGGCTGGGCTTCCCATCACTCTGCCAGCGTAGAATCTAGCATCAATCCATATCAGCATTAGGGCTGCTGCTGGTTAATAAGATCCAAAAGTTGGAAAAATCTATTTAAGAAATATTTTCTTCAGTAATCTAAATCAGTATAAGACAGCACAGTATTACACACAGCACTGTTATTGTATTGTCTTGACATCAAGGTTATACTTGCATCAAAACAATGGTGGGCTGTTTTTAACATTAACAGTGCAATCCTACCCGTGTCTGTTTGGAAGTAAGCCCCATTGAGTTCAATGGATTTACTCCCAGGTAAGTGTGTCTAGGATTTTTGAATAAGTAATTTTTCACTTTTAATGTTTTAATGTAAAATGTACCACCTAAATATTTTTCTAAAGGAGTAGAGATAAGAGTGAATTTATGTGATCTTTATTGCATGAGATTGGGTGACTATATATATATATATCTTAAGCATCCCATCTTTCATTAAATTGAGTTTCTGCTGTTTTACTCTAGTTGTCCCAAAAGCATACCTATGATCACCAGTGAGTTGATTTCTTTAAAGTGCAATCCTACACATGCCTGCTCAGAAGTTACCTTATTCCCATGTAACTGGGTATAGGATTACAAACCTAATACTCTTGTTTTCTTACAGGGGCTCTTTTTTGTTCCCTGCATGTTAACTTTATCCCCCCCCCCAAAAAAAAAAATTTAACTGAGAGGGGAGAATATGTTTCTTCTGGTTCTTCTTCGTGGTCTCTGTGCATCACACACATGGGCTTTTGCGCCTGCGTGGAGGCTCGATTCGGGAAACTTCCAAAGCTATTAGTTAATTTTCGGCAGGAACCCTTCCCCCACTGCCAAGTGCGCATGCGTGAGAGGGTTCCCGCCCGGTACCTCAGTTCTTCTTCAACTGCCATCGCAGCAGCATCGTCGGGAACATCGTCTTCAGACTTCTGTAGAAAAAGATAAAGTAAGATAAGAAAACAGTAAAAGAATCGATAAATCATCGGACAAAGTAAGAATTACCTTCGGGTTATTTCTTATGGCCCTCCGGGCCCCCTTCAAGAAGTGCTCCCGTTGCGGCAGCAAGGTATTGTCTGGGCGAAGGCCACAAAGTCGCGTCATGCCCCGCTTGCCAAGCTTTCTCGAAGCAAACACGGAAACACCGGGCGGACAAACTTCGAGCTGAACTTTGGTCTAAAGCCCTGGCAGCGGCCGATTCCCCGGTAATGGCATCTCCATCAGCAGTTGTGAACCGAGACCTGCCCGTTGTATCGGGGCCAGGCTCGCCTGCGAGCTCCCAGTGCTGTACAGCTCAGAGACAGTCACCCAACTTACCGGGTACTTCTCTAGAGCCGGCAGTAGCAAAGTCTCTTCCAAAAAAGAGCCAAAAGCCTAAACCGCTTGGAGATCAGAAAAAGAAAAAAAGGAGGCTTGACGCCGAAAAATCTCACCGACCACCGACGTCGACGCCGAGATTTGATGCCGAGCCATGGTCTCCATCGCCCACGACACCGAGACGAACCTCGACACCGAGGCGGGAGACCAGCTTGCCGAATGCCGCCCTAGCAGCGGCCTTGATTCCAAGGAGTCTATCCCCGATGGCGCAGAGGTCGTCTTCCTCATCCGCCTCTCAGCATGATTCCGAGCTTCGCTCAACGGCGACTCTCACCACCGGGCGCATCTCAACACCGAGGCTCGATGTCGACATCCGACCTGATCCAGACCATCGTCGTCCAACGCTGGCCCTCGCCACCGTGCGCGCCTCGACACCGAGGCTCGATACCGACAGGGCGACATTGCATCGACCGACATCGACCTCGCCAGAGGAGCCCCATGATTCTCCACGATCATCCATAGCACCAGGACAGACAACAACGTTTCCCCCTATACTGTCTTCTCCTCACCAACATGCTCGATACAGAGGACGCCCAGACAGCGAGACCACTCTTATCGCTCCCGATCTCCGGCATCAGACTGGGACTGGCACTCCCCTGCCCCCAGGTCATCACGATCCAACCTCAGTCGAGATCGGCGAGCGGGCTATGGCATAGCATGCCCATCGGAGCATATCCCTGTGAGGACACCTTCCGCCATGGCGAACGCTCCCTACCACCTCCGGAGCACTGTGCACCATCTGCACACTGATTAACTCCGTCCCCTCCACGATCAGAGAGTAGACACTCTACATCGTAACACTCAGGGAACAGAGATGATACTAGACAGCGGCACTCTTATTCTGACTCGGACGGCTACCGGTCGGACTCTTCTTCGTCCACTTTGAGAGACCAACACACGGTGTCACTGGATTCTCTGGTGGCATCCCAGGAACCAGTGTCACCTTCGGACGACTACGGCTCCTTCACGGACCTGATCCAACGACTGACCCAGTCTCTAGGCTTAGAGACACATCAACCAGAGCAACGAGTGAAGGACACAATTTATGACGTCCTACAGGCTGAATCGGCCTCGACAATTGCCATTCCCTTCATCCCAACTCTCCTCCAAACAGTACAACAAGCATGGAAATCCCCTGCTTCACTGTCTCCCACATCCAAACAACTGGAGAACATGTATAACATTCTGGACAAGGATATAGAATTCCTCCTCACTCACCCTCCACCTAACTCCGTTATAGTAGAAGCTTCACAAGGGCACTCCCAGAAGGCACATTCCACCCCTGTGGATAAGGAGGGAAGAAAGCTAGACCTAATGGGACATCGAATGTACTCCACGGCGGCACTCAGCCTAAAAGTTTCCAACTACCAGGCAACAATGGCACACTATCATCTGTTTTTGTGGGACAAGATGAGCTCATTGTACAACCACCTTGAAGGAGACCAACGGGAGCTCGCACGAGTATTCCAGATGGAGGCGGTCCATCTCGCCAAACAGGAATTGCATACAGCCCGCCATCAAATGGACTGTGGCACCAAACTACTCGTTAGTGCCATTGCGTTGCGTCGACACGCTTGGCTCCGTTCAGCCGGCCTATCGCAGGAGGCACGCACACGCATCAACAATCTCCCCTTCGATGGCACGGACCTATTTCATGCAATGACGGATGACGCTATGGATTCCGTTCAAAAGGCCAAAACTACAGCAAAGAAGATGGGTCTTACAACCTATCCACAGCACTCCAAAGCAAAGCGCTGGTGCAGACAACCTCTGGCTACCACGAGCCATTATCAGGCTGATCGCCCATTTGGCAGACAACAATCCCAACAACAACAACAACAGCCGAAGAAGCAGTCCTTTCCACCTACCAAATTCCATTCACAGAGAACAAGGAGGGACTACGGAGATAGGCGGCGCCTTTGACTCCTCCTTCCCCAACATTACACCTTTCGGAAATTGTCTCTCCCCATTTTTGTCAACATGGGAGACCATTACATCAGACATTTGGGTCCTTTCCATCATAAGAGACGGTTATTACATTGAATTCGACGACCTACCCCCCTCTGGGGTGTTCCAACCAACTCATCCATCCACCCCTCTGCTCGCAGAGGTCGCAACTCTCTTGGAAAAACATGCCATCATACCAGTACCTCCTTCCCAAAAATATCAGGGGTTCTACTCCCGATATTTCACCGTCCCAAAGCCAGACGGAGGTCAACGTCCCATTTTGGACCTCAGGGATGTCAATGGATTCATCACCCCGAAGAAATTTCGCATGGCATCGCTCACCACAATTCTTCCGCTCCTGACGAAGGATGCTTGGTTCGCGTCCATCGACCTACAGGGTGCTTATTTCCACATCGACATCCACGCTGCAAGCCAACGCTTCCTGCAGTTCGCTATCGGCCTACAGCCCTTCCAGTTCAGGGTCCTGCCATTCGGACTCTCCACACTCTCCCGAGTCTTCACCAAGTGCATGGTGGTTGTCTGCGCTTTCCTCAGAAGGCAGGGGATTCAAGTCCACCCGTACCTCGACGACTGGCTCCTCGTTGCCTCCTCCCACACTCAACTAACCAAGGACATCGACTATGTGCTCCTCCTCCTAGACCATCTCGGACTACTCATCAATCTGAAAAAGTCCTCACTCAAACCCCAAAGTGTGCTAAAGTTTATCGGCGCAGTCCTCAATGCGCCAAGAGAGAAAGCTTACCTCCCGAAGGACACAGCTCTTACCCTCAAATCTCTAGCCAACCACGCCGTACATCACCCAAGGCTGACAGCACTTCACATTCAACGCTTGTTAGGACACATGGCAGCAACTACAATGGTTATCCCGTTCGCTCGACTCTGCATGCGCCGCCTTCAACTTTGGTTCACCAGAGCCTTCCACCCACAAACAAACTCCAAACGCACCCTCCTTCGAGTATCTCTGGGTGTTGTACGGTCAATTCGATGATGGACTCACCTTCCCAATCTCCTACAGGGCGTTCCTTTTCTACCTACAGCTCCGTCCACAATAGTGACCACGGACGCATCCCTGACGGGTTGGGGGGCGCACTGCGATTCCCTTCAAGTGCAAGGTGCGTGGTCAACCAGAGAGTGGACAGCACACATAAATCTCCTAGAACTCCTAGCGGTGCAGAAAGCGCTCAGAGCTTTCGAACACCACCTCCACAACCGCCACATCCAGATAACCTCGGACAACACCACCGCCGTTTACTATATCAACAAACAGGGGGGTACAAAATCTCCACCCCTGTCAAAACTCACAATACACATATGGACCTGGTGTCTACGCAGGGGAATTACATTAACGGCACTACACATTGGGGGATACCGCAATCGCATAGCCGACTGTCTCAGCCGACAACTCTCCCTTGCACACGAGTGGCAAATACACCCTCGGGCACTCCAAGCTGTGTACAAACGGTGGGGTCACCCCACGTTCGATTTGTTCGCAACAACAGACAATGCCATTTGCCCACTGTTCTGCACCAGAGCAAGGAGATACATTTCTACGGAACTGGATGAGACATCTATATTTCCCCTCATTTCATGGGTCCTATTCCCCTCATTTCATGGGTCCTGGCCAAGATCAGGGCGGACCAAACAGACTGCATCTTGCTCACCCCATGGTGGCCCAGACAGAGTTGGTTTGCCCCACTCCTGAACATATCGCGGGGCCGCCACTTCCAGTTCCAGACCCAACGGGATCTCTTATACCAGGCACACAGGCAGGTGACCCACCCGGATCTGGACTCCATACACCTCACGGCTTGGAGGCTAATGCCCCCCTTTTAGATGCAAGGGTCCAGGACATTTTACACGCAGCCCTCAGACCGTCTAGAGAACATCATATGCCAGAAAATGGAAGGCCTTTTCTACCTTCGCCTGTCAGAACGGATTCTCCCCCGCAACCTGCTCAATCCCGCAGATCTTGTCCTTCTTAATCCAGTTGGTTGACAGGGGTCTGCAGTTCTCCTCAGTTAAAGTTTACCTTGAGGCTATATCAGCTTCGCACGATCCAGTTGACGGGTCGACAGTTTTTTCGCACCGTTTAACTAAGCGGTTCCTCAAAGGTCTCACTAATCTTTCTCCACCCAGGCAACCCCTCCATCCTGCATGGAGCCTGTCAGTGGTCCTCCAGACACTCACCACAAAACCTTTTGAGCCATTGGCTACAGCCGACCTCTGACTTCTCACCTTAAAAGTCCTCTTTTTGGTCGCTATCACTTCAGCTCGTCGAGCAAGCAAACTGGCTGCCTTAAGAGTCGATGAACCCTACCTCTTGTTTCACCGAGACAAGGTTATCCTCAGACCCGACCTTCACTTCCTACCAAAGGTTGTCTCCGCATTCCACATTAACCAGGACATTGTTCTGCCTGCGTTCTTTCCATCCCCGACAACAGCACTGAAATGAACCCTCCACATGCTGGATGTGCAACGTGCCTTAGCATTTTACAAAGCCCGCACCGAAGCCCTACGCGCAACAAAACGCTTGTTCGTTTGGCACTGCCAAAAAAGGCCAAGCCGCCTCGCCACAGCACCTGGCGGCGTGGCTGGTCCAGTGTATTACCCTGGCTTACAGACTGGCGAAACTCGAGCCACCAGCGCCACTCAGAGTGCACTCCACTAGAGTGGTGGCCACATCATCAGCATTCCATCGCGGCGTGTCTATTCCAGAAATCTGCCGAACGGCTACCTGGTCCACACCGTTCACCTTCGCCCAGCACTATCGTCTGGACGTCAGGGCTCGGGCCGACTGTTCCTTCGGCAGAGCCGTCCTATCATCTATCTTCACATGAAGCCAACCTCCCAATCTCTGGGTAAGTGAGCTTGCTAATCGCCCATGTGTGTGATGCACAGAGACCATGAAGAAGAAGGACAGGTTGCTTACCTGTAACTGTTGTTCTTCGAGTGGTCATCTGTGCAGTCACACAACCCACCCTCCATCCCCTCTGGATGGTGGCTCAGGCCTAACCTGACGTGGGTGCTCTAAAGGGGTTACTTCAGCCTGAGCTTCTCATCTGGGGTCTCAGAACAACTGGTACCGGGCGGGAACCCTCTCACGCATGCGCACTCGGCAGTGGGGGAAGGGTTCCTGCCGAAAATTAACTAATAGCTATGGAAGTTTCCCGAATCGAGCCTCCGCGCAGGCGCAGAAGCCCATGTGTGTGACTGCACAGATGACCACTCGAAGAACAACAGGTGCAGGTAAGCAACCTGTCCTTTTAGCTATAAATAATGCATCATGATTAGGATATCATGGAATATTTTGTGTGTCAAAGTATCATGAGATTTCTTATATGGTAGGCAGGGGGAATGAATATTTAACATGAGAAATGAGAGTACAACAGTCATAAAAAGACTTACAATGTTTTATTTAATGGTTATTACTCACTTCGTACCTTCACAGTATAAGAGAGATCTGGGAAACAGCAGCTAATAAAAGCTGAACAAAGCATTAAAATGTAAAATCCAAGTTTGACATCATCACAATCAATCTTTTTCTCCCTAATGCATTACTTCAATACTTTATTGCTCTTGTTTTGAAGCTAAAGGTATCATCATGAAGAAAGAGTCACATTTTTCTCAGTGTAATTTAGTATTAACATTCATCCAAAATTCTTCTTAATAAAATTAGCACATAAAAAGCCGTGAGGAATGTTTTTTGTTTTGTAAGACAAAGTGCCTGAATTATTGTCAAAAATTGCCTTCTTGGTGTATTTTTATGGTATGCTGCTAATGTGAGACAAAAATGAACACTTCATACTTAATTTTAAATACTTTCCGGCAGCTTAGTATTTATCTTTTCTACTGCATCCCTTGGGGCTAATTTTTCCTTTTCACAGCAGTTAATGAGAGTTTTGCCATTTGGTTTAATAGATACAGGATGACCCTGCCTGTTCTGTCCATCTAAAAGAACTGAACTTCTCTTTTAGATGGATAGTGATTGAATGAGGAAAGTGGTTGAATGAAGAAAAATGCATTAGAACTAGATACCGGCATATAAAACCCATTAATTAAAAAACCTGTTGATTGTAAAGAAGAGGATCCCACCCTCCTCTTTCCCTCTGAATCCCCATCTAAGCTTCCAAATCCAATGGAATAAGCTGTAGGGAAAGCAGCTACACTCCGGGAAGTGTCCAACTTAGGCAGAGGGACTCTAGCAAATCTACTTTGGGTAGAGAAAATTGGGTTCAGAAGGAGGATTGGGCAAAGGGAGCCAGATGCTCCAAGTGCAAACCCTCTGTTTTCTTTTACAGTGAGGGGGGGGCACCCTCTTGCAGCTGAAGTGATCCTGAGGGTGGTGCAATTGGGTTTGGATCATCCTCATTTCCTTGCCTTCTTTCCCTGCTCACCTCCTCCCTTCCCTCCCTCTCTTTTCACTCAACCCTCTCCCATTCATGTTCTCCTCCTCCTCCTGGACTCCCAGAATAGTTGGCCTGTGCTGAAAACTCAACATCTTTTTGTAGGAGAGACTATTGTACTTGAGGATCAAGTCCAACAACCCCTCCCCCAACAATCGTTTGGGCTTTCGGGGAATAATCCATCTCGCAGGTTAAAGCATCTAGTGGGACAAGGACATTTGGCTCAGGGGGCATGTGTGTAAGTGCACGCACCCCTCCGGGTCTGCCCGTCTCTCATTAAGGCCCAGGCTGGAGGGAAGGAGGTGATAGGCTGCTAGCTTCCCTTTAGCTGAAGATTAAGCTCCAGCAGCCAAGGGCTTCTACCTGCATGGAAGTTAAGGAACACACATGCAATCCATGAACTCTAGCAGTTTGGAGGCTTGCTGGGATGGGGACAGTATTTTGATACGTTTCTTAGGAATCCCCTTTCCTTTCCTCCTGCCTTCTCACTTGCTTGGTTCGGGTGCTGTTGAGAAACAGTGGAGTGCTTTTTTGTTTTTTAAACAACAATAACAAAAGAATTAACTGTTTATCATCCCTGTGAGCAATTAAGAAAAATGATAGATTATGTAATATTTTTGTCATATCCTGCTCCTCTTTGTAGCCATATATACACAGAACTTTGAGATATTATGTCTGAATTTATACTGAGTTGGAAACACCATTGGAATGGAACTCCATGCAATTACTGCATGTTTAAAATGTCTGAAAAACTATCAAGTACAAATAAAGGAGGGGCACTATCCAGCCAATAGCTGAGCTGTCTAGTTCAGCATGTCCTTATTTCTTGTATTTGTTAGTTATCACATAATCTATGTTCTCTGGGCGACATAGAATTGATCCATTTAAAACAATTTTAAACAAATCCATACAACACAACGAGAATGAACTTTAAAGTGTTTTATGTTGGCTGGATTGTGTCCAGTGAGTTTATAGAGTCACATGGGGTGCTTTGTTCTTGCAGTGCCAGATAATGTGTGAGTCTCAGAATAATCATAGGCCAAAAGCATATACACTCTAGTTTTCACCATATTTATTTCTGACATTTATATCTCACCTTTCTTCCACCATGAAACTCAAGGTGATGTAAGCAGGGTTTCCATACAGCTTCCCATTCAGGAACTGAACAGACTCTGACAGACCTGCTGAGTTTTAGCAAGGTTGTTGCATCGCATAGCTTCTGACCATACCTGCGTATTTTATTAATAATACTATCCTGCATGTTGACCTAAATGCTATGACTAGAGGATATGCATCATTTTGTAAATGAATATTGTTTTTAAGTGAGTCATTATTATTTACAACTTGATATTAGTGGCATTATAGAACAATCAGTATTTTGGTGCTACAGGCTAAAAGCTGGCTCATGGAAAGGAAAAGAATTAATATGAGCTTAGAGTTAACCATGTCTTTCCTAACATTGAATCGGTAGTGACCAGAATTTTTCAGAACACCTGCACTTTCCTTTGTAGCTATTGATTTTATTTTGTAGTTATTAAGTAAGAAAACAAAATCCTTGTGCATTGCAAAGTACAATTAAAAACCAGTTGGCACTTATTTAGAGTCATGATTCATGTATTCATCTCATTAGGAATGAAAAGACCAGCTTGCCTATACTTGTCTCTTTTTATTGATGCAGGGTACTTCTTTTCACCTTGGCTTCCATCGTTTATTTGATACATCCAGTCTTTCAGTTCTGAGTTGTATACAATATGAAGAAATCATTGTCTTAGAAATGCATGTTAGGCTAAGTGCATCCTACCTGGAAAAAAGCTGGGGGAATATTCATTTCACATGCTTGACCTGAGCTCCTATCAGTAGAGTCCAAACATAAATACTACAGCCGTCATCTTCTAGTTCTATATAGATCTTCACAGCTCTAGTCTCCAGTCTTGAGCTAATACCATTTATATTAATTGTGACTGGGAACAGCCAAAGTTATTCTGAATCAAATACCAATTTGATTAATATCCAATTGGGAATTCTTACATAATGCATACAGTGTACCACATATGCCATTTTGAAAAAGGGCAGAGCAGTAATTAAAAATCAATGCACATGGACATGACTGTGAGAATTAGAAAATGTCTTGAGGTTTTTTGAGGCATCATCCAGGTTCACTCTTTCCCTGCCCCTAAAGATGATTGCTGAGACTCACACAGGAGCCTGTGCTGTTGGAGTAGGGAATGGTGGAGCAGAGGTGATTGGTATAGACAGGCTACCTTACTGGGGCAATAGTGCATGGCTGCTGACTAGAATGCAGCTACCTGGGCCTTCCCTTTTTCTTAAAAGCTACACCTTTTTTCTCCTATAATTTGGGGGAGACAGGAAAATAGAGGCATTCTGAATTGGGCTGCAAAGACCTAGGCATGCTGTCTCTGTGATATAAATTGGGATTTTATTTCTGGGGGCTGGGTTAGGCAGGAAAAAATGGGAAATGCATTTTTGGGAGGGGAAGCGGGGGAATCTGGTAGGAAATCAATTTTTTGGAAGGAAAATGATTTGAGAGAAACTGACAGGAAAATTAATGACTTGGGGGAATGAATACAAGGGGAAATGAATTGTGGAGAGAATCTAGGAAGGAAGCAAATGTTTTTGGAGGAAATAAAGTCAAGGAGAGGTGAATTTTCAGAGAGAGCTGGGGGAGATTAATTTGGGTGGAATTAATTGATTTGGAGGATTGGGCTTCTGAACGCACATCTATTTGTACTCAGTTTGTGGCCTTAGGCAAGTCACTTGTCTCTCAGGCTCTCTTATTTAACTTCTGTAAAATGGATATTGCAAAAGCAGATGTGTGGTAGAGGGCCTCAGTGTTTGCAGCTCAAAGCTTACTTCAATTACTGTTTTTGTGGTAGGCTCTTGTCTCCATCTGCTCCAGTAGTCTGTTTTCAGTGTCATGAGTCAAATGCATGAGGGTGACACTGTTCTCCTGTTGTTCTTATACTGGAGATGTTGTAGTTGATAAGAGGGACTTACATGCATGGAGCTGGGGTGGAACAAGTAGGAAGAGCTTTTAGTGGGTAGACCTAAGAGAAGGGGTGGTGGAAGGGACTTGGTAGGCTGGGCCCTGCTGATATAGTAGGGATGATATAATACATGAAAATTATTTGAACAGGTTCCAGTTCATTCCTGTAATAAACGCCCCATATTGCTGCACCATATAAAATGTGTGCTACAATCTTGGCAATATAGACTTTAACTACAGGTTCAACTAAATAATGTCCTTTCGTATAATACAGCTTTTTAATTGTGCCTAACAGGCGGTTAGCTGAAATTGAAATTACTCTAATATGGGCATGCCACAAGGTATTTTCTGAAAATTGGAGGCCTAAATATTTAAACGTTTGTGTTTGTTCAATAGATTGCCCACAAATGGACCATTTATGTCGACTACGTCTTTTAGCAAAAACGACAACTTTAGTCTTATTGTAATTGATGGCTAGGCCCTCCTGTTTACAATATAGTCCCAACTGATCGAGCAGTCTCCTCATGCCTACCTGAGTTAGTGAGAGGAGAGCCATGTCATCGGCATAGAGTAGTACAGGAACTTTTTTCCCCCTATTGCAGGGGGAAAGAAGGTAGAGCTAAGTAGCTTTTGAGTTATATCATTAATATATAAATTAAACAACAGAGGGGCTAGAAGACGACCTTGCTTGACACCCTTTGATGTAGAAATTGGGTCAGTAAGGGATCCTGCTAGCCCATATCGTATTTTAACATCTGTATTGGTATACAAGCGTTGTATGAGAGAGAGAAGACGCCTCTCAACCCCCAAGTCCTGCAGCTTGTTCCATAGCCTCTGCCTATCTATAGAATCAAATGCAGAGGAAAGATCGACAAAAGCAACATACAGCTTCTTTGGTGGATTATTCACATATTTTTGTACGGTATAATTCAGGACAAAACACTGATCAATTGTACTATAACCTTTGCGAAAACCAGCCTGCAGTGGAGAAAGATATTAAATTCCTCTACCCATTGTTCTAATTTTTCCAATAGATGCCTTGCATATAATTTAGCAGGGACATCCAGTAGACTTATCGGGCGATAGTTGCTAGGATCCTGTGGATTACCCTTCTTATATATTGGCACTATTATACTTGATGTCCAACCCCGTGGGAGAATGCCAGTTTTATCAACTGATGTGAAGAGTGTTGCCAATATTGGGCACCACCAAGTAGGGTTCGCTTGAAAAATTTCAGAAGGTAACATATCCCTGCCTGGAGCCTTTCCACAATTTAACTGGCGAATAAAACTTTTAATTTCCCCTTCCGTTACTGGGGACCAGATAGGTAAAAGGTCTAAAGTCTGAGTCTTAGTCAAAGTCTGGGACTGCTTATGATTTTGTTGAATGTTGATATGGCCATTGGCTTCCAACAATAAAGGTTATGATGATGATAATACATCAAAGAATCATAAGTATCAGCCAGGGCCACCTTTATTATATATATATAGTATATGGTCCATGTAAGGATAAAGAATCTGCATGGAGACTTGTTATAGGCAGGGATATTGGTAGAGCTGTACATCAGTGGTAGGACATACGATTCCATTTCCAGCATCTCCAGATATGGAGAGTTCAGAAAGAACACACCTGAATTTCATATGTAGATAGTTAAGGCACAATACTAGTGCTCCATTTCTTTATTTTAGCTTTTATTTTATTATTATTATTATTATTATTATTATTATTATTATTTATTTTATTTCTAACCCGCCTCTCCATCCAGATCGAGGCGGGGAACAACAATAAATATAAATATAAAATCATAAAATAGATAAACCATTAAAACAGATAAAAACAAATACATTATTGAAAACATCTTAAAATTCAACTGGATAGGCCTGCAGGAAGAGAGTAGTCTTCACGGCTCTCTTAAATTCCAGAAGACTGCTAACTTGTCGAATCTCCTCCGGCAGGCCATTCCACAGTCTGGGAGCGGCAGAAGAGAACGTCTTCTGGGTAACACTCGTCAGCCTAGTTCTGGCTGACGGGAGTAAATTCTTCCCAGAGGACCTGAGTATGTGGGGTGGATTGTATGGGAGAAGGCGATCCCGCAGGTAACCTGGACCCAAACCATGTAGGACTTTAAAGGTAATAACCAACACTTTATACTTCGCCCGGAAACTAATTGGCAGCCAGTGGAGTGATTTTAAGATTGGTGTTATGTGGTCACCCCTAGGTGTACTGGTGGCCAACTTGGCTGCCATATTTTGAACTAATTAAAGTTTCCAGACTAGGCACAAAGGTAGCCCAATGTACATCGCATTGCAGAAGTCGAGCCTCGAAGTTACCAGTGCATGCACTACCGTCTTTAGGTCTCCCAACTCTAGGAAGGGGTGCATCTGGCATATCAGCCGAAGCTGATAGTAGGCACTCCTGGCCGTCACATCTATCTGGGCTGTCATTTGGAGCAATGGATCCAGGAGTACCCCCAAGCTGCAAACACAGTCTTTCAGGGAGGGTGTAACCCCATCCAGAACTGGTTGACACACTGGGTTTGGAGGTTTCTTAGTTGGAGCAAGCTATTACTTATATAGCTTTTATGTATCTGTACTTAGCAATATCCATTAAAATGCCTCTGAGTGCAAAGTCTTATTTTAGAGGAACATAAACCGTGATATATTGTGTGTGTATGTGTGTCTGTCTGTCTGTCTGTCTGTCTGTCTGTCACACTGTTTACAAGACTAGTTTCAGTAACTGTAGAAACTGTTTGCTTCTACTTTGGCAGAGTTTGGAAATCATGCTGTTGATGTTTGTTTTATATGTGACATTCTCCATGAATTATTTGCCACTGAATCAAATCAGCAAATAGCTTATTAACATGGACAGAACTGTTAGTGAAGAAAATATCTGTCCAACCATTAAAGGATTCTGTGTGTGAATGTGTTTTTTACAAAGAGAAAATTGCAGAGGTAAAAATACCTCTTGATTTATATATTATGCTAACTTTGTAACCAAAACGCCTCTATAGGTTGTTTCTGGTGGAATGGACAAAAACAGTGGGAATCAGTTTCTGGATAAAATGTTATAGGAAGGACAGAGAAGGGCATACTGGAGGTGATGTCACTCTGTACATCAAAGAGGTTTTCTAGTCATCAAAGACTAGAAAACCTAAAAGGGGTAGACTCCTCCACAGATGTGGTGTAGGTAACAATATCAGGCTCCAAAAGTAATTTAGTAGTGGAGACATACTATTGTCATCGTGGTGCCCCCCCCCCCCCCCCGCCGACCAGAATGCTTAGGATGATCCTGAGATGGAAAATGAAATCAGGGAGGCATCCAAACTCAGTGTTGTAATAATGGGTAACTTAGAACAGTGGGTCATGGAAACAACCAGAGGGGAGGCAACCCTGGATTTAATCCTAAATGGTGCTGCCAAGGACCTCATGCAAGATGTGAGTGTTGTTGACCCAATTGGAAACAGTGACTACAGTGCTATCAGATTTAATATTGAGTGACAAATTGCCAAGGAAGTCCAACACAGTCACCTTGGAAGAAACTTCTCTCAAGTGAGGGAAGTAGCAAAAAGGAAGTTGAAAGGGGGAGTCAAGAGGATTAAATGTTTTCAGGATGCTTAGAAGTTACTGAAAACCACAATAATAGAAGCTCAGTTAGGATGTATACCACAGATTAGGAAAGGTAGCAGCAAGTCCAAGAAGTCACCAGCATGATTAATGAGTGGTGTCAAGGAAGCCATTAGAGCAAAGAAGTCTTCCTTCAGAAAATGGAAGTCTTGTCCAAATGAGAAGAACAAAAAGGAGCACAAAAGAAATGCAAGCAGACAATAAGAGATGCAAAAAAAAAAAAAAAGCATTTTGAGGACCATATTGCGAAAAACACCAGGGCCAACAATACGGAATTCTTTAAATATATCAGAAGCCAGGAACCAGCTTGAAAGACTGTTGGACCAGTAGATGACAACAGAGTTAAAGAAGTACTAAAGGAGGATAAAGAGATTGCAGAGAAACTGAATGAATTATTTTCATGCATCTTCACTGCAGAAAATGTACGACAGTCTGTCAAATAGTCATGGCAAAATATGAAGTTCTTAAACTTATTGACAACCAGGTCCATATAGTATTAATCCTAGAGTTCTTAAAGACCTCAAATGTGAAGATGCTGATCTTCTAATGAGAATATGTAACATGTCCGAGATCATCCTCTGTACCAGAGGAATAGAAAATAGCCAATATAACACCAGGAAATTGCAGGGCAGTTAGGTTAACATTTGTTCTACATAAATTGGTTGAAAGTATTATTAAAGATAAAATTAGTAAGCATACAGAAGGACAAGCTTTCTGAGAAAAAAATCAACATGGTTTCCACGAAGATACATCCTGTCTCCCTAACTTTTAGAGTTCTTTGATAGTGTCACTAAACATGTTAATAGGGGTGATCTGGTAAACATTCTTTACTTGGATTTCCAAAAGGCTTTTTACAATGTCCCTCATCAAAAACTCCTGAGCAAACTTAGCAATTATGGAATAAGATGAGAGGTCCTCCTATGGATCAGTAACTGTTAAAGAACAGAACGCAGAGAGTAAGAATAAATAGTAAATTCTCGCAATGGAGGGATATAAACAGTGGGGTCCAACAGGGATCTGGGGACCAATGCTTTTCAACTTGTTCCTAAATGATCTGTAATTACGAGTGAGCAGTGAGTTGGCCAGGTTTGCTGATGATACCAAATTATTTAGGGTGGTTAAAACAAAAAGGGATTGTGAAGAGCTTCAAAAGGATCTCTCCAAACTGGGAGAATAGGCATCAAAATAACAAAAGTGGTTCAATGTAAGCAAGCGTAAAGTGATGCATATTGGGGGCAAAAAAATTCTAACTTCACATGTAAGCTGATGGCATCTGAGATAGTTGTTACTTACAAAGAAAGAGATCTTGTGGTTGTGATGAAAATTTTCAGCTTGATTAAAATGTCGACCTAGTGTTGTGGCTGCTGTAAAAGAAAAGGCAAATTCCATGTTAGGCATAATTAAGAAAGAAATTGAAAATAAAACTGCCAATATCATACTGCCTTATACAAATCTATGGTCTGGCCACTCTAGGAATACTATGTACAGTTCTGGACAATGCACCTAAAAAGGATATTGTAGACTTGAAAAAGTTGCAGAAAGGGGCAACTACAATGAACAAAAGGCTGGAGCAACTTCCCTTTGAGGGAAGGTTACAACATCTGAAACTGTTTAGCTAAAAAAAAAAGGTAATTTTGGGGAGACATGATAGAGACATACAAAATTATGCAAGGTGTGAAGAAAGTGGATAGAGGCTCATTTTCTTCCCTCTTACATAATACTAGAACCCGGGTAATCCAAAGAAGTTGATTGATGGGGGATTCAGTACAAGTACTTCACACAGCACTATGGAATTTGCTACTATAAAATGTAGTGATGACCACCAATCTGGATGACTTTAAAAGGGGATGGACAAATTCATGGAAGCTAAGACTATCAATGGCCATTCGTCCTGATGGCTCTGTGCTGTCTTCAGTATCAGAGGCAGTATGCCTATGTACACCAGTTACTGGGGAACATGAACGGGAGGGTGCTATTGTATTCATGGCGTACTTGTGGGTTTCCAACAGGCAGCTGGTTGGCCACTGTATGAACAGAATGCTGGACTAGGTAGTTCTTTGCTCTAATCCAGCATGGCTCTTCTTATGTTCTTATGAGATGCTATATAATAAACCGATAGGATAATTGGTAGTAAATCACTAACTGACTTTGATGTTAGAGTCCTTGAGAAGCTACAACTCTATATGCATTATTGTTAATTGCCATGTTGAATAACTTGCCTTTTTGAAAAAATAGATATGTGGTTCCCTGTCTGTTTCCAACTAATCTTTAAAAGGCATATATCCATATAAAACACCTGCTAAACTATTTTAGGTGCCTGATACATTCCTACTATTATTATTCCCAGACTGTGTACCTCCTTTCAGCAAATATTATGTAAAACATGTCTAAGTGTATTCTGTCAGTCACTAAGAGTGTGAGAATTTGTCAAATGTTGGTTTAGTTCAAGGAATGATAGGTTTTTCTATAGATGTAAAAAGATAATGTTTGGGTTTTCCTGGAAGAAACTATCATTTTACAATATCATTTGTGGCAGCATGATTTTACAACATGAATAAGCATTATTTAATTTTGTATCTCTCTCTCTCTGTATTTAAAAATCATTATACAAATGCAATGTGTCTTTTTACTAATTGAAAGTACTTCAGCTAAAACATTACATTCTTCAGAATGTAACCAAATGTTGTACTGGACCTACTGCTTTTCATTTTCAGAACTGCTCTTGAATGACCCATGAGTAATATTAGATGCTAGACACATGTAGTTGAGAGTCAATTCCATTGATTTCTGTGGAAATTCAGTTGCTATTTATGGTTGAAATCCATAAGACTGTGACTTAGTTCTGGATTAACATGCATAAGATCAGGTTGTCTGTGTGTTTAGGATGGCAGAATGGGAAAATAATATTTTACTTTGGTCTCAGGTAGCTGCCTTCCTCCCTTCCTTTGCACCTAGATGAATAGGGGTTCCTAAGTGTCCACAGAAAGGTGGAATTTATGTGAATTTATACAAACTGTTCTTGCTATGTATAGGTGCTTTCTAATATCACATGTCTACCTCTTAATTTTGATATAAAATTCTAGGTTGGACATAATACTCCTCTGTTGTATATCAAACTCTAATGGTTCTCAGCAGTTAGGCAAGTCTTGGGGGTTTGGCAAGAGCTTTAAATAATCCAGGGACAAATAAAGAATTACTGAACAAAAGAAACATTTATTTGTGGAAACATAATCTAATTTCAAGCGTAGCAACCTCCACCCCATAGTACTCTACCTGATACAGTGTCTTTATGATTCCATAATCTGTGTTGCAAAGAGAATGTTTCTTAGATCAGGAGTGCTTTCCAGATGGAGGGATCCTAGTGCTACTAGTCAAAAGGCATTCTGCACCTATTCTGTCCTTTTTCATTAATGTTTTTTTCCTGGTAAGAAAAAAAGACTGAAGTAGTGGTGGAAAAACATGGAGGGGGTGACAAATGGAAAATGATATTATCTGGACCCCCAATAAAATTCTGTTTCAGACAGAGCAATTGCAGGATAAAAGGTTTGTTTGGAAGTATCCGATCTGGGAAAACTAAAAACCTATATTGATCAGCTTGGCAGAGCTTGTCCTGAGTTGGTGTATCCATGAAACTGTGAATGAACATGCAAGATAGCCAAGACTCCTCATGAAGAGTCATTTGAAGGCTTAGTTACCTTATTTATTTATTTATTTCACCAAAGTTCTGTGGGAAATGTACAGGTAAATTAAAAATATCAAAAACAACTGCATTCAGGTGGGGCTTTTATTGTGCAATCACACTGCTTCATTCCCAAGGGAGTTTTATTGGGGAGGGGTTCAGACATAATCATCTTCAAATGCACATCCCCACGCCCAATTGGGCGGGGGAGGAAAGTTGTGTGTGTATGTGGTGAGGCGAGGTGGAGGCTCACTATTGGCGGCCTCGTATGGTGCCACTGGGCGGGTCCGGGTCTGGGGCTTAAGAGCCAGGTAGTGGACCCTCCCGGCATGGGTAGTGCCTGAGGCCCACATCTGGGAGTCTTGCGGCACCAGATCATTGGGATAAGGTTTACCTATGAAGCCAACCCTCCTCTCCTACTCGGAGCAGTGCAGCACAGGTTGGGCGACACCGGAAGGCCTCCCTTCCCCAAATGGGGCAAGACTGTGGGGTGGCGAAGGATTGGGCGCCACCCCATGATCCGAGAATTGTTTCGCCCAATCCCTAGATTTGGCCTGTAGAGGCCAATAGTAGATGCCCGACTAGGTTTTCATTTCCTTTTGCAGATCTTTAATAAAATGTGGCCCATTTTAATCCCATTTTCTTGTCTCAACTCGTTTTTTCACACTACACTCACAATTTGTAGTCCTCCATTGTTTTCCCACCACTTATTCTGTCTTTTTTCTTACCAGAAAATATCTGTTAAGGAAGAAAAGATGGAATAGCTGCACAGTGCCTTTTGATTGTTAGTACGTCTGGAAGCACCCCTAAACAATGCAGCGCATAATACAACCAAAGTAAAACCAACAACAATAATAAAACATTTGGGCAGGTTTGCACATCATGCTAAGCCACCTTGTGAATAAGCCACAGTGGGTTGGTTGTTAACAGAACAGCCCATGGTCTGGCCAACAGTTTTTTTAAAAAAATGTACGCAAATTTGCACACCTGCATTAACTTCTCCTTTACTTCAGGTGCGTAAATTTCCCCTCCATTTATTTCCCATCTCTAAAATTTGCACAAGTATTCCTTACAGTTAAAAAAACAAAAACTTAAAAGGGTGGCAGAATGGGATGGAGCGAATTGGGCACCTGCATCAGCAGTACTTAACCCCTCCCCCCATAGGGCCCTGTTCACTCTGTCCCTTGCAGCTACCTTCTCAGGGTTTAAAAAAAAAAAAAAAGACTGTCAGGTAACCGCAGCAGTAACTGTTCCCAAAACAAACCACAAAACGGGAGGAGAGTTAATACCTCCCATTCTGGAGTAGCTGGAGAGTCAGGGAAATGTTGAAAAGGTGGAGGACACTGAGAAGTGTCAGTCCAACACTTAAAAGTGAGACGATCACATTGCCAAGGGGGGAGATACTGTCCATCCCCCCATCATTTTGGTACACTTACTCCATTCACCTTTCTCCCCATTTTCAATGCTTTTGAATTGCAGTATTGTGTCCCTCCTTTCTGTTATTGTTATTCCCCACCCCCACCCTTTGCAACTGTGTGCAAATTAGCCTATGTACAACCTAGTATTGTCAATTTCCTTGTATGTTACCTGCTCGACTTCACCTCCCTTTGACAGATGAAACATACAAGGAAATTGACCAGGCAAGTCTTTTCATAACTGGATAGCTGTAGGTGTGTGCTTGAGAAAGATTAAGAACAACAGAATTTGTCCCCATTTGTGCTTATAAACCTAGATAAGGAAAGAAACAAAATAAGCAGAGAAAAGGTGATTTCCATACAGTGGCCAAAAATTTATCTACTATTATGTTAGGGACATTTAGCAAGATGCTCTGTGGAATCACAAATTTGAGATAGTTTGGAAGAAACCTGTTACAAGAAATACATGATCATTTATGTTAGAAAAATGAGGAGATGTCTTTATGACTAAAACACAAAAAAAAATGGCAAAAAAAAATTCATTACAACTCAAACATGATATTGTGGCTGTATCTGCTATCCTCAGCAGTGCTTTCCTTGGGAGATAGAAATAATATTGATTGCACAGTAGATCGTTGACAGCAAAAGGTAGAAAACTGGACAGTTTTTTGACTTCCCTCAGGGAAATATCACTAGCAATTAAGTCTGCTGTATATTTTCCAGAATACTTGTGGAAAGAAGAATTTTAAAAAAAGAGTGACTTTAGAATTGGAGTATTGAAGGACACCTGTGCCATGCAAGATTTGAATGCGTACTGCTGTTGAGGTTCTTCTATTTTGACAAATCAGGATAGAATATGTCAAACATTGCCATTTTAGATCTAGATATATTTGGAAGCCATAGAACAGCATTTGGAGCTCTGGTTCTGTAACCTAATGCAATGTGAACCTAATCATTTAAAAACCTGATCCTTTGATCATTTAAGCTAAGATACTTCTGACATCCAAGGGCATATATAATCTAGTGCATCCTTCTCCAATTTAGTGCTCCCAGCTGTTTTGGACTACAGTTCCTAGCATTCTTCATCATTGGTCATGCTGGCTGAGACTGATGGGAATTAAATCCAAAACATCAGGAGGGCACCAGGTTGGGGAAGCTGATTTAGAGCATAGTTGTAGAGGGCTGATTCACGGATAGATGTATGACGCTTGATGCCTTTTAACATTAAGGGCTTTGCAGCTGAACCTTGAAAAGACCCCATTGAGAACTGTAGTGTTTTGAAGTTATGCCAGATGATATGAAAGCTCAAATGCTGTCATGGTGAACACATGTGGCCAGTAGAGAACGTGGCTGGCCACTAAGGCATCAGTTTCTTCCATTGCCTTATATTGGATACAGCTGTACTGTGGCTACCATGCTTGTTCTGTGGCTACAGTCAAAGGCCATACTGAAAACTATTAATATATTGTTTTCAACAGGTTAGTTCTGCATTCAGTTTGCAGAGCCAGATTGGTTGCAGGTGAAAACTATGTGTTTGATTGACTGCATTAAAGTAGTGAATCAACCATGTAATTTCTGCTTGCTTATAGTAGTAAATCAACATTAAAGTAGTGAATCAACCATGTGATTTCAGCTTGCATGTGCTGAATTGTACATGTGTAGTGGCATTTAGGCATTCCATCCCCAAGTATACATGTGGAACTAGTGCAGAAGGCGCTGGCATGTTGGGCAAGTGTGGAGAAGCTGTGCACGCTTGATCCATTCCATGTATTGGGTACGATTCAGGGGAATGTATTGTTCAATCCAGCACACGTGTATGTGTGTGAATCTAAGTTAAACTATCTGTTCAACAAACTATAACTGTCTTGCATTCGCCTGATAATATCTATAGTGCTAGGATGAAAGTAGATGCAGGACTGATTATGGTGCTTATTCAAGGCAGGACTGTGCCACATTGTCCCTGTTCCCAAATGGACATATTTCTCCACTAAAGCTCCTCCAGGATAAGGACATAAGACTATGAGAAGGGCTTTACTGTATCAGATCAAAGTTATATCTAGTCCAGCATTCTGTTTCCTGTTGTGACCGACTAGATGACTCAGGGAAGCCTCATAAGCAGGCCTTTACTCCCTGTTGGTTCTTAGCCTCTGATATTTAGTGACATACTGCATCTCACTATAGAGGTTTCATTTAGTTATCCTAGTGCCTATCTACACTACTCCTTTACAACCATTTATAGCAGTTTTAAACCGGTAGTGTAGATAGACTCATAGCCAATAGCTGCTGGTAGACCTATCCTTCATGAATTTGTCTAATACTCTTTAAAAACTATCTAAGATTCTGGCCTTCAATATATTCTGTGACTGAATTCCACAAAGCAATTATGTGTTGTGTGAAGGCTAAATCTGGGTTGAGTTGTGCAGCTCAGGTACAACGCAATGCATGGTACTAGTCTGTTATCATGATACATCTTGTTCAAAAGGTGTAAAATCCCTGAGAAAAACATACCAAGAAATAAGATGCAGAAACGTAATAGTCCCCGATATATCTCAGCTATTGACTACATGATACCCTCTTAAATAGATTTGCTGCAGAGAAGCCTCCCCAAAATATATAAAAAAAGATTATCTAGTGCTTGAGAGGGGGAAAAATATATCAGCTTTGTAACTTGCTCAGTCAACTAGGATGCAATCTTGACCATAGGCTGCTCAAATCTGATTGAAGCTTAGCTGTGCACATGATAGAAGCTGTTGAAAAGATGTTAGTGGTTTTTTTTGTTTTGGTTTTGTTTCTTTTTTTTTTTTTGCTAACTTGTTGAGGAAGAAAGGGAAGTGAAACCCAGTCATAGGCTTTTTAAATATCTGTTCATTTCTTTCGCATCAAATCTTGAAAACTGCTGAATCCAGATCCTAGTTCAGTGAGGCAAACTGCCATGTGTTCTATTAAATATTGCCTTCTTTATCTTTAACCATCACTGGAAATTTTAAAAAAGAGAAAAATAATAATTAACCTGTGGTTTGGTGTTACATTCAGATTGAGACAGTGAATGAATTTGTTGGATATTCTGTGTGTTTTTGCGCTTAGCTGAAATCTTAGCTATATGGGTGGCTGTAGAATATTATCTCATTGCTTCATTATGGCCTAGATTGAAAAAGGCTCTTTACTAATAACCAGTACTAGTCTTTTTTTTTTATTATATAATTTTTATTAATTTTTCAACAAAACAAAACAAACATACACATAATACATAATATATAAACAAACTAACTCCCTCGACTACCCCCGTGCACCCCCCCGAGACCTAATCATATTCATCCATCATCCTTCCAGAATTTTAATGATTCTTTTCCAGTACTAGTCTTTCCAGTACTTGAAAATAGAAAAAAAAACATATATTGCAGAAGAAGTAATAACTAGATATGAATCTGAATGTTATTTTAAACGTGTTTTGAAGGCGGCAGAATTCAAACAGGAGGATGATATAGAGGTATAATTATAAGAGTGACTGGAAGGGATTAGTGTTTGCATCCTTATGTTTTTAATTTTGCACCTTGTTACTAGAGCTTCTTGAGTGCCAGAGTACTCAAAGTCCATTGCGGAATCGGAGCGCAGTAAATAACGAGACGACACAATAAATTGGGTTTAAAATGGGCCACACTTTATTGATGAATTCGCAGAAGGGGAAACTAGCGGGCATCCTCAATACTTGATGGCCCAAGCCATCCTAAGGGTAGGGCGAGTCAAATCGAGGCCAGTGTATGGCGTGCAGGTCACGCCACCCCCTGGCCCCCCCTTTTGGGTAGGGAGGCTTTCCGTGTCACCCCCAGCCCGTGTCACAAGACTTCCGAGCGGGTGAGGAAGGTCCGCCCCAAAGGTAACCCTTATCTCACCACCAGGGCCTCAAGACCACTCAGGTGCTGAGCCTCAGGCATTACCAGTCACCGCTCGGTGCCTGTGAATACTCACCTATCCCTTGCCAGGTGAAGATGCCCGCGCCTAACCGCCAAAATGTGACCAAATTAACTCAACCAATCAACCTATTTAATACTCCCTTGCTGTCTCACAGTATGAAGTAGGCGAAAAAACTCACATCCTCAATGACGGCTTATGAGCAAAAAATTCCTACTTGGCTTCCTAAGGACAACCGGAGTTTCATTCCCATACTGCCAACAGGGAAGGGAGGGAGGGAGCCGCGCAAACAAGACGAAGGAGGGGAGGAGTTCCGGCCTTATATAGGCTCCCCCTCCTCCTCCCCCTCCTTTTGGCGCCACTTTCTGGAGGCCGCCAATAGCGCGCCTCCATGCCTCGTCTCCTTCTGCGCCCGCCACAACTGCCCCACCACCCCCAAGCTGTGCTGGGAGTGGGGTAGGGCCTTTGCGGAATCGGAGCGCAGTAAATAACGAGACGACACAATAAATTGGGTTTAAAATGGGCCACACTTTATTGATGAATTCGCAGAAGGGAAAACTAGCGGGCATCCTCAATACTTGATGGCCCAAGCCATCCTAAGGGTAGGGCGAGTCAAATCGAGGCCAGTGTATGGCGTGCAGGTCACGCCACCCCCTGGCCCCCCCTTTTGGGTAGGGAGGCTTTCCGTGTCACCCCCAGCCCGTGTCACAAGACTTCCGAGCGGGTGAGGAAGGTCCGCCCCAAAGGTAACCCTTATCTCACCACCAGGGCCTCAAGACCACTCAGGTGCTGAGCCTCAGGCATTACCAGTCACCGCTCGGTGCCTGTGAATGCTCACCTATCCCTTGCCAGGTGAAGATGCCCGCGCCTAACCGCCACAGGGTGCGACAAGCCTTATGCTTTGTCGCCAACCCCCCATCTGCGCAGGATCAGATCCCGCAGACCCCTCTGCAAATCCATCAAAAATCTATCATTCCCAAGGTCCGATAAATGGACCCCGTCAGGCCTATAAAGCTCCCTCCGCGCTGAGTATATAGTGGGATGATTAACATACCCATCACCCCACACCCGTAGGCTGCAAAAACAAAATCTCGCCATTTGCCTTCCTACCGGCCCGATTCAAGGCTCTGGGATCACACGGTGCCCTCCACTGGCACCGAGGCACGATTGCGGACCACACAATCACTATCCCAGGCCACCAACTGCGAATCCACTGAAAATCGGAGATCGCCTGCAGCATCAAGGCCTTGCCCTTCAGCATCCCCAAGTCGTTACCCCCCAAATGGAGTAACAACACCTGCGGTGGGGATTGGGCCGCACGCCGCTGCATTAACATCAGGATGAGCTGGTCCCATCTCATCCCCCGCCTGCCGGCCCACTGTATGTTGGCCACGCCGCTCAGTCCCAACTGTGTGCCCCCTGTGGTACAGGCTGCCCTCCGTCCGGCCCAGAACACGTAGCTGTGTCCACAGATGAGAACCTGAACTGGGGCTTCCGCCGGCCGGCCATCTAGAAACAAACAGATTATGGTCAGCCACCCGTCTCTTCCCCCCCCCCCCACGGGAGAATGCATCACTCCCCCCCCCCGTAGGGAGGGGCCGAACATAGGTTTGGGCCACACACCGCTGCAGATGTCAGGATGCTGGGTACAGACATCCCCATATTTGAATAACTCCTGAAACATTTTGGAGTTCACTTTCCTGTGGGCACGCTCCAACGCCAGAGGGTCGCACCCTCTCTTCGAGCAAACCTAGGCTCTAACGCCAGAGGGTCGCACCCTCTCTTCCAGGCTAACCTGGGCTCCAATGCCAGGGGGTCGCACCCTCTCTTCCAGGCGAAGCTGTGCACCAACGCCATGGGTCGCACCCCCTCTTCCAGGCAAGCCTGGGCTCCAACGCCAGAGGGTCACACCCTCTTTTCCAGGTGAGCCTGGGCTCCAACGCCATGTGGTCGCACCCTCTCCTCCAGGCAAGCCTGAGCAACAATCATGGCCACATGATCAGCATGCCGGGCCCACACTGCCGAATGAGTTCCCAATCGGCCGACACTTGTAAAAGCAGGGCCTTGCCTCTAAACAAGCCCTGCTGTTCCCCCCTTTAATGGAGCATAAGTATTCGAGGGGGGGACGACAGGCATGCTGCTGAATTAAGGTGGGAAGCCCCCCACCGCATGCCGCATCTGCTCAACCAGAGAATGGATGCACGGTGACTCAACCCAAGCTGGGTTCCCCAGCTGGAGGAAGATGCTCGCCGGCCGGCCCAAAAGACCATGCTGTATCCGCATATGATCACTCTCCCTGGGGTCTGCCTCCTCCAAGTATCCAAAAGCAGACATGGGCATGTCAGTGACTCGGACAAACCGACTTCCTCCCCGTAAACTTTCTAAGGTAGGGCTGTGGAATGCCATCTCCCCACAGCTTATAACTGTGCGGGAGAGAACCCGCGCTGGCCGTCGTTGTTGCAGCGCCCATTCGGAGGGAATAAGACCCAAGCCTATCAGCCGGGAGACCCAAGTGCCCTAAAGCCCGCTTTGTCCCCCTAGCTTACACACGTGAAGCCTTTCCGAATGTGAAGAAATGATGTCCCACATCCTGACCAAAAGTGCTTCCCATTACCCCTTAAACAAATCGCTGTAGTTCGCATATGCATCCAGCAACGAACCAGTGAGATGGGGGGGGGGGGGCACTTCCCATCTGGCCTGTGCATATTGGGCATGAGCATGGATAAACTTAGAGTGCCCCCAGTAAACAGCTTGCACACTATTCCATGCGAAGCCGGGTGCTGTAGATGTAGGGCGGCCCATCCTGGCAAAACTTCAAAGTGCCCCATAGTGTTTAGTTAAGCCCCCCTGCAAGCATGGGGGGCATCCAAATGTCCTCTTAAGGACAGAAAAATTCTAGTACCTATAACTGGCAAACAGTTGGCCACCAGTGGCAGTTCACAGTCATGAGGCCTTGCCCCATTGGATGGTCCCAATCACTGGAGTGCAATAAAGACTGCACCATTGGGAGACACAAAGTCTCGATCCAGAAAGGGACATGTCCAATGCACCATCCTTAGCTGATACCTCCCAGTCGGGCACTCTAACGCCCACATAACTAGTGATAAGGCTGTGACGCAGCAGTAGGAAATTGTTGACAGACAATAGAGCCCCATAGGTCATGTGGCTATAGAGTCATCATCGGGGTTGGGGGTGTCTGCCTGAAATCAATGTAGAAATTCAGGGCTGCCACCTCGCAACATGCCATTAATCTGGATTTTCCATGATTTATGAATACCATTATTCAAAGCCTAAAGCCTCGGGCTGCCAGGGATAACTAGGGCAGAAATGCCTCACTTGAGGCCATCCCTTAACAGACACCCACCGTTCAAATCCAGAGCTGCCCATTTCCCATGATCCTTCTGGCAAAAGGCCTCTGTAGTAGGGCTGCATCAGCTAATGTACTCCCTGCTCCCGGATCATGACATGGGCAATCTTAGTGTAGATAGATTGGCAAATTCTCCTGTATAACTTGGTATGATCCAGCACTTCCCCAGCCCATGACCAGAGTGGCCAGAGCCGCATCTTACTAAAGTTAGTTCCAGTTGAAAATGTCTATGGAATAAGCCACTACTGCATGACCTGTTTGTCCCCTGAAGGCAAGAAAGCCCTGCCTTCATATGTAATAGCCAGCTGTATAAGGGTGGTGTGTGTATGTCTGAACTGCAGCTGTTATCAGAGGCAAATTCTCAAGATTAGAGAATGGCTCTCCTGCGATTAAAGGCCGCAGCAATATGGAAAGAACTCCACATAAAGTAGGTCCCTCTCCATCCCTTTGGAAATTCAAAACACCCAAGCTGAATGCCCATAGATACGTCTTAGCAACTGTGCAGTTTGACTGCCATGATGCACACAACACGCTAAATTCCCACACCCTTGAATGCCTGCCATGTCACAATAATGAAGCGGGTACTCCATCTAGTGTATATTATTACAGCCCTAGATGTGCCCCCCCAATCTAGGTGATAAATATATCAAAGCATCCCCAATGCCCAGCAGGGGGTAGAATCGCAGGAAAAGATCCTAGAGCCTATTTGTTGCCGGTCCAGACTGACTCCTGCTTTGCAAAAGAAATGGGCCCCTCAAGAGACGTGGATCCACCCAGAAGTCCTGGGCCAAGGTTATAATATTCCCTATTCCAAATCAGTTATGCCCCAAATGGGAATGGAGGATTGATGTAGCCATAAACCCATGACCTGAGAGTGAACATGTTACCCTTATCACAGCCGTCATTCGAGGAGAATTCCTGAGAGCTCCTGCCGTATCCCAGCCAGCCAAGAGCTGTACACATCGTGGTGTGGGCCAGCCATTCCCAAGGCCTTGGAGCAATCTGGCGTAAGCACACTGGCGACATTCCCCACCATTGGAACTACCGCCTGACCTGACATCGGAGTCTCCTCCCCCGCGGAGAGGATCGGGGCAGTGTCTTGGATCGTCCTCCCGGGTCCCACTGGCTGTGCCTCTTGGTGACTCGACTGCTGGGAATGCTGGACCGGTTCTCCTCCTGCAGACGCCACAGTGCCTGAAGATTCAACCGCCTGCAAGCGAGCTGTTCCCTGTGATGAAATGCTTGGGACTGCAGACTGAGGTAGCACCAAAGGTCGTGCTGGCTGACCATGCGTCGCCTGGGCATCCAGGGAAACCACTACGGAAGGAACCCGCCTGTCCGTCGACTGGCTGGAGGAATCTGCAATAGCATCCAATCTAGAATTGATAGATGACAGCAAACTATCTAACTTTTGGTGCCTGGTCTGCCGCTGTGGTATGAGCAATGAAACCGTCTGAAGCTGATTTGACACGCTTGATGGTATGCCCCTCCCCTCCTCCAGCGATTGTAACCACGCCAAAGTTACAGCCAAGTCGGAGTTAACCTCCTCCTCGGAGGAAGACTTGTTCCGAACACTAGGCCGTTTCGCCGGTGGATGTGTGGCTATCCCTTTGCTTTTCTTTCCCCCTAGGCCCTTCCTTGGAGACATGTAGCCTATTAATACGCTGTCTGTCCTGCTGTCTAATCCTGCCCACTACCACCAGTTAAAGGGCACTCGGCCCAAGCACCTGTCTGGATGCTCGCAGCCTGCCTATGCGTGCAGTGATAGAAGAGTGTGACTAAAACCACACGAGACTAACTAGGGAATTACTTGTGAATGAAACCCATAAAGCAGTGCAATAGCACCACCCAATGGCCAAACTGGGAATCACTTGTGAATATAATAATAGAGGAGTGAAAGGGCACCACCTCACGGCTAAACTAAGGAATTACTTGTGAATGCAGAGAATAAAGCTGTCTAATGGCACCACCCAGCGGTTAAACTAGCAAAGTGTTTGTGTATACCCGAATAAGAGGACTGGCGCCACCCAGTGCCTTAACTAAAAGAACTTACAGAAGCCCCGCCCCAAGACTCAAAAGGGGCGCGAAGCCCTTGCAAACTCCCCAAAGCCTCTGCAGGAGGGATATGCCCCACCAAAAGTGGCTGCTCAGGCCAGTCCTGAGCCCGAGGGGTCGCCGTAGGCCCCTCCAGAACTGCGCGGGGATAGCCCGTCGCCGCCCCTCCCTGTAAGGCAGCAAAGCCTAGGCTGTTGAAGAAAAGGAAACCACACAGCCCACCGCGCGAAAGCGCAAGGGTCCAACCCACGGCCCAGGACCCCCTCAATGGTTCCTGAGGCCATCGAATGCCAGGCCTCGGCAGAGAGATCCCCCCCCAACCGGCCTCCGTTAAGCACCCATTCTGCTGTCAGAAGCGGCCTCAACTGTAATAAAGCCAGCTGGGCGGCGAGCTTTGCAGCGGCCTGCTGTCAGTTGCCGCTCGCTCCGGGAAAGGGGTGGGTGGGCGGGAGATGTAGCATGCGCACCCCCGTCAAAAACCCCAGCCCAGCAGCCGCGACCCTTGGTAGCCAGGCAGCAGGAACGGCGTGCCAGAGCGCGCCCAGCCCCCACCCTCAGGAGTGAAGGACCCCGCCCGTCGGCAGCCGCCGCCGGGCCAATAACCCAGGCGAGGAATCCTCCGCAACTGGGCACGTCCGCGCCTGTTCCCCGCTGGGAGAAGGGAGCAGTGGGGGGGGGGCAGGCCGGCCCACGCCTCCAACCTGGGGGCAAAATGCCCCGAAGAATTCTGCTGGCGCCGAGTGCTGGAGCTCCGTCTCCCTGTCGACGCCACCTCAGCCCTCTCCCGTCAGCCGGCTATTTCCGGCTCCAAGGCCCGGTCTCCCGCGGTTCTAAGGCCCGGTCTTCCACAGCTCCAAGGCCCGGTCTCCCGCGACTCCAAGGCCCGGTCTCCCGCGGCTCCAAGGCCCGGTCTCCCGCGGCTTCAAGGCCCGGTCTCCCGCGGCCTCAAGGCCCGGTCTCCTGCGACTCCAAGGCCCGGTCTCCCGCGGCTTCAAGGCCCGGTCCCCCGCGACTCCAAGGCCCGGTCCCCCCCCCCCGGCTTAAGGCCTGGGAAGAGGCCTCCAACAGCCGCGCGCTTCACCCTGCCATAATGAGGTGGAGACGAGCTGCTCGGCTGCTGCCTCCAGGAGCCGTCAGAGCTCGTCCTCGCACGCCACTGAAGATTGAGGGTGGGGGGGAGAAGGGCCAGCCGGCCCAGCCCCGTCGACCCGAGCGCAAAGCGCCCTTGACTCTCTCGCCGTCCGGCGAGACTAACAGCCCCCAGCCTCTGCCGCTCCCGGCGCGCACTCACCCTGCTCTGCTCCGTCGCCTTCAAGAGCCGACGAGCTGAGCAGCCGCGCAAACAAGACGAAGGAGGGGAGGAGTTCCGGCCTTATATAGGCTCCCCCTCCTCCTCCCCCTCCTTTTGGCGCCACTTTCTGGAGGCCGCCAATAGCGCGCCTCCATGCCTCGTCTCCTTCTGCGCCCGCCGCAACTGCCCCACCACCCCCAAGCTGTGCTGGGAGTGGGGTAGGGCCTTTTCTAGCACATATAATTATGAAATAAATCGTGAAAAAATATCTAAGACCTAAAGATTTAAAACAATAGTTAAATAAGAATTTACTTTAGAAATCACTTTATTTTTTTCAAATATTAATATTTAAGTAACAAATAATTGTTGGGGATTCCATTTGTAGAGTGAAAATTGTGAATGGTATCCAATTAAACCTTTCCACGATTTATGGTGCCCTGCAGGAAGGATAAATTCAAATGTAATCTCTAAATAATTAAAATCTTTGCAGGTCATGTGTACTAGGCTGAGTTGAAAGCCAAACATATGATACAGGAAAGCTGTGGTACTTTTTTCAAAGACTAAGATACTTGGTTGATTAATATTAGTATTGAGATATTTTGGATATGGTTATGTAGTCAGAGCCTTCCGACAGCGGAACAGAGAAACGAACATACAATAGTATTGGACGGAGTGTTGGGTTGGGAGCAGGAAGATCCAGATTCAAATCCTTACTAAGCCATGAAGGTCACTATGTGATCTCAGGCCTATTACTATTTCTTTGTCTTATCTTTCTTTCAGGGTTGTTCTGAGAATATAATGAAGGGAATCCATTTATGTTGCCTTGGGAGAAGGACAGCTACAAATGTGAACAGGGCCATGCAGAGCTGGTATTATGCCCAGGCCAGATGGGAAGCGTATGCCCCCCCCCCCATTTCAAACTGCTCATTAAGTATTTTTTAATCAGTGGCACTGATTCAGTGCTAAATACATATATGAACTAGAACGATTTATAAAAAAGGTAATGGGAAGCACTTTTATTCAAGATGTAAGACATCACTTCTTCATATTCAGAAATGCTTTACGTGCTTTTCTCTGGGCAAATTCATCAATAACAACTGAAAAATCAAGCAACTTTACCTTGTCACTGTTAATGTTCAAAACTGCTAGTCCATTCAAATGTTCTTGCACCATTGTGGAATGAAAGGGGGCATGCCCACCAACATGGCCGTTCTACACAACACCTTCATATTAAACCTGTTTTACAACACCTCAATGTTGAATCAGAAATTAACATTTATTTTTAGTTGCTGTACAAATAGAAGCAACAACAATAGAACAGTCTTTCATCATTATCAAACATCATCATCACCCTCACGGTAGCATCATCATTATTATCATTAATAACTATCATCATCATTACCTCACCCTCCACTCCAGAGATTATATGCCATGGAGAAGACCATTGCAATTTAGGCACATATATCCCCGCCCCGCATGCGGCATGGCCCTCTGGAGCTTGGTATGCACAATGGACGGCTTCTGCACTGTTTCCGCAAGGCGGGCTCCTCGCTTCTCGATGGGCCGCTTACACTACGGAAGCAGTAGCATAAGCTGGGGGGACCTCCTCGTGGGAGTGCCCCCTCAAAATCATGGGCCCTGGGCCAACTGGCCCCACTGCCCCCCCTGCCCTGCCCTGAATGTGAACTATAATAAAATGTTTGCAGGCTTTGAGTTTAAAGCCATACATGTAAATTCCTTTGTTTGGACATGTTAAGTAGTGTGTGTGTATACAAAAATAGTTATAAATGACTACTGATTAGATCTCCCCCCCCCCCCCCCGAATGTCTGGAGTTTCTGAAAAAAGTAAATTCTGTGCGTATAACAACTTTTTAAAGTCTGTTTTTAAAATCTGTAATATTAACAAATAAAAGTGGTCCTTGGAGGCAAAATTATACATAGGAGAATTGGTTGTAAAATGTACTGTTAACAGCTTCTAAATTACTGTCACAAGAAGTCTTCCTAATGATTTGCAATATGAATTTTTATCCACGAATGCAACCAGTTCTACTCTCTAAGGGATGGAAATCTTTATATATTTCTGTTCCAAAGCCAGTTATTTTTTTCAAGATACATTTTATGTATACCAGCTTGAAGCTTTATAATGTGTTGTGTTTACTGTCACGCTGTGCTGAAACCCAATCTGTCCTTTTGAAACCTCTTCATTCCTCAATGAAAGAGGCAGTTGTTTTTTCTTTTGAGAATTTTGGAGAAATTTCTCAGGGTACAGGGCTTCAGTGCTTGCCTTACTGTAAGGAGGTGGCTGAGGTTTATGTGTGTTCTTTCTTTTACCAGTCTCTCCTTGCATCTTCTCTGGCTGTTTCAGCTTTTTGGAAAATTCCCTAGAAGACTTGCAGATGATGAGTGCCTAAAAACTGAGCAAGGAGTTATTGTTGTTGTTCTTAGGATGTTTTAATGCAGTTTTAATAATGTGTGTCATGTTTTAATCAGTTTTATGTATTTTATTATATTGTTGTTCCCTGCCTCGATCCAAACGGAGAGGCGGGTAAGAAATAAATTATTATTATTATTATTATTGATTGATTGATTTCATTTATATCCCACCTTTTTTCCTCCAAGGAACTCAACGCAGCATACATTATCCTCCTCCTCTCCATTTCTATCTTCAAAACAACAACCCTGTGAGGTAGGTTGGGCTGAGAGTCTGTGACTGGCCCAGAGTCACCCAATGAGTATCCATGGCTGAGTGAAGACTAGAATCTGGATCTCCCGACTCCCAGTCCAACCCTCTAGCCACTACATGTTGTTGTTGTTGTTGTTGTTGTTGTTGAAATGACTTTTTATAACAAAGCAAAACCAAAAATGGTTTTGCTTTCAGTAAGTCATCAGGCAGATGCACAGGAAAGCCCAAAGGAGGAGGAAGCCCTGGTTAAGTTCTCTAGGCGGCTGTCCAAGAAGCTTAAGCAGTTTGTGGGGGGGGGGGGTTGTTTGATAAAAGAAATAGCAGACACATCCCTCTGCCACTTCCTTACAGTAAGGTAGCGAGTGAAATCCTGCACCCTAAGAAATTCCTCCGAAATTCTCACCACTTCCCACAGGTTTCGGCTGCAAGTTCTTTCATACTCCACTCCTCCAAATGGTCGGGGGGAGGGGAATTCAGTTCACTACTAATTTACTGCCCCAAAATAATATAGCAACATATTTTATTCACAAAAGGAAGCATGAATTGAGGAAACAAGTGCTTTATTTATAAGGTAAAACAATAAACAAAAACATTTATCTTTGCTTTGGGTTTTGTTCAATGTTGTCTGAAGCCATGATTTGTATTGATACTCATTTGGATTATATTCAGCATTTAGTTGCTATTGTATATATTCTTTGTTTCTGTTCTGTAGCTCTTCTCTACTGTGAGGTGTGCTGATATATGTCAGAAGCTGCAGCCTGTTATATCTTATTGCTTAATTTAACTGTAGCTGGTAAATTTCTTGTCCTCTGATAGGCTGGCTGAGTACACAGAAATTCTGAGTCATGTATACCTATTTCTGGATACCCAGTATAATTAGGCACAGCCTTATAGTATTATACTCTAAAGAGTGTTTTAAACTCCAAGGAATATGTTTAGGAGTAGGAATCATGGATAGCAATATGTTTTACAGCACAGTCCTTTGTATGTCTTCTCAGAAGTATGGTCCATTGAGCTCAATAATTTACTTCCAAGTAAGTGAGAATTGGATTCCAGCCTTATTCTAGTATTAGAAAAATATACAAGAAATATTAAATTATCAAGCACATAACATATTTAATTGCTGTAATGAAACTTTTGTTAAAAATTAGGTCTTTAGAAGCTACCAACAAAAACAATGCTAATTTCTTAACGTTTAGGGAAAGCATGCATAACATTTGATAAGCTAGTCAGGCCTTGTTTTCATTGTGCCAGTTTGGACACACTGGCCACCATTTTGAATATGCAAGCCTTGGTGGGGGCACTGTATAGCTTGTCATGTCATGTGAACTCGGGCCAAAGGTTGTTTAATCCTCCAATGGCCCATAATGCTGGGTTTGCATAGGGTGACCAGATAAAATCCAGGTCAGGGCTCATGTAACTTTAACAGTTGTAGAGAAAAGGGAATTTCAGCCAGTGTCGTTTGTATGCAATTAGTTCCTGGTGAAATTCCCTCTTCATCACAACAGTTAAAGTTGCAGGGGCCCTGCCTTCTTTTGTATATGGTCACTCTAGTATAGTGCCTGCACCTTTAACTGTTGTGATGAAGAGGGAATTTCACCAGGAACTAACTGCATACAAATGACACTGGCTGAAATTCCCTTTTCTCTACAACTGTTAAAGTTACATGAGCCCTGACCTGGATTTTATCTGGTCAGCCTAGGTTTGCATGATATGACAAACTGTAGTGTCCCCCTGCCACAGCTTGTGTATTCAGATTTGTAGCCAACGTACATTTTGGAGCTCCACAGGTGAATTAACCCACAATGGCTTACTGTGAAATGTGAACTAGGTGTCATTGTCTTCAGATTATTTAATTTTGTGTTTAAATATTGTGGACATTTTCTTAAAGCCTACGTAGCACATGAGTTTGCCAATCCTCCCTTCAAAAGATTCTCATCTTTCATTACAAACCACTTCTGAAGTATAAAGGTTGCAATTCAAACTGTTGAGCAAGGAGCTTTTGTTTGCAAAGTAGAGCTTCAGATAATATCCCTTGGTGCATGTTGATTTGCTTCAAAAGTTGATTTTATTTATTAGTTTTGTAATTTTATGTCTAGAATTATTAGCAAGTCGCCCACCACATAGTGGAAGTGTGACAATAAAATAGGCTGTAGTTGAGAACGGATGAGGTTCAGTTCCAGCTTCCTTTTGCAGATGCTTTGCTAACTTTTAGTGATGGGTGGACTTGTTGAATTTGGAAACAGACTGGTTAAAATGTATTAATTTGGAGAACATCTGCTGAACATTTAAATGAATCCATATTAATATGGGAATATTCTGAAAGAATGCCTAGTTTCATTCCCAATGATATTATTGGGAGTGTTACAAGGCCTAGAGGCCTTCCAATCATAAACCCTTGCCAGGGGTCTTACCTCCTTTACCAAGTTTATCAAGGTGGAGGAAGGAGAGGATGTTCAGCAACCATTGGGCACATACATAACATTATTTTAGTGTGGCAGAACGTATAGGAAATGTAGTTACTATTAGGCTGACCATGAGAAAAGGAGGACAGGGCTCATGTAACTTTAACAGTTGTAGAGAAAAGGCAATTTCAGCCGGCGTCATTTGTATACAATTTGTACTTGGTGAAATTCCCTCTTCATTACAACAGTTAAAGATGCAGGGGCTCTGCCCTCTTTTGTATCTGGTCACTCTAGTATAGTACCTGCAACTTTAATTGATGAAGAGGGGATTTCACCAGGTACTAACTGCATACAAACGATGCCGGCTGAAATTCCCTTTTCTCTGCAACTGTTAAAGTTACATGAGCCCTGTCCTCCTTTTCCTATGGTCAGCTTAGTTACTATGCATCCTGGAATCTATATTTCCAAAAATGTAGATTGCTTTCATTGCATCCTGGTATTCCTGGATGCAGTTGTACATGCTGTAATCTCTTGTTACCCCATTGGTTAAGTGAAGAGCAGACAGCACTACTGGGCAGTATCCAACAGGGCCATCGCGTTTGTGCAATGGAGATTTAGCACTTCCTATAGGAAGCTCTGAAAACAGCAAAAATGCTCATTTCTGGATTGGGACAGGTTAACAGAGCTCCGCTGACCTCTCCCATTCCATAAACAAGCATCTCTGCTCATTTCCTGATGCTCTTGGAAGTGCTTAATTTCTGTTGTGCAAGTGCCAATATCTAATCCAAATTCAGATTGTCCAATCACTACCATCTTTCTTTCCCTGGGCCTCTGCATCCTCTTATTTCCCATGTGGGACTCTTTGTTTATTTCCTCATCTGCATTTCTAATTCTTTCCCTGAGTTCCTTCAGTTCTATTTGGCTATAGCACATTTCTATACTCATGTTAGTGAGATGCCTCTAGCTGGCAATAATGTATTTTGAAACGTCGTCTAGAAATGGGTAATATCTTGCATAATGATTTTAATTTGTTTGCCTCCAAACTATGATCTTGCTTCTTTCAATCTGTAAAGTTTCCAGACAGTAGTTGTGCTGATGGTTGCTCACTTCTATGTACTCACACTCTTTCTTTGTTGAGCCTTTGCTCCCTGGCCCATTTTAAGCATGGCAGCAGTTGCCTCTTCCCTTAATATGAGCTGTGTTGGTTGTTAGGCAAGCAAATAGATATGAGATGATGGCAGGGATTGATGTGTATCTGCTAATGTCATAAATGTACTGATGTCTACCTTAAGCATGATAAAGCATTGTTATTACTTTATGCAATTATTGTCATGATGTATGTGTGTGTAAACTCCCTATGTGTTCCTTGTATTGTGCCCATGATGATTGGAGAATAATTGATTTTAGATACTAACAATTACCCATACTTAGCAATTATTTGACCACAGTCCTGAAAGCTCTTTTAGCATACCTAGGAGCTTGCTTGCATGCATGCATTGGGACTTTTTTCTGTTTTTCTTTGAACAGGCAAAATCTGACTTCTTTTCTTGTTTCAGAAGTGGCTTTCCATGCAGCTCAGTGAGCGCTGTTTGAAAAAACAAAGATCCATGACTGCAGATATAGATGCATAGTTTGGGGTTTTTTTGGGGGGGGGGGATGGGATTGTGGCCTGTAGTTATTACACATATTACCTAACCCTTATAAAAAGAATTATTAGTTTTCAGCAGTAAGTCCAATAAGTGTAAGAGGCATAACAACTGTACACATAAAGCCTAGTAGTGGTTGATAATACATAGTGTTTTCATGTAAATAATGTCTGCAGTATCTTGCTTTGTGTGCTGGCATTTTTAAAGCATTACTGTAGGAGCCTAATTCCATAATTAAATGAAGGCTTTTACTCTTTAAGATACTTTATGTATGCCCAAGGACTTGTGTGTGCCAGGTGAGGACTTTTGACTTTTCCTCAAGGAACAGCTGACTCCCCCCCACACCTGTTATATCCCAAAGTACTTTTAAAACTCTACCATTTTTCATAGAAGGTTGGCTGTGTGGCAGGTGGGACTGACGTTTGAGAAATACATGCCCAAAGGCCAATTGACTGCACAGAACTAACTGTGCAGTAAGTTCTCTCTGGATTGTGGCCAGTGTTACTGTGCATGGTCTCCAGCACAATTTCTGTTGAACACTCAGCCATGCTTTGAATCTGCATCTTTTATATTGCATATTAATTAAAAAAAGGCTTGGTTGTTTTAGTTGTTATTAAGGTCAGTTTCTGTGTTACTAAGGGCTTCAGTCCTATCTCACACCCTTAGAAATATCAAATTAAGAAGTAGAACAGCATGGAGTTTGCAAACCCTTCTGAACTTGATGAAACTGATTTCTGACTCTTGTTTCATCAAATCATTGTTGCCCTACTAAACGTATTTTTGGAAGAAGTCCCAGAAAAATATGTTTATTTTATTCTTCTATGTATTAATTATTTGTAAACTTCTACCTAAATTTAACAGATGTCAGGTGCATTTTCTGGTTGCAAAACTGATATATGTAAGTCTCCTCTTAGAATACATAAAATCATTTTCTTTTGAAAAACATTAATGACAAATGAATGTCCTTTGTGCAAATTGTAGAGTTGGAGGACATCTTGTGGGTATGAGACGTTCAGTGAAATTTTGATTCTTATGTGGTATAATTTATAAATTATGTATGCTTTTGTTTACTCATAATACACCTTGGCAGTGTAAAGCCCCACTTCATTTAAATACCTAGTATAATTAAAAATGAAATTACCATTTAACACTAGAAACCACCTTCTAGTTTATATAGATTTCCAGCATTGATTATTTGAAATAAATGAAATAAAAATGATAGAATGTTTAAATGAAAACAATTAAACAAATCCTTTCGTTATTCAAAAGGAATACATTGTAAACAAGGTATAACACATTCAAATGTTCTCCCTTGTCTTTCTGAATAGGGAACTAGAGCACAATCTAGTGAGATTCTTTAAACATTGCCAAGGGCTTCCATGTCTCCAGCAGAAATTTGACAATTATTTTACTTTCATTTGCAACAAAACAAAACCTCAAAAGCCCTATCAGAAATGCGTTGTTGTGGCCTCTTCATACATTTGAAGTGGGTATATGCTAATGCTATAATCCAGTCGCATGGAAGCAGGTTTATGCATGATATCTCAGGTGGATGGGGTCCTATTTGTGCAAATAGATCCTGCCCACGCAGTTCCCCACATGATCCGACCGCTGAGGCTGTGCATACAGAGCACTTAAAAACAACACTCTTCCCCACCAAAACCTGACCAGCAGTATTTGAAGATCTTTGAAAGGGATCGACAGTTCCCCAATGCATGTTTCTGAGGTGTAAAGTTAGGTGAGATGAAATATGATCATTAGGATGAGTTAAATACAAAGGCTGAAATTATTTTATAAATTATAAGAAACTATTGCTGGGCAGTAGTTCTTTATTTACAGAAGAGAAGGGGGATGTTTTACGATGTCTGAAAGGAACTAGACGCAGCCAAGAAGAACAGAATAAAATTAAACTTGCGTACCATGACTGTGTTCAGTCCTTATTGAGCACGGCATATACCTTGGGGTCTTCAAATCAATAAGAAAACAAGAATGTTTTTGGAGGATTCAGAGTTCTACTTTAAAGATATGAAGGCCCACAAATAATTAGAAAAAATCAGGGGAAAATGTCCCCCTCTCCAAGGATTACCACTCCCCAACTTTTTCAATGTCATTTTATTTATATCCTATTTTCTCAACTGGGAAAAGCTAAGATATGCTTACCTAACTTATGGTGCAGCTTGGAAGTACATCTTTAACATTGGTTATATTTGTAATTACTGTTTGAATAATATTAAGGCATTTATAATTTTAACTCTGTATGCTAAGTTATACATGCTAAATTCCATGTTACATATTACAAGCACAATTCTATATATGTCTACTCAAAAGTAAGCCCGACTGAATTCAGTGGGGCTAAACCCATTGAACTCAGTATGTTTATGATTGCAGCCTTTAAAAAGTAAATCCTAGGTTTGATAAGAAAATAAAAAAATATTGCATATATTTTCATCCCCCCCCCCCCATTCCTCCCCAGCCAAAGACAAAACAAAACAGTTTTGTCCGGTCTCAAAATTTTGGGAAGATTGAAATCTCCTCATCAAAATGGGCACAATCCTAAATAAATATTTGCTTGACTTGATTTTATAGAAAGGATGTGGAGGTTATGAGTAGTAGCCATCAATGTCCTAATGCTAACGCTAATTATATTGTCCTAGCATAAACCAACATGTGAACAATGTAACTAGCACAATGGGAAAGGGCATCAATTTTGCTGTCAAAATTCAGCGGCACAACTGCAAAAGAGCAGTGATTTTTCTTTAAAACAAGGCCATGCAGTGCTGAGTGAGGCATCCATACAGGAGGCACAATCAGGCAACGGGGTAGTGGAGTGGGCTACTTTGATTCTGCTGTAAGCTCCCATTTCTCCTCACCCACTTACACAGCTCTAGGCAGCCAAAAGGATTCTGTTTCAGGCATAGCATTACTGAATGGAAAGTTTGGAAATGAAGTTTCAGATATTAACATTCACACCTTCATTGTGCTTTCTCTGTTTTTTTATTTCAATGGGAAAAAAGAAAAGGGTAAAGGGTAGAAACAAAATGGGGCTTGCAATTGCCATATTTTACAGATGAATCAATATAGACAGATGTCCAGTTAAAGGTTGTCTGAAATTGCTTCCCCCCCCTTTTTTTTGTGTTAAAATCACCTTTGATAATAAACTCTTTATCTGACCTTAGAATGAGAGTCTCTCAGCAAGTGGCACGAATTTTCAGATAGACTATTATACTTGCTGTTAGTTAGCCTTGATCTGTAATCTTCTTCTTCTTGTCCAATTACTCTTTGCTGAAAGAAGTTTAAGCATGTAGTGTCATCAAAGGAACAGGTCTGAATATATGGAATGTACTTTTCATAATTTTATATGACATGCTTAACTTCTGAAATACTTCATTCCCCTTCCCAATGGCTATAGTGAAGCTAAATCATGATTCCATTATTGTCAGATGGGAAATGCAGGCGCTAGCCCTGGGCCACTTTGAATTTAGAATGTTAGAACGGAATTCAGCTGTCGATTTCATCATGGGCATCTTTGTCTTAAGAACTGTTCTGTGCCTAATCAGGCTCTGGGACACTGAGTTCGGTGCTCTTAGTACTCCATTTCACTGCTGGTTTTAATCTGGTATTATGATGTTGTAAATGGTTTTATCCTTTGCTGCTGGTTTTATTTTGTGTTATTTTTAAATTTTGTTCTGATATTTGTACCATTATGTTTTTAATGTATTGTACGCTACCCTGATAACTTTGGTTATTGGGTGTTTTAAAAGTACTGTAAATAAGTAAAATAAGTAAAATATTACATTATGGGGATTAGCTGAGTGCATGCAGTGTTGTTCAGCCAGGTTATTGTATTATTAGTAAACCTTTGTGGCGGAGTGGGTGAGGCAGCATCTTCGGCTTGAAAATGATTATTTATTGGGACTGCTGATGGCATCACTAACAGCTTTGCTGACATAACTGTTAGCAACACAGCAAGAGCAGAGAGTACCAAACAACGTCACTTTCTTGCCAGCAAGTTAAAAATGAGGATGCAGCTTTCACAGCTGTGTTATTGATATGATGATGATGGTCTGTGGCAACATTCCAAGCTCCATGACACTGCATTCCTGGAAATTATTCTGTCTTCATGAACTGCGTACAAATGATTTGATTCTCAGGGATGAGTCCTGGTTGTATTGCTTTGTTGTATTATAAGCTATCCTAATTTTCTCTCCACATATTTCCAAACCAAACAAATGGACAATATATATGGGGGGGGGGGGAGGTATCTTTTTAGTTGGAGCCATTGTTTCTTCTTAATGATATCGATGATAAAATCCCTTGCGGATTGTGTAGGGTGTGAAATAACGAGGCGAGACAAGTAAAATGGATTTTAAACAGGGCCACTTTTATTATGGATCTGCAGTATGGGGAACCTAGGCAGACATCCTCCTCAACCCTGAGCGAGCCATTCGCCACCCGAGTGATGGCGTGATTCCAAACGCCATCCCTCAAGCTTGCCCCCTTTTGGGGTAGGGAGACCTTCCGGTGTCGACCCCTCCTCGCGCCATTTAGCTCCGAGTGGGTGAGAAAGGTTAGCCTCAAAGGTAACCCTTATCCCTCCAGCTGCCGCTGTAAAGCTCACAGCTGAGGGGCCTCAGGCATTACCCATCACCCTAACAGTGCCTGCGAATGCTCACCATCCCTAACAACACTTTGGATGTCCGCCAAACCTGCCACAGGGGGCGACAATGCACTTGATTAGTCGCTCCCCCCCCTAGACCTAATAACATCCCACAAACCAAACTGCAGATCTTTCAAGAATAGATCGTTCCCAGGGTCTGACAGATGGACCCCGTCTTGCCTGAAAAGTTCCCTCTGCGTTAATGAGATTGCGGGGGGTTGAATGCTACAATCGCTGTGCTTAAGTAGTTCTTTAAATATTTGGGTGTTAACTTTTTTACGCACTTTTTCCATGGCCCCTTGATCCTTGCCCTCTCTCCAATTGAGCCGAGGGAGCAAACATGACCAGATTATTACTATGCCGGGCCAACGCAGCCGAATTGTTTCAAAATCGGTGATCGCTTGCATGATGAGGGCTTTGCCTTTCAGCAAACCCAAATCATTACCCCCCAAAATGAATGGCGTGGACCTGTGGTGAGACCAGTTCCACACGCCGCTGGAATAATGTGGGCAAGAGGCGCTCCCAACGCATGCCGCTTCTACCAAACCACAAGATGTTGGCGTAGCGGCTCAATCCAAGCTGTGTCCCAAAGCTGGATCTGGAAGCCCTCCGACTGGCCCAGAAGATCATGCTGTGCCCACAGTTGATCACACGCACCGGGGGGAAGCCCACACCGGAATCTAAAATTAAACACGGAAATGTTAGAATGCAACGCCGCCCGCGTATAAACTGCTTATCTAACGTAGGATTGGTAAGCTCTGGACTGCCATCAGCCCACCGCCTGGATTTGTTCCGCGGCAAATCCTAAGGACGCCGCTGTTGAAGCGGCTCCAATATGGAAGGAGTGAGTTCCAAATTGGTGCGCCCCCAGTCCCAGAGACTGTAGAGCCTTTTTAGCCACTGTCCAAAACTGATACTTCGTCAATGGCGATGCATCACTGTGGCAAAACAAATAACCACTGCGATTACCTCGCAGAGTCAGAAATTGATTTAACGCTTTAACAGGGCACAGTTCTGACCCTGGGGCTGGGAAAAGGGTAACCACTTTGCCTTTTCCTTGCTGATCTGTCTTGGAAGACCGGAGGTGGAGGGACACACCCTGGGGGGAGACCTGAATGTCATCTAGTAAAAAGGCACGCTTGGAAGAATCCGTTTTTGAAAGGGCTACTACCTCCGAAATTCTGAAGGCTCCAAAGAAGGCAGTCAATGCTGCTGCATGAAACAGCGCCGACTCATAAGAAGAGTGGCAGAGTAGAGGCCATTGCGTCGACAGACCCTTCAGTATGTCAGGGGACAATGGCGGACGCGTATCAGGTGTGCGAGGTGTTACTCTGCTCCATCCCTTCAAAACGCGACGTACCCTGAAGTTCATCGTGTTGTCCTCTACTCCTCGCATTTTAGACAGGAAAGAGAGGGCCGCCAATTTGCCTCCAATAGATCCTGTAGATAGGCCTCTCCGCCGAGAGGCCACACAAAACTGCAGCAAATGCTCCACTGGGATCGGCCATTGCTGCTGGAGCTGCCTGCAGGCTCTGAAGGAGAGAAACTCCCTACCTGCCCTTGAATAAGCACCCCGCGTGCTAGGTGCTAGGGACTGCCATGCTGCCTGCTCCACTTCCTCCTGCCAATTTCCCAAACTCTAATGAAAATGAAAGTGCTTACATTGCGTAACATAGAAAAGGAAGTAAATTAAGTAAATATATATGCAGATTTCCTTGATTTGTTCAATGTCTCCAAGGCAGGATCTACACTACTGCTTTAAAATAGTTTATAACGGTATTGATAACTGTTGGGGCCCAGGACACATTACAGATACAGTTTTCAAACCGTTTTCAAAGTGTTATATCCTGCTTGGTGTAGATCTGGCCCCAGTTACCGAAGTTGGACTTTCTTTGGTATTTATCGTGTTGAATTCTAGATCCCATGTATTTATGATATTACAACCTGATCTTCAAAGCCACAGGAGATCCATTTTCTTCAAAGGGACTATTTATGCACTATTTAAGGCACTGGCAGAATATTCTTAAATAAAGTATTACCATAATTGCAGGCTACGATTATGTTATTTACCTTCTTTTGATGTATACATAAACATATTGACCAGATTACCTTTGTTACAGAGGAATCTTGATTTTTATTTTTATCTTTGTAAAATTCTTAAATGACCAAGCTCAAAATAGTTGACAGCTCTGGACCGCTGAGATGTTATCTTATATGAAGATGACACACCACAGTTTGAGTAGGGCTTCTTGTCAAAGGTAAGCAGGCTGCATTTCTTGAGACCCAGTCACTTTGCATGATGCAGTCAGTTCCTGTAGCAGTATAGGTGACATAGCATTTGAGCTGTCTTGTCAGTAAGGATTACCTTGCAATTTGGACTCAAAGTACCTATACCTTTCTATTTCCCAACGCAGTGAGAGAAAGCAGCTTAAGTTCTTCCTGTCCATTTCCTCCCTGGACCTGTCATCTATGCTCCTCTTATACCTGCTGTGAGTCACACCTGGTTTCCTGCTTGCTACAGCAATTAAGGGAGGGGGACATAGCTGATAAAGTAACTGCATTAGTGGACAAGGAGAACATAGTCCAGCCATGTTTATAACCTAATACAAATATAAGACTGAGACATCTGAAACAGAAGTCTCCTATAGAGTGGCTATGCAATTAGGTAGAAACCCATAACCAATGGATAGATTTCAATGAAGTAGTAGATAATACATTTATCTGGTATAGGGATGTGACAGAGAATTGGAAAGATTTGAAAACACTCAAAATTATCTGAATAAATTGGAACACTGGACCAACAGCAACAGAATGAAACTTATTAAGATCAATCATGGCTAACTTAACACATAAGAAGAACTAAATGCAAATGTGCTTGTCAGGGTCTTTTTAATACTTTCTGGTGTTTAAAATTGTTCTGGCTTAATTGTACAATTAACCGGATTGTGGGCAGGGGATTCTTGTTATTCCAAATTATTGGACTAGAATTCTTCTCTAGGAACATAGTGCTTTCAGTCTATTAAAGGCAGTCTCCTGACTCCCTTAAGACTAAGCAGCTTGTGCAGTCGTATGGCTTTTTACAAACTTTTTTTTTTTTTTTTTTGCAGTTAACCAGCAGTGCCTAAAATATTGTTTTAAAACACAATAAAAGATGTTTTGATGCAAAATGATCTAACCATATTCTCAAAACTCATATCAATCCCCTGGTATTATATTATTCAATTTAGTTTATTTATTTTATTTATTTATTTATTTATTTATTTATTGCATTTTTATACCGCCCAGAGCTATTTGACACACCTTAGGCCAGTGGTCTTCAACTGGTCTAGACTCAAGACCTACTTCGGATCCTAACCTGCAACATGAGACCCACTTTCAGTTTCACAATTGCCCAACATGGCAGCAACAGCTTTGGCACAACCCATCTGGACTGATCTTGTGACCCACTTTTGGGTTGTGACCCATCAGTTGAAGTCCACTGCCTTAGGGAATTCCTGATCAGGAAGGTTCTGGACCTTTTATGGTTCTAAGAGATACTCTCTGAAATTTTATAGATTATTATTATATAAGAACAGTCCATTTAACTTAAAGTTTTGTACTTGTGGGGAGAATATAGGGGATTCCTCCCATTATTGACTGAGGTGCCATATTTATTAGGAGATCACGTAGCTACTTGAAACAATATCTTGCTGGCACTGTTTTTACCAAATCAACAAAAATAAAATGCATTCCTGCTAGCTAACAGCTAAAGATATATAATCATGCCTTTGTAGAGGTGCACACACATCACAATTTTCTGTCTGCACATATGGCAAGTTATTTTAAAGATCAATGACAGTATAGATTTTGGCTTTCTGTATATTGTATATCAAATTATGTTTTTGTTATGATCTATAGTGTGAACACTTACATTTTGTATCATATTTCCCCCTAGCACTCTTACCTCACTTAACTATGTAGAAAAATCTTTTTATAGCTATCATTTATACCAGTGATCTGCAAAATGTATTTGTTTTTAGCTGTGTATATTTATTGTTTTATATTGTTTGTATGATTTTACCTGTACGCTGCCCTGAGATCCCAGTGATATAGGCGGGATACATATGTTTTAATAAATAAATAAACCAGTGGGTCACGACCCAGAAGTGAATTGTGAGATCAGTCCAGATAGGTCACGGCAAAACTGTTGCCACCATGTTGAACAATTGTGAAATTGTGAAAGTGGGTCCCATGTTACAGGTTGGAAGTCCAAGCTTGGTCTTGGGTCTGGACCAGTTGAAGACCATGATTTATACCATCTTTTCTTTGGAAATATTCTCCCTATTGTAGTCAGTGACTGCATTCACAGCTCCTGCATTAGTTTTGGCTCTTTTTAAAGAATGATAATAATGATTAAAATTCCAATACTATAAATGTACATTCAGAAATGATACTTTCAAACCATGAACAATATAGAATATCGTAGTTATGATCAAGAAGATACAATATATGACAACATGACATTATGGAAAGCAAATAATTATATATAGCTATATCTATATGGATCTTAACACTGCCCAGATCAATTATTCATTTTAAATTCTACCTAGTAGTGTATAAGGATTTACTACATCATGAACTTTATTCCAATTTCTGGAGAAGCTATTTTAGGCTGTTGCAACAAAATCAACAAATAGACTTGTGGCATCTTAAATACTAATAAATTTATTATGGCATAAACTTTCATGGACTACAACCCACTTCATCAAGTGCATCATCTGATGCACTTCAGTATAGGATAAAAAGGCTCCATCTTTCAATAAACCGAACATCTTTTTGTTCACCTTCTTTGATTCCTCATCATATTTGTTAAATTAATTGTAAGAGCCATATCCCAAACGCTAATAATACACTCTTCAGCTGAGGGAAGATTGGCTTTTTCCAATTATATGTTAATAACCATACAAATATTTCAGCATCTTCTGTACAAACGACTCCCTTAATATAGCCAAACTAGGCCACAAGGGAATCCAAATCTAGGCCATGTCTAGTCATAGCTCAAATTTCTTCTCTGTCAGTAGGTTCTGTCAGAATGCTGCCAGAAGATATGTCTGCTGTAGCAGATCAACAACAGAACATTGATCACTTGATCCTGAACAGCTTTTGCTGAACCTTGATGGAGTCATGTACCACCTAAATAATCATTTATAAAAACTTTCTTTTAGAATTATACACAACATTGGGCTCATCTACACCTAAGGGTGTAGAGGGAGGGAGGGGGGAGGATCTCAGACTTACCTGATTCTGCAATCGTTCCCCAGCATCTAGACAGTTGTGCGACGTCCCAGAAGGGAAGCGGTACATTGCGATCAACATTTTTTTTTTTTAAAGAAGAGGAGCCACACACGGCGGAAAAGGTACGAACCTCCCCAGCCAAACCCTGCACCCAGTCACCTCCCCGCCATCCTGGGGATGGCGAAATTGCTGCCCAACCCCACTTCCATAGGCATGGAGCCACCCCTGTGGCTCCGTGCCCGTTTCAGGACCTGGGAGTGTGCACCACACCAGGTGCGGTCCTCGGGATAGTCCCGAGACCGCAGAAAAACTGGGATATCCCCAGTTTCTGTTATCCTGGGGTTGTCCCTAGGTCGGCCCCAGTTGTTCCTGGGATCCCCTGTGAATCATATGGACACACAGGCATGATCTAGGCCAGATCTACACAAAGCAGGATATAGCAGTATGAAAGCGGTATATAAAAAGCAGGAGCCACACTATTGCTTTATAGCTGTATTGAAATGCACTGACAACTGTTGGGGCTCATTGACAAATACCATATACTGCTATATCCTGCTTGGTGTGGCTCCTACCTTTTATATACCACTTTCATACCACTTTCATACTGATTGGTCCAGCCCAAAGCTCAAGTTCAGCAACTCAATACCAAACTAGCAGCCTGATGTCCCCCATGGGAGGAAGAGGAGGCAAGCTCCATTCATGTTCCAGGTCTTGGCCCTGAGCATCTCCACGAAGAGGTGGTGCCATTAGGCCCAGTGTAAGTATTATCAATCCCTAGCTGCTCAGTGCTGATGACACAGGCCTATTAGGTAGCTCCAGATTAAGCTCAGCTTGAACAGAACAGTAGACAAGGAGTGGTGTGCACCCTCAAGGAAGGAAGGAAGGAAGGAAGGAAGGAAGGAAGGAAGTAGATGAGAGTGTTTGGTTTGGGCAAGAGCAAACCAATGTGCTGGCAACGGAGCTATGGTGGGGACATCCCACAGGATCATAAAATACCATAAGACTGTGCAAAACAAGGAAGTTATGCAAACAGGATCTAGCGATGTAACAGGATGAGAGGAACAAACCAACAAAAAGGGGGGGCAGAGAAGACACAGATGATCAAGGAAGACTCTTCTACTGAAGACAATGCATCTGCCTGAAGCAGGGATAGAGTACTGTAACAGCATCTTTTCAGGACCTCAAGTCTCTTTGAATAATAATAATAATAATAAATAGTTTATTTCTTACCCGCCTCTCCATTTGGATCGAGGCGGGGAACAACAATATGATAAAATACATAAAACTGATTAAAACATAACACACATTAATAAAACTGCATTAAAACATCTTAAAACTTCCTAAAAACATCCTAAAAACATTCTAAAATTCCACTGGGTAGGCCCACCAGAAGAGAACAGTCTTTATGGCTTTCTTAAATTCTAAAAGACTGTTAAGTTGACGAGTCTCCTCCGGCAGGTCATTCCACAGTCTGGGAGCGGCAGAAGAGAAGGTCCTCTGGGTAACAGTTGTCAGCCTAGTCTTAGCCGACTGTAGTAAGTTCTTCCCAGAGGACCTGAGCGTGCGGGGCGGATTGTATGGGAGAAGGTGATCCTGCAGGATTTCAGGAACCATGTAGAGCTTTAAAGGTAACATGATGCTTACAGTTGCCTAGCCTTTGAGCAGATGCCACTTCCTAAGCTTTTGAGTTATTCTGTTTCTGTGCTGTTAATAACATAGTCTAAACCAGAAGTTGAGTGGGGGCAGCTTGTACTGATGATGGGAAAGGAATATACTAATAAAACAAATATGCCTCTAGTTACTATCAAACACACTGTGCAGTATCATTGCATTTAAGAGTATGTGCAGCAGATTCTTACTGCAGTTCTCATGGTCATGCTCAAGTTTAGATGCATTCTGTGTAAGACCTTTGTGTGTTTGAGATGGCATGATATTCATGATAAAATAATGGTACCTTGGAGAAGTCAGAGTGAAAAGTAGATTTTCTGTTCCAATAAACACTTTGCTGTGTGTTCCAGAAACTCCTTGTCTAAGGTTCCATAGAATTTGACTTGAACTTTAAATAAGAATTAGAAATATCAAATATATTCAAAAATGTAGAAAATAAGATTTAATTTTGTCAATAATAAATCAAAAGATTCTAAAAAGTATATTTTATTTATTTATTTTTACTTATCATACAAGAAATTTTATTTTTCCATAAAGTGCTTAAATAAGAATTTTTACTTCAACACATTTTGGTGCAGTTTACATCCACAATCTTTCCTGCAATAAATAAAAGAAGAGGCACTCTTTGGCTAGACTTACATGCTATATAATGTAGAAAACCATAATTTTATCCCTGCTGTGATAAATAGATTATTAGTCTCACTTTCCTCCTGAGTCAGAGGATATGTTATTTAATTATGTAAGAGTAATAATCAAAGCATAACATTTCTGACTAATAAAATAGTTATTGATCACTCAATTATTATTATTATTATTATTATTATTATTATTACTCTACAATGTGGAGATCGTCAAAGGCAGCAGTGGAAGTGGAGGCTGCCCTTTAATCACCCTCCAAGCTTCTTCTGAATATTCAAAAACACTCAAGCCTGAGACTTGCAAGCCTTTGATCTGAATGATCATAAATGCTGAGCTGTTTTCAAGGGAAACAACAGAATGGTTGCGCATCCCTAGTTATGTGCTTATCATTTCCATTGATTTCAGGAACTTGTCTTTGGGAAGATAGCACGTCAAAAAGAGAGGTACATATTTTCAAATGTCTTCAGTTTTATTATAGCTTAACAGCAGCAACTGTCTTTATTGCTATCAAGAAAAAAACTTTATCATGAAATATGCATACTTGGTTAAGAGTACAGGAAGAGGCCCACAAGAACAAAAGAAGTTCAGAAATAGAGTGTTGAACAGCTGTATGATGAAATGATTATCACCACTTTCACTTACTGAAATTAAAGTATATGTTCTCCAGTTTTGAAACACCAGGAAATGAATTCTGAAAGTGTTTACTTTTCCCTAGGTAGAAATTTCTATAACTAGCCATGTTACTCTGGTTGCAATCACCATGTGCACAAGACATGTTTGTTCATATCTTTGCATTGGTATTTCCTTCATTTGGCATATATATATATCTTGCTTAGAGTCTGATTTGTGATCTTAAGTTAAAACCACTTGCTGTTTTTAGCCATTATTGACTCAAGGCTTTAAGTCCATTCCAGTATCTGGGATTCTGTGAATGTTTCCAGAATAACTTCTTTCATCTTGTTAGCCAAAAGGTTCACTTCAGCCAAGAAATATAAACCCGAAACTATCTTATTTTTCAAATATGGATGGATTTTGCTAATCACAAAAAGGGATGCATGAACCTGCTTTATTTTATATCTCCTCAAATGTTGCTTCTTGCACACTTGGGAACTGTTACACATATATGCAATTACGCAATATTAATATTTTAATTTTATTTAATTATCTTAAAGTGAGCAAATGAGAGAAAATGGGGCAGAGGCCACTAATCACTTTGCCCCATTCCAATCCATTTTAGGATTTCTGGCTGTGCAATCCTCTGCATATCTATTCATAAGTAAGTTCTGTTGCATTCAGTAGGACTTTCTCAAAGGTAAGTGTGTATAGCCTAAGGTGGTCAAAAAGGTATTAGAAAGGCATAAAGGCCATGAAATAAATAATTTATGAGAGTTGCAATCTAATAACCTGGGAGGGCTTCATGTTGAGGAAGACTGCCCTAGACCATGCAGGAGGAGCCTGTGGTGCTGCTGCTCCTGAATGCCAGCATTAAGCCAGTTTCCAGAACAATGGTGCTTGAAAGGGGAGGAGCTTCAATACATAAGATCATAATAGCTGGACAGATTCATATGCAGCTTCCATTGTCGAAGCATGTGAATCTCATGCTAATTTGTTCTTCATTAGTTGGTGAGATAAAAATACTGACATCAGTTTAGATTAAATTATCATATTTTAGCTGTTACGTGCCCTGAATAAAAGATGTCTGATTGTGCTTTGCTAACTTATTTCTTCATTTGAAATCTCTAGTTTCTCCATTATTTTAAAATCAGTATAAATGTGTAATTTATATAAGTAGCTGGTTCCTTCCCTGTGTTACTTAAGTATGTTGCTCTGTTTCCTGTGTTTTCCATATAAAACATCTCTGCTTTCTCTTATTAATTTATGTAATGGCCTTATGTATAGCTTTGTTAGTATCTGACTCTGTATGCACATGGCATTCTGAACTCCATGCTTTTCCTCTGCTTTACCTAGTCTCAATATATTTGAATAAAATATTGTAGTGTATAATCTTACAACTGATTAGCATTCCAGAAACAATACCTTCTCACAGAGCATTTCTTTTTTTCTTTTTAATATTTTAATCTTTATTCCAAAATAAAATAAAGTTACATTGACAACATTACAAGTTTAGTGTTTGTTTCTTCATAACGAAAATATACACTTGCAAAAATATATAGGACAAAACCTTACATTGTCTATATTGTATGAATACATTAACAATTTCAATTTCAATCAAGATTCAAAAATTAAGATGACCAGAAGTGGGATTAAGTAGACAGAAGCCTAGATCTACCAGCAATTCCATTAACATAATTAACAAATGGGGATCATATTGTATCAAAAGGATCATGTCTCAGTTGGCCCCACAAAACCTTTTGATGATACGTTATGCGTGAAAGTTGGATTGGGGTTTTGTGCCTTCTTGGTAGTTCCTTTAGGGCTGCCTCCTGAATGCGGGACAATATTGTTCTAAGTGGAGGCATTGTCCATATTTGCTTACATATTTCATATTCTATTTGCATGTGTAGGTCTGCTTCTCATATGTTTTTCAGTGCCAGCGAGGAGCCTCCCACTTTGACTAGCAGTAAATCATAAATCACTGAGGTCAAGCCCTTATCTTTTTCCTTGGAACCTAAACACAAGTGCTCAAAGGCAGTGAGGGGATGAAGATCAACTCCCTGGCCAAACCTGTAGTTTAGAAAGGTTCTTACTGGCCAGAGTTGGAACCAAGTAGGCTTAATGCCATTTAACTTTTCTTTTAGCTTACTATCATTAATTACTCACTCCTTATCTAACAAGTCTCTCAAGCGATAAATACCTTTCCTGTCCCACCTCACAAACTGGGCATACTTATCTCCATCTCTACCTATAAAGTGGAAAGTATGCATGTGCAATGTATGTCCAGAAATGTTTACCCACTTCCAGATGAGTTAGAAACTTGGAATTTGGCATGCTGATAGGTCTGGCTGAACAATGTACCAGAAAAATCTAAAAACACAGAATTTTGAGTTTTAAGTATTTTTTAAAGAATTTCATAAAAAAAACCTAGGCTTATGCCTACAACTCCCAGCATGCCTTGGGTGGAACTCTCAGCATGCCTTCGATGGGAGGCCAGACTTACTGGCCTTTGGCAGCCATTGTGAGTGCACAGATGGATTGCTGCTGCATGGCTGTCACAACCCAAACTCCTAAGGTCAGTCTCGAGTAGTCAACCCAATTGCACATAAAAAGAAACAACCCACATAAATGGGCTGTGTCCATTTGCAGTGCCTCTTCCCACCTGGCATGCATGCTTTTAAAATCATAACTAGATACAACAGTGTGACTTTGAGAAGACAAACTCTGATCATGCTCAAAGGCATCCCATCCTGATATTACTGTTTTCTGAGAATCTAGAGAAAGTGTGTGCGTGGCCTTCACCCATAAGAGGGAGGCAGGAAGGGAGGGAGGAGAAGCACTGTGTGCATGCCCAGAAACAAGTCCAATGAAGGGGGCAAGTGCCCGGCCTGGTTCTTCAGTACAAGCTTCTGATGGAGCACCTGGTGGACGAGAAGCACGGGCCGAGACAGTCCCAGCATAACTTGGCTGGAGCTGGGTACATCCACTGACAGCTGCTTACCTCCCCTCCTTGGTGAAGCTACTCCTCAATGCTCTACCCATGAGCAACATCGGCAATGAGAGGAGAAAAGCGCCTCTCAGAGGACTCGGGCACCTGTGGTCCATGAAAGATATGCTGGGAGGTGTAGAACTGGCATGCAGAGTAGCTAATTTTAAATAAAGCATGTGTTAGTAAGCCAGGTCATTATGTGCAAACTAGGTCACTGTCTCTCAATCCTCACTCACTGTCATTGTTCTCCTTCTACCTGACTTTCTCCAACTGCCACTCACCCCGCCCACCATTCCATTCTAGCCTCAGCTATCAGTCATTCCTCCATTCACTCTTCTGTTTCAATGGTACAGTCAGGCTTTTACGTAAAAATCATAAACTTTATTCAGTAATTCCTGCAACTGTCTTGGAATGTTGTGGTTTAGTTATGACAAAAAAAATGCAATATAAAAAAATTCATCAAGTTAAAAGGCCATGGGGAAAAAATAAAATATTCACTTGGCACTGGGAAGCCATTAATGCAGTCATTGGGCCAATCTGCCTTGGAAAAAGAAATCCATAAGCAGGGTGCCACAACTAAGAAGGCCCACTCTCCAGTTATCTCCCACCACACTTCAGATTATGTTCAAAGACTAACACATTATTCAGGGACTTCGGCTGATGCCTACAACTCCCAGCATGACTTGGGCAGGAGGGAAGACTTATCAGGCTTTGGCAGCCATCATCTGGTAGTGGCTCGCCCTCCTGGGCCTGAAGCGAGAGTGCCTGGAGCCAGCTGCCTCAGTCACTAGGCCACATGGAGAGCAGGAGGGCAGGAGGGTGCACTTCTGGGCTTGCTGCCAGTGGCAACCAAGCTAACCATCAGTCAGTCAGCAGGCCGGCTCCCTCACAGCCTACCTATGGGCACCAATTGAACAGTGCAGTGTGGACTGGCTCAGCCAGACTTCACTTCCTATGAGTATCAGCAAAGAACTCTCATTGGGCATGTCAGGCACCACGGTGTTAATGCTAGAATGCTTACCCCCACTTACAAGCCAGTCCAACATGGCTTGCCATTTGGAAAAGCATTTAGCCAGAATATTAATAGGTAAAACCTGATAAAGAAATAACAATTTAGACAACAAAGCCATGTTTACAGCGGCTATTCTACCTAACTACATGAGGCTTAATCAACTTCATTTGGTAAGATCATGTATCATATGGCTGTGCAGTTACCTAAAATTCCTTTTAAATAACTGAAGAGGGTGTGTTGTTATAGTCACTCCCAAATAGCAGAATCTTTGAAAGCATGGTTTAAATCCTGTTCTTTCACAAGGAGAGTTTGTGACCTCAGGACATATTTAATGACATAAGGATTGATTTTTCAACTTTGATTTCAAGTCCTGCTACTGTCTTAAAAGTATTCAGCTTACATTGTATCTGAGATAAGCCCTTAGAGACATCACTGACCATGAGGAGCATATCATCCGAGAGCATATTCAATTTATGCTCTATTTCCTGAATGCATATACCCTTTATTTCTTCATTTATTCTTATCTTAGAGGCTAAATTTTCTATTATGATGGCAAAAAGAATGGGCAACAACGGGCCCTTCTGCTTAGTGCCTTGGGAAAATTGTAAAGGCTGGGAGTTGATCCCATTGACACCAATTAGAGTTGTGGAGGCAGAGTACAATTGATTTATGATATGTTTAAACTTGAATCCAGAGCCCATAACTTCTAACAATTTCTTTAAAAAACGCCACTCAACCCGATCAAAGGCTTTGAAGGCATCAAGGGATATAAGTGCTGTTGGTTGTTCGGTAGAATGGCAGTAGTGAACTATATTTATAACTCAGAGCATTTCTGATAGCCATATATATTTCTTAATTATTAAGAACAAGAATTATCCAAAGCAGAAATAATCCTAATCATGCAGCGGGTCTGGCTAATGTGCAAGGAAGATGCTGTGGTTCAGAGAGCAGATCCTGTTTAATCCCTCCATTGTGAGAACTGTCCATTTATTCCTACTCTTTGTTTCCTGTTTAAACACCTACCAGTCTAGCAGAACCAATACAGGAGAGTTCTCAATGAACTCAAATGTGAGATTGCTGAACTTCTAACAAAAATATGTAACATGTCGCTATAATCAGCCTCTAGGAAGTGGCCAGTAAAACACCAATTTCTTAAATGGGGTACGGGGGGAATCCAGGAAGTTTCCAGATAGATTGGTGTTTTAGGTTTGGAAGCAACCAGCTCAACCAAAGATTTATCATAAAATGTGAGGAGGATATGGGCTGTATTTCTAAACAAATCTGGTAAGATATGTAGTTTTCAAAGCACACTCTTGTCATGAGCAGCTTAACGCTGGGCATAATCCATAGCCAGAATCCAACTGGGTGATTATTCTATTGCCGATTCTCGTACGCTCTGTCAATTCCATTGCACAAGTGGCCCCCACTGCTTCCGCAGTGGCAATTTAGTGCTTCTGGGGCAACCTGAAACAAATGGAAATGCTTGTTTCTGGAAGGAGACAGGTCACCAGAGCTCACATAAGGGAGTACTGCTGACCTGCCTCCTTCCACAAATTAGCATTTCCACTTGTTTTGGGGCTTTCCTTCGGAAGCTAGGGTGACCAGATTTTGGAAAGCAAAATCACAGTCCAAAATGGCTACCCCACCAAAGCAGACCCCCCCCCCCCAACGTAAAATAAAAAAATTAAAAAGGCCACCCGCCATGCGGCCAACAAGCAGACATCCCCGCCACCCCCCCACCCGAAACAACCCCACCACCAAGCCACCCCCCCCCAAAAAACCCAGCCCGGACCTACCGGGTCCTCCGCTGCCACCGCCGATCTCCTCCATCGCCGCATGACTCCCTGCAGCCCCCTCACCCTTCTTGCCCTGCTCCTGGGCTCCCAGCAGGAGGAAGAAGAAGAGCCTGCTTTAAAATGCCCACGCTGCTCCCCGGCCTCGGCAGGAAACAAGTGCTCAGCATTAGGGAGTGTCAACAAATTCCTTGTCTAGTGGCAAAAGCAGCTTTACTAAAGCTGCTTTAGCCACCCGACAAGGAATTTGTTGATGCTCCCTAACACTGAGCACTTGTTTCCTGCCGAGGCCGGTAAATGGGAAGCAGCGTGGGCATTTTAGGGTGGGAGGAGAGCTGACCCTTTCCCCGGTTTGCCCCCGCCTTCCCCCTGTCGGCCCGGATCGCGCCAGTTTTCCCGGTTAGGACCGGGAAACCCAGGGCGATCTGGTCATCCTATCGGAAGCAGTAAATCTCCCTTGCATAAGCAGTGGGTCCAGCTTGTGCAATGGAATTGGCAGGACCCACCAATTGAGGAAGGGAATCGGCGGGGTAGAAAGGAATCAGCAGGGGTATAAGCGATCCATTGGAATTCTGCCCCATGAATGAATTGGGCTGATCTCTGTGGGCTGAGAAATATAGTATATAACCTAGAGTTGGCCCTGCACTACTCCAAGACTATGGAGGGAGTATCTGGAATAGGACTGACTATAAGTTGATGCAAGGGAAGGGGAGTAACAGTTGCAGCTTTCAGATGCCATGTCACATCCCAGCAATTTTGAGAAAGCTAGAGAGGAATCTGCTTAATAGAGAAGGGCTATATTGAGTTGCATAGCCAAGATACCAATATCCATTTTCAAATGTATCCCCTTTCTGTGTTGTTTATTGTAATGGCTTTTGCTACACAAATAAACTATTACTTACCCTTTCTGTCCTCATATAAACCTGTTGTATACATGTTACATGTGTCAGATTACATTGAGGCCACTAAGAGATTAAAGTGTGAGCCAACTATACTTTAGGTTTTATGGGATGGTCCCCACCAACGCCCAATTCAAAGGCAATATCTTTAAATCCAGAAGTAGTGGATTGGGAGTAGCTTTGGTTATTAATCTATTTGGTAAATTTATATGCCATCCTTTTCATTTATGGTAAACTGAAGGTAGTATATTTAGGTTTCTCCCATCCAGTCACTGATGTCAGACCCAGACCAATTTAGCTTCAGCAAAGTTGCTGCATTGTATACCCTCAACTATGCCATGGGGCCTGTAGGGTGGAACTGATACATTTTTGTTAAAGAACTGCACTTCCACACTGGTGAGGCAAACAATCATACAACAAAAATCAGTTCACAAAACAACAAGACATTGATGCAAACAGAAGGACTGGTCTTGTAGGTTTCTGCCACTCTTTTTAAAGAACTAAATAAGTACTCCTGCATTTCAGTGGGAGAGCACTTGGCCTCCAGATAGTAACCCTATTAAAATGAAAAGTGATAAAATGGTATAAACTTATATGTGTGGGGGAGTTGTTTCACATCTTACTGATGTCATAGGTTAGTTCAAACAAACCAGGCTCAAGCTCTGGTTTTAGATCCTGGTTTGTTAACTAACCATAGTTAGAATAAACCACATAATGGAAAACTGCAGTTTATTCAAAACTAAAGTGGTAGCACTCAACCTCATCCCCTTACACACAAAGGAGTTGTGGGGTATGTGTAAGCCCAGGGATCAATGTAACTCATTCCCCAAATGCTAAACTATGGTTTAGTATTAACTAGGCTGTATACATAAGCTGTTAATAATTTGGAGTAGAATTGTACATGTACATATTAATAATTTCTATAGTATCTGGCAAAGTAAGAGATCTGTATCGTTACATTGTATGGAATGCATATCTACAGAAAGTTAACCTTGATGTTCTGATAGTCTTGCTTTAAAGCTATATTCAAAATCATTGAGATATATTTTCCATGAGTGTTCATTGAGTTTATCCTGTCTTGTTAAAAGTTTGATTGATTGCCTTAATTTTTGTCAATGGCTACAGAGAGTCTGTATTTGACATGTAAGATTTATAATTGAAAGCAAGCTCATGTAATTAAATTTACATAGTGAAGTTATTTTTCAGTGCTTTGAATCCTCACAATTCAGTAGGTGTCTTGAACCTTTGTAGGGGCATGGATATGATGACCCAGTGGAAAAGATACCAGGGATATTCCCACACTTTCAGTGGTGTCTGTAGCCCCCTGTCAGCTTGAGCCTTATATGTCAGTGGTTTTTCTTTTCTTTTAAAGAATGATATAAATATAGGGAAACAATAATGAATAGATTCTCAGATATATTTTAGCTGAGAATGTGCTAAATTATATGTTTACATCAAAGATACGTGCAAACAGTCTATCCCTCTTGAGATTGTAAAAACATAGAATTTTAAAACTTTCCTGGTGATTGCAGAGTAAATAAAGAAAATATAATTTCTTAAATTGCTGTTATTGCAAATGAGCAGTATGACCCCAACAATGCACTTCAATGCTACTTCAAAACAGTAGTGTAGATCCTGCCTAGGACTATATTTTAATACTGAAGGGCATTGCTGATGCTATCTCACTATGTAGCTGTTACAGAAAAGCAGATGGGCATTAAATTAAAAAGAAGTTATGCTCTTGATGTGACTTTCAGTGGTTGTTTTCACTTTATCAGTGTACTTAGCATTTGAGAAAGCAGATGATATAGAAGGAGCAAAATCTATAAGTGCTTTTGAAGCTGAACTTGAGGACTTGTTCTCACATTGGCATTATTAAGGATAGGCTATAGTAGTATTTTTGACATCACTGAAAACAAAGACATTTTTGCTCCAGAAAGGATTTCTAGTATGGTGTACTGTTTTTTAAGAGAATTGTAGCAAATGTGGAAGTAATACCAGAAAGTTCGCTCAGTGCTTAGTAGTCTAGGCTTAGGAGTGTTTGTTTGAGACTTTCTTTGTCTATTTGATCATTGTAATAAATTCTGGAGCGTACAAGAGATTTGGGTGTCCTAATATTGACCTAAATTCATACCTAAGCAAAGGACATTACATGGTATGAGAAGCCAGCATGAATTTCCTCACAGTGGAGGGCTCATCAGGAGTGGAGGCACTGCAGTGGATTTCTTCTGGCCAATACGTATTCCTTGAATATGAGAAGTTCCAATCTAAGTGTAGACACAACCAAATCAGGGAAAACATGTGCTCCCACTGTGGTTCAGTACATCAGCTTTGGAACTGCCAAGCATGGAGCATTTTATACCTGTAATGTTGTCTGGCTTCTTTAGGGCCACCATTTGAGCAACATTACTTTTACAGAAATCCCTGAGCTGCCATTTCTATGGAAATGGTGGCTCACTATGGAGATGGGCAGCTGCCGCACCCGCTCATAAAGGTACTTAAACAGAAGTTTGGATATCTTTGTATTGTCGTACTTACAGCTTGCCAATTGCACGGCCACCTACTGGGGAGTCAGTTGCTGGAGGCTATCTGTGTAGCCAACAGAGGTAACTGTATACTTAGTCATTTGAAGTCTACCCATTGAATTAATGTTGTTGTGTTTTTGCCAATTTCTCTTTCAATATATCCTTTCTCTCCCCCCTTAAAAAAAAAAAAAAAGCACTGTGTGAATCTCCTGTCTCAGCCTCATAAAATCCTGGGTTTCCTTAGCCTGATCAACTGAGAAAATCATAGAGTTAATATACAGCCCTCTGTCAGCAAGCGGGCCCAGGGGGGTGAGCAACTCAGTGACCAGGGGCTGGGCATGGGGGAGTCTGCTGGACTCCCTGACCCAGTGAGGTGCTCACAACAAAGTATTTCATCAACAACAACAAAAGAGGAAACATTTGGTCACACAAAAGGGGTACACATGATTGTTGATGACACAATCTTTGCAGCAGTGACTCCAGAATAGCATGGCCAGATTCTACAGGGACAGCACATGCCAAGAATGTTAAATTCAACCAAGACAAGATTCAATATAAGGTTGCGTCTGTTAAATACATGGGTCAAATAGTGCCTGCTCATGGTGTCTGTCCTGACGAGGATCCAGTCAGAGCTATATAGGATGTGGTGTGTCCACAAGACAGACAAGGTGTTCTCAGGTTTTTAGGATCTGTGCAATATTTGACAATACATTCCAAGGGAGGCAAAAATAACAGCGCCTTTGCGAAATTTGTTGAGGAAGGATGTACTATTTCAACAGCAGCCTGAATAGACTAAAGCCTTTGATATGGTCAAACAACAATTGTGCCATGCACCTATGCTTCAATACTTTGACATCAACAAACCAGTCACTGTGCAAGCTGATGCATCAAATGATGGTCTTGGAATATGCCTACTTCAAAGAAATAGACCAGTGTCTTATGCCTCTAGATCTTTTAGTTTGTCGGAGCAGAACTATGCAGAAATAGGGAAAGAACTTCTTGCAGTTCTATATGCAATGAGGGAGTTCTATCAGTATGTGTTTGGCAAAGTTGTTTTAGTTCAGGCTGACCACAAACCGCTAGAAGCTATTTTTAGGAAGCCAATTGGTGGTGCCCCTGCCTGCTTGCAGCACATGCTCTTACAATGTCAGAGATATCAGCTTAACGTAGCGTAGACCCCAGGCAAGCTGATACATCTTGCTGACACACTGACTTGAGCTACTGTAGACCTCCCACATCTGATGAGGAATCTTGTGAGGAATGAGAAAGTAATATATGCACTAAGCACCTTGGTCATGGATCCAAGTGGAACAGCTATCCTATAGGATCCTACAAAATAGGATTACCACCTCCAGATGGTCTTCACACTCACAAAAGTGTGGATGACCACAATATTTGAAGGACGTTTTTATTACTGCAAAACCCTTCTGGCCAGTAAAGGATTCCGTGATAATATCTTTTACTGGTGATACAAGGTGTTCTCTCCCTACATCTCGGAGACAGAGTGTAACTTTCTCAACTCCCTGAGATTCATCAGGATATTCACAGAACCAGAGTCAAGGTAAGAAGATTAATGCATTGGCCTGGCATGTCCACTGACATGGAGAAGATAGTTTGGACATTGTTCAGTTTCTGCCCAGCATGTCCCTTGCAATCAAAAGGAGCCTCTTAAACCACATGAAATTCCTGAACTACCATGGGAAACGTTAGGCATATATTTTTTTGAACATGGGTATCTTCCTTTTCTACTTGTGATTGACTCTTTTTCAAAGTACCTGGAAGTGTTGAGTCTTCCTCTTAAGACTGCAAGAACAGTGATTACCAAGCTCAGAGCTGTGTTTCTTCGTCACGGTATCAAGATGGTGCCATGTACTAGTCAAGAGTTTCAACAGTTTGCTCATACCTGGGGATTTGAATGATGTCTCAGTGGCTCAGGATAGCCACAATATAATGGGATGGCTGAAAATACAGTTTCATCTGTGAAACTGCTTATCAAGAAAGCTGTAGATTCAGGACTAGAACCACATTTGGCATTGCTGGAATAACTGAATACACCAATTACTGGGATGTTGCATTTGCTAGCTCAAATGTTGATGGTAGGATACTCAGAAGCAAGCTTCTAGTCACAACCAAACTATCATGACATAAGACACCTACCAACATTCATAATGATCGTCAGAGAATCCTGGATACACAAAAACAGTTTTATAACCACAATGCAAAGACACTCAAAGCTCTCAAGGATGAGATTCAGTACAGATGGTCACCAATAGAGGCTGGCTCCCTGCTATTGTTGTTTAAAAATGTGAACAGCATCCACATCAAGTGGTGACTCCTGATGGTAGCAAGTATTGTAGCAACGGGCGTCTTTTAAGATTTCAAAGTGGGGTTCCAAAAGTTATGATAATGTGTGTTCTGAGGGAAGTACATTGGGTCTCATAGACCAGGGCAGCCAACTAGATGGCCTTGTGGACACTCCTGTGGTGACATCATTAAAGAAGATATTGCAACTAGGGCTGTGAAGAGCCCCCCCCCGATCTTGTCTCGGATGATCTGGATTGGGCCTGATCCGGAACGGAATGGACCTCCCCCGATCTGGTTCAGAGACCCTCCTTTTCCCCATAGACTTACAGGCCTATGGGGGAAAGGACTCACCGCCCTTCCCTCACTCTCCCTGCTTACCTACTGCCTCCTCGTCACCGCCGCTGACATCTGCTGACGTCCACTGGCTACCACTGCTGCTTCCGCTCTACTAAGAACCAGGCCGCAAGAGTAGAGCGGAAACAGCGTTGGCCAGTGGAAGGCTGTGGTGGACAGCGGAGGCGGCGAGACAGCAGGTAAGTAGGGAGAGTAGGGGAGGGCAGTGAATCCAATGGATTACAGCTGGCCTGGCACCAGGGACCTGGAAGGCCAATGGGCCCCGGATCTCCAGATCGATCCGGAATGATATGATCTGGTCCAGAATGATCCGGACCTCCCCCGATCCAATCTGGATTCGGAATCCAGATCTGTTCATAGCCCTAATTGCAACCACTGAAAAATGTGATCTATCTGCAAGAGCGGGTCTGCCCACATGTGTGACACCCTGAAGGAGTTCTGTTATTTTGCCAATACAATTATAGGACTATGACCTGTGAGGCAGAGTGGTGGTAAAGACCGTCTTCAATGGCGGACCAAGTATTAGCAACCTCTGGCCCTACTATGTTAATTGCTTTGGATATTTTCTTTGTTACTACATTTATATTTTTATGTCATTAAATATATGTTTATCCAATATATTTCACACATACACATCTTAAACAAGGGAGATGTTTGAGGAATTGTAGGAAACATGAACGTAAAACCAAAAGGTTAGTTCAGTGCTTAGCAGTCCAGGCCTCGGAGTGTATGTTTGAGACTTTTTATGTATTTGATCATTCTGATACATGTTGCTGCCTATAGAAGTTTTAGAAGATTTGGATGTCCTGAGATTTTCCTAAATCCATGAATAAGCAACTGATATTACATATAGCAAATGACTTCCTATGTGAAACAAGCACTGTAGTGCAAGAAAGCTTTGCCCAATTTGCAAAGGAGAATCTACAACAGAATCTAATGAAAACAAAACTATCTTGGCCTTAGGAGCTATGAACCTTCACTACAAGCTTTAACATAGCTCTAGTGGTGACCAGGCCACCTTCTCTGTCCCTACCTCCCCATTGCACTTACAGATGTTGTGACACAATTGTCTGCTTCTCCTTCAACAGTTTCCCAGTGAGATATGACTGCAGGTGCATCGGCTTTGTCTACATAATCTATATCCTACTTTTTTCTTAATTATGTGTTTGAAATGCCTTTTGTTTTGATTTTCAATTTCTTGCAGTGCTCCTCTTTCTCACAGTTCTGTCCTTTCCTTTGTATGTTCTCCATTTTATATGGAAATTATGTACCTCTTCATAACACAATATTATAGCAAGTTCTGAGCAGCAAAATAGCCTAGCGTATTGCCACATGAATTCTGTCTGCACCTGATCGATTATAAAGCCAACACAGATGGATTACTTTAAACTTTGCATAGCTATTTCAGTATCTGCAAACTCAATAGTACCTTTTTCAGGTCACCACAGTTCCTTCATATTGATAAGGTTTTATTTGCTGACATCTATCTGATATCCATTTTTAGTTGTGGATCCATTAATCTATATGTTGTATACCCACTGTTTTGTAATTTTCTCCCTGAAAAGTATCCCACAGTTGGTGTTACGTAAAATACCTCTTGTTCTGTACAGAAGTGAATAAAGGGCAAACATTGATCTAATGAATCATTATTTCCAGATATAAACAAAATAAATATTGTTATGACAGGTAGCTTTCATGAGGAGACATTGAATAAGGACACCTGGGGATCAGGTAGGTTGCCCTAGCAACTAGCAGCCAGCCTGGCTGCTGGATTAAGGTAGAAAAGCCAGGTGAGGCCTAGCAGTGACAGAAACAGATGCCCAGACCAAAATGAAATGTAGGTCCTTCTAACAAAAGATTCATACAACTATAGTTTTTAATCAATAATTTCAACCATTGTATAATAACTTCATTGTTTTAAAAAATCATGCATCATCTACCCACCCCACTCCCCAGAATCTTTCATTATGCACTTCCCTCCCTCTGTAAGGCAGGAATTATTCAGATATTTTATGCTTGTTATAAAACAATACTACTTTATATAGCACTTCTTTTGAGTGTTCAAAATACTGCATGCCATAATTATAGTAATCCTTACTGCAGTGTCCCCCAGCCTGGTACTTTCCAGATATTTTGATTGTACCTCCCATAAATGCAATTCTCATGCTGATGAGAATTATGGGAGGTGCAATCAAAAGATCTGGAGGGCACCAGGTAAACAACTGTATACCTACTTTTGGGCCACCCGGTATTATGAAACTATTTTACCTATGAATTGTCATGCCATGTGTTTTCTCTGAAGTGTCACAGCACTTTTTGTCATCTTGCTATTACAGATTTGCATTTTAAGGGATTACAATACACTGAACATTAACCCCCTATCTACTTAATTCAAGACTCCCAAATGCCAATCTAGATAGTGCTGAATCTCAGTAGTTGGCAGTGGACAGCTGTGGGTATGTTTAACATTTAGCTTACACATATACATATATTTCCATTTTATTGCTATATACGTTTGCTTGTTAAAAAGTGGCTGCGATTATCAGAATGTTCATAAGAGTATGTGATAGGGTGTCCAGATTTTGAGAACCAAAATCCCGGTCCCCACCCCCACCCCCACCCCCCAAAACAACCCCCCCACCGCGCACCGCGCCGCCAGCCCGCCCGCCCGCGCCACCCGCCCGCCCCCCCCCGCGCCGCTCCACCCTGCCCGCACGACCCCCCCCGCCCGCCCACCCCGCCCGCCCTGCGCCGCGCCGCCCACCTGCGCCGCCCGCCCCCCCGCCCCCCACCGCTCCACCCCGCACGCCCGCACGCCCCTCCCACCCCGCGCCGCACGCCCCGCACGCACGCCCCCCCGCGCCGCCCCCCTGCCCGCACGCCCCCCCCCGCCCACGCTGGTGCCTTCCAGCACGCCCCTGCTCACCCCACTCGCGCCGCCTGCCCGCCTCGTGCTCCTTACCTGCTGGGGCGTCCGCTTCCCTCCTGTGCTCGGAATCTACTGAGAAACAGACTTCCTAGCCTGTCTCTCAGTAGATTCAGAGCACCGGAGGGAAGCGGACGCCCCAGCAGGTAAGTGCCTCGCGCTGCCCGCCTCGCACTGCCTGCCCACCTCACACTGCCTGCCCGCCTCCCGCCACCGCCGCGTGACCCCCCCGCCGCCCCAGTTTGCCCCCGCCGCCCCCCGGTTGGCCCGGATCGCCCCAGGTTTCCCGGTTAGGACCGGGAAACCCCGGGCCATCTGGTCACCCTAGTATGTGAGCTACACATAAACATCGAACATCCAGAGGTGCAAGTTACCTTAGCCAGCCTTCCCCACGCTGGTGCCTTCCAGAAGTGTTGGATTGCAATTCCTGTCACTCTCTCTCTATAAAACGTAAGATGCAATTTCTGTGTAGCTCTTTCAAGTGTTCAAAGTGCTTGACACCTAGTGCACTCCATTCTTTACAACAACTCTGTAAAGTAAGCCAGTATTATCATCTCTCATATTTCAAATGTGGGGACTGAGAATGAAAGGGGGGTGGGCTTGCCTAAGGCTACGTAGTGAGTTCATAACAAAAGTGAGATTCAAAACTTCTTGATTTGTTGCTTAGTCTCTGAGAAATTAATTGGGACTACTGCTCAAAAAACAGACACGCAGACAATGTATATCTTGACATTTAAGAACTCTCATAGCATGAATTACCTTCTAATGCCGTGGCTGAGGGGGTCAGGGGGAGGGATGATAGATACTTTTAATCACAATTCTAATTCTTAGAAAATGCAACACTGCTTAATTTTTATGCCAAACACACCGACTATGAATGAACAATCATGGTATTTATTTATAGTTACACTGCATTTGGCTTTTGTGTTTGACCATAGCAATGCCTTTCATTTCTTAAAATAATATTTTTTAAACTGCCTCCTTAAAATAAACTGTGCACAACTGCAATTGATTTAACAACATATGGGTGAATCATTTAAAGCACATTTTGTTTCTAGCCGTGGGAAATAAGAAATGGTGGTTCTTTACTGTGACCTCTGCTCCCTACATACGAATGTGTTTAAAGTAGCCTTCACCAACCTGGTGCCCTCCAGATGTGCTCACATCATCCATAGTCAGCTTAGCCAATAGACAGGTGCTCCCATTTCCTCCTCTCTGCTGACACTTTTTTCACTCCATGCACATGTGCCAGCTGAGTGTTTGATTACAGTGGTAAACCCTTTTTGTTTGAGAGGAAAGTATTATTATTATCTCTCTTTTCTCGTGGTTTTTCTAGATGGACATGATGGGCTTTGCCAAGTCATGCTGTCTTTTACTGATTCAAGAATTTCCTGACTATTGAACTTGTTTTAAGTATGACCGCATTATTATCATTATTATTATTATTATTATTATTATTATTTTATTATTATTATTATTATTCCTTTCAGGTTTTCTTCTAGCTAGTTGGCTGCTAGCTGGCTATTTAGTTTAGTTAAGAGGTGGACTGACTTAACAACATTAGAATCACAATGACATTTTAAAAGGGCATTTAGTATGGTCAAACATTCTTCCCACTGATGGTCACTCAACCATTCACCATCTACCATCCTTGCTGAAGAGGCTGTTCAAGATAATTTCAGGTTGTGAATTGACATGGCTCCCATTGAAAGTATCCATAAACTTTCCAAATAGCAATTATACATTGCACAGCAAGGTACACTGCAGTAAAGGCACCAGCAGAACAAATAGCATGTCTCACTTGGGTTATCTACAGCTACTGGCTAAGCAGTCATTTTTCTGGCACTCTTGCTTGTGGCATATGTCTACTAAGATTCAAACATACTGTTTTTGGCACTCTTTTATACACCCCTGGATTGCATAGGCTGAGAGGCTGTTTCCATCTTTGTGGAACAGGTTAGATTGGGTGGCCTTCTTTCCCAATTCAGTTGAGCCAAGCCACTCATTACAGGATGGAAGGGTGATATACACTATACACGAAATATTATGTTGCTAGACTTTGCTTTTTGTTCTCACTATTCACTTCCTTTGTCATACTTTGCTCCCTACTGTCTATCTGTGCATTCTTTGCTATAAGAGATTTGGACCCTTAGGGCAATAAAAGTTTAGAATACCACTTAGTCTTTCTAGTATCTTTGTCTTGCCCCTGACTTGTATTTAACTTCTTCTGCATATGTATTACTTATAAGTAAAGTATAGGAATTAATGGGCAGTATCCAAGTCAACACTATCACTAATATAAGTTACATTCTGCTTGTGTAAGCGATTTCTAGCACACTGCCAATAGTGTTTGCTGGCATGATAGGTTTCCCCACAAAACCTGTTGCACCAGCAAAAGTTATTGGTGTTGCGACAGACTTCATTTACACACATGCAACACAATTTATGCCAGCAGTAGTGTTGACTTGGATACTGCCCAGTTTGTTCTGTTGGTAAGCCTACATCCTGGGTGTGACCCTGTCATGAACATAGGGAGACTTATGCTGGATGAGACCAAAGGTCCATCTAGATCAGCATCTTGTTCCCCTCATTGGCCAATGAGATGCCTCTAGGAAGGCCACAAACAGGACATGAAGGCAATAGCCCTTTCCTGTTGCTGCTCCATGGCAACAGGTACTCAGAGGCACACTTTCTATTATGATTGCCACAATATACCACTAGGTTCTATTTCTGATACAGATATTGTTATGCCAGGGGTGTGGACGTTATCCTGAACTTTTATGTCCAGTTATATCTAATTTACTTTCTGTCAAACAGGCAAATCAGCAGTTGGTGTGCAAACTCTTGTGCAAGATAGGTGGAGAAGGGGAAAACAGAGGCACAATGTACACTAGAGTGTAAATGACCATCAGTCAACTCTACATTACTCTCAGGCTGCATTCAGACAATACTATAGACAATGGCTCAGTTTGGACGACATATTAAGCAACGGAGGGGTAAATAACATACTGACTGTGCGTTAGGCAGGAGGAGCTCCACAGACGACACGCTGCAGCCGGCGCTGCTTGGCACCGGCAAACGCCCCAGCTGCAAGGAACTTGCGGTGGCCATTTTGGTTGCAGGTTCTCCTCCTTGTGTCCCCCAGCCGTATCCCAGCATGCACTGTGAGTCCTGCAGGCTTTATAGAGCGGCTGGGGTTTTTTGGCTGCTCTAGGCAGCAGAACTCTATTCCGAAATGGAATAGTCCACGGAGAGAGGGGGGGCTGATTTGGATGACACTTTAAACAACTGGGCTTCGGGCTAAACAACGTGCAAGCCCGTTGTTTCGCTCCATTGTTTAAAGTACCTGATTAACGTACTGTCAGTTGTGTGTGCGTTGTGTGCTGCCCTCCAGACAACACAATAAGCAACACAACTGACGATTGTTCCCCCCCCTCCTCCGTTGCCTAATGTGTCGTCCGAACTGAGCCAATGGCTCAATTCGGACGACACAATAAACAACTGGTGTGGGGGAAACAATCGTTGGTTGTTTTGACTATTGTGTCATATGAATGCCGCCATAGTCAACTCAGCGCTGATCCTCATCCACACCACAGTTGATTATTTATTACCATGTTGTGTGGGGAGTGCCCCCTAGGGTTAGCGTAAGGGTTAGGGTTAGTCAACCCACCATTGACTATCGTGTCGTCCAAATTGAGCCAATGTTGGGTTAATAGTCAACTCCACAGTTGATTATCGATGGAGTGCTCCCAACATGATATGATTATAATCAACCATGATGTGGATTAAGGCCAGCTTTGAGTTGACTATTAGTCAAAGGTGCGTTTGATTGACACTTCCCCCTCCCTCCCCTCTCAGGCCTCCCATTGGTATCCCATCAGGCACTGCAAATTCTGCTGGCTGGACTAGAGCAGCAGCCACCGTTTTGGTCACTCTTGCCAGGGGACTCTGTAGTTGCTGAAAATAACCAACAGTGTGCAATGACATAGTCAACAGTGCCCAGACACAAGACACAATAACCAACATTTGTTCAACTAACCAACTCTGCACAATGTAGGTTATTTGTGTTGGTTATTTTGGCCAAATAAACAACCATGGTGTGAAAAAAGCCCTGACAGACAACACATTAACCCACTGTTGACTAACCCACCATTGACTATTTAACCCACCGTTGGTTATCGTGTTGTCTAAACCCAGTCTCAGTGGGATGCACATTCCAATGTACTTTTTGATTTCCATCCACAACTAGTGCAGTTAACTACACATAACTACATATGACTAAAGCTGTACATGACTTGAGTTCAGACTATTTGAAAACTGCATTTCCCTATATAAGCTTGCCTGGATTTTAAGATCTGTGGAAGAGGCCCTCTCTCTGTCCTGCCAACATTGGAGATACCTTTGGTGGGAATATGAGTGAAGGCCTTCTCTGTGGCATCTCCCAGGCTTTGGAACTCCTTGCTAATGGAGGTCAGACTAGCTCCTTTTGATGTGCTTTTGCTGGCTATTCACACATTTGGTTTTCAAGATGACATTAACTTGCTAAAATTTGATTATAATTTAGTATTTTATCTTGTATTTTATTGTTGTTAGCTGCCTTGAGCACCATTTGCAGTAGGAAGGTGAGATTATATATATATATATATATATATATATATATGCTAGATTAGACAGTATATGGGGGGAAGCCTAATGTGCAGCATAAATGAACAATATATATAATGCTTGTAGATTGCACTTTCACAGGCAGTCTACACACACGTGTTTGCAGATCCAACTTGATTCTTCTCCCTTCTGAAACTGCTCATGTAGTCATGTACTACAGCAAGGCAGAGATATTAAATAAAAATTGTGGCACAGCCAGCAATATTTCACAAGCATTCGCACATGTAAAACATCGTATGCATATGCTGGCCTGCTGCTTTGGGGAAACCCAAGAAATATGAAAGCAGGCAACATATTTGAAATATGTTGCAGATCCAAGATAATGAAGAGGAAGAGCAGAAAGCTATGTGGAAATAAAGGATAGGTTTTATATTTCCCTACTTTCTAGGGAAGTTCAGAAGTATTTCAGGGAGGGACATGTGAAAGATCACCTGTCACTCACTGTTTGGCTAATGTCAGCTGTCCAGACATCAAAAGAAAGTTTGTTGGCGCTCATCAAAATGATGCAATAACTTTGCTGCAGCCCCATGCCATGGTGGATTTTTGCTAAGGGCCTTGAGAATTCTTTCAAGAGCTCCTATTATTCCATGCTCCCACTCTTAACTCAGAGCCATGCTTTATCAGCACAGTGTAACCCACATATACTATTGCAAAATGTTGAGTTTGTTCTGGAGAGATTTCATACCAGTTTACTAGTTTACTAATGTAGGCCAGTTATTGCCTAATATGAAATGCACATCCACAAACTAAGTCGGGGCATGTTGGATTCCACACTGGTGGCTTCTGAGCATTTTTCATTACCCTGCGGTGCTGTTTCTGTCATTTATTTGGTTCCTGGAGGTACTTTATTTCACTCTTATCACTAGAGACTTGTCAGCAGTTTTATTTTAAAAGACCTATTTTGGGGACTTTATCCCTTGGCAGTGACATTTTAACACAGACTTGAAATATGTCATAAGGCTTTTGAGTAAAATTTAGTTTTGATTTAAATATATCTTTAAAAAGAATGTAGTCCCGCTTAACCATTTGGAGGCCGGCAGTACACTTGTTTATTTTTAAATAACTCAATTTTAAAATAAGCCCCCATTCCAGAAATCTGTCCATGCAACGGAGGGATGCATAAACGATTTTTTACATAAGAATCTTGCTCCCTTCCCCGAACAACGGTTTGGGGAATGGACTGAGGGAAACTGAAGCAGCCATTTTGCTGAAGCTATGCAGGTCTGGGTCTGGTCAGTGCCTGGATGGGAGTCTACCTGGGACACACATCCCCATCTTCCATGATGGAATTAAGGCAGAGTTTACATGTACTAAATGTAATAATAAACACATAATTGGTTCTGATGGCTACTGACATATTTTGGAGGGCTAAGATGCCTCGATTCTGTTCCTGCCAATGAGTAATCTGTGACAAATATTTGTTTTGTAGTTCTTTGCACATAATATTAAAGCAAGATGTCTACCTTCTCTGGTTTGGATGTTGAGGCCACTGGAAGTTGAGGCCATTTATGAAGGCAAAAAATATGAGAAGACTGGATATCTAGTAGCTAGTCATGTTTTCAGTTACTAACAATTTAATCTGACATATTGAACAGTTCTATAAGAACTGCTTTGCTTTCATTATGCTAAATCTATACTATGATGCACTAATAAATTTTGTGGTGGTGATGACTGGCTGAGATGCCCTAATGTTACTGACTAGCAGGAAAGGCAGCAGTATCTCTTACTGTAATTGTTCAGATTAGGCTGTCCATATGAAAAGGAGGACAGGGCTCCTGTAACTTTAACAGTTGTAGCGAAAAGGGAATTTCAGCAGGTGTCATTTGTATGCAATTAGTTCCTGGTGAAATTCCCTCTTCATCACAACTGTTAAAGTTGCAGGCACTATACTAGAGTGACCATATACAAAAGAAGGCAGGGCCCCTGCACCTTTAACTGTTGTGATGAAGAGGGAAATTCACCAGGAACTAATTGCATACAAATGACACTGGCTGAAATTCCCTTTTCTCTACAACTGTTAAAGTTACAGGAGCCCTGTCCTCCTTTTCATATGGTCAGCCTAGTTCAGATGCAGGGGGAAACTAGCAAAGAGACTTTAGGAAGTTTAAGAAGAAGAAAGAAGAGTCTAGCACAAGAAGAGGCTTGCATTATTAGAAATGTGCTATGCAACAACAGGGATTTTTCAGTGGTGACAGCCAGTAACTTGAAATGCCCTTTTTAAAGAGGTATGCCTGGTGCCTAAGTTCCTTTTCTCCAGACATTTTAATTTGAGAAATGCCATAGCTTGCTGCGTGTGGTTAGTTGCTGACTCTTTTTTATTGTTATTGTTATGGTTTTATTGTATATTTTAGTTTTATGCTATATGTGCTGTTCACTGCCTTGGATTCTATTGGGTGAAGTGGCAGTATACATTTTTTTTAAAAAAATAAAACAATAAATGAAAGGAAGCAGTCCAAGAGGAGCAGGGGGAAAGGAAGTGTGAGTTATGATGAGGAGTGAAAGGAGGAGGAGGAGGAGGAGGAGGAGGAGGAGAGGCAGCTGAAAGGGAAGGAAAAGAGATGCACATGGCCAGGAACTGCAGCCATAAGGAAAACTGAAACTGATCTGAAATAAATTCAAATATAACACAGGGAGGCAGAAGGCAGATCAGATTCTATCAATAGATCTCTGGGTGATTGGCAATAGAGGAGCAAGAGTTTCTGCCTCCTAGTAGTTTAACAATTGCCAGAAAAATTGCAAGAAAAATGAATAAAATCTTTGCCATGGCTGTCCTTGTGCTAATCACTTACCTCTCACCCTCAGTGTTCCTGACTTGTAAAAAGGGATCTCCGGAGGGGGGGGGGGGTCAGTTTTAAAAAACCCTATCTATATTAATGCAGATGTTACTTTGTACTTGTATTTACAGGTCTTCCAATTTGCTCCAATGCATACAAGAGATGATATTTATTGAACTATTTTGAACATTTCTCATTATAATCTGTGCATCAATACTGTGTATGTGTAGGAAACTGGTAGCAATTAAACCACCATTGTACAAACACAGCAAATAGAAATATTTAGCATAAAGGGGAGGTTTTATCAATACTGATCCAGGCAGCTAGATATTGGTACAATTGGACTGTAGTGTGTGTGTATGTATGGAGCACATATATGGATTAAATCAAAACTCAAAGGAATGCTGTGGGTTTAGTATAACTTCATTTCAGCAAAGCTTCTGACAAGTTTATTCATGATATTTTTGTTGGCAAGATGGTAAAATGTAGGCTAGATGATGCTACTGTTAGATGTATTTGTGGCTGGTTCATGGACCATAGCCAAAGAGTGTTCATCAGTGGCTCATCATCAACCTGAAGAGAAGTGAAATGTGGGGTGCCTTAGTCCTGGGCTCAGTGTTGTTCATCATCTTTATAAATGACTTGGACAAAAGAGTAGATGGAATACTCATCAAATCTGGAAATGATCCCAAACTTCGTGGATACTTAATACTTCAGAAGACAGAAACAGAATTCAAGATGATCTTGGCAGGATAGAGAATCGGGCCAAAACTAATATAATGAATTTCAACAGAAAGAAATGTAGAATTCTTTATTTAGGTAGGAAGAATCAATTGCACATATACAGGATGGATGACACCTGTCTTTACAGGCATATATGTGAAAAGGATTTATGGGTTTAATAGTCCACAAGCTATGTGATGCAGCTGCTAAAAAGGCAAATGCAATTCTCACTCGCAGCAAAAAGAGTATAGTGTCTAGACTGTGAGTAGTCATCTTTCTGCTCTGTTTTTTTATTATTAAAAAAAGAAACTACAAACTTTCACAATATATATGTAGAAGCACAGCAAAACGTAAAAACAAGAAAGCCAGAATAGGCTCAGCTACACCCTAAGCAGCCTAACTTTGCACCCAACCACAATCGTAGCCATTAAATTCTTTCAAAATATTTCCTGTATCAAGGTACATACGCATTTACATTTATAGTTAAAAACAATAGAATGAAAATATTTTAAAGTGGTTTAAAAAAAGTAAAAATGACTGACACTTTCAATCTTAGTGACAAATAGATAACAGGGAAGAAGCACATTTTTGAATAAAAATGTATCCAATTACTGCATATTTGGTAAGCTGGATATTTTGATTCTGACTTTTTGAATTATCATGGCAAAACACTGTATTATTTAAATTCATTAGATTTTGAATACTGTTGGTAGAGCTTCCATCACTAACACCCCAAATGTTGTTTCTATTACACAAATTGTTGATAAAGTGGACTAGTTTAGAACAACTTCATTAATTTTATTATTTTATTTATTACATTTTTATATCACCTATCAGCTGAAACTCTCTGGACGGTTCACAAAATAAAACTCAAAACTATAAAATACAATATCATAGTAAAACAATCTGAAACCCATACGTTTAAAATAAAATAAAGCCAAGAGAGAAACCAAGATAAAAAGCCTGCAGCAGTTTAAATATCTAAAAATGCACTCACACAATTTTTTAAAACTAAAGGGCTAAAAAGCAATCCCAAGAGTGCAGGGGGGGGGGGAATCCATGGCAAAGGAATGTCAAATCTCAAGCTTTGTTGAGTTTGCAGGGGCAGAGCGAAAGATGGATTGAGGAAGATGGCTGGAGGGGGGAAACATCACTAGTTGGTGTACTCTTCTCCCCATTCCGGAGCACCAATAGTGGATTGCAAGGGTGATGGAGGTTTCTGTGCCAGTAAAGAGAAAGTTTGAGAGGTTGAATTTCTCTCTCCTCTTAGATCTCCGTCTCTGCCCACGACCCTCCTTCTCAGGGAAAAAAGTCTGCACTGTCCTGTGGGCTGCCAGGATGCCCTTGAGGGATCACAGGATTACAGCCTAAAAAGAGTGATGGGTGTTTTAACTAAAATAATAAATCACATGCAAACAACTTGTTCAACACAGGACAAACTATCAATGGCATGAGCTAGACATTGGCACTTCAATGTGTGCACCCACGTAGAACATGTATATGGTAGGCTGTTTGCCTCAACTGGTGATGTGGTGAAGTGTAAAAAAAGAATCCCAGTGTTAATTGAGATAAGTCTGAAAACTCTTGAATAACTTAAAAACAAAACAAAACAAAAAAAGAACACCAAGGACGGAGAATTAGAAATGGCATGGTTTAAAAATGGTTTTCTTTCTTTTTTTTTTACATATTTGCTTCATTGTGTCAATTTCCAGCTTATATCAAAACTCATTAGTGAGTGGTGGGTTTTTTTGTTTTGTTTTTCTGAATGGAAACTGCAAGTCGTGAGATCCTGTCAAGGCCATTGTGAGTATATATATAAGAGTGTGCCAACAACAATATGTTTGAATGCTAGCAAGCAGATATATGCCAGAAAGCTGTCACCATGCAATGTTGCTGGTTCCTATATGTAGCATCTCCTTTGAAACTGGTTTAACAGTCGTACAGTGAGAGAATGTTTTAAACATACTGGAATAGTCTTACATAATAAATCTCCCAATGCTAGCTGGCAAGTTATCAAAAACAATGTCTTTTGATTGTTAAAAAAAAGTCACACAAATGATTCCTTTACTGTGATGTGAACTTTTTTCCATTACTAACAATTTAAGTATTAAAATCAAAACAACTTGAATGGTGAACTGATAAGTTGATTTACCCCAGGAGGTAAACAGTTCCTAGTATATCCCTAAAATATATTTATATAATGTTCCCCTCCTTGAATCAAATATCTGAACAAATACTAGATACTGTTCGGAAAGGAAATTATGTTCTTCAAACTTCACTGCCTCCCTCTGCAAAAGAAATATGTTATATGTTAAAATTCTGGGTATATGTTAAATCCAACATGCAAACGTTTGTTTTATTTCATTAATAACAAATACGAACTTTCTCTGGAGTGTTTCTACATTTTAAACTTTGTACATGGATCAGTATTATTTATTGTTGATTAGTATTTTCTCATTACTAGACTTGTACACACATCTCCTGTGAATCTTGCCATCGCCAAACCTCCACTGAAATGGCTCCCCTGTATTTGTTTCCCCCTACCTCTTTCTCACAAAATTTGTACATATCAACCCTCATTCAATCTCTCCAGCCAGTGAAGGAGGGCATGCTGGCAGCTTCTCCGTGTCAGAAAGTAGGGGCATTTGGTAGTATAGCCAGCTCACAGGAATTAGTAGAACATTCGCCCCAATGTTTATCACAGGGATGGGGAAACTCAGGCCCTGGGCTGAATCCAGCTCTCTGGAGTTCCCCATATGGCCAGGCTCCCTTCCCCAAGCCCCACCCTCCCTGCCTGACTACCAATCATTTGGTAGTTTCCAGCTTTTGTCCATTTCCCCCCCCCCCCACTGTAAAGGTTGAAATACCTCTCTTAAGGCTTTGTTGCTACCAGTAAGAGATTTAAGTTACAATATGAAAGTATTTATTTATTTATTTTTGGCCTTTTGTCTTTGACCTCACCCCTTTACTATTGGCCATGCCCAGCATTGGAATGCAACCCCAGAGCTTCTCTGAAATTGAATTCAGCCCTCAGGTGAAAGAGATTCCCCACCTCTGGTCTAGCACCTCTTGGCCACAGTTCTGAGACAACAGCACTGTACACAAGAGAAAAAGACGTGGTTGCAAACTCCAAGGAGAGAAAAAAGCCAGTATGGGTTTTACCCAATGGGGACTTCGCCATATGGATTGGGGTACTCAATTTTTGTTGCTCCCCACCACCCACCTACTGCAGCCCTTCATGCCATATCCCATTTGTTATGGAGAGTCGCACAATCCTCAGGAGCAGCTTTTGGGGGATGCAGTGAGATGTGGGGGTGAGGGATCAGCAAAATTCAGGTGCCCTGCTTTGCACAAATGGAAGTACAATCCACAAGCCGTATGAGCAGATGGGGGGCATAGGGTGCTGCAGGGGGAGGGGGAATCAATGAACATTGCATTATCTCCCATTCTGCCTGCGGATATGCTTTGTCAGTTCAGTAGCCTTGCAGTGTGGCAAAAGGTATGAACTTGTGTTTCAGAAGAGAGACTGATTGACAGGGAAGATTGTGCAGAGTGAAGGGTATAAAAATGGAATATAACAGGAGACGGGAGGAGAAAATATCAGTAGCAGAAAGGCAGAAAACTTTAAAACTAAAGGAAATTCTATCACTTTCACTCTCACAATGCTATTATGAGCTATTTGGGATAAAAAAACAAATTAATTAAAGGCATGTCAGTTTTGATAAATTCAGGTGAACTGCAAAACAAGTATTAGCATATTTATTTTGTTTGATCGATAGATAGCTCTGATATGTCCTTTCTGTGTACTTTTATGCATGTCTTCTGTTACATTTTGGCTGCCTGTGATAATTACCATAATTTTTATAACGGATATAACTGATAAAGAATATTCTGCTAGCAATCATTAATGACTAATATATTATCTTTGGCTTTGTACATGGCAAGAAAATGTTTTATACAAATATAATTTGAGCAAAGAAATTGGCTGAATTCGGACAACTCATTAGTCAATGGTGGGTTGAGTAGCCAACTCACAGTTGGTTATTTTGTGGGTACTCCCCACACAACATATTCCTACACAACTGTGGGTGGTTGGGGCTGGTGTTGAGTGGACTAATAGTCAATCCAGCATTTGACTGACACAGCCCCTGCCCCTCTCCCCACCCTCCCTCCTCCCTCAGTCCTCCCAGTTCTATCCCAGCAGCCTCTGCAAGTTGCACCAGTTGTAGCAGAGTGGCAGCCACCGCTTTGGTCGCTCTTGCCGCCTGCCTCTATGGACTTGTGTTTTAACCCACTCACCACACGCCATTAACACACTCACCCCTCCACACAACACTTTAAACAACTGGCTTCGAGCTAAACAACTTGCAAGCCAGTTGTTTCTCTCAGTTGCTTATTTGGGCGGAATAGCATACCATCAGTAGTTTGTGAGCAGTGTGTTATCCTCCACACAATACGATAAGCAATACAACTGACTATTGTTCCCTCCCCCCCAGTTGCTTAATGTGTTGTCCGAATTCAGCCATTGAGTTGTTTGTTAGAATTGTAATTTGGATCTTAGAAAAATGTAGACAGAATGAATGTTTCAGTGGTGTGAAGAAAACAGCACAGGTGAATTCTCAAAATATTGCTGCTTGACTGGAAGGATTTGGAATGATGGAAGCTGCCCATTTGGATCATATTACACTGATCCTCTGTCAGCTCTACTGATTGTTAGTTTGCTTCAGGACTGAACTCAGAATTCTGCATTTGACTCTTAAAGCCAAACATGTTTGGGACTAGAATTCCTCAGGAACTGCATTTTCCTCCACCCCATATGAGCCAAGCTTTTTGTAAACCCTCCTTTGGGTCTCACCAGCATTTGGTAGGTGGGAATCTGGAAGGTTTAGGGGGCAGGGACAAGGTTTGAAACGACCTCCTGAGGGATGTATGCTTGGCTTTTCTCTGATTTTAGGTGGGCAGTGAAGGTTATTGTGTTTCGGCGGGCTTTCCCAGAATATTGATTTTACTGTGAATTGTAAGTCTTGCTGCTGCTTTGAAATTATATTATTATTATTAACCTCAATAAAAAAGAGTAAACATTTTAGTGTTTGACTTAGTTTTAGGCCATATTTCACATTTTGTATTTAAGTTACATTGTAACTTATGTTCCTCTGTTAAAAGGTAGAATAGATTATAATGATGATGCAGCAGAGGTGTCCTATAGGGCTGCAACATTTACAGCACAATCATACATGTCTACTCTGAAGTAAGTCCTGTTGAATTCAATAGATCTCATTCTCACATAAGTGGGTATCAGATAGCATTATTTTAATTGACTAAAAGGTTTCTTCCCAATTAACCAAGGGTGCAGATTTTTAAAATATATCCCCCCCTGAAAAAAAAAACTTATGAACAATGCAGATTGCAGGCATTGTATTAAGTGGCATTTTCCCTTTCCCCTCATAGATCAGAGATTGAATCTCCTAAAACAGCCTTCCCCAACATGGTGCCCTCTAGATGTGCTGGACTACAACTCCCAGCATTCCTCAACCAGCTGGGAACTTGGAGAAACCTATTTTAAGATGATGCCTGCTACAATATGCATCATGCAAAAACAACATGCAGGACTGGCCCTATCATGAAGGAGAGGATGCAAGCTCAGCAGGTGGCAGAGTATGGGAAGAGTGGCGCTCTCCCCCTCCAAAGGGTCTGCTGCTTCTTGGTCCTCCTGGCTGCCTGCATGGCAGGCCAGCCGGCTGGCCATGCAGGCAACTGGCAAGACCAAGAAGCAGTCCCTCTTGTGCCACGCCTCCCACTCTGCCCCGCTTGTGTTGTGTCTAAACCTGCTCCCCTTGGGCAGGGAGAAGGACAGTCAGACAATAATTCAGAGTCAGATTCTGAGGCCGAAGAGATGGCGCAAGAGTTGTCCCAGTCTGTACCAGGAGTGGGAGAGTTGCTTCCCATGGGCTCTTCCCCAGCTGCGAATGAACTTTCGCCAGCTCTTATCTCTGATGGTGTAAATAACCCCCAAGCTGAGAGTTGGGTTTCTTCTTAGGAGGAGGGCATGGAAAGCCTGGTAGATGTGAGATTCTGGTAGATGTTAGTCAAAGGAAGGGAGGAGGAGGTCGGCCAGGGTGATTGCTTGGAAAGGGCTTGGTCAGAACCAGTCTCCCTGAAGGCGTACTGAAAGAAATGGGCTTTCCCTCTTCTTGAACTGGTTCACTTACTTTGTATAATCTTGCCTAAAGGACAAAGTCTCTTAGAACTTTTAGGTTCCCTTCATCTGCGAGAGGGTGTTTATTGCCTGAATAAAGCTTTGGAGATTCCATGGCAGACCTCTTTATTGTATTCAAATAAAGCAAGAGGCAAGAGGGACAGGACAGCTTGTATACCTCCCAGCCCAGCTGGCCCTGTCTGCCTGGCTTGGCTTGGCCAGCCAACAGGCTTACTTTTCCTTGCATAAGGTGTTTCCACCTTCAGGAGCCACTCAGCACCTGCACAAGGTTGGGCAAAGTATCCTGAGAGGTCCCAGAAATTCCAGGATTGCTTGCAATACTTTGCCTGACATGTGGGGCAGCGTGCTGGGGAAAGAGGCGCACATGTGTGCCCAAAGAAAACTAACCTAGTTGGCGGGCTTTTGAGGCACGTGCACGTATGCACACCAAGAAAAGTAAGCAGGCAGGCAGATTGGGAGGGAAGGCGGCAGGGGCTCCCCATTTCAGGCAGCAACCTGCCTTGGGCTGGGCCTGCAACACGCATCATCTAAAATGAACTGCGCTTCTTACTTCAGATTTAATTGGTAGTCAACTAAAACAGCTCATAAGGTTGATCAATGGAGATTTCTTTAGTCGAGTGACAATCCTAGCATCTAATAAACAGTGATTCTCAAGCTGTTTTAAGCAGAGCTGTAACTTATTGTGAGCATAAACATCTTAAGATGAATCTGACTTCTTAAATTGTAAAAATATTACCAGGTGGCTGTCAACCAACACACAATCAAGAGTTGAAATTATGATATTGTAGTGGAAATTGTTTATCAGTTTGGTCACATAGACCTTTTCATCTTGGGTATTGCAGGGTTGCTAATAGTTATAACCAGAATATTTTGAAAGCCTGTTTTGGTACAAGAAAAGGTTATTTTCAGGCAATGTTTTCTTTTGACTTTGGGAGCTAAAGAGAAACAGATACTGGCTTCCTACAACTGTTGTGCCAAGTCTGTAAACTTGCTTTTTAAACCCAGGGGAGTTTTTAAAATTTGTTGGCATTGCAAGAGGACTAGAGCGTGCATGCAAACCTTGCTGAATCATATCCTTTGTCATACCTATGAATGGTGTACATTTGGAGTAAGAATTAAGGTCTGATAAGTGCAAAGAAAACAATCATAGGCATCCACAGCTCATTTCATTAGGGTGTGCACCTAAGGCCCTGATTGGAGCGGAGGAGGAAAAAGCACGTTTTCTCCCCCCACCAGCCCGGCCCAAGACATTTTGCAGCCTGAGGCAGAATAGCAAATGAGCATACACTAGGCTGACCGTATGAAAAGGAGGACAGGGCTCATGTAACTTTAACAGTTGCAGAGAAAACGGAATTTCAGCTGGCATCATTTGTATGCAATTAGTACCTGGTGAAATTCCCTCTTCATCACAGCAATTAAAGTTGCAGGCACTATACTAGAGTGACCATATACAAAAGAGGGCAGGGCCCCTGCATCTTTAACTGTTGTAATGAAAAGGGAATTTCACCAGGTATGAATTGTATACAAATGACACTGGCTGAAATTCCCTTTTCTCTACAACTGTTAAAGTTACAGGAGCCCTGTCCTCCTTTTCATATGGTCAGCCTAGCATACACACATGGGCTCATGTCATGATGTGCAAGCCAGTCAAGTTACTTTGGCACTAGAGGCTAGTTGACTAAAGTTTATTATGCTATAATAAATTTATGTCTGCCGGATGCCACAAGACAGCTTTTGAAAACAGAAGAATTAAAGAATCCCTATGCTTCTTCATATCTGTGCACCTTTCTCTAGCAAGAGCAACCCCCTGCTGTCAATGAGGACTATGCACCCACCAGAGCCTGGCCTCGTGGATCATGTATCTACACTACTGCTTTAAAACATTTTATAACAGTAGTGACAACTGTTGGGGCTCAGGACACACTCCATATACAGTTTTCAAAGCATTTTCAAAGTGTCATATCCTGCTTGGTGTAGATCGTGCCCAGCAGATGCAGTCCAGAAAGATGCTTTCTGAGCCAAGGAGATTCAGACACACTCTAGCAAGCACACTACACACTCATATAATATATAATATATTACCTTGCCCTTAATCCAAACATTGCTGCTCACATACCTTTTTGTTGCAGGTAAAGAAGGTCTCTGGCATTCTATTGAACATGTCAGCAGCCAGTGCACCTCACCTCCCCCTTGCCAGAAGCCTCGCTGCCTACAATGGCAAAGTGTAGTAATTGTCTGGGCTCCCCTCTCTGTATAATTAGTTACTAGCTTACAATGGTGGTGTTAAACAATTTTAAATGCTGCATGTAATAATCTTATAACCCCTTGCATTGCTTCACTTCAAATGGCAGTATACCTTCCACACTGCACAACATTCCTGATGCTAAAGTAATATATTTTTAAAAAGATTCCACACATGTGCCAAGTTTCACATTTTAAACCCACTTAAGGTGCAATCCTATGCATGTTTGGAAAGAAAAAAGTCATGCAACTCTCAGCATGCTCCAGCCAGCCATGCTGGCTAGGGGATTCTTGGTAGTAGGATTTTTTTCTGTCTAAATATGCATAGAATTGTGCCTTTAACTCATCATGTCACACTACTATGACTAAAGGAATAAAATATGATTTCCCTCTGCTGCCCTGATGCTGAACACACTTACTTAGGAGTAAGAACTATTTTGTTATAGGAAATGATAATATATATGTATTAATTAAAATTTAAAATAAGTATCTGTCACCATGTAAAAAGTTTTCCCATGGAAAACCTAGTTGATTCAGTGTTGTGATTATTTGATTGGAACTGAAATGCAGTTAACATGACTGAAGGAGAGGCACTCTGTGTATGTTTAGAGACACTAATCATTGCTTTACTTAATATAGTGTTTAAACAGTTATGTATTCTGTTTCTGCAAGGGCTTCATCTTTATCCCCTTCTCCTGCCTTTTCTCCACCCTGTTTTTCATGCTGAAATTCTGTGCACATTTTCCTCAGAGTAAGCAATATTGTTCTCAATAGGGCTTACTTCTGAGTAGACATACTTAGCATTGTGCTGCAACTCTGATACAACACACACACACACACACACACACACAAATCGTATCTAGGAATATAACAGCTTGCTAGTTATTTCATTATATTTGCTTGAAAAAATGGGGCCTGAATACTCTAAAATAAGCAGGGACAAGAATTGTTTTAGCACTCCTGTGCTGTTGGAAACTTGAAACTGGATGCAGAAAGACGTTGAAGAATCCTCTTTAGCCACTGCAATTCTCTCTCCCCCCCCCCCCCTTTCCTTTTCTCTCCCAGTCCTTCTGGTGTGTGGATTTTCGGCGTGAGGGGCAACCTCAGCCAGAGGAAACAGATCCAGCAGGACAGAGGAGAGAAGACGCACAGCGACTTTCTCTCTTTCTTTCTTTTAAGTTTCCTCGGCTCGCGTGGCCGCTGCCGCTCCTGCCTTGTGCTCCAACTATCACAACAGGCCCAGCTAACTCTTGTGAGCTCTGTATGTGGCTGGATCCACAAGGCAAGAACTGCGAGGCAGGGAAGGGTAAGTAGCAAGCAAGGGAGAGAGTGGCTGGTTGAGTGACCGGGCTGGCGACAGCGGCTCCAGCCCTCACCTCCAAATAGGATTATTTGCCTTGCTAGCACGGGCAGGGTGGGGAGAGCAGCAGAACTCGCCGCTCTTTCTCATGCGGGCCGCCTCACAGTGGGACTGGCTGTGTGTAAGAGGATGCTAATGGCAGCTTTCCCATCTTCCTTAAAAGCCCCGATTGGAGCGGGGGGCGCGCAGGAAAGCGGAGGCGGCCTCGAACATTAGAGTGAAAACAATTCAAAGACTATATGACCTATGTGGGGAACACTGCTACTGTCTATTTAGGGAGGATTTGTTGTTTAACCGGTGCAGCTTAAATTAGCCAAATCACAGTTTTCAATACTCAATGGAGGCAACCTGGGAATAGAGGTGGATTTAACACTCTATTTCCAGCCTGTGCCAGTTTTGCATGTGTTCTTTTATAAATCTGTTCCATCCTATTTCAGCATGAATCTGTGATATATTTCTTTATTTCAATCTGAACAAAAATTTTGTACTTGAATAATATTTCTGGATGTACTTACAAACACACATACACACAAACAATACATATTTCTAGGGTCCCCTCTACAAGGATTCGCTTTTGCGCCCGGTTAGGCGATTATGTGCATAATCGCTGAAGCGCATTTACGCCTAATACCTCTGCACGAGAGGCGGCGAGAGGCGGCAAAGCGCATTAACAGATGACCAAAATGCGTTTTACAAGTAGTTAATGCGCATAAGCGCTTGTTCACACAGTCAAAATGTGCTTTAACAGCTGAAGCAAAATAAAACTGCCGTTTAACGCGCATTCGATAATGCGCATAATCAGAGAGATAATGCGCCTCTACGCCTGATTTGCGCTCCGTTCTTGTAGAGGTAAAAAATTTTAAGCGCCTTGAAAGAGCTTTAAACCTCTCTTGTAGAGGCCTCAAAGAATATGGTTCGAAACATACCTTATCCTAACCTACGTATTTTATATGCATTTTGTTATGTTCTTTGAGCCAACAACTGCATCACAAAATCCAAAGTGTGATATCTGAAGAATAACTGTGTTGTGATCCACACATTAGTCTGAGCTGCAGATCAGGTGGGTTTGTTTCAAAATGGAGACCAAACAAAATCTTTGAGAACCCCAACCTGGGAAGCATTTGCAGCAGACATTTGCTGAGTGCCTTTTTTTTTTTTTTTTTGCATGTACATAGCATCGTTCCCTTTGCTTACTTGCATAGGATGCTTGCTCCCAGCACCCCTAGTAAAAGTTCCTCCTAGGGTGGCCATGTGTCCTCTTTTACAAAGGACAAGCCTTTACTTGAAGAGCTGTCAGAGGGCTGTCCTCTCTTTGAAGGGATGCCCTGTCCATTTCCAGTTTAAAGATAAAGAACCCTGAGAAATGTTTCCCAGCAGACTGAACAGGCAGACGTTCAGTCCCCCTAGACACAGACTTTCACACCATGGTGAGTTGCACTGTATTTCTATTTAAATTATAATTATTTCTAAATTTGCATCTATACATATTAATATATGCAAATCAGTGTCCTCTTTTGGTTCCTCTTTTTTGGTGATGTGTGTCCCCTTTTTTGGCAATTCGTAAGTGACTTACGTGTTTAGATGCAGAATCCTGAGGCCGGGGTAAATATTTTGAGAAATGTATTAGCAATCTTCTTTTCCTCTTGAAGCCAGGCTGTTTGTGCAGTGTGCTCTATTTTCATGCGAAATGCCCTTCCTCCATAGTTCCCGTCACTGAAGTTGCCTTTGTGAATTTTTAATGTTGCATGAGATGAAATCAGAGAGATATCTCCCCATGCTGGTCTCCCTGGAAGGTGTTTATATGTTCCCCTGGGTATGCTAGTGTGGTGAAAAACTGCTTAAATTCACTGTTAGGTCCTGAACCAGGGCTACGCCATTTTGTAGTTCCGCTTTGTAATGCTTGTGTGATAAGTAAGCAAAACGTAAGCCTTCAAACCTTGGGCAGACCTCAATTGAGCGACTTGAAACTTTTAGACAGTATGAACCTCTGCGTATCTCTTTCTAATGACTCCTGGAACTTGCCCCCACCCAACATGAAGAAACTGCTGAGTACTCGGCTCTAGAGAAATGTATAAATCTGCTTGTTAAGAACTATGAAGAACACTTCACTCCATTGTTTTGTGATGTCTGTTGCTTGCAATAAACGCTGTCAGCTTGAACCTTACCCGCTTATCCAATCTTTATCGATTCCTGGCTGGACAAGGACTCCTGGTAAGGGAGCATAATGTTCCTGCGATTACAACACTATGATTGGCTACAAAGAGCGTCATCAGATGAGCATTTTATCCCACACTCACTACTGCCCACTTACGGATGTTCGCGTGTCCTTTAGACGACGTCCGCCTCCCGCGCCATCTGCTCGTTTTTCCGGCACAAAATAGACCCCTTTTAATCTATCTTTTTTTAAAAGAAAAAAACATGGAATGTGCTGTCATTTCCTGCTGTGTGCAGGAAAAGCGGCATGATAAAAACAGCTCCTGAATGGGCCATGTGATCATTGCTGTTTCCTCTTTCTCTCTCCATGTAAAGAAATCATCGCTATTGTGGGACAGCAGCAGGATACCATAGCAATGGTTGAAAAACGTGAAATTCCACTTGTCTCATGACGCTCATAGTTGGAGAATAAGATCGTGACTGTTGTAGTGATGTGGGCAGAGCGGGATGCGGTGGGCAGTGGATCTCTGAGACCCGTCAGTTCATGGGACTTAACCAAATCTTAAAGCACCACAGCCTATGTAAATTTAACATAGGATAGCTCCCTAATACCGCAAACAGAATGTTTTAGAATCAAGTAAAAGTTTTAGACACTTGGCTTCTTTCTTTCCTTGCTTTGTTATATAGTCAATTCTTCAGCTCCTTTCATGTTAAAGCTATACTGTCTTGAATTCCTATAATGTTTTTTTAGGTGGGTGTGCAACAAATTGCAACAGTCAAAGAATAGTCTTAGACCACAATTACTTATTGTAAATCACAAGTTGCTAGAAATATAGCTTGCTAATTGGTTTCTTAAAGAGATGAAGGGGAAAAAGAAGCCCTTAAAAAAAACTTTGTGTGTCCTTGGTAACATCTTTGTAAAAAAAGAAGAAAAAGCTATTTAAATATGTTCTGTTTTTTAATCAAAGATAAAATACTTGTTGACATAAATGAGACTAGGCTTTATCCCTCAATAGATATGTGACGGCCTGAGGAGAAATTAGAAATAGGGCAGGGGCTTGGTTCCCTGCCCCCCAAGTCTGAAACAGGAAAATTGGAAATGTTGGAAACGTTGAAGAAACCTTCTTATGAAATGTGTTCTCTTTCAGAGTGAAAGAATACTTTTTAAAGCAGTGTCTTAAAATAGTACTTAGAGTTCATTTGTGCAACTGCACATCTTTATATCCAATAATTAATGTTAGCAATATTAGTGGTGATAGCATTGCAATTGCATTTGATTGAATTGCTAAATGCTCTTAGATCTTGATGATGGAAAATACTTTAAAGTGTTGTCAAGGCAAATTTGTTTAAATCAATGCCATTAAAATTATTAACTGAAATAGCCAAGGGGAAAAAAGACTGATTTGATACATTAATTTAAATCAAGTTTCCAGCTGTCTGATTCATATATTTTCTTAATTATGCATTCTAATTGGTTGGTATAACAATTAAAACATATCTAGGTGAGACTAAATAAAGCCAATCATGCAGTCAATATGCCTTCTGCATTACAGAACATATTTATTGGGCAGGATATTGTTTCTCAATGACATAAGAACATAAGGGTCATGCTGAATCAGACCAAGGGTCCATCTTGTACAATATTCTGTTCACACAGTGGCCAACTAGCTATTGACCAGGAACCCACAAGCAGGACACAAGTGCAAGAACATCCTTCCACCCATGTTCCCCAGCAACTGGTGTACATAGGCTTACTGCCTCTGTTACTGGAGGTAGCACATAGTGAACAGAACTAGTAGCCATTGATAGCCTTCTCCTCTAGGAATTTATCTAAACCCATTTTAAAGCCATCCAAATTAGTGGCTATCATTGCATCTTGTGGTAGCAACTTCCATGATTTAACTATGCACTCTGTGAAAAAGTACTTCCTGTTATCTGTCCTGAAATTCCCACTAATCAGCTTCGTGGGATGCCCCGGTTTCTAATATTTTGAGAGAGGAAGAAAATGTCCCCCTATCTACATTCTCCACAACATGCATACTTTTGTCTCATGTCTCCTTTAGCCTCCTTTTTTCCAAGCTAAACAATCCCAGCTGTTGTAACCTTCCCTCATAGGGGAAATGCTTCAGTCCCTTGATCATTTTATGATGTCATCAGATGAGTATTTTATTGCACGCTCGTTACTGCCTACTCATTTATTTATTATTTATTCATATGGCTTTTTTCCTTCATTTTCTGATGTCTACAAAACTCAAAGTGAAAATTCAGAATCTGAATATAAGAATTTTTCAGATACTATTTCTCTAACTAGAATTATGCTACTATTTTCAAGGATATAATGTTTATTGGGACAGAGAAGGATATACATCAAATATATCCTGTGTTAGATTTAAATCATATATATATATATATATATATATTGAGAGCCAGTGTGTTGTAGTGGTTAGAATGTTAGTTTGGGACTTGGGAGATCCAGATTCTAGTCCCCACAAGGTCATGAAGCTGACTGGGTGGCATTGGGTCTGTCACTGACTGTCAGTCACAGTCTAATCTACCTCACACAGGGTTGTGGTGAGGATAAAATGAAGAGGAGGAGGGTTATGTAAGCCGCCTTGGGTTCCTTGCAAGATGGAAATAGGTGGAGTATAAATTTATTTATTATGAAAATGTTTATTTCATGAGCATTTTCTCTAAAAATATATGTATTATTCCTGTTTTTGCATGATAATTCTGAAGTTTACATACTGTTTGTAAGTCCAGATAATAAAACATTCCTTTTCTTTATTAAAATGTTGATGGTTTATATTTTCAGCTTTTTATTTTTACTTATTTTCCCAACTGACAACAACTAAGATATCTTAGGGTGCAACAGCTTGCATCTCTATATATTGTGCTTGAATAAAACTAAGATATTTATAATTCAGCGTTTCACTAATATAATAAACAGCACAAGTTTATGTGCTAAATTGCACATAATACATTTTATTTTGTTAAAATTGTAAAGTAAATTTAGTACTAATTCCAAAAGAAATTAGGTAGTGCGTATATTGTATTTCTGTTTTCCTCAAAACTGCTACCATTGTCCCACAAAAGCAGGAACAAACTGGAAGAATGCCGCCAATACCCATGGCTTCAAAATACCATTTTATATCTTTGGCCTTAACCTTATACTGTTACATACACAAGCTTTGAAAGGGCATGAAGGTCAAGGCTGCGATACCCCTGCCTTTGTGGAATGGATCACCGCATGGCCTGGATGTTCAATTACTTTTATGAAATAGCTATTTAATTATTTTGCTGGGGAATTCTTAGCTACATATGCACAACTGATCATTTCAGTGCTTCTCGCCTAAGAAGATTGATTCCTCAGCTCACATACTGTATTTCATCGATTCTAAGACACACTTTTTCTCCCATGTTTACATCTGTAAAAACGGGGCGTGTCTTAGAATCGATGGCGCCTTGCAGTCGTGAGATTTCTCCCACGTTTTGCAGACGGCACTAGGGCTCTGCATACCCCCCCCTGCGACTTGCAAGGCCAGTCAGAAGTCCCCCTCCCCATTCACCTTGATTGCTGCTGCGTTGGCCTGGGAAGGCTTCAGTACTGGGAAGGAGGCTGCGATCTCGCGAGATCTCGGCCTCCTTCCAATACTGAAGCCTTCCCAGACCGAGGCAGCAGCGATCAAGGTGAGTGAGGAGGGGAGACTTGCGAGGGGGGACTTGCAGGGCCTAACTGTCCCCACTCACCTCCATCGCCGTTGCCCATCCTCGCTGCCACCGCCACTGCTGCTCCGCGCCGCTGGCAACGCTCACCTCATTACTGGGAATGATGTCTTGCCAGGCTGAGGCAAACGCTGGCGGCAGCGGCAGCAGCGAGGACGGGCGACAACGATGGAGGTGAGTGGGGAGGAGGGAAGAGTTGCTGAAATTAAGGTGCGTCTTATAATCGATGCAAAGCTTTTTCCCTGTTGGTGCCCCTGAAATTTAGGTGCGTCTTACAGTTGACGGCGTCTTACATTCAGTGAAATAACTAGTTTTATTTCTCTTGTTTTGACACACATGTACACATTGCAATTTGCTGAATAGGTTTTTTAAAATATTCTAACAGAATCAGAATAGAAGCAGTTTGCTCTATACAACTCTTGACTACAAACCTTGTTCTGCTTCCCACTAACCTCAGAGAAACAGCCCCCATTGATTTCAGCCTCTTGATTTCACCCCTTCTTTCTTCGTGCTCTGCATCTACTCACCAGATGGCTAGATTTAGGCAGGATCTACCCTACTGCTTTAAAACAGTTTATAACAGTAGTGACAGCTATTGGGGCCCAGGACACGCTCCATATACAATTTTTGAACTGTTTTCAAAGAGTCATATTTGCTTGGTGTAGATCTGGCCTTAGTTATAATTTATTTTATTCATTTTAGGCAGTTTTACCCTAATCTCTAACCAAACAGGACCCTAGAGCAATTTATTTAAGTACTATAACACAGTACCTTCCTGCAGGCTTGCAATCCAATCAGAAATGGAAGGATAAATAGATGAGGAGGGAAAGGGGAAAAGTAGCCACCAGTTTTTAAAGTTATGAAAGTTCTTATAATGAATGGAAGCAGTTCAAGAAGAAGAAGAGCCAAATGGAGTTGGTCTCTCAGCAGAGCACATTTCTCTCTAGATGTGATGGTACACAAAAAGTGTGGTATCATGTCATTCAAGCCATAATAAAATGGATATCATATGCAGAATTTTAAGCATTTCTCTTAGGGTGCCTCTACAAGAGAGGTTTAAAGCTCTTTCAAGGCTGATTAAAAATTTTACCTCTACAAGAGAGGAGCGCAAATTGGGGGCTGAGGCTCGTTAAACTTCGGATTATGCGCATTATTGAATGTGCGTTAAACCACGAGTTTTAATTTGCGGCGGCAGTTAAAGCACCATACCACCGTGTAAACATGCGATTCTCCACATGTCAACAAGTTTAAAGCGCGTTTCGGTCGTCCTGTAATGCACTTCGCCGCCTCTCGTCCAGAGGTATTAGGAGTAAATGCGCTTCCGCGAATATGCGCATAATTGGGCAGCCAGGTGCCAAAGCGAATCCTTCTAGAGGGGGTCTAAGTCATATCTCCTATATTGCCATGTTTGATGTAAGTAAAATAAGGGTCTTATAGGGACATTTACACCATCCTAAATACATTTGCTTGGAAATAAATCCTATTGATTAGGATCACAGATAAAATTAATATATGCTGTCAAATGGGTTTTTATAGATACATTTTCATAACACCAGCATTTTCCAAGCTACATGGTTTATCAGCCTAGTGTGCTTCCGATAATCAAATGAGCTAGTATCTCTGTTTTACAGTCAGTGCCTAAGGCATTCTGAACATTCATAGCTGAGAAGTGATTTGAACCTCCTACTTTGGCCAAATCTACACCATACAGGATATGACACTTTGAAAACAGTTTGAAAACTTTATATAGAGTGTGTCCTGGGCCCCAACAGTTGTAAATACTGTTTTAAATTGTTTTAAAGCAGTAGTGTAGATCCTGTCTTAGTCTACTAAACCACACTAGCTTTCCAGTTATTATTGCTGCAGTGAACTTGATAAAAAATGTAGTGATGTTGGTTTTTAAAAAACCTGAATGATCAACCACTACTTAGAATGACAAAGGACGACTTTGCTTTTCTAAGATAATGCTAACAAAATGCCGGTGATGTTCAGCGCAGAGAATTATTGGTATGAACATGTAAAAGATTCCCTAGCCATACCCCTAATATTTCTGGTGTCTATGAAATTTACCTTCACGTTATCTGTAACCTTTGGCCAGAAATGTCACATGACATGGAAATATGTTTTTTAAAAAAAAAACAACGCAAGGACTGATTTGTTATTTGAATCATTTAAATGTAAGCAGGGCTTGCCTTGAACCTTTTCAAGTTGAAGGAAATTGACCCTTTGGACCTACTCAGAACTGCCAAATGAAAATAAGGTTTTCCCTCAGGCATTTGTTGCTAAGGGTAACTGGAACTGATTCCAAAAGAGAAATACTCTCTCTACTTAGAGCATAATGCTTACTTTGTGAGCTAAATAAAGAGCTAAATTACAGAGCAGGAAGTTGTGAAATATCAAGGGAGCAAAACCTAAAATTATTAGAGGGATAGAACTCAGAAAGGACTTGCAATGCAGTGATTGCACCTGGCCGACAGTTCTTTTGGCCATACTACTCAAGGCCCATCCCTCCTTAAAGTGGGTTGGATTGGATGACCTTCAGGTCCCCTTTGGCCCCAAATTTGGTTGCTCTTACACATTCCAGCACATTCTCTTTATATGTGTTTGTCAAAAGGGCCTAGTTCTAACTTCAAGTAGTTCCTAAAATCATTCCACAGTATTACAAGCAGTGTTGTAGTGGAGCCAGGGGTCATGGGATTGAAGCATTGGGACGTTTGATTAGGAGGGTTAATGAGGTCATCTGCTAACCAACCACCTACCCTGACATCCCTTTACCCTTTGAGTTTAGCTGCAGTCCTGATAGTAGCTGTGAGAAATGGATTTCCCAGCAACAATATACTGTTGTGAGCTATGTCTGCTGTAATGTAACGTATTTTGGGGCTGGGTTGGTTTTGAATGGTAATTAAAACTCATTCGTTTTATAACAAACCTGGTACTAATGGAGATGAAAACTGCTAAAACTCTTTTGTTGACTTTGAGATAAAATCTTTCTCCCTAATCCTCGGAAAATAAACTTTTGGAAAGTATTTTTTTCTTTTTTAATATATATTTTTTAAATTAATTTTCCAAATAAAACAAACAAATGCATTGAATTTAAATCTAGTTAACATTCTACCCTGCCTTACTTCTCTGACAAAAATATAGGTGAAATCCATTGGCTACTTGGATATTTTCTTTATGATTCATATATATATATATATATATATATATATATATTCATATTCTCTTTTCCACAATCTGAGGAAAAATTGTATATATCCCTGACTTGTGTATGAAATAAAATCATGACATATTTTATAAAAATATATTTTTACATTACCTTTAGCTAATTTCAATTAGTACATCAATTTTTTTTTTTGCCATGACTATTTGTTACAGACTTCATTGTTAGACGTTCTGGAGTTTCCCAGCCTTTAGCTATTGCCCTGCAAGCTGCCATCAGCATGCACATAATTAATTCCTTTAAATGTTACTTTTGCATATTTCTAACAAAGCCAATGCTCATGTAACATAAATAGTTATAGTGTTAACCACTACAGTGCTCTTTGCCAGCTCACTATTCTATGACTCTCAGTTGATCCTAATAATTTGGTTATTATTGCTCTTTGGGGTGGTATATGTGTGTATACAGAGAGAGAGAGAGAGAGAGAGAGAGATTAACATAGCTGCCTGCATTTTTGGACACTCCTTGGGGGTGTGGCAATGGGGGCACTCTTGATGAGCGCATGCACATACTGTGACACAACTGATTACAAGATGACCCAAGACTAGTAAATGCCAACTCTCTGAGGTCAGTACAGAATCAGATGTCCACATAGTAGAGATCCATTCAGTCAGGTAGGAATTCATAGTTTAAATTTAAGTCACTTTTGTTTCTAAGGTCTCTATCGTTGGCAAAGTTATAGTTTCCCAGTGTTCACTGTAGATAAGAAAAAAAAACTGGGATTCATGATTTCTGCTAGGAACTATAGCATGCAAACAACACAGATGTTTACTACTTGCTATGGGATGAATTAAAGAGGTAGCTGACTACCAGTACACTTTATATGCATTTCAGACAGCTGCTTCATGTTACTTATTCCTAATTGTATATTATAGTCGTCTGTATCTGACATTGCTTTGAGACTGTGGCTCCGTTCGGATGACACACTGGATTTATCATGGGTTGTTTAATTCATTATGAGCTACAGGGGATGCTGTGTGACATTTTTAATATATAACACCCACTCAGGAGTTGCTGTGTCATGCGAAGCCAGACACCAAGGGTTATTTGAGGGCTGAAAAAAACCTACAATAAACCAAGGGTTTTGCAAGGGTTATTTAACCCTCAAATCACCTGCGTGACAAGGCAAACCCCAAGCAGGGATTGCATATTCAAAATGTTACCTGGAATGCACCATGGCTCACTGTGAGTTAAACAACCCCCAATGAGCCTGGCGTGTCTGAGAGTATTGTTATACAAGACAGTGGCTTTCTGCTTATGTAACTGGATGGGAAAACACACTTGCACTGCCATTCACACTGTGGCTAAATGTTTTGCATCCACATACAAGACCATACAAGTTCAGGAGTAGGTAACCTGGTGCCTTCCAGTTGTTTTGGGATTCACTCCCATGATCTGTTACCAGTGGCTATAGTGGCAAGGGAAAACACCCAGCCTAGCCGGTGGCCAATTCTGAATTGAAGCAGATGCAGGGGAACATAGGGTCTCAAGTGGTCTGGATCCAGAATATCTCATGTTTTTTCCCATATGAACAACCCTACACATGCTTTAAGATTGGCCAGATGGCCCTGTTAGGGGTATCATATTTTGTGGATACAAGATGAGCATCTACTAGGAGCAGGGCCTTCTGAGTAGTTGCCTTGGCCATGTGGAATGGCCTCTTTCAAAAAATGTGTGTTTACTATATCATTAGCTTCCTTTTGGAAGTTAATAAAAACTTCCTTGTCCCACCAAGCCTTTGAGCAGTGGTGCACTGAGGGCAGAATTTTGGGGCGGAGATCCAGGGGCCCACTCAGCAGAAAGAGCTGGAGAGACCCCAAGTGTAGTAGGGCTGGCTCTCTTCAGTGGATCTCTTCAGACAACACACTAACACATCATTAGGCTACTAACCCTTTTGCAGCAAGTGGTTAATGAGCATGTTTAAACCATGGTAATGAACCATGTTTAGGAATGATTCACACAACACACTAAATCATTGTTCTCTCATGACACACTAAGCCATAATGTTTAGCTCAAAACATGTAACCATCATAGATTAGTGTGTTGTCTGAACAGGGTCAAAGACATCTAAAGATCCCTCCCCATAATGTTTGGTAAAATTGCTTTCTTAATCTGAAATTTTTTATTATTATTATTATTGAAAACAGTCCTACTACTATTGAGTTGTTTTATTTTATTTGTTTTAGTTATTTGTGCTTTTTGTATTATATTCTAAACTACCTTGTGAATGAATACTGAGAAGTAGTATACAAATGCTACAAGTAAATAAATAAACAGGCACAAGAGTAGACAGAGAGGAACATGTGACTTCTCCAGCAGCAACTTGGGTATCTTCAGGGCAGGCCACCAGAATTCATCAGAGCTTTGCCTGATAGCCAGGTTAAATTCTAGAATTTGCATGTGCAGACTGCCTTTTCCTTGCCACTGAGAACCATAACCAGCTAGTGCACATTTGCACTTAAGGGGGATAAGGCTTCTAGATCATAAAATGTGATTCCCAGGCTGATTATGCACTAATTACTTTAGAAATTAAGCAATTCTGCCCACATATATTAATCACCATTCATTAACAGAGAGTGCATATTAAGTATGTGTATGTGTAAGTATGTGTAAGACTATATAGGTTTTGCACTGTTAAAAACCTATATAGTCTTACACTGTTTCGCTCCATACTGTTTCACTCTATAACAAAATTAGAACTAAATCAGTAGCGGGAACTAAAAAAGAAAAGCTTGATATTACATGCATTGACTGTTTAGGGATTATACTTTGTTTAGTGGCAATTTAAAAAGAAATACCCATCATTGTAGTGCTCCTTCTGAGAAGGAGACACTAAGCAGGGATACAGAAAGACCTCAGCCAAAATCAATGAACGCTTTCCACTCTCTGTATAATAGGCTTAGCTCCAGATTTACAGAAGACGCAACTCTAAGTGGAAATAGAAGGGTACAACGTATGCTCCCACCCTGTGCTGCAGAATCAGGGAACCTGCTACAGTAAAGCTGTTAGTAAAGTTTCTAGTAATTGTCTTTACAGCTAATGTTTTTTTTTTCTTTAAAGCCTTATGTCTGCATTCTTAGATCACTGCTTTTGGATTGCCCTGAAAGAAGGCAGCTACCTGTGAGGATGTAATTTGAGCTAGTTAAGCAAGATGGACTAGTTGGGTATTAAATAAGTACTGAACCCACCCACCCCAATTTCATTATAGTTTAGAGAACTGTATTTTTGTAAATGTAGTTTAATCTTTGTAGCTAAGCAAGAGTAATATTTTGTACACTTAATATGCAATAATAGTATTGGGCATGTTGCTATTCAATAAAATAACATGGTTGAAACAGCATTCCAGATTGTTTATTGCTGCTTTGTTATAAAAGAAGAGAATGGGTATAATCATATAAACAGCTAGAAACACATAACAAACAAAAAATCAAAATACAACAGCTAGCATGTCTGCTATTACCATTAACAAGGTAACAACTTTTAGATGGAGCCATCTGCGATTTGTCAATAAGCTGGTGAAATAACAAGCGACAGCCGGATGATAACAAGGGAGCTGGCATTTGTGGCTGTTAAGGTGGATGGAATCCAATTATCTCACTGCGCTGACGGAAGGCTTTCGTCAGCAGAACAGGGAGAGGTAATTCCCTTTCCAGCCCTCTACAAACTCTCTGAATCTGCTCTGGAGGGTTGGGGGACCAACCAGAGCAGATTTTGAGAGAATGCAAGGACCTGCAAGAGGAAGGGGAGTGAATGACAGTTTCATCATGCAAGCAGAACTCTGCTTCCATGAGTTGGATTCTGCCCATAATATGTAGATATCATGGAGGTAGTTTTGATGGCTGTGTTTGGAAAGTGCTCCTGCTGATCCCTGTTAAAATTGTATAGCCAACCCAAAAGGGTTTTTTTTGGCGGGGGGGGGAATGAGGGGATCCCTCAGGTTTTTACACATCAAACATAGCGCTCGGCAGCTTCTGGCATTCTCAGAGACTTCCCCTCTGTGTCCCTTTAAAGGTTTCTGAGTGGGCTAGGTAGGCTTTAGATTAGGAATGGATTATTTGTGCCCCTTCAGGTGTTGTTGGACTCCATAATCCATGAACATTTGCCACACTGAAGGGCCTGGAGTGTCCCCAGCAATTGGACTAATGTCTTGGCTGCACCCCAGATTTCTGTTCTTCCTACCCATTCTTCTGTTCTTCCTGGGAAGGTGGTGTGTGCCTTAATATTGTGCCCTCACAGATTCAGGCTGTTTCTTGTTAGAATGTGAAGGCATACAAAATTTAATTATCTGTAAGAACTCACATCAGATGTTTATCCAAAGGGTTTAGTGGGAAGCAGTTAATTCACTATTGGTTTGAAATATACCTTTTCAATTTTCTTCATAGGTCCAGTCCTCTTCAGTCCTACTTTGAACTTCCACTTATATGGTCTGAAGTAAATGGCCTAAACATCATGGTCTGTGCTGGTAATATCACATCAACTCTGGAAATCCACTGAAACCTGGAGCCAGAGGACAAAGGTCCAGGTGAGTACTGTTTTTAGTATATTGTGGTGTTTTACAAAGTGTTCAACATGACTTTAATCCTAAAAGAAACATAACTTTGCAAAACGGCACAATATACTAAAAAAAAATCTAAAAAAAATAACAACCCTCCCCCTGTTCCCAATCCCACATTTCTTGAATTCTCCTGATTCTGCATAGGCTGACTGCATGCTCCAGTGGACTTCCGTAGTTGTTGTGAAATCACCAGTATGGCGTAAGTAACATTTCTGAGATGCAATTACTATGGTGCATGCACTCATCGTAAACAACTATTCAAAATGCAGTACCTAGAAGCAACAATTGTGGCTTATAAATCTTAGATTAACAATTTCAAAAATTCATACAGGTCTACAGACAAAACACTGCCTCAGTTTGGACAATCATATCTCGGCTTAATAAGCTATGAATGAACTTATGCATGCAGCCCTTTCATGAGTAGTCAAAGGAGAAATCCTCTAATTAACCATAGTTTTCTGTTTTATCTGAACTGGGAAACTGTGGCACCAGCTTTGGAACAGGCCAGGATCTGGAACCATAGTTTGAAGTTCTTTTAACGAACTGGTTTGCCCAAAAGGTGGTTACCATAGTTTCCCTTTCTAGACAAAAGGGGAAATGACAGTTAATTTGAGGCTTCCTGCTTCAGTTGCTTGTGCTGGAAAGGCAAAGTGGACAAACGGCTTACAAAGCCGAGAGATGGCTGACTAAACATCGCTATTAAGGACTATCTTACAAACTTCACCTGTGTTCATGGGATGTGATTGTCTATGGAAGTTTGTTCTAGTTTAAGCAGACCATTTATCAAAGACTACAAGGGCTTTCTGTTTAAACATATAAAAAACGGACAGTGAGTTCTAAGGTTAACTGAGGGTTGTTTAACCCTCACATAACCCATGCCACCCATGTTTGCACAACACAACAAGCCATGGTGCATGCTCGCCACAGCTTGCATATTCAAAATAGTAACTTGCATGCATCACAAAGCCTCTTGGGTAGCTTAGCGTTATGTGCGAATTGTTCCAGTACCTTTAGACATAAGTGTTGCCAAAAATACACTTTCCACACCTTCTAGAAGACAACAAAAACCAACATTTATTCTAAATTTAATAATTAAGACTATTGGCCTTTGTAATTAATCAAGTAGATACTTTAACACATACTATGAAGTGTCTGGTTTACTTCCACTCTTATTTTTTTCTTGAGTATCACACTTTTTTTAACTGAACAAAGCATTCAGCTATAAACTAGCTGAAGTTTATAGACTTCTGGTGGGTTATGGGGCAATGGTATTTCCTTTCCTTCAGTTAGTTCTCCGAACAGTTGAAACTAGTATTTATTTTTCTTAAATGTTTCATAGCTTTGACTTTTATCCTCACACAATTAATTATCCCATTTTTGTTACTGGAATACACCTTATTTATATTTACATAATAGTTTTTGAGACACGACTGAACAAAATTTATTTCAATACGTTGAAACATGATAATGTTTGTTTAATATTAAGAATTCTATTCTTAAAATGTATTCACAAGAAGGAAGAAAAATACTATTAAAATGAAATACATTTCTTCTATGAAAGCACAAATACATTTGCCAAAATATTTTAAATAAAGTCTGTGTTTTACAGTTTTGTAAGACAATCCTAGGCCAATACAAGTTATCCTGTCACCCTTCGATAGGTAATGTTTTTCTTTCTGCTCCAACTATCTTGTATATTAGACAACATGAGGTAGAATTTCCTTGTATACTGATTTCTTAGTAGCATTCAGTTTTATTAGTATAACATTATAAAAACGTTATCAATATTGTCACATTTTTAACATGGAACCATCTTCCTCCAAGATTTTAATCATGACATTGATAATTTTGGTGCTTGAAAGCTACAAAACATGAAAATAACCCCTCAATACATTTTGAGTTATTAAGAAACACACACCTCAAAGTACTTACAACCATTTCTCTCCTTTCTGCAAGAACAACAGCAATACATTCAGAAGCTTCCATTGAACATGCAAATTTTAACACCTCCACTTGTTCCATACAATGTTGGCACATCAGTGCAACATGTAAAATGCAGAAAACCAGTTGACTGAATTTAAAAACAAAAGAGCTTTGATAGAAAAGGAAAGATATGCTCATTAACAGATCCAGTACTGATGCTCCCACTCACATAAACACAAAGGGTTTTGAGAATTTAACAGTGCTGCTTTCCTATTAATGAATTACTGCAAAAGTATTAAACACTATGCAGCACAGCAAAGTCTAACCGTCATCTGCCATTCATTTTTACAGTATCAACCTGCTAAAGTTCTAAATGAAATAAAAATATGATTTGATTTCAGAATGATTCCAACAAAATCAATAGCAATAGACTTTATTGGTATCACATTCCCAAAATTAGTCTAATACAAAAGTTGCTAGGACCCCACAATGTTAACAGAAACACTACTGGGGGGTTATTGGATCCCACATTTTGAAAATAGAAATTGCAATATAAATACCATTTTGCAATAACAATTGAACGTTTAGACAGCAAAAAGTTAAAGCTTGCAGTTTGCAGCCTCCCACAAGCACCCTCCTAATGCTGTGCTCACAGATAATCACTAATACACATTCCTGATAAACAAAAGCTTGCAATGGTGGCATTAATATGTCATCTTCTCTTTTTCGTTGGCTCCGTTTCAATACCCAAGACATGAACAACAACCGCCTCCCTCGAGGGCCCTGGCATTAATAAATCGCTGTGACTGGGATTGGTATCGGTATCAAGTTAGTCACGGTCTCTTTCTGCGCCAGCATCAGATGTGCCTTCTGGTTCCCAGTCACTGTCCTCATCACTGAATCCCAAGAATCCAGTTTCCAAGTCAACTTCTATCAGACGTTTTCTGAATTCCTTTGAAGAAATCTTATTTGTTGCCATATTTCAGCTCTCAAAAAGCTCATATAGTCTCTAGCATGGTATTGCTAGAGACTATATGAGTCTCTAGCATGGTATTGCTGTGTATGTATTTGGTTTGTTAGGAGAAAACAAACCTATGACATGTGATTGGGGAAAACAAACAATCTACATATTAGGCTATCACGTTACCCCTGGATAAAACAAGAGAAGAGAAAGCAAAACAGGAACATAAAGTGCATAGGCAAAATGTGTAATGTGCCCCAACAGTTATTAATGCACTGCAATACCGATAATGTAAATCTAACCCTAAGAGTGCCTTGGATAAGGACAATTCATTCCACCCTCACATTCTCCAAGGATTTCTCTCCCCACAAATGTATATTGAAACCATGGGAATAAAGAGCCCATTTTTGACATCCTGAGTGTACCAAAGAATGGTGAAAGTGGATTAAAGAGTAACTCGTTCAGTGTGAATATGGGACGATTGGTGGATTAGATATTACAATGTAAGCATCAGAGAAAACTACTTTAAAATGGCTAAACAATTATCACTATCCCTGTTTCCTTAATGTTGCCCACCCTTACCCAGCCTATCCAGAACAAATTCTAACCAAATTAACCTAACAACCTAAACATGATCCAGATTTTCCTACAAGACACTCCTGCCCCACTTACAGGGCAGGAGGGAGGGACTTGTGCTTCAAAGAGGCTAGTGGGTGGGGCTCCTCAGGTAAGCCCCACCCATGGCCGGTGGTGCCATGTGATCGCTTCCAATAGTTATCACACACGCCTCTCCTTCCACCCCCCGCCACCCACAACGGCCTCCCTGCGGCCAGGCAAGCCAGACACGGAGTAAGGAATAACTCTGCGTATGAAAGAATAGCATGAAAAAGTGTGGGAAATGGCTCACAACAAAGTAAATGTATTATATAATTATAGATCCTGCTTTATAAAGAAGACATGTGGGATCAATAACTGGATACCTTTTATTAACTTCTGCAAAACAAATCAATTATTTTTAAATGTAGAAACATGTTTTATTATATAACATTCACTGTTCCTACTTATTTTGGTTACTTTGATTAGTGAAATTGTCTGTCTGTTTGATATATTATTTTCTTTATTTGTATGAACTTTTAAAGAATGATAAAAAGTTGCTAGTTCACAATTGGGTGATATTGAGATGTATGCATCTAATAGTCACACTACTTACCATCTATTCCTTCATAGCTCTTCTTCATTTTCCAGGAGAGAAATGCCCATTCTCTTTCCTTCCTTGTATACCATAGGCGATCCAGAAAAAAAATACGATTTTACCTAGTTGTTGTTGTGTGTGATCTGTAATATTGTAAATATTCTGAGTATATAATGTGTATAAAAATAATGCAGTACTTTTTAAAAAAAAGTTGATGGAATCATAGAGCAACAGATTAACTCTTCATTATTTTGTGTAAGGACTTTCAGTTGGATCCAGGAAAAAACAAAAACAAAAAACAGAGCTCCCTCTGTCAGCAAAAGGGAGCAGCATAACATGTAGCCGGGTTCTTTTAGAGCACTGTTCTTTATTTAAGGATGCACAGTTTATCATATCATATTCTCCATCTTGTCTTCATGGTTTATCTGCTTTGGAATAATGAGAATGTGGCTGCAGTCGGACATCACATTAGTCAATGGTGGGTTGAGTAGCCAACTCACAGTTGGTTATTTTGTGGGTACTCCCCACACAACATATTTCTACACAACTGGCACTGAGTGGACTAATAGTCAACCCAGCATTTGACTGACACAGCCCCCGCCCCTCTCCTGCCCCTCCCTCCTCCCTCAGTCCTCCCAGTTCTATCCCAGCAGCCTCTGCAAGTTGCACCAGTTGTAGCAGAGTGGCAGCCACCGCTTTGGTCCCTTTTGCTGCCTGCCTCTATGGGCTTGTGTTTTAACCCACTCACCACACACCATTAACGCACTCACCCCTCCACACAACACTTAAACAACTGGCTTCGAGCTAAACAACTTGCAAGCCAGTTGTTTCTCTCCATCGTTTATTTGGGCGGAATAGCATACCGGCATGTTACCCTCCGCACAACACAATAAGCAACACAACTGATGATTGTTCCCCCCCCCCCAGTTGCTCAATGTGTTGTCCGAATGCAGCCTTTATTTATTATTTATTTTATATATTTATTTTATTTCTAACCCACCTCTACATGCAGATCGAGGCAGGGAACAACAATAAATAAAATACAAGAATCATAAAATAGATAAAACGTTAAAACAAATAAAAACAAATACATTATTAAAAACATCTTAAAATTCAACTGGATAGGCCTGCCAGAAGAGATCAGTCTTCACAGCTCTCTTAAATTCAAGAAGATTGCTAATTTGTCAAATCTCCTCTGGGAGGCCATTCCACAGTCTGGGAGCGGCAGAAGAGAAGGTCCTCTGGGTAAATTTCACTTGCACTTTCTGCCTCCTTCGGAAGGATGTGGCGTTGAGGCTTGTGAGCCTTAACTCCCAATTTCCCTGCTTTTTGGTGCTTGGTTGAAAGCTGTAGAGCCTTAACGTTGTTCTGTAAACCATAGGTTTTTGTTTAATGAATAATGGTCTCTTGAGAAGAGAACGTATTCAGCATTGTCTTAAATGGCATCCCTGATCTCTCTGATAGATAGTATATCAGATACGAGTTAAGTGAAAATGCATTAATTGGGGGGCACACATTAATTTTTCGTGTTATATCTGAATGCATGCACTTATTGATCAGCGCACAGTCATTTAAGTGCCTGTTTTTCTCAGCAAAATACATATAAGGAGGAAATATTATGCTCCCTCATGTCCATGTATTTTGGCTAAGAAAAGGAACTACTTAAAAATGGTTGCATGATCAACTGAAGTGCAGTGCAGGTATCATGTACTCAACTCTCTACAGATGAGCATTGTAAGGTGTGCCCTTCATTAATTTCCAGTGTTGGTGTATGTATAAACCCTCACAATGGAACACTCAAAGATGCAGATGGCAACCCAGACAGATATAAAATAGAAATTTAGAACTGAGTGGTTAGGGTTGCACAAGAAGCCTGTAATGGAGAAAATTCTGGTCAATTTAAAAGTGACAGTACAAGGCAGAGACCATGTATGCATTATAACACTGCTGTAGTTGTTGCAGAAAAGCCCTTTCTCATGGTAAAGGATGCAAGTACGGGTCATAATCTATGTTTTAGGTTTACTATATTGTTCAGAGCTGTTCCATGCTCCTGCTATGAGGGCCCCTTCCTCTCGGCTGTTCATGCTGGGGGCATTCATGGGACAGTGCTGAAATGCATGTTATGCTCATGACATTTGTTAAAGCACCCACATAGAGCCTTTCCATGACACCATAAAGTATAGGAATGTACTTTTTCCTTTCCCCACATCATGTCAGATATCTATGGAAAATCCCATGAAGTTTCCATACAACTCCCGTAGATGCTTGTGTCATTCTCCCCCTTGCAATTGTTTTTCCTCTCTGTCTTGCTTGCCCAACAACATATTTTATTTTCCTCTCTAATCAGTATGTGAAATAGCTTGTGCATCCAACTGCTGATAATTGTTTTCCTCGATGGAAATTAAATCAGATAGAAGTGAATATAAGGAGGGCCCAGGATACTTTTTCAAACCATTATACCGATTATATCTGGAAATTGAGCGTGGTGGATCACCCTTCAATACCTAATACTATATAAAACAATCACTAATGTATTTTAAGTCTTTTTCAGCCAAATATCAAGTGTACATAATTTTAGAAAATGTAACTCATAATTGTTTTGCCTATTGAACACTTCATGCATTGTTCAATGTTCAAATGAGAAGGTAGAACTAATAAATGCCTACCATTGCCTTTTATGGAATGCATACAAAATTGGGGCACAAAGTTTAATCATAGCTTGAAACTGAGCCCTTTGTTCAGTTACTAACACCACATTGAACCTGTCTAAGAACAGTGGAATAAACAAGCTTTCTATTCAGTTAGTAGGTTTAGGTCAAAGCCTTAATGATGATTACTTATATTTAGGAGTGAAATTAAGAGTTTCTTGTTTTGAGGAGCTGAATTACATTTCTGTGATTTTGGAAAGCCAAAGTTGAGAGTTATTTGTAGATAGATTTTAATTTTCTGTAACTTTAATATAAATTCTCCTTGAGTGCGAGTGTCTGAAGAATATCCCCTATGCACGTGTGGCTGATCATCCGTAGAGAATTCTTTTCAGATCCTCACACTCAATATGCAGACATCAGGCGTAGGGGCAGAAGCATGACCCAGCTCCTTGTTCTACGCATGGACTCCTACACATGTGTAATGCATGAAGGGAGCTTTGTTCTTCAAGGTTCAGTGAAATCCTGAATGGAAAACTGCTTGAGTTAAGCAAAAATATTCAGCTGCCTACATAAGCTTCAGATCCAATACACTCAAATAAAAATGAATGCCAATACCAACCATTGTTACACTTGAAGACCATGCCCTGCTTTTTGATAGGCCAACTGAGATGAAAGTATTTCTGCAAACATTCTATAAAAACACAACCAGCTACTAAATATTTGTCCTATCCCACCCATCCTAAATGCTATCCACTGTTCCACAATAGTTTTACATGAGAGTGTTTTGTAGATCCAGTTCAAAGGCTTTCAAAGTATATGTGATAGAACCTGTGGGTATCAACAGCCACTTGCTACATTTTGCCCTTCTAGGAACAATAATTTAAAACAAATTTAAGAGCTTGTTCTCTAAAGACAGTATTTGCTTTGCCGGTCTGGTGAAGCTGCGATGACTTAAGAAGTGAGATAACATGAAAGAAAAATCATGTTATATACTGGCATATGTGATGAACAGGCTGCAAGGGTAGGATTGCAGCTTTAAGTGGACAGAGAGATGGTCAGGAAATATCTAAGCACCTTAAATGAATTCAGGTTCCCAACTCAAGATGAATTGCATCCTAGGGTGTTGAAGGACCTAGCTGATGGACTCAAATACTGTGTTCAATTCTAAAATGGATTCAGATAAATTGGGAAAAAGTTCAAAGAAGGTCAACAATGATAATCTTGGGCTGAACAATCAAATTCCATGAAGAAAGATTGAAGGAACTTGTCGCTCTCCCACTGAAATTTGAGACAACAAAACGGTTCCCTGTGCAGTCCACAAAGTCTTTATACAGTAAAACACACTTCTTCACACATAAAGGGACTGTGAAAGTCCTCTAAGTTTAATTAGCCTAACAAAGCAAGGCAGTTGCCTTTCAACTAAAAGGACGGTTTCCTGCGATGCCTGACAGGCTATTACCAAAACCCTCCTTCAGGAAGGGGCTTCATACGGAACTTCTGACATGCAGCTAATCTGGCAGACCGCCTCCCACTTCCTCTCAACTCCTCCCACTTGTGCCTGAGATCTGTCAATTCTGATGCCCTCTCCTCTGACAAAGATTGAGTTCCCAGGGTGGGAGAGGGAAAATGATCTCTGAACCTGGGCCTCCTGTTTGATAAGCTCCTGGCAAGATTCCTCCGTGACTCCTGGAGAGTCTTGGGGAATTTCCTCCCCCATTCCCTGACTTGGCTAGGGTTTTTCTAATTCAGGCTTGAAATCTGACTCAGTATCTGAAACCAAAGCAGGGGTCCTGAGCTCCATCCTTACAGAACTGGATATGTTTAGCCTTGAGAAGAGAAGCCTGAGGGGGGATATGATAGCACTTTTCAAGTACCTAAACTATTGTCACACAGAAGAGGGTCGCAACCTGTTTTCTATCATGCATGTCTGTAGGACATAAAATGATGGGCTTAAGGTACTGGAAGGCAGATTTTGCTTGAACATCAGGAACATTGTCAGAGCTGCCAGATAATCAAATCAACTGTCTAGGGAGGTGGTTGGCTCTCTGTCATTGGAGGTAATCAATCAAAGACTAGACAGCCATCTGCCAGGGACACTTTAAACTGGATTCCTGCACTGAGCAGGGGATATGACTTGATGGCCTAAATGACCCCTTCCAAATCAAGGATTCTATGAATCTACTAGGGAAAGTGTAGCATACTGTTGGCAAAAAAAAAAAAAGTTTATTGATTTTATTCCATTTGCTAACAAGTTGCTAGAATTATGTCAGTGACAGATTGTGTGCGTTAATGACAGACAAATTACAGCTTGTTGGGTAATTTCATAAGACTAGAATGCTCTCCAATGAGATTCTGTTTTTCAGTTTTCACATAATGCAGGTTTCATATTATATTGTAGAAATACATACAGCTGGATGAAACAGAATGTTTCAGATTTTTAAGAAATCTTCAGCATGGATTCTTTAAGAATTTTAGAATCATCTGTTTATAAAATTTATATATCACATGCACAGATTAAGCACCCAAATGACTTGCAGCATAAAAATATTATAACTCCCAATAAAATACATTAAACACAGTATTAAAAGCACTGAAGTCTCAATAAGTCCCTAATGAATTACATTTAATTAATTAAGTTAACAAGGAAGGATTAAATTAAAATGACAATTTTCCCTAAAGCAGGATCCTTTTAACTCTCTCTCTCTCTCTCTCTCTCTCTCTCTCACACACACACACACACACACACACACACACACACACACACCAAACACCATGCAGTGGTATCCACTTGGAAAGGCAGGCCAGATCTGACCAAAGTTCAGTGTTTAATATACAGGACTGTATTAACCAGTGAGTCATACTAAAGTTCCTTTTAGATTTTAGAGGGGAAATATGCACTACTGCTCCCATTTCTTCCAATTACACTCAAATAAAAATTAAATATTAAAGAGACTAGTGATCATCCATAGAATTGCCATAATTAATAAATACACAGGCTTTTAATAGTCATTCAGTTGTTTTAGCAATTTAGATTAAACTCATTAAAGTGAAAGCAACCTCTTGCCACTTTACTGTAGCAATTTGTATGTATCTTCATAAGAATAAAAATGCAAAGATTTTCTGGTCCCACCCCCCTAGAATTCTTCTTGCTTCAATTCTTAGGTAAATCTTTGCCTTTTACAAAATAGGGTTGAAATTGACATTGATTGAAAATGCCTACATGTACAGAGATGCCTATTAACTGTGATTTGTCCTAATTTATCAAATATCCTTAAGGTGTATCACATCTGTGAAATCATTTGAAGAAGCCGAAAGATTGACATTATTGATTTTTCAGTGCAATGAGTTCATCTCCCAAAATGCATGTTTCTTGTATAGATTTCTGCACTATTCCACTATTCTATTATTGCCAGTTATCAGTAAGTATGCACAGTGCTTATTTCCTGTACATAAACATTTCTTCCAGTATAATGTTTCTCTCCCTTACTTTACTTAGCTTAAAAAACAACAACCCAACACCTTTAAAATCCCCCATTCCCAGCTATGGGTTGTTGCCTATGTTAAGTCTCTTATGCCCTGTTCATTTCTGTGGGTCATTATAATTGAGTATGAGAACTGAAACAAGTTGTTCTTCTTCGTGGTCTCTGTGCATCACACACTATGGGCTTGCGCCGGCGCCGAGCCTCATCCGGAAGACTTCTATAGCCTAGACTTTTGGCGGGAACCCCTCCCCCCACCGCCCTATCGTGCATGCTCGGGTTCCCGCCTACCTCAGTTCTTTTTCGACCGCCTTGCTGCTTGCCTCGCGGGAGACTTCTCTGAGAACGGATCGTTCGTATTAGCGTTTCCTTTCGCTTGTTAGCTTAGACTTCTTCTCCTTCTTCTTCTTCTTCTTCTTCTTCTTCTTCTTCTTCTTCCTCTTTCTCTTGTAGTTCCTATAAAAAAAAATTATAATAACTATCTTCTCGACTCTAGCTCCTTCTTGTTGTATTTAACCCTGTTAGAGCGCCTTATGGCCCAAACAGCATTATTCAAGAGCTGCACTTCATGCCGGGCCAAGTTAACTCTATCGGACGGCCACTCCCGGTGTCTCCTCTGTTTAGGGGAGACACACGTGGTCGACGCTTGCGGCCATTGCATGAGCTTCTCCCGCCAGACGCGGAAGAACAGTGGACAGACTATGGGCACTCTTGTGGAGAAAAGCGCTAGAGGCAGTCTACGTTCCCTCGCGCCCTGCCCCCATAGAAACGCCCTCTGCTCCGGAGCAGATGTCCGCTGAGCACTCGGCGGCCCGGTCGGCCACAAAAGAGTTTGCCCCCCCTGTGGCAAAAACAAAGGCAAAAAAGCCAAAAAAAAAGGCGGTGGCGACTCATGAGGAGGCCAGCCGAGAGAAGAAGGTTAAGGCGAAGCATTCCGAGAAGGCTGCAAAAACTCACAAGGACTGCCCACCGACAAAAGCGGCTTCCTCAGGACCGCCTTCCTCGGGACTGGCCTCGGTACCGATGCGTTCCCCGGTACCAATGGCGCACCCAATACCGTTGCCTTCAGCGTCGGTCCCTACGCTGCCAACAAAGACCTTCCCGATCTCGATCACCCATCCGGCTCCGTCGCCTTCGGCATCTTGCTCAGTACCGAGCCGGCATCGACCCTCGGCTACGCCATGGGAGGAGAGATTCTCGCCGTCGCCGTTTTGCTCGGGCTCTGTGGGATTGGCACATCCCCTGTCGGGATTGCCTTCGGTACCGAGATCAGAAGGACTCAATTTCGAGCCACCATCACCTCGCTCGATACCATCCACTGCTCTGGGGTCGATGTGTGCGTCCATCGACCGTCGGTACCGATCCCGGTCTCCAACTCCATCTCGGGACTGGGATCATTTCTCGGACCGGTCTGCACATTCGTGGATCTCTCAATCGGGTCCCTCGAGGGTCACAACTGCGCACCGTCGAGACGTGGAAGACAACTCTGGGCATCGTCGTTTTGTCTTCAATCCCTTCATGGGACAACGCCTCCGGGATAGCGATGAAGATGTCTTTATACCGCCGGTACCTCCTAGACGCCCTCCGTCGGCCACCATCTTGGCACCGCCACCGGACCCACTGGTACTGGCACCACCACCGGTACCGACACAGTTGACGGACCTCCCGACGCCGTCGTCGCCTCAGTCTGTTGAGGGCTATGCTTCAGACTCTTCATCCTCGGCCTCTACTCCTCCGTCGGTCCCCTCACCAGACAATACAGTAGGGACAGAAAAGCGAGCTTCCCCCTCAGTGGAAGTTAGTACTTTTACAGAGCAGATGCTTCGTATGGCACAGTCGCTAGGAGTTGAGCATCAACAACCTGCAGAAAAGTGCATAGACTCGATCTATGACATGATGTATGCGGATACATCTACCACCTTGGCCATGCCTCTAATTCCCACTCTGCTGAACACTGCTCAGGAGTCATGGAAGAACCCATCTACCATGGGACCTGTATCCAAGCATCTGGATGCGCTCTATAAGATTCAGGAGAAGGATGCGGGGTTTTTATTCACACACCCAAAGCCCAACTCTATGATTGTCGAGTCAGCTCAAGGGAAGTCCTCAAGGTCCCATTCTACACCTACTGACAAAGAGGGTCAAAAACTCGACATGTTTGGCCGCAGGATCTACTCATCCTCCGCCTTATCAATTAAGGTGGCAAATTATCAGGCCATGATGGCCAGGTACCACTTATTTTTATGGGAGAAGATGTAGTCTCTTCTTACGCACCTCCCGGATGAGAAAAGACAGGCAGCATATGTATTCCATACTGAGGCTGTCCACCTGGCAAAACAAGAACTGACAACTTCCAGGCATCAAGTGGACTGCGGATCCAAGGCAATGATAGGGGCAATTGCCCTCAGATGATATGCATGGCTCCGTTCCTCCAGTCTGCCTCAGGAGTCCAAGGCGAGGATAGAGGATCTCCCTTTTGATGGCGAAGGTTTCAACTGGAGCTCAGACCTTACTGTTCATCAGAGAATCCACATGACTATTGGAGAAATGGTATTCAGTTGATTTGACTTAGAGAGCTCAAAGTTGTTTTCAAATGGATATTTTTTGTATGTTGTCTGTTTTTATGGTTTTAAATTTTGTATATTGATTTTTAATATTTAATGTTTTAATCTTTTGTAAACCACCCAGAGAGCTTTGGCTATGGGGCGGTATAAAAATGTAAATAATAATAATAATAATAATAATAATAATAATAATAATAATATTCAACACCTCGATCGACACAACCATGGATACAATCCTAAAAGCCAAGACCACAGCTAAGAAAATGGGGTTTTACCCGGCTACAACTTCTCAGGTGTACCGCTCACGCAGGTGGGTGCGACAACAGCCATACGCACCACAACAGTTTCAAAGCCAGCAACAACGCTACCAGCATGTACCCCAAACTGCATACCAACACAAAAAGTCCTATCAACAGGGCCGCTACCAACAGCAGCACAACAGGCCAGAGACTTCTCAAAAACAACAGCGACTTTGACTTCGTTCCGGTCACCCTCTCTCTGCAGCCCACCTTTGGTCACCAACTATGGTCGGCCCGAAAGCCTATCAGTTCACAGTCCTCCCATTCGGCCTAAAGACAGCCCCCAGGGTGTTTACGAAATGCATGGGAGCAGTTTGTGCATTCCTACGAACAGCCGGTGTGGAACTTTACCCTTATCTGGACTGGCTGATAGTATCCCCCTCTCAACGCCAAGCAGAGAGAGATGTGACAGTAACAAGGGAACTCCTCCGGAGACTGGGTCTATTCATAAACCAGGAAAAATCCATGTTTATACCTACTTAATCCATCCAATTTATTGGAGTTCTCCTACGCTCAACATTGGGAAAGGCATTTCTTCCAAGAGATCGGGCATCCACCATCCAGCAACTTACCTTACGCATCCTGGACTCCACACGTGTCAGCGCATTTACCCTGCAAAGATTGCTGGGACTCATGGCCTCCTCTGTGTATGTGGTCAGATGGGCAAGAATGCACATGAGGCCATTGCAACAGTTCCTTCTGGCCAACTACGACCCGTCCAGAAATCTGAACAAAGTCAGGCTCATCATACCGCAGAGCCTGCGGGGCACACTCAGGTGGTGGACGCTGCACTACAATCTAATCAGCGGACTGCCGTTTGTGGAACAAGGCCCCACAAGGAGCCTCACCTCGGATGCGTCACTGCTGGGGTGGGGAGCACACTGCGACCATCTGTCTATCCAAGGGAAATGGTCGGCTGTAGAGAGGACACTCCACATCAACAAATTGGAACTCCTGGCAGTGAAAAAAGCCTTGCAAGCCTTTGCTGTACATCTCAGGGGCCAACATGTCCGGATTGTATCAGACAGCACAACGGTTGTCTGGTACCTCAACAAGGAAGGCAGGACTCGGTCCCCCCGCCTCCTTCGTCTAACCCTGAAAATTCTCCGTTGGACAATCAAACATGGGATTCGCCTATCAGCCATCCACATAGCAGGCACAGACAATGTTCAGGCAGACGCCCTCAGTCGCCACTTCCAGGACACACACGAATGGGAGCTTGCTCCGGCGGTGCTACAATCTTTGTTCAGCCAGTGGGGACAACCAACAATATATCTGTTCGCCACCCCAAGGAACGCCATCTGCGTCGCTTTCTGCACAAGAGCAGGGATAGGCAAGGGTTCCTTAGGGGACGCTTTCAGTACGCCCTGGGGGAAAAGACTGGTGTACGCCTTCCCACCTTTTCCGCTAGTGGCCAAGGTGGTCACGACCCTCTCGTCATGCCAGACGGATGCCATCGTGATAGCTCCATGGTGGCCCCGGTAGGCCTGGTTTGCCCCGTTGCTCCACCTAGCCAGGGGAGAATTCCTGCAATTACTAATTTTTCCGGACCTTATCTCCAAAGACCACGGTCTAGTCCTTCACCCGGACCTACGACAGCTGCGACTCACCTCTTGGCGAATCCGGTCAGGTGTCAAGACCTAGATCTGCCTTCTCCAGTCAGGGCTGTCTTGCGAGAGACCAGAAAGCCTTCTACAAGAGCCTCGTATAATAGAAAATGGAGGAAGTTTGTTCAGTTTGCCACATCGAATGAATTTGACCCTAGATCCTGCTGCATTCAGGACATTCTAGTTTTTCTACAGTCCCTCCACGAAGCGGGTTTAAAGATGACCTCCATTAAGGTCTACTTAGCGGCTATTTCAGTCAACCACAACCTGATTCAACAGTTTTCAGTCTTTACTCATCCTCTGTCCAAGTGCTTCCTCAAAGGCCTACGTAATATGCACCCGCCTCTACGTCCGGTCGTTCCACAATGGAGTCTATCAGTTGTTCTAGCAGCGTTAACTGCAAAACCCTTTGAACCGCTAGCCGCCATCAACCTGCAGGAGAGGGAGGCCTGCTGCCAGAGGAGGAGGAGGAGAGGAGTGTGCCTGCCTGCCTGCCTGCCTGCCTGCCTGCCTCCTGGCCTCGCTGCTGCCACCACCACCACCAGCCTCTAGAGGATTTCAGCCTGGCAGACTGCCACTCCTTGCAGGACCAGGCTCCCAGGTACTGAGCCAGCTGCTGTGGACAATTACATCAGTCCCCCTCCCTTCCTGGGAGGGATATTTAAGCTGCTGGCTGAGGGGGCCTGGGAAAGCCATCAACCTGCAGGAGAGGGAGGCCTGCTGCCAGAGGAGGAGGAGGAGAGGAGTGTGCCTGCCTGCCTGCCTGCCTGCCTGCCTGCCTCCTGGCCTCGCTGCTGCCACCACCACCACCAGCCTCTAGAGGATTTCAGCCTGGCAGACTGCCACTCCTTGCAGGACCAGGCTCCCAGGTACTGAGCCAGCTGCTGTGGACAATTACATCAGTCCCCCTCCCTTCCTGGGAGGGATATTTAAGCTGCTGGCTGAGGGGGCCTGGGAAAGCCATCAACCTGCAGGAGAGGGAGGCTTGCCGCCAGAGGAGGAGGAGGAGGAGAGGAGGAGGAGTGTGCCTGCCTGCCGGCTTTCTGTTTTTGTCTTTGGTTGTTTTTTTTTTTTTTTTTTTTTCCTCTTTCCCCAGGCTTGAGCTATGTGCCTGGGAGGGAGGATACAGGGCCAGGTGAGGGGATCTGAGGGGAGCACAATCAGGGTAGTGACGGGTAGAGGGAGATATGGCGTTGTGAGGAGGACTTGCCAGGTTAGGGAAACAAGGCCCAGACAGTTAATGGCTGTGCCTTGTTCCGGTCCCCCTCACACCCACAGGCTTGTTGGTTGCCTTATCAGCCAGCCCTCAGGCCTCCGGGTGCTGCTTTTAAATGCCAGATCAGTGCATAATAAGATCTCCCTCATCCACGATTTAATTGTGGATGAGGCAGCCGATCTGGTATGTATAACCGAGACCTGGGTGGGAGAGCAGGGAGGAGTTAGTCTCTCCCAGTTATGCCCACCGGGGTACTTGGTTCAGCATCAGGGTAGACTTGAGGGCCGGGGAGGGGGGGTTGCTGTGGTCTATAGGAATTCCATCCCCCTCTGCAGGCTCCCTGTCCATGCGACTACTGGTCTGGAGTGTTTGCACCTTGTGTTGGGCCAACGGGACAGATTAGGGATTCTGTTGGTGTACCGCCCACCCCGCTGCTCAACAGACTCCCTAGCTGAGCTGACAGAGGTGGTCTCTGGTGTACTGTTGAGGTCCCCCAGACTCTTGGTTCTGGGGGATGTCAACATTCATGCCGAGGGCACTTTATCTGGGGCAGCTCAGGATTTCATGGTTTCCATGACAACCATGGGACTGTCCCAACATACCATCGGCCCAACACATGTAGCAGGGCATACTCTAGACCTGGTTTTTTCAACTGGACATGGAGATGGGGATCTGAAAGTGGGGAACTTTACATCAACCCCTCTGTCATGGTCAGATCACCACCTGCTGAGGTTTAGACTTACAGCGGCTTTTCCCCTCTGCAAGGGTGGGGGACCCATTAAGATGGTCCGCCCCCGGAGGCTAATGGATCCAGATGGTTTCCAGAGGGCTCTGGGGAGTTTTCCGGCTGATAGGGCTGGCTCTCCTGTCGAAACCCTGGTTGATCTGTGGAATGCAGAAATGACCCGGGCAGTTGACACGATTGCTCCTGAGCGCCCTCTCCTGTGTAGAGCTCGAACGGCTCCGTGGTATACCCCAGAGCTGAGAGTGATGAAACAAAACAGGAGACGGCTTGAGGGCAGATGGAGACGAACTCCTGATGGATGCAATCAAACACTGGTAAGTGCTTATGGTAAGCTGTATTCAGGGGCAGTGAGGGCAGCAAAAAAAACAATACTTTGCTGCCACTATTCAATCATCAACCTGCCACCCAGCGGAGCTTTTCAGAGTTGTCCGGGGGCTTTTACATGCTGGCCCCAAGGACATGGTAGAACCATCTGAGGCCCGCTGTAATACATTTGCTGGGCACTTCCAGAATAAAATCTCTGGCATCCGTCAGGACTTAGACTCCAGTGTTATAGCAGATGAATCTAGTGAGGTATCCAGAGCACAGGCTTGTCCTGTTTTCTTGGATGAGTTTCAGTTGGTGCAGCTCGAGGATGTTGACAAGGTGCTTGGACAGGTTCGTGCAACCACTTCCATATTGGATCCTTGCCCCTCTTGGCTAATAAAAGCTAGCAGGGATGGAACAACTGGCTGGGCCAGGGAAGTGATTAATGCCTCTTTGCAAGAGGGAGTGGTCCCAGGCCTCCTGAAAGAGGCGGCAGTGAGACCACTCCTAAAGAAATCTTCCCTGGACCCTGAAAATCTGAATAACTACAGGCCAGTAGCAAATGTTCCATTCCTGGGCAAGGTCCTGGAGCGGGTGGTTGCGAGCCAGCTCCAGGCACTCTTGGATGAGACTGATTATCTGGATCCATTTCAGTCGGGTTTCAGGCCTGGTTTTGGTACGGAAACAGCCTTGGTCGCCCTGTATGATGACCTATGTCGGGAGAAAGACAGGGGGAGTGTGACTCTGTTGATTCTCCTTGATCTCTCAGCGGCTTTCGATACCATCGACCATGGTATCCTTCTGGCACGACTGGCTGAGTTGGGAGTGGGAGGCACTGCATTGCAGTGGTTCCGCTCCTACTTGGTGGGTCGGCTCCAGAAGGTGGTGCTTGGGGAACATTGCTCGGCCCCGTGGATTCTCCAGTATGGGGTTCCGCAGGGGTCAGTTTTGTCCCCCATGCTGTTCAATATCTACATGAAACCGTTGAGTGCAGTCATCCGGAGTTTTGGAGTGCGTTGTCATCAGTATGCTGATGACACGCAGCTCTATTTCTCCTTTTCATCTTCATCAGGCGAGGCTGTGGATGTGCTGAACCAGTGCCTGGCTGCGACAATGGACTGGATGAGGGCTAATAAACTGAAACTCAATCCAGACAAGACTGAGACGCTGTTGGTGGGTGGTTCCGCTGACCGGATGGAGGGTGTTCAACCTGTTCTGGATGGGGTTGCACTCCCCTTGAAGGAGCGGGTTCGTAGCTTGGGGGTTCTCCTAGAACCATCTCTGTCACTTGAGGCGCAGGTGGCCTCAGTGGCACGGAGTGCCTTCTACCAACTTCGGTTGGTGGCCCAGCTACGTCCCTATCTGGACAGGGATAACCTGGCTTCAGTTGTCCATGCTCTGGTAACCTCCAAGTTAGATTACTGCAATGCACTCTACGTGGGGCTGCCTTTGAAGGTGGTTCGGAAGCTGCAGCTTGTGCAAAATGCAGCGGCCAGATTGATAACTGGAACCAGTAGGTTCGAACATATAAGACCTACTCTGGCCCGCTTGCATTGGCTGCCTGTATGTTTCCGAGCCCGGTTCAAGGTGCTGGTTTTAACCTATAAAGCCTTACACGGCTTGGGACCACAATACCTGATGGAACGCCTTTCCCGACATGAACCTACCCGAACACTACGTTCAACATCTAAGGCCCTCCTCCGAGTGCCTCCTCCGAGGGAAGCTCGGAGGTCGGCAACAAGAGAGAGGGCCTTCTCTGTGGTGGCTCCCCAATTGTGGAACGATCTCCCTGTCGAGGCCCGCCTGGCGCCAACATTGTTATCTTTTCGGCGCCAGGTCAAGACTTTCCTCTTCTCTCAGGCATTTGGCAATATCTGAGGAGCCTGGGTCTGTTTTGTTTTGTTTTTGTAGGTTTTTTTTTTTGTTTTGTTTTTTTTGTTTTTTTTTTGTTTTTGTTTTTTTGAAGTGTTGAAGTGGTTTTTAAATGTACAGATTGTGTGTATGTTGTATGTTTTTGCTGTTTTAATTTTTGTATATTGTTTTTAATTGTTTTTAATCCTATGTAAACCGCCCAGAGAGCTTCGGCTATGGGGCGGTATACAAATGTAATAAATAAATAAAATAAATAAATAAACCGCTAGCCGCTATTTTTTTTTAATAATATTTTATTTTTCAACATAATACAACATAAAAACAACATAAAATACAATACATAACCTACATACCCCCCCGTGCACCCCTCCCCCCAGGAGACCTTCAATTATTCATTATTTATCTTTCCAAAATTGTAAAGACTCTTTTGAAGGTGTTTGCCCCTTCCCCGTTCTTAATACATATTCCAAAAATGGGCTCCATATATCTCCAAAATCATTCTTACTGGACATTCCCCTCTTTATTTTCATTTTACACGTCAGCTTATCATTAAGTGCCATATCCCATATTTCTTTATACCATTCTTCTATAGTATATATCCCTTGCCCTTTCCAGTTTTTAGCAATCATTATTCTGACGGGAGCCAGGAGGTTGTTTATCAATTCTCTCTTACTTATATTCTCATTTCCTTTATCCCATATTGCTAGTAGAGCCAGCTTTGGGCTTAATTCCAGTTTACTTCCAATTATTTCACTTATTTCTTTGAACACCCTTTCCCAATTTTTTTGTACATATTCACAGCTCCACCACATATGAAAATAAGTTCCAACCTCCTGACATCCCCTCCAACAATTCTTGGACACTTTTTTATCTATCTGATGAAATCTTACCGGTGTTAAATACCATCTCCATACTGGCTTATATTAATTCTCCTTAATTCTAATCGACAACAGCTTTAACATTCTTGCATCCCATATCCTCCCCCAGTTATGTTCATTAATTTGTTCCTTTACATCATCTTCCCAAATCATTTTAATAATTTTAAGAGAGTCCTGATACTCATCTTCCTCTATCAATATTTTATATATCTCACTGGTCAAACCTTTTTTAATTTTAATCTTCCTTCCTTCCTTCCTCTTAATTCAATTAAATCTTCAAATCTTGTATTATTTCTACATTTCTTATATACCAGGTCCCCTAAAAGCACACTCTGCCCGGGCCCTCTCCACCTCAACTGCTCTAGACTGTGGGGTGTTGATTCCAGACCTATGTAGAGCTGCAACATGGTCCAACACCTCCACCTTTGCAGCTCATTACAAGTTGGACATTCAAGCCAGGAGAGACTCCGCCTTCGGTCGGGCTGTCCTGTCTTCGGTTCTTCAATAATGCCCAGCGAGTCTACCCTGCTCCGGTAAGTGTTTTGCTGGTTATTCGCCCATAGTGTGTGATGCACAGAGACCACGAAGAAGAAATGCAGGTTGCTTACCTGTAACTGTAGTTCTTCGAGTGGTCATCTGTGCATTCACACAACCCACCCACCATCCCCTCTTGGCCTCGCTGGTTGCGATCTGGTCAAAGAGAGTATCTATTGTGCATGCATGCTATCTCTTATATATTTTGTTTATTTGGTCACTTATTTCTATCTCATTCGTGAGGCAAGTCGGTCTCATTGAACTGTGGTAGGCGGGAACCTGAGCATGCGCGATAGGGCGGTGGGGGGAGGGGTTCCCGCCAAAAGTCTAGGCTATAGAAGTCTTCCGGATGAGGCTCGGCGCCGACGTGAGCCCATAGTGTGTGAATGCACAGATGACCACTCGAAGAACTACAGTTACAGGTAAGCAACCTGCATATACCAGACTTCTTATGTTGCACACAATAGCTCAGATGATTGTGATGTGTGTGAAATTCCCCCCTGCTCTAATCCTCAGCATATACAGTAAAGCTGATCTTGAGGGTCAGGGAACCTTTGGGGATGGTGTGAAGTATGATACAGGGTGAGGTGCAGACTGAGGGCCAGTTGGCAAAAATCAAAGACACTCCCTCTTGTTGGACAACTTTTGTAGTCTAAATCTTTGGATTCAGCCCATCATATTTATTGCTTATGGCCAAAGGTCTTTGTATATCTTTGGATTAAAACCCATAAGTTCCTTACTCACTGAAATGGTAGGGTGGGGATCATAAGAACTTAAAAAAGCCATGCTGGATCAGACCAAGAGTCCATCTAGTCTGTTCACACGGCCAACCAGCTCTTTACCAGGGCCACAAGCAGGACACGGTGCAACAGCACCATCCCACCCATGTTCCCCAGCAACTGATGTATATAGGCTTGCTGCCTCTGATACAGAAGGTAGCACATTGCCATCAGGACTAGTAGCCATTGATAACCTCCTCCAAGAGAAAGTTACCAATGGCTACTCTCCCCTTTTAAAGCCATCCAAGTTGGTGGTCATCACTATGTCTTGTGGTAGTGAATTCCTTAGTTTAAATATGCACTGTGTGAAGAAGTACTTCTTTCTATTTGTCCTGATCCTCCCACCTATCAGCTTCATGGGATGACCCCAGGTTCTAGTATTATGGAAGAGGCAGAAAAATATCTCCCTATCCACATTCTCCACACCATGCATGATTTTGTACACCTCTATTATGTCTCCCTTTAGCCTCCTTTTTTCCAAGCTAAAGAATCCCAGCTGTTGTAACCTTCCCTCATAGGGGAGATGCTCCAGCCCCTTGATCATTTCAGTTGCCCTTTTCTGCACTTTTTCCAGTTCTATAATATGTGTGTGTGTATGTGTGTGTGTGTGAGAGTGTTGACCAGAATTGCATGTGCATCTTCACTGTACGCACCAGAGTAGTGAATCAGTATCTGTGAGTTGATAACAACAGTAGCCTTGTTCCCCGTATGTAAACACATTTTGTACCAAGCTTAGCATAAGTTCCTTCGATACATCACTTGCTGTGGAGAAAACCACAGTTAATTAAGAGGTCTTTCTCTAACCACATATAAACAATTTGTGAGCAAACAAACAATTCAGAAATAAATACACGGACACCAGAGGTTGGGTTAACTAGGACCTCTTTATTTAACAACGGATATAGCATCCTTCCTGGATCTGTGCATGAATGTGTAGGAATCAGCACAACTCTACCTTCAGGCAACTAGCCTGCAAAAATAATAAAGGGCGAGGCACTCAGTTGGTCATAGTGGCCAGGTTAAAACCCGAGCCTCTTTTACAACTACACTTAAGTGTTTGGGGAGACCAATCTGCGTCACCTCCCACACAGGGCTGCACAGTCCTGTGTAAGTGAGGCAAACGGTCCCCAAAGGCAACCCATATCCTGACTCGGAGCTGCGAAGCCCATCGAGGATCAGGCCCTCCGGGTTGCCCTTCATCATCAACGATGCCAAAAGTGCTCACCAACCCTATTCTTACCTTTCAAATTCCCGCACCCCCTACCACAAATCAACCTATTTATTCTCCATAGCTAAATTGAAATATCCAGTATGGAGTAGGCAAAAACCTGCACAGCAATATCTGCCAGGGAAAATTCTTACTCAGCCCCTCCTCCAAAGGAGACGACTAGCTATTCTCATACTAGAAGGGAGGGAGGGTGGGTGGAGGCCGAAAACGAAAGAGGTCGAGTCCTGGGCGAGCCAAGGCTATATAGCCTTAGACTCCGCCCCTCCGCCTAAGCGGCTCTTCCTGTGCACATTCTCATACACGTGAGTATTTCTTCCCGCCGTTTCTAACCGCCCGCAACCAACGCCTCCCACCCAATCCGTGCCAGCTGGATGGGAAAGCGACTATCCAGAAATCTGGCATGCTGGTGTAATATGTTTCAGCTCTTTTTCTCAAATATATTTTTATGTAACGATCAAGGCATGCATAAAAGTGGGATTCCATGAATGAGCCCTATAAGTGTGTGTGTGTGCGTGTGTTGATCTTTCTGTCTAGCACTCAGCTTTATAAAATTTCAATTTCAAAACTTTTTTTTTTAGTTTGAGAAAGTCTCCGTTTTTGCAACATTTCTTCTCTTTCCTTCTGATGTTTTGGGTATGTTCTTTTCAAATATTGAAAAAGACAGACCTTGATTTTAAAAGGATCATCACAGCACCTCCTTTTCTAGTAAGTCTTTACAATCATCAGCATCACATCACTTTTTAATGTGCTTCAGGCATTCTGGCAGAATTATTGTCATGAGTCATATTTAACCTTTGTACAATTTTAGGTTGCAAGCAGAGGTACAGATGAAACATTTTTCATCCTAAAGTATGCCAATGCTTTTACACTGTTGGGAGACTGACATACAGTTAAGTCTAGAGTTTGTCTACTGATAATCTGCAATTCAGCTGACAAATTAAGGAACGGCTATACTGTGTAAGGCCAAAGTTTCTGTACAGATGAAGGGAGAACACATATAAAACACAGTACTGAGAAACAAAAATGAATGTATACAACAATGGCTGGGTGGGTAAGTGTTCTGTGTTTTCAGGGAGACAGTGGCAGTGTTGTGAATCCTTAACTAAATCGTCTGCATTTAATAAATTTGTCAAGATTCAATAATGTCTGAATGTTTGTTCTGATATTGACACCCCACTGCCAGAGCTATGGCAAGAAGTCACTGTTGTGATAAAAACTATCATGTGACTACTTGTGGGTACGATAGTGACCTGGTTCACTATGGTTCGTTTAAACCATGTTTTTTTGCCCAACCCAGGGTTTGTCTAGCAGATGATCAAACAAACCATGGTTTGTTTTCTCAGTCGTTTGGTTGGTTGGTTGCATCTTCCTTTGAACACACTCTCCCTCTATCACAACTGCCTTTGCAGCACTCTAAAGCATGTAACGAAGCTGGGGGGGGGGGGTTGACCGCTCTTACCCACTGCTTCTGTAGCCTGGTGAAACAAACCAAGAACAACCCAGGATTCTGGTTTTCCACATAATGATAACCCATGGTTTAAACAACCCACAATTCATAACCCGACAACAAAACATGGATCCTCTTCTAACAACCCATAGTTAACGAATAGTTCCGAGTTTGCATGTAACAAACAGCAATTCAACAAACCACGTCATTACATGCAAACAAGGCCAATGAGAATCCCAGATTGATTGATTTTTTAAAACTGGCATACCCCTGACATTTTTGCAACAATGTTAATAGATTGGGATTGAAAACAGTTGCTAAAGAGTGTCCCTGAGTGGCAAAATGCATTGGCCTATTTCAAAATGTTGGGCACCAGCACCTGGACATCTCCTTCCTTCATTTTTCTTGCATTTTTCATATCCCCGTTTGGCCATAATTCGTCAGCTGAGTCTGGTAGATGATCATAGGTGGATTCATGGAGAATCCCAGAAATTGATTGGCTTTGATGTACAAATAAGGGCCCCCACCCACAAAAGCTTTTCCATTTACTTAAGATGGATCAGAGACAGATTTGTGGCACTTAGCAGGTAGCAAAGGACTAACGTTCTCTGACTCCTGGGCTGCATCTTGACGGCACCATGCGTGCTGCGCAGTGGTGGCTCCCCAGTGGCACAGTGCGCATTGACATTCCTTCTGGTGATATACACCAGAAGGAATGCCAAGGCAGCTTTTCCTGGCACCGTGGCGGGCCAGCGGCAGCAGAGGGCCGGCAGGGAGCATGAGCTCCCACTATAAGGTAAGTGTTTTTAAATTTATTTTTTAATTAAGGTTAGGTTTTATTTTATTTTTAAAAAACTTAAAATGGGGGGAAGTACTATAGAGGTTAGGGTATTTTTTTTAATTTTAGTTTTTAGAATGGGGGGAGGAAGGAGGCGCGGAGGGGGTGTAGTGAGCTTATGGCTCACTGTTCCATCCCCTTCCCTGCCCAGCCCATGGCGATCAATCAGTGGTCGCTATAGACTGGGCAGACCTCCCAGAAGCAGCGGAGAAAAGTGAGAGATGGCAGAAACTGTTGTCGCTTCGCCACAAACTTAAAAAGTCGCACTAAATCCCGGCAAAGCCCCTTTGCCCCTAGATGGCTTCGGATTGGCGGCTGCGTCGTGTAATGCCACAGCGACAGATACTGTCCATCTAGGGGTACCCCTGGAAATGAATACATTTCAGGTCAAGGTGCTTAGTGACCCAGCTTCTGTTCACCTACCATGAGCTCTTGCTGCCATTTGGAATGTACTTCTCAGGGCTCAAGATGAATAACCCCAGTAATTAGTCTTGGGATAGGCAGTAATATGCTTTAATTTTGAGAGGGATAAAACAGAAACATATGCCAGAATCCAAACAAACACCCTACTAGTTCCACACCTGGGGAGGGAGGAGCAACCCTCTGTGCTGCATTTTTATTTTTTATTTTTTTTGGAAATACAGATTTGTGATATGGCATAGGATCCTGGAGTTTAAGGGGAAGAGGAGTCAAATACCTCAGACACATCTAAAAAAGATCTTGAGTCCTGGTCATACTTCCTCTGCTGGATCTAATACGTATTCATTTATAGGTGATCTCATGGAATTGGTGGATAATGAAGAAAAAGGATCCCTTGATTAGCAGGGACTGCTCTAGGATCTTCCACACAAATACAAAAATTCACATACCACATGGCCAAGAGTTAGGGCAACCTGAAAATCCAAACAAATGAATACAAAAGTGGTTCTGATTTTTGTTCTGGCATGGAAGTAGTGGATTTTAACTTCCCTATCTTACCAGTTCCGTATTTTCAAATGGAAAGGATGGTTGTGTGTAATAAAAACAAAATCTTGTTAGTTGAGCAGTGTAAAAGTAAAATAAAATCTGTATTTGGCTTTGAGGCCTGAGCTAAATAGTGTATTAATCACTCACTATTGGATTTGTGTCTGCTACACATAATCAAATCTATTGCTAATTGAACAAAAAAGTATTACATTGACTGGCTATAAAAAAAGGCTTAAGTATAAAAATTCCAATTTGTTAAATAGGCAAGGCTGGTTCAGTGTGTATGTTGAGTGAGGTGAAAGAAAGAGGAACCCTGAGTCCAGCTGAAGAAAATAAGCAGCCTTATATATGACTATGGCTGGGTTAGTATGTCACCTAGGGTGACCATATTTTGGAAACCAAAAAAGACAACATGATCAGCTCCCAAGGGGGCATGCTCACCAACCTGTCTGGCCCCAGGGGGCGTGTCCAGCATGAAAGGGTGGTGTCCACCTGAACATAGCCTTGGTCACATAGCTGATTTTACAGCACACAATTAAGACAAATCTGTTCTACGTAACTTCTTAATGATAAATTGCTTGCTGAATGCAGCAGCTAGGGTGCTCATGGGGACACCTAGCTCTGCTCACATACATCTGTATTAAAAGAACTGCACTGGCTGCCTATTAGCTACCGAGCCACATACAAGGTTAATCTGTTATCCTATAAAGCCCTAAAAAACTTGAGACCAACATACCTAGCAGACCGCTTTCCCTTATATATACCTAGATGACAACTACGATCCTCAGAGGAGGCCCATTGGCCATTCTGAGACAAACAGAATGCTGCCATGAAGAACCTCGGCGGCGGGCTTTCTCTGTAGTGGCACCCACCCTCTGGAAAATCCTCCCTCCTGCAGTTCAGGAGGTAGAAAACGTAACAACTTTTAAGCGCCTCCTGAAGACATACCTTTTTACGCAGGCTTTCCCCGGTTTTTAATGTAGCTGGTTTTCTATTGCCTTTTTAACTTTTAATGTTTTAAATGTATACTTGTTATATTTTATGGTTTTTAATTGTGCACTGCCCAGGGAGCTTCAGGTAGGCAGTATAAAAATGTAATAAATGAATGAGTGTGTGAGTGAATAAATAAATAAATAAATAAATAAAATACATATGTATCGCTTAGCATTGCTGCCTAAAAGCTGTCTTTATCTGAGTTGTGAAAACACCTTTAGCTCCAAAAGTGGTTGTAATGAAAATAGAGTGAATGCCAGAGATCAAATCCCAGCAGAACCTTTTAAGGATTTTATTCACTTGGCATAAAACTTTAGCAGAATTGTTTTCTATTATTTTTAAATAAAGTAAACAATCTCCTATTTTGTGGCGAGAAAGAAACCATTAACTGTTGTTTTATTCACCACCAATAATTATATGTACCTTGCAGCCACCGTAATGTTCATAGCATCATAAAAGCTAAGCTAGGAGTAAGATAAAATGGTTTGAGAATGTTGTGTCCCTGAATATACTCAAATTAAATTATATACTAAATATGCTTACTCCATGATGCATTTACTAAATAAGACAGGATTCACTGGAATTAATTACACAATTATCTTGCACATCTAAGGATTCATCTAGCTTTCTAAACAATACTGGATCAAGCTTAGTAGCATTGCCAATTACAGTAGCTGAATCTATCCAAATTTCTTGACAATTCTATTCTGCAGGTTTAGGTTTAGATCCTAACTGGGAAAACTGGGGCAATCCAAGCCGACAGGGGGGCGACGGGGGCAAACCAGGGAAAGGATCAGCTCTCCTCCCGCCCTAAAATGCCTGCGCTGCTCCCCGGCCTCGGCAAGAAAGAAGTGCTCAGCGTTAGGGAGCGTCAACAAATTCCTTGTCTGGTGGCTAACTGCTTTAGCCACCTGACAAGGAATTTGTTGACGCTCCCTAACGCTGAGCACTTCTTTCCTGCCGGTGCTCCCGGCCTCGGCAGGAAACAAGTGCTCAGCGTTAGGGAGCGTCAACAAATTCCTTGTCTGGTGGCTAACTGCGTTAGCCACCAGACAAGGAATTTGTTGACGCTCCCTAACGCTGAGCACTTGTTTCCTGCCGAGGCTGGGGAGCAGCGCGGGCATTTTAAGCAGGCTCTTCCTCCTCCTTTGCCTGCTGCTGCTGTTGCTGTTCCTCAGGTACCTCCAGGGAGCCCAGGAGCAGGGCAAGAAGGGTGAGGGGGCTGCAGGGGGTCACGCGGCAGTGGAGGAGATCGGCGGTGGCAGCGGAGGACCCGGTAGGTCTGGGCTAGGTTTTTTGGGGGTGGGTGGCTTGGTGGGGGGGTTGTTTCGGGTGGCGGAGGGGGTCTGCTTGTTGTCCGCATGGCGGGTGGCATTTTTAATTTTTTAATTTTATGTTCGGGGGGCTGCTTTGGTGGGGTGGCCATTTTGAACCGGGATTTTGCTTTCCAAAATCTGGTCACCCTAGCAGGTTATTATAAACTTGTAAGCATTTAACCTTTAAAGCCTTAGATAGTTTGGGCCCAAGTGTTTGGAAGGACCATCTTTACCATTTCTGATTGCCCACATATTAACATCTGCAACTAGAAGTTGCAGATGTTAACAACTTTGGACTAGAAGTTTAAATTTGTTTGTTTTAACACTAGTATAATGTTTTATTGTATAGAAGCATATTGCTATTCAAAAAAAAGGTGGAAGCTGCCTTTAGAGGGTTTTACCTGTAAAGGTAGCATTTACAACTGTAAACAACCAACCAACCAAACAAACAAAGATTTTACTATCCCAGGCAATGCAGGGAGTATGTGGAAGGCTAAAATAGTAACACTGTTGAAACTAGGACTTAATAAACAGATATAGAAACTAATTTGTAAATGTGACAATTCTTTTTAATGATGTATTAGAATGAATTTTTTTAATAACAATGTCCTATTCCAGCGTTTATCTTTCTCTCTTTTTGAACTTTGCCCTCTAACACAGAATGTTCTTAGTCATTAGAGTGCTTTTGGGGAGCATCTTCCAGATCACACATTTACCATAATAGACCATATTTTGTATTGTAAAGTCAAGGGCAGACCCCTGAATCTCTGCATTTGATCTAACAAGAGCAGATTTCTGTTCAAGATTTGAATCATGTTGAATATTCTGAGAGTTATTTATTCCCTGAAGGAAGTAAGAGAGTCTGATACTGCAATCTTATAATCACTTCCGAGGAGACATGTATAGTAGGGTGACGTATGAAGAGGAGGACAGGGCTCATGTATCTTTAACAATTGCATTGAAAAGGGAATTTCAACAGGTGTCTTTTGTATGCATACAACTCTTGCTGAAATTCCCTCTTCATCACAACAGTTAAAGCTGCAGGAACCCTGCCTAGAGTGACCAGACACAAAAGAGGGCATCTGTAAGGAAAACATGTTTTTTGCCTGTCAATAGATAATTTCTTTTTAAGAGGTCAGATGGCTGGACAGTGAATTAAAGTTTTCTCTGTTCTTGCACTGAATGCCTACCATAACTGTTAACACCTATTTTCTGTTTCACTTTCCAAATTGGGGAGGGGGGGGAAATCCCAATCTATTTTTGCTATACACTTTACCAATGGCTCAGGACAACTATGAATACTAGAACAACCCCAATATATTCAATTTAAACTTTTAATGTGATTTGGAGTTTAATATAGTCAGCTGTTATCAGTGACAACAACTACTGGAACTAACCATTACTCCTACTACTATTACTAACTCTCACAGATCATAAATATTAGAAGATGATCATGAGGAAACTGAGATCTCCATCAGCCTCCATAACCTGACATTCAACATAGGACATTTGGTTAGTGAAGCTCATTTCTGCTCACCCCCATTTTTGTTTCCAACTTGTTAATTCAGATGGGAACAGTGTGTATTTAGAATGGGAAAGTGTGCATTTCTGTGCATATTTTTCAAAGCTGTGCATTTCCCCCCATTTACTAAAGCATGAAAATGCATTTTTACTTCTATTTTTAAAATGCACTATATATATGCAGTTTTCGAACATGATTGCAAATTCAATAATTTGCAAACATTTCTCAGGGGGGGAAAGCACTCCTGCTCGTGTTGGTATTTAGAATTGTCATCAGGACATGTTTGCATCATTTGCAAACAGAAATGAAATTCTCATGCAACCCTACTTTTGACTCTCTACAGCATGGGAAGACCCAGACTGATAGGTTTCCAAGTGATGTCTAAGGCACTCTTCTACCCCTTCAGAACCACAGAATAATAATAATAATAATAATAATAATAATAATAATATAATTACTATTATTTATAACCCGCCTCTCCCTCTGGATCGAGGCGGGGAACAACAACAAATATAAAACACAAAAACCACAAAATAGTTGTGATATTAAAAACAAATAAAAACCAATACATCATTAAAAACATCTTAAAATTCAACTGGATAGGCCTGCCGGAAGAGAGCAGTCTTCATGACTCTCCTAAATTCATGAAGACTGCTAATTTGTCTAATCTCCTCCGGCAGACCATTCCACAGTCTGAGAGCGGTAGAAGAGAAGGTCCTCTGGGTTACGCTCGTCAGCCTAGTTCTGGCTGATTTGAGTACATTCTTCCCAGAGGAGCTGAGTGTGCGGGGCGGATTATATGGGAGAAGGCGATCCAGCAGGTAACCTGGACCCAAACCATGTAGGGCTTTAAAGGTAATAACCAACACTTTATACTTCGCCCAGAAACTGATTGGCAGCCAATGAAGTGATTTTAAAACTGGTGTAATGTGGTCACCCCTAGATGTACCGGTGACCAACCTGGCTGCCATATTTTGAACAAGTTGAAGTTTCTGGACTAGACACAAAGGTAGCCCTATGTACAACGCATTGCAGAAGTCGAGCCTCGAAGTTACCAGCATGTGTACTACCGTCTTTAGGTCTTCCAATCCTAGGAAGGGGCGCAGCTGGCGTATCAGCCGAAGCTGATAGTAGGCACTCCTGGCCGTCGCATCTGTCTGAGCTGTCATTTGGAGCGACGGATCCAGGTGTACCCCCAAGCTGCGAACACAGTCTTTCAGGGGTGGTGTAACCCCATCCAGAACTGGTTGACACACCTCCAAACCCAGGTTGGGGTCTTTGACAGCGAGCACCTCCGTCTTGTCTGGAATCAGCTTCAGTTTGTTTTTCTTCATCCAGCCCATTACCGCCTCCAAGCATTCATTCAGAGGAGACACGCTATCCTTAGCTGACGATGTTGTTGAAGGCATAGAGAAATATATTTGAGTGTCATCAGCGTATTGATAGCACCCCGCCCCATGCTTCCGGATGATCTCTCCCAGTGGTTTCATATAAATGTTAAACAGCATTGGGGAAAGGATGGCACCTTGTGGTACACCACATAGCAACTCCTTCTTTGAAGAGCAGCTATCCCCAAGCATCACCATCTGGAACCTGCCCGAGAGATAGGATCGGAACCACTGAAGCACAGTGTCCCCAATTCCCAATTCCCCCAGGCGCTCCAGGAGGATACCATGGTCGATGGTATCGAAAGCCACTGAGAGGTCCAGGAGTACCAGCAGGGACACACTCCCCCTGTCAATACTGTCAATAAACCCAGAGCTGCACGAACAACTTTAATATCTGTACTTGAATTACTAACACAAATGTCATTTAGCCATTTAGGGAAAGCTCGGAACTTAACCATACAGTAATCCTTTAGAAATAATTAATAAAATGGAATTGCTAAAGCATTATGTTGACATCTCACAGAGAAAAATAACAGCTGAGTGCTCAGCTTTCTTTCCTTGGTATTTGTGCTTCTGATATGATCCTGTCTTATATATTATTCATTGGTTCCAGAAAGCATCTTAACCAAGATGGAACCAAGTCCCTCCTAAGAACTAGTGCAAAAATCACAGCTGTAGCCAGGACTTTTAACTTTTTAGTATTTAGCAAAAAAAAAAAAAAATTAGCAAAAATATTTTAGATTTGCCTACTGAAATGTATTATTAAGCTGGCATCCTAAGCAAATCTATGTGATAGTAAATTCCATTTAAATCAAGTGGACTTAGATCAGTTAGATTCTAGGTTTAGGAGCAAGACCAACACATGGGCCATATTTCAGAAAAAGCCTTAATGAAATTAAGCCATATTGAAATCAGTGTTTCAAGTTAGTTGCAGTATACATTTTATGAAATTTTTGAAAAGTTTCAGAAACATCACATCAGTTAACCAAATTTCCTCCCTCCACCCATCGATCATTGTAATCAGGTAACACCTGCAGAATTATAATCAATCTGAATCGTCCCTTTTTACGTACTGACACATATCAAACCACAGAGAGACACACACACACAGAGAAAAACATATCCATCAATAGATAAAACAAAAAATGGGAGAGGTGAGCTATTAACTCTTGGACTTCAAGGTGGTGCTCATGGGCACCAATATGAAAGCATATATTTATTTTGGTGTCCACCAGGCTCCCTGTCCCTTCTGAGTTTTATTTTATTTCTTAAGTTTTTTTAATCAAGAAAAATTATCTGGGAGGCCGCTGGCATGCTGAAATATGAAGTGCTGCCCTTAAGCGCCATCTTTATTTGGTTTCAGAAGGGTGTTTTTTTTCTTTTTGAGCTCAGACCTCACCTCTGCCTTGTACGTAGGTCCTTAGGCAAGTTTTGTGACTACCGATGCTCACTATGATAGCCATTTTATGAATTGACAGTCCTTTGCCCCCGGTAATCATTTTGTGGGAGCATGCGTGACATTCTCAATATTTCAGATGTGCCAAATGGCCCAAAAAGATTTGGGATCCCTGACCTAGCTAGTAGGATAATGTCCTGCTACAATCTAAATGCCATGTAGTTCTAAACATGGGGACCAATTACTTGTATATTTTCTAAGAGCATCCAGATGCCCAGAGGCATTTTAGATTACTAGTTCTAATAAGTCTTCAAACAATCCCTCTGCATGGGGAGCCATGAAAGATTTCCAGATTTTGAAGAGCATCCATTTGGCTATAGCTGCTGCTCCCAGGAGCCATAGTTTTTATCCCTTATCAAAGTCCAACTGTGCTGGTAAACACCCTAAAAGTAGGTATAAAGCTGTGATGTTGTATACAGCATTCAATACAAAGTTAATCCACAGAGAAACGTCTCTCCAAAAGAGTTAAATTATAAGACAAAACCTGAGAGTGTCACACTTAATGCAGAACATCTCCAGCAACAGTTGTGTCCAAGTATTCCAGTTTAGTGCAGTCTATCAGCTGTCCAACAGACTCTGATTTCATTGGATCTTCACTCTTCAATGGTATACTAAAATAGTCTGCAACTCTGCATACCAGTTGTTGGGAAGGAACAGTGGGAGAAGGTTATTACTTTCATGCATTGCTGGCGGGCTTCCTGGAGGATGCAGGGTGCTGGACAAGATGGACCTTTGGGCTGTTCCCTCAGGGGTTTTCTTCTGTTCTTCAGTATTATCTGGATAAGGACCATTTGGAATATTTTTTTTCCTTACCTGTCCGTTCCATATACAAAAATACAAATTCACACTTTTTCTGCTTCCCACTAGAAATGATTGACAACAAAAACAATAAATGATTGACAACATATCAAAGAATGTCACCTGTTGTTTATTTTTCCCTGTCTCTCCAGCAAACTAATTGACAAAACAGCTGCTCTTGAGAAAATAGCTAATGAAAGAATGAAAGAAATCTACAAATCTGATTACATATACACAGATTTAATTTGCTGTCAACCTTTTAGCTAGTTACTTTATAGGAAATAAATCTTGATGGGTTGTTTCTAGTGGTTTTACAGCAGAAGGCAGCGTGTACAACCCATCTTTCTATTCCCTCCTTCTCCCTGAAGCCCCAGGTATTCATCAAAACCCTATCCTAGAGGATCATTGGGCCCTCTTGAGCTGCAGTGGGAGGAAAAATTACCCAAAATTGAAGAGGGGAGGGGAAAGGAATCTTGTACCAGACAACCCTCTGGAGAAGAGTATAGGGGAGACATTGGGCTGCAGGGATGGATGAAGGGAAGAGAAACACTGGTTGTGTGAGTTGTCCTTCTGCTTGCACAACCATTGGATCTGATCCTGTACCTTCCAGTCTCAACTTTGAAGTGGCATGTCAGATACATATTTCACAAATTCAGATTTTTTTAAATTTTGTTCAAATTAAGCTAAGTTGGAACCCTATTTTATTCACATTTTTTAATTTTTCCAAACATAAAAAACATTTAACACATACACCTTACCTACACCCACAAACAAAAATTACATAAAACAAACAACATTAAAATGAACTTCCGAATTTCCTCATTTTCTTAATGATTTGTCAAAGTAAGCCAAAATAGGCCAAAATGGTGAGTGAAGTTTCCCCTCCTGTATTTCTTTAAGAGATGTTTTTCTTCCAGTTTAGTCACTAAATCTGCTTGCAAATATGTCCTTCTCTTCTCTTTCTTTTAGAAAATCCACCATTGGTTTCCATTCCTCAATAAACCCAGTTATTGTTTTATCTTCTATTATTGCAGTAAGTTTTGCCATCTCTGCCAGTTCTGTAATTTTCAACAAACATTCCTCCTCTGTTGGTATTTTCTCGGTCTTCCAATTCTGGGCATAAATTAATCTTGCTGCCGTTGTCCTATATAAGAATAAAGTTCCATAACCTTGCGTCAACTGTTCATCTATTATCCCCAACAAAAAATACTCTGGACGCAATTGTATTTTTATCTTCAATACATTTTGAATCACCTTATGCATTTGTATCCAAAAGGATTTTGCTTTTTTACATGTCCACCATAGGTGATAGAATGTTCCTTCCTGTTCTTCACATTTCCAACACTTTCCCGATGTCCCCTTATACATTTTTGCCAATTTTGATGGAGATATATTCCATCTATACATCATTTTATAAAAATTCTCTTTCAATCTAGCACATAATGTAAATTTCAGACCTCTCAACCACATATTCTCCCATTGGTCCATAGTAATGTTATATCCAAAATTCTGGGCCCACTTTATCATACAATCTTTTACTTGTTCATCTTCAGTCTCATATTTGAACAGAAGTTTATATATCTTTGAGATAACATGATTATCATTTGTGCATAAAACTTTCTCAAATTTAGATTTTGTACACTCAAAGCCCCATTCTTTTTCATCTATCTTAAATTTTCCATCATTTGTAAATATGAGAACCACTAACAAACAATTCCTTTATTCCGTAGCTCCTCTTTTGATTTCATTTTAATCTCTCCTTCCTTTATTTCTAAAATTTCACCATATGTCAGCCATTTTTTCGTAGTTACCAAATCTCTTCTAAAAAAGGCCTCCTGTGATGAAACCCATAGTGGCATTTTCTGACACAGTCTTGGTTTATATTTATTCCATATTCTCAAAATTGCTCATCTCACATAATGGTTGTTAAAGTCTGCATTCACCTTAACTTTATCATACCACAAATACCCATGCCAGCCAAATCTTAAATCATGACTTCCAATAATCTACTATTTTTCAACAAAATCCACTCCTTCATCCACATCATGCAACAAGCAGAGAAATACGTCCTCAAATCTGGCAAGTCCAAGCCTCCTCTCTCTTTAGCATTTTGTAATATTTTAAACTTCACCCTTGGTTTTTTTGGATTGCCATATACATTTAGAAATTTCTCTCTGCCACTGCTTGAATGGTACCTCCGAAGTTGCAATAGGGATTGTCTGAAACAGATACAACATTCTTGGCAAAACATTCATCTTAATTATTGCAATTCTCCCCATCAATGACATTTGAAGTTTATCCCATCATATTAAATCTTGCTTAATTTCATTCCAGACCTTGACATAATTATTATGAAACAACATACAGTTCATATTTGTCAAATTTATACCCAAATACTTTCTACTTTAAAACCTGTTCTTTGTTCCACCTTTATTTGATCTTGCTTATTCATATTTTTTGTAAGTATCTTAGTCTTTTGTCTATTAACCTTAAAACCTGCTAATGCACCAAATTCGTTCAACTTCTTCATTAAAATTTCAATTCCGCTCAATGGATCCTCTAATGTAAACACCAAATCATCTGCAAAAGCTCTCAACTTATATGATTCTTTTCTAATTTTTATTCCTCCAATTTTTTCTTCTTGTCGCACAGCTCTGTTCAAAACTTCCAAGACCAAAATAAATAACAAAGGTGACATTGGGCAACCCTGTCTGGTCCCTCTTGCAATCTTACATGGTTTTGTCAAAACTCCATTAATAATAATTTGTGCACTCTGTTCAGTATAAATTGACTTCACCCACATTGTAAAGTTGGTCCCAAAATCCATTACTTCCAATATTTTAAAGAAAAAATCCCAATTAAGGTTGTCAAAAGCCTTCTCCGCATCCCAAAAAATCAAGGCCGCTTGTTTTTCCGGATGTTTATCCAGATATTCTATAATGTTCAATACTACTTTGATATTGTCCTTTATCTGTCTTTTCGGCAAGAATCCACATTGATCTTCATGAATAAATTCCCTCAACACAGACTTCAACCTTTCCGCCATTATCGATGTGAACAACTTGTAATCGTTATTCAACAACAAAATTGGCCTGTAGTCTTTGGTCAGTGTTAGGTCCTGGTCTTCTTTAGGTATCAATGTTATATATGCTGTTTTCCGTGTCTCAGGTATCTTTCCCTCTTTCAAAATAGAATTCATCATGCTCTGCAATGGTAATGATAGTTCTTCTTCAAAAAATTTATAATATATACCTGGAAGACCATCTGGTCCCGGTGTTTTCCCCATTTTTATTCTTTTTATAGTTGCAACCATTTCTTCCATAGTAATCTCTCTATTTATCATTTGTTTATGTTCCATAGAAATTTTAGGCAAATTCTGTTCCTGTAAATACATATCTATTTTATGCGTTGACATCTCATGTTCTGATATAAATTTGAATAATACATCCAAAACTTTCTTTGTATTTTCACATCATCCATTATTTCTATATCATCATCTTGAATTTTCACTATTGTCTTTTTTTCTTTTTCTTTCCTCAATTTGTAAGCTAGCCATTTTCCTGGTTTATTCGCACCTTCAAATTCTCTCTGTTTCATAAATTTAGCTTCCTTTCCATTTCTCTAACCGTCAACAGGGACAGTTTCTGTTGTAACATCTTGATCTGGTGGCTAATCTCCGCCTTTCTTGATGCGCTCTTTAATTCCTCTTCCTTCTTTTTAATCTCATCTGTAATTGCTTTCATTTTTGCCTGAACAGGTCAGAACAGGCCAGAGGCCTTTTTCTCAGAGTTCCACATCATGGGTGATGAACAGTCATCCTTAGAGAAAAACTCTCAGGACCAACAATGAGCTGCCAGTCAAGACAGAGGCTCTCATCTTTGCAAATGCCCTGTTGCTGTGGATGTTGGAACCTGGCATGTTGTTGCTTTGCTACCCCTTCCCTTCCACTTCACTTTGTTCACTTGTGAGCTAGAATCTGCCTGCACTGCTGGCACACAATGCAGAATGTTTGAAGTGTGTGTCAGATAAATTAGATTTGTGGCTTCGGCTGGCTGGTGTATCTCTTAGAGACAGAGTTAGACTGAAGATGCAACTCAGAGATAGTTGTAGCTGAGCCCTGAGAGGCTGGCGTGCCACACAAAACATTTTAAGAGCATCTCAGAGTCTAGTGTTGGTGCAGGTAGAGGCAGCTGGCGACGGAGCTGGTTTTTAAAGTAAGACTCACCAGACGTGACCAAGCAATAAGCTAACACCCTTCCCCCTGGCCACAGGGTACAAGTGCTCAGCCCGGCTGGACCATTGAGAGACTTTGGAAGAGGGAGGGAGATTGATTGCTTGAGGCTGGAGGCTTTGGTTTGGCGGCAACGACTTAGAGCCTATCTACACTACTGCTTTAAAATGGTTTAAAATGGTTCATAACAGTTTTGAGAACTGTTGGGGCCCAGGACACACTCCATGCACAGTTTTCAAAATGATTTCAAAGTGTTTTATCCTGTGTGTGTAGATAGGATCTTAGAGAGAGAGACAACAGAGGCTGTCATACAACCCAGGGAAACCTGTTGTAACTTAGCCCCAGGGTGCTGGCATGCAATGCAGGGCATAGTCTGGATGTGAAAAGTAGTGCCAACGCAAAAACCTTGAGAAGCTGTGAATGGGCGAAGTAGTGTCTGCCACCCACAACACCCACCCTAATGTTAGAGTAGAGAAACGTGTTCCAAACATACACAAGTTTTTTTTAAAAAATGAACTTTAAAAATAAAAAAGCCCTCCAGCCCGCTGGCAGCAAGCCCTATTAAGCAGCAGCTTGCAGGAGAATGAGGATACAATCAGAAAAAAATATTTGAGGGAAGAGGAGAATGAAGAGGAGTATAGCAACAAAGTACAGCAAAAGCTACAAAAATAGGAGCGAGTGAAGTTAAATTCAGGTACATTGGATGTCTCACTTGTTAGTTCAGTGATTTTAACATTAAGATGTTATGTAGAACAGATCTGTCTTAATTGTGTGCTGTAAAATTAGATGTATGACCACAGCTATGTTCTGGTGGGCACACCCCCTTGGTGCTGGACATGCCCCCTTGGAGGCCGACCATGTTGTCCTCCTTTTTGGTTTCCTAAATATATTCACCCTACGTGTAGCTCTTCAAATGCCATCTGTGAAGCCATAGGATTGCTCTGCAAATTACTTAAATTAACAATTTTGTACAGTAGCAACTATAAAATACGCAGTATTACAGGAAAAATTAGAAAGAAACACAGATTACACACACATCAGACTGTCTTTATGACATATATTTCAGGAAGGGAATATGATGACACAAATTCTTTGGTTATTTTATATATAGTTTTTGGTCATTTACTGCTTTGTTGCTAGTATAACTGGGAGTATAATAACTATAAAACATTTGTTGTTATTTAAGGTTCAGAATGTCTCTTCGCTGACTACTGTTTTAATAATCTATGAGGTCTTAATAATATGGTTAGCTGTTGTTTTAGCTTTTCAATGGTGCAAATACTGGTGCTTAATACATTTGTCCTCATCATGATGTTTTGCATGCAAAAGCTAACATCTCGAATTTGGACATGATTTTGATGTAAATGTCACTTTTTGGTTACCTGCCTTCTGATTAATCAGGTTTTCCCAATATATTGTGTGTGAGAGAAAGGAAGACTAAAGTTGTTTCTGTTATTCAGTACACTCTGTTTTCTTGCTTCTTCAGAGACAGAAATAGAACCATTCATTTTAAATTCTGCTCATGTATACTGATAGGAACATAGGCCAGTATCTAATGGATGTGTGCAACTCATGATTCAAGTAACAATTTAATTTCCCATACAGTTTGAAGTCTTTCTTTTCCATTTTTTTACATGGAGCATCCATTCAAGCTTTTCTGGCTTCAGGGGTTGGTCTGTCAGCTGTTTCTTAGCAACTGGTGGTCACTGGGGCCTGGCTAACACATGGCTGTATTTAATCAGAATTCTCATACAGTAATTCTTGATCATTTATAAGCAATGAAAACAAAACAAAACGCAAAGTAGTGATGTCAGGTGAAATAGGTTTCTGGGAGTCTAATTCATATGAGCAAAGGGGTAGGATGTGTGTTTATATACTGCCTTATCTGCTAAAGAACCATCAAGGCAGTGTACAACAATTTAAAACAAACCTTAAAACAATGGGAAAAAAACAAGAACATTAAAAACAGTATAAATATTAAAACAAACACATTTTGAAAGGCCAAATTGAAAAATCATGTCTTTAACCCCTCTCTACAAGCCAAAAGACAGGCCAAAATGTAGTTCTTTGGAGTGCATATTCCAAACTTTGGGAGCAACACAGGAGAAAGCCCTTTCACACATGCCTGACAAATGGCCTCTGCAGTTAATGGTGCCCTCATATGGGCCTCTGCTTCAGGTCTTAATACTCATACAGGTTCATAGCGAGACAGACGGTCCCTTAGATAGTTAGGCCTTAAGCAGTTGGGGGCTTTAAAGGTTAAAACCAAAATGCTGAATTGCATCTGGAAAGCAATTAGCATCCAGTACTATTTTTTCACCACAGATGTAATGTGGCCCCAATACATTAGCAACCTTGCTTTTGCTTTTAGTGCCAAGTGAATTTTACAGACATTCTTCAGAGTTAAGCCCACGTAGAGCATATTGCAACAGATTAAACATTATATACCAAGGCATGGATAACTGTTGCCAAATCAGACAGATTCAGGAAGGGTTGCAGCCTTCGTACCAAGCATAATTGCTCAACTGCACTGCTTACCACCACAGCCATCTGAAGATCCAGAGACAGTGTTTCAATGCTTTCAATATTTGAATGGGTGGCATTAAAATGCCATCTTCAAATTGATACTTATTTGGATATTTAGTCTGCTTTTGTTGAAGCCTATGTATAATTTCACATGTATTCTTTGCTATGAATATATACAAATCCATGTACATATATGTAAAAAAGGGGGGAATAAAAAAATGTGGGTGCCCATGTATGACACATTGCAGTCCCTCTTCATAGGCTCCATTGAAGGTGTTAGTGGGTGCCTTTGGGGACCCCTGTTATAGTTGATGGTATAAAAAGCCACAGAATATGCATGGGTGCCATCAAGGGTAGGTATAGTTGGGCACCTGCCAAGGGCCCACACCCTCAGCAGGGGCCCACCAAAAACAGCCCCCTGGCCTTGTTTCTCTTCATAGTAACCTGCTTGATCACCTGCCTCTTGCTCTGACCTAGAAAATGGTGGTGGTGAGAGGGAGGAGCAGTAGATGCCACTGCCTACCTGTTTGCTGGCTCTTGGTCAGTCAAGCGAACTAGTAGTTGCAATGTTGAAAGAGATGATGAGGAGCAATAGCAGCTGGTGACTATGGTGGTGAGATGGTAGGCTCACTAGGGAGAGGGCCTATTGAGGATGCCTTGCCTAAGGGCTTCTAAAAACCTGGATTTGACATAGAATATACATTCCCAGGGCCAATTCCATGTTTTAGAGATCCTCTGTCTCCTATTTCATGGTAGTCTTCCTCCTTATCCTCTTTTCTACTGCCCCATGGGTTTAGTTGGCACTCCTCTGATCCATGTTAAGTGATCAGCATGTACTTTCCTCACAACACCTCCAGTATAGTGTCACTCTGGAACATTGTGCCCAATTAAAATGGTGGCTGGATGAGTGCAATCTAGTCATATTATTATGGATACCTTCAGCTTTTGCAGCCTATGTGGATAAATTGTTTGGAGGACTGAGATCCACTACTTGTTCTCTGGACCCTTGTCATCCTTCCTTTCATCCTTAACTACTCATATTTGGCATTATATGGTTGTTCTTGGTTGACCAAACACTCTGGCTTTGCCCTGATTTGTATGGACATTCATGGGAACAATACATAATTCATCCATTCATGGAAATAATAAACACCTCTTGACTATGAACCCAATCTTTTATGGGGAGTGCAACCCTATCTAGAACAGGCTGAACACCATTCATCTACATGGATGAATCATTGATCAACAGTACCAGCATCTTGTCTGGATTCAGGCCCTTTCTGCACCAGCCATTTTTCGAGGGGCTGCCCCTGCCTGCTCACGGAGAGTCAGCATGACGCACAGAGCATCGCGCAAGCAGGCAGGGGCCAGCCCTCCATTTTCCCGGGAGTTCAGGTAACACTATTATCCCGGTTCATTCCCTGCTCCTGGGAGGGCAGCAAGATGGGCGGCTGGTGTGGCCGCCCATCCCAGGCGCAGCCGTGCTTGCCCGTGAGGAAGTGCAGCTACACCAATGGCCACGGAGCCGAACCGTGCAGCTCCGAGGCCATCAGGAGGGTGGGCAGCAAAATCTGAGGCCATCAGGAGGGGGGAGGGGGGTGATCATGTGCGGGTTTTTTTTAAAAAAAAACCTAATCTTTTGCATACGAACGCTTGTGCACTCCTCTGCGGATCTTTTTTTTTTTTAATGGCGGGCGCGACTTGCAGCAGCCCAGGAGAAGTCTGGATCGCCGCATTGTGGTGCGGCCTCATCACTCCGAGCCTGGAAGTGGCTACTTCTGGGTTTCCCCGCTTCCCGCCCTCTCTGACCCTATGTTGCGGAAGTATGCCTATCTAGGGATTGAGCAATAATCTCCCAGCACTACCTTCTAGAACTGGCCATCCAAGTCAGAGTGGAACCCCTGCCAAACAGTGTCTCCTACACCCAACCCAGACACCCTATCCAGAAAGATTCCATGGTTGATGGTACTGAAAACTGCTGAGAAGCCCAAGAGTCAACAAAGCTACACTCCTCCTGACTTCAAGACAAAGGCTAGCGAAATCAGTTTCCTTTCTAAAACCAGCTGAAGTCCGGTTGAAATGGATATCAATAATCAGTTTCACCTAAGAGTGGCTGGAATTGCTTGGCCACCACTCACTTGATCAGCTTGACCTGAAAGGCAATGTTAATCACAGGCCTATAGTTGCTAATGCCCAGGTCCAGGGTATGTTTCTTCAGGAGTGGTTGAATTATAGCTTAAAGAAGCTGTAACAGTCCCCTTTTTCAGTGAGACATTTACTGCCTCCAGGACAGCCTCTCCCAGGTAGATTCAATAAGCCATGAAGGGCAAGGGTTGCGCATACAGGTAGTCAGCTGGACTCAGCCAGTTATTAAGGCGAGCATTTCAATTTGCTGCCACAAATCAGACTAAGATTACTTCCCATTATCATTCACTATTCAGGAAAAAGGGCTTGTATGTCAAGCAATAGCTAGAGACTAAAACTAAATCACAATAAATGAATAGAATCTTAAATTAGAATTTTAATTAAGACTGCAATTGTAAATATGCCTACATGGATGTAAATCTTATTGAAATCAGTGTTGCTGAATTCAGTATGTAAATACACTTAGGACTGGAGCATTCATGCGAGATTTTTCTGATTAGGTTTAATATGTGTGAGAGAGCCCTGCCTGCTCCCTCAGAGTCTGCTTCACCCCTCCGCCACAATATTCCTTTCTCTTGCTGCTACTGAGAAGAGCTGCTTCAGAGCATTCAGCCCTTCCACGGAAGCTGCTGAAAATTCTTCTTTGTGGCAGCAGTTCCATGTGGCTGAAACATGTGAAGCTACTCACCGTGTCATTTGGCTGATTCATTTAGAAAGGCTCCACAGCACAGCCACTCACCTCTAAATGCAACAGATAAAATATGAATCAGCCCTCTGATATTTTGTTTAGCCAGTATAAGTGAAATGAGATAAAGGCTTTGCTTATAGTCACATATCTCGACTTTCAAAAAAATTACAATTTGACTGTTTTCTGAAAACTTGATTAAAACATATTTCTGCAGAAAATGTATTTAAATCAAATCAATGGATGTAAGACAATGAAAAAGCTACAATTAAGGAGATCAGACTGATGACCTAGTGATTCTTTTTGTTCAAACATCCTACACTATTTAACGAGACTCAATTCTTTTAAAATGGAAAAGCACATGTCACCTTAACCTGCTAAGTTATCACAGAGTAACCTGATATCATACAGTCAAGTTAAAATGATTTAAATGTCTAGATATTGAAGACAAATAAGACACAAAACTGTAATGGAAAAAGGTCAACCCAGATCCTTGAAATATATATAAATCTGCTATTGAGCAACAAGGCAAGAATCATCTCCCACAGGATGTTGTACAAATCAATAGGCTGTGAAACAGAGCCAGTGGATATATAGTCAAGGACAAAGGGCATCAAGACCCAGAACAATAAATCTCCAAGGATTTAGGAACGTAGTGAAGTCTGAGACCCCAAGCCAGCAGACAAGCAACACAGGCTTTTCCCCCTAAATCACTCTATAAAATCTAGCAATTCTCTGAGCTCCCTTTTTGAATACATTTATTTTCCTTGTTTATAATGCAACCAAAGATTTCACCATACTAAAATGTATTATTATATATTTGCTGTAAATAATAAGCTCTGCTTCCATGTATTAAATTACTTATCTTCTCCTAGAGCCGATCTACAGTACTGCTTTAAAATGGTTTATAACAGTTTTAAACCTTTTTAAAACTGTTATAAACCGTTTTAAAGCAGTACTGTAGATAGGCTCTTAGTTATTTCTTACAGATGTCAGTGTGGAAGTTTCAAAAGGACACAGTAGAAATAAATGCATAGCACACATGACAGATATTTTTCTGTGTATATTCCATCTTAAGAATGTACATTTCACAGACAGTACAAGCTAAAATTAAAAGATATATTACTCTCCCCACCCCCAGCATAATGTCTTCGACATTTTTTTTTAAAAAATCTTTAATTGTTACTCTTAACATTTTTAACAATAAAATAAAATACTGTATAAAAGTTATATAGTCGTAAGAGGATAAACTTGCTTGCTTGCTTGCTTGCTTGATTCTTCCTCACAAAGAGTTCATGGCAACTAAAACTACATAAAAACAGTACAGCACATAAACAACATTAAAATCATAACTCTACATTCACAAATATATAATCAAATACAATAAAACGTAATGTTTTGTATAACATAGTATTTATTGTATAAAATACAATAAAAACATTGAACATATCTTGAGGTGGGGGAAAGAGAGGGAAGAATATAAAAAGAAGAAGAACAGAGGAGGGTGAAGCTCCCAGATTGTGTAAAATCTTAATGTTCTAATTTTTTAAATGGAGTAAATTAGACATTCAATTCATAAAATTGTATACACTGGAAGGGGCAGCATGCGTATATTGACTTTCCAGGTACAACACAAGCCTTGGACTTGTGTATATCCTGCATTAATTATACCTAAAATATCTGGGAATGTGCTTAGCTCAGTGACAGTGTAAATGCCTTGCATGTGTAAGGTTCCAAGTTTTTCGCTGTCATCTCCTTATGTTTATTTCTGACTGAAATCAAATTTCATTTCCTTGTAATAAATTTGCTGATTAATTTATTACAAGCTCTGCTACTAGAGCAGTTAAATAATCTTTGGTATTCAAGCTCTACTATTAAATTAATTAAAGGATCTGAGGTAGCAGAACTAGGAAGCACCCCTTGGATAGTCACAGCCAGGCACAGCAGACAGTGGTCTCATTCAAGAAAAGACAGCTTCATAGGTTTGTCTGTAGCTGTTTTTTTTTCCTGGTAGTAAATCTGTTGATTATTGCAAGATCTGTTACTAGAATGAGACATTATATGCTGCATGATCATACCATGTAGGTGGTTATTAATTGAACCATATGAATAACATGGTTAATAATGAAAGATTTATTTATTTATTTAATTTCTATATTGTGCAATAGCCAAAACACTCTGGGCAGTTCACAAAAGTTAAAACCATAGATACAGTATAAAATATAATATTAAAACCACATTATAAAACCACAAAACAAAAGAACAACCAGAATAAAACCGAGCAGCAGTGCAGAGATTTAAAATGCAGATTTAAAATAGCAGAGTTAAAAGTCTAGAATAGTAAATTGCTAAAATATTGGGAAAATAAAAAAGTCTCCAACCGATGTGCAAAAGAGTATAATGTAGGTGCCAGTCGAATTTCTCTAGGGAACTCATTCCACAACCAGGGTGCCACAACAGAAAAGTCCTTTTTCCTGGTAGCCACCTGCCTCACTTCCTTTGTCAGGGGCTCACAGAGAAGGACCCCTGAGGATGATCTTAAGGTCTGGGTACATATGGGAGGAGGTGATTCTTCAGATTTATTTATTTATTTTATTACATTTGTATACTGCCCCATAGCCAAAGCTCTCTGGGCGGTTTACATAAGATTAAAACAATTAAAAACAATATACCAAAATTGAAACGGCAAAAATATACAATATGCACACAATATACATATACATTTAAAACCACTATAATAACTTTAAAAAGCCATAAGCCTAAAAACAAAACAAACCCAGTCTCAACAGATATTACTAAATGCCTGAGAGAAGAGGAAAGCCTTGACCTGGTGCCGAAAAGATAACCTGACCCCAAGCCATTTAGGGCTTTGAATGTTAAGACCAATACTTTGAATCAGGGCCACACGTGGATCATCAGCCAATGCAGCTGGAAAAGTACTGGCGTAATGTGGACTCATTGGCCAGTTCCCATTAACAATCTTGCTGCTCAGTTTTGGACCAACTGAAATTTCTGGACTATTTTCAAATGCAGCCCCACGTATAATGCACTGCAGTAATCCAGTCGAGAGGTTATCAGAGCATGGATAACTGAGTTAGGCTATCCTTGTCCAGATAAGGACGTACTTGATTTATCAGCCTAAGCTGATAAAAGGTGCTCTGTGCCACTGAGTCCATCTGTGCCTCAAGATACAGTTCTGGATCCAAGATAAGTAGCAGTATTGAATGCACTAGAAAGAGAAAAAGGCAGTAAAGCAGGCCGTCTTAGAGCCCTCTGGGAAGTTGTGTGAGGATCAAACAGCAATTTGCCCCAGAACACTCATCACCTGTAAACATAAAGTATCTGGAAACATATGAGGATAGTATGGGAGGGGACATAGTTCAGTGTGATACAGCACATGCTTTGCATGCAGAAGGTCCCAGGTTCAATCCCCAGCTTCTCCAGGTAGGGCAAGGATGCCTGAAACCATGACGAGCTGTTGCCAGTCAGTGTTGACAATACTGGGCTACATGGACTAACGGTCTGACTCAATATAAGGCAGCTTCCTATGTTGCTGCTGCATTAATAATGAGACACTCCAAAAATGCAGATGTTTAACTAATAAAAACCTCATCAAGTGCAGGGTTAACGCATGAAGAAGAATTTTAACATCAAAAAGGGAAGGAAATACAAAAAGTGAGTAATTCCTGACCTTAGCCAGCACAGAAGCTTTAACTCTTCATGGCAACTCGACGTATTAAAGCACAAAGCAGTCTTTATAGCCAATCTCATAAACCATTGTTAATTTGACAGCACATTTTAGGCTCAGAAGAAGATTAAACAAGACAACGATTTAAAATTGTTAATTATATGGATTATAGTGAAAGTATACTTACCCTCAATTAGTTTCACATTTGTGTTTCACCTTCAGGCTTTGGCAAACATCCCGCCAGTTTTGGTAAAGGTCTTGCATTTTCCACTTGCCCTGTTGGAGCACAGAGTTATGGCTACTATGTTGGATACCCCTAAGAAAAGCTCTGTTTCTTCTTCAAATGTGTCGGACCCAAAACCTGAACATAGGATTTGCTATTGAAATTTCTGCTTGTTGTGCAACAACAAAAGACAAAGTAATACTGTTTCCTGAATGGGAACTTGCAAATGCTGCTGAGTGTCCATTTCAAAATTGTGTCAAAATACTAAGCTGAAGGATTGACACATGGCTTATGTATGGCTCAATCACATATACTGCTCTGGAGCACTGTAGCTCAGTAAGCTGGGTGCTGTGGCCTCAATACCAACAGAAGAGCACAAGTTGTATTCTCAAACCAGCACTGACTTGGTTCCAGCCTTACCCCTATACAAAACCAGTTATTGGCACTCTTGTTTCAGTAATTCTAACTGTCATAGGAACATAAGAAGATCCATGCTATATCGGACCAAGGGCCAATCTAATCCAACATTCAGTTCACACAGTGGCCAACCAGCTTCCCACAGGAAACCAACAAGCAGGACATGAGTGTGCTAGCACCTTACCATCCATGTTCCCCAACAATTGGTGTACATAAGCTTCATCACAACAGTTGAAATTGCAGGGGTCCTGCCTTCTTTTGTATATGGACACTCTAGTATAGTGCATGCATCTTTAACTGTTGTGATGAAAAGGGAATGTCACAGGAACTAATTGCATACAAATAACACTGGCTGAAATTCCCTTTTCTCTACAACTGTTAAAGTTACATGAGCCCTGACCTGGATTTTATCTGGTCACCCTAATCTTTCCTGAATGTCCCAACAGCCAGTTTCATGGGATAACCCCAGTTTCTAATATTATGAGGGGGGGGGGAGTCTCCCAATCCACTTTTTCCACACCATGCATAATTTTGTACACCTCTATGATAAGCAGTAAAGCAAACACACAAGAAAGATAATGGGAAATTTTCACCAGCTAAGGAAAGTTTCATAGAAGGATAGAGAAAGATGTGACTAAGATAAACTGCCAGGTCCAAGTGTAAAAAGCCAGAGCTTTCAATGAAGCAGGTGAAATCATACCAGGTATCATGCCTTATATCTGGTGCTATAGGTGAGATAGGAAATGAATCCTGAGTCCTAATCTGTAGAAAGATGTATGTGAGACCTACAACTAATTAAAACTGCAATCCTATTCAATTACCTGGGAGTAAGCCCCATTGAACACAGTGGGACTTACTTCTGAGTAGCCACACTTAAGATTGCATTATAAATCATTTAGAAGAGAACTGTAATATATAAAAAATGTGGATTGAGAAGAATATCATTTCAGTTTTTAAGTGGAGTACAGAGCCATTTCTTCCTGAGCAAAGTCAGCTTACGTTGCTTTCTGTCTTCTGGGACCCAATTTCATGCCCCACTGATAGAAATCTGTGTGCTGGATTTAACTCATTGTGTGCCCTCTGAAGTAAATGAAAAAATGCATTCCTTTATCAAAGATGTGGTTTTTTAAATCATATCACATATAATGGTAATGCCAAATTTGTTGTGCCTCATTTTGTTCTTCATGAATATTTTGAGAAAAGTATCAGGTAGTATTGCATAGAATGAAAATAATCTTCTGGGAAAGGATTTGCCTGTCTTTTCAATTTATGGAATATTGTAATTTGAAGTTTATCTGAGGATAATTTTACTATTCTGCGTAGGGTGTCATTTTATTGGCTTTGATGTTTTAAAACTCATTATCCATAGGAACTGTATGATTGATACAAAACTGTCTGATCATGAGGGTATTGCACTCTGTTCATATTGCATTGAGTAATCTACAAATCCAAAGAACAGAAGATTGAAGCTGTAATTATGTGCAAACTTACATGGGAATAGGCTCCATTGACCACAGTAGGAATTACTTTTGAGTTAACTTGCATAGGATTGTACTGGAGATGTAATTAATTGATGGAGTGGTTTGGTCTATTGCTGCCTGATTGAAGCAAACATGGCAGTACATCTCTACCTATAAAGCTGAAAGTATGTGTGTGGGATGTATGTCTGGAAATGTTTACTCACTTCCAGATGAGTTAGAAACTTGAAATCTAGCACACTGACAGTCTGGCTGTACAATACCAGAAAAAATATCTAAAACCACAACATTTTGGGTTTTAAGTATTTAAAATAATTTAATAAAAAAAACCTAGGCTTGTGCCTACAACTCCCAGCATACCTTGGGCCAAACTCCGAGACTTACCGACCTTTGGAGGCCATTGTGAGTGTGCAGGTGGGTGGCTGCTGCGTGCTTTCACAGCCCAGACTCCTCAGGTTGGTCTCGAGTAGTTAACCCCTTCGTCCATTTGCGATGCCTCCTCCCACCGACTAACTAAATACAACAGTGTGACTTTGAGAGGCCAAACTCTGAACATGCTTAAAGGCACCCTGTCCTGATATCGCTGTTTTCTCTGAATCTGGGGGAAGCATGCATGCAGCCTTCACCCTTGGAAGGGAGGAAGGGGAGGCATTCTGCACAGGCCCAGAAACAGGCCCAACGAAGGGGGGCAAGTGCCTGGCCCTCCAATACAGGTTCCTGATGGAGCACTTGGTGGGCAAGAAGGCAGTCCCCGCAGGACTTGGCCTGAGCTGGGCATGCCCACTGACAGCCGCTTACCTCCCCTCCTCAGTGATACTTGCCGCTCTATTGAGCAGCAGCATTGGCAATGAGAGGAGAGAAGCGCCTCTCAGAGGACACGGGCACTTTCGGGCCACCAGAGCAAGCTGGGAGGTGTAGTACTGGCCTGTAGAGTGGCTGATTTAAAATAAATCATGGGTTAGCAAACCAGGTCACTCACTATCTCTGAATCCTACCTCAGCTCCCACTTTCTTGATCTCTCACTAACTGTTTTCGTTCTCCTTCTACCCGACTTTCCCCAACTGTCACTAACCCCGCCCACCATTCCATTCTCGCCTCAGCTATCAGTCATTCCTCCATTCACTCTTCTATTTCAATGATATAGTCAGTCTTTTACATAAAAATCATAAACTTTATTCAATAATTTCTGCATCTGTCTTGGAATGTTATGGTTCAGTTATAACAGAAAAAAAAATGCAGCATAAAAAATCTCATCAAGTTAAAAGGCCTTGGGGTGGGGGAATCACTTGACACTTAAAGTCATTAATTCAATCATTAGGTAAGCCTGTCTGGGAAAAGGCAATCCATAAGGAGGGTGCCACAACTAAGAAGGCCCGCTCTCCAGGTGTCTCCCACCACACCTCAGATGGTGTTCAAAGATTAACATGTTGTTCAGGGACCAAGGGTTACTTCTACAACTCCCAGCATGCTTTGGGCGGGAGGGAAGACTTATCAGGCTTTGGCAGCTATAATCTGGAAGTTATGGACCTGAAGGGAGAGTGCCTGGGACCAGCTGCCTCGGTCGCTAGGGAAGGAGCATGCAGTTCCAGGCCTATCACCAATGGCAACGACCGAGCTAACCGTCAGCCAGCCAGCCGGTTTCCTCACCTGCAGGCACCAATTTCACAGTGTGGCATGGACTGGCTCAGCCAGACTTCACTTCCCATGAGCCTCACTGACAGGACTCCCATTTGGCAAGTCCAGCACTGTGTTGAAAGTTGTAGTTTTCATTTTCTGGGGGGGACAAGGAAAATCATGGTGGTGGTTTCAAGGCAGCCCTGTCCATGCGTCAGGGCTGAGAGAGAGAGAAGAAACAAATTTAATTCGTTTAAAAGTTAACTCACAGGCCTAGGCCTACCACGAGCCTACTATTTTAAGATGATTACTTTGCAGACATATATCTTAGGAGGTGCGAGCAACGCCGGGTATATTAGGGTGACCAGATAAAATCCATGTCAGGGCTCATGTAACTTTCACAGTCGTAGAGAAAAGGGAATTTCAGTCGGTGTCATTTGTATGCAATTAGTTCCTGGTGATATTCCCTCTTCATCACAACAGTTAGGTGCATGCACTATACTAGAGTGACCATATACAAAAGAAGGCCCCTGCAACTTTAACTGTTGTGATGAAGAGGGAATATCACCAGGAACTAATTGCATACAAATGACACCGGCTGAAATCCCCTTTTCTCTACGACTGTTAAAGTTATATGAGCCCTGACCTGGATTTTATCTGGTCACCCTAGAGTATATCAGCTAGTGTTCTATACAATTGAAGATCAGACTTTCCATTAAGTTAAAGAATTTGAGGTTTTCACAGCACAAAGATATAAATGTTTTTTGAAATTATATTTAATCTAATTCTAAATGGCTTATCTTAATGGCTGCTACTACTCCCCAAATCAGGATGCAAAATTCTTGACTTCCAAAACATGATTGGATGTTGATTGCTGGTTGTGAAATATGTATAACTGGATTCATTCTGCACCAACTCATTGTCTTCAAATTAAGTCTTGACATGAAGGCTTCTGATATCGTGTTGAATGGTTAACTCCCCCAATTCAGATATTCCTTCAAGGATCTTATTAAAAACACTCTATCAAGAAGAAAGAGATTGTTATGCGCTGCTACCTGAATTCAGATTATATATATATATATATATATATGTAAAATTTTAAACTGTTTTTAAAACTTTCAAATTATTTTAACATTTTACATTTTTTAAAAAAGTTTTTAAATTGTTGCAAGTTTTAACTTGGGGGTCCTATTTGGGCCAAAAGGCAATCCATAAATTTACAAATAAATAGGTAGATAAAGACTTAATCGGAAACACAAAGCAGAATTTGTTCAGAACATAAGATGTTGGAAAGGGGACTGATGAAAGAAGGTCAACCATAACTTTGTCCTCTTGCCTAGTTATACAGAGCGTTCTGAATTTCTTAGTCTAAAAGTTTTCATAAATACAGTGCATGTGAATTGGCTGAAGTAGCCAAGCTTCAGAAGTCTACTTCTTTTTTCACCTTGCCCCCCATTTATCCTCAATTTACTTGAGTAAATGAATTAGTTTTGAATGAGGCTATGAAGCCTCATAATCATCAACTTTTCATTTCTTCCAGATTGGCCAATTAAAAATAAACCAGGCCACTGTCGTAAGTATGCATACTAGAAAATAAGCTGATTTAAATTTGGTAGGATTTGTTTCTAAGGCCTTGTCTACACCAGCCAGTTATCCCGGGGTCGACTCGAGATTGTCCTTGTGTGTCCAGATGACGCACAGGTGATCTTGGTGTCAACCAGGGACAAGCTCTCAGTTGTCCTGGGATAACTGGAACTGGATTTTTCATGTTTTTTCCTGCGGTCCCGGGACAACCCTGAAGTCCGTGGGCAGTGTGGTGCTCGCTCCCGGAGTTGTACCTCCTCCCCACGAGTAGCGGGACTCACCAAACAGGCACGGAGCTCTGGGGGGGGAGTCCGTGCCCATCGGGGGGATGGGGGGAGCATTTTCACCATCCCTGGGATGGCTCTCAGCGGTTTTCAGTGCCGAGTTTCCAGGGGGGAGGTTGGCTTTTTTAAAAACCCTTATTTTTGGTGCAAACGTCTACTTCTTTTTTAATAAAACACATACGCCATGCCAGAACATCCCTTTTCACTTCTGGGACAATGCACTGGTGTTTGGACCCTGGGGGATGATCTTGGAAGCTGGAAAGCCTGAGATCCTCCCCCCCCCCCATCTTGGAAGGCCTGCAGGTATAGATGAGCCCTAAATAAACAGGATTTGATTGGGCTGTATGTCTACCTTGATTTCTCTTAACTTTCTCAACAGAGATTCTGTGTCAAGGAAGCTTTGCTTCTATTTCATTCTTTCAGCCAAGCATGTTTCCAAACAAAAGTAAAGCTGGCATCCTTCATCTAATTGTCATTCTTGTTGACATATTTGCTCACTCTAAACTGATGGAGAGGCAATGCCAAATGTTCACATAAATAGGGCACAGGTGTTGATCTCAAGATATAGCATATTTAATCTAGCTCCATGTCAGATCTTTTTTCTTGGGGCATATTTTAGCCAGGTGCACAATATCCAATGTTCAGATAGCACACAGCAATGTCAGTGGTCCGAAGGGCTTTCCTTATCTGTAACCCTTTGCGTATTTGGCCTGCTTTTGTACTGAATACCTCAGATGCTGATGCTCTTTTTTAGAGTAAGAATATTCACTTGTGAGAATCTGTCAAATTTACACCCAAATTTATTAGCAGTAAATAAATAAAACACTTATTTTGGAGTGTTATCTTTTACTGCCATTCCATAAACTATTGAAGTTCACAATGTTAAAAGGTACAAACTCAACTTTTTGTTCAATTACTATTCAGAAATGAGTTTAAAGGATATGTTTGGCAAGAAAGCATCTTCTGGGATTTCCATCCTCTCTGTAGCCTTTTGAAGTCTTTTGCTTCAGCAACAGTGCATAGCTAATTAGAAAGGAAGAATCTGTGCATGGGATTAAAAAAATAGGCTCATCAGAATAAATCAAGGGCTGAAAAATTTAGAATTTAGATGCATAGCCCAAGCACAGACACACCTTTTACTTATGTTCTGTGGAAAGTCTCATTATTTGGGCCCGATGTGCTAAATGAAACATATCATGTGTCAGTGTTCTAGGAGCAATGCATAGAACATGGCAATGGGGATTTAATATATAGTGTGAAAGCATCATAGGATTTGAGATGCTGAAATATCGAAATCATGGTGTTATAGTACTTATTATGGTTGAAAAGCTATGCATGGAAGTGTACTGGTGATCCTACTGAAGAAAGGTTTCTTGTGGGCAGCAGTGGTTCTTTGCTGGGAAGTAGACAATGCATCTCGTTTGGTTTTGCTGGCCCTTTCAGTGGCTTTTGATACCATCGTCCATGGTATCCTTCTGAGCCAACATGTTGGGATGAGAATGGGGATGGGTGGGGGGATTTCTGGTGGCTCCAGTAATTCCTTCCCAGTAGGTTTCAAAAGTTGGTGCTTGGGTTGCTCATGATTGATCCCTTGGCCCTTGCCTAAAGGGTCTAGGGGTCGATTTTATCCCCTATGCTTTCCAACTTATTTATTATTTGTTTTTCTAATTTGTTCAATAACCAACTATTGGATTCCAAAATGTTAAAATACTAAAATGCCATACAGACAGTTAAAATATGCAATATAAATGCTTAAAAGAATACAATACAATATAATACAACCAATATATACAATGCAATATGATACATTGCCTGGTGCCAAAAAGCCAATGTAAACCTAGACAAATCTCTTTGGGGAGAGCATTCCATAACAAGGTGCCACAACTGAGAAGGCCCTCTCTCTTGTAGTCATGTGTTCCCTTGGATCTCTGGTTCTGAGGAGGCAGTGTTGTACCACCCCACCACTTCCCTCCATACAACGATAAAAATGGAAGCAGTCTCGAGTTTTCCCTCTAGTAGTACAAGCAAGAGAGATTTTGGCTGGGGCAACTGGAGGTAGGTCTCTGAAGATGACCTAAGTGTCCGAGCAGGTACATACATCTACATGAAACTGCCGGAAGAGATAATTCAGAGATGGGGAGTGGGTTTTCATCAGTATACTGATTATGCCTTTTCATCATATTCTGTGGAAATCAGGCCTCATCTACACCTAGAGGCCTTCCGGGACTCAGGGGGAGGTTCTCGGGCTTTACCCCGTCTGGGAATGTCCCTCTGGGTCCATACGCCAGCGTGTCGTCCTGGAAGTCAAGAGGGACATTTCGGCACAGTGTGGTGTTTTTTTGAAGGAGGAGCGGTTGTACAATTGCACAGCCCCGATCCTGCAGAAAAAGTAAGTACACAAAACAATAAATCTAAAAACTCGGCACTGAAAAGCGCCAGTAGCTATCCCAGTGATGATGAAATTTCTTCTCCCCCATGGGCATCGAGTCATCCTGCACAGCTCCTTGCCCATTTGAAGAGCCCCACTACTCTCAGGGAGGAGGGAGGACCTGGAAGCCATGCCACATCACCCATGGTCCTCGGGGTTGTCCTGGGATCGCAGAAAAAATTGGGATAAGCGCAGTGCCATTTATCCCAGGACAACTGAGAGGTCATCCCCATCATTTGGATTTACAGGGACGACCTCAAGCTGGCCCCAGGATAAATGGCAGGTGTAGATTAGTCCTCAGTGTTTGGAAGTAGTGAGAAATTGATGAGGTGAAATTTAGCAAAATTTCAAAAGTGAAATCAAATCCAGGCAAGCCAGAGTTGTTCATGGTTAGGAAGCCTATCCGTCCAGGGATAGGATAAGGTTGCAGTCCCCATCAAAGTTCAGGTTCATAGGTTGGGAGTTCTACTAGATCTGGCCTTATCAGATGCTCAGCATTGGTTGGGACCAGTAGTGGTTTGGCATAGCTTCAGCTAGTGTGCCAGCTGCTTCTGTATGGTCAGGCCTGGTCATGGTCCTACATGCATTAGTTACATCATGACTGGATTATGTGCTGCATATGTGGCTGCCCTAAAATCCACCAGGAAACTTCAACTAGGACAGAAGTTTCCTGCTGCTAGAATTTTGACTAGGGTAAAGTACTGGGACCTTTATTGTAACAGTTGCACTGACTGCCAATTTGAGTCTGGGTGAAATTCAAGGGGCTAGTTATGCCCTTAAAAGGCTTGGGACCTGGCTAATTAAAGGACTGTCTCCTCCCATGTGAACCTGCCCATTCTTTAATATCAGCTAGTGCACTCATCTTGGGTATGTTGATTCCTTCAGAGGCTTGGTTGGGAGCAATGTGCAAGGGGTCTTTCTCCATTGCAGAGCCCTGTATGTGGAACTTTCTGCCCCAAGAGGTTATGTTACCTTCCTCTTTATTTGTGTTCTATTAGCAAGTGAATACATTTTTTTCTTTAAACAGGGACTTAACTCTGCTGTTATTTGAATTTATTTCTTGACTGTTAGTGCTGTTAGTGTGGGTGTACATATTTTTAACTTGTTAGTGTGTTTTAGCTTTCCAGGAATCGTTTGACAATCCCTTTTTAATAAGTTTTTACAGCCAATGTGGTTATAGAACTAGTTAAAATCAATGAAACCACAATCAGACCCCAATCAGATTCAACTGTACATAATTTAATTTCCTTAAATTTTTAATTGCAAAGTTGCAAGTTTTCCCACAAAATTAAATGTGCAAACTGAAATTAGGCATCAGTATTAAACTTTGTTGGTATGGAACACATAAGCATGACCTCAGAAAACTGTTGGAGACAGTGATGGGATGATAAATGTGGCTGAATTTAACATTTGAGGAAAGTAGTCACACATGCGTTCAGCATATGCCAAATACTGCTGAAATCCATACAGCTCACCCTCATAACACACTATTTTGGTTGTGTGAATTGGCCCTGAGATGAAGGCTGTTTCCAGGTGAAAAGTGTGACAAACAACAAATATTGCATACTAACATAGTTGTCCTAATTGAAGAACCTCCTACTTCAAATTAACAGCATTTTTCCCCATGGAGATTCCAAACCTTGTAGAGTAAAAACATGCTTGCTTGATATAAAAATAGAAGCCCGTTAGTTATAATAGGATTGAAATAACAAAAGACTGACTTCATGTAGTGTTGGCCCTCAGGAGAGTGTGGCTGACTCAGCCTTAATCACAGCAAAACACCATAAGGTAGGCTGACCATCTGAAAAGGAGGACAGGGCTCATATAACTTTAACAGTTGTAGAGAAAAGGGAATTTCAGCCAGTGTCATTTGTATGCAATTAGTTCCTGGTGATATTCCCTCTTCATCACAACAGTTAAAGTTGCAGAGCCCTGCCTTCTTTTGTATATGGTCACTCTAGTATAGTGCCTGCACCTTTAACAGTTGTGATGAAGAGGGAATTTCACCAGGAACTAATTGCATACAAATGACACCTGCTGAAATTCCCTTTTCTCTACGACTGTTAAAGTTATATGAGCCCTGTCCTGCTTTTCAGATGGTCAGCCTACTAAGGGATAAGACATGACTCATAACCTACAAGGCAAGGCTCTACATAAAAATGTATTCTTGGGAGATAAAGAGAAAGCAAAAGTAGAATGAATATCATGATCTGACACGTAAAACGTTTCTTGACTGGAAGTCTGTTTTTAACATTTTTTTTAAGGATTTTAGATTAACATAAACTCTGGTCAGGCATTCTCTTACTGAGAACAGCAAACATGAGCGTTCCACACTCCATTTTTGTATCCATTGCCCTTTACTTGTGGAAAATCCATATTCTGGCTTATGTGGAGAGACTCCACAGATACAGGAGGCCCTCCTCTTCAGACAGTTGCCCTCTACAAGTATAGGCCAACAAAAGCAGTGCTGGAGGGGCTCCTTTTTGTATCTGGTAAGAGACCACCAGACTATAGTGTCTTCTCTTTCTGTCAGATCTGAAGGCATGACCGGAGCCTCTTTTGAAAATGTAGATTCTATAAGGTTTTTTTCTGTTGATTTTGTACCAGACATATCTGTCTATTAAACAGATGTGTTGTATTCCAGCCAAGTGGATGAGAGCTATGAATTTCCTCTATCAATTAGATGGAGACATCTGCAGAAGAGCTGGATTAGAATAATAATTGATCCTGGGCCAATGAACTTCAGTGTCTAGTGCTTTGGCAGAGCAGAAACACCAACTAGACTAGACTTTACCTGGATGTAGCTATGCTTGCCTCCCATATTTTGATTAATATAGACTGAATGGAACACATTCGGATGGAAGATGATGAACACATTAAAAAAACATTTATCACACAATACAAACCTATACGTGTAAAAAGTAGATGTTTGGGGTAAGCAAAAGTTCCACTTTATAAGTGGAAGAGTGGGGTGTAAATTCCCTTATAAAATAAATCTGAGGCACTGTTAAGTGCAGATGAAATTCTACAGAAAGGTTCCAGTACAAATAGTTTCATTTATGTTATTCCTGCCTACTAGACAGAAACCTCTCCAAGCTGTTTTGGTTCTTAAAGAAGGATTTAGAAGACATTTTCCAATTCAGCAGGGTAATACGTTCTGTGAAGCAGTGTTTTCTGTATACAACTGGCTTTGAAAATATTCCCAGTTTGTATCACATATTTTTTCCAGCAATCTTCCCCCCCCCACACACACACACACACCCTTTTTTAATTAAAGAGAGACAGGGATATATATATTTTTTGCAAATCTTCTAATTGACATAACAGATTCATGAATGGTATGGTAATTAGTTTCTATAGCAGATTGATTAAGGCTTAATAACATTTTCATAAAATAAATGCTTTGCAATTATGTAGGAACAAAATACCATCTGGGTTCTCCTCCTGCCTATTTTTAGTGTCTTCTCATTGAACATTTTAAAGGTTAGAATATGTATTGCCCAGACTACGTATCAGGCTTGCGTGCAATTCTATGCATGTAAGTCCATTGAGTTCAGTGGGGCTTACTTTGTAGTAAGTGTGTTTAGGGTTGCAGCCTTAGATTAAAGCAATAGGTAGATTACATTTCCTCCATATGTTGATTTTTCTCCTGAGAGTGAGAAATAGAGCAAGAGATTTCTAGTATTTAATACTACTGCAATTATCATACTGATAATAAGAAATATATGTCCTTTGCAATCCTTTCAAAGACTATAAAGCATTCTATGTTATACTGGTGATGAACAAAAGGTAGGCAAATTGAAAAACTGACTATGGCAGTGTTCAGACAACACGATAGCCAATGTTGGGGTAATAATTCAACAGTTGTTTTATCTAGGGGGTACTCCCTACACAACATGATAACAATTAATCATGGTGTTGGATTAGGATCAGCGTTGAACTGACTATTAGTCCTGGCTGAGTTGACTCACTCATCCCCCACCCTCGCTCCTCCCTTCAGTCCTCCTGCTAGTACCCCATCAGCCATTGCTGCCGAAAATCTATCCTGCTGATTTGACAAGAGCAGCAGCCGCCACTTTGACCGCTCTTGTCTTGTGACTCTGTGGCTGATGAAATAACCAATGGAGGCCAAGGAAATAACCAATGGTGCCCTCCACACAACATGATAACCCACGGTGGGTTAAATAACCAACCGTCAACTATTTGAAAAATCCAAAATATATCATATTCTTCTTTTTTTATGTATATATTTTTTTTATATCTGCTCTACTCCTAGATGTAATTTATTGGAACTTGCATTCTTTCAGATTATATTTCCACAATATTTGTTTCATCAGAAAACACCATAAATGTAAGAAATTAATTTAAGTTGATTTCGTTTAAAGAAGTTAATTTAACTGGCTTTCTTTCATATTTGCAACAAGCTAAAATCTGGAGGGTGACCCTCTTACCTCCAAATATCCCCATCAATGGCTGACCTGCTGTAATGGCACAGAATATTTGCAAACATTCTACCTGAACAGGGTAAGCCACTGCAGTTTGTGGTAGAAGTAAAACAAGAACTTCATAGAGTGCCTAAACAAAACAATAAAATTAATTGTGTTAAGAGGAAGCAGAGGCTAAGGCATAAGTAATAGGCCATGCGGGAGTTTTAGAGAAAGAGAGTTAGATGAGGAAGACCCAAGAAATAGGGAAGCTAAAGGACAAATAGCCAAGAGAGAGGGAGGTAATGAAAGAGCAATAAGTGGAGCTGGCAAAGGCCTCAGGTGGAGGAAAGGGCTTGGCAAAAACATGGAGTTGAAGGAGAAAGAAAAAAGGTAAAGATGCTGGTGTAAAATATCATAGGACTTAAGCATTAGATAGGCTTATGCCATTGCTAGGAGGAGGAAGAATGCCCAGTGCTTGGCATCCGGTAAAGCTGAGTTAGGAGAAAACTGGGTCCTAATATACACCTGCAGCCCTTTTGTTATGGAAGAGGGATGCTTCCAAATGTTCCCCATTTCCGTGATCGGCACTCATGGGGCACACGCAACTGAGCTTTACCGCAATTACAGGAGTGCCATTGTGGGAGCACATGTGTTCCGTTACGGGGCTAGGCAGATGGCTATGGGGATGTGACTCGTAAGGGATGTGCATGAGCGCAGAACCGCAGCAACACATGGGGGGATAGAAACTCTGTCAAATATGCACTCCTACGCAGAGATATGTTTGTATTGAGGGAGAAAAAAACCTAAACACACTCAGCGGTAAGACACGGCAATACCCATGCCCCTCACAACTGATTGGCTGAATTCGGACGACACGATAATCAATGGTGGGTTAATAAACAACTTTACAGTTATTCATCTAGGGGGTACTCCCCACACAACATGGTAATAAATAATCAACCATGGTGTGGCTAAGGATCAGTGCTGAGTTGACTATGGCAGCATTCGGACGACATGATAGTCAATACAACTGACGATTGTTCCTTCCTCCTCAGTTGCTTAATGTGTTATCTGAATTCAGCCATTGTCTGTTCACTGAGCCCGGAACTCATGGCGAACAGTAACAACCTCGCAAAAGGTGGGGGGGGGCACTGCAAACATTCTTCAGAATGGAAGCGAGAGAGCTGGAAAAAAAGTGACAAAAGCAGTCAGGGACATTCCAGGAAAACTGTGGAGCCGAGATCACCATGGGAGCAGGTGAATGTCATGTGCCCCGTTAGCGATGACTGCAATACAATCCTGACAAGATGGAGGTGCTTACTGTGAAAGGCACAAACCTGGGTTTAGAGGTGTGTCAACCAGTTCTGGATGGGGATACACTCCCCCTGAAAGACTGCGTTCGCAGCTTAGGGGTGCTCCTGGATCTGTCGCTCCAAATGACAGCTCAGATAGATGTTACGGCCAGGAGTGCCTACTATCAGCTTCGGCTGATACGCCAGCTGCACCCCTTCCTAGAGTCAGAAGACCTAAAGATGGTAGAGCATGTGCTGGTAACTTCAAGGCTCGACTTCTGCAATGCGCTGTACATAGGGCTACTTTTGTGCCTAGTTCGGAAACTTCAGCTAGTTCAAAATACGGCAGCCAGGTTGGTCACCGGTACACCTAGGGGTGACCATATTTCATCAGCTTTAAAATCACTCCACTGGCTGCCAATTAGTTTCTGGGCGAAGTATAAAGTGTTGGTTATTACCTTTAAAGCCCTACATGGTTTGGGTCCAAGTTACCTGCGGGATCGCCTTCTCCCATACAATCCACCCTGCACACTCAGGTCCTCTGGAAAAAATTTACTCCAGTCGGCAAAAACTAGGCTGACAACTGTTACCCAGAGGACCTTCTCTTCTGCCGCTCCCAGACTGTGGAATGGCCTGCTGGGAGAGATTCGTCAACTTAACAGTCTCCCGGAATTTAAGAAAGCCATAAAACTGACCTCTTTTGGCAGGCTTACCCAGTTGAATTTTAAGATGCCTTTTAATAATGTATTCATTTTTACATGCTTTTAATTAGTTACATGTATTTTATGGTGTTTTGTGTTTGTTATTGTACCCTGACTTGATCCAGAGAGAGAGGCGGGTAAGAAATATTATTATTATTATTATTATTATTATTATTATTATCTGCAATAAATGGCTGTTGTAGACTACCCCTGGGAGTACGAAGCAGGAAAGTACAAGGACCTGAAAAGTGGGATATTGAAGGAAAAATGGGTGGTGGAGGAAGCTTCCAGTGTGGAAGAGGACACTGAGAAAGGGACTGAATTCAAGCCTTAGGAATATGAGCTGGTGTGTACTCCCAACAGATGGGGTTATGAACAGGAAAGGAAGCTTTGGGGACTAGGGTAGGGGTAAGCTACATGTTGCCCCCCAGCTATGTTCTTGCTAGTTGTTTTGGTCTGTTTCAAGGTTCTTTGCTCGGACATTCCACCTTTTAAAGCTTCTTTCTCATATGGTAATTGACAGTGACTTTTATTATGCTAACGTCACTTACAGGGATGAATGGTTTGGAACAAAAAGTAGATCAAATGAATTATTACCAACTTTGAAATACGCATTTAACTATTTTGATGTTTTTATTTTACCAGTTTGTCAAATTGAGCAAGTAGCATATAAAGGAGTCGACAGGAGCTTATTGTACATAAGCTTTTGTCAGCTAGAGTCCCCTGAAATAGCCAGCTTTCCCCCACCTGGTGCTTGCCAGATGTTTTGGACTTCAACTTGTATCAGTCCCAGCCAGCATGGAAAACTGTCAGGAATCCTGGGAGCTGTAGTCCAATATCTGAAAGGCACCAGATTGGGAAAGGTTTCACTATGCCATACTTCTAGTGTTTGTTTTTTCATTTGTTTGTATTATTTTATCTGTACTCCACCCTGATATCCTAGTGATATAGGGCAGGACACAAATGTTTTAATGAATAAATAAAATAAATAAATAAATTTGTCATGCCAGATTGCACTGTGGTCGAAATGAAATAATATACAGTATATTTTGTGGGTCAGATATACATCAAATATACAAGAGGTGGATTATTATTATTTCTACCTTGGACTGGCTGCTGACAATGGCTTGGATCCTAAGATGAATGAACTTAAGAAATTTCACAACAGAAAAAAAACCCCTGAATTCTCCTTCTACCTGCAACCACTCGAAAGCCTCTTTGTAGAGCTCTTCTAGACAATGTGGGAAAGGGTTCAAGGTGTGTGTGGGGGGGGGGGGGTTACAGCTGGAAGAGTAGGGAATCTCCAGGAGGAGAGAACCACCAGCATTGTGCATTTTCCCCCAGATGGCTGTAGTGAGGAGAAGCAGATGTTTCCTTTTGTGCAATTCCTTAAGTTAACTTATTGCGAGTGGAGAAGAAAGCATAGAATAAAGACACAGACTCCAGAACTTGGGATAAACTAGGGCCTCTTTATTTAAATAATAAGGGAAAATTCACCCCTCCATAGATCTGCATGTGAAAGTGCGGTAATGTATGAGTCCTATCCTCAGGTAACTTGCCTGGCTTTATGGGCGAGCCACTCTCCAAAGCCAGGAGTTGAGTAAACCCGGGCCCTTTGTTGTGACACTTTGAAAGTGTGGGGAGACTGTCCCGTGTCACCCTTGTATCTATAGTAACGTCCTCCATCTTCCTTTCAGAATATACGCTTATGCAAGACTGCCATCTCTCTATGGCCCAGATCCTGGCACCTCCCAGCCCTGCTGCAGCAGTGGCAACCCAATTCTCAAAGGCCTGATGCCTGAGGGTGCTTCTCAGCTACCATCAAAATGGTACTGGTTAGGGCAAAGTAGGGTCAAAACTGCAATTGGACATATACTCCCGCAGTGAGCTTTACCATTGAACCTCAGTCCCTCTGGCCAGGTGCAGGACTGCTTTGATTAACTGAGCATAAGAAAAAATGAAAAGGTCCTACCAGCTCCATCAGACAATTCTGCCTGCCCTTCCAGAATTCTTTAAACATGGGAATTTGTCATGCTGCCAGCATACCTCTTACCCCAGGGCTGCAAAGGATAGGCCGGCCAGCTTACCTCCTACGGTTCATGTGGATAGCTCCCTGAGGTGAAGTGTCACCCAGAATCCCAGCAGTTAGTCGACTAGGAGTGGTCATAACTCCTGAAGTTCCTCTTTCAGCTCTGAAAAATGTGAAATCCCTACCTACTCACTGGTAGAAAGCCCACAAGCCAGGGGGCCATGGGTCGTATGGCTTCTGTCACTTGCCTTTTCCAGATCCCAAAGCACACTGGGCATAGGATATTGATGCTGTCCGGCTGCAAGAGGCCACCTTCAGGAACCTGGACTTCTAGCTGCGTGACAAAGTGTTACCAACTTCATTATCCAGCCCAGGAATATGGCAAGCAAAATTGAGATTAATAGAGGGCTACCAGCCCCATTCCTTAGATTCCTTAGATGACAAAGTGGTAACTATGTGTGCAGTGGCCAGCTGTCAGGCCAAGATGAACAGGGGCTAATAAGAATTTGGCCCAAAGCTCGATCGCTACTGCAAAAGGAAAGAGCTCCAGGAATGACAAATCTCAATATCCCAGCATCTATCCCAGGCCGAGGCATAAATGTGTATGCAGTGATGAAGGAGACTGGAATAATGGCATTGTATAAATATCTGGTAAACGGCTGACCAGTGCGAATACCCCCACAAGGATTAAGCATGCCCACCAGGGGGCATTTTTAGGGACTAAACCCATGGGAAAATTTAAAGATGTGCTATAGGGGTAAGAAATGGACCTAAAACATGGCTGGCCTTTACATCCTTAACTTAATTATGGTCCCAATACTCCCTACAGGGTTGCAGGCCTGGTTCTAGGTCGCACAGGTGGCACTAGGGCCGTTGAGAAGGGCTCTAATCTGAGGGCAGACCATAACAAAGAATGTGTCTTCCCTTTGAGTAATCATAAAAGTAAGGGCGAGGCATCAATTTAATTGGGCTGGAGCCCTTTTCACAAAGGGTGGCAGGTTATCCAGCTTACGCTCTGAATGTGGCTCCCTGGGTCCCCTGACCCCTTTAACCTGGGGGCATCCAGAGGATGGATGGGGGCTGTAGCATAAGGAGGTGGGTGCATGTACCCACCTCCATTTATCTCAGAGTTACCTTTCAAACAGCTAATTCAGGGATTGAGATTTCATTTGGAGTCTCAGTTTGAATCACAAATAAATCAGTGTTTGGTAATTCCTATTAGTAAGGCGACAGTATCTTCGTTGCTAATAGTAGGGAGCTAGTAAGGAGCTAGTTTCTGGAATGTAGATTTGAAAATTCTATACAGAATGTAAGTCTGAAATGTAGAGTTTATTGTTCACTAATAACAAGTAATCTGACAGAAACAATATCCAGTGTGACTAGTGAGGATGAATAATACTTTTGCATTTTGTCTTTCTTTTCTTCTTTTTAATTGAATGCACTAAAATCACTTTGGAGTATATAACTGCTAATGCTCACGTACATTATTGTGAATACCATAATAGACTTTTTTAAAATTCAAATTAACACTGTGCTGTTGTCTCAGGCATACTTCTGAAAAGAAATCCATATTCCCCCATCTCTCTAATTTTTATTTGTGCTTTATTTCTTAAACAAAGCTTGCTAAATATTGTAAAGATGTGTTGGCCTCAAAGAGATGAGGTAATATAAACACTGTTGCTATTAGACAGTTCAAAGAAACAGTGTGGGAGTCACAATTACAGGTTCAAGAACCTATTTTCTTCTTTCTCCCACACACACTGATCTCCTGTCATATTCTTTCCCAATAGTTTGCACATTTCCAGTGTTTCTCTGAGTACCCTTTTATGTATGTTGACGCTCTCTTGAACAGTAAGCCACATATTTTTGCTGCCAGCTGCCCCATCTTCTTTAAAAATCGATGCAGCTAAGTTTGCTTGGGATCATATTTTTTAAAAGCTCTTCCTTACCTATATCTACAGTTCTGAATAGTTCACACTAAGTTAGTGGAGAAGTTATCTGTTCCACCAATGCTGGGCCCATGTAAACATATATATATATATATATATATATATATATATATATACACACACACACACACACACACACCTCCTGTTCACCAATGCAAATAGCACTCCTGTTAAATGGCTGTGTAAAAAGGATGTGTAAAAGCGGGACTTCAGGCTAATGCCACATTTCTCAGTCCTGAAACACTGAAAGATGGCAAACTGATGAAAATCCCACTTATACACAATTATTTCAATAACTGTGTCCTTGCTTGTGTCTTTGCGATACCTACAAGTCAAGGAGTTTCAGATGATAAACTTAGTTAACCACTCAATTTTAATTGTGGACTATGTGTGTGTGTGTGTGTCACACTGGATCAAAGGAATAAGAAAACATTCATTTCATTGCAGGAAATACATGTTGGATAGAAAGGGCCCCAACCTAGGATGGAGGGAGACCCAAACAGATATCTCCTCTCTTGAGTGGCAAAAGCATGAATAAAGGAGGAAGTGAGATCAGCAACCTTAAGAGTATCACTCTATCATGGGAAGGAAGGTCAGCACAAATCGGAGGATGGTCTAGGAAGCTTGGAGGTCCTCTATCTATTCCCTTTCTGTGCAGACACATCAGCCTTTCTCTTTTCTCTGAAGCTAGTTGAGTTGCACCCACACTTCCAACAGAAATGACAGGTAATTCATGTAGCATCAATTAAATTCAATTTGGTCCTTGGCTTTTGTACCCCGTTTCATATTTTTCCAAACCGAAGAACAGATAGACCCTGTTTAGATGACACCCTAAACCACAGTGGTTAAACACTTTGGCTTAGAGTGTCGTATGAACCATTCCTAACCATGGTGACTACATAAACACGGTTTAAACATGCTTACTAACCATTTGTTGCAAAAGGGTTTGTGGCCTAACCATGGCGTAGCTTTTTGTCAGAAGGTTAAGCCCTGTTGTAAAAAGCACTGATTTCAATGGGAAAGAGTTAAGCATGTGTTTATCTCTTTCTCATATATATATATATATATATATATATATGCAATATACATGGTTTCACACACCCATTTTAGCCTCACAACAACCATGTGAACTAAATTAGGCTGAGGGAGAGTAACTGACCCAGTGTCATCTAGTGAGTGTCATGGCTGAGTGGAGATTTGAACTTTTTTCTCCTGAGCTAGTCCAACACTCTAACCACTATACCATGCTGCCTTTGGTTAGATATTATCTCTTGCTTCCATGTTAGCATATCCAGCCACAAGACAGGATTTTCTTTGCACTTTTTTTTTTACATGTTAGCATACTGTCAACAAAGAAGTTGAAAAATGGTAAGAAGTAACAGTATAACAGTAGTAAATGCTTCATTGCTGATATGCAAATACATACATATATGATTTGCATATTTCAGAATCCTGAACCTGGCAACTCTGTCACCAGTCTAATTCTGATCAGTTAATTAAAAAAAACCCTTCTGTATAAGCTGAATTAAAATTAAGTATTCTGGAAAATACATTTTAATAAACACAGGATAAAAAGCAACCATGTCTTATAACTGAGCAATTGTCTCGAGATCTAAACTTGGTCTTTGATGTGAACACAACCAAATATAGTCTAATCTAAATGCAAAAAAAGGCATTTCAGGAGAACATTGCTACATGTTAAAATAGATCAGTGAGGATATTAATATCCTGGACAAATTAAAAGATTACAGAAAGCCAGGATTGCACTAATTAAAGGACTAGAATTGATGCCAAATATTTCTGACAACATTTAAGTAGGTTTACAGTGTAATCCTATATATGTCTACTCAGAAGTAAGTCTCATTACATTCAAAGGGGCTTACTACCAGGTGAGTGGGTACAGTATTGCAGCCATAGGATACTTTTTTGTCTGCTGTGAAAATGTAACCATTGTATTATATCTAAAAAGGGTGTGTTGTATATTCAGCAAAGATTTACAATAAGAAGTTATAAGACAAAATAGTAGCAACATAGTGTATGTGCTCATGCTCATGATGGTTAAGGGAGATTTAAAATTAAATCTCAGACACTGAAGTTCAAGTTTCAAATTTGGTCACAACTTTTTCATCACATTCATTTAATGATCAGCTGGAATCAGTGTGCAAGTTGTGCACGGGAGGACTTCTCTCTGTCTAGTCGAACCTACCCGAGGAACTGCTCTGTCCATGCAGCCCCGTTTTCCTTGAATATGGCAAAGCCTAATCTAGGGTGACCATATGAAAAGAAGGACAGGACTCCTGTGTCTTTAACAGTTGTATAGAAAAGGGAATTTCAGCAGGTGTCATTTGTATGCATGCAGCCCCTGGTGAAATTCCCTCTTCATCGCAACAATTAAAGCTGCAGGAGCTATTTGAGTGACCAGATACTGTATTAGGGCTGCTGAGAGCAGAATAATAGCAATCCCGTTCATTTGCCATCTAGTTTTAAAATTATCCAAATTGCTGCTAATATATTGTGCTCTGGTTCAAACAAGCAACACACCAAATAATGCTGATATGTATCTTGCATTCATTCCATTTGGCGCTGCAAAAAACAGACCTGCAAATCCTATGGAAATAGATTGAGGATGCACCCAACATTGGTGCAAGGTGGATGGATTCTAAACTAATAATATTGAAAACATCAACCTTCACAAGAAACCTTATCAGACCACCATTAGTTGCATTTTACACACAAAGAAAATAATATTTTCTAGCTCATGGTAATGTGTTTGTTTATATTGGACTTTTAGCACCTATTGTTTATAATATTGACTCTACGCTCTCGATGTTGTGAATTAATGGAAGTCATGTGATAATGCTGAGAATGGTGGTACTTCAGAAGACAGCAATGTGAAAACTATTATTGTTGGTATTTTCTCTCTACATTATAAAGAGCATGAGGAGTATTGTCTGTAATCAGCTAGAAAAATAAAGTTGATTGTATTCTATAAAAATAAAATGAAGGGAAATTTTTACACATTTGGGATTTGAATCTCTTACACCTGGGGAGAAAAACAATGTTTCTAACAAAATCATTCATAGAACTTGCAAGCAGTCAGTTTAAGAAGTATTTATTCCCGTTGTAACAAGAATAAAATCTGTAGGTAATCACAGAATAGCTTATAAAGAAAACACTTCACAATTTTTTTATCTAGTTTGCAAGGGCTATATTTACATCATTCCTTTTCATACCGGAATGCCCAAGGCATTGCCAAAAGTCCTGAGATCTTTGTATACCCAGGTTTTCTCTGTGGTTTCCCTAGCTTTAGCTCTCCACATGGTTGTGCTTGAACTATCCTCTGGAGGGCTGATGTTTGCAAAGGGCAGGGAGGGGGCCCTCCTGGACATCGAGGAGGCCTTTTATATTCATGGACTGCGGACCTGGTAGAGTGGCCACTAAGTAATGTATGCATGGATTCAGTCATGTATGTGACCATATAATATGTAGAATCCTAATGCCGTAGAAATTATGACATTCTCACATTTGTACAGTCAAGGGCATAATTTTATGCCTTGCCATAGCATATTCCAATATACTTTGCATTACATGTCTTATAACTTGTATTATAGCTTTTTCAAGATAAATACTTTGCAATACATGCATGTGGACAATGCAAATATATGTATATATGATGAAAAAGTTTCTAAACAGTACTAATTCATTTCAGTCTATATATTAGACTTTCACAGGTTGATAAAAACATTTTGATTAAAATATTACTTTTAAAATGCAGAAAATCAAGGTTCTTTAAAGATGATTGGTTATAACACCCCCTGAATGGACATAAGAATCTTAAAACAAACAAAAAACAAATTTCCAAGTGGAAATTCAGAGGTTGATGTGAGCGATATGTCAGCAACTCCTGGCATGATCAGGGGCTGTTAACTCAGGCTGACCACATGAAAAGGAGGACAGGGCTCATGTAACTTTAACAGTTGTAGAGAAAAGGGAATTTCAGCCAGTGTCATTTGTATGCAATTATTTCCTGGTGAAATTCCCTCTTCATCACAACAGTTAAAGTTGCAGGGGCCCTGCCCTCTTTTGTATCTGGTCACTCTAGTATAGTGCCTGCAACTTAAACTGTTGTGATGAAGAAGGAATTTCACCAGGAACTAATTGCATGCCGGCTGAAATTCCCTTTTCTCTACAACTGTTAAAGTTACATGAGCCCTGTCCTCCTTTTCATATGGGCACCCCAGTTAACTGACCCTGTTTCATTACAAGTTATGTGTTCATATAAACAATATCAGCATTGCTATCTCTGATGGGTACTGAAACATAGTGATCTGTGTTTTACTGAAGATACTCAACAAAGATGTACAGAATTCTTTATTTCTGAAGACAAGAATAAGGGTAATAACTGTAAAATATCAGTTTCTGATCTTGTATACTGAGCATCATACCATAGGTATAAAACCATCCACCCTTCAATCAAAGGCATTCCTAGATCATACTGTAGCTAAATATAATAGCAATGTTATCCAACTAGCCCCTTCTGCCAACTGAATGGTTTTCGTCAGCTGAATGGGGAAGGGACAATGTGTCCTCACCCCTGCACAACTTTGAAATCTGCTCCAGAGGATCAAAGGATCTTCTGGAGCAGATTTGGTGCATCTGTGTGCGCACACAGTGGATTGCGGGGACAAGGAGAAGAGAAGGGGAAAGTCCCAATGTACAGAAATCTGCTCTTGCAATGTTGGATTTTGTCCAAAATGTGTTCTATAACTACTGAGTTATACTTGAGGAATATCCTAGATCTAGAAATTAAATTAGTCTCTCTCTCTCTCTCTCTCAACTAGGTTATGATAAGATGTGTCTAGATGCAGCATTTGTTCTCTGACGCCATCCTACCTATTCATTATTGATGACTTGGGTTTTTAAAAAAAGAGGAAATGGGAGAATGCCATGATTACACATAGCACAGAGATCTCTTCAGATTCTTCAGATGAATGTTGGCTGTGAAAGTCTGTCATAAAGAAATCATTCACAAGTGCCCAAGTGAGCTAAAGGTTATTGAATGACAGTATGCTACTTGTTTTAGCTGTATCCCATAGGCCAAACATTCTCTTCCTGGCAAAATTCTAGCATATTTCTACTAAATGAGGTCTGTTCAAGGCAAATTCAAAAGTCCTGGCTAGTTCATAAGTACTGTATTTTAAATATGCAGGAGAGCTACATGTTCCTGGCAATTACACATTTAATGTTTTTAAAAGGAAAATCTGTTCCACTTCAGCAATATTTGGATTAATCACAAGTCATTTATCTTTATTAAAAAGTATTTAAAATATTTTTGAGACAATGAAGCTTGTGATGGTATGTAGTCTCCAGGTGATAAGAATACATTACATTGTGCTTTAAAAATATCTATTGTTATTATTAATAATAATTTATTTCATTTCGATACTGCCCCATAGCTGAAGCTCTCTGGGCAGTTTTACAACAATTCATAAAAATACAGAATGCAACGTAACAAAAATACTCTAACAATTTTAACATGGAGCAGCTTGAAATGATATAATGTTCCACATGAAAGATTATACAACATTATTTGTAGTTCTGCAATATCTCCTTGACAAATTCATAATACTAGCATCTATGCTATTTCTCCTGCTGAATTTCTATTTAAATCCAGTTGGTGACACAAGACAACAGGAGGAATTCTGTGCTGAATGAGGCATCTGTAAAGTGGTCCTTTAAAACTGGGAAAGATAAAGATAATAAGATAGGATAGGATAGGATTCTTGAGTTTTTTTTATCAGGCTGGAAGATAAGATAACATAATTTTGTTTAAAATCTACCATTGATGAAATGTAGAATAATCACACAAATTTATATTATAATTATGAAAGTATTTAAAATACTATCCTAAGGGTGCATTCCTATGCTTTCCTAAGACTAACCTTATTGAACACCGAGGGCCTTACTTCTGAGTAAATATGCATTGGTTTACACTGTTAATTTCTTTTAATGATCTTCAATTAGCATGTTGGATTAGGATTGAGGAGATGCAAGTTAAAATCCACCCTCAACCATGAGGTTTGCTGGGTGACCTTGGACAGTCACCATCTCTCAGCCTAGCTTACCTCACAGGATTGTTGTGAAGATAAAAATGGGATGGGGGGGACAACACATGTGTACCGCCCTGAGATTCTTGAAAGAAGGGTAGGATATAAATAGGTTATAAATGAAATAAATAAATACAAACATAACTAAGCTGCTGTTAAAAAAAAATTAAAAAATTACTCCAAATGTATCTAGCCAAAGTATGATGAACTCCCATTGATTTCAATGAAAAAACTAAGTATGTACTTACTAGTTTTAATGCCATTAAAATCAATGGCCCTGAACATACTTGACTTTGGCAGGCATGTAGAAAACATGAACACTTGTGGATAAAAGTGCCAAGAAGTCTATGAGTTTTCCACAAGGCTGCCATTTTTACAGAATATTTGAATAGAAAATACTTGAAAACATTAATGCATTTTTATTTAGAAAAGAATTTGAACAAGACTACTTATCTACTGCGTACTCTGTGACTGTCGCACTGATACCATGCAAAACTCTAAAGTGTATTTCATGACAGATTTTTTTTTTAATCCGACGCGTTGATGCTAACACCACTTTTTGATTGTCTTTCTGGGCCAAACTAGAAGGTATGTTAAATAAATTTGATATGTTGAATTTTTGTTATTTAATTAGCAGCCATGGGACCTCCAATCAAGATCAGGAGTGAAGCACACCGGAGTGTTGTTTCGCTCTTTTCCACCTGCGCTGCGGCTCCAACACAAATCACCAGTGGCAGCTTCCCTCCTAGGGAAGCAAATAGCTTCAGGGAGACACAGGTATGCAGGGAAAGATTGTTCAATCATTAATACCAGGATTTCATACCACACCACTGCCAGTTATTTTTAGAAAATGTCAATCACATTGCACATCAATTCTAAACTGAGTTATTATAGTAACTATTAGTAATCAGCTGTGATGACTTCTAATGATACACCCAAAAAAATGGTGTATGCAAACAGGTAGCATAATAAGTTTAAAATGCCAGGAGTAGTACTGGGTGGGGGCAATGTTAATTCAGCAGGCTGTAATAAGATTGTCCTCAGGCGGGTAAGCCTTTGCAGAGACACTAGTTTGAAATAATGGATGTGTAGTATTAGAAGATTTGTTCAATTCGCTGCTCTTCTGAGTTGCATTGATATACGTTAATCCTGATTTCTGAATGAATAAGTTATTGATGGCTTGTTGTTACATAATTTGTGAACCTTTTCATGAAGATGGCTTTATTACTACATTTTTGCCCACTTAAAGCGACAGGGGGTATAGGATAAGAAAAGCTGCACTTGCTGAAATTAGCTTCTTTTACGCAACTATTAAATGACCACATTCTCCAGCAACTGACAGCATCTTTTCTTGGGAACTAACAGAAGCTGCAGTATTTGGTGACATTTCATTGGCTGAATTCAGACAACACAATAGTCAACTGGGGGGAAACAATCGTCAGTTGTATTGACTATCGTGTCGTCCGAATGCTGCCATAGTCAACTCAGAGCTGATCCTAATCCACACCACAGTTGATTATTTATTACCATGTTGTGTGGGGAGTACCCCCTAGATGAACAACCGTAAAGTTGATTATTACCCCACCATTGACTATCGTGTTGTCCGAATTCAGCCAGAGTGTAACTTTACATGGAACTTTACATCTCTCTGCCATCATCAGAACACTGACTGTTGCTTTTTTGAAGATCCACAAGTCGTCTTTAGTTAAAAGTAGGAACCAGTTAGCCTAGCAAACTATAGCAAGAGCAAATCAAAACACAGGGCGATATCAATGTGACATAAGCATGAACCTAAATTACATTAGCATAAGGGATTCTAGCACATCACCAATAGCATTAGCTGGTGTGATGGGCTCTATGGGGACTAACAGTGTTGCTAGGACTAACACTATTGGTGTTATGCTAGAGGTCCCTTATGCTAGCACAACATAATTTACATTAGCTCTCCTGTCACATTGGGTACTGCCCAGAAAGCAGAAGAAGAGGCTGGAATTAGTGAGATACAAACTTTACCCCTTCCTTTATGATCCACTATATATATGAATACCCATTTACTTATATTGTATATTTTGATAAATTTTAAGCCACGTTGGAAGCCAATTGAGGCTGAAAAGTAAGGTATAAATCAAATAAATGCATGCTTTTGTCTGATAAATAGTATCTCTTACCACCAAGTTGCATTCATACAACATGAGTTGGATTCAGGCTTAGTAGAATATTGAAATCAATGGGACTTAAGTTAGAACTATAGACCAGTTAGTCTGGCATCAATCCCTGGGAATTTTTTGGAGCAGATTATAAAGAAATCAATCTGTAAGCACCTTGAAAACAATATAGTGATTACTAGAAGCCAGAATGGATCTGTCAAGAACAAATCCTGCCAGACTAATCTGATCTCATTTTTTTGTTCAGGTAACCTCCCTTGTGGACTATGGGAATGCTGTGGACATGATATATCTTGACTTCAGCAAAGCTTTTGACAAAGTATCCCATGACATCCTGATTAGCAAACTAGCTAAAAGTGGGCTAGATGGAACTACTATTAGGTGAATCCACAGTTGGCTACAAAATCAGACTCAAAGAGTGCTTATCAATTGTACAACTCAAACTGGGGGGAAGTAACGAGTGGGGTACCGCAGGGCTCAGTCCTGGGACCAGTGCTCTTCCACATTTTTATTGATGATTTGGATTAGGAGGTTCGGGGAATGCTTATCAGATTTGCAGATGACACAAAATTGGTTGGGATAGCTAATACCCTGGAAGACAAAACAAACTTCAAAGTGATCTTGATAGGCTGGAGCGCTGGGCTGAAAACAACAGAATGAAATTTAATAGAGGTAACTTCCAAGTTCTACAGCTAGGAAAAAGAAACCAAATGCACAGTTATAAGATGGGGGATACTTGGCTCAGCAATACTTCAAGGGAGAGAAATCTTGGAATTGTTGTAGATCACAAGTTGAATATGAGCCAACAGTGTGATGTGGCTGCAAAAAAACCAATTGCTATTTTGGGCTGCATTAATAGAAATATAGTTTCCAAATTGCACGAGGTACTGGTTTCCCTCTATTTAGCACTGGTTAGGCCTCATCTTGAGTATTGCATCCAGGAAAGAAAGCCCTGTGAGGAGAGACTGAAAGAACTGGGCATGTTTAGCTTGGAGAAGAGAAGACTAAAGGGAGACATGATAGCACTCTTCAAATACTTGAAAGGTTGTCATACAGAGGAGGGCCAAGATCTCTTCTCCTTCATCCCAGAGTGCAGGACACAGAAAATGGGCTCAAGTTACAGGAAGCCAGATTCTGGCTGAACATCAGGAAAACTTCCTGACTGTTAGAACAGTACGACAATGGAACCAATGACCTAGGATGGTTGTGGGCTCTCCCACACTAGAGGCCTTCAAGATGCAGGTGGACAGCTATCTTACAGGTATGCTTTAAGGTGGATTCCTGCACTGAGCAGGGGGTTGGACTCGATGGCATTATAGGCCCCTTCCAACTCTACTAGTCTATGATTCTAGACATAATAAACTTAATTTTAATTTATTTCTATAGACTCATTCTTATTATGTTATAGAATAAAATCACCGTGTAGTTATATCAACACATCTAAGATTAAAATGAAATCACTAACTACTAATCAGTAGTATTAATCACAAATCAATTTCACTATATGAAAAATGTGAATAACATTCACCAACCTCACGTGGTTGTTGGATGACTTACCACTCACTGGGGAGGAAGTCCCATTAAATTCAATGAGGCTAACTTGTGAGTAAACATGCACAGCATTAGGCTACATCACAAATATAGTACTTGGATCTTTTTTCTTAAAAAGCAATATTAGGTAGCTGAAATATAGGTTTCCTTTTTCTTAACTAAAAACCCTTGGAAGTAACTGTAGAGTGGAACTCAAATGAGGCAGCAGCACATCATATGAACATCTGACCTCATCCTACTCCCTTTTCAGCTTCAGTCCTCCACCACAGTAATTATGAATTACTCATTTGTCACACATATGCTAAGCGCCCTAAGGTCAAAATAATGATGAATGAACATGCTTTCCTTATGAACTGCAGTCGTCTGAGTGCACTTCTTTGATTCCCCAGCTGGAGGAAATCGCTGTTTGCCTGCCCCAATAATAAAAAGAAAAATGCCGGTTTTGTAAGCCTGTTGGTTTTCTATAAAATGGTCTGATTAATGTTCTTGTCACTTTTGCTTCTGATGGAAGTAATGGGTGATTCAATTTCTAGAGTAGACACAGTGATCCAATAGCCAGTTTAATTATTATTAAGCAGGAAGCTTTCTGCTTATCTCAGCTCTATGGGATAGTCACGTTAACAGCACAACAGATGATGTGTGACGATTTGGAAGTTAGTCCACTATTTTCGGTGACACTGGAAGAGTAATACTAAGTGGGGCCAGGGAGGCATGAAGAGGTGGATCTCTTACCGTGTCCAGGCCTTGCTGGCTCACACTAGCCAGGCAGAAGGGGGCAGTTTTGTCAGGCTTTTCAGACCTGTGGATCATGGAGAATTAGTTATGCCAACTCCAGACTGGCATAGCTGATCAGCCTGGCTTATCCCTGCCCCACCCAAGAATGCTCATTTTGCTGCCTTTATTTACCCCAGCTACTGCCAGCAGGTACACCACTAGTGAAAGCTCTCTCCCCACCAAACTTGGTAGACAGAGTGGGGACCTCTCACTAATGGAGCTCCTCTCTGTCTGTGAAGGGGCACCTCTGCCAAATCCAAACCCTCTCCATCAGACAACATCAGGGAGCTAGGATTGCACTCTTACTCCCTTGTAAGTGTGTACTGCAGCTTTCTTACACAGGACTGTTAATTGGTTGTTAATCCTCTGTATCTACTTTTGGTTTCTTAGCAGAATTGAGATCCGAATACTACACGTGAAGTGTTTGCTTTCCTGCTACATAACCTCTATGTGGCACTGTGGTAATAGCGGAATAGCACAAATACACAAGTCAAAATTGAGCTTTCTTTCCCCTTTACAATTAAATGCCGCATTTTCCCTGTTTTTTAAAAAATTGCCAAAATCGTTGGTTAGACCCAGCAGCACAGCTGGAGGGTCATATTGTTTAAACACCTCATTAACAACTGTGAATAGGGACTGGTGAGTGCATGATAAAGGCCTAATGTAGAAAAGACTTGGATTGCAGCTAAAGTCTAATAAAAAATAGGTAAACATCTTTTGGGCGGTGTGATTCAGTGCAATCCTGTACATGTCTGCTCAAACATCAGCTCAATTTGAGTTTAGTTGGAATTACTCGAAATTAAAGTGTGTATAGGTTTGCACCATAAGTGTTTGTTTTTCTTGCATCATTGCTTTAATATAATTTGATCCAGTTTTGAGACTATTCTAAAATCTTAACTTTTGAAACAATAACAGTCATTTTTAGGGTGACCATCCGCCCGGATTTGTCCGAACATGCCTGGAAAATGGGGAGCAAATCCGCATCCGGTGGGAAAAACTGTTTTGGGGGGGCCAAATCCGGAAATTTAGCCCCCCAAAAGTAGGGTGACCAGATGGCCCTGGGGCAATCCGGGCCAACCGGGGAGCGGCGGGGGCAAACCGGGGCGGCGGGGGGTCACGCGGCGGTGGCGGGAGGCGAGCAGGCGGTGCGAGGCGGGTGGCTCAAGGCACTTACCTGCTGGGGCGTCTGCTTCCCTCCGGTGCTCGGAATCTACAGAGAAACAGGCTTCGCGGCCTGTCCCTCAGTAGCGCGCCGGGTGATGACATCATCACCCAGCGCGCTACTGAGAGACAGGCCAGGAAGCCTGTTTCTCAGTAGATTCCGAGCACCGGAGGGAAGCGGACGCCCCAGCAGGTAAGGAGCATGAGGCGGGCGGGCGGGGCGAGTGGCGTGGGGCGAGCGGTGCGAGGCGGGCGGGTGGCATGAGGCAGGTGGGCGAGTGGGGTGCGGGGCGGGCGGGGCGGGCGGGCGGCGCAAGGCGGGCGGGCGGGGGGCGAGGCGGGCGGGCGGGGGCAAAGCGGGCAGCGTGGGGTGGGCAGGCAGCGCGGGGTTGGGCGGGCGGCGCGTGGCATGCAGGCGGGGGGCGGCGCGGCGCAGGGCGGGCGTGTGGGTGGCGCGAGGCATGCGGGCGGCGCGGGATGGGGCGGAGCGGCGCGCGTGCACGGTGGGGGGGTTGTTTTGGGTGGGTGGGGTGGCGGGGGGGACCGGGATTTTGGTTCTCAAAATCTGGTCACCCTAGTCATTTTGGTTCAACCGAATTAAATGCAACCTATTAGGCATCTTCACCTTGTAAAAAACCTGGTTTCCATAAAATAGTTGTGATTGATACACATTTCCTCTTTAAAATTTAGATATATAATTTTTCATTGGACCTGGACAATAACAAAAAAGCCTAAAAAGGGAGGGGGAATAGGGACATGTTGCCTTTATTTGAATACTTTCAGGGAAGATCTTAATGGGAACAATGGCAGAACAGTGAGTAAAGACAAGATGTAGTAAACTATGATGCTTTAATGCATGGAATTAGTCCTAAATTAAATTGGGTAATGAGCTTTCCAGATTATTAGAAAACCTGACTTCTTTCCCTCTTAGTACTAAACCCTAATCCAGCCCCACTGGCGTATCATCCTTTCTCCATCTGAAATCTTGGGATTAGCAAGGGAGAGCCATATTCTTGTTCACCACATAAAAAACACAGGGCAATTGTGTGCTTTGGCAGGGAAAGGGAAGGCTGAACCTTTAAAGAGCTAACGACATTGAAACTATAGTATAACTATTGGATGGCAGAGCATTGTGGCAATGGAGGTAGTACTAGTAATGTTGCAGGTGTTTGCCACTGCTTGAAAACAAAAGGATAGGAATACTACTCTTTAGTTGTACTGCAGGACAGTGATCAATCCCTTTCAATATAGTATTACTATTGTAATAAGTGTATTATCTGTTAGGGTGTAGTTGAAAGAGAGCAGAAAATTGAATTTTCTGGATAACCAAATGTTACGGTTTGGATGCTAGGACATGCAATAGCTGTAATAGAAGTCAACACAGTGACATCTGGATCCTATAGAACAAGTCAGTAATGACTGCAATAATTAAACTATAAAAATAATAATCTCAAAAAGTCCTTTGTTATGGTGCCATTGTGATGTAGATGGTACTGTTGATCATAGCCCACAGTAACCAACATGCTGTACAATCCCTGCACAGGAAACTCTTCTTGTGCAAGTCCCATTGAAGTAAAAGAGGGCTGTGCAGGAAAACGTTGCAATACCTGGAGCCCAAATTTTACCAGAAGAAATAGGTAAATAGCTGCACCCAGGTTTTATGTAGCAGTGAAGTTTACAGCACAGATGCTTTATTCAGCACATGCCTAATTTCTTCCTTGGAGTATCCTTGGAATGATCTGCCATATTATGGGAATGGTCTAGGCTTCAACACTCGGATCTGATGGCTCTTTCATACATGATCGTTACATCATGGGTGCCGCTAGAGCGTGGTTCCTTCCCATACCACAAAAGTAATATTAAAACCTCCAGGAAATATGGGAGGGGCCGATGCTACAACGCCCCCTACATGCCACCAATTACCCCATTTAAGACTGATACTGGTATGGGGGAGGGAACTATGATGAAGAACTAATGGGTATTCTTAATGTATAAAATACATGTTTACATAAGTTCATAAGAAAGCATGTTCAGTCATAATTATTCTGACTTTAAAGCATTAAAGCCAACGTAAGAATTTCCAGGGGGCTAGCCATATTAGTCTGCTGCAAAAACAACAAAGAGTCTTGTGGCACCTTTAAGTCTAAAGATTTATTATAGCATAAGCTTTCATGGGCTACAGTGAAATCATGCATTTGATGAAGTGGATTGATGTCCACGAAAGCTTACCCCATAATAAATCAGATACTCTTCAACATGCCACAAGACACTTTGTTTTTAGGCATATGTATGACTGTCATGGGTAATGTGTCTTTAATGTGTCCTTAATATATATAATGTATCTGATGAAGTCAACTTTAGCCCACCAGAACTTATGGCATAATAAATTTGCTAGTCTTTAAGGTGCTACAAAACTCTTTGCTATTTTTATCCTTAATATGTTCTCTGAAAGAATAATTCTACTTCTGAAGTCCTGATGTCTCACAAAGCAGACTTGTGAGAAAGGGAATTCAGAATTTTACATGGCTGGAATTTACATCCTGATGTTTTTTATACAAGAACCCAGCAAAATGTAACTACTTACATGTTCCAGTTAACAGAAGAATTTTACATGGTAATTGCTCCAGTACAAAATACTAATTAAAATGAACACCTGCTAATTTTTAGAGGGATGTACTGCAGATGCTTCAGTTGCTGCTGTTAATGGAATCTGAAAGAGTGGAGAAAGAGTATTCTAATGCAAGCCTTCAAGTACAGTTTCATTATGTACCGTAGGCTATAAATGTTGATTAGAACTATATTTAGAATTATAGCCTATAACTAAACTGCATGTGTTTATTTAAGCCCAGCATGATAGTTTACTGTTTGGTTCTTCTTAATATTGGATGCCAGATAGAATATATTTGAAAAGATAACTAACTTGACTGATTGTTAAGTTAATGTTTCTGTGGTGGCCACTGAGAATGTTCGATAATGTACATATTCCTCATGCCCTTGATGCATAGAATGGATGACACTCTCATTAGAAACTACAACCTAAGGGAGAAGGAATTACTTGTGTAGGTAGGGTTCAAGGTTTTTTTAAAGAGCTGTTGACTGAATTCGCCTTGTTGAACTGTATTTGGAAGTCTATCAGAATCCAGGACAGAATGTGGAATAATTTTATATGGGGGAAAATCAAGGGTCAAACTACAAGCTATGACTAGATCTCCTGACATATTTCATTTAGAAGTAGCCATGGGGCAGGGGATAGGATTGAAGTTGGGTTTGAAGGCCCCCTGGGCAAGATGCTTTCCCTGCTGTTCCTATCCTGCCAACCCTCCTTTTTTATTCATTTATTACCTCCTCATTGTCCACTGGCAAAAGGAAGTGCCAAGGCAGATGACTGACCAATGCTGCAGATCTAAGGTGCACCATTTGAAAATTATTATTATTATTATTATTATTATTATTATTATTATTATTATTATTTACATTTCTATACCACCCCATAGCCAAAGCTTTCTGGGTGGTTTACATAAATGAAAGCTCCTCCCCCTGCCCCCATTAGTGTAGCAGCAAGCAAATCCAATTGGACACTGTCTTTGGAGAGACACAACCAATGAAGCCATAGGAGTGGAGAAGGAAAGATCTTTACAGTGCTCCTGTGCCCTCACTGTGCACTGTGCACTGTTTCCCAAAAGCAGTGTCTGATTGGTTCAGTGTACTACTACTCGAATATTATCGGGGGAGGTAGAACTTTAATTTTAAATGTTTCCTTTTTAAAATGGTAATTTTTTAACATGGTGTTTTATTCTTTTATCTTATTCTGTATCTTTTATTGTTCACAGTTCCAGAATCTGACCAGTTATGGAGAGGTATACAAATGTTGTGAATAAAAGTAAATAAATAAATAAATAAATAAATACATAAATAAATAAATAAATAAAACGGTGCACTGCAGGGCTGCAGCTTCACCAAGCTGGCTGCCACAGCACTTCCTCTTACCAGCAGGCTAGGAAGAGGAGGAGCTGCTACTGCCCATCACCTGTCAGGGGTCCTTTGGGGACCCACCTGCACTGTAGGGCCCTGGACTACAGCAGCCAGCACTGTCTCAAGACATTTTGCTGCTTGAGGCAAAGAATAAAATACCCTATACCATTTCATGTACAAAAGCTGATTCAACTGTTTCTGTAATACTAGTGGTGGAACAGCATCCTCCATTGAAACTGAAGGCAGCAGGGTAGCTTAGGGAATATAGGGCAGGCCACAATGTAACATCTGCTGCCTGAGGCAACTGGTTCACCCTGCCTAATTTTAGGGCTGGCCTCGGTAACAGGAGTGCTGGGGATGGTTTAGCCTTTCTGCCAGCACTATTTCCCCATCACTTCCACACACTTTCTCACTGTGGCAAGCAGAAATATATGAGCCCTTTGATGAAACCAAAGTTCATGTCCAAATTAGTTGAGGCAGATCCCATGAAAGCATGAACCTTCTTACAGATAACACAAAACATCACAACACTGAGAGGCAACTCAATACACATTAAAGATATCTCCTGCTAAGGGCACAATCCCATTGCCATTGAGTCAATAGCTTTATTTCCATTAACTCCAGCAGGGTCAGGACTACATCATTTTAAATGTGTCTTCTTCAAACACACAGTTTGAAGTGAAAGAAAACCAATACAACAGCTTTTAAACCCTCTGTTTATAATATTTCCCTTTTTCAGTTACTTATCTGAATTAATGGCTTTCTCAGAGGAGTTACCAATGTAAAATCCAACATTCTGATAATATGTACCATATTTTCCGGCGTATAAGACGACTGGGCGTATAAGACGACCCCCAACTTTTCCAGTTAAAATATAGAGTTTGGGATATACTCGCCATATAAGACTACCCCTCTTCCAACGCACACCAAATAAAAATTAAAAAAAACATCAGATTTGATTTCAATATGGTAATTTTAATTCAAATGCTTATGACATGCAGGTACTTAGCAGGAAAACTGTCACTTATAAACATAAGGCTGTTTGTCATCAAACATGTAAACATAAAACAGTGCAAGTGGATTAAACTTGCTTGGATTGGTCAGCTCTCCCTGCCTGCCCAGCCCCACATGCACACAAACAGTATGCAAAACCGTCAGCCAGAAGCACAGGTTGTCGCGGCGTGGTCTGCTTCCCGGAGGTTGCCTTCAGCATTTTCAAAAGGGAAGGAGGCAGGCAGGCGGGAGAGGCTGTTATTCAAGGCGACAGCCGTTTATTTTATTTATTTATTTATTTATTTTTGCAACCGCACGACTTTCCCTCTGCCCCTATTGTGAAGAGGGAGAGAGAGAGAGGCTGCATGAAGAGCCCCATTTAAAGCGGAGGCACGGGAGCCTGGCCGTCACGTGACGCGGTTCCTGGAAAATTCTTGGAAAGCGGCCTTTGCATTTTTACCCTTCGAGAGAGCTGTGAGCAAAGAGAAGGAGAGGAGACGGAGGGGCGCCCTTGCCTGAGCAGCCACCGGCTTCGCTTCCGATGCATCTCCTCCTTCGCTGAAATTGGGGGGGGGGGTATCGCCCTGCTCTCTTTCTGTGAAGCACGAGAACCTTCCCCACCCTCCCTCTGCTTCCGTGCCAGTGGCGAGCAGCAGCTGCCGTCCTCAATGCCCGCAGAGGCTCCGGAGCAAATAAATAAATAGAGTGAGGAGAAGCTCTCCCCACCCCCCGCACGTCCATTCCGCCTTCTTCGTCCTGCCTGCCTCGCCATTGTTGCCCCTCAGCCCCGCCCTATAAGACGACACCCGGCGTATAAGACGACCCCCGACTTTTGAGAAGATTTTCCTGGGTTAAAAAGTCATCTTATATGCTGGAAAATACGGTAAATAGTGGAAAAGACTTAAACTTTGTGGAATAAAAAAATTCTTTCTGGTCTTGACATGTCTGGTCTTTCTCTCCATTATGGTGTGATATATACTCTAAACCTAATGTAGTTTTTCTTACCTTTTAAGTATTTGTGGAAGTTATGCCAAGAAAGCTAGTAATAACAATGCGTCTCTGAGACATTGAAATATAGAGGGTGGGGATATATTTGTGAAGTAAAAATCTTTAAATAAATTTGTGAGGTAAACGAATCACAGCTTGCATAGTGTGAAAGAATTTCAGTATGTATTAATTACTTTCCTGCTGCAGTGGGGATCTCAATAGTGTCATTCCATCATAAGCCTTGTAACAAATAGAGCATTCTTTCCAGAAAGGGAGCAAACAAATTTCCTGAACATTTTTTGAGTGCTGTTTTTTGGTACACTTCTTTCATGGCTTCACAGGACAAGGCTTAGAATATCTTGCTGATTCTATGAAATGCTTCCCTAATTTTACATACAGCTCATGGTATGTTAAAGAAAAAGGAATGTATAAATTGTATGTTGTAATTGGACCTGTATGAGGCCTGCCTTTGTGAGTTAGAAACATTGGTAGCTCCATTTGCCTCCCAGAGAGTTGGATTTCTTAAATTGGTTTGCAAGTCACTTTTGTGAGCAGCTGTAGATACCAGAGAGGAATAAAACAAAAAAGGGCAAGAAAGTTGAAATCTGCAGGAAGTCCTAGTGAGATTTCACTTTGTAGCTGCATTATATACATATTCAGTAGGAATGAAGAACTGTTCCTTGTCATTAATAACTTGTAAAATATGTAACGTATGTGTTGTGTGTGTGGATGCATTGGACCAAAAGATTTATATTTCTGTTTGGTTACCTGTTGTTGTCCTTGCTGTGAGAGCTGATCTTATTAAGTGCTACCTATATGCAATCATAGTATGCATATTCCATTTTTTAAAAAAAAAACAAATAAATATCAATGTGTTTGTTTATATCACTTGGAATTCTAATTCTCATGGAATTTGTAGAGAAGAAAAGAAGCTAATTTCTTTTTTCATTTTGGCCTTTTCTGGAAGCCTTTTGAAGCAAAATTCCTCCTGTGGAAACTGCATGGAAGAATTCTGTGAACTGTATAGCTTTATCTAGGGATGCTGATTATCTTGTATGCATGAAATTCTGTGCTTATTATTTTACAAGTAACGTCTAAGTGATAAAAGAACATTGGCAAACTCTGGAGCAGGCTTCCCCAACCTTGTGTCCTCCAGGTCTTTTGGACTGTAACTCCCAGCATTTCTGACCATTGACCATGCTGACTGGGGCTGATGGGAGTTGAAGTCCAAAACATCTGGAGGGCACCAGTTTGGGGAAGGCTGTACTGCACATTGAACTTTTAATGATACACTATCCTTGGAAAAGAAAGCCTCTCCTTTCTTGAAGGTCTTATTGGAGACTGGCTAAAAAAGTGATGTTCCTCTACTTTCTAAGGCACAATCCTATGCATGTTTAAACAGAAAAATAGTCCTACATCTCCCACCATGGGAGTTGCAGGACTTCCTTCTGTCTATGCATAGGATTGCATCTTTAGTTTCTTGCAGCAAAAACAACTAACACTTATTATGGCATAACTAACACATATTATGGCTTAATCTTTCTTGGACCAGAGTGGTCCATGTCAGAATAAATTTATTTGTCTTTAAGATCTTTTCTATTTTGATGTTCTTCTGTTGACCAATCTGGTTACTTAACATGCATCTGTTGCGAGGGTATGAGCAGTTTACAGGGAGCTACTGATACAACCCACCTTCTGAGATGGTGTCTAGATTAGATCAGAAACTTGAGCTTTAGGATTTTGTGTCAATATTTCTGTTCTGGGGCTCAATGAGACAGCCACAGGACTTCAGTTAAGCTTGGTCTCATCAAGGTATACCTCTAGGATCTGCATTCAGTACCAGGGTAAGAACATAAGAAGAGGTGGGCTGGATTAGACCAAAGGTCTATTTAGTTCAGCATTCTGTTTACAAAGTGGCCAATCAGGGGTCTATGGGAAGCCTAAAAGTAGGATATGAATGCAACAGCACCCTGAGTCATGTGATTTATTTATGCATTTATTTTACGAAAGTGCCTTTGCGTATTTTCACAAGAGATGCATATGTAGCTGCTTTATACTGAGTAAGACCATTTGTCTATGTAGTCCAGTAAAATCCACCTTGACTGTCATTGGCTGAATTCGGACAACATGGTAGTCAATGGTGGGGTAATAATCAACTTTACAGTTGTTCATCTAGGGGGTACTCCCCACGCAACATGGTAATAAATAATCAACTGTGGTGTGGATTAGGATCAGTGCTGAGTTGACTATGGCAGCATTCAGACGAACGATAGTCAATACAACTGACTATTGTTTCCCCCACCCCAGTTGCTTATTGTGTCGTCCGAATTCAGCCAGTGACTCTCCAGAACATCAGACAGAGATTATTCTGTGCTACATTAGACTCTTGTGAAAAGGAAGTTGAACCTTGGGCCTTCAGCTTGCAAAGAATGTGCTCTACCCTGGGCTTTTGTCCCTTCCCAGGGAAGTTCACTCACCCCTATATATCTTGGATTAGAGGAAAGATGTTCAGGTAACAAGGTTGTAGACCTTGCATAGGAGCATGACTGTCCAGGGAATGTTTGGAATTGTAGGAATTTTTTCCTGTCTAAACATGCATAAGATTGTGCTCTAAGTCCCTTTTGAGTCAATGGGAAGCTCCTGGACCAGTTGTGGGTTTTTTATACCTGCACTGTACTTTTATATGCATGCGTGTGTTTTTGTATTTTAATTCTGGTTTTGATCAAAAGGCTTTGCTGGACAAAGTATAGGTTAAATCATTAGTCTCAAACCAGAGCAGTAAGTGCATGCTCCATGTCTGTTTGGGATTTGTGTTGGAAAAACTGTCTCTCTAGAACATGCCTTCCGAAATAGCCAAACTGCTCTTTGAACTTCGCCAATTAGGCATGAGAGCTTTTCAAAGAGAAATTAGGGGGAAATATAATGTGCAAAAATGGTTGTGCTTCCCTTTGAAAAGCTCTTGCACAAAATCACCAAGCTGTTTTTTGAGCTCTTTGTGTGTGGTTTTGTGTGTGATATATGTACTGCAAAAGTAACTCTAGGAAAAAAATTCTCAGGTATGTACATATATGCCCTTTTTGACTCCAGCCTTTATTTTAAATTAATGGCAATTCTCTCATTGAGTTTCATTGAGCCAAATTAACAGTTTCATTCAGAAGTTGTTGGGGTTTTTTTTAGTTTTCTAATGTTTTGCTGAGGTATTTCATGAAGAGCTTTGTGATATCCTAAGTTGCCAAGCACAAAATTATCCAACTTGCTAGTGGTCTCAAGGTTGATTCATATAATTATTGTTCCCAGTTTGTTGAGAGAGAATCACCATTCATTCACATGTCTAGGGATTCCCAACACTGCAGCTGTTAATTGTGCAACAACATAGCATGCAATGAGGCATAATTGCATACAACACTAAACAATTTCAGGAGAAGATAACATGTTCTGCAGTGTAGATTTTGATCCTGATTACTGCCTTCACGGGAAAAGTAAAGTTGCATGTTTTGTTGTTTCTGTCTGTACTAGAACAGAGTTCCAAAAATAGGTTAATGTTGGGGCCTATTCTGAGTTGAACCCAGTTCAGATGTTTAAAACAGCAGACGTTAAGAAATGTGAGTGGCTTTGCACTCTCCTACCCCTTCTTTTCATGCAAAACTTCCTTTCTTATCCAGGTGTAGTGACTGTTATGTCTGCACCAGTGTCAGGCCATGTACCAGAGCCAAGATCAGTAGTTATCTATATTGATCTTTAATCCGGGCAGATGCACATCAGTGGATATTAAACCCACTGGCAGCAACAAAGTAGACAAAGTTTGGCAGAATTCAGAAATTGCCAAATACCTGGACTCTGATCTATTGCCTAAATGCAGAGAAATGACTCCTAAGAATCCTATGGAATAGCAAGTCAATCAGGAAAAGTCTGTTGATGCATGTGGTGAAATAGAGATGGTGATATACACCAAAATGAGCTGCTTTTGTGGCAGAGAAACTAAAAACAAACCATGTTTAAGACATCTGTGACAATTTGTGATCCTTCCTTATGAGCCACAAGTTCTGACAGGTCAAGAAGGAGAAAGAAGTTAATTTGGTGAATTTTTAAATTACTTCAAAAGGGGACACAATTCCTAGGGCTGTATGTATGTCCCTGCTTACTGTCCAGGACAGTAAGCAGGGACATTACCTAACAGCAGCTCCCAACAAAAACAAACTAAACTAATGAACAAAAACAAACTATGTTGTCCTCTGGATCAAGTAGCATAATAGCAAACCAAGAAGTGCAGGGTATAAACAATTCATAAGATTTAATACACACATAAAGAACAAATAACAGCAAATAACAGCAAGCACTTATAATATAGATTCAGTAAAAAAATAATGTTTTTAAAAGTGCTTAATGATCTGAAACAACAAAAACAAACTATGTTGTCCTCTGGATCAAGGCCAAAGTGTATTACAATTACTATTCCATAAGGCTAAACCTTATAGCCACTATCATAATTCAAGAAGCCGTTGTCACCGTGTGACTAGTTTAGACAAATATAAAATCCCCAAGTTTAAAAGGTGCCATGAAATGTGTCATTAAGTATTATGTGAAAACACTCCCACTATGATTGACTGCGGATAATAGCCTTATTACATAATGGCTACATTCACATGTCACAATAAACCAGAATGCTAAAGAATTTTGGTTTATTGTGATATGCAAACATGGCCAAATGTGAGACAGGACTTGTTCACTCTGTGTTTTTATAATATTCAAAGTTCAATTTGGCCATCTCCCCCTGTGGTGAGATATGCAAGGCGTTCCTGCATTGGAAGCTGATGTATTAGACTGCAAAATGTTGTATTTTGGACATTTATTTTCATTTCCTGTCCTCCAAGTATGTAATGTCTGGACTCAGTGTAATGGAGGTTCACTTAAACAGGAGAAGAAACATTTATATAAACAATTTTTTACTTATCTACTTCGGAACCAAAATTTACCAAGTTGGGTTTATTTCACTAGGTAAGAAGTTGTAAAATATTAATTAATTAGGCTGCTTTTATGGATAGAACCTCTTCTGAAGACCTCTTGTTGTTTGGAATTTGTGAGATAAACTTTTTGTTTTCTCTGTCACAGAACAGTATATATCCCCAAGGAATTGGACATATCTGCCAAGCTGTGCTGTAACGCTGATATCAATACACCAAATTTTAGATGATATACGGAAATAGTTGTTGCTAAAGGGAGAGTTCTAATAAGCTCTTCTTGAAAGCTTTGTGGAATAGATTTATTGTTCCTTACATTTTCTGCAGCACTTTTCTTAAAACTCAAAGTTAATTTGTGCCATACAAAAGCTCTGTGGGAACATCCACTTGGAATGAATCAAATACACTTTCCAATCACTCTTCTTTTGTTCTCTCTCTCTCTCTCTCTCTCTCTCCCTCTCCCCTCCCTCTCCCTCTCCCTCTCCCTCTCTCAGAATCTCATCAAGAATTTCACAGTTACACAATATCTTATGTTAAATGCTACTTCTCTTAGGTCAGGTTCATTTCTTTGGCATAGTATGTAGTTAAACTCTTCATTGTTTTTTTAAATGACTTCTTAATGGGCTAGGCTGGAAGTCCATATTTTATATATTTTTATTTTATGCTATAAGCAGGTGTGGGGAGCAGGTTTGGATTGTGACTGTGGAGCAAGGGGAAGGGGGTTAACCCTTTCCCCCATGATGTCATTGCCCCATTCCAAATTCCGCCCTCCATTGATACTATTGGCAGTGGAAGAGAAAACATATATTCACCAGGATTCAAAAAATTTACAGAGGATAAGGCTACCCCAGGAAGACGACAACAGAGTGGCTCCAGTGGGCCAGTTATGCAGCACCTCCACGATCCTGGTCTACGCCAAAGCTCAAGCCAAGTGGGACTTTGGAAGGATTTTTATTCATTATTTCCCCTGGGACTATGTACTGTTCTTCACAGCACCCTAATTGGTTACACCTGTGGTGATGGCTGAAATCTCAGTCTCGTGATGATCATCTCTCCCAAAAGATAAGCTAAATTAAATGGACAGCAGCCAACCTAATAAATCAAGAGACCCTCCCGCATTCCAAAGTCACACCATCCAGAGTTGCAATCTGACTTTGAGGAACAGAATATCAAGCCAAGTAGTTTGAAGGCTTTTAACTCTTCGAGAGACCTGATTAGGAAGATTCAGGCATGAAAGAAGCAATTGTAGCATGTCACATCTATCTCCTCGATATTACAGTAGTCTTCCGGTAGATTTCCTCTACATAGGTTTCCCATACTCAACATGTGGTTAAGGAACCATGTAACACTCAAGGAAGGGCTAGCAGAATGGCCCACTAGAATGAATGGGAACTTTCCAATGAATGGAAACTTTCCAAGTAATTAACTTGTGAAGGGACTGAGGTCATCCTAATAATAGCAGCCAGAGGGCAAGTCAAGTGACAGATGCAGTAGCATGAAAGTGTATGTGTAAATTCCAGCTTTACACATTCGAACTAGATTCAGATTAGGGAAATGAATGTTTGCAGTGATAGATAGGAATTTGTTTATGCCTGTGGAATATGAGCTATATTCATTCTATATGGAAATTATCCCAATTTTTATATAAATACTATTGCATTATAATAAAACTACATACTATTTATTTATTTGTTACATTTATATCCTGCCATTTCCTCCAATGAGCCCAAGGCAACATACATTATCCTCTTCTCCATTTTATGCTCATAACAACCCTGTGAGGTAGATTAGGCTGAGAATCAAAGACTGGCCCAAAGTCACCCAGTGAGCCTCATGGCCAAGTAGGGACTTCAGCCACATCTCCCCACTCCCAGTCCAACATTCTTACTACTACACCACCCTGACACTCTCCACTAGCTATTAGTATACTAGTTCTTGGGAAATAATTTTCAGCTCTTCCATTGCTTCAGAAGGTCAAAGAAAATGGTATAAGTAATTATCTATACATTTTTAAACTACTGACATTTTAGATAGTAGAGCAAAACAGAGGGCAAAGAACCCTTTGAGGAAGAAAATATAAACATGTGGAATTACACTGGCTACTACAGGGTAGGTTCAGAAAATCAAATGCCACACAGTCACCATTTAAATCCCACTCATATAGGGAGACAATAAGCTACGGTAATATGTGCCCTGTAGTAGGCTTTTAAGTGACTACTGTGTAGCTTCAGTCATCTGAATCTACCTTCAGTGATATTACAAGGAGTGACAAATATATGTAATCTTCTAATCCATCACAGATTTCTTTCCAAAAATGAGATGGTTTTGACAGTGTGTAAATTCTCAGAAGATAGTGCTTCCTTAGGTAGCACATGCAGATGTAGGCAGCAGAACAGCCTGTATGAAAGCAATATTTTCATCCACTGAACAGTGTTACGTTGTACATGAAATAGATTTATACCCAAAGGAGTATAAAAGAGTGAATGTCTTCTGTAAAGTAAAATGTACAAAAGAAAAAAAGATGTGGCCATACTCATTATGCATATAGGGAGGGGTTGATATGGGATGCACACACAAACCATCTATTTCCCATAACAGCCTGGCACATGGGTTGAATTCTATGGAGATTTCTCTGTGTGTACTATCCCACAGAAAAACTGGCTCATGCTCATGGCTGTCTTTATGTCCTCTGATTTATAAGATCGCTGTTTTCAGTCACATGAAATTTGGAATGTTATTCCTCACTCAGCACCAGTTTTCTTAATTTTTGTTCACAGTTTCTTTTTAATTATCTCTATGAGCAGATTATGAATCATAACGTTTGATTGCAGGCTTTCTTACTGCTGAGGGTGGAATGTGCAACAGAATGTGACCTTTTCATTCAATGACTAGTGGTCGCTTAGGAACCAGCCCTCTGACTGGTATAGAAAGTTAGGAGTGTAAAAAGGGGGTTTCTTCCATGTAAAATGCTTAAAATTTTAATAAAAGCTTTTGGAGCATTTGTTATTTCTAAAGTATGTTTATTCTCCATTTATTATAACTAAACGAAAGGCTTGAAATGAGAAACAAAGGTATCCTGTGCAATTTAGTCCTTTTCTTTTCGCTGCTTTTTGCTAAAAGCCCCAGTTTCCAGCCTAGTTATTAGGCCTCCTGAGATTGCTAGCCTTTTAAAACGCCATAGGGGGGGAAACTTGTAATTAGGGAATTCTAAAATTAGCCATAAACCCTTTTTGCTGAATTAGAAGGGACTGGTGTGATTACATCTGATTCAGTCCTTTCTCCTCATAGGCTACAAGCTAATGGGGTAAATTATCTGGGCATTTGCTCCTCAGTCCCACTGGAGACATTGACCACCTATGTTGTAGTCAAGGAGGAGCATAGTGTCTCGCAGTGTGCCGAGGAAAAGAAATGCAGAAAGTGTGTGTAAAGAAATCTTAATTCACATAAGAATTAAGTCCCTTTTAGGTTGTAATTAACCCATCATTCTCCTATTATGGATTTTGCAATCACATTCACAAATTCTTTGGCAGCTTAGGCTTATGAAGGGAAGTAATATTTGTTTGGTGCGCCATCTAACGTAGAGGTAGCGAAGATAATAGTTTGCGAAGTGTGAACCAATGATATGAATGCATGCTCCCTCATCTCCCTTCATTCCTCCTCTCTGTGGAGTAAAAACAACAAAGAGTTGTGTGGCATCTTAAAGACTAACAGAGTTATTAGCCTTTAAACCATAAGCTTCCGTGGACAGATGTATGAAATGCTATCTCAAGTTACAGGTATTTATATAAACATGGTTGGGGGCAGGGACTTGTAAACAGTGAAGTCAGAGGAAAATGAAATGCACAAAGTAGAGACAGTAATAATGATGTTTTTTAACAATGACCATTCACAAAGCAGTTGTTGGCAATAATACAGACACCCCGACATTGGTACATATGTACGGCACAATTCTATGCATATCTACTCAAACGTAAGTTAGACTTATTCTCAGGAAAATGCTTATAGCAGAGGTGGGCAACTTTGGGAGGTCTGGGGGAGACATTCAGTAGCTGCTACAGGTGCCATATATGGTAAAAAAGGGGCACAGTAAGGGAGCCTGCAGCCCTCCTGTTGCTCAACTCTGGTGTACAGGAGTTTATTACACTCTTTTATTATTATTATTTTTAAAAAGGATTCTTTTATCCTGATTGTTTCCTCCTTTCCTTTCCCAGCATTAATAATAGTTTTGTTTGTTTGTTTGTTTATTTGATTGATTACTTTCTATACTGGCTTTTAATAGCCCATGATGTGGCTCTGGAGCTGATGTGTTTGTTCACTTCACAAGACTGGGTTACTTGTGGATCTATTGTTGTTTGTAATGGTTGGATAATTACAACACTGTGGGATTATGTAGCTTGTCTGTTTCTTTGGGAAATAACAAGCAGCAGCCAATCCTTCTTGTTTATTGGGCCTGGAAATATAGGAGCAGCAAAAAGGTGAAACACAGATAATGGGTTGAATTAGGACCAGGTTGGTTAAACAAACAGGAATATCAGTTAGGGATGTCAGAGAAATCTGCAGTGGATTCAAATGTCTGGGTTTCTAGGGATCCAACCTGTGGGTTCTGCAGGGGGCCATCTTTCCAAGTCATGTGGATTTTGTGGACTTGCAGACTGGTTTCTTTTTTTAAAAAAATTCTGGAATTGGATGGAAATGTAGTTGTACAAAAATACAAAAAAATACAAAAATCCAACCGAAATGCAGCTATTCCCCCATAGGCTAAAGCGTGAAAATGCAAATTTGGGGCGGGGGAGGATTTATGCAAATGTGCATTTTCGGAAGTGCACTTTCTAACACAAAAGCAAGTTTGAGAAATAGAGAAAAATCTGATTCCATCAATGAGTAGATGGGGAAACAAAAGGTGCCTGACAATCATCAAAACACAGATGGATGTCACCTCTGCCTGGGGTCCCACAAAGCTGAGTGGGTGAGTTGAGACAGCTCACAAAGGTGATCCATATCATACGCAGCATGCCTCAGGCATCATCAATCAGGATACTCACCAAATCTATCCCTTATCTACCATACATAGGTGTCAAAATTGAATTTGACTGAATTAACCTGGGACATGTGGCAAGTTATTAGGGTGCAGTGGCCCACTATGTAAGCTGGAGATTTTGTTTAGGTTTCTGCAAAATCTCATTCTTGAAGTATGGTGTAGAGGTGGGAGCAAACTCCAACCCATATAACAATCTGCTGTACATGAACAGTTGCTACAGGGCAGTGTCCACATGGTGGCAGTTTCATGCACGAGCCCTTAGAACAAATAAGTGACTAAATGTCCTAATAGGGAGAAACAGCTCTTAAAAGTCATTGTCAGGGAGAAAGAAAAAGCACTCTATTCTGTAAACCAAGCCCTACAATTTAGGTTGAAAGAAGCAAGCAGACTGCAAGCTCAGGTGATGATGCACAGGGGGCCATGGACAGTGGGTAGGATGTTGCCTGCAGGTGCCATGGCTTAAATTAGACATGACGACAACAGCAGAGGTTCATGCGAACAGCCCCAGTGTATAAAACACTCTGTGAACTGGCTTATACTGGCAAAGTGATATCTCCGGGGGAAGGGGGATGACAAAAGTGATGAAGTTATTATAAGTTATAAACAAAATGAATAAATTAAAGAGAAATGAGAGCCCCAGAGGAGAAATTGTGATGAATGTCTACAGTTTTTCAGTTACAGCAGACTAGGAGTTTTTTATAATTGGATAATGGGAGATTGTACATGTATTCTAAAACATGAATTTTAAAGGGCTGGTTTACATACAGGTGAATCTGGAGATTTTCTCTCCATACGAGCAGGCAGGCATGTCACACAAAAAGTACTCTTCGCCATGAATCAAGTTAGATGCACAGATATCTTAGTGATCTCGCTTTCTCAAAAAAGGATGGAAGGATTCCAGGAATTGGAAATATTCTCCAGTTGTGCAGGTGATATGTTAACTTGACTCATGTTTATGTTCTGTTATTATATGATGTTTTAACTTATGTTGTTTGTAATGGCTATTACAATAAAATGTTTGAGTTGATATTGCACAGCTATTGTATACCCATACTACCCAATTCTACATCAGTTCCATATAAAAAAAAACTGGTTGATTCACCAGTATGTGAACCATCTCATGAAATCAAGGGATTTCAGCACTCATATTCTTTCAAAGATTATATATCCCCTGAACTTCTTAAATCAGTAAAATGTAAAATATTATATTGTAGTTCAGTGTAACCACTGCAGATTGTATATGTGGTATCTGTAAAGCCCTTCATATGAAAGATCAGACATATACAGATATATACAGAAAATGATTTTGACAGCTCCTATTATATTGTAGTGTCGTGCAATAGCTTCTAGCTTAATCTGACAGTAATGAGATTGTAAAACAAACAGCCCTCTGGCACTCTAACATTTATCATCTACTCACTTTTCATTTACTTAATCTATTTGTATTTAATCTCTATCTTATCATTCTTAATAGGGAAGTATGGCTAAAATATGGAAAGGTGCCACATGATTACTTTGAAGATAGTGCTAGATATGCCCATTCAAGGGTGCTCCAATCTTTGATGGCTCCTTTTATACCACAGGTTGGAACTGGATTTTGCATCCATTTCTAGAAGAACCTATGATCTTGGGTAGTGATGTTTTAAAAAATATGAAATAAAATTAAAATCCAGCATTTGGCAAAATTAAAATTTGAAATATACCTTGCAAAACAAATATTTAACTCATGTCAACACTCAATATGTGACTTTCATAGTGAAATGCAAGTATTGCAATATTCGTATCGGCACCAATACATGGCATTAATGTAAAGAAAATGAACTTGGAATTCTGCTATCTTCTAATATTATATATAAATATGGGGATTGAATCTTACACTGTTTGAAAGTTAAATGTGTAAATTAAGTAATGGATTCTTTTATATTAGTTGAAGTTTTGAAGTGGTTTGCTGAACAATAAATTCAGTTTCAGTCCCACCCATGTTTTTAACTCCAGGCAAAGGTGTGGATATAATTATCTTCAAGTATATGAACCCTAGGTAGGTAACGCTTCTCAGTTGACTGTCTGCTAATATACTACCTTCATTAGTAACTTAATTCAGAATATTGATGTCACCAATCCCTGAATTCCAGAATAACTTGCTATAAATGGGCAGAGCCTCACAAAATGGGGTGATTGTCTTTACTACTCATAGCATGATCCAGTAATGTAACTCAAAATGCCCTTCGACTGTACAATGAGGCCATGGTTTCCCAAGAGTGTAGAAGAATATTTCTGATAAAGAGTGAGCCAAGCTGGTTTTCTCTCTCCAAGATGGATTAATCAATGTACCCTAGATTTCTGCCAAAGACAGGCTCCTAAGTTCCACATGAAAATGTGGAAGCCGCATTAAAATTTGATTATTGTAGCTCATAGAAAGGCATGACTGCACTTATTCAGAGCCAGTTCAGAGGGTGCTGCTGCTCTCCTTGATGGAGAGCATCTTTGGGGCCAGTACGGAATGAGCAGGGTGCTGTCATTATCTCTGTTGTAAGTACAGGAATATCCTGAGACTTCCCATTCTTCCTGCTGCACACTGTAGCACTGAACCTCTCCTTCAGCAATTCACTATCTTTCTATTCTAGGAATGTCTCATGTGTACTATGCTGATTTTCAGTGAAATGCACCATAGTCCATAAAGACCTGGTTTGGATGGTTTAGCATTATTCGCATGAGCATGCACTCCTCCCCCCCACTTCACTGTTGCAGTCACACGGAAGAGATGAAAACATTTGCTTCCATTTCAGTGGGAGGCTGTCATTATGACTGAACCAAGACAAATTCTGGTTAGTTTTAACTATGGTTTGCCTGAACTAGTCAGAATCATAATCCAGAGTTTGAAGTTGGGTTGTTTAGACAAACCATAATTAAATCTAACCAGAATTTGTCTTGGTACAGTCCTAATGACAGCCTACCATTGAAATGGAAGCAAATACTTCCACTCTCCTTCTCATGACTGCACTGGAGAAGATGGGAGGTGGGGAGTGTATGAGTCCAAGACTCATTCATATAGCACAAAAGCATAGCGTAGCATTACATGCAAATGCAGTCACAGTCTAACAGCTGTGTACTATACTAGTCTCATTAAGCAATGCAAATAAGTTCTTACTTCATGTTTTTTTAACAGATTACAAGAGTGACATTCAGAAGGATTTATTCTTTGTAATACCTAACATTCATGCTTACTTATAAGAAGGCTTGAAAGGAAAGCTCAACTGTGTGCCAAAACAGATTGGAAAAGATTGATGTTTTCATAAAAGCTTCAAAACAAAATGTCCTCTCTGTCTCTTTTAAATATCTGAGCACAAATATGAGTATTCTTTCCTGGAAAACAGGATGTTATCATGTCACTTACACTATAGTTATTTGAGGAAATTTGTTTTACAATGTAACAGATGCAACTTGGAGTCAAGCTATATGTTACGTTGAAGATGCAGCTATGTTGTCCCTTTTTTTTTAACAGATGGGGGTTCTTGGAAAGGCCCCATTGTGTTTTAATGAGACAGCACCATCTAGTGGCAGAGAAATCCCCCAATATCCAGATAATACCACATTATCTTGTGGGGTTTTTTTTAATGCAGTATTTGCAGGGGATAGGGCGGGAGACATCCTGGCTATTGATGATGTTGTGAAATGGACCTGCAAACTTCATGAACGGCAATTACAAGCATGCTATAAATTGCTCATTTAGAGAAGCTTCTTATGAGTTGACATGAGACATATCAAATACATTAAATTAAAAAATACATTATTTGAATCTAACAAATTCAGTTATAAAATATATATCAAATCCCTCATACTTCACAATCTCTTCCCCAGTTTTAATTTTATGTTAAAAAAACAAACATCGGGCCTCATGAGTTTAGGTATATAAACATGTCTATTGATTGTAAAAGTCTAAAACAACAAACAAAACACCACTTGCCAGCCCCGGAATATGGTACATAATAAACTAATACAACAGTGTTAAATAGTGAAACTTCTTCCAGGAAAACAGTTGCAGTCAACCTATTCATCACAATCACTAGCCCTGTTCAAGCATTCACGTGAACGTATGAGGCCTTAAAGTGGGTAGACAGTGCTGTTCACATTGGCTTTACCCCCTACATCTCCGGCCATGCTGGACACACCTCTCTCAGTTCAGACTTTGCTGTGTTGAATTGGCAAAGCTTGAAAGAGAGTTTTACATGCGGTTTCTCCCACCGAGAAACCCACAGAACTCTGATGAGGCAGGGTCCACAATTGTATGGAAAGTTCTACTTGCATTCAAGCAAACATTAGTAAAGTTCCCTTCCAGACTTTGCCATTTCAACACAGCAAAGTCTGAACTGAATGGGGCAGGGCCAAAATGCCCTATCCCTCTACACGCTTTAAGCCCTGATGCATTCAGGCGAATGCCTGAACAAGGCTACTGTCTTCATTCACCATTTTTACGTACACTTCGCAGTTTCCACAAACAATTGAAGAAGGCAAGACATTTCGTTTCCTTCCACAGCACAACAATGAACACTGGGCAGTATCCTATACTGTCCCCGTGTTGGCAGAAAAGACCACAAGTACAACAGGAACTTTCAGTTCCTGAAACAACTGGAAATGAGTGGCAATGCTCATTTCTGGAATGGGGGGTCTGCTGGCCTGCCCCATTCTAGAAATTAGTGTTTCTGTTTGCTTCTGTGTTTATAAAAGGAATGGCCAGTTCCTCTTGTGTTAGGGGTCCATCCTTCTAGACCAACAGAACTAGCAGAGGTGCAGTGGCAATATAGGATACTGCCCTCTGTTATGCAGTGAACTAGTCATTTTCAAAAGTGATTCAGGAGCTGGAACCATATCAGACCTATTTGGCCAGCACACCTGATCATTCATTTACCAACCCCAACTTCAGCATTGACAGACTGTTGCATAGACTTCCACTGTAGGAGTTAGAAATTTGTGCAATGTTCGTAATGTTTTGTGGCTGTTGTTGCCTGAGGCAAATGTTCAGACGTAACTAAGGATTTTGAACAAAGAACATTCTGTGGAAGTATTCGACAGCGTAGTTTGTCTAGGTGATCGTTTTCATTGTTACCATGCAGTAATAACATTGCCTTCTGCCCTGCACATTCTATTTCTGATTGTGTCCTATTATTGGAACAGAACATGGCTGATACCTCACAGAGTTTATTGTCTTTGAATAATTTCTGGAAAGCTGTACATTTTCCAGTCCCCAAAAATGTGTGTGTTCGAGCCTGTGAAGGCATGCAGAAAGAATAGATAGTTGCATGTATCATCATTGAGTTGATGTTGAATGCTATAAATGTCAAATGTTGAAGAAACACATGACTGTATTTTAATGTCACTGTGATAGTATAGCTTGAAATCACTTTAGCAGTTGTACTATAGAAGGGCTCAATTCGGATGACACGTTAAGCAACTGAGAGGAATTAACCTACTGACGGTGTGTTAAAGAGGTGGTGATCCACAGACAGCACGCTGCAGCAGGCGCTGCAAGGATTCGGTAACCACCCCGGTTGTTAATAACGTACTCAGTTCTGACTGACAGCTCGGCCGCCATTTTCCCCGTTTACCAAACTCCGTTAGTCTTCCAACAGGTATCCCAGAACACACTGCAGCCGAAAATTCATGGGCGCCACCATTGAAGCCAATGCAGGACACACCTCCCAAACCCCATTAGCTGCCTCAATCAGTGGGCGGAATTCAGCAGCCTCGGGCAAAGAGGCTGCCAGGAGGAACCAATGATGTATTGGTGCAATGATGCACCAATACATCATTCACACCCCACGCCCAGCACTGCAATTCCAACATTGGCACCCACACCCCAGGGTGGCACCCTCCACCCACCCTCCACGGGAGATGGGGCAGTCGTGAGGAAGAGCCACGGCTCACAGCCACGGCCCCCAGCCCCCCAGCCCCCCACCTCCCTCCTAGAGCATCTCCCGCACACACAGGAAAGAAGGCAAGAGTGGGGTGGCGTAGAAAACTTTATTCAGCAGGGAGCTTAGACATGGGCAATAAGGCACATGGGCACTACTAAGGCAGGGCAGAACCTATGGAGAGGACAGTTGCCCCCGGGAAGGGAGGAGGCAGCTGGAAGGCACAGCAGTGAAGAGGGGACGGCTGAGGCCAGACCCACAGGGAGCCAAGCACAGAACGTGCAAAGGGGACGTGGTGGAGTGGGGCGGCTTGCCAGGGAGAGATGCCAGTCCACAGATGGAACTCCATAGCCGACGCTCACAGGGGGTGGGGGTAGCGCAGCCAGATCCAGACACTGATGCTTTTACGCACCCGGGTCGCCTCCGCACAGGCACGATGCTCCCCAACGGGATTCTCAGGGCCTGGCAAAGGCTCGATGTCCCGCCCATCCACAGCGATGGCGTAGGCATCCTCGCCTGCCCGAGGGAGGTCGGGGTGCAGGATGCAGCAGCACACCATCACAGGGAGCACCAGCGCTCCTTCAGACGCCCAAAGGCACGCTCCACGGGCAGGCAGGCATGGCAATGGTAGTAGTTGTATTTACGCTGCACGTTGGTGCATGGGTAGCGGTATGATGCCATCAGCCACGGCTGCAGGGCGAACGCCTGGTCAGCCAGGAGGAGCGGACCCACTGCACACCTGCACACGGAAGCGGGTCCAGACTTCAGGAAGCGCCCCGATGCCAGCTTGGCAGCCAGGGGGGAGTTCCAGAAGACAGCTGTGTCGTGGCTCCGCCCGGACACGCCTGCATACACATCCAGGAAGCGGCCCTTGGCATCCACCACCACCTGGAGAACCATGCTGTAGAAATGCTTGCGGTTATAGTAATCCTCGCCACGGGTGGGGAGGGCCAGGATGCGCATGTGGGTCGAGTCCATTGCCCCCACCGCCCACGGGAAGCCCAGGGCATGGAAGCCACGCATGTTCTCCTTCTTGTCCCCCACCCGGATGACGTCGGCCAGGTACAGCTCGTTCAGCATGCTCACTGTCTCATGGAAGATCTCGCACGCGGTGGACACTCCCACCCCGAAGATGGTGGACAGCGGCAGGTAGCCCACGTTGAACACCAGCTTGTACAGCATGAGGGTGAGATGACTTGAAACTGGAATGCTTCGGCGCATGTTTGTACACTCCCGCTGCAGGACAGGTGTCACCTCAGCCACCAGCACCTCGAAAGTCGCGCGGGACATGCGGAAGCTCCCACGGAAGTGCCGTCATCCCAGTCCTCCAAGTCCTGCAAGTCCTGCACACGGCATCCATCCGGGGGAGCACCCAGCGGCGGACGGTCTCGCACTCGGCAAGAAGCTCAGCCGACGTCGAGAGGGGGGAGCGCGGTGCAGGGTTTTTTCAGCCGTGCCTTTGGCCAGCTTCTCCACAATCATCGTGGGTGCCCCACGGGGACAGACCAGTGGCAGGATGGTGGCCTGGAGACAAGGCACGCCCTCCGTTGCTCCGAGGGGCAAGCGGAAGGACTCCGTTCCGAACACTGGCTTTGCGGGCATGGCTCCACTCAGCCGCCTCAGCCAGGCACGGAATAAGTCCTCCTCATCGGCATCGCCGTGGTTCTGTGTGGCCGCCTGGATCTCTCCCTGCAAGCAGGCCGTTGCGAGTTCCCTCCGGGACATAGTCGCCAATTTTGGGCAGGCCAGAGGGGGGGGGCGGGCAGGATGGTAGGAGCCGTGGGAGTGACGGAGCAGGAGGGCGGAGGGAGGTGGGGCAAGGCTGGGAGCGTGGGACTGCCAACTTTGGTAGCGTGGGAATGGGAGGGCAGGAGGATTTGTTTAGGCTGAAGCGCACCTGCTAGATAGAGGGGAGTGACAGGAAGCAGCCAGAGTGGGGTGCGCAAGGGGGGATCGGCACAGCAGGCCGAGTCTATGCTACGACTAGGGGGGATGGGCGCGAGCCTCCATGCCGGCGGAAAGGCCTACGGCTGGCCGTGGATCGAACGGCGGCGACACCGGACGCTTCGTTCCAGACGTCGAATGCGACGTATGACTTCTCCCACGGCCACCTCCAGATCGTGGAGACGCCATGCCTTTTGGGCCCTCCGCCTTCTGCGGATGGCACGGCGGAGAGAGCACAGTATCCCTGGGAGGCTAGAACAGAAGGGGGGAGAGGAGGGGGGATTGCCATCAGTGACACAGAGGCCACAGCAACACCAATGCATCCCGCCCAACAGCCCCGTAACCAACCTCCACGCCGAAGGGCCCTTCGGCGTTGGACAATGCGCCCTGCTCGGTGCCCGTCGGACCTGTAGGGTGCTGCCATCACAACTGGTTCTCGCTGCAATGGGGGGAGTTAGGGCCAGGAACAAGAGGCATCCAGGGTGTGCAACAATGTTGCATAGGGATGCTGATGGACATAGCCTTGAGCGTCTAGACTGGGCTGAGGGAGGCGGGATCTAAAGGGGCCTTATCGCGTATAGGGGTGGGGGTGAACCTACAACTGTATTCCCCTATGGTCCCTTGCCGGTTGGGTCTAGGGACCCGTGGGATGACTGGGGCTTAGGCCATGTCACCCTGGAAGGGTCTTTCCACCCCCTCCTCGTCCTCCTCCTCTGCTCCTCCCCCTCCTTCTCTCCCTCTTCGTCGGTGTCTGGTGGGATGTCACGGCCCCTCTTCGGGCGGCTGCCTATGCTCCGCTGCTCTTGCCCTCCGGCCGCCCCCCCCCCACCTTCCCTGAGGCACCTGCTGATGCCGACGCCGAACGTGGGGCCCGATATGCTGTGGCCATTGGTGGGTGCAAGTACTGCTGTTGCTGTGGCAGCACCATGTATCCGTACGGCCCCATGTAGGGTGCGGGCTGTGGGGGGCCATGGTAGGTGCCCCAGAAGGATTGGGCAAGCTCCCTGAGCACCTCGGTTTGGTGGTCGATGGCTGCTGTGCGCTCCTGCATACCTCGATCGATGATGGCATTGGTGGCCGCCATGTTCTCGGTCATCCCGGTGACATGGCACTCTAGACCTATATGCACGTCCCTCCCCACCTCCTGTATGGCTTGGGCGCACTCTTCCACGGCTTGAGTGGCCGTGCGCATTGCCCACATGGTAAGGACGCGCTTCTTGGTGCGCCTGGCCTCCTCCTCAGCCGCCATGCGTGTGAATAGGCCATGGATGCGTTCTCCTGTTGTCTCCGTGACCAACTCCCTCGCCACCTGCAGCCGATCTTCCCTGCGCCTGTTGCGCATACAGACACACCTTTGCGTGTTGGTCAGGGGACGGGCTTCTTTGGCCACGGCTGCACCATGCTCGCCTGCGGGCAGCGGCGGCGGCGGCTCCTCCTCCAGGGGGGCCGCTCCCTCCATCAGCCCGTCCTCTGGCTGTGGAGCCCCCTCGATCTCCTCCTTGAGCACTGCCTCCTCGGCCTCGAGCTCGGCATCCCACGGTGCCTCCTCTTCCATCGCCTCCATCTCCACGTAGGTTTCATCGGTGGCCTGTGTATCGATATCCAGCAGCTCTTCCTGGGACGGTGACAAGTCTGGCTCCAGCACTTCGCCCACCTGTTGTTCCATGAGCTGCTCCATTTCATCCCGGTCCTCCTGTAATATCCATCACGACATCCAGGATCCTGCAAGGGAAACCCTGCACCGTAGTTGCGTGTTTTGAGGACCCCAGCCGTGTACGTGGTGCCGGCACTGGCCGTGGCACTCGCCCTGTGGTGTCAGCCACACTCCCCTTCGCGGGAGTCGCCCTTGGACGTGACAGCCCTGGCTCTTCCTCCTCCTTTGGGACTTTGGGACTTTCTTGGCGGGGGGTACGGCTGAGGCCTTCTTGGCAGGGGGGTTGGGCGCTGCCTTCTCGGCTGTCTTGCCAGTGGGTGTTGGGCGTGGAGCGTCACTCCGTGCCGGCGGCTCCTGTTTCCGTTCTGCGGGGCTCTCCTCCCATTGCGCCCCTTGGTCCAGCCGTGCTTGTTGTCGTGTGCGCAGTAGCTCATTGGTGGCGACCCCACTGCCCGTCGTGTGTCCCGGGATGACGTTGTGGCACTCCAACAGCAGGCGTGACAGTTCGTTGTAGAAGGGCATGGTGCGTGGCTGCACGGCGGTTCTTTTATTGTGGGTGACGATCTCCTTGAACTTCCTTTTGAGTCCGTGGAGCTTGTCCTTGCATTGCTTGCCATTGTGGTCGTGTCCCCATTCCTGCATTTTCTTGGCGAGCCAGGGGTAGAGGTGGCCACGATCCTCCTGGCTTCTGGGCTTCCCCAGAGCTCTATGAAGTGTCCGATCTCTTCCTCGGACCAGCATTGCAGTCTGTGTCTTTCCTGGGGGTCCTGGCTGCTCCCCTCTTCAGGGGTTTGTGAGCCAGAGTCCTCGGCCGGGTCAGCCCAAGCCCCCTCTCCCTCTGGCTCCATGTTGCCAACGGGTGTGTGTTTCGGTGGTGATGGTGGTCTGTGCCCTGGGCTGCCTTGCCCCGTCCCATGTGGTTGGGTGCTGGTGGGCTGTTGTGCTTGCTGTGAATGTGCCCGTTGCATAGGCGTTGTTGTCTTTGCCGGCTGGGGCCGCTTCGTGTCCTTGGGATTGTTGTGCATGCCTCCGCCAGTTTTCCTCAACATCCACAGGTGGCTGGCTGTCGCCCACGGGCACCCATTGCCTAGGCATTTCGTGCGTCTTGGGGATGTGCGTGGCCTTCGCTCACTGTCCAGCCGTGTTGGGCGGATGAGGGGGGGCTCTCTGGTCACCGCTTCCCCTGCTCTCATCCCTCTGGGTGATGTGAGGGTGGAGGTGGCGGTGCAGTGGGGGTCTACTTTGGATGGGGTGTTCTCCCGGTTGGGGGGGGCTACCTCTTGCTCCAGGGCGCCTGGGGTTGTTGCTTATTCCATCTCCCCCTCCCCCCCTTTGCCATTGTTCCCTTCTGGTGCGCTTCCCTTTCCGTTTGGGTAGCTGCCTGGGCACCCTGCATGAGTGCTTGCAGGAGCTGGCCCCTTGTTGAGCTCCGTGCCAGTTGCTATGGCGGCGATACCAGCGGTCTGTTGCAAGCGCGCCTGAGTGGCCGCCCACTTTCTGCCGCTCTTGCCGCTCTCCTCTATGGTCTTTTGTGTTAACGTACTCACCTCAGTTGTTTAACCCACACACCTCTACAGACAACACGTTAGTCAATTGACTAACTTTTAAACAACTCGCAAGTGAGTTGTTTAACTCCGTTGTTTAAATCACCCACTTAACCAACTGTGGGTTGTTTGCCACTCTCCAGACGACACGTTAAACAACTCAACTGACCATTGTTTAATTAAACAACCGTTGCTTAACGTGTCGTCCGAACTGAGCCAAGGAGAATTAACAAGTTAATATCCTCTCCAATGAGAGTAGATGCTTGTGATTCAGATGATGAAACTGCAGCTTTAGTGATGTTGACTTCTGTATCTCCATGAGCGTATTGAATAATGTGCCCCAGTTACAGTAGCTTTTGTCCTATGAACAGAACCATCTATTTCTTATTAATGTTATTCAACAGGATATAATATTTTTTACCTTACAAAAGTCATGTCAAGAGTGAAGTTCACAATAGGACTTGTATGTGTACATGTGGTGCCTCTGAGTCACATTTTTAATTGATGGTATGGTGATTTGACATCATCGTTGAAGATAATAATGGCTTTCTCATCATTTTTCACCATGAAATTAGCATATGATTTTGCAGTAGCTTCACCTTTATGCCACAAATGTGATGAAGTAGTGATCCTCTATCTAACACATACTGCTCTGAACATAGCTTCTGATCGTAGCTTGTAATACCATGTGTGAACTGCAGGTTATTGAAGTCATGCAGCATGCTACATGACTCAACTAAAGCTGGTGGGCTCATAGTTTATAGCGTAGTATGTCCTCAAGGTTCATTTTGTGTTGATTAGCTTCTGTCAGCGTTCTTTGAAACAATAATGCAGATTCTCTGCTCACATCATCTTCAGCACGTAACCTCAAAGCAGAAGAAGCTGACATTACAGCTTTGTTCGTTCTTTTGTATGAGTAAGTGAAGAAAGGTCATTTTTTAAATCTTGCACACCAGCTCACTGCCAATATCATGTAATTTGTGGACATTTACTCCCAATAGTGCTGTCACTCCAGTGACCATGTTTTGTAATGAACTGTTGGAATGAATAATGAAATGGGCTTAATCAGTTTAGGACTTTCTGTGTATCATTGTTGTCTGTTAAGATTCTTGCCTCACTCAGTTCCTTATGTTGTTCACTTGCATAGTATGAACTATCAGTGAACTCTTGCATAGCTAGAGTGTATTCACAGCATACTGACATTGAGAGTAACCATAATGCTTTCTGCATTTCTGTCAAGCTACTACCAGGCCTCTTCTGTCTTTCAGAGTGTGTGTCAGTATGGTACCTGCTTTATAATGAGATCAGTACCCAGTCCAGCCCAAATTCAGTTACTTCTTTATACTATGTGTAGCCCCTTCTAAAAGAGGGTGTAGACAAGAGGTCTCCAAGCCTTTGGGTTGGTTGGCATATTTTGAATTTTGAGAGAGTATTGTGGGTTCTCTCACAAAATGGCTGCCATGGGGGCTTGCCCATTCATAAAATAGTTGCCATGGGAGGCATGGCCAATCACAAAACACTCATTTTGCAGAAGGTAAAATGATGAGATTAAAAGAAAAGTATTTTGGCTAAGAACCTAAGTACAAAGCAGAAGTGAGGTCTGAGTACCAAAACACATGAACGCTTTTGAATCCAAATACTGATGTAACTGGAGGGCACACTTTGCAACATGCCAGCTTCCACGTTTAAAAAAGTTTTTAATTAAAAAATAATAATAAAGAAATAAAATAAAAATCAGCAGGGGTATGTCATGTTCCCCAGCTTTGATGCCCCTTCAAGCTCCAAAGAGGACTCTGAAGTAGAAGAGACTCTCCTCATTAACCCAAACTCTGGCATGTTAGGGCCTTCTATGCCAGAGGACATGGCTCTATCAGACTCCACAGCTGCAGAGGTTCCCCCCCCCATTACAGCCTTCACCACCCTCACACTGTAGGAGCTAGCAGTTATAAAATTGGGTAGTGGCCCTTTAAGAAACAAACGGTTTCTCTGAGGGGGCATAGCTAACTGCAGGTCTAAATCTGCTGGCCCTTATAAATCTTCAGAAAACCTTTGCATCTTGTTGAATCAACAGTTTTCCTTAGCTAGCTTGGAGCTATCCAAGGTACTGAAAGGCCCTGTTTGGTGTACCCTTGCCGTGATTTTGCAGGTCTAACCTGTTTGGACTTGACCTGTTTTAACCTGTCTTGGCTGGGTGAAATCTGACTTGATCTGATGTGACTGGATTTTACCTGATTTAACCTGACTTGAACTGATGAGACTGACTGGCCTCAACCCTGCTTTCGCTTACATAACCCTGTCTTGTTGGTTTTGGCACCTCTGGGGGCCTTGAACCAAATGAGACAGGAAGCCTGGTGGGTGTTGAGTAGAGAGTAGGGATGGCGCGAGGGTCCACCCTGGGCTTGAAGCCTGGTGAACTCCCCTTGGCTCAATCCCCCGAGCTGGAGTTCATGGACCATCCCCTGCCCGTACAGACCATCTTGCCCCTCCCAAACCTGCCCACAAACTTCTTTGCTGCCCAAAATGACGTGCTTCCAGGATTGCACCCTTCCCCCTCTGTGTTAATGGCAGCAATTTCCCTAGCCTTTCAGAAACCATGTACTGCCCCCTCACGCCAATGGGGGCCTTAAAGGCCCTATAATATAATAAAGCTCCCATTGGCATTGGGCGGGGTAGAAACAAGTGATTTCCCCAAGGCGTATTTCCCTTCTCCACGCTAATGGTGGCTACCATTAACACAGTGGAGGAGAGGGCTGAAGCCAGTGTGGGCAGCTGCCAAGTGCTCATGAGCCCTGTGAGTGCTTGGCAGGGGCTCGCACAGCCCGGTTTGTGGGTGTGGGCCGCATGAGCGGACCATGCCAGGTCTGTAAAACCCTAGTGCAGACATTAGGGTTTTACAGGGCGCACATTAGGTTAGCAAAGCATACCTTGTAAGTAAAAGTAGGCTGATTTCAGGTAATTGTGGTGGTCTGCTGCTGTTTTAATGGAAATAAATTCATACATGGCTTCCAGTGCAGTCCCGTGAACCATTTGCTGATACTGCAGCCAAAGCCTGTTGCTTTTAGAATTATCACATAAATCAGTTGGGTTGGCAGTCAGTGCATTGATTATATGTGAAAGTGTCTCCTTGGAAATTTCATCATGTAGTGACTTCTTATGTAACATTACATCTTCATCCGACTTGGATACTGTTATGAGCAGGCTATCATTACTTTGATCATCATTACTAGGAAATATGTCTTTGGCTAGTGAACTGCTTTACTTACTAGTAAAGCACTAGCTATGGAAATCTTTGCTTGGGATTGAAAAATCTACAGCTTTCCATGGATTACTCAAAAATGGAGAGGCCTGTGAAGTATCAGCCATGGTCTGTTCATTTTACTTAATTGCAAATCAGAACATGCCCACCATTTTGCAATATAAAATTTTGTCAAATTTTGAATATGTTAATTACCACTTCTGAGTGGAAAACACTTTCCAACACTTCTGTTACAATTTTGCCCAGGTTCAGTGCTATTTTTTCCATATCTTTCTTAGATGGCATAGCTACAGCAGCCAGGAAAGGAGAAGGACAAAAAGACCATGAAAGGAATGAGCTGCTAAAGCAACAGATGCAACATCTATCCATTAATTGGTAGTTTCAGAGCTATAATGCTTGGCAATCCTACCCCCAAAAAAGGATTTCTTGCACAATTGAAGAAACTTTTATCACAGTATTTCTGTGAAACTGCCTGAGTTGAATTAAGAGTTTGGTGACCATCTGAGCCAAGGGCAGCTATGCTATAGTCAGCAAATGCTGACTTCTAAGATCATCCACCACCCTCCCTGCCATCAGGAATTTGGTGAGTGGCATCTGGAGAAAGGTGGTGATGGCGGCCAGGTTTTTGGAACTCTCTCCCAACAGAGAATTGCTTAGCATAATAATTTGAATCTCAACATCAAGTAAAATATATTATTCAAGAAAGCACTTAGGGAGGTAGGAGTAAGAAGCAGTTACATTGTTACTGCTATTCTTCAATCTATCTGTATTTTTAACTTCTTGTAATTTGTATTTTGTTAGCTGAATACTTGAACAGAAAGGCACAATAGAAATATTTTAAATAAAGCAATCAGTCTCTGATCTGAGCTTTGATTGACCTTTTGTATTCAATTATCCCTGCTCTGAAAGTTGCTGTCAAGTGCCAACACTCAATATGGAGTCAACTCAACACATAATGGACGGTACCAGTTTACCAAAACCAAATGGCAGAGCAGTGACAGACAAAAATAGCAGTATGAGCAAGCCTTGGAAGCCAATTCATACATTGTGTTAACAGCATGACTTCCAGAACATTTGAGTGCCTCACAACTCAATCTGAGCACCTCACAATTTAATTGCCTTCAATTAAAGTAAGATTTGAAGTGGGATTCCAAGTGACCTCATGATTAGTGAGATCCTTGAGTCTCTCTTCAGACATTACTTTAATTGTGGGAATCAGTCGTGAAGCACTTCAGCTTCTGCAGGCAGCACAATTAAAATAACATATGAACTGCCACATAGAACAGAAGTCTGGACATTTATACTGCCCACAACATTTAAGAAACTGCTGTAGCTACTTTGACAGCTATTTTCTGATCCCTTGGTACATTCAGTGTAACCCTGGCCAGTGTAGCCCCTGGTGAAATGCCTGGAGATAAGCCCATTTTTACCCTGATCAAGTGTTGGTTCTGAGGGAAGAAGAAGAGACAGAGACAGATTCTGAGGAAACTGTGAAGTGGGAGGGAGGGGGTAAAGACAAAGAAGAGACATCCTGAGGAATACTGAGAGAAGACATGGGGAGGGGAGCAGCAGCAAAATCATTCTGCCCTCATAAATATCATTCAGCTGCTGCTCCTCAATTAGCTGCCAGTGACTGAGGCACACATTTAGCTTTGAGCCCTGTACTGCACAGCCAGAGACTGTGCAGTCCACCTTTCTGGATCATATAATTTTTGGACTCCCCCCCCCCTATTTTATTGTTTAAAGACTTTAAAGTGTTTATTTAGTTTAGGGTTCTTTTTGCTTCCTCCCCCCCCTTTCTTCTCCAGGTTTTTTTTTTTTTTGTATCCCTATAAATTGTTCACTGGTTTTCACCCTACCCTCTTTCAGAGAAAATGGGTCTTGGTGGGTTTGAAGCAATGTATGCTATTTTGGGGGCAGCATTTTCCTCTGTCATCCATCCAACTACTGCTTGAACCTAGTTCCCAGGGTTACACATGTGTGCCTACACACACTTTCTTGAATCCTGTCTGTAGTTAGGCAGAGATTGGTGATGAAGAGGGAACTTAACTATAGCTTGTTCTCACCTTTAAGGCACTGGCAACTGAATGCCTGGGCTAAGAGTTTTCTTCAAAGCTGTTAGCAATGTTATTTTATAAATTATGCCGTGGATAAGTACTACAGCCTTAGTGGATTTTCTTTCCATTCAGGACATGTCAGAAGTCCCAGATCATGTGGGAGGAGTCCATGCTCCAATTACTTTGCTCCAGTTTCTGGGAGGTGTGGTACCAATAAGGGAAGGAATCATGTTGTGGATTGTTCCCGGGGAGCTTCAATGCTATGATGAAAATAATATCAGAATGATGCCCGATAAAGTCTACCATGAATAGATTTGTCAGATTTTGTGAAATTTAAAAACTTAAGGCTGAAATCTGATATACAGAGTTACTGGCATGTATGTCTCATTGAACTTAATAAGATTTTCTTCTGACTGTATTTACTGAAGAAGTAAGCCCCAACAAATTCAATTTGACTTTCTAATAAATATGCTTAAGATTGCATCCTTAATAAGGATTTGGTTTTGGGTGGGTTTTTTTTAGGGGGGCGGGGTAATAAGTAAAAAAGAATGCCTGGATAATACAGATATACAGCAAGTCTTAAAGTCCAACAAGACATGATGTGGGGATCTTCATTGGATCTCCAATGTCCCCCCCCCCCCCGCTTTAGTTTAAAAAAATGCTGAGTGGGTTTGCAGCACTGAGGGAAGAAGCTAATTCCTTCCCTTTATACCATGGTCCCAATCTAAATCTCTCTCACATACTCTCAAGCTGCTTTAGCTGCAGAGGGAGGAAAGGAAGGATGTGATATTATGGCATGACCTTTTGAGCAGTTAATTGGAAGAAAATCCCATTGGTATCACAGGTACTTTCTTCCATACAAATATATTTAGTACTGAGGGGCAAATTAGATGATTATTGCTCTAATAGTAGGACTCTATGTCATTTTGGGACCTCTCCCAATATTTTCTAAATTTTAAATGTTATGGTGTTGTTTATTAAGTTTTAATAAAACTGAGGTTTATCAAAAGCTGTGAATCTAGTAACATGACTTTGAATATGTCCCTCATTCCAGCGCAAAACCTTGCACGATATGTTTGCTGATATTTGTGTCCAGATTCACTTAATGCTTGTGTTGGGACACAATTAGAAAGCATGGTTCATCATTATGAGAATGAACCCAGCCTCCTCCTAGGCTTGCACATTCCTCCCTCCCCTCTCTATCCCTCCATGGCTGCAAGATGGAGATCAGAAACTTCTGCTTCTGTTTTAGGTTTAAAATAGTTTAGCATGTCATCTGAGCCCTAAACTGTAATTAAATTTAACTATAGTTAGTGAAAACAAGCCAGCTTCATTAACTATGGGTTAGAGGGAGTTGGCTTCTAACCTCAGTTAAGATTAATCACTGTTTGTCCAGGTTCAGGCAACAAGCTGTTGTTAATGAAAAATGGAAGTGAAGGCTTCCTCATGGCTGTGCTGGAGATGGAAGGAAGGAAGTGGAAGCGAGGTTTGTTTTAGGACCGAACCAGCCCTATGACTCTAATGTATTTCACCAATTAGCAACTTCAAGCTGCACACAGCTGTTAATTTTCACCAAACTGTTGCATGAATTATCCAAATGTGAGGATGCAGCAGCTCATTAGCTTCTCTCTTAATGATCTGTATACACTACAATCTGCCATATCTCCTGGTGTTATCACCTCTGTTGGGGATTCCACAATGAGTGTAAAATGCACATCTCAAAAACAGTGGAAATAGTTTGAACATAATGATCAGTTTAGATGTCCATTTGGACATTGAGATGTTACCCAAGGGCTTTTTATAAATTAGCTGCTATACTTCTGAAATGTCTTGTCCCATCAGAGAGCCGTTAGTCAGTTTGGCACATTTACTGTTAATTCCAAAAAAAAAAGTATAAAAGGAATTTAATAGCACTAAAAAATATATATCAGGAAAGTCACAAGGGCTCTGCAAATTGATGTGGAAACAGGACTGAATGGACTTAAAAATGAAGACATATTAAAGTGACACAGACTGGAAACAGACTGATTCACCCATCCCTAATGTGAATTGAATTTTTTCTACGCTCACTTCTATTCACTTTATTTCTTTCCCACATTCACTCTGTCTATTTATCTATCTACCAAAGTCATTAAGTGCAATGCAGTGAATAAGTGCAATGCTGCAACCCTATGTGTGTTTACTCAGAAGTAAATCCTACTGTGTTCAGTGGTGCTTACGCCTAAGCAAGTGTGTGTAGCTTTAGGATCTTTTTGTAGGGTTTATGGGGACACAGGCAACGGGACATTTCTACAGCCATGGGACTAGGACAATAGTTGAGGATCAGGTTGAGAAATAGCAACATGTTCCTAGTTTTGATAAAGGTAGTTGGGGACGATAGAGATCCAGACAAGCTGCAGTTTTCAGATAGAAATTGTAAGCACGGTCACTTTCCATATTGGAGAGCAAAAGCTGGTAGTGATAGGGAAGGTTTACAAGAAAGTGTTGGGCAAGTTAAAAAGAAATCTAGTAGGAAGAAAGACTTGGCAAGGTGCAGTAATTACTAAGCTGTAGTTCAGTCAAAGGAAGAGAGTGGCAAGACTGTGAGCTTTCCTACATGAGGCTCTTAGTCTGCAGTATCTACTTTTGGTTTCAGCACAGAATTGAGATCCGAGCACTACACAAAGAGTGTTTCCTTTCAAGTTTTCCCACTACATGATCTCTAGATGGTGCTGTGGTATAGCAAAGTAGCACAAATATACACGTGGAAAAAGATTTTCTATCACTTTAATAAATAATACCACATTTTCCCTGTTCTAACCATCACCAAAAGTGTTATTTGCAAACATAAGCAAAACTGGAGGGTCACAACATCATCTAAAGAACACATAAACAACATGAGTAGGGAATGTCAAGCACATAGTAAATGCCTCATCTAGAAAAGCTCTGTATACTGCTATGAGCAACATTGTGATCTGGTTGCTTGTCACACTAGCAAGAAGTGAGTAAACAATCTGCAGCGGGGTAGATATCATTTTTGCTCTGAAGGGCCATATGTGGCAGTGAGTCATGTCAGGGGCCACATGCTGGTGGGTGTGGTTAAAGCTGGCAGTATGCGGATCCTGGGCTGTCAGTAGGTGTGGTCAGGGAAATCATCATTCCCACATACCCTCTCTCTGGGCTGGATTGCATAATCAAACAAACCATGGTGGCTTGTTTTAATTGGTGGTGAGTGCTGGCCACCATTTCCCTAATTAGCCACATGGGCATGGTTTGTTATGTTATCTGGACCCTGGCAGCATAGCTTGTTTGAGGGGGAAGCAACCCTCAAATAACCCAACAACAGGCCATGAGTTATTTGAGGTTTGTTTCTTCAAACAAGCCATGCCGCTTGGGTTTGGATGACATGAGAAGCTGTGCTCGGGTGGGTAATCCATCATATGGTGGCCAGTATGTGCTGCCAATTAAAACACTTAAATTGGCTTAATTTGATCATGTGAACTGGGTCAATCTCCCTCCCCCCCTCTCTCTCTCACACACATGTACACACTTAGGTTTATGTAAGGACAGGTGTACAGAGAGAGTTAATCCTTCCCTCCCCATGTGCCATCTTCCTGATTTCAATCACATGCCTTCAGCCTGCCAAACAACTGTAGTTTTGTTATAAATCAGCTTGAGCATTCATTGGGGTGGGGGTGATTCAGAAATAGACTTACTGTATCCATGCATACATACATGTATGTTTTGAGTGGGAAACACAAAACTGCCATGTTTCCAGACTTTTCTCCAGGTTGACTTGAAGTAAGTTTTAAATTTTAGTTTTCCATCTGTTATTGCAATACATTAACAATTTGCATACCCCTGTAAGAGTGTGTCTTTATTATATGGAAGGAACAGTCTGGAGAAGGTAGCGGGGGAAAGTTCTCATAACATCAGAATTTTGAGTTGTACAATTGAATTTATTGTTATTAGATCCAAGACAAAAAAAATGAAAGTACTTCACAAAATCCATCACTTAGGATATTGTGATGGTCACTAGTATAGAAGCCACCAATGTTTATGTACATTGGGTTGGATCCAGTGGTGGTTTGCACTATTGGAAAGTGCTCCTGCTTGCGTATGGCAAATGACTTGATTTTCACCACTACCGACTGCAATCCTTTGTGCCACACCTCATGCTGTTCCAGAATGTCTCCCAGTCCTCAGGAGCAGCTTTTCTAGGGTGACCAGATAAAATCCAGGTCAGGGCTCATGTTTAACAGTTGTAGAGAAAAGGGAATTTCAGCCAGTGTCATTTGTATGCAATTAGTTCCTGGTGAAATTCCCTCTTCATCACAACAGTTAAAGGTGCATGCACTATACTAGAGTGACCATATTCAAAAGAAGGCAGGGCCTCTGCAACTTTAACTGCTGTGATGAAGAGGGAATTTCACCAGGAACTAATTGCATACAAATGACATTGGCTGAAATTCCCTTTTCTCTACAACTGTTAAAGTTACATAAGCCCTGACCTGGATTTTATCTGGTCACCCTAAGCTTTTCAGAGGATGGAGGCTCTCCAGTGGGTAGGTGTGATTGGCAAATAATGGGTGCCCTGCCTTGCGAAAGTAGAAGTACAACTGGATACAATCTATCTATCTATCTATATCATTTCAGGAATCATTTGATATGAGAGTAATACTGAAAGATGAACTCCTGAATGATGGCAGAGTGTGTTTCTTTTATTTCTAACAGTGGCAGGCCAGGCGAAAGTCAGTCTCCCACTGCTTGTCCAAAACATAAAAGGTTCATTCTATTGTGCTCAATATACATTATAGACCTATCCTCCACGCACTGTTAGAATGAAACTTTGCTCTGGTCCAGTAAAACAGCTCTTATGTTCTTATTACTACTGCCATCATGCAGGACTTTCTCTTTATTTCTCTCATTTCCAGCCTGCTTTGATAAATAGCTATGTTGCAAGCATAGTACAATGATTCAGGGGAGAGCCATTTGTTGACAAATGCAGTTTAGCTATGATGAATGTTAGAGCACAAATCTCGTGATCACTAGTAATTGTGGCATTAGACTTAATTAGGCAAAGCCAAAGATGTCCCATAAGGACTTGGAGGCAATTGCTCTTCATGGTTGTCAAAGAATAAAAGATGGCAGGAGTGTTATAAGTGGCCCAACTGCTTTGCATTTAAAAGCTTACACCACAATTTTAACAGTCTGAAAAAGTATGGGCACTAATACAAAACAGACAATTGAATATGCAAAGTGGTATAATTCAGATTTATACCTGTTTCTGAAAAAAGTATATATTATGTGAATAACTAAAACTTGCCAAGGTACAATAGGAGCGCAGGAAAAATAAAATGGCAAATTAGCACAAGCAGATGGCAGGACAATCTTAAATGCATAAAGGCTTGTATGAGTACAGTATTGCATGCACTCACATAAAGTCTAACTACCTGTAACTAGATTTCTCATCAGAATGTTGGATATTTGGCACAGTTAGTCTGACCATATGAAAAGGAGGACAGGGCTCCTGTAACTTTAGCAGTTGTAGAGAAAGGGGAATTTCAGCCAGTGTCATTTGTATGCAATTAGTTCCTGGTGAAATTCCCTCTTCATCACAACAGTTAAAGTTGCAGGCACTATACTAGAGTGACCATATACAAAAGCAGGCAGGGCCCCTGCAACTTTAACTGTTGTGATGAAGAGGGAATATCACCAGGAACTAATTGCATACAAATGACCCTGGCTGAAATCCCCTTTTCTCTACAACTGTTAAAGTTACAGGAGCCCTGTCCTCCTTTTCATATGGTCAGCCTAGGCACAGTGCTCCAAGAAGGATTAAGGAAACACTCCATTAAAGTGAATGAGAATGGCATAGAGGTCCTCCTGGATAGAAACACAGAAACAATTGGAAGTGGAAGCTGTGCAGCAGCAGTGCTTAGTGCAATCTTCCTCAACCTGGTACCTGGTGTCCTCTAGATGAGTTGGACTACAGCTCCCAGCATTCCCCACCCCAACATGGCTGGACAAAGAATGCTGGGGGTTGTATTCCAATACATCTGAAGAGCACCAGATTGGGAAAGGCTTGGTTTAGTGGACTGCTTACAAAGGCTGTGATTATAATTGGACAGTGACGTACCAACAGAATTCCATTGACTTCAGTTTAGTACTAGTGGCGCACATTCATTTCCTAATGAGTCTGGTTAGCGAAAAATATGCATTGCTGTTGGATTAGATATTGTGTAATGTGGGTGCTTGTTAATTTAAGCTTGATCTTCAGATTTAGAATTATTTTTGAAATCACGTTTTTGTGAACAGCTTGTTGCTACTCACTGCACAACTGGCTGTGGAATGCCCATGTCAAAATTAGTTATCAAAATAATGATTGCTTTATACATAAAAGAATTAGTCACCAGATCAATGTAGCATATTGAATATACTTATGGGAAACTGGAAGAGATCCTTTAAAAGTATCTTTGGTATATTTCTTGTTCTTTAGATTATTTAGGCTGTTGTTTTTGAGAAAAGATATGATAGAACAAGTTTATTTCAGCATGAGAACAACAATATTGGATAGTATCTTATCATGCAGGTGTACCTGCAGGACTGAGTGCTAGTGCAACAGGGAAGTAGCGCTCCTAAAAACAACCCGGAATGAGCGGAAGCTCTTGTTTCCAGGATGGTGCAAGTCAGCGGAGCTCACAGAAGGGAGTTCCGCTGACCTGTCCCAATCTGGAAACTAGCATTTCCACTAATTTCTGGGATTACTTTTAAAACCACTAACTCCCATTGTGCAAGCAGTGGTACAACACAAGCAGTGGGGATGTAGCAGGCCTGTTGGATACTGCCAAGTGTCTGTATGAAGTCAGAAACCCTATTGTATTTCCTGCAGTGTCATTTAGAATGAAGTGATCTTGATTGGCTGGAGCGCTGGGTTGAAAACAACAAAATGAAATTTAATAGGGATAAATGCCAAGTTCTACACCTAGGAAAAAGGAACAAAATGCACAGTTACAAGATGGGGGATAATTGGCTCAGCAATACAACAAACGAGAAGAATCTTGGAATTGTTGTATATCACAAGCAGAATATGAACCAATGGTGTGATGTAGCTACAAAAAAGGGAAATGCTATTTTGGGCTGCATTAGTAGAAGTGTGGTCCCCTTTACAAGGATTCGCTTTTGCGCCCGGTTAGGCGATTATGCGCATAATCGCAGAAGCGCAGTTACACCTAATCCCTCTGCACGAGAGGCGGCAAGAGGTAGTGAAGCGCATTAACGGATGACCAAAATGCGCTTTACAAGTAGTTAATGCGCATAAGCGCTTGTTCACATAGTCAAAATGCGCTTTAACGGCCAGAGCAAAATAAAACTCGCGATTTAACGCGCATTCAATAATGCGCATAATCGGAGAGATAACGCGCCTCTACGCCTGATTTGCGCTCCGTTCTTGTAGAGATAAATTTTTTAAAACGCCTTGAAAGAGCTTTAAACCTCTCTTGTAGAGGCAGCCTGTAGCTTCCAAATAATGCGAGGTACTGGTTCCGCTCTGTTCAGCACTGGTTAGGGCTCATCTTGAGTACTGTGTCCAGTTCTGGGCACCACACTTCAGGAAGGATGCAGAAAAGCTGGAGCGTGTTCAGAGGAGGGCAATGAGGATGATGAGGGGTCTGGAAACAAAGCCTTCTGAGGAGAGACTGAAAGAACTGGGTATGTTTAGCCTTGAGAAGAGAAGACTGAGGGGAGACATAACACTCTTCAAATACTTGAAAGGTTGTCACATAGAGGAGGGCCAAGATCTCGTCTCGATCATCCCAGGAAGCCAGATTTCGGCTGGACATCGGGGAAAACTTCCTGACTTTTAAAGCAGTACAGCAATGGAACCAGTGACCTAGGGAGGTAGTGGGCTCTCCCACAGTAAAGGTATTCAAGATGCAGCTGGACAGCCACCTGTCAGGTATGCTTTAAGGTGGAGTCCTGCATTGAGCAGGGGGTTGGACTCGATGGCCCTGTAGGCCCCTTCCAGCTCTACTATTCTGTTATTCTAGGAAGTATTTAAAGTCATAACTGGTCTTAAACTGATAAGTTAAGTTGAAATCCTATGGTGTTTGTCTGCCAGGAGAACAATAAGCAATACAGATGCTGCATAAGACAAGACAGGGCTAGGACAACGGGGGCATCTTTGCTGGTCCCAGACACTCCTTCTTCTCCATCTGAATTTTGACCTGAAAGACCAAGGAAAAGTGTGGGTGCATGGAGGGTAAGTTTAAGTGCAATTGGTGACATTGTATAACATCATTACTGATCAGAGGGCATATCTGCTAAGGCAATCAGCCATATCCTCCAGTGTCTTGGCTTTGTGCAATTTGAGCCAACATAAGATTTCCTTTAACTCATGTCTTAAATGGGCAAGTCTTTTTTTTTTATCACTGAATTTCCTTGAGTTTTGAAAAGAAAATTTAGCACAATCCCCATCATTTCCCCACTCCAATTTATTTGAATCTGCTTTTTTGCAAGTTGACCAATATGATACATAGAATATAAATATTTAATTAATGGTAATTATGATTTAATTTCAAGGTGTACAGTTAACTTTTTTTTAGGTGTACACTTCGAACAAACAATAAATGCAGATAACCCTATTTGTTAAATTTGAACAAAATGAAGCAAAATCAACTTACCATTGTGAGCTGGCTCCAGAATTTGCCCAGCCATGTCAGTAGAGATTACTTCTGAGTTCTGGTGATGTTAACATTCCTGGACTAACAGGTGTTTTTTATATAAGAGGCTAGATTCTGGAGCATAAGGAAGTCAGATTTAATATTTCAGATGGCATACAGTTTGTATTTTGTCTAACTATAAATTCTGAACTTTTTCCTTTATGGAAAAGTCAGCATGATAATCCATTCAGTACTCTAGCAAGCAATTCACTTAAATTTAAAATTCTAGTTTTGTGTGTCTTATTAGAGTTTTATTTTCTCATTTTTGTGATGATGGTTCATTGCCTAGAATAGATTCAATTCTGGGATGCTAGGAAAAGGGTTTCTGTGTTTAATAGTTTAAGAGAAGAGACCAGAATGAAAGTATCCATGTGAATAATACATGACAGTCGTTTGGGACATCACTGCAGAGCTTCTGTTTTGTGAAAAGAATAAGATGTAGAGGAAAAGGCAATCCTGGTTTTGCCTTTTGCAATGTAGCACTGGATCACCTGGTTCTCTGTTCATCAATCCAATCAATTATCTGTTTACCCTAGGAACAACATAATTGCTTCCAGTAACACACTAATAATGAAATTCCAATATTGCCAGCATGAAGGTTCATGTGAGCAGAATCCTGATAAGTTTGGTTTCTGTACCATACCTATCCCTTCACCAAATGTTGGGAAATGCAGCCCAAAATCAAGGAAATAAATATATATATTTGTAGTGCTGTAATGCAGTTCTGTGATTTCAAATAATGGCTTTGAAAAGTTCCCTGAGATAGTATTCCTATAGAGTAAACATGAGATTTATTCCCATTGCAAGCAGGAAGAAACCGAATCATGGGGAAACATATTACATATCTGAAAAGTAAAAGGCAAACTTTATTATGATGAATTACCTACAAGCTACTGATATTCTGATAAAAGTTTAGTTACAATGAAACCTAAACACAAAATTCTCTCCCTCTCCCCTTTCCTCGATTATTGTCATGGAAACTGTAGGACAGAGAAAGAGGAATATTAGAGTAAGAAGAAAAAACTTTTCATCTACAATATTCACTTCTGTCTCTAACAATTCCCTAATGAACTCAGACAGCATTAGACAAGAGGTTTCTGTTGACATTATTTAAAATCATGCTGTAGGGAGGTGTCTTTAGAGACAAGATTAATACTGATGCAAGAGGCATGTTTATTCCTGCTGTAAATGAAATGCTTTTTAGCCATCTTTGTGAATCATTTCTTTACTGAGAGTCAGTGGAGAGGGTGTCTTCCTAATTTGAATTTGAGCTAATTGACATTAATAATTGAAATGATAATGATCTAGAAATGAACTTATCGGCCCCTTATTCCCTAGTCTTCCATTTATAGGTGCTGTGATAGGTAGGATGAACATAAGAGCCATGTTGGATCAGACCAAGGATCCATCTAGTCCAGCATTCTGCTCACACAATGTCCAACCAGCTGTTGGTGGGAAACCCACAAGTAAGTCATAAGTGCAATAGCACCCACACACTAATGTACCTGAGCAACTGGAATGCATAGGCATACTGTTTCTGATACTGGAAGTAGCATATAGTCATCATGACCAGTAGCCATTGATAGCCTTAGCACCCATAAATTTGTCTAATCCACTTCTAAAACCATCCAAATTGTTGTCCATCACTACATCTTGTAGTAGTGAATTCCATTGTTTAACAATGCACTGTGTGCAGAGATGAAATCAAGGATAATCATAGTCAGGTACCTGCCCAGGGCCACACCCCGACAGGGCCTCCTTGTTCACCTGCCTCTCGCTCTGGCCCAGACAAAGGTTGTGGTGAGAAGGAGGAGGAGGAGGAGACGCCACTGGCTCTCTGCTTGTCAAGCAAGCAACTGATGGCAATGATGAGAAAAAGAACGAGGAGCAATGGCAGCTGGTGATAATGGCAGTGAGAAGGTAGACTCACTGAGGAAGGGGACCCATTGGGAGTGTCTTGCCCAAGGGACCTTCAAAACCTGGCTGTGTGAATAGTAAACATGCATAAATTTGTACTGTTAATTAGTGTTGTACATGTGAAATGTCTACGTATCAACTTTACTCTTGACTAAGATGTGCATACATTCAGTAGAATTTTTAGCCCAATGTTTACTAATTAACAGTAAAATCCTATGCAGTTTAAATTACTTCATGCTCAGTTGTGGGCCGATTGTATTTGTACCTTGTAATGCAACGTGTCTACTGGCTTTGGATAAACTGGAGGAAAAGTCAACCTTCTTTTTCATTGCATTCAGTGCACAGAATGGGAGCTGGAACATGATGTAGGAGGGGCAATTTTGATGTGAAATTAAACTGTAGTTGAAAAATTACACCAATTAATCCATTAATGTTTGTGTCCCTCCTTATCTGTATTTTCAAAACATTGACTTGATATAAATTTAAGTGATAACCCTGGCTTGAATTATACTGTAATTATCCAAATCTGTGTACATAATGAGGTCACATTCTGCCCTGAGAAATGCTATTTCAACTCCCACTGAAATCAGTGGGAGTTTTGGACATACAACTGGGGGCATTATTTGGCAAATAAGTTTTAAATTACTTATAATAAAAGGCAAAATTGGCAGCATGTAAAATCCTGAAGTCCTCAGGCAAGTCTCTCACTAGAGTTAACAGGAATTGTCCCCAGAAGCAATAAAAATTCTCTCTCTCTCTCACACACACACAAATAAATAAGTTATGGATTATGAATGCAAGCCAGTGCTGCAGTTTTACCATAGAGGCAACTCTTAAGCAAAATTGGTTTGGTCTGTGCTGCTTAAGGTCACATTATTATAACAACATCACATAAATTACATTGATAGAAATCAGACAAAGATTAGCATCTCTTCCTGTGTTAATCTACTAATATTAAAATGCATATTATGACAATGGTAAATAAAATTGTTGATGTTGATGTTTGCAAATTATGGGTTGGATCCAGAGATCCCATGATTGGGCTTCCACTCATGGAATGTTCATAAAAAGGGGAGCAGAAGTAACTTTTGCAGAATCCCCCCTCTCCCTGCAAGTTATTGCGCCCCCTCCCCCACAGTTCCAAATTGTCCTCCAGAGCCTGTCTTCAGAGGATGCAGAAAGCTGAAGATGGAAGGAGGGACTGGCAAAAGAGCTAATCTCTCCTTTTGCGGAACAGCTGCTTTGGATCTAAGCCAATCTTCAGTTTCCTGATATTCCATTGTTAATACTCAGTTTCAAAAGTAATTACATATTGAGCTACTTCAATTACACACACCTAGTTTAAGTTTACATTTATGTATTTCAATTCTTGGATATCTCAGTTTTACAGAGGTTTCAATTCGTTTCGTTTCTTCACATAGCCATTATGAGTAACATGCTAACTGTTGATGATAGAAGGAACTGCACTCCACAACAAAACAAATGACCACTAATAGTGCAGCCAGTTTATATATTTATAGATTTAAAATAATATGAACAGATCTTAAAATGTGAAATGTTTTGCTATAAAACATGTCACAAATAAGTATTCTACAACACTTCAGTAAAAAATACTCCTATTTGTAACTGAACCTGGTGTTTTATACCAAAACATTTCACATTTTAAAATCTGTTATATATATTTTTAAAGCTATACATTCAAAAGCTCGATGTGCTACTGGTGAGCATTTGTTTTGTACTGGAATGTTGTGTCATGCACATTGTGTCGACTTTTCTTGGTTTACTAGCTGATATACCTGGTGTGGCTCAGGCCCCCTAAGATATATGTCTGTGAGGTAATCATCTTAAAGTAGTAGGCCACTGTTAGGCCTGTGAGTTAACTTTTAAACAAATTAAATTTACATCTTTTTTACCTCTCTCACCCTCACAACAACCCTGCAAGGTAGACCGGTGCTAGACATGTGATGTAACTTTAAAACAAATTAAAATATTATGTTTTTACTAACTGAAAGGAAAGAAAACATATGATGTTTCATTAGTTGAGTAAGAAAATGTCCTCAGGAGACCGATGGAACCTAGAAGCATTTTGGACCGTTTAGTCCCCACCTCACAGTCCAGGATTTTACAGTCCCCTCCCCTATGCCAACAAACTCTTATAACCTCACTCTTACACATATTCAGTAAAATTTCAATGAAGAAAAATCCTTCACTTCACATGCCTTGCTGGATTTAGTACTTCTAGGTGCCTTGAACCAAATCAGACAGAACAGAGGGAAGGTGGAAGAAACAAAGTTGAAAGAGAGAGAGAGAGACCACTTTTCCCAAAAACCAAATGTATGCCCACTTACTGAGCCATAAGTAGTGCCTAATTATGAACAGTTCATATGTATTATTTATGCATTTGGATATACATTTGGAACCTGGCAGAGGGGAAAACCAATTGAAGTGGGAAAATGGTGGAAAGGAAAAGACTTAAGCCCCTCCTACCTTTCACTGATTCTCTGATCCGGATCACCTGTACAGAAGTGTGCTTCTGTTTAAGAAGGGTTGTCAGGGTTATGTTATTCTAACCTGCATGTACTGCCTAATTTGGCCTTTTTTCTTTTTCTGTTTTGCTCAAAAGTTTAAGCCTCATTTCAACTTCTGTGCTGCTGCAACTGCAGCCACTAGTACTTTTTCAAACCAGCATTCAATGTAAACCCTCTGCATTATGAATGTGTTCTGCGTAAGGTGCTTTTTCAGAATCAGGCTGCTGCTGGCTCATGAAACCTCAGTGAAAGATAGTGGGATGAAACAAATCTAACCAAGTAAAAAACTAGACAGATGGATAGTAAACTGAACTAGTTTTGTTTGAAATTTTAATAACTAAAATTCATAACAGATGTGTGACAAGGTGGGTTTCCTTTGTAAGAATACAATCTGTGTAGGTGCAGGATGATGAACAAGCTTTTAAAACAAGGGGAAAGTGAGATTTCCAGAAGCATTATGAATTTTACAGTGAATGGGAAGTTAATGGGGCAGGAATTGACAACACATACCTCCAACAATAACAGTGCCAGTAATTCTGTTATAAACGTCTGTAGAACTTTACCTTCAGAAACTTTGCTCAGATATTTATACTCTGTGTGAAATAGTCCTTTTGCTATGCCACTTATAAAATCTCTACAAATTGCTCTTCTAAAGAACATTGCTAAGGCCATTCTATTCATCATGTCAAACAGATTCATATTCACAAATTACAATATTAATCTCATTGGAGACAATTTAAATCCAAGTTGTTTTGTCTGAATGTGTTGTGGGTTTGGTTAACCTGATGGAACATCTCTCATCTATACCTAGAGCCCTTTTGAGAGGGGAGAGCGGTGTTTGTGAGGTTTCCTGCTTCCGCAGTCATCGCTCACGGGGCACACACGAGGGAAGTTTCCTGCAAGTAAAGGAGAGCCGTTGTGGGAGGGCGTGTGCCCTGTGATGGTGGTTCCGAATGTGCATCGGCAGAAGTGGGCAGGGCTAGGCAGATGGGTATGAGGCATGGATTTTTTTTTATATCTCCTCTGAGAAGCGTACCAGCGCAAACACAAAGCAACACGGGGGTGGGGGGGATAGGTACTGTGTTGGAAATGTGCTCCTGCGCATCAATATGTTTGTGCTAAATATATATATACACGGTCAGTGCCAAAACACAGAGATAACCAATACAAACATGTGCTGAAAATGGCAGATGCCCACTCCACACCCAAAACCACTGGACACGCCCCTGACAGCAGGTTGGCTGTTTGCTGGGCTGGGAGCTCATGCCGAACAGCAACAGCTTCAGGAAGGGGGGACACACCAGCTGCGGACATCGGGATTGTAGCGAGAGCTGGAAAAGCTGTGAAAAATCCAGTCACCGATATTCCTGAATAACTGAGAGGTCGCCCTGAGATCACCATGAAGGTAGGTGAACATCATGTGGCCTGGTAGGGACAACCTCAATATTATTCCGAAATAAACAGCTGGCGTGGATAAGTCCTAAGTCAGGAGCTGGCAACTTGTGGCCCTCCTGATGTTGTCTTGTGGCCCTCCAAGATGTCGCTGGACTGTAGCTCCCATCTGCCCTAGCCAGCATAGTCAATGGTGCAGGCTGATGGGAGCTGTTGTTGGAATAAGATTTAATTTCCCTGAAGAAGATCCAGCCCACATTTGTATGTTACATTATGAACAGTCAGCATGCTAGTGAATGCTGCTTGATCACTCCAACTTGGCTCTTCCTGCAAGTGGGAATTGCTAAAGAAACCATGGACCTTCTGTCCATGATTTGTTTATTGGACATGCAAACCGGGAATACTGGCTTGTCTCTTCCCAGATGAGCCAGAGACATAAGCCAATAACAAACGATGGTTTATGACTCTGGCTTGTGTAGGGAGAGACAAGTCAGAGTTCCTGGTTTGCATGTCATGATAAAGAAACCACAGATGGATGGGGATGTTGGAGGATTCTGGTTGGGAGTGGAGCTTGGTGAGCTCACCGATTCTATTCTGTCCTCCGCCAGCTAGCCCAACTCAGTGTGCAATGAGATGGGCCAGCTAGTGGAATTTATATAATTTTTTCATTTCAAAAAATGTGCAATTTATAGCTGCAAATTTGCACAAATTACAGCGATAATTTGTGCAAATTGTGCAAATTTGTGAAATGTACAGCTGAAATGTACACAAATTGCTGACATAATTTGCAGAAACGGTGCCCACAGGTGCCACATTGGGGATCCTGGGGAGGAAAAAACTCAATCAAGGAGGGTAAAAGCCCAATTAAGTTCCCAGATTTCAGGGAAATGCCTGTTGCTTGGCTTGCAGATGCTAACCTGGTGGGGTCTGGGAAAATCCGACAAGCCTAAAATGGGCCAGATTTCCCTGCAACAGCTATTCTTATGGATGGTTCATGGTTTGTTAGCTGTTCCTGTTTATAGCAGGAAGAATCGGGCAGTGTGCAGACCAGTACATTGGGTTCATTCACAATCTTTCCTTTCCATTGCTTCCCTTTTGTGGAGACTGCAACTTTGTTTGTTTTTTTCGTGGATTTGTGAAAACAAGTATGGTATCAACATACCAGCATAATACAAAGTATTATCATGGAATCAAGTTATCTTTTGTTTTAATCTCTCTGACTTTTTATTTCATTAATAATACATTGCATTTGTCATCTTGTTCTGTGACTTTGTGCTCACATTTGAGTACTATGTATATCTTCCCATTTCTTTTCATTTTACACGATAATGGTGTTGTTTCAGTACAATCTACTAATTACTAATGGGCATCATGCTAATAATTTTACTAGGGTCATAAACTGTTTTTTTTTAAAAAGGCTACCTTGTTTATTCACTCCAGAACATTTTATGCTTAAGTGAACCCAAAAAACAAGATTTTCCTCACACATGAATTACAGATTTTGCACTGTCTATTCGTCAACTTTTCCGTAACCTTCCTAAAAATCATTCAATACATTGTGGATCTTTCACTGTCAACTTACACAATTAAAGTGTTTCTATGGTGCAAGTTACTCATTACGCATGGCCATCATGGCTAATAATTTTACTGAGGTGATAGGCTGTTTAAAGAAAGGCTACCTTGTTTATTCATTCCAGATGGTAATGACCACCTCTTCTGTCCCATGGACTATAGAAACTGCATATTAGAAATATTTTATGTTGTAGAGTAGACACTTTTTAGATGGACTTGTTAAACAGTAGACTCCTCAGAAACATCAGTAGGAAAAGGCAAGGAAAGGGGCCACAATAGCCTTTTGCTGAAAAGCTAGATTTACCTGAGCAGTGCCAAGCAACACATTCTTAAGAACACATTCTTAAATAAAGAAGACAGAATAAGGCAGACTGCATACAGTATATGACTTGCCAGATGTCTTACTTGTGTATGGTGTTCAGTGTTTGTCAAAAATCCATTATCTGATGATTAATTAATTACAAAGAACAAAGCTCTTGTGCTAGTTTGTATAACTCCTCAGGCACTCGTTTTGAAATAAAGCACAACACCAGAATGGTAGGGGGGGGGGGTAATAAAGAGAAATGAAAGAAGCACATACACTGTAGAATATCATGTATCTTTGTAGTACAAATATTGTAAGGATGCTGGTGTACAAGGATGTCAAATGCATGCATAAGGCTGCATTACTGATGGATATAAAATGTTCTGCCCTTTAGTCATAGATAATCCTCCAGATTTAAGAATAAAGCCAAACTGAATGTTTCAGTTTTATAATAGTCCTGATTGTACATCATAGCATCCCACAGATTTTTAAACCCTGGGTTACCATAATTGAGCGAGGGTGCCAGATCACATAACTCACATGTGCTCCTTCTCCCAGACTTTTTTGTTGCTCTTTTTAAAGCAGATTTGCCACATCAGTGGCAAAGGGGAGTATACAACTTTGTTGTTGTGTCATGTGAACTAGGCCAATGATTTTATGACTGCCAAATATGAGTTGAAAAATAATTTATGGCAAATGCTGAATTAATTTTATTAATATAAGCCCCACTGAAGGCGATGGAATCTCAAAGCATTGGGATTGCAGATTGTGATTGTAAGAACACATTAATATATTATGATTACTCCTGGGTAAATTTGTATAGGACTCAGATATTAATGTGTAGTTCAACACTGCAGTGTGATTTTGGGAAATGGAAATTTCACACTACGCAACTCACTTTGGCTGAAATGCTTATATTTAAGCCAGTTTAGAACCTGGAACTAGACTAACTCCTTTGGAAATATGTTCTGTTGAAATCAGTGAGGCTTATATCAAATGAAGCAGGGTTGGCTTGTAAATCAAATACTTCAGTTTATTTATTTATTTATTTATTTATTACATTTGTATACCGCCCCATAGCCGAAGCTCTCTGGGCGGTTTACATAGGATTAAAAACAATTAAAAACAATATACAAAAATTAAAACAGCAAAAACATACAACATACACACAATCTGTACATTTAAAAACATACACACAATCTGTACATTTAATTGTTCCAGGATGAGCAGGATGTGAATAGCCAGGGTCAACTCAAACATTACTGGTTGCTACTGGAAAATGCTATAAGCGGTTGAGGCTCTAGCACAGCCGATGAGATATCTATGCTCTTGATACCATGATTTATTTTAGATGTGGGATTAATATGTTTTCCTGCAGCTATCTGTATGTGCCAGAAAGTGGGATGAGTCTTTGATAATATTTCTTGTCACAGCTTCAGTTCTTGTAAACTACTAAGTACCTTCATTTGAATAAAATAGCTCATACAAATGAGTAATGGCCAAACATTCCCACTCTGTAGCTTTTCAACATAAGGCTGTTAATCTGCTGTATCTTTGTTTGGTTTTGTTGCAGAATTCAGATCCCAGACCTACATAAAGAGGTTTCCTTTCCTACCTCTCTGCTACATAACTTCTAGGTAGCACTGTGCTCTAGTGGAATACCACAGTTACATAAGTAAGAAAATACATTTTCTTTCGCTTTTAGAAATAATACCCCATTTTCCCCATGCTTAAAAACATCTAGGAAAGTGCTCTTAAAAACAGAAGCAAAAGCTGGAGGGTAAGGAATGATGAATGCACAATAAATACCTTGTGTAGAAAAGCTCTAGTTATATATCACTCTTTCTTCTATCTGAAGTTACGTAGGGAAAGGGAACCAAAAGCTGTCTTGTTCTGTCCTGCTAATTCCATGCTTGAAATCTCCAGTAGTGTAGCGAGTAGTGGTTTCTCATGCTTGGCAGGCTGCCTGTATTTTGAATTTTCCTGGAAACAAGAACATGGCCATTGCTTCCTTATCATGTTGATACAGTAGCCATCGTATTCAGAGATGAGATGTCATAGAAGTCATCAGCACAGGAAGAATATGGTAGTACTGCACAGAAATTCTTTTAGTTAATCACATGGGGCAACTCAATCTTGGCTGAACCCCCTATACTATAACCTACTAACATGCTAGCAAATTGCAGCTCTTCAATCTATCTATCTATCTCGAGGTGGGGTGCTGCTGCTTATATGTGATATATCTCAACACATCTGTGAGATAGGTTAAACTGAGAAATAGTGACTTGTCGAAGCCATTAGGTGATCTTCATGGCTGATTAGGAATTTGAACCCAGGCCAAGTCCAATACCATCTAGACTAAAGTACACTGGTTGGCTCTACTACTTGGAAACACTGGTCCTCTCATGTCTGCCAAGTGACTCACAGGAATACTTTGTTTAACTCAGGTGCCTTTGGGAGTCTTGCCCTGCCTGTTTACAGTAACCATTTACCTTATTATAGTGATTATACTATCCAACTTTAGTTATCCGAAATGAACACTTCATGGAGGAAAGAAAATTAAACTACAAATACAAATGTAATAATTGCATTTACTTCGGAGCAGGTTATAATCTCACCACTCTTAAATGAAGCACAGAAAAGCTGTTGCAATGTATTTTAAAAGGGTGGCATCTCAATAATGCTCCATGGTTTAAGCATTGAAAGGTTATTGGCCTTGTGATTCTAAATAGGAAAATTCTAAGTCCTTTTGAATTCTGCTTTTCCTTGTAGCTTTGGGTAAGTCAGCCAGACTCAGTGTTCATTTCTAAAGGAGATAAAATGGTTTTGTGTTTCACAGACTTCCGGTTTAATTTATTCACATTTATAAAGCAGAGTGAGGTTTTTGGATGGAATTTTTAAGCATATAACCAAATTCATATTTATATAACAAAATTCTAGTATTTATAATAAACTCTGCCCAGAAGCCAGCCAAATCATTGCTGAGACTAAGCTAAGTCATGTTCGTTAAATAAATGGTATCTCTTGGTCTATTACGTCACATGTGAAAGCATGTTGAAATCAGTGGCGCTGTTTCCATTGATTTCCATTGGGTTGCATATGTCATTTGATTCAGGCATGAATTGTAATGTATATACTTTATTCCCTGTAGAGTTCCCTTGACAAATGTCTGGCCTGCTTTTGTGTTTCTGATTCCCACACAATCCCCAAGATATTTCACTTGTCTTTTATCACAGGGGAAAATCCGCCTAAGGACTTCACAGACTGGTATTTTTTAAGGGGAGGAGGATTACCCTTTGTAGTCTTGTCAGGATGTGCAAGATATGATCAGCTACAGCTCAGGATTTCACTGGTAATCTTCTCCAGTGGGTTTCAAGAACAGTGGGGAAAAAAGAAAGCTGGGAGGAATTTCTATGAACACCAGATAATGAATGATTTGTCTGTACAGTAAAACACTATGTGTGTGTCAGTGACTTAAGTAAGGATGGACAGAAGTTTTGTGTCCCTTTTGGATATATTCACCAATATGTCTGTTCTGTCTGTTTCTGTGTTGATTTTTATTCTGCAAAAATGTTGCATGAACTTAACAATAGGACCATAGGGACAGCCATGTTCCCCCGCCCCCATGTGATGCCCATGGAAGGGATGGCATGTCACCATGTGCTGTTTTTTCAAGGGGCATTTGTGGCTCCAACTGCAACATTCATACCAGTAGTCACACTTTCTAGCCATTAGAGGAGGCTATTACCTGGAAAAGAGTGTGAGGGGGGTTAAAAAATAAAGAAGAAAGGGGATTAGCTGTGCTTGCACCACCGTTTCATGGAGGTGTCCAGATTCTAAAGGAGACCACACCTGAGCTTCATATTAGTCTGGACATATGGATCAGGTGAGTCAGCTTTGAAGTTTGGATGCATGAAATTCCTCAAGCTTCCCAGTGTTGTAAGTGTAATTCCACCTGTTTCATTCCTCACCCCCAAAACCCATTCATTCCAGTTTTCCTTGTGTGGCACCTTGCAGCTTCAAGTAAACTTTTCAGATGCTGCAGCAATAGGCATTCTATCAAACTATACATTATGTTAAATATGTAGCATGCAGATCCCTGTGTGTTTTTTCTTAATTCAAAAGTAACTGTGTCCTAGATCTGGAGCACAGTGCATGGGGGTGGCAGGGGGTTTAATCCTTCCCTCCCCAGCCACAATCCCCCCTCCTGTAGTGTTTCCCACACACACACTAACTTTAAGTGCTGTGCATATGGGGGTCAAATTCTGGAGGGGGTCACAGATGGAGAGGAAAGGCTCCTCATGTGCTATGATCCTAATCCACACTTTCAAATAAAGAAAAAATAGGGAACTACATGCTACATATTTAACATCTTCTGTAGTTTGACCCTTACAGTTTATAAGAAGGGGTATTGAGAAGAAGATGTTCCTGCCCTGCTACTCCCAGCATCCCTCCAGCCAGCTGTGCTGGCTGGGACATGCTGGAAATTGTAGGATTTCGTTCTGTCTAAACAAGCATAAGATTGCTTCCTTAATGTTTCTGCGCTTATACCAACATCATGTAGTAATTACCATTTCCAGTAATGAAATTAGATGGCACATCACAGAGGCCAAGACTTAGCTAACTTAGAAAGATCAGGAGTTCATTAAACAAGGCACTAAACATGTTCTGCCCTGTTAAGTCTTTTAAAGGGAGAATTAATTCCTCTAACTTTCCATTCATATGTTTGTTTTGGAATATAACATTGATGCATAATTTTTGTACTTAATTTTAGATCCCAAATGCCATTGATTGTTAAGAAACTGCTTTTCTAAAATATTATACTTATGCAACCATTTTATTTATGAATCCTACTAATTTCTTGTTTCTCTTTGT